>OX621254.1:10000000-20000000 GCA_951640165.1 Pseudoips prasinana
GTTTGTAGTATATTTTTATAATTTATCATTTTATAATTTAAGCAGTTGGTAATGTTCTCATTGTTTATTCATTTAGAGTACGCTAATTTGTATTTAAATTTTCAAGGTTGGGGAGTGTCGTAAGACCCCAATTGTGAGTAAAATTGATTGTTGAATTGTGAGCAAACTTGGATGGTCTAAGCTTGTTTGTTCCCAATTAGAAATCGTTTATTCATAATTAAAATTTCGTTATTCCTTCAAGAAACAGTAATTAATAAAAATGCATTCGTTTTAAAACTTAAACATGATTTGATTTTAATAAATTACTACCTATAAGATAAAAAGTAATATTATTCTTCACATGCGACTATGAAAACAATTAGTCGGCCGCATGTATAAATTCTCCGTTCAATTTACACTTTTCTGGAATTTGCTACCTCCGGAAATCAGAGAGGCTAGAATAGAATATAGTTTATTTGTAAGAATATAGTACAATAAAGGAATAAAGCTAAGACTCGCTTCTTAAAAAAAAACATGTGAGCCATCACGGGACGCCTGGCAGATGTGAAACATCGACATTATTTTGTAAAAGTGATATGCAGAAGTCGAAGTCGAAGTATAAGTCGCAGTCGAAGTCGAAGTAAAAGTCGCAGTCGAAGTCGAAGTATAAGTCGCAGTCGAAGTCGAAGTAAAAGTCGCAGTCGAAGTCGAAGTCGAAGTATAAGTCGCAGTCGAAGTCAAAGTCGAAGTCATGTCGAAGTCGAAGATGAAGTCGAAGTCGAAGTATAAGTCGCAGTCGAAGTCGAAGTATAAGTCGCAGTCGAAGTCGAAGTATAAGTCGCAGTCGAAGTCGAAGTATAAGTCGCAGTCGAAGTCAAAGTCGAAGTCATGTCGAAGTCGAAGCCGAAGTCGAAATCGAAGTATAAGTCGCAGACGAAGTCGAAGTATAAGTCGCAGTCGAAGTCGAAGTATAAGTCGCAGTCGAAGTCAAAGTCGAAGTCAAGTCGAAGTCCAAGTAGAAGTCGAAGTCGAAGTCGAAAAGAACATATTGAGATAGGAACTAAAAAAAAAATCACGGCATGCGTCGCCACGCCAGAAATCTGTTTTACGTGCGGCTATAGATGTTTCACATCAAAACATGTTAGCTAATTTTTAAAAACAAATCCTTAAAGACTACCAATAGGATAGAATTTATATGGAACCATGTCCATAAACCATGATCATAAACTACTGCGAAATCGCATAACGAAAATACAAGAAGAAAAATACAGTCGACGGGATAAACTTTCTCTTAAAATTGGATTAAAACAAAAGACAATCGACTAAAACAAAATTTAATGGGGCCATTTCGAAAGCATTCCTTACCGATTTAAAAATATAATTATAAAAATCTGTTCGCCAACAATGGAGAAAAAGACAATGTACAAAGTCTCTTTAAATAAAATAGACTACAAAAAAGTTACATAAAACATATAGTCGAATTTATTAACTCCTTTTTTAGAAGCAGGTTTAAAATGAAGTCATTTTACAAACATTCATACGATTCTAATAAGTCCCAATGTATGACATTTGTACTAGGCCAACTAGAGAAACATAACTGCGAAGAGCTATTACGGGATGAGCTAACGACCTAGTGCGTATCTGTGCTGAGTGTGTGACATTTAATGTGGCACAGATACGTACGGACGCCAGCACATCAAGCTACCCCAATCTGTCAAATTTCCCCAATTGAAAGTGAACCTTATCCTTATGTGATAAAGTTGAAAATCTATAAAAGAAATTTGACAGATTGGGGAAGCTGGATGTGCTGGCGTTATTGTGTATAGGGCTGTGTTTTGATAGCGAAAGGAAAAGTTTCGGCCATTCGTTATTGTACGTCGCGCATAGCGAGTTATGGGGCGTTCATTTTGAAAGTATTTTTATACCTACTATATGATAAGTATTGTTTAGATTATTTTAAGCAGTTTTGTGTAGAACAAGTAACTTCCACTTGACAGCCTAGGTGGTTTAGCGGTAGCAACTTGAACCGCAGTTTGTCTGCACGTGTGGCGCAGCGGCTAAGACAGTCGGTTCAAGTCCCGCACCGGACAATTATTTATGTGACCCATAAATAGTTGTTCTGAGTCTGGATGTAAATTGTGTCCGTCTATTATATGTTTGTAAAGTACTAAGTTATAAAGTAAGTAAGTGGTAAATAAGTGCGGGCATCGTCATTTTTAAGGAAAAGAAAAGAAAATATTAGTGGCAAAAGTAGTATCTTTGGGGGTGGCCTTTGTCCAGTAGTGGGCGTCCGTCGGCTGACATGATGATGATTTATTTATTTATTTAGGACAACCAGTAACTGTTACATTATTGCTAGTCTAAATACAACACTTAAAAATTAAAATCAAATGCACAGTGACAATGATGATATTCTTACAAGCCTTCTCCAAGACCGGGGTAAAATGGATACATAGAAAGCTTACAATTTTTCTAGTGTTCAGTTGATTACTACAAATAAAAAAAAAGAAGCAAGTTACCTACTAAAAACAGTGTAATCCTAGTCTTTTTTGTTTAAAAACGCTGACGCCCGGACTAGGGAAATTAATCCATGTATCGCGGGACAAGTATGAAATTTATAAACGCAAAGCATACCCAGACTCAGAACAATTATAAATCACACGAATATTATAAAGGTGTAAGTTTGTGCGTGTGAGTGTGTATGTTTGTTACTTCTTCACGTCTAAACGGCTGGAGGAATATTAATAAAATTTGGTATGGAGATAGCTGACACATTGGATTAACACATAGGCTATCATTTATATAGTTTAACGCGGGTAAAACCGTAGGGCACAGCTAGGAGGTCATAAAAATAGTGGGCATGTGCCGGCATAGAACCAGAAACACGCAGGCACCTACATAGTAGCAATGAGACTACTTTAATCACTGCATGATCGTAAAAGTGTTATAAATTCAGTAATTATTAAACCCTGTTGTTACTAAAACCATCCATTGTTATACAAATAAACTATAAAAATACTCCATAAATCTACACTTTTAAACTTTCGCGTATCATAATTAAATATAAACATTGTAACCGGTAAGATAAGATAAGATAAATACTCTTTATTGCACACCAATTACAGATAAAAATATGGGAAACATTGAAAGAAAATTGTACAATAGGCGGTTCGAAGCCTTCTCAGAGATCCCGCAGATGCAAAGACTCTGCGGCTAACCTCTTGTAACTGAGAAACCCAAGAGAGATCCGGTATTAACGCGACTAACCTTTATTGTTGATTGCATTAGTTAAGTTGCATTGCTCGTGGTCACGCGCTGACGGGTCACTCATCCCGTGACCACGAGCAGTGCAACTTGATCGAAACCTAACAATAAAGGTTAGTTGCGTTAATACCTCTTAACAATGTTTATATAACCAATCCATAAATCATTACACCACAGGACTTTTATTGAAAAACATTTTATTGATATTTAATGTAGCACTTGTAAACACAAACATACTTGTGAACAAAGAAGAGGTACTTGTCTGAACGTTCAAGACTCCAAAGTGATGGCACTCGAAGCTTTTGTTCTTAAACACTGTGGAAGAAAACAAATAAGATACTGAACTACTTTCTGTATCGTATGGGCGGTACCCTAGTGTCAGAGTTGTTCAAGCCGCCCATTATAATAATAATAATAATATCTAGGGACAATGTCACACAGATCATCCTCGCCCCAAACTAAGCAAAGCTTGTACTATGGGTACCAGGCGACGATAGACATACTTATATAGATAGATAAATACATATATACATAGAAAACATCCATGACTCAGAAACAAATATTCGAACTCATCGCACAAATATTTGCACTTACCGGGATTCGAACACAGGACCACCAGCTTCGTAGGCAGGAGCACTACCAACTAGGCCTCTGACATGGCTTAACGACTGTTGCCTGATGGCTACAACCGGGACCGACAGCTTAACGTGCCCTCGGAAGAACGGAGACGCTCAGAAATTTGGCGGTCACCCATCCATGGACTGACCGCGAACCTAGTTGCTTGACCTCGCAAATCCCTTACGGATCGGTGAGAGCATCTAGCTATGAGTAGTAAGTAAATCGAACGTTGTATATCAGTTATCTAGAATTTTATCGTTTTGTTTCTAAAGCCAGAATGAACCCATAACTTTTCTTCAATCACAAACTTTCACGTTATTGGAAGGCATCATTCAATCCATGAAAAAAGCTATCCAAATAAGTTTGATTGTTGTCGACTCTAGAGATTTGTTGGGTTTCTTTAATGTACTAGTTTGTTTTTGCTGTTTATTTCTATTGATTACATGTTCTGTCAATCAATCTTATAATCCAAGCGTTTTGCTATGAAAGAGCGAACTCTCCTAATACAGACACTATCTGCCTAAAAGGAGAATCTAATCAAATGAATGAAATGAAATGAAAATCATTTTATACAGCACTAGCTGTGCCCCGCGGTGTTACCCGCGTTAAATTTTATAAATTTTCTTTGCTATAAACCTCACGGAGCCCGAGACCTTTCCAACGAATGCAAAACCGTGGAAATCAGTTCGTGCGTTCTGGAGTTATAGCGTCAGGAAGGAAAACCCGACTTATTTTTATGTAGTAGACAACACACAAGAAAATGAGGAGTACAAATAGATACACAGATTTGTGAAAACGCACAAAATTACGAATTTTGCATGTTCTGTTAAAAGGGTTACCACCTCAGCACTAGCTAGGTGGGTTTCATCTAGCGCTGGTTTTCATTACCTTAACTTGTTTTACCAAAAAACATCACTTAACATAGGTATACATGCACTCGGATGGGATCTGTCCCCAACAGCGATCGTAGGCGCGATGCTGACGGATGATTCCACCAAATGGGACGCCGCGGTCTCCTTCAGCAGAAGCGCTCCAGAAGCAGCCGCCAAGCGGGATCGGGAACGAGCCGATTCCGCTCGTTGACGAAGAAGGCGTCGGAGAGGGTCCGTGTCCCGAACATCTGAAACACGTAGCAAAAGGGGAGCACCGGAGCAGCATAACCACGTTCCCGGGGCTCCGCCCATCAGGCGCCAAGAGAAGTCCACGGCAGGTAGGTTTAGTCGGTGCGGTCGGTCGACATACCCACCCGTAGACGCTTTTTGCGGGATGCATAGGCATTGTCCATGTCTCAACAAAAAAAAATCTTTAAATAACAATTCACTCAAACAATGTGAAAGAACAAAACAAATTAGAACGTATTCGCTATTGCCGCTATAACAAGGAATAAAATATAATAAAAATAAGAATAAAAGTAGGTCTCCCTACAATAAACGTTTGTTTTTGCTCAATCATAATAATGGATGTGTCTTTTGAACCGTGATATGTGGATTTATTTTATTTTGAAAGAAGAACAATAAAACAATTATACAAAAAAATACAGTAATTGAAGGCCATTTAGAGGCCTCCACGAATAGACAGTGGTATATGTTACAAGTAATAATTTTATATGAGCTTATTTTATAAGGGAAAACATATAAATTTATAATTTAGAAAAAAAAATCTTTGCCGAATACTAGTCTCACTTTTATCGTCACACTAATATTATAAAGGCGAAAGTTTGTGAGGGTGTATGTTGGTTACTTCTTCACGTCTAAACGGCTGGAGCGATTTTAATAAAATTTGGTATGGAGTTGGCTGACACCCTGGATTAACACATTTTACGCGGGTAAAACTGCGGGGCACAGCTAGTCTTATAAATTTGACATTTTTGATTGTTTATTTAATATGCTTGCTCGTTACAGGAATACATTCTGGCAATAATAAGAAGACAATAAAGAAAGATTAAAAATGATTAAAACTTTCACAATATACAACATGTAACATAATTAACGCACACCATCAAACACCCCAATTAGGATATTATGTTGTAATCATAATAAATACACTAAATTTTTAATTTAGCATGTATATGCATTGTTATTTACTAAATTAGTTTCTTGGAATAACGTTTATTTTTCTTTATTTTGTGTTGGATGATGGAATTTGTATGAATACAAATAAAACTGCCATTTAAAAGTCTTATTACTTTGACTTACGGTCCATTTCAATTTGTTTTGACTGTACATGGTTAAAATAACGATAATTTCTGTAACTTTAATAATTTTGGAATAAAAAATTACCTATACTAAAATTATATAAATCGATTCAGTAAACGATTGTAAACAAACTATTTTCAGGGTGTGCGTTAATTAAGTTACATGTTGTATATTCACAACATGCTACGGAAACATTTGTGTGCAATGATATTAGTATAAAAAAAGTCTTCATAAAAGTTAAGCCAAGAAAAATTACACCTCGTTAAACTCAGTCACCCATGTACTGTTATAGAGTACTTATCACTGCCTCATTGATCTAGAGGAAGTGTGTTCAACCACAGATAATTACTTACTTATCGTATGGGCAGTGGTACCCTAGTGACAGAGTTGTTCAAGCCGCCCAGTAGGCCTGTGACATGGCTTAACGACTGTTGCCTAATGACTACAACCGGGACCAACAGCTTAACGTGCCCTCCGAAACACGGAGACGCTCAGAAATCAACCACTTTAGTGGTTACCCATCAATAGACTGACCGCGAGCCTAGTTCCTTAACCTCGCCGATCACTTACAGACCGGTGAGCTATGAGTATCTAGCTATGAGAACCACAGATAATGAGGTGTGGTGGTAAAGCCCGGGTTGGGTCAAAATTTGTTTTTGGGGTTTTTCTGGCAAGGAAAATACCCAGTAGCCGCCCGATGTCTGGAGGTTAGCTGCAATATACCAGGGCCATTTTTATTGTTATTTTTATGCTCAATACTACAGACAAGTACAAGTGCATGTTAATACCCAAGTGCTGAATATATTTCATTATTCCATTTTATTTATTTATTATAGGTTCACCAACAGTTATTTATACTATCTTAGGTCTAAATAACATACAAATAAATATAGTAATCGTACCAGTCACACTAATACCTTTGCTGACCGTACAAAATATTTTGCACATCAATAACCTATATGTATATTATATACTAGTTGTGCCCGCGACTTCGTTCGCGTGGATGTCGGAACTTAACAATGTATTTTTTAGTGTAAAGCGCTGTGGGAGGATACCGATACAATTTTTTTTATTTAATTTAGTGCTTCTTTATTTTGCCTGTGGAACCATCTGAAGCGTACACAAAAATGTTATTGGGGTTGTTTACGCGTGAAAGAACTACGTATAGTTGACCATGGGAAAAGCGTCCAATACTTAGGTCCACCCCGCAACGGATAATGTCTGGCCCTGAGCTTTATTAATCGTCATGGCATAACAGAGGCTGACTGGGAATTGCACTGGTTTGAAAGACAAAGGAAAGTTTTTAGGAATTATAGGTATCCTTGGAATAAAACCAATAGCAACGGCGCCGCAACCTGTTAATATTTCAGCTTCGATAATGTTTTGCTGCAGATTTGTGACTTTGAGCCGAGTGCCGTTACAAAGTTTGAGAGGACATAAATTTCTGAGGAGAATTATTGGTTCACCGATTTTTAAAACTATTTTGTGGGCAGGAAGTTCGGGTGTGCTGAGGGAATCCAAAAATTCTACCAGGTAGTGCGTGGCGTCATCTTCTTCCATAATGTATTTATTGAGCTATATTCTTTACTATTCCCGGACGCATGAGTCAATATTTTGAAATTAATTGCCGCTAAAATATGCCTAAATGCCGCAGCTTGATCATTGCGGGGAGTCAAAATAGCTCGCTGACATAGCCAAGAACTAGCTTGATTTCCCATGTTTGTGGTATCTCCGTACACAGAAGAAATAAGCTCCTGCTGTGATGTAACGTAAGAGCAGAGATTACCAATCAAAATAACTTCCATCTTCTTGTACGGGGTATGAGCCATCGCCTATTTTTTTACAATAAATTGGCAAACTCCTGTGCATTTTCGCAGCCTCTGACTGATCGGGCTCCCTCCTATACTTATAACTATCTCTTGAATTGCCAATAAGGACCTGTTGTGACAAATTTCACGTACCCTGTCAGGAATTTTTCCATCAGTATTTAGTTGTACATGTCTCATAAAATCTTCAGCAAACTTGTCATGGTACTTTTGCCATAACTGGTTAGCACCCGATAACGCACAAAAGGTCATAAGATGGCAAACAAATGTCGCAAGCGATGTGGACTATCGCTCACGCATGCTTCCGCTAGAGCGTCATCCCATGCTGACCTCCATCTAATAAACGGCGTGCTCGGCAAGCGGCCTGATATGTGGGATGTTCAATATCATCAACTTTACGGAACTCAGCAAAAGACGTAGGTCCTCGCACTACATGGACCAGACTATGGGATGACTTTATAGGGAACTACAGTATCTTAAACTGAAAAGTAAGATCATTTGGCACTAACGGAATACGTGACACGAACACTGTTTCTCCCTGGGCGGATTCAGGCATAATAGTAGCCTCTATAACACGATGCAAAGTTTTGACTTGAAGCCTAGTGCCGTTGCGAAAATTAGGTGGCTTCAAATTGCTCAGAACCATTATAGGTATACCCACACGCAATCTCTATTTTACCCCCTTAGGGTAAGTATTTCCAAAACCCTTCCTTAGTGAATGCATACGTCATAAAAAGAACCTACCGGCAAAATTTCAAGTCTCTAACCCCAGCCGTTCAGGCTGTGCGTTGATATGTCAGTCAGTCAGTTTCCTCTTTTACATAGGTAGGTATATAGATTTGTGCTGAGAAAATTATGAGAGACCGGGCTAATTTACTACATTCAAATACATTCAATCGGACAGGCTCAATAAAATTCGAATCGTCTGTACATTCGCGTTACAAACGAATCGACAGCACAAACTTTCGATCGACTGACATTATTATTTAAAATCAAATTATAACAAATCCAACCTGGTACATAATTCAATTTGCCCAAAGAAAACAGAATATTTTAATAACCAATTTTGTACAACGACATACTTCTAGCCAACCAAGACCTTATTTCGAAACAATTCGGAACATTCAAAGCCCTAATCTTAACACCGCGAGTCAAAAGCAATGCACAACGACATCTATCGAAATAAAATTCAACTCTCAAGCACAACGACATGTATCGAAATAAAAATCAACTATCAATAATTTAAAATTAAATTATAACAAATCCAACCTTCTACATAATTAAATTGGACAACGACATACTTCTAGGCAACCAAGACCTTATTTCAAAACAATTCAGAACATTCAAAACCCTACGTAACTCATGCAAACAGCAAACACGGGCAAATCTTAACACCGCGAGTCAAAAGAAATGCACAACGACATCTATCGAAATAAAAATCATCTATCGACCTAGTTCATTCAGAAAAGAGATGTCATAATATGCACAATGACATCTATCGGATAGTTAGGTAGTTCAACTATAAACATTAGTTCATCTTGAAGTAACGAAATGTGTGTTATTTTTCTTCATGATTACTTTAAAATCTAATATCTTTTGATAGACTGAACCGATTGCAATAAAACAAAAACTAAATGTTACCTCAAGTTACGCTCAATCGTTATGTATAAAAGTTATCTACATTGCTTTCGTATATTTTACGTGATACCCGAACATATAAACAGACAAACAGACACACAGACAAACAGACAAAAATTCTAAAAATGCTGGAAATGGGTTCTATTGGTTGTTCTATAATACCCTGGCTATTTTTTTTGGATTTTCTTTTGATGTACAAAAATTATTTTTCTACAGATTTATTATATGTATAGATTGAGCTATACTAGTAGGTTATTGCACAAAGGGTGAGTATAATTCTCAATGGGGTAGTGCTACCTAACGGAGAGTAAACCGTTCGTTACGCGCTTGACGCTCGTAAATCTATTACAGCTCAATGGTTTAGGTACAGCGCATTCGGAATCAGAGGTATTTGACTAAAGCCTACATTCCATTCAATAACATTACAATGTTATTAACATAATAATGCTATATATCGCAGCGTTTCCTATTAGAAGGAGGTAGAACAAAAAAGCTCTACCCCTCGTAAAATGAGCACGTGAGTATGTATGTTTGTTACTTCTTCACGTCTATACGGCTGGAGCGATTTTAATAAAATTTGGTATGGTATTTTAAGATTTATAAGGTTGAACGCGGGTAATACTGCGGGGCACAGCTAGTTAAATATAAGTAAACTAGCTGTCCCCGCGACTTCGTCCACCGTACATATTTCCATACAAATTTTCATCCCCTATTCCACCCATTACACCCATGAGGGTAAAACTTTTACAAACTTTGAATGTCATATTTATTTATATAGAATCAAAATCAGTCTAAATAATAAGCTTTAAGCTTCTAAGTCTAAAAATGACGACGATCACATGATGACAACTTTTACTTCCCCCCTTTCAACCCTTTCTCATCTTGATAACATGTTCATAGTTCTTTGTATGTCATATTTTTGCTATACAATAAACAGTTAATTAATTACACTTTCTGTCAATAACTTCTGTTTAAAAAAATATAAAATCACCTTCATTTTCTTTAGAAATGCTAAGTAATCCGATTTGAAGATAATTTGTGCGACCATCTTGAAAGTATGCAATACAAAATAATTAACAAAATCGGTTCACCGACACCCCTAAGGCGATTGGCACCCTGCCACACGCACCGTCCAACACACAGAACACGCATCTGCATGAACGCGCGTGGATGCAGTTTCAGTGTGTTGGACTGTGCGTGTTTTCTATACAAACGGAGATACTTACAATCAACGTTAGAACACGCACTCATGCACTACGCTGCATCATGCGGGGTAGGGTGCCAATCGCCTAACGCGACGTCCTGCGTGAGCGATCTAGACGCGACCGCGAAGAGGCGCGGCGCGGCGCAAAAACAACAAACAGTCGAAACCTATTGAAGTGTTCTACGTGACCAAATGCGCGTAGAGTGCGGAACGGAGCGGCGCGGAATGAAGCGAACGTGATCAGTTGGCTTGATATTTTCGTGCGAACAGGATGCGGTGCCGTCGTGTTTTTGCGGCGTCGGTGGCGGCTTCGCGAGATGATTCGCGTGCACGTAGGACATAGCCACCGCGTCGTACCGCATCGCATTGAATTCGCGTGTCATCGCTTCATAATCGCGTTTGCTTTGAACCGCCTACGTAGGACGTAACTTTACGCTACGTCCTACACGACGGCACCGCATCCTGTTCGCGCGAAAATATCAAGCCAACTGATCGCGTTCGCTTTATTTCGTGCCGCTCCGCACCGCGTTTTGTCACGTAGGACACTTCAATAGGTTTCGACTGTTGTTCTCGCGCCGCGCCCCGCCGCTTCGCGTTCGCGTCTAGATCGCTCACGCAGGACGTCGTCGCGTTAGTCTTATGAAAACACCCTCCTTGAATTTCAAGTGCCGCGCTCTGACCGGCCTGTTGCTAGATATTTTTTCCAACCTTTCTAATCCTATCTAGTATTAATCAATCAAGAAAAACTATTACGTTCAGTCTAGACTTCAGACAGATTAATCCTATTCCCTGAGGCTCTTAATCTTGTGTAATGTGTCTTCGTTAAACTGATCTGTTTAGACAGTAAATAAAAGTATTTGTATAACTTTATCTTTACCGCCTCAACAAGCGAATGGTTTTCAAACAACTTACAATCAGCTACTGACTGAAGTTGAAATACTGACTTATTGATGAAGAATTCTATGCGATCAAATCCTTGTGCCTTTAAGTAGTTTTTATTCTGACTTCGGTGCCAGTCGTTTGCTCGGTGTCCCCAAATTAATAGTATAGTTTTAAACTTAAAAAACCGGTCAAGTGCGAGTCGGCTCGCCCATGAAGGGTTTCGTAGCAGCAAGTATTTCAGTTGATTAGATGAAAGCAAATTGCGGTTTACGATATATGACGTATTAAAAAAAAATACTTGTTAGATCTCGTTCAAACCAATTTTCGTTGTTAGTTTGCATGGTAATGTACATCATATATTTTTTTTTCATAATTCTATGTATGGAGTCCCCCCCCAAGATTATTGTACTTTTTTATTTTTGTGTAAAAATCTTAATGCGGTTCACTGAATACATCTACTTACCAAGTTTCAACAGTATAGCTCTTATAGTTTCGGAAAAAAGTGGCTGTGGCATACGGACGGACAGACAGACAGACATGACGAATCTATAAGGGTTTCAACAGTATAGCTCTTATAGTTTCGGAAAAAAGTGGCTGTGGCATACGGACGGACAGACAGACAGACAGACATGACGAATCTATAAGGGTTCCGTTTTTTGCCATTTGACTACGGAACCCTAAAAATAAGTAGTAGCTTAATACCTTGGGATTTACGGCATAATACCATGGCATTTTTGGCATAACACACTGCCATCTGATCCCAAACTAAGCAGAGCCTGTAGTATGTTATCTTATATTATCTTATGGCAACCGGACAATTGATAAACATTGTATTTATCTAAATACTTATATTTTTCTATATATTATTTTTCTTATATTTTTATAAATAAGTACATACTATAGACTAGCTGTACCCCGCGGTTTTACCCGCGTTAAACTTTATAAATTATAGCCTATGTGTTAATCCAGGGTGTCAGTTAACTCCATACCAAATTTTAATAAAATCGTTTCAGCCGTTTAGACGGGAACAAAGATACACACTCACAAACTTTCGCCTTTATAATATTAGTGTGTAGTCAGTCTTAGTAGTCTGGGCCTTTAACCGCTAAGCTAACAGGCCAGTCAAATAGATATTATGCTATAAATACCTTGGTATATCTATACCAAGCCACCGTAGCCTAGTTGGTAGTGCTCCTTCCTACGAAGCTGGTGGTCCTGGGTTCGAATCCCGGTAAGTGCAAATATTTGTGTGATGAGCACGAATATTAATTAATTCGAAGCTGTAACTAGTGCATGCGGTGTTAACCTATTATTAATTGATGCACCTGATAATTTGCCGTATTTAATGTAATTTATTCATGTAGAGTGCAAACAATTGTTGGTTGACCTTAAATAAAATAAATAAATAAAATAAAAATATTTGTTTCTGAGTCATGGATGTTTTCTATGTATATAAGTATTTATCTATCTATATAAGTATGTATATCGTCGCCCGGTACCCATAGTACAAGCTTTGCTTAGTTTGGGGCTAGGATGATATGTGTGACATTGTCCCTAGATATTATTATTAAATAAAAATAATACACAATATATATGTGGAAAGACGGACTAATTGGACGTACTGGGACATCGGCTTAAATCTAGTTTCTCATAATGTAACTTTAATATTGTATTAGACTTAACAGTTTCATTGTGAGTTTGGCAAGTACAAATGTATTTTGATACCCAACTGCTGAATAAATTTCATTATGGACATTAGAACTGAATGTATTATGAACATTCCTATGACTTATCATAGGTTAGGCATTGCAATAATAATGAGCATAGCCAGTTTAGCGCTCACCTATCCGAATTCGATGAGGTTAAGTAACTACGCGTGCAGTCAGTCTATAGATGTGTGACCGTAGAAGTGGATGAATTTTTAAACATTTCCGAGCTTTCGGAGGAGACGTTATGCTGAAGACATTCTCATGTCTTCAACTTCAACAGATGTTAAGCGATGTTAGAAGCCCTCTGGGAGGTTTGAAGAAATCTGACTAATTGACTTCGTGATGACAGAATCAAGTATTTATTTCATTAATAAATGTAATTCCTTGTGTGTCAAAGTACTAAAGCTGTTTATAACACTCGCAGCAATTGTGCGCACCGGGCGCATAATCGGTCGACCGGTTCTTGCGTGACATTTATTTGCTCTCAGTATTTCGCTCCAAAACTAAATTCACACAACTAAAGACACCTTGTCCCTGTCGTAAGAACTATATTAAAAAGAAATGCTACGACGTTAAAATGAGATTAGTTGGCTTTGCTGGTAATTCTGTCTTCAACACCACTAAACTTATATAAATGTCGTCGCATCTCTCTCTAATATATGCTCGTATGAAAAGAACAGAGCATACATAGAATTGTCAAACTACTAAAATTGCTTATAACAGTCGTAGCAATTATGCTCATAATTGGTCGATCGGTTCTAGCGCGTCATTTATTTGCTCTCAGTATTTCGCGCTAAAACTACATTGACACAATTAAATATACCCTATCCTAACAATATTAGAACTAAATGCAACGGTTTAAAATGACTTATGTTGGTATTGCATAGAATTGGGGGCAATATATCATTCTCAAGTCTGAAACATGTTAAAATATATATTTCCACCAGTACGTGCAAAAGAGACGGATATAGGTACACTGAGTTCCTGTCTAAAGAAGAGATGAAGAATATAAATTATTCATTGTATTGTGAGTTGGTGCTCATCGTTGTCATTTTCATTTTATTTTTCATATGTTTTATTCATAGTTTTGAGAATGTCAACTTCAGTGATGTCAATGTGTGTGGCATTTTATGTTTCATGGAGAAAGAGTATACTTTGAACTTAATATTTATGTATTTATTATACGAGAACAAATTATTTTCTTACGGTAGATAAATGTATTGTACTGTATTCAATTCAATTAAATGCATTTTTGTTCATAAATAATTATAGAGTGGCCTACGAACCGGAAAACGCAGCGTAAGCAAGCCCTCTACAAGATGGACCGATGATCTTGTGGATTTTCAAAAGTCCGATTTTCATAATACCTAAGAATTGTAATAAGTATTATTAAAAATCACAAAATTTATTTTACCGAAAGTCGTAAATGCGATTTGTTAGTTTTCCGCTCGAAGAGTCAAATGCTCGAAGGGTCAATACTTCGAATAAACTAAAAGGCAACATGTTGAGCTACAAAATTTGGTGACAGAAAAGAATCGCTGCAAAACCGACTTCATGTAGTCTTGTCTGCCCTACCCTAGAGTGTAACTTAAGCCCGCGGAGGCGCGGAGGGGTAGGGAGAGCCGAGGAGCAGGTGACTTGAAGGCTTGAGGTAACAAACTTTAAAACAATACAATCGAACTGAGTACCTCTCCTTTTTTATGAAGGCGGTTAAAAATAAATATAGTTTTCTTATCATGCGCATTCAACATTTTAGCTTTTTGAAGACTTTTTGCCATGAGCTCGATTTTCAACTGATTATAACGGTTCACTTCGCGAGTCACGATTACAATGCAGCTACCCTTCTAATTTAACAAAATAATTTTTTGGGAGGTTTATTGTATGGGAGCCCCCTTTAAATATTTATTTTATTTCGTTTTTAGTATTTGTTGTTATAGCGGACACAGAAATAAATCTTCTGTGAAAATTTCACGGTCCATGAGATACAGCCTGGTGACAGACGGACAGCGAAGTCTTAGTAATAGGGTCCCGTTTTACCCTATGGGTACGGAACTCTAAAAATGGGCTTAGTGAGCGTTAGTCCCGCACACCGCGGGTTGCAATACAATTTATGTGTAGTGTAGTGCACAGTTAAATGCATAAATAAATAAATAGAAGCTGAATGCGAACCAGACTATTGATTACTCTCGTAAGCTAGCGAAATCAGAAAAATATAGATGAATTATATTAATATTATTTTCCAAAGAATTGCCAAACTGAAGTGGCAGTGGGCAGGGCACATAGCTCGTAGAACTGACGGCCGATGGGCCAGAAAAGTTCTCGAGTGGCGACCACGAACCGGAAGACGCAGCGTGGGCAGGCCTCCTACAAGGTGGACCGACGATCTTGTGCGGGTCGTGGGAAGCCGCTGGATGCGGGCAGCGCAGGACCGGCTATTGTGGAGATCCTTGGGGGAGGCCTTTGTCCAGCAGTGGACGTCTTTCGGCTGATATGATGATATTAATCGGACTTTTCTCGGTATAGTGTGGTAGATTCTTTTTAAAGACAACGCCCGCACTAGGGAATCCAATCCCTGTGGCGCGGGGTATTTACAAACATATAATAGACGGACACAAATTTCATCCAGACTCCGAACAACTAATTATGGGTCACACAAATAGTTGTCACGAAGAGGCGAGGCGACTGTCTTAGCCGCTGCGCCACACGTGCAATCAAGTATTGAAAACTCTCTAAAAAAAAAATACGAAAAATTTGTCGCCTTGCCTTTTAAATTGATTAAATATGACTTACAATGTTCTACCTATCAGGCGTCGAAGTGCTCAATGTATATTATTTTATATTCCAACAAAGATCTTTTACGTAATTTATCCTCAAAATGATAAGATTTGTGTGTGAACTCGACGCTTACTTTATATCTGGATTTATTGAATAACATTTTCTTGATAAAATGGATTTGAATCATAAATTCGACGCCATTATGTTAGAATTTTACCATTATTTGACGTTTCGTCTATTATATTCGTCCATTTATTTAAGGGATGAATAACTCATGAATATTATATAGGTTATCATTATAAAACGTTTTTTCATCGTCTTATTCTGTAGAATTGTATGTACAGACGCCAGCACATCAAGCTACCCCAATCTGTCAAATTTCCGCAATTGAAAGTGAACTTTATGCTTATGTGATAAAGTTGAAAATCTATAAAAGAAATTTGACAGTTTAGTGTAGCTGGATGTGCTGGCGTCTGTACTTCAAATTTGATTTCTATGTTCTGAATTTGATGTGAAATAAACAATCTGGTTCAACATTCATTGGAATAATATTCAAAAAATAACTATTATGTCAATATAGGATTTGTTTTTTGATTCGGCGTTTGTGAAGTATGAAATTGGAAAAATAAATGAACGTCCATTAATACTTTCTAGTATAAAAATATTAGTTTAGTGATCGTAGTTTTTAGTGAATGTTATTTTCGTATATGTACCAGAATATCATAAACTCGAAGTATGAAAAAAAACTGCAGTGACCTAATTTTAGCCTACTTTCATATTTTACCTCCATCTACACGTTTTACCGGCATGATTAATTAATATGTATCTTCAAATGTAATATTCTGTTTGTAATTACTTATGTAACGATTAACACTGTAGTAATGCTAACAACTCTACGTGTACTTGGTCTTTCTGTGATATAATTTCAATATCTTAGACATAAATGTAATATAGGTACTACGCGCATATGCTTCGCGCTCGGAATTTTGTGTGGCAATAAAAAAAATAATACGTGTGGCACTCGGAGACTGCCGCAGTAAACCTATTGCATAGCATTTTTTATCAACTTATGCAATCATAATTATTAATTTATTTTATAATACTGCATTTGTGATAATAATAATAAAATGAATGTATATAGGGTACTAACTCATTTTCTTTCACTATTTTTTCGTGACTTTCTTCATAAATAAATGCACTTTGTTTATTCATATTTAAAACACTTTGTACACAAATTATACGAGTACAGATATTCACTGTTGTATGTAGATGATAAATACCTATACACCTATATACTTTCTCACAAACAGCTGATTACGGTAGTTTTCCAATACAACCAATGCCACCTAAAGGCGGGTTGCTGAACTAAAGAGACAAGCGTGATATTTCAAAAAGTCATTGAAAGTTCTGGTATTTATCGATAGATGGCGGTCGGAGGTGTTAGGTTTTTTTTGTTACGGAATTTCTGGATTCGGTCCCCACGCTCAAGGCCCGCGATAGAAGCTATGCAATAGCTTAAAAATATACGAGTGTACCAAAATAATAAAATTACACTGACAAATATAAATTCAAATAATAATATTGACTACTGCACGTGTGGCGCAGCGGCTTAGACAGTCGCCTCACCGCTTCGTGCCGCGGGTTCAAGTCCCGCGCCGGACGACTATTTGTATGACCCATAATTAGTTGTTCTGAGTCTGGATGTAATTTGTGTCCGTCTATTATATGTTTGTAAAGTACCCCGCGACACAGGGATCAAATTACCTAATGCGGGAGTTGTCAAAAAAAATGTTTTGAAATGTTTTTAATATCCTGGGACATTATTCACACACGTCCATCTGATCCCGAACGAAGTAGAGCTTGCACTATGGAAATCACATAACTAAAATACTACAATTATACTTTTCTTTTGTATCTACTTACTTATAATATAGATAATTTTTGTTTCTCATATTTTATACTGTTAATATAGTCAATACTCCATGGGTTGGGGGACCTGGTGACCCGAAATACAGGCCTACTAGAGCCTAGTTTGGGCATCAGTCTTCCACAATATTTTTGTTTAATGTTGTAAAATTTTCAATGTCTGTAACCATAACACTATGTACCATGTTATAATATTGTGGAGAGAAATAAATAATATTGATTGATTGAATTACATCCAGGTTCACGACAAACAGACATGTTCATGCACACAAATACCTTTCCTGCCTGTCCTGCACATGCACTTAAATTTATACAACTCATTTTAAAAAGATGTCTGAAACTTGCTTTGCCATTGTTTAACTATTAGGTCTGTAATAAGTGCCGCTTAACATATGAGTAATGAAGATGTGGCTATGGCTCTAGTACGAGTTCCTGCAGTTTACGCCACCAACCACCAAGCGCCCCTCGCGGAAACTATTAAGAACTAAAACTCTGGTGCTCAATGTTTGGGACGAAACTGTACGTGTGATCGAGTAAGTAAACTGCAGGAACTCGTACTAGAGCCACTGCAGTATAGGTTGGAAGTTGCGGGTACTTCTAACCTATACTAGAGATCACACTCGTTCGAAATTTTTATCAATAATTAGTTAAATTAAGACTTCTTCTTATCGTGTCGATGGTAAGAATTATGTCTTACCATCGTAGTGAAAGGATCAGCCAATCTACGTTACCGACTAACTGTCCTCGCAGATTGCCCAGGGTGCGCCGGAAGCATAAGAAATATTAATGCTTCACTCGGGGAGGCTCCTTTTGTGCACCCCTTACCAAGACTGAACTTCTCAAAAATATCAATAATTATTGACGGCCCGTCAAAAACAGGACGTGATCTGAAAATGTCTCACCAATATTGTAGACATTGACATTAACAGGAGGCGATAAATAAAACCACATAAACAAGCTCACACGGTACGGATTGAACTTTGGACCAAATGGTTAGGTGTTGATATTAAGCTTTTAACTTGATGACTTGAAAGCGCAATGGTTAAAGAACTCAACTCGCTACCACCTCGGTGCCCACGTGTTTCAGTTTCTATTCCCGTGCAGGACAACTATTTGTGTAAGTCTGCTTTTGTTTTGTGTCCGTCAATTACATTTATATCTAGTGCGCGCGATCATTAGAAATAATAATAATATCTAGGGACAATGTCACACAGATCATCCTAGCCCCAAACTAAGCAAAGCTTGCACTATGGGTACCAGGCGACGATATACATACCTCATATCACTCGGGGAGGCTCCTTTTGTGCACCCCTTACCAAGACTGAACTTCTCAAAAATATCAATAATTATTGACGGCCCGTCAAAAACAGGACGTGATCTGAAAATGTCTCACCAATATTGTAGACATTGACATTAACAGGAGGCGATAAATAAAACCACATAAACAAGCTCACACGGTACGGATTGAACTTTGGACCAAATGGTTAGGTGTTGATATTAAGCTTTTAACTTGATGACTTGAAAGCGCAATGGTTAAAGAACTCAACTCGCTACCACCTCGGTGCCCACGTGTTTCAGTTTCTATTCCCGTGCAGGACAACTATTTGTGTAAGTCTGCTTTTGTTTTGTGTCCGTCAATTACATTTATATCTAGTGCGCGCGATCATTAGAAATAATAATAATATCTAGGGACAATGTCACACAGATCATCCTAGCCCCAAACTAAGCAAAGCTTGCACTATGGGTACCAGGCGACGATATACATACTTATATAGATAGATAAAAACTTATATACATAGAGAACATCCATGACTCAGAAACAAATATTCATGCTCATCACACAAATATTTGCACATACCGGGATTCGAACCCAGGACCACCAGCTTCGTAGGCAAAATAAAGTCATTGCATGTAAAATAGCTTTACATTTTCGTGTTATCCACAACAACAGTTTAGAACAACGTTAAAACAACATCACAGTAATCAATTGTTTGCCATTTTTGCATCATATTTCAAACAAATTCTATTTATATGCTACTATGTCGTTACTTTGTAATATAAGTGGTTACTCTACAAAACACGAGAAGTGTCTGAAATACTTTAGAAAAATGTCATGTAAATAGTTTCAAAGAGTGTTATCTTATCTTTTTGTAATAATAACAATAATATCCTGGGACACGACCAAGTATGGAAACCAGATAACTGATATACTACATATAGATTTTGTAAATACATAGATACTTATATAGACAATTACACCCAGACTCAGGACAAACAGACATGTTTATGCACTGGGAATCGAACCCATGACCTGCAGCATGAAAGGCGAGCATTTACCAACCACGCCAACCAGCCCATCAGAATATCACATGTGTCTCGAAAAGCACGTAAAAGCTGTCAGTCCTGCCTACCCATCTGATTATACGAGAGAAGGAACAGAGAGTGGATTTACACAGAGACTCCTGCACTATAAAATGTCTTGCGTGGTTCGTTAGATCCCGTAAAGATTGACCCACCGTAGCAGAATTCACTCATCCTTTAATTAGACTTTAGTACTTTATTTTAGTGTAACTGTAAAATAAAGTACTGAACTCTAACAGAAGGATTTCGTCCCCATAATAATAATAGTAATATCCTCCTAGTCGAAATCAGCCACGGCGACCAGTCTCAACAGAGATTGGCCATCTGCGCGGGACATATTATAGTGCTCAAGTGTGTGCGCAAACACAGGAGCACTTTCTATTCCAACACTCTCATGATCCGATGGGACGCCTTAGCGACACGACCGGAAACAGGTCAGGCTCAAGAGCAACGGCTTTACGTGCTCTCCGAGGCACGGGGGTATAATACCGCCAACTCCCAGACTTCGGGCTGATGCTGAGAAATTTTTCTTTTTACAAAAAAGTCCCAAATACACTTTTGGCCCGACCCAGGGTTTATAATATAATAGAACATTTATTTCTCTCATTTTAGGTACATAGCATCTTATACATAGTTACAATTTGATAGTTTAGATTTAGACCTTTGTGAGAGCTGGAGTCTATACTGGGCTCAAGACCTGTATGACAGATCTCCAGGCAATCACCCTCTTAAATTACTTAACTAAATGCGGATATAAATAAATTCAAAACGGAACGATCATTGTATTGGTATTGAGAGGAAAAGTGTGTATGTGTGTGTGTGTGTGTGTGTGTGTGTGTGTGAGTGTGTGTGCGTGTGTGTATAAGGTATTTAAGTGAGTACTCTAATTATATTGAAACCAGGACCTCATTAACTGCGGGTGAACACGCTACCGCTAGACCAACGAGGCAGTCATGGCATCCCCATACAATGTAGCAGACAACCTAAGAATAAGATTTGTGATTATGTACAACAAAATTTGACGGCACTCGCGTGGTATACATTCGTCTACCATTGTGTTCATGGCTTAACATTCCGTATATTAATGAAAAGCCTCGCTTATCATCGATTTTGTCTGCCATTGCTTTATATAATTCATGGCTTTCGTTCATGACTACAGTCGATATCATTTCGGTAGTACAGTCAGACCTATGTAAATGGGGACTTAAAAATACTCTCACTCTATGTATATAGAGTACTACCTGTGCCCGCGGTTTTACCCGCGTTAAACTTTATAAATTATCACAGCTCCTCGCCCATAGGTGATAGCGTGATAATATGTACCCTATATGTTGAACCGACCTCTTAGTAATATTCATGCCAAAAATAAAGTGAATACATGCAGTATCTTTTAAGTTTAGCCCGGACATACATACAGACAAACAGATAAAGAGACAAAAATTCTAAAAACTATATTTTTGGCTTCGATATCGATTGTAGATCACGCCCCAAGTATCCTTTTAAAAAAATATTCAATGTACAGTTTTGACTTTCCTACGATTTTATTATATGTATTGATAATAGATTACTTTTTATGTAGGAGTCGGTTAAAAGTCTAATCCGCTGCGGGTAGTTATCTGAATTAAACGAGTTACATGATGGCTGGTGGTGGATCTCTGATACTGGTTCCCCTTCAATTTATAAATATATTCTGTACTAGCTGTGCCCCGTGGTTTTACCCGCGTAAAACTTTATTAATTATAGCCCTATGTGTTATTCGAATATATAAGCTATATTACTACAAATTTACGTGAAAATCTGTTCATTAGTTTTTGCGTGAAAGAGTAACAAACATCCATACACATTTATGCGCAGCGGCTAAGACAATCGCCTTGCCTCTTCGTGTCGCGGTTTCGAGTCCCGCGCCGGACATATATTTGTGTGACCCATAAATAGTTGTTATGCGTCTAAATGTAATTTGTGTCCGTCTATTATATGTTTGTAAAGTACCCCGCGACACAGGGATAATATTCCCTGGTGCGGGCGTTGTCTTAAAAAAAACCCATGGCTTCCCGGGCACAGCAACTCGACCCGTTACAATTTAACAGCTCTCTGAGAAAACTGAATATTTTGTGGCAATTTGTATGAATTAACTCTTCCAAAGGTTTTTTTAAGTGAGAATCGACGCAGTAAAATCGTAAAAATACTATGTATGTCTATAATGAAACTTTGACTTTTTAATCAATCAATCAATTGTCGCAAGATATTATCCAATGGCCTTCATAATGCATCACGTTAACAAAAAAACTTACTATTAATAACATTGTTATTTCCTTCCTTAACAGGCGCTAGACAAAAAAAAGAAAGTGCTCGAATTTTTTATGAACAATAATTTGATAATATATTCTGTCTATTCGAGGAAATTTGGCCTTACCACATTGCTCGATATTTATTATTCTTTTATTTTAATTTATTATCTGTAGTCAGTCTAGTTTACTGAATAAACGTATTTTCTTTCAAATATGACTTCCTATTATTATAACGTCTTACAGTTCCTAGTGTAGGAAGCAGTCATTTATTAAATGGTGTTACAACCTTACAAATTGGGTCTTGTATATGTCTAATATATCACAGTGAGCTGCGCTTTCATGGCGACGTATTGCAAAATTGCGAATTATTTTTCGTCTGTTGAGATTTCAAGTGGAAATAACATATGATTTTATTGTGGACATCGTTTTATATGTTGTCTATAATCACGCAAAACAAACAATGGAAATGTTATTCAATACAATACAAAACTGTTATTTGTATTGTAAAAAAATATTACGTGATAATAATTAGACAAAATTAACACCAATTTTTGAAGTTATACTTCTTTTGGCGCGATGGAGAAAAATGATGAGAGTGAATTTTTACGATGCGCGCGCATCGTAAAAATAACAGCATGAAGTTAGTTCTAGGTGGTATGAAAATTGATAAATATGTTCAAGTTGTATATTAAGAAGTATAACTTCTAACGCGTGGACATAAGTACACACAAGTTTCTTTTTTTTAGTTATTTTAGTGATTGTCAAAATTTTTGAAGTAGTTACGATAATCAATGTAGGTAACATTGATTATCGTAACTACTTCAAAATTGTGATGAAATGTTGTAATGTAAGTAATGTAATGTTACAATAGTATAAGATCCATTATGGATCTTATAATAATGCAACATTGACGCCATTGCTGTAACTTAAATTTTAGGCGTTTCGTGCCACAGAAACTAAGCAAACATAAAGTGGTATTAAATACTTTTTTGAAAAAGAAACTAGGCTTGTTTTATAGAAGTATATTATGTACATGCACGTATATTTGCTTCTGACACGAACCATCGACGAATTTAAAGGTTAACTGTGCATGAAGTGTAACCAAGGTTTAATAAATACTCTGTAGCCTGAGTACAAAAATGGACTATGACTCATGAGATATTAAAGCAATCACCACACGACGATTACTACCTATTAATTATGTTTGTTGTGTCCAGAAACCCACCATCCTACTAATGATATCAATCGCCTGTGGTAAGACAATGACTTATGTAATGGTTACGCAACTCTATTGACACATTTCGGTGCCCTCCCTGTGCAACGC
Organism: Pseudoips prasinana; assembly: GCA_951640165.1. Lineage (NCBI taxonomy): Eukaryota > Metazoa > Arthropoda > Insecta > Lepidoptera > Nolidae > Pseudoips > Pseudoips prasinana. Next base: position 10,023,990 of record OX621254.1, read on the forward strand.
CGAAATACCACTCATGGTTACTTGGTTTTAAAAACATTACGTTGACCTAGACAGCGCTTTTACTTTGGCAGTTGAACAATGTTCGTTAAGCCAGTGTATCTGAAATGCTGACATCCGCCACCAAACTAAAATAAATAAAATAGCACGAAGAATTTCTAAACTGAACAGGCTGTGGGCAGGGAATACAGCTCGTAGAGCCGATGGCTGCTGGGATAGGAAAGTTGTCGAGTGGCGACCATGAACCGGAAGACGCAGCGGTAGGCAGGCCCGTTACAAAATGGACCGATGACATTGTGAAGGTGGCTAGAAGTCGCTGGATGGGGATTGCACAAGCCACAAAGCCTTTGTCCAGCAGTGGGCGTCAGTCGCTACCTCTGCTGTCGTCTGTCGTCAACTGGTATGATGATGATGTTTTCTTTTATTTTTTTATTTGTAACATATATTCTTTATACAATTGTATAACATAGAAGTAATCTCGCAAACTGCTACGTTTAATGGCTAGTAACGCGCTCTTGTTGTACAATCTTAACCTATTTATATATACATTTAATTTTACATGTTTAAGACATACTTAAAGTTAGGTACATTCGATTAGTGTATCCACTGACATGACGCTGTGCAAACACTAAATCATCGTATCTGAAAAGAGTGTAATCGAGGTAAATATTACTATATTATGGTAATACAGAGTATCGTTTACCATGACAATTTTCACTTCAGGCACGGTGGCATTCATCGACGGTACATTTTTTCCCTTCCATACTTGTGGTACATGGTCGTACAGCCTATTATCATCAGTATATATGGTATGGGCCTTAAAAATATAATTGTTAGATATACACTAGATACGCTGCGAAGCGCCGTGTGCGCTTCGTTCATATCTACCCACCGTAACACAAAAAAAATAAATAAAATTATAATCTAGTCGGCATGGATGTATGGAATTTGTGTATTTATGTTATTTGTAAAATTGTTTAGGTGTTTATTTGTATTGTATAGTTTAGTATTTTAGTTTAGTTTAGTATTGGTAAGTAGCCCACGCTTGGCGTCCTATATTAAGTATTTAATTTATCTGCAAGTGAATGTACAGACGCCAGCACATCAAGCTTCCCCAATCTGTCAAATTTCCCAAATTAAAAATGAACCTTATGCTTTTGTGATAAAGTTGAAAATCTATAAAGGAAATTTGACATATTGGGGTAGCTTGAGGTGCTGGCGTCTGTACATATTCTTAAGAGAAATAAAGAATATTTAACGGTATATATTGGTACCGTGGCTAGGCCCAAACATAACGTAACGTGGCGTACGGCACAGTGTAGACATAATCAATGTATGTTCTCTCACGTAATTAACCTACCATTATTTTAACCACCGATATGTAACCACACATAGAAGCAGTAACCATTTATTATATATTTATACGATCACCGTAGCCTAGTTGGTAGTGCTCCTGCCTACGAAGCTGGTGGTCCTGGGTTTGAATCCCGGTAAGTGCAAATATATGTGTGATAAGCACGAATATTTGTTTCTGAGTCATGGATGTTTTCTATGTATATAAGTATTTATCTATCAATATAAGTATGTATATCGTCGCCTGGCACCCATAGTACAAGCTTTGCTTAGTTTGAAAGAAAGAAAGAAGAAAGAAAATCCATTTATTCAGTAAACTGACACAGATAATAATAACAATATATATAAATGTATACAAACAGAAGTCCTTAATTCTTATCTGTGTGAGTCCGAATTGGTCCCATCTCAGCACTAGCTGCAACATTAACAGTTGCAGCGCTGGTTTTATGATGGAACCACGTAAAATAACTCACGAACAATTAGTGTACAGGTCGCAGTTAGAATTTTACAGTACCTGGACACCAAAATATAACTTATAGCTAATTTAAACAATAAATGTATGCAAGAACGAACTTAATAAATAAATATTAATAAATTAACACCAATTTGGAGATGCATAACACAGACAGTATATAAAATAATTGTTATAATGTCGACATTCTGCTCATAATTCGTCCATAACAATACATAAGTGCACCAATAAAAAATGACATTACATTTATTTAATCCATATTTTTTAGCTGAGTCGGTCAATTATATGCTCTTGGATTGACTGTCAGACAGATGTCAAGAAAAAAGGGACGCGGAAATTGAATTACTTGAAAAATCTAATATGAACAGTAAATTATTATGCTTCTTAATACTAAGTTTATAGCGTAAATATGTTTGATGTATAAGTAAAAGTGGTAATTGTGAATTTTCGATATAAAAGTGAAATATGTATGAAAACAATATTGATCGAGTAATGGTGATGCTATTGTGACGGAGTTCTTCACTGCATGAGCGTCTGGGCATTGTTGTGTTGAGCTCATTAATAGTGTGTCTTGCGGTACTCCTTCCCACAAAAGTGTGCAAAGAGATGGGTAAGTTCAGCCTTGAAAAAGTATTAAATAGTATTTGAACTGAGTTTTTGTCGCGTCAACAATTCATTTTTATAATTGGCATTAAATGTATATACTGTTCGCAGGCACTTCAACGGAGGAGGTATATTGCACCAGACCTTTGCGGCGGCATATTTAAAAAGATCCACGAAAAGCTGCAGTCCTATGTCTCGGAATTAGGATCAGGTGAGCTGAAGACCTGGTTTTATAACTATTGACATCTGTTGACCAAGTTAATTTCTTGTACAGATACTCAGGCCTTTTGTTGGCAATCACACCAAATACAAGAGTTGCCAAGTGGAGTAGTCTACGAGCTGACATTTTTAACATGTTGCCACTATTTATGTACGATGTTACATGTGTTCGTGGTGGTACATTAAAACAGAAACGGGCACAGGCATTTTGTATCCGCTGGACTAGCCGTTGTGTTCTAGCCAGTAGACAGGCTCCATACACAGTGTCTGCATAATTTAGGCGAGAGAGGATAAGTGACTCACATAGTAATATGCGTATATCGGTGTTTATGTAAGGTCTTATTCGATACAATAGTTTGAGGCGATAAAAGCAATTTTGAACTGCACTTGCTACATGCTTTTCAAACTGTAATAGTGGATCGAAAATAACACCCAGGTTGCGAGCCTCATATACCTGCTCTATAGAGTCTCCATCAATTTTAATAGTAGGGCGATACTGCTCCATTTGACTTATGGTGTTTTTCGACCCCATAACCATAAACTTTGATTTTGATGGGTTTAGGACTAGTGAATTTTCACATGCCCACTTAGATACTTTACTTAAATCATAATTTATTTTTGTTACAGAGTCAAGACAGTCTTTGGGATGGCATGAGAGATACAGTTGCAGATCATCTGCATATTGATGGAATTTGCAATAAGTTATGGAATGGACAATGTCTGCACTGTAAATCAAGAACAGCAGAGGCCCAAGTATTGAGCCTTGTGGTACGCCCCTGTTTACTTGACGAAGCGAGGATGAAGCTTCATGATTATTTTTGTCACCACTAATCCGTACTAATTGGTATCTTTTTGTAAGGTAACTATGAAACTACTTAACTGTCTCCACACTGCACCCATAGTATGTCAGTTTGGACAATAGAAGGGAAATATTTATACAGTCGAATGCACGAGAGAAGTCTAGTAAAGTTAATATCGTTCCCATGCCCTGGTCCCTGGCCTGGAGTATATTATCCACTACATCAATTAAAGCTGTAGTAGTGCTGTGGCCTTTACGGAAGCCTGATTGCCTGGAAGGTAAAATACCAAATTGTTCTACATATTTGCTTAATTGGTCACATACCACCCTCTCCAAAATTTTGGATATACATGGCAATAAGCTAATTGGGCGAAGATCCTTAATATCATTGGGACTATCTTTTTTAGGTATTGGTCTTACAATAGCAGTCTTCCATATGTCGGGGAAAGTTGATGTTGACACTGACCTGTTTATGATTCTCGTGAGGGTTGTCAGTGTTTGTGGCAGTGTCAGTGTTAACATGTCTAGTGATATGTCATCTATTCCCATGGCATTAGACCTAAGGTTATGGATAATCTTTGATACCTGCTCCTCATTGACTAACTGAATTTGAAAACTACCACAACCAAACCTGTTGAATTCAAACTGTGTAAGATGGGATATAGTTACTTCATCACTACTAGGTATATTTAAAAAGTGAATGTTTAAAAGTTCAGGATTGTTGCAGTGCTGTGGTAAATCTTGGCTTTGGGTTTTGTGCTTTGTTAAATTTTTCTTAATGGACTTCCATAATATTTTAGGTTGTTTTATTTTGCTGTTAATATGAGTCTTAAAGTAAGCAGTCTTTTCTCTGTCTATGGCTGCCCTTACTTCATATTTAAGTTTCTTATAGAATTCTAAATGAATGTCTGATTTGGTCCGCCTAGACTTAGTGTGCTGTTTGTCCCTTATTTGCATCATATCTTTAATAGTGGTGGTGATCCAGGGATAAGATACTTCTTTAATCAAAATTCTTTTAACTGGAGCATGTAGATCAAATAAAGTTGTAATGTAGTTGTTTAGAGTCTCAACCATGCAATTGACATCTCCTAGCTTGCCTATGGAGTCCCAGTCTATACACCCTAAGTCATACTGGAATAAGTCTTGCAGTATGTCATTTAATGGCCGATATCTTACCCAGAAAGGGGCAGGTTTATAAACCTTAAAGTTAAGTTCAGTTGTGGCGATAGCATGATGTCCAAGGTCAGGTATGTGGTTTACTGATACTCCACGGACAGAGGCATCTGTACAAATCAAGTCAATCAAGGTCGCACTGTGATCAGTAAAATGAGTTGGTTCCGTAATTATATTAATGAGATTGGTGCTGTGTAGAAAACAGTTGAGTAGCTTCACTTTGTTATCAGAGGTATCAAGTAAATTAATGTTAAAGTCGCCCAGTAATACTATTTTATCAACATTCCGGAAGGAAGTAACAGAATCAGTAATGGCGTCAAGAAATACGCTGACATCGAGCCAGGGCGGCCTGTACGCGGTGCCGACGACCACCGATTGTGTGTTCACGCTCAGCCGGAGCCACATCTGCTCTACAGTTGGTACAGACGGGTGCGGCAACGCGCGGACTCGCAGCCCCTGACGCACGTAAAACCCAACGCCGCCACCTCGCGACCTTCCCGAGACAGCTGTACGTGGCATGTGTTGTAGTCTATAGTTAGGAACGAATGGTGCCCTACCTTCCTCTCCCGCTTTGATCCAGGTTTCGTTTATTGCCATTAAGTCCACATCCAGATTCTCCATGGCTACTATAAATTCCTCATGCCGTGTTCCGAGTGACCCCGCGTTGAAAAGTCCAACTTTTAATTGTTTTTGTTTAACCATTTGTGTATAATAAGTAATGTGTGTATTGATATGAGATGTATTGAGTGTTAACCAATAATGTGAACTGTATGTAGAATAAGCTATAACCTGTGTCTATATATTTAGACAATTTACACAATATAGTCAAGAAAATATCTATACAAATAAAACGATGACATTGTAAATATTTATATAAGTTAAACCCTATGTTTATTAATTTAGAAAATTGACAATAAGCCGATAAAAGAATAATGTTTAAATGAATAATACAATGTAATTGTAAATATTTACATGAGCCACTCTTAACCAAATTGTGCAAACATGATATATTCAATAGGTGAAATATGGTGTATATGCAGATCCTAAACTGTAAATATGATATAAAGACAGCACTAAGAATAATCACATTAGTAAGAGGAGTAATAGTACCACTTTTTACATTATTCTTCTTCACAACATTATGCTTCTTTGTCAAACGACTGCTCGCCAAAAACACGACGGATGTCAGCCTCTGTTCGGATCACAAAGGTGCGCTTTCCATCAGATTCCTTTGCCAATATTTTACCATGCTTAGTCCAAGTGAAACGCCAATTAACGCGCTGGGCAGCCTGTCGAACGAGGTAGAACAGATGCCTGTTGACGTATGTTAGCCTCTCGTTGACATAGAACCTCTGGGGCGGCGCAGCCAGGCCGAGGTGCTCGGTGTCGACAGCTCGGCGGACGCGCGCCGCGCGCAGCAGCTCGTCGCGCAGCTGGCGGCGCCGGCCCGCTCGCAGCGCCAGGCAAGCCAGGCTCGGCCACTCGCCCGGGGCCCAGGCCCACCCGTTCGGCAAACACTATGTCTCGCGCTTCGAGGGTGACCCCAAGCTTCTTGGCAACTAGTTCAACGGTGTGTATGATGTTCTCACCCCTATCCTCAGGGAGGTTAGTGATCTCCAAATCCGAGCTCAACAGATCCTGATCTCGATCATTAATCTGTGACTTCAGCTGCGCCACTGTATTTTCCAGCTGCTTAACGGAGTCATCTGTTGCTGTGGTGGGTGGTCTTTTTTCAATGACTGTAATCTTTGATTCCAAGTCATTGACCCGTTGCTCACACTTAGACACCCGCGTCCCTAGTGCTGATACCTGATCCGTCAGCTTCCTGATATCTCGCCTAACTTCAGCCCTCATCTGCTGAATTTCAGACTTGATTTGTCTGAGCAATTCCACCTGTGATATTGGCGCTTCATTCGGGTCCTCTTCATGCTCCAAGTCGGTCAGCTCTCCAGCATCTTCAAATGCGGTGTTGGGGCTATTTTGCGACATAGAACTGCAGCTGTTTGCGTCCGTCTCTTTATTCAGGGTTTTTGCCCTGGAATTGGAGTTTACGCGACATCCGCCACACTTCCAGGTACCCGCTTTCGGTACTGCAGACAGCTGAACACAGTCTAGATGGTATTTTTTCCTGCAGTTACTGCAGGTGGCGCCTCCACGTACTGACAAAAATTTACCACAATGCGCACAGTTGGTCATTCTAAGGTAAACAGATAGCGTTAGTACTTCTGTTAGCTACTAGATGGCGCTACGCGATCAATAATGTCTGTCTTATATTTAAATATTGTATTTTGATGTAATTAATACAACAAGGCGGGTTATTATAGGTAATTTATATAATTAGGCCGAATCCAGGCACTTAACTGACAGTTTATAGTACTTATATAAATATCACTTTCACTTTTAGTTCACTGTGAGGTAGTTTATAAGATGTAAGTTATGTTAAAGTTGTATAATTTAGTTTATATTACACTATATCTTTAAATAACAATTGTTCTTATTAATCACAATATTATCCACTTCGGGCAACAAAAATCTTGCACAGTTATTACTTTATTTAATTAATATTAATGAATTTTTATTTTTTAACTGGGAGCTATACCTTCACGTTTGACAGTTGACAGTTTATTGAACAACAACTAGTTTGGGGCTAGGATGATCTGTGTGACATTGTCCCCTGATATTATTATATTATTATTATTGTAAAAAAATTAAAACCTTATTTATTGACAAAGTACTACAAATTTTTACCTAAATATCTACATTATGTAACTACAAACATGTTCTGACTATTTACAAGTATCTTTTTAAAGTTTACGTGAATAAAAACCTTTTTTATTTTATTGAAAGATATAAGGCTCATACTTGTTACGTGCGGATCTATAACAAGTAGTGGCTAAATCTTTTTTTTAATAGGGATTCAGATGTCAGGACTCAGGAGTCAAGTCATGTCGGGTGTCGGATCTATTAGGCTTCTGGCTATTTGTAACAATCCTGTTTAAGATGCTGTAAAAGCACGAATTTTATATTTTTGAAACAAAACTGAAGGTAGCGTAACGTAATTGGAGCATTTTTATTAATACGGGTACTATATTATTACGTAACAGCGATGTTGTCTGGAACCTTGTTTTTAACTTTTTTTTTAATTTATATTGTGAAATATTAGTAAGAAGGTTTAGGTATGGATTGATGTATTTAAATTTCACACAGATCTTCATATGGCGAAGGTTTGTCGTGAAAACTCTTATCGAATTAAGATTATACAATCCACATCCAATTTAGATTATATGATATGAACGAGTAATTTCTGTAAATAATGAAGAATATTTTACCTCCGAAATTTGTCCTCCGAAAGGAAGCATAGATTTATATATATTGCATTTCTTAAACTAAATTTCCATTATATATCAGAAGTAGATCACATGTTTTAAGGCTTATAGACGACTAAGGAGTCACCTTGTATAAACTCAATCTAATTAAACTACGCTAAATCCATTGTATATAAATAAACAGCATGTACCTTTAAAAAAATAACCTTCATCGCCCTCAAACGTGGTAGGACATACAAAGGGTAAACGCTCATAATTTAACAAGTTATTATTAAATCTTAAAAGTGTGTTTAGTATGTTGTAGAATAAGCAAAAATCTTTCATATTATGCCTATAGCGAGCGTATAAGTAACACAGCTCGAGCACAGAGATCATGAAGAAAATAGGAACTCTATATCTGTAATTTTTTTAAATACCAATTTTTCGTTAAAAGATCACTTAAAAGTTACGTTTTTGCACTGTTTTTCAAATTTTTTTTATATGGGCCTATGCACACCACGTTTTTTAAGCGCGTCATTGACGCGCGTTTGTAGCGATACACACGCGCGTTAGCATCGCGTTTGTATCGATACAAACAAAAACAAACTGCTCGGTAGGAAAAAAGCGCGTCGACTGCGCGTTTAAAAAACGTGGTGTGCATAGGCTCTTATAAGAAAATTTCGCAAAACAATACAAAAAAGTAACTTTTAAGTGACCTTTTTGTGGAGAATATCTATTTAAAAAAATAACAGATATAGTGTTACTATTTTCTTCATGATTTCTGTGCTTGAACTGTGTAACTTAGCCAAGTTGGTAGTGCTCCTGCCTACGAAGCTGGTGGTCCTGGGTTCGAATCCCGGTATGTGCAAATAATTGTGTGATGAGCACGAATATTTGTTTCTGAGTCATGGATGTTTTCTATGTGTATAAGTATTTATCTATCTATATAAGTATGTATACCGTCACCTGGTACCCTGGCTTTGCTTAGTTTGGGACTAGGATGATCTGTAATAAAAAAAAACTTATACGCTCGCTGCGTCCGAAAGGTTGCGGTTACCCGCATCGGACACATGTTTGTGTAAAAACAAAGAATCTTTTAATGTCTAAGTAAGGGGCTTTATATCCCAATATCGAAAATGTCTTATACGGGACTAGTCCCTCTTTCCCCTGCCACTCCTGTAAACCAGGATCAACAGTGGCACACAATGAACTGACATTGAGCGGTGAGGCTCAGGCATGTCCCGAGAATGGCTTTAACTGTCTTGGATCCCGCAACGAATTTAATCAGAACGAAAAAAGTTAGACAATGAATAGTTCCGCTATCAAAAATGTCTTGTTTAATATCAAGATGGTCCGTAAGTGATAGGCGAGGTTAAGCAACTAGGCTCGCGGTCAATCCGTAGATGGGTGACTGCCAAAGTGGTTTAATTTCTAACCGTTTCCGTGCCTCGGAGGTCACGTGAAGCTGTCGGTTGTAGCCAGTAGGCAACAGCCTACTGAGCGACTTGAACAACTCTGACACTAGGGTAACCACTGGTCATACGATAAGTAAGTTTAAATAATAGGACTTGGTTGCCAGGAGAACATCTGTGGCAGTATTTACAGGTAGCCAGGAACGTATTTGAACCTGGTAGTAGCTATCGCAGCTACTGTTATACTCAAAAAAGTACGAAATCAGATGTCATCCATTTATGAAATAATGAAATTTATTCAGCACTTGGGTATTTACATACACTTGTACTTGTCAAGCTCACAATGTATTACATAAATACAGTTTAAAAACTATATAAATATTTATATAGTTTTTAAACTGTATTAATATATTTTGAATTAGTACGTCCGTGCGGTCTGTTTCGTCACATATAGTTTTAATATCCTTAAATAAATAATAAATAGCAAGTTACTAAGCTATTATTGTTACATTTAGCAATTGTATATTAAAATTAAATAATTGAAAACAATGAGCAGTTGGCTAGCGCAAAAGGCTCTCAACCATATTACTTAACTGTGATCCCAATAGGAATGGGGAACACCATGTAATTTATATTGTGATTATGTCATTTACTTTTGTTAAGATTAATTGTCATTCAGTGGTTAATGGTATTTTGGCACTAATTATAATTACGTCGTTTAACCTGAAAGCCACGACTACTGTAAACATGATCTCTAATATTGGACAGACTTTTCTAAAAATTGGTCATAGAGTTACATATTAAAAAAGTTTAAAGAATTAACTTTCTGGCCATATGTTTCGCACTTTTTATATACACGAAGAATGTTGACTTTTGTTACAAAATAGTTTTTCTAAGAGTAATTTATTATATGTATGAAACACTACTTTGAAACAATTGTTTTGTTTTTAGAATTTTTAGTTTTTTGTTAGCTGATCGGAAGCAGATACTGATGATTTCATATAACATGGGTGTGTGTTGACTCGTTTGTGCTGATGTTCAATGTTACATATATATGTATGTCTGATTTATGAAACATTGAACATCAGGACCAATGAGGCATCATATGAAAGGACTTCATTTGCACATTCTTAGTCAGATATATTTTATTTTTTCAATTTTTCCATTTTATGTCGACATAAACGTAAATATATCAGAAAAGCTAGAACCATTTTTCTAACTAGCACACTTTTAATCTTCAATAATTCTGACAAACTTAGTTTGGTCGAGTTGGGTATGTCTTTAATTAAATTACTTTTAAACATCTAAAACCGACACGAAACCTCCATTTGATCGGTTTTCTATGTATTATGTAGATATCCGAGTTGGATATGCTAATATTTTTATTGTTATATTAGATGTACACTAATGAATTTTGATTTAAACTGTGAATTGTCATGCGGCTTGTCAAAACCTGGCTGTTGTAAGGGAATCCCGGTTTTGCTACCTTGTTTGGTAGCCCATGTTTTGGCTACTATAACAACTTGATGAACACTGGCTATGACGTGGGCTCTGCGGCGTAGCTCTACGGCGTAGGTCTACGCCGTAGAGCGTAGTAGTAGCACATGTAGTACAGCGTAGCGTACTACATGAGCTGCTACGAAGGTATGACTGGCACCATTACATTGAAACCCTGAAATGATGATCACAACTAAAGTTTAACAAATTCAATAGAAATAAATAATTAATTATAAAAACCCATTATTTAGCTGCATGGCTTTCGTGTGTATTTTATATGATTGATTGCCTCGATTACGTGAGTACTCGTCAATAAATTGTAAATTTTTGTGGGCGTTGGAAACATTTAGCTTAATATTATTTAAATTGACCTTTATGGTGGTTATAGTATAGAGAACTTATGTTACAATGGTTTTGATAGGAGTCGTAAGTACCTAGAAGGTATTCAATTCTAAAGGCGCCAATATTAAAAGAGTCGATGGCTAAATATTGGATATTTGTCTCTTTATGGCCATATGGCTATGAGAGGCTTAGATAATGGAACGTTTTCAAGACGAGATGAGAGAATTTGGATAGAGGCAAGCCTATGTTGTAAAATGGCTGTATAGTTATTTTATAGGTTGTTACGGATGTCTAGAAGATCTAGATTGAGACGTCCTTCAGAATTCTATGGGATTTGCCTATAAGAAGTTATAGCCAGATTACAGGTACAAAATGTTACAAGTTATATATTATAACAATAATGATAAACGTTGTTATTTGCGGCTCTATGTATACGATAAATTATAAATTCATTAAAAAATAACGTCATTAAAATAATAAAAAAATATTGATATAGGGATCTCCACAAGACGTAAGACAATGATAATTACATCTAAAAAATATTTATTGAACATTTAATGAGCGTCCGTTCAAGTGTAATAAAAATGCTATAAATGGAAATATTACTTATTAGTGCATTAGAAAAATCAGTAAAATAACATACCTATTTTTGTATTCATCTCAGGTCTATAAAACGAATAAGATTATTTATAGTTGGTTTTGCCGCAAATATTTACGCTGTATAATCCCTAGTTTGTGATATATATTCTTACAAAATCTCCTCTTCACAGGTAATTTGCGGCAAACATCTTTACTGGTAGCAGAGTTTGTGCTACACTGTTTGAGTAAGCTTTGCGTGGCTATGCCCGATAGATCATAGGTCGTAGAGTATAATATTAATAACAAAGTTTATGTAACCTTACACTACTACATAAAAATATCACACTCTCCGACATACTTATATATTTCTAAAATATATTCACATTTTGTATAAATTACACCCAGACACAGAACAAATAATCGTGTTGCTCACACAAAGATTTGTCCTGAGTGAGGATCTAACCCACGACCACTGGTTTAACAGACAAGGTCACTAACCACTACATCAACACACTACTAGTGTATATCTTCATCCGTACTAATATGTTATCACAGTAATATAATAAAAGCGAAAGTTTGTGATTGTTTGAGTATGTTTGTTACGTCTCCACGCCTAAACGGCTAAAGCGATTTAAATAAAATTTGGTATGGAGTTAGCTGACACCCTGGATTAACACATAGGCTATAATTTATTAAGTTTGACGCGGGTAAATCCGCGGGGGACAGCTGACGTATAGGTAGCGTAGTGACCAATAGACCATAACATTCAAGGATGTTGCTTTTTACAACACGTGCTGCCCATCCTGCGGTAAAAGGGCCAGTCGCCACCGGAAGGAAACTTACCCGAAGGTAAAAAATTACATTTGCGTGCATTTTTTGTAAATGGAGGGTATTTTTAGCATTGAAACAAGGTTGGTAACAGCGTTAATACTTAGCGATGTTTATTAAGTTTTTGGGTGTCCTTTAAATTGTACGCAATATATACATTTCACTAGTGACCCGCCCGGCATCGCACGGGCAGTCAAATAGAATGATAAATTAGTATTTTATATTAAAATACTACTTTAGTCCAAATAATGACTTTTATATACATTCTCGCCCTTTGTAGGGTTAGGAGGGTATTTTTCAGGCTGGTTCAGAGTTTTACCACGAATTCCCTTAATCTATTTATTTATGAAGGGTCGACAGCATGAATTGGGTATTACCGATGATTTATTTGAATACTGGTATTTCGGTAACTTAAAGGGTTTTGCAATGATGTTAAAGTATCTACAAATGGAGTTTTATCATACGTAAAACTGTGTTATCACAATATTATCTGGGTTAGTATGGTATTTACTTACTTATTTAACTGCTACCGAGTTCACTCATTACAACTGACTATTATTTGTTTCTGAGTCATGGATGTTTTCTATGTATATAAGTATCTATCTATCTATATAAGTATGTATATCGTCGCCTGGTACCCATAGTACAAGCTTTGCTTAGTTTGGGGCTAGGATGCTCTGTGTGACATTGTCCCCAGATATTACTGAATAGTCCATTGGAAGACACGTAAAGTTATCAGTCCCACCTGTAGTAATTTGATAAATAGACGATAAGTTAAAGATACTAATTAGATGAAGGCACTAGATGAACCACAGACCGCCAGGTGAATAAATACAGTACACTTAATACTAATAGAAATAAAAGTGATACATTTCTAAGGAGAAATAGTAAATAAGTGTAAGGTTCCTAAAGTATTTAATAACGTATCTATACATATAACGGCTTAATGCTGTCTTTGACGGTCACTGTAGCCTAGTTGGTAGTGCTCCTGCCTACGAAGCTGGTGGTCCTGGGTTCGAATCCCGGTAAGTGCAAATATTTGTGTGATGAGCACGAATATTTGTTTCTGAGTCATGGATGTTTTCTATGTATATAAGTATTTATCTATCTATATAAGTATGTATATCGTCGCCTGGTACCCATAGTACAAGCTTTGCTTAGTTTGGGGCTAGGATGATCTGTGTGACATTGTCCCTAGATATTATTATTATTATTATTTTCAATGTTTAACTTTATCTTATGTATAGACACTGTATAACAGTGGAAACTTGTAATTGGCCTTATTTTAATATTTATATTTGATTATTGAGTGTATTAGCTGTAAGTATTCCAAATAAAAATTAAATTAAATTGTCAAAAAGTCAAAACTGCATATTGACACTAAAGAATACTTGGGGTGTCATCTACAATCGGTATCGAAGCCAAAAATACAGTTTTAGAATTTTTGTCTGTTTCTCTGTATGTATGTCCGGGCTAAACTCAAAAAGTACTGCATGGATTTTGCATGAATATTGCTAAGAGGTCAGGTCAACATATATGCTACATATTATCACGCTATCAACTACGGGGGAGGAGCTGTGATAACTTATAAAATTAAACGCGGGTAAAACCGCGGGGCACGGCTGGTATTTATCAAGACAGTATTCTAAGACAAAAATATTGGGTTATTAAAAACAACTGAAATACGCTCATGGTACCATTTGGCCGTCTGATTTCCGGCCCAGATAGAAATAATACATACTTTTATTTTAGAAGTTACTGGGGGGGGGGGGGGGGGACACATTTTACTACTTTGGAAGTGTCTCTCGCGCAAACTATTCACTTTAGAAAAAAAATATATTAAGAACCTCAGTTTCATTTTGAAAGACCTATCCATAAATATCCCACATGTATGGATTTGCTGAAAAAATATTTTTGAGTTTCAGTTCTAAGTATGGGGAACTCCCAAAATTTAGGGTTATTTTGTATTTTTGTGCGTAAATCTTAATGCGGTTCACAGAATACATCTACTTACCAAGTTTCAACAGTATATTTCTTATAGTTTCGGAAAAAAGTGGCTGTGACATACGGACCGACAGACAGACAGACAGACATGACGAATCTATAAGGGTTCCGTTTTTTTACGGAACCCTAAAAATTTTGAAACGTAGAATATAAGTCAGCCGTATGTATAAAATAATAGTCGCATTAGTTATACATACAGATTTCTAATAGTTTATTTACACGCGTTAGCCGTGTAGCTTACAAGGCTGAATTCTATATCGATTGTTCCAAAATAAGCTTTGATTTAGTTGCACAGAATAAACAAAATTATTTAAAAACAATCATGGCAAGCACGCAATAGGTACGCAATATTTGTTCCGTTCTGAAACATAATTGAATCTCGGCTGGGGCACGTTAATCGAGTTGTTGGCTTTACGTTGTGGCCAACATTGGGCTCAATTTAAATGAAATATAATTATTTATATTTATTGTTGTGTAAATTATAGGGTGTTAGTAAAATGATTTTCTTTATAACAACGCTTGTTCCTTACCAGTGAGTTTATTAACTTACTAACTGGACATGACTGACACAAAGACACGCTGCCTATTCAATAAAGAAATAAACATAAAAAGCACACTTTACACATATTCACAATGCTATTTTATTATATTCATTTTAATTTAAGTTTAACAAGTGAAGTTTTTGACAAAAAATTATTTATAAGTATATTGTATTGTTGCCCTTAGAGGGTTCATGTTTGGTACTGTAATATAATCTAAAATACCTATGTAAAACCCATGAAAGCAATAAATAAATTGAAATTGAAAGTAGCGGACATAAAGTTTGTGTAATGTGTTAGTTTGCCAAATTAAAGATAATCTTAATTTATAATTAAAACTTGCATTTGTCCTGAGTCTGGGTGTAATTATCTATATAAGTATGTACTCACAAAAGGAAAGTAGTAATATGTAGTATATCAGTTATCCGGTTTCCATTGTACAAGCTGTGAATAATGTCACAGTATATTATTTATTAAAAAAAATACAAAAAAAAACTCTTTAAATTCGGAAGATGGTAGTAATAGGTATTTAAATTTGGAAGCCCAAAAACCATAATTCTGTAAATAAAACAAATAAGGCGTACTAAAGATCAGGATGAAGTGATGAGCTTTACGCAAACGTAATTTTCTTTCCACATTTCCAATTGTTTGTGTTTACCGTTACCTAATACTGATTCCGAAAGAGCAACTCGAAGGAAGCACAGTAATTGCATAAAACCCTATAGACCGTATTGTGTACTTTAGCGAAAATATAAAGCTTTGTTCAAATATTTGCTCCAACCATACAACGTTGGCATCGACCTTACAAAGTTTTTCTCTGCGAACGCAAACCAAATTATTAATTAGCGCGCTTTAATACGACCCTCGCTACCTAGCGTGGAATAAACAACTCTATTACTTGTAACTATGGCTTATTTTATTTTGAATGCATTATTTGGTTGGTCATTTCATACAGAAATGAATGCACAGGTGTAAATACAACTAATGGGAAGATTTAATATTAATTTATCACCTTTTTCATAGGTACTTGCCCGAATTTTTTTTATACGTTTTACTTGAAAGTCTTTGTTCTTTGTTAAGTTATAGCCAAGTGAAAAGCTTCTCAGACGGAGCACGCGATTCAAATATAAATGACTTGTGATAGTTTATGTTTTTAATAGGCACTTAGTTTATATAGGCCTAGGTTTTCTTGTATTCCTAATGCCTGTTAAAAACGCGAGGTTTTGTAGCACAATGAGTTAATGAGAACTTTGAACTGTAATTAATTAATATTATGTTTTTTTCGTGTTAATTATTTTTTAGTTTTATTATATAATATGCTAGGATTTAGATAAATCCAAATAGTAATTAAGTATAAAGGTCTTAGCACAAAGCAATTTGAATAACGCGATACTGCCTAGTAATTTAAGCCCGTGAGGAAAGTACTATGTGCGTCAGAGGCGGTCTCTAAAACTGGCTTGTCACAATGTACAGACGCTAGCACATCCAGCTACCCCAATCTGTCAAATTTCTTTTATAGATTTTCAACTTCATCACATAAGCATAGGTTTCACTTTCATTTGGGGAAATGTTACAGATTGGGATAGCTTGATGTGCTGGCGTCTGTACTGAGACCGATCTATCATCAGGGATAAGATAAGATAACATTATCATTATTAAATTTAAAATTTTATAGCATTATTCGCAATGCAAAGCGTTTATCTAATCTCAAAAATGGGAAATCATAAATTTGATCGTCCGGCGGGTCTCGAACCTGCACCATCTACCAATCCGGGGTAGGCGCTCTGCGTTAACCAACGAACGATACACGCCGGCAGATCAAATTTAGGATTCCCTTTCTAACACCCTTCCGGAGGATGTAGGTATTATCTATCGGTTTTATTTTCTAGAAACATGGCCGACTGATATGTTCACAGTTGCATGTGAAAGATCATATCATATTGATAATACCTTCCAAATTATTAAATTAAAATTTTTATAGCATTATTCACAATGCAAAGCGTTTATCTAATATCAACAATGGGAAATCATAAATTTGATCGTCCGGCGGGTCTAGAACCTGCACCATCTACCAATCCGGGGTAGGCGCTCTGCGTTAACCTACGAACAATACATACATTTAACATTATCATCAGCCTGATATCGTCCACTGCTGGATATAGGCCTCCCCCAAAGGTTTCTCGAACGTTAGCATTTGGAAGGGTTTGCCGTAGTCACCACGCTTAGCACGGGAACGGGCGACTGCAGTTAGGTGGTAGTACACAGGTGGTGCCCGACTACCTGGTGTATCCCTTAGTCACCTTTTACCACACCCACGGGATGGTATGGGGTGGCCTTGTTATTCTTTCTAGGCCGGAAACACACGGCTACCTTAGCCGGAGACCACACGGCTAAAGATAAGATAAGATAAAGAAAATTTATCTTATATATTGTACATCTAAATATTACAAAAAGGTGACGTGAAGTCTAAAATGAAGAAAGAATTAAATACCAATTTCTCAATTTTTTTAGCAATGTATTACCTGATGGCAGGTGATCACTCCTTGGGCACTCGCAACCTCAGAGGCGAGGGGCCGCAAGCGGGTTGCCAACTTTAAGAAATGAATAGGCTTGCTTTTAAAAGGTAGCCAGCCTAGTTGGTAGTGCTCCTGCCTACGAAGCTGGTGGTCCTGGGTTCGAATCCCGGTAAGTGCAAATATTTGTGTGATGAGCACGAATATTTGTTTCTGAGTCATGGATGTTTTCTATGTATATAAGTATTTATCTATCTATATAAGTATGTATATCGTCACCTGATTGATACCCATAGTACAAGCTTTGCTTAGTTTGGGGCTAGGATGATCTGTGAGACATTTTTTTTTTTTTTTTTTTTTTTTAATAATATCTGGGGACAATGCCACACAGATCATCCTAGCCCCAAACTAAGCAAAGCTTGTACTATGGGTACCAGGCGACGATATACATACTTATATAGATAGGTAAATACATATATACATAGAAAACATCCATGACTCAGAAACAAATATTCGTGCTCATCACACAAATATTTGCACTTACCGGGATTCGAACCCAGGACCACCAGCTTCGTAGGCAGGAGCACTACCAACTAGGCTACGGTGACCGTCGAATTGTCCCTAGATATTATTATTATTATTATTTAAAAGGTAGCCGTATCATACCGGATTAAGTAACCGCGAAGGTAATTCGCGGTTACTTGATTCCGCAGAGCGATCTTGCGAAGTAAAAAGTTAAAATAAACATTTCCATTGAGTTTGAGTTTGTACTATGTAATCATAAAATAATATAAAAATAAATAAAAAAGGTTTTTAAACACATATACTTTAAAAAAGCGCTTGTAAATAGTCAGAACACGTTTGTAAGTAATATACATATAATAATATATGAAATAATATATACATAATTATTTCTAGTTACATAGATATTTAGGTACACGGATTGTATGAAAACATTTATAAAATTTATTTTATAATAGCAATGAAATTTAGCTAGCTTGTATTAAGTTCTTGTAGGGGGCCTGCCCACGCTGCGTCTTCCGGTTCGTGGTCGCCACTCGAGAACCTTTCTGCCCCAACGGCCGTCGGCTCTACGAGCTATGTGCCCTGCCCACTGCCACTTCAACTTGGCAATTCTTCGGGCTATGTCGGTGACTTTGGTTCGCCTGCGGATTTCGACATTTCTGATGGGATCCCGCAGGGAAACTCCGAGCATAGCCCTCTCCATTGCTCTTTGGGTGACTTTGAGCCTTCTAATAAGGCCCATAGTGAGCGACCACGTCTCTGTTCCGTATGTCATCACTGGCAACACACACTGGTCGAAGACTTTCGACTTGAGACACTGCGGTATTTTGGACGAGAAGATGTTACGTAGCTTCCCGAACGCTGCCCAGCCGAGTTGGATTCTACGATTGACCTCCTTCTCGAAGTTGGACCTACCTAGTTGGATGGTCTGTCCTAGGTAAATATAGTTCTCTACAACTTCGAGTGCAGAGTCACCAACTTTCAATTGAGTGGGTGCAACATGGACGTTTGACATGATTTTCGTCTTATCCATGTTCATTTTCAGACCCACTTGTTGAGAGACTCTGCTGAGGTCATCGAGCATTGTACCGAGGTCTTCCATGGTCTCAGCCATGACTACGATATCATCGGCAAATCGAAGGTGAGTGATGTACTCGCCATTGACATTGATGCCAAAGCCTTTCCAGTCCAGAAGCTTGAAGACGTCTTCCAATGCAGCGGTGAACAGTTTCGGAGATATAACATCTCCCTGTCTCACGCCTCGCTGCAAGTGGATAGGTTTCGAGATCTGGTCCTGGAGTCGCACTGACATAGTGGCGTTTTCATACAAACACTTTATCACCTCGATATACCGGTAGTCAATTTGGCACCTTATGAGAGACCTCAGCACAGCCCATGTTTCGATAGAATCAAAGGCTTTCTCATAGTCCACAAACGCTAAGCACAGTGGCTTGTTATACTCTTCGGTCTTCTGTATAACTTGCCGCAGCGTATGTATGTGGTCTATGGTGCTAAAGCCTTTTCGGAAACCGGCTTGTTCGGGAGGCTGGAAGTCGTCAAACCTGCGCGCGAGACGGTTCGTAACGACCCTCGAAAACAACTTGTAAACATGGCTCAGCAGTGTGATGGGTCTATAATTCTTCAATAGGGTCTTGTCGCCCTTTTTGAAGAAGAGCACCACCACACTTCTGTGCCATGCTTGTGGCGTTTGACCATCTAGTATGACGGAGTTAAATAACTTCTGAAGGGCCCGTAGGATTGGTGTACCACCCGCCTTCAGAAGCTCTGCTGTAACTCCATCATCACCAGGCGCCTTGTTGTTCTTGAGTTGTTTGAGAGCCATTCTAATCTCGTACAGGCTGACGTCCGGGATGTCTTCGGTGTAATGTCGGGTTAGTCGTGCTCTGGGATCTGAGGCATGACTTTTGACAGGTGGCTGTGTTGTCGTATATAACTGTCCGTAGAACTTCTCGATCTCTCCCAGCAACTCAGGCTTAGACGTGACGATTCTACCATCCTCAGTCTTCAGCTTCGTCAGTTGGCTCTGTCCAACAGACAGAGCTCTTGCGAACACTTTAGAGCCTTTGTTCCGCTCGATAGCCTCTTTAATACTAGTTGTATTAAATTGCCGCGTGTCGCGAGTCAAAGACTTTGAGATCTGTCTGTTGAGCTGCCGATATCTGGTAGCATCATCTGAGGATGTCAGAACCATTTTCCGTCTATCTTCCATTAGTTGCAGGGTAAAGTCAGAGATCTTTTTAGTTCTGTTTGTACGACGGGCCTTGAAGACCTTAGACCCAGCCGTATGGACAGCTTCTACGAGCCTGTCATAGTATGAGTCCACTTCCTCGCAGTGTGCTAGGCATTCGAAACGGTTTTGCAGTTCGAGCTGAAATGGTTCGGGGTTTTGGACGTGGATAGGTAAAGGTCGGAGCGTAGACTTTATCAGTCGGGACCTCTGGAGTTTGACATTCAGGTTCAATGAGCTCCCGCGATCGCTCCCGGTTTTAACCGCATTGATCACGGAGACATCATTGAACATCTGTCGCCTCGTCGACAAGATAAAGTCTATCTCATTTTTAGTTTTACCATCGGGGCTCACCCAGGTCCATTTGCGGTGATCCGGCTTCTTGAAGAAGGAATTCATAATAAAGAGTCCCTCCTTCTCCATGAAGTCGGCCAACATTTGGCCCCGGGGGTTCCGGTCTCCAGTTCCAAATTGCCCCACTCTCAGCTCATTACCGAATCGTTTGCCCAGCTTCGCGTTAAAGTCCCCCATGACCACAGTGAAATAGGAGTTAGAGGTATGTATGGCTCTGGATATGTCCTCATACATAACCTCTACTTCATCGTCGGAGTGTGTCGAAGTGGGTGCGTATACCTGTATAACCTTCAACGAATACCGCTTGGTGATTCTGAGTATAAGGTACGCAACCCTCGTCGACACACTCTCGATTTTCACTAGGTTGTTCACGAGGGACTTGTGGACTATGAACCCGACACCACCTTGGGATATTTGGTCACCCTCCCGGTAATAGAGCAGGTTTCCGGATTTCAGTATTATCGAGTCCTCCTACAAGATGGACCGATGATCTTGTGCGGGTCGCTGGAAAATGCTGGATGCGAATAGCACAAGACCGGCAATTGTGGAGATCTTTGGGGGAGGCCTTTGTCCAGCAGTGGACGTCTTTCGGCTGATATGATGATGATGATGATGTATTAAGTTATTGTCAAGTGAGCTAAATAATATTTTACTCAATAATAAATAGCCTTTTAAAGTTTTATTTAGTAAAACAGAACACAGAAGGCAAATAAATTTAAGTACATGTAACATATAGCTTTTGCTGTGCAGTGTTATTGTGTTCGGCTGCAGTGCTCATTTGTCTTAGTCTTAGAAGTAGTAAAGACTTTTAGGAATGTACTAGAGAATAACAAACAGTTTTAGTTCGTCTAAGACTAGCGTAAACAAGAAATTTACGAGCTTTACAAGTTAAAACAATTTTTTGGCTCCGCATTTAAAGTGAGTTGGGTGATCAGTGTTTCTAACAAAAATGAACAATATTTATTTTGCAAGCAGGTATTTTACACTTGAGTAGCTCATGATTAAGTCTAAACTGCGATCTTTATGTACAGGTGCCAGCACATCCAGCTTCCCCAATATGTCAAATGTCTTTTATACAGTTTCAACTTTATCACTAAAGGATAAGGTTCACTTTCAACTGGGGAAATTGTCAGATTGGGGTAGCTTGATGTGCTGGCGTCTGTACTTAATGTTAATACAGATCACCAAACAAATTCAAAAGACACTAGCATTATTGTCAGCAACCAACCGGTCAGTCAAAATTATTAAAATAACAAAGAAAAAACGCATTTTTTTCTATAACATGTATATATTTAGAAATATATATATATGTTTATCAGTTTTCTGCTTGCTATAGTAGAGGCTCTGCTTAGTTTGGGATCAAAATTAAATGTCAGTGTGTTAGAGGATAATTATAATTAACTAGCTGTGCCCCGCGGTGTTACCCGCGTTAAATTTTATAATTTTTTTTTGATATAAACCTCACGGAGCCCGAGACCTTTCCAACGAATGCAAAACCGTGGAAATCGGTTCGTGCGTTCTGGAGTTATAGCGTCAGGAAGGAAAACCCGACTTATTTTTATATAGTAGATTTAATAAAAAATATGTAGATTCAGATATGACCACAGGTAGTGTGCAATAATTATATATGTTCATTATAATGTCCGATGGACAGATGATCTTGTGCGGGTCGCTGGAAACTGCTGGATGCGAATAGCGCAAGACCGGCAATTGTGGAGATCTTTGGGGGAGGTCTTTGTCCAGCAGTGGACGTCTTTCGGCTGATATGATGATGATGATGATTATAATATCATTAGTGTTTTTAGTAACTAGAGTTATCAAACGGTGACGCTGCATATACGCATTTTATGTGTTAAACACGGCTACATATCAAGATATACATTTCCAATACAAGCTGACCTCTCATTGTACGGAGATCCTATACAACGCGGGATCAGCTTATACTGGAAATGTATAGTTTGATTATGTAGCCGTGTGTACTATAAATAGTATTTATAATCTGCGTGTTCCTAAAAACATGTAGTTTAGAATTTACCTAAAAGAAACAATTTTGACGTAATTACCCCTTTTTCGTGTTAAAATAAATACTTTCATGGTTGTTATATTGCCTGTATAGCGTGATCATAATTGAGTGTAGGTTTTATACCTAACTAGCTGCGCCCCGCGGTTTTACCCGCGTTAAACTTTATAAAATATGGCCTATGTGTTATCCTAACTATAAAAATTAGCCTATGTTCTTTCTCAGGGTCTAGACCATCTGTATACCAAATTTCATTGAAAACTGTTCAGTAGTTTTGGCGTGAAAGAGTAACAGACAGACAGACAGATTACTTTCGCATTTATAATATTAGTTAGGATTAGTATTTATGTCAAACTGTTTACGTGCTGAAGTTTGGGCCCTAACTTTGTAACTAGGTTAACATAATTGACCATAAGCCAAATTGAGTTTTCTACAGTTCAAAGTTCTAATTCTGAAAGAAGAAAGAAAGAAAGGAATATTTTATTTATAATTGTGTTTTTACTCAACAAATCGAAGAGCTCATAGGTAGATGCTCTCACCGATCCGTAAGCGATCGGCGAGGTTAAGCAACTAGGCTCGCGGTCAGTCCATAGATGGGTGACCGCCAAAGTGGTTTAATTTCTGAGCGTTTCCGTGCTTCGGAGGGCACGTTAAGCTGTCGGTCCGGGTTGTAGCCATTAGACAACAGTCGTTAAGCCATGTCAGAGGCCTACTGGGCGGTTTGAGCAACTCTGACACTAGGGTTACCACTACCCATACGATAAGCAAGCAACACGACGAATTTTTAAATATAGTACTTAAAATTAATGTTATTTAATTTTGCTGGGTATTATAAAGAGGTGCTAACAACCACTGGCGCCATTTAAGTCAGTGGATGTAGGTACTGATCTGATAATCAGTATATGTTTGTTTTGACTGCCCCGTTGGTCGAACGGTAGCGTGTTCAACCGCAGACAATGAGGTCCTGGGTTCATATCCCGGGTCGGGCCAAAAAGTGATTTTGGGATTTTTCCGTAAAAATAAAATTCTCAGTATCAGCCCGAAGTCTGGGAGTTGGCGGTATTATACCCCCGTGCCTCGAAGAGCACGTAAAGCCGTCGGTCCTGTATATTTATACCTCTGCTTAGTTTGGGCCGTAACTAAATAATGTAATAATAATAATATCCAGGGACATTACTTACACACGGCCATCTGATCCCAAACTAAGCAGAGCTTGTACTATGGAAACCAGATAACTGATATACTACTTTTCTTTTGTAAATACATACTTATATAGATATATACACCCAGACTGAGGACAAACAGACATGTTCATGCACGCAAATATTTGACCTGCGCGCGTGGGAATCGAACCCACGACCTCTGGCGTGAAAAGCAAGCATTTGCCAACCACGCCAACAGGCCCGTCAATGTCCCAGGATATATTATTTATTATTAAAGATAAGTTGTATTCAGGTGTTGTATGTAATATTCCATGGTCAGTTTTCATGTTTCGCCAACTCATAGACAACCTTATTCTATCAATGAGTTATATTATTGAAAAGCAAATATTTCGGGATATCTTGCCAATAACGGACGATTAGCATTTAGTTATGCCCCATTGACCGAATATCTGTATTCTATGAAGGCTTAGAAATGCTATCAATTTGTTTGCAATAGATTTGAATATGATTTCATTGATAGCAGTTAAGTTTAGATGAATAATTCATTTGATGTAGTGGTTACAACTGAAGGAAACATTTCCATCTTATTTTTTTAATATTAATTCGATGGTAAATTTATTATTAAATACTAGAGAGAGGACAAACTAATGCGTATTAAGTCTCTACAGTATGCTCAGCGGGCATACACTGCCGTCAGTTCGCTCTCTTTCGCGGCCATAGAGTACATATTATATACGGACTGCATAGGATATTTAATTTAGTGGGACGACCTATCTCCTATTTTAGATATCTGTGGTAAGATTAATATGAATTTCATCCAATGTAAGTCTACTCTTACATAAGGATTAGTATGTTGCGGCTATTGTCTCTATATATTTATGAAAAATGAAATTTTAGCTATGCCCCGCGGTTTCACCCGCGCTAAAGTAGTTTTGGCGTAAAAGAGTAACAAAGATACATCCATACATATATACTCACAAACTTTTGCATTTATAATATTAGTAAGATTTGTACCTCTAGCGGTTTTGGCAGTGCAAGATGGTAGATTTTTTTCCTACTTACTTGATACTTATCGTCATATTTTGGACAATTCACACAACAATATCTTTATAAATTGTATATATGTGCCCTGCCCACTGCACTTCACATATATATAATAATAATATAGGGACAATGTCACACATATCATCCTAGCCCCAAACTAAGCAAAGCTTGTACTATGGGTACCAGGCGACAATATACATACTTATATAGATAGATAAATACTTAAATACATAGAAAACATCCATGACTCAGAAACAAATATTCGTGCTCATCACACAAATATTTGCACTTACCGGGATTCGAACCCAGGACCACCAGCTTCGTAGGCAGGAGCACTACCAACTAGGCTACGGTGAATATATATATATATATATATATATATATACCTATAAGATATAATCTTTGATTTGGTGCACTATAGTGTATCGGTCTATCATCATCATCATATTAGCCGAAAGTCTTCCTCTGCTGGAAAAAGGCCTCCCCCAAAGATATTATTATCTCTAGATATTATTAATAAAGATTAACGCGGGTAAAACCGCGGGGCACCGTAAGTAATGTTATAATATTAGGTTAATATGTCTTAACATTTACTTGAGGAACAAGATAAGAACAAAATTTAATGATCCCACAAAACTTGTGCGCTTAAAACTTTTTACGCTGCCGGCCAAGATAAGTGCACGGCTAAGGGTGGACCATTTAAGTTGCACCGCAGTGGATTACATCAGACAGTTATCAAATTTAATTACCGTTCTAGGGTAATTTAGTTTTCGAGCGCGTTTAGTAAGATCTGATATTACGCTCTAGTTATGAATTTTCTTAAACTAAAGATTTTGAGTTGGTGATTATGAAATAACGTCTGCATTTTCTATTAACATTACGAATCTAAATCGATAATAATCTGGTGTTACGGTTGTCCATGGGCGTCGGTGATCACTTATAATTCGGTGATCCAGTGCATTGCTATTTGTATTTTGAATCGCCCATGAAGGGTCCCGTAGCAGCAAATTAAAAAAAAACTACTTGCTAGATCTCGTTCAAACCAATTTTCGTTGTTAGTTTGCATGGTAATTACATCATATATTTTTTTAGTTATATCATATTTTAGAAGTTATAGGGGGGGGGGGGGGGGGGGCATACTCATTTTACCACTTTGGAAGTGTATCTCGCGCAAACTTTTCAGTTTAGAAAAAAATGATATAAGAAACCTTTTTTGAATTTCAGTTCTATGTATGGGGGAGCCCCAAAATTATTGTTCTTTTTCTATTTTTTGTGAGAAAATCTTAATGCGGTTCACGGAATACATCTACTTACCAAGTTTCAACTGTACAGCTCTTATAGTTTCGGAAATAAGTGGCTATGACATACGGACGGACAGACAGACAGACATGACGAATCTATAAGGGTTCCGTTTATTGCCATTTGGCTACGGAACCCTACAAACAAATAACATTACAAATCTTGAACTTAACTGTGTCTCCGTCTCTCACTCCGTCATTCGTCCGATATATCTCTATATTCTTAATGCCAGATTCCAAACTTAGCATATAGATTAATTATCCGGGATATATCACACATCGTCTTCTAGCCCAAACTACGCAAAGCTTATAAATAACTAGCTGTGGCACGTGGTTTTACCTGCGTTAAACTTTATAAAGTATCAAAGCTCCTTCCCCGTAGGTGATAGCGTGATAATATGTAGCCTATATGTTGACCCGACCTCTTAGTAACATCCATGCAAAATTTTAAGTAAATCCATGCAGTACTTTTTGAGTTTAGCCTGGACATAAATACAGACAAACAGATAAACAGACAAAAAATCTAAAAACTATATTTTTGGCTTCGACATCGATAGAATATCAGGCCCCAAGTAGCCTTTTTAAAAAAATATTCAATGTATAGTTTTCACTTTCCTACGATTTTATTATATGTAACGGCGCGTCTGGGGTATACGGAGACATGCCTGGAACACTATTTTCCTAATTAATCATTTATTATTAGGTGAGGTTATGCAGGCAGTTAATTTAAAAATATAGGCGGACTTCACTTCCTTAGCAATCAATTATTCAGCAAAATCAATCAACTATGTTTAATGCGTCACCAAATCACTAATTAAGTTAGATTTTAATTTCAATTACGGCGATCCGTCGATAATATGCGACCACTATAACGTCTCCAAGCAATAGTGACGTCAAGATGGCCGCCCGTTCGACGTTCCACCAGAGTGACACCGACCTATCACTCTTATCTATGCAGTTCTGTTGGTAGCGCCACGGCTGCGCCGTCACGGCCATACTGACTATCGCCCGTCCTCGGGCGCAATGGAGCATTTATGACGGACTAAGACATAAGCAATCAGCATCGCTCGACCAGCCTGACCATACTCTACTCATCGTTTAGTTTTACTATACTACGGCTCTATATGAGAACCTCAAAGCCTCAGGCTCAACGCGTCGCACAAAAGTACATCTCCTTAACCATTAACGTAAGGTCATATTCATGATCATCTTAGTGCTAGACAAATTTGTCGCCTCGACCAGCCCGCGAAGGCAAGAACAACCGAACAACGCCTGTTCTGCGATTTACCCCACTAATTCCAATTCTGGCCCGAACAAATGCGTCCTTTCGACCAGCCCACAAGAGCATAGACCTGACAACACAGTCCCTTTGACCAGCTTCACTACCTCTACTTCTGGACCGGACAAATGCGTCCCTTCGACCAGCCCACAATGGCATGAACCGGACAACATCGTCCATTCGACCAGCTTCATTATGTCCACTTTTGGACCGGACAAATGCGTCCCTTCGACCAGCCCACAATGGCATGGACCGGACAACACCGTCCCTTCGACCAGCTTTACCATTTCCATCTCTGAACCGAACAACGTCTTAGTGCCCTTCCATTTGTCAGGCGTCCCTTCGACCAGCCGTTATCATATATGACGACGTGGACTGGACAACCCTTCAATCACCACTTAACCGACCCCTCACAGGCCACATCATCGAACTCTCATAGGCCACACATGCAGCGCAGTGCTTCCATTCGGAACGTCGACCAATATAAGTCAGTCCCTGAGACCAAGCACTCACCGCTAGCACATTTTTAAGCTCGTAACTGAAACCTTTAGATCCGGCTCTATTTTTTCTCCACCAATACCGATCTCCAACTAACAGGTATCTATTATGGTATATCGACCCTCACAAGTCAGCTCTTTCAAACCCATACAACTCGTTAAATAAGTCACACAACAATTGACTGTGCGAAACATAGCAGTCTCAGTATCCCCTCATCATTAGATGATCCATCTCCCATAACACAAACCGCCGTCTCGGCCGTCTTCAAACCATAACTATAATATCTCAAAAAATCTGGGATATCATTCACACACGGCCGTTTCGGTTTCCAAACTAAGCAGAGCCAGCACCATGGAAAACTTACAACCGTTACAACACATATACCACCTTTCCCCTGCAAACACATACCTACATACACAGACAACTACACTTCATGCACACAAATACCACGCTAACCGGTCAAATCCCCCAAATCAAAGGTCTCCACCACTCCCGGGCGTCACACCCAGTTTTTTTGCAAACCAAATTACTAGACCAATCAATGCTTTTTAACTCAAATCTGTCTGAATTTATTTTCTATTCAATCTAGTTGGCATCCCTCGCCACACGTTATGAAGACAAAAATACCTTTAAAGAACGGTTCCGTTGCTGCCCCACAACGGTTGAAACCCTCCACTTTTGAACCAGCTGCACGTGCAATGTTCCGAATTTTGTTTATAACTAACTAAACGAAATTCATGGTCGGGATGCGAGGTCACACCAACTACGCGTACCGATCGCGATCGTATACTAAACATAACAGTAGAGCCAGCAGCTATGAGGTGAAACCCCATACTATGGTCACTACAAAATTGTTTGGAGTCTGCACCCAAGCAACATCTGCCCCAATACGCAATAATCCTTTTCGGATCACCAATCACGCATACAGCCTTTCCCACCGTTTTGAGCACACTAGCTGCATCCAGAGGCGCAGTATATCCAAGAACTTACCTAGTAAAATAGTTTATCATAACTGAAGAGTACTTCCTACCATCGCTCCCGCCACCAGGACTCCCCGCGATGTCTGCACTAATTGTGTACCACGGTGCAGGCACCATATTTATTTATTTATTTTATTTATTCATTCATGTACACACAAAAATCATAGAATAATATACAAAAAGAAACAAAGAGTACACAGGATCTGCTTATTTCGTAAGAAATTTCTTCCAGCAGACCCGCGAAAGGAAAAAAATAATTGAAGATAGTCAAAAATGTGTGTAGGTCAATAATAAACTTACATACTAATAATTTACATAAATACTTAAATACGAATATATACCACTATTATACTCAATGTTAAATTTAAAATACACTAAATACTAATACTAACGTACATTCTAAGTGGATGAAATGGATAGATAATGATTTTTTACTTGTCTTTTAAACGAATAAATCGAATTGCAGTTCCGAACATTTGGCGGAAGAGAGTTCCACAGCCTGACCGCATGAACAGTAAAGGAATAGGAATAGAAATCGGTTTTATGGAGGGGAAATTTAAGAAGGGATTTCATGTGCGATCTGCAAAGAGCACCAGGAGCAGATTTATAGGAGAAGCGTTCTCGCAGATAGGAAGGGGATTGGGGATTATGAAGGATGTTAAAAAGGAGACACAATATGCGAGTGTTCCTGCGAAAACGAATTGGGAGCCACTTGAGATCTTTACGAAATTTAGAGACATGGTCGAATTTTTTCAGGCCGAATATAAACCGAATGCAGAGATTTTGTAAACGCTCAAGCTTATTTAGAAGCTCCTCTGTAGCGTCTAGGTAGCAACTGTCAGCGTAATCCAAGATGGGTTGTATCAGAGTCTGGGCAAGAGAGATTTTAGTTTTCAAGGGTAAAAAGTTTTGAAGGCATTTCAGCGAGTGGAATGTGAAGTGCACTTTTTTGCTAACTTCAGCGATTTGGGCTTTCCACGAGAGATTGCAATCTAAAGTAAGTCCAAGATTTTTTGCCTTGTCGGAATAAATAATTGGGACACCATCGAGGTAGACTGGTGGAAAAGAATTTGAATTTACTTCACTGCGCATATGCCTACTGCCTATGACCATGGCCTGGGATTTCGCAGGATTTAAAAGTAAACCATGAGACTGAGCCCAAAGACTAATTAACCCCAGGTCGTGGTTCATTGCAGCAATGGCTGCATCAGCGTCATCAAGGGTGAACGACCGATATAGTTGCAAATCGTCTGCATAGAGATGGAAATTCGAAGAGGTATTTTTTGTAACAGAGTTAATGAAAATAGAGAATAATAAGGGAGATAGAACGCCACCCTGAGGCACACCCGCACTGAGCTCGCACCAATCGGAGAATGTCTCGTCAAGGCGTACACACTGCGAGCGACCCCGAAGATAAGATTCAAACCAAGATAAGGTAGAAGGTGAGAAGTTGAGTGAAGAGAGAATACCGAGAAGGATGTCAAAATCGACAGAATTGAATGCTGTACTAAAGTCTAAAAGTATAAGAACGGTAAGAGATTTGTTATCCATAGCCCAGCGAATGTCGTCGGTGACTTTGACAAGGGCAGTAACCGTGCTATGGCCAGATCGGAAACCAGACTGAAAAGGATTAAGGATACGGTTACAAGAGAGGAAATCAGACAACTGCTTATGAACAATATGCTCCAAAACTTTTGAAAGGAACGGGAGGATAGAAATGGGACGAAACTGGGACGGTGCGGATGGTTCGGAGACTTTAGGCAAAGGAATGACATGTGCTTGTTTCCAAGCAGTAGGAAAACGGGAAGAAAATAAAGAATAGTTGAACAAATGGGTAAGAATAGGAAGGACAATAGGAAGGATAGGATTAATCATTTTGGAGCATAAATTATCATGTCCAGCAGAAGTTGAAGAGATAGAGAGGACAGATTTTTTGACATCCTCCTCAGTAACAGAGGTAAAGCTGAAAGAAGAATCATATGTGATTGGAGAATGTGAAAGATCAAGTAGTGTCTTGTTTTTGATATGTGTATCAAGAGTAACAGGTGGAGCAGAAAAGTGAGTATTAAGGGCATTTAAATCAAAGTTTTTACATGACAAAGAAGGAGATTTGCCAATACCATTAGACTTAAGGAATTTCCAAACTGAAGAAGGATTGCGGTTATCAAGAGATTTATAGAAGTGGCGCTTCTTGGCATCACGACACAGACGATTGCATACATTACGTAAAGATTTATACCTACTTAAGTTTACCTCAGTAGGATTCCGCTTGTATCTTCTCTTAGCTTTATCCCTACAAGCCATTGATTGTTTAATAGAGTCATTGATCCACGGGGCTGGGTTATGCTTTATCCTAATACGTCGTTTGGGAGCATGACGGTCGTATAAGTTCAGGATAATGGAGTTAAAAGCATCCACCTTACCATCAAGGTTGAGAGCATTATATACACCCGACCAATCAATACAATTGGCATCTCGCTGCAATGCCTCCAAATCAATACCCTTGAAATTTCGAAGAGAAAGAAAAAGAGATTTGCGCTTAGGGGAACGAATTCTGAAAGATAAATAAATCAAATCATGATAGGAAAAAGAAGCAGATAGTTGACCATGAGTAGCGACTTGATCGGGAGAGGAGACAATCATGAGGTCCAAGAGAGAAGGAGTATTATTAGGGGCATAGTGAGTTTCCATAAGTGGAAGAATATGGAGATTAATAGAGGAAAGAAGGGATAGAAGCTTACGAGAACGAAAATCATTTTTTACTAAGCATGTATTAAAGTCACCCATCAGGATTACATGGTCATAAATAGGGCACAGGTTATTTAATAGGGTGTCGAGAGAATCGAAGTAGTCGACTCGTAGGTTGGGGCTGTAATATACTCCAAGGAGCACCTTGCTGTGGTGGAAAATTATTTCTAAAAATAAATGTTCGGCAGACCCACTATATTGCGAAGGTGACGTGCTGATAATCTTATACGGAATATCTGCTCGGAGATATATCCCAACGCCACCGCAACCTTTATTAATTCTATCGTTACGAATTAGGACGTACCCTGGGAGTGCCACAAAAGCGGATTGGACAGATGGTTTCAGAAAAGTTTCGGAAATTAATAGAGCATCGATGGGAGAATTGCTAATAGACGCTAGAAGTTCGGAGTAATGACCGGGAACACTCTGCGCATTGATATGAGCAACGTTAAAATTTTTGCTGTAATCGGATAGGATAGAGGACAACTGATCATGCAATGTCAATACTGAAGAGTGATCACTCTCTGCACTGATAAAACTGTCTGAAGATGAGTTACATGAGAAAAAACTATCGTCTAGGTTCATAATATTATCCTTAATGTACTTATAAACAAATATATAAAGTAAAAAAAAAAAGAATATATATATAACGCTAAAATTTCAATAAAATACTTAAATATATTAAAACAACGATATATGAAGGTTACTAAACTCTCCTACTCGCTGGTAAGATAGAAGAAATTGCTTTTTACTAGTTTAACTTATATATACAGACAATTCATTTAACATTCTATATACACAAACAATCACATCCACATTTTACATCAAACAGTTGGTAGGTATGTAATACTAGTAATAACTACTATTAATAACGTCTAGTTATTGACTAACGAATCAAAGAAATAACAACAAAAATATATTAAACGTAAAATAATGTTTTCTCATGGTACACCACATCATAATTATTAAAAAAAAAAAAAAGAGTGGCACTGCCAATAACAAAACGTACTTGTCAGAACGAAAACTGTCAATCTAAATGTCACTATATAGAAATGTAAACAATGAGTGCCTTCATGAATGGTTAATTAAAACGAGATTATCAAATATAAAGAAAGAAAAAGGGTAATTAGAAAGATGAAATAATATTACATACCCACAGTGAAGTGAAGAATACTTTATAAGTAATATGCGGCTGAATGCAGGAGGACAGAGATTACAATAGATGTTGATATAAACTTAAGATAAGACAATAATCAATTACGTCGTGTTCTACGTGCTTTTGATCCTTTGGGGGCCTCGGCATTTGCCGATGTAGCAGGTTGATCGGCGGCTGGCGGAGGAGAAGCACTCTCTGAAAACTGAGAAATCAACGCTTCAAGTTCTCTCATCGTTTCAATCTTCCGACGAGAATTTCCTGGTGTCAGAATGATTATATTACCAGAAAATGACCAAACGTTCTTCATCTGGAAATGTTTGCGTGCAGCTGTGAAAACACGGTGTCTACTCAGCGTTAAGAACTCCGAGATAGTGAAGCCACTGCCCTTTAGGGTTGTTTTGTTGTCCCAGACCAGATGTCGATGCTCCATACTACGAAAACGGATGAGTATAGGACGAGGTTTCTTTGAGCCGGTGCCCAGACGGTGGCAGGCCTCAATATCTTTGCCCTCAATGTCAGTCAACTGCATATGGCCGGTTAATACATCGGTAATGGTGCATGGTAACTTCTCATCAGGCTTCTCAGGCACCCCATGGAGCAAAAGAATCTTTCTTCTCATAACAGTTTCATGACGATCCAACCCAAGAGAAAGAAGGTGCAGTTGTTCCCTGAAATGCTTGATTGTGTTAAGAAAGAACATCTTGAAATCCATAAACTCTGATGACAGGGTGGCTAGGTCTGATGACTGCAATGACCCTGAGCCTGTCATGGCTTGCTGGAGCTTGTCTTCATGGGACTTCATTCTTGAATTCATCAGTTTCTCAAATGTCTCAAAACTTTTCTCAAATTGGCCTTCCATAATTCAGTGAAGGTTAAAAAAAAAAGAAAGTTACAAAATAAGTGTAAACTCCTACAAATTGTTGAGTCAAGTAGCTTGCATGTTCTGCCTCTCCAAGCTACTCACCACAATATCAACGGCGAAGATACTTGGCTCGACCTTATCCTTACCTCTAACCCTTCCTTAGTTTCTTCTCATGGACAACATGAAGCTCCTGGATTTTCCCGTCACGATCTTATTTACCTATCCTACACCCTGAAGCCCCCTAAGCCTAAACCTAAGGTGTTGCACGTGCATTCCTTTGCTAGGATGAATGTCGATAAATTATGTAAGGATGCGTCGGAAATTGACTGGTTGCCTTTGACGGAAGCTCTAACCATAGACGAAAAGGTCCATGTGCTCAATGATACCATCACTAAACTTTATAACGTCCATGCTCCGGTTAGAAAAGTTAAATTTAAGCGTCCTCCAGCGCCTTGGATGACAACCATGGTTAAGATGGCAATGCGGCGTCGGGACCTTGCATTTCGTAAATTTAAAAGGGAACGATCTGATCTCAATTGGAACCTCTTTAAGATTGCTAGGAATCGGTGTAACCTGATGATACGTAATGCTAAACGCCGTCATATTTGCGAAAGTATATCCTCATCAACTCCTGCTGGTATCTGGAAAGTCCTCGGAACTTTAGGTATCGGCAAGTCGCGGAATTTAGACCTTCCTAGCTCCATTGGTTTAGATGATCTTAATCGTCATTTCACCACTACTTCATCCGTAGATCACCTCACCATAATGCAAACAATCGCCTATGTAAATGGTCTAACGCGCCCCAACGTTAAACAGTTTTCTTTTTCTCCAGTCGATTTGAATGAGATCAAGAAGATAATCCTTTCAATAAAATCCAGTGCAGTTGGCTGTGATTGTATCAGTCGCCGCATGATCACAGCAATTTTAGATCACCTCCTCCCTGTGATCTGTCACGTTGTAAACTTCTCCCTCGATTCCGGATCATTTCCCTCCACATGGCGTAAAGCCTACGTCCATCCTCTCCCTAAGACCTCTAATCCCTCTCTACCCACTCACTATCGTCCTATTTCAATCCTTCCTTTTCTATCTAAAGTACTGGAGTCCTGTGTCCATAAACAGTTCTCAAATTTCATACTTGCCAACAGCCTAATTAGCCCGCTACAATCTGGGTTCAGGCGTGGCCACAGTACTTCCACTGCTCTCCTCAAAGTGACTGGCGATATTAGGACTGCTATGGAGGATACCAAAGTCACAGTGATGGTT
Source organism: Pseudoips prasinana (assembly GCA_951640165.1). Classification (NCBI taxonomy): domain Eukaryota; kingdom Metazoa; phylum Arthropoda; class Insecta; order Lepidoptera; family Nolidae; genus Pseudoips; species Pseudoips prasinana. The sequence continues at coordinate 10,059,063 of OX621254.1, forward strand.
TTGGTAGACTTTTCTAATGCTTTTAATACCGTCAGTCACGATATCCTGTTATCCATCCTTTCTTATCTTATGGTCTCGGACAACGCGCTGGAATGGTTTTCCTCTTATCTTCGAGGGCGCCAGCAATCGGTACGCGTCGGTGAAGCCTCATCGAACTGGTATTACCTTGACACTGGCGTTCCTCAAGGCGGTATTCTCTCTCCTCTTTTATTCTCTGTTTTTATTAACCTCTTAACGAATGATCTTCAGAGTGCGTATCATCTTTACGCCGATGACCTACAACTGTATACACATGCGAGCATAGACAGTTTGTCAGAAGCGATCAATAAAGTTAATCTGGACTTAGAATTTATAAAAAACTGGTCGAATAGGTTCGGTGTCACTGTAAACCCAGCTAAATGCCAAGCCATCATCGTGGGTAGTTCTCGTATGATGAGCCGAGTTGACATCCACAATCTGCCACCTATAATTTTTAACCAATCAACTATACCCATCAGCCGATGTGTAAAAAATCTTGGCATGCACATCGACACAGCATTTAGTTGGCAGAACCAGGTTTCTAATGTATGTCAGAGGGTCACAAGTGTTCTGCGGAGTCTTTATCGCCTCAAATACTTCCTGCCCTCAAAAACAAAAGTAATGCTCGTGCAAGCCTTAATCTTTCCTATAATTGACTATGGTGATGTGTGCTACTTTGACCTGAATGCAGATCACCTCAATAAACTTGACCGACTTCTTAATAACTGCATTCGATTCATATTCAATCTTCGTAAATATGACCATGTGAGTGACTACCGAGCTCAGCTAAAGTGGTTCCCTATTCGTCAGCGCAGAACGATGAGAGCCTTAACTACCTTATTTTCTCTTCTACACTCACCTTCTTCTCCTCTATACTTAACTTCTCAATTCCAATATCTTCATAACAATCATTCCAAAAATCTTCGCTCTTCTCACAATCGTCTTCTTCAATGCCCACCTCATCGTTCTGATTTCATCCATTCTTCCTTTTTTGTTCAATCCATTCTTCTTTGGAACTCTCTACCTACTGAGATCAGGATGGCAAAGAGTAGCTTTTCTTTTAAAAAGAAAATCCGGGAACATATTATGAAAAATATGGCAGAATCAGCCCAATAGCTCTTTTCTATTATAAACTTTTCTCTAGGTATATATTTATGTCTATGTATGTATATTTATGTATATGTATGTATATTTATGTATATATGTTTATTATTTTATAAATATATATTATTATATTCTAGTTTTAATTTATGTAGTTTATGTAACTATTTTTATTGTAATTTTTAAGTATAAGATTTATCACCTCCACACACGACGTGTTAAGTGCACCTACTTTAGTTTTCTCTGCATCACCCTAAGGTAGACTGGTAGAGAATGCCTCCGGCATTAAGTCCGCCTCTGTACATCCATGTGCAAAAGTTTTAAATAAAAAAAAAAAAATAAATAAAAAAAAATAAACTAAGTGAAAGTTTTAAAATAGCAAGTAAGGGTAAGTTTAGCAATTGATTAATACATAGATTATAATAATACAATCAGAAATACTATTTTACTATTTTTAATTGTAAAATATAATAGGAGCACTATCAAGTATGTATCAATTGTATGCCTACCCACACAGAAACACCATAGGTACAGTTGAGCCTGCTATACTCCGAGCAGCCCCTAAGAGCTAGTGTCGTAGTGAAGTTCTAACCGTAATTCAGGGTAAATATTGTGGCGCGCGGTGGGTCAGAGGATCGGAAAAGAAACTAGCGTTTTCAAGGGAACTTAATCGGCATTGACAGTAACAGTTGGCTCACCACCAAGATCACGGAACGCACACACACTCCAGAGTCCCGGCGACCAGTTCCCGTTAAAAGTCGACACGTGGCGCCCTTCAGAGCCTCCGTAACGAGCACTGCCAAAGCCAAAGTCCTGAATTACACGACTTACCTCACAATGTGTAGGGCACACTTGGCACCGTTCACCCTCACTGACCATTTGTACGCGTTCAGTCCTCTCCCCATACTTACACCTCTCAACTCGCCCTCAATCTCACCCGTATCAAACTCACCGTTCTGCTTTAAAATTCCGTCGATATACCCCTAAATTGTTCCAAAGCTCAAACATTTCGAAAGTCATATTTTTCTTTCGGAAAATCCTCGCTTATATAACAGATTAATCGTAATGTTTTCTTCCGTCTTCACTCCCTTTAATCTGGAAACATCTATTGTCAATTTTTGCATTAAGAACTTTGTATGTCCTTTTCATCAGCCATCCTTTCTCCCCTGTTCCGGCATTATGTAGAACATTCTAGCGATTTTCCAAAAGCCTCCAAAAACCTTTACTGGTACCAAGGTTCGAAGCCTGAACGTGACAATATTATTAACACAGGTACTGAAGTGAGAATCTGAATTATGTATCTTTTCATAAGTTTCCGTCCACTGGACGCTACCCTTGACTTTTGTAATGGGATACAAAGGTCCGAATATTTACGTAAATTCCCATATACATTTTGTAAAATATGAAGCGAAAAGAATAGTCTCATTTGAGATGCGGTTTAAGGAGTTGTCGCGTCTAATGCCTCAATTTTAAGAGGGTTTGGTCTAATATTACCAGTTAGTAAATGACGATAACAAAGTCATCGGTAAACGACGCCTTTTACAAAACTAGTACACGTTATGGTAATGCCAGTCATCACGTCACCGCAATTTCCTACAATATCCTACCTATTAAAAAGGGCTTGGAAAAGCAGTCATCCGGAATTTTATGAAATAAGAAGGTCGTTGTAAAATCACCTGTTTTCACTATACTAAAAATATGTATGAGACTTCACCCTTTTCTATTTCTTTCTAATACACGAGATCCGAACATTGATTACCCAGAAAGTCCAAAGAGATGACATAACATAATCACCAAGCAATTTGAACTACTGTCAAGGATAATGGAATTCTCTCACCCAGTGCTGTCACCAGAGTCCCTCTAGAAGCGTCTCGTTCACATACATAAACTTTTTTTGTTGTTCCACCGCCAATATATTTGTCAGGTAACGTGATCTCGATATCGCCTGGTTTTCCATAGACATATTATTATCTTTTAACATCGGACCTTGTCTCGGGGATGTAGACTGGTGGTTTAGCTCTGCTTGCGCAAGCAGTATTCCTAAAATCGCCGGCGGCAGTCCGTTTCTCTGTATACAGGTCCGCCACAAAATTGACATTTTCCACAACAACACCTATCGGATAATCGAAGTCTCTTAAGTATCGAAGTCGTGCCCAACAGAACTTTATGATTGGCGTTGTAATGAGATTGCTCCGAGTGCACTAAATAGCTTTGCTTTATTCTTTATTATCTGACAGTTTAACTCACAACGAATCAGCCCATCCTTCTCGCATAATACCAATATTACATAACAAGCAATTGCACATTTATGCCTTCGGCTTTCTTTCTATGAAATATCATAAGTATAGCGGATTCGCTTGCCGTTTCCTTATTCCAATTTGGAAACGCATGATTTCGTCAAAATAATGAAGAATGAGTTTAGTTTTCGTAAATTTGGCTAACAATGTCTGCTTTACCAAGTGTTACGAGAGTTGGTCCAATGGCAAATTGGTTGGGCAAGCGGCTATCCTATTTTAAGGACTTGGTTAGCACCAACAACTGTAGGACACCTTTCAATTGTTTGCTCTTAATAATTAATTCGGACACATAGCATCAACCCTCCACGTCTTCGTCAGTATCATCGAGATTAAAATTTATTAGCTGCACTGTACTTGCGCTGTTAGAACACGGTTGCTAAGCAACCAGTAAACATGATAGTTAAACCACCAAACTGCACAACAATTTCCTCGCACTTTCACCACCAGGTGCTCTTCTCCCATCAGTGGGCTGGGCTTGGGATCCTACTTCTGATAACGGCGCGTCTGGGGTATACGGAGACATGCCTGGAACACTATTTTCCTAATTAATCATTTATTATTAGGTGAGGTTATGCAGGCAGTTAATTTAAAAATATAGGCGGACTTCACTTCCTTAGCAATCAATTATTCAGCAAAATCAATCAACTATGTTTATTTAAGTCGAAAGTCTTCGACCAGTGTGTGTTGCCAGTGATGACATACGGAACAGAGACGTGGTCGCTCACTATGGGCCTTATTAGAAGGCTCAAGGTCACCCAAAGAGCAATGGAGAGGGCTATGCTCGGAGTTTCCCTGCGGGATCGAATCAGAAATGTCGATATCCGCAGGCGAACCAAAGTCACCGACATAGCCCGAAGAATTGCCAAGCTGAAGTGGCAGTGGGCAGGGCACATAGCTCGTAGAGCCGACGGCCGTTGGGGCAGAAAGGTTCTCGAGTGGCGACCACGAACCGGAAGACGCGTGGGCAGGCCCCCTACAAGATGGACCGATGATCTTGTGCGGGTCGCTGGAAACTGCTGGATGCGAATAGCACAAGACCGGCAATTGTGGAGATCTTTGGGGGAGGCCTTTGTCCAGCAGTGGACGTCTTTCGGCTGATATGATGAATCAACTATGTTTAATGCGTCACCAAATCACTAATTAAGTTAGATTTTAAAGACCACGTCTCCAAGCAATAGTGACGTCAAGATGGCCGCCTGTTCGACGTTCCACCAGAGTGACACCGACCTATCACTCTTATCTATGCAGTTCTGTTGGTAGCGCCACGGCTGCGCCGTCATATGTATAGATATTATACTTCATAAAAAGTGAAAATGTATTTCTAACTTATTTTACCTCATTTCTGTACAGACGCCAGCACATCCAGCTACCCCAATCTGTCCAATTTCTTTTATAGATTTTCATCTTTATCACATAAGCATAAGGTTCACTTTCAATTGGGCAAATTTGGTAGATGTGGGTAACTTGATGTGCTGGCGTCTATACAATTCACAGAAAACAACCAGAACAAGACTAATAGACATGTTCATGATTATAAATATGTGTTTTGTGCTAGGATCGACCCCGCAACCTTTGAATTTTCAGATTGACAACCTACTGAGTCACGGTGGTAGTCAGATATAGCATCCCTATTAGTTGCCTAATATCATAGAAAATGATAATATTGATATTTTTTTCTCTTTTCTTTGCAAAAGTGGCTGGTAGTTAGGCAGGTGGCGAAAGAAATGAGGTTAAAGTAATATGAAAAGGATTAATTATATAATATGAAAAGGATTAATAATATAATATGAAAAGGATTAATATCAAAACCAACTTTTGTTTCTTTTATTATTTCGGGACTAAAAAATAAAAAAAGATATTGCCTATCTCCATTACTTTTTTTCATTTTATTTATTTAGTTGGCTCACCAACAATTGAGTACACTCAAACATTTATGGGTTACATTGAATCAGATCGAGTCAAGTGTATCAATCTCTTACAGGTAAGCACGATATGCATTACATATTGATTAAATGTGTAAAAGCTACATCAAATTACGTGATATTTTACTTATGAAGTTTGTAACGCAACACATTCCAGTATTTATTTTTGTTGATGGATCTTTACTTAAACATAACAGGAACATAAATAAACGATGTTCAGCAGGAATTAATCATCAAACATTTTTACATTTAAACTGATTTATGCTGTCTGTTTTTAGGTTGTTGGTTTTGATTTGCATTTGGCCGGGTTTTTACAGAATTACAGGAAACTGACACAGAAGCATATGACTCGTATTATTCGGGTGCAAAATCAGATACTACTTAATTGATAGTAGCAATATCTTGTAAATCCATTAAATTAAAAGCTCATTAATCTTTCACTTTTCTTCTTGGCATCAATCTTTTTAATTAGGAGCTTAAGTACTTTGTCTGGCTGCCAATTCTCTGTAGTTCGTTTATAGACTGCTATTGAGATTGTTTTTTGTGAAATCAAGTATTTTATTGTTCGAAATAGCTACTGAAAAATTTTAATGGATGTAACAATTTTGTTGTTTAGCTGCCAGTTCGATTGCAAGTTTTTGAATCCGGATTAAACTCCCGTATAGGACCATGGGAGGAAAAGTAGAAGGAATGAAAAGTAGAATGAATGAAGTAGGAATGACTTAAATAGAACAAATCGGTTTGCAGAAAAGAGGTGTAACACCAGAAACTTCCGGGTTACCGAGGGAGAAGAGAAAAAATCCAATATCACATTTTAACACAGCTACCGCTAGTTAAAGGAAGCTGTGTATCTTGCATGAACATCTTTCTTATTAAGTCTATAGATTAACTAAGACTTGGAAGCAATAATGATTGCAGAAATATTACGGTACGTTGATGTAGTTCATTTTGAAAAAGTCTAATTTAGACATGCGGCAGCATTTCAAGCCAAGTTCAAGCTAAACAACTGGCTAGCCAGCGCCGAGTGTAATATTAAAAATATACTACTGTAAAGTTAGAGTTTGAGTGAATTTTGACGATAGTTTCGACTAACCATCGTAAAAATTCATTTCTGATAACAGAGCCTCTAGCACGAGTTCCTGCAGTTTACTTACTCAATCACACGTACAGTTTCGTCCCATACATTGAGCACCAGCGCCTCTCGCGGAAACTATTAAGAACTAAAACTCTGGTGCTCAATGTATGGGATGAAACTGTACGAGTGATCGAGTAAGTAAATTTCAGGAACTCGTGCTAGAGGCACAGTAAGCAGAAATCTTAACAAAATATGTAAAAAATATAAACTAGATCTATAAACAATTAAGAATAATGCAGTAAAGCAGTCTCTAAGCCTTGGTTTTTTTGTAATACACAATCTATAGGCGTGTGATATATAGGTAAGTAGCATTAAGAAATCTTAATAGTCACACTTATAGTCTGTACACTCAACCACTATTAGTGAAAACCTGTACTTGGCTTCCTGTTTTCTAAATACACAATAATAATTTCTTAGCTGTTTTTTTTAAATAAAAAAATGTATGTAAATAAATAAATTGACGGGCCAGTTGGCATGGTTGGTAGATGCTTGCTTTTCACGCCACTGGTCGTGGTTTCGATTCCCATCCAGGACAGATATTTGTGTGCATGAACATGTCTGTTTGTCTTGATTCTGGGTGTAATTATGTATATAAGTATGTATTTACAAAAGAAAAGTAGTATATGAAGTATATCAGTTATCTGGTTTCCATAGTACAAGCTCTGTTTGGTTTGGGACCAGATAGCCGTGTGTGAGTAATGTCCAAGGATATTATTATTATTCCAACTTATTTATTTATTTTCATATTTAATACATATTTATTTTTATAAAATCGATATATAAAACAATAATACACAAATAAATACGTAAAAAACAGAACTCCCCAGCGGCGGGGTTATACGCCCTAGGCCGCCGGTGGTCAGGGCGACAGAGTGAGGAACCTCCTCACGATGCGTGCCGTTCCCATAATTGCCGCCTTCTGTATCGTATCTTATGATTATTAATTAATATTTATAAGTATGTATGTGAAAACTTGTTCTCATGAGTGTTGAGCAAACTAGAAGAGCTTGGTCGTCAAAAAATATAACAAAACACAATTGGTTAGTGACCTTATAGTATAACAGAGAAACCGATTTGCTTGATTGAGTTCTTTCCAATATTTTTCAATGTATTCGATTTCTAGGGTAGAAGTGAAAAATAAAGATAGATACCTTTTTCAAATAGTGATTGATTTGTAAACGGAATAGTTTTACCGTTTGTTTCCAATCGAAGATGTACGTGAGGCGAATAAAAACATATTCTTTATTATTGTTTGTCATGATACACATTTCGTTATTGAAATTTCACATACGAGTACTTGGAAACATTATAAGTATTGTTTTTGTAAACGGGCCGTTTGGCGTGGTTGATAGATGAACCCTTTCACGCCGCAGGTCGTTGGTTCGATTCCCACCCAGGATAGATATTTGTGTGCATAAGCATGTCTGTTTGTCCTGTGTCTGGGTGTAATTATATAATAATAATATCCTGGGACATTATTTTACACACGGCCATATGATCCCCAACTAAGCAAAGCTTGTACTATGGAAACCAGATAACCGATATAGGTACTACATACAATACTTTTCTTTTGTTAATATGTACTTATATAGATAATTACACCCAGACTCAGGACAAACAGACATGTTCATGCACACAAATACTTGCCGTGGATGGGAATCGAACCCACGACCTCCGGCGTGAAAAGCAAGTATTTGCCAACCACGCCAACAGGCCCATCACAAAATTATCTATGTAAGTATGTAATTTCAAAAGAAAAGTAGTTTACATATGTAGTATATCTGTTATTTGGTTTCCATAGTACAAGCTCTGCTTAATTTGGAATCTGATGGCCGTGTCTGATTGCCAGGATATTATACTATTCTTCCTATTGACTGTTTAGCAATATAACATATAAAACACATATTACATACACACCACAAACATTAGCAATAAAGTAAATGGACTTGAACACACAGTCCACATTAGCCCTTACACGCCGTTAGCTAAACTATTGTTTAATGTGCATTTGATTACAGAGACACAGTTTTGGTTAAGAGTATGTCAACTTAGTTATACGGGTAAACTTTCCCTTATCTTCTCAATGATTTATAAGATCTTTTAAAGTTTGTCGTGGTAAGACATGTTACTGATGAAGCTAGATGGCTTAGTGGTTAGTGCCTCTGACTGCTAAGTCAGAGGTCGTGGGATCGATCCCCACCCGGGACAAATCTTTGTGAGATGGGCACTATTATTTGATCTTGACAGCGTATTTAGGAAGTTTGGGCATAGCACCTTTATTACAAGTTATGGTATAATAGCTTAGTTAGGGTGCTAGTCAACACACCTGTAAGACAATAACATCAAAATATTTCCTTTGTAACAGTTTGATCTTAGCAAAAATGTTGAACCATTTTGTATATCTTAATCTAATGTACAAACTCTGATATGTTGTGGTGAAAAATAAATTTTATTATTATTATCTGTTTTTGTGTGTTTTTGTGTGTTATTTATTGTATTTAGAAATATATAATGATGTGGTCTGGTTTGCATTGTACAGGCTATGTCTAGTTTCGGATCAGATGGCAGTGTGTTAGGTGTCACATGATATGTAGATTTAGAATTAACTAGAGATCCACTTGATCGAAATTCGCCCATTGAGGTTCTATTGTCAAATACTAATACAAATTAAATAATATCTGGGGACAATGTCACACAGATCATCCTAGCCCCAAACTAAGCAAAGCTTGAACTATGGGTACCAGGCCACGATATACATACTTAAATAGATAGACTAGCTGTGCCCCGCGGTGTTACTCGCGTTAAAACATTTTACAAATTTTCTTTGCCATAAACCTCGCGGACCTTTCCAACGAATGCAAAACCGTGAAAATCGGTTCGTGCGTTCTGGAGTTATAGCGTCAGGAAGGAAAACCCGACTTATTTTTATATAGATAAGATAAATACTTATATACATAGAAAACATCCATGACTCAGAAACATATATTCGTGCTCATCACCCAAATATTTGCCCTTATCGGGATTCGAACCCAGGGCCACCAGCTTCGTAGGCAGGAGCACTACCAACTAGGCTACGGTGACCGTTAAAGGCAAATAATATTAAACTGTTCACAGTTTAGACACTCATTTTGTTATCTCTTCTCAGTTTTCAGTGTGTCAAAAGCATAGTAGTGGGTATAATGTTTTTTTTTATCAAAATGATTTACGTCTAATGCATATTAGAATATGACGGTCACCGTAGCCTAGTTGGTAGTGCTCCTGCCTACGAAGCTGGTGGTCCTGGGTTCGAATCCCGGTAAGTGCAAATATTTGTATGATGAGCACGAATATTTGTTTCTGAGTCATGGATGTTTTCTATGTATTTAAGTATTTATCTGTCTATCTAAGTATGTATGTCGTCGCCTGGTACCCATAGTACAAGCTTTGCTTAGTTTGGGGCTAGGATGATCTGTGTGACATTGTCCCGAGATATTATTATTATTGAAATTGACCCATTGAGGTTCTATTGTCAAATACTAATACACATTAAAGGCAAATAATATTATACTGTTCACAGTTTAGACACTCATTTTGTTATCTCTTCTCAGTTTGCGAGTGAGTCAAAAGCATAGTAGTGGGAGTAATGTTTTTTTTTATTAAAATGATTTACTTCTAATGCATATTAGAACAATTTTAATAATCTATTTTATATGCATACTAGCGGCCCGGTACGTGCTTCGCTACGCTTTTAAGTATTAGTACAAATTATTTGTATATGGGAGTACAGAAAGATTTTATTTATTTTTATTTCCACATTACAAGTATCATTACAGGTTTATCACCCAATGCGATATTGTAGACAACAAAATTTTATTTAAAACTATTTTCCAATTTTAAATTACAATCACACTTAGTTTCCTAAATCTTAAGTCTGATCTACGTAACAGTAGAAGTATAACATATTTCGTAAAGCACTCTGACTATGAATACATCCAAAGTACAACAGAATAGATCTATGTCTTCTGCTATATGGTTAAGAATATGAAGTGCGCGCGTAAACGGGGCCTCGCCCATCAGATTAGTGCGGCCGCGCGGCACAGCCAGTAGCCGCGGTCGCCGCCGCCGCCATCGCCACACATATCTGTCCGGAACATACATGCACACTTGTTGCAATACGATTGGGTTTTGAATTTTCCCTCTCATCACCTTGAAAATATATGAGACCAACGCTAAACTTCTTCTAACTTTTAACTCATTATAACCTACCATACCTAATATGAATAAGGTTGGATACTTATTTGGATAAAAAGGATATACGCCATATAATTTGTTATTTAAATATCTTATAAATTTATTTTGCACTCTCTCCAGCATAAGACTATATTTAGTCTCATGTGGTGACCAGACGACTGCGTTAAACTCTAATTGACTTCTTACTAAAGAGTTATACAGTGCAATGTAGTACGAATCCTAGATTTCTGTAGGCTTTCTTACAGATTTTAGTTATACTTTCTAAAGTCTAGCTTCGAGGATATATACTCTCTAAAGTCTAGCTTCGAGGAGAATATAACGCCCAGGTCTCTTATTTCGGACACTTTTTCTATGGCTTCCTCGCTAATATGATATTCGTAAGTAACCGGGAAATGTGACTATATCTTTCAGTAGGTCACATTTTGATGTTGATTTTACACTGTTTCAAGACATTTTTTAAATTTTCTCTACGTACAAACCTTCCCTAGACTTCCACAAATAAAGACCAAAATTAGCCAAATCGGTAAAGGCCTTGTTGAGTTATAACATTACAACGAAAAGTGGCATTGATTTTTATATATATATAGATTAGAAATGCCATTATTAGTTTGTAAGTATTTAGATTCCTCCTTAAATTATTTTATCTTGCACTACTCTTACCGTTTTGTCTTTCTATATTTCTGCTTCTTATCCACCCAATGGTTGTCTGGAAGAGATCGCTGACTGCGATAAGACCGCCTATTGTACAATTTTCTTTCAATGTTTCCTATATTTTTATCTGTAATTGGTGTGCAATAAAGAGTATTTATCTTATCTTATTATATAAAAATATTAGCTTTCTGCACTCCTCTATATGAACTTTTACTATTCCAAATTTTCATATCTACTCCTCCGACCGCGCAATTTTCGTAAAAAGGGTACAAAGCTTTTGCTTTACTTATTAATATTTTGATAATCTTATTGTAACAACAATTAGCTGAAATAATTAAACCAAGCAATAAAACTTCCTTAAAATACATTTATTTAAGCTCTTGAATACAAAAGATTTTTCATAACCCTACTTTTGTATGGAATTGCTGCAATGAATTACGTTCTTTTATTTTTTCTTTTCATTGCTGCATTTTCTGCTGTACAAGTAATACTCATTTTCCTGCCGTTATGCGGTCTAAATGGGATGCAACGCTAATGTTCACCACATTTTTAATGAAAGTAAAATAAATGCAGTGGAAATGAGAGCTCTGAGAAGTATGTGTGGTGTGACTTTGAGAGACAGAATTCGAAATACTGATGTAAGAGAGCGTTGTGGTGTGAAAGAGGATGTAGTCACAAAGATTGAAAAAGGAATGCTGAGATGGTTTGGCTATTTAGAAAGGATGAATGAAAGAAGATTGACCAAAGAAGTATACCTGGCCTGTGTGAATGGAACAACCGGAAGGATCAAACATTCTCTGACTAAATCGGAGATGTTCTCAAGAAAGGGCAGGTCAGAAGTACCCTAAACCGGCGAGCATGTATGAAGAATATAATGACAGTAATCGAGGCAAAAGACTTGTGCAAAGATCGTGACAAATGGAAATCCGTTGTCTCTGCCTACTCCTCTGGGAAACACGCGTGAGTCTATGTATGTATTTTTAATAATCCATTTAGTTTGTTTTAGGTAGTTAGTGATCACCGTTTGAATTGGTTGTAAATAAAAATCATTAGATCAAGAAAGTCAAATTAAAAAGATCCTTTTATAAAAGATATATCTATTTAATTACCCATAATGTCCGCCTATTTGCACTATTTATTCCATCACTCTCATGACCCAATGGGATGACTAGCGAAACGACCGGAAAGAGGTCAGGAACAGGACCGACGGCTTTACGTGCGGTACGAGGCATAATACCGCGACTTCGCGTTGATCCTGAGAAATTTTCATAACAGATAAATCACTTTGTCGACGACCCAGGATTTGAACCCTGTCATTATTAGCTCCACTCTAGATAGTTTGCTAGACCGTAGTAACTCATCGCAGTATTTATTTATACTCTGATTTTTCTCTTTATTTGTCAACTATGTCTAAACGGAGATATGAATTTTGAAAATGCCGCCGACGAATTGAGAATTATTTACACCATGTAAAAGGAATGATATAAATGGATATCAGTAGATTTTACACGATTCCCTTTACATCGTGTAAATAAATATTGGAAATGCCGTTGCACAGAATTTTATGTTAAAAGACTAATAAAACTCACTTCTTCTTTTTTTTATATCAGAGGGCGACAAACGAGCAAGTGGGTCACCTGATGGTAAGTGATCACCGCCGCCCATGGACACTCGCGACACCAGAGGAGTCGCGAGTGGGTGGCCGGCCTTTTAGAGTCAGCAAACAAGTGTTGCTGACCCTTCCCCCCACCCCAATAAGCTCTGGCGACCTTCCTCACACTCGGAAACACAACATTAAAATTATTAATGTTATTAATAAGGAATGTCTTCTGTAAGGTGGAGGTACTTCCCCAGTCGGGCTGCTCTTTGAGCGAATGAACGCTATGCCCTACCTCTCTTAATTTTTTTAATTTAATTAATACTACGAGGTACTGGCATTTGTATGTCTACAGGTGTTGCATAGTGCTTTAAGTAGTTCCCTCGCTTCTACCTCAGTGTGTTTCGGGTTTGATCCGGGTACAGAAAAACTTAATGTTAGTCACCCATATAATTTTCCTGAGTCTAGGTATGCTCTGTGTCTGTGAATTTCAAGTTACCAAATTCCCCGCGTCACATATATTTAATTCAGTAGTGAGAGCGTTGTCTTAAAAATAAACAAAAATTACACATACACTTGCTAGAACGTGGTGACGGCATATAATATCATCACCCCATCTCATCCCGTGGGGGTCGTAGAAATCGTCCGAGGGAATACCTACCAGAGAACGGGCAGCAGCGTGTTTCTGTGAAGTATGAACATCAAACTGCGATCGCCAACCCGTCTGCCAAGCGTGCCAATAATCGCATATACCCCATTCTTTGGGGAGGCTTTTGTCCAGCAGTGGACGTACTTTGGCTGACATGATGATAATGACACATAAACACATACTTCAAATCAAATTATCAATTAATTCTGACTCAGTTCAATGAAAGTCTTCAACTGTACATGCAGGAGCTCTACCGGCTAAGTCGCCGAACATCGATTTGTTAAATGGCGTTCAAATAAATATAGGTTAAAAATGACTTGATCAATCGTTAAATCGGCTTCAACGTTGATAATCGATTCTGGACCATTTATGATGTCACACGTGCTCATGGAAGCCGATTTAATGATTGATTAAGTCTAAAAATGTCTTAATCAATAATTAAGTCATTTTTAACCTTTATTTATTTGAACCCGATTTAAGAAATCGATGTTCGGCGACTTAGCCGGTAGAGACCCTGTATGTAGAATTGGTTCCCAGAACGGCAACTCATGAAATCAAGCAATAAATTGTAAGAACAACCATCGGAAGGCCACCTGTCATGTTCGCAATGAGTTATTGCTTTAAAGTTCTGGAGGCTTCCTAATGATTAATATGTAAAGTTATTTATAGAAATTCACTTCATATTTACGACAACAATGACAACTGATAATTGATTTGTTTACGTTACCGCAAGAACACCGAATCTAGCGATAATGTGAATACAGTGATTGCTTTTTTCTTTTGATGTGAAACATCTATAGCCGCACGTAAAACAGATTTCTGGCGTGGCGACGCATGCCTCACCGCGCGTGCCGCGTCGCCACGCTATACGATAGTAGTGTGTACGGTGTGGCGACGCGTCACCATGCGCAATCGACTTTTTATTTTATCATATTTCGTTATCATTATGACATATTTTTTGGGGGTAGGTTAAGAAAAAGTTCAGACGTAATTTCGCAAGGTTAATTATATTTTATTGATAATTAAAGTATTTACGAATTCTTTTCGGTTAATTTTGAGTGTTCTTAAGTTGATTTAGTGTTACTTACCAGAGAAGCACTTTTATGTAACTTAAGTTTCACATTAACACCACCTGCTAGCTTAACATCTACACTGCACTTCACATTTACACAAAGATGTCGAATTTGTCAGAGATAATGACCACACAGAACCGACTTGAAGAGAACATCACAAAGAGATTCGACGACCTCCAGGCGCAGATAACAAATGCTGGTTCGTCCAAAGATACTGTTGCAAAAGTTGCCGAAGAACTCCGGACATTCAGGGAGCTTATTTTTGGTATCCTTGGTCTTCTTAGACAGCAAATCAGAGATTGCAGCAAGCAAGTCGATGACCTTGAGGCACAAAACCGTCGAAAAGTCCTTATTGTATCTGGTATACCTGAGGAAGAAGATGAAGACTGTGCTAAACTTACTCTGGATATCTTTAATATTAAGATGGGCCTTAGTGATATAAACAAAAGTTCCATTAAAGTTTGCCATAGGCTTGGTTCATCCAAAAAGCAACACCATCGGCCTATTTTAGTGCGGTTCGCAAGCTTGGACTTCAAATCGGCAGTCTGGAAGGCAAAGACCAAGTTGAAGGGTTCTCCAGTGTCAGTTAAGGAGTTCCTGACGAGGCCCAGGCAAGCAGTCTTTGCTAAAAGTCGTGCTCATTTTGGATTTCGCTCTGTTTAGACGCAAAGCGGCGTTATCTTCATCAAAACGCCGTGCGGTAGCAGCCACAAGATCACCACGGAGGAAGAGTTGGCCCCACTCATCACCAAGTACCCAAAAGTGTTGGTGGGGACTCCAGCAACGAGCACTAAGTCCGATCATAGCAAATCCTGAAAAGACAATATTTTATTTAGCTTTCTTGCACGTAGTTTTAAATTAACTAAGTATTTTTATTACTTACATTTAAACGTTTAAACCTACCATTCTAAACTCATCGTCATGTTTTTGTAGTCAGTGAGTTATCATCATTCTTCTTTAACTTTGTCTTATTTCCCAGTGTTGCTATTTACTTCTCAAGACCTGTTATTCATGTAAGTTGTTTTTTTTCTAATACGTAAATGTAGGTACCTATATTAGAAATATTCTTGTCGAAGTACCTTTCCTTATCATTGATTACAAAGAGTTTATCTTGATAATTTCAACGTAGTTCGATTAGCGTGTGACATGACATTTCGCGTGTCAATTTGACATTATGACGTTTACGTTATTTACCGTGAAATACACTGGCCGAACGTGGATGTGTCTTTTCGCCACAGTCGCGTTTCGTTTCACATTCACTGGTAGCATCCATTTGCGAAGTGTGTTGCAATTACGTGTAAAATGTATTGTAAATTTTACTTATTTATGTTGTCGTTTTAAGTTACGTTTATAGCAGTGTGCTGATGTGCGCTGGCGGGTGGTGCAGGGTTTAATTGGTCCGTCAATTATTGCACTACTTAATTATTATTTTTCATATTTCTTTATAGTTTTATAATTTATTTTTATATAAGTATTTTTATTTATGTCTATTTTATCTGATAATGATTCGTATTTTTCTGCTAATGAATTAACTGCCAGCGACGACAGTTTCTGTTCTTTGAGCGACTCACTTGAAGATTTTCTTAGGAATCATTTTAGTCAATCTCGTAAGAACGTACTGAACATTTGTCATATCAATGCACAAAGTATTCCGAGCCATTTTAGTGATCTGTACAATGCCTTTTCAGACTGTAACGTACACGCCGTCCTGATTTCAGAGAGCTGGCTTAAACCACATCTGCTTTCTACAATGTACTCCCTTCCAGGTTTTGTGCTCGTCCGGAACGACCGGTTAGGTAAAGGAGGTGGAGGGGTTGCCATATATCTCAGGAGTAACCTCCCGTATAAGATATTGGCCTCATCTTCCTCGAACTACTCAGCCTCTGCAGAGTATCTTTTCCTAGAGGTTGATATCAAAGGTGTCAAGTTAGTTTTGGCCTCAGTATATTGTCCCCCTAATGTTGACTATTTCACCGACGTGGAGTTGGTACTCGAATCTTTGGGTTCAGAGTATGCTCACCACATCATCATGGGCGACTTCAATACCAATCTCCTTAATGAAAATTCTCCTCGTACCCGGAAACTTTTGCATATCGTCGAGTCAAGTACCTTTCATGTTTTGCCTCTCCAAGCTACCCACTTTAATGCCTCAGGAGATGATACTTGGCTCGACTTAATCCTATCCTCTAATCCTTCCTTGGTTTCCGCTCACGGACAACATCCCGCCCCTGAATTTTTCAACCATGACCTCATTTACCTATCCTATATCCTGAAACCACCTTAACCCAAATTCAAGGTTCTGCACGTGCGTTCCTTCGCAAAAATGGACATCGAATTGCTATGCAAGGATGCGGCAAAAATTGAGTGGGAACCTTTAGTTGAAGCGATCGCCATTGACGATAAGATTGAGGTTTTTAACAACACGCTTACAAAGCTGTATGATGTACACGCTCCTATAAGAAAAGTAAAGATGAAGCGTCCACCTGCACCCTGGATGTCTAGGGGAATTCAGATGGCCATGAGAAGAAGGAACCGGGCGTTTCGTAAATTTAAAAGAAGTCGTTCTGATGCCGATTGGACTCTTTATAAATTGGCTAGAAATCGGTGTAACCAGATGGTACGTAACGCTAAACGCCGGCACATTTTTGACAATATTTCTTCAACTACTCCTGCTGGTATCTGGAAATTCCTCGGAACTCTAGGTATCGGTAAGTCGCAATTTTCAAACCCTCCTAGCTCTATCAGTCTGGATGATCTTAATCTACATTTCTCTACCACTTCTACGATGGATCACCAGAAGATATGTGATACTGTCGACTATTTGAATGGTTTGACGCGCCCTAATATTAATTCGTTTCAGTTCACCCCAGTCTCTTCTGAAGAGATCAAAAAAATAATCCTTTCCATCAAATCCAATGCAGTTGGTTGTGATAAGATAGGTCGTCGGATGATTATTCCTATCCTGGACTATCTCTTCCATGCAATTTCCCACATTATTAATTATTCCCTGAATACTGGATCTTTCCCCACCTTATGGCGTAAAGCTTTTCTCCGCCCACTCCCTAAGTCCTCGAATCCCTCACTTGCTACCCATTACCGTCCTATCTCTATTCTTCTTTTCCTCTCCAAGGTACTTGAGTCCTGTGTCCACAAACAACTCTCCCGTTATATATTTAACAACCATCTCCTAAGACCGTTTCAATCCGGATTTAGACCAGGCCACAGTACCATCACCGCACTCCTTAAAGTGACTGGCGATATTAGGGCAGGTATGGAGGGTACCATGATGTTATGGTTTTGATCGACTTTTCCAACGCCTTTAATACCGTCAGTCACGATATCCTATTATCTGTTCTCTCCTATCTCATGGTCTCTGATGAAGCACTGGAATGGTTTTCCTCCTATCTTCGGGGGCGCCAGCAGTCGGTTAGCATCGGTGAGTCCTCATCGAGCTGGCGTGACCTAGTTGCTGGTGTTCCACAAGGCGGTATACTCTCTCCTCTTTTATTTTCTATCTTCATAAATCTCATAACTCATAATCTTCAGTGTACGTATCATCTTTATGCCGATGATCTTCAGCTTTACGTTCAAACGCCAATCGACATACTCCCTGAGGCTATTTGTAAGATTAATCGGGACTTAGATGCTATAAAAAATTGGTCTGATAAGTTTGGCTTAACCGTAAATCCGACAAAGTGCCAAGCCATAATAGTTGGCGCTCAGTATCAAAGGTGGATTTACACGATCTTTCGCCAGTAGTATACAATTTCACGAGCATTCCCATTAGCCAAAATGTAAAAAATCTCGGTTTATTCATAGAGACGACACTAAGCTGGCAAAAACAAATAGTGAATGTCAGTCAATGAGTCACAGGCGTATTGCGTTATCTCTATCGGCTTAAAAATTTCCTTCCAGGTAAAACTAAGGCAATGCTCGTGCAGGCCCTAATATTCCCTATAGTTGACTATGGTGATGTATGCTACTTTGACCTGAATGCAGATCACCTCAATAAACTTGACAGACTTCTGAATAACTGCATTCGATTCGTTTTCAATCTTCGTAAGTATGACCACATATCTTCCCACCGTTCCCAACTTAAGTGGTTACCGATACGGCAACGACGCACATTACGAGCACTAACCACCCTTTATTCTATATTAGACTCTTCTTCTACTCCATCTTACTTATCTTCCCACTTTCAATATCTCTTTACCAACCACAGTAAAAATCTTCGCTCTTCTCACAATCGTCTCCTTCAATGTCCATCTCACCGCTCTGACTTCCTTCACTCTTCTTTCTTTGTAGAATCTATTCTACAGTGAAATGCATTACCTCTCGAAATCAGGATGGCCAAGAGTCGCTTTACATTTAAAAGGAAAGTTCGAGAGCATATCCTTCGGAAATTCTTAGCAGAAACGCGTTGATTATAAATGTATGATTACATGATCGGATTGAATAGTATAGTATTGTATATATATATATTTTTATATAGTATAGTATAATATAGTATAGTATAATATAGTATGTATTGCATTGTATAGTATTTTATAGTATTGTATAATCCTGTTTTTTTTACCATTAATCGTTACTTTACGATCTGTGCACCTACCATGCTCTCTCTGCACCACCCTAAGGTTGACTGGCAGAAAATGCCTAGGGCATTAAGTCCGCCTTTGTACAATTTAATGTGCATTAAGTGATAAATAATAATAAATAATAATATTTAGTTTCTACCACAATATGTTCTTTTCTGCAAATTACTTTTACAAAATAATGTCGATGTTTCACATCTGCCAGGCGTCCCGTGACGGCTCACATTTTTTTTTAAAGATAACGCCCGCACTAGCTAATTAATCCCTGTGTCGCGGAGTACTTTACAATCATATAATAGACGGACACAAATTACATCCAGACTCCGAACAACTATTTATGGGGCACACAAATAGTTGTCCGGCGCGGGACTCCAACCCGCGACACGAAGCGGCGAGGCGACTGTCTTAGCCGCTGCGCCACACGTGCAGTTAATTTGTCCATCTGGAATGCGATTTTACATTATTGCAAGCCATTTTGTTTTAAAAAATTACATTATTGAATGTAATAATGTAGATAAGTAATGGAATCAGGCGTCACTTTGTGGAAATCCATACGAGAAGTTGATGGAATCTAGTGATAAATGGTCACTGAAATAGGGGAGGAGATGGGTCGCGATGGTTATGTTACGTGTGTCGCAAGCGTTATAAGATTCGGTAACCGTTTACCATCATGTGGCCCGCACGCTTGTTATCCGACTTGGTGGTATAAAAATTATGAATGGTTAAAAATGGTTGGATGCTTGCCTTTCACGCCGCAGGTCGTGGGTTCGATTCCCACCCAAGACAGATATTTGTGTGGATGAACATGTCTGTATGCCCTGAGTCTGGGAGTAATTATCTATATAATATTTACAAAAATGAGTATATGTAGTATATCAGTTATTTGGCTTCCATAGTACAGACGCCAGCATATAGTATTCAGCTACCACAATCTTTCAAATTTCTTTTATAAATTTTCAACTTTACCACAAAAGCATAATACACTTTCAATTGTCGAATTTTGACAGATTGGGGTAGCTTGATGTGCTGGCGTCTGTACAAGCTCTGCTTAGTTTGGGATCAGAAGGCCCTGGTGAATAATGTCCCAGGATATTAATTAATAATAATAATTGCATATTTGACCAAATAAAAATTACTAAAAAAGAAAAAGCGTAACGATATCTCAACAGTTTATTTCTAAGTCCTTCCGTCCATTACATTGTATTCCACACCAACAACTTTCCGATTTAACGTCAAATCCGTAAAACGGCTCATCTAAGCAAAAGCCAGTGTTCTTATGAATCAACGATGTTGACCCAGCATGATTTATCGACTCGAACGTGTCTTCATAAAACTTCCAGCAGCCTTCTGTTTGCCTGGTACATGGCATCGGAGACTGATCGATTTGTGAGCACAATAAGGAGGTGGAGGAAAATGAAGGAATTCCTGACAACGTTAGCAATCAGTATAGCTTCGAGAGTATCATGTTTGCCTAGTAAGTTATCTAATAATTTTTGGGTTCCTTAGTAGAACAACGAACCCTTATAGTTTCCCTATATCTGCGGTTTTACTGAAAATTATTGGTATTACGCTATATTTTAGCATAGCGATAAATGTATAGTATACGTAAAATCAGAGATTATTTATTTCATTTATATATTTTTATTTAAGGTATTTTAACAAATTTAAGGTGTATTATAAACATTGTTCAATTAAAGTTAGCTTGAAGGAGGCAAGTTTTTTAGAGACATGTTTAAGTTTTTAAAGCGGCTAAGATAGTCGCTTCGCCTCTTCGTGTCGCGGGTTCCAGTCCCGCGCCGGACAACTATTTGTGTGACCCATAAATAGTTGTTCTGAGTCTGAATGTAATTTTAAAGTACCCCGCGACACAGGGAAAAGATCGACTAGTGCGGGCGTTGCCTTTAAAAAATATATATATTGTGAACAGCTACTACGCAACCCTACACTGTTAGTGACTTGACACACCGTTGACGGTTTTCTTTTCTAACAGATCCGCGAAATAGTAAAGTATTATTTGTCTACCATTGACAGGTAATAAATATTTACCTACTCGTGTAGGTATATGTATATCTATCGCATCACGATGCGATAGATATACAATCTATATAAATAAAAAGACAAGTCCTGACTGACTGACTGACTCATCAACGCCCAGCCCAAGCCCTTGGACCTAGAAAGCTGAAATTTTGCACAAATGTTTGCTTTATAATGTAGACAAGGAATAAGGAAGGATTTTTTGAAATTCAACCCCTAAGGGGGTAAAACAGGGGCGCTAAGTTAGTATGAAACTTGGCCGTTTTTGAAATTTAAGGCATAAAAATTGGTATTTGGCGTTCCAGTTTAAAATAAAAAATCACGTATTTCAGGGTTTTTGGAAATTCCACCCCCAAGAGCGAAAAATAGGGGATGTAAGTTTGCATGGAAAATGTGGATTTTTTTAAGTTAAACGCATAAAAATTGGTATTTGGCCTTCCAGTTAAAAATAAAAAATCACGTATTTCAGGGTTTTTGGAAATTCCACCCCCAAGGGCGAAAAATAGGGGATGTAAGTTTGTATGGAAAATTTGAAAATTTTTAAGTTAAACGCATGAAAATTAGTATTTGGCCTTTTAGTTAAAAATAAAAAATATATATTTCAGCATTTTTGGAAATTCCAGCCCCAAGAGCGTAAAATTGGGGATGTAAGTTTGTATGAAAAATGTGAAACGTTTAAAGTTAAACGCATGAAAATTGTTATTTGGCATTTCAGTTAAAAATTTAAAATATATATTTCAGAATATTTGAGAATTCCCCCCCTAAGGGCGTAAAGTAGGGTACGTAAGTTTCTATGTAAACTGCGACTTGAAGTTAAACGCATGAAAATTGGTACTTAGCATTTCAGTTAAAAATTAAAAATATACATTTCAGGATTTTTGCGAATTCCACCCCTTAGGGCGTAAAATAGGGGATGTAATTTTGTATGAAAAATGCGACATTTTTGAAGTTAAACCCATGAAAATTGGTATTTGGCCTTTCAGTTAAATATAAAAAAAATATGTATTTCATTTTTTAAAATATTTATTACATTTAGAATTCCACCCCTAAGGGTGACAAATAGGTGATATAAGTTTGTATGAAAAATGTGACAATTTTGAGGTAAACGCATGAAAATTGGTATATGGCCTTTCATTTAAAAATTATAAGTGTATATTTCAGGATTTTTGGAAATTCCACCCCTAAGGACGACTAGAATAGGCGATGTAAGTTTGTATGAAAGTCTGTATTTTTTGAGTTAAACGCATGTAAATTGGTATTTGGTCTTTCAGTTAAAAATAAAGCAATCCAGGGAATAATTTGTTGTTAAAAAAGGTAATCCAAAACTGATTCAATAGATCGCCACCAACAATTTAAGCAAACTCAAATTTAAAAAAATTAGTTTCTTATGCCAAGTATCTTAAAATGTCGTGGTCGTTGTTGTCTAAGTAAAGATTTAGCGTTTTATAAGATTTGTAACTTCTTTTTTCTGGTAAATTTTATAACAAATTAAAATAACGACATTTTAATCAAATTGGGATAAAAAACGAATTTATCTAAAATT
Organism: Pseudoips prasinana; assembly: GCA_951640165.1. Lineage (NCBI taxonomy): Eukaryota > Metazoa > Arthropoda > Insecta > Lepidoptera > Nolidae > Pseudoips > Pseudoips prasinana. Next base: position 10,081,905 of record OX621254.1, read on the forward strand.
TGAGTTAGCGTAGTATAAATTGTTGGTGTCGAGATGATCGCACCCAAAAAACATCATCTTAATTTTACTGATCTACAAGTTCACAATTTAGTAACTAGATGGCGTTAATGTCGTTTCAGATCGCGGAACTTAATTCGCATATCGGTTAAAATAAATAAATGCTTGAAATAAAAGGTAGTCCAAAACTGAATCAATAGATGATCGCCTAAATCTCACCCAAAATATATGCCCACATCTTAATTTTACCGCTTTACAAGTTTATATTTTTTTTAGTAGATGGCGTAATCATCGTTTTAGATCGCGCTATGGTTTCGTTCACAAAATGTCGCAACCTAATCTAATGGGAGTTACCTTTGTGATTAATGCATCGTTGATTATTATTTTACTTTATTTAACTTACTGACTATACTAAAGGACAATTGATATGTATTCTTTGATTTTTGCTTGATGATATCGGGTCCTTTTTGTAAATAACAGTAGCAAAGTAGTCTTTCATTTATTTCTTAGTAAGGTTATTTATAGGTTAGGTTTTATTCAATTTATATTGCTTATTTGTTTTAAAAGTTATATTTTTTAGATTAAGCTAGAAGTAAGTAGTTACATTGGTCATCATTCAAAATTGTCGCGGACAAAGTCGCGGGCACCAGCTAGTTTCACTATATACCTAGTATTAGTATTAATATTATATTGTATTATGTTGTACTTGGTTTTAAGAAATAAACAAAATTATTATTAGTATTCCTACACGAGTAGGTTCTATGTTCGCTAAGAATGGACCAATTTCAATGCAGTTTGGATGGTATAACTCTCGGTAAAAAACGTCTGTTGAGTAGTTCAACTTTTACGGGGTTACCACTAGTAAAATTTATATAACTCTGTTTACTTTATATGACGAATATCTCTAGCTTGTAAGTCTAGCTTATAAAAAAAAAAACAAAAATAAACTTTTCTTAAGAATTTTTATGGAATTCTTATATTTTTGTCCTTATTTTTGTACTTACAAATTGATAATTGTGTTAATTATTTTGGCTAATATTATAAAGTGGTAACGTTTGTGAGGTTGTGAGTTTGTGACGTTGTAAGGGGTAATCTCTGGATCTACTGAACTGATTTTCAAAATTATTTCACTAAAAGAAAGCTACGTTATTGCGGAGTGTTCCACATGTGGTGAATTCCAAAATTAATACCGCATCTTTACTTAATTTTGAAAAAAGTAATCCAAGTTGCGGGACAAACGGGCAGGGACAAAAATATTTATAACGCGGAACAAAGTCCGCGGGCAATGCTTGTTATCTATATAAGTATGTATTTAATTTATAAAAGAAAAGTAGTTACTTGATTTCTATAGTACAAGTTGTGCTTAGTTTGGATCTAGATGGCCATGTGTAAATAAAGTCCCAGGATATTTTTAATCAGTGCTTTTGTATCATCATCGCATAAGATATATTGATAAAGATGAGGATTCAATCCTACAGAATTCGGCCATGGCGACTACTTCAGATCACTAGCTGCTTTTTCTGAACGGTCATAAGGCTCATGTGAACAATCTTTTTAATGAATATCCTCATTGCATGTGAGCCCACCGTTCGCATAGTTACAATTGATGAAACTTTAACCCTAGGGTTAAAAACTAGTACATTGTCACCCCAATTCCCCAAAGATTTTGCAAGTCTATGCGTTAAACTCTACACATATAGTAGATTAGTTGTGCCCCGCGGTTTCATCCACGTCGAACTTCATAATTTATAGCCTAGCTTTGCTTTTAACCCCGTTAAACTTTTGTATATTATAGCTTATGTGTAATTCAGGATGTCAGGTAACTCCATACCAAATTTTATTAAAATCGCTCCATCCGTTTAGACGTGAAGAAGTAAGAACCATTCACAATTACACACTCACAAACTTTCTCCTTTATAATATTAGGGTGATGTGTTATTCGGATATAAGCTATATTACGCTATAAGCTATACTTCAAAGATTCATTAAAATCCGTCCCGTAGTTAAAAATTGGTATTTGGCCTTTCAGTTAAATATAAAAAAATATGTATTTCATTTTTTAAAATATTTATTACATTTAGAATTCCACCCCTAAGGGTGACAAATAGGTGATATAAGTTTGTATGAAAAATGTGACAATTTTGAGGTAAACGCATGAAAATTGGTATATGGCCTTTCATTTAAAAATTATAAGTGTATATTTCAGGATTTTTGGAAATTCCACCCCTAAGGACGACTAGAATAGGCGATGTAAGTTTGTATGAAAGTCTGTATTTTTTGAGTTAAACGCATGTAAATTGGTATTTGGTCTTTCAGTTAAAAATAAAGCAATCCAGGGAATAATTTGTTGTTAAAAAAGGTAATCCAAAACTGATTCAATAGATCGCCACCAACAATTTAAGCAAACTCAAATTTAAAAAAATTAGTTTCTTATGCCAAGTATCTTAAAATGTCGTGGTCGTTGTTGTCTAAGTAAAGATTTAGCGTTTTATAAGATTTGTAACTTCTTTTTTCTGGTAAATTTTATAACAAATTAAAATAACGACATTTTAATCAAATTGGGATAAAAAACGAATTTATCTAAAATTTGAGTTAGCGTAGTATAAATTGTTGGTGTCGAGATGATCGCACCCAAAAAACATCATCTTAATTTTACTGATCTACAAGTTCACAATTTAGTAACTAGATGGCGTTAATGTCGTTTCAGATCGCGGAACTTAATTCGCATATCGGTTAAAATAAATAAATGCTTGAAATAAAAGGTAGTCCAAAACTGAATCAATACCACCAAAACACCGTTCGCATAGTTACAATTGATGAAACTTTAACCCTAGGGTTAAAAACTAGTACATTGTCACCCCAATTCCCCAAAGATTTTGCAAGTCTATGCGTTAAACTCTACACATATAGTAGATTAGTTGTGCCCCGCGGTTTCATCCACGTCGAACTTCATAATTTATAGCCTAGCTTTGCTTTTAACCCCGTTAAACTTTTGTATATTATAGCTTATGTGTAATTCAGGATGTCAGGTAACTCCATACCAAATTTTATTAAAATCGCTCCATCCGTTTAGACGTGAAGAAGTAAGAACCATTCACAATTACACACTCACAAACTTTCTCCTTTATAATATTAGGGTGATGTGTTATTCGGATATAAGCTATATTACGCTATAAGCTATACTTCAAAGATTCATTAAAATCCGTCCCGTAGTTTGTGCGTGAAAGAGAAACAAACATCCATACTCACAAACATTCGCATTTATAACATTAGTAGGATAGTTGCGCCATTAAATATTGAGAGGGCTGAGAGCTCGCTGTATGATTTGACAGATGGAATTATTAATAACGTGAGTAGTCATGTAAATGATGTCGCATAGAGATTTGTAGGTACTGCCAAGTCAACAAACAAATATACAAATCATTATTTTGTTCTCTAGCGCATTTATCACGGGGGGTGTTCAGAGGAATTGTTGGAGCCTGCCGCCACGTTCCGCCACAGACCCTCTCGCCAAAAGTGGAAATTTCATCCTTATCACCTGGATGACTGGTCATCTACCACCGTGCGTTTCACAAGAAACTTTTTGCCGCGCACTACCGCTCTGTGGAATCAATTAGCTGCGGAGGTATTTCGGATCCGGTATGACATGGCAACTTTCAAGAAGTGACAACGCACTTTAGGCTCCTCTGGTGATGCGAGTGTCCATGGGCGGCGGTGATCACTTACTATCGGATGACCCAGTCATTTATTCCGTTAAAATATTACATTTGTGTGGAATCGTCAATTTTTTTACCCTGCCGTCGCATGACGTGGCAGCTACTGAGAAACACTGCCAGAAAACTCAGTAGGATTCCTTCTTTAAAATTTTTATTTCTTACATAAAATTACATTGTATTTAAATGTGTTAATTTAGAGCGAATCAATCCCAAGCTGTTTTAACAGTTAAATAATCAGAAGTTTTGTAGTAAGCCCTGCTACACAATTTGGCTTTTATAATTCTTTTAAACTTATTCGTAGACATTTCTCGGATATCACTGGGAAATTTGTTAAAGAATCTTATACATTGCCCCATAAAAGAGTTACTTACTTTGTGGAGACGGGTGGTATGTATGTATCGCTCCTTTTACAGAAGGAGTCTTTATGTTAATGCGTATAAATTAGATTGTCATATATATACTGACATGCTACAGTCAGAATGTTAATCTCTTTAAACTTCTCTCTTAAAGATTCTCGCGGACCAAGTTTACATATGGCTCTTACAGCTCTTTTTTGCAATACAAATATGGTGTTAATGTCCGCAGCGCTACCCCAGAGAAGAATTCCATAGGACATTATACTATGAAAATAACTGAAATAATTCATTCTAGCTGTATCCACATCAGTAAGCCGTCTTATAGTTTTAACAGCATATGCAGCAGAACTTAATTTGCCAGATAGTTTTTCTATTTGTGGGCCCCATTGTAGTTTTGAATAATTGTGATACCCAAGAACACAGTTGACTCAACAGGGGTCAATCCAGCCCCATTAAGCTGTACATTGGTGGCCACCTGTTTCACATTAGCTGTAGAGAATTTGATGACTTTAGTTTTCTTGTGATTTAGTAAAAGATTATTGGTATTAAACCAATGAACAACTTTAGAGATTGCGTCATTTACTTCGTCAAAATTGCGTAATTGTCGATTTATTTTAAACGTCAATGAAGTATCATCCGCTCGTTTGCTATCCAAAGTAATTATTCTGATCACTTGATAAGAAGAAAGATCAGTATCAGCCCGGAGTCAGGAAGTTGGTTTTGTTACAAGTCAGTGCCTCGGAGAGCACCTAAAGCCCTCGGTCCTGTACCTGACCTCTTTCCGGGTGTCTGTGTTTGCGCACATACTTTTGTACTGTAATATGTTCCACGTAGATGGCTAATCGGCATTGAAAGTGGTTGCTACGGCTGAAACTCAACCAGAACTATATTATAATAATAATAATATCCTGGCACATTATTCACACACGGCCATCTGATCCCAAATTAAGCAGAGCTTGTACTATGGAAACCAGGTAACTGATATACTACATATACTACTTTTCTTTTGTAAATACATACTTCACCCAGACTCAGGACAGACAGACATGTTCATGCACAGAAATATCTGTCGTGGGTGGGAATCAAACCCACGACCTGCGGCGTGAAAGGCGAACATCTACCAACCACGCCAATGGGCCAATCAAAATAAATATAAAAGTTAACCCTTAAACAGGCATTGGTGTATATGAGACCACTTCAATACTTAAAGAATATATAAACAATTAATAATATATACAAAGCCTGTTTAAGGGTTAAGTCACTATAACGCTTTTTTTGGTAACAGTACCATTTTCATTTGAGTACGTTTTGTATTGTCAAATGTCTTCAAACGGCTAGAAGAACTCGTAACACTAAACACTTGACTTTACCCGAACCCTCTATCTCTAATACCATTAAGCAGTAGTTGGCCATCAAAACGACTGCGATAATCGAATGGGGACAAACTCGAGACAAACTCGAGTTGTTTTGCTGACCGAATTACTTTTACGCACAATAGAACTTGCAAACTACTCGCGTCAGTTCATTAGTAGTTGGCGGAATCTTGGTTTAATTGTACATAGACCACTTATTTATTACTTAAATATAAAAACAAAATAATACAGATGGTATGGTAATGAGTTTCGTGTAAAGTCCTTAAAAAATGAACGGTGTTGATAATTATACAATGTATATTAGGATAAATTTTTAAGGCATTTGCTTCATTGTTAAAATATACAAATACACGTTGTTAACGCGTATGGGGTACACGGAAGTATGCCTGGAACACTTTTTTCCAAATGTATCATTTACTAGCTGTGCCACGTGGTTTTACCCGCGTTAAACTCTATAAATTATCATAGCTCCTCCGCCGTGATAATATGTAGCCTAATTTTGACCCGACGCACGTCTTAGTAATATTCCTGCAAAATTTGAAGTAAATCCATGCAGTACTTTTTGAGCTTAGCCCGGACAATATATATAGACAAACAGACAAAAATTCTAAAATCTATATTTTTAGCTTCGATGTCGATTGTAGATCATGCCCCAAATCCTTTTCAAAAAATATTCAATGTACAGTTTTGACTTTCCTACGATTTTATTAGTATAGATTATTTGGTGAGGTTATGCAGGCACTTAATTTAAAAATATAGGCGGATTTCACTTCCTTAGTAATTAATTATTGAGGAAAATCAATCAACTATGCCTAATGCGGCACCAAATCACTGATTAAGTTAGATTTTAATTCCAATTACGGCGATCCGTCGATGATATGCGACCACTATAACGTCTCCAAGTAATAATGACGTCAAGATGGCCGCCTGTTCAACGTTCCATCAGTGACACCACCCGTTCACTGTTGTCTATGCAGTTTTGTCGTTAGCGCCACGGTTGCGCTGTCAAATAGATATCTCGGGATAACTAAAATTTCGCCATCTGATCCCAAACTTAGCGGACCCTGTACTATCGCAACAAGAGAACAGATAAAATAAGTTTTTTACTAGCACACAATCTATCTAACTATGACAACAATTATAATTAAGTCATAAAACAAATTTTTCTCTATGTATATAGAGACCATGCTATGTGCCACAGGCCGAATTTAATGTTTATTCCTGGTTCGTGATTTACTAGTTATAACTTTATTGTTTATATTATCTTACTTATTTTTATTTTACATTAAAACAATAAAAATCGGTTTTTACTAATTAATCAAAACTACTATTGGTTTATTTGCGTGTGTTACCTCTTCACTTCTCAACTCTTTAACTCTAATCTGATTATAATTTGAAAGTAATGTAGATCTTATTCCAGGTCCTTATTCCATTCCAAATGTACAATGTATAAATTTACTGGCCCGTCTAGTGGATACTGACCATGCAACACAACTAAGATAGACGTTGTGGGTGCAATCCCCACCCAGGACACATCTTTGTGTGATATATGTACATACATAATAATTATGTAAATATGTTTATAAGTAATGAATGGCGCAAACCTGTAGTGGAGGGTCGTCAGATCTGTGACGAAGCCTGGTTCGGAGTACTTGCTGTTAAGAGACAGAAGCAACATGAAAGCGGCTCGGCACCAACCAACCCAAACTTCTCTTGTCAGGCCTGCGGCAGGCTATGTCGCTCTCGCATCGGTTTGTTTAGCCACCAAAAAAAATGTCTCTCAGACAAGCCGTAAATCGTCTGTAACAGACGCAAAGGTCATATATATGTTTAAGTAGTCTGGTTGCTGTATATGATCTGCCTATTTTGGGATCAGATGGAAGTGTGTTAGTTGTCCCAAGATTTATATTTAAGATTTTTATTAATTTTTTTACAATGCATCTACTTGCTACTGTATTATATTAGGAGTTGAACTTGTGCTGTATTGATCTTAGTATACGGAGAACCGATCTCTTTGCCGATCATATTTTGTTCGAATTTCACCTTACCGAAAACTATTGACCGACGTCTTTTTTGCTATATGGATTATTTTACATATTTTAAGATCATCATGTATTATTTTCGCGAACTATTTTTCGCCGATTTACAAAATAACTTTTTGCTATTGGCCGAAGCCTCTCTTGAACTTTTTTCTGCATTAACAACATTTTACTGAATTTTGGTCACAAATATATAGACGGTTACTTGGTAGGTATCGTATGGAATGATAATAGGTCAACTGATACAGTGGCAGTCGTGACTTCGGTGAAACAAAAAAAAACGAAGCGATACAAGTTAAAAGTTTTAGGTGAAATGAAATTCGGTCAAATATTTTTCGAACTTGTGATGGGTAACCTATTATACAACGGTCTCTACGGATCAAAAATTGTAGTTATAGCGGTTTCATTGGAAACGGTTGCCCAAGCACTACAAGGAATTAAGATCACTATAATATCATACAATTCAGTATAGCTAAACGTTTGATCGACGCTTACCATGATTAGAGGGCTTGTCTATTCTTGGGTCAGAGGATCAGCAATGCCATCCAGCGTGGCAATGCAGCCAGCCTTCTGGGCACTTTTCCCATAAGCGATGCGGAGGGATTATTGGACACCTTTTAGGATAAATTGTGTATCTGTAGTTTATCAAATTTTTAGCTTATAATTTTATTTTAATTATTTACCATTCAGTACTTAAATTATAATGGTAGATTGACAAGCTCAGCAAGATACTCATGATGGTTTTAAACCTAAACGCAAACGCTGCGCTGCCTATTACCAACGTTTACTTTAACTTCAAGTTATTATATTATTTTAGGCGCCTAAAGTTACCCCAGTAGACACATCTTATCACGGCATAGACAGAGGCGGAGATAGTTACCTACCTTCACGCAAACTGCTTGAAAATTAAATGAAAATACAACATTAATGGACAGAACGAGAGGAGATAGTCTCCATACTACGTTGGTTGTACTTAGTTTATGTAATTTGACGATGGAGTGTTAGTGCCAACTTTTATGTATGGTAGTGAAAGTTGGGTATGGCAGAAAAAGAATCAAAGTAAAATAAATGCAGTGGAAATGAGAGCTCTGAGAAGTATGTGTGGTGTGACTTTGAGAGACAGAATTCGAAATACTGATGTAAGAGAGCGTTGTGGTGTGAAAGAGGATGTAGTCACAAAGATTGAAAAAGGAATGCTGAGATGGTTTGGCCATTTAGAAAGCATGAATGAAAGAAGATTGACCAAACAAGTATACCTGGCTTGTGTGAATGGAACAACTGGAAGAGGAAGACCTCGTCGAACATTCTCTGACCAAATCGGAGACGTTCTCAAGAAAGCACAGGTCAGAAGTACCCTAAACCGGCGAGCATGTATGAAGAATATAATGACAGTAATCGAGGCAAAAGACGTGTGCAAAGATCGTGACAAATGGAAATCCGTTGTCTCTGCCTACCCCTCTGGGAAACAAGCGTGAGGCTATGTTTGTATGTAAACTTACCTGGACACAGAGTTTTACCAATTAAAAGCCCTAATAGGAAAAACACAGAGAGGCTAGTAAGAAAAAGTAATGTACTTACATAGGATTAGGCCCCACCTTGATTAATAACGATTTTCGCAGAAGGTAGAGCGTATAAAGCTCGTTCCTTTTTTTTAGGAGCCTCTATAGCTAATTATATAATAAAACATACTTTTTTAAATAATTTGTCCATCTGGAATGCGATTTCACATTATTGCAAGCCATTTTGTTTACATATATATATGGCCTTTACGTCTGTTACAGACGATTTACGGCGCATTGTCTGAGAGACATTTTTTTTGGTGGCTAAACAAACCGATGCGAGAGCGACATAGCCTGCCACAGGCCTGACAAGAGAAGTTTGCAGTTTGCCGAGCCGCTTTCATATCGCTTTTGTCTCTTATCAGCAAGTACTCCGAACCAGGCTTTGTCACAGATCTTACGACCCTCCACTACACGTTTGCGCCATTCAACTCTATTTTCAGCGAGCTTTTCCCAGCTACAGTGGTCAATTTTAAAAGCGGCCATATCCCGCTTTTGCATTCTTTAAAGCGAAGCAGAGGTCTACCGACATTGCGCTTCGCATTAGCTACCGCACCCAAGAGAACACATCGTGGTTTTGTTTTTAAAAATTACATTATTGAATGTAATAATGTAGATAAGTAATGGAATCTGGCATTACTTTGCGGAAATCCATAACAATCAAAATACAAAATCAATATGTAGTGTTAATTCCGCTAATTGTCATTTTAATCATGCCGGGATGCAATTTGCTAACTCACTCGAGTACTCGACGAGTTAGCAGCCCTTGAGAATGGTCCGTGGAGGACTGAAACACGTGTTGGGTATCGTACTGGCGCATGTAATTTGCTTTTTAAATTGTCCTGATTGCATGTACATATTTTTGCGGGCGGTGCAAATTGCATCCCGGCATGATTGTCTGACAATTAGCGGAATTAACACTACATATTGATTTAGTATTTTGATATAATAATGTAATTAAAAAAAAAAACAAAAGTTAAGTAAATGTATAAAATAACTGCAGAAAATCCGTACTAACGTTTTAGTTGGCAACACCTTCAAACCAAAAGACTTTTTACAACTTTATCATAGGTCCAGTGGGTTGCAGAGAAGTTAGGAAACACTGTCGAAGTTGAATGAGCGACAACTTTTACTCCTCTTTATTGGAGTTATACAAGTTGTGGTACCAAATAATATTTGGCGCCACCTTGGTGAACCGAAATGCATACAACTTTCTTACTTTCTTCATCACCTTTGAGATCCATCCTGTAAAAATAAGCAGTTTAATTCAGTTCCAAGAGATTTATGTGTTTCTATGTATATACATATACTAGTAGTGCCCGCGTACTTCGTTCCGCGTTATTAATATTCTTGTCCCCGCCCGTTTGTCCCGCGTAATACTTCGGGTTAAAATTTCGGGATACATTTTGGAATTTTTCATTGCCTATGACACTCCGCGATAACGTAGCTTTCTATTGGTGAAATAATTTTGAAAATCGGCTTAGTAGATCCAGAGATTACCCCTTACAACGTCACAAACTCACAAACGTTACCTCTTTATAATATTAGTATAGATAGACTTTAAGATTAATATACAGCCTTTGTGGAGGGTGTATATGGATTTTTTTAGTAATATAATCGCTGAATCTCCGTAAGAACTAAAAGCTGGCGACGTTGCCTTGTAACGAAAAAACGAAGGTATAGGGCTTTTTCTTAGCCAGAAGATTCGACACGGCGTCTGGAAAATTCCCTGTAAAAGGCTCGTACTTTCTGTTCTAATTTCAAAATTCATCATTTTTTATTTACGTACAGATACTCGTACCTCGTTCAGGGTAGTCAGCCAGTTCTGGCTGACTACCCTGAACAAGGCCATTCGGCGGTTAGCACGTTTTTAAGGTTAAAAGAATTGTAGTTAATTTATTTATTTATTTCTCCTCACACAAGGCTTTATGATGAAATTTGAAATTGGCAGAGTAATAAGGAGACTGTTGGCGACGAGCAATAACACTAAACTAACGAATGAATGATCAATTACATTCACTTATTCATAAATTACAGTCACTAATTAATAAATTACAGTCACTAATTAATAAATTAAAGTCACTAATTACGTAACTACTTTCGGTACGAAGTTGCACTTTGTTTTTACCAATCATGTCTAAGAACTATCCTGATCATACTAGTTTTCAGGTAAAAAGTGCATTAAACAGGTTCACGTTTAAAGTTTATAACCTCATAAAAATGCTAAGTACACTTGGTTTTTACTATTTGTCTCAAGTCGAAACGTTATATGAGTCCTTGTACGTAGAGTTTATTATTAAAGTATTACTATGAGGAAAACATTGTTCACAATAATGTTTCTTTTTAATTTCACTGCAAACCTGTAGAAAAGCTTTTTACCTTTCAAAGCGGATTAATATACATAAAAGACAGGATTCTATACCACCTAAGAGCCAGTGACCGATATTATTTCATAAACTTTACATTCATATTAACACAGCTCTCCGTGCTATTATAGACGTTATTCCTTGAACTGCAAGGACTATACAACTGCATTTGCAAGTTTGTTTATTTCGCCGCGAAGTTTGCCCCAGGCTAATGGTTTTCCAACTAGCGTCCATGTTCTAGCCGATATTATCTTCCATCGAGATAGTGTGAAATTGAATTGACTTTAGTTTCCTTTGAGAATTGAAAGAAAAGGAATATTGAACAAATTGTTGCAAGTTGCAGGTTCCGACTGTGTATAGAATGTAAGGGACAGCGTGACTCAAAATAATGTTCCAGTTCAATGTATAGTATTCAACTCATCATTTTGCCAATCTCAAGTGAAAATTAATTGACGGTCACCGTAGCCTAGTTGGTAGTGCTCCTGCCTACGAAGCTGGTCGTCCTGGGTTCGAATCCAGGTAAGTGCAAATATTTGTGTGATGAGCACGAATATTTGTTTCTGAGTCATGGATGTTTTCTATGTATATAAGTATTTATCTATCTATATGAGTATGTATATCGTCGCCTGGTACCCATAGTATAAGCTTTGCTTAGTTTGGGGCTAGGATGATCTGTGTGACATTGTCCCTTGATATTATTATAAAAGATATTATTATTATAAATATTCCGGGTGATATTTTTAAAGATTTGTGTCACTAAACAGATGATAGTATTGTGGAACGAAATCACCCAAAATATTCTTAATAATGTTCTCCATGTCGATTTACGGCCAAGGCTGCCAACTTCAAAGGAAACTAGTCTTTAGACCATGACATTTTACAGTTGCCTCCTTGCTCTAAAGGTAGCGAGTTCAACCGTAAATAATGTATATTAGGGTTTAAATCGCGGGTCGGACCATAAAGAGTAATTTACATTTTTTGACAAGAAAATCATTCAGAATCTAAATAAAGCTTCTGTCGTGTCAGAACGTCGTCCCATCGGGTTATGTGAATGAGGAATTAGAAAGTGCAGCTGTGTTAGCGTACACATTTGTGCACTAAAAGAAGTCCTGCGTAGTTATGAGTCACCGAAGCCGAAATATCCGTGCCAACCATTATTATTATGAATATCAACAAATGTGTATGTAAATACAGATGCAGTCGCTCAAAATTCTACGGGATGTGCAAGCCGAGACGATCGAGTCGAGGTCACACGCAGCATCTACGGCTTTTACGTTGTAATTATTTCGCTTTATAAGCAGCTTGTCGGGCTCCCGTTATTATGTTGATGTTGGTGCTGGTACTGGAAAAGAGATGAGCATCTTGTGTGGTGCATGTGGCTTAACGGTAGGCTGTATAATTCTTTGCAGACTTGGCAGTGTAAAAATAATAAGTGAAGACTGTTTGATTTCGTTACACTGTCCCTTACACGTTGTAAAGTTTTATATTTGTTCATTGAAAATTGGTTCTTTATTTGCATATTTTTGAGTTCTTTCTCTAAATTGTATGATAGAAGCATTATGAGTTAGAGATATTCGAAATACTTTAATACTTTTGGTGTAACTTACTTGCAAGGAATTCGTTGTATTACTCTACCAAGGGTCCATTAAGATCTTAATTGAGCTCCTGACAGCGTTCCGCTTTACAGCTCATCGAGGCACGGGAGTGTAACTTCATCAACTTCCAGACTTCGGGCTGTTACTGTACTATGGGATATTCTTGCCAGGATAATCCCAATACAATGTTTTAGCTCTACACAGGATTTATACCACATATATTAGTGTTTGAACACGCTAGACCACAGGGGTAGAAAGAGTTGATGTTAATCAATGTAACAAAATATATGAGAAGAATCGGCTGGAAGAAATCGCAGCTAGTTTTAACACCGTTTTAAATCTTAGTGTACATCCAATCCATTACATTTTGCTTATGATTTTGCTACTCTTTACTTTGAAATAATTTATTGACGACATTTTATAGGTATTTAAATGAAGAAAAATGTATCCATTCTTACTAACACGAATATAATAAAAAAATTATGCATATAGAAAAAAGATTGAGGAGACCTGTTTACCTAAACAAGTACCGTCCATCCGAACGGAAAATGCAACTATCTCAGAATTTGCGGTAGCACTATTGCCGTAGCAATATCGTCGTAGCAATATCGTCGTAGCAATATCACCGTAGCAGTAATGTGACAGCGTTGAAATTACTGCCTTCATAGACCAATTGGCACGGCAACTAGCGATTGAGTTTCAGTTGCATTAAAACTAAAAATATTATAAGTCCTTTGTAGAGCCAAAAGACTTTTAGCATATTTTTTGTTTTATTGCAACTGAAGCTCAGTTAAGATAAATACACTTTATTGTACACCATTTACAGAACATAATTTATTATATAATTAATAATATTAAAAACGGTACAATTGGCGGTCTTATCGCTTAAAGCAATCTCTTCCAGACAACCTTCAGTTGGACCATATTGTAAGGAATTTGGAGTAGGAATATAGTGTATGGAGTAGGAATTTTGGGTGATAATAAACTTAACACTAATAGTGATATCTACATAATTGTAGTACTATCACTAATTAAATACCTATAATACTAAATCTTATCTATATATAAATACTAATAATAATAAATAAATAATATCTCATCTCTCTCAGCTCAATCACTAGAGAAAATCTAAAGTAAATTTAAAACGAATCAGTTTATGAATCGGTGTATGTCCAATTAACTAGTATTATTGCGCTAGTTCTTGTTCTAATCAGGAGTTTTGATATAATATAAAAATCAGGCAAGCGCGAGTCCGACTGGCACACGAAGGGAACCTAGCAAATAAATGGCTTGAATATAATAATTTCAGACTTAAACTCAAAAGTTATTTATTCCGTTAAAATATTACATTTGTGTGAAATCGTCAATTTTTTTACCCTACCGTGCAGTGCATGACGTGGCAGCTACTGAGAAACACTGCCAGAAAACTCAGTAGGAATCCTTTTTTAAAATATTTATTTCTTAATATAAAATTACATTGTATGTACTTAAATGTGTGTACATTCTCTTGCTTAATAATAATATCTAGGGACAATGACACACAGATCACCCTAGCCCCATACTAAGCAAAGCTTGTACTATGGGTACCAGGCGACGATATACATACTTATATAGATAGATAAATACTTAAATACATAGAAAACATCCATGACTCAGAAACTAATATTCGTGCTCATTACACAAATATTTGCACTTACCGGGATTCGAACCCAGGACCACCAGTTTCGTAGGCAGGAGCACTACCAACTAGGCTACGGTGACCGTCTTGTGCTTGTCATCATCATGCACTTAAGTTTATCATCATCATATTGTCAGCCGGATGACGTCCACTGCTGGGCAAGAGTCTCCCCCAAGAATGGGGGGATATGGCATAATCGCTACGGGCAGACGGGTTGGCGATCGCAGTAAGATGGTCATAGAATAGAATAGAATACTCTTTATTGTATACCATAAGAATACATATTTTATAGGATATTCCATAAACAAGTTGTACAAAGGGCAGTCTTATCGTATAAAGCGATCTCTTCCAGATAACCTTAGGATGGATAGGAGCTGAACAATAACTAATAGCAGTAGGTGTGCAACAAGACATACAAAATATTAAAAAAAGATATTTAATAAATTTACTGTAAAAATAAGGAAATGTAAAAATAAACATAATTAAATAACTAAATAAGAAAAATACTTTATTTAACGTAGGTACCATAAATTATACAGACAAATACTGTTCTTTGACTAGCTTTTTAAAAGCTGATATTGTCTGGGCACGTTTTATTTCGATAGGCAAGGCATTCCATAGTCGAGCTGCCTGTACACTAAACGATTTTCCCATAAAAATGGATTTGTGCTCTGGGATATGTAGTTTAAAATTTTCTGATGATCTTAAGGATCGCAAATGTGTGTCACAAAGGAACTTGAAGCGTTCTTTAAGATATGTAAGACTAGCAGGGTTAAAGAGAATGTTATAAAGGAAAGGTAGAATATGATCATAGTACTCAGAAGAACGCTGCTGCCCGTTCTCTGGCATATATTCATTCCCTCGGGATGACTTCTATGCCCCTCATGGAATGAGATGGGGTGGCGACTTTTTATGGCCATCAGCCACACAGCCTTAGAATTTAAGTTCTACAAGTTATACTAAATTCAATATACTTTGTAATATATATGTTTTGCAATAGTATCATACAAAATAAAGCGTTACTGTTTACATGTTGATTTGACCAATCATTTAATCTTACACTTCGATCTTGCTAAAATTGTAATCAACATAGGTAGTACAGAAAGCGAGGGCAACCTTATGGCGAGATAAAATTGCTGCTCCTTTGTTTGTCCCGCCAATAGAAAAATTATCCTCGGGACATAATTTGCCATGGCCAACCTGGAGGACTCTTAATATACTACGTACCCAGGTTGGTAGAACCACAAAAAAAAAATGTGCAAATGGGGTTACTAATTCCCACATCACAAAACATCTGCGAGTGCGGCGTGTCACCCCAAAGTATGGCACATTTATCTGCTTATTCCTCTTGTCCAGCCATTGTTCCCTTCAGGATTTGTATGACACTTCAGCCAAAGCGATCAGCGTTGCCCAATTTTGGGAAGATAAAATCTAATTCTTACCATCGACACGATATTAAGAAAAAGAAGAAGCATAGGTATATATCCTGATTACAATATCTGCAAGTTCGAAGTTTGAATTATACAACATGTAACGTAATTAACGCACACCCTCAGACACCCCAATTAGAATATTATGTTTCTAATCATAATACAAACACTGAATTTTTTATTTAACATGTATATGCATTGTTATTTATGAAATTAGATTCTTGGAATAAAGTTATTATTCTTTATTTTGTATTTAATGATGGAATTTGTATGAATACAAATAAAACTGCGATATTAAAATCAAAAATCAAAATCTATTTATTCGTTTAAAAATTTACATTTATGTGGAATCGTCATATTTTTTTTATCCTACCGTGCAGTGCATGACGTGGCAGCTACTGAGAAACACTGCCAGAAAATTCAGTAGGAATCCTTTTTTTAAATAAAATATACTTAAGTTTAATTACAATCATGTGTGTTGACTCAGAACAACTCAAGCACTTTTATCACTTAAATAATCTGATTTTTTGTAATATGCCCTGTTACACAATTTGGGTTTAATCATTCTTTTAAACTTATTCGTAGATAATTCTCTAATATCATTGGGAAGTTTTTTATAGAATCTTATACATTGCCCCATAAAAGAGTTACTAATTTTGTGGAGACGGGTAGTATGCAATATGAGATTATTCTTATATCTAGTATTTACATTATGTGTATCGCTCCTTTTACAGAAGGAATCGATATTTTTATGCACATATAGTAGGGTCATATATATACTGACTTTGTTATATAATAACCTTGTAAGGAGCATTTTGGACTATTGCTGTGTTGTATGGAGACCGCACTATACAACCCATAGTCTACGCATAGAACGGGTACAAAAAAGATTCTTGTGGCATCTGGCTTTTGCAAAAGGAAAATTAAAAGAACTACCATCATACAATGTGCGTCTCGAGTATTTTAAAATGCTACCGTTAGAAACGCGCAGAGAAATCCTAGATGCCTTGTTTTTATATAAATTATTAAGATTCTCCTCCTATTTCCTTGGCTTCTCATGTCAAGGACACTACCTTATTGGAACTTTCTATGCAGCCGATGCCTCAGTGTAGACCTTTTGAACTGTCTTCAGTATCCGAGGAGGATGTCAAGAAATCAATCCTTTCTATTTCCTCTGCCGCTGTTGGTAATGATAAACTCTGCTCCAAAATGATTATTCCTATCCTTTCCACTATTACCCCTATTTTAACTCAAATTTTTAATTTTTCTTTATTCTCTTCCTGTTTTCCTCAGATTTGGAAACAAGCCTATATTATTCCACTACCCAAGAATACCAATCCCACTTTACTATCTCACTTTCGGCCTATCTCTATTCTTCCATTTCTCTCAAAATCTCTCGAACATATTGTACATAGACAGCTATCTTTCTTTCTCTCTCACAACAATCTTCTAAGCCCCTATCAATCGGGTTTCCGTGCTGGACACAGTACGGTTACGGCACTCCTCAAAGTGACCGAAGACATACGATGGGCTATGGAGAACCAATCCTTAACTATCCTTGTCCTCCTTGACTTTAGCAGCGCATTTAACTCAGTTGATTTTGACATCTTACTCGGAATCCTTAAATCTATTAACTTCTCTTCTAAAGCTGTATCTTGGTTTGATTCTTATCTTCGGGGGCGCTCACAGTGTGTCCAGCAAGATGATTGTATATCTGATTGGTGTAGACTTGCTGCGGGAGTACCTCAAGGTGGCGTCCTGTCTCCTTTATTATTTTCTATTTCTATTAACTCTGTTATTAGTGTAATTTCATCTAACTTCCATCTTTATGCAGATGATTTGCAGCTTTACCGCCATTTTACTAGAGACAATATCTTTGAGTCAATTTCCGCTATGAATCGAGATCTTCACTTAATTAATCTCTGGGCTGGGTCTTATGGCTTGCACATTAACCCTACAAAATCGCAGGCTATCATAATTGGCGGCCGTCAAATACGTAGCACCCTAGATTTTAACTCTTTTCCTACGATACACCTCGGCAATACGCCTATCCCTTACACGGATACCGTCTGCAATCTAGGTATTATTTTAGATAGCAACTTGACTTGGAAAGCTCAGGTGAATAATGTTAGTCAGAAGATACATTTCTCTTTCCATACGCTAAAATGTCTCCAGTACTTCCTGCCCTTGGAAACGAAAATATCTCTTTCCCAAACTCTTATTCAGCCCATTCTAGACTACGCTGACGCCTGCTATTTGGACGCTAATGAGGAGCTCTTAGACACTTGAGCGGCTGCAGAATTTGTGCATTCGTTTTATATTTGGGTTAAAAAAATATGACCACGTTTCTCAATATCGCAAAGAACTCAAGTGGCTCCCAATCCGCCTTCGCAGGAATACTCAGATGTTATGTCTCCTGTTTAATATCCTGCATAATCCTTTATTTCCGTCCTACCTACATGAGCGTTTCTCCTATACTCACTCACCAAACAAGCCATGTAGGTCGCACCTATTATCCCTCCTAAAATTCCCATCACATAGAACTGAATTCTACTCCCAATCCTTTACTGTCCGCGCGGTCAGGTTATGGAACTCACTTACTCCTAACATAAGAAACTGTGACACTCTATCGTTATTTAAAAAACGAGTGAAATTACATTTTCTCTCTCTATGTTAATATATATTTATTTATTGTATTGGTTATATGTTTAGAACTATTTATGTATTTATATATGTATTTATTTAAGTATTTGTATGTAAGTTTATTTATATTCTTCTGACTAATCAGTTTTTATTTAATATTTAGACTAACCTACACACAATTCCTCTTTCATACTATATCTCCTCTCGGGGGCCTGTTGGAAGAGATTTCATTAGAAATAAGCAGTGCCTATGTACTCTTTTATTTTATATACTTGTTTTTATTAATTTTTACTGTGTGTACATAAAAAAAAATAAAAAAAATAAGAAACCAAATCGACTGCTCTGGTCTGCTTGGTCTTCTCAGTGTTCGTGTCCCTGCGCGCTTGCCACGATATAAGATAACACCCCTCTGCCCACCCTTACGACGAACGGTACTTGGTGCTAGCTCTCCAATCCCTAGGTTATGCAAAACGCTTAACAGTTGCAGCGACATTATAGACGTACACCATGACAGTTTTTATAAATACTATAAGGAAATAAATAAAGGGTCATTTCCAGCAAGAATATAAGAACAAAAGCCAGAATTAATAATTAACTTTTTTCCCTTTGTATATTAATACTAAGAAACAGGAATACACTTCACCCTCTGGCGGCAAAAATAAAGCGCAATATTACAAAACTCGTAGAAATCAGTAAGATTTTTTTGGATAAGAGCTCATATCGGCATAGAGGGAAATGAAAGAGCGGACAAATTGGCAAAAGAAGCGGCTTTTAAAAGAACAGCACCAGCCTATGATCAATGCCCATTATCTTTTATTAAGAAAACGAACAGGGCAGACACTTTACAGGTATGGAATAGAAGGTACACAGATGCATCTGCAGCGGAAGTCACTAAGTTATATTTACCGAATGCAATACACGCGTATAAACTTCTCAAAAAAATACGTCTAACACCGATACTTGTGCAGGTGCTGACCGGACATGGAGGTTTCGGTCAGTACTTGCACAGGTTTAAATGTAAGGAAAATCCCGCGTGTATTTGCGACCCAGATGTCGAGGAAGGAATAATACACCTAATAACAGATTGTCCGAAATATAGTCTAGGCCGATTCAAGGCTGAAATGAAATTAGATGAAGAGATAACAAAAGATAAATTATTTACAATAATGAAGTCAAATAAATTAGAAATATTAATAATAATTATAAGCAAACAACAATCTTCTAATATCTATCCCTCCATCATGACATACGGACAGAATTCTTCGGGAGACGGTGTGACGATCTGTAATATGTTTAATGATTTCTTTAACTCTAACTTCCTTAAAGCCTGCGTGAGTTCATGTGACCCTACTTATAACATTCAATCGCTGACTGACACCGCTGCCGATGTAAATTCCGTAGAAGTCTGCGAGGCCGAGGTGCTAAAACTACTCAAGTCAATTGACTTGAATAAGTCTGCGGGACCTGACGGAATCCCAGCTATTTATATCTCGAAGTGCGCACAAAGTCTATCACTGCCTCTTACTATCTTATATCGACGTTCGCTTAGCGAAGGATTGATGCCACTTGTTTGGAAGACAGCATTTATTACCCCTATTCACAAAAAAGGCCCTAAACATCAAATAGAAAATTATAGACCTGTATCTAAACTATGTTTGTTTGCAAAAGTTTTAGAAAAGATTGTTTACTCCACGGTGTATCACAGTATCAAACACTCTCTAAACGATGATCAACACGGTTTTTTAAAACATAGGTCTATTGTGTCGAACTTACTTGTCTGTTCTGACTATCTAACGCAGGTAATGTCTGAGCCCTCCCAGGTTGATGTAGTCTATACAGATTATAAAAAAGCATTTGATCGTATATATCATCCTATTCTTCTAAGAAAATTACTTAGAGTGGGAATCAGAGGCGACCTATTCAGATGGTTTAAATCCTACATTGAGAACCGTTGTCAGACAGTAGTCCTAAATGGATATACGTCTGCAACAGTTCATATACCCTCAGGAATTCCCCAGGGTTCCCTATTGGGCCCCTTGTTATTTGTAATATTTATTAATGATATCGCTTCCTATTTTTCTCACTCTAAGGTTATTCTGTACGCTGATGATATGAAAATTCTATGCCCGATATCAAGCGTTCGTGACTGTCATAGCCTCCAGCAGGATCTGATAGCGTTGGAAAGATACTGCCTTCTTAATAAGCTCGAACTTAATGTCTCCAAATGTTACGTCAGTAGTTATACTCGGAAACCGTGTCCTATTATTTATCCATACGAACTCCATAATACGATTTTAAACCGAACTAATGTCACTAGAGATCTAGGTGTACTCTTTGACACTAAGTTGCTCTTTGACAGTCATATTGAAAGTATTGTAAGCAAGGCCTCTAAAGCACTTGGCTTTATTTTAAGACTATCTAAGGATTTCAAAGACGTCAAAACATTTAAAATTCTTTATTGTTCCTTTGTTCGAAGCCATTTAGAATTCGCTTCGCAAGTATGGAATCCGAATTACAATACTTACATCGACAGAATTGAGCGCATTCAAAAGCGATTTCTACGATTTTTGCAATTTAAAACTAGATTTTATACTTCCGACTATCATATAAGATGTAGGAAATTTCACATTTTACCCTTACATGAACGTAGGCGCATCGCAGACTTAACATACTTACACAAAATTGCAAATGGTTCAATTAACTGTCCCGAACTTTTAGAAAAGATAGGTTTAATAGCGCGCACTATACCATTACGGAAACCTCACATAATCTTCATTCCCAGCGTTAAGAGTACATACAGGCAAAACTCATTTATTATACGTACCAGTAGGATTTTTAACAAGCTCTCTTGTGTATATGATTTTGACCTATTCAATACCAGTGTTTCCAAGCTTAAACATACATTAACGCAAGTTTATTTCTCGTAATTTCGCATTTGCTAACCGACCTTTAACCTAATTTATTAATGTAATATCTATCAGTGGAAACTTGTAAATGGCTTTTAGATTTCTATAAGTTATGTTTAAGTTACCTGCTAGCTGTAAGTATCCCAAAAAATGTAAAATAAAATAAAATTTATAGAATATGTGACAAAAATAACCATTGAAACCATAAAAACGAACAAATCTGTGTAAATAGCATCATAAATGTATGTACAATATACAAAAAGACAAAACACAATGATAATAATAAATAAATACAGTACAGTAGTTTAGAATTGTTAAATGTATAGTTCATAAAATAAGATAGACTTAAGAAAAAATTGTAGGAATATATATTATGTAGCATATATATTACTTGCAAAGTGTAATAACAGGAAATAAAGAAACTTATTTATATTATATAATAAAAAAAAGAACACATATCAACATACACATATCAACAAGGTGTAGCATATATGGTGGACGTAACTAATAAAACCATGCGCCTTATCTTGCTTCGGCTACTTGTATCACACCTTGCATATATTGTATTAGTAATAAGTACCTACATAACTTAAGTATTATAAGAATAAAGTCTAATATAAAACTTGTAAAATGCCACCACACTAGAGCTGCCATCGTGGTCTTATCCTGGATTGCGCTGGCCCCCTCCTGAAGAATAAATCTGGAGTAAAAAAGAAAAAAAAATGTGTCCAAATATGTTTAGCTGTGTAACATCTCCGACCAATGTCGGGGGTAAAATAGCAAAACAAACAATAAAAAAAAATACAAAAACCAAAAGATATGGATAAATTTTTAATATTAAATTTAAATCGCTTCAACCCAATTCATTTAATTTAATCTTGTTGCTATTACTGATAACCAATCGTTAGATTTATTGAAATTGTTGTATTGTAACTCAATAATTAATTTTAGTAATAATATTCAGTCATTTATTAAATTGTAATTTCTAATTATAATTAATGTTAAGTGCTTTTATAAATTAATATTGTTAATGATTTTATAACTTTATTTTGTATACATTTATATAAGTTATGTGTTTAACCTTAGTTAAGTATTTAGCAACTTTCAATGTACAAATATTATTCTATTGTATTCAAAATATTTTATAGTTAATTTTTGCTAATTTGATTTGCATGCTGTGTTAGCCTATAAGTGATTATTATACGAAAAACTGTAACATTTAGCTTATAACTCTTATATTTAAATGAGGAAATAATTGTTGGTTGACCACTAAAAAAAAAAAAATACTAAGATGGTACAGTTAGAATGTTAACCTCTTTGAACTTTTCTCTTAGATACACTCTTGGGCCAAGATTATAGATAGGTAGCTCTTACAGCTTCTTTTTTGCAATATAAATCTGGTGTTAATGTCAGCAGAGTTACCCCAAAGAAGAATTCCATAGGACATTAAACTATGAAAATAACTGAAATAAATCATTCTATCTGTGTCAACATCAGTCAGCCGTCTAATAGTTTTCACTGCATATTCTGCAAAACTTTATTTGCCGGAGAATTTCTATTTGAGGGCTCCATTGTAGCTATGAGTCAATAGTGATACCCAAAAACACAGTTGATCCAACAGGGTCCAACCTATCTCCCTTAAGTTGTACTAAGGTTGTCGCCTGTTTCACATTCGGTGTAGTGAATTTTAGGACTTCAGTTTTCTTATCATTAATCACAAGATTATTGGCATTAAACCAATGAACAACTTTAGAGATTGCGTCATTAACATCGTCAAAATTGCTTAGTTGTCGGTTTATTTTGAACGTCAAGGAAGTATCATCTGACCTACAAACAACACAATCTCATGTTTATCCCTTACATAGTAAGGCAAGTCATTTATATAAATTAAAAACAAAAATGGGCCAAGAATTGACCCCTGTGGAACGCCCATTACCACTGGAGATCCCGGAGATATTTTACTTTTTATTTCGACCTTCTGAATTCTATTGCCCAAGTAAGAAGTCAGAAGTTCGAGAGCCTTGTTCCTAATACCGTAGTGGTCTAATTTTCTGACCAGAGTGTCATGATGAACGCAATCGAACACTTTGGACAAATCGCAAAAGATACCTAATGCATCCTGCGAGTCTTCCCAAGCCGCGAATATACTTTTTAGTAAGTTGACCCCAGCATGTATGGTTGAACAACCCTGTATGAATCCAAACTGTTTCCGGTGTAGTAAATTATGTATATTAAAGTGTCTGTGCAACTGGATAAGCATAAACTTTTCAAATATTTTACTAAGAATGGGCAGCACGGAAACAGGTCAAAAATTTGAAGGGTCTGAAGCATCACCAGTTTTAAACAAAGGAATGATTTTACTATACTTCATCAAGTCAGGAAATACACCTGATGCAACACAGCAATTGAACACAGTAGCTAAGTGTGGGGCGATTATAGTAATAATTGATGATTCAATCTTAACAGATAGACCCCACAGATCATTTGCATTTTTCATATTAATACTCTTAAAAGCGTTTAAAATATATTTAGGGCTAGCCACCGAAAATTCCAAATCTGTGTCACACGACCCTACGCTTTGCTTGAGCATCTACTCAGCAGATATAGAACATGAAAAAGAATTAGTAATTACGACTGGAATATTCGAAAAATATTCTTATTACTTTGACTAACGGGCCATTTCAGTTTGTTTTGACTATACAGGGTTAATATAACAATAATTTCCGTAGAGTTAATTATTTTGGAATAAAAAATTACCTGTATTAAAAATGATATAAATCAATTTAGTAAACGATTCTGAACAAACTATTTTCAGGATGTGCGTTAATTAAGTTACAAGTTGTATAATTCGTAGCAAACCAAATAATCTCCGAGTAGCTTCTGACAGTTTAGCAATACTGCACGTAGAGGCAGCAGGTTGTTTATACTGTCGTTGTCAAACTGTCGCCACGTGATGAATTGTTCTAAACTCCGACTGCCACTGGGATATCATTATTTAGGAGTTTGTTTCCTGTTAGCATGAGTTTGTTATAAAACTATAAGCAAGTGTATTACGACACATATACACAAACATCCTGTATGTACCACGTTTTTAAGCGAAATAAATACTTACTTACTTACTACAGATATATGTATAGTCAAAGGTTTGTTTCAATTTATTCATATATTTTTTATAAATAAAAAATCTATGTAAATAAATAAATTGACGGGCCGTTTGGCATGGTTAGCAAATGCTTGTTTGCCAGCTCTTTCAAAGGTTTTTATCAATTGCTTAAATAATGTTTTTTTAACATAACATCAGTTTGACCTTTTAACAATTTTACCTTTACTGTTTAAGGCGCATAAAAAATTATTTTATTTATAAAACATTTATAAAATTTATTTTATAATAGCAATGATATTTAGCTAGCTCGTATCAAGTTATTGTCAAGAGATTATGTCTAATTATCTGGTTTAAGTCTAAAATTTTTACTACATATTGTCATTGTTATTGGAACGGAAACTGTTCACGATACTACAAATGACATATTCAAACAAACATACAGTACAAATAAATATATGATGCGGGCAAGACTCACATAATATTGACATTGTTTTAAATTTTACATTGACCAGTTGCCCTCACTGGTTAGTAAACAGTCAGCAATATCTATCTATCAGCGATAGAATGAATTGTTCTAAACTCCGATTGCCACTGGGATAGCATTATTTAGGAGTTTGTTTCCATTAGCATGAGTTTGTTATAAAACTATAAGCAAGTGTATTACGACATAGATATATGTATAGTTAAAGGTTTGTTTCAATTTATTCATATATATTTTATAAATAAAAAATCTATGTAAATAAATAAATTGACGGGCCGTTTGGCATGGTTAGCAAATGCTTGTTTGCCAGCTCTTTCAAAGGTTTTTATCAATGGCTTAAATAATGTTTTTTTAACATAACATCAATTTGACCTTTTAAAAATTTTACCTTTACTGTTAAAGGCGCATATAAATTTATTTTATTGGAACGAAGTTCCATATCGCGCGTTGTGAAAGGGGGCTAGACGGAAAAAAATCTTACGAAGAGTTGTCACGACACTTTTAGCAGCTGTGCGGC
Source organism: Pseudoips prasinana (assembly GCA_951640165.1). Taxonomy (NCBI): domain Eukaryota; kingdom Metazoa; phylum Arthropoda; class Insecta; order Lepidoptera; family Nolidae; genus Pseudoips; species Pseudoips prasinana. The sequence goes on from OX621254.1 coordinate 10,107,664, forward strand.
GTGCGCATGTTTCTCTGTCTGTCTCTCTCTCTCTCTTATAGAAAGTAAGCCAGATATTTTCATTTCTATTTCGCATTGAACAGTGTGGTGTCGCGACGATTATTTTTGTTGAGTGTATACAGGTTTTTTGTACATAATAAATAACTTCGTTCCATCCGGGTGTCCCTTGACACCTCTCAAGTTTTTATTTGTATTTTTAGTAGGGGTATCTTGTACGATTGTGATGGATTATAGTCCCTGGATGGTACACTGCCAATTTCATATCTCTGGCGTACTGAAAAGTTGACTGAACAAAAACTCACAAAAACATTGTCGACCCTGTTTCATCACCGTGGACTGTATGCTGCCACTATGGGCGATATAACTGATTGAATAAAACTCACACGCTGAACACATAGCAATCGTAACTTTATTCCCCACTGCCCATGTTTCACAAATTCCGATTCCGTTCGGAAACGATATATCTTACCGCTCAGATCACATTTTAGAGGTGGACATACATACATATCACACATCAGCGGCCGCCTGAGCTGTGGCCCGAACCCCATAAGGGTGCCCTCAGGTATTAGTCGTTTAAATTACACTACTGGTTGAGAGCCTTTTGCACTAGCAAACTGCTCGTTGTTTTCAATTCTTTGATTTTAATATGCAATTGCTAAATGTAACAATAATAGTTTAGTAACTTACTATTTATTATTTATTTAAGGATATTAAAAATATATGTGACGAAACAGACCGCACGGACGGACAAATTTAAAATATTTTGTTGCTTTAATTACTGTTTTTAAACTGTGTTTATGTAATACATTGTGAGCTTGACAAGTACAAGTGTATATAAATACCCAAGTGCTGAATAAATTTCATTATTTCATATATGGACAAATACATTATATCGGTCTTTATCCGGAATTCGAATCCAGGATGTCATTTATTTGACTGGTCTGTTGGTCTAGCGGTTAGTGACCTTGGCTGCTAAGCCAGAGGTCGTAATACGAATATTATTTTATCAAATAAAACAAATTATCTATGTTAAGCAAGATTTTTATATATTTTATAAAATAAAAATTTTCATTCATAAAACTTAAAGAGATTAATTTGCATATTAACAATAACCAAAACTTACATACTATAATATTTAATACTATAAATAACTATAAATAAAAAACTGAATTTAAATCGTTGCCTGCGAGCAAGGTGCCCAGAAAGCTGGCCACATTACCCCGTTGAATAGCGAGGTTAATACGTTGTTTTAAGTACGAGCCAGCTCTCTGGTCACCTGACGACTTGATTAGACGCTTGGACAGCTCCCTAACAAAAACACGTGCTTCTGGACCCTATATAAAATAAATAAAATAAATAACAAAGGTTTTTATTCACGTAGACTTTAAAAAAGCGCTTGTAAATAGTCAGAACATGTTTGCAGTAATATAGTTGTATACATTATTATTTCTAGTAACATAGATATTTAGGTACACATTGTATTGATTGTATGGAAACATTTATAAAATTTATTTTATAATAGCAATGATATTTAGCTAGCTCGTATCAAGTTATTGTCAAGAGATTATGTTTAATTATCTAGTTTAAGTCTAATATTTTTACTCATCATTACAGCTTAAATAAGTCCACTGCTGGACAAGCCTCCCTCAAGAATCATCTTGAGGGGGTATGCCATAATCGCCACGCTTGGCAGGCGGGTTGGCGATCGCAGTATGATGGTCGTAGTACTCAGAAGGAAGCTGCTTCCCGTCCTCTGGTAGATATTCCCTCGGGTCGACTTCTACGCCCCCCACGGGATGAGATGGGGTGATGATATTCTGATTCTGATATTTGTCGCCGTCACCACACAGCAGATATTTTTACTACATATTGTCATTGTTATTGGAACGGAAACTGTTCACGATACTACAAATGACGTATTCAAACAGACATACAGTACAAATAAATATATAATGCGGGCAAGACCCACATAATAATGACATTGTTTTAAATTTTACATTGACCAGTTGCCCTCACTGGTAAGTAAACAGTCAGCAATATCTATTTATCTGCGATAGATTTGCCGCACGCTTAGGTACAGACGCCAGCACATCAAGCTACCCCGTTCTGTCAAATTTCCCCAATTGAAAGTGAACCTTATGCTTTTCTGTTAATGTTGAAAATCTATAAATGAAATTTGATAGATTGGGGGTAGTTAGATGTGCTGGCATCTGTACTGAGCGCCAAATCTATCGCTGATAGATAGATATTGCTGTGTAGTGACCGCAAAACTCGGCTTAGTTTCTATTTTGGCCTCCGTGTTTGGCGGTTAAACTGCCATTTCAGGTTGTAGTTATTAGCCATGTTAGATACATCTTTTGGTCACTGAACAAGTCTAGGTAAGCACTGCTATACGAATAAATTAATGTATAAGATCCGGGGTCATTCACTCACGGCCATCTAATCCCCAACTAAGCAGAGCTTGTACTATAATAGCCAGATGACTGATATACTACATATACTACTTTTCTTTTGTTAATATACATATTTATACAGTTAATATACAGATTTTATGTACGGCTGACATTAAATTTTCCGTACTTAAGATTTCTTTACAAAATTTAATGTCAGCCGTACATAAAATCTGAAAGTTGTCTGAAAAAATCTGATTTTTTTATATATATGGTAACACTATCTGAATTGTACACAGTAATTAACTCGTGGAAACCTATAATTGGCCTACTGTTTTATATTTATACTTTTTTCAATATGTTGTTAAGTGCTGTTTGTCTACCAAATAAAATAAAATAAATATATATGGATAATTACACCCAGACATGTTCATGCACAGAAATATCTGTCCTGGGTGGTATGTATGTCTTTCTATCAATCATTGTATTTTTTTTGTTCTGTCTACAATAAAGAACATTTTTTGAAGGGGTTTTAGCCGAATATAATAGAATGTCTTACAATACAATAGATATTTTTATTTACTTTGATTATATTTCCAGTTCTTTTGACTGACATTATAGTTCTTATTTACCAGCACAGGCAAGGCAAAGGCTATTGCTGTAATTAGCATTAACCTTTGCCATTAATTCTCCGAACTCAATAATTAATTACAAATTTAGTGTTAAAGTAGCCATTTTCTGTTATGATTGAATATTAATATGAGTATGTGTGTTTGTAAATGTGGCTGCAATAAAAAAAGTATTTTTGCCAAAAATCAATTTATACAACATGTAACGGAATTAACGCACACCCTCAAACACCCCAATTAGAATATTATGTTGTAATCATAATACATACGCTGAATTTTTAATTTAACATGTATATGCATTGTTATTTACTAAATTAGTTTCTTGGAATAAAGTTTATTTTTCTTTATTTTGTATTCAATGATGGAATTTGTATGAATACAAATAAAACTGCGATTTTAAAGTCTTATTACTTTGACTTACGGTCGATTTCAATTTGTTTTGACTGTACAGGGTTAAAATGACAATAATTTCCGTAGTTTTAATTATTTTGGAATAAAAAATTACCTATATTAAAAATTATATAAATCGATTCAGTAAACGATTCTGAACGAACTATTTTCAGGATGTGCGTTAATTAGGTTACATGTTGTATATTCGTTATAGACAGCAAAAGATTAGTTGGACTCTATACGTTATAATTATAACGCAGCTTATTCTGTAATTTAATCCTTACTTATATTGTAAATGCGAAAGTAACTCTGCCTGTCTGTCTGTCTTTCGCGCTTTTATGCCAATATTACTAAACCGATTTAAATGAAATTTGGTACACAGATTTAGCCTATGTCCTTTCTCAGGCTCTAGACTAGCCTGAGAAAGGACATAGGCTAAATTTTAATGCGTAAAAAAGGTTGCAAGGAGTTGAAAGGAGCGGATGAAAAGTTGTATGGATGTGTGATCATTTATAGACCTAGAAGCTTGAAACTTATTTTTTAGGCTGTTGAATCGATATAAATAAATATGACATTGACAATTTGTATAAGTTTTACCCTCAAGGGTGTAAAATAACAATAGGGAGTAGGGGATTATGTTTGTATGGGAATATGTAAGGTTTATGTCAATGTTTCAAAACTTTGCGACAGGAGACCAAATATTAGAGATATTTTGATGTAACATTTACGTAGTCATTACAAAATGTCCGAACGAAATCGCGGGCACGGCTAGTAGTAATATAAGTGTTTAGGTCTACTAGTCCACACACACACACATATATTCACTAAATATGTGTGTGTGTGTGTGTGTGGACCAGACGATGATATGTGTGTGTGTGTGGACTAGACGATGATATCAAATTAAGTTCTTTTTTTAATAAAATAGGATAGCAAACGAGCAAGGGCGTCACCTAATGGTAAGTGTTCACCGCCGCCCATGGACACTCGCAACACTAGTGGAACTGCAAGAAATACCTCCGCAGCTAATTGATGCCACAGAGCGGTAGTGCGCGGCAAAAAGTTTTCAGTGAAACGCACGGTGGTAGATGACCATTCATCCAGGTGATAAGGATGAAATTTCCACTTTTGGCAAGAGGGTCTGTGGCGGAATGTGGCGGCAGGTATAAGCTCGAACAAATCCTCTGAGTTCTGTTTCATCGTAGCTTAACCAACTAGATTTATGAAATTAATTATTAACAGTAATACATCGGGATTAGTTGGAATCAGTCGTCGGGTGGCGTTCGTACGCACTGCACGCGTTGTGTTATTCGCGCCTCTTACGCCGCATGCGACGAGAATAAAATAAGTGCATACAAAAATTGTGTTTAAATCACTGTAATGGAGTGCCAAAAATGTAAAAAAGTACTTTCCAAGAAGGGGTCTCATTTTCTATGTCAAGGCCAGTGTCAGGGTACTTTTCATAGAAGCTATGTAAAGGGACTGGCTGCTGACTTGAAAGCCGGTAACAACCGCATATATTGCAACAACTGCGAGGATGATGAGTCGGAGATTGAAGAACAGGAAGACGACCAAAGCGTCTCTGATAAGATCCTGAAAGATATTCAGAAAAACGTAAGGGCTATACCTGGATTAACGAAACAGCTGGAATCTATAAAACAGAGTATGAGCCTACTTTCGGAAAAATACGACTTACTTCTGGCTGAGCACAACAAATCTAAAGAAAAAATTCACAAACTTGAAAAGACGGTAGAAAACATACGAATACGAATACGAAAACATAACAAATGCATCTATATGGAGAAATGTAACGTTGCCTTAGAACAGAAATTGCACGATTACGAGCAATCTACACGCAAGCACAACATTGAGATTGTGGGTATTGAACAGATGCCGGATGAAAAGGTGAAAGAAATTGTTAATACAATTGCTGATAAAATTAATGTCAGCTGCCAGGACATCGATTGGGTAAGACGTAATCAACCACGTAAACAAGGCATTAAATCCTCGTCTATAATTGTTGGATTCAAGACCTCGGGTACTGAATCGCGCGATGCATGGCTTTCGGCTCGACGTAAACTGGTTGATATAACGAGTGATATGATAACCGGCGGTACCAAAACAAATAAAGTATACATCAACGAGGACTTAACGAAATTTACCTGAACTTTACTCTGGAATACCAAGAGGGAACTGCATAGCTTTTATAAGTACATATGGGTAACCAAAGGTAAAATACTTGTGAAGAAAAGCGACGGTGACACGGCAGTTTGGGTGAGATCAGAAGACGACATTAGTAACTTGATCAAATCGAAAGCTTAGTTTCCCTTTCTATACCTTTTCATTCATAATGAGTGGGTATATTTATAGTGATTAATTTAATAAATAAAATTCACGGTTGTAGATAATATTATAAGTATTACTGATGATGACACGATTAAAGCGAGCGAGGTTGGATGTTTGTACACGTGGTTATCATCACTAAAGACTAAATATGATTTTTGTATATACCATGTAAATATAAGATCTTTAAAAAAGAACTTTAACGATTTGTTAGTAACTTTGGATAACAATTTGAAAGAAATTGATGTAATTGTATTAACCGAGCCTAACATTAATTATTCAATGGTAAGTGCTTATCAAATCAGGGGATTTAATATCCACAGCTTCACACGCACTGAGCGAACCGGGGGAGGTGTACTAGTTTATACGCGCTCGACATGGACAGCTCGAGTTACCGAGACGGTGCATACACACGGTATGCGTTCGGCGGAGTGCGTTCCCATTGTGCTCGACGAGGGCGGGAGCGATCCGATTTATTTATTATCCATATATCGACCTCCAAGAATAAATAAAAAGAATAAAATAAAACAATTTTTCACAGAATTGCGTAACATTTTAGATAGCTTGCCAAAAGATTATTAAAATACTTTACTGTGGAGATATAAACATAAATTTGTTAAAAAGCCGAGATCCTGACGTAATTGAATACGAAAACTTATTAGCCGAATTTGGATTAATCAAATGTATAAATAAAATAACACGTAAAGAAATCGTCACGGGCAATATTATTGAATCATGTTTAGACCATATTTACATTCGAGCACCCCTTGCACAAATTAACTCAGCAGTAATTCAACATAAAATTTCGGACCACTTTCCCGTGTCGGCCGTAGTGCAATGGAACCGCGCAACGTCTAATAGTTCTGAGCGTACTATTATACCTACCGTGCGACGTCAAGTGCTTGATAACCGTTTAGTTAGAGAGAAACTATTACGCACCAATTTTAATACTCTAATGAATATTGAATGTCCATTAGAATTATACAATGCCCTCAGGCAAATATTTACTAACATTTACAATGATTCCTACAAGACTGTAATTGTTCTCTGCAGTTTAAGAAATAATAAAAATTGGATAACGAACAAGTTAAAATATATGATAAAGGAGAGAGATAGACTATTTATGGTGTGGTGCAACGAACCCAAGAATATGGGCAAAAGGTTAGAATATACTAAATACAGGAATAAATGTTATAAAATTATATCTAAATGTAGAAATGAATATGATAGGCGGAGCATTATTAATTGTAATAAAAATATAAAGAAGATATGGGATAAGATAAATACATTATTAGGGAAAAATAAACAATCTTTAGACCAAGTGATATTATCTAATATGAGTACACAGGGAGGTACTCAACACATAGCTAATCGGTTCGCTTCTATTTTTAACGAGGAAATTCAACAAGTTAAACATGTGTGTAAGAGTAAATGGATGAGCAGGCAGGATTATGTACAAAATATAGATAGGTGTATGAGATGGCAACCGGTAAACGTTAATTACGTAAGCAAAGTCATTAAAAATATGAATTGTAGAAAATCACCTGGAAGCGATCTAATACGAATGTCGGATATTAAACTAATCAGCGACAGGATAAGCCCCGTGGTCTCCAAATTAATTAACTTATCTGTTGAACAGCATGCGTTTCCAGGTAAGCTCAAAGAAGCAATTACACGTCCTATTTATAAAAAAGGCGATCGTAAAGCATATTCGAACTATAGGCCAATAGCCATATTATCTAGCATGGACAAAATCATAGAAAAATGTATAGTCAATCAACTTGGACACTACTTAAGCGCAAATAACATAATAAATAATTCACAGCACGGTTTCCAAAAAGGAAAAAGTACTAACACATTAATGTCTAAATTTACTGACGAGATCAACACTTACTTAAATGATAAAAAAATTATTGTTGCTGTATTTTTTGATTTTAAAAAGGCCTTCGAGACCTTAGAAACGAGCACATTATTGAATGCAATAGAGGAGTGTGGGGTGCGGGAGCCTTTGAATAAATGGTTTAGCGACTACCTCACATCACGGTCTTACCGAGTAAAGATTGGAGACAAGCTGAGTGATGAGAAATCGGTTCGGTGGGGGGTACCGCAGGAATCAGGATGCGGCCCAACTTGCTACTTATTGCATGTAAACAGCCTATGTCAAGTGTTGCAATATTGTTCGGCGCATATGTTCGGCGACGACCTTTGCGCATTGCGCGCCGGTACTGATTTAGCGGAGACCTATCAGCTTGTTCAAAAAGACGTGGATGCTGTTGTGAGGTGGTCTCATGACAACGGCATAGTGTTAAACTCCGAAAAAACAAAACTTTTAATCATACATTCTCCATACTTAAAATTAAAAGAAACTCCTTGCTCATTAGTCGCTCATTCATTTAAGTGTATTCACAATAACCTCGTTGACTGTAGTTGCAAACCGATACAAAGAGTAAATTGTGTAACTTACTTAGGTATGAAAATTGACGAACATTTCACTTGGTCAGAACATGTAGCTCTTATATGCAGTAAACTAAGGGTGATACTCGGTAAATTCTATCACTTAAGCTATCGGGTTCCTAGATGTACATTAAAACTGCTATATAAATCTCTAGTAGAACCTATTACAGATTATGCACTTGATTGCTATGGGCTCACATTTAAATCATACATCGACAAACTGGAAAATATACAAATCCGATTCTTAAAACTACTTGTAGATAAAAAAACAAAAAATAAATATGATGAAAACTACTACCAGCTATTCAAAATTTGTAACATATTACCCGTAAAACTAAAACATAAATACCTTCTTGCAAGAAACAATCATGGCAAACAGGAGCATAATTCAATGCTTAGGAAAGTTAGTAACAAATATAATACAAGGTCAATGACCTCAGGGAAATTCATTGTTCCGAGAGTTACAAATGTTTATGGAGATAGAACTTTAAAAAAACGTATCCCGTACGTACTCAATAGTTTACCCAAAGACATCAGAGAAGAAATGAATAAATCTAAATTTAAAATAAAGTTGCACAAATATCTATTAGGAACCATACATTGAACAAAATTAAATGTAAAGTGAGAAGTACTCCATAGACCTAAATACATTAACATCGTATAATAATGTAATAATTTTAGCATAGTATTATTTTATCTTGATCCCACAGTCAAATAGTATATACTGTTTTGTGGGACACAGTTCTAGTTCTTAAGATTACCTTGTACTTTATAAATAAATAAATAAAAAAAAAAAAAATCATTAACTATCAAAGTTGCACGGATATTATAATAATCACGCAGATTATTCTCTCACTAATTACGTTTTCATCTCTTTGTGTTCACATTCAACTATTTCCATTTACTGCCATAATCCACTGGACACTAATTACAGTACAATTACTAATCACGGTATTACATAATCCAGTCACAAACGCGTGATTGGTTGTGGAAACTTAATTGCCGCATGCCGGTGTGAATTAAACTTGAATTCTAGTTTGGTCACTATGCATATTTGTACTACTTGCTTAACTCAGTGAGACACTTTCTGTAGAACTAAGATGCTGTGTGAATATTACTGCTGCCTCGTTGGTCTAGCGGTAGCGTGTTCAACCGCAGATAATGAGGTCCTGGGTTCAAATCCCGGGTCGGGCCAAAAAGTGATTTTGGGATTTTCCGTAAAAAGAAATTTCTCAGTATCAGCCCGAAGTCTGGAAGTTCGCGGTATTACACCCCTGTGCCTCGGAGAGCACGTAAAAGCCGTCGGTCTTGTACCTGAACTCTTTCCGGTTGTGTCGCTAGGCGTCCCATCGGATCATGAGAGTGATGGAATAGAAAGTGTCCCTGTGTTTTCGCACACACTTGTGCACTATAATATGTCCTGCGCAATTGGCTAGTCTCCATTAGACTGGCCGCCGTGGCCGAAATTCGGTCGGGAAGGCATCATCATCACCCCATCTCATCTCGTGAGGGTTAGAAGTCGACCCGATGGAATATCTAACAGAGGACGGGCAGCAGCTTCCTTCTGTGTACTTAGCCTTATGGCGTATCCCCCCAAGATTATTCTTGGGGTAGGCTTGACTAGTAGTGGACTTCTTTTAGCTGTAGTAATGATGATGATGCTGTGAATGGGCGGTCACCGTAGCCTAGTTGGTAGTGCTCCTGCCTACGAAGCTGGTGGTCCTGGGTTCGAATCCCGGTAAGTGCAAATATTTGTGTGATGAGCACGAATATTTGTTTCTGAGTCATGGATGTTTTCTATGTATATAAGTATTTATCTATCTATATAAGTATGTATATCGTCGCCTGGTACCCATAGTACAAGCTTTGCTTAGTTTGGGGCTAGGATGATCTGTGTGACATTGTCCCCCGATATTTAAATAAAAAAAGATCGTGGATTCGATTCTCTCCCAGGACAGATATTTGTGTGCATGTCTGTGTGTCCTGTGTCTGGGTATTATTATCTGTATAAGTATGTATTTACAAAAGAAAAGTATGTGTAGTATAACTGTTACCCATAGTATGTATGTACCTATAAGCTCTGATTAATTTGGGATCAGATGGCTGTGTGTGTGATGTGATGGCTGCTGTAATGTCCCAGGTTATTATTATTGGTATTAAAAAAAAATTTTTTTTGAGTCTTTCACAGCTTGTGGCTCTCGCCAGTCCGTTAACGATAGGTGAACTTTGCCTTGGGTGAGGATCGAAACTACGACCACTGGCTCAGCAGTCAGGCTGACTAGCTACTAAACTAACAGGCTAGTTAATAAATAATAAATAAATAAAATAGCCTTTATTGCTGCTTCCTTATCACTATTACATAATGCTTACAAAGTTTGCCTACTCACTAAAATAAAATTCATGCAATATATTTGATACAATCAAGCATTATCGGCAACTGGATATTTATCTGGAACAGCTTGTCCATTGACAAAGGTCTCCTCTAAAGATTTGCAGGTATTTCTGTCTCTTGCTATACGGGTCCATGCCGGCCCAGCTATTTTCTTAAAATCATCTTCCCATCTTCCCATCTTTTACTCTGTCTTCCTCTTTTTCTTTTGCCATCTCTTGGGTACCACTCGGTTGTTATTTTAGTCCATTTCAGTTTGTTTTCTCGTAGCATATGTCCAGCCTATCGCCATTTTAGCAGTCTGTAAGCTATATGTGCATTTTAAAATTTTATCTTCAATTTAATTTCGTGTAATTTTACTCTGTCTCTTCGTTTAATACCTAAAATACTCCCCTCTATACCATTTTGGCAGACTTTTAATTTGCTTTCTAATTGTTCTGTTAGCGCCCACGTTTGACAGGCTAGTTACGGCCAGGCTATTGACAGCTAACCGCCAGACTGTTATTTTTCTTAGCGACCCTGTGCTTCGGAAGGCACGTAAAGTTGCGGTCGTTATGTCATTTTACTTTGGGCTACAGTTGATAATCAGCGCTACAGTCATCTATGGCAGAATGCTGAACTGTGGCCTTTAAGTTACTAGTGGGCTTAGTATGGGTACCACATCGAATATGTAAAATTTGGATTATTAATTATTTATCTATTCTTTTTTTTTATATATCAGAGGGCGACAAACGAGCAAGTGGGTCACCTGATGGTAAGTGATCACCGCCGCCCATTTACACTCGCAACACCAGAGGTGTCGCGGGTGCGTTGCCGACCTTTAAAAGTCAGCAAACAAGTGTTGCTGACCCTTCCCCCCACCCCAATGAGCTCTGGCGACCTTACTCACACTCGGAAACACAACATTAAAATTATAAAATTATTAATATTATTATTAAGGAACGTCTTCTGTAAGGTGGAGGTACTTCCCCAGTCGGACTGCTCTTTGAGCGAATAAACGCTATGCCCTACCTCTCTTGATTTCTTCTCTGTGTGTTCTACCCCAATGGTTCATGCCTATTGATGTACTGTTTCCCTAATATATTGTTTCTTTTCTTTCTATTATAGGCCTTTTGGGCGATTTGAATAACTCTGACACGAAGTTCAAATTCAATTCAAATTAGAAATTAATTTATTCCTTTTAATATTCATTTCATATTTGTGTTGAATTGTCATTTTTTACACAATTGTGCAGTGCATGACTTTGCAGCTACTGAGAAACGCTGCCAGAAAACGACATAGGAATCCTTTTATAAAATATTTATTTCGTAACATAAAATTATATTGTATTTAAATTTTGTCACTTCAATAATCAGAAGTTTTGTACTGCTTCTGATTATTTAAGTGACAAAATTTAGTTACATATTGTAACATATTTGTAGCAGGGCAATAAAGTCACAGTTTTACAGTTTCATTTCTAGAAATTCTTTTATGCTATAGAAATTATAATTATTTGGCCATTTTTGTTAAATTAGTTTTAAATAAGTTGGTAGTATTTAACAATTCTGATTTCGGGGAATTTTATTATAAATACGCATACACTATGCACCTTTTGTTTTAGGTACTGGGTTAGCCTGAGAGCGCCATCAAGCACTAATATGTTGGGATCACACCTATTTCTTGGATTCACTTCGTCGAGAGTTTTAAACAGAGCATACGAACTTACATATCTCGAAAATGTAACACAAATTGGTTAGTTATTAGATTTTGTTGCACTGTTCCATATTTTATTCCTTGTATCTATCCATTACGCTTCTAAAACAAGTTTTCAGGTGATATTGGACAATTGTCAGTAAACATGGCTTCTTATAAAATGTAGGATAATGTAAACGACAAACATAAAGTCAGTTTTAATCAGCGAAATTCAGTAATAATTTTTTATTAAAATGTTAGTTTCTACTATTCAACGGATGCATTTCACCTATTTTTTTGGCAGTATTTCGAAGAAGCTGTCAGGTGTTAGGTACTGTATAAAACCGGGGTATTAAAAAACTATAATTTTATATAGCCCTGCTACAAAATTTGGTATGGTAATAGTAAAGTACTTGCGATACGATAAAGTAAGGTAACTTACTTACTTACTTACTTATCGTATGGGCAGTGGTTACCCTGGTGTCAGAGTTGTTCAAGCCGCCCAGTAGGCTTCTGACATGGCTTAACCACTGTTGTCTAATGTACAACCGGGACCGACAGCTTAACGTGCCCTCCGAAGCACGGAGACGCTCACAAATTAAACCACTTTGGCGGTCACCCATCTATGGACTGACCGCGAGCCTAGTTGCTTAACCTCACCAATCACTTACGGATCGGTGAGAGCATCTGGCTATGAGAGTAAGGTAAAAGATGTGTAAGCAACATAACCTAGTTGATAATTATAAACCGATCAAGTCAAGAGACATGCTCAGCAGGGACCTATTACTTATACTCCGCACAAGAAACTCTAACGGGATCCAAAGACTTTTAATTAAATTTCTCCGTATTTAATCCAGCACAAACTCTTAAATTAATTTTGTTCCAGTTTATTTTACCGCGTGGTACGAAAGTGGCTCGTTTTTGTACTAAGGTTTTTGTGGAAAAGATTTAGTTGGGCTCCGTGAGATTTCTCTTTATTATGTCAGTAAAACAATTATGTATTCGTTAATGACACGTTTTAGTGACAGCGGGACTAATTTTATAGGATAACTTTTAGTAGTTGAGCTCATAGTCTAAGTTGATTGTTCAGAATTTAAAAATACCCAGCCAAATGTGAGTTCGATTCGTAAGCGAGAGGTTCCATATTATCGTATAAAATCAGTCATGGAGCAAGAATAGCGAAAATTTCACATTCCATTTATAATATATGTAACCTCCATTTTTTTTTTCAAATTTATTGTTTGTGATAATTATTTTATCTTGTTATAATAATAAAGTCCTGGTAGAATTTCAGCCATGCCATCTGCGTGGTGCACATCACTCTTATGATCTGATGAGACGACTAGCGACATGACCGGAAATAGGTAAAAAAATAAAATAAAAAAGGTTTTTATTCACGTAGACTTTAAAAAAGCGCTTGTAAATAGTCAGAACATGTTTGTAGTAATATAGTTGTATACATTAGATATTATTTCTAGTAACATAGATATTTAGGTACATCTTGTATGAAAACATTTATAAAATTTATTTTATTACAGAAATGATATTTAGCTAGCTCGTATCAAGTTATTGTCAAGAGATTATGTTTAATTATCTAGTTTAAGTCTAATATTTTTACTACATATTGTCAATGGTTCTGTCTATATTAAAGGTATTATTATTATGACGGACCTTGTGTTAATAACGACGGTCGCGCTTTAATGCTACCACCGGATCCAATGCGCCCCAACTGAGAAGACCCAGCGAAACAAACTCAGTGGGTTCATCTACTACCGGTTTCAACACGACCCAGTTGAGACGGTCCGGCGAAACATACTCAAGCGGGCATGGACACGGGATTTGGTCCAATTAGAGTAATTATTTAGTAGGCAATATATGCTCGATCAGTTGTCTGAATGCTTATTATTTTAGATTATATTTAGGTATACAAAAGAAAAACTTCGAAACAATAACATTATTCATTTTGAGACAGAGTCAATAATTTTAAATTAAGTATATGATAGCAATCATTTACAGATAGTTCACGTAACACAGCAGATCAGTCATGTCTATATGGCTACAAGATCTCCAGCGAGCAATGTGCAGGTAGGAAGTGAGAGCCAGACGTCTTTGTCATCGATGTACTCTTTAGTGGTGTAATAACTCCTAGCCATAAGTATACGTTTAATATGTGTTTTAAAACTTGTGTCAGGCAGATCAGTAATTTGAGTAGGAAGCTTGTTATAAAACCTAATACAATTTCCTAAAAATGATTTATTAGTTTTGCTTACTCTAAAGCCTGGCATGGCTAGTTTGTTTTTATTCCTAGTATTTATATTATGCAGTTCACTTTTCTTTTTATAATTATGAATATTTTTTCTAACAAACATTATATTCTGATATACATATATATTCCGATGGCACAGTAAGTATATTTATTTCTTTAAACAAATTTCGCAAAGAATCGCGACTGCCTAAACCATAAATGGCTCTGACTGCTCTTTTCTGCAATACAAAAATAGTACCTATGTCAGCCGCCGAACCCCACAGCAGAATGCCATACGACATAATGCTATGAAAGTACGCGAAATACACTAATCTAGCAGTTTGTTCATCTGACAATTGCCTTATTTTCCAGACAGCATAGGAAGCCGAACTTAATTTACCTGCTAACTTTTCAATCTGAGGACCCCATTGCAATTTTGAATCAAGTGTCAATCCTAAAAATACGGTCGAGGACCTACGGCAGTGCGTGCTCTCCGAGGCACGGGGGTATGGTGTTGTCAACTCCCAGCCTCTCTTATATTACATTAAATTTGAACGAAGTTCAGAAAAAAATTGTTAAGAAATGTAAATTCATAGAATTTATTATCTAGACGGCGGGCGTACGGGTGATCGTCGGTTTTACAATTTCTCCTTTTTCTTTCTGGTTTTTGCTCATCTTTTTAACGAGTAATGGCGGCTTAGTTTAAATGCTAGTATCAATGTCACGAATAATTGATAGCTACCAGTCTCTAAGTCCTTTTAAGAACATCAGGCCACTTTCTGAACTTTTCAGTAAAAATTGACTATTTAGTAAAAAAAATTAAGAAACCTCATTCTAAACTTTTCAGTAAAAATAGACAAAAGTCTTTAAATTCCGTTGTAGTACCGTTCGTATATTTTTAAACATCTGCGTTGCATAAAAATATTATTACCTATAGTTGATATATTGTCTGAAAGCAGTGAAAAACATCCCGGCTCGATGAAACATCATATATATGTATATGTATATGCTACGGGTTGGCGGTAGCAGTACAGACTATTTAGTAAAAATCAGTTCTGGTGGTGCGGTTCTTTATATTTTTTGTGGTGCTTGCGATTATAGATGATTTTTTGGAGTCAGTTTTTTTTCGTTATATTATTCTATAGCGCGCTGCTAGTTGGCTTAGCTAAAATAAAGTGTCGATATGTTATAAATATTTGCGATTATAGAATTGTTCTAGTGTTGAATAGATATATAATTGTTACGTACATATCGAGTTTTATTTCAGTAGGGACTAAAATCCTTTCACACGCATCAACTTTCGCTAGAGTATCTAGTTTTCATGTACATTTTTATAACCTATTCTGTCTTTTGTTCCAGGAACTGAAGTGTAGTGATTGAAATGATACCGTTTATGTGACGACTGTGAACTGTGACGTAACGTGACGTGACAAGATGGCGGATCCCGACGCTTTCGACGACGAGGTAATTTTATTAACCGTATAACAATATGCGTAGAGACCACTGGAATTCTTTAGAGGAGGCCTTCACCTTCGCCTAAGGAAGGGTTCTTGCATAAGAATTTTTTTACTTTTTCAATAACCGTATTTACCTAAAATTATTTTTGGAACACGTTCCTCATCACGCATTGCAAAAGGGGGCTAGACGGAAAAAAAATTGTCGAAAAGTTGTAACGACACTTTTTGCTTTTTGTTTTTATTTTGTTACTAAAATTAAGCCTACTGATTAAGTTTATAGTACATTATATATTTTTTTATTATTAACAAATATAATGTAATATTAACTTCGTTCCATCCGGGTGTCCCTTGACACCTCTCAAGTTTTTATATTTTTATTCATTTTATACTTCATACTTTCTAAACTCTGTAACATACTTGCGAGAAATAAAAGGCTTTTTTTTTTCATAACAATATGGGGTAGTGGTCAAGGTAGTCGCTGAACTAGTACCTCGATGTCCACCGGCTAGGGGTTCGAAGGGACAGGGGTTGAATTAAAAGGGGATTGAGTAACACCAAGCAGAATGTATGCCTAAATTTTTTACCTTAATTTCACCACAAACGTCAACGTCTTTCGGCTACTATTGTGAATAATTAACTTTGTTTTGTTTCCGTAAAATGACGAATACAGCATAAAATTTAATATGGTGAAATGTAAATAATGCAGTATAGTTAATTAAAATATAAATACCAAGATATAAAGTTTCATGGCAGAAACTTTATATCTTGGTGAATATCAGTGTGAATGGGACAACCGGAAGGGGAAGACCACGTCGAACATTCTTTGACCAAATTGGAGATGTTCTCAAGAAAGGGCAGGTTAGAAGTACCCAAAACCGAGCATGTATGAAGAATATAATGACGGTAATCGAGGCAAAAGAAGTATGCAAAGATCGTGACAAATGGAAACTGCCTACCCCTCTGGGAAACAGGCGTGAGTCTATGTATGTATGTAAATATCAGTTAAGTTTAGCTTCAAATAATTTGTATTTTTATTATTATTAATATTAAGAGATACAAAGACATACGGTTTTCTTTTTTTGGTATTGAATTTTTTACATTGTTAGACTAGGCTAGGCTCATCCTTGAGAGTCAAAATAAGGTTCGGCATCCCTTCCACTGAGCATCGGTTGGAGTCCAGAATGTTGGATAGACATTATCATTAATTTTATTAATAGACATTATCTACTCTGTATTTTAATTGTGTAAGCTCAGTTTTTCAGTAAAGCAAGCAAAAAAGATCTAAAAATATACGTGTGTACTATGTTCAATGAATTTTGTAGAATGACACCCGAAAAAGTTAAAAAAATATTTATTAAAAATTGCCATTGCAATAACGCTCTGTTTATATATTTGGACACTGTACGCTTAATAGCAGCTACGAACACTTCTGCGATATATTTTTAATTGACGTATATTCATGTTCAGTACGAGCTGGTGTTGCCACACGAAAAATGTATTTCATAAAGAGAGCTCCATAAAGGCAGAATTAATCTGATTTTTAAATAACATTACTCATTTTACGCTCATACATGAATCTTATATGTATGAAATAAATGTATGTTTTAAAAGTAAAAAGTTTATTTTAACTGAAGCACACCTTTAATTTATACAATGCAGAGGTAAAACACAAATAGGAACAAAGAGTTCGCAGAGACTTATTTAGTTTTCGTTTGATTCTTTCTGCCTAATTTCCATTTTGAATGCACGGCATTCAAAGCATTTTTGTACCGCAAATGCAGTAAAAACTTTTTAAATAGAAACTATGGAACAAACGATATTGTAAGTTAGATTATCTGTCATATACTTTACCCTAGTAGCCTTCAGGTGTAATTTGAATTTCACTATTGGGAAATTTTCCTATTGTTTGGTAGGAATCATTTTAAAAGCTACAATTATTTGACCAATATTAATCAATCACAATTGTATCTATATGACTATATTTTTTTTAAATTCTAGTTTAAATATATGTGGGGATGTGGCTCAATAGAAAATTGAAGTAAATTTAATCACTTTATTTATTTTTATTCACGAACAAATCATACGTCTTATAAATCTTTTTCTCTTCTGACATTCCAAGTCTGCTCACTACAGACAGCTAAAACTACACAGATAACATATTAAAAAACCAAAATTATAAAACTAATCCACATATATGTATATAATTTCTAATCAATTGTATTCAATTTGTTTATTTCTATTTCTTTTTTTCTCATCTTATATTTGCAAAGCTGTCAATTCCATTCTTTAGTCCACGTTTACATAATATAAATAAAGTAAAGTAATGTAATATAAAGTAATTAAATATATTAAAAAGAAACTATTCCTTTTTTATATATTTAATACTTACTGTACCCCACGGTTTTACCCGCGTTAAACTTTATAAATTATAGCCTATGTGTTATTTGGATTTATAAGCTATATTACTACAAAGTTTCATCAAAATCCGTTCGGTAGTTTTTGCGTAGTAACAAACATACATACTCACAAACTTTCGCCTTGTCTTGTCTTGACTCATTGGGGTGGGGGGAAGGGTCAGCAACACTGCTTTGCTTACTTTTAAAGGCCGGCAACGCACCCGCGACATCTCTGGTGTTGCGAGTGTCCATGGGCGGCAGTGATCACTTACCATCAGGTGACCCACGAGCAACTGGGACAAGCGACAAAATATATAAAAAATAAAAACCAATTTAACAGTCGACAGCAATGCGAATGCAAAAAAAAAATAGATTTGAGATCTTATTTTCTATTTTTATCGAGGACTTTCGGTCTTAACAACCAATTTGGACCGTGAAACCTGACGTAAAATCTTGGCGAGACCCTTAATTTTGCAAAATAGGTCATCCCCTCATAGCGTAACATCTAATATGCATGTATATTAGAAGTGATAAACTTTTATCCGTTGTCTATTATGTACGACCCGATTTGTTAGTTTTACTTATTTTATTTGCCAACGAACATAGTTTTTTATATTTTAGTTCTCATGTCACTTACTTAAGCTTATATGTACAAAATTGAATTGTATATATATAGAAAATAAAGTTGTCATAACTTTATTTTCTATACATACAATTCATTTCGTGTTGTAAAAATAAATAAAATAATAATGAAAACCACGCCAACTGGCCTTAACGAAGCCAGATCCAACTATATAAGAATTGGTCGAGTAATAACTATATTTTGTCCATTTCAGTACCTGCCAAACCTTCTTTTTGTTTTCCCGTTGCCATGTTGCTTGAAATAAGATTTACACCCATTTATGCTTTAATGTTTTCAAAGTTTAAATTTTTTTTTAGGATTACAAATACAGTAAATTTTTGTCAGGGTTTTTATTCGCTTAGTGAATATCAAATACCCAGAACGTGTGACAGTTGTAATCAAAGGTGACCTAAAAACAGAGACATTTATTTTCCATATGGCAGAGCTTTTTAAGTTACTACCTGTGCGCCGTGGTTTTACCCGCGTTAAACTTAATAAATTCTGACCTATGTGATATTTGGATATATAAATATAATAATAATAATATCTAGGGACAATGTCACACAGATCATCCTAGCCCCAAACTAAGCAAAGCTTGTACTATGGGTACCAGGCGACGATATACATACTTATATAGATAGATAAATACTTAAATACAAAGAAAACATCCATGACTCAGAAACAAATATTTATGCTCATCACACAAATATTTGCACTTACCGGGATTCGAACCCAGGACCACCAGCTTCGCAGGCAGGAGCACTACCAACTAGGCTACGGTTACCGTCAAATATATAAGCTATATATAAGCAATATTACTACAAAGTTTCATCGAAATTTGTTCCGTAGTTATTGCGTGAAAGAGACAAACATCGAAACATTAACATTTATAGTTAACTAGCTGTGCCCTGCAGTTTTACCCGCGTGAAACTTTATAATTTATAGCCTATGTGTTAATCCAGAGTGTCAACTAACTTCATACCAAATTTTATTGAAATCCCTCCAGCCGTTTAGATGTGAAGAAGTAACAAACATACACACAAACTTTCGCCTTTTTAATATTAGTATGATTTAAACATGTTCGGAGTAGACGATTTGACCAGTCAAATTTTAACAAACCTAGATTTTAGAGCACTTTTGGAAATATTTATTCCAATAAATATTTTCAAAATTGGTTTGTTCGTTTGGAAAAGTAGGGAGAATACTGTGAGGACAATACATTCATTTTGATCTATATTTATTTCTTACTAGCTGTGCCCCACGGTTTTACCCGCGTTAAACTTTATAAATTATAGCCTATATGGCAATCCAGGGTGTCAACTAACTCCATACCAAATTTTATCAAAATCGCTCTAGCCGTTTAAACGTGAAGAACTAACAAACATACACACTCACACAGTCACACACTCACAAACTTTCACCGTTATAATATTAGTGTGATTTATTACAGAACTTCATGTTTGGTTCAGATACACACACACATACACAAACGAACACAAATAAACACACAGAGAGAGTGACAGAGAAAAAATCGCATGGAGGGGGCATAACGCTTTTTCTTTCAAATAACAATTTCTACCGCAAGCACCGATAATTTAGTTCCAATAATTTTTTGTTATAAGTATTTTATTCCATGTGCGGGAAAAACCGTATTTATCTACTCTTTACACATCCGTTATCGCAACTAAAAACCAATATACGTCTTTTATTTCGCGATACATTTTTATCTAGCCCGGTATAACCGTATTTTGATCGCAACAAAAAATACGATGACAGCGACCGTTATATTTTACACATCGGAAAATATACCCTTAATTCACTAACGATTCCATTCCACTTAAAAGTGAACCCTATTATCATGTTATTAAGAATCAATTTCGGATTGAATTTTAATGGTATGTTGGCTGTTATAATACTACGGTGAGATCGGAAGGGGTTTTTCAGTCTCTGTATGTACTGATGGGTATTTTGGCTATATTTGTAACTTACTTGACTCATGTTTGGCACGCTTAAGTGGTTAAGGGTGAATTTGTACTCGTCACTTGGATGAATAAATCTAATAAAAGTAATCTCCAGATCACTACATATACTACTATTCTTTAGTAAATTCATAATTATATACATGTTTATCACATCACATATTATATACATTACTAGCGGCCCGGTACGTGCTTCGCTACGTATAAGGCATAGTAATAAAAAATATATTCAAACAAAAACATATTTTAAATTGCTAAAAGATGTTGATTTTACACTTTTTCAAGACTTTTTTTAAATTTTCTCTACTTACAAACCTTCCCTGGACTTACACGAATAATTCAAGACCAAAATTAGCCAAATCGGTAAAGGCCTTGTTGAGTTATAACATTACAACGAAAAGTGGCATTGATTTTTATATATATAGACTAGCGGCCCGGTACATGCTTCGCTACGTATAAGGCATAGTAATAAAAAAATATATTATTAATTTCATTTATTCAAATAAAAAAATATTTTAAATTGCTAAAAGATGTATTTACACTTTTTCAAGACTTTTTTAAAATTTTCTCTACGTACAAACCTTCTCTGGACTTCCACGAATAATTTAAGACCAAAATTAGCCAAATCGGTAAAGGCGTTGTTGAGTTATAACATTACAACGAAAAGTGGCATTGATTTTTATATAGATTATATTAGGTATGCCTTTTTACATTATTATTTTCTTCATTTATTGCACTCTTACAAGTATTTAAAATACTTACAGCTCTAATCCATTCAATAGTTGTCTGGAAGAAAACGCTTAATACAATAATATCGCCCATTTTACCAGATTGTATTACATATTTGTGTCCAAGGTACTTATACTGTTCGAGTGTGAACAATAATGGATATTCTATTATGTTTAACAACTTTTGTCTAAAGATTACTGCTTGGACCGAAAGCTTCACGTACAGAGGCCATTTATAGATTTAAACTTTATCGGTTCATTTTCAATTGGGGAAACCTCTGTACCTTCTGTTACATGGACACGCTCAGAAATTATATGACCGCAGTTACATAATTATGTGATATCGACATAGTTAACCTGGTCACTCACTTACAGACAGGTGAAAACAACCAGCCAAGAGCACCTCAATAATATCTAGGGACAATGTCACACAGATCATCCTAGCCCCAAACTAAGCAAAGCTTGTACTATGGGTACCAGGCGACGATATACATACTTATATAGATAGATAAATACTTATTATACATAGAAAACATCCATGACTCAGAAACAAATATTCGTGCTCATCACACAAATATTTGCACTTACCGGGATTCGAACCCAGGACCACCAGCTTCGTAGGCAGGAGCACTACCAACTAGGCTACGGTGACCGTCAATAAATAACTCTAAAGTTAAAAGACGTCAACGATTTCAACTAAATTCCAATAAATGGATTTACCGAGGCAAGAATGCGACTGGCTTTTAGTTAAGTCGTTTTTAGGAATCATAGGCAAAATCAACGGAAGTTGGTACGGTAAATGTGCTACAAAATTATAACTTCAAAACTTTGTTACTTCGAAACTAATTACGACTTTAATTACACTTTGCATTCATTTTAATGATGCCAAGGTGTAGACAAAACATTGGTTCTCCTTCGAATAAACAGCTTAAACACATCAGCTGAGTAATTTTAATAATTATTTTGGGACCATAGATGAACATAGATTGGCTGACAGTTCAAGCCAGATGTGAGAGAAAATTTATCACTTGTGTGCGTAATTGCCATATTGCGGAACTTATACTTTATAATTCGCTGTGCCCTATATGCCCTATATTTAAATATGAATAAACAAAGTGCATTTATTAATGAAGAAAGTCACGAAAAAATAGTGAAAGAAAATGAGTTAGTACTCTATATACATTAATTTTATTATTATTATCACAAATGCAGTATTATAAAATAAATAAATTATTATAATTGCATAAGTTGATAAAAAATGCTATGCTATAATAAAGCTTTACCGCGGCAGTCTCCGAGTGCCACACGTCTTTTTTTTTATATATATATAAGTATTTATCTATCTTTTTAAGTATGTATATCGTCGCCTGGTACCCATAGTACAAGCTTTACTTAGTTTGGGGTTAGGATGATCTGTGTGACATTGTCCCTAGATATTATTATTAAACATTTATATTTACCAGAACTATGTCATCCTCATCAGCCTAATACCGTCCACTGTACACAGGCCTCCCCCAAAGGTTTCATAATGTTGCCATATGGAGGGGTTTTCCACCCTCACCGCGCTTGGCATGCGAGTTGGTGACCGCAGTTAAATGGTAGATAGTATGCAGGTGACGCTGCTGCCCGACTCCGATTCCTTAGTCGCCTTTTACGATACCCACGGGCCGGTATTGGGTGACCCCGTTATTATTCCTCAGCCAGAAATCACACGGTTAAAACGAACTATGTCAACCAATAATCTACTATTCTCTTCAAGCTGTGCAAAGGGGGAAACACCTATTGTTGGAGTTTGTATAGAATGCAAAATGAATTAGCTTTAAAAGGTAGGAAGTGCGCTTGGCAGGTCGGAAGGTAGAGGTGTTTTAACGGTTTAACATTGTACCTATGTGTTATTTTGTTGGTGATATTAATCTTCTGTGAATATCAATGACAAAGTTAATACATTTTTTTTATTATTATTGTCTTTTGTAAATTATAATATTAGGTAATAGGTTAGGTTCTTGGTAGAGAAGCGTCAGATAATACGGCAAATGAGAATGTGATTCAGGTATCATACTTACTTATCGTATGGGAAGTGGTTACCCTTGTATCAGAGTTGCACAGGCCGCCCAGTAGGCCTCTGACATGGCTTAACGGCTGTTGTCTAATGACGACAACCGGGACCGACAGCTTAACGTGCCCTCCGAAGCACGGCGACGCTCAGAAATTAAACCACTTTGGTGGTCACCCATCTTTGGACTGACCGCGAGCCTAGTTGCTTAACCTCGTCGATCGCTTGCCGATCGGTGAGAGCATTTAGCTATGATTGATGACGCCTTTGATTGAAATAACTAAATATAGGGAACGAATATGTACCTACATAATTCTTGGCACCAATTTCAACTGTTATAATTTAGTGTACAACTTAAATGAAAATCTCTTGGAGTAAAATGTACGAAAAGCAAAAACCAATTAAACAGAAAACAATATGGTCCGTACTTCTACACTGAAAATATCGAACTGACTTCTAGTGGTCTTTTAAAATTGTTTTGTAGCCATTGCTTTATTGTAAGGCTTGGCAAGATTCCCGTTCTTAATAAGTGCAGTAATGAATTCTTGGCAGCAAGGTATTCATAGTTCTGCAGTAAGTAAAAAAGGTTCCTCTGTGCTTTAGTTGTTATAATATTAAGTTTGTTTCATAGTGAAATAATGAAATTTATTTAGCACTAAGGTAACACTTGTACTTGTCAAACTCACATTGAAGCAATATAGTCTAATATAATATGAATTTAACTAGAAGCTAGAACTAGTTCTTCCGTGCGGTCTTTTTAAACACATAAAAATGTTGAGAAATCGTTAAATAAATAAATAAACATGCAGGGTAGTCTTTGGGGACTGCCGATAGAAGTGAAAACTATTTCATTTCTTTTACTACTACGGAAAGTAGTGTTTATAATCCGAGTAGCGAGTGCAAGATGCTAATTCCCACCTTTGGGCGGTAAAGACTCACAGTAATTGCTTTCCTCCCTATTGTTAGATTCCATAGATATAAAGCGATAATATTTCTGTACATATTTTAATGTGTAACAATTATTTTATTTATCATTCAGTTATTGACTCTAATTTGTTTGCTGGCAACCCTCCAAAGGAAGACTTGTGCAACTTAATTATCTTTTAAGCGGGTTTTGACCTTAATATTCTTTATAATATTTTTAAAAATAGTATTCTAATATTAAAACGATTTATAACATTAGTTTGTAAAGTCTAATTGTAAGATTTAACAAATAAGGCATTTACCGTTTTTCGTTTTTTAAACACGTGATTTCGAAGGGAAAATCGGTAGACAAGATGGCGGACGAGAGAGTATAGCATACTGGAGGAAGTGTATAAGTGTGGATAATATATACCCATAACTAAAGTTTATTTTATTTTTATTGTCACCGGCTTCTTTTACTATGGTGGGCATAAATTTAAAAAATAGAACTTAATGTGGTCATGCAGTCAGCTGTAAAAATCTAGCATAATTAAGAAAATAATGTTGCGGTCATATGAGTATAAAACGGCCAGTGTGAATTAAAAAAAAGATCCTCTGTCTTACGGATATTAGATCAGGTCAGCTGTCCTGACGCGAGTATAACATTTTTACCCAACCCAAAAAGTGCACAACGCCGCTTAAGAAGTTTTCACTTCAACTAGTGATTTTACAATTTTTTTTTACTATATGTCTCGTTGGTCTAGCGGTAGCGTCTTCACCCGCAGATAACGAGGCCCTGGGTTCAAATCCCAGGTCGGGCCAAAAGTGATTTTGGGATATTTCTGTAAAAAGTAAAATTTCTCAGCATCAGCCCGAAATCGGGGAGTTGGCGGTATTATACCCCCGTGCCCCGGAGAGCACGTAAAGCCGTCGGTCCTGTACCTGACCTCTTTCCGGTCTTGTCGCTAGGCGTCCTATCGGATCATGAGAGTGATGGAATAGAGTGGTTTGCGCACACAGTTGTGCACATGTCCGGCGCAGATGGCTAATCTCTGTTGAGACTCCGTGGCCGAAATTTGGCTAGGAGGGCATTATTATTATTAGAAAAACACGTTTGAATAATAATAATAATTACGTATTTATTTGTGTATTATTGTTTTATATATCGATTTTATACGAATAAATATGTATTAAATATGTAAATAAATAAATAAGTTGCAATAATAATAATATCTAGGGTCAATGTCACACAGATCATCCTAGCCCCAAACTAAGCAAAGCTTGTAGTAGGCGACGATATACATACTTATATAGATAGATAAATACTTATATACATAGAAAATATCCATGACTCAGAAACAAATATTCGTGCGCATCACACAAATATTTGCACTTACCGGGATTCGAACCCAGGACCACCAGCTTCGTAGGCAGGAGCACTACCAACTAGGCTACGGTGACCGTCAAATCATCAAGTAGAATAGCTTAGAACTCAGTCTACTTTGGGAGCATGATTTGTAAATAGGACACCGAATCATCTTGCCGAAAGTAATAAAGTAAAATCCCTACACCACATGTAAGAAAAGAACGGGGGTTATTACTAAACATAAATTCTTTACATTATAATACCAAGATAACCACAGCTTACTCGAAATGTGAATGAATGGTTTTAATTTCGAAAAAGCCTTGCTTCTTTTACCTTTTTGCTTTCTTGATGTTTGTTACCTTTATAAGGGAATATATTTGTAATGGAATATATTTGACTCCATGGTTCAATTGCAAATAATCCCACGATTATTATAAAGGCGAAAGTTTGTGAGTGTGTATGTTTGTTACTTCCTCACGTGTAAACGGCTCGAGCGATTTTAATACAATTTTGTATGGAGTTAGCTGACACCCGGGACTAACACATAGGCTATAATTTATGAATTTTAATTCGGTCCGGTCGTGTCACTAGTGGTGCTATCCATTGAACTGGTCGACTGAGAATGGCCAAGATTCGACCAGAAATGCTCAATGGAACACATGTTGTTATTTGGGTACTCAAAAGCGTACCTACTATTCAGTCAACGAATTTTTGAAAGATAAAGATATTGTAGTCTTTGGTATTATAATGGTATTGCGATGTGTATAAATTTCAATAATTTGTAAAATGGACCTTGTATTGAAATTATAGTTATTTTCTGGTTTTAAATTTTTTGACCTTCTTACTTCTATTGAGCGCCTGCAAACTAGCGTTTGTCCAGCGTAGGCGTTCGATAAACGTATGCACAGCGCTGGTGCTGCGTAACCACGGAGTACAACACAATTGTGTGACATCTGCGCCGCGTTAGCGCAGCGTTCAATCGACTCCAGAGGTAACGCCGCAACAACCCGACGACGCCTGCGCCGCGTTGTCGCGGCCTCAGCGCTGCGCAAACGTTTCAAAAGCAAAAAAATCTAAATCAAAGATTCTTTATTTCGTAAAAAATTTACATTTATGTGGAATCGTCATATTTTTTTTACCCTACCGTGCAGTGCATGACGTGGCAGCTACTGAGAAACACTGCCAGAAAACTCAGTAGGAATCCTTTTTTTAAATAAAATATACTTACGATTAATTACAATCATGTATGTTGACTCAGAACAACTCAATCCCAAGCACTTTTATCACTTAAATAATCTGAAATTTTGTAATATGCCCTGCTAAACAATTTGGCTTTAATAATTATTTAAACTTATTCGTAGACAATTCTCTAATATCATTGGGAAGTTTGTAATAGAATCTTCTACGTTTATAGAACGCCTACGCAGGACAAACGCTATTGTGAAGAGAGCCTTAATGTAGACATGGTATTTAAAATTCAAGTATTTTCTGGTGATAATGAATTTGTATGCATGCCTAGCCAGTTAAATATATAGCTGAACTTCAACAGATTGTAACATCCATATTTACCTATATTTGCAAATAAATGATATTGTATTGTATTGGTATTGGATTTGTAGTTTAATGCATGATGATCTGTTATTCCTGGTACTGATACCTTTTTTTTTTGGGTAAGGCAGGAAAAATGCCTATGCAAGCCACCCGCAAAAGGTGTCTGCGGGTGGGTATGTCAGACTCGCACCTGCTAAACCTAACCTGCCGTGGAGTTCTCTTGGCCCCTGATGGGAGGAGACCCGGGAACGCGGGTATGCTTCTCCGGTGCCCTGCTACTGATACCCTAGCATAAATTGTTACTCAGTATGATGCAACTAGCCTATATTATATAAGAACTATATTACTGAGCTTGTTACTTAATTATTTAATATAGCTTTCATCAGCAATTTAGCTTGTTTGAATATAAAAATCTGTTCTACCGTTTAAAAGTTGCTCTGATTGGTCGGTAAGTTTCTTTTTAATTTTCATGACCTAAAAAATACTCGACTAGGTCGCCTAAACGCTAACTGGCCGTTGCTAGCTCCACTCAATACAAAGTTAATTGGTACAGACGTTCAACAGAAACCAATTATCGTTAGTTACCGTCTATTGATCGGTCTGACGCCTTTTATTTCTGCAGTCCTGTTACTGACTGACCGAATCGTATCAAAAACGTTCTTTAAACTTGTTACACAGGGTTACTTGTAAAACACCAACAACCTCGAAAGATAGATTACTAACCCAGTATAATAATTTTTATTATACAGGGCTAGTAATCCAACAGGACTGTACAAAAATCGAATCCCTACTTACTTTCATTATCTGAAGTAAACGCGGAGAACATAAAAATAAATAAAATAAATAAAAATAAAAAAGGTTTTTATTCACGTAGACTTTAAAATAGCGCTTGTAAATAGTCAGAACATGTTTGTAGTAATACAGTTATTATTTCTAGTTACTTATTACAGATATTTAGGTACACGGAATGTTAAAACATTTATACAATTTATTTTATAGTGGTAGTGACATTTAGCTAGCTTGTATTAAGTTATTGTCAAGGAGATTATGTTTAGTTGAAGTTTTTAATATTATGTATTGAAATTTAAATTTTGCTACATATTGTCTGAATGGTTCTGTCTATATTAAGGTATGAATTGAGTATTATTATTATAACTGACCTTGTGCGTGACTCCAATGCGCCCCAACTGAGAAGACCCAGCGAAAAAAAACAGCGAAATTTATTTTCACATATCAGTAGTAAGTAAGGTCAAGTAGGTATACCTAATTAGGCTCCTAGAACGACACCGTTCCGCCATTCTCCAAAACAATAAAAACTATATCCGAGCCGAACACTGTTTCTTAAGATACAGGTATTTCCCTAGTTTAAGAGACAGGGTTCATATTTTGTGTACTCTAGATCTCTTCAACATGGTTGGTCTCGGAACCAATTTGTAATTAACATAACATAAAAAAATTCAGTCCTTCCAAGTAGAGAGAGGAAAATAAACTAATAACACGTATCACTTCCACTTACTTAACATTCATAGTGCATATTCTTTTTAACCAAACCAATACTAATTTTAGGTTGTATCTTAGTAGATCAATTTGATTAAATATACATACATACATACATAGACTCACCCCTTTTTCCCAGAGGGGTAGGCAGAGACAACGGATTTCCATTTGTCACGATCTTTGCATACTTCTTTTGCCTCGATTACTGTCATAAATATTACTGATGATTACTGTTGATTAAATATTTTCATTCATTTCAATAGTTCCTCTAAAGTAATGAGTCACTTTTGGTTTAGTCAGCAATTTGAACTCCTGTTACTATGTGTTATTGCTGTTATATATTTATTATTCTATTTTATTCATCACAATAATGCCTTAGCTTGATCTTTTATCGTTTTTTTAAGAGTGAATACACGGTATATTATATTATTATAATATACCGTGCACTGAGAACATATATAGATGAAAATGTTGTTCTCTGTGTTGCTTCATGTTTTGAATCAGAATTCATACTCAGCTTTTAACCTATTACGTTAGGGTTTGTGAAGCAGATTAGTCATTGATTGTTAGTGAGGATGGTGGGTGAACAGTTAGATTCAGCCCTAGTCGGTAGCTTCACCGACCTACATGTTGTTAAGGTTCCGTGAGTCTGCCCATATGGTATGAATTTATAATGTATACTAACATAGCCTGTAAGTTATATTGTAGCTAACACTATGGATCTGCTGGTCTGAAAATAAATGATTTTTATTTCACTAACGTGCCTGTGTTAATAACATATTCTAATTTGTCTCATGGCATTTCACGTCGCCCACGCACCGTTTTGCCAACTAAGTATTTTTGTTCTGGACGGTATTGTTAAATATTATATGGATTTAGTAAATATGAGTATTAGAAATGTGGATTACGACGCAACTGATGACGGCATAGTAGCTGACTAACTAAGCTAAGATTATAAAATTTATTAGCTCAGATACATAAATGTGTCTGAGCTAATAAATTTTCAATTAAATTTAGCATGCTAAGTGCAATTCAGTTATATATTTCAGAACACAAGCATAAATGCAATTCAGTTTTACATTACAGAAAAAAGAACAAGACAATTCACTTGTTTTTATTGACAATTCTTGTATCCGGTTTATCACAGTTCGTATCGTAAACATAAGCAATGAAACCTTATCATAAACCTAACCACGAAAATGATATAAAAAGGTAAAGTATCAATTAGCCTTCCATCTTTCGAGACATCATATAAAATAGAAGGATTTTCCCTTATTTTCCTTATGCCGCAGGGAAATAGTTTTCCAAGTACCAGGCTGTCATGCGGCTATAAGAGATTTTCGCTAAATCCGCTACAGCGCGACGCGTCACAAATAAATCTTTAGCCACCGCTGTTTACTATCAACTTTTCTGCTTGATGTTTCCCTGGTAGCTATGGGGGATTTTATCGTGTGGTTTGTCGGTTTTATCGCTATCCCATAAAATCTGCTGCGATAGGAAATGGAATAGAGTGGAAACTGTTATTGTCCTTTCTTTGTAATTCTTTCTTTGTCTATTATTAACGCATTTGTGGTAATTTTATGAGCCGGTTAAATAAATACTTGTTTTGAATAGTTTTTATTCGTTTAACTACAGAGTAATATCAAGAAGCATCTCGTTTATACTCATAATAAAAACTGTGCAGAAAATTGTATGAACATTTAGTATATACCAGATTCTTTATTTTCATTACATCCCAGTTTCCTTTCTTAGTTTTGACCTCGTATGCGAGACTCCTGACAAAGGTAAGTTTAATAAGTGAATACATTCGTACAAATGTGATTTTAAAAATTGAATGTACTGTGCATAACAATTTCTTTTAATATGCACGTGATGGAAGGAGTGACTTTAAAAGTGAATGCTACTGATGATTGGGTTTATTACATGTAAAGTATTTTTTTTTATTTTTTCTAGTAGAAACAAAATTATATTAAGAACCCCGCTCAAAGTGAATTCTGGTTGTTTTATTAAAACACCAACGTTAAAGTTCGGGCTCTAACCTAATACTTGGAGCATCGAGTAGCTATTTGCCGGTTGATGCACCAATCTAAAGTACCAATATTATATTAGTCGTTTTATAGGAAGACACTTATTACAGACGACATTCCTTAATAATAACATTAATAACTTAATGTTGTGTTTCTGCGTGTGAGTAAGGTCGCCAGAGCTCATCGGGGTTGGGGAAAGGGTCAGCAAACAAGTGTTGCTGACTCTTATAAAGGCCGCCAATGCACCCGCCACTCCTCTGATGCTCCGAGTGTCCATGGGCGGCGGTGATCACTTATGATCAGGTGACCCATTTGCTTATTTCTCGCCCTCTTATACAGACAAAAAAAAATAAACCGAAACCAGGTAAATCGTACTTATTCATTCAATTTAATGCTACTATTAACTTCGGTCTGTTAAAGCGGTCACTAAGCATAATTAAAAAATAATATGGAATTACAAATCAGAATGGTGCTAAAGTTTCACTTCAAAAAACAATATCATCACATCATATCTGCGGGTCCATATTGGCTCACCTAAAGTTCTTTGCCCGAAATTATTCTTCCTAACGATTTGTAATCCGAATGATCACTCTTCCTAAATTTTTTTATCCTAAAGTTTTTATTCATACTATTTGTAGTGCTACCGGCGATGTTCATAACACTCATGTTTCCGAAAATTGTAATTAATAATATCATTAATGTAAATATATTTAAACTCCTACTGTTTTTTATCATAACGCTTTTATCAAAAAAGAAAGAAACATTTACAAAGTGTAATAAAAAATATATGTGGGTGATGATGATAGTATCTAGCGCTCGGTAAATTGTGATCGATAGGATGAACGATGTTAGGAAGAACATTTTCGGATTTCCAATTATAGAAGTTGAAAATTTAGGTGAACTTTTGCGCACCCCATATCTGTACATCCAGAGGGATATATAATTACTAAATTACTACGTTTATGCTCATCGATCAGTTTTTTTCCCGTCTCCCGTTCAAAATCAAGTTTTAATTGTTTTGGAATTAGTTAATTATTTAAAAAAAAAGGTAAGTAAATATATGGCGATTAATTTATTAAATTAACGATTTTAAAAATAGATCAGTGTAAAGGCTGATAATTAATAATGAAAATAAATCAAAATAATTAAAACAAACACCATAAAAATATTAGTATGAATAATCGAACAGTTTTTCGTAAACAGCACTTTGTATCTTTTTTATTTTTGAATAAAGTCATTCTATTTTTCCGGCCATGATGGACGAAAAATGCAACGCAGCAAAAATGAGTTTCGGTTTGATTGAAAAAGTACGAGGTCGCATAGTTACAACTGCCATCGGTAGCGGCGCCACTCGCACGTTTATTTATTTATTTATACGAGTATTCATGATCAAAAAACTAAAAAAATACACATAGAATGACTGGTGGGTCTGTCTGTCTGTCTATCGATTAGTAACAAACAAATAAAAAGGTATGACTGTACCAATATGAAAAGAAACCTCATATCATTTCTTTCGCAAGCTTTTGGCTAGAACTATCATGTTACTTTTATTAAAATACAACATTGACGGGACTGTTGGCGTGGTTGGTAGATACGCTGCCTTTCACGCCGCAGATCGTGGGTTCGATTCCCACCCGGGACAAATATTTGTGTGGATGAACATGTCTGTTTGTCCTGAGTCTGGATGTAAATTATCTATATAAGTTTGTATTTACAAAAGAAAAATAGTATATGTAATATATCAGTTATCTGGTTTCCATAGTACAAGCTCTGCTTAGTTTGGGATGAGATGGCTGTGTGTGAATAATGTCCCAGAATATAATTTTAAGGCCTATAGTTTTAATTTCACTATATTTACAAGAACATTATTATAATAGGTCTTTACCTATGAAATTGCCGTTTTGTATGAAAAAATTTAAACGAATTTTTTTCATGATTTTTTTTATTTGTATTAATCGAAGTAATCACCCATGCAATCAATGCATCTTTGCCATCGCAGTGGCAGTTTATTGATGCCCTTCTTAAAGAAATCAGCTGGACGGGAGGCAACAAATTCTTCAAAGGCATTTTGTACTGCCTCTCGGGTATTGAATTTTTTTCCCGCCAAGAAGTTATCCAAATTCTGGAAAAAGTAGTAGTCTGTAGGCGCAAGGTCTGGTGAGTAGGGCGGATGACGGAGAGCTTCCAACCCCAGTTCTTGCAACTTGGAGACCGTCTGCTGTGCAGTATGAGGTCGCGCGTTGTCGTGCAGGAGCAGCGGAGACGAGCGATTGACCAATGCTGGTTGGAGATGCGCCAGCTTCTCCATCATTGTGCTCAGTTCTTCACAGTACACATCTGCAGTAATGCTCACCCCGTTTGGTAAGAAGCTGTGATGAATCACACCGGCGCTAGACCACCAAACAGTGACCATCACTTTTCTAGGGGTAAGTTTTCGTTTAGGGCATTGTTTAGGTGCTGAACCAGGATCCAACCAACTTGCTGAGCACTTGCGGTTATCAAACAGAATCCATTTTTCATCGCAGGTAACAATGCGGTTCAAAATTCCTTCATTTGTGTGTCTGTTGAGCAGTGCAAGGCACGTCTGGACGCGTACTTCGCGCTGGCGATCATTGAGTTCGTGGGGCACCCATTTGTCAAGCTTTTTTACCTTGCCAATTTGACGCAAATGGACCAATATTGTTTTGACGCTAACGTCGAAAGCTGCTGCTAATTCAGCCGTAGATTGTGTATCATCAGCTTCCACAACCGCCTTTAATTCGTCATTGTCGACCAAAGTCTTCGGACGACCGCGAGGTTCATTTTTCAGGTCGAAATTTCCAGAACGGAAGCGAGCAAACCAATAACAGGTGGTGCGTTGGTTTGTAGTGTTAGCTCCGTAAACGTCGTTGATGTTGCGTGCCGCTTGTGCCGCGTTGCTGCCACGACGGTACTCATATTCCATAATTACTCGAATTTTTAACGTATCCATGATGACGAAAAAGATTGAAATGCGATGAAAATGTAACACTAATCAATAAAGAAATGACTACTTTTGGAAAAAAGAATCCATGTATTTAAAATAAAATTAATTTGAAATTAGAATTCTTAGCCAAACAAAAATTATTTTGATTTGAAATGGCCAGTACTGCAGAACGGCAATTTCATAGGTAAAGACCTAATATTATATTAAACCTACAGTTTAAATGTGACTATATTTACAAGAATATTATACTCTAATAAAAATAATCACTATCCGTGGTCTAAAAAACGCTCAAACGTGCAAATCTGTAGCATAACCTTTTTATTGTTTCATTTAATTAATTTTGCCAATTATGGTCAGGGACCGTCCGGATACTCGTTGAACGGGTTTTTGAACGGGTATTTTTAAGCGCTTAAAAAATAAACCCTATGATACGAGTTACACCTTCGAATGGGTGTAATGAACCGCTTCCGAACGGGTTACCCTTTCAATACCCTGTAACAATGTAACAGGGTAAGCCATTCCAACCAAGACATTGTAATATGCACTCTTTCGCATCGAATTTGGTTTGATAATTGCATAACCACCACCGCACGTGACATCTAGTCGTAATAATTTTATATTTATGATTTTAAAGTTCAATTTTGCTTGTCGCTAAACACTGTAATATTAAATATTTCGTGTCTGTTCTTGTTTACTGTCATCATTTCTTTTAATTTGGAACTCTGTAGGTACTACGGACTTTAGTAAAAGCAATTTAGCAGTTCTTTTTTAAAGTATGTAATACACTTCGTTGTTCTAGTGGTAGCGTATTCAAACATAGATAACGAGGTCCTGGGTTCAAATCCCGGGTTGGGTCAAAAGTGTCTATGAGATTTTTGTGTAAAAAGAAAAATTTCTTATGTCAGTCCGAAGTCTGGGAGTTAGCGGTATTATAGCCTCATACCTCGGAGAGCACGTAAACTGACCTTTCGGTCGTGACGCTAGTCGTCCCATCGGATAATGAGAGTGATGGGATAGATAGTGCCCCTGTGTTTGCACACACACTTGTGGTATGTACCGCTCACATGGCCAGTCTCCTTCGAGACTGGCCGCTGGGGCCGAAATTCGGCTAGAAGGACATAATTATATTATAACAAAGAATTTAATTTTCTTTCTTTTAAAGTTAAACCGCGGAGGCGTGGTGGCTTACACCGTTATTAATAGATGCATCAACATCACCATCACCATTATCATCATATCAGCCGGAAGCACTGCTGGGCAAAGTCTATTGGTTCCCAAAGATACTCCAGCGGCAGTCATCTACACTCGCAAGATCATCGGTCCATCTTGTTGGGGGGCCCTCGCTGCTTTTTCCGGTTCATGGTCGCCAATTGAGAACCTTTCTGTCC
This sequence comes from Pseudoips prasinana, assembly GCA_951640165.1. NCBI lineage: Eukaryota > Metazoa > Arthropoda > Insecta > Lepidoptera > Nolidae > Pseudoips > Pseudoips prasinana. The sequence goes on from OX621254.1 coordinate 10,143,104, forward strand.
CAGCGGCCGTAGAATCTGCGAGCTGCAATTATTCAAGCTATGTCGGTTATTTTAATTTGCCTCTCTTGGTTGGATCTTGAGATTTGTGATTTGATCTCGGAGGGAAACTCCGAACATGGCGCTCTCCATTGCTCTTTGGGTGACCCTGAGCCGACTTTTATGACCCGTAGTGAGCAGCTACGTCTTGGTTCCCTAATTCATCAGGAACAACACATACTAATCGAAGACTTTTGATTGGTATTTGGGACTAGAAGCTTAGCTTTCCAAACGCTGCCCAGTCAAGTTAGATTCTACAATTGATCTCCTACTCGAAGTGGACTTCTTATCTTTTTTTTTTTATAAGGCAGGGCAAATGCCTACGTATGCCACCCGCAAAAAGTGTTTACGGATGGATGCGTCAGACTCGCACCGATTAAACCTACTTACCGTGGGCTTCTCTTGGCGCCTGATTGGGGGAGCCCCGGAACGCGGGTATGTTGCTCCGGTGCACCCCTTATGCGAAAAGTTCCAGATGGTATGATGGTCCCACACGTACCCTGAGAGGGCTCTGGATTGTCCTCCCTATTTGCCGACTCCTGCCAGTCCGGCACAGCGACTGCGCCATAAACAGATCGCTGTCTTCTTGGAGCTGGTAACATTGACTTCTCTTACTGATCCTGTTACAAGCTCTTACTGATCCGCCGTAGCTCCGAGGGGGAGTTGGGCTACTGGTTGCAGCCGCCGCTCCGGCACCTCCTCCGTCTGCGATCAGGATCAGCTCTCTCCCATTCGCGCTCGACGGCCTCCTTTTGGAGCATGACTGCCTCATAAAAGGACACCACGGCGTGCCATTTAGAAGAGTCACCCACCAGCATTGCCCCTACGATTGCTGGCAGGGACAGATCCCGTCCGCAGTGGTGACAGTGTGTTGTCGCTTCTCGGCCGATCCGGTTCAGATACTCACCGAAACACCCGTGTCCGGTGAGTATCTGAGTCAGTCTGCGGTCTGGGTGGGAAGTAAGAGTGGTAGCGTCACCTACGCACTCCTCCTTCCCACCCAGGCCTTGAGGTGAGGTAGGATGGCACCGACAGCACGCTGGCACGCGTTTAGGCGTAACCTTAGCCGTGCGCGCCAGTGCACTAATACGTGCCAGTAGACATCCCGTCGGTACTCAATGAATGTCTGTTCTGGCGCCCTCCCGTTCTCCTAGCGGACGCAGATTTCGGTGAAAACCACCGCGTTAGACCGCTTTCCTAGTGAGGTGGTCTGTCCTTGGTATAGATATAGCTCTCCACAACCTCGACTGCAGAGTCTCTTACCTTAACTTGAATGGGTGCAACCTGAATGTTCGACATGATATTCGTCTTATCCATGTTCATTTTCAGACCCACTAGTCGAGAGACCCTGCTGAGGTCTTCGAGCATTGTACCGAGGTCTTTCAATGTTTCAGCCATGATTACGAAGGTGAGGGAACTATTTGCCATAGACATTGATGCCAAAGCATTTCAGTCCAGAAGCTTAAAGACATCTTCCAATGCAGCGATGAATAGTTCCGAAGATGGAGATGTTATATCTCCCTGTCTCACGCCTCGCTGCAATTGTATAGGTTGCGAGTTCTCATAAAAACACTTTAACACCTCGACATACCGGTAGTCAATTTAGAACCTTTGGAATTTTTTTTTCTTTTTTTCCTACTGTGGCAACACTAACACTAACAGCTGATTTTGAATGTCCTTAATTAATTATTGAATTTTGTTTAATTTTCATTGTTTAAAAGCCCAAATCTAATTAAATCACTGAGTAATTAGTATAGTTAACGTGTTAAAATAATTATCTATAGTGTTTTATATGTTAAATTTGTGATTATATTGTGACAGTTACCGGCACATTTGCATGGACTCCTAAGGTAAAAACCACTGTATTTACTCGCAATCTAACAACAGAGCGTGTTAACTTTGATTTTATTTGGCAATTGTTATAGATGAAAGTTACTTTCAATCAAGGTTGTTGCGTATTATCACAGTTGTTCTATACGTTGACATAACCCCATTCCAGTTGATTTTAAGTACATTTTATTATAAACAATGTCTGGCATTACCACTCGTGGGGCTTTGGCTCGTCAAGCTGAAGAAAACCTACTAAAAGCTTTGAAGGAACTACAGGACTCCAAGCAATTGTGTGATTGTTATGAGAAAGAGCGTGATGATAATGAAAGAATACTGTTAGAGTCATCTGAACAGGTGAGGATATTAAAAAGTCAATTGTCACAGCTACATGTACAATATACGGATGCTATTGAAGCCCGGGATCAGCTCCAAAACATCATAAATGGATTTGATCAATGTCGTATTGAATATGACTTTGCATTGAATAAATCCTATCATTTGGAACAACAACTGCAAGAGGCCAATAATGAAATAACAGCATTAAGATCTCAGTTGGGAAAATTAAATAACAACTTAATCACCTTGCAGAACCAAACACTTTATGATGAGTTGGTGGTCAAGGATGCTTCCATGGTTTCTGTTGCAGCCAATAACCAGCCCCATTTCACATCACTCCCCACAAGAGATGAGGATTTCATTAATATAAAATCAATGGCATTTAATGGCTGTAGCAAAACTAAATTCAAAAAATACCAAAAAATTAACAAATTCATCAAAAAGTCCCAAAAATTAGTAAAAAGACATAAATTCTTCTTTAAATATGATAGTCAAAACAGGGAAAGATTGGAATTAATAGAAAAGTTGAATTTGTATACTATAAAATTAAAAAACAGTACTTTAAAACACAATTGTGATATAGAAAGTCAACAAAAATAAATTGACTTTCTTCAAGATGAGCTCAAAAGAATAACAATAAAGTATGAACTGTCCGAAAAACAGTCGCTTACCTGTTCCTTGCTAGAAAAACAGTCTCCTAATTTACTGAAAACAAATAATAATAATAGTAATAGTTCCCCTAACCAATCTGAAACTTCACATAACAGGTCATTAGCTCATAGAATACACACAAATAATGTAAAAATAAATTTTAAGTCTGAAGTGACAATATTCAGTGATGAAATTGGTAAAAACTTAGGGCGGTCATTATCAACAGCAGGACATTCAAATATCAATTTCTGTATGCCTGGAGCCTCTAGCCACCATATCTTCAAAAAAGTTTTTGAACATAAATTTAATAATCCTGGTAATCTGATTCTTTTAATGGGAAATAAATTTTAATGGGTAATTTGAATAAAAAATCACTTGTACAGTATATTAATCATTTAAATTGTTTAAATATAAGTAAAGTTGTTATATTCTCATTTCCCTATAGTGCTAGTTTGTCACAGGAGGAAAACATGATTAGATATAACTTGAATCTAACTTTACACACATTATCAACCTATATGCAGGAGAAATTACATGTAATTGACATTAACACCTTTGTTAAGAAACCTTTTTACCTGACAAAAGATAACTATTGCTATCTTCCTAACTATTGTACAAGACAAATAGCTTCATCGCTATGTTATTTCTTTGACATTTCAGCCAGGAACTTGGCTAAACCTTTAGCTAGAAGTGAGATGTTTGGCCAAGTACTGAGTACTGAGCAATGTACCGTTGACATAAATAATTCCAGTTGTATGCCTACTGATGATGACAATTTGAATATATCCAATTCAAATGACATTTATATTCAAAATAATTTAAATTAAATAGTATGACAATAGAGGATTTCTCTTGCATAATACCAAATTCTGGTCATGGTTCTAATGTGAGTTTAAGTGGGAAGGCAGATCCACGTAATGTAATAAAAAAAAAATTTGAAACCATCAAACATACATGATAAAGTCAATAAATATACTAAAAAAAATTGTATTAACCTGGTGCACCAAAATATTCAAGGTTTGATGGGAAAAGAGCTAGAATTGGAGCTGTTTTTGAATTGTAACAATATAGATATTTTATGTTTAACTGAGCACTGGCTAAAACTCCATCAATTCATTTTCAGCTTCAATAATCACCAGGTTGTAAGCTCGTTCATCAGGGAAAAATATATTCATGGTGGCTCTCTAATTCTAATAAATAAGTTGTTAAAGTTTAAAGAAAGAAGTGATGTTGTGAGCCTCTCTGTTGAGCGAGTTGTAGAGATTTCATGTGTTGAGTTGGACCAATTTATTGTTTTGAGTCTTTACAAACCTCCTTGTGCACCATTTGATACTTTTTCAGATATTATGGAGGATGCATTAAATAAATTATCTAACAGCCATAAAAAAGTTATTATTTGTGGAGATTTTAATATAAACATTTTGGAGAAAAGCACAATAAGTTGCAATTTATTAAATTTGTTTAAATCCTATAATTTAAATCACAATTTTACAGAACCAACTAGAGTAACTGCTACAAGTGCTACATGCATTGATAATATATTTAGCACTGTAAAACCTTTATTTAAATCAATAATCAATAAAATTCAGTCAGATCATTCAGGTCAGTTGGTAACTTATTCAAATGCTCCAAAAATTAAAAGAAAACTTATAAGCTATATTCCATTTAGTGAAAACCGCTTAGACAAATTTAAATGTAATATAGTAAAACAAATAGCATGGCTGCCCTATCATGATAATCCGGATCACTTGTACAACTCTTTATTCAATTTGATTAATGATGAGTTCTGCACAATGTTCACACCCAAACAACTGTCTGTAAGTGACCGTCTGGTATTCAGTGATTGGGCAACTCCAGGCATCTATAAAAGTCGGAATCGGTTGTATGAATTGTATGAAGAAAGATCCTATAATCATAATACAGAGTTTCAAGAATATGTGAAACAATATGCCAAAACATTTAGACGAGCCTGTACCGCTGCTAAATCTTTGCACATAAAAAATATACTTAAATCTTCTACAAATATAATCAAAACTACTTGGAAGATAATTAATGCTGAGACAGGTAAAACAAAAATACGTAGTCGTGATTTTAACTTAGTAATAAACAACATAGATATTAAAGGCGATTTGGAGATTGCGACTGAGTTTGAAAAATATTTTTCGAATATTCCAGTCATACTTACTAACTCTCTTTCATGTGCTTCTACATCTGCTGAGCAGATACTCAAGCAAAGCGTAGGGTCGTGTGACACAGTTTTTGAATTTTCGGTGGTTAGCCCTAAAGATATTTTAAATGCTTTCAAGAGTATTAATATGAAAAACACAAAGGATCTGTGGGGTCTATCTGTTAAGACTGTTTCATCAATTATTACTATAATCGCCCCACACTTAGCTACTGTGTTCAATTGCTGTGTTGCATCAGGTGTATTTCCTGACTTGATGAAGTATAGTAAAATCATTCCTTTGTTTAAAGCTGGTGATACTTCAGACCCTTCAAATTTTCGACCTGTTTCCGTGCTGCCCACTCTTAGTAAAATATTTGAAAAGCTTATGCTTAGCCAGCTGCTCAGACACTTTAATATACATAATTTACTACACCGGAAACAGTTTGGATTCACAAAGGGTTGTTCAACCATAGATGCAGGGGTCAACTTATTAAAAAGTATATTCGCGGCGTGGGAAGACTCGCAAGATGCATTAGGTATCTTTTGCGATTTGTCCAAAGCGTTCGATTGCGTTCATCATGATACTCTGGTCAGAAAATTACACCACTACGGTATTAGGAACAAGGCTCTCGAACTTCTGACTTCTTACTTGGGCAATAGAATTCAGAAGGTCGAAATAAACGGTAAAATATCTCCGGGATCTCCAGTGGTAATGGGCGTCCCACAGGGGTCAATTCTGGGCCCATTTTTGCTTTTAATTTATATAAATGACTTACCTTACTACGTAAGGGATAAGCATGAGATTGTGTTGTTTGCAGATGATACTTCCCTGACGTTCAAAATAAACCGACAATTAAGCAATTTTGACGATGTTAATGATGCAATCTCTAAAGTTGTTCATTGGTTTAATGCCAATAATCTTGTGCTTAATGATAAGAAAACTAAAGTCATTAAATTCACTACACCGAATGTGAAACAGGCGACAACCAATGTACAACTTAATGGAGCTAGGTTGGACCCTGTTGAATCAACTGTGTTCTTGGGTATCACTATTGACTCAAAGCTACAATGGAGCCCACAAATAGAAAAACTGTCCGGCAAATTAAGTTCTGCAGCATATGCAGTGAAAACTATTAGACGGCTGACTGATGTTGACACAGCTAGAATGGTTTATTTCAGTTATTTTCATAGTGTAATGTCCTATGGAATTCTTCTCTGGGGTAGCTCTGCTGACATTGACACCATATTTATATTGCAAAAAAGAGCTGTAAGAGCTATCTATAATCTTGGCCCGAGAGTGTCTCTAAGAGAAAAATTCAAAGAGGTCAACATTCTAACTGTACCATCTCAGTATATATATGAAAACTTACTATATGTGCATAAAAATATCGATTCCTTCTGTAAAAGGAGCGATACACATAATGTAAATACTAGATATAAGAATAATCTCATACTGCATACCACCGTCTCCACAAAATAAGTAACTCTTTTATGGGGCAATGTATAAGATTCTATAACAAACTTCCCAATGATATTAGAGAATTGTCTACGAATAAGTTTAAAAGAATTATTAAAGCCAAATTGTGTAGCAGGGCATATTACAAAATTTCTGATTATTTAAGTGATAAAAGTGCTTGGGATGGAGTTGTTCTGAGTCAACACACATGATTGTAATTAATCTTAAGTATATTTTATTTTACAAAAGGATTCCTACTGAGTTTTCTGGCAGTATTTCTCAGTAGCTGCCACGTCATGCACTGCACGGTAGGGTAAAAAAAATATGACGATTCCACATAAATGTAAAATTTTTACGGAATAAACTTACTTTGACTTTGACTTTGACTTTGAAAGATCAAAGTACATCCAGGTTTCGATTCAATCAAACGCTAAGCATAATGGCTGGATATATTCTCGGTCTTCTGTATAACTTGCTGTACCGCTGCGTATGTATGTGGTATATGGTACTAAAGCATTTTTGGCGACCGGCTTGTTCAGAAGGGTGGTTGACGTCAAACCTGCGCGTGAGACGATTCATTATGACTCTCGAAAACAACTTGTAAACATGGCTCAGCAACCTGATGGGTCTGTTATTTCTTCAAAGGGTTTTATCGCCCTTATTGAAGAAAGCACTACCACACCAATATGTGCCATCCTTGTGACGTTTGACTTTTCAGTATGACGAAGTTAAATAACTTCTGAAAAGCTCGTAGCATTGGTATACCATCCGCCTTAAAAAGCTCTATTGTAACTCTGTTATCACCAGGAGCCTTATTGTTTTTAAATTGTTTAAGAAGCATGCTAATCTAATCTTAAAAGGTCTTAGCCATTAAGTTACAATATTTCAGACAAGGCCAAGTTAGTAAGTTAGAAATTTAGGTGTTTGGAAATTTTGAAACAACAAACAGGCGTTTTCCCAAAAGAATAAGTTTGTGAGGTGTTGAATGATTTTATAATAGCGATGCCTCATATATTCAATCACTAGTGACAGTGGCAGTTATTATAAAAAAATGACAAGATTGTTGGCAGGTCATTGCTCTAGAATAATAGAAGATATTGATTGAATTGGTATGATCGATGACTAAAATGTTGGTGACTGAGAGATATGTAAATACTATAACTACTAATACAAACGTCCATATCTTTATTAATGCTATCAGAAATGAACACGCTGTTAAAGCTAATAGCTTGCAGTTTACTAGCATGAGCGGCGGTAAACTACATTTTTTAAAAAACATTATAGACACTCAATAATTAAAAAGACCGGCCAAGTGCGAGTCGGACTCGCCCATGAATGGTTCCATAGCAGCAAGTATTTCAGTTGATTAAAGGAAAGGTAAATTGCGGTTTACGATTTATGGCGTCTTAAAAAAAACTACTTACTAGATTTCGGTCAAACCAATCTTCGGTGGAAGTTTACATGGTAATGTACATCATATATTTTTTTCAGTTTTATTATTCTCCTATTTTAGAAGTTACAGGAGGGGGGGGGGGGCACTCTTTTACCACTTTGGAAGTCTCTCTTGCTTAAACTATTCAGTTTAGCAAAAAAATTATATTAGAAACATAAAATAACAATATCATTTTTGGAGACCTATCCATAGATAATCCACATGTATGGGAACGACGAAAAAAAAATTAGCTTCAGTTCTATGTATGGGGAACCCCCAAAATTATTGTTCTTTTTCTATTTTTGTGTGAAAATCTTATTGCGGTTCACAGAATACATCTACCAAGTTTCAACAGTACAGCTCTTATAGTTATGGAAAAAAGTGGCTGTGTCATACGGACGGACAGACATGACGGATCTATAAGGGTTTCGTTTTTTGCCATTTGGCTACGGAACCCTCCGGCGTGAAAATCAAGCATTTGCCAACCAAGCCAACAGGCCCGTCAATTATTTCATCGTCCTCATGTCAGCCAAAGTACGTCCACAGCTGGACAAAAGCCTCCCCAAAGAATGGGAGATATGCCATAGCTTGGCAGACGGGTTGGCGAAAGAAAGTTTGATGGTCATAGTTCATAGATAAACTCTGCTGCCGGTTCTCTGGTAGGTATGCCCTCGGTTGATTTCTACGCCCCCTATGGGATGAAATAGGTTGATGATATTCTATGCCGTCACCACACAGCAAAATATTATTATAATTATTTAACAAAATATAATCACTTCATACAGTTCACAATATTAAGATTAAAGTAAGCCAGTAATTTAAATAACACGTTAATTATTCGCTTGATTATTGTGCGAGTATACCTTCTCCCATCTACACGCTGCTAAGTTGATTGGGTAATTCAGCGTAACACGAATAAAACCTATTCAAGAAGGTAAGCTATTCAAGGGCTTAAGTCATTGAAAGGGTTAACCCCTTCCCGTGGTTACCATAACAAAGGTGTTAACCCTTTCACTGGGTTTCGAGGCTGTAAGTCAATCAAAGGGTAACACTGCGATACGAGTTACCCAATGAACGGGTTACCCTATCAAACGGCTTAACTCAGAAGCGGGGTTGTCCGGTCCCTGATTATGGTACAAATGCTAGCACCTCCAGCTACCCCAATCTGTCAAATTTAGTTTATAGATTTTCTACTTTATCACATAAGTATAAGGTTCACTTTCAACTGGGGAAATTTGCAAATTTGTGTCTGTACAAAAAAACATGTGTTTTTCACACATTCAGCCTATCCAATGCCCTTAATAGATAATATTATTTAAGATCAGTTGAGAGAAAATATGTCACCTCTATAGAAACTTGATCACTTAGCTTGTTGTCATGTTTAACTTATCTAGAGTCCTCATGTAACTTAGTTTTGCTATGTTATAAACTCCTATCTTCCACTTAGAACTAAACTAAAATAGTAAGTGTGTTTAGAGGCTCGAACTTTTAAGTGTATCGTTGTATTAAAGATTCGATCGTCTTTAAGTAGAATCACGAGATATTGGACCTGAGCTCTTTTTTGATGGCCAGTATAGCGCGCTTTTAGATCATAGATTTCAACTTCTGACCCAAAAATGTGTTTTGACTTTCAAATCTTTGTTTCTCCTCCTTATGGCAGCACAGCTCTATAATTTGTTCTCTTTAATCTGCTCTCACATTGATTTGATAATTGTTTTCCAAGGCAGTTTCAAAGAAATTGTAATGTGATTTTTTGATTCTTTAACAAAATGGTAAGATGGTTCGTCTCTCAGAGCGGCAGATCTCAGCAAAATGCTAACTAATAGAACTACTGATGATTTCATGATTGGTCCAAATGTATGTACCAATGTGTGTTATTTACTATTTACTTATCGTATGGGCAGTGGTTACTCTAGTAGTTGAGTTCTTGCCGTCCAGTAGGCCTGTGACATGGTTTAACGACTATTGTCTAATGACTACAACCTCCCGTGCCCTCCGTAGCACGGAGATGTTCGGAAATTAAACCACTTTGGTAGTCACCCATCTACGAACCGACCGTGAGCCTAGTTGCTTAGCCTCGCCGATCGCTTACGGACCAGCGAGAGCATCTATCATGTGTTATATAAAGTTCGTTTATTTATTTTTTGTTGTATAATCATGTCTCACTTGAATGATCGGTAAAAGACAATAAATGAAAGACATAGTTGAAAAAAGGGATATGTCCTTGAAAAACAAATGAGAAATAAATACAAAACTTTATGTGTACGAATCAAATACCAAGTAATTTGTCTTACCCCATTACGTGAAAGTACCAGGATAACATGAAACAATAAAAGTAATCTAATATACATCAAAGTGAATATTGCTATATTCGAGCTAACGCTGGGATATTATTAATTTCCGGAAACGTTACGGAATATGTTAGGGCTGTCACAAAGTTGGAAGTAACTTTGTTGAGCGATTATCATTATATAAAATATAAATTATTTTGTACGTTTTAATCCCGACAACACAGCTGTTTCTGATGTATAACTTTTATTTTACGTTAATTAAAATTTGAAATAACATGATAATTAAACAAATTGTTTGTTTAATCACTCTTTGATGCCTAATAATAAAGTTAATCCATTAAAACTTTCTGTAGACGACACTTTTGTCCTTTATGACATGGTTGGTTTCGGAAATGGTGCCTGTTGTTGGTAATGATCGTGTTTCCTATAACTGTAAACAGGATTGTTATCTACACCTGCTTGTTCAAAATTTACTTACACTTACAACTGACATGTTCTGTATCATAAGTAGCGGAAAACATGAGAAGTTGGTTTAGAATAGAATGACTCTAGTGAGAATTTAAATTGATTTTACTAAAGACATAAAAAGTCAGCAAATAAGCATAAAGCCCAACAGAAACGAGAAGTGTCCTCTATTGCCACCACCTGAAAGCATCTCCTGGAAGACAGCGATCTGTTTGTGGCGCAGTCGCTGTGCTGGACTGGCAGGAGTCGGCAATAGGGTAGGGCAATCCAGGGCCCTCCCGGGGTACGTGTCCCGACCATCTGGGACATGGCGCAAAAGGGGAGCACCGGAGTAGCATACCCGCGTTCCCAGGGCTCCCCCCCATCAGGCGCCAAGAGAAGTCCATGGCAGGATAGGTTTAAACGGTGCGAGTCCGACATACCCACCCGCAGACACTTTCTGCGGGTGGCATGAGCAGGCATTCCTCCTGCATTATCAAAAAAAGAAAGATACCAAGTGACAACAGATACGAGGCCTATAGACGCTTGCAATATAGGTTACATCCCTCACGCTTTGTTGACCTGACTTCAATATTTTATTAGTATTTCTTCAGCCAAGCAGCTCCAGAGATAACTCTCTAACAATGCTTTTAAAAAACTATAACTGTGTGGTATTGTTGGCATTTATATAAATACATGAAAAACATCGTGGCATAAAAATCCTGAAATCTGTTTTTGTAAAATGCAAATGAACCTCTTTCATAATATTGTAATTTATTTATTTGACCTCATTAGTACGTTGAAAATTCAACACCACACTCTTTGGAACAGAATATAAAAATATTTTTTCGGACTCTCGGATGGAAGGATTAACATTTTAAAGTATTTTAGTCCGGTCAATTTAGACATCCAAGGTTACAAAAATTTCCATTAGGCTGAAAATTTGTAGGATCATTGATTTAACACTATTATAAAGCAAAGTCCTCATCGATCCAGCACGTGCAATAAAATTTACACGAGGTCAAAGGTCACAAAAACGGGTTTTTCGCGATTTTCAGAAAAACAGTAAGTTTTATCATAAAATTAGCTCGTACAGAAATTGTAGATCAGATATCTACAATTTTTGTATGAGTTAATTTTATGATAATACTTACCGTTTATACATATAATAAAAAATTTTAAATGCTATTAAAGTGTTTTAAAAGTGCATTTAGTGTTTTGGATACATCAGGTCATTTATTATACACACGAATTGCCATACAAAAAACATTATTAGAGAACAGTGAAATTCTCTGTGACGGTACTCACAATTTACGAATTTTACGACTCTTCCTAATTACAATATCATAATAGTACCTAATAATATCTAAGGACAATGTCACACAGATCATCCTAGCCCCAAACTAAGCAAAGCTTGTACTATGGGTACCAGACGACGATATACATACTTATATAGATAGATAAATACTTATATACATCATATATATATATCGGGTCTAGTCCCTCCCTCTTACCCACCACTGCAACTCTTGTAAGCCAGGATCAACAGTGGCACACAATGAAAAGACACTGAGCGGTGAGGCTCAGGCATGTTCCGGGGGATCGCTATAACTGTCTTGGATCCCGTAACGAATTTAACCGAAAGAAACAAGGAGTTAGAAAATGAAACATGATATTTGCAGTTACCCTAGGATCTGCTTACTGCTTAGCGTCACCGTCTAAGAAATAATAATAATAATATATAGGGACAATGTCACACAGATCATCCTAGCCCCAAACTAAGCAAAGCTTGTACTATGGGTACCAGGCGACGATATACATACTTATATAGATAGATAAATACTTATATACATAGAAAACATCCATGACTCAGAAACAAATATTCGTGCTCATCACACAAATATTTGCACTTACCGGGATTTGAACCCAGGACCACCAGCTTTGTAGGCAGGAGCATTACCAACTAGGCTACGGTGACCGTCTTATTATATCATAAAGATACAAATTTTGGAATATAATATATAAGGCCGGGAGAGGTAATATTTTAAACTTTTTTAAATACACCGCTATCTAATGGTAGGGCTTTGCTTATTAAATTACGATAATAATCAAAACTGACCTAGTGGCATACCTATTCAGTGCTTCTGATATGGGCAGTCAAATAATTTTTTAAAATGCTGTTGGAGCTGTTCCTTACGCGCTGAAGTATGAAAAATACTTTTTTCGGCTTATAGCTGCAAACCCATCAACGCGTTTTATGTTTATCCATTTCAATCCACCATGCAAAAAATCAAATCGTTTCTTTATAAAATTAGTTTCGATTAGATTAAGCATTTTTTGTTATCTGCCTTAAACTGAATCACTTCGGGAAAGTTTTATGATATCATGAGAATACTTATTCGTTTCGGTTTCTCCACATAAGGTGAATGGATAAACTGGCCAGGCTGATAAATATTGGTGAACAAATCGGCACTAACATAAGTTACGTACATTATCAGCAAAGAACAGAGCCATTTTTGGTACATAAATAAGTACAAAACAATGTCCATTCTACAGTTTATTATTATTATTGGAAAACAATCGATATTACATTGATTATAAATAATAAAGTGTACCAAATTTTCCGATAACAGTTAGTCAGCATGGTAATTGGTGACCGATATATAAACACTATGTGCGTTGTGTGCGTGCGTGTGCGCGTGCGTATGCGTACGCGTGATCGCGTACGTGTGCGTGTGTGCGTGTACGAGTGTACGCGTGTCCACGTGTGTGCGTGTGTGTGTGTCTAGCAACTGTCATAGACTACGAGAACTAGTGACCATCAATTGCCACGTTCATTTTATAGCCGGTATATTTGTTAAAAGACATTTTTTTTTATTATCTATTATAAATTTAGGGGCTTTTGGTCTCAATACGACCATGCCAGCCCCATCGTAACCTAATATAATAAAAGCCTTACACTATTCGGAATTTAAAAACTTATGTACTATTTTATAAAGAAAGATAGCTGCATTCGAGACAGGCTCTGATAATATGCTTTGAACAAAACCAACATTAAACAAATTAACAAAAAAAAAAAATAAAAAAAAATGATTGACGAGGTTTAACATCTAGGCAACACTCGTTAAGCTATTTCAGAGGCTTACTGAGCGGCGTGAACTACTCTGACACCAGGGTGACCACAGCACATAGGATAAGGAAGGATTAGGTTATTGTTATTGGTACGGAGACGAACGCGTGCTTTGGTCGTATAAAATAAATTTATTTAACTTAACTAGTTTATCCACCTGGGGCCCATTCTAGACCAGCGGACTGATGCGGATACAAGACCGGTCATTGTGGATATCCTTGGGACCCCAGCAGTGGACATATTTCAGCTTACATGATGATGATTAACTTAAGAAAAAGAAAAATGTACAGACGCCAGCACATCCAGCTACCCCAATCTGTCAAATTTCTTTTGTAGATTTTCAACTTTATCACTTAAGAATAATGTTCACTTTCATTGAGGAAATTTGACAGATTGGGGTAACTTGATGTGCTGGCCTCTGTATGTATTATGATAGCTACCTAAAGAAGTATAAATACCGACAAGAAGACTATAATTCTAGCAAAATTCCCAAGACTAGTCGTCTATGCATAAAGTCAAAAGATAACACATAAAGAATGGCCACAGAACTTCCACGCCAAAGCGAGCACAGAAACTCTCAACGAATTTAATCAGAAGGAAAACATGAGGAATTGCAGCAAAAGCAGTCCCTACTTCCCGGCTTAGTGGAGTGGAAGACTGCAAGATTAGATTTATAGCAGCTATGTGCTCGTAACTGCAAGAAAATCTCTAAAGACTGCCAGTGTCAAAGTTTAAAATGTAGCTTTAAATTACTTAAACGCTTGGCCTCTCACTTATAAAAATTAATCAGCTTGAAAAATCTTTTATCGAAATCACTCGAATGTAAAATTACATTTAAAACACAAAGAGAATAAAATGCACGAACGGATTGGTTATAAGCGAAGAGGTTGTTAGATTTTAGCAAAGTGTTTGTCTAATTCAATATTAGATAAATAATTTACTTACATACGAATCAGCTTGAAAAATATTTTATTACATTCACTCGCATGCAAAATTACATTTAGAATACAGAGAATAAAATGCACGAACTGATTAGTTGTAACCGAAGTTGTTATCTTTTAGTAAAGTATTTGTCTAATTTAAGATTATCTTGCGCGGGTCGCTGGAAATCGCTGAATGCGGATAGCGCACGAACGTGTGGAGATCTTTGGGGGAGGCCTTTGTCCAGCAGTGGACGTCTTTCGGCAGATATGATGATGATGATGACCAAGATTAGACAAATACTTTACTTATAAAATACGAACCAGCTTGAAAAATATATTGTTGCATTCAGTCAAATGTAAAATTACATTTAGAAGAAAAATGAACGAACTGATTGTTTATAACCGAAATGGTTATCTTTTAGTAAAGGAATTGTCTAATTCAAGATTAAACAAATACTTTACTTATAAGTACGAATCAGCTTGAAAAATGTTTTGTAGCATTCACTCAAATGTAAAATTACATTTAGAAGACAAATACTATTAAATGAACGAACTGATTGGTTATAACCGAAAGGGTTAACTTTTTTAAATTTAAGATTAGACAAGTACTTTGATTGAACGAACTGAAAATGTTCTTTGTGTCGTGCATTTCAGTTTTGTTAAGTTGCCCGCGATACAGAGATAAATTATTCTCATGCGGGCGTAATCTTCAAAATGAACGATATATTTTTCTCTGTAAGAAGGAAGAACTTTCCCAGTCGAGCTATAGATAACTCATAGCCATTTTTTGTTAAAAAGACGACGCTCGCATTAGGTAAATGTGCCGCGGGGTAATTTACAAACATATAATTGACGGATACAAAGTCCATCCAGAGTCATAACAACTACTATAATGGGCAACAAAAATAAATATCGTGGGCGGGAAAAAAACCCGCGACACGAAGTGGCGAGAAGACTGACTTAGCCGCTGCGCCACACGTGCTATCAGAAATATATAAAGAAGATATGTTTTTTTTTAATATTGCTACCGCTAAGCTTAATAGTCTCAGAAAAATAGTTGACAGCCCTAGCCATAACTAACGACACTATGCCTAGGTAGATATTTCTCTTACATTACATTTAATGGCACAAATTTTGCTCCCTAGAGCCAAAATGATTTTATTCGTAGGTATTAAGTCTTACTTCGTGGCGTATCTTTGATAGTTTATATAAATAGAAGACAAGAATACAACTTAAACATTGTTCTTGCGACTTGAAAAGCTTTTATATGCCAAAAGCACATTTTGGAATTTAATATTTATAGACCTACAAGATGGTTACTAGGTTACCGATGATCTTGTGCGGGGCTCTGGAAACTGCTAGATGCGAATAGCGCAAGACCGGCAACTGTAGAGATCTGTAGGGGAGACCTTTGTCCAGCAGTAGATGTCTTTCGGCTGATATGATGATGATGATGATGAGACCTACAAGAGTAACACGGAAAAAGAAATTATGAATTTGATAACACAAAGAAAATTTGTCAAAAAATCACATAAAAAGTCTGAAAGTAGAAGAAATCTGTCTGAGTAGTGCAAGCCAGCACGCCTTGACACCACACCTGAGAGGTCGTGGGTTACATTTCCGCACTATCTTTGCGTAAAAAAATCAGATTTGTTCCGGGGTCTGGTTGGTTTACCGAGGATAGTCGAGGTCTTTTTATACAAGATATGTTCTACGATTTTGCGTAGTTTTCGAGATAGAATTTTTTTAATGTTTTTTTTTGAAAATTTCACCTTAGATCAGTTTTCGACTGTTTTCTCGTTCTATTGAACATTTCTGATTCAGTTTTTTGTGATAACAAATCAACCTAACCTAACCTAACACCCTAAAAAGTATGGCTTATTTTATCATTGCAGAACTGACTTAGAATTTATTCGAAAGTTCAAAATTAGGGTTTGACCTCGGGACTCATAAATTTTCAAAGTATCCAACAAAACGCAAAATCGTAGAACATACATGGGGGTATTTCAGATACTCCTCATCATAAAGTATGCAAATTTTATGTTTGAACATCAATTTCTCGGCCACCCTGTATAGTTACTCGGTTAATAATATAAAATACGCTTATGAGAAAATACGCTAACAAAACAAAACACAAGCGTATGAAATATATCTACGACGAAGATACAAACTCCCAAATATCCATTTATATTAGCATTTCTGTTATTTATCTGCGGAATATTAACTACTCAGGGCTTCTAAATAACGTTTCGTCAGACACAGTTACACCATTAACACACGGTAGGATAACCATATGTAATTCCCTTTTAGGACTTTTGTATGGAAGTCCTAAAAGGGATACAAATAAAATAAATAATTTCTAAAGGGAAGTCGTGAAATATATCCTTCTGAGACGAATACCGACTTAATAGGATATATATCATGCGCAGGACAGCTATTTGTGTGACCAAGAAGTGTTGTCCTTCTGGGTGTACTTTGTGTCTGTCAATTATGTTTGTAAAGTTCGCGGGGCGACACAGCGATTCAATTTCATAGTGCGGGCGATATCTTAAATAAAAAGAAATATTCGTGCGTTTTTGTTTAGAAATGCATGTAAAATAAGTTTTTATTAAATAATGTGTGCTGGTGATACAGCTAAACCTGACACAGCTAGACCACTTTTTACTTAGCTATGTCTGAGATAAATGTGTATATATGCAAAAAATAACTTATATATTAATGTTTATGATTAACTGGCCTGCCATAAGGCGTAGGTTCAGTCCCCACCCGGGGCAAATCCTTGAATTATGAGCATGATTATTTGTTGTATCTGGGTGTAATTTACCTATAATATGTAAATCTGTATTTAGAAATATATAAGTATGTTAATCAGTTGACCGGTGGACATAGTACAGGTTCTGATTAGTTTGGGAATAGATAGTGGTGTGTTAATTGTCCCAAGCTATTTAAATAGTTAAATGTTTTGATTTAAACTATAATAATAATAATAATAATGGGCAATAATCGGAACGGCACGCATTGTGAGGAGGTTCCTTACTCTGTCGCCCTGACCACCGGCGGCCTAGGGCGTCAAACCTCGCCGCTGGAGGACCTCTATTTTTTTTCATATTTATTTATATAAATTGTTTTCTTTTTTGTTTCAATTTTATAGATATAAATATGTTAAAAATAAGAACTTTAAATAAATAATTTGGAATTATTTAGAGACACTATCGTTTTTTTCTCGTTCCGTTTATTCTCCTAGGCTCTTCCTTATTAAGGATCAGCAAACTAGCTAAAGAGTAACTCATTCAATCTGTAATACCTGGGTTAAATTTATAAATATTTTTCTCACTCTTCAAATATAAATATTTTAGTCATATTATTTTCGCAGAATAATTCTTAACTTCGTAGGAATTATGGTTACTATAACTTGCAGGGAGAGGGCGCTGGTGTCCTGTTGTTTACATCGACTGTGGTTACAAATCGAGTTTAAAAATATAATTAAGTGTTGAAATAGTGATTAGTCGTTAAAATCGAGTAATAAACACTGTAATGAACCTGTGAAAGTGAAGGACAGGAGAAACATTGCGTAAAAACAGTGAAAAAGCGATTGGTAACATTACCGACTAAAAGTGTTGAGAACTGATTTTTAGCGTAATTATGAAGCTAAAAATCTATTTGTGCGTCCCAAAAACCAAACAGTGCATTAAAGTGTAAAATAATGAACTAATTGGAGAACATTGTGCGAACTTTGTGAAGAAAAATATCATCTAAATAACCTCAAATCATTCAAATTGCATTATCATTACGAGTCCAAAGTTCAGTCGAATCAAAAATTCAGCGACATCTAACGGACTATGCAAGAACCTCTACGACACTAAGAACCATAAACCAATAAGCAAGTGTAGCAAGTTTCGCTACTCGATCGACAGAGGGCGCTAATAATAAAATTACAACTAACCACCGCTAGAGGGCGCCACCTAAACCAATGCAATAGTCCCAGTACAGAAAAATAGAGGGCGCTAGCAGTTGTTATTTCTATTTAAATTGTAAATATTTAAAAAAAATGGAAGAAATGAGAGCACTGCTGTTAGAAATAAGGGAAGAACAAAAAACACAAAAAATAGCTGTCCAAGAATTAAGAGAAGAAATTTTACAGAAAATAGACTCTACAGTCAATGCCAAGCTTCAGGAAATGTCTGAAAAACAAATAGAATTAGAAGAAAAAATACAAAAACAAGAAAGAACTATAGATTACATGGAAAAAGGCTTAAGAAAGAGAAACCTAGTATTTTTCGGAATAGAAGAAGGCCAAAGCTTTGAATTACAGAAAAAAGTACTAGATATTATAAATGATGAATTTCAGGTCAGGTGTGAAGATATGGAGATACAGGATATATACAGAATTGGAAAAAAAAATGAAAACCCACGTCCCGTGGTGGTTACTCTGACTACATTTGGCAAGAAATTAACTATTCTGAGAGAGTCCAGAACTAACAAAACTATACATTATGTTCAAGAAGACTACCCTCCAAATATACTTTCGAAAAGAAAAGAACTTCAAAAAATTGCTAAAACAGAAAGAGAGAAGGGAAGAAAAGTAGCTATCAGATATGACAAACTGGTATACCTAGACGGAAAAACAAGTGAGATTTCTGTTCCGACACCTGTTCATAACCCAAGTTCATCTAGAAGCTTACAAGATAGTGGGAAAACCATAAACCAGAAACGCAACATGTCCACCTCACCGGAAATTATAAAAAATGATAACGGAGAATACAACAAGAAAAACCCAAAAAAGAAATTAAACATGAAAGATTTTGTTACTCATACAAAAAAGTAGCAATCAGCCGCCCCCCAGATACGTCTTCCAACACGGCTTGTCACCGAGGAAGAGTATGACAACAACCCTCCAGGAATAAACCCTTTAAAAAAATTAGTCACAACAAACCACGATTCAAATACTAAACAAGAAATTTACATATGTACTTACAATGTGAGATCACTTAAAAAAGAAAATAGAATGTTACAACTAGAACATGCCCTTGAAAGGGTCAAATGGGACGTGATAGGACTGTCTGAAGTGAAGAGAAAAGGTTTAAAAATTGAAGAACTAAATTGGTGCATATTTTACCACTATGGAGAGACCGAAGGACACAGAGGTGTGGGCTTCTTAGTAAAAAAAGAACACAAATTAAATATAATTGGTTTCTATGGAATATCGGAAAGAGTCGCAGTTTTGAACATAAAATTTGGAGGTACCCAAATTTCAATCATACAAAGCTACGCCCCGATGGAGAAGTCCAGTGAAATAGAAATAGATCAATTTTATGTAGATTTAGGTAGAGCGAAAGAAAAGTCAACGGAAAATATAATTATAACAGGAGATTTCAATGCGAAGATTGGTATTTCACCCATACAAATAGGTTCAGTGATAGGAAGATATGGATCAGGCGCCTCTAATGAACGTGGTGAAAAACTAAAACTATTCGCTATAGACCAAGAGTTGACAATACTAAATACAATGTACAAAAAGAAAGAAAACCAAAGATGGACCTGGCTTTCACCAGATGGATACACTAAGAATGAAATTGACTACATCCTATCAAACAAAAAACACTACTTCACAAATATAGAGGTGCTAAGGAAACTAGCGTTCCCTTCTGACCATAGATTACTAAGAGGAACAATAATAATTAATGAAAAACGAAAAAGCAGAAAGAAATATACACAACCAAGATCAAATTTACAGTCAATAAGAGAGCAAAAAAGATACAAGAATATTTTGAAAGAGAAACTTTACAAACGTGAATCAACCGACAAAGTAAAATTAACAATACAACAACTATATGATATCTTAGAAAAATCATTAACAGAAAGCATAATTGAATCACAAGTATCAAAACCGAAAGAAACCTTTACATTATCCGATAACATCAAGTCACTTATATCGAGAAGGCACACTTTACAACAAAAATCAGATAGAACAATAGAAGAAAAAATAGAGCTAAAAGAATTATATAGAACAATACCAAGAACAATACAGGATGACTATGACAATTACAAGTTACAACGATATGAGAAATGTATAGAGCAAACTAGCGGAATAAAAAGAATTCATAAAAAATTGTATAATAATAAAACATGGATACCGAAATTGAAAACATTACAAGCAACTACAGAAGATAGAATAGATCTAGTACAAATGGCCACAGATTTCTACCAACACCTATACAGACAAAAACAAGAAACAAACGAAAGAATAATTATTACAGGATATAAAAAACGCCAAACTGAAAACGAGAAACCACAATATTTTACTGGAAAAGAAATACAGCTATCTATTAGAGATCTAAAAAATAACAAAAGCCCCGGACCCGACTTTATTACAAACGAAGCGTTAAAATTAGGAGAAGAACAATTATTAGGACTAATAATAAGATTATTTAATGAAATACTAAGAGAGGAGACGGTTCCAGCTCAATGGAGTGAATCGGAAATAATTTTACTCTACAAGAAAGGAGACCCTTCTTGTGTATCAAACTATAGACCAATAAGCTTAATGTCGAATCTTTACAAACTATTTTCGCAATGTCTCCTGAAAAGGATCGGTCCACAAATTGACGTCAAACAACCAATAGAGCAGGCCGGCTTCAGACCAGCATTCTCCACCATTGATCACATCCATGTGCTATGCCAGTTAGTAGAGAAATACAAAGAATTCAATATGCCTCTATACCTAGCCTTCATTGATTATAAAAAAGCTTTCGATTCTATCTCCCACAGCGCTATAGTCAAAGCACTTAGGTATCATGATATTGAGGACACTTACATCAATATAATAATGAATATTTATAGTAAGTGCAGAAGTAGAATAAGGTTGGACAGAAAGGGCCCATGGTTCGCAATTCAAAGAGGAACTAGACAAGGAGACCCACTGTCGCCAAAAATATTCATTGCAGTACTTGAGCTTATACTACACGATATAAACTGGAAAAGGGGAGGCATCAATATCAGAAATAAAAGGCTAACCCATTTAAGATTCGCAGACGACCTGGTTCTTCTAAGTAATACCGCTAGAGACCTACAAGACATGCTGACAGCACTTCATCGGCACAGCGAGAAGGTCGGTCTCGAAATAAATTTCGAAAAGACAAAAATTATTACAAACCATACTAAACCTACTCTCAGAGTCGAAGGCGAAGTAATAGAGTACGTTGAAGAGTACATTTATTTAGGCAAACTGATTTCGTTCAGAGAGATTGACTCGGAGGAAATAGATAGAAGAATGGCGCTGGCATGGAAACGGTACTGGTCCCTAAAAAATCTTCTTAAATCTAAGTTACCTATTGTCCACAAACGGAGACTCATGGACTCTATCATTCTACCTACACTTACCTATGGCAGCCAGACTTGGTCTTTAACAGAAGCCAACGCAAATAGACTGTCGGTATGCCAAAGAGCCATGGAGAGAAGTCTCCTAGGGATAAAACTTAAAGACAGGGTCAGAAACGATGAAATTCGGAAACGTACCAAAGTTAGAGATGCTATACAACATGTCAGAAGACTAAAATGGAAGTGGGCCGGTCATGTAGCGAGACTTGAGGATGGGCGTTGGACGAAAGTGGTCACAGAGTGGAAAGGACCAGAAAGCGGAACGCGCAAACAAGGTCGTCCACTCAAACGCTGGTCAGACGATATACGCGAGACCGCAGGCAAACACTGGCTTGGTTTGGCACAAAATAGAGATAAATGGCACAACCTGGAGGAGGCCTTCACCCGCACGGGGGTTCCTATGGAAGAATTCCGATAAATTTTACTTACTAATAAATACTAACAAAAATTACTTTTATTCCATTATAATTACTAACCCACTAAACAAAATGTACTGTTAATGTTAGTTCATAGGAGCAAATAAAAAGGCTTTTTATTTTTATTTTATTTTATAACTTGCAAATCAAGAAAACGCAAATGTATCATTACATAATACCCTTTTGTTGCTTCATGTTCCTTAGTAATATTATAATCATAGATTGTGGGTAATTGCTGTGTGGCTGACGGCTTTCGTCACCCCATCTCATCCCGTGGGGAGCGTAGAAATCATCCCGAGGTAATATCTCACAGAGAACAGATAGCAGCGTCTGTCTATATACAGACGCCAGCACATCCAGCTATCCCAATCTGTCAAATTTCTTTTATAGATTTTCAACTTTATCACAAAAGCATAAAGTTCACTTTCCATGGGGGAAATTTGACAGATTGGGGTAGCTTTATGTGCTGGCGTCAGTACTATGACCAATCGCCAACCCGTCTACCAAGCGTGGTGATTATGGCGTGTCCCTCCAAATGATGGTCACACTCCATTGTGGAAATGTTTTTGGGAGGCCTTTGTCCAGCACTGGACCTCATTCTGCTGGTATGATGAAATTGTGGGTTTATATGTTTCTTAACTATTAAAAGCCTCAACTACTGAGCCTGACTACTTAAATACAAGCATCATCATCATCATCATATCAGTTGAAAGATGTCGACGCCGCCGATGTACAGTCAACAGCAAAAGTAGATGATCAAAGTCGGATATTCAATACTAATTATCATAAATTGCGACAAAATAGTGTGGTGGTGAAGAGTATCTAGTTGAAGGTGGGCGTGAGTGATAAGGGTAAAAAATATTAACTAGTGAAAACTGCCGTCCAATAGCATCATAAACTCAAAACTCAGGTCCGATTTTGATCATCTACTTATGCTGTTGACTGTACCACCGCCAGCTTGGTGACTCAGAATTTTAGTTTGACAGAAAATGTCATTAATACTTTTTGGCCCGACCCTAGGTTTGAACCCATTAAAGTTAAATTAGCTACAGCTAGACCAACGAGGGAGTTTAATAAACTACGTGCAACATCATCACTCTTCTCACGAGCCACTAGTTAAATAAATTATTTGAAAGATTGGACCCGAATGACAAGCATCTCTCGTCTATTAAATATGGATCGCTCCAATCTAAAAGCACATCTGGTTTATAAAGAAAACGTCTGATCATGGGTGCCCTTCCAAACTAGTATCCACTTACTCGATTCTCTTCGGTGTTAGGTATTGGTACACTGAGTATGATTTATTATTATTTTCTGGATTTTCTTTTAACGTATCTGATTAGAGTTTTATATGTGGAACAGCTATTGCTGCGCCTTAAGGGTATTTTAGGGTTCCGTACGTAAAAATATTAGAATTAAACTAGATAATTAAACATAATCTCTTGACAATAACTTGATACGAGCTAGCTAAATATCATTGCTGTAATAAAATAAATTTTATAAATGTTTTCATACAATATGTACCTAAATATCTATGTTACTAGAAATAATATCTAATGTATAGAACTATATTACTACAAACATGTTCTGACTATTTACAAGCGCTTTGTTAAAGTCTACGTGAATAAAAACCTTTTTATTTATTTATTTAAAGGGTAAAACGGGACCCTATTACTAAGATTTCGCTGTCTGTCTGTCCGTCTGTCACCAGGCTGTATCTCATGAATCGTGATAGGTAGACAGTTGAAATTTTCACAGATGATGTATTTCTGTTGCCGCTATGACAAGAAATACTAAAAAATAAATTAAATAAATATTAATACTTCCATACAACAAAAGTGAAAATTTTCCTCGTTTTTATAAAAAATGGTACGGAACCCTTCGTGCGCGAGACCGACTCGCACTTGGCCGGTTTTTTAGGGTTCCGTAGCCAAATGGCAAAAAACGGAACCCTTATAGATTCGTCATGTCTGTCTGTCTGTCTGTCCGTCCGTATGTCACAGCCACTTTTTTCCAAAACTATAAGAGCTGCACTGCTGAAACTTTGTAAGTAGGTGTAATCTGTGAACCGCATTAAGATTTTAACACAAAAATAGAAAAAGAACAATAATTTTGGGGGGTCGCCATACATAGAACTGAAACCCAAAAAATTTTTTTCGTCGTACCCATACATGTGGGTATCTATGGATAGGTCTTCAAAAATTTGTGAGCTCTGATTTGGAAGGATGATAGAGGCTGACCACGGGTGTTCGGGGAAAATGGGACGTACTTGCTCTTGCTGATATTAAGGGTTATCAGGTTTTCGGATAACCATTGCATGACTTCAGCCAGTGCTCCTACTGCATACATTTGGGTCTCTGGCCAGCTGCGACAATGGATATTGAGGTATTTAATATAATTTTTGTCTAAACTGAATAGTTTGAGCGAGAGACACTTCCAAAGTGGTAAAATGAGTGTCCCCCCCCTGTAACTTCTAAAATAAGAGAATGATAAAACTAAAAAAAATATATGTTGTACATTACCATAGAAACTAACAACGAAAATTGGTTTGAACGAGATCTAGCAAGTAGTTTTTTTTTAATACGTTATAAACCGCAATTTGCTTTCATTTAATCAACTGCAATACTTGCTACTACGGAACCCTTCATGTGCGAATCCGACTCGCACTTGACCGGTTTTTTTCTTAGTAAGCTAAGAATTAAAAAAAAACCGGCCAAGTGCGAGTCGGACTCGCGCACGAAGGGTTCACTATGTGATTTTCTGGTCAAGTGTAAGACACTTGACGACAAAATCACATAGTGAAAAACAAAATTCGATCTAAGTTAGATCACGCATGTCCACAAAACTGCCCGTTCACTCAGACCTTAAATAAACTCAGGTTATAAGCGAAAAAAAAATGAAAAGGACTGTTACCTATAATGGATTGTTTCTAAGGCTAAACTAGTGAATGCCTCCGTTGCAACTGAAAGGTACCAAAACCGAATAATCATCATTTATTTATTTAGGAAGACCAACAGCAAATAGTAACAATCATATGCAATTATTATAGTTCCTGAGAGCCAATAAAAGGTCTTCACGAATAAATAGTTGCATATGTAACAATAGTGTGATCAAATAAAGTTAAGTTATAATAATTAAACACGTTATCACAATTTATTTTTTAAGTCTAGGCTGAGTACCCTTTTCACTGTCTCGGTTTTATCATAATAATAATAAAAATATCTGGGGACAATGTCACATAGATCATCCTAGCCCCAAACTAAGCAAAGCTTGTACTATGGGTACCAGGCGACGATATACATACTTATATAGATAGATAAATACTTAAATACATAGAAAACATCCATGACTCAGAAACAAATATTCATGCTCATCACACAAATATTTGCACTTACCGGGATTCGAACCCAGGACCACCAGCTTCGTAGGCAGGAGCACTACCCACTAGGCTACGGTGGGTAGTGCATAATATCAGCCAAAATACGTTCACAGGTGGACAAAGGCCTCCACAAAGATTTCCACTATCACCGGTATTGCGCTACCCGCAACTAGCGACCCCTGGCCTGCCCACATACACATACAACATAGGTAATATAATAAAATCGTAGGAGAGTCAAAACTGTACATAGAATATTTTTTTAAAAGGATACTTTGGGCGTGATCTACATTCGATATCGAAGCCAAAAATATAGTGTTTAGAATTTTTGTCTGTTTATCTGTTTGTCTGTATGTATGTCCGGGCTAAACTCAAAAAGTACTGCATGGATTTACTTCAATTTTGCATGAATATTACTAAGAGGTCGGGTCAACATATAGGGTACATATTATCACGCTATCACCTACGGGGAGGAGCTGTGACAATTAATAAAATTTAACGCGAGTAAAATCGCAGGGCACAGCTAGTAAACAATAAATGCATAAAGAAAAATTGTGCATATTTTTTAGAACGGAAATTGGTGATTTTCCGCAAGTATTTAGAAAGAAATAAAGAAAGAAAATACATTTATTCAGTAAACTGACGAAGATAATAATAAACGAC
Organism: Pseudoips prasinana; assembly: GCA_951640165.1. Lineage (NCBI taxonomy): Eukaryota > Metazoa > Arthropoda > Insecta > Lepidoptera > Nolidae > Pseudoips > Pseudoips prasinana. The sequence continues at coordinate 10,169,632 of OX621254.1, forward strand.
GATCACCGTAGCCTAGTTGGTAGTGCCCCTGCCTACGAAGCTGGTGATCCTGGGTTCGAATCCTGGTAAGTGCAAATATTTGTGTGATGAGCACGAGTATTTGTGTCTGAGTCATGGATGTTTTCTAAGTATATAAGTATTTATCTATCTATATAAGTATGTATATCGTCGTCTGGTACCCATAGTACAAGCTTTGCTTAGTTTGGGGCTAGGTTGATCTGTGTGACATTGTCCCTAGATAAAAAAAATAAATAATAATAATATACATAAAGGTACACAAACAGAAGTCCTTAATTGTTATCTGTGCGAGTCAGAATTGGTCTTATCTTAGCACTAGCTGCAACATTAACTGTTGCAGCGCTGGTTTTATGATGGAACCATATAAAATAACTCACGGACAATTGTTGTGTCAGTACAGCTCGCAGTTACAACTTTAGAGTACCTGGACACCAATAATATAACTTATAACTAATTAAAAAAATTAATGTATGGAAAAAGGAACTTAATATATATAGCCAATACTACAATGTTCATCTTGTTAAAAATCATATAGATCAGTAATAATAGTTTTTGAAGAGAATCATTCAATTATTTTCGCACCATAGAAAAGTATTACAAAGCCGCGTCTTGAAAGCAAAAATAATCTCGACAGTATTTTACGATCAGCAAAATACCCTCTCCATATGAATTTCTCTTTCCTATGTAGCCCTTTTTATTATATAGGAGTGTGAGTATCGAAATTAGAACAGACCAGCATTGTGCGCGGCCGTTTTCATAACGTTAATACTGAAAGCGTGGTTATTTAGTTAAAACTTAATGATTACTTGTTTTTGTTTTAAATGATGCGTGTTGTCTCATTACAGCAATTTCAAACAGAGACTTTGTTCCTGACGGAGAAACCCCGACCGGAAATGTTTTTAAAATATTTTATGCATGAAACATTACACCGTTAACCCATGGTAAATTTTTAAGCTCCAATGGAATAGTTTTGAGTTCTTGCAGAACGAAAAAGCGAACTTAGTTTGTACCCTAGCATTAACGAATTTGTGTTATATTGATTTCGATAGTTTGGTATTTAGTTAGTTTAAGTTTTTAAACAGATGTGTTGTACATTTATATTAGTGTTAAGGGCCCACGAAGTATGGTAAAGTGGCACACTCAAACCCTAGGTTAAGTGCCACTACTAAAACAAACCCTGTTATTTTATTTATTTATATACAGCAGAGGAATGCAGATAGCGAAGCCCTGGGTTGAAATCACGGGTCGACCCAAAAAACCCGTCTTCAGCCCGGAATTGGAAAGTTGATAGCATTACATCTCCAAACCATAGAGACCACGTAAAGATTTCCTTTGCGTCTACGATTTGCGCCTGTTTTCTCCCCGTTCGTTTCAAATGTCCTATTGGGTTATGAGAGTGAGGGAATAGAGCACCTGATTTTGCACACTGCCATCTGATCCAACCAGACAACTTATAAACATACTTATATATTTCTAAAACCTACATATTATTGATACATCACATCTAAACACAGAACAAATAATCATGTTCATTATACAAAGATTTGTCCCGGGTGGGAAACGAATCACGAAAAATTATAGGATACTTCGGGTATAGCTGTAATTCTGCAAATAGAAGAAGTACATTTTATTCCATAAGGAATATACACAGTAAAATATGCATGGAACATTATTTTGCAATTGGCGGCCTTATCACTAAAAGCGATCTCTTTTCCAGGCAACCTATTTGCGTTGGATGGACCAGAATTTAATATTAATGGAGAATGGTAGCAAAAGGTGTACGAATTTATCGGAAATAAGAAAAGATAGCGAATAGAACTATTATTATAATATTTTTAGGCATATTTTCAATGTCATCGAGTCAGTCGTCAAATCCAGTGTACACATCCTCTAAGCCGATATCAATATATTGGATATCTAATACTCAAGAACGGATCCCGGGAATCCTAATTTACATACTGAGTAATTTCACCCTATACCGGATTGTAGACCTCGCCATATTGCTCTGTGGGCCGCACATTTACATAGGACAAGTCTTTTTACGAGGGTTCCAGATTGTTTTATTATTCAGAAATGGGAGCTAGGTTTTAACGATTTTGTGGCTCGTTTTAAGGTAATGATTTCTGCGGTTGAGCGGAGTAAGTCGTCCGGTAAGATTATACTTCCCTGGAAGGTAAAGTTTGAGCCCTCAATGAAAATAATCTTGTATTTTTGTGGATGGTTGCTTTTCTGTGCCTTATAGAGTACATCAGGCATAGAGAGTATCCGTAGTATAAAAATGTCTCTGTTCTGTAAGTCATCACTGAAAATACATTGATATTTGGTGAGAAAATGTTAGGTAGCTTCCCGAATGATGCCCAGCCGATTTGTAGTCAACGATTGACCTCTTCCTCAAAGTTGTAAAGTATAGTTTGATGGTCTATCTTAAGTACATATTATAGAAAACTTCGAAAGAAACAACCTTGACTTTTCACTATTGAATGATCCACTTACCCTATTTGTCGGTCAATAATATATACGGTACGGTCTTCTGCAAGCTACTTCTACGACCAGGAGGGTAACAATCTTACTTTGAGTGGTTGTAATATGGATCATCATTATTTTCATCATATTCATGACTTACTTATCGTCTGGGCAGTGGCGACCATAGTGTTACAGTTCTTCAAGCCGCCCCGTAGGCCTCTGACAAAGCTTAATGCAGCTCAGCGGCAGAAGTGTTAAATTCAGCCACCGCAGAAATAGATTGTCAGTTGTTTCATTTGTCCCAATACCAACCCCTAAAACCTAACATTTTTGAGTTTTATCGGATAAATTTGAAACTTATAGGACAAACAAATTGATTGTTGTAATTTACATAAATGTCTGCTATCGGGTCTCGAAAGCCATTCAAACCTCTAACCGAGATAGTCTAGATAGACCAAATATTTGATAGTATTAGTGCCCGGTCACAATGGTCGGTCGGGAAGGCGGGACACCGCGCAGGGTAGCTTAAAATTTGTACAAGTAAGATTGATAACACCTAAAGGAGCATAGCTAAATGCTCTCACCGGTCCGTCAGTGATCGGCGAGGTTAAGCATCTAGGTTCGCGGTCAGACCATAGATGGGTGACCGCCAAAGTGGTTTAATTTCTGAGCGTCGCCGTGCTTCGGAGGGCTCGTTAAGCTGTCGTCATTAGACAACAGCCGTTAAGCCATGTCAGAGGCCTACTGGGCGGACTGAGCAACTCTGATACTAGGGTAAACACTGCCCATACGATATGTAAGTAAGCACTTACAGGTGTTAACAAAAATACAAAGATAACCTCTAGTACTATTTTAAATAAATTCCACTACAAATAATTCACCCTCTCTCATGCATCGCCATGTAAGTAACCACCCAGAGGTGAGGTTGGGATCCCAAAGGAGATAACCTCCCGTGTGGGTTCGCAGTTATATTTTTTTTTACGGTCACCGTAGCATAGTTGGTAGTGCTCCTGCCTACGAAGCTGGTGGTCCTGGGTTCGAATCCCGGTAAGTGCAAATATTTGTGTGATGAGCACGAATATTTGTTTCTGAGTCATGGATGTTTTCTATGTATTTAAGTATTTATCTATCTATATAAGTATGTATATCGTCGCCTGGTACCCATAGTACAAGCTTTGCTTAGTTTGGGGCTAGGATGATCTGTGTGACATTGTCCCTATATATTATTATTATTATTTCTTAGACGGTGAAGCTAAGCGCTAAGCAGGAGCAGATCCTAGGTTAACTGCAAATATCATGTTTCATTTTCTAACTCCTTGTTTCTTTCGGTTAAATTCGTTGCGGGATCCAAGACAGTTATAGCGATTCCCCGAGACATGTCTGAGCCTCACAGCTCAGTGTCATTTCATTGTGTGCCACTGTTGATACTGGCTTACAAGAGTTGCAGTGGTGGGTAAGAGGGAGGGACTAGACCCGAAAAGAATAATAACTGGGACGTAAGGTTTTTAGGGACATTTTGTACAAAGACGCGCGTATCTCGTCCCTTTGAGAATTGCAGTGGGCGTAGCATTGATACGAATGCAACGTAAAGAGGATTTCACTGCTTCGCCGGACAGTACAGGTAAGCGAGTGTTGAAAAACAACATCCAACTTTTTATAAAGGTCAATCAAAAATGCATTTCACACCATTTCTTTATTTGAACGCAGAAATTGGTCACCAGCTTAAAATTTTTAGTAGGTATTTAAATTTTTTACAGTGACATTTTACATAAAATTGTCCACTAGATAAAATGCGACCTGAAAATAAATACTTGTATTTTCTTTTCATCGTCACTTCGAGACAAAGTTGTATAGACGCCAGCACATCAAGCTACCCCAATCTGTCAGACTTCCCCAATTGAAAGTGAACCTTAAGCTTATGTGATAAAGTTGAAAATCGATAAAAGAAATTTGACAGATGTGCTGGCGTCTGTACAAATTTAATTAATAACATATTTGGTTCCATACATTATTCCTTAAACAATTCCTGGAACAAACAGGTCTTTTAAATTACGCTCGTATTTCCTTGTTTCAAATTCTTGCCAGAATATACACTGTACAATTTAAATAATTAAAGATGATTGAAGCAATCAAGGAGAGAGCGTGTCGCGATTACCAATTCCTTTCCCCAATTATGTACAGATGCCAGCACATCCAACTTCCCCAATCTGTCAAATTTCTTTCATAGATTTTCAACTTTATCATATAAGCATAAGTTTCACTTTCAATTGGGGTAATTTGACAGATTGGGGTAGCTTGGTGTGCTGGCGTGTGTACAAGGTAGCAAAGACGATCTGTAAACCGTTGGTAATGTTAATTTTGATTGGACTCGGCGTTCCAGAATAATGACTCTGAACTCCATCGTTTGAACGAGTGTTAAAAGATGTAAATATCAGTGAGTATACGTATAACTTTTGTTTAAAAAAAACGTATAGTTTTAAATTTAAATAATTCAGTTGCAATATTCTGTTTTAATCTTCATAATGTCAGCCCAGAGGCGTATAGGGATACGCCGGGTGGACAAAAGCCTCCCCAAGGATATTGGGAGGATATGCCAATATGTCTCCTTAATGGGAAAAAGGTTCTTACTTATTCGACATGAGCTTATACAGTTGTACACTGTACACCGTCGACTTTGTATAGTGTTGAACTGTTTAAAGTCGGCTGCAAGGTAGATACTTATTAACATTAATGTATCGAGGTAAGTTTTACTATATAAAATCATTCTAATCTGTAAAAGTATCTAAGGTACTTTTAATTTAGAATTTAGCTTAAGTTTTGTTTAGGTATGTTAATTTATTTTATGCATGCTGTGTCTGCATCTAGAAGGGTATAGACTCTTGCTGTATCTCTAAATACTGTTTGTTTTATACTTTTATATGTAACATGTCTGTATCCAGTTTTGTAGACCATTAAACGAAAAAAAATAAAAATAATAATAATCATAGCTAGCTAAATTTTATTACAATAGGGATAATCCATTTCATTTTGAAGTAAATAAATGAAGTAAAGAGAATTTCGTACGTGGATATGAATTTACAGTAAAATAAGTCATGAAAAGTGATACTCATAAGAAATATATAAAATGGTATTTTTAGGGTTCCGTAGCCAAATGGCAAAAAACGGAACCCTTATAGATTCGTCATGTCTGTCTGTCTGTCCGTCCGTATGTCACAGCCACTTTTTTCCGAAACTATAAGAGCTGTACTACTGAAACTTGGTAAGTAGATGTATTCTGTGAACCGCATTAAGATTTTTACACTAAAATAGAAAAAGAACAATTATTTTGGGGGGTCGCCATACATAGAACTGAAACTCAAAATTATTTTTTTCATCGTACCCATACACATGTGTGTAAATGTGGGGTATCTATGGATAGTAATTGGCTAGGTCTTCAAAAATGATATTGAGTTTTGTAATATATTTTTTTTCTAAACTGAATAGTTTGCGCAAGAGACACTTCCAAAGTGGTAAAATGGGTGTCTCCCCCCCCCCCCTCTAACTTCTACAATAAGAGAATGATAGCACTAAAAAAAATAAATGATGTACATTACCACGTAAACTAACAACGAAAATTGGTTTGAACGAGATCTAGCAAGTGATTGTTTTTTAATACGTCATAAACCGCAATTTGCATTCATTTAATCAACTGAAATACTTGCTGCTATGGAACCCTTCATGTGCGAGTCCGACTCGCACTTGGCCGGTTGTTTATTTTTCTAATGTCAGTAATCAGATGAGCTTGCCCATACTAGGACCAATAACTATTAGTGATGTTTTTGTACGCTATACATGAAAATAGCTATAAAATAAATGAAGCTAAGCTGTAAGGTTTAAATGAAGTGGAGCTATCGGGCTTTCACTGTTGAATACAAATCAAAGTAAAAGACACCGTGCTGAATTATCAGTTCCTACAGAAAAATTGTCACCGGAGTTAGCCCTATAACATTTGTTAGAGCTGTTTACCATTTTAATAGAATTTGTATTCATGTATGCCAATTGTATATAAAACTATAAAATAGGCGTACATGAATACAAAATTAAGTAATTTGGTTTGTCAATGCTGTTGAAGGTTCTATTACAATTTTATTTATTAGTATTGATATATAAAAAGATTGTGTCTGGGCGTAATTTAGCTATAACATGTGTGTATTTAGATATATATAGAAGGTTTATTTCGTATTCTCGTTTGGAAACTACGAAAGGTCATTTGGCTTTCGGTACATCATGTGTTATAGTCTGTATTTTGTACGGTAAGTCAATCTCTTTTCGTGTTTATTGAGGTTCTATAACTTATTCGCGTAAATGAGAACGTTGAACGCCTTAAGTTTGGTCGACGATTCATGTTACACTTCGAATATAGCTTTAATTAAACATTTTAAAGGTTAACTTGCTTATTTGCTTATCTTATGGGTAGTGGTAACCCTAGTGTCAGAGTTGCTCAAGCCGCCCAGTAGGCCTCTGACATGGCTTAACGAATGTTGTCTAATGAGGACAACCGGGACCGACAGCTTAACGTGCCCTCCAAAGCACGGAGACGCTCAGAAATTAAACCACTTTTGCGGTCACCCATCTATAGAGTGACCGCGAGCGAAGTTGCTTAACATCACCGATGATTTACGGACCGGTGAAAGCATCTAGCCATGAGCGCCTCAAGGTTAGCTCCAATCCAGGGAATAAATACGAACTACACGTGAGTACTACACTTCCATATAATCTTCTTAGTGCGTCAACAGTGTTGCCTCAATCTCCCCAATCCACCGATTACCTCCTTTCACCGATTCATTCCCTTCAAAGTATTTTATTATATCGAATATGGAGAACTCAATGACCAGAGTATGATCTTTAAATAATTTTATTATTGAATATTAAAATTAATGAATTATTTTCTATCTATAATATTGCGGCGAGCAGTGGGTGAATGGATTGGAAAGAAAACTAGTGCTTTCAAACGGAGCCTTTATTGGCGTCGACAGTGACATTTGATGCAACACTAAGATCACGGAACACACACTTCGTAATGAGCACTGCGTGTGGGTTCAAACGTGACGCACTTACAGAGTCCCTGCGACTTTACTGTGCGAAAGTCTCGGTGTACAGACGCCAGCACATCAAGCTACCCCAATCTGTCCAATTTCCCCAATTGAAAGTGAACCTCATGTGATAAAGATGAAAATCTATAAAAGAAATTTGACAGATTGGGGTAGCAGGATGTGCTGGCGTCTGTACATGGTACACTGTTCACTCGCACTATTACGAACTGCTTCGGTACACTGTACGGAACACTTAGAATAAAAGTGGATGTCGGTATTTTGTTTTCAAACAGTCGTTCTTAAATTAAACCTGCAATTTCGGAATATAATTAAAACAAGGTTTTTAACATTCTTTTTTGGGATTATTTTTATACATTTAGTTGCGTTGTTTATGTTTTCTTCTTTCTATTAGGTGGAGATTCAGAAAGTTAAACGGGTTTTCGATGAGGTACTGCATAAGATCGAATCAGAAATGCTGAGATCCGCAGGCGAACCAAAATAACCGACATAGCCCAAAGAATTGCCAAACTGAAGTGGCAGTGGGCAGGGCACATAGCTCGTAGAACTGACGGCCGATGGGGCAGAAAGGTTCTCGAGTGGCGACCACGAACCGGAAGACGCAGCGTCGACGACGGGCAGGCCTCCTACACGGTGGACCGACGATCTTGTGCGGGTCGCGGGAAGCCGCTGGATGCGGGCAGCGCAGGACCGGCTATTGTAGAGATCCTTGGGGGAGGCCTTTGTCCAGCTGTGGACGTCTTTCGGCTGATATGATGACTCCATGTTTTATGTTAGGCCAGTACTTACTCAGAGCTTCTTATACTAAAATAATTACTATAGAGCACAGTGGCCCTAAAGGAGACGACGAGAGGTTTTGTAACATAGGAAAATGTCACGTACGTGTCAGTTGGCGTAAACAAGGATGTCATCTTGTTTACCCTTGCTGACAACAAACAGGAAATTGGCGACTTTTTTCATGATTATATAGCGAGTGTATAGAACGTTTATCAATATTAGTGTCAACTATTGTAATAGATAGTTACGCCATACTGATAGTGGAAAAAGTATGATAAATAAATTACTTTATTATGTTATTTATATTTTATAAACGTTCCCTGGTTACGACTATACATCATTTTTTACGACATTTAGTTTTAATTTAATTCATAGTTTTGTAGTATTGTATTTATTAATTTTTACTTGCGTATACCTATTGTTAAAGTTTAATTTATTTAAGAATTTGAATAAGTATTTTATAGTTCAATGTGTAACTATTAATTTTAGGTTTCAATAAATAATTTAAAAAGACGTATGAAATAATATATATTTTTTTATAAAAAAAGCGGCAATATATGCGATTCGATATCGCATATATTGCGATACACACGATAGGATTAAATATAACTTGCCTTTATATATTTTCCCCATAATCAGTAGATATGATTATGGGAAAAATATACAAAGCACTTGTTAGTAAATAAGTGTAAAAGCACTTGTTTATTTGACCAAAAACACAATATTGTTATTAATCTTAGACAGACTGCTCAAGGCATTTTTGTAGGATCATGACTCAGAGATTGTAATCACGGGATTGGACTATTGATTTCTTCTCCCAGTCTTCCACTTAGCTACCTAGTAAAAACAAAATGTTATCCAAACTGTAAGTTGAAAACTGCCGTAAAATTTCAAAGGTTTGTTAATGAAGTAAGTTCGGAGTTAGTGGAAACGTTTTTAGCTATTTGTATTTAAAGCCTATTAAAGTATTTAAAGATGAAAGCGCTCAACTCATAGAAAGTTTAGTTTGCGTTACCGTGTAATTTAACAAAGGTATTTAAATTGAGTTTCTCATAAAATAAAACATTATATACTTAATTTAAACTTGGGTACACAGTTGGGTGATTTTGATAGCGTTTTATTTGTTTTGGAGCTCGTGTTGGTTATTATAATTATGAGGACTATACCAGCCTCGCTTTAGTTGGTTTAGTAAGAATAAATCGGTTACCTACCAAGTATTATAATCCACGCCAAAATAGTCAAACAGATTTAAATGAAATTTGGCACGTATATGGTGGGATTTGTAAAAATTAAGAAATAGTTAAATGTATTATTTTAGCTGCAAGTCTTAGGTTTAAGATTTTTATTTTAATTAAATAACGAAAGGTCGTTTCGTAAACACGGCTACACATCGAGCTATACATTTCCAATATAAGCTTACCTCTCATTGTATAGAAATCCTATACAACGCGAGATCAGGTTATACTGGAAATTTATAGCTTGATATGTAGCCGTTGTACACGAGTTTAAACTCCTAGATTTACCAAAAACGCCGTACTAGCGGACATTTATTTCTAGCCTAAGCCTGAATTTCATACTTTTTACTTGAAAAATTCGGACCGACGGACTCGCACTAACTAAACCCTACCTGCCGTGGACTTATTTTGGCGCCTGATGGGGAGAGCCCCGGGCACGCGGGTATGCTGCTCAAGTGCCCCTTTTTGCGGCATGTCCCAGATGTTCGGGACAGGTACCCTGGGAGAGCTCTGGATTGAAGTCTGATGATGTAATTGTTAAGTACAAATGTTAATATCAAATTTATCCGTTGAATTATCCGCCATTGCGGAATTTTCATCAGGAGAATATTATTCATAATATATAGATGTTTAATTTTCTATATTTTTACTTTTGTGGAAAGGAATTGGTGTTTCCTCAGCGCTACGACATGTCCTTGTTTAAACAAGGTTTAAAAATAGTCCTTATCTCACAGTAGGCAACGGTTTGCTGTGCACCCTGGCATTACGAATGTCAATAAGTAGTGGGTAACTTTTCATCAGGGCCTCTACCGGCTATGTCGCTGAACATCGATTTTTCAAATGGAGTTCAAATAAATAAATGTTAAATGACTTAATCAATCTTTAAATCGGCTTCAGCGTTGACAATCTATTCCGGACCATTTATGACGTCAAATGTGCTCATTTGTTTTAATTGATGTTTATGTTTTTTTTTCTTATTAATAGTTTAATTGATTATTGTAATAATTATCTTTAATTACTGTAATTGGTGTTCTACCGTTTTAATTAAAGTAAATAAATAAATAAATTGATTAAGTCATTTTTAACCTTTATTTATTTAAACGCCATTTTAAAAATCGATGTTCGGTGACTAAGCTGGTAGAGCCCCAGATGGGCTGCTAACTCGTGTGCTTCGAAAAGCATTAAAATCGAAGCAAAAAAAAATCGACATTGGTCAACTAGAGGCGCCATATACTACTTAAATATTCAAAATTAGTACAAACATCAAGATCAATATAGGTAACGCACTATAGGTCCAAAATTACGGTCAAAGGTCCTTGTAACATTTGACCTGTACGATATTGCAACTGTCCGCAAGCCATCCGCATACCAAATAGGCCAATTACTGTAGTTACGGATACTGTGAGGCGTGAGGTACTCACCCGACGGAGATGATCCGTTACTATATATAGTGAAATTTATTCAGCACTTGGGTATTAAAATACACTTGTACTTGTCAAGCTCACAATGCAGCACATAAACATAGTGGAATACAGTTATAGTAATACTTCAATTATAGAAAGAAACATTAACAGCGACCAACATAGGCTATATTTTGATTTATTGTATGAAAATTACAATAACAATACATTAAATTTTAATTTTATAGCATTATTCGCATTGCAAAGCGTTTATCTAATCTCAAATCTTTAATAATTTGGAAGGTATTATCAATATGATATGATCTTTCACATGCAACTGTGAACATATCAGTCGGCCATGTTTCTAGAAAATAAAACCGATAGATCCCTACATCCTCCGGAAGGGTGTTAGCAAGGGAATCCTAAATTTGATCTGCCAGCGTGTATCGTTCGTAGCTTAACGCAGAGCGCCTACCCCGGATTGGTAGATGGTGCAGGTTCGAGACCCACCGGACTATTAAATTTATGATTTTCCATTTTTGAGAACAATACATTACATTCAGAGAATATGTAGTAAAATATAAATTTCGATAATTAAACCTACACATAATCTCCTTGACAATAACTTAATAAAAGCTAGCTAAATATCATTAATATTACAAAATAAATTTTGGAAATGTTTTAACATTCTGTGTACCTAAATATCTATAATATGTAACTAGAAATATTATGTAAACTTAACTATATTAGTACAAACATGTTCTGACTATTTACAAGCGCTTTTTTAAAGTCTACGTGAATAAAAACCTTTTTTTATTTTATTTTATTATAATGTAAACCCATGGTAACTAAAATTGCCTATTAAAGTAATTATTTGGTGATAGCTAAGTACTAATTTATATTGGTATCTATTTGTACCGTGTCGTTTGTACCTCATAATACGAGTATAAGTTAACTTAGGTTTCAATTTCTGTTTTGATTTGTTGCAATATAGTGTTATCTATCTATCTACCCTTCCCAAGCCAGGATGGGACTCTAGTGAGTCACTATATGGTATATAAATTACACCACATTATTCAGTTCTTTTAATCGCCTAAAATGTATTATTAAGTAGTTTCTAGTAAGCTCGTTCAATTTCCTGAATTTATAGTCTTTAATAATAAATTTCATGACAAAGCAACATTATCCAATTTCCTCTAGGATGTAATGGAAATTGAAACTCTTCGACAGTCATAAATACTTGGTACATTGTCTGAATATAGTGAACATATTATCTTTCATGTTAAGAGAATCATGTAGGGCAGAGGTTCACTTCTTAATCTGAAATAAAACAAATTAAAATGAAATGCAAATTATTCAAGAATAAGGATTGCAAGTATACGGCTCTTCATAAATAAATAAAATATCTTGGGACTACTATCACACTGTCATTTGATCCTAATCAGCAGCTATAGCAACCAGACAAGTGATCAACATACTTAGATATCCACCGCCACAGAGATTAATTGTAGGCGTTGTCTTTAAAGAAAACCCGCCGCAGAGACCAGATCTTTTGGGTTTAGAACCTCGGCTTAAGGCGGATACCCATCATTATTTTTTCTGTGTTGATCGCTATAATGTGATGAACTCATATAATACAAACAAGAATATTTTGCACTAACAATATAAGTTTATCTTCGTCGATCATTTTAAGTAAAAATAAAAAAAATATTATAACTTTAAATCACGTTTGCACTCTTTAATATTTGCGTGCATAATGATTACGTCAAATCAATGCAGGAACAATACAGGTCGCAACTTGTCGACAAGGAGTCGCGAACCATCCCTGTAAAGAGCTGTTCCGCCGCATTCGACGGTGAACAGCGCTGTACGCGGCGGAACAGCGCTGAACGCGGTGTAACAGTGCCGAACGCTCTCTATAGCATTCGCAAAATAAAAACACATTTATCCTCATTTTATGCTGGTTTGCCGCGAAAGCTGAATGGACGCGAAAAGCTGCATCGACGCGTACACGTCTCCATACAAAATTGTTGTTTTCTATGGTCAAAAGCTGAAAAGAGGTAGAGAGGTAGTTCCCCTGGTTATGCATAAGTGGGTCTATTTTAGTGATATTTTCGGCCACTGTCACTCTACGTTAATACATGGAGACTCGGGCTGTTTATCCCTTTGAAAAGGTTGTTTGATCAATAAATATAAAAAAGGGGTGTTTGATAGGATTTCCTCTACAGACGAATGTGCCACAAAATACCGTTTATCTTGAAATACAAAATTAATATAGTAGGTTTTCACTATTTCATCGGACTACAAATAATACAAGATAATAATAGTATCCTAGGACATTATACACACACGTCCATCTGATCCTAAACTAAGCAGAGCTATACTATGATATACTACACATACTACTTTTCTTTTGTAAATACATACTTATATAGATAATTACACTGTGTACAGTACGGTGTACAATAACTCATACTGCTATGATAATAATTTCCTTTCGGCCGAATTTCGGCCACGGCAGCCAGTCTCAATGGAGATTAGCCAACTGCCCAGGACATATTATAGTGCACAAATGTGAGCGCAATCACAGGGTCACCGATGCATGTCATGATCCGATGAGACGACTAGCGACACGACCGCTAGGAAGTCAGGTATAGGACCGAAAGCTTTAGGTGCTCTCCGAGGCACGGGGGTATAATACCGCCAACTCCCAGACTTGGCGCTGATATTGAGATTTTTTTCTTTTTACAGTAAAATGCCTCAAAATCACTTTTTGGCCTGATCCGGGATTTGAACCCAGGACCTCGTTCTCTGCGGGTGAACACGCTACCGCTAGACCAACGAGGCAGTCAATACCCAATGTATGTATGTTAATACCCAAGTGCTGAATAAATTTCACTATACATACATAGGAGGTCAGGTACAGGACCGACAGCTTTAGGTGCTCTCCGAGGCACGGGGGTGTGATACCACCAATTTCTAGACTTCGGGCTGATACTGAGAAATTTCTTCATCATTTTTGGCTCGACCGGGGATTTGAACCCACGACCTCATAGTTCAACACGCTACCGCTAGACCAACGAGGCCATCAAACTACTATGATAGTATAGGTAGTAGATGAACACACTGAATTAGTATTCAGCCAATTCATTATCTATACATCTATACTAATCTATATCTATATCTTATCTATACTATTTCTATACTAATTTCTATATTTCTATATTCTATACTTTTCTATCTATACTAATAAATAAAATTGGAGTGTCTGTTTGTAATATTGAAATAGCCGGTTTTTACTACATAAATATGAATATATATACGGAACATAAACCAAAATATTTTTTTTACCATTTTTGTCTGTCTGTCTGTCTGTTTGTTCCGGCTAATCTCTGAAATGGCTGGACCGATTTTGACAGGACTTTTATTGGCAGGTAGCTGATGTAATAAGGAGTAACTTAGGCTACTTTTATTTTAGAAAAGTCTTTTATTTTACAAAAAAACTAAATAAACTAATTAACACGTGGACGAAGTCGCGGGCACAGCTAGTAATTTACTAAATTACTAATGCAGTGCATTCAATATGAATGAAAGAAGATTGACCAAAGAAGTATACCTGGCCTGTTTGAATGGAACAACCGGAAGGGGAAGACCTCGTCGAACATTCTCTGACAAATCGGAGACGTTCTCAAGAAAGGGCAGGTCAGAAGTACCCTAAACCGGCGAGCATGTATGAAGAATATAATGACAGTAATCGAGGCAAAAGACGTGTGCAAAGATCGTGACAGATTGTCTCTGCCTACCCCTCTGGGAAACAGGCGTGATTCTATGTATGTATGTATGTATGCATTCAATACATTTGCATTTATTTGACCCTTGATATTGAACCTTATACCTGTTTCTCTACTATAATACTTATAGCTATGATAATTTGAAATCCTATCAGCATTTAGTCCAAAGTTGGCCGGAATCCAATGCTGTTTCAATATGTTTGTCAATTACAACTGCCTTAACACGTACATAACTTACCGAACTGCGCTTTTGGGGTATAATTGGATAACATTTGGAGATTAACGGGTGGCAATGGCTTCATTTGGATCCTGGGCTAATTAAGCAGCAAAATTTACAACCGATGTTACCGATTTTACAAGTTCTAGGTTAATACTTAAGCAAACTTTATGTTGTAATATAATATAATAATAATATCTAGGGACAATGTCTCACAGATCGTCCTAGCCCCAAACTAAGCAAAGCTTGTACTATGGGTACCAGGCAACGATATACATACTTATATAGATAGATAAATACATAGAAAACATCCATGACTCAGGAACAAATATTCGTGCTTATCACACAAATATTTGCACTTACCGGGATTTGAACCCAGGACCACCAGCTTCGTAGGCAGGAGCACTACCAACTAGGATATGGTGACCGTCATATTATATGGCAATTATATACAACATGTAACTTTATTAACATACATCCAGAAAATAGTATGTTCAGAATTGTTTACTGAATCGATTTATATCATTATTAATATAGGTAATGTTTTATTCCAAAATAATTAAATCTACAGAAATTATTGTCATATTAACCCTGTACAGTAAAAACAAATTGAGATGGACCGTATGTCAAAGTAATAAGACTTTTTTAAAAATCGCAGTTTTATTTGTATTCAGTTTTATGAATAAAAATAAAGAAAAATTAACTTTTTTCCAAGAAAATAATTTAGTGAATAACAATGCATATACATGTTAAATAAAAAATTCAGTGTATGTATTATGATAACAACTTAATATACTAATTGGGGTGTTTGAGGGAGTGTGTTAATTACGTTACATGTTGTATATAATAATAATAATATCTACGGACAATGTCACACAGATCTTCCTAGCCCCAAACTAAGCAAAGCTTAGCGTATTACGGGTACCAGGTGACGATATACATACTTATATAGATAGATAAATACTTAAATACATAGAAAACATCCATGACTCAGAAACAAATATTCGTGCTCATCACACAAATATTTGCACTTACCGGGATTCGAACCCAGGACCACCAGCTTCGTAGGCAGGAGCACTACCAACTAGGCTACGGTGACCGTCATATGCCGTCATATGCCGCCCGCATCAGGGTATTTAATCCCTGTGTCGCGGGGTACTTTACAAACATATAATAGACGGACACAAATTACAACCAGACTCAGAACAACTATTTATGGGTCACACAAATAGTTGTCCGGCGTGGGACTCGAACCCGCGACACGAAGCGGCGAGGCGACCATCATTAATTAAATACAGAAAATGCATTAATATTTTTTTTTATTTTAATTATTATAATATTTGCTCATTTAAATTGTTAATTGTAGTAAGGAGGCTTCAGGCTTTCGCTGTTAGTTTAGCAGTAATTTTTTTTAATATATAATGACAATAATAGTAAGCTATACCGCTAAGTGGGTCACCTGAAGGAAAGTAATCATCGTCGCCCATGTAGACTTGCAATACCAGTGGCTTTAAACTGTTTTAGTTTAGTATTGGAATACTATTGTTTAACTTTGATTTCGACTCAAGATCATCTTTGCATAGCTATGTATCATCATCATCATCATATCAGCCGAAAGATGTCCACTGCTTCCCTCAAAGAGCTCCACAATTGCCGGTCTTGCGCTATTCGCATCCAGCAGTTTCCAGGCACATAGCTCGTAGAACCGATGGCCGTTGGGGCAGAAAGGTTCTTGAGTGGCGACCACGAACCGGAAGACGCAGCGTGGGCAGGCCCCCTACAAGATGGACCGATGATCTTGTGCGGGTCGCTGGAAACTGCTGGATAGTTATGTATATATAACACATATTATATACTTTATATACTTATTCAAAGAAAGGGACAGATCAGTGGCGCCACAGTTCTAAGTACAGATTAAATGTTCAGACGCCAGCGCATCCAGCTACCCCAATCTGTCAAATTTCTTTTATGGATTTTCAACTTTATCACAAAATTATACGGTTCACTTTCAATTGGGGAAATATGACAGATTGGGGTAACTTGATGTGCTGGCGTCTGTACAAAATTATTATTTTGACCTCATTTTATGTACTTCATTTCAATTTCATGATTCAATTTCTGTAAGCAACATCCCATATCGATACATGCTTGTACGGGTAATACGATTATTAACGAATGCACCCGGTGGGAGCACCGCCCTCAAATAAACATCGGCGTTATTAAATATTGATCTGCCGGAGTTCGGTGTACGTAGATATATGGAAATGGTATCAGTACCCTGAGGAGAACCGTAGGCAGTTTCATATGACATTATAATTATGTTCCTCTACTTTATGTAATGCATATAAATGTCTGATGTTTTAAATACTTAAGAACTGGGCAGCCCAACTACCCAGCAAACACTTTAGATGTTTAATTTATTATGTAAAAATCGAGTATATATCTTCAATTTGTGTAGTTTAACTGCAGAGAGTGAGGTCCTGGGTTCCAATCCTGGGTCGGGTAAAAAACCTCCGGACGAACTTAAAGTTTTGGAGCGAGCGGTATTACACCCCCGTGCCTCGAAGAACACGTAAATGTGATGGCACTGTACCTGAAACTTTATTCTATCGTGTCGCTATCTGCGCGGGTCATATTATTTGCACTATAATATATCCCGGGCAGATGGCTAGTCTGCCCGGGACTGGTCACATTAATATTGGTCACTATGGCCGAAATTCGAGTGGAAGGACTTAATTTTTTTAATTAAAGTCATTTGGTAGAATAAATCTGATAAACCCACTTAAACTGATAACTTTAAACTGATTATTCTTACGCCTTTTTTGGCAAAGAATAATAAAAAATTCTATTCCTACAAAATACGGATTCTTAAGTTGAGTAAGATAAACGAGAATCTAAAATTCGAGTGATAAAACTGGTGTGTATCTTTTATAGCTAAACGGAAGAGCCCCAGATTTGTACAGGGTGTTAGTTCGAGACCTGCAGGACGATTAGATTCATTATTTTTCATTTTTGTGTTTAGTTTTATAATGTTCCATATTATACCATAACAAATTAAAAATCTATTAATTGAAGAAAGGCTATTATAGTGTACAATAATTTATAAATGACTTAAGTGTTTAATGAATTGGTATGATATATGTACATAATAATATAAAATTGATAATAATGTATTTGATATTTTAGTATTTTAATTTATTATTTTAGGTTTAAAAATTTCATCACAAATGTAATTTGTTATGAATTATGACTTACCAGTGTAGTAGGACCATTTTAATATTTTCTTAAAATTACTAGTATTGAGCCAAATATTTCTTAGTACAAAGACATACAAACCTGTAAGTATTGATTAACATTAACAGCTCGTGAGCTGCTTTCATCGCGCCAATCTGAGAGGTGTCCATCACTTACGCCTCAGAGAACATGTCAAAACATGGATACCCATTGTTCTAAAACCGCTGTTGTTACGATTTCTACAGCCACGGGGCTTGAATAAGGATTTTAACTATATAGGTCAACGAGCTGAAATAAGACGTATATAGTGGTGCTCGTATATATTTCTGTAGTCTATATGTAGGTATTCTTAATCTTATATAAGACCCACTTTAAAATGCTTTTTACACTATTTTATTTAAGTAAGTTTCATATCAGTGTCAATTTATTCAGGAATAGTTAAGTAAATCAATATATAGTGCACCACAACACAATACAATATTTATTTCTGCATGTCTTTACATAAACTGGTAAATAACTGCATGACATTAAGACCGCGTCTGCACTTACTTATATTATTGTTCTTAAAACTTATTAAAATTAAATGAAAATAAATAAATTCAAAATCTATACAAATAAATAAAATTGGAGTGTCTGTTTGTAATATTGACATAACCGGTTTTTTCTACATAAATATGAATACGGTACATACACCAAAATATTTTTTTTTACAATTTTTGTCTGTCTGTCTGTTTGTTCCGGCTAATCTCTGAAACGGCTGGACCGATTTTGACGGGACTTTTATTGGCAGGTAGCTGATGTAATAAGGAGTAACTTAGGCTACTTTTATTTTAGAAAAAGTCTTTTATTTTACAAAAAAACTAAATAAACTAATTAGCACGCGGACTAAGTCGCGGGCACAGCTAGTACTAAATAAATATGTAGTGTCCGCAAAAATATGTACAGAAGGACAGTATAAACAAGCAAATTACATCCGCCGGTACGATAACCAACACGTGTTTCAGTCCTTCACGGACCATTCGAAAGGGATGCTAATTCATCGAGTGCTCGAATGCCCAGTCGCATTCGAGCACTGGACGAGTTAGTATCCCTCGATTAAATTGACAATTTCCAGAATGATATAATAATATTAGGTCTTTACCTATGAAATTGCCGTTCTGCAGTACTGGCCATTTCAAATCAAAATAATTTTTGTTTGGCTAAGAATTCTAATTTCAAATTAATTTTATTTTAAAAACATGGATTCTTTTTTCCAAAAGTAGTCATTTCTTTATTGATTAGTGTTACATTTTCATCGCATTTCAATCTTTTTCGTCATCATGGATACGTTAAAAATTCGAGTAATTATGGAATATGAGTACCGTCGTGGCAGCAACGCGGCACAAGCGGCACGCAACATCAACGACGTTTACGGAGCTAACACTACAAACCAACGCACCACCTGTTATTGGTTTGCTCGCTTCCGTTCTGGAAATTTCGACCTGAAAAATGAACCTCGCGGTCGTCCGAAGACTTTGGTCGACAATGACGAATTAAAGGCGGTTGTGGAAGCTGATGATACACAATCTACGGCTGAATTAGCAGCAGCTTTCGACGTTAGCGTCAAAACAATATTGGTCCATTTGCGTCAAATTGGCAAGGTAAAAAAGCTTGACAAATGGGTGCCCCACGAACTCAATGATCGCCAGCGCGAAGTACGCGTCGAGACGTGCCTTGCACTGCTCAACAGACACACAAATGAAGGAATTTTGAACCGCATTGTTACCTGCGATGAAAAATGGATTCTGTTTGATAACCACAAGCGCTCAGCAAGTTGGTTGGATCCTGGTTCAGCACCTAAACAATGCCCTAAACGAAAACTTACCCCTAGAAAAGTGATGGTCACTGTTTGGTGGTCTAGCGCCGGTGTGATTCACCACAGCTTCTTACCAAACGGGGTGAGCATTACTGCAGATGTGTACTGTGAAGAACTGAGCACAATGATGGAGAAGCTGGCGCATCTCCAACCAGCATTGGTCAATCGCTCGTCTCCGCTGCTCCTGCACGACAACGCGCGACCTCATACTGCACAGCAGACGGTCTCCAAGTTGCAAGAACTGGGGTTGGAAGCTCTCCGTCATCCGCCCTACTCACCAGACCTTGCGCCTACAGACTACTACTTTTTCCAGAATTTGGATAACTTCTTGGCGGGAAAAAAATTCAATACCCGAGAGGCAGTACAAAATGCCTTTGAAGAATTTGTTGCCTCCCGTCCAGCTGATTTCTTTAAGAAGGGCATCAATAAACTGCCACTGCGATGGCAAAGATGCATTGATTGCATGGGTGATTACTTCGATTAATACAAATAAAAAAATTCATGAAAAAAATTCGTTTAAATTTTTTCATACAAAACGGCAATTTCATAGGTAAAGACCTATTAATAATCTAGGGACAATGTCACACAGATCATCCTAGCCCCAAACTAAGCAAAGCTTGTACTATGGGTACCAGGCGACGATATACGCGATTATATAGATAGATAAATACTTAAATACACACTCCTGCCTGCAGCTTCGTAGGCAGGAGCACTACCAAATAGGCTACGGTGACCGTCAACAACAAAAATTAACACGACATATTATAAATAAAATAAAATAAAAAAATAAATAAAAAAGGTTTTTATTCACGTAGACTTTAAAAAAGCGCTTGTAAATAGTCAGAACATGTTTGTAGTAATATAGTTGTATACATTAGATATTATTTCTAGTAACATAGATATTTAGGTACATCTTGTATGAAAACATTTATAAAATTTATTTTATTACAGAAATGATATTTAGCTAGCTCGTATCAAGTTATTGTCAAGTTAGCATTTTGAATGTTATGGATTGTTATTGTTAGCATTTTGAATGTTATGGATTCCGCAAAGTAATGCCTGATTCCAGTACTTAAAAATACGTTGTTAATGTTAATAAGATAAGATAAGATAAGATAATAAGATAATGTTTTAATTGACACCAATATACATACATTCTTACATTTCAGTACAATGTTTAGAGCTTTATAGGTACTTAATTATTGCATAAGTTGTCGAAAACTGATTCCCAAGCTAGGCTAATTTGCCTGTATTTTGGGAGGCAGTGTACAATCGTGTACTTATTTTTAATTACATTTGGAGGCAGTCGCTGCGCTGTATATGTAAAAATTAAATAATTTAAAATTAAAATTACTTAAAGAGATAAAAAGAAACAAAAAACAAAATAGATTGCGTGTGTGTGTGTGGGTGTGTGTGTGTGTATGTCTGTGTGAGTAATGTGTGAGTGGTAGTATGAGACGATATTATTCGATATTGTTTATTTATGCGATATATGTAATTAGATTTTCTGTTTCCAGATAGTCGAGTTGACGAAGCCATGTAGTAACTTTATGTTAGATTATCGACTGTTGTTTAACGACTACCCATAACTTGACTTGCCCTCTTAGCTTAATGAATAAGGCACAGTAAGCATAGTTTTATTGCTGACTGGATTTTGCCAACATTAATTCGATGCTTTTTTGGACGCACTTTGATTTTGTCAGCTTTTTTATTATTGAAGGCCTGTTTTTGTAGTGAAAATGTAATGGAAAAATTAAATGAAAGAAATATTAATTCATAGCATTTATTTTCTAGCCTTAATAAATAGATACCTACATATTATTTTAAATTCATCTGAAAGCCTCAGGGTGTTTTTGTGCTGGATGATGACTGATATATATCAAAACAATGCCGACATTTGAAAAGTACTAGTACACACGGCTACATATCACGCTATACATATCCAATATAAGCTGACCTCACATTGTTAGGAATCCTATACAACGCGGGATCAGCTTATACTGGAAATGTTTAGCTTGATATGTAGCCGTGTGTACAATGTACATTTATCTATAGTTGTGTATACACGTACAAAACTATAATTAAACTATTATGTTATATTATAAGGATCATGAAACGAGTTCTAATCCCGCCGACAAATTGTTACGCAGTTTGATGTGTTAAAAGATATTGTAAAAGATTATGGTTCCAAATGAATTACTTATAATTATTTTTGTGCTTATATTCTTATTTTAATATTCTACTGACATGTCGGCGTCATTTTGACATTATCGGTCGACGTTTGGGGCATAAACAAATTTTACTATTGATATACAATATGTCCAAATAGAATTTTCCTTAAAGAAGATAAAGTTATAATCCATTTTCTTACATTATTTTCCTTGTCAATACCTTTAACATAAATTATTATGCAGTAAATAATTAGAAATATTTATCTAGGGCAAAAATTACACATTATTATTACATCAAAATTAGATTAAGTGGTTTAACCCTCGATTAAGCTGTAGTTATATAGTTTTACGATTGGTTATGAACTCTTTTTGAAATCTATAGAGTTCAGCATTCTGGTAACTTAATTTCCTTCGCTATAAATGCTTAAACTTCGACTGCACGTGTGGCGTAGCGGCTTAGACAGTCACCTCGCCACTTCGTGTCCCGGGTTCGAGTCCCGCGCCGGACAACTATTTGTGTGAGCCATAAATAGTTGTTCTGAATCTGGATGTAATTTGTGTTCGTCTATTATATGTTTATAAATTACCCCGCGACACAGGGATTAAATGTCCTAATGCGGGCGTTGTCTTAAAAAAAAACATATTATATAACTAAGTATACATCAATTACTTTACTACTACGATGGAACACTGTCACAGTAAGTCCATATTTTTTTTTTTAATACAACGCCCACACTAGGGAATCTAATCCCTGTGTCCCGGAGTACTTTACAAACATATAATAGACGGACACAAATTACATCCAGAATTAGAGTGAAGCATTTGTTTACGTGGTCAAAAAGTGTAAGAAAGGGGTAAAAACATTCACTAGTTGGACCCTCGTGCCTCAAGGAGCACATAAGCACGTAAAACTGTCAGGCAGCGGATAATTTCCGTCAGGTATGGAGTAGAGAGTCTATAAGTTAAGAGAGCACACACATTCTGTCCATTACTAAGCTAATATTTGTACCCGAAATTGTCATAGTGCTCTATAATAATGTTATACATATCATGTCTTCCGTAATTCGTTAATGTCTGTAACCAAAATACCAGCAGGCTATCATATTTTTAGCCCTACACGAAATTAACAGTACATTAAACAAAGTTCATTTGTCCATAGAATTTAGGCTTCCTCCTATACATGAGTGGGACCACTGCGTTCTCAAATTTCGGGACAACACGTTCCGTCGGATCTGGAGGCGTAGTCTCCGCCGTAGAAGTCTTCCAACGAGCAACACTTTGGAGATACGACTCGTATAAACTCATACCTGGTAGAACTTGATTGTCGCCTGCAGGTTCAAGAGGCAGGTTGATAGGTTCATAAGGTAATGTCAACATGTACCGTGATGCATCAGGGAAGCTGATACCATCATTAACTTCTTCGGTCGAGTTATTCATATTGCTGGGCTTTCTAGTAGTTGTTGTTTCAGTTCGTATTACAAAATCAGTAGTGGTAGGACGGGTAGTTTCATCCCATATGGTAGAGTGCAACCAATGTACGAAACTGGAGGTTTTGGGGAAAGCGTGAGTTCTGGAGTACACAGCACATGTGTGTAGGAAGTATGTGATCCCGATGAGGGTGTTGTTTTGGATTACAGCACCACCGTTGTCTTTCTGAAATAAAAAAAAAAACTGTAAACATTTTTATTTTTCTTCTATAGAATATCAAGGCAAAGGCAAAGAGCAAGCGGGTCACTTAATGGTAAGTGATCCGCAAGTTTGTTACCGGTCTTTAAGAATAAAATAGGCTCTTTGCTGAAAGATTGTCATGTCATCCGAGATCGGAAATACCTCCGCAGTTAATTGATTAAATGTTTCTTGTAAATTACACGTTGGTAAATATCTATCTATCCACGTGATATGGATGAAATTTCCACTACTTGTGCGAAGGTCTGTGGAGACTAATTCAAAGTCCCATTAAACCTGACCTTCTGTGATCAGGCTTCAAAATCGATACAGAACCAAAAATCAATCCCTAGATTCGTATATAGATTTTATTTTATATCAGAGGGGGACAAAGTAGCAAGTGGGTCACCGCCGCCCATGGACACTCGCGACACCAGAGGAGTCGCGGGTGCGTTGCCGGCCTTTAAGAGTTAGCAAACAAACTGTTGCTGACCCTTCCCCTCACTCCAGTGAGCTCTGGCGACCTTACTCACACTCGGAAACACAACATTAAAATTATTAATGTTAATCAAGGAATGTCTTCTGTAAGGTGAAAGATTGTCGTAGACGTTCCTGTGTCAACTATTTACGGCAGTTTATCATACTCCGAAGCTCCAGTATTAAACCCGAAATAGTCCCTGGACCAGTGGGCGTCATGTTATTAGTTATAAGCCTGTTGGCGTGGTTGGTAGATACGCTGCCTTTCACGCCGGAGGTCGTGGGTTCGATTCCCACCCGGGACAAATATTTGTGTGCATGAACATGTCTGTTTGTCCTGAGTCTGGGTGTAATTTATCTATATAAGTATGTATTTACAAAAGAAAAATAGTATATGTAGTATATCAGTTATCTGGTTTCCATAGTACAAGCTCTGCTTAGTTTGGGATCAGATGACCGTGTGTGAATAATGTTCCAGGATATTATTATTATTATTTATAACATTACGCCCACTGCTGGACAAAAGTATCATCTTTGGGGGATATGCCATAATCGCCATGATAGGCAAACAGGTTGGCGATCGCAGTATGATGACTATAGTATTCAGACTATAGAGACATTGGTTTGCAACCGTGTAGAAGATGCTTGAGACGCTGCTACGCATTCTCAGGTAGATATTTTATAGGGTTGACTTCTACCACACCCACAGTATATGTGATGGGGTGGTGATATTCGTACCCGACAACACACAGCCAGATAATAATATTTTGTTAGCGTGTTTACTCATTTGACTCATTGACGGTCACCGTAGCCTAGTTGCTCCTGCCTACGAAGCTGGTGGTCCTGGGTGCGAAATGTTCGAATCCCGGTAAGTGCAATTATTTGTGTGATGAGCACGAATATTTGTTTCTGAGTCATGGGTGTTTTCTATTATAAGTATTTATCTATCTATATAAGTATGTATATCGTCGCCTGGTACCCATAGTAAAAGCTTTGCTTAGTTTGGGGCTAGGATGATCTGTGTGACATTGTCCCTATATACACTTTTAAAAAAAAACAATAAGGTTAGTCGCGTTAATACCTGTTAACAATGTTCATTATATTATTTTTATTATCATTGCGACTCTTCCGGCCTTGAAAAAATAAGGATGTGTTAAACACAGATAAATTCAGAAGTCTTCTGTTTAACCCTTTAGTGGAAAAAGGCGTAGTATATTTATGGATTATTTAACGTGGAGATTAAGCAATTTCGTCGAGATTTTTATCACTGTCTTAAGCTATTATCCTAGGCTAAGTTAAGCTTATTCTCTGTTGAGATAAATTTTTGATTAGGCGCTACAAGTTTTCTCCCAAACGGTATAAATTTGGTGTCCATCAAATTTATACTTTTTGGGAGCACTTAAGACAGTCGCCTCGCCACTTGGTGTCCCGGATCCTATTTCCACGCAGGACAACTATTTGTGTGACCCATAAATAGTCGTTCTGAGTCTGGATCTACCTTTGTCAATTATATGTTTGTGAAGTACCCCGCGCGCGTCACATGGATTGATTTAGCTAATGCAGGCGTTGTCATTTTTTAAATAATAATAATATCTAGGGACAATGTCACACAGATCATCCTAGCCCCAAACTAAGCAAAGCTTGTACTATGGGTACCAGGCGAAGATATACATACTTTTATAGATATATAAATACTTAAATACATAGAAAACATCCATGACTCAGAAACAAATATTCGTGGTCATCACACAGATATTTGCACTTACCGGGATTCGAACCCAGGACCACCAGCTTCGTAGGCAGGAGCACTACCAACTAGGCTACGGTGACCGTAAAATATAATTTTATTACAAACTAGCTGTGTCCCGCGGTTTTACCCGCGTTAAATTTTATAAATTATCACAGCTCCTCCCCCGTAGGTGAAAGCGTCATAATATGTAGTCTATACGTTGACCCGACCTCTTAGTAATATTCATGCACAATTTGAAGTACATCCATGCAGTACTTTTTGAGTTTAGCCCGAACATACGTACACACAAACAGACAAAAATTCTAAAAACTATATTTTTGGCTTCGATATCGATTGTAGATCACGCCTCAAGTATCCTTTTCAAAAA
Source organism: Pseudoips prasinana (assembly GCA_951640165.1). Taxonomy (NCBI): domain Eukaryota; kingdom Metazoa; phylum Arthropoda; class Insecta; order Lepidoptera; family Nolidae; genus Pseudoips; species Pseudoips prasinana. Next base: position 10,196,142 of record OX621254.1, read on the forward strand.
ATATTTGATGTACAGTATTGATTTTCCTACGATTTTATTATATGTATAGATTATGTGTACTTATGAGTATGTACAGACGCCAGCACATCCAGCAATCCCAATCTGTCAAATTTCTTTTATAGATTTTCAACTTTATCACAAAAGCATAAGGTTCACTTTCAATTGGGGAAATTTTACAGATTGGGGTAGCTTGATGTGCTGGCGTCTATATGTTCATGAACTGCTGAATAGGTTCCATTTGTTTCATTTAATTTTCATGTTTACCTTGTGAAATAGTTACCTATAAGGTAGCATTTGTGTTTTCGCTACGTATTTCTCTTTCAGTAACAATGGCTTTAACAAACTCACGAAACAATGGCTCGGAACGGGTGTAAATGATTTATGTATGTTATGCTTCTGTGAGCGTAGCGCGGACTATGTTAATATTGTTATTAACACCATACAAAGTTGGTCCCGTTTTTTACATGAAACATGTTATATTTATTGAGTCGAATGCTACCACGTCTTAAGGATTGATTTAGAAAAAACAATATCCTACTAATATTATAAAGGGGAAAATTTGTGAGTGTGTTTGTTTGTTACTTCTTCACGTCAAACGGCTGCAGCGATTTTAATAAAATTTGGTATGTTAGCTGACACCCTGGATTTACACATAGGCTATAATTTGTAAAGATTAATGTGGGTAAAACCGTGGGGCACAGCTAGTAAAATATATTTTTAGACAAGTAAACGTATAACCCTCAGCAATATCCGCAACATAATCTTTAAGTTTTATCCATTCACAATTTCATATACTTCCGCCTAATGGGAACGTTGCAAATGGCATACATCTTATTGGTTCCTTTTACGTTTGGTTTAGTCAAGCTCACAATGGAGTACAGAAACATAGGTACACAGATACAGTAACAAAGAAAATTTAATTAGTCCGTCCGTACGGTCTGTGTTATCACACACATATGTATATATATATTTTTTTGACTGCACGTGTGGTGCATCGGCTAAGACTATTTTTGTGACACATAAATAGTTGTCCGCGGATTCTTTGTTACTGTATCTGACTATGTTTCTGTACTGCATTGTGAGCTTGACTAAACCAAACCTAAAAGGAACCAATAAGATGCATGCCATTTGCAACGTTCCCATTAGGCATCGGGTAAGACAGTCGCCTCGACGCTTCGTGTCGCGGACAACTATTTTTGTGACACATAAATAGTTGTTCTGAGTCTGGATATAATTTGTCTCCGTCTATTATACGTTTGTAAAGTACCCCGCGACACAGGGATTAAATTCCCTAGTGCGGCCGTTCCCAGAAAAAGAATAAAAATATTTATTATTTAAATACACGTGATGTTTCAGTTATACCTACTCTAACTGAAACATCAGTGTATAATTCAAACTGTGGACTCTGCATGTGATTTATTTGTGCTTTAACTACTTTAATTTTATAAAGTCCACCACGACGTAGAAAATACGCTACAGTGGGTGGTGTCTTATCAAAATCTGTCTTTCTTGCACTAAGTTTTTTTTTTATAATAATACTAACTGTACCTGTGCTGCAATGCTACGAAAAGGAAAACCCAAAGTACCAATCTATTAATCCGATTATTACCAAACTTTACGGGATTCTTCTCTGGACTTATTAAATAATAATATCCTGGGACATTATTCACATACGGCCATCTGATCCCAAACTAAGCAGAGCTTGTACTATGGAAACCAGATAACTGATATAATATACTACATATACATGTTTCCTTTTGTAAATACATACTTATATAGATAATTACACCAAAACTCAGGACAAACAGACATGTTCATGCACACAAATATCTGCCCTGAAAGGGAATCGAACCCAGCATTTACCTACCACGCCAACCAGCCCATCAAATTTATACATTAAACAGATCAACTTGTTAAACACTTAACTGGGCCCAATGGGATACCCAAAAGAGTATATAACATCGTAGAACCCAATGATCTATGAATCTCTAGAGACCAAATAAATAAAGTAAGGCAGGACCCGCGTCAAGCCATAAAACCAATCGGATCTCCTAATCTGACGTCACATCAAGTACATAATTCGAGTATCTTCTAAAATTATTGATCCATCCAGAGATTGAGCGACAAAGGAGATCATATTTCATTCCATCTGAACAAAACTCTGTAGATATGACCCGAGTCATACGCGGCAGCGGAGCGTATATTTTTTATCATGACTTTTTGAGTTAGCTTAGCGATAAATAATAATAAATAAAAATTATTTATTTCCTTTAACTCAAGTTAATCTAATGACAAGATTGTTGAGGCCTCCTTTTAGGCATAACATTGCCTGTGTTAGGACGCCTCGCTCTTCTATATTCAGGTAATTGTTTACAGATGAAATAGCAAGTTACAGATAAAACGTTACAGAAAAATTAAGTTGTTAACCCTATAGGTACTCGTATTAAATGACAAACACAGTTATGCTTGTTGCTTATTATTAGCCGAGTTCAAAAAAAGCAGATTAGTATTCGAATGTTGTTTGTATGTTTCTGTTTGTATACGCTATTTGTCCGTTGTTTGTTCAAAATACATACATAGACTCACGTCTGTTTCCCAGAGGGGTAGGCAGAGACAAAGGACTTCCATTTTTCACGATCCTTGCGCATCTCTTTTTGTCTCGTTTACTGTCATTGAGTATATTTTTCATACATCATCGCCAGGTTTACTTCTGAGCTGGCTTTTCTTGAGAATCTGATTTGGTCAGAGAATGTTCTACGAGGTCTTCCTCTTCCGGTTGTACCATTCACACAGGCCAGTTATACTTCTTTTGTGTATGTTCTTAAGTATATATATGAATATCTTAGGACATCTAACACACTGCCATCTGATCCTAAATTAGGCAGAGCTAGTACTATGGCAACCAGATAACTGGTAAAAATACTTATATATTTCTACATACATACATATTATTTATAATTATAATCAAATCGTAGGAAAGTGAAAACTGTACATAGAATATTTTTAAAAGGATACTTGTGGCATGATCTACAATCGATATCGAAGCCAAAATCATAGTTTTTAGAATTTTTGTCTGTGTGTCTGTTTGTCTGTATGTATGTCCGGGCTAAACTCTAAAAGTACTTCATGGATTGGCTTCAAATTTTGCATGAATATTACTAAGAGGTCGGGTCAACATATAGGCTACATATTATCACGCTATCACTTACGGGGAGGAGCTATGATAATTTATAAAATTTAACACTGGTAAAGCCGCGGGGTACAGCTAGTAGATTAATAAAGCCCCAACAAATCAAATCAATTCAAAAATCATTTGTTGCATTTAGGTTCACTTAATACACTTATGCATGTCAAAACAAACGTCACAACAAATAATCGTGCTCATCACACAAAGATTTGTCGTGGGTGGTTATCGAACCCACGATCTCTTGCTTAGCAGTAAGGGTTTATAATTGGTTGACCAAGGAACGATGGCAAAGAATATCAACACCATAGGGTGTTCCATCCCATGGGAGGCGTAAAAGACGTTCCAAGGAAATATCTCCCGCCACATGCTTTTCACATGGACCGTACCGTAAGAGAGAAAAAATAGCTTGTCGCTTCTGTGTCGTAGGCTTTTTTTTTACTAAACTTATTGCTCCCTGCTTCGTGATTGAGTAACGGATAAACAGTCTCTTGGGTTTTTGTGAGCGATAATCGTTTATACCAGCCTTATAAGGAGGAAACAATTAAAAACAAACACATCAAGTGAAATAAAATAGATATTCTTAAGTCAAATATTTTTTACCAGATCGAGATACGTAAGTAATTAATCCTACAACTGGTGATTACTGTTATATATTTTTAAATAGTAGTTAGAGACAGCACAATGGAGTGGCATGGTAATGTTTGACAAAATATCCCTAAATAAAGATTAAAAATAAAATACCTACAACTGGATAACTAACTGCACGTGTGGCGCAGCGGCTAAGACAGTCGCCTCGCCGCTTCGTGTCCCGGGTTCGATTCCCGCGCCGGATAACTATTTGTGTGACCCATAAATAGTCGTTTTGATCAGGATATTTTTTGAGTCCGTTTATCATAATTATATGTTTGTAAAGTTCCCGCAACACAGGGATTAGATCCGGGCATTGTCTTTTTTTTCGCGAGATAAATAATCTGCTTAAAAAAAGACAACGCCTGCACTAGGGAATCTAATCCCTGTGTCGCGGTGTACTTTACAAACATAATAGACGGACACAAATTACACCCAGACTCTGAACAACTATTTATGGGTCACGAAACGACGCGGTGAGGGCGACTGTCTTAGCCGCTACGCCACACGTGCAGTCATCTATAATTTCCTATGAAACGCACCTATACAACGTAAAATCTATTGCCGGTCCTAAATTGAAGGCGATCATATTGCAAGACCTGGGGCGCTATTCTTTAAGAGCATTGTAATATCTCGACAGCTGAATCCGCAGTGAAATATCAAACTCATGCTATCTAATGGTCATAATAGGAATAAAACTTATACCTCCATTACTGACATTAATTTTAACTGAATAAAGAAAGAAATACTTTTATTTATGATAAATATTGGACGGGCCTGTTGGCGTGGTTGGCAAATGCTTGCTTTTCACGCCGAACATCGTGGGTTCGATTCCCCACCCAGGACATATATTTTGTGTACATGAACATGGCTGATTGTCCTGAGTCTGGGTGTAATTATCTATATAAGTATGTATTTACAAAAGAAAAGTAGTACTTGTAGTATATCAGTTATTTTCTATATATCAGCTGGCCGTGTGTAAATAATGTCCCAGTATAAAATAATAGCCAATTCCAATAATGTGTTGTCATGAAAGCATTCTTAGGATCAGATTGAGGCCGTGTGTGAATAATGTCCCACGGTATTATTAAACTTCACTAATATTTTAGTTGAATTGAAATACTACTGGCCTTGTCTTCACCTAGCTCTTTCTTTTCTATCAGTACATTCGCACCATCCCTTTTTTTCATTCTAGAGTCATTCTAATGACAATTTTGCAGTAAGAATTTATAAATAATTGCTCAATTAATGACTAAATCAATACATATTCCCATTGTTCCGCGATTGAATTGATTCGACCCAGTTTCAGATCTCATTTTTGTTTGATGTTAAAAGTTTGTATTTGATTAGACGACTTCATTAACTCTGTTAGGTACTGCTTTCTAAATTGAAAGCTGTTTATGTTTTACGTTCTTTATTTGCTTTAATATCATTTCTTTAGCTATAATGCCTTAAATTAAAAATAAACTTAATTAACTGTAATTAAATAAATAAGATGAAAACATACTTTCCGATGGGATTTCTGCCCCGCAATTTATAAGCGCAGAAACATGTGAACGACATGTTCTTCACTGCGTTTATAAATTTGAACTCACAAGCTCTGCTTGGCAGTTCTAATGGATTCCATTTAATATGATATTTTATTGGTTCTCGAGTGGCGACCACGAACCGGAAGACGCAGCGTGGGCAGGTCCCCTACAAGATCGACCGATGATCTTGTGCGGGTCGCTGGAAACTGCTAGATGCTAATAACGCAAGACCGGCAATTGTGGAGATCTTTGTCCAACAGTGGACGTCTTTTAGCTGATATGATGATTATGATGATTGTTTCCTTTGTCATAACTTATTAGTTTACGCCCTTTTTTCCATATACTTATACTGTCTGGTCCTTCGTAAGGTTGTCTGGAATCGCTCTGCAATCGAGATCACTGACTGCGATACGAACGCCTATGGAGTGCAATAAGAGTCTCTTCTTATCTCATCTTATATGATGGAGTGGTTTAAAGCTTTTATAAGCCAATCGGCTTCTAAATAAAAATATTTTCAATTGCTTAAATAAGGGTTTTATAAAAGATCTTATAAATAATAGGTACAGGGTAAGCTGCATATTCGCCTTACGGCATGCAAATGTTGACGGTTCTTTCTCAGAGTAATGCTGCTGCCCATTGTCTGGTATACAGTCCCTCGGGCTGACTTCTGCGCCCCCCACCTGACCTTATTCATTATCCTTTTTTTTGACGGGCCTGTTGGCGAGATCTTTTTATTTCATATCAAATTTAATATTTTTTTTAATCTGTATTTTTTTATTAATATGGTTCTTATTGTATTCTCCCTGCATTATAAAGGGTTAAGCAGTGCAATTAGAGGCATGATCAGCATATAACTTAACCAAAAAAAAAACCAATCCATAACACTCAATTGCCAATGGCAACTTCCAAGTGAATCGCATTATCTGGGGGATATTTTCAACTCATAAACATTATGATCATATCAGCTAAGCATCTGAACAGAAGGTACCACACAGTTCATTTAAATTCATTATGTGATACCTCCACTTAAGATGGTTAACTAACCATCTGAATAAGAGGTATCACATAGTTCATTCAAAGCGGTTTTTTTCCAGCAGTGAGTGAATAAAGCATCATCATCATATCAACTAAGCACAGGACAGAAGGTACCACACAGTTCATTTAAATTAATTATGTGATAACTCCTCTTAAGATGGTTAACCAACCATCTGAATAAGAGGTATCACATAGTTCATTCAAAGAGGCCTTTTTCCAGCAGTGAGTGAATTAAGCATCATCATCATATCAGCTAACCATCTGAACAGAAGTTGTCACACAGTTCATTTAAATGAATTATGTGATACCTCCTCTTCAATGGTTAGCTAACCATCTGAACACGAGGTATCACATAGTTAATTTAAAGAGGCCTTTCTCCGGCAGTGAGTGAATTTCAGCTGATATGATGATGATGATTATGAATCGTAAAACTAGATAATGTAATTCACTCGGAAATTGTCATTGGATGTTAAATGTTAATGCTAAACGTTTGATAAAACAGTGAACTTCAAAGGCTTCTTTTCGATCTCACTGTTTTATCAAATGAATAGCATGTAATTTGGTTCAGTTTTCAGAGACTTACCCTGCAAAAGTTTCGATCGGGATCTTCAACTCCTCCAAGACAGATGTAGTGTCCCGGCAGCATTTTGGTGTGTTCTTCGCATATTGAAGCGTCTATAATAGGCGCGTTCACGAGGCGCATGTGCTGTAAATGTTAAAATAAACCTCCATAGAACGGTTATACAAACAACACAGGAATTAATACTAATATATAATAGCCAAGTGATTTGAAAAGAATCCTTAAATAGCTTAGAAGGGTGTTCCGTGGAGCTTTAAAATTGATCTGATCACCTCAAAGTATGTGTCCCACTTTGCACAGGAGGGAAGTGGAATCTTTTTGCAGCAACTTCTATAACTTGTTTGTTGTTTGGTGTGTTTACGGGTGTGTGCACGTGTGTGTACGTGTGTGTGCACGTGTGTGTGTGTGTGTATGTATGCGTGTTCTTGCGTGTGTGTGTATGTATGCGTGTTCTTGCGTGTGTGTGTGTTTATGTGTGTGTGTGTGTGTGTATTTATGTGTATCCATGGATACTTATTTTCATGTGTATTAGTAATGATGTCGGAGCTTATCAGAGACGTTGGAGCAATGCATGAGTTAGTGTACATAAGGACCATGTGCTTAGTTGTACAATAAGCTACCCTTTTCGCTTTATTTTATTAGGTAACTATTGCGCACAAAGAAGTACACAAACACAGAACTTGAGTAGGTATACTCTCATAAAAGAAAAAGTGTTGTATTCTCCAATTTAATTAAAATTTAAGCCAAATGAGAATTAATGCTGTTCAGGGAAATTAATCTCATTTCCCAACTGCGTTATGAGTCAGCTATAACCTGCCGTGTTGTTAAATTTATGTCTGCTTGTATGTTCGTCGGCCCATATTATTATAATATACTATTACAACCATACTAGCACATACAGAGGCAAACATTTTAGTCTGTATTTAAGAACATTCAGAAAGACACAGATACTTAATTAGACTGAGATTCTTTTTTATTAATCATATATTGGCGTTCCTGCAGTAGCAATAACATAGGTACCCACGGCCACATATCAAGCTACACAACTCCAGTATAAGCTGATCCCATGTTGTATAGGATTTCCATACAATGAGAGGTCAGCTTATATAGGAAATGTATAGCTTGATATGTAGCCGTGTGTACTACAGAATTGATTACGCTCAGCTATTCTGCCGTGCGTAGTTATGTTGTAATGCACATTTATGTATTTTATTCCTATTTATTATTATTAATTATCTTAATTTTTTTTATTCACTATTATAAATATTTATTTAAATGTGATTTTTTAACATTTAAAAATGATACTAACATAAAGTCAAACACTACATACTATTAATCCTAAATACCCATAAATAAAAAACCTGAATTCAAATCGTCTCCTGCGGACAAGGTGCCCAGAAAGCTGGCAACATTATACAATGGGTGTATAGTGAGGCTAATACGTCATTTTAATATATGAGCCAGCTCTCTGGTGGTCTGACGTCTTGATACGACGATAAGATTATCTTTAAAAATAGCATCCAGAATCTCAATCCTCACTTGACACTGGCAAAATCGAGCCTGGCGAACGTGAAATGCCATTAGAAAAATTGTATTAGGTATATAAAGCTATAGCTCTAGTCATAATCGTCTTTTACGATGTCCACCTCATAGCTCCGACTTTATTCATTCCTCTTTCTTTGTCCAATCTATCCTTCTTTGGAATGAGCTTCCTTTCGGAATCAGGATGGCTAAGACTCGCTTTGCGTTTAAAAAGAAGGTACGTGAGCATATTTGCAAGAAGCTTCACGCAGAAATGTTTGATTAATAAAATTTTAATAAATTTATTTATTGTAGTATAGTATGTTATAGTATAGTGTTCATTAGTTTAAAATCATATAGTATTTATTGTATAGTATTAAATGTATAGTAAATATTGTATATATTATAGATAGTATTCTTAATTATTATTATTTATAATTATAATAAGTAAATACATTTTTATACCTAAGTGCACCTACCACGATCTCTGCACTACCCTAAGGTTGACTGGTAGAAAATGCTTTTGGCATTAAGTCCGCCTATGTGCATTCCCATTGTACTGAAGTATAAATAAAATAACATAAATAAAAATAAAGAGTATGTGGTGCTGAAATCTTGCATTTCATCCCGTCTTAACCCATTTTGACATCTACATAATGTTCGGGTTCAAACGCGTCAGTTTCTTATTTGAATACAGTCAAATTAAATAACTTTTGACTGACATGTTTCTTAAAAGAATATTAGATTATTCCTCGCCATATGAAAAATATATTTCCCATTTAATACGTACAAAAACTAAGGCACGTCGTTCCCCGGAAATTCATACGCCGTGCGGTTTTCCATGCCATTGTTAACAGTCATATGTTTCTAAACCTAGGAAGGTATTTTTTTATCTGACGCCATGTATAGGGAAACTATATTTTTCTATTTTTGTCCAAGTATATTGTGCTCTATTTGGCATAGACTATACAATGGCGGCTGTGTGGTCATTCAAAAGCGCATTTAATCTCATTGGTCCAACAACAGACTACTATTACGGGCATTGGATAGGCGGTGTGTGTGTGTTTGTGTGTGAGTGTATGTGTGTAAATCACAGATTTCTTTTTGTACCAAAATCGGGAAATCTCATATTAAAAATGTAAATAAAACAAAAGTTGGATAATATATTGGAGTTTGAGTATATTGTCTTAAATATTTACTCGACTCATGTAGTAGTTAGTGGCTCTAATAATAGGACACCAAGAGACAGAGATGTTTTTTGCATGACGTGATCTATGTGTGTAGACAAAATATCTGTGGCGAGTAGGCAAGCACTCGCCCGCATCTAAACGCTACGTCATATGGCGTGATGCCCGATGCATCTGCGCTTGCGCCGCCCTAAGATAACGACATTGTAATATGGCTGCCAAGCGCCTATTGTCCTTATGCCCAGCCTACAAGATGGACGGCGTGCCTGCTCGCCACATATCCAAATCTACAACATTCTATCATCGAACGATGCGTGAGCGTTACATTAAGCTATAACGATGAGGTGGGTCGTACGTTAGTTAACCAAATCAGTAGTGTAAACAACCAGAGTGAATAGAAGTAGTGGAATTAATATTAAAGTCCTTACCCCAGTTGGGGTCCAGGCGATGATGGAAGCTAGGAAGCCAAGTGCGCTCTCCTCACCAGGCTCCGGTAGCTTGACACCTTGTATTTTAGAGCTGAACTCCATCGGTACTTCCAATTTCACAGCTGATATCCGGAGGTCGAAGTTGTTGATTAACATTTTTATCTAAAGACAGAAAGCATAACTCAATACCTGTCATTTTTATTATTATTAAATTTAATATTAAAATTCACGAACAGCATTTACAAGTTTAAGTAAAATCGACCTTGTGAAATGTAGCCAGGACGAGTTGGTAATGTGACCTTTCTGAACCTAGATGTTACCGGTTAGTAAGTGATTGATGAGGTTAAATAACTAGGCTCGCAGTCAGTCCATAGATGGGTGACCGCTAAAGCTGGTTTAATATCCGAGCGTATCCGTATCTGGGCCCAATAGCGGTTTCATGGTTGCTGCAATTATTTAGTAGCTGTGGTACTTCTTTCGAAATTCCTCGTATGTGGCGGAAATCTAAGGTAATTGCAATTTTGAAACCTGGAAAACCTCCCAATGATCCTAAAAAGGACGGACGTTAAACGACCCGCACAAGATAATCTGTCCATCTTGTAGGGGGCCTGCCAACGCTGCGTCTTCCGGTTCGTGGTCGCCACGTGAGATATATTATAGTAGATATTCCTATCACCTGAAGTAAGTCTGAGATGGAGCTACTCACCTAGTCAAATTACTTGTAGAGTTAGAAGAAGGTACAACCTCGGGATCATGCGTATAGTTACTAAACTTAAAACCTACGGTCGTTATTTCATTCATCATCATTATCAGCCAAAAGACGCTCACTGCTGGACAAAGGTCTCCCCCAAATATCTCCACAATTGCCGGTCTTGCGCTATCCGCATCCAGCGACCCTAATAAGATCATCGGTCCATCTTGTAGGGGGGCTGCCCACGCTGCGTCTTCCGGTTTGTGGTCGCCACTCGCGAACCTTTCTGCCCCATCGGCCGTCGGCTCTACGAGCTATGTGCCCTGCCCACTGCCACTTCAGCTTGGCAATTCTTACGGCTATGTCGGTTAATTTGGTATATATCATTATAGTCATCAAAATATACATCAAAGATAATATACGTGAATATTCATCCAATTCAAAGAAATATAGGTTGGGTTTTCTCTCAAAGACAGATTGAGTGATCCAGAAATATAACATGGTAGGAATAAAGTGGAGTCAACTCATTACAGGCAAATGCTCTTCAGTGTCGACATAAACATTTTACGGTCAAATAAAAAGCGTTTGATATCATCGCTCATTTGGTTGTGATATTTTATTGTGATGAGGCGGAAATGTGCTGTTTATAAGGGATTTTGAGATAGGTGGTTATTCTGAAATAAAAATCAGCTATGAATTCAGATAGATAGTAGAAAAATCGAGAAGAAACAATTGTCAATGAACGTTTATACAAAAACAAGATCGTCTTTATCAACTATCGATTATTCTATAAAATCTAACATTATTTTCCAATTAGAACACATTTTATAACGAACCATTTCAAAAGTTTATCTTTGGAAATAAAAAATTAAATACTTACAGTACAATATGTATATAATAATAAAATACAATATCCTGGGATATTATTTACACATGTACCTATTGCGTTTACTTTTTTTAAACGGGACTATAACCACCCTCTTACCCACCACTGCAATTCCTGTCATCCAGGATCAACAGTGGCACACAATGAAATGTCACTGAGCGGTGAAGCTCAGGCATGTCCCGGAGAAAAGCTTTAACTGTCTTGGATCGCACAACGAATTTAATAAGAAAGAAACAAGAAGGAGTTAGAAAATGAATAGTAGTTTATTGTGTTTACTGTGTATATTAATTTCAAATTCTGTGTGTATTAGCTTTTTGGGCACCTTACCCGCAGATGGCGACTTGAAAGCGGTTACACTTTTATTTGTAACTTAGTATTTTGAATTTAAGTTTATAATGATAGTGTTAGTTTGCACGTAGTTGTAATCTATCTATATATAAACAAATCAATGCCACTTTTCGTTGTAATGTTATAACTCAATAACGCCTTTACCGATTTGGCTAATTTTGGTCTTGAATTATTCGTGGAAGTCCAGGGAAGGTTTGTATGTTATTTTTTTAAAATTTTAGAAAAAGTCTTGAAAAAGTGTAAAATAAACATCTTTTTATACTCCTATATACAAACAATTTGTATTAATACTTAAAAGCGTAGCGAAGCACGTACCGGGCCGCTAGTTTCCTATATTTATATCAGTATAATTTTAATTTATTTAATAAAAACCCAACAGAGTAAAAGTTAAATTCAAATAATCATTATTTAATGTTATGTAATAAGTTCTGGTGGTCTGTAACCGTGACTGCTCGGTCTGAGGTCGTGGGTTCGATCCCCATCCAGGACATATCTTGGTGTGGTGAACAAGATTATGTGTTTTTGAAGTTTCTTTTGGCGCGATGGAGAAAAATGATGAGAGTGAATTTTTACGATGCGCGCGCACTCCGACATCAAAAAATTTAACAGCATGACGTTAGTTCTAGGTGATATGAAAATTGATAACTATGTTCAAGTTGTATATTAAGAAGTATAACTTCTATCGCGTGTACGTACACACAAGTTTTTTATATACTGTGGACACAGGTCTCAATCGCGATAAAGATATAGGCAAATCATTACCTTGGTTACCCGAAGTTTCGGCATGGATTGCAACCAAGGTAATGATTTGCCTATATCTTTATCGCGATTGAGACCCGTGTATATAAAAATTTGTACAAATCGGAAAGTTTAAAAACAATAAGATTATATTGTGTTCTGTGTCGGGGTGTAATGAGTATAAAATGTATGTATTTAGAAATATATAAGTATGTTTATCAGTTGTCTGGTTGCCATAGTACAGACGCCAGCACATCCAGTTACCCCAATCTGTCAAATTTCTTTTATAGATTTTCATCTTTATCGCAAAAGCATAAGGTTTACTTTCAATTGAGGAAATTTGGCAGATTGGGGCAGCTTGATATGCTGGCGTCTGTACATGCTCTGCCTAGTTTGGGATCAGATAGTAGAGTGTTAGTTGACCTAAGATATTTACATTTATTTATTATAGGTATCTCGTAATTTCTTGCGGAATCATTAATAAATGGTTTAATGGAATTGATTCAAATCCTAGCAATATTTTAAATGGAAAAGTTTGTGGGTGTGGATGTATGGACGTTTGGTCTTTCGCGCAACAAACTACTGAACGCATTTTGATGAAACTTTATAGTAATATAACTTGTATATTCGAATGCCATATCTATCTATATATATATAAAAATCAATGCGACTTTTCGTTGTAATGTTATAACTCAACAACGCCTTTACCGATTTGGCTAATTTTGGTCTTTAATTATTCGTGGAAGTCCAGGGAAGGTTTGTACGTAGAGAAAAATTGAAAAAAGTCTTGAAAAAGTGTAAAATCAACATCTTTTAGCAATATAAAATATTTTTTTGTATGAATAAATGAACTTAATAATCATTTTTTTTTATTACTATGCCTTATACGTAGCGAAGCACGTACCGGGCCGCTAGTAGGCTATAATTTATAAAGTTTCGACGTGGGTACATTCGCGGGGCACAGCTAGTTTATAATGTAAATACCCTGGATTAATTCAAAAGCTACAATTAATTGCAATCCACAAGCTGTAGTTAATTTAAAAGCACATTTATTATTAAATATGTCAAATATACGACAAAGTAGTATCTAATTTCCGCTATTCGGCAGCGCAACTTCCGCGAGATCGTGTTTGCATCGAAATGGCTTAAACAAATCGGGTCACCGAATCATGTGTCGAAATTGTTTTTTTTTTATTATATACTGTGCTCAGTGGTTTCACCTGCTTCAAATTTTATAAATGTGTCGGATATATAAGATATATTATTTAAAAAAAATCATCAAACGTTGGGTAGTTTTTGCATGAAAGCCTAACTTCCATACATCCATACCCTAAAACTATCATATTTATTATATTAATAATATAAGCTACAAAGATTCATCAAAATCCGTTCGGTAGATTTTGTCTGAAAGAGTAACAAAAATCTTCATATTCACAAACTTTCGAATTTATAATATTAGTAGGAAGTAACACCTTATTTATAACATAAGAACTGTACTGAATTTTAAAATATTCTATAACTGGAACAAGTTTCTTAAATCTTTTATTTTTTTAAAGATATTTGTAGAACTGAAAACCACGTAGGTTTTTTGGTCAGCTATATTATATATATTTGCATGCATTGTTGAAATTAACTTAAAAAATAAACCTTGGGATCTTCTTTATTGTGTGGCTACACAGCTACAAATTATTACAATACTCTCTCAATCATTATCAACCTTATTTCGTAGAATATTTATGGAAATCACCACAATGGCACTAATTACTTTCGTCTTTCTTTTAGCTGTTTTCAATTCGCCATTATACAGAGAAAAGAAGAAGAATAAATAGAAAATTAGGACGGTTTTTTTAGATTCTTGATGAACTAATTAGAGACAGTTAAGAATTTAATTATACAATAAAAACAAAACGTCCTAATGTTCATTACGCCTGTTATTCTAGGATGCGACGAGATGAATATTAGGTCTTACCTATGAAATTGCCGTTCTGCAGTACTGGCCATTTCAAATCAAAATAATTTTTGTTTGGCTAAGAATTCTAATTTCAAATTAATTTTATTTTAAAAACATGGATTCTTTTTTCCAAAAGTAGTCATTTCTTTATTGATTAGTGTTACATTTTCATCGCATTTCAATCTTTTTCGTCATCATGGATACGTTAAAAATTCGAGTAATTATGGAATATGAGTACCGTCGTGGCAGCAACGCGGCACAAGCGGCACGCAACATCAACGACGTTTACGGAGCTAACACTACAAACCAACGCACCACCTGTTATTGGTTTGCTCGCTTCCGTTCTGGAAATTTCGACCTGAAAAATGAACCTCGCGGTCGTCCGAAGACTTTGGTCGACAATGACGAATTAAAGGCGGTTGTGGAAGCTGATGATACACAATCTACGGCTGAATTAGCAGTCCATTTGCGTCAAATTGGCAAGGTAAAAAAGCTTGACAAATGGGTGCCCCACGAACTCAATGATCGCCAGCGCGAAGTACGCGTCGAGACGTGCCTTGCACTGCTCAACAGACACACAAATGAAGGAATTTTGAACCGCATTGTTACCTGCGATGAAAAATGGATTCTGTTTGATAACCGCAAGCGCTCAGCAAGTTGGTTGGATCCTGGTTCAGCACCTAAACAATGCCCTAAACGAAAACTTACCCCTAGAAAAGTGATGGTCACTGTTTGGTGGTCTAGCGCCGGTGTGATTCATCACAGCTTCTTACCAAACGGGGTGAGCATTACTGCAGATGTGTACTGTGAAGAACTGAGCACAATGATGGAGAAGCTGGCGCATCTCCAACCAGCATTGGTCAATCGCTCGTCTCCGCTGCTCCTGCACGACAACGCGCGACCTCATACTGCACAGCAGACGGTCTCCAAGTTGCAAGAACTGGGGTTGGAAGCTCTCCGTCATCCGCCCTACTCACCAGACCTTGCGCCTACAGACTACTACTTTTTCCAGAATTTGGATAACTTCTTGGCGGGAAAAAAATTCAATACCCGAGAGGCAGTACAAAATGCCTTTGAAGAATTTGTTGCCTCCCGTCCAGCTGATTTCTTTAAGAAGGGCATCAATAAACTGCCACTGCGATGGCAAAGATGCATTGATTGCATGGGTGATTACTTCGATTAATACAAATAAAAAAATTCATGAAAAAAATTCGTTTAAATTTTTTCATACAAAACGGCAATTTCATAGGTAAAGACCTATTATTAAAAGTTATGAGAAAGGAAAGAGAATATCTAATTAAAAATGAAATGCGAAACTAAGAAAGAAATCACTCAAAAATAAATCTGTTTTATGAACTTGACTAGCTGTGCCCCGCGGTATTACTCGCGTTAAATTTTATAAACTATCGCAGGTCCTCCCCCGTAGGTGATAATATGTAGCCTATATGTTGACCCGACCTCTTAGTAATATTCATGCAAAATTTGAAATAAATCCATGCAGTGCTTTTTGAGTTTAGCCCGGACATATACAGACAAACAGAAAAAAAATCTAAAAACTATATTTTTGATTTCGATATCGATAGTAGATCACCCCAAGTATACTTTAAAAAAATATTCAATGTCCAATTTTGACTTTCCTACTATTGTATTATATCTATGTATAGATAATAATGTGAACTGTTAATGTAGTTTTAAATATTTGAAGTAATGAGTTTATTAAACAAAGGGTAAACAGGCTTGAAAGAGGATAACCGCGTCGAAAATTCTTCAAACAAGATGTAGATATTCTCTAGTAACATATAGATATTATGAAGTATCTTAAATTGAGTTGAAAATATAATAAGAGTGAAGGAAGCAAAAGTGTAAGGCCTCCTACGAACTATGCGGTTAGCCGCCATCAGCAATCAATTGCTGACCGGCTACCGCATCACAGTGTGAATAAAAACTACTTTTTCGTAAATATATCTGAGTACGGTGAGCCGCATTGCGTCTAGCCGCATAGTTCGTAGGAGGCCTTAGTAAAAAATAATAGAAATCTTGTGCATTTACTTAGCTCTTTGTGGACAAGGCGTATTTACTCAGGGCGCAACTAAAGTGTAAATATTTTTGAAAAAGGGCAGATCTGAAGTATTTTAAATTGATTGGCATGTATGACAAATGCAATGAGAGTGTCGGAGGCAATAATGCAATTATTGTATGAAATCGAAATCTGTTTACTACGCGTACCCCTTTATGAAAAAGGCGTAAGTCTATGTACAGACGCCAGCACATCAAGTTACCCCAATCTGTCAAATTTCCCCAATTGAAAGTGAACCTTATAATTGTGTGATAAAGTTGAAAATCTATAACAGAAAATTGACATATTGGGGTAGCTTGATGTGCTGGCGTTTGTACATGCTTTACGTTATCCTATTAGCAGTGGTTGTTCTATTGCCTCTAACATAGCTTAACGACTGTTGCCTGAGTACGACCAGGACTGACAGCTTAACGTTACCTCCAAAGCTCGAAGACGCTCAGAAATTAAACCAATTTAACGGTAATTCTTCGGGCTTAGGTGATATAACCGGTAAACGTAACTGGATATGAGTGCCTCTGGTATATAATGATATCCTGGGACTTTATTCACACACGGCCATCTGATCCCAAACTCAGCAGAGCTTGTACTATGGCAACAAGATGACTGATATACTCCATATTATACTACTTTTCTTGTATAAATAAATACTAATACATCCAGAATCAGGACCAACGGACCACAAATATTTGTCCTAGGTAGGAATCGAACCGACCTGGCTGCGGCGTGAATGGCAATCATATACCAACCACGCCAACCGACCCGTCATACGTGTATATTCGAGTATTGATGATAAACAAGTCAGCAACATTATATATATCATACCTCCTTCGGCACCATAGCTTACACCGCTTAACCCTATTGCAATCTTGAAAAAAATAAACAGAAAAAACACAGACACTTCAATAGATCATGTCAAAATAGTCACAAAAATATTTACCTTGTAGATATTTCCTGCTTTGTTGTTATACGAGCTGCCAGCCCTTATGGAGTAATTGCCAAGACTCTTGTGGGTCACATACGAAGATATTATGTTTCTGCAAAATTAAGGCTTGCTCGTAAATTTCGTTGAAAACAGACTATGTATGAGTAGGCTAGATTGAAAATGGGTGAAAGCAGAATTTGATGAGCTTTTGTTAATAAGGCTGATTTCAGAGAGACGCGCGCGGCACGCGCCGGAGGCCAGCGCGTCTCAACAGCGGCGCGTGCGAGACGCGTTACTCTGAAACGCTAGCTGCCAGTAGAGGAGCTCGGGCAGCGCTGGCCGACGGCGCGCGTGTCACACGCGGCGCGTGTGAACTGCGTGACTATGAAACGCAACTACTATCTAGTGTAATTGTAAGCGCGCGCGTTTGGCCGGCGCCGCTCGCGCGCACGACTCTGAAATCAGCCTAAGGATTTGGTATTTATCCTGGTGTCTTATCGTAAGATAAATACACCTCCTGCTTTAGATTTTTCGGAATAGTTTGTAAGTTAAGGAATTGACTGGTAAGTACCCATCACCAAAACAATACCTTCCCATGTCAATTTTCTTTCTGCCTAAAGTGTGTGTATTTGATTTTATACGTAACTAGCTGTGCTACGCGGTTATACCTGCGTTAAACTTTAAAAATTATAGCCTATGTGTTATTCGGATATATAAGCTATATTACTACAAAGTTTCGCCAGAATCCGTCCGGTAGTTTTTGCGTGAAAGAGTAATAAACATACACGCTGACAGACTCACAAACTTTAACCTTTATAATATTAGTGTGATATACTCATAATATAAATATTGCCATTGCGAATAATGTATTGCCTTATTATTAAAAGTTTCAGAAAAGATTTCGTACAGTGCCTCTAGCATGAGTTCCTGCAGTTTACGTACTCGATCACACGTACAGTTTCGTCCCATACATTGAGCACCAGCGCCTCTCGCGGAAACTATTAAGAACTATGACTCTAGTGCTCAATGTATGGGACGAAACTGTACGTGTGATCGAGTAAGTAAACTGCAGGAACTCGTGCTAGAGGCACAGGAAACTTTTAAGCCGCAAACTTTTTTTATACTACCAAGTCAGCCGGTCAAATATAGTCGAAATTCATATAAATTTATGAGATAGCATCGGGTTCATCCATTCTATACAAGGTGTAACGTAAATAGTATTAAGGTGTAATATAAATATTTTTATTTTAAAAGATATTGCGAAAAGACTTGTCGTCTCGCCAGAAAGATAGTGCACGAAATCTCTATTAACACCAAATGGAGAAGGAAATCTATTTTATAAAATATATAAAGTACTTGTTCGGACATTGAACGAACAGCTCAACACTTTTATGTTATTCGTTATATGAATTCACTACAGTTAGCAAATAAAGTCAGTTCGTAAGTAACTCGCGATCGATACCTACATTATCAAAGCAATCGGAAACCGCTCCGATTGCCGCGTAAAGATCAAAGCATCAAATTAAATCATTTTAGCTCTTAATATATCATTTTATAAATCTTAGTATTAACCAACTAAATAATCATAGTTTATATACCTTTAATATATCATTTAAAACCTTATCTTTCCTTATTTTTAACCAAAATACTTAAAAGTGCAGGTCAGTGCTAATTACGGGAGCAGGCCTAAACTTTTATAGTACCTACTAAAAACTTAATGTTGTATTACGGTGGATAAGATTGCTCGAGGCAGGGGAGAAGTCAGTAGCGCGCGATTTCTTCCCCAATAGCGTACATAGGTTCCTTCAACCGCTTGACACCCTATACTATACTATGCTGGCTTGGTAGTTTAAAAAAATATTTTATAAATGCTAACAGACCCTGACAAGTTGTTTAAATGAAAGCAATTTCAGTCCCAACCAAATACGGGCGGCGCCCACATGAATAACCCAAATAAATAAAATAGTAAAAACGTGTACCGTTCGTAACCTATTTTAGGTCAAACTCATTTACAGGTCAAACTAGTTTATCCGACCTGAATTTAAAGGTCTAAATAAGTTGGTCTAGGTTTTAGGTCTTGTATATATACTGCTTCGATGGTCTAGCAGTAGCGTGTTCACCCGCAGAGAACGAGGTCCTGGGTTCAAATCCCGTTCGGGCCAAAAAGTGATTTTGGGACTGTTCTGTAAAAAGAAAAAAATCTCAGCATCAGCCCGTAGTCTGTGAGTTGGCGGTATTATACCCCCGTGCCTC
Source organism: Pseudoips prasinana (assembly GCA_951640165.1). Classification (NCBI taxonomy): domain Eukaryota; kingdom Metazoa; phylum Arthropoda; class Insecta; order Lepidoptera; family Nolidae; genus Pseudoips; species Pseudoips prasinana. The sequence continues at coordinate 10,216,102 of OX621254.1, forward strand.
GGAGAGCACGTAAAGCCGTCGGTCCTGTACCTGACCTCTTTCCGGTCGTGTCGCATAGGCGTCCCATCGGATCATGAGAGTGATGGAATAGAAAGTGCTCCTGTGTTTGTGCACACACTTGACTGTGCACGCACTTTAATATGTCCCGCGCAGATGGATGTTGAGACTGGCCGCCGCGCGCCGTGGCCGGAATTCGGCAAGGAGGACATTAATTAAATTATTATACAGGCGAAACTATTTGCTGTGCGGCTGATGGCATGGATTATCGTCACCACATTTCATGTCGTGCGGGGTATATATCACAAGTCGACCCGAAGGTATATATCACAGAGAAAGGGCAGCGTCTTTCTATGTACTATGATCATTATACTGCGATCGGCAACCCATCTGCCAAGCGTATGACATATACCCATTATACCCATTGACCTATATGTATTCTACTAGACGTGCAAACCCATATTGAGAATTTGCTCACTGAGTTGCAGCGCCCGCGCTGCAACTCAGTCAAAATTTTGGCCGCCGCGCCCGCGCGCCTCACCTCGCGCACAGCCGGACTGGTACAGAGTTTTTATTCGAAACAGCTTGTCTAGTTATACATATAAGTCAATGCATATACCCCCAAAATATGAACACAAGTCCGTGGTAGAAATCATTTGGGGAGGTCTTTGTTCAGCAGTGGACGTTATTAGGCTGACATGATTGATTGATATATTGGAGATTTAGCTAACCCTACTCGGTTGGAGCTAGAATGCTATATTTCTTTAAAATTAAATGACCTGTTTATGTTCTCTTTGGGTTAGTCATTGGCTATCTATTGACATAAACAGTTGTGTCAATATATCAATCAAAGCACCCGTATTGATGACAGCATCACTACGGGTGCTTTATTGATATTCCGGTATTGGTGATGCCATTTATCGATACAAAATGGCGCTGCAGTGTTGCGCTGAGCGGCAACGAGGTATCGACACACTGATTGAGAGTCGGTCACTAGTCGCAGCTAGGTACGAGTAAATGAGAGAAATATTTGCTGATGTGAAGCAGGTAGACGGTTTTTGCGCGCGTCTTTCCTCTGTTACAGTTCAGATAGAGATAAAAATATTTTTGTTTGATACAATAACCATTGCTCATACGAAAAACAGAAAAGAAAATACTGGCCACTTTGTGAAATAAGCCCGTTACGTGTTTGTAATATCCCCTTTGTTTACAAAGCACACTCAGACTATATATATATGGAATTTTGAAAGATTGGGGTAGCTTGATGCGCTGGCGTCTGTACTATGGAAACCAGATAACTGATATACTACTTTACACCCAGACTCGGGACAGACAGACATGTTCATGGGTGGGAATTGAACCCGCTACCTGCGGCGTGAAAGGCAAGTATTTACCAACTAATCCAACCGTGGGTTGGCTTAGTTGGTAAAACAAAAGCAGTATATCAGTTATCTGGTCTCCATAGTGCAGACGCCAGCGCATCAAGCTACCCCAATCTTTCAAACTTCCATATATATATATATGGGTATACATATGGGTTATTTGAAAAACACCAACAACCTCGCAGGTTTAGATTGTTAATATCATAAACAACAAATTTTGTTCGAGGAGTTCGGATAACTCAGTACAAGAAAAAATAAATACTTTAAAAGTTGTACTGTCGTGACATTTATAAGTCTATGTTTCATTCATAAAATAAATGACGACGCGACGCGAACGGCGCTAAGCTCGCGGGCATGTGCCTTTGCGATGCTCGTAGAGTTATAAACATTCAAGTGAGAAATTAAAATAATGTTTAATAATTAATATTTAATTTCTGTTGCTGCTTATAGTGTTAACTATCTAGTACTACTAATGTTATTGGTGTTTTAGAAGTAATCCTGTAGATGTCCTGAACGGGAACTGAACCCAAAGTACAAGGGCGCCGAAGTGTAACGTGGCGAACAGTTTAACCACTACGCTACGCATGCAGTAATTATATTATTTACTTAAATATACATACAAGACTTAACTACTGAAAACTATACTCGTAAAAACTTAAGGTTTAGATACAAAAACAATAAAGGGCAATATACAAATATGTCTACCCTTACTAGCAGTAAATCCTTCGACAAATAGCCACATATCCTTAGGATTATCCCCCACACTATAATTGTTCCCCGAATTACAGCCATGGTCCATATAAAATGGCCATTAATATCTAATGACATTAACAGTTTACCTTTCCCATAACGCGATATCTCTTCCGGACCCTAACTTTTACTTTCGTGGGTACTTGTCCGTAGGCAATTCTTTTGTGCCTTTAAGGAAAGAATATTGTAGCCATGGTTTCATTTATTCCTTTATCATTTGTCTATTAGAAATGTAGGCTTTATTTGTGTTATACATAGACATACATACATAGACTCACGACTGTTTCCCAGAGGGGTAGGCAGAGAAAACGGATTCCCATTTGACACAATCTTAGCACACCGTTTTTGCGTCGTTTACTGTCATTTTATTCCTCATACATGCTTGCTTGTTAAGGGTACTTCTGATTTGGCCTTTCCAGAAAACGTCTCCGATTTGATCAGAGAATGCTCTAAGAGGCCCCTTTTCGGTTGTTCCATTCACACATGCCAGGTATACTTCTGTTGTCAATCTTCTTTCATTCATCCTTTCTAGATGCTCAGACCATCTCAGCATACGTTTTTCAATCTTTGTGACTACATAATCTTATACACCACAACGCTCTCTTACGTCAGTATTTATGTTATACATCATCATCATCATATCAGCCGAAAAACGTCCACTGCTGGACAAAGGCCTCCCCCAAAGGTCTCATCAATTACCGGTCTTGCGCTATTCCCATTTATCGACTTCCAGCGACCCTCACAAGATCATCGGTCCATCTTGTGGTCTTCTGGATCGTGATCACCACCTCAAAACCTTTCTGCTCCAACGGCCGTCAGTTCTACGAGCTATGTGCCCCGGGCTCATAATGTTATAAAATTTCATCAAGGATTTAAAACTTAGTCTCAAAATCTTCACCCGAAATTGTACTGTGTATTTTCACTATTTTCCTATTCATGAATTCTCGAGACTCCGCATCAAATATTAGCAAATATAACATAAACTGTGATATTTACTAGGATAGTAAAATAAAATGATGTATGGAAGAATGTCGACGAATCTACTTTTATAGGACATAAAACTCATAGTATAGAGGGCAGAGATTGATCCATTTTGTCAAGCCATTCCCCTTAATACGTCTTTGACATATATTTTAAATCAATATTCGTATTTCGCAGCACGAACATCATATCGTTCGCTGCTGGACATGAGCTTCCTCCAAAGGTATCTATAAAGTTGTAATTTGGAGGGGTTTGTCATAGTCACCGCGCTTGGCATGCGAGTTTACGACTGCAGTTAGGTGGTAACTGGTACACAGGTGGCGCTGCTATCGCACTACCTGGTGTATCCCTTAGTCACCTTTTACGACACCCACGGGAAAGTATGGGGTGGCCTTCTTATTCTTTTTAGACCGGAAACCACACGGCCTAAAAAGCGTGTTTACTGTCTAAATTCGTGATTTGAAAAATAATAACTATAATATCTTGACAATAACTTGATACGAGCTAGCTAAATATCATTTCTGTAATAAAATAAATTTTATAAATGTTTTCATACAAGATGTACCTAAATATCTATGTTACTAGAAATAATATCTAATGTATACAACTATATTACTACAAACATGTTCTGACTATTTACAAGCGCTTTTTTAAAGTCTACGTGAATAAAAAAAAAAAAAAAAGTACAATGTTGCCGGCTGAATTTTGGTCACTCAATTTTAACTGAGTATACCAATCTACACAGGCCTTTGTACAGCGCCTGAATGTGTGGTCTCTCATACTCTGGGTGTCCAGCACGACTAAAGAGAGAGGTCAGGAAAAGGACAAACAGCTTTACGTGCCCTCTGAGATGCAGGCATCTAAGCGACCCCCCTTACTATACTAACGTTTTTCGAGCATGGTCGCCTTACCAGCGCCCGCACAAGCGCACTTCGCCGCCAAGCTCAGCAGCTACCCAAGACAGGATTACGCAACGCTGGCGTCCCATTACGCCAGTCGGGTACAATCTGTGTGCAAAATAGTGAGACACGCTGGGGGCACAGTGCGGTGGGCTTTTATTTTGCTGGTTCGAAAAAAGATTGCGCCATTCTAAAGACGCTAGTCGGGGGTAGCCTAACACGGCCAGCTTTTAGACTGCTAATGAGCGTTTTTCTTGATAGATAAATTGCGAACGTAATATCTAAATATGCACATAGTGAAGTTGCCAGGGTAAACGACGCGGCGACGATAAATTGTTCTTTTTGGCCCACCATGGAAATTGAACGAATAAATCTATGAGATCTCATAGAGTTCACTAATTATGTGTAACATGCATCATATTTTTCCTGGTGGTTATTGTAGACTGACGCTTGCGACAATGTTATGTCTAGTTTACGTGCTCTCCGAGCCACGGCAGATTATCATTGCCAATTTTCTTTGCTGCTACAATACTGGTAGTGTAATCGCGCCAGATAAATGTCCGGGATTTGCACCAGGACTATATACCACTATTATATGCGGTCCAACATGCTTCTGCTGGACCGAGGAGGAAACGATAGTAGAAATATGAAGGATGTAGCGAAATCCCTGAATATTTTGAATAACAAAAGTTAAATCCCAACAATAAGCCGTACGAGTTTGTAAAGAAACAAGACAGGGAGATAGATTAGACAAATAATCCTGTTTATCATATGAAAGCTCTGAAATACTATGTCAAGTATACAGTGATATTTGCACTGAGTAAATGTTTGTCTCATTCCCACGTACTGTATTTTATGTGCGGGGCTGAAATAGAGATATAATCTTGAAAGTGTTAACTCAGTGAGTCTGAGAAGTATACAAATTAAACAATCGTCTGAGATACGGGAATCTTCGTTTGATTTTATGTAAACAGTGTCGTTAATTTGTTCGTTTAATAGCAAAGATAAATGTATTAATTGGTTTGTTTAATGTGTTTGTTATTGGCTTTGTAATCTGCTTCAAAACATTAAGGTTAAGAGATTCTTCGGATACCGAACTAAGTTAAATTGTTCAACGAATTAATCAAGGTTTTTTTTTAATTACAGTAATAACTTTATAGTGAAAGTGGTGTCTGTAACTGCATATTATTCCGCTACCTGTCGCTACACATTCCCAGTTACGTCAATATCAATGACAGGTGTTAATGTCAAATTGAAACTGAGAGTTGCAGCAGGATTTAGGATTATCCATATTAGGACGAAAACATTTTTTTAGGTTATTTTTTATTTGTGGGAAAGAGAATGTGTGCTCGCACTTATCTCTCTTTCCCCTACAGTCATATATATAGCGTAACTCTCTCCCTTTCTATCTTCACTAACTTATATCTCTCTCTCAACATTCGCGTCATCGGATTACACTTTTCGTAACGCTCTCGTCACGCATTCACCAGCTTTCTCCCCAAGTCAAGCATGTGGAAATTATTTTTACTTCAAAAAGTGTATGAAATTGCGAACCTTCCTCCTAATATTAAAAATGATATTAGTCTTATGCTTTCCATTTCGAATCATGGTATAAATCTAATTTGGATAATAAATGGTCTTTAAGAAAAGTCGTGGTATTTTTAAGTTGTTGAAAGTCAGATATGCCTCTTTGTAATATGACTGTCGTTATGATGAGAGTTAGGTCCTTTAGGCGATTGGTACACTGCCCCGCATGATGCAGCGTAGTGCGTGAGTGCGTGTTCTAACGTTGCTTGTAAGTATCTCCGTTTGTATAGAAAACACGCACAGTCCAACACACTGAAAACGCATCTTCATGAATGCGCGTGGATGCAGTTAGAACACGCACTCACGCCCTACGCTGCATCATGCGGGGCAGTGCGCCAATCGCCTTACTATCCAAAATGCGTATTCAGTTACTCTACCAATTTTCTAAGGGATGTCTATAGGATTTCTACGCTATTGATCAAAGATACGAACTACGATGTTATTGTTCCAATTTAATCAATCAACCTTTACCTATTGAATTTGTTTGATAATTAGTGCGTACAAGCTATGTAGACATTGTTCCTAACCAATCAAGTTTGCAATTGAATGGATTAAATATGTATTCAGTTCGTTTGAATAGACAAAGTTACGGTCTTATGGATACTTATGACTGGTAAGCTCAATACAGGCATTGCTTAGTGAGGCTATCATTGTATATCTTTCATGTAAAATGTGAACATGTTCACATTATCATAGTTCCACAATATCTATTTAATATTAAATTATTCATCATCATCATCATATCAGCCGAAAGACGTCCACTGCTGGACAAAGGCCTCCCCCAAAGATCTCCACAATTGCCGGTCTTGTGCTATTCGCATCCAGCATTTTCCAGCGACCCGCACAAGATCATCGGTCCATCTTGTAGGGGGCCTGCCCACGCTGCGTCTTCCGGCTCGTGGTCGCCACTCGAGAACCTTTCTGCCCCAACGGCCGTCGGCTCTACGAGCTATGTGCCCTGCCCACTGCCACTTCAACTTGGCAATTCTTCGGGCTATGTCGGTGACTTTGGTTCGCCTGCGGATTTCGACATTTCTGAAGCGATCCCGCAGGGAAACTCCGAGCATAGCCCTCTCCATTGCTCTTTGGGTGACCTTGAGCCTTCTAATAAGGCCCACAGTGAGCGACCACGTCTCTGTTCCGTATGTCATCACTGGCAACACACACTGGTCGAAGACTTTCGACTTGAGACACTGCGGTATTTTGGACGAGAAGATGTTACGTAGCTTCCCGAACGCTGCCCAGCCGAGTTGGATTCTACGATTGACCTCCTTCTCGAAGTTGGACCTACCTAGTTGGATGGTCTGTCCTAGGTAAATATAGTTCTCTACAACTTCGAGTGCAGAGTCACCAACTTTCAATTAAGTGGGTGCAACATGGACGTTTGACATGATTTTCGTCTTATCCATGTTCATTTTCAGACCCACTTGTTGAGAGACTCTGCTGAGGTCATCGAGCATTGTACCCAGGTCTTCCATGGTCTCAGCCATGACTACGATATCATCGGCAAATCGAAGGTGAGTGATGTACTCGCCATTGACATTGATGCCAAAGCCTTTCCAGTCCAGAAGCTTGAAGACGTCTTCCAATGCAGCGGTGAACAGTTTCGGAGATATAACATCTCCCTGTCTCACGCCTCGCTGCAAGTGGATAGGTTTCGAGATCTGGTCCTGGAGTCGCACTGACATAGTGGCGTTTTCATACAAACACTTTATCACCTTGATATACCGGTAGTCAATTTGGCACCTTATGAGAGACCTCAGCACGGCCCATGTTTCGATAGAATCAAAGGCTTTCTCATAGTCCACAAACGCTAAGCACAGTGGCTTTAAATTATTTACACATCTATAATTATAAAAATGATTAAAAATTAACAATAATATATAAATAAATATGTAAAAAATAGAGCTTCTGCTGCGGAAGTGTATGATGCCCTAGGCCGCGTGGTTAGGGCGGTAGAGTGAGGAACCTCCTCACGATGCGTGCGGTTCCTATAATTGCAGCCTTATGTAGGTAAACTGGATCATTGCGTCAGAAGTAGGTACTTTTGACCCAGTGATCCAGTGAGCCCACTAAAAGAAAAATAATTACCACACACACATCAACATTAGGGGCATGTCTACATATATTAATTACTGATGTACTCAAACATTTGAATATATTATGGGCTGATGAAGTGTTACCACTTCATCAGCAACACGGGCCTAGATAGAGTGGCAACAAAAACCACCACAGACCCTCTGGCCCGAATTTTCATCTGTATCAGCTAAATGAATGATCATCTACCACTGTACCGTGCGTTTCACCAAAAATCATTTTACCGCGCATTTTGTGCAAACACTTAACTGCGGAGATGTTTCCAATCCGGCAGTACATGGCAGCCTCCGAGAAACAAGCCTATTCCTGGCTGGCAACGCACTTGCGGCCCTTTCAGTTATATGAGTGTCTATAGGCGGCGGTGATCACTTACCATTAGACCGCTTGATCGCTTGTCTCGATATCCTACTAATATTATAAACGCGAAAGTTTGTAAGTATGGATGGATCTTTGTTACTCTTTCACGTAAAAATTATTGAATGGATTGTAATGAAACCTTACGATAATATAGCTTATACATCAGAATAACACATAGGGAACAATTTATAAAGATATTGTGTGATTTGTCCAAAATATGATAGTGTCAAGCAAGTAGGAAAGAATCTACCATCGAGAAAGAACCTACCATGCGAGCTATTCCGGCGTGCACTGCCAAAACCGCTAGACACACATCCTTCTAATATTACAAATGCGAAATTTTATGAGTATAGATGTATGTTTGTTACTCTGGTACGTCAAAACTACTTTAATGCGGGTGAAACCGCGGGGCACAGCTAGTTTTACATAAAAAAAAAAAACAAAGTATTAACTTACGAATCAAAACATTTGGAAAGTGTCAGTAGCCAGTAGGAATTTAAAACGATTGCACTACATATATAGGTTTCGTTCTTCTGCTTCAGCAGCGATGCGGCGTATGGATGGTTGTCCACTTGCACCACGTTGCCTCCAATCTTCTCCATAGAATCATCCAAGTCATGATCGCCTGGTACATGAAAAGCAAAAACAATCTGTTTCATTTTTGTAGAGAAACCCCCAACATTGAGACACGTACTACCGAGTGCTCTCTAATTTATTTTTTAAGATAACGCCTGCACTAGTCTGTCTAATCTCTGTGTCGTGGGGTACTTTACAAACATAATAGACGGAAACAAATTACATCCAGACTCAAAACAACTATTTATTGGTCACACAAATAGTTGTCCGGCGCGGGACTCGAATCCGCGACACGAAGCGGCGAGGCGACTGTCTAAGCCGCTGCACCACACGTGCAGTCAAACTGTCTCAATAATAAATTGTCCTGCCATTATCACCGGGTACACCAAATTACTGCACTAGAGAAATAAATTCTTGTGTCGTGAGGACTTCACAAACACGCAAATCACAATGAATGAATGGGAAATAGTTGCACAGTGCGGGAATTGAACCTAGGACATACAACGATACCGAATTTACAGCAAGGCAACAACGTAATAATTAATGAATTTGTTAAAAAAAATATGCGATACGAACGATTCGGTTGCCAACTCATCGTATAAGTTTTAAAAACACAATATGATTTTATAATAAACCTAAAACAAGCCCACAAAAGCCTTTTTGTAATTAGTGTTAAGGTAACTTTATATTCAAATACATTTAAACAACCTACATTACTAGTGTAAACAATAATTAAAACGTTCACAGATTCAGTCCATACAATTACCAGATCCCTTGGGGTTCGGTCCGTTTCTAAATTACAAAATTTAGTTTTACATCGCCACAACTGTTTATGACTAGCAAAGGCTGTGTCTATTCCAAAATTCGGTACTGAAATTGGCACAGCTTAATTTAATATATACAACATGTAACGTAATTAACGCACACACTCAAACACCCCAATTAGAATATTATGTTGTAATCATAATACCTACATACAATGAATTTTTAATTTAACATGTATATGCATTGTTATTTACTAAATAAATTTCTTGGAATAAAGTTTATTTTTCTTTATTTTGCATTGAATGGTGGAATTTGTATGAATACAAATAAAACTGCAATTTTAAAAGTCTTATTTATTTGACTTACGGCCAATTTCAATTTATTTTGACTGTATACTATGACAATAATTTCCGTAGTTTAATTATTTTGGAATAAAAAATAATCTATAATAAAAATGATATAAATCGATTCAGTAAACGATTCTGAACAAACTATTTTCAGGATGTGCGTTAATTAAATTACAATTTGTGTAGCTGTTAAATTCAACGTGTCGGGTAAGCTATCGAGACGTAGCCTTGCGGGCTGAAACGGGAGGCTTAGCGTCAACAAGTATAAAACTCCAATATAACGTTTTTTATCATAGCTCTGGCGAAGCAATGAAATCCTTACAGGCTAAATGTATTCATCATTGTAAAAAAAAAATATTTTTATCTTCATAATCATATTTTAAGCTATGCAAATATAAATGCATTGTCTATTGCCTCACTTAAAAAAATAAAATAAGGATGGATGGTTTTACGTGCGTTTGACAGCACAAGGATGCACGTGTGGTGCAGCGGTTTAGACAGTCACCACGCCAGTTGGTGACCCGTTGGTGTCACTCAACTATTTGTGTGACCCATAAGTAGTTTTTCTGAGTCTTGGTGTACTGTGTCCATCAATTACACTAATGTTTTAAAAGTGTTACAGGGATACATGAGCATTGGGCGGGCATCGACTTTAAAAAAATACTGTGTGAATACACAGTATTTTTAGCTACACCGACATATTTTTTAATGGAAAAGCCCCAATAATCTTTTTTTGGTTCGAGAACCTATTTGGATCTTAATTAGATAGCATTGAACGCCATTTATTAGTCCCTGACGATCTGAAACTTCCCTTCAAGGGAATAGTTGGGATATTAACATATCTAAGTTTCAATTTTCTACGTTCTTATCATAAACTTCAAAGAACTTTACCATATGATGCCGGGTAACCATTGGGCTATGTAGATGGATACATTATGTCTACTGTTGGACAAAATCCTCCCCAAAGAATGGTGGGATATGCTATAATCGCCACGCTTGGCAGGCGGGTTGGCGATAGTAGTTGAATGGTCATCGTTCACATTAAAACGCTTCCGCCCGTTCTCTGGTAGGTATTCCCTCAGGGAGATTTCTACGGGATGAGATGGGGTGATGATATTCTACGCCGTCACCACACGAGAATCAAAAGATTGAAGGTGGCCATACTGTCAGTACCGTAGGTATACGATACAGGGTACGAGGTATAGTCAGCTGCATTAATAATAATGAAGCTCACTACACCTGTGTCCTGTTATGTTCTGGGAATACAGTGCTAATTCCCTGATCTATTCAGTATGCAGAAGCGCCGTAGCAACGTATAAATTAGCTACACTATATTTACATATACCTACTATGCTAATTTTACTGTCGAATCTTATATGATCTTTGTATCCTGGGCGTGACATAAATACGTCATTATACCAACCCTCCTATCAGGTTCATACCATCTGTTATACGGTAACAAGCAATTTTCACCTCTACGCTTCTGTAACAAGGGGTAAAGTAGCGTAAACGTTGAGTCTGATATATTCTTGCTGAGATAATCAGACGCAGCCAGTATCCGTTCCTAGATTTATTGCTAAGACCATTAGAAAAATAGCTCATTTATATTATGGAGCTGTTTCTAAGGCCTGATATGAATTCTAGGTTACAAAAGAAAGTTGTTTTTGTATATTTTTCTGTCTGGGTGCTACAATATACCTTTTTCTATGTTATGTTTCGTGTTTACAGAGGCAAGAATAACATGGAGCAAATAAGTAACCATGTCGCTAGTTTGTTAGTTTGTATGTATTCATTTTGATTAGGAACTGAGGTTAGGTTTTTCTTTTAGAAGTATCGAACTCTAAACAACCGATATTTTTAAGTAAGATCTCTTTTAATAATTATTTATCTAGAGTATTTTTGAAGTGCTTTTCAGAACCTGCCGCCATACAAGATAGGGGAAAAGAATATTTGTACTCAGAATAATTCAAAAACACTATGTAATAGTTAGAATTATAAATTAGAAAAAGAATTAGAATAATTCAAAAACAGGTTAGTCGTAGTGTGAGGGCCAGAGAAAGATTGTTTGTATATATTATAGTTGTATATGTCAAATATTGTCCGTAATCATGTATGATCATGTCACCTAAACCGGCGAGCATGTATGAAGAATATAATGACAGTAATCGAGGCAAAAGAAGTATGCAAAGATCGTGACAAATGGAAATCCGTTGTCTCTGCCTACCCCTCTGGGAAACAGGCGTGAGTCTATGTATGTATGTATGTATCATGTACTAGTTATGTGTGTTGAATTGAAATAAATGATTCTATTCTATTCTATTCTAATAATAATAATATCCTGGGACATTATTTACAGACTCAAATCCACGGCCTAATTAGTAGCCAATAAGTACTTTACATGTGTATAAGTCAGAGTAATCAGATATTTTAAATAGTACTCTAAAGTACTACTTTACGCTTGTTACCAATAACAAGCGAGCATCACATAATCAGTCTTTATTATTTTTTTTTTATTGGGACTAGTCCCTTCCGCTTACCCACCACTGCAAGTCCTGTAAGCCAGGATCAACAGTGGCACACAATGAAATGACACTGAGCGGTGAAGCTCAGGCATGTCCCGGGGAATCACTTTAACTGTCTTGGATCCTGCAACGAGTTTAATCAGAAAGAGAAAAAGGATGAGTTAGAAAATCAATAGTTCCACTTCCCTCCAGAGCAAAGCGGGAGACAGAATGATGTAAAGAGGCTATAGCCTCATAAAATGAGAGATTTGCAACTAGAGAAGCCAGCTGCAAAAGCACCGCGGATCAAGTTAAGAGTCCTAAGTGAGCTGTTATATTTGATTCCAATAGTAGGTATGGCAAAAGCGCTTAAACGCACGGAAGTTGTTCCTTGTTGCCACAAGATCCGTATAATAAACTACTCCAGATATTGGTTGCAAGCTGTTTAACATAATATCAAGCTGATTTTGCCAGAGATCACACTCCCAAAGGACATACTCAGTCTGATATCATCTACTGCTGGACACAGCCTCCCCTCCCCCAAATGTTTCTATTACGTTGCCATTTGGTAATCACCGCGCTTGGCATGCGAGTTTCCGACCGCAGTTAGGTGGTAGTTCTACTGTAGTGGGTGTACCCACGCTGTCAACGCAACGCCAGCACATCAAGCTACCCCAATCTGTCAAATTTCGCCAATTTAAAGTGAACCTTATTGTTATGTGATAAAGTTGAAAATCTATAAAGGAAATTTGACCGATTGGGGTAGCTGGATGTGCTGGCGTCTGTACTTCGATGTATAGTATGAACTGTTATTGTGTGGCCATTCGAATCTATATATATAAAAATGAAACCCGTTTTCCGTTGTCACGACATCACGCGTGAACGGCTGGACCGATTTCACTATTTCTTTTTTTATTGTGTTTGTTATTGTCAGGAGAAGGTTTTAATGTAAAAAAAGAATTTAAATATGCGCGGAAAATAAGAAAATAGAAGAATACTTCACAATCAAATATTATTTCTAATCTCACCTGAGCGCTTTGGACAATATAACCTTTTTTAATGTAACTTTTTTTTTTTTGACATAGTATTAACAGATAGCGTGCGTTAATAGTCATCGTTAAGACAGGACAAGGTCTGTCGGGTCAGCTAGTTTACAATAAATTGCCAAATTATTTGAAAAGCCTCAATTTAAATATGTTTAAACGCAAATTATTTGAATTTTCAATTAATAAATGTTATTATTCTACAAAAGAGTATTTAGATGATAAGTCATTTTAAATTGTTCATAGATTTTTTAGTTATAAGATAATATTTGTACACCATAAATGATAGAATACATGAGACTTTCAGTGCCCTTAGACTCAGATCTGGACACATTCCATGCAAAAAATTTGCCTTTATGATGAAGAAGATCACTTCACCCAATTGTGAGGAATGTGGATGTATCGAGGACCTACAACATTTATTGATGGAATGTGTTCGAATTGAGTCTAGTAGAAATAATTTAATAAGGTCCCTGAACTTGAACACACCGATGTGGGCATGTGCCACAAAATTCTATCCCAACCAAGATAGGTTTGTTCAAGTTCATGGCCCATATATTGTAAAATTCAATTGTTTAGGATACGATGGGACTGACATACGCTATGCGTAAAAGTCCCTTTAAATAATTAAAGAAAAAAAAATGAGACTTTCGCATTTGTAACACCTAGGTATATTCCTTTATTGTACCTACTATATTCTTATTTGTAAGAATATAGTATTCTATTCTATTTTATTCTATTCTAGCCCTGTTATTCTTTCTAGACCGGAAACCACACGACCAAAACAACAAGCGAGCATATGTAGATCCAAAAATATGACTACCAATAAACTTACACGTCGAATGTAATAAGTTGTGTTAGTACACTACTATGAACCTTCTACAACTAAAAATGAGATTGTTTTTCTCCCCACAATAGTATTCCAATCGTACAAGTTGTTTGTGCGAGTAATACACTTTCTACCTGATATTGTTTGTGTGCTACGGATTTCAGAGTAGATAGAATCAATACTACTCACTTATCGTATTAGAACTGGTTACCCTAGTGTCAGAGACGTTCAAGCCACTCAGTAGGCATCTGGCATGTTTTAACGACTGTTACTGTTACTATTACTACTATAATATACTACAGATACATAATTTGGTAGGTAGAGATAGAACGTTTCTACCTCCTTTTAAACGAGAAACGGATTTTGACCATCCTGATCTCGAGAGACAGCGCATTCCACAGAAAACTAGTTAGAAGTGACGCCCTGATGCTGGTAATACCAAAGTTGAGTAAGATAGACCGAGGTTACATGAGGATGGATGCTCGTTTTCCATAGACACTTCGGCTAAGATAATGTTGGCTCACGCGTCAATGTCATGATTACTTATTATTATTATAAATATTATTGTTCACATAAATAGAAAAAAGTACAAAATCCGTTTATTATTTGTAACTAACTATTTACTTTGTTTTGTCTATTTATTTTATTTATAACTAATTATTTCTAACGACTCCAACCGGGACTGGCAACTTAAATTGGCCTCCGTAGCACCAATACGCTCTATAATTAAACCACTTTGGTGATCACCCATCTATGGACTGAGCGCTAGCCTAGTTACTTAACCACGCCGATCTCTTACGGGCCAGTGAGAGCATCTAGCTATGGAAGCTAGAATCAATTTATAAAAGTAAGTTGACTCTGAAGTGTTTGTAAAAACCGATTGAAGCGCTTGATAAATTTCCAGAATTCTTACGGAAACCCACATGTTCAAGATATAAATTATACTTTGTGCATAGGAAAAAAAGGTTATCTAAGAAAGCTATTTTAATAGTCGATTATTTCTTGAGTACCTCCAAATGGAGGTAACCAACATTCGAAAGAGCAGTCTATCGATTAATAAATTTTCGAGGAATCGTTCATTCGAAGCAGCGTTTGGCGAGAAAAGGTTGTTTCGCAATAAATTCCCTTCGAACAATCGTTCAGTCGACTTACCGTTCATCGAACATTTGACTCTCGCTACTACGTTACGGACCCAGAAACAATATATCCCTGAACGATTGGACAAAGATAAAGATATTTCTGTACTTATTAATTTCATTTATATACTCATTTTAACATTGCTCTATCTATATCTATACAAATAAATAAAATTGGAGTGTCTGTTTGTAATATTGAAATAGCCGGTTTTTACTACATAAATATGAATATATATACGGTACATACACCAAAATGACATTTTTTACAATTTTTGTCTGTCTGTCTGTCTGTTTGTTCCGGCTAATCTCTGAAATGGCTGGACCGATTTTGACGGGACTTTTATTGGCAGGTAGCTAATGTAATAAGGCGTAACTTAGGCTACTTTTATTTTAGAAAAAGTATTTTTTTTACTAAAAAACTAAATAAACTAATTAACACGCGGACGAAGTCGCGGGCACAGCTAGTCCTACATAAGATGCACTCTAATAGAAATCACACTAATATTATAAAGGCGAAAGTTTGTGAGTGTGTATGTTTGTTACTTCTTCACGTCTAAACGGCTGGAGTGATCTTAGTAAAATTTGGTATGGAGTTAGCTGACACCCTGAATTGACATATAGGATATAATTTCTAAAGTTTAACGCGGGTAAAACCGCGGGGCTCAACAGCTAGTTATCTCTAGTTCCAAGTTATACAGTTTCTGTCTACTGCATGTATTGGCTGTTAGGATTGCATTGGATGCTAAATCAATTACAGTTCACGGGTGATTGGAACGTTGCAATTTACTTGATTATGTAGTTGAGTTGTTTACGCGTAGCTATTTAGAACTATTGTGTATACCTACAGTGTACAGTATAAATTAAGGGAATTACGTATGTGATGTGTATTGCTGTGTGCTGGCGGCATAAAATATCATCACCCCATCTCATCCCGTGGAGGGCGTAGAAATCGACCGAGAGAATACCTACCAGAGAACGGGCAGCAACGTTTTACTGTGAACTATGATCATCAAACGGCGATCGCCAACCCGTCTGCCAAGCATGGCGATTATGGCATGAGGTATGAATAATCCCCCAATGGAAAACACGTTCAGTTTATCCCGTTAAACTCTAATTTGGTAAGAAACTAAAGTGAACTTCGCAATCAATATAAAAATTGTGTCACATTAGTCCAGCCTCACCCAAATAGCCAAAGAGCAGTTTTAAATCCAAGGTCTACTGTAAGTCAGCCTCTAGTATTGCTTCAGCGAACGTCTTTGCGGGTAGCTCCCAAAAAATATATATTACACGAACCAATCCAAATCTTCATTTTTCCTCCGTACAAAGAGCCTTGCTCGCTAGTTTACATATCGAAATCACGCGGACAACCAACAAAAGGAAATAATATGGAAGAGCATCTCGATAAACCTTTTTGCACAAAAACAATGCTATAATTCCACAAGTCGACATCAAAGGTTAACATGCTGACTCCCAAACAGTTAACAACAAAGACAATAGTTTCTCAACATCTAAAATAAACTTTTCAGTATTCCGGTACAGTTTAAATTTAAATTCTATTTACATAAAAATACGATTCAATTTCACATTGAAATGGAATTGTAGATACGCCATTCTCGAATAGTTTCCCAACTTCACATTATCGTGGTCACATCTGCCACAAAAACTTCTCAGTTTAGTGTTTGATAAACACTGTGAGTGCTGTTAAATGCCAAGTAAAGGCACTTACACACTGACAGAAAGTGAAGCGCTCATAAACAAATATAAATAGTAATCTTTTATTGAAATAATAAACAAATAACAATACTCAATGATTGGACTGAAATGTGTATAAAGTAATATCAAATACCAAAAGAATAAAATTGATTCACAAACATTGGAGTAAACACGTAATATTATAAAGAAAGAAATACAGTCGATGTGCAAATTACTCTGTTGGTGAAGTTAGTAAAACAATGAGAAAAATGAAAGTTCTGTTTTAAGACATGACATTCACTGATAATGCACTTTAAATAACTTAACAGTGTGTATATGGAATATAGTATAATTATGTTCTTATTGAATAGGTTATATTTCCATATAAGTATGGAATAGGTGATCTGAGTGCAGAACAACGTTTCATTTCATTTCATTTTTCAATTTATATGAAGAATATTAAATTTTTTCTATCGATAAATATAGGCAATTACCTAAATATATGAATAAAAAATTTAAAATTTCTGAAGATACGTGTTAGAATACAAGTGCTTTATCATAGCATTTATTTATTGGTCAGGCTAGGAACCACCTTAAGCTAAGGCCTTAACGTCTATCAATTGACCGTATATATAAAAATAATATTATTATATTTAAATTATCCATTACTAATTTTATAATGAAGTCATTTACTACAAAATAAATCTGTTAACTGATTCGAGAGTTCAATATTTTTAAGTAATTTTTGTTGCGTTGCGCCGGTAATAAATAAGTATCTCGGGAAAACTAACATTCTCTCATTTGATCCCAAACTAGGCAGACTCTGTACTATGGCAACCAGAAAACTGATAAATATACCTATATATTTCTAAATATAATAATTATAATAAATAGGGACAATATCACACAGATCGTCCTAGCCCCTAACTAAGCAAAGCTTGTACTATGGGTACCAGGCGACGATATACATACTTATATAGATAGAAAAATACTTAAATACATAGAAAACATCCATGACTCAGATACAAATATTCGTGCTCATCACACAAATATTTGCACTTACCGGGATTCGAACCCAGGACCACCAGCTTCGTAGGCAGGAGCACTACCAACTAGGCTACGGTGATCGTCAATAATAATAAAAATATATAAATATATTATACATAAATTAGACACTAGAAACAGAATAAATAGCCGTCCTTATCACACGAAGATTTGTCCGGGATAGGGATTGAACCTACTACCTCTGGCTTAACATCAGGTTCACTAATCACCAGGCTAATAGGCCAATTGATTTATCTTCAAAGTAATGTGCAAATATATCAGTAAATAACAATTAAATAAAGTCGTAGCTTATTTTTAGCCGCACCGTTGCATACTTGCTTGCTTACTTGCTTATCGTATGGGCAGTGGTAACCCTGGTGTCAGAGTTGTTCAAGCCGCCCAGTAGGCCTCCGACATGGTTTAACGACTGTTGCCTAATGGCTACAACCGGGACCGACGGCTTAACTTGCCCTCCGAAGCACAGAAACGCTCACAAATTAAACCACTTTGGCGGTCACCCATCTATGGACTGACCGCGAGCCTAGTTGCTTAACCTCGCCAATCACTTACGAGCCGGTGAGAACATCTGGCTATGAGCCGCACCGTTTGTTTTGAGCAATCTGAAAGAGCCTTCATCGCTGGAAAATAGGAAGAATGTTTTCCCAACTCGAACCAAAGTTTGTGCGAAAGTTTAGACGCAGTTTCGAAATGGATGGAATTTTAGTGAATTATATTATATGTATTTTCAGTATTCACTGTTTCTATTTCCCTTGTTCAGTTATCCAGCTTGTAGACGTTTTTTTTTTGGGAAATCTTGGACTTGATATTGATATTGAACGGTGGTACTAGACGTAAGGGTTTGAAATACTTTGCCATTTATCGTATAAAACACGATGCGTTCATTAATGAGATCGCACGGAGGAATATGCCCTTTCATTTTCAAGGTAGGTCTTTAAAATACTCAGTGATCACACAAAATTACTCTACAATAGTGGTTTGTACAGTACTTTATTTACTTAACTCTTGTTGAATTTTCTATGAAGGATTAAGTAATTTGACGTTTAAATCTAAAGTTTGTTAATGAAGATAATAATAAGAACTGGGGCGATGACTTACATTAATTGGTTGAATTTATATCTATAACTTAATATTTAGCTTTTTATAGGTGACTAAAGTCTGCATATTTTTCGTAGAGGTGTGACGTAAGTTTTTTTTTGTAAATTTTATCAATCCGGACGAGTATCCGTTTAAATAAATTGTATTATTTATTATTATTAATACTATTTTAATTCGTAGAATAGTATTTAATTTGATTTCCTATACTATTTAGAGGACTAACTGACTAATGCAATGTTTATATGGTTTATTTATGTATCCGTATAAATTATGGATTTATAAATAAAAAAGATTGGATGTTTTGCGGATAATTGGTAAGTTATTATCCAACATTGCCGTTTAAACCCGGTTGCCTTCAAACTCATCAATATTGGAATTGAGAGATGTGTTTCATAATATAAAATATGTTCAATAATGTAAATTTTAATACTGTGGTCGTCTTTAAGTGTTGCAGCACTATTATTTTTAAGTATGTACGTGTCCTATAACTGCATGAGTGTATGTAACGTTGACGATCCTTAAATTAATAAATAAATAAGTCCCCGATATACAGGGATTTATACCAAAAAATGATCCTCACAGTTTGCTCTCCATTTGTATCTAAAACTTCATGTATGAAATGTTTGAAAGGTTTCATAACATGTTATTACAAACTTCGTAACGCTAAGCACGAACTGTGTATTGTTTGAACAAATCTAGTAGTTGTTCTCTCGGTTTGTTTGTGAGAATTGTATAAATATTGTTAGGGTTCCGTAAAACAAGAAAACCCTTCTGGATGCCTAACTATATGCTTAAAATAAATAAATAAATATCTTGGGACTACTAACACCCGCTACGGTTCGTGGTTGCCACTCGAGAACCTTTCAGCCCCAACGGCCTTCGGCTGGATGCGAATAGCGCAAGACCAGCAGTAAGTTGTGGAGATCTTTTGGGGAGGCCTTTATCCAGCAGTGGCCATCTTTCGGCTGATATGATGATGATGATGAACTTACACACTGCCATCTGGGGCTCTAGCGGCTAAGTCACCGAACATCGATTTCTTAAATGGCGTTCAAATACATAAAGGATAAAAATGACTTAATCAATCGTTACATCGGCTTCAACGTTGGCAATCGATTCCGGACCATTTATGACGTCACATGTGCTCATGGAAGCCGATTTAACGGTTAAAAAAGTCATTTTTATCCTTTATTTATTTGAACGCCATTGAGAAATCGATGTTCAACTTAGCCGGTACAGCCCCTGATCCCAAACTAGACCGAGCTTGTACTAAGGTGATCAGACAACTGATAACATATTATAGATAAATTAAACCCAGACACAGAACAAATACTCGTGCTCATCACTCAACGATTTGTCCCGGGTGGGGATCGTATCCACGACAACTAGCTTAGAAGTCAGAGTCACTAACTACTAGACCAATTGGCCATCAAATCTATTCATATGTCCAATATGCCAGAGTCATTAATGTCAGTGACTATAGCACTTTAACCAAACATAGTCGTTAAGTTTAAAGGTCAATATTGAACTTATGAATTAATTCAAGAAGGCTGTGTGGCTGAGGGCGAAGAATATCGCCACCCCATCTCATCCTGTGGGGGTCTAGAATTCCTTGTGAGGGAATATCGTTCAGAGAACTGGCAGCAGCGTCTCTGTGTGTATTTCGACCATAATACTGGGGTCACCAACCAGTCTGCCAAGCGTGGCAATTATGGCATTTCCCTCCAACAGATGGAAACAATCCAATCTTTTACGGAGGTATTTTTGTAGCAGTGAAAGTCATACGGCTGTTATGATGAAGATGTGAATATTACGAAATCGTAAGAGTCGTCGCTTCATGACTGTGTACGGAACCCTTTTTGCACAAGTAGGTTTTAGCCATGTTTTGTTTATTTAATATTCAAAAATTATATCCTTTGAATTTATAATAAATTATATTAAAATACTTCATATTTAAAACCCATCTAACGCGAAACGGGAATACAAAAGTTGCTGAAGTTCATACAAAGTACAAGTTTAACCGTGCGGTTCATTTAATGACTAGACACACAATATGATTTAAATAGTTATCTAAACGGTAAAACGGGGAGGTAGGGGAGGATGGGCACTTTTTACTTTAGATTTTATAGATAATAAACATTTATTGCCAATTCTTATTGCACCACACATTTGGCTAGATATCTTAGATAGAACTTTCTTAAAATTAAGATCAGTCTTAACATTACTAGAAAATTCCAGAAATTAAGTAAAAGTGCCCAAACCTCCCTGCCGTAGGGAGGTTTGGACACACCCTGTGGGAGGCTTGGGCATGGCCTATAAAACACTTTATATCCATAATAGAATTTAAAATAAATCTTAAATAGTATCTTAACTTATCTAAGATTAGGTATAACCCATAAAGGTTTATCAAATGTGTACTTCGAGCTACGACGTTTAGTTTTATTGCATGTCTCTGGTCCAGGCAATTAGTTTTGATTTCTTCTAGTGGGACACTTGCTATGTCATCTACTTCTAGGAAAAAAAAAGGTGTTTCGTATCTTACTCAGCCTCACAAATTTTGATTCCGCTGACATAGTGCACAACAGGCTTTTTAGTATTAAATTAAATCATTATCACCTCATCTTCATCTAATTCTTCTTCTGACGTTTCTCCAACGAATGATCCCTCAAAACTGTCAGTGAGTAAAACATTTTCTATATCGCTATCACTACTGCTCATTTGCTTTTTCTTTATTCGATGTTAGTTCTAGTGGAATTTTAGGAACCGGTTTCTTCTCAATATTTTTAATAACCTTCTTTTCCTGCTTCTATCTTCCGTTGCAAACTTGATCTAGAGACTTTATATTTATCAGCTGTTGTTTTTATTTTTGATCCTTTTGATACCTATTCTATGGGTCGTAATATCAAATCTTTAGGAATATCCCGTCGCATATCTTTCTTTTTTAATTTAAACGGCGTCTTACTGTAAGTAAAATTATTAAAATAATATAATTAAAGCAAGAATTAGAATTTAAAAAATCACGCAATACTCAACATATAGGAGGGAGCATTGGGCATGCCCTGACCTCCCTCACATCAGAATGCCCATTGCTCCCTCTGTATCCATTTTCAACATAAGTTACCGGTTTTTTGTTATTTAGGTATCTTTGCGTGAAATTTAGTTTAATTTATAAGTTAGTAAATATAGAATAGGTATATATTTAAAAATAGACAAACCTTTAGTTAGTTTTCTCCTTAACACGATCCGAAACCACCAAAAAATATTCACTTTTACGACCGCATAACCTTTAAACGTGTCTTTGTTCAACAACTGATAGAAATGACATACAGGCTATGGATAAAAAGTGTTGCGAGTCGGTAAAGTAAACTATCAAATTGGAGAAAAATTAAAATCTGTGACCGGATCAGAATAAAAGGGGAGTGACCATGTCTCCCGACTGCCCGTCCCTCCCCTAAATGTTACATGGCGTTTTTTAAGAACTAATTTTAAAATAAATATGATATTATTAAACACATATAACATTTAGACCCCATTTAGAATGTCTTAAATCACTTCGTTTCTATTTAAGAATTAATCATTTAAATTATTAAAAACTATTTCTTAATTTTGTGGGTTTAAATTATTTCTAATTTAACACCTCAAAATTATTTCGGAATTTTGTGGGTTTAAATTATTTCAAAAGTTGCTTGTATATGATTTTTTTAAAGACAACTCCCGCACTAGGTTATCTGATTCCTATATCACGGGGTACTTCAGAAACATACAATAGACGGAAACAAATTAACAACTATTTGTGGGTCACATAAATAGTTGTCCGGCGCGGGATTAGAACCCATGACACGAAGCGGCGAGGCGACTGTCCTAGCCGCTGCGCCACACGTGCATTACAAGCGCAGTTTTGCTAGTTTAAGGCAGAAATTTAATTTATTCTGGTTGTGTTAGTCTATTTGCCTAAATACCTGATGAGTCCTGAAAATCTTGGTCCTCTTCATCTACTTTGTTCAGCACACCGTTGGCACAGGCTACCAGAAACAGAACTCCCCACATGTCTAGCTATTACAGAACTGAGTTAATAGTTAACAAAGCTTTACAACGCTTTCTATACAGACTTAGGAAGGGCTAGAAATGTAATGCGTAATCGAATTATACAAGTTGTAACAGAAATAGTGGACGTAACTTAAGTTTGCATTTGAAGGTGTTACAACAACTACCTTTAAGCAAATTATAAAGAGAAATAATATTTTTTATTGAACTTAGTATTTATTTTTTTAATGACACTAAAAAGTTCAAGTTCCCTAAAATCAATAAAAAAAATAAGTTTTTTGGTAAGGCATGGCAATCCCTATGCACTCTACCCGCAAAAAGTGTCTGATTCTCACTGGTTCTAGTCTGGTTTGTCGGACTTACATAAACCTAACGACTTGCCGTGAACTTCGTTTTTTTGTTTGTAGTGGACAAACTGAAAAACTTCTTAGTTTACTTTAAAATTTTCACACCTATAGAAAGCATACATACATTATCACAGAGTAACATGCGCTATATTATATTAAAAACAAATTAGATCCCTACATAAATTATAACATGAATAACCCAAGCTATCAATTTGCTAATAAAAGTCATCATTTCATTATTATGATCATATCAACCGAAAGACGCCCAGTCACCCAAAGATCTCCACAATTGTCGGTTGGCAATATATTGTAATTACTATGTTCAGCAATAAATTATTGATTGATTGATTGCGCTATCCCAAACAAGGAACAGAGACGTGGTCGTTCACTAGGGACCTTATCAGACGGCTTAAGGTTACTCCAAGAGCTTTGGAGAGGAGTATGCTTGGAGTTTCCCTGCGAAATCTAATCAGAAATGCTGAGATCCGCATGCGAACCAAAGTATCACATATAATCATCAATATAGTCATCATTTGGTGTTAAGAAATCATTAAAACTACTAATTTATATTCTGCCCGTACGAAAACGGGGCAAGTCACTAGTTGATTTTTATTTAATAACTTTTCTCGAAGCTCAACGAGAGTCAAGAGTTCCCATTTTATTGGCTAATTCCTTAAGATTTTCATGAAACATTTTCTTACTGTTTCAAGAGAAATATCTACTGCTAAGACTGTCTTGCGTAAATGTGTAGAGAACACAAGACTAAAAGGAGATCGGGATTTCTGGGCCTGACTGTAATAAGTTGAGATATGGTTTAAAAAAAGCGTTGTATTTTTCTATTTCAAACTGTAAAAAATTTACCCAATTTACAATCTGGAAAACGAGAAATCTCTAAATAACTGTAAGGCACGAATTAAATTGGTTGTAGATTACTATAATCGATTAACGTTAATGAGTTCAAATCTGGTTCAAATAATGTAATATAAAAACTTTGCATCAGACACCAGATAACTGATTTTATCAAAATAATGATTAAATACATTACAGTTAACATAATATCAACAGTAAAAAACGTGCACATATCAACAAAATAAATATAAAATCATAATATATAAAAATACCTTGATATCCGTGGATTTTTTTGTGATTGGCTCATAATTTATAGACCCATTAATTGACACCACTTTCATCTTTTTACATCTGGGCCCAATATTGTATGAAAACGTATCTGTCTCCTTTACAAAATTGACGCTTCGTATTTTCCAATTCCATCATTTTTTTACAGAAATAGCCAGGCAAACGAGCAAGGGCGTGGCTCGATGGCAAGTAACGAACATCAGAGGCCGCAAGTGCATTGCTGGCCTTTAGGAAAGCAATAGGTTTGCTTCTTGGAGGTTGCCATGTCATACATTATTGGAAATCCCTCCGCAGTTCGTTGATTACACAGTTCCACAGAGTCTTCCTGTTGTTGTCATTCATTGAATCAAATTTCTACTTTAGGTAGAAAGTTTTTAGTTCTGTGCCTCTAGCACGCGTTCCTGCAGTTTACTTACTCGATCACACGTACAGTTTCCTCCCATACATTGAGCACCAGCGCCTCTCGCGGAAACTATTAAGAACTAAAACTCTGGTGCTCAATGTATGGGACGAAACTGTACGTGTGATCGAGTAAGTAAACTGCAGGAAGTCGTGCTAGAGGCACTGGTTCTACGCCGTGTCATGTCATGAATTTCTACACTTTTATGCAATAAAAATTGTTAACTAATTTGACGTCAGCTTTAGGATAAATTATATTTTTTTTAGAATCTTAGAAAATCAATTGATCTTTGCAATTAATTAAAAGCGGAAGGCGTCAGAGCCTTTCTTTTTCAGAAAATACCCTGTTTAGTGAAACCAATAAATCACTGACATGTTTTTTTCACCCCTTAATGCAATACAGAGAGAGTTTTGCAAAAGCTTTCCTTCGAAAAGGATTTTCTACTTATTTCTTTTTAAACATTAATCTAGATTTGCATTGAATTCTCGGTGATGCATGTTTTCCTCTTCGATAGTTTTGGATCACACTAAATCGATGGATAGTGCTGAATCGCGCTACTATTATCAATGTGAAAGGTAGTGTGTGAGAATGCGTTGTTTGTGTGCGTGTGTATGTTACTATGTCTATAAAATCTAGTTATCTACTCTCTCTATTTATTATTATTACTATCTTATCGATTTGTACTGTGAACACTAAATTCATAAAATTCATTATATTAGCAAATATCCTTCATTTTAGATATACATGGCATACGCTTTGTTTAAATATATAAAGATAACATTTTCTATTTTAATTGAAATTGACGTACCGGTTAGCGTGGTTGGTAAATACTAGCAATTTACGTCGCAGGTCGTGGGTTCGATTCCCACCTAGGACAGATATTTGAGTCCATAAATATTTTTGCTTGTCGTGAGTCTGGGTGTATTTATCTAAATAAGTATGTAATTAAAATTGAAAAGTAGTATATCTGTTATTTGGTATCCAAAGTACAAGTTCTGCTTAGTTTGGAATCAGAAGGTAGTGTGTGTATAATGTCCCAGGATACTATTATTACTTGGGTTGGTCAATAAATTGGTTTCCCAATCAGCCTGCTGGGCCTTGACTCAAAATGTTATCTCGCAGCATTGATAGGTGTATTTTGTCCAATTCTAGTTGATTCCTAAGTGTACCAGGTAATCATAAAGCGCAGGATGTTTTCACATGCCGGTAAATGTTTTGTCAACATCCAGCGCAATAGTTTGGCAAATCGTAGCCGCGAACGAAATGTTTTTTCTTTATAAGTCGACCTTTCGCCACGGTAATTTACTTAGCTATAATCTTTATTTGTTCCCGTTAGGAAAGGGAAAAGCATTTGTCTAACCATCGGAGTGACGTAACAGGCTAAAGGCAAACCTCGTAACTGTATCTGTTTATTTTGTACAATTTTACCCTGTTTTTAACTCGTTTTGATAGTTTTACTATATAATTTTCTAACTCCTCCTTATTTCTTCCTGATTAATTTTTTTGCGTGATCCAAGACAGTTAAAGCGATTTCCAGGGACATGCCTGAGCCTCACCGCTGAGTGTCATTTCATTATGTGCCACTGTTGTTCCTCGCTTACAGGAGGTGCAGTGGTGGGTAAAAGTGAGGGGCTAGTCCCGTATTTACTGTATTATTTCAGTAAATCTAGGCTTATGTAGGTGAGAATCTCGTCACGTCGTTGGGTTTTGTTAGAATCCTATGTCATTCAGTATTACGTCTTTCACCATGAATTAAATGACCACTTAATGTATTAAATTTGTAGATCATGCCAATATAATAATATTAATTTATGACAAGCAATAAGGCTCACTTGTTTGTGAAAAGATTAACAACTGTTGTTTGCAAACACAGGTTTTACACTCTCATAAGACAACAGTAAGTCTATAATTGCTTGTGGAAGCCTTCTACATAAATAGACAGATGCCTATCGGGTTTTAGCCAAATGCTGTCACTGGTCCGTGAGTGAGTTTTCAATGCTATTCTACTACTACTACATATCATCATCATCATTACAGCTAAATAAGTCCACTGCTGGACAAGCCTCCCTCAAGAATCGTCTTGGGGGGATATGCCATAATCGCCACGCTTGGCAGGCGGGTTGGCGATCGCAGTAAGATGGTCATAGTATACAGAAGCAAGCTGCTGCCCATCCTCTGGTAGATATTCCCTCGGGTCGACTTCTACGCCCCCCACGGGATGAGATGGGGTGATGATATTCTGATTCTGATATTTGTTGCCGCCACCACACACCACTACATAACTCATCTTTAAAATATGACTTAGTTTTAAATAATCACAGTTTACTAGCCTATTTATAAACATATTATGAACTTGCTATGCCTGACAGGTTTATGGATTCTGTTTCCATTTTCAGATTTTTCTGTCTTATCTTTAGAAGATTTATGTATTTTTGAGGTGTTTAGTGGTAGCTTATAATAACAACCGCCGTGACTAAGTCGGTAATGAACCTGCTTTGTGATCTAAAGGTTGCGGGTTCAATCCTCGCTCAAGACAAATATTTGTGTTTATGAACATATCTATTTGTCTTTTGCTAGATGTTTTCTATGCATGTATTTACCAAAAACCATATACATATTTCTATGCGTTGTCTGGTATCCATAGTAGAACAAGCTTTGACTACTTTGGGCCAGAATGCGCTGTATGATATGTCCCGTTTCTTTTTTTATTTATTATCATTTTGTAAATACATTGGTCTAGCCTCAAAATTGAGGGAGGTAAACGAGGTACACGTTTGTATAGTGGCAGCTAGCAATAACTCTTAAAATGTTTGCCGAGTGTTACCTGTATAGAAAAATAAGTTTGGTTAGAACGTCTTTTGTTATAGAAACGGGATGTTGGCATTAAACTAGGGAAGTAGATCGATTTTCCTGAGTTTTCGATTGGCACTCTGATTTTTCCGTAAGGTAACACTTTAGTTTTGACTAGCCGTAATGATATATTGTTAAATTAATTTGCTGTTCACGATGTTATGTAAATCGATTATTGAAAACATGGTGCTATTTGAGACTCCAATCTAGAAGGCTCTCCTATATTTCTAAGCTTTCCAAAATTACCATACCATAATTGGCTATAACGCAAAGGATCGTGTAAATAAGGCGAAAAGTAAAATAATAAGCCGTCTGTACAAGAACTAACTATATCTATAAAAATCCCACAAAACGTCCATAAATATGCATTCTAAATGAAAAAGAAATTTAACATTACTAGCTTGTTTGCTTCTCCAAGGCTGAGTAAAAACGAATACTTACTTATATTTGGGAAAATCGACCACCATACGTGTGGAGGTATCTAATCGGACACCAAACCCTGATAATAATTTGCTCCTGGTTCTTGGCTCTGCTACTCATTGAGTAGAAGGGACGCTGTAACCCTCGGTATATAACATGCCTTATTGCTATGAAAATATTCCATCTTTGGCAAATTCTTAAAACAAAATTTTCAATTAAGGTATCACACGACATGCGATATGACATGCATACATATACAAATACTATATATGAATACAAATACTTTCTCATGCAAAAAGATCCAAAAATCCTAGTAAGGTGTAATTGTATTGTACTAAAGAATTTTAAATAAACAATAAGAATATAATAAGAACCTCTAACTTTCGCAAACACAATTGGTTTTTTAACAAGATTACCCACCTTATTATCAAAAGCTTGTCGATCAAGGTACTAGGATGTCATGACGCGTAAGATAGTGTAAGATAAGGCGAAGGGCGCAGTAAGCTGTCACCTCCCGCTTGAGATATACAAATGGTATACAAATAGTTTTATAAGGCAAAAAATCCAAAAATCCTAGTTAGGTATTTGTATTGTACTAAAGATTTTTAAATAAACAATAAGAATATAACCACCTCCATCTTTCGCAAAAAGCGTTGGCTTTTTAACAAGATTACCCACCTTATTATCAAAAGCTTGTCGATCAAGGTACCAGGATGTCATGACGCGCAAGATAGTGTAAGATAAGGCGAAGGGCGCAATAAGCTGTCACCGGCCGCTTGAGATAACGCCCCATTACACGAAGTGGCTATTAAGTCAATGAGCTTTGTTACGGAATATTGGCGCGTTTAGGAAGGACGTTTTGAAGAAAAGGTACGCCAAGGTGAAAATATGTGTAACCAAGTTTTAACTGAACACTTTATAGACAGATATGAAATATAGAATTTTCAAAAGTATAAATAAAGTAAATAAATAAAATCATTATCATCATCACATTAAAAACCTGAAAAAAGTCCTATGTGTACGTGGTTGAAAAAATCCACTCCCCAAAAATCTCAACGATTCCCGGTCTTGCTGTACCCGCATCCAATAAAATCAATTTTCCATTTTTTTATTTTTGAGTAACGTGTGTAGTATATGTATAAGTTATGTGATTTCCGTAGTACAAACCTTAGTTGAACCCTTAAGTCTAAGGAGAGACCTATCTCTCTGTGTTTTACCGTCTATACAATGCGATGTGTGCGATATGCAGTTCATCCTCACATCCTCGAACATTTTCTATCACGTATGGTTCGCTTTCAGCGAAACTTCCTGCCACGTATGTACGTTGAGGTTGTGGAATGAACTCCCTGTTACGGTTTTCCCAAGAGATTGCAGCAGGGGGCCCTTCTAAAAGGGAGTTGTAAGGTTTCTAAAGGGTCGGCAACGCGCTAATGAGGCCCGTGTTGTTGCAAGCGTTCATAGGCTACAGTGACCAGTTACCGGGCAGTATGAATGTTTGCCAACTAAGTTGTATAAAAAAACCAAGCTCTGCTTAGTTTGGTATCAGATGGCCGTGCGTGAATAATGTCCCAGGATCTATATATATAAAAATCAATGCCACTTTTCGTTGTAATGTTATAACTCAACAACGCCTTTACCGATTTGGCTAATTTTGGTCTTGAATTATTCGTGGAAGTCCAGGGAAGGTTTGTACGTAGAGAAAATTTCAAAAAAGTCTTGAAAACGTGTCAAATCATCATTTTTTAGCAATTTAAAATATTTTTATGTTTGAATAAATGAACTTAATATTTTTTTTTATTACTATGCCTTATACTAAGCGAAGCACGCACCGGGCCGCTAGTTATATTATAGATTATTATTAGAACATTCAGGATACTGTTGGAGACTGCGCCTGAAGGAGACAGTTCTACAGTTCTAGTATTGCGTTGAGTAAGAATGATATGCAAGAGTGCGTATGAACTTTCCTGTACGAATATCTTCATAGGTTATGGTGGATGTGTTATTGTGCTGTGTGGTGACGGCATAGAATATCATCACCCCATATCATTCCATACGGGGCGTAGTAATCGACCTAGGGCATACCTATTAGAGACAGCAGCAGCGTTTTTCTGTGAACTATGACCATCAAACTGCGATCGCCAACCCGTCTGCCAAGCGTGCCGATTATGGCATATCCCCCCATTCTTTGGGGAGGCTCTTGTCCAGCAGTGGACGTACTTTGGCTGACATTATAACATTCAGGATGCTGTTGAACCCTGCACATGAAGGAGACAGTTCTACAGTTCTAGTACTGCGCTCAGTAAGAATTATATACGAAAGTTCGCACGAATGTTCCTGTACAAGTATTTTCGTTGGTTATGGTGGTCGTTCGCAGATTTGCAAAATGCACGACTTCAGTTGGGGCTATACTGTTTACACTGTGCCATAGTTACACATACGGCCTGTGGCAATTTAACGCACTGCGTATCCAATACAATAACGCGTTTAGCACCCTAAACGGGGTTGCCGCAACACTGCAGTGCAGAGGTGAGAATATATGAGTTTCACGTGTAGTGGACTATTACAGTATTAAATATATATATGGCCTTTGCGTCTGTTACAGACGATTTACGGGGCATTGTCTGAGAGACATTTCTTATTGTGGCTAAACAAACCGATGCGAGAGCGACATAGCCTGCCGCAGGCCTGACAAGAGAAGTATGCGGTGCTTGGTGCCGAGCCGCTTTCATGTTGCTTCAGTCTCTTATCAGCAAGTACTCCGAACCAGGCTTTATCACAGATTTACGACCCTCCACTACACGTTTGCGCCATTCAAGTCAATTTTCAGCGAGCTTTTCCCAGCTACAGTGGTCAATTTTAAAAGCGGCCATATCCCGCTTGGTGCAGTCTTTAAAGCGAAGCAGAGGTCTACCGACAGTATTTTATTAAGATTAATTAGATACTTATAGTAAACTGTCAATGGTAGATGATGACGTTCTAAAAAGAGAAACATTTCAAAACCAACTTATAATCAGCCAGATATCTTTCTTTGCTGGCCATAGGCCAACCACAAAGGTCTGTAACGTTATTTGATGAAATATTTGAGCGACACTATACGAAATTATGTGTCCAGTAATGTTTTAAAATTAGTCAGTTTTTTTTCTTATTCTACGTATTTATAAACATCTTTGTGAAACCTAGTATTTAAATGCTGTGGATATCTGTAATTGTTACAACACAAGGAATGTAAAATAACTTACTGTCATAAACATCTCTGTGTATGTAATGTTGATATTTCTTAATAAATAAAATAAAATAAAAAATACTGTTTTTTATTATCTGTATACATTTAATTCCTCCGACAGGATCGAAGTTTATAAACATAATTTTAATTTTTATATACATAAGTAATTAGTTCTAATCGTACCTACAGTTAATGAATCAAATGTTTTCTAAGAGAGTATTAAAATCCTTTTTATCTATCTACTTACTTATTAAAAATGCTTTTTATTGTTTTTCGTAAATATATATATATATTATTTTTGACAAGTTTGTATTTATTTATTACAAATTTCTATTGCAGGTTTAACATGTATTTTAATTCTACAATATTTTCATACATACATAGACTCCCGCCTGTTTCCCAGAGGGGTAGGCCTCTGCCTACCGGATTTCCATTTGTCACGATCTTTGCACACTTATTTTGCCTCGATTACTGTCATTATATTCTTCGTACATGCCCGCCGGTTTAGAGTACTTCTGACCTGCCCCTGCTTGAGAACTTCTCCGATTTGGTCAGAGAATGTTCGACGAGGTCTTCCCCTCCCGGTTGTCCCATCCACACAGGCCAGTTATACTTCTTTTGTCAATCTTCTTTTATTCATCCTTTCTAAATTGTCAAACCATCTCAGCATACCTTTTTCAATTTTTGACTACATCCTCTTTCACACCACAACGCTCTCTTACATCAGTAATAAATATAATATTTTCATAAGGGTTTTTTTATGATTTATGAACCTTATTTATTAATTTTATTGTAATATTTACTTGTACTATACGAATAACCTTATACTAATAAATGAGTACGTAAAAGTTAAGAAAAATAATAATAATTTCCTGTTTGTTCGGCACCCGTGACCTAGTCACGAACAAAATAAAAAAAAACATTTTTTTATAGTCGTTTTGCTTTAGTTTATTTAGGCATAATCAATAATCGATATTAAGCATTAAGTGCAAAGTTAAGTTCACTAATTTGACTAAACCCAACAGTTTTACTTACTCTCTGTTGCGTTAGTTTGTATCGAGCTATTGATGCTTTTTGGTTTTTGCATTTTACGACACCCACGAGATAGTATGGGGTGGCCCTATTATTATTTCTGGGCTGTAACCACACGGCTCAAAACCAACTTAAAAAGTATAAAAAAATCTAATGTACTAACTTGTGTTATGTATGTGAATATTCTATTTGTGCTTGTGGTGTCCAGACAATAGACCCAAGTTTTATTGTACGCGTGAGTTATTATTCACGACCGCAATACCACTAAACACGCTATCATAAGTAAGTGATGCGCCTCCTCCACACAACATGGTACATTACATTCAACACGGCCATCTGATCCCAAACTAAGCAGAACTTGTACTACGGAAACCAGATAACTGATAATACTATATTTACTACTTCTTTTGTAAATAATGTAGTAAAATATAAATTTAAATAATTAGATTAATCTCCTTGACAATAACTTAGTACAAGGTAGCTAAATATCACTACTATTACACAATAAATTGTGTAAAAGTTTTAACATTCCGTGTAAGTACCTAACTAGTAATAATAACTGTATTACTACAAACATATACTGACTATTTACAAGCGCTTTTTTAAAGTCTACGTGAATCAAAATTTGTTTTATTTTATTTTATTTATTTATTTCATTATTTAAATACATACTTACTCCTACTTAAATAATTACATCCAGACTCCTCTACAGGACAAATAGACATGTTCATGCACATAGATATCTGTGGCGCTCCAATATTTCGGTGTGGGATTCGAACCCACGACCTACGCCGTCAAAGGCAGTATCTACCAACTACGCCCACCGGTCGTAACACGCAGGTGGCGCAGCTCCATTGAGGCATTGCATACCACTGTAGCATAGTTCATTATATATACCTTCGATTTTAAGTTTTTGCTTCCTTAATATGCAGGATTTATGGTCTTAATTGGTTTAGAGTAATTCATTGATAAAATGCTTATTTTAGAATTTCTTAATTTATTAAATAAATAATTTTATTATTCAATATAAAGTACTTATTTTTATTATTTATACAAAATCATAAAACATCTTGCGCCTCCAAAGTTAACTCTAAATGTCAGACTCATTAGCTCAACTGTTCATTGAGCGAATATACCTTTTCCAAGAAAAAATAAAAGCGATCATAGGTGCTGCCATGATAAAGACATCCCTTTGAACACACCTAAAAATACCCGCCGTATTGGAGACAATGACGCGTGTTAAACCCGATTTTCTGACACTGTAATCCAAATCTCCAGTGATTGTCTGAAGGCCGTTGATTAGATATCGTTAAGCTTTAGCTAAGTAATTGCAACAATAGTGTTTCCTCGGTGATACCAAAGTTAAATTCACACCCAAACAGTTGTCTGTAAGTAACCGTCTGATGTTCTGTGATTGGGCAACTCCAGGAATTTATAAAAGTCGCAATCAATTATATAAATTGTATGAAGAAAGATCCTATAATCAAAATACGACTTTTCTAGAACATGTAATACAATATGCCAAAACCTTTCGAAGAGCCTGTTCCATTGCTAAATCGATGTACTTAAAAAATATTATAAAAAATTCGACAAATATTATTAAAACCACCTGGAAGATTATTAATACTGAGACAGGTAGGAAAAAAATACGTAGTCGTGATTTTAATTTAAGAATAAATAATGTTGACATTAAAAGCGATTTAGAAGTGGCGACTGAGTTTGAAAAATATTTTTCTAATGTTCCAATCGATGTTACCAAATCTCTTGCGTCTTCTTCTGTATCTGCTGAGCTAATACTCCAGCAAAGCGTAGAGAAGTGTGACACAGATTTTGAATTCTCGGTGGTTAACCCTAAAGATATTTTGAATGCTTTCAAAAGTATTAATATGAAAACCACTAGGGATCTGTGGGGTTTATCTGTTAAGACTATTTCATCAATTATAACTATAATCGCCCCACATCTAGCTGCTGTGTTCAATTGCTGTGTCGCATCTGGCGTATTTCCTGACTTGATGAAGTATAGTAAAATTATTCCATTGTTTAAAGCTGGTGATACTTCAGATCCTTCAAATTTCCGACCTATTTCCGTATTGCCCACTCTAAGTAAAATATTTGAAAAGCTAATGCTTAGCCAGTTGCTCAGTCACTTTAATATACATAATTTACTTCATCGGAAACAGTTTGGATTCACGAAGGGTTGTTCAACTATAGATGCAGGAGTCAATCTGAAAAGTATATTCGCGGCTTGGGAGGACTCGCAGGATGCATTAGGTATCTTTTGCGATTTGTCCAAAGCATTTGATTGTGTTCATCATGACACTCTTGTCAGGAAACTACACCACTACGGTATCAGGAACAAGGCTCTCGAACTTTTGACTTCTTACTTGGGCAATAGAATTCAGAAGGTCGATATAAATGGTAAAAAATCTGCGGGATCCCCAGTGGTAATGGGCGTTCCACAGGGATCGATTCTCGGCCCATTCTTATTTTTAATCTATATAAATGACTTACCCTACTATGTAAGGGATAAACATGAGATTGTTTTGTTTGCGGATGATACTTCATTGACGTTTAAAATAAATCGACAATTACGCAATTTTGACGAAGTAAATGACGCAATCTCTAAAGTTGTTCATTGGTTTAATGCTAATAATCTTTTGCTAAATGACAAGAAAACTAAAGTCATAAAATTCTCTACACCTAATGTGAAACAGGTGGCTACCAATGTACAGCTTAATGGAGCTGGATTGACCCCTGTTGAGTCAACTGTGTTTTTGGGTATCACAATTGATTCAAAACTACAATGGGGCCCACAAATAGAAAAACTATCAGGCAAATTAAGTTCTGCTGCATATGCTGTTAAAACTATAAGACGGCTTACTGATGTGGATACAGCTAGAATGGTTTATTTCAGTTATTTTCATAGTATAATGTCCTATGGAATTCTTCTCTGGGGTAGCGCTGCGGACATTAACACCATATTTGTATTGCAAAAAAGAGCTGTAAGAGCAATATATAAACTTGGTCCGCGAGAATCTTTGAGAGAGAAGTTTAAAGAGATTAACATTCTGACTGTAGCATGTCAGTATATATATGAGAATCTAATTTATATGCATAAATATAAAGACTCCTTCTGTAAAAGGAGTGATACTCATAATATAAATACTCGATATAAGCATAACTTTGTGTTACATACCACCCGTCTCCACAAAGTAAGTAACTCTTTTATGGGGCAATGTATAAGATTCTATAACAAACTTCCCAGTGATATCCGAGAAATGTCTATGAATAAGTTTAAAAGAATTATAAAAGCCAAATTGTGTAGCAGGGCTTATTACAAAACTTCTGATTATTTAAGTGACAAAACAGTTTGGGATTGAGTCGCTCTAAATTAACACATTTAAATACAATGTAAATTTATTTAAGAAATATATATTTTAAAAAAGGATTCCTACTGAGTTTTCTGGCAGTGTTTCTCAGTAGCTGCCACGTCATGCACTGCACGGTAGGGTAAAAAAAATTGACGATTCCACACAAATGTAATATTTTAACGGAATAAACGACTTTTGAATTTTGAATTTTGAATTTTATATCGATTAAGCGTAGTTTTCACATAGAAACTGCGTATAATCTTTTTCGTACCCAGACAAAAATTATCTAATATGTTAAAGTAAAAATTTAAGTGCCTATTTCGAAATATAAAATCAAATCAATTTAAGACATACACACACAAGTGATTGTGTGTAGACTATTATATATATAGACAGTAGATTGTGCTTACGACATTTAAATCGTAAGATTTAAATATGGTAAGTATAATCTACCGTTCGTTTACCTATAGGTTAGCATTCATATAGTTCTTGCAATTTAGGCGGAAGGGCTACATCAAGCTAGTTTCATATAATAAATAATTTGCTTCAAACCTTCTTTAATTATGACGTGCATATTAAACTGGTATGGTTTGCTTAAGAACGTTATCGATGTTAATTTTAATAATAAGACATGTACTTCATGATGATGTCTGTCCGGCCGAATTTCGGCCACGGCGGCCAGTCTCAATGGAGATTAGACAATTGCGCAGGACATATTATAGTGCACAAGTGTGTGCGCAAACACAGGAGTACTTTCTATTCCATCACTCTCATGATCCGATGGGACGACTAGCGACACGACCGGAAAGAGGTCAAGTACAGGACCGACGGCTTTACGTGCTCTCCGAGGCACGGGGGTGTAATACCGCCAACTTCCAGACTTCGGGCTGATACTGAGAAATTTCTTTTTACGGAAAAATCCCAAATTCACTTTTTGGCCCGACCCGGGATTTGAACCCAGGACTTCATTTTCTGCGGTTGAACATGCTACCGCTAGACCAACGAGGCAGTCAAAGTCAAAGGTAGTAAAAAGTACTGCACTTCATACGTACAGTCGCGACTAACAAATCAAGAATTTGTTAAGTTGCTACTGGTAAGTGCAGTATCTCCTATGTATTACTTTCTATCATCTTTCAGAATTATAGGATGGTTTTGGTTTTTCGTACTTATATATAGACTCCCTCATTGGTCTAGCATTAGCGTGTTCACCCGCAGAGAACGAAGTGCTGGGTTCAAATCCCGGGTCGGCCCAAATGTGATATTGGAACTTTTCCGTAAAAAGAAAAATTTCTCAGCATCAGCCCGAAGTCTGGGAGTTGGCGGTATTATACCCCCGTGCCTCGGAACACTCAAAAAGTCGTCCGTCCTGTGCGTGACTTCTTTCCGGTCGCGTCGCTAGGCCTCATGTCATGTCAATAAAGCTTATAATTACTTACTTAAAATAAATCATAATAATGTCCTCCTAGCCTAATTTGGAACACGGCGGCCAGTCTTAATAGAGATGAGCTATTCCATGACTCTCATGATCCGTTCCATCGGATCATGAGAGTGATGGAATAGACAGTGCTCTTGTGTTTGCGCACACACTTGTGCTCTATAATATGTCCCGCGCAGATGGCTAATCTCTATTGAGACTGGCTGCCGTGGCCCAAATTAGGTTAGGAGGATTATGACTATTTATTTTAAGTAATTATAAGGTATATTGACATGACAATAGAGGCAATTTTATGAATTTCTTTATTTTAATTTTACTAAGGCAGACGCCATTGTTTTTGTGTTTGTAATGTGGTCCTACGCATTAAAAAAGCTGTAATAGTATCTGTAATATATTAGGTGGGTTATAAAATGACACACGTATTCATCGCTGGAGCATTCAATCCGGATTGGCTTGCATATACTTTTTTTCCATATATCCATTATAAAAACCTTTAATTACACTATTTTCTGACGGCTAGTATGACAATACTACCAACAGATGGCGTTATTCATTATTCAATTGGAGAATTTATACATTTTGCTTCACTATAACTCTTATGACACCTGAATCTAGATGTCTATAATAGATTACCTATCATTATTATCGGCCATTCTAATGGTTCAGACGCCAGCACATCCAGCTACCCTAATCTGTCAAATTTCTTTTATCGATTTCAACTTTATCACAAAAGCATAAGGTTTACTTTCAATTGGGGAAATTTGACAGATTGTGGTAGCTTGATGTGCTGGCGTTTGTACCTATAATGCCTACGGGTACGTGAGAGCCCGCAAGCCGTCCCCTGTCAGGCGCAATTGATCATTTAACATTGACTAGGGGTTATTGCGACTCCGTGACGGTGCTAAATTTTATCCCGGTATTAGGGTTAGATGGGAATTTCGGTAGGCTTTTGTTTAGGCGAAACGAAGGCCAGGATATCATTAGTGCTAAATTTAGTTGGCGATACGGCTATTGTCCTTAATTTTGCTAACGGATTAGTTATGTAAGCAAAATAAGCTAATTACTATCGTTAAAATATAATTACTTATTGATGAACTAGCTATGTCCCGCGGTTTTTCCCGCGCGCGTTAAATTGTATAAATTATCACAGCTCCTTCCCCGTAGGTGATAGCGTGATAATATGTAACCTATATGTTGACCTGACCTCTTAGTGATATTCTTGTAAAATTTGAAGTAAATCTAGGAAGTACTTTTGAGTTTAGCCCGGACATACATACAGACCAACAGACAAAAATTCTAAAAACTATATTTTTGGCTTCGATATCGATTGTAGATTACGTACCCTTTTAAAAAAATATTCAATGTACTTACAGTTTTGACTTTCCTACGATTTTATTATATGTATAGATTTATTAGCTACACCCCGGGCGTTGTCTTTACTGTACGCTTTCTGATAATTTAGAGCGCTATACCTTTTTCAGATTTCATCTGAACTCGCTGAGCCGTTTTCGCATGGTTGAGTAACAAAGATCCATGCATATACATACATACATACTCAAAAACTTTCGCATTCATAATATTAGAAGAATGTTAATTCAGCATAAAAACATACAGTTACTCATATGGACGTTTACAATACTCTTAGTTCGATACGAAAATATAAAAAAAGGCGACTTACACGATCACTGATTTGTCGCTCGATAATTGAGAAAATTACAATGGTTAGAGAAGCAGCAAGCCGGTATAAGTAATCCTTTACAGCTCATACAATCAATAATCAAAAATATATGTTTAACATAAGGCCAAGTACAAATTTTCCTGATATTCCTGATAGATACCCCACATGTATGGATACGATTAAAAATTATTTTTTTGAGTTTCAGTTCTATGTACCCCCTAAAATTATTACTCTTTTTCTATCTTTGTGTGAAAATCTTAATGCGGTTCACATAATACATCTTCTTACCAAGTTTCAACAGTACAGCTCTTATAATTTCGGAAAACGTGGCTGTGACATACGGACGGACAGACAGAAAGACAGACATGACGAATCTATAAGGGTTCCGTTTTTTGCCATTTGGCTACGGAACCCTAAAAAGGCAAATTAGGTATTTTGTTTTTTAATCATTTTTAATAAGGGGTTTTTATCCAGGTAATACATTTAAATTTGAGAAAAGGCAAATTTATACATTTAAGCTTGTTTAGCATCAAATAAGATTATCTATGCCTAATGTATTTTTCAATTTAGCGTTGTTCATACGAGTACATTAATTGAATGCTTGCTTGTCACGCCGGAGGTCGTAGGTTCGATTCTCACCCAGGACATATATTTATGTGCATGAACATGTCTGTTTGTCCTGGGACGAGTCTGGGTGTAATTAATCTATATAAGTATGTATTTACAAAAAGAAAAGTAGCATATGTAGGATATCAGTTATCTGGTTTCCATAGTACAAGCTCTGCTTAGTTCGGGATCAGATAGCCGTGTGTAAATAATGTCCCAGGATATTAGTGTATCAAATAAATCAATTATATGTTTTTCTAGAAAATTATTGCGAATAATGCTATAAAATTTAAATTTAATAATTTGGAAGGTATTATCAATATCTTTCACATGCAACTGTGAACATATCAGTCGGCCATGTTTTTAGAAAACAAAACCGATAGATAATACCTACATCCTCCGGAAGGGTGTTAGCAAGGGAATCCTAAATTTGATCTGCCAGCGTGTATCGTTCGTAGCTTGACGCAGAGCGCCTACCCCGGATTGGTAGATGGTGCAGGCTCGAGACCCGCCGGACGATTAAATTTATGATTTCCAATTTTTGAGATTAGAAACACGCTTTGCATTGCAAATAATGCTATAAAATTAAAATTTAATTATATGTTTTATTACGTGTTTATAGTTAATGTTGATGTTGTTGGATTGTAACCTGTATCGTGTTCACAATACCTACATAACCACATAGAAAAAGTTTATTTATTTATTGGACTCAACTTAATTCTACCATTACAGGGAACCTAATGCGATAGAAAAGTTACAATTCAATTGCGTATTATGTACATTTCTAAAAAACTAATAACATACAATCAAATAAGCCGCCACGTTGTGAAGTCGTTCAGTGAGCAAGCGAATAAGTCTACTATTCCAGCGACCTGGTTGAGCGTGCGCAGAGCGCGAGTCATTGGCGCTTGTTGCAACAAGTTAGTGCGTGCAGTAGGTACCGTCAGCAACGGCGGTCGTCGCCGCCTCCCCAAGTAACCATCCGGCACACAAAGCTGAAGTGTTTGCAGGATTCCTGGGTTGATAGAACTATTCTGGAACCATAAAGTAAGAATGTACATTATTGTAAGCAAAGTATTCATTATACACAAAATGAAACGGAAATGAGTTTCAAAAATAAAGACCAGAAAAGTATACAGAAATCCTATTACGTATAAACGCTGGGTAACACTGGCTTCGTGTGACTGAAACAATTTGCCGTAATCCTATTGTGGCGCGAAATATACTTCTATTTGTGTTACGTTTTATAAACGCTTGTGAAATACATACAGCATTCACAAAGAGGAAAATAATATGTACGCTTAAAAGAATTTAACGCAAGATTTCATTCTGATAAAATATTATTTATTCTGTATTTATTTTACTTATCTTACTAATATTATAAACGCGAAAGTTTGTGAGTGTGTGACTGTGTGAGTGTGTATGTTTGTTACTTCTTCACGTCCAAACGGCTGGAGCGATTTTAATAAAATTTGGTGTGGAGTTAGCTGACAACCTGGATTAACAGATAGGCTATAATTTATAAAGTTTAACGCAGGTAAAACCGCGATACACAGCTAGTTATTCATAATACACAAAATGAGATGAGTTTCAAAAA
This sequence comes from Pseudoips prasinana, assembly GCA_951640165.1. NCBI lineage: Eukaryota > Metazoa > Arthropoda > Insecta > Lepidoptera > Nolidae > Pseudoips > Pseudoips prasinana. The sequence goes on from OX621254.1 coordinate 10,257,341, forward strand.
TAAAGGCCAGAAAAATATACAGAAATCCTATTACGTATAAACGCTGGGTAACACTGGCTTCGTGTGACGGTAATAATTTGCCGTAATCCTATTGTGGCGCGAAATATACTTCTATTTGTGTTGGGTTTTATAAACGCTTTTGAAATACATACAGCGTTCACAAAGAGGAAAATAATAAATACGCTTAAAAGAATTTAACGCAAGATTTCATTTTGATAAAATATTATTTCTTCGGTATTTATCTTACTTATCTTACTAATATTATAAACGCAAAAGTTTGTGAGTGTGTGACTGTGTGAGTGTTTATGTTTGTTACTTCTTCACGTCCAAACGGCTGGAGCGATTTTAATAAAATTTGGTATGGAGTTAGTTGACAACCTGGATTAACAGATAGGCTATAATTTATAAAGTTTAACGCAGGTAAAACCGCGGGACATAGCTAGTTATTCATAATACACAAAATGAGATGAGTTTCAAAAATAAAGGCCAGAAAAGTATACAGAAATCCTATTACGTATAAACGCTGGGTAACACTGGCTTCGTGTGACGGTAACAATTTGCCGTAATCCTATTGTGGCGCGAAATACACTTCTATTTGTGTTAGGTTTTATAAACGCTTTTGAAATACATACAGCGTTCACAAAGAGGAAAATAATAAATACGCTTAAAAGAATTTAACGCAAGATTTCATTCTGATAAAATAATATTTCTTCGGTATTTATCTTACTTATCTTACTAATATTATAAATGTGAAAGTTTGTGACTGTGTGAGTGTGTATGTTTGTTACTTCTTCACGTCCAAACGGCTGGAGCGATTTTAATAAAATTCGGTATGGAGTTAGCTGATATCCTGGATTAACACATAGGCTATAATTTATAAAGTTTAACGCAGGTAAAACCGCGGGACACGGCTAGTTATTCATAATACACAAAATGAGATGAGTTTCAAAAATAAAGGCCAGAAAAATATACAGAAATCCTATTACGTATAAACGCTGGGTAACACTGGCTTCGTGTGACGATAACAATTTGCCGTAATCCTATTGTGGCGCGAAATGTACTTCTATTTGTGTTAGGTTTTATGAACGCTTTTGAAATACATACAGCGTTCACACAGAGGAAAATAATAAATACGCTTAAAAGAATTTAACGCAAGATTTCATTCTGATAAAATAATATTTATTCGGTACTAGCTGTGCCCCGCGGTGTTACCTGCGTTAAATTTTATAAATTTTCTTGCTATAAATCTCACGGAGCTCGAGATCTTTCCAACGAATGCAAAACCGTGGAAATCGGTTCGTGCGTTCTGGAGTTATAGCGTCAGGAAGGAAAACCCGACTTATTTTTATTATTCGGTATTTATAGAATTGATAAACACCGTCGATTACAAAGCTCAGATCATTAGTTTAGAAGCCAATTTTTATTTCATTCTTTTTTCAAATAAATATAAAACATTTTCTTATTTTTCCACAAGCCATTTTGACGGGTAAGCATCTACATGCATACATACATAGACTCACACCTGTTTCCCAGAAGGGTAGGCAGAGACAACGGATTTGCATTTGTTATTTAAAGAAAAAGCTGTTATATACTATGGCAACCAGAAAACTGATAAAGATGAATACATATGTAAGTATGTATTTCTAAATACATACATGTTATAGATAAATTACACCCAGACAGAACAATTCATCGTGTACATCATATAAAGATTGTCCCGGGTAGGAATCGAAGCGACGACCTCTGACAGTTAGCAGTCAACGCCACTAACCACTAGATCAACAGGCTTGTCCAACTGGGTTGACAACCCATGACCTCGTTATATGCGGTTGAACACATTTCCGCTAGACCAACGAGGCAAAAAATTATTCAACCATCATAAAATATCCTTCACAATCCCTTATCCCCTTCCTACCTACGGGACCGATTTTCCTATCTTCATTGCTCCGATGCTCCTTGCAGATCCCATCGTCGATCTCTTCTCCTAATCCCTCAACATAAAACTGATTTTTACTCCTACTCCTATACGGTTCATGCGGTCAGGCTGTGGAATTCTCTTCCCCCTAACATTCACCAATGTAAAACAGTTTATATATTTAAAAATCGTGTCAAAGCACATTATCTCTCTTCCTCATCCTAGTTGTATGTATATGTATGTTTATATAGATATTTATCTTTGTATTTTATAAGTATTTATGTATATTAGCATGTAGTGTATGTATATATGTATTACTAGAAACTACACACGCTATGTTATATTTCTTTTAATTACTCCTCTCGCGGGTCTGCTGGAAGAAATTTCATTGAAATAAGCAGTACCTTTGTACATGTTATTTTCTTATAAAATTTATTTTCTGTGTTCTTTCTCCGTGTGTACATTAATGATTAAATAAATAAATAAAAATAAACAAAAATTCTCCTTTTCACGTAAACGAATTTAAGACTTTTCTACGAGCCGGTGCCTCTAAACGTACAGAGACACATCTTTTGATGTTACTTGTAGCAGAACAGGAGCTTTGGTACACCAAATTAACTAAAATAAAATTGAACAAGGCCTGTGTTTACATACTTTTATAGCCATTTGATTTAATGGATTGCTATTAATTTTAATGATAATAATAAAGTCCTGGGATATTATTCACACAAGGCCATGTGATCCCAAACTAAGCAGAGCTTGTAATTATGGGAACCAGATAACAGATATACCTACTACTTATACATATAGATCTATAATTACATCCAGAATCAGGACAAACAGACATATTCATCCACACAAATATCTGTCCAGGTAGAGCCCCTGGACAGATATTTGTGTGTGCTAAGTCGCCGAACATCGTTTTCGTGAATGGCGTTCAAATTAATAAAGGTTAAAAATGACTTAATCAATTGTTAAATCGGCTTCAACGTCACATGCAGTCATGGAAGCCGATGTAACGATTTATTAAGTCATTTTTAACCTTTATTTATTTAAACGCCATTTACGAAAACTATGTTCGGTGACTTAGCCGGTAGAGCCCCTGAGTGGGAATCGAACTCACGACTCAGGGGCGTGAAAGGCATGTTTTTACCAACCACGCCAACCGGCCTTTTAATGAATCCTTACTGCCAAAATTGACCCTGATTCCATGCAATACCATCTCAACTAATTTTAATATAATTCCGTTTCTTTCTAACCTAGTTCTTATGAAAAGGACAGAGCATCTTTAGTTGTTGTATTTTAGTTTGGGCGGGAAACGCGGAGTAAAAATAAGCGACACGTTAAGACCTGTTCTCATTCAGGGAATTGTTGTTTTAGGCGATTGGCACACTGCCCCGTATGCTGCAGCGTAGTGCGTGAGTGCGTGTATATATACATACAAGCAACGTTAGAACACGCACTCACGCACTACGCTGCATCATGCATGTCAATCGCCTTAGGGAATTTTTGTACAAATGTCACGCTTCGGTAACATGCGTAGACGGGTCCCTCGTCCAATTGAGTCCAATAGAAGAGGACGTTTTATACATACGAATGCAAACAAAGTGTCATGAATAGTGTTGATAATGACTAAAGTGACTGAATTAGACTGACTGTCATTTACGGTCATATTGGTCAAAAATGATCATTAACTGTCAATAATGGTCATTTTCAGTCTATTTGATTTCAGTAATATTTTAGTACCTTTTAAGTTTTTATCGTTGATAAAATTCTACAACTTCTAAACTGAAACAAAAAAGTGGTTTTTATGACTTATAGTAATATATAGTGTTAATCATTTACATTTCTAAACATGCGTGCATTTAAGACAAAATGGCAACGTCGCATCGCCTCGCGCATCGACTTTGATGTGGTCTTATCCTCTCATGATATAATACAAAATAAAACGTTGCTTCATTTAAACTTGCATATAAATTGGGTACCTAAATTAATAAATAATTGGGTGGTAGTCAAGAATAGACAATAATATTTGACTCAAATTGACTGAATTTGACAGTAAATGACCGGTCATTTAAGGTTTATGACAATTGTGACTAGTCAAATTCAGTCATTTTATATCTCTAGTCATGAAGGACGCTGGTGGTTGCGCCGCATTCGCGGTCGTACTCTTGGCCGACGAATACGATATATGTTTCTAATAACTTTCACGTCAAATTCGTCGACAAGTCAATTCTTCGAGTCCCTGGCGAAGGCTTAAGAAAGCTAGCTATTCTGGACTTCTTTCGTGCTTCCAAAAGCACGGCATACCAACATTTTCCATAAGAAAATCAATGGCAAAATACCTGAAATAAAAAAAAAATATCTATTCCCTCTAAATTTATACTATCTCGAACACAAACTTCCTAGTGTTTAGAGGTCAGATGGCAGTCGCTCGTTTAATCTAGGAGCTAGCCGCAACAGGCGGGACTGCAAGCCAACCCTAATTGAAATGTGAATACGTAATATGTACACATTTTCCTTCTGTATGATTTAGATACCACAATTGCTGAGTTTTCTAGTCGTAATGTTTATTACCTTCGGAATTCAGAACAATACAGTAAAATAAGTAGTGGAACAATGTAAGTCCATTTGTATATAATCCAATACCCACTTGCCTAGGATTGCTAACCCATCAAATGATGGGAATGAGAGACTTTTTCTTCATCTTTATACTGTAGCCTGAAAATGATGCTCATAAAAATGTTCCTGTTATTAAAATGTATTGTATTTTACAACAACTTATTTTACTGTATTGGTCTGAAGTCCGAAGGTAATAAACTTTACAACTAGAAAACACAGCAACTGTGGTAGGTATATAATACATTTTTATTTGTAAAATAGTGATTGTAGTTACAGCACGTGGTTAGTTCTTACAGCTATTTTTGACAAGATGGCGTTGCATGAGGTACTGTTTGTGGACCTGTCGGTCATAGTATGTAGACCACGTATGTGCGTATACGCCGTGTGCTCGTTCACGTCATATTGAAGATTGCAGAGGAAATAATGAAATTATTCCGCACTTGGGTATCAACATACACTTGTACAGTAAATGGGAATAATAGATGATTGCTTGCTTATCGTATGGGTAGTGGTAACCCTAGTGTCAGAGTTGCTCAAGCCGCCCAGTAGGCCTCTGACATGGCTTAACGACTGTTGTCTAATGACTACAACCGGGACCGACATCTTAACGTGCCCTCCGAAGCACGGAGACGCTCAGAAATTAAACCACTTTGGCGGTCACCCATCTATGGACTGACCGCGACCCTAGTTGCTTAACCTCGCCGATCGCTTACGAACCGGTGAGAGCATCTAGCTATGAGCGCCTCAATCATCGTGAGCGTATCAAATAATAGATGATCAAAATCGAACATTCAATACCAATTATCGTAAACTGCATCAAATATTAGCTAATGAAATATAGTAACAGGTAACTCAAGTAATTAATTTTATGTTGGATACGGCCAACAGTTTTGACTTCTTTAGGAAGTCATCTTCGGGGACGACGGGACGCGACGTCGAGTCGTGCGGGTGGCGTATTTCCATTTCCGTGTTTATTAGGAGGCAGTACTGTCTTGAAACACGCACGGGTTTGTCGCGCTAACTGCCTTTACAAAATCGTGTTCAATCCAAGGCACGTATCCTCCAATCGCGCACGCCAACTGTTCTTCCAAACACGTGTTCAAGGCGATGCATGGAACTTAGCCATGAAGTTCGCGCGTAAACCACTTCGCTCGCGTCTCGTCATTTCGCCAGTCGCATTATCATTCGTTTGTTTTTCCACTGCCTGTGCAGCGTTTGAAATAAGTGTGCTTTTAAATAATTAAATATTAGATTATGGAACTATTTAAAGATAAATTGGTAATATTGTGAACAATAAACAAACAAACTTTATCTTGTGATCGTGATAAATAAATACAAAGCAAACTTTAGTTACACTATTAGAACATTTTGAGGTTATGTTTATAGAGTGTGCTTTCGATTAATATGGAACTATTGAAGAATATACTTAGTGGTATTGTGGACAATTTTGAAGTCGTAAAATATGATGGAGACAATGATAATTACCAATGTAAATTTCGATGCTCTTTATCTTGTGAAGGTGATTATGACAAAAAGTGTGGTTATTTCATTGAAAAGTTTTCGGAGGCAACGCAAACAAATTGGATTATGTTGAGACAATATTCTCAGCAGATACGATATGATTTCAGAAAAGTATTTATTTGTCATCTTTCGGAAAGAAACAAAACCAAAGATAAAAAGAAAGGTGTGACTAGAAACTATAATTGTAGAGCAAATATTGGGATAAAATTTTTTAAAGTAACAAAGAGTATTTTGAAGGTGGGATGACAGCTGCAGCAGCAAAATTGTATCATGAAATAGCTATCATTGAAGGATGTGAGAAGAATGCTTACATTACTTTATCTAATGCACAAAAAAATCCATGCGACCGCCAAGTTATTCATCTGTATGAACAATGGCGTCGCCGAACCTACGGAACGCGAGACATCGGTGATATAATTGAAGTTTTAAAACGAAAGAAGATTGAGTTGTCTAAAATAAATGTAGAGATATATTTAAAGGAAGAACCAACTGTGTGTGTTGTAATAACGCCTATTATGCAAAGAGTGTTCATGGCTGGTTTGGCTGATGAAATGGTGTTTATGGATACAAGTGGATCTTGTGATCAAACAAATGCCTGTGTTACATTTATCTTTGCTGCAACGAAAATTGGTGCTTTACCTATTGTTGTCATTTTGCACACGAGTCAATCTCAGGAAAATTATACACATTCATTTCAATGCGCAAAAGATTATTTAGAGGAGACTTGCCGGAAGGTTTTTAAACCAAAAATCGTAATGACTGATGATAGCAGCGCAGAAAGGAATGCCTTACAAATCAAATCAAGCTCTTTGGCGTTGGTTGTGGCAAAGTGAACATGAAGTTATTAAAGAAGATCGGCAATCAGTTATGAAAAAATTCCGTACTGTAATGTATGCCAATACAATGCAAGAAGCCGAAATTAGAATGTATGATTTATCAAATGAGGAGAAAGTTAAGAAAAATAAAAAGCTTGAAAAACATTTAACAAGTTTATGGAGTCGGCGTGAGGAGTGGTGTTTAGCATATCGCTCTGGTATTCTAACACGAGGGAATAACACAAACAATTACTGTGAATCCTCAATAAGAATTTTTAGAGACGTAGTATTGCAGCGCTGTAAAGTGTTCAATATATGCGCGTTAGTTGACTTTATCGCAAATACCTTTGAATCATACCACAAGAAAAGGTTGATTCAGTTTGCCAATGGGCGGGCAAGAAATCTTCGTTAGCGTATGAAAAATTTTGCCAAGCAAGTAGCAGTATTAAGGATATTGTACACATGGATGACAATACCTACTTCGTGAAAGAGAAGACTGATCTGTATGTTGTTGACTGTGAAATGGCAACATGTGACTGTCCATATGGTGCTGGGGGCCGATTTTGTAAACATCTCTGCGCTGTCGAAAGAAAACATGGGACTGAACTTACCACATCGCTACATTTGAATGACTGTGATCGTCAACAGTTTGCAAAATTCGCTCTGGGTGATCAGTTTTCACCCTCATTCTTTGAAAATATTACGGGTGAATCAACCACAAATAATGAAGACAGCCAAACTGACTCTATTACACCAGATGATGTTATACCAGACACTTTTGAACTTCCAATAAATCGAGCGGAAAACAATGTAACTATCAACAATGAAAACATTGACAATGCTGTTCGTAATATTAAAGCTCAGTGGCAAAGAATCACTGAAATCTTGGAAAAAGACTCCAATGCTGCATATACAAACATTCTTACAAAGTTTGGATCTGATTTGTCGAAGCTACAAACTCTATCGAGTATTATATCATTTATAGTTGAAAAAAATGTCCGACGAAAATCTCGAAAAATTCATGTACAACCAACATCGATCAGTCGCCGCAAAGAAAGAGGTCTACCATGCAGTGGAAGGATTCAATCAGGACGACCAGCCAAGTCAGAAACTGTGAAAAGAAAACGTGTTCATAATATTGCATCTAATATTGATGATAATGAGCCTCCTGCCAAAAAACATTGATTATATAAAATTACTACATTATATTTGTTTATGTACCTAGGTATAATTTTGGTCTTAATAAAAAGTTAAAGATCTTGTTTGAGTTTTCTTGCCCATTCATTAAACACAAAAATGCCTTCGAACACACACAGATTTGTGGCGCTTAATCAAGGCGCATACTCCTTGCAAACCCGTGCGCGATTGGAGGACGCGTACCCTGAATTGAACACGTGTTTAGAAGAACAGTTGGCGTTGCAAACCCGTGCGCTATTGGAGGATACGTGCCTTGGATTGAACACGATTTTGTAAAGGCAGTTAGCGCGACAAACCCGTGCGTGTTTCAAGACAGTACTGCCTCCTAATAAACACGGAAATGGAAATACGCGTGCGGGTGGGATTCGCCCTAGAGATAACATACATACATACATACATAGACTCACGCCTGTTTCCCAGAGGGGTAGAAAGAGACAACGGATTTCCATTTGTCACGATCTTTACATACTTCTTTTGCCTCGGTTACTGTCATTATATTCTTCATACATGCTCGCCGGTTTAGGGTACTTCTGACCTGCCCTTTCTTGAGAACATCTCCAATTTGGTCAGAGAATGTTCGACGTGGTCTTCCCCTTCCGGTTGTCCCATTCACACAGGCCAGGTATACTTCTTTTGTCAATCTTCTTTCATTCATCCTTTCTAAATGGCCAAACCATCTCAGCATGCCTTTTTCAATCTTTGTGACTACATCCTCTTTCACACCACAACGCTCTCTTATATCAGTATTTCGAATTCTGTCTCTCAAAGTCACACCACACACTACACACAAGAGATAACTTCCTTTTAAAATTAATTACGTGAGCTACCTGTTACTATCTTTCATTATGTTAGCTCCTCACATCAGTTTTAATAATAACAATGATACTGCCGCCCAATATGCCTTACAATTAATTAAATCCAAACCTCTCGTCCGATTTTGACCATGTACTTTTGCTGACTGTACTGGTTTAATTAACAATACAGTACATAAATATAGCGATATACAATTATATTAACTAGATTTTTAAAGTAGTCCATCCATGTTTTATATCACTTGTAAAATGTAGAGAAATCCGGAAATAAATATTAAGTTATTTATCTACTATTTTTAAATTTAGTACTATTATATGTGTTTGACGGTCACCGTAGCCTAGTTGGTAGTGCTCCTGCCCACGAAGCTGGTGGTCCTGGGTTCGAATCCCGGTAAGTGCAAATATTTGTGTGATGAGCACGAATATTTGTTTCTGAGTCATGGATGTTTTCTATGTATTTAAGTATTTATCTATCTATATAAGTATGTATATCGTCACCTGGTACCCATAGTACAAGCTTTGCTTAGTTTGGGGCTAGAATGATCTGTGTGACATTGTCCCTAGATATTATTATTATTATATAAAAAAAATGGATATACCGAGCTGGCCAACGTATAAAGGCTCTCAACCAGTCGTTTAGGGTTTGCAACAATGCGAATTCAAGCTAAGGGTTATGGGGGGTGATGGTAAGAGTAAAGGGAATATTGCTTGTTGTATTTTATGGATATTGTTCAAAACGGTTAATAGGATTAGCATTTATATAAACAGTTGATATAGTGGTGTTATAAAGCAGACTTTATTAAAATATCAAGCAAATTTATAAACCGGTACAGCGACCTGGTTGACGTCCACTCCGACTCAATATCGACATTTGTCCGAGAAGTCAAACGCATGAACTGTGATCAGTAGTGATTAGTTTTTAGTATTTAAAATATTATTTAGATTTAAAGTGAGTAATATATTATATTAATTTTTAAAATTAAACAATTGGTGATACAAAAACCACTTTGCATGTAATGTTTGCCTATAATTGGTTGTGTGTGGGTAGTTATATTTAAGGCCCAATTAATAAAATTCATATTCATGTAAATTCTTATCTATAGTAAATCTGTAACAACGGTTGGTAAACCTTAACTAAATAAATTAAATAAAATAAAAATTCATACAGTGAAAGCAATATAAACATTAAACATATAAACTTTCATAGAAGACTTTCTGTAGATTATTATAGGTCAGTCAGGATTAACGTGTTCCCAACACAAACTTATTTGTTCCAAAGGCAAATAACTTGGTCAGTTTGGTCGATAATACTGAAACTCGGAGAATATTAATAGACTAAGTTACTTAGACAGTTTTCGTCTCAAAGTTGTGTGAGATAAAAAATAGCTATTAGGCTAAATTCTTATCTAATATATTTTTGTCGGCATTATAAATGGATACCTAACTATTGTATACGGTTACGTAAAAGTTAACGTCCAAGCAATTCGAATTTACAGTAGCAATCCCTAGTTAAGAAATTATCGACGACGATTATCTACCAAAAAACGGCCAGCAGCGTCTCTCTGTGTACCTATCGCCAACCTGGGGCTCTGCCGGCTCGATTTCTTAAATGGCGTTCAAATAAATAAAGGTTAAAATTGACTTAATCAATCGTTATTCGGTGACAGAATCGATGTTCGGCGACTTAGCCGGTAGAGCCCCTGTCTGCCAAATGTGGCGATCATGGCATTTCTCCTCAAGATGATTCTTGAGAGGCTTGTCCAGCAGTGGACTTCTTTCAGTTGTAGTGATGATGATGTAATAGCCCGTTATCTTTTTTCCTCGTATGGTTAGTGGTGGTTATGTGTGGCTAACGGCAAAGAATATCACCACCCCATCTAATCCCGTGGGAGGGAGGGGGAGGCATAGAACTCGTTCCTTATATCTTCCAAAGAACCGGCAGCAGCGTCTCTCTGTGTACTAAGACTACCATACTGCGATCGCCAACCCGTCAAGCGTGGCGATTATGGCATATAATAACTACTATGTGGAGATCTACCGGCTATGTCACCGAACATCTATTTCTTAAATGGCGTTAAAATTAATAAAGGTTAAAAATGACTTAATCAATCGTTACGCCATTTAAGAAATCGGTGTTCGGTGACTTAGCCGGTAGAGGCCCAGTTCCGTAATCCGATTACCATGATGATAATGATGATGATAGGCAGTGGTTATGTATGCACTGGCTTGGTAGAAATCGTAATAAAACTTCGTGTGGACTGTATATAGGTACTGGTATATTGAAAATAACTTGAAGAATTTAACTTGGAGTATTTGTAGCGTTGAATTGGCGATAACCGTTAGCACCGGTGGATATGAACGGAGTGGGTCCGGAGTGGGTGGGTTACCCGCATCACAGCCGCCCGGTCGGCCGCACCAAACTGTAACTGTTCGCGCACGAAACCGGTCCTATGAGAATAGGACCGGTTTCGTGCGCGAACAGTTAAATGGTAGTGTCAGAGGTTTTCAAGACTGACATAGCGGGCCCTCCTTAGTACATAGAAGTTAAACCACTTTGGTGGTCTCGCATCTATTCAGCTCATCACGGACGATCACTTCAACTTGTAAACTAAAAATAAAAGTCAAGTCGAAGTCAGGAGGTTATAATACTCCGAGTTAAGAGAATGTACATACATGTCCTCCCATGGCCCTTACTCATGAAGCCAGAAAATTAGAAACAACAGATTTTTGTCTTACTTTTATTTAAATAATGCCTCAATTTTGTTGCATAAACTGTCGTCTGTAATAGTAAACGCGGGGAAGGTACTGATTTCTGTAACACATGTTTAATCACCTAGCACAGGATCCAGGGGCTTCAACTAAATTGTACTATATATTTATGTCAATCAAGATTATGATTGTCCAATCAACTACCACAACTTTAATCGCAAGAATCTATTTTTGGTACAGTCAACATCACATCACTACACACTATACTACGAACATCAACCTTATTTCGACGTAATAAAGACACTGACGGTTCGAGTATACACACTAATGTAGCGTCCAATATACTCTATCTACCAATCTCTTTGTCTAGATATCACCAAAGTTACATGGGGGCATAAAACTAAGTTAAGACTTAACTTGGGTACTAATAAAGTGTGGGTACTTATCAGGCGGATAGGGGCATAAAAATGGCGAGCCGAAGGTGTTTACAATTTGGTTAGCCTTTCCTGCTTAGGTAAATAATTTTGGGCAGTATAATATCCTAGTATAGTAGTATCAGCAAATAAAACATCTACCTTTTCAGTAAAAATCTGTATAATACGCATTACGGTCTTATAATTGACGGTCACCGTAGCCTAGTTGGTAGTGCTCCTGCCTACGAAGCTGGTGGTCCTGGGTTCGAATCCTGGTAAGTGCAAATATTAATGAGATGAGCACGAATATTTGTTTCTGAGTCATGGATGTTTTCTATGTATTTATCTATCTATATAAGTATGTATATCGTCGCCTGGTACCCATAGTACAAGCTTTGCTTAGTTTGGGGCTAGGATGATCTGTGTGACATTGTCCCCAGATATTATTATTATTATAATAAGGATAAAAGTATTTTGCTGTGGAATCAGTTCGCACAACAAAATAGTTATCTCAAAATATTATAGTCTTAGCAGAAGTTTAAGTTCATGACGCATTGCTGTTTACTTAAAAGTGGTTTGTTTGTGTACAGACGCCAGCACATCAAGCTGCCCCAATCTGTCAAATTTCCCCAATTGAAATTGAACCTTATGCTTTTGTGATAAAGTTGAAAATCTATAAAAGAAATTTGACAGATTGGGGTAGCTGGATGAACTGGCGTCTGTAGATACATTTGTTTCTGCCGTAATATAGTCACAGTTCCAACCGAATCTAATCTGCTTTTCTAGTGGCGAAATACTTTTTTTGTTACGCACATGCAATTTTTATGTGCAATCAGTAGGTATATTTGATATGAATATTATTTAATTGACAAATATTAAAGGATGGTGAAAAGGTCTTTGATGAGCGTTTAATAATATCCCAATACAGAAAGTATTGGCGTAACTTGCAAAAATATTTTTCTTTTCTTAAAGACAACGTCCGCATTAGACTCAGAACAACTATTTATGGGTCACACTAATAGCAGTCCTGCACGGGAATCTGTGGGGTCCCGAAGTGGCGAGGCGGCTGTTTTAACCGCTGCGCCACACGTGCATTCAAAATAAGGTAATATTGACTGCACGTGTCAACCATCCCAGCACATGGACATCACCCGTGGATAGAGATGTAAAATGACTGACTAGTCACAATTGTCATAAACCTTAAATGACCGGTCATTTACTGTCAAATTCAGTCAATTTGACTCAAATCTTGTCTATTCTCGACTACCACCCAATTATTTATTTATTTAGGTACCCAATTTATATTCAAGTTTAAATGAAGCAATCTTTTATTTTCTATTATAAAATGAGAGGATAAGACGGCATCATAGTCAATGCGATGCGACGTTGCCATTTTGTATTAAATGCACGCAAGATTAGAAATGATTAACACTATATAATAATACTATAAGTCATAAAAACCTTTTTGTTTCAATTTAGAAGTTGTAGACTTTTATCAACGACAAAACTTAAAAGGTACTAAAATATTACTGAAATCAAATTGACTGAAAATTACCATTATTGACGGTTAATGACCATTTTTGACCAATTTGACCGTAAATGACAGTCAGTCTAATTCAGTCACTTTAGTCATTTTCAACACTACCCGTGGAGTGCATAGTACTCGTTCCGAGGAATTATCCACCATAGAATGGATAACAGCATCTCTTTGCAAACCATGAGCTTCATATTTATTGAAGGGTCTGTTGGCGTGGTTGGGAAATGCCTGCTTTTCACGCCGGAGGTCGTGGGTTCGATTCCCACCCAGGACAGATATTTGTATGCTTGTACATATCTGTTTGTCCTGAGGTGTAATTATCTATATAAGTGTGTATTTAAAAAAAAAGTAATATATGTAGTATATCAGTTATCTGGTTTCCATAGTACAAGCTCTGCTTTTTTTTGGATGAGATGGCTGTGTGTAAACAATGTCCTAGGATATTATTGTTATTAATAAATTACGATCACTAAGCCGTCTGAAAAGCGTGGCGATTATAAAATAATATCCTTAAAGGGTGTGAAGATCTTTGGTGGACGCTTTTCGTCAACAGTGGCCTGACAGTGACAAGGGTATACCTACTGAAATTATAAAAAACAACTTAATTTAAGTGTCTAAAATAAGCGACAATCTCCCTCTATGACCTTTACCACGTAAATCAAAATATCTCAGATAATACGAATAGTTCGAGTTATTCAGTAGATAGCCTGCTATCTCTGGTTTACCAGGAAACGTAGTAACAAATGATTTAATTGCTATAAGTATTATAAGTGGAATTTTAGTGAGAGGCAATTTGGAAGCTAATTAACTTTATTCAGGATTACCCACATTACACATTATAATAAACGCCTACGCTACAAACCCCACCACCAAATCAAAGACAATATTGTAATAACTAGCTATGCCCCGCGGTTTCACCCGCGTTAACGTAGTTTTGGCGTAAAAGAGTAACAAACATACATTCTAACATCTATACTCACAAACTTTCGAGTTTATAACAATAGCAGGATGAGTACCTCTAGTAGTTTTGGCAGTGCACGCCGAAATAGCTAGCAGATGGCAGATTTTTTCCTACTTACTTGAAACTTAGCGTCATATTTTGGACAATTCACACAATATCTTTATAAATTGTAGCCTATGTGTTATTTTGATGTATAAGCTATATTATTGTAAAGTTTTATTTAAATCCATTCGTTAGTTTTGACGTGAAAGAGTAACAAACATCCATCCATACTTACAAACTTTCGCGTTTATAATATTAATAATATCTGGGGACAATAATATCTGGGGACAATGTCACACAGATCATCCTAGCCCCAAACTAAGCAAAGCTTGTACTATGGGTACCAGGCGACGATATACATACTTATATAGATAGATAAATACTTAAATACATAGAAAACATCCATGACTCAGAAACAAATATTCGTGCTCATCACACAAATATTTGCACTTACCGGGATTCGAACCCAGGACCACCAGCTTCGTAGGCAGGAACACTACCAACTAGGCTACGGTGACCGTCGTCGTCGTCGTCGTATTAGTATACATACTTCATGTTTTTACATAATAATAAGACGCTGCGGATAGTAAATACAATAAGTATACTTTTACCGAGGATAAAGCACAAGCATAGGTAGTCACTACACTTTACAGGTTGATATTCTAAAAAAATGCTAGAAGTAATCGGATAAGTTCGGCACAGTCAAATCAAAGCCAACCCCGTGAGGCAGTGAAGACCTTACTAGAGGCTTCTATAGAGACTTTGAATCAACATTTAAAATCATAATTCACGGAAATATGGCACTTTAATTCATTTGTGTACTTTGTGGAAGATTGTGTGTTTTTAGACATAACGTCTAAAACACACACAATATTTACAAATGAAAACTCTAATTTACACCAGTTTAAGAAAAAGGTAACAATGCCTTGATGCGTCTTTTTGCACGTTGGCGCAAAAACTCTCCACTTATTACATTTTTTTTTAAATTCCGTTTTACGACTCTGGCTTCTTTGGCCTTATGAGCCTTCAGTAAATATATTTTTATATGATTTATTTCCGTCATTGTCAAGTAAAGTCCGTCACAGTCAAGTCATACATAGTCCTTGTGCAACCCCAGTAAAGCAGTGGAGACTTTACTAGAGGCTTTTATGGAGTTTTGGTAGCAACACGGAAAATCACAATTCAGGGCAATATCGCACTTTTCTCCACTTGTGTACGTTGTCGAAGATGTTATGTCTAAAAATCCACCATATTTACACATAAAAACTCGGATTTACACCAGTTTTTGAAAATAAAACATAGCCTCGATGCGTCTTTTTCCGCGTTGGCGCCAAAACTCCCACTTATTACAATAAACAGTAGTGTTACCTAATATCTAAGTGTATCAGAACCATTCAAGCGATATTAAAACAAAGTAACCTTTAAAAAGTAATAAAGGTAAAGCAAATTGTCTATGGGCAAGCGTACGAAACTAAATGAGCACATATGTACAGACGCCAGCACATCAAGCAATCCCAATCTGTCAAATTCCCCCAATTGAAAGTGAACCTTATGCTTTTGTGATAAAGATGAAAATCTATAAAAGAAATTTGACAGATCGGGGTTGCTGGATGTGCTGGCGTCTGTACATACAGTATCGTAAGCATCGTTATCGTCGGTACAACAGTAACTCGGCATAATGGCCGTCGTTTTGGCGGGAAAATGGTGCACACATCCTCTTGAATTCGAGCGCAAATGTGGGTATTACTGTGAAATTAATTATTTAATGTATATCAGGTAATAGTATAAATGTATTTCCTTTACAAATGTTCTTATAAAAAAGGTAATGTTTAGTATAGCCAACAAGACGCCAGCCGATACTAGTGCTAAGATATGAAAATCTGTCGAAATTAAAGTATATTAAAATTAAAAATAATAGATTAGTATCTAACTTGGTATTTGTTATTTATTTAAGATTCCAAAAAATATATGTGATTAAACAGACAGCACGGATGGACAATTCAAAATATTTTTTGTCACTTTAATGTTTTATTCGACTATTTTTATGTATGTACGTAAACAAAGTCGAATAAAACATCATACAATGTGAGCTTGACAAATACAAGTGTATGTATTAGTGCTTAATAAATTTCATTATTTCGTTATACAGCAACCTGATGTCGCGCTTTCCTTTCAAATATTTTTGAAAGCTTATCATTGTTGCCATATCCACCAACTGATTTATCTTACCCCCCAGACGAGAGTACGATCTCAAACGCGCCACTACCATCAACGTCCTCCTTGACCCATTGTTTGCATTCGTATCAATGAAATGCAATCTCCGAACCTAAAATGGACGAGAGGCTCGCGGCGCGGACGTAGAGAGAAAGTTGCACAAAACATCCATAAAATGATACGACCCTCTCACGGATCTCCTCGTCAGGAACCGCCAAAAGTCGTGATTATAAGCACAGAGGGGGTGACCTCTACTTAAATAATAAATAAATAAAATAAAAAAGGTTTTTATTTTATTTGTAAATAGTCAGAACATGTTTGTAGTAATATAGTTGTATACATTATTATTTCTAGTAACATAGATATTTAGGTACACATTGTATGAAAACATTTATAAAATTTATTTTATTATAGCAATGATATTTAGCTAGCTCGTATCAAGTTATTGTCAAGAGATTATGTTTAATTATCTAGTTTAAGTCTAATATTTTTACTACATATTGTCAATGGTTCTGTCTATATTAAGGTATTATTAGTTAGTAGTTTAAATTGCTAGACGGCTTGAGCCCACGCTTGCCTCTTTTGTCCGGTGAAGCAGTGAAACATCATGTTTAAAAACCACTGCGATATTCTTGTTAAAGTAATTATCGGAACGAAACTGTACCCTCTGATGGTAAGCCTATTAGCACACTGCCTTTAAGTGGCAACGTAGGTACGGACGCCAGCACATCAAGCTACCCCAACCGGTCAAATTTCCCCAATTGAAAGTGGACCTTATGCTAATGTGATAAAGTTGAAAATCTATAAAAGAAATTTGACAGATTGGAGTAGCTGGATGTGCTGGCGTCTGCACTTATGCAGCTGTTCTAACAGAAGGTAGACTACGAGCGGAAACTTTATCTCCAGCTAAACCTAAACCTTTCCATTTAGTTATTGTAAGAAAATCAATATTATTAATTTTATACCATCAATGCTGTGTGGTGACGGCATATAATATCATCACCCCATCTCATCCCGTGGGGGGACGTAGAAGTTGTCCCGAGGGAATATATATACCAGAGATCGGGCAGCAGCGTTCTCCTGAGTACCATGTCTATCCTACTGCGATCGCCAACCCGTCTGCCAAGCGTGGCAATTATGGCATATCCTCCCAAAGGAGGAGGCCTTTGTCCAGCAGTGGATGTCTTTCGGCTGATATGATGAATACCATCAAGCCTACACGTTGGAAAGTGGATATCGTACTTATATCATTCGCGCGATGACGATCTTCGTATGAGGATCTCTGGTGACCTGACTGCTAGCTAGTATGACGAGCCTAACCTAATTCTATCGTACTACCTATCCAGCGTATACAGTGCGGTCAGATTCAAGTGAACACAAAAAACTATCAAAGCGAGTTAAAATTCGGATGATATTTGTTTAAAAATTAATTGTGTACCAAATATAAACTTTGGCATATCTAATACAACAATGTTTTAATAAGAATAGAATCTCAGACTGATGTTGAATATGCTGATGATTATAAATTAATTTAACTTATTACACAATAATAATAAAAACTCAGATAAATTTAAAAAAATCGGCTGATTATATTTTTAGATATAAGTGTTTTAAGTTCTTCGTGGAGGAAAGAATGTCCTGTTCTATCGTATCACTACAAGTGACGTCATATGTTAGTACAGACGCCAGCACATCCAGTTACCCCTATCTGTCAAATTTCTTTTATAGATTTTCAACTTTATCACATAAGCATAAGGTTTACTTTCAATTAGAGAAATTGGCAGATTGGGGTAGCTTGATGTGCTGGCGTCTGTACTTCTACAGCGCGTTCTTTATCTAACATGATCCTTAATAAGTAAGAACTTATAACCTACTATATACTGTTTGTGTAATAATGTTTATCCGGACATTTATAGGAATTGTTCGGATAGGAGTTGTGACTTTCGAGGTTCTTTTGTTGTAAACACTTTTAGATATTACTTGGTGATTTTTTCTATGAAATTAATGTTGTATAGTCGTATATTGAGATCAATAAAGTAAATTAAAATATATTTAAATTTTTAACGAGGTACAGCTATAATCTATATATATAAAAATCAATGCCACTTTTCGTTGTAATGTTATAACTCAACAACGCCTTTACCGATTTGGATTAATTTTGGTTTTGAATTATTCGTGGAAGTCCAGGGAAGGTTTGTACGTAGAGAAAATTTAAAAAAAGTCTTGAAACAGTGTAAAATCAACATCTTTTAGAAATTTAAAATATATATTTTTTTAATAAATGAACTTAATAATCATTATTTTATTACTATATCTTATACGTAGCGAAGCACGTACCGGGCCGCTAGTATTATTATAGTTTGGCTTTCAGTCATGACATTATTTTTGCATAAAGTTCATTTTATATAATCTTAGTGTTGCTGATAATCTCAAGCTGGCACTCATAGCTAGATGCTCTCACCGGTCCGTAAGCGATCGGCGAGGTTAAGTAACTAGGCTCGCGGTCAGTCCCTAGATGGGTAACCGCCAAAGTGGTTTAATTACTGAGCATCTCCGTGCTTCGGAGGGCACGTTAAGCTGGCGGTCCTGGTTGTAGTCATTAGACAACAGTCATTAAACCATTTCAGAGGCCTACTGGGCGGCTTGAACAACTCTGACACTAGGGTAACCACTGCCCATACGATAAGTAAGTAAGTCTCAAGCTGCTTTTCAATTAACTTGATACATTATAAGTATATTGATATTGGGTATCAGATAGATGATATTTGTTAAAGTCTGCAACGTTGTCTACGTTGCGAACTTTTCCAAATATCACAAAAATATTCTGTTTATAGCTTTATCATACTAGCTGCTCCACTTGCTATTTCTTCGCGTAATGTTTCAAAATGTATGCATCTACCTTGTTATCTCTGCTTCTTTCTCATTAAGTCCGCCATTGTAGAGGTGGAGATTTACAGACGGAACTATTCTGGGTGGTCTGTGCGGTATAAGACAAACCAATACATACACCAATCCACTACATAAATTTACACTATATATTGTGCGATGCATGTACTGTGGCTGGCCCACACGTCATACTCGTGAACGGGTGCTGCTTGCGGTAACTGGTCGAACTGCTGTTGGGGTACTCATATTTTTCTTTTTTTTTTTCGCCTCTGTTAGACTTCGTGTGACTTGTTAATTTTGTAAATGTACGCGGATTCACCCACCGTTTTTTCGTCTAGCAAGAGGATATTCTAAGTACTTGAGTGAAATTGAATGCTATTGCTTATTTATTTTATTATGATTCACTGAATGACAACGGTTCTGTGCGTGCATTAGCCTACATAACAACCAATCACAATGTAAGTAAAATACATGACATTTAAAAAAAAAATCGTAAACTGAAAGCAAAGGAAGACGAAAAAAGCAAGCCCGGAGTTTCTTTGTGGCTTTCTTCTCCGGGTCGTCCACCTAGGTAGCTAGAGAAAGCCGCAGGCTAGCTAGGGTAGGTTCCTCAGCGGCGAGGATTGCTTTGGCCCATTAACGCGTGATCGGTGATCCCGTGCATGTGATCACACCCTCATTTAGAATTTCGTCTTTTGCTTTAGTCTTCAATTCTTTAATTTTAATATAGTAGAACTAAATTTCAAAATAATAGATTAGTAAATTGTTATTTATTTAAGGATTTCAGAAAATATATGCGATAAAACAAACCGCACGGACTGACAAAATAATTTTGTTTTGTAACTTTTTACTATCCACTATGTTTATGTACTGCATTGTGACCTTGACAAGTACAAGTGTATGTTAATACCCAAGTGCTGAATAAAATTTCATTTCATTTCATTTCATGTATTAGAACTTACACGCTTGAGGGATTAATGGCTAACGCACTGCAAGTACGTAGGTACTAGGCAAAAATATAAATTTAAGGCGATTGGCACACTGCCCCGCATGATGCAGCGTAGTGCGTAGAAAGATAGAAAACAAAAGATAGTGCACAGTCCAACACACTGAAAATGCATCCACGCACGTTCATGCAGATGCATGTTCTGTGTGTTGGACTGTGCGTGTATTCTATACAAACGGTGATACTTACAGGCAATCAGCATCTATTTTTTTTTTTATTCTTTATTTTATTTCGGAACTTTTGACAACTGTCAAGCTAGTTCCATCATACCACAAACCAACTTACATCTAACATATTAACACTTTTAGCATGATACAATAATACTAACTAAGTACGTAAATTACACAACTCATACAACATTTTGGCTTCACGTGATATGGGTGCCGATAAAATAGTGTGGAAGTAATTAATATATGTTTATTTATTTACAAACTAATAACTAATCTGACATTGAAACATTTACTTAATTAATAGATAGAAAAACTAAATCTATTAATATAAATTAAAACTAACTACAGATGGCGTCGTAGCATTCCTCCGAAGTGGAAGTGTGGAAATAGCCTCAATCTAATTGATTAACATTAAGACATTTTATAATGCTGTCTCTTTGGGTTTAGTTCCGTTAACATTCCATTAAAATATGGTGCAACAGGCAACGTTAGAACACATACTACTCTGCATCATGCGGGGCAACGTGCCAATCGCCTAAGGAACGTGCCATCAACACGCAAAGAAGAAGATTTTAGTGTTCACTTTCCAAATTTATTAATGATTTTAGATGAAGAAGGGCATACAACAATTATTAGTTAGATAACTAATTTTAACAATCATACATTCTTTTAATGATATTACATGGTATTAAATGGACATTTCTTATGCTATATTATTCCTATATCAATTGTAGACCACCTATTTTAAGGGTCCATGATAGAAAACATGTCATCATCACAACAATTCTAAGAAGTCCACTGCTGGACAAAAGCCTCCTATAAGAATCGTCGGGGGATATGCCAAAATCTTGACGCTTGGCAGACAGGTTGGCGATCGCAGTATGATGGTCATAGTACACAGAAAGAAGCTGCTACCCGTCCTCTGGTAGATATTCCCTCGGGTCGATTTCTACACTCCCATGGGATGAGATGGGGTTATGATATTCTGATATCAGCCGCCATCACCACACAGCAAACATATCACCTTATCTATATTTTGTTGTTGTATTGGCGTGGTTGGTAAATGCTCGCTTTTCATGCCGCAGATCGTGGGTTCGATTCCCACACAAAACAAACATTTGCGTGCATGAACATGTCTGTTTGTCCTGAGTCTGGGTGTAATTATCTATATGAGTATGTATTTACAAAAGAGTATGTATTTGCGTAGAAATGGCCGTGTGTGAATAATGTCCTATTATTATTATTGTTCATCTTGATCCACTACATATTAGTTCAAAAGGATTATTTTCACGTTTGATAAAGCGTCCACTCGTCAATGCCGTGCACGAAGCACTTCAAATACAGGCGTATAAAAAGCCCTCAAAATCCGTCCGGAATCCTATCAAAGCCATGACATGTCAAATCCCTACGTCCGGTTACACATCTGGTCAATATTTAAAAAATAACAAACGAAATACATAAATCTATTCTATATTTTCCCATTTACCGACCATGATGGACACAGTCTTGTATAAAAATAGACCAGTACGGAAACTACCTACAAACGGTAGAAACTGCACACTCACACACGTCACCTGGAAGCGATCTCGTCAAACACGGTTCGCTTTCAGCGTTCATACATCCCACGTACGTGCCGGCTCTGGAATGAATTACCTGCTGCGGTGTTTCCCCAGCGCTACGACTTGTCCTTCTTCAAACGAGGTTTAAAAAGAGTACTAATATCACGGTAGGCAGCGGTTTGCTGTGCCCACTGGCACTGCGAATGTCCATGAGCAGCGGTTACCACTTACCATCAGGTGGGCCGCTAGCTCGTCTGCTTACTAAGGCAATAAAAAAAAAAAAACTCAAATATGTGCATCAAAAAGACCCCTAAGTGGTTGTCGCGGTGCTGTCAGTAGTGAGTGCCGAGACAAAACGAGTAGTCGCGTATAAGTTTATCTCCGCAATCTCTTTAAAAATCCACGTGCGTATTGCGTAGGTAACCGCGGTTTGAACTTGGCTTGATCAAAACGGGAGCTTTCGTATTTTAACCACCATGCTGATTTATAAAACAAATATGTTGAACGTTTGATCGACGCTTCCTATGATCAGAGGGCTGGTCTATTGGGTCAGAGGATCAGCATTGCCATCCAGCGTGGCAATACGGCCAGCCTTCTGGGCACTTTTCCCATAAGCGATGCGGAGGGATTATTGGACGCCTTTTAGGGTAAATAGTGTATCGTAGTTTATCTAATTTTAAGCTTATAATTTCATTTAATTTAATTTATTCACTGAAATAAATGATTATAATATGTTGTAATAAAAAATTGTAAAAAGTATCTGAAATATTAAAAGTTACAACCCTACAGCTTCAATAGAGCGCAGGTAATTATTTCATCAACTAGGCTTAGTTACCTTACTGTCTATATTTATACTGTGACGCAGTTAATCTATCATAACAATGCCCGCTATTCCTTTTCAACTTATCAATGGAGTATCGGTGGCAATTCTTTTTTATTTCACAAAAGGGTTGGTTTAATTTTCACGGATTTGATAACGTTGGGCCTTTGTTTGGTTGTGAAAAGGCTGTAAGTAATGACGCCAGTTCATGATGTGGCTAAAAGCAGTTTATGTTATAGACTCCAATTCTGTGTTAAACCTTTTAAAATCAAAATTTTTTGATTGATGAATACACTGTTCCATTAATTTCGTATAAATAATTTATATTTGAAATGCATGTTATTTAATTTACCTAAGATGCTTACACTATATCACCGTATAATAGAGGTTAGCCTCCGTTATCCTCAAGCAAAATAAACTAAAAATCAAGAAATGCGAGCCTGAAGACACCCTTGTTTTGGGGTTTGAACTTCGACTCAGGGAGACGTGGAAATGTATGAGGGAATTAGATTTTATGATCCTTTTGTGCAACTTTACGCCAATGTGCTAATTCGCTGGACACTCGTACGATTGAGGGTTGGCGAGAGCATTTCATCATTTCTTTGAATTTAAAAAAAAAGAATAATAATTGGTTAGAAATGCATTTCATTAAATATATTTAGGTTATAAATTATAGGGTAGTACACGTAGTCGTTAAACCAATAAAGCAGTATTAATAGTAATAGTATCATCATTCCATGTGTATAAAATAGCCTCTATAATACCATG
The DNA here is from genome assembly GCA_951640165.1 of Pseudoips prasinana. Classification (NCBI taxonomy): domain Eukaryota; kingdom Metazoa; phylum Arthropoda; class Insecta; order Lepidoptera; family Nolidae; genus Pseudoips; species Pseudoips prasinana. The sequence continues at coordinate 10,281,308 of OX621254.1, forward strand.
TTAAAAACAGTTTATTTTAATAAAGTCTAACCATAACCCGCTTGTTTTCAGAAGTTGGTGGTTGGTAGTCCGAACCAGCGCAATTGGCGGGGCATTCTCATCGCTCTTCTGGTGATAGTGGCGGTTTTGGCCCTGATTGTGACATCCGTGGTGCTGCTGACCCCGCCCGATGAGGGACCCAGGGTCAAAGGCAGGAGGTTAAGGATACAGGACTTAATGACTGAGGAGCTGAAGCCAGTGAGATGGAATGGAACTTGGATTTCGGGTGAGTGACAGTTTTTCACTGATCACTATTGAATTTCTAGACGGAAATCGTTTGAGTTACCAAATAAGGCCAATCAAGAGTCTATGTGAGGAAACTATCCGCCCAACTGACTACAAATTATCTACTTTCATTATTACAATTAATCACTCCTCCAGAAGGGTGTTCGCTAGGGAGTCTTAAATTTGATCTGACAGTATGTATTGTTCGCTTCTTTGTTTGTAAAGTTAGCTGGTATAAGCTCACCATGGTAAGCAGCTGAAAATCAGCGTTGCAGTTAGGTTCTGGGTGTAACAGTGTGCTGAGCTGCCTGCCAATTGAACACATATCTTAGTTAATTTTCTTATTTGTTTCTTTTTTTTTGTATTCATATTTCGTTTTATTATAGTAGTATTTAAGTTTTTCAATGAGGGCTACCGTTTTTGTGCTCACCAGTCGGCGCCACTGTCGCGGAAGGTCCACTTAGCTGATCAAAATCATTGTTATTGTGGACGCGACGAATGTTTTTACGAAAAACATTTAAAATCCTGTTAAAGCGTTTCGTAAATAGCATGCCGCAGTGTTGTGCAGTCCCCGCACAACACTGCGGCATGCTATTTATGAAACACTTTAACAGGATTTTAAATATTTTTTCAAATATTTATTACAGTCATCGAGCTGTTACTCATTTTGTAATTTATTTAGTTTTAAACCAAAATGTTTAGTTATAATCGCAGTTTTTATTAATAAACAGCGTAACCAGAACAAAAACAGTGTATTTTGACGTTTCGTAGACCTGCCGCGATGCTAGCGCCTCTAGCGGAAAATTGATACGGTACGGTAGCCCTCATTAAGTGTAAGATTTGTACAAACTTGTGTTCAATGAATATTCCTTTTCTTTTCTATATATAACCAGGGAGTTTCCTTGTCGATAAATAATATAAACTCTTATGAATGTGCTCGTAACCTTTAATAAGAACTGTTTGTAGGTAATACAGTACATCGTACCTTAATATAGACAGAACCATTCAAACAGGACATTCGTTCTTCGGTTGTCGGAATCTAGTATTTAGGCCACCAATATTTTCTGCTCTATGTATCAAAAGAGTGTTAAGTTATTTTACTATTGATGTAATATGCTCATAGCTAGATGCTCTCACCGGTCCGTAAGCGATCGGCGAGGTTAAGTAACGAGACTTGCGTCAGTCCATAGATGGGGTCGGTCCATATGTTTTTTAGAATAACGCATCATCATCATCATCATTACAGCTAAATACGTCCACAGCTGGACAAGCCTCCCTCAAGAATCGTCTTGCGGGGATATGCCATAATCGCCACGCTTGGCAGGCGGGTTGGCGATCGCAGTAAGATGGTCATAGTATTCAGAAGGAAGCTGCTGCTCATCCTCTGGTAGATATTCCCTCGGGTCGACTTCTACGCCCCCCACGGGATGAGATGGGGTGATGATATTCTGATTCTGATATTTGTCGCCGTCACCACACAGCAAGAACAACGCATATATAAATAATAATATGGGCATGGCACACACGGCCACCTGATCCCAAACTAAGCAGAACTCATACTATGGAAACCAAATAACTAATTTTCTTTTCTAAATAACTACTTATATAGAAAATTATATCCAGAACCAAAACAAACAGACATGTTCATGCAGACAAACATCTGTCCTGGTGGGAAAGTGAAAGGCAAGTATTTACCAACCACGGCAACCGACCCATCAACTCTCTATACACATCATTTTAATAAGGAACACTTATTTGTTTAATCTCGAGAAGTCAAGAAACCTGAAATAGCTACTTGTCTTTCTCAACGGTACCTAGGCACCTATGAATAAATAACTCGGAGAATGCAAAACGTGTACAAACTCCCAATTTTGTTCAAATACGGGATAATGGACGGACGGGTTTAGACCAAGGAATTCCCCTATTAAAACCTTATGTTCTGGTGATAAAGTAGTAAATCTATAAAAGAAATTTGACAGATTGAGGTAGCTGGATGTGCTGGCGTCTGTACAAACTAAACCGATTGTAATGTTCTTACAATGCGCAACCCCTGCTTGAGATATTTCTCACTTATCAGTTGGTAGATATAGATATAGATTCAAATACATCAGTTCTAATAGTTGCACACATTTTTCATAATTGTAATTTATACAAAAACAAAGATAAGCGTACTTTAAACCATTTGTTTAAATGGTTTAAAGTATCGTTTTCCCAAACGATCTTCATCGGTGGCCGGTCAAGATCGTTTGGGAAATTGGTAATTGATAATACCTAAACCAAGCAGAGTGCCTCTCACTCAAACAGGCTCCGGAACATGTTTTTATTTAAATGCAAATTTTCGGTATGTTGATGATTAGGCTACAAATACTAGTACACACAAATACAAATAATATTACTTGTGCAATTTTGGAGACTTTCCTACGACTTACTCTCTGGAGGAAAAATATCTTTGTAACCTATACGAACGTACCAACACATACTAAGAAACTATTCTACCCTTCTTTATCTAGAGAGCTCAAACATCACCCCAACAAGACTGCTTACAAGTAATAAAATCAACACTTGGGAACAGTTTTATTTGCCCCAGACTCATAAACTCGACCTGTTTAGCACATTGTCCAGACATGACCTCTTCCCGCATCAAAATTAAACAGTATATTGTGGAAGAGAACCGTATAAGATAAATTAAATAAAGTATTTCATTTGTCTATCTTCATTATATATATATAAATATATGTCTATGTATAATATTTTTCTTCTTTCTCCTTTATGTATGTATGTATTGTTCGCTTCTTTGTTTGTAAAGTTAGCTGGTATAAGCTCACCATGGTAAGCAGCTGAAAATCAGCGTTGCAGTTAGGTTCTGGGTGTAACAGTGTGCTGAGCTGCCTGCCAATTGAACACATATCTTAGTTAATTTTCTTATTTGTTTCTTTTTTTTTGTATTCATATTTCGTTTTATTATAGTAGTATTTAAGTTTTTCAATGAGGGCTACCGTTTTTGTGCTCACCAGTCGGCGCCACTGTCGCGGAAGGTCCACTTAGCTGATCAAAATCATTGTTATTGTGGACGCGACGAATGTTTTTACGAAAAACATTTAAAATCCTGTTAAAGCGTTTCGTAAATAGCATGCCGCAGTGTTGTGCAGTCCCCGCACAACACTGCGGCATGCTATTTATGAAACACTTTAACAGGATTTTAAATATTTTTTCAAATATTTATTACAGTCATCGAGCTGTTACTCATTTTGTAATTTATTTAGTTTTAAACCAAAATGTTTAGTTATAATCGCAGTTTTTATTAATAAACAGCGTAACCAGAACAAAAACAGTGTATTTTGACGTTTCGTAGACCTGCCGCGATGCTAGCGCCTCTAGCGGAAAATTGATACGGTACGGTAGCCCTCATTAAGTGTAAGATTTGTACAAACTTGTGTTCAATGAATATTCCTTTTCTTTTCTATATATAACCAGGGAGTTTCCTTGTCGATAAATAATATAAACTCTTATGAATGTGCTCGTAACCTTTAATAAGAACTGTTTGTAGGTAATACAGTACATCGTACCTTAATATAGACAGAACCATTCAAACAGGACATTCGTTCTTCGGTTGTCGGAATCTAGTATTTAGGCCACCAATATTTTCTGCTCTATGTATCAAAAGAGTGTTAAGTTATTTTACTATTGATGTAATATGCTCATAGCTAGATGCTCTCACCGGTCCGTAAGCGATCGGCGAGGTTAAGTAACGAGACTTGCGTCAGTCCATAGATGGGGTCGGTCCATATGTTTTTTAGAATAACGCATCATCATCATCATCATTACAGCTAAATACGTCCACAGCTGGACAAGCCTCCCTCAAGAATCGTCTTGCGGGGATATGCCATAATCGCCACGCTTGGCAGGCGGGTTGGTGATCGCAGTAAGATGGTCATAGTATTCAGAAGGAAGCTGCTGCTCATCCTCTGGTAGATATTCCCTCGGGTCGACTTCTACGCCCCCCACGGGATGAGATGGGGTGATGATATTCTGATTCTGATATTTGTCGCCGTCACCACACAGCAAGAACAACGCATATATAAATAATAATATGGGCATGGCACACACGGCCACCTGATCCCAAACTAAGCAAAACTCATACTATGGAAACCAAATAACTAATTTTCTTTTCTAAATAACTACTTATATAGAAAATTATATCCAGAACCAAAACAAACAGACATGTTCATGCAGACAAACATCTGTCCTGGTGGGAAAGTGAAAGGCAAGTATTTACCAACCACGGCAACCGACCCATCAACTCTCTATACACATCATTTTAATAAGGAACACTTATTTGTTTAATCTCGAGAAGTCAAGAAACCTGAAATAGCTACTTGTCTTTCTCAACGGTACCTAGGCACCTATGAATAAATAACTCGGAGAATGCAAAACGTGTACAAACTCCCAATTTTGTTCAAATACGGGATAATGGACGGACGGGTTTAGACCAAGGAATTCCCCTATTAAAACCTTATGTTCTGGTGATAAAGTAGTAAATCTATAAAAGAAATTTGACAGATTGAGGTAGCTGGATGTGCTGGCGTCTGTACAAACTAAACCGATTGTAATGTTCTTACAATGCGCAACCCCTGCTTGAGATATTTCTCACTTATCAGTTGGTAGATATAGATATAGATTCAAATACATCAGTTCTAATAGTTGCACACATTTTTCATAATTGTAATTTATACAAAAACAAAGATAAGCGTACTTTAAACCATTTGTTTAAATGGTTTAAAGTATCGTTTTCCCAAACGATCTTCATCGGTGGCCGGTCAAGATCGTTTGGGAAATTGGTAATTGATAATACCTAAACCAAGCAGAGTGCCTCTCACTCAAACAGGCTCCGGAACATGTTTTTATTTAAATGCAAATTTTCGGTATGTTGATGATTAGGCTACAAATACTAGTACACACAAATACAAATAATATTACTTGTGCAATTTTGGAGACTTTCCTACGACTTACTCTCTGGAGGAAAAATATCTTTGTAACCTATACGAACGTACCAACACATACTAAGAAACTATTCTACCCTTCTTTATCTAGAGAGCTCAAACATCACCCCAACAAGACTGCTTACAAGTAATAAAATCAACACTTGGGAACAGTTTTATTTGCCCCAGACTCATAAACTCGACCTGTTTAGCACATTGTCCAGACATGACCTCTTCCCGCATCAAAATTAAACAGTATATTGTGGAAGAGAACCGTATAAGATAAATTAAATAAAGTATTTCATTTGTCTATCTTCATTATATATATATAAATATATGTCTATGTATAATATTTTTCTTCTTTCTCCTTTATTATTTAAATTTTTTAAAAGTTTCTTTTTGTTAGTAGTAATTCAGTATAACTGCATGAATTGGAGAATGAGCACTGTTGCCTGAGATACAGGCGTCAAGCCTAGTTCAGGTACAGATGGAAATTGTTAATTAGACCTAAGTACTTACTGAATAAAGATATTATTATTATTATTATTATGATTATTTATTAAATTAAAGATTTTGGGACTATTTTTACGCAATTTATTTTGTTCACTTTTTCTATATTATGTTACACTATTCCTAGCTACTAGGTTCTTGTCGTGTCTTGACCGATAAAACGAATCCATTCACGTTTGAATTATTTAAAAAAAATCTTTTTTAACGTTTTCTTTGACAAACGAAGGTCCACGGCCATGGAGATCGACTCAGTATATACACGAAAATAAAACCTTTTTTCTTTTATATGTTTTCTCCTTCTTGGTGACTGTTTAAAAGAAAGAAGATATCTCTTTGTTTGACTAAAGTTGAGTCTCATTGAATTTCATTGCCTAAAACTTGTAGAGCTACATTGAAATTCTGAATCACACCTTGTTTTTATCAACCCATGACGGTAGTTGTCAAAGCTACAATTATATAACAGATCACATTTTATTGAGAGATTGTGAATGCGATAATTTATAAATAATAAGACTTTTATAATTGAAACTGACGTCAAGAACTAACATAGTGAAAAGGTTTTCACTATGTTAGTTCTTGACGTAAAGCGTAACGGCCGTATACAACATAAAATTAATTACGTGGCTTACGCGTTACAGTTTTAATAAGTAACTAGCTGTGCCCCGCGGTTTCACCCGCGTTAAATTTATAAATTATCACTCCTCCCCCCCGCAGGTGATAGTGTGATAATATGTAGCCTATGTAGATGTTGACCCGTACTCTTATTAATATTCATGCAAAATTTGAAGTAAATCCATTAGAACTTTTTGTGTTTAGCCCGAACATACATATAGACAAACAGACAAAAATTCTAAAGACTATATTTTTGGCTTCGATATCTATTGTGGATCACGCCCCAAGTATACCTTCTTAAAAAAATATTCAATGTACAGTTTTGATTTTCCTACGATTTTATTATATGTATAGATAATAATAATATGATAATAACTAACAACAAAAAATAATTAAAAAGAAAAAATATTACTATATTAAAGAATATCGTTAAAGAATATCACCGCCCCACCTCCACCTGTGGGCGGCGTACAAGTCGTCCTAAGGAAATATCGACCAGAGAACGGGCAGCAGTGTCTCTCTGTGTGCTACCATCAAAAACATATTTATTAAAATAATCCAAAATGCATACAAATAAATGACATACAGAACATAATACAAAATATTTTTCTTACTCTAACCATCATGTTCTAACCACCATGGCGATTATGGCATATCCCTCCAACTGACGGACACAACTCCATTGTGGAATTTTTTTGGAGAGTTCTTTGTCCAGCAGTGCCCGTAATTCATCTGACGTGATGATGATAATGAGAACTCGGCTATTGGGCGCCGAACAGTTCCCCCGTATCGTCGTACCAAGGTTATGTTGAACAAGTTAAATAAAGATTTTAATAAAAAAAACCGGCCATGTGTGAGTCAGACTCGCGCGCCAAGGATTCCGTACCATTATCTATAAACACGAGCACAAAATTCACGTTTCTTGTATGGGAGCCCACTTAAATATTTATTTAATTTTGTTATTTAGTATTCCCCTTCCCTTTTATTGAAATATTTTTTATTTATATAATAACCAAGGCAAACGAGCAAGCTGGTTACCTGATGGTAAGTAATGGCCCATGGACACCTGCGACACCAGTGGGGCTGCAATTACGTTACCGGACTTTCAGAAAGCAACTGGCTCGCTTCTTATCATGATAACCGGATCGGTATACTATCTATCTTTATTTTTTTAATTATTTTATAAATATGTCTTCACAAGTTTGTACATACATTCAGTCAAAAAAGTATCGGGAATGGATGATTTGTTTATGGTTCCAAATTCAAATTTTTGTTTTTTTTTGTTGTTGTTAGATTGGCACAACTGTTTTCCATTTAGGCGCGGAGTTTGAGTTGCATCTGTTGCATATTAAATACAGTGCTGGTTTTAGTAATATCATATATAGTGTGTATTGCGAATTTCATAATGGACAAAAATATTGAACAAAGAGTTTGTCTTCAATTTTGCATCGCTAATGGAATTACGTGTTCGGAGTCACTGAAAATGTTACAGAAGGCTTACGGTGAATCGACTTTATCAAAAACTCGTGCTTATGAGTGGTTCAAAGCGTTCAAAAGCGGTCGAGATGTGATGAAATATTTGCCTCGCTCTGGTAGGCCATCAAAGTCTGCAACTGAAGTTAACATCGCAAAAGTGAAGGAAATAGTGACTGAAAATCCTCATTCAACTCTGAGAGAGATAGCCGCCGAACTTTCTGTATCTCACGAGTCGATTCGTACCATTTTAACTAATCATTTGGGAATGAAACATGTTGCCGCTCGGCTAGTCCCAAAAGATCTGAATTTTCTCCAAAAACTCAATCGCATGAAAGTCGCTGAGGACATGGTAGAACGAGTCAATTCCGACCCAACATTCATGAAACACATTGTTACTGGTGACGAGACGTGGGTTTACGAGATTGACATGCAAACTAGTCAACAAGCTTCGGAGTGGCGCCTTCCAACTGAACCGAAACCGAAAAAACCACGCAAAAGTCGATCAAAAGTCAAAGTCATGTTGACTGTTTTCTTTGACTATCGCGGTGTTGTGCACTCTGAATTCTTACCGGAAGGTCGAACGGTAAATAAAGAATATTATTTGAGCGTTATGTGGCGTTTAAGAGAGCAACTTTCGACGAAAAAGGCCAGATTTGTGGAAAGAAATTTTTTGCATTTTGCACCACGATGATGCGCCTTCGCACAAGGCCATCATTGTGAACGAATTTTTGACCAAACACTCAACAAATACCATCCAGCAACCACCATATTCACCAGATATGGCTCCAGCTGACTTCTTTCTTTTTCCTAAACTCACATTACCACTTCGAGGTACCCGTTTTCAATCAGTAGAAGACATAAAGGAGAACTGAACTCAATTCCGAAAGCAGCGTTTAAAAAATGTTTTGATGAATGGATTATTCGTTGGCGTAAGTGTATCGTTTCTGAAGGAGCATACTTTGAAGGTGATAAAATGAATTTGGATGAATAACAAACATTTTGTATATTATTGATCTTTTCCCGGTACTTTCTTGACAGAGTAGTATGTCCCACAAAAGCACTACACGGTTTTGTGGGACATAATAATATGTACAAACGGTTTGACTGCAGGATCGAGTCTCCATACAGCCTCTATTTTTCTTTATCTTTTTTTTTCAAATCAATCAACAAATCAATTTATTTTGTTAAACAGTTTATGAATAGGTTACGAATAGTAAAGAAATATCTACAAACATATTACAGCTAATTCCACATAGTGGTATCACGTGTTTAAAAGTTTCATGTGAAACGCCCGGTGGTAGACGACAATTCATCGGTCTCAGTATGACGGTCACCGTAGCCTAGTTGGTAGTGCTCTGCCTACGAAGCTGGTGGTCCTGGGTTTGAATCCCGGTAAGTGCAAATATTTGTGTGATGAGCACGAATATTTTGTTTCTGAGTCATTGATGTTTTCTATGTATTTAAGTATTTATCTATGTATATAAGTATGTATATCGTCGCCTGGTACCCATAGTACAAGCTTTGCTTAGTTTGGGGCTAGGATGATCTGTGTGACATTGTCCCTAGATATTATTATTATTATTCATCCTCGGATATGGATGAAATTTCCACCTCTGGTGAGAGGGTCTGTGTCAGATCGTGGCGGCTGGTATATGTTCGAACAATTCCTCAGTACACTGTCCGTGATAAATGCGGTAAAGGACACATAGAGACGCCATGTCTCTCCGATCAAAATCCGATCCGATCCGAAGAGGATCAAGCCAAACAGTGGAAATAGATTACTTAAACAACAACATAAAAAGTTTAATCGTCCGGCGGGCCTCGAACCTGGACCATCTACCAATCCGGGATAGGCGCTATGCGTTAAGCTACGAACTCTGCGTTAAATTTATGATTTCACATTTTTGAGATTAGATAAACGCTTTGCATTGCGAATAATGCAAAGCGTTTATCTAATCGTTATTATTATTACTTTATTTCATTTTATGTTAATTTTTATGAAATTTAACATAAAAAGTACACAGTAATTACAATATTTCTCAGTATTTTCTAAGCGAAGATTTTTCAAGTTTATGTAACAGAGTTTTTTGTTTTATTCTAGGACTGAAGATGATTAAAATATGCAAACGACGGGCGGCGTCTAAATAAAACAGGCCTTTGAATAATAAATAAAAGTGAACAAAGAAAGTAAGTGAGTACATTCCGACTTGTGAAAACTAAATAGGGCCAAGTGCTAGTCGGGTCTCTTTTGGGCCTTCGTTTTACAATTATTTTGAAATTTTATCTGGCCCGTGTAAGCTTAATAACACGGGTTAAAAAATAATGTAAAAACTATCAATATATCTTAGGAAGCAGGGTGATAGTTAACAAAATTATTAATTGCTGACAGACTATAAACTTGATAATTTAACTAACCAGGGTTGGTTTAAGTTGATTAGCTTATATGAACTTATACATATAACCTTTCTAACTTGATATGGGATGTCTCATGTGTAGAGCGTCTATCGGCAATAGGTTATGAAACCCATATATTTGAAAATGACTTGTGCACACGCCTATATGAAACCTCACATGACCAAGACGTTTACCTTGGCCAGCTAGTCTGCTTTTATCGGCGTAAAGTTCACTGACAAAAGCCGAATTGAATTCAATTTATTATGTGTAGTTTTTTATGAAATGAAATTTATTAAGCACTTGGGTATTAACATACACGTGTACTTGTCAAGCTCACAATGCAGTACATAAACATAGTGGATAATATAAAAGTTACAAAAAAAAATAATAAGTCCGTCCGTGCGGTTTGTTTAATCGCATATATTTTCTGAAAACCTTAAATAAATAACAAGTTACTAATCTATTATTTTGAAATTTAGTTCTACTATATTAAAATTAAACAATGGAAGACTAAAGCAAAAAGACGAAATTCTAAATGAGGGTGTGATCACATGCACGGGATCACTGATCACGCGTTAATGGGCCAAAGCGATCCTCGCCGTTGAAGAACCTACCCTACCCTAACCTGCGGCTTTCTCTAGCTACCTAGGTGGACGACCCGCAGAAGAAAGCCACAAAGAAACTCCGGGCTTGCTAAGTTAGTATCCAAAGCGTTATTATTAGGATCATGCCAAATTTGGCTAGGAAGACGGAGAGGCAGAGAAGGAGAGGGTTGATGCATCTCATGGGGCCCCCTAACCTACATCTGAGTCGCAAGTCTCAGACTCTGTTTAGTGTTCCCTCCTCTGCCACGCGATGAACCCGGTTTCTGCACGGTAAATCCATGAAATGCTAAGAATTAGGTCTTCTTACAATTTGATTCATAAAATGGATATTATATTTACACAATTTAAATTCGGTATTTTAGAGATTCTGCGGTTCCAAGTATTTTTGAAGTTGATTTGACGGTGACTGAATTTTGAGTAGGAATTAAAACTTGCGAATATCACAAACTTGGCTCTCTTTAAGTACAGAAGTGTTCTTTGACTACAAAATATAGCACCATATTCGTTTAATCTAGGTCCATGAACACTACATTCTTGTTATGTCTTTTAATACATCATAAAATTGCCTAAATGATTTGGACAGACTTATAGGATATATCATTGCTTTTAATGAAAAATATATACATACTCTACATAATGAAATTAAATAACATCTGCGACCTTGTGTATGGAATTAACTTTTTAAACGCATTTCCTTATAATCTAAGTAAATTTTCTCGTATGGTTTAACATACGACACAGTAAAATTATCAAATTTCAGATATGTGACCCTCTCCATTTAGGTACAAACTAGCAACCCGTGACTTACAGGTCAACAGCAGCAGGGTAATGAAAATAGAACACCGTTTTAACCTTTGGCTTCAGAACCCTAAGAAACTAAAAAGTATTTACAAAGGAGACAAAAAGTCATTTTAGTCTATACAAGTGAGTTTACAATTGACTCGTAACTTTCTATAAATAAGGGTCAATTTTGAACTGGTTGCTTTTTCGCTTGACTTTTAATAAGTAGGCCGACGAAGTGTTGAATTACTGTTTGTATATTTTGCCGATCTAGGTGACGACGCGGTATTGTAAAGGTTGTCCATTGGGACATGGTGTTTCTTTTGCAAAATGAACGTTCTTTTGTCTGTTTGTAACTTGAAACAGTTTTAAGTCTTATAATTATAAAGCCGCCGTGCATACTGTATATCTGAATACAGTATGCATGGCGGCAAGAAATTATTTTTATAACTACTACATTAAGAAAAATAGAAGACAGTATTTAATACTACATTTATTTCAGATCCATAGTAATTTGTTAGAAGTGGCTTATAACTATGCCAGTACTACACTCATAAAACTACCTTACATTAAAAAGAGGAGCCCTGGAACCCATGTGAACACTGTTCCAGTGGGATTGTTCCAGGACAATTTTGTGCATTATGGTGTTTAGGAGGCTGCTGGTACTGTCAAGTATACGACGCAACAGGGAGGCAGTACTTTTCATTAATACAGCGTTGAAGCAATCAGTTCTTGCTTCTGCAAACATTCTAAAACATATAATAAAGTAGGTTCAAAATAATCAGAAATTTGATAAATCAGCAGACATCTCTCAGGATGAATAAATTGGCGACATGATATTAATACAAAAGTATAATAATTAATAAGAAACTACTATAACAAGCCACTGGTATGAAACTACGAAACAGAGATGTGGTCGCTTACTATGGGCCTCATGGAATGCTGAGGTTCATCAAAAGATCATAGATAGGGCTACGCTCGGAGTTTGCCTGCGAGATCGCTTCAGAAATGTTAAAATTTGCAAAAAAAACTAAGAAACCGGCACAACCAAAGCCCGAACAATTGTCAAACTGAAGTGGCAGTTACATAGCTCGTAGAACCGACGCCGCGACGGACGCTGGGGCTGAAAGATTCTCGACCACAAACCGGAAGGCGCAGCGTGGGCACGCCCCGTATAAGATGGACCGATGATCTTGTGAGATTGAGATCTTTGCCTTTATCCAGCAATGAACGATTTCGGCTGATATGATGATAATGAATATAAAACCCTACACATATTTTATAATAATGCCCTGGGCATTATTCACACACGGCCATCTGATAACAATCTAAACAGAGCTTGTACTATTACAAACTCTGTAGTTTGGGATTCTCACATCACGCCGACGATAGTCAAACATACATATATCGTATATATGAGTCGTATACAACATGTAACGTAATTAACGCACACCCTCAGACACCCCAATTAGAATATTATGTTGTACTCATAATACATACACTATTTTTTTATTTAACATGTCTATGCATTGTTATTTACTAAATTAGTTTCTTGTAATGAAGTTTATTTTTCCTTATTTTGTGTGGAATGATGGAATTTGTATGCATACAAATAAATCTGCGATTTAAAAGTCTTATTACTTTGACTTACGGTTCATCTCAATTTGTTTCGACTGTACAGGGTTAAAATAACGATTATTTCCGTAGTTTTAATTATTTTGGAATAAAAAATAACCTATACTAAAAATGATATAAATCGATTCAGTAAACGATTGTGAACAAACTATTTTCAGGATGTGCGTTAATTAAGTTACAGGTGGTATAGTCGAATATATATGTAAACTTGTATACAGGTGTGAGTCGTATATAGTCGAATATATGAGTAAACTTATACAAAGGTCATGTCAGTAGTAATTTATATTACTGGAATTAATTAGTCACCGAATTTCAATAAATTTATGCACATGTTGACGAAGAGTTAATTAAATATTTAATGAAAAGAGCGCTCCGAAGGAATTATTTAATTAAATCAGAATTTATTAAAATATGAAAATTATCAACATGACGTATTCATTAAAATATAAAAAAAGAGATGAACTTTTCATCAACTTCTGCCTAGCTTAACCAATGATAAAGCCTTTTAGCCTCACTCGATAATTATCGGATTTAACACTAGGTACATATTAATTTAGTATTTGAATTATTTAATAATTAAATATTAATTTAGTGTTTATTGCATCCCGGCTTGATTAAACTGACAATGATCGGAATTAACACTAGGTACATATTAATTTAGTATTTAAATGTTATGCATTTCCCATGGTGATGCAATATGCACCGTGTTTATTGCATCCCGGCTTGATTAAACTGACAATTATCGGAATGAACACTGTACATATGTAGATATTAATCTAGTATTGTGAATGTTGTGGATTTCCGCAAAGTACCGATTGATTCCATTAATTAAAATTTTAAGCGTTAAGAAACTATGTAGGTCTTTAAAGAAACTATTGGACATAGAAAATTTGCGCAGTAAAATTGGCTACTCGACCTATAGTGAAGACGAAGTTTTTACTTCTGACACAGAAATGTCACGTCTTTCGCTATCTTACCCTAGTTCATAGTATCTGAAAACATTTTAAGTGGACTTCAGTGTTACTCCACCGAGGTGAAGGCAGGTTCCTACTTTATTTTTACTTTTTAAAAACTGCAGTTGCAATGAATGTGAACACATTTCTTTGCAAACGCTCGTAGCCGTCCATTCAAGTATGTGGAAAGCTGGAATTATTAAATGTTCAGAATTTGAATTGGAGCAAGTTATGTAGATGGGGGTGATATTTTTAGCCTTTTGACTTGAAAGAATCTCCTTCTTTGAAGTCAAAAGGCAAACATCGATCCGACTTTATAGATTTTATGCCTCTGTTGTTGATAATTACTTTATTTTATTAAATAGGATTCCCTATTTCTTCGCTTTCGGCTTTCGGGAATTTTGTTCAAATTAAATTACAAACTTAGGATTTATAATGAAAAGTTGAAGTCAGGTAAATACTTTATAAACAGCAATATTTGTATTTGATTTTAATTTTAGTTTTAAATATACTTGTGACTAAATAGAGTTACTACAGGTCTTTATTATCTTAGTTTGACTGAATTGTAGTTAGTTAGCAAGTTTGTTTATCTACTTCTCAACGCATCAGACATAACGACCACATCGCATTAATTGCAGTTGAGATGTGCAATTACTATTTAATGCCGCAATAAATGGTCAATTTTAAATTAATAACCCGCGGTTTCTTGATTTCATTTATAAATGACTTTTGAGATAATAGGTGGATAGAAATTAGATATTATTTAAAATTCACGGACTCTCTGGAACGTGCCGGGATCTTTCCTTTACCTTTCAGAGCCTTTTATTTTATCCATTGTTGTTTCTGGCAACAATAAGTTGCAGTAATCGCTAACAATTAAGTTGCAGTAATTTCTGTGTAGTGGACCTAGTGGACCTGTGTAGTGAAGGACCTATAAATGAAAAAATAAATAAATATTCGTTATTTATTTTTTCATTTATAGGTCCTTCACAGCTGACAATTAATTACTATTTCATCACAGACTAAACAATATGGCAATGACGAAGAACTAAATATAGATGCAGAGAGAATATGCAGAGAGTAAATCGTTTTTAAAATATAATGGTTATGATGATAGATGTAGTGTGATGTAGTGAGTGAGTGTGTGTGTGGATGTATGTGTGTGTGTGTGCATGTGTGTGTATATCAGAATATCCTCACCATATCTCGCGTGGGGGTCATATAACTCAACCCGAGGGAATATCTACCAGAGGATGAGTAGCAACTTCCTTCTGTGTACCAAAACCATCTTACTGCAATCGCCAACCTGTCTGCCAAGCGTGGCGATTATGGTATATCCCCCTAAGATGATTCTTGCGGGAGGCTTTCATCCAGCAGTGGACTTTTTACTGATGATATTATCATCGTAACAAGGTGAGACTAGTCCGGTCGGTGACTGGACCTTTAGCTGACAACTCCCTGATAGCATGCGGTAACTGCACGTTGCCAACGTACGGGTTTCGATTGGACCGCACGCTGACCAAACCACGAGTGGTCGTTTTAGAAAACTTCATTTTGTAAGGTTTGACATAACGAAACCCGCAGTCATATAGGTCAGTTTACTCGAACCAGACTATTCGAAAATCCATCAACCACCCGGCACTCACTACAGACAATGAGGCGACCACCTATGGTCCACTGTACTAGTCGGGTGCTGGTCCCATTTAAGTAATATAAAAGACTATTTACCTGGTAATAATAAATTTAATAAATTGCCAAAACAAATAAAGAGCTTACTCTATACCAAGGACTTTAAAATAAACTCAAAAAATTCTTGTTGAATCAATGTTGCTATAATATTAATGATAATCTAATAGATGAATAAATATACTTTTACATTGTATTTTGAAATTGTTATTAAAGAATTTTTAATTTGATATCACAATTAATTATTAAATAAACTTGACATTTTCCTTGCTAGCTTTATTAGGACTTAAAATGAGGACTAATTTCTAATCTCTTTGACTACTACTCGTATATAAATTTAACTATACTAATAACTAAGATTGTGTGTTTGTACTATAATTATTGTTTGTAATATTGTGTGTGTCTAAAATAACACAAACATAATATGTAATCAGGTTTAGAATATTCAGACACGATGTAAAAATTATTATTGAATTGAATAAATTGAAATTGAAATATTCAATACGACTACTCAGTCGTAACGACTTCTTGGCTGAATCATTTGAGTTAGTTTCAGGAATCCGTTTTATAATATACAAGTTTCTTGCTCAAAAGATTTATATTTCCTTTTATAAGCGCGCCTTTCAGTCCTTTGGCTCGGGTGGAATATGGCTAGTCACTTGCTTTCGGAATAATATGTTTGAAGTTACCTTAGTCGTAATATAAGCACACTCTAATAAATGCAACTTTTTCAAACTGAATATATAAAACAAGGTGTAAAGAAATCCAGACGTGAATAGAAATGGGGACAATCCACACTGAAGTAAAATTTTGTTCCAGTATTTTAGCCCGTGAGAAATAATATATAAAATAAAAATAAAATAAAAAAGGTTTTTATTCACGTAGACTTTAAAAAAGCGCTTGTAAATAGTCAGAACATGTTTGTAGTAATACAGTTATTATTTCTAGTTACATATTACATATATTTAGGTACACGGAATGTTAAAACAGTTATACAATTTATTTTATAATTGTAGTGATATTTAGCTAGCTTGTATTAAGTTATTGTCAAGGAAATCCCGGGGTAAGTAGAAATATTCACCCCGCTTAACGATTAAGATACCATTAAAGAAGGAAATAGGGCAAAATGGTCATAGCTCATTAGAACCACCCAGCACCCGATCAGTACAGTGGTCCATAGGTGGTCGCCTCATTGTCTGTAGTGAGTGCCGGGTGGTTGATGAATTTTCGAATAGTCTGGTTCGAGTAAACTGGCCTATATGTGTGTTTCGTTATGTCAAACCTTACAAAAGGAAGTTTTCTAAAACGTACCACTCGCGGTCAGCGTGCGGTCCAATCGAAACCCGTACGTTGGCAATGTGCAGTTACCGCAAGCTATCAGCGAGTTGTCAGCTAAAGGTCCAGTCACCGACCGCGCTTGCGAGCGAGGGAATCCGTGACGCTTTGGAGTTGATATATTGGCCAGCGCTGCTGAGCCTGCCGCGCCCGCGCACTAACCTACTGAAGGAGGCGCCACTGACACGCGCACTGTGTACTCTCAACGATATTGCTTCGGAATTGGATGTGTTTCACTGTACACTGAGTGAATTTACAAAGACAGCATATAAAGTAATATGTTATAGGAAATAAACAAGTTGGGGTGTTCGCTACTGCATTGGGATTTATCTTGTAATAGTAGATGTA
Organism: Pseudoips prasinana; assembly: GCA_951640165.1. NCBI lineage: Eukaryota > Metazoa > Arthropoda > Insecta > Lepidoptera > Nolidae > Pseudoips > Pseudoips prasinana. The sequence goes on from OX621254.1 coordinate 10,298,885, forward strand.
AGGTAAGTTATAAATAAATAAACAAATATTGAGCGCGTTACCATTTTTTGTATAGGGCAAGTGTATTCTTACGCATGCTACCCGCAAAAAGTGTCTGAGGGTGGCTATGTCGGACTCGCACCGACTAAACCTAACCTGCCGAGGACTTCGCTTGGCGCCTGTAATGTCAGTAATATCTGGGTTATGAAACGAAAGTGAACTCAATATGAGGATAGGATGTCGTTTACTTGAGACACATGTCTTAACCCTCTTATAACTAGATTATTTTATAAGAAACTGTAAGGGCTAAGTGCGTTGCACCTGCACCGACAGCATTGTACCGTAGCGCGTGGTTTCATAATTAACTATTATATTAATGTAATTTCATTAGTGGTCAATTGTACCTCGGTCGGCTACCACGTCGAGTCACATAACTATTCATATATTATGCCATAACACTCATCACAATCTCCCACCCCATTGTAGACTAGTGTTCTGTGAATACACCATAATCACCAACTCTCTAACCTACGACTTTCTCTTAGAGACTAGTTTATGTAGTACTACATGAAACAAAGCTAGAGTAGGCCTCGCAGAGTCCATAATATTTGGGTTACACGAATAACTTATTAATATCCTTCCTATAACTTATGATTTCTAAATATTCACCCACCCTCGTTAATATAATCAAAATTAATCGTGTAATACGTGCCGTCATACTATAATTTATTTCCGTGAGTTCGGTAATTTATCTCGCCGGTAATTTTACACAATTTATCTTCTGGGCGTTATAAAGGGTTAAATGAATATGCGTTGAGATTTTTTCGTCGCAACTTCAGAATACTTTATTAATGACTTTTTGTTGGTACGTGTGCTTTAACGTGACTTTCATTTTGACATTATGTACGGTATTTATTAAAAGAAGTGAACGTAAAAAATAGAAATTGTAATATGAGTAGGTACTGATAGTAGAACAGTAAAGGATTGAACTGTCGGTGTAGTGGTTAGTGCCCCTGACTGCTAAACCAGGGGTCATGGGTTCCATCTCCAGCCAGGACAAATCTTTGTATGATGAGCAAGGTTATTTGTTCTGTGTCTGGGTGTAATGTATCTATAACATGTTAGTATGTATATCAATTATCTGCTTGTCATAAAACAGGCTCTGATTAGTTTGGGTTCAGATGGCATTCTGTTAGTTGTCCTAAAAAATAAATGAATATAGGTAGTTTGCGATATCCAGCCTCTATTGCGTTTCACGTTATCCATGCATGATTTTGCTAAAGTGTGAATTAATTATGGATACGTATTTTTAAAGATATTTGGTATATTTATAAATACGAATATATACAAGTTGATTATGAATTTATGTCACAATTCATATTCAGTCACAATCTATTCGTAAAAAATACCCATACCACGTTGAACACACCCAACAACTCGAACTTTCATTCTTTTAAAGTGCGGGTTCAAAATGAACTACTAAAGTCCATGAATACATTTTTTACCCAAATTGGTAGCTTAACTATTGCCTATCTTTTCTACATTTCTACTTAATGGAAATGTAGAAAAGATAGGCAATAGTTTGATAGGTAATAAATTAAAAATAACTCTAGGTTTATGGGGTTTCATTTCCTACCCAACCTACTTCTTAGTAGATCATAGCCTAATTCTTTAGTTTAAATTATATGAAATCATGAAACTTTATGCAAATCTATTTCACACAAGAATGTCATTTGATCGCACAGCATTTCTATAGTTTATGTTGCCGACTTTGATAGAAATAGAAAAATGTACACTAAAGGATCACAATCTAGCTCAATTAGGACTTGTAATTTTGTGTAGCAAGTTCCTATTAAGCGTATGGACTCCGTAAATACGGGTACTAACATAAATAGAGACGTCTAACGTAACATATAACGATACGGTGAATGTACTGACGCCAGCACATCAAGCTACCCCAATCTGTCAAATTTCCCCAATTGAAAGTGAACCTTAGGCTTATGTGATAAAGTTGAAAATCTATAAAAGAAATTTGACAGATTGGGGTAGCTGGATGTGTTGGCGTCTGTATGTATAATATACATACATATAAGTAGTGTATATATGTATAGTATAAGATATTGAAGTACCTTATTCTAGCAACCAAACTGACTTACTAATCTAGATAAACGCGTCTTGCGCGTTAATAAATTCCATAAATATGCGTCTTATATGAATAATGTGCCCTAAATCTCTGAGCTGAGATTTTTAAGCGGGAACTTATTATCATACACTCTCTGTGGAATCAATTAATCCCGGAGGTATTTCCGATATGGTGTGACATGGCAACATTTAAGAAGCGAGCCTATTATTTTCTTAAAGACCGGCAACGCGCTTGCGGCCCTTCTGTTGCGACTGTTGCGAGAATCCATGAGGAGCGGTGATCAATTACCATCAGGTGATGCGCTTTCTTGTTTATACGACTCTGTCAAGAAAGTACCGGGAAAAGATCAATAATATACAAAATGTTTGTTATTCATCCAAATTTATTTTATCACCTTCAAAATATGCTCCTTCAGAAACGATACACTTACGCCAACGAATAATCTATTCATCAAAACATATTATAAACGCTGCTTTCGGAATTGAGTTCAGTTCTCACCGCGAATTCTCCTTTATGTCTTCTACCGATTGAAAACGGATACCACGAAGTGGTAATTTGAGTTTAGGAAAAAGAAAGAAGTCAGCTGGAGCCATACCTGGTGAATATGGTGGTTGCTGGATGGTATTTGTTGAGTGTTTGGTTAAAAATTCGTTCACAATGATGACCTTGTGCGAAGGCGTATTATCGTGGTGCAAAATCCAAAAATTTTCTTTCCACAAATCTGGCCTTTTTCGTCAAATTTCTCTTAAACGCCGCATAACGCTCAAATAATATTCTTTATTTACCGTTCGACCTTCCGGTAAGAATGCAGAGTGCACAACACCGCGATAGTCAAAGAAAACAGTCAACATGACTTGACTTTTGATCGACTTTGGCGTGGTTTTTTCGGTTACGGTTCAGTTGGAAGGCGCCACTCCGAAGCTTGTTGACTAGTTTGTATGTCAAACTCGTAAGCCCACGTCTCGTCACCAGTGACAATGCGTTTCATGAATGTTGGGTCAGAATTGACTCGTTCCATACGTAAGTACTCTTTATTCTGTGCTCGTTCTACCATGTCCTCAGCGACTTTCATGCGATTGAGTTTTTGGAGAAAATTCAGATCTTTTAGGAGTAGCCGAGCGGCAACATGTTTCATACCCAAATGATTAGTTAAAATGGTACGAATCGACTCGTGAAATACAGAATGTTCGGCGGCTATCTCTCTCAGAGTTGAATGAGGATTTTCAGTCACTATTTCCTTCACTTTTGCGATGTTAACTTCAGTTGCAGACGTTGATGGCCTATCAGAGCGAGGCAAATCTTTCATCACATCTCGACCGCTATTGAACGCTTTGAACCACTCATAAGCACGAGTTTTTGATAAAGTCGATTCACCGCAAGCCTTCTGTAACGTTGTCAGTGACTCCGAACACGAAATTCCATTAGCGATGCAGAATTTAAGACAAACTCTTTGTTCGATATTTTTGTCCATTATGAAATTCGCAATACACACTATATATGATATTACTAAAACCAGCACTGTATTTAATATAAATAACAGATGCAACTCAAACTCCGCGCCAAAATGGAAAACAGTTGTGCCAATCAAACAACAACAAAAAAAAACAAAAATTTGAATTTGGAACCATAAACAAATCATCCATTCCCGATACTTTTTTGACTGAATGTACTTATCAATTCCGTGAATATATCTATGTCTAATGTAATGGTGTTCCATAGTTTAAGACCTCAATCCACCCTTAAAACTGAGAGTCACTAAGCTTGTTATTGTATAAGCCTCCAAAGCTGTATGTTAACCGGATACATTACATAATAATAATGTCCTCCTAGCTGAATTTCGGCCACGGCGGCCAGTCTCAAAAGAGATTAGCCATCCGCGCGGGACATATTTTAGTGCACAAGTGTGTGCGCAAACACATTAGCACTTTCTATTCTTTCACGACGACGGGACGCCTAGCGACACGACCGGAAAGAGGACAGGTACAGGACCGACGGCTTTAAGTACTCTCCGAGGTATGGGGGTATAATTCCGCCAACTCCCAGACGTCGGGATGAAGCAACTTTTATTTTTACAGAAAAGTTGCAAAATCACTTTTGGCTCGACCCGGCATTTGAACCCAGAACCTTGTTCTCCGCGGGTGAACACGCTACCGCTAGATCAATGAGGTGGTCAAATAATAGTCAATATATTACATACACTACTTATAGTTAAGAATGGCATTCGTCAGCATGATTGCAACGGAAGAGTTGAAAGAGGAGATGCAAAAAGCTTTACTACGCGTATATTCAGATGTGAATCGCAGTGACGCTTTTAGCGTTAGCTTTGATAGCTGAAGACAATTATCTCGTGTGACATTGTCACTACAATCAAACAAAGCAAGTGACACATTGCATCATTAAATCAATAGCTACAGCGCGATTTTAATACTACAGTGACGTCTCAATTGTGGTGTTCTACTACGCGGCGCCATACAATGCTGGTTGTATATGGCCTTTGCGTCTGTTACAGACTATTTATGGCGCATTGTCTGAGAGACATTTCTTTTGATGGCTAAACAAACCGATGCGAGGGCGACATAGCCTGCCACAGGCCTGACAAGAGAAGTTTGCGGTGGTTGGTGCCGAGCCGCTTTTATGTCCCTGCTGTCTCTTATCAGCAAGCACTCCGAACCAGGCTTCATCACAGATCTTACGACCCTCCACCACACGTTTGCGCCATTCAACTCTATTTTCAGCGAGCTTGTCCCAGCTACAGTGGTCAATTTTAAAAGTGGCCATATCCCGCTTGGTGCAGTCTTTAAAGCGAAGCAGAGTTCTACCGACATCGCGCTTCGCATTAGCCACCGCTAATGTTGGTTACATCAATAATAATGACAGGTCAAAATACAAAATCAATATGTAGTGTTAATTCCGCTAATTGTCAGTTTAATCATGCCGGGATGCAATTTGCACCGCCCTCCCGCCCGCAAAAATGTGCACATGCAAGAAGGACAATATAAAAAAGTCTCCTTCGAGCACTCGACGAGTTAGCAGCCCTTGAGTATGGTCCGTGGAGGACCGAAACACGTGTTGGGTATCGTACTGGCGCATGTAATTTGCTTTTTTATATTGTCCTTCTTGCATGTGCACATTTTTGCGGGCGGGAGGGCGGTGCAAATTGCATCCCGGCATGATTAAACTGACAATTTGCGGAATTAACACTACATATTGATTTTGTATTTTGATTGTTATGGATTTCCGCAAAGTAACGCCTGATTCCGTTACTTATAATGACAGGTGTCAAATATGAATGTACATCATTCTTATTTCTTCATTTAAAATCTATTGGTATTGATACCAGTATTGTATTAACAAAAACTTTGTAACTACCATCACACTAATATTATAGAGGCGAAGTGTGTGAGTGTATTTATTTGTTACTTCTTCACGTCAAAACGGCTAGAGCGATTTTAACTACATTTGGTATGCCGTTAGCTGACACCCTGGATTAACACATAGACTATAATTTATAAAGTTTAACGCGGGTTAAACCGCGGGGCACAGCTAGTACAGTCAACAGCAAAAGTAGATGATCTAAGTCGGATATTCAATATTAATTATCATAAATTGCGACAGAATTGTGTGGTGGTGAAGTGTAGTTGAAGGTGTGGAGTGCGTGAGTGTTAACTGTAAAAAATATTAACTAGTGAAACTGCCGCCCAATAGCATCATAAACTCAAAACTCAAGTCCGATTTTGATAATCTACTTTTGCTGTTGACTGTACCAAATAAATGTAATTAAAATAATAAAACAAATAAATGGACGACTGCACGTGAGGCGCACCTGTTAAAACAGTCACCTAGCCACTTCGTGTCCCGGGTACGATTCCCGCGTCCTGACCATTTGTGTGAACCATAAATAGTTGTCCTGAGTCTGGATGTACTTTGTGTCCGTCAATTATATGTTTGTAAAGTACCCCACGACACAGGGTATTATATATCAGGTGCGGGCGATGTCTTTAAAAAAAATTGCTCCATGTGATTATATATTTGGGCTTAGCCAGTTATTATCTTACTGATACTTGTTGAAGTTGTAATATCAGTCTTAGTTTGATGGTATATTCTGGATTGCAAGAATCATAAAGTCGTCATAAATTTTCCCTTGCGAATAGAAACTGCACCTACTAACATCAAGATAATATACACCAGCAGACTAAAATTACTAATACTCGGAGGTATATTTATTCCAACACTTTTAAGTTTCGATATTTTGAACATCAGTTATTTAACGGTACATACATACATCGGAACTAGGTCATTTGAAATTCTAGTTTATTTACAGCAACCGATTTCGAATAATACCCGTTGACCGAAGAAAACATAAAGGAAAATATTACTTTTAGAAATTACGATAATATTTATTGAAATAAGAAAGAAAAGAAATAAATAGCACCAAACAAGATGCTATTTATTTCTTAAGATAAAACTCTATAACATAATATTTCATCTTTTTTTTAGGGTTCCGTACCCAAAGGGTAAAACGGGACCCTATTACTAAGACTTCGCTGTCTGTTTGTCGGTCTGTCACCAGGCTGTATCTCATTAACCGTGATAGTTAGCAGAAATCTTCACATATCATGTATTTCTATTGCCGCTATAACAACAAATACTAAAAAACAAAATAAATATTTAAGGGGGCTCCCATACAACAAACGTGAATTTTTTGCTCGTTTTTATAGATAATGGTACGGAACCCTTCGTGCGCGAGTCCGACTCGCACTTGGCCGGTTTTTTTCTTAATAAAACAACGCCCAGCCCGCACTAGGAAATCTAATCCCTGTGTCGCGGGGTACTTTACAAACATATAATAGACGAACACAAATTACATCCAGGCTCAGCACAACTATTTATGGGTCACACAAATAGTTGTCCGGCGCGGGATTCGAACCCGCGACACAAAGCGACGAGGTGACTGTCTTAGCCGCTGCGCCGTGTAGTCAATTCTATATCTCATTTTTAGATGTTGTCAACAGTTTTTAATTAAATAAAGTGTCCAGTTCCGGAGATTTTATGCACTCTATGTATTACCTTTACTCATTGAGGCAGTCATAACTAATTGCACTCAACAGTCCATAAGTAACGGCGAGGTAAACGCCTAGGTAGCATTAAAATGGTGCAATTTCTGACCGTTTTCGTGCTTTGAAGGGCACATTAAGCTGTCGGTCCCGGTTGCGGTCATTAGACAACAGTCAATAAGCCGAGTCAGTGGCCTACTGAACGGCTTCAACAAATCTGACACCAGGTTAACCACTGCCCTTATTATAAACAAGAAAGCCCATTACAATACTAATAGTCTTAATAAATCCAATCACCATTGTAACTCATTCACTTACCACATTTTGTTCATACTGGCCTTGTGTGTTCCTATTTGATAATAATAATATCTAGGGACAATGTCACACAGATCATCCTAGCCCCAAACTAAGCAAAGCTTGTACTATGGGTACCAGGCGACGATATACATACTTATATAGATAGATAAATACTTAAATACATAGAAAACATCCATGACTCAAATACAAATATTCGTGCTCATCACACAAATATTTGCACTTACCGGGATTCGAACCCAGGACCACCAGCTTTGTAGGCAGGAGCACTACCAATAGGCTACGGTGACCGTCAAATATGTATGTTTGCCGCTCAATAAAACTCCTCTCTAACTATAGGAAGGAAAAGCCTTGTTGAAGTCAATAAGTTTATGACGATTTTGTTTTTGAATATACAACACTTTACTTCTCAATCTCTTCAACACAAGTTCTAAAGTGTTTGTACCATTTGTATAACGTTACTACCTACCCTACATTGCCTATATAGCTCATACAATTTCCTCTCGCCGAGAAACTCATTATTCACTATACATCTACGCTTTTAAAGCTCTACCACCGTAGACTACGTTCTTATGTAAATTAGAGTGCCTGTCTGTAAGCGAATAGTTTAATACTTAGTACGTTGTGTGTAACTTAACTTATATAACTTGAACTTTTCTTATAAATAAATTTGAAAAATTTATAAATAAATAGTCAAATAGGAATTTATTGGTAAGGTGACTTACATGTCAAATACACGCATTTTATAGAAACCACAGACGTTATTAACCGGAATCAATTTGGTCTTCAGGATGGAAAAATAGCTGTAGCACTTTTACCAAATGTTATTGATTTTATTTTATTACTCAAGAATACTTAGAGCTAGTTTACAAATAGAACAAGGAATAGTAACAGACGGTCCATTAAAAGTTTTCACTTATATTTTGGTATTATTGGTTTTTACTTATATTTGGTAGACATAGTGAATTAAATTTTGGAAATGTGTTGGCTAACATTGTACACTATAAAAAAAGTTTACACTGTAGTACAACACTGATTTGGAATATTAAAGGTCGATATCAAGCTTCCGACAAGTCATGTTAAAGGTTCTGCTCGCTCTCACCATATAACAGTTCCGCGTATACGCGGTATATACTACGGAAGTGACGAAGTCAACTAGCATCTAAATGCATTTCATTACCTTGCTTTCTTTATTGACTACTCGCACACATTTGATACATTAGTGCATAATCAAATTGTTGATAGATAAGAGGACTGTGGGTTTAAAGACCAATTAATGGTATGTGTAAGCTAAATTATAGCAAATTTAGCTTACACATACCGTTAATTGAGATAAGTGTAGCATAGCATATTTTCACACTACGAGCAGCTAGAATTACGATATATATATACCTTCATGTATGCTACAAGTATTAGTAGTGAATGTTTTTGTTCTACGAGTAAGTAAAGTTACTAGAGCACGTCGGGGAGGGTGAACGGTCTTCGTTGCAGACCTTTCGTAAGCAGACCGTAACATTTTCAGTTCACAGCTGCCTTATATCGTAATTTCCTCTTTGGTCTAGCGGTAGCGTGTTCAACCGCAATGAATGAGGTCCTGGGCTTAAATCCCGGGTCGGGCCAAAAAGTGATTTTGGAAAAAAGAAATTTCTCAGTAACAGCCCGAAGTCTGGAAGTTGGTGGTATTACACCCCCGTGCCTCGGAGAGCGCGTAAAGCCGTCGGTCCTGTACCTGACCTCTTTCCGGTCGTGTCGCTAGTCGTCCCATCGGATCATGAGAGTGATGGAATACAAAGTGCCCCTGTGTTTGCGCACACACTTGTGCACTATAATGGGTACGGCACAATTGGCTAATCTCCATTGAGAATGGGCGCCGTGGCCAAAATTCGGCCGGGAAGACATCGTCATCATATCGTAATTACAGTTAAAGCGATTGACAGCGAGCTTCACCTCTCAGTGTTTACAGAAGATAGCAGTGGTGTGTAAAAGGGAGGTACTAGTCCCATTAAAAATGAAAATAGCCAAACTGATTTCATATCTTTAAATTTCAATATTACGTAGCTCATTCAAATATCTCCGCAGCGTAACACGAAGTGAATACTAAACTGGATTCATATTGAAATTCAAGTTACGGTAGCCTGTTGAATTGAAATAAATCTTCGCCTTTCAACCTATTCCAACTTGAAAAAACATTAAAAGATATCTTTCCATTCTTTTATATTAACATAGCGTGTTAACTAACACTTAGGTTTTAATTATAGATAAGTACTGTTTTTATGCCTAAGCGTGATTAATCGATGATTTTCGGGCCAATGTTAAGAAATTAATGTCTAGAAAGAATATCAGGGTCACCCCTTATCATCCTGGGGGTTTCGTAAAATATGACTTAAGGCCCGCCCGCCGTCCGCATACACGGAGTGCTCGAGCAGGTGCTGACCGCTCTTGCAGTCTAGACAGACTCTTGCAGTCAACAGCTTGAGGCTGCTATTGATAACTGCTCGAGCAGTTGGCAATTTCAGTATTATTATGGATTTTGAGAAGGAAGCACTTCTGCTGCTTTTGCTCATACGACGACGACGGCGGCGTAAAAGTAGAAAATTGTGGGTTCATCCAATATTAGAGGGCGGGCGGAGTTGACTGCGCGAGAGCAGTCAGTGTATGCCTGGCGACTGCTTAACCGCTTGATGAAGTTTCACCATGCTGCCAACCACCCGAAGCAGTTGCAACTGCTTGAGCGCTTCGTGTATGTATGTACGTAGAAGTATGTAGTTCACTATGCATTCGCAGCTTGAAGCAATCCATCTTGACTGCTTCGAGCTGCCCGTGTATGCCAGGCCTAAAGAGGACTATACCAGGTCGTCGAGCAGCTGCACCACCTGTGTACTAACTACCACCTAACTGCGGTTGCAACTCGCATGCCATGTGCAGTGACTACGGCAAACCCCTCCAAATGACAACATTATAATAATTATAGCCCCAAACTAAGCAAAGCTTGTACTATGGGTACCAGGCGACGATATACATACTTATATAGATAGATAAATACTTATATACATAGAAAACATCCATGACTCAGAAACAAATATTCGTGCTCATCACACAAATATTTGCACTTACCGGGATTCGAACCCAGGACCACCAGCTTTCTTAGGCAGATTATAGAAACCTTTGGGGAGGCCTATGTTCAGCCGTGGCCGATTTCAGGCTGTTGATATTGATGTTGATGATATGAAATGTTTTTATTCATATAAAGCCAATATAAACGCCTGCAAATTGCCAAAAGATAGTGCACGGTTTATAAGTTATCAAATAACCATTTATTTATAACTATTTATTTTTAAAACTCATACTTTTTATAAGAAGAGCACGGCAAGAAAACAGTCGTTGGAACCTGTCGACAGAGAATACGCCCGGTGCGCATAATTAATGAGCGCATTATAAACAGTTTTTGCACAATTCTATCTATGCCCTGCTTTGCACTGTAATGCCTTTAATTTTCTTTTTAAATTAATTAGTGAATTAAAAGAATTAGTCACGAGTCGGGACGCGAGTTTAACATGTTTTACCCATCCAAAAAAGTGCACTTCAGCGCTAAAAAGATTTCACTTCAAAAAATAACTCACAATGAACTTGAAACCTCCTTCTTTTGAAGCCGGTTATTAATAAAACTAGTGTATTCTTTGGGCCGACATACAGGAAAATGATTTATCTGTTTCCAATGGGTGTCAGAGGTTGCTCTGTAATAAATGTCTGGGATGGATTCGATTCGCGCACCAGGAACATTTATTTGTGTAAAATCTAATTGTTTAATGATCTGTATTTTTTTATATATAGTTATAAGGGAGACAAACGAGCAACTGGGCCACTTGATGGTAAGTAATCACCGTCATTCATGTACATACACCCCAGGAAAAATCGCAGTTGCGTTGCCAGCCTTTAAAGCAGTCAGGAAACAAGTTGCTGACCCTTCCCTCCTACCCAATGAGCTCTGATAGAATATCTACGCTCCTTGAACCAGAGAGCGCGTTAAACTGTTGGTTTCAGTTGTTCCAGATGACAATTGTTACAAGTAGTCAGAAATCACCTAACATCGTGCCCAGCCTGCATGCAGATCTTAGGAAAACCACAAGCAGGGCAATAATTGTGGCCACGTTCCGGGCCACAAAATCGGAATTAGTTTGCCATCGACACAGATCCCCGAAAGAAACTCATAAAAAAAAAAATAAAAAAAAAAAAAAAAAAAGGTTTTTATTCACGTAGACTTCAAAAAAGCGCTTGTAAATAGTCAGAACATGTTTGTAGTATTATAGTTGTATACATTATTATTTCTAGTAACATAGATAATAATAATAATAATATCTAGGGACAGTGACACACAGATCTTCCTAGCCCCAAATTAAGCAAAGCTTGTACTATGGGTACCAGGCGACGATATTCATACTTATATAGATATTAGGTACACATGTATTGATAGTATTAAAACATTAATAAAATTTATTTTATAACAGCAATGATATTTAGCTAGCTCGAATCAAGTTATTGTCAAGAGATTATGTTTAAGTTTAATTATCTAGTTTAAGTCTAATTATCTAGTTTAAGTCTAATATTTGTGATACATATTGGCAATTGTTCTGTCTATATTAAGGTGATATTATTATGACGGACCTTGTGTTAATAACGACGGTCGCGCTTTAATGCTACCACCGGATCCAATGCGCCCCAACTGAGAAGACCCAGCGAAACAAACTCAGCGGGTGTCTCTACTACCGGTTTCAACACGGCCCAGTTGAGACGCTCCGGCGAAACATACTCAATGGGGCATATACACGAGATTTGGTCCACTTACTGTAATTATTTAGCAGGCAAACACAATATATGCTCGATCGGTTGTCTGATTATTTATTTATTTTAGGTTTAATATATTAGAAAGAGAAAATAAAAACGTCAAAATAAAAGTAACATTAATCATTTTGAGACACAACCAACAGTTCTGAAATTCGTAGAATATTTAAATAATAGATAGTTTTATTACAGATAGTTCATGTAACATAAAAGATTACTCATGTCTATATGGATATAAGATCTCCAGCGGACTATGTGCAGGTAGATGCCGACCGCCAAATGTCTTAATCGTCAATGTAATCCTTAGTAGTGTAGTAACCCTTAGCCATAAGTTCATGTTTAATGTGTGACTTAAACTTATTATCAGGTAGTTTAGTTATATGAATAGGGAGCTTGTTATAAAACCTAGTACAATTTCCCATGAATGACTTTTTTGTTTTGCTAACTCTAAAGGCTGGTATAGCTAGTTTGTCCTTATTTCTTGTATTGACATTGTGCAAGTCACTCCGTTTTTTATATTTATCTAAATTTTTCCGCACAAACATTATATTCTGATATATGTATTCAGATGGAACAGTAAGTATATTTACCTCTTTAAAAACGCTTCGTAGAGACTCGCGACTGCCTAGATTATAAATAGCTCGGACTGCTCTTTTTTGTAATACGAAAATAGCACTTATGTCAGCTGCTGAGCCCCACAGCAGAATACCATAGGACATAATGCTATGGAAATAAGCAAAATATACTAGTCTAGCAGTTGGTTCGTCTGACAATTGTCTGATTTTCCAAACTGCATATGAAGCTGAACTTAATTTGGCAGATAATTTTTCAATATGAGGACCCCATTGTAATTTTGAGTCCAGTGTTATTCCCAAAAATACGGTCGAAGGAACTAAATCTAAAACTTCCTCGTTAAGTGCAACCGTTGCGTTGGTTTAATATGAGTCACATTCGGCAATGAGAATTTGATGCATTTGGTCTTTCCTGCATTCAAAAGAAGATTATTTGCCGAAAACCAATTTGATATGAGGCTGAGAGTTTTATTAGGTTCTATAAGATCCTTATCTTTCCTACTCACTTTAAATATGAGTGACGTATCATCAGCAAATAGAATGATGTCTGATACTTTCTCTACTAGATATGGGAGATCATTTATATAAACTAGAAATAAAAATGGACCCAAAATCGATCCTTGGGGCACCCCCATTTTGACAGAATGTCGTGTTGAATTTACCCCGTCTATTGAAACCAGTTGTTCTCGACCTGATAAATAGGACATTACAAGATCAAGAGATGTGCCAGAAATTCCATAGTATTTTAGTTTCACAATGAGCGTATGGTGGTCTACGCAATCGAAAGCCTTAGAGAGATCGCAGAAAACTCCCAGCGCATCCTGCGACCTCTCCCAAGCCTCCAATATAGACTTCATTAGTGTACACCCCGCATCCTGAGTAGAACGGCCCTTTGTAAACCCAAACTGCTTGTCATGCAATATCCCATTCATGTTAAAGTGCGACAACATCTGGCTGAGCATGAGCTTTTCAAATATTTTACTTAACGCTGGCAGTATAGAGATGGGTCGATAATTTGTGGCATTATTTGAACAACCTGATTTGAAAACAGGTACTACCTTACTGATTTTCATAAGATCTGGAAAGACGCCATCACTTACACAGCTATTGAAGATGTTTGCAAGGATGGAAGCAATGTTTTGTATAACTGATTCAATTGCCATTACAGACAGTCCCCATAAATCCTCTGTGCCCTTTTTTTGAATGCTCTTAAAAACTTTTAGAATATCAGCATTTGTAACAAATCGAAAACTGAATTTGGGCCCAATTGGTTTAATAGATTGTTTTAAAAAGATTTCTGCCACATCCGGTGACGACGGGAGGCACTTAGTAGTAACTAGAGGCATATTTGTAAAAAACTCGGCAAAAATGTTGGCAACGGTAAGTTTGTCTGAAACAAGTTCGTCATTAATATTTAGTTCCACTGTTTGGTCTCTCAATCTTCTTTTACCCGTTTCAGTATTTATTATTTGCCAAGCTAATTTTATCTTATTATCGGAGTTTTTTATTTTTCCGCTTATATACAAACATTTAGCTTGGATGCAAACTTTTTTGAAATTTTTTGAATAGTTACAAACATAATTTTTAAAATTGACATCAGGTGTATAGGATCTTCTGTCATACAACTCATATAGGACATCTCTACTCCGTCTAATGCCTTGAGTTGCCCAATTAGTAAATTTTATCTTTTTATTGACAACTTTAATGTTTTTTATTTTACAAACTTTATTAAATTCGTTACAAATGCAATTAAATAATATACTGTACATGTCGTTAGGGTTATTTGAGTTAGATGAAAGATGGCACAAACTAGTCTCTAGGTTGGAATTAAACTTCCCTAGTTTAACTTTCCCGTTAGATTTTGTGAGTGGCCTACAAGTGATTATTTGCTTTTCTACAGTTATCACATTACTTAGTCTGATCATCTGGCATTTATGATCAGAACGAACACCGCTTACTAAACACTTCTCAGCGACTTCAAAATTTGTAACAATGTTATCGATGCAGGTAGCTGATGTTGGTGTGACTCTTGTGGGCTCAGAGAATACACATTGAAGATTAAAAGACCGAAATAGAGACAAAAACATATTCAATTCAGGTGAAACTGTTAAAATATTTATATTGAAATCACCGCATACAACAATTTTTTTACTACTTTTGAATTTCTTAAGAATATCCTCAATTGTGGATGCAAAGAGCTTTAAGTCAGATGATGGTGGTCGATAAACACATAATATGTAATAGAATTGTGTTTCAACACAAGCTACCTCACACACACGCTCAATAGACATTTGAGAGATATCTTTCCGTTCTTTAAATTGAATTTGGTTCCGTAGAAGTATCAGTACACCCCCACCATCTGCAGAAGTCCGATTATAAAAACTGGCAACCCTATAGCCACTAACATTAAAAGCCATTTTGTGTGCCCTCAACCAAGTTTCGGTAAAACACAGAATATCTATATGAAATTTTTGACTAAAAAGTTCTACATCTAGTATTTTGCCAGAGAAGCGGTTAATATTTTGATGAGATAAAATTAAAAATTGATCACACTTCTCTGTTGTCTTACTTAATTGTTTAAATTACTAACTAAACTAATCTTAGTAACATTACTAAGCGATGATAAAAATAGTGACTTCGTCATACTACTTATGACTGAGTTAATAATTGAAGATACTAATGTAGAAAATAAATGTAAAAACTTTCTTGAGACATGTAATGTACTCATGGTCAACCTATTACTATCTATAAATTTATTTGTGTCAAAAAACATAAATTTGTCATTGTAATGACTGACTAGAAACTGTAGATGCATATTAAGTTTATGAATATAATTATTTATTCTGTCAGGCATGTTGGCCAAATATGGGAAGGCACACAATATTATTTTTTTACAATTTAACTCCAACATCTTATTAAAACTATCTGTAATATCTTTTTTTTTCAAGTTCTTACAATTTCCTACCAACAAAGTAATACATGAATTTTCACTGTGTTTATTCTTAGTTAATTTGCCTACAATATCTAAGAAATGTACTCCTGGCAAGCAGTAGTTAATAAAGGGACTACTTATCTTATTAATAAGCAAGGTACCAAGGCCCTTGCCTATATTGTCAGAATACAATATAGAGCTATGTTTATTGTCACCTTGTGTACATACTGGTGACCCTGACTTTAGTTGTGTGCATGACTCCAATATTGTACTGCTGCTGTTTATTAATTCTATTGCATTTTCAGCTACCAACTTATTATTACACTTTTTGGTTGGCATTTGCATTTCATTTTTAAATGTCTTATAATTTATATATGTTAATGCTAGGGACTCTTCAAGTGTTTTAATCTCAGATAGCAAATACTGAGTGTCCTTTTCGTATATAATTTTACTGTCCTCTAACTTAATTTGAAAGTTTACTATTTTATCTAATAAAGTTTTACGCTCTTTTGTTAATTGGAGAATGTATTTTTGCAGCTTTTCACTACTTAAGAATCTAATGTTAGGCTGGCAGTCTACAGAGTCATCCCCAGTCAAGTCAATTGTCAAAGTTGTTTTAATTGGGAGATGCTCCGGACCACAACTGGCTAACTCATCATGTAAGCTCTGATTTATTGGAGTCATTGCACATTTCTTATTTTTACTACAATTTAAGAATTTATTTTTATAGTTAATTAATTCCATTTCAAGCTCCCTAATTTTACATAGTGCTTGTTCATACAACATTCTACATTCATCAAAAGACTCTGTCTCCGCATGTAATCTGTCTCGCTCTTCATTGGTAGATTCGAGTTGTTGGTTGAGATTCACTAGTTCTCTTTTCAATGCCGTGTTACTGTCAATAACTCTTTTAATCTCGACCTCATTATCCTCACGTTCTTGTTCAAGTTTTTGACACAGGTCTTTGTATGTTTGTAAGTCCTTGAGAGCAGACCTTAACTTGTGTTCGGCTACCTGAGTTGCAGCCATGCTACGAGTCTGCATGTTGTGAGGTTTATGAGGTTGGGCTGAAAATAAAGATAGTGTGAACAGAAAACTTGGAGAGAAATAAATAGGAAAGTTAGAATATATGAGTTGAGACTTCAGTCAGAGTACTTTGAATATACGAAAAGAGAATATAAAAAGATATGAAATAACAGAAGGACACTAAATTAACTTAATTTTAAAGCAATACGTATATATTTATGTTTAGGAGGTATTTAAAGGTTATTTATTTGACACCTGAGAGTTGATAAATTGAGAGCTAGGGTCTATGCACGTTAACCTAATTGGGAGAGTATATCAGTGTTGTTATTGTGTTATTTGTAGTATTTGCTGTCTGTAACCAATAATGGTTGCCATACCTGGTTTAACCATATTATTTACTAGTTCCAAAGCGTTTTTAGGACTAATAACTACCGCTAGTCCTCGGTACCCCTAGTAATTCTACAACAACAGTTTAGATTGGGACTTTAATAGTAATATACTGACTTTAATAGGAATAAGGTAACAACAATTAGGCAATTGGCACACTGCCCCGCATGATGCAGTTTAGTGCGTGAGTGCGTGTTCTAACGTTCTTGTAAGTACATATTAACAAACGTGCATCCACGTGCGTTCATGCAGATGCATGATCTGTGTTTTGGACTGTGCGTGTTTTCTATGCAAACGGAGATACAAGCAACGTTAGAACACGCACTCACGCACACCGCTGCATCGTGCAGCGTAGAGCGTGAGTGTTATACTTGAAAAATCACTTCTAAAAGGGTGAACACAATATTATGAAAGCGTCGTGGATATTTAATGCGAATGGTAAAACTGAAGACTGTTTACCTTATCCGTTCTAATTTTGAAGCATTCATTCTTTTGCAATTAACGAAAACGCAAAAATACTGTTGAATAATTCCGGACAAAGTTATATGAAACCATTAGTGTTTATAAACAAAAAGCGGAAAGCTTTCAAACAACCCGAAGTTGGTACTGGTTCTATGAATAAATATTGTATTCGAAATTTGAATCGACGGGCAAATTGACTTTTACACTGAGAGAGCTTCTTAGGAAACTAAAATAGCGTGCATGCGACGTATGAGTTGTTCGTATTTTCAGGCGACGATTTTTTTTGCTAATTTATACATATTAAAGCTCAATACCATTGACCTTGACATAGAATTTTTGTGACCTATAAATAGTCTTGATGTAATTTGTGTGGACGAGGAGTTGACGCAAAATTTAGATACTTCATGATGAGGAGTATCCGAATCACCCCCATGTATGTTCTATGATTTTGTTATTTTTTTATACTTTGAAAATTTATGAGTCCTGAAGTCAAACCCTAATTTTGAACTTTCAAATAAATTCGAAGTCAGTTCTGCAATGACATAAACCATACTTTTTAGGGTATTAGGTTAAACTATGCTAATGAAATATGTCATTATCACAAAAAAAACTGAACCAGAAATGTTCAAAAGAACGAGAAAATATTCGAAAACTGATGTAAGGTGAAATTTAAGAAAAAAAAAATCTTAAAAAATTTATAATTCGAAAACTACGCAAAATCGTAGAACATACATGGGGTTGATTCAGATACTGCTCATCATAAAGTATCTAAATTTTGCGTTTGAACGTCAACTCTTCGGCCACCCTGTATGTTTGTAAAGTACCTACTGCGTGACACAAAGGTTAGATTCCCTACTATTGCGACTTTCCCAAATAACCGTCGTCACCACACAGTACTAAATACTTGTTGCTTAAAATATCCAAAAGAAAACGTGATAATAAGAAGGGTCACAATACTGTACACAGTTTTACGATGTTTACCTTTATTAAATAAACCCCAAAGACGAAGAAATGCAATTAAGCTTTGTTTAAAAAATACAACCTTTCCGCGTTTTCACGAATAAAAAAATAATACCGCCTTAAATATATTTCTTTAATTGTATTTTTAGGGTTCCCAAAGAGTGACTGGTATAACGTTTTTGTTTTTCCAAAAATATTATACCAGTCACTCTAACGTCTAGTTGTTCATATTGACGCCCAGTCACTTAATCGCCGTTTCCGAAAAATATATATTAAGGAAAAAGTAATTTTATTACGGTTGCACAGAGTAGTGTTAACCTTGGCAAATTTGACAACATTATGGCTTTTCAGCATATGTACAGCCGCATAAGTTCTTGGTCCTTATCTTGTACGGAATATCCTATCGGAAAATCTGTGGAAGAACATGGATTTGCACTCTATCCTAGACGACAGTATCATTTGCATTGCATACGTTTTTACACAATTTTGTTAGTTTTTGTACTAATAAAACCACATGTGAAACGAAAATAAGTACGTAAGTTAGAAGATATAAAATTATCAGAATATCGTTTAAATTAGCTCTGACGGTAAACTTCTAAAGGGTCTATAATATAATGATCTGTGTATTTTGCCGGGTTCAAATCTAAAATCATAGTATTTATTGTATAAACAGAAAATTTATTCTAAAACTGTACCAGTCAGTAATGTTCCCAGTCTGCGGCAGAACAAGATTATTTTTTAGATTTAGGGTATTGTTGATAGTTAAAATTATTTAAAATAATAAAATAAATAAAATAAAAAAGGTTTTTATTCACGTAGACTTTAAAAAAGCGCTTGTAAATAGTCAGAACATGTTTGTAGTAATATAGTTGTATCCATTATTATTTCTAGTAACATAGATATTTAGGTACACATTGTATGAAACATTTATAAAATTTATTTTATTATGATATTTAACTAGCTCGTATCAAGTCTCGTATTGTCAAGAGATTATGTTTAATTATCTACACTCGCGAGCAACCAAATCGACTCAAGCCTAGACGGCGCACATATACATTGATTTTCCTAAAACGATAAATGGTAATTACAAAAGTGATATGGCATTCGAAAGCTGAAGAATTAGGCTTTCAATTAACATCAATACCTTAAAAAAAACTAAGCGCTGATTTATTGACACATTTTAATTGGCCGTCAGCGTAAATTACCTCTTTAGGAATCCACGACTTGCGCTACCTGCTCCCGCTATAAAACCCCCCACTTCCGGTTTATCTTATCAGTTGCTTGTTACAGGTTGACCGGTACACATCTCCGTAAATTGCATTCCTTGTTTTCGCTAACCCATGGATACCACACCAGAAGAAGCCGCTCAAGTTGTTGCCTTGTTGCAACAAGGGTTAAGTCAGCGAGCAATCGCTGCCCAGCTCCACTTGAGCCAGTCTTCTGTATCCCGAGTATACAGACGGTTCCAAGAGACTGGTGCCTTCAATCGGAGACCAAGAACGAGCCGCCACCGGTGCACTTCAGAGAGAGACGACCGCTTCATTGTCTCAACCTCGCTGCGCAATCGACACCTTACGGGCGTTGATGTGCAGCAAGAACTGAGACGTGTACGACAAGTGGCTGTCAGCGAGTGGACAATGAGAAGACGCTTGAAGGAAGCCAACTTGACGCCAAAAAGACCTGCGACGGGCCCTAAGTTGACTGCAGGCCACCGACAAGCGCGCCTTCAATTTGCTCGAGAGCATCTCAATTGGAGCGGATGTGGGCTGGTATCTCTTTAGAGGGAAAAACCGAACTTGTTTTCGTGCCTGGGGGCGGCCGAGGAGGCGGGCTAACAGCTGATTGGTACATCACCGACATTCTACTGGATCATGTTGTGCGCTACGCAGGGTTTGTCGGTGAAGACTTCGTGTTAATGCACGACAATGCCCGCTGCCACACGGCACGAGTCACTCGACAGTTTCTGCAAGAGGTCGAATTACGCACGATGGACTGGCCTGCGCTCAGTCCTGACATGAATCCCATCGAGCACTTATGGGACGAGCTTAAAAGAAGAGTTCGGGCCAGAAATCCAGTCCCTTCAAGCGTAGACGAGCTAAAGACAGCATTATTAGAGGAGTGGGACGGCATTCCTCAAGAAAATGTCAAAAAATTGATAAGGTCCATGAAAAACAGACTGCGGGATGTAATTAGGGCTAGAGGGGGCAATACGAAATACTGATTTAAATAAAATAATTTTATTTTTAATTTTTTTGTTTAATTTGTCAAATACGAGACACATACCCTTTTTCCTAAATTCCCGTTTTTCCTACTCTTGCATTCAGACATCATTTATTTCAAAAATGATGGATGGATTTCAATGATAATGATATCAAATTAAAGCTGACATCTTAAGCTTTCGAATGACATATCATTTTAATAATTTCCATTCATGATTTTAGTTGTATCAATGTATGTGTGCGCCGACAAGGCTTGAGTCGATTTGGTTGCTCGCGAGTGTAGTTTAAGTCTAATATTTTTACTACATATTGTCAATGGTTCTGTCTATATTAAGGTATTATTATTATGACGGACCTTGTGTTAATAACGACGGTCGCGCTTAAATGCTACCACCGGATCCAATGCGCCCCAACTGAGAAGACCCAGCGAAACAAACTCAGTGGGTTCATTTACTACCGGTTTCAACACGACCCAGTTGAGACGGTCCAGCGAAACATACTAAAGCGGGCATGAACATGGGATTTTAACTTAGAACAACCTAAATATGAAGATATGTGAACGCTTACTTAAGTCATAGCTTAACCCAGCTGTTACCACTGAACCTTAAACGGACAGCAAACTAGCTAAACCATATCTCATTTGGTCATTTTTAATAATCTCATTATCATCATCATATCAGCCAAAAGACGTCTTGCCAAAAAACGGCCTAAACAAAGGCCTCACTCAAGGATCTCCACAATGGCCAGTCTGGTGCTACCCGCCACCAGCGGTTTCACGTCATCGTAGGTCCACCTTGTAGAGGGTCTGCCCACGCTGCGTCTTTCGGTTCGTGGTCGCTACTCTAGAACATTTCTGCCCCAACGGCTGTCTGTTCTACGAGCTATGTGGTCCTCCCACTGCCACTTCAGTTTGGCAATTCTTCGGGCTATGTCGGTGACTTTGGTTTGCCTGCGGGATTCGACATTTCTGATTCAATCTCACAGGGAATCTACAAGCATAGCCCTCTCCATGGCTCTTTGGGTGACTCTATCGATAGTAAGCGACCACATCTCTGTTCAGTAAGTCACCACTGGCAACACACACTGCTCGAAGACTTTCGACTTAAGACACTTCGGCTTTTTGGACGAGAAGATGTTACGTATTGTAAATAGTTAAACTTATTTAAAATAGATCGACCTTAATATGAGGATATGTGAACGCTAACTTAAGTCAGATCTTCGCCCTGCTGTTACTACTGAACATTATAAGGAACAACAAACTAGCTAAACCATATCTAATTAGTAGTAATATATATCTACTAGCTAGGCCCCGCGGTTTCACCCGCGTTAAAGTAGTTTTGGTGTAAAAGAGTAACAAACATACATCTATACATCTCTCACTCACAAACTTTCGCATTTATAGTTCGCAGATGGTCGATTTTTTCCTACTTACTTGACACTTATCGTCATATTTTGGACAATTCACACAATATCTTTATAAATTGTAGCCTACCTATGTGTTATTCTGATGTACAAGCCATATTATTGTAAAGTTTCATTAAAATCCATTCAGTAGTTTTTACGTGAAAGAGTAAGAAACATCCATCCATACTTACAAATTTTCACGTTTATAATATTAGTAGGACAATCTACTATCAAAGAATCCCAAAGGTTGAACATTCAAAGGTCGAACGTATCCCTAGAACAGTTTTCTTTAGAATCCTTTTGTTACGGTCGCCATACGAAATAGTGTTGCTGCCTTATTTTTTTGAATACTTCACTAGTCATTTTATTCCAAAGGTCAAACATACGCAGAAATTCTGGACGAAAGGTTAGCCTACATAGGGAATAACACAACATGTTTATAGTCCCGTTGTATATAAATATTTGAAAATACGAAGTGTACATTTTTGTACCAGAGAATTTGGAATACTTTAGGATCTAGAAGTCTCTAAGGAAGATTATACAGTTATATCTATAAAGAGGGGTCCTTTGTGAGAACTTAACTAACTAAAAATACTTTCCATAGATTCAGTTACGTAACTACTTTAAATAATAATCTTAAATAATTTCTCGATTTTATATATTTATGACTTTGAGCTATGACCCGCGGTATAACCCGCGTTAAATTTTATAAACTATAGCCTATGTATTATTCGGTTAAACTATATTACTACAAAGTCTTATCAAAATTCGTTTAGTAGTTTTTGCGTGAGAGAGTAACAAATATACACACCCACAAACTTTCGCCTTTATAATATTAGTCTGATCAACAACACGATCACAATACGTATAAAACACAGAAAACAGCTGGACCAAAACAAATAGTACCTATTCATGAATTGATATTTAACATGGTATTTTTCTCGTGCGAGGATCGAAAATGCAACCTTTAGATGAGGGGCTCTACCGGCTAAGTCGCCGAACATCGTTTTCGTGAATGGCGTTCAAATAAATAAAGGTTAAAAATTACTTAATCAATCGTTAAATCGGCTTCAACGTTCACAATCGATTCCGGACCATTTATAACGTCACATGTGATCATGGATGCCGATTTAACGATTGATTAAGTCATTTGTAACCTTTATTTATTTGAACGCCATTCACGAAAACGATGTTCGGCGACTGCCCGGTTCCTATATTCCAAAAACGAATCGTTTCTACTACGAATAGTTAGAATTTCTACCAGCCGTAACGCAAAACCGTTCCTAAAAAATACTAGTCGTTATCCAAATAACCAACGTCTGGTTACTAACGGATGGGAGGACGTTAGTAAGCTTATTGTATGGAGATGCGTTCGAAATGTTCCTATAAATATTTTTTACTGTCACGGAACTGTCAAAATAACGAGGCGTTACTGCTTTGATTACTAGTCGAATTCGGTCGGTTTACCAGTCGTTTGTATTTTATTTTGGTAGTTAACATAGTGTTTGAGGAGATTTCCGTGATGTCTAGCTCTGAAACTGATAGAGAATTCATGGCTTTGTTTTCCGTTAGAAAGGGTTGATTATTTTTCTATCTTCTAAGATTTCATAACCACAAACCTTAGATTAATGCCCGGTTCCTATATTCCAAAAACGAATCGTTTCTACTACGAATAGTTAGAATTTCTACCAGGCGTAACGCAATACCGTTCCTAAAAAATACTAGTCGTTATCCAAATAACGAACGTCTGGTTACTAACGGATGGGAGGACGTTAGTGAGCTTATTGTATGGAGATGCGTTCGAAAGTGTTCCTATAAATATTTTCTACTGTCACGGAACTGTCAAAATAACGAGGCGTTACTGCTTTGATTACTAGTCGAATTCGGTCGGTTTACCAGTGGTTTGTATTTTATTTTGGTAGTTAACATAGTGTTTGAGGAGATTTCCGTGATGTCTAGCTCTGAATCTGATAGAGAATTCATGGCTTTGTTTCCGACAGTGAATGATCAAGAAGTGGGAAGAAAAGTTTATAAAGAAAGGGTTGATTATTCTTCCGTGCATGATTGCCAAGAATTCCAGTTGAGATTTCGGCTCGATAAACCAGCTGTGGAACAACTATTCCATGAAATTTATCCATAGTTGAAAGTGAAAGGAAGACGATTTGTACATAATAATATCTTCTAAGATTTCATAACTACAAACCTTAGATCAAATACTCAATTTAAAAACTTATTTAGAAACCATGGAATACTCCTGGACAGATGTCAGACGCCAGACGCATGCGCTATGCGCTTTCCTGTTACGCGTTTTGTTCACATGCACGCGTAACATCAAATTTTCAATATTAATGATTTATAAATATATTTTAAACCTAAAACGCAAATTAAATTATTACTGTAACTATACGGTAATTTGTACTATTACTTACATAATATTACAGAATAATAAATGATTTTAGTTGCATAATTGATGTACGATGTTTTGTTATTACTAAACGTAAAGAGGAGCGAGAGGTTCATCGCCGAACGAGTCGTAGGTGGTTTAAACTACGGATGTTCGTCGCAGGTAGGGCATTGTGGAACGCTAGTTTTGCATCGGTATCGGTAGCTGAATTACGGATGGTAACGTTGGTCCAATGACGGATCGTAAAATAAAGGAACCGGGCATAAATACTCAATTTAAAAACTTATTTAGAAACCATGAAATACTCCTGGACAGACGTCAGACGACAGACGCATGCGCCATGCGCTTTCATGTTACGCGTTTTGTTCACACCATGCACTCGTAACATCAAATTTTCAATACTAATGATTTATAAATATTTTAAACCTAAAACGCAAATTAAATTATTACTGTAACTATAAGTACAGTAATTTGTACTATTACTCACATAATATTACAGAATAATAAATGATTTTAGTTGCATAATTGACGTAGACGTTTTGTTATAACTAATCGTGAAGAGGAGCGAGAGGTTCATCGCCGAACGAGTCGTAGGTGGTTTAAACTACGGATGTTCGTCGCAGGTAGGGCATTGTGGAACACTAGTTTTGCATCGGTATCGGTAGCTGAATTACGGATGGTAACGTTGGTCCAATGACGGATCGTAAAATAAAGGAACCGGGCATTAGCCGGTAGAGCCGCAGAAGGCATGTTCACTACCGAGTCACGGTGGTATTGAAGTTTTTGAAGAATAAATATTTGATTGCCTTGTTGGTACCACTATTGTTGGTCTAGTGGTGAATGGCTTTGACTGGTACCCCAGAGGTCGTGGGGTCGATTCCCACCCGAGACAAATGTTTGTTTGATGAACACAATAATTTGTTCTGTGTCTGGGTGTAATTTATCCATAACATTTATGTGTTTAGAAAAATATAAATACGTTTATCTCGTTTATCAGTTGTCTAGTTGCCATAGTACTGGCTCTGTATCGTTTGGGATCAACCATCATGTCAGTTGTGTTAGTTGTCCCAATGTACAGACGCCAGCACATCCAGCTGCCCCAATCTGTCAAATTTCTTTTATAGATTTTCAACTTTATCACGATAACATAAGGTTCACTTTCAATTGGGGAAATTTGACAGATTGGAGTAGCTTGTTGTGCTGGCGTCTGTACATATTCAAAACAATTCGTTTCATTTTAACGTCATAATATTGTTTCTTATTCCTTCAACAATTTTTGTGCGCCCTATGTATGCTAAAGCTTGACATTACGAGATTTCTTCAACTGTATATAAAATTGTACACGTGACTGCGAAATTAGCGAATCGCACGTAGACGGTACGTTTATTAAATTCTTTGTATTCGAAGCTATTGTGTATTCAGTCGTATATACAAAATTTCGAGGATGTTATTATGACTGTGTAACTTTTCAATTTCAAAATCTTCAATTTAGCTACGTAATTTGTATCGTTACAATGATTTCACTTGACAATTGAGTATTCATAAATATTCAGCTTAGACGTAAATAGTGTAGCGGACTGCCACGAACGCAAAAATTAATATATAAACATATTGAAAATTTACATGTCCTTGTTTTACAATTACAATTTGTAGTTTTTGATCTTACTTACTTAGTAAGTAAGTAAGCTTTAGATTTGTAAAACCTTTTATATGATAGCCAAAAACGGAATGGTGACGGGAGAAGAGGAGGGTACTATGAGTACTTGTTACTTTCTTCTTCTCTTTCGTTACGCTCCTGACATCCACGTCGGTGGGAAAGGTGGACAATGCTTTCCGCGATCTCCCGCCATCTCTCTCTGTTGGCGGACTATCTGGCGCAATCAGATACACAGCTTCCTATTGCGGATTTCACTTGGTCAATCTGTTGTCGTTCTTCCCAGCCGATTTCGGCTATGGTGACTGCTACTGATTAGTTAAGGGGCTAGGGAGATCATTTCTCACATGCGCCCTTAGATGACTACAGTATCCAATCTTGTGAGTGAACGTGCGCAAACATTGGCTTCACGTGAGGACACCGTCGACATAGTTGTAAAATATGACTGCTGGTGGTTTAGTCTTAAGAGCATCGCTTTTCGCATCCAGCTCGGATTTTCTCTGCCCTTCAAAGTCATGAACCTTTTTGTTTACCAAGCGCATAGGTGACCCGCTATACTTGTTACTTTGCTTATTGGCAAAGTAACAAGTATTATTATACTCATTGGTACAAGTCTAATAACACGTTAATTGTTAGGTTAGGTATTGACGTGCCGGTCGGCGTGTTTGGTAGACACTTGCCTTTCACGCCGCAGGTCGTGGGTTCGATTCCCACCCAGGACTGATATATATGTGCATGAACATGTCTGTTTGTCTTGAGTGTGTGTGTAAATATCTATATGAGTATACATTGACAAAAGAAAAGTAGTATATGCACTATATCAGTTTTCTCGTAGTATATCAGTTATCTGGTTTACATAGGTCAAGCTTTGCTTAGTTTGGGATCAGATGTCCATGTGTGAACAATGTCCTAAGATATTATAGATAGTAAAAGCTCTGCTTAGTTTAGAATCAGACGGAAGTGTGTGAATAATATCCCAGGATATTATTATATTAAATGAGGTAGAGTACATGGTTCAGCTACGTAATATTCTACAGAATACACTCCGGAATATATGTATAACTAGCTGTGCCACGCGGATTTACCCGCGTTAACTTGAAAAATTATAGCCTACGTATTAATCCAGGCTGTCAGCTAACTCCATACCAAATATTATTAAAATCGCTCAAACCGTTTAGACGTGAAGAAGTAACAAACATACACACACACTCACAAACTTTCGCCTTTTTTACATTAATGTAATAGCGTGATTATTATTTACTCTTGTGTTTTATAAATCAAACTCATTTAAAACTGTGCTTACTTGCACACTTGAGAAGCGGATTAATCATTCAGATTTAAGAATGAGCTTCTCTAGCTTGAATTTATTCATATTTCTTACCTGAGCTCCATCTCTAATTTGATTAATCAGCTCCTCAAGTGTGCATTGTTCAGAATAATATATTTTATTTGACTCGGAGTTTAGTTTTATTTAAATGCGAATCTAGAATAAGTGTTTTGCAAGTTTTATATAAAACAGCTAGCGTAGCTTATTTCAGGACATAGCTATTGTAAATAAAAAGTATATAATATCTTAGAATGTGCTAGAAAAGGTCTGGGTTTCCTATTTTTATGACATAACAAGTAGAATTGTTATCAGAAAATCTTTCAAGACCCGCCACCTGGTGGTTCTGAAGTGTTAGTCAGCCTAAACAGGATCTAAGCTAACAAATCCGTTGATTGAAGGTGCTGGTTTCACACCTAGGTATTTTCCAATAGTGAAAGGGCAAGCTGATTAGAAGTAAAGTGGCATTAGTTGCATATAACTTAAAGATTTCTAAACCGTCTAAAGAAGAGTGGCCGTCTGTATTTTATAAGATTTTGGTTTGGAATCTATAAAATAATAATATAATAATATCTAGGGACAATATCACACAGATCATCCTAGCCCCAAACTAAGCAAAGCTTGTACTATGGGTACCAGGCGACGATATACATACTTATATAGATAGATAAATACTTAAATACATAGAAAATATCCATGACTCAGAAACAAATATTCGTGCTCATCACACAAATATTTGCACTTACCGGGATTCGAACCCAGGACCACCAGCTTCGTAGGCAGGAGCACTACCAACTAGGCTACGGTGACCGTCAACACGTTTGTGTACAATTAGGTCCATCATCATCATCATATCATCCGAAAAACATCCACTGCTGGACAAAGGCTCCACAATTGCCAGTCTTGCGCTATTCGCATCCAGCGGTTTCCAGCGACCCCAACAAGATCATCGGTCCATCTTGTAGGGGGCCAACAATTCAGTTACGACAAGGTTTTATTCGAGTATACTTGCGACATTAAATAAACATTTTGTTACAAAGGCTGATTACTTACTCACTTTGTCATATAGGCTTTGGTTACTTTAGTATCAGAGTTGTAGGTCTGGAGATAATAGCCATAGCTTATCAACTGTTGTCTTATGACTACAACCGGGACCGATAGCTTCACGTGCCTTCTGAAGCCCGGAGATACTCAACCAAAGTGGTTTGAATTTTATCAAAATCCATTTCGTAGTTTTTGCACGAAAGAAAACCAAAATTTCGCATTATTTATAATATTAGTAAGATTTTTGTTCTCTGAGCAATTTCCTGAATATACTTTTTACTTATTCTATTACGTACGTACAGTACGCGTACACGTGACGCTCACAGCAAGATGCTCTCACCGGTCAGTAAGTGATTGGCGAGGTCAAGCAACTAGGCTCGCGGTCAGTCCATAGATGGGTGACCGCGAAAGTGGTTTAAGTTCTGAGCGTCTCCGTGCTTCGGAGGGCACGTTAAGCTGTTGGTCCCGGTTGTAGCCATTAGGCAACAGTCGTTAAGCCATGTCAGAGGCCTAATGGGCGGCTTGAACAACTCTAACACTAGGGTAACCACTGCCCACACGATAAATAAATAATTAAGTACGCGTACAATCAATCTATTTGTAGGTGAACACCGAAGATTTACGACTTTATAGCGTTCCGAGGCAGACCTTCACAAGTTCGTCTTCACATATGCACTCAGTCTACTGGTAGGTGAACACCTATTTGGTTGAAATTTTTGTGTCATGCCTCGGTGGTGTTGTTTCAAGGCCTGATAGCTAACTGTTTACCATCCGTGGGCCATATGATTGTTTTCAGACTTGATAGTACAAAGTAGTGTCGTGGGCCATATGATTGTTTTCAGACTTAATAGTACAAAGTAGTGTCGTGGGCCATATAATTGTTTTCAGACTTGATAGTACAAAGTAGTGTCGTGGGCCATATGATTGTTTTCAGACTTGATAGTACAAAGTAGTGTCGTGGGCCATATGATTGTTTTCAGACTTGATAGTACAAAGTAGTGTCGTGGGCCATATGATTGTTTTCAGACTTGGTAGTACAAAGTAGTGTGGTGTCCAGCCTAGAAAGAATTACAGGGCCACAAGATACCATCCCGTGGGTGTCGTAAAAGGTAACTAAGCGAAACATCAGGTAGTCGGGTAGCAGCGCTACCTGTGTACTAGCTACCTCCTAACTGCGGTCGTCAACTTGCACGTCAAGCTTAGTGACTACGGCAAACCCCTCCTCGGCAACGATATATAAACCTTTGGGGAAGCCTTATGTCCAGCAGTGGGTGGTATCAAGCCGATGATGAAAAAAAAGTATTTTTGTACCAAGTTTACATTCTAGCTTATTTTTGTAAAAAAGACAACGCGCGGATTAGGGAATACAATCCCTGTGTCGCGGGGTACTTTACAAACATATAATAGACGGACAGCTATGAGGCGCTCATAGCTAGATGCTCTCACCGGTCTGTAAGCGATCGGCGAGGTTAAGCAACTACGCTCGCGGTCAGTCCATAGATGGGTGACCGCCAAAGTGGTTTCATTTCTGAGCGTCTCCGTGCTTCGGAGGGCACGTTAAGCTGTCGGTCCCGTTTGTAGTCATTAGACAACAGTCGTTAAGCCATGTCAGAGGCCTACTGGGCGGCTTGAGCAACTCTGGCACTAGGGTTACCACTGCCCATACGATAAGCAAGCAATAGACGGACACAGATTATAGCCAGACTCAGATTAACTATTTATGGGTCACACAAATAGTTGTCCGGCGTGGGACTCGAACCCACGACAAGAAGCAGCGAGGCGACTGTCTTAGCCGCTGCGCCACACGTGCAGACACTTTTGTTCAGCTTTGTTGCCTTACGGTAGACATGCGTTACTTTCCGGGTCGGGTGTGGGTGTTGGCTTCGACCGTTCTGGGGGACCGACTGAAGCGGCTATTCAACAGCTGCCTGCGTTTCGGCGTATTCCCCGCTGGTTGGAAAGAGGCTAGATTAGTCCTCATAAAAAAACCAAGCCAGTCGGAAGATTCTCCCACAGCGTACCGTCCTATATGCTTACTCGACGAGGTGTCTAAGCTTTTTGAAAGAATAGTTTCAGAACACCTTAACACGCACCTGTCGCGAGTTGGCCCTGACCTCGCCGATGCGCAGTTTGGGTTCCGTCAACGGCGATCAACTGTCGATGCGATCCTTCGTGTACGCTTGCTATCGCAGTAAGCTCTATCACAGGGTGGGGTGGTATTGGCGATAAGTCTTGATATAGTCAATGCCTTTAACTCCCTATCCTGGGCTGCCATAAGAGACGCACTGGTACATCACAATGTGCCTCCCTACTTGAGGGGTGTCATTGCGGCGTACCTATGCGATAGGCGCATTCGGTATGTAGGCAGAGACGGTAATATCCATTGTAGGGAGATAAGGTGCGGCGTTCCGCAGGGATCGGTTCTTGGCCCGCTTCTGTGGAACCTTGCATTTGATGCAGTTCTGCGTATTGATCTCCCTGCAGGCGTTAATTTAGTCTGCTATACAGACGACACTTTGGTTTTGATCACGGGGTACACCTACGAGAGCACTGTCCGCCTTGCTGAGCTTTGGGTGGCAAGAGTCGTAGCTAAAATCTCTGCACTGGGTTTGCGAATAGCGCCTCATAAGACCGAGGCGATGTGGTTCCATAAACTTCCTAGAAGTAGGGAACCACCAAACACATTGATTCGGGTAGATGACGTGCAGGTGCAAGTAGGACGAAGTATGAAATACCTTGGCTTCACCTTGGACAGTCGCTGGCGTTTTGAAGAGCATTTTAACTGCCTGTTACCCCGAATTGAGAGGGCGGCCGTGGGAGCTTTGCACGGACTGCTTCCCAATCTTGGGGGGCCGCGAGAGGAGGTTCGCCGCCTCTATGCTGGGGTTGTTCGATCGATGGCCCTTTATGGGGCGCCTGTGTGGTCACACAGGCTGTCGAACGTACGCCGTTGTAGAACTAAGTTCAATAGTCTGCAGCGCAAAGTAGCCATCAGAATTGCACGAGCATACCGCACGGTTTCATTTGAGGCGGCAACTGTTCTGGCGCGCTTTCCACCTTTTATTTTTATTTTACTTTATTAGGGAAAATAAACAACATTGCAATTTACATATTTACAAAGTAAGCTTAAAATTAGAGTAACAATTGCAATATCAACCACATTTTCCACGTATTGACATGTTTTTGTGTTGTGAGTATTCTAAAAATAATGGAAGTAGTAAAAAAATAAAAAAAAAACTAACAATGACTGAAGCTAATTAAACTAAAAAGAAAATAACTGAAACAGTTTAAATTAAAAAGAAGTAAACTAACTATATCTAAAACTTTTCAAACTTATATTAAATTTTTGTCTTGTTTGTGGCGCCAACCGACTTTAATACTTGTAGTATTTCTTTTTTAAAAGAGTATTTGGATGTTACAGAACAGTCGACGCCCACAAACTGATCGTTGTAAATTTTGAACATTCGTTCAAGGGGTGCGCGTTCACCTGCCTTTGTCCGGCTAGTGGTGGAAGCAAAAAACGGGTAAGCGCGCGCACCCCTTTGTTGACTTGTCCTTGGAACTACAATTTTTATCTTATTAAATAATTCTATACAATTGAGCTTGTTGTGCAGTAGATCATGTAAAATCATCATCTGAAGAAGCATTCTCCTCTTGTCTAGTGAGAGTAATTTATATAGAGGTATCATTTAGACATACAGGCGGACATGGATGCGACAGTCTATGACCAAATTCGCGTTCTACGGCAGAGCGATGAATGCGCGTCCCCAAGGGCTTTTGGGTGCTCCGCCTGCAAGAACGGCGACGTGCGCTCGAGCGGTGGCGTGAGCGGCTACAGGGCCCACATTATGCGCGCAAGCGTGTTGTTGAGGCCATCTTGCCGACCTTCGAGTCCTGGTTGAAGAGAGGTGAGCGAGTCACCTACCGGCTTACACAGGTGTTTACTGGGCACGTTTGCTTCGGTGAATACCTGTGTAGAATCGGACGTGAGGCTACGACGATAGGGACACTGCACAACACACGCTCGAGGACTGCCCTGCTTGGCATCCCGAGCGGGGCGTTCTAGTCAGCCAGATCGGGCAAGATCTGTCTCTGCCGAAAGTGGTGTCGGCTATGTTGGCGGAAACGTCGTCTTGGAGAGCCGTTACCTCCTTCTGCGAAACTGTCTTAGTCCAGAAGGAGGCAGCTGAGCGAGATCGAGAGAGAGCCGATCCCGCTCGAAGAAGAAGGCGCCGAAGAGGCATCCACCTCGGTGCCCAGTCCAGCACTTAGCTTGGGCTACAAGCCTTGCCCCCTTACCTGTAATCCTACAGGCAATCAGGGGGGCCCCTGGGGTCATAGGTGTATGTAGTGGGGACTTTGTGCATCCATCAAGCGACCCCCGGGAAGGTAGCGGTGCATGTGGGCCACACGCTGTTGCACACAGCGAGAGAATTAGAATGAGACAATATAGTTTCCTACCGGGATGAGCTTCGGCATAGCACTGGAGGGATCCCGGTGCGTTCCACTGGAGATCCCGGAGTCCCTCCACTTTGTGCTGAGGGTGGCCACCGTGGGATTTTAGCCGGTTTGAGTCCGGCGTGCCCCTCTGCCTACCCCAGGGCGGAGGAAGTCCATAAGGATTTCCCCACGATAAAAAAAAGACATGCGTTACTGCCCAGTGTGCAATGGCAAATTTTACTATTCAGTTCGCTTACGGGGTAAATCTGTTTACCCCGTATTCTTTTTACTTTTAGTTCAAACATAACTCTATAGAATTCGGCTATAAAGTTGAGTGTCTTAAATACTCCGCAATTTATCACTTGACATTCACTGAAAGTGGAAACCTCTCCGTTATATATTATACAGCTTCAGTCTGTGATTCAGTATTGGAAGTATTTCAGATTTCGTGCATGGTGTTTTAACAGCCATTATCATGCTACTAAACGATGCCTCGTTGGTCTAGCTGTAGCGTGTTCACCCGCAGAGAACAAGGTCCTGGGTTCAAATCCCGGGTCGGGCCAAAAGTGACTTTGGCTCTTTTCACGAGCACAATATAATTATTTCTAGGTACATATAAAATTTCATATTTAGGTAGGCATTGTATGAAAATATTTAGAATAAAATTTATTTAATAATAGTAATTATATTTAACTAGCTTGTATTAAGTTATTGTCAAAGAGATCATGTAGAGGGTTAGTTATCGCTATCAAGAAATACATTTATTATAATTACTAGGCCGAACACCTAGACGTGTCCTCTAAAACAAGACGGTATCCACCAATCAGAATCCGTAACAAAGTATTTTTTATGGACATTTCATATGGACAGTCACCGAGGTATGTACCTATATGGTTAGACCCGTGAGATTAATTTATTTTATTTATTTAGGGATAATTAACAGCTACAACATAATACATACACATAGGATTTACAAAATTATTAAGTAATGTTGCAGCCCACGACATTATCCACAGAAAAACACAATCAACAAGTCGGTGAGTGCAGTAGCAAGATAAATTCACCTAATTAAAATATACAGAAAAAAGAACAAAATTGAACTAAAATTCCATTTTACATTAAATTCTATAGAATGTTATAGAAGTGATGTTAATATTAGATACAAGTATGTAAGTAACATAAATGTATAACAAGAAATTGAAATTATAAACAAAAACTAATATAAAACAGAAATCCACTAAAATTTCAAATATTACACTTTACTTGTTTAAACATTTTACTACATCAGATTGAAATTTGAATTTTGAACATGCAAATAAATCAATGTCAATAAAATTTGTATTATATGATTTCAAAATCCGATGAATAGGGCAACGTAGCCCAGAATTCGTTCGACACAAATTTACCGCAAAAAGAGTACTTGCACGAGCACTGCGCACATTAACAGTTCGAGGAACCACGTAACATAGCTTTCTCATGAGTTTTAACATAATAACTACATTAACATATGGATTCTTGAGTTTATGATGGCAACCATTAACCTAAGCTGCTCTCTGCTCACTGCTCAGCTGCAGCTAGTGATAGTTGGACACAGAGTTTTTCGAAACTATACTTACATTTATACATTTTTACAAAATGTATCCTAATTTACTAAAGGCACGTTAATCCCGTTAACCAGAAGCCAACACATCCCAAACGGCCTCACCAAAAATATTTCAGCAAAGGCTGATTTAATAATCCTGTACATGGCTAAAGCTTCGTGGCTTAAGCTTTAAAAATTCTCGTTAGCAACATTACAAAATTAAGGTTTCCGGTGCGGCGGAAAATAGCCTATGTTTTACGGAACCCGGGTGAATAATTAACAGTGGTTAGCGGGGGGTGTACTCATGCGTAGTCACCCTTAGGTTTGGGACACAGTGTACATTTGGTACAGTGGCTCAACTGCGTACAAGTGTGTTAAAAAATCAATTGACTCAGCTTCCTGGTCTATTTTTTGTACATACTTGGTTTTATATTCTTACTTACTTTTTCGATTTGGATAATATAAATCACTAATATTCTTTTGTAAATTATTAACTGAATTTACAAAAGAAACTACCTTTCTTTTGTAAATATCGTCCATGTTATCACATTTTTGCTACCGTTCTTTAATTATAGAAATTAATTATTTGATTTAAGCTTTGTATTGCGAATAATGCTATAAATTTAATCATTTGAAACTGATCGCAGTTCGCAGTTCATTTACAAGGTCTACTTCACTGTGGCATTTTGTAGACATAGTGAAAAGTACACGGGAAAAGAATAAGTACGCAGTACAGTGTCTTTTGTTTTTAGAGAAGGGTTAG
The DNA here is from genome assembly GCA_951640165.1 of Pseudoips prasinana. Lineage (NCBI taxonomy): Eukaryota > Metazoa > Arthropoda > Insecta > Lepidoptera > Nolidae > Pseudoips > Pseudoips prasinana. The sequence continues at coordinate 10,334,388 of OX621254.1, forward strand.
TTGGTGCTTACTTAAATGAAAATGTTCTGGTATAGTGTTCTACATATAAGTAGAGTAAACATAATGAAGGTTTAGAATGTATGTAGGCCACACTACAAGTCTTTAGAACTGACCAGGCAATGACGGTATACTATATTTGAATATTGAATAAAGAACTCTAATTGGGAAGGTGTAGACGGATATGATAAATATATTTTTTGATTTATGATTTAATCATTAAATATGATTTAATCATAAAATATGAAAAAAACACTAAAACAGTGAAAGAAAATAAAATGTTCAGACGCCAGCACATCGAGCTACCCAAACTGTCAAATTTCCTCAATTGAAAGTGAACCTTATGCTTTTGTGATAAAGTTGAAAATCTATAAAAGAAAGGAGATCGGACATTTTAGTATGGACTTTGGTCCAAGTGGAGTCGGCTGATGAAACCTAGTCTATATAATAGTTCGTGAATGTAGGATATTTTTTTACTATGGACACCATAAAATCGGCCCACGGAGAAAAAAGTTATACAGTTCAGAAAGTATCTACCTATTATACACGAATAATTTAAAAAGCTGCCTTTTGTTCGGTCAAAACTTATTTGCCGAGTACCGAGTACTCGCACTTACTTCCCGCCGCCCGTATGCGCCCGCTACCCCTCGGGGTGGCGGGGGGTGATGCTCCTGCGCCGCGCGTATTGTTCACAGGTCAGTGAGTCATTCGCTATTATTCAGCAAGGACATCGTTTGGTTTCTTTATTTTGTTCGTACCGGCTTTCTTTTTGGACATATTTTGATTTACTTACTTGATTACTTTGGCGCGTTTAAACGGTTTTGTGATATTGCTTTTGGATTAGGCTTTCAAGATCTTGCCTAGTGCTCGCATTGTGTGTTTAGTGTGTAATCGTTTAGTGTTACGAAGAGAAAGGCAAAATGTTACCCGAAATATTTTCGAGTCAAACCCAACCATCTCAGCACATATACTCGCATCAATTGCTTCGTTTCATCAGCCGACGCCATTTGGACCACTTCCGCCCGTTCTCCTTTAACAGATTGGGGTATTCGGGACTAGTCCCTCTCTCTTACCCACCACTGCAACTCCTGTAAACCAGGATCAACAGTGGCACACAATGAAATGACACTGAGCGGTGAGGCTCAGGAATGTCCCGGGGATTGGCTTTAACTATCTTGGATCCCGCAACGAATTTAATCAGAAAGAAAAAAGGAGGAGTTAGAAAATGAATAATTCCACTTCCCTCCAGAGCAAAGCGAGAGACAGGATGATGTAAAGAGGCTATAGCCTCATAACACGAGAGAATTGCAACTAGATGAGTCAGCTGAAAAAGCACCTAGGATCAATTTAAGGGTCCTAAGTGAGCTGTTATATTTGATTCCAATAGTAGGTATGGCAAAAGCGCTTAAACGCACGGAAGTTGTTCCTTGTTGCAAACTGTTTAACATAATATCACGCTGATTTTGCCAGAGATTACACTCCCAAAGAATATGGTGAGCAGTTTGTTCATATTCGTTACTGGAAGTTGAGCACAGACAGATTGGTGAAGACACTAATTTGAAACTAAACAATTTACTTTTAAAATTGCTGTGTCCGGTAAGAAATTGACAACAGATTGAGGTAGCTGGATGTGCCGACGTCAGTACAAGGCGACAAAGTGAAATGATTTGAATGAAATGTTATGTTAAACATCGTCGCAGACGAAGAAAGCATTACCATATGCTTAAGGACGAGCCGAAAACAAAAAATATTCTAAACAATGGACTTATCAACAAACGTCAAGAAAATCTGAAGTAAAAAAAGTTGATTGGTTTATCATTGACCCTGTCTCGTAATCAATAATAATATAATTGTTTTCATGCTTTTCTTTTCACTACACCTGATCGAGCAGATATTGTATTTGCCTACTAAATAATTGCTTTAGTTGGACCAAATGCCATGTAATGCCAGCACACCCCAATCTGTCAAATTTCCTCAATTGAAAGTGAACCTTATGCTTGTGTGATAAAGTTGAAAATCTATAAATGAAATATGACATTGGAGTAGCTGGATGTGCTGGCGTCTGCACATGCCCACTTGATTGCATCTCAATAAGGCCGTGTTAGAACCGGTAGTAGATGAAACCGCTGAATTTGTTTTGCTGGGTCTTCTCAGTTGGGGCGCATTGAATCCGTTGGTTGCATTAAAGCGGTTCCGTCACAATAACAAAATTGAATTGTTATTTCAATATAGACAGAACCACACCAATTCAGATAAGGTGTAGTAAAATATATCTAAATCTATTATTTTATATTTATTGTGATTATTATACCTTATAAATTAAACAGTCTCACAAAACTGTACAAACAGTTTGACTGCCAGAAAAATAAATAGTCTTGACGATTTGCATTTCAAAAACCTTAAATAACCATTTGGACAATAACTTGACCAGTTAGCTATCTTACTATCATAAATAAGATTATAATTCTATACGTTCAAATATAAAATCACGATCTTATAATCCATTAGTACCTAGAAAGTGAATAAAACCTTAAAATTTATGAGATTTTTCTTATATTATAAAAAAATTCATCAATTTAAAGACTTGTTGGATGGACTGATAATTTTGCAACTATTGTATTTACTATAAGATAAAAAGAACGTTACCTACGACAGACTGGTATATTTGAAATTGTTTGCCAGTTGGCTTGGGAAATTCCCAGCAACAGTGCCTGCGATACTTGTCGGGCTGATTTCGATGTTGTCGGTCCTTCACTACTATAACAACAACTCACTCCACCAGACGAATAATCGAATATTTGTTTACCAAAACCTAAAATTAGATTGTCATGATCTCAAAAGTATCAATCAGATACTTGTGTGTCTATTTATTTCCTAATATAAAAGGCAAACAGAGAAATTCGCATTATAAATTCAATCAATCAATCACCAATCATTTATTTATTTGCAGAACACAGGATATATTGATAGGTTTGATATGGATGTTATATGTGGCGAAATTTAAAAATTAATTTGAATTGAATTGTTTAATTGCTATTATTATTAAAACTAACGTGCGGAGCTAACATAATGAAAGATAGTTACGTGTAACTCACGTAATTAATTTTATATTGGATTCGGCTAACAGTTTCGACTTCTTCAGGAAGTCATCTTCAGGGCGAATGTGACCCGCTCGACGTCGTGTCCCGTCTCGCACTGGCCTAATCCAACATGAAATTAATTACGTGAGTTACCCGTTACTATCTTTCATTATTTTTTATTTATTTATTTATTTGTCACCAACCTTACATCTACCATTACAGGATACACCCCAATGCAGTAGCGAAGACCCCAACTTGTCTACTTCCTATAACATATTTCTTTATATGCTGTCCTTGTAAATTCACTCAGTGTACAGTGAAATACGTCCAATTCCGAAGCAATACTGTTGAGAGTGTACGCGCGTCAGTGGCGCCTCCTTAGGTAGGTTAGTGCGCGCGCGCGGCAGGCTCAGCAGCGCTGGCCGCCGGCGTCTCCACACATACTATAAGCAATTATGTTTAATTGCTTTTGGTATTGAATTGTATAATGTCTGTCAAGGAACATTTTTGTTTCAAACCAGTTTTAGTTCTGCGAATTCAAAAGAGACTTCGGACCAATATAGTGTGGAAGAGATCTCCAAAACATAGTAGGTTCATTGCTACGCTCAATGGATCCATCGCATAGATATTACTTATATAATTAAAATATATGCTGAGGTCTTCTCAGTTGGGGCGCATTGGATCCGGTGGTAGCATTAAAGCGCGACCGTCGTTATTAACACAAGGTCCGTCATAATAATAATACCTTAATATAGACAGAACCATTGACAATATGTAGTAAAAATATTAGACTTAAACTAGATAATTAAACATAATCTCTTGACAATAACTTGATACGAGGTAGCTAAATGTCATTGCTATAATAAAATAATTAAAATTTTATAAATGTTTTCATACAATGTATACCTAAATATCTATGTAACTAGAAATAATAATGTATACAACTATATTACTACAAACATGTTCTGACTATTTACAAGCGCTTTTTTAAAGTCTACGTGAATAAAAACCTTTTTTATTTTATTTATTTAGCTAGTGGATGACGGCCAAGAAGAATATCGCCACCCCATCTCATCCCGTGGGAAGCGTAGAAGTTGTCCCGAGGGAATATATACCAGAGAATGGGTATCATTTTTCTGAGTACTATGACCATCTTACTGCGATTGCAAACCCGTCTACCAAGCGTCGCCATTATGGCATATCGCCCCATTCTAGTGCGAGGCTATTGTCCAGCAGTGGACGTCATTTGGCTGACATGATGAGTGACTTGACAGAAGTAATACCTTACAGAATATACTAGGTGTTAATGTCATGGACGTGGGTAAAGGTGAGTATAGACTACAACATTTTCTCGAGCATTTCTGTGTAATGTAACGTTCTTACGAATGGTACAATACAGGCAAAAGCTCAGTTTCCAAAGCATTTCCATGTAATGTAACGTTCCTGCGAATGCTCGGCGTGGTTATGGGTAAATGCTCACAGCGAGATACACCAATATGCTCGTTGGTTTGTACAATAGGCTGTAACAAAGAATAGAGCATGCTCGACGTTTAGTTCGTAAAAGGATGATACACTAGAACATATAATAGAGCAGCTCGTTGTTCTGTTACAAGTAAATGTTGTAGTCTATACTCACCTTAAGAGTAAAGTCGCTCGTACTCATCGGGGAGGAGAGGAATGGTTGACAATATTTGAGTGATGCCAGGTTACGTTAAGTGATTACCATTGAGTTAGCCGTGTGGTTGTTTGCAGACCTGGTAGTATAGAAAAGTAACATAATATACCTTTGACCTCTGAAATTTCCACGTAAACATAGCATTCCAAGTATAAAGTGACTTTGAAAGTATTTCTGAAGAATCCGCTAGGCAAACGTATATTTTTGGCAACGGCCTCTCGTTTAAGAATAGCGTCCTAGCTCGAAAGTTATATAGGGTAGGTTTGATTGACGTCACGAATATTGCGAGCATTGTAGACGACGAACTTTACAAGAATCTCATAAATATATACTGTTGTTGTTATACACGTTGGCCACTTGAAAATTTGTAAAAATACAGCCATTATATTTATAAAAAATCATATCATCAGCAGGCGTTTGACAGCAGAGATTGTGAGAGTGTGTATGTTTGTTACTTGTTCACGTCTAAATGGCTAAAGCAATTTTAATAAAATTTGGTATAGGGTTAGCTGCCACTCTGGATTAACATATAGGCTATAATTTATAAAGTTTAATGCGGGTAAAAGCGCGGGGCATAGCTAGTACTTAAATAATTACCAAACTTGTTTATTACTTTGTCCTACTCTCGGACTTGTGAATAAAAAAAAAATCCGTACAAGATTGAGTGGTCAGCTTTAACTACTTTCTGTATTTCATACACATACCTCGTTATATGTGACATTTTAAAACTCCACTATTTATGCTTTTTTATTGGCTTCCAGATTAATATAATAATTCTTTAATAATAATTCTTTATTTGCAATAAAAAGTATCTATACTATAATTAATAGATTAAAAACTTGTTTGAAGAAGAGTAATAATTTAAATTATATTTTTCATTCTTATTCTGCTGATTTACTCTAACCATCATTGGACACATGATTACATTCTTACTCACTGCTTGTGGTACTCCCTGGATTTTAAGACTAAACTAATATTTGTTATGTAATACAGAATCTGCCGCAAATATGCCTGACTGTTTCTTTTACTTTACCCGTTTAAATGGATCAACCTTTTTTTGAAGAAGCAATGACAATTCAATTGACTTTATTTGCAATAAAACATAATGGTATATATGCAAGTATAAAATACAGATTACTATCAAATCACAATACAATACCATACAATTCTTTATTGCAATCATGTGTGCAATATTGTTGTTACAAAATCATATGGGTATCAACACGAATCGAACGCGAACAACACGAACGAATATCCGAGAAATGTCTATGAATAAGTTTAAAAGAATTATAAAAGCCAAATTGTGTAGCAGGGCTTACTACAAAACTTCTGATTATTTAAGTGACAAAACAGCTTGGGATTGCTTCGCTCTAAATTAACACATTTAAATACAATGTAATTTTATGTAAGAATAAATGACTATTGATTTTGATTTTGAACCCTGTTAGGGCACAGGAATTAATTTTTATTCTTAATTTAATTCAGCCAAGTACATTATACATGTCAGTAAACGAAGCGAAAGAGGTGTGCAAGGATCGTGACAAATGGAAGTCCGTTGTCTCTGTCTACCCCTCTGGGAGACAGGCGTGAGTCTATGTATGTATGTAAGTACATTATTTACATAAAGCTAAATAAGATATAAAAAATAGTTATCAAAAATAGTACTTATACAATAAAATAAAATACAATACTATTGTTACACGTAAACTGGGCGGGTAGTTCGGCACAGTGACTGTGCCACAAACAGTTCACTGTCTTTCCAGTGTCCTTAAAGGGTAACTACAACCAGTAACTCTTCATAATGAGAAAGGCTTTTTACTAGTCATTGGAGAGTTACTGGTTTGTACCCTTCACACTTTCACCAACTTTCAAAAATAGCTGCCCAGAAAATATAGTAAGAGATTTAAAAAGAAAATCTTTCTTCAATTACATAAATGAGCTTGACTTGACTTGAAAAACGGTCAAGCATATAGTATTCTCTTAGTAGTAGGGGAGCTGGCACGCATTTTTGGGTAGGTATTTGAGGCAAGCTGAAAACTTGTCCTATAACTCTTCAGACACACCCCAACACGGAACTGCAGACCTGGCAGGCGGGTAGCGGGTCTAAACCAACCTTTAAATTTTTGAATTTTTTTTTAACCAAGTAATGTATTTGAGGCAAGCTGGAATTTTGATATGTTGTAGTTTAATGTTTATAAAATACAAAAAAAAGACAGGCCATTCTGTCGGGTCTTTAGCACTGCCAGGCGTGTGCAAAACTATTTTGCAAAAAAATCGAAAAAATGTACTTGAGGCAACTTGAATGTTATTTATGTATTGTATAAACATTAAACGACAACATATCAAAATTTCAGCTTGCCTCAAATACATTTTTTGGATAAAAAAAAAATCAAAAATTTAGGGGTTGGTTTAGGCCCGCTACCCGCCAGCCAGGTCTGCAGTTCCGTGTTGGGGTGTGTCTGAAGAGCTATAGGACAAATTTTCAGCTTGCCTCAAATACCTACCCAAAAATGCGTGCCAGCTCTTGGACTATAGAGATGTATTGCTGAAAAAACAAAGTCGAAGAGAAAATAGCAGAATAAACCACTTTTATTCTGCCAATTTTAGGATTGGTTGGAACTGCCGATTTTTTTCTGGCAGTAGGCAAACCTCTCAACCACTATACCACGAGCGCAAGTGTTTGTATATTTTAGCAACGCTTGTGTTATATTTCATTCGGGTTCAATGAATCTCATTCTTTTCGGGAATTGGAAAATCATCTTTCAGTATAGAGGTTGCTTGTATTGTGTTATTAAAATGTTTGTTTCTTTGTTGCGGGTAATTGGATTGTGTTTTGGTTCGATTTGTAATAATGAAATAGATTTTTAGTTCATTCCTTTCCTTGGTACATTTTGGGAATAATCAGTGGGTTGGATAAAGTCATTGAACTCTGAGAAAAAGCTGCAGTTTACACATACGTAAAAGCGCTTGGCATTTAAGAAGTATATTTCTTAAGATGTGAAAGTAAAGTTTGCAGAACTTTTAGAATTTAGATTTATTAAAAATGTCTATAAGGCTAATTAAATTTTATTTCGTTGTTTTGCATCAAGGCTTTTGTATTGTGTTTGCAAGGTTAATGAATCGGAAAATTGTTTGAATTTAGATTACAGAAGTTAATCACAGTTGAGAATATCTGTCGCTGGTAAAGTCCTAATAATATAATAATGCAGACCAGACATGGTAGATTTCAGATCAAGAACATTTTGAAGACTCTCAGGCACGCAGGTATTCTCACGAAGTTTTTATTCACCATTTTTTGTACGACATAATTAATTTATATTACGCACATAAATTTGGGTAATCAGTGGTGCGCGCCTTGGGTTTGAGTTCAAGGTCACTTCTTAATAATACTTTTTTCATCCCGACCCCGAATTTATGCTCAGGAGCATATTAATAATTACACGCACCTTATATAACACTACTGCTAACCACTACCTACAAGAAAGTCAAACACCCATCTTATTTGTTGTTGTTTGTAATTTTGTTTTTTTTTTTTTGTATGACGCTACAGTTAGCCTAGGAGGTTTTCACTGCTTCACCGGACTATAGAGGCGAGCAGAGGGCTCGAGCCGTCTAGAAATTAAGTAACCCGCGCCGGAGGGCACCCCCTGTGGGGTTCGAACCTCGACTCTGGGCGATTACTGGCGGAGAGAGGGCAAGATCATCATTTTAGGGAGTTTTGTGCAACTTTCGCTCTACGTTAATGACATGACGCGGCCCCCCGTCCGCGTTGAGGGGGGCTTTTTATCGGTACGATATGTGTAATTTAAAAACTACCACAAAATATATTCCTTAGCGATCGAATGAAAAGATGATGATGTGGTCCCAGCCGATTTCGGCCACGGCAACCGCTTCTTCTCCTACTGTAGCCGACGTTCGTGTGCTCGCATGTGACTTATGTAGCTGTAATTTTATTTGAAAATATCCTCGCACATTGTCGGCATGTGAGCACACCATTGTAATAATTGTAATTGATCGCCGCAGGTGGTCTGACGTTCAATTCATCGCGCTTGGCATCCAGCTCAGCGCGCCTTCGAGACTCGAAGCAGTTTACTTTGAATAAAATTAGTATCTGTCTATACTATATAATTTAACCCCTATTATGTTATCCTAATTCCTAAATGATCTATCATTCATTATAATTCCGTTTAAAATTGAGAGCTATGAATTAAACAATATGAATCAATTTCGAAATTGGAGTGGTAATTTTATCTTTTCCGTTTCCGTCAAAACACTCAATTGATTGTCTAAGATCAATCTTCCTTTTTACGCTTCCCTTCACGTTTTCTCCCCTTCTTGTCAATATCAATGATGAATATTATTGTCTTCAATTTAGAGTCAGACAAATTAAATGTATTGATAAGAAAGTTACGTAAAATCTTCGGTTGATATTTTACTGCTTTCGTATTTTGTAATTGTAAATCTTATGTAATTGTTTTGTGATTACAAGCGTTATTAGAAAAAGTAATTATTTTTTTACTGTTTTATGCATAAGATTATTGATTACGAAATCATAAAATATCTGTTAAAAAAAAATAAAATTATAGCACTTTTCATAATGTTTTTGTGTAACGCCCAATGATATGTGTTTAACTAACTATTGTGTATATCTTTTAAATATTATTTTAAGTTCATTTTTTATATTGTTAATTTAATTCTAGTGTAGTAGGTATATTATTTTTATTTTGAATGAGTAAGTACTGATCAACGCGATGTATAATAAACTTATTAAAGTAAAAACGAAAAATAATGGTAATATTTTTTTATACAATTTAAAAAACATTTTACCTTTATATTTCGTTTTTATCCTTGTTCTATATGAAAATCTTTATATTTTCTTTTGAAGACAATCTAAAATCAGTAACTAAAAGATATAACAGGCATCCGCTTTGGTCTCCAAGTCGAATATCGGTCATGGGGGTCGAATATCGGTAATGGAAACTCGCCATCTACGCGCGACATAGAAACACAGGTGCACTTGCCTTCCCTCACTCTCATGGTCATATGGGTGTTCAGGTACTGACGTCTTTTGGCCCTCCGAGGCACGGGGGTTCCCACCATCAACTTCCAGACTCCGGGTACTGAATGATACTGAAGCATATACACATATTTTCTTAGCCGAAAAAATTCAATATCCCTTTTTAGTCCGACCTGGCATTTGAACGAATGACCTAATAATCTGCAGGTTCTGAGTCCACTTGGTGTAACAGACAACGCTTTTGCAATCGAATGATCCGGTAACTGAAAAGTATAATACAATAAAAATAAACAAAATAATAACAGCCATTTTATATATTCCATCAACAAAAACTCAACCTTGTATTATGATGAATAATTTAAACCGCGTACGTTCAATATATTTTTTTCTGTAAAATGGAATCTACAAAGGGAAATAAAATAAATTCATTACGCTTACCTGACGATTATGATGCTTATTCCATTAATTAATCAACTGTATGTGTAACTAACGTAGAGACGCCAGCACATAAAGCTACCCCAATCTGTCAAATTTCCCCAATTGAAAGTGAACCTTATGCTTATGTGATAAAGTTGAAAATCTATAAAACAAATTTGACAGATATGGGTAGCTGGATATGCCGGCGTCTGTACATATAGACTAGATTATAGCACCGCTGAACTGATGTACATTGAACTTTTTTAATGCTTCGTTTACATTTAACTTAGTTTTCCTTGCCTCACTGGATTGTTCAGGTGAGCGGAGGCTTTAGCGGTTGATTCACCTCGTAGGGGGCCTGCCCACGCTGCGTCTTCTGATTCGTGGTTGCCACTCGAGAACCAATGACGGACATACCATAATCCTACTATTATTATAAACGCGAAAACGAAAACGCGATGGATGGATGTTTGTTACTCTTTCACGTAAAAACTACTGAATAGATTTTAATGAAACTTTATAATAATGTAGCTTCAGAATCAGAATAACACATAAGCTACAATTTCTAAAGATATTGTGTGAATTGTCTAAAATATGACGATAAGTGTTAAGTAAGTAGGATAAAATCTACCATCTGCGGGCTATTCCGGAGTGAACTGCCAAGACCGCTAGAGGTAGACATCCTACTTATATAAAAAAATGCGAAAGATTGTAAGTATGATGTATGGATGTATGTTTGTTACTCTCTTACGCTAAAACTACTTTAACGCGGGTGAAACCGCGGGGCATAGCTAGTTAGAAATAAAACTATGAAATAAAACACTGAGTTCACGAACTCCTACACTAAACTCTCAACACACTGCTCCGCCCCAGAAAGACACACGCACATACCACTTAAAATATTTCTTTTCTTTGATTTATTATGTTATATGTTGATATGGTCTTCGTGTTATATGTTAATTGATACCATAGAAAATATTTTCCTTTCTATACGTGTACTTATGATAGTATATGTGGATGGTCCTGTTCGTCGAGCTAATCCAGAGACAAAATCCACAGAAAAGTAGGTATACTATAAATAAATAAGAAAAAGGTTTTTAGTAACGTAGACTTTAAAAAAGCGCTTGTAAATAGTCAGAACATGTTTGTAGCAATATAATTATGTATACTTAATTACATATACAATAGTTACATAGTCATTTCGGTATACGGATTCTAAGAAAACATTTATAAAATTTATTTTATTATAGCAACGATATTTAGCTAGTTTGTATTAGATTATGGTCAAACTATGCAAATAGGTGTCAACAGCCGCCATTCCTATTAGATTTTTTATTTTTAAACTTTTGTTTTTTAAATATTGTGTTATATTGCAGCAGATAGGACAAATGCGCTCGTAAGCTCATAATGTTAATACAATGACTCATAATATTTAAAGGAATCTTCTTCAACCTCATCATCATCATCATATCAGCCGAAAGACATCAACTCCTGGACAAAGGCCTCCCCTATAGATCTCCCCAATTGCCGGTCTTGCGCTAACCGCATACGACGGTTTCCAGTTTTTAAAGGAATCTTAACGGAACATAGTTATCAATTATTATTTATTGGTGTTATTAAACCACTGGTTATTATGAATAATGACGATATTATTCACATTAACTGCAACACTTACATGACTTCTACAAGTCAATTCAACTTAAAATTACTCCCCATTAACAGGAAGTTTCATCGTTTCCAATTGTATTTACAAATAAAACTGAGACAACACTTTAGTGCTCAATAAATTGGTTCCATTAAGTATTAGGTTTATGTGCACTTTATGGGTTTGAAGATACGATAATGATGTAATCAAAAGGTTTATTACATACAGCTATTAATATAACGTTTTTAATCAGATCATCACGAAGTCTCAAACCGACTTCGGTAAAGCTCTTGCATCAATTGACTGGCATTAGACTTTGCCATGTCAGCAATACTGTGTTGAGGTTGGCAAGAGACACCAAAAATGTATATATGACTCACGGCAGTTACCACGTGTAGAAGCTTTGCTCAAACTGAGGCATTAAAGGTTATGCCACCTGCGGGGAGACATCTCACTGGGGTTAAATTACCAGTGCCAGTCTGAAAGACTATCTTGGAGTTCCTTAACAAACTTTTTCTAACTCTTTTTCTAACTCCTCCTTTTCACTCTTTCTGATTAAATTCGTTGCGGGATCCAAGACAGTTAAAGCGATTACCGGGACATGCCTGAGCTTCACCACTCAGTGTCATTTCATTGCCACTGTTGATCTTGGCTTACAGGAGTTGCAGTGGTGGGTAAGAGGGAGGGACTAGTCCCGAAAAAAAAAAAATAAACATGATTTAAACACCTTTAGGTATTTCCCTCAAAATTCAGAGACAGTACTAAACAAGGATGTATATCCTTACTAATATTATAAATGCGTAAGTAACACTGTCTGTCTGTCTGGTACGCTTTCACGCCAAAACTACTGAACCGATGTAAATAAAAGTTGGTAGGAACAAGATAGTTTAGAACCGGAGTAAGGACATAGGTAATTTTTAATGCGAAAAAGGGTTGTAAGGGGTTGAAATGGGGGATGAAAAGTTGTATAGAAGTATCTTTATTTATACACTAGCTGTGCCCCGCGGTTTCACCCGCGTTAAACTTTATAAATTATCACAGCTCCTCCCCCGAAGGTGATAGCGTGATAATAATATGTTATATTGCTATAATAATATGTTGACCCGACCTTTTAATAATATTCATGCAAAATTTGAAGTAAATCCATGCAGTACTTTTTGATTTTAGCCCCGACATACATACAGACAAACAGACAAAAATTCTAAAACTATATTTTTGGCTTCGACATCGATTGTAGATCAGGCCCCGAGTATCATTTAAAAAAAAATTCAATGTACAGTTTTTACTTTCCTACGATTTTATTATATGTACCTATAGATGTGGAAGCTTGAAACTTAGTTTTTAGACTGTAGATTCGATATTCAAAGTTTGTGATTTTTTTGCCCTCAAGGGTTTAAAATAACAAAAGGTAATAGGGGATGAAAGTTTGCGACGGGATATTCACGGGGTCATTACAAAATGCGCGGAGGAAGTCGCGGGCACAGCTACTGTGATATATAACCCAAATAACGTTCACGTGTCCAGTTCCAGCATACAGTAGTATATATGAGTAAATCGATAATTTACAGCAAAAATATCATATCGATAAAAATAAACCACTGAAGAATACTGCCGTGGTAGATACGGTCTCGAATAAAATCAGAAAAGCCAAGATCCAGGCAGTCTATATAGGTGAAACTACTTAAATCCATAGCATGCAGCACTTTTAGGACCTTATTCTGGACAACCGATGTTTTCTATGTATATAAGTATATATCTATCTATATAAGTATGTATATCGTCGTCTGGTACCCATAGTACAAGCTTTGCTTAGTTTGGGGCTAGGATGATCTGTGTGAAATTGTCCCGATAAATTAATAAAAAAAATATTTAAAAATTTTTGGCACGCTCCACGTAGTGATATGTATATGAGAAATAAGGTAGGCCCAAGAGCCTATTTCTCATATATATAAACTATAATAATAAATTCCAATCTCACTCTCCCCGAAGAAAAAATCACTAGTTTTACTGATGACACTGCACTCCTGTATATCCGGGAACTCGTAGAAGGACGTTGTTAACAACGCGCATACCGGTTTTAACATGGTATCCAACTAGTTACGAAGCAACTTATTGACAATACACACAAAACCAACTCCTCCTCCTCTGTCAACCTCGTTGACCAATTATAGGCAAAATTCATATATGTATAGTGCGAGCGAGCAAGGATTTTAATAAATTATGTAAAAAGTTTGATTTTGTACCAAGTACCCATTTAATACCAAGAACGAGGTGGCACGCAGGCAGCTGAACCTTAATTTTTTCCAATAACTTTTAACATATTACTATGTCTTCAACTACTCCGTTTAAGAGTAAAATCGGAAGCATTGTATGTGTGTATCAGTCGCTATCCGTGGAAACCTGTAATTGGCTTTATGTTTCCTATTATAGCAGTAATATTTTTATGTATAGCTGTTGGTTTTTATTTATAAATAAAATAAATAAATAAATACATGACATTTTCCTTAAAAAATAATATACGTTCCCAGATATCTACCATAGAAGATACTCTTATAGCACTCACATGCACAGAGTTAGTCACCCGTAGCCGTATATAGGTACGTCTACGGGTGGATAACTCCGTCCCGGTTTAAGACTAGTTAAGTAAAGTACAGACGCCAGCACATCCAGCTACCCCAATCTGTGAAATTTCTTTTATTTTCAACTTTATCACATAAGCGTAAGGTTCACTTTCAACTGGCGAAAATGTCAGATTGGGGTAGCTTGATGTGCTGGCGTCTGTACCTAGGAGTAATAATCGACAACAGCCTACAATCTCATCACCACATTAACATGCTTAACAGTAGACTGCGTAAATTATATGAGGTTGGTTTACATTGCATTCGCTCAATCAATAATAAGCTGTTGCGTTACCTCATGGAGTGGTGCCCCGAAAACAAATATACTTTAAAATAGATTATAAATACCTATTAGTTATAAGGAGGTAGTCCACGAAGGGCACCCATCTGAATGGCACCTGAGCGAATGGCACCTAGCCTAGTACACGAAAGGCACCTATCAATATTTTTGGCAGGTGCTCTTCGTGGATTCAATGTATTTATTGCATTCTTGTCAACGAAAGGCACCTACGTTAACCGTTATAGTAACCTTAGTAAGTGTATAATATTAGTAGTGTTAATAAACGTTCTAGTGATTTTTATTGATATCTTTCATTTAATAAGCTAGGTTACTGTAACGGTTAACGTAGGTGCCTTTCGTGGACAAGAATGCAAAAATAAATTGAATCCACGAAGAGCACCTGCCAAAAGTATTGATAGGTGCCTTTCGTGGACTAGGCCAGGTACCATTCGTGCAGGTGCCGTTCAGATGGGTGCCGTTCGTGGACTACCTCGTTATAAGTAGTCTCTAAAGTAAGTGTACATAATGTGATTGATGAAATCCTGGGTCCTGAAACACAAGCTTCCAGCCTAGCTTAGGCACCAGTCTCCTGCGTTATATGTTTACTGAAATTTGTACACATTTTAAAAGTTATAATTATGTAAATATTATATATTGTGGTGAGATAATAAATAAATTAATAGTATCATTCTTAGCCGTACAGCATCATTCTTCTTCTTCTTTTTTACCAATTGTTCTCAGAATATAATACATACATACATAGACTCACGCCTGTTTCCTAGAGGGGTAGGCAGAGACAACGGGCTTCCATTTGTCACGATCCTTGCGTACCTCTTTCGCTTCGTTTACTGACATAATATTCTTCATACATGCTCGCCAGTTTAGGGTACTTCTGACCGGACCTTTCTTAAGAATATAATAATAATAATAATATCTAGGGACAATGTCACACAGATCATCCTAACCCCATCGTTGCCTGGTACCCATCCTATGGGTGCTTATCACACAAATATTTGCACTTACCGGGATTCGAACCCAGGACCACCAGCTTCGTAGGCAGGAGCACTACCAACTAGGCTATGGTGACCGTCAATGGTTACCGTCGTGTATTTAAGGCTAAGAGGTGAATCCTCTTAGCCTTTAACACACAGAATACATAGGTGTGATAAGTAAAAGTCTATGTCTATGTATGTATCAGTCACTTGTGCGAGTCTATACGTGCCACTTCCACTTAAGCCTGGCAGCTTTTCTGCCACATCCACTATTTTTGTACTGGAACATAACGTTTTGTTTCGGACTTAAATAAAATAAACGTATTTCAACAAAATCATTTCGTATTGTTGTCGATGATACTGATAAGATTCCGTTGTTCGATAGATAATGAACATGTAACATGCACTGCCTAAACTAGCAAGCCAAATAGCACGCAATGCTAATTTTATATTGACCTAAAAATATAAATATCATTTGTGTCATGAAAACAGCTGGCGCTTTTTATAATAAATATCCTGGGACTTAATTCGACACGGCCATCTTTTTTTCTTCTTTTTTTTTGAATAAGACGACGCCCGCACTATGTAATTTAATCCCTGTGTCGTGTGGTACTTTACAAACATAATAGACGGACAGAAATTACACCCAAACTCAGAACAACTATTTATGGGTCACACAAATAGTTGTCCGGCGCGGGACTAGTACCCGCGACACGAAGCGGCGAGGCAAATGTCTTAGCCGCTGCGCCACACGTGCAGTCAAACCCAACATCTTATCCCAAACTAAGCAGAGCTTGTAGTACGGCAACCAGATAACTAATATATTACATACTAGCTGTGCCCAGCGGTTTTACCCGCGTTAAATTTTATAAATTAACACAGCTCCGTCCCGTAGGCGTGATAATATGTAGCCTATATGTTGACCCGACCTCTTAGTAATATTCATGCAAAATTTGAAGCAATCATGCAGTACTTTTTAAGTATAGCCCGGAAATACATACAGACAAACAGACAAAAATTATAAAAAGTATATTTTTGGCTTCGATATCAATTGTAGATCACGCCCCATGTATCCTTTTAAAAAATATTCAATGTACAGTTTTGACTTTCCTACGATTTTATTATATGTATAGAAGATGCTACTTTTCTTTGTAAATACATACTTATATAGATAATTACAACCAGACTCAGGACAAACAGACATGTTCATGTGCACAAATATCTGTCCTGGGTTGGAATCGAACCCACGACCTTAGGCGTGAAAGGCAAGTATTCACCAACCACACCAGCCCGTCGCTCGTGCTCGCCAATCTTTTATTTTTCATACTGATGATCTACAAAGGTTTTAATTCCATGGACTCTCTAACGCTCTTAACTCAAAATTTATCTTTTACTATTAAACGATCAAAATTTACGTGAGATATCATCATCATCATCATATCAGCCGAAAGACGTCCACTGCTGGACAAAGGCCTCCCCCAAAGATCTCCACAATTGCCGGTCTTGCGCTATCCGCATCCAACGATTTCCAGCGACCCGCACAAGATCATCGGTCCATCTTGTAGGGGGCCTGCCCACGCTGCGCCTTCCGATTCGTGGTCGCCACTCGAGAACCTTTCTGCCCCAGCGGCCGTCGGCTCTACGAAATATGTGCCCAGCCTTTTACTATTAAACGATCAAAATTTACGTGAGATATAATCATAAAATTTTAGTTTTATAGCATTATTCGCAACGGAAAGCGTAAATCTAATCTCACGAATGGGAAATACACAAATTTAATCGTCCCGCGGTTACGAATCACTCACCCTTCACCAATCCGGGATGCCTTTAAGATACAAACGATAGTTAATAAATAATGAATATCTTACCACAAATAACACCCTGCCATCTGAGCCCAAACTGAGCAGAGCCAGTACTATGACAAACAGACAATTGATAAAAATATTTATTTATTAGTACCTACATACAATGGATGCGAATAGCACAACACCGGCAATTGTGGAGATCTTTGGGGGAGGCCTTTGTCCAGCAGTGGATGTCTTTCGGCTGATATGATGATGATGATGATGATGACCTACATACAATAGGTAAATTACACCCAGACACAGAATAAATAATATATCTTGGGACAATGTCACACAGATCATCCTAGCCCCAAACTAAGCAAAGCTTGTACTATGGGCGACGATATTCTTACTTATATAGATAGATAAATACTTAAATACATAGAAAACATCCATGACTCAGAAACAAATATTCGTGCTCATCACACAAATATTTGCACTTACCGGGATTTGAACCCAGGACCACCAGCTTCGTAGGCAGGAGCACTACCAACTAGGCTACGGTGACCGTCATAATCGTGCTGTTACACAAAGAGTTGGAAAACGAACCCACCACCTCTGGTTTAACAGTCAGGGTCACCACTTGACCAAAATGCTAGTCATGATACACACTGGCAGATCAAATATAGGAAGTATTTTTTTTTAATAAAATTCACTTAATTAATTGGTGTAAATTACAAATAAAAAAAAAACAAACTCGAACATTTTATGTTGTGGCACCTTTAGAAGCTGTACCTTTAGATTATATTATTGTATTGATTAAAAAAAAATAGATTTAAGTAGATGTACAGACGGCAGCACATCAACCTACCTCAACCTGTCAAATTTCCCCAATTGAAAGTGAACCTTATGCTTACCTATGTGATAAAGTTAAAAATCTAAAAAATAAATTTGACAGATAGTGGTAGCAGGATGTGCTGGCGTCTGTACATAACAGCTACTGGATATCTTTAAATAAATAAAATAAAATTACAAACTCTACCATGCTTTTGACCAACTGAGTATCAATACAAAGTACAGATTAATATTACTTGCCTTTAATGTGAATACTCTTTCTCAAAAATGGGAAATCATAAATTTAATTGTCCGGCGGGTCTCGAACCAGCACGATCTACCAATCCGGGGTAGGCGCTCTATGTTAAGCAAATTAAATTTAAGATTCCCTTGCTAACACCTTTCCTGAGGACGCAGGAATTATCCACCGGCTTCTTTTCTAGAAATATGCATAAGACCTTCATCCTCCAGAAGGGTGTAATGATATTTTGGTAAAATAAGAAAATTGCTAACGTCAAAGTGCTAACCCAGGGCGGATCGCTGGTCATCATGTCAGCCAAAATACGTCCACTGCTGGACGAAAGCCTCCCCAAAGAATGGGGGATATGCCATAATCGCCACGCTTGGCAGACGGGTTGGCGATCCCAGTTTGATGGTCATAGTTCACAGGAAAACGCTCCTGCCCGTTCTCTGGTAGGTACCCCCTCGGCCCCCACGGGATGAGATTGGGTGATGATATTCTATGCCGTCACCATACATATAGCAGTTTTTATCAAAATTGCGCGCTCATCACTTAAGCGCATTTAACTTTAATATATTTTCAACATGGTGACTAATTTATTTAATGCGGAACTCAAGTGTTTGTCGCAACGTTGTTGTTCAACGCTCAAGTGTTTAACTCAAACACATGGAAATTTATTACGTTGCTGACATTGTTATGGTCATATTATAATCATCAGACGATATTAAAGCTACATAAAACAATGTATATAAGGTAAGCTAAAGATATCTATATACAGACGCCAGCACATCAAGCTACCCCAATCTGTAAAATTTCCCAATTGCGTGTGAACCTTAAGCTTTTGTGATAAAGTTGAAAATTTGACAGATTGTGGTGGCTGAATGTGCTGGCGTCTGTATCGCAATGGCGAAGGATGTCATATTAATATTTCACAGGCAAAGCCGACTGCTTACTTAATCAGTTACACTATTTCATATTTATATGCCGGAAAAGTGGCTTTTCGGTTGGTGTCATCAAAGAAATAAATTATAACTAATCTACATCTTAACGCTTTAAGTATTTAGTTATATATTCATGTAAATCTAATTTTACGCGAAGAATAGTTTACTTTTTTGTTTAAAATATATATACATTAGTTATGAATGAATTGTGTGAAAATTATTGATATAAATGAATATAAAAATTAAAATATGGTGGTACTAGTGACATTTTATACATATGGGTAAGTCAAAGTCAAAGTAAAAAATTACTTATATTAAAAATTAATTTTTTTACCCTACCGTGCAGTGCATGACGTGGCAGCTACTGAGAAACACTGCCAGAAAACTCAGTAGGAATCCTTTTTTTAAATATAATAATAATGTAATAATTTCACATTATTCCGCACCATCTAAAGAGCATAGTTACAAGATTAAATTAATAATATTAAAAAAAGTACAATAGGCGGTCTTATTGCTTACAGCGACCTGTTCCAGACGACCTTCAATATTATTACATTATTAATATTAAACGAGACAATTATAGATGTATTAAGGCGATACATCGTGTTGCGAGTTTTCCATTCGCTATGTTAATATAATATCTTAGGATTATTCACAGACGGCCATGAGATCCCAAACTAAACAGAGCTTGTACTATGGAAACCAGATAACTGATAGTCTTTGTAATTTTAAACAAACCAGCTTCAACGTGTATGCTCGAACAAGTTCAAGCTCGCTAACAATTAATTTACAAATAAATTCACTATTTAATTACTATAAAGTTTGTAAACTCGATTAGTTAAAATTAAGGCCTAGGGCACAGAATAAAGGAATTCAATTCACACAAAAGTTTGTTCAGTTAAGACAGTTACTTAAATAGTTACTCCAAAGTTCCATCTATTAACAACAATTTTAGTAACCAGATATGCGGACTAAAATATACTGAACTACGATGCACAGAAGCTTTTTTTGCTCCTGAGATGTACATTTTTATAAAGTATATATTTTGAAAGTCTATATATTCTACTAATATTATAAACGCGAAAGTTTGTAAGTATGGATGGATGGATGTTTGTTACTCGTTCACGTTAAAACTACTGAATGGATTTTAATGAAACTTTACAATAATATAGCTTGTACATCAGAATAACACATAGGCTACAATCCACAAAGATATTGTGTGAATTCTCCAAAATATGAAGATAAGTAGGAAAAAATCTACCATCTGCGAGATATTCCGGCGTGCACTACCAAAACCTCTAGAGGTACACATCCTACTAATATTATAAATGCGAAAGTTTATGAGTATATATGTATGGATGTATATTTGTTTTGTTACTCTTTTACACCAAAACTACTTTAACGCGGGAAACCGCGGGGCATAGCTAGTTATTTTATATAATGAAAAACACATTGCATTATCGGTCTGCTTTGGTTTAAATAAGACATTTGAAAATGGAATACAACGGCTTTAAAATGCAGTTTGTTTCATATATTTGTCATTTGTTTTTAAATTATGACGGAATATATCTGTCGTATGTTTTGTAGTTTAACGCCTCAGCGGAGTATCGCTTGCCCTCTCACTTTTTTGGCACTGAAATGCATTGATCTACGGTCCATTTTTTCTTACTTGTCTTATTTGGTACACAAACACTACTCGGCACGAAAATCACTAGTTTTGTCATCAATCACGCACTTTTAGTTAGGTATGAACATCTTGATTGTTGGAAGAAACACATACTATATAAATAACACCAAAAACTGCTTCAAATTAACCATCCAAACACATTAATTCTCTTAAAATCAAAATAATATCAGGATCCATTTTCACAGATTAATAATTATATTGGCAATTTGACATTTCAAAATGCTAGTTTGTCTTCGGAACTTAGAGAAGGGAAAAGCGAATGAATGATTCTGACCAGTGTGAACTGTATAATTTTAATGTAAAAAACTGAATAATAAAGCAGAATGTTTATATATATATCTCAAATTATATGTGTGTATGGTAATGTAAGGCATTATTTTTAAAAACTAAAGTTTTTACGTAACTGGTCGTAGACTAAAAGTATTATTTGACAAGTGATTTTTTTTGACTTGACGGGATACGTCCTGTCATTCGTCTCGTCGCCTCGCTTTATGTTGTACTTTACGGGTGCTCTCTGTGTGTGTTTGAAGTGTAACGATTTGACTTTCTACTGGACTCTGTTGATTCTTTCTGTGATTTGGACGGTTTTATTCTTTAGACTGACGACCTTTGGCTATTCTTCAAGGACATCGATATTGCATACGACTGTTATTTTAGTGCAATTGTTTTGTTTAAACAAGGTAAGTAAATTAATCTTTTTTAATGTTATTTATTCA
The DNA here is from genome assembly GCA_951640165.1 of Pseudoips prasinana. Classification (NCBI taxonomy): domain Eukaryota; kingdom Metazoa; phylum Arthropoda; class Insecta; order Lepidoptera; family Nolidae; genus Pseudoips; species Pseudoips prasinana. The sequence continues at coordinate 10,356,312 of OX621254.1, forward strand.
TATTGGGAATTCTATAAACAATCCTGAATAACAATAATAATTGGATTTTATTTAATTATTTCTCACCGTAATCCAACATAAACCATAAATAAAAAAACATACTTATGCTACTTAAGCTATGCAAGCATTATGGTTTGTGGATAAATAATTAAAGAAAATCGTGTTATCGAACATTTATTAGCTCAAGATGAAAATAAAATAATGGAATTATCTGCATTACAGGTTTGAAAAAATTTTGAGTAAAGTGGTACCTGGCTCGGTTATAGTACTAGACAATGCACCGTACCACTCCAGACTTGCAGAACGAGTGCCAAACATGAGTTGGCCGAAGGCAGATATACAAGCGTGGCTACAGGAGGAACATATCAATTATGAAGAGAATGAGATAAAAGCGCAACTGTTATCTAAATTTAACAGAAATCTATTTAATACAAAAGTTGTGGATCAAATGGCGGCCCGCAAAAATGTTATCGTTTTACGCCTTCCGCCCTATCATTGCGAATTAAACCCAATTGAACTGATATGGGCGCAGTTAAAATCTTATGTTGGCAAAAATAATAAAACTTTTAAAATGGCTGAAGTCAAGGAGTTACTAAAAGAAGGCTTAAGCCAAATTGGTACGATGTCTTGGAATAATTGTATAAACCATATAAAAAAAGAAGAGGATAAAATGATGCAGCTTGACGGACTTTTAGATGCTGCAACAGATGCACCTACCCAGGGTTTCATTATACACCTGTCAGAATCGGAAGACTCCAGAAGTGAAGATACACGTAGTGAATCAAATGAATAAATAAATTAAAAATAGTTTTGTTTTATTTTTTATATAGGCCAACGATATATTTCAGGAATTATTTCTGTGATTAAGATAATGTGTGATATTCTGGCATCTTACTACAAAATTATCAACGCTAATTTATTCCCAGGGCCATAACTAAAATTTTATTTGTCAGGAAATCCTACATTACTAATATCATTCGGTTACAGCTGTATGAATTCGTTCAGTCCTTCATTCGATAATTTCCCAACTCTATCAATTGTCTTTGGTTACCAGTACGCCATATTTATGTACTAAATAAGACAAGTAAGAAAAAATAGACTTTATCGTACGTTACGTGACAGTTACAGTACCGTGTAAAAGTATTCTATCATCATCATCATATCAGCCGAAAGACGTCCACTGCTGGACAAAGGCCTCCCCCAAGGATCTCCACAATAGCCGGTCCTGCGCTGCCCGCATCCAGCGGCTTCCCGCGACCCGCACAAGATCGTCGGTCCACCGTGTAGGAGGCCTGCCCACTTCAGTTTGGCAATTCTTTGGGCTATGTCGGTTACTTTGGTTCGCCTGCGGATCTCAGCATTTCTGATTCGATCTCACAGGGAAACTCCAAGCATAGCCCTTTCCATTGCTCTTTGGGTGACCTTGAGCCGCCTGATAAGGCCCATAGTGAGCGACCACGTCTCTGTTCCATAAGTCATCATCTGTGTGTTGCCAGTGATGACTTAAGGAATTATTCTATGTCCCAATGCAATAGTATTACAAAGCAGGAAATCATGGCGGCAACCGACTCACGGTTAATTGAGCAAGCAATGCGCTAATTAAACCCACAGAATCCTGAATCAATATTCATATTACCATAATTATTGATATTGTTATGTCACAGAAAGTAGGTCACGTACACACGGCTATATAATATTAATCTATACATTTCTAGTATAAGCTGATCTCGCGTTGTATAGGATTTCCATACAATGAGAGGTCAGTTTATATTGAAAATGTATAGCTTGGTTCCTAAGGCAAAATTATAAGTTTTGTTTTGTTGTCTTCCGGACAGCAAACTAGTACCCAAAATTATTTATACTTCTGTTAAATTCAGTTATATTAGTTACATTATTTACTTTATTTTTAAGAAACGATAAGCTGAAATCTATCAGAGTTAGTTTTTATTGGAATAAGTCTTGTTTTGAAATCGGACATCCAAAGTAGGAAGTGTCAAGCGGAAGACTTGAAATTAGAATGTTTAAATAATTTTAACTGAGATAAAATTCACTTAATGATTTAAGTAGCTTCTAAAAATAATAAAAGGAATTCCTTTTATTATTTTAAGAAGCTATAAGGAAACTTTTTTAGTTAATAGAAAATTAGTTAAAGATAAAGTGTACTGTATGAAAGTGTAATTACTTCACAATGCCATCTTGGTAGCGAAAACTGTGGATCGTTGGTAACCTACGTTTTTTATGAATACACTTTTGGATGAGACTTTGTCAAGACAAGTGGTGGCCAAGATTATACTGTGAGCACCAACCAACCGTTAGCTATTGTCATCGATTTTAAGATCGTTTTAAATGACTTTGTAATAAATTGTATGTGACGACATTGTCATTGTGATTGACAATAACTTAATTTTAGTTAGCTAAATATCGTTACTGTTATAAAATAAATGTTATTATAAATTATTTCCTACAATCCGTGTACCTAAATATCTATATGTACCTAGAAATAATTATGTTTACTTAACTATATTACTACAACCTGACTATGACCTGACACGTTCTGACTATTTACAAGCGCTTTTTTAAAGTCTACGTAAATATAAACCTTTATTAATTTATTGTTTATTTATTTTATTGAATTGAATGAAGGATGTGACGTCAAGTCCGCTGACGTCACTACTTTTAAAGCTCTTGCCAGGCTCCAATCTACGTTATACATATATAAAAAGAAAATAAGGCCCTTACAGCATAACAGAAATGGAAATTCATACAATCACCTGGATCAATGGTTGTTGTTTCACAAGAAAGTTTTTACCGCGCACTACCACTCTGTGGAATCAATTTAATGAGGAGGGATTTCTAATCCGGTATGACATACGAGTAGCCACCCTCAAGATAAATAAAATAAAATAAAAAAGGTTTTTATTCACGTAAACTTTAAAAAAGCGCTTGTAAATAGTCAGAACATGTTTGTAGTAATACAGTTATTATTTCTAGTTACTTATTACAGATATTTAAGTACACGGAATGTTAAAACATTTATACAATTTATTTTATAATGGTAGTGACATTTAGCTAGCTTGTATTAAGTTTTTGTCAAGGAGATTATGTTTAGTTGAAGTTTTTAATATTATGTATTGAAATTGAAATTTTACTACATATTGTCTGAGCGAGCGTATTCCATTCTTAAACGCCACACTTTGGTTTGTTGCTGGCTTTTGACGTTACAATTATCCATAGTCGGCAGTGATCACTTACCATCAGGTGACCCCGTTGCTCGTTTGCTATTATACAAAAAAGAAGAGATTGAAACTGTAAAAATCAAACATAAAATTAATTATTTCAGTTACGCATTACAGTAGCCCTGCGTGTCCAGTATAACAATGTGTTGGACAACAGGATGCTGTTGGGTCTACCACGCTTTTGTAGCGCTTCCGGGATGTTCACTGAGGCCAGGGTTGATGGTTTTCATGCTATTATACGGAAACGGTGCGCTTCTACTCTCGGTAGAATACGTGCTAGCTCCCACAGCATCCTAAGTGTATTGTGTGATAGATGGGACAGCCCCATGCTGGCTCGCTGGATACGGCTGCACACGTGGGTGTCAGCCGTATCAACTTTTGAATAAGAGTCTCTTTTACTAACACTAGGTTAAGACTTTTACTAACAATATATGGAAATTTATACTGAAATAAATGATTAATAATAATAATAAATTACAGTTTTAACAATGTTACGAGCAACAAAAACAAGTACTCAATGACCAGTTTGTTGTTATGTTATAATTTATATTTTAATAATTAGTTTTTTTTTTTACAAACAGTTGTAATTTAGAGTAACTCTGTTCGTTTTAACATCATCACCATCAGCCTGATATCCTCCACTGCTGGACTGCCTCCCCCAAATGTTTCCATAACGTTGTCATTTGGAGAGGTTTGCCGTAGTCACCGCGCTTTGCATGCGAGTTGGCGACCGTAGTTAGTGCACTGGTGTATCCCTTAGTTCATGGAACCGCCGGCCATTGGGGCAGAAAGTTTTAGAGTGGCGACTACGTACCGGAAGACGCAGCGTGAGCAGGCCCCCTACAAGATGGACTGATGGTCTTGTGCGGGTCGCTGAAAACCGCTGGATGCGAATAGCGCAAGACCGGCAATTGTGGAAATCTTCGGGGGAGGCTTTTGTCCAGCTGTGGACGTTTTTCGGCTGATATAATAATAATAATAATATTAAGGGACAATGTCACACAGATCATCCTAGCCCCACACTAAGCAAAGCTTGTAGTATGGGTACCAGGAGACGATATACATACTTAAATAGATAGATAAATACTTAAATACATAGAAAACATCCATCACTCAGAAACAAATGTTCGTGCTCATCACACAAATATTTGCACTTACCGGGATTCGAACCCAGGACCACCAGCTTCGTAGGCAGGAGCACTACTAACTAGGATACGGTGACCGTCCGAGTGATGATGATGTACAGTTCCTTAGTATAATTTATTTGTTGCACTCCTGCTACTGTTAAGTTTCAGTTCCTATCCATCCAAAGGTTGTCTGGAAGAGATCGCTTAAGGTGATAAGAACGCCCGTTGTACATTTGAATGTGTACAATATAGAGTATTCTATCTACCCTTACTCGCCTTTTACGAGACCCACGAAATAATTTGGGCTCACGGACCACACGGCTCGGTTTTTACATAACTTAAGTTGATCTAGTATTTTAATAAACTTTCCTCGTGGGAAGTAGTCCGGCCTTGGATTAGAATCCAGACCCTCATCGTCTGCAAAAGAACACGCTACCGCTAGACCAACAATGTAGTCCAGTAAAATAATAATAATGTCCTCCCGACCGCATTTCGGCCACGGCGGCCAGTCCCAATGGAGACTAGCCAATTGCGCAGGACATATTATAGTGCACAGGTGTGTGCGCAAATACAGGGACACTTTCTATTCCGTCACTCTCATGATCCGATGGGACGACTAGCGACACGACCGGAAAGAGGTCAGGTACAGGACCGACGGCTATACGTGCTCTCCGAGGCATGGGGGTGTAATACCACCACTCCCAGACTTCGGGCTGATACTGAGAAATTTATTTTTACGGAAAAATCCCAAAATTATTTTTTGGTCCAACCGGAGATTTGAACTCAGACCCTCATCGACTTCGACTGAACACGCTGCCGCTATACCAACAATGTAGTCCAGTAATATAAACTACACTCAAAAAATATTACAGGCATTTGTTATCTGTTACTACATTGGATTACACTTGTTCCTACATCCCTTCCGCTGTTTACAATTCAACCCTCCAATTGCTATTAACAGAGATAGACACGGGTCATTATCATTACGCTTAGCGACGCAATTTGTAGCACGCACGTACTACGATTTAGGGTTAGATATCTTATCTTGTGTATTGGATTGACATGGATTGACGTTGACATAGTAACTGGGTTGTAATCGATGTTTCGGAAACTCGATATCGTAACTTTATGTGGCGTAGAATCTATATACCTTCTTCTTTTCTTCACAAATTGCGCTGATTTCAACAAAATCTTTCAAATTTTCATCATCAACAAAGACTTTTGGACATCAATAATTTGCAGTAACAGCCTGAAATCAGGAAATTGGCATGCCACATCGGCAATGTGCGCTGCTGTATTTCGGAACACGGTGTAATGTCCGTGCCTTTTACATGAACATGTCTCTTTGTCCTGAGTCTAGGTGCATGTGTGGCGCAGCGGCTAAGACGGTTGCCGCGCTGCTTCGTGTCGCGGGTTCGAGTCTCGACAACTATTTGAAAATGGAATGGAATGGAAATTGGCTATACAAACTAAGTGGTAGTTTGTATTCGTATCGATGAAATTACCCTTCTGATCCCATATCAGAGTAGTGGCTCGCGTCTTAAGGTAGTGTAACACGCACCGCGGTTCGTAACCAGAGGTACAGCACCGGAATTTCAATACAAATTATGTTTGTACCATAGATATTTTATTCACTGTACTTATATTTTAATACTAATACATAATTTTAATGTAATAACGACTAACACGTCCACGGGTACATATTGCCCAGCGACAGGTAAGTTGCAATTAGAAGGTTTTTTATGTAAACTCGATGTTAATTTGTAGGAGTTTGTTCAACTTGGAAAAATATTACATGTCGCATGTTTAACCAACAATTTCATAATTTAAAATGAAAATAGATTCACAACCAGGTAGATAAGTATGTACGTTCTTTTTACTTTAAGCTTTATAACACATTATTTCTTTTTAGGTTAGGACATGTTATAAATTAATACGAAGTGTTTTTATCCGTATAGTCAGGTAGCACTTGTAAGGTCGAAATCACGTGGACATAGTAACATCATGTGTCAAATGAACCGGGACGTTTGAGTCGTTAAGATGATATACACCGTAGCCTAGTTGGTAGTGCTCCTGCCTACGAAGCTGGTGGTCCTGGGTTCGAATCGCGGTAAGTGCAAATATGTGTGTGATGAGCACGAATATTTGTTTCTGAGTCATGGATGTTTTCTATGTATATAAGTATATATCTATCTATATAAGTATGTATATCGTCGCCTGGTACCCATAGTACAAGCTTTGCTTAGTTTGGGACGAGGATGATCTGTGTGACATAGTCAGTAGATATTATTATGTCCCTAGATATTATATCATTCCTTTTCGTCTATCCTATAGCTTTACACATAAACAATTTCCTATCATATATTATTTTCTTAAATATCTCACTCTGATTTTAAAAGGATCCAGCGGCCAGTAAACACCTATCAACTTGATCCCCTCAACTCCAAATATACGTTCACAATATTCAGATAATGTCACGAATTCAACCGTTACAAACGCCGCAGAAACATATTCCTCTACAAATAAAAACCGTGTCAAATTAAATACTAGTGTTTTAAATACTGTTTATAACGAAATAAAGTAATAATATATCCAAAACATACACGCTAATAGTCGGTAGCTATATATTGAAAAGGAAATATCACAGAATTATCAAAAGCCCGCAAAATGATTGATGAATCAAATGATGCAGCAGAACCTTTGCCGTACGATCTTACATAATCGCTTTTTAACGATTCTTCATCTAGTTTAGTACGAAATGTAATTTGACATCAGCCCTAATTACCAATATTTACATGATGCCAGATGAAGCTAAACGAAAATATGGTACACATTTTCAAATGTGGTATACATTGATACAAATGTTAAGTGCGTCACTTCAGTGTAATATCCTGGAACATCAGGGACATTATTGATACACAGCCATCTCGATTCCAAACTAAGCAGAGCTTGTACTATGGAAACCAGATAACTGGTATTCTACTGAAACTACTTTTCTTTTGTAAATACATATTTATATAGACAATTACACCCAGGCCCAGGACAGACATGTTCATGCACACAAATATCTGTCCTGCGTGAGAATCGAAATTATTCTTTTTAAAGAAGTATCTACCGGGATTTAAGCCCGGGACCTCTCTGTTATCTGCGGTTGAACGTACCTACTACCACTACACCAACGATGCATTCTACGAAACGGGAGGAGATAGAGTGGTGATATTCGTCACCATAAACCACATATAAGAGAGGTAGGGCACAGCGTTCATTCGCTCGAAGAGCAGCCCGACTGGGGAAGGACCTCCACCTTGCAGAAGACATTCCTTAATAATAACATGAATAATTTAATGTTGTGTTTCTACGTGTGAGTAAGGTCGCTAGAGCTCATCGGGTTGGGGGAAGGGTCAGCAACACTTGTTTGCTGAGTCTTAAAGGCCGGCAACGCACCCGCGACTCCTCTGGTGTTGCGAGTGTCCATGGGCGGCGGTGATCATTTACCATCAGGTGACCCACTTGCACGTTTATCGACCTCAGACATAAAAAAAAAACATATTCCTGGGAAAATGTACAACCACAGGTCTATCGTTTAAAGCGATGTCTTGGAGGCGGCCGTATTGCACTGAATTAACGTTATAAAACAATTTACCTATTTTCTCTTGTTCCAGGCGATGAGTTCGTGTTCCATGATGCGTGGGGTGGGATTAGCCTCATGTTTGCCGTCAACCAAACTACTAAAACACTAATGCCGAATACAACATACGTAAGTAATACTTTAGTAACCCACTTGAGTAGCCACGTTTTTCATTCACAGGGCCACCCCATATAATCGCATGAGTCTCATAAAAGGCTAAAGGTTCCTGACGGCCGATGGGGCAGAAAGGTTCTCGAGTGGCGACCACGAAACGGAAGACGAAGCGTGGGCAGGCCTCCTACATGGTGGACCGACGATTTTGTGCGGGTCGCGGGTAGCTGCTGGATGCGGGCAGCGCAGGACCGGCTATTGTGGAGATCCTTGGGGGAGGCCTTTGTCCAGCAGTGGACGTCTTTCGGCTGATATGATGATGATGAAGGATATCTAACTATTTAAAAATACTACATAGAACCCATTTCGCTTGCTGATAATGTAGCATTCTATAGGTGACATTTTGAATCATTTGTTTTTTTATTTTATTCATTTAGAAGCATCATTAGCAGCATTGGTCTGACATAGGCCTCAGCCATAGCTTTCGACAACGTTCCCATTTGGAAGGGTGTGCCGTAATCATCGCGCTTGGCATGCGAGTTGGCTACGTACCCGTAGGACCTCCTAGTGTGGACCTCGTCTACAAAAATGACCGTCCAAAGGGTCATCTTTGTAGACGAGGTCCAAACTAGGAGGTCCTACGGGTACGTAGCCTGCGAGTTGGTGACTGCAGTTAGGTGGTAGCTAGTACACAGGTGGCGCTGCTGCCCGAGTACCTGCTGTATCCCTTAGTAATTTTTTACGACACCTACGGTACGTAATAAGGTAGGCCAGTTATGCTTTCTGAGCTAGGAACCACACGGCTAACGCTAACTACAGTAGTTCTTAGAATAACTACAGTTATATTTTACTACCCAAGTGTTGGACGTTCTGGTTAAGTGATAAAAACTTTAAAGTTGACTTGATATAATCCGTCAGTCACTTAAATAACTTTTATAGATAATTTATTTTAATACAGTTAAGTCATTTATTTTTCTTTTAAAAAAGACAACGCCTGCACTAGCGAATCTGTGTAGTCCCTGTGTCGCGGGGTACTTTACAAACATATAATAGACGGACACAAATAACATCCACTGACACAAATTATTGAAACTACGCTGAGAAATCAACCAAGTGGTATACAGAAGGCTTCCATCAGTAAACTCAGGTCTGCTTTATATTCCTTTAGTTTCATAGTTTAAAAGCACTGACATTTTAACTTGTCCGGAAATAAAGCAGCGCACATTGCCGACTTGACAAGTTCATCAAGGCATGGATGCAACACAGCCAATTTCCTGACTTCAGGCTGTTACTACGAATTATTGTTGTCTAAAAGTCCCAGTAACACTGTGACTCGAACTGGAAGTTTGACGGGCCTGTTGGCGTGGATGGCAAATGCTTGCTTTTCACGCCGGAGGTCGTGGGTTCGATTCCCACCCAGGACAATTATGTAATTAATATAATATAATAATAATAACATCATGTTAATATCAATATCAATAACAATAATAATAACATCATAATAATAATAACATCATGGGACATTATTTACACACGGCCATCTGATCCTAAACTAAGCAGAGCTTTTACTATGGAAACCAGATAACTGATATACTACTTTTTGTTTTTTTCTTTAAAATGACAACGCCTGCATTAGGAAATATAATCCCTGTGTCGCGGGGTACTTTACATACATATAATAGACTGACACAAATTACATCTAGACTCAGAACAACTATTTATGGGTCACACAAATAGTTGTCGGGACTCGAACCCGCGACACGAAGCAGCGCGGCAACCGTCTTAGCCGCTGCGCCACACGTGCACCCAGACTCAGGACAAACAGACATGTTCATGCACACAAATATCTGTCCTAGGTGGGAATCGAACCCACGACCTCTGAAAATGCGTGAAAAGCAAGCATTTGCCAACCACGCCTACATGAAAATGAAAATGAAAAAGTCATTTATTCCGTTAAAACATTACATTTGTGTGGAATCGTCAATTTATTTTACCCTACCGTGCAGTGCATGACGTGGCAGCTACTGATAAACACTGCCAGTAAACTCAGTAGGAATCCTTTTTTAAAATATTTATTTCTTACATAAAATTTCATTGTATTTAAATGTGTTAATTTAGAGCGACTCAATCCCAAGCTGTTTTGTCACTTGAATAATCAGAAGTTTTGTAGAAAGCCCTGCTACACAATTTGGCTTTTATAATTCTTTTAAACTTATTCATAGACATTTCTCGGATATCATTGGGAAGTTTGTTATAGAATCTTATACATTGCCCCATAAAAGAGTTACTTACTTTGTGGAGACGGGTGGTATGTAACACAAAGTTATGCTTATATCTAGTATTTATATTATGAGTATCACTCCTTTTACAGAAGGAGTCTTTATATTTAAGCATATAAATTAGATTGCCATATATATACTGACATGCCACAGTCAGAATGTTAATCTCTTTAAACTTCTCTCTCAAAGATTCTCGCGGACCAAGTTTATATATCGCTCTTACAGCTCTTTTTTGCAATACAAATATGGTGTTAATGTCCGCAGCGCTACCCCAGAGAAGAATTCCATAGGACATTATACTATGAAAATAACTGAAATAAACCATTCTAGCTGTATCCACATCAGTAAGCCGTCTTATAGTTTTAACAGCATATGCAGCAGAACTTAATTTGCCTGATAGTTTTTCTATTTGTGGGCCCCATTGTAGTTTTGAATCAATTGTGATACCCAAGAACACAGTTGACTCAACAGGGGTCAATCCAGTCCCATTAAGCTGTACATTGGTAGCCACCTGTTTCACATTAGGTGTAGAGAATTTGATGACTTTAGTTTTCTTGTCATTTAGCAAAAGATTATTAGCATTAAACCAATGAACAACTTTAGAGATTGCGTCATTTACTTCGTCAAAATTGCGTAATTGTCGATTTATTTTAAACGTCAATGAAGTATCATCCGCAAACAAAACAATCTCATGTTTATCCCTTACATAGTAGGGTAAGTCATTAATATAGATTAAAAATAAGAATGGGCCGAGAATCGATCCCTGTGGAACGCCCATTACCACTGGGGATCCCGCAGATTTTTTACCATTTATATCGACCTTCTGAATTCTATTGCCCAAGTAAGAAGTCAAAAGTTCGAGAGCCTTGTTCCTGATACCGTAGTGGTGTAGTTTCCTGACAAGAGTGTTATGATCAACATCGCTTTGGACAAATCGCAAAAAATACCTAATGCATCCTGCGAGTCCTCCCAAGCCGCGAATATACTTTTTAACAGATTGACTCCTGCATCTATAGTTGAACAACCCTTCGTGAATCCAAACTGTTTCCGATGAAGTAAATTATGTATATTAAAGTGACTGAGCAACTGGCTAAGCATTAGCTTTTCAAATATTTTACTTAGAGTGGGCAATACGGAAATAGGTCGGAAATTTGAAGGATCTGAAGTATCACCAGCTTTAAACAATGGAATAATTTTACTATACTTCATCAAGTCAGGAAATACGCCAGACGCGACACAGCAATTGAACACAGCAGCTAGATGTGGGGCGATTATAGTTATAATTGATGAAATAGTCTTAACAGATAAACCCCACAGATCCCTAGTGTTTTTCATATTAATACTTTTGAAAGCATTCAAAATATCTTTAGGGTTAACCACCGAGAATTCAAAATCTGTGTCACACTTCTCTACGCTTTGCTGGAGTATTAGCTCAGCAGATACAGAAGAAGACGCGAGAGATTTGGTAACATCGATTGGAACATTAGAAAAATATTTTTCAAACTCAGTCGCAACTTCTAAATCGCTTTTAATGTCAACATTATTTATTCTTAAATTAAAATCACGACTACGTATTTTTTTCCTACCCGTCTCAGTATTAATAATCTTCCTTAAATGAAGGTAGTTTTAATAATATTTGTCGAATTACAGGCCCGTCTATCTATATAAGTAAGTATTTACAAAATAAAAGTATATCAATTATCTGGTTTCCATAGTACAAGCTCTGTTTAGTTTGGGATCAGACGGCAAAGACAGAATATTATTATAGTTAAAAGGCACGGGCATTTAAAAGTGTCCGGAAATACAGCAGCGCACATTGCCGACTTGACGTGCTAATTTCCTGATTTCAGGCTAACATACTACGAATTATTGTTGTCATTATATATATTTCATTTTCTAACTCCTCCTTTTTCTGTTTCTGATTAAATTCGTTGCGGGATCCAAGACAGTTAAAGCGATTCCCCGGGACATGCCTGAGCTTCACCTCTCAGTGTCATTTCATTGTGTGCCACTGTTGATCCTGGCTTACAGGAGTTGCAGTGGTGGGTAAGAGGGAGGGACTAGTCCCGATTATTGTTGCCAAAAAGTCCCAATAACACTTTTTGGTTCAACCTGGGAGTCTCTTTTGTTGCGGATGAAAATGTTAGCTTTAAAGATGTTGTCAAGGGTTGTTACTAAGATTCGTTTACTTCATGCTTTCACTTCTTCTTATCGTGTCGATGGTAAGAATTAGATTCTATCTTCCCAAAATTGAGCAACGCTGACCGCTTTGGCTGAAGCGTCATACAAGTCCTGACAATCGGATAAATGTACAGACGCCAGCACATCAAGATACCCTAATCTGTCAAATTTCCCCAATTGAAAGTGAACCTTATGCTTTTGTGATAAAGTTGAAAATCTATAAAAGAAATTTGACAGATTTGGGTAGCTGGATGTGCTGGCGTCTGTACCACACTTTGGGGTGACACGGCGAACTCGCAGATGTTGTTGTAGATGTTTTGTGATGTGGGAATGTAACCCCATTTGCACATGTTTTCTTTAGATGTACCAACATGGGTACGTAGTCTATTAAGAGTCCTCCAGGTTGGCCATAGCAAATTATGGCCTAATGACTAAATCAATCGTTAAATCGGCTTCCATAATCACATGTGACGTCATAAATGGTTCGGAATCATATTTCCGTGCCTCGCAGAGCACATGAACCCGTCGGTCTTGTATCTGAACTCGTTTCGGTAGTATGCTAGTCGTCCCCAAATACACACTTTAAATCGGATGTCTAAATAATATAACTTTAATAATATCAAATGGGTCATCAATCGAATATTCTATCGAAAGCGTGCCGCGGCAGCGGCCGACGAGTGCCAAAAATATATTGTTTCGATACTAGAAAAGTATATTACGTTAGAACAAACATTGAAGACTATATAATATATTGAACGTTTGATTTACTAAGGATTCGATATTATGAATGTTTCAGTATTGATACATTCATTTTATAGTGGTTGACCAATTGATATTCTATGATTTGGCATAGTATTCAAATCGAAAGGTAATTAAAAGGTAATTTGTCTTTTAGCTGGATAAAGGAGGAGCAAATTTATCTCGCCATAAGGTTGCCCTCGCTTTCTGTGCATCGAGCTGGAGTACAGTATTGTATGTACAATATTATGGTTTCACTGCTCAGTCAAGAAACTAGCCTTCAAAAGCAAAGTTGGCAATAACTCAGTATGTTAAACCAGCCGGCCGTAGAAACTAGTTTACTAACTGAGAGCCAATGGACTGGAATATTCTCCCGCCCCACTTGTTGGCCGCAGCGCGGCTATCAATTTATTTCGCTACTGTGTACATGACATTTAGATATTGGGCCATATTTTATTTTATTAGACGGTTAATTGTGAGTAGAAATCAGTTTTATTTTAACCCTCAACCAAAAACAAGGCTTTAAAGATAAAACCTCACTTTTTGTGTCGACATTATTAAGAATGCATTTATTTATTACCACTTGTTATTAGAATTGTGGGAACTAAACTATAATAATAATAATAAAGTTATTTATTAAAGTAACCAAAGACTCAAAATTGTTAGTAATACATAAGACTTATTCTATGTTAGTAAAGATATAGCTAAAATTTTATTTACATGAGTTTGGAATAAATGAATCACTGATGCCCCATTCCGTGAGAAACAGTGCAGCAGTGATTCATGTATAGGCAGTGAAATCTGCTTGCGATCATGGCCAGAATGCTGTTAGAGTGGCCACGAATCCTGCTCACCAGGGATGCACACCGTTTGCGCATTGTGGCGTAGAAACAGTCCACTCTGGCTTCAGCAAACGTGCCCGATGCGCTACAGAAACGTGGCAGACCCAACAGCACCCTGAACGTGTTGTTGTATTGGATACGAAGAGCGATGAAATGAATGATTGATTACGTCATATTTAACGTTATCAACCAATTGGGTTCCTCAAAATGGCTGACGTCCACGTGGTAGGCACCAACGGAGATAGTGTGATGACCTGAACTAATTTTTTAACGATTGGCCTAAAATTTCGAAAGACAGGTATATCTGGAAAACAAAGGGAAAACCTTTGCTCAGCTGGCAGTGGGACACAGAAATAGGCTAGTATAAAAAAAAATAGTTTATCTATTTAAGCATAGGCTATCAAATCTTTCGAAACGAGATAAGGAACATACATATATATGTACATACTAGCTGTACCCGCGTTAAATTTTATAAATTATCACAGCTCCTCCCCAGTAGGTGATAGCGTGATAATATGTAGCCTATATGTTGACCTGACCTCTTAGTAATATTCTTGCAAAATTTTAAGCAAATCCATGCAGTACTTTTTCAGTTTAGCCTGGACATGCATACAGACAAACAGACAAACCGACAAAAATTCTAAAAACTATATTTTTGACTTCGATATCGATTGTAGATCACGCCCCAAGTATCCTTTTTAAAAATATTCATTGTACAGTTTTGACTTTCCTACGATTTTATTATATGTATAGATATAATACATTAATAATAAAAAACAAAAATTGAGTTTTAATGTTTGAGATTCTTTTGTTGTACAATTTTTAAGGGATGACTTTGATATTCTTTATAGTTTTATCCTTATTGGGATCATTTAACCTCATTTAATGATGCGATGAACCTATAGAAGATAGAAGGACCTCCGCCTAGAAAATCACACTCTACGATAGAAGCGTTTTCTGTGTATAGCCTCCAGAATATACAATAAATTATCTCACAACCTGGTAGATTTAGGCTGCAATGCTGAATTTAAGAAAAGGCTTTCTGAATAAAAAGAAGAAGTAGAATACTTAATTGTATAAAAATATAAACAGAACAATATGCATAGAACAATATTTTGCAATTGGAGGCCTTATCAGTAAAAGCGATCTCTTCCAAGCGACCTATTTGCGTTGGATGGACCCAAATTTATTCTCATAAACAACGAATTTATTGGAGAAAAAGTAAATCTTTTTACACATGCAATGAATATTTTAATGATAAATTAGGATTAGCTAAATAAATTGTGTAACTAACTATTGACTTAATTTAAAGACATACATTGTTTATATAGTTTGTTAATAAATTTGAAGTAATTATTACATGTACGACATTAGCACGCTTAACATTCATTATTAGAAATAAGAACAATGTTACACCCATACTTATGCAAATAAAATGATTAGAATAGCCAATTCTAATCATTTTATTTGCATAAGTATGGGTGTAACATTGTTCTTAATTCTAATAATAAATGTTAGGCGTGCAAATGTCGTACATGTAATAATACTTCAAATTTTATGACTATGATTTTTTTAAATACTTGTGAATAGTCACCCCTTGTTTGTAATAATATTGTTGAGTATACATATTGTTTTCTAGAATCATAAGCTATAAAGCTAAATATAGCATAAGCTAAAAAGTCGCAAAAAAGCAAATAAATTAGGCCGCTGTTAGCCCTTTTACTAGAACTAGCTCTTAATTATTATTATTATTTATTTATGTAAACACACATAAAGTATCATTACAGGAACTTAATGCCTAATTCAATAGCCTATATACTTATAAATTAAAAACCAAAATGGTAACTCAATAATAAAATCTTAAACTATACAAATGTAAGTAAGTAAGCTATTTGCGGATCGAACCCGCGACCTGCTGGTTGAAAGGCAAGTATTTACCAACCACGCCAACCAGCCGGTCAAATTCTACTATCCTTTTTTTATATGTATTTCACGAGATTACCCCGTTGTCTGTGAGTAAATATTGACCCACTCAATAAACTAACATGATTTGGCTAATAAGATGAAAGTTTAAATGTTTTTATGATGGTTTCCCAACAGGAATGACTACGGGATGAAGCTGCAGATGCAAGCTATACTAGTTACGCTGATTTCAGAGTCGCGCCGGCGAGCGGCACCGTCCAAACGCGCGCGCTTACAATTACACTAGATAGTAGTTGCGTTTCATAGTCACGCAGTTCAAACGCGCCGCTTGTGAGACGCGCGCCGTCGGCCAGCGCTGCCCAAGCTCCTCTACTGGCAGCTAGCGTTTCAGAGTGACGCGTCTCGCACGCGGCTGTTGAGACGCGCTGGCCGCCGGCGCCTGCCGCGCGCGTCACTCTGAAATCAGCCTTATATTGTTCGTAAATTTTCAAAGCAAACGTAGATGCGGGCATAGCTCATAATTATTAACTTTCAAAGTTCTCCATCTTGCTAAAGTATATTAAAAATTATAATAATGTTGTTTCTCCCAAACTGCTAAGATAGGCACCCGGTTTGCTTCTTTGTTCGCAAAAGATAATATTTACCAACCGTAACTTAGATTATCCATTCTGTTTTGTTGGCTGTTTACATTATACAAAAATGTTTATCGCTTTTTCGATAAATAAGGTACTTTTATTTTTCTTTACTGTCAAATTATTCCAACACAACAATAGATGGTCATCTACCACCGTGCTTTCACAAGAAACTTTTTATCGCGTATTACCACTCTGTGGAATCAATTAACTGCGGAGGTATTCCCGATCCGGTATGACAACCTTCAAGAAGCGAGCCTAATCCTTTTTTAAAAGCCAGCAACGCACTTGCGGCTCCTCTGGTATTGCCAGTACCCATGGGCGGAGGTTATCACTTACCGTCAGGTGACCCGGTTACTCGTTTGCTTTGCTCTTATATCTATAAAAAAATATGATATTCACCTCTTTTGGGATGCGAGTTCATGAAGAACTTTATTTCAAGGAGAACATTATCTGAATTCGTAGATGTCTCAAAAAAGGCCAGATCAGAAGTAACCTAAATCGGCGAGCATGTATGGAGAATATAATCATAGTAAAAAAGGCAAAAGAGGTGTGCAAAGATCATGACAAATGGAAATCCGTTCTCTCTACCCTCTCCCTCCCTACTCTCTCTACCCCTCCGGGAAACAGGCGTGAGTATATGTATGTAGGTTCAGATATATAAGTAAAACTTTACCTTTTTAATTCTTTCTAATTCTACCTCTCGTGATTTGCAAGTAACCTAAATAAGGTGAGACGTATTTTACAAAGGCTTGGAACGCTTCAAAGATTATTCACAGTTCAACTTCGACCCTGCATACAGTACTGTTCTCATTGGTGGTACGACTGCCAAGTATAAACTTTCCACGTTTAACTCGTTAGACAGACGGACTTGAAGGATGATTGACGATAGCGACCTAACAAGCAAGAAACTGCAAAACCTTACCATACGCGTTTGCTTATGGTAAGGCTTTTATTCAGGCAATGTGGACTGCCTACGCACTGTTAACTTAATAATCCTAAATAAATAAAACATACATTCGCGATATAATTTATCTAACACACCACAGAACTTAGTTTACCTAATTCCCCTGTTATTAAAATTCAGAACGTGAAATATCCATTTTAGTACCTTAAATGCCTCCGCCGAATATTTTCTGACAAAGGAATTTAGCCAGGCTTCAGGCTCTACTTATAAAAACATTCCAAATTATATTACTAGTCGTATTTTACTCCTAGTGCCGTAACATTGTGTATGATAAAAAAAAATCTGTGTGTACTTATGTACACGCGTTAGAAGTTATACTTCTTTGGCGTATGGAAAAAAAATAATTAAAATGCAGTAGTGATTAACGATAAATATTTAAATTAATCAAAAAGATTTTATTTAAATAAAAATACTAGAATATACAACTTGCACATAGTTATCAATTTTCATACCACCTAGAACTAACTTCATGCTGTTAAATTTAGGTGTCAGTGTGCGCGCGCATCGTAAAAATTCACTCTCATCTAGAACTAACTTCATGCTGTTAAATTTAGGTGTCGGTGTGCGCGCGCATCGTAAAAATTCACTCTCATCATTTTTCTCCATCGCGCCAAAAGAAGTATAACTTCGATAATATTTTTCTATACACGTGTAAATTACGTTAAGTGTAAGTACAGCTTCATGGGGGAAAAGGCAGCAAACAGGCTATGATCAACCTGATATCGTCCACTGCTGGACATAGGTCTCCCCCAAAGGTTTCCATAACGGTGCCATTTGGAAGTGTTTGCCGTAGTCACGGCGCTTGGCATGCGAGTTGACGACCGCAGTTTATTTTTTTATTTATTTGTTTATTAAGATATATATAAAGTTAAATCAAATCAAATCAATTTATTAATTACGAACACAGGGACATTATTAACATTTCACGGTGTCATACAAATGTGAAGATCACTATGTCCAGCCGGTGAGGGCATGCAATTTTTTAAGATGTAATGACATAATTACAAAATAATATATATTAAAAAAAAAAAAAATGTCACTAGCATAATAAGTAATAGTAATAGTAATAAGAAATACAAGCTTATCATTATGTCAAACTCAGAATACTTAAAAAAAACAAAAATACCCATTGATATTGAAGATGTGGAAATAGACATTATAGTAGAAAATGATTGCGCATTTGAATTAGATGTGATAATGCAGCTTTTCCTGAAGATGATTCATTTTCTGTATGGAAGTGTTGATAGGGACATACAACATTGTTATTCTTGTCTTATTATATGCTAGCCGTGTTGTACTTACTTAAATCATTGTCAATAATTGACATACAAGTCAGAACTTTAAAACATTGGAAATATGAAAATTAGGTGTAGGTTAATACAGGTGCTGCTGCCTGACTACTAGGTGTATCCCTTAGTCGCCTTTTACGACACCCACGGGATAGTATGAGGTGGTCCTGTCATTATTTCTGGGCCGGAAACCACACATCTAATAAGCATATGGCCTACCTGATATCGCTGTTGACATTGCCTATATTAATATCTGGGGACAATGTCACACAGATCATCCTAGCCCCAAACTAAGCAAAGCTTGTACTATGGGTACCAGGCGACGATATACATACTTATATAGATAGGTAAATACTTAAATACATAGAAAACATCCATCACTCAGAAACAAATATTCGTGCTCATCACTCAAATATTTGCACTTATCGGGATTCGAACCCAGGACCACCAGCTTCGTAGGCAGGAGCACTACCAACTAGGCTACGGTGACCGTCCAATATTTCTTGCAATATACTTAGTATAATTCGCACGTTAGCTACTTTTCCCTTCTTGCTGAAGAACTCTGGTGCCCTTACACCCACGAGGGATTGCTTATCATCATGTCGGCTAAATAACGTCCACTGCTAGACAAGCGAAACTGTTGTTGCAGCCAGTTGCATATTAGTAATTAATTATTTTGATATTAAAAGGACATGAGAAGAGAGGCCCCATGCGCATTTGCGATCGCAGTGCCCGTTCTTTGGTAGGACCTCCGAATGACTTTAACGCCTCCCACACGGGATGAGATGGGGGCACCATCCCAATTTTTATAATGCCACCGCATTCATTGCCATCAGTTACCGGTATTAAGGTTCGTACAATGAACATAATGACCTGTAGTAGATCCTGTAGGGTGGAATTATTGTACCCATCAAGTTTCGCATAGAGCAGAAAAAGATATGCTCTTTTGATTCTTCTTACATACATACATAGACTCACGCCTGTTTCCCAGAGGGGTAGGCAGAGACAAAGATTTCCATTTGTCACGATCTTTGCACACGTCTTTTGCCTCGATTACTGTCATTATATTCTTCATACATGCTCGCCGGTTTAGGGTACTTCTGACTTGCCCTTTCTTGAGAACGTCTCCGATTTGGTCAGAGAATGTTCGACGAGGTCTTCCCCTTCCGGTTGTTCCATTCACACAGGCCAGTTATACTTCTTTGGTCAATCTTCTTTCATTCATCCTTTCTAAATGGCCAAACCATCTTCTTATGTCCTTTTAATATCAAAATAGTTCACTACTGATTGGCTGAAACAACATTTTGGAAACGTCATCTACCTCATACCTACGTGCGGTAAATTGCTCCCCATCTTCAAATTTTAACCAACTAATGCATTTTTTAATACTTACTTAATGATATGTATGGACTTGGGACAGGTTATGCACGTAGTGTTTTTATTGGCACTGAGATCTATCGGTGCGCACACACACATACGTAGGTAGCGGTCGCAGCCGCTCTAGACACACATTCATAACACTTATCATGGATTTTATAAACAGTAACATTAAAACACGTATCGATCATCACGTATTTATCATCGCAAAAGAAGAATTTCTATGCGTATGAATTTACTCCTTTTTATTTAATTGCGCCTGTCATGGCATCCAATTTCACTTTCATATTCCATCGACTGCAATAATAAGTGGACAATATGTAGAACATTAGCTTGGGTAGTAAACAAATGTAATTGTTAATAATAGCTGTCTAATAATGAAATGAATGAGTCAACTCAGATAAGGCCCCTATACAAATGGCGACTAATTCCTTTAGTTTAATTTTTAATTTAATTAATTTTACTTTGTTGCATAAAATATTGTCTGTTATATTATAAAATGAAAATGAAAAATGTTTTGAAAAATGTTTTAAAAATGAAAAATGTTTTATTTGTTATACAAGTAAATTTAACAACTAGTGATTGGAGTCTCCTTTTAAGCAAATAAAAGCCTGTGTTAGGAGACTCCGCTCTTCCAAAACTTTAAATATTATACGCCGGTTAACACAGGTTTAATCAGCTAACACAGGATCCAGGGACTTCAACAAAATTGTACCATATGTTTATGTCAATAAAGACTATTATGATTATAATGCACAATACTCTTCGTAGATACTACGTCGTAGTAGGTTCTACCAGACATCTGTAAATTTTATATTCGTAATATTTTAACTATTCATCATATCAAACCTTTATTAACCTCGCTCCCGTGCTAGAAATTCACCTTTGTTACGCCTCTACCCCTAACAAAGGTAAATTTCTATAGTATGTAGCATCTACGCTTCGTAGATGCTACGTCGTAGTTCGTAGTAGTAGGTTGCTGACTTTAAGAGAAATTTGTACTGTTAATATTAGACAACGGATAGAAATATAAGCATTTACTACTCGGACAACGATCATAAGGTTAGATTGCGCTCTTTGATAGGTCCCGTATATTTGTTATTTTTGTACGCAACCCTAGAAGCTACATTAATAACGTCCTCCTGGTCGAATTTCAGCCACGGCAGCCAATCTCAATGGAGACTAGCAGGCTGCGCGGGACATATTATAGTGCAAAAGTGTGTGCCCAAACACAGGGGCACTTTCTATTCCATCACTCTCATGGTCCGATGGGACGCCTAGCGTCACTAACGGAAAGAGGTCAGGTACGGGACCGACGACATTAAGTGCGCTCCGAGGCACGGGGATATAATACCGCAAACTTTCAGACTTCGGGCCAATACTGAGAAATTTTCCATACAGGATGAATCCGAAAATGACTTTTCGGTCCGACCCGGGATTTGAACCCAGGACTTTATTATAAAAAATAATAATATCCTGGGATTTATTCACACACGGCCATCTGATCCCAAACTGAAACCAGATAACTGATATCCTACTTATGCTACCTTTCTTTTGTAAAATACATACTTGTACAACAGACATGTTCATGCACACAAATATCTGTCCTGGATGGGAATTGAATCCACGACCTGAGGTGTGATAAGCAAGCATTAAGCAACCACGTCAACCGGCCCTTCAATTATCTGCCGTTATAAACGCTAACGCCAAAGACCAACGAAGCTACATTAATACTAAGTAAGCAATAAGTTAACAAGGTTGCCCATCATCCATCCAAAGTTATTAGGTTTAAGCATTTATGTAAATAACCTATAAGTCCAGATAACAAAGTTTATTACCTAAACTGAGCTGTTCTAATTGAATATTTTTGTTTACTTAGTCCCTGAACTGTCACTAAGTTTGTCCTAAGTATTTTTAATTTAGCTCACAACGGTCGGATAGAACGCTACTGGAAAATGTAAAGAGACGCATACCTTATGTTTATTTGCAACTTACATTTGTCCTAGACATGTTTCTCTTATTTATTTTTGTTTTATTTTATCGTGGTGACGATAAAGAATTATCTTATCTTAGAGGTATATTCGATAACTGAGCACAATTTATTTATTTATTTATTCTTGGGAGACCTGTATGTTAATAAAAAAAAACCCAATAACAGGTCTTTGCTAATAGATAATATCTTACAATATATTGTTATAATTATATGTATGTATATATGATGATAATGTCTTCCCGATCGAATTTCGACCACGGCGGCCAATCTCAACGGAGATTAGCCAATTGCGCAGAACATATTATAGTGCACAAGTGTGTGCGCAAGCACAGGGGCACTTTCTATTCCATCACTCGCATGATCCGATGGGACAGGTATCCGATGGTCAGGTACAGGACCGGCGGCTTTACGTGCTGTCTGAGGCACATACTGATACTGAGAAATTTCTTATTACGGAAAAATCCCAAAATCACGTTTTGGCCCGACCCGGGATTTGAACCCAGGACCTCATTGTCTGTATATATATATATATATATATATATATATAAAAACAAGGCTTGTCTGAGTAACCGTCGTACTGCCTCTGGTCTAGCATTGTATATGTCAAATTTATGCTCTTTGTAATATTGCTACTGCTCGCTCGCCACAAATATGTATTATGACTATAATTTGTTGGTACTATAGGTAGTTGAATAGAATTCATTTGTCTTGCTACTGCTTTTGGTACATTTAATGGGATTTTGATAAAAGTTTTTAGTATATATAAAATATGTATCCAACTACGATTCACGGCTTAATATCATCATGTCGGCCAAAAGACGTCCACTGCTGAGCAAGTGCTTCGCAGTTTGGGAGGATATGCCGTAATCGATCATTCGAACTCAGAGAGTCGCAGCTGGCATTTCTCTGGTAAATGACGCGCCATTGGCCGTCGTTGCTATATGCTTGCCTTTCACGCCGCAGTTTGTGGGTTCAATTCCCACCCAGGACAGATATTTCTGTGCATGATCATCATCTGTGTCTGGGTGTAATTATCTATGGGACGACTTCTGTACCCTTCACGGGGTGAGATGCGTTTCTACAAATTTACTCAGCAATATAACTTCATCATCGTCACCATATCAGCCGAAAGACGTCCACTGTTGGACAAAGGCCTCTCCCAAAGATCTCCACAATTGCCGGTTTCCCTGCGGGATCGAATCAGATATGTCGAAATCTGCAGGCGAACCAACGTCACCGATATAGCCTGAAGAATTCTAAAACTGAAGTGGTAGTGGGCGGGGCACATAGCTCGTAGAACCGACGGCCGTTGCGGCAGAAAGCACGAACCAGAAGACGCAGCGTGGGCAGGCCCCCTACAAGATGGACCGATGATCTTGTGCGGGCGCTGGAAACTGCTGGATGCGAATAGCGCAATAAAACTTTACTCACCTAATTTTTAAAATAACGCAGCATAGAATGTTTATAAACGTAGTATAGAAAAAAAACCGGCCAAGTGTGAATCCAACTCGCCCTTGAAGGGTTCCGTAGCAGCAAGTATTTCAGTTGATTAAATGAAAGCAAATTGCGGTTTACGATTTATGACGTATTAAAAAAAACTACATGCTAGATCTCGTACAAACCAATTTTCGTTGTTAGTTTGTATGGTAATGTACATCATATATTTCTTTTTGTTTTATCATTCTCTTATTTTAGAAGTTACAGGGGGGGGACACTCATTTTACCACTTTGGAAGTGTATCTCGAGAAAACTATTCAGTTTAGAAAAAAAATATATTTGAAACCTCAATGTGATGTTTGAAAACCTATCCATAGACACCTCACATGTATCGGTACGATGAAAAAAAAAATAAGTTTCAGTTCTATATATGGGGACCTCCCAAAATTATTGTTCTTTTTCTATTTTTGTGTAAAAATCTTAATGCGGTTCACCGAATACATCTACTTACCAAGTTTCAACAGTACAGCTCTTATAGTTTCGGAAAAAAGTGGCTGTGACATACGGACGGACAGACAGACAGACATGACGAATCTATAAGGGCTCCGTTTTTTGCCATTTGGCTACGGAACCCTAAAAAGGGGAACCGTTTGTCGAGGGTTGATGAAATCAAAACAAAAAATAAACAAAGTTAACAAAATGTTGCCAATGTCGCCAACCTAAATTGCTTATCCCGTATGCACGACGGCCAGCTAATATTGCAGCAGCCTTTTCTACTACTTGACTTTTAAAACGTGGAATGAATAATAAAACTTGCGCAATATTCAAAGTTACTCGGACCCTCACAGAAGTACACATATTAGTTTCTCTACTTTTAAAAGAAACAAAATTTAATACCAGGGTCTCTACCGAGTAAGTCACCGAACATCGATTTCTTAAATGGCGTTCAAATAAATTAAAGATATAATTGACTTAATCAATCGTTAAATCGGCTTCCATGACCACAAGTGACGTCATAAATGGTCCGGAATCGATTGTCAACGTTGAAGCCGATTTAACGACTGATTAAGTCATGTTTAACCTTTTTTTATTTTAAAGTCATTTAAGAAATCGATGTTCGGCGACTTTAGAGCCCCAGTGTTTCTATTCATCTAATTAAAAGGTGAGTCAAGATATTGAACAAGCCCTTAAATGGACTTGTTCAATATTTAATAAGTCCTGCGTGTAATAATAATATCCTGGGTCATTACATTGCATGAACATGTCTGTTTGTCCTAAGTATGGATGAAATTAACTATGTAAGTATATATTTACAAAACGAAAAATAGTATATGTCATACCAGTTATCTGGTTTCCATAGTACAACATCTGCTTAGTTTGGGATCAGAAGGACGTGTGTGAATAATATCCCAGAATATTATTATAAATACAAATGGTAGATTTTGTTTTATATTGTTTTACTATCAAATATATTACTTAAATCATAAAGCGTACCTATCAATTTAACAATAACAGTTTGAAATGGACTTGACGTAATCTGCCTACAGTTCGGCACTAAAAACTACCTCTGATTTTTTCGCTAACTCGGGCAGTAAATCTCGTACCTAAGCCAGATGTTACTTAATGAAGATTTCTTCTCCAATTTCGTTTTTTCTTTCATTGACAATAACGGATCGCCCACCTGAAGGTTCATTAATTTGCCGGTCGCTGAGACATATTGCTATTTCCTTGGGAAGCTTTTTTGTTCTGTAGCTACACGGTTTCAGATTTCGATAACACGAGGGATTCTTTTATATGGGCTAATCCTTAATCTCTTATAACATAACACTTCATCGGATGCTGTGGACTCTCGCAAAGCTGCCAAGTAACAAGTCTTGACCATCTTTGATTGGTAGTGATATATTATTGTGGTTGAAAACACAACACTTTTTATTTATTTGTTATTTCTCACTGCAAACCACTGCCGTTGTTCGAGTTTTGTTTTTTACAATTCTTTGTTATTTACAATTTTACTAACAAACATACCCACATCAGAAATGTTACCATACCCTGAGTAAACGAGGCTTTTGAGCCTTCATTTTTATATGATAATTATGTTATTTATTTTTTTCAGTGAGTGCACTGAGATTCCAAATCTTATAGATAAATTCTTTTGTTTGTTTAATATATATTTATAACTATACAGATAGATATATTTATTATTTAGGTGTATTCGATATTATTTAATTTTTTTAATTGGATATTTATTACTTGTATATTTTTATTATGCCTTATGATAGTGATGATGACTTCTTTTCATGTTCTTCTTCTAATGCGTCAGATCATAATTACTCCAGTGCTTTTAGTGACAGCGAGTCACTTCAACTTCGTGATAAGCTCTTTGCTCACTTTTCATTTTCTTCTCCCAAAAATTTTAACGCTGTACACATAAATGCTCAAAGTATTCACGCTCACTACCCTGACCTTCTGTCATCTTTTGACTCTGATCTCGTCCACGCTATTCTCGTATCGGAAACTTTTCTCAAACCCGCCCTTCCTTCAAAGCAATACGCCCTGCCTGGCTACAAGCTGTTGCGTAATGACAGAACTGGGAAGGGGGGCGGTGGTGTTGCTATCTATCTTCGTGCGGATATTAAACATAAGGTAGTTGATGAGTCTCCAAGTAAATATTCAAAATGTGCGGAACACATGTTTATTGAAGTTACAATTAGGTACTCAAAATTACTACTAGGTGTTTATTATAGCCCATCGTGTCATATTGACTACTTTTCCTCTTTTGAGAGTCAACTTGAAACTTACTCATCTCATTATGACCACATTATAATACTTGGAGACTTCAACACCTGCCTACTGAAAGATGATGCACGGAGTCGCAGGTTACTCTCTCTAGTTACTTCTGTTAACATGCATATACTTCCCCTGAATGCAACACATCGCGCTCCTCACAGTTCGCCGTCACTCCTAGATCTTGTCCTTGTTTCGAACCCTTCAAAAGTAGCATCTTATGGCCAATTACCAGCTTCTTTCTCATATCATGACCTATTATATATTTCCTATAAAATTCACTGCCCTCGACGAAAGTCTCAATTTCTCTTCCTTCGTAGCTTCAAAAACATTGTCCTGGAACGTTTGAGGGCTGACGCGGGCAGTATCGATTGGGCTCCTGTTTACGACTGTATCGACATAGACACCAAGGTTACAAAATTCACACAAACTTTATTAAATTTATACAACATTCATGCTCCCATCAAAAAGGTGAGGATAAAACATCAACCTGCGCCCTGGCTGTCTGATGATATTAGAAAAGTTATGTCAAAGCGAGATAAAGCCAAAAAAAAATATAAAAAATCCCCATCGGAAGAGAACTGGTGTACATATAAAAGGCTTCGGAATCGCTGCAGTCGCATGTGTAGAGACGCTAAAAAGCGCCACATTCACAACTCCATTAATAACCTCGGTACAGCACAAGTATGGCAATTTCTAAAATCACTTGGTGTCGGCAAGGACCGTAATGACAATGTGACGTCTTCGGTGGATCTAAATGCACTTAACAAACATTTTGCCACACCGCCGGTGACACTGGATGCCAGCACCAAGTCTTCCACTTTAAATTATCTCTCTAAAACTTCTATGCCGGTATGTACTTGTTTTTCTTTTACTGCAGTTACTGAACAAGATATTAAAAAATCCATCCGATCCATCTCTACTAAAGCAGTGGGAGATGATGGTGTCCAGCTCCAAATGCTTTCCCTGATTCTTCAAGAACTTGCACCCATAATCACCCATATTATAAATTTTTCTTTTGAGGCAAGTTCTTTTCCGTCAGCCTGGAAAAAAGCCCTGGTCCTACCACTTCCCAAAACCCAAAATCCATCTTCCTTATCTCAATACCGTCCTATCTCTATCCTTCCAATCTTGTCCAAAATCCTTGAAAGTGTTGTTAGCCAACAACTCTCTCGTTACCTCTCCTCTCAAAGCCTACTAAGTCCATACCAATCGGGGTTCCGTCCTGGCCATAGCACCGTAACGGCCCTAGTGAAAATTACGGATGATGTCCGATTTGCCATGGAGCGGAAATTACTCACGGTGATGGTCTTATTGGACTTCAGTAGTGCCTTCAACTCAGTTGATTTTGATATCCTCCTAGGTATCTTATCTTCCTTAAATATCTCATCTTCAGTAACTGCATGGTTTGACTCATATCTTCGAGGACGCTCGCAGTCTGTACGCTATGAAGAAGCTTCTTCTGAGTGGTGTGATCTTACTGCGGGCGTTCCTCAAGGTGGCGTACTCTCTCCTCTTCTCTTCTCTGTGTTTATAAACGCCATAACCAAAATTGTTTCTTCAAATTACCATCTCTACGCAGACGATTTGCAGCTTTACCGACACTTTAAAGTTGAGGATATCGGTCTGGCCATGGATGCCATCAATAGTGATCTTGGAAACATTAGTGATTGGGCGAAATCTTTTGGACTCTTGGTTAACCCTACTAAATCACAAGCAATCATTATTGGTGGCAGACATGTGTTTAGTTTGATACCTAACAACTTTCTTCCACCAGTTCTTTATGACAACGTCCCTGTACCTTATGCTGCACATGTTAAAAATCTTGGTATACTAATTGATAGTAACTTATCTTGGAGCACTCACGTTGCGGAAGTAAGCAGAAGGGTATACTGCTCGTTTCAGTCTCTTAAACGGTTACAGAAATTCTTACCCTTCAGTACTAAAGTATGTTTAGCTCAATCACTCCTACTTCCTCTTCTAGACTATGCCGATGTCTGTTTTCTGGATGCGAATGAAGAACTTCTTAACAAGCTCGATCGTCTGCAGAATTTGTGCATTCGCTTCATTTTTGGCCTCCGTAAATACGACCATGTGTCGGAGTTTCGGAGGCGGTTGAAGTGGCTGCCAATACGGCAACGTCGAGATTGTCACATTCTTTCCCTACTCTTCTCAATCCTTCATAACTTTAATTCTCCTGCCTATCTTCGTGAACGCTTTGAGTACTTAGTCCCTCGAGGCAAATTCTGCCGCTCAGCCACGTCATCTCTACTTCGTATGCCTTCTCATACTTCCAGCCGTTATGATGGTTCTTTCACAATACGTGCCGTTCGACTATGGAACTCTCTTCCACACTCTATTCTTACTAGCTCATCTTTAGACGTATTTAAAAGAAGAACAAAGGAACACTTTTTGTCACTATCAGTGTAATCAGAGAGATATATTATATTATATATAGTAGTGTAGTGTGTATAGTATGTAATTTGTGTGTATTATTAGTATGTATTAGTATGTAGTTATTTATCTATTTCTACCAGTTAGGTAGTAGCAATAAATAGTATCTCTTATTTATTTATATTTTTTTTCCTTTTGTTGTTGTACACTTTTTTTTACCCGTATTCTACAAATCTCCTTCTGTCAGTGGTTTGCTGGAAGAAAACTCATCTATGAGTTAAGCTCGCCTTTGTACACAAATTTACAAATACACTTGTATAAAATGTATATTTTTTGTGTGCAATAAAGAATAAGAATAAGAATAAGAATAAGAATAATATTTTCATAACACATGGTATGATTTTCACTCTTCTCACAACATCATAGAGTTTAAAATGGGTTGTTACTATTTTACCATTATCTAATTAAGGGTTGAATTGGTTCAATTGTGAATTTAATATTATTCTGTAGTAGGAATTTAGACAAATAAGTCTCTTTAATTTAAGTGTTGTGCACTTGTCAACTTGGAATTATCAACTGTGATCACATTATTTTACATTTTTTGTGGACTAGGGGCTAAAAATTTACTTTAATGAATTTATTTAATTTTAAGAAAGATTAAGAATGCATAATATCAATTATATCGCTGATAAAATCCCGGGGCACAGATGGTAAATAATAAAGAAATAATGAAATAAATTGGGCAATTGGGTATTAACATGCACTATAAGTGCATGGCAGATATAAATCTGTCACGCAATAAATCTCACAGTGTTAAGCTTACATTAGAAGTAGTCAAGTTCGGCCATGCGGTCTGCCTTATTTATCAACTAAAACCCTGTATGCTTCTTGTAATTTCTACTGGACTTCTGAACAAAAATAAAACATGTAATAATAAATCATAAGGTCCTCGATGTTAATAAAGATTCTGAACAACAATTTAGATAGATACTAATTACCTAATACGCTGTATGTTGTCATTTTAATTTGAATTGTTCTGTTATGACGCTATAACGAATCCTATATATAATAAAGATATAATAGATAAATTAATTCAGAATAAACACAGTGCCAAATCATGTATAACTCTAATGGTAGGAAATTGTAAGAACTTAAAGAAAAAAGACATTACAGAAAGTTTCACTAAGATGTTAGAATTAGACTGTAATAAGATAATATTGTGTGCCTTCCCCTATGTGTCCAATGTGCCTGATAGTACAAATAATTATATCCACAAGCTAAATATGCACCTACAGTTTTTGGTTACCCATTATAGTAATAAATTTATATTTTTGGACACAAATAGTTTTATAGATTCTTGTAGGGTAACCATGAGTACAGTTACTGTCTCAAGAAAATTTTTGAACATACTTGCAACTTTAGTAGCGGCACATATTAACTCAGTCATAAGTAGTATGACGAAGTCACTTTTTATACCATCTTTTAGTAATGTTATTAAAATCAATTTAGTTAGTAGTTTAAACATGTAAGCATGATAATAGAGAAGTGTGATAACTTTCTAATTCTATCACATCAAAATATAAACCGCTTCTCTAGCAAAATTCTAGACATAGAACTTATTAATGAAAAATATGAAATAGATATTCTTTGTTCAATTGTTTTATATAAATATGTTACGTGAACTATCTGTAAATGATTGCTATCATATACTTAATTTAAAATTATTGACTCTGTCTCAAAATGAATAATGTTATTGTTTCGAAGTTTTTCTTTTGTATACCTAAATATAATCTAATATAATAAGCATTCAGACAACCGATCGAGCATATATTGTGTTTGCCTACTAAATAATTACTCTAATTGGACCAAATCCCGTGTTCATGCCCGCTTGAGTATGTTTCGCCGGACCGTCTCAACTGGGTCGTGTTGAAACCGGTAGTAGATGAACCCACTGAGTTTGTTTCGCTGGGTCTTCTCAGTTGGGGCGCATTGGATCCGGTGGTAGCATTAAAGCGCGACCGTCGTTATTAACACAAGGTCCGTCATAATAATAATACCTTTAATATAGACAGAATCATTGACAATATGTAGTAAAAATTTTAGACTTATACTAGATAATTAAACATAATCTCTTGACAATAACTTGATACGAGCTAGCTAAATATCATTGCTGTAATAAAATAAATTTTATAAATGTTTTCATACAATATGTACCTAAATATCTATGTTACTAGAAATAATATCTAATGTATACAACTATATTACTACAAACATGTTATGACTATTTACAAGCGCTTTTTTAAAGTCTACGTGAATAAAAACCTTTTTTATTTTATTTTATTTTATTTTATTTTACCTATTATGTTTTTTAAACAATAATATCCAGGAAAATTATACACACATTGCCATGTGATCCCAAACTAAGCGGAGCTTGTACTATGGAAATCAGATAACTGATATACAACAAATACTATTTTTCTTTTATAAATACATACTTATATAGATAGTTACACCCAGATACATTTGATCGCTTACTGAAAATATATATAATTATTTGTTTCGAATCGATTTCTTAAATTTGTTTGAGTACAGCTCTTGATGATTGTATTCTTATTCAGTTTGCAAAAAGCAAACCATATTGTTCAGATATTTACCACCGATTCGTACCAACCATAAAACACATAACAATAGGAAACAACCTTATGAATCGATTCCATATCAAATTTACCATCGATACCTTTTATGACGATCTTTATTGGCGTAGGCATCAGTCCTACTCGTTTTCATACATTTCCGTGTAATAAAACCTACGAACAACAGCCTACCGAATTATAAATATGACGGAAATAGTTTTGGGTTGTCACACGAGTATTCACCGGAAATTATATTGGGTGTAGATACTTCATCATATCAGCCGAAAGACGTCCACTGCTGGACAAAAGCCTCCCCAAGGATCTCCACAATAGTCGGTCCTGCGCTGCTCGCATCCAACGGCTTCCCGCGACCGTCGCCGCGTCGGTCACACAGATGCTGCCCACGCAGCGTCTTTCGGTTTGTGGTCGCCACTCGAAAACCTGCCCCATCAGCCGTCGGAGATACTTAATACTATTAAAATGAAAGTCGTAGATCGATTTGTAAATCTGTTAAGGTTATACACTTTGACACTATAAATCAAACATAAAGAAACGAGAGACAGTTTCTAGGCACTGGTTATCAGCTCGGAGGCTCGAAGAGAAGTGATTGCTCGATCACGCTGTCACGCCTCTTTGACTCGTACGAGCGCAATGCCAGACTCTATCGAAGTGCGCCAACTTCACGCTTGCTTTTCGTAGTAAACCAACTTTACATCCTAATGACCATTCCATATTAGTGATAATTCTGACATATAAATTATATATTTTTCCTTAAAGCATCTTCTACAAGGTTGCAAACCAACGACGCTTAAAAAAAGTTTTGTAATGTAAGCCGTAAATATAACTTTGTGAAAGACTAGTGTCTGACTGAGGTATTGTGGATGGATTAGTCTATTATGCAAGTCCATTGGCTACTTAAGTCCCCAAAATAGGTTAAGTCCCCCAAATTTATGCTAAAATACAACAAAACTTGTGCTATTTTCTTGCAATTGTGCTGTATGAAATATTTGTTTCCTATCTTGTGTTCACATAAGAAGAACATCTTAAAACATTGACGTAAAAAAAACAATCGCCATACATCAAAAACTGCGTCTTTTGGGTAAGCGATCACTTCCACTGTGTATCGAATACGGTATAATTTGATATTACTTTAATACGAACTTCGCGTGTCTTGTGACGAATTACATCGGTTACCTAAATATAATCGGCAAAAGAAATGAGAAATGTGTTTCAAGTGGCTGCTTTGTTTATGTTTCTAGCTAAATAACTAAGAAGTATGTTTATTTAACCGTTTCTTGGTAGCGCTCGTTGAATATTGTTTATTTATTTTTATTCTTTCTTGGGAAGGGTTCTGAACTTTGAACGTACATGGATTTTACTGTACGTGAGGGCAGCAGAGCAGTCGAAGAGGTCTCCTAATTCAATACGACTGTATGTGTGGCACAGCGGCTAAGACAGTCGCGTCGCCGCTTCGTGTCCCGGGTCCAATCCCCGCGCCAGACAACTATTTGTGTGACCCATAAATAGTTGTTCTGAGTATTAGATGTCATTTTTATCAGTCTATTATATGTTTGCAAAGTACCCCGCGACACAGGGATTATATTCCCTAGTGCAGGTATGACACGGGGTTACTATGCCAAATCGAATATTTATTCATAACTAACTGTGCCCCGCGGTTTTACCCGCGTTAAATTTTATAAATTATCATAGCTCCTCCCACGTAGGTGATAGCGTGATAATACGTAGCCTATATGTTGACCCGACCTCTTAGTAATATTCATGCAAAATTTTAAGTAAATCCATGCAGTACTTTTTGAGTTTAGCCCGGACATGCATACAGGCAAACATACACATAGACAAAAAATCCAAAAACTATAATTTTGGCTTCGATATCGATTTTAGTTCACGCACCAATTATCTTTAAAAAAAATATTCAATGTACAGTTTTGACTTTCCTACGATTTTATTATATGTATAGATAAGATATCTAAAAGTTAATAAAACAAACATTCAATCGAATGAATTCTTTAACAATAAACGATTGATTTGCTGCTAGCATTATAAGGTCGCAGTCCTAACCTAACCTACTTTTCTAGTAGTGAATGTTAGATTTATTAACCATTCGATATTGTGAACGTTCGAGTATGTAGACATTCGATTGGTAGATTAATTGTTATTCGTTTAATTGACATAGTACAAACACCGAAATATACTTGTTATTTTTTCCCATCAATTTCATAAAAGTCCGTAACAATATATTCATTCGACGAAAACCAGGGTAGATTTTATTTTACTCTCTTACACTAATATCTCCTGCGTAATTGGCTTGTCTCCATTGACAATGGCAGCTATAGCTGAAATTCGGCCAGGAGCTCTATTATTATGTACTAGCTATGCCCCGCGGATTTACCCGCATTAACACAGCTCTATGGAATTCTTCTCTGGGGCTAGCTCTGCTGACATTAACACCATATTTATATTGCAAAAAAGAGCTGTAAGAGCTATCTATAATCTGGGCCCGAGAGTGTCTCTAAGAGAAAAATTCAAAGAGGTCAACATTCTAACTGTACCATCTCAGTATATATATGAAAACTTAATATATGTGCATAAAAATATTTCCTTCTGTAAAAGGAGCGATACACATAATGTAAATACTAGATATAAGAATAATCTTATACTGCATACTACCCGTCTCCACAAAATAAGTAACTCTTTTATGGGACAATGTATAAGATTTTATAACAAACTTCCCAATGATATTAGAGAATTGTCTACGAATAAGTTTAAAAGAATTATTAAAGCCGAATTGTGTAGCAGGGCATATTACAAAATTTCTGATTATTTAAGTGATAAAAGTGCTTGGGATGGAGTTGTTCTGAGTCAACACACATGATTGTAATTAATCTTAAGTATATTTTATTTATAAAAGGATTCCTACTGAGTTTTCTGGCAGTGTTTCTCAGTAAGTAGCTGCCACGTCATGCACTGCACGGTAGGGTAAAAAAAATATGACGATTCCACATAAATGTAAAATTTTTACGGAATAAAGTTACTTTGACTTTGACCTAATTATAAACTTTATAAATTAGAGCTTATGTGTTAATCCAGTGTCAGCTAACTCCAAACCAAATTTTTTTTAAATTGCTCCAGCCGTTTAGACAAGATAACAAACATACACACTCACAAACTTTCGCCTTTGTAATATTAGTGTGATTTAACTGCTGCGCCAAGCGTGAAGTCCGTAGCAGCTAGTCAGCTAAATGGCTGGATATAATCCAGCCATTTAGCGTGCTGGCTTTTGTTCTCTAAATACTACGAGCAGGCAGTCTCAGTATGCGTTAAGGCTGTATTGTTTTATATCCCACCCTCACACAGGGGCTCTACCGGCTAAGTCGCCGAACATCGATTTCTTAAATGGCTTTCAACTAAATAAAGGTTAAAATGACTTAATCAATCGTTAAATCGGTTTCCATGAGGACATGTGACGTCATAAATGGTCCGGAATCGATTGTCAACGCTGAAGCCGATTTAACCAATGATTAAATCATTTTTAACCTTTATTTATTTGAACGCCATTTAAGAATATGATGTTCGGCGACTTAGCCGGTAGAGCCCCAGGTATATGTTTATGTGCCTTATCATAAATTCCATCTGAACAAAGGGGTCAATTTGTATCTGGGTGAGACTTTCATCTTCTAAGAATTATTCGCGGTGAAGCCTTCCGGTGGCCGGACTACGGTATTCATTAAATATGCAGAGCTGAGGTTGGAACGGAAATCAATCTAACTGCTCTACGGTACGCAAGGTTTGAGTACACTATTGAGAAAGGAATTTACAAGAAAATTGAGGATTGAAATTGTAGGCTTAGTTCCTTTAGCTCGGAATAAAAAATAATAATAATAATAAATCTTTATTACAAAAGGTGAATCGTAATACATAATGCATTAATAATAATTTACATCAAAGGGTTGTACTATCTTATAACTACGATTAGGTGGGTGAAGTGCTGATCTCCTAGCTAGGTTATAAGCTAACCTGTATTAAGGAGTTTCGGTCCCGAACCCCTTATTTGAATTTACATTTATCAGTTCAATCTTTGGCAGTTATTATACATTAGATAAAACAAAGATTAAATCGTGAAAAAAAGAAATAATTTGAACTTACATTTTATAAATCAGTAAAGTTAAAATAAGAAAGAAATGAGTTCTTTCTTCTTTTAAATTTAGCGAGTTAATAAACATTTACTTATCGATTTAATCGGTAATTAAGCAGCCCTAACTGAAGGCAGGTTTGATAGTACAGAGTTATAAACATCTACTATATAAAAATAATAATAATATCTGGGGACAATGTCACACAGATCATCCTAGCCCCAAACTAAGCAAAGCTTGTACTATGGGTACCAGGCGACGATATACATACTTATATAGATAGATAAATACTTAAATACATAGAAAACATCCATGACTCAGAAACAAATGTTCGTGCTCATCACACAAATATTTGCACTTACTGGGATTCGAACCCAGGACCACCAGCTTCGTAGGCAGGAGCACTACCAACTAGGCTACGGTGACCGTCAAACCGTTGGGTTTTCCTTCCTGACGCTATAACTCCAGAACGCACGAACCGATTTCCACGGTTTTGCATTCGTTGGAAAGGTCTCGGGCTCCGTGAGGTTTATAGCAAAGAAAATTTATAAAATTTAACGCGGGTAACACCGCGGGGCACAGCTAGTTATATAATAAAAATAATGTCACTAATTAGTGAGTTACAGGATTCATTACACTGGCCCGTATGTGCTGTAAAATGTTTTAAATAAACATATAAACAAACTACTTATTTTCATTTCATTGTAGGTGCTAAAACCTTGTCTCCTGCTACGAAGTACCAGGCACTCATAAATTATAACAGTTATTTTTGTTCACAGAGGGTATTGGAGCCGGCCGCGTTCTCTTTGTCAGCTGACCGTCGGTTCCTCCTGATAGCACAGAACGTTCGCAAGATACACCGACATTCATACCTGGCTAGATATACCGTGTACGATATATTAACGACGTAAGTACTATAGTGTTACCTGTTATAGGTTGTATATTAGTAATTTCTACTAGTTTCTGGCCTGTTGGTCTACCAATTTCTTAAATTTCTTTCTAGAACAATAAAATGTTCTAGCAAATGCTGAGGTGGTGCCATTGCAGGCTTGCACGGACAACAGGCGCCTTTGTTTTTATGTTATTTTTCGTTTTATTGTTATTTTGTTGTCTAAATCTTTTTCTTTCTTTCTTTGGTTAGTGACCCTGACTGCTAAACCAAGCGTTGGGGGTTCGATCCCCACCCAGGACAAATCCATTGTGAACATTGTGTGATGAGCACGATTATTTGTTCTGTTTCTAGGTGAAATTTATCCTTAAAATTAATATACATACATAGACTCACGCCTGTCTCCCAGAGGGGTAGGCAGAGACAACGGACTTCCATTTGTCACGCTCCTTGCACACCTCTTTCGCTTCGTTTACTGACATTATATTCTTCATACATGCTCGCCGGTTTAGGGTACTTCTGACCTGACCTTTCCTAAGTACGTCTCCAATTTGATCAGAGAATGTTCTACGAGGTCTTCCCCTTCCAGTTGTACCATTCACACAGGCCAGGTATACTTCTTTTGTCAGTCTTCTTTCATTCATCCTTTCTAAATGACCAAACCATCTCAGCATACCTTTTTCAATCTTTGTGACTACATCCTCTTTCACACCACAACGCTCTCTTATATCAGTATTTCGAATTCTGTCTCTCAAAGTCACACCACACATACTTCTCAGAGCTCTCATTTCCACTGAATTTATTTTACTTTTATTCTTTTTCTGCCATACCCAACTTTCACTTCCATACATTAAAGTTGGCACTAACCCTCCATCGTGCACGGTCAGTCGAGCCTTCTTTGAGACTTGTCGGCTACTCATAAAGGCGTGTAGTGCCCCATTCACTCTGAAATTAATATATATATATACATATGTTTGCTTATCAGTTGTCTTGTTGGTCATATTATAGGCTCTGCCTAATTTGGGATCAGATGGCAGCGTGATTTTTGTCCCAAAATATGTATTTATTACTAGAGGTTTATTTTGGTGAAATATCCTCTCAGTTTGAAATTATACTGCTTTCAACGATGGGGTGAAACTATACAATGCTGGCAGTTCTGTACTTTACACAATTTAACTACTTCACGTGATCAAATATGGGTATTTCATCATCAGCCTGATTTCGTCCACTGCTGGATATAGGCGACCACGAACCGGAAGACGCAGCGTGGGCAGGCCCCCTACAAGATTGACCGATGATCTTGTGCGGGTCGCTGGAAATCGCTGGATGCGGATAGCGCAAGACCGGCAATTGTGGATATCTTTGGGGGAGGCCTTTGTCCAGCAGTAGACGTCTTCCGGCTGATATGATTACGATGATGATGATGATGGATATAGGCCTTCCCCAAACGTTTCTATAATGTTTCCATTTGGAGGGGGTTTGCCTTTATAGTCACCGCTTCGCATGCGAGTTGTTGATCGCAGTTAGGTGCTAGAACACAGGTGACGCTGCTGCTCGACTACCTGGTGTATCCCTTAGTTGCCTTTTTCGATACCGACGGGATGATATGGGGTGGCACTGTTATTCTTTCTAGGCCGAAAACCACACAGCTAACTGTATTTAAAACCCTATAAAAAATATTTAGGCTGATTTCAGAGTGACGCGCGCGGCACGCGCCGGAGGCCAGCGCGTCTCAACAGCGGCGCGTGCGAGACGCGTCACTCTGAAACGCTAGCTGCCAGTAGAGGAGCTCGGGCAGCACTGGCCGACGGCGCGCGTGTCACACGCGGCGCGTGTGAACTGCGTGACTATGAAACGCAACTACAATCTAGTGTAATTGTAAGCGCGCGCGTTTGGACGGCGCCGCTCGCGCGCGCGACTCTGAAATCAGCCTTAGAACTGTCGAACTAATAAATCCGTCAATGGGTTCTAACGTAATGCTTATTTTCCCTCAGTCACTTGTTCTCCGACTACAATTTTTGTTAAAGCTAACGCTCGCAGTAGGGTCACGAGTCCCTGTGTCGTGGTCCGAGGGTTCTTTACAAACATATAATTGTAGCATATGAAATACATTCAGACTCAGAACAACTATTTACTCGTATATCCATCTATAGACAAACAGCTTGCCTAGGTGCTTCAGCACACCAATCACTTACGGATCGGATTATGAGCGTCAGAAAAAAGAACGCACCTGTATTTTTTGCTCACTATACATTGACTACTAGCTGTTGAGAGGAGCCGTCGTATTGTTAAACTTTTATTATAGCCACTGTCTATTTTCTTACAAACAATTCATCACAATCTATCCTATACCAAGATTATGGGCGTCAGAAAAAGGAACGCACCTGTTTTTTTTGCTCACTATACAATGACTACTCGCTGTTGAGAGAAGTCATCGTATTGTTAAACTTTTATTGTAGCCACTGTGTCTATTCTCTTATAACCAATTCATCATAATCTATCCTATACCAACATTATGAGCGTCAGAAGATAGAACGCACCTGTTTTTTTTTTTGCTCACTATACACTGACTACTCGCTGTTGAGAGAAGTCATCACATTGTTAAACTTTTATTATAGCCACTGTGCCTACTTTTCATCAAAATCCATCAACCAACAATCCAATCCTACCAACAATTCATCAAAATCCATCCTATACCAAGCAAGGCATCCGCCGTAAATCGAAATATGTACACAATCACTTCTGAAAATTACTATCCAAATCAGCTTATTCTGAAATTACGTAATTAGAACGTGACGTCATACCTTCGGTTAAATAATTACTCATGCATGCTTAGTCAACGTAATTGTACATGTTAAATTATTTCGGGAGCTTAGACACTGTTACATTGTGTTGTTATATGAATTAATATGAGGTGGTCGC
Source organism: Pseudoips prasinana (assembly GCA_951640165.1). Classification (NCBI taxonomy): domain Eukaryota; kingdom Metazoa; phylum Arthropoda; class Insecta; order Lepidoptera; family Nolidae; genus Pseudoips; species Pseudoips prasinana. The sequence goes on from OX621254.1 coordinate 10,395,845, forward strand.
ATAAACGTACATATATGAAAATATAAAAGGTATTTTACTGTGCAATTATATTTTCTTAAGCACATATTGTCGTCTTTATCTAGATAATTGTAATTCTAAATTCGGCCATGGAATAAAGATTGTAAATGCAACATTTTTTTTAGTTACGTGGTACACTCTAATATTATAAAGCGAAAGTTTGTGAGTGTGTATGTTTGTTACTTCTTCACGTCTAAACGGTTGGAGCTATTTTAATAAAATTTGGTATGGAGTTAGCTGACACCCTGGATTAACAAATAGCCTATTATTTTTTATCATTTTTATTCATTTATAACCAGACAAGCTCGAAGGCGTCAGCAGAGTCTCTCAAGTGGGTCTGAAAATGGACATGGATAAGACGAAAATCATGTCGAACATCCATGTTGCACCCACTCGAGTTAAGGTTGGAGACTCTGCACTCGAAGTTGTAGAGAACTATATTTACCTAGAACAGGCCATCCAACTAGGTAGGTCCAACTTAGAGAAGGAAGTCAATCGTAGAATCCAACTCGGCTGGGCAGCGTTCGGGAAGCTACGTAATATCTTCTCGTCCAAAATACCGCAGTGTCTCAAGTCGAAATTCTTCGACCAGTATGTGTTGCCAGTGGTGACTTACGGAACAGAGACGTGGTCGCTCAATATGGGCCTTAGGCCTCATTTATGGAGACGCGGGGCGTCGCGCGTTGCGTTGAGCGGCGCGGCCCGCACTGAATTCAAATATATGGCGTTGTATGAGTGCGTTTACGGAGAAGCGATTTTAGACGCGTTTGTTTGAATTAGGGCGTTTTTTGCGGCCGAGCCCGCGGATGGCACCGACGCGTCAAACGCGGCGTTTATCGCGGCGGCGCACGCAGCGGCAATTCTCGATGAAGCTATGTCCGAGGCGGAATCTTCTGTCAGTCTTATTTAGAAATCGCGCAACACAGACGTAGTCACCGTCGCAATGGAGTATGATATGATCAGCTTTTTTTGAGAAGAAATAAAAGTCGATCATATCCCATCTCTCGCCAACATAAAACTAGTCGATGTGAGCGTGCGCCGCCGCGTGCTTCGCTACACGCTAGAGGATTCGCCGCGGGCGCCGCGGCGGGCACCGCCACGCTTCCCGCCTCGCTTCTCTATGAACATGGTCGTATATTGCTATAAGTTTGTGTTTACGCATGCGATGATGCGTGCCGCTTCACGCGCCGCCCCACCGTAAACAGAAAAAACGTCCGACGCGCCGCGAGACGCCACGCCACACGCGACGCGAGACGCCCCGCGTCTCCGTAAATGAGGCCTTAAGGCGGCTCAAGGTCACTCAAAGAGCAATGGAAAGGGCTATGCTTGGAGTTTCCCAGCGAGATCGAATCAGAAATGCTGAGATCCGCAGGCAAGCCCAAGTAACCGACATAGCCGTAAGAATTGCCAAGCTGAAGTATCAGTAATAATAAATACAAATAAGACAAACCTTTTATTATTTAGAACCACAGCACGAAATAAAGACCACATAGATATAAACCTAAATGGTCAAAAAGTTCTTTTAGCAAATAACGTCAAGTATTTAGGAATCACTATAGACTCAAGCTTAAATTGGAAGCAAGAGTTGGCGACTATTGACTCGAATCTATCATCAGCTTGTTATGCATTAAGAAGCTTAAGGGATCAAATTGACATTAAACACCTATTAGCTGTATATCATGGTCTTGTGGAATCAAGATTGAGGTATAGTATCATGTGCTGGGGAAACAATTACAATTATAATTGTCACAGAGCTTTCGTTCTTCAAAAACGCGCTATAAGAACCATTGTCAAAATACCACAATGGGAATCATGTCGAGAATATTTTGTTAAATTAAAAATACTAACAGTACCAAGTCTATATATTTTCTTAATTCTTAGTAATTTTGCAAAATACATACACAGATATGAAACAAAATAAGAAAAAGATATATAGAGAGAATACGCGAAGGAAAACTATTAAAAATAAAATGGTTCCTAAATTAAATATTGTTAAACATTGCCCTCAGTACCAAGGTGTGGAATTATTTAATAAGTTACCAGGATCTTTGAAGGAAACAGTTTACAATACGAACATATTTAAAACAAGGTTGAAGGCCTTCCTATTGGAGAAGTGTTTTTATGCTGTGACTGAATTGTAAAACCCAATTATAATCTTAATGTTATTTGTAATGACGTGATAAATTAATGTTTTGTAGTTGTTTTTATTTCATTTAAATTTATTGTTTTTTCTATTGTATAATTTAATTAATATGTATTCTATATGGATTCAAACACAATGCAAATTGTTAATGAACAAATAAATAATAATAATAATAAAGTGGGCATAGCTCGCAGAAAGTTTCTCGAGTGGCAACCACGAATGAAGATAATGTAAAAAATTATCTTCTTTTTTGAGACACATATGAGTAGGTCAAATGTGCAATACTATTCACCAGATTTGTGATCAGACATTTTTGTTCTTCACTATTTCTAATATCATAGAGCTCTGTGCGCGAGTGGTGACAACCGACTGGTGGCATGACTGTGAAGCCGCGCGAAAGCGTAGGCACTTATCTCTGTAGGTACGGCCGAGTGAAGAAGGCCTGACCTATAAATATTGTGTTTTATATTCTATTCCTTAAACTAAATGTTAAAATATAATTTTCCTCTTTATATAGGTAACTAATTTTATTCTAAACTGAGGATATAAAGATGGATAAAGAGGTACCTTAACTAAAATATTTCGTGAGTAAACTCACTCAAACATAATTTTCTATTCCTAAACTACGAATTGTTGTGGAATAATTAATTATTAAAATACATTTACTGTAACTAGACGAGTTCGTGCAAAAAGTTTGTATAATTAGTATTTTAGTAAGCAGGTACATAGAAACATTGTCATTAGAAAATAGTATTTATTACTGAATACTTAAGGTGCCCCTCTGCTAGTAGCTATGTGATGCTGACTATACCTTATCACTCTTTTCGACTTTTCTTCATTATGGGTGAAAAGTTAGCTAATTACTTTAGTTGGTAACGTGAGTCGTGTGATATCTGGCTTAAGGCGTACTTGTCGTGTGGTATTTTGTGTCTTACTACACGAAATTAAAAAAAAAATCTTCTAGCAATCAATAATATCCTGGGACATTATTCACACACGGCCATCTGATCGCAAACTCAACAAAACCTGTACTATGAAAACCAGATAACTGATATACTACTTTTATTTTGTAAATACATACTTACATATAGATAATCACACGCAGACTCAGGACAAATAGACATGTTCATGCACACAATCATCTGTCCTGGGGCTCTACCGGCTAAGTCACCGAACATCGATTTCTTAAATGGCGTTCAAATAAATAAAGGTGAAAAATGACTTAATCAATCGTTAAATCGGCTTCCATGAGCACATGTGACGTTATAAATGGTTCGGAATCGATTGTCAACGTTGAAGCCGATTTAAAGATTGGTTAAGTCATTTTTAACCTTTATTTATTTGAACGCCATTTGGGTGGGAATGGTGTCCACGACCTGCGGCGTGAAAGGCAAGTATTTATCAACCACACCAACCGCTATATTTTGGCTGAACAAACATATATGGGTATGCTTTCATGATGTACTCTCTAAGACGTTGAGTAGGTGAACTAGTGTTATCTATGTTATTATTTTGTAGAAACAATTTCGTTATTCGCGTTTTAGTCTTAACAAATTACTTAAACGAATTTCAATATTAATATTTTTTTGGGATAAGACTGTACTTCCAAGAAAAAAAAGAGAATTTGGACGAGTTAAGAAGTCGCCGTGAAGGTACTTTAATTCTGTCTGAGCAGGCAATATTTTTGTATAAAGCCACAAGTAAACTAACCTTGAGATAGTATGTACTACCTAATCAACGTAAATTTGTTAATTTTGGGTTGCTTGTATTGTGTTTAGAGTATGTTGTAAGATCAACAGGACTGACATAGTCAAATATTGACTCAAAGTCCCGAAACATACTAAAATAAAAAAAAAGATACTTTAATAACCAATACTTACTTACTTATCGTACGGGCAGTGGTTACTCTATTGTCCAGTGTGGTTCAAGTCGCCCATAGGCCACTGACACGGCTTAACGACTGTTGTCTAATGACTACAACCTACGTTCAACGCGCCCTCCGGAGCACGGAGACGCTCATAAATTTAATTTTTGTTTAAATTTTTAAAAAAGACAACGCCTGCACCAGGGAATCTATTACCTGTGTCGCGGGGTACTTTACAAACATATAGACGGACACAAATTACATCCAGACTCAGAACAACTATTTATGGGTTACACAAATAGTGGTCCGGCGCGGGACACGAAGAGGCGAGGTGACTGCGAGGCCGCTGTGCCAAACGTGCAGGTAGTTAAACCACTTTGGTGGTGACCCATCTCTGGACTGACCGCGAGCCTAGATGCTTAACCTCGCCAATCTCTTACAGACTGATGAGAGCGCCAATGATACACTAATATCTAGTATCTAACAATCAGTTTGGCAGAACTCTTCGACTGTAAGTAATTGTTGCTCCCAGAAGTGAAAAGTTATCAAGTTTGTCAAGTTAATCCCATTGTTCGCTATAGATTGCTGGGATTTGATTTAAACTTCATAAAAGTCCCTCGTTAGTGTTGTTAACAGGCCAAATGAAGAACCAATTGGAATAAGGAATGAAACATCACTCAATTGACAGATCAATTTGAATCTTACGTACTTTCCATTTTGGTCAAAAGCTGAGATGTCAATACTGGTGTTTTAAGACCTTTTCTTCTTTCTTATAGCTGGTCAAAATTATTAATCGCCTCTATAAGTTCCCACAGCGCACATTGACTATGTTTAAGGGTTTGTAGAAAATGTGATCTATTTTCTTTTAAATTATTGATTAATGAAGAATTTATACTACATATGTGAGGGCCAAAAAGGAAAAATACAATAGCTATTGTAAAGTATTTTAATTACTACAATAGAAATGAGAAGTCTGTGAAATATACATATATGGTGTGACTTTGAGAGACACAATACGAAATACTGACGTAAGAGAGCGCCAGTATCCGGCGTAGAACAAGCCAGGTGGACAAAAGTCATTATCAAATTCCCAGAAATTTGTACTTTCTACCTGTTAACAACACCCCTAAACCTCTGATTCCAAGAATTGTTTATGTCTAACATTCCATATGGGTGAGTCATCGTTTATCAAAGTAAGGTAATTAGGTAAGTGCAGTTAAATAAATAGGTCAGTTGCATTTTAGCGACACTTACACTAACATCTCATGGTGGTAGTTCTAATTTTGTGAAAAGTTTTAGTGATGGATTTTACTTCTGAAGGTATGTTAAATATTATTTTCTTATTAGAATCTTTTAATGCGTTATAAACATTCATAAAGTAGACTATCTCTGAATACTTAAAAAATTACCATGTTTTTCTTAGTTTTCGAATTTATCAGGCTTAGAAAAGCCATGTATCCTCTTGTATCCACTCTGAATTTTTGATATGTTTTAACTACATGCCTATAGACTATTATGTGACCTATTTTATGTAGCACACTTGAGTACAACATTTTTTTTTCTTTTTTTGTAGAAATGACTTACTCTATTAGTAAAATAGAGTTTTTCGAAGAGTGGCTTAAGCACGAAAAAGACGAAAGAAATGATCGTCTATTTCAATTTATTTTGTCTAAGTGTGAAATGTCAAAGGGAAATTAAGATGAAATTAGCCAGCATTTCTTCGAAAATTGCAACCAAGTGGGTGTCTTCAGCAAAATCAAAAGAGCGTTTCCTGAATAAGAATAAGTTGTGGCTGAAAGGCGAAAATATAGAATTCTGCTTACGATCGACTCAACCACAACCTTCTACTTCATCTGCTGATTTTTGTCGACCCGGAAGACCTAAAAAAGTTTTCGAAGATTCGTCTTTTAAAACTAAGAAACGTAAAGTTGCTGATCTAGTTGAATTGCGGAGTGTTGGAGAATTAATGACTGCTGCAGAGGTAGCTCCACGGTCCACTGGATATAAAAACGTTGCCAGAGTAATAAAGGACATTGGCGAAAATCCATCTTCTGCCAGTACATGCCTTTAACAACCAAGTGCTGTGCAAACTGATAGACCGCTAAGTAGTGACGAGGCATTAGCGTATTATATTGATTCAAAATCAACAACCCACTCATATAAACAAAGTCGGAAGTGGACTATGAAAGTTGGGCATCACGTATTTCCATTATATGATTGCATTGTAAAATCAATAAAACTGTGTTATCCTTTAGAGGAGCACATTAATGTTACACAATCTCGAGCAGATATTGAGCTACAAGCCATTTTGAATAAAACAGCAGAGCGTTTGGTCGAAGCTCAGAGAGAAGTTATCACAAGTGTGCTTCCCAATACATCGTTTACTCTTATAAGTAAATGGGGATGTGACGGAAGTTCGGGTCATAGTGCTTACAAACAGAGATTTGAGAACAGCGAAGACACTGATGAGTTCCTTTTTGTTTATTCGTTCGTTCCTTTAAGATTAATTGACGAGGGTAACAACATTATCTGGCAAAATCCTCGTCCATCATCGACAATGTATTGTCGTCCAATTAAATTTATTTTTGCCAAAGAAACCCCGGAATTTACGAAAATCGAGACAAATAAGGTTTTGGAACAAATACACAACTTGGAGGCTACATCTTGTGATCTGGTGGTTCTAAAATTTCTATTAAACACAAGCTTCTTCTTACTATGACTGATGGAAAAGTGCGCAACGCTTTGACTGAGACACATTCATCGCAGAAATGCTATATTTGTGGGGCTACTCCCAGAATGATGAATGATGAAGGACAGCATTTTGATAGCAATCAGGATAATTTTGGCTTTGGTTTGTCAACATTACATGCTTGGATTCGTTCGTTTGAGTGCTTATTACACATTAGTTATAAGTTAGACATTAAGAAATGGCAAGCTAGGTCTTCAGAGGAAAAAGCAAGTGTAAAACAAAGATCAGACGAAATCAAACAACGATTCAAGCATGAAATGGGACTAATTGTGGACAAGCCAAAGCCAGGATTTGGTTCCACAAATGATGGAAACACAGCTCGACGTTTTTTCGGGAATCCCGAACTGAGTGCTCAGATCACAGGATTGGATGTTACAATCATCAAACACTTTGATGTATTGTTAAGGACATTATCTTGTGGCTTCGAGATAAATCTTGTTGAATTTAAAAAGCTTTATGATGAGACCAAAAGACTTTATTGAAGCCTTTACTCGTGGTACTACATGCCTGCTACTGTGCATAAATTGCTTATTCACAGTACAGAAGTGATTAAGACGGCAATAGTTCCAATAGGGCAACTTTCAGAGGAAGCCCAAGAATCAAGAAACAAAGATTGCCGGAGGTTTAGAGAGCACAACACCAGAAAGTGCTCTCGTCTCGCCACGAATGGAGACTTGCTCAATATGTTGATTTTAAAGTCTGATCCTCTGATCAATAGCCTTCGGGGAATACCGAAAAAAAAGAGTAATAAATTGTGCGCGGAGGTCTTAAAGCTCATCGTAGCTCCCACTATAGAGCCTCGACTCCAGTTGCAACCAAGACCTCCACAAACTCAGGAAGACTATTTTCAATTGGATTCATCGGATTCTGAATCTGATGATTCTGATATTGAGAATTAGTTTTATTGTAAATAGATTAGTCTAGTGTTAGATTTCGAATTTTTGTATTTTTTTAATGTTAGTCTAAGGTTGTATATTTATATTTGTATATTTAGATTTAGATTTTTTGTATTTAATATGTAAGTCTAAGGTTGTATATTTATATAGAATTAGCGTTGATATTTGCAGCGATTGAGATAATTTTATTCTTATTTTTTTTTCTGTATTGTAATCGTGTCATCACGAAATAATATATTTATACACCATCTCTATGCATTTTCCTTAAATAAAATATTATGGTACTACTAGCTGTCCCCCGCATCTTTGGTTACTGCTCCACTCTCGTGGGTCGCAGCGTGATGATATATAGCCTATAGCCTTCCACCATAAATAGCCTATCTAACATTGAAATATTTTTTTAAATCAGCAAAGTACTTCCTGAGATTAGTGCGTTCAAACGAACAAACAAACAGAGTTTTTAGTTTTATAATATTAATATAATATAGGTATATAAATACTTAATTTATAGATATAGTTCCAAAACCATGAAAAAATATTTTTGTCCTCTTTGCTTGTTCTACGCCGGACACTGTGGAGCGTTGTGGTGTGAAAGAGAATGTAGTCACAAAGATTGAAAAAGGTATGCTGAGATTGTTTGGACATAAAGAAAGGCTAATTGAAAGAAGATGCCATGACAAAAGAAGCATAGCTATCCTGTATGACTGGTACAACCAAAGGACCTCGTAGAACGTTCTCTGACCAAATTGGAAATGTTCTTAAGAAATTCCAGGTCACAAGTTGGCTAAATCGGCGATGCATGAAGAATATGAGACAAAAGAGGTATGCAAGGATCGTGATAAATGGAAATCTGTTGTCTCTGCCTATCTCTCTAGGAAATAAGCTTGAGTCTAATTATTTATTTTATTATTATTTTCCTTTGCATTACAAGTTGCACACAAATGGACAACAATGGGGGACATAATAATAATAATATAATAATAATAATATCTAGGGACAATGTCACACAGATCATCCTAGCCCCAAACTAAGCAAAGCTTGTACTATGGGTACCAGGCGACGATATACATACTTATATAGATAGACAAATACTTATATACATAGAAAACATCCATGACTCAGAAACAAATATTCGTGCTCATCACACAAATATTTGCACTTACCGGGATTCGAACCCAGGACCACCAGCTTCGTAGGCGGAGCACTACCAACTAGGGTACGGTGACATGATAATATTTGAGGCTCACAACTCTCGTCTCATATTTATATAAGAAAACATCATTCATAATATTCACTACAAACCTTTACTAGCCACAAAACATTGGGTATATAATTATTATCTATCACCACAACAAAGAGAAGTTTGTTCCAACACGGAAAGCTTAGTGGTTTCGTACAGACGCCAGCACATCAAGCTACCCCAATCTGTCAATGTTCCCCAATTGAAAGTGAACCTTATGCATTTATGATAAAGTTGAAAATCTATAAAAGAAATTTGACAGATTGGGGTAGCTCGATGTGCTGGCATCTGTACATTAAGTTTTAATAAAATATTAGTCGGTTTATCTTTGTGAAATGAATATTAAACAGTGGATAATAGGTTCTATGGGAAAATAATCTATATATATAAAAATTAATTGCTGTGTGGTGACGGCCTAAGAATATCACCACCCCCTCTCATCCCGTGGGGGGACGTAAAAGTCGTCCCGAGGGAAATATATACACCAGAGAACGGGCAGCAGCGTTCTCCTGAGTACCATGTCCACCTTACTGCGATCGCCAACCCGTCTGCCAAGCGTGGCGATTATGGCAAATCCCCTCAAATGATGGACACAACCAAACCGCGGCCCCCAGTCCCCGGCAGCCCTGCTATTCCCAGCCGTGGTAACAGCCGTGGTTACGGCAGGGCAGGGGGTGCTAAGAATCCCCGGCAGATTCCGCGTTACCAACACCGACGACCTCTGGCCCTGGCAACATATAACACACGTACACTGCGGTCCGACGAGAAGATAACCGAACTGGAGGAAGAATTGAGCAGGTTACATTGGGATATTGTAGGATTATCTGAAGTCCGAAGAGAGGGGGAGGACTCGATAATACTGAAATCCGGAAACCTGCTCTATTACCGGGAGGGTGACCAACTATCCCAAGGTGGTGTCGGGTTCATAGTCCACAAGTCCCTCGTGAACAACCTAGTGAAAATCGAGAGTGTGTCGACGAGGGTTGCGTACCTTATACTCAGAATCACCAACCGGTATTCGTTGAAGGTTATACAGGTATACGCACCCACTTCAACACACTCCGACAATGAAGTCGAGGTTATGTATGAGGACATATCCAGAGCCATACATACTTCTAACTCCTATTTCACTGTGGTCATGGGGGACTTTAACGCGAAGCTGGCCAAACGATTCGGTAATGAGCTGAGAGTGGGGCAATTTGGAACTGGAGACCGGAACCCCCGGGGCCAAATGTTGGCCGACTTCATGGAGAAGGAGGGACTCTTTATGATGAATTCCTTCTTCAGGAAGCCGGATCACCGCAAATGGACCTGGGTGAGCCCCGATGGTAAAACTAAAAATGAGATAGACTTTATCTTCTCGACGAGACGACAGATGTTCAATGATGTCTCCGTGATCAATGCGGTTAAAACCGGGAGCGATCACAGACTGGTCAAAGGCTCATTGAACCTTAATGTCAAACTCCAGAGGTCCCGACTGATAAAGTCTACGCTCCGACCTTTACCTATCCACGTCCAAAACCCCGAACCATTTCAGCTCGAACTGCAAAACCGTTTCGAATGCCTAGCAGACTGCGAGGAAGTGGACTCATACTATGACAGGCTCGTAGAAGCTGTCCATACGGCTGGGTCTAAGGTCTTCAAGGCCCGCCGTACAAACAGAACAAAAAAGATCTCTGACTTTACCCTGCAACTTATGGAAGATAGACGGAAAATGGTTCTGACATCCTCAAATGATGCTACCAGATATCGGCAGCTCAACAGACAGATCTCAAAGTCTTTGACTCGCGACACGCGGCAATTTAATACAATTAGTATTAAAGAGGCTATCGAGCGGAACAAAGGCTCTAAAGTGTTCGCAAGAGCTCTGTCTGTTGGACAGAGCCAACTGACGAAGCTGAAGACTGAGGATGGTAGAATCGTCACGTCTAAACCTGAGTTGCTGGGAGAGATCGAGAAGTTCTACGGACAGTTATATACGACAACACAGCCACCTGTCAAAAGTCATGCCTCAGATCCCAGAGCACGACTAACCCGACACTACACTGAAGACATCCCGGACGTCAGCCTGTACGAGATTAGAATGGCTCTCAAACAACTCAAGAACAATAAGGCGCCTGGTGATGATGGAGTTACAGCAGAGCTTCTGAAGGCGGGTGGTACACCAATCCTACGGGCCCTTCAGAAGTTATTTAACTCCGTCATACTAGATGGTCAAACGCCACAAGCATGGCACAGAAGCGTGGTGGTGCTCTTCTTCAAAAAGGGCGACAAGACCCTATTGAAGAATTATAGACCCATTACACTGCTGAGCCATGTTTACAAGTTGTTTTCGAGGGTCGTTACGAACCGTCTCGCGCGCAGGTTTGACGACTTCCAGCCTCCCGAACAAGCCGGTTTCCGAAAAGGCTTTAGCACCATAGACCATATACATACGCTGCGGCAAGTTATACAGAAGACCGAAGAGTATAACAAGCCACTGTGCTTAGCGTTTGTGGACTATGAGAAAGCCTTTGATTCTATCGAAACATGGGCCGTGCTGAGGTCTCTCATAAGGTGCCAAATTGACTACCGGTATATCGAGGTGATAAAGTGTTTGTATGAAAACGCCACTATGTCAGTGCGACTCCAGGACCAGATCTCGAAACCTATCCACTTGCAGCGAGGCGTGAGACAGGGAGATGTTATATCTCCGAAACTGTTCACCGCTGCATTGGAAGACGTCTTCAAGCTTCTGGACTGGAAAGGCTTTGGCATCAATGTCTATGGCGAGTACATCACTCACCTTCGATTTGCCGATGATATCGTAGTCATGGCTGAGACCATGGAAGACCTCGGTACAATGCTCGATGACCTCAGCAGAGTCTCTCAACAAGTGGGTCTGAAAATGAACATGGATAAGACAAAAATCATGTCAAACGTTCATGTTGCACCCACTCAATTGAAAGTTGGTGACTCTGCACTCGAAGTTGTAGAGAACTATATTTACCTAGGACAGACCATCCAACTAGGTAGGTCCAACTTCGAGAAGGAGGTCAATCGTAGAATCCAACTCGGCTGGGCAGCGTTCGGGAAGCTACATAACATCTTCTCGTCCAAAATACCGCAGTGTTTCAAGTCGAAAGTCTTCGACCAGTGTGTGTTGCCAGTGATGTCAAAGTCAAAGTCAAAGTAACTTTATTCCGTAAAAATTTTACATTTATGTGGAATCGTCATATTTTTGATGACATACGGAACAGAGACGTGGTCGCTCACTATGGGCCTTATTAGAAGGCTCAAGGTCACCCAAAGAGCAATGGAGAGGGCTATGCTCGGAGTTTCCCTGCGGGATCGCATCAGAAATGTCGAAATCCGCAGGCGAACCAAAGTCACCGACATAGCCCGAAGAATTGCCAAGTTGAAGTGGCAGTGGGCAGGGCACATAGCTCGTAGAGCCGACGGCCGTTGGGGCAGAAAGGTTCTCGAGTAGCGACCACGAACCGGAAGACGCAGCGTGGGCAGGCCCCCTACAAGATGGACCGATGATCTTGTGCGGGTCGCTGGAAAATGCTGGATGCGAATAGCACAAGACCGGCAATTGTGGAGATCTTTGGGGGAGGCCTTTGTCCAGCAGTGGATGTCTTTCGGCTGAAATGATGATGATGATGATAAAAATTAATGCCACTTTTCGTTGTAATGTTATAACTTAACAACGCCTTTACCGATTTGACTAATTTTCGATCTTGAATTATTCGTGGAAGTCCAGGGAAGATTTGTACGCAGAGTAAATTTAAAAAAAGTTTTGAAGAAGTGTAAAATCAACATCTTTTAGCAATTTAAAATATATATTTGGTTGAATAAATGAACTTAATAATCATTTTTTATTACTATGCTTCATACGTAGCGAAGCACGTACTGGGCCGCTAGTATAAAATATAAGATGTAAAGTATAGGTGACGAAACATAAGGACTTTAAGTTGACCATGAAACTGAAAGAAAAGAAAAAGGTTCATTCTTAAGATGCACAGATTATCGATAACTCAATTTACAACAAAGAGAATATAAACATACTGCATTGTTGGTGGTTACACTATCACTTTCATCATATGTTTGCTATTTTGTCTAGTATTGGTGAATCAAATCAATAAATATCTACCGACTATGGTATGGGAGGGTTATATATACAAAAACGAAACGACCCAACCGTTTTGTTTTTATCTATATAACCCTCCCAAAATCATCAAAACCCCATGTCGAAAACTAAAAACAAAGAACTTTTTTTTTAATTACGTTCAGTTTCAGGATTCGGTCAGGATTTCAATTATGTTGATCTTAGTATTTTTTTCTTTCTCACACGTATGCCGTAGAGGTAGAGACATTCTCAACAATAGTGATTCCTCTTAAAGTAGGAGATCCATAGAGGTACAAACGAGCTACTTTATAGCGAAAGAATGATATCTTCTAACTACGTAATTTTGATCCTAAATAAACATTCTAAATATCTATGTATTTACTAACATTCCTAAAGCTCGGAACGCCTTTACCAGAATGATAAATAAATACAAAGATTTTGTAAATATATCCTAAACAAACCTAAATCCCTGAATCTTCAGAACACCTATCTCAGGTACCAGGAGAGCATAAAACTTAATATGTTCATAAATCGGCCCTTTAACACTATGCTTGGCGAGCTAAGGTGTTTAGCTCCAATTTAACTGAACATTTACGTTACACAGAGAATTATCTACTCTGTTGCTTTGAGTTAAAGTCTTGAATAGGTTGTTTCAAAAAGTCCTGAACACACAAATCATGTACTTTGTTCGTAGGAAGGTGACATAAGGGGTATTGTATGTTAACACACCTCATAATTTAAAGTCTAGGCTGTGTGTTCGCATATTTCAGTTTACTAAGATGGCATCTCTCTTGCTGAAAGGACTTTCTGGTTAAGTGGAGATAAGTTACATACTGTTTAACTATTAGGATAAGGTTGAAATTAGCGTATTTTAAATAATGAATGGCAGCTTTAAATAATGATGATCTGGGGTTTGAATTGTGGACCTCATAATGCGGCAGACCAGTAAGGCCTCATTTACTGAGACGCGGGGCGTCGCGCGTTGCGTTGAGCGGCGCGGCCCGCACTGAATTCAAATATATGGCGTTGTATGAGTGCGTTTACGGAGAAGCGATTTTAGACGCGTTTGTTTAAATTAGGGCGTTTTTTGCGGCCGAGCCCGCGGATGGCACCGACGCGTCCCACGCGGCGTTTATCGCGGCGGCGCACGCAGCGGCAATACTCGATGAAGCTATGTCCGCCGCGTGCTTCGCTACACGCTAGAGGATATCTAGCGCTATGAACATGGTCGTATATTGCTATAAGTTTGTGTTTACACGTGCGATGATGCGTGCCGCTTCACGCGCCGCCCCACCGTAAACAGAATAAACGTCCGACGCGCCGCGAGACGCCACGCCACACGCGACGTGAGACGCCCCGCGTCTCCGTAAATGAGGCCTAAGGCATATTTATAATATAAGCATTTCATTTATGTATTTTGCATCGATTGAAACGCGATAGATCATTATTTGTTACAGGGAATTATTTTAATATAGGCTATTTATTTTAATAGGCGCTCATAGCTAAATGCGCTCACCAGTCCGTAAGGATCGGTGAGGTTAAGCAACCAGGCTCCCGGTCAGTCCATAGATTCATAGTCACGATACATTTCTCAACTCATCATAATCATCATCATCAGCGTAAAATCCACTGCTGGACCCAGGTCTCCTCAGAAAGTATCCTGGAGGTGTTTGCCGTGGTGACCGTGCTTGGCATGCGACTTGACTACGCAGTTAGGTGGTTGCTAGTACACAGGTGGCGCTGCTGCCCGACTACTACCTACTACATACGAGAAGATATACTACTACTACATAGCTCATAGCTAGATGCTCTCACCGGTCCGTAAGAGATCGGCGAGGTAAAGCAACTGGGCTCGCGGTCAGTTCATAGATGGGTGACCGCCAAAGTGGTTTAATTCCTGAGCGTCTCCGTGCTTCGGAGGGCACGTTAGGCTGTCGGTCCCGGTTGTAGTCATTAGACAACAGTCGTTAACCTATGTCGGCTTGAAAAACTCTGAAACCAGAGTAACCATACGATAAGTAAGTAATTTTAAGCAATTTTTTTTATTTTTTATTTATTAATAGTGTGTGTTTTTAGGGTTCCGTAGCCAAATGGCAAAAAACGGGACCCTTATAGATTCGTCATGTCTGTCTGTTTGTCCGTCCGTCCGTATGTCACAGCCACTTTTTTCCGAAACTATAAGAGCTGTACGACTGAAACTTGGTAAGTAGATGTATTCTGTGAACCGCATTAATATTTTCATATAAAAATAGAAAAAATGAGAATAATTTTCCGGGTTTCCCCATACATAGAAGTGAAACTCAATTTTTTTTTTTTCATCGTACCCATTAATGTGGGTTATCTATGGACAGGTCTTCAAAATGATAATCAGGTTCCTAATATAATTTTTTTCTAAACTGAATAGTTTGCGCGAGAGACACTTCCAAAGTGGTAAAATGGGTGTCCCCCCCCCCCCTCTAACTTCTAAAATAGAATGATAAAACTAAAAAAAATATATGATGTACATTACCACGTAAACTAACAACGAAAATTGGTTTGAACGAGATCTAGCAAGTAGTTTTTTTTTAATACGTCATAAACCGCAATTTGCATTCATTTAATCAACTGAAATACTTGCTGCTATGGAACCCTTCATGTGCGAGTCCGACTCGCACTTGGCCGGGTTTTTTATTATTAGCATCATACATGGGATAGAAGTGAAACTTCTTAAAATAACACAACAGCGTCTGAGTTTGAAGCCAGCTATGATAATTGCAGGTCCTTATTTGTCCATGCGTTAGGGATATTATATTTTTGAATGACGAACAAACGTACCGTTCCTTTGTTTGTCTATGTTTTTTTTTGTTTGTTTTTATAAATTCTTAATTTCAATAATAATAATAACACTTACAGAGTATTTGACTTCAACACAGCACAATACAGATCGTTATCTACTAAACACTTTCACAGGCTGTAGCACCTTTATAAGTTTAACACAATGACATATTTGAGATATACTAATTTAAACATTATTTTGATAATTACTAAAATAATCAATACGTTTCAAATGTGGATTCATTAGTTTTGAAATTCACTTATGGCATAAATTAGTTTATAAATTAATTAAAAAATAATATTCACAATTGTAGGTGCTAGAAGATAATACAGTCTGTAAGTTTCCAACCTAACTTGATCCTATGTAAGCTGACAACCAGACTCCTTCAGGCCATAAATATACTGACTGGTTGGTTTAGTGGTTAGTGCCTGACTATTAAGCCAGAGGTCTAATACAACATGCAACGTAATTAACGCACACCCTCAAACACCCCAATTAGAATATTATGTTGTAATCATAATACATAAACTGAATTTTTTATTTAACTTTTTATGTATGCATTATTATTTACTAAATTAGTTTCTTGGAATAAAGGTTATTTTTCTTTATTTTGTATTGAATTATAGAATTTGTATGAATACAAATAAAACTGCGATTTATAAGTCTTATTACTTTGACTTACGGTCCATTTCAATTGATTTTGACTCTAAAGAGTTGATATGATAATAATTTCCGTAATTTTAATTATCTTGGAATAAAAATTACCTGTATTAAAAATATATAAATCGATTCAGTAAACGATTCTGAACAAACATACACACATGTTGTATAAAACAAATGAATAAATCTTTGGAGATCAAAAACTCATCTCCTTTTACTTAATTGCACAGAAATATCTTGGGACACCTAACACAATGTCATCTAATCGCAAACAGACAAGTTATAAGCAAACTTATATATTTCTGAATACATAAATATTATAATAATAATATCTGGGGACAATGTCACACAGATCATCCTAGCCGCAAACTAAGCAAAGCTTGTACTATGGGTACCAGGCAACGATATACATACTTATATAGATAGATAAATACTTAAATACATAGAAAACATCCATGACTCAGAAACAAATATTCGTGCTCATCACACAAATATTTGCAATTACCGGGATTCGAACCCAGGACCACCAGCTTCGTAGGCAGGAGCACTACCAACTAGGCTACGGTGACCGTATTAGAGGTATATAGACCGCAAGACGCAGCGTGGGGAGGCCACCTACAAGGTGGACCGACGAACTTTTAAGGGTCGTGGGAAGCCGCTGGAAGCGGGCAGCACAAGACCGACTATTGTGGAGATCCTTGGGGGAGGCCTTTGTCCAGCAGTCTATCGGCTGAGATGATGATGATATATTATAGATTAATGATGATGATGATATAATATTATAGATAATAAATAACTTTATTTATTTATTATCTAAATTACACCAGACAAAATAATAGGGTTCATCACACAAAGATTTGTCCTAGGTGGAGATAGAACCCACGACCTCTGGTTTAGCAGTTAGGCTCACTAACCAAAGACCAAAGGCCATCCGTTATCAAGGCATAATAAAATATAATGGTTCATTATACTATTCTCCAATTTCTAGTCCTAATTATACAAATTGAATTAAATACACAACAAACACTTAAACAACTTTTCATATTCTCGCCAAAATGTCTAGACGTCTTTCAGATGCCGAGTCAATTTGAAAAAAAAAACAAAAATTTTCTTAACAATGGTACGAAGAAAAGTGGCTACGAGCTGAACAAAAGCATTGTTCCGTCGCCTTCATAACTTTGTTTTTTTTTATAACTGGCTGGCATGTTTTGCGGTGTTATTGATTTTGTGTTGGTGAGAAAATAGGTAACTTGAGTGAGGTAGAACATAGAGTTTATTCGTTCTATGTACTGTTGCGCTATCAGAATCCAGCGGTTTCCAACTTAAGGAAAACGGTGGATGCGGATGGCGCATGATAACATTTAATTCGTACCTTAATATAGACAGAACCAGTCGACAATATGTAGTAAAAATATAGCTAAAATTTAAAATTCTGATAATTAAACCTACACGTGATCCTTGACAATAACACAATAACTTAATTTAAGTTAGTTAACTATCCGTACTGTTATAAAATAAATCTTATTGTAAATTATTTCCTACAATCCGTGTACCTAAATATCTTTATGTACCTAAAAATAATTATAAATTAATTATATATTACTACGAATATGTTCTGACTATTTACAAGCGCTTTTTAAAGTCTACGTGAATAAAAACCTTTTTTTATTTTTTTTTGTCTTTAAAAAAAATAACTACAAGATAGAGCGAACCTTTTAAGATTTGCAATAATGTTGAATAAGCAACATCTAAATCAAATATAAATGTAGGTTTTTTGACTAGGAAAGCAACTCTACAATTTTATTTTATTTTTTTGCTTAAGCCGGCCAATGCCTAATCTTGCCACCCGCAAAAAGTGTCTGCGGTTGGGTATGTTGGCAAATCTGACGTGGAATTCTTCAGGCGCCTGGTCGGGGGAGCCCCGGGAACGCGGGTGCCCCCTCTACCATACATCATAGTTATTAACAATATTAATCTTATATGTCATGATCCTGGGTGTAGGTAAGGTCTTTCGAGTTTTTAGGAGGAGGGATATGTCTTGGATCCCGCAACGAATTCAAGCAAAAAGAAACAAGAAGGAGTCTAAAAAATGGAGTTTCACTTCTTTCCATAGCAAAGCGGGAGACATAGTAATATTAGGAAGCTAGCTAGGGTATTGCATCTAGAGAAGCCAGCTGCAAAAGCACCTAAGTGTACATTTTAGGAGTCCTATCAATATATTCTATTCTATTCTTAAAAGCAGAGAATCTTCTAGGTTTACAGGATATCTATCTATACATATAATAAAATCGTAGGAAAGTCAAAACTGTACATTGAATATTTTTTTAAAGGATACTTGGAGCGTGATATACAATCAATATCGAAGACAAAAATATAGTTTTTAGAATTTTTGTCTGTGTGTCTGTTTGTCTGTATGTATGTCCGGGCTAAACTCAAAAAGTACTGCATGGAATTAGTTCAAATCTTACATGAATATTACTTAGAGGTCGGATCGACATATAACCTACATAGCGTGATAATATTATTATCACGCTATCACCTATGGAGGAGGAGCTGTGATAATTTATAAAATTTAACGCGGGTAAAACCGCGGGGCACAGCTAGTGTATAATAAATATTGATATTGATTACAAGCGATTCAACATAGTATCGCGCTCGTTTTGCGGAGACTACAGTTATAAACTATGTATTGTGCGTACAAATCAGCGATTGAAATCAATATCTGTTTGCATTCTTAAGTGCTTTTATGTATTAGGCAGGATAGCAAGGGTAGGTTCCTCAGCGGAGAGGATCACGTTGGCCCCTTAAAACGTGATTGGTTATAATAGTGCCCCCCGTGCTGTGGCCCGAATCCCATAAGGGTGCCCACATCTATTAGTCGCTAAAATGAAGCTACTGGCTGAGAGCCTTCTGCGCTAGGCAACTGCTCGTCTTCAATTCTTTAAATTTAATATAGTAGTACTAAATTAAAAAGTAAATTGTTATGTATTTAAGGATAAATAAAAATATGTGTGATAAGACAGACCGCACGGATGGACTAACTTTTTTTTTACTATTATGCTATATTCTACTATGTTAATGTAATGCATTGTGAGCTTGACAAGTACACGTATGTTAATGCCCAACTGCTGAATAAATTTAATTTCATCATTATTAAATATTTTTTTTGTCCACAGCGAATCGTACCCACTTACACCGCTCCCCGACGAGGTAGGGGGCGGCGTCATCACCGAAGGGCCGACCCTTCTCCTCGCGGCCTGGACGCCGAAGGGCCACGGGCTGATCACTGTGAAAGACTACGACATATACTACCGACCTGCCCCCAGGAGCTCCACGGGATATAGAGTCACGGAGACCGGTGTGCCAGGAACAATACATAATGGGGTTCCAGATTGGTTGTACGAAGGTATGTGATATTTTAACTTTTAAACTTTCGCGTACCATATTTATAAAACACTAACTAAAAATCATCGATATGATAGTGGCGCCGTCTGTCGAAGATTGGTCGTACCAAATCAGAAACTTTCGTAAGTTCATTCGTCCTTTATTTATTTGAAAGCTATTCACGAAAACGATGTTCGGCGACTTAGCCGGTAGAGCCTCTGGTTGACCATGGAGATAGTACTGAATTTTAAATTACATTTCCTTTTTAAATTGATGAATTTTTTTAAATTGAATGATGAAACCTATAAGCACTGCATTAATACGGGATTTTAATAAAATAAAATTTATCTTCAAGCAGGAATTGAGCCTGCACTCTCATCTTTGCCTCTACTTCTGCTCTGCCGTACAAACTAAACACACCAGAAGATCATATTTACGAGTTCCCTTGCAATTTTTTTTATGAGGTTGCAGATGCCATCTATGGTCTTAGTTCTAGAAACAAGACCAACAAATTTAAATCTAACTCCACAAAGAAATACATTGTGTCGAAACAATTCAATTACTACATTTAATACAACATACAGTTATGTTGTAATATACTAATATAGACCATTTACAACAACATGATTATTCAACTTATCATCATCATCATATCAGCTGAAAGACGTCCACTGCTGGACAAAAGCCTCCCCCAAAGATCTCCACAATTGCCGGTCTTGCGCAATCCGCATCCAGCAATTTCCAGCGACCCACACAAGATCATTGGTCCATCTTGTCCATCCAACTTATGCACTACTTTAATTTCCCAAATCATTAATTGTAAAGGAACTTAATACGATAGCATTTTAATAATCGTCTCACACGAAAATAAACCTTATGCCTCGCGTCGAAGGTTTAATTTGACTGCATACATAAAAATATATACATTACAGCAAAAGTACTGAACAGCATTATATACTCAGTTAAATACAAACCTACATAAAGCCAACAAAAGAAACACCAAGTCATACACTATACAAAAAACACCAAACAATAAGGCTAAAACCACAACAAAACACATTTTCAATTCAAAATACTATTCAAAGTGAACAGGACCTATACCAACAGACTGTTCGCCCAATTTTGTAATTTACGTAAAGGACCTAAAGCTCAGAATAACTGTGATAATATATCATTTAAGCTCTTTTTACTCTAAACAGTGGAAACGTTCCATTCTTGAACTTTAAAATATCCTACTAATAATATTATAAACGCGAAAGTTTGTAAGTATGGATGGATGGATGGATGTTTGTTACTCTTTCACGTAACTGCATGGATTTTTATGAATCTTTACAATAATATAGCTTATATATCAGAATAAAACATAAGCTACAATTTATAAAGATATTGTGTGAATTGTCCAAAATATGACGATAAGTTTCAAGTAAGTATGAAAACAGCTATTCCGGCATGCATTGCCAAAACCGCTAAAGGTACACATCCGTCTAATATATAAATGCAGTAAGTAATATTATAAAGTTTGTGAGTATAGATGTATGGATGTATGTTTGTTACTCGTTTACGCCAAAACTTTAACGCGGGTGCATAGTAAGTTTTTTCATATAGGAAACGGTAGTAATATGTACTGAAAGTACAATAATTCCACTTCTTCAATGTATTGCCAGTCAATTAATATTATCGAAAGAACATAGTAAATTAACGGTAGTATGGTAAGTCGGAAGGATGTTAGAATTCCTCGCTTGTACATTTAATGTAAGTGCTCTTTGCCCCGATAAGTGGATAAAGTAGACGCGGATTTGAAGTTTAAACATTGCGAAAGTGTTTTTGAACTGTAAAAGCTTTCGTACTTTTTCTTATAGACCTTTTCCAGCCATTAAGTAATACTGCTTACTTTTAAATGGAAGGGAATTTGTAAATTGAGAATGTCGGAGTATGTAATGCCGTCCCAAAAGAGATTACTGACGTATGTTTGCCGTACATACTTACTTATCGTATGGGCAGTGGTTACCCTACTTTCAGAGTTGTTCAAGCCGCCCAGTAAGCTTCTGACCCGGCTTAACGACTGTTTTCTAATGACTACAACCAGGGGTTCTACCGGCTAAGTCGTCGAACATCGTTTTTGTGAATGGCGTTCAAATAAATAAACGTTAAAAATAACTTAATCAATCGTTAAATCGGCTTCCATGACCAGATGTGACGTCATAAATGGTCCGGAATCGATTGTCAACGTTGAAGCCGGTTTAATGTTTGGTTTAAGTCATTTTTAACGTTTGTTTATATGAACGCCATTTAAGAAATCGATGTTCGGCGACTTAGCCGGTAGAGCCCCAGGACCGATAGCTTGGCGTGCCCTCAAAGATGCTGAGAAATTAAACCACTTTGGTGGTCATCCATCTATGGACTGACCGCAAGCCTGGTGGCTTAACCTCGCTGATCACTTGTTTCGCCGTAGTAGTATCGATCGTCGTATCGTAACTTAACTTAAAATTTTATAGAAACGATAAATAGCATGCTACATACAACTTGTAACGTAATTAACGCGCACCCTCAAACACCCCAATTAGAATATTATGTTGTAATCATTATACATTTTTTTACAATTTTTATTTAACATGTATATGCATTGTTATTAATAAACGGGATATTAAATTAGTTTCTTTGAATAAAGTTTATTTTTCTTTATTTTGTATTGAATGATGGAATTTGTATGAATACAAATAAAACTGCGACTTTAAAAGTCTTATTACTTTGACTTACTGTCCATTTCAATTTGTTTTGACTGTACAAGGGTTAATATGACAATAATTTAATACGTTTTAATTATTATGGAATAAAAAATACGTATATTATAATTATATAAATCGATTCAGTAAATCATTCTGAACAAACTATTTTCAGGATGTGCGTTAATTAAGTTACATGTTGTGTGCCGTCGGCACTTTAGTCGAAAACCGTGTGGCTCCCGGCCCAGAAAGAATAACAGGATCACGCCATATCTTCTCGTCTTACTTACTTACTTACTTATCGTATGGGCAGTGGTTACCCAAGTGACAAAGTTGTTCAAGTCGCCCAGTAGGCCTCTGACATGGCTTAACGACTGTTGTCTAATGACTACAACCGGGACCGACAGCTTAACGTGCCCTCCAAAGCACGGAGACGCTCAGGAATTAAACCACTTTGGTGGTCACCCATCTATGAACTGACCGCGAGCCTAGTTGCTTTACCTCGCCGATCACTTACGGACCGGTGAGAGCATCTAGCTATGAGCTATGTAGTAGTAGTATATCTTCTCGTACGTAGTAGTATTCGGGCAGCAGCGCCACCTGTGTACTAGCAACCACCTAACTGCGTAGTCAAGTCGCAAGCCAAGCGCGGTCACCACGGCAAACACCTCCAGGATACTTTCTGAGGAGACCTGGGTCCAGCAGTGGATTTTACGCTGATGATGATGATTATGATGAGTTGAGAAATCTATCGTAATTATTAATGACCACCTCTAAGAGCTGCTGACATGCTTATCCAGATATTTATTTATTTATTTATAAAGGCACAACAACAGCTACGATTGAGCTAATGATTGGTACCAAGTAATGGTCTTATACAGTTGCCAATAACAGGTGAACCAACACTCACAAATATATAATTTTTTTGCCCACGTCTCCGCTAAAGCAGACAGAATCACATAATGTTAGTGTATGAAATGTATTTGATGTTATTCTAGTATTTAAATTATTTTATCTATTATTATTATATTATTATTTTGTGATTTAATGCAATTTTTTTTTCGACATACTTAGCCACATTATTGGATAGTATGGTTTAGTTAAGTTTAATAACTGTTTCTTATATTTTTGTTTATATAGTTTATAATCACTTTAATTTTATTACACTTTGTTTTAGCTTAGGTTATCATTTCTATTTTGAAAGAAAGAAAAAATCATTTATTCATTGCCAGGCCGGATATAACAATGAAATTATACAATAACAGAAAAACAAACAATGAAAGTTTTATACTAAACTATATATTTTATTTATATTTATTACATATCAAAAAACTTAAAGAGATTAATTTGCATATTAACAATAACCAAAACTTACATACTTTAATATTTAATACCTATAAATAAAAAACAGAATTTAAATCGTTGCCTGCGGGCAAGGTGCCCAGAAAGCTGGCCACATTACCCCGTTGAATAGCGAGGCTAATACGTTGTTTTAAGTACGAGCCAGCTCTCTGGTCACCTGACGACTTGATTAGACGCCTGGACAGCTCCCTAACAAAAACACGTGCTTCTGGACCCCAGGGACCCATTGTTTCCACCCCAAAGGGAAGAAAGATATATCCTCCACCGATTGAAGTATATTTTCTTCGCTTAAGGGCCTCCGCGGATTCAGCCACAACTCCCGCCGCCCTCGAGCTGATTGGTAGGTGGGAGGGAGCCAGTGTGTCAACACAAGTTGCATCCCACACCAAAGGCTTCCCTCGACTCCAAGGAACCAACGTCATTCCATCAGGCCTCTTGCCATCGTCACGTGAAATACCGTTGGGCTCTAAAAGAGCCGGCACGTGGACGGTAGCAAGGGTCCGGTGGATGACGTCATTGAGGGCGGCATGGCGCGATTGACGTCCAGCGCTACGGCGGCAAGATAGACCATGATGACCTAAGCGATCTACTTCAACTCCACAGGGACAATTGTGTGGTTCTGTTTGGGAGATGCCCAGACGCAGACCAACTGCAATGGAAAACATATTGTTATCCAAAAGCGTTCCTATATTGGTCGAAGGGATTGCCTGCAACCAGTAACCCGACTCACGTTCGGAAGTGGCTAGTAGACGAGCCCGGTCTCGAATATCTGAACATGTATTAAGTAGGGAATTTTGAATTGACTTACATAGGGGCTCGTCCCATTGTCGTTGAGAGAAGAGTAATTTTGGAAACGCCGCACTCGGACAGGCCATCGACCAAGCATCTTTGGCTGCATCCATGCCCACCAACGGTGCACTGCCGATTGATGGGCTAATTATCCTGCGATACAAACCCTCAGTGGAATGGACTGAAGACAAAAACGCTGGAAGAGAAACACTAGAAATTTTGCGAATACCTAAACCTCCAAAACGGATCGGAAGGGAGGCCTGACACCAGGAGTTATCCGAAAGCGAACAATTTAAAATTTGGGTTAAAACATTTTTAATTGAGTTGTCCAAACTTGATAAAAGACAGGTTTGGTTCCAAAATGGACAGCAACGGAGGATATAGATGAATTTTGGTACGAACAAACAAAATCTAATAATATGAAAAGCAACATGTGAATGAATTTTGGATAGTAGTTCTGAAGTGTCTTCAAATTTACAGCGCTGGTCGTTAATAAAAGTAGGGAATGAATCTTCAAGAATTGGAGCACCCAAGAGGCAAAGCGACTCTTTACTTAAAATTTTTAAATTTGGAGCCAGACTATTAAATTTTCTTTCTCATTATTAGCGACGGTATCCATGATAAATAGTTCGCATTTGGCGAAATTAAAATCCAGACCAATCGAATGAAATTTTGCTATTAACGTTTCCAAATCATTAAAAACAGATGTTGAATCGCCTCCTAGGGTTCCGTCGTCTAAATACCACATGTTCAATTTGGAATTTAGGCTGGAAATTATAGGATGGATGGCCAAGCTGAAAATGGCCGGTCCGAGTGGGTCACCCTGTTGGCAACCAGAACATGAATTCACTAAGTGATTCTTGAATATTAAATTGGAGTGAGAACCGTAACATTACCAAAGATAAGAATAAATTTCTGGAATAAAATTTAGAATTTCAGTTTTATACTTAATATTCGTTAGTCCATTCTAGGTGAAAAGGCATCTATTTCAGCATTGGCCGTCGCAATATTGCGACAACGCTGATATTCTGATAGCGCCCGACTGTGGGGTCCACGGATAGTTAACCCCCATTACATACTACAATAAAATGAAATGAAATAACAGATATTTGATAAACTAAATACATTAATAATACAACTAAAAAGAATTTAATATAGTGAAGAAATATGTGGCTAAGTATGTCGAAAGAAAAATTGCATTAAATCACAAAATAATAATATAATAATAATAGATAAAATAATTTAAATACTAGATTAACATCAAATACATTTCATACACTAACATTATGTGATTCTGTCTGCTTTAGCGGAGACGTGGGCAAAAAAAAAATATTTGTGAGTGTTGGTTCACCTGTTATTGGCAACTGTATAAGACCATAACTTGGTACCAATCATTAGCTCAATCGTAGCTGTTGTTGTACCTTTATAAATAAATAAATAAATATTTGGATAAGCATGTGAGCAGCTCTTAGAGGTGGTCATTAATAGTTACGATACATTTCTCAACTCATCATAATCATCATCATCAGCGTAAAATCCACTGCTGGACCCAGGTCTCCTCAGAAAGTATCCTGGAGGTGTTTGCCGTGGTGACCGCGCTTGGCATGCGACTTGATTACGCAGTTAAGTGGTTGCTAGTACACAGGTGGCGCTGCTGCCCGAATACTACTACGTACGAGAAGATATACTACTACTACATAGCTCATAGCTAGATGCTCTCACCGGTCCGTAAGTGATCGGCGAGGTAAAGCAACTAGGCTAGCGGTCAGTTCATAGATGGGTGACCGCCAAAGTGGTTTAATTCCTGAGCGTCTCTGTGCTTTGGAGGGCACGTTAAGCTGTCGGTCCCGGTTGTAGTCATTAGACAACAGTCGTTAAGCCATGTCAGAGGCCTACTGGGCGACTTGAACAACTTTGACACTAGGGTAACCACTGCCCATACGATAAGTAAGTAAGTAAGTAAGACGAGAAGATATGGCGTGATCCTGTTATTCTTTCTGGGCCGGGAGCCACACGGTTTTCGACTAAAGTGCCGACGCCATATACAACATGTAATTTAATTAACGCACATCCTGAAAATAGTTTTTTCAGAATGATTTACTGAATCGATTTATATAATATTTAATATACGTATGTTTTATTCCATAATAATTAAAACGTATTAAATTATTGTTATATTAACCCTGTACAGTCAAAACAAATTGAAATGGACAGTAAGTCAAAGTAATAAGACTTTTAAAGTCGCAGTTATATTTGTATTCATACAAATTCCATCATTCGATACAAAATTAAGAAAAATAAACTTTATTCAAAGAAACTAATTTATTATCCCATTTGTTAATAACAATGCATATACATGTTAAATAAAAATTGTAAAAAAATGTATAATGATTACAACATAATATTCTAATTGGGGTGTTTTAGGGTGCGCGTTAATTACGTTACAAGTTATATGTAGCATGCTATGTGCCGTTTCGATAAAATTTTAAGTTAAGTTACGATACGACGATCGATACTACTACGGCGAAACAAGTGATCAGCGAGGTTAAGCCACCAGGGTTGCGGTCAGTCCATAGATGGATGACCACCAAAGTGGTTTTATTTCTCAGCATCTTTGAGGGCACGCTAAGTCCTGGTTGTAGTCATTAGAAAACAGTCGTTAAGCCGGGTCAGAGGCCTACTGGGCGGCTTGAACAACTCTGAAACTAGGGTAACCACTGCCCATACGATATGTAAGTATGTACGGCAAACATACGTCAGTGATCTCTTTTGGGACGGCATTACATACTCCGACATTCTCAATTTACGAATTCCCTTTCATTTGAAAGTAAGCAGTATTACTTAATGGCTGGAAAAGGTCTATAAGAAAAAGTACGAAAGCTTTTACAGTTCAAAAACACTTTCGCAATGTTTAAACTTCAAATCCGCGTCTACTTTATCCACTTATCGGGGCAAAGAGCACTTACATTAAATGTACAAGCGGGGAATTCTAACATCCTTCCGACTTACCTTCTACCGTTAATTTACTATGTTCTTTCGAAAATATTAATTGACTGGCAATACATTGAAGAAGTGGAATTACTGGAGTTTTGGCGCCAACGTGGAAAATGACGCATCAGGGCATTGTTTCATTTTCAAAAACTGGTGTAAATTCAAGTTTTTATTTATTTATTATTTTTTCTTTCTTTCAAAATAGAAATGATAACCTAAGCTAAAACAAAGTGTAATAAAATTAAAGTGATTATAAACTATATAAACAAAAATATAAGAAACAGTTATTAAACTTAACTAAACCATACTATCCAATAAAAATTAAACCAAATTATACTTCTATTTAAAACCATATATATATATATAGACAAACAGAAATAAAAAGACATCAATAAATATATTGCGGTCTGTGGAGTGGGTCACTCCTGATTTTATGATTAGCGGCTAAGTCATCGCTCAAACGCTTCCTATCTATATGAAAGACTAGCTGTGGCCGGCGGTATTACCCGCGTTAAATTTTATAAATTTCCTTGCTATAAACCTCACGGAGCCCGAGACCTTTCCAACGAATGCAAAACCGTGGAAATCGGTTTGTGCGTTCTGGAGTTATAGCGTCAGGAAGGAAAACCCGACTTATTTTTATATATAGTAGATTTGGAAAATGTTATGGGTAGGTAAGAAGATGTAATCAAACCAAATCACATATTAGTATTTGCATGGTAGTATTATAGGAATAGAATGGAAGGAATATGTAATGTATAAAGGTTCTAAAAAATTGTAACAGCTAATATTTCTACCTACATTCAAAGCAAACCTACATTCAAAGCTGGCCGAATTTCGACTACGAATAGAATAAAAGATCTCTAATTCTATTCGTAGTCGAAATTCGGCCAGCTCAAGCTCTTGATTAAAACGGTATATTGCTCCGTTTTATCTTACCAACTTCGCGGAGATGAGTTGCAGCTTTATACATATACAAAGACTCTATTGTACACCAAGATTTACGTGTAAAGTAACCAGTTGTATTAAATACTAGCTACGCCCCGCGGTTTTACCCGCGTTAAACTTTATAAATTATTTCAGCTCCTCCCCCGTAGGTGATAGCGTGGTAATAATTATGTAGCCTATAATAATATGTTGACACGACCTCTTAGTAATATTCATGCCAATCTGAAGTAAATCCATGCAGTACTTTTTGAATTTAGCCCGGACATACATACAGACAAACAGACAAAAATTCTAAAAACTATATTTTTGGCTTCTAGTTGTAGTCAGTCAGATAGCCGTGTGTGAATAATGTTACAGGTTATTATAATTATATTGATGCGTTAATTTTGCCTTTTTACATGACTTTTGTAACTAAATTTTATTTAACTCTATGTTTTCTGGCCATGAGAATAAAAAACATGTAAGTACTCTTATCTATAAAAATCCATAGTAGTTCTTTCACCCAGAGACCAATAAAGAGAATTCAATTTTGCGAAAGAACAAACGGAAACCATTTTCCAAACTTTTATTGGTACACGTTCGTATTACCGAATCGTATGAATGAGCAGCCACAAGCACTGCAATATCGGAATTATCGATGAATTTTTCATAATGAATTTTTAGGGTAAATAATAATAATGTCCTGACATCATTCACACACGGCCATCTGATCCCAAACTAAGCAGAGCTTGTACTATTAAACCAGATAACTGATATATTACATATACTACTATTCTTTTGTAAATACACACTTATATAGGTAATTACAAGTTGACTCAGGACAAACAGACATATTCATGCACACAAATATCTGTACTGGGTGGATATCGAACCCACGACTTGCGGCTTGAAAGGCAAGCGTCTACCAAACAAACCAACCGGCCCGTCATGAAAACAAAATTAGTAGATACAACACAAAATCAAAAAATAAATAAAAAAAGAATAGTCACTGTGGTAGATCACGTTTATTTTTGGTAGAATAAAGTGCAAAGTGCAAATTACCTATAAAGTACGTAAGTAAAGGGATTGACTTATTCTTTACTAAAAACATTCAAAGATTATCGCGCAGCGCAGGGCTATTCCCATTCCCACTTAGATTTTTATACGATATCGATTATCGGTCACTTTTTGTAATTAATGTTACAAAATATTCTAAACTTGTATTCACTTTTGTTTGTCTTTTACTCACCAATATAAATAAAAAAAATGCTCATGTAATATAGAACGTAGCAGAATTTTTATTTCACAAAATTATCGAAGAATTTGAATGAAATATGGGGTGGCACTAATACATGAAAAGTTTGAGTATCTTGGTTACACAGTCTTACAGAAAAGCTCTAGAAGAATGACATAACAATCTGTGGGGAAAATATTAATTGCGCAAAAATTAAATCTTGAAAGGATTTACAATTATTATTAAAATAACCTATCTTATTAACTAAAGAAACATAAATAAAAAATCATAACAATGCGCCTATGCGTCAAAAAAAAATCGTCGACATCACTTTCAACTGGGAACGTACTTAGAAGGCTGGCAGCATTGTGACGTTGAATGGCAATAGTAATTCTTTGACCTAAGTACTGGCCAGCCCTCTAATCACGTACGGCATCGACCAGACGTTTTGAAACATCACGAAAAAGTGATAAAGCGCAGTCTCTTACTTCTTTATTTAGATTTTTTTCACTAGCAATCATCATTATCATAATATCTGCCGAAAGATGTCCACTTCTGGACAAAAGCCTCCCTCAAACATCTCCACAACTGCCAGTCTTACGCTATTCGAATCCATTGGTTTCCAGCTGTTTCACTACACATATAATTCTTATTTTGAAATGTATAACTAGTACGTGCCTGGCAACTCCATTGGTACGCAATAATGTTTGTTTAAACAATATCATATTACCTTTATACATTTCATTTCTTTATTAAGCTTAATAACGGCGACCGTATTTAACAATAAAAATAAATTATGGCCACTTATTCAGGTATATTACAAGCAGTTTATTTTCATTTTCCTTCATCTTACACGGGTGAAAACAGGTAACAGGCAGTCAAGTTCTAACTTCCCTTTGTGCGCGAGCGAGCGGGTGAACGAGTGATAAAGTAGATACAAAATTTGTAAATATCTTGGGTTAACTAGCACACATCATCTGATCCCAAATGAGGCTGAGCCACTGGGCAACCAGACAGAACTGAAAACAACAAAAATGAAAACATTAAATTCTGCCATAAAGGTAAAAACAACATAAATACGAAGAAAAGGAAAAGAAAGAAGATAAAAACCAGATCATAGAACAGATGAGCCTTGCATGTTCCGCCGAAAGGTTCACCGCCTCAGCATCAGCTAAGTGGGATGAACCTATCGCTGGTTTTCAGTTGGAACCCAGGTTTAGTGACGCATGGACGGTAGGAACAATAAATATAAAGAAAATAAAAGGTAAAAACTAATTTCAGGTAAAGAGAGAAGGTAGACGACTGCTAAACATACTAATAATACATTTTCAAATGCTCATCGTATTATAGATAAATTACACCCAGGTAGAACAACTAATCAAGATCATTACACAAAGATTTCTCTTGGAGCGCTAGCGGCTAAGTCGCCGAACATCGTAATAGTGATCGGCGTTCAAATAAATGAAGGATAAAATGACTAAATCATTAGTTCAATCGGCTTCAACGTTAAAATCGTTTCGGAACCATTTATGTCGTCACATGTGCTCAAGGAAGCCGATTGAACTAATGATTTAGTCACTTTTATACTTCATTTATTTGAACGCCGATCACTATCACGATGTTCGACGACTTAGCCGGTAGCCCTCCTGGATAAGAATAAAGAACCCACGAACTCTGGCTTAGAAGTCAGAGTCACTAACCACTAAACCAATAGGCTAGTCAAAATCTAAATTTACAGGTATATAGGTAGGTATAGCTGTTAAAATCACAATCACTTAGAATGGCTGGATTTCGCGAGGTAAACTGACATCGAATGCTATCAAAATTAGCAGACATTGCATCATATGTCCTACTTCGGTGACTAAATAAATAAATAAAGTAAATACCGTTAAAAGTTTTTAGTCCCGTAGATTTTAAAAAGGCGTCAGAACGCGTTTGTAGTAATTGAGCTAAGTGCAAATGAAGCATTTTCTTAGGCGACTCCTGTAATTCGTTCTTAATCGTACTCCTCTTGATTATCAAAACCGATCGTCTTCAAATTTTACACAGTGGTATTAACTATACTCACGAGTGCATAAATCGGAATTCATAAAAATCGGACACGGAGCAATGATAGTCGATAAAAAACAAATGTCCCATTGAAATACAAAAGTTTATGGTATAGACATCTGCTTAACCACACCCAGTTCAATATTTGCAAGCAACAGAAGGGCTTACAGACCTAGTACAGTTATACATAAAGATTTCTAGGTACAGACGCCAGCACATCAAGCTACCCCAACCTGTCCATTTTCCTCAATTGAAAGTGAACCTTATGCTTATGTGATAATGTTGAAAATGTATAAAAGAAATTTGACAGATTTGGGGTAGCTGAGTGTGCTGGCGTCTGTACATGTAAATATTTAAATCTTCGATTTGTATGTAATAATTTTAAAATAACAATGAAATTCATGCTAGTATTGATTTCGTTACTTAGATAGCTTGTTTAAGTTATTGTCGAAGTAGTAGGTTTATAAGATTTGAATTGAGAAAAAGTTTTGATTGTCAATATTTATCGTTTTCTACATATTTACTGAATGGTTTTGTCTGCGTTAAGGTAAGATTTAATATTATTATTATGGCGGAACTCGTATTTAAAAAAGTATGTTAATTTTGCTTACCTCCATATAGACAGAACCATTCAGACAAGATAAAAGTAAAATATATCTAGAAACAATGGCAAAGGTGGATATTTCTTATGTAAAGCCGATTGTACATAAGCCGTAGTGGGTATATATACATAAATGTACAATCAATTGTATAAAATCCTGACTGTCAGCAGTAATAAGTGATCACAAGGCGGGGTTAGATTAAAAGGAAATTAATTCTCGATAAAACCAGCATGCACACAAAGAAACTCATATAAATACACATACAAACATATACTTCAAACTTCATATACCTCTTTTCGCAATGAAAATATTCACATTCCGTTTCTAGGTGCACCTTACAAACCAACTCTCAGCTTTAATAACTCCGGCAGCTCTACATAAAACACGTTCCCCCACTCCAACATATGCCAGGTGGCGGAATTAAGCCACTGGTAGGCAGCAAGGCAGAATCTGGCATCTGGCACACAAATGAGGCGACTGCACAACGTCATTATGATAAAGCCAACAGTGTTGCCAACAAAAAATAATTCGGCTGTTTTCAACTTTCTACCAATATTTATTGTTACATAAGAAAGTTTAATATTAGTTGAACTTTAAACATAAATCATATAAGGTGGGCTTAATGCCAAAAGCATTTCCTGCCAGCCAGCCTTTAAAAGCTATGAAGAGGATCATAACTAAATATTTTTTATACATTCAAGGAAGGCCCGTAATTATGTGTGTGTTAGAGTTGCACTTCACCGGTTTTTTTTTCTTAATTCTTCCGTAAGGCCCACTGTATTTTTGCAGCATATTGTATGGTTTAAGGCTTTAAAATAACTAGGATATATCGTTAAACTGATATCATAACCGTGCTTAACTTGAAACTTTAGTAAGTGATTAACTTATCACTTTTACGAACGAACCTCTCAAGTATCAAGCTAAACTAACTTACCAGTGGTAGATTACCAGTGTCAATTCGACTTCTAACTTATGTCAGACAGATTTAAACAAATTTTATTAATTAAATTTTCTGCATTCATCTTAAAAATGTTAACACTTAATATTTTATTCACTTAAGTTTAACTAGTCTGTAACTTTTCCATTATACCAAGATATTAAATTTCAAAGTACTAACTTTGTAATTTAATAATCTTGTAAAAGCATTGCTTTAATATAGTTAACTTAAAAACCAGTTCTATTTAAATTATTAGCCAATTTAGTGATACATCTAGTAATAATAATACAAATTAATACAACAACAATGTAATCATTTGAGCAGAGGTTAGCTTGAAATATGTTGAATTTACGAGTATATATATAGTACAAGCTTTGCTTAGTTTGGGGCTAGGATGATCTGTGTGCCATTGTCCCTCAAATATATATGAACTTAAATATGCCAAGGTAACCTCAGCTCCAATGATGCCAAATTGAGTCACTTTTTCAAATCTCGAAATCGGCGAAAAATTAAATTATGAGTTTGCAACACTAGCCAGGTGAGCGCTCCTTACAAGCCTAACAGAATGAAATCACCACCCCAAAGGTTGTAAAATTTAACGGGTGGGAAGTTTTCATGCCTTCAAATGTCTGTGGTTTATTTTTAGAAGTTTTATGGCGGGCTTTTAGATGTGCTTAGGGCAAGATTTATATTCGGCGCAACGTGGTTAAATTGAATTTTAAAATGATGGATCACGATAGAACCCTTTCGTAATGAAACTCAGATTGGCCCGCAACTTATTCTTTTTATTCCCTAACCTTCATTATTTAATTTAAAAATGGCAATAATATACCTAAGTATATACCTATCCTTAATAACCATTTGACGGCAATGCACATCGAAACCATCAAATAGCTTGAAAATGTTCATCAGCCAACGATTAACAACAATAAACGAAGAGTTTTAGTTAAAATATATTAAGATTCTGATCTTAATAGAATCTAAAACTAAAACCCTTAGAAATTCTATTTTGAATAATTATTATAATATTATTCAAAATAGTATTATTAAAGGCATTATTACAGGCAGTCAGAAACTGCTTTTAATAATTTTCTTCGATATTTTCATACTACCCGAGATCTCTCAATAAACCAGACGCCGATTCTTCTAAGTGTAACAGCCCTACAAGACGTCTTACACCAAGATTATCAATATTAATACTGCCAGCCGAACGACTTCCACTGCTAAAGACCTCCCCAAAAGATTTCCGTCATTTAGAGGGATATACCATAATCGCCACTTGGCAGACGCTTTGGCGATCGCAGCTTGAAGGTGATAGTACATGGATAGACGCTGCTGTCCATTCTCTGGGAAATATTCCCTCGAGTCGAATTCTACCCCCCTACGTGATGGTTTGGGGTGGTGATTTTCTTGGCAACACAGCATTGTCATTTCATTATTACACTTTACCAAAAGATATCTAATAATATATCTAGGGACAATGTCACACAGATCATCCTAGCCCCAAACTAAGCAAAGCTTGTACTATGGGTATCAGGCGACGATATATATACTTATATAGATAGATAAATACTTATATACATAGAAAACATCCATGACTCCGAAACAAATATTCGTGCTCAACACACAAATATTTGCACTTACCGGGATTCGAACCCAGGACCGCCAGCTTCGTAGGCAGGGGCACTACCAACTAGGCTACGGTGACCGTCAAAATACTATATAGATAATTTTAGGTAAATAATGAGTCTTTTAACTACTGTTCCAAAGTCGAAATTCGCTAGGAACGACTACTTTTATAGGCGTAAAGAAGTGTTTATTTAAATATCCCGAGAAACTTTAAGCTTCGTTAGTTTGTTTCACTCAAATATCTGAGAGAATTCGGCACTTACTCTAGGTATGTAATAAAATGAGGAATGCTCCGGGCGGATTCCAAGTATGTAGATCTGTTTTACTATTGGATCTTCTGAACACTGCCGTAATATTATATTATTTGTACCAATATAATTCTCTTTAATTTTGACTTGATCAAAAGGTCACCCAAAGAGGAATGGAAAGGGCTATGCTTGGAGTTTCCCTGCGAGATCGAATCAGAAATGATGAGATCCGCAGGCGAACCAAAGTAACCGACATAGCCGTAAGAATTGCCAAGCTGAAGTGGCAGTGGGCAGGGCACATAGCTCGTAGAGCCGACGCGACGGCCGCTGGGGCAGAAAGGTTCTCGAGTGGCGACCACGAACCGGAAGACCCAGCGTGGGCAGGCCCCCTACAAGATGGACCGATGATCTTGTGCGGGTCGCTGGAAATCGCTGGATGCAGATAGCGCAAGACCGGCAATTGTGGAGATCTTTGGGGGAGGCCTTTGTCCAGCAGTGGACGTCTTTCGGCTGATATGATGAACTACACCTAAAAGTTTGGCAGTGAATTTAGGTGGAGATACAGATACAGAGTAGTTCCACCAAGGAACAGTGTTACTATTTTGGCTATTGTTGGACTGCCTCGTTGGTCTAGCAGTAGCGTGTTTACCCGCAGAGAACGAAGACGTGGGTTCAAATCCCGGGTTAGACTTAGTGATTTTAGTACTTTTCACTGTAAAATATCTCAGTATCAGCCCGAAGTTGTGTACACCTACTACATAATTATCATTTAATTTTACATACATAAATGAATTAGTTTTCTATCACATAACATAAATACTTGTAACAATATTGAATTATTTAGTGTATGGTTGCTTCTATTGTTATATTGGGAAGAACCTGGACCTCAGGACACAGGTTGACCCTAGTGTGAGGGCCAGAGAAAGATATGACGATCACCGTAGCCAAGTTGGGAGTGCTCCTGCCTACGAAGCTGGTGGTCCTGGGTTTGAATACCGGTAATTGCAAATATTTGTGTGATGAGCACGAATATTTGTTTCTGAGTCATGGATGTGTTCTATGTATATAAGTATTTATCTATCTATATAAGTATGTATATCGTCGCCTGGTACCCATAGTACAAGCTTTGCTTAGTTTGGGGCTAGGATGATCTGTGTGACATTATCCCTAGATATTATTATTATTATATTGTTTATATATATTATAGCTGTATATGTCAATTATTGTCCGTAATCATGTACTATGTGTGTTGAACTGAAATAAATTAGTCTTATTCTTAAGTCTGGAAGTTGGCGGCATAATATCCCTGTGCCTCGGAGAACACGAGAAGCCGTCGGTCCTGTACCTGATCTCCTTCTGGTCGTGTCACTATTCGTCCCATCGGATCATGAGAGTGATGGATAGGCAGTGCCCTTGTGTTTGCGCACTATAATATGTCCTGCGCAGTCGCTGGTAGACGTGGCTAAAATTCGCCTAGGAGGACATTATTACTATATACCGCTGACCACTATTCTATCATCACCACTAAAGTCGACCAATTGACTAAAGACTTAACCCTCTTGAACACATAATGAAAGAGCGCTGATAACTCCAACACCGATGCAGCTCGCTACTAAAGTTACTCCATTAACTTCGTAGTTTCAACCACAGCATGTGACCAGAACATGCTAAGTTTGCCCCTATACATACAACATGTAACTTAAATAACGCACATCTTAAAAATAGTTTGTTCAGAATCGTTTACTGAAATGATTTATAAAATTTTAAATATAGTCTAAGGAATAAGACCAGAAGTAGCTTTTTTTAAAACAAATTTTAATACAACTGACGACAACAATAATCACAAAAATATTAACAGACAAATAATTTTAATTCAAACAAAGAAAACGAACAAAAGAAGTAAAATCACCCGCACTACACTAGGCTAACAATTATAAACAAAGACTATACGAATCGATCCGCAATCGGACAGAGTAACAGCCTCGACAACTGTGGGACGCAAAAGAGAGCGATGCCGGTTATAGAAAATCCCCACTCTTGTAGTTTTCCGCTTCTACAATAGGTTATTTTTATTCCAAAAACAATTAAATAAATACGGAAATTATTGTCATATTAACCCTGTACAGTCAAAACAAATTGAAATAGACTGTAAGTCAAAGTAATAAGACTTTAAAATCGCAGTTTTATTAGTATTCATACAGTTATTCATCATTCATTACAAATATAAAAATGAACTTTATTCCAAGAAACTAATTTAGTAAATAACAATGCATATACTACATCTATTTCTATTTACTATTTCTTTCTTAAGTTGCTACACCCCTATCACTCACTCCTAACTGTCTGCTAGATATATGTTAACCTTGTACCCTGCGGTTTTCTTTCATTTTTGTGTTATTATTGTTATTTTTTTTTTCATGTTTACTATTTGTTCTGTATTCTACATAAATATGCGTAATGCAGTCTTAGGTTAGCTTACTATTTCATCTTTTTGTTAATTACCCATGTGGTGTTTACCTATAAGTGATTGTTACACTGCTACTTGTATCATATATTTGTTATCTTGTGTACTGTTGGTGTTAACAATTGTCGGTGAACCAAATAAATAAATAAAATAAAAATCACTCATTTAATTATTCTGCTCGCTGATCTTGTCCATCCTAAGGTTGTCTGGAAGAGATCGCAGTTAGCGATAAGACCGCCCATTGTACTAGATTTATTACAACTTTATACTTTATATGTAAATCTTGGTGTACAATAAAGAGTATTTTTATTGTATTGTATTGTATACATGTTAAATTAAAAATTCAGTATATGTATTATGATTACAACATAATATTCTAATTGGGGTGTTTTAGGGTGTGCGTTATTTACGTTACATGTTGTATACCTTGACAATAACTTGATACGAGCTAGCTAAATATCATTTCTGTAATAAAATAAATTTTATAAATGTTTTCATACAAGATGTACCTAAATATCTATGTTACTAGAAATAATATCTAATGTATACAACTTTATTACTACAAACATGTTCTGACTATTTACAAGCGCTTTTTTAAAGTCTACGTGAATAAAAACCTTTTTTATTTTATTTTATTTTATTTATACCTAACGGAACCCAAAGCCATTTAAAGTTACAAACTTAATTCCGACAATTTATTCACCAGATGTCTTCACGCCTTATCTTATCTGTTCATTGTCGACGCCGTTTTTATGAAACCGCACCTTAACGACCAAACTTTTAATCGAGACAAAAATTGACTGTATTTATGCGTTATAGCTATGGTGAGAAACTTGTAAGGGTAAGGCGCAGTAAACTTCTTAACCATGGATATAGAAAGCTTCATAAATTTCTAATCCAAAAGTCAAGAGTCATTCGACTGCAGCTCAATTCGAAAAGTGCAGACGCCAGCACATCCAGCTACCCCAATCTGTCAAATTTCTTTTATAGATTTTCAACTTTATCACAAAAGTATAAGGTTCACTTTCAATATTTGATAGATTGGTGTAGCATGATG
This sequence comes from Pseudoips prasinana, assembly GCA_951640165.1. Lineage (NCBI taxonomy): Eukaryota > Metazoa > Arthropoda > Insecta > Lepidoptera > Nolidae > Pseudoips > Pseudoips prasinana. The sequence continues at coordinate 10,434,737 of OX621254.1, forward strand.
TGCTGGCGTCTGTACATAGATTGAATGGAAACATTTATTGTAGCGTTCCTTTGGTACCTTTTGAGTATGGAGCCGTAAAAAGAACTGTAAACAACTTAGGATTTCACTCCAAGGAGTATTATTAAGCTCGATGGTTAGAAACACAGACCACCACTTAAGAACTCTGCTGATACTTCTCTAAATCGTTGTAGGTAGAAATTAATTCGGAATTCTAAGAACAGTATGATTTAAATTCTTGTAAAGTAACGTTTCTGTGAAAGTTTTCCTGATAAATGGCCACAGTTTTTGACGTCACAACCCCTTTATGTCTTATTAAAAAATCTTAATGGTTCTTCTTTAGCAATTTTGCCACTTTGACAAAACCACAATGAGAGTTATCTTTAAAATATTATATTTTATGTAGTTGTAACTATACATGGTGTCACGTTAGACTGTGTGGTAAAAAGGCAATTTGATATACAGCACTAATGAGTTGAGCGATCAATTCATTGGTCCTGTATATTTAAGAGAGGTAGGGCACAGCGTTCATTCGCTTGAAGAGCAGCCCGACTGGGGAAGTACCTCCACCTTACAGAAGACATTCCTTAATAATAACATTAAGAATTTAATGTTGTGTTTCTGAGTGTGAGTAAGGTCGCCAGAGCTCATCGGGGTGGGGGGAAGGGTCAGCAACACTTGTTTGCTGACTCTTAAAGGCCGGCTACGCACCCGCGACTCCTCTGGTGTTGCGAGTTCCATGGGCGGTGGTGATCACTTGCCATGACGTGACCCACTTTCTCGTTTGTCGACCTCTGACATAATAAAAAAAAAAATATTTATATGTAGGTATTTCAGAGTAGTTTAATATCGTCGTACTTAGGAAGAGTAATTGTTATAATTATTCATCCTAAATATGACTCATTTAATAAGACTTAGTTATAATTAAACTGCTTTAAATACATAATAAATAATAAAAGACTGTTTATTACAATACAAAAACTTAAATTAATTCACAAACTTAACTCTAAATCTTATTTTTCATAACAAGATTTATTTAAATTAAGGAGTTTCTTAATTTTACCTATTTATACAGGGTGGCTGAGAAGTTGACTTTCAAACGCAAAATTTTGATACTTTACGCTCTAGGCTTTTGCTTTTTTTTTTATATTTTTGAAAATTTATGAGTTCTGAGCTCAAAATCTAATTTTGAGCTTTCGAATAAATTTTAAGTCAGTTCTGCAGTGATCAGATAAACCATACTTTTTAGGGTGTTAGTTTGAACTATGCTAATTAGTTACCACAAACAAAACTGAACCAAATGTTCAACAAAACGAGAAAAATATCTCGTAAACTGATGTTAGGTGAAATTTACGAAAAAATCATTCAAACAATGATATCTCGAAAACTACGCAAAATCGTAGAACATACATGGGAGTGCTTCAGATACTCCTCATCATAAAGTATCTAAATTTTGCGTTTGAATGTCAACTCCTCGGCCAGCCTATATAAAACTAGCGGCCCGTCCCGGCCTCGCTCGGGTATTCATTTATCGATGCAAACATTACGCGATAAGAGATGAGTAAAGCTATCGCTTTTAAATATATTATAAACTAGCTGTGCCCGCGACGTCGTCCGCGTGTTAATTAGTTTATTTAGTTTTTTAGTAAAATAAAAGACTTCTTCTAAAATATAATTAGCCTAAGTTACTCCTTATTACATCAGCTACCTGCCAATAAAAGTCCCTTCAAAATCGGTCCGCCGTTTCAGAGATTAGCCGGAACAAACAGACAGACAGACAGACAAACATTTTCAAAAATGTTATTTTGGTGTATGTACCGTATATACATTCATATTTATGTAGTAAAAACCGGTTATTTCAATATTACAAACAGACACTCCAATTTTATTTATTTGTATAGATTAAATATTATGATATAATATGTGTGTGAATTTATTCAGAAAAACTTTATTTTTACTATAATAACAAAAATGTATAATTCGTAAACTCCCTTACATTAGCATAAGTAAAGAATCGACGTTAAACTTTTTATATGAGGGTACTTCTGAATATTTTCCCTACAACATACGGCGTTATAAGTTGGTAGGGTAGCTCAGCTAAGTAAACAACACTCCACAAGCTCAGCTGACCTTTACACAACTTGAATACCGTCAGCAGAATAAACTTAACAAACATTGCGTTCAATAATAAGATTCCAGTAAGTTAGTAGACCCAAAAAACAACGTCGTTGACCTAAACACACAATTTTACTTAGTAAATTACATACATAGACTCACGCCTGTCTCTCAGAGGGGTAGGCAGAGACAACGGACTTCCATTTGTCACGATCCTTGCACACCTCTTTCGCTTCGTTTACTGACATTATATTCTTCATACATGCTCGCCGGCTTAGGGTACTTCTGACCTGATCTTTCCTAAGTACGTCTCCGATTTGATCTGAGAATGTTCTTCGAGGTCTTCCCCTTCCGGTTGTACCATTCACACAGGCCAGGTATACTTCTTTTGTCAATCTTCTTTCATTTATCCTTTCTAAATGGGCAAACCATCTCAGCATACCTTTTTCAATTTTTGTGACTACATCCTCTGAAAATGTTCTATTCTAACACAGCCAGTATTAGGGTATATGCACACCACGTTCTTTAAGCGCGCCGTTTATGCGCGTTTGTAGCGATACACACGCGCGTTTGTATCGATTCAAACAAACACCATACGCTCTGTAGGATAACAGGGCGCCGGCGACGCGCGTTTATAAAACTTTTAGAGCGAAGTTCCTTATCGCGCGTTGCGAAAGGGGGCTAGACGGAAAAAGTTGTCACGACACTTTTTGCAGCTGTGCGGCGTGCGCATGTTTCTCTGTCTGTCTCCCCCCCCCCCCCCCCCTACCCCTGAAACAATAGCGTGTAATTATATACCGTATCATTTCGTGCCGCTTTCAAAACATAACTAGTTAGATTTGATATCGGTCTTGATAAATCGAGTCTCCTTTGTTTAATAGTCCAGATCACTTAATATTCCAGCAAGATGTAATTGTATGACCGTTACGGTGCACTACGTATCGTGGCAAGAGAAATAATTCACCAGTTTTTAAAACTAATCTTCACCCATTCTCGAGCAGATCAAATTCAATTTAACTTTGAACTTTATTACAAAGTTGATATAGTTTAAATTGCTGATTGTATTATATGGACGCAGTTTTATAAAAAGTTAACCTGTATCGTCAGTTTCAATTCGTCTACTATATTAAAAAAAACTATTTCGAATAGACTGACAATAAAATAATTTCAGAAATAGGTAGGTAAATTGGAGTCTGAGGAAAATTGTCCGGTGAAGTAGTAAAAGTCTTGCCTTTGTCTTTGTGTTAGTAGGGGTCTACTTGCGTGCAGCACTTCAACCCTTCAGGGTCTTTTGTACTAGGCTAACAGTAAAACTAGGCTAAAAAATGATTCATAAGATATATATTGTATGCACAAGCTGTGGGTAAACCTGAATTTAATAAATAAATAAATAAAAATATTTCATTCGACAGAATGAAAAAATAGTGTCTTTTTTATCTGTTTTGCTATCTACTTAATCTGTTAGATTGGGTACTGGTCCAGAGCCTGCAAAAACAAGTCCGGTCAAAATCGAACACATCTTTTGTCTTTTGCAAGTCTGTAGCAGCACGGAGCACTCGATACCTACTGTACGCCGACGGTGTGTGCTCATATTTATAACCTCGGCAGTGGACAAGCGCGAATCGAATATAGGGTAGTATAAAATAATTATTTGTAAATGCGTGTATTGCAATCAAGGTCTCCCAAGCACCGAAGAAGTGATAAGTTAGATACCTTTCAATGCTGGCGATTTCATACCACTAAACTAATGTCATTACATCTCTCTTTAATACAGGTTGTGTGAAAAGAACAGGGGCTCTTCCGGCTAAGTCACCGAACACTGTTTTCTTAAATGACGTTCAATTAAATAAAGGTTAAAAATGACTTAATCAATCGTTAAATCGGCTTCAACATTGACAATCGATTGCGGACCATTTATGACGTCACATGTGCTCATGGAAGCCGGTTTAACGATTGATTAAGTCATTTTTACCTTTATTTATTTGAACGCCGTTTAAGAAAACGATGTTCGGTGACTTAGCCGGTAGAGCCCCAGGGCATACATACAACTGTCAAACTTCTAAAACTGCGAACTAGGTGCTGTGACGTGTCGCTTATTCCTCAGTATTTCGTTCCAAACTAAAACGACACAATTGCCATTAATAGAAAAAGGATGACACATCTGAAGACTCTCTGTCCTTATCATTAGAACTATGTTAGAAAAAAATGCAATGATATTAAAAATAGTTTAGTTTAGTTTATATTGCATAGAATCGGGTGCATATCCAGGTATCTGTTCTAGTTATACAGCAGGTTAGATGATTTTTTTTGGGATGGGATAAAAATGTTAAACTCGCTTCAGGGGGCCTACTCTCTTTCTCCAAATTTCGTTCGTTCGTTACGAATTTCTTGTGTATGCTACCACGGTTCCATTCGTTCCGCGAATTCATTCGAACGAACATAGTTTGACATTTAGATTCTCTAAACCTACTCTAATTCATGACGTTCCGAACGAACATTTGACTTTGACACATCAAACTTCGTCATTTTAACTTCAAAATTGACGAACACAAAAGTGCTACCTTTTGATTTTCATTTATATGGATTTTGCTTCATATTAACTGAAATGTCTGCAAGAATGCTTATAACTGAGCCTGCTTCATGTGAAGAATGCTTAGAGCGTAGAAGAAAACGGTGCCGCCTAAGAAATCATTTAAATGTGAATCGAATTGCCGACCTCGAGAAAAGTGCCTTTTGGTTTTGTTTTGTATAGATTTTGCATTCAGTTTAATTGAAATAGGTGCAATAATGCTTTCAAATGAGGCTGATTTAGGTGAAGAACGTGTAGAGCGTAAAAGAAATCCGTGCCGCCTGAGAAATCAATTAAATGTGAACCAAATTCCCGAAAATAGTTAAAACAAGAAATGGAACAATTACATTTACAGAACCAAGATGCCAGAGACACACGGCATTGTTGATGAATTTGACCAATTTAGGAGTGAGTTTTTATGTAGTTTGATATATATTGATATTGCATAAAAATATTGATACATTTATAAATAAAAGTATTTTGTATTCATAATGTTAATACTCTAAATAAGCATAATCTTGTTGCATATGCTACTGATCTCCACAAAATCAGTAACTCTTCTATGGGGCAGTGTTTACAAATTGTGTAGTAAGGCATGTTAATGATAAAACTGCTTGGGAATGAGTAGATTTAATTCAACACTTTTAGATGGTAAATTTGTATTAAATGTTTAGTTACTATTTTAAAAAAGGATTCTTACTGTGTTTTTAGGTAGGGAATAAAATTGTAATGATTCAAAAACCATTGCAAATTTTTACTGAATAAATATTAAGACTATGCCTTGTGCCTTTTTTTATTTCATTTATTATATTCACAGCATAGGTTGTGGGTTGATTTCCACGCAGGACAGATATTTGTGTGCATAGATCAATGAGGCCACCATTTGCTATAAATATACTTTCACTTTGTTTTAGGATATCCATCACCAACTATATAAATTTACTTGAATTTGTAATGAAATAAAACACAGCCTTTTTATATTTGTTTTATTTACATACATAACCTAGAAGTAATAATTTAGAACATCCAACAGTTACTATAATGTAATGTATTCTTCCATTGCCCACCAAGCTAATGGTGGGGCATAGTAGTGCAACTGTTTATAACAATTGTGATTCATTTATTAAAACAAATGAGACATTTTAAATGAAATATAAAAACTTACTCATAATTGACTGTTCGATTAATGGGCAAAGACTATATATATACTATCTTATTCAAAATTGAGTTTGGAAACTGTTAATCAGACAGTTAATTATGCAGATATAAATTTAATTGATCAAAGTATTTTCTCATTAGTCTAGCTCTCAACAGGACAACCCTAATGCCTGCAGACTATGTTGCTATATATATTGATATTGCACAAAATATTGATACATTTATAAAGAAAAGTATTTGTATTCATAATGTAAATACTCTAAATAGCATAATCTTGTTGCACATGCTACTGATCTCCCCAAAATCAGTAACTCTACTATGGGGCAGTGTTTAAAATTGTGTAGCAAGGCATGTTAATGATAAAACTGCTTGGGAATGAGTAGATTTAATTCAACACTTTTAGATGATAAATTTGTATTAAATGTTAAGTTACTATTTTGAAAAAGGATTGTTACTATGTTTTTAGGTAGGGAATAAAATTGTAATGATTCGAAAACCATTGCAAATTTTTACTGAATAAATATTATCACAAAGTGCCTTGTGCCTTTTTTTTATTTCATTTATTATTTTCACAGCGGATGTTGTGGGTTGATTTCCACTCAGCCAGATATTTGTGTGCATAGATCAAAGAGGCCACCATTTGCTATAAATGTACTTTCACTTTGTTTTAGGACATCCATCACCCACTATATAAATTTACTTGAAATTGTAGTTAAATAAAAAACAGCCTTTTTATATTTGTTTTATTTACATACTTAACCTAGAAGTAATAGTTTAGAACATACAACAGTTACTATAATGTAATGTATTCTTCCATTGCACACCAAGCTAGTGGTTGGGCATAGTAGTGCAATGGTTTATAACAATGTGATACATTTATTACAAAACTAACTCATAATTGACTGTTCGATTAATGGGCAAAGACTATATATACTATCTTATTGCAAAATTGAGTCTGGAAACTATTAATCAGACAGTTAATTATGTGGAGTATGCAGATATCAATTTAATTGATCAAAGTATTTTCTCATTAGTCCAGCTCTCAACAGGACACCTTTAATGCCTGCAGGCTCAGTGTTCCTGACTATTTCTTTCCCTACATGCATCTCTTCCAATTGTAACAATCTGCTGCTGATGCCAGCTGCTAATTGTTTCCTCCTAAATTTTATAGCTGCAACAAAAACAACATTACAATTTAAAATAGGTATATTCTGTAAAAATATGACTCTTCAATGGATTCAGTACATCATTATCTCTAAATAAATATTGCCTTCCCCCCCTATAATGTGGGACTAAGACCATCAGTAGGCAAAATGTGAAAGTTGTAATATATCTCTACCATCTCTTTGGGGACACAGATATGCCACTATATATAAAATAATTCAATTCATAATAACTTTTTTATATAATGCAAGTACCTAGTTATGTTTATTGGATGCTAAAGTAAAATTTTCATTACTAACCATAAATTGGAAAGCTATTTCATACAAATATACCTACTAACAAAAAAAGTACCTTTATGTTTTGTCATGTATACAATTTTTTTACAATATTGAATACTGAAAATACTTCAAAGAAATACTTACAACTTGTGAAAGTCAGGGTTTCTTATGACACTGATGGTTAACTTGCAGTTTCTAAGAGTTGTGTGTGCTGGCTATAGTCCTCTCTGTGTTCTACATACTCCAAAACTTTTTCGGGCAATTGCGGCTGTTTAAAGTTCGGTAGTTGCCTTCCAATTGCTTGACTACTGACATTTCATACTGAAAAGATGTTACGAATGCTTATTATTACGAATAGGCCGTACTTTTAGTATAAAATAAATATTTAATTGTATTAATCGAAACCACAACTTTTGGTCATTTGTGGAGAACATACAGTAGGTACTCCTTGTAACTTTGCGGTTGCGAAAAATGTAAAAAGCACCTGAAAACGTAATTATTAACACAAGACTATTAATTTATTAAAGAATCCAAATAAAAAATCCTTCAATCAAGATGGTCAACCAAAAAGAATATAACAAACTATGTTGCTATGGCGTTTGATGACATTCCGTGAATATACGGATGTTTTTTAATGTCGCATATTCTACCGATCGTTTATATGAAATAGTACTCTTCACATTAGCCGGTTTATAACGTCAATAAAAGGGGTATTTATATAATCGCGGTTGATATCTTTGGAAATATATTTTAAATTTCTGTATTTATAATTTCTGCATTAAAATAACAATAAATGCTTAAAAAACTACAAGATTAATTTTAAATTAAAATACAAAGCCAATTCATATAATAATTAAAAAAAAAATTCCAAACCGTAGTTTACCAAAATGAGAAACTAAAATCCCCACACTATATAGTTCAAAACAATCGTTCACGTAAAATAGTCTATGGAAGCGAACTACAAGTGTGAATCCGAAAATGAAATAGAGTAGGGTCACTTGCAAAACTTCGTTTCAATATAGTTCGTTAACGAAGTTTCGATTCGGAGAAAGAGAGTAGGCCCACAGGACACGTGACCTGATCGAATATTCGTAAATCGAAAATTCTTTTTTTAAATTGATACTGGCCGTTTATACACCCGCTGGTACGCGGCATTTTTGAAGTGAAAACTTCTTTACTGGCGTTGTGCACTTTTTTTTATATTATGTTAGATTTGTTACAGCCAACTGCCTGACCAATTTCAGTTCCATTTTAAAATTTTACTCCCACCATAGGGAGGGGAGCAATTACTAGGAATCTTAACCACCCAAAGGTGGGAAGTAGCATCTTCCACTCGCTACTCGGATCAAACAGTCACTACTTTCCAAGTATTAGAACTGAAAAAATAGTTGCTTTTTTAATACAACTTAGTTGGCAAACAAGCATGCGGCCCACCTGATGGTAAGTGGTCACCGTGGCCTATGAACGCTTGCAATACCAGGGGTATCATTAGCGCGTTGCCGACTCTTTAGAAAACTTACAACTCCCTTTTTGTAGGGCCCCATGCTGTAGTCTCTTGGAAAAACCGTAACAGGGAGTTCATTCCACAACCTCAACGTACGTGGGAGGAAATTTCGCTGAAAGCGAACCGTACATGATCGAAAGAGTTCGAGGATGTGAGGATGAATACACTGTCTGTGGCGAGAGTTGCGATGGTAGAAGGTGGTTTTCAGTTCTATCGGCAGTCCCCAAAGACTGCCCCGCATGTTTATTTCTAATATTTTTCAACCCACCTTCGAAATGATCCCGTTACCATTTTCATCTGACGCTACCTACCTTTTTGAATGCGGGCTCATTCACGTGGCACATATTTTATGCCAGCGGTACCTCCATATAGTTCAACCGAAAGGTTAGGAAAATATGTACATTTGTACGATACTTTGCTTTTACGAGCAGAATTAAAGTTTAAAAAGTTTTTAAAGAGTAGATCTTTTTCTGTAGCTACTGCCACTATGAGTATGATTTTAAGGTCATGACATTTTTGTGTTAGTGTAAAAGTAGTTATTGGTACACTTAAGTGTTGTAGGTAGCAGAAATAATGTAATTTTTGAAGTTATACTTCTTTTGGCGCGATGGAGAAAAATGATGAGAGTGAATTTTTACGATGCGCGCGCACACCGACACCAAAAAATTTAACAGCATGAAGTTAGTTCTAGGTGGTATGACAGTGAATTTTTACGATGCGCGCGCAGATGCAAAATAACAGCATGAAGTTAGTTCTAGGTGGTATGAAAATTGATAACTATGTTCAAGTTGTATATTAAGAAGTATAACTTCTAACGCGTGTACATAAGTACACACAAGTTTTTTTTAGTACTTAACTGTAACGATGCAGATTGATGATGATAACAAGGCCCTGGGTTCAAATCCCGCGTCAACCCAAAAGAGGTTTTTGGAATTATTCTGTAAAAAGAAAAGTTCAATCACCTCAAATACTTGCTGGTACGGAACCCTTCATAGGCGAGTCTTTTTAGGGTTCAAAGAGTAAAACGGGACCCTATTACTAAGACTTCGCTGTCTGTCTGTCTGTTCGTCTTTCACCAGGCTGTATCTCATGAACCGTGATAGTTAGACAGTTGAAATTTTCACAGATGATGTGTATCTGTTGCTGCTATAACAACGAATACTAAAAACAAAATAAACTAAATATTTAAAGTGGCTCCCATACAACAAACGTAAATTTTTTGCTCGTTTTTATAGATAACCCTTCGTGCGCGAGTCCGACTCGCACTTGACCGGTTTTTTTATATTATTTTCATTTTCTGAGTAACATTCGTATTTCAAATTGTTGTGTCCTATTTGTAACCCATTACATATACGCTCCCAATCTGACAAAGGTTTGCTAGAAGATAAAATAAAACATAAAATAAGAGATAAATAGAGTAAGAGAGAAAAATAAAATAAGAGAACTCATAGTTGAGTTAAGATCGCATATGTACAGTGAGTTAACGGTTCTTATATATTTCTGTGTGGAAAGTTTCTGAATTTAAAGAATAAATAAATAAATAAAGTCCAATATGTGTCGACCGGCTAATATTGACGGGCCGGTTGACGTGGTTCATAAATATGCATGAACATGGCAAATTTTCTCGAGTCTGGGTGTAATTATCTATATAAGTATAGGTATATTTACAAGAGAAAAATATTATTATGAATTATATCAGTTATCTGGTTTCTATAGTACAACTGTGCTTAGTTTGGGATCAGAGGGTCGTGTGTCAATAATGTCCCAGGATATTATTGGCCGCATGTCAATAATGTCCCAGGATATTATTGGCCGCAAGTCAATAATGTCCCAGGATATTATTGGCCGCATGTCAATAATGTCCCAGGATATTATTGGCCGCAAGTCAATAATGTCCCAGGATATTATTGGCTGCAAGTCAATAATGTCCCAGGATATTATTAGTATATGCGCTATCAATCAATCAATCAATCAATATATTTATTTGCATGAATATGGTAATGTATAAATACAGATCTTAAAAGTAAATTATGAGAACATCATATTCTGCCGATATCCGGCGTACAAATTAAAATAATACAACAAAATCAAAACTATACAAATCAAGAAGAAGATAACAAAATGAAAAGTGTGTCACAAAATTGAAGGATCTAGGTAAGATATTATATTATTAGCAGGTATGACATTTTACTTAAAGGGTATCATTTAGATAATCAGTAGTTGAGTAGTAGCATTTTTGATATAGTAGGTCCCTTAGTTTACTCTTAAACAAATTAAAATTTAGAAGTTTTAGTGAAGCTGGAAGCTTATTGTAAATTTTTGGTGCTAAGCAAAAAATACTTTTCCACATTAGCGCGGTTTTGGCTGTGGTAATACACAATTGAACCCTACACCTATTACGAATTGCCACATCAGAGAGTTTCATAAACAAGTGAGGGTTACATTTAACAAACAACGCTGTTTCCAGAATATACAGAGAAGGAAGTGTTAGAATTTTATATTTATTAAAATATGGTTTACAGCTATCAGTTACATCTAGGTTAAACATAGCTCTTATGCATCTTTTCTGCGACTTAAATGCAATATCTTTATTTGTGGAATTGCCCCAGAAAATAATGCCATATCGTAATACTGATGAAACCATACCATGGTAGGCAGTAAGTAGTGCCTCCGTATTTACTACTGGTGCAAGTTTATATAAGGCATAAGCGGAGCTACTAATTCTATTACAAAGTGCCTCTATGTGAGCCTTCCAATCAAGGCGTCTGTCAATAACTAGACCAAGAAATTTTGTAGCTTCGGTTTCTGAAATGACATTTGTTTCATATTTTATATCCATTATATAATTAATGCCTTTTCTTTGATAAAAGTGCATAATGTGTGTTTTTTTTAGATTTATCCTTAGATTATTATTTTCTAGCCATGATATTATTGTGGTTACAGTGTCATTAATATCTGTTTCATATAGTTTCTTTGCATCATAGGATATAGTAACTGTACTGTCATCTGCGAACAAAGTCATTGGATGTTTTATTGCTTTGGGTAGATCATTAATATAAATAATAAATAACAGGGGGCCTAACACACTCCCTTGTGGTACTCCTAATGATATCGTCCGCTCTCTTGATAAATATTTATTTTCAGTTTTTGTTTTAATATCCAGTTTATTGATGCAAGTTAACTGTTTCCTGTTTTGGAGGTATGTTTTTAATAGATTAAGTATATTTCCCCTGATACCGTAACATTCCAGTTTATTTAGTAGAATACTATGATCGACACAATCGAAAGCTTGTGTCATATCACAATATACTGCACATGTCGGTATTTTTTTATCAACATTATACATTATAGTACTGAGGAAGTCATATATTGCCACATTAATTGACATATTTTTTCTGAATCCTTTTTGTTCTCTGCACAAAATATTATTTTTCTCAAGATATGAATAAATATTGTTATGTATGAACTTTTCAAATATCTTTGAGAATATTGACAAAATTGCAATCGGCCTATAGTTATGAATCGATTCTTTATTGTCTTTTTTATGCAAAGGTCTGACTATGGATGTCTTAAGTGCTTCGGGAAAAATACCATACATTATACACAGGTTAAGAATGTAACTGAGGTGTACAGATATTAAGTCAGCTGTGTATTTTATTATATAAGTAGAAATTTCATCATATCCAACACTATATGTATTTTTTTGGCCTTTAATAATATTAAAAATGTCATTAGGTGTGCAGGGAGTCATAAACATTGAGTTTAGATGGTTTTTTATGAATTTTGTAGTATTTTCACCTGCACCAGGAATGGGAATAATTTTGTCTATAAAATAATTATTAAATTGATTTGCTAATATGTCAGGTTTATATAAAAAAAATCCATCAAATTTTAATTTATTTACGGATTCGCTTGGTAAATTGAATTTAGCATTATTAATTATATTCCATGTCGTTTTATTTTTATTATTAGATGTTTTTATAATATAATTATTTTGAGATTTTTTGGTCAATTTTATAATTCCTTGAAATAATTTTGCATAATTAATATATTTCGATTTGTTAATTTCTGTAGGTTTAAATCTGGCCCTCCACAAGAGTGCTTTTTTCTTTGAGCTACATATTTTAATTCCACGTGAGATCCACTTAATTTTTTTGTTTACTCTTTTAGTTTTAAGTTTATACGGAAAACATAAATTATAAAATAATTTAAATTGTTCTATAAATATATTAAACGCTTCATTGGGATCATTCGAATAATAAATTTCAGCAAATGATAAGTTTTCTAAACAACTTCTAAACTTTAGTTTATTTTCATTTGAATAATCTCTTTGTCGCCTACGCCAATATTTAATAATACATATTTTATTAATGGGACAATGAAGCAACTGAGCTGTATGGTCTGAGAGAGCCAATTCTATTACCTCCGCTCTACACCCTCTCTGGAAATTGTGGGCAAAATTATCCAAACATGTTTGACTTTTAAATCGAGTTGGTTGTTCTAGGGCTAATTTTAAATTGAAACTTTGCAATAAATGTTTGAGTTCTCTAGTTATATTATTATTCTTCAGTACATCAATGTTGAAATCACCTGTTAAAATAATTTTTAAATTCTTTTTCTTACTAATGAGCAACAGTAATTGTTCTAATTTGCTAAAAAATATGCTCAAGTTCCCTGTTTTGGGTACCCTGTACAAACATATCACTACTGTTTTGTAATTAATTAATTCTACTGCACAACATTCAAATACATTGGGTATAGAAAGGGAAGAGACCTCTGGCAAGTCTCTCCAAGAGTAGCCATGTTTAACTAGAATACATGATCCGCCTCTCTTGCATTTTGACCTACTGAAGTATGCGGCTAGACCATAATTTGGCACATCTAGATACATTTCTTGGCCTGCCATTATAAAATGTTCAGTAATGCATATTACATCAATAGCTAGATTTTTTGTGCCAAGTCATTTATAGAGACAGAAAGCATATCTGATTTGTTTATAAGGCCGGCAATATTCTGATGAAGTATATGTATACATTTATTGACGAAAAAACGATTCAGCACCTGCATCAGATTCTATATAATGGTCGTTATTGCTACACACCTTCATCTCGGACTTATTTTCGCAATTTTCTTTTAATTTAATTGCAATTTTATTGAAATAATAAGGTATAGTACCTGGTTTATACAGTTTTTTTTTCACAACATTTAACATTATGAGTACATTTCGATTCGTATAAATTAAAATATTTTTCATAATATGTCACTAAATAGTTAACGTATTTTTTTAATTCTTGAAATATAAAATAAAAACCTTTATTATTTATTTTGCCTGTGCGTTCAGAAAACATATCATAACTATATACAAGAACTTTATTTGTGTCAAATAAAAATGTATATTCATATGTCTCATTGCTCAGGTACAAAATTCGGTTGAATGCTTCTATTCTTTTGTTGAATAACATTGTATTATTATTCAACTTAAAGTTAGGACAACATAGAATAACATTTGTATGTGTAATTTTCTCAAGTTTAGTTTTTATATAGTCTACTAAATTTTCATATCTTTTTGACATAATAAAGTCTTTTTCGCCCAGGAAAACAATACAATAATCTTTTAATGTATAATTTATAAGCTTGGTATCTAAAGTCGCAAGAAGTTCTGCTGTTCCTGCATTAGGTAAACTGTAGTGACAAATGCTGGAGTTTGGAAAGATGTATTCAGCAGTTTCTGCTATTTTGTTTCCGTTATTATTGCTTAAAATACATATTTTATTTAGGTACCTAAGCTTTTTTTCCAGCATCGTAGTAGCGCATTTTCCGGTCTATCGAACATCCTGAATTTTGAGAAGACGTAGTGGCAGACTTTGTTTTTGAGCATATATCATTATTGGCAGCGTTTGATGCATCAAAGATTTCTATCTGGGCTACTATTTGGTTGCATCGTTGCTTGCTGGATGGAGTACTGTAACGTGCTGATTGGATGGTTGATGTAGCATTCGGTATATGCGCTAATAAATTTTCAGTCTGAGTTCCTGTATTATGCGTACTAAATAATTTATAATTTTCATGTCTTCCAGTTTGTAATTTTGTTTTGGCATTACATTTATCATTTACGCACTCTGGTAAATTGATTCTAGACATTGGTTTTTTTTACGTGATGATAATACTGGTACTGTAGACTTTCTTTCTGGAGTCAAACATATTTTTTTATAGGTCTCAATTGTCTTAATAGAGTCCTGTAAATCAGTTTTTAAGCCTAAATTTTCTATGTTTAGGTTTTCAATTTCCTGATGTGCACTCAATAACTGGGTGGTTAGTGTGCTGATCTGCTTGTTCAAATTGTTGATGACTTCACTGCTGTCATTTACACTATATGGTATGCTCAACATTGTGGTGCTTGTGTTATTTGTCGCTAGGTCGTCTAGAGAACCTGTTCGAAGTGGCTTGATGTACGTAATATTATTCGTCGGTGTATCCATGTTTTTATAATAAAGTGACCGACCACACCAGGTGCTGTATGAATCCAGAACAGGTATCTTTATTTAATTTTTTAAATACGTATTCGTCCTTAAATAATGAAATTCTCAACGTATAAATTAATGTATAGTTGATAATTCACAAAAAGACAATGTGTAGACCACTGGGGTATGAACTCCCGACACTACGGGTTTAGAGTTCCTCTAATTGCCGACTGCGCTACGGCCAACTTAATTGAGTTAGCGAAATTGATGACTGCATGAGTAGCCACAGAATTTAAAATTATTAAGACGGTTGCTATGACTCATTTGAATGGAATTCACACTGCTTTGCAAATGTTTAGTCACTAGTCACTGTTTTTATTTAGTAAGTTTTTATTTGGAATTTTGGTATAGTAGTTCACTTAATCGTTATATTGGTCTTTTTTCACGTTTATACCACTGTTTTCACTGACTTTAATAGTTTTATTAGGATTTAAATGTTCACAAGTTATTGTCAGATTACTTTATCACTGTAGATTTTGATGTCTTTATAACATTCACACGCCTTCTACTATGTAATATGAATTGTTTTATAACACTTTAAACTTGAGTATTTACTTGAAACTATTATTAAATGTTTTTTAAATACGGAGCAAATATTCTGACATGTAGTGTCGACAGCGCCATCTGTCATGTCCTACGCTACTCAGACAATTATAATTATCGGTACCTAGGGCCCAATACACAATTTGATTCTTTTTTGGGTACGGTTCTTGGTCGGCACTAAAAACCTTTTTTTATATAATACTCACTGTGCCCCGCAGTTTTACCCGCGATAAACTTTATAAGTTATCACAGCTCCTCCCCCGTTGGTAATAGCGTGATAATATGTAGCC
This sequence comes from Pseudoips prasinana, assembly GCA_951640165.1. NCBI lineage: Eukaryota > Metazoa > Arthropoda > Insecta > Lepidoptera > Nolidae > Pseudoips > Pseudoips prasinana. The sequence goes on from OX621254.1 coordinate 10,450,876, forward strand.
TATATGTTGACCCGAGCTCTAAGTAATATTCATGCAAAATTTAAAGTAAATTCATGCAGTACTTTTTGAGTTTAGCCCGGACATACATACAGACAAAAATTCTAAAAACTGTATTTTTGTCTTCGATATCCAATTTATATCACGCCCCAAGTATCCTTTTAAAAAAAATTCAATGTACAGTTTTCACTTTCGTGCGATTTTATTATATGTAGGTATAGATATCTTAAAAAGATTTATTATATCTAAAGTCAACGTGATAGAGAGAACGAGAGAATAATAATTCAGACGAAATGGCCTACATTAGTAAGTTTCGAAACAAAACTTATGAGTGAGGATGACATTTATCCACCCGTTGCAACACGCGTGCAATATTATTAGATGCAATTTAGGTACAGCGTGAGTTATATCGTAGTACTCAGATGAATTGGCTACAATATAGAGGTATTTATTTTTAACTATTTGTGCCCTGCGGGTGAAATTTTACCGGCGAGCATGTATGAAGAATATAATGTCAGTAATTGAGGCAAAAGACGTGTGCAAAGATCGTGACAAATGGAAATCCGTTGTCTCTGCCTACCCCTCTGGGAAACAGGCGTGAGTCTATGTATGTATGTATGTATGAAATTTTATAAATTATCTATACATGTAATAAAATCGTAGGAAAGCCAAAACTGTATCTACATTGAATAGTTTTTAAAAAGGATTCTTGGGGCGTGATCTACAATCGATATCGAAGCCTAAAATATAGTTTTTAGAATTTTTATCTGTGTGTCTGTTTGTCTTTATGTATGTCTGAGCTAAACTTAAAAAGTACTGCATGGATTTACTTCAAATTTTGCATGAATATTACTAAGAGGTCGGGTCAACATATAGGCTACATATTATCTACGGGGGCGGAGCTATGATAATTTATAAAATTTAACGCGGGTAAAACCGCGGGGCAAATCTAGTAGCCTATATGTTAATCTAGGGTGTCAGCTAACTCCATACCAAATTTTATTGAAATCGCTCCAGTCATTTAGACGTGAAGAAGTAACAAACATACACACTCACAAACTTTCGCCTTTATAATATTAGTGTGACAGCGGTTTTGATATTTTATTTTCATAAATTAAAAGCTCATAGCTTGATGCTTTCGCCGGTCCATAAGCGATCGGCAAGGTTAATCAACTAGGCTCACGGTCGGTCCATAGATGGGTGACCGCCAAAGTGGTTTTTATTTCTGAGCTTCTTCGTGCTCGGGCACGTTAAGCTGTCGGTCCCGGTTGTAGTCATTAGACAACATTCGTTAAGCCATGTCAGAAGCCTACTGGGCGGCTTGAACAACTCTGACATTAGAGTAACCACTGCCTGCACGATTAAGTAATAAAATAATTTTCAATTTTATCACAAATGCATAAGGTTCACTTTCAATCGTGGAAATTTGACAGCTTGGGGTAGCTTGATGTGCTGGCATCTGTACAAAAACCTCAACTCTACAGGTTTGGTTGAATATTACAATAACGCCGCCACGGTAGCATTTTATTGTAATTTTGTGGTTCTGGGTGCGATACGGGTTCGCCAGAGCACACAGATTAATTGCTGGCAACACAAAAGGGAGTGATGCGACGTGTGTCAGAAGCGTCAAAAGCTACAGTAGCTGGTTATCGGGTGGGCCATACATTTGACTAAGTAATAAACACAATGCAAGTAGTACATTAATGATATTACACCCTGTATACTGATCACTGATCAATAATTTACGGGTAAATAAGCATTTGAGCACATAGGTCATTGATGTGGAAAATGGCTGGATTCACCCTCTATGACTTGATAATACTATAAACTGTAACGCATAGCCTACAACTGAAAAACTAGTTGTTTATCGTGACGTTTACAGTTCGTCTAGGAGACTTTCATTGCTTCATCATATCAGCCGAAAGACGTCCACTGCTGGACAAAGGCCTCACCCAAAGATCTCCACAATTGCCGGTCTTGCGCTATCCGTATCCAGCGATTTCCAGCGACCCGCACAAGATCATCGGTCCATCTTGTAGGGGGCCTGCCCACGCTGCGTCTTCCGGTTCGTGGTCGCCACTCGAGAACCTTTCTGCCCCAGCGGCCGTCGGCTCTACGAGCTATGTGCCCTGCCCACTGCCACTTCAGCTTGGCAATTCTTACGGCTATGTCGGTTACTTTGGTTCGCCTGCGGATCTCATCATTTCTGATTTGATCTCGCAGGGAAACTCCAAGCATAGCCCTTTCCATTGCTCTTTGGGTGACCTTGAGCCGCCTGATAAGGCCCATAGTGAGCGACCACGTCTCCGTTCCGTAAGTCATCGTTCATTGCTTCACCGGACAATTAAAGGACTAGTAATAAAATAAATAAAATAAGGAGAAGGATAACATCGGCAACTATACACAAATAAGCCTCATTTCAAATGTGTACAAAATCTATGCAAAAGTAATCCTGGAATAACAAGGGTTCTAGACGGAAACCAACCAATTGAGTAGGCGGGATGCAGAAAGAAATGTTAATAAAAAAAAGTAAATACATATGTCTGCAACATGCCCCCGTGTCCCGGAGAGCACCCAAGGCCGTCAGTCCTGTACGTGACCCCCTGACCCGATGAGAGTGATGGAATAGAAATAGCCCCAGTGTTTTCACACACCTGTGTACTATAATATATCCTGCGCAGTTGGCTAGGCTCCATTTAAAATGGCCGCCGTGGCTGGAGCTAAATAAGTCCACTGCTGGACAAGCCTCCCTCAAGAATCGTCATGGGAGGATATGCCATAATTGCCACGCTTGGGAGGCGGGTTGGCGATCGCAGTAAGATGGACATAGTACTAAGAAGGAAGCTGCTGCCAGTCCTCTGTTAGATATTCCCTTGGGTTGACTTCTACGTCTCCCAAGGGATGAGATGAGGTGATGATATTCTGATTAGTGCTCCTGCCTACGAAGCTGGTGGTCCTGGGTTCGAATCCCGGTAAGTGCAAATATTTGTGGAATGAGCACGAATATTTGTTTCTGAGTCATGGATGTTTTCTGTGTATATAAGTATTTATCTATCTATATAAGTATGTATATCGTCGCCTGGTACCCATAGTACAAGCTTTGCTTAGTTTGGAGCTAGGATGATCTGTGTGACATTGTCCCTAGATATTATTACTATTATTATTCTGATATTTGTCGCCGTCACCACACATCAGAGGAGGACATTATTATTATTATAACTGAAACAAAAATATGTTAGTATTATAATGATTTAGCTACCAACTCTGCCTCAACTTCCCGTTCTTGTGGATTTCAGACTTTATTAGTCACTTTCTTTGAAAATTACCAGATTACTATGCAAATTTTCAATCCCTATTCCACGCAAAAACCAATTTGAGAAAAGTAGATGTCGGACGGTGAGGGCTTGTTTTGCTCAAGAACAAGTATGAAAATTTATTTTTGTTAGTAAAAATTTTGTTGTATAATGGATTTTATTTGGCATGATCGCGAGGCACTGTGGTTATGGTACCTACTATCTGGTCACAAACCTGTGTCCGGTTTCCACACAGTAATAAAAGACTAGACTGCACGTGTGGCGCAGCGGCTTAGACAGTCGTGTCGCGGGTTCGAGTCCCTCGCCGGACAACCATTTGTGTGACCCATAAATGGTTGTTCTGAGTCTGGATGTAATTTGTGTCCGTCTATATATGTTTGTAAAGTACCCCGTGACACAGGGATTAAATTCCCTAATGCGGGCGTTGTCTTCTTTTTAAGTAAAAAAAAAATAAATATTAAAAAAAATATATATATATAATTTACTGGGACATTATTCACACACGGCCATCTGATCCCAAACTAAGCAGTGCTTGTACTTTGGAAACCAGATAACTGATTTACTACATATAGTAATAAATACCTCAGTAGAGGTAGGGCATAGCGTTCATTCATTCGCTCAAAGAGCAGCCCGACTGGGGAAGTATCTCCACCTTACAGATGTATACTATTTTTCTTTTGCAAAAACATTCTTTTATAGATAACTAGCTGTGCCCGCGACTTCGTCCGCGTGGTAATTAGTTTATTTGGTTTTTTTTTTTTAATAAAAGACTTTTTCTAAAATAAAAGTAGCCTAAGTTAGTCCTTATTACATCAGCTACCTGCCAATAAAAGTCCCGTCAAAATCGGTCCAGCCATTTCAGAGATTAGCCGGAACAAACAGACAGACAGACAAAAATTGTAAAAAAAAATATTTTGGTGTAGGTACCGCATATATATTCATATTAATGTAGTAAAAACCGGTTATTTCAATATTACAAACAGACACTCCAATTTTATTTATTTGTATAGAAGATTACACCCAGACACGGAACAAGCAGACATGTTCATGCACACAAAATATCTATAAATATCCTGGTTGGGAATAGAATCCATGACCTGCAGCGTGAAAGGCAACTGTCAACCACGCCAACTGGTCCGTCAAATAATGTATGTTAATCAAATCAAATCGTTTATTTGCAAAACACAAGTTATAAATGTGAACTGTGTTCTACCACAAGGTATGCAAATTTTTGTCATGTTGAAAAATATAATAATATGTTGACTGTTCAGCCTATTATCTTTCTCTTCTATGTAATCTATACATATAATAAAATCGTAGGAAAGTCAAAACTGTACATTGAATATTTTAAAAAAAGGATAAAAGGGGCGTCATCTAAAATTGATATCGAAGCCAAAAGTATAGTTTTTAAAATTTTTGTCTGTGTGTCTGTTTGTCTGTATGTATGTCCGGGCTAAACTCAAAAAATACTGCATGGATTTACTTCAAATTTTGTATAAATATTACTAAGAGGTCGGGTCAACATATAGGCTACATATTATCACGCTATCACCTACGGGGGAGGAGCTATGATAATTTATAAAATTTAACGCGGGTAAAACCGCGGGGCACAGCTAGTATAATATATTATAGTAATAATGATAACCTGCAGCGTATCTTGTAAGGTACTCCGCCACCCGAGAAGCTTAGAAAGGAAATCCCACTGTTAAAAAATAATTCTAAACAGTTATAAAGCATACTGTGCAACGTTACAACATTTAAATTGGCACGCTGCAACACGCAATGACGTAAAATGCAGTGCAATGAACTCGCGTGACGTCGTTCCCAACTCGGCTGACATACTTCGCAAGAACAAATTTATTCTGTAACTGTTCAGTCTAGTTTTTTCGCACTGTGAAAGCATTATATTAGCCATCCGATCCCAAACTAATCAGAGCTTGTACTATGGAAACCAGATAACTGATATACTACATATACTACTTTTCTTTTGCTAATACATACTTATAAAGACTTTCTAGGGTTCCGTACCCAAAGGGTAGAAAGGGACCCTATTACTCTGACTCCGCTGTTTGTCTGTCCGTTTGGTACCAGGCTGTATCTCATGAATCGCATTAGTTAGACAGTTGTAATTTTCACAGCATTTAGCATTTGTTGTTTTAACGGTAACAGAAATCACGATGTATTTCTGTTGCCCCTAAAAAAAGAAATGCTAAAAAACAGAATAAAATAAATATTTAAGTTGGCTCCCATACAGCAAACTTGCCCGTTTGTGCTCGATATTTGTAACGGCAACACGTAGACACATGAAATATTCATCGTATGTTTAGTTGAATTATTCACTTACACACACACATACACACACACACACACACACACACACACACAAAATAATTAATTAAACTAAAATGATGCAAATGTTTAAGTAGGACCCTTATATCCCTGATGCATCGTGTGCGAGACAGTACCAGCAGCCTCCTAAATACCATATTGCACAAAATTGATTGCCCAATAGTGAGCTACTGGAACAGTGTTCACATGGGTTCCAGGGCTCCCATTTTTAACGTAAGATAGATTTATTAGTGTAGTACTAACATATTTCTAAGCCATTACTAACAAATTACTATGGATTTATTACTATCTGAAATAAATATATTATTATTATTATTATATATATTATACAACAAACATGATATTTTGCCGTTTTTGTAGATAATGGTACGAAATCCTTCATGCATGAGTCCGACTCGCATTGGCTGGTTTTTTATGTCAATAGGAAAATGACATGTGCTTCGAGCATTTAGAAAAGCGTTTAAAATGCTCAAAGGGTATGTGACGTTTATCTCACTAATATTAGAAAGGCGAAAGTTTGTGAGTTTGTGACTGTGTGAGTGTGTATCTTTGTTACATCTTCACGTCCAAACGACTGGAGCAATTTAAATAAAATTTGGTATGGAGTTAGCTGATACCCCGGATTAACCCATCTATATATATAAAAATCAATGCCACTTTTCGTTGTAATGTTATAACCCAACAACGCCTTTACCTATTTGGCTAATTTTGGTGTTGAATTATTCGTGGAAGTCCAGGGAAGGTTTGTACGTAGAGAAAATTTAAAAAAAGTCTTGAAAAAGTGTAAAATCAATGAACTTAATATTCATTTTTTATTACTATGCCATATACGTAGCGAAGCACGTACCGGGCCGCTAGTAGGCTATAATTTACAAAGTTTAACGCGGGTAAAACCGCGGGCCACAACTAGTTGCTTATAATTGAGTGCCGGTTAGCGTAGTTGGTAGATGCTTGCCTTTCACGCCGCAGGTCATGCGTTCGATTCCCATCTAGGAGAGATATTTGTGTGCATGGACATGTCTGTTTGTCCTGAGTCTAGGTGTAATTAGAAAAATGCAGTCGACTTAACAACTACTAAAGTAAAGTTAACTATGCTCTTTCTTACATAGGAGAGTATTAGTTATGTATAAGGTTACTAGAGCATAAGAAAGCGGAAGTATTTGACCCCTATTACATGTGTACCTTTGACCCCCATTACATGTGTACCTTTTTTTTAAGTCCCACTTTATTATTCCCACCCGAAAAAAACTACGGAACGTACGGTTACTATATTATTATTTTTGTATTACATCAGGGTGTATTTTCTGATACACAGAAAACTTCATAAATGCTATCCATAAACAGTGTGCGAATATTTATGACCCAAAAATAATTGCCATTGCACACAGCTTTTACAATCTGAAGATTTAATCAGATCATTTTACCCGGTACACCGTGTTGGAGGTGGTTGACGGCAAACCGCATTACCGGAAAAATATATTATTTATGTTTTAATTGTAATATTATTTATTTTAGGAAATAAAAAAATATATTTTGAGACAACTAACACAATGCCATATGATCTCCAACTGGGCAGAGCCGGTATGGTTACCAGACAACTGATAAACATATTTATATATTTCTAAATGCATACATAATACATTTAACGGTCACCGTAGCCTAGTTGGTAATGCTCCTGCCTACGAAGCTGGTGGTCCTGGGTTCGAATGCCGGTAAGTGCAAATATTTGTGTGATGAACACGAATATTTGTTTCTGAGTCATGGATGTTTTCTGTGTATATAAGTATTTATCTATCTATATAAGTATGTATATCGTCGCCTGGTAACCATAGTACAAGCTTTGCTTAGTTTGGGGCTAGGATGACCTGTGTGACACTGTTCCTATATATTATTATTATTATATAAGATAAATTACAACCAGGCACAGTACTTTTAATTGTCTCGTCACACAAATATTCGTCCTATATGGGAATCGAGCCCACGGCGTGAGAGGACCACAAACCACTAAAGTTATAGACACAAACAACTTAACTGTGATAGAAAACTAGAATGGAGGTAACTGATATCCTTACTAAACACAATGGCCAATTTCCGTAATGCAGGCGGTGTCTCTAATATATATATACATATAATTACACACAGACTGAGGACAAACAGACATGTTCGTACACACAAATATCTGTCCTGAGTGGTAATCGAACCCACGACTTGCGGCGTGAAAGGCAAGCATTTACCAAACACGCTACACAACTAGATTTTCCACCAATTATATTATCTACTAACTCTGTTACCACTTAACATGTTTGTCGCATATTACCAAAAACTCAGTATAGTGTTGGCGCAAAAATGTATTTCTACGATAACGTTAAATGGGAAAATGACGTGCTTTCCTGATATTTATTTCAGGAAACTGGGAAGAATATTCTTATAATAAGATAATAGGGTACAGATTGTATTAGACACAACATGAGTTAAACAATTCTTACAATGGCAGTAAGAAGACCCAAATCTACTATATAAAAATAAGTCGGATTTTCCTTCCTGACGCTATAACTCCAGAACCGTGCGTTCTGGCCGACTATAATCGATTTTTTCCACGGTTTTGCATTCGTTGGAAAGGTCTCCGGCTCCGTGAGGTTTATAGCAAAGAAAATTTATAAAATTTAACGCGAGTAACACCGCGGGGCACAGCTAGTAAATTATATATTTTATAAGATTCTTACTTTAATGTAAATATTATTTGTGTTATTTTAATTTGTTTTTCTGTGACATAACAATCGAGTTAAGCTAACAATTCTTACAATGGCAGTAAGAACACCCAAATAAATGATGTATTATATAAGATTCGTACTTTTAATGTAAATATTATTATTTGTGTTATTTTAATTTGTTTTTCTGTGACATAACAATCGAGTTAAGCTAACAATTCTTACAATGGCAGTAAGAACATCCAAATAAATGATGTATTATATAAGATTCGTACTTTTAATGTAAATATTATTTGTGTTATTTTAATTTGTTTTTCTGTGACATAACAATCGAGTTAAGCTAACAATTCTTACAATGGCAGTAAGAACACCCAAATAAATTATGTATTATATAAGATTCGTACTTTTAATGTAAATATTATTTGTGTTATTTTAATTTGTTTTTCTGTGACATAACAATCGAGTTAAGCTAACAATTCTTACAATGGCAGTAAGAACACCCAAATAAATGATGTATTATATAAGATTCGTACTTTTAATGTAAATATTATTTGTGTTATTTTAATTTGTTTTTCTGTGACATAACAATCGAGTTAAGCTAACAATTCTTACAATGGCAGTAAGAACACCCAAATAAATTATGTATTATATAAGATTCGTACTTTTAATGTAAATATTACTTGTGTTATTTTAATTTGTTTTTCTGTGACATAACAATCGAGTTAAGCTAACAATTCTTACAATGGCAGTAAGAACACCCAAATAAATTATGTATTATATAAGATTCGTACTTTTAATGTAAATATTATTTGTGTTATTTTAATTTGTTTTTCTGTGACATAACAATGGAGTTAAGCTCATAAATACAATATACAATCCGCGTAAAGGGATCCTGGTAACCTGTAGGTACTACTGGTTCTTCTAAATTATAAGTACAGACACCGGCACATCCAGCTACCCTAATCTGTCAAATTTCTTTTATAGATTTTCAACATTATCACATAAGCATAAGGTTCACTTTCAATGGGGTAGCTTGATGTGCTGTCGTATGTACATAGGCTTAACAGTGCGAGACACAGTGTTAATGCATAATGACAGAGTGTTAATGTATCCAACCTATTTGTGATGAGAAAATTGATACTTTTATAATTATTTATTATATATATATTACTACTTGAATATCTATACATATAATAAAATCGTAGGAAAGTCAAAACTGTACGATGAATATTTTTTTAAAAGGATACTTCGGGCGTGCTCTACATTCGAAGTCAAAGCCAAAAATATAGTTTTTGTATGTTTGTCTGTATGTATGTCCGGGCCAAACTCAAAAAGTACTGCGTGGATTTCAATTTTTGCATGAATATTACTAAGAGGTCGGGTCAACATATAGGCTACATATTATCACGCTATCAGCGGGGGAGGAGATGTGATAATTTATAAAATTTAACGTGGGTAAAACCGCGGGGCACATCTAGTATTACATATACTACTTTTCTTTTGTAAATACATACTTATATAGATAATTACACCCAGGCTCAGGACAAACAGACATGTTCATGCACACAAATATCTTTCCAGATTGGGAATTTAACCAAGTTTTAGTTGCCCCAAGATATTTTATTTCGATATTTATTAAGGAATATTTACTTTGCTTTTCTGTATCATGGAACTTTTTTATGTTTTAGAAGAAATCCTGGACTCAAGAACAGCAATGTGGATGTCAGCGGATGGCCATATGGTGCTATACGCGACCTTCAACGACAGTCTCGTGCACGAGCAGAAATATCCTTGGTACGGAGCCGCATTGGACACTGATGATCCTGCCAAGGTAATGATGATCCTGCCAAGGTAATTACAATCTTATAGTCTAGTATTCAAAATACATATTGACATGACAATAAAAACACCTACATACATAGTATGGTTTTGTCTATTACAACCAGTTCATTGTATAAATTCCGAACGTATTCGCTTTTTATTTTTAAAATTGGGTGCTAGTATATCCACCTAGTTTCACAGAGTAAATAGTGTTGCCCGTTTAGCGCCTGATATTTTACTAGTCGTATGACTACCCTCCTATTTAGATATAATAGCGCCAGAACAGAGAGTGCATACAGACCACCTGGTAGTAAGCGGACATCGTAACTTATAGCTGCTTGCATCACAAATGGCTTACCTTTCCTTACTTCCCAATGACCTTTAGCGACCTTACTCATACTCGGACCACCACATTCATTCAACAATTTTATTATCTGAAGAGTATTTTGTAAGGTCACCATAGCCTAGTTGGTAGTGCTCCTGCCTACGAAGCTGGTGGTCCTGGGTTCGAATCCCGGTAAGTGCAAATATTTGTGTGATGAGCACGAATATTTGTTTCTGAGTCATGGATGTTTTCTATGTATATAAGTATTTATCTATCTATATAAGTATGTATATCGTCGCCTGGTACCCATAGTACAAGCTTTGCTTAGTTTGGGGCTAGGATGATCTGTGTGACATTGTCCCCAGATATTATTATTATTATTATATTATAGTATCACTATCCCCAGGCGATAGACTTCTAATCTATCGCCTAGGGATGGTGACGGGTGAAATTTGCTACAGGAAGTGCTTGGGTGATGGGCTGCTATCAGTAAGCACGCTACGCCACCGATTAAGATTAATAAAAGTTACCTGTTATCTTTATGCAGACGTATCCGGAAATTAGAAGCGTGCGGTACCCAAAGCCAGGTACCAATAACCCCACGGTGACGTTGACAGTGGCTGACATAGCAGACCCCAAACACATACGAACGAGACATCTGACCCCACCGAAAGCTGTAGTTGAGGAGGGGTAAGTAGAGCGTGTAGTGTTTAATTTAATAAATCTGAATAAGATCATTCGTAGCGCATGAGGTTCTACGTCGTGGAGCTGATGTAGTATATTCGCAGCCGTAGCACATCCAGCCATATTACTACGCCGTAGAATGTACCTTTCGCTGTCGACTGTAAGTTACCACAACTGCCATTTTAAAAAGGTATTTGGCAGTTAAATTTAAAGACTAATTATAAATGTTTGTTTGTAATAATTTAATAAACTAAATTAATTAATTTCATAAAGTAATACGTTAAATACAAGCATGTATATTTTTACTGGCAATCTGGCATAATACACGTATAATTGACAAGTATAAATGATACAGTTCAAAAGACCACGTAAAACGTCCTTCAACCAAGTCGGAGATATTTTCAGTCAAGTGCAGTAAATAACCCAAAGGTTAGAAAAGAGCTGATACTCTTACACTGCTGGACCGATATTAACCAAACATTCCTAAGAACAACCACAACGAAACCGGCTTTCAAATGAAAAAAAAACGATAAGATGCCACAGACAGACAGACATCGACGTTAAACTTATAACACCCCTTTTTTGCGTCGGGGGTTAAAAAACCGCAAATCCGACAAACATTTATGAAGCATATAGTGACAGTAAAGTATGGAAAAGAACACTTATTATCTTGCTTCTGATAACCTTAAAACGTAGAAAGCTATTGCCTTAACACACTATAATATATTTATCTGTAAAATTGGATACCTTTATATATATAGTTATAAATTAGTATAAATACAATACATTTAGTAAAGTAAAGTTAAAGTAAAACACTTTTATTATACACCAATACACAACATAATCATATAACATAGTGCAATGGTCGGTCTTATCGCTGCTGCAATTTCTTCTAGACAACCTTAAACGCAATATAATCCACAAATCCAAAAATAAACTGGGTAGTGAAGGTATTTGAATAAATTTACCTTAACGTAACGTAAACTAAAAAAAATCCACAAATATAAAAACACATACATAAATAAACAAATATACCATTTCCTCTATAATATATATTAATAAATATTTTATTATAAATACCCATGTAAACCTAAAGTAAACCGTAGCAGAAATTACGTAACTAAGAAAATATAAATAATAATAATGTATTTATTTATCTCGTTCAAAAAATTATGTGAAGAAATACAGAAAATAAACAATCATTCTTTTGTGAGAGACTGGCGTCTATAGTAGGTAAGACCTGTTTGAGGTTCCCACCTTTGGATCGCATCTTGGCGATAATTACAAATTATTAACAATACTATGTACTTAATCAACTTATTAAATGCAAGAAAATTGCCACTTTTAGAACTGCTCTTTGAGCTCATTCCAAGTTTATCAGGGTTGACTGCTAAATCAACCCTGATAATGTTGGATCGAGCTCAAAGCCTGGCCTATTTTACACCCCACGGCTGAACTATACCAAAAGTTCAATGTCCTTCCGGTCGACAGCTATTTATTTCTGGTATGGTTCTCAAGTTACTTCATAACTCTGTTTAAGGCTAGAACGTTTATACGTATTAGACGATAAACCGACTAAGATAAATGAGACCTGGAATACCTACAATATCGACTTGAATTTTTTAATAGACAAGCTTTTGAATATTTTATTAGACCAGCTTAAGTTTCCAGTACCTGTTTCAAAGATACTTTGCTTAATTTAATACGAATTCCTATGTTTCTGCTTATTACGATTGCATGTAAATTTGTAATTTTGTGGAACCACATGATTAATATATTACTCAGCCATTGATTTATATTGGAAATAAAACATAATGATAGCAATCGATTCAGTTCATGATTATGAACCACAACGTTGAAATTTATAAATGGATAGATAGATAGATAGATAACTCTTTATTGTACACCAAGGAAAATACAATATAAAGAACAAGGATGCATTTCAGAAATGTACAATTGGCGGCCTTATCACTAAATGTGATCTCTTCCAGACAACCTAGGCAGGGATTGGAGTATGGAATAAAAAGAGTTGCGGTAGTTGTCAGTGTACACAAATGATGACATGGTACGCACTGGTACCATGACTAAAACAGTGAACTTAATACGCTACAAACTTATACTTAACTTACATATTATATATCATCTATACTATATATAACTATATACATATATCGAGTCGGTGCTATCACTAGCGACGAGCTGCCGGTTGTCTTTGGTGTGCCGCAGGGTAGTGTACTGGGTCCCACTCTTTTTTTAATTTACATCAATGACCTATGTAACCTTAAATTAAATAACGGCAAAATAGTAACTTACGCCGACGACACTGCGCTGTTATTTCATGGAGACACCTGGGAGGACGCCTATGCTTTTGCACAGCTAGGATTTAATTCGGTGTTGCTTTGGCTTGGACAAAATGGCCTAACCCTTAATGTAGAGAAAACGAAATACATTCCTTTTTCTATAAAAAAACCACCTCCTAATACACTTAGGAATCTCTCAATTGTAGCCCATTCCTGCTTGGATAACCATTCTTGTACCTGTAACCCAATAGACAGCACCACTCACATCAAATATCTTGGTGTCATTATTGACAGCAACTTAAATTTCAATCATCATTTAGATTTAATTGCATGTAGAACTCGCAAATTGATATTCATATTCAAGAATCTGCGAAACATTGCAGATAAAAATACAATTAAAATGGTCTACCAATCTTTATGTCAGCCAATTCTGTCATACAGTATCGCAGTATGGGGTGGTGTCTGCAAGACAAGTCTTATAAAGGTGGAAAGAGCTCAAAGGGCTGTTCTTAAGGTTAGTCTCTCACTACCTTTCCTATTCCCTACCAGGGATCTATACAAAATGGCAGATGTACTTACGGTACGGCAGCTTTACATACAGAGCCTAATCCTAAAACAACATACGTTGCTCCCATATGTCCCTGACTATAAAAATAAGAGACTAAAACGTAAAGTCTGTACCTTTATAGGAAGTCAATGGTCCACATCCTTCTCTGGTAGGTTCTTCGGATTTCTGGGACGATATGTGTATAATAAAATAAATGAGATACTAGATATATATCCACTAACCAGATCTAGATGCAAAATGGTACTCGTTCAATGGTTGAAGTCACTTACCTATGAGGAAACTGAACAATTGCTTCAAGTCCCCTCTTAAATATAACACAGGCATCCCCACGCACGCACACACATATAACACACACACACAGATAGACAGACACATACACACACACACACACAGACAGACAGGCACACACACACACACACACACACACACATGCACACGCAGACGCACACGTACACACACCCACACACACACCCACACACACACACACACACACACACACACACACACACACACTTCTTGTACTCTCTTATACCCACTCAATAAATCTATACACACCCATAATACATATACCTATAACCTCACATAGTGCTCCACATCCATTTACATACAGTTGACTGCACAAAAATCACTTATCTGGAGTTAGGAGAGGCTGGTAATCTGTAACACAGGACTACCTAGTATAGATACCAGTCTCTCACACAGATCATCATCACTTCTAATGTTAAGTTTACTGTTTATTGTTATCTTATGTCCTATGTAACCTTTCTGTGTGAGAGAGAAAATAAACAAATTATTATTATTATTATATAGAAATATAAAAATATATATATATATATATATTCTTGAAAATTATAACCATAATGTACACAAGAGCTATTTTTTATGCTGAAGTTCTAGACCAATTAAAAGTAATCAATTTGTACTTTGTTGAAGAGACAAGTAGTGTTCTTTCACAAGATTCTGAAACTGTCGTAGTGATTTTGCTTGACGAATTACTAATGGCAGTGCATTCCACAGACGGGCACCTTGCACAGCAAACGATTTGTCAAAAAATATTGAGGAATGCTCTGGCATTTTTAATCGAAGATTTTGCGATGATCTTAGTAATCTTGAATGTGACTCGTAAAGGAAAGAAAAGCGATCTTTAAGATAAGAGGGAGTAGAAGGAATAAACAATACATTGTATAGAAGTGACAGAATATGAGCATTCCGGCGAAAGCGAATGGGCAGCCACTTGAGCTTATTGCGAAATTCCGTGACATGATCATATTTACGTAGACCAAATATGAATCTTATACAGACGTTCTGGAGACGCTCAAGTTTATCAAGCTGGGCCTCGGTAAGATCAAGATAGCTGACATCTGCGTAATCTAGTTTTGGAAGAAGAAGGGATTGAGCAAGCGCAATTTTGGTGCTAGTTGGGAGAAAGTTTTTAAATCTTCGCAAGGATCCAATCGACGCAAATATTTTGCGACTGACGTATTGAAGCTGAGGGCCCCAGGAGAGGCAGTTGTCCAAGTATATGCCCAAATTTTTTACTTCGCGACATAGCGGCAAAATATTGCTACCAAAACGAAGTTGTGGAAGTTGAGACCAAGACACTTTAGCTATCATCCTCGAACTGCCAACAACAATGACCTGGGTCTTCTGAGGGTTAATAAGTAATCCGTGCGCATGACTCCATTCACTGATAGTAACCAGATCAGTATTGATATTGCTAACAGCTTCTGCCAGCCTATTTAAAGGAGCCTGGTTGTAAATCTGAAGATCGTCTGCGTAAAGGTGGTAGGAAGAAAGAAGGCTTTTTGAAATGGAATTTATAAAAATTGCGAATAGTAATGGAGATAAAACGCCACCCTGAGGTACGCCTGCAATAGTATTGCACCAAGAAGAACATAAATTCTCGATACGAACACACTGCCGGCGGCCAGACAGGTAACTACGAAACCAGTCAATAACTGTTGGAGATACGTTAAGAGAGCGTAATATCCCCAGTAACACATCAAAATCCACAGTATTAAACGCATTACTAAAATCGAGCAGTGCAAGCGCTGTTAAATGACCACGTTCTAACCCGGCTCTAATGTCATCCGTAATATGAACCAAGGCAGAGGTTGTACTATGGCCAGGACGAAAACCAGACTGGAAGGGATTAAGGAGATTATTTTTCGTGAGAAAGCTACTTAGTTGGTTGTGGACAAGGCGTTCAAGGACTTTGGAAAGGAAAGGCAGGATAGAAATTGGGTGATAGTCAGAAAAGGATGCTGGGTTGGCCTTCTTTGGAAGGGGAGTAATTTGTGCATCTTTCCATATTACTGGAAATACGCCGCAGCTTAAAGATGAATTTAGGATGTGGGTAATGGCAGGAAGAATTTCGTCAAGGATAGGAAGGACCATATTACGGGTGATATTGTCATTGCCTACTGCGTTAGATGTAATGCATAGAATGCTCTTCCTAACGTCACAATCAGACAACTGACTAAGAGAAAAAGGAGAGTAGCTGGGACAGGGAACTGATGAAAGGTCACGTAAAGTGTTTAATTTTGTTGCCCTGTCGAAATTGGGCGAAGTAGTGAAATGCTTATTAAGTAAATTAATATCTAAATTGTTAGGAGTAGCATCATTTCGAGCTTTCCCAATTCCCAATGACCGCAGAAATTTCCATATTTTTGCTGGATCTCCATTCTCAACCGAGTTATGGATGTGTTGGCGTTGTGAATACCTACACACCTTATTGCAGCGATTTCGAAGAGAAATATATATATGGCGATTCAGATCGTTAGGCCTACTCGCATACCGTGACTTAGCTGACGCTTTCTTAGCTAAAAGAATTTTTGTTTCCGATGTTAGCCAAGGTGCGGGGAGATGCTTAACTTTTATTTTACGCAATGGGGCATGCACA
This sequence comes from Pseudoips prasinana, assembly GCA_951640165.1. Taxonomy (NCBI): domain Eukaryota; kingdom Metazoa; phylum Arthropoda; class Insecta; order Lepidoptera; family Nolidae; genus Pseudoips; species Pseudoips prasinana. The sequence goes on from OX621254.1 coordinate 10,467,844, forward strand.
TCGTATAATCCAATAATACTGGTGTTGAACATCATGACTTTCTCGTCGACCGAATCAGCAGCAAACAGAGGAGCCCAGTCAATGCTGCCAGTATCCGCTCGAAGACAATCCAAATCTATACCACCAAAATTGCGTTGCAAAATTATTTTAGATTTTGCCTTAGGAAGGCGAATTTTGTAAGAAAGGAAAAGTAGGTCATGGTAAGAGAAAGCATCAGCTATGCACTGTCCGTGCTTAGCGACGTGGTCTTTCGAAGAGACAAGAACAAGATCAAGGAGGGAAGGAGTACAATTTGGAAAATGATGAGTGGCGTTGAAAGGAAGGATAGATAGGTTACTAGATTCCGCAGCAGAAATAAGGGATGAAGAACGAGAGTCATTCTTCAACAAACAGGTGTTGAAGTCACCCATCACAATTGTATGGCTATAAGAAGGTGAGAAAGTTTCTAGTAATTTTTCAAAAGAAGAGAAAAAATTAATCCTAAGAGAGGGACAGTAGTACACGCCCAGCAAGACTTTAGTGTGGTGAAGCTCAATTTCGAGAAAAAGATGCTCACCAGCACTTGCAGGTGGCGGCTGCGAGGACATACTTAGGATAGAATATTTAAAATTATTACGTAGGTATATGGCAACTCCACCACCTCCTGAACCAATTCGATCATTTCTGATCAACTGAAAATCAGGAAGTGAGTAAGAGGCAGAAGGGAGACAAGGTTTTAGCCAAGACTCGGAAACGAGGATGGCATGGATATTTTTGCATTGAAAATTTGCCAGCATATCGGGGAAATGAGCCGGAATACTTTGGGCATTAATATGAATCACATTGAAGTTACCAAGAACATCAGAAAAAATACATTCAAGATTGTCAGCGAGCGATGGTATACTAACAAAACTGTCATCACCACTACTAACCGAAAAGAAATCTTGATCAGTATCAGCATCTTCAGCATCAGTCATATAAAATATATATATACAAATATAAATAAATATGCTAATAAATAATTTTAACGACTAAACTTATATGCACTAATCTACACTCAATACCCGCCAGTGCAGTGCTAAATACATTTGGATCACACCATCTGAGGCATTAATAGAAATAATAATAAAAACAAAAGAAATACAAAAGTATGACTAACCAGCTAAACATATTTCAATTAAAAACTATAAAATATAGTATAAAACTATTATAATGTATAGTTTTAATTTATGATAAAAGCCCAAAATATATATTATCTTATACTTAAGAATAACATCAATTTTAAAAATAAAAGGCTTCAAATGGCTTAATGCGTATTGGACATAGAGAAAAGGAGAAATAAATTAACTCTAAAATAAATACTTACCAAGAAAATTTGTATATTTTTGTATCAATAGACTGCAATAATAATAATATATTATTCAATATTACGGAGAAACCGAACATTACCCTAACAGACTATTTCCTAAGTTTCAGATACTTCTACTTTTCTTGACACTTCGATAAAAACCTGCAGTTAATGCTCCTTTTCTTGATGCCCCATAGATATTTGTTGTCAAAGAGAATATAAGAAACAAGACTTCTTGTCACCACGTAGTTTGTTATAGACTCTTTGGTTGCTGTACAATAAGTAATCATGAGAACTGAGACTTAACCTATAAATGCCTATAATATATAATAGTAATCAATGAATAAACAACAAGAAGGTGTCTTCTTGTGTATTTATAATATAAAGCAAGCCTTTTAAAACTAAATATAGATAACATAAGATATGAATAAAAAGATATATCACTCACACAATAAGTGATTATGTTCAAAACATGTTGCACTACACACCGGATTGTCAGAGGACTGGACTTCATTTCTTTGTGGCAGCTCCTCGTTTAGGCCTAGCTGCTGCTGTGATAGCCTTGTTAGTTGAGGTGCTCTCCTTCGTGATGTCGTCCGGCATCGCAGCCAGTGCGATCTTATTGAGTTCCTCCATTGTTACGACCTTGTGTGTTTGGCCAGTTGAAGCTTGGATATATATGATGCCATGGCGACTCCAGCAGCTTGAAACTCCCCAACGCTGGCGCGCAGTCATGAAGACCTCATGCCTGGACTTAGTTAAGAACTCTGAAATTGTGACTCCACTACCTTTAAACTTTGTTATGCCAAACCACACACTATCATGAGCTTGGTAACTTGTAAATTCCACCAGTATTGGCCTGGGTCTGTCAGAAGTTGGAGCACGGCCCAGACGATGTGAACGCTGAATATCAGCTTTGGAAAAGTCGGGCAGCTTCAGCTGCTTGGTAATAGTGTTGACTACAACCTGAGTGGTCACCTCCTTCTTCTCCTCTGGAACACCATGGAACAAGAGCATTCTACGCCTTCCTCGCATCTCCATTTGGTCATTACAACGGACAAGGGCATCCAGTTGTTGTTGAAAGCAGCCAAATGATTCGTAAACGAACTTCTTAAAGGCAGCAAAGTCCGCTGCTAAAGTGACTGCAGTGGCAGGTGTGCTAGGTGTCTTCTGGAGCTCTTCAAAATCATTCATGCGCTTCAAGAGGGTCTCTTTCATGCTTGAGAAAGCTTGCTGCATGGACTCCATTTCAAACAGTGAATAGTGTTGTGATGTTGAGATATGAGTTGGACAAAGATAACACTAGACTGGCAGGGTGAGTGTATTAGCTTAACTTTAAGCACATTAGATGTCAGTAATAATAATAAATATTAAAATTAAATTAAATAAATTGAGCAGCAAAATTCAGTACAACTTCTTTACACAACTACCCACGTCCAAAAACTGGACTTTGGAATAAATTTTAATTACCACATATTTGTTTGATTTTTAACGATTTTTACATAGATTATTAAAGTAAAAAAAATATGATACATATGGATTCGGCAAGATCAAATGCATCATGTATTATAGTAATATTTTATAGTGAATAATAGTTGCTGTTCTGAGACTCGATCCTACAGTCAAACTGGTAATACGGTTTTGTGGGACATACGCTTATACACTCACAGGCACAATTAACCGCCCACCCATATCATTCGTCACCCTGTTTGTTTAAGTTAACTATAGCTTATCTACTGTTTTATTTTTTGTCAAGTGGGTACTTTAGCAATAAATTAAACACTTATACCCTTATTTCGTTTCCTAAATTTGTGTCAACATTGTTGCCGTCACGTTACCGTGTTTACATTTCCTGTTATTGTCTGCCATAGTGTGCGAATTTGAGTTTCTAGTGTTTGCTTATTGTTTGTGACTGTAAAAAATGCCTCTCGATGCAACTGGTGCAGCTAGGGCAGTGGCTTTAGCTGACGCTGGGTACAGCCAACGTCGCATCGCTCGTACACTCGGTGTACCTCGTACTACAGTACGGGATGCCATCAGACGGTTTCGGGAGACAGGCTCATACACCCGCAGGCCAGGTCAAGGCCGACATCGATGCACTTCAACTCGAGATGACCGCTTCGTTGTCAGCAACGTGTTGAGAAATCGCTTTTGCACCGCTACTGAAGCCCGTACGTGTCTTTTTGAAGTGAGAAATGTCAGTGTGAGTGAACGTACGATTAGAAGAAGACTGGCAGAAAGAAATCTGCGGGCTTTTCGTCCAGCTCGCGCCCCACAACTGCTCCCACAACACCGTAGAGCTAGACTTGCTTATGCGCGAGAATTTGCTGACTGGACTATGGAGGAATGGAAGGACGTACTGTTCTCAGATGAGAGCAGAATAGCCTTAAAAGGTCCAGATGGACGTCAGCGTGTCTACAGGCGCCAAAATGAAAGGTTTGCGTCATGCGCTATAACCGAAACAGTGGGTTACCAGGGAGGGTCCATAATGGTTTGGGGAGGTATCTCTTATGAGGCTCGTACCGATCTTGTTGTGTTCGATAGGGGTAGTGTGAACGCTCAAAGGTACGTGGAGGAAGTTATTCAAGAGCATGTCATGCCTTTCGCACCATTCATTGGTGCCAACTTCAGATTAATGCATGACAATGCACGTTGCCATACCGCAAGATCCGTCACTGAGTACCTTAATGAGGTCGGGATCCAAGTTTTACCATGGCCGGCACGCAGTCCTGATCTTAACCCAATTGAGCACATTTGGGACAACCTCAAAAGACGTGTCCGAGCAAGGGTACCAGCCCCTACGACCCTAGGAGAGCTCAAGACGGCTGCGGTAGAGGAGTGGCACAATATCCCCCAATCTGATATCCAAGATATCATGGATGGATTGCCAAACCGGCTCCAAGAAGTCATTAGAGCCCGAGGCGGCAACACCCATTATTAATTTTTTTTAAATTTTTTATTCGAGCACTTTTTTCTAAATTCTAATTTGTTAATTTTTCATCGAAGATTTACATAAAATCGATTTTTGGTATTAATCATTTAATAAACGACTTTTTCTTTCAAGACTATTGTTTTTTTTTTACCTTTAAGGTAGCTTTCAACGTACCTCTCATCAAATGTGGTCTAAATTTGACGATTTCTGCAAATTGAAAGAAATACAAGGTGGGCGGTTAATTGTGCCTGTGAGTGTATATACTTGTAAAAAAATATGCTTGAACCAGTATACAATCAATTATGCGGTTCCCACCCAAGACAGATATTTGTGTGCATGAACATGTCTGTTTGTCCTGAGTCTGGGTGTAATTATCTATTACAAAAATAAGTATTAAATATAGTATATAAGTTTTCTGGTTTCCATAGTACAAGCTTAACCTAGTTTGGGATCAGACGGCCGTGCGTAAACAATGTTCCAGGATATTATTATCAATATGTAATGGGGGTTAACTATCCGTGGATCTCACAGGTGGGCGCTATCAGAATATCAGCTGTGGCAATATTGGGAAGGCCAATGCTGAGATAGATGTCTTTTCACCCAGAACTATTTATATAATCAGCCAGCACATCCAGCTACCCCAATCTGTCAAATTTCTTTTATAGATTTTCAACTTTATCACAAAAGCATAAGGTTTACTTTCAATTGGGGTAATTTGACAGATTGGGGTAGCTTGATGTGCTGGCGTCTGTAATTGTTCTGTTGTTATGTCTATCCTGGTAAAGAATAAATTTTTCTTTCTTTCTTTCTTACATTACAGTGGCGAAAGATGATGTAAGTAATTCATAAGTTTTGCCGATTGTCTGCAAGCTGCAAGTGCTAAATAAACTTGATTATTTCATTTTATCGTTAGGTACTTTAAGTTCGTCAGTTACCGCCATCTGCTGTTCGCTATATGAAACTTTGTAAACACACCAGCCATACATATTAAATTTTCTTCTATTTCTGCAAGTTACAGTGGACTTTTATATAATGCTCCAAAAATAGAATTATAATACCCTGGGACATTATTCACACACGGGCACGCGATCTCAAACCAAGCGGAGCTTGTACTATGGCAACCAGATTACTGATAGACTACATATATTACTTTTCTTTTGTAAATACATACTTATATAGATAATTACACCCCGACACAAACATACATGTTCATGCACACAAATATCTGTCCCGGCTGGGAATCGAACCCACGACCTGCAACATGAAAGGCAAGTATCTACCAACCACGCCAACCGGCCCGTCATTTATTTAATTAACTAGCTGTGCCCCGCGGTTTTACCCGCGTTAAACTTTATAAATTACCATAGCTCCTCCCCCGTAGGTGATAGCGTCATAAAATGTAGCCTATATGTTGACCCAACCTCTTAGTAATATTCATGCAATATTTTAAGTAAATCCATGCAGTACTTTTCGAGTTTAGCCCGGACATACATACAGACAAACAGATAAACAGACACAAATTCTAAAAACTATATTTTGGGTTCGATATCGATTGTAGATCACGCCCCAAGTATTCTATTTTAAAAATATTTAATGTACAGTTTTGACTTTCCTACGATTTTATTATATGTATAGATAAGCCTATTACTAGGCTGGACGATATTGTAGTCATATAGATAAGTGAAACTTCACAAACAATAGCTTAAAATGTATGAAATAGCGGCAGTATAGTTGACACTTAACAGCGCCATAAAACTTGAGAACTGTCGTTTTAATACTTGGTGAGCTAACACTTAGTTGCTGAGATGCGAGTAACCATCCATGAATAACTGAAATTTTCTTATACACTGTCTAGCGCTCCATTAAGTTACTGTATTAAAATATTAGACGATAGACTTTTTAACTTACTCCAAACAACATATCAAAATATTGGATATTTTATGCGATAGGCGATTAATAATGATAGTTATTAATCGCCTATCGCCAATTTTCATACAAAAGAAAAAAACTAAACAAAAATTAATAGTCTGTAATACAGGGTATCACTAAATAAAAAAAAACAGAATAATATATAGAAAATAAAATGGGACCTATTTATTATTACTCATTCAAATAAAAAGAAATTGAGAGAGAGTTAATAAGTAACTAATATTAAAATCTTTTCATATAAAATTCGACTGTATTCTTTTTGAGTAATGTTTGATACTTCTTAAATCCCATCATCTATAGACCGATTTGAAAAAAATCTTTTTTTTTTCATTTGAATGAGTTTACTTTCAAATTGGTCCCATTTTTCGCCTTTCACGCCGCAAGTCGTGGGTTCGTTTCCCACCCAGGACAGATATTTGAGTGCATGAACATGTCTGTTTGTCCTGAGTCTGGGTGTAATCTTCTTAGTATATATATTTAGAAAAGAAAAGTACTATATGTAGCTATCTGGCTTCCATAGTGTGAATAATGTCACAGGATATTATTTATTCATTTAGGTTTTGAAGTCAGTGTTTCTTTTTTTATATTACCAAAAAGCATAAGGTAATAAGGTAATCGTGAGATAATAATATTATGGGAGTCATCAAAATCTGTGTGTGTCAATTTTATTCCATGAGTATAGGATAATGATGTCTTTCGTCCTAAAGTACCCTGAATATATAAAAAAATAAATAAAATAAAAACGGTTTTTATTCACATAGACTTTAAGAAGCTCTTGTAAATAGTCGGAACAATCAAATCAGAATTACAATGTAACTATAGATATTTAGAGGTAGGGCACAGGGTTCATTCGCTCGAAGAGCAGCCCGACTGGGGAAGTACCTCCACCTTACAGAAGATATTCCTTAATAATAACATTAATAATTTAATGTTGTGTTTCTGAGTGTGAGTAAGGTCGCCAGAGCTCATCGGGGTGGGGGGAAGGGTCAGCAACACTTGTTTGCTGATTCTTAAAGGCCGGCAACGCACCCGCGACTCCTGTGAGTGTCCATGGGCGGCGGTGATCACTTACCATCAGGTGACCCGCTTGCTCGTTTGTCGACCTCTGACATAAAAAAAGAAGGTACAAGTAGATTATTCTATCGATATACTAACAAAGTCTTAATTCCAGGGACTACTACTTCACCAGTGCTCAGTGGGTGTCTTTGACTGAAGTCTGCGTAGTGTGGCTCACGAGGATGCAAAATTTATCGGTGGTGTCAGTTTGCAAGAGCCCTATGTGGTACTGTCAAGAAGTAAGTTGAAATGAGTTCCTCATAGTCTGAATGCTGATTTGTTTTTGTACCCGCGACAAATTTTGTGACACCTATACCCGCGCACGGTCTCACGGACCGAAAGTTCGAAACCGAATTTTAAGGGTTCTTTAAAAACCATAGTGAAATTAGGTTTACTTAAAACAAGGGAATATTATTTTAGAATACAAAAACTAAAACAAAATAAACCAATATTATCACACTAATATTATAAAGGCTAAACTGTTACTTCTTCACGTCTAAACGGCCGGAGCGATTTTAATAAAATTTGGTATGGAATTAGCTGACACCCTGGATTAACACATAGGCTATAATTTATAAAGTTTAACGAGGGTAAAACTGCGAGGCACAGCTAGTATAGTAATAATAGCAAGTTATTACTTACACGAAAAGTTGATGCTATACCCGAGTCGGTCTCACGGACCAATTGGTGACGATAACGGTCACTTACACTACTCGCACGAACGCTCTTTGCACATTCAAATATATGCAGCAACAAAACGAGCAGCTGGCAGAAATAACAAAATGTTAGTATTATGTATTGAAGATAAAAAAAAAACACGAAAGAGTATATTGTCGGTCTTATAGACCAATGCGCGGGTATAGGAAGGTTAAGCAACTTCAAGTTGAAGATGTTAAAGTCTGACTGACGAAAATGCAAAATATATTGCTATTTTTAGTTTAGTAGGTATCTCAAAAATGGGAAGATTTTCCCATTTTTGAGATAAGATAAAGCTATGCATTGCGAATAATGCTATAAAATTTAATAATTGGGAAGGTATTATCAATTTGATATGATCTTTCACATGCAACATGTTCCTAGAAAAACAAAACCGATAGATAATACCTACATCCTCCGGAAGAGTGTTAGCAAGGGAATCCTTAGTTTGATCTGCCAGCGTGTATCGTTCGTAGTTTAACGCAGAGCGCCTACTCCGGATTGGTAGATGGTGCAGGTTCGAGACCCGCCGGATGACTAAATTAATGATTTCCCATTTTTGAGATGAGTTGCTTATAGTATTAATACTGATTTGTTACCAACTTCTAAAAGAATAAAAAAATAAGAAATATGTTTATTGTGTCAGTACAAATCAAAACAAATTGAGGCAGCCCCATTAAGTGACTAAAAGTACTTGTGTTGGGGCTGACTCGCTACTTCCGTTATACTTATACTTTGAGACAATACAGAAATACAAATAGAAATAAAATTACTAATACAAAATTAAAACTAATATAAAACTAATTTTTCGTGCATACCTACCTACAATGCGCGCGCAGGCGCTTTTGTGTGTGTGTGTGTTTGTGTGTGTGTGTGTGTTTATTATAATATTTTTGTAATTATTACTAACAAATATGTAATTTAACAGACTCTGACTAATATATGCTCAGTTTCCTCATACGTCAATGTAGTTAGCCACTCGGTTATACTTTTTTTACATTTGTACAAAATATTTGGATGAGACTCTAATTTGCTATTTATCTTGTTATAAATATATGCAGACTGTGTGACATACTGGAGCCCTGCAAAAGCTGTGTGAACCCTTGGGGAATGAGCGTTATAAATTAGTCTCAATATTTTGATAGTAATAAATACAAGTTAAAGTCTGTAATTTGTTTTTAAAAAGTAATTTTAAGAATTAGAGAGTCACGAAATTGGACCCCTTCCGATACTCAATCGGATGAGCGGCCCATGTTGTTGAGTACTTCCGCTGAGCGACAGTTACACGAGAAGCCCGTAAAAATACGACCCTAATATACATCCCCACGTCAATAACAGGGCTGAACTGAGCGTTAAAACCCAAAGGTGTACCACCTTTGGGTTTTAAAGCTTGGTTTAAACTCTTAGTCTGTTGACTTATATGCTAGATGGCTTGAGTCCCCACTTGCCTTCAATGTCCGGTGAAGCAGTGAAACCCTAACTGTAACCGTCAAATTAAAAAAGAAACTACAATTGGAATCTAAATTTTATATTTACACAGGTGTACAGGATATCATCAGGCGTCGATAGCTGGGTGGAATCCGCCCCCGCTCCCCTTTGGTCTGCTGGCGGGGGAGCTCTTGTTACCCTGGCGCCGGTACGAGATGGACCTGCGGGATTATTTCGACATATAGTGAGGACGGAACACAACGCCCATGGACCACGAGCTCTGCCTCTGACACATGGAAGCTTTGACGTGGTAAAGCTGTTGGCTTGGGACCATGCGAATCAGCATATGTGAGTATTTTCTTTTCGTACGTCGTTCGTGTTCGTATTGTGAACCGCCGGCCGCTGAGGCAGAAAGGTTCTTGAGTGGCGACCTCGAACCGGACGACGCAGCGTGGGCGGGGCCTGCCCACGCTGCGTCGTCCGTTTCGAGGTACAAGATGGACCGACGATCTTGCAATTATTCCGACTGATATGTTCATAGTTGCATGTGAAAGATCATATCATATTGATAATACCTCCCAAATTATTAAATTTTAATTTTTTATAGCATTATTCGCAATGCAAAGCGATAATCTAATCTCAAAAATGGGAAATCATAAATTTAATCGGCCGGCGGGTCTCGAACCTGCACCATCTACTAATCTAATACTTGCTACTTAATTGCCAAAACCATCTATTGCCAAACTCAAGTAAACCTAACGATATGTACACAACATTATTCCACTGTATTTCCAGAGATTTAATTAGGCTTGTAAAATAAAAAATATTGAGACTGCTATTAATAAGACAAAATTTAGTTCTTGGGCAACTCAAGGTATTAGACTTAGTAGAGATTTTTTATACGAGTTGTATGACATAAAGTCCTATACACCCGAAGTCAATTTTAATAATTATATTAGAAACTATTCAAAAAATTTCAAAAGTTTTGCATACAAGCTAAAGCTTTAAGCTTTAGCTTGTATGCAAAACACAACAAACATAAGAGGACAAAATTAAAAAATCTGATAACAAAATAAAATCAGCATGGTAAATAATTAATACTGAAACTGGTAAAAGTAGATTAAGAAATCAATCAGTAACATTAAATATTAGTGACGAACTGGTTTCAGACAAGCTTACAATTGCTTCGCAGATTTTTTTATAAATATACCTGTGGATACAACTAAGTGCCTGTTATCGTCACCAGATGTAGCTGAACTGTTTTTAAATCAAAGTTTAAACAAGATGTGCCTAAATTTAGTTTTCAATTTGTAACGAGTGAAGACATTATAAAAACTTTCAATAGCATTAAAAAGAAGGGTACAGAAGATTTATGGGGACTGTCTGTTAAAGCAATTCAATCAATCATTCAAAACATTGCTACAGTCCTTGCATCCATCTTCAATGGCTGTATAAGTGATGGTGTCTTTCCTGATTTGATGAAGATTAGTAAGATAGTACGTGTTTTCAAGGCAGGTTGTACTGAGAGTGCCACAAATTACAGACCTATATCAATCCTTCCAGCTTCAAGTAAAATATTTGAAAAGTTCATGCTTAGCCAAATGTTGTTGCACTTTAACTTGAATGGAATGGTATATTGCATAACAAGCAGTTTGGTTTTACAAGGGGCCGCTCGACTCAAGATGCGGGGTGTACCCTAATGGCATGTAATGGTATATTGGAAGCTTGGGAGGGGTCACAGGATGCGCTAGGAGTTTTCTGTGATCTCCCCAAGGCTTTCGATTGCGTTGATCACCGTACACTCGTGGTAAAACTGCAGCACTATGGAATATCTGGTACGTCTCTTGATCTTGTAGTGTCCTATTTATCGGGTCGAGAACAGATGGTTTCGATAGACGGTATCAACTTGGCACGTCATCCTGTGAAAATGGGGTTGCCCCAGGGATCTATCCTGGGCCCATTTTTATTTTATTTATAACAAAAATCACCGTGTCTTGAATGTAATAGATGCAATAAGTGTGTTCATGCTACAACACCGTGTGCTAAGTTAAATAACAAACAACTAACTGCGCTTCGTAACTCCGAAGGGCTGGAATGGAGCTGTGAAGTATGTATTCGCAACCTGTCCAAGCGATCCTCTTTCTTCCTACCGGAGGACTCCGATAACGAAGAAGACCGGGATAGTGAGAAAATGATGGCCATAGATACCAAAAAGCTCATAAATGACATCACGCATGAGAGAGAAAGGTAGTAAAAGACGAGCTAGAGAGTCTTACAACATCAGTTGATTACATGAATAATCAACTAAGTAAACTTGAAGATACCGTCTCATTGACGGTATCTTCAAGTTTACTTAGTTGTTACTATCATGTCACTGGTGCAAAAAATACAGAACTTCTCAATAAAAACAAAAGTTTGGAGTTACGTATCTCGGCTATGGAGCAAAGATGTCAAGAAATTGAACAAAACTTACTTTCGTCTACCTTAGAAGTATGTGGCGTGCCGGCAACAGCTAATGAAAATATTGTCAACATCGTTACAGAAGTCGCAAAAAAGCTGAAAGTTGATACGACGCAGCTGGTCAGTGCTCGGAGAGTTTCTATCCGACGTAAAGATCAGCCAGGGCCTATTGTTATCGAGCTACAGTCTAAAAGTGTCTGTGATAAATGGGTATCGTCAGCGAAGGGCATGGAGATACTTGTGGGTAATATCCTTCCAGAAATCCAAGCGGACAAAGCTAAAAGCCGTGTATATGTCAGCCCAGCACTTATACACCGCACCAAAACACTACTTTACGCGGCCAAACAACGTTTAGGTGAAACATATAAGTACGTCTGGTGTAAAGAAGGCAGAATTTATGCTAAGAAGACCGAAGACTCGAAAAACGTATCCATTGTCCGCACGGAATCGGACATTGAACCGCTTGTTAATAACTAAACTTGCATAATAGTACTATTGGATTATACTTACCTACCTACCTCATTTTCATTACTCACAAATCATGTCAGATAATGTCTTAGAAATTTTTAGTTGTTGCTCAGTTAATTTATTTGTTAATAACATAGTATCTACTAATAATTTAATTAATTTACTTTGTGTGCATGTCAACATTCGCTCGCTAATTAGAAATTTCCCTAAGTTACTATGTCTGATAGATTCATCGACCCTGCCTCCTGATGTGGTTATGGTCACAGAGGATATCTGATGCTATAAGTCACTTATTTAAAATACCTGGCTATACAATGCACACACACAGTTACGTCGTAATAAAAGGGGCGGTGGTTTAAGTCTACATACGAAACTATTATAAGTTCACTACAATCACAATAAAAACTCATACGTTGGAAACCGTCGTAGGCACACTAGTTGACACTAACTTTGATGAAATGTATGTTCTTTGAATTGTTGTGTGTGTACCTATTGTTTTATATTTCTAATCTGTATAATATTTGCATACCAGTACTTGGTTAGACATGTAGTAACTTATTATAATTATTTTTAAGACCTGTAATGACCATGTTTAATGCAAATAAAATTATCTTATCTTTTCTTATCTTATCTAATAACACGCGACTAACTGTATAGAATAACTGTATAGAAATTAAATTGTGCAGTCAGCCGTATGGCTCAGTGGTAAAAGTAATAGCCTCGTTATTACCTCGGTACCTGTGAATGGTACTTCTGAATATGTTTCGATGTCCGTTTATTGCATAACACATTACATTTTTAAATTTATTCGGCGCATACCCAAGTTTGAACTTCAGCCCACATTAACTGTTATGCGCATTAGGTTTCCATAGATAATCTTCGTGCCAGTGTTACTTAACAAAAGCCTAAGGGCCTAATCTTTATCAAAACATTGACACCTGAGACAAAGGAAAATAACATAATACCCTCTTTTCAGATAATAACTGTGTTAGTAGCTGTCAAATACAGAAAATACAATTTGTTTTACGGTGTCATGTTAGATACCTGAATTTCTTTTATGATATATATTTATGCAGATATGTAAGCTCTACATAGGACTACACAAAGGTTACTAATAAAACACCAACATCCTGGCAGGACCAAATAGCTTACACCATTAACAACAATTTTTGTTCTACAACTTTTAATAATTTGTTTGATTTTATTTTCGTACAAAAATAAGTATTAATTTTATCTCCCGCTTCAATGTTTATAACTCCACGCACATCACAAATATTACGTAACTGTACGCCTGCGAGGGTACGGGGAAGAGGTGCAGCGCTAGCGCCTTTGAACTGGACCCATTTCTATGGTCGCAAGTCGTCCGTGTAAAATCTTTTTATTGCATCTATTGAGCTGTGTCCGACGGAACTCTTAGAACAAAAGTTGTTGCTTATGGTGTTAGCTATCTCGTCCTGTTAGGTTGTTGGTGTTTTACAAGTACCCGTGAATATGGATAGATACTTGTAGATAGAATACACACATCAACAAAGTCTAGGGATACGTTATTTTGAAATCAAACATGGCTTTATTGTTTAAAACCTATTTAGTTTCCTTAAAAAGTTTATTTACAGATTTAAACCTTGTCTATTCTTTATTCAAAATTTAAAAATTAAAATGAGAAACAAATGAAAACACGCAAAGCACAGCGCAATCTTGAGTTGTATCTAATTTCAAGAAGTTGCATTAAAATTTTTTTTGCGTGTTAATTGAAGAAAACCTGATAAATTGTTTTATTTTCTTTTCTCAATTGGTTGTGTAAGCTTTTTAGCGTCATGCCACGCCATCATTTGAGTCGAGATGAAATGTTACGGGCAGTTGGCATGTTACAAAACGGTGCTATTCAACGCGTCGTTGCTGAGTCTCTGGGCACAAGCCAAAATGTGGTATCCAGGCTGTGGTCACGTTATCGCGCTACTGGAGATGTGGCAGAACGGCACACAGGTAGATATCGTGTTACCACTCAGAGACAGGATCGATTTCTCCAAATGACCGCCAGAAGACTACCCAATATCACAGCGATGCAACTAGTGCAAAGGCTCCAGGAGGGTCAGCAGCTGCTGGTGAGCGACCAAACCGTGCGAAGGAGGCTGCATGAAGTTGGTCTTCATGCTCGCAGACCGCTACGAGTCCCAGCGCTGCGACGTGGCAATCGCGGTAGGCGACTTTTATGGGCTCAAGAACATTTGACATGGAGTGATCAACAATGGTCATTGGTGCTGTTCACTGATGAGTCCCGCTATGGATTTCATCCAGATTCGAGACGAACACGCGTTTGGAGAACTCCAGGCAGGGTCAGCCGTCTCCGACATCCACAGGAGGTCCACTCTTACCAAGGCGGGACAATTATGGTGTGGGCAGGAATACGAATCGGCGGACGAACCCAACTCATTTGGATTCAGGGCAGCATGACTGCCCATAGATACCGTGAGGAGGTAGTAGAACGTGTCATTGTCCCGCTCAGGGCCCTAACGGGGCAAGAATTTCAGCTCATGCATGACAATGCACCTTCCCATACAGCGCGGCTGGTGAGGGCCGCCCTTCGAGAACACGATGTTCAGGTATTAGATTGGCCTCCACAGTCGCCAGACTTAAACCCAATTGAACACGCCTGGGACATGTTACAGCGAAGAGCATTGAGGGATTTTCCGCCCAACTTGACAACAGAAGAACAACTTTTCGAACATTTAAAAAGAACTTGGGACTGCATACCCCAGCAAGACATTGACACCTTAATTTTAAGTATGGAAAATCGTTGCCGCTGTGTGATTAATGTTAGAGGAGGAAATACCGATTACTGATTATCAGATTTGGTAAGATTTTTATTCATTTAATTCGATTGAATAATTTTATAAGAATAAAATGTTTTTGTTCACTCAGTAATTTTCTATGGCTTAATTAATTTAAGACTTTTATTAATTAGAAAAACAAAATCGCATCGTGTTGTTAATGTTTAAATATCGGCCATGAAATTATCTTTAATTCTTCCATTTACAGTCATAACAAAATGTTTATAGTTTTCTAGATAATCAATGAAATGTTCAATATCCCTAGATTGTGTTGATGTGTGTACATTTAATCAGCAATAAAATCATACAGGACATCAAAGTAAATATAGATTACACATACACGATAAATAGAGATAAGTACAGCTTAGTAACGAGTAGAGACTTAATTTTTAGAGTTCCGTAGCCAAATGGCAAAAAACGGAACCCTTATAGATTCGACATGTCTGTCTGTCTATCTGTCTGTCTGACCGTCCGTATGTCACAGCCACTTTTTTCCGAAACTATAAGAGCTGTACTGTTGAAACTTGGTAAGTAGATGTATTCTGTGAACCGCATTAAGATTTTTATTTTGATTGACACAAAAATAGAAAAAGAACAATAATTTCGGGGGTTCCCCGTACATAGAAGTTCTAGCTTGCCAGTATTGTCTTATCATTATGATAAGGCAGTCGGCGCTAAACCAAAACTTAAACTCAAGCCACTGAGTCCACTTTTAATAATATTCTAAGTTTAAGGTTTTGCCATATAATATTTTAACTCTTTAATTTGTATTCGTTTAATTAATTTTATCGTAAATGTATTTTATTTGAATTTTAATTGATTAATATATGTTGTTTTATATAATGTATTGCATAAATTTATGTACAAATTGTTTGATATGTGTTTTCTATTTGTTATGTATAAATCTTGTTATCTGTCAATTATTTAATTTACTAATACTGGTCAAGGTAATGTAAAGTACTCGTCTGCGAACGTTGTGCATACCTGTAAGTGACCTACTCACACTGGATTAATTCTCTCTGTGTTAGATTCTTACAAACAAATTGTGAATAGGTTGTTGGTGTGCCTTATCAATAAAAAAAAAAAAAAAAAAAAAAAATTGTCACTAGATTCTAGATAACCCTATTCTTTGTGAAGAGAAAATAAATATATTTTGAATTTGAATAGAACTGAAACTCAAAAACTTTTTTTCATCGTACCCATACATGTGGAGTATTTATGGATAGGTCTTCAAAAATGATATGGAGGTTTCTAATATCATTCTTTTCTAAACTCAATAATTTGCGCGAGAGACACTTCCAAAGTGGTAAAAAGAGTGTCCTCCCTCCCCCCCTGTAACTTGTAAAATAAGAGAATGATAAAACTAAAAAAAAGTATATGATGTACATTAGCAAGTAAACTTTCACTAAAAATTGGTTTGAACGAGACCTAGTAAGTAGTTTTTTTTAATACGTCATAAATCGTAAACCGCAATTTACCTTTCATTTAATCAACTGAAATACTTGCTGCGGAACCCTTCATGGGCATTACACCGAGACTCAGGACAAACAGACATGTTCATGCACACAAATATCTGTCCTGGGTGGGAATCGAACCCACGACCTCCGTCGTGAAAAGCAAGGTCAACCACGCCAACAGGCCCGTCAAAAAATAAGGATAATGAATAAGGTCAGGTGGGGGGCGCAGAAGTCGGCCCGAGGGACTGTATACCAGACAATGGGCAGCAGCATTTCTCTGAGTACTACGACCATCATATAGAGGGCGCAGCAAAGTTGTCGTGTATTTTAAAGAAAATTTTCCCAAGAAAAGAAATTAATTAAATTACAGTAGTCCCCCCATGATATTCTTAAATACGATAACTAATTATAACTGTGCTAGTTAATAGAATTTTTATTTGCCTTTAATATTTTTCATAGTAATATTTTTACGCAAGGAGGTAGGTAGTGAATTTATCAATCTTGAAATTATTTAGGCACTCGTCCTTTCTCCTTGGTAACTAACTTATTTTGCCCGCAATACTTCTTTAGCCTCATCTTCATCATTCTTTATTTCCATTATGTATATAATTTATTACATATAACGCGGGTGAAACCGCGCGGTACAGCTAGTAGACTATATTTAACATTGACATGTACACACGCTAGCACATCCAGCTACCCCAATCTGGCAAATTTCTTTCATAGATTTTCAACTTTATCACAAAAGCATAAGGTTCACTTTCAATTGGGTAAATTTGACAGAATGGGGAAGCTTGATGTGCTGGCGCCTGTACATGTCTTGGTGCTAACCATGTCTCGGATGACTCGACCTTATCTTTTTTTATTTCGTGACCAAAACAATATGTGTCAACTTAAAAAAATCTCAATTAATGTAAATCCTTAAGCCTCCCAAACTTAAACCTCAAGTGCTTCATTTGCGTTCTTTTGTTCGGTTGAATTCGTATGCAGGCTAGTTCTTTTCGTTTATCAATGCGTTACCTTGACCCAAAATACGCCCGTAACGGCCAGCGCACTTACTTTGATGTACTTACTTTAAGTAAAACTTGTTCGCAGCTACTATCTGGGCATCCCTGAAGGCAAGCCAGGCCAGCAGCACTTATACCGAGTGTCGTCTGAAGCACCACGGCCGGGCTCCCCACAGAAACTTCCCTACTGCGTGACGTGTAACTCACAGGTCTGTTACATTTATTTCAGTTCTTATGCCTATAACGACACAGTATATATATACTGTGTATTTACACGTGAATAACTCCTATACCAAATGAATCTTAAGTAGGTTTCAGATTCATTTGGAATAAGACTTATTCATATGTAAATCACACATCAGTTACATTTATTTCAGTTCTTATGCTCGAATAGGTTCTTTACCATATGAAGCTGAATTAGGTTTCAGATTCATTTGGAATAAGACTTATTCAGATGTAACTCACAGATCAGTTACATTTATTTCAGTTCTTATGCATGAATTGGTCCTATACCAAATGAATCAGAAGTAGGTTTCAGATTAATTTGGATAATACTTATTCACAAGTAACTCACAGGTCAGTTACATTTATTTCAGTTCTTATGCATGAATTAGTCATATACCAAATGAATCTGAAGTAGGTTCATTTGGTATCGTACCTATTGATAAATCGTAAATTTAACTCACAGGTCAGTTAAATTTATTTTAGTTCTTATGCTTGAATAGGTCCTATACCAAATGAATCTGATACCTCCGAGGCACGGCGGTATTTGACCGCCAACTCCCAGACTTCGGGCTGATACTGAGAATTTTTCTTCACGGAAAATCCCAAAACCACTTTTTTTGCCCGCTAGACCAACGAAATAGTATATCGCTATCAAAGAAACCTGTGTAAAGTGATTCGCGACATGCATTCCTGACGTGGTTCAGTCTTCACACCTGTTGACGTGAGTCTGTTGATGGATGTTCGCCGCTTTATGATGGCAGACTATTTGTCAGTTTTGGCGTGGAAATTCATAACGCTTTAGACTAAAGTTGATGTGTTACGGTTTGCGGGTACGAACTTGTTTTACAGGAAATCGTAGCCACGGTATAAATAAGCACAGTAAGGTAACTAAGCCTAGTTGAACAATTACCTACACCCTATTTAAGCTACAGGGTTGTAAATTTTAGTGTTTTAGATAGGTACCTATTATTATTTTTTATTCAAACACATTTCTTTTATAAATCAGCAGGGCGATTAAAATACGAATGCTCCCGTTTTGATATTGGCTTCGATATCGATTGCAAATCACGCTTCAAGTACCTATCCTATAATAAAAATATTTAATGTAAAGTTTTGACTTCCCTTCGATTTTATTATTTGTATATAATTAGTTAATATTATATGTGGAGATGCAGTACACTCTTAAATAAATAATGAATATTCTGATAAAACTGCAGCTTGTTGTTATAATTTCTGTGTTATCTCTTGTTAATGACATGAGTCATTTAGATATTGTGTTCCGCTAATCGATAAATATTATTTTTATCGGACTTTCGTGCACATAGCCTATTACTGAGCATTTTAGAATATGGATCCATTGGGAACGTACGTGTTCTTAGATATTGAGAACACTAAAGCTCCAACAAAAGATGTTAAAATTAAAGAACTAGCTATGGTAGCGATAGATCGGAGTGACTTTCTCAAAGATCAAGATGGAAAACTACCCGAAGTGAAACACACGTTTCTTATGTGCTTTAATCTACACAAAGAAGCAGAAAATGTTAGAAAACGGAAAGCGAAACACCTGGATACAAATGAAACGTGCAAAGTGAGAAAACTAAATGATAAACCTTCAACATCTGATCAAGCAAGATGCTCGACATCCTATGGAAATTATAGAACCAAGTCTCATGATAATTTCGTACTCACAGATAAAGCTTTAATAACTGCGCCTCCCTTCGACAAAAATGCGGTAAAAGCAATCTACAATTTCCTTGATGTATTTGAGAAACCTGTGTGCTTGGTTGAGGGACACGACCGTGATTTTGAAATACTCGAAAGTAATTTTAAAGAGTTCGGTGAACCTTTACCAGCTGGCATCATAATAAAGCCCACTGAAGAAGAAATAACGTCGATGCAAACGTACGTCTTTTTAGATTTAGAGGTGTCGTGCATAAATGATAATAAACAATCGAAGTATAAAATAAAAAAAATATCAATGACCGCAGTACATCGGTGTCACTTTGAAGATAGCACAATGTGGCACTTGAATAAAACACCACTGGAGGTAAGACACTTTTAGAATTTACTAGCTGTGCCCCGCGTTAAGCTTTATAAATTATACCCTATATTTTATTCGGATATAATCTATATTACTATAAAGTTTTAAAACAGTAGGTTTTAATCCTTTCTAATATTATAAATGCGAAAGTAAATTTGAATCGTTTTAAATGAAATTTGGATGACAGATAGTCTAGAGCGTGAGAAAGTACACAGGCTACTTTTTAACCTGAAAAAAGGGTTGTGAGGGGTTGAAAAGGGGGACGAAATGGGGGACGAAATGTCATGTCATTTTTAGAGCTAGGAGCTTAAAACTTATTGTTTGAGTTGTTGATTTGATATAAATAAATATGTCATTGAGAGTTTGTAAATGTTTTACCCTCCATAATATAAAATAAAGTGGAATATGGAATAGAGGATGAAAGTTTGTAAGGTTTTATATGAATGTTTCATAAGTTTGCCACAAGAGACAAAATATTAGAGATATTCTCATGTAACATTTACTGAGTCATTACAAAATATGCGGACGAAGTTGCGGGCACAGCTAGTTGTTATATAAAGGAGTAATGTGAGCGAGACGATATGATTACTTTGTGAATACGTATTGTGAGATGGCTATACTGCACGTGTGTCTCCAAATGACCGAGAATAACATAGTTACTAATAAAAGAGAAAGCCCTTTGAATTATTTCCCTTAATTGGCTTTCATAGTCGCCGCAGGTCATGGGTTCACTTTCCACCCAGGACAGATATTTAGGTGAATGAACATGTCTGTCTGTCCTGCGTTTGGGTCTAATGATTTATATAAGTATGTATTTATAGCAGAAAATCTATTATATGTAGTATATCAGTTATCTAGTTACTAATAAAAAATAAACTCGAAAGACCTCTGAATTAAAATAATACTTTCAGCATATTTACATTTACATATTGGCCACAAGATCTTGGTAGATGATTGTTGCAGCGTTGCTGTCGCTATATTTGGTTAATGTCGCATCGTCTTTTGTGACTTATCAGTCCAATGGCCGCTCGGCATATCTTGCCACACCTGTCGCAGATAAATTGCGAGTCCAGATTCAGTGCTTCAGTTTGTCCAGCCAGGCTTCGTCATGTTTTATAGCTCCGTGGTGAATATCATGGCGCCAGTCTGATCTTACACTAGCTCGTGTATTCCAGGTCTTGGTGTCAATGGCGAAACTTTCCATGTCACGCTTGCAGGAGTCTTTGAATCGGAGTTTTGGCCGTCCAACAGGTCGTTTTACTTCGGCAATCTGTCCAAGCATGACTTCACGCGGCAATCTGTCGGGGTCCATCCGATGAATGTGCCCCAGCCAACGGAGGCGTCTCTATTTTAGTATGGCCGTAATACTGTTGCTTTTGGTTTTTGAGAGAACAGTTTTGTTGGTCATCCGATCCTTCCAAGTTACTCCCAAGATAGTACGTAGGCATCGCATGTGGAACGCGTTTAGGCGACGCTCTTGTTTCGAGTAGGTAGTCCATGTTTCCGATGCGTACAGAAGTATACTAAGGACGCAAGTTTGGTATACTAGCATCTTGGTTGACATTTTGAGCTTGTTGTTGTTCCAAACTCGTCTGGAAAGCCTCCCAAAAGTCGTCGCTGCCCTTCCAATGCGTGTGTCTATTTCTTTATCGTTGCAGAGTTTCGATGTTGTGGTAGACCCAAGATAACAGAAATGATCCACATTTTGGAGGACCGTTTGATCAAGGGTTATTTTAGGTGGAGCATCTGTACCCTGAACCATGATGACAGTTTTCTTCATGTTTATGCTCATTGAAAAAGTACGGCATGCTCGACTAAATCTGCCGATCAACTCTTGCAGTTCCTCTTCTGAGTTGGTGATAAGTGCAGCATCATCAGCATACAGAAGTTCACGAGCCAAGACATCATGACGTTTTCTGGTTGATTTTAAAAGGTTAACGTTGAATAGCCTGCCGTCTTTTCTCGTATGCAGATGAACCCCAATCTCACAGTTGTCAATAGCTGTAGTGAGCAGAGCCGAGAAGAAAATTCCAAAGAGTGTTGGCGCTAGTACACAACCTTGCCTAACGCCACGCTTTATGTTGAAAGCCTCTGAACTATCGCCATCTAACAGTACAGTGCCCTTCATATTGTCGTGAAAGGCGCGTATCAGAGACAGTAGGGTTGGTGGACACCCAATTCTTGCCAAAACGTCATAAAGGCCCTGTCTGCTGACTGTGGCAAACGCTTTGTTGAGATCAACAAATGCCATGCATAAGGGTACTTGGTGTTCACGGCACTTTTCCTGAAGTTGACGCAGGGTAAATATCATGTCATTTGTTGACCTCCCGGCTCTGAATCCACACTGTGTCTCTGGGTAGATTCTAGCTGCAAGGATATCCAGCCTTTTTAAAACTACCTTGGCTACTAGTTTGCCGGCTATGCTCAAGAGCGATATTCCTCTGTAGTTGTTACAGTCCCCTCGGTCGCCTTTTCCTTTATATAGCGTGACTATGTTTGCGTCGCGCATATCTTGTGGTATTGTCTTTTCTTCCCAACATTTAAGAATGATCTGGTATAGCGGTAGTTTCACGCATTTAAGCGTGAGGACTTCAGCTGGCAGATTATTGCAGCCAGGACTCTTGCCCAGTTTTAAACCTTTCAATGCATTTCGAAATTCTATGTGGGTTGGGGGAGTATCCAAATTTGGCATTGGTGGGTAAGTCGGTAGCGCTCTCAACGCCCCTGTGTCAATATTAATATCCTCTGAGTATAGACTGGAGTAATGTGCTGCCCACCTATTCAGTTGCCGATTCTTATCGGTGATGGGGTCCCCGTTAAGGTCTTTGATACATGCACGTTTTCTTAAGGTTGGTCCGATGGCAGATTTAATGCCTTGGTACATGCCACGAAAATCTCCAATGTTTTGACACTCTTGAATTGAAGCACACAGATTGGTCCAGTAACGGTTAGCGCAATGTCGAGCGAAACGTTGCATATCTGCTTTAGCCCTCTTTTAGTCAATAATAGCACGTGCATCATTTGGACTATTCAAAGTTTGTATGTGAGCACAGCGTTTCGCCTCGATATATGGACGTAATTCATCCTCATATTCCACAAACCAGTCATTTTGGGTCTTACCCTGTTTCCCAAACGTCTGTAGAGCCGTCCGCGTAAGAGTCTCCTTAGTTAGGTGCCACATAGCTTCAGCATTCGGTAATGTATTTAATTGACCAGGATTCAATTTATTTTGGATCTCTGTATTGAACTGTTTGTATAGCGCGTCATCAAGTATGGCTCTGATGTTAATTTTAATTCTACGGCGCTTTTGGCTGAGTGTATCTTCTTTGCTAATAGTCTTTGTCATAACTAAAGAGTGATCTGTGTCGCAGACTGCACTGTGGTATGTGCGGGAACTAAGTAAAATCGAGTTGGTGCCAGTGACCTGAGCGTGGATGTTTCCATGACACTTTATGTGCTTGTTTGTTATGGAAATAAGTATTTGTCACGCACAGAGTTAGGGATGCACAGAGTTCTAACAGACGTTGACCGTTTTCGTTCATATTCCCAATTCCGTGGGAACCCATGCAGTCTGGCCAGTAGCTCCAGTTGTTTCCAATCCTAGCATTAAAATCACCCAGAAGCATTAGTTTGTCTGATCCTCGAATACTTGTGAGACATTGCCGCAGGTCCTCGTAGAATTGATCCTTAACTTCGGGTGATGCTTTTAAGGTGGGAGCATAAGCTGAAATCAATGTGATAGGACTAGTGTCTGTCATTAGCCTAAAGGTCAGTTCCGTTCAGAAACACCGCACGGTTGTTTGCTACAACTAAGTAAGCTGTTCCGAATTGCAAAACCAACTCCGTAGTCACGTCGTTCTCCGGACTGTCTTCCTTTCCAGTAAAAGGTGTAATGTTCTTCGCGCAGGCTGCCTTCATCTGCAAGACGAGTCTCTTGTAATGCGGCGACATCAATTTGGAGACGAAGAAGTTCTCTGTCAATCATAGCCGTTTCCCTAACGTTTGGGTCAGTATCTGTGGATGAATCCAAACCAGGTAACATAGTTCGCACATCCAGGAGGCAAATCGTGTTATGGGTTTCTTAGTCTTGTTTACCGTTTTTGTGTTATGTTTAGGTGCCTAAAATACCCATCTTGTTTCAAGCACTGCGATATGCCTGCTGCCCCTCACACCTATAAGACTAGTACCTTACTGACTGGGGGCTGCCCAGTTTAAGGCGGGCGTTAACTAGTCAATTAGTCGCGATAGACTATCCCACCGTCGGAAGTTACCTCTAGCGCCTGCACACACGTCCATTAGCGCGAGACTTATAACTGGTAACTGCGACTCCCCGTGTCAGTATCCGTACCTTGTTAGGTACGAGCAGAGTGTCCTCTCCGCAAGCATTGTATCGCCTGGGACGCAATCACGAAACCATGAACTTGCCCAGCATTCATAGTTCCCTCTCGACCTCGTCGACTTAGTCTACAGGAATGACAAGTCACTACGTGTAGAGTCGAGTAGGTTTCAGGAGTTGCCGACTCTTTTAGGTTGAACCTTACTGTCGCCTTACGGTACTCCGGATCCGTTGCCTCCTCCGCCGAGCATGCGCCGTACCGAAGTCCACCTTCTTCGCCGCAGCTGCCGTTGAGGTCCTCACCCGTAACCCTGGGCAAGGGGCCCGCGTTATACCCCACGAATCTGGGTCTCTACTCGGACTTCGCCACTCGTACACTACGGCCTGCTGAAGTGCAGAGTGCCCACTCCCGCGACGTGGACGCGCCGAGAAGAAATTACCCAAGTGAAGAACAGGGAAGGTGACCCTATCCTCCCACGGGCCGAGTTAATGTCCCCGTATGATTCCGAGGACAAAAGCATTAGTCCATGATGATTTACATTTAACACACGGGTAAAGGGTATCTATACTAAGTTAAATAATTCTTAAATACCTAATAAAATAAAGTAATTCTCATCACCACGTCAATTCATGCCCCGGGTTCGATTCCCGCACAGGCGAATAATGATGCAAAATATTAATTTGAACGGGTCTATTATTCATAAAGGTTAAAAACGAACAATTTACTTTATTCAAATTGAAACTTATATTTTCTTTTTGTTTTCTCTTAGTTTGATTATTACTTTAATTCGTCCCACATTCAAGCTATTATTAAACTATAAATTCGGTAAACAAGCCCATTCCCCTGGACATCTGTGACCCTCACCGCCCAGTGCCGTTTCATTGTGTGCCACTGTTGATTTTATTTATATCAGCGGGCGACAACCGAGCAAGTGGGTCACCTGATGGTAAGTGATCACCGCCGCCCATAGACATTCGCGACACCAGAGGAGTCGCGGGTGCGTTGCCAGCCTTTAAGACTCAGCAAGCAAGTGTTGCTAACCATTCCCCCCACCCCAATGAGTTCAGGTGACCTTACTCACACTCGGAAATACAACATTAAAATTATTAATGTTATTATTAAGGAATGTCTTCTGTAAGGTGGAGGTACTTCCCCAGTCTGGCTGCTCTTTGAGCGAATGAACGCTATGCCCTACCTCGCTTAAATTGTTGTTTGTTGATGCTGGCTGACAGGAGTTGCAATTGTGGGTAAGAGGGAGGTACTAGTCCCGATATAGTTTAGCCCTGTCCAGGGTTCTCACGTTCGTATGTTTAACCCTAAACATACGAACGTGAAAACTTTGGATCCAAAATAACCTCGATTACAATAACAGGTGCTGCATAATTTAAAAAACAACTGTTACAAGAAACGAGTGAAACACAAGTTTATCATGTGTTTTAATACTCCAGAGAGCAGTAGAAATATGGAGGTGCAAAGTAACATAGAAAAGTCGTCTGATAAAAAAGAAAGAATATATAATAATGAACATAAAAAACCGATAAAAGCGGAATATTTAAATGAAGAACCATCGTTTGATAGAAAATCGGTGGATGCAATCAACGCTTTTCTTGAAGTTTTAAAGAAACCTATTTACATAGTTGCTCATAACGGCCACCGCCACGATTTCAAAATAATTAAGAATCAATTCGATAATTTAAATGCTAGTTTACCTGAACGCATAATGAGTGTAGATACACTTTACGCATTTCCTGACATCTACGAACGCAATGATGGTGAATTAAGTGCTCAACAAGAAATGCAAATCCAGAATGAAACTACCCCAAAAAAATGTATACCAAAGAGTAACAAGGATTGTTTTTGGTATTACAAGAAAGAGAACGGAAAAAGATCGTATCAACTTCCACTTGTTTATAAACGCGAGATTGGGCGTAAGATAGTGGCACATCAAGCCGAGAATGATTGTATAATGATGGCAGAGATTGCTTTAAAAGAAAAATACAAGTTTCAGAGGTGGGTAGATATGAATCCGTGTGATCACATAATCACAACTGAAATAACACACAGAGCGGGAATAAGGAAAAAACTGGACTTCTAAAACCGACACTGGATGGATTTTCTTTTTGTTACAAGCCAAATTTAAAATTTTTTTTGAGGAAATTAACGATAACAATGCACACGGCCATCTGATCCCAAACTAAGCAGAACTTATACTATGGAAACCAGATAATACTACTTTTCTTTTGTAAATACATACTTATATAGACAATTACACCCAGAATCAGGACGTACAAACATGTTCATGCACAGAAATATAAGTTGTGGGTGGGAATCGAATCCACAACCTGTGGAGTGAAAGGCAAGCATTTACCAACCAGAACAACCGGGCAGTAATACACTTTTTTCATTTAACTATTAATTAATGCGTAAATATTGAAATAGTTATTAAATTACTACGGTATCTTCATGTCAACATCATCATCATATCAGCCGACAGACGTCCACTACTGGACAAAGGCCTCCCCCAAAGATCTCTACAATTGCTGGTCTTACGCTATTCGCATCCAGCAGTTTCCAGCGACCCGCAAAAGATCATCGGTGCATCTTGTAGGAGGCGTGCCCTCGCTGCGTCTTCCGGTTCGTGGTCGCCACTCAAGAAACTACATGTACCAAGAAATAAATATGTACAATTAACAATATTAATAAATAATTTTACATGTTAACTCGCTTCTGATTTTCTACTCCTTTTACTAATTTATTAGTCTCACTAAAATGGTGACTCCTACTAAAGAGACATGTTCTAATTATTTACAAACGGTTTTTATAGTCTACGTGATGATACAAGGCGATTTTTGAAAATTAGAATGGTATTAAAAAAATCTTTTCTGCATAAATATTATTTTATTTTTTATTTTATTTCATAGGTACAAAAACAGACTACAGACTAATAGCAAATTAATAATATCATTATCTTATATGCTGTGTGGTGACGGCCTAAGAATATCACCACCCCCTCTCATCCCGTGGGGGGACGTAAAAGTCGTCCCGAGGGAATATATACCAGAGAACGGGCAGCAGCGTTCTCCTGAGTACTATGTCCACCTTACTGCGATCGCCAACCCGTCTGCCAAGCGTGGCGATTATGGCAAATCCCCTCAAATGATGGACACAACCAAACCGCGGCCCCCAGTCCCCGGCAGCCCTGCTATTCCCAGCCGTGGTAACAGGCGTGGTTACGGCAGGGCAGGGGGTGCTAAGAATCCCCGGCAGATTCCGCGTTACCAACACCGACGACCTCTGGCCCTGGCAACATATAACACACGTACACTGCGGTCCGACGAGAAGATAACCGAACTGGAGGAAGAATTGAGCAGGTTATATTGGGATATTGTAGGATTATCTGAAGTCCGAAGAGAGGGGGAGGACTCGATAATACTGAAATCCGGAAACCTGCTCTATTACCGGGAGGGTGACCAAATATCCCAAGGTGGTGTCGGGTTCATAGTCCACAAGTCCCTCGTGAACAACCTAGTGAAAATCGAGAGTGTGTCGACGAGGGTTGCGTACCTTATACTCAGAATCACCAAGCGGTATTCGTTGAAGGTTATACAGGTATACGCACCCACTTCGACACACTCCGACGATGAGGTCGAGGTTATGTATGAGGACATATCCAGAGCCATACATACCTCTAACTCCTATTTCACTGTGGTCATGGGGGACTTTAACGCGAAGCTGGGCAAACGATTCGGTAATGAGCTGAGAGTGGGGCAATTTGGAACTGGTGACCGGAACCCCCGGGGCCAAATGTTGGCCGACTTCATGGAGAAGGAGGGACTCTTTATGATGAATTCCTTCTTCAGGAAGCCGGATCACCGCAAATGGACCTGGGTGAGCCCGGATGGTAAAACTAAAAATGAGATAGACTTTATCTTGTCGACGAGACGACAGATGTTCAATGATGTCTCCGTGATCAATGCGGTTAAAACCGGGAGCGATCACAGACTGGTCAGAGGCTCATTGAACCTTAATGTCAAACTCCAGAGGTCCCGACTGATAAAGTCTACGCTCCGACATTTACCTATCCACGTCCAAAACCCCGAACCATTTCAGCTCGAACTGCAAAACCGTTTCGAATGCCTAGCAGACTGCGAGGAAGTGGACTCATACTATGACAGGCTCGTAGAAGCTGTCCATACGGCTGGGTCTAAGGTCTTCAAGGCCCGCCGTACAAACAGAACTAAAAAGATCTCTGACTTTACCCTGCAACTTATGGAAGATAGACGGAAAATGGTTCTGACATCCTCAGATGATGCTACCAGATATCGGCAGCTCAACAGACAGATCTCAAAGTCTTTGACTCGCGACACGCGGCAATTTAATACAATTAGTATTAAAGAGGCCATCGAGCGAAACAAAGGCTCTAAAGTGTTCGCAAGAGCTCTGTCTGTTGGACAGAGCCAACTGACGAAGCTGAAGACTGAGGATGGTAGAATCGTCACGTCTAAACCTGAGTTGCTGGGAGAGATCGAGAAGTTCTACGGACAGTTATATACGACAACACAGCCACCTGTCAAAAGTCATGCCTCAGATCCCAGAGCACGACTAACCCGACATTACACCGAAGACATCCCGGACGTCAGCCTGTGCGAGATTAGAATGGCTCTCAAACAACTCAAGAACAACAAGGCGCCTGGTGATGATGGAGTTACAGCAGAGCTTCTGAAGGCGGGTGGTACACCAATCCTACGGGCCCTTCAGAAGTTATTTAACTCCGTCATACTAGATGGTCAAACGCCACAAGCATGGCACAGAAGTGTGGTGGTGCTCTTCTTCAAAAAGGGCGAAAAAACCCTATTGAAGAATTATAGACCCATCACACTGCTGAGCCATGTTTACAAGTTGTTTTCGAGGGTCGTTACGAACCGTCTCGCGCGCAGGTTTGACGACTTCCAGCCTCCCGAACAAGCCGGTTTCCGAAAAGGCTTTAGCACCATAGACCACATACATACGCTGCGGCAAGTTATACAGAAGACCGAAGAGTATAACAAGCCACTGTGCTTAGCGTTTGTGGACTATGAGAAAGCCTTTGATTCTATCGAAACATGGGCCGTGCTGAGGTCTCTCATAAGGTGCCAAATTGACTACCGGTATATCGAGGTGATAAAGTGTTTGTATGAAAACGCCACTATGTCAGTGCGACTCCAGGACCAGATCTCGAAACCTATCCACTTGCAGCGAGGCGTGAGACAGGGAGATGTTATATCTCCGAAACTGTTCACCGCTGCATTGGAAGACGTCTTCAAGCTTCTGGACTGGAAAGGCTTTGGCATCAATGTCAATGGCGAGTACATCACTCACCTTCGATTTGCCGATGATATCGTAGTCATGGCTGAGACCATGGAAGACCTCGGTACAATGCTCGATGACCTCAGCAGAGTCTCTCAACAAGTGGGTCTGAAAATGAACATGGATAAGACGAAAATCATGTCAAACGTCCATGTTACACCCACTCAATTGAAAGTTGGTGACTCTGCACTCGAAGTTGTAGAGAACTATATTTACCTAGGACAGACCATCCAAATAGGTAGATCCAACTTCGAGAAGGAGGTCAATCGTAGAATCCAACTCGGATGGGCAGCGTTCGGGAAGCTACGTAACATCTTCTCGTCCAAAATACCGCAGTGTCTCAAGTCGAAAGTCTTCGACCAGTGTGTGTTGCCAGTGATGACATACGGAACAGAGACGTGGTCGCTCACTATGGGCCTTATTAGAAGGCTCAAGGTCACCCAAAGAGCAATGGAGAGGGCTATGCTCGGAGTTTCCCTGCGGGATCGCATCAGAAATGTCGAAATCCGCAGGCGAACCAGTCACCGACATAGCCCGAAGAATTGCCAAGCTGAAGTGGCAGTGGGCAGGGCACATAGCTCGTAGAGCCGACGGCCGTTGGGGCAGAAAGGTTCTCGAGTGGCGACCACGAACCGGAAGACGCAGCGTGGGCAGGCCCCCTACAAGATGGACCGATGATCTTGTGCGGGTCGCTGGAAATCGCTGGATGCGGATAGCGCAAGACCGGCAATTGTGGAGATCTTTGGGGGAGGCCTTTGTCCAGCAGTGGACGTCTTTCGGCTGATATGATGATGATGATGATATCACTGTTAAATCTGAGGTCCAATTACATCTGTACACAACATTTAAAAATTACCAAAATTCTGTGAGTTAAAACTAGGAGTTTGAGAGGAATATATTACTAGTATGATTATTACAATAATTTAAATTTAAAATACACTAATTAACAGAAAACTGAACATTGTTGTCCTATGCTAAAAATAATTTGAATGCATTATAGCTTTGATGAAATATATCAACTTTGGAGCATATTTTGTTGTACTGTCTACAAATTGTTAGTATTGGACTATTTTGAGAAACATTATTATTAATAGAAGGTAGAGTAAACAGTTGTGGAGTACGCACTGATCTGGTTGGAACCTTAAAGTTTAACTGGCTTATGAGTGGACTATCCATAGGGCCGTTTATAATTTTATGTAGAATGCATAGATCGTTCATCCATCTTCTCTTTTCTAAACTTATAATTCTAAATCTATGTAGCCGATCTCTATATTCCTTAATTTTTCGCCTTAAACCAAACATTGAGCATAGGGCTCTGACAAACCTTCTCTGTATTGCTTCTATTCGGTCTATGTGAGTCCTGTATATAGGAGCACACAGATGAGCAGTACTCGGTTATCCTTCTTACTAAAGAGTAGTACAGAGATAGTAAAGAGTTTGCATGTTTAAACGATCTTGCATTACGTAGGATAAAAAATAACATACGATTTGCCTTTTTACAAACATGGTCGTAGTGAGGTCGAAAGGACATAGTAGTGTCAAAAATTATCCCTAGGTCGCGCACCATCGTAACTCGTTCTATAGCAACACCCTTAATATGGTACGAATACTCAAGTGGCTTTTTAGTTTTGGTGAATGTGATAACTTGACACTTATTTATGTTGAGTGACATGGAATTCTCATCAGACCAATTAACAATAGTATCTAAATTGGTTTGAAGTCGCACACAATCCTGATGGTCAGTGACACGTCTAAAAATTTTAATATCATCTGCGTAAGCCAAACATTCACTATCTATTTTACATAACAAATCATTAATAAAAATCAAAAACAACAAGGGGCCCAAATTAGACCCTTGTGGCACACCTGATGTTGCAAGAATAGGAACTGATTCATACCCGCTAATAGGTAAGAAGTAAGACATCTATGCAAAATACCATGCATTCCGATGTGTTCAATTTTCTTAAGCAGCATAAAATGATCAACGCGATCAAAAGCTTTAGAAAAGTCTGTATATATCGAGTCAACTTGTTTCTTACAATCAAATGAATCGCATAAGTACGTTGTATAACACGATAGATTTGTATTAGTTGACCTACCCATAACAAAACCATGCTGTAATGGACTTAATAAATGTTTGAGATGGTTAGAGATGTGTTCATAAATAAATCCCTCAAAAATTTTTGCAAAACAGTTAAGTATACATATTGGGCGGTAATTACATATATGACTTTTGTCACCAGATTTATGTATTGGGGTAATTTTAGCGATTTTCCATAGCTCAGGGAATCCTACTATCTTTATCCTACTATCACACTTCACACTATATAATATTAGTAGGATTATATCTTACTATCACACTTCACACTATATCCTGACACTGTTTATCCTGAGTGTGAGTTAAATTATCTATAATAATAATAATATCCTGGGCCATTATTTACACACGGCCATCTAATCCCAAACTAAGTAGATCTTGTACTATGGAAACCAGATAACTGATATACTACATATACTACTTTTCTCTTGTAAATAGATACTTATATAATAACAGCCAGACTAAGGACAAACAGACATGTTCATGCACACAAATATCTGTCATGGGTGAGAATCGAACCCACGACCTCCGGCGTGAAAAGCAAGCATTATACCAGCCACTGTTAGCACTCGTAAGTGTGTATTTATAAAAGAAAAGTAGTACATGTAGTATATCAGTTATCTGGTTTCCATAGTACAAGCTCAGCTTACTTTGGGACAGATAGCCGTGTGTGAATGATGTGCCAGGTTATTATTGGAACGAAGTTCATTATCGTGCGCTGTGAAAGGGGGCCAAACGGAAAAAAATCTTACGAAAAGTTGTCACGACACTTTTTTGCAGCTGTGCGGCGTGCGCATGTTTCTCTGTCTGTCTCTCTTTCTCTCTCTCTTATAGAAAGCAAGTCAGATATTTTCATTTCTATTTCGCATTGAACAGTGTGGTGACGCGACAATTATTTTTGTTGAGTGTATACAGCTTTTTTGTACATAATAAATAATAAGAAATAACTTCGTTCCATCCGAGTGTCCCTTGACATCTCTCAAGTTTTATTATTATAAGTAGGTATTTAAAGTATTAACCCAAGTGTGTCTAAAGTTTGGCCTATGAATGTGTGTCTTTGTATCTACATATAATGATAATATAATGTTTAGGATATGTCACACAACGCTATATAACCCAAACTAAGCAAAGCTTGTACTATGGATCAACAACAAACACAGGAGCACTTTCTATTCCATCACTCTCATGATCCGATGGGACGACTAGCGACATCACCTGAAAGAGGTCAGATACAGAGCCGACGGCTTTACGTGCTCTGCGAGTCACGGGGGTATAATACCGTCATCTCCCAGACTTCGGGTTGATACTGAGAATTTTTTCTTTAGCTTAGTTACATTATTTTTCAATGCATATTATGTAACTAAGCTATATATTTAAACTATTTATTTACGTTTGTATTTTGGTTTAAAGAAAGAACTGCACTTTTGTTTAATTTTTTTACATTTTAGAATAATAAATTAAAGTTATGAATACATAAACAAATATTTCCTTTTGCTTTTTTTAAAGACAATACCCTCGCGCTGGGTAAGTCCTGTATCTTAAGAAAGGTAACAAATATATAAATTAATACTAATAATACTTCATGCTGTTAAATACATCCTGTTCTCCCAACCCATTTAATAATGGGACTCTCATATTTCCTAATATCAGCGTTCGCACACATACACACGCTTACACAAACACGCACCTCCAACACACCCAAACAGCAGATATTCACTCAAATACTAACTATGTAAAACAATTCGAGATTGTGATTTGTTCTAGTTTTAAGATTCCTTTTTTTGTATAATCTATGTTTTAAT
This sequence comes from Pseudoips prasinana, assembly GCA_951640165.1. Taxonomy (NCBI): domain Eukaryota; kingdom Metazoa; phylum Arthropoda; class Insecta; order Lepidoptera; family Nolidae; genus Pseudoips; species Pseudoips prasinana. The sequence goes on from OX621254.1 coordinate 10,501,281, forward strand.
ATCTAGTAGGCATTCTTATAAATTTATTCAGTATCTAACATGATTATATATTAGTAGTGTATACATTTTAGTTTACTTATAAGCTAATTTACGCAAGCTGTGGACTCCTATAAGTGAAGAAGAACACTGCTTACTGTCTTTTTGCATGCACTATTTTATCGGATGTATTGTGTTTATTCTTTGTTGGAGATCCTTAAATAAATAAATAACTGTTAATCTAGTAGTTAGACAACGTGCGAGTACATAACGATTATATCGAAATGTTAATATCTCCGATTGGGGTAGAATCCTGGTGTCCTGAAATGCAGTCCTTACATCTGCCTTAAATCTTAGGCGCCAGTCTCCCACAATATAATTAGAAAATTGAATTTTTTATGTATTGTTTTTGATGCCATGTAAAATGTACCTTATATTGTGGTGAGAAATAAAACATTATTATTAAAAAAAATATTAAAATTAGACAAATACTTGACCTTTGAGAAGATCGAACCCGCAAGGCGACCATGCATCGTAACCATAGCGACAATCCTGCAGTCACATTAAACGAACGAGACCAACTAACCTTCTCTTATGTGTTATTTTCCTTTTCTAAAACCAGTACCACTTTATTGGGACCAGTTAACCCCTAGAGAATATTCAGAACAGAAATGGTTCCAACAGTTAAAACTTACTTGGGCCCAATGAGCCATTCTGAAGGTGTCGTCTTTTCGCCCATATCGATATCCTACTGAACAGTTATACGCAGAGAGCAAAGTCTTGACGGTGCGTCAATTGTTTATACTGCACACGATACAAAGACAACATACTCTCTTAACGTATAATCCATCTCTGTCCATTGGCAAAAGAAGGTATAATCCTGTAGGACGATTTCAAAATTCTCTTTTTCTAAGCGCTATTTTTGTCATCTAGGCGGATTTCTTTACAACAAAATTAATAGTTTACTACATATATTCAACCTCACAAAGGATAAATGTAAAAGAAGGTTGACAGATTGGCTACTGAAACTCAACTATAATAAGACCGAGGATTTGATTACAAACTGATTTTAATAAATTATGTTCATGATATTAAATCAATTATATACACTTAAAAGCACAAACTCGCACTACACAGACACATGATGATGATGATGTCCTCCCAGACGTATCCGTCGACGGCGACACCCTTAGCTTGTGTTAGCCTGGGCCCTTGCATGGGCGCGAGCATGACTAGCAAAGCCAAACTTGGTTTTTAAAGTCCTGTTGCAGGAAGCACAGTGAAGAGACCCACTAGAATCGTATGTATAGTTGTAGGAGGGCTTAGGCTGGGTTTTCCGGAACTGGCGTTTGGCATCAAGAGTTTCCAGATGCGCATGCTCAAAGTTTTTCAATTTTGATTTGACAGCAGCTCGCCATTCTGTCCTCTGAGTAGCAAGCCTCTCCCACGAGTTGCTGGATATGGTAGTAGCAGTCAGATAGCGCTTCAGGACATCCTTATAACGCAGGTACTGTCCGCCAGGTCTGCGTTTACCTGAGCTAAGTTCAGAGTAAAATACCTGTTTAGGCAGCCTAGTAGAATCCATGCGCACAACGTGTCCACACCAGCGAAGTTGACTCTTCATTAAAAGACTCTCAATTCCAGATATCTTGGTTCGACGCAGAACCACCAAATTTGGTACACGATCCTGCCATCTGAGCCGAAGAATGACTCGAAGACATTTCAGGTGGAAAGTGTCAAGACGTTTGATGTCTCCCTTGTACAGACACCATGTCTCCGAGGCATAGAGCAACAAAGGCAGAATTATCGCTCTATAAACAGCAAGTTTAGTGTGGAGTTTTAAATCGTATGACTTCCAGACTCGTTGGCTCAGGCCACCAAAAGCCGCCGCAGCTTTAGCGATGCGTGCAGATATCTCTGAGTTAAGACGATTGTCACTTCGCAACAGACTCCCAAGGTAATGGAAGGTTCCTACTTCATCCAGCGGCTTTTCGTGTAGGTAAACAACAGCATCATTCCCAGATTTGCCTTTTGCAGGTTGTTTAAGAAGCTGGGTCTTGGACGCGCTGATAACTAAGCCAAATTTGCGGCATGATTCGTCCAAATTGTTAATATGACTCTGCAAGACGTCCAAACTATCGGCCATAAGGCAAACATCGTCGGCATAAATAACTTCAGTGACCGGAACAGAGTGTATTCTGGATTTTGCTTTGAAGCGTGAGAGGTTGAAGACGCTTTTGTCCATACGGAAATTTATGGAAATATGTTGCTACAGCGTTTAAGAGCATCGTTCATTACTTCCGCAAAATAGATAGAGCAAAAAGGGTTGGAGCCATGACGCAGCCTTGTTTGACACCGCTGGTAACAGGAAACTGCTCTGTAAGGTCATCCTCGTGACGTACGCGGGCTGTCATACCCTCGTGAAACTGACGTACTAAGTTTATAAACTTCACAGGGCAGCCAAATTTCTCTAGAACAATCCACAGAGCAGTTCTCGGAACGCGGTCAAAGGCCTTTTTCAGGTCTACAAAGCATAAGAAGAGGTCACGGTGATGTTCAAGACTTTTTTCTTGCATTTGTTTAACAACAAAGATGGCGTCTACGGTGCCTCTTTTTGGTTGAAACCCGCATTGAGTTTCGGAAAGTAAACTGTTGGCTATTGATAATATGTGCCATTATTTTGCCAGCCGTGGACATCAAAGCAATGCCTCTAGAGCTACAGTCAGAGGGGTCTCCTTTGCCCTTGTATAGTTTGCTTATGGTAGCATCCATCCAGTCTTGTGGAACAGTCTCAACATCCCAAATCATTTTAATAAGATCGAACAGTTTAGACCTGATGTTCGGTCCACCACATTTGAAGGCCTCAGAAGGGAGATTGTCCGATCCTGGTGATTTACCGTTTTTAAACGATTTACAGCACTAACGAATTCCTCGTACGATGGTGGGTCTTCCAATTCCGATGCGGGAGGCAAGCGCTCAAGCGAGTTCATGTAAGACAGATCGGCTCCTTGACTACCAGGATTCAGGATTTCGTTAAAGTGTTCAGCCCAACGAAGAAGAACCTCTTCCGGATCTGTCAATCGTCTAGATTTATCTCGCGAGTAAACTGGGGCAGTCTTTTTCACGCGAGGACCGTAAACGGACTTCAGTCTTTCGAAGAACTTTGCAGTTTGACCACTATCAGCTAATAATTGCAACTCTTCGGCCTTGTGGCGCCACCAACTATCCTTCAGTTCGTGCATCTTAATTTTGAGATCCTGCTGTATACGGCGGCGCTGCCCCGCATCAATGACATTTCTCAAGGCCGAACGTGATGTCTCAATAAGCTGCAGTATTTTCACATCAGAATCATCGAACCAGTCTTGGTTTTTCTTAGATGGTTTACCTACAACCTGTTGAGAAGCACCGTAAAGAGCCTCAGCGTAAGAACGCCACTTAGCATCTACCGAGATGTTGACATCAGTGATGGGCATCGCAGCATTAAATACCACATCGAGCTTGTGGCGCATGTCCTTGTCATTAACCAGCTTAACAAACGCAAGTCGAGCCGGGACTTTATGTTCTGCTCTGCGCGGAGGCTTGTAGTTCAGTCTCATCCTGGATCTGATAAGGCGATGGTCAGTCCAGCCCTGGGCACCACGCATTGCTCTTGTAATAAGTACATCACTTAAGTCTCGTCTTCGCACAATGATGTAATCAAGAAGATACCACTGGCCAGAGCGAGGGTGCATCCAGGATGTCTTGTATTTATCAGGCAACCTGAAGAATGTGTTTGAGATGCTGAGATCAAATTCTGAGCACAGGGTCAGTAGTGCGAGGCCATTGGAATTGCATTTTCCGACTCCATGCCTCCCCAACACATCCCTCCAGGCAATATGCTCTGTACCAACACGCGCATTAAAGTCACCGAGCAAAATCAATTTTTCAGGCGGGAATCCGTTGCAATACTTCCCGTAAATTTCCATAAAATTGAAGCTTGTCCTCATCAGATGTAGTCAGTATTGTAGTCAGTATAGTCAGGATGTAGCCAGTATTTGCTGGGTGCCATATTAAGCCACAAGGACATGATTCGATCGCTGATGCCTTTAGGAGGTTCAGTTAATGATTTAGCAATGCTGTTTCGAATCGCAAGCACACACACATACACACACAGACACATACACACACGGACGCGCGCGAGCGCGCGCTCGCAAACACACACACACACACACACATTAAAAATAGCTGTAAATCAATTTGTTTATGTATTTATCTTTATTTTTAAATGTCATTTTACCAACTAGTTATAATTATCTTACTGCGTATATTTCACTTTGTCAGCTCGCTAATACATATAAAATGTAATAATGTTAGTGGAGGGGACCTGGTGTCCTGAAACACAGGCCTCGAGCCTAGCTTAGGCACCAGTCTCCTGCAATATATATGTATGTCTACTGAAATATGTACCTATAATAGCCTATCACCAAATTAGAAAAAGTAGAAGTGGTCCCTCGTCCAAGTTTTGAACTGGGACCACTTGCCCCCTAACCCTACAGTTTCACTCCAAACTCGGTCACAGCGGTATATGCGGTGTATATTCTAACTGACTATGCTATGCTCTCACCGTTCCGTAAGTGATTGGCGAGGTTAAGCAACTAGGCTCGCGGTCAGTCCATAGATTGGTGACCGCCATACTGGTTGAATTTCTGAGTATCTTCGTGGCTCGAAGAATCTCATGTATTTGCGCACACACTTGTGCACTATAACATGTCCTGCGCAATTGGCTAGTTTCCATTGAGAGCGGCCGCCGTAGCCAAAATTCAGTCGGGAGGACATTATATTAATTAGTTTAGTAAATACCTATTGTATAGTTTCGGGGATTTTATCTTTTAATCTTGTTCTTTTTATTCTATGGCATTCTAAGTGTTCTATTTCCCCGTCCAGCCGTCTCCATCAATAAACCTGGAGTACTACGGGAGCCTCGCGTCTTCGGGTGACAGCACATGGGACGGTGACTGGGACGAGGAGTTACCAGCCCCTTCTGCCTCACCCAACAAAAAGAAGAAGAAGAAGCATCCTGGTATGTGTTTAGTCGAAGTCAAAAATCATTTATTCCGTAAAAAATTACATTTATGTGGTGTCGTCATTTTTTTTACCCTACCGTGCAGTGCATGACGTGGCAGCTACTGAAAAACACTGCCAGAAAACTCAGTACGAATCCTTTTTTAAAATAAAATATACTTATTACCGATTGTTTCTGTTGATATTGATATATTACGTTGATATTACAAAATTTCTGATTATTTAAGTGACAAAAGTGCTTGGGATTGAGTTGTTTTGAGTCAACACACATAATTGTAATTGATTATGTAATTGATTAATTACAATCATGTGTGTTGACTCAAAACCATTCAATCCGACAAAAGTGCTTGGGATTGAGTTGTTTTGAGTCAACACACATGATTGTAATTGATTATGTAATTGATTAACTACAATCATGTGTGTTGACTCAAAACAACTCAATCCCAAGCACTTTTGTCACTTAAATAATCAGGAATTTTGTAATATGCAGCGGCTAAGAAAGTCGCCTCGCCGCTTCGTGTCCCGGGTTCAAATCCCGCGCAGGACAATTATTTGTGTGACCCATAAATAGTCTAGATGTACTTTGTGTCCGTCAATTATGTTTGTAAGGTACCCGCGACACACATTAAAATCCCAAACACTCAATCGACTACAAGTTTTCATTATAACGACATATTTGAATAAAATTTTAATTGTGACCATCACGAAAGCATTCCTTAGCATAAACAAAATTTATCAAAATTGCTTATTAAGCAATCGATAAATCACGCAACAAATATAAAAAGACAACTTCATTGCAAAGCTTTGTTAACCAACTTCGAAGTGGACGGCTGTAATAGTAGGCTTAACGACTGGACACGCTCAGAAATTAAACCACTTTGGTGGTCACCCAACTATGGACTAACCGCGAGCCTAATTGCTTAACCTCGCCGATCACTTACGGACCGGTGAGGGCATCTAACTACGAGCGCCTGGACTGGAAACCAGATAACTGATATACTACTTTTCTTTTGTAAATACATACTTATATAGATAATTAATTTAATGTCCTCCTAGCCGAATTCGGCCACGGCGGTCAATCTCAACAGAGATTGACCATCTGCGCGGGACATATTATAGTGCTCAAGTGTGTGCGCAAACACAGGAGCACTTTCACAGGATTCTTTATTAGCTTTTCTATTATTATTAGCGACACGACCGGAAAGAGGTCAGGCACAGGACCGATGGCTTTACGTGCTCTCCGAGGCACGGGTGTATAATACCGCCAACTCCCAGACTTCGGGCTGATGCTGAGAAATTTTTCTTTTTATAGAAAAGTCCCAAAATCACTTTTGGCCCGAACCAGGATTTGAACCCAGGACCTCATTAACTGCGGGTGAACACGCTACCGCTATACCAACGAGGCAGCCAAAAGTTAACTATAGTTAGATAATTACATCCAGACCGGACAAACAGACATTTTCATGCACACAAATATCTGTACTGTGTGGGAATCGAGCCCACGACCTGCAGCGTGAAAGGGCAACAAAGTATCTACCAACCACGCCAACAAGCTTGATTAGGCCGGGACTCCACCATACCGGAGACCAGACGAGCAGAGAGGAGATGTTTTTTAAACAACCAATAGAATTGTGTTATTGACACATCTCCTCTCCGCTCAGGTTCAGTGGAGATCGCTGTGCGGAGATGTGTAATATTTGTATGGCACGATGGAAGCGGAGATGTGAGCTGTGCGCGGACGGTGCGCAGTGGTGACGAGAGATGTGAGCATCTCCGCTTTGGTGGAGTCCCCCGAGCTGGAAAACATCTCTTCTTGCACAGCAAACCGCAGACATCTCCGCTTTGGTGGAATCCCGGCCTGCATGAAAGAATACTTCACAAGTTTTATCGTTTTCTAGGACATACTTATATAATAAAATAAACACCACCCTAAACATATACCCACAAAATTATACACGCTGCAAAATTTCAGTCACAGCTTACCTTAAAACTCTCGACTATCAAAATACTGAAAAACAATTAATCCCGCAGAAATAGTATATTACAAACTAAACATAGCTTATTAACTAGCCAATCTCCTCTACTGCTCAACTCGATAAACTCACTCCACACATTTGACTTCCAATAATCCAAGCACATCTACTATCTACCTATACACACATACAAACTTACTTTCACCCACACATAATCCCACGATAACATATATATTATCTAGTTCCCTAATTTTTGTTCTTTTCAATCTAGTTTATAATAAACATTAATATTAAGTTCGCCTTGTTACGAAATCAAACCGCATGAGGGCCCTGGTGACCTGTAATTCAGCTTTCTCGTAAACCTACATCAGGCACCAGTCTCTCACAAAGTTGGGTTCTAGCTTGGCAGTATTGTCATTTCATTATGAAATTGTCACTAGATTCTAGATAATCCTATTCTGTACCCCTTTGTGTGTCCCCTTGTGGAGAGAAAATAAATATATTTTAAATTTTGTTGGATACGAAATGGTACAATATATATCAAAAAACACGAAAACACCCCAGAACGCAAGTATCCTGCTATCCAAATTCAATCCATTGAAGACCTTGACAAACTCATGGGACCCTCATCGTGCTCAGATAGCAATCAAGAAATCAGTACCTTCAACCCGTAAATTTCCAACATGTTCACTGCTTATATATAATTACGCACTGTTTGTATTTTTGTATTCCATTGTATTGTATTATTTTTTCAATGTTATTTCTAATTACCAAGATAATTATGTTAAGAATTTGTTAACCTATATAGCCGAACACAAGCACTCGCACCATCTCACACACCCATCTACTTATACTAACCTATTTTATCTACACCTAACTACGTTACAACACAAAATACACTACACTTACTCCGTCACTGCGCATCAATTATTATGCATCGCTAACTTAATAGATACTACACGTGATATCTTGACGTATATGTATAGATTGGCACTAATAACAAGCGTCTACTTACTTAAACCTTCCTCATTAATCATAGTTTTAAATGGCTACACTTGACGTAATGCAAAGTATTGATAATGCGTATACTGCTAAGTGCCACTCTACAAATCTCGCTGAAAATTGTTATGAAATCATTAAGCAACATAAATTTATAACTCTAACATTAAATATTCGAAGCCTCAAACATAATTTTGATGACTTCCAAATTATACTTAAGCGACTCAATATCAAGTTTTATGCAATAATATTGACTGAATGCTGGCTTAAGGACAATATGATATTTCCTCAGATGCCAAATTATAGGGTCTACTACACTACAAAATATATAAACAAAGCTGGTGGAGTCGTCGTGTTCATAAGAGACACCTGGTCACCACGAGTGTATGAACCGCCTGTTGATGACTCAAACTGTTTAGACGTAACTATTCCCAATATAATTACTATTTTAGGAATTTATAGGTCGCCCTCATTCAGGAACACAGACTCCTTCATTAACTCTCTTTATGACATAGTCAATAAACTGAATGTAAATAAATGTATTCTCCTTACCGGAGATATTAATATTAATATTATTTGCTCCGACGCCGTTGAAACTACGTCATATCTCTGGTGCATGGCAGAGATGGGACTAAAGCCAGCCGTTGACAAACCAACCCGAAACGATGCCTGCCTAGATCATGTTTTCTACAAAGGAGATGTGGACGTTGAGACCATCGTTTGTACATCATCTGTAACCGACCATGACTTAGTCATAACTGGTATAACGAGTCAAGTACAACGCCCAACGGTCCCATCCCGATATAAGTTACGCATGAACTACGACTCTATCGCGCAAGAGCTCTGTAACGTAGATTGGACTCACCTAAATTCTATAAAAAATGTAGCTGAACAGTCCCACATTTTTATTAACTTAATATAATTGATGCTAATTCGAAGCCTATTTTACTTAGCCGTTCTAAAGCTATCGTAAAGCCATGGATGACCCTAGGCTTACTAAGATGTTCGCGTATACGCGATAAATTACACTTAGAGGCCAGAAAGGGACATAAAGGTGACATTAAAGCCGTAGTATATGCAAGATATCGTAATTATTATGTAACTCTATTACGTAAAATAAAAAATTAATATGACAGAAATATTTTAGTAACATTCAAAAAGCAACCACGTAAACTTTGGCAAACGGTAAATAGAATTTCCAACAGAAAAACCAAAACCAATTCCCCTGCCTCGGATCTATTGGCTTTGAATGAGTGTCCACAGAACGCTGTCAATTCATGTAATGAGTTTTTTGCATCTGTTGGTCAAAATTATGCCAGCAAAATACTATATAATCTAAACACAACGCAAAAGTCACTATAGTAAATTCAGAATGGTCTGAGACAAAATGTAAACAATGAAACCAATGGTTATCAAAGTTTTTTTACCCAACTCTGGGGTAAAAATATGTTCTGTGTTTAAGGAATGTAAATGTTAGTGTAAAATATGAAAAAGGAAGAAGCTGCATTATGTTTAGTTACAGACTTCACCACTGGACTTAATAAACTCTACAATCATTCAGTTGCTTTAATTTAAAAATTACACTTAACATATGTATGGATATTACAAATAAGACAAGTACACAAATTAAAAATCATTTTATTCATCATCCTCAGAAGAAGAATTATCTCCAACATGAATAACAAATTGGTCCACCACATCATCAATAATACCATCAATTCTTAACATTCTCTGCTCTTCTTTTATGACATGGTCAATACACTTTTGCCAATTCTCCACTGTGACCCCATTTAGAGCATCGACTAATAAAGACTTTACTTCCTTTAATTTAAAACTTTTATTAGTTTTTGCAACATATCCTTTCACTTGAGCCCAGATTAATTCAATAGGATTTAATTCACAGTGATAAGGTTTAACACTGTGATTCCATTATCCTGGGCCATTTCATCAATTACATATGTTTGATAATTTTCTTTGATTTGTTTTATTCTTTCAAGAAGTTGAACTTTGACTTCAGTTTCTTGAAAGGATATGTTTTTTTCATTTAGCCATGCCTGTATTACACTTTTTTTGCTGGCGGAAGTGGGAATTTTCTCTTTTTTCCTGGAGTGATATGGTGCATTGTCCATGACAACAACAGAGTTAGGCTCTAATTTTGGAATTATTTCAGTAAACCACTTCTCAAAGTTGTAGGCATCCATTTCGGAGTGATAATCTCCATCACTTCTTTTTGCTTCAAAAATTAAGTCACCACCTTGTAAGAAGCCTGTGTCTGACCCTGAAAATATATAATAGTATTCAATAAAAAAATAATTAGGCAACTGTGTCACCCTCTCTCATAAACACTCTTGCAACAACATAGCTGGAGTTTCAATAAATATTTTCTATTAATTTACAAAAGGTAAAGTTATCACATAATGAACCAAGCTGTTGACAGAATCCATACCAACAGTTTCACATGGGTGCTTTGCTTAGATCCACAACAATCATTACTCTTTTCATCCAGATATGAGTTTGTCAACATACATACTATGTTACATACATACAATCCAATTCAATCATTTATTGCACTCCATAATTTAGTTACAGCTGTTGTTATAGTATAAAGTACATTACGGACCCGATAGGGCACGGCAAAGTAGAAGGGAGGAGAGCAATTACAAATTAGTGTAAAAAATAGAAGAATATTTGTAATTTTATTTTAATTGTTATTTTATTTCTTGAATCATATTATATTTATTAATCATTTGAATTACTTATTAAATTCATATTTGTGTGTGTGTACGATATTACAATTATTATTGAAAATGTATTATTATATTGTATAATGTATACAATACCTATATGAAGCACTATGAGGCGTTTTCCTTTTCCACTTGGATTTTTCAAACCAGTGGATAATCCTTCCCGGTGCGCTTCCTTTGATGAAATTATTGACTCATCTTGCCAAACTTTGTTTCTAGTGTGTCCTGTAAGAAATAAAAGTAACATATAATTACAATTAATTAATATACTTTTATATATGTACATAAAAAGTGATTTCTTTTCTATATCCAATGTCTGGGCACATAAAATAAGACATTAATTTATTTCAAATCACATTATAAGTCAAATAAAAAATTATTCATTTATTTCATAATATAATGTTATTGATTTTCCTTACTTAAAAGATTAATATCAATGAAATGAAATTTATATCTTTCAACAAACCTTCATTGAGCCAAGTTTCATCGGTATAATAGATTTTTCGTCCTTCATTTCTCAATTTAACAATAGTGTTTAAGTATTTGATTCGCCAAAGGACTATATCATCTCTGTCAATAAGAGCACTCTTGCGGCTGCGTTTTGCATATTTGAATTGTAATTTATGCAATAATTTATAAAACGTACTCCGCTTAAAATGCGGTAATGTATCGTCAGCATTCACAGCCTCCAGGACCTTATCAATTGTCGGCAATTCATTGTTAAAATAAAACATATGGACATGACGGCGTATAGCACCCAAACTCATGTTGTCTAAGCTATCAATCAAAGACGGTTTTCGTGATGGAGGTGGAGGTGACTCGAGCCGTCCTGTTTCCTTTTTTTCCTTCACGAATCGGTATACTGAGGCTCGCGATATTCCCATTATTTCGGCAGTCTTATTCACAATATCACTTTTGTAAGGATACGAATCTTTGGGCCAAGTTTCTTCTACATGCTTAAATATGTTGATAACAGTTTCTTTATCTGTAGAACGCATTGCAGTAAGCTTAGAACGCTTTTTCTTCGGCGAAGTAAAAGTACAAGCACTGCTTGGTCCGGGTTCACTCATTATCACCCACAAAATGTTCTGGTGATAAAAACTAAACGAAAATAATATAAGGAAACGTAGCGCAAAAATAAAACTTAACAAATACAATAATATTACACAATTAATAACAAGATATATCGAAAATAGCAGAGAAAACAAAATCACGTCAAGAATTTGATCGTAGTGAACATGGCGGCTATAACCCAGCTAAATACGAAAGTCGTATAATTCTACGTTCAGTTCAATTAATAACTGTATATCTTCATTTTACTGTATTATATTATGTTCCATATTTTATATTCAGTATCATTTTTAGCTTTTTATAATGTCAAATTTAATAAAATAATTTCATATTTATGTAAAAAATGCTTAGATTACTTAAATGTATATAGTTTAAGCGAGAATCATTAAAAAGGCACAGGTGATTATTTTACAATATTTTTTTACAAGCAAGTAGTTTAAAATATTCAACAAATATGTTTTAGTTGATATTATCATTCCGTGGTGAGAAAAGTACACTAAAAATACCTGTTTTATGATTTGTTTACCATTTGTCTCAGGCCCAAACGAACACGGTGTAGCACAAAAAATTTATAACTCAAACTCACCTCTAAACTCCTTCTTTTTTGAGCCCACCGACTGCAAGGAGGTTGATGATATTATATCCGGATTAAATGACAACAGTGCACCGGGTATAGATAGCATTTCTAATCTACTTCTCAAAAAGATAAGTAAATACGTAGTACGACCTCTAGTAACAATAATAAATCAAAGCTTATCAACTGGTATTGTCCCACCAGAGAGGAAAACTGTGGTAATATCACCGATACATAAAGGAGGTGATTCTACCTTACCAAACAACTTTCGTCCTATATCTTTGCTGCCTGCTTTCTCGAAGATCCTCGAAAAAGTGGTCAATCGAAGGCTTGTCAAGTACCTGGAGGAAAATCATATCCTATCTGACGTACAGTTCGGTTTCCGGAAAAATAAATCAACGGAAGACGCCGCAAATCTCTTAACAAACGAAATTATTTCGCATCTCGACAATGGTCGTTCATGCATTGGTGTCTTTCTCGATTTGGAAAAGGCATTTGACACCGTCGCAATTCCTATTCTCTTGCAGAGACTAGAAAGCATAGGTATTAGGGGAGTTGTACTAGACTGGTTCCGGAGCTATCTTACGGAGAGAAAGCAATGTGTCAGAGTCGATTCCTGGCTCAGCACCTCTCAAGAAACATCGTTTGGCGTGCCGCAGGGCAGCGTTCTGGATCCGACGTTATTCCTGCTCTACATTAATGCGCTTTCATTACTACCACTGCACAATGCGAATATTTCATGATTCTTCTTGGAGCAGATGTAGTGCTAATGCTACTCGAAGCATGGGTATAATAGCTAAATGGCTCAGTGACAACCTGCTGACACTCAACGCAAGTAAAACTAAATTCATATGTTTTCATAAAACCAGTGCTTCATCACCATCTTGCAGTCCAGTTATACAAATTCACACCTGTGATAACTTGGACAACACTTGTGGTTGTAATGTGCTTCATAGAACGACGTCGATAAAATATCTCGGCCTTATACTTGATGAGAAACTTACCTTCCGAGATCATATCGTGGCAGTGTCTGCGAGAGCCAGGAAGCTCATATACGTCATAAGAGGGCTGAGAGATGTAGCAGGTAAAGATCTACTGAAATCAATCTACATCTCACTCTGTCAGTCGATCCTCACTTACTGGATTAACGTATGGGGAGGTGCTTACACCTCTCATCTGATAACTCTGGAAAGAGCACAGAGATCTATTCTAAAGGTTATGCTTAAGAAACCAATTAGATTCCCCACATCTGAACTATATAAACAAGCCGATGTCCTGAGCATCCGTAAGTTATATATTCTGAATGCAATTATGTGCACACACAAAACTACAATAACTTCAACAGATTACCAAAATATGCTCAAACTCAGAGTTTTTAAAGTAACTGCATTCAAAACTAAGACTTCGTTTGCGAAACGATTTCAAAAGCACATGTTCTCTTACCTATACAATAAACTTGTTGCTAAATGTGACATAAAATGAAGTACACTGCGAGAAGCTCAAATAAAGGTAAAAAACTACATCGCAAACCTAAACTATAATGAGACTGAGCACCTCCTTAGAACATTAATTTGACACCCTTTCCGTCAGTCTATTCGACCACGGCATAATATTCACACATACTTCAACACACACACACACACACAGATACACACATACAGTAATCTATCCTCACATTTCGGTTATTTCTAAATGAATTTATTTAAGTTATTATTTAATCCATTGTACCTACCTATTTATTTTAATTATATTATTATTGTTATAAATCAAATTTGATGTCTTTTCCATTTAATTAAATTCAATATGTAACTGTACTCAAAGTCCTAGCTTGTAATCGTATCACATCGATAGCCTCGATACAGGCATTGCCTAGTGAGACTATCACTGTAAACTACTTGTAAAAACTGGACTGCTAATAAATTATATTTTATTTTATTTTTATTTTATTTGAATGGCAAAGCTTTGTTCTTACATTGTTCGTTATTTGTAGATGGACTACCTCAGAACCTACCGTGTCTCTACCACGAAGCACACTTCAGTCCTTCCACTGCTTACTTGGTGGTGGAGTGTCTAGGACCTGGAGTCCCCACCTTCAATCTTCACAAGACTGCGCTACCAGACCCCAGGTTGCTCGCACATCTGGAGAACAATACTGCTGTCAAGGTAAGATAATCCTTTCGAATATTATAAATGCGAAAGTAACTCTGTCTGTCTGTCGCGCTTCCACGCCAAAACTGCTGAACCGATGTAAATGAAATTTGGTACACCGTTAGTATAGAGCCTGAGAAAGGTTAGGTTACTTTTTATTGCGAAATAAGGGTTGTTAGGGGATGAAAAGTTGTTTGGAAGAGCTAGAAGGTTGAAACTTATTTTTTACGCTATTGAGTCGATATTAATAAATATGTTATTCAAATTTTGTAAAAAGCTGTCATAATTTATAAAGTTTAACGCGGGTTAAACTGCGGGGCATAGATAGTATATTATATAATATTAGCTTCTGCCCGCGACTTCGTCCGCGTGGAATAGTTACTTTGGGCTAACGCTAACTTTAAATCGCCACTTTGTTTACGTAAAAGGTGAAAATATTTTTAAATAACTGGGGCCACCCCCCTTCCCCCTCATGAATGCCCGCCGTCCTTGCACATCATAATGCGTGCGCAGTACTTGATCATTATTTTGCTGTGACGTTATTTTAATGTATGTAATAATTATTATATACTTTTAAATTTAATGCTAGCTGTGCCCCCCGGTTTTACCCGCGTTAAACTTTATAAATTATGCTGCACCCCCGTAGGAGATAACGTGATACTATGTAGCCTATATGTTGACCCAACCTGTGTTATTTTACTAGTATTATTTAACATTATAATTTCCTAAAAAAAATTAAAATACCTCAATTAAATAAAAATAAATCATGCGATCTACTATTGATGTAAATTTTACTCCGAATCTGTAATTGTATTTTGTGTTACCCTTTCAAATAGTTAATCCTTACATATGTAAAGCCACTCCAAAACAGCCTTAGACCACATAAAGACATTCTGAAAAATTACATAAGCTTATAGCTATTAACACTGGACACATGCGTTTCTATGAAAATATTTTATCAATTGATGATATTCAGTTGTTTACCCGTTGAAATTTGTTTATAAGACTTTAAAATTGAAATATTGTTTGTTGGAAATCATATCTGAATCGATTGTGACCATAGATAATCCAATCGAGGATTGCTTTATACTTTCATATTCACGCCAATTTCATATTCACTTCGTTGTTCAGGGAGGAGGAGGAGGAGCATTTCAGGCGTCTGGCCCCCCGAGTGCGCCGGGTAACCGGTGCGTTACACCGGCTTTTGCCGAACCTCGGGGGTCCCAGGGAAGAAGTTATTCGCCTCTACGGAGGTGTCGTGCGATCCATGGTCCTTTATGGGGCGCCCGTCTGGTCTGAACGCCTGACGGGCGCCTCCCGCTGCAGAGCTATTTTGAATAGCCTGCAGCGTGTGGTGGCCATACGGATCGCACGAGGATACCGAACGGTATCCTTTGAGGCGGCGGCGGCGGCTGGCGCGCCTCCCGCCGTTTGATCCGCGTCCGCCGGGAGAGCGGTGAGGCGCCAGAGCAGACGCTCGTTGCCTATAGGCGGGATGCACACCGGCGTGTACTAACACAGTGGCGCGCACGGCTTGAGTTGCGCCTGAACGCGCGCCAACGTGCCGTCGGTGCTATCCTGCCTCACCTCGAGGCCTGGGTGGGAAGGAAGGGCGGTTACGTCACCTACAGACTGACTCAGATACTCACCGGACACGGGTGTTTCGGTGAGTATCTGTGCCGGATCGGCCGAGAAGTGACGACACATTGTCACCATTACGGGAGCGACCTGGACTCTGCCCAGCATACGCTGGAGGAGTGCCCGGCCTGGGAGGCCGAGAGACGAGTCCTGGTTGCTGAGATCGGACGGGATCTTTCGCCGCCAGCAGTCGTGTATGCGATGCTGGCTGGCGACTCCACCAAATGGGACGCCGTGGTCTCCTTCTGCGAAGCAGTCATGCTCCAGAAGGAGGCCGCCGAGCGGGATCGGGAACGAGCCGACCCCGCTCGTAGACGGAGGAGGCGTCGAGGCGGCGGCGGCAGCCGTTAGCCCTACTCCCCTCGGGGTTGCGGTGGCAGTATGAGAAGTGTCCTCTATTGCCGCCACGTGCAAGCAGTCCCGGGAAGACAGCGAACTGTTTGTGGTGCAGTCGCTGTGCCGTACTGGCAGGAGTCGGCAAATGGGGAGGGCAACCCACAGCTCTCCCCGGGTGCGTGTCCCGACCATCTGGGACACGGCGCAAAAGGGGGGCACCGGAGCAGCATACCCGCGTTCCCGGGGCTCCCCGTATCAGGCGCCAGAAGAAGTCCACGGCAGGTTAGGTTTAGTCGGTGCGAGTCCGACATACCCACCCGCAGACACTTTTTGCGGGTGGCATGCATTAGCATTCCCCCTGCCCTATCAAAAAAAAAACAAAGGATATATCAAGTGTAATACCACGTAATGCCTATTGTGAAGAGAAAATATAATTTATTTTGATGGATTGATTGAATAGTCGAGATAGCCTAGTGGTTAGACCGTCGTCGGCCTGTCGAGTCGGTTGTCTCGAGTTCCGAACCACTGACTTTCTACTGACTACTTATCTCGTTAAAACCGTGAAGAAACCAGCATGCCTGAAAGTTCTCCAAAACGTTATTGTTGGCATATGAAGTCTGCCTACCCGCACTACCCCAGCGTGGTAGATGACTTGGTCCATTAATTGTGTCACATATGTACCAATGATTTATAAAGGCCCATTGACTTCTTATTCTTAATACGAAGTCCCTTAATGCGCCTTGGGTGGTGTTGACTGGTAGAAATAGTCAAGTAAAGAAAAACCCTCTCTATGCGGCTTTCTCTATCTCTCTTTCTCTCTCTCGCTTATTTTATTTATATATTTTTCTCCTTTTATCTCGTTTATTTATTTTACGTGGGTGAAACCGCTACTGGGCTCTTGAAACAATATTGTTGTTGTGCAACAACATCAATCATCACCTTATAACTTCAGCTATCTGCCAAGCTCAAGTAGTTTTGGAGATTAACCGGAACAAACAGACAGACATCCAAAAACGTTTTCGTAAATTAAGCACATTTTTTACATACATTCAGTCAAAAAAGTATCGGGAATGGATGATTTGTTTATGGTTCCAAATTCAAATTTTTGTTTTTTTTTGTTGTTGTTAGATTGGCACAACTGGTTTCCATTTTGGCGCGGAGTTTGAGTTGCATCTGTTATTTATATTAAATACAGTGCTGGTTTTAGTAATATCATATATAGTGTGTATTGCGAATTTCATAATGGACAAAAATATCGAATAAAGAGTTTGTCTCAAATTCTGCATCGCTAATGGAATTTCGTGTTCGGAGTCACTGAAAATGTTAAAGAATGTGAGTTTTTGATTAAGTCGTGCTTATGAGTGGTTCAAAGCATTCAAAAGCGGTCGAGATGTGATGAAACATGTGCCTCGCTCTGGTAGGCCATCAACGTCTGCAACTGAAGTTAACATCGCAAAAGTGAAGGAAATAGTGACTGAAAATCCTCATTCAACTCTGAGAGAGATAGCCGCCGAACTTTCTGTATCTCACGAGTCGATTCGTACCATTTTAACTAATCATTTGGGTATGAAACATGTTGCCGCTCGGCTAGTCCCAAAATATCTGAATTTTCTCCTGTCCTCAGCGACTTTCATGCGATTGATCGCAAGAAAGTCGCTGAGGACATGGTAGAACGAGTCAATTCCGACCCAACATTCATGAAACGCATTGTTACTGGTGACGAGATGTGGATTTACGAGTTTGACATGCAAACTAGTCAACAAGCTTCGGAGTGGCGCCTTCCAACTGAACCGAAACCGAAAAAACCACGCCAAAGTCGATCAAAAGTCAAAGTCATGTTTGCTGTTTTCTTTGACTATCGCGGTGTTGTGCACCCTGAATTCATACCGGAAGGTCGAACGGTAAATAAAGAATATTATTAGAGCGTTATGCGGCGTTTCAGAGAGCAAATTCGACGAAAAAGGCCAGATTTGTGGAAAGAAAATTCTTGGATTTTGCATCACAATAATGCGCCTTCGCACAAGGCCATCATTGTGAACGAATTTTGTGACCAAACACTCAACAAATACCATCCAGCAACCACCATATTCACCAGATATGGCTCCAGCTGACTTCTTTCTTTTTCCTAAACTCAAATTACCATTTCGTGGTATCCGTTTTCAATCGGTAGAAGACATAAAGGAGAATTGGCGGCAAGAACTGAACTCAATTCCGAAAGCAGCGTTTAAAAAATGTTTTGATGAATGGATTATTCGTTGGCGTAAGTGTATCGTTTCTGAAGGAGCATACTTTGAAGGTGATAAAATAAATTTGAATGAATAACAAACATTTTGTATATTATTGATCTTTTCCCGGTACTTTCTTGACAGAGTAGTACATACATACCCATGATCATATGTGAGTTATATTATCTTTTGCAGTCGAATTATTTGAGAGTTGAAATCCTGAATTGGAGACATATTTACCAGTTTCAAATCTTAGTATGTAGTCAATGAATGCCAAGATAATGTAAAGTCAATAATGTTTCAGCTTTTTTAAGTTATTTACATGGGAAATACATACCCCTTTTCAGCCAGATACATCGTCATCAGCCTTATAATAATAATAATAATAAAACATTTATTTCAGATTGTAAATTAATCCATATTTTGTTAGTAAGCGGTCTTATATCCTATGTTAGTAAATATTAATAATCTAAAATTACTATCAAGCAGCGCCTATTACTTTAGCCACCCAGTGGCTTAGTATAGGGCTGTCATACCGCACAGAAAATGTTTTCAGAATGCTATTGTGACTATTGCGTGTTCTGTGAAGTATCGATGCGACTCTCTTGCGGATCATTGCGTGGAATCCATCTGTATAGGCCTCCGCAAACATTCCGGACGCACTGCAGCGCCTCGATAGTCCCAACAGCACTCTGAAACCATTATTATATTGAACTCGGAGGGCGTTATAAGCTCGGAGCGTATACCTTGTCCACAGGCCACAGGTGTAGAAGGATTGGCAATAGGCTTTGAATAGTGTTATTTTAGCCTCCTTGCACCGTGTAAATCTACGGGCCAGCTAATTGCTCCTCACTGCCAGCGCCCTCCGTTCCCTTTCAATATCATCATCATCTCTACGGTCTGAATTTATAATATGTCCTAGGTACTTAAAGGTGTTAACTCTCTTTAGGGGTGACCCTTTGAGTAATATTACTGGAACATCTGTAGGATCATATTTTAATCCAGCCTTAAAGATGAGGATCTCGCTCTTGTTGCCGTTATATTGAAGATCATGTGAATCAGCATATTTTTCACAAGTCTCGATCAAGATCCTCAAAGCATTCGGGGTTGGGGCCAGAAGTACCTGATCGTCTGCGTAGCTTATATTGCTGACACATACTCCGTCTATGTAACATCCTACATGTAAGCTACTGAGGTCCCCAACTAATTGGTCCATGTTCAGGTTAAACAGTAAAGGCGAGGATAGACCACCCTGTCTTACACCACAAGTTAGTCCAAACTCGTCAGACATAGCACTACCCCACTTGACCTGGTTAATTTGGTGTGAATACCAATATTTTAAAATATTAGTGCACTCACCAGCTACGCCTGTGCGTTCCAGCTTCTCCCAGAGCTTGTTATAGTTTACCCGGTCAAATGCCTTCGAAAGGTCTAGGAAGCACGCGTAGACTGGTGTTTTTCTATCTGTAAAATATCGGACAGTATGCTTAAGTCCCAGAATAGCACTTTCAGTGGAGAGTCCGGTTCTAAAGCCGAATTGTGCACAACGCAAGTTAATGTGATCAGTTAAGTGGAAATTAAGTAGACTGTCCAATACCTTGGCTTTACAGCCAAGGTATTGGACAGTCAGTACTATTACTAGTTGCCAGAGAGATGGGTCTGTAGTTACATTTGTCCGCGAAACTTATAATTTTCTTTTTAATGACTGGTACCACTAATTTTTTTATTAGAGGGGCTGGTAGATAACTATGTCCCATACATAGTGTCAGCAACATCGTTATTACGCGAAACAGATGAGGACCAGCATACTTTAGGTGTTCGATGCTGAGACCGTCATGGCCAGGCGACTTCCCTCTTTGCATTTTATTTACCACGTCAGCCACATTCTTAGCACTGAAGCTCAGCGTACGCCTTGTACCAGAAGAGGTCTCGACATCGCCCACCTCACTGTCGGCCACCGAAGGCTCTGAGGATACCTTGAAATGTTGTACAAAAAGATTGGCTACAGACCGGTGGTCAGTCATGCCGTCGACACTCACAGGGAGACTCGGCTTAGTGTTTAGTATCTTGGTATTTTTCCAGAAGCTTTTGAAGTCTTTTGCGGCATGATTTAAGGCAAGCATATCCTTATATGATCCTCTGTTAGACAAAGGCCTCCTCCAAACTATAACGTTACCATTTGGTGGGGTTGGTACCTGGCGGTGAATAGCACTTGGCATGCCAGTTGGCGAACGCAGTTAAGTGGTAGCTGTAGTGTACAGGTACCAACCCCACCAAATGGTAACGTTATAGTACAGATAGCGCTGCTGCCCGACTATCTGGTGTATCCCTTAATCGCCTTTTACGACACACACGGGGTGGTATAGGGTGACCCTCATGTTCTTTCTAGACCCGAAACCACACGGTCAAATACTTCATTATACAGATAAATAGATAGAGTACACTTTATTGCACCAGAAAACACAATACACAATATCTTAATAAAGAAAATACAGGTACAATCGGCGGTCTTATCGCTTTGTAGCGATCTCCTCCAGACAACCGTTGGGTGGACAAGAAGAATTAAGATGGAAAAGGCGGTAGTTGTAAGTGTACTATCGTGTGTATTAAATGTTTAACGTTATTACATACTTACATTACATATGTACTAGCTTCATAAATACATACTTATATTTGTATAAATACTAATAATACTATACTATAATAATATACTATACATACATCATATTATACATCTTTTTAATTAAGGAGTTATACAGAAAGATGTTACTAAAAGAAGTTAAGAGACAAGAAGAGAAGTGATAAAGATATTTATAGCGATAAAAAGTGTTTTTTTGAGGAAACTTTGAAAGAGGCTAGGGTTTGTGCACGCCTAATTTCTACAGGAAGTAAATTCCATAGCCGGACTGCTTGGACAGTAAACGAGTTATCAATAAATCTGTAGAGTGCACTGGGATATGTAGTCTTAAGTTCTCTGATGATCTCAAAGGCCTAGAATGTGTATCACAAACGAATTCAAACCTGTATTTTAAATTCTACCTTAAAATCCTTGTCTACAGGAACGCTTAGCAGCGATAGCACTACCTACACCCAGAACATTCTCAGTGCAGTTGTCAAGTGGACACACGGCGCGGGTACGACTACTCTTGCCCCCAGGGTTGAGGGAGGATGAGGTCACTAAGTACCCGCTTGTATTAAAAGTGTAAGTACTTATTCAATTGAGTTTCGATTAGATCAACTTTTTTGCACTATATTTAATTAGGTAAAATAGACCGCACGGACGGTCTAGTTAATTTTTTTGTTATTTTAATATATTTTTGCACTGTATTGTAAGCATGACAAGTTCAGACGCCAGCACATCCAGCTACCCCAATCTGTCAAATTTATTTGATAGATTTTTAACTTTATCACAATAGCATAAGGTTCACTTTCAAATGGGGAACGTTGACAGATTGGGGTAGCTTGATGTGCTGGCGTCGGTACAAGTATCCAATTGCTGAATAAATTTCATTATTTCATTTCATACTTCGTATCAATCCTCGCTTGGTGGAGTTGACGAAACTTTGGTAAACAAGTTAGAGATAGCTTAGAGGTGTTATTTTAATTAACATCGCCACCCCATTTCATCCCTTGGGGGCAGTAGAAGTCGACCCGAGGTTATATCTCCCAGAGACCATCAATGACCATCATATTGCGCTCGCCAACCCATTTGCCAAGTGGCATATCCCTACAAATTATGGACGTAACTTCATTGTTGAAATCTTTTGAGGAAGCCTTTGTCCAGCAGTGGACGTTAGGTATATTAATTTTAATACATTACAAAAAATCTATTAAAAAATATTCTTCAGAAACATTAGCATAAATAATCTATATTCATTTCAATTTCAAAGAAAATCTGTCAATGTCTCTTAAACTTGTGACAAAATAAAGTCTTTGAAACATAGCATTATATTTTGGAACTTTATACCTGGAAATAATATTTTGTTTCCCACTGAAACACGCTAAAGTTTTACCTTAGTTTTAACCCCCGACGCATAAAGGGGAGTGTTATTATAATTTTGACGTCCATGTCTGTCGGTGTGAGTTTGTCATGTATTTCTGTGGAATCGTAGCCCTTAAACGGATTTAGATGTAGTTTTGTTTTCATTGGAAAGCCAGTTTTCTTGCGGTAGTTCTTATCTGTAGTGTAGTGTAAGAGTGCCAGTTCTTTTCCAAAATTATGTAATTATAGTTTTACTCGGGGGTTTTCTAATGCTTAAGTTAGTTATAAGGTTAGAATCGACTTCATACTATCTACGGCCACATTACAAAGTTAAAAAAGCTTTTACTTCCATAAGAATGTCTTTCGCTTAGACAATAATTAAAGTACACGTAAGATATTTGTTTCTTACGGTCGACTTTTTTGGTATATTTATTAACCTCGCTGGTCTAGCGTTAGCGTGTTCACCCGCAGAGAACGAGGTCCTGGGTTCAAATCCCGGTTAAGGCCGATAGTGACTTTGGGATATTACTGTAAAAACTAAAATTTCTCAGTATCGGCCCGAAGTGTTGGAGTTGGTGGTATTATAACCCCGCGCCTCGGAGGGCACGTAAAGCCATCGGTTCTGTACCTGGCCGCTTTCCTGTCGTGTCGCTAGGCGTCCCATCGGATCATTAGAGTAATGGAATAGAAAGTGCCCTTGTTTTTGCGCGGTCACTCGAGCACTATAATATGTCCCGCGCAGACTGGTCGCCGTGGCCGAAATTCGGCTAAGTTATACTTAAATCACTTGGAGACACAAGTGATTTAAGTAGAATAATCTAACCATTAAGTCTTAGATAAATAAAAGAATAGACTAATAATAGGCACTCATGGCTAGATGCTTTCACCGGTCCGTAAGCGAACGGCGAGGTTAAGCAACTAGGCTCGCGGTCAGTCCATAGATGGGTGACCACCAAATTGGATTAATTTCTGAGCGTCTCCGTGCTTCGGAGGGCTGCTTTAAGCTGTCGGTCTTGGTTGTAGTCATTAGACAACAGTCTTTAAGCCATGTCAGAGGCCTACTGGGCGGCTGGAGCAACTCTGCCACTACCCATACGATAAATAAGTAGTAAGTAATAATAATAAATTATTATTAATATCAATAGCCATGGAGCACCAGGAACCCAGCTAGTGACTGAGCGTTGGTCGTTAGACTGGGGCTCCCTAGCTGCGGGTGCAGGCGCTATCCTAGCATCAGTGGACGCGCGGGGAGCCGGGGGCAGAGGATTGGGCGCCCATCACGCGTTACATCGCCGGCTCGGCACTGTTGAGCTGGCAGACCAGTTGGAGGTCGCCGAGTAAGTAATACATAGACAAAATGTTTCACGTGGAAAATCCAGTTTGCCAATTTTACATACATACATAGACACACGACTGTTTCCCAGAGGGGTAGACAGAGACAATGGACTTACACTTGTCACGATCCTTGCACACCTCTTTCGCTTCGTTTACTGACATTATATTCTTCATACATGCTCGCTGGTTTAGGGTACTTCTGAATTGAATATAGGATTATATTAATTGCTGTTTTTTGTACAGTTATAAGGTAAATTCTATTTTAATTATATCTATTTATGTATTATTTAATCATCCAACGTTTACTTGTTACAAGGATGCAAGTTAGATAAACGACATATGTCCCTAAATAACTTAATACATATGATCTCATCTTCGAACTGCGTAATATGCGATAACAATTTTAGTAGTCATATTTCCCTCAATTCTGTTGGAGCATATACAAAATATATAGTATAGGTATTATTAATAAATCATAAGTTTAATAGTAATAATATGTTGCTGGGACATTATACACACACGGCCATCTGTTCCCAAAAATTAAAAAAGATACTTCGTGTGTGATCGACTATCGATATCGAAGCCAAAAATATAGTTTTTAGAATTTTTGTCTGTTTGTCTGTATGTATGTCCGGGCTTAACTCAAAAAATACTGTATGGATTAACCTCAAATTTTGCATGAATGTTACTAAGAGGTCGGGTCAACATATAGGCTACATATTATCACGCTATAACCTACGGGGGAGGAGTTGTGGTAATTTATAAAATTTAACGCGAGTAAAACCGCGGGGCACATCTAGTTCTAAATAAAGTAAATATTCTTAATTTATGTGTTTTTTCCGTTTATTGGCCTACAAAACTGGATATAGACTACATTGGATAATACTACAACGATTTATAAAAAAAATAAGTCTGGTGTAGACACAGCGTGCTAAATAGACAAAAACTTAACTTATCTTAAGGGGTACTTATTCTAAGTTTAAACAAACTTAGTTCAGCAAAAATGCTACAGTAATATTTTGAGTTTATGCTTTCTGTTGAAACTGAATTTATTTTCAAAACAGAAATATCTAAGTATGTGATTTCTTCACCAGATATCTTCGGGATTCTCTTCATTTCATAGACGCGCGGCGCGTGGCTGTATGGGGCCGTGCGCACGGAGGGTTCCTGGCCGCGCTAGCACTGGCTAGCACACTCAATGTCTTCCATTGCGGCATCGCCATCACTCCTATTGTGCGTTGGCGATATTACGGTACGTAATGTATATCACTTAGGCCCACTTGCACCAAAAGCTAGGCTAAAATAAAGTAACTCGAGTTAAGTAACTTCGGGTTAATTCGTTAAAATGTTAACTCTACATTCTGTTGCATCAGTGAAAAATAACACCGAGTCAACAAACTCAGTGATTCTCTATTTTATGTTGGTATCATTAAAGAGTTTTTATTCCTTAATGTAATCCAACCAAATATGAATGAGTGAACAATTAGTAAAATATTTATGCACCTCTTTTTGTCACTAGAAGACTTTGTATATGACTGTCTCATGTATTAAGTTTGTTCAAAGACATTTCAATTTGATCGTTTGTGTTTGAAACCAATTTGTCAAGTTCGAGTTGTTCAAATATTGTCATGTCAAAGTTGACCTTTCTTGCAACTCTTCTATTATTAAAAGTCCGAGCTAATATATTCGACGATTTCTTCATCATCATCAGAGAATAAAAAATCAATCATAATTGTTTAGATATCTGCAGTTCTGTTTATTTGTTCAAAAGGGCTAGAAAAGAGTATTTATAACTTTCATTATCCTCGGAAGCTACATTCAGAAGGAAACAACTGGATATTTCTTTGTCTTCATTGTGTGCCAATTGTTCAATTCCATTTTTGAATTCGCAACAAACCCTCTAGTTTAGATTCCGTCTATCAGTAGGTATTTCTATAGAATATTCTCCAATATAATAATAAAAATAATATCGTGGTACATTATTCACACACGGCCATCGGATCCCAAACAAAGTAGAGCTTGTCCTATGGAAACCAGATAACTGATATGCTGTTACTATTAGTGTATTATATTACTTTTTTGTAGATACATACTTTTATAGATAATTACACCCAGACTCAGGACAAACAGACATGTTCATGCACGCAAATAACCTGTCGTGGGTGACAATCGAACCCACGATCTGCGTCGTGTGTCTACTAACCACGCCAACCGGCTAACCAGATGATAACAAAAGACAGAAAACGCGACTTATTTATTTGAAAATCTCTTTTGTAATTAATAATTTCATGAGGCAGTAAACTCCAGACTACATACTAAACAGTTTCATAAAAACGCTAAACCTGTCTCAAAGGCAGACGTAGAAGAATAAAAAATATCGAAGATTAACGACCTGAAGAACATTAACGTGCTTTAGTCCGCCAAATCAGCAATAAACAAAGAAACGGTTAGATACTTTGAAATTTGATGCGTTTTCCATTTACTGCTTTCTAGGAATGTAAGCGCCGTTTATTCAGTTTATTAATGGAAAACTGTACTTGTTTTAAAAATAAATAAAACAAACTAAGTTTTCTATACGCCAAATCATACTAATAATATAAAGGCGAAAGTTTGTGAGTGTGTATGTTTGTTACTTCTTCTCCTCTAAACGGCTGGAGCGATTTTAATAAAATTTGGTATGGAGTTAGCTGACACCCTGGATTAACACATAGGCATAATTTATAAAGTTTAACGCGGGTAAAACCGCGGAGCACAGCTAGTAAGATAATATTTTTGTTATTCGAATTTTTGTTAATATCCATTGTTTGTGTACTGATTTTGATTCTTTTTAGGTGGGAATGATGGTCTGTCCATCTGCACGTGTGGCGCGGCGATTAGGACAGTCTCCTCGCTACTTCGTGTCTGGGTTCGATTCCCAAGCAGGACTTAACTAATTATTTGTGTGACCCATAAATAGTTGTCCTGAGCCTGGACGTAGTTTGTGCCCGTCAAATATATGTTTGTAATAATAAATAATAAATTTAACCCCTGTGCCCGCGACACAGGGGTTAAACTCCCTGTTGCGGGAACGGTCTTAAAAAAACGGCTATGCATGTCGGCTGTCATAAAGAAAAGAAGAAACTGGTTCTATTTTTAAAAACAGTACAACAGTCAACTAAATTATTACAACATTTATGACACTACATAACTATCGATGGCAGTTTCAACTAAATTGTACAGACGTACATCAAGCTACCCCGAACTGTCAAATTTCCCCAATTGAAAGTGAATCTTATGCCTAAGCGATAAAGTAGAAAATCTTTAAAAGAAATTTGACAGATTGGGGCAGCTGGATGTGCTCGCGTCTGTACAACAAATAATATAATCAAAATTGTAGAAATTGCTTGAACTCAGTATCTGACTTATCCAAGCTACTCTTAAAGTTGTATGAAATTTATAATAATGTAACTTTTGTTTTTAACAATGTAGTATTATAAATTGGTTTATTGTTTAAATTATGTGTAATAAGTATAGTAATTCAAACACAATAATTATTGTTATTGAAGTAATAAATATTTAAAAAAAAATGATAGCATTAAGTATACATAAATACTTCTACAATCTCTCTAGGCAAACGGAACATTCAAGAATAATTTCTAATTACTGATAAACACAAGTGGTTTACTAATTCATATCTAATGTTCTTTTAATGATTGCGACATTCCTCCACTGTCTATTCCAATATTTTTTTGTTTTAAAGGAGAGTGCGTGAAATGAGTCTTTAACTACCAAACTCTATTGTTTCCAAATTAAATTGAGTTTATAGCAAGGACGGCCTTGGCCCAAATCTGAGTTAGAATTTGTTTCTCGTTAATTCAAGTTAAACGAGTTCAACCCTAATATTAACCAATAATAAGCATACATAGACTAGGTCTAAGATAGACATGACCTTGAACTAGTATGGCGACATAGAAGTATAATAACAATAATCATATCCTGGGACATATTCACACACGGCCATCTGATTCCAAAATAAGCAGAGCTTGTACTACGGAAACCAGATAACTGTTATATTACATATACTGCTTTTCTTTTGACACAAACTCAAACTGACATGTTCATGCACACAAATATCAGTCCTGGATTGGAATCGAACTCAGGACATGTGTCGTCCAAAGCAAGCTTTTACCAACCACGCTACGTCAATGACTGCACGCTTCTAATTGCTTACTTCTATCAACAGCATCAGCATACGCGGAGCGCTACATGGGCTTCCCCAACGCGACGGGCAACTACCGCGGTTACGCCGACGCTGACGTCACGAAGCAAGCTGCAGCGTTGCATGACAAGATGTTGCTCCTGGTACACGGGACTGCCGATAATAGCGTACATTTGCAACAGAGCATGGCACTGGCCAGGGCGTTAGCTGACCAGGGGAGCATGTTCCGACAGCAGGTAACAATACAAGTAGCAGAACATGGTCCTATAAAGATGTTGTAGACGGTTGTAATACAACGTCCCAACAGAGGTGACCTTGGTGGTTGCCATCCATCTAGAATGCAGATATAATACAAATTTTGATTTGACCTTCATCGTCCTTGGATTACGGGTGCGTATTCCCATCCGTAGTTGGAGGGCGTGGATTCCATCAGTTTAGTCGGCGTCCATCCAAGGACAGTTGCGCTGTGGGAGGCAGCGGGTACGCACGTATGTGAGTGTAAAATGTCTTCCGAAAACCAGAGCCGCGAATGCGAAATTAATAATGATTTAATCGATTTCTATAGAAATTTGCCATGCCTATGTGAAAATACGTACTAAATATATAATGACGTTTCTCAAAAGAAGATAGATAGATCCTTGTCAAAAGAAAACGGCCTAGGATATAGATAGATCCAAAACCAAAGTGTTTGACCAAAATTCTAACGAATCGAATGTTACAAATTTTTTTAAAACTACTGAAGCACAGCCCACTTTTTGTTATTTAAACAAATTGGCAGCCATTCTTCAGCACGATACGGTCCGTTCACGACTCGAGTACGCGATTTCCCGCCAAAAGACGACTCGCGATTGATTCGCCAGCGTGTTGGTGCGTCGAAGAGATGCGTGTAGCCGAAACACAATCCGCAGATGGAAACTAAGTCCCCACCAAGGTCACCTCTGTTGGGACGCTGGATTACATCCGTCTGTACCAAGCTTAATTTCCACACTTTGTACGTTGAACAACAACATATTGCTCCTAGTATACGGTCAATACCGTTCATGTGTAGCCATGAAACTGGTTAGGACGCCTCAACGTCAACTATATCACATCATGGTTTTATACCGTCAAAGCGCATGTTATTAGGGCATAGCATATTTTATTCCTGGTAAATGGTACAGCTAAAAATAACCATGTGCACCTGGCTAGGGTTTAGCAAAGACGTAGGCTGTCTAGAGGAGCATCCGCCGGCATTTCACAACAAGTAATATACTTTATCCAAAATCTAACATAGTACCTTTTTTGCCCTAGATTTACCCTGACGAGGGTCACAGCCTATCCGGCGTAAAACGTCACTTATACCGCACGATGTCCGCATTCCTGGATGACTGCTTCAGAAAGCAGGTGCCGCCCGAGACCAAGGCGGGGCTGAGAAACGGTGGTAATCTGGACTGAGACACGTGGAGGGACGAGGAGTTGTGCTCTTGGTGAGATACTTTATTTATAAGTAATAATAATATTATTTGGTACCAGTGTACTTCTGCGACACCGCTAAATATCTTGAGATCGATAGACACGGTTGGGTAGTATTAAACACCTAGGGCAATATCACTGGATCACTGATGCAATCTGCAGGATTCTGACTTAGGGTAATAAAAATGAAAAGAAGCCTAAGATAAAGTACAGATCAAGTTTTCAGTGTCACATCTCTACCAACTTGACAGAGTGCTGTGATTTTCGACCACGGAGGCCAGTCTCAATAGAGATTATCCATCTGCGCGGGACATATTATAGTGCACAAGTGTGTGCGCAAACACAGGAGCACTTTCTATTGCATCACTCTCATGATCGGATGGGACGCCTAGCGACACGACCGGAAAGAGGTCAGGTACAGGACCGAGGGCTTTACGTGCTCTCCGAGACACGGAGGTTATAATACCGCCAACTCCCAGACTTGCTGATCCTGAGGAATTTTTCTTTTTACAGAAAATTTCAAATAATTTTTGGCCGACCCGGAATTTGAATCCAGGACCTCGTTTTCTGCGGGTGAACACGCTACCGCTAGACTAACGAGGCAGTAAAGTACTATATACATATTGTGACCTATTATAATTGTGAATTCGTTATGACATTTTCCTGAAACAAAGCATTGTGTCGGGACGGTGTCAAACCAAAGTCAATGTATACCTACTTTTATTTTTGTTATTTTTAGTTATAATGAAATGAAATAATGAAATTTATTCAGCACTTGGGTATTAACATACACTTGTACTTGTCAAGTTCACAATGCAGTACATAAACATATTCGAATACAGTATAAAAATTACAAAAAAATAATTAGTCCGTCCGTGCGGTGTTTTATCAGATATATTTTCTTAAATCCTGAAATAAATAACAAGTTACTAATCTATTATTTTGAAATTTAGTTATACTATATTAAGATTAAAGAATTTAAGGCAATGAGCATTTGGCTAGCGCAGAAGGCTCTTTACCAGTAGCTTAAATTAAACTACTAATACCTGAGGCCACCCTTTTGGGGTTCGGGCCACAGCTCAGGGGGCTGCTGAAGCAAAAGGACAGAACTCTAAGAGAGGGTGTGATTAGTTGCACGGGATCGCCGATGACGCGTTAAGGGGCCAAAGCGATCCTCGCCGCTGAGGAACCTACCCAAGCTAACCTGCGGCTTTCTCTAGCTACCTATATATGTTTACTTATATTATATTAAACAATTTATTGTCACACACAAATCCTGTGGTTTAATTGGCAGTAAGAACTATACTCAAATTTTATAAATATTTGTTTCGATAATTTAAAAAAAATACCAAGCGTATCTCTCTATCTTTCTTACCTCTCTAACTTATATCACCCTCTCAATTTCTTCACCTCGCCCGATCACACCTTTCGAAACGCTCTCGTCATGCATTCAACGGCTAAACCAGCCTACTTCCCAAATCAAGCGTGCGCGTAAATAAGTTATAATTCAAAATTCAAAAACAATAAAACTTAATTCAAAACTCTTTTCTTTTGCTGGAAGTTATGGATTCTGTCAAAAGCACCAGTCATAGCATTTTTCTGAAAAAACATCAGACTTAGACTTATTTCCAGCAGATTAATTAAACTCTCATTAGTTTCAACTTTTCAAACTCAAACATTTCTTTCTTAATGTATATATTATTAAAGTAATATTCATTTATTGTAAGAACATGTGTAATACAGGTTGTATTATTTATTAGCTATGCAATACAAATATCGATAAAACGCACGTAAATTATTGTTTTAATATTCGGTCACATAAGATATTTATGTATATATTTGATTGCTATATACAGTATGGATCTAACCCACAGTATATAAATAATACAGTGTGGACTCAATGCATTGCGGTCGCCGCACAAAAGCAGGATAATATATGACTGTGGTCGCAGTTGCCCGTTATGATCTGGAACGGATATTGGATATACGTCATTTTACTATGAGGAAGCGTTATTAAGGGTTTTTTAATTGTTTTAAAGGTTTAGTACAAACGTTGTTTATACTGACTTACCTAAAGTGTGTGGAAGAAATTTGTATAATATTTATTGTAATACTAACACATTTTTTTACTACTAACTTACGTTAGTCGTAATACTAGATCGGGAATTTAAAAACTAATTTTCCCGTAAATTAAGAATGCCTCTAATTCTTTTATATTTAATTGCATTAATTTTAGGTAGAATATCGGTATAATCATTTTTACGAACACTACGAAACCGACTAATGAATAATGTACATTCGTGAGATTATATGTCTAATTAATTTTTGGTTTTTATTCAAATTAGTCAAGCAAAACATGAGTAAAATACTACAAAAGTAATGTAAGGAATCGTTGTTATACGTCGGTTCACGAAAGTTGACCACAAATGGCAGCGGTCGCGCATATGTACATTCATGAAGAAAAGACTTAAGACAAAATAATATTTTATTGTTAGTAAAATAATATATGTACCTAATAATATTGTAATTGGTGGTTATGAAAATAAATTAAACATAAGTAATTTAAAATGTTTATTAAAATAAATTGAACTAAAAATATTATGTATAAATAAAACACATTTATTCGCTGTCGCTATCAAGTTCCATAATTCCCTCTATCATGGAACTTGGGGGAATCGTAGCCCTTGAGGAACTAGGTCCGGGTTCCGTATTAAATTCTTCATCTTCCGTTGATTCAGAAAAATCCACATCTGTCAGATCTTCGCTCTCATCAGATTCTCCCACACGAATAATTAATTCATCCGTAAGCTCATCCACGACGTGGTCACTTTGTATATAACTTTCTTCAATTGATATTACTTTGTCAGTTAACTTTTTCCATTCCTCTGGTCCCATCAGATTCACTTTTTCTTTAATCAAATCTACAACGCAGCCAATATTCCACTTTACGTTTTTGCTACTCACGTAACCTTTTATAGCGGCCCAAGCCATTTCGATGGGATTTAAATCTGGATGGTATGGTGGGAGACGGAGAATATCGTTCCATCAAAATTTGGTCAATTGAGAATTTCTTAAAACGATCTTTGTTCTTTTTTATTAAGTCGTACAATTGAGGTTTAAACATATTGGGATCAAAGCTAATTCCATTTTTGATAAGCCACGCTTGCATATCTGATTTACGCGAATTAGATGTCGGGGCCATATCATATTGTTTGTTGTGGTATGAGGCGTTGTCTACCACAACAACGGAGTTCGGTGGGAGATTGGGTATCAATTGAGTTCGAATCCATTTTTGGTAATTTTCAAAGTTCATATCGTTATGATAATCTCCCGATTTTGTGCCCGACTTGAAAGTTAATAATGCATTGGGCACAAATCCAGCCTCTGACCCGGCATGAACGATCACGACTCGTTGGCCTTTTGAGATAGGCTTTTTCAGACATGCTGTAGAACTGTCAGCCCAGCCCATGGGTTTAGTATGTGTGGCATGAACGTATGATTCGTCGGTATAAATGATCGGTCTATTATGTCTTCGATATTCTTTGAGTTTCTGCAGGTAATTGATTCGTAACAACCGAATAGCGGATGTTTCTATTAATATTTTTCGGTTATTTTCTGTCCTTTTCCACTGAAATCCAATTTTTTTTATTAATCGACCCAAACTTGTTTTGGATCCTTTAAAGTTGATATCTTCACTCAATTTCGTTCGTAACTTTTCTAAAGTCGGCAATTCTTTTTCAGTTATATGAAAGTTATGTATACACCTCTTAATTACCCCTTTGTCAAAGTCGTCAGCGTCTGTGACAGGGTTTCCGCGCGGTCTCTTTTTTCCAGGGGTTCTAAAAACTACCACAAAAGGCGAAGATTTGCTTTCTTTTATAATTCTTTGCACTGTCGATACAGACGTGTTTGTCGCCGCTGCCGTTTTTTTATAAGCTTCGAGTGTTTTAGACCCCCGTGAAAAATATTTAAACACGTCGTATACCATCCTTCTCGACTGTCTATTCAGAGCACTGCCTTTTCCTCGGGGCATATTTATCCACTCAAGTCAAAACAAATAACTTAACAAAAACAACGAAAACTTAACGAGTAACAAAAATAATATAAAACAACGAAACACTTTTCTTTTCAATTGTAATTGAGTGCAGTGGGAGCGTGTCAATGCCGCGATTGACGAATAGCGACTGAGCGGCCTATCACGCGACGCGCGCGCACCAATGGCTTCGCTCCGTTCTTGACGCATTCCGCCCGCGCCTCACCCCGCACCTCCACGGGGACCTAAAAAATGATTTCTGCGCAGTGGTCATCTTTCATGAACCGAACAGTATCTTCTGTTTATTGAAACAAAGTATGATTACATAAATTAAAAAATTCTATGTTGGTATGTTCCCGTGCGAAGCCTAAATATTTCCTAAATAAAATTAACCTTATTGTACACAAAAAGGAAAAAAATTAAACCAATGATCATAACTGCTGTTTTAAAATACAGAACTAGCTTCAACTTTTCTAACCCTTAACCAGGATTTGCTAATTTTATTTTTGAGGCTTGGTTACTCGAATAAAGGAAATTCCATTCTATTTTATATTTTATCATGTATGTTTTTTATGGTGTGGATTCACAAACAATAACGTAAACGAATAGGTAACATATAT
Source organism: Pseudoips prasinana (assembly GCA_951640165.1). Taxonomy (NCBI): domain Eukaryota; kingdom Metazoa; phylum Arthropoda; class Insecta; order Lepidoptera; family Nolidae; genus Pseudoips; species Pseudoips prasinana. Next base: position 10,535,646 of record OX621254.1, read on the forward strand.
GCAAAATAAACATGCATTCGAATCGAAAAGCTCTTTCTTTTAAAGACGGTTAATAATCGGTCGGGAGGTCTTAGCGCTCTAAACTTTTCCTTCTAGACCTTTTGGTTGGAAAGAATCTGAATTTAAGAATGCCGGCAACAGTTCAATAAAGTTTGATATACCAAATAAAATCACTCTCTCAGAATTTATGATCTCCCGGTAACGATAAACAAATAGAAAAAAATATTTTCTAATACCAAGTTCGTTAAAATATATTTGGTCCATCGAGCCAGATGAGCTTCCTATTTCACAAGCGCCAACGAAGTAAGATCTAAAAGGTTTTTCACTCAAATTACGAATCTTGAAGTTAACATAACGTAATACCAAGAATAATGAATTATTAATACCATCTCCGCAGTAATTACGAAAAGTTAGTTCTCTTTCTAACCTCAAGAGTGTTGTGTACTAACTTTTACGAGGTATCAGAACTTGTTTACATTAATACGCTATTTTATAACTTCATACAATACTGGCATCTCGTTGACTCGGTGTTGAGCTTATAAATTCAACTACAGAACAAAGACAGTGAAGTTGACACCACGTCAGATGTTAGTAAAAACAATATATGTAGCTCTTCGAAAACTGAACTCATAACCTACGCAATAAAGACGCTGTCAAGAACAAATTGATTGAAGTATTAACACCATCCTTGCATCAACTGCATTTTTTCGTATCGAAGACGACGATATCAGGAAGATTATTATTTGATGCCCACGGCCACCTTTTACCATCGCACCTCTCGCCACGGACAGGGAGTTCATCCTCACATCCTCAAACCTTTTCGATCACGTACAGTTCGCTTCCAACGAAACTACAGCATGGGGCCCTTCAAAAAAAGAGTTGTATGGTTTCTTAGGGGTCGGCAACGCACTAGTGATGCCCCTGGTGTTGCAAGCGTTCATAGGCTACAAAAAAGAAGAAAGCTGGTGCAGGACCGACAGCTTTACGTCATCCTCGAGGCACGCATAAATAATGCAGCCAACTTCTGGATTTGAACCTGCTACCGAGTTTTTTTCCCGGCACAAAAATCCCTATACCTAACTCTTGTTAGCCCGACCCGGGATTCTGACCCAAGAACTCATTATCTGAATTGAACACACCACCACTAGACTAAGAAGCCGGCAATTGTACCTACTACTACCGTAACACAACTAAAATTCCAATAATAAATCCCAATGCCTTAGTTTCAAATTGATTATTTTGTAGTATTTTTACGCGGTTATATTTAATACCATTTTTGTTTCGCCAAAAACAAAAACTCCTCTACCTTAATTCAATCACATCATCATCATATTTAAGAGCTACGCTCTTGTCGGTGGAGCTTCTTCCAATCGTCTCGGCTTTCGGCGAGTGCATTGAATTCTTGATACGACATTACATTTATCTTTTCCTTTATTTGATCCATCTAGGTCCTTCTTGGTCTTCCTCGTCCGTTCTTGCCTCCATTTTGCCTTCAATAATATTCCTCATAAAGATGTCATGACGTATCAAGTGCCCTTGCATCTTTCCACCTAATATGTAAAAAATATGATGTGGTTTTATAATGTTTTAGCTTTCCGAAAAAGGCTGAGGGCAACTCCGAGGAGCATAGCTCCGATGAGAGGTCTGTAAACGTACCTCTTTTAACCCTAGACTTTCCTGAATTATGGGCGCGAATTCAGCTATCGCTATATATTCAGCGGGTTATAAAAAGATTGTACTCCCTGTTGAAAAATGTGCTTCGAACATCTGAGATTAATATTATGAAATATTCACAATAAATTTCAATCTTATAAAAAAGTATTTAAAATACTAAAAAGTGTATAGATGCCAGCACATCCAGCTATCCCAATCTGTAAAAATTCTCTTATAGATTTTGAACTTTATCAAAAAAGTATAAAGTTCTTTTTCAATTGGGGAAATTTGACAGATCGGGGTAGCTTGATGTGCTGGCGTCTGTACCATAAATGTAACCTCCACGGGTGTGTGGAAGCATTACACATTTGTAGAGGAAGATGGGAGTGAGCGCCACCGTACCTGGATTGTTGGAATGAGCTGGAAACTCCTTCGCCGCTTCTTGAGCTGATGGTGGGCATATTGAGCATGAAACAAGGCGCGATGCACTATTGTTTATGTTATTATTGATCACTGAACCCTTAGTTCACGGTCACTGGGCACAATATTTTGAGTACATTGGAACATGCGCTCGCGCTGGACGCTCAAGGTGACATTTTTTATATTGTTGAGTAAAAATAAGATTAAAGTAAAAATTAATTCTATATATTTTAGAATATTAATGTCACAAAATGACCGATGCACATTTTTTAAAGTACAGACGCCAGCACATCCAACTACCCCAATCTGTCAAATTTCTTTTATAGATTTTCAACTGTATCACAAAAGCAAGGTTCACTTTCAATTGGGGAAATTTTACAGATTGGGATAGCTTGATGTGCTGGCGTCTGTAGATACTATAATTTTTATTTTGTAGCATTATTAGCAAAAGAAAGCGTAAATCTAATCTCAAAAATGGGGAATGGGTTACGATACCGGCCGGACGATTAAAATTAATCCCTTTTTTTGAGATTGCATACAATAATATTATAGTTTATTATATTATTATATCTAACGAAATGCGCGAGCGAGCTGAATTCTGGGCCCTTTGAGCGCTGCAAACGTGAATACTTTACCAAGTAATAAGTATTAGGTTTTATACTGATATTATGTATTTACCCTCGCTTAACAACCTTCTTACATATTTTTAGTTAAATATGTGATCTATTAATAGGACACACTGTTTGATTTTTTTTCCGTACCTATATAGGTACCCTTTTAAACGTTATAGTACCCTTTTTTCAATAGCTTTTATATTTTCTGACAAATTGTATATACCCTTTTAAACGTTATAGTCCCCTTTTGACCATTACTTTAATATTTTATGAAAAAATAATAATATTAAATGTTTTTTTCTTTTCCAGGTAATTAATAAACAGTCAACGTTAACAGAAGAAGAGAGAAAGTAGTTGTAACAAACCCGTAGTACAATTATTCCATATCCAACAACATAAGAATTGCCATCGTCAGATCGTCAGATTTTAACGTCACCCAAATTGTCTATGGACATGGCCAGGAAACAAAAGACATACCTCTCCTATGTCCCTCTAAAAATTATGAATAGAATGTTATCGATGAAGGTTTTATGCTCTTTGTAAAAAGTGCTGCAACGTGGTAAAAAAAACATAATTGTAAATGTTTTTTTACAAAAGTCACTTTTACATGATATGTTATGAGTACCCAAACCAAATGTGTAGTGCAATACATATGACCCATTATAAGCGCTTGTCAATAGTCAATACATGATTTGTGTTACCTAATAAAACTGTGATTGGTAAGTTATTAAGCTACTTAAAATCACACAGCGAAATGATTAGATTTAAAGTAACTGATTTCATATAATTGCTTTTGACTTTCTTCTTTAAAATACTTATATAAAATTGCTTACATTAAATTTTACAATATAACGGCACTGGGTAAGTAAGAAGTGTTCAAAGCACAATTTAAATTTTCTACCAAAATCATAATTTATTAAAAATGTATACGATGTTTAATAATAATGCAATAGGTTCACACGTTTTCGACTAAAAAAGAATATATTGGTTTCAATTTCCTATATACGAGTAAGAACCTAATTTTTAACAAAATGTAGCACAATCTATAAGTTTTAAAATAAATCTAACATTATCAAACTTCGTACAAATTTATTGCACAAATTTTCTTTTTTTTTACATTTTATTTAATGATGCCAATTTTGGCACATAACGAAAAATGTGCTTTGTACACAGTCATATTATCCAATACCCTTAATGTAGTTCATTGTTGAATATTTTCAAGCGCATTTAATGTGTTCATGGAAATAAAAACTTTTTGCATGTTAATTTATACTTGTATCTACTTAGGGTACATAAAAAATGTCTTTCGGCTTTACGAGAATATGTATTACAGAAACATTTTGCAATGTTTTAATTATGTAGGTACTTATTAATGTAGCTTATTTTGTTTATTTATAAAAATGCCTTAAATGAATTTTAGCGTCCTGGCTATGCCTATGACACCATCAATAGATTGTTAATGAAGCTTGGTACTGGGATATCGTTAACTTCCTTTAGAAGGTGTGCATTAATCCGTATATTACCTCTATGAGATATATTGACACCAAGTATTTTAAGCGAAGTTTTTACGACATGAAACACCTATCTGTGAACACATATCTAACTATTGAATAAAACCTTCAATTTTAAATTATTATGAATTTTATAGTACAGATTAGTTTTCTTGAAGCACATTTTAAACATTTGTTCGGATCTATCAGGGTTAGATTAGGGCCTGGAACTTATATATGGTTTAATTTAATAAGCGACTAAAATTTATTGTTTATAAAACAAATTTGAAAACTAACATGAAAAAAAAGTTTTTTTTTTAAACCGTGTAATTGGGTAATGTTGCCAGAATGCTGGCAATGCTGAAATGCTTATATCTATTGTGAGGTATGATTTGCCCACATCAACATGGAAACAAAATGTATGTCTAAATGTAATTGGACTCTTTATGAATAGAATTGTCTACACTTCATCAACAATAGCTGTATTAGCTACTTTAAGTAGTTTTCGCTCGTTTAGCGTGCTGTTGATTAAGAAGGCAACAGAATTTAGAAGCTTCATCTGACAATAAATAATGTTAGTTAGAAGTTTACAAAATGTCTGATGTAAATTATATACCCATTGTTATAGGTTTTTTTTCTAACTACGGGCATCAAACAATAAACGCTAAAGACCCTAATCTAATCGTTAATTCAAATGAAATTCTTGACACGTCTGTGCATGTAAAATATTCGCATTTCAACTCGACATTTAGCTAAGAAACCATGCAATATTTTATATAGTAACAAATAAAGGAATTGATAACTAGTTCTTTAACTTTAGTCAATGAGTTTGTGATCTAGTAGTAATTGTTATAACTAGTGTATCTTTACGAGATAGATTCATTGTCATCTCCAATCGAAAAAGATTTACGGTGTTTTAAGTTAAACAAAACATTTAATAAGCGACATTTAAATCATGGCCTGTAACACTGCCATTTAATAAATATCATAATCAGCATCTCAGAAATCAAATCAGATCAGAAATCAGACTTTTAGGAAAGAAACTATTAAAGTAAATACACCATATTGTATCTCAGATCTAAGGCACTCATAGCTTCAGATAGCTCTCACCGGGTAAGTGATTGAGGAGGCTGACCACCTAAACACACAATATAGATGGGTTTACAGTTAACAGATTAAAGAAGTTCCATTTCTAAGTGTCTCTGTGCTTCAGAGGCGTCGTTAAGCGGTCTGTTATACTCATTAGACAGCAAACGCCAAGCCATAACGGAGACCTACGTGATGGCTTGAACAACTCTGGCACTATCATACACTGACACCACGTCAAAGTAAGTAAAAATCAGATCTCAAATAGCAACGAGTCGGTATTTATTTAAGCAATTTCCTTTTTATGGAATATTAGGCTTATAAAAAATAAATTGAGATCTCACGCACAAATGACACCGAAAAATCATTAAGATCATTGCAGTATGCAAAATAAATAAAACTTTATTTAGTTATTCAGTCATTAATTTTAATCACGTACGAAGGTAAAGTGTAATTTCTAAATGACAAATAAAATGTACAGTAATTAATATAATAATATTTCCCATTTAGATAATATTAATACGCTTAAATGTATATTTTCTGAAATGTATGGATGAATATGTGAGTTTTAAGATCATTAAAAAACATAACCATACCTTTTGAAAAATATACTTAATTTAATTAATTGATATCCAATTTGATCTTTAAGTATAAAATTGCTCATTATCATCAAATTTTGCATGTTTCTAGTCACTTCATTTAAATTATTAATAGTATTTAATAATAAATTTTATTAAAGACCAATAGAACGTTAAAACATATTTTACTAAAATGAATATAAAAGTTTTAAAAACTACTTAGTGAAAAGTTTTAAAAAATTAGTAATATTTAGCGCATTAGTCACCTACCCTAGTGAAGTTTGACATTAAAAAGTTTTATTAAAAATGTAACTACTATAGCAATAATTTATAGTTAAAATACCTCCCTTATAGTTAAGCACTCTTCGAATATAGCACAGTTGTAAAATAATGGATTTTTGAGGAGTTAAAATTATGAAGAATTCTATAGCTATGGCTTTCTAAAGTTACAGTGTATCTAATTGTTACATTATATTATTCTATAGTTACAATTGTAATTATATAGTAATGTAATGTAACACAACACAACTACGCATTAGCGTAATTGCGTTTCGACCGAGAATTGCGTAACGAATTATCTCCTGGATGAATGGTCGTCTGCCACCATGCGATTCCCAAGAAACTTTTTACCACACACGATTACTCTGTGAAAACAATTAACTGCGGAGATATTTCCGATCCTGCATGATATCGCAAACTTCAAGAAGGAAGCATATTGCTTTCTTAAAAACAGGCAACGCACTCGCAGGTCTTTTTGTGTTAGGAGTCGCTAGCTCTTTACGAACATTCGACCCATCACATCAACACAATATCTGGCTTGGTAATTTTATAATCACTATATACACTGTAACGTTAGATGTACAAAATAAGTAGAGTGAAACACGGATGCTAGAAAATGTTTGTACAAAAGTCAAAAGGAAAAGACCTAAGTGCCAAAAGCGTCGTTTTAACTCGAACGTTTCAATTTAAGTGATTACTGTAAGTAAATTAGATTCATATTGAAAATTCAATTATAATAGTGCGTTTTACAGAAGATCTGAGAGGAAAGTTGGTATAGCTGAATTTGAACTAAAACTTTATTGTCAGTACTAACAAACATAATGGAAAATAAATTATATTAGATACATAACATACATTATTCGTTCGAATTTAATTTCCACATTGTTTACTTTATTGGATAAAATACATGAAATATTAAAAGTCATTATATATTTCCTTTGAAATCAACCGGACATAATTATAAATTTTGTGTTGATATTACGCGTATTCTTTTCATTAAATTAATTTAGTAATTATGTGATTTTACTAATTAACGTCAATTCCTTACAAATATAAAAAAAGTTCAGTTTGAATGTATTAATTATGCAACTTTGTTTACAGGTATTAACGCGACTAACCTTTATTTTCCCGACGTTTCGGCCAAGTTGCATTGATCGTGGTCCATGATCAATGCAACTTGGTTGAAACGCGAAAGTTCAAAAGAGAATAAATTAAATTGAATGAAATGTAAAAATATAGGATGGCGTACACAAGCACGAGTAACACAAATACGCACAGATTGTGATTTTTGCCTTATCGGTGTTCTCGCTGTTAACGTTTTTGTTTTTAAGCAACCAATTTTTAATGTATTGCTAAATATAACAAAAACACTCAAAAGCAGTGAAAATAAACCTCGTAATTAGTATAGAACCATTTCAAATTCTCCTTATATATAAAAAAAGAAACACAAATTAATTAATAGATATTTGTATTTGGCAATACATGAAAAATATCGGCAATGGTGCAATCGCTTTGTGATTACAATATGATAACTTTATAAATAGTGTTAAGCTGTTTAACTCAGGAGCATGCGAGTTGTTAAAATGTAGTTATTTTTTCATAAATTGTTTTAATTAGGATTTAAATTAACACACTTCTGTACTCTATTGCTAAATGAAAAGCTGAAGTGCGGTGCATCTACTATCTATGCTTTGTTCCATGATACACAGTCGTTGTTGGTCTTGATCGATTGATTGGAATACTGTTCAGATATAATAATTTAATTAGTTTTTATCGCACTTTAGAATAAAACCACTACATTCAGAACCTCAGTGATAAAGAGACATAATTGAAATGATTAAAAACAATACTCTTGTTTAAAAGTTATGATTCGATATTAGATAATATTTAAAATATTAAGTAATTGTGTTTTTTTTTCAAAATAAATATAAATTATGGGCTTTCTTTAAAATTTGGCAAAATTACTTGTGTATCATGTAAAAAGGGAAACAATAATAGTGCAGCGCACCGATTCTTTTTTAAATGGTCAAACGACAAGATATAATATGCTCTACGCCCGGCCATTTTGTTTTTCGAGCCGTCAAATTTGTTTTTAATGTTTCGATAATATTTCGATAATATATATTGATAATTACATTATTTGATATTTTTCATAATTGGTATTCTGGCTTTTTATAGATTGTTCAAGTAATATTACTTCTACAGCAATAGGATTATCCACAATAACTAAACGCACGGGCATAACCGTGGCACGTTGGGTAAAAAAAATTGATCTTGTCTTTGAATTCAAAGAGCACCTCATTTTGCGGTTTTTTTTTTGTAAGTCACTTTACCATTGAGGTCAAAATGACATTAATACATTGTTAAAGCCTACACTGTTATTAAGTCGTTTTTAATTGTAGCTTCACACCACGTATTAAAACGTTGCCAAATTATTTTGTTACCTAAATATCAGTATTTATTATGTAGTATGTATATAGTAAAAACATATTTATTTAACGCAACATAATTATGTATAGTTGTTTCTGTTGTTATTTTAGATTCGGAGTATTATTAGCTATTTAATATTCTTACTTATTGTAAAATTTATTAATAATAATAGTGACAGTTGGTGATATTAAAAAAACGCACGATTTTAATCGAGTTTTAATAGTAAGCAATCTGTATTTGAATTAGAAGCTGTCGACCAACTATGTGCCCGGTGTGCATTATTACCGCGCTTGTTTTAATGAGATCTGTGACTATTGTCCCGTTGTAAATTCTACTTGTATAACTAAAAACGTCATGTAAAAAAAGGAGTTTGACAGTTCTAAATATAGCCTGTTATTTTCATACGAGTCATATGTGAGAGATATAATGAAATTTATGTTATTTTGGTAGTGTAAAATGCAGAATCGTCAGCAATATTACAAATTATAAAGAAATTCGAATATATTGGCATTGATTAATGACTTTAGCTGAAAATACTCAAGTAATTAATGTTAGAGTATTTTCAACTTGCATTAATATGTTTACACGTTGAATAATATGCTCGCCTTGCACATCGGTGGCTATTTAAATAGTTTATACGTCCAAAGCACTACGCCGATTGTGATGAAATTATATAACTATATATATTTAAGACACCAGGGAATCCTTAAAAAATAATGTTATTAATTGTCCATATAATTTCCTCCTAGTATTTAGTTCCATTTGGTCGATGGCCTAAACATCCACTCGCAACTATCGCCTCGTGAAACGGTAAAAACCTCCTAGGATAGGTATCCTAGGAGGTTTTTACCGTTTCACGAGGCGATAGTTGCCGGTCATTAGACGATTTCAATTTCTCATGTAGGTACATGAGAAATTGAAATCGTCTAATGACCAAGAAATACGGTAAACATTTTTACGTAAGGTAAAAATATATAAGCGTATGAAAAGTGAACATTTACAAAACATTCCTTTGAAATAAAAATACAGATGGCAATTAAAGATGATAGATCTATATTTACATATAAAACTCGGTTCGAAACTGCGCTTAAAAGATAAGGAAAACTCAAAAATATGATTATTAATCATCGCGTTGAATATAAGTTTCCTGAAATAAAAGTGTGTCAAGTGAACAACATTTTTAATTTCCCATACAATTTTATAAGAAGTGAAATACAACATTATATTACATTACATTATAACAAGTGAAATATTTTTTACATATGTATTTTAAAAACTCATGTTAAGACAAAAAAATGGTCAGTATTATAGTTATTCAGAGTTTTGAACTGGAAAAGTTATTAGACAACAGTCACGACATAGGCTTAGGGAACTACTCTGACACAAGGGTGCTACACCACTGCCCATACAAACAAACAAATTAAAAAATAAAGTGACGTATATAAATTATATTATATATTATATTATAACTATAACCTCTGAGCGTTGTCGTTAAACCTCTTAAAAAATACATTATACCAAATAATAAAAACAAAATTATTTACATATTGCGTCGTGGTGTCGTTTACCGTAATGCGCGGTAAAAGGAAATTCAATTTATCAGCGTTCTGATTTCATATCTTGGAGAAAATCCAGTTTAATGAAGAAAATCTTAAAGGTTTAGCGTTTGAAGAGATTACATCGCTTAAATCCTCCAACTCCACCATCAAAGCAATTCGGCAAGGAATATTACAGATAATATTATTATATATGTGGACAGATGTATATCTATACTAATATTATAAAGAGGTAACGTTTGTGAGTTTGTGACGTTGTAAGGGGTAATCTCTGGATCTACTGAACCGATTTCCAAAATTATTTCACCAATAGAAAGCGGCGTTATTGTGGAGTGTCATTGGTGATGAAATATTCCAAAATTAATATCGCATCTTTAGTTAAACTGAATAATGTTATCCAAGTTGCTGGGCAAACGGGCAGGGTCAAAAATATTTATAACGCAGAACGAAGTTCGCGGGCACTGCAGTATATATATATATATATATATATAGTACTTTGTTCGGATAAGTTAAAACGTGAAATTTGGATGGCAGGTTTCTAAAATTTTTAATCGCATTTTTAAATACTTTGATTCCAAAGTAAGGTACGTTTACTTTGGAATCAAAGTAAACGTACCTTGATTCCAAGGGTACGTTTGTATTCCTGTCTTCGGGTTCGTATATTCGGGTACTACCTAACTACTAAAGTGCGTTCGTGGAGCATCACAAATGTTATTACCTGTCTCTGTCGCTCATGCGTAACACACATCATGCTCATCGTGCTATAACCACTGTATAGTAAAGCCTATTATGCTGTTTTTCTCTTTCAAATACTTACATAAACTCGCACTTAATACGAAAATGTTTGTGTCTACTGCCAGTAGGTAAAGATGTCATTGTAAGAACGTCTTCCTACTCTACGACCGTACTTTACAACTACAAAATTTCAAAAAACAAGGACCTTTTTTAATTAGAATTAGATTGTATTTATATTACAAGATTTCCCTTGTATTTATGAATAGATTTTTTTTCAAAAATTTGTTCTCTATTTGCTACTGGCTATTACTACATGAACCATAGACAAAAGCTAATCATAATTATATTTATCGCCAACTGCCACTAAGTATATAAGAATCAATCTATTTACTTATGTCTAAGTACTGTTATTGCTACAAATTTTATTTACTTACTGTTATTAAACTATTGGATGAACTCATCACTCCATCGAGACTTATCTATTGTATTACGAAATCAATAAATAGATATCATAAATCGATCTGTGTTTTATTTTCTTCATCATCGTCATTATCAGCCTGGTGTAGTCTACTGCTGAACATAGGCCTCTCTCAAAAATAAACACTATGTTCTATCATGAGGGATCTGCATCCAACAGCTCGTGACTCCCTCATCATTTCATATTACGAGGGTATATCTGAGCAAATCTTTATCTTCTTTATAAACTTATTAGCTTTATTGATTGCACGTGTGGCGCAGCGGCTAAGACAGTCGCCTCGCCGCTTCGTGTCCCGGGTTCGATTCCCGCGCCGGACAGCTATTTGTGTGACCCATAAATAGTTAGTCTGAGTCTGTATGTAATTTGTGTCCGTCTGTTATATGTTTGTAAAGTACCCCGCGACACAGGGAAAAGAATGCCTAGTGCGGGTGTTGACTTAAAAAAAAAAGAAAATTAAAAACGGACTGAGACAGGAATAAATATAGACTATTCTTCTTCCAACGCTTCAACAGTTAGGGTCGCTTACCACTCACCCAACAGATCAAAATAGTTCTTGAAAATATTAAACCTTAAGTCAAGCTATATGTGATGTGAGTTAACCTTTGAGGTCAACACATGTCATGCCAAAAAATTACTTATTCGTCAATTGGCACTTTCCAATTTTAACTACTATTTTTGTCGTCACCTTGCACGAGCGTAAAAATATGACGTATTTGTGTACAGTCATCATTTGCGTTTTATAGCATAATTCGCAATGCAAATAGACATTCGATTATAATGAACCCTCTGGGCATGATGCCTTTTTTTATAAGGCAGTGGAAATGCTTTCGCATGCCACTCGCAAAGAGTGTCTGCGGGTGGGTATGTCAGACTCGCACCGACTAAACCTAACCTGCCGTGGACTTCTCTTGACGCCTGATGGGAGGAGCTCCGGGAAGGCGGGTAAACGGTTCCTTGGATTCCTTTTGCGCCGTGTCTCAGATGGTCGGGAGACGTATCCTGGGAGGGCTTGGGATTGCTCTCCCCTATTGCCAGCTCCTGCCAGTCTGGCACAGATCGCTGCCTTCCTGGAGCTGCTTGTACATGGCAGCAGTAAAGGACACTTCTCACACAGCCACCGCATCCCCGAGGGGAGTTGGGCTACCGGCTGCCGCCATCGCCCCGATGTGATGGATGCGAAGGATTTATTACAACCCCAAGACCGCATATGATATTTATAGGTGTTGATGATTATCGTTTTGATTAATTTAATGGGTTAGAGGATATCTCGCGCACGCATAACTAGACTGCGGGCCAGATGTCCACTTCTTAAAAAGTGCATGGGTAGATTCGCCCGGACTAGTTATTTTATATGCACTAAATGATAATTAATATGTTTCCTTACAAATTATTACACCACCAAAACTACCAAAGAAGCATATATTAGAAGAGGTTCAATCAAACTTATAGTACCTATCTTACTAACAAAACATCAGGCTTAATTTTGTTAGGTTGCACAATGTTGTTGTTTCAACGTACTACAGGGTTCCTTATACTTATTATTCACCGGCAAATTGATTGTTCAAAGGTCGAAAAAAGTGCATAAACCTTAACTTGTGTGTGTGTATAAAGTGATTGTGTATGCGCAGGGAAAGATCAGTGCATTTATTGTGTTTATGCTCGTAAGGAACATAAAAAGACACTCCGTCTTTTACAGCTTTTAAATATTTGCAATGGTAAAAAAACCCCGACTCGGCTTAGAAGTATAGCTGTAACTTTTAAAAATATCGTTTTACACGAAATATATTATAGATACAAAGTAGCTAATTGAAATAAGGTGATCGGATCGGAAGCCAGAGACAAGTTTAGGATTATTTCCACAGAAATAGCCTTCACACTTATTACTCTAAACTGCCTTGATGTGTTAAAATACTTCTATGGAGAATAATTCAGCCTACTAAAATTATTCTCAAAATTTATGCGAAACACAAAGATGTGAACCTTTAAACCGCTGTAAACCAACCTTTTAAATTGACGACTTTACGCTGAAATGTCAAAAGATGTGAAGAAAACTCGACGTTTGCATTAAGTAAAAAAAAGCACGCGAGCATAATCTATCATTATGGACCTTGTTTACCACATTTGAAATAGAAATGTCTAGAAACTGTATGTATCACACTAATATTATAAAGGCGAAAGTTTGTGAGTGTGTGAGTATGTACATATGTTTGTTACTTCTTCACATCAAAACGGCTGGGGCGATTTTAATAAAATTTGGTATGGAGTTAGCTGACACCCTGAATTAACACGTAGGCTACAATTTATAAAGTTTAACGCGGGTAAAACCGCGGTGCTTAGCTTGTTTAAATATGTTACATTTGTCTGCCTGCACGTCATACCTCTTGTCGTAAATATTTACCTACATACAATTTACCTATAGAGTAAAACAAAAACTTGTTTTATAATATAAATGGTCTGCAAACGTTGTTACATCAAAATGAAACCTTTAATTTAACATTTTCTGAAAGCCATTTATCATTTTCCAAACAATTTTCGTTCGTTTCATCGCGATCATGTTGATGTACGGACATAATGAAAGACAAAGTTATTGAAAATCAACAATTATTCATAATAATAGAAGGTAGCTGCTCTTTTCAGGGTTTCGGTTCAGCTGATTGGTACAACGTGAATCATAATAGGTATAGTTTTTTTTCATATTTTCTTCTTTGTACAAGTTATTATGGAGATTAATTCAACAGGCCAGTTGGCGTGATTGGCAATTGCTTGCTTTTCACGCAGCAGGTAGTGGGTTCGATTCCCACCCAGGATAGATATACTTTCGATTCCATCACTTGACACGACCGAAAAGAAGTCAGGTACAGAGGGAGGGCTTTACGTGCTCGATGACGCACGAGGATGTAATACCGCCAACTCAAAGAGTTCGGGCTAATACCGAGAAATGTTCTTAACAGAAATATCTCAAAATAACTTTTTACTCGATCCAGGATTTGAACCTAGGATATTATTATCTGCGGTTGAACACGCTACCGCTAGACCAACGAAACTTCATTTACGAAATATACATATAATCCATCGCATCGTTACAATAAGATATTTAATTGCCGCAGACTAGAGGCAATTAGGTAAAATAAAAAACAATAGCCTTCTTAAAAATCCATGAGTGCTTAGTACCAAAACGGAGGTTTTAGATTGCACGTATGAATAGCCACCAACCTTGCTCTATTCATATCGCCCTTCGGCAGAGGGCGCTCTCAGAATAACCAGACGCGCCTTTAGTGAACCTGGCTAGTCACACAAAACGAATCGTCTCGAATTACAGTCAGGTGCAACGATTGATGTGAGTTGTGATGTTTTACTGGTTATTTACGCCCAATCTACGTCAACGTATGACAAAAATTGCAACGTATAATACAAGAAGCTCAATACACCCATACAATTGAACTAGTTTGCGAAATATCCACATCATTAAATTTTAATTTCATAGCATTATTCGCAATGCTAAGCGTTTATCTAATCTCAAAAATTTTATCGTCCGGCGGGTATCGAACCTGCACCATCTACCAATCCGGGGTAGGCGCTCTGCGTTAAGCTACGAACGATACACGCTGGCAGATCAAATTTAGGATTCCTTGCTAACAACCTTCCGGAGGATGTAGGTATTATCTATCGGTTTTGCTTTCTAGTAACATGGCCGACTGATATGTTCACAGTTGCATGTGAAAGATCATATCATATTGATAATACCTTCCAAATTATTAATTTTTAATTTCATAGCATTAATCGCAATGCAAAGCGTTTATCTAATCTCAAAAATGGGAAATCATAAATTTAATCGTCCGGCGGGTCTCGAACCCGCACCATCTACCAATCCGGGGTAGGCGCTCTGCGTTAAGCTACGAACGATACACGCTGGCAGATAAAATTTAGGATTCCCTTGCAAACACCCTTCCGGAGGATCCACATCATCATATCTACACCACAATATTAACAATTTTTTGGTACTAGGTACCTGTATACAAAGCTGATGGCGGGAAATTGTTTGGTAGAGCGTCGCTGCTCTCATCATCTAAAAATTAACACAACCATGTGGTGTGTTTTGCACAAAAAGGACAGAAAGCGTAAAAAATTAAACACAATTATGATATTACTCATATACATACTTTTGTAAGTTTATGTAAATTTGTCGTAAGTATTTAAATCCTACTAATATTATAAACGCGAAAGTTTGTAAGTATGGGTGGATGGATGTTTGTTACTCTTTCACGTAAAAACTACTGAATGGACTTTAATGAAACTTTACAATAATATAGGTTATACATCAGAATAACACATAGGCTACAATTTATAAAGATATTGTGTGAATTGTCCAGAATATGACGATCAGTGTCAAGTAAGTAGGAAATAATCTATTATTAGCGAGCTATTCCGGCGTGCACTGCCAAAACCGCTAGAGATATACATGCTAATAATATTATAAATGCGTAAGTCTGTGAGTATAGATGTATGTTTGTTACGCTTTTACGCCAAAGCTCAAACGCGGGTGAAACCGACGGGCGCAGCTTGTGAACTTATATTTAAGGTCAATATGAGAAGGGGTGCTTGCTCATTATAGGCACATGCACAAACCACTTGCTACTATGATATTTCATAAAGAAGCATGTAAGAGGCTACATGCTGACGCTCATACTCATCATATCAGCCGAAAGACGTCCACTGTCTGTCCTCCCCCAAGGATATCCACAGTGGCCGGACTTGTGCAGCCCGCATCCAGAGGCTTGCAAGATTATCGGTCCATAGTACGCTCATACGTACCTGGGTTATATAGCTAGGGTAGGTGAGGTTAATATGAGATTGAAAGTTGCTCATTAGGCCCGGCGCCCACTATCGGTGGGCATCGGTGCGGCTCGGCACAGCTCGGGCGCCTTGCGGCGGCATCAGGCGCCCTACGGCGGTTTCGGTCGCCTTCGGGTGCTTGAGATTAGCCTCGGCAGTCGCAAGCATACCTAAGGACGCCGAAGCTGGCTTCGGCAAAACTAAGAGCCGCACCGATGCCCACCGATAGTGGAGGCCGGGCCTTATTTATGCTTGCACAAACCGCTTGCTACTAAAGCACTTTATAAAGAATAGCAAATGATAGGTTACATCCTGATACTCGCAAAGTCTTAAGGTCGTAATAAAAAAATATTGTAAATCAATCAAGAATATTATTTATGAATTGTTTATTTTATTTATTTATTTTATTTAATCATTAATGTACACACGGAAATGGAATACAGAAAAGAAATTCTAAAAGAAAATAATATGTACAAAGGTACTGCTTATTTCAATGAAATTTCTTCCAGCAGACCCGCGAGAGGAGAAATTAAAAGAAATATAAGATAGCGTGTGTAGTTTCTAGTAATACATATATACATACACTACATGCTAATATACATAAATAATTATAAAATACAAAGATAAATATCTATATAAACATACATATACATACAACTAGGATGAGGAAGAGAGATAATGTGCTTTGACACGATTTTTAAATATATAAACTGTTTTACATTGGTGAATGTTAGGGGGAAGAGAATTCCACAACCTGACCGCATGAACCGTATAGGAGTAGGAGTAAAAATCAGTTTTATGTTGAGGGATTAGGAGTAGAGATCGACGATGGGATCTGCAGGGAGCATCGGAGCAATGAAGATAGGAAAAACGGTCCCGTAGGTAGGAAGGGGATAAAGGATTGTGAAGGATATTGAAGAGGAGACACAATATACGAGTATTCCTGCGAAGCCGAACGGGTAGCCACTTGAGATCCTTGCGAAAATTGGAGACATGATCATATTTCTTAATACCGAATATAAAACGAATGCAGAGATTTTGCAAGCGCTCAAGTTTATTCAACAGCTCTTCGGTGACATCCAGATAGCAGCAATCAGCGTAGTCTAGAATGGGTTGTAGAAGAGTTTGAGCAAGAGAGATTTTCGTTTTCAAAGGCAGAAAGTTTTGGAGTGAAAAGTAAAATGAATCTTCCTACTGACTTCAGAGACATGTGCCTTCCAAGAAAGATTAGAATCGAAGGTTACACCCAAATTTTTTGCGGTTTCGGTGTATGTTATTGCATGGCCATCTAAATAAACTGCAGGAATGGATGCGATCTCCAGATATCTCAACATATGCCTGCTTCCAATGATCATGGCCTGGGATTTACTCGGTTTATTTAATAGACCATAGGACTTAGCCCATTTGTTGATATGTTCCAAGTCAGAATTTATAGTAGAGATGGCGGCAGTAACATTATTATGAGCGAAGGACCTGTAAAGTTGCAAAAGTTGTTATTATTTTATTGTTTGATATTTTATATTCGTTGTTCTTTGTATAAATACGTTTTACCTAGCTATAAGCGGCTTATATTGTAGTGTATATATAACCTCTTAGCATTAGACCTCACAGCACTCTACATATTATTATTATTTTTGTTTTAGTAATCTGTGAAAACGCCGTGGGTTGTACTCCTAACATTACACAGTGTTATTACTTTCAGTTTATAAGCTCATGTTGTACAACTGTTTGTTTCCCAAATAAATAAAAACAAAAAAATTAAGAATACAGTCCGCACTTTCCGGTTAATACGGGCACCGTCCTTCCAGGTACCTTTGAGAAATTTCCAAAACAAAAATAATGGGCCAACAATTTTCTTCACGCCTGTACTGTGTGAACAAAATAGCACGAAAAATGTCTGACGGGTCTCTGAGTAAAAGCCTATTCACATTCTAGTTTACAATTTTCCAGACAAGGTAGAGTGCAACCACAGGTGCACTTTTGTCCCCTCACTGTTCTGATCCGATGGGACGGCGAGCTGCTACAACCGGAAAAATGTTGGGTACAGAGCCGATTGCTTGGCAGATCAAGGCACGTCATTATAACTCCACCACCTTTCAAACTCGGGGATTATACTGTGATTATTTCTTAATACAAAAATCTTAATATCACCCTCTAGCCACCCAGGATTTGAACCCGGAACCTCATTACCTACGGTAGAACACGCTACCGTTTGACCATCAAGACAGTCTTTGGGTAAATTTAGATACAATACTAATTAAGGCAATAAGTGCCACTGCATGTCCTGCTAAATCATCATCTATCTACGCTCCTAGTAGCCAATCCAATTGGGTCCTGTCTTTGGGTGTTATTATCTATATAAGTATACTATTAAAAAAGAAAAGTAGTTGTGGCCGTGTGTGATTAATGTCCCTGGATATTATTATTATTTTAAGTACATTGACTTTTTTTAAAGACAACCCCTCTCTACGGAATCTAATCCCTGTGTCGCGGGGAACTTTATAAACATATAATAGACGGACACCAATTACATCCAGACTCAGAACAACTATTTTTGGGTCACACAAATAGTTGTCCGGCGCGGGAATCGAACCCGGGCCACGAAGCGGCGAGGTGACCGTCTTAGCCGCTGCGCCACACGTGCAGTATTTGAAATGCTATGTGTATATCTTACGGATGAAAGAAGGTATTGTCAGTGTGCCTGAAGTTTTACTTCCAGCGACCCTCGCGGAAACGTCGGACCACCTTGTGGGAGGTCTGCCGAGTTAAGTTCTCCCCTGTGGCGTGGCCGTTCTGTTCTATGAGCGATGTGTCCCACTTTGGTTCGCTAGCGGTTTCGACATTTGTGATTTGATCTCACAGGGAAATTCCGACCTTAGCCTTCTCTGTTGCCCTTTGGGCGTCCTTGAACCTTCTAAAGCCTATCGTAAGCGACCGTTTATTTCTAAAAAATACTTTTCAAAATGACATTACAAATGGTACCGAAACATTTGAGTCAGGATGTTTTTGGAAAAATCTTGTATAGTAACTTAGTTTGTTAGTACGGATTAAAACATCATTATCATCATCACGTCATGACAATGATGCCCATAGCTGGACAAAGGGCTCCCAAAAAGCTTTCCACAATAGAATATGCCTATGCCATAATTGTCACGCTTCGCAGACGGATTAGCGATCGCAGTATGATGGTTAGACTACACAGAGAGACGCTGCTGCCCATTCTGTGTTAGATCTACCGTCGGGTCGACTTCTAGGCCCCTCACGGGATAAAATGGGGTGGCGATATACTATGCCGTCAATCACACAAAGTAAAAATAATTAAAATAAGGTTGAGTTCGATAAAAGGTCATTAAATACGTCTTAGTATAATACAATATACAAAATGATAAATTACACATTTTCGTCATAATCACACTAGGTACACTTAAACCCAGTTATTTTTAAATCTCTACAGAAAGCTTTCAGTCTGTATTGCCTCTAACTAAAATAGGCTTCATAGTTCAAGGCCAGTTCCCAATATTGTCGGGTGACGTCATAGTGTCTGCTTCGCTTTACTACGCCCTTGATGTTTCTAGTTTTGTTTTCCTTACAGAGTTATTTATCCAAGCCCTTTCTGTGGCCTTGTAGATGAACACAGAACTATAGGCAATACTAATTGCCAGTATTAAAGATGATAAAACACCTTTTTAGTGTGCCATAAGAACCCAAACACTGCATCGCCAGCAGACAGTTGAAATTTTGAGCGAGTATGTATTTTTATAAATGGTTTTAACAATAAATCATAAATGAAATTGATTCGTATCAAACGTTAGCGTTATATTCAGCTCTTTAAATCGAAGACATAGTTGCAGTTCGACCGTAACAGAAATATAACATTATATTTTTATTAAACGTTAACCAATCAACAAACTGCTGTGTGGTGACGGCGACAAATATCAGAATCAGAATATCATCACCCCATCTCATCCCGTGGGGGGCGTAGAAGTCGACCCGAGGGAATATCTACCAGAGGACGGGAAGCAGCTTCCTTCTGAGTACTACGACCATCATACTGCGATCGCCAACCCGCCTGCCAAGCGTGGCGATTATGGCATATCCCCTCAAGATGATTCTTGAGGGAGGCTTGTCCAGCAGTGGACTTATTTAAGCTGTAATGATGATGATGAATCAACAAACGTGGCATTTTCGAGGTATTTTGCTCGCCCTTAAGCGCCATAAGCGCTGTAGTCAGGCTTTTGTAGCTTGTCAAGTTATAAAAGCGTCATAGAAATATCTATAGGTGGCTTATCTTACAGGGCTTTGTTTTATATGGTTCTGACTGCGAGCATTTAGGGTTCTGATCATAGATAGAAAACTAGTCTAGACTAGTCACAGACTAGAAACCATAGATATCTAACAAATCTGACGAGACCAAAAATAAAAACGTGAGCTTATCGCTATACTATGGAATACACATTTCGTTTTTTAGTAAAGCATTGAAATTAAATCTACGTTACGTTCGAATTTTCCGATGTGAAATGAAAATTGATATTAATGGACGGTATTTTTTCGGGAGAAATACGTACACGCGTATTACAACTCAACTATTTTCGGCGAATACAAAAATTAACTTGTTTAAACACCACCACAACCACCTATATAAATTAACAAGATTAGTGATTACCTCTTCCAAAACTTCCCTTCGAATCCTACGTCGCGGCGTCGATTAAGTATAAGAGAAAGACGCAATATAATGTGAATGTCAAATCTATGATTATATAAATTCGTTTGTTTGCATTTCCTAAAACAAACCTCTATTATAGAACGTGAGCGAAATGATGGTTCCATTTCAAACTTCGAAATCGTCGCCGCATTGAAAAGTGGAGTACCTACCTAGGTATAAAATGGGTTTCAACAGTTCAAGCCTTCAAGGCAAAGTTCCAATTTTGCTGAGAGACCTCGTGTTGTCTATTGCGCTGCACCTGCTTCACCTGTTTATTTTTGGTACTGACTCGTGAGCAAATGGAATTAAGATCATTTATACTTTCGTACAATAGAACTGTAACTGAATCTGTACGGTTGCCATTCATCATCATCATCATATCAGCCGAAAGACGTCCACTGCTGGACAAAGGCCTCCCCCAAGGATCTCCACAATAGCCGGTCCTGCGCTGCCCGCATCCAGCGGCTTCCCGCGACCCGCACAAGATCGTCGGTCCACCGTGTAGGAGGCCTGCCCACGCTGCGTCTTCCGATTCGTGGTCGCCACTCAAGAACTTTTCTGCCCCATCGGCCGTCAGTTCTACGAGCTATGTGACCTGCCCACTGCCACTTCAGTTTGGCAATTCGTTGGGCTATGTCGGCTACTTTGGTTCGCCTGCGGATCTCAGCATTTCTGATTCGATCTCGCAGGGAAACTCCAAGCATAGCCCTTTCCATTGCTCTTTGGGTGACCTTGAGCCGCCTGATAAGGCCCATAGTGAGCGACCACGTCTCTGTTCCGTAAGTCATCACTGGCAACACACACTGGTCGAAGACTTTCGACTTGAGACACTGCGGTATTTGAGACGAGAAGATATTACGTAGCTTCCCGAACGCTGCCCAGCCGAGTTGGATTCTACGATTGACCTCCTTTTCGAAGTTGGACCTACCTAGTTGGATGGTCTGTCCTAGGTAAATATAGTTCTCAACAACTTCGAGTGCAGAGTCTCCAACCTTAACTAGAGTGGGTGCAACATGGATGTTCGACATGATTTTCGTCTTATCCATGTTCATTTTCAGACCCACTTGTTGAGAGACTCTACTGAGGCCATCGAGCATTGTACCTACCGAGGTCGTCAAGGGTCTCAGCCATGACTACTATATCGTCGGCAAATCTAAGGTGGGTGATGTAATCGCCATTGACATTGATGCCAAAGCCTTCCCAGTCCAGAAGCTTGAAATCATCTTCCAATGCAGCGGTGAACAGTTTCGGAGATATGACGTCTCCCTGTCTCACGCCTCGCTGCAATTGAATAGGTTTCGAGTTCTGGTCCTGAAGTCGGACTGACATGGTTACGTTTTCGTACAAACACTTTAACACCTGGACATACCGATAGTCAATTTGGCACCTTTGAAGAGACCTCAGCACGGCCCATGTTTCGATAGAATCAAAGGCTTTCTCATAATCCACAAACGCTAAGCATAATGGCTGGTTATACTCCTCTGTCTTCTGTATAACTTGCCGCAGCGTATGTATGTGGTTTATGGTACTGTAGCCTTTTCGGAAACCGGCTTGTTCGGGAGGCTGGAAGTCGTCAAACCTTCGTGCGAGACGATTCGTAATGACTCTCGAAAACAACTTGTATACATGGCTCAGCAGTGAGGTGGGTCTGTAATTCTTCAATAGGGTTTTATCGCCCTTTTTGAAGAAAAGCATCACCACACTCCTGTGCCATGCTTTTGGCGTTTGACCTTCGAGTATGACGGAGTTGAATAACTTCTGAAGGGCCTGTAGGATCTGTGTACCACCCGCCTTCAGAAGCTCAGCTGTAACTCCATCACCACCCGGCGCCTTGTTGTTTTTCAGTTGTTTGAGAGCCATTCTAATCTCGTACAGGCTGACGTCCGGGATATCTTGGGTGTAGTGTCGGGTTAGTCTTGCTCTTGGATCGGCATGACTATTGACAGGAAGTCGCATTGTCGTGTACAACTGTCCGTAGAACTTCTCGATCTCTCCTAGCAACTCAGGTTTTGACGTGACGATTCTACCATCCTCAGTCTTCAGCTTCGTCAGTTGGCTTTGCCCAATAGACAAATCTCTTGCGAACACTTTAGAGCCTCTATTCCGCTCGATGGCCTCTTTAATACTAATAGTATTAAATTGGCGTGTGTCGCGAGTCAGAGACTTTGAGATTTGTCTGTTGAGCTGCCTGTATCTGGCAGCATCACATGAGGATGTTAGAATCATTTTCCGCCTTTCTTCCATAAGCTGTAGGGTATGGTCGGAGATCTTTTTGGTTCCATTTGTACGGCGGGTTTTGTAGAAGTTAGACCCGGCCGTATGGACAGCTTCCACGAACCTGTCGTGGTATGTATCCACTTCTTCACAGTCTGCTAGGCATTCGAATCGGTTCTGAAGTTCGAGTTGAAAGGGTTCGGGGTTTTGGAGGAGGAACGGTATGGGACGGAGCGTAGACTTCATTTACCTCTCGAGTTTGACATTTAGGTTCAATGAGCCTCTGACCAGTCTGTGATCGCTCCCGGTCTTAACCGCATTGATCACAGAGACATCATTAAATACTTGTCTCCTCGTCGACAGGATGAAGTCTATCTCGTTTCTAGTTTTCCCATCGGGGCTCACCCAGGTCCATTTACGATGTGCCGGCTTCCTGAAGAAGGAATTCATCATAAAGAGACCCTCCTTCTCCATGAAGTCAGCCAACATATGGCCTCGGGGGTTCCGATCCCCGGTTCCAAATTGCCCCACTTTCAGCTCATCACCGATTCGTTTGCCCAGCTTCGCGTTGAAGTCCCCCATGACCACAGTGAAATAAGAGTTCGAGGTATGTTTGGCTCTGGAAATGTCCTCATACATGACCTCGACTGCAACATCGGAGTATGTCGATGTGGGTGCGTATACCTGTATAAGCTTCAGCGAATACCGCCTGGTGATTCTGAGTATAAGGTACACCCTCGTCGACACACTCTCGATTTTCACTACGTTGTTCACGAGGGACTTGTGGACTATGAACCCGACACCACCTTGGGATAGTTGGTCACCCTCCCGGTAATAGAGCAGGTTTCCGGATTTCAGTATTATCGAGTCCTCCCCCTCTCTTCGGACTTCAGATAATCCTACAATATCCCAATGTAACCTGCTCAGTTCTTCCTCCAGTTCGGTTATCTTCTCGTCGGACCGCAGTGTACGTGTGTTATACGTTGCCAGGGCCAGAGGTCGTCGTTTTTGGTAACGTGGAATCTGCCGGGGATTCTTAGCACCCCCTGCCCTGCCGTAACCATGGCTGTTACCACGGCTGGGAATAGCAGGGCTGCCGGGGACTGGGGGCCGCGGTTTGGTTGTGTCCATCATTTGAGGGGATTTGCCATAATCGCCACGCTTGGCAGACGGGTTGAGAGAGGGTGGCGATATTCTTAGGCCGTCACCACACAGTCAATTTCAGCCGGTTGCCATTATGGCAGTGGAACTAAGATCCGACTACGATATTTTTTTTTTTATTAGACAACGCCTGTGTCGCGGGGACTTTACAAACATATAATTAACGGACATAAAGTACATCCAGACTCACAACAAACATTTATGGGTCACTCAAATAGTTGTCCTGCGCGGGAATCGAACCCGAAACACGAAGTGGCGAGGCGACTATCTCAACCGCTGCGCCAAACGTGCAGTTATCTGTAAGCCTCCTGAACGTGTATCTTAATCCTAACCATTATAGTCAGATATTGTGTCCACCATTTTACGGAAATGCATATTCGTTACGCATGGCAGACGAGTGAGCGACACAAAGTGAGACGCTGCAGCCCATTCTCTGGTAGATATTCCCCCAAGAAAACATCAACGACCCCCATCCCAGTACAGCCAAAATATAATAACTACTATTAAAACATAAATTAATAGAAATTATGTTATGTTTTTTACGTATTATTCTTTACCTACTAAACGGCGTGGTTAGTAAGATATTTGTGTGCATGAATGTGCATATCAAGTTTGTCCTGAGTCTGGGTGTAATTTATATATATATATATATATATATATATATATATATTGTTCGGGCCAGTTAATGTTGCGCCTGACAATATCCCACGGCAACAAGACTAGTCGCGGCAGACGGTGACGGGCATATTAATCAGTGTGCTATGGACTCCACAACTGTCATTATCATTTTTATTGTATCGTGTAAATTATTAATTTATCATCAGTAAACTAGAAACAGGCATAATTCAGGAGTTTCATTTCCAAGTCCTCAAGTAATTGAAGATCTGCGCATTCATTTGGTGACCCCGACGTGATCAATTCCGACTTGGTGCAAGTTCTCCAAACGGTCGTCACGACATCCACATTAAAGAAAAGGACTCATCCTGAAGGAACTCGCCAGCATCTCGCTGCAGCAACTATTTCCGAGGGAAGTGCATCAATCCTTTCTATATCATAATCCTTTCTAACGTATTTTAGCCTAAATATAGTTGATAATTTTATTCACACTACTCATTCATACCTACTCGCAAGTTAAAATAATATTAATTAATTTTGGTTAAATACAATAAGATCCTTTTATTAAAGGTTATTTGGTGTTTCGAATCACTTTAGTATAAAACATAACATTCGTTTTATTTTATATATTGAGCAATAACTTTAATAATAGGCGAGCATACTATCTCGTACACTGTGTTTAATAACTTTGGTGCTTAGTCATAGTTAAACTTTGCCTACTATCGATTGATCCGCTAATCAATATATTAAAATATTAATTAAGGACCACTCTCAAAATATATTTTGGTAGTACGTCATTTAGTTGAGAGACTATTTATAAAATTAATTGTGTACATAGTGTGTGCATTCCAACAAGTAAACACAGTGCATCTCAGTGCAACAGCTTGCAGCGGCCGGTAGCCCGCCGTGGAACCGGTTTGTTATCTTTTCTCACTGGCATCGAACGAAGCGTAGACACTGTTGTTACATTTTATTGCACATTCTATTTTTACGTCTAGTTAAATACTTATATATAAATAGTATAACTTCATTATTGCACCGACAAAATGAGTAACTTGAAGGAACTTATCAAACAGAGAGGACATATTAGAGCCCGCGTAACTATGTTTGAAAAGTATTTAAAACCTTTACTTGATTGTAAAGAGATTAGTGCGGTTAACTTAAATGAGCTTCGTTTGCGCTCAAGTAAATTCCGGGATATCTCGTGCAGCTTTGACGACATTCAATCGCAAATTGAAATGTTGGATGAAGATACCTCTAAACAGATGGAGGAACGCGAGGCTACTGAAAATTTATTTTTTCATTTAATAGCTGAAGCACAATCATTGATTCAATTTTTCGAAAACATTAATAGAACGGAAAAATCATCTAACTCGAATCGTCATTTTAAATTGCCGGCAATAAAAATTCCTTCCTTTAATGGTGATGCAAGCAAATGGCTTTCATTTAGAGACACATATCTATCGTTAATACATGATAATGAAACCATCGATGACATCAATAAATTTCACTACCTTAAGACATATTTGGAGGGGCCGGCGATTGCTGTCATTAACTCCGTTACCGTGTCGTCAGATAATTATGCAATAGCCTGGAAATTACTTTGCGAACGGTATGATAATAAGCGCCTATTAATAAATGAACACATTAAGTGCTTGTTTTCGATCGAACCGCTAACCAAAGAATCTCATAGTGGTATTCGTAACCTAATTGATGTACTTTCCAAAAATTTAAGTGCCTTACAGTCTTTGGGGGAACCCACCGATAAGTGGGATACTTTAATCATTTATATGGCGTCGGCGAAGTTGGACAGCGTCACGTCCAGAAACTGGGAGGAATATAGGAGAAATGAGGACTCGCCTACACTAGACAAATTTTATTCGTTTCTTCGCCAGCGATCGACCGTTTTAGAAACGATAAAGGTTGCTAATATTAATAAACATGATAAGCGTCAAAGTCTTCCTAATCTGAAATCGTTCGTAAGTTCATCAGCTGAATCGTCTTTTTCGGTGCAGTGCCCTGTCTGTACACAAAATCATCGGTTATATGAATGCCCTACATTTAAATCGTTGCCAGTTTGTGATAGAATTTCTAAAATAAGTTTATTAAAAATATGTACTAATTGTTTGCGCAAAGGCCATCAGTCACATCAGTGTAAGCTAGGGGGGTGCAGAATATGTCACAAAAAGCATAATACCTTAATACATAAGCAGAATTCAGTACAATACATACCTGTCGACCAGAATAAAACTGAAAGCAATGATAGTAAGATCTCACCTAGTCTCGTCTCCAACAATAACGCATCAAGTAGCTCAGCTTCGGTTTCTATGGCTGCAACTTCCACCAACAAGGCACTTCTATCTACTGCATTAGTCAAGGTAACGAATAAAGGCAAAACGTTTACTCTAAGAGCATTACTGGATTGTGGTAGCCAATCTTCTTTTATTAGTGACCGGGCTCAGAGGGAAACAGGATTAGAAAAATATAAGTACGATTATCATTGCGTATCGGGGATAGGTAGTACTGTAATGAATGTGACAGAGCACTGCTGTTTGGATCTTGGTTCATTTTATAATTCATTCTACACTCGCGAGCAACCAAATCGACTCAAGCCTAGACGGCGCACATATACATTGATTTTCCTAAAACGATAAATGGTAATTACAAAAGTGATATGTCATTCGAAAGCTGAAGAATTAGGCTTTCAATTAACATCAATACCTTAAAAAAAACTAAGCGCTGATTTATTGACACATTTTAATTGGCCGTCAGCGTAAATTACCTCTTTAGGAATCCACGACTTGCGCTACCTGCTCCCGCTATAAAACCCCCCACTTCCGGTTTATCTTATCAGTTGCTTGTTACAGGTTGACCGGTACACATCTCCGTAAATTGCATTCCTTGTTTTCGCTAACCCATGGATACCACACCAGAAGAAGCCGCTCAAGTTGTTGCCTTGTTGCAACAAGGGTTAAGTCAGCGAGCAATCGCTGCCCAGCTCCACTTGAGCCAGTCTTCTGTATCCCGAGT
Organism: Pseudoips prasinana; assembly: GCA_951640165.1. Lineage (NCBI taxonomy): Eukaryota > Metazoa > Arthropoda > Insecta > Lepidoptera > Nolidae > Pseudoips > Pseudoips prasinana. The sequence goes on from OX621254.1 coordinate 10,563,520, forward strand.
ATACAGACGGTTCCAAGAGACTGGTGCCTTCAATCGGAGACCAAGAACGAGCCGCCACCGGTGCACTTCAGAGAGAGACGACCGCTTCATTGTCTCAACCTCGCTGCGCAATCGACACCTTACGGGCGTTGATGTGCAGCAAGAACTGAGACGTGTACGACAAGTGGCTGTCAGCGAGTGGACAGTGAGAAGACGCTTGAAGGAAGCCAACTTGACGCCAAAAAGACCTGCGACGGGCCCTAAGTTGACTGCAGGCCACCGACAAGCGCGCCTTCAATTTGCTCGAGAGCATCTCAAATGGAGCGTTGCGCAATGGCGATCGGTCCTGTTTACTGATGAGTGCAGAATGTGTCTGCATGGCAGTGACAGGAGAGGCCGAGTCTACAGGCGTCCGGGAGAACGATTTGCCCAATGTTGTTTCGCTGAAACAGTGGCATATGGCGGCGGTTCCTGCATGATGTGGGCTGGTATCTCTTTAGAGGGAAAAACCGAACTTGTTTTCGTGCCTGGGGGCGGCCGAGGAGGCGGGCTAACAGCTGATCGGTACATCACCGACATTCTACTGGATCATGTTGTGCCCTACGCAGGGTTTGTCGGTGAAGACTTCGTGTTAATGCACGACAATGCCCGCTGCCACACGGCACGAGTCACTCGACAGTTTCTGCAAGAGGTCGAATTACGCACGATGGACTGGCCTGCGCTCAGTCCTGACATGAATCCCATCGAGCACTTATGGGACGAGCTTAAAAGAAGAGTTCGGGCCAGAAATCCAGTCCCTTCAAGCGTAGACGAGCTAAAGACAGCATTATTAGAGGAGTGGGACGGCATTCCTCAAGAAAATGTCAAAAAATTGATAAGGTCCATGAAAAACAGACTGCGGGATGTAATTAGGGCTAGAGGGGGCAATACGAAATACTGATTTAAATAAAATAATTTTATTTTTAATTTTTTTTGTTTAATTTGTCAAATACGAGACACATACCCTTTTTCCTAAATTCCCGTTTTTCCTACTCTTGCATTCAGACATCATTTATTTCAAAAATGATGGATGGATTTCAATGATAATGATATCAAATTAAAGCTGACATCTTAAGCTTTCGAATGACATATCATTTTAATAATTTCCATTCATGATTTTAGTTGTATCAATGTATGTGTGCGCCGACAAGGCTTGAGTCGATTTGGTTGCTCGCGAGTGTATATGCGAGTTAAATGTTTTGTATTACCTCGAATCACAGACAGGTTACCTCATGTTGCAGTGTGTATGCAACAGATAGACATTCCTCAGCATACCCAACTTGCCGATCCCAAGTTTTATGAACCTGCTAATATCGACATTCTATTGGGTGCAGATATATTTTGGGATCTTTTGGGTCCAGGCAGAATTAATTTAGGACCTCAAAGGCCAATATTACAGGAAACGCATTTAGGATGGATTGTGGCCGGCCCTACAGCAGTTCATACCCAAGACAATAATTTAAAGTTACATTGTCATCTGTCACATGACATAAGTCAACAACTTTGCAAGTTTTGGGAGTTAGAAGAGATACCTCCTAATGTCGAACCTACTAGTAAAGATTATTGTGAAACTTTATTTACTAATACTACCCGTCGAGATGGCGATGGTAGGTTTTGTGTCCAAATACCCCTCAAAGAGTCTATTCAAACCATGGGTGACTCATACAATATAGCTGAAAAAAGACTTCTACAGCTGGAAAGAAAACTTAAAAACAATCCAACTCTGAAACAAAAATATTACGAATTTCTTCACGAATACGAGCTATTAGGTCATATGACAGAGGTTTCTCGCCCAAAATTTGGATGTTATTTGCCCCATCACGCTGTCATAAGAGAGTCCAGTGAGACTACCAAGTTACGAGTTGTCTTCGACGCTTCGTCTAAGACCACTACTGGTATTTCATTCAATGACACACAATATATCGGACCTGTAGTTCAGGACGATTTATTCTCAATTCTTTTACGATTCCGACAACACAGATGGGTAGTATCCGCGGACATAGAAAAGATGTACCGTCAAATACTTGTTGATCCAGAGCAACGGCACTTGCAGTTGATCTTATGGCGCGATGATCCAACACATCCAATAAAAATATTTCAACTAAACACGGTTACTTATGGTACAGCATCGGCACCCTTTCTTAGTACTAGATGTTTACTTCAGTTATCTAAAGAGTGCGATGATAGCAGTGTAGCTCAGGTCATAAAAGAGGATTATTTCGTCGACGATTTTCTGTCAGGCACTGAAAATTAAAACGACATACGAAACCTAATCAATTCAGTTACTTCTATCCTTAACTCCGCTTGTTTTCCATTGCGTAAGTGGCGTACTAATCTACCATCACTCTTCCAAAGTGAAATCAGCACGAATCAACCTAAAACTTTAGACCATCTGTCTCATTCAACTATATTAGGTCTAAATTGGGATCCATCAAAGGACTTGTTACAATTTTCAGTTCACATAGAACTAAATCATCCATTTACAAAAAGATCAATCTTATCAAACTCTGCGAAGCTTTTTGATCCACTGGGGCTGCTAAGTCCCTGCACCATTATTCCAAAAATTATATTGCAAAAGCTATCGCTGTCAAAAATGGACTGGGATGCACCTGTGGATAATACTATATCTAAGCAATGGTCTAACTTCGCATCAAACTTAAACTGCATATCTAACTTACAGCTACCAAGATGCGCCTTAATACCCGAAGCAGTACAAATAGAGCTTCATGCATTTTCCGATTCATCCCAAGCAGCATACGCTTCTGCCATCTACCTTAGATCGGTTAATAGCTCTGGACACGTCATTGTTAGACTTCTTTGTGCAAAAACTAAGGTTGCCCCAGTAAAAACCATTACAATACCCCGACTCGAGCTCTGTGGGGCCCTACTGTCTGCTCGACTGATTGCTAAGGTCATGCGAGCACTTCGTTGTAACATTGACGCTGTATATTGCTGGACCGACTCAACAATAGTACTGGGTTGGCTATCCCACCAACCTCATGATTTAAAACCTTTTGTCGCAAACCGTGTCAGTGAAATTCATGACCTGACATGCAACGGCTATTGGAGACACGTTCCGGGAGAGATAAATCCCGCAGACTTAGCATCTCGAGGTGTATGTCCTAAGTCCATCCCGTCAGCTCGTCTATGGTGGAATGGTCCCACTTTTCTAACTGATGACCCTAGCAATTGGCCTCAAAATATAGGATTACATAATATTCCTACGCTACCTGAACTGAAAGGCTCTACAAATATACACACTACCACCACATTACATACTACTGATAGCGAACCAACTATGAGTATTATAGAATTTGGTAGATTCTCCAAGTTCACGAGCTTGCAAAGATCAGTTGCTTATGTTTTACGTTTTATATACAACGTACGACACAACAATATGAAATTAACTGGTACTTTGAGTGTTAAAGAATTGAACGCATCTTTACATATATTAATAAAACAACATCAAGGTGAATGCTTCTCGAATGAATTAAATCTTTTAGGAAATAATAAAAGTTTACCATCTAAGTCTCGTATCTTGTCTCTGAGCCCATTCATTAATAAAAATGGTATTCTCTGTGTGGGAGGTAGACTACAAAATTCAGATGAACCCTACGAAAGAAAACACCCAATTTTGCTAGACACTAACCATCATTTTACCAAATTACTATTTGCGCATCATCACTTAAAACTTTTGCATTGCGGTCCTCAACTTTTAATCAGTGACTTAAGAAACAGTTATTGGCCTTTAAGAAGCAGAGTCTTAGCAAGAGCTACAGTCAATAATTGTAAAATTTGTAAAATTATGAAAGCCAAATGTTTTAATCCCATAATGGGAAACTTACCTACAAGTAGAGTCACTCCAAATAATCCCTTCCATGTTAGCGGTGTCGACTTCGCCGGTCCATTTCATATCACTGATCGCAAGGGTCGTGGTTGTCGAATCACAAAGTGCTATATGTGTTTATTTATTTGTTTTAGTACTAAAGCTGTGCATCTTGAAGTAGCCAGTGATTTGTCTACGGACAGTTTTATTTTATGTTTGCGACGCTTCATAGCTCGCAGAGGTAAACCTTTGGAGTTGTGTTGCGATAATGGTACAAACTTTGTCGGTGCAAATAATGAAATCACTAATTTTTTACGTTTAAACAGTGAAAACGTTACGGATTTTGCGGCAAAGGAGGGAATTACATTTAAATTCTCGCCAGCTTATTCCCCTCATTTCGGCGGACTTTGGGAAGCAGGCGTGAAATCTGGGAAACACCACATAACTCGTATATTACGCGATAGACATTTTACATTCGAGGAATTATCAACATTATTTGCTCAAGTCGAAGCTATCCTCAATTCCAGACCGCTTACTCCTCTGTCATCAGACCCAAGCGACCTTAATCCTTTGACTCCCGCACATTTCTTGATCGGCAAACCACTTACATCACTTCCTTCACAAAACTTAATGGAGGTTAACCCGTACCGACTCGATCGATACAGGCTTCTGGAAAAGATACGACAACATTTTTGGGACCGATGGCGACATGAATATTTATGCGAGTTACAACAAAGGTCGAAATGGAGAATCCAGCAAAAGGGATACCAGGAAGGCGATATGGTAATCATCAAGGAACCCAACATGCCACCACTCAAATGGCGAATGGGACGCATCCAGAAACTCTATACAGGATCCGATGGCACCGTCAGAGTTGCAGATGTTTATACCTCAAGGGGCGTCATTCGCAGGGCTGTGCATAACCTGTGCCCTTTAGATGATCCAGTTGCTCCAGCTCGAAATCCCAATGATTTCGAGGGGGGGGAAGATGTTCGGGCCAGTTAATGTTGCGCCTGACAATATCCCACGGCAACAAGACTAGTCGCGGCAGACGGTGACGGGCATATTAATCAGTGTGCTATGGACTCCACAACTGTCATTATCATTTTTATTGTATCGTGTAAATTATTAATTTATCATCAGTAAACTAGAAACAGGCATAATTGAGGAGTTTCATTTCCAAGTCCTCAAGTAATTGAAGATCTGCGCATTCATATATATATATATATATATAAATTACACCCAGACAATTGCTGTTCGTAAACGAATTTATCTTATCTGGAAATGTTCGTGGACGTCTAGGGAAGGTTTAAAAGGTAAGAAGAAATCGAATAATGGCCGGAATAACCCTAAAAGCAGCCCTTTTCTTTTTCCCATATAAACGTTTTCTTTTATTTATCGATTGAGGCAGTACGAAGTCTACCGGGTGAGCTAGTTATTATATAAGTAAGTATTTACCAACGAAAAGTAGTACATGTAGTATTATCAGTTATCTGGTTTCCATAGTATTAGCTCCGCTTAGTTTGGCATCGGATTGCCGTGTGTGAATAATGTCCCAAGGAAATAAAAATAAAATATAATTGAATAAATACGTATAAAACTTGTCTAAATGGTAACAGTACATTTTTCGTCTTTGAGCGTGGTTGCTCTTGCCATTTCTAGTTGATCTATAAATGCAATAAATATGCTGAATATACTAATTTGACCATGAATGTTCAACTGAGCTACAAACGGAGCATTCTTTTCCAAATACCCCATTTTTTGTGTAACATTTTTGTATCGATATAACTCGTATATTGAACACATTGAATTTATAAACCGCCCAATTAGTATTTAAGCAACTTCTGTTTAATTTTGTAAATATGTTTCTCATTGTGAATTGTATTATTCTGACGAATAATCTTAAACCAGAGAGACCTACAATTAGAATAGGAACCTAAGCAACAAAACTGAGACGAAAGCGAACGGCCATAAGTTGATATGCACCCGTGAAGAAGCGGTGTCTATCGGGCTTATATTATGGAGGTACAAACGCCAGCACATCAAGCAACCCCAATCTGTCAAAGTTCGTCAATTGAAAGTGAAACTTATGCATATCTGATAAAGTTGAAAATCTATAAAAGAAATTTGACACATTGGGGTAGCTGGATGTGCAGACGTACAAGCGGCGATCGTATCGTGATTGTAGCAAGCTCTTCCAGAGAACCGTTGCACCAAGCAGGATGAAGAAGTGGTAGTCGGCAGTGCATCGGCTTATATAAATTTACATATATAATATGTACCTATGCGCGCGTCTGATTTGCAGAAGAGTGAATTATAAAATCGAGTATAAAACAACTAGAAAAGTATATATAGTATTTGTACAATACACAGAAAAACCCAGAAACCAAGCAAGAAATATTAATGACAACAAACATTTGTCATGTCCGATGATACTTTTTTATACGTGGTGGAAATACTCAAATCGCATTTCCGTCGCTTGGGGAGGCGACGGGGTATGTAGGGCTCTACCCACTAAAACCACCACGGTAGCCAGCCTCAGTGCTAGTAGCGGGGGCTCTGGGTACTCGTGAACGATCACTCCAGTACCCCCACCGTACACTGTAGGCTCTACCCGGGAAGGGCAGGGGGCATGAATGCCTCCCCACCTACACAGCACGCAGAAACAACTAAGCAACTAACTAAGTAAGCAACCAGAGCTACTGCAGGTTACCTCTTCGCGGGACCGTTTATACAAGACGAGTGGAGTTCTCCTCCAAACGCTAACGATCAGCCAGCCGGGCGCCGCATACTCTCTCGCGCTGGGATTAAGAAGCTCCCAGCGCCGGATATCCGAGGATCCTACCCTAATACTACCTTATGATCAGGGCCTCTACCGGCTAAGTCGCCGAACATCGATTTCTTAAATGGCATTCAAATAAATAAAAATTAAAAATTACTTAATCAATCGTTAAATTGGCTTCAACCTTGACAATCGATTCCGGACCATTTATGATGTCACATGTGCTCATGGAAGCCGATTTAACGATTGATTAAGTCATTTTTAACCTTTATTTATATGAACGCCATTTAAGAAATCGATGTTCGGCGACTTAGCCGGTAGAGCCCCAAAAGGGAAGTTCATTACCAACCGAGTCCATTTCCATTAATAAAACACCAAATACATGTCCATAATTTTATTAGTCCGACGCTAAAATATCTATACAAATCATTCCTTTATTTATGTCACAATTCAATTATTTTGCACATTCATACATTCAATATGAAAATATAGTAAAATATTATTAAAATCTGACATGATGCGTACAAAATATGTTATAAAAATATTATTAATACTAATGACATAGAATTTAATGTTTTTCTATTCGCACGGGTGTCTTAGGGTGCTATATCACCAGGGATGCGCACATCTTTGGTGGCAAAGCACCCTAAGCTATACAGCTAAACTGCAAGGATTTGAAATCTAAGCTACAAAACTATGGGGCTATTTCCACTGATGCTTAGTTATGTAGTAAGTTGCGCTGCGAAAATGTACATGAAAGATACGCAGCTTGAGCTGTGCATCTATAGTAGGGAAGGCGCTTTAAATGTAGATAATCAGCTCTGCATATAGCTATACCACTACCACACATACCACGCATGTGTCCACATAAGAGATCGTACTTATTCGAAACACTTATTACAGGGTCAATACAGTAATTATTAAAAATGCATTATTTTGCGGAATCCATGAGCATCAAAATACAAAATCAAGGAGTATTTAGATTAGGTATATGAACAATTAAAACGACACCAAAATATGCAAAATTGGCAACACTTGAGATATCGCTATGAATTGGCACACTACAAGCAGTATTAAAACTGCTTGGCATCTGACATTGGTAGCGGAGCTGTCCAGTCAGATTATTAAAACAAAATCAAAAGACTAATACAAAATTACCAACAATTGCGATTTTGTTCATCGTTAGTTTATTTAACAGTAATATATAATAAAAACTGTTTAACGCTAATCGCTATTAATTGGCACATTACAAGCAGTACTAAAACTGATTGGCCACTGACATTGGTAACTGAGCTGTCCAGACATATAATTAAAAAACATCACACTATACTAAGTTGCTTACAATTACGATTATTTTCAACTTTGTTTATTTAACAGTAATATAATATAAGTTAAACTGCATAAAGCCAATCGCTATTAATTGGCATACTACAAGCAGTATTAAAACGGCTTGACAACTGATATTGGTAACTGAGCTGTCCAGACAGAAAATAAATCAACATCAAAATATACAAAATTGCCAATCATTGCGATTTACTTCTTCGTTAGTTTATTTAACAGTAATATTATGATATAAGTTAAACTGCATAACGCCAATCTCTATTAATTGGCACATTACAAGCAGTATTAAAACTGCTTGGCCACTGACATTGGCACCTGGACAGGTATCAATGTCTGATAATTAAATGTTCCTATCAAGAGAACAAAACACGCCACTATCAGCAAGTTCTAAAGAATCGTTTTTTATTCGTCACAACCATCATTTTAAGTTTACCAATAGACTTTTTATTGCAATTAGCATAATATTTCATAATAATATATTTTGAGTACGTGGCTTGTTGCGCAAGCACTCTAATCATTAATTTATGCTAAAATTATATAGTTTCGCTATCGGTGAACCATTTGGTTGGAAGAATAACTTGTACGAAGTTCTATTACAGCTGATCTGGGCTTTGGGAATTAATGTTTTTGTTTTTTTTGTATCTACCCCTGCTTTGTTCTCATACAGACTCCTCAGTACCAAAGACTGTCACAAAGAGTTCTATGATGGGTTGAAGGTATACACAAGTATATTATTCTTTTGATTTTATTGTACCCCAAACGGAGACCTTTCACCAAGCTTTCTTTCTCACAATTTCTTTAAAACAGTTAAGTCTAATAGGTGACTAGTGCTAGATCCGTTTTTTTGTACCGAAAACTCATGTACTAATAATTTTATACAAAATGTTAGTATGTTTTTAAACTTATACTGAATTTATTCTGATTCTAAAACGATCATCTTGTAGGTCAAACAGAGAAATTGAGGCCACGGGTTCGATTCGATGCAGGTTTGGTCTAAACTGTTATGGCAATTTCAAAATCAAACATGAATTAAGTACTATTAACACCAAATACTTTTCCATTGGTTCGCTGGCAGTGTTACTCTCCAGCGCCTCGTAAAATGCTTGAATGTAAATATGCCCGTTCCATCGACTTGAGAATTCTTCACGTTTAGCAGAGCACCTGGGAGATTTCATAAAAACTTACATACAGCAAATGAGTCTTCCAAGAGATGAGTGCATTCATAGATAGACCTATATTTTATCTCCAAAAATTCATATATTCTAATTCATTAGGTCGATAAATCAATAAAATAACACAATCAAACAAAACTATAACTGATAGCTTACTAGATACTTTAGCTTTGGAGCTTTTTCATGTATAAATAATACTCTTCTTAATTCAGTTAGGTTACAATCCGAAGTCTACCCAAAGTATGACTTTTTCTACCTACAACAACGCAGACTGAACTGACTTTGGGAATACTGAAATAATATCTAAGGACAATGTCACACAGATCATCCTGGCCCCAAACTAAGCAAAGCTTGTACTATGGGTACCAGGTGACGATATACATACTTATATAGATAGATAAATACTTATATACATAGAAAACATCCATGACTCAGAAACAAATATTCGTGCTCATCACACAAATATTTGCACTTACCGGGATTCGAACCCAGGACCACCAGCTTCATAGGCAGGAGCACTACCAACTTCGCTACGGTGACGGTGAAATATTTCCCCAAAGTCAGTTCAGTTGTATTAAACTCTCGCAATCCCTCTTGCACTCTCTTAATTATTATTTATACATTTTAATATGTCCTGCAGTGATGGCTATTCTCCGTTGAGGCTGGCAATGGTCTTAATTCAGTCAAGAGGACATTCATCGATAAATAAAGGAGCGAGAAATGTTTTATGATAGCTGAATTACATTATATTCTATGTCAAAGTTAAAAAGCTATACGTAATACAAAAACGCGTGAGATCCATGGTCCCGTATGTGGCCTGTAAATAGTAAAAAGATATTAGTATAAGATGAATAAGGCAAAACCATGGTGGAAATAGTGGAGCAAAATTTGAGACGCCATAAAAATTAACTGATTCAAGATTAAGACACATGGCACTCAGTACCTTCTGTAAACAACTCTTTGGGGGCCCTATAGCCGATATAGCTATCTGTAGTCTAACTCGCGTGTGCTTGAATTCTATAACCTTATTACGGAAATCTTCGATCGAAGGCAGAATCTGGCAGCAACACACGGCGTTTCCAGGACATATTTCTGCCGCGCTCTAAGGCCTCCTACGCACTATGCGGTGAGCCGGAATGCGGTCAGCCGAGTGCGTAGATGTTTCGCGATGTATCGTTGTCCATTTTCGTGCCCAGAAATACGTCCAAACACAAATACTGACGAATGTTAAATAAGAATGTTCATGCGTAGCAGGCGTCCATAGATAGGGCCTCGGGCCGCGCTCAATTGCCACTCGATGTTTGGACACACCTTTATTATTCTGTACATTGTAGTATCTTTATTAACACACCTTTATTACACACACCTTTATTATTCTGTACATAGTAGTATTTTTACTAAGCGGTTTTACTACACACAATTATCATATACCTACTTAATGGAACTTCTAGTTACCGTGCGTTAGCTGCTGGGCAGGCTGGTAGACGCGCTCTTGGTCATGAGCTTGGCGACCATCTCCTGCACCCGTTTCATCTCCTCCAGTTGTGTTGTCAATTGATATAATCTGTTCTCTCGTTCTAATACTGTCTTTTCTAGTTGTTTTATAGTCTGTGGGGTAAAATAATACTCATAACTTTATTTGCATGGTTTTGTGCCAGCTACGCCAATCTGTCAAATTTATTTTATCGATTTTTAACTTTATCACAAAAGCATAAGGTTCACTTTCAATTGGGGAAATTTGACAGATTGGGATAGCTTGATGTGCTGGCGTCTGTACCAAAATGAAAATTGGGTGGCAATGGCATTTTTGTAAGACTAATACTACATAAGTCACTACATAACACTACATAAGTCTATATCGCAGAATCGACTAATGTTAGCGGCTTCAAATAGATTTAGGTAATATTTACCCAACTTTAATACAATTAGAACAAATAAGTACATATCTTTCTTTGTAAAAGAGGACGAAGCGGAGAGGGGCAATATTTTAATAAATAGTCAAAAAAAATTCGAAATTTTAGAAGTCGAAATTTCATGTTTGCCTTATAAAAACGAAATAACAATAGAACTATTTAAAACTATATGGTATATAATTAACGAATCATCATCAAGACAGAGGCATTCTCAAAAGATCTCCACAGTGGCATTGTGTCCATCATTTGGAGGGACGGCAAACAGATTGGCGTTCGCACTGGGTCATAGAATAGAATAGAATAGCATACTCTTTATTGTACGCACAAGCAGGATAAATAGGTAGGACAAAAAATAATAATACAATTTAGTACAAGACCAAGACCGCCCGTCTTATCGCATTAAGCTATTTCTTCCAGACAACCTTTGGATGGATAGGAGCTGTAATTGTTTTAAAAAGTGGGTGTGTAACAAATGAAATAGTGGATAAATAGATTTAAAAAAAATGTGTATAATAGTGTAAAGGGGCATACCAAATACATGGTACCTATGACTACATATATGATAAACATAAATACATACATAAACATATATTACATAATATATACATTCTGTAAAATACAATACAGTGTATAATATATAAAATAACAAAATACATACATAATATATAAAAGAGGAAGGATCTTTACAAACACAGGTAGTGTTCTTTAACACCTTTATTAAACGTAGCAACAGTTTGGGCACGTCTTATATTGATTGGCAGGGCGTTCCATATCCTTACTGCTTCAACGGCAAATGACTTGTCCATAAATATTGTGGAATGTATAGGATTATGCAGTTTTAAGTTATGTGATGATCTTAGGAATCTGGAATGCGTCATAGTACTCAGATAGACGCTGCTTCCCGTTCTCTGGTAGATATTCCATTGAAACGACTACGCTCTCAACTCCCCACTGAATGGGATGTGGTAAGCCACGCAACAATTAATTATCCAATAACCATTAGTAATACTATAAAAGAATCTCATTCAGTACAATAAACTATATTATTTATAAAAAAAAAAAAAAAAAAAAAAAAAAAATTTCGTAACTTACTCATCTATATATATGTACAACTGTATTGTGCCCCCACAATGGTTATGGCTTTTTTTTTATGTATCAGAGGGCGACAAACGAGCAAGTTGGTTACCTGATGATAAGTGATCAGCGCCGCCCATGGACACTCGCAACACCAGATGGGGCGCGGGTGCGTTGCCGGCCTTTAAAAGTCAGCAAACAAGTGTTGCTTTCCCTTTCCCACCCCAATGAGCTCTGGCGACCTTACTCACACTCGGAAACACAACATTAAAATTATGAATGTTAGTATTAAGGAGTGTCTTCCGTAAAGTGGAGGTACTTCCGCAGTCGGGCTGCTCTTTGAGCGATTTAAGAGGCCTATTACAGTCCACTAGCGCCGCCAATCGAAAAAATGTCATAACTCGTAAATAGAATCAAAAATACAAAATATGTTCTATTATTACTGTGGAAAAGGCAATAACGTAATTGTATAACACCTTATCAACACTTGAAATATAGCTGTTTAGCTAAATCGTGCATTCAAAACATAAACGTCCGTTTTTCTTACAAATGCACGATTTAGCTAAACAGCTATATTTCAAGTGTTGACAATGTGTTATAAAATTACGTTATTGCCTTTTCTACAGTAATAATATACCACATTTTGTATTTTTGATTCTATTTACGAGTTATGACATTTTTTCAATTGGCGGCGCTAGTGGACTGTAATAGGCCTCTTAACGCTATGCCCTACCTCTACTAAAATAATGGTTATGGCTACTCTTTGCCGTCAGTCACACAGCATAGAGAAAGTAATAAGAAAGGGAATATCTATCTGCTGTATAAAGACTCACCGTTGCTTTCTGTTCAATATCTTTCTTCAGCGCGTTCTCATTGGCTGAGGCCTCCTCCAGTCGCTTGTCGCGCAGGTTCACCCGCTCTTCAAACTTAATCAACACGCCAGCTAGCTCACTGTTTTTACTAGTCTGTTAAATAAAAATAAACTTTCGCCATTACTATCAAGCATCAACCAAATCAAATAGTTATTTCAGTAACTTAGTCTATTACAGTATCAAGTGGTTGGAGCTACCTTTTAAGCAATATGTATAGTGTTTTAGGTGATTAATTGAGTAAAACAGTTGATGAAAACCCATCATCAACATAACAGTATGCCTGTTTGGGTATATAAGGCCGAAAGTGCCTTTTTGTATGTGTACGAGTATGTTACGCCATATCTCCGTTATTTATAAACAAAGATAGAAGAATATTCTTTTCGGATATTGAATGTTTTCGGATAAATTCTTTGTCATAAAGACATGTTGAAGTCGGTTCTATGTTTGTTAAAACAGCTTATTATATCTGAAAACTGCTTATTATAATGACGTATTTAAAAAAAACACATATATTACCGGCCAAGTGCGAGTCGGACTCCTTTTGAAAATGGTTAAAAACGGCAAAGCTCACGTTTGTTGTATGGGAACCGCCCTTAAATATTTGTTTTATTTTTATTTAATAATTTATTTTTAAGTAAATATTTAGTGAATATTTCAAGCGTCTACGTGTTACCGCTGTCAATATCGAACAAAAGAAAAAGCTTGTCTTACCTGTTGTTCTAATTTCTTTTGCAACGCCTTATTTTCATGAGCTGCTTCTTTTAAACGTTCTGCGAATTCATTTTCCCGCGCTTTCATTTCTTGCTCGAAGTTCTGATGAAAAGGAAACTTAGTATAAATAAGGAAAAAAATCTTTGGAGTAGGTTAGCGACAATAACTTCTTATTATTTCTTTATTTTCGTCTGAGTTGATAGAGCCGCTAACACACCGCCATAACGGACAGCTTCAAGTATCCTCCAAAGTATGGAGATGCTCAGAAAAGAAACCATTTTCGTCGCCTAGTCTGTCCGTGTGCTTGTAAAGCACACGAACAGACGAGGTCATCCATTTAAACCTAGTTTCTTATAATATGAGCATAATATTGTATTAAACTTTAATATTGATCAGGAGCGAAGTGGAATTTCTTTTTTCTAACTCCTCTTTATTTCTATTTGAATTACACTCATTGCAGGATCCTAGATAGTTAAAGCGAGTCCCCAGAACGTACCTGGGCCTCACCAAATTATCGGCCTGATATCGTCCACTGCTGGACCTAGGTCTCCCCCAAAGGTTTCTACAATGCAAAGTTTGGAGAGGTTTGCAGTTGTCACCGCGCTTGGCATACTGCTGCCCGACGACCTGGTGTACACTTTAGTCGCTTTCTACGATACCCACGGGATGGTATGGGGTGGGCCTGTTATTATTTCTGGGTCGAAAACCACACCGCTTACTTGGGCCTCACCACTCAGTGTAATCTTATTGTGTTTCACAGTTGATATTAGGTGGGACTAAATCTCGTTTAAAACCATAAGAACATGACATCGAGATGCATTTTTAAGCTGTTTCATGGAGAACTCGCTCGAAACCTCCATGAACTAATGCCCCCGTTCCCCCTTTTTTCATCCGACTGTCAAGCGACGGGAGGGTCTCCACCGTTTTGTTTTCGACATCCCATTAAGCCGTACGAAGCGCTTTGCTTCCACTTCCATGATACGAGCGGCTAAACTGTGGAAAACCCTCCCAAACGACGTGTTTCCAGACTCATACAACATGAGTTTATTCAGGGCTAGAGTGAACAGGCATCTTATGGGTACGCGTGGTCCACCTTCAACCTCATCTTCACTTACTGTCAGGTGAGATTGTGGTCAAGCGCAACTAGCATAAAAAAAATAAAAGGTTGGTTCAAAAAATGTTCCACGCTCTGACGCGGAACGCTCGTTTGCAAACTAAGGGAAATGGCGATAGCGATTGGCTATAGTGCAAGTAGTTAAACATACCGCCATCTGTGCCTTAAATTCTTTGTGCAAATTTTCTTTCTGCTTTTCCTTGTCGAGTTTTTCCGCTGCGAGTTTAGCGCGGAACCCTCGCAAAGTGGTTTCAGCGTCTTCTAACTGCTTGTGGAGATCTTCTATATTCTTCTTATGCCTGTATATGAATAACAACTATTATTAGAAAATAAAGTAATATCATAACAGCTACAAGGAGTCCACTGCTGGATAATAGCCTCCCCAAAAATGATCTTGGAGGGATATGCCATAATCGCCACGCTTGGCAGACGGGTTCGCGATCGCAGTATGATGGTTATAGTACTCAGAAAGAAGTTGTTGCCCGTCCTCTGGTAGATATTCCTTCGGGTCAACTTCTACGCCCCCACGGCATGAGATGGGTGATGATATTCTGATATTCACCGCCGTCACCACACAGCAAGAGTAAAGTATACTTTTTTTACTATTATAATTTAGACATTTCAGACAAGTCTCGCTCAGACAAGTGATTGCTGAAAGAAAATTCATATGTACAATAGCTTTAGATTATATAATTTATAAATGTTTTTCTGTGGGTAGAATTAAGAATAATTAAATATTAGGGACGTACGAAACTTGGCCCACTCGCCCGATTGAAGATCGGAGTGCGCATTTCATAATAGGTTGGGGAAAAGTTCCTTAGATGTTTTAACTAGAAATGATGATTTTAGAACTAATGTATGTAGGTACCATTTTACTCGATATTTTTTTGCTATCTTGTAGGTAGGGACATGATCCCATTGGTATAGAAATTTTGGGACTTCTGATCAAAATACCGCGACAAGAGGTTTTGGCAGTCCTCTCGTGGTGTTACTGACTTGGCACTGCCTATAGAATTCTGAAGAGACCGAACCAGGTGGAAATCTGAAGGTGCCAGGTCAGGACTATATGGCGGATGCATTAACACCTCCCAGCCAAATTCTCTTAATTTTTGCTGAGTGGCTAAAGATGTGTGAGGTCTAGCGTTATCATGATGAAAAACCACAACCCTTCTTTTGATTATATCCGGCCGCTTTCTCTCAACTTCTTGCTTTAATCTCATCAGCTGTTCGCAGTAGAGTTCAGAACCGATGGTCCTGCCTGGTGGTAACAGCTTATAATGAATAATGCCTTTCCAATCCCACCACACACACAGCATCACCGTGTTGCAGGTTAACCCGGGTTTCGCCACAGTCTGTGAAGCCTGACCGGCCTTTGACCACGACCTTTTCCGCACGTTCTTGTCTTACGTGATCGACTTTTCATCACCAGTTATCAACTTCTTCGAAAATGGTTCGGTTTCATTACGTCGTAATAAAGCATCACAAATGAGTACACAATGAGCTCGTGAGGTACCCAAATATCGAGCTTTTTTGTGTATCCAATTTTTTCAAATACAACAAAACTGTTTTGTGGTCAATTCCCAGTTCTTCAGTTACGTCTATAACTACTAATATGCCGATCTCGCTCCACTTTTTCAGAAATGGCATCCATTTAATCCGCAATAGGGCGACCAGAGCGACGTGCATCTTTGACATCACAATTTCCGGATTTAAAACGCTTAAACCAAAATTTGTGCTTCTCTCATAGATACTGCACTAAGTCCATAAACATTACAATTTTTATCGCGGCTTGCGTTGCATTTTTACGTTTTGTGTAGTAAAATTTTAAAACGTATCGAATTTATTCATTAGATTCACTCATCTTGATATCAAGTGAAAATCACATATTTTCCTAAATTGAATTTGGAATTATGTTCTTTAAAATTTAAACTTTCAATGATACAAAATCAGCCAGATACAAATAGTATAGCCAAAGAGATTTTATGAGAAGTTCATACATACTAAAATGCGGAAAGACTTTTTCCCCAACCTAATATATACGGATGCAAACTTGAAGTGGGCAGTATCGTTTAGTGAGCGCCAACACCTTTTTTATCAAGATGTAATTGCCATACTATAATCGACTCAAAGCATATGTAATATTCAAATGAATGTGAGGTTCAAAATGACTTGTAGTACGACGAATGTTCGCATCGTGTTCTCGCTCGTACTCACGACCGGTGAGTACAATATATAGGATTGTGTAGAGACCTAGCTGATCGGTTATGAAGTGGTCAAAACTGACTACTACTGACTACTAGCGCCTCGCCGTAATACCATATACCGGCCGAAGAATATTAAAAACGTTGTGTGGTCTTATGATAGTACGATGCAAATGAAACTTTGTCTCTTACGCCATAAAATTTATTCATTTTCGGATATTTTCGCATTTATTCGTGGTCTTTCCCTCGTTGACCGGGTTGTTTGACTCACTACCTATATCGTTGTCCATCACGATCAAGTAAACAACAACATTTAATACCTCAAAACACAAATACCGAGGAGCACTTGCACAAATATGAGAGAATGTAAATGCTACACGGTCAGTTGATGCGAGCCATGGGCGCCACCATATTGGCCGCCAAATTGCGACATGCTATAGAATTGTAGCAGCGTAAAAAGTCTTCTTAACGTGTCGATGGCAAACTAGGCAAATTTTGTGGGCCAGAACGTGGCCCCTGATTGCCCTGCTTGTGGCATTCTTAAGATCCTGCCATGAACATGTGCCAGGGCAGGCTGGGCATGTTGTAAGGTGAGCCATGGGTTGGACCGATGCTCCACAAATGCAGTCCATTTTGCTCGGCAGTGGGGACTGCCGCGCAAAATGGACTGAGCAACCCAAAATTGGACTAGGTGGGGACCTAGACATGTTTTCTTTGCTTCGGCTCACCTGAGTCCGAAAGGAGCTTCCTCAAGTGACGTACCACACAAATCGGTACGATCGGCGCACCCTGGGCAACAGTTAGAGAGTCCCTATGCTAACAGGCTGATCCTTTCACCACAGTGGCAAATTATAAATGTCAAGTGTCACTTTTTTGTTTTTATATCGAGACTTACCTTTCATTCTGCATCTGCGTTGTGTATAAGACATCTTGTTGCGATGAATTCGTGGCTTGTAGCATGGCTAGCGCGTGTTGAAGAGAAGCCATATGATCGCTGGCACCCTGTTACATACAAAATTATTAATAGAAATTTAATGCTAAGACCTAATTCTTACCTTTCAATTCTTATCAAAACGGGAGCTTTCATATTTTAACCGTCCATATTTATATAACAAACGAGCGGCCCGGTACGTGCTTCGCTACGTATAAGGCATAGTAATAAAAAAATAATTATTTCAAGACTTTTTAAAATTTTGTTTACGTACAAACCTTCCCTGGACTTCCACGAATAATTCAAGACCAAAATTAGCCAAACCGGTAAAGGCGTTGAGTTATAACATTACAACGAAAAGTGGCATTGATTTTTATATATATAGATATGGTTTAAGGCGACGTCGTAGTTGAAAACTCAGTAAGAAGCCCCTTTTTCTTCTTACGAATCTCATGTCTCGAAATAGATACCAAACTAAGAAAAATACAGTAGGAAGCGAAGAATATGAATAAAATAATGAACCGAGTAGATTTCGAAAACAACAAAGGTCTAAAGCAAAAAAAAAATGTGAAGTGACCTAAGATTAAAAATTTTCAGCTTCTATTTCTCCATATTTTAAGCGACAACAGCATATTTTTTTTTAAGAAGTGTGTACCTTAAATCGGTTCTAAAAGAATAGACCGTTTATATTATAATTTTGCTCTTTATTTTTTACAAAATTAAATAAAAACCTTAAATATAAATTGACTTCAGCGTCTGCATTTACAGACGACCGCCCTTCGTTACGCAAAGTTCGACCTTATTAACCGAGTGACAAGAACAAATGTCGGAACGACTTGTACTTTCAGTTCGCGTTCAGACGCTGCCCCGGGACGTGGTTTCTGTGTCGCTCTGATCGACGAACAACTTAATAAAAATTTCAATAAATATAAGACAGAAATTACTTTATCCAAAGTAGTTATTATTTTTTTGTAGTATTAGGTAGGTTTTAAGATTTTTTGTGAACTGTTTTTTACATTTTATGAAGTAATTGTTTTTGTGAAAATGGTAAATAAACGTCATAGATTACTTATTTAAATTGGGACAAGGAAACGTCAAACACGTCAACGAAATGACCGATAATATTTTTCTCTAATAGCACTTAAACTCTTTAGTAATAAAGTCCATAATAGTGAAGTCTGCGCTAGTAGGTGGCCGGCAGTACATAGTGTATAGGATTGAACAGTAGAACAATTGACGGAATCGTTGGTCTAGCTTGTTTGGTAACCATACATCGTGGATAAATTGAAAGTTTTTAGAAAATTTAGAAGGTCTTGTAGTGGACAGAAAGGCGGTGGAGAGACAAACAGTTTTACAGAGAAACCGCTGTGAATGGTTAGAGCTGAGGAAAAATTTACTCACCGCTTCAAATTTTGGAAGGGGTGTTAAAAGTAAAAAGGTCCTGGAAATTTAGTAAAGATATTTTGTACAAAAAGAATATTTCTAACGTGGCTTCTGTATCACATGGAAAAATTGCTCTAGTGCAGTTGGCTAAAACATAAATTATAAAAATTGAGCCTTGTGGCCTATTTATTCATAAAGTATATCCATTCCTTGGGGCAAGTCCAGATGGAATAGTAGGTGATGACACATTGGTTGAAATAAAATGTCCAGTAGCTCCTTCCAAAGTTGGCATGCATGAAGCTATAAATTTATAAATACAATAAAAAATCTAAACAGTAATTGGTATTTTCAAACCCAAGTTCAGTAGAATATTAGTGGCAGAGAAAAGTGTAGTTTAGGTATATGGGAAAGTGAGAAAACACAATTAAAAGTCATTAAAATAAATAAAGACGAACAGTTTTGGAAAAATAAGATGGAGCAATAGCTGGTTATTTTTACAAAAATAAATATTACAAAAATAAATATAAATTCTTGTTGAGCTGGTTGACTCACACTATAGTAGGGAATAACCATTTAGGGACGATGAAACAGACAAGGAGAACAACCAGTCTAATAATGTACTATGGATTACGGAAGTCGTAAATAATATAGCATGCAATAAGGATGTCTCTTTCAGTGCAGGTATCAGAATACACGATGAAGAAGAGATAACGGTTCTTAATTTCGCAGATTTTTAAATAATTATGAATTTCAAACATATTTTTTTAATACTAACTTTTAAAAAAATCCGTTAAGGAGCTACGACGCCACAGACATACACTCAGATACACACGTTAAACTTACCACACCTATCTATTAGTTTCTGTTTTAAAAATTATTGATCGGTAAAACGATTGTATCACTTACTTATTTTCCACCTATTTTTTAACTCCTGACACAAAACAAGGTGTCATTAACTTGTATTCTGTGTGCCTGTCTGGGGCATCGCAGCTTCTAAAGGGATCTAACGTTTAACATGCATTTATTTCATCTGATAGTTAGTTTAATTGGGAAGGACATTTCATGAAAATTGGTCTTGCCGTTCGAATGTTGCAGCCCTTAGGTTATTTGTAATTGTTAATCTTAAATTTACATTACATATGAGATCAGTTGTATAATGTAAAAAAATTTCAAACATTGTAAATTAAATGAAGCGTATGCAAAACCTGAAAGAGGTTATACCATTTAATAGATATAAAATATATTGTGGGTGTGTACGTTGTGGGTCGGGTCGTTTCCTTCCCTCTAATTTGGCGAAGGAGGCGATGGCTGGCCCACACGTCATACTCCTGGCCCACACGTCATACTCGTGAACGGGTGCTGCTTGCGGTAACTAATCGAAATGCTGTTGGGGTACTCATATTTTTTTCGCCTCCGGTAGACTTCGTGTGACTTGTTAATTTTGTAAATGTTCGTGGATGCACCCACCGTTTTTTCGTCTAGCAAGTGGATATTCTAAGTGCTTGAGTGAAATTGAATGGTATTGTTAATTTATTTTATTATGATTCACTGGATGACAACGGTTCTGTGCGTGCATTAGCCTACATAACAACCAATCATAATGTAAGTAAAATATTAATGATATTAAAAAAATCGTAAACTGAAATCAAAAGAAGATGAAAAAAGCAAGCCCGGAGTTTCTTTGTGGCTTTCTTCTCCGGGTCGTCCACCTAGGTAGCTAGAGAAAGCCGCAAGCTAGCTAGGGTAGGTTCCTCAGCGGCGAGGATCGCTTTGGCCCATTAACGTATGATCGGTAATCCCCTCATTTAGAATTACGTCTTTTTGCTTTAGTCTTCCATTCTTTAATTTTAATATGGTAGAACTAAATTTCAAAATAAAAGATTAGTAACTTGTTATTTATTTAAGAATTTCAGAATATATATATGTGATACTACAAACCGCACGGACGGACTAATTAATATTTTTTTTTGTAACTTTTATACTATCCTCTATGTTTATGTACTGCATTGTGAGCTTGACATGTACAAGTGTATGTTAATACCCAAGTGTTGAATAAATATCATTTCATTTCATAAGTTATTACTGTATTTATTTAACTTACCCATCAACCACTACCTATGCCCAAATTAAAATTAATTACCATAAAATTTAAGTTGCACTACTACTATTTTTACACTGTGTGCACACCGAAACGAAAATAATAACAAGAATCTGCACGCGCGTGGCATCAACGAGTGCCGTAGCATCCCTCCCGCCCCGCAGCAGCGGGGGGCTATGCGCGTGCTTCACCCCCTCGCATGAAATTTTTACGTGAACTGGTGGCGCCTTAATAAAAAATAATAATAGGTATCTAAAATTTTATAAGTTACAAACCTTACAGCTTAGATAGAGCGTTGGTAATTATTTCATTAATTAGGCTTAGTTACCTTACTCTATATTTGTACTGTGCCATTAGGAATCTTATTTAACACCGTTATACCCCCGTGCCTCGGAGAGCACGTAAAGCTGTCGGTCCTGTACCTGACCTCTTTCCGGTCGTGTCGATAGGCGTCCCATCGGATGATGAGAGTGATGGAATAGGCACTTTGTATTCCATGTGCCCTGTGTTTGCACACACACTTGTACACTGTAATATGTCCTGCGCAGATGGCTAATCTCTATCGAGACTGGCCACCGTGGCCGAAATTCGGCTAGGAGGACATTATAGTTACAGTATTTTTTGAAGGCTTGAGGCCTCGCACCCTTTTATTATCCGGTGAAGCAGTGAAAGTTCCCTATACTTTTTTGCGTTGTAGCATGGTGCGGGTGACAGTTGCTTATTTGACGTTGACATCTATAAGTACCACATTACTAGGGATGTGCAATACATTTTTATTGCTAACGATACTCGCAGCATAAATCTAATAATTTCTCTATGATATTGTTATGAAAATTTATGTGTATTCAGTTGTGCAGTGTAACTAGGTACGTGTACAAACTTAAAAAACTTATACTTAAACGTGAATATAAATAGTTTATGGCCACATCTTTGTACTCAATGTACTAATCTTTGTACTTATATAGAAATAATCAAAATCGATTACTTATGTATTATTTGATAATGCATTTTTTACCTTACCTTAATGTTCTGTTGTATAATTATAGGCAATATTGCATTTTAACAATAAAAATTTACCTATGCACAAAATACTTTTTAATTATACAAATATATCGACTACCCATCGTAGCAGTCCATCCCATCACTAAATACGTCGATGACGTTACGTTATACGCATAACGCATTGCTTATTTAGCACCATGCTATAACGCAAATAGTATAAGCTAAATTTAAATGAAGAAGACGTAATACCTGTAGAGCCACAGAATGTGAGTGTAGCCGCTGCTCTAAGCACGTCATCTTGTAGCCATACAACTCCATCACGCTCGACGTAGCGATGTCAGTTATCTGAGAATATAATAATCTATACAACAACTAGCTGTGCCCCGCGGTTTTACCCGCGTCAAACGTTATAAATTATATCCTAAGTGTTAATCTAGGGTGTCAGCTAACTCCATACCAAATTTTATTAAAATCTCTCCAGGCGTTTAGACGTGAAGAAGTAACAAACATACACAATCACAAACTTTCGCCTTTATAATATTAGTGTGACTAGCTGTGCCCGCGACTACGTCCGCGTGGTTGTCGAAAACTAAACCTGGTCATAGATAAGAGTAAGAAAATTGAAAGATGGTTATGGAAGCCACGGACTAATAAAGAAATTGTGAATTAAGGACTCGTAACTTTATTCAATGAGACACTTATGATAATGCTTCTCTATACATACTATGTTACCGTTGGAATAACCCGGACCATATACAAAAACATTCGGGGGATTATTTTATAATATTATTCGCAATTCATTGAACATTGAACGAAAGTAAATTTAATACGCGAGAAGTACTCCATAGACCTAAATACATTAACACCGTATAAAAATGTAATAATATTAGCATAGTATTATTTTATCTTGATTCGACAGTCAAATAGTATATACTGTTTTATGGGACACAGTTCTAGTTCTTAAGAATACCTTGTACCTTATAAATAAATAAATAAAATTAATAATAATTTAAAGAACCATATTCATCACTTTATTCAATTAGACACTTATGTTAATGCTTCTCTATACATACTATGTTACCGTTGGAATAACCCGGAACATATACAAAAAGATTCGGGGGATTCTTTTATAATATTATTCGCATTTAAAGAACTATACTTCGAAAGGGTGTTAGTGGGGAAATCCTTTAATTGATCTGCTGGGTTTATCCTATATAGTGTTTGCTAGGGGGTGATGGTTCGAGACCCGCTGGACGTAAAAATTTATGATTTCGCATTTTAGAGATTACATTATAAGATTGCCTGTACTTTGGACGAATTCACAAACTTAAAACTCACCCACAGAAAGTTCACCCTAGACTCAGGCTAAATCATACATCAGTAGCATACAACTATACTTATCAGTCCGTAAGTAAAACAGTTAGTGAATATTTTAGATAAGTAAAGTTAGCTAAACTAGTTATTATATTTGTATATTTTTAAATTTATTATTGTTACATTATTGTATAATTTAGTACATAAGCAGTAGGTAAATGATTTGTATGTAAAAGTAAAGTAAAGTAAAATACTCTTTATTGTACACCATAACTTAAGATTAAGAATGAACATACATAAATTATGTACAAAAGGCGGTCTTATCGCTACTGCGATTTCTTCCAGACAACCAATTATGGAGTGGATAGACGAAGGAAAGGGGAAATAGGGTAGATAGGTGTAGCAATAGGCTAACTTAATGTAAACTTAAACTAATACAAAATAATAAAAATAAAAGAAGAAATACATAGAATAATTAAAGATGTCCAAGAAAGCAGGAATGCGTGAAAAAAAAGAAAACTAAAGGCGACAGTGGTAAATAAATGTGCTCAGGTACTAGGCAGATAAATAAATTTTCTTAACATTATTTTTAAAAATATCTATAGATTGAGCTTGCCTTGCTTTTAAGGGCAGTGCGTTCCACAGGCGCACGGCCTGCACTGTAAAAGATTTGCCATAATAATCAGTGGAATGGCTAGGCATTTTCAGTTTTAGATTCTCTGATGACCTCAAGCATCTTGAATGTGTGTCATGTAGGAACTTAAAACGTTCTTTAAGATAAGATGGTGCTGAAGGATTAAAAAGTATATTATAAAGAAGGGCTAAAATATGAGTGTTACGGCGAAGGCGAATAGGAAGCCACTTGAGCTGACGGCGGTAAACAGAAACATGGTCATATTTGCGTAATCCAAATATAAACCTTATACAGACATTTTGAAGCCGCTCAAGTTTGTCAAGTTGTGCTTCTGTGAGATCAAGATAGCTGGTATCGGCATAGTCAAGGATTGGAAGAAGGAGGGATTGTGCGAGCGCAATTTTTGTGGCAGTGGGTAGAAAGTTGCGTAGTCTACGCAAGATACCTGCAGAGGCAAAGACCTTGCGACTAACTTCTTGCAGCTGTAGACCCCATGATAACTTATTGTCAATGTAAATTCCCAAGTTTTTTACATTTTCACTAAAAGATATTGCGATGTTGTTGAAGTAAACTGGTGGAACCTGCGGCCAAACTATCTTTGAAATTATCCTGGGGCTACCAACAACTGTAACCTGCGTCTTTTCAGGATTAACATTCAATCCGTATTGTTTACTCCAAATGCAAACACGTCTTAGGTCCTTATTCAAGCTATCAATGGCCATCGGCAAATCTTTAAGCTCAGCCTGTGTGTATATTTGCAGGTCATCTGCATATAGGTGGTAGGAAGAATTAAGATTACTGGAGATAGTGTTAATAAATAACGCGAAGAGAAGCGGAGAGAGAACGCCACCCTGTGGTACGCCAACAACAGTATTGCGCCATGAGGACACACTATCCTGGACACAAATGCGCTGTCGGCGGCCAAACAGGTAATCACGAAACCAATCGGTTGCCGTTGGAGATATGTTAAGAGATCTTAGTATTCCAATCAGAATTTCGAAATCCACCGTGTTAAATGCATTACTGAAATCGAGTAATGAGAGGACAGTGAGTTTTCCTCCATCCATACCCAGTCTGATATCATCAGTTATTTTAATCAGAGCAGTCGTCGTACTATGACCAGGGCGGAAGCCGGATTGGAAGGGATTAAGAAGAGAGAGAGATTTTTACAGAGGAATGAACTAAACTGGTTGGAAACCAATCGTTCAAGGACCTTGGAGAGTAAAGGAAGAATCGATATGGGTCGGAACTCAGAAAAGGAAGAAGGATTAGGTTTTTTGGGTATCGGGATGATATGGGCCTCTTTCCACGAGGATGGGTATGTACCACTGGATATAGAGTAATTAAAGATATGACAAAGAATGGGAAGGATTTCATCAAGGATAGGAATGATCATATTACGACTAATGCAGTCACTGCCAATCGAGTTGGAAGTGATAGACAGAACCGATTTCTTAACATCACAAGCAGCAAACCGATTAAAACTAAAAGAGCTAAAATCAGGGGTTGGAAGTGATGAAAGATTGCGCAAGGTGTTGCTTAAGGTAGTCCTATCACAGCTGGACGAAGGAGTAAAGTGTTGATTTAACGCATTGATATCGAAATTTATATTAATTTGATCTTGACGCGATTTTCCAATCCCCATAGAATTAAGAAACTTCCAGACCTTGGCTGGATCACCATTTTCAACAGATTGATGGATATATTGGCGTTGTGCGTTTCTACACACCTTATTGCTGAGACATCTTAAGGATACATATTTTTCCCAATTGGAATCACTTGGCCGACTACTGTACCTAGCTTTAGCCGCAACTTTTTTTCCCATAATAGATTTAATATTATCTGTGAGCCATGGTGCCGGTAAATGTTTAATTTTGATTGGGCGGATAGGAGCATGAACGTCATAGAGCTGTGTCAATTGTGACGCAAAATAATTAACTTTGACATCAATGGAGTCAGCGTTAATAAGCGGTGCCCAATTTATGTCGGTAGCGTCTTTACGAAGAGCAGTCAGATCCATACCAGCAAAACTGCGCTGCAGAAGGGTCCTTGACTTAGCCTTGGGAGGACGAATTTTGTACGAAACGAATATGAGATCATGATATGAAAAAGCTTCCGCCGAACATTGGCCATGCTTAGAGACTCTTTGAGTAGAAGAAACAAGAATTAGATCTAAAAGTGAAGGTGTGGAGTTAGGAAAATGATGCGTGGAATTAAGTGGAAGCAAGATCAAGTTGGTGGAAGCAGCGATAGTACGTAGGGAATTAGAGCGAGTGTCATTCTTAAGGAGACATGTATTAAAGTCTCCCATGATTATGGTTTGGCTATAAGAAGGTGTCAGCTGTTCAAGGATATTTTCCAACGACGAAAAGTAGTTATTGCGCAAAGATGGGCAATAGTAGACACCAAGAAGGGCTTTAGAGTGCTGGAGTTCGACCTCTAGGAAGAGGTGCTCACCAGCATTGGACGGTGGAGGTTGTGCCGAGATACTAACTATAGAAAACGAAATATGAGCCCGTAAGTAGATGGCAACACCGCCACCACGGCCATGTGTACGGTCGTTTCTGATCAGTTTAAAGCCCGGAAGTGAGTAAGAAGTAGAAGGTAGACATGGCTTTAGCCAGGATTCTGAAACAAGAATTGCATGAATATTCTTACAGTCAAACGAGGCCAGCATATCAGAATAGTGAGCCGGAATACTTTGTGCATTAATATGGACTACATTAAGATTTTTTGGTACATCAGAGAACTGTGAAGCAAGAGTTTCCGCAAGGGAAGGAATACTAGAAAAACTGTCATCATCGCTGTTAGCCGAGTAAAAATCATCTAAGTTCCTATCATTACTGCTTTCAGACATAAAACTAAACAAAAAAAAAAATAGATTTATATTAACTATATTAAAATATTATTCTGAATATATTAAGTTCAAATGCACCCACCAGATGAGTGCAGAGTAATAGGGTTTTAATTTAAATTACTTACAACATCGTCCGAAGGAACTAAATAAATCAACAAGAATAATCACACAGAACCGAATGTAACTAAACGCAAGTGGCAGTTTAGAAATTGTTCATGTCAGAATTGTTGATTATAATAAACAGTGTGGATAATTATTATTGTTGTCATGTAGGTAATTTATAAATAATGATAATTATCGTAGCGTAGGCAAGTGGGAAAGATAACATTTAGTAAACAAATGTTAGCAAAACCATAATAATTGAGAAATTACTTTTTCGAGGCCGCCGGCCGTTTGGACTTCGTATTTTTTGACGGCGCCGCAACCGGTGCAGGAGCAGAAACTGCGGGACATTCTATTTGCTCCAGATCTCTGTAACAGGTCACTTCTTTACGTACCCCGTCAGAAGCCATCATGTAAAGACGTCCATCGCGAGTGAAGCATTTATCGACGCCCAGTTGTTCGCGCATTTTCACAAATAATTGGTGACGAGCCTTCGTTAGAAATTCGGAGATGGTGATACCGGAACCCTTAAGCTTTGTCTTCGAGAACCAGATTTTGTCTCGCCGAGTGACATCATGCAACTTTATAAGTATCGGCCTGTGCTTGTTAGAGGTCGCGCGTCCCATTCTATGGCAACGACTGATGTCATCAACCGAAAACCCTTCGATCTTGAGTTTGGATTGGATAACTTCCGCTGCTAACTTCCCAGTGTCTTCACTCTGCACCTCAGCAACTCCATGGACCAAGAGTATTTTGCGTCGTTGCCGCCTCTCCAAATGATCCACAGTTTGCACAGTATGAGCGAACACCTCTGCCTGCTTTTGGAGGTTATCAAGAGATTCCAGAACAAATTTTTGAAATAATGAAAAATCTGCAGCCAGGTTGGATGATGCTGTTGGTGATTTATTCAGCTCTTGTTTGAACATTGCCATTTGGGTGGAAAACAATTCTCTCAGCTGAACAATCTCCAGGACAGATGCCATGTTGTAGTTTTGTAATTAGTGCTTAAATAGTGAATGTAAAACACTCACTGGTAGGTAATCAGCTCTAATAAATGATATTTACAGTGTACATAAGTAATTAATTGGATAAACTATTATTTTTTATAATTAAAAGTAGAGAGCTAAAATTATACACCTATTATATCAGACTACCCCCAACCAAAAAAGATTTGTATGTAGTGCATGAGTTGCTTACCTCTCAAAAATTGTTACACTAGGCCTGTTAATAGATATTGTTTGTGATAATTTATAATCTTATAAGTGTAAACAATTGTTGGTGAGCCAATAAATAAATAAATAAAAGTAAGTGATCGGCAAGGTTAAGCATAAAGACACGAGGTCAGTCTATATATGGGTTCCCGTCAACGTTGTTTGCAGTTGCAGTCTTTAGAAAAGTCTTTAAGCCATTTCAGGCGCCTAATAGGCGCCTTGAACAACTCCAACACTAGGGTAACTACTGCCCATACGCCATATTATTCCGCTACACAGCACTACACATTTCTGATTTATTTACTTGTGTATTAATGGCATCTCTGATAAAATTACAATTGACTAAGGGTCTGTTTCACAATGTCCAGATAAAGTGTCGAATAGCTAACTAACTAATAAATAAACTGACAAATATAAGTTCTGGATAAAACACATTGCATTACACCATCACCCTCCCGGTAATTTATTTTTGCCAGATAGCTATTCGGCAGTTACTAATAGGTAGGTTTGGCAACGTCGCATATTGTCATTCCGTCTTACGAAACAGACAACCTATAAATACATTTCTTATGATAAACACACCTAAAAATATCATTTTACTCATTTTTATGGTTAGCATTTTCTTTATCAAACAAAAATACATACATAAATTGTTTTTGCGTGAAATTAAACGTACAAGTCAAATAAATGTTTGTTGCGGTGTTTCGGTGGTGTTTTTCTTAGCGGTGTCGAATTTGCGCGGTTCCGTTACACGATCAAAAAAATCATAAATTTCGTCTTCAATAGTATCAAATATTACAATTTTATTAAATTATTCGCAATAAAACACAAGTCTAACAATAAACACCACCGAAATAAGCATTAAATGACATCTCTCAGATTACTTATCTATCAGTTAAATTTGCTATCTGAAGCTTGATCTGGCCAATAGTTTACTTTAAGTTTATTTGCCAGTTAGTACTATTTATGGATTATGAAACGCAAACGATGTCTTTATTCGATAGATAAGTTGCAAGTAGCTTATTCGGGACTTTATCTGGACATTGTGAAACAGACCCTAAATGTACGTAAAGTATTTGACTGGCCTATTGGTAAATTTCAACCCGAGCAAATATTTGTGGGATTAGCTAGATTATTTGACTGTGTCTGAATGTAAATAATCTATAATATATATGTATTTAGTAATGTTGTGTATTAAATTAAAATCTATTTAATTCAATTCAAAATATATTTATTTTTCTCTTCACAAAGAATAGGGTTACCTAGAATCTAGTGACAATTTAATAATAGTAAGACTATACTGCCAAGCTAGAAATTTAATGTATGGAGGGTGTCATTATCTATATAATTATGTATTTAGAAAATATATATGTAATATATCAGTTATCTGGTTTCCATAGTACAGGGTCTTCTTAGTCTTCTGGGACCGCTGGCGTCTGGGGGAGGGAACGGGTGTAGTTCTTTACCTCCGAGCGCCAGCGGTCCCGGGAAGGGTACCCTGCTGTAGCTCAGGTAACACGCTTGTGCGTACTGGGGAGGGGGAGGAGGCATTCAGGCCCCTCCCCGCCCCGGGTGAGTCTCGCGGACGCTCAGTGTACGGCGGGGGTACTGGAGTGATCGTCCACGAGTACCCAGAGCCCCCGCTACAAGCATTGTGAGGCTACCGTGGTGGTTTTAGTGGATCGAGCCCCACACCACGTGCGACTAGAGCATTTCCACCACGTAAAAAAAAGGCTCTGCTTAGTTTAGGATCAGATGACCGTGAGTAAATCATGTCCCAGGATTTATTATTATTATTTAGTAAGACAGTAGTGCAGTGTCTTAGTGGTCACCTGCAATATGTAGACTGGTGTCTGAATATTAAGATGATTTCAGACTGAATTGTAAATTATGGCTTAAAAAACTTGAGAAGTGTCAAGGGACACCCGGATGGAACGAAGTTATTTCTTATTATTTATTACAATTTAGTACAAAAAACCTGTATACACTCAACAAAAATAATCGTCACGATACCACACTGTTCAATGCGAAATAGAAATGAAAATATCTGGCTTGCTTTCTATAAGAGAGAGAGAGAGAGAGACAGACAGAGAGAGAAACATGCGCACGCCGCACAGCTGCAAAAAGTGTCGTGCCAACTTTTCGTAAGATTTTTTTCCGCCTAGCCCCCTTTCACAACCCGCGATAAGGAACTTCGTTCGTAAAGGCTCTGCTTAGTTTAGGATCAGAAGACCGTGTCTTAATCATGTCCCAGGATATTATTTTTATTTAGTAATAAATAAATAAAATAAAATAAAAAAGGTATTTATTCACGTAGACTTTAAAAAAGCGCTTGTAAATAGTCAGAACATGTTTGTAGTAATACAGTTATTATTTCTAGTTGCATATTACAAATATTTAGGTACACGGAATGTTAAAACATTTAACAATTTATTTTATAATAGCAGTGATATTTAGCCAGCTTGTATTAAGTTATTGTCAAGGAGATTATGTTTAGGTTTAATGATTGAAATTTATATTTTACTACATATTGTCTGAATGGTTCTGTCTTTACATAATACAGTAGTGCAGTGTCTTAGTTGTCACCTGCAATATGTAGACGGGTTGATGAATATTAAGATGATTTCAGACTGAATTGAAAACGATGGCTTAAAAAGATTAATTGTTTACCTTGCCATCTCTGAGCGCGATAGCTAGACTAGCTATGAGTGTGTCGAGAGCTTGCTCTTGCGCCGGAGCGAGCCGGGCAGCGCACCAGCCGCCGTCACACACGCCTGAGCTGTTCTCATTGCGGCTGTCTGTCACTTCTCTACCACCGGCCACGTCGTGCAGAGATTCACCGAACACCTGGAATTGTTGCGAAATGTTTATTCACTAAAAAGTTTCACATAGTTCTAGATAAATATAAAATCATTCAAATTGTATACAACATGTAACTTAATTAACGCACATCCTGAAAATAGTTTGTTCAGAATCGTTTGCTGAATCGATTTATATCATTTTTAATGTAGGTAATTTTTTTTTTCAAAATAATTAAAACTACGGAAATTATTATCATATTAACCCTGTACAGTCAAAACAAATTGAAATGGACCATACGTCAAAGTAATAAGACTTTTAAAATCACAGTTTTATTTGTATTCATACAAATGCCATCATTCAATACAAAATAAAGAAATATAAATGTTATTCCAAGAAACTAATTTAGTAAATAATAATGCATATACATGTTAAATTAAAAATTCAGTGTCTGTATTATGATTACTACATAATATTCTAATTGGGGTGTCTGAGGGTGTGCGTTAATTACGTTAAATGTTGTATATATATATGGAGTGAAATTACATTTCATCGTGGGGATTTTTGTATTTAGGGAGTTTTTTTCTTACTTTTTCTTTTTGTATTAAAAGTTTGATCAGTACATTACTAAACAATGGCGGAAGACGGGCTTTAGTCACTTTCTTAATAGGTACATACTCAGCAATTACTTGTCTTAGAACTTCATAAAATGCACTCACCATTTTGTTAACATCCATACATTGACTAAAATATACTATGCCAGTTATAATTATTCAACTTTATTTTAACATTATCATAATCAGTCATAAAAAAAGTTATATTTATCCTTTGTATTCGGAACAATATACTTATATATATAATATTGATTAATAGACTAGGATGTATTGACGGTCACCGTAGCGTAGTTGGTAGTGCTCCTGCCTACGGAGCTGGTGGTCCTGGGTTCGAATCCCGGTAAATGCAAATATTTGTGTGATGAGCACGAATATTTGTTTCTGAGTCATTGATGTTTTCTATGTATATAAGTATTTATCTATCTATATAAGTATGTATATCGTCGCCTGGTACCCATAGTATAAGCTTTGCTTAGTTTGGGGCTAGGATGATCTGTGTGACATTGTCCCTAGATATTATTATTATTATTTTGTAACTCTTACTAAGATAATATAATGGTGTTACATAGATCTTAGGTATATTGCCGACAACTAAGTCTAAAAGATGACCATCACTATTTTCACACAATTAAATTGGAATAAGTTGTTTGATGATATAAAATCTATGAGAGAAAAAAATAAAGATGATAGAGATATGAGAGTATAAAAAAAATAAATAAAGTGTTAGAATAGAGTACCATCATTTTCAGTATTCTACTTCCTGATTGTGATTCTTTTACCTGATTCATATGATCCGAAGGGAAATAGTGATGTTTGACGAGCGTTAATATCTGTCGTCTTCGTGATCCATTTCCACTAGTAAGCCCAGCACAAAGTTGTTTCCTGACCTAAAACACACAATAATAAAAAAATGGTTTATGTTATTCAACTAAGCCAGCAAGATGAGGTGCTTTACCTCGCCAATCGGTGAGAGCAATTAGCTGCGAGCACATAACCTATTCTATCACAGCACATTACCTCATCAGCCTGATATCGTCCAATATTCTACATATGCGTCCCCCAAAGGTTTCTATAACATTGCCATTCAGAGGGGTTTGCCGTATTCACCGCGCTAGGCATGTGAAATGAAATGAAATTTATTCAGCACTTGGGTATTAACCTACACTTGTACTTGTCAAGCTCACAATGCAGTACACAAACATAGTCGAATACAGTATAAAAATTACAAAAAAAATATTAATTAGACCGTCCGTGCGGTGTTTTATCAGATATATTTCTTAAATCCTAAAATAAATAACAAATTAATAATCTATAATTATGAAATTTAGTTGTACTATATTAAAATTAAGGAATTGAAAGCAATGAGCATTTGGCTAGCGCAGAAGGCTCTTAACCAGTAGATTAAATTGAAAAAGACTAATACCTGAGGCCACCCTTTTGGGGTTCGGGCCACAGCTCAGGGGGCCGCTTAAGCAAAAGGACAGAATTCTAAGAGAGGGCGTGATCAGTTGCACGGGATCACCGATGACGCGTTAACCCTCTTACTGGTAGTGGCAATATAGTTGCCACCATATTTTGAACTCTCTTGGTTTGTAATAAGGATCAAAATCAATCTATTAGAAAATTCCTTCTACCAGTTAAAGGGTTAAGGGGCCAAAGCGATCCTCGCCGCTGAGGAACCTACCCTAGCTAACCTGTGAGTTGGCGACCGCAGTAATGTGGTGCACAGGTGGCGCTGCTGCCCGACTACCTGGTGTATCCCTTAGTCGCTTTTTACGACACGCATGGGATGGTATGGGGTGGCCCTGTTATTCTTTCTAGGCCGAAAACCACACGGCTAGCCTTGAGACGCCCCTAACCGCCTGCTTGGACAAGGCTAGGGCATCGGAACCGGTTTTTCCCGGTTCCAGAAGAACCGGGAAATCCCGGTTCCGAGGGTCCTAGAAAGAACCGGTTCTGTAAAACGGAGAACCGGTCGTTTCGGTTCTTTCGGTTCTCTCTTAAAATAATATTATCTCTATAATACTCTTGATGCTAAATACTATTATATTATCCTAATCTATTATCCAAACAGAATAAATACTGTTATTTCACTGATAATTTATAAATAACGTTATAATTTTAAAACTATTGATGAGTCTTAAAGAAACTTACGATTTTTAAGGAATTTGGTCGGCAACATTAGGTAAGGTATATTCGCCAGGGGGTTTTGGCGCCAACGCGGAAAAAGACGCATCGAGGCTTTGTTTTATTTTCAAAAACAAAGCCTCGATGCGTCTTATTTTGGTGTAAATTGGAGTTTTTATGTGTAAATATGGCGGATTTTTAGACATAACATCTTCGACAACGTACACAAGTGGAGGAAAGTGCGATATTGCCGTGAATTGTGATTTTCCGTGTTGTAACCAAAACTCCATAAAAGCCTCTAGTAAAGTCTCCACTGCTTTACTGGGGTTGGACAAGGACTATATATGACTTGACTGTGACGGACTTAACTTGACAATGACGGAAATAAATGCTATAAAAATATATTTACTGAAGGCTCATAAGGCCAAAGAAGCCAAAAAAATGTATTCGCCAGGATACACCGCGACTTGAAATTTTTGACATTTGTTCTGCAATTTGCAGCTCAGCCTCAGATAGTATGGTAATAACAGTTGTATTTCCGATAATTACACATACTATCCGATAGTGAGCTGGATATTGTAGAGTGAGAGTGAGAGAGAGAGAGATCTAGAGCTCTCACGTTAACAATCTCTGGTTGGCAACACTGGTAGACGCGCTGTCGCCATTTTGTTAAGTTAGACAGTAACAAAAGTTGAGAGTGGGTGTATTGTTTTTGACGCCGATTTGACAATTAAGTGACTTAAAAAACCGGCTAAGTGCGAGTCGGACTCGCACATGAAGGGTTCCGCAGCAGCAAGTATTTCAGTTGATTAAATGAAAGGTAAATTGCGGTTCACGATTTAAGACGCATTAAAAAAAAACTACTTACAAGATTTCGTTGAAACCAATTTTCGTTGTTAGTTTACATGGTAATGTACATCATAATTTTTTTTTAGTTTTATCATTCTCTTATTTTAGAAGTTACAGGGGACACTCATTTTTCCACTTTGGAAGTGTCTCTCGCGCAAACTATTCAGTTTAGAAAAAAAATGATGTTAGGAACCTCAATATCATTTTTGAAGACCTATCCATAAATACCCCACATGTATGGGTACTATGAAAAAATTTTTTTTGAGTTTCAGTTCTATGTATGGGGAACCCCCAAATATATTATTATTTTGCTATTTTAGTGTAAAAATCTAAATGCGGTTCATCACACACATCTACTTACCCAGGTTTCAACAGTACAGCTCTTATAGTTTCGGAAAAAAATCACAGACAGACATGACGAATATATAAGACAGACAGACATGACGAATCTATAAGGGTTCCGTTTTTTGCCATTTGGCTACGGAACCCTAAAAATTATTAATTTTTTGATTTATTTTGAGTTGTTCCTATTTCTGGCTTGTAAGATTGTTAATTTAATTTTTAGTATTTCATAGCTACTTTTTGATATCTGTAGTGTAGTGAATTGCAAACAACTGATTGTCAAATGGTTGTGAAAAATCTGAATTTTAAAGAACTGATTGTGGCCAAAAATACATTAAACGATGTTGTAATTTGAAAATAATTAAAATATATATATATATATGTATGCTTATCAGTAAAGTGTGTTTTATTTGGATACTTTCCCTTTATTCGTTTTGATAGTAGAAATTCGATATAAAAGATAGCCTTGACAAGCATACCTTTTTTCAACTTCAATTTATGAAAAAACCCGAAAGAACCGAAAAAACCGGGTACCCGGTTCCGGCTTGAGTTTAGAACCGAAAGAACCGGTTCCTAAAATCAGGCCGGTTCTCGATGCCCTAGACAAGGCTAAGTTATTAA
This sequence comes from Pseudoips prasinana, assembly GCA_951640165.1. NCBI lineage: Eukaryota > Metazoa > Arthropoda > Insecta > Lepidoptera > Nolidae > Pseudoips > Pseudoips prasinana. Next base: position 10,599,428 of record OX621254.1, read on the forward strand.
ACCACTAGCTGTACCCCGCGGTTTTACCCGCGTTAAACTTTATAAAATATCACAGGTCCTCCCCCGTAGGTGATAGCGATAATATGTAGCCTATATGTTGACCCGACCTCTTAGTAATATTCATGCAAAAGTGAAGTAAACCCATGCAGTACTTTTTGAGTTTAGCCCGGACATACATACAGACAAAAATTTTAAAACTATATTTTTGGCTTCGATATCGCATGCAGATCACGCCCCAAGTATCCTTTAAAAAAATATTCAATGTACAGTTTTGACTTTCCTACGATTTTATTATATGTATAGATTCTACAAACCTGGTGGTGTGCGAGCATGCGCACAAGTGACGCCTCCCACGTCCGGTTGAGCGGCGCCAGAGATAAAGCGACGCGGCATGCCAACACTACCGCCTGTTGGGAAGCCTCCACGCCAACTGCCCCATTCTAAAAACAAACGTGTAAATCCAGCAAAACCAGCGCTAGAACAATAAAATGTTCCAGCAAATGCTGAGATAGTGTCATTTCGGTCTTAGATGGACAACAGGTTTTTATTTTTTAATATTATTTTATTTACTTATTCATGTACACACAAAAATCATACAATAATAAACAAAAGGAAACGAAGAGTACACAGGATCTGCTTATTTCGTAAGAAATTTCTTCCAGCAGACCCGCGAAAGGAAAAAAAATAATTGAAGACAGTCAATAGTGTGTGTAGGTCAATAATAAACTTACATACTAATAATTTACATAAATACGTATATACTCAATGTTAAATTTAAAATACACTAAATACTAATACTAACGAACATTCTATATGGATGAAATGGATAGATAATGATTTTTTACTTGTCTTTTAAAAGAATTATTTTTTTAATATATATTATATTTATTTCTTTGTTTGTTATTTAATATTTTTGTTTCCTGTGCAATTTTCTGAATAAATCTTTTTCTTCTTTTTCAAAACAGAAATGCATTCTTCTGTAAAAGGAGCGATACACATAATGTAAATACTAGATATACGAATAATCTCATATTGCATACGGGTAGTATGCAGTATGTCTCCACAAAATAAGTAACTCTTTTATGGGGCAATGTATAAGATTCTATAACAAACTTCCCAATGATATTAGAGAATTGTCTACGAACAAGTTTAAAAGAATTATTAAAGCGAAATTGTGTAGCAGGGCATATTACAAAATTTCTGATTATTTAAGTGATAAAAGTGCTTGGGATTGAGTTGTTCTGAGTCAACACACATGATTGTAATTAATCTTAAGTATATTTTATATTAAAAAAGGATTCCTACTGAGTTTTCTGGCAGTGTTTCTCAGTAGCTGCGACGTCATGCACTGCACGGTAGGGTAAAAAAAATATGACGATTCTACATAAATGTAAAATTTTTATGGAATAAATGAATTCCAATCTTTGAATCTATTCGATCTTATACTGAGTTTATGGACTCGGTGGATGGAGAGCCTGTTACTACTTCCTTCTGTCCTAAGACCACCAAATGTTTAGAGATAAATCCAGAATGTAGAAAATCTGGTTAATTGATTACAGGAACATTTAATTCTGTTCTTTAAGTAGATACCAGTAGATACAGACATGGGAACTAAGCTTGGATAGAAATCTTCTATTTTAGGCATAACTCATTTCTGCAAGATAGTTTAATTAATAAAAAACAGACGAAAACTTTTAGGACTTTTGTCATATTTTTTTTTTTTGCGAAATGACACGTGTATGGTTTTTATCACCATATCATAAGGAAACATTTGTGTTTACTTTAATTTTATTCCCACCCAGGACAGATATGAATGAACATGTCTATTTGTCCTTAGTCTGGGTGTAATTATCTATATAAATATATCAGTTATCTAGTTTCCATAGTACAAGCTCTGCTTAGTTTGGGATCAGATGGCCGTGTGAGAATAATGTCCCAGGATATTATTATATATATATATATATACTAGCTGTTCCCCGCGGTTTTACCCGCGTTAAACTTTACAAATTATAGCCTATGTGTTAATCCAGGGTGTTAGCTAACTCCATACCAAATTTTATTAAAATCACTCTATCCGTTTAGACGTGAAGAAGTGACAAACATACACATTCGCACCCTCACAAACTTTCGCCTTTATAATATTAGTGTACCTGCGATGTGTACTGCAACACGCTATGCAACGTGTCTTCGAAAGCGTCCGGAGTTACATCCTGCAATACGCGTTCTTGTGTTTCACTCGACTCGCATAGTGCACCTACCACTTGCAACTGAAAATATAAACGACCTTAATAAATCAAACGTAAAAGAAAAACAACTCGGACGCTTCTAAATGGAGTAGAGTTAGAGATAAAGCTAGTTCGACATCTCAGCCAAGAAGATTGACAAAAGTATTCCCGGCATGTGTGAATACATCCCGAAGGGGAAGACCTAGTAGGACATTCTCTGACCAAATTGGAGACATTATCAACGAAGACCAGGTCAGAAGTACCCTAAGCCGGGTAGCATGTATGAAGTATATAATGACAGCAAGGAGGCAAAAGAAGTGTGCAAAGATTGTGACAAATTGAAATCCGATGTCTCTGCCTACCCCTCTGGGAAACAGGCGTGAGTCTTTGTATGTATGTATGCACATATTCATATTTACTAGGAATTCAACAATCTAGTGACCGAGCGATTCTCTTCAGGTATAATTATTACATGTACTTTCTTAATTTGTCACTTTATTGCCATTAACGATAAGAATGTTTACATACCCATTGTAAGCCAGCTTTTCCTGGTTCCAAAGAAGGTGGCACCAGTATTCCCGGCAACCCTTCGCTTATCACTGATATAAGTTCTTGTGGTAGCCGTCCTTCATCTGAAAATAGTCCAAGAATTTCATAAGTGGTTACTTACCTTCTTATAGTATGGGCGGCTTGAACAACTCTTACACTAGGTAACCATTGTCCGGTTACCTAGTGTAAGAGTTGTTCAAGACGCCCATTAGGCGTCTGTGCGATGACTGCTGCCTAATGGCTAAAAGCGGAACCGACAGCTCTCCGAAGCACGATGCCGCTCAGAAATTAAACCAATCTATGGACTGGCCGCAAGCCTAGTTGCTTAACCTCACCAATCACTTACGGACCGGTGAGAGCATCCAGCTATGACCGCGATAAGTGGTAAGTAAATGATGTTAAGCTGAGTAGAAAGATGAACGCATATTCTAATAACTGCCAGTACACCGAAAAATTTCAAAGCACCAAACTGGACTTAGAACACTATGCAGTTTGTCATAAAGAAATTTCTCTTACATTCGATCAGTTCTTATACTTTCATGCACAGTTTCAACTGAAGAACTTAGTAAGGTTGTTTGTTGTGATTTGAGGGAAGCTTTCTCAGACTCAATTACATTTTAATCATCATCATCATCTGCCTGATATCGTCCACAGCTAGACATAGGCCTCCCCAAAGGATTTGAGGAGGTTGCCTTTTGGAGGGGTTTGGCGAAGTCACCGCGCTAAGCATGCCAATTGGCGACCGCAGTTACGTAGTAGCTAGTACACAGGTGGCGCTGCTGCCCGACTACCTGGTGTATCCCTTAGTCCCGATTTACGACACCCACGAGTTTGTATGGGGTGGCCCCATTATTCTTTCTGGTCCGGAAACCACACCGCTATCTATATATATTACTACAAGCCAATGAAGTTCACAATATGGTTACACCTATTTTGCCACAGCCTATTGTAAATTTGTAACTAGCCAAAAGGCATATTGTTGTAATAAATTCTATAATACAAATCTATAGAAGCAAAGAAGCTGAACAAATGATACATTATTAAATAAGTTACCTCTATACTGCGACACTATTGCTGCAAATAGTTCCAGGCACTCCGGCAAACATATTCGACTGGCTTTCAAACAGAGACACACCAAGGGATTGTGGTGACATCGTAGTGAGTACAAATCTGAAAATATTATTTAAGGTGTTGACTGAGGATACAACATTAAAATTAGTATATCTGACTGGAAACAACACTGAGCACTTTATTTAGAGTCAAATTTGGGTAGGATGAAGAGAGAGAGAGTATGAAGAATTACGTCTATCTATTCTGCAGTGGATAGCTTATCTATTATTTTTATTTTATTTATTTAGGGATAATTAACAGCTACAACATGATACATACACATAGGATTTACAAAATTATGAAGTAATGTTGCAGCCCACGACATTATCCACAGAAAAACACAATCAATAAGTCGGTGAGTGCAGTAGCAAAGTAAATTTACCTAATTAAAATATACAGAAAAAAGAACAAAATTGTACAAAAATTCCATTTTACATTCCATTCTATAGAGTGCTATAGAAGTGATGTTAATATTGGATACAAGTATGTAAGTAACATAAATATATAACAACAAATTGAAATAATAAACAAAAACTAATATAAAACAGAAAATCCACTAAAATTTCAAATATTATATCACTTTACTTGTTTAAATATTTTATTACATCAGATTGAAATTTGAATTTTGAACATGCAAATATATCAATGTCAATAAAATTTGTATTATATGATTTCAAAATCCGATGAATAGGGCAACGTAGCCCAGAATTCGTTCGACACATATTTACCGCAAAAAGAGTACCTGCACGAGCACTGCGCACATTAACAGTTCGAGGAACCACATAACATAGCATTCTCGTGAGTTCTATGGCATCAAGGTTATTGTGGACCATGTCATAGAGTAAATTGGCCTCCAAATAAATATTATGTGTTAATGAATAATTTGGATCATCATTAAATAAATTAAAATTAAAGATTTCGAAAATTAAATCGTGTATATCCAAATCACTCTATCATACTAATAATGTAAAGGCGAATATATGTGAGTGTGTATATTTGTTAATTCTTCACGTCTAAACGGCTGGAGCGATTTTAATAAAATTTGGTAGCTGATGATACCCTGGATTAACACATAGGCTATAACTTATAAAGTTTAACGCGGGAAAAACCGCGGGCACTGCTAGTAAACAAGTATGGATCAAGTAATGTTTGAGTATATGGCTTTTATAGACACGCGTTAAGTTAAAATGCTTATTTGTTTGCCTAAAAAGGTTATGGTGTGTAATTCGTTAACCTCGATTCCTATATTTAGTTTCAGACACAATAATATATAATGGCGAGTACTATATATTGGTACGTCACCCAGCTTAAGGATTATTCAACCATGGGGTAAGTTTACCAACAAACTTAGTCACATCTTACGAAAGCTTGTCAACAAGTCAAGCTGTTGATAATTATAAGGGATCTGAGTATACTTAGTTACTAAATACAAAAGTACCCATAATTGAACCTAGGTTACTCCTCTTGCTACTTTCACACTTTCTGACATTTCATTATTAACTATAGATATGAGGCTATTATCACTGATATACTTAGTTACTAAATACAAAAGTACCCATAATTGAACCTAGGTTACTCCTCTTGCTACTTTCACACTTTCTGACATTTCATTATTAACTATAGATATGAGGCTATTATCATTGATGCAAAAGTTAAATGATGGCAACAGAATTCGTCTTCCCCCATTGTGAGTTACTATTTCGGAAGGTACTCATGCTCTACTATATCAAATGCTTTATGAAAACGGTCATTTTCTTCGGGCGATATCTGAAAATATAAGTATTGCTGGGTAAATTGTCCAGTTATTCAAATGGGATCATTTGCATTATACGAGCATCTTCGTCGGCCGAACGGCACTTCGAGAAAATGTGTGTGCATGGACTCTTTCTCCTTGATTATCATAATAGAAAGGATAGGATCGGCTATACAACACGACCTACTTCGAGCATATTCGTCAGCCGAACGGCCGGCTTACTGCGGACGGGCGGCGATGGATAGGAAGAATCGAGATTAAACCCCACTAGCACTCGATACACATCCACAACGCGCGCGCACCTACCACGGCCTTTGTACCCTTCTAATTTATATTCAACTAGCTGTGCCCCGCGTTTTTACCCACGTTAATCTTTAAAAATTATAGCCTATATGTTAATCCAGGGTGTCAGCTAACTCCACATCAAATTTTATTAAAATCGATCCAGCCGTTCAGACGTGAAGAATTAACAACCATACACACTCACACACACAAACTTTCGCCTTTATAATATTATTGAGATAGAACAGTTTTTACAGTCCACTGTATTAATTTCATTTAAATCTCCTAATTACACCTACAGTAGGTTTAGGCCTCCACAAATATTGAACCCATAAGACTGATTTAATATAGGCAATGTCGAACAGTAAGGAAAGATTGTATTGTATTCTAAAATATGTTATGTTAAATAATAATAATAATAATATCTGGGGACAATGTCACACAGATCATCCTAGCCCCAAACTAAGCAAAGCTTGTACTATGGATACCAGGCGACGAAATATTTCCTTCTTACCTAAATTCATGAGCACAGTGAGAAATTTAAGCACATTTTGTAGGCAGCTGGTTGCGTTTTCTGGTTCACCCATGTCCTCTGGCGCTGATTCGCATAGTTTTTCGATATCCTGCAATGTTTTTATTTTTATTAGGTCAGCATGAGTTTGATCTAGGCTATTGGCGGGCTCCAAAACTGAATACAACAGTGGTTAGAAGATAATAATGGTTCTACACGCAAAATGGCCCAACCAGCATTGGCTCAGTAAGAAAGAAATACATTGTGCCAACTTCATTCAGCATTATCTACTGCAAGAATTGCTGTAGCGCTGGTATTCTAGTTGGTCTAAAACGGAAACCAATCGCACAAGTTAGTACAAATATTCTAGTTGCAAGCAATTACGAATAGAATTTACGAATAATAATCCAATAATCGCATGGTTTCAATTCTGTGTATTACTGGCTTGCGGTAATCTCATTCAGGATTACAGTATCAAAATAATCCGGAATCGATACTTTGCAATACTTGAGAATAACCACAAAAGTCGTGTTGTCGTGCGTAAAAGTATAGTCATCAGAACTTATTGGATAACTAGCTGTGCCCCGCGGTTTTACCCGCGATACATTTTATAAATTATTACAGCTCCTCTCCCGTAGGTGATAGCGTGATAATATGTAGGCTATATGTTGACTCGACCTCTTAGTAATATTCATGCAAAATTTGAAGTAAATCCATGCAGTACTTTTGAGATTAGCTGACGTACATACAGACAAACAGACAAAAATTCTAAAAACTATATTTTTGGCTTCGATATCAATTGTAGATCACGCCCATTCATGGTACCGTTTTGACTTTCCTACGATTTTATTATATGTATAGATTACAGTATCAAAATAATCCTTAATCGATACTTTGCAATACTTGAGAATAACCTTCAGAATAAATGGCTCCAGAATTACCACAAAACTCGTGTTGTCGTGCGTAAAAGTAAGGTAATCAGAGCTTATTGAGGAAGAGTTATTACAAGAGCATGGGGAAGGGTTAACGAAGCTAAAGCGACCAGTTACCACCATGAAAAACCTTATGCTATTTTTTTTTAAGAATAGAATACTCTACCAAAAACAATAAGCATAAAACAAGTACCTTTATTCCATCATTGAGTGACGAAGCGAAATCCGGGTAGGTCAATACGAAACTTCTAAGATTGTTGTCAGTACAAAGATCATTGATGAATGTGTACGCATGGAGTAATTGAGTAGCATCACGGTCACTGTAACACAATAATAGACTACATCCACATTTGTTAGTATAATTGCGAGCTTACAAACTAGTGTCACTACGGTCACCGTAGCCTAGTTGGTAGTGCTCCTGCCTACGAAGCTGGTGGTACTGGGTTGGAATCCCGGTAAGTGCAAATATTTGTATAATGAGCACGAATATTTGTTTCTGAGTCACGGATGTTTTCTATTTATTTAGGTTTTATCTATCTATATAAGTATGTATATCGTCGCGTGGCACCCATAGTACAAGCCTTGATTAGTTTGGGGCTAGGATGATCAGTGTGACATTGTCCCTAAATATTATAAATATTATTATTACCAAGAATATCACACACGAAGTGGCAGGTCTAGGTGGACTGCCCAATGATGGTGGAAAATCACTATACGACTGCGTGCAGCCGTATCCAGGGAGCCAGCATCGGAGAGTCCCACCGGTCCGCCAGCGCGCGCAGGATGGTGTTAGTGCGGCGCATGATAGATGCGCACCGTATAATAACGAATACAGTTTTCTCGATCCAATTCCAACCATGGCTTCCAGTTTTGATGGAGAATAGCCTATCTAAGCAGGATTTAATGCGATGGAAAATGTTGAAGTGAAAACTTCTTTATGCGCGTTGGGCATTTTTGAGATAGAAAAAAACAATAAATAAAATAAAAAGGTTTTTTTTCACGTAGACTTTAAAAAAGCGCTCGTAAATAGTCAGAACATGTTCGTAGTAATATATAATTAATTTATAATTATTTATAGGTACATATAGATATTTAGGTACACGGATTGTAGGAAATAATTTACAACAAGATTTATTTTATAATAGTAACGATATTTAGCTAACTTAAATTAAGCTATTGTCAAGGATCATATTGTGTAGGTTTAATTATCTAAATTTTATATTTTAGCTATATTTTTACTACATATTGTTACAATTAAATTTTCTACACTGTTACTTTTACTATATATTTTTTTGCTATATATTGTTACAATTGAACTTTCTTGTTACTTTTACCGTTACCGACACCTCTGTATAAAAGTTGGTCTAGAGGTAGCGTGTTCAACTACAGTTAATGAAATACTGGGCTCAAATCCGGGGATGAGAAAAAAAAATTGGCATTATTCCGTAAAGAAATTTCTTTGCCCGAAGTCTGGGAGTTGGCGGTAATATACCCCCGTGCCTCGGGGAGCACGTAAAGCCGTTGGTCCTATACCTGACGTCTTTCCGGTCGTGTCGCTAGTCGTCCCAACGGATTATGAGTGTGATGGAATAAATACGCACATACTATAAATATTTCCTGAATTATTTGGGAATTTTTGGGAATAAACAATTAAACTCGCCACACTGTTACTGTTACCATTATAGAAACCACGTAATTGACCAACTTTTGACTTCTCTCGGCACTCCGGAGCGCTATAATTGTTTTTTTTTTTTCGTTATAATATATAAACATTCGACCAGGGGCTCATTCCATTTAGCGAATAAAACTATAAACTAAGCAACCCACGCCAGGGGCGCCTTTTGGAGACCTTTTGGGCAACTGCCGATCAAAATTACCACATGAACCGCTCGGATGGTTAGAAACAGCATTTCATTGATACAAATAAAAATGGAAAAATGTGTATTGGTGGACTCTTTCACCTTGATTATCATAATATCACCCTGCTAGACAACACGACCTACTCAGATCTTCTCCGTCAGATGAACGGCCGGCTTATTGTGGACGTTCGGCGATGGAATGGAGGGGCCAAGACACACCCCACGACCACGGTTTTGTCACAATAAACATTAGGCAGTCGAAAAAACTTATTGTTCACGTTTGGATTATTGGTAAATAAACGAAGATTTATGGGGAAAATATATTAGTTTCGGTCTTTCATGTATTTTGGATTTAATAAAGATTCTGAACAACAAATTCCACTTTCTACCTACTTAGCATTTGTTGGAAATATATGATGGGGAAATGGATGCTTCAAGTTTTTATTACTCATAAGAGGTATGCCAATAAATATAAGTGGTATAAGTCTGGAAATATGATGTTATAGTCAAAGTTATTTGAACACATACCTGACTGCCTTATTAAACGTACGCATGGTACAATTGAGATAGCTGTGAACGTCGGGCTGTCGTGTCGCGCCTGATCCGCGCGTCGCCTCTGATAAACATAGGAGTAGCCGGCACACCTCTACACCTCCGTAGCCACCATCCTGGACATTAAAAAAATATAATTCATATAGATTACTAGCTGTGTCCGGCGGTTTTACCCGCGTTAAATGTTATAAATTATCATAGCTCCTCCCCAGTAAGTGATAGCGTGATAATATGTAGCCTATATGTTGACCCGACCTTTTAGTAATATTCATGCAAAATTTGAAGTAAATCCATGCAGTACTTTTTGAGTTTAACCCGGACATACATACAGACAAACAGACACACAGACAAAAATTCTAAAAACTATATTTCGATCTTGATTGTAGATCACGCCCCAAGTATCCTTTTTAAAAATATTCAATGTACAGTTTTGACTTTCCTACGATTTTATTATAAGTATAGAAATGTATAGATTTATGCCTCTGAATGCCGCTGGATGTAAGTAGGTCTTCGTCAGACAGTAGACGTCTTTCGGCTGATGAAATGATGATCTTTGCCTCAATTTTCTAGCAGCAGCGAGCAGTACTGAGACTGAATTGTTCTACATGCTTAGAAAGACTTAATTCTTAGGATTCCATGGTTCAACGTGCGGTAACCGGGCCCATCGCGTGAAAGAGAACTTTACACTGAGATAGTCCCCTCTCTTCCTAGCCAAATTTGGTATGACCCTGATAATGCTGCTTAGGATACTCATTCTTATAGAGAACATACGGAAGAAAACGAAAAAAAATACCGAAGAAATATTAAATGAAAGCTCATATTATATTCTACTGTTTCCACCTGCCAAACAGATTTTTCCTTGCAAACAAAAAAAAAAGGGGTGGTGACCGTTTCATTATTTTAAGCAAGGTTAAAATAATTTTTGGCAGTTTAAAACAGGATTCTTTATTGAAAATATTTTATCAACAAAACTAAACTATCAGGTATGGTTGTGGCAGACATCTAAATTTCGTTAAGAAAATATTGGTATTGTCGTAAAATCCAGGAAGAAACATGCCATCTATACTAATATTATGAGGCAAAGTTTATGAGTTTGTGACGTTGTAAGCAATAACAATATAAGCATAGTAATATAATCTCTGGATCTACTGAACTCATTTTCAAAATTATTTCACCAATAGAAAGCTACGTTATTGATTCATCATCATAATTTTTGTTAACCCCGAACTTTTAACCCGAAGTATTACGCGGGACAAAAATATTTATAACATGGAACGAAGTCCGCGTGCACTGCAACTTTTCCCATATATATATAAATGTATATAGTGGGATATGGGCTATATTTTTCCATACATTTCCATTAGCGTTGCTGCTTTCTCTATCAGAATTATTATTACTCACCTTTAATGTAATAAGATGCACAACAAATTCTTTAGTATCAATAGTCCTCATTAATGCATATATCGCTGGCAGATTTCCATAGCAGACATTCACCAAGACTGTTAGGGATTTATGTCCGATAGTACGATGTTGTGGCTCTGTCATTGGCTGTCTGATCCAGTCTGTAAGTTGTTTCATCAGACCTGCGAGGTAGGACTCCTGCCAGCTAATTTTGATGCCATAAGAGATTTCCTGTAAGTTAAATTATAAAACTATATAAATAAAAATGAATCAACCAAATGTTATACACTCATAACTTCCATATGTGTTTGTAATTGTCCGAAGAAGGTTTGTATAAAAAATTGCAAATATTTTAAAATATCCGAAAAGTTAATGTGCGATAGTGACAGAAGCCTGTGTTATGATTTCCAAATAATTGGTAACATTTTTGGTGATTTGTTTACTTAAAAAGGTATGATTTTGCTTTGTATTTAATTTAATATTTATTAAAAGGATATAATCTGCCTAAAAGAGGTGAATGAGCGGAATGGCCGATGCATTCAGTTCATTCCCGTTCATGACATTCAGAATGGTCGCTAGTTCGGTCGGCAGTTCTTAGCGAGCGCTCGAACCGAAGGTTGTTAACAAGTGTTGTATATTGTTTGTATCTACAGAAATGATTTAATTTAGTTAACGTTTGCTAAGTGTTGTAATGGTGCAATCCTGATGAGTTGAATAAACATATATGGTTGCTGAATAACGTGTTTTCTTATCATCTCAGAAGTGGAAATTACCCAGGAAAAAGGTATGTAGACCATATTTAAAAATAAAACAAAGATATAATATGACTAAACCGCTTGTAATTGGTCATACTTGAAAATAATTGTTAAATAATCACCACGTTCAGGGGTTTGTCTGTAGGCATAAAGCAATTTTATGGATTCAAGGCTTTGTTTTATATCCAAATAAATGTTAATTGCGCATTACCCATACGGTCAGGGCAACTCTCTGATAATGGATTGTGCTGTGTAAACTGTGTTATATAAACGTGGGCGCGGGTACGTGGCCGGGGCTACTCTCTGGCAGTACTAATAAGCACACATTGTTGTATATAGCATTACCCATGCGGTCAGGGCAACTCTCTGATAATGGATTGTGCTGTGTAAATTGTGTTATATTACCGTGGGCGCGGGTACGTGGCCGGGGCTTCTCTCTGACAGTGCTAATAAGCACACATTATTGTATATAGTGGCCGAACGTATTGTGTGCGTTCGAGATGGATAAAATTAAATTTTGATACCTTTATGACTACATCCATAAACTTCTTGGAATATTTAAATGGAAATCGTTGAATATATTTATTTGATGGAATGATTAAATTACAAGCACCATTATGTAGATTTTATATTGTTGGTTACTTAAATTACTGCTATGATTATTTATTTTATCTATACTTCTATACTAATATTATAAAGAGGATACGTTGGTGAGTTTGTGAGATGGTGTCGTTGTAAGGGATAATCTCTGGATCTACTGAACCGGTTCTTAAAATTATTTAACCAATAGAAAGCTACGTTGTTGTGGAGTGTCATAGAATATGACTCATCATCATTATTTATATTAATCTTGAAGTATTACGCGGGACAAACGGGCAGGGACAAAAATACTTATAATGCGGAACGATGTCCGCGGGTACTGCTAGTGGACAAATACAGTGAGAATTTTGGCCAGTTTTGTTTGGGGGCGTACTATGTAACTTTGATGGTTAATTAAGTTAGTAGGTATCTCACTGGATGTTGAGCGGGATACTAGGCGTTGGATAAAGTTAGTTAGGGGGCGTACTATGTGACTTCGCTGGTTAATTGAGTGAGTAGATATCTCACTGGATGGTGGACGGGATGCTAGTCATCGGACAAAGTTAGTTTGGGGGCGTACTATGTGCCTTCGCTGGTTAATTGAATGAGTAGGTATCTCACTGGATGATGGAAGGGTTAATAGTCCTCGGATAAAGTTAGTTAGGAAGCGTACTATGTGCCTTCGCTGGTTAATTGCGTGAGTAGGTATCTCACTGGATGATGAGCGGGTCGCTAGTCGTCGGATAAAGTTATTTAGTGGGTTTACTATATGGATACACTGGAGTTTTGGATAGTTATGGTTATTGCTGGTAGTTGAGTGTGTCACTAGTTGTCAAATAAAGTGTCCTATGAATGCTTACAACAGTCTATGCTAATCAAAACAAGTGATCTGGTCAATGAGTAGTTTACTCGATAAAATTTAGCCAGTTTTATTTATTTTTGTTGTTACATATGAAACGTTTAGAAGACTTTTACTGTGTTGAGAACTGAAAGACTGTGTTGATTTTGTCTATGTTTTGAATAGAATGATTCTGTACCTCTGTTATGATTTACTGGATTTTAACTATTTATTTATTGTAACATGATTATGAATGGATTATGTCGCGGAGAATGTATATGTTTCAGTGAGATGTTGATGACTACTGATGATGAAGCTGGTGCTCCTCCTGATACACCACGGAGATCTCAAAAAAGTATGGTTAAACTACGAAGTCCATCGTGAAATAGTTCAAGTGAAGAAGTGGTGTCTAAAGATTTTCTGAACGTGGTTAAAGTTAGCTGGTTTAGCAAAGAGATTGTTTGGAGCTTCGCTAACAGTTGTTTTTAGTTCAGGTGAGTGGCAAGTTAAACTCATGAAGGCTTTTCCCAGTGAATAGAATTACGGTAGACTTTTAGAATAAATGTTAAATCTTGTTTCACGTGATGATGAAAGTCTTCGTTAATATTTTTATGATAAATTATTTTATGATAAATTATTTTATGTTAAATTTATTATTAATAAACCCCATTATTATAGTAAAATTTGTGGTAGAACGGCTGTCTAATAATAGTGTATACAGTATTAATGATAGTTCAGTGAGAAATAAGGCACAGGCACAGAATAGTTCTGAGTCGTAAGATTTACTTTTCTTTCTTACTTCCCAAAACCCTCAACCACTACTTAATGGTAAATTTCGCGAGCATGGTGATACGTTCAAAGTTCCAAGTTAATTTGCAACTAAGATTTGTACAGATCTTAATTAGGTACAAATTGGAGATAGTGGCCTTTTACAGGCGTTGCCACTATAATTATAATATAATATTTTACAACCTTTAATAATATATCAATAATTATATAAAACAATTGGAATAAAAACGACACTATTTAATCTAAATAAATACTTAAATATGTAAATAATTATTGAAACATAATCTTAAAATAAGTTTATATAGACTTGGATTTGACTTACTGGATAATTGATTAAAACATCGTTAGTATTTTTGATTACTGGTTCATATTGCATTATGTGAAGGGTTATATACAGGATTAGGAATTGGTCAAGATTGGTTGAATTGTGATTTCAATCATAAGATTTTGATAAAGAAGTGTCTTTAGTCGCCGTATTAAAGAGTTTACTTGAGATTAGGTGAATTGTCGTTTTTCTAAATATTCTTTAATTAAAGAGTAACATTTTTTTTATTAAGAGTTTCTTTAGCTTTTTATTAAATATAGGGTATGAGTTTCATTTTTAATGTCTAATGGTAATTTATTAAGTATTTTTACTGCCATGTAGTACGGGCTTTCGTTGAGCATTTCAGTCCGAGATGGCGGGATGTATAATCCTTTTTGTGTCACGTATTTAAGGTGTATGTTTCTTTAACTCTAGTAAGTGTTTGTACTAGTTTTGTATAAAGAAATGTCATAGATGTATACTGAAGGCAGAGTCAAGAGCTCGTATTCGGTATAAGTAGGCTTACAGGTTTTAGTGTTGGCTATGTGGGCTATAATTCTGACACATTTTTTTTGTATGGTAAACAACTGATTTGCTTTTGCTCTATTTCCCCACAGCATTATACCATATTTTAGCCACGAATATGCATATGCATTGTAGGCAGACAGAGAGGTGCTTGTGTTAGAGCATTGATTAATTTGAAGTTCTTGATAGTTTTGTTAAAAGAATCCTGATAGTTTCGATTTTATTTGTCCTATATGTGATTTCCAAGTTACATGTGTATCTATATGAATTTCAAGTAAGTTAAATGTTTCCACGGTTTCTAAATATGTTTTTGGTATATAATATTTGTATTTAAGAGTGGTTTCTTGTGGGATCTGAATTGTATAATTTTTATTTTACCGTAATTTATTTCTAATTTATGGTCTTGTAACCAAATTGTTGCACAATCCAATGTTTCATGTATTGGTTGGACAGGATCATAATTATTCTCACATCTTATAAGAATTGAGATATCATCCGCGAAGAGATCCGGAACAGTAATTCGCTATTTAGTATTTTTGGAAGGTTATGTACGTTAGAAACAGTATGCAACTAGTTTTATGAGAGACTGGTGCCCGAGTTAGGTTTGGGAGAACCTGTATTACAGGTCACCAGCGCCCCACTCCTCAGATTGATTTAAAGATTGCTTTCTTTGTAATTATAATTGCTTGAAACTCATAATTCTAAATTTATAACAGTAGAGATATAAATAGATAACAATAATAATAATATTAAGATTAGATATTGTGTAAAAAAAAGAGCTTGTGTGTTTATGAATTCTGAATAGTCTGCAATGGGTATGTATGTAATGGGACTTAGGTTTAGAAAATAATAAAAAAACAATACTGGTATTAAACAATAAAGACAATGACATGATGTTAGAGCCCTGTGATAAAGATAAAGATAGATTAAACCTTATACGCTTTCGTTATGTCCAGTAATAGTTCTATAACATTTTGTATGTCATTCACATATTGTAAGGATGTTTGAACGTATATGATTTTGACTTTCAAAAACTGTTTTGATTATCGTCCAGTATTCCAATTATTTCCAAGAAACTGGTTTAATCGGTTGCACATTGCCTTTTCAAATACTTTCGAGAAGGTAGGTAAAAGGGTTATGGCCTGTAGTTGTTAGGCGTATGTGTGTCCCCTTTTAATGGATCGGTTTAACAAGTGATAATTTAAGTGCATTGGGAAATTTTCCTTGAATATTTTAAATCACCTGTCATAAATAATAAATGCTTACATTGAATTTGATAGTGATTGTAGACCTTCGCGCAAAACCGATGCCGAGCTACTTAATTTGGGTAAAAGTTTTAATAAGTTCCAGTAGTTAAGGGTTTTGGACAATCAGCTGTTTTGCCGCTGCATAAAAGACATGTATTAGCTAAGATTGATGAAATTGAATCTGATATGAGCTCAAAATCATAATAATCCAGAAATATGGTTCTGATTAGTTCTACCTAAAAGTATTTTATTTGCTGTTTTATTGATAATTTTAATGTGGTCACGTATCAATCATTCATTTATTTTCTGAACAAAGTTACAGATATATGGATGTTATATTAAAGTAATAGTATTCTATGTTCTATCTAAATGCATAAAATGTTCATCTTGATTGCTACATAATGCAAAAATAAGTTTTACATATAAAAAAGTCATAAATCAATTGAATTAGTTCATAATCTAAAATCACAAAATAAAATTAGTACATAACAAATATAAAACAGAATACAAAACCAAGTTTTACGCATAAAATGGTCCCATCTATCTAGAATTTTTAATTTAGACATAGCCCTAATGCATTGTTTTGAGCATTAAAAGCTGCATTACTGTGTTTGTGGGGAAACTCACCCAATAAGTAGTACCGTATCTTGGATGTAATTCTGATTGTCATAGGCAGTAATGCATCTCGGTTTCTTATCGAGGGAAGTTTAAATATTTTTGCTCAAACCGTGTATGTGCTTTCCAGTCAATTTTGCTGTCAATAATTAAGCCTAGAAATTTATTTTATTTGGTTGTCATGATAGTGAAAATTAAGTGTCGGTGGATTGAATTCATTGTCTAAATTGAATTATGATGGTTTTTTTTCAAATTTATTATTATTATCTCTCATCCATTCTATTATTAAATGTCAACATCCGTTAATATAATTTTTACATTGAAATATTAATAACATTCAATTATAGCAGTGCTATCGTGAGTAAATCGTGACATTGACCTGTTTATAGCTTTAGTCAACTCATTGGTGTATATTATAAATAATAGGGAACCCAAGAACTACCCATCATACTTAACCAATCTATTGAGAGAATTAATTTTGTTTTCAAGTTTTGTTTTTCTTTTGCCTAAATGTTTAATGTCGGTGCATTTAACTAAATATAAAAAAAAGGATTCGATATATCCTAGGTTAGGTCCCCATACCGCGCATGAATTTAATTTTTCTAATAATATTTATGGTCCACGCAGTCAAATACTTCAATGACACAAGAAAAAAATGGCTCAATCTGGTATTTTATTCTCAATTCTTGATACATTAATATTTAAGAAATCGTAAATCGCCCTGTTCAACCTTTTAGTTCTGCAACAAACATATTCCTTTTTTTTTCGAAGTAAGAATAAATTTGGGCGTATATATACTTGATGATTGTAGAGAATACCGACAAGAGAGCTCTAGGCTTATAGAATAGGCTTACATAAGGTTTTTCTATTTTTAAAGAGGGGCTTTATTAGTTTGTCTAGGTAAATATCTAAAGCTAATCCAATGTTCAGGATATGGCTTAGAGGGTCTATTTTTGTAGATACATCGTCATTGTTATAGTGGTAGTTTTAATTTTTTTTTCTCTTTGTTTTTGTTTTGTAATAATGTGTTATTGACAAAATGTATTTTATGGTTGTATTCAAAACTTTTATATGTTATTATTTTTATTTTATTTGAATGTTATGATGTGCTGATGTTTTTTTGAAAGGTATATGTAACTTATGTTTATGTATTGTGTGTGCCAGGAGGCAATACAGGGTCGGATGGCTGAATGTTATGATTTCCAAATAATTGGTAACATTTTTATTTTCACTTTGTTTTTGTTTTGAAATAATGTGTTATTGACAAAATGTATTTTATGGTTGTATTCAAAACTTTTATGTTATTATTTTTATTTTATTTGAATGTTATGATTTGCTGATGTTTTTTTTGAAAAGTATATGTAACTTATGTTTTTGTATTGTGTGTGCCAGGAGGCAACACAGGGTCGGATGGCCGAATGTTATGATTTCCAAATAATTGGTAACATTTTTGGTGATTTGTTTACTTAAAAAGGTATGATTTTGCTTTGTATTTAATTTAATATTTATTAAAAGGATATAATCTGCCTAAAAGAGGTGAATGAGCGGAATGGCCGATGCATTCAGTTCATTCCCGTTCATGACATTCAGAATGGTCGCTAGTTCGGTCGGCAGTTCTTAGCGAGCGCTCGAACCGAAGGTTGTTAACAAGTGTTGTATATTGTTTGTATCTACAGAAATGATTTAATTTAGTTAACGTTTGCTAAGTGTTGTAATGGTGCAATCCTGATGAGTTGAATAAACATATATGGTTGCTGAATAACGTGTTTTCTTATCGCCTGTGAGATATACCTTAATGCGTTATTAGTATATATTATCATATTTATACATGTGAATTGTCAACTATTATATCATGGATTATTGGATTTGGAGTGTAAAAAATTTACGAAATGTAGCTTTTCACTTCTATCAGCAGTCAATAATAGACTGCAGTATACACATTTTTTGTATTTCACCAACTGGCTTTAATGTTTATGAAAAAGCTTAAATTTTGTTACATGCATAAAAAATTAATCCACTAGCCTAAAGTCTTTTTTGGATTATGAAAGGAATTTATTATTGCTTGTAAATGTAAATTGAAGGTAATTGAATTTTAAGACAGGAAGGTAGTTACATTTTAATAAGTTAGATTTCCAAAAGTCTAGATTTATTTATTACCTGCATCACAGAAAGTAGTTTTATTTTCTTGTCATTTGATATTGCGTCAGATAGCAACCTGGCTAGTATTGGCAGAAATCTGAAAATAAAGAAATTAAACTTGTCAGTCATCATACGCAAAAAAAAAACACCTTCAAGCACCTTTACACTTCTCAAGATTTGTTATTTAAGTGCATATAGTACTTGTAAAATCACAAATTATATCATAATTTGAATTATAAATAAATAGGCTCAGCCTAGTGGTATGTGAGGAGTTAAACAAGCTATAATTTTTTGTTGCTTGGTATATGCTTGCCTTTCAAGTCGCAGCTCATGAGTTCAATTGCCAACATGTCTATTTGTCCTGAGTCTGGGTGTAATTAACTATATAAGTATGTATTTACAAAAGAAAAGTAGTATCAGGGTTCCATAGTAAAAGCTCTGCTTAGTTTGGGATCAGATGGCAGTGTAAATAATGTGTTTGTGAATAGAAAAGATAACCACATTAAAATTGGTTCATCAGATTTGAAGCTTCATTGTAAAGGTCAGGCATAGGATTCACACATTGTTTTCGATGATTAACAGTTTCACTCACTTATAAGTATGAGTAAGAGCATGTCTTGCACTAGGTTCCATGGCAGCTCTCGTCAGCACTGCTACTCCAGCCCAATGGGGAGCACGGGCATCACACATTACCCTCCATAATGAACTGAAGAAAGCACACACTTCTGACCGGCCAGGGGAGAAGATTGAAAGGTCACATGAGGATGCCACCAGCTGAAATATAAATATACCAAAATATTTTTATGATAGTATGAATTAAAACTGTGACTGACGAAATTGCAGAAACAGCTAAAGCATACGAGGAACACATAATTAAGCATCCAAACATGTTGGCAAATAACCTTATCAATCTGCAGCTGGTAACACTAAGAAGCTGCAGGCTAAGAGAAAAATTCCACAAGATCTGATCATATAAAGGTTTAAACATGTCAATGGAATTCTCACTTACCTATTGCAATTAAGGAGCAAATAATAGATTGCGATAAAAAAAATAATATTTAAAAAAGTATAGTATGCACTCAAAAGGAGAACCCTACACTGGGTAGGAGTGATGACAATGTTGGAC
Organism: Pseudoips prasinana; assembly: GCA_951640165.1. Taxonomy (NCBI): domain Eukaryota; kingdom Metazoa; phylum Arthropoda; class Insecta; order Lepidoptera; family Nolidae; genus Pseudoips; species Pseudoips prasinana. The sequence goes on from OX621254.1 coordinate 10,619,519, forward strand.
CACATATAGAACTCTCACATGTTCATATTTTTTATAATGTATATTATATAATGTCTATAATATAATAGATTAAGGCACCTCATAAAACTTTTAAAAGGGACTCTCAGCCACTCGTGTTCACCTGTCCTTAAGAGATTGGCAAACTAAAGCACATATGCAATGGATATAGTGATCATCACAGTGGTTCAATTTCTGAGTGTCTTTGTGCTTCAGAGTGCGCTAGGCCCCAGCAGGCTGTCAGTCCTGGTTGGTGACATTAGAAAATAGTTGTTAAGCCATGTCACAGGCTTACTGGGTGGTTTTAACAACTGTTAAACCAGGGTAAGCACTGCCCATACATTAAAGAATGAATTCTATATACAAACATAATGCATTAATTTATCTGACAAGCTTGTTGGTTTAGTGGTTTGAGACCCTGACTACTTAGCCAGAGTTGTGAGTTGGATCTCCACCCAGGACAAATATGTATGTGTGAAAAGCATGGTTATTTGTTGTATCTGGGTGTTGTTTTTGTATGTATTTATCTATTATATGCATCAGTTGTCTGGTTACCATCGTATAGGCTAGTCAGGCCTAGTTTGGAATCAATTTGCAGTGTGTTAGCTGTCCGCAGATTTTTATTTATTTATTAAAAACATGAATAGGAAGCCTTAATATAAAACACTTACAAAAGGCCAAAGAAGGCCTTGCCATGAATGACCGCTTATCACATATGTGCTTAAGCAATCGTGCCGGTTAAACCATGGGTAATGTTCGAGAAATCTCAACAACATCAGCATAATGGAAAAGCTTTGAACATACCCCTAAATAACGTGTCATCATATTCACAGCAGATTCACTGTGGGATGCTTCAAATTCTCGAGCAGCGGCCACAAATGCTTTTATATTGGAAAACTTTGTTCCTTCCGATGGATTACTAATATTGTCCAAACCGTCGACCTCCATATCCATATTAACGACAAACTAGCAATTTATAAATACAAATAAGTGTTACAAGACAGTGTTAACTTTAATTTAGAAGAATATTAAAGAATCTTCCAAAATATATAATACAGAAAAGAATAAAAAGTTAAAAGATAACTGATAACGTCAGAAAATTCAATTTTAACAGTCGACTTTTTGTTTCTTCGGTTGATAGTCGGCCATTTTAATTGTTTATTAAAGTCTTGATCCTGATTGGACCATGCCTTGTACCATAAACAAGCAATGTTGCTACTGTAATAAGTTAGTTACATACTCTCTGCCAATTATGCCAAAGCATTGCTGCATATTTTGTTAAAAAATTACAATTCATAAATTTACATGGTTAGATATATTATTTACACATAATAATAATACGTATTATAAAAATTCCATGTTTAACTGTAACTGTAATATATATAAAAATAGATATTCAACCGTGTGTAATTATCATAACACACGGTTGAATATCTATTTTTATATATATATATATTTTTTTAATCTTAAATGTTTCCAATTTTTGTTTTAATTTTTATAATTTTTATTTGTAACTCAGTGTTTCTGTTTTGTTAATGTATGTAAAGCATTTTTTTATATTTGGCGAAAGCATTTTATTATTGTTAGTTGTGGTTGCCTGTAACTGAATGAGCACAAGGCATGTCTTTAAATTACAAGCTTAAATACAAAAAATACTATCAAGATAATATGAAAACTTATTCCATATAAACAATGGATAATACAAGGCAATAAACCACAAACGGCAACATAAAGTAAACAACCTGTAGTTCAACAGAGATAACATTGGCTGCCGGCGGCGCAGGACCGGTTTCCACTATGCCTAGCGCTGTCGAGAACGCACAATCGTGCATAAAAATATATGCGAACAGGTGTTTGTCTATCGCTGTTAGCCACATTTGATGTACATACATATTAAAGTGCACGCGAGGATAATGTGCGTTTAATATAATGCACGTTAATTTTTGTATTTAAGTACATAATTAAGTCTATATTAAGTGTTAAAAGCGAATGTGAGTGCCAATACAAACCAGTCTTGGTTTAATGGCACAAAACGAATAATAATGTATCGAACATATATATGTATAAATAAATAAAAAAAAAAAACAACGAAAATTGGTTTGAACGAGAAATACTACTTAGTTGTAAGAAATGTGTATCATTTGTTGGTGATCCTAATAAAATAAATAAATAAATAAGTAACTGTAACAAATATATCTACATTAATATACTAACGAATTTTAATACTAAAAGGCCTTAAAATAAAACATGTGATTGAACGTTGTATGAGACAAGAAACATTTTTCGAAGGCTTCTCAGGCGCAAAGACACGTTTAGCATTATTGTAATCTATCTCTCGTAGGATAAATCCTATTTATGAATATGTTTGGCTCTTTTTACTATAAGTTTTCGTTTCCTCAAATTTTCTAATCCCAATAGTGCTAAAAGCTTAAGTTTTTCTTCTTTTACTTGTAAAAGAGACACCGTAACAACTGAAAGTGTGAGTGAATGCCTATTCGGAGGAGAAGAGAAATGGCTGAGCGAAAGAATTTACCTCGAGGGACCTGATACTCAAAACGTTTACGGAGATAGATCACCTATCTATCTCTGTAGACGTTTTTTAGCATTATAATTATAAAGAATAGTATAGAGGAATTAGATAATATGACAATCTCACTGACGCCAAATTGGTAACCAATTCAACTGAGACTGAAAACCTGACACATGGTCATATTTTTATTTTCCAAAAATGAAACGGATACACAAATTTTGCAATCTGTTACGCTTGCTAAGTAGTTTTAAGTAGTATAAAAAAATAGACATCAGCATAGTCGAGATCGAAGTGGGAATAGTAGTGATGGTGCAAAATTAACTTTGGTGCGAAATGGAAAATATTTTTGTAACATTTAAGAGACTGGAAAGAACAGTATACACATGGACAAAGTGTCTCCTCGAAGATAAGAGTTTAATCACGCTATTACTGAAGATGAGATATTTAGGAAACATAGGTCAATATCAATGGAGTTAAAAGCACTGCTTAAGTTCAATAAAACAATCACCGTAAGTAATTACCGATCCATGTTCAATTGAATATCATCAGTAATGTTTACTAGAAGTAATGTTTAAAGCAGTAATGGTGCTATAGATATAGACTGTGGCGAAATGCGGATCGTAATGAGAGAGTTGCTGGTAAACAATAGTCTCTAGTACTTTGGACAATGTAGTCCTCTTGTAGTTCTTAGTTTTTTCTAACCTTTGACTTTTTGCTTCAAACCTGATCTATTTCGTCTGCACGATAATTATATTTATTTTTCTCGAAACCTGTAAAATTTGAACCACCCGTTTTTTAAATTGTTATTTGAAATTGGCAACTCAGACCTTATCATTGAAAAAGTCTTGTTGACGTTTATCAACGTTTCCATAGAGAAATTCTTACAGAACGTATTTTTATTTTGCGAAAAAATAATATTGGCAAAAATTTCTTAAACTTGTATACATACCAATAATTCCGACGGATTTAAAATGGGCGTAGATGTTGATACTATTTCACCCGGTGACTGTATGTATTTAGCGTGGAGTTTATAACCTATCAACATGTAATTCATTTAGTTTGTCATCATATTTCTTTTGATTTATAGGCTGCACATACCCGAAACCTGGCCAAACAGTTGTCGTACATTATACGGGAACACTACAGAATGGCAAAAAGTTTGACTCTTCGAGAGATAGAGGTCAACCTTTCAAATTTACTCTTGGCCGAGGTGATGTTATCAAAGGATGGGACCAAGGCTTAACACGCGTTAGTATTATTTACTTACATTCTTAATTTTTTTATCGTATGGGCATTCGTTACTCGTCCTAGTGTCAATTGTTAAAGCCACCCAGTATGGCCTCTAACATGGCTGAACGACTGTTGCCTAATGGGGACCGACAGCTTAACGTGCCCTCCGAAGGACGGAGACATCTATGGACCGACCACCAGCCTAGTTGCTTAACCTTGCCACTCACTTTCGGACTGGTGAAAGCACCTGGCTATGAGCCACTCCATCATCATCAATCATACAGGGAGTGATTAACCTGGTGACAAAGTCGCTCAACCTGCCCAATAAGGCTCTGACATGGCAGTAACAACCAGGACACACAGCTTAATTTGCCCAAAGCATGAAGCCACTTGGAAATTGAACCACTTTGTTGGTCACGTATCTGTAGACTAATCATATGGCTAGGTTCTTTACTTCTCCAATCACTTATGAACTGGTGCAACAGCATAACTGGCTATGAAAGAGAAAGAAGCCTAGAGTAACTTTGCGTCATGTCAGTCAAAAGACATCCACTCACTGTAATTCTGTATTTCGAAGTTCAAAATAGCGATGAACTGTAGCCCTAAAGTACTGAAACGCGACTCACGTTAGTGCGAAAGTGCGCCACATCGATACACATAATTTCGAATGTTTTCCACTGCGATGCACATTAGTGCGAAAAAAGTATTCCACATCGTTTGGGTTAGGTTAGGTTAGAACGGTGACCATTTGGCGCGCGAAGGCGAGCGAGCGTAGCGGCCGCCGAGCGCTAGAAAAATATTAACCATGGATATCTCCATAATGGCATGCCTTCGCATTTACTGGACTTTCGCACTAACGTGCATCGCGCTGGAATACATTCGACAATGTGTGAATCGATGTGGCGCACTTTCGCACTAACGTGAGTCGCGTTTCAGTACTTTAGGGCTACAGTTCATCGCTATTTTGAACTTCGAAATACAGTAATACAGTCACATCCACTGATAGACAAAGGGATGAAACAAAAATTAGGTTTTATTAAGTAAACATGTATAGAGAGGATTACATCTTGTTCTTTTAAAGTTCCTCCAAGGAAATAACCTTGGATAATATTTTAATAAAGACTACAATGGGTTTCAATTGCTTTAAATATCTTTTTCACTAGGCATTATTTAATAAATTGATTCCATTGGATTTAAATTGTTACTATATTTACTGCTAGTACTTACCTATAATAAAAAGTTACATATTTTTAGAAATAACAATTTATTTTTGTCTTTTCAGATGTCTGTTGGTGAGAGAGCTACACTAACTTGCTCACCTGACTTTGCTTATGGATCTAGAGGACACCCCGGTATTATCCCACCAAACTCCACCTTAGTATTTGACGTTGAACTCTTACGGGTTGAATAATTTTCTATGTATATGCCAAATTATCTGTAAGTTGAAGGGATGTAAAACCAGCAAATAATTGAAATTGTTTAATAATGCCTTACTCACCTAAATAGGTACAAGTATATAGATGTTACGGTAAAATAAAGGGACACAAATCCATACACTATCCCATGAAATATAACACTCAGCTATTTAGCAAAGCAGTTCTCTGCACAATAAAATTGGCCTTGTGCATACTTAAGTTAATCATTATTTTGTTTGCTATTTCCTAGTGAGATGAAGACCAATGTAAGTTGCTGGCCTGATATATACAATGTACGAGTTTTAATTAGTATTTACAAAGTATGTAAAATAAAAGTATAGCTGATTATAATAACTTAGGGATTTATGGAAAGTATTATTTTGTGTAAGTAAGGAGTCTTATTTTGTAAACTGATGGTCTACAATTTGTTCTGCACTGAAAACATACATAGTAGTGCATTTCCCACATTCTGTTACCTATTTAGCTGATTCTGCATTGGCTTGGTTAAATAGACCAGGTTAAAAAAAGATGTAAATTGATGTAAATATACAAATCTATTGTCTACTACTGAGTTGGAGGCACAGGTTGAATGTAACCAATATCTGTTCTAATCCTGGTAATCCAAGGTATTGGCCAACATAGATTAGATAAAAGTTACAAATTGTAGAATATTTTTTTTATAGCTGACTCACTCATCACTATCACTTACAAAATAGTTTGAAGTCCTATTCTGAATTTGCATCTTACCTATGCCTATACCTATCATCCATCTTATAGACTGACTGGGGACAGACTAGAGACTGGATCTACCAATGAGACTGACTCAAAGGTTTGACTGTTGGGCCTTGAATATGTGCTGCTTAATATATTATGGTTAGAACATGCTCAGAATTGATAATTGATCCAACCATTCATATATAAAATAGAATAGTATAATTGCCTTATGAATACTTCAGAAGCTCAATCTTATAGCCTTTTACTAGCCTTCAACTTTTATAGATTCTTGGTACAATTTTATTGTTTTATATATGTTAGTAATAATTATAAATGTTGTTAAATTCTTAAAAGTTCTAAATGTTTATAATCAATGTTCGAAATTAGTGTTATTGGACTTCTGTGTTAATGATCATATCGAAATACTCTAATATCATTTTAAAACTCATGCTCTGTTCTCTCTGTTCATGCAAACTTGGGCTACAATGCAATCAGCTCAATTTAAAAATATTAAGTTATTTATGCGTAACGCCAATAGATTAGCTTTGCTGGATATTCTAAAAAATATTGTAAAAGCAGTTTAAAGATTGCATAAGCATTTACAATTTTATAATTACTTGCTGTGATAATTAGTGATTGAGGTGATGAACAGAACCTTAATCAAAAAGGAAATCTGAAACAGGTCATATTTAAGTTTTAATGCATTAACTGCATTATAACTTAGATATTACCTATTGTACACAATACATTCACAATCCTTTAAAAAACTAGTAAAAAAAATTCTATCTAAGTAATTGGTTTTGGTATTCAGATTTTAATGTTTGAAAATTAACACTATATTCATTTTATATTATATGTAGTATACTTATATATTGCATTATTCATAGATTAGGAATGGCTTAACTAAGTTCTTGTTAAAATTATTGTCTTTAAAACTGAGAAGAAAGATACAAAATAAGTTAGAACAGGTATGCAGGGCACGTTGTTTACTGTCTTGAAAAGTTTTACCAATTGCCAAGCTTTGTTGCCAGCATGAGTTTTGCTTTCTGTAAACTCATACTAAGGCTGTTTACAGTTAGCTTAGCTTTCACTGCTTCATCGGACAGTTGCAAGCCTACTTATTAGCTTAAAATAATTTTCTATACAATAATAACTTCAATTGAATCTGATGTGTTAAATCAAACAAATACTATATTATACTCAGCATATTAAACAATAATATTATTTATTAACTGTTATTTAAATAGGATTGCTAATCTCTTAATTAATTTTTTTTTTATTAATTTTACTATTATTCATTAAAGTATTATTATTGGTATAATGAAGTATGTACATGTATGTGTATTAACTTATAAAATAAGTTTAATATTGCTGTAATGCTTTATGGTAATATGTAAGGTATGTACAAATTTAAATGTTAACTAATGAAGTAATTATTATATAATGTAAGTTATATTATCTTACTATGATTATTAGGCAGCCACTTTTTTATTTTTGGAACCATGTGCCTATTAAAATAGTTTATATAATTAACAAAAATCTGTAGTGCATTGAGCAAACTACACAGAAATTCCTATAAATAGGTACTTAGATATTGTCAACTACAGCAAGCAGTAGTGATGCTTACGCACAAGCAAGTACTTAAATTAATATGAATAAAAAATTGTGGCAGGCAGAGACTAGAAAGTAAAAGAATGAAGCCTCATAGTATGAAAAACTCTGTATGTAAGAGTTAGACTCACATATAAATCAGTTTAGTCCATGTTCAACGGCCACAATCTCTACTGCCTCTCTTGTTGAATCCCTAAATGTAGTCCATACTTTTAACCATCACAAAAGATTGTTAGTGAACAAACTAAAACACCATTTCTGTAATGTGGTGGCCATGTAATTTTATAATTCAGATAACTTTTAAATTTTTATAATTCAGAAACCCATTAGTTAAAATTAATGTTGCAAATGATGTCCACAATATGAATTTATAAAGGTTTTACAAAGTCATTTACATGACTGCATTCCGTTGGTTAAGACAATAGCCTCCCTACTACTATGGCATCCCTTACATGCATTAGGTTTAATCCTCCCTTGCAGAAAACTAAGTGTGACTCATAAATGGTAGTCGTGAGTCTGGATGAGCTTTGTGCATGTTAATTGTAAAGCAATAGTTATGGTTCATGCTTGGTTGGTATAAACCAGTAAACATTGTTCTCCATCTGTTAGCGTTTATGGCATTTATTGAATACCATAATATAATAAAATAGATCCAAGTTCCTCAATTACAATATAAATACTTTTTATTTTTAAGTAATATTCTTCTTGCTAACATGTGTATTATGGATTTGTATTTAGTCATTTATTGATATTATGTATAATAAAAGATTTTATTCAAAAGTTTGTTTTATTGTAATACTCTCCTCCACCATGGACAAAATAACCACATTTTTATAAAAATAAATAGATTGAAACATAATATTACATTCACTTTGTATAACACAAATATTATGGCTATAACACAAATATTTGTTTACAATAATTAACAAAATATTTTTTTTATATTACTACCAAGTACAAGACACAGCTTATAAAATGATATCTTATCTATGGCAACAATCTTATAAAAATTATTATCACAGATAATTAACATAATTATTCTTTTTACATTTTTGGCATAACTTTATTGTTTCATGAAATTAAGAATTATTTTATGTCTTCAGTTTTAGAGCAAACTTAGTTGTATTTACTTCTTCAAATATCACATTTATAACTTTTGTAATAAGTTTAGAAACAAGAGATTTTATAAGCCCTCAGGATAATAATTCATTAATGGCACAACAGTGTTCTTTGTGAAAGGTGTACGGCATAGAGCACATGTCTCCAATGCACCATAGCAACAAGTGTGACAAAATATATGTCCACAAGGTAAAACACATGGATTTACAATCTCCTCTAAGCATGCTGCACAAGATTTATTGCTATCAACCTCATTGGGCGTCTCTTGCATTTGATCCATATGTGTTTTAGCTCTATATAAACTTTGTCCACATGATACCAAAGCATGCAATAAAGTAACAATTCCTAGCAACCTTAAGTGTGCATAATATGCAGCTGCAGCTGGCCTGACATGTACATAATCTATACCAGTCACTGTCTTACCAATCTGTGTTGGGCCGCCATAGATGTATGCTAGCCCACGATGTATATTCTGTATTTGAGGCACTACATTGACAAAAGTTTTAAGTAAAACCAAAAATAGATTCTGTGCTTCAGATGTTAAGTTTGGATTTTGTTCTACTTTCTTTTCAAGGCTTTGTAGTATCTGTCTTGTAATGTTCTCGCCAAATGTTGATAATAGTATGCTCAGTAAACGGCTGTAGAATGATGGTAATTTGTAGTAGCTTTCATCCACTTGGACGATGCCAGAGTATTCTTCTCCCAATGTCTGGAGGTCTTTTAAAGTTGTCAACGATCTGTATATCAAAGAAGAAAGTGGTATCGCCTTGGAAGCGTGTCGTGAAGACATTAACTTTGACAAAGATTCCGCCAGCTGTTTCTCGTAGAGGTCGTCTTTCTGCCATGCGCGGAGTACTTCAGCCGGCTGTGCAGTCGGTAGAGCCATGGTTGATTTTTCAGAATAAGTAGCTCAGCTCAGAATCCTCAGTAGTTTGTTGATTTATTTATTTGATTTATAATTACTCGGCAAATTCCTCCGTATACTTATCAGAATGTCTGATTAATTGAATGAGAGTCTACGTAAAATAAACGAAAATTATATTTTGTTAATTAATAATAGTAACAGAAAATAAAATGGTAATGCTACGACAAAACTTGATAACAAACAATGATAACAGTGCCAAAGAGATTTTTTTTGCCCTCTTTGGGCAGGCTAAGGTCTGTGACCATACCGCCTCGTCTTCAGTTGTAATATATAAATTTCAAAGTCAGTCAGTCATGTCCGTCACAGTCATGTCCATCACGTCCGTCACAGTCAAGTCATAGTCCTACCCCTGTAAAGCAGTGGAGACTTTACTAGAGGCTTCTATGGAGTTTTGGTTTCAACACGGAAAATCACAATTTACGGCAATATTGCACTTTCCTCCACTTGTGTACGTTGTCGAAGATGTTATGTCTAAAAATCCACCATATTTACACATAAAAACTCGAATTTACACCAGTTATTGAAAATAAAACATAGCCTCGATGCGTCCTTTTCCGCGTTGGCGCCAAAACTCAGTGCCAGAGAGAATATAGTAAAGCCAAAGATATTATAATATAACAAGATTGCGCACTCCAAGATTTAGTTCAAAGTAAAATGAACTCAAAATCTTTAGATACAGTCCATTTCTCTTTGTAGTGTACCAATAGACTATATTTAAATAATTTTTATTTATTTAAGACGTACACAACGTTTTTTTAAACTATGTCTTATTCTTTGATAGCTTTTTAAATACATTTAATTTGGGTTTAGTAAATTCAATAGCAGTATTTATAAGAAATGACGTTTACCACACTCAATTTGTAAACAAATATGGCGAATGTTTGTTTTGAAATTATTTATCGTATTGTGCTCCAATCCAGTTCCAATTTGCTTAAAAATGGTTTTAACTTGTTGCGTAAAAGGGTGTAAAAGTGAGGGTCATCTGGGGAGTGGTATATCTTTTCACAAGTAATTGTTATCTTGTAATGTTTCTATATTTTGGCTAAGTTCAGCAACAGGGTAACCATTCGTTTGCATTCGTTACGTATTTAATGGATCGTTTTTCTAGATTTCCCAAAAACGAGGAATTGAAACAAAAATGGATGAATATTGTTCCCGGTAAATAATAATCTGATATAGCAATTAACTGTTTTATTAATGTTGTTCATACACACCCCATCTATGTAACAACCAGCGCGCTCTCTACTGAGCGCCTCGATCAGTTCATTGACGTAAACATTGAAGAGCGTAGGCGAGGTTAACCCCCCCTGCCTCACCCCGCACTCCAATCCATACGGCTCCGACAAGGCCCCAGCCCATCGAACCTGATTGATCTGGCCTCCATACCAGCACTTGAAAGTGCTTATAATTTCAGAAGGAACTCCGGCTTTCTGAAGCTTACCCCAAAGAGTACTGTAGGAGACCAGATCAAAGGCTTTGGAAAGATCGAGGAAGCACGCATACACAGGTGTTTTCCGGTCAGTGTAGTACTTGACAGCCCACTTTAGACATAGAATGGCACTCTCAGTAGACAGCCCAGCTCGGAACCCGAACTGGTTGTCGTGCAGTTTAATATGATTGCTAAGCTGTCTATTAAGCAGGCTGTCAAGCACTTTCGATATCACCGTCGCCAGGGAAATAGGCCTATAGTTTTTTATATCCGCGATATCACCTGTTTTGTTTTTTACTATAGGCACTACAATCGTCCTAGTCATCTGACTGGGTAAGTACTCATGACTTATACAAAAGTTGAATAACATTGCCAACACTCTTGGTAAATGAGGACCCGCGTACCTTAGGTGCTCAATGCTCAGACCATCATGACCTGGAGACTTTCCTCTCGACATAGCGGTGATGACACCCTTGATGTCCTTGGCTGTAAACCTAGTTTCAAGATCATGATGGTCCGGCGCATCAGGCATAAACACGCTGGATCCCAATGGTGACTTTACTTTGAACTGTTCCTTAAAGAGGTTAGCAATGTCTACAGGATCGTTCACACCGTTAACGGATACAGGGAGGCCCGGCCTATTACTCATCCTGTTTGTGTGCCTCCAAAAAGAGCGATAGTCTTTGTTCGAATGATGTGATGCCAAAATATCCATTTTTATCTGCTCTTGGTGTGTTTGACACCACTTCAGACGAGATTTAAATATCTTTCTAGTATTAGACATGTCTGCAAATACAGTACCTGTAAAAGGTCTACCACAATCCAGCCACACACAATACTTAAGCCGAGCGTCCCTGTATGCATCACTGACATGCTTGTTCCAGCCTGCCACAACCTTCTTTTTCCTATGTTTGCAGCTCCCTCGACCCATAACAGCTGATTCTGATAACGCTCGTACAATATTATTATACATACTGTCAATAGTATTGCGATGACAATGTTGTTTACAAATTTTATCGCAACAATTTCTGAACTCATCGGGGAAGTCAATCAAACTAAGTCTCTCATGACATGCCATGGTATAAGATTGTATTTGTTCAGAACTTCTCTCCCCCCATACAACAAAATTATCTACGTAATTATAATTACATTGCTTAAGGCAAAACTTATCAAATACACACTCAATTACAAGTGGGTAATGATCCGACCACAAAACGTCATAAATGACACACGCGTTCACTACAGAGTCACGAGCTGCTCTGGTGACCACACAGTGGTCCAACCACCTACGTGTGCCATGTGCATCGCTTATAAAGGTAAATGTATCTGAATTTATACCTAACAATTCCGTATCAACGCAATTCCAATCAAATTCCTGACAGAAATCTGTTAACTCTGCATAAAATCGACTTGTCGGGTGTGCATTAAAGTCTCCTAAAATGTAACAGTTTTCTATATTAGTGTTCTCTATAATGGCACTCACCGCGCTCAGGCAGTCCGTGTATTCCCCCAAGTTACATGCCTCATCCGTGGGCATGTACGCGTTGAGCACTAACACTGATCTATGGTTGCACATTATTTCGATAGCACACACTCGCGAGTTGTTACACTGAACCACTGATACCGTGTTAAATGCACTTTTCCTCCAAAGTATGGCCACGCCTCCGAAAGGACGGCCTCTCAAAATTCCCGCCGTTGTATCTACAGCTGATATTCCAGTACAGCCGAACTCATCACTGATACTATATAGGAATCCAAGTTCTTCTGGTAATAGCCAGGTTTCTTGAAGCGCTATTATGTCGTAATCGGAACATAGTTCCCGTATATAATCAATAGATCGCTGTATACTTTTACAATTAAAACTCACTAATTTATATATCTGTTTATCCATTATTAACTGGTCTCGGGCCGTCGCCAGACATTAAATTACTGGCCGCATTATTCTTCTTATAATGGACGAAACGTCTAAAAATTATTGCTTTTGGCCACAAGTTAACGTCCAAAAATAGGGCATCCTTCGACTCCGGCACAAAGAACTTAAATGACTTGTGGTTTAAGGTATGCACTTTTGACTGTATCCTTTCCAGTTTGACTGGAATATTAGTTTTTGCTAAGATGTAGTCTGTGATATCCTTCTCGCTAGTATTAACGCTTATATTGGATATAAAAATCGGCACATTTCTCTCCGCCGCTTTGAAATTTCCGAGAGAATCATTTGCTAAGCCGAATTTACCGATTAATCGTTTTTTATTACTTGATTTACGGTAAGTAACCGTAGTCCACCGCTCATTGCTTGATGGCTCATTAGATAAAACTGAATGGATGGAATTATCAGTTTGTTTACATTCTTTTAAAGCGGTCGCCTCGATCAGCTGTTCACTCGCCGTTAACATCTGCTCGGGTACAACAGACTGCTTGATTGCCGTCTCGCTCGCGCTCGCTTGCGATGCTAGCGATGCACCACCGCCGCCGCCGTTTGCCGCTGATGTAGGTTGCTGTAGATTCGGCGCACCCTCAATAATCAAATTATGAGAATGACTATGCTTATATGGTGTGGTACATTTGGGTGCTGTCGAACAGCTTGCAGCAAAGGAATTATCCAGCTGATCAGTCAACTCCAAAGGCGATACGTTCATAGTTTTATATGCACCTCTTCTCGTGTTCACATGAAAATTCACATTATCCTGGTTACTCACCGAACTTACATTACTATTCACACTCTGTATCTCTCTTCTTATAATTTCCAACTGTTCGAGTGAAGCATACGAGTCTTTAATAGTCCTTACTTCATCCTGAAGTATAACTAGCTTTTTGAGTAAGTCTGACACGTCTAGGTGATCAAAGGTAATCGGCGGAAGCCTTTCCAAATTTCGAGCGACGAACACGGGCATCTGATCAGGGAAGGATTTGAAAACACTTATGATGTCACTGAGTGCACGATTTACCTTTCCTTGCCCTTTACGAACGGGTTTTCTTTTGTCCGCCGGCAACGATTTTCAAATAGCAACGATTTCGACTTTTCAATTTCATCTCCGCTAAACGTCGCCACACACAGCCTGACTAGGCTTTCTTCGTCACATAACGATATCTTGTTTTGCACATAAGCCAGTAACTCGTCTATAACGATGTTACAACTACTACACTTAAGCGTAACCGACATTTTATAAACTTCTCATAAAATCATAAACGATATGACACACGTCATGCTCTGATGCGTGCGCGCACGGTACTGTGAAGTAAGCAAGGTACCGTCCTTAGAAAATTCTGATGCACATAAAGTTGTCGATGAAACAAAAATTTCCCCATTGGATAGCCAGATCAGAATCAGAATAGCATTTGAATGCATGATTTTTTGGACTATTCGAAATCACCAATCGTTCACCAGAAAGTTAAAGAAATAAGCAACGTCCACTGCTTCTTTCTTTAACTTCCATAGTATACTGTAAGTAAACTTTATATACGGAACACAGTTACGACTATTTGAAAACGAAGCTGGTTTTGGACCAAGTTGACCTAAGTTTTCTAGCAACTTTGGTCAATTTGGCCCAAAATCGCTCGTGCGTACATTATACTAACGCCCACGCCTCAGCTTCAGCTGTTCAGCTGCGTGTCTTTTATGTAAGTATAGTGTTTCACCAGCCGGCCGGATATTAATTGTGTATTGTGCAAGACAATCGCGGCTCATCATGACTTGTATCATTTTGCCTACCCGGTAGCTTTTCCCATCGCGTTCACTCTGTAACTCTAGGTGAGATTGTGATATCCAAACACATTTTGCGATTACGGAAATCCGGGTTTTAATTTTTAATTGAATGCGATTTCTTTATCAAGAAAATGTTTTTAATAGCAGCCATAGAGCATAACTTACTTTGGTAGCAGCTACGGAGTCAGTAAGTGGAATTTCGCATCCTGTACGCGCTGGTTGCTGCAGACTATTTATAAATAAAAGAGTTAGGTTGCTTAAGTTAGATTCCACACACGTATTTAGAAAGAAAATAATCACATCAGCTTAACAGATTTGTAGATTATTTATTATCGAACCCTAGGGTGCACATTGTCTAATGTGCACACTAGGGTTCGATAAACAATATAACATAAATTTACCTACATAGGAATTATGTAGGAACCTGCGCTTAAACAAACATCCATATCTTATTTATTACTTTATTTCTCTAATAATGTTTCCTTAATTAAACAAAACAATTTTTGCTATCATCACTTCAGTCCAAAATATATAAATCAATAGCAATCAATTACGAGGACACTTGCAGCACATATTTCTGTAAAAATCAGAGCGAAATTGATTGACATTCTACAATTAAGTTAAAAAAAAAACAATATTTTTTTTTTACCTTAATTGTAGAATGGCATAAACGAAGTCCACATCACTCTCCGATGTTTCTAGAAATAGGTTTGGAAAATGTTCTCCTATGAGAAGAACGCGTTGTGACGGTTCTTCTGTTGCCGCCCTGTGCAGAGTCGGTGCTCCCACCAGGTGCGCGGCTGTGTGTGTCAGAAGAAGTGGCGGTATGTGTTGGCGTGTGTGTGTCAGGTGCGGCGCCTCTTGGCAGGTGTCGTCGCTGGAGGGGTCGACGTGTTTGCTCTACGACGCCCGCGTCGGGAGCCTCCATCTTCATCTATTAGAGGTGATTCCCAAGCTGTAAAAAGTTGAATACATGACTTATTTAAGCTTGTTTACAGCGTATGCAACGGACTAGAGATAAGTTGTACAATTTTAGAAACCTATGTTTTAACTAGAACATTTTTTTTTTAATAAGACCGCCCGCTTTAGGGTTTCCTATCCCTGTGTCGCGGGGTACTTTACAAACATATAATAGACGGACACAGATTACATTCATACATATAAAGAAAACGTTCACAGAAGAAGTTATCACAAATTCGAGCGTCGTTAAGAGTGCGGAGATAAGCACAGGTGGTGCACTTCATCAAATAGCAAAATAGCGATGTCCGTTTTATATATTTCAAGCGTATTAATGTCTGGTCGTGAGTCTCCATCGAGACTAAGGCTGAGATCTATAGAGCGTACTTAGACTTATCTCAAACTTTACTTACGTAAAACTTTGCTAAGTGTATGCTAAGCTTATACTTTGATTTGGTATTTATAGACTTTTTGACGTTAAGATTATGCTTAGCATAAGCTAAGACAGGCAAAGTCAAAACACCAATTGTAATTTCGTTACATGCATTAACTTCTTAATTACTAATTAGAAAACATTTAAAAACAGTCATAATTATGAATAAAACATGGTGCGCATCGTTCCTCTGAGTATTATTACTATTATTGAACTATTTAGAAAATGACGAGTGAGACATAAAAATAGATTTATTAATGATCAACAATCGACATTAATTTTTATTATGAGAAACGGAACATTGTTGTATCAGCTGGGAACAATGATGAAAGAAAGGGTAGAGGATGAGCTGTAAACTGCATATACAATTTCTTATTGTATAAATATCGGACAAAAATGAACCTCACAAAAAAAAAAGTATTTATCTCGTTCTAACACATCGTACTTTACCGATGTAAAAAAAGTTCAACATATGTCAAAAACTTCAGAATCCCGTTGAAATTGTTCGTATGACGTCACTATGCCCCGCCTTGAAGCCATGACGCCATTTTAGGAAATCATTCGCGTCACGTAGCTTGTGGTAGTTCATCTGTCATCTGCTTGTCGGTTCGAGTAAATTTTCAGTTTTAAATTGAATATTGTGCCTTTCTTGGTGTTTTGGTGAAGTTAAAGAGATTCATTGAGCAGAAACTAACATGGTAAAGTGTTGCATCAGGGGATGTAATTCAAATTCGCGTAAAAATGACGAAGGATTGTCATTTTTCAGGTTAGTTCAATTTTCTTACTTAACAAGCCAATTTTTTGAGTAATATAAGTGTTATTACTGTAGTAAGTAATTAAGATTGTGCTGCCAACTGTTAACTATAACTTTCATCGAATACTATCTACTTTTTAATAAAAAAATAAACATTAGAATGTTTACATACAAACATAGTGTTGTTCTTACGTGTCTTGGTATTTTGTTGTTATCGATATACGGTTTACCTTGTTTTCAATAGCAGGAACATGAACATATCTTGAGATTAAAACTGTTTTCATGTCACTATGCGTAGATATCAATTGGTAACGTATTTCAGTAAAGTAAGTTAAAAAAAAAACAAAGTCTATATCAGTATTTTTACTACCAATCTATTAATCTTATTACTAATAAATAAATATATTAACAGTAATGTATTTCATGCAAGCTTTAGCAAAGGAGTAGGCAATAAGGATACCCATCGACCCACATTGATGCATATTATTATTGTTTTAGATTTCCAAAAAATGAAGCTCTTCGAAAGTTGTGGATCGATACAATTGGGAATGAGAACCTAAAACCAGCAGGAGTAATTAAAATATGCTCGAAGCACTTTGAAGAAAATTGTTTAAATAGAACGCTGAATGTAGTTCGGCTGAAAGATGATGTGATTCCGACTCTGTTCCCAGTAAGTATATTTTCTGTCTAAAAAGTACTAGTATATGAAACTCTAAATTTACTATCAATTTCAACTTTGGGTATATTATTATATATATAAAAGTGTGTTGAAAGGACATGTTTATGAGTGGTTACTGCCGATGAGCAGAGAAGAACTAATATTTTTATAAAAGTATATATAATTAATGAATTAACTCTCAACACAGAGTAATGATTGATTCCGGCAACATTTTACTATTGTTCTTTCAATCACTTTCAATGTCAGTTAGAATGTGCAGAATAATGCTGTGCATGAATGAGGACACCACCCGGACCGATTCTTTTCAATTATATTATGGAAAATGATTCCAGTTGAAAAAATGAAGTCCTGCGGTTAATGTAGCACACATGAAGAAAAATAGGATATGAATGGTGATATTGCTCAAGACACGTGCAGAGTTCTGCTGCGTGCAGTTAAACCACAAAATTTAAATTAGAATGTATCAATGTATGTAATAAGTTCTTCTCTACTCAGAGACTGCAGTCTCCAAAGAAACCATAAACATCTCCTTTATATTTATTGTTTGAATTTGATTATTTTACTTATTTTTATTATATTTTTTCAGTTTTCTTCATCTTCTGTGCAGCTTAGAGCGGTGTTGTCAACAAAAAATGATAACACTGGGAACACAACTGATTTGATACAAGTAATATAATTTTTTGTTGTTTGTTTTTCACATTCAAAATACATAATTTAGTCTCCATACTATTCTGAGTAAATGATTATTCAATTTAACGATACTCCTATACTAATATCTCCTCTATATAATAAAATTAACATAATATGTTTTCTTACAGTGTACTTCAATGGATGTAGCTTGCTTAAATCCCATCAATACAGAACAGTTACAAACAGCTAATATGGATGAATGATGAAAGGATGAATATTTATCCATAAATCCAGAAGACAGCCAGCCAGCCTTGGTTAGTATTTATACTCTGTATCCATGTTGACTGCTTGAAACTATGAACTCAAAATGATTGCTATCCGGAACTAGTACATTCCTACATAGAGACTTAAATCCTATAGTTATATAGTCTTTAAAATGTGGAAAATGCTAAATAGTCCTAAGCTATCCTTATTTTATACTACCTTAGATAATTGGCACAGTAATTTTCCCAAATAAAATTAAATTAAATATCAGGATAGATACACAAATATGAATATGTTTCAAATTAGAAATGACGTCTTGGATTATAATAAATAAGAATAAATGTTTTTCTTGCAGCATTTGCCGATGGATGAAGATATTTTAAATCCTCACTGCACGGAGCAGTTACAGCTGACAAGTGTTTCGTCAGGAGATACGAAAAAGAGTTCTATGGTTAGTATTTATGTTCTTCAACCGTAACCGAGAGCCACATACAGTGCTTTAGAATAAATATTGTTCATTGGCTAACTTTTTTTTATGAAAGGGCAAGAAATTCCACAATTGATCTTTTACATAGTAGGTAGTAGATGAACCCACAGAATTTGTTTTGCTGGGTCTTCTCAGTTGGGGGGCATTGGATCCGGTGGTAGCATTAAAGCGCGACCGTCGTTATTTACACAAGGTCCGTCATATTAATAATACCTTAATATAGACAGAACCATTGACAATATGTAGTCAAAATATTAGACATAAACTAGATAATTAAACATAATATCTTGACAATAACTTAATACGAGCTAGCTAATATCATTGTTATAATAAAATAAATTTTATGAATGTTTTCATACAATATGTACCTAAATATCTATGTTACTAGAAATAATAATGTATACAACTATATTACTACAATCATGTTCTGACTATTTACAAGCGCTTTTTTAAAGTGAATAAAAACCCTTTTTATTTTTTTTATTTTATTTTTAAAAACATTAGGTATTTTTCTAATAAGTAGTAGTAGTACTTATATAGTTGAAGTTGTATTTTTTTTTAATGGTTTTCAATTCACAATATTAATTCTAAAACTGAACTGAACTGAAGAAAATACGTAAGTTAATATTTGTTATGTCACTTCTAGGATTTCGCTGGTCAAGAAGCATCAAATATGCAGAAGATAAAAATACGAGTGCAACAGCAAAGAAAAAAGATTAGAACTCTGAACCAGAAATGCCGAAGATTAGCGCAGAAAGTACACACGTATCAAAACATAGTAGATGTTTTGAAAAATCAAAATTTAGTACAGCAAGAAGGTGCTATTTTGTTGGAAGAATGCGCTGGCTCCCCAGAATTTCTCACAAGACAAATTTCGAAACATCGAGGAGAACCTTGTCCAAGAACGTATGGTGAAGACATACGCAAGTTCGCGCTTACGTTGAACTTTTTGTCGCCTAAAGCCTATAAATACATTAGGACCACTTACAAAGATTGCTTACCTCATCCGAGAACATTGACAAAGTGGTACCAACGGGTAGATGCAGAGCCAGGATTCACTGCAGAGGCTTTTAAAACTTTAAAAATGAAGGCTGAAAATACAAAAAGACCTATCCTTTGCACATTAATAATTGATGAGATGGCAATAAGAAAAGGGTTGTATTGGGACAACTCTACCAAAAAGTTTTATGGCAGAGTAAATACGGGAATTAATGAAGAAACAGACTCCACAGAAGAAGCCAGTGAGTGCTTTGTTATGCTTCTTACTGCGATAAATGAGTCATGGAAACTCCCGGTAGGATATTTTTTAATCAACGCTTTGTCAGGAGAACAAAAAGCTCATTTGGTGCAAATTTGCATACAAATGGCGGAGGCAGCTGGGGTATACGTGGTTGCACTTACTTGTGACGGGCCCGCCGCCAATTTCGCCATGTATCAAGAACTTGGATGTGACCTGCAAAAAAATCAAGAAAAAACGGATTTTTTGGTTGGAAACCAAAAAATTTCCGCATTTATAGACCCCTGCCATGCAATAAAACTAATTAGAAACGCATTTGGAGACTTAGGTAAAATCGTTGATGGTGAAGGGGGTCTAGTTAATTTTAATTATATTAAGTTTCTTCTCCAAATACAGGAAATGGAAGGCCTCCATTTAGGAACCAAATTAAGCAAAGCGCATGTAGAGTTTGCCTCGCAGAAAATGAAAGTTCGTCTTGCCACTCAGTTGTTCAGTAACTCTGTGGCAGATGCACTAGAATTTTGCGAGAAGCAATTAAAACTTGCTCAATTTCAAGGTTGCAGTGCCACAGCACAGTTCATAAGAATATTCAATAATTTATTTGATTGCCTCAACAGCAGATCTCTTAGACCTCCTTGGGTGGAAGAAAGCATTATTTTGTAAAAATTATGGAGATATTCTAAAAATGTTCGCTGATGCTAAAACATATATTAAAACACTGAAATTGGAAACTGGGCAGTTGATTATCACTTCTCGGCGAAAAACTGGGTTTATTGGTATGCTTGTAGATATGACCAGCGCACTCAATTTGTACCAAAGATTGGTGATAGAATCAAAATATTTAGATTATTTGCCATTGTATAAAATTTCACAGGACCACCTGGAACTTTTTTTTTCGTCAATTCGCTCTCGCTCAAGAGGTGGCTATAATAATAATCCCAATGCTGTGCAGTTCAAGGCAGCATATAAGAGATTATTAATTCGTGCCGAAATTAGGGAACATGGAACTGTATTCCGCTGGAACAAATATCTATTTTAAATTGTCCTAGTACAGAAGATCCAATTAAAAATATAAACAAATTAACGGAGCGCAATACGTTAATTGAAGAGGACGATAGTACTCTTTATGAAGAGTATCTTGACCATTTAAATATAACACAAAGTGAATATACAGAACAGGTTGTCATGTATATATCGGGTTTTATTGCTAGGAAACTAAGTAAATCTTTAAAATGTGATGAGTGCGTTGGACTCCTACATGGGTCAAAGGATCAGTATCCTACTAGCATTATTGAAAAGAAATCGAGAGGTGGTCTTACCTATCCGTCTCCCGGGTTAGTCAAAATTGTTAGCAAAACGGAAAAAATTGTTAAACATAACTTAATTTATAAACAAAGTCCAGATAAATACTATATTTATATTTATAAGTTTTTAATGGAACATTTTGAAAACGATTCAATTTTTAATAACGGCAACAGCGAACACGAGAGTACCCATAAATTACTGTTAATCAAATCGGTAATATTAGGTCTTTACCTATGAAATTGCCGTTCTGCAGTACTGGCCATTTCAAATCAAAATAATTTTTGTTTGGCTAAGAATTCTAATTTCAAATTAATTTTATTTTAAAAACATGGATTCTTTTTTCCAAAAGTAGTCATTTCTTTATTGATTAGTGTTACATTTTCATCGCATTTCAATCTTTTTCGTCATCATGGATACGTTAAAAATTCGAGTAATTATGGAATATGAGTACCGTCGTGGCAGCAACGCGGCACAAGCGGCACGCAACATCAACGACGTTTACGGAGCTAACACTACAAACCAACGCACCACCTGTTATTGGTTTGCTCGCTTCCGTTCTGGAAATTTCGACCTGAAAAATGAACCTCGCGGTCGTCCGAAGACTTTGGTCGACAATGACGAATTAAAGGCGGTTGTGGAAGCTGATGATACACAATCTACGGCTGAATTAGCAGCAGCTTTCGACGTTAGCGTCAAAACAATATTGGTCCATTTGCGTCAAATTGGCAAGGTAAAAAAGCTTGACAAATGGGTGCCCCACGAACTCAATGATCGCCAGCGCGAAGTACGCGTCGAGACGTGCCTTGCACTGCTCAACAGACACACAAATGAAGGAATTTTGAACCGCATTGTTACCTGCGATGAAAAATGGATTCTGTTTGATAACCGCAAGCGCTCAGCAAGTTGGTTGGATCCTGGTTCAGCACCTAAACAATGCCCTAAACGAAAACTTACCCCTAGAAAAGTGATGGTCACTGTTTGGTGGTCTAGCGCCGGTGTGATTCATCACAGCTTCTTACCAAACGGGGTGAGCATTACTGCAGATGTGTACTGTGAAGAACTGAGCACAATGATGGAGAAGCTGGCGCATCTCCAACCAGCATTGGTCAATCGCTCGTCTCCGCTGCTCCTGCACGACAACGCGCGACCTCATACTGCACAGCAGACGGTCTCCAAGTTGCAAGAACTGGGGTTGGAAGCTCTCCGTCATCCGCCCTACTCACCAGACCTTGCGCCTACAGACTACTACTTTTTCCAGAATTTGGATAACTTCTTGGCGGGAAAAAAATTCAATACCCGAGAGGCAGTACAAAATGCCTTTGAAGAATTTGTTTCCTCCCGTCCAGCTGATTTCTTTAAGAAGGGCATCAATAAACTGCCACTGCGATGGCAAAGATGCATTGATTGCATGGGTGATTACTTCGATTAATACAAATAAAAAAATTCATGAAAAAAATTCGTTTAAATTTTTTCATACAAAACGGCAATTTCATAGGTAAAGACCTATTATTAGCATATTTAGACATAAGATACAACTTTTATGGAAAGAAACATGCTGAACGAGTTTCAAAAAGAAATTTTTTGACTAAGTTAATATTATTTCGACATGAATAAACAGTTTTATTTTGTTTGAAATTGTCTATTTTT
Source organism: Pseudoips prasinana (assembly GCA_951640165.1). Taxonomy (NCBI): domain Eukaryota; kingdom Metazoa; phylum Arthropoda; class Insecta; order Lepidoptera; family Nolidae; genus Pseudoips; species Pseudoips prasinana. The sequence goes on from OX621254.1 coordinate 10,642,585, forward strand.
ATCCTTTTATATCGATTAGACCCCTAATACCCATAGTATCTAAAACCGTTAACATCTCGTTAACGGTTTCTTTAGAAGTTGGGTGCAGTCTATGGGCTGAGAAGAACGTATATTTTATGAAAATTTAATAAACTAAGGAACTTCTACATAATTATTATAGTCATTGATTTTTTAAGCCGTTTTATTGTCAAATATTCAAATTTTGAATATCTTCATATTAATGGTCTCACCGAACCTAATCTATTTTTGTCCATCTCATTGTCACCGGTGCACGGTGGTGGCAACTGGGAATCACCAAATATTACGGTGTTTCCTTGTAATATCTCATTAGGAAGTCGCTGGAGTCAAGGTTTTATATTTAGAATTATGACTATCGAAATGTAGGAGTTATGAACCGACTTCAAAAAAATTAAGGTTCTGTTTTGGGCATGTCACCAATTGAGACGGTGATGCGGAGGAATATACTTCGACGCGTTGTTTTAGATTAGTTTTTAGATTGAAACATCTTTAATCTTGATGTTAAGAATTTTGTGTGTTTATTTTGTATCTAATACAATTTAAACTACGTCTATATAAATAAATAAGTTCAATTCGTAATGATTGCCAACTTTTTCTCTTCAGACTTAAGGTAGAAAAACAAAAGTCTATCGTTATGTCGATTTGGACACTTTCGATGTAATGAGCACAACACTATTCGCAGGGGCGGAGTTGACGCCATATTTGAGAAACATTTGGCTTCAGATCACGTGACTTCATTTCTTATCCTCTACCTTTTCTTTCATCATTGGCTGGGAACGGCAATGTCAACTACTTTTTTTTTAAATTGTTTTCGGCCCTGGCTTCTTCGGCCTTATGAGAATGACAAATACAGTATATCAGTGCTACCAGATGATAGTTTAGATTTATCTTCAAGCCCTATCTAAAATTCCCCGAAAATTTGGTTTAAACACATAAATAAATAATAAATACAATGATAATGCATTGATAATGTCTAATTATTTTTCTTTCTGTATTTTAGAAATATTTATCAATATATTTGTAGTATTCCTTTGAATACAAATTCCGTGATTTCCAATTTCTCTGGAAATCCTATACAATGTGGCATCACTGTCTCAGATAATACGGAAAAATTAAAAAGTCATGTAAGTTACGATGGTAATGTATATTTTTGACTACTTTATTTTTATTTGGCTTATAGTGTAAGTTTTTAGTAAGTCGTCGATTTTGTGGACTTACCATTTGCTAAGCATGCACTTAGAGGGATTCGAAGATTGCTTTATAAATACCGACTTTGACTTAAGTCGAAAGTAAAGTCTGAGCAAAGTCTAAGTACGCTCTATAGATCTCAGCCTTAGACAAGTAAGGTATGCCCAATTGTTTGTTCGAAAATACCAAATCAGTATAGTAAAAAATATTGAAATACTGTGACTGGATTTTTGTAATTCACTAACATTTCACTTACAAACAAAATCGGCCCTCTCTTGTTAAATTCAAATTTCATTTATCCCGTAATTATTATTAAAATAATTACATTTCTGTGGAATAGTCATTTTTGTTAAATCCTACCCTGTTTACGGAGTATAGCTACAGAGAAACATTGCCAGTAAACTCTGTAGATATCCTTTTCTGTACCCTACACGTGGTTAAAAAATTTCATGATGATTGGTTGCAGGTGTAGTTTTGTGCGAAACAAACTCACATTCGCATTTTTAATAAGTATTAATTGTATATTTAGGATAGTAGGCTGTCTTATGTAATTATTTGCTGTGTCTAGATGTAATTTATTTATAATAAATATGTATTTAGAAAATATATAAGTATTCGGTGGCCATAGTGCATACTGTGCTTAGTTTGACATTATTTGGCAGTGAGTTAGTTGTCCCCAGATATTAGACTATTAAATAAAGAACGCACTATACTAACACGTGGCGTCACTTCTAGGGTAGCTATAGAAAATGCAAACTAACAGTAATTTTGCGAGAAAAGGACACAGAATCCCCACTTTATCTCTGCCAAAAACTTGAAAGACAAATATAATAAAACTTTATTAGCCATTTTTGAGCTTATTTCTTATTATGTTTGCTATGTTAAATATGAGATTGAGAGCAGGCAAAAAACTTGGCGTATCTTACATACAATGTGGAGCAGGACGATTGACATTCCTCTAAACCACGTAAAGAATGGCATGCTCTTAACCCGTATACAAAAAATCAATCAAATTCAATGAATACTTTAGCCACAGGAAATTATTTTTCATTTTCATAATTTTCAACATGATGTAGATCGGAGTCCGTAATAATAGGTAAACGGCCGCCGCCCGCTGCACGCCGCACCACGCCGCGCACTAGGTCAGTGACTTTTCGTAGATAAAGCGTGTTTACTTTTTATGCAGTTGATACTGCTATTTATTTTGTTTGAAAATTGAAATTTTTAAATTTTCCATTAACTACTAATCTTCGTGTCTTAAAATGTTTTGATGGACTAGTATTGTGCTCGTTTTAATTTAATGTCGTAGTTCCAGATCCACATTGTATAGGTGTTATACAAGTTTGGGTTATTCAGCTCAAAGTGTTCTACATTATTGCTGTGGTACAAGTATAGAAGTTATTTTTTTTATTCACCTGCTACTCCGCTAACTTTGGACTTCGAAACTTTGTCCCGCTGTGACGCTGACTTTTTGCTGCTCGAACTGTCTCGTGGCCCTGACGCATTGGAGTCCCTGGAATCTCTTCTGCGATCTGTAATATGGGATAAAATACTGAAATAAAGCCTAAGCAGTTAATTAAGCACTACTTTATAGAGTTCCTTAGTACTAAATTATTACCAAAGTACGAGGGTCCGTTTTTAAGTCCTGGGAGGGGATGGAGGGTGGTCAGGGTGCTCGTTTAGGTACTAACGTGTTCAGCGACTAATACTTAGTATATATACCGAGTATTATCATACTAAGGTCTTTGAACTATCGACCCTCAAGCAACTCAATCTGGAAGAAATTGTGAAGGATGGAGAAAATCGAGTTCCGCGCCGTTATAAAGTTCCTTACCAAGCAAGGAAAAAATGTTCAAACCATTTTGGAAGAGATGTCATCTGTATAAGGGGTCTCTTGTCCAGGAAAATTAATGGTGTACAATCGAGGATCCTCGGCCTGTGCGGTCTGTTGAGGTCACCGCTCTAGATCTTATCGAAAAAATTATATTGGAGGATGAACTTTTGAAGAAAAAAACAACTCGCAGAGATGGTTGGAGTATCTGAAACGACCATTTTCATAGTCCTCCATGATCATTTCGGCATGACAAAAGCCTAGAATGCTCACACCACCTCAAAAACAGAAGCGCGTCGAGTGTTCGCGTCCGTTTTTGAGACAGTGTAATGAATACAATGATGGTTTTTTGGACCGAATTGTTACTGGGGATAAAAATTGGGTTTATCACTATGAACCTGAGTCTAATTTAGATTCGATGCAGTGGCATAAAAAGGGTACACCACCGCCAAGAAATTCAAGGTGTCGCAATTGGCGGGAAAGCTCATGGCGACTGTTTTTTGGGACACAGAAGGAATTTTGTTGGTTTATTATAAAGAGGATGGTGTTTCCATAACCGGAGAATACTACGGTTCAATTTTAGAGCAGTTAAAAGAGGCAATCAGAGAAAAAAGAAGCGGAAAATTGACCAAAGGTGTCCTGCACTCGCACGACGATTCTCCTGTTCGAGTAGCTGCTTTGCATAAGGTGGGCTTCGATATCATTGATCACCCACCTTATAGCCCAGACTTGGCTCCCAGCGACTATTATCTCTTTCCGAATCTTAAAAAAGAGCTTCGAGGAAAGAAATTTTCAAATGAAGAAGTGAAGGATGCAGTTTCGGCGTATTTTTCAGAGAAAGACAAACATTTTTATATGACGGTATTCACAAGTTAATTCATAGATCTGAGAAATGTATTAGATTTGCAGATGAATATATTGAAAAGGAAAAATAATTTTGTAATATTATTTCATCCCCTTTTATTCCATTCCGCGAACTTAAAAACGCACCCTCGTACCAGTTAGTACTAAAAACCAGTGAGAAACAATCTCTACATTCAAGTGAAGTTAGCCATCCCGTATGATCATACTTTTTTTTCAATGCCCCACAGGATGATAGAGGCTTGAGCCCTCGCTAGGATTCAAGCAGTCTAGCTAAATAAAACTTAAACTGTCTAACGGTTGTTCGGCCCACTGTGGTTCGACCCTCAACACAATGTGGTTACTGAAGGGTAAACTGTGTTAGGGGTGGGAAAAAGTCTTGATTGAACCAGTATGCGACTTTCACCAGATTTATAATCCATCTGACCGTTTTTCCGAACGTGTTTACATATACTTAGGTTAGTAGTAGGTTTATTTTTGCTGGAGATATAGTGAAATATATGGTATGTCTACTCACCATAATCTTTTTCAGATTTGATGCTAGGTGTATCAGTAGAGGCGTGAGAGCTCCCACTCTCTTTACGCGTCTTAGTCGCGAGGGCACTCACACTGTCTTTACGGCTGCCTGGACAAGTAACTCATGTATTAAATATATCTGAGTATTGTTAGACACCAACGTTAAAACATAAAGTAAATGGAATCTACATTAAGTATAAACAAAATTGCTCCCTATTCAGAATCATGTACATCCGTAAATTGATAGAACCGAATTTCTGTTTCAAAATGTCATCTATATGACAACTCTTATACAGCAAAGTTTTTATTAATCATAAAGAGCTCTACATATTATAATAATACTTTGAAAGTATTTTGTTTTAAACACTTTTCAGAGGAGACTTAATGTTTTTATATTATCAGGCAACATATCATATTTTGGGATCAATAATGTTCTTCAAAATCATGATCAAATTTGGCATATATGATTAAAATAGATTCCCAAATAACTTTTCAAGACCAATATATACTTTCTGAATATGGACAAGTTATCTAAAGGCTGTATAAATAAAGTTGATAATATATGTTAATCATTTGGATCTATGAATTTATATACAAATAAATACAAAGATTAGGAAAACTCGGCAATTCATTAACTATATTGTAAATCTTTGTTATTGAAACAATAAAAATTACACAATTTAATTATTCTTATTTATCTGTATTAATATTACTCAAGTCAGAACATAGGTAGAGTTTGGAATCATAGAAAAATCCACAGAGTATGTTTAGTACTTTGTCATAAACCCATGTATTATTCATGCGCAAGATAAATAATATATATCTAATGACATCGAAAATGAAGTGAAGTAGAGTACAACCCAGAGTATCATGCATATACAAGGTGTAAGATAAATGAGTGAATGAAAATTATCAAGATAAATTTTTTTGCTTGGGATTGAGTTGTTCTGAGTCAACACACATGATTGTCATTAATCTTAAGTATATTTTATTTTAAAAAAGGATTCCTACTGAGTTTTCTGGCAGTGTTTCTCAGTAGCTGCCAGGTCATGCACTGCACGGTAGGGTAAAAAAATATGACGATTCCACATAAATGTAATTTTTTTACGGAATAAAGTACCTTTGACTTTTACCTATGAAATTTAAAAATGTCTGTAACATAAAGTTGAAAAGTACTCTGATAAAACTGTCCATACAAAAATGTTGACCAGCAGATACATTTTAAAATATGGGGGATGTATTATGTGTTACTTCCAAAACACGAACAACCTTGCAGTACTAAATAGTAAACAGCATAAGCAACAATTTTTGTTCTAAACTTTTGATAATTTATTATATTTTATTTCCATACAAAAATAAGTTTTAATTTAATTTTCTGATTGAATATTAATATAATAATATCTGGGGACAATGTCACACAGATCATCCTAGCCCCAAACTAAGCAAAGCTTGTACTATGGGTACCAGGCGACGATATACATACTTATATAGATAGATAAATACTTATATACATAGAAAACGTCCATGACTCAGAAACAAATATTCGTGCTCATCACACAAATATTTGCACTTACCGGGATTCGAACCCAGGACCACCAGCTTCGTAGGCAGGAGCACTACCAACTAGGCTACGGTGACCTTCATTAATATTGTAAAGATGTGCACACCTGTGCGAGCTTAGCATTTTACTTTAGTTTATGAATGAAACATAGAACTACAAAAATCACAACAGTACAACAAATTTTTTTTAATTTTTTTTCATGTAATGAGTTATGTCCAAACTCATAGAACAAAAGTTGTTGTTAATGATGGTAGCAATCTAGTCCTGTGAGCTTGTTGGTGTTTTACTAATAAACCTGAATAGATTTTTTTATTTCACAATCTTGTTTCCTGTCATTTGTTTGCTTTCATTGGTAGATTGTTCTGGTTCCTCCAATATTTCTTACAGCTTGTATAGAAAGAATCCTTCTACCTAAATAAATAATTGTATAACAATAAATTTACTAGCAGAAAGTATGAGTGGGTACATTTAAGTGGGATCAGGGTAGTTTGGATTACCATTTTTTTTTGCAATATACGATGCCCTCACAAAATCAATCCCTGTATCATTAGGACTTTACAAACATGCAATAAACAGACACATAGCACACCCAGATTTAGAAAAGTAACATTCAAAAGATTACCATATATATAACAGTTGTCCTATGCGGAAATCAAACCCAATACACATAGTAGTGATGCACCAACATAACTACTGTAAACAATGCACCTCTACCAAAACTTAGCCCCTACTAACAAATGCCACCAATCATGAACAGCTTAATAAAATTCTACTGCTACTAGTGAAGGCAATGAAAAATCCAACAACTTAATTATAGACAATTTCTACCTTTAGGTGTACTATCTTTAGACGCAGTGCCCCTAGAACTGCTTCTAGGTGTCGAAGGCTTAGGTGAAGGGCTCCTCCCATCTAAATATTAACATTTCAATGCATTATAAGCAAATTTTATTAGACCTGAACAGGCCATGCCACTAATCAGACTATATATGTTTTAACAAGGTCATAAAGTTGCGCAGGTAAATAATTAAAGAAACATAATTCGGTTAATATCTCAAATCAAGTCGCCTTCAAACGTAAGTAAATTGAGGGGGGAGGGGTGGAGGGAGGAGGGGGCTACCCTCCTGTACCATCCCCAACCCGCGGAACCCCATGGTTATGGAGATATCCATGGTTAATGTTTTTCTAGCGCTCGGCGGCCGCTGCCGCGGCACGCTCGCTGCGCTCGCTCGCCTTCGCGCGCCAAATGGTCACCGTTCTAACCTAACCTAACCCAAATTATTTCTTAAAAGTGCATTTTTGCAAAAATATCATGATAGTGACGATGAACAATTCAGTTTTGGGTATATTTCGGATAATTATATAAAAAATTAATATAACTTCTAAACACGATAGCAATGTTTTTACATTGTTTTACAACACTGTAGGTATCGAAATCGCTACGAAATGTTCAAAATTGCGTTCTGTTTTGTGCATTTGTATGAAGTCCTATGATTTTAAAAAATTCATAAAAAATAATTGGCGCTTCTCCGGCAAAAAAAAATGCGTTTTATCACTTAGTACGAACCCCCTTAACCCCCCCATATACACACTTATCTCAAATTCAGGCGACTCGATTTGAGATCCAACCCCATAATTCTAAATATATTTATGGAAACAGTCCATTAATTGTATAAATAATATTATAATTATCGTTACTATTCCTTTTCACCTCGTTTTATGGTTAGGAGGTAAAATTTACTTTTTTTTAATTAAGTACGAAAAAAATACCTTCACTGTCATCTGCTAATATTGCCTCCTTGCATTTCTGCTTCATCAACGAGCCAAACTCACTCTCTGGTAAGCTAAACGGGACCTCATGATTGGGGAATGGTATTGGCTCTGTATCTTCCAATAAAGTTAAATCATATAGACTTTCTAAATGTTTCCATATATCTTGGGTGGATATCTCTTTAGTTATTGAGTTAGAAAGCTTTTCCCAAATACAAGCCATGTGAAAATGTTTGTTTATTCCGACTGGTTTGTGGTTAGCCATAGCGTAAAACAACTGGATTTCCATATCAACATCCCATTGTACAATTTCACCGGCTTTTACTTCTGCCTCTTCTTCACTTGAAACCATTTTGTTTTTGGTTAATTATACCACATGTGGAGTAAATATAATACAATATTAAATTGGTTTCGGTAAAATTAACTTCAAATGTGATGGATGTCGCTTTATCATCAACAAAAACAAACAACCTCCACAGATAATTAAAAATATTGAAATAGTGTTGCCTGAACTAGTTTGATGAAATCAGAGAGAATAATGTAGTAATTATCATAAAGTTTGTAGGTGCTATGTTTAAAAATAGTTATAATACACTATTTACTTAAATTATTTACATGTAATAAAAACAATTTAGTACAGATGGTAACAATACGATTAAAAAAATATATGGTTCTTAATTGTGTGAAATAAATCAATTAAAATTATGGTTACATAATTTTGAGTCTGGTCTGTGGACATGGTAAAAAAACAAGAAAAAAATCTTTTTTGGACCATACTATACTTTTGTTTTTCTCTGTCAGCAACACTAAATATCTGTCATTACGGCGTTTGATATTTTGCTGTTGCGATTGCAAAGTGAGTGAATATATTTTTTTTATTCCAAAACACATATAATTGTAAAAGATCTGGTGTTCTTTCCTGTTCCGATTATAAATACGTAAGTATTGCTTTTAAAAATATATATATTTTGTTTTTTTATGAGCATTTAGTGAAAGTATATGAAAAGCATGCAGCTTGATTTCTAACCTCAAAACATACTACTTAGCGCATAACTTTTTTTAAATAAATCTCTTCTGTGGATGTCTTTTCTGTGACCACCGTGTCCACAGAAAAGATTATGTCCACGAAGGAGGCTTAATAGATTTTTTATTATTTAATTGAATTATAGAAAAGCTAAGCTAAATTGTGTAAAGATTTTGGTAACAATATATACTATGATAAAGCATTTAATTTTTGTAGTCGATTTAAGTTTTTTTTATGATATGATATGATTTAATAGAGGAAACTTAAATAAAATCTTTTATTACTACTCATTTTAATCGGAGGGTTCAACGTTTACTTTGGGGTCATGTCTGGTGTGTTATGTGTGGTTTACTTGTATCTTGATGTCTATATAATTTTATTTTTAATGGTAATGCATACTTGTTTTTTATTTTAGTTAGGGTGCCACGAGCAAGCAGATCGTAACTTCACTTTCCGACGAAGAAAAAAAAAGAAGTCGTCGTGAACAAAAGAAGTTGAGCATGAAATGCGCTCGTGCAAGAATGAGCGAAGCAGACATTGAACAGAGAAAAAACAAAGATAAAGAAAGATACGAGAAAAATAAAAGAAGAAAAAAAGACTACACTCTCAGACAGCAACGACATATTGTAAAGTATAAATCCATGTTCCATCATATTGACACTTACTTGAATAAAATATTTTAAGGAAAAGGGCCATGGTAAAGGTGCTCCACATGGACTAGAAGGGTGTGTTAAAAGACTTGCAGATGATTTTATAGCGAAAGGTCACAATATTTATAATTTCGATAGTCTTATGAAATGTTTACGTCATAATTACAAAGGCATTTAGATTCATAAAATTGATGAGTCCTCTATTTTAGATGTTGATAATGTTTTAGATTCGAGTATCACTTGTCCCTTCAAGGGTACGCTTAGAACACACCAGGTGACATAGAGTGTCAATTACCCTTCAGTCCTTCAAGTAAGGCGTTTGAGTTGTTTGATTTGTGCAGCCGATGTGCATTACCCCCATAATGGCATAGGTCAAATAAACGTGCAAATGAAGACGTTAGATTCGCCTCGGGTATTGCTTGCTCTAGATTCTGGGTCAAACACTCCTGAAGTTGAATCTGTATCTAATTCTCCTGAGATACCAGCAACACCCGACGCATCAGCATTATCAATCTCACCTGGTTTTTTAGAGAGATTTACTCAAGATACTGGTATTGAATATCATCAGTAACCACGCAGGCCTATGAAGCGGGCACTGCGTATATATTTTCTTTTGACTCTGAATGCTCCATGAACTTTTCATCAAAGAAGCGATCGACATCAATACCTTTAAATGATCCAGACCATTTTGACAGTTCTTTGGAAATATTTGCAAACCCTTATAATAATATAATTTAGTTACTTTATCAAAATATGATTAGCTACCTAAAGAAATACATAACACCTTGGCTTTGAAAAATTACCGTTTATTTGGATTATTAAAGAATTTTCATTGTAATTTTTTAAGTCCACTAAAATGAAATTCCTTTCTGTAGACATTCTTTTTTTATTTTTTATTTTCCAATTGATTCAATTACGTTGACCTCTTATTTGCGTTTTATAATTCGTTTATAGCAGGAAGTACATATGTTTAGTTATTTTATCTTATTAGGTTTTAGTTTACGCTGAATAACAGCATTTTATCTATTTTGTAGACCAAGTCGCCTCTTCTGTGGTCCTTAAAAATATAAAAACTGTGATTTATATCAAAAAAATAACATATTGATCTCCAACATAGTGATTAAAACACTGATTATTAATAATGAAGTAATAAATATTTCGTTTCGCAATGTTTCTGAGAAGTTTTATTTTTGCCCCTTTGTGTGTTACCTTTTTGTGTATGACCCAGGTATACTAACTTTATGTAGTATAGAACCACTAGATAAAGAAGAATTTCTGTTGTTCACCTGTTTTTCTACACAAAATACGGATTCGGGATTCATCCCTTTGTGAGTGTGATCTGGACGAGGGTTCACTGGACCACATTTTCTTTGAATGCACCAATAATAACTCTGCCTATAATTTATATGAACTCCTTCCAAATTTAAAGATTCCCATTCCCATCAACTTTTCCTCGTTACTTACATTCCCTTCCCCAGAACTCTACGAAGTATTAATGTGCTTTATAAGATGCAATGGCATCAAATTGTGATTGTTACGTCTGAATGTTTTGTTTTAGCCTAATCGCCAAGATACGCAATTAACAATAACATTGAAAATTTTGGTTGAATTTATCGCACCTATTCCCATTTCACATCTGTCATTGGCAGAATTGTCGACATCGGCATAACTTGCTATTCGAAAAAAGAAGAAGAAGAAAGAAGAAATATCATAGTGCGCAATATGAATTCTGGTGTTTACATATTCATCAATGAAATCGTCCAAAGCAGCAATGTACTCAATAATTTTAAAATATATTAGATTAGTCTATGGTTTACCCACCATGTGTCATTTTGACAACAAATTTTAGCGTTCCCGTTTTGTTGTATAATTAAATCACATCGCAATGCTATTTTAACTTAAATAATTACAATAATTTCCTAATTATTGGCAATGGCTAACCATTACGAAGTGCCTAGTTGGTAAGGCTTAAAAACTTACGCACTGTAACATGAAATATCGATGGTTTCCAGTGTTCATGTTTTGCCGGCATCTAATTGATAATTTATTTTAGGGCTGGAAAACCTCCAACTGGGTTACACTTGGATGTTCTGAAAGGTGACAAGTTGATTCAGAAATTGATGATTGATGAGAAGAAATGTTATTTATTTGGCCGGAATCCTCAAATGAATGATTTTTGTATTGACCATGCGAGTTGTTCGAGGGTGCATGCAGCGTTTGTTTATCATACACATTTGAATAGAGCATTTTTAGTAGACTTAGGAAGCAGTAAGTATTATAAAATCCAATTTCTGATCGAAATTAAAATACGTTAGTATCATTAATCTATCAAGGCTTATTGTAATTTGCAGCCCATGGTACATATATTGGCCAAATGCGTTTGGAGGCACACAAACCGACCCAGCTACCTATAGATTCCAACTTCCACTTTGGGGCTTCCACAAGAAACTATGTCATCAGGTATGAGAACACCTTTAGTAGGTATATTTATCTCACTGATAAGATTATGAAATAACCTTAAATCTGATGTGTAACAAAAAGTTCACTATTATTTTTATTAATTTGTTAACCAAAATTTGTGTACATAAATACTATTTAGTGTGTTGGAGTTTATAATTAGCCTGAAACTATTTAATTGTTACACCCTGATCAAGTTAACTCTTTTACTTTGCTGGAAGCCACCCTCACTGCTATGTCCGTGGTTGTGGGTCCCATCCTCGTTGCCAATGTAATGTCAGTAAAACAAGGCGGTTAGATGCTAACTGGTTTATTCGTCTGACACCCAGCACATTCATGCTTAGTACGTCTGTATATAATAATAGCCTTTATTCAGACAGTATTTCATTTACATATCTTAATATATACTTTATATATTAAACTCTATCCTTAACTATTTAGCATTGATAACCCCGTCTGTATGCCATTTATTGACAAAGGCCTCCTCCAACCATTTCCATTCCTCTCTGTTTTTGGCAGTTCTTGTCCATAAACCTCCTGCTACGGCTTTAATATCATTCACCCATCTCCTGGACGGTCTACCTCTTTTCCTCTTGATATGACTTGTGAACCAATTATTGATTTTGACCATTTATCGTATAATGTTTGTATATACATAATCTTAATACCTTACACCATGCAGGACAAATGGGATGAGCATGATTATTTGTTTTGCTCCCGGTTGTAATTTATCTGTAATATGTGTGTATTTAGAATATAAGTATATTTACCATTTGTATGGTTGCCTTAGTACAGGCTCTGTCTAGTATCAGATGGCAGTGTGTTAGCTATCGCAAGATATTTATTTCTAAATAACTGTGGCAGTCAAAAAGTTAATAAGGGAAACGTACTTGACAAATTTTCCAAATTGCAAACAAAAACACATGCATCAGCTTACTAGCTGCTAGTGTGATAAACACTTAATAATAATAATATAGTCATCCTGAATAACTGAATATCTCAATGCAGAGAGTACCCATCTGATCCCAAACTAAGAAGAACTTTTACTATGGAAACCAGATAACTGATATATTACATACACTACTTTTCTTTTGTAAATACATACTTATATAGATAATTATAACTAGACTCAGGGCATACAGACATGTTCATGCACACAAATATCGAAACTATAACCTGTGGCGTGATTGGAATGTATTAACCTACCATGCCAACAAGCTGCCAAAATAGAACCGTTTTTCCCCCGAAGGGTAAAAAACGGATATTTAGGTTTCAGCCGTAGCTTGAACCACAATTGAGATCAACGCTTCAATATTCATGATCAACATCTGCTATCTCACTCTCTCATTAAGTGAATCTATGATGTCATCACTATACCTATCCTTGTTTCGCACATGACAGGCAGCGCGCGGCGGCCATTTGCTTCAGTACCTTATGCCGGCAAGGCCCTAAAGTGTGGTTCAAGCTACGGCTGAAACCTAAATATCCGTTTTTTACCCTTCGGGGGAAAAACGGTTCTATTTAGGTGTTCGAGCCTACGCTTGAACCACAATTGAGATGTGTTTATTATCTGCCGGCGTTGCCTGACTAGTCTTAATATCTCATTATGAGACTGGTTATGCGTACTGTGACTATGATAAGGTTAAATGAACCAATTAAATAAACAATCATGCTAATCATTTATTCAAGTAAATACCTAAGAAAAGGTATTGTATGTACCTTTTCCCAAGTGCAGCTCAAATGATATTCCCCCAAAAAAATTAAAATTAAATATAATTAGAGTATATCTTAATCCACATAATTATTATTATTAAATTGATTAGAAGTTTTGTCTCAACTCAATACATTGGGTTGCGAACTGGTTATGGTTTTGTGTTTTTTTTTTTTTTTTTATTTAACAACCATTACTTCTTTTTTATAATTCATTCAATTTTAAAGTGATTATTAACCCAGCTGTTAGTTGCAACTGCTGCTCTAAAACTACCTGCCGATGTGTGAATGCCTGCTTCTTTGAATAATGTTCTTAACCATATAACTAAACTAAGTAATAATGACTATGCGAGATGCGTTTCTGACAGATCCCTTCGGTAGTAATAAACAACCTATCTTTTCAGGCTAGGCTGAAGCTTAGGCTAGGCCTTCTTAAGATCGAAACGATCTCATCCAAGAGACGAGATCAAGTCGACTGCCTATTTATTCCTCCTCTTTTGAACTACCCTGATTGCTTGCATGATACATAATCAGTTTGGAACCCATAATTGGGCCAAAACATTAGTTCATCTCCCATATCTTCGAATTCTCCACCTCTTATTGAAAGAATAGTGAAGTCATATATTCTTCTGCCGATAGCCAACAGAAATAACGCGCATGTGTGCCTCGATACCGCAAATAATCTATTGTGGTCAAAATTATAGGCTTGTAGGAAGTTTAGAAAATCCTCTATTGGCCATTATTAGCTTTCAATACTAACCAGAGGATGGGAGCTATACTCGTGTGATTTTATAGGATTACTGAAGTTTGCCACAACTGATTTATGAACTGCTGTAGTTCTGGGTACTGGCTTCACTACTTTACAAAGATGGCACATGCATTTAGCTAAATCCTGCGGAGAGAGATTGTCTACAGGAATATCAGATGTTCTAGCCCAATTGTACCAACTTGACCAGGTTGGTCTCTAAGTTTTAAGAGATGACAGCCTCCAAAATGTGTCTTATACATTCACTTTGTCTTCAGACCAGTTTTCTATCTGCTTGAACCAGCTCGAACCAACCAAGCCGCAAACTACAAGCGCTCTACTCCTTGAGGGGCACGATTCGTACGGAGATCTGTCAAGCTCTTGTGAAGATCTGGGTTTAGTAGAGGCGGCTTCACTTTTATTTGGTCTAGTTCCGGTTTCTAACAGACTCTGTTCCAGTTGGGTGCTTTCAGTATGGAAGCAACGTAACGACGTTTGTGTTTTAGTACTTGTGGAATTAGCGCTGAAGGTTGGAATATCCACCCTATACTGTCGCAAAACTGGCTCTTAGTGTCGGTAGAATCTTCGCTGACATCATTCGGAACTAATTCTGATTCCCTTGCAACAAAAAGGTCTATTTCCGACATTCCGTAGTTCCGTAATATCGAGCAATTTACTCTTTCGCTGAAGTTCCATTCTGGAGTGCTCTCTCCTGCTAGAGCCTGTCCGCTATTCAATTGTATATTTCTGTAATATAGCGAGCTATGGAGTGACATTGCATTTGTTCGCAAAATTCTAGCATCGTGATCGCATTCAATAACCTTGTTAATTTGGTGCCGCTTTGTTTGTTCACATAATGTCCGATTATCCGGCTGAATCATTAGCATCTTCTGACAAATTTCAGCGCCCTATTCTTAAAGGACTTCGTGTTCGGCCTACAATACTTTTAGATAGCTGTGACACTTCATTTGGGAATGGGTCCATTACCCCATAGCTATTGTTTGCAGTAGTTCCCTAACCTTATCTCACTGCATTTGTAGTGATGAAGATTGAGGGGCTTGGATAATAGATGCGATGCCCTGTGAATGTTTTCTAGCCACCACTCCAATTGTTCAAAAACAGGATCCAAGATGGGATATTTTCGATTAGGATGTGTCTGCAGTAAACTGCGGGATGATTTTTGAATACAAATGACGGTAATAAAGTCGGCGCAAGGAACTGCGTAAGACGCGAAGTTCAATCTCCCTAGTAATACTCAGGCATCGCGCCAGCTTTATTCAACTTTTGATTAATTGATTCAGCCATCGCTGAATCTTCGTTTTCGACAGTCTTTTGGTAGTTTAACATGTGTTCCAGATGTTCTATGGTCGTCGACACTATGGCCCGATGACTTCGCTTGATTGATCTGCCATCACAGGATGTATTGCCTTATTCCGTGCCGTATTCCGTGCATGAACAGAAACGACACTACGACCCGCAGACCCTTCTGACGAAGCTGACGGGCTCCCCAGATTTTTGCAAACAAATATTCATCTCGTATATTTTGTCCTGATAGGAAAGTGAAAGAAACTGACGATGGTTCTGACCGATCGGCACGTGAAGATATGCTTGTGAACGGTCGATCGTCAACATAAAGTGCCCTTTTTTAAATGTGACGGAATCTGAAGATTGGTGATTCGAGGAAACTTTGGGGAGAGTACATAATCATTGAGCTTTTATACGTTGAATATTGGGTGAACCTGGAGGGGTCCACCTTTCTCCTCAAAATATTGACCAGAGAAATCCTAACGGATGAGTACTGCTTTGCATAGCTTGTGATTGAATTACAACTTCTTCATTATCCCCACCGACATCTCTGGGGAGGGTTTTGTTTTGTGCATTCGAGTCTTTGCACGGGAAAATTTTGTAATTGGGGGAAATAGATTGAATGGCATGATTGTAGCCGTTTAAATTATTATAATTATTTTATTTTTATGAAGTTTTTGTGGAGTTTTTTGTCACCTGTTTACAATTTTTTCAGTACAACCTGCAGTAAAGGAATTACTTTCTACCCCCTCCTTCCTTTTTCCTCGGATATGTTTAAGAGGTGAAGGGTGTTTGATTGCGCCTTTCTCCTCCACAGCCCCCCCCCCCCTTCCTCTATTGTATGACGGATTTCTTTTCGTTGTAAGTCGCACACCACGAAATCGGTTTTGTGTATTTCGGGAACTTTTAGACTTTGTCTCCTGGGATTCCTGAGACTTCCTGCTCTGGTATGTCTTTTTCTTGATTGCAAATAACTTGTGCATGCCATGTAGTGCTTTTACTTCTCTGTAAGAGATTTTCTTTTAAAAAAATGTGTCACTGACGCCGGAGTGTTCCGTAGAATATCTCGGAAGGCCTTATTAGGTGATAGGTATACCTCCTGTTTTCCTTTACCACTTCTGAACGCCGCCTGCGTACGTATTGACAAAGGTCATTAGAGTAGCAGTAGTAGTAAGCTATTCCTGCTAAAATATGGTTTGGTTTTAGCGAAGCGTACACTGGCGTTGGAGAAACTGACTGAACGCCGGCATACCTAACATTAGCCCAACCATTCTCACATAGTGTCTAGTATTTTATCCCGTGCTTTGCAGCTAATGGATCTGCCCTCGCAA
This sequence comes from Pseudoips prasinana, assembly GCA_951640165.1. NCBI lineage: Eukaryota > Metazoa > Arthropoda > Insecta > Lepidoptera > Nolidae > Pseudoips > Pseudoips prasinana. Next base: position 10,659,549 of record OX621254.1, read on the forward strand.
TCTTAGGTACTTTCTCTGTGGTGGATGGGGTTAATCGACACCCGTGTTGGTCGTGCTTAGTTTCTTTTCTGATACGGCTGTTAGTTGTCTGTGTATCGGCAATCTGCCTCTGAAGATCGGGTTCTATGGATTACCTACTGCCTGCCACATATGAAGAGACTTGGTCTCTTCTCAATTGCAGGTCTCTTTTTCAGACTGAGTATTGTCTGGAATTCAGTCGTAGTAGTCATTAAGTTCATCGACACATGGGTTGTCAGGAGTCGGAGCAGCATTTAGTTGTTAATTTTTAATTAGTGTTTCAATGTCCTTGTTCTGCTCAGATTGCATGGAAAGCATTTCATTAAAAAAATTCATTTGCTGGTTGAACACCGAAGCAAGCAAATGTTCACTACTGCTCTGAATCGGCACAGACTGAGATTCCGTTTGAATAGTGAATTCAAAATGATTGTGCGAGTTGGATGATTTTCTTGATTGTAATGTACTTCCACAGAAATCTTAACTGTACTTTACCTACTCGTCGAGGGACTGATATTAGACGGACTAAGACGCTACAACTCCGCCGAGGAGTCGCTTCTTTTATGTTTTTTGGTTTAAGTTCTCTGACGGCGTACGAAAATTCATCATAAGATGTGGAATGTATCTTTTTCATTATGCTGTGCGACACATAAAGAGGTCTACCAAAGGAGTATTCAGGATAGACACCCGAATAGTTCGATAAGATCGCTCCGGTGAAACCTTGCTGATGGGTTAAATGAGCGCGCAAGATCTACTGTAGCATACCCATAGTAGAAATCTCAGTTTAGCTTTGTGTCTGGAGGAATAATGAGATTTCCAAACAGATCTTCCAACGCGTAATTGTGTACCTTCCAATCTCTCCAATAACTCGGAAATATTCATATATCGAAGCAATAATTGCTTATAAGGTTTCTTTATTGACTGCTTCACGGTATTTCATTGCGAGACTTCCCATCGATGTTAGCGCCATTGCGCTTATAACTAAGTAAATGCGTATTTTAGCCAATACGACAAGGCAAAATTATTCTAGAAGAGACGAATGCTCCATCTATTGATTTTATGCGACTGTCGCCTCATGAGATGACACCGCTCACCTCGTCTGAGACTACACGGCTAAGTTAAAGCGACATTGGTTACGCGCGAAACGACGCCACCTGAAATAAGCAGACGTCGCCTCGCCACATGATGTCACCCGAACTGAGACGACGTCGGCTCGCCCGATGACGTCGCGCAAACTGAGACGAGGTTGCGTCGGCTCGCCAGATGACGTCGCCTGAATTGAGACGAAGTCAGCTCGCCAAATGACGTCGCCTGAATTGAGACGACGTCGGCTCGCCCGATGACGTCACGCAAAATGAAACGAGGTCGCGTCGGCTCGCCAGATGACGTCGCCTGAATTGAGACGAAGTCGGCTCGCCAAATGACGTCGCCTGAACTGAGACGACGTCGGCTCGCCAAATGACGTCGCCTGAACTGAGACGACGTCGGCTCGCCAGATGACGCCGCCTGAACTGAGACGACGTCGGCTCGCCAGATGACGTCGCCTGAACTGAGACGACGCCGACTCGCCAGATGACCTGACGCGACAGCGATATAACTCGCCGTACTAAAGAACACATAGTTTTATGAGACAAGCCCCAAGAGCGTTGAATCTCAGTCGTCGCTGGGCCTGAAGGCGCCGAGCGGTAGGGTATCGACGTTGGGCTCAATAGCACCGAACGGATAAAGCAGTAAAAATACTTTCACGCAATTTGTAGGTACACGTGTTTACCTCACGAATATCAAAAGCGTACTGAAGCAAATGGCCGCCGCGCGCTGCCTGTCATGTGCGAAACAAGGATAGGTATAGTGATGACATCATAGATTCACTTAATGAGAGAGTGAGATAGCAGATGTTGATCATGAATATTGAAGCGTTGATCTCAATTGTGGTTCAAGCGTAGGCTCGAACACCTAAATAGTTTATAGCACAGATATAACACTATTTAGCTCACACATTGTTGAACCAGAGAAGAAGAGTAATTCTATTGAAGGTGAGCACCTTCAATAGAATTACTCTTTCTGTTATATACCCTGGATTTTGTATTTGTAAACTAGTTATTTTGTGTGCAGTTTGGTATCAGATGGCAGTATGTTAGTTGTCCTAAGATATTTATTTATTATATATTTAACAGGGAACGTCCTACCGGCAACTCCCGAGGAATCATGGAGGAGCTTCCTAATACAGAGACAGAAGGTGCCTTACTAGGGTTGCCAGAGACACAAACTGAACTAGATGCAAGTAAAACCTATATTTATTGTATTCTAAGTAATTGGTACAGATGCCAGCACATCAAGCTACCCCAATCTGTCAAATTTCTTTTATAGATTTTCAACTTCATCACAAAAACATAAGGTTCACTTTCAATTGAGGAAATTTGACAGATTGGGGTACTTGGTGTGCTGACATCTGTACAATTGCCTTTAGAAGTAGCTGAACCCTTTAATTGGCAAACTGCTACTATTCCCGAACTGAGTCAAGTTAAAAGTTCGCGACATTTAACTTGACTCTGTTCAGGAATGATAGGTTCATTTCAATTTGGCATGAAAAAAAAAACAATCAGACTACTTACAAGTAACTCTTTTCAGAACTTAACAGAATTCAACACTGCTCACAACAGAAGAATTTCCATGTTGGGAATATCAACTGATGATGGTACTGATGTTATAAAGGTAAGTATTATATATACACCTACTTATAAGAGCTGACTATTACATTCACAGGAATAATCTTGTATTTCTTTTAATTTGTTGAAATGGTCAAATTTATGCCACATTGGACATTGAAAAAAAAAGGACAAAAATAAACAAAAGCCTTAAAACATGAAATCCTTTATTGAAAAAAAGCCAGCCAAGTGCGAGTTGGACTCGACCATAAAGGGTTCCATAGTATTAGTATTAGGTTCCATAATTATTTACAAACTAACCAATCTTTGGGTGGGGGTGTTTTAATAGCTGTAGGCCGTGAACTTGCCGTTGAGGGTCTCAATGAATGGCGTTCGTCCGCTGAAGATATCTGGGTTACTCTAACACTGAATAAGTGGAAACCTAGAGTATCCTATAGAATGCACATATGTACTGTGTACATTTGTAATCAGCAATCTGGCAACTCGTTAATGTCACAGTTAAACAATTTTACTAATAATAGTACCGACATTATTATAAAAAATCCCACGGACAAGTTTCTAATTGTAAGTGATTTTAACCAACCGAATATTATTTGGCAGGCGATGGTTGACGATGATTATTTAAATCCGAGTAATTTGCAAGGTACTATTCAAACTAACTTTTGCGACAGTCTCACTGTTTGCAATTTATTGCAGTATAATAATATTCTAAATTCTAATGGTAGGATACTTGACCTTGTACTGTCCAATAGTGAAGTTGCGGTCACTTGTAGTCATGACCCTTTAATACAAGAGGATCTACACCACAAAGCACTCTGTATCACCGCCAACTTTGTTCAACTTCATCAGCTGCACTCCCGCCCACGAGTCTTTCTTCTTATTTAATTCTTATTTAACCAAGGGAATTATGATGCCATTATTGATGAATTGAACAAGGTTGACTGGTCGATTGAAATAAACGGCAAGTGCCTGAAAGAAGCAGTAACGTTCTTCTACGATGCTATAAATAAACTTATATCCACGCATATACCGTCAAAAACTGTGGTGCCTCGGCATAAGTACCCTCCATGGTACAAAAGTCCCCTTATCAAAATAATAAATGAAAAAGCCAAATATCATTCAAAGTTCAAGAAGTATGGTAATTTGTCTGACCACAATTCGTTTGTTATATTACGCCAACGTGCCAAAGAATTCGAGAGGGATATGTTTAATGCTTACATTTCAAATATAGAACTAGCTATCTCCAAAAGTCCTAGAGCTTTCTGGCAATACGTGAAAAGTAAACAATACACTAACTCTTATCCATCGGTGTTAAAACTTGGTGATATATCATCAAATATTGGTGAGGAGATATGTAACTTGTTTAGCGATTATTTTTACACAAATTTTCAGAAAAGAAACGACTACGATTATACATTGTTGTCAGAGTGTAGTAGTAATACATGTAATCAGAATATTAATACTGTCTCCGATCTTCACTCTGTGACCGTACGGGCAGATGAAGTGCTCGAGTTATTGAAACAGGTTGACATAAAGAAATCAGCTGGCCCAGACGGCATTCCACCTATTTTTATTTTTAAGTGTGCAAAGTCCTTAAGTGTACCTTTTACTATTTTACTCAATAAGTCCTTTTCATCGGGTGAGGTGCCTTTAATCTGGAAGTCGGCATATATAACGCCGATTCACAAAAAGGGGCCTAAAGACTGTATAGAAAATTATAGACCAATATCAAAATTATGTGTGTTCGCCAAAATTATGGAAAAAATTATTCACAAGCGATTATCAGCTTCACTAAAATTAAGTTTCACTGATAACCAACATGGATTTTTGAAGGGTCGTTCAACTACGTCCAATTTAGTGGTCTTTAGTGATTTTCTTTCAGAATACATGAGTACGAGGTCCCAAGTCGACGTTATATATACTGACTACAGTAAATGCTTCGATCGAATAGATCACATCCTTCTCTTGCGCAAGATCTTTTTAATTGGCATAAGAGGTAACTTATACAGATGGTTCTCGTCATATGTGCAAAATAGATGCCAGACGGTCGTTCTCAACGGTTTCACTTCCAGAGCAGTGGGTATTCCTTCGGGGGTACCGCAAGGATCCTTGTTGGGTCTTCTACTTTTTAATGTAATCATTAATGATGTAACCTTATGTTTTAAAAGCTCTAAAATTCTGTTATATGCTGATGATATGAAGATCTTAAAGCAAGTTACCTGTATTGAGGACGCGAAGTCCTTACAAGATGATCTAAAACAGTTTCAAGTCTACTGCGTGAGAAATGGACTAGATCTAAATGTTTCTAAATGTCATATTTGTACATTTACTCGGAAGCCAAACCCTATTAAATATGATTATAAACTGTCAAACACACTACTAGCCAGGGTAACTACCGTCAGGGATCTTGGAGTCACATTCGACTCGAAGCTACTTTTTGACTTGCACATTAATAATGTTGTAAGTAAAGCCTCAAAAGCACTAGGTTTCATATTTAGAATTTGTTCGGATTTTAGAAACGTTAAGACAATGAAAATATTGTATTGTGCTTTTGTTCGTAGCCACCTCGAATATGCGTCCCCAATTTGGAATCCAAACTACAATATATATATTAAACGCCTTGAAGGTATTCAGAGAAAATTTATTATCAATATCAGATACATTCAATATCGCTCAAACTCATATCTGCCTGACTATATAAGTCGTTGTAAAAAATTTCATATACTCCCGCTATATGAAAGACGAAAAATTGCAGATCTAACATTTTTATTAGGTATCATGAATGGTGCGATTGATGTTCCTGAGTTGGTTGGCAAGATTGGACTGAGAGTACCTTCGGCTTTTCTCCGTAGATCAGATCTTCTCCATGTGCCTAGCGTAAGAACTGTTTACAGACAAAACTCATACCTTATAAGAGTATGTCGCTCGTTTAACGCGGAGTGTCGGAGGGTTGACCTTGATTTATTTGATATGAACATCGCTAAATTTAAAAATACGGTTGGCAAAAACTTTTTTGATGCTTAAAAAGCTTAAATGTATAATACTCTCTACTTAAATTTAATTGTATAAATGTCCCTTTTTATGTTTAATTTTGTTTTCCAACGCGGCTCAATGCTGTCTTTTCAATGCTCAACTGTATCTTATGTATAGAAACTGTATAATAGTGGAAACTTGTAATTGGCCTTATTTTAATATTAATATCTGATTATTGATTGTATTAGCTGTAAGTTTTCCAAATAAAAATAAAATAGCAGCAAGTATTTCAGTTGATTAAATGAAAGCAAATTGCGGTTTACGATTTCTGACGTATATGTCGCAGGGATATGATAAAAACAGGTATTTGGCCAAATCCCTAAGGGATTTGATCAAATCACGGAGGATGTTAAAATAACAAAACGATTTTATCATTTCCCTAAGCAAATCTGGTGATTTGACAAATCCCACTAAAGAAATCTAGTGATTTGAACAAATCCCAAAATTGGGTTAGTGAAATGTCAAAATAACTTTTCTGTGGTATTTTAAACGTTTATTTTGTAAGATTACCTTCATAATTATAATAATCAGGTGTAGTACAATGCAATATTGATCTCAAACATCACCACTAGAACATAATTATTTGAAAAAAATATATTAAAAATTGAAAAACTTAACCTACTATATGTTTATTTGTAATGATCATTTATTAAAATACGTAGCAGATTTGTGGCGACGTGAATTACTTACATGGAACATTATTTTTCTTACAAACACATTTATTCGTGCAATTTCACGCAAACTCAGCTTAGTCGATGGAACTGAATTGGTTAAAGTAACTGTAGACAATTGAAGAGCGTTGCTAGGAAGCTAATCTCTTATGATGCCAACTGAAGAACCAATTTGAAATAAATTGTTTTTCGTATCGAATACCTGTCATACTATTTGCATCTAGTAGACCTCTGTCTACTTTTGGTAATGTCACCCAAAACGGTGGAATCAACTAATACATCCTTGAATTTCTTCGAACAAGGTTCTTTCATTTTATCAGCAGATCTTTTTAAATTTTGTGAAGCATCTTCCCTTTAATGTTCTCTTCTTTTTGGCATAATAAGCATAGAACTCCCGAACCATAACTTCTTCGCTTTTATTATTATATTATCATTTCACTGAATCAATTTAGGTTTTTAACAAATCACCAGATTTGCTTAGGGAAATGATAAAATCGGGTTGCTATTTTAACATCCTCCGTGATTTGATCAAATCTCTTAGGGATTTGGCCAAATCCCTGTTTTCATCATATTCCTGCGACATATTTTGGAAGTGTCTCTCGCGCAATCTATTCAGTTTAGAAAAAAATGATATAAGAAACCTCAATATCATTTTTGAAGACCTATCCATAGACACCCCACATGTATGGGTACGATGACAATAAAATTTTTGAGTTTCAGTGCTACGTAAAATCTTAAATGCGGTCTGTCTATCTCTCTGTCCGTCCGTATGTCACAGCCACTTTTTTCCGAAACCTTAAGAGCTGTTGAAACTTGGTAAGTAGATGTATTCAGTGAACCGCATTAAGATTTTTACACAAAAATAGAACAAGAACAATAATTTTATACATAGAACTGAAACTCAAAAAAATATTTTTCGTCGTACCTATACATGTCTATGGATAGGTCTTCAAAAATGATATTGAGGTTACTAATATCATTTTTTTCTAAACTGACTAGTCTGCGCGAGAGACACTTCCAAAGTGGTAAAATGAGTGCCCCCCCCTGTAACTTCTAAAATAAGAGCATGATAAAACTAAAAAGAATATTTTTTTTTTTTTTTTTAACTCTATTTTTATTTGGGGGTTTTTATCTAAACAGATATGCCAACCCCATCGTGCCTTTTACATTAAATAACATTAGAACTTAATATTATACTATAACTACATTGAACAACTAAATAATATGTATATCTATTAATATATTTTGTGATAAGGGTGAAATGGAGTCACAGATGAGGAACTGTTATTAAACGACATAACTTTCTAGCACCTTCTGAAGTTGGTTGAGATAAAATTGACTGGATTAACCCTACATTTAATTTATTTAGGTTTAGTTCCCTCAAAAGTGACTCCCTCTCACGCTTGTTTCGGGTACAATCCATCAGCAAATGTTGCACGTCCTCAATCTGATTACATTCTCTGCAATTTGGCGAATCAGCTTTTTTCATAAGGAATGCAAACTTCGCTGATGGATAGTGTCCAGAGCGAAGTCTTAACATTAATTTCACATAGTTCCTACTGAGTTGATCAACATCGAACCAAGGCACACGACAAGGTTCGGCTTGTATAGTCTTATACCATATACCCTTTTGGTGACTTATAATATCAAAATGTTGTTTCCAGGCCTTATAACAAGTAATTTTAAATTTTGATATATATTCCCAATAATCTGGCAAATAGTAAATTAGGGTACCCTCTACAGCTGCTAATTTTGATAATCGGTCAGCCTCCTCATTACCACGTAGACCAATGTGAGCTGGGACCCATTGCAACTTTATTTCTATATTATTCTTCGATAATATAATAATATTTTCAAGAATATCATATGCTATCGATGTGCCTCTGAGTCCAGAGGTGCATCGAGCAATATGTTGTAGTGCGCTTTTACTATCTGTAATAATGACGACTCTGTTTAAATTCTGATTTCGGCAATAAAAGATCGCTTTATAAATTGCAATGAGTTCCAGTGTCATTATTGATACATTACAGTTAATTTTAGAAACGAGACTAGTTCCTAAGCTTTGGTCAAATACCGCTGCGCCTAAACCGGGAGTACCCTTTGAACCATCTGTAAAAATCTTGTGCCAACTACAGTACATAGAATTTATTTCTGCTAAAACATCGGACAATAATAGGTTTGGGTTATAATTGGATTTGGGTATCTTTATACATTCTAAATTAAAATTAATTATATGCTTCGTCTCAATAGCTGTTGTCCACGTTTCTAAAGTATACATTTTATGAATATCTGATGAAAAAACATCTATGTGTTTTACATCTTTATACATTTTAGTTAGTAAAGGTACTTTTTTGTTTTCCCAATATTTACTACTACAAAGGGCACTTAGATCCGCAATCAGGCTAACTGTTATATTATTTGACCATGACATTATTTTTAAACAATACTTATAAGCTAAATACTCTCTTCTTAAAAATAAAGGGGGAATACTCAAGTCAGCTTCCATTACATGGATTGGAGAACTCCTGATATATCCACCAACAATTCTCAAGGCTTGGTTCTGTAATTTATCTAGCTTTGAAACATGACATTTTGCACTACACTCATACAGAAAACACCCATAGTCAATTCGACTTCGAATCAGTGAAATGTATAACCTACGTATATGCTTTGTGTGTATACCCCATGAGCTACCCGTTAGAACCCTTAGTAAATTTAGATATCTTAAACACTTACTAACCGTTTCGTTTATATGTTTGCCCCAACGTAAGCTTCTGTCCAACCACACACCTAGGTATTTAACGCATTCAGAGAAACTCAAAGGTTGATTATTTACATTTAGGTTAGAAAGTATTCTACGCCTGCCCCTACTGTACACACAGAAAGTAGATTTACTTGACGATAATTCCAAGCCCAGTTTATCCAAAACTCCTACAATATAATTCAACGCATTATATATAAAAAGAATATATGATGTACATTACCATGCAAACTAACAACGAAAATTGGTTTGAACGAGACAAGTAGTTTTTTTGTTAATATGTCATAAATCGTAAACCGCAATTTGCTTTCATTTAATCAACTGAAATACTTGCTACTAAGGAACCCTTCATGGGCGAGTCCGGCTCGCACTTGGCCGGTTTTTTGCCATTTGGCTACGGAATCCTAAAAATGGAGTTTGTGAAAATTGTCGACGAAATATTCAACATTTTATTTTGTAAAAGGTCAACTAAATAAGTAAAATTAATAATGGGTACGAAATTGGCCTCTAGCTGTAATGTTTCTTGGAGCCGGTTTGACATTTCCTTCATGAACACTTGGTTATCCGATTGGGCGATACTGTGCCACTTCTCTACCGAAGCCGTCTTGATCTCTTGCAAGGGCACATCTATTGAGGATGTCCTAAATGTGCTCAATTGAGTTGAAACTGCTGACCATTGCCTTAACATTTTACGTGACATGTACACATTCAGTCAAAAAAGTATCGGGAATGGATGATTTGTTTATGGTTCCAAATTCAAATTTTAGTTTTTTTTGTTGTTGTTAGATTGGCACAACAGTTTTCCATTTTGGCGCGGATTTTGAGTTGCATCTGTTATTTATATTAAATACAGTGCTGGTTTTAGTAATATCATATATAGTGTGTATTGCGAATTTCATAATGGACAAAAATATCGAACAAAGAGTTTGTCTTAAATTTTGCATCGCTAATGGAATTTCGTGTTCGGAGTCACTGAAAATCTTACAGAAGGCTTACGGTGAATCGACTTTATCAAAAACTCGTGCTTAGCGTGGTTCAAAGCGTTCAAAAGCGGTCGAGATGTGATTAAAGATTTGCCTCGCTCTGGTAGGCCATCAATGTCTGCAACTGAAGTTAACATCGCAAAAGTGAAGGAAATAGTGACTGAAAATCCTCATTCAACTCTGAGAGAGAAAGCCGCCGAACTTTCTGTATCTCACGAGTCGATTCGTACCATTTTAACTAATAATTTGGGTATGAAACATGTTGCCGCTCGGCTAGTCCCAAAAGATCTGAATTTTCTCCAAAAACTCAATCGTATGAAAGTCGCTGAGGACATGGTAGACCGAGTCAATTCCGACCCAACATTCATGAAACGCATTGTTACTGGTGACGAGACGTGGGCTCTGAATTCTTACCGGAAGGTCGAACGGTAAATAAAGAATATTATTTGAGCGTTATGCGGCGTTTAAGAGAGCAAATTCGTCGAAAAAGGTCAGATTTGTGGAAAGAAAATTCTTGGATTTTGCACCACGATAATACGCCTTCGCACAAGGCCATCATTGTGAACGAATTTTTGACCAAACACTCAACAAATACCATCCAGCAACCACCATATTCACCAGATATGGCCCCAGCTGACTTCTTTCTTTTTCCTCAACTCAAATGACCACTTCGTGGTACCCGTTTTCAATCGGTAGAAGACATAAAGGAGAATTCGCGGCGAGAACTGAACTCAATTCCGAAAGCAGCGTTTAAATAATGTTTTGATGAATGGATTATTCATTAGCGTAAGTGTATCGTTTCTGAAGGAGCATACTTTGAAGGTGATAAAATAAATTTGGATGAATAACAAACATTTTGTATATTATTAATCTTTTCCCGGTACTTTCTTGACAGAGTAGTATTTCAACTTATTGCTAGGTCGAGGTATGCTTACCCAGGTGAATTTAACTCTAAATTGAATTATTTGTATATTTTTTCCCAGCCGCCAACAGGCACGAAGCGCTCAGCGTCTTTGCCGGGTGGGATACCAAAGAAACAGAAACGGAATGTGTCCTTTAATGAAGAGGTTGACATCATTAACCCAGAAGACATCGACCCCACTATAGGAAGGTTCCGGAACTTGGTCAAGTCCACTATAGTCCCAAATCCTAATAGCGCACCGAAGAAATTGAAGTTACAGAGCGCCGATGACAGTAAGTTTTAAATACACACTCGTGTTGGTCTTTTTAATGTGGTAGAGTGGATACAGATGGTAGAAGCACAAATCCTCCATAAAGGTGTTACTTGTAAATTTAATCTGCTGGTGTACGTCGTTCGTCGAATAACGGCAGAACATCTACCCTGGAATGATAGAGGATGCATTTTGAGTGTATGATTCATTTTGTCCCGAATGTTTTATTTCTTTTGTTGGGGTGTCGAGAAACTGTAATCACAACCCCTAGGGAACCAATTGACTGTGGAACGCATATCAAAGTAGTAAGGTTTAAATTGATTCTTCCTTTTACACTTTACAATACGCTTTTTTTGTTTCGTGCAGGTCAACATCACCATTCTCTGCGGCTGCAGGAGATATCGAGAGGTAGCAACTTGTACTCCGACCTGCCGGCACCTAGTTCACATCTTAGCCTAATTGGCGCCAGGTAATATTTATCCCATATTATTATTGCTCAAAGGCTCATAGCTAGATGCTCTCACAAGTCCGTTAGTCATCGGCGAGGTTAAGCATCTAGGTTCGCGGTCAGTCCTTAAATGGGTGACCGCCAAAGTGGTTGAATTTCTGAGCCTCTCCGTGCTTCGGAGGGCACATTAAGCTGTCGGTCCCGGTTGTAGTCATCAGACAACAGTCGTTAAGCCATGTCAGAGGCCTAGGTAGCTTGAACAACTCGGACACTCGGAATATTAATGCGATTATTTTTCCAAAAATGGGTATTTTTTTAAATACCCAATGCCTGAAATAAGTTGGAACGAAGTATAAAAGTTTTCCTTTATAAATGATTTACCAAAATAATATTGTTTTTTCCAGGCTTGGTTTAACACTGCCGAATCCTGCACCTGATGTGGAACTCGAAGGTCCCGAGCCACATCTCAATATACATCCGCCATTACCACACACAGGTACACTATTTTTCATTTCCTGTATTCACTCTATTATATATACAATTAACAACTACTGCTTCTTCATTAAGTATTAGCCAGTCCTTGGACTGATTAGAAGAAATATTTCAACTTTGTGACTCATAAAAATTGCCTAATGATATGTATTCTTCTGTCTTTCCATATCTAGAGAGAGAGGAGTAGGTTCACATTTTATGTGCGTTATCCTCAATGCAAAGCATAAATTAAAATCCTTCAAGACTTCCTCGTAAATTTGATCCGCCGTTTCTTTCTATTCTCTCTATTATAGCAATTCCATCTATGATTTGCCAGTTTTAAGTTAATGATACTATTATTCTGGCAATATGTATCAACCTCCTTTGGAGATCTTCTCTTTCCTTCAGTATTTCCTATGTAAGTTGCATAGTATGTGTCTGCCATATACAGAGTGGCCGAGGAGTTGACGTTCAAACGCAAAATTTTGATACTTTATGATGAGGAGTATCCGAATCACCCCCATGTATGTTCTACGATTTTGCGTAGTTTTCGAGATAGATTTTTTTTAAAGTTTTTTGAAGTTATACTTCTTTTGGCGCGATGGAGAAAAATGATGAGAGTGAATTTTTACAAATAACAGCATGACGTTAGTTCTAGGTGGTCCTAGAACTAACGTCATACTGTTATTTTAAAAAATTCACTGTCATACCACCTAGAACTAACTTCATGCTGTTATTTTTATTGGTGTCGGTGTGCGCGCGCATCGTAAAAATTCACTCTCATCATTTGACATGACAGTGAATTTTTAAAAATAACAGCATGACGTTAGTTCTAGGTGGTATGAAAATGTATGATAGTGAATTTTTACGATGCGCGCGCATCGTAAAAATAACAGCATGGCGTTAGTTCTAGGTGGTATGAAAATTGATAACTATGTTCAAGTTGTATATTAAGAAGTATAACTTCTAACGCGTGTACATAAGTACACACAAGTTATTTTTTTTTGTAAATTTCACCTAACAGCAGTTTTCGATTTTTCTCGTTCTGTTGAACATTTCTGGTTCAGTTTTTTGTGATAACTTTTGTGTTAACCTAACACCCTAAAAAGTATGGTTTATCTAATCATTGCAGAACTGACTTAGAATATATTCGAAAGTTCAAAATTAGTGTTTGATCTCAGGAGTCATAAATGTTCAAAGTATCAAAAATTAATTATAATGGCGAGATTATGGTTTATGATTGACGGATACTCCTCATCATAAAGTATTTAAATTTTGCGTTAGAACGTCAACTCATTGGCCACCCTGTATATTAATGCTGTGTGTTGTACACAGCATTCAGCATTATATTTCCAGCTGCAAAATTGACTGTCTGCTTATTTCCAGCTCCCGAAGAAGCCAGCTCATCATCCGAACCAAGAAAGAAGAAATATGCAAAAGAAGCGTGGCCCGGCCGGAAACCGGGGCTCATACCAGGCGTATGAGACGCGTATCATTAGTGCAGTGGTGTTCCCTAAACTTTGGAATGCGTTTCTATGGACCTTGCGTATAATATCTTATGAAAATACACATATTCATATATAAATAAGGTAACGGCGTCTATAATTTCCATACTATTCCGCTATGCGTCGCTACTGCCGAAAACTGGTTATATTTAACACCTGTCATAGTTGTTGATGTATCCGGTTATTATAAAGCGACGCGTAGCGGAATTATGCGGCGATTTTACATGCCATTAATTTGTTGCTCAAAATCCTTGTTAGAACACTGTGAATATACTAATATATGATCATCGTCATGCCAGCTGAATGACGTCCACTGCTGGACAAAGGCCTTCGCAAATAATAATAATATCTAATATCTAGGGACAATGTCACACAGATCATCCTAGCCCCAAACTAAGCAAAGCTTGTACTATGGGTACCAGGCAACGATATACATACTTATATAGATAGATAAATACTTATATACATAGAAAACATCCATGACTCAGAAACAAATATTCGTGCTCATCACACAAATATTTGCACTTACCGGGATTCGAACCCAGGACCACCAGCTTCGTAGGCAGGGGCACTACCAACTAGGCTACGGTGACCGGCAAATGATCTCCACAATGGAGGGATATCCCATAATCGACACGCTTGGCAGATGGGTTGGCGATCGCAGTATGATAGTCATAGTATGCAGAGAGACGCTGCTGCCCGTTCTCTGGGCAGTATAAATTCGGGATGACTTCTACCCGCTCTACGGGATGAGATGGGATAGTAATAATCTTTGCTGTCAGGCTCACACAGCAAATAACTATAACTTGCAATATAAAAATCACTTATATTCATATACTAGCTGTGCTCCGCGGTTTTACCCGCGTTAAACTTTATAAATTATCACAGCTCTTCCCCCATAGGTGATAATATGTAGCTTATATGTTGACCCGACCTCTTAGTAAAATTCATGCAAAATTTGAAGTAAATCCATGCAGCACTGTTTGAGTTTAGCCCGGACAACAGACAAACAGACAAAAATTCTAAAAACTATATTTTTGGCTTCGATATCTATTGTAGATCACGTCCAAAGTATTCTTTAAAAAAAATATTCGATGTACTGTTTTGACTTTCGTAAGATTTTATTATATGTATAGATATCGACCGCAACATTGCTATCGGGAACTAGGTTTTTGTGGCTTCTTAAGTCTAGCACTTTTTGGGTGAACAAAAATCATGAAACTTGATTCATCTTCACCGAACGCTTTCCATGACCTATATGTGTTGTATACTGTGTATATATGTGTACTTTTGAATGTACAAAAAGGGGGAAACTCACGTCATTTTCAAAGCACGTTTGTCATGAGCTATATGTATACTATGTATACATGTACACATATGTATCTCAATGTGAAGCTTCAACTATTATATATAGATAGACGCATTGCACAAAATATAAAAACATTATAATTTTTTTTATTTTTTATTAATTATAAAAGAACATATCACAATTCAGAATATTTAAATACCTATAGTGTCACTTAAACCTCTTGGGTTTGAGCGTGACACTTCCCAATATGGGTCAATCTAATATCAATCTATATAATAAGTATACCTAAACAAATACCTAATTTTACGAGAACATTTATACGAGAACACTATGCTTTACAATTTAATAAACTAATAAAGAAAATACACTTAATAAGCTACATACAGATTAGGTACTTATACATTTTAATACCTACAGTGATGAATTCCTTTACAATTGGCAGTCTTATCACATAATAGCGATGTTTTTCCAGACAACGGAACCGAAAATGACTTATATTGTACTACTTATATTGTAGATTATTTAGATTAAAAGACTGCCTCGTTGGTCTAGTGGTAGCGTGTTCAACCGCAGATAATGAGGTCCTGGGTTCAAATCCCGGGTCGGGCTAAAAAGTAATTTTGGGAGTTATCCGTAAAAAGAAATTTCTCAGTATCAGTCCGAAGTCTGGGAGTTGGCGGTATTATACCCCCGTGCCTCGGAGAGTACGTAAAGCCGTCGGTCCTGTGCCTGACCTCTTTCCGGTCGTGTCGCCTAGGCGTACCATCGGATCATGGGAGTGATGGAATAGAAAGTGCTCCTGTGTTTGCGCACACACTTGAGCACTATAATATGTCCCGCGCAGATGGCTAATCTCTGTTGAGACTGGCCGCCGTGGCCGAAATTCGGCTAGGAGGAGGACATTATTAGATTAAAAGTGTAAAAATAGTTTTTACTTCTATCGGCAGTCCACAAATACTGCCCCGCATGTTTTTATGTTTCCTGTGGTCTAATAACTATTTTGAACAACAAATTTTTACAGTGAACCCTATCTACCATAAACCCTGTATCTAATGTGCTCTTGTCCAAATGACCGCTTCGGCGGCTAATCTCTACGGAGACTATCACTGACTTAATATTAGCGCAGCAAAATGTAGTTCCTCGGTCTAAATCAAACCCCACCATCTGCTGCAATGCCTGTCACCGTGCAAAATATAATTTATTTTGATAGGCCTGGTGACAGACAGACAGACAGAGACAGACTGACAGCGCAGTCTTATTACAAAAGAAAGCCGAAGTTCGTGTATTAGGATAGTTGAGTTCAATATTGTAATTTCGTAGTTAAAACAATTCACTGCCCGTTGATCTTTGACCTGTGTCAAATATTATATGTATTATATTCAGTAATAAATAATAATACAAAGTTATATTATTTATAAATTCCTTTTTCAGATATCTTTTAAAATGAATTGTATACTACTATATATTTAAGTACGGGTGAGTATTGAACCCACGAACAACGGGGTATCCGGACACATGTACTTAACCGCTCCGCCACGGCACCGTGGTTCTCAGACTAGAATTTATTTAGGTGTGGTGGCGGACTGTTAGCGCACATGGGACCTTAAATTGATACAATTCATTTTAAAAGAAGTCTGAAACTTGTTTTAAGTTTAGCCTGTTTAAAATGTTCAAAGTAATAAATTCATTTAATAAAATAATTAATTATATAAATTATATAAAATAATATAAATTCATTATTTTCCATTACGGTTGATCACGTCTAGCGAACGAATTCCTCTCTACATACTATATTAATTCATGGGTATCACCCATGAATTAATATAGTATGTAGATATTGTAGATATATTCAATCTCTCAATATCATTCGCGATCAAATCTGACACACTCGTCAAATCTGACAACAGTCGTCATTATCCTCGTTTACTGCTCGATAAGAAGCTAGGAGTTTTCACTTCTGCCATGTGGTAATAAGAACCCATTTTACATGTTAACTTTAGCTAAGTAGGCTTTCACTACCTCACCGGCCAATAGTTATAG
This sequence comes from Pseudoips prasinana, assembly GCA_951640165.1. Classification (NCBI taxonomy): domain Eukaryota; kingdom Metazoa; phylum Arthropoda; class Insecta; order Lepidoptera; family Nolidae; genus Pseudoips; species Pseudoips prasinana. The sequence continues at coordinate 10,676,623 of OX621254.1, forward strand.
GACTAGTACCTCCCTCTTACCCACCACTGCAACTTCTGTAAGCCAGGAGCCAGTGGCGCATAATTAAATGACACTGAGCGGTGAGGCTCAAGTATGTCTTGGCAAGGCATTTAATCAAGAAGGAACAAAGAGGCGTTAGAAAATGAATAGTTCCACTATATGCTATAGACTAGTTCTTTGATGGGGTTTGCTTGCGTACAGCACTTCGACCGTTCAGGATCTTTTGTACTATCCCCCACTGGTTTTATTCTATCCCTAGAGCCCTGAATGAAGTCTTCACATAATCCAGTACGCTTCGTAGGGGTAGATCCTTGTAGTCTCCTGGTTCTGGATATGCCAGCCCCAGGATGGCCATTCTGTGTCTTGCCAATGCATTGCATTTGCATATTATATGCAGCGTTGTTTCATTTTCTTCCCTACAGGTCCTGCAGATCCAGCTATTCGACAGTCCCAGTTTGTGTAGGTGATAGTTGGTGCCATAGTGGCCCGTGAATACTGCTACTATCAGTCGTAGCTGGTTTCTGCTGTACTTGCAAAGTTTTTACTTACTTTAGACAATAGTTGCTACATGACAGTCATAAAGGTGATTTTCCACCAGAGTCGCTAGGCGAGGCGAGGAGAGAATTGAAATTTTTATGGCATATTTTCAATCCTCTCCCAGCGCATCTTTGGTGGAAACAGTGAGGATCGACGAGAATATGCGAGGCGTCAATTGAAATATTTGTTTGTGTAAAAATGAACCGTATTGCGTCCGATATAGAGTACTAGCTGTGCCACGCGGTTTTACCCGCGTTAAATTTTATAAATGATCACAGCTCTTCTCCCGTAGGGGATAGCGTGATAATATGTAGCCTATGTTGACCCGACCTGTTAGTAATATTCATGCAAAATTTGAAGTAAATCCATGCAGTGCTTTTTGAGTTTACCCCGGACATACATACAGACACACAGACAAAAATTCTAAAAACTAAACATATTTTTGGCTTCGATATCGATTGTAGATCACGCTCCATGTATCCTTTTAAAAAATATTCAATGTACAGTTTCGACTTTCCTACGATTTTATTATATGTATAGATAAAGTAACTTTGGAATTGAAACACGCTTCTCGCGAGAGGCTTATTGTTGTGCGTTTGCGTGTGTATTGCAAGATGAACTCAAACAGCACTGTACCTGCCTTTAACAATTAGACGTGCTCAATCCCTTGGTTTGTTCAAAACACTAGTGAAAACCACTTCTTGTCGCTATGAATGCATTTCCACTGTCCTTCCATATTATATTATTTATTATGTATGTATCTATGTATGTATTATTATGTTTATGTAATTAAGTATGTATTATATCTAATGACATGGTAGTATTACTATTAAGTAAATGCCATTATTAGTTTGTAAGTATTTAGATTCCTACTTAAATTATTTTATCTTGCACTACCCTTATCGTGTTGTCTTTCTATATTTCGGCTTCATATCCATCCGAAGGTTGTCTGGAAGAGATCGCTGACTGCGATAAGACCGCCTATTGTACAATTTCAATTGCTAATTAATATTTCCTATGTTTTTATCTGTAATTGGTGTGCAATAAAGAGTATTTATCTTATCTTACCTATATCTGAAGACTACGGGCGATGGCTATTTTTAGTGGAAAAGGGTCAGTGCGATTTCAATTCTCTTCTCGCGTCGTCTCGTCTCGCCACTCTGGTGGAAAATCACCTTTACACAATATTGATATGTAGTGTTAATTATGCCAATTGTCATCCCTCGAAAAATATGCACCAGTGTGATATCCAACACGTGTTCAAGGCTTCAAGCCTCCATTTTTTATTCGTCGAGTGCTTGAATGCGACCATTCTTCATACCGTGTTGCAGCTAAATTGGGTGATTTAAAATGATAAGGGAATAATAGTAGAAATAATGTAGGTATGCATTTATACGCAGTAATAATGTAGGTAGATAAGTTGTTATACGCAGTGATAATGTAGATATGTTGTTATACGCAGAGGTAATTTAGATATGTTGTTATACGCAAGGTTCCTAGATTTGTGTTGAGATACTCATTCAAGTAAAGTGGTATAGTCAGCCTCATCAATATTATTACATCGAAGTATACTTGACAATATGGTGACCATTGATCGGAATAGGTAGATTGAATTTTCGTAATTGCAGCATGAAGAAACATTGCACCATTAATAATTGCATGCTCGAACCGGGTTGACATAGCGACCTCAACATTACTAACACCCTTTGATGTGCAATGTACAGACGCCAGCACATCAAGCTACCCCAATCTGTCAAATTTCCCCGGTTGAAAGTGAACCTTATGCTTATGTTATAAAGTTGCAAACCTATAAAAGAAATTTGACAGATTGGGGTTGCTGGGTGTGCTGGCGTCTGTACCTACCTACGTTTGCAATAAAGAATTTTTATAGATTGATTGAAAAAAATTATAACATGTACATGCCATATTTCCGAAAATTTCCAGAAATGGTACCTGAAGTCCAGTAAATGGTTCTGCAAGTTCCTAACATTTTATAAAACATAATAAAAAAACATATAAGTAAGCAATTAATTAAAAGCGCTGAGTGCAATAGTGGTGTAATAAAATTTAAAAATAATTGTGATTCATCATCATCATATCAGCCGAAAGACGTCCACTGCTGGACAAAGGCTACCCCCAAGGATCTCCACAATAATCTTTCCTGCCGCTGAAGCCGCTGCATTGAGTTTAATTCCCACTAATTATTAACTATACTTAATTTTAAAATTCCGGAAACTTGGAGGCATATCCATATTGACATATATGTGAGATCAATCTACCTCTTCCGATCACTGATGTTGACAGTGACTGTTAAATAATAATAAGAATATTTAATATAAATACAGCAAGATTTTTTAGTCACCGTCCAAATTTTGATATATTAATCTTTGGCGAAAACCATTGAATACGTGTTTTTTCTTTTAGTATCACTCAATACAAAAATATTGAGATATCACATCACAAAGTTATCTATAAAAAGTTGATGGTTCTGGACACCGCCGTGCCGTGCGTTCACGCTGGGTAACTAACTACGCGGGCTTGCCGCCCCGCGCGCCGCCGCAATTCATTGTTAACACAATAATAAACAAAGTTGCAAATTTTCCCTTCATACTTTCATGGGCTTAGGACCATCAATTAGCAAAAAGTTTGTGCTATGTTCACTATGATTAGAATGTAATCCTTAATTAATCAATTACAAATAAAGTAAAAAAAAAATTGGAAACATAAGAACTTTAGAACTTATTAAAACCGTGCCGTGTAACTTTTTGCTATTAGGCGTATTTAAAAAATTTGAATCAACTTATGTACAAATAATTAAAAATCGAAGTAATCAAAATAATCATAAAACAGTCACATTAACAGTACTTTAATAAATGTTCAAAATGCATACCGTTTCTCTCTAAACAGATTCTTGCACGTTTTTGCACATTATTTTTAATTTTGTTGAGCACTACAGTGTCACTTTTCACTTGGTCGAATGCACGTACAATTTGTCCTTTTAATTGGTCTAGGCTTTGGGCTTCCTCCACATACACTCGTCGTTTTATTTCGCCCCACAAAAAAAAGTCACATGGAGTAAGATCTGGGGACCGGGGTGGCCAGGGGACGGGCCCCCCGCGACCAATCCAACGATCACCGTGTTCTGTGTTTAAATTTTAAATAATCACGAACGGCGGCCGAGTAATGAGACGGTGCACCGTCTTGTTGATAATAAAAATCACGATAGGCGCTTGCCGGCACGTCATCCATGAAATCAGCAATTACTGTGCGTAACATATCTAGGTACGTGCCCCCGTTCAGCCGTCCCTCAATGAAATATGGCCCCAGTATTCTGTTGCCGACAATTCCAGCCCACACATTTGCGCTAAACCGCACTTGGTGATACGTTTCTCGTATCATGTGTGGGTTTCGAAATGACCACCAATGTTCATTATGCTGATTATACAGCCCCACTCGAGTAAACAAGGCCTCGTCAGTCCACAAAATGTTCGCTTCGGGGTGTGCGATCAGCCACTCGCAGAAGGCTCGACGGGGAACGGCGTCTGCGTCGTTCAAGGCCTGTACCTTTTGAAAATGGTACGGGTGCAACCCAGCAATATGGAGAAGTTTCCACACGGCATATTGGCTTACACCGAAGCGCCGCGCTGCATCTCGCGTACTCGCTCTAGGGCTCCGTTCGAAGAAATCGAAGATATCTTCTTCGATCTCTACTGCGAGTCTCGGCCTGCCACGTCCTTGAGCGTGTGTAGGAGATGTAAATTGGCCATGGTCTAATAGCCTCTGATTTGCGGCCAAAATTGTTTGGCGATTAGGGATGGAAGGATTTATTATCCCTTGATTGCGAAGGCGAGGAATACTCTCTGCTTCGTACAGTCTCTGGGCACCGTTCAAGCTTTCACCACTAAGTATGTAAGATCGCACCATTTCGTAATACTCGCGGTGGGAATACATTTTATGCAAATTCACGATCGCGCGGGGCGCCGGCGGGATGCGCGGGAACACGGAAGTAAACGCTTGCGCCGCGAAAGGGTGCGCGGGGCCGACTGGGGATAACGATAGATGTTTTGCGCAGGTGTAGCGGGGCGGGGGGCAAGCGGGGTGCGCGCTGCACTTTCATTGAATGTTTGCGCGGCAAGTGTAGTATTTTTAACGTTTAACTTAGTGACCAGGCAGAGCGGATAATTTTTTCGAGAAAATTACATAATATAAAAATTATACGTATCGATTTTTTTTCAAAAATGGAGTTAGTGAATGATACATAATGCCTAGAGAAAATTTGGACGGTGACTAAAAAATCTTCCTGTATATTTGACAGGTTACTAACTACTATGATATATTTGAACGCAAAATATTTAAGTCAATTGTAAAGATAACTATTCAACTTTAACTTAAGGCCGCCATATAGCAGTCATCTACCTAGCGTTTTTTTTACTCACTAGTACTATCGATCCTCGAACTAAGAATTCAGATTTTTTTTGACCGTCTGACTACTTAATTGAGAAACTTTCAAAAACATTACATGGGAAATGCTGTGGCACGCCTTAGTGCGTATTGGTCACTGATCTTCTTTTTTTTAAATCAAAATACATAATAGATATGGAGTGTTAATTCCGCTAATTGTCAGTTAAATCATGCTGGGATGCAATATGCACCGCCCGCAAAAATATGCACATGCAAGAAGGAAAATATAAAAACAGCAAATTACATGCGCCAGTACGATACCCAACACGTGTTCCAGTCCTCCACGGACCATTCTCAAGGGCTGCTAACGCGTCGAGTGCTCGAATGAGTCTCATTCGAGTTTTTTTATATTGTCCTTGCATGTGCATATTTTTGCGGGCGGGAGGGCGGTGCAAATTGCATCCCGGCATGATTAAAATGACAATGAGCGGAATTAACACTACATATTGATTTTGTATTTTGATCGATATGGATTTCCGCAAAGTAACGCCTGGGGCTCTACCGGCTAAGTCGCCGAACGCCGTACCGCTGTAAATCGGCTTCAACGTTGTCAATCGATTCCGGACCATTTATGACGTCACGTGTGCTTATGGAAGCCGATTTAACGATTGATTAAGTCATTTTTAACCTTTATTTATTTATTTGAACGCCATTTAAGAAATCGATGTTGGGCAACATAGCCGTTAGAGACCCTGATTCCATTACTTTTTTTCATTATGAATGAGGATTACCTACGCATGTTAACCGCAAAAAGTGTCTGCGGATGGGTACAAGGAACACATGATAAAAAAGTAGTCCGATGATCGAACTAATAAGAAAAACAATCGAAGTAAGCGCTACTATGGCCCTTTAGTATTTTGTTTTACAACGCCCGCATGAGGTAAATTAATCCCTGTGTTGCGGGGTACTTTACAAATATATGTATAATTGACGGACAAAAAGTACATCCAGACTCAGAACAACTATTTATGGGTGATACAAATGTGGTCATGCACGGGAATCGAGGTTGTATTCTATTCACTCAATCAGAAGACGAAGCGTAAACTGAAGTGTCTAATTAATCCCATAATTTTTTATTTGAATTGATTGTTGACTTTTGCTATAGATTTTGCTACTTTGAATAAGATATAAATTGAAATTAGATTTAAGTAAATAATTGTACAAATTAAATGTAGTTAAAATAATTAAAATATTTGCAACATTTTAGCAAATTTAAATTCTGTTGCATTTGGAATAAATAAAGAATGTTTTAATATATTTATGATGCTGACTGTATTTTCTTAGAGAATATTTGCTCATGGTAACTGCATTATATTTTTCATTGTTTTTAATTTGGTCGAAGTCGCGTTACAGTGTACAGTTTTCATAATGTATCCACTGGTGAAGTATCTACTTTACATGGGAATGTATCGATAATATTAAAGTACTTTATATATATTGATAATTAATATGTAAGAAAATTGTGAATGAATTATAAGGACAAGTAATATTTGTGTATTTTATTCATAATATTAAAATATTGATGACATTCTATCTCATAGCTAGATGCTCTCACCGGTCCGTAAGCGATCGGCGAGGTTAAGCAATTAGGCTCGCGGGACCCATCTATGGATGGTTGACCACCAAAGTGGTTTAATTTCTGAGCGTCTCCGTGCTTCGGAGTGCACGTTAAGCTGTCGGTCCCGGTAGTAGTCATTAGACAACAGTCGCTAAGCCACATCATAGGCCTATTGGGCGGCCTGAGCAACTCTGACACTAGGGTTACTACTACCCATACGATCAAGCAATTGACATTATTTAAGCTGGTAAGATAACGCTCTCATCTCAATAACATATATAAGGCCTCGGTCATGAATTAAGCGGGGGTGAGGCGGGGGCGTCGGTGGTGCGGGGAGCGTCGCGTTTCAATGCATACGTTTATATGGAACTGGCCTCGGAGAGAGCGGCGTACGAGCGGTGCGTACAAATCTCGTACGAGCGGCGCGTACCAATCTCGTACGAGCGGTGCGTATCAATCTCTTACGAGCGGTGCGTACAAATCTCGTACGAGCGGCGTGTACCAATCGCGTACGAGCGGCGCGTACCAATCTCGTACGAGCGGTGCGTATCAGTCTCGTACGACCGATGCGTACCAATCTCGTACGAGCAGTGCGTATCAGTCTCGTACGAGCGATGCGTACCAATCTCGTGCGAGCGGTGCGTATCAGTCTCGTACGAGCGATGCGTACCAATCTCGTACGAGCGGTGCGTATGAGTCTCGTACGAGCGGTGCGTACCAATCTCGTACGAGCAGTGCGTATCAGTCTCGTACGAGCGATGCGTACCAATCTCGTGCGAGCGGTGCGTATCAGTCTCGTACGAGCGATGCGTACCAATCTCGTACGAGCGGTGCGTATCAGTCTCGTACGAGCGGTGCGTACCAATCTCGTGCGAGCGGTGCGTATCAGTCTCGTACGAGCGATGCGTACCAATCTCTTACGAGCAGTGCGTATCAGTCTCGTACGAGCGATGCGTACCAATCTCGTGCGAGCGGTGCGTATCAGTCTCGTACGAGCGATGCGTACCAATCTCGTACGAGCGGTGCGTATCAGTCTCGTACGAGCGGTGCGTACCAAGCTCGTGCGAGCGGTGCGTATCAGTCTCGTACGAGCGATGCGTACCAATCTCTTACGAGCAGTGCGTATCAGTCTCGTACGAGCGATGCGTACCAATCTCGTGCCCGCGCGTCTGCATCGACGTAGCGTTGAATTGTAGTTCTGTTTTTGCTAACGACTGAATAAATATAAAACCTGGTACCACTCTCAATAACCTGGATGAGTCAACATAAAATTGAATTAAACTTTTCCAAAACCAAAAAAATCCTTTTACGTACACCAAAAATGAATACCTACCTACTGTGTAAAACAAAAATAGAAGGAGCAAAATTGTTTTTGAGTTATTAACAGTAAAATTATAAATTCTAAAATAGATACGAATTTTAAGTGTAAATCACATACAGAAAATCCGAACAAAGCTCTAAATTCTGGTATGCTCTAAAAACTAGTAATTTGCGCTCGTTACCTTGTATGCGTACGCGTATGTTTGGCTTTCGTATGGAACTCTATGGGTTAACAGTCCAGAAGCAAAGGCAAAAGGCGTTTAAAAATGAAGTAGTATCTAAGAGCATTTACACGTTGAGTAGTAGTTAAGTATCTATATTTAGATTGGATACTAACAGTTCATACTGGTACTACTAGGTACTAGCACATCACGCTACCCCAATATGTCGAAATTTCCCCATTGAAAGTGTACCTTATGCTTATGTGATAAAGTTGAAAATCAATAAAAGAAAGGTCATTGGGCACCTTAGTATGGAAACCATACCCATGGCAGACACAAACGAAATATAGCAGAGTGTATTTATATATGGCTCTGATTTACTATGGCATTAGTCACATTAATGTGAGCCACGGGAATCTCGTGTTATAAACTCATATAGGAAGATGAATAAAACGCTAATTCATTTATGTATTTTTTATTCAATTTGATCCAAATCAAGGATCAGATCAATTAAAGCGGGTGCGTCTGTAGTTTCCTGATGTCTGGCCCAAGACAGATAATAAGCGAGTAGTATTCTTTTATTCTTTGTCTTCCGTGCTGTTTTGGGTGTAGCAAAATATATGTACTGTTTCACTCGAAAATGAAGTGACTGGATTCGCCCTCTGATCAATATCTTATTATTAATTAAATGTTGGTGTCGATACAATTTATGATATAATCCCCGTTTGGTCGTATGTGCTCGTGACAATAAGACCTTGCAATTCGCAAATGGTATGAGCCCAACGTTAATAAGATTAAATCTTCAAAGCTCAGCTGTGGAAAATCCTCAAATTCTTGACTGTTTTCATCTAGAGGCTCGAATGCTACTTGTCTATTCAAGTTATTTGTTGATAACTAACTAATGTACATCAAGTATTTCGCCAACTAACTCAACGGTAGCTACCGAAGGACTGCGCGGGGGTGAGAAAGTGCGCGAGTGCAACGAAACTTGTTCTACTTGTCTAATATGCGAAAGAGACAGCGTATATATGCCTCTGAACATTGGTTCATCCGTGCAAAATGCTGTTTGGTATCGAAAATATTTTTGTGTCTTTATAAGATAAAATAAATTCCTCTGACACTGTTTGTTTTAATTTTTTTTAACGATTCTGTACATTTTTCTCCGTCGCTTTTTAATAAAATAATTATATGCAATGAAAGGTCATATTATTCCCCTTAGTTTAAAACTATTTTGGTTACTTAATGTCCGCCACTCTTCGCAAAGTGGGTCAGATATGCCTTTGAAAGATTGGGGTAGCTGGATGTACCTACTGGCGTCTGTACCATAGTAATTTTTATTCTGTGCTACAACGATCGAGTAATACTTCCTCTTCGCAGGATTAGAAAGCGCATATTTTCAGCGTAATAGTGATGGGCAACGCTACTTAACGTATGGGTAGTGGTTATCCTTGTGTCAGAGTTGTTCAAGCCGCCCCGTAGGCCTCTGAGATGACTTAACGACTGTTGCCTAACGGCTACAACCGGGACTGACAGCCTAACATGCCCTCCGAAGCACGAAGACGCTCAGAAATTAAACCACTTTGGTGGTCACCCATCTATGGGCTGACCGAGAGCCTAGTTGCTTAACCTCGCCAATCACTTACGGACCGGTGCGAGCATCTGACTATGAGCCAACGCTGGATGTATTATTGAAAGTGGTGGTGTAAACATTAAAAATGTTATCGTACGATGGCGTTTAATGCCTATTTATGCAATAATATAAACGCATCTAGTTTTAAAGGTTCCGTGTCAAAATGGTAAAAGGAAACCTTATTGTGCGACTTAGTCCGTCCATGGTCCGTCCTTTAGGATTTTTTTAAAAAGAGCATTACTATGGAAAGTACCTTTTATGGGTCTATGGGTTAATTTAAATCATTGTTTTTTTACACGTTATATAATCTACTAGGTACGCGACCAGGGCCTCTACCGGCTAAGTCACCGAACATCGATTTCTTAAATGGCGTTCAAATAAATAAAGGTTAAAAATGACTTAATCAATCGTTAAATCGGCTTCCATGAGCACACGGGACGTCGTAAATGGTCCGGAAACGATTGTCAACGTTGAAGCAGATGTAACGATTGATTAAGTCATTTTGAACCTATATTTATTTGAACGCCACGAAATTGATGTTCGACGACTTAGCCGGTAGAGGCCCTGGCTTTTTAGTTTTTTTTAATGCTACGCTGCACAAACCAATGTATCTCCTGCGTCTCGGGTAGGTACTTACTAACGTGTTGACGGACACAAAGTACACCCAGACTCAGAACAACTTATGGGTCACACAAAGAGTAGTCCTGTGCGGGAAACGAACTAGGGACACGAAGTGGTGAGGTGAGATGCCAGTACATCAAGCTACCCCCATCTGTCAAATTTGCCCAATTGAAAGTGAACCCAAGGCTTTTATGATAAAGTTGAAAATCTATAAAATAAATTTGACAGATTGGGGCAGCTGGATGTGCTGGATTCTGTACCTACGGCGGTGATTACTCACCTGCCATCAGGTGATCTGCTTTCTCGTTTGCCTTGCTATTTTATAATAAAATATATTATACCAAATCAACCTACTTCGATTTCATTATTTCTATCCCTGAGAATAAAGCAAACTTGAGAGATTAATTAGTCGCAGTTCCATTAACTTTACTCTATCCATTCAGCGAACTAACTGAATCTCACGAACTTTGCTCGCTTTGAACTGGACTTTATCTCTGCAGGTAAAATTATTGTAGTTGGACTACACGTCGGATCTGAGAGGTCCAACTTAAATAATTATTTAGTTAGTATTTAACTGACTGACTATTATCTATATGACTTATGGTAACAAAATATGGTAATATATAATATCTATTATATATTACCATATAATATATAATAATAATATCGATTCCATAAAAATAATAGATTTGTACTTGTTATGCTCACAATTAATACTATTAAGGAACATGATTAAAAAAATTAACACAGATTTTCTGAATCAGATTTTCTTAACACACAAGATTTGTTAAATCTTTATTTTATAGGTATTTGTACCTATTATTGGGTAATGTGTTTGCAGACACTGACAAATTGGCGAGCGAAAAGTCTCTCATCCAGTAGTTAATTAAGTTACGTACCTACATATATCTAATAGGATTATTAAAGAGTGTACTTTTTTTAAGACAGCACCTGCACGGTTGGACTAATCTCTGTATTGTGGGTGGTTTTACAAAAATGCGGGGACAGACGCCCAGTTTGAAAACAAATATACGTATATGGCTCAGACAAACAATTGACTGCACGTGTGACGCAGAGGTCAATACGGGGATTAGGTACCTACTGAGATGCGAGCAGTATTTAAAAATAATCAATATCGATTTTAATCTTGAGGATGGGCTTATTTTAATAATATGTATTATTTTTTTGTTTTCACTACTGTCAGAACGGAGTCTCTCAGAAATGGATCCATTATTTTCGGACCCTCATCTATAATAGACTGATCCTGCACCGACGTGCCCTACTTTGTCCATCGTTTAGTGAACATCACTGGTTGAAGCGTCTTTCGAGAATGGCACTATTTATCTTACGAAGAGAAATTTAAATAACAAGACAAACTACATGTTCACTCGTAGTAAACCTATCTAAGACAACAATTTCAGCTTTATTAGCTTTTAAAATGTCAGGTAGGCTTTAAAACACCAGGTGGTGCTTACTTAAACATTAAAAGACGATATAAGTGTAATTTAGATTATATAATGAGTTGTATGTATTATACCTATGAAACTCATCGGCTGCTGGAATATTACGTAGGTACTTTGAATAATTTTATTACCTACTTAAAAAAAAATATATTTTATATTCGACTTTTATAGTGGAACATTTTCTTTTCGAACTCCTCTTTCTGATTAAATTTGTGGCGGGATCCAAGATATTATTATTATTATTATAGCGATTACCGGGTCATACCTGAGCCTCACCACTCAGTGTAATTTCATTATGTGCCACTGTTGATCCTGGTCACTGAACTCCCTGAACTTACTGAACACTAAGGAGTTGCAATGGTGGGTAAGAGGGGTAGAGTAGGTAGAGGACTAATCCCGATTAAAAAAAAAAAAAAACAACCGTATAGCAACATCCGTTTTCAACAAAATAAATAGATTCTCTCGGAAATTTCGTATTGAATAAGAAAGAACCATTATATCGAAAGCAGCCGAAAGTCGTCCACGTCACTCGGCTCACATGGTTATGATGATTTGACGCAAAGTACTAATAAACAAAAATGTAAATAAATTATTACTTACTTACTTACTAATTTAGTTTTGTTTTTATCCACCCATGCGAAGCTGGGGCTAATAATAATAATCGGTAAGGTATACTATAGACAGAAAGCTTCTAGATACCTACTTCAACTTCGAAAATGTGCATTATCTGTACTATGAATGAAACACAATATGCAGGTATTTTTAGAGATAACGCCCTTTCATGCCAAGCAGCAATGCCTGCCACTTGCAGACTCCATTGAACAACTCCACAATACCTCTAATAAAGAAGCTCCAGTACATCCTTGCATTGAAACTTTTCTACAGTCTGGAGTACAAAAGAAAGTCTCGATTTCTTTTGAAATGTGAAAATAAAAGCTCTTTGTATATTTGTAAGGGATTGTGGATTATACCTGGCGTTCACTGCAATTTATAATTTTTGGAAAATGAAACTCTATTAATTTTGCAACAATATTTGACGAATGTACTTTAAACGGAACCTTATTAAATAAACAAAATAAAATATCACAATATGTACATGCTTACCGTCGCGAGGGTTGTGTTTAAAAGGGATTATTGAAGTTCGTGCCATCTGCCGCTCGCGCGCAAGCATTCACGGTCTCGCGCCAACCGCGTCAAAGTTTTTCGGTCTCACAGTTATTCTGTTCGCGTGTTGTGTACCATCAGCCAGTTGGCTCTTAATAGTGTATAGTGTACTAAAGAATCTCTGCTCAGGGCCCTAGGCCGATGAGATGAACTTGGTGACCTCACCAAGATAATAATAATAATAAATATTAAAATAAATTTATTCAACAAAGACACACAGGAATGAAAATTACAACAATAGTAAAATAGATAATCTCATGGGCCCAGAAAGGAAGACAAAAGGTCAGCCATTTCGTAGTGATTTACCTACGAAAATAACCGACTGAATGTTTTCCAATGGCTGGTCGGAGCTCACGTAAATCATTTTTGAAGTTATACTTCTTTTGGCGCGATGGAGAAAAATGATGAGAGTGAATTTTTACGATGCGCGTTGCGCGCAAAAATAACAGCATGAAGTTAGTTCTAGGTGGTATGAAAATGTATGAGAGTGATTTTTTACGATGCGCGCGCATCGTAAAAATAACAGCATGACGTTAGTTCTAGGTGGTATGAAAATTGATAACTATGTTCAAGTTGTATATTAAGAAGTATAACTTCTAACGCGTGTACATAAGTACACACAATTTTTTTTTTTACCACCAAATTAAACGACATCTAATATTGTCGACATCTATGACAGTAGGTAATAGAGGTGGGCAAAGATCGTGACAAATGGAAATCCTTTGTCTCTGCCTACTGGGAAACGAACCAGGCGTGAACTCCACAAGGGTGCCCCCAGGTATTTGTCGTTTAAATTAAGCTCTAGCCAACTGCTGGCTGTACATTACTAAATTTTAAAATAGTAACTAATTAACTGGTTATTTATTATTTATTTAAGGATTTCCAAAAATATATGTGAGAAAACAGATGGCACGGACGGACTAGTTCAAATTTAAGCAGAGTTTGTACTATGGAAACCAGATAACTGATATATTACAATTTCTGTAAATACATACTTACACCCAAACTCAGAACAAACAGATATGAACATGCTCCCACAAATATCTGTCCTTGGTGGGAATCAAACCCACGACCTCCGGCGTCAAAGGCAAGCATTTACCTACCACGTCAACCGGCCAACCTGTCATAGTTGTACTGCATTGTGAGCCTTACATGTACAATTGTATTTTAACACCAAAGTGCTGAATTAATTTAATTGTTTCATTGTTTACAGGAAAGCTGATAAACTTTGGACAACATATACATTATCTAAATAAAACATTATTTTAGTAACATTAATTTATGTTACCTTACCAGCTGTAACGCTGCCGGTAAGAAGATGCTACTGCAATTAATGGTCGTTCTCTTCTTGGTCGTTCTTTTCTATATATATATATATATATTTTTTTTTTAATAATAATATAATATTTAGGTACAACGTTACACAGATCGTCCTAGTCCCAAACTAAGCAAAGCTTGTACTATGGGTACCAGGCGCCGATATATATACTTATATAGATAGATAAATACTTATATACATAGAAAACATCCATGACTCAGAAACAAATATTCGTGCTCATCACACAAATATTTGCACTTACCGGGATTCGAACCCAGGACCACCAGCTTCGTAGGCAGGAGCACTACGGTACGGTACGGTAGGCTACGGGGATTTGTACCGATAAATTGACGGGCCTGTTGGCGTGTTTGGCAAATGCTTGCTTTTCACGCCGGTTGTGGGTTTGATTCCCATCCAGGACAGTAATTGTGTGCATGAACATGTCTGTTTGTCAGGACAAAGGAGTCAGGACTCTGGGTGTAATTATCGATATAAGTATGTATTTACAAAAGAAAAGTATTATATGTAGTATATCAGTTATCTGGTTTCCACAGTACAAGCTCTGCTTAGTTTGGGATCAGATGGCCGTGTGTAAATAATGTATCAGGATAATTATTAATTATTATTAATTATAATATAAAGTACAAATCTAAGTCAAATAAATATCTTTCTTTCTACCGTCGAAGTTAGGTTATGTCGCTAGTCAAATGTTGTATTGTATAAGTATGGTCGAAACTAATTAGAGTAATGAGTACTGAGATGAATAGCTTCTCCCCAAACTTAATGAGAACTAAATAATACTAGTCCATAGAACTTTTGCAGACGGTCTTGAAGGAGAGTTGGGATATTTCTTGACCTTTTAGTTGAAAAACTTGCAAAACACACCTATATATATGTCGGAGATAGTTAAAAATTAAATTCGCCAACCAAGTTAGACATTTAGTTGGTACTGTACAAAACATTGTTGAGAGTATATTTTGATATTGTAATTAGATTATAGTTGTTAAAAAACAACTGTTATAACTTCACGATAATTCCTGTTAGATTATTTGATAAATTTTAATAGTTACACTATTTGGATTTAGATTCTTTTTGTAAATTGTATCGAGTAAACGCGTGACGTATTTCCGTACGCCATTGAACAGAGCTGTTTGGAGGGAGTGGGAGGCGTGGCCAACCCTTATATAAGAGCTCGCACTGGCTTGTATCGGCAGTCTATCTTCGGATTAGACTCGATAAAGAGCTCTGCTCCCAACATAACTGTTGGTATACTTGGTACAGTCTAGCACTGTATATTGCATACGCGGAATTGCTGATGCGATACCCGATGCTATAGCAATATTGCATAGACAATACGCTATTCGAGTGGTCCTATTGCCACTGTACGAACGTAGAATTAAGATTCTCTTCGTCTCCATTTTACTTTCTTTATTTTAATTGCAATCATTGTAATTAGTGTGTAAATTAATCGACCTTGTTTGTTAATTGTGGCTACTTAATCCCAGCAACATGGGAACTCCAAACCCTGACATACCGCTCTTTGCCCCCCCCCTACTCCTACATCAGAAGTGGGATTAGGACAAGCGCAGGTGTCGCAGGCTGAGGATCCATGGCGTGCAATGTTAGAGCTTCAAAGCCGTAACATGGCTCAATTAATCGACGCTATTAGGACGCCTTCCACCCCTGCGCCTGTGATACGCTTGCCCGAATTTAATCCTGATTTGCCTATTCTAATGCTTTGTGACCGAGAAACCACTTAAGGGTGGAGCTCTTATTATTGCTTTAAGCAAAGCCTTAAAAGGCAGTGCTGCCACATGGCTTTCCCAAATATCAGACGCAGGGATGACCTGGTTAGACTTTATGAGTCTCTTTATTTCTCGTTTTGATGTAACCGAAACTATAGCTGCTACTCTTATTAACCTCCAAAATGGCAAACCAAAAGATGGTGAGTCTATAGCTGCTTCTGCTGGTCGTTTAGTTACCACACTTACTTCCAAATGGAATAGCCTGAGCATTGAGCAAATCGCTGTTTCTACTGTAATGGCACATGTTTCAAAGTTCGATTCCCGTGCTCACCGTCTGGCATTTACTACCCAAATGTGTGATAGGCATAAACTTCAACAGGAGTTGAGTGTTTTATCACACTATACACACTTTCATTTTGTTATGACTCTGGAGCTGAATGTTCTCTTATTAGTAAATCTTTTTGTAATAAATTGTCTGGCAAACGTATTTTCTCCGTAGTACCGTCATTTAATCATTTGAAATCATAAATGCAATTTTTTGTTCTTTAATTTTTTTACACGATGTTCTAAAGATATGCGGGTGTATGATATTTGCTTTCGAGGGTAGGTTTTAAGGTCAGTATGAGATACAGGCTCACGTCGGTGTGGATGCAAGGGGAGCAAAACTTTCGTTATTTTTTCGATTAGACTAGCGGTTTTCGAGATATTTGCAATTTAAGCTTGTGATAAAAAAGGGAACATCTAATTTAGTAGGCACATACATAGTTATTTTTGTTTTCGAATTACATCCAATACCTAAAGTTAATATTCCTTGGCATACCGTACACATTGACGTTACTTACTGGAAAACTTAGTGGAAAAGTGATCTCAAAGAATACATCATAGTTCTTATTGATTCTTTTACAAAGTATGTCTTATTATATCACACTACCCAGATCGACACTTCTAATTGTATTAAAGCTCTCAAGTCTAGTGTTTCCTTATTTGGAGCGCCTATTAGAATTGTAGCCGATCAGTCGTTGTTTTGCCAGCAAACACTTTAAGGAATCTTGTGATTCCCATAATATTACTTTACATTTAATAGCAACTGGATCGTGTAGAGCCAGGTTGAACGTGTAATGAGGACGTTGAAAGGTATCCTTACCGCCGTCGAAACCAGTGAGCGATCATGGCAAGACGCGGTTGGTGATGTCCAATTAGCCCTTAATTGCACAGTCAATCGTGTTACTAAGGCTAGTCCTTTGGAATTATTGATAGGACGGGTTGCTAGACCTCTTAATTTGATGAGTGAGAAATTGAAGTTAATTTATCTTATGTTAGAGAACAAGCAGCTCACAAATTTAAAGTTGGAGATTTTGTCCTTATTGAGAATGAAGAGAGAAACCAAACTAAATTAGTCCCAAAATTTAAAGGTCCTTATAAAATCATTGAATTATTGGATGGTGATCGATATTTGTTGAAATCTTTAAATAGTAATGTGTAAGAAAAATGCCTGAATTTCCAGTTAGTGTTATTGAGGACGTCAATTTTGACGGTGATGATAATGATTGTTCTGTTACTGACATATCATAGCTACAATTTACAAAATGCTTAAGGTTGTCTATCTTGACTTGACACCAATGTGGTTGTCTATCTTGACTTGACGCCAATGTGGGTTGTCTATCTTGACTTGACGCCAATGTGGTTGTCTATCTTGACTTGACGCCAATGTGGGTTGTCTATCTTGACGCCAAAGTGGGTTGTCTATCTTGACTTGACGCCAATGTGGTTGTCTATCTTGACTTGACGCCAATGTGGGTTGTCTATCTTGACTTGACGCCAATGTGGTTGTCTATCTTGACTTGACGCCAATGTGGGTTGTCTATCTTGACGCCAATGTGGGTTGTCTATCTTGACTCCAAGTTTTAGATGTTGATCTTGACTCCTATGCGGGATGTCTATTCAACTCCAATTGGTCGAATCCCATGGTGTGATTTCGACTGAGTTATGTTTGTCTGTGACAGCTTTAATTATTATAACTACTTTTTATGATTTATGATGGATTCAGGATTTTTCTTTAAAGTTTCTGTTCTTTATTGTTGGTCAGGAAGGCCGATCGGTATTTACCCGATTGTGTTTTGTTACCACACGAGGACGTGTGAATTGTCAGTTCTGGCCGAGTCGGAGATACTTAAAAATTAAATTCGCCAACCAAGTTAGACATTTAGTTGGTACTGTACAAAACATTGTTGAGAGTATATTTTGATATTGTAATTAGATTATAGTTGTTAAAAAACAACTGTTATAACTTCACGATAATTCCTGTTAGATTATTTGATAAATTTTAATAGTTACACTATTTGGATTTAGATTCTTTTTGTAAATTGTATCGAGTAAACGCGTGACGTATTTCCGTACGCCATTGAACAGAGCTGTTTGGAGGGAGTGGGAGGCTAGGCCTACCCCTATATAAGAGCTCGCACTGGCTTGTACCGGCAGTCTATCTTCGGATTAGACTCGATAAAGAGCTCTGCTCCCAACATAACTGTTGGTCTACTTGATACAGTCTAGCACTGTATATTGCATACGCGGAATTGCTGACGCGATACCCGATGCTATAGCAATATTGCCTAGACAATACGCTATTCGGGTGGTCGTATTGCCACTGTACGAACGTAGAATTAAGATTCTGTTCGTCTCCATTTTACTTTCTTTATTTTAATTGCAATCATTGTAATATTGTCATTAGTGTGTAAATTAATCAACCTTGTTTGTTAATTGTGGCTACTTAATCCCAGCAACATGGGAACTCCAAACCCTGACATACCGCTCTTTGCCCCCCCCCTACTCCTACATATATATATATATATGGACGTTCACCGTAGCCTAGTTGGTAGTGCTCCTGCCTACGAAGCTGGTGGTCCTGGGTTCGAATCCCGGTAAGTGCAAATATTTATGTGATGAGCACGAATATTTGTTTCTGAGTCATGGATGTTTTCTATGTATTAAAGTAATTATCTGTCTATATAAGTATGTATATCGTCGCCTGGTACCCATAGTATAAGCTTTGCTTAGTTTGGGGCTAGGATGATCTGTGTGACATTGTCCCCTAGATATTATTAATAAAAACAATAAAAAAAAATAATATTAATATATAAGTATAATAGCAATTTGTAAAAAATACCTTCGTGTCCGAACCATGTAGGTTGGCCGTTCAGCCAGATCCTTGTGCCCATAAGGACGCAGGTTCGATTCGCGGGTAAACAAATCTTTTATAGAAAATAAAGATTTGTTATGGGGTTTCTTAGTGACCGACTACCTCTTGTGTCTATAAGAGTACATTAGCCATTAGAATATCGCGGTAATCATGAGTCTGACTGCCTCGTTGGTCTAGCGGTAGCGTGTTCAACTGCAGATAATGAGGTACTGGGTTCAAATCCCGGGTCAGGCCAAAATGTGATTTTGGGATTATTCCGTAAAAAGAAATTTCCCAGTATCAGCCCGAAGTCTGGAACTTGGCGGTATTACACCCCCGTGCCTCGCAGAACACGTAAAGCCGTCGGTCCTGTACCTGACCTCTTTCCGGTCGTGTCGCTAGTCGTCCCATCGGATCATGAGAGTGATGGAATAGAAAGTGCTCCTGTGTTTGCGAACACACTTGTGCACTATAATGTATCCTGCGCAATTGGCTAATCTCTATTGAGAATGGACGACGTGGTCGCAATTCGGCCGGGAGGACATCAATTTTGAGACTTATAGAATATGACGTCTGGTCTAACCATCTTAGTTAGGATGTCAGGTGGTACATACATACATACATACATAGACTCACGCCTGTTTCCCAGAGGGGTAGGCAGAGACAACGGATTTCCATTTGTCACGATCTTTGCATACTTCTTTTGCCTCGATTACTGTCATTATATTCTTCATACATGCTCGCCGGTTTAGGGTACTTCTGACCTGCTCTTTCTTGAGAACATCTCCAATTTGGTCAGAGAATGTTCGACGTGGTCTTCCCTTTCCCCCCGGTTGTCAGGTGGTGATTCGTTAATAATAATATAATAATACTCTTTATGGTGACGGCATAGAATATCATCATCCCATCTCATCCTGGGGAGCGTAGAAATCGACCGAGAGAATACCTACCAGAGAACGGGCAGCAGCGTTTTTCAGTGAACTATGACCATCAAACTGCGGTCGCCAACCCGTCTGTCAAGCATGGTGATTATGGCATATCCCCCCTTCTTTGGGGAGGCTTTTGTCCAGCAGTGGACGTACTTTAGCTGTCGTCATGATGAAGCTTTAATAATAATAATATCTCGGGACAATGTCACACATATCATCCTAGCCCCAAACTAAGCAAAGCTTGTAATATGGGTACCAGGCGACGATATACATACTTATATAGATAGATAAATACTTATATACATAGAAAACAACCATGACTCAGAAACAAATATTCGTGCTCATCACACAAATATTTGCACTTACCGGGATTCGAACCCAGGACCACCAGCTTCGTAGGCAGGGGCACTACCAACTAGGCTACGGTGACCGTATTTCAATAAAACATACATCAAGGAATAGTTAATGCAACTTAAAAAACAACTGAAACTGGGAAAGACACTCACTCACCCACTACCTTGATAGGAATTAACCTGTGTTACGGGTAGTGAAGAGCTCGCCCTGGCAGCGTGGTTGAGGGTGGTTTAATAAATAAATAAAAATAAAAAGGTTTTTATACACGATAGACTTCAAAAAAGCGCTTGTAAATAGTCAGAACATGTTTGTAGTAATATAGTTGTATACATTATTATTTCTAGTTACATAGATATTTAGGTACACGGATTGTATGAAAACATTTATAAATTTTATTTTATAATAGCAATTATATTTAGCTAGCTTGTATTAAGTTATTGTTAAAGAGATTATGTTTAAGTTTAATTATCAAAATTATAGCTTTAGCTATATTTTACTACATATTGTTTGAATTATTTATTATTATGGCGGACCTTGTGTTAATAACGACGGTCGCGCTTTAATACTACCACCGGATCCAATGCGCCCCAACTGAGAAGACCCAGCGAAACAAACTCAGTGGGTTCATCTACTACCGGTTTCAACACGACCCAGTTGAAACGGTCCGGCGAAACATACTCAAGCTGGTATGAACACGGGATTTGGTCCACTTAGAGTAATTATTTAGTAGGCAAAAACAATATATAATAATAATAATATCTCGGGACAATGTCACACAGATCATCCTAGCCCCAAACTAAGCAAAGCTTGTACTATGGGTACCAGGCGACGATATACATACTTATATAGATGGATAAATACTTAAATACATAAAAAACATCCATGACTCAGAAACAAATATTCGTGCTCATCACACAAATATTTGCACTTACCGGGATTCGAACCCAGGACCACCAGCTTCGGCAGGAGCACTACCAACTAGGCTACGGTGATATACTCGATCGGTTGTCTGCTGTTATTGCTGTAATATTTTGTAGGCATAGTAGTTGCAACTATGAATATCAGTCCCTAAAACTAGGCAAGCCAGTAGGTAATAGAGACCAGTTAATTCATACAACTAAGTAATTAAATATATAGTCCTTTTTAAATACAAGTATCGCACGCCTACACTAAAAGTTTACAAAGACACAAAGATAATGAATATTTCACAAATATATAGATATAATACATGTTTACTTGTACACAAAATATTAAATAAAAACATACATACACAAATCACGTTTTCCAAAAAATCGTGCACACAAAAATGGTACAGAGCTAGACAAGCAAATAATATAGCCCTTCAGGCCCCTCGGAAAAACTACGGGAAATATACTATACTGTATGAAGGAGCACAGCTTTACAATAAATTGCCTAAACATGTAAAAGACCAGAAGTCCATATATGCCTTTAAAAAAGCTTTAAAAAAACACATTTTGAGGATTTAAAATAGTAAAACTTTTTCTTTCTATAATTTCGACATGAACTGTCTCGTCGCCCTAACTTAACTTATTTAGAAATGTTGTTTTCTCATATAAGTGAAATGTATTTCTTTTTGAGAAAATAAAGTTCTTAAACCTTAAACTTATATTGTTTAATTACTTAGTTGTAAGAATTAACTGTTCTCTACAATGAGTGTCCTGTGCTACTGGTAATTTATTGTGTGTGTTTGTTTGGTCTTTTAATAGCAGTACAGTACAGTACAGCTGATACTTATTATACTGGAATGCGTCCCTAAAAGAAATATGAAAAGGATATGAAAACAAAGTAGAATTGTAATCGTAAGTTTAATCACCACTCATTCCCAATCACAATCCACGTATTCAAAGGGAGATTTTTATTAGACCTAACTTTAGTTTCAATTTTGTAATAACAAACTGAGCGCCAATATCCATTTCTTCAGATAGATTGTTCTGGTTAAATCAAATGTAGTAAAAATATTAGACTTAAACTAGATAATTAAACATAATCTCTTGACAATAACTTGATACGAGCTAGCTAAATATCATTTCTGTAATAAAATAAATTTTATAAATGTTTTCATACAAGATGTACCTAAATATCTATGTTACTAGAAATAATATCTAATGTATACAACTATATTACTACATACATGTTCTGACTATTTACAAGCGCTTTTTTAAAGTCTACGTGAATAAAAACCTTTTTTATTTTATTTTTTTTATAGCGAGAGTATCTTCACAGGAGTTGTTACAATATTTTAGAAATGCCTAACTTTTTATTGTATTCTACGTTAAGTTGACGGTGAAGGTTAGAACAAATAAAATTTGCACGAAGCGCTCATAGCCAGTTTCTCTCACTCATCCGTAAGTGATTGCCGAAGTTAAGCAACTAGGCACGCGGCAATTCATAGATGGCTGACCGCCAGAATGGTTTAATTTCTTAGCGTCTCCATACTTTACAAGGCACGTTATGCTGCTGGTCGCGATTGTAGTCATTCCAAAAAAAAAAAAAAGCAACAACAGAGGCCTGCTTGGCAGCATAATGAACTCTGACAGTAGAGTAAGCACTGCCCATATGGCAAGTAAATAAGTGTTTTATACATAACTAAGAATAAGTAATGGAATCAGGCGTTACTTTGCGGAAATCCGTAACAATCAAACTATAATATGAGACTATATAGTCTCTTTCGAGCACTCGACGAGTTGGCAGACCTTGAGAATGGTGCGTGGAGGACTGATCCACGTGTTGGGTATCATACTGGCGCATGTAATTTGCTTTTTATATTGTCCTTCTTGCATGTGTATATTTTTGCGGGTAGGAGGGCGGTACAAATTATATCCCGGCATGATTATAATCTGACAGTTAGCGGAATTAACACTACATATTGATTTTGTATTTTGATAATCAAGAATGTTAGTACTGAAATCAAGAATTATAATTTAAAACAGTTAAGTCTTATGATCACGAACCTTGAAAGCCTTCAAGAACCTTTCAAGTGGCAAAAGGCAGGGCACATTTCAAGATGCACAGACAACATATGGGCAATATTAACTACAATATGGAAAGTACCAATACTAGGCAAAAAGAACGTGGGATGACCAAGCAAACGGTAGACTAATGACCTTTAAGAGATTGCAGGAGAAGAATGGATGTGCAGAAGTAAAAACAGAAAGCTATGGAAGAAACTGGAGGAGGCCTTTACTCTTTACGAGATCCATGACCCGAGAAATACAAACAATTAACGATTAACGTGTGAGTAAGGTCGCCAGAGCTCATTGGGGTGGGGGAAGGATCAGCAACACTTATTTCTGACTCTTAAAGGCAACACACCGGTGAAACCTGTTGCGAGTGTACAGGGGCGGCGGTGATCACTTACCATCAGGTGACCCACTTGCTCGTTTGTCGACCTATGACATAAAAAAAAATAACATTACTTTAATAGCATAAGAAGATACTAATAATACCAACTTACTTGAAATGTATAAATTTATGATAAGTTATGGAATAAAGCTAATAAGCTTTATTATTATTATTACGATTACTTTAAGAGACTGGGGAACTACCTCCACCTTACAGAAGACATTCCTTAATAATAAAATTCATAATATTAATGTTGTGTTTCTGCGTGTGAGTAAAGTCGCCAAAGCTCATTGGGGTGGGGAAGGGTCAGCAGCACTTGTTTGCTGACTCTTAAAGACTGGCAACGCACCCGCAACTCCTCTGGTGTTGCGAGTGTCCATGGGCGGCGGTGATCACTTACCATCAGGTGACCCACTTACTCGTTTGTCACCCTCTGATAAAAATATATATATATATATATTATTAGTCTAATCATGCTCTTCCTCATCTCTTGGTATGAATAGATTTAAATAAAATTTCAATAGTTGTCATTCACACTAAAGCAAAGTTTCACGTATATTTCTATCTACT
The DNA here is from genome assembly GCA_951640165.1 of Pseudoips prasinana. Lineage (NCBI taxonomy): Eukaryota > Metazoa > Arthropoda > Insecta > Lepidoptera > Nolidae > Pseudoips > Pseudoips prasinana. Next base: position 10,700,992 of record OX621254.1, read on the forward strand.
CGTGGAGACCTATAATTGGCGTACTGTTTTATATTTACAATTTATTCTGTATGTTGTTAAATGCCGTTGGTTTTCCAAATAAAATAAAATATTTGTTAAGTTTAAACAACTCCGAGCTTTCTTTATGAAATAATATTGTTCAGAGCCGCCTTTTGAAATGTTTTCCTTATAGCCGGTCCCTTGATCTTAGGTTTCTCGCATGTCAGTCAGAAGATTTACTGCAATCCGATATTGATAGATCACATATAGTTCCAAATCGATACAGTAACTCAGTCCTTGATAAACGACGATTGGTTTGTTATTTATTGCGTGGCCATTGGGGAAGTACGGACTTTTTAAGACCCTTGCGAATGGCAATTGTGATATTGTATGAGATACGACGAGACTATTTTTACTTCCATGTGTTTTTTTTCAGATATAATGACTGTTTACTATTATAAGGAGGCGCTCATAGCTAGATGCTCTCACCGGTCCGTAAGCGCTCGGCCAGGTTAAGCAACTAGGCTCGCGGTCAGTCAATAGATGGGTGACCACCAAAGTGGTTTAATTTCTGAGCGTCTCCGTGCTTTGGAGGGCACGTTAAGCTATAGGTCTCAGTTGTAGTCACTAGACAACAGTCGTTAAGCCATGACAACAACTCTGACACCACTCCCCATACGATAAGCAAACAACTATTATTAGGAAAGTATGTTTGTACCACCTTATCAAAAAATACCGGTCACCGTAGCTTAGTTGGTAAGTGCTCCTGCATATGAAGCTGGTGGTCCTGGGTTCGAATCCCGGTAAGTGCAAATATTTGTGTGATGAGCACGAATATTTGTTTCTGAGTCATGGATGTTTTCTATGTATATAGTTTAAGTATAAGTATTTATCTATCTATATAAGTATGTATATCGTCGCCTGGTACCCATAGTACAAGCTTTGCTTAGTTTGGGGCTAGGATGATCTGTGTTACATTGTCCCTGTATGTATATGGTCGCAAATACTTATTACTATCAATATATTACATGTCTGTTGTATTCACAGTCGACTTCTTTGTTTAAAACTTACTAATATTATAAATGCGATAATTTGTGATATACTTATAGACATTATGTAATTGTCTATAAGTATATTAATTTACACATATTATTATATACTAAGTCTGAGTCTATAGTAGTTCGGAAAGGAAATAACTTTAACTGCGTATTTAAAAAATAATGTCTACGTGCTCTAAGTTATGCTGGTATCAAATATAGAGGTTATCATTTCTCTTAAGACCTGACACTTTGTAAGTATGTCTGTTCTTGTTTAATCTTCTCGCCTTTTGACATTATTAAGATCTTAATAAACTTACAATTACCTGAATGCGGAGGTGGATTAATTGTCTATAGCGCCCTTGGGTAGCACCTCATCAGCGCCCCTCTACTTCTCATTTTACGCATATTTTAAGCGCGAAAGTTTCGACAGCTTAAGTTGACGGCAATTAACTTTCTGGTAGGACTTTAAGTATTATTTTTTCCCATTAAAAATTTTGGACAGGCGATCTATTGTAGTTTGCCTTATGGATAATCCGCCATTTCCAAGTCACAGTACCACATAAAGAAACGTTTATTTTATAACAATCTGATTATTTTCATTACCTTGCTAGATAATCTAATCGTGACTAATCGTCTTTTGCATCCGAGCATACAGTGTACTTGCTTGCTACGGTATCCACCTACGCGTTCGTAGCACGCTTAACCTGCGTAGCACGTTTCCTTCGTACGTAGCGTCTACACTACAGCGTAGCATTTTTATCTTATTCGTAGAAATTGCTTGCAAGAATTTTCGTAGCATCTGTGAGTGCAAGTATACGGCTCGTTAGATACGGAACTCCGAAGAAATGGAAATAAAAAGGTAGAGTTCCAACATTTACGTTAGGAAGGGTTTAGAGTATTGAATATAAATATTGGCAATTAATGCAAAAAACTGTGAGTAATAATAGCATTTGAAGTGATTGATATTCCAAATTTTATCCAAATTCAAAAGAGGTAAGTCAATTGAATTAAAATCCTCCTTTTTTAAGACGGGTAAATAATACTATAATATCTGGGGACAATGTCACACAGATCATCCTAGCCCCAAACTAAGCAAAGCTTGTACGATGGGTACCAGGCGACGATATACATACTTATATGGATAGATAAATACATAGAAAACATCCATGACTCAGAAACAAATATTCGTGCTCATCACACAAATATTTGCACTTACCGGGATTCGAACTCAGGACCACCAGCTTCGTAGGCAGGAGCACTACCAACTAGGCTACGGCGACCGTCAAATGATTTTCTTGTATGTGTTATAATTACATTTCTCCATTATTTGGGCTGGGTGCGAATAGCGTAAGACCGGCAATTGTGGAAATCTTTTGGGGAGCCCTTGTCCAGCAATGGACGTCTTTCGGCTGATATGATGATGATTATTTGTGAAGTAAATCAGAGTCTAATCATTTTATGCGATAGGGAATATTTGCAGAATCAATTCTTACTTTGTTACGGAACAGTGACGTGGTCGCTTACTATGGGCCTTATATGACGGCTCCGGATCACCCATAGAACGATAGAGAGGGCAATGCTCGGAGTTTCTCTGAAAAATCGAATAAAAAATGTTAAGATCCGCAGGCGGACCAAAGTAATCAAAATAGCCCGAAGAATTGCCGAGCCGAAGTAGCAGTGGGCAGGGCACATAGCTCGTAAAACCGGCAGCCACTACGCCAGAAAGGTTCTCGAGTGGCGACCACGAACCCGAAAATGCAGCGTTGGCAGACCCCGTACAAGATGGACCGATGGACTTTTCTGGGTCGTTGGAAGCCGCTGGAGGCGGCTAGCGCAAGACCGGCAATTGTGACGATCTTTGGGGAAACCTTTGCCCGGCAGGGGGCGTCTTTCGGCTGATATGATGATGATAATGTTATTCCAACCAGTTGCCAAAAGTTAGTTCTATATTTTTCAACACAAAACTTATTTTATTAAGTTATAATATATTTCGAACAACTTGAAAAAAATCTTGGAAAATTAATTGAAATCATCAAATTTGGTACGCTATTTTGAACCTTATCACACTGATCATAAAAATCTGACCTAAAATGCTCGTATCATAAGATTAGTTGTAATGAACTCACGAAGTCAACAGGTAGACACGCTGGCTCATCCATTCCCCAAGGGAAACGAAAAATTATGACTGCGATTTATTCTAATACATTTTATTTACTGAAGTTAATGGTTTGTTTATTCGACGGGCAGGTTGGCTGTGTTAGTTAATGCTTCACGCCGCAGGTCGAGGGTTCGATTCCCGTCCAGGACAGATATTTGTGTGCATGAACTGCTTGTTCTGAGTCTGGGTGTAATTATCTATATAAATATCTATATAAGTATGTATTTACATAAGAAAATTAGTATACATTCAATCAAAAAAGTATCGGGAATGGATGATTTGTTTATGGTTCAAAATTCAAATTTTTGTTTTTTTTTGTTGTTGTTAGATTGGCACAACTGTTTTCCATTTTGGCGCGGAGTTTGAGTTGCATCTGTTATTTATATTAAATACAGTGCTGGTTTTAGTAATATCATTAATAGTGTCCATTGCGAATTTCATATTGGACAAAAATATCGAACAAAGAGTTTGTCTTAAATTTTGCATCGCTAATGGAATTTTGTGTTCGGAGTCACTGAAAATGTTACAGAAGGCTTACGGTGAATCGACTTTATCAAAAACTTGTGCTTATGAGTGGTTCAAAGCGTTCAAAAGCGGTCGAGATGTGATGAAAGATTTGCCTCGCTCTGGTAGGCCATCAACGTCTGCAACTGAAGTTAACATTGCAAAAGTGAATAAAATAGTGACTGAAAATCCTCATTCGACTCTCAGAGAGATAGCCGCCGAACTTTCTGTATCTCACGAGTTGATTCGTACCATTTTAACTAATCATTTGGGTATGAAACATGTTGCCGCTCGGCTAGTCCCAAAAGATCTGAATTTTCTCCAAAAACTCAATCGCATGAAAGTCGCTGAGGACATGGTAGAATGAGTCAATTCCGACCCAACATTCATGAAACGCATTGTTACTGGTGACGAGACGTGGTTTTAATTTAAATAGGTAGGTTTAAATTATTCATCTAAATGGGTACTCAAACGCCATCATCATCAGTTCTCAAATCATAATTTTACACATATGTATACAACATGTAACGTAATTAACGCACACCCTCAAACACCCCAATTAGAATATTATGTTGTAATCATAATACATACACTGAATTTTTAATTTAACATGTATATGCATTATTATTTACTAAATTAGTTTCTTGGAATAAAGTTTATTTTTTCTTTATTTTGTATTAAATGATGGAATGTGTAGGTATGAATACAAATAAAACTGCGATTTATAAGTCTTATTAATTTGACTTACGGTCCATTTTAATTGGTTTTGACTGTACAGGGACGAAAATAATTTGCGTAGTTTTTATTATTTTGGAATAAAAAATGACCTATATTAAAAATTATATAAATCGATTCAGTAAACGATTCTGAACAAACTATTTCCAGGAAGTGCGTTAATAACGTTACATGTTGTATATGCGATAAGATTTGAGAACTTTTCTTTTTTCATAGTCAATTAAAAAAAATTACACGTAGGTATTTTCAAAAACATGCAAGAAAAGTTTTGAGTAAAATTTGTGTCTGTCAATAATATTTCCAAAGTACCCCGTGACATGGGTATTAATTTACCTACTGCTGACGTTGTCTTGAAACAATGTATACTAATAATGGACCATCTCGAAAGCATCCCCTATTGAATAAAAAAATAATTACTAACCATGTTTTACAAACAATGTGTAAATTTATATATATATACTAGCTGACCCGTCACGACTTCGTTCGAGAGGAATCCTACCCCTACCCTACCAGTACCCTACCTCTACCTTACCCCGACCCTACCCCTACCCTACCCTACCCCTACCCTACCCTACCCCTACCCTACCCCTACCCTACCCTACCCCTACCCCTACCCTACTGGCGGGGATAACTAATTAAATGACGATTGATCAGTTTTCGACCGGAGAAGAAAACTGATTAAATTACTATAATGGCTATTAAAAAATTAGGGTTGATCGTAGAAGGGTGAAAATTGGGGATTGTATGTATTTTTGTATGTTGTATCATAAAAAATTGAAATTAAAAATTTTGTCTAAAAAATAAAAGAAAAAATTTAGGGGTGGACTACCCCTAACATTTAGGGGGATGAAAAATAGATGTTGGCCGATTCTCATAGATACCGGATAAACAAAAAAAATTTCATCAAAATCGGTTGAGCCGTTTCGGAGGAGTATGGCAACTTAAACTGTGACACGAGAATTTTTTATATTAGAGATATTCATAGCCAGTTGCGCACACCGGTAAGTGATCGGTGAGGTGAGGCACCTGAGCACGCCGCGTGCCGTCTGTCTAGACGGGTGCCGCCGAAGTATCCGCTCGTACTTCGGAGAGCACGTTGAGCTGTCAGGCCCGGTTTGAGAAGAGTCGATAAGTCATGTCACAGGCCTACAGCGCGGCTTGAATCACTCTGAGTCGAGGCTAAACACAGCCATATGATAAAAAAAATAACATCAGACTTCCTTTTTTTAAGACAGTTAAAAGAACTGCCTATAAGCTACTTTGAAAAGTTCATACGTATTAATAATAATAATATACTGAGACATTATTCACACACGGCCACCAGGGCCTCTACCGGCTAAGTCTCCGAACATCGATTTCTTAAATGGCGTTCTAATAAATAAAGGTTAAAAATGACTAATCAATCGTTAAATCGGCTTTGACGTTGACAATCGATTCCGGACCATTTATGACGTCACATGTGCTCATGGAAGCCGATTTAACGATTGATTAAGTTATTTTTAACGCTTATTTATTTGAACGCCATTTAAGAAATCGATGTTAGGAGATTTAGCCGGTAGAGCCCCTGATCCGAAACTAAGCAGAGCTTGTACTATAGAAATCAGATAACTGATATACTACATATACAACGTTTCTTTTGTAAATACATACTTATATAGATAATTACACTAAACAGACATGTTCACGAATATCTCTCCTGGTTGTGAATCGAATCTACAGCCTGCGGCATGAAAGCAATCATCTACTAACCACGCCAACAAGCCCTTATTGCGATAATAATATAAAACTGCGATACTACCAACAATTTTATCGAAGCCACCGTAATTATTATTTGCAAGCCTCATAATAATTCATAAACATTGATGTTTAATGTTCTAGCCACGTCGAGGCAGACGCGCGTCGGTTATAGATGCTCTTAACAACCTGAAAAGGATTCGGTCTCCATGTTTCTCATCATAATTTTCAATGAATTTCCCCAGTTGCCCCCAGCTCGCGATACGGCACGGTCGCGTCGCGTGTTCCCGCGGTACAACAAAACAATACAGTGATTGTAAATCATAAATATTGTGTGAAATATTTGTTCTTTAGTGTAAAACCGAGACATTTTATTGGATTTATATTTCGGTGAGTATTTTCTTGCTATGTTTCTTGTCATTTTCACATCGATTTTATCTTTTTATTTGTGTAGTATGAAATACCTGTTGATTTCTGCGATTTTTCGGATGGCAACATAAAACAGATTGTATAAATACAAACGGCGTAAAAACATTGATTTATTGAATTCTTACGCTTTTATTTTATCTATGAATTGTGCGTTTTTTTTTTTAATTTTTGATGCAACGGATCTGTAACCTTGATCATTAATTAAATTGATTTCTTATTATATTATGAAAAATATAATTGTATTAAAATAAGATAAGATTCGTTGAATTCAAACAAAAAGGATGTATGGTTTTATGAAGCAACAGATTATTTAATGATCCATCTGTTCTGGAGTGGAGGGGAGGGAAATGGAAGACGCGATTTCACTCCACACTGAGGGAATACAACTTAATAAGCTCGTTTATTTAGGTATGTAGCTATTTTAGTATGTATAATGTACTGTCTCGTTGGTGGAGTGATAGTGTCTTCAACTGAAGATAGATGTGTCCAAGGTTTGAATACCGGATAGGTGTAAAACTTCTTAGTAGAGTAGGTAATTCTTGCAAGAACTATTCGCACTATCAGCGCGGAAGTAGACAATTACACCACTATGCCAAAATTTCATCAGATTATGAAAGTAGAGAAAAAGAGATGAATTTGTATATCTATATACATACCATTGTTCTAGTTGGCTACTTTCCATTAAAATCTCATTGTGGTAGCATTAAAGCGCGACCGTCGTTATAAACACAAGGTCCGTCATAATAATAACATTTAATTCGTACCTTAATATAGACAGAACCATTCGACAATATGTAGTAAAAATATAGCTAAAATTTAAACTTTTGATAATTAAACCTACACATGAACCTTGACAATAACTTAATTTAAGTTAGTTAAATATCGTTACTGTTATAAAATAAATCTTAGTGTAAATTATTTCCTACAATCCGTGTACCTAAATATCTATATGTACCTAGAAATAATTATAAATTAATTATATATTACTACGAATACGTTCTGACTATTTACGAGCGCTTTTTTGAAGTCTACGTGAATAAAAACCTTTTTTATTTATTTTTTTATTTTATTATAATAAGCCGACGTAGCTGAAGTTTAACCAGGATTATTGAGTGTATCTGTTGCCCGCGGCGCCGCTCGTGTCATACATTGGGAACAGTATTTTTTGTTGATAACTAGATAAAAAACATTATATTATTTTATATATTGCCATCTTGTGTGTACAAATTTCATGATATTCTTATGAGTAGCTGAAGCGTGAAAGAGTAAAAAACAAAGTCAAATTTGCATTAATAATAAAGGTATATTTATACAAGACAACACCCGCACTAGGTAATCGGTGTTACAGGGTACTTTACAAACATATAATTGATGGACACAACATAGATCCATACTAAGAACAACTTTTTGTGTCCCACAAATAGTTGCCCAGTGCGGGAATCGAATCCAGGACAACAATTGCCGAGGTGACTGGATAAACCGCTGTGTCACATTTGCAGCCAACTTATTAATATTAAGTTAAAATTAGCTAGGATTCAATTTGATTTCCTTTAGTAATCAAAAATAGGCACGGCTATCTGATTCTTGTACTATGGAAATCAGATAACTGCTATTCTACATATTAAGTAAAATAATCTTTCATTATACACTTTAACGTAACATTAAAATTAACATACATAAATTAGGTACAAAGGGCGGTCTTATCGCTACAGCGGTTTCTCCCAGACAACCAATTATGGAGTGGATAGACGAAGGAATGGGGAAACATATACTACTTTTTTTGTAAATACATACTTATATAGATAATTACACCCAGACTCAGGACAAACAGACATGTTCATGCACACAAATATCTGTCCTGGTTGGGGATCGAACCCACGATCTGCGGCATGAAAGGCAAGCATTTAGCAACCATGCCAAGCGGCCCGTCAATAGCATTGTACATTATTTAGTTCAGACTAATTCTGTGTTTTTGGTGGATCATATCCATTAATCAATTTGTCATTTATTAGACACGTTAAAGTTTTATGACCGCTTCTGATTGGAAGCAACTGGTACAATAAAAATCAACAAAATGTATATTTTGACCCTCAACACATGTTTTGTCAAAATATTCATTTCGGTAGAGGTTATTTAATTATAAGCCTTTTTTATACTTAATAAATAAAATAATACAAATAAATAAATTAAATATTACAAGTTTTTATCCATGTAGATTAAAAATAGTCAGAACATGTGACGAAATGAAATAATGAAATTTATTTATATATTACCCAGCACTCGGGTCTTTACATACACTTGTCAAGCTCACAATGCAATATTTAGACATAATTTAAAACAGTAATTAAAGCAAAAAATATTTTGAATTAGTCCGTCCGTGCGGTCCGTTTGAAGTAATATAGTTAATTAAACATTATTATTTCTAGATACATATAAATATTAAAGTTTACGGATTGTATGATAATTATGCATACGGGGGGCTTACGCATGTCATCAGCAAAAAGTGTCTTCGAGAGAGTATGTCTGACTCGCACCGACTAAACCTAAGCGTGGACTTCTCTTGGCGCCTGATGGGAGGAACCCCGTGAACGTCCCAGACAGTCAGGACACATACTCTGGGTGGGCTCTGGATTGTCCTCCCCTATTGCCGACTCCTGCCAGTCTGGCACAGCGTCTGGGCCACAAACAAATCACTGTCCCGGAGTTGCTTGCACGTAGAGGATACTTCTCATACTGCCACCGCAGACCCGAGGGGAGTTGGTTGACCGCCGCCTCGACGCTTCCTCCATCTACGAGCGGCTTCTGCCTCAAAGAAGGAGACCACGGCATTTAGTTTAAATCTTATATCTATGTGTTTACTTACGGGACTTTTAAATGGATAGGACGTACTTCAATCTAGTTTTACGTGGAAACTAGTTAAATTGGATACCTACGTTTCGAGGAAATGTATTCAACTGTTAAAAATACGGCTTTTTTCTATTTAGAGTCGGGAGTTGATAAAAGTTTACACACAATAGTCACAACTATTTGTATTAATGATCTATCAATTCAAAGAGTTGTAGTTTTGTAGAGTCCAAGCGAAGGAACCGAATGCAATAACATTTTATGTAGCATTAAAGCGCGACTGTCGTTATAAACACAAGTTCCGCCATAACAACAATATTGAATTATCACATTAATTATAGACAGAACCATTCCGACAACCAATAGTTAAATATATCTAAAACGATGAATTTCGATGATTGAACCCATAAATAATATTTTTGTCAATAAATTAACAAGGCTAGCTAGATAACTAAATCATTACTGTCATAAATCAAATGTTATATATATCTAAATAATAATAATATCCTGGGACATTATTTACACACGGCCATGTGATCCCAAACTAACCAGAGCTTGTACTATGATAAACATATAACTTCGATTTCGACTTAATTGAAATTCGACATACTTATGAAGGACCGATGAGGATTCAATATTTTAAAAATCCTTTATCCTTACTAGGACAATCAGGATTAGCGATTTATTGTTCCCCTGTAAATGGTAGTGTCTTTGTGCCAAGCAAGTGTTTTGATATAAATAAAAATAGTTCAAAGCGTGTTTTTCAGCTTTTAAACTATTACTTATTTGAAGTCCAGTTGAGTTGAGTATTTTTTATCTTATAACCGGTACGAAGGTATCGGGTTATTCTTAACTATCATCATATCAGGCGAGGGACGTCCACTTCCCCCCAATGATCTCCATAATTGTGGGTATTGCGCTATCCACACCCAGTGGCTTCCAGCGACTCTCACAAGATCATCGTTCCATCTTCTAGATGGTCTGCGGGTTTTAGTACGCTCAGTAATAGTACTTAGTACGCATATTGTGTCAGTACACTCGGGACTGCGGTGGCATTACGAGAAGTGTCCTCAATTGCCACCACGTGAAAGCAGCTCCGGGAAGACAGCGATATGTTTCTGGTTTAGTTAGTGCAAGTCCGATGTACCCGGACTTGTACTTTGTTGTACGGTACAGAGAAATCCATGGCAGGTTAGGTTTAGTCAGTACTAAACCTAACCTGCCATGGATTTCTCTTGGCGCCTGATGGTGGGAGCCCCGGGAACGCCTGTATGCTGCCCCGCTGCCCCCCTTTTACGCCATGCCTCAGATGTTCGGGACAGGTACCCTGTGAGGGCTCCGTCCACAAACTGTTCGCTGTCTTCCCGGAGCTACTTGTACGTGGTGGCAATAGAAGACACTTCTCATAATGTTACCGCCACCCCGAGGGTACTGACTGTGCTAAGTTCCACAATAACTCTAAAATAACCGTATTGTTTTATCACCTACGCAAAGCTAAATATATATCAGTTCAGTATCGATCTCTAGATAACGGCTCCGATTAATCTCTGCATTAATTTTGACTAATCCACAGACGTCAGCAAATGTGGTTCATAATGTTTCACAAGCGATATACATCAAACCGGCAACATTAAACGCCAGAGTACGATTTCGCGGATTTGAGGTAATATTCTCTCTGATTGATTTAATCCCAGGGAAGAAGTGTTACAAACTAGCTCATATTGTCTCCGCTTTCATGAAGTTTCTATGAATGCTTCTGCATTAGTCTAGCGGTAGCCTGTTCAACCGCAAATAATGAGGTCCCTGGTTCAAATCCCGGATCGGGCCAAAAAGTGATTTTGGGAATTTTCCCTAAAGAAATTTTTCAGACAGATTCAATATTTCTATTTTTATTATTATAATTGTCTGACACTAAGCGAACCACTGCCCATACGATAAGTAAGAAGTACTTCTTAATAGACGAGTAGTGATGTCACTCAACATGATACCCATCAAATTTCGTTGATAAACATTATTATGATACATTAAATTTTATTGCGTCGAAACCGTATAAGGGTGCTCTCACCCGAGGACCTTTTTAAAATATGACGATTTGCTGGCGAGGCCGGGATTTTCATTAACGTAGATCCAGCTTCACTTCGTTCGCCCGCTCGTATGCCCTTGTCAATCTTGTGGTTTGATTTTGTCTCACATATTTTCATATCTACAGGTATACATTAAATTTTACCACTATGTAAAGATGGGTTATTTTTTTTTAATAGCATAAGTGAAAGCGGGTCACCTAATTTATAAGATAACTAGCAGCCCGGTACGTGCTTCGCTACGTATAAGGCATAGTAATAAAAAAATGATTATTAAGTTCATTTATTCAAACGAAAAATATTTTAAATTGCTAAAAGATGTTGATTTTACACTTTTTCAAGTGTTTTTTAAATTTTCTCTACGTATAAACCTTTCCTGGACTTCCACGAATAATTCAAGACCAAAATTAGCCAAATCGGTAAAGGCGTTGTTGCGTTATAACATTACAACGAAAAGTGGCATTGATTTTTATATATATAGATATCTAATATAATAATAATATCTAGGGACAATGTCACACAGATCATCCTAGCCCCAAACTAAGCAAACCTATAAGTAAGCTGTAAATACTTATATACATAGAAAACATCCATGACTCAGAAACAAATATTCTCACATTAATATTTGCACTTATCGGGATTCGAACCCAGGACCACCAGCTTCGTAGGCAGGAGCACTACCAACTAGGCTACGGTGACGGTGAAGATCTTTTATAAAACCCATATTTAAGCAAATAAAAATATTAGTATCTTAATGAAATAGATAAAAATATTTGTAGTATGATGGTAAGTGATAACCGCCGCCCATAGACAGTCGCAACATCAAAAGAGCAGCTAGTGCGTTGACGGCCTTTTAAGATAGGAGAATAAAAACTAAACTTTATTAGCTACTGCTTTTCCGGCTTCCTGGAAAAGATCGCTTTTAGCAAAAAAGCCGGCAATTGAATTAAAATAAGCCAATTTCCTTTTTCGTATCCATTGTTTTGTTTTACTTATTTTTGCAATAAAATGTACTTCTTCTTTTTGTAATATAAAAAGTCGAAGAGAAGTATACCTTTTTGCAAGTCGAAGAACATGCTTAGGGCCCAACTGGTCGAAGCGACTGACACCCGGTCACGATGGTCGATACCGATGGGTTGACGTGCTTTCCGAGCCACAGGTAGCCCTGAACGAAATGACTACGAAAAAATATTCGTTTTACTAAAATAGTGTTCAGTGCGAGAATCAAACTTCGTACATCCCGGGGCAAAAAAAAAACCGGGCAGCTTAGCCCACTTTATACACTGTAGTTATTGAATTAGTTACATACTATTACTTATTTTGACCACCTCGTTTGTTTAGCGGCAGTGTGTTCACCCGCAGAGAACGAGATCCTGGGTTCAAATTCCGGGTCGGGCCAAAAGTGATTTTGGGACTTTTCTGTAAAAAGAAAAACATCTCAGCATCAGTCCGAAGTCTGGGAGTTAGCGGTATTATATTCCCGTGCCTCGGAGAGCACGTAAAGCCGTCGGACCAGGAGAGTGATGGAATAGAAAATGCTCCTGTTTTTGCGCACATACTTGTGCACTATAATATGTCCTGCGCAGATGGCTAATCTCTATTGAGAGTGGCCGCCGTGGCCGAAATTGGCTAGGAGGACATTATTATTACTTATTTTATACTATTCATACTATGTAGTCTCTCGTTTACCGATAAATTGTATAGATACTCAGTACGTATCAATAAATGTAGATGTTTAGAGTCATAGCATTGATATTGGACAAATATTGACTCTACATCTTAAGAACTGTACGAGGATGTATTTACTTAAGGTTTTAGGTATGTATGAGGCTATAAAAGTTGTTTATACAATGTAATGGAAAAGAAAATAACACGAAAATTGGTTTTCTTACCTGCATTGGGAATGGTTATATAGGGCGTCAGTCTGGGTAGGGTTGAAAAGGGGGACCGAAAATAGACTGTGCCGAGTAAAGAAATCTCGGAAAGTGTAATTTTTTTAAGGTTAAAGTTTTGTTTTAATGAACGTCTAACATCGTAGTGATTTAGCAAACGTACGGTTCTCTACTAAGTCGGCAAACAACCCTATCGGCTCGGGTTAGCGTAATCTATACAAGCTGGCCGAAGAGTTGACGTGCAAACGCAAAATTTTGATAATTTATGATGAGGAGTATCCGAATCACCCCCATGTATGTTCTACGATTCTGCGTAGTTTTCAAGATAGAATTTTTTTAATGATTTTTTTCGTATATTTCAACTAACATCAGTTAAAAAGTAGTATATGTAATATATCACTTATCTGGTTTCCATAGGACAAGTTCTGTTTAGTTTGGGATCATATGGCCGTGTGGGAACAATGTCCCAGTTTATTATTTATTTATTATATAAATATAGTAAGTTTCAGTCAATTATGCGAAAATTTACAGAAAAACTCTATATAAATACAATTCTAATTAAATAAATCCCACGTTCATTTTGAGACTACCCACGAAAAGTTATTATATCGAATATCTTAGGAATTCCCAAGAATAGGTTCAATATAATTAGGCAGCCTTCTATTTAGTAGGTAATAATATCTTAGGTACTTTAATGGAATTTGGAAGGTTCATGCTCAGTATAAATATAGACAGTACGGAAACTACCTACAAACGGTAGAAACGGCACAATCACACAGACATGCGCATCGACAAGACCCCTAAGCGGTTGTCGCGGTGCTGTCAGTAGTGAGTGGCGCGTCAAAACGAGTGGTCGCGTATAAGTTTATCTCCGCAATCTTTTTAAAAATCCACGTATGTATTGCGTAGTATACGGCTGTTTGTACTCGGTTTGATCAAAACGGGAGCTTTCGTATTTTAACCGTCCTGCTAATTTATAATAAAACAAATATGTTTTAATAAAAAATAACAAAAGGTATCTAAAACATGAAAGTTACAACCCTAGAGCTTCCATAGAGCGTAGGTAATTATTTCATCAACTAGACTAACCTGACGTCCTGCGTGAGCGATCTAGACGCGAACGTGAAGCGGCGCGGCGCGGCGCAAAAACAACATACAGTCGAAACCTATTGAAGTGTCCTACGTGACCAAACGCGCGTGCGGTGCGGAGCGGCGCGACATGAAGCGAATGCGATCAGTTGGCTTGATATTTTCGCGCGAAATCGATGCGGTGCCGTCGTGTTTTTGCGGCGTCGGTGGCGGCTTCGCGAGATGATTCGCGTGCACGTAGGACATAACCACCGAGTCGCACCGCATCGCATTGAATTCGGTTGTCACCGCTTCATAATCGCGTTTGCTTTGAATCGCCTACGTAGGACGTAGCGTTAGTTACCCTACTGTTCATATTTATACTTTGGCCCATGTTAGCACATTCTTTGAACTTGTTTCACTTGGTTGATATAATTGACAAATGACAGTTAATGTGTTTATACATTGGGTCGCTCAAATATTACAATCTTTTACGCAATTCCAAACGATTAATGTTTATTCTTGATAATAATATGTATTTATTTTTATAATAGCGATTGTAGTTACAAGTAATAATGATACACGCTTACAGCTATTTTCGATACAATCTTATGGATTTAGTTCGGTTATTTTATTTTATATCAGAGGGCGACAAACGAGCAAGTGGGTCACCTGATGGTAAGTGATCACCGCTGCACGTGTACACTCGCAACACCAGAGGAGTCACGGGTGCGTTGCCGGCCTTTAAGAGTCAGCAGAAAAGTGTTGCTGACCCTCCCCCCACCCCGATGAGCTCTGGCGACCTTACTCATTTGCAGAAACATAACATTAAAATGATTAATGTTATTATTAAGGAATGTCGTCTGTAAGGTGGAGGTACTTGCCCAGTGGGGCTGCTCTCTGAGCGAATGAACGCTGTGCCCTACCTCTCTTGAAATTTTTAAATGGTTATCTTTGATAGGTTAATTAGAATAGAATAGAATAGAATACATTTAATCAGCATTACAGACATACAGGAAATCAAAGAAAACAATACAGTAGGTATAGATTACAACAACAACACAATAAATAGAGATGGAGTACAGTTAGTAATAGGTAGAGAGATAGATATAGATAATAATTAAGGTAAAGTATTTAAAATTAGTAGACCCATTACATATTAAATAAGTCTTTCCCTGCATGTCCTGCTGAAGGGTCGCCGTCTCAGCATTAGCTGGGTAGGAAACACCCAACACTGATTTTCAGTCGACAACCTTGCTAGTTAACCACGGGCGACGGCATCATGTTAATAGTTCACCTCAATGTATGCATATATATGTATATATATATATATATATATATATAAACAATGTGTGTATTGGTGTTGGTTTGTTGACAGTAAAAAATAATTAAATTAAACAAAAGTAATATAAATAAAAGAAACGGCATTATGTACCCAGTAGCATTAGCAACGAGCAGCAGAGCGAGTACCTAATTTCATTAAATAAAATACTTATACTGATTGGTGTGTGGTTAATTAATTAATAAAAAAAAAAAAAAAAAAAAAAAAAAAAACAATTTATGGAGAAAAAAAAAAGACAATATGATTGAAAGATTAATATTATTATGTTCATATTTAACTTGATGAATTAGAAGGAATTTTTTTAGGTTCTGTTTGAAACTATGAGCATTTCTTAAATTTCTGATAGGGGGAGGTATATTATTCCAACATTTGGAAGCCGCGTATCTGAAACTCCCGCGAAATAATGCTGTTCTATGAGATGGAGTTTGCAGTTGCTGCGCACAATGTCTAATTTCGTATGTGCGATGGCTATTTATCCATGTGATTTTTTTGTGCAGGTATATTGGACAAGCTTTTTTGATCACACCAAAAAGAAGGCAAGCAAGGTGTAATTTACGGCGCAGTTTCATTTTTAAAATTAAATGCTTATTTAAGTAGGGTGTTACATGAGCTCTACGAGGAATATCGAAGCAAAACCGCGCACATGCATTTTGAACTCTTTGAATTATTTTTTCTGTGCGTGCTAGCAACCGTGGTCCAATCACTGTATCCACATAGTTTATTTTGGACAGAACAATTGCCTCTACTAGTTGTACTCGCAATTGCTGACTTAGGTGGGGTCGCAGTTTGTATAGTACTTTCAACCGGTAGAAGCAGTTTTGCACACAACTAGCGACATAGTTCTCATACCTAAGTGATACGTCCACTAGTAAACCTAGATTGCGCGCCTCATATACGCGATCAATGCTCTTCCCAAGGATAGTAACAGTAATAGGACTCTGAATAGTGGCTTTTTGTAATTTTTCGAGTTGGTTGTTGGTGCCGAAGATCATGTATTTCGTCTTATTAGGATTAAGAATTAGAGAGTTACAGGTAGACCAGTTCACTATTCTGTCTAAATCTTCGTTGATAGCATTTACCGCTGTAGCGTAGTCTTGTGGTTTAAAACTTATGTATATTTGCAAATCATCTGCGTATAAATGATATTGACAGTGTTTTATTACATTGATTATATCAGCGGTGTATAGAGTGAAAAGGGATGGTGCCAGTATTGATCCCTGGGGTACGCCCTTATTCAGACGAGCCATGTCAGATAGATACTTAAATCCATTAGCATCGGTGATTTCGACACATTGGGTACGGTTACTTAGATAACTGTCAAACCACTTTATAGTACTATGATCGAAACCGTAATAAGTCATCTTGGAAAGTAACAGTGTTATATTTATTGAATCAAACGCCCTAGAGAAATCCAGCAATACCAATAACGTACACATGCCTTCATCTTGGGCAGCAAGGATATTATCTGTCACATCTAATAACGCCGTTGCTGTACTATAACCATTTCTAAAGCCAGATTGTGCTTCAGGTAATATATTGGTGGTTCTTACGTGATCAGTTAATTGAATATTAACCACCTTTTCCAGTATTTTAGAAAGGAAAGGCAATATACTTATAGGTCTTAGATCTGTTATGTTGATTGGGTTGGGCTTTTTCGGTATAGGTCTTACGATGGCTTTTTTCCAGATATCTGGGAAGGTTGATGTTGAAATGGACGTGTTAATAATGGACGTGATGAGATCCAGTGTTTGAGGTAAACTTAAAAGAAACATTTCTCGTGTGATTTGATCGCAACCCTCGGCGTTCGATTTAAGGTTGTTGAGTACCCTAGAAATATAAAACTGATCAATCATTTTAAGAGAGAAACTGTTATTACAAAATTTATTAAATTCATAAAAGGTTAAAAGTGATATTGGTATTTCTGAATTCCCGGGGACGTTTAAAAAATGAGCGTGAATTTGATTTGGGTCATTGAGATGTGAAGGTAGTTCACTGGTATGTTTAGGGGGTAATAGTGAAGATTTGAGATTTTTCCAAAGAATTCTAGGGGTATTAATGTTCTTGTTAATATGATGTTCAAAAAAGGCAGTTTTTTCCAAGTATAAAGATTTAATAACTATGTAGTTGCTTAAGTTCTCCGTAGTATTTTTTTTTGACTTCCGCTTTTTTTTCAAATATTGTGTGTGAGCCTGATCCCGAAGGTACATCATAAGTTTAATATTACTGGTTATCCAGGGATATGATCTTTCTTTTATGGTACGACACTTTAAAGGAGCATATTTCTCAAATAAAATTAAGAGATTTACATGGAGGTACGTTACCATATCGTTTACGTTTTGGGTTGTAATAAGTAGGTTCCAATTTATGCGCTCCAAGTCATTGTTGAATTGGTCCAATGGTATATTTCGGAGATTCCTGTTAATAGATATTTGTTTCGAGACTTTGTCTTTTTTTAAACGTAAAGTGGCAGTGATAAATGCGTGTCTTCCAAGCGTGCTAATAGGATTGACACTGACATCATATACCTTTGTATCAGAACATATCAAGTCAATCAGAGTTTGGTTATGTTCTGTAAAATGCGTTGGAGTAGTTACAGTTTGTTTTAAATTTAAACATGTTAGAAATACCTTTAATTTAATGGTTTTGTGGTCTGACTCATTTAGGTAGTTAATATTGAAATCACCAACTAAGATTATATGTTCACAAAAAGATAGTGAGTTAATAGAACAGGTTAAGGCGTCAAAAAACTTATCGATATCTTGCCAAGGCGGTCTGTAGGCTGTACCGATAGCGAATTTAGTTCTACCAACATTTAAGACTAGCCACATCTGCTCGACAGTATCATGCTGAGGGTCCACTGGGTGTGAATAAGAACGGACTTTTGTACCTTGTTTAACATAGAAACCGACCCCACCGCCTCTTCTTTTCCCACAACACATCGGACGAGGTGTGTGTCTTAGGCGATAACCTGGAACGGAAGGAGCCCGCCCTTCCTCACAACCATTGTTCCATAACAACAATAAAATCATCGTGATTAGTACCCAGGGACCCAGCGTTAAGGAAACCAATTTGAAAATTTTTATTTGTCATGAAATTAATAATATTGCTAAAAAACATGTATAATATATATTTAAATAACAGTAACAGGATAAACTATAATATATATAATTACAAAATGTAATATTAGAATTCAAATTGAGCCGGTTACAGTATTCTGTATCTACTGTTTTACGTGATACTAAAATTACATTAATTGTTGAAAGGAATCAAAACAGTCCGCTTCCCTTTGGTACGCACGGTAACAAAATAGTTTAGATATGTCATCATCATTATCATCATATCAACCGAAAGACGTCCACTGCTGGACAAAGGCCTCCCCCAAAGATCCAGTGTGTATCGTTCGTAGCTTAACGCATAGCTCCTACCCCGAATTGATAGAGGGTGCTGGTTCGAGTACCTCCTGGACGATTAAATTTATTATTTCCCATTTTGAGATGGATTGTGTCACTTGGAATAGGATTTATAAGATGTACATATAAAACGATCTAATACGTATAGTGTATGAGTTTCGAGCAATGTCGCTACCCTAAGTTAACAGTTAAGATAGCGACTCACTTCATATCGACACAAGCGTCAACCTAACAAGGCATAGTAACGCTATAAGCAAATAACCGCAACTGAACTCATCATTCGATAAGACCGGGATCAGAATTTGGTTTATTAGTGTTATCAGGTAGGTCAAGGCTAAAATACTCCATTTGCAGTTAGTACTCAGGTAATACGAGTGAAACATTTGAATTAGGAATCTGTGAAGATCGAACTGATTTGATCATGGAATGAGGAGGTGTATAAATGCATTCCTCAGTGGCTACTAAGACACATAGGAATAGGGAACCCCGGGTTTACGGTTGACGAAAGTACGTCGCCGACACTTTGGCGGCAGAGTTATTGGTGTTTGTACTAACTGCCGAACGTTTGAAATTTCAACACAAGCGAACAATAAATACACCATAATAAAACTATGAGTAATAGCCGGTAGACGATATATTCGAACTAAATATGTGTGTAAATGTTTTATCTAAAATCTATGCGATATATATAAGGTGCAACAGAAACGGTGGACATACTTAATGGTGGACGTGGACGCTTAATATGCCTTTTAAACTGAACAAACATGGAAAAATCACAACAAAATTATTGATTTCCCCGACTAGAATTATAACGATCAGCTGATTTATTTTGAAAGGGGATCCTAAGAAAAGGCACCGGAGCAGCATACCCGCGTTCCCGGGGCTCCCCCTAACAGTCAAGAGAGGTCCACGGCAGGTTAGATTTAGTCGGTGCAAGTTCGACATACCCACCCGCAGACATTTTTTGCGGGGCATGCGTAGGCATTCCCCTGCCTTAACAAAAAAAGGGGATCTTGTTTTCTTTATTTTCTTTTACCGCTTCTTATCTTATATTTTGATAAGGTCGAGTCGTGGCTCAACGGTAGTTGGTGTCTCAGTGAACCTACCTTCTGATCCACAAGTTACGAGTTCAATCATCACACAAGACAATTACCGCACACTGTTATCGCTTGAGTATTTATTCTCTTCTCGTAGAGCTGCGGTGCGGCAGGTACATTGTTGTGAGCCCGAGATGTTTACGAGTAGTAGAACTTGTTTTATGGTGCGAGTTAGTTGGATGTATTATAGACTTAAATTTACGTAATTAGTACCTAATCACGAATACTGGTGTAGGAACAAACCTGATTAGGTTTTTAATACACCGGGAACAACTTTTGTAATATTTTATAAAGATATAAATTGTTAATAATAAAAAATAAAAATAAATTGTGTTTGTAACATGTGTTTTCTGTAAGTATATTGTATGTACGAGTAGTAGAACTTGTTTTATGGTGCGAGATAGTTTATGCGAGATATGTATTATAGACTTAAAGGAGACGGGGATTTCTGGGCCTAACTGTAATAAGTTGACATATGGTTTAAAAAAAGCGTTATATTTTTCTATTTCGAACTGTAAAAAATTGACCCAATTTACAATCTAGAAAGCGAGAAATTTAAAAATAAGTTTAAGTCACGAATTAAATTGGTTGTTGATTACTATAACCGATTAAAGTTAATGAGTTCAAACAATGTAATATAAAAACTCTTGCACCAGACACCAGATAACCGATTTAATCATAATATTTATTAAATACATTAACATAATGTCAACAGTAAAAAATAAAATATCAACAAATTAAATAGAAATCATAATATCGGTTATCGTCCAAATCGATTTATTAGTTATTAGCAACTATATTTTTAATCTATGCTGACAGTGACTGGTGACAGATTTTGAATCCTAATCTATGATCTGTCACTCGTTTCTCGTATCGTTTAGTGCGTGTGTGATTTGAGTATTTTTTATTGTTTTGTTTATATATGCCTCGACAACTGCATTCTCTCTACGGACTTCTGATATTGCTTAACGTGTACGACTTTTGCTAACATACTGGACACGGATTACTATTAAATAGCAATCGCCCTTAAAAATCAGCTGTTTAGTGTAAGTTGGTACATAACTTTATTTTTATTTTTTATTTTTACTTTATTGGGACATAAAACAGTTACACATTAGGTATAGTTAAATTATTTAAATATAAATTTTAAGAATAGGTAAACGTGTAACCCACACCAATGTCCGCGAATTAATGTTAAAAATAGGTAGTAATCAATGCGTGCATTAATTAAGCAGAGAAGTACCTATGTAGGTACTGGTGAGTAGGTATTAACTATAACTATTTTAGTAGTTCAGTAGTCATTTTTTTGAACTTAAAGTGCGATAGTGCAAAAATGTCCAAATCGTGGAAGTGTGTGTTATACGTTTCCACAATGCGTCGGAGAGGCACCCGTGCGCCAGCGTGAGTTCTGCACCGCGCGGTGTGGAACAGCCGGGGCACGCGTGCCTCTCGACGCATTACAGTTCTAGGTACAATATAACATAAGTTGTTAGTGATGTCAGTGCAATCAAACTTGTTATTACAAAGACCATGAAGCATCATGACCATCAGTAAACTACGTCTGGACTGTAAGCTCTGAAGTTTATAGCGTTCCAATAAATCTGTGTATGGTATTCTAGACTTAGTGCATCTATAGTGCATAGATCGTAGAAATTTTTTTTGAACAATTTCTAGTTTTTTTATGTAAACGTCAAAAATAGGGCTCCAAATCGGGACTGCGTATTCCAATTGAGAACGTACTAAGGTTTTATATAAAAGTAAAAATGTCGACGGTCTTTTAAAGTCAGATGACGATCTCATTATAAATCCAAACATACGATACGCTTTATTAATGACATTATCTATGTGACAGTCGAAGTGTAATTTTGAGTCGATTAAGACCCCAAGATCTCTAATACGGTCGACTCTTTGTAGACTGATATCACATAGATTATAATCGAATGTTATAATGTTTCTGTTTTTTGTGAAAGTAATTATATTGCATTTGGGTAAGCTGAGCTGAAGTTTATTTTGTAAACAGTATCGAGAAAGTCTATCTAGGTCTTCCTGTAAAAGTAGGCAATCATGTATGGTTTTGCATGTCTTGTAAATTTTGATATCGTCGGCGTACATTAGAAATTGGGAATGGATGAAACATGTTTTAATGTCATTAACGAATAAAGTATACAATAGTGGCCCAATTATTGAGCCTTGGGGCACACCAGATGTGACGATAATTGGGTTAGATTGGAAGCCATTAATAACCTTTTGTGATAACCTCTCTATTAACTACTAAATCTTTTATAACTCTGCTCACAGATTGAAAAAATCCATGGAATTTTTAGTGATTGGCTGATAATTTATAGACCGTTTAATTGACACCGCTTTTATCTTTTTACATCCGAGCCCAATATTGTATGAACACGTATCCATCTCCTTTACGTTAATTAGTACCTAATCACGAATACTGGTGTACGGACAAACCTGATTAGGTTTTTGATACACCGTGAACAACTTTTGTAATATTTTATAATGATATAAATTGTTAATAATAATAATAATAAAAAAAAAAAAATTGTGATTGTAACATGTGTTTTCTGTATATTGTACGTATATACAAAAAATATATAAGTATTTCTACGTTTGGGATAGATGGTCCAGGATATGATATGTCCAGGACGTGATATGTCCAGGATAATTATTAATTTATGAGGGTTCTGTATATATGATGTCGGAACAATACGTGAACAAGGTGGGAGTAATTTATTTGTATGCTGGATGGGTTTGCGCTTGACCACGATCTCACCTGATGGTAAGTGAAGATGTGGTCGAAGCTGGAGCGCGCGTACCCATATGATGCCTGTCCACTCTAGCCTTGAATAAACCCATGTTGTATGACTCTGGAAACACGTCGTTCGGGAGGGTGTTCCACAGCTTAGCCGTGCGTATGATGAAGGAGGAAGCAAAGCGCTTCGTACGGCAGAATGGGATGTCACAACAAAGCGGTTAAGTCCCTCCCGACGCCTGGTAGTCCGATGACGGGGAAGGAGGGATAAAAACCGACAAGCTTGCAACCTGACGCCTACCACGCAGGTTATCACAGTTTGTTTTAGCCACAACTTAACATATTCAGAAATACATATAGATATAACCTTGGGTTTCAATTCGAGACAACTCACTCCACATTCCAATGGCCTAACCACCAAGCTGTCTTGTACAGACGCCAGCACATCAAGCTACCCCAATCTGTCAAATTTCCCCATTTTAAAGTGAATCTTATGCTTTTGTTATAAAGTTTAAAATCTATAAAAGAAATTTGACAGATTGGGGAACCCTAAAAATGACACACCACACGAATGAACAAGATAATTCAATAAAGGAACGACGCGAGGCACTATGGTAAGCGTTTCTTATCAAGCGGACCGTAATCCTGTTGACTCATCTAGTTATATGAAAAAATACTAAAACAACCAAAAAGGTCAAAAGTTTACTCTAATAATAAATTTTAGCATTTTTATGTCTAACAATATATCATACACTATTTCTTATGTGGCTTCTTTGTAATATTTTTCCATCTTTCAGTACCTTTTTGGACGAAAAAGGCCAAACTATTCGAGACCAAAACACACATAATACATACCCTTTTATTATATTATATTAACCCGACGGGTATATTCTCCAAACATTTTCCAGGCACAGTTACCTTATTCTCGGAACCCCAAATCGTCCTTTGAGGGTACTTGGCTTAATATTTAATATGTTTTAATAAGGCCAAGTGAATGTCTGGTAGTTTTGTTAGAGTGGAACAGACGTTTTGACGCCTGAAAGCAAATTAAGTCGAACTAGGGAAGGGATGTTGTGTATCGATGTTTGTTTAAGAGTTACATTTATAACGACGTATGTATTTCATATTGGCTTTGGCTGGGTTGGCTGTTTGTGCGGCGAATATTTATTTATTTATTATCTCATCACAAAAACATTGCTTACGATAAACATGATCCAGAAAGAATACTGGAACCTGTCCACGGTGTCCAGGGATGGAAAGAAACAATATTATAATAGTTACTGGCTAAACTGGGCACGAAGAATCAAAGTACTGATAGTTTTAATGTCCGTCGGATGACCAACAACCGCGCTCAGAGTGCCACCCATGGACAGTTGGAAAATAGGAGTAATCAACCTATTTTGTGAGAGACTGGTGCCTGATGTAGGTTCGAAATAACCTGAATTACAAGTCACCAGGAGCTCACTCCACTGATTGCATATTCCTGTCATGCAGGCATTTTATAATTTTAGAAGTCCATTTTATAATAACTTATAAAAGTAATAATACTAGTAATAAAAACAAGTAAAAAAGATAAAGTAAGTACAAATTTTAAAATAGCAAACAATCAAAAGACTATGAACTCAATTAACAAAAGACTAATTAAAAGAGAAACAAAAACAGCGTAGCGTTAGATATTTTGTGAGTATTATGGTAGAGTGAGTGTTCGTATTAGAGTGAAAGATTTTTGTGTGAGCAATATCAAAATATCATCACCACATTTCATCATGTGCGGGGCGTAGAAGTCAACCCGAGGGAATATCTTCCAGAGGACGGGTAACAGCTTCCTTCTGGGTACTAAGATCAACCTACTGCGATCACCAACCCGTTTTCTAAGCGTGGAGATCATGGCATATCCACCAAACTATTTGCCCTCCCCACTATCACTTCAGCTTGGAAATTCTTCGAGCTATGTCGGTTACTTTGGTTAGTATCCGAATTTCAACATTTGTGATTCTATCTCGAGGGAAATTTCAAGCATAGCTCTCTCCATTGGTCTTTAGGTGATCTGGAGCCTTCTTATGAGGCCCATAGTAAGCGACCACGACTTTGTTCCATAAGTCATCACTGACAACACACACTGGTCGAAGAATAATATGACTGATCGAGCATATGACTGATCGAAGCTTATGACTGTTCGAGGCGTTTCCATAAACGAGATAACAACTTATTTATCGATAAATTTTCCCTCCTCCCTAATTCTATTACGCCTCGCCAGCATTTATCTATCCGAGACGTTTCATCTAATTAGTGATTCAACCCTAATCGTGGTAGACTTTTGCGGTCATCAGTTATCTGTAATTATTGTTATTAACTAATTAGCTGTAGCCAGGTACAGTTGACGTCATGTGTCAAATGCACGTGTGGCGCGGTGGTTAAAGTACCTACCTCAGTTAGTAATGCGTGCTATTGATTTGAAGTCGGGAACTTTTTTTTTTTTTTTGATAATGGGAATGCCTTCGCATGCCACCCGCAAAAAGTGTCTGCGGGTTGGTATGTCGGACATGCACCGACTCAACCTACCTGCCGTGGACTTCTCTTGGCGCCTGATGGGGGAGTCCCGGGAACGCGGGTATGCTGCTCCGGTACCCCCCTTTGCGCCATGTCCCAGATGGTCGGGATACGTACCCTGGGAGGGCTCCTTTTCATTGCCCTCCCCTATTGCCGACTCCTGCCAGTACGGCACAGCGACTACGCCACAAACAGATCGCTGTCATCCCGGAGCCGCTTGTACGTGGCGACAGTAGAGGACACTTCTCACACTGCCGCCGCGGCCCCGAGGGGAGTTGGGCTAACGGCTGCCGTCGCCACCCCGACGCCTCCTCCTCCTACGAGCGGGATCGGCTCATTCCCGATCCCGTTCAGCGGCCTCCTTCTGCAGCAAAACTGCCTCACAGAAGGAGACCACGGCGTCCCATTTGGTGGAGTCGCCAGCCAGCATCGCATACATGACTGCTGGCGGCGAAAGATCCCGTCCGATCTCAGCGACCAGGACTCGTCTCTCGGCCGCCCAGGCCGGGCACTCCTCCAGCGTGTGCTGGGCAGAGTCCAGGTCGCTCCCGCAATGGTAACAATGTGTCGTCACTTCTCGGCCGATCCGGCACAGATACTCACCGAAACACCCGTGTCCGGTGAGTATCTGAGTCAGTCTGTAGGTGACGTAACCGCCCTTCCTTCCCACCCAGGCCTCGAGGTGAGGCAGGATAGCACCGACGGCACGTTGGCGCGCGTTCAGGCGCAACTCAAGCCGTGCGCGCCACTGTGTTAGTACGCGCCGGTGTGCATCCCGCCTATAGGCAACGAGCGTCTGCTCTAGCGCCTCACCGCTCTCCCGGCGGACGCGGATCTCGGTGTAAACCGTAGCGTCGACTGCCGCCAGGAGATCAAACGGCGGGAAGCGCGCCAGGAGTGTCGCCGCCTCAAAGGATACCGTCCGGTATCCTCGTGCGATCCGTATGGCCACCACACGCTGCAGGCTATTCAAAATAGCTCTGCAGTGAGAGACGCCCGTCAGGCGTTCAGACCAGACGGGCGCCCCATAAAGGACCATGGATCGCACGACACCTCCGTAGAGGCGGCGAACTTCTTCCCTGGGACCCCCGAGGTTCGGCAAAAGCCGGTGTTACGCACCGGTTACCCGGCGCACTCGGGGGGCCAGACGCCCGAAATGCTCCTCGAAGCCCCATCGGCTGTCTAGGGTTAGGCCCAGGTATAAACTCGGGACCTACACAGTCTTACGTTTAAACCACGACGTTACCCCGTAATTGTTACATTATAATCTTTTAAAAGACTTAGGATTATCAAGAACTTCAGTAAGTTCTATATTAGAACGAGTATCTAAATTATTAGGATCATACCAAATTGGGCTAGGAAGTGGGGGGAACACTGATAGACAGGGAAGGTGAGCGTTGATGCATCACAGGGGGCCCTCTTAAACTTACGTCTGAGTTGCAGTCTCAGGCTGTCGAGTGTTCCCTTCTGTACCCAGCGATGGTCCCCGGTTTCCACAAGTCCATGGAATGCTAAGAATTAGGTCTAATATAATGGGATTGGAATATGAAATACACTCAATGTTGTTTTGCATTTCCAATAAAGGTGGAACATTTTACGTAGTGGTTGTGTTAGCTATTTCACTTCTATCTCGGCTCTCTCGTGTTCCGGGACATCTATTTGAATGACCTACTTGCGATACTACTGTTATCAATGGAGTTAGCAAGAATACCAACACTATATCCGTTTATGCCGTACCCTGACTCAGACACACACACACACACATACACGCACAAACACAACTTACAATGTGTTTTAGGTTAGTTATAGTTGCGGTTGGCTTAGTTTTAGGTTTATTTAAATAATATTCATTACTTCATTAAAGAATGATCTTTACCAACACCAATTGAGAAATATCTTTGTACTAGCTTTTTAAGGAAAGACACTGTTCCTTGAAATATACATAATTATGTAGTTAACACTAATTCAGGGGACATTAACACTACAATATTCGTAAATACTTATTCCGAGTCAATAAAGATTATAATTATTATTATTGGTTTATCTTTTTAAATAAGGAAATAAATATGTCTGTCATAAATTAACATTTCATTCCTTTAAAATAAAATTATATAAATAAAAAAATATTAATAATTAAATCTCGTAGCTTTCTGTTTGTGTATTGTAAGTTGGTAATATCATGTGTATCCAAAATATTATTTTACATAAAATGTAGAAACATATTTTGAAGTTGGTAAGCCTTTTTTTCTGATTAAGGGTACAAGGGTACAAGTGAACGCAAATTAATAAGTTTATTTGCGTTCACTGCATCTATCTGCCTGTGTACTGCAATGTATGCGCACAGAATAAAGAGTACTTACGTAGTATGGGGTGTTCTTCTTGCCAGAATAATCCCAATAAAACTGTTGGATCCGACTCAGGGTGGAACTTAGGTTGATCACAATACCGCTAGACAAACGAAGCGAATAGACTAATACTGACTACAAGTACTTAATCTGTGGTACGGTTGTGTAATCTAATGGTCGTACCTATAAATACATCAGCTGTTTACTGAGCAAACCGCAAAATTGTAACTACTATGAACTTAATTATACCAATAATAACTGCAATAACTACGAATAGATTTCTAAATATAACGGTTTTATAGAACTGACGTCAAACTGACGTATGTATTAGAATGTTGCAAGTATAAAAGTGTAGGTTACCTCAATTAGTTTGTTGAAATTTGTGCAAAATGTACGGATTTGATTAGCGTTTTGTTTCTAAATTTAACTTATACGTAGAAAACGATAACAGTCTGGTTGTTGCTTGCCATAATCTTGTAGACTCTTGCATTACCCACGCGTTGCCAAACCTTAGCCCTTCTTGATGTGCAGCAAATGCGCGCGTGTTTCTGTGTGTCTCTTATAGAATGAAAAAGATTGTGTTAATCTTTTTCGTCTGTCCCCCGAAAGGAGAAGTTTCTTTCGAGACATAATTTGTCATTGCCGACATGGAGCTCTCTTAAATTTGGCAGATCCAAAGAAAACATGCAAATGGGGTTATATTCCCACATCATTTAAACATCTGCGAATGGCGGGAGCCCCCAAAGTATGGCCCATATAATTTTTTGTCCCTCTTGTCAGGACGCTGCTTACTTCAGGAGTTGTATGAAGCTTCAACCATCGACACGGTATATATAAAACAATTTATATATAACATGATTTATAGCAATACCTAATTGTTGAAAACTTTAAGGTGAAATGAAATTCTGTCAATTTTTTTTCGATGTTATGATGGTGTGACAATAGATATAATTTTTTTTAATATTTTGAGCAGTTTTACCCAACTTTCTTTAGTGGCGGGGTGTAGTATATTATTATATCGTTATTAAACTCACTCTAAATCTATAATGTCATGCATTCATGTTAAAGTGCGACATCGTTTTGCCCGGCATGATTTGCCGGTTGACGTGTTTGGTAAATACTAGCTTTTCACGCAGAAGGTCGTGGGTTCAATTCCCACCTAGGACAGATATTTATTTGCATGAACATGCCTGTTTGTTCAGACTAATTGTTTATTTAAGTATGTATTTACAGAAGAGAAGTAGTATATGTAGTATATCAGTTATCTGGTTTCCATAGTACAAGCTCTGCTTAGTTTGGGATCAGATAGCCGAATGTGAATAATGTCCCAGAATATTATTTGGCTGGGAAAGAGCATGAACTTTTCAAGTATTTAACTTTACCAACCTTATAAACAAAATTCCTTTTTACACGTCGAAGTTTAAAAATGAATGTCAAGACCTACAAATTAATACCAAGCTCATATTTTGAGTCCTTCAAAGTGAAACTTGCTAAACTTTTTTAGCACAATTTTCTGTAAATTGAAAATTCAAGTAGAAATAAGATGAAGTGGCCGCAAAAGCAATTTTCTTCGTTATAATAAATAGGTTGGTGTTTGCTGCTGACAGAGATTAGCAGGGACGCTAACTTAACGGCCTTAATATTGTGATATTACTGACGTTTAAACGTTCTGAAAATGTCATTCGGTTTTACAACATTTAGTTTTAATTATAATAGTAATGGCTGCCATTCTAAACAGCATTTAGAAACCGGCCACTGGGGATCATCAGCCACATCAAATTTTCCATGTGTATGCAAAACCAGTTACAACCATTATCATCATATCACCCGAAAGATGTTTTGACGTCTTGACTAAAAGAGCCTCACCCAAAGATCGCCACCATTGCCGATCTTGCCTAATTTATTCTAGAATCTCACTTCGAGCTTCTTAAAATAGTTTGATTTTGGGCAAAGTTCGAATGAATAATAAATACACACTACTCTTTTTTATTTTGATATACCTACTTTTAAAGATTTTTACGGTGAAATAAATTTAAATTTAGTATAATTTATATTTATTTTTTATGTCCATCGGCTTCTACTTACATCGGTATAGAAGGAATCATATCTTTTAGGTCAAAAAGAATGTTACTGGTTTGGAATGTTACTTTGTACTTTACAAACAATTATATCTAATTGACGGACAAAAACTACATCCAGACACAGGACAACTATTTACGGCTCACACAAATAGTTGGCCTGCGCGGGAATCGAACAAGGACCCGGACACGAAAACTACTGAAACAATTTAGTCTAGAGACCGAGAAAGGACATAGGGTACTTTTTAATGCGAAGAAAGGATTGTAAAGGGTTGAAAAGAGGGGATGAAAAGTTGTATGGAAGTATCGTAATTTTTAGAGCTAGGAGGTTGGAACTTCCTTTTGATTTCATATAAATAAATTTCACATTTAAAGTTGGACTCTGAAGGGTGTAAAATAACAAAAGTGAAAAGGGGATGAAAGTTTATAGGGAAATATGTACAGTTTATGGGAATGTTTTATAGGTTTGCGACAAGAGACAAAATATTAGAGATATTCTGTTGTAACATTTACGGAGTCCTTACAAGATGTGCGGACGAAGTCGCGGGCACAGTTAGTCACACTAATAGTATAAAGGCAAAAGTTTGTGAGTGTGTATGTTTGTTACATCTTCACGCAAAAACTACCGAACGGATTTTGATGAAATTTTGTAGTAATATACCTTATATATCCGAATAATACATAGGCTTATAATTTATAAAGTTTAACGTGGGTAAAACTGTGGGGCACGGCTAGCATTCCATATATTGCAAACCGTTTATATAGAAAGCATGCTACCAAATTTTGTTTGGAATTTTTAGAAAAGTTATTGCTTGAATATTTAAATTCCTTGCTGACAGAATAGTTCTACGGTGAAACACGAATAAGCTGCGTTATTGCGAACACAAATCAATGTGCGAATGACGGGCCTGTTGGCGTGGTTGGTAGATACGCTGCCTTTCACGCCGCAGGTCGTGGGTTCGATTGCCATCCGGGACAGATATTTATGTGCATGAATAAAATAAATTATGTATATAAGTATGTATTTACAAAAAGAAAAATAGTATATGTAGTATATCAGTTACCTGGTTTCCATCGTACAAGCTCTGCTTAGTTTGGGATCAGATGGCTGTTTGTGAATAATGTCCCAGGATATTATTATTATATATCAGTGGATGGCGATGGATTGTGGTGGTGGGCAGGGTTGGACAAAGAAGTTTAGTTGGAGCGGCGAGCACAATAGTTCATCATTGGACGCAGTGTTATCAGGACCTCCGGGGACTGGAAATAGCCGACAGAAGAATAAGAATAAATCGATGGCGATATTGGCGTTACAATAATCACTCTTAATAAATACGTAATTATAATCTATTTTTTTGGTGAAACAAATTTAAATTTAGTATAATTTATGTCTTTAGGCGATAAAGAATGTTACTGATTTGCCTTTCGTATTTCAGTATCATATTTTTTTAAAGGGAAATTAATCGCTGTGTTCTTTACAAACATATACCTTATCGAGGGACACAAAGGTCATTCAGACTCACGAAAACAATTTATGGCTGACCCAAATAGTTGTCCTGCGGAGGAATCGAACGCGGAAGTGGCGAGGCGACTGTCTTAACCGCTGAGCCATACGTGCAGTCAGATTATAAGAGTGAGGTTATGAAAGTGCATCAGTTATATCACATATAAGTGTTGTTTATTTAAAATATATCTTCTTTTATGATATCTTCGCAGCTATCTTCCAGTAAAAAAAATAAATTGGGCTAGCTTACTGCGCAGGACACTAGTTGATAAACCACCGTAGTCGATGTATTTAGCTAAAATATAAGGCATTCAATACGCCTCCGAGGCATCCAATTCAACAACTGATTAACTGCCTGCGTCGTATGATGTCCTCCCGACTGAATTTCGGCCACGGCGGCCAGTCTTAATGGAGACTAGCCAGTTGCGCAGGACATATTATAGTGCATAGTCCACAAGTGTGTGCGCAAACACAGGGGCACTTTCTATTCCATCACTCTCATGATCCGATGGGACGCCTAGCGACACGACCGGAAAGAGTTCAGGTACAGGACCGACGGCTTTACGTGCTCTCCGAGGCACGGGGGTGTAATACCGCCAACTTCCAGACTTCGGGCTGATACTGAGAAATTTCTTTTTACGGAATAATCCCAAAATCACTTTTACGCCCGACCCGGGATTTGAACCCAGGACCTCATTATCTGCGGTTGAACACGCTACCGCTAGACCAACGAGGCTAATAACGTACACACGGCTACATATGAAGATATAATATGATCAAGCTGATCTCGCGTTATACCGGATTTCCAACGAGAGGTCAGCTTATACTGGAATTTTATACTTTGATATGTGTACAAAACAATTTATTCTTAGTTTATAAAATAAAATTTTAATCAGTAAATAATCCTTGTATTATACAAGACTTAAATGCGAAAGTAACTCTGTCTGTCGGTCTGTTGCACTGTCACGCCAAAACTACTGAACTGATTTAAATGAGATTTGGTGCACAGTTAGTCCAAAGCTCGAGAAAGAACATAGGCTACTGTTTTGTGTGTTGGAAATGAGAGGATGAAAAGTTGTATGGAAGTATCATTATTTTTAGAGCTAGAAGCTTGAAACTTACGTTTAGACTATTGATTTGATAAAAAAATATCCTATTTAAAGTTTTACCATCGAGGGTGTAAAATAACAAAAGGGAATAGGGGAAGAAAGTTTGTAGGGAAATAATTACGTACATATATTTATCTTGAGCTAGTTGGGGCATAAGAATTATTTATTTTTATATTTCATGTATTTACCTAAATCTATTTGTTATGTATTTCTTATACTATAATTATATTTTAAACTCTGTAACATGCTTGTGAGAAATATAAGGCTTTTTATATTATTTATATATAACTTTATAGCTTATGAGAATGTTTTATAAGTTTGTGACAAGAGAAAAAATATCAGAGATATTCTGATGTAACATTTACGGAGTCATTACAAAATGTGTGGGCGAAGTCGCGGGCACAGCTAGTATTCCATATATTGCAAACCGTTTATATAGAAAGCATGCAACCGAATTTTGTTTGGAATTTGTAGAAAAGTTATTGCATGAATATTTGGATTCCTTGCTGACAGAATAGTATTACGGTGAAACACGTATAAGCTGCGTTATTGCGAACACAAATCAATGTGCGCATGACAGGCGTGTTGGCGTGGTTGGTAGATACGCTGCCTTTCACGCCGCAGGTCGTGGGTTCGACTGCCACCCGGGATAGATATTTATGTGCATGAACAAAATAAATTATGTATATAAGTATGTATTTACAAAAAGAAAAATAGTATATGTAGTATATCAGTTACCTGGTTTCCATAGTACAAGCTCTGCTTAGTTTGGGATCAGATGGCTGTTTGTGAATAATGTCCCAGGATATTATTATTATATATCAGTGGATGGCGATGTGATGGTGAGGCGATTGTGGCGGTGGGCAGGGTTGGACAGGGAAGTTAGGTTGGAGCGGCGAGCACAATAGTTCATCGCTGGACCCAGGACCTCCGGGGACTGGAAATAGTCGCCACCAGAAGAATAAGAATAAGTGGATGGCGATATTGACGTAACAATAACCAAACTTAATAGTATTTATTATATAGTAATAATTTACTTTGGGTTGATTTTCGCCCATGGCGGCCACAGTCTCAATGGAAACACAAGCCTTCTGCGCGGGACTTATTATAGTGCACAAGTGTGTGGGCAAAAACAGAGGCACTTTCTATTCCATCATCATATATTATAGTAGCAGTGGGTAGAACACATAGCTCGTCGCTTGCGCTCTCTCAGCGGCAGTGTCGCTCGAGAAATAATAATAATAAATGATTTATTTTCAAATCACATACGGAAAATATACAATAATTTTAGTTTAATATATTTTTAGTTTTTAAATAAAATCCGTACTGGTATTAAAAAGAGTTTAGCTGAAAAAGAGAGAAATGAGTTTGGATGACCGTAATATAGTCATTCAATGGATGGAATCAAGTGACAGACGTAATCGTATACGCTACGTCCTACGTAGGCGGTTAAAGCGGACGCGATTATGAAGCGGTGACACGCAAATTCAATGCGATGCGGCACGACGCGGTGGCTATGTGCTACGTGCACGCGAATCATCTCGCGCAGCCGCCACCGACGCGACGCCGCAAAAACACGACGGCACCGCATCCAGTTCGCGCGGAAATATCAAGCCAACTGATCGCGTTCGCTTCACGTCGCGCCGCTCCGCACCGCACCGCACGCACGTTTGGTCACGGAGGACACTTCAATAGGTTTCGACTATTTGTTGTTTTCGCGCCGCTCCGCGCCGCACCGTGTCGCTTCGCGTTCGCGTCTAGATCGCTCACGCAGGACGCCGCGATATTATACTCAATATAGGGAATAGTATCTAGTCATAACTCGCATATTCGTATTATTGTCACAAATCTTGTACTTTTGCGCACACTAGACAAACCTTTTGTTGTTTTTCTAAACGTGGTATTTTGTGTATTTTTCTCTTTTTTCTTTCTCTTTATAATGACAACGCCCGCACTAGGGAATATAATCCGCGGGGTACTTTACAAACATATAATAGACGGACACAAATTACATCCAGGCTCAGAATAACTATTTATGGGTTACACAAATAGCTGTCGAGAATCGAACCCGGGACACGAATCGGCGAGGCGACTGTTTTATCCGCTGCGCGACACGTGTTTACATTTTACGTTTTGGTATGTATTAACTTAAATTTTAAAAAAGCTGACGATTTTGGGGCAGAAAGTTTTTAAAGCGGTGTTCTTATTTTTTTTTAACGGTTGAATAAGCTGCCGCTAGACCAACGAGGCAATTAAAATAAACATAAATTACGACATACTTTTAACGTCAAAATAGCTGAGCTTGATTTTTTTAACGTTATTTATTTCTTTTGAAATCCATTCGCCTCTTCAATTACAAGCGCAAATGAAAAAATTACATTGTTATCGCAAATACATTTTCACTTTGGCAAGGAATACAATATTATTTTACCTGGAAAATTACAATGAGATTGTATCATGTTACGGCAGTCTTTTGTTTAATTTTACTCACGCTGTTCCTAGGAACAGCGTCTAGATAAATCTAGATAAATGCGATCATATAGTCCTGTGAATAAAATGAGAAATATTTCTTTTATCCTTGAGGGACACCTTTTTCTGAATTAAAGGTACATAACGTTTCTCCTTATAACATAATTTATCTGCCACTTGAGGTCCCACCGAAATCGGTGCAGCCGTTTCGTAGATTAATCAGAACAAACAGAAAGACATTATTTTTGACACATGAGTACCATATACACTGTTATTTTGACATTGCAAGCAAGCAAGAAAGTGTGTGTGTATGGATATACCTATGTATGTTATTCAATCAGATCACGCAGAAACGGCATTAAAAATTTGGATGAAATTTGACAAACAGTTTATTACCTGAATTAAAACAAAGGGTACTTTAGAACCCGGAAAAATAATTGCTTTCCCCAAGTTTCCTATAAAACAAACAACGATTAAATTTGGCATAGGTACATGTATTACGGAACACTATTTTGGGATAAAAAGTATTTATTATTTTTATCTACACTCTACGTGGACGAAGACTTTGGCAGAATCAAGTATAGAATAATCTAATAAGCTTATTTTAGTGCCGTATCCATATATGTATAGCTTAGCGCGGGCACATCGGCTCCACAACGGGCTTCTTTTGCAGACCGTACGGTTCAGTTTTACTAACTACTCTGCACTGGTACTCGGAACCGCAGAATGGGGTTTCAGTGCATTGTAGTTCGTATTAACAATGTAAAGTAGAATTTACAGCGAGTTGAAAATACAACGTGTTTCGCTCCCTTTTGCGTTTGCAATTTCTGTTAAATTATATTCAAAACTAGTTTTTGTTATTAATGGGGAAAGACATATAATGTGTCCCACGCATATGGCTGATGGCACCATTTGATACTTTTTCAGATATTATGGAGGATGCATTAAATAAATTATCTAACAGCCATAAAACAGTTATTATTTGTGGAGATTTTAATATAAATATTTTGGAGAAAAGCACAATAAGTTGCAATTTATTAAATTTGTTTAAATCCTATAATTTATATCACAATTTTACAGAACCAACTAGAGTAACTGCTACAAGTGCTACATGCATTGATAATATATTTAGCACTGTAAAACCTTTATTTAAATCAATAATCAATAAAATTCAGTCAGATCATTCAGGTCAGTTGGTAACTTATTCAAATGCTCCAAAAATTAAAAGAAAACTTATAAGCTATATTCCATTTAGTGAAAACCGCTTAGAAAAATTTAAATGTAATATAGTAAAACAAATAGCATGGCTGCCCTATCATGATAATCCGGATCACTTGTACAACTCTTTATTCAATTTGATTAATGATGAGTTCTGCACAATGTTCACACCCAAACAACTGTCTGTAAGTGACCGTCTGGTATTCAGTGATTGGGCAACTCCAGGCATCTATAAAAGTCGGAATCGGTTGTATGAATTGTATGAAGAAAGATCCCATAATCATAATACAGAGTTTCAAGAATATGTGAAACAATATGCCAAAACATTTAGACGAGCCTGTACCGCTGCTAAATCTTTGCACATAAAAAATATACTTAAATCTTCTACAAATATAATCAAAACTACTTGGAAGATAATTAATGCTGAGACAGGTAAAACAAAAATACGTAGTCGTGATTTTAACTTAGTAATAAACAACATAGATATTAAAGGCGATTTGGAGATTGCGACTGAGTTTGAAAAATATTTTTCGAATATTCCAGTCATACTTACTAACTCTCTTTCATGTTCTTCTACATCTGCTGAGCAGATACTCAAGCAAAGCGTAGGGTCGTGTGACACAGTTTTTGAATTTTCGGTGGTTAGCCCTAAAGATATTTTAAATGCTTTCAAGAGTATTAATATGAAAAACACAAAGGATCTGTGGGGTCTATCTGTTAAGACTGTTTCATCAATTATTACTATAATCACCCCACACTTAGCTACTGTGTTCAATTGCTGTGTTGCATCAGGTGTATTTCCTGACTTGATGAAGTATAATAAAATCATTCCTTTGTTTAAAGCTGGTGATACTTCAGACCCTTCAAATTTTCGACCTGTTTCCGTGCTGCCCACTCTTAGTAAAATATTTGAAAAGCTTATGCTTAGCCAGCTGCTCAGACACTTTAATATACATAATTTACTACACCGGAAACAGTTTGGATTCACAAAGGGTTGTTCAACCATAGATGCAGGGGTCAACTTATTAAAAAGTATATTCGCGGCGTGGGAAGACTCGCAAGATGCATTAGGTATCTTTTGCGATTTGTCCAAAGCGTTCGATTGCGTTCATCATGATACTCTGGTCAGAAAATTACACCACTACGGTATTAGGAACAAGGCTCTCGAACTTCTGACTTCTTACTTGGGCAATAGAATTCAGAAGGTCGAAATAAACGGTAAAATATCTCCGGGATCTCCAGTGGTAATGGGCGTCCCACAGGGGTCAATTCTGGGCCTATTTTTGTTTTTAATTTATATCAATGACTTACCTTACTACGTAAGGGATAAGCATGAGATTGTGTTGTTTGCAGATGATACTTCCCTGACGTTCAAAATAAACCGACAATTAAGCAATTTTGACGATGTTAATGATGCAATCTCTAAAGTTGTTCATTGGTTTAATGCCAACAATCTTGTGCTTAATGATAAGAAAACTAAAGTCATTAAATTCACTACACCGAATGTGAAACAGGCGACAACCAATGTACAACTTAATGGAGCTAGGTTGGACCCTGTTGAATCAACTGTGTTCTTGGGTATCACTATTGACTCAAAGCTACAATGGAGCCCACAAATAGAAAAACTGTCCGGCAAATTAAGTTCTGCAGCATATGCAGTGAAAACTATTAGACGGCTGACTGATGTTGACACAGCTAGAATGGTTTATTTCAGTTATTTTCATAGTGTAATGTCCTATGGAATTCTTCTCTGGGGTAGCTCTGCTGACATTGACACCATATTTATATTGCAAAAAAGAGCTGTAAGAGCTATCTATAATCTTGGCCCGAGAGTGTCTCTAAGAGAAAAATTCAAAGAGGTCAACATTCTAACTGTACCATCTCAGTATATATATGAAAACTTACTATATGTGCATAAAAATATCGATTCCTTCTGTAAAAGGAGCGATACACATAATGTAAATACTAGATATAAGAATAATCTCATACTGCATACTACCCGTCTCCACAAAATAAGTAACTCTTTTATGGGGCAATGTATAAGATTCTATAACAAACTTCCCAATGATATTAGAGAATTGTCTACGAATAAGTTTAAAAGAATTATTAAAGCCAAATTGTGTAGCAGGGCATATTACAAAATTTCTGATTATTTAAGTGATAAAAGTGCTTGGGATGGAGTTGTTCTGAGTCAACACACATGATTGTAATTAATCTTAAGTATATTTTATTTTAAAAAAGGATTCCTACTGAGTTTTCTGGCAGTGTTTCTCAGTAGCTGCCACGTCATGCACTGCACGGTAGGGTAAAAAAAATATGACGATTCCACATAAATGTAAAATTTTTACGGAATAAAATTACTTTGACTTTGACTTTGACTTTGAATGGTAATGTAGATCAAGAAGTGGCAACTAGATAAGACTATTTATTTTTATTTATTTATATATAGGACGACCAACAGAAACGTTCTCGAGTGGCAACCACGAACCGGAAGACGCAGCGTGGGCTGGCCCCCTACAAGATGGACCTTGTAGGGTGGATGTGGATGATCTTGTGCGGGTCGCTGGAAACTGCTGGATGCGAATAGCCCAAGACTGGCAGTTGTGGAGATCTATGGAGGAGGCTTTTGTCCAGCAGTGTACGTCTTTCGGCTGATATGATGATGATGATGATGAGAAAGACCAACAGAAATTAATAACAATCATATATATTATTAAGTATTATATTTAGACTTAAGAGATAATGAAACATTGTGTAAATAAATCACTGTAGTTCTTAAGAGTCGATGAAAGTTCACTAAGAATAGATAGCTGCATTCAAAATTGTGACCTAATTAAGATTTTCACAATATGTTAAGTTGTATGAACGAACACAGTAAATTAATATTTAAAAACAATTTAATTGAATTAAATAAAAAATTAAATGAAATTTTCCAAACCTACCCTGGCTGCCGGCAAAGAATATGACCACATTTCATCCCGTGGGGAGCGTAGAAATCGACCCGAGGAAATATCTCCCAGAGAACGGGCAGAAGCGTCTCTCTATGTACCCTGACCTGACATTGCGAGCGCTAACACGTGTGCCAAGCGTATCAATTATGGCATATCCCTCAAAATGATGGACAAAGTTCCATTCTGGAAATCTTTTGGGGTGACCTTCGTCCAGCAGTGGAGGCCATTTGGTGTGA
This sequence comes from Pseudoips prasinana, assembly GCA_951640165.1. Taxonomy (NCBI): domain Eukaryota; kingdom Metazoa; phylum Arthropoda; class Insecta; order Lepidoptera; family Nolidae; genus Pseudoips; species Pseudoips prasinana. The sequence continues at coordinate 10,740,529 of OX621254.1, forward strand.
CCATGATGATAATGATGATGATGAAAGTTAATTTATTTACTTGAAAGCCTTAGTTATGTACTTTCTTCATTATTTCAGTTTTGCTCCAAAATATGTGCAAATGTATTTTTTCCGAAACATCCCTAATAATAATTAACTTCAGAGCTTAGATGGATTTTAATATCATACAATTTTGTATTAATTTTATGTCTAGGCTAGACAGTTATTATTTTTAGGGACTTTAATAGCCTTAACGTTGTAGAAGATTCATAAAAAATTATAAATTTTCTTTTTGATCTGTAATTATTTGACTAAAATAAATCTTAACAGCATTTGAGCCAAAGTTTTGAATTTAATAGCGATTTCATGTTTTTTATTAAATTGTATTTATTTCTCAATCAATCGAGGTAGAAAATAAAATAGATATATTGTAACTACAAAGCCGTTTTAAATAGGTATCTTAGCGGTCATCCATATTGTTTATAACGTAAAACGGAACCTTATTACTGTGACTCCGTCTGTTTGTCAGTCTGTCACGAGCCTGTATCGTGATACTTAGACGGTTGAAATTTTCACAGATTATGTATCTCTGTTTTGGCTATAACAAAAATACTAACAAACCAGAATAAAATAAATATTGCTATACTGCCTACGAAGCTGGTGGTCCTGGGTTCGAATCCCAGTAAGTGCAAATATTTTTGTGATGAGCACGAATATTTGTTTCTTAGTCATGGATGTTTTCTATGTATATAAGTATTTATCTATCTATATAAGTATGTATATCGTCGCCTGGTACCCATAGAACAAGCTTTGCTTAGTTTGGGGCTAGGATGATCTGTATTTAAGAGGGCTCCCATATAACCAACGTAATATTTGGCTTAGTAGCGGTTTCGCCCGAATTTGGCTCGCCGGGCGAATGAACTATCAATTTTGAATATTTAGGGCCGGTTTCGCCCGAAGCAAATTTAATGGCGGGCGAATCAGGTCAAGCAAAATTCAGTAGGGTACGATTCGCCCGAATACTATTATACCTCAAAAATAAGCCTTAATTTAATAATAAAATGTGAAAATTTATAAAAAAAAGTACAGTTGCGTACACAATTGTTACTTACAATAATAACAAAATTTCTGTTGGTGAATCTGGTTATCTCTGTATGTCTATTACTATCTACTCAACAAACGATCTATTGATAAAAATAGAATATATATAACTATTATGTCAGTCAATTGGTTTAGATGGGATCCAGAACGGGTGGGTAAGTATTAAAAATCATACATACTAATCAGATATATTTTAATTCACACTAACAATTTGAAATAAAAACTATTAATAATATATCAACACTTAAATATTTCTTATAATATACTTAACAGTCTTTTACTCGTTATAACTTTTTACTTACTAATAATTAATCACAGTAGTTTTACAAATATCAAAGCAATTTTACAAATATAATTTTGTACTTATGAAATATAAATGTTAAATATTTGAGTAACATAACAAAGTATAGCAGATTTTAATAATAATCACAGTATTTGTAATTATAATCAGTGTATATACAGTGTTTTACTATAATATCTATAAACTAAATCTAATTTTTAATCACAATCATTATCACAGTTTTATTTTTATTTTTTATTTGGTATTTATTCGTAATTAGTGTTTTGAATTTACAAAGATACAAAATTAGACTCGCAATTTTTCAATACACAATGGTAAATTTATTTCCCCATCAAATAATTGTTGCAGGAAATCATCGATCCTATTGTGTAATTTAATAGTCTCAGGACTTTTTTTAGATATATATTGATTTTTTTTAAGTAATGATAAATAATAATTTGAATCTTTTAAAATAGTATTTAAGAATACAATTAAATTTGTATAATATTTATATGTATTTAAAACAAAAAGCACCTAGAATAACAAGTATAAACAACTGAGTACATATTTATTTTGATAAGAAACAAACGGTCATACAGAAGAACTTAAATATTTCATTTTTTACTTAAAGACCTGTAGTTTCCTCATGGATTAAGAACTTACTTCTTACATATTAACTACTTGCTTCTTAGTGTAACCAGGCTTTTATGAAGAAACAGTACACATAAAACCAATTATATTTTTAACTTCACATTATTTATGCACGCACTTTATGCAGTTATGTTGTTACGCTGTCAGTATTAGTTAGACACACTAAACCAAATGGTGGGAAACACGCCGCACAATTTGCAAATGAGTGTCAGAGACAGCAATATACTACTATCTTTTGTGTTCCTGTGGGTGCGTTTATTTGCTGTGTCTTTATGCTTATCGCTGAGGAACAAAAGTCATTGTGCATATTATCTAGTAGGTTACTTACTATTTTCGATTAACACAATATCTTAGGCACATATTGTGTTAATCGAAAATAGTAAGTAACCTATTTGATAATATGCACAATGACTTTTCCTCTTTAAAATCTTCTTTAAAATCCTCTTTAAATTGGTGCGCCCGACTGTACTACTTATTTTTCTGAGTTATAATAGTATTCGGGCGAATCATACCCTACTGAATTTTGCTGTACCTGATTCGCCCGCCATTAAATATGCTTCGGGCGAAACCGGCCCTAAAAAATATTCAAAATTGAAAGTAGTTCATTCGCCCGATTCGGGCGAGCAAAATTCGGGCGAAACCGCTACTAAGCCTAATATTTTTGCTCGGGATTGATAACGACAAAACATTACACTTGAAATATTCACACTATATTTAGTTATATGTTGACTTTAAAAATAATTAAATTAAAATAAAACATATATTTAATTGTTTGTGACCATTAAATATACGTGTGTTTTTAGCCCGGTGGCATTCTCCCCTTTTACGCAGGTGGGTAAGAGTCCAGACACCCTTAATATAATTAATGTAATTGATGCTAACATTAAGCTAAGTTATACTAACATTATATGGATATTTATGCGAAATAAATTATTTGAATTTGAATGAATTTGAATGGGGGCTACCCTAAATCAACGTGACTTTTTGCCGTTTTTATTCATAATGGTACGGAACCATGTAATTGATACTAACATTAGGCTAAGTTATACTAAAATTATATGGATATTTTTCCGAAATAAATTATTTGAATGAATTTGAATGAGGGCTGCCCCAAATCGACGTGACTTTTTGCCGTTTTTATACATAATGGTACGGAACCTTTCGCCTTGGCGTTTTGTTATTATAGACTCACCATAGGCTTTGTTCCAAGTGTAAAACTACGTATGAGGGTAACAATATCCTCGCCACTTGGTGTTCCGGGTTCGATTCACGCACAGATTAACTATTTGTGTGACCTATAAATAGCTGTTCTGAGTCTGGGTGTACTTTGTGCCGTCAATTATAAGCTTGATAAGTACAAATGCATTGAAATACCCAAGTACTGAAAAAATGTAATCGTAACCTTTATAAAAATATACAAGACATATGTAAAACCTCTCCTTGAACATGCCTATGTAATCTGGGACCCGTTATACTTTAAAAAAGACTTTAAACTCATTGACAATGTACAGAGGAGGGCTACAAAGATGGTTCGTTCAATGCGCAACTTACCATATGAACTACAAGTTCCTTGAATTCACCACATTTAAACAGCGTACACAGAGCGGAAGTTTAATCGAAACTTACAAAATTTTCACTAATCATTATTATGCGCCTAGCCTTAAAGACATGTAAATGATAATAAACATTTACGAGGTCATCCATTGAAACTTTGGGAAAACTCATCTAACAAGAAACCAATGAAGCATTTCTTGCCTAACAGTGTTGTAAAAGCATGGAACAAATTATCAGAAAGAGTAATCATGGCTCCGGCATTAAATTCCTTCAAGAACAGATTGGACAAGGAAAACATCTCCAAGCTATTTGATACTCACGCATCAGCTAACTAGCTGCTAGTGTGTTACATAAAATAATAATAATGAAAAAAAAAAATACAATTGATAATAACACAGCGAGTAGTATGTTTTAATATTAAATTACGTAAGGAGGTGAAATCCTCATTTGTAATCGTTGTTGCATCAACGATTACAAATGAGGATTTCACCTCCGTAAGACAACGTAAGTATATATTTTTAATTTAAACTACGACTCATTAAAAGTACATAAATTTTATACAATATGGATCCCGGTGTAGCCAACAAAGTATACCATGTACCAATTACATTCACTTGCAACTGTGACACATATCATACTACATATGTGTCGGTAGTATTTAAAGGCGAAGTTTGAAGGCAACAAGTGTGCAATGTGTCGATGCTTTCAATTCGTCACGCTACGTCCTACGTAGGCAGTTGAAACCGAACACGATTATGAAGCGGTGACACGCGAATTCAATGCGATGCGGTGCGACGCGGTGGCGGTGTCCTACGTGCACGCGAGTCATCTCGCGAAGCCACCTCCGACGCCGCAAAAACACGACGGCACCGCATCCAGCTCGCTCGAAAATATCAAGCCAACTGATCGCGTTCGCTTCATGTCGCGCCGCTCCGCACCGCACCGCTGGCATGTTTGGTCACGTAGGACAATTCAATAGGTTTCGACTGTTTGTTGTTTTCGCGTCGCGCCGCACCGCTTCGCGTTCGCGTCTAGATCGCTCACGCAGGACGGCGCGTCACCTGTCAAACGGCACTACTCCGTGTTATACATAATTTATATGAATAACAATATGTTTGCTGAGTATTCAGTATTGAACCTAACACACGATAATTATCATGTTAATATTATATTACAAGCTGTGCCCCGCAGTTTAACCCGCGTTAAATTTTATAAATTATCATAGCTCCTCCCTCGTAGTCACCTACGAGGGAGGAGCTATGATAATTTATAAAATTTCAGCGTGATAATATGTAGCCTATATGTTGACCCGACTTCTTAGTAATATTCATTCAAAATTTGAAGTAAATCCATGCAGTACTTTTTGAGTTTAGCCCACGACATACATACAGACAAAAATACTAAAAACATTTTTGGCTTCGATATCGATTGTACATCCCGCTCCAAGTATCCTTTTAAAAAATATTCAATGTACAGTTTTGGACTCACCACACTTAAACAGCGTAGACAGAGCGGAAGTTTAATCGAAACTTACAAAATCCTCACTAATCATTATGATGTGCATAGCTTTAAAGACATGTAATTGTATTTGTATGTAATTCAATGTACAGTTTTGACTTTCCTACGATTTTATTATATGCATAGATATAGATGAATAATCGATATGTTTGCTGAGTTTTCAGTATTGAACCTAACTAACACACAATAATTATTATGATAATATTAAAATAATAATAATATCTAGGGACAATGTCACACAGATCATCCTAGCCCCAAACTAAGCAAAGCTTGTACTATGGGTACCAGGCGACGATATACATACTTATATAGATAGATAAATACTTAATACATAGAAAACATCCATGACTCAGGTACAAATATTCGTGCTCATCACACAAATATTTGCATGTACCGGGATTCGAACCCAGGACCACCAGCTTGGTAGCCAGGAGCACTACCAACTAGGCTACGGTGAACGTCAACAACACACGATAATTCTAAATTCATATGTAAACGAATTTGATTCATGTAACTATACCTATTAGGTAAGCTACCGGTGAAGGTTTTATAAGGCTCGGTACAGACTAGATTGGAGGATCGATTAAACTGTATACATAATTCATATCACTGCCAATTACTTTAGAACTGATACTATAAATAGTATAGATGATTGTTTAATTGATTTAAAACGTACAATAAATTTAAATTTTATGAAATTTTTTGTACGTATGGCGTAGCGGTTAAGACAGTCGTCTCGCCGCTTTGTGTCCCGGGTTCGAATCCCGCGCCGGACGGATATTTGTGTGGCCCATAAATAGTTGTTTTGAGTCTGGAAGTAATTTGTGTCCGTCTAATTATATGTTTGTAAAGTACCCCGTGACACAGGGATTAGATTCCTTAGTGCAGTCGAAGTCTTTTTAAAGAATAGATAAAAAAATTACGCGTCGGGGACATTACAAACAACACTCCGCTGAATTGAAAACCTCCTAAATTTAAATTCGGTAAGAAAAACATTCGGATTGATAAGCCCTAATATTTGTTGTTAAAAAAGTTGATAAAAAAGAGTATAATAATAATAATAATAATGTCCTCCCGGCCGAATTTCGACCACGGCGGCCAGTCTCAATGGAGACTAGCCAACTTTCTATTCCATCACTCTCATGATCCGATGGGACGACTAGCGACACGATCGGAAAGAGGACAGGTACAGGACCGACGTCCTGGGCATGGGGGTGTAATACCTCCAACTCCAAGACTTCTGGCAAACTTTGAGAAATTTCTTTTCGGTAAATCCCAAAATCACTTTTTGGCCCGGCCCGGGATTTGAACCCAGGACCTAATTATCTGCGGTTGAACACGCTACCGCTAGATCAACGAGGCAGTCAAAAAGAGTACACATAAGCCTAACCTTGTACATACCATTGACTGCACATGTGGAGCAGCGGTTAAGACAGACGCGTCACCTCTTCATGTCCCGGATTTGATTCCCGCGCAGGACAGCTATTTGTGTGACCCATAAACAGTCTGGATTTGTGTCCGTCAATTATATATTTGTGAAATACCCCGCGACCCAGGGATTAATTTCCTTAGTGCGGGCGTTGTCTTAAAAAAATGTATTGTAAACAAAAGAAAAGTTGTGCACACTTTCAGACTATCTAATGCTATTATTGGTGAATAGTTTTCTTATCTTTAATATCTCAAAAGAAATGGAGGTAGAAAATTGTTAGTAAGTCAATATAAAAATAATACCTATTGATATTAATAGAATAATGAATAAATATGAATCATACCATAATAGAAAAGTAAAAGAACTTTGCTTGTGTTCGGTGTTTTATAAAAAGCTTAGGCTTTTTTGTATTTACAATAACCAAGCCACTCACTTTTACTCTAAGTTAATACGCGATACCACTCATTTGAAGAACATATTATTGACTAGCTTCTTGACAATTATTGACATCGAAGAGGTTTAAATAATAATAATAATATCCCGGACATTATTCACACACGGCCATCTGAACCCAAACTAAGCAGATAACTGATATATTACATATATAATATATAAATTTTATTTATTAGATATGTAGGGAACAGTAAAACTATAACTATAAGTGTTTCTCTGTAAATAGAAATTTTTATTTTATTAAAGAACTACATACTAACACGCATATTTACAAAACATTATTTATAATTACTTCATTACAACTTACCTGTAAATAGAAAAACAACATTAAGAGCTATTGTTTCACTACTTTCAGTTCTTATAAATTACTTTTATTTAAATATTGTAATAATATTATTTTAATGTGAAATTATCAGAATCTCCATATTTTATCATGCTGCCAATCCGTCAATATAAACGGCCAGTCCCTTATACATAGACAAGTTTGTAAACCAAAAAGTTATAATACGGAAAACTATAAACTAAATGAAGGGTCACTTCGTTTACATCTCCCCCCCCTCTCTAAGCTACAAAGTTTTACTATTTTATTCTACTACTGGAATAAGTTTTGTGATATGAAAGAGATTTGACTCTAACTTTTTGTGGCCCGTGTTTACTTTGTAAATTGAATTGGATATTTTGTCTACAATTTGATAAGGTCCTATTTTCAATTCATCTAATTTTTTTCGGTTTAACCGGTTTCCATTTTCAACATATACAAAATCACCAACTTTTAGTTCATAATGTTTTCTGTTTTTATCAAATCTTTGTTTATTATAATTGTGGGATTTCAAACTATTTTCTAAGGCAATTTTCCGGTCTCGCAATAGATGATTATGTGTTATATTTTGTTTCAGTTCATCTGGGAGAATATCAACATTTTTACCCTCCAATAAGTATTTTGGAGAGAAACCTGTTACACAATGTTCAGTTTCGTTATATTTTTGAGTACATTCATGAGCAATAGTTGTCCAAGCAATTTTATCTCTTCTTTCATTAATCTTGCACCGAATTTTATTAACCAACGTTTGGTTTAGCCTTTCGTTCAATCCATTTGAAAAAGGCGCATTTACTGCAGTAAAAACTACAGTGATATTTTCCTTTTCTAAAAAACATTTGAAATCTTTTGAATTTATGCCTGGATATTGATCTGATAGAATTAAATCTATTTTATAATCTTTTGTTACTTTTTGGACAAGTTTTATAAAATCATTCGCACTCTGGGTTTTGGATGTCAAAATATAGGCGTAACGAGTGAAATGATCTACTAAAAGATGTAAATATGTTTTGGTTGAACGAGCACCACCAAATCCCCCTATGGTGTCTATTGACACTATTTGAAATGGATAGGTAGCGGGACCTAAGTGAGACATTAGTCCAAACTTGCTTTTCCTTCTAGATTTATTTTTTATACAGATATCACAATTTTCGCAATATTTCTTTATATTATCCAATAAATTTTTAGCTTGATAAAAAGGTTTAATCTTGTTTTCCATTTGCTGTCTTCCTATGTGACAGTAGTAGTGATGTACATGTTTTATTATATCTTTACTGAACTCTTCAGTTAGTACAATCTTTTCATTTTTTCCTATCTTTTTATAATATATATTATGTTTGAAAATAAGTTTATTTCTATTTTGTTTAATATCCTCATTAGAGCACCTATACGGTCTTTTACAACAGTACTTATCAATCAACAAATCAATATGGGCTTCATATCCTTTTACAGTACCTATATCATATTTGTCTTTAGCGAAGACTGAATTATATTTGCATATTAATTTATCAATAGCAGTTTTTCTATGTTGATCTAAATCATTTACTGAAATATCAAATTTATCAACACTTATATTTTCATTAAAGTTTATTTTGTACTCCTTAATGCTAGTTTCTTTTTTATCGTTTTTTGTAATATCCATGCCTTTTGTGTCATAATATATACCTTGTTTATTCCCTATGTCACTACCTGAACTGCCAGGAATTTTTTTAGTGTTTATAGGTTGCTTTTCTTCAATTTTTAGGCATTCTTTATTATTATTGCTGAGCACATTTTGGATGATCTTTAAATTCTCATTTTGAATTAAATTAAATTTTTGTATACAGTCTAATCCAACTAGAAAGTCATAGTCGAAGTTATTTTCATCTATAACAAAAATATTAACATAATTTTCAATTTCAAAAATTTTAATTTTTAAAGTTACCATTCCTATTGTTTTTTTTACGCCATTAATTGTTTTTAAATTTGCATTATTATCATAAGTAGGTTTTTTTTTTACAGATAATAATCTTGAATTTATTAAGGACACATTAGATCCTGAATCATAGATTCCTGATGTTTCCAAAGTGTCATTTATTAGTAATTTAATTTTTATTAATGGCGGCACTATTAGTTTTTTGGATCCATTTCATTTAATTCTATCTCTAATTCAGAATTGTTAACACTCCTTATTAGATCTTTTTTTAGCCTATCATTATTTTTAATTTTGAACCAACATTGGTTTTCAGGGTGGTAACGTATACCTTTATTCTCTTTTTCACTAATTTTACACGGACTAAACAAGGACTTTACATTTTTCTCTTTAATGCTACTTTCGGAAGTTACTATATTTTTATAAAATCTTTTTTTGTTTATCATATGTTCTAAACTTCTTAAATTATTAAATAAGTCTTTAGTTTCCTTTAAAGTATTCCTATCAATGTTATCTGCAATAAAGTTAGGTAATCCAGTGGCAATCAGATCAATTAGAGTGAGTGTATCTATGGACTTATTTATCTCTAATAGTAGTCTCTCTTTCTTTAACGCATACTCCAGTAATGAACCCTGTTTGTATTTAAATAACATTGCATACCTGATTGGTGACCAACCCTTATCCGCATATGTTTCGCAAAAATTATTTTTCCACGTTGCCCATTCTGAGTTTATTGTATGCTTTATAAGCATGGAACTGTACCAATCTAAACAAGAATCTTCTATAAATAACCTAAACATTTCAATTTTTTTGACATCTTCTTCTATTCCTATACGGACGCATTCCGCTTCAAAAGTAGCCATCCACTGGGACACATTAGTTATCTTGCTATTGAATTTTTCTATAATAAATTTTCCTACCATTTTCCCCATATTAAGTTTCGATGAATCTTTTTTCATTTCAGCGAAGCTTTCCACGATTCTTGCTAGAGATTCTTCTGAAAGTCCTGTTGTAGAAGTTTGTGGTTTTGTTTGTTCCTCCAATAGGTATTCCATAAACTGTTTATTTCCATCGTCATCACAATAAACCGCCTTCATCTCCGGGGTCATGGAAATCCACACCTGTCGTTTATCATGTCGTTTTTGTAAGGTAGCCTTTACTTTCTGAAAGATTTGGGTCTGTACTATTCTGTCATGTAATTTTACAGGTTGTAACTTATTTGGGATCGCAAAGGTCCGGCCATCTGAATCCTTGATTGTCGTTACACAAATAATATTTGTTTTTACATCATCACTGGCTTTGAGCATGAACTCAAATCGTAATGTTTCCATTATTCGTAGTAACAAACTGTATAATGTTGTTTTATAATATGTAAATTTTATTTATTAGATATGTAGGGAACAGTAAAACTATAACTATAAGTGTTTCTCTGTAAATAGAAAATTTTATTTTATTAAAGAACTTCATACTAACACGCATATTTACAAAACATTATTTATAATTACTTCATTACAACTTACCTGTAAATAGAAAAACAACAAACCCTTAACCGGAATCGATAATACAATCAACGTAACTGGAATCGTGGGTCTTCATAGACCCAGAAGATATAAATCCCCATAACTAATAACATGGTTATAAGTAACATAAAAATGGTTTAGAAATGTAATAAAACAACCTTTTTATATAATATAAATCAACTTTTATTTGGTAACAATATTAAACAATGTATTTTTTTTATATTTAGTCTTAGGTACCCTGTTTGAACATATTTTAGGACACCCTCACTTCTTAACGCTAATAAATATATAAAAAATTAAAAATTAAGACATCTACGTGTTTTATGGGGTTTTACGTATTTTCCCCTTATATAAAATAAAGCTTTCTTGCGAGATCCTTCAAAAACAAAAAAAATGACATCCTAATCTAAAAGTATAAAATAATTCAGTCTTAGTTACTACACTAAGCATGGCACTTGATACATAACGTTTTTTTTTCAAAATGTCTTTTGCATATGAATTTTAAACATTTATCACATTTTTGCGATTGCTTGTTATCAATCTTAGGGCCACATATATAGCATCTTCCCCGTTTTTTTGGTCCACTTTGAGCGGCAGAAGCGGAAGAAGTGTCGCTATGCGATTCTTCAACTGGTCCTAGGAAATTGTCGATTCTACTTCTCAATTCTATTGAAAATTTAGAAGACTGCTTCTTTCTTTCTGTAATTAAAGGCTGTATCAAACTTTGACCAATTTGTTTTATATACTGATTACGTTTCATGCGCTTTCCAATATTTGATGCCTTCCACAAAACGAATGCATTCGCATTTGCAATGTTCAGTATTGCACAAAAAATTACAAATGGCCATCGTTGAGTTCTTCGAGATACAGAATAATTCGCGCATTTTTGATCGAGAGCATCAACACCACCTTTCGTACTATTATAAAATTCTATTATCTCAGGCTTTCCACTACCTTCGTTGATTGTATTGTCATGGTGCATTGATGATATCATTATTACACTCTTATTTTTTTTTGGAACGTATGATGCCAATGTTTTATCTTTCACAAAACCAAATAAGGTAGATCCTATAGCCCTTTGCTTATGTGCTTGAAATTCTGGTGGAATATCTCTCTTATTTTTGCGCATCGTTCCCACGTAAGTCAAACCATTTTTGAGAAGTTTGTCAACTAACTCTACAGACGAAAACCAATTATCAGCAGTAATATTTCTGTTAGTTCCAAATAAAGGTTCCGCAAGTTGCAATACATTTTGTGTAGGAATCGAAACATTATTTCTTCGGCCAGAGTCTTCTTTGCCCGTATAAATAAAAGCATTATATAAATAGTGAGTTTTTGCGTCACAGAGGCACATAACCTTGATGCCATATTTAGCAGGCTTGGATTTCATGTAAATCCTAAACATACACCTTCCTCTAAAAGGGCAAAGCATCTCGTCAATTGTCAAATACTCAGAGCAGCTATAGTTTTTTTGACAATTCTGAATAAAATTATCGAATACTTCAGAGATTAGAGCAGCTCGATTGTTAGTTTTTCTTTCATCTCTAGAATTGACATCATCAAATCTCAAAGCAGATAGCAAAAACAAAAAACGCTTTACACACATTGTGATTCTGAATATATCTCTGCCCGTTCCATCAGTTGCCCATAAACTTTCGATATCTTCATGACCAGACTTGAAAACACCAGATAACAGTAATAATCCAAAGAATGCTTTCATTTCTAACATACTTGTGAGATTAGTGTAGGATGCTTTTGTCTTATATTTTTCAGAATATTCTGTTATTTTTTGGTTAGTGTGAGTGCATATACCTTCAATCATTTCATCTGGTATCAGCAACTGCCATGATTCGATTGGTGACATGTTTTGTTTATCACGAGCTGGACCGATGATACCAGGTAAGTGAGTAATGATGTTGTGACTTCTTACCCTAGAGCTGCTGGGGGGATGAATGGACCACTTGTACCTATTTTTGCCTCGATAGTATGAACTGGTTGGCTGATGATCATCCTCTTCAACAATCTCGTGGTCTGATGAAGAGTCACTCGAATCTGAAGAAATTTCACGAGGCGAATTTTCATCATTGCTTATGTTCTCATCATCACATGGCTGAAAATCGCTTAAATCTTCCGGTTCCGAATCAATTTCATCTTCCAAAAGCTCTGCAATTTCCTTTTCCCCGAGATTCATCGCCATTATTGCTATAAAGTTCCTAAAACAGTACAAAATAAATCTGTAAAACAAAAATAAAAAGTCACACAACTGGCATCGTGGGTCGAAATTGACCCAGCGCTAGTACATACCTGCTCTTCTAGTAATTTTTAAGCGCCGTACGTCCGGCCCCCGCCGCACCTCGCGACGTAATGAGAATACACGGGCGCGCAACACTTTAGCGTCGCACGCTGCGACGTTATATGGTTTTATTATTTTGGTTGGGTCCAAATTGACCCACGATTCCTGTTAAGGGTTAAGAGCTATTGTTTCACTACTTTCAGTTCTTATAAATTACTTTTATTTAAATATTGTAATAATATTATTTTAATGTGAAATTATCAGAATCTCCATATTTTATCATGCTGCCAATCCGTCAATATAAACGGCCAGTCCCTTATACATAGACAAGTTTGTAAACCAAAAAGTTATAATACGGAAAACTATAAACTAAATGAAGGGTCACTTCGTTTACACATATACTACTTTCCTTTTGTTAATAAGTTTAGTACTATTATATTACAGTTATTGAAAAAAAGTAGACAACAGTAGCTTAATTTAAGCGACTAATACCAGAGGGCACCATTATGGGGTTCGGGCCCCACTACTTTTGAAAATACATACTTATATAGATAATTACACTCAGACTCAAGACAAACAGACATGTTTATGCACACAAATATGTGTCCTGGGTGGGAATCGAACCCACGACCTGCGGCGTCTGTTTTAAATAAGATGCTTAAAGCTTTAATAAAAAAATGTTTTGGTTAAGCATACTAAATTAAATTGTAATCATTCGTTTCATTTAGTAAAATTCTGTGTGGCGAGGCACTTCACAAAAATATAATAAACGGATACAATAGTACACCCAGACTCATCACAACTGGTGAGCCCATTCCTTCGTAAAGGCCGGCAACGTATTTGCCTCTCCCCTGGTGTTACCAGTGCCCATGGGTACTGTGGTGATCACTTACCATCAGGTGACACATTGCTTGCTCGTTTGCCATCCTACTTTATATGTAAAAAGAACTACTTGTGGGTTTAAAAATAGTTGTCCCGTGCGGGAATCGAACCCGGGACACGAAGTGGCGAGACGACTGTCTTAACCGCCGTGCCACACGTGCAGTCCAGCAATATAAAAACAATATAAGTTTTAAATTTATAAAAATAAAATAAAAAACCGGCCAAGTGCGAGTTGGACTCGCCCATGAAGGGTTCCGCAGCAGCAAGTATTTCAGTTGATTAAATGAAAGGTAAATTGCGGTTTACGATTTATGATGCATTCAAAAAAAACTACTTACTAGATTTCGTCCTAACCAATTTTCGATCATGGTAATGTAGGTACATCATATATTTTTTTAGTTTTATAATTCTCTTATTTTAGAAGTTACAGGGGGGGGGGGGGGACACTCATTTTTCCACTTTGGAAGTGTCTCTCGCGCTAACTATTCAGTTTAGAAAAAAATGATTTCAAGAACCTCAATATCATTTTTGAATGAATGTATGGGTACGATGAAAATAAATTTTGAGTTTCAGTTCTATGTATGGGGATCCCCCAAAATTATTATTATTTTTCTATTTTTGTGTAAAAATCTTAATGCGGTTCACAGAATACATCTACTTACCAAGTTTCAATAGTACATACAGCTCTTATAGTTTCGGAAAAAAATGGCTGTGACATACGGACGGACAGACAGACATGACGAATCTATAAGGGTTCCGTTTTTTGCCATTTGGCTACGGAACCCGAAAAAGGTTTTTATTTACATAGACTTTAAAAAAGCGCTTGTAAATAGTCAGAACATGTTTGTAGTAATATAGTTGTATACATTATTATTTCTAGTAACATAGTTTAAAGCCATAATTGATGTCATAATTGAACAATGGTTTATTTAATCCTACTAATATTATAAACGCGAAAGTTTGTAAGTATGGATGGATGGATGTTTGTTACTCTTTCACATAAAGACTACTGAATGGATATTAATGAAACTTTACAATAATATAGCTTATACATCAGAAAAACACATAGGCTACAATTTATAAAGATATTGTGTGAATTGTCCAAAATATGCCGATAAGTGTTAAGTAAGTAGGAAAAAATCTACCACCTGTGAGCTATTCCGGCGTGCACTTCCAAAACCGTTAGAGGTACACATCCCACTAATATTATAAATGCGAAAGTTTGTGAGTATAGATGTATGGTTGTTACTCTTTTACGCCAAAACTACTTTAACGCAGGTGAAACTGCGGGGCATAGCTAGTCTGAAAAATCTACCACCTGTGAGCTATTCCGGCGTGCACTGCCAATACCGCTAGAGGTACACATCCCACTAATATTGTAAACGCGAAAGTTGTGAGTATAAATGTATGGATGTATGTTTGTTACTCTCTTACGCCAAAACTACTTTAACTCGGGTGAAACTGCGGGGCATAGCTAGTCTTTCATAAGGCAATGTCTTAAGGTACTTAAGTATACTGCTTTTGTCTGAAAGAGACCTTATCGTTGGCTGTGCGTGGAATGATATTTCCATTTGAATGAATACGTGAAAAATGTGCTATTTTCTTGCGTTTTACGTTTAGACACGGTATTGGCATTCGAGATTTATTCCGCTTTTGGCCTTCCAAAATACACCAATGTAATTAGCAGTTAATAATAATATCCTGCGCCATTATTCACACACGGCCATCTGATCCCAAACTAAGCAGAGCTTGTACTATGTATTGTATTGTACTTTTATGGATGTACTTTGTGTCCGTTAATTATGCATATGCAATATGCATTACATATGGCTGTGAAACCTGGGCTCTAACAATAAATCAAAGAGAAAAGCTTGCAAAATGTCAACGAGCCATGTAAAGGAGCATACTGGGGCTAAAGTTTAAAGATAGAGTAAGGAATGTAGATATACGACGCATAACGAAACTTACAGATATCCTTACCCATATTGACCAAATGAAATGGAGATGGACAGGGCACATGCTCCGCTGTACGCACGAAAAATGGAGCGAGCAGGTAACGGGCTGGTATCCGCGAGACGAGTCAAGGAGCCGAGGTCGCAAAGCGAAAAGATGGGAAGATGATATTAAATTGACTCTAGGTCCCCTTTGGCCAAGAATTGCGACCGACAGGAAACAGTGGAAGACGTTGGAGAAGGCCTATGTCGTAAGGCACACCGAATTAAGGGATTTGCTATAATTAGTTTACTAACATTTAACAAAAAGAAAATTGTGAAAAGTTTCGGAATAAAAGGGTTTATTATTATTATTAAAGTACCCCGCGAGTTCCCGCGACACAGGGATTAAATTCCCTAGTGCGGGTGTTGTCTTAAAAAAAATACTGAAAACTATGAAGATCAGATAAATGATACTTACTTAATTATCGTATGGGCAGTGGTTACCCTAGTGTCAGAGTTGTTCAAGCCGCCCAGTAGGCCTCTGATATGGCCGATTGTTGTCAAATGACTACAACCGGGACCGACAGCTAACGTGCCCTCCGAAGCACGGAGACGCTCAGAAATTAAACCACTTTGGCGGTCACCTATCTATGGAATGACCGTGAGCCTAGTTGCTTAACCTCGCCGATCACTTACGGACCGGTGAGTGCATTTAGCTATCAGCATATACTAAATTTTTTTTGTAAATACATACTAATATAAATAATTACCCCAGACTCAGGACAAACAGACATGTTCATGCACACAAATATCTGTCCTTGGTGGGAATCGAACCAACGACCTGCGGCTGGAAAAGGTAAGTATTTACCAACCACGCAAACCGGTAACCACCATAACCATACCATGGTAGTGCTCCTGCCTACGAAGCTGGTGGTCCTGGGTTCGAATCCCGGTAAGTACAAATATTTGTGTGAAGAGCACGAATATTTGTTTCTGAGTCATGGATGTTTTCTATGTATATAAGTATTTATCTATCTATATAAGTATGTATATCGTCGCCTGGTACCCATAGTACAAGCTTTGTTTAGTTTGGGGCTAGGATGATCTGTGTGACATTGTCCCGAGATATTATTATTATTATATTATTACTTTTTGAATACTGTGGTTAACGTAACGAGTGGCACGGCGCTTAAAGCTTGCTTAGTACTACCTCCGCATTTATGTAATGTGGGTTCGATCCCCGCACAGGAGATGTATTCGTGTAACACATGTAGTTATTTTGAGTCTGCGTGTGCTTTGTATTTGTGAATTGCACGTTTGTAATAAATAATACAGGGACCCTTAATATAGGGATTTATTGCCTTTGCGTAGACGTTGCTTATCACTGCTATACTAAACAAACATTTGAAAGAAGTATATCAAAAATAGGTTTGTTAAATATGCCAACAAATACCCAACTGCCTTTTCCTTATTCCTGGTCCATTCAACGGTAGCATGGAAGAGATCGCATCTAGCGATAAAGCCGCCATTTCTACAATCTCGTGAAATGTATTTATAGGTAGGTATACATTTTATGTTATTATTTTGGTGTACAATAAAGAGTGACTTAATTAAAAGAAGCAACATTTATAATAACTGTTTAAAATTACGTTACGTGTATCATGACTCTCGCATAAGGGAAATAAATCTCAGTATTGCGGGGTTCTCTAAAATAAACATATAATGTCGGACACAAAGTACAGACGTCAGTACATCAAGCTACTCCAACCTGTCAAATTTCCCAAATTGAAAGTGAACCTTATGCTTATGTGATAAAGTTGATAATCTCTTAAAGAAATTTTACAGAGTGGGGTAGCTGGATGTCCTCGCGTCTGTCATCCTAGACTAAGAATTCTGTCCTGCACCGGAAGTAAACCCGCGACACGAAGTGGCGAGGTAATGTCATAACCACCACACGTGCAGTCAGCATAAAATTGTCTTCAACCTTTTCTCTAGACATCTGTATGGATAGAATTTATAATATGGCAATATTCAGCGATAGCATTCCTTATCGACGAAGAGAGAATTACTCTACTTAGCAGAATACTCTACAGCTACATATTAAACATGAACAAGTAACTGAATGATATAAAGTACAAAATTATATATATTACTAGCTATGCCCCGCGTTAAAGTAGTTTTGGCATAAAAGAGTAACAAAGATACATCCATACATATATACTCACAAACTTGTGTACCTCAAGCGGTTTTGGCAGTGCATGCCGGAATAGCTCGCAGATGGTAGATTTTTTCTAACTACCTTGACAATTATCTGATGTATAAGCTATATTATTGTAAAGTTTCATTAAAATCCATTCATAGGTTTTTACGTGGAAGAGTAAAAAAATCCATCCATCCATCCCTCCATCCATCCATCCATACTTAGAAACTTTCACGTTTATAATATTAGTAGGATAGGATAGGATATTACTTACCAATAAATAGGTATTGAGATGAATTGTCGCTGTTTGTATTTGTACACATTAAGGCACCCCATTGAGGACCATTCTGTGTAACCCCAAAACAGACGTGACAATGACTGACAAAACAAAACAATTTCAAACACCCTTAACCCGGACAAGCTAAGTGGCACTCAGGTGCTCAATACGCACAGCCAAGGCTACATCAATGGATACACTCCAACTACAAAAACCACCCTTACTGTCTACGTAATAGAGACGCTGTCAAAGCCAAAGTTACAAAGAGTGCCTTCAACCGAAATGCTCATTAAGAGGGTGTTGAGCACCGTTTGTGCTATAGTTGCAATATTAAAAGGAGCACTTGATAATGCTCTTATAGGGGAAAAGGTTCATCTTTTACAGGTAGACACGTAGGTATTTATCCGAGGTGTTAGGATGCTTGAGCAAAGATGGCGAAAATGTTCACGTAACGAATTTAACATGTCATGCAAATAAGAATTCTATATAGATATCTATAATTATTTGACAATAACATGTTTATTTTATATTTATTTATGTTTAATGTAGTTTCTAGTACCGCTTCAGTAGTTGTTTCGATTTTACCACCCTCTTCTTTTTTTTTTTTTAATTCTTTTTTTTTCGGAACTTTTGACTACAGTCACGCCAGTTCCATCGTACCACAACCAATTTACATCTAACATATTAACACTTTTAGAATGATACAATAATACTTAAAGTACGTAAATTACACAACTCATACAACATGTTAGCTTCACGTGATATGGGTGCCGATAAAATAGTGTGGAAGAAGCCTAAATCTAATTGATTGGCTCTTTTTAACACGGTTTTATTAGCTTCACTTGTAACTGTCTGTAAGAAAATCTTGGAATCTTAATTTGACCCACTTTCCAGTCTCCGATTAAGATGAAATTTTGCACACGCTCTGAGTTCTGATGACAATACATGACGTCGATGCTAAGAAACGTCATTACAAATCCGATATGGCGGCCTCCCCAAGATGGCGGACTGGCTGTTTGAAATCTACCCCATGATATGGGTATCAAATGAAAGGGTTTGCGGTCAGGAATACGAAAAAATGGCGGACAGGCTATTTGAAATGCACCCCAAGATATGGGTATCAAATGAAAGGGTTTGCTGTCAGGAATACGAAAAAAATAGTCATGTGATCCAACATGGCGGACATAAAAGATGGCGGATTGGCTATTTGAAATGGACATTTTTGTAATTTTTTGTGCTTGCTAGAAGCTGTTTTTAAGTTTTATAAACTATTATTAAATTATCAGTTAAGAAATAACCAGTACGTCTCGTATAGGCTGCAAGACCCAAGTCATCTTTTAAAATACGCGACATGGTTCTACGTGCTATGTTCATCTCCCGAGATATGTATAATATCTTTTGCTTTCGGACAGGATTTCTACGAATTCTTTCCCTTACTGCTTTGACCAACTTTTTCGTACGAATACTTCGTGGACGGCCTGATCTTTTTCTCTCACAAACATACGAGCCCTATTAATAGCCCGGAAAACAAACATTTTACTAATACCAAGCGTATGGAGGGTTTTAAAAATTGAATTTGGCTCAATACCTACTTTGTGTAATGCAATCACAGCAATTCGGTTCTCTTTATCACCCCACTCCATTCTAATGTCGCAAAATATTGTAACATTCTTGTAAAATAGGCAAATTCCAAATTCAAATTTAATTTTAATTTTTGATTGTAACAGTTAGTTAATTTAAATTTTAATTGTAATTGTGACAGTATTTATGGCCAGTCTAAGTAAATAGATTTAAAAACATACAACCGACAACAATTTTCCCTTAAGATCACCGCCTTGAACACAATTTATATGCAATCATCCAATCGAAATCGAAACAGAGAAAATACGTGACATTAGTCGGTACGTAAAATATTAATGCGTACAAAACTAAGATATAGTCATTTTAATGCGTTTAATCTGGATAATTGTGTCATAAATTAGAATTTATTCACTGTTTTATGTGACACATTAAATTGTCTGAGATTTATTCCATATGGTGCCATCAGAATTACTAGCGTTGCGGTAGTTAAATGTTGTCTTAGTGTTGAAATGGAATTGGGCCTTCTCTTTATAATATTATGATGTCTCTTTCCAGCTTCTATTTATATTTATAACTAGCTGTGCCCGCGACGTCGTCCGCGTGTTAATTAATTTTTTTTTGTTTTTTAGTAAAATAAATGTATTTTTCCTACAGCCTAAGTTACTCCTTATTACATCAGCTACCTGCCAATAAAAGTCTCGTCAAAATCGGTCCAGCCGTTTCAGAGATTAGCCGGAACAAACAGATAGACAGACAAAAATTGT
Source organism: Pseudoips prasinana (assembly GCA_951640165.1). Taxonomy (NCBI): domain Eukaryota; kingdom Metazoa; phylum Arthropoda; class Insecta; order Lepidoptera; family Nolidae; genus Pseudoips; species Pseudoips prasinana. The sequence goes on from OX621254.1 coordinate 10,761,173, forward strand.
CAAAAAAATATTTTGGTGTATGTACCGTATTTATGTAGTATATTCATATTTATGTAGTAAAAACCGGTTATTTCAATATTACAAACAGACACTCCAATTTTATGTATTTGTATAGTTGTATAGATAATAGCTGTGCCCCGCGGTTTTACCCGCGTTAAACTTTATAAATTATCACCGCTCCTCCCCCGTAGGACACACAGACAAAATTTCTAAAAACTATATTTTTGGCTTCGATATTGATTGTAGATCACGCCCCAAATATCCTTTTTAAAAAATGTTCAATGTACAGTTTTGACTTTCCTACGATTTTATTATAGGTATGGCGATTACCAGTTACTCCATCTCTCGACTTATCCGTAGTCTAGGCGCTCATAGCTAAATGCTCTCACCGGTCCGTAAGCGATCAGCGAGGTTAAGTAACTAGGCTCGCGGTCAGTTCATAGATGGGTGACCGCCAAAGTGGTTTGATTTCTGAGCGTCTCCTTGCTTCGGAGGGCACATTAAACGGTTGTAGTCATCAGTCGTTAAGCCATGTAAGAGGGGCGGCTTGAACAACTCTGACATTAGGGTAACCACTGCCCATACGATAAGTAAGTTCACCGCAGCCTAGTTGGTAGTGCTCCTGCCTACGAAGCTGGTGGTTCTGGGTTCGAATCCCGGTAAGTGCAAATATTTGTGTGATGAGCACGAATATTTGTTTCTGAGTCATGGATGTTTTCTATGTATATAAGTATTTATCTATCTATATAAGTATGTATATCGTCGCCTGGTACCCATAGTACAAGCTTTGCTTAGTTTGGGGATAGGATGATCTGTGTGACATTGTCCAGATATTATTATATTATATAAGTAAGTAGTCTATGGAAACTTAAACATAATAATCGATGAACTTAAGCTCAATAGAGAACTGACACATATCACTATAAACTTATCAAGTATTTCACAGTTACTACCCTGAACCGAGGTCCCAATCCTAAAGGAAGTACTCTCTGGTGTTGGTCACTTAGTTTTTAGTCTTATAGACTGCCTCCTTAGTCTAGCAGTAGCATGTTCAACCGCAGATAATGATGTCCTAGATTCAAATCTCGGGTCGGACCAAAAAGTATTTCTTTTCCTGTTAAGAAAATATCTTAATAGCCGCCTGAAGTCTGGGAGTTGGCGGTATTATACCCTCTTACCTCGGAGAGCACTCTCCTCTTTTCGGTCTTGTCGCTAGTCGTCCTATAGGACAATAACTTGATACGAGCTAGCTAAATATCATTGCTGCTATAAAATAAATTTTATTAATGTTTTAATACTATCAATACAATGTGTACCTAAATATCTATGTTACTAGAAATAATAATGTATACAACTATAATACTACAAACATGTTCTGACTATTTACAAGCGCTTTTTAAAGTCTACGTGAATAAAAACCTTTTTATTTTATTTTTTTATTTTATTATGATTGTGATGGAATGGAACGTGCCCCTGTGTTTGCGCATACATATATATGTGTACCGTACAGATGGCTTGTTTCTATTTAGACTGCCCTTCCTGGCCGAAATTCGCCTAGAAGACATTATCACTCTAATTGTCCTCATCCATTGTCCGGTAAAGTATCGGGACTAGTCCCTCCCTCTTACCCACCACTGCAACTCCTGTAAGCCAGGATCAACAGTGGCACACAATGAATGACACTGAGCGGTGAAGCTCAGGCATGTCCCGGGGAATCGCTTTAACTGTCTTGGATCCCGCAACGAGTTTAAGTCCGGTAAAGTAGTGAAACTCTCTAAGGGCCGGGACACATAAACACGATACGACATCGTGTCGTACCACGATGCGGCGTATTTGTACGCATACGCCATTTATGTACGCCGCATCGTGGTACGATACGACGTCGTATCGTGTTTATGTGTCCCGGCCCTAAGGCTAACTCTAAACGCCATGATTCAAAAAATATATTAACGTTACACGAATACGAAACAATGTATTTTATTCACCGTACTTCAAACAAAGAGAAGGTACTCGACATTAAATGTTATATGTACAATATTAAATCTATATACAACATGAAACGTTATTAACGCACACCCTCGAACACCCCAATTAGAATATTATGTTATAATCATAATACATACACTGAATTTTTAATTTAACATGTATATGTATTGTTATTTACTAAATTCGTTTCTTGGAAAAAAGTTTATTCCTCTTTATTTTTTATTAATTGATGGAGTTTGTATGAATACAAATAAACTGCGATTTTAAAAGCCTTATTACTTTTACTTACGGTCCATTACAATTTGTTTTGACTGTACACGGTTAATATGATAATAATTTCGCAGCTTTAATTTATTTGGGATAAAAAATTACCTATATTAAAAACGATATAAATCGATTAAGTAAACGATTCTGAACAAACTATTTTCAGTATGTGCGTTAATTAAGTTATATGTTCTATATAAAATCAATTGCTGTTCGTTAATCTCGCTAAAACTCGAGAACGGCTAAACGGATTAATCTTATCTTGGCCTTGAAATGTTCGTGGGAGTCTAGGGAAGGTTTAAAAGGTGATAAAATGCGAATTATTGCCGGGAACTCCCTAACAACAGCCATTTTCTTTTCCCCATATAAACATATCAACGATTTCTAAAACAAATGTTTAGGTCTTTTATTTACTGATTGAGGCAGTACGAAGTCTGCCGGGTCAGCTAGTGTATAAATAAAAAGTCAAATATTTACCGCGTATTTTGTTGTCGTTCGTCCACAGAGCAAGTAACTTAACAAACTATAATACCTACCTACATATGCGCCGAACCATCCGCATTTGAAATTGGATGATTGCCTCGCTTTCGGCTCCTTTGGCGCGGTCCTGTGTGTGTTCAGCTTAAATGCTACGGCGTAAGTGCTACGTTGGGAATACTACGACGTAAATGCTACGCTACGGTGTAAATAGTACGGCGTAAATGCTACGGCGTAAATGCTACGGTTAGGCGCTCATACCTAGTAGAACTCACCGGTCTGCAAGCGAACGGCGAAGTAAAGGAAGTCTATAAATGAGTGACCGTCATAGTGGTTTAATTTATGAGCGATCCGTGCTTCGGAGGGCACGTTAAGCTATTGGTTCCTAATGTTGGCGTTAAACAACAGTTGTTAAATAATTACAGAGGCCTACTGGGCGGAATTTTGACTTCAGGGTAACCACTGCCTCTACGGTAAATAAATAAAGAAAGAATGCTACGGAGGGTCGTATCAGTTCCCCATCTCAGAAAGCCGGCAGATAAGTAGGTACATCATTGTTATTTCTTCTCATCACAAAGACTTTCGGTCGCAGCTTAATTAAGCCTCCTTTACCTTTTTGTTTATCTTTACTTTTATCTTTTAAAGATCAAGTGTAGCCAAAACAAAAGAATATTGAGGGTATATGATATCACTTGACCTTTTTGAAGATGAAGGTATTATTGTAAACAAAAAATTATAAGGTTATAGTTATATGGAGTGTAAAATTTAAGTATGGCTTTACATTCATAGAAAATATGATGGGCCGGTTGGCGTGTTTGGTAGATATTTGTCATTCACGCCGCAGGTCGAGGGTTCGATTCCCAAACGAGGCAGAGCCTGTACTATTGCAACTAGCCGGCTTACTTACTTATCGTATGGGCAGTGGTTACCCTAGTGTCAGAGTTATTCAAGCCGCCCAGTAGGCCTCTGATATGGCTTGACGATTGTTATCTAATGATTACAACCGGGACCGATAGCTTAACGTGACTAACGAAGCACGGAGACGCTCAGAAATTAAAACCACTTTGGCGGTCACCCATCTATGGACTGACCGCGAGCCTAGTTACTTAACCTCGCCGATCGCTTACGCACCGGTGAGAGTCTAGCTATGAGCTCCACCAGCCAGCTGATAAACATACTTATATATTTTTAAAAACAAATAATCGTTCTTTTCACATTTGTATGATATAAACGATATTTGTTTTTACACTTATTATAATTTAAACATTTATTTTTAAATTTATCTGAAATGTAGGACTATTTAAACAGCCTGTATAATTTACTTACTCTCAACCTATTCATAATACAATTAGTAAATCATAATGTCGGGTACGTTTGTAACATAATTATATTATTTAGTAAGGGTCTAGCTGAACGGAATCAAATGGCTCTCTAAAGGGATAATTCCGGTGGGACCTCCTATTAGTATAACTAATTCTGAACAATAGTATTGTCTTGAAATATAGTTGTTTACTTAGAAAATACATTCTGGGTTGTATTTTTAATCTCTTTTCATTACATTCTCTAGGACTGGCTTTGCCAATAGAAGAATACTATAACATATCAATTACGTAGAGGACAAAACAGCTTCTACGAGATTGGCTCTACGACAATGCTGCTGATTGTGTTTAAGAAGTACGAAAAGGCATTTGTTCGAGCTTAAAATTCTTCTCAGAGGCAAGGAAATGGCGGCGGTAAAAAAAGGACGCTCCATAAGAACAATTTAAACAAATCAAAAATCTATCTGTACCGATTCTATTTTCTTTAAAGAGAGATGTTTAACAATAATTGAAAAATTACCGCAGACCATAGACATAAGCTCAAGCTTTAATCTGTACAGACGCCAGCACATCCAGCTACAGCTATCTGTCAAATTAATTTATAGATTTTCTTTATCACAAAAGCATAATAATAAAGGTTCCCTTTCAATTGGGAAAATTTGACAGATTGGGGTAGCTTGATGTGCTGGCGTCTGTACATATAATGTTTTATTTGTTAGTAAAATTTTGCAAGCTAACTTTGAACAACTTTCTCTTATCTAGCTAAACATTATAAACTAACAAAAATACATTTTCTCTTTATACAAATTGCACCATGCGTCGTCTTGAGTATCTGGGTTGTTTTCGTTCCTATGTAGGTGTGAAACATATAATAATCTCAAAACAAAAAATCTAGTTTTTGTATTTTGTTATTTCCTGGTCTTAAACTAAACTGATGTTTGATTTTAGTAACCAAACAGCAAGAAAAATGCTATCCCTCTCCTTTTTTGTTTTAATGCAGGTGGTCATATAGGTATGTAAAAAAACAATATGTTTTATTATTATCTATTTTTTCAGGTGACGATAAATTAAACAAGATGTGTTGCTCTGTAAAACAAAAAAAAATACTGTAAAACAGAGAAACGACATATAAAGTTCATTTGTCGCTGTTTCTTTAATACTCAAACTAAAACATGTTTTTAATATTAGGTCTTTACCTATGAAATTGCCGTTCTGCAGTACTGGCCATTTCAAATCAAAATAATTTTTGTTTGGCTAAGAATTCTAATTTCAAATTAATTTTATTTTAAAAACATGGATTCTTTTTTCCAAAAGTAGTCATTTCTTTATTGATTAGTGTTACATTTTCATCGCATTTCAATCTTTTTCGTCATCATGGATACGTTAAAAATTCGAGTAATTATGGAATATGAGTACCGTCGTGGCAGCAACGCGGCACAAGCGGCACGCAACATCAACGACGTTTACGGAGCTAACACTACAAACCAACGCACCACCTGTTATTGGTTTGCTCGCTTCCGTTCTGGAAATTTCGACCTGAAAAATGAACCTCGCGGTCGTCCGAAGACTTTGGTCGACAATGACGAATTAAAGGCGGTTGTGGAAGCTGATGATACACAATCTACGGCTGAATTAGCAGCAGCTTTCGACGTTAGCGTCAAAACAATATTGGTCCATTTGCGTCAAATTGGCAAGGTAAAAAAGCTTGACAAATGGGTGCCCCACGAACTCAATGATCGCCAGCGCGAAGTACGCGTCGAGACGTGCCTTGCACTGCTCAACAGACACACAAATGAAGGAATTTTGAACCGCATTGTTACCTGCGATGAAAAATGGATTCTGTTTGATAACCGCAAGCGCTCAGCAAGTTGGTTGGATCCTGGTTCAGCACCTAAACAATGCCCTAAACGAAAACTTACCCCTAGAAAAGTGATGGTCACTGTTTGGTGGTCTAGCGCCGGTGTGATTCATCAAAGCTTCTTACCAAACGGGGTGAGCATTACTGCAGATGTGTACTGTGAAGAACTGAGCACAATGATGGAGAAGCTGGCGCATCTCCAACCAGCATTGGTCAATCGCTCGTCTCCGCTGCTCCTGCACGACAACGCGCGACCTCATACTGCACAGCAGACGGTCTCCAAGTTGCAAGAACTGGGGTTGGAAGCTCTCCGTCATCCGCCCTACTCACCAGACCTTGCGCCTACAGACTACTACTTTTTCCAGAATTTGGATAACTTCTTGGCGGGAAAAAAATTCAATACCCGAGAGGCAGTACAAAATGCCTTTGAAGAATTGGTTGCCTCCCGTCCAGCTGATTTCTTTAAGAAGGGCATCAATAAACTGCCACTGCGATGGCAAAGATGCATTGATTGCATGGGTGATTACTTCGATTAATACAAATAAAAAAATTCATGAAAAAAATTCGTTTAAATTTTTTCATACAAAACGGCAATTTCATAGGTAAAGACCTATTATTTTGACCACTTAGAGGACAACCATTAAGTCTACAATAATAAAGCTGTTTTACCAATCTTCTATAGCTAGACAAGTCAACTCACCATAAATGAAACATTAAGTAGTCCTAGACATTACTTCCTGGTATTTCTTTACATATGTTTGGCAATATATTAATTTTGAGGATTATTATGGGAACTCTATTGTTTTCTTGACAGAACATCCACGAAATTAGTTTATCCACAAAAACTTCATGGTTGGGACTAGTGGTCAAACATCTCATTGCATCACTAATTACAAGAACGGAAAGGAGCTATATATATCTATGGTAAAATATCTGCTGGTAAACGCTCAAGTCTCCTCTCAAGTATAACACTCTTATAAGTTTAGAAATACAATACATTTTCAATAAACATAGCAGAAGCATAGAAAACAATTCATTCAATTATTGAGAAGTTGAAAGCTCTTTCGTGAGATTTTGTTTTCTAAATGAAGTTTAGAAACTTTTGTGAACAAGCCTCCGCTTGAGACGGTACTTAAAAACACGATGAACGTGTAAGTACAGGGTTTTAGCTAATGAATGTCTGCATTACAAATTGTTGTAGCTTAAACGGAGTTTTAGTATTTTATTGTAGTGCAAATATTTGTGTGATGAGAACGAATATTTGTTTCTGAGTTATGGATGTTTTCTATGTATATAATTATTTATCTATCTATATAAGTATGTATATCGTCGCCTGGTACCCATAGTACAAGGTTTGCTTAGTTTGGGGCTAGGGTGATCTGTGTGACACTGTCCCTAGATGTTATTATTATTTATCCATTTGTATGAGTAATGTTTACTCATCATCATCATATCAGCCGAAAGACGTCCACTGCTGGACAAAGGCCTTTCTCAAAGATCTCCATAATTGCCAGTCTTGCGTTATTCGCATCCAGCAGTTTCCAGCGACCCGGCAAGATCATCGGTCCATCTTGTATGGGGCCTGCCCACGCTCCGTCTTCCGGTTCGTAGTCGCCACTCGAGAACCTTTTGTTTGGCTGTGTGGCGACGGCCACAAAGAATATCGCCATCCCCCCATCCCGTGGGGGGACGTAGAAATCATCCCGAGGGAATATATACCATACCAGAGAACGGGCAGCAGCGTTCGCCTGAGTACCATGTCTATCCTACTGCGATCGCCAACCTGTCTGCCAAGTGTGGCGATTATGGCATATCCTCCCAAATGATGGACACAATGTTTACTGTAAAACAATTAAATTTAAAATTGTTCAAACCGTCCAGTAGTTCTCTAAAAAGGCTTAAAGACCGCTGCTTGTCTAATTGGTTAGAAAAATTGAGGACCCAAACGCACACATATACCTACACACTAAAGTTATATATCTATTTTACAAATGCGTGATCTATAGTGTGTGCATATGAGGAACAAAATCGTTTTATTTATAATTAATTGACTAGCTATGTATATATATGCTGAAATAATACTTTTGGGGAAATTATTAATGACTAGCTGTGCCCGCGACTTCGTCCGCGTGTTAATTAGTTTATTTGGTTTTTCTTGTAAAATATCAAATAAAATAAAAGTAGCCTAAGTTACTCCTTATTACATCAGCTACCTGCCAATAAAAGTCCCGTCAAAATCGTTTCAGCCATTTCAGAGATTAGCCGGAACAAACAGACAGACAGACAGACAAAAATTGTAAAAAATGTCATTTTGGTGTATGTACCGTATATGAATGTAGAAAAAACCGGTTATTTCAATATTACAAACAGACACTCCAATGTTATTTATTTGTGTAGATAATTGCCTCGTTAGTCTAGCGGTAGCGATTTTAACTGCAGCTGGTACTGAGAAATTTCATAACTGAAAAAATCACTTTTGGATTTTTTCAGTTATGAAATTTCTCAGTACCAGCTCAAAGTCTGGAAATTGGCGGTATCACACCTGTTTTAACATCTTTTCAGTCGTGTCACTAGTTGTCACATTGTATCCTAAGATTGATGGTGTAGAGAGGACCCCTGTGTTTGCGCACGCGCTTGTGCACTATAATATGGACGGAGAAAATTAGAAACTTAGCTATTAGTTTTGCCTTTTTGGCGATACTTGAGTATATAGTCAAGATACAACAATCAATCCCTCTACAATTCAACCTAAATTGAATGTAGTTCAGCATAGTCCCAGAGTACAATCTGTCATCTTATATGACAAGCTGCCAATAGAATTTAAAATTATACACAGAGTTAACTTATTTAAAAACAAATTGAAGACATTTTTATTGAAGAAAGCGTATTATAGTATTAACGAGTTCATAAATGACAAACGACAAATGTAACAACGTATTCTTGACAGTTATGTATGTAATGTTTTTTTGTTAGTTTTATTTTGTATTTTAGATATGTATTGTACAACAAATGTTTCAACACAATGTTAATTGTTAAGAAATAAATGACTTATGACTTAATCAACCAATATGTTTTTTGTATACATTTATAATATAGAATAGAATAGAATACTCTTTATTGTACACCATAAAAATAAATACAACATGAGATATTACATAAACAAGTTGTACAAAGGGCGGTCTTATCGCATAAAGCGATCTCTTCCAGACAACCTTAGAATGGATAGGAGCTGAACAATAACTTATAGCTAGCAGTAGGTGTGCAACAAGAGATACCAAAATGATGGTATATCCATAAATAAAACTATTTTTAGTGAATTTACTGTTAAAATATGAAAAAGACAAAATTAAATAAGCAAATAAGAAGAGAATAGATACTTAACTTAAGAAAACATCAATTATACACTCAAATAGTGTTATTATTATAATATTAGTAGGATGAGCCCACCCAGACTCAGAACATATAACATATGCATATAGGCCATATGAAGAGTTGCACCAGGGAAGCAGCGAGGTTACCCAATATGTTTTTGTATACATTTATAATATTAGTAGGATGAGACTCGCCCACCCAGACTCAGAACATATAACATATGCATATAGGCTATATGAAGAGTTGCACCAGGGAAGCAGCGAGGTTACCCAATATGTTTTTGTATACATTTATAATATTAGTAGGATGAGACTCGCCCACCCAGACTCAGAACATATAACATATGCATATAGGCCATATGAAGAGTTGCACCAGGGAAGCAGCGAGGTTACCCAATATGTTTTTGTATACATTTATAATATTAGTAGGATGAGACTCGCCCACCCAGACTCAGAACATATAACATATGCATATAGGCTATATGAAGAGTTGCACCAGGGAAGCAGCGAGGTTACCCAATATGTTTTTGTATACATTTATAATATTAGTAGGATGAGACTCGCCCACCCAGACTCAGAACATATAACATATGCATATAGGCCATATGAAGAGTTGCACCAGGGAAGCAGCGAGGTTACCCAATATGTTTTTGTATACATTTATAATATTAGTAGGATGAGACTCGCCCACCCAGACTCAGAACATATAACATATGCATATAGGCTATATGAAGAGTTGCACCAGGGAAGCAGCAATGCTACTATTACCACTATACGCATGTTTTGACTGAACATGCCGCACGTGCAGGCTGAATTAAAAACAGAAATTAGAACAATAATAAATACATACATTTCTAGTTATAGCGAATTTACTAGCTAGCTTAGTATAGCAAAGATATTTATTTATCACATATGTTAGTGTATGAAATGTATTTGATGATAATCTAGTATTTAAATTATTTTATCTAATTGAAATTTATCATTTATATTATTGTTTTGTGATTTAATGTTATTTTTTTTTCGACATAGGTACATATTTCTATCTTCTTCACTATATTAAATCCTTTTTATGTGTATTATTAATGCATTTAGTTTATCAAATATCTGTTATTTCATTTTATTATAGTATTTAATGGGGGTTAACTATCCGTGGACCCCACAGTCGGGCGCTATCAGAATATCAGCGCTGTCGCAATATTGCGACGGCCAATGCTGAGATAGATGCCTTTTCACCTAGAACGGACTACGGAATATTAAGTATAAGATTTTCATTGTTTGTTTTTCTGTTATCGTATAATTTCGTTGTTATATCCATCCTGGTAATGAATAAATGATATTTTCCTTCTTTCTATATATTTCTTATTTTTTTTTTGAGAAGTAAATTATATAATATGTATTAAAACACTAGAAACACGGACACAATAGCCCGCCTAGACTCAGAACCACCATTGAATATTTGTACTAGGGCAGCAGCGAGGCTACTTTTCCCACTAAATGCACGTTTGGACTGAACGTGCAACACGCGTAGTCCTGATTCGGAACATCCACAATAATTATGTGCACCAAGTAGTTTGTGTAGTGCACTGGCGCAGCATCCCCGCGTTCCCGAGGCTCTCCCCATCAGGCGCCAAGAGAAGTCTACGGCAGGTTAGGTTTAGTCGGTGCGAGTCCGACATACCCACCCGAAGACACATTTTGCGGGTGGCGTGAGTTGGAATTCCTCCTGCTTCATCAAAAAAAAGTAGTTTGTATAGCAGGGTACTCCTACTACATTATTTAGATTATGTACTCCTCACATACATTGATTTCTGAAGGCTAGTTCGTGGAATACTAATATGAGAGAGAGCTCAACTAATGACGTTGGGCATGTGCAACATAGGTAGGGTTGCTACAGACCTTGATTTTGTCAATGAAAATATTTAAAAAATATTTGGAGCCAAAATCTCGCTGAATGGCAGAAATCCATTTTTGTTAGTACATAATTTATAAACTTAAACACTATTGTTAGTAAACAGCTTTAAGCTATACTTAAAAAAGAGAAACAAAGAAACTGACACATATTTACGGTCACCGCAGCCTAGTTGGTAGTGCTCCTGCCTACGAAGCTGGTGGTCCTGGGTTCGAATCCCGGTAAGTGCAAATATTTGTGTGATGAGCACGAATATTTGTTTCTGAGTCATGGATGTTTTCTATGTATTTAAGTATTTTTCAATATATATAAGTATGTATAACGTCGCCTGGTACCCATAGTACAAGCTTTGCTTAGTTTGGGGCTAGGGTGATCTGTGTGACATTGTCCCAAGATATTATTATTATTTATGCATCCAATGTTTCAGTATTGGGCTGTCCAACGATCCATAACCGCGTTCAATATGCTGTTGGATCTGCCTCGAACCCTGCTCATAATATATGCGCCTCGCTTAAGCATGGTAGACAAATAAAAATGGATTAGCTTAGTATAATGTACGTGTATAATTTAGTGTAATGAGCCCAAAACTTCAACCCTTGGAGATACAAACTCCAGTCGTTGGAAGCTCGCAAATAAGTGATATTAAACACAGAAGGCATCAAAACGTTAAAGGTTAAGTAAAACTATTAACGCATAAACCGAAACCCGATATTATAGTATAGCCACTGAACGCAGCAAGACTACGCACAATCCAATGCAGCCACAAAATTGCTGAATGCTTTTGATAAAATGGTGCTTGAAAATCTGTACAAGTAAGGGCCGGGACACATAAACACGATACGACGTCGTGTCGTGTTTATGTGTCCCGGCCCTATCATTTTAAGGTTGGTTTCAGTGTATACATTTTTTTCCAAATAACTTTGTCTTGAGAACTGCAACTGTAGCAAACTTAATTATGCCACAGCAATATACTGCCGTTATGTGGTTTCCGGCCCAGGAAGAATAACAGGGCTACCCCATACCATCCCGTGGGCGTGGTACAAGGCAACTAAGGGATACACCAGGAAGTCGGGCAGCAGCGTCACCTGTGTACTAGCTAACACCTAATTGCGGTCGCCTACCCGCATGTCAAGCTTGGTGACGGCCAACCCCTCCAAATCGCAATATTGTGGAACCTTTGGGAGAGGCCTATGCACAGCAGTGAACGATATCAGGCTGATGATGATGAATATACCTGCGGAGACTCCGTATTCTTCCTCAAATAGCTAGTAGCGAATTTCTCTTGCAGAATAACTTCTTCTTCATCTCTGTGAGTTTAAAATTTACTGCCATTTTTGACGGAGTTTTTATGGCAAATTCTTTGCAATTCAGCTCGTTTGTAGAATTGCACAAACCGTAAATGTTTGAAAATACTTCGAAAAGAATTTTAGCTTTGAAATTCAGAAATATAAAACCCTTTTCAAAACTCGAACGTGCTATACATTTTTTCAACCGGTCTATCAGATTTGCCTCGTCAAACAAGTTTTGCTTTTATGGATGTGACAGCCCTACATCTGCTCAAAGGCCGTGCTGTAATATATCAGTATTCCTCGTGGGCGAGGTTTTAATACCAGTTATAGACGCCAGCACATCCAGCTACCCCATATGTGAAATTCCTTTTATAGGTGTTCAAATTTATTACATAAGCATAAGGTTCACTTTCAATTGGGGAAATTTGACAGATTGGGGTAGCTTGATGTGCTGGCGTCTTTACCTATGCTATTAATGAACTTGCATTGATTTTTAAAATAATTTTGAGCACTTTTATCTATGGAAACGGTGCAGCTTGGTTTAATTGCGCTGATTTTTATTAAATGTTGTAGCTTTAATATAAATAATAAAAAAATGTTAAATGTTGTAGCTTTAATATAAATAATAAAAAAATCTGACGAATGAACGTATATATATGTTAACGTCACTATACGAATTTAGGATTTTGTAAAAAATACTGTGAAGAAGTAGTTTTTACATTTATCCGGGTGTTACCAGTCTAGAATAGTTAATCTTTACATATTTTTTAACGGTTATGTTAATCTTTATTCTTTTTATTGCCTTCCGAGGTAACTTGTGACCCACCTGAAGGAAAGTGGTAACCGCTACTCATGGACATTAGTAATGCCAGGGGGCAGCAAACCGTTGCCTACCTTACTTACTTATCGAATGGGCAGTGGTTACCCTTGTGTCAGAGTTTTTTAAGTCACCCAGTAGGCATCTGACATGGCTTAACGAGTGTTGCCTAAGGGCTACAACAGGGACCGTCAGATTAACGTGCACGGAGCCGCCAAGAAATCAAACCACTTTGGCGGTCACCCATCTATGGACTGACCGCGAGCTACTTGCTTAACCTCGCCAATCACTAAGGCGATTGGCACACTGCCCCGCATGATGCAGCGTAGTGCGTGAGTGCGCGTTCTAACGTTGCTTGTAAGTATCTCCGTTTGTATAGAGAACACGCACAGTCCAACACACAGAGCACGTATCTGCATGAACGCACGTGGCTGCAGTTTCAGTGTGTTGGACTGTGCGTGTTTCTATATAAACGGAGATACTTACAAGCAACGTTAGAACACGTGCTCACGCATTACGCTGCATCAAGCGGGGCAGTGTGCCAATAGCCTTACAATCAGTGAGAGCATTTAGCTATGAGCGCCTCGGCCTATCGTGAGATTAGTACTTTTTAAACCTCGTTTAAATAACAACATGTCGTAACGCTGAGGACACACCGTAGCAGGTAATTAATTCCAAATAATAATAAGAATAATAATAATATCTAGGGACAATGTTACACAAATCATCCTAGCCCCAAACTAAGCAAAGCTTGTACTATGGGTACCAGGCGACCATATACATACTTATATAGATAGATAAATACTTAAATACATAGAAAACATCCATGACTCAGAAACAAAACAAAGAAAAATTATATATCTACTAGCTGTGCCCCGCGGTGTTACCCGCATTAAATTTTATAAATGAAATACTGGACAAAGACCACAATATGGTTTAGTTTCATTTGAAACATTCTGTGTAAGCAAAAATAAACTCGATACTTGGACGTCACCCGAGCTTACTGGAAGAAACTTTATATATAATTTACTTGTGTGCGATTTGACGGTCGCCGTAGCCTAGTTGGTAGTGCTCCTGCCTACGAAGCTGGTGGTCTTGGGTTCGAATCCCGGTAAGTGCAAATATTTGTGTGATGAGCACGAATATTAAATATTCGTACACTCATTTTGTCACGTAGAAAGGAGTTGAAGTATGGCGGGTACTAGACTTTTAGCCATCTTGTTGATGAAAAGTCCAATCAAAGACATCTAATTTCAACATCTTCATATATGGAAAATACAAACGGTTTTATTCTCCGACGTATTACCAATCTTTAGTTTATGGACAACATGATCTTTCCCAGTAAGCTGACTGCACATGTGGCGAAGCGGTGAAAACAGTCGTCTCGCTTCTTCGTGTCCCAGGTTCTATTCCCGTGTGAACTTTAAGTAGTTGTTCTGAGTCTAGGTGTACTTTGTGTCCGTCACTTATGTTTTTAAAGTAAGTAAGTAAAGTAGTTGTCTTAAAAAAATATATCTAAAAGTTTTAAATGTAACGCTGAAACTTAAAAATCCTTTTAAAAGTATTTTCCCCTTGAAACCCAAAAATGATAGAACCCTTTTTATAATTTTCATGGAACAATTTTTCAGCCAGTCCATCAGTCCGCCCCATCAAACAATGTTTATGAATATGACCGTGACAACCCTATTCCAGCTCAGTCATGCTGTTATAGTGAATACCGTCATAAGCCTCACTGGCTAGGCTTTCTAATTATCTTTTAAACTATTGATGGACTTCCATTAATTTGTACAGTTGCTGGTACAGTCAACGGCAAAAGTAGATGATTATAATAGGACGAGTTTTGGGTTTATGAATGATTTAATTTGGGTGGCAAGATTATATTTTTTACACTTAACACTCACTCACTTTAGAACACTTCACCATTAACGCTATTTTGACGCAATTTACGTATTGAATATCCGATTTTGATAAACTTTTTTTACTGTTGTCTGCCCTTCAAATAAGGTTTATGAATAATAGGTCTTTACCTATGAAATTGCCGTTTTGCATGAAAAAATTTAAACGAATTTTTTTCATGAATTTTTTTATTTGTATTAATCGAAGTAATCACCCATGCAATCAATGCATCTTTGCCATCGCAGTGGCAGTTTATTGATGCCCTTCTTAAAGAAATCAGCTGGACGGGAGGCAACAAATTCTTCAAAGGCATTTTGTACTGCCTCTCGGGTATTGAATTTTTTTCCCGCCAAGAAGTTATCCAAATTCTGGAAAAAGTAGTAGTCTGTAGGCGCAAGGTCTGGTGAGTAGGGCGGATGACGGAGAGCTTCCAACCCCAGTTCTTGCAACTTGGAGACCGTCTGCTGTGCAGTATGAGGTCGCGCGTTGTCGTGCAGGAGCAGCGGAGACGAGCGATTGACCAATGCTGGTTGGAGATGCGCCAGCTTCTCCATCATTGTGCTCAGTTCTTCTCAGTACACATCTGCAGTAATGCTCACCCCGTTTGGTAAGAAGCTGTGATGAATCACACCGGCGCTAGACCACCAAACAGTGACCATCACTTTTCTAGGGGTAAGTTTTCGTTTAGGGCATTGTTTAGGTGCTGAACCAGGATCCAACCAACTTGCTGAGCGCTTGCGGTTATCAAACAGAATCCATTTTTCATCGCAGGTAACAATGCGGTTCAAAATTCCTTCATTTGTGTGTCTGTTGAGCAGTGCAAGGCACGTCTCGACGCGTACTTCGCGCTGGCGATCATTGAGTTCGTGGGGCACCCATTTGTCAAGCTTTTTTACCTTGCCAATTTGACGCAAATGGACCAATATTGTTTTGACGCTAACGTCGAAAGCTGCTGCTAATTCAGCCGTAGATTGTGTATCATCAGCTTCCACAACCGCCTTTAATTCGTCATTGTCGACCAAAGTCTTCGGACGACCGCGAGGTTCATTTTTCAGGTCGAAATTTCCAGAACGGAAGCGAGCAAACCAATAACAGGTGGTGCGTTGGTTTGTAGTGTTAGCTCCGTAAACGTCGTTGATGTTGCGTGCCGCTTGTGCCGCGTTGCTGCCACGACGGTACTCATATTCCATAATTACTCGAATTTTTAACGTATCCATGATGACGAAAAAGATTGAAATGCGATGAAAATGTAACACTAATCAATAAAGAAATGACTACTTTTGGAAAAAAGAATCCATGTTTTTAAAATAAAATTAATTTGAAATTAGAATTCTTAGCCAAACAAAAATTATTTTGATTTGAAATGGCCAGTACTGCAGAACGGCAATTTCATAGGTAAAGACCTAATATAACCGTGACAACCCTATTCCAGCTCAGTCATGCTGTTATAGTGAATACCGTCATAAGCCTCACGGGCGAGGCCTTTAAATTATCTTTTAAACTATTGATGGACTTCCATTAATTTGTACAGGTGCTGGTACAGTCAATGGCCAAAGTAGATGATCAAAATCGGACGAGAGTTTTGGGTTTATGAACGATCATTGATTTAGGCGGCAAGACTGTCAGCCAATTTTTTTTCGTACAATTCTATTCCAGCTCAGCCATGACATAGTGAATACCATATAGGACTCAAGGGCGAGGCTTTCAATTGTTCTTTTAAACTATTGATGGAGTTCCATTCATTTGTACATGTGCTGGTATAATCAACGGCAAAAGTAGATGATCAAAATCGGACGAGAGTTTTGGATTTATGAAAGATCATGAATTTGGGCGGCAAGATTGTCAGCCAATATTTTATTTTTCAACTAGTCTGCAAGTCAAAACATTGTTTGACGTTGACATGGTGTCAACGTCAAACAATGTTTATGAATATAACCGTGACAACCCTATTACAGCTCAGCCATGCTGCTATAGTGAATACCGTCATAAGCCTCACGACTCACGACTCACTGGCGAGGCTTTCAAATTATCTTTTAAACTATTGATGGACCTCCATTAATTTGTACAGGTGCTGGTACAGTCAACGGAAAAAGTAGATGATCAAAAAAAAAAACCGGTGAACTTGAGAACCTCCTCCTTTTGAAGTCGGTTCAAAAGGACGAGAATTTTGGGTTTATGAATGATCATTGATGTGGGCGACAACATCGTCAGCCAATATTTTTCACAACTTACACTCACGCACTTTAGAACACTTCACCGTCACACTATTTTGACGTAATTTACGTATTGAAAATCCGATTTTGGTCATCTACTTTTGTTGTTGATTGTACTCACTATAGTCGTTATAAACAGGGCGGCTGAAATACATAATAGTGTGCAGTGTAGACCTGTTCTGAATACCCGGTTTTGGTCATCTATTTTTGCAGTTGTCTGCCCGTCAATAAGGTTTATGAATATAACCGTGACATCCCTATTCCAGCTCAGCCATGTCATAGTGCATACCGTCATAAGCCTCACTATTAAACTGTTGATAGACTTTCCATTCATTTCTACAGGTGCTGGTACAGTCAACGGCATTTAGTAGATGATCAAAATAGGACGATAGTTTTGGGTTCATGAAAGATCATGGATTTTCGGCGGTTAATATCGTCACATACTTTCGAACACTTCACCGTCAACACTATTTTGACGCGATTTACGTATTGTATATCCGATTTTGGCCATCTATTTTTGCTGTTGACTGTACTCACTATAGGCGTTATAAACAGTGTAGCTTATATACTTAATAGTGTGCCGTGTGTAGGCCTGTAGTGCTGGTATAGAAGCACTGATTCTGATTAAATTGTGTGCCTAGCAATTATAGTGTAGTAATATTGAAAATAAATGTATTATATGACGGGCCTGTTGGTGTGGTTGGTAGATACGCTGCCTTTCACGCCGGAGGTCGTGGGTTCGATTCCCACCCGGGACAAATATTTGTGTGCGTGAACATGTCTGTTTGTCCTGAGTCTGGGTGTAAATTATCTATATAAGTATGTATTTACAAAAGAAAAATAGTATATGTAGTATATCAGTTATCTGGATTCCATAGTCGAAACTCTGCTTAGGTTGGGATCCGATGACCGTGTGTGAATAATTTCCCAGCAGCGTTAAGTAATAACAATTATATCTTGGGACAGTATTTACACACGGCCAACCGATCTCAAACTTAGCAGAAATTGTATTATGGAAACCAGATAACTGATACACTACATACACTACTTTTCTTTTGTAAACACATTCTTATATAGATAACACACCCATACTCAGGACAAACAGATATGTTTATGCACACAAATATATATCCGGGTGGGAATCGAACACACGACCTGCGCGGCGGGAAAGGCAAGTATCTAAACCAACCACGCCAACATGCCTGTCAAAGTCAACAAGTTATACAATGTCTATGCCATCGCTTCAGCGCCAGAAGTTCTAAAATTACCTCCAATTTAAATGCCACCATATTAACCACTTAACATTCCCCAGTATTATGTAACGCAGAACTGTTTTACGTCAAACGTGATATACCTACTCGTGACTTGTTTAAGGCAATTTGTTGTGAAACTCGAGGGAGAATATTTGAAAGGGAAACGAAATTTCCAAATATTTTACAACAGTTATTTTTATGCCCAGAGCTGGGGGCTTTCGAAATCAGATTTGAATTAGATACGTTCGTCGCTCTTATCCCGGAAACCAAGTTCAGGAAGCCTAAAAAAGCCTTGACTGCACGTGTGGTGCAGCGGGTAAGATAGTCGCCTTGCCACTTCATGTCGCGGGTTCGAGTCCCGCGCCGGACAACTATTTGTCTGACCCATAAATAGTTGTTCTGAGTCTGGATTTAATTAGTGTCCGTCTGTTATATGTTTGTAAAGTACCCCACGACACTAGGATTAGATTCCCAAGTGCGGGCGTTGTAAAAAAAATTAACATAAAAAAAGGTTGAAAGAGTTATTCCACGTGTCTTACTAAAATACATTTAGACGTAGCTTTATTCAGATTTTACATACATAGACTCACGCCTGTTTTCCAGAGGGGTAGGCAGTGACAACGGATTTCCATTTGTCACGATCTTTGCATACCTCTTTTGCCTCGTTTACTGTCATTATATTCTTCATACATGCTCGCCGGTTTAGGGTACTTCTGAGCTGGCCTTTTTTGAGATTTTAATGGTATTAAACTGTTCAGTGTACTTAAAATTACAACTTATCTTACATGAGAATCGGCCAAGCTTGTACCGTTGGGTACTGCGAAAAATCATTGTAATTGATTGATGAAATCTGGCGGTAATAGATCTACAGGTGTGCCCGTTTCTTCGCATTTCATCTACTCTAATAATTATAATGGATTTCAACTTAAATAAACGCCTTAAGATGGACAAAAATAAACTATTTGTAAAAATTACAACTGTCTAAATTTTGAAATTTACTTCAGATTGAGCTCTAAGTAACAAATCAGTATTAGCGGGAATCAAAAACAAATCTATGATATCTAGCCAGTTTACCTTACAGGACCGTTTATTTTCTGAGCGTCTACGCGTCTTCTTGGTTCGGAGGGTATGCAAAGAGACGGGCAACATTCTTTTTATTGCTACACGCCCATATAAGCTTATTAATATAGAAAAATAGACAGATTAACAGAAAACTATTAAAAGTAGTTAAAAAGCTAGTGGCAACCAGTGAAAATTAACAAAATCGTTATGTACTTAATTACCGAAAAATATAATTTTCATTCCATCTACTCGTATTTGAAATGGACGATTTGGTTCGCCTTTAAGTGCACCCAAAGGCGGTGTTTTTTAAAGAAACTTTTAGCGGGCACTAATGAGTTTTTAATCCTCTTTAAAAGTGCGTCGCAATTATTTTTGTCGGGCACATTTTGAATTTGCAACATCTTAGGGGCTTTAATAACGTGGTGTGCATAGCACACCACGTTATTAAAGCGCGCCGTCGATGCGCGTTTTAGAAACGCGCGCAAATCGAACGCAAATACTGTTTGAATAAAGACTGGCTGGTACACTACTGCTACCTATCAAGCTATACATTTCCAATACAGGCTGACCTCTCATTGCATGGAAATCCAATACAACGCGAGATCATATTTGTAAAAACTCAGAAGGGAAACGGCTCGAAATCAAACATGATCAGTACCATAACAACATAATTTATTACACATTAACTTCAGTTTATAACATTTAATCATAAAAAGCTACTTACGTTAGCTACTCGCTCGACGGACGATGACCGATTGCCTTCACATCTACCTGACGCTGTCAATTCAAGCTTGACACTGACGTTTGACAACTGTTGCACTCGGATTAAGTAATATTTGATGAATAATCGCATATTAGTTATGAGGTGGCGATTTATATTAGATTATTATTTACGTGTTGAGTAATGCGTGTTACAAATTATACTGGAAATTTATAGCTTGATATGTAGCCGTGTGTACGTACGACGGCCAATTGCCGCGTCGTTGATTGAATAAAAAAAAGAAATCAAATTAAAATGTGCGAACTATACAGCCCGCGTTTTTTCTCGCTACGCTCGCAATTCTTCTCTAGAATCCCTCACTTTGCTCTAGATTCAAAAAAGCATCCGCGCCGAAAATATTATTTTACTCCCCTATGATTGAATCTGCTATTATTAATAATCGAACACGACAGAGTTTTCTTTATGCCTTTATATAACTGTCGTTCAAATTTAGTGTAAACTCCTCGAGACTTACTTTTATAATTTCTAAGAAGTTATTCTCCGATTGATAATAAAGAAAAAAGAAATTCTGTCGTATATGTTCAAAATAATATTGTTAAATTTAACATATACTTTTTAGGAAGATTTTAGAATTTAATATCTATTGGCTAAAAATTGCGGAAAAACTAAGGCTCTTGTCAGCCCGTTAAGCTGTCATTCCCTGCTGCAAACAACCCATTTCAGAAGCCTACTTGGCGGTTTGATCCACTCTGACGCTAGGGTGCGGCTCCCGTGTCTGCTGTCCATACTAATAAATAAATAAAGTGCAAGAAAGTGGTCACGCTTTCATTCACTCACAGGCGAAAAAGTTATAACCCTTTTTTTTATTTATAAAAACTAAATCACAAACATTTTTGTGTGAAGTTGATATTTGCTAGTTAGCTTTTTACGGATAAGCAATGTCAGCAAAGAACGGAGTTTAAAACTGTGTTGAGTAAAGGGGTCCATAGGCTATCATCAGTTAAAATGAAAATAATACTAACTAACTTTTAACTACTTAGATAAACAATCCACTTTCAAGGAAAAAGCAGATGGCACTCACAGCTAGTTCTCTCACAGCTAGATTCTCTCACAGCTAGATTCTCTCACAGCTAGATGCTCTCACCCGTCCGTAAGTGATTGGGGACCGACAAAGTGGTTTAATTTCTGAGCGTCTCCGTGCTTCGGAGGGCACGTTAAGCTGTCGGTCCCGGTTGTAGTCATTAGGTAAAGTCGGTATGCCATGTCAAGCCCTAATGGGCGGCTTGAACAACTCTGACACTAGGGTATCTAGTGCCCGCACGATAAGTAAGTAAGGAAAAAACAATGCGTCATGAACTTAAATTGCTGCCAAGATTATAATATTTTAATATAAAACTAGTTATTTTGCTGGGTAATCAGTGTTTTTTCATAGAATACGGATTTTTTTGTAAGGCAAAAAGATGTTTTTGATTTTCAGTAAATAAAATAAATAATAAAGGTTCACGTAGACTTTAAAAAAGCACTTGTAAATGAAGTACATCGGGAATTGTCTGGCTAGCGGGAAGAAATGACACACGACAACTGCACGATAAGATGTATATTTCCAGACAGTGGCGCCGCGCCGGTGAGCATACCGAGTCGATACAAAATAATATTGAATACCTGGGGGTATTTTATTACACAAAAATATTACAGTAAATAGTCAGAGCCGTGGTCGCTCACTATGGGCCCTATCAGGCGGCTCAAGGTCACCCAAAGAGCACTGGAAAGGGCTATGCTTGGAGTTTCCCTGCGAGATCGAATCAGAAATGTTGAGATCCGCAGGCGAACCAAAGTACACCGACATAGCCGTAAGAATTGCCAAGCTGAAGTGGCAGTGGGCAGGGCACATAGCTCGGAGAGCCGACGGCCGCTGGGGCAAAAAGGTTCTCGAGTGGCGACCACGAACCGGAAGACGCAGCGTGGGCAGGAAATCGCTGGATGCGGATAGCGCAAGACCGGCAATTGTGGAGATCTTTGGGGGAGGCCTTTGTCCAGCAGTGGACGTCTTTCGGCTGATATGATGATGATGATGATGAAATATTCAGAACATGTTTGTAGTATATAGTGATGTATGAGTAATATATAATAAATTAATTAATTTATAATTATTTCTATGGTGGCCGCAACTGAGAAGACCCAGCGATACAAACTCAGCAGTTAAATACTATTTTATGTTACCCTATTTTATTTACTAGAGCGAGCAAGAATATGGTACTCAAGTGTATCTGACGGAGATTTCATGGCCAACTTGCGGCGTGAACTATCGATGCCTGTATCCAACTTAATTCACTTTCATCCGAGCTTGTTTACTTGAGAACATTGTTAATTACTTGTACTCTGTGCGGTGTACCTACGGCTTTATAGTTGTCTTGTTTGTATGTCTTCAGCTTTATAGTTAGTGGTAAACAACGAAGCAGTCTTCAACAATGTTGAAACAGATTACAGGGTGCAAATATCGTCACTTAACTGATTTACGCCAGTAGATTTTGTCGGCGTAATTTAAAGTCTTTTTTTTTTTTTTATATCAGCGGGCGACAAACTAGCAAGTGGGTCACCTGATTGTAAGTGATCACCGCCGCCCAAAGACACTCGCGACACGAGAGGAGTCGCGAGTGCGTTGCCGGCCTTTTAGAGTCAGCAAACAAGTGTTGCTGACCCTTCCCCCCACCCCAATGAGCTCTGGCGACCTTACTCACACTTGGAAACACAACATTAAAATTATTAATGTTATTATTAAGGAATGGCTTCTGTAAGGTGGAGGTACTTCCCCAGTCGGGCTGCTCTTTGAGCGAATGAACGCTATGCCCTACCTCTCTGATATTCTCATTAGTCTCAAATAAATAGTGTAATGGAAGAGCGTACATGACTTGTGGAACATGTCCCACCCGAAAACTTGACGAGTCAGGATCCCTTGAGAATGGTTTTGGTTAACATAATAGAACACTATTATAGTGATTTTTGGATTGTATACAACTGTTTGCTTGAGCAAACAGTTGTATACAATCCAAAAATGTCAAATCTTCATAATACTTATATTCTAGAATTCTATAACAATTCTATAGAATTCTATAACAATTTCAGTTTATAATGTACAAACATTATAGCTTGATAAAAACTAAATGTCTGGTTCCTGGCCTAGAAAGAATAACAGGGCTAGATATCACAGGTAGTCGAGCAGGAGCGCCACATGTGTGTAGTACACCTAACTGTGTTCGCTAACTCGCATGCCATGCGCTGACAACACAACAACACGCTGACAACATTGTGGAAAACTTTAATAAAAAAAAAAAAACCTGTGTCCAGCAGTGGACGATATGAGGCTAATGATGATGTTAGTGTTACTCCAAATCCCTTACTATATAGTCATTTTTTTTTAAAATCTTGTTCGGCTCGACTTGGAGTCAATATTTGACTATGTCAGTCCAGGTGATCTTACAACATACTCTAAACACAATATAAGACATAATAATATATATAGTCATACTGAAGGTTGTCTGGAAGAGAACGCTGTAATCGATAAGATTACAGCGATCTTATCGATTAGGTACAGCGATAACATAACAGATTATCGACAGATAAATTATTAGGTGTAATAAAATTATTATACCTAATAATTTATTAAGGTGTAATAAGATTATGCTTTGTAAATGGTGTGCAATAAAGTGTATTTGTCTTATCTTTTATTTTTATATTTATTTTACTTATTTTATTCTTGATTCTTACATAATAATAAGATAATATCTTAAGTTCTTACTGTTTGTCGTTGACTTAAAATTCTTATATATTCTTAATATTGTGCAACAGGTAATTATTAATTTCCAGACTGTGGTTTCTTTGCTTAAATTAATAGTATTAGTATCTATTAAGTTGAAGCTAATTAAATGTTACCACAGTGTTGTGATTATTAATTACTTATGAAGCGTACCGGTTACATAAAAATCTTTTATCAACAATATTATAAGACAAACACATGTATTAAAAATAACTTAAGCGTATGATTTATGACTAAATGTTTTATCAGACAATTTTATGGAAGGACAGCATTCATTCTAATTGAATTGAAATTTTTATTTTTTTTATCAATTGTATTTATTTTATATACAAGACTTAATATAAATAGTGCACGTAAGGACCTTAAATTGACTATAAAATACAAGTAGCACATTGACATGTAAGATGCACGACAAAATTATTAGATCCCTATGAAAAATTATGCGTGCAATGATGCTTTTAGGGGTGAAAATTGGTTTTGTTAAATGGTTTTATATGGTTAGATAGTGCTCCTTTATTTAAGTCCACTACTTATGTTACACTATGTATGGAAATGCTCACGTTAAGTAAACATAGGTTACTAGTTGTACCTGACATCATCATCATCATATCAGCCGAAAGACGTCCACTGCTGGACAAAGGCCTCCCCCAAAGATCTCCACAATTGCCGGTCTTGCGCTATACGCATCCAGCGATTTCCAGCGACCCGCACAAGATCATCGGTCCATCTTGTAGGGGGCCTGCCCACGCTGCGTCTTCCGGTTCGTGGTCGCCACTAGAGAACCTTTCTGCTCCAGCGGCCATCGGCTCTACGAGCTATATGCCCTGCCCACTGCCACTTCAGCTTGGCAATTCTTACGGATATGTACTTTGGTTCGCCTGCGGATCTCAACATTTACCGTGTACCTGACAACATTACTAATATTACATTAATTTGTAAAGATAATATAGTATATTTGCGTATGAACCCGGCGAAACATGTAGGTATGTGCCTAATTTAAACTTGACCTTCTGCGTGTTTTACTTACTATGTTTCTTGTGAATATGGAATTGAATTGAATTGAATAACTTATCTGATTATTAAAAATCTAAGATAAACATTTCTATAGACCCGATCGCTACCAAACTTTACGGGATTACTCTCGAGGTTAAAATGAAGATATGTAGTTTGAAAATGTCATCAAAATTCAATCATTTTGTAGACGATAACGAATATTTATGTACAAACATTGATTCTTATACATTTAAAGATATAGATTATATAATGATACGTTGTTAATCTTTTACTTAAAAATAAAATATAGTTAGAGAGTTATACCATTTTGTTCTGAGCTTGAATAACAAAATACCAGAGCATGCACAATATGAGAATGTACCTACTTGTGTTCCCCATAGAGATGTGCACTATAATATAACCTTGTCTTGTTCATTTTGATTTTGGGTAAGTTATTAACACAAGGTCCGTCATAATAATAATACCTTAATATAGACAGAACCATTGACAATATGTAGTAAAGATATTAGACTTAAATTAGATAATTAAACATAATCTCTTGACAATAACTTGATACGAGCTAGCTAAATATCATTGCTATAATAAAATAATTTTTATAAATGTTTTCATACAATGAGTACCGAAATGTCTATGTTACTAGAAATAATAATGTATACAACTATATTATACTACAAACATGTTCTGACTATTTACAAGCGCTTTCTTAAATTCAACGTGAATAAAAACCTTTTTTATTTTAGTTTATTTTTATTTTATTTAATTATTATAATAATAACATCCTGGGACATTATTTACACACGGCTATCGGATCCCAAACTAAGCAGAGCTAGTACTATGGAAACCAGATAACTGATATACTACTTATAATTCCTTTATATTGTAAATACATACTTATATAGATAATTACACCCAGACTCAGGAGAAACAGACATGCACACACATATTTGTCCTGGATGGAATCGAACCCACAACCTGCGCCGCGGAAAGCAAGCATTTACCAACGACGCCAACAGGCCTATCAAAGTTGTTGTTCGGCTTTCTATTTTATTGAACTTTTCTGCTTTATTGAATCGATTCTCATTTATAGGACACCCTAAGGGTGTCAACGAAACTTCCGCTCTACGTACGTCTGTCTGCCTGTCTATTAGCGGGCTGTATCTCATGGGTAGAAAGTTGTAATTGGTGTAGAGCTTTCTATAAAAATATAACTATAAAAATCTGTTCACAAACAACGGAGAATTTGCGTAACAATCATACAAAAAAAGCTTAATGTCGTATCAATAACCTCCATTTTTTGAAGTTGGTTAAATTTAAAGCGGCCTCTGTATTAAAAATTCGTATGTTTAGAGCGTAAACTTACAATCTTGTACGATGGTATGGAACGCTCCATGTCAGATTTTATTAAAGTAATACGAATTACAAATCAAAAATTTTAAAGATATTAAATATATTAAGATATAAAATATAGATAGTAGGTACTAAGACTATCAACTTCTGTTTGATAATCCTTTAACCAAAGGCTGCCACGTGAAAAACAAACAAACTAAAAATAAACCGATCAAAAGGACTTCCTTTTGATCGTCTTATTTTTAGTATGTTTTTTTCTGCTGTTCGGTTCTTAAATATCTTGATACTTATCAAGTTATCTGAGAACCTTATGAAATAGGTCGGTTCTTTTTCATTTGACCAAACTGGATCGAAAAAGTATAATCTAAATATTTAGATTATATAAATTTGAGTATTTTTTGAGTGAACAAAAACATGGAAGTCGCGTCATCGTCCCCGAACGCTTCCCATGAGATATATGTAATGAGCTATATGCCGTGCGTTATTAGTACACATTGCTGTTTTTTTCCCCGCCGAATTTCGGCCACGGCGACCGTTCTCAATGGAGATTAGCCAATTGCGAAGGACATATTATAGTGCACAAGTGTGTGCGCAAACACAGGGGCACTTTCTATTCCATCACTCTCATGATCCGATTGGACGACTAGCGACGTGCTCTCCGAGGCACGGGGGTATTAGTATACATTATATATACAAAGAATATTTTAATGTGGAGTGTCAACTATTATATTGTGGATTATTTAGATTAGAAATGTAAATAATAGTTTTCACTCCCCCGCATGTTTCTTTTATTCTACAAATTAAGTTACTTAAAATTCGTCCCCTATTCATGTAACATCTTGTATTTAATTCCATTTCCACTATTGGTTTCCACTTTTTGGGATTCAACAGCTGAATTAAACGTGGTTATTTGATTCCCAGTTAGTCTGGAAGATATCAAAGCAGCGATACACCCGCCCATTGTAAAGGTATATATACTTCTATACCTTGTAATAGGCGAGTAGTTTATTATACGGATCTTGTAGCAACAAGGAACAAATTCCGTGCGTTTAAGCGCTTTTGTCATACCTACTATTGGAATCAAATATAACAGCTCACTTAGGACCCTTAAATTGATACTCGGTGCTATTGCAGCTGGCTTCTCTAGTTTCAATTCTCTCGTTTTATGAGGCTATAGCCTCTTTACATCATTCTGTCTCCCGCTTTGTTCTGGAGGGAAGTGGAACAATTCATTTTCTAACTCCTCCTTTTATTTCTTTCTGATTAAATTCGTTGCGGGATCCAAGACAGTTGTCGCGATTCCCCGGGACATGCCTGAGCCTCACCGCTCAGTGTCATTTCATTGTGTGCCACTGTTGATCCAGGCTTACAGGAGTTGAAATGGTGGGTAAGAGGGAGGGACTAGTCCCAATTAAAAATATATATATACCATGCAATGCATGTGTACTAACTTAAAATTAAAATAAAGAGTATTTTAATATACTTTACTTTACTATATACAGCTATATAATCCTAATAATATCCTGAGAAATTATTCATACCCGGATCATCTGATCTCAAATTAAGCACAACTTGTACTATGGAAATCAGGGGACTGATAAACTACATATATTACTTTTCTTTTGTAAATACATACTTATATAGACAATTACACCCAGACACAGGACAAGCAGTCATGTTCACTCACACAAATATCTGTCCTGGGTAGGAATCGAACCCACGACCTGCGGCGTAAAAGGCAAGTATATTACAACCACACAACTAGCCAAACTACTACTTTACTTACTAGATTAATAATGTAGGATGGGATAAGACACTGAGTTATTTGCAAAAATCTCATTAACGTACAGACGCCAGCACATCCAGCTACCCCAATCTGTCAAATTTCTTCTATAGCTTCTCAACTTAATCACATAAGCATAAGGTTCACTTTCAATTGGGGAGATTTAACAGATTGGGGTAGCTTGATGTGCTGGCGTTTATACCTTATTTCGATACGTTCGAGCTTATTTTAGCGACAGCGGGCTAATTTCAGCCCGTATCGCCTATCTCACTGATAAAGTTATTGATTGTGGCTCATATACGAAAACAACTTTGTTACCAGGCAGAAATTAACAGCGCAATAAAATAAAATGTTAATAAGGAGTGGATTAAATAATTTACTCATTAAATAATATTAGACCTCGTTCTCAAGAAAGGGCAGGTCAGAAGTACCCTAAACCGGCGAGCATGTATGAAGAATATAATGACAGTAATCGAGGCAAAGGAGATATGCAATGATCGTGACAAATAAAAATCCGTTGTCTCTGCCTACCCCTCTGGGAAACATGCCTGAGTGTATGTATGTATATACATATGTAATTAATATTGTAGTAATCTCTTTGGTGGACACCTAAGTACCAATATCTAATATTGATGTTGGCTTTCGGCCGCAGTTCAATTGCACATTTCATCTTTTTTTATGCAACTAAATCAGCAATCAAATATACCCACCGGAAAGAGGTTACTGTAGCCTATGGATGGTATAATACCGAGGCTATCAATCATGATCCTTCTCTCCTACACTATGAGCTCTAGTAAATTTACTAAAACATAACAATAAAATAAAATAAGTAATAATAATATCCTGAGACATTTTTTACACACGGCCATCTGATCCCAAACTAAGCAGAGCTTGTACTATGGAAACCAGATAACTGATATACTACATATACATGTTCTTTTGTAAATATATACTTATATAGATAATTACACTCAGACTGAGGACAAACAGTCATGTTCACACACACAAATATCTGTCCTGGGTGGGAATCGAACCCATGACCTCCGGCGTGAAAAGCAAGCGTTTGCCAACCACGCCAACAGGCCCGTCTAAGTTATTTCTTGTTTCATAAGTCTCACTCTAACAAGGGTTAGCTCGCCTTTGTACTTAAATACTGTACTCTCTCGCTTTAGATTAAATGTACAATTAAAATAGAGAAAGAATAAAGAAACATTAAGTTATTAAAGTAAAACTGCTTAGGCGGCTATTAGTGGAGTGTTAGAGGCCACTAACAGTCATCGTTAAACCGTGTGGAGGAAACTCATAGTAGTTCAATAGTTTAAGTCGCAGTTTGACTTCGAAATTGACTTATCGTGCGATTAGTCCTAATACTGACATTATAAGGACATGAACGTACGCTCTGTTGCCCTTCTGTCTCATATATTAGTTGGGTAAAAGGGACCGCCCGTTTAGGTATAGGTATAGAATTTTATAAGTTTATCGAGACTGAACGACTAGACACATTGGGTCTATTACGGCTGTATAGCTACTTTACATATAAACAGATAAGAGAAGCAGCTCTTTGAAGATAATAGATTTAATTAACTGCCTTCAAAAGAAGGAGGAATTATATACCCATATCTCGTTGTTCTAAGTCTGGGTGTACTTTGTTTCTTCAATTATATATTTGTAAAGAACTATTTGTACAGAAATAGTTGTCCTGTAAAAATAAATCGCTGAAGCCTACGGCATAGGGATTAATTTCATAGAACGTTGTCTTAAAAAAATATAATAAAAAAGTATTGAAGTCGGTTGATTTTTTTAACGTTTTTATAATATTTAATTAGTAATTATTTTAGAGAATGAGTAGAGAGGATACGGCCCATCTGAGTACAAGTGATTATAGTCAAACAAGTTGTCGATGAGCTCTAGTACCTTACCCAGGACCGCAACATTGATCTGGAGTATATTATGTAAGGTAGTTGCACTTCCTCTGTCACGCTCATAAAGTGGCAGAAACCTGTACTCTACCCCATTTGTATGTTGCTACCGATTAGCGCTACCCAGGCGTCACGTGTACGGGTACTAAACCACGTGGACGCGGTAGAATTATTAATATTATTTCTTTATAAAGAAAACTTGGAACTGTCGTACTTTTGAAGTACCACCAGTGCATGTTTTATAACTTCACAAAACTTTTCAAATTATAAGAATAATATTTTTTGTTACGAGACGGTATTACGTAAAGAAAAGTTTGTTTAATGTAGGCATATTATAATTAAATTAAATTGTGTGTCAGGTGCATTATAATCATTTTTTGGTTGAAGTTTGAGATGTGTGTGTGATGTGAATCACTACCCCGTCTCATATATCATAAGTTTTTATTTCTTTTTTTATTTCCTACACAACAAGTACTTATCACACAAACAGACACCCCCTAACACATCTACAAAATCTCTACTTTTTATTTAGATTATTTTCAGTCTTTATAATATGTTCGTTTTCTATTAGTTTTAAGTATTAATCTGTTTAAATACCGTCTCACGACATGTACCATTAAGCTTAAAATATTGTTTAATTTCGCTAGGTATAAACTAGGGAGTGGGCACTGGTGACCTGTAATACAGGTTTTCTCTTAAACCTACAAGTCACCAGCTCTCACAAAGCTAGTAAATTAGACTAAGTGACATAAAATGTATTACTACTTTTGTAATTGATCTTTGTGAGAGAAATAAATTTATTTATTACTAGCTGTGCCCCGCATATTTTACCCGCCTTAAATTTTATAAATTATCACAGCTCCTCCCCCGTAGGTGATAGCGTGATAATATGTAGCCTATATGTTGACCCCACCTTTTAGAAATATACATGCAACATTTGA
Organism: Pseudoips prasinana; assembly: GCA_951640165.1. NCBI lineage: Eukaryota > Metazoa > Arthropoda > Insecta > Lepidoptera > Nolidae > Pseudoips > Pseudoips prasinana. Next base: position 10,792,426 of record OX621254.1, read on the forward strand.
AGTAAATCCATGCAGTACTTTTTGCGTTTAGCCCGGACATACATACAGACAAACAGATAAAGTTTCTAAAAACTTTATTTTTTCTTCGATATCGATTGTAGATCACGCGCCAAGTATCCTTTACAAAAATATTCAATGTACAGTTTTGACTTTCCTACGATGTTATTATATGTATAGATTACTAGCTGAGCCCCGCGGTTTTACCCGCGTTGAACTTTATAAATTACCACAGCTCCTCCCCCGTAGGTGATAGCGTGATAATATGTAGCCTATATGTTGACCCGACCCCTTAGTAATATTCATGCAAAATTTGAAGTAAATCCATGCAGTACTTTTTGCGTTTAGCCCGGACATACATACAGACAAACAGACACACAGACAAAATTTCTAATAACTATATTTTTGGCTTCGATATCAATTGTAGATCACGCGCCAAGTATCCTTTACAAAAATATTCAATATACAGTTTTGACTTTCCTACGATTTTGTTATATGTATAGATTATTATTATTTTTCATTATCTGGCCGAAGATTGGGACTTTGTGTTGTTGCACCCCGTGGCTCGGAGAGCACATAAAGCCGTCAGTCCTGTACCTGACCTCATTCCGGTTGTGTCGCTAGTGGTTCCCATCGGATCATGATAGTGATGGAATTGAAAGTCTTCCTGTCTTTGAGCACACACTAAAATCGTAGGAAAGTCAAAACTGTGCATTGAATATTTTTTTAAAGGGATACTTGGGGCGTGATCTACAATCGATATCGAAGCCAATTTTTAGAATTTTTGTCTGTTTATCTGTTTGTCTGTATGTATGTCCGGGCTAACTCAAAGAGTACTGCATGGATTTACTTCAAATTTTGCATGAATATTACTAAGAGATCGGGTCAACATATAGGCTACATATTATCACGCTATCGCCTCCGGGGGAGTAGCTATGATAATTTTATTTTAGTTTAACGCGGGTAAAACCGCGGGGCACAGCTAGTACCTAATATGTGCCGTGCTGGTTAGATGACTTGTCTCCATTGAGACTGGCTGCAGTCGCCGAAATTCGACCAGGAGGACATTATTATTATTATACTGTTGGGTACATCATCCTGGTAAATTTTGGTCGTTGCCATTACTGACAAACGAACGGATGGACGAACTGAATGTATCTGTAAGGATTCATTTAGACCTTTATGGTACGGAACTTTAAGAATATGAAACTAAAGAATATCCAATAACCTGAGAATCGAAGTTACTACCTAAATCAGGACTGCAATAAAAAACTTTCAGACGTTCGCTACGCAAACGAGAATTTGCGAGTTCAAAATCTTTTAATACAAGTATATTTTTACATAATTTTACTTATTCATAGCAATTCTTTTACTGAGTTTAAGAACTTGGGAAGTAACTTTGGATTAAAGTTCATAATAGGTTCGTAATATCTTATTAGCCCTAGAATTTTATAAAGGTTAAATCTTATACAACGTGTACCACTAAAACAGAATTCTTAAGTGCCATTTCCAGCTGCAAGTTTCCATTATTCAATTATTTAAGGTTTTCATTATGAGAAAAGCTACAATAATTGTAGAATGAATTAACTGCGGAGGTATTTCCGATCCGGTATGACATAGCAACCTTCAAGAAGCGAGCCTATTCTTTTTTTAAAGGCCGGCAACGCACTTGCGATGCACTTGCACCAGAGGGTGTTGCGAGTGTCCATGGCGGTGGTTATCACTTACCATCAGGTACCCACTTGCTCGATTGCCATCCTGTTTAATAATAAAAAAATATTGTGGCGACTGGTGGGTGAGGAGATTGGAAAGACAGCGAGTGTTTGCAAACGGAGCCTTTCTTGAAGTCAACCTTTCCGTGTGCCTTTCAGTGACAGTTGATGCAACTCTAAGATCACAGAACACACTTACACACACTTAGAGTACCAGCGACAAGCACTGCATGAGGGTTTAAACGTAGACCTTATAGAGTCCCCGCGACTGTACACACTTCTACATATCAAGCTATACATTTCCAGTATAAGATGATCTTGCGTTGTATAGGATTTAGATACAATAAGAGGTAAGCTTATATTGGAATTACAGCTTGATATGTAGCTGTGTGTACTGTGCGAGAGTCCCGACTTACACTTGCCACTTGTATTGACCACTTGACACTGTTAACTTTCATTTGCACTTTTACTTCTTCTTGATTCGTCTTCGATTTCTTTGAACTGTGACTCAATGCTTTAGCAAACTAAAAAAAGGAACGTAAAAATTATTTTTTTATTATAAATGATACTGTTATAGATCATCCTAATTAAACACGTTCTCCAAGTAAAAAGTTCGCACAATGCGTTTATCAGTTTTGAAGTAATCGTGTCATAGACAAACCTAGATGTACAGCAAAAACAATAAAAAAAACCAGTTGAACAGAGAACCTAATCTTTTTTAGAAGTCAGTTAGAAAAGAGAATCAGAATCAGTCATATATTTATTGCACTCAGCAACACCACCTGGTACCCTTATTCACCTCAAACATTAAAATTTTACTCAAGAAGATCAAATCAATAGGTACTTCAAATTGAAAATAGGTAGACAACATTATATCAATAGAAATCCATTAAAGATGTCAATATCAAAACTTCAATAAAATTTAAGATCATCCATTATAAATCAACGTAATTTATTACACAATCTATCATTAATATTAAATGTTACAAAATAAATGAATATTAAAATCGTTAGGTAGTACAAGTCTATTATTACAATTTTGTTTATACTGCTTGGTAAACATTAAGCGTTGTTAACGTTCAAATAATCGTTAAAGGCGTAAGACTTTTTTTTAAATTCGTTACGGGATCCAAGACAGTTAAAGCGATTCCCCGGGACATGCCTGAGCTTCACCGCTCAGTGTCATTTCATTGTGTGCCACTGTTGATCCTGGCTTACAGGAGTTCCAGTGGTGGGTAAGAGGGAGGGACTAGTGCCGATATATAAAATAAAAGTTTTTTGGTAAATTATATTTGATTAAGTATTTAAGTTTATCACATGGCAATTCAAGCATCTAACCCCACCAAGGAACCGTGCACTTTATTTAGTCGGGCATTTGATGCACATTACTTCTCTTTTTAAATAACTGCAAATTTACGAGACGTTTTTCATCGGACTACCAGGAGTCGGGAGGTTCTTCACCGCTTTAAAATCCGAGCATGCCGTACGAAGCGCGTTGCTTCCTTTTTCATCATACGCATGGCTGTGGTATACTCTCCCGAAAGACGTGTTTCCAGGCTCATATAACATGGGTTTATTCAAGGTTAGAGTGAACAAACATCTTATTGGTTCAAGCGGTCTATCTTGGACCACATCTTCATTTCTTTTTGAATAATATTAGTTCTGCTTAATTTAATAGTTGTTCTTATTCTTATTCTTCTGGTGGCGGTTAATCATCGTCTCAACTACTTCACTTGGGTCAATGGACGTATATGACGTGTAAATGATAAAATTCTTTGTTTGTGGTAAGACGTTTATGTCAACAGTTCAAACATCTTCAAATAAATAATAATTGAATTTATAACTAAATTTCTGTCAAATATGTTCATCATTCGCTGACATGTAAATAAATAACGCCACGCAAATAGAGTAAACGTCGCCATCATCCGACGCAAAACATTTTGAGATATATTTTCGCTAAACATTTATTCGGCATTATTATTATCATTCGTTCTTTCGTTCACAAATTGATACATTTCACCAAGTGCTTACATGAGTCGTTTCGCTTGAACTGACATACGTTTTAATACGAGATACAACGACATTATTTTTACGTTGATCTGCTTTTAAGATAATATTTTTTTTCCTTATAATTATTATCAGATTGAAACGGATATGCTGGATATTAATAAGGTCGCAATTGCTTATTATTGAACTTGTGCTATTATGTAATATGTAATGTGCTTACTCTTTAACATTGTAAGATTAGTAGCTTCTAACGAAATTGATTATGGCACAATAAAAAAAAAACACTTTGTTAATGTCTTTGGTGTTATCAGCAACCTAACTAAAAATGTTTACCGTCTATGAAACTATAAATCAGCCGTCTCCCAGAATTAAAATTTATATACAATTCAAATTCGCAGAAAGTAAGACAATTTGCTGAATCGTAGACAAACACATTTAAATATAAGTTGTGGCTGTTACAATTTACTAACATTTAGATGAGGTTTCTATCTAAATGTAGCACCTTTTGTAATCATATTATATTCAGATACAATGTAAATTGTTTTATGAATAAATAAAAATAAATAAATAAACCTAAAAATTACCTAGAATGTATTCATTTTAAGATATAAAAATATATGACCTATTTCTATGACTTAATATAAGTGTAAATTAATAATGACATTACATTATTAATTTACACTTATATTTACATATCACATCAGGCAGAACATAGTTAATTAAGAGCTTCATTTGTCGTCTTATATTATACCTACATATGTTCAGCAATAAATAATAGATTTGAAAAGTATGAATGTAGAATTAATGTCGTAGATTCTCATACTACTTGAGTTTTGTTCTTCGAACGTGCTTAGGTAGGCACACTCTAGTGGTTAACATAGATATTTAGACGAGTGGAGAATAGGCAGCTTTTTGTATTGTCATCTCACTCATTACTTCTTTGTAGGTATTTCTAATAATGAAAGAATGAATAACGCTTAAATGACACTGCATTTTTATTTTTGTGCAAAATAACAATAAGTATTAGAAGTGTACGCTGTATTGAAATAAGACAGTTCCAGACATAAATTGTTTTTGGAAGGCGAAATGTTATTATAACTTTAATAACATACTCTTAGAATGTTATTCTTGGAAATATTATTATGCTTGTTTGTACTACACGTTTTCTTTAATAGGAAATTAGTTTTGTTTGTGAGATTAATCCAATACACCCCCACAAATATAGGCCCTATTTTTGGTTCTCCTAATTGGTTATTCAGTATATTTATTGGATGATGGTATCCATGGTATTATAAAACCTTGAGTCAACTTGAAAGACATGCCCATTAGCTATAATTGATATGACGATCATAATATTAGTACGTTAACAAAACCTTTGTACCCCGTTTTACGAAAATTGCGCGGACTGAGTGTGAAAACTGAGCTTCGGAAGCTGACAGAACTTCGCAAATTCGGTTTAATGGATTTATATATAATAACGGGTGTAATTACCCATATAAGGATGTATTTACAAAAGAAAAAGTAGTAGGTATATTTAGTATATCAGTTATCTGGTGTCCATAGTGCAGACGCCAGCACATCCAGCTACCCCAATCTCTCAAATTTCTTTAATAGAAATTTGACAGATTGGGATGTGCTGGTGTCTGTACAAGCTCTGCTTAGTTTGGGATCAGATGGCCGTGTGCAAATAATGTCCCAGGATATTATTATTATTGGAATGGAGGTCGTCCCTGCATCGAATTCACACATATGCTACTAAAAATTACCAAAACGCGGGCAACACCGAGGTGCACAGTTAGTTAAGATTCAATAGCAACAAATTTAAAACAAATAACTTCTAATGAGTGAAACTCATTAAAACAACATCTATATTATTATTATTATTTAATAGCGCCTTATGTATTCATTACATAACATTCGTTCAAAACTTCGTGTACAAACTTCATCGTATCGAACTGATTTCTGCACGAAACTTTTCTCACAGTTCGGAAGTTGTTCATTTCTAAACGGAATTTCTAACAACTTTAAGGAAGGGCAAAACATATTTTTCTGAAGTAAGTGAAAAAGGGCTCGTAATTTGTGAGTTTTTATTTTTGCAAAATTGTTGCCAGCGCAATGCCAATTATGTTTAGGTAACTGTCAGCCGAAAAATGCATGGGAGCAACTTTGAAATTTCGCTACTTAAAATTTCAAAGTTGCTCCCAATCATTTTTAGCCGACGGTTAAGGCTTTGTGTTGGCAACAATTTTGATATATGAATTTGATTTGATGCATCAAGCATAAAATTTTTGTTAATTGAAGTGGATTAATCTATGAATTTCATGCAGAGCCTTTATTAAATGTTTTTTTATTTTTTACTAGCTGTGCCCCGCGGTTTTACCTGCGTTAAATTTTATATATTATCACAGCGCCTCCCCCGTAAGTGATAGCGTGATAATTTGTAGCCCATATGTTGACCCGACCTCTTAGTAACATTCATGCAAAATTTGAAGTAAATCCATGCAGTACGTTTTGAGTTTAGCCCGGACATACATACAGACAAACAGACAAAAATTCTAAAAACTATATTTTTCGCTTCTATATCGATAGTAGATCACGCCCCAAGTATCCTTTAAAAAATATATTCAATGTTCAGTTTTGACTATTCTACGATTTTATTATATGTATAGACTAGCTGTGCCCCGCGTTAAACTTTATAAATTATCACAGCTCCGCCCCCGTAAATGATAGTGTGATAATATGTAGCCTATATGTTGACCCGACCTCTTAGTAACATTCATGCAAAATTTGAAGTAAATCCATGCAGTACTTTTTGAGTTTAGCCCTCGTAGCCTCGTGTATGTCCATACATACAGACAAACAGACAAAAATTCTAAAAACTATATTTTTGGCTTCGATATCGATTGTAGATCACGCCCCAAGTATCCTTTTAAAAAAATATTCAATGTACAGTTTTAAATTTCCTACGATTTTATTATATGTATAGATAATAATTATTATGTGATTCTAACTGAGACATAGCTCTGATTCTAAGCAATACTAACTAAAATAATTTCAATAATATAATTAAATAATCTTTCTAACGTAGTTCTTTTAATGGCAGGCCGGTTGGCGTGGTTGGTAAATACTTAGGTACCTTTCACGCCGCAGGTCGCGGGTTCGATTCCCAACCAGTACAGATATTTGAGTGCATAACAACGTCTGTCTCATCATCATTACAGCTAAATAAGTCCACTGCTGGACAAGCCTCCCTCAAGAATCGTCTTGGGGGGATATGCCATAATCGCCACGCTTGGCAGGCGGGTTGGCGATCGCAGTAAGATGGTCATAGTACTCAGAAGGAAGCTGCTGCCCATCCTCTGGTAGATATTCCCTCGGGTCGACTTCTACGCCCCCCACGGGATGAGTTGGGGTGATGATATTCTGATTCTGATATTTGTCGCCGTCACCACACAGCATTGTCGCCGTCACCACACAGCATAACAACGTCTGTCTGTGCGGGTGTAATTATCTATAGTAGTATATGGTATATCAGTTATCTAGTTACCATAGTACAAGCTCCGCTTAGATTGGGATTAGATGACCTGGAACATTATTTCCACACGGCCATCTGATCCCAAACTAAGCAGAGCATGTAGGTACTATAGAAACCAAATAACTGATATACGACTTTTTTCTGAAAATAAATAATAATAATAATAATGTTTTGTTTCTCACCACAATATAAGCGACATTTTACATGGCATCAATAACAATAGATACATAAACAAAATTCAATTTTCTAATTATATTGTGGGAGACTGGTGCCTAAGATAGACGTAAGGCCTGTATTTCAGGACACCAGGACTCCACCCCATTCGGAAATATTAACATTTCTATATAATCGTTATGTACTCGCACGTTGTCTAATGTGGTAAGTTAAATAACACTAGATTAACATAGTTAGTTAGTATTTGAGTGAATATGTGCTGTGTGGGTGTGTTGGAGGTGCGTGTTTGTGTGTGTGTGTGTGTGTGTGTGTATGCGTGTGTATGTGTGGGAAGGCTGATATTAGGAAATATGAGAGTGTGCTAATAATGGGTTGGGTGAACAGGATACATTTAACAGCATGAAGTTAACTTTATGTTAATTTATACATACTTACATTGATATATACACCCAGACTCAGGACAAACAGACATATTAATGCTTACAGATATTTGTCCTGGGTGGGAATAAAACCCACGACCTGCGGCGTGAAAGGCCAATCTATCATCCACACCAACCAGCCCGTCAATATTAGTTGCACAGTTCTGAGCATGTCCATTGCAGAATTTATTAAAATCCATAACTTTTAGAAAAACCATTAATTTAAAGCTACGAAACGATGTCTTTTATTTTGTATTCATACGATAAAATCCCCTCTCTGATCTTCGATTAGATGAGGGGCTACGCATCTTTCCCTTGTTAATGTAGAGTGACATTTTCACAAAACGATTATAAAAGCGACCTTCATATGCACCCACTCGTGAGTCGCCACCCTAAGATGACGTGGTAAAAGGAGATACAACGCCCTCTCCAATATTCGATCAGATGAGGGATTACTCGTCTTGCGCTTATTAATTCAGAGCGACATTTGCACAAAACAATTGTAATACCGACCTTCTTATGCATCCAATCGTGAGTCACCACCCTAAGATGACGTGGTAAAAGGAGATACAACGCCCTCTCCGATCTTCAATCAGGTGAGGGATTACTCGTCTTGCGCTTATTAATTCAGAGCGACATTTGCACAAAACAATTTTAATACCGACCTTCTTATGCATCCACTCGTGAGTCACCACCCTTAGTTGACGTGTGTAGGAGGGGATACAACGACCTCTCCGATCTTCGATCAGACGAGGGGTTACGCGTCTTGCGCTTATTAATGTAAAGCGACAGATGCACAAAACGATTATAAATCCGACCTTCTTATGCATCCATCCGTGAGTAACCACCCTAAGTAGAGGTTCATAAAAGGGGGTGCTTGCTGTTCGGTCAAAGTGCAGAAAATGTCTAGTTAATAACAACGATGACGTAAACGCTTGGCACCTCCCATTGTCTTTAAGATAGATGGAGAAAACGGTGGTGTATTAAATGCTTATCACACTAATATTATAAAGGCGAAAGTTTGTGAGTGTGTTTGTTACTCTTTCACGCAAAAACTATCGGATAGATTTTGATGAAACGTTGTAGTGATATAGCTTATGTATCCGAATAACACGACACTATATCAACGAGGCAGTCAGGATTCAGTACTACGTCATATACGGCGGAAAGTTTCTCCAGTTACCAGCGATCATGAAGCAGAGGGCGCAGAGTGGTCTGAACACAAGGTGGACTGCCGAGCTTCTGAGTGGCCATGGAAGCCGCTGGACGCTGGTAGCCCAAAACCGGCTATTAAAAAGATCTTTGGGAGACGTCTCTGTCATGGCTTTCAGTGGCTATAATTTATAAAGTTTAATGTAGGCAATACCGCGGTACGCACAGCTAGTTGATTAATAATTATAATTAGACTTAAATCTATTTTATGATATGCACACTAGTACCACAACTCTGACATAATAATCGTACTAATATGATAAAGGCGAAAGTTTGTGACTGTGTGAGTGTGTGAGTGTCTATATTTGTTACTTCTTCACGTCTAAACGGCTGGAGCGATTTTAATAAAATTTGGTATGGAGTTAGCTGACACCCTGGATTAAAATATAGGCTATAATTTATAAAGTTTAACGCGGATAAAACCGCGGGACACAGCTAGTAATAATAATAAAGCCTTTTATTTCCTGTAAACCTTAAAATTGTAGTTACAAAATATTTTTATGCATTAGGAATTGAAATTGAAATTCTATGTTAGTAACTCTGAATTACCGAACATATTCCGTAATAATAATGATTATAATATCCTGGGACGTTATTCACACACGGCCATCTGATCCCAAACGAAGCAAACTAAGCAGTATGGTACTTTTAGTATGGTAACCAGATAACTGATATAGATATACTTAATAATACTTTATTCTGGACAAACAGACATGTTCATGCACACAAATATCTGTCCTGGGTGGGAATCGAATTCACTACCTGCGGCGTGAAATGCAAGCATCTAAGAACGAACCACGCCAGGGGGTAAAAACGACATAAGAGTTTTGTTTAAAAATTAAACAATAAATCGAATGTCCAATGAAAAGATCGAGCTCTTTTTTAATTTATATATTTTTTACGATGTAAAGAACGCTCACGAAATTAATGAACATCATCAAATTCTAGCTATTTTATAGGACACCTTATAAATTACCGTTCATTATTTTGTAGGCCTTCAATTACAAAAAATGTTGCCTATGTTCTGTGTCTTAAATTGTCATTTTGAAGGAATTTGAATATGCATGTCTAATTTAGTACCAGGTGTTTAGTAAATGGTGTTTTTAAAAACATTTCAATATTTATTTGTGTGAACCGATTGGAGCTTAATGTTCATGGGAACTTACAGAAAGTATTTCCCATCAATGGAAGAATGTTTTCTAAGAAATTAAAGTGAATGAAAAGAATGAAAGAACTCAGTCGCATTCAAGCGCAAATCTCTACCAAGTTCGAAACACTTGTGGAATGCGAGGTGTGTCTTAAGAAATGTTCACAAACAGTGGAATTTTCTGCATTTCTGCCATTCTGCGTTAGGTAGTTGTTTGTTTTTTTTTAAACTCCACGGACAAGTATGGGTATGTTACTTTTTTTAGGGTTCCGTATCCAAAGGGTAAAACGGGACCTTATTACTAAGACTTCACTGTCTGTCTGGCTGTCCGTCTGTCACCAGGCTGTGTCTCATGAACCGTGATAGTTAGACAGTTGAAATTTTCACAGATGATGTATTTCTGTTGCCGCTGTAACAACAAATACTAAAAAATAAAATAAAATAAATATTTAAGGGTGGTTCTCAGGGCTCCTCTCATCATCATCATGTTAGGGCGGAGCCCCATACAACAAACGAGAATTTTTTGCTCGTTTTTATAGATAATGGCCCTTTGTACGCGAGTCTGACTCGCACTTGGCCGGGTTTTTTAAATTCCAGGAACAGGAGTGTGACCTTTTTTTCTTATACAATTTAATCGGAAAGTTTTGCTGTACAGTCTGACATTTTCCGCCTTCGACTTAAATAAAATAGTAACCAGGCATTTAGTCTGTATAGTGCTTCAAAGGAACATACATGCATAGGCTGATAAACACATTACCACCCCTTTGCGTCGCGCAGTCGGGTAAAAAGGGAAGAATTAATGATTATAATGATTATGAAACTAATATTATACCTATGTTAACATTTTCAAAGTTCAGTTTCAGTTTCGTCAAATCCGGCCCGAATCCAGTCTGTATAGAAACTATCATTATTTTTTATTTACTAGGGTCATCGCCCCCACTAGAGAAATTAAACCCTGTGTCGCCGAGTACTTTAAAAATATATAATTGACGGACACATAGTACACCCAGACTGAGAGCAAGTACTTATGGTTCACAAAAATAGTATAACTACACGTGGGAATAGAATCTGGGATACGAAGTGCCGAGGCGACTATCTCAACCGCGCTGTGCCACATGTTCTCGTAAAGTGCGTTCGCCATCTTGGTTGATAGTTTGCTTTGGATTTCCAAGCAGGTATCAGCCGCAATAAGTTGCCGGAGCCCGACCCCAAATGAAATTGCAAAAAGTCTAGAATAAACGATAACTTCAAGTTGAGTGATAAATAAGTTATACTTAAGTTGGCTAACAGATTTGAACCAAAGTTATCAAAATCGATCAATAAACAATTGAGAAATTACGTGACATAGCCAGTTGCCATCACCGGTCTGTAAGCAGTCGGCGAAGTAAAGCACCTAGGAATGTCGGCATGTGTGGATGGGTGACCAAAGTGTTTTAATTTATGGGCCTCTCTGTGCTTCAGAGGGCACGTTAAGCTGTCGCTCCAGTTTGCTGTTAGACTCAGTCTTTATTCTGATAAAGACTGAGTCTACTTGAATACCTCTGACACCAGAGTCATTACTGCCTTGGTCTACCATAAGGAAGAAGACGGTCGAGTTTATACCATGGGTACTACAGAGCCATAAGTTTTGGTTTTGGTACTAAAATACCCATAATATACGATTTAATTTATTTGTTTTACTGCTACTCCGTGTCCCGGATTCGATTCCCGCTCAGGACTATTATTTGGGCGAACCATAACAAAACATACTAACTTGTTCTGAGTCTGGATGTCATTTGTGTTCGTCAATTATATGTTTGTAAAGTACCCCGCGTTTATTTATTTTTTGAATTATTGCAATAGTGCATTAGTTGACTTAAATTAAAAAAAATATCAAGTAACATAAAAACATGAACAAAATAGTTGATCAAATACTTGATCTTCAAGTCCGCTCTCCAAGTTTAGGGTAAAACGGGACCCTATTACTAAGACTCGCTGTCTTTCTGTCCGTCTGTCACCAGGCTGTATCTCATGAACCAAGATAATTAGACAGTTAAAAAAAATTCACAGATGATGTATTTCTGTTGCCGCTATAACAAAAAATAGTTACTAAAAAACATGACAAAATAAATATTTAAGGGGGCTCCCATACAACAAACATGAATTTTTTACTCGTTTTTATCGATAGTACGGAACCCTTCGTGCGCGAGTCCAACTCGCACTTGGCCGGTTTTTTTGTCAACACTTGGTGCCCTGCACGCGACTAGTAGGTTGAGCGATAGTTCGTTCACATGCCCTCAACCCGCCTCTCGAGTTGTGTCAATACGTGGCTAAAGATGACACGTTGGCATCTCCAGCACCTGACTACCGGGTTCATGCGAAAGTGTTAGTATGTATATTAAATACACAGAAGACATCCAGACAAAGACAAGTACGCATGTGTTTCTCAGTAGCTGCCACGTCATGCTCTGCACGGTAGGGTAAAAAAATATGACGATTCCACATAAATGTAAAATGTTTACGGAATAAATAATTTTTGATTTTGATTTCATGCTTATGAACATAGATATCTATTTGAAATCTTCTGCCTTTGGATCAGAAGGTAGGTATGTCTTTAATTTTTAATTTATAATCTTGTGCATGGATCCTACCCGCAACCTTTGGATCAGAAGGAATGTTTTTTTAAAAACAACCCCCGCTCTAGGGGTTCAAATCCATGTGTCATGGGGTACTTTGCAAACATATATTAGACGGACACAAATTACAACCAGACTCAGAAAAACTATTTATGGGTCACACAAATAGTTGTCCGGCGCGGGACTCAAACCCTCGACACGAAGCGGTGAGGCGACTGTCTTAGCCGCTGCGCCACACGTGCAGACAATTATGTATATTCAATACACAGAAAACACCCAGACCAAGACAAATATGCTTGTTTATGAACATAAATATTTATATAAAATCTTGTAAAAAGATCCTAACCGCAACCTTTCAATCAGAAAGCATGTACAGACGCCAGCAGATCAAGCTACACCAATCTGTCAAATTTCTCCAATTGAAAGTGAACCTTATGCTTATGTGATAAAGTTGAAAATCTAATAAAGATATTTGACAGATTGGGATAGCTGGATGTGCTGGCGTTTGTACATTGCGGACTATAATGTATTGCTTGTTTAATAGTTATCTAGCCCTGTGACTTACTCAAGCGACGGTAATCCTACTAATATTATAAATGCGAAAGTTTGTGAGTGTTTTTTTTGTGCGTGCGTTACGCACTAGTGAATCCCTGTGTCGCAGGGTACTTTACAAACATATAATAGACACAAATTACATCCAGACTGAGAACAACTATTTATGGGTCACACGAATTATTGTCCCGCGCGGGACTCGAACCCGCGACACGAAGCGGCGAGCCGACTGTCTTAGCCGCTCCGCCACGCGTGCAGTATGAATGTTTGTAACGCTTTCACGCAATAACTTCCAAACGGATTTTGTTGAAACTTTGTAATTATATATCCCAATAACAGACAGGCTATCATTTATAAAGTTTAACGCGGGTAAAACCACGGGGCACAGCTTGTTGTTCATAAAAATCGACCCCTTGGCCTTTTGGTATCGTTTGAATTCCAATTCAGTAAATCAATAAATGGTAATAAGGTACATCATCACTGTATATTTTCAATCCCATTACCGTTTTTACCATTTAGATGGTAATATATTGAAAACCTTAGTCACTTTGATATCGAGCACCAAATGACATTCAATGTCATCATTATATATTAGAACCTGTTCACACCACGTTTTTTAGACGCGCCGCGGCGCCGCGCCATCGCGCTTATAATACTTAATAATAATATCTAGGGACAATGTCACACAGATCATCCTAGCCTCAAACTAAGCAAAGCTTGTACTATGGGTACCAGGCGACGATATACATATATAGATAGATAAATACTTAAATACATAAAAAACATCCATGACTCAGAATCTCTCATCACACAAACATTTGCACTTACCGGGATTCGAACCCAGGACCACCAGCTTCGTAGGCAGGAGCACTACCAACTAGGCTACGGTGACCGTCAGTCAGTTTTCTCCTGCAGAGCAGTTCGTTTTTGTTTGTATAGATACAAACGCAATGCTAACGCGCATGTGTATCGTTCGCGCGCGTCAAAGGCGCGCTTAAAAAACGTGGCGTGCATAGGCCGTTATTTTGTCAATATTACGACGCACCATCATGTCAGCCAAATAACGTCCACTGACGGACAAAGCCTCCCCGAAAAATGGGAGATATGACATAATCGCTTGGCAGACGGGTTGGCGATCGCAGTTTGATGGTCTTATATCACAGAAAAATGCTGGTGCGCGTTCTCTGGTAGGTATTTCCTCGGACGATTAATACGTCTCCAGGCGATGAGAAGGGGTGATGATATTCTTCGCCTTCACCACACAGTGACGGATGACGCACCGAATGCTTATATGGACAAGTTTAGCGCTCGTACCAAAGCCTCTCTGGACCTCTTGTAAAGTAACCTGCGAAGTTCAAAATTTTGGAACGAAGTTCCTTATCGCGCGTTGTGAAAGGGGGCTAGACGGAAAAAATTCTTACGAAAAGTTGTCACGACACTTTTTGCAGCTGTGCGGCGTGCGCATGTTTCTCTGTCTGTCTGTCTCTCTCTCTCTCTCACTCTCTCTCTTATAGAAAGCAAGCCAGATATTTTCATTTCTATTTCGCATTGAACAGTGTGGTGTCGCGACGATTATTTTTGTTCAGTGTATGCAGGTTTTATGTACATAATAAATAACAAGAAATATTTTCGTTTCATCCGGGTGTCCCTTGACACCTCTCAAGTTTTTTTATTGGTAAAAGGTATTTTACAGGTCTATTTAGCGTAGGGTATGAGTGCCTTAGTGTAATTACGCAATGCTCGATAGCAACAACATTTAGTTAATACAACATTTCAATGTCAATAATAATAAATAATATTCCAGAAAATATACAATCTTTACTTTAAGAAACTCGTCAAAGGAATAAAATGACTGCTCGATTAAACAGTTTTTCAGCTTATACTTAAAACTCTTAAAAGTCGGTGTGTCCAATACCTTAGCTGGCAGTTGGCTGCGACACAGGGATTAATTTTCCTTTGGCGGGAGTTTTCTTTAATAAAAAAAGTGCGAACACTCTATATAGTTAAAATATTACCCTCTAAAAAGCACGTTATATCGGTAAATCAATCGCCCGCACCGATAGCTCTCCTCCTTCTCGTGTGACCTTAATAGTCCAAGAGTTTGGTAGGCAACACGTGGCAAGGGCTTATAAATAACCCTTAAAACATTTGGTTATTTCGCATCCCTAAATCTTCTTCCACGGGTTTCACAACAAATTGCCTTAAACAAGTTACGAGTTTATCGTGGTTGACGTAAAACAGTTCTGCTTTACATAATACTGGGGAATTTTAAGTGGTTAAATGGTGGTATTTAAATTGAAAGTAGTTTTAGAAATTCTGGCGCTAAAACGGTACGTTCTAATTCTATAGTTTGTATAAAAATATATTATAATATATATTTATATATGTTACAACAGACTTTGATAAATAAATACATATCTTGGGACAACTAACATACATCCCTAACTAGGCAGAGCTTATACAGAGGCCATCACCCCATTTCTCAAATTTCTTTTATAGATTTTCTACTTTATCACATAAGTATAAGGTTCACTTTCAATTGGGGAAATTGGACAGATTGGGGTAGCTTGATGTGCTGGCGTAAGTCTATGGCAATCAGGCAACTGAAAACATACTAGACTTTTAAATTTCTAAATACGTACATAGTATAGATAAATTACACCCAGATACAGATAATAAATAATCGTGCTCATTCCACAAGGATTTGTACAGGCTGGGATCAAACCCACAACCTCTGGCTTAGCAACCAGGGTGTCGGTGCCATTGCAACTCCGACGATGTACGCGGGGGGGGGGGGGTGAGAGGAGTGCGGGGAGGTTGGCTACTCACTCCGTACCCTAACGGGCCCGACCGCACCTATAAGACACTCGCCGATTGCTCCATCACGGGTCAACACCCCTGTATCTCTAATATAATTTTACTCTAATATGACAATTTTGTTATCGGTTGAGTCGACTATCATTTCTATGTTCCTATACTGAACATAAGTGGCGACCGTGACAGGTACCGTCATGTATCACTTACCACTAGACTAAGAGAGGTAGGGCACAGCGTTCATTCGCTCGAAGAGCAGCCCGACTGGGGAAGTACCTCCACCTTACAGAAGACATTCCTTAATAATAACATTAATAATTTAATGTTGTGTTTCTGAGTGTGAGTAAGGTCGCCTGAGCTCATCGGGGTGGGGGGAAGGGTCAGCAACACTTGTTTGCTGACTCTTAAAGGCCGGCAACGCACCCGCGACTCCTCTGGTGTTGCGAGTGTCCATGGGCGGCGGTGATCACTTACCATCAGGTGACCCACTCGCTCGTTTGACGACCTCTGACATAAAAAAAAAAAAACCACTAGATCAATAGGCGCGCGCGCTTTTGTGTGTGTGTTTGTATTTGTATGAGTTTTGTGCGTGTATTCTTTTAAGTTTCCTCAAAACCATTTTTTACCTCTGCGTTTTAATTGTGGGGGCATTGGATAAATATCAAAAACCTACTATTCATATCGTAGAGAAAATTAAAACTTATTTTCGTTGCACTCAATGTTACACGCCAATATTATTACACTGCCAATATGAATTTTACCAATCAATGCAAGTACATCAATAGTTCAGAGGGTAATTCAATAACCTCGCATGAGAAGATTAGTGCCGGTATTCACTATTGCGCCGAGCTGAAAATGGCTGTCACTACAAATATATAAAGCTCTGAAAACGAAGCTGATGGCATTTTCACTTCTGAATTTAAATGGTTATATATTATATGAACTATTTTTAACTTGCAGTACGCTTTAAAATAATAAAAAAAAATGCTTTCGAGCACTACTTGTTATGCTTCAAGTATAGTGAAGGTTCTTTTGTCGCCTTAGAGAACAACCAACTAACCGAATGATGGATTAAGAATAATTATTGTAAGATAAAAGAAAAAGAAACAAGTTTTTTTATTCACGTAGACTTTAATAAAGCGCTTGTAAATAGTCAGAACAAGTTTGTAGTAATATATACTTAATTAATTTATTAATAATTATTTCTAGGTACATATAGATATTTACGCACACGGTTTGTATGAAAACATGTACAATAAGATTTACTTTGTAATAGTATGTCACGCTGTAAATTCTAATAGATTTTGTTAATCTATCTTAGTTTAGCGATCAGAACTATTAATTGATACAATTCCTTTTATTGAAAGGAATCGCTACTACCAAGATTGTCCCGTTCTCCACGTATACGTATAAACATAAAAAACAATATGACAAAATTGATGTTCCTTCTATTTCCGGCTCTAAAAATGGACCTGATTTTGTCAGTCATCAAATAACAAGGAAATAGGCCACATCCGACAGTGTATTTTGTTTTCCTAATCAAGTAACATCATGCATTTTCATTGATTTCGTACGTCAAATATAAAACGGTTGTGACAGATTTTTTTTATTGCTTTTCGAGGCAGACGAGCTAGCGGCCCAGCTGATGGTAAGTGGTAACCGCTGCTCGTGGACATTCGCAGTGCCAGGCGGCACAGCAAACCGCTGCCTATCGTTAGACTAATACCCCTTTTGAACCTCGTTTGAAGAAGGACATGTCGTAGCGCCGCAGGTAATTCATTCCAGAGCCTGCATGTACGTGGGATGTATGAACGCTGAAAGCGTACCTTTATTGTGTAAAAAATATTAATTTCATCCTAAAATCCCTGATCAAATCGGAGACGTACTTAAATCACATTAGTATTATTTTATTTATTTGTATTACTTATATGTAGGTATATGTATAATATATATGGATATATATTAGTATATTATAATATAGGTATTGTGTATTTTATGTAATTGTATGAAGTATCTACATTTTTACTCTCAGTTTTACTCTTTAAGCTCTTAGTGCACCTACCATACAGTAATCTCTGCATCACCCCAAGGTTGACTGGCACAGAATGCCTTCGGCATTAAGTCCGCCTTTGTACATTGTTGTGCATAAAGTTTAAAATAAAATAAATAAAGGTCAGGTCAGAAGTACCCTAAACCGGCGAGCATGTATGAAGAATATAATGTCAGTAAACGAAGCGAAAGAGGTGTGCAAGGATCGTGACAAATGGAAGTCCGTTGTCTCTGCCTACCCATCTGGGAGACAGGCGCGAGTCTATGTATGTATGTAAAATCCCTGACTGCACATGTGGTACAGTGGTTAAGACAGCCTCTCGAAGTGACGATGCGACTGTTTGTAAATCACACCCAGACCATATAGACACATGCCCTGCGTTGGCTAGTTTCTGTTGAGATTTAACACCGTGGCTGAAATAAGGCCAGGAGACCGCTAATCGTAAACTAATATAGGGTGGCCGAGGAGTTGACGTTCAAATGCAAAATTTAAATACTTTATGATGAGGAGTATCCGAATCACCCCCATGTATGTTCTACGATTTTGCGTAGTATTCGAGATAGAATATTTTTAATGATATTTTACGTAAATTTCACCTAACATTCGTTTTCATTTTTTTTCCCCTTCTGTTGAACATTTCTGGGTCGGGTTTTTTGTGATAACTAATTAGCATAGTTTAACCTAACACCCTAAAAATGATGGTTTATCTAATCATTGCGGAACCGAGAATTTATTCGAAAGTTCAAAATTAGGGTTTGAGCTCAGGACTGATAAACTTTCAAAGAATCAAAAAAAAAAAAAAACAATGGGAGATTATGGTTTATGATTACGGATACTCTTCATCATAAAGTATCTAAATTTTGCGTTTCACCGTCAACTCCTCGGCCAGCCTGTATATGACAAAGCAAAACTGAAGGGCAGTTTAAAACATTTTTCAGTGGGAGTTTAAAAAGGGCTTTCCATTACTGAATGCCAAAGACAAAATACGCTTGGAAGTATTTCAAATATTTAGGCAGTGCTGTTTTAAGCTTAGAGCTGAGTGGCATTTTCCTTGTGGACCATAATTAACTTTGATAATGATTATAACTATTTTATTTTTTACAGCATAATGATATATTGTTAACACTTAAAAATGATTTGATAGTGTATTGAGTGACAAAATTGTAGGCCAATGAAAAATCCTCTAAAAATTTATGTGTTAATTAGTGAGTCAGTGTGACTGACAGAGTGAAACCTTTAGTGTGAAAATATGCTCTCAAACACCGTGTTTTTTTCTGTTGCGTTAATTTTTTTCTTGTGAGTGTTGAACTTGAAACATAACTTGACACTATGAGCCTGTAGACTTTAGTATCACTATTCATTTTAATTGGATCATTTCTCAAACTATTTCTGACAGAAACGGCATACAGAATTTAATGAACGGCGTTTCTTTATTTGTTCACATTCATTTTACAGTTTGGCATTGTCTTCCAGATGTTAGGACTTTTTGTTGTAGGTTACATCAGTCATCATTTAAAATTGTCGCGGACGAAGTCGCGGGTAACAGCTAGTATTATATAAAAGTTAACAATTTAGGAATTTAAAATCATATTACTGTTTAAAATAAATTAAAATAGCTTGTCTTTTACTGTATAAAAAAAAAACAAATATTGATTTGACTGATCTATTATGTTGCGTTTACCAAAATAAACCATGTATCTTTGAAACCCTCAGAGAGAAATGCCTCACCCGCAATTGGCCAGTATTTTCTATTTCGAGACTTATTGAAGAATAGAAAGGGTAATAAAGTCACATTAATTATTTTTATTTGGTTGTGCGTTACAATGTCGCAGACACTGATAAAGCCCTTCTGCTGGAACCAATCAAATTAATTTCACCTATTCATATAGTAATGGTAGTGGTACAGTCTTGGTTGAATTTCGGCCACGGCGGCCAATCTCAATGGATACAGCCATCTGCGCGTTACATATATAGTGCACAAGTGTGTTCGTAAGCAACAGTCTTCTATTCACCCAGCGACACGACCCGAAAGAGGTCAGGTACAGTAGCGACAGCCTTACGTGCTCTCCAAGGTACGGGGGTAGAATACCGCCGCCGCCTAAATTTACTTTTTGGCCCGACCCGGGATTTGAACACAGTACCTCACTATCTGCGGTTAATAGATCAATGAGGCAGTCAAATAACAATTAAAAATAACGTACATAAGGTGTCGGTTTATTAACATCAGCCTATTTTAACGTTTCGATTTAACATGTGAACAATTTAGATTTTATCGCATAATATATCTATATAAATAAAAAGACAAGTCCTGACTAACTGACTGACTCATCAACGCCCAGCCCAAACCCTTGGAGCTAGAAAGCTGAAATTTTGCACAAATGTTTGCTTTATAATGTAGACAAGGAATAAAGAAGGATTTTTCGAAATTCAACCCCTAAGGGGGTAAAACAGGGGCGCTAAGTTAGTATGAAACTTTGCCGTTTTTGAAGTTAAGAAGACATAAAAATTGGTATTTGGCCTTCCAGTTAAAAATAAAAAATCACGTATTTCAGGGTTTTTGGAAATTCCACCCCAAGGGCGAAAAATAGGGGATGTAAGTTTTGTATGGAAAATGTGACAATTTTTAAGTTAAACGCATGACAATTGCTATTTGGCCTTTTAGTTTAAAATAAAAAATATGTATTTCAGCATTTTTGGAAATTCCAGCCTCAAGAGCGTAAAATAGGGGGTGTAAGTTTGTATGAAAAATGTGACAAATTTTATGATAAACGTATAAAAGTTGGTATTAGGCATTCCAGTTAAAAATTAAAAATATATATTTCAGAATTTTTGGGAATTCCACCCCTTAGGGCGTAAAATAGGGTATGTAAGTTTGTATAAAAAATGCGACTTTTTTGAAGTTAAACCCATGAAAATTGGTATTTGGCCTTTCAGTTAAAAATAAAAATATGTATTCCAGGAGTTTTGGAAATTCCACCCCTAAGGACAACTAAAATAGGGGATGTAAGTTTTTATGAAAATCTGTTTTTTTTTTGGAGTAAACGCATGTAAATTGGTATTTGGTCTTTTAGTTAAAAATAAAGCAACCCAGGGAATAATTTGTTGTTAAAAAAAGGTAATGCAAAACTGATTCTACAAATCGACATCAACAATTTACGCAAACTCAAATTTTAGAGAAATTCTTTTCTTTGCCAAGTTGCTTAAAATTTCATGGTCGTTGTCGTCTAAGTAAAGATTTAGGGTTTTATAAGATTTGTAACTTCTTTTTTTTGGTAATTTTTATAACAAACTAAAAAGCGACATTTTATATTTTATATTCGAGTTAGCGTAGTATAAATTGTTCGTGTCGAGATGATCGCACCCAAAAAAGATCATCTTAATTTTACTGATCTACAAGTTCACAATTTTGTATCTATATGGCGGTAATATCGTTTCAGATCATGGAACTTATTTGGTATATCGGTTAAAATAAATAAATGCTTAAAATAAAAGGTAGACCAAAACTGAATTAATAGATGATCGCCTAAATCTCACCCAAAAACTATGCACACATCTTAATTTTACCGCTTTACAAGTTTATATTTTTGTAATAGATTGCGTAATCATCGTTTTAGATCGTGCTATGGTTTCGTTCACAAAATGTTATATGAGACCTATCAATGCCGTGGTCGCAACCTAATCTAATGGGAGTTACCTTTGTAATTAATGCATCGTTGATTATTATTTTCCTTACTGACTGTACCTACTTTAAGACAATTGATATGTATTTTTTGCTTTCTGTGGTTGATGATATCGGGCTGTTTTTTTAAATAACAGTAGCAAAGTAGTCTTCAGTTTATTTCTTAGTTAGGTTATTTATAGGTTAGGTTTTCTTAAATTTATATTGCTTATTTGTTTTTAAAGTTATATTTTTTAGACTAAGCTATAAGTAAGTAGTTACATTGGTCACCATTCAAAGTTGTCGCGGACGAAGTCGCGGGCACCAGCTAGTATTATTATAATTTGATAAAAGCAATATACGATCCATGTTTGTTTTCTTTTCATTAAATAATTAAATAATCTGAGACATATCATACAGTATTAATTACAATAGTCCAAAATCCAATTTTTTCATATTTTAAAATTGAATCAGAGGCATGCTTTGTTTGAGTATGGCTATGTCTGCCATTTCACATATTAAGCATTTAAATTACATATGTTTAATCAGTAGCTTAAAACCTATGATAATCTATACATATAATAAAATTGTAGGAAAGTCAAATCTGTACATTGAATATTTTTTAAAAAGGATACTTGGGGCGTGATCTACAAACGATATCGAAGCCAAAAATATAGTTTTTAGAATTTATGTCTGTTAACTGTTTGTCTGTATGTATGTCCGGGCTAAACTCAAAATTGCATGGATTTACTTCAAATTTTGCATGAATATTACTAAGAAGTCGGGTCAACATATAGGCTACATATATCACCTACGAGAGAGGAGCTGTGATAATTTATAAAATTTAACGCGGGTAAAACCGCGGGGCACAGCTAGTAATAAATAATTATCATAATCATCATAACGGCCGTAAAACGTCCATCGTTGAACAAGGCCTCACCCAACGATCTCCACAATGGTCGGTCTCGTGCTGCCCACATCCAGCGGCTTCCCGTGACCCTCGCGAGAACGTCGGTCCACTTACACACCTATCGTCTCAACTCATTTTCGTTCGTAGTCGCCACTCGTGAACCTTTCTGTCTATAATAATACTCGTAGTTGGCAATACTTACTAACTTATGCTATGGGCAGTGGTTACCCTAGTCTCAGAGTTGTTCAAGCCGCCCAGTAGGCCTCCGAAATGGCATAACGACTGTTGCCTAGTGGTTACAACCGGTACCGATAGGTTAACGTGCCCTCCAAAGCACGGAGACGCTCAAAAATTAAACTAATTTGGCGGTCACCCATCTATGGACTGACTGCGAGCCTCGTTGCTTAACCTCGCCGATCGCTTACGGACCGGTGAGAGCATCTAGCTATGAGCGACTAACCATAGCATAGTTTGAATTCACGCTTGTGCCGCGGCAGCGGCCGTCGAAGTGCCAGAAAGCCAATCGCATTTTACAAGATGTCTCAGGCTGAGATCTATAGAGCGTACTTAGACTTTGCTCAAACTTTACTTACGTAAAACTTTGCTAAGTGTTTGCTAAGCTTATACTTTGATTTGGTATTTATAGACTTTTTGAAGTTAAGATTATGATTAGCATAAGCTAAGACAGACAAAGTCAAAACACCAATTGTAATTTCGTTACATGCATTAACTTCTGGCTAAGTAAAGTCTGAGCAAAGTCTAAGTACGCTCTATAGATCTCAGCCTTAGAGTAGTTAGCAATAATTTTAATGTACTCTACCTTAAGCCTATTTTATTTCCAATCCGTTGTTTAGTTCATAAATGAACTGAAATGACAACGGTGTACATACTGTAGATATGTATAGTCATACAGCTATAAAGTGGCTGCAAGCAATTTGCTAAATGGATTCTGTACAATAGGATAGATAAACTCAGACAAGTACTAAGATAATAAGTAAAGTAGATTAATTGAACTAGAAAGTAAGGGAGATAGGCATCTACTTGTAGAGTTCTAAATATATTGCATTTAAAGTAAAGAGTGTTAAATTCGCTATATAAAATAAAGTAATAATATAATATCCTAGGACATTATTCACACACGACCATCTCATCCCAAACTAAGCAGAGCTTGTACTATATAACCCATTTCATCCCGTAGTGGGCGTAGAAGTCAACCCGAGGGTATATCTCACAGAGAACAGGTAGCAGCGTTTCTCTGTGGACTATGACCATCATCGCCAACCTGTCTGCCAAGCGTGGCGATTATGGCATATCCCTCCAATAGTTAACCATTACTTACCATAACCATTCGGAAATTATGTAGTAAAATATAAATTTCAATAATTAAACCTAAACATAATCTCCTTGACAATAACTTAATACAAGCTGGCTAAATATCACTACAATTATAAAATAAATTGTATAAATATTTTAACATTCCGTGTACCTAAATATCTGTAATAAGTAACTAGAAATAATAACTGTATTACTACAAACATGTACTGACTATTTACAAGCGCTTTTTTAAAGTCTACGTGAATTAAAACCTTTTTTATTTTATTTATTTAATGATGGACACAACTCGATTGTGAAAATATTTTGGGGAGGCCTTTGTCCAGCAGTGTCAAGAAATTTAGTATATGTAGTAATATCATCATCATGTCAGCCTATTGACAGATGACATGATGATGATGATGATATAACTACATATACTACTTTTCTTTTAGTACAGACATTTTAATGCACACAAATATCTGTCCTGGGTGAGAATCGAAACCACCACCTGCGGCGTAAAAGGCGAGTAGGTATCTATCGACCACGTCAACTGGGCCGTCAAAGTCACTGACGCGACACTAAAGTCAAGTCAAAAGTCAAAAATTATTTATTCCGTAAAAACTTTACATTTATGTGGAATTGTCATTTTTTTATCCTACAGTGCAGTGCATAACGTGGCAGCTACTGAGAAACACTGCCAGAAAACTCAGTAGGAATCTTTTTTTAAGATAAAATATACTTAAGATTAATTACAATCATGTGTGTTGACTCAGAACAACTCAATCCCAAGCACTTTTGTCACTTAAATAATCAGAAATTTTGTAATATGCTACACAATTTGGCTTTAATAATTCTTTTAGCCTTATTCGTAGACAATTCTCTAATATCATTGGGAAGTTTGTTATAGAATCTTATACATTAGTATATGCTTATATAGTGTCTCTGGCCGAATTTTTTATACGACGGCCAATCTTACGCAGGGGGCTCTACCGACTAAGTCACCGAATATCGATTTCTTAAATGGCGTTCAAATAAATAAAGGTTAAAATGATTTAATCAATCGTTAAATCGGCTTCCATGAGCACATGTGACGGTATACATGGTCCGCAATCGATTGTCAACGTTGAAGCCGAATTAACGATTGATTAAGTCATTTTTAACATTTATTTATTTGAACGGCATTAAATAAATCGATGTTCGGCGACTTAGCCGGTAAAGCCCCAGGCTACATTAATTATGGAAGGCAAACACAGGTGTAGGCACTCTTTATATCCTCATTATCATAATCCGATGGGTTGGTAATTTCCCACGATCAGCGGCAAGAGCAATAACTTTACGTGCTCTCTGAGGTACGGGCTTGATTTGATTTGATTTTTTAAAAAGACAACGCCTGCATTTTGAAAATTTATCCCTGTGTCGCGAGGTACTTTACAGACATATAATAGACAGACACAAATTACATCCAGACTCAGAACAACTATTTATGGGCCACACAAATAGTTGTCCGGCGCGGGGTTAAGAACCCGCGACACGAATCGGCGAGGTGACTGTCTAAGCCGCTGCGCCACACGTGCAGTCAGGGTTGCTACTTTGTCATCTAAACTAGAAAAATCAAAGCATGTTAACTAGGGAAAAAAACTAAGTTTTGTCATATCATAACATTTAACTGGAACGAAATAAGTAAAGTAATAATAATAATATACTGGGACATTATTAACACACGGCCATCTGATCCCAAACTAAGCAGAGCTTGTACTATGAAAACCAGATAACTGACTACATATACTACTTTTCTTGTGTAACTATAGATAATTACACCCAGACTCAGGATAAACAGACATGTTCATGCACACAAATATCTGTCCTGGGTGGGAATCGAACCCACAACCTAACACGTGAAAAGGAAGCATTTGCCTGCCACGCCAACAAGCCCGCCAAGATTCAGAGTTCTTTTGAAGAAAGAATCGAACGGGATATTGGGCTCCACCCACCATTGTGGAATTCGAACTTGAATAATTTTTTTTCAGCACACATCTATTTTACTGCACGTGTGGCGCAGCGGCTAAGACAATCGCCTCGCCGCTACGTGTCGCGGGTTCGATTCCCGCGCCTGACAACTATTTGTGTGACCCATAAATAGTTGTTCAGAGTCTGGATGTAATTTGTGTCCGTCTATATATATGTTTGTAAAGTACCCGGCGACACAGGGATTAAATAAACTAGTGCGGGTGTTATCTTAAAAAAAAAATGTCCTGTGTGGAGATTGAAACCACAACCTCTGGCTTAGCAGTCAAGGTCAAGGTCCAAACAAACAGGCCAATCAATTTATAATATTATTAGGAGTAGGATGGACTGTGTGCGGAGTTAAGTACCTGTAATAAACCAATCAATAAGTAACTCTTTTATGGGGCAATGTATAAGATTCCATAACAAACTTCCCAATGATATTAGAGAATTGTCTACGAATAAGTTTAAAAGAATTATTAAAGCCAAATTGTGTAGCAGGGCATATTAGAAAGTTTCTGATTATTTAAGTGATAAAAGTGCTTGGGATTGAGTTGTTCTGAGTCCAACACACATGATTGTAATTAATCTTAAGTATATTTTATTTTAAAAAAGGATTCCTACTGAGTTTTCTGGCAGTGTTTCTCAGTAGCTGCCACGTCATGCACTGCACGGTAGGGTAAAAAAAATATGACGATTCCACATAAATGTAAAATTCCTAAATTCCACATAATTTTTGACTTTTGACTTTTGAATCACCAGGTGTGCGTCGCCGCGTCTGTTGTATACAACATCCGATCGGTAGGATACCTATCTTACCGGAAATGAAATGCCGCATATGAATTTACCATATTATTATGAGGCATTCTGCTGTGTGGTGACGGGGACAAATGTCAGAATCAGAATATCATCACCCCATCTCATCCCGTGGGGGGCGTAGAAGTCGACCCGAGGGAATATCTACCAGAGGACGGGAAGCAGCTTCCTTCTGAGTACTACGACCATCATACTGCGATCACCAACCCGCCTGCCAAGCGTGGCGATTATGGCATATCCCCTCAAGATGATTCTTGAGGGAGGCTTGTCCAGCAGTGGACTTATTTAAGCTGTAATGATATGAGGCATTCCATCGACTGTCCAACCAAATAGACAGCTATTTTGAATAAAGATTAAAAGCATTTAACTTTGGATAACCGATTTTATATCATAAACCTGAAAATCATGTATTTTATCGCTCGCGCGGGGATCGACATATTAATAGACGTCCCTTGTTCGATCTTCCCGAAATGATTCAATTAATGAATCCTCAATTTTGAGTTTATATTCGGTCACCGTAGCCTAGTTGGTAGTGTTAAACCCAGGACTACCAGCCTACGAAGCTGGTGGTCCTGGGTTCGAATCCCGGTAAGTGCAAATATTTGTGTGATGAGCACGAATATTTGTTTCTGAGTCATGGATGTTTTCTATGTATGTATATAAGTATTTATCTATCTATATAAGTATGTATATCTTCGCCTGGTACCCATAGTACAAGCTTTGCTTAGTTTGGGACTAGGATGATCTGTGTGACATTGTCCCCAGATATTATTATCTCACATGTTTATTACCAATATTATTTACAAGATAACATACAAGGGTATTTTAACACAAATACAACTTATACAATATTCGGGCTACATGGAGAGAAATTTCCGCACAATCCTGGCATTCGCCAGCAGAACCGCCTTCTGCATGTAACTCTCCAGCCAGATATCAAGCCCTAAACTTGCAAGGTTGATTTTCAGGGATTTAGGAATAACTCCATTTGTGGATATAACAATAGGTATGATCGCAGGTCTTTCGGTTCTCCAAATTTGCGCATATCAATTATTATTATTATTATATTTACTCTGTGCATAGGGAATTAAACGATACAACATAAGTGTTATAGTCTTTCTTTTAACGCATGGGTAGTGGTTACCCTGGTGTAAATATCGTCCGAGCCGTGCAGTAAGCCTCTAACATTACTTACCGACTGTTGAATAATGACACCAAATGGGACCAACAGCTTAGCGTGCCCTTATTAACATGGAGACGCTCAGAAATTAAACCACTCCAACCGTCACCCATCTATGAACTGGCCGCGTGTTTACCTCGCCGATCACTTGATACTTGCTTGCTGCAGCTTGATAGTTTGGTTGATGTTATCAATATGAAATGATCTTGCACATATAACTGTGAACATATCAGACGATTGCCTCCACAGTAAGGGTGTTAGTATGGGAATCGTAAATTGGAACTACCGATGTGTATCGTGTGTATTTTAACGCCAGGGCGTCTACCGGCTAAGTCACCGAACATCGATTTCTTAAATGGCGTTCAACTAAATAAAGGTTAATAACGACTTAATCAATCGTTAAATCGGCTTCCATGATCACATGTGACTTCATAAATGTTCCGGAATCGATTGTCAACGTTGAAGCCGATTTAACGATTGATTAAGTCGTTATTAACCTTTATTGAAGTTATACTTCTTTTGGCGCGATGGAGAAAAATTATGAGAGTGAATTTTTACGATGCGCGCGCACACCGACACCAAAAAATTTAACAGCATGAAGTTAGTTCTAGGTGGTATGATAGTGAATTTCGATGCGCGCGCAGATGCGCGCGCATCGAAATTAAAATTGACAGCATGAAGTTAGTTCTAGGTGGTATGAAAATTGATAACTATGTTCAAGTTGTATATTAAGAAGTATAACTTCTAATGCGTGTACATAAGTACACACAAGTTTTTTTTTTGTTGAACGCTATTTAAGAAATCGATGTTGGGCGACTTAGCCGGTAGAGCCCCAGAGTGTTTACGTCCGGTTATTAGGAAATTATTGTGTGTTGTGTGTTTTGTCTTTTCATATTTATCAGCTTTATAACTCATAACCAGATGCTCTCACCGGTACGTAAGTGATTGGCGAGGTTAAGCAACTAGGCTTGCGGCCAGTCCATAGATGGGTGGCTTCGGAGGGCAGGTGAAGCTGTCGGTCCCGGTTGTAGCCATTAGGCAATAGACGTTAAGACATGTCAGAGGCCTACTAGGCGGCTTGACGACTCTGACACCAGGATAACCACTGCACATACGATAAGTAAGTCATATTTACCTGGAACAAAATAAATAAAGTTCCAGACTTCTTTTTAAATGAGTTTTATAAATTTCAGTGCGGGTGTGTATCGGGCTCTACTCAGCATACCGCGGCAATTTGGACTCGAATGTACAATTCATTATCAAGACGATTAACGTAACGTAATGAAGATGCTTAGCGGCATATTACCGTAATATAGGTACGTAAGTAAACGTAATAAATACCAAAATTACAAATGAAATAACATGCGCTTTGAATAATCCATTTCTCTTTATGAACGACAACTGAAATACCCTTTTAATAACCGTTCTTGACAGTTGGTATAATAAATACGTCCCCGAATAAAAAATGTCCTAAATACCACACATACCAGACGTTTACAAAACAATCCAATTTCACCGTAAATAAACGACTGTTTAATCTCCAATCGATACATTGATCCTGTAGAGTAACCATGAGTCTTAATCTAACAAACTTGGTATCATGGTATCATGTCAGCATAAGCTAGTTATGTAGCACCTAGCGTTGGTTTTGAGTTGGCTACCATGTGTAACAGTCGGACGGGGGTATAGCTAACATAAAACAATAAATGAATATAGTAAAACATAGTATTTACCAATTAGGTGACATTATTTTACCCACCACCGTAGTATACGGACTAAAATTTTTAGAATTCATTCATCAAAAAAAACATTTTAGCCTGAAAATTTTAACCTGGGTTTTATTAGCTTTGGTTAACAAGGTAGTTAATCCCCCATACTATTAAGAGCGTTTCTTCACGCCACTTCATACAAAGTCCAAAGGTTTAGAACAAAGCGATTTGAGAAAATTTTATACACATGAGCAGGATGGAAAGTCTAAAAAGTGGCCTAACTAATTTTCAAAATATCTATTTATATTTTTATCCATACAAACAGCGATTAACGTTAACCTTTTGGTTTTTATTTAATGTATTATCAAGACATTTAACTTATCGTAATGAAGACGTTTAACATCTTACCGCAATACTACTTACGTATTGTAAATAAACGTAATAAATATCAAAATTACAAATAACATGCCAATAGGCTTTGAATAATCCATTTCTCTCTGAACGACATCTGAAATTCCCTTTTAATAACCATTCTTGACAGTTGGTAATAAATACGTCTCCGAATAAAAAATGTCCTAAATACCGCACATACCAGACGTTTACAAAACAATCCAATTTCACGTAAATAAACGACTGTTTAATCTCCAATCGATACATTGATCCTGTAGAGTAACCATGAGTTTAAAACTAACTAACTTTAATGCAGCCCATTACTGTCCTGTCCCATTGCAGGGCAAGGGTATCGACTGTTATTGAGGGGGAACTTTTATGCTAAAAGTCCCTCCTCAATTAGAGGCTATACCCTTTTGCTTTAAAAGCTTTCACTGTTTTACTTGAAAGTAGAGGTAAACAGAAGTTTACGCCCTTTCTTTTGACATAGATGAACGGTTTTCAGAATTAATGACTTGGGCATACAAGAGGTGTGATAAGTCTTTTCTACAACTTGTGGACAAAGTTCTAGGCTAACTGTAAATGTCACATTAAATGAGCGTTGAATATAATTAACATATTTTTTTAGGTAGGATATATATATTTCTATGGACTGGTGAAATATAACAAAATTTCTATACAAGATAAATCAACATTTATCCATCAGTAATTAATAAGATCAGAATAAAAAACAAAAACTTAACATAAAGTATTGTATGATAACATACCATACTCTTTAACAGACATCAATGGTTAGCGTACTGTTTCGAAATGACCTGTCATTAGTGAAGTCAATAAACATTTTGTCAAAATGTTTCACGAAGGGGACTTGATAAATGACCGAGGGAGATTTAAAGGGATTTTGTCCATTATTTAGCTTACTATATAGGTACACTACGCGGCACACATAGCTGACACAA
Source organism: Pseudoips prasinana (assembly GCA_951640165.1). Classification (NCBI taxonomy): domain Eukaryota; kingdom Metazoa; phylum Arthropoda; class Insecta; order Lepidoptera; family Nolidae; genus Pseudoips; species Pseudoips prasinana. The sequence continues at coordinate 10,823,600 of OX621254.1, forward strand.
TTGCAAAATAATATTGTGTACGCTTCTGTGTTTGAGATATTATATATTACTATATTGTATATGTAATACCTATGTGATAATTGAAATGCGAGTGGCTAGGCGCAACTTCTACTTGGAACTTGAACTCAGGAACAAAGATGTGCTTATGCGCTATTAAGGAACTGTGGCGTACAGCCCTCGCAATGGGAACAGCGGGCAGCGAAACGGACAGAATGGCCAACTTTGGTTTAAGGCAAAGTCGACTGCTTCGTGTCTCGAAGGCGCGTCGGGCTGGATGCCAAGCGCGTAGAATTGAAAGCCAGACCACCTGCGGCGATCAATTACAATTAGTACAATGGTGTGCTCACATGCCCGCAGTGTGCGAGGATTTTTTCTAATAAATTGGCTACTTAAGTCACATGCGAGCACACGAACGTAGGCTGAAGGAGAAGAAGCGATCGCCGTGGCCGAAATCAGCCGGGACCGCATCATCATCATCATGTGGTGATTACAAAGTAGTGTTTTGATTTGTAATGTATATTTTTTTGAATATAATTATCTTGAGAGTAAGAATCTTACAAAACTATTTTAAATAAGTTACAGGATTACTTGTAAAACACCAACAAGCTCGCAAGACTAGATAACTAACATCATAAGCAACAACTTTTGTTCTAAGAGGTCAGACATAACTCAATACATGAAAAAATTATGATTTTACAAGATTTTGTTATACTGTCGTGAATTTTGTAGGTCTATGTTTCATTCATACACGAAATAAAGTGGCTGGCGGCGCGATTTTAGAGTAATCTTTGCAATGCGCATAGAGTTATAAACATTCAATCGGGAATTCAAATTGTCACTTATTTTTGTAGGTAAATAAAATCTAACAAATTATCAAAGTTGTATTGCAACAAGCGGGATATGACCGCTTTTAAAATTGGCCACTGTAGCTGGGAAAAGCTCGCTGAAAATAATGTTGAATGGCGCAAACGTGTAGTGGAGGGTCGTAAGATCTGTGATGAAGCCTGGTTCGGAGTACTTGCTGATAAGAGACAGAAGCGACATGAAAGCGGCTCGGCACCAACCACCACAAACTTCTCTTGTCAGGCCTGCGGCAGGCAATGTCACTCTCGCATCGGTTTGTTTAGCCACAATAAGAAATGTCTCTCAGACAATGCGCCGTAAATCGTCTGTAACAGACGCAAAGGCCATATATATAGAACAAAAATTGTTGCTTATGGTGTTAGCTATCTAGTCCTGCGAGGTTGTTGGTGTTTTACAAGTAACCCTGTAGGTATATATATATGTACAGACGCCAGCACATCAAGCTACCTCAATCTGTCAAATTTCCCGAATTGAACTTGAACCTTATGTTTATGTGATAAAGTTGAAATTCTACAAAAGAAATTTGACAGATTGGGGTAGGTGGATGTGCTGGCATTTGTACCTCAATAATGATAAGAATTCCTTACATTTACATGAAACACAATTTGCTCTCATCATTTGTAGAATAAAAAATAATTATTTTTAACGATGTTTGTTTATATTCTTTTATTTCATGTAAACATTATCCCGTCATGTGAATATAATAATGTGTCGAGCTAATGGCGATTAACCTCATATTTTTTTATTATATGAAACTATAAATTATTAAACTGTTTATGTTCTGACAAGGTTTACGAAAATTGTAATAACGAATCGACGGACTTAGATACATACACAGAAAGGTTAATTTTTGCATACGGTTATAGCTCTCCATGGCATAGTACCTGTACTATTGTCCCACCCCGACATCTCTTGGGCCCGGATGGGTTAGATCTCTGTTACATCGTCGTCACGAAATAAAACCCATATAACAATAATATATCCACTTATTCTTTTCACATTTACATCTATCGTTAAACAGTCTACGCAAAGTTGTAAGATACCCTTTGACCTTGACAGGATCTTTATTTTGAGACGAATAAGGGTGGGTTTCGTAGTGCAAATGTATGCATGAACCTGACGTTGGCTGTACGAAAATGGTTACCCTCATAACCCTTTTCTTCTAAGAATAAATGTCATGTATCCGCATCAATTGGGAAACATGGATTTCCCATATATCGCCTTTATTTGATTTTATGACAATCTATTCTGTGTAACCTATTCTTAAATAATAGGAAAAGCTTTCTGATGTCGCCTTGGTACGAGTATTTCAGTTATTTGCGCGAAACTTTTTTAAGCCTCGCAGTAATTGTTGTCTTGATTGTTGCCTATGAACGTTACTATTAATATGCCCTACACAACATAGAGACACTCAGAAAATGAGCTACTATAGCCTACTATAGCACCTAGGGCACCTTAACTGTGCAGTGAGTGCGTGTAGGACTCACGTCGCATCGCTGATGTCGCGTCCTGAAATTCCAGTTGAGTTCTAAGTGACGTAAATAACTAAGACTTCGCTGTCTGTCCGTCTGTCACCAGGCTGTATCTCATGAACCGTGATATTTAGCCAGTTGAAATTTTCTCAAATGATGCATTTCTGTTGCCGCTCTAACAACAAATACTATAAACAAAATAAAATAAATATTTAAGGGCTAAACGTACCATTATCTATAAAAACGAGCAAAAATTCACGTTTGTTGTATGGGAGCCCATACAACAAATGTGAATTTTTGCTCGTTTTTCTAATGGATAATGGTACGTTACAATGGTACGGAACCCTTCGTGCGCGAGTCCGACTCGCGCTTGGCCGTTTTTTTATTTTATTTATCTTTACTTAATTAGAGAATTAAGTAAAGAACATTGACCTGCCTTATGTCTTTGAAATATCCGCCATCTCTAAACTTGTTTAAACCTACACAGAAATTATAGCGTAAAACTTTTTATATTATTAAATAATGACTACAGGTCATTATAAAGTAGAGTAACTAGAACTTACATCTACAGAATCGATAACTAAATGAAAATATTATATTAATAAACAGCTTAACAGGCCAGCCGAAGCACGAAGATATTATCTACGATATGTAAGTATGCATTTACAAAAAAAAGTAGTATATGTAGTATATCAGTTAGGTTCATAATAAAAGCTCTGCTAAGTTGGGATCAGATGGCCGTAAAACTAACACCCAGACAACTGATAAACGTTCCTATATATTTGTAAATACATACATATTATAAATAACCTACCCCTAGACACAGAACATATAATCATGTTTATCATACAAAGATTTGAATCTACGACATCTGGTTTGGCAGTCAGGGCACTAACCACTAGATAGACAGGCCAGATTCTATAATTTATGAAATATCCCTCATATTTCATAAATTATAGAATCTGGCCTAAATTATAGAGTGTAGTTTTAAGAATATATCATGTTTTAAGAATATATCATGTTTTAAGAATATATCATTAAGAATATATCAATATCATTCATCAACCTGAATGTTAGAGAAAATCGATGGAAGGGTTGAATTATAACGAGGGATAAAATATGCCTCACTTTGATTTTACGATGTCGTCAAGTTTTTCTGGTACGCATACTTAACTAAAAATGAAACAAGAGAACAAAGAAGTTAAATTATGTGCCAAAATAACATAGAATAGAATACTCTTTATTGTACACACGGCTACATATCAAGCTATACATTTCCAGTATAAGCTGACCTCTCATTGTATGGAAATCCTATACAACGCCAGATTAGCTTATACTGGAAATTAATAGCTTGATATGTAGCCGTGTGTACACCATAAGAATACATATGACAGGAGATAATAACACAAACGAGTCGTACAATGGGCGGTCTTATCGCATAAAGCGATCTCTTCCAGACAACCTTAGGATGAATAGGAGCTGAACAATACCTAATAGCAGTAGGTGTGCAACAAGATATATACCTACCAGAATTGTGGTATATCCATAAATAAAATGGTTTTTTTAATAAGTTTGTGGGTGTGTGTTAATGGTTTTTTTTATAAAGAAGGAAACTTAAAAAATAAACAAAAACATAATTAAATAAAAATTATTACTCTTAAATTATACAGACAAATAGTGCTCTCTGACTAGCTTTTCAAAAGCTGATATTGTCTGGGCACGTCTAATTACGATAGGCAAGGCATTCCACAGTCGAGCTGCATGTACACTAAACGAGTTTCCCATAAAAACAGATTTGTGCTCTGGGATATGTAGTTTAAAATTTACTGATGGTGTCAAAGGAACTCGAAGCGTTCTTTAAGATATGTACTCATATGGTTTCTAAAGAATTAAATGAATAGTTACTTTCTTCAATTTTATATGTGAATATTTATTTCACCTATATCTTTCTGGTGGTAAGCAAAGGTAATCTACAGAAACAAACAGCGACACACTAATAATAATAATAATATCCTGGGACATTATTTACACACGGTCATCTGATCCCAAACTAAGCAGAGCTTGTACTATGGAAGCCAGATAACTGATATACTACATATAATACTTTTCTTTTGTAAATACATACTTATATAGATAATTACACCCAGACTCAGGACAAACAGACATGTTCATGCACATAAATATCTGTCCTAGGTGGGAATCGAACCCACGACCTCCGGCGTGAAAAACAAGCGTTTGCCAACCACGCCAACAGGCTGCCAACTAAATAGAGTAGTAGCAAAGTTAACCCGATAAGTTGAGATAATCTTGTAGTTAAACCGTTGGACTGTGAAGTCAATGGGTTCTATTTCAAAAACAAGGCGCGCACGACTTTTCGAATTCATGTGCTTTAACATCATCATAACAGCCGAAACAGGTCCACTGCTGGGCATAGGCCTGCCTTAAATTTCTCCACAATTGCTGGTCTTGCGCTATCCGCATCCAGTGTTTTTCAGCGACCCCCACAAGATCATCGGACCATCTTGTAGGGGGCCTACGCACGCTGCATCTTCCGGTTCGTGGTCACCACTCGAAAACCTTCCTGCCCCTATGGACGTCGGTAGTGTAGTCATCAGTAACGGTCGTTAAGCCATGTCAGAAGCCTACTGGGTGGCTTGAAGATCTCTGTCACTGGCTATATGTCACCTTTACAATTAAAGGGACCCAATTAAAGAAATAATGATTTTGACTTTATATCAAAAATGACCTACAATTACAATGTTTATCGATTTAAATTAAAACACAGGCCGATTTTGGCGTAGAAAGCTAAATCACCATTAATAAAAAACGATGTAACCGTTCAAATCTTTACGTAACAATTCCCAATAAATCATATTTTCTAATTAGGTCACTACAATTCTAAAGGTGCGAATTATGATTGCTATCGAGTACGTAGTAAGAACGAATAAAATAATAGACTAATTTTCAATTTGCATTGTATGCCGAAAATAGTATTGCTGTAACTGTAAAATTGCCAAAAGCTGTTTTGCCAAATGCTTTTTTTCCAAATGAAAATTTGGGAAACATACTTACAAACAGAATTATTAATATTGAAAATATTATTTTAGTTTTACACTGTGTATGCTCAATGGTATATGAGTGGAAGTAGGATTGTTATTTCAATTACAGAACATGATAATTTATTTTATAAGTGTTAAGGCTTTTTAAACATCCAGTATGCATAGAGTCGGAAATTCAACAAAACTTTGCAACAATTCGTATTAGTTCGTACGAACTCGTGCAAGAGGCAACCCTAATGCCTCAATATTTCTATGAAGCTTTCACAGTCAAGTCTTTCGCAAACAAACTACTAAAGAGAGCACTTTGCTATTCTCCCCGTTCAGTTATTTGCAATAATGTACTGATATTTATTTTTTAAAATACATGTATACAAATGTTTGAAGGATGCCAAATAGCAATTAGGTAGAAAATAAATTGTAGGGGTTTTAAGTGTGAACAAGAATGACACCAAGTGACCTCATGTGGTCCAAAACTTACTGGACTCTGTATTATCTGTACCATACCTACTATAATAATAATATCTTGGGACATTATTCACACACGCTCATATGATCCCAAACTAAGCAGAGCTTGTAAATAATAATAATAATATTTTATTCTCTCACCACAATATTAAAGAATACATTGTATTAGGTGTATTAGTTATAGGTAGAAATTATAATATTGTGGGAGACTGGTGCCTAAACTACGCTCAAGGCCTGTATTTCAGGACACCAGGTCTCCACGCTTTATGAAGAGATACATCTACTATATAAAAATAAGTCGGGTTTTCCTTCCTGACGCTATAACTCCAGAACGCACGAACCGATTTCCACGGTTTTGCATTCGTTGGAAAGGTCTCGGGCTCCGTGAGGTTTATAGCAAAGAAAATTTATAAAATTTAACGCGGGTAACACCGCGGGGCACAGCTAGTTTATTATACATTCTTATGAATAATAGGATCACATGCATATGTACATAATTTGGTTTATGAGAATAATTAAGTTAACAAAGTAAAGAGAAAAAAATAATACAAAAACAATGTGTGTGTGCGTGTGTGTGTGTGTGTGTCCGTGTGTGTGTGTGGGTACGTGTGTGTATGTGTGTATTTGTGTAAGAATTCATATATCAATAGGTAGCTAGTTATTGCTGTCGCTTCAGTATGTAAATAGAAACCAATATATAGAATATAGAAACCAATATAGAAACTAGATAACTGATATACTACATATACTACTTTTTTTGGTAAATACTTACTTATATTGATAATTACACCCAGACAGAAGACAAACATTCATGCACACAAATATTTGTCCTAGGTGGAAATCGGACCCACGACCTGCGGCTAGCAAAGCAAGAATTTACCCACCACGCCGCAGGTTCGTCAATACAAGCCGTACCCATCAATATAGGAATCAAATATACCAGCTCATTTATTTTTATTTTATTTATTTAGGGATAATTAACAGCTACAACATAATACATACACATGGGATTTAAAAAAATATTAAGTAATGTTGCAGCCCACGACATTATCCTCAGAAAAACACAATCAATAAGTTGGTGAGTGCAGTAGCAAGATAAATTTACCTAATAAAAATATACAGAAAAAAGAACAAAATTGTACTAAAATTCCATTTTACATTACATTCTATATCATTTGATAGGACACTTAAAATTTTCCCTGGTGCGCTTGCAGCTGGGTTCTCTAGGTGCAATTCTTTTTTTTTTAAGAGACTATATCTTTTTAAATTTTTAAGACACCTCGCTATATCATTTTGTTTTTTGAAGTAACTACTTATTGCCAACTTATCCATTAACCTGTTTTTATGTAATAGGATGGCAAACGCAAGGCGCAAGGTGGTCTGATAGTACGTGATTACCGCCGATCATGGACACTCGCAACACCAGAGGAGCAGCAAGTGCGTTGCCTGCCTTGAAAGGAATAGGCTCGCTTCTTGAAAGTTGCCAAGTCATACCGGATCGGAAATACCTCCGCAGTTAATTGATTCCACAGATTGATAGTGCGCGGCAAAAAGTTTCTAATTAAATTCCTTGCGGGATCCAAGACTGTTAAAGCGATTCCCGGGGAAATGCCGGAGCCACACCGATCTGTATCATTTCATTGTGTTACACCGTTGATCTTGGCTTACAGGAGTTGTAGTGGTGGGTAAGAGGGAGGTAATAGTCCCATAGGCTATTCCATGAATCCCAGATTGTCCGGAAAAGCTAACTACTTACTAACTTGACGTTTACGTCAAGTTATGTAAAGAAATAAGCTGTAACAGAATAATATTTATGGTATTAATAATAATACTATTAAGGATAAGGAACGGTATAAAAGTTTAGGCCTGCTCCCGTAGTTAGCACTGACCTGCACTTTTAAGTATTCTGGTTGATTTGTTAATGATACAAAATATGAGGTTTTAAATGATATATTAAAAGTATATAAACTACAATTATTTAGTTGGTTAATACTAAGATTTATAAAATGATATATTAAGCTAAAATGATTTGATTTGATCTTTACGCGGCAATCGGAGCGGTTTCCGATTGCTTTGATAGTGTATCGATCGCGAGTTACTTACGAACTAACTTTATTTGCTAACAGTAGTGAATTTATATAATGACTAACATAAAAGTGCTGAGCTGTTCGGTCAATGTCCGAACATACTCCCGAGCACGAGATGAGAAGAGAAGATGTGAGTAAATCAAATCATCGTACATACTTGCATAATAAAATAACCTATCTTATCTAGGCACAATTACGTAAAACTATATTAATGTAAACAATAATATTTTTAACAATAAAATTTGATTTGATTTAATGTATTCAATTTGTAAATGGTTAGTCAAGTGAATTATATTTAATGGTTAGTTTTATTGGTATAGTAATTAAATGATAAAAAATCTAAATAAAACATGTCTTAAACTAATGAGTCCTCTATAGTGAAAACGGCGCGTTCTTTTCGAGTAGAAGGCATTGTAGCCCTCTCCCTTTGTCCTGCTTTTCGCATTGCACTGGGCCACCGTCTGGCCAGAAAAGTTTTTAATTCCACTTCACTTTCACGGTTTGATGGTTGCACATTTTCACTGTTCACTCTGTCTCTGATTGTTCGTGATAAAGCCCTTCCGTTCTGTCCGCCTTGATCCTCCCCACAGCGAGGTCCGCGGCACAAACCGCAGTAGGCCCTCCTCCATATCCACATTATTGCTGCACATACAACGACGGCTAACAGTATGTAAGAGATGGTGTAATGATGGATATCATGAGACGACATCTCTTCTACTTCTGCTTTGCTGGATCTTAAGGTCTCTATTTGTTCTCCAAGAAGCGATATTGATCTATTCAAAGACTTATCTTCAGTTAATACCTCATCTTCAGGCATTTGAATATTGATGATGTGATTTATTTGGTCAAGTTTTGGTACCGTAATTTTTGATGAAAGTTGGATTTGGTTAGATTGTTGCAATAGCGAATATAGATCGAAATCCTTGCCTCGTACAACACATTTCTCAGACATGCTAATGACCCCTGCCCGAGTGAGCTGGTGTACGGTAACTTGATCGTCGCATATCACTTTAATTGTGTAGGCATCACAACAAAAATATAAATACTGAGGCGTTGAATGTAATTCGACCCATTTATTTATACACATTGACCTTTGTGTTTTGCATTTATGGGTCAATGGATTACTATCACAGAAGCTGTTATCATTCTCTAGTTTCATGATAGGTTTAAATAGTTCGCACATGAATGAGTCTCCGTGAAGCAAACATGTATTTAGTTCATTTATTTTAGGTATAAAATAAGAATCTTTTTTCAGATTGACTGCAACGTACTGAGATACTGGAATTATAGTAACCATGGTAGTATTACTTTGGTGCGGGATAGCTATTATTTTGTATAATTGGAAATCTTCCCTTGCGATCAATGGGAAAGTAATTTCAAATATGATATATTCTCGAGTGACTCGTGTTTTTACTTTCAGTAATTTATAAATGTGCTGAATATCGGTTTCAATATTAGTTATTGGTAATGCTAGTTCCTTGGGCATTTGACTATGTATGATTTGTAATTCTTGTTTCATCTGATTAGGGTTCAACAAATGCAGACTAATCTGACCATGGTAAATTTCTGAAATCGTATCGATTAAGGTGTCTTGTATTCGTCTTAAATTGTTAATCATATTAAGTGTTGCAATCGATATGAGAGTGAAATCTTGCTGAGTCGCCATGTTATTGATTTCTTTTTGGAGTACATTGGTGGCTGAATCCAAAGCGTTTAAATGTTTATTTATGATTTTGTGTTGGGTTTCTATCATAGCTTCGGTTCTTTGTAATATGTTATGTTCCGCTTCAACTATAGAGGTTTGGTTTTTCCATAACTGAGCAAGGTGTTTTTGGTTACTAAACACCAGTTTAATATCCTCCTGGTATTTTTCGGCAAAATTCTCGTCTAAAACTCCGAACAAAGTATTAGCGACTGAACCCACCGCGTTGATAAGACCGCGTCGCGATCGTAAGCTCGTGCCATAGTGTTGGCTCAGCAAAAGCTGGTTATAGTATTCAAGTTCATTGTAATCATGACGTATTTGTAATAGAATCATGTTACAATGAGTTGGTACTGATAGTGACTCACACGACCTTTCAATGTAGTTTGTAAAATCTTTAACGGCTTTATATCCTTTCCAATAAGGAGACATGTCATAATATGTTACGAGTTTCCATTTATCTCGAATTAAATTTATTCTTCCGACTGGATCAAAATATAAAGTCTGGTTGCTGTCGAATTGGGTAAAGTTATATGAGGCTGTAGTTGGCGATATAATACTAATAAAAAAAAGTAATGCTAGTGCAATGTTTAATAATTTGGAATTTGTTCCTGTGTTCGACTGACGGCTGTTTTGCTTCTTTGGCTGTGATATAGAAGTCTGTTTGGATGCTGGTTTACTCATATGTTGATATTTTTTATCTTCCGTGTCGTTTTTCAAAGGTAAAATCGACAATTTTACGATGGGTCGTTTTAAGTAGCCATTCTTTGTTTTCAAGGTGACCACTCTCACGAGCTCATCTTTTCCTGGGTGGACTTCTGTAACGCGACCAACTGGCCATTTTCCTGCCGGTAGAATTTCATCATCATGTATCATTACTAGGTCACCCACGCTAATATTTTTCTGATACTCCTTCCACTTGTTTCTTGCAGATAATTGTGTTAGACATTCGGTTTTCCACCTGTTCCATAAATCTGTAAACAATTTATTCGTTAAGTGCCGTCTGGTCCGGGCATCTTCCTCTGTTTCCATTACAGATAAACCTGGTCGTGTCGATAGGAAGTGGGCTGGCGTTAGAAATTCTAGATCTTGAGGATCTTCTGACAGCGCACAGAGCGGTCGTGTGTTCATACAAGCTTCTATTCTGGACAGTAGAGTGGTGTATTCTTCGAATGTTAATTTTTGTTGACCGATTACACGTTTTAAATGTTTTTTCAATAAACCAATATTCCTTTCCCAAATTCCACCGGCATGTGCTGATTTAGCTGGATTATAGTGCCATTCAATTTGTAGCTCAGTAATCTCCGTAAAGAATTTTTCAATAAAGATTTGCTGAAGTTGTTCATACTCTGTTTGTAGCATTCTGTTGGCTCCCACGAAGTTTGTTCCGTTGTCACTGTATATGTGACGTGGTGCTCCGCGTCTAGCGGCCATTCGGTGCAAAGCTGCTAGGAAAGCTGAAGTGGTTAAATCGGAAACTAATTCCAAGTGAACAGCTTTTGTCACCATACATATGAAAAGTGCTATGTATCCCTTACTGGTCCTTATCCCGCGCCCTTTATTAGCCTTAACTTCTACGAAACCCGTGTGATCTACGCCACAATGATAAAAAGGGCTTTCAGGGTTAACTCTAGATGATGGTAGGTCACCCATGAGTTGAAATTGTTTTACTGGTTCTTGTTTTCTGCATGTAATACATTGTCGTATAAACTTTTTTGTTGCCATATAACCGCCAATTATCCAGTATTTTTGTCGAATGTTAGATAAAGTAAGGCGGGCCCCACCATGGAATGTTAATTCATGAGTATATTGTATTATTAATGTAGTAAGTCGATGATTATGAGGTATGATGATGGGATACTTCATCTCGGGGCACATCTGAGCGTTTCTTAATCTACCACTCACTCGAAGAATGCCGTCTTGCTCAACAATGGGGTTCAGATTCAAAATTTTACTTTTAGAATGAACTTTTCCATGCTTGTTTATGTAAAGTATGTCGTCGACAAATTCTGTTTGTTGCACGTTTTTTACAATAAGCATTTTAGCGCGTCGTAGTTCTTGCAACGTGAGGAAGGTTGACGAACCTTTTTTGTAGATAACCGCAGTATCCATGCTAGAATACGTACAATTTTTATAAATGAACTAAATTTATATAAGAGATGGTTTATGATATTTTGAAGTATAGGTTGACTTTGATGTTCTATGATAACGGCATTTGTTTGTTTTAAAATAGATTTCTTAATTTCTAAGTTTGTTTCATAAATAGTATGTGGTATACTTTTGTTCTGGAATGACTGAAGCCATGATGGGCCGTCCCACCATAACGAATGTTCCTTCAATTGATTGATAGTTAATCCGCGACTTGCAGCATCTGCCGGATTCTCGTTCGTATTTACATATCCCCAATTTTCTGATAATATGATTTTGGTTATAAATTTAACTCGATTTGTTACAAAGGGTTTCCATCGCGCTGGGTCTCCTTGAATCCACCCGAGTACGGCGGTGGAATCAGTCCAGCAGTATGTTTCTATTTTGTAATTTGTAAAGCAAGCACACACTTTCTTCATTAGCTGGGCTAAGAGATGAGCCCCCATTAACTCCAACCTAGGTGTCGAGATAACTTTACTTATAGGCACTAATCTGGCCTTCGCAGTAACCAAAGATATGTTACAACCGTTTCTGCCGCTTGTCTTGCAGTAAATAACGGCAGAATAAGCTTTATTTGATGCGTCGGAAAATCCGTGTAACTGCACATTTTGGTCTCCTGTTGTACCTATCCATCTGTTTATTGTAATAGTGTTTATTTTCTCCAAATCTCTCCTTAAATCGTGCCACTTACTCTTTATATCTTCTGGTAGCACGTCATCCCATTCCAATTTTGCTAACCATACTTGTTGAAATAGAATTTTCATGCTAATGCTTAAAGGAGTGAGCCACCCCAACGGATCAAATAACTTGGATATGTCCGAAAGAAGTGATCTCTTGGTTTCTGATGTTTTTGACTCTAGTTCCAATTTAGAGTCAAAAATGAATTTATCCCTTTGCGGATTCCATGCGAGTCCTAGCGTTTTGGTAGAGTCCGACTGTTTGAACTCATATGTTGATTGATTGCTTAACTTTTATCTAAGTCTGCCAAAAGTTGTGATTTGTTTGAGGTCCACTTTCGTAAATTAAATCCTCCCTTTTGTAATAGTTTTATAAGATCCGATTTGATTTGATTTACTTCCCGTTTAGAGTGGGCCCCTCCACAATAGTCATCCATGAAGAAGGATTCTTCTAATGCTTTTGCTGCGTCAGGGTATTTTAGTTTCTCTTCCTGGGTCAATTGCTTCAAACACATCATTGCCAAAAATGGAGCTGGTTTTGTACCATATGTCACAGTTGTAAGTGAAAATGATTTGATAGGTTGATCAGGTGATTCTCTCCATAATATTTTTTGATAGGGTTGGTCATCAGGGTGTACCAATATTTGACGGTACATCTTTTCAATGTCGGCTGTGAAAGCATATTGATACTGTCTCCACTTCAAAATTAACTCCTGTAAATCTTGTTGCAAATTTGGGCCCCGGTACATGACGTCATTTAAACTGAGTCCTGACATTGACCTAGCCGAGGCATTAAATACCACTCTCAGCTTTGTAGTAGTTGAATCACGTGTCACACAGTGATGAGGTAGATAACACTCGGGTGTCGTGTTCCCAGCCGAAGGTATCATATGACCCAACGTAGAATATTCATTCATAAAATTAACGTAATCCAATTTCAGTTCGGGATGTTTCTGTAGTTTTTCTTCTAATTTACGGAACTGTGCCAATGTTAAAGATCTAGTAGACCCGAGCTGTTCTTTTATTTCTGATTTAAATGGTAGTCGAACTTGGTATTTTCCGTTTTCTAATCTCTCTGTTGTTGATAAGAAGTACTGTAAACATTCATGATCCTCTGTAGACATCTCAATCGGCTCGCTGATATCCTCATTTTCCCAAAATTTGCGTAAGTCATCTGTATTTTGAAGGACAACGTTGCACATGTAATTTGGTTTCATGGCACCACATAGCAAAAATCCCAATCGTGTTTGCTGGGCAATCGGTTGATCCTCACTATCTCCTCTTAAGATGCCATTTAAGACAATCATGCCGTATACATCCGCTCCTAAAAGTAAGTCCACGGGGCGACTTGTATTGAAGTCCGGATCCGCTAAATTTATATTTTGTATGTGTGGCCAAGACGGTTTTGTAAAAGATTTGTTTGGTAAACATTTGATTAAACTACTCATGATAAGAACTTCGCCTTCTAACGAAAAGTCGTTATAGATTGATTGAATGCGAATATTCATCATTCCCTTACAGCTTCTCTCGTTTTCCCCAACTCCAATAATTTTTCCTTTACACTTATATCTTTTTAAGTTTAAAATTTGGGCCGCATTCTCGCTTATTATTGAGATTTGAGACCCCTGATCAATTAGACATCTCATGGTATGCTGCAATCCATCGGCTGCTGTCACCTTCACTATAGCCGTAGCTAAAAGAGTTTCAGTCATATCATTCCATGAGACATGATTTGAGCTCGATGTATGTTGAGTATTTGTTTTATTAGAACCGCTCAGTGTGTTCACGCCCTTATTGTTTGATTTTGCTGTGGTGGTAGATTTGTTCTTCGCGACAATTGCTTCATGCAATAATGTATTGTGATGAGCGTCGCATTTTCGACACCTTTTTGTTGAAATACATGATTTATTAAAGTGGTTGAATAGACAATTTACGCAACAATTTAATTTATTGACGGTTTTTAATTTTTGCTCATCTGTCAGTTGCGAAAATTGGGCGCACATCCACAATCCGTGGTCAGCATTGCAAAATGGACAAGTGAATGACCGCGAAACGTGGAAAGTTTTCATATTTTTCGTGTTTCATGAATTACTTTTATTTGGTGGTTGATAGTAATTGTTATGATAAAAATGTTTCTTTTGACTTGATGGATAGTTTAGATACGATGCTGGATAGTTCATCTTATGATTGTTCGGTTCCTGTTTACGCCGAGCTACTTCCAAGGCAGTAAACTTGGTCTCCAAGAAATCCAGGAATTCTTGAAGTACTGGTACTTCTCTAGGCTTTTTCACAGACTCTATATATTCTGAAAATGACTCGGAGTCCAGTTTTTGCGACAGTAGATGTACTAAAAGCGGATCCCAGTTAGTAATATCGATACCTAAGTTTTGTATGGCGTGTAAACATTCCTTTGTGACGTCGTGAAGTTTTTTAATCATTCCTGCGGTTTGTTGTTGCATTGTGGGGATATTTAATAAAATATTGATATGCGATGTGAATATCAGCCTCTTGTTATCGTATCTATGGTTTAGTATTTCCCAACATACCTCATAATTCTCTGAGCTAATCTGAAGATGATGGATCAGTCGCTCAGCCTCACCTACTACTTTACCTTTCAAAAACTGCATTTTCTGTGCTTTCGATAACGACGGGTTTTTATGTATAGTTTCTGTGAACAAATCTTTAAAAGACGTCCACTGGTGGTAATTCCCATGAAATTCAGGAATATTCATTTTTGGTGTTGACTTATCCCGATGCGCTTCAGACCACATATTAGAACTAATACTTTTCTTTAAATCATTATACATTTTCTCATATCTGGTGAATTCCTCTTGGTACCATACATCTTCACGACCGTTCTCAGCTTCTATCTCCCAATGTAAAATGTCAATAATATTCCAGCGACTTTGAAGGGACCGTAGAGCATCTTCGAATTCCCAGTTATTTTTCAAATGGTCAATTTCAATGTTGGTTACTGTCCTCAAAAACGCCTTAAAGTTTATGTTTTGCTTCTTTATCATCTCATCCCGTTTGATGTTGTCGTGTTTTAAGTTGGCGTCCTGCTGCTGGTCAGGTTCGGAACGAGACGACCCCTCATTTGGATTAAATTTTCCGATTTGACCACCATATAAAAGTTTAGGCCTGCTCCCGTAGTTAGCACTGACCTGCACTTTTAAGTATTCTGGTTGATTTGTTAATGATACAAAATATGAGGTTTTAAATGATATATTAAAAGTATATAAACTACAATTATTTAGTTGGTTAATACTAAGATTTATAAAATGATATATTAAGCTAAAATGATTTGATTTGATCTTTACGCGGCAATCGGAGCGGTTTCCGATTTGAGTAGAATGTCCTGCTTGTTCTCCTTGATTTGATATTCCTACCTCTATAGGAAGTTGCTTTAACTCTTGTTGCTTCGACAACAACTGACTCAAAGTCCTGTTGATTAACTCCTTGATCGCGATATACACTTCTTCCGCCTTATCATAACATCTTTTAGTAAAATAGACATGGTCAAACTCAGCAAGTTCACAGCATTGTTTATGATTCTGTTGATACTCTCTCCAATAAGCTTCCAATATCTCCAACTTTCTCTTACAATAGTCAACTGTTTTCCGCCCAGCACCATCCTTCTTAAAATTGGTTAAGAGATGAACCAGGGCGTCATAGATTTCAGTTTGGCCAACTACAATACTCTCCATCTTGCTCGTTGTTTATATGATACGATATGATAAAAAAAAATGTAATTAAATGGTTTGGTCTGACCTTATATTCTCCTTACGATACAGCTCCTCTGTCACAGCTTTTCAGCAGCCCAGCAGCGATTTCCTTGTCTAATGTGCTTGTCCACACGTCACTGATTACGAACTAACGGCGCACGTAATACTTTGCTAAGTATCTCGAAAACCAAAGCCCTAATTTTGCGTATAGCACTGAACACTAAAACTCGGTAAACGAAACACTTGCACTGCACTTCGCGAACTGATAGTATACTCGAAGGACCATATAAAAATTTAGGCCTGCTCCCGTAGTTAGCACTGACCTGCACTTTTAAGTATTCTGGTTGATTTGTTAATGATACAAAATATGAGGTTTTAAATGATATATTAAAAGTATATAAACTACAATTATTTAGTTGGTTAATACTAAGATTTATAAAATGATATATTAAGCTAAAATGATTTGATTTGATCTTTACGCGGCAATCGGAGCGGTTTCCGATTGCTTTGATAGTGTATCGATCGCGAGTTACTTACGAACTAACTTTATTTGCTAACAGTAGTGAATTTATATAATGACTAACATAAAAGTGCTGAGCTGTTCGGTCAATGTCCGAACAAACGGATTGATTCTTAAGGTGATTTTATTTGTTAGAACATTCGACATTAAAATTCTACAAACCTCGCTAAGTGTTAAGGAATCACTTAGTTGTTCACAAGGCACTTAGGTTCATTATAACTTGGTAAACTACTTGGTCCTAGCTGAAAAGCGGCACTAAAAGTAGATTGAAGAAGATGTCCATCATCCAAAATGGCGTACAAGTTTCCTCCAATAATTATATTTTTTCATGAAAAATAAACATGTATTAGCCAAATGTTAGTACATTTGGCTAATACGTATACAGAATATAGGATTGCAATAGGCAGCCCTATATACCGATTGTTTCTGCAAAGCTTCCACGGTCAAGTGTACTGCAAACAAACAGAAAACAGAGAGAACATCGTTTATACCGTTAGATGTACCTATTTCCCGTTCAATTGTTCCAGTCATACAAAAATGAAATGCAATTGCTAGCTGGAAAGTGTAATCCTGAAAGCAATAGGACATTGGAACCGATTAACACCAGTAGTGCAGTAGTGGAGTCATACACACAGCTGGGATCAGAGTCACCAGTATCTCCACAAAATGACATTACTAAACATAGCTCCATACTGTATTCCGATGAAATGGGTAAGGGTCTTGGTACCTTGCTTTGTAATAAGCTGAGTTGTTCCTTTGTCAACTATTGTATGCCAGGATTACATTATAAAGATATAATACATAAATTAATTCAGAATAAACACAGTGCCAAATCATGTATAACTCTAATGGTAGGAAATTGTAAAAACTTAAAGAAAAAAGACATTACAGATAGTTTCACTGAGATGTTAGAATTAGACTGTAATAAGATAATATTGTGTGCCTTCCCCTATGTGTCCAATGTGCCTGATAGTACAAATAATTATATCCACAAGCTAAATATGCACCTACAGTTTTTGGTTAGCCATTATAGTGATAAATTTATATTTTTGGACACAAATAGTTTTATAGATTCTTGTAGGGTAACCATGAGTACAGTTACTGTTTCAAGAAAATTTTTGAACATACTTGCAAGTTTAGTAGCGGCACATATTAACTCAGTCATAAGTAGTATGATGAAGTCACTTTTTATACCATCTTTTAGTAATGTTATTAAAATCAGTTTAGTTAGTAGTTTAAACATGTAAGCATGACAATAGAGAAGTGTGATAACTTTCTAATTCTATCACATCAAAATATAAACCGCTTCTCTGGCAAAATTCTAGACATAGAACTTTTTAATGAAAAATATGAAATAGATATCCTTTGTTTTACAGAAACATGGCTGAAGGCACACAAGATGGCTTTTAGTGTCTGTGGCTATAGGGTCGCCAGCTTTTATAATAGGGTTTCGGCAGAGGGTGGTGGAGTACTGATACTACTTCGAGACCAAATTAAATTTAAAGAACGTAAAGATATATGCCAACTATCCTCAATAGATAGTTGGCATATATCTTTACGTTCTTTAAATTTAATTTGGTCTCGAAGTAGTATCAGTACTCCACCACCCTCTGCCGAAACCCTATTATCCCGTGTGTGTGAGGTGGCATGTGTAGAGACGCAGTTTTATTGTATACTATGTGTGTATAGACCACCAGCATCCGATTTAAAGCTTTTTACAGCAACAATAGAAGACATTCTTAGGAAATTAAAAGTAAAAAAAAAATCCTTGTATGTGGTGATTTTAATATGAACATTTTAGCAGATTCACCTGAAATAAACATATTTCTATCTGTATTTCGGTCCTTTAACCTTAAATGCTTGTTCTCTGAGGCCACGAGAGTCACACCCACATCTGCTACTTGCATTGATAACATAATTACCAACTTTGATGTCTCTGAGAAGTGTTTGGTGGCTGGTGTTCGCTCTGACCATAAATGCCAAATAGTAAAGATAAAAAATGAGATAAATATAAATAAACAAAAAATTAGTTTTAGACCTTTAACAAAATCTAATTTGGGAAAGTTCAGTAACAACCTGGAGAATAGTTTGTGCCATCTATTGCCAAACAAAAGTAAGCCTAACGATATGTACACTACATTGTTCCACTGTCATCATCATCATCATCATCATATCAGCCGAAAGACGTCCACTGCTGGACAAAGGCCTCCCTCAAAGATCTCCACAATCTCCAATATTCCACTGTATTTGCAAAGAATTTAATAAAGCTTGTAAAATAAAAAACATAACGGTTGACAGTAATAAGATAAAATTTAGTTCTTGAGCAACTCAAGGCATTAGACTGAGTAGAGATTTTTTATATGAGTTGTATGACAGAAGGTCCTATAACCCTGATGTCAATTTCATTAATTATGTTAGAAATTATTCAAAAATTTTTAAAAAGGTTTGCATTCAAGCTAAATCTTTATATATAAGAGATAAAATTAAAAAATCAGATAATAAAATAAAATCAGCTTGGCAAATAATTAATACTGAAACTGGTAAAAGTAGATCAAGAGATCAAACATTAGTATTGAATATTGGTGACGAACTGGTTTCAGACAAGCTTACCATTGCCAATTTTTTAGCTGCTTTTTTTGCAAATATACCCGTGGATATTACTAAGTGTCTCGCATCATCACCAGATTTGGCTGAACTCTTTTTAAATCAAAGCGTAAAACAAACTGTACCTAACTTTAGTTTTAAATCCGTAACAAGTGATGATATTATAAAAGCTTTTAAGAGTATTAAAAGGAAAGGCACAGAAGATTTGTGGGGACTGTCTGTTAAAGCAATTGAATCAATCATACTAAACATTGCTACAATTCTTGCAGCCATCTTCAATGGCTGTATAAGTGATGGTGTCTTTCCCGATTTAATGAAAATAAGTAAGATAATACCCATTTTCAAGGCAGGTTGTTCAAAAAATGCCACGAATTATAGGCCTATCTCAATACTACCAGCTTTAAGTAAAATATTTGAAAAGCTGATGCTCAGCCAAATGTTGTCGCACTTTAACGTGAATGAGATATTGCATAACAAGCAGTTCGGGTTTACAAGGGGCCGCTCTACTCAGGATGCAGGTTGCACATTAATTAGGTCAATATTGGAGGCTTGGGAGGGATCACAGGATGCGCTGGGAGTTTTCTGTGATCTCTCTAAGGCTTTCGATTGCGTTGATCATCGTACGCTCGTTGTTAAACTGAAGTACTATGGAATATCTGGCACATCTCTTGATCTTGTGATGTCCTATTTATCGGGGCGACAACAGATGGTTTCGATAGGCGGTGCCACTTCGGCACGTCATCCTGTGAAAATGGGGGTGCCCCAAGGATCTATATTGGGCCCATTTTTATTTCTAGTTTATATAAATGATCTCCCTTATCTGGTAGAGAAAGTATCAGACATAGTTTTGTTCGCTGATGATACTTCGCTCATATTTAAAGTAAATAGAAAGGATAAAGATCTTATTGAGCATAATAAAACACTCAGCTTTATATCAGAATGGTTTTCGGCAAATAATCTCTTGTTAAATGCAGGGAAAACTAAATGCATCAGGTTCTCATTGCCGAATGTGACTCAAATTGTACCAACAGTTGCACTTAATGCGAAAATATTAGATCTAGTCCCATCGACCGTATTTTTAGGATTGACACTTGATTCAAAATTGCAATGGGGTCCTCAGATTGAAAAGTTAGCAGGTAAATTAAGTTCGGCTTCCTATGCTGTCTGGAAAATAAGGCAATTGTCAGATGAACAAACTGCTAGATTAGTGTATTTCGCGTACTTTCATAGCATTATGTCGTATGGCATTCTGCTGTGGGGTTCGGCGGCTGACATAGGTACTATTTTTGTATTGCAGAAAAGAGCAGTCAGAGCCATTTATGGTTTAGGCAGTCGCGATTCTTTGCGAAATTTGTTTAAAGAAATAAATATACTTACTGTGCCATCGGAATATATATATCAGAATATAATGTTTGTTAGAAAAAATATTCATAATTATAAAAAGAAAAGTGAACTGCATAATATAAATACTAGGAATAAAAACAAACTAGCCATGCCAGGCTTTAGAGTAAGCAAAACTAATAAATCATTTTTAGGAAATTGTATTAGGTTTTATAACAAGCTTCCTACTCAAATTACTGATCTGCCTGACACAAGTTTTAAAACACATATTAAACGTATACTTATGGCTAGGGGTTATTACACCACTAAAGAGTACATCGATGACAAAGACGTCTGGCTCTCACTTCCTACCTGCACATTGCTCGCTGGAGATCTTGTAGCCATATAGACATGACTGATCTGCTGTGTTACGTGAACTATCTGCAAATGATTGCTATCATATACTTAATTTAAAATTATTGACTCTGTCTCAAAATGAATAATGTTATTGTTTCGAAGTTTTTCTTTTGTATACCTAAATATAATCTAAAATAATAAGCATTCAGACAACCGATCGAGCATATATTGTGTTTGCCTACTAAATAATTACTCTAATTGGACCAAATCCCGTGTTCATGCCCGCTTGAGTATGTTTCGCCGGACCGTCTCAACTGGGTCGTGTTGAAACCGGTAGTAGATGAACCCACTGAGTTTGTTTCGCTGGGTCTTCTCAGTTGGGGCGCATTGGATCCGGTGGTAGCATTAAAGCGCGACCGTCGTTATTAACACAAGGTCCGTCATAATAATAATACCTTTAATATAGACAGAACCATTGACAATATGTAGTAAAAATATTAGACTTAAACTAGATAATTAAACATAATCTCTTGACAATAACTTGATACGAGCTAGCTAAATATCATTTCTGTAATATTACTACAAACATGTTCTGACTACACGACAAGCGCTTTTTTAAAGTCTACGTGAATAAAAACCTTTTTTATTTATTTATTCTATTTATTTAACATGTTCATGGCAGGATTTTAGGAATGCCACAAGCAGGGCAATGTATGTGGCCACGTTCTGGGCCACAATTTAACAATTTGCCATCGACACGCTAAGAAGAACTAACACATCTGATTCCATACCGAGCAGTTGGTACCGTGGCAACTCGACAATTGATAAACATACTAAAATATTTCCATCTATTTTTTGTTTTTTTTTATTTTTTATTAATCTAAATATGTTTTATTTTAAAAGTTGATAAATACAGAAGAAAAAACGAGATAGTAAAATCTTATGGAAACTAGACCTAAAATAATTAATGATTTTTATTATTGGCCGTGATTATCTATATATATAAAAATCAATGCCACTTTTCGTTGTAATGTTATAACTCAACAACGCCTTTACCGATTTGGGTAATTTTGGTCTTGAATTATTCGTGGAAGTCCAGAGAAGGTTTGTACGTAGATAAAATTTAAAAAAAGTCTTGAAAAAGTGTAAAATCAACATCTTATAGCAATTTAATTTTTGTATTGTTTAAACTGACAGATATAAGTTCTGGATAAAACATATTGCGTTTCACCATCACCTTATTTGCCAGATAGCTATTCGGCAGTTACTAATTAGTAGGTTTGGCAACGTCGCTTTTTGTCGTTCCGTCTTACGTAACAGACAACCTATAAATACATTTCTTATGATAAACACACCTAAAAATATCTTTTTACAATTTTTTTTATGTTTATCATTTTCAGGTTTGCATAAATATTTTAAAATTTATCTTCTAACTATTATTTTATCAAATCAAAATACATACTTAAATTGTTTTTTTTTTGCGTGAAATTAAACGTACGAAAGTCAAATAAATAGACGTCAAATGTTAACGTCAACAAATGTTTGTTGCGGTGCTTCGGTGGTGTTTTTCTTAGCGGTGTCGGATTTATGAGCGGTTCACGATCAAATAATTCATCAATTTCGTCTTCAATAGTATCAAATATTACCATTTTATTCTAACAATAAACAATACCGAAATAAACATTGAATGACATCTGTCAGATATCTTATCATCAGTTAACTTTGCTATCTGAAGCTTGATCTGGCCAATAGTTTACTTTGCAGTTTATTTGCCAGTTAATACTATTTATAGATTATGAAACGCAAACGATGTCTTTATTCGATAGATAAGTTGCAAGTAGCTTATTCGGGACTTTATCTGGACATTGTGAAACAGACCCTAAATGAACTTAATAATCATTTTTTTTATTACTATGCCTTATACGTAGCGAAGCACGTACGGCTAGTTATAGATAAATCACACCCAGACACAGAACAAGTACAAAAAAAAACCTTGATTAACAACTGCCTATAAAAAAATACGTGCGCTAGATTGAAGTGAATCTTAATAAAATAACACAACATATGCGTTCATATGTAGCATCACAGGCGTGCATCTACAAGGCCTGCATACGTGACACTATTTTATCTATCACTGTGTGTACGTTGCTATCTTTTGTTCCACTTCGGTGGTCCTGGAATATAGCTCTCCTACTCTTTTTCCTCTCTAAATGTAACTAAATGTGCTTCTATGTTATGCGTCTTTAAAATTTTACCATCAATTATAATCCGCTTATCAAACTACTACATAAAATTAAATATTTACGACGTTTTTCGCCAATGCATAATGGTTCAAAGGCGTGTGCAAAACTTAATAACATGTTTTATCATCATCATTGCGTGGCAAGTCGCTGGATACGGGCAGCAGAAGACAAGCCACTGTGGAGAACCTTAGGGGAGGCCTTTGGCCGACAGTGGACGTCTTTTGGGTGATATGATCCTAATTTTTTTTATATTAATATGTTTAATTAAATAACTTCTTCGTACAATAGTTCATTTTGTTGAATAATCATTTATTTTTGTGAACTTATAACAATATTATAGGTAGGTACTATTTTATATATTACTAGCTGTGCCCCGCGGTTTTACCCGCGTTAAATTTTATAAATTATCACAGCTCCACCCCCGTAGGTGATAGCGTGATAATATGTAGCCTATATGTTGACCCGACCTCTTAGTAATATTCATGCAAAATTTGAAGTAAATCCATGCAGTACTTTTTGAGCTTAGCCCGGACATACATACAGACAAACAGAAACACAGACAAAAAATCTAAAAACTATATTTTTGGCTTCAATATCGATTGTAGATCACGCCCCAAGTATCCTTTTAAAAAAATATTCAATGTACAGTTTCGACTTTCCTACGACTTTATTATATGTATAGATATTGTATTAATAATAATCGTATCAATTATAATGGTACAGTTTATTTAAAGTCCCTGGATCCTGTGCTAGGTTATTAAACCTGTGTTACAGAATATAGTGCCCTCCCCGCTTTTATGACAACAATAATTTATGCAACAAAGTAAAATTAAAATTAATTAAATTTAAAATTACTCTAAAAGAAGGTTACAATTAATATTAAAACATTATTACAATAAAATAAAGACCATATTCAAATAAAATTAAGACATGATTAAAGTAATAACATCCCGGATGTCATTAACACCCGGCTATCTGATCCTAAACTAAGCAGAACTTGTACTATAGAAACCATGTACCTAATATACTACATGTATATTTTTTTAATTTTTAAAGACAGCTTTGTATTTGGCGGCACAATTATTGAAATAATAATGCAGTCAAGTCGGCTGCTGGCCAAAGGGAACTTGCCACGACCCTCACAAGATCGGCGGTTCACCTTACGAGCTAACATCGCTGCGTATTCCGCTTTGTCTAACTTATAATAATAATAATATCTAGGGACAATGTCACACAGATCATCCTAGCCCCAAACTAGGCAAAGCTTGTACTATGGGTACCAGGCGACGATATCATCATCATCATCATCATTACAGCTTAAATAAGTCCACTGCTGGACAAGCCTCCCTCAAGAATCATCTTGAGGGGATATGCCATAATAGCCACGCTTGGCAGGCGGGTTGGCGATCGCAGTATGATGGTCGTAGTACTCAGAAGGAAGCTGCTTCCCGTCCTCTGGTAGATATTCCCTCGGGTCGACTTCTACGCCCCCCACGGGATGAGTTGGGGTGATGATATTCTGATTCTGATATTTGTCGCCGTCACCACACAGCGGCGACGATATACATACTTGTAACATACTTGTATAGATAGATAAATACTTATATAGGTACATAGAAAACATCCATGACTCAGAAACAAATATTCGTGCTCATCACACAAATACTTGCACTTACCGGGATTCGAACCCAGGACCACCAGCTTCGTAGGTAGGAGCACTACCAACTAGGCTACGGTGACCTTATAACATACATACATAGACTCACGCCTGTTTCCCAGAGGGGTAGGCAGAAACAACGAATTTCCATTTGTCACGATCTTTGTACAGGTCTTTTGCCTCGATTACTGTCATTATATTCTTCATACATGCTCGCCGGTTTAGGGTACTTCTGACCTGCCCTTCCTTGAGAACGTCTCCGATTTGGTCAGAGAATGTTCGACGAGGTCTTCCCCTTCCGATTGTTCCATTTACACAGGCCAGGTGCACTTCTTTGGTGAATCTTCTTTCATTCATCCTTTCTAAATGGCCAAACCAGCATTCCTTTTTCAATCTTTGTGACTACATCCTCTTTCACGACACAACGCTCTCTTACATCAGTATTTCGAATTATGTCTCTCAAATTCACACCAGACATACTTCTCAGAGCTCTCATTTCCACTGCATTTATTTGACTTTCATTCTTTTTCTGCCATACCCAACTTTCACTTCCATACAATAAAGTTGGCACTAACACTCCATCGTGCACGGCTAGTCAAGCCTTCTTTGAAACTTGCCGGCCACTCATAAAGGCGTTTGGTGCCCCATTCACTCTGTTCCCCGCATTTACTCTTCTAACAATATCTTTTTCATATTTCCCATCTCTCGTAAACAAAGTTCCCAAATATATAAACTCTTTCATCTGTTCGACTTTCTCTGCTCCAATTACAATATCACATGCTGTCGTAAAAAATACAATTCCACTACTTTTACCATACACTGATTTACTTTGTATATTTCTTATGTAAGGCCGCCAATTGTTTTGTAATAATTTGTGTATTTTCTCATGTCATATTGATATCTCTATCCTGGGACATTTTCACATACGGCCATCTGGTCCCAAACTGAGCAGAGCTTTTATTATGGAAACCAGGCAACTTATATACAACATATACTATTTTTCTGTAGTCAGGACAAAGCATTTACTAACCACGACACGTTTGTAGGAAACGGTTCTCGATATTACTGCCAACAATATTCAGATGTCGATAGCGCGTTGACGTGAAACTAATACGACACCACGCTACGTTAGAACCAACACAGTGTAACATTAGTTTATCTGACAGAGTATAACTACTAGCATTTTGTGACACGATCAGGAATAATCGCAATGTGATATATAAGTCGAATAAATTATGTACAGACCAGCACATCCACCTACAAATTTCTCTTATAGATTTTCATCTTTATCAGATAAACATAAGGTTCACTTTCAATTGGGGAAATTAGTCAGATTGGGGTAGCTTGATATGCTGGCGTCTGTACTTACAGAAAACTACACTTTTTACTACCGGTTGGCATATTTGGTAGGTACTTGCCATTCACGCCGCATATACAAAATATCTGTCCTGGGTGGGAATCGAACCCACGAGCTTCCATTCCCACCCAGTGCAGATATTTGTCTGCATGGACACGTCTGATTCTCCTGCGTCTGGGTGAAATTATCTATACATATAATAAAATCGTAGGAAAACAAAACTGTACATTAAATGTTTTTTAAAAAGGATAGTTAGGGCGTGATCTACAATCGATATCGAAGCCAAAAATATAGTTTTTGGAATTTATGTCCGGGCTAAACTCAAAAGTACTTCATAGATTGACTTCAAATTTTGCATGAATATTACTAAGAGGTCGGGTCAACATATAGGCTACATATTATCACGCTATCACCTACGAGGGAGGAGCTGTGATAATTTATAAAATGTAACGCGGGTAAAACCGCGGGGCACAGCTAGTCTATAATATAAGTAGTATTTCTTCTGTTGTTTGACTAAATATTTTCATTTAAGAAATGAAAATTTATTCATACTTGGGTATTAACATACAGTTGTGCACATGGCTACATATCAAGCTATACATTTCCAGTATAAGCTAATCCCTCGTTGTATAGGATTTCCATACAATAAGGTCAGCTTATACTGGAAATGTATAGCTTGATATGTAGTCGTGTGCACAACTGTATGTTAATACCCAAGAATGAATAAATTTTCATTTCATAAATGAAAATATTTATTAATATAGACAGAACCATTCAGACAATATGTAGTAAAATATAAATTTCAATAATTAAACCTAAATATAATCTCCTTACAACTAAATATCACTACCATTATAAAATAAATTGTATAAATGTTTTAACATTCCGTGTACCTAAATATCTGTAATAATTAACTAGAAATAATAACTGTATTACTACAAACATGTTCTGACTATTTACGAGCGCTTTTT
Organism: Pseudoips prasinana; assembly: GCA_951640165.1. Lineage (NCBI taxonomy): Eukaryota > Metazoa > Arthropoda > Insecta > Lepidoptera > Nolidae > Pseudoips > Pseudoips prasinana. The sequence continues at coordinate 10,850,828 of OX621254.1, forward strand.
TTAAGTCTACGTGAATAAAAACCTTTTATATTTTATTTTAAAATGTAGACCTTGATATGTGGCTCTGTGTACCTACTTGTCAACCTTATAATGCAGCACATAAAAAAAACTTGTGTGTACTTATGTACACGCGTTAGAAGTTATACTTCTTAATATACAACTTGAACATAGTTATCAATTTTCATACCACCTAGAACTAACGTCATGCTGTTATTTTTACGATGCGCGCGCACGATGCGCACGCATCGTAAAAATTCACTCCCATACCACCTAGAACTAACTTCATGTTGTTAATTTTTTTGGTGTCGGTGTGCGCGCGCATCGTAAAAATTCACTCTCATAATTTTTCTCCATCGCGCCAAAAGAAGTATAACTTCAATTATAGTCATACCTATACAATATTAAGGCACTAGATATTATTTGTCCAAAAATGAATAACTACTTACTTAATTACTATTTTAAATTTCATTTATATGTGAAATGTTACTAATGAATAATATATAATACTAGCTGTACCCTGCGCTAATACGCCACTAAAATAAATAAATAATAAAGTGGAATTATAGTGGCGCTATCTGTCGCAGATTGGTCTTACCAACTCAGACATCTTCGTGGGCTCGTGCACAACACTTTGCTGAAGATCATCACATGATCAAAATGCATAGTTTACGATTCTACAAAGGACATTATCATCATCATCATCATATCAACCGAAAGACGTCCACTGCTGGACAAAGGCCTCCCCCAAAGATCTCCACAATTGCCGGTCTTGCGCTATTCGCATCCAACATAAAGGACATACATATAATATGCAATTTAAAAAAGTCGTGTAAATATATTCAATTTAAAATGTTATCTCATTTTTTTATTCAATAGAGATATTCCGATACCACTTCTATTCAAATGTGATTAATAGAACTAAGTATTTATAAAGAAATGTTAAGGTAATTTACGCCGTCTTTTGTTAGAGTTTTCTCAATTATATTCACATCCCACGCGTTTGTAAAGATTTGCTCCAAAAGTACGTGATTTATGTTTACTTATATAGTCAATATACTTCGGCACGTGTAATGATACAGTTTATATATAACTAGCTGTGCCCCGCGGTTTTACCCGCGTTAAACTTTATAAATTATAATCTAGGGTGTCAGCTATCTCCATACCAAATGTTTTTCTTAAGCGAGTAGCCCATCCTTAAAACCATTAGTAAGTTGTTAAGGTGTGTACATTCTAGAATATTCTATCTATCTACGAGTCAGCAAGAAGATCATAATATAAAGTATGTTCAGAATAAATACTGTTCAATGATAATATTTATTGGAACTAAACATGATTAAACCCATTACAGTTCAACGAACTAAGCGGTTCTTAATAATATAAACAACGAGTTTAATCTACTGAAAAGCTATATTATAAAGTTGAATAAAGGTTCGAAGGCTGGCAATGTCGAATTGATTGAGATATCAACTGATATCTCTATAAATTCGATATTTGTGACAACCACAAATTTTAATGTCTTTAGTGCTCTAATGGCTTCAATTATAAATTATGATGGCAATTTTAAGGTGCATACCATAAAATTATATAAATTTTGATGACAATACATCTTTATCTGTTATCATCATCGCTCATAGCCAGATACTCTCACTGGTCTGTAAGTAATTGGCAACATCAAGCAAGTAGGCTCGCGGTCAGTCCATAGACCGCCAAAGTGGTTTAATTTCTGAGCGTCTCCTTGCTTCGGAGGGCACGTTAAGCTGTCGGTCCCGGTTGTAGCCATTAGGCAACAGTCGTTAAGCCATGTCAGAGGCCTAATGGGCGGCTTTAACAACTCTGACACTAGGGTAACCCCTGCCCACACGATATCGAAGATCGTCAAATCAGCCGATAAAGGTCCACTGCTGGACAAAGACCTCCACAATTGTCGGTCTTGCGCTAACCGCAACCATTTGAGGGCGCTATAAACACCACGCTTGGCAGACGTGTTGGCGATCGCAGTATTATGATCATAGTACTCAGAGAAACGCTGGTGCCCGTAATTGTCCGCCGCATCGTTTAAATAGACAGGTATTTACATGATGCTAATAATAAATAATAAATAATAAAAATCTTTATTGACTTAAGTGATACGTTTACATTGTTCTTAATCTAAGAGTATGTTTCTATACTTATTACATTATTCTAAGTGAACACTAACGTCTAAACTAGGCCGAGCCTGTACCTCAGACGGTAGATTCTTTTATATCTATGTATTAGAACAGAAACAGACGTGTACAATAATATCTTTAAAACAAGCATAATTTCTAAATTTATTCTAAATATTAAATCTAAAACTTATATGTGAATATATAAAATAAGGTTGCGGGTATTTATATTTTAATAATCGAGTGAGGGGTCGCTTCGCTCGTCACAAATATGCATAGTTTGCTGTCAACAGCAAGCTTATTTGACCACTAAGTATGTGAACTTCTAACATTTCAATGTAGTTAGTATATTTTGTTTAAGTTGGCGTACATGTGATAATTTTAGTTTTAATTAGTTATATAATTATTTCACTGTTGTTTATGTGTTTAGAAAGCTCATATTGTAATTGGGATAGTAATATAGTTTGATTTTATATTTATTATATTATTATATAGTATATAGTATTTAATGTTTTACGGTAATTTTAATTATTTTTATTTTTTAATCATATAATATTTTAATGGTTAATTTTACGATAAGAACTATTTTATATTAAATAATAAATTTTCTATGTCTTCATAATTTTTTGACTTTAACCAAGTTACAAGTACACTTTTACATGTTTGTTTATTCATTGGATATATTTCAATAACTTTATTTACTTTATTATACAGCATTGGACCAAGATAACATTGGAATTTATTGATATCGTAGGTTTTATATGGCGTTGTTGGGCATACTCTATCCATGCGTCGTTTACTAATTATTTTTTTATCATATTTAACTTTTTCGTGTTGGTTAATTATAATTTCTTTAATGAATAATTTGCTAGCTCTGCGAACTTGTAAAACATGACTAAACTGAAACGATAATAACAATAAATAAATAAAAACGCTGCGTGGTGATTACATAAAATATCAAACACATCTCATCCCGTGGGGGGCGTAGCAATCGACCGAGGGAATACCTACCTGAGAACAAGCAGCAGTGTCTTTCTATGAACTATGACCATTAAACTGCGATCGCCGACCCGCCTGCCAAGCGTGGCGATTATGGCATATCCCCCCTATTATTTGGGGAGGCATTTGTCCAGCAGTGAAAGTACTTTGGCTGACATGATGATGATGATAACAAAATGGGAATCCAACTCAATATTAAACTCTATTCAACTGTACTGTAAGCTCTTCTTTCTTTCAGATAAAGTTAATTAAACTATATTTTAGGATTATGGTTTAATGGGCTTACATAATAGGGGTTTAACGGGCCTGTTGGTGTGGTTGTTAAATACTTGCCTTTAACGCCGCAGGTGGTGGGTTCGATTCCCACGGAGGGCTGATATTTGTGTGCATGAACATGTCTGTTTGTCCTGAGTCTGAGTGTAATTATCTATATAAGTATGTAATTACAAAAGAACATGTATATGTAGTATATCAGTTATCTGGTTTCCATAGTACAAGCTCTGCTTAGTTTGGGATCAGATGGCCGTGTGTGCATAATGTCCAGGGTTATTATTATTCAATGGTTTTTAGGCTCTACGGTTTTCGTGATATAAGTATATAAATTATATTTTAGGATTGTTGCTTAATGGGCTTACATTTCTAACACACTACTTAATATGCCCAGTACGCCAAGGTCACGACATCATAGTCATGACCTTGGCGTACTTTTTGGTTAGTCATCTATACATGACTGTGGCAGTCAAAAGGTTAAAACATTCGCTATGAATATTTATTCCAGTTTATTTGGCTCTAGAACATCATTCAGAGTCTAGTAATTTAGCGTGTTTTGAAAATTGTCTGACCCTTCAAACGTATGAAAAAGATAAACGCATGATCAATCCACGAAGAACTTGTAATCGGCGAGGTTAAGCAACTAGGATCGCGGTCAGTCCATAGATGGGTGACCACTAAAGTGGTTTAATTACTGACCGTCTCCGTGTTTCGGAGGGCACATTAAGCTGCTAATGCATTTGGACAACAGTAGTTAGCCATATACTTGAACTATTTTGACACCAGGGTGTCAAAATAGTTCAAGTTAACTTATTGTATGGGCAGTGGTTACTGCCCATACGATAAGTAAGTAACATATAAATAATAAAAAAAATATATAAATAAAAAATGACCAGTTCTTTTCACAAGAATTTCAATAGATAGTCGGTGTAAAACCCAAGCGTCTAATCTTTAGCCCTAATCCTATTCATATCCTATTTTGTGTGCATTTATCACCTTAGGGTACCTAAGTTAAAATGATTTATGCTGATGGTAAGGTAGGGTCTAAGATGGATAGTATCAATTTTGGTATCCAATTTCTAGAGAGCTTATCGTTTTTTTCCAGACAGCGGATATTGTTATGTTAATACTGTAATCTTATATTTAGAAAACTCTTCGGAGTTTAAAAGGTAGGGTAGACCGTCAGCACAAAATACTAATCTAATAATAAAAAAATCTCTACATGAGAACTTTATTATTATTAGATTAGTATTTAGTCACCGTAAGTTCCAAATTCATATAGGGCTATAAGAGTATTTTCAGAAGAGAGAAAGAATATATATTTATTACACAAATACCTACATCAATATAAATTAAGCAATAGGGTACAACACGCAGATGAAAACATACATATTTTGATACTTATAAATAATAATTAATACATTTATCTTTTATCCAAAATTTTACGCGCCTATTCGATGTGGTACCCATACTAAGCACCTTCGTGACTAAAAGGCCACAATTCAGCATTCTGCCACGGATGACTGTAGCGTTGATTTTCTTCTCTTTTGCTTCGCTTGCTTTCGCTTTCGCTCTTGACAGAGCGGTCGTGGTCAAATCGATAATCCACGTCGGTGGTAAAGGTGGACACAGCTTTCCGCACGATCTCCCGCCATCTCTCTTTGTTGGCGGACTGCCTGGCACAGTCAGATACGCAGCTTCCTACTGCGGATTTTACTTGGTCAGTCCAGCGCATAGGTGACTTGCCGCGCGATCTAGTTCCTTTCACTTTCCCTGCACAACCAGTCGTTCTATGCAATCGTTATCCCGTCTAGAATGATGTCCGAAGTACTGCAGTATGCGCGACCGTACTATGGCCGATAGAATGCCGAGATGCCGAGCTCTTCAAGTATTGATTTGTTAGTGCGGAACTCCGTCCACGATATCCCGAGCATTTTCTTCCAGCACCACATCTCCAGAGCATCTATCTTCCCCTTTTCATCTCGCGCACTGTCCATATCAACTGTGGCCAAATGTGTTTCCTTACAAGACTGCTCCTTACTGACCGCACTTAACTAATACTCGAATGTAACTATCTGGAATATTCGCAGTGATATGCGAGGGTGGGAGTAGCATCTAATAGAATAACAACATTAACGACCAAGACGTGAGCGCGTGAGGTCGTGTTACGGGAACTAGCTCCGTAATTTTCCTAATACACCAACCGATGCCTATTGAATTAATTATGAATTTGGTTTCACTGGGTACACGCAAAAATCCGGTTTTAGTAGGTATTTTTCCCTAGATTATTTGTTAAGGTTTTCTTTAGCACTAAACGTTTTTTTTAATGGGTAACATAATTTTTTTAATCGTCTTTACATTTTTTCATTCTCATAGATACTTGTTCTGATTTTTAAGTATTTGTTTCTTAAACCTAATATACTATATATAATATCTTTCAATGATATTTGAGCCACTTACTGGTCTCAGTTGATGCCAGTGCAATGTGGGATGACGCAAGGATATCGACGCATGTTGGATCCCACACAAAAGGCCTACCCAGCTTTCAAGGCAGAAACGTTATGTGGTTATCCCGTCAGGTCTCTTACCGTTGTCAGGTGCCAGGCCATTTGGTTTTAAGCTATATTAAACGGGCCTGTTGGCGTGATTGACAAATCTTGCTTTTTACGCTGGAGCTCGTGGGTTCGATTCCCACCCAGTACAGACATTTGTGTCCATGAACAAGTCTGATTGTCCTGAGTCTGGGTGTAATTATCTATATAAGTATGTATTTACAAAAGAAGAGTAGTATATGTAGTATATCATTTATCTGGTTTCTACAGTACAAGCTCTGCTTAGTTTGGTTAAGATGGCCATGTGTAAATAATGTCCCAGAATATTATCTGTACGAAAAAATTAGAGGCGATGTGAAAAAAGTTTCACTTGTAGACTATAGTATGTCCTTTGCAGGCGGACTAGTCTTTGCTGTGACTGATTATTAAGGCCAAAATGCAGTGACTAGAACGTCATAAATAATCATAAAATGAAAAGGTCATAAGACACGGATAATCTTCCATTCCATACATACATTACTCTTCTGTATTACGTACAACGTCGGACCCTGACACCTTGACCTATATACGAGTCCGCATTGAAGTATAATAAAATCGTAAGGGTCCCGAAGTTTGAACTTTTAGATTCTTTTACGAAAGTTAGTTAATGACCAATTTTCGTAATCGATATATGTCTCTCAGTTTTTATTAAAAATAATCTTTATTTATTTATTAATGTACACAAGAAAAAACACTACAAAGAAATTTCTTCCAGCAGACCCGCGAGAGGAGAAATTAAAAAAATAGAGCATAACGTGTGTAGTTTCTACTATTACATATACTGGTATACATACACTATTATCTTTATTTGATACTTACATCAAATAAAGAAATATTCCAGACTTATTGTGTTTTAACCTTTACCCACATAACTTCTCAACCAATCTGAATAACATTTCGGATGGACGTAGACCCTAGTATGGAAAATTCATAACAATAATCTCGGAAAAATTTATCGACATATTCCAGCAGGGTATACCCGTGAACTAAGGTGAATATCTTATTATTATCTTATTAGTATGGCCTACTGGTGGGGAAACAGTCGGGTGTCTAACACGACTGTTTCCCCGAGGAATAGGCCGATATGACGGATTTCTTCTTGTGACAAAACTTGCATTTTTAGTACCTAATTTAATGCCCTGGTCCAATTTCAGTCCCAGCGCCTAGTCTCAATAGAGAATTGCCATTTGCGTGGGACATATTATAGTGTCACTCTTATGATGCGATGGGAACGAGCTAAAAGAGATCAGGTACAGCACCGACAGCTTTACGGGGTGTAAATACCCCAACTAACAGACTCCGAATAATTTTTACGGAAATTACCAAAAATCAAGTTTAGTTCCGACCCGGGATTTGAACCTAGGACCCCATTATCCGTGGTTGAACACGCTACCAATGAGGCAGTCGAATTTATACATCGGTATCGATGTATCAGAGTTGTTCAAGCTGCCAATACGTTCCTGATATGGCGTATGACGTGAACTGTCAGTTTAACGTTCCCTTAAAGTAGCATTTTATGGTAATTATACTCTGGCTAGTATCTACTAGCTAGTACAACCCATTGCACGTAGCTTTCTGCAAACAATCGGCGAGATTAAACAGAAGTTAATTTGCTGTAACCCGAAAACGCTACTTTACTAGCCTGTGGAGCCAGTAGAGCCATATCTAATTAGCTCGGAGACTAACGGCAGCCACATACAATTACCTAATAGGACTCCGTGCAATTAGGCGCGTTATAATAGGTGCCGCAGCCCGGTGATCTTGGCAGCCGGGAACGTGGACTCCCTTGCACCGTCATATTATTATGTTCGACTGGCTGCTCTGTGGGCGAAGGCTCTTAGCCTCCACTGTGGGAGGATATACTAATAATACTAATTTATTTAAAATTGTTATGAATTGATTGATAGATAATTTTTAAATTATTTATTTTATATTGCAATTTTAAAGTATCAATGCTAAGAATTAATTAATTTTGATTTTTTATATTTATTCTGAAGTGCAGTTTGTTTATTGATTATTTTTTGTTATTTATTACATATTCATATTTTAAAGTAACGTCAACTGTACACGTTTAAATGAAATATTTAAGAAATTTTAAATTAGATGTAACCAGTTTGATTTATGCATACTTAATATGTCATAACTATGTATCTCATTCAAGCGAGCTGTAAAATTCTTATGAGTAATAAAGTTCTTTAAACCTATATGATAAATGATCGAAATACATAAAAAACATGCGGGGCATTTGGGGACTGCTGGTAGAAGTGAAAACTATTTTTCCATTTCTCATACTCGGAACGTAGTGTTTATTTGATCCGAGTAGCAAGTGGAAGATGCTAGTTCTAGCCTCTGGGCGGTAAAGATTCATAGTAATTGGTTCCCTCCCTATCATAATGTCAGCTAAAGACGCCCATTGTTGGACAAAAGCCTGCCTAAATAATGTGCGGATATGCCATAATCGCCACGCTTGGCAGACGGTTTTGGTGATCGCAGTTTGATGGTCATAGTTCACAGAAAAACGCTGCTGCCCGTTCTCTGGTAGGTATTCCCTCGGTCGATTTCGACGCCCCCCACGAGATGAGATGGGGTGATGATATTCTATGCCGTCATCACATAGCATCACCATACACACTTACATTCAACTAAAAATATGTTGCAGGTCATTTGATTAATTTTGAGGGATTTCAATTAATTGTAAAATATATATAATGTAAATACATATAATAAAATCGTAGGAAAGTAAAAACTGTACATTGAATATTTATTAAAAAGGATCCTGGGGGCGTGATCTACAATCGATATCGAAGCCAAAAATATAGTTTATAGAATTTTTGTCTGTGTGTCTGTATGTATGTCCGGGCTAAACTCAAAAAGTACTGAATGGATTAACTTAAAATTTTGCAAGAATATTACTAAGAGGTCGGGTCAACATATTTTATAGGCATGATGATGAGCTGTGATATCTAAATCTAAAACTATTATCTAAGGAAATTTTGTATCTAAACCTAAAATTATTATCTAAATATATCTAAAATTTGTATCTAAAGCTTAATGCGGGTAAAACCGCGGGGCACAACTAGTAAAGTAAATAAAAATGTATATGGTAATTTAATTAGAACATTCAATTAGCTAATTGTATTTCTGTTTTTTTTTTGTCTTTCTGATTTGATTTGATTTTTTGTATGTAATTTGAATTAAAAAAGAACCTCCGTCTTACCATTATTCGATCAGGTCACGTATCCTGATGCGAGTTTAACATTTACCCACCCCTAAAAAGTGCACAACGCCGCTAAAGAAGTTTCACTCCAATAATGATGCAGACTACGTTGCGAGCATCAGCTAGTTTTCAATAAAATAATACGAGGATAAACAACGAACATAAATTATGTAGATTTGAATAAAACTTTGTGATACGGTTTAGACTGGAGGAACAATGTTAGGTAAAAGTTTGATAAACCCACATAAACTGTTTTTGATGTGTTTTTATTTACTTGGAAATTGCTTATTGGGCTCTTAGACAAGTGGAAAGCTGGGGGGCTACCGGCTAAGTCACGCAACATCGTTTCGTGATCGGCGTTCAAATAAATAAAGGTTAACAATGACTTAATCAATCGTTAAATCGGCTTCCATAAGCACATGTGACGTCATAAATGGTCCGGAATCGATTGTCAACGTTGAAGCCCATTTAACGATTGATTAAGTAATTTTTAACCTTTATTTATTGGAACGCCGATCACGAAAACGATGTTCGGCGACTTAACCGGTAGCCCCCCTGTACGGATCAATATGCTTCTGATATATATTCGAATATCACTTAGGCTATAATTTATAAAGTTCATCGCGGTTAAAACCGCAGGGCACAGTTACTATATAATAATACTTCGAAATTTCATGAAAACATGTGATTTTAAAGAAACCTACAATTCATTTACTGATCCAAAATATATTAATGACGCTCTATAGCTAATTCACTTGACCTCAAGCTCTTGTGTAACTGCTTACACAAGTGCTTGAGGAGGAGCAATTTCATCATGTCAGCGAAAGTACGTCCTCTGCTAGACAAAAGCCTCCGCAAAGAATGGGGGGACATGCCATAATCGCCACGCTTGACAAACGGGTTGGCGATCGCAGTTTGCTGGTCGCTCACAGAAAAACGCTGCTGCCCGTTCTGCGGTAGGTATTCCCTCGGACAATTTCTACGTCCCCCACAGGATGAGATGGGACGATGATATTCTATGCTGTCACCACACAGCAATTATTTTTATATATTTTTTTATAATATAATAATTTTGATCCTAAATTATAATAATAATAATATCTAGGGACAATGTTACACAGATCATCCTAGCCCCAAACTAAGCAAAGCTTGTACTATGGGTACCAGGCGACGATATACATACTTATATAGATAGATAAATACTTATATACATAGAAAACATCCATGGCTCAGAAACAAATATTCGTGTCATCACACAAATATTCGCACTTACCGGGATTCGAACCCAGGACCACCAGCTTCGTAGGCAGGAGCACTACCAACTAGGCTACGGTGACCTACAATTGTTCCTAATGACTTATAAGCCCACATATTTATAGCGTATACACGTGGACTCTATGTACATATAATGTCTCTGGTAGTTGTCTAATCTCCGTTCAAACTATTCTTACTACTTAGTTCTTGTGTTCAACTCTCTGATATGAATTATGAACAGTAATATTTTAAATTATATTAACCGAAACAATATGAAACAGAAATCAAACGAAAACACAGCTTAGTACGTAATCCTAGTGTTTCACTCTAATTGAAACATGCTAATTAATTAATTTAATTACCGCTGTCAGATCAAACGAATCTCTGTGTGGTTAGCATTTAGTATTACGAAGTTAATTATTTTGTAAATAGGTTTGTTTGTTGTATTGACTTTAAAAGCTCACAGCCTGTCCTTTAAACCGTCCTTACGTGATCGGCGAGGTTAAGCAACTAGGCTAGCGATAAATTCATAGATGGGCGACTATCAAAAGTGTATTAATTTCGGAGCGCTTCCGTGCTTCGAAGAGCACGTTAAAACTCGTTGCCGGTTATATTTATTAAACAACAATCGACAATATCCTGGGACATTATTTTCACACAGCCATCTGATCCCAAACTAAGCAGAGCTTGTTCTATGGAAACTAGATAACTCATATACTACTTTTTATTTTGTAAATACATACTTATATCGATAATTACACTCAGACTCAGGACAAGCAGACATGTTCATGCACACAAATATCTGTCCTGAGTGGGAATCGAACCCTCGACCTCCGGAGTGAAAAGCAAGCATTTGCCAATCACGCCAGTAAGTCATTTCAGAGGTCTACTGGGTGGAATCTCTGACACTACGGTAAGCACTGCCCTTAAGATAACAAACAAGTAAATATGTTTGTTTGTTAAGTTGACTTTAAGATGAATCAATACTTAGGTATTTTCTCCTATTTTCTATACTCGATATTATAGAGCTAGTTAGACGATTAAAGAGAACAAAACCCTATGAACTAGTGTCGTGATAAGTGAATTTATTGATTAGTGATAGAAATAATATAATTATAAAGAACACATGAATAAAATGTCTTCCCCTTAACAAATATGACTTAGGAAAAGTACTAAAGGAAAGTCGGTGGACTGATTCTCAGAATTAATTATGTTTATGTATAAGTTAAGGTTAATATAAAATTACTTATTAGTCTCTAGACTAGATTGGAGTAGATTCTAATGTATATAATGTACTTTAGTTGGTACTTTATTTAAAAAAAATACTTATTTTATTAACAAAGTCTATTTTTTCTTTGAATGTCTACCTAAAAATAAAAAAGTTTACCAAATTAAATTGCCAATAAATTTTTGAAGACCTTTAGAAACTTAAAAAGTACTTGCTTAACCATTCTAATTTACAATTAGAACTTTTTTTGCAAGTGGACATTGATTTATGTAATAATTAAGAAAATAAAACGAGCATTAAACTAACAAAAATAATTATAAAGTTTAATGGTAAAAATGTTTCCTCTCAAATGATGGATCCAGTTCCATTGTGGAGATCTTTGGTAAGCTTTTTCTCTTGGTAATCTTTCGTCCAGCTGTGGACGTTATCCAGCTAACATAGTGATAATATAACGTATGTTTTTTAAGCATACGTTGTATAAAGTTCAACTTATTGTGTATTTTGCTTATTTGTTACTTTTTCAAACTAGTAACTTTGAGATTTATAATTTAAAGTTTTATTTTTGTTTCAAATTGGCTTTAATTTTGATAATTATTTCAAAACTGGACCCGAAAAAAGCTTAAAATTTTACTTACTTTAGTAGCGATTTACCCAAAGACCATAATTGTTTATAATTGCTTCATGGCTGCCTATAACATACAAATCATTTTGTAATAACATGTATTTCTCTTCTTTTCAGATGAACAGTGAAATGGTGTAACAGTGATAGTGCTAAGTGATCAAGATGGCTGTGAATAGCCCCGGAGGTTACCCGCCCGTATCCCCCAAACCGCACACACCTAAAAGTCCCCGCCACTTCGTCTTTCCCCAAAAAAGCCCCTCGATCACCTCCAGCACCTCTTCTTCAGGTTACTACACTCCTCAGTCTGGTTGCAGCTATGATAAGCACAATCAACCTCCAAAGTCCCCTCTAGCTCACGGGCACAGAAGCCCAATGAGTCCAAGGCACTTTAACTTTCCCCAAAAATCACCATCGGGTCGGTCCAGTCCGTGTGTGGAGCGAGCGCATGGACTCCACTACACTACGTCACTCAAACACAACCAGCGCGAGAAGTCCAGATCGCCAAAACCACCTCCCGTGCACATCCACACGAACCCTGGTTACGTGTCCCCAAATCGCACAAGAAAACTCTATGGGTCTACTTCCACAGTAAGCTCACCTCGTATGGTCGCATCCCCGAGTATAGTATCGAGTCATACTGATGATTCAATTGATGCGATGCCTGGAACTCCTTCCGCAATACTCCACGATGCAGACGATGAAGCTACGACCACTTCCTCAAAGATATGTCGAAAATCTACATCAGATTTGACAGATATGACTGATGATACGCCTGTGACAAGATCCACAAGCATAAGCAGACCATGTTCGCCGATGAGACGTGGGTCTATTAAGGGTGGTTTGGCGTATCTGGCCAGTAGACGAGGCTCCAGGGAGTCGTCGATGTCAAACTATGATTCCGTGGAAGATATTGGGCCTTTGAACTTCCAGAATACGATGAGAGGGCGGCAGAGGAGGACGTCTAACTTTTTAGAGTTGCCGGGTGAGTAAAATCGTATTATGTTTATACTTATTGATCTAACTTGATACCCAATGGTTAAAGCAAAGTGACCATAACAATTCCTACAATGTTATAAGAAGATGAACAAGTACACTTTATTGCATAAAGAATATATTTTTTCTTTTTTTTTAAAGACCACGCCCGCACTAATGTATCTAATCCCTGTGTCGCGGGGTACTTTACAAACATATAATAGACGGACACAAATTACATCCAGACTCAGAACAACTATTTACAAGTCACACAAATAGTTGTCCGGCGCGTGACTCGAACCCGCGACACGAAGCGGCGAGGCCTCTGTCTTAGCCGCTGCGCCCCACGTGCACTCAAAAAGTACAATGTATAGACCAATATTATGCAACTGGCGGCCTTATCACTAAAAGCGATCTCTTCCAGACAAAGAGATTTGCGTTGGATGGACACAAATTTATAATCAGTGGATGAATGACTGTTCTGGAACTGTTATGGTCACGTTGGTTAATAGTATAATATTATTATAATACAATTTGTTTACGTGGTTACCCAGAGTTCAAGCCCCCTTGTAAGTGTCTGAACAAAGAACTGAACATTATTTTACGACACACAACCATCGCGCGCTCGAACAACTATAGCCCATAGTCAATCAAATAAAATATCTATACATATAATAAAATCGTAGGAAAGTCAAATCTGTACATTGAATATTTTTTAAAAAGGATACTAGAGGGGCGTGGTCTGCAATCGATATCGAAGCCAAAAATATTGTTGTTAGAATTTTTGTCTGTTTGTATGTATGTATGTCTGGGCTAAACTCAAAAAGTACTGCGTGGATTTACTTCAAATTTTGCATGAATATTCCTAAGCGGTTGGGTCAACATATAGGCTACATATTATTATAGCTATACGGGGAGGAGCTGTGATAATTTAAAAAATTTAACGCAGGTAAAACCGCGGGGCACAGCTAGTATTATTATAATACATTTTGTTTACGTGGTTACCCAGAGTTCAAGCCCCCTTGTAAGTGTCTGAACAAAGATTATTTTACGGAACACAACCATCGCGCGCTCGAACAACTATAGCCCATAGTCAATCAAATAAAATATCTATTTATATAACTTATTGTATATTGCTTGAGCACTGATTGGCCTCGCATATTGTGTTAAAAAGGCTTAAATTTATTTTTTATCTATGGCCTTTTACCTTCTTATATGTTTGTTACTTCTTCACGTCTAAATGGCTGGAGCGATTTTAATAAAATTTGGTATGGAGTTAGCTCACACCCTGGATAAACAGTTAAACGCGGTTAAAACTGCGGGTAAGGTAAGTAAACCTGTTGGCAGTACACGAACACTTAAACTTACACTTTTATTTTTATTTACTTCAATAAAGTTTGTGTCTTAAATTTTAACTGTAATCAAAACATCCCTTATTTTCTTCAATATTACACACTTGATAGCCTTTGTCCTTTGTCCAGCGGTGGACGTCTTTCGGCTGATCTGATGATAATGACGCGGCATGTTCTGATACAGGCATTCATATGCTTACAAAGATACGCCTACAACTTTGTAAAAAAATAGTGTATTAATGTAATAACTGAACATGTGCGGTGTCTATGGATAGGTCTTCAAAAATGATATTGAGGTTTCTAATATCACTTTTTTTTCTAAACTGAATAGTTTGCGCGAGAGACACTTCCAAAGTACTACTTGGTATAATGAGTGTCCCCCCCTGTAAACAAGCACCGAAGAATTGCAAAACTGAAGTGGCAGTGGGCGGGGCACATAGCTTGTAGAACCGATGGCCGTTGGGGCAGAAAGGTTCTTGAGTGGCGACCACGAACCGGAAGACGCAGCGTGGGCAGGCCCCCTACAAGATGGACCGATGATCTTGTGCGGGTCGCTGGAAACAGCTGGATGCGAATAGCGCAAGACCGGCAATTGTGGAGATCTTTGGGGGAGGCCTTTGTCCAGCAGTGGACGTCTTTCGGCTGATATGATGATGATGATGAATGTAATAACACATTTTTTGTATTTTCTTTTGTAAATCAATTCTTACATATATTAAGCTAAGCTTTGAATATCGAACGGAGGCTGTGACGTATGATATCTGCGACGTGGGTGGCCATCCGTGTTCATTAATTATTCATTTTTATCCTGAGGGTTGACGTTGGGTAAAATGTGCGTAGATAAATGTATTTGAGTAGGGGCGTTTGAGAAATGTTTGTTTTCATTTGTACATTAAACGGATTACTCACGCTTGTTCTTTAGTGAATAGGCGTGTTTTTAAGTTATTCAAAAAAGAATTTTTTTAAAAAATAAATGTGTTCGTGTTAGTGCTATGTATATTTATGTCTATCTGCCGTGGACATCGTCGTTTTAGTAATTGATATATTTCTATTTCCTGGAGATTTTTAACTAAACACTAAAATATTCAGATATAGGTTTAAGGGCCCCCCTGTGATGCACCAACACTTCCTTTCTCTGTCTTTCAGTGTTCCCGCCTCTTTCTAGCCAAATTTGGTATGACTCTAATAATGCCGCTTTTTGAATACTCGTTCTAATATAGAACTTACGGAACTTCTTGATAATCCTAAGTCTTTTAATAGATTGTAGAGGGATTTTGCTGGTTTACCCCTCACACCCACTTCCACGGCATAAAAATAAACCACAAATTATCAGTGTCATTGGTGTGTTGTCAACTTACCATGTTAAATTATTAATTTATATTTATACCACAAAAATCAGGCTACATCACTAAGCTTATTTACTAGCTACAAACATTGTTCAATTTTCTAGTAAATTTCTCGTAAAAATTTATCAACTGACTGCAGTTGGTAGATGTTTACGTATTGTATTTGCTTTGTTTATTGAAACAAAGCGGTAAAAGATCAAAATGCAATGTGCAAACGAAGCTCTTTCATATGATATTCCACTCGAAGCGATTGATATTTTACTCGTGGGTTTATTGATATTTGAGTTAGCACTTGTTCGAAATTCGACAATTAAGGTTCTATTTTCAAAGGCTAAATCTTGGTACTCCTTTTACGAAAATTGCGTGACGGACCAGTATGAAATTTGGAACAGTTAAAGTTCATATTGAGAAGGAGTGCAGAAAAGCACATATTTTTGTATAATACGTCATCATCATCATATCCGAAAGACGTTCGTCCACTGCTGGATTAAGGCCACCCGCAAAAGATCATCGATCCATCTTGTAGGGGGCCTGCCCACGCTGCGTCTTCCGGTTCGTGATCACCACTCGCGAACCTTACTGCCCCAACGGCCGTCAGTTCTACCAGCAATGTGCCCCCTCCACTGCCACTTCAGTTTTGCAATTTTTCGGGCTATGTCGGTGACTTTGGTTTGCCTGCGGATTTAGGTATTATATATATATTATTATACAAACACTTCCATGCTTTCGTCACACTGGCAAACTGAGAAGAGATGTCAACATGAGTGTCAATACTGAGAACAGATTAATATTGTTTGTATTTAATGTCTATAGTATTTGGCAATAGAACCTTAATGGTAAAATTTCGAACAAGTGCAATCTAAAGTTATCGGTAATACCCAATCACTTTATTTCACTTTTGTTCAACCCCAGGGAAATGAGACCATGATGACATGTTATTATAAACTTGTTTGATAACATGAAATTTCTTCATACATACTCTGTTACAGTTAGTGGTTGCAATTCAATTTGTTACCGTCTCCGGAGCTCGAAGCAACAAGTAGTCGATTTTAGCGATTTGTGTCACAGTATATACTAGAGCAGTAGTACCTTCATTGTAATTTCTTAACATGACGATTTTAATGAACCTAGGAGAGTTTTACTGCTTCACCGGACAATAATAATAATAATATCCTGGGATATTATTTACACACGGCATCTGATCCTAAACTAAGCAGAGCTTGTACTACGGAACCAGATAACTGATATAATACTTTTCTTTTGTAAATACATACTTATATAGATAATTACAACCAGACTCAGGACCAATAGACATGATAATGCATACAAATGTCCGTCCTGGGTGGGAATCGAACCCACGACCTACGGCGTGAAAACCAAGTATTTGCCAACCGCGCCAACAAGCCCGTCAAGGCGACTAGGGGCTCAAGTCAAACTAAGTATCCTGCCAAAGGGTGATTTGGGTTCAAACCTTGGCTCAGGTACTCTCTCATTCTCTGATATGGATTAACGACTATTGTCTGTTGACTAGAGTCGGTATACCACATTTTTTTTTAAAAAGACCACGCCATAGCGAATTTAATCCCTGTGATGCGGGGTACTTTACAAACATATAATAGACGGACACAAATTACATCCAGACTCAGAACAACTATTTATGGGTCACACAAATAGTTATCTAGCGCGGGACTCGTACCCGTGACACGAAGTGACGAGGCGACTGTCCTAGCCGCTGCGCCACACGTGCAGTCAAGGAATTTTAAATCACACTAGTGGGTGACCACTAGTGTGATTTAAAGTTCCTCGTTCCATCTATAGACCCATCTATAGATCGGTGAGAGCAGTTTGCTCTAAAAGCCTATGTCCTTATGGAACCAGCCAGTACAGTTAGCTCATTCTCTTTACAACTAACCAAATAAGGTATATTTGTTTCTGAACCTTTAGGGCTAAATATCGCTTTAGTATAAAATCATAAGATCTAGTTTATAGATAATAATAATAGTGCTTCGAATTATGACGAATTTTGGCTGCAGCAGCCAATATTAATGGAAATATTATCGGGCATGACTGTGGGAACTAATACAGGTGCACTCTATATTGCCTCACTCCCATAATCCGAGGCCATCATGATATGACATACCTATTACTGGGAGATTTTCTTGCCGGAAAGATTCCAATAACCCGCAGTTGTATAATAAAGTTTATACAACTAAGCTGACCTTTAACTTTTGTTTTTGCTTATACCATGTTTCCCAAGTCAGACCAAAATTTGTAACGCCGCATTCCGTCATTTCATGGTCTGGGAAATGTCATGTTGTCCTTCCTCCTCCCTGGTTTTCTTCAGATGTCATATTGTAATCTCATTGGATCGATTATGAGAGTGAAGATTACATATTACTATTAGGTTGTAGTAATATTTATTCATCATTTATATATAAAGAATATTATTATTAATTTCCGATTCGGTATGATATGGCAACCTTAAAAAAACGTGCCTTTCTTAAGAGCAGACAACGCAATTGCCCCTCAGATAATATTCTAGGACATTCCTGGGGTATTTTCACACATGCCAATCTGATCCCAAAGCCGAACTTGTGCTATGGAAACCAGGTACCTGGGGGTTTACCGGCTAAGTCGCCGAACATCGATTTCTTAAATGGTGTTCAAATAAATAAAGGTTAAAAATGACTTAACAGGGCTTCCATGAGCACATGTGACGTCATAAATGGTCCGAAATCTTTTGTCAATTTAATGACTGATTAAGTAATTTTTTACCTTTATTTATTTGAACGCCATTTAAGAAATCGATGTTCGGTGACTTAGCCGGTAGAACTCCTGATATATTATCTACATATACTACTTTTCTTTTGTAAATACAGACTTATATAGATAATTACACCCAGACTCAGGACAATCAGACATTTTCATGCACACAAATATCTGTCCTGGGTGGAATCGAACCTGCGATCTGCGGCGTGATAAGCAAATTTCTACCAACCACGCCAATGGGCCGGTGTTCATGGGGGACGGTGATTCCAATCAGGTGACCCGTTTGTTCGTTTGACTTGTGTATATATAACAACAATATCAGTTCTGTATTTGCGCACTAACGTGTGATCATATGCTTTGCGCTGTTCGTTGGTTTCCAGATTATATGCTATAGTTAAAATCGAGCTCTATTGTTATATACTGACATATACTTTATAAAATAACTACAGTGAATCATCATCATCATTACAGCTAAATAAGTCCACTGCTGGACAAGCCTCCCTCAAGAATCGTCTTGAGGGGATATGCCATAATCACCACGCTTGGCAGGCGGGTTGGCGATCGCAGTAAGATAGTCATAGTAATCAGAAGGAAGCTGCTGCCCTTCCTCAGGTAGATATTCCCTCGGGTCGACTTCTACGCCCCCCACGGGATGTGATGGGGTGATGATATTCTGATTCTGATATTTGTCGCCGTCACCACACAGCACTACAGTGAATTACTGCAGTAAATAAACTGTGGCAGTATGTAATGCGGTGCTTACGCGGGTCAGGTGTAAAAGTCGTTTGAAAAATGTCTGCGATATTACAAGTGGAATGAGTGGTATCAGTCGTAAAATATATTTTAGGGGGGTTACTTTTCTAAATGGGAAGAAAATGGATGAACTATGCAGTTTAATAGTTTTATATTGTGGTATTACTGTTGATACTAAAAGTATTTACTAAGATGGTTATTTACTATATTATTTACTAGTTCTGCCCCGCGATTTTACCCGCGTTAAATTTTATAAATTATCACAGCTCCTCCCCCGTATGTGATAGCGTAATAATATGTAGCGTATATGTTGACCCGAACTCTTAGTAATATTCATGCAAAATTTTAAGTAAATCCATGCAGTACTTTTTGAGTTTAGCCCGGACATACATACAGACAAACAGACACACAGATAAAAATTCTAAAAACTATATTTTTGGCTTTGATATCGATTGTAGATCACGCCCCAAGTATCCTTTTCAAAAAATATTCAATGTACAGTTTTGACTTTCCTACGATTTTATTATATGTATAGATAGTACTTATAAAGTAAATATGTATTCTAATCCATAAGATATACTACTGTTATAAATAATGTTCTCCTAAATGACCTGGCCGAATTTCGGCCAGTCTCAATGGAGATTAGCTATCTGCGCGGGACATATTATAGTGCACAAGTGTGTCCGCAAACACAGGAGTACTTTCTATACCATCACTCTCATGATCCGATGGTTCGTCTCGCGACACGACCGAAAGAGGTCAGGTACAGGACCGATGATGGCTTTACGTGCTCTCTGAGGCACGGGGGTATAATACCGCCAACACCCAGACTTCGGGCTAATGCTGAGAAATTTTTCTTTTTACTACAAAATCCCTAATGATAAATGTTTTCCGTAGAGATTGGCCTTTGCCAAAATCCGTGGCACTAGTATTACACAAACACTTGGTTCCTATATCGCTTTCATGGGAAAAATCGCTTTGAAGTATTATCATTACACGTT
The DNA here is from genome assembly GCA_951640165.1 of Pseudoips prasinana. NCBI lineage: Eukaryota > Metazoa > Arthropoda > Insecta > Lepidoptera > Nolidae > Pseudoips > Pseudoips prasinana. The sequence goes on from OX621254.1 coordinate 10,871,346, forward strand.
CTATTTTAGATTCTTTAATTCATTTGTTTAGCACAGTGTTTTTCAACCTTTTTCATGACGCGGCTTCTTAAGTATGAAGAAATATTATCGCGACCCCCCTACTCGATTTTTTACCCGCTTTTTTTCCAATCTTTTCATCATCATGTCAGCCAAATTATAAAATGTTTGCTGAAGCTACGTAAAATATGAATATCTATTGGGAAAAGTAATGTATTGCTATTTATAGTGACCGAGCAAAAGCCATGACTGGTGTGAACAGTGGTATTTGCAGCAGGCCTAATCATAATACTCCAAATTAATTTGCGACCCTGTGACTAGCTTTCCCTACTTTTACAACTTCCCTATAGAAGCCTTGCCACCCTCCTAAAGAGGCTTCGCGACCCTCCAGGGGGTCGCGACCCACAGGTTGAAAAACACTGGTTTAGCACATAGTTACTGTTAAAAGGATTTTATGAAAAAATGTGCATTCATTTAAATTCTGTACTATGTAGGTATTCTGTAATGAATTCTAATTTCATTATTGTTATTTGCCTAAAATATCTTATACTTAAACATGGATACAAAGCACATCCAGATTATTGAGTAATTATGCGGGTCTCTTAGATAAAGACAGGACATTCCATAGACGAGTAGTTTTTGATGTGAAACATCTATAGCCGCACGTAAAACAGATTTCTGGCGTGGCGACGCATGCCGTGACGCATAAGCAATCGACTTTTTATTTTATCATTATGACATATTTAGTTCCTATCACAATATGTTCTTTTCTGCATATTACTTTTACAAAATAATGTCGATGTTTCACATCTGCCAGGCGTCCTGTGACGGCTCAAATTTTTTTTTAACCATTTGGGTGATAAAATTATTGTTGTTTAAACCATTTATGTGATAGGCGTTCTTACAAACAATCGTGTCCATTTATTACCGTGATTTATCAAGGGATTAGGTTTCTTCTTTCTTTATCTCATGGTCAGTGGTTACCCTGTTGTCAGAGTTGTTCAAGCCGCCCAGTAGGCCTCCGACATGGCTTAACGATTGTTGTTTGATGACAAAAACTGGGACGCACAGCTTTACCCTCCAAAGTACGGAGACTCTCAGAAATTAAACCACTTATATGGTCACCCGTCTATCATCACTGACCGTGTGCCTAGGTGCTTTCCTTCGTCGATCAGTTACAGACCGTTGAATGCAACTGGCCATGAACTAGATGCCTAATTAATAATAATAAAATAAAATAAAAATAGTTTATTTCGGTATGTTATACTACTACAATTTATCTTACATAAGGGTCTCCTTTTAAGTATATTAAAAACTTGTGATAGGAGGCCCCGCTCTTCACAGATCGTTCAGATGTAGAAGTGAGAAAACATAACAAAAGTGTGTTTCCTGTTTAAAATAGCAAAAAGAAAAATATGTAATTTTGTGGTTGTGGCAGTATGGTGTTTAAGTAAGTCTGTGTGTGTATATGTGTGTGTGTGTGTGTGTGTGTTTGTGTTTGTGTGTGTGTGGGTGTAGGTGAGTGAAGGAAGGTTTAGTATAGTTAGGCAATAGTATGCAGTAAGGCTTCTACCTCATCATAGGTCCTAAGTTTTAACCATTTGGTTAAATTAATTACTTATATAACTAATTACCTAAATTAATGTAATTGTAATCACCATTGTTACATTCCTTTAACAATTTTAATTTAATAGTATTAACGAAAATCTAGGGACAATGTCACACAGATCATCCTAACCCCAAACTAAGCAAAGCTTGTACTATGGGTACCAGGCGACGATATACATACTTATATAGATAGATAAATACTTAAATATATAGAAAACATCCATGACTCAGAAACAAATATTCGTGCTCATCACACAAATATTTGCACTTTTTATTGCTTATCATTTTATTGCTGTCAGTATATTAACCTTAAAATTCTTAACATTGATACAAGTAACTCAAGTTTTCCAATCAATTCAGTAACTTTGTAGACTTCGTGACTTCTAAACATGTACTAAGTTTGCTTTTTGCTTGTTTGTGCCGGCTTAAAAGTGAGGTGTTTGGGTTGAGAGCTAAAGAATATACTAAGATATTTATCTGTTTATACGCATTAGAATAGAAATCTATAAAGCGAGATTACAGTATGATTAAAAATTAAAATAAAAACAATTCATCACATATCAGCTAGACAGAGGTGATGCGCCTTTGCGCATCACCTCTGTCTAGCTGTGGCTATGGCTACAGCTATGTGTGGAGGTAGACTAGCTGTCTACCTCCACACTTCTTTTTAGGGTGCCGTACCCAAAGGGTAAAACGAGACCCTATTACTAAGACTTTGCTGTCTGTCTGTCTGTCCGTCTGTCGCCAGGCTGTATCTCATGAACCGTGATAGTTAGAGACATTTCACAGATGACGTATTTCTGTGGCCGCTATAACAACAAATAAAACTAAAAATTGTATTTCGATCTCCAACGCTAATACTGGATTGTTTTGACTTTGATGTCTATGTGTGGGGTTGTAGCTACCAAAGTTGAACCCATTTAAAATTTGTATTGTTTTTGACAAATGCTAGTTTAATGAAGAGTCTTAGGTATGCCTATCCATTCAAAAGTTACATCTCTTTCACATTATTTTTACGCCTGTTGCTTGCTTCCTACACCGCAGGTCGTGGGTGCGAATCCCACCCAGGACAAATAATTGTATGCATGAATACGGCTGTTTGTCCTGAGCCTGGGTGCAATTATCTATATAAGTATGTACTCAAAGTACAAAAAGAAAGAGTAGTATATCAGTTATCTGGTTTCCATAGTAAAAACTCTGCTTGGTTTGGGATCAGATGGCCGTATGTGAATAATGTCCCAGGATAAAAAGGTAAAGTTATATTAAAACCAGTAGAAACAAGATCTTAACTTAAACATGGCTATAAGAAACTGTGATGCCACCGTAATGGAAAACTTTAAGACATTTTGGAGACGGTCGCCCGACTTAAATCCTATCGAGCAGGCCTAGGACATCGATAATTTTAGGGTGATTTCTCGCCAAATAAGAAAAAATAGAATATGAGACCTAATACTACAGCAAGACATTGACAATTTTAATTATAAATCGATGTCGACGTGTAATTAATATAATAAGTGGCAACACTTATTATTAATAATGTAATACATAATACATCTTATTAGACTATTAAACTAATTTTTATTAAAAATAATAGATTATAAGAACATGTGATTAAAATAATACATTATTTTAAACAATAAAAGCACGAAATTTTTGACCTTATGAAATGTTTTACCTTAAAATAACGTTACATTCTTCCATTTATTTGACGGTTACCGTAGCCTAGTTGGTAGTGCTCCTGCTTACGAAGCTGGTGGTCCTGGGTTCGAACCCCGGTAAGTGCAAATATTTGTGTGATGAGCACGAATATTTGTTTCTGAGTCATGGATGTTTTCTATGTATATAAGTATTTATCTATCTATATAAGTATGTATATCGTCGCCTGGTACCCATAGTACAAGCTTTGCTTAGTTTGGGGCTAGGTTGATCTGTGTGACATTGTCCCTAGATATTATTATATTATTATTATTTACTATCCGAAAATTCATTCATTCATAGATTTTTAGATATTTAATGAAATATAAATATTCGTAGATGCTGTTGGTCTTTAAAAAACAACGACAATGATATTAGGTAACAACTACACCAGTTAACTCCATATACATACATAACTTACATAAGAAAACTGAAACATAACATGTTTTGCTCTGCTAGCTTTTAATTACATTTGCTGGTTAGTTAGTTACGTAATATTAAATAGTGATGCGTCGTCGGTGACGTCTTGCAAATTGCAATGTGTCATATTTTCTTGCGGTGACATAGCTTTATAAGAACTTTAGTTTAATATATAAAATATATTCAAACAATGTAGGATATAGTACACTAAATAAAACAAATAAAAACTTTACCGGTATCGGAAATCTTTTAATGGTGGTAACTCTCTTTCATTTACAATGAGCTTTGACAAACAATATAAGGTGTGTCGGAAATATTTATGGGTAGTCGCTTGCATCTTCACCATCACAAATTAGTGGGAGTAGATACTTTGTACAATTAAAATGAAAGTTCTAGATTAATTTGTAAATCTATCTAGGTTATGGTGGGACAGTTTCGACGCATTTGTTATCCGTTTGGCGTTTCGAAGAGAAGTGTGTGTTCGATCACGCAGTTACACCTCGTCTACTCATACGAACGTCATGACAGACTCTGTCGAAGTACGACTTCACACTTGCGTTTCATAGTAAGCCGATATTTCATACTAATGATCATTCTGACATTTATGTATAATTATATCTATAATGTATGGTGGTCTGTACAGTGGTGGTAATATGAGGTCTTCCTTTTTGTTCTGTCTCTCGATACACGTTATTATATGTAGGATCCGGGGGCCAAAAGCGGTATGTCAGGGTTTGGAGTTCCCATGTTGCTGGGATTAAGTAGCCACAAATTAACTAACAAGGTCGATTTATTTACACACTAATTACAATAAAAATAAAGAAAGCAAAATGGAGGCGAACAGAATCTTAATTCTATGTTTGTATAGTGGCAATACAACCACCCGAATAGCGTATCGTCTAGGCAATATTGCTATAGCATCGGGTATCGCGTCAGCAATTCCGCGTATGCAATATACAGTGCAAGACTGTACCAAGTAGACCAACAGTTATGTTGGGCGCAGAGCTCATTATCGAGTCTAATCCGAAGATAGACTGCCTGTACAATTTTTTTTTTTTTTTTTTTAACGTGACGCGTGCAGTTAGCCTTTTGGCTTTTACTGCTTCACCGGACAGTGACTGCCTGTACAATTTTTTTTTTATTTATTTATTTATTTATATTTTTTAACGTGACGCGTGCAGTTAGCCTCTCGGCTTTTACTGCTTCACCGGACAGTAGGGGTGAGCGTGGGCTCTAACCGGCCTAGCAAATATAAACTACAAACTAAGTACCCGCGCCGGAGGGCGCCCCCTGTGGGGCTCGAACCTCGGCTCTGGGCGGATACTGACGTGGAGAGGGCAAGATCTCGTGGTTTTAGGGGATTTTGTGCAACTGTCGCTCTACGTTAATGCGCGACGCGGGCCTCGCTACCGGTTTAGGTCCGGAGCGGGCATTCATCGGATCGAATGCAAACTAAGGGTCATGGAGGACGCTGGTGGTCGCGACGCGTTCGCGGTCGTACTCGCGTCCGGCGAGTACGAAATATCGGTTGTGCAGTGTTGCGAGAGTCTCTAATCGAATTGATTTGGTTTAGGTCATTGATATAAACTACTAGATTAGTAATAACCGCGCCAATGCGTAAAAACTCCACATAAGGCCACAGCCTTATGTGCAGCTAATGTCAGTTCAGTGCTTAGTGAGACGCCAACCGTGTTCAACCAAGAGAAAAATGGGTAAATGTGTAGTAAAAGAATGCGATTCAAGGTCGCAAAAACATCACAAATCAAGCGGAATTACTTTCCACACGTAATTTAATTGTTTATTTATACATATTAACGTAAATGACGCCAAAATTGAATTAAAACATTTAATATTCTATTTAAGGTTCAGTGTTACCACTAAAACATTTGTTAGTTTTCCCATAATATTGGGGGAATTTGTAATTTATGGAATACGTAACGTTGTTACCTCTGTTTTTTAATTAACTAAAATAATTAATTTAAAATTAATTCCGGTATGCCATAAGATGCATCACGCCGTGAGAAGTGGGTGGAAGTTATTCGATTGCTGAGAAAGCAGGCTGATTGGCAACCGATTAAATCGTCTGTTATTTGTTCAAAGCACTTCCGGGATCAAGACAAACTAGGACCAAAAAGCGTATGTGGCCGTGTTTATTTGTCTAACGTAGCAATTCCAATGCTTCTTGTAAGTAAAGGTTTAATTTGGTAATAAATATTGTCAGAACATAGGTAATATTGGTCCAAAAATACTTCCTATAAAATTCCCACAGCCACAAACTGCTTTAATACAACTCAAACTAAATTGTTTTGCAAGTGTTTGATGTAATTATTCCATTTTCTTTGTTTTTTTATAATGATTTTAAATTAGTTATATTCTTAATTTTATATTGCTATGTATTCTATATAATAATATATAATGCATTTTTTCATCAGTTTCCACATTTAAATCTACTTTTGTTTCCATTCCATTCTTTTCACCATTTTGGAAACTTTATTTATAATTATAATCCAACATTCCATTTTTTGGTATAATAAAAAATATTGAAACAAAACCTGTATTTTATTATTTAGTCATGCTTGTTTCATTTAATAAGAAATACTTACTTTAAATAATTTATTTTATAACCAATTATGTTTAAAATAAACTTGTTTTAAAATATATTTTAATGGGGAATTAATGGGGAATTTTTATATGGTAAGCAACCCCAACCGGCCGATGCATGTTTTGCTTTTGTCTTTGTCTAATCTAAGCGACTGTATTGTCATTGCGGCCGGTGTAAGTAAGATAGATATATGTTTACTTTAAAATGTCTAGTGGTTTCAAAGCTACGTCGTCACTGTTGACTAGTGGTTACACTTTTTGCGACTCGCTATAATGAGGTTTGCTTCTCTAGTTATTTAACTCAATGGTTTAGGTATACGGTGATCTCGTCGTCCGATTCGTCTATGACGTTCTTCGGACGACGGTGTTTACGTGAGAGTCGGGAAGGAGTGTATTTGACCGCCTGTACCACCAATTTACTTGGATGGTGAGTGGCAGAGTCAAAGTACCTTTTGGACGCATGCTTCATCCATTGCCTGATGGTAGGCAATTGGAGATCGGCATGGAGGCTTTTGTTACGGACGAACCACGGTGCGCCCGCGGCTCGTCGCATAAACTTGTTCTGGACTACCTGGAGGAGGTGGATGAATCGATCCCTAGCATGCGCGAAGACCGGGCTCGCGTAGGTCATCATGGGTCGAATGCACGTCTTGTAAATTCTCACCTTGTTTTCAAGGGACATTTTACTGCGTGCATTCAGGAGGCCGTGTAATCGATAAAGGGCAAATGAGGCACGGTTACGAGCGTATCAAAGATGGTCCTTGAAGTTTAACTTCCGATCGAGGATCACTCCCAAATATTTGGTTTTCTTCTTCCAGGGGATCGGTTCACCAAACATTCGGACGGGATCGGCGGTGGGGGCGGGGTCTATCCTAGAGAAGAGCACGGCTGCGCTCTTGGTGGGATTGACTTCGATCCTCCATTTCCTGAACCATTCGCCGAGGGCGTCGGCCGAGGATTGGAGTTCTCGGTGGATGACTGACGTGCTCCTACTGGAGTAGTAGTGAGCTGTGTCGTCAGCGAAGAGGGCTAGATGAGCCTTATTGGGTCTGGGGATGTCGCTGGTGTACAGCGAGAACAGGAGCGGGGCAAGGACTGAGCCTTGGGGAACTCCTGCGCGTATCGGTCTGAGGGAGGAGTAATTTCCCTCGACGCGGTAGCTAAACGTTCGGTCCGTAAGGAAGTCTCGTAAGATGTGCACGAGACGGTCGGGCACTTTGAGTTCGAACAGCTTATATAATAAGCCGTTGTGCCAGACCTTATCGAACGCTTTGGCCACGTCGAAGAAGAGTGCTCCTGTGTGGGCTCTTTGACGGGCAGCTTTCACTAGGATGTGTTCGACAATGCGATGCACCTGGTGAACGCTGGAGTGTCTGGCTCGAAAGCCAAACTGCTCGTCAGGGAGGATATCGTTTGCGTGGATGTAAGACGACAAACGGGCGTGGATGATGCGCTCGTTGAGTTTCCCCATGGCGCAGAGAAGGCTAATAGGGCGGTAATTCGCCGGGTCGGATTTGGATTTACCGGGTTTCGGGATACCAATCACGTTTGCCTGTTTCCACTGGTGTGGAAAGATGTTGTTGGAAAAGGCCGCGTTGAAAATCGCGACCATCAGGCTAAGTAGAAGCAACGGTAGTTGCTTGAAAACGTGATTGGTGATTCCGTCATACCCGGGGGCTTTGCGAGGGCGGAGGTTCCTGATCAGAGTTTTAACCTCTTCGATGGTCACTGGCCTCAGGGGATCGTCGTCGTCGTCGACGTCTGCATCCTCCCGGGAGGGGGCAGTTGGGGTCGGAGGGAGTGGTATGTCGAGCCTACGTTCTACCTCAGAGTCGACCTCGTTGAGGTGCTCCGGGTCTACTGGTAGGGTGCTGGGAGAACATTGGGACTCTAGATTGTCGGCCATGCATTCGGCTTTTTCGTCGTCATCGAACGCGGGGCGTTGATTCGGATGCGTCAGCGGGGGGATGGTCCAGTCGGTGTCTGTCTTGAGTCGCTTGCAGAGATTCCAAAAGGCCTTCCGCGAGGGTTGAATCTCGGCTAACGTCCTATCCCACCCGGAATCCCGCCTCTCGGTCATGCGTTCACGTACAGTACGCTGTAGTTCACGCATTCGAGTGCGGTTTTCCAAGGTGTTATAGGAGTCGAAGGCTCTGATGGCCGCGTTCTTCTCAGTCACTAACTCACGCAAATCCTCCGGGAGCTTCCACCGTCTGAACGCGTCAGCCGCTGGGACCTCCCGGGAACATTCGTTCACTTGGATTTGGACGTGAGTCGTGAATGAGCCGATAGCTGCGAGCGTTTGCTCGGGGGTCTCTATGAGGGACGGGATCGAGTCTAAGTGCTCCGACGTGGCTGTCTTGAGTTTACCCTCAAGTTTCTGCCAGTCGGTTACATATCTGGGTGGGAGGTTGCTATCCGCGCCAGAGTGGCTTCTGCGGGAGGCAAGACTAAGGATGACCGGTCTATGGTCAGAGTCTAACTCGTGTAGCACTTCAACAGAAGCCAAACGTAGGTTTGTATTCTTAAGAAGCACTATGTCGAGTATGTCGGGTCGGTGACTGTCAATTCTAGGGAAGTGGGTCGGTTCGAGAGGGAGTATAGGGTCGAACGGTATGATTGCCAAGTGATTAGCAAGTGCGCGGCCGTTCGAGTTGCTCGTACGGCAGCTCCATTGCTCATGCTTGGAGTTTAGATCGCCTGCCACTATGACAGAGCCATCTAAGTCCTATCCTGGAGATCGCTAAGTAGCATCTCCTTGTCTGGGGGGAGGTAGGCCGAGACTATCGTGATTGGCTGGTGGCCTGTCATGCCTATTCGGCAGACAGAGACCTCAATGTTCTTCAGCACGGGAGGGTCCAAAGGTACGCAATGCAGTGATTTCTTAAAGTAAATCAGCGTGCCCCCTTTGGCGGAGTGGGTTCTATCGTTGCGAACTATACGATAGTTGGCAACTGTAGGACTCCTCCGTTAACTTGGTTTGAGGAATGTCTCTTGAACGAGGAAGAGATCAAGTTGATGATCGCAGAGGAATTCTGCGACTTCATCGCGTTGTCTCGCTAATCCGTCTGCATTGTAAAACCCGATCTTTAAAGATCTGGTTTTAGCCTGCAAGTGAATTGGGGAGTCATCAACGGGTGTACAGCCATTACGGTTGTATTGATTTAATAAAGCGGCTGTATACGCGTGCCGCGTCGATGGCCAACTGGATGTTGGTCGGATCAGCTTCGGCCCTCTGGGTGAGGTCCTCAAACTGATCGAGCAACTCCCAGCCCTGAGTCATGATGCGCTCGGCAAAGCCTGAGGCGCGCCCTTTGCTATTCGCTTGGGGCGCCCGGGTTTTGGGCGCTGGGGCTGATGACTTTGGAGTCTGGGCTCCTTTGGCCGGGGCCTTTGGAGCCTGTGACTTCTTGGTCAGCGGGTTGTAAGCCCAGCCCGATTGGACTGGGGCGGGAGGGGTCGCGCTGGTTGAGGGTTTGGGGGACGCCTCTTTAGCTGGGACTGGCACAGCTTTAGGGGCGACCGTCTCACCCGCAGCCTTGGGTGCGGTCGAGGGGACGTAGTCTGGCAGAGGCCAGTGTGGTCTCGCTGGTCGCAGGGATGTCTTTTGGACATCCAAGGACATTAGCGGGGGAGGGCTTGGTTGGGGCTTGGCGGAGCTAGTCTGCGCCTGGGGCTTTCGAGCGTTGCGCTTGCTGCGAGGCCTCCTGGCGGGTCTCCTCGCCGGTGCCTTGGAGCAGCCGCGATAGTTCGCAGGGTGTCCCAGGGACTGGCAGTTGACGCAACCAGGTGGTTCGGAGCATTCACTACGATCTTTGGGTTGGGTGCAGTCGGAGGTGTGGTGGCCTGGGGTCAGGCATTTAACACACCTCGGAGCAGTTCTTTGACGAGTGCCCGTACAGTTGGCAGTTGTGGCACTGCCCCTGTACGGTCCCTCGCCGCGGCGGCTCGACGACAATGCCGCCGATGCCGCAAACTGTTTTTAGGACAGTAAGGATTTTCTGTCCTTCCTTCGAGTGATCTAGGTGGACCAGCACCATATCGAAAGGCTCGCCACCGTTTGATCGGCGCATCCGATGCACCTCTCTCACGGGGTACCCTTGGGTGATTAGGTCCTCCTTGATGGAGTCGATAGGAAGGTGACGGCAGACTCGGCGGATAACCACGCGGAGTGTTTTATCCTCAGCGGTGCCGTAAGTGTAGTAGTCTACCTTACGTGCATCAAAGAGGGCCGTCGTTGTCCTGTACTCAGTGGGGGTCTGCAGCTGTATTTTATACATCTGCTCCTTGAGGATGTATGTAGTGCTAAGTGCGACTACACCTTTGGATTTAAGCGCGGTAGACAAGTCTTCCCACTTATCAATGCTGAGTAGCATGATAGGAGGAGGCTTGGTTATCTTGGCCGTGAGGCCAGAGGGTTTGGCCTTTGCCTGAGAGGCGGGGGCGCTAGTAGTGGGGGAAGAGGGGACAGAGTTTGCGACGGAGGGTCTCTCCGTGCGCAACTTCTTCGTCTTGGCGCTCTTCTTGCTCTTCTCCTGAGTTGAAGCCTCTGAATCAGAGCCCGAAGAGCTGCCAGACGAAGACGATGACGACTTGTCGGCGCGGGTCCGCTTGTCAGGTTTCCCGCGCTTGACAGTTGTCCACTCGTTGTGGGCATTGTCGTCGCTGTCTAGCTGTACGACGTCCATCTCTTCCTCTATGGCTAGAGGCTGAGGTGGAGAGGGAGTGCGGTTGTGGGGGAGTGGTGACTGCCTGTCCGTCTGAGTGAACGGGGCAGAAGAGGAGGGGACGGAGAGACAAATTGTTCCTGCGCTGTTGCGCCGGAGCAAGGGAGGGATAGAGGTTCCTCTAACATGATGCGGACCTTAACGGTCTCCATCAGTTTAGTCCAGGCAACTGGGTCGGACTTGAGGTATTTAAAGACCGCCTCAATAAAGCGGGGGTCTTTAGTGACGTCAGCCATAGAGGCGGGTACGGGGGCGGCCATCTTGTGATGGTTTTAAAAGCCTAACAGCTACCGAAATTTTACGTTAGTTCGCTCGCGGAGCGATCCGAGAAGAAGAACTAACAAGAAACTTCTCGGCAGTCGCTCTAACAGTTGAATGTCCCTAACAACTATCACCTCGGGTTGGACGGGCCTGAGGGTGTGTTGGTGTGTGTATCACCCTCCTCGCCGGGTTAGACGAGGAGGTATGTGTACCTATGGTGAGCCCTAAGCTTGTATCCCTCTCGCCAGTCTTATTGTGCAAAAGGGTTCCTAGCAGCTCTAATGCAGAGGGCGATATGGGCCGAAGCCGTCAGCACCCAAACAACAAGAGAGAATGGGAAGGTAGGGTAAGGAGGTGGGATTCCGATTTGGAGTTGACTAGGGTAGCCCCCAAGGCCAATGATTCCAAACCGCTTCCAATAACTGGCGTTGCTCTGAAGGAGCAAGGCCTAGTGCTTGGGTCTACACTAACTTGGCTTAGTTGGCACGGTTACGTTTCCACCAAGTACCACTAGAAAAGTGGATTTTCCCTGAAGGGGCACGAAAGTACTAAGAAACACACACTATATTGGGGTAGCGCTGTCTTGAAAAAGACGCCACTACACCAATTAATAGTGTGAAGGTTTGCCGAGATTCAACCAATCGAACGATCGATTTATCTCGACTGACGAACGTACACGAGCACGTATGGTCGGAAATAGTCGGGTAAAGCCATGAGCGCACGAACGTGTCCGTGCGCGTCGACTGTCAAAACGAGACTCTGCCTGTACAAGCCAGTGCGAGCTCTTATATAGGGGTAGGCCACGCCTCCCACTCCCTCCAAACAGCTCTGTTCAATGGCGTACGGAATACGTCACGCGTTTACTCGATACAATTTACAAAAATTATCTAAATCCAAATAGTGTAACTATTAAAATTCATCAAATAATCTAACAGGAATTATGGTGAAGTTATAACAGTTGTTTTTTTAACAACTATAATCTAATTACAATATCAAAATATACGCTCAACAATGTTTAGTACAGTACCAACTAAATGTCGAACTTGGTTGGCGAATTTAATTTTTAACTATCTTCGACATATATATTTTTAAATTTCACTATTTTTAGCTTATTCGGGCGCGCTGGGGTAACTTAGAAACCTTTACAAATTTAGTTCTGATTAATTGATCAAATTTAAACCGAATAAAATTTAGTTTCTTAAAACGTATGTACATTTTTTGCCAAAGTCGTATGTCAAGCGCGGTAACTAAAGCAAACGCCGCGAAACCGCAACGTTATAGAAACATATGGAGAAGGCCTATGTCCAGCAGTGGAAGATCAGGACTGATGATGATGAAAAACATACTCTTTATATTATACTTTACTGCTTAATTATTGGTTTCACAAGTAAGTGTGTTATTTTATTTTATAAAAGATGACGACAAACGAGCAAGTGGGTCACCTGATCGTAAGTGATCACCACCGCCCAAGTACAGTCGCAACAACAGAGGAGTCGCAAGTGCGTTGCCGGCCTTTAAAAGAGTCAACAAACAAGTGTTGTTCTCCTGTGTGCTGTTCTTCTATCTAAGTTATTAATGTTATTATTAAGGAATGTCTTCTGTAAGGTGGAAGTACTTCCTCAGTCGAGCTGCTCTTTGAGAGAATGAACGCTGTGCCCTACCTTTAATAACTGAATGCAATGAAAAATGAAAAAAAATGTTATCTCGTTTTCAAATTGGTGACATCGCCTTTTTTGGGAATAGACAGATTAAAATAGCTAGACTCCATCAGATTAGGTTGCCACCGTGGTCGAAATTCGACTGCAAAGACATTTAATTACTATGAAACGAATACGAGTTTGTAAAAGTACGAGTATATATTTTTCAAGTCGCTCAGTTATTAGACAAGATCGTTGAATTTTCTATGATGCTATATCCTTATCACACAAACCTTTATTTATAAAATACCGCTTACATAATTAATAATATATTATATTTATTTGTTTATAAATACCGCTTCATTATCGTCATCATCATCATATCGGCTAAAATACGCCCACTGCTGGACAAAGGGCTACCCTAATGATCTTCACAATTGCCGGTCCAGCTCCCTCGCAAGATCATCGGTCCATCTGTAGGGTATGGACTGTCCGTCCATACTGCGGCTTCCGGTTCGTGGTCGCCACTCGAGAACCTTCTGCCGTAGCCGCCGTTGGTTCACCGAGGTATGTGTCCTGCCCACTGCCACATTACCTTGGCAATTGTTCGGGCTACGTCGGTAATTTGGTTCACCTGCGGATCTCAGCATTTCTGATTCTCCGGCAGTTTAACTCCAAGCATAGTCCTCGCCATTGCTCTTTGGGTGACCTTGAGCCGTCCGATAAGGCTCATGTTTGTGTGTTGTCTCTGTTTCGTAAGTCATCATTAGCATCGCACTGGTCGAAGACTTTCGATTTGAGACACCGCTTACGGTTTGCTTAGTGACAAGGAGTTTCCGTAAACTATGCACACTTGCAAGACCCGATAGTTAACATTAACACTGAACCACACCTAGGAACTCTAGCAGCCAAAGTTACACAAACAAAACATTAAGTTAAGCATGTATTCTATAGAGTGGATATATTTTAGCCATGATCAAGACAAATTGTGACATTAATATATGTTTATAAATACCGCTTACGGTTTGCTTAATGACAAGGAGTTTCCTTAACCTATGGACTCTTGCAAAACCCGATATTTAACATTAACACGTTGCTAAACTACACCTAGGAATTCTAGCAGCCTTAGGCTGATTTCAGAGTCACGCCGGCGAGCGGCGCCGTCTAAACGCGCGCGCTTACAATTACACTAGATAGTAGTTGCGTTTCATAGTCACGCAGTTCAAGCGCGCCGCGTGTCAGACGCGCGCCGTCGGCAAGCGCTGCCCAAACTCCTCTACTGACTACTGGCAGCTAGCGTTTCAGAGTGACGCGTCTCGCACGCGGCTGTTGAGACGCGCTGGCCGCCGGCGCGTACCGCGCGCGTTACTCTGAAATCAGCCTTCGTTACACAAACATTAAGTAAATCATGTTATCTGTAAGGTAGAATTACTTTAGTCGAGATCTAGACAAATTGCCGGCATTAATATTATCATTACGCCGTAGTACCTAATTACAATTAATAAGCAAGATAGACGAGTAAAATATAGTAATTTAATAAATGAGAACGGCTTAACCTTATCATAATAAGAGGTTTCGAGGTGAATGATACCTCGAAACCTCTCAATGAGAATGTAAGCCAAGTTGCTAATTAAATTACTGGCGTAGGTAGCGATCCTCTGAGAATCTTGTATGAGAATCGTTATGGAGGGTTAAAGGTACAGAGATACCTTAATATTATTATTAATATTGGTATAGGCATAGCTGTTTTATAAAGTAAATAAAATGGTATTCATACAGCCCCAGTAAAATTGTTTTTGGAAGACTTAGACAAAATTCTTTTGAAATCGGCGCGGAAGCTTTAGAAAGGTGGAAAGACTGTGTAGAAGCTAATTAGAGACAATTTGAAGAAATATAAATATCTTTTAACATTTTTATGTTGTATCATTGTTGTTGACAGAGAAAGAAAGAAATTGCATTTCTTTCCTCACTAAAACGACACATTATAGATACGCATGTTATGAGATCATCTTAACAATACTAGCCATCTTACAGGGGAACGTAATTAAATATAAAATAAAATGTTACAATGAAGCAGGAAAGGAATTTATAATTGATACAGATAGTTTTAGTATCTATCTACTTACACTTTTGTGTGAAACTGGTTGGGACTCGGCATAATGCTCCGGCGATGGACATGATATATTATCACCAGCAGCAAACGATTATTAATATTGTTATAATAGGCATAGCTGTTTTATAAAGTAAATAAAATGGTTTTCATACAGTCCAGTAAAGCTGTTTTTGGAAAATAAATTTATTGCTTGTGAAATTTATTTTTAAAGCGGCGTAGAAGCTTTAGAAAGGTGGAAAAAGTGTGTAGAAGCAAATTGGAGACTATTTAAAGTAATACTTATAATAATATCCTGGGTCACTCTTCATACACGGCAATTTGATCCCAAACTAAGCAGAGCTTTTACTATGGAAACCAGATAACTGATATATTACATACTAGCTGTGCCCCGCGGTTTTACCCGCGTTAAAGTTTAAATATTATCATAGCTCCTTTCCCGTAGGTGATAGCGTGATAATATGTAGCCTATAAGTTGACCTGAATTCTTAGTAATATTCATGCAAAATTTGAAGTAAATCCATGCAGTACTTTTTGAGTTTACCCCGGACATACATACAGACAAACAGACACACAGACAAAAATTCTAAAAACTATATTTTTGGCTTCGATATCGAGTGTAGATCACGCCCCAAGTTTCCTTTCATAAAAATATTCTATGTACAGTTTTGACTTTCCTACGATTTTATTATATGTATAGATACTACTTTTCTTTTGGAAATACATACTTATACAGATAATTACACCCAGACTCAGGAGCAACAGACATGTTCTTGCACACAGATATCTGTCCAGGGTGGGGATCGAACCCACGACGCAAGCATTTTTGTTTTTATATTTATTTACCAAACACAACAGATACATATTATAAATAGAAACAATAATAGTAATACAAAAACCTCTTGGGCTTGTGCGTGCTACTTTTGTAGTCCGTTGTGTAGCTGACAAACATACTTAATAGCTAGGTTCGACTTATATTCTTATCTTTACAAACCACGCTGACTGGCCCGTCATAAAATATTAATATCTTTTTACATTTTAATGTTGTATTCTTGGTTTTGACTGCGAACTTTTTAATCCTATACAGCTAAACGTAACATTGGTCACTTAGGTGTTTTTAACCATGTATTTTCTTCCTCAGTCGTAGAACACTCCCGTCCACGGGTCTGCTCGCTACCCGAGAAGCCATACAACCCCCGTGTCTCCGACGACTTGTACAGGCTTCGGACCTTCAGCATCACGACTAAAGGTGGCGTCGTCAACTGCGGGGACTCCATCTGCAACAGGAGAAGTCGCTCAAATACATCTGTTAACTCTACTAATAGCAGGTGAGTGATATTTGCTATTTTATTTTTCCATCCCTTGTTTAAAACAAAAACCAAAATAAAAATAAATAATAATGGCTGATTTTTTAGGTTATGTTTTCGACTCTAACTTCCATTATTTTGGATGATACTCTTAGGGCCAGCGCAGACAGAGAAGACCGCAGCGGAGAGGATTTTATTAAGGCACTAGAAAATCAACTTTAAAATTATTTAAATAAAGTGCATGTATGCTTGAACCTTATAATGCGCGAGACTGCGCGAGCATTTTGTCAGGTTCAAGCATATATGCACTTTATTCCTATAGCCCTAAAGTTGATTTTCTAGTGCCTAAATAAAATCCTCTCCGCTGCGCTCCTCTCTGTCTGCGCTGACCCCTTACACTGCTGTACCGATATTAACCAAACATACCAAAGAACCAACGCAAGGAAACTGGCTTTCAAATGAAAAATAACCGCACCCTCTACGAATCCAAGCTGCGAACGATACATACTGGCAAACAAATTTAGTATTTTGTTGCTAACACCGTTCCTTAGGATGTGTTGTCTATCGGCTTTGTTACAAACATGACGATGGATAACATGGTTCCAGACCTGCCGGACGATTAAATATATGATTTCCCATTTTTGTGTTGTAATTCACGGTTTGCTATAGAGGCTGATTACGATTATAACTTACGATTTTAATGCTTGTAATATATGTCGCAGATTCAGATGGATTAGAATCGACGTCCACGAGGCCCGTGTCCGCCATGTTGTATTTTTAAAATCGATCAGTGCGCACACCCGGCGCAGGCGACGGTACTAGAACGTCTAGAACAAGTGTCAAGTCCAATTGCACTACTGACAGATATTAGTTCATTGACAACGTCAAATGTCAACCTTTCAAATCACGATGACACGTACAACAGTGTTGCCACTCCATTATTATGATATCCATGATTTACTGGTGTGTTGTCACTTTATTCTTATAGAATCGTTCATAGATTATTTAATATTCTCCGACATATACATAATATATTTGGGAGTTTTAATTTTGTTACTAAATTAAGAAAACATGGCTTTAAGATTTGGTAGACGTTTATAATGTAAAGAGGTTATACTGTACTATAAGCTGGTGTTAATTGGGAAAATTAACACAAACTTAAAATAAATTTTTAAATCTACACTACTACAGCGGGATACTTAGCCAGTATTTAATGTATTAATAAAAAACCGGCCAAGTGCGAGTCGGACTCGCACATGAAGGGTTCCGTAGCAGCAAGTATTTCAGTTGATTAAATGAAAGCAAATTGCGGTTTATAACGTATTAAAAAAAAACTACTTGCTAGATCTCGTTCAAACCAAGTACATTATATTTTTTTTTTAGTATTATCATTCTCTTATTTTAGAAGTTACAGGGGGGGGGGGGGGGGACACCCCACATGTATGGGTACAATCAAAAAATTTTTTTTGAGTTTCAGTTCTATGTATGACGACCCCCCAAAATTATTGTTCTTTTTCTAGTTTTGTGTAAAAATCTTAATTCGGTTCACAGAATACACCTAATTACCAAGTTTCAGCAGCACAGCTCTTATGGTTTCCCAAAAAAGTGGCTGTGACATACGGACGGACAGACAGACAGACAGACATGACGAATCCATAAGGGTTCCGATATTTCCATTTGGCTACGGAACCCTAAAAATCTTACTCTTTGTATGGTAATAAATATTACCAGGATCGACAGCTCAACGTGCTCTCCGAAATAATACGAGTAATAGACTGACCGCATGGAAAGTTGTTCATAAATCAACTGCGGTACAAGTAATTACTTAATTGACTAAACATGTGTCACAATTATTAAGGTAGTATAGTAAGTAGGCGTTTTCAAGTTTTGGGTTCGATTCCCGCACAAGAAAACGACTTCTTTATATTTCTTTTTGAAAAGGCAATGCCCGTACTTGAAAAATTAATACTTGTGCTACCGAGGAGTTTACAAATATACAAAGGAGCTTATAAAGTACTAAGAATATCCCAGACTAAGAATAACTATACTACTTATCTATACATATAATAAAATCGTAGGAAAGTCAAAACTGTACATTGAATATTTTTAAAAAAGGATACTTGGGGCGTGATCTACAATCGATATCAAAGCCAAAAATATAGTTTTTAGAATTTTTGTCTGTGTGTCTGTTTGTCTGTATGTATGTCCGGGCTAAACTCAAAAAGTACTGCATGGATGTACTTAAAATTTTGCATGAATATTCCTAAGAGGTTGGCTCAACATATAGGCTACATATTATCACGCTATCACCTACGGGGGAGGAGCTGTGATAATTTATAAAATTTAACGCGGGTAAAACCGTGGGGCACTGCTAGTATGAAATATAAAAATAGTTGTTCTGTTACGCTATGGTATTTGTGTGCGCCATTTAGTTGTTTTTAGTTTGGGAGTGCTTTTTTAGGGTTCCGTCAAATGTTTTTAGTTTGGGAGTGCTTTTTTAGGGTTCCGTAGCCAAATGGCAAAAAC
This sequence comes from Pseudoips prasinana, assembly GCA_951640165.1. Classification (NCBI taxonomy): domain Eukaryota; kingdom Metazoa; phylum Arthropoda; class Insecta; order Lepidoptera; family Nolidae; genus Pseudoips; species Pseudoips prasinana. Next base: position 10,890,235 of record OX621254.1, read on the forward strand.
GGAACCCTTATAGATTCGTCATGTCTGTCTGTCTGTCCGTCCGTATGTCACAGCCACTTTTTTCCGAAACTATAAGAACTGTACTGCTGAAACTTTGTAAGTAGATGTATTCTGTGAACCGCATTAAGATTTTTACACAAAAATAGACAAAGAACAATAATTTTAGGGGGTCTGCATACATAGAACTGAAACTCAAAATTTTTTTTTTGACCCACACATGTGGGGTTTCTGTGAATAGGTAAAATGAGTGTCCCCCCCTGTAACTTCTTAAATAAGAGAATGATAAAACTAAAAAAAAATATATGTACCTACATCATATATTTTTTTGGAAATTACCATGGAAACTAACAACGAAAATTGGTTTAAACGAGATCTAGCAACTAGTTTTTTTTTTTATAAGTTTTAAACCGCAATTTGCTTTCATTTAATCAAATGTAATACTTGCTGCTACGGAACCCTTCATGTGCGAGTCCGACTCGCACTTGGCCGGTTTATTTTTCTTGCTGTGTTGCTGACGGCATAGAATATAACCACCCCATCTCATCCCGTGGCGTAGAATATCTATCAGAGAACGGGTAGCATGTCTATGTGTACTATGACCATACTGCGTCCAACTGCGTACCAACCCGGCTGCTAAGCGTGGTGATGATGGCGTATCCCTCCAAATGATGGACACAACTCTATTTTTTTTCTTTTTTTTTGTTAGCTTGTAATTATGTTAATGTAAATTCGTCTGGTATCACGCTTCCAGTACCTACATACTGGCCCTATCGGAAGATCAGCACTACAGAAATGTAGTACTGAGATAGGGCCATTTCGCATACCAGTACGGATAAAATTAAAAATATTTATTATGTATACCACAATTGAATCGATTTTCTGTATTTGTTATGAGAGTAAAATTATTTCTTTCTTTCTTTCATTGTAAAAATCTTTTAGTGAGGCTGTTGTCCAGTAGTGAACGTCATTCGGCTGAGATGATGAGTGCGCTTGATTGAGAGCCCAAGTTAGTCGATGATACGTTAAATACAGTTACTAAACGAGGCATTTTTTTATTCTTAAAAGTATAATGTCCATCAGCTTTTCTTAACAAAATAAATAACAAAATCCAGAAACTTTCTTTTCTCTTCTGCACAAGCTTTCATACCCTAAATGACACACGAAGGGGTGATAATAGAAATTTGTATAATAAGTTAAATTTTTATCAGAAATCTTAGTATTTTATCCCAGGAATCTAACTTATAATTGGCGAGATTTGTTTCGCAGTAGTGTTGCCGAAAAAATCCTATAGTCTGTTCGAGTACACTCAATCTCAATTTTTGCTACTTATAAATAAGCAAAACCTGCCAATAGTATTTTCTATTGATTATTCTAACATCTAAGTACACATCAAACTGGTATCAATTGCTAGTATTCAATGTAGCTCGTTAGGGAATTACCAGTAGAGCTTAAGTATAAAATAGAACGCTGGCCGCTTAACATCAGGTGGGGCGTGCGCTTGTTTACTGACTTAGTTGTTTAATAAATAAGTATATTGACTAGCTGAGCCCGCGACTTCGTTATTTTATAATAAAATAAAATAAAAAAGGTTTTTATTCACATAGACTTTAAAAAAGCGCTTATAAATAGTCAGAACATGTTCGTCGTAATATATAATTAATTTATAATTATTTCTAGGTTCATATAAATATTTAGGTACACATAGGATTGTAGCAAATAATTTACAATAACATTTATTTTATAATAGTAACGATATTTAGCTAACTTAAATTATTGTCAAGGATCATGTGTAGGTTTAATTATCTAAATCTTAGCTATATTTTTACTACATATTGTCTGAATGGTTTTGTCTATATTAAGGTACGAATTAAATGTTATTATTATGTCGGACCTTGTGTTTATAACGACGGTCGCGCTTTAATGCTACCACTGGATCCAATGCACCCCAACTCAGAAGACCCAGGGAAACAAACTCAGCGGGTATCTCTACTGCCGGTTTCAACACGGCCCAGTTGAGACGCTCCGGCGAAACATACTCAATGGGGCATATAAACGAGATTGTGGACTAAATCTCGTTTATATGCCCCATTGAGTATGTATTACTGAAATTATGTAGCAGGCAATGTAATGACTCCGTAAATGTAACATCAGAATATCTCAAATATATTAGCTCTTATCGCGAACTTATAAAACATTAACATAAACCTTACATATTTCCATACAAACTTTCATCCCCTATTCCCTAATGTTATACTTCTGAACTAATATAAAATAAAAAATCCCTGAATTCGTAACTGTCTGAATTATACTATCATATCATTTAGCTTGGCTTAGCTTAATATTATAGATGTTATACTACCTGCATATGAAGAATTAAGAATTCGCGAATGTATGTTCATACATATACGGTCACCGTAGCCTAGTTGGTAGTGCTCCTGCCTACGAAGCTGGTGGTCCTGGGTTCGAATCCCGGTAAGTGCAAATATTTGTGTGATGAGCACGAATATTTGTTTCTGAGTCATGGATGTTTTATAAGTATTTATCTATCTATATAAGTATGTCTATCATCGCCTGGTACCCATAGTATAGCTTTGCTTAGTTTGGGGTTAGAATTATCTGTGTGACATTGTCCTTAGATATTATTATTATTATCATATATGAAAAAAATAACTTCTGATACCCTTTACCCTACTATGTAATTGAAGTTACAGGTATCGATATATTCTTTGGCGTCACTAAAGCCGGGCTCAGGAAAGCATCAATAAAGCTGTTATTAAGGGGTTCGGTTATTAATGTTCAAGTAAGAGTTAGTTGGTATATGAAGGAGATTTGTTCAGAGAAAATTGGTGTAATTAGCGGCTTATATTACTGGCATTAAGGCGTATCCAAACGATTAAATTTAAACCAATACAATTTATTCATTTTTGTTGCAATAAATGACGCGGAGGATTTTTAAAACTAAATAGTAATAATAATAATATCCTAGGACATTATTCATACACGGCCATCTGATCTCAAACTAAGCAGAGCTTGTACAATGGAAACCAGATAACTGATATACTACATATATTTTGTAAATATAAAATTTATTTTGTGAATACATATTTATTTAGAAAATTACACCCAGTTTTAGGACAAACAGACATGTTCATGCGCACAAATATCTGTCCTGGGTGGGAATCGAACCCACGACCTCCAGCGTAAAAAGCAAGCATTTGCCAACCACGCCAACAAGCCCGTCGATAACTGCATTTAATTTTAATTACATGTTTGTAAACTCCACTTAAACTCAGGGATGGATTTCTCTGGAGCAGGAAATATTTGTCATGTGCGGGGTTCAAACCCGAAGTATAAGGACGCCAAAGCACCTTAGGCGTTTACTTTAACTACCGTCCCACACTTTCCATTAATTAAATTAATTATAACTTATTTTTTAATATTAAGATCTCTGACAGTAAAGTAACCACGACCCACCGGATTAGGTAAGTAATGGATATGATTTGACATCAACAGTGTCCTTATTACGTATGTGATAAGTACTATTTTTCTTGTACCAGTGTATCCACAGAAGTGACGTCAATTGTACTTGAAAATGCGTGCTCCATGAAATTGTCTGTGTATTCAGGCAAGAAGAAGAAACGAATATCTATACATATAATACAATCGTAGGAAAGTCAAAACTGTACATTGAATATTTTTTAAAAAGGATACCTGGGTCGTGGTTTACAATCGATATCGAAGCCAAAAAAATAGTTTTTAGAATATTTGTCTGTTTATCTGTTTGTCTGTATGTATGTCCGGGGTAAACTCAAAAAGTACTGCATGGATTTACTTTTGCATGAATATTAGCAAAAGGCACGCTATCACCTACGGGGGAGGAGCTGTGATATTTTTTTAAGTTTAACTCGGGTGATACCGCAGGGCACAGCTAGTGCTTTCAATAAAAATATCTTCTAGTCGACATCAGTTGTTATACGTACAATATGCCTCGTTAACTGGAATGAACGGCTAGAGTCTCAATAATGATTTCTTAAGGCTCTTGTTGAAGGTTATGGTGCCTTACGTTATAAGGCGTCGCTGCGGTCATTGCTCGCGTGAATCCCGCAATATAGAGTTAAGGTAGTCGTGGAAACACCGTGGGGATTTAGTTGGTACACGCGGCTACATATCAAGCTATAGATTTCCAATATAAGCTGACCTGTCATTGTTTCGAAATCCTATACAACGCGAGATCAGCTTATACTGGAAATGTATACCTTGATGTGTAGCCTTGTGTACATCGGTAATCTAATGGTAGCCCGGAATACCCTGTCGCTTGCCCAGTGACATGGACAGGTATAGGATTTACACAAGTAAGAGAGGGAGGGAACAGCGTTCATTCGCCTAAAGAGCAGCCCGACTGGGGAAGTACCTCCGCCTTACAGAAGACATTCCTTAATAAAAACAGTAATAACTTAATGTTGTGTTTCCGCGTATGAGTAAGGTCGCCAGAGCTCATCGGGGTGGGGGGAAGGTTCAGCAACACTTGTTTGCGGACTCTCTTAAAGGCCGGCAACGTACCCGTGACTCCTCTGGTGTTGCGGGTGTACATGGGCGGCGGTGATCACTTACCATCAGGTGACCCGCTTGCTCGTTTGTCGTCCTATGACATAAAAAAAAAGTAAATAAAATAAGGCGTTGAAAAACCACCGTGTGGAAATTATTACAATAAGAGCTTTCTCCTGTCCTAACGGTGCGAGCATCTTTGCGCCCAGTAAGAAGCGGCACAATTACAGCATGGATCAATATTTCTATCTTTTAGTATTTGTTGTTATAGTGGCAACAGAAAAAAATCATCTGTGAAAATTTCAACTGTCTTACTATCACGATTCATTATTCATTTAGATACAGTCTGGTGACAGACAATGGAGTCTTAGTAATAGCGTTCCGTTTCACCCTTTGGGTTCAAACGCTTACAAATGCTTATTTGAAGGTACAGACAATAGCACATCAAGCTACTCCAATCTGGAAAATTTCCTCAATTGAAAGTGAACCTTATACTTATGTGATAAAGTAGAAAATCTATAAAAGAAATTTGACAGATTGGGGTAGCTGGGTGTGCTGGCGTCTATGCATAATCTAGTTAACCTAGCAATAAATCTTCCGTCACCAAAGTAAAGATTAAATAAGCAGTTACAAGGTCTGTGCATGCATTCATTGATAAAAAAACATGTGGGTCTTTGGGGACTGCCGATAGAAGTGAAAACTATTTTTTAATTTCTCATACTCGGAAATTTCTCATACTTCCCACCTTTTGGCGGTAAAGACTCATAGTAATTGCTTCCCTCCCTATGGGGGGAGTAAGTTAAACAAAATAGAACAAATTTTTGGTGAGGCAGTCTGTTGTAAAAAATAACAATAATAATATTACTATTATTAATAATAATAATATTATTATTAATAATAATGTTATTATTATTATAAATAATAATCATCATTATTATTATATTAGTATCCTGAGAAGACCTTATTTTCATAATTTCATCTGATCCCAAACTAAGCAGAGCTTGTACTATGGAAACCAGATAACTGATATACTACACATACTACTTTTCTTTTGTAAATTCATACTTATACACATAATTACACCCAGAATCAATTAAGAAAAAATAGTGCACAACGCTAAAAAACTTTTCACTTCAAAAATGCTGCGGTCATGTGAGTGTATAAACAGCCGGTGTGCATTAAAAAAAAGTCCCTCCATCCTACGAAGATTCGATTTGGTCACGTGTCCTGACCCGAGTTTAACATTTATTACCCATCCCAAAAAAGTGCACAACGCCACTAAAGAAGGTTTCACTTCATAAAAAGCCGTTCACTAAAAGGGCCAATGGTAAATCTTGTCTCAAGAAACAAACATCTTAATTTTCACTCCAAAAAGGCTGCGGTCATGCGAGTGTATAAACAGCCAGTGTGAATTTAAAAAAAGACCCTCCATCCTACGAAGATTCGATTAGGTCACGTGTCCTGACCCGAGTTTAACATTTATTACCCATCCTAAAAAAGTGCATAACGCCACTGAAGAAGATTTCACTTCATAAAAAGCCGTTCACTAAAAGGGCCAAAGGTAAATCTTGTCTCAAGAAACAAACATCTTAATTTTCACTCCAAAAAGGCTGCGGTCATGCGAGTGTATAAACAGCCAGTGTGAATTTAAAAAAAGACCCTCCATCCTACGAAGATTCGATTAGGTCACGTGTCCTGACCCGAGTTTAACATTTATTACCCATCCTAAAAAAGTGCATAACGCCACTGAAGAAGATTTCACTTCATAAAAAGCCGTTCACTAAAAGGGCCAAAGGTAAATCTTGTCTCAAGAAACAAACATCTTAATTTTCAATTCAAAAAGACTGCGGTCATGCGAGAGTATAAACGGCCAGTGAATTTAAAATAAAACCGGCCAAGTGCGATTCGGACTCGCCCATGAAGGGTTCCGTAGCAGCAAGTATTTCAGTTGATTAAATGAAAGCAAATTGCGGTCTACGATTTATGACGTATTAAAAAAAACTACTTGCTAGATCTCGTTCAAACCAATTTTCGTTGTTAGTTTGCATGATAATGTACATCATATATTTTTTTTAGTTTTATCATTCTCTTATTTTAGAAGTTACAGGGGGGGACACTCATTTTATCACTTTGGAAGTGCCTCTAGCGCAAACTATTCAGTTTAGAAAAAAATCATTTTAGAAACCATCATTTTTGATGACATATCCATAGACATACCCCACATGAAACGGTACAATAAAAAAAAATTGAGTTTCCGTTCTATGTATGGGGACCCCCCCAAAATTATTGCTCTTTTTCTATTTTTGTGTAAAAATCTTAATGCGGTTCACCGAATACATCTACTTACCATGTTTCAACATTACAGCTCTTATAGTTTCGGAAAAAAGTGGCTGTAACATACGGACGGACAGACAGACATGACGAATCTATAAGGGTTCCATTTTTTGCCATTTGGCTACGGAACCCTAAAAAGACCCTCCGTCCTACGAAGATTCGATTAGGTCACGTGTCCTGACCCGAGTTTAACATTTATTACCCATCCCAAAAAAGTGCACAACGCCGCTAAAGAAGATTTCGCTTTAAAAAACAGCCGTTAATAAAAGGGCCAAAGGACACAAATCTTGTCTCAAGAAACAAACATTTTAATTTTCACTTCAATAAGGCTGCGGTCTTACGATTGTATGAATAAAGCCCAGTGTGAATAAAAAAAAATTTTTTTTACCCATCCCAAAAAACACCACTAAAGAAGTTTGAACTTCAAAAAAAGCCGTTTATTAAAAGGGCCAAAGGTCATAAATCTTGTTTCAAGAAACAAACATCTTAATTCCTCCTCCTTACGATTTAGTAGACACGGCACCCCAAGACATTGCAGTGTAATCAGAACATAGTCGCATAAAGAAACCGAGCGATGTCTAATCTGATTAAAGGATATTTGCTACTGATTGCTGTTTTGCGTGACTTTTGTAGGGTTGGCGGGCAAAGTCGAATGTTTGGTTAAACTAGAAGCACGATAATTCCTATAATGTCTAAAGGGCCAGTTGGCGTGGTTGGCAAATGTTTGCTTTTCACGCCGCAGGTCGGGGGTTCGATTACCACCCAGGACACATATTTGTGTGCATGAACATGTCTGTTTGTCCTGAGTCTGGGTGTAATTATCTATATAAGTATGTATTTCCAGAATAAGTAGTATATGTAATATTAGTTGTCTGGTACCCATAGTACAAGCTCTGCTTAGTTTGGGATCAGATAGCCGTGTGTTGATGCCCCAGGATATTGTTATAATGGGTTATGAAAGCTTACCATTTAAACACTCCTGGCGTACGCATGCGCCAGGAGTGTTTAAATGGCGACTTGATATAGTATCTAAATATACAAATAATGTGTTCTTGGTAAAATTTTATATTTAGCGACTACCGTAAATATAGTCTTTGTTATAATGGCCAAGGCCAGCGGGAGACAATTGTTTTAGCGTAATATATGTTTGCGTTAACACCGGGCCTTACACATTAATAAAAATTAGTAAAAAAACTTTTTAAGTTAAACGGTTTTATGTTAAACATACAATTTAATAAGTGATGGAATCAGGCGTTACTTTGCGGAAATCCATAACAATCAAAATACAAAATCAATATGTAGTGTTAATTCCGCTAATTGTCAGTTTAATGTGCACGTTTTTTGCGGGCGGGAGGGCGGTGCAAATTGCATCCCGGCATGATTAAACTGACAATTAGCGGAATTAACACTACATATTGATTTTGTATTTTGATACAATTTAATGTTTAAGATATGTACTAAAAGCTAAAAAATAATAAAATAGATACAGTCGTGGGCATTATAAACATATGCATAGACTAGACTAAAATAAAACCGTGGAGCACGTCAATTGTCTACAATTATCGATTAAAATATGCGATCGAAGAATCGTTTAATTCGTCGTTAGGCAGTTGGCCCACCGACGCGACGGTGAGAAAATTACTTACTATTTTCTTGCTCATTGAAAGTCCGATAGTTATACATTCCAAGTAAACAAAAGAGATGTTTCAAATAGTTTATCGTTGAACGTTCACACTGCTGGCTGGCGAGGACTCGCTTCACTACTCATAGTTTGTCTTTAATCGACAAAACTTATGATTAAAGTAAACACTCGCTCAACACTATGAAACCCTAAAACTCGCTTATAGTCGAGCTCGCTAGCTTTTTTCCACATTCTAGCCCGTTTTGTTGAACAACTGTCTTATTATCGCATGACACTACAAAACGAACATTTTCAACGATTGTAGACAATTGACATGCCCCACGGTTTTATTTTAGTCTAGTCTATGCATATGTTTATAATGCCCACGACTGTATCTATTTTATTATTTTTTAGCTTTTAGTACATATCTTAAACATTAAATTGTATGGTTAACATAAAACCGTTTAACTTAAAAAGTTTTTTTTACTAATTTTTATTTTCTTATTTTTTGTTTTTATTTCGCATTCTGTTTAATTCATTTAGTGCCTCATTATTGCAAGGTTTCTTTCCCGTTAGTGTATTGCAGTCTAACTTCATATTCTTCAGGCGTTTCTGACGCTATCATGTGTGTGTATCGTTTACGTTGCTTTATTATTCTGGCTTCATATTGGGCCGGCGTTTCTGACGCTGTCATTTGTTTATATCCCTGACGTTGCTTTTTTAACCTGGCCTCATATTGCTCAGGTATTTCTGACGCTCATATCAGTATCATATCACCTTCACTTTCTTCAGCTCGTTTTGCTTTATACTTTTCTTTCGGCTTTTGAAGCCTTCGTTTACGTTGTGTTGCAGTTTCTGTTTTATTTGTGTTTTTTTTTTTTTTACCATTTTGTTCCCTCGAGTAATGGAAATTTAAACGGTCAACCCCCCAGAGGTCCAATAATGAGGTAAGGCTATGATGACAAGAACAACAAGTTGCGCCTGAGTCTTGAGGGGAAAACGCTTACGACATATTATTTTTATCCACCGTAATGCCATACAGTTCTCGGCGCGTTTTAACCTTTTTCCCTTAACTTGGGTGGTGTACCGCTAACGACGTATCATTTTTAGCCACCCAAACGCCACACAGTCCTCAACACGATACAAAATTTTGACTTGGGTGGTGGATTCAGGCTGGATTAATCAGATACGTACGTTTCCGTTTCAATTTATAAATTTGACAATCCTATTATAATACGCCATTTTATGGCAGCACCCATCTTAAAATTTTGAGGTTATACCTATAGTGCACTGTATTTTACTTGTCAAGCCCTTTTATTAGATACCCATATTGATGAGATTGATAAAAAAATAGGTTATCAGCCATTTGGTAGCGGCGGCCATCTTAAATTTCAATTTTGCATAGTAAATTGTATTCTTCTTACTGAGCCCTTTCATTTGATACCCATATTGATGGGATTGATAAAACCTAGGTTATCCGCCATTTTGTAGAGGCGGCCATCTTGGATTTCAATTTTGTATAGTACATTGTATTCTACTTGTTGAGCCCTTTCATTTGATACCCATATTGTTGGGATCGATAAAACCTAGGTTATCCGCCATTTTGTAGCGGCGGCCATCTTGGATTTCAATTTTGTACAGTACATTGTATTCTACTTGTTGAGCCCTTTCATTTGATACCCATATTGATGGGATTAATAAAACCTAAGTTGTCCGCCATTTTGTAGCGGCGGCCATATTGGATTTACAATGAAACAGAATTTATTTAATTGTATTGTCACCAGAATTAGACGTGTGTATCAAATTTCAGATCAATCGGTCAACAGGAAGGGGGTCAAATTACAGTTACTAAATTTGACCCAAGAAAAAAAAATAAAACAAACGGGGCAAGCTAAATAAAACCGTTTAATAAAAACGATTGGGAAGGGAGCATCGTTTCTATATATTGTCATTAGACAAAAGTCGATAAACCTTGATAGAGGTGCACTGGGGTAGTTTGAACAACGCTAACACTGGAATAACCATGGTCCATTAAAAAAAAACATATTTTTAAATTCATCATTTCAGCCGAATGGCGCTTGCTGGGCAAAGGTACCTACGTCTCTCCAAAAGTTTTCCACAATGGTGTTGTCGTCACATAGGTTTAGGTTTAAAGATTCTTTATTCTCAATAAAAACAAATAAATCACTTACTTGAGATCAATAAATAATAACTTATAATAAATTACTTAAGGTCGAGTTCGTAGTTTCCCTAAGTACATACATTATTATTATGATAAGGTGTGGTACTCATCTAATGTACCCACTTGCCCGAGGTTAAGATATTAAGTAAGATTGTTGTACATATCGAAATAATCGGGTTTTGAATACATTAGATGAGTGTACATTTTAATGTCTGGTGGTAGTTTGTTGTACATCTGTGCCCCTTGATAAGTCAGCATCTTCTTGCCATAATTTGTCACATCAGCAGCGTCTCTCTGTACAGTATGACCATCATACTGCGATTGCTAAGCCCAGTGGCGGATTTACCCTAAGGCCCAGTAGGCCCGGGCCTAGGGCGGCCAGATATAAGTGGCGACAAATTGTGCAAAAAATATCACAGATGATAGCAAGGTTTGGCCATTTAGAAACGATGAATGAAAAAAGATTGACAAAAGAAGTATACCTGGCCTGTGTGAATGGTACAACCGGAAGGGGAAGACCTCGCAGAACATTCTCTGATCAAATCGGAGACGTACTCAAGAAAGGTCAGGTCAGAAGTACCCTAAACCGGCGAGCATGTATGAAGAATATAATGTCAGTAAACGAAGCGAAAGAGATCGTGACAAATGGAAGTCCGTTGTCTCTGCCTACCCCTCTGAGAGACAGGCGTGAGTCTATGTATGTATGTATGAAAGCTAGAAATAACTCAAATGCAAAGTACCAAAATATTTAAAAGGGTGCGCATATTATTGTAGGCCGCACTGCACCGCAACGTATAGCATTAATCTTTCTATATAACTTTTTTTAACGTATTAAAATATATATGTAAAATATATAAAGGTTGGCAATAAAGTAAATTCAATAATACCTAGTCTATATGATGGATGCTGTGAAAGGGGCGGCACATAACCTGGGGCCTAGAGCGGCCAAGACTGCAAATCCGGCACTGGCTAAGCCATATGCCAAGGGTTTAACAATCGCAGTATGATGGTCATAATACACAGAGAGACGGTGCTGCCCGTTCTCTGGAAGATATTCCATCGGGATGACTGCTACGCCCCCCATGGAATGGGATGGGGTGGCGCTATTCTTTGCTATCAGCCACACAGCACGTTTTTGAGTTATAGCGAGTGAATGTGCAATCACTGGAGGTGAATTTTGCTACCAGCCACACAGCACGTTTTTGATTTATAGCGAGTGAATTTGCAATCACTGGGGGTGAATTTTGCTATCAGCCACACAGCACGTTTTTGAGTTATAGCGAGTGAATTTGCAATCACTGGGGGTGAATTTTGCTATCAGCCACACAGCACGTTTTTGAGTTATATCGAGTGAATTTGCAATCACTGGGGGTGAATTTTGCTATCAGCCACACAGCACGTTTTTGAGCTATAGCGAGTGAATTTGCAATCACTGGGGGTGAATTTTGCTATCAGTCACACAGCACGTTTTTGAGTTATAGCGAGTCAATTTGCAATAACGGGGGGTGAATTTTGCTATCAGCCATACAGCACGTTTTTTAGTTATAGCAAGTGAATTTGCAATTATTGGGGCAGAATTTTGGACGCAGTACCTACGCCTGACTGCACGTGTGGCGCAGTGGTTAAGACAGCCGCCTCGCCGCTTCGTGTCCCGGGTTCGATTCCCGCGCAGGACAACTAGTTATTCTGCATCTGGATGTACTTTGTGTCCATCAGTAATGTGTTTGTAAAGTATCCCGCGACACAGGGATTCATTTCACTAGTGCGGGCGTTGTATTTACAATAAAAAAATACGACCCTAAATAATTACTAAACCTCATAGCTAGATGCTCTCATCAGTCCGTAAGTGATTGGCGAGGTTAGGTTTAGGTCAGTCCATAGATGCGTGACCCCAAAGCGATTTAATTTCTGAGCATCCCGTGCTTCGGAAGGTACGTTAAGCTATCAGTCCCGGTTGTAGCCATTAGGCAACAGTCGTTAAGACATGTTAGGGGCCTAATAGGCGTCTTGAACAACTCTGACACTAGGGTAACCACTGCCCATACGATAAGTAGTAAGTATTTACTAAACCAGCAAACTAGCTACCAACCAAGGATTTAGCCCCAGACCAGAATAACCAGCCGCCTCTTTCCCAGAACAGATAAAAATAAAAATAAATATTTACGACCCTTGTATACATTCTACTTAATATTATAAACGTGAAAGTTTGGAAGTATGGATGGTTTGTTACTTACTTTCACGTAAAAACTGCTGAATGGATTTTAATGAAACTTTACAATAATATAGCTCATACATCAGAATAACACATAGGCTACAATTTATAAAGATATTGTGTGAATTGACCAAAATATGACGATAAGTGTCGAGTAGGTAAGAAAAATCTACCATCTGCGAGCTATCTTACTAATATTATAAATGCGAAAGTTTGTGAATAAAGATGTATGGATGTATGTTTGTTACTCTTTTACGCCAAAACTACTTTAATGCGGGTGAAACCGCGGGGCATAGCTAGTGCACATATAAACGGGAAATCGATTACAAATATATGCTTGTCACTTGTTAGTGCTGTGTAATCAGCACCTTTGCAAAAGAAACCAAGCGACGTCTAATCAGATTAGCGGAGATTTGTTACTGAGTACCGTGTTGCGTGACTGGTATAGGGCTGGTGGTCAAAAGTCTAATTCTTGGTTTAAATGAGATATTCAGTACATTTGTAAGTTTTTTTTTTCATATCATAGGGCGACAACCGAGCAAGTGTGTCACACAGCAAACAAGTGTTACTGACCCTACCCCCACCCCGATGAGCTCTGGCGACCTTACTCAAACGCAGAAACACAACATTAAAATGTTATGTTATTAAGGCATGTCTTCTGTGATGTACAGACGCCAGCACATCAAGCTACCTCAATCTGTCAAATTTCCCCAATTGAAAGTGAACCTTATGCTTATGTGATAACGTTGAAAATCTATAAAAGAAATTTGACAGATTGGGGTAGCTGGATGTGCTGGTGTCTGTACTTCCCCAGTCGGGCTGCCGGGCTTTTTTACTCCATTTATAAAACTTATAAGTTTTCTAGTAGTAGTGTATGGCTAGATAATTTACACTTAATTTGATCAATCCTACTAACCTTATAAATGCGAAAGTTTGTGAGTATAGATGTATACTATAAATGCGAAAGTTTGTGAGTATAGATGTATACTATAAATGCTAAAGTTTGTGAGTATAGATGTATACTAGAAATGCTAAAGTTTGTGAGTATAGATGTATACTATCAATGCTAAAGTTTGTGAGTATAGATGTATACTATAAATGCGAAAGTTTGTGAGTTTAAGTATAAGTTGACGGGTCTGTTGGCGTGGTTGGCATATGCTTGCTTTTCACGCCGGAGGTCGTGGGTTGGATTCCCACCCAGGACAGATATTTTTTGTGCATGAACATGTCTGTTTGTTCTGAGTCTGGATGTAATTATTTATATAAGTATGTATTTACAAAAGAAAAGTAGTATATATAGTATATCAGTTATCTGATTTCCATAGTAAAAGACTACTTAGTTTGGGAGCAGATGGCCGTGTGTAAATAATGTCTCCGGATGTTATTATTATTATCATAAATGTATGCAGGTTTGTTATTCTTTCACGCAAAAACTACCGAATTATGAAATTTAGTTGTACAAAAGTTTCAAGTTTGGTTTAACAGATTTTTGCTCCCGCAACGTATTTAATCAGAAAAAAACAGGAAGTAGTTAGAATAGGAATAGTTCCCCTTCCCTTCAGAGCAAAGCTACAACAAGCTGCAAGATGACTTCCATACATAATGAACATTTTGTTTCTTTTCATCTTTCTATTTCTATTCATCCCCGGAATTTCATGCGCGCTCTAATTAGTATGCTTCAATTAAAAGTTGAACATCTACATAAAAGCCAAATAAACCTTCTTGAATAATTGTTATAGTCAGAAATAGTGCACACTATGTGAACAATATGTAGCAATAGTTAACACCATACGTTTCTATTAAAATGAATGGAAAACCTTGACCTTTATAGAAACCAAATTATTGTTTTATTATACTTTAAAACAGTTCAGTGTTTGAATATCATATATTCACAGTTATGGTAAGAAACAAACAATCAAAACAATAGTTACTAATAATTCAGACGGGCCGGTTGGCGTGGTTGGTAGAAGCTTGCCTTTCACGAAGCAGGTCATGGGTTCGATTACCACCCCGGACAGACATTTGTGTGCATGAACATGTCTGTTTGTCCTGAGTCAATAGTATATCAGTTATCTGGTTTCCATAGTACAAGCTCTGCTTAGTTTGGGATCAGATGGCCATGTGTGAATAATGTCCCAGGATATTATTATATATATATATATATATAATATAATATAAAATATTATATTATATATATTATTATTATAATAAATGTCTTGGGAGAACTAATAACATTGCCACACTATAAACATACTTATATATGTCTAAATACACACATATTAAAGATATAGATAAATTACACCCAGACATATTATAATAATAATAATATCTGGGGACAATGTCACACAGATCATCCTAGCCCCAAATTAAGCAAAGCTTGTACTATGGGTACCAGGCGACGTTATACATACTTATATAGATACATAAATACATAGAAAACATCCATGACTCAGAAACAAATATTCGTGCTCATCACACAAATATTTGCACTTACAGAGATTCGAACCCAGGACCACCAGCTTCGTAGGCAGGAGCACTACCAACTAGACTACGGTGAACGTCATATAAAAGATGATCATGTTGTCAATAGTCCTGGGATCGAACCCACAACCTCTGCTTTGCAGTTAAGATCACTGACAACTAGACGAACAGTCGGCTACAACAGTACCCCAGAATAAGAGATTCCCTTGAAGATTGATTGACCACTTACTATAGGCAAATTAATGAAGACATTGATTTCAAACCTACAACAGTCAGATCAGATGGCCACGTGTCAATAAGTCAAAGTCAAAAATCATTAATTCCGTAAAAAAATACATTTATGTGGAATCGTTATATTTTTTTACCCTACCGTGCAGTGCATGACGTGGCAGTTACTGAGAAACACTGCCAGAAAACTCAGTAGGAATCCTTTTTTAAAATAAAATATACTTAAGATTAATTACAATCATGTGTGTTGACTCAGAACAACTCAATCCCAAGCACTTTTATCACTTAAATAATCAGACATTTTGTAATATGGCCTGCTACACAATTTGGCTTTAATAATTCTTTTGAACTTATTCGTAGACAATTCTCTAATATCATTGGGAAGTTTGTTATAGAATCTTATACATTCCCAGGATATTATTATTATTATAATAAATGTATTTGGCCAACTAACACATTGCCATACAATAAACATACTTGTATATTTCTATACACACATATCTATAATATCTTGACAATAACTTGATACGAGCTAGCTAAATATCATTGCTATAATAAAATAAATTTTATCAATGTTTTCATACAATAATAATATGTACCTAAATATCTATGTTACTAGAAATAATAATGTATACAACTATATTACTACAAACATGTTCTGACTAATTACAAGCGCTTTTTTAAAGTCTACGTGACTAAAAAACCTTTTTTATTTTATGTGTTGTAAATTGTCCTGGGATCGAACCCACTACCTCTGGCTTAGCAGTCAAGATCACTGACAACTAGACTAACAGTCGGCTACAAGAGTACTCCAGAATAAGACATTCCCTTGAAGATTGGTTGACCACTTACTATAGGCAAATTAATGAAGACATTAGTTTCAAACCTACAACTATAAACTGACATCCCTACCCTCGACCTAGTTAGGTTTGCGTTGCGTTCATTAACGCAGTGCCCACTAAAACCACAGGATATGTAATGTAACAGAGAGAAAGTAACAAAATAATCTGTCCTGTGTGCCTGTATAAAGTATATTATTATAATATATTTGGAACAATCACAAAAACTTTATTAAAAAAACATGCCTAGTGCGAGGCGGACTCTAGCACGAAGGGTTTCGTATCATTATCTATAAAAACGAGCAAAACGAGCGCTTGTTGTAAGGGAGCCCCATTAAATATTTATTTTATTATGTTTTTTAGTATTTGTTGTTATAGCGGCAACAGAAACACAGCATCTGTGAAAATTTCAACTGTCTAACTATCAGGGTTCATGAGATACAGCCTGGTGACAGACGGACAGACAGACAGTGAAGTCTTAGTAATAGGGTCCCGTTTTACCCTGTAGGTACGGGAAAGAGGAATGGTAAGAAAAATAAATAAAATTCGTTTACGTTAGAATAGTTGCGATCGATATTTTTGCAAGTAACAAACATTACAAAAAAGAATGCACACACGCAAAAATTCCAAAACAATAAAGGTTTTCTACCATTTGTGCCATATGTCAAGCTATACATTTCCAATATAAACTGACCTGCCAATGTACGGAAATCCTATACAACGCGAGTTCAGCTTATACTGGAAATGCATAGCCTGATGTGTAGCCGTGTGTACCATATTAATTAGGGTGTTGTAAATTGCAGGCAGCAGTGGTGAGAAAAAAAAGGTAGAATACCTCAATAAGTAACGTTTAAAAACATAAAACCAACTTCAACTATTCTAGTACACAACCGATAGTACGAAAATGTATATAAGTAGTAGAAACCTTAAGAAATTAGTTTTAATAAAAAAAAAACAAATTAATTATCAAAATCGATTATATTTTATTTTATTTTTTTCTTTATTGGGACACAAAAAATAGTAACACGTTACAGTATATCTAGCGCATTATCATCATCATCATCAGCATTGCAGCTAAATAAGTCCACTGCTGGACCAGCCTCCCTCAAGAATCGTCTTGGGGGGATATGCCATAATCGCCACGCTTGGCAGACGGGTTGGCGATCGCAGTAAGATGGTCATAGTAATCAGAAGGAAGCTGCTGCCCATCCTCTGGTAGATATTCCCTCGGGTCGACTTCTACGCCCCCCACGGGATGAGATGGGGTGATGATATTCTGATTCTGATATTTGTCGCCGTCACCACACAGCTAGCGCATTATATGGTAACTTAAATTAAATAAACGTATAACTCACACTAATGTCCGCAAAATAATTATATATGTCAATAGAAGATGAGCTGTGCGCATCTTGTTGGGAACATTGTATTTTGGTTTCAAACAACAGAGACAAAACAAAAGAGAAATAATGTAACATACATACAAACCCAGCCTTTCTGTCATAGTGATAAAACTTTTAATGTTAATGTCGGTTAGAAAGAAGGTTATCAATTTGACTGTATGATTTTTGAAGTAAAACTTCTTTGGTAGTTAAAGTGTGATCGGGAAAGGTGCAGGGATGTTGCGAGGGAGATAAAAATTGTGAAGATAGAAAGGGAGAGAGTTACGTTTCGTATATTACTGTAGGGGCAAAAGAGTGGTGCGAGCATTTTGTTTCTCTCTTTCTCTCATAGCCAGTTACGCTAAAGAAATTTACTTTAGTCGTGTGATCTGAAAGCACACTCGTTCGTTTTGTATATGTGTATTATATCTATATAAATTATTATTCTTCGATTCGATGAGAAATGTTTTCAGTACGGTCTCTGTGTATTATATCTATATAAATTATTATTCTTCGATTCGATGAGAAATGTTTTCAGTACGGTCTCATATACATTTCATTCAAATTGCTTGTCATAAAGAAAACATTTAAGCCCTATGTTTCTTAAAATATTAACAATGTCGATGAGCTTTTAATAATGTGTATGTAAGCGAAATGAATGAATATCTATGTAATAGTGTATCGTAGTTTATCTAATTTTTAGCTTATAATTTAATTTAATTTAATTTAATTACTGAAATAAATGTTTTCATCAGCGAAATTAAATCAGGAGTTTGTCTTGAACTTTCTTTCTATTAGCAATATATTCTTATACTAAAACCGTCAGCAATCCGGTTAGTGACGTAATGTCCGCCCACAATGCAGCCCATTAGTAGCTAAATGTGAAAAAGCCGCAATATCTCTTGATCATGAAATATAGCCCAGTGCGTAGACCGTTGGATATCGGTTCTATGTTTCTTTAAAAGTAACCATGTCGATGAACTTTTAATGTGTTTGTAAGCGAAATTAAATCGGGAGTTTGTCAGGAACTTTCTTTCTATTGGCTATATATTCATATACTAAAACCGTCAGCAATCCGGTTAGTGACGTAATGTCTGCCCTCAATGCAGCCCATTAGTGGCTAAATGTGAAAAAACCGCAATATCTCTTGATCATGAAATATAGCCCAGTGCGTAGACCGTTGGATTGTGTAATCGGTTCTATGTTTTTTTTAAAGTAACCATGTCGATGAACTTTTAATGTGTTTGTAAGCGAAATTAAATCGGGAGCTTGTCTTGAACTTTCTTTTATATTAGCAATATATTCTTATACTAAAACTGTCAGCAATCCGGGTAATGACGTAATGTCCGCCCATAATGCAGCCCATTAGTAGATAAATGTGAAAAAATCGCAATATCTCTTGATCGTGAAATATAACCCAGTGGGTAGACCGTTGGATTGTTAATCGGTTCTATGTTTCTTAAAAAGTAACCATGTCGATGAACTTTTAAATAATGTTTCTGTTAGCGAAATTAAATCGGGAGTTTGTCTGGAACTTTTTTTCTATTGGCTATATGTTCATATACTAAAACCGTCAGCAATCCGGTTAGTGACGTAATGTCCGCCCACAATGCAGCCCATTAGTAGCTAAATGTGAAAAAACCGCAATATCTCTTGATCATGAAATATAACCCAGTGGGTAGACCGTTGGATTGTTAATCGGTTCTATGTTTCTTTAAAAGTAACCATGTCGATGAACTTTTAATAATGTGTTTGTAAGCGAAATTAAATCGGGAGCTTGCCTTGAACTTTCTTTCTGTTAGCAATATATTCTTATACTGAAACCGTCAGCAATCCGGTTAGTGACGTAATGTCCGCCCACAATGCAGCCCATTAGTAGCTAAATGTGAAAAAAACACAATATCTCTTGATCATGAAATATAGTCCAGTGCGTAGACCGTTGTATTGTGTAATCGGTTCAATGTTTCTTTAAAAGTAACCATGTCGATGAACTTTTCAATAATGTTTCTGTAAGCGTAATTAAATTGGGAGTTTGTCTTGAACTTTCTTTATATTGGCTATATATTCATGTACTAAAACCGTCAGCAATCCGGTTAATGACGTAATGTCCGCCCACAATGCAGCCCATTAGTAGCTAAACGTGAAAAAGCCGCAATATCTCTTGATCATGAAATATAGCATAGAGGATATACCATTAGATTGTGAAATCAGTGGACTCGAGTTCAAGCCCACGCTCACCACTGACTAGTAGAAATGAATTCATCATAATGTGTATATAAATAATTTTTTGACATTTATTTTTGACATATTATTTTAAATTTTATGATATATGTGTTATTGAATTGATTTTTTTTAAATGTAATTTTTATTGTACTGTTTTTATTTAGATTTTCCGAATAATAATAATATAAAATAGTCCTTAAATTGAAAACTTTTAAATTTAATATTATAAAACATTTGCACGCTATTGTATAGCAAACATGTCCGAACAGTCTAGTAGACATATATTATGTTCATATGTCATCTTGCATAGAATGATATTTTTTTGTATGTGTACACATGTTGATGCAAATAAATGCTTACTTACTTACTATATTTCAATTTTAAAAACATATTATTTTTACCATCAATTCACTATGATCCTTGAATATGAGGTATGGAGTGTAATAATAATATCCTGGGACATTATTTACATACGGCCATCTTATCCCAAACTAAGCTGAGCTTGTACTATGGAAACCAGATAACTGATATACTACTTTTCTTTTGTAAATACATACTTATATAGAACACTAGCTGGTGCCCGCGACTTCGTCCGCGACAATTTTGAATGATGACCGATGTAACTACTTACTTCTAGCTTAATCTAAAAATGTATCATTTAAAACAATCAAGCGATATGAATTTAAGAAAACCTTACCTATAAATAACCCAACTAAGAAAGAAACTAAGGACTACTTTGCTACTATTATAAAAAAAAGGAAGAATACATAGCAATTGTCCTTATTGCCAGTAAGTCAAATAAAGTAAAATAAGAATCAACGATGCATTAATCACAAAGGTAACTCCCATTAGATTAGGTTGCGACCACGGCATTGATAGGTCTAATATCACATTTTGTGAACGAAACCAGCGCGATCTAAAACGGTGATTACGCCATTTACTAACAAAACTATAAACTGATTCAGTTTTGGACTACCTTTTATTTCAAGCATTTATTTATTATAACCGATATGCCAAATAATTCCGCGATCTGAAATGAACGAACGCCATCTAGTTACAAAATTTTGAACTTGTCAGTAAAAACAAGATGATATTTTTTGGGTGCGATCAACTGCCAACAATTTTTACTACGCTAACTCCAATTTTAGGTAAATTCGTTATTTATCCCAATTTGATTAAAATATTGTTTTTTAATTTGTTATAAAAATTACAAAAAGGAAATAAGTTACAAATCTTATAAAACGCTAAGTCTTTATTTAGACGACGCGACGACGAGTATCTACGGCATTTTAAGCATAAAAAAAAACGAAATTATCTAAAATTCGAGTTGGCGTAAATTGTTGGTGTCGATCTATTGAATCAGTTTTGGATTACCTTTTTTAACAACAAATTATTCCCTGAATATTGGTTTAATAACATAATATATTGCTTTATTTTTAACTGTAAGACCAAATACCAATTTTCATACGTTTAACTCCAAAAAATAACAGATTTTCATACCAACTCACATCCCCTACTTTACGTCATTACGGGTGGTATTTCCCAAAATCCTGAACTATATATTTATAATTTTTAACTGGAAGGCCAAATACAGATTTTACCTTAAAAATGTCATATTTTTCATACAAACTTACATCCCCTATTTGTCACCTTTAGGGGTGGACTTCTCAAATATCCTGAAATATATATTTTTAATTTTTAACTGAAATGCCAAATACCAATTTGCATGCGTTTAACTTAATACTTGTCACATTTTTCATACAAACTTACATCCCCAATTTTACGCGCTTGGGGGTGGAATTAAAAAAAAACCCGAAATATACTTTAATTTTTAACTGCAAGGACAAATACAAAGCCAAAAAATGACGGAATTACATAAAATCTTTCATCCCTTATTTTACTCCCTTAGGGGTGGTATTTTCAAAAACCATTCTTTTGTGGATGCCTTCGTCATAAAATCCGTTTAGGCTGTGCCTTGATATGTCAGTCAGTATAAACCTACATCTCCTATTTTACGCCCGCGGGGGTGGAATTTCCAAAAATCCTGAAATAAATATTTTATAATTTTTAACAGAAAATCCAACTACTAATTTTCATGAGTTTAACTTCAAAAATATCGCACATTTTATACAAACCTACATTCCCTATTTTGTGCCCTTCGGGGTGGAATTTTCAAAAAACCTGGAATATATATTTTTAATTATTTACTGAAATTTCAAATACCAATTTATATGCGTTTAACTTCAAGTCGCAGTTTACATAGAAATTACACTTTTTGCGCCCTTAGGGGTGGAATTCTCAAAAATTTTGAAAAATATATTTTTAATTTTCAACTGAAATACCAATTTCATGCGTCTAACTTAAAAATTGACACATTTTTCATACAAACTTAAACCCCTATTTTACGCTCTTGGGGCTGGAATTTCCATAAATCCTGAAATACATATTTTTTATTTTTAACTAAAAGGCTCCATCCTAATTTTCATGCGTGTAACTTAAAAATTGTCACATTTTTCATACAAACTTACATCCCCTATTTTTCACCCTTGGGGGTAGAATTTCCAAAAAGCCTGAAACACGTAATTTTTTACTTTTTACTGGAAGGCCAAATACCAATTTTCATGCCTTTAACTTCAAAAACGGCAAAGTTTCATACTAACTTTGCACCCCCGTTTTACCCCCTTGGGGGTTGAATTTCGAAAAATCCTTCCTTATTCCTTGTCTACATTATAAAGAAAACATTTGGGCAAAATTTCATCTTTCTAGGTCCAAGGGTTTGGGCTGGGCGTTGATGAGTCAGTCAATCAGTCAGGACTTCTCTTTTTATTTATATAGATTACATCCAGACTCAGGACAAACAGACATGTTCATGCACACAAATATCTGTCCTGGGTGGGAATCGAACCCACGACCTCCGGCGTGAAAAGCAAGCATTTGCCAAACACACCAATAGGCCCGCCAGGTAGACCTTACGCCATGAAAGAAATCACTGATTTACGAAAAGATTTTTACGCTGCACGAGTCGAACCATGTGGGGAGAAACCTGTCAAGATCGCTTGAGAGGTCACAGATCCCACTCTAGGACTGCCAACGGGGTGGCATCGCCTACTCAACATTTTTAAAGAGCAATATAGTCTTTAGTTAGTTCTTGTTAAGCTTCTTGCATGGCTAATCGGGCCTATTTATTTATTTAAACTTTATGCACGTATAAGTACAAAGACGGACTTAATGCCTAAGCCTATTATTTATAGGGCACAGCGTTCATTCGCTCAAAGAGCAGCCCGACTTGAATATTTTCCGTTAACAACTATATTTAATACCTCAATTAAAACAGAAGTATTGGAAAGAGGAAAATAAAGTACTTATTCACAGATGCAAAGGCGGACTTAAATGCCTAAGCCTATTATTTATACTGCACAGCGTTCATTCGCTCAAAGAGCAGCCCGACTTGTATATTTTCCGTTAACAACTATATTTAATACCTCAATTAAAACAGAAGTATTGGAAAGAGGAATATAAAGTACTTATTCACAGATGCAAAGGCGGACTTAAATGCCTAAGCCTATTATTTATACTGCACAGCGTTCATTCGCTCAAAGAGCAGCCCGACTTGTATATTTTCCGTTAACAACTATATTTAATACCTCAATTAAAACAGAAGTATTGGAAAGAGGAAAATAAAGTACTTATTCACAGATGCAAAGGCGGACTTAAATGCCTAAGCCTATTATTTATACTGCACAGCGTTCATTCGCTCAAAGAGCAGCCCGACTTGTATATTTTCCGTTAACAACTATATTTAATACCTCAATTAAAACAGAAGTATTGGAAAGAGGAAAATAAAGTACTTATTCACAGATGCAAAGGCGGACTTAAATGCCTAAGCCTATTATTTATACTGCACAGCGTTCATTCGCTCAAAGAGCAGCCCGACTTGTATATTTTCTGTTAACAACTATATTTAATACCTCAATTAAAACAGAATTATTGGAAAGAGGAAAATAAAGTACTTATTCACAGATGCAAAGGCGGACTTAAATGCCTAAGCCTATTATTTATACTGCACAGCGTTCATTCGCTCAAAGAGCAGCCCGACTTGTATATTTTCCGTTAACAACTATATTTAATACCTCAATTAAAACAGAAGTATTGGAAAGAGGAAAATAAAGTACTTATTCACAGAAATCGTAAACGTGAAGTTGTGTCTTATTATCATTGTATGTATATTCTTTGCACTTTGCCAATGGTCTTTGAATTAGTCAAGTTTACCCAATATTCTACGATCATGTCAAGAAGTATCCAGTAGTCACTATGGTTTTGAACCCCCGAGGCAAAAAGAGGTTATAAGTTTGAAGTCGATGTCTGTCTGTGTGTGTGTCTTTCTTTGGCATAGTAGCTCTCAAACTGATGTATCGTTTTTAATGCGGTATATTTTTTTCATTTGATTGCAAGTTTCATTGCGCTGGATTTTAGCTATGTTTGGTTAATATCGGTCCAGTAGTGAAAGAGTATCAATTCTTTCCCAAAATGAAGTTATTATATCTTATTGTATTTTTTTTCCTACAATCCGTGTGCCTAAATATCTATATGTACCTAGAAATAATTATAAATTAATTATATATTACTACAAACATGTTCTGACTATTTACAAGCGCTTTTTTAAAGTCTACGTGAATAAAAACCTTTTTATTATTTTATAGTTCGAGTCGGGGGTTGAACATCATGAAATCCTGCAACAAAAGCTTCAACTCTCTAGGCATTACTGTCTCTATATCTAAGTGGTGCAGGTCATATCTAGAAAAAAGAACTTTAGTAAGACCTTAATCAATTAATTTAGGTGAAAGTCTTCCAAACGAAATGAAGTGATTTTAATTAGTACGCCAATACACAATTAAACTCCAAATCCTATTGTTTGTTTGTAAACAAACCCTGATACCGGGCCTTCCCGACTAATTTGCATTTGGAGTAAATAACCCCAACTTTGAACTATACAATTGACCGAACTAACCCGAACTGACACAGTATAGAGATTTTAGTAGGCGATTCTATTTTAAATAATTAATAAAATATTTTTATACGTCTTATGTTAAATATCAGCGTTATTTATGACCTACTTGAGTCTGACGTGCGTACACGCTAGGTTTCTATACGTACTCCTAAGTGTCTCGACTTAAACACGACTACAAAAAGGTACATTTGCCCCTTGCTACATTTGCATTTAAAACGCCAATTGTCAATTGCCTATTATCATTTTGAACGGTATGGTTTTGCTTAAGCTAAACTTCCGGCCACATACTTTAAGGCTATGAAAGGAGTTCCATGCAATGGTGTTTTCAAGAGTTATGGAGTCTTTCGAATGGAGTAACTATTTCCGAGTGATTCAGAATAAGCGCCCAGATGCTACAGTGCTGATTAAACTTTAAATTTTTTTATTTAATTAAATTTACGACTGTCACTAGCTGTGCCCCGCGGTTTTACCCGCGTTACAATTTATAAATTATCACAGCTCCTCCCCCGTAGATGTAGCCTATATGTTGACCCGACCTCTTAGTAATATTCTCGCAAAATTTGAAGTAAATCCATTCAGTACTTTTTGAGTAGTCCTAGTCCTGACATACATACAGACAAACAGATAAAAATTCTAAAAATGATATTTTCAGCTTCGATATCGATTTTAGATCACGCCCCAAGTATCCTTTAAAAAAAATATTCAATGTACAGTTTTGACTTTCCTACGATTTTATTATATGTATAGATAATCGAACATTATGAAGTTAAGAAAATAAGTCATTGTGAGATAATGGTTTCTTTAATCGGCATATTATTCTGCTATGCGTCATCAGACATTGCCGGAAGTCAATATCAAAGACAGGTAGCGGCTACGTTGCTTTTTTGCTAATCTTTTTACACTGTGGCTGTAGCTATTGAAAGTAATTGCGTTCCAGGGACTGGTGTTGTGAGTCAATGGCTGTGAGCCATTCATTAGTACCTTGAAGGTTAGGTGGTAACCTTAAGGCGTATAATTAAGTTTACGAACGTAAACTCCACCTGTGTTGGCAACTTTTGTATTTGGGAAATTGCTGATTTATGTACTAATTAACCGATCGGATAGGATGGAGTATATTTTTGTCAAAGTAGCGACGCTAATTAAATTTTTGTAATAACTAAGAAAAAGCTGCCAATAGTGTCGTGAATAAAAAGGAAACCCACCAGTAGTAAGTCAGTCAGTTACTAGTTATTACCGTAGAGGTTTAGTAAAAATAAAATACTCTTCTTTGTACACAAGAAAAGTAAAACATAAATTACAACTAGATGTAAAAATACAAAAGTGGCCTTATCGCTGCTTTGATTTCTACCAGTTGAAGCCAAGAAAATTTATTCATATTTTAATTAATAGCTATAAACAGATTTAACTTACTTTAAGAAAGTTATTGTGAACAGTTATGTTGCCGTCTTGGTAGTATAAAAAAAATTGACACTTGAATGTATTTGCCAAGTCAGACTGCTTTTTACGTGAAAAATCAACCCTACTTCGATTCGATGCCAAGAGTGGCTTGAAGTAGACTACAACGGGACCAGAATTAACAGTACGCATACATTTTAATCAACTGAAAACATGGCTTTCTGAGAAAATAACGCGGCAACATAAAAAAGAGAGAAGTAAACTAGAATCATGAGAACGGACAATAGAAATACTATCATATCTGAATAAGCGCCTACACAAAACTCTACGACATCTAAACAGGACGAGACTTTGCATGGTGATATGCACATTTACCGACACTAAAAACACACCACTTCAAGATTTTGCAGAAGATGCATCGAATTGATGGCCACATCGCAAGTACTGCCACACTGCAAGAGACCTGCAAATGGCCATGGTACTGAACGATCCGAAGACGCTGTAGAAAGAAAGAAATAATTTTATTTTAACAACAAATACGGAAATACAAAATTGTGTATACATTTTAAACATTATTAATTTTATCCGTACTGGTATGAAAAATGGCCCTATCTCAGCAAGTACTGCATTTCTGCAGTGCTGATCTTCTGATAGGGCCTGTAGGACCTGTAGGAGGCAGTCAAGTCAATATTTTTTAGTTACCTGGGTTTCTGAATGGAGCTAAAATGGTACGAATAGTCAAATAAGGTCGAACAGTAGCTGCCTTTATTTGATATATGGGTGCAAAGGAGAAGGAAACTTCTGGGCCCAGCAGTTAACTAGTAGAAATGGGAATTAAAAAACCGTTATATTTTTCTAAAGGAAATCACAAAATATGGTATCATGTTTCTATCTAGGAAGCGAGAAAACTTAAATTCAGTTATGAAACGAAATACTCGATAAAATAATGATGAATTGCTCGCAATCGATTAAGAATAAATCGGTAAAATCCCAGAATATTTATGAAAATCGAGTGACAAGTGTTTTTCGTGGAATCGATTCATAGCGGATTGTATTCCTTTAATTTTTCTTCGGGCATCACTTCTCTGCCTGACAGCCTTTACATACTCTTTGACTGTCACTCGTTCGTTGTCTTTCGGTTTAAGTGCGCACGTATTTTCCATGTTTTATTTGTGGTGTTCTTCGACTGTAGTGACTGCACGGAGTGCGGGGGATCCAAACGTGCCAGATCTTCGACATGTCACACTCTCCATGCATAAAACCATAACACAACCGAAGCCATTGATTCCTGGATAGCCAAATTTCACCAAAATTTCAGTGAGGTCTTATATCTTCTCACAAATAAGGCTAGTTTGATTCAGTTAACACCTGGGCCCAGGAATGTATGGAGTCATTTTCTTCTCCTTTGTCTACATAAATCTTTTAATGCTTAGACGGTTAAACTAGAAATGAACTGTGAAATGCCGTAGGCGGGAGTCTTAAGAATGTCAGTCAACCCACCTCTCTTATATAGCTTTGTTCTTGCCCAGTAGGCTGTTTCTTATATCCCTAGCTTCTCTATACAAGTTTCCAGCCTCCGCGAATTGGTTTACTTCTCACTTTGTTTTTTTCTATTTGTGTAATAGATAGATATATAGATAGATAGAGTACACTTTATT
Source organism: Pseudoips prasinana (assembly GCA_951640165.1). Classification (NCBI taxonomy): domain Eukaryota; kingdom Metazoa; phylum Arthropoda; class Insecta; order Lepidoptera; family Nolidae; genus Pseudoips; species Pseudoips prasinana. Next base: position 10,918,340 of record OX621254.1, read on the forward strand.
GCACCAAAAGAAACAATATATGACTTACAAATAAGCAAATACAGGTACAATCGGCGGTCTTATCGCTTTGTAGCAATCTCTTCCAGACAACCGTTGGGTGGACAAGGAAAAAGTAAGACAGAAAAGGCGATAGTTGTAGTGGACAGTCAAATATTCAAAGTTATATACATGAACATACTTATATTCTAAATAATACTATTCTATAATAAATAATATACTATACATACAAAATATTATGCATCTATTCAATTAAGGAGTTTTGAAAAAGGAGGTTACGAAAAGTAATATGGAGTAAGAATTATCAATCCACTCAGTAGGTCACTGGCATGGCTCAATGACAGCTTAACGTGTACTCCGAAGCGCAGAGATGCTTAAAAGTTAAGCCACAAGGTTGGTTAGTGACACATTTATAGAACTACCGCGCGTCTAGTTGGTCAACTTTCACGGACGTTTATAAAATAAATAACATTTGACTTTTATTACATTAGTAGGATGGAGTTCGATTACTTCATGTAATATAAAAAAGAAGTTTTACTTATACTAGCTGCTTATACACGATAAGACGAAGAAAAAAATGTTTAAATGGAGTTATTAAATCACAATTTTTTCCAGACACATACAACATGGATTCAAAGCCAAAGAAAACAGGGAGCATCTTATGGGTACGCGTGGCCCACCTTTGACTAGTCAAGCGCAAGCCGTTTATCCATTAAAAAAAAAGTGGAGATCTAAATTAGACTCTGCGCTTTCCGAAAAAAAGCTTCAGTTTTTGGTAATTGCTACATAAAAAAAAACTGGCCTTAACTATTATGGTATGATATTTTTATACTATTAACAAAAAGACTGAAATTGGTTAATGTTATTTTTAAATAATAAATAATGTATACAACATGTAACGTAATTAACGCACACCCTCAAACACCCCAATTAGAATATTATGTTGTAATCATAATACATACACTGAATTTTTTATTTCACATGTATATGCATTGTTATTTATTAAATTCGTTTCTTGGAATAAAGTTCATTTTTCTTTATTTTGTATTGAATGATGGAATTTGTATGAATACAAATAAAACTGCGATTTAAAAGTCTTATTACTTTGACTTACGGTCCATTTCAATTTGTTTTGACTGTACAGGGTCAATATGACAGTAATTTCCGTAGTTGCAATTATTTTGGAATAAGAAAATACCAATATAAAAAATGATATAAATCGATTCAGTAAACGATTCTGAACAATTCTCAGGATGTGCGTTAATTAAGTTACATGTTGTATATAAGTATGTGGCCAACTTACACACTGCCATCTGATCCCAAACTAAGCAGAACCTGTACTACAGCAACCATACAAATAGTAAACATACTTATATGTTTCTAATGTATCATAATAATAACATTTAATTCGTACCTTAATATGGACAGAACCATTAAGACAATATGTAGTAAAAATATAACTAAAATTTAAAGATAATTAAATTACACATGATCCTTAACAGTAACTTAATTTAAGTTAGTTAAATATCGTTACTGTTATAAAATAAATCTTATTGTAAATTATTTCCTACAATCCGTGTACCTAAATATCTATATGTACCTAGAAATAATTATAATTTATTTTATATTTCTACGAACATGTTCTGACTATTTACAAGCGCTTTTTTAAAGTCTACGTGAATAAAAACCTTTTCGTTTATTTTTATTTTTAAATACATGCATTAATATTCTCAGTGTGGGTGAATGTGATCTGTAATTAGATAACTTACACCCAGACACAGTGGCTCTACCTGCTAAGTCACCGAACATCGATTTCTTAAATGACGTTCAAATAAATAAAGGTTAAAAATTACTTAATCAATCGTTAAATCGCTACGCACTCGCACCTATACAAAATGTATTTGATCACCTGGCAGGTAGAAGGACCCGACGTAATCACCTGTCTTTTTGGGAATATTATTTTTTAATTGTAAATAACGTTCTGTCAAAATTTCAAGTTGCCTTAAATACATTTTTTAGATTTTTTTGCAAAATATTTTTGCACACGCCTGGCAGTGCTAAAGACCCGACAGAATCGCCTGTCTTTTTTTTTTGTACTGTATAAACATTAAACTACAACATATCAAAATTTCAGCTTGCCTCAAATACATTATGTGGTTAAAAAAAAAAAAAAAAACAAAAATTTAGGGGTTGGTTTAGACCCGCTACCCGCCAGCCAGTGCAGTGTCTGTCTGTCTGCAGTTCCGTGTTGGGGTGTGTCTGAAGAGCTATAGGACAAGTTTTCAGCTTGCCTCAAATACCTACCCAAAAATACGTGCCAGCTCTCCTACTATTATTCATACCATCTATAAAAACGAGCAAAAAATTCACGTTTGTGGGAGCCCCCTTAAATACTTATTTTATTTAGTTTTTAGTATTTGTTGTTATAGCAGCAACAGAAATACATCATCTGTAAGAAATTTCAACTGTCTAACTATTACGGTTCATGAGATACAGACTGGTGACCGACGACAGGCAGGCAGACAGGCAGACAGCGAAGGGTCCCGTTTTACCCTTTGTGTACGGAACCCTAACAAGAATTCACCAGAAAGCCACCAAAGTATCAGTAATTCTTCGTAGTATTGACCAAAAAAGGAAAATATGGTTCCAATCTCAAAGCCCAAAATAGAGTCATTTCGTACTCACTAAGCACGAGACGACGCTATTTCAGTTTGTTCAGGGAGCTGCTATTTTATCTTAGTATTCCATTTGATCTTCAAAAAACACGTCGAAAATAGCTATCTCGCAAAAAATCAAGGACTTTTCGTCGCTAGCATTCTTGTGAAATATGGATCGTTCCCAAGAGGGTTCGCTCAGAGAATCAGCTCATTATTTTCGCCTGAATGCTTCAAAATTACCGGACAATCTGACGTATGAATGTCCTTGGATCTGTATTATGCTGCGGATAATAAAATTACATTATTCAGTTATTTGCCAAGACTTTTATGGAGAAAAATATTCCGAGCAATTTATTATTAGTTACGGTATGGCGGACTACAGATCCTTGGGATACAAGTTGAATATTTATTGAGAGTGTTTATGTAGTCGTGAAGTAGCCCGAAAAGGAATGATCTTTTGATTTTATACAGGATGACTTGTGTTACCCATAACTACAAATGTAACGACAGTACAATAAAGTACTTAATCGGATTGGACCAGGGGCTAAGTCGCCGAACATCGTTTTTGAGAATGGCATTCAAATAAAAAAGGTTAAAAATGACTTAATCAATCGTTAAATCGGCTTCCATGACCACGTGTGACGTCATAAATGTTCCGGAATCGATATTAAACGTTGAAGCCGATTTAACGATTGATTAAGTCATTTTTAACCTTTATTTATTTGAACGCCTTACACGAAAACAATGTTCGGCAACTTAGCCGGTAGAGCCCCAGTTCTGTGTTTTAAACAACTAATCTAATTTACAATGCAACGTCATGATTGAAGAATGTTATCATTTATGATGTTCTTTTTTTTTTTTTTAGGGACTAGTCCCTCCCTCTTACCCAGTAAGCCAGGATCAACAGTGGCACACAATGAAATGACACTGAGCGGTGAGGCTCAGGCATGTCCCGGGGAATGGCTTTAACTGTCTTGGATCCCGCAACGAATTTAATCAGAAAGAAAAAAAGGAGGAGTTAGAAATGAATAGTTCCACTTCCCTCCAGAGCAAAGCGGGATTTATGATGTTCACCAATTTTCCGACAAAAAGTATATTACAAATAAACCAACACAATTAATTTCACATATTTGTTCCAAAAATAAAATCAATTTTCCCCCATCGGAATGTCGGAAATTTCGTAACGTATGAACTACTAGCTGTGCCCCGCGATTTTACCCTCGTTAAACTTTATACATTATAGCCTATGTGTTAATCCAGAGTGTCAGCTAACTCCATACCAAATTTTATTAAAATCACTCCAACCGTTTAGACGTGAAGAAGTAACAAACATACACACTCACACACTATAATATTAGTGTAATATGCCTCAATTACATCGATGTTTGTGAATTCTGACCCCCGGTTAGTATAAGCGCGATAGTGGCTATCTTATGATGCATTCGCGACCCGTGATGAGACGAGACTGATCTAAGTAGAACGATAAATATAAACTTAATTTGGACAAATAGAAAAATGATAACCTATCATTATCCCACTAAAGTAATAATTTTTCGTTGTTAGTCATTTTTTGCTTGACTAATTTGAACAAAAAAACTGTTATTTATTTATTTCTTATTTTTACCATTTAAATACATACACAATTAGAATCTATAAACCACTAAGGTTTAATTAGTGCTACCGTGAGTTTTCTTCGAATACTCAGAATCATTTTATAATTTTGTAATTATGATAAAAATAACGAAAAATTTAATTTAATTATAAAATTATTATCAATAAACTTTATAATAACTATATGTTAAAATCGTCGAAATTATATGTTAAGATCCTGCATGAACCCGGGACATGAAATGTCGAGGCGACCGTGTTAACCGCTTAACCGCTGCGCCACACGGGCAGTCATATACCGCTAATATGTCAGAAGTAAAGATATGGATTGACACTAAAACACGACAACTATAACACTAAAAAGAAGTCAAAATTCTAAAGTAAGATAAGTCATGGAATCAGGCTTTACTTTGCGGAAATCCATAACAATCAAAATACAAAATCAGTATGTAGTGTGTGAAATTAGCGGAATTAACACTAACTCGTAGGTTCTGCACATTAAAACTCCGACATATTTTCCACACACAATATTTAATCAAACAGAGTAACGTTCTCATCTACCGTCGTACAAAGAATCCCTCCTTAATAATTCTCCTACCCTATTTATACTTTTATCAGTGACAACCATTTGAAAGTATAATTTCGTCGATTATTAATAGTTTTAAGATGTAAAATTATTATAGAATTATTATAGTAATTAACATAGCAGCTACGTCATAACCGTTGCGCTGCTATTGAGTACTTGATAACACTACATATTTATTTTGTATTTTGATTTCTAAAGTAAGACTTAAGTTTCGCAGGGCATTAGCGATCAGAAGTAATATATTGGCCCGCAGGTTTGCACGTCGTAGTTCACAAGTCAAACTTACTTTATTTAGAGCTTATTGTCAGTCGTTCTATACGTGCAGCCTGTAGTTCGGTTATACTTTGAAATCGTTTAATGTTCTGCGTGTCCAATATAATAATGGATTTAGGACGTTGATGGGGCTGCCTCGATTTTGTTGTGCCTCTGGTATATTTGCTGAATCAAGAATAGATGGATTTCATACCATCATACGCAAGAGACTGACGTCAATGATAGCCAGGATACGAGGCATCTCTAAAAGCATCCTGAAAGTCATTGCATATAAACAGGATTCCAATATCCTAAAAGCGTATATTTGCGCTCAAATGAGATAGTACCTTGTATTCTATTTTTTTTATCTATTTAAGGATCGTCAACGTTACATACACTCATGCAGTTATAGGACACGTACATACTTAAAAATAATAGTGCTGCAACACTTAAAGACGACCACAACATTAAAATTTTACATTATTAAAGTTAATTACAATAAATTAATCAAAAACTTGCACTAATTACAAAAACAAGCCATAAACAATAAACATCGAGACGAGACAAAAAGTAACATGAAAAGCAGAATACGGACAAATATTATACTACAGAACATACACAATTAATAACATTAATAGCTATATATATAAAAAATAACATACAATAAAATAAAATAATAGTGGAAGGATAAAGCTTAAATACCAAAAATAACATTATTAACATTAAAGAAAAAACATTGAATTGAATTGAAATTAAATTGAATTGATTTTATTTATATTTTATGTAATCCTTCTATGTATGGACTTTGTCTGAAATAAATATGTATTATTATTATTAAGTGGTCCGAAGCCATCATCATCATGTCAGGCTGCAGTCTACTCCTGCACAAAGGCCTCTCCCAAAGATTTCCACAATATCCGCTCTTCCTCGCTTTCAGCGGTTTCGACCAACCCTCTGAAAATCGTCGGTCTATCTTTTAAGGGGCCTGCCTGCCCACGCTTTGAGTTCCAGTTCGTGGTTGTCACTCGAGAAACTTCTTAATAACGAATCTAACCTAAAATCAGCATTTAAGTACTTTTGCTCTGGAAAGTTGTCAGCGCATAAATACCAAAGGTTTTAGTAGCATTGTTATAAAGATAGCCTAGAAACTTAAGAACCTTTGAGCAAAGTTTGTATTTAATAAACGAGGTGAACAAACCGCATAGTTTCGTCTTATGGTTACAATAATAATAATAAAAAGTCTTGGAAAATGACAGGTTTAAAATATACTGGGATCATCCCGTGCTGGCTGACCGAATAGTAGGTGCCAATCGACCCGATATTGTCGTCATTGACAAACATACGAAAAAGACATCCTTTGTGGATATAATAATACCGTATGATGAAAACATATCTAACGCAGAAAAAGAAAAAAAATCAAAATACCTTGATCTGAGTTTTGAATATGCGCAAATTTGGAGAACCGAAAGACCTGCGATAATACCTATTGTTATATCCACAAATGGAATTATTCATAAATTCCTGAAAATCAACCTTGCAGGTTTAGGGCCTGATATCTGGCTGGAAAGTTACATGCACAAGGCGATTTCGCTGGCGAAATTTCTCTCCATGTAGCTCATATATTTTATAAGTTGGATTCGTATTAAAATACCATTATATAATATATTGTAAATAATAGTGGTAATAAACATGTGATATCATAATATCCTGGGACATTATCCACACACGGCCGTCTGATCCCAAATTAAACAGAACTTGTACTATGGAAACCAGGTAGTTGAAATACTACATATACTACTTTTCTTTTGTTTATAATTACACCCAGACTCAGGACAAAGACATATTCATGCACACAAATATAGCCAGGTTAATAATCAAACGCACACACAAAATATTTAATGAAACGATAGAGAGAGAGAGAGAGAGAGAGAGAGAAAGTCGTACTGAGAAGGTATAACGCTTTTCCTTTGTTATCTTTGGTAAATACTTGCCTTTCACGCCGCAGGTCGTAGATTCGATTCCCACCCAGGACAGATATTTGTGTGCATGAACTTGTCTGGTTGTCCTAAGTCTGGGTGTAATTATCTTTATATGTATTTACAAAAGAAAAGTAGTATATGTAGTATATCAGTTATCTGGTTTCCATAGTACAAGCTCTGCTTAGTTTGGATTAGGAAAATATTGCGAATAAAATTTCTGATTTTATAACATTTAATAGCTAGTCCGATTCGCATACAAAGCGACATTGTCTGTCATAGAAAAAATACGTGAAAATTTCACGATACCGTATTTCCTTATCATTTTTAGGGTTCCGTAACCAAAGGGTAAAACGGGACCCTATTACTAAGACTTCGCTGTCTGTCTATCTGTCCGTCTGTCACCTGGCTGTATCTCATGAACCGTAATAGTTAGACAGTTGAAATTTTCACAGATGATATATTTCTGATGCCGCTATAACATAAATTAAAAAAATCAATCAAAGTAAATATTTAAGGGGGCTCCCATACAACAAACGTGAATTATTTGCTCGTTTTTATTGATAATGGTAAGTAACCCATCGTGCGCGAGTCTGACTGGCACTTGGCCGGTTTTATTATTTGTTGTTTACTAGCTGTGCCCCGCGGTTTCACCAGCGTTAAATGTTATAAATTATCATAGCTCTTCCTCCGTAGGTGATAGCGTGATAATATGTAGCCTATATGTTGACCCGACCTCTTAGTATTATACATGCAAAATTTGAATCAAATCTATGCAGTTCATTTTGAGTTTAGCCCGGACATACATATACACATAAACAGACACACAGACAAAAATTCTAAAAACTATATTTTTGGCTTAAATATCTATTGTAGATCACGCCCCAAGTATCCTATTAAAAAATATTCAATGTACAGTTTTGACTTTCCTACGATTTTATTATATGTATAGATTCTTCCACTTTCTTCGACTAACTTAATTCCAACTCCCTACAAGCTCCCGCACTGACAGTTAGACAGATGAACAGACGGACCGACGGACAACAGAGGTTTAGTAATACGTAAAGTCAGAGCTACACAATATAACAATATAGTCTCACCCTCTAGGAATTAGCACAACCTTCGCACCATGATATATAAGCAGCAATATACATATTAATTTATGTAAAGACGTATAACAACCTCCCTTCACAGTTCAGTAACACTCCCAGGGGTAATGTTCTGAAGGGCACGTCACTACCAGCTATTATTTTTAGACCGCAGTCGCTAAGTCAAAGGTTTGACCGTGGTATGGAAAATATACAAGGTATTTTACGTCTACAAGAGATACTTTAGAATGTATTATGGCAGTCTAAACTAGAAAAATTGCTAGTTAGAAGATAAAATGAATACAATAAATAAAATAATAACATGCTTCATGTACACAAAAATGATACTTTAAATAATAATAGCATACATACATACATAGACTCACGCCTGTTTCCCAGAGGGGTAGGCAGAGACAACGGACGTCACGATCCTTGCATACCTCTTTCGCTTCGTTTACTGACATAATATTCTTCATACATGCTCGCCAGTTTAGGGTACTTCTGACCTGACCTTTCTTAATAGTATCCTGGGACATTATCACACACGGCCATCTGATCCTGATACTATGGAAAGCAGATAACTGATATCACACTAATATTATAAAGGCGAAAGTTTGTGAGTGTGTGACTGTGTGAGTGTGTATGTTTGTTACTTCTTCACGTCTAAACGGCTGGAGGGATTTTAATAAAATTTGGTATGGAGTTAGCTGACAGGTCACGCACTGCACGGTAAGGTAAAAAAAAATGGACGATTCCACACAAATGTAATATATTAACGGAATGAATGACTTTTGAGTGTGAGTTTGAGTTTGACATCCTGGATTAACACATAGGCTATAATTTAAGAAGTTTAACGCGGGTAAAACCGCGGGGTACAGCTAGTACTCCATATACTACTTTTCTTTTGTAAATACATACTTATATAGATAATTACAGCCAGGCACAGGACAAACAGACATGTTCATGCACACAAATATATGTCCTGGGTGGGAATCGAACCCACGACCGGTGGCATGAAAGGCAAGCATTTACCAACCACGACTATCGGCCCGTCGAATGAATATAAAATAAAAGAAGATCATGCTCAGCTAGTGGTCTTATCACGTTAAGCGATTTCTTTCAGACAACCTTTGAATCAATTGACTAGCCTGTTGAACCTGACTGCTCGTCAGAGGTCGTGGGTTCGATAAATATTTGTGTGATGAGCAGATTTATTTTATGTCTATGAAGAGCAACAAAAACCGGTGAACCAAAAACGATACACTGAAAGCTAAAATATGTTGACAAACATATTATTGCACAAATATATTATACTAGCAATGCCCCGCGGTTTCACCCGCGTTAAATTAGTTTTGGCGTAAAATAGTAACAAACATACATCCATACATCTATACTCACAAACTGCATTGCATTTATTATATTAGTAGGATATGTACCTTTAGCGGTTTTGGCAGTGCACGCCAGAATAACTCGTAGATGGTAGATTTTTTCATACTAGCTTGACACTTATCGTCATATTTTGGACAATTCACACAATATCTTAAAAAATTGTTGTATGTGATGTATAATCTATATAATATCTGGGGACAATGTTGATAATGACACGGATGATCTGTGTCATCCTAGCCCCAAACTAAGCAACGCTTGTACTATGGGTACCAGGCGATACAACAGACATACACACATACTTATATAGATAGATAAATACGTATATACATAGAAAACATCCATGAGTCAGAAACAAATATTTGCACTTACCGGGATTCGAACCCGGATTCGTAGCCTAGTTGGTAGTGCTCCTGCCTACGGAGCTGGTGGTCCTGGGTTCGAATCCCGGTAAGTGCAAATATTTGTGTGATGAGCAGTATTTATCTATCTATATAAGTATGTATATCGTCGCCTGGTATCCATAGTACAAGCTTTGCTAAGTTTGGGGCTAGGATGATCTGTGGGACATTGTCCCTAGATATTATTTATTTATATTGGACAGTAAGATTATAAGGCGTCAGCTGAAAATCAGGCTGTTGGTAGGTATAAACCAACCTAACTGCAGCATTACCGAGCTACTGCCTTTTCGGCACACAATATTACATCGGGGAGCATTTATGTACTGGATATGTAGTGGTACAGGTGAACATCACTTAACATTGTTTGTTCTAGTTTATTGTTTTGATGTGAAACATCTATAGCCGCACGTAAAACAGATTTCTGGCGTGGCGACGCATGCCGTGGTTTTTTTTTTTTTAGTTCCTATCACAATATGTTCTTTTCGACTTCGACTTCTACTTGGACTTCGACTTGACTTCGACTTTGACTTCAACTGCGACTTATACTTCGACTTCGACTTACACTTCGACTTCGACTGCGACTTATACTTCGACTTCCACATCGACTTCGACTTCGACTGCGACTTATACTTCGACTTTGACTTCGACTGCGACTTATACTTCGACTTCGACTTCTGCATATTACTTTTACAAAATAATGTCGATGTTTCACATCTGCCAGGCGTCCCGTGACGGCTCACATTTTTTTTTTCTGCTTTTTATGTGTGATGTTTGAGATATTTTTACATAAGTTGTCCCTTGTATTCTTTGGTTTACTTTTATAAACTGTGTGTTGAATAAATCATATTATTATTATTAAGTGTAGTAGTTTTAATGCTGTTCTAATAGTACCTGCTGAAAGTAGAAGCAATTTGCATCGCAATAAACGTGCTAGATCAAAGCAAGTTTCACCTCAATAGGCGTGTTACATTGTAATGTGGTGCTAATCGATGAATGTGTGGCGACCCAATGAATGTCCAGAATTCTATGCCTATTACAAGCATTTACCTGTGTTGTAGAGTCACAAATACAGAAACAGTAGTTATTTTAAGTTTCGCATACATACATACACATGCATACCAACACATTACTCATTTACCTCCTTGGGATATCTATACATATAACAAAATCGTAGGAAAGTCAAAACTGTACATTGAATATTTTTTAAAAAGGATAGGTACTTGAGGCGTTATCGACAATCGATATCGAAACCAAAAATTTAGTTTTTAGAATTTTTGTCTGTTTATCTGTTTGTCTGTATGTATGTCCGGGCTAAACTCAAAAAGTACTGCATGGATTTACTTCAAATATTGCATGAATATTACTAAGAGGTCGGGTCAACATATAGGCTACATATTTTCACGCTATCACCTACGGGGGAGGAGCTGTGGTAATTTATAAAGTTAAACGCAAAAAAAGCCGCAGGGCACAGCTAGTGGTTAATATTTCTTTTAAGCCACGACTTTATTTATTAAGATATATAAGACTGTGTTGTTTTGGTAGATAAACACACTTTTGAAGAAATTATAACTTAAAAATATAAAAATGAATGTTGGTTTCTATGTCCTTTAAATAATCGTAAACTATGCAATTGATCATTTGAAGTTCTTCAGCAAAGTGTTGTACATGAGCTCACAAAGGTTTCTGAGTTGGTACTAGAGATGTAAAATGACTGAATATGACTAGTTACAATTGTCATAAACCTTAAATGACCGGTCATTTAATGTCAAATTCAGTCAATTTGACTCAAATATTAGTGTCTATTCTCGACTACCATCCAATTATTTATTTATTTAGGTACCCAATTTATATGCAAGTTTAAATGAAGCAACGTTTTATTTTCTATTATATCATGAGAGGATAAGACGACATCAAAGTCGATGCGCGAGTCGATGCGACGTTGCCATTTTGTCTTAAATGCACGCAGGATTAGAAATGTAAAATGATTAACATTATATAATAATACTATAAGTCATAAAAACCACTTTTTTGTTTCAATTTAGAAGTTGTAGACTTTTATCAACGACAAAAACTTAAAAGGTACTAAAATATTACTGAAATCAAATTGACTGAAAATGACCATTTTTGACAGTTAATGACCATTTTTTACCAATTTGACCGTAAATGACAGTCAGTCTAATTCAGTCACTTTAGTCATTTTCAACACTAGTTGGTACGACAAATCTTCGACAGATGGGTTAACGCGGGTAAAACAGCGGGGCACAGCTAGTGACTTAAAAAAATATAGCTACTGATAGTAAATATCCGGTCAACAAATCTGCCAACTAGAAAAAAATTGTGTCTAGCTAAACGCAGTTGACTGCACCTGTGGCTCAGTGTTAAGGCAGCCACGTCACTACCACGTCAGTGTACTCATGTTTCAGTTTCAATTAATGTGTTCTATAAAATCTAAGACTAGTTGAATTTGTGTCCGTAAATTGCATGTTTGTAAAGTCCTCCGCGATCATTATTCTAGCGGATTTATTTCCCTAATGCCGGCGTGGCCTTAAGGAAAAGTTTCTTATCACTAGATTATTAAAAATGATTGTGAGATTCGTCGAGTTTTATAAATAGAACAATAAGATATGTCGATTTGTTGATATAAGTATTTCTTTCTTTTTCATACACATGCGTGAAGAGAGAGACAGTCTCAGCATTAGGGATTCCTTTTAATACCGATCTAGTACTCCCTGTAAAACTATTTCTTTACAACTATACTTAGTTGTTATTATTTTATCTTTGCAGGCTTAATCTCACGATGGTCCATTTATTTAATAAAATTGATCCGATAGACCTTTAACGTCACATGAACTTAAAAAACAACTATTTTAGTATCAAGCAAAATATATTTTCAATGACGACATTGTACATATAATATATCGATATCTATTTATGTTTTTGTTGTGAGTTCAATCCCACTCAAGACAAATATTTATGTGATGAGCACGATTATTTGTTATGAGTCTGGGTGCTTTCTATATCATATATATAAAAAAAAAGGTTTTTATTCACGTAGACTCTCTCTCGTCTGGCTCTCGATGACAAAGACGTCTGGCTCTCACTTCCTACCTGCACATTGCTCGCTGGAGATCTTGTAGCCATATAGACATGACTGATCTGCTGTGTTACGTGAACTATCTGTAAATGATTGCTATCATATACTTAATTTAAAATTATTGACTCTGTCTCAAAATGAATAATGTTATTGTTTCGAAGTTTTTCTTTTGTATACCTAAATATAATCTAAAATAATAAGCATTCAGACAACCGATCGAGCATATATTGTGTTTGCCTACTAAATAATTACTCTAATTGGACCAAATCCCGTGTTCATGCCCGCCTGAGTATGTTTCGCCGGACCGTCTCAACTGGGTCGTGTTGAAACCGGTAGTAGATGAACCCACTGAGTTTGTTTCGCTGGGTCTTCTCAGTTGGGGCGCATTGGATCCGGTGGTAGCATTAAAGCGCGACCGTCGTTATTAACACAAGGTCCGTCATAATAATAATACCTTTAATATAGACAGAACCATTGACAATATGTAGTAAAAATATTAGACTAACTAGATAATTAAACATAATCTCTTGACAATAACTTGATACGAGCTAGATAAATATCATTTCTGTAATAAAATAAATTTTATAAATGTTTTCATACAAGATGTACCTAAATATCTATGTTACTAGAAATAATATCTAATGTATACAACTATATTACTAAAAACATGTTCTGACTATTTACAAGCGCTTTTTTAAAGTCTACGTGAATAAAAACCTTTTTTATTTTATTTTTATTTTATAGACTTTAAAAAAGCGTTTGTAAATAGTCAGAACATGTTTGTAGTATTATAGTTGTATACATTATTATTTCTAGTAACATAGATATTTAGGTACACATTGTATTGATAGTATTAAAACATTAATAAAAATCATTTTATAACAGCAATGATATTTAGCTAGCTCGTATCAAGTTATTGTCAAGAGATTATGTTTAAGTTTAATTATCTAGTTTAAGTCTAATTATCTAGTTTAAGTCTAATTATCTAGTTTAAGTCTAATATTTGTAATACATATTGTCAATGGTTCTGTCTATATTAAGGTGATATTATTATGACGGACCTTGTGTTAATAACGACGGTCGCGCTTTAATGCTTTTAGAAATATATAAGTATGTTTATCAGTTGTCTGGTTGTCAAAGTATAGGCTCTGCCTAATTTGGAATTAGATGGAATTAGTTTTCCAGAATAATTTTTAATGTTTTATTCCCTAAGGCAAGTTATTAAATACAAATTCTTAAAGCCCAATCAGGAAATAGAAATAACTAAAGCAGAAATTTAATATGCCCATTTTAAATGGGGTTTTTAATTTTTGAGAGGATAATAAGTTTTACCAAGACGAAAGGAAATGATAAATCCGTTTGTAATGGAAAACAACAAATAGGAATAGCTCTTAATCCATGTAATTTTTCTTTTTATCGTCATCAATCACACCAGCCGAAAATCGCCCACTGCTTGGTAAAAACATCTCCTGAAGATATCCACAATTACCGGCCGTCCGCTATCCGCATCCTCACAAGATCATCGTGTTAGATTCCATAGATATAAAGCGATAATATTTCTATAGATATATTAATGTGTAACAATTATTTTATTTATCATTCAGTTATTGACTCTAATTTGTTTGCTGGCAACCCTCCAAAGGAAGACTTGTGCAACTTAACGATTTTTCTTAATTATCTTTTAAGCGGGTTTTGACCTTAATATTCTTTGTAATGTTTTTACAAATAGTATTCTAATATTAAACGATTTATAACATTAGTTTGTAAAGTCTAATTGTTAGATTTAACAAATAAGGCATTTACCGTTTTTCGTTTGTTAAACTCGTGATTTCGAAGGGAAAATCGGTAGACAATATGGCGGACGAGAGGAGATAGCAGGGGTTACTGGTGGAAGAGTATAAGTGTGGATAATATATACCCTTATCTAAAGTTGTATTTGTTTTATTGTCATCGGCTTCTTTTAATCGGCCATGTTCTAGGGCGCCGCTCACTCTGCGTCTTCCAGTTTTTGGTCACCACGTCGTAGGTAGAGACGCCAGCACATCAAGCTATCCCAATCTGTCAAATTTCCCTAATTGAAAGTGAACCTTATGCTTAAGTGATAAAGTTGAAAGTCTATAAAAGGAATTTGACAGATTGGGGTAGCTGGATGTGCTGGCGTACCTAACATTTCTGCCCCAACAGCTCGGTTCTCGGTTCTAAGAGCTATGTTTGTTTATTTGAATACAATAATAATATGTAAAACGACACGCTTAAACCTCTGTAATAACAAAGAAATAACAGGCGTTCCAGTTTTCTTAATTAAAAAGGTACAACCTTTCTCCTATGATTAATGAAATACCTGTACTTTGCCTTTGTGAATGAATATTGATGTTCTTACGACATTAATTTGATTAAAATTCTTAGTAATAAATAACTTAGGAGGCCTACATAGCGGCCTTTACTGATCTATATATATATGTATAAAAGCAGAAACTGAGTGATCGATCAACGCACAGCTGAAGCAACTGGGTTTACAACCACTAAGGAAGAATTTTTGAAAATTTAATCCTTAAGGTGGTGAAAACGGGTTACAAAGTTTATATGGAACAACGTGTTTTCTTAGTCTGATCAACTTCAAACTAGGCATTTATAAATTTTAAAATATTTAATTAAATATGTTTTTCATTGCTTTTTGATATTCAACCCCCAAATGATAAAAGGGGGTTGCAAAATATTTTAATCAGATATTTAGAAATTGGTTTTAAAACTCTTTAATGCAATTGATTATTAACATTGAATTTTGACATGTTTGAATACTAATATTTACCCCGTAAGGGGTTAAAGTAGGTCGAAAGTTGGAAAAAATATACGAAGTGATATTTTTACCGACAATAGGTGGAAATCCTAATCCTAGGTAAGACAGAATAGGTTCGTTTAAACATCAATGTCTGAATTTGACTGCCACGCAGACGAAATCGGGGACAAAAGCACTAGTACGTAAAAATATGGTTGTGTTTCCTTTACATTGACATGTAATAAAGCTAACGAAAATAGAAAAATTGCAATTTAACTACATATATGATATCTTTTTGTTTTTGTTGTGGATAGTAGAAGGATCAACCAAAAGTCAGCAATCGCACTCTTAATATAATACAGATTTTAGAACGTACAGGAATGTAAATACTTAAGTGATCTTGAAACCTTATTGCTAGAACAATTTTTATGAAACGATTTATTGGATATAATACATTATAATCTCAACAAATATTTGCAATTAATTTAGTTACATATTATGTTCAGTTGATGTCATGTTTTTAATATCATATATGTATACGTATATGTATTTGTATTATACTAGCTATGCCCCGCGGTTTTACCCGCGTTAAATTTTATAAATTATAGCCTATGTGTTAATCCAGGATGTCAGCTTATTCCATACCATATTTTATTAAAATCGCTCTAGCCGTTTAGACGTGATGAAGTAACAAACATAAAAACTCACACACTCACAAACTTTCGCCTTCATAATATTAGTTTGATAAGTGTATAATAGGTTTTTGGTATATGTATTTTTATTATCAACTTAATATAGAATTTAGAGTTATTTTACAGTACATTACTAGCCACCTTTCCCATTTGCTAATCTAGTCTATCCAACGGTTGTCTGAAAGAAATCACTGTTATACAATAAGACCGCCAGTTGTACAGAAGCCAGCACATCAAGCTACGCCCATCTGTAAAATTTCCCCAATTGAAACTGAACCTTACGCTTATGTGACAAAGTTGAAAATCTATAAAAGAAATTTGACAGACTGGGATAGCTGGATGTGCTGGCGTCGGCACATAAATTAAAACTATATCTGTAAACATTCTTTTTCTACATTTTTATTTAGTGATGTGAAATAAAATATACCTATCTATGTCTCTACACACTGTCTGTACATACCATTGCAATACGTAAGGCTTTCTTACTATATACATAACTAGCTGTGCCCCGCGGTTTTACCCGCGTTAAATTTCATAAATTATCATAGCTCCTCCCCCGTAGGTGATAGCGTGATAATATGGAGCCTATATGTTTACCCGACCTCTTAGTAATATTCATGCACAATTTGAAGTAAATCCATGCAGTACTTTTTGAGTTTAGCCCGGACATACATACAGACAAACAGACACACAGACAAAAAATCTAAAAACTATATTTTTGGCTTCGATATCGACTGTAGATCACGCCCCAAGTATCCTTTTAAAAAAATATTCAATGTACAGTTTTGACTGTCCTACGATTTTATTATATTATGTATAGACTAGCTGTGCCCCGCGGTTTTACCCGCGTTAAATTTTATAAATTATCACATGTCCTCCCCGTAGGTGATAGAGTGATAATATGTAGCTTATATGTTGACCCAACCTCCCAGTAATATTCATGCAAAAGTTGAAGTAAATCCATGCAGTACTTTAGGAGTTTAGCCCGGACATACATACAGACAAACAGACACACAGACAAAATACCTAAAAACTATATTTTTGGCTTCGATATCGCCTGTAGATCACGCCCCAAGTATCCTTTAAAAAAATATTCAATGTACAGTTTTGACTTTCCTACGATTTTATTATATGTATAGATAAGATGCTGACTGGGTCCAATCGTACCCATTGACTTGGCGACCTAGTCCCTTAAAGCGATACCGCACCTGACATTTCCCATAAACAAAGTTCACTGAACTATTACGCATAAAGGCCGGCTAAGTTAACACATAACGTAAAACGATGGATCATCAGCTATTAGCATTTGCGAGTATTTTAAAGGTTCGAAAGTTAAGGTAATTGACCTAGTTCCATAGAATATGTCGCTTGTGACATGGAACTTTGCAACGATGTTCCTTAACGACGCTTGCGTTAGGAGTTGACTTGTAGATCTTAAAGTCAGGAAAAAGCGTTATGTCCCGCCATGCGACTCTCTCTCTCGCTCTGTCTTTGTATCAATATTTTTGTTTTTATAGCTTACTAGCAGTTACCATAGCCTAGTTGGTAGTGCTCCTGCCTACGAAGCTGGTGATCCTGGGTTCGAATCCCGGTAAGTGCAAATATTTGTGTGATGAGCACGAATATTTGTTTCTGAGTCATGGATGTTTTCTATGTATATAAGTATTTATCTATCTATATAAGTATGTATATCGTCGCCTGGTACCCATAGTACAAGCTTTGCTTAGTTTGGGGCTAGGATGATCTGTGTGACATTGTCCCCAGATATTATTACTTAGTTCCGCGTTATAAATAATTTTGTCCCTGTCCGTTTGTCCCGCGTAATACTTCGGGTTAAATTTCGGGATAACTATAAATTATGATGATGAATCATAGCCTATGACACTCCACAATAACGTAGCTTTCTATTGGTGAAATAATTTTGAACATCGGTTCAGTAGATCCAGAGATTACCCCTTACAACGTCGCATACTTACAAACGTTACCTCTTTATAATATAAGTATAGATATACTGAAAAGCAGCGATAAATGATTATTTTAAAAAATCTAGTACATTCTGTACTGTCAATCTTGACAGTTTTGGTTTTTATTTCTTTTGATGCAATTACTTCCTATATATTTGAAAGTTGTTATTTTTTTAGAATCATATTACTATTACTTATTATCCTTTTCCGGACCAAGATAAATCCAAAAACACAAAAAACATTAAATAAATTCCAGCCGTTCTTGATTTATAAGTGGTGTGACTAACACGACTTATAGAAAAATGCAATTTTTATTTTGACGGGGGTCCCGCGACAGCCCTAATGTTCTTCTTATAAGGTTATTAATTAAGGACGTACTAACAAAGATACGTGGATTTTAGGTACCATTTAATGACTCAGAAACCACAACTGTAAAGATAACATTGTGTAAAATTAAAGATAATATATTCATCTCTAAAGCTTGCAAATAATAACTGTGTTTCTAATTTTCACAGAAATACGTTTTTACCATCACAAGAATCGCTAAAAATATCGAAAAATGGTGTCCGGATAGGTTCCTACATAGCTGAACCCACTGCATATTTTTGCACTGGCTTTTATAGACCTGTATACGTCGTGTTTATTATTTTGTATCCAAATTAATAATTTTCTCGTTTATGAGAAAGAATACACAATAGAATCTCCTCCTCCATACAGTTTTATAGGCAGCGCGCTGCTTCGTTCGTCATTCCGCGTTCAGACGCGCTTACGGAAATCCTTCCGTAAGCGCGTCTGAGCGCGGAATAAAACTTTATAAATTACAGCCTACGTGTTAATCCAGGGTGTCAGCTAACTCCATGCCACATTTTATTAAAATCGCTCCAGCCGTCAGACGTGAAGAAGTATCAAACTCACACACTTTCGCCTTTATAATATTATTGTGATTATTTCTTACTAACCATAGCACGTTGAACATCAGATTATTAGGATGTGAATTCAGTCCCCAAGTGAGATAAAATAAATAATGAAACTTCTCTAGCAATAAAATTTTTCGCAACTTGAAGAGAGAACCAACTTGTCCTCTTCAGACAAGTTGGTTCTGTCTTTGCGTAGAGATCATAATCCTATTTGGCCAATAAACTGTCTTTTTACGCACTATTTCTGTCTACTCTCTCGACGCACCTACTTAGGATACTGATACCAGAATGTGATAATAATAATAATAATATCTAGGGACAATGTCACACAGATCATCCTAGCCCCAAACTAAGCAAAGCTTTTACTATGGGTACCAAGCGACAATATACATACTTATCATCATCATCATCATCATCATATCAGCCGAAAGACGTCCACTGCTGGACAAAGGCCTCCCTCAAAGATCTCCACAATTGCCGGTCTTGCGCTATCCGCATCCAGCGTTTTCCAGCGACCCGCACAAGATCATCGGTCCATCTTGTAGGGGGCCTGCCCACGCTGCGTCTTCCGGTTCGTGGTCGCCACTCGAGAACCTTTCTGCCCCAGAAAGACTTGAACATACTTATATAGATAGATAAATACTTATATACATAGAAAACATCCATGACTCAGAAACAAATATTCATGCTCATCACACAAATATTTGCACTTACCGTGATTCGAACCCAGGACCACCAGCTTCGTAGGCAGGAGCACTACCAACTAGGCTAGGGTGACCGTCAATAAGAGCTAAAATCATAGATTGTGAACATATGCTTTGACCGATTAAGGTTCATTTACCTTTCAAATCTTAGTAGGAATAAAAATCAAGTGATTAAGTCACTTGATTTTTATTCCTACTAAGATTTGAAAGGTAAATGAACTGATCTAGTTTAACACCCCCTGGAGCCAGTTTAGCATGTTGATTAAGTTCTCTTTAGATAAGGAGATAAGCGGTAGACAGTATAAATAGGTCAACCTCTTCATGGGTACGTTCCTATCGATGTATATCTCAGAAGTAGAAAAATGGTTATACCTACTACAATGTTTTATAGGAAAAATAGACATCAACACAGAAAAATAAAATAAATGATGTAGTAAAATGGAATGTAACGTAAAAATATCTATTTTTTTATTTGGTTTTCAGGAACTAAATTTTCTATCATATAGAGCTTAAACTGGTTTAATTATGTGAAAACGAGTTTATGTTGTTTCATAAGACTATATGGCTGAGTTAGTTTTTTTTATATCTTATGTTAAGTGATCACCGCCGGCCATGTACACTCGCAACACCAGAGAAGTCGCGGTTGCGTTGCCGGCCTTTAAGAGTCAGCGAACAAGTCTTGCTGTAGTCTCAACACACGGATAATGAATCTGATGTTTTTAATATCCACGGTCTTTGAATTTAGATTACGTAATCACTATTAGGTATATACATTATGATATAAATGCAATATTTTAAACGATAGCTTACGCTACGTCCTACGTAGGCGGTTGAAAGCGAACGCGATTATAAAGCGGTGACACGCGAATTCAATGTGATGCGCTGCACGCGAATCATCTCGCGAAGCCGCCACCGACGCCGCAAAAACACGACGGCACCGCATCCTGTTCGCGCGAAAATATCAAGCCAACTGATCGCGTTCGCTTCATTTCGCGCCGCTCCGCACCGCGTTTTGTCACGTAGGACACTTCAATCGGTTTCGACTGTTTGTTGTTTTCGCGCCGCGCCGCACCGCTTCGCATTCGCGTCTAGATCGCTCACGCAGGACGTCGCGTTAAATATAAAAATTTATTTATAATTAGGCCTAGAGGTCTTTTTAAAGTAAACCGTTCTCCCATACCATATGAGTACTCCTACAGGAATAGAAGGCGATAGCTATAGGCTCTGTATATTTGTAGAAAACTGGACAGCATATCTTAAAGTAGGACCAATTTAATAGATTACATTTGACACTTCATCAAAATTCAACAACGCAACCTTAACCGGCGCGGGCATAGAATATTATTTATTATTTCGTAGTTAGAACTGCACATTTGCTTATTTTTTTCAATTACGATTTATCTTTATTGTAATAATTACCAAATAAGGTCATTTTACAATTCACTTTACTAGTAACTGACAGATGTCAAATAATATAGTCTTCCCTTCTCTCCTATTGTCTCTTTCCTTGGCTATTTCACGGCGAACATTGCTCAGTCATTTCGATCATGGTCGGAATCAGAACTCAAGTTATATAGAACTCCTTATATAATTTTTTTATAAACCGTTACCACATATAAATGGAAAATTTGATAGTGAAAAGATTAAGGTTGTAGCCAAAAATAGAAAAATCAGAATATAGATATCGATGATTACGATGGCTACCATGGCTTATGGAATACATATATCATTTACCCGTTAACCCTTTGTTACATATCAGAATAGAAATAAATATCTGTTCTCTTTAACAGCGCAAGATTGAACCCACTACGCACCAGCCATTACCCAAACGAATAAATAGGTCCAAACAGATCTCAAAACGACCAAATATAATTAATAAAAATCCTTAAAGCATAATAATATTACTATTCATTTAAACCACCAAAATTTTTCACAGTTTTAAAAATAAGACTCATGATGGTCGTTATTATTAGAGTTATGTCAGGCCTACCTAAATGATTAATTAGGCATCCTACGAGAAAGGACCCATTATTTTTATACAAAGCTGTAATTAACACAATATTATTATTCATGGGTCTTCTTGCTACGTAAAGGAAAATTAAAATAAATTGTTATTCGTAATGAGACTCTTTGAATTTCTATATAATAAAGAATTAGGTTACATGAAACGGTTAATTTTAATAAAGCATGTAGTATAAAATATGTAGAGATTGTCAATTCAGTCGCTCGAGGAAGGTACACAATAAAAAAAAACACCGATTTATTTCTTTTTTTTATGATTTTTGCCCGCACTAGGGAATGCATTCCCTGTATCACGGGATACTTTCCAAATCATAGTTTGGACGGAAAAAAAGACTGTGCATCGGTGGAATCCGCTATCAACTCAGCACAATGGTAGGACCGGATGATTTACACCACTTGGGCACAGAAGTCGACTCCTCCTCATCCTCGACTATTGTGTTATTCTAAAGGAATTCATTTCGGCCAAGGGGCGTGTTTTACCTTTATAACATTATAATATACACTTGATTGACCCTTCTGCATTCCATCAAACGGTCTTGAATACATTATTATAATAATAATACTGAATTCATACCTTAATATAGACAGAACCATTCAGGCAATATGTAGTAAAATATAAATTTCAATAATTAAACCTAAACATAAACTCCTTGACAATAACTTAATACAAGCTAGCTAAATATCACTACCATTATAAAATAAATTGTATAAATGTTTTAACATTCCGTGTACCTAAATATCTGTAATAAGTAACTAGAAATAATAACTGTATTACTACAAACATGTTCTGACTATTTACAAGCGCTTTTTTAAAGTCTACCTGAATAAAAACCTTTTTTATTTTTATTTTATTCATTTATATCGTCGCTTAAATATGCGACAAACATATTTTCATTGGGTCAAGAGGTTTGGGCTTTTTTATCCTCGTCATTTGTACATTTTATAGTAAGGTCAGTTGTATTTTTGCATTAATTACTATTTGTACTGGTATCCGGGTTCTAGTTTCTAGTTAGTTTCTAGTGGCGCAGTGGTTAAAGCAAACCTTGCCATTTAGTTGGTTCAAATTTTGAGTTTTAATCATGCGCATGACAATTATTTGCATGATCCATAAGTTGTCACAGTCACGATGATTTTCTTCACTGTTTTTAGTTCAAGATAATTAACTAGTTAATATGCACCTTTACCGACATAGCCCGAAGATTGCTAAGCTAAAGTCGCAATGGGCAGTGCACAAAGCGCGTAGAACCGCCAGCCGCTGGGGCAGAAAGATTCTCGAGTGGCGACCACGAACCGGAAGACGCAGCGTGGGCAGGCCCCCTTCAAGATGGTCCGATGATTTTGTGAGGGTTGCTGGAAGCCGCTAGATGCGGTTAACAGGACTGGCAATTGCCTGCACGTGTGACGCAGTGGCTAAGACAGTCGCCTGACAACTAAGGCATTAGGGAAATTAATCCCTGTATCGCGGGGTACTTTACAAACATATAATACAAATTACATCCAGACTCAGAACAACTATTTATGGGTTTGTGTGACCCATAAATAGTTGTTCTGAGTCTGGATGTAATTTGTAAAGTACCCCGCGACACAGGGATTAATTTCCCTAATGCCTTTTTAAAAGAGAAAGAAAAAAAAATGTGGAAATCTTTGGGGAGGCCTTTGCCCAGCAATGGGCGTCTTTCGGCTGATAGGTATGATGATGATGATAATGATGGCGTGCCTTAATAAAAAAGTCAGTACTTATAGTCCTTGGTTTTGAACTCGAGACCAATTCCACACTCCAGCGTTTTAACCACGAGCTAGTACTTTACTATTTTTATTTTTAAAAGTTAAAGGATTTTGTATTTCTTCACAGTGAACTTTATTTCAATATACTTAGAGACTATTTTTCTTCTCCCCTTTAGCGTTGCAAGTTCCAAAGGCATACAAACTTGAGGTGCTATTATCATATCATCCATAATGTTATGACAAAGTAATAAAACCTTACCCCACACACGCTCGAGCTCAATTTCTCTTGCAGAATTAATCTCTTTTCCGTCAATAACGTTATTCATATGCAAAATGGCAATTTGATGCATTACCTTGTTAGAGGGTGACGTTGTAAGCTAAGACGTCCTTATCGGAGAACAATTGATGTTTACCGTTATATAATTTATTTATTTAATCGTGCACCACATAAGAATTTAAGTACTCGGTGAAGTTAAGCAAGTAAGCTCGCGGTTAGTCCATAGATGCGTAACCAATGGCTTAATTTCTGAGCGTTTCCGTGCTTCGGGAGGCACGTTAAGCTGTCGGTCCCGGTTGTAGTCATTAGACAACAGCCGTTAAGCTATGACAGAGGCCTACTGGGTGGTTTAAACAACTTTGACACTAGGGTTACCACTGCCCAATGCCCATACGGTAAGTAAGTAGGCAAGTACCACGTAATATTTTTCTCCTGGTTGAATTTCGGTTTATACGTATATATTACGTTTTTGAGAGGTCTCAAAAACGTAACATATATTATTGGCGTATATTGAGGGATCGAATCAGAAATGTCAAAATCCGCAGGCGTACCAAAGTCACCGACATAGCCTGAAGAATTTCAAAACTGAAGTGGCAGTGGGCGGGGCACATAGCTCGTAGAACCGACGGCCGTTGGGGCAGAAAGGTTCTCGAGTGGCGACCACGAACCGGAAGACGCAGTGTGGGCAGGCCTCCTATCAGATGGAACGATGATCTTGTGCGGGTCGCTGGAAACTGCTGGATGCGAATAGCGCAAGACCGGCAATTGTTGAGATCTTTGGGGGAGGTCTTTCGGCTGATATGATGATGATGATGATATTGAGTGCGCAGTCACATGTGCACTATCCGTTCCTTTAATCTTATTACCCATTGAATCGCTGAACCAATACCATCGAGTAGAGAACGTGCGCAGGAGCGATGGCATTACGTGTTCTTTGAGGGTTTAATATCCCAGAATCCAAGCTACTGGGTGGGTTCCTTGTCTGAAAAATACATATAATCTATACAATAAGTAATCAAAATTATTCACACGCTCTTTGAGAGGGCCGCACTTAGCCTACACTATGTCTACGCGATTTTGGGATTTGCCCTCATTTCGAATAATATTTTTTCGACCGCAGCGCTGATTTCACAATCGCGTGCCGTATTAACCCATCTACGCCATGAACTGCATTGCGTACTCAGAGTTTAGTGGTGATACAGACTAATGGTTCCAATGGTTTGGTTGGCTTTAATTATACTTATTTGAAACAGCACGTGAAAAATCTTTACTAGAACGTTCTTTTGTTTAAATAAAATAAATAAATAAAAAGGTTTTAAATCACGTAGACTTTAAAAAAACCGGCCAAGTGCGAGTCGGACTCGCACATGAAGGGTTCCGTAGCAGCAAGTATTATATAGTTGATTAAATGAAAGGTAAATTGCGGTTTACGGTTTATGACGTACAAAAAATAACTACTTCCTAGATCTCCTTCAAACCAATTTTCGTTGTTAGTTTACATGGTAATGTACATCGTATATTTGTTTTAGTTTTATCATTCTCTTATTTTAGAAGTTACAGGGGGGGGGGACACTCATTTTTCTACTTTGGAAGTGTCTCTCGCGCAAACTATTCAGTCTAGAAAAAAATGATATTAGGAACCTCAATATCATTTTTGAAGACCTATCCATAAATACCCCACATGTATGGGTACGATGAAAAAATAATTTGAGTTTCAGTTCTATGTATGGGTACCCCTAAAATTATTATTATTTCTATTTTTGTGTAAAAATCTTAATGCGGTTCATAGAATACATCTACTTACCAAGTTTCAACAGTAAAGCTCTTATAGTTTCGGAAAAAAATGGCTGTGCCATACGGGCGGACAGACAGACAGACATGACGAATCTATAAGGGTTCCGTTTTTTGCCATTTGGCTACGGAACCCTAAAAAGCACTTGTAAATAGTCAGAACATGTTCGACGAGAAATTATATATTACTATATAATTAATTTATAATTATTTCTAGGTACATATAGATATTTAGGTACACGGATTGTAGGAAATAATTTACAATAAGATTTATTTTATAATAGTAACGATATTGAGCTTACTTAAATTAAGTTATTGTCAAGGATCATGTGTAGGTTTAACTAACTAAATTTTTGCTAAATTTTTACTACATATTGTCTGAATGGTTCTGTCTATATTAAGGTACGAATTAAATGTTATTGTTATGGCGGACCTTGTGTTTATAAAGACGGTCGTGCTTTAATGCTACCACCGGATCCAATGCGCCCCAACTGAGAAGACCCAGCGAAACAAACTCAACGCGAGTTTTAAACTGCTCTGATATGGATAGAAGGATGATTTAATACAGAAGAAATCTAAAAAGCTTTTAATCAATATGTATATACATATGTATATTGATAGTAAGTACCTACGCATTTAATATTTGTTTCCGGATGAGCGGCTTCACGTCTTAACGTAGGGTGACAGTGGCACTAAACGTGCCTTAAACCTATCATTCTCGTACATCTTTACGGCCTGGCCACGGGGAACGGCGGTGCGAACGGCGATGCGAGGAGCGACGCGACCATTCGCGCGGCATCGTTTGCAAGCCACGGGCAGTTACGTTCGCCGCCGCGACCAGTAAGGAAGTCCGAGAATGTCTTTATTATCTCGATATTGCTTAGAAAGTAGTAGTTTTTTAGTTCAAGACATAATATTTGGAAGAGATTGTGGAGTACATTATTTGAATAAGAATCGAGATATAGATGGAGAGTTCCACAAAAAGAACGAGAAATACAGAATGTATCCAGAATTTTTTTTCGAGTATACCAGAATAAGTGTCGAAATCTTTGATTATATTCTTATTAAGATTCAACCAGAATTGGAGAAAAAAGTCAATGCAGATAGAATTTTAACTTCCTTTTTTACTTCCAAACTAAAACGGTCTTGCTAAAACTTCAGCATTAAAGGCCTCGGTGTTCAGAATTCGCGGCGAAAACGACTAAATTATTTTGATCACTGCCCTAGTCGCCGCAACTGCCGCTCGACGCCGTGGCTTGCGCAGTACTGATTCATGTATTTGTTTCACTCGCCGGTCGCGCCGCCAGTCGCTCGCGCCGTTCGCTCGGTACATTTCGCCGGTCGCGTCGCCGCGCCGTTCGCCGCTCCGCGTGGCTTGATAAGAACATTTCTATGAGTTTGTTTCAGTCGCTAGACGCCTCGCCGTTCGCACCGCGCGATTATTCGCTATGGCGAATGTCCCGTGGCCAGGCCGTCCGTTAGTACAGTACCCGGCGCTAAATATTGCACATCGACATTTGGAAAGAGACAATCGGCCAACCTCGGCCCCGTAGAGTTATCTCTGTCGCACGAAATACAAACAGTCCGGTATCTATTAGGAGCTGTTAAACAATTTTAATTTGCTTCTTTTAATAATGCTGGTCTCCCTTTTTTTGGAGTGCTAAACTTAATTTCAGTAGAATGTGTATCAGTACTGACTTCGTTTAATATACTATGTTC
Source organism: Pseudoips prasinana (assembly GCA_951640165.1). NCBI lineage: Eukaryota > Metazoa > Arthropoda > Insecta > Lepidoptera > Nolidae > Pseudoips > Pseudoips prasinana. The sequence goes on from OX621254.1 coordinate 10,945,972, forward strand.
AAAGTTCTTCTTGAAATTCCAGTGGCATTTGCAACTCGCGCTTGAACCTTCTTAAAATAACAACTTCAGTTTCATCTTCATTTTTTTTAATCTGACAGCTTCGGTTACCATATATTTATAAACATTGTAGATAATTTGGCGTGACTGACCTCGTAAAGGTTTCCCTCTTTTTTCTAAAGATGCCATAGTACAACTTTAAATTATTTAAGTTTGGGGGTGTTAACAACTCTATATATATATTTTGAACTGGACGCGACCGCACTCTATCGCACTTGAACAACGACTGACAAAAAGTCACATAGGTAGTGCGCGACAGAGATAACGATATACGAAGCCGAAATCAGCCGACCGTCTCCCTCCAAAGGCCGATATGAAATATTTATCGCCGGGTACTGTACCTTGTTCTAGTGTTCGATCCTTGACTTAGGACTCTGGCGAGGGATACTTGGTTCATAATTTTATTCTGCTAGACAGTAGGAATTTTAGCTACGTCAGTCTTGTCCAGTGAAGCATTAACAACCACTTAGGTTGACTGTAAACGTTATGTGAGTATATAATTTTATATATACTACAGCGAGTATATCTGTAGACGGTAGAATATTGACTGAAACGTTATTCGAAATACCTTCCTGCAGAGTTGACACAATTGCTGCAATCCAATTTGTTACATAAGAACTGCTGCTCCGGTTCTGTGGTGAATTTTCGAATGTATTGCTATCTGCACGATTGCTTTTACCTTAATGAAGATATCTAGTTGAATTGAGTTCAAATTGAATGGAGATATCAAACTGAATTCTTCTTGAAGTTTTATTTTAAACCACTGATACAAAAATAGGAGTTTTATTTAATACTAGCTGTGCCCCGCGGTTTTACCCGCGTTAAATTTTATAATTTATCTCAGGTCCTCACCCGTAGGTGATGCGTGATAATATGTAGCCTATATGTTGACCCGACCTCTTAATAATATTCATGCAAAATTTGAAGTAAATCCATACAGTACTTTTTGAGTTTAGCCCGGACATACATACAGACAAACAGATAAACAGACAAAAATTCGATATCGATTGTAGATCACGCCCCAAGTATCCATTTAAAAAAATATTCAATGTACAGTTTTGACTTTTCTACGATTTTATTATATGTATAGATTTCAGTGTTCTCTGTGTGTCTGCCAGTCTCAAACATTGTGGTTTCCGGATAAAGGGGATGGTCCAATTTTAGAAATAAGGCCGCTAATGGCACTAGATCTTAATTTCCTTATTGGTATTAGTTGTTTCAATTATTTTTGCTATTAAGTGTACTTTATCTTTTATTTATTAACTTCAGCTGTACCAACTTTTATATCTTTTGAATATTTTTTTAACAAATTAGACTTGCACACTAGCCAATTACGGGTTAACCAAGACGAATAATCGGTATTTGAGATGATTTAGGCTACAGAAGAATGAAATAGCTATGAAGAGTTAACAGTAGTTTTGAGTGACAAAAAAACTTGTGTGTACTTATGTACACGCGTTAGAAGTTATACTTCTTAATATACAACTTGAACATAGTTATCAATTTTCATACCACCTAGAACTAACGTCATGCTGTTAAATTTTTTGGTGTCGGTGTGCGCGCGCATCGTAAAAATTCACTCTCATCATTTTTCTCCATCGCGCCAAAAGAAGTATAACTTCAAAAATTTAAGGAATCGTGGTGTATGTCGGCATCCGGCACAGATTACATTCTATACACTTTTAAACTTTCGCGTATCATAAATATATATATAAATTGTTAACAGGTATTAACGCGACTAACCTTTATTGTTATTTTCCCGACGTTTCGACCAAGTTGCATTGATTGTGGTCAGCCCGTGACCACAATCAATGCAACAAGCTTCAACAAGCCGATTTAAAGATTGATTAATTCATTTTTAACCATTATTTATTTGAACGCCATTTAAGAAATCGATGTTCGGCGACTTACCCGGTAGAGTCCCAGATTACATTCTTCTCAACACAGTTCTATTTATATGAAAGTTAATTTAAACTGAATATAACTTGCTTGTTAATGTTGGTTTAGGAAAATTTATACAGCTATTCAGAAGAGTCAGATATTTTATTTAATGGTAGATGGTGGGATTTTTATTTGAAGGTTCGTTTAACGTCACCGAAATAAAAAAGTGATAATATAGCTCCTGTTCAAATTAAGCCTATGGACCTATAACAGATATTAGCCAATTATGCAGCACGTTTTATAGTACTCGAGTGTGTGCGGAAACATACATAGGAGATTGATATTACTATAGGAATATGAAAACATTTTAAGAGATACAGCCAGATGCTCTTTCCGGTCCGTAAATGATTGGCGAGGTTAAGCAACTAGGCTTGCGGTCTGTCCATAGATGGGTGACCACCAAATTGGTTAATTTCTCGCCTCCGTGCTGCGGAGGCACGTTAAGCTCGGTCGTAGCCATTAGGCAACAGTCGTTAAGCCATGTCAGAGGCCTACTGGGTGGCTTGAACAACTCTGACACTAGGGTAACCACTACCTATACGATAAGTAAGTATTTTAAGAGAATTTTATTAACTTTTATTTATTTTTATTGTTGACAGAGCATCCGATAGATCGCCGTTTGATGGTTCGTGCTGCTCAGGGTACCGGCCAGTGGACTCCGCTAGTCTCGACACACCAGACGAAGATGAAATGGACCCGGTAAGGCTTGTAGTATAAGAATACTAAAAAAATATATAATCAAAGAACAAAAATTAATATATGAATAAATCATAATTTATTAGGACGGTATTAAATACCTGCAGTAACAATATCCCTCACAGTATTCTTGACATATAAACCCGGCCAAGCGTGGTCCATGATGTCCTAGACGCATATAAGTTTTAAAGTCAACCACATACCACTAATAATTGACTGCACGACTAAGTTTAGTAGTAGTGAGAAACATAGCTTTATTGCTGTAATATTCAAGCAATCATGACGGTCACCGTAGCCTAGTAGGTAGTGCTTCTGCCTCCGAAGCTGGTGGTCCTGGGTTCAAATCCCGGTAAGTGCAAATATTTGTGTGATGAGCCCGAATATTTGATTCTGAGTCATGGATGTTTTCTATGTATACGCATAAGTATTTATCTATCTATATAAGTATATATATCGTCGCCTGGTACCCATAGTACAAGCTTTGCTTAGTTTAATCGTTAGGATGATCAGTTTGACATTGTCCCAATATATTTTTTTTTAATTCGGGACTAGTCCCTTCCTCTTACACACCACTGCAACTCCTGTAAGTCAGGATCAACAGTGGTACCTACACAATGAAATGACACAGAGCTGTGAAGCTCAGGCATGTCCCAGGGAATCGCTTTAACTGTCTTGGATCCCGCAACGAATTTGTCCCAATATATTAAAAAAATAATAATATTAAAACATCTCTGTTTTTCAAGATTATTTCATTAAATTATTAATTATATTATTAAAAATTTCCATGTGCATTATAAATTGCCTAAAAAATATGTATTTGATCTCGAAACGTAAACCTGAGATTTACCGCGGTTAAACATCAATGACAACTTTGTTCCTGTCTTTTGGAACCACACAACGATTATCGTTTAAGGTGTGCCTTATAAAGCAACAGTCTCCCTGGTTTTTAGGGATGTGCGGCCAGCCGTGCGGCTGACCGTACTCAGACATTTGTACGTGAAAGTTGTTTTTATTCGCAATGTGATGCGGCAGCCTAGCCGGTCAGCAATATTGATTGCTGACGGCTGACCGCATTCCGGCTAACGGCATAGTGCGTAGGAGACCTAAAGATGCTAGATCCTAGAAGCTCATATCCTGATGCTCTCACCGGTCCGAGGAGGTCAAGCCACTAGGCTCGCGGTCAGTCCACAGATGGGTGTCCGCCAAAGTGGTTTAATTTTTGATCTTCTCCGTGCTTCGGAGGGCACGTTAAGCTGTCGGTCCCGGTTGTAGCCATTAGGCAACATTCGTTAAGCCATGTCGGAGGCTTAATGGCCGGCTTGAACAACTCTGACAGTAGGGTAACCACTGCCCACACGATAAGTAAGTATTTATTTTCCTATAACGTTTAAACAAAGTTCTTTTTTGGTTTGGCAACATCAGCTGCAACACCTGTCAAATAACAGCTGACGATTTTAATTCAATTTTAAATAGTATTTTTTGTGTTTATAGGGTTTAATAGTGTTTTAATTTATAAAATAACAACTGATAAGTGTAAGGAATAACCAATAAATTGTTGAAAAGTGTGTTTTCAACTAAATATACGAACAAGTGTGACTGACGAAACATCACCGGCAAGGCGGTGTCTTTTTTGAAAATATCGCAGGGAGTATAATTTATTTACATAATACCACCTCCCGTTAGCATTCCTGGGCAACAAATACTACATACCAAGTGCCGTTTTCATAATTTGTGCCCAGAGCGTCATGTTAACATTATACTAAACCGACACATAGATTCTTACCCACCTTTATAAAATAAGAACAAATTCTAAGTTTGCTTAATATTTTCTTATATTTTCTCCTTCTGGTCTTCCGATTTAACCTCCACATCTATTCTTTGTAAACTTTAACTCGCTGTAATTGTATTTTAAGTCCTGTATAACAATCTTTAAACTTTGTATTACTATACAAACTGTCACTTTCCTCCCTTAAAATCTATTTTACTTGTGTTTATATATTTTGTTCTTAGTTAACTATTACTGTTTTAGTGCTAGCAAGGACATGGAGATGAAGTTAGACCTGGCCCTCAAAAAATTACAAATTGTTACAGTAGAATGTAAGAATCTGGAAAAGTTACGCCTAGATGACGAAATGGAATGTACAAAAATATTGGATGACAATGCATCCCTCAAAAAACAGGTGTCTTTGTTTTACACACAGTTTGTAGATGTATCTAATGAACGTGATGTCTTGCAAACTAAACTTGATTCATATGACAAGTGTATCAGTACTCATGAACAGGCCTTGAACCGCATTTCTGTGTTAGAATGTAGTCTAATAAAGGCTAATGAAACTATTGAAAATCTGAAACACCAAATAGATACACACAATAGGGATGCTGCCCAGGGTCTGTTTGAAGTACTTGTTGAGTCAAAACCCAATAACACAAGCACAAATGTTCCATGTTCCATGACAAGTCATAATAAGATCAAGAAATACCTAAAAATCAACAGAGTGCTGTTGATTTTTAGGTATTTCTTGATCTTATTATGACTTGTCATGGAATATGTAATTATATGGAACTTGTAATAGTGATTAAGAAACTCAAAAAATCATACAGCTACTGTAAAAGGTATAATTATAACTATATTAGTAATTTAATTAGGGAACATAGGGAATTACAGTCTGATTTAGACATAACTAGTTATCATCTTTCTCAATGTAACTTAACATATGATTTAGACACAAAGAAATTGAATGGAAAAGTAAATTAACTGGAGAATAATGTAGCCTTACTGTCTAACAAATATAAATGCTCACAGGACCAAATTAAGGCACATATTCTCGCTGCAAATGAAATTTTAAGCTTAGCGAGTAAAGACAGCTTTGATTGGTCTGTAAATAAACATTTATTTAATTCGAACCTCAATGATTCAGTGTCAGGTTCTCGTCTGTCTATAACACATAGCAAGCAGGGCCACCCCCAATTTGTTCTCAATGATCTTGCTATAGAACATACCCAACTGCAGGACACAGAACTGCCAAATAAATCTGTAATAACTAGTTTGTCGGATGAATCAATAATTATTCCCAGTACACATGTTTATGATACACCCTCTATACCTAGCAGTAATAAGTGTAAAAAAGTTTGCATCATGTCAGACAAATTAGGTCAAAATTTTAGTGTATTAATGAGCAAACAATCTAATGTACCAATTTTAAATGTATGTTTACCTGGAGCTAGTTATCACCAATTATGTCAGAAAATGTCCTCAGTATGTCAAGTGAATGAGTACAAGACAGTTATTATGCTTTATGGAGATAGCTTGTCTGTGAGTAGGAAACATATTTTAGATACAATCCATAAGATGAGAGATTTAAATTGCAAACTAAATATAAACTTTGTATTATGTGCTCTGCCTTATTGCTCAAGCCTGACTGAGAAGCAAAATAGGTATATTTATGATCTTAACATGATAATGTATAACATTTGCCATAATAACCAGTTTGTGTCCTATTTTGACACTAACTCATTTATTAATATGTGTAATTTTAAGTTGACAGATGGTACTATGTACCTACCATATTTTTACAAAAGACAACTTGCTAAATTGTTAGCATTTAACTTTTTGTTTGACACCGATAATCATAGATTATCACAGAGTAGCACTATAACTACTCTAACTTCTGACAATTTTAATTTACTTGACTCTGGTACTTGCAACTTACCTATGAGGAACGACTTGGATGTTAGTAGTAATACTAAAACAATTAGTTTAAACTAGGTGTAAGGACAACGGAGGGCCTAAACGGTTTGAATGTTGTACATCAGAACATTCAGGGCCTGCCCGGCAAGGAGTTAGAATTAAGTTTATTTATTGAAAACTATGATGTCCATGTTTTATGTTTAACAGAACACTGGCTTAAAGAGTCTGAATTATTATATTTTAGTACTGATAAATACATAATTCAAAGTGCGTTCGTGAGAAGGAAAGCAATCCATGGTGGCTCATTAATTATTGTATCAAGTGACATAAAATCTAAGCCTAGACCAGATATTGTGATCTATCGGTCGAACGCACTATTGAGTTGTCTTGTGTTGAACTAGAGCACCAAGTAGTATTGTGTGTTTATCGTCCTCCACTTAGCAACTTCTCCATATTTGAATCTGTTATGGAAGATGCCCTTACAAAAATATGTTGTACCAGGAAGGGGCTGATTGTGTGTGGGAATTTCAATGTAAATATTCTTCAGACCACCCCTACAACGGACAGTCTTTTAAACCTTTTTAAATAATTTAATTTAAAACATATATTTTATGAACCCACTAGGATCACATCACATTCATCCACTTGTCTTGACAACATTTTTTCTAACTGTGAAGCAATGAATCCTAAAATAATAAGTCATCTGACATCGGATCACTGTGGTCAGTTAGCAGTATTTGAAAATTATAAAAAGATAAAAACATCTCATGTAACCTGCCAACCAATCACTAGTTATCGGTTACATAGTTTCAAAGAGAGTATTCTATCTAAGCTGAATCCCGCTCTGCTGGAAAATAACAATCCAGATAGTAATTATACATCCGTTTTTAGTGTCATTAAAACTGAGTTTCAGAGTACATTTAAAACTAAAAAACTTAGGATTTCCAATAGTAAATTTAATGAGTGGGCAACTCCTGGTATATATAAAAGTCGAGCGAAATTGTACGAGTTATACGGTATGAAAAAATACAGATTTGACTCAGATTTTTTACAATATGTCAAAAATTATTCAAATACGTTCAAAAAAATATGCACTATGGCTAAATCTAATTATATTAGTCGAAAAATACAAAAAGCAGATAATAAAATAAAGACCACTTGGAACATAATTAATAAAGAAAGTGGTAAGAATATAAGACGTGATAATTATTTGGAATTAAAAATAGATAATACAGTTATTAGTGATAAAGCTGACGTAGCTCATGAGTTAAATAACTTTTTTGCCGCCATACCTGTAACCACCACTCGCTCCTTAAACTCCTCCGAAATTGGCGCCGAACTGCTGTTACGTAATAGCGTGCCAGAATGCAATGTAATTTTTAATTTTGAACATGTTACGGTATCTGATATATATGATATTGTTAAGACGCTTGAGCAAAAAAATACAGGTGACTTATGGGGTATATCCGTAAGGATTTTAAAAACCATAATTGATGTAATAGCGCCTTACTTAATGGTTATTTATAATCAGTGTATAGATACAGGTACTTTCCCCGACCTAATGAAATGCAGTAAAATCATACCATTGTTTAAATCAGGCTCTAAAGACGATGCCTCTAATTATCGCCCCATCTCCATTTTACCAGCATTCAGTAAAATATTTGAAAAACTCATACTCAAGCAGTTACTCAAGCATTTTAATGTAAACAACCTCTTGCACCAGAACCAGTTTGGGTTTACTAAAGGGCGATCTACAACAGATGCAGGGATTGCACTAATAAAACATATATTTGATGCATGGGAGAAGTCACAGAATGCTTTTGGAGTTTTTTGTGACCTTTCAAAAGCGTTTGATTGCGTTCACCACGACACGCTATTACTGAAATTACGACACTATGGCGTAAGGGAAGTTGCGCTTGACGTTTTATCCTCTTACCTTAATCAGAGAGTTCAGTGTGTCGACGTAGGTGGAGTTAAGTCAAATGATCTACCTGTCACTTTAGGCGTGCCACAAGGGTCCATTCTTGGTCCCTTTTTGTTTTTAGTGTATATTAATGATTTACCACATTATTTAAAAAAACTTCTGTGATGTAGTACTTTTTGCGGATGACACTTCTCTTATCTTTAAAGTAGATCGAAACAGAGATAACCTTGATGAAATAAATAGTGCTCTCACACTGATTACCGAATGGTTTACAGTTAATAACTTAGTTCTAAATGCCAAAAAAACGAAGTGCGTTAAATTCACCACACCTAATGTGAGTAATGTTGGTCCAGATCTGGTAATGAACAATGAAGTGTTGGAATCTGTTCAATCTACTACATTTCTGGGCTTAACTTTAGACAGAAAACTTCAATGGGGTACTCACATGTCCGGCTTGGCTGGAAAATTAAGCTCTGCTGCTTATGCTGTTAGAAAAGTTAGACAACTTACTAACATAGATACTGCGCGCCTGGTTTATTTTAGCTACTTCCACAGTATTATGTCTTACGGTATACTACTGTGGGGTAAGGCGGCTGACATCCACAGTATCTTTATTCTACAAAAACGTGCAGTACGAGCTATTTATCAGCTAGGTGCGAGATTCTCCTTAAAAGAGTTTTTCAAGGAGATAAATATACTAACGGTATCTTCGCAATATATTTATGCTAATATAATTTACGTGCGGCAAAATTTGAATTTGTTTCAAAAGAGAAGTGTCAAATTGTGTGCAGAATCCCATCGTTTACAAAAGGTTCATTGTTCTTTTGTCGGACTGAGTATCCGAATTTATAACAAAATACCCACAAATCTTCAGGAACTGTCCTATGCTAAATTTAAATCAGAGATCAAGAATATTTTAATGAAAAAGGCCTATTACACTCTAAATAATTATTTAAGCGACAAAAACGCTTGGTCGCTTGGTTAAACAAGAGCAACATCTTAGTGTTATGTTAAGGATATACATGTATATGTTTCTCAATCGACTATAGAAATAATGCTGTAATAATTTAACTTTATAGATTTTTAGACCTATTATTAAAACAAATGTGTATTATCTTGAACATGTCAAACGCTGTTCGTCCGAAGGCTGTTAACGACTTCAATATGAACTCCCCTTTGTAAGCTCGTCATGCTCCCATTGTCTGTTAATGCTTGCGGTGGCGTTGTGGGTCGGGTCGTTTCCTTCCCTCTAATATGGCGAGGGAGGCGATGGCTGGCCCACACGTCATACTCGTGAACGGGTGCTGCTTGCGGTAACTGGTCGAACTGCTGTTGGGGTACTAATTTTTTTTTTCTTTTTCGCCTCTGGTAGACTTCGTTTGACTTGTTAATTTTGTAAATGTACGCGGATGCACCCACCGTTTTTTCGTCTAGCAAGAGGATATTCTAAGTGCTTGAGTGAAATTGAATGCTATTGCTTATTTATTTTATTATGATTCACTGAATGACAACGGTTTTGTGCGTGCATTAGCCTACATAACAACCAATCACAATGTAAGTAAAATACATGAAATTCAAAAAATTAAAATCGTAAACTGAAAGCAAAAGAAGACGAAAAAAGCAAGCCCGGAGTTTCTTTGTGGCTTTCTTCTCCGAGTCGTCCACCTAGGCAGCTAGAGAAAGCCGCAGGCTAGCTAGGGTAGGTTCCTCAGCGGCGAGGATCGCTTTGGCCCATTAATGCGTGATCGGTGATCCCGTGCATGTGATCACACCCTCACTTAGAATTTCGTCTTTTGCTTTAGTCTTCAATTCTTTAATTTTAATATAGTAGAACTAAATTTCAAAATAATAGATTAGTACATTGTTATTTATTTAAGGATTTCAGAAAATATATGCGATAAAACAAACCGCACTGACTGACAGATTAATTTTTTTTTTTGTAACTTTTTCTATCCACTTTGTTTATGTACTGCATTGTGACCTTGACAAGTACAAGTGTATGTTAATACCCAAGTGCTGAATAAATATTTCATTTCATTTCATTTCATTTCCTTCAAAAATGCATTTATTATATCTTCTAAACTATGCCCTACCCGCAAACCCGCAAAAAATTTGTAACGAATCTGAGAGAAACCACTTCTTCACTAGGTACTCGTTCACGAGATGTACAGGTGGCCCAGGCACACTGAGCATAATGAGATACTCGGGTGTCTTTGCCAGACAAATCTTGCAAGGCCACCCGTGTATCTCAAGAAGTAACGTTCGTAATAACGTTTATAATCTGTATCTAACGTCTGTTTGATCTTCAGAATCTGTGGCCAATACTCGGAAATTAGTCACCTCCACCATCTTAGTCCACCTAGGTAGCTAGAGAAAGCCGCAGGTTAGCTAGGGTAGGCTCCTCAGCGGCGAGGATCGCTTTGGCCCCTTAACACGTCATCGGTGATCCCGTGCAACTGATCACACCCTCTCTTAGAATTCTGTCCTTTTGCTTCAGCGCCCCCCTGAGCTGTGGCCCGAACCCCAAAAGGGTGGCCTCGGGTATTAATCGTTTAATTTAAGCTACTGGTTAAGAGCCTTCTGCGCTAGCCAAATGCTCATTGCCTTCAATTCTTTAGTTTTAATATTGTACAACTAAATTTCAAAATAATAGATTAATTTTTTTAGACTAATTATATTTTTGTAATTTTTATACTGTATTCGACTATGTTTATGTACTCCATTGTGAACTTGACAAGTACAAATGTATGTTAATACCCAAGTGCTGAATAAATTTCATTATTTCATTTCATTATTTGCTGCATGCTTGAGGTACATAGGTGTTCCTAGCAGACGGAGATCAATGTCACTGGGACACCTTATTACTCTTATATCTTTGAAACCAAGGACCCACAGATTCTGCTTCGAAATCTGGTCAGATGGAGTGACATTGAGAGGTTGGAAGGGGTGGACCACAATGATAAGACAGACATGACTGGGATCAAATACCTAAATATATATAAAAAGATGCATTCAAACAGATAGTGTACGTTTATTATTCATTCAAGCCAGAAATGGCACGTAGTCGCAGTGTTTTACAGTTTGTAGAGCTGATACAAATACAAAATTATGATAGTTTATTATCACAAACAACGAATTACATAAATAAATGAATTTGTATGGGGTCTCATTTTAGGCAGACAATGCCTGTATTATGAGACCCCGCTCTTCCATATCAATTTTATGTTTGCGTGCTTACAAGTTACAATATATATATATATATATATTTCTTAACAATAAATAAATAAAAAAAAATTATGAATTAAATAAAATAAAGTTAAAATAGTGGATGGCTCGTGTCTGTGTGTATGTGTGGTGTGTCTGGTGTGTGTGGTGTGTTGTTTTGATTGTAATGAAGCTTCATTACAATCAGCACTGCAAACAGTGTACTGGTAGGCTCATATACTAATTGATTACATATACACATGCATACTTAACGAATTGTGTGAGGCAAGTCATCCAGTATTGCGTGGGAAAAATAGAACCTATTGCCATCGACGTAATTACAAGTATAAAAGTGCAGGATACTCATGAATTACAACTTTATATCGGCTGAAAGGTCTGTTCTTATTCGAAGTACCAAAAACCGAATTAACCTACTTACATAAAAACAAAAATAAGTCCTTGGAAAATATTATAGGTAATTTCGGCCACGGCGACCAGTCTCAATAGCCATCTGCGCGGGACATATTATAGTGCACAAGTGTGTGCGCAAACACAGGAGCACTTTCTATTCCATTACTCTCCTGATCCGATGGGACGCCTAGCGACACGACCGGAAAGAGGTCAGGAACAGGACCAACGGCTTAACGTGCTCTCCGAGGCACGGGGGTATAATACTGTCAATTCCCAGACTCCGGGCTGATTCTGAGAATTTTTTCTTTTTGCAGAATACTCCCAAAATCTCTTTTGGCCCGACATAGGATTTGAACCCAGGACTTCGTTCTTTGCGGGTGAACACGCTACTGCTAGACCAATTTATAGGTTAGGCATGTAATAAAGTAATGATCTTGATTTGTAAGAGTCTCATCGTCGTGATGATAGTCAACTATGTTTACATACATCAAAAACTGCACTTATGCGCAAGAGTGTTTTTTGCATGGCACCATTTATCTATAATAAATTGCCCAAAAGTTGGAAAGAACAAACTATTCCTAAACTTAAACAAACAATGAAATTGTTTTTGGCACAGAAAGCCTATTACAATATTGCGGAATTTTTAAATGACCCCGTGATAAAAAAATAAATAAGTAGGTATAAGAATTAACACTGTCGTTATTAAGGTTGTTGTAATATGCCTATATAATTAATATTATTATAATTGAATGTTATTAAATATATTTAAAATCATATTCATTGTAATAATTAATTTGGATTATAATAATAATAAAAAAATAAATAATTTGATAATGTAAAATATGAAATTGAATTGCTGATATTTAATGATATGTATTTAGTAATAATTGTAATTAGTAAAAATTGTAAATGTATTTAGTAATAATTGTAATTGTAATACCCAAGATATTTGCACGCCATGGAAAATGGCAGACATGTCATGAGTCACTTTTATTTTAAGATCTTGCATGCATGTATTTTTTAAATTCTGTATGCATACACATGTTTAAGCAAATACAATTTTTTATTCTTATATTCATATTATTACGATGATTTTAAAATTGCAAGCCTATCGTAGTCTCGTATAACGAATCGCGCACAATGCATTTGTTCAATACATTGAATATTTTGTTCATTTATTAATAACTACCTGGTGCCCGCGACTTCGTCCGCGATATTTAGAATGATGACCAATGTAACTACATACTAAAATAAATAAAATAAATAAAATAAAAAAGGTTTTTATTCACGTAGACTTTAAAAAAGCGCTTGTAAATAGTCAGAACATGTTTGTAGTAATATAGTTGTATACATTAGATATTATTTCTAGTAACATAGGTATTTAGGTACATCTTGTATGAAAACATTTATAAAATTTATTTTATTACAGAAATGATATTTAGCTAGCTCGTATCAAGTTATTGTCAAGAGATTATGTTTAATTATCTAGTTTAAGTCTAATATTTTTACTACATAATGTTAATGGTTCTGTCTATATTAAAGGTATTATTATTATGACGGACCTTGTGTTAATAACGACGGTCGCGCTTTAATGCTACCACCGGATCCAATGCGCCCCAACTGAGAAGACCCAGTGAAACAAACTCAGTGGGTTCATCTACTACCGGTTTCAACACGACCCAGTTGAGACGGTCCGGCGAAACATACTCAAGCGGGCATGAACACGGGATTTGGTCCAATTAGAGTAATTATTTAGTAGGCAAACACAATATATGCTCGATCGGTTGTCTGAATGCTTATTATTTTAGATTATATTTAGGTATACAAAAGAAAAACTTCGAAACAATAACATTATTCATTTTGAGACAGAGTCAATAATTTTAAATTAAGTATATGATAGCAATCATTTACAGATAGTTCACGTAACACAGCAGATCAGTCATGTCTATATGGCTACAAGATCTCCAGCGAGCAATGTGCAGGTAGGAAGTGAGAGCCAGACGTCTTTGTCATCGATGTACTCTTTAGTGGTGTAATAACCCCTAGCCATAAGTACACGTTTAATATGTGTTTTAAAACTTGTGTCAGGCAGATCAGTAATTTGAGTAGGAAGCTTGTTATAAAACCTAATACAATTTCCTAAAAATGATTTATTAGTTTTGCTTACTCTAAAGCCTGGCATGGCTAGTTTGTTTTTATTCCTAGTATTTATATTATGCAGTTCACTTTTCTTTTTATAATTATGAATATTTTTTCTAACAAACATTATATTCTGATATATATATTCCGATGGCACAGTAAGTATATTTATTTCTTTAAACAAATTTCGCAAAGAATCGCGACTGCCTAAACCATAAATGGCTCTGACTGCTCTTTTCTGCAATACAAAAATAGTACCTATGTCAGCCGCCGAACCCCACAGCAGAATGCCATACGACATAATGCTATGAAAGTACGCGAAATACACTAATCTAGCAGTTTGTTCATCTGACAATTGCCTTATTTTCCAGACAGCATAGGAAGCCGAACTTAATTTACCTGCTAACTTTTCAATCTGAGGACCCCATTGCAATTTTGAATCAAGTGTCAATCCTAAAAATACGGTCGATGGGACTAAATCTAATATTTTCGCATTAAGTGCAACTGTTGGTACAATTTGAGTCACATTCGGCAATGAGAATCTGATGCATTTAGTTTTCCCTGCATTTAACAAGAGATTATTTGCCGAAAACCATTCTGATATAAAGCTGAGTGTTTTATTATGCTCAATAAGATCTTTATCCTTTCTATTTACTTTAAATATGAGCGACGTATCATCAGCGAACAAAACTATCTCTGATACTTTCTCTACTACTTCTGGCTTAATCTAAATAATATAACTTTAAAAATTTAAGAAAACCTAACTTAAAAATAACCCAACTAAGAAAGAAACTAAAGACTACTTTGCTACTGTTATTTAAAAAAAGAACCCGATCTCATCAACCAAAAAATCAAAGATGTATTCTAGAATGGGTTGCGACCACGGCATTGATAGGTCTAACATCACATTTTGTGAACCAAATGATGGCGCGATCTAAAACGATGATAACGCCATCTACTAACAAAAATATTAACTTGTAAAGCGGTAAAATAAAGATATGTGCATATTTTTTTTGTGAGATTTAGGCGATCATCTACTGATTCAGTTTGGAACTACCTTTTATTTTTCTTAACCGATACGCCAAAAAAGTTCCGCGAATTAAAACGATATTAACGCCATCTAACAAAATTGTGAACTTGTAGATCAGTAAAATTAAGACGATATTTTTGGGGTGCGATCATCTCGACACCAATAATTTATACTACGCTAACTCGAATTTAAGTAAATTCGGTTTTTTATCTTTGGGGCGAGGAATTCTCAAATATTCTGAAAAATATATTTTTAATTTTTAACTGAAATGCCAAATAACAATTTTCATGCGTTTAACTTAAAACTTTTCACATTTTTCATACAAACTTACTTGGGTGGAATTCCCAAAAATCCTGAAATATATATTTTTATTTTTTTACTGAAATGCCATATAACAATTTTCATGCGTTTAACTTAAAACTTTTCACATTTTTTATACAAAATTACATCCCCAATTTAACGCCCTTGGGGGTGGAATTTTCGAAAACCCTTCTTCAGTCATAAAAGGTACCTTCTGTCAAAATTTCAAGTCTTAAACTCCAGCCATTTAGGGTGTGCGTTGATATGTCAGTCAGTCAGTATGAACTTACATCACCTATTTTATGCCCTTCGGGGTGGAATTTTCAAAAATCCTGGAATACATATTTTTAACTGAAAGGCCTAATACCAATTTTCATGGGATTAACTTCAAAAAGTCGCATTTTTCATACAACTGACATCCCCAATTTGAGGCCCTAAGGGGTGGAATTCCCAAAAAACCTGAAATATATATTTTTAATTTTTAACTGAAATGCCTAAAACCAATTTTCATGCGCTAACTTAAAAATTGTCACGTTTTTTATACAAACTTACTTACACCCCCTATTTTACGCTCTTGGGGCTGGAATTTCCAAAAATGCTGAAATATATATTTTTTATTAAAAGGCCAAATACCAATTTTCATGCGTTTAACTTAAAAATTGTCGTATTTTCCATACAAACTTATATCCCCTATTTTTCGCCCTTGGGGATGGAATTTCCAAAAACCCTGAAATACTTGATTTTTTATTTTTAACTGGAAGGCCAAATACTAATTTTTGTGCCTTAAACTTCAAAAACGGCAAAGTTTCATACTAACTTAGCACCCCTGTTTTACCCCCTTAGGGGTTGAATTTCAAAAAATCCTTCCTTATTCCTTGTCTACATTATAAAGCAAACATTTGTGCAAAATTTCAGCTTTCTAGATCCAAGGGTTTGGGCTGGGCGTTGATGAGTCAGTCAATCAGTCAGGACTTGTCTTTTTATTTATATAGATTACGTCTGAGTGAATATTTTTCCTTCCTGTTCTGTGTCGGCCACTCATATCACCTCATCTCGTTCCTGGGGGGCTACCGGTTAAGTCACCGAACATCGGGATAGTGATCGGCGTTCAAATAAATAAAGGTTAAAATTACTTAATCAATCGTTAAATCGGCTTCCATGAGCACATGTGACGTCATAAATAGACTGGAATAGATTTTCAACGTCGAAGCCGATTTAACGATTGATTAAGTCATTTTTAACCTTTATTTATTTGAACGCCGATCACTATCCCGATGTTTGGCGACTTAGCTGGTAGCCCCCCAGTTCGTATAGTTTGTTCAAGAGTAGATACATATTTTAAACTTAATACGCCTAATGTGAATTATGAAGTTAGTCCGGTGGATATTAAATACGACACAGTTATGAGAAAGCTTAGTCAGTAGCTCGTTGTACAGTGGCATGTTTTTGGATTAAAGAAGAAAGTATTGTATATAACATCATAACATTTCTTTTTAACAAAGTTTTTAGGAAAAGAAGATGGCATCTTTCATGGTGTCATTTTAATTTTGCGTTTGGCTTGTGGGTTTATTCTGCTTTTATATATTACTTGCTGTACCCCGCGGTTTGACCCGCGTTAAACTTTATAAATTATAGCCTATGTGTTAATTCAGGGTGTCAGCTAACTCCATACCAAATTTTATTAAAATCGCTCCAGCCGTTTAGATGTGAAGATGTAACAAACATACACTCTCACAAACTTTCGCCTTCATAATATATGTGTGATTATAAAGTAGGCCCAAGTGCATTAATCGACAAAGTTTTAAGTTTCCAACACAAAGGCCTGGGGCTCGGTTATGAAATAATTTCATTAAAATCCCATTAGCGAACATTCGCTGACACTCTTTACTATCGGAGAATACACAAAGAGCTAATACTTACGGAGTTAATAATCAATATTTCCGTAAGTGTGACGTTCTTACCTTACCAAGACTCAACCACATAACTAATCTAAAACTTAGATCAAATGTAGAGCGGCGGCAAGCTCCAGCGAGAGATTAAAAATGGACAGTGACGCAGGCAATGGGGTACACGTTATCAAATTGCGTGTGCCCTTACAACTGCCCGCTTAAAGAACTGATGGAAGTTACTCATAATGCGATTCTCGTGGCCAATTTCTGGGCGGCCACAATTTAGATTGCCATCGACTCGCTAAGAAGAAGTCCGTATAGAAAAGTGAAATACATTTAAATTATATAGATCAAACTGATAGGCCAACAAAATCAATCCTGAATCCTTTTAAGTTATCGTAGCAGAAGCTTCCACGTTTGGGTTGAATTTAGCAAAAATAAATGAAAATAGGTGCTATAGTTAAGAAATGTTGGCATTGTCTACCTTCAACTTTAATTGTCTGCACAATACTAAAAATAAAATGAGAGAATATATTAAGATACGATAAGATACCTTTACTTTTGCCAAAGTACACGTTGACAGGGACATTAAATGTTCAACGTACTTTTTAGCTACTAACAACCTCCGTAGGTATCTACTATATGGCGAAATATTAAAATTTCATGAACACGTCATGTTACAAATCTGATTTACGAATATTTTCATTTTAAGCTGTTATTTTATAAAACTTTATTTATCATTTGCAATTTTGTTATAATTCTATTTGGAGAACATACTCGCCCGCAGGTTCTGAAGTATTTTATATAACGTAAAAAATCATGTCATTTAAACATTAACGACTGGGGTGGGACGTAAGGGAGTGACGGTCTACTCGGGGAGTCCGTAATAGGTTTATTTAAAATTGATTGTGGGCTCTGAGGGAATATTGGTCGTAAAGAATTTAAAGTACAGGTAGATGTAAGATTTTTATGGACATCATTTTATGTGCGTCGTATATATAGGGTAGGCCATTACGTTGATTTTAAAGAAATATAGAAAACGTAGGAAAGATAATTTATATTTTCAATGAAGAACAACGATATGAAGAACGATTAAAAGACCTAGGCCTCACTACCCTCGAAAAACGTAGACAGAGGGGAAGTCTCATTGAAACCTTCAAAATTTTGTCTGGGTACTACAATGTAGCAGGAATTAGGGACTTGTTTACTCTAAGTGATAATCAATATCTGAGAGGACACTCCCTAAAATTAAGCAGAATACCGCACAAAAGAAATCCACTAAAACACTTCCTGTCAAACCGTGTGGTCAATGAGTGGAATAAACTTCCTGAAACTGTCATAAAGACACCCAATTTAAACTGCTTCAAAAACAGACTTGACAAATTTTCAAATTGCAAACAAAAACACACGCATCAGCTTACTAACTGCTAGTGTGATAAACACTTCATAATAATAATAATAAAACAAGTCACATTGGATTTTTATTAAATGACATCACTGAGATGTTAGCGATCTAAACGTACACGTCGTTTTATTGACGTGAACGCGGCTCTTGAGATATCCCCAGGGAAAATATACAGGGGCTTACATCTCCTTGCGAAATAGATTAGAAATCTCGTAATCCTCAGACAAACCAAAGTAACCGATAACGCTCTAAAATTGCCAAGCTGGCGTTGGACAAGGCACATATTTCTTAGAATCAACAGCCGCGGGGCAGAAAAGCCGGGTATGCCGGCGGTGAAAGGAGAGTATAGATATATTGATGGGCCTGTTAGCGTGGTTGGCAAATGCTTGCTTTTCACGCTGGAGGTCGTGGGTTCGATTCCCACCCAGGATAGATATTTGTGTGCATGAACGTGTCTGTTTGTCCTGATTTTGAGTAAAAATATCTATATAAGTATGTATTTACAAGAGAAAAGTAGTATAATATGTTGTATATCAGTTATTATCTGGTTTCCATAGTACTAGCTCAGCTTAGTTTGGAATCAGATGGCCATGTGTAAATAATGTCCCAGTGTAATATTATTATTAGCCGTGTTCAGTATGTTAGCAAATGTTGTAGAAATTAAGCAATATCAGAACTTCGGCGAAAGAATGCAGTTGGCGAGGGATATGGAAACAAGGCAATGAATAACACGCTCAAATAACACACCCACTAAACGATTAGAGACGAGTGACCGGTCATAGATTACTGGGATTAAGAACCTATGCACACCACGTTTTATAAGCGCGCCGTCGACACGCGTTAGCATCGCGTGTGTATCGATACAGACACGCTGGTGCCGCGAGTTTGTACCGCGTTAGCACCGCGTCGACGGCGGCGCGCTTTTATCCTACGGAGTAGAGTTTGTTCTCGTTTGTATCGATACAGACGCGCCGGTGCTGCGTTAGCATCGCATCTGTATCACTACAAACGCGCGTCGACGGCTCGCTTTAAAAACGTGGTGTGCATAGGCCCTCAGAAGCTGCCACCTGTCACTGTCCGCATAGATTAAAAATAAAGTTGCCAAACACAACTAATGAATCGATTTCGAAAATCGAAATCACAAAGTCACAAACGTTACCTCTTAATAATATTGGTATAGATGAATACACGTGCTATAGCCAGACCTATCTATGTAGTTTCCTAAAATAACTTGAAAAATGCACTTAGAATCTTGCCGTCTTCAATAACCATTCCTAGCATCCTTGAATTTTCTCTAGTGCCTTGTAGAATACGTCGAAGCAGGTATGTTATTATAAACCTTTTAGTGCTTCTGCAGTACGCTTGCGCTTCGTACATTACCGTCTGATGATATTAAGTCTCGAACATGAACCACCTTTACTGATATTTTATAGTATTGTGAGTTAAAAGGAAATCTTTCTAAGGGTCTGTACCAATAAGGCCAAAAAGATAACTGCACTATCTGGAATGCATTGTCATTATTCAGTCACACACAGCGCAGAAATCACATGATACATAGCTAAATCCCTTGATAACCTCTTTTATAAAGTCGGTATGCAACTTGTTTTTTTTTATATATAGCATAACAAGGCATACGAGGACGCGGGACACCTGATGTTTAGTGATTACCGCTACCCATAGACACTAGCAACACTGAAAGGGCTACACGTGCGATGCCGGCTTTAAAAATTATTAACATTACTGATTTCATTAAAGTCAATTATGGATAATAGCACAAAAATATGAAAAAAAAAAATTATACATTATATGGGGTATTGTATGAAATAGATTTATCTGCACATATCATAACTGGTTATTATGCCATAATGAACTTTAATGGAACATGAACATGTCATATTTTCATGTCAATTTATTTCCTCTTCCCGAAATTATAAAACTAGTAAAGATCGTCATGTGGTTTTTGTGTGCGTTCTAGTATTGAGGTTTGAGTAGACAAGCATAGTGTGCCGCTTGTTGTACTTAATATTGAACACGAGGAAAATTCGTCAATAGTTATTTGTTTTTGGGTTTTGTATTAACCCTTTGACGGGTAATGATGAATCATCAAAAAAACTTATAAGTATGCATCAGTCAACAACTAATAGTGCGGATTTGCATCGTCGTACTAGAAGTCATTTTAAACCATGTTACAAATGCTTTGAGTCGATTACTATGGCATACATAAGTTATATTTTCTCCTTGTTGTGATTGCGCAAGACTTACTTATTTCATTTCTAATGGAAATCGCTACAATTAGTACACGTTTTTCGTTCACAGTCCAGCTGATTAACTTTAGTAAAGTATTATGATTGAACCAAATTGTTTTTCGGTTTAATTATATTTCATGCATACTGTGTTCTATAATGATTGTGAGCAACCAGCTTGGCGGGATGACACGAAGGCTTGCACTTACGTTACGTATGACGGTCACCGTACCCTATCTGGTAGTGCTCCTGCCTGCGAAGCTGGTGGTCCTGGGTTCGAATCCCGGTAAGTGCAAATATTTGTGTGACGAGCACGAATATTTGTTTCTGAGTCATGGATGTTTTCTATGTATTTAAGTATTTATCTATCTATATAAGTATGTATATCGTTGCCTGGTACCCATAGTACAAGCTTTGCTTAGTTTGAGACTATGAAGATCTGTGTGACATTGTCCCTAGATATTATTATTACTAGCTGTGCCCCGCGGTTTTACCCGCATTAAACTTTATAAATTATCACAGCTCCTCCCCCGTAGGTGATAGCGTGACAATATATAGCCTATAGTTGACCCGACCTCTTAGTAATATTCATACAAAATTTTAAGTAAATCCATGCAGTACTTTTTGAGTTTAGCCTGGATATACATACAGACAAACAGATAAACAGAAAAAAATCTAAAAACGATATTTTTGGTTTCGATATCGATTGTAGAATACGCCCCAAGTATCCTTTTTAAAAACAATTCAATGTACAGTTTTGACTTTCCTACGATTTTATTATATGTATAGATTATTATTGGTTAAATTGATCCTACATTTTATAAACACAGATAAAGAATAATAGGGTCATCTCATACCATCCCGTGGGTGTCGTAAAAGGCGACTAAGGGATAAACCAGCCAGATATTCGGGCAATGGCACTTGTGTAGTAGCTACCACCTAACTGTGGTCTTCAGCTCGCATGCCAAGCGTGACTACGGCAAATCCCTCCAAATGGCAACGTTATAGAAACTTGTCATGGAGGCCTATGTCCAACTGTGGACGATATCAGTCTGATGAAGTATACAAATAATAAATGTTAGTGCATATTTATCGTTAGTTCACCTATTTAATTATACGTAGTGTGCCGACCTTCTTGGTTCCACACCTTCGTTCGTCCAAACCAACGTTTTAAAAAGAAATAATTAAAAAGAAATCGTTCGAAAATATTTCAAACGAAAACAAAATTCTTTTTTACAGTCAGTCTACGACAGAACCCTGGTAGGGAGTATTGTGACATACTACTTATAGTGAAAAGTGATGAAAATATAAGTCGAAACCAAAGTCGATATTTTATTCCAATATTAAAAGATCCCGAAGATCTGGAGTAGCAGATCGTTATAGTAGTAAATAATTATGAAACATAAGTAGACACTTAACTTATCTTACTATATTTTTTTCCAGAATCCGAAACACAGGGTTGTGCTACTCGGTGACGCGGGTGTGGGGAAAACGGCGCTAGTATCGCAGTTCATGACGTCAGAGTACATGAACACTTACGACGCCAGCCTCGGTGAGTTGACACGTTAAGTGCTACCAACATGAAAAACTTTTACACCCTATTCTTTATTCAAACGCTCTCAGAGTTTATGTTTTTTATTAGGTTGAAGTTAGGAACCTGTTACGTACTTTTGTACCAATACTTATCTGTTGATTTTAGAATATTTTCCCTACCCTCAAAAGCGTTGAATTTATTTTTCTTTAATACTACCCTAATTGCGTAACATTAGCTGTTGTTATGAGAAATATTTCTGTTCTATTATGCTATTAATAATTTATTCTTAATTTAATCATTAATGTTCTCATATTATATGTGATATTCTCATAGCCATGGCTTTTATATACTCTTTGATTGATTCTTTTGTTCTATCTTAGATTATATGGAAAGAGAAATCATAATAATATTCCCGATTATTTTCGTAATAGTTGGTTTATAAATATGAAAACTAGTAATAAGTTTGTACATGAGTAGGGGCATATCCTGAATATGCGGGGATATCCAATTAAAATAAAGAATACGTCCCTGCACACATGCAAATTGTATTTTCTAGCCTTATCTTTCTCATGCAACTGGATGAGATGACGATATGCTTTAGTACCCTCAACTGGTATGGGCCGTAAGTTTTGGTCTTTTGAATGGACAACCCCACAGTGAGTTTATAATTATATATTTATATATATTTAAATTCAGGAACCCTTGTAAAAGCATGACAACTTAGGAACCGCTTTGAAGAAATGATACAAGCATGATTTTACTACCTTCAAAGCATGAGTATATAGAGCATGCATTTTAATTAAGATTGTTGATTTTCAGAAAATAAATTAATTAAATAATAAGTTGGTTTTAAGTATAAAATATATATTTTAGTATAGTTTTGTACATTGATTACTTGTAAGCGTTTAACAACAGAGTGGCGAGTCTATTGTCAGTCATAAGCAGTGCAGGCTACAGTAAATCATTTAAGTAAAGCATAGACTTACTTACTTATCGTATGGGCAGTGGTTACCCTAGTGTCAGAGTTGTTCAAGCCGCCCCTTAGGCCTCTGACATGGCTTAACGACTGTAGACTGTGGCTACAACCGGGAACAACAGCTTAACGTGCCCTCCGAAGCACAGACCACTTTGGCGGTCACCCATCTATGGACTGACCCTGATCCTAGTAGCTTAACCTCGCCAAACATTACGTACCGGTGCCGCGGTGAGAGCATGTAGCGATGAGCGCCTCAAACATATATATAATGTATATATATACTTTTAAGTGGCGAAGTCCCAGAATATGGCCATTGTTTTGTGTATGGATATAGTAATAACGTCTCTCATTATTAGAATACTCAGTATCCGCAAACTGAGTATCATGCCATGCAGCCACAAGTATTGACAAGTAAATATACATAGAACAACTTACTTACTGCTTCAAATATATGCCTGTGAGTATACGCTCACACTTAGCATCGTCATAAAATAGAGAAAATAAATAGCCTATAAATTCATTCGTAGTACTAATACTACAATACACTAAACTTTGTGAGTAACCTTCAGACAGAATTTAGATATCAATAATAATATAGGTAATTTTTATTTTATACAGCGGCTACTGAAATAAAAAGTGATTTTAATGTATTTAATCGATATCGATACACAGAATTTTTGCCAAAATAAAATTTGAGTATTCTGATATATTTCGTAGGTAGGATTATAAAAATAAAAAATTGTCTGCTACGTGTAATCCTATCAAAATGATGCTCATAGACAAGAAATGTTCTTAGAAAGTATTTTTGTTATATATTGTTTTCTTATGGGTAAGCTCTGCTACGCGCAAACTCGGGCGCACCAACGTCGTACCAATTAGGAGTTGGAGTGATCGCCATGACCGAAATCGGTCGGACCAATCATAACCTCTGGTACTGTCGACATCTAATCAGAGAATAAACATTGGTAATAACTGTATTACCTAGAGAGGAAGGATGTTGGAAGTATCTTTCTAGTATCCAATTACTATACACTGTGTCAATTTGTATTCTATACAAACTGTTACAGTGTAACAAACTTATTCTTTAAGCCTAAGCCGTTCCGATTAGAAGTTGAAGTGATCGCCATGATCAAATCGGTCAAACCAATTATAAGCTCTGGTACTGTCGAAGTCATGTCAAACCATACACATTGATAGCAACTTTATTACGCAAGCAGGAAGGATGTTGGAAGGATCATTTTAGTATCAAATATATTAATAATAATAATATCTGGGGAAAATGTCACACAGATCATCCTAGCCCCAAACTAAGCAAAGCTTGTACTATGGGTACCAGGCGACGATATACAGTACTTATATAGATAGATAAATACTTAAATACATAGAATACATCCATGACTCAGAAACAAATGATCGTGCTCATCATACAAATATTTGCACTTACCGGGATTCGAACCGAGGACCACCAGCTTCGTAGGCAGGAGCACTACGGCTACGGTGACCGTCATCCAAAATAACTTTGAATAAACTAATTTGTGGAAATCAAATTAATTTCATTTAATTAAAGCGATTGCCGGAACAGCGATAATCTGGATACTCTGATAAACTAAGAGGCCTGTGTCCAGCAGTGGGGAATAAAAAAATAACCCCAAAAACTTAATGGCATTGGTATTATCCACCAGTTAACTTATGGGTGGTGGGACTTCGGCAGGTGCACTTAACTTAATAGGGTGCGATAATAGATTGGCCTTTATGAAGCTATTTTTGTTAGTGACTGTCCCAGTTTCGACTTGAATACCTTATTTCAAAACGCCCCGTACGAAAAGCCAGCTCATATTAAGCCTTACAAAAACAACCCATCAATAAAACGCGTACTTTTATAATGTAAACTAAGTATATAGGCAGTATAGTGGCAATATGGCATTGTGCGTAATTCAAAGGGATGTGAGCTGTCATTAACAGCTCTTTTGAATATGACAGGCCATATATTCACGCTGACGTGTTCATATTTGTGTTGTATAAAGTACTGATTTTTTTTCTATCTAAGTATATTCATACTCAACGTGTGGCGCTGTGGTTAATATGATTCTTACTGGAGTAGGCAGTTTATAGGGGACGTGACATTAACTAAAGCAATGTCCCTAATATCTAGACTTATCGAGACTTTCGCAAGGATTATCCTTTACTGTAAAAATAATTCATAATCTACTAATAGCTGTACTTGTTGTTCCTTGTGAAAAGTAAATAATCCTTATTATTATCTCACATGTTTATTACCAATATTATTTACAAGATACCATACAAGGGTATTTTAACACAAATACAACTTATACAATATTTGGGCTACATGGAGAGAAATTTCCGCACAATCCTGGCATTTGCCAGCAGAACCGCTTTCTGCATGTAACTCTCCAGCCAGATATCAAGCCCTAAACTTGCAAGGTTGATTTTCAGGGATTTAGGAATAACTCCATTTGTGGATATAACAATAGGTATGATCGCAGGTCTTTCGGTTCTCCATATTTGCGCATATTCAAAACTCAGATCAAGGTATTTTGAATTTTTTTCTTTTTCTGCGTTAGATATGTTTTCATCATACGGTATTGTTATATCCACAAAGGATGTCTTTTTCGTTTGTTTGTCAATGACGACAATATCGGGTCGATTGGCACCTACCATTCGGTCAGTTAGCACGGGATGATCCCAGTATATTTTAAACCTGTCATTTTCCAAGACCGCTTCAGGATTATATTTGAAGTATGGAACCCTTGGGCCCGGCAGAAGTTGGCGATCTAATTATTATTATGATCTATGTTATGCAACATAAAGTGTACTTATATAAAATTAAATAAAATAAAAAAAGTTTTTACTCACGTCGACTTTAAAAAAGCGCTTGTAAATAGTCAGAACATGTTTGCAGTAATACAGTTATTATTTCTAGTTACTTATTACAGATATTTAGGTACACGAAATGTTAAAACATTTATACAATTTATTTTATAATGGTATTATTACAAAATATAATAATAGTAATAACTTCGGGTTGGATCTCATATCGAGTCGCCTGAATTTGAGTTATGTGTGTATGTGGGGGAGTTAAGGGGGTTCGTACTAAGTGATAAAACGCATTTTTTTCTGCCGGAGACGGGCCAAAAATTTTAATATATTTTTTTTATATCATAAGACTTCATACAGATGCATAAAACAGAACGCAATTTTGATACATTTCGTAGCGATTTCGATACGTACAGCGTTGTAAAACAACGTAAAAATATTGCTTTCGTGTTTAGAAGTTATATATTTTTTTTATAACGCCTTTATATAATTATCCGAAAACTACTCAAAACTGAATTGTTCATTGTCACTATGATGATATATTTGCAAAAATGTACTTTTAAGAAATAATTTGGGTTAGGTTAGGTTAGAACGGTGACCATTTTGCGGTAGCGGCCGGCGAGCGCTAGAAAAACATTAACCATGGATATCTCCATAACCATGGGGTTCCACGGGTTGGGGATGGTACAGGAGGGTAGCCCCCTCCCCCTCCTCCCCTCCCTCCTCAATTCACTTACGTTTGAAGGCGACTTGATTTGAGATATTTACCATACATTCTGTTATGTGGTGACGGCGGTTAATATCAGAATATCATTACCCCATCACATCCCTTGGGTGGCGTAGAAGTCAACCCGAGGGAATATCTACTAGAGGACGGGCAGTAGCTTCCTTCTATGTACTGTTACCACTTCTGCAACCGCCAAGCGTGGCAATTATGGCATATACGCCGGAACGTCTCAACTGGGTCGTGTTGAAACCGGTAGTAGATGAACCCACTGAGTTTGTTTCGCTGGGTCTTCTCAGTTGGGGCGCATTGGATCCGGTGGTAGCATTAAAGCGCGACCGTCGTTATTAACACAAGGTCCGTCATAATAATAATACCTTTAGTATAGACAGAACCATTGACAATATGTAGTAAAAATATTAGACTTAAACTAGATAATTAAACATAATCTCTTGACAATAACTTGATACCAGCTAGCTAAATATCATTTCTGTAATAAAATAAATTTTATAAATGTTTTCATACAAGATGTACCTAAATATCTATGTTACTAGAAATAATATCTAATGTATACAACTATATTACTACAAACATGTTCTGACTATTTACAAGCGCTTTTTTAAAGTCTACGTGAATAAAAACCTTTTTTATTTATTTTATTTTATTTATATCCTCCCACGATAATTCTCGAGGGGTAGGCTTGCCCAACAGTGAAATTCTTTGTGCTGTAGTGATTGATAATTGGTTGAATAAATATCTTGGGACAGCTAACACAATGTTATCTGATACCAAACTAAGCAGAACCTGTACTAAGGCAACCAGACAACTGATAAACTTACTTACACAGGGTGGCCGAGGAGTTGACGTTCAAACGCAAAAATTAGATACTTTATGATGAGCAGTATCCGAATCGACCCCATGTATGTTCTACGATCTTACGTAGCTTTAGAGATATAATTTTTTTAATCACGTTTTTCGTAAATTTCACCTAACATCAGTTTTCGATTTTTTTCTCCTTCTGTTGAACATTTCTCGATATTTAATATGATTAGTTTTGCAAATGTTTTACTAAGAGTAGTTATTCATAGCAGTTGTAAATTGTAACTATGTTAAGAGTTATGGATGCCTCTCAGTATCTTCTGGCGGACCTTTAATCGATTGTAACTTTGAAGTGGCTACTTTTACAAACTAGTGGTTAAATTTACAATCGTTTGAGAACTTTTACTAACGGCTGACGCTTTCTAAAGCTCAATATTCATTATGTAGTCCCTCAGTGGGAACGCCCGTCAGTTTTTTGTGATAACTAATTAGCATAGTTTAACCTTACACCTTAAAAAGTATGATTTATCTAATAATTGCAGAGCTGACTTAGAATTTATTCGAAAGTTCAAAATTAGGGTTTGAGCTCAAGACCCATAAATTTTGGAAGTATCTAAAAAAAATAATTAAAATGGTGAGATTATGGTTTATGATTCGGATAGATCTCATCATAAAGTACCTAATTTTGAACGTCAACGCTTCGGCCACCTTGTTTATAAATAAACGTTTTATAGATAAATTAGGCACTTAGCCCGCTCATTACTTGTTAGTTGCAAAGTTACTTAAATGTGTCCATTTTTGAAACATCGCCTCTACTAGGTAAATGAATCCCTATGTCACGGAGTATTTTTACAAGTTCATATAATTGACACAAAGCATACTCAACTCAGACTCAAAACAAGCGAACGGACTGTTTTAACCGCCGTGGGTTATCAATGGTTTTGTAGAGGTAGGGCATAGCGTTCATTCGCTTAAAGAGCAGCCCGACTGGGGAAGTACCTCCACCTTACAGAAGACACTCCTTAACAATAACATTAATGATTTTAATGTTGTGTTTCCGAGTGTGAGTAAGGTCGCCAGAGCTCATTGGGGTGGGGGAAGGGTCAGCAACACTTGTTTGCTGACTTTTAAAGGCCGGCAACGAACCCGCGACACCTCTGGTGTTGCGAGTGTCCATGGGCGGCGGTGATCGCTTACCATCAGGTGACCCACTTGCTCGTTTGTAGCCCTCTGATATAAAAAAAGTAGCTCTTACATTAAAAACCTTCTGTAATTTATTGATTACTTAATAAAATAAAAACCACTGCACCGCTGTACGGCGTGCAAATACCATGTACTTAACATGTTGTTATATTTATAGTGAAATACTTATTCATAATTCAATTGTTTTATTCACAAGTAACTTGTTAAATAGTTACAGATGGTCATAAAAAATAAGGTACATGCATGTGTCGCCAGTTAGGCATCATATATATGCCTAAAGACGTCCACAGCTGGACAAAGGCCTCTCCCAAAGATATCCACAATTGCCGGTCCTGCGCTATTCGCATCCAGCAGTTTCCAGTGACCCGCACAAGATCATCGGTCCATCTTGTCGGGGCCTGCCCACGCTGCGTCTTCCGGTTCGTGGTCGCGACTCGAGAACCTTTCTGCCCTAACGGCTGTCGGTTCTGCGAGCTATGTGCCCCACCCACTGCCTCTTCAGTTTTGCAATTCTTCGGGCTATGTCGGTGACTATGGTTCGCCTGCGGATATCGATATTTCTGATTCGATCCCGCAGGGAAACTCCGAGCATAGCCCTCTCCATTCCTCTTTGGGTGACCTTAACTGGCATGCAAATAAGAAATTTATTTCCCTAAGGATTAAAATTCCAAATTCATTTATATATGTTAAACTTAAATAATTATAAATTTCCATAATCATATTAATAACAATAATACAAATTCAAATGTCAAAATGTATAAACATAATTTACATATTATCATTGAACTTACAGTCTAAATACTCTTTGACGCTATAAAACCTATGTATATTATTACTAGAGTTTGAACAATCTACATTAAAATACGTTTAGAATCCATACATATAATAAAATCGTAGGAAAGTCAAAACTGTACATTGAATATTGTTTTAAAAGGATACTTGAGGCGTGATTTACGATCGATATCGAAGCCAAAAATATAGTTTTTAGAATTTTTGTCTGTTAGTCTGTATGTATGTCCGGGCTAAACTCAAAAAGTACTGCATGGATTTACTTCAAATTTTGCATGAATATCGGGGTGGGGTCAACATATAGACTGCATATTATCACGCAATCACGGGGGAGGAGCTGTGATAATTTATAAAATTTAACGCGGGTAAAACCGCGGAGTAGCTAGTCTATACAAATAAATAAAATTGGAGTGTCTGTTTGTAATATTGAAATAGCCGGTTTTTACTACATAAATATGAATATACATACGGTACATACACCAAAATAACATTTTTTACAATTTTGTCTGTCTGTCTGTCTGTTTGTTCCGGCTAATCTCTGAAATGGCTGGACCGATTTTGACGGGACTTTTATTGGCGGGTAGCTGATGTAATAAGGAGTAACTTAGGCTACTTTTATTTTAGAAAAAGTTTTTATTTCACAAAAAAAACTAAATAAACTAATTAACACGCGGACGAAGTCGCGGGCACAGCTACTATATAATAAAATTCTATTGTGATCACATAACATTACATTCGCCAGTGAAATACAGTTGACAAAGTTGTTGAATGATTTATTTTACAGCAGCAGTGTGTCACAATAATATTAACGATCGTATGTTTTACTACTTACTTATACGCCGGATATTACAGTACCGTGTTGCGTAATAATAATAATAATGTCCTCCTAGCCGGTTTCCGGCCACGGCGGCCAGTCTTAAAGGAGACTAGCTATCTGCGCGGGACATATTATAGTGCTCAAGTGTGTGCGCAAACACAGGATCATGATCCGATGGGACGACTAGCGACACGACCGGAAAGAGGTCAGGTACAGGACCGACGGCTTTACGTACTCCCCGAGGCACGGGGGTATAATACCGCCAACTCCCAGACTTCGGGTTCATATTAAGATTATTTCGTTTTACAGAAAAATCCCAAAATCACTTTCGGCCCGACCCAGGATTTGAACCCAGGACCTCGTTATCTGCGGTTGAACACGCTACTGCTAGACCAAAGAGACAGTAAATGGGTAATAATAGTATGGTAAGGTAATAGGGTACCTAATATTCAAACTGGGTACCAAATGTAGTCGTGACAGAGAATGGATGTTGCTAATTTAGAGCGTTATGGAGTCCTAGGTATCTGAGTGATATGGTACGGTTCACCTTGTTGACCGTTTAACGAGCCAGTATTGGTAAATGCTTGCTTTCCACTCCGCAGGTCCTAGGTTCGATTCCCACCCTGGACAAATATTTGTGTGCTTGAACATATCTGTTTGTCCTGAGTCTGGGTGTATTTATCTATACAAGTATATATTTACAAAAGAAAAGTAGTGTAATTAATAAATCAGTTATCTGGTTTCCATAGTACAACCTCTGCTTAATTTGGGATTAGATCGCCATACAATGTGTGAATAATGTCCCAGGATTATTATTATTATTTGTATGGCCCATTTATTGTTGTTCTGAGTCTTGAGTCTTATTTTTGTCAGTTAATTACGTTTGTATAGTTTACTCCAATACATTGATTTCACTACTTAATGTCTGTCGCACTGACGAATTAAAACCCTGTATGCAGGGGCTTAATATAATCGTCTAGGTACTAAACTGAACCGTTTCTGAATTTCTAAACTGACTGGTGATGACCCTACTGACCTTTAAGTGAACGAGAAGCTTTGCTAGCAAAGCTTTAGTGCACGTGAAATCGCAACGATACATAGGACCTTTGAAATCAATGACACGGTATGACGTGATTCGTAATTTCCGTGCGTCATAGGCAGTGCTACTGGCAGCTGAATTTCTCGTGAATTCACGTCATTCACCCGGAAGAAAATTTGCGTAGAAATTGACGAAATTACATGGTTGCTTAACTACAGAGAAACTTCCTTAAAAACAATGAAGTGCATCCTCGTAGATATGTTTCAGATGAAATAATAAATGAGATAGAAACAAAGGAGCTGCACGTGTGGCGCAGTGGCTAAAACAGTCACCTCGCCGCTTCGTGTCGCGGGTTCGAGTCCCGCGCCGGACAACTATTTGTGTGACCCATAAAGAGTTGTACTGAGTCTGGATGTAATTTATGTCCGTCTATTATATGTTTGTAAAGTACCCCGCGGCACAGGGATTAGATTCCCTAGTGCGGGCGTAGTCTTTTAAAGAAAAGAAAAAAAAAGAAAAAAAAGCTGTTCATAAATATTTTTATGATTTTTATGTCATTACTACTGAATTTGATGTATTTGATACTAGACTGTGCTGTGGGGTGACTGCATAGAATATCTTAACCTCATCTCAGTTCCATCCCGTGGGGGGCGTAGAAATCATCCGAGGGAATATCTACCAGAGAACGGGTAGCAGCGTTATTTTTGTGTACTATGACCATCAAACTGCAATCGCCAACGTGTCTCCCAAGCGTGGCGATTATGGTATATCCCACCATTCCTTGGGGAGGCTTTTGTCCAACAGTGGACGTACTTTGACTGACATGATGATCATGATTTTTTATTTTATTTTATTTGAGACAACAAACAATTGCGTAATTTGCTTAATACTAATACAGTATTTCTTAGAAAAGACTTAGTTAATCACACAACCATCGATCGTTATCTACAACAGATCATATGAAACGGTTAAACTAGTAACAAGCAACTATGGCAAACTATAGGTAATCAACAACATTAACTTAGTCTATGTAGCATAAAGTAGGTGTGAGTTAGGTATTATACAGTGTTAATAATAGGTATTTATACGGTAATAATATTTAAATTAGACAAACTTATTCAATAGCTGTTTTTTAAACTGATATATAGACAAAGCAAATGTATCAATATCAGTGAAATTATCGTTGTAACCTTTCATTATCCGCCTTAAAGGCGCTCGTTCGCCAGCGTTGGTTTTGCTAGGTGTAGGAGCAAATAGTTTGTGAGCGTAGGTGTCACGGATACGACGGGAGCGACTAGGTATGCGATGCGGATATATATTTAATTGACTAATTTATCACAGTCTAGCTTATTTTGACAGATCTTATAAAGCAACATTTGGTCAAGGTAGATTCTTCTTTCTTTGAGAGTTGTAAGTGTAATTTTTTTGAGAAGAGTCTCATATGGGACCCGCTTCCGTTCAACTTTATAATTTAAGTAACGAAGGTATTTGCGTTGTACTGATTCTATTTGGACATTATATTTG
The DNA here is from genome assembly GCA_951640165.1 of Pseudoips prasinana. Taxonomy (NCBI): domain Eukaryota; kingdom Metazoa; phylum Arthropoda; class Insecta; order Lepidoptera; family Nolidae; genus Pseudoips; species Pseudoips prasinana. The sequence continues at coordinate 10,979,159 of OX621254.1, forward strand.
TCATAATGATTGTAGATGTGCTTCGGATGGATGGGCCGGTTGGTATAGTTGATAAATGTTGGAACTGCTCCTAAAAACGCACATTTATGATTTTTTTTTTATTATTATAACTGAATTTAAATAATTAATACTAGACTTTTTCCAAATAACTATCGTCTACTATGATGAGAAGTTACGTCGGCAATATCTTGTTAAATACGCTTATGTTGGTGCTGTACTGTTACTAGAAATAACTCCTAGTGTACACCATTTCTGTGCATAAAATGGAACGCCAATTTTTTTTATTAATAATACTAGTGATCCGCTCTAGATTTTTAAGGTGGACTTTGACTCTTTCGTCTATTCAAAAAACCTTTTCTACAATCTTTGTCCTCGTAATTATTAACATAGTATAAAAGCTGTGATATTCTGATCAAGTGATACTTTGACATATGTGGTGATTTTTTGTACATATAGATATATTATTATGTATACTCAGCATTGGTAAATCTATGACATTTTGGTTTGAATAGGGTGCCGCCCGCTGATGTAAGAAAACAAAGTGTTGTTAATGATGTGATAATGTACACTAATTTGTTATAGACATAGAAACAGATCTAATATTCCAAGCATAAATAGTAATATAACAATATCCTGGCACATTATTCACACACGGCCATCTGATTCCAAACAAAGCAGGGCTTGTACTATGGAACCCAGATAAACTACTTTTCTTTTGTAAATACATACTTATATAGAAATTACACCCAGACTCAGGACAGACAGACAATATGTTCATGCACACAAATATCTGTCCTGGCTGGGAATCGAACCCGCAACCTGCGGCATCTAAGACAAGCATTTACCAACCACGCTAACCGGGAACGATTGTCTGGTGTTCTTCCATGCCTCACGTTTCTTTTTCAGACCTCAATTATTAGTGTTAAGAAGAAAAATTTGGACAATGACGGCGTATATAAATAACTAAACACCAACCATTTTTTTTATTCTGCAATTTAATGATAAATTAACATGAGATTGGCACCGAGAAATTAAAATGCTAAGTATAAGCGTCACTCACGCTACGATCGATGCACAAACAGTTATAATGCCCAAAAACTGCTTTACCACGACGCTATATCACCTATTAACTATTTTCGTTGTGATATTTATGCACTGTAAGCTGCGTTAATGCGTATACCCATTAGTTTATGCAAACCTTTTAGTACTAATAGAAAATACCAAATTGGCCTTAAAGAGATCGAGATCGAGTTATTTTAGTACTCTACACTACGTAGAGTACTAAAATAACTCGATCTACCCTTTTATATTCTCAAGTTGACAAACTAAAAAATGGCTGGCAACACTCACGCATTTGTGAATTTTATCCCCTTCAAATGGCAATCTTACTTATACCTAGTGCAATAGGAGAGTCTTGGCGCCAACGCGGAAAAATACGCATCGAGGCTATGTTTTATTTTCAAAAACTGGTGTAAATTCGAGTTTTTATGTGTAAATATTTATTTGTTTATTTTTAGAAATAAATCATATTTATTTATTTTTAGAAATAAATCATGGACAACGTACAGAAGTGGAAGTGCGATATTGCCGTGAATTGCGATTTTCTGTGTTGAATCTAAAACTCCATATAAGCCTCTAGTAAAGTCTCCATTGCTTTACTGGGGTACGACAAGGACTACGTATGACTTGACTGTGACGGACTTTACTTGACATGACGAAAATAATTGAAATAAAAATATATTTTACGGAAGGCTCATAAGGCCGAAGAAGCCAGAGCCGTAAAACTGAATTTAAAAAAAATGCGTATTTTATCCCCTTCAAATGGAAATCTTACTTATACCTAGTGCAATAACAGGAACATAATGCTATTACCTAGAGTGAATTACATGAGGTACTTCTCCAGTCGAGTTTTTAGAGTGAAAGAACGCTGTGTTGTATTTTCAATATATGAAATTGTTCAAATATCTGTTCGTGAAAGAAATTAAAAATATTAACGTAGGTACACACGGCTACACATGAAGCTATACAGTTCAAGTATAAGCTGATCCCGCATTGTATAGGATTTTCATACAATGAGAGGTCAGCGTATACTGGAAATGTATAAATTGATGTAAAGCCGTGCGTACAAAGTTAATTAGCAAAGTAAGTTTAATTAACAAGTCAAAGTAAGGCTTCTATTTAAAGTGGAATATCATGAGGTATTTATTTTTCTATTTTGTGCCCGAAAATGTAAATAATTGTAATACATACAATAGCGCAAAGAATACGTAGTCATATACAGGTATTTTATTTTATAATTACAACATTTAACCCTTTATTAATTCTAATCAATAATAAAGAACTTTTTGAGTAACTTAATAAATTATAAAAAATATTACCTTCGTGTTTTTATTCAAGGTAAAGTTGAATAGGCCATGTACGGGATAAATTAAATTTTGCTTCCAAATATCAAGCAATTTTTAATCTATTCCGTACATGGCTTAAGCCAAAATTTGCGTAATAAAATAATATCTTGGGACATTATTCACACACGGCCATCTGATCCCAAACTAAGCAGAGCTTGTATTATAGATATAATACATAATATATTACTTTTCTCATCATACACACAAATATTTGTCCTGGGTGGGAATCGAACCCACGACCTGCGGCGTGAAAGGCTAACATTTACGAACCATGAAAACCGGCCTTAATTGCTATTCAATTACACGAATGTGTCAGCTATTCAAAACAATTTGCGATTCCAAATGTTTTGAAAAGCTGAGTTACTCTGCAATGTTTTGAATAGCAGTAACAATCGTTGCGCAAATTTTGCCGTCTACTATATAACTCAAATATTCACATCAAGTGGAACTGTTTACTGCACAAAGTCTTATTAGTGTACGCAGAACGGGATTTGATGTTATTACGAACTAGTTGATGTATGAACTAAGTTGCTTTCAAATACTCAGTAGGAAACTGGAATATTATTTGATAAATTTCAATGTATAATTGCTTAGTGCTAAAGGGACTTAGCATTCCCATTTCTAAAAATAAAGTGTAAATGTACCTTTCAAAAACTTATGTGTGTTATGTTTGCACACTAATTTTATAAAGGCGAAAGTTTGTGAATGTGTGAGTGTGTATGTTTGTTACTTCTTCACGTCTAAACGGCTGGAGCGATTTTAATAAAATTTGGTATGCAGTTATCTGACATCCTGGATTAACACATAGGCTATAATTTATAAAGTTGAACGCGGGTAAAACCGCGGGGCACAGTTAATAGTAGTTAATAGCACAGTTAGTTTATTTTGAAAAGGAAAGACGTAAAAGAGAACGAGGTCTTGCGGTTAAATCCCGGGTCGGGCAAAAGTGATTTTAGGACTTTACTGTAAAAAAAAATAGTCAGCATCAGCCCGAAGTCTGGGAGTTGGCGGTATTACACCCCGTGCCTCGGAGAGCACTTAAAGCCATCAGTCCTGTACCTGACCTCTATTCGGTCGTGTCGCTAGACGTCTCATCGCGGATCATGGAGTGAAGGAATGGATATGGATAGAAAGTGCTCCTGTGTTTGCGCACACACTTATGCACTATAATATGTTCGGCGCAAATGGCTAATCTCTATTGATACTGGTCGCCGTGGCCAAAACTTAGCTAGGAGGACATTTTATTACTATGTATAATGAATACTTGAAACAATTAATTTAAAAGATAGATAAATAGAGATAGAGTACACTTTACGGTCACCGTAGCCTAGTTGGTAGTGCTCCTGCCTACGAAGCTGGTGGTCCTGGGTTCGAATCCCGGTAAGTTCAAATATTTGTGTGATGAGCACGAATATTTGTTTCTGAGTCATGGATGTTTTCTATGTATATAAGTAATTATCTATCTATATAAGTACCTATGTATATCCTCGCCTGGTACCCATAGTACAAGCTTTGCTTAGTTTGGGGCTAGGATGATCTGTGTGGCATTGACCCGAGATATTTTTATTATTATTACTTTATTACACCAAAAGTGCAAATGCGTGGCTTACAAATAAACAAATACAGGAACAATTTGAGGTCTTATCGCTTTGTAGCGATCTCTTCCTGACAACCGTTGCGTGGACAAGGAAAACAGTAAGATAGAAAAGACGGTAGCTCTAAGTGTACTGTCAAATATTCAAAGTAAGTTCGTTATAAGTGCAGACAGGAGATAAATGTTGACAAGCTGACATGATTATTTAAATCTTAATCGGGGTTTTATAAAATTTCAGTAATACTCATTTAGATGGACCGATGATCTTGTGCGGGTCGCTAGAAACTGCTGGATGCGAATAGCGCAAGACCGGCAATTGTGGAGATCTTTGGGGGAGGCCTTTGTCCAGCAGTGGGCGGGCGTCTTTCGGCTGATATGATGATGATGATGATGACTCAATTAGATGGTGAACATTCGTTTCGTAAAACCACGATATGTACTCCTACGAAACCTATATTGAACATTGATAGAATAGGGATGACTGATAAAGCCAATCCTTAAACTTAATTACTATCGGTCGGGAAAAATAAATTAATTTTTACCTATTGTCTTATTAAGGAATTGCAGACGGTCACTATATTAGTTAGTGAAGAAATTACGAGATTCTAAGCGCTATTTGACAAGAATAGATCTGGATATTAAGATCATTAAAAAAATAGAGTTCAACACATTTTTTTATTTTATTCTTCGCTAGACCACAGGCCATCCATATCTATTACTTTTAAATTGAATATAATATTTAATTGGTAGTCTGGTTTCAATCATCTATACATATAATAAAATCGTAGAAAAGTCAAAACTGTACAATGAATATTTTTTAAAAAGGATACTTGGGGCGTGATCTGCATTCGATATCAAAGACAAAAATATAGTTTTTAGAATTTTTGTCTGTTTATCTGTTTGTCTGTATGTATGTCCGGGCTAAACTCAAAAAGTACTGCATTGATTTACTTCAAATTTTGCATGAATATTACTAAGAGGTCGGGTCAACATATAGGCTACATATTATCACGCTATTACCTACGGGGTAGGAGCTGTGATAATTTATAAAATTTAACGCGGGTAAAACCGCGGGGCACAGCTAGTTTAAAAATAAAAGAAAAATAATACAAAATCGTTACTATTTTAAGGTTCTTTTACAAAAATGTTGTAATAGCCAGGTTATTAAGTCGGCAGAGAGTATTGAATCAGAAGCAACATAAACAACAAGAATAAAAATCAACAGCGATCGTGCCCGTAGGCGACTTGTTCATTATTTGTTCTATGACAATGAGTCCGTAGTCAGGCTATACACAGACTATTTCATCTTCAGTAGTATTATAAGTTATTATATTTGTTTTAAAGTCGGTAGACGTTTTAACCGCGAAGCGATAAAATACAACAACAAGTGCTGCAGGCGAACTGTTCATTGTTTGTTCTATAGCTTCGCGGGAAGTGCCTTCGTAATCAGCCAATATACAGTCTATTATATCGTTAATCACTAAATACTGTAACACTCGCAGCAGCGAGGGTATCCTAACTGGGATCTAGGGGGAGATCTTCAAAATGATAACACACATATGAAACACCAATAATGTATTTTATTTCACTCACTCATATATGCCGAAAGACGTCCACAGCTGGACAAAGGCCTCCCCCAAAGATCTCCACATTATATTATTTTACTTATACTATTTTATTTAATAATAATAAACTAGTTTTCAAAATATATTCTTTGGCACTTCACTTTTGTAACTCTTGACAATCATCACTCAAACATTGAATTATACTTTTTATTAATTCGAATTCTATTCTAACTTTAAATCCTATGTCCAGCTATTTTACAAGAATTACCAGAGTTTTCTATCTTCGCAGAAGAGGTATCATTTTATAGGAGGGCAGGTTATATCATTACAATACGGTGAACTGATTATTAATACTTATTTTGGTACGATAATAAAATTTAACAAATTATCAAGAGTTGTAGAACAAAAGTTGTTGCTTATGATGTTATCTATCTAATCCTGCGAGGTTGTTGGTGTTTTGCAAATAACCTTGTACGTTATTTTTTATCATCTAAACGTTTTACTTAAACAATAAATCTTGAAGATTTCCGTACCCTTAAGTCCAGCATTGGGTCATCGTAGTGAAAGATGTTCTGAATTCTAGATTGCATGATAGGTAGGCGAACAATAATAATTGATAACGCTCACGTGCACGTGAGGGGGTTAAGAGCGCACCTTGCTTCTTCGTGTGTCGGGTTCGGTCCCGCACAAGACAATTCGTTTATTTGTGTGACTTATAACTAGTTGTTTTGAGTACTGGGTGGGCTTTCTGTAGGATTATTATAAGTACCCCGTGACACAGGAATATCTTTACTTGATGCGGACGTTCTCTAAAAATAGCTACACAACATACATAGATTGGTTTCAGTAAAACGGACATTCACATAAATTGTAGAATTTATATTTTACTAGCTATGCCCCATGGTTTTACCCGCTTTAAACTTTGTAAAATATGGTCTATGTGTTATCCTAACTATAAAAATTAGCCTATGTTCTTTCTCAGGGTCTAAACCATCTGTATACCAAATTTCATTCAAATCCGTTCAGTAGTTTTGGCGTGAAAGAGTAACAGAAAGACAGACAGACAGAGTTACTTTCGCATTTATAATATTAGTTAGGATATTCATAATCGTAGTCATAAATTATTGTTTACGTAATTAAACTTTAAGGAAAGATCAAAACTTTGTACAATAAATCAGAATGTCATTATTAATTTTCCTTACTCTGGTATTGTTGTGGCCATAAATTACGTGTTTAGTAAATATCTAGGTTGAATCGTTAAACAAAGTTTTTTTGAGTGGGTGTTGTTCTCGTAGCACATGTAACTGAGCCCTAGTAATCACGTAGAAATTCAATCACGTAGTACTGCTACGCCGTAGTAATTTAATTGCAACGAAGCAGTGCAAAGTCGTAGTTATTACCAGCTAGTCAAGAGAGGTAAACAATTTCAATGCTGTTATTGCATCTGAAACCTTATTTAATGTAGATCTTTCATGAAAACTTTAGTCGTTACGTAACATAAACATGTAGAAATAGGTGGTTTTTAACAGTCAGTCTAATAATTTATAATTTGTTTGCATAGGGATACTTTTTTAGATTATTAAAGCATATATTTTCTACTAGCTGTGCACCGCGGTTTTACCCACGTTAAATTTTATAAATTATCACAGCTCCTCACCCGTAGGTGATAGCGTCCCGACCTCTTAGTAATATTCATGCAAAATTTTAAGTAAATCGATGCAGAACTTTTTGAGTTTAGTCCGGACATACATACAGACAAACAGACAAAAATTCTAAAAACTATATTTTTGGCTTCAGTATCTATTGTAGATCACGCTCCAAGTATCCTTTTAAAAAAATATTCAATGTACAGTTTTGAGTTTTCTACGATTTTATTATATTTTTTATATTCTAATGTCATATTCATGCAAAATTTGAAGTAAATCCATGCAGTACTTTATGTGTTTAGCCCGGACATACATACAGACAAACAAACACACAGACTAAAATTCTAAAAACTTTATTTTTGGTTTCGATATCGATTGTATGTCACGCCCCAAGCATCCTTTTTAAAAAATATTCAATGTACAGTTTTGAGTTTCCTACGATTTTATTATATTTTTTATATTCTAATGTCACCAAATAATTTAATGGTTAGGTACATGTTTGTTTTGTGGATTTTATTAAAAAAATGCATTAATCAATACAATGAACCGGACAATGTGGAAGAGTGAGAGGTAGGGTACAGCGTTCATTCGCTCGAAGAGCAGCCCGACTGGGAAAGTACCTTACAGAAGACATTCCTTAATAATAACATTAATAATTTTAATAGTGTGTTTTTGCGTGTGAGTAAGGTCGCCAGTGCTCATCAGGGTGGGGGGAAGGTTCAGCAACAATGGCTTGATGACTCTTAAAGGCCAGCAACGCACCCGCGACTCGTCTGGTGTTGCGAGTGTCCATGGGCGGGGGTGATCACTAGAATCAGGTGACCGACTTGGCAGTTTGTCGCCCTCTAATAAAAAAATGGCATAAGGTTTATACAATTTAGCCCAAGTTATTATAGTAATAGTACGACCTATACGTATACGTACTTTAGGATAATAATAATGGGAGTGCAGCAAATATGGTTGTTATAATTAGAAAAATAAGTAACTCTCATTAGGAAAATAAACCCCCTCGTCCCAGGGTATTTTACAAACATAATTGACGAACACAAAGTACAGACTCCGAATTACTTATGAGTCACAGAAATAGTTTTCCTACGCGGATATCGAATCCGGACGCGAAGTAGCGAGGCGACCGTCTGAAAGTAAATTAAGTAAAATATAATCTAAGGGACAATGTAACACAGATCATCCTAGCCCCAAACTAAGCAAAGCTTGTACTATGGGTACCAGGCGACGATATAAATATTTATATAGATAGATAAATACTTAAATACATAGAAAACATCCATGACTCAGTAACAAATATTCGTGCTCATCACATAAATATTTGCACTTACCGGGATTCGAACCCAGGACCACCAGCTCCGTAGGCAGGAGCACTACCAACTAGGCTACGGTGACTATCGAAGTAAAATACTCTTTATGGTAAACAATTACTTAAAATTAAGTACATAAATTAGGTACAAAGAGTCTTATCGTTACTGGGACTTCCAAACAACCAATTATGGAGTGGATAGAGGAAGGAAAGGGGACGCTTAACCGCTGCGCCACACACATCATCAGCCTAATACCGTCCACTCCTGGACATGGACCTCCCCCAAATGTTTCTTTAACGTTGCCATTTTGGGGGGATTGCAATAATCACCGTGCTTGGCATGCGACTCACTAAGACCACAGTTAGGTGGTTTTAAATAAATAATAATATCTGGGGACAATGTCACAGAGACCATCCTAGCCCCAAACTAAGCAAAACTTGTACTATGGGTACCAGGCGACGATATACATACTTATATAGATAGATAAATACTTAAATACATAGAAAACATCCATGACTCAAAAATAAATATTCATGCTCATCACACAAATATTTGCACTTACCGGGATTCGAACCCAGGACCACCAGCTTCGTAGGCAGGAGCAATACCAATTAGGCTACGGTGACCGTCAAATATAATAATATAAATATAAAAGGTTTTTATTTACATAGACTTAAAAAGCGCTCGTAAATAGTCAGAACATGTTTGTAGTAATATAGTTAAATATATATAATTATTTCTAGTTGCATATACATATTTAGCTGGCTTGTATGAAGTTATTGGAATCACGAATTCAACGACTTTTAACGGTCACCCATCTATAGACTGACCACGTGTCTTTATGTCGCCAATCACTTACGGACCGGATTTTCAGATTATATAGCCTATAGGAATAAGCACAGGAAGTCACTTAGATCAGCGATAAGTACACCGTGACAGCTTAATTAACGGCCGCAATGTCGCTTATCAGCATTCGATAGTTGAGAATTGGCTTTTAATGTGAATTCGGGAGTTTTATATTTGTACGAAATGCATAGGTACGTATAAGTTTACAATATTCTCATTATTTTATTTAGTAACATTTTTAGATTAAACAGCCTATAGGAATCAGCACAGGAAGTCGCTTAGATCAGCGATAAGTACACCGTGACAGCTTAATTAACGGCCGCAATATCGCTTATCAGCATTCGATAGTTGAGAATTGGCTTTTAATGTGAATTCGGGAGTTTTATATTTGTACGAAATGCATAGGTACGTATAAGTTTACAATATTCTCATTATTTTATTTAGTAACATTTTTAGATTAAACAGCCTATAGGAATCAGCACAGGAAGTCGCTTAGATCAGCGATAAGTACACCGTGACAGCTTAATTAACGGCCGCAATATTGCTTATCAGCATTCGATAGTTGAGAATTGGTTTTTAGTGTGAATTCGGGAGTTTTATATTTGTACGATACGGATACGTGTGAGTTTAGTTTAATATTCCCCTTATTTTATTGGGTATGAGTTTACAATACTATCATTTTTTTATTTGGTAACATTTTTAGATTAAACACCCTATAGGAACCAGCACAGGAAGTCACTTAGATCAGTGATAAGTACACCGTGACAGCTTAATTAACGGCCGCAATATCGCTTATCAGCATTCGATAGTTGATAATCGGCTTTTAGTGTGAATTTAGGGGGTTTTATATTTGTACGATACGGATACGTGTGAGTTTACTTCAATATTTTCATTATTTTATTTGGTATGGGTTTACAATACTCTCATTTTTTTATTTAGTAACATTTTTAGATTAAACAGCCTATAGGAATCAGCACAGGAAGTCACTTAGATCAGTGATAAGTTCACCGTGACACGTACAGCTGAATTAACGGCCGCAATATCGCTTATCAGCATTCGATAGTTGAGAATTGGCTTTTAGTGTGAATTCGGGAGTTTTATATTTGTACGATACGGATACGTGTGAGTTTAGTTCAATATTCTCATTATTTTATTTGGTATGAGTTTACAATACTCTCATTTTTTTATTTAGTAACATTTTTAGATTAAACAGCCTATAGGAATAAGCACAATAAGTCACTTAGATCAGCGATAAGTACACCGTGACAGCTTAATTAACGGCCGCAATATCGCTTATCAGCAGTCGATAGCTCAGAATTGGCTTTTAGTGTGAAAACGGGGGTTTTATACTAGTACTTGTACAAACGGATAGGTTTGTATGAGTTTATTGCAATATTCTCATTATTTTATTTGGTAAGTGAATTTATTATTTGATCGGGCGTCTGATCAAGGGTATACGCGAGTTGGATTACTGTTTTTTTCAACTCATTGTATTTTTGAATACTTCTGAAATCATAGTTTTTTATAATTAACTATGATTTCATTTATTATTCTCATTCTTAAATAAGCTAAACACATAATATCAAACATCTGTAAAATAAAATTGATGCAATTTAAAGATGTCTGATGATTAAAGAAGTATAAAAAATATTAATTTAAAGCGCCATCTTATTAAATAGTCCGATCTAAGTATTGGCATTCCTACCGTTATTAGCCGTGTTGGTTTTCGGTAAGTATAGAATAGAATATATTTATTTGTTTTGATTTCAGGTACAAACATTAGTTGTTAAAATACATTTTGAAGACTCCTTGTACATTTTGCCTTAATATAGCATGCTAATTCAGATGGCGTTAAAAGCGTCTCAAGTACGTTACTGTACTGCCTCGTTGGTCTAGGGGTAGCGTGTTCACCCGCAGAGAATAAGGTCCTGGGTTCAAATCCCGGGTCGGTTCAAAAGTGATTTTGGGACCGTCTGTAAAAAAGAGAATTTCTCCGCATCAGCCCGAAGTCTGGGAGTTGATGGTATTATACCCCCGTGCCTCGGACAGCACGTAAAGCCATCGGTCCTGTACCTGACCTATTTCCAGTCGTATCACTAGGCGTCCCATTTGATTATGAGAGTGATGGAATAGCACGTGCTCTTGTGTTTGCGCACACACTTGTGTACTATAATTATATGTCCCGCGCAGATGGCTTATCTCTATTGAGACTGGCCGCCGTGGCCGAAATTCGGCTAGTAGGAAATTATTATTATATACTCCAACTTTAAAAAGACTTAATGTACTGACCCCAAAACCTTATATCTGAAATATGTTCCAACATTACCACTTAACCTAAAATTGTACAGCAAAATAGGCCCAACCTCTACCTCTACAAAACACGCCTAACCCCACCTTCATAAATTTTTCAACAGCAACCGCCCTAATGTACTTGGGTTAAAGCACTCTAACACTCATAGTTGATAAAAAGAAAGATAAAATCATTTATTTGTATTTAGAGCCTCTTAAGGCACTTAAGTAAGTGAAAAACCTTTGAAAGTATTTGGAAAGTAATTGCGAATAAGTGTTGCACAGTAGTAAATTTGTGGTACGAATGTTAAGGCTAATTTGTTATTTAACGACTTATTGCGTGTTCGCAATGAAAAAAAATCTCAAATCAAAACGAGGTAATTGTATGAATAATGTCACGTTCGGGTTTCGAACCTTAGTACCACTTTTACTAGGGTTTTTGGTGGCTTTTGGAACAGCGCTAAAAAGTTCTAGATAACACCAGAACAAAGTAAAAAGGATAGCTGATGGAAAGGACACACAAAATTCTTAATGTAAAAATTGACATTAGATATTTCCAGAATAAAAAGAAAGAGATAGAGCGAGTTTTCTGAATGAAAAGAAAGCGATAGGTGAAGGACAGAAGCATTACGACTAATTTGTCATATAGGCGAATTTTCCAGAAAGAAAAATATGACTTTCGAAATGTTTTAAATTTGGAACAATTTAGGGGTATATAGGCATTGACTTATATGTATGTCCCAGTCCGGCTGTGCGCGAGGTGAGGAGCGCGCGGCGGCCAAAATTGTTGACTTGCAGCGCGGGCGCTGCAACTCGGTGAGCAAATTCTCAATATGGGATTGCGCGTCTAGTAGAATACATATAGGTCAATGTATATAGGGGTATATGTATAGGGCTGTTAAAGCATAACAGTTTAGTTCTAATTCAAGTGAAATCGAAGGCGAATAGGAAGTAATCTAAATGGAAAACTGAACAAGTACAAGTAAACAGTGTCAAGTGTTCCCTACACAATGTGAAGTGTGCCATGTACGTCGGGACATTAACATTGGCAGTGCTCGTCACGGGAATCTAAAATGAGCTACGCGTGGACTCTAAGTAAAGTAAAAGTAAAATACTCTTTCTTTATTGTACACCATAACTTAAAATTAAAATACATTAATTTGGTACAAAGGGCGGTCTTATGGCTACTGCGATTTCTTCCAGACAACCAATTATGGAGTGGATAGACGAAGGAAAGGGAAAACAGGGTAGATAGGTGTAACAACTGGTCGATTTAATGTTAACTTAAACTAATGCAAAATAATAAAAAAAATAAAAATGGAAATACATATTAAATTAAAAATGTCAAAAAAAGCAGGAATGCGTGAAAAACAAAACCAAAGGCGGCAGCGGTAAATAAATGAACTGAAGTCGTCTAGGCAGATAAATAATTTTTCGTAACATGATTTTTAAAAATGTCTAGGGATCGAGCTTGTCTTTTTGTTAAAGGCAATGCGTTCCACAAACGCACAGCTTGCACTGTAAAAGACTTACTGTACTTGCCGTAATAATCTGTGGAATGACTTGGCATTTTCAGTTTAAGGTTCTCTGATGACCTCAAGTATCTTGAATGTGTGTCATGAAGGAAGTCGAAACGTTCTTTAAGATAAGATGGTGTTGAAGGATTAAACAACAATTATAAAGAAGGGCTAAAATATGAACGTTCCGGCGAAGGCGAAAGGGAAGCCACTTGAGCTGACGCCGGTAATCGGAAACATGGTCATACTCGCGTAATCCAAATATAATCAACTAACCGAGAGCTAGTTGCCGGGACTCTGAGTACGCGTGTTCCGTTATCTTAGAGGTGAACCAACAGTCACTGTCGTCGCCAATAAAAGTTCCTGTGCAAACACTAGTTTCTTTTCCAACCCCCTGACCCACTGCTCGCTACAATTATAATAATTAAATAATAAATGATATTTTATTTTCCACCACAAGACGTTCCTTAATATATAGTTACAGCAGTTAACATTCATATCATTGAAACATATCTATACATATAATATAATCGTAGGAAAGTCAAAACAGTACATTGAATATTTTTTTTAAAGGATACTTGGGGCGTGATCTATAATCGATATGGAAGCTAAAAATATAGTTTTTAGAATTTTTGTCTGTTTATCTGTTTGTCTGTATGTATTTCCGGGCTAAACTCAAAAAGTACTGCATGGATTCACTTCTGTTTTTTAATGAATATTACTAAGAGGTCGGGTCAATAGATAGGCTACATATTATCACGCTATCACCTACGCGAGAGGACCTGTGATAATTTATAAAGTTTAACGCGGGTAAAAGCGCAGGGCACAGCTAGTATTAAAATATCAGTGGTGGAGAGGAGCCTAAACTAGGAAATCCTGTTTGTCGGGACTCCAGGACACTCACCCGTACCCAAACGTACAGGTGTAATAGGATTATAAAAAGATCAGACCCACAGTATTCTTCATTATTAATGAATTTAGCGTCAAGGTGTGATTGAGTATGTATATAATATCACCACGCAGACAAAGTTGTCCCTACAATAACTTAATAGGGAATAATGGAGAAAAGGTCTTTAATATTTTATATTAAAAATGTGTTCATATTGCAGTTGCTTTATTTAGTAGTCTACGTGATTATTGAAATAAAAGTATAAAAATTTCGACAGTTGGTCGAGGTTAAACATTCAATTAACCTCTTTGATTTATCCGTCTTCCAGACAACGTTAGAATGAAATAATAATATCTAGGGACAATGTCACACAGATCATCGTAGCCCCTAACCAAGCAAAGCTTGTACTATGGGTACCAGGTGACGATATACATACTTATATAGATAGATAAATACTTAAATACATAGAAAACATCCATGACTCAGAAACAAATATTCTTGCTCATCACACAAATATTTGCACTTACCGGGATTCGAACCCAGGAAGACCAGCTTCGTAGGCAGGAGCACTACCAACTAGGCTACGGTGACCGTCAATAAAGAGGTAGAGTATATTAAAGCGAGATAGTAGTGAAGCACATATTAGAGATTACACGGAAAAATAAATTGCCCTAAAATAATAAAATATGTAAAAAGAAACTATAAACAATTCCTCCTTCCCAATTCCTAAATGGTGTTCTCTAATGCAAGTCCTTCATTTCACACACCACTTTCAATCATTTGAATAACACGTCAACAAACATTGGTTTGGTGTTAAAACATTAATAACCGTAATTGACACGATCCATCACGTAATGAAAACACGTGCCGTATGATATCAAGCGACATCATTTAATTTGACTGTATATTTTACAACGTAAATTAGAATAAAATTGGCATGTTACCTTTTTGCTTAGGGTTAAAGGTAAAATGAATTGAAAATCTAATTGTTTGCTGAACGGTGATAATCCTGGGACATCCTGGGACATTATTTACACACGGCCATCTGATCACATACTAAGCAGAGGTTGGGCTTGAACTATGGAAACCGGATACTGATATACCAAATATACAATTTTTTTTTGGGCGACATATAGATAATTACACCCAGACAGTCCTAAACAAATAGACATGTTCATGCACACAAATATCTGTCCTGGATGGGAATCGGATCATTTAATAATATGTATCAGTTATCTGGTTATTATATTATAAGCTCTGCTTAGTTTGGTATCAGATGGCCGTGTGTGAGTAATGTCCCAGGATATTTGATATGCATAACAATTAAGGTGTACATAACATTCACTAGCTATAAATTAGAAGTATTTTTGACATGCATGGAGTTAAAAACAAAAAAAAGCAACTACTATAACTATTATTTAATTATATCTGTCCAGTATACAATGTAAATTAAAATAAAATTATGTTATCGTTTGCTTATGCTTAAAGGTAAAATGCATTTGTAATCTTATTTGTTTGTTGAAGTAAGATAATGATTGATATTTACCTAATATTTATATAATAACTAGCTGTGCCCCGCGGTGTTACCCGCGTTAAATTTTATAAATTTTCTTTGTTATAAACCTCACGGAGCCCGAAACTTTCCAACGAATGCAAAACCGTGGAAATCGGTTCGTTCGTTCTGGAGTTACAGCGTCAGGAAGGAAACCCCGACTTATTTTTATATAGTAGACTAGCTGTGCCCCGCGGTGTTACCCGCGTTAAATTTTATAAATTTTCTTTGCAATAAAACTCACGGAGCCCGAGACCTTTCCAACGAATACAAAACCGTGGGAATCGGTTCGTGCGTTCTGGAGTTATAGCGTCAGGAAGGAAAACCCGACTTATTTTTATATCGTAGATAATAATATCTAGGGAAAATGTCACACAGATCATCCTAGCCCCAAACTAAGCAAAGCTTGTACTATGGGTACCAGGCGACGATATACATACTTAGATAGATAAAGATAAAAAGATAAAAATCATTTATTTACTATACTTATTTACATATAAATATTTGCACTTACCGGGATTCGAACCCAGAACCACCAGCTTCGTAGGCAGGAGCACTACCAACTAGGCTACGGTGACCGTCGTAATGACAAAAAGAAAAGGACGAGTAGTAGTCCTAGTATTCCGATAGAACAAATTACACCTCTGTGTGGAAGGAAACACAGTAATCGACTATTTAACGGCTAACTATCAAAACCCCTATATTTAACCATATTCTTCGGACTCTCTTTCAGTTAAGTATAGACTTCTATTGAATATACAACTACCTGTACTTCATTTAACGCATTGAAAACATTAACAATAATAATAAAATGTTTATTTCTCCTCACAAAAAGATTTTACATTAATAGGTACATTACATTTACGTTACGTTTATATATTAATCTGAATTTGTGAGGAGCTGGTTTCTGATGTAGGTTAATCCTGTCCAAAATCAAGAAGTCCAAATCCAGGCCCTCACCCCTAGGTTCTAGGATTATGGGTTAATTTTTCAAATTACGAGTACCATGTTGAGCAAAAAGCATAAAAATAAAAAAATGAATACATTTTACTTAATAAATTTATGTGTGTATGTCAGTGTGTGTGTGTGTATGTGTGATCATTCGCGATTTGTGTTTGTGAGTCTTAAATTTAAAGTAAAATGTTCTCAGTGGCTGCATAATCCAATTGCTGTAACTACTCTTTCAACACGAGATTACATTCGGTTTTATTAAGCGAATAAATTTTGAGAACTCTGTTTACCTTATTGTAGAGATTACTACCTTGAAAACAGACGAAGAAAAAACAGAACATTTAATAGAAACTTACCATTATTCTAGAATAAGCTGAAGAAATCAGCAACCGGCCTGATGGTCTAGTGGTTAGTGACCCTCACTGCTAAGTCAGAGGTCGTGGGTTCGATTCCATCCCCAGAAAAAGTTGGGTGCTGAGCACGATTATTTGATCTGTGTCTGGGTATAATTATCTAGCTAGTATATAAGTATGTTTATCAGTTGTCTGGTTACCACAGGACAGGCCCTGCCTAGTTTGGAATTAGGTACCAGTGTATTTGTTGTACCAAGATATTTATTTATTTGAGAACGGGCATAGAGTTTTACTGTGAACTATGTCCATCAAACTGCGATCGCCATCCCGTCTGCCAAGCGTGTCGATTATGGGACGTCCCCCCATTCTTTTTTGGAGGCTTTTGTCCAAAAGTGGACGTACTTTGGCTGACATGATGATACATACATAGACTCACGCCTGTCTCCCAGAGGGGTAGGCAGAGACAACGGACTTCCATTTGTCACGATCCTTGCACACCTCTTTCTCTTCGTTTACTGACATTATATTCTTCATACATGCTCGCCGGTTTAGGGTACTTCTCACCTGACCTTTTTTACGTACGTCTCCAATTTGATCAGAGAATGTTCTACGAGGTCTTCCCCTTACAGCTGTTGTACCATTCACACAGGCCAGGTATACTTTTTTCATTCATCCTTTCTAAATGGCCAAACCTTCTCAGCATACCTTGCATACCATTTGAGATGATGATGATTTATTTATTTACATCTTTCTGTCGTATTAAAATCGATACTGGACATTACGTAAACGCATAATGCCGTGTATCGAATCGAACACGATCGACAACATGTAAGTAATCAGTACAAAGCAAAAAACTGACAGGTCACAGTTGTGAACGAGTGACTTAGCAGATATTGGCACAGTAATTCGCAGGGTAATGCTTGTAATTTAATCGGAGAACAAATAAGGATGGATTTATGTTTCATATTAATTTTACGATGAAATGAAATGAAAAAATAGATATTTATTCAGCACTTAGGTATTAACATACATTTGTACTTGTCAAGTTCACAATGCAGTACATAAACATAGTCGAATACATTATAAAAGTTACAAAAAAATAATTAGTCCATCCGTGAGGTCTGTTTTATCAAATAGATTTTCTTAAATCCTAAGTCCAAGTTACTAATTTATTATTTTGAAATTTAGTTGTACCTGAGGCCACCCTTTTGGGGTTTGTGCCACAGCTCAGGGGGCCACTGAAGCAAAGGGACAGAATTCTAAGAGAGGGTGTGATCAGTTGCAGGGGATCACCAATGACGCGTTAAGGGGATCCTCGCCGCTGAGGAACCTACCCTATTGTTTATTTTTATTTATGAGTACTAAACGTACACCCAGCCACTTCTCCTACTACTAAATAAAACTAAAAGTTTTGTTTCGGTAATGGTATGTGCTAAAATCCATTAATAACGCTTCTTTTCTATTAGGCCGTTAAATCATAAGTCTGAAAGCTCAGTACCTACTATCATAGTGGTCCCAAGTTCAAATTAATGTTTTCAAATTAATCTATCTCGTACTTAAAATGGTGAAGAAAAACATGTTGACGAAACCTGAAATATCTCCACAAATGTTCTTGTTCCCGCATTAGACCAGTGGGGTAGACTATGGTCTATGCCCTTTCATTTTGTGGGGAGCTCGTTGATCTGCAGTGGGACAGTAATGGTCATCACCATCATCATCATAATTAAAATGTGCGCTGATTGTTTGTTTTTATGTTTGATACGATCTGCGGGAAATCATCATTAATAGTAGATATAAATATGGAGTAAATTATTCTAAGATATTGCTCAGTATATCCAGCTGGGATTCTAATGAAATTCTGTTTCATATAACTTAGATAAACTCCTCAGAGAATAGTCCAACAAATATTCAAACTCAGGTGTATTCTTTATTACTTGACTGCCATAAGCCGATACCAATCAGATAAAGGATGTTCATGAGTTTATGTGTCCAAAAATTTCCCAATAAATTCCATAAATATATCCTACTAGCTGTGCCCGCGATTTCATCCGCGTGGCATAGTATCTTTAGGGTAGCATTCGAAAATCAGTATTTACCTGCGCGTGGCGCAGTCATCTACCCTCACGTGTCTGCCCGTTCGGTTAAGAACCCTTAGGCATATTTAAGCTTTTACATATTTATATCATATTTAATTATATAGAATCAACAGCATAAAAAATAAGTTTCAAGCTTCTAGCTTTAACAATGACGACCCCCTTTAAACCAACCCCTTAGAACCCTTTTTTCGCATTAAATAGTAACCTACGTCCTTTCTCAGACTCTACAGACTATCTGTGTACTAAATTTCATTTAAATTGGTTCAGTAGTTTTGGCGCGAAAGTGTGTTACAGACAGAGTTACTTTCGCATTTATGTTGTTAGTAAGGATTTAGGCTAAAAAGTTAATAGAATCAGAATTATTTGTACCTAAACACGCTATAACTAGACGATCAAAGCAGACATATTTACTTAAGTAAGTATCAAATCACTACGCAGTGACTTCAACCTATGTTAATTACAGAGTTACATGAAATATGTACGTTCATCAGTTTATGCCGTAAAATATCAAATGGTGTATCAGTAATGTACACAACTTCTACTGCCAACGTAGTATACACCTTAATTTCATTGACATAGAACTCCTTTTCTGCTGGTTAAGTTAAGTCAATATTACGACGATTAAGCCCTGAAAAGCTTTTGCCATATCGTATGGAAATAATCGGTGAATCGTTAGTATTCATAGATTTAATAGTTCATTTACATAGGTAACACTTTAGGCTGGTAACCCAAATGTTGGCGTTAGACAGGAGTTAATTTAGTGTACATTTTGTGGTATTGAGGTGACTTCGGTAGGAGGTCAATCTTTACTTAGAGCGATAATGGTTTTCCACAAAGTATAACCTAAATAAGTAGATTGTATTACTTTGTTTCTGTCAGTACTACCACAGTGTGTTGGTACTGCAACATACAATCATTTTGACGGTCCAGATGGCGTGGCGTTCTTTTCACGCGGCAGGTCGTGGGTTAGATTCCCACCCAGGACAGATATTTGTGTACATGAACATGTCTGTTTGTCGTGGTTCTGGGAGTAATTTATCTATATAAGTATGTATTTACTTAGAAAAGTGGTAAATGTAGTATATCAGTTATCTGATTTCCATAGCACAAGCTCTGCTTAGTTTGGGATCAGATGGCCGTGTTTGAATAATGTATCCAGGATATTATATTATTATATATATCTATCTATTACATATAATAAAATCGTAGGAAAGTCAAAACTGTACATTGAATATATTTTCAATAGGATACTTGGGGCGTGATCTGCAATCAATATCGGAACCAAAAATATAGTTTTTAGAATTTTTATCTAAACTTTTTGTCTGAATTTTTGGCTAAACTCAAAAAGTACTGCATGGATTTACTTCAAATTTTGCATGAATATTACTCATCGAGGTCGGGTCAACATATAGGCTACATATTATCACCTACGGGGGAGGAGCTGTGATAATCTATAAAGTTTAACGCGGGTAAAACCGCGGGGCACAGCTATTAATACATATAATAAAATCGTACGAAAGTCAAAACTGTACAATGAATATTTTTTTTAAAAGGATACTCGGGGCGTGATATACTATCGATATCGTAGCCAAAAATATAGTTGTTAGAATTTTTGTCTCTTT
Organism: Pseudoips prasinana; assembly: GCA_951640165.1. NCBI lineage: Eukaryota > Metazoa > Arthropoda > Insecta > Lepidoptera > Nolidae > Pseudoips > Pseudoips prasinana. Next base: position 10,999,800 of record OX621254.1, read on the forward strand.
GTCTGTATGTATGTCCGGACCTAAACTCAAAAAGTACTGCACGGATTTACATCAAATTTTGTATGAATATTACTAAGACGTCGGGTCAACATATAGGCTATATATTATCACGCTATCACCTACGGAGGAGAAGCCGGATAATTTATAAAATTTAACGTGGGAAAAACCGCGGGGCACACCTAGTATATTATAATAATACAAAACAAGATGGGAAGATTTAAGCTTTTGACCTAACATGCACACCGTGACGTACTACGAATAATATTATAAATGCGAAAGTTTGTGAGTATGAATGGATGTTTGTTATTCTTTCACGCACGAACTACTGAGCCGATTTAGATAAAACTTTGTAGTATTATAGCTTATATATCCAAATAACACATAGGGTATAATTTATAATGTTCAATGAGGGTAAAAGCGTGGGGCACAGCTAGTATTATATATGTTTGTTGTATTATTTAATCATCATCATATCAGTGAAAGGCCTCCCCCTAAGATCTACACAACTGCCGGTCTTGTAATGCCTGCATCCAACGGCATCCCGCGACCATTGTAACATTGTACCATTGTTGACGGTCACCGTAGCCTAGTTGGTAGTGCTCCTGCCTACGAAGCTGGTGGTCCTGGATTCGAATCCCGGTAAGTGCAAATATTTGTGTGATGAGCACGAATATTTGTTTCTGAGTCATGGATGTTTTCTATGTATTTAAGTATTCATCTATCTATATAAGTATGTATATCGTCGCCTGGTACCCATAGTACAAGCTTTGCTTAGTTTTGGGCTAGGATGATCTGTGTGACATTGTCCCTAGATATTATTATTATTATTGTCGGTCCACCTTCTGTGGGTCTGCCCCATCGAACGTTAGTTCTACGAGCTATGTGCCCTCTGTCTCTAGCAATTTTTTATATATTTATTCGAGTTACTACTTTATAAAATAACTATTTCGGAACTTCGACAGACATTTTTTTAACATAATGTGTGCCGCTGCAAGCTTTACTCGCGTTATGGTGTATGGTATGGTGCATTTTTAAATTTAAGACAAATTCAGTTCACCAGGTCCGTCAAAAATCACAAAAAATGTCCTGTTATTTGGCTAGACTCCGTTGAAATTTTCCGCCCGAAGCACTAATATAAGTTGACAAATATAAATATAATTTTAGTAATATAATTTTTGCTGCAGACTATAATACTTTATATAGAGGTAGAGCGTATCTGTGTTATCAGAAAGTACAATAAAACAGTAAGTACTTTTTGTTTGACATCTGCCTCGAGGCTATGAAAAACAAAAAACATTTGCCGTATTTTCTAAAAACAAAAAAGACAACTGAAACAATAGGTATCTACGTCTCTTAAAATAGGTTTATTGTAATCCAAATCAGTAATTTCGAGTGAAACTTTTAAATCTGTTTGAGTGTAATTCCTTTATCCATTAGAGTAAAATGTTCATTTCTTTTTTTACGGATGAGAAAAGGGTAATAGAATAAAGTAATTGTGGAATAAATATAAATACGGCGCGTAACAAATTTGTGTGTTGTAAATTGAGTATTCCGATTATTCTAGTCACGGATTTCTGTTAGTAGATATGTCGCATTATAGTAAAAATATTACCTACGAAAGATTTCTGAACTAAAATGTAACTAAGTTGGTCATATGTTTCGAATCCACAACGATTTAAGTTCAAAACATATACTATAATTTTGTGCCCAAAAATATCCGAAAGGCTTTGCTAGTTGCAAACTGAGCGCCTTTGTAAAGAATTGGTCCTTATTGGTCCACGACATAAAAGAGTAGAAATAAGAGAAAGAGGCCTTTACCCATATTGTAAAGATCTCCTTCTCTTACCTCCATTCACTTATGACATTAATAAAAATTGTCATGTATTAATAATTAATAATAAATAACATTCCAGTCTGCGTAGCCACTCTGATGTTATACGTTATGATGACAGTGACAGACACAGAGCGATGTGTAAATTTCATATAAATATATTTATATTAAATTTCCACACAGCTATCACCAACTCATAATGAACATTTTTAAGTGTTCATTATGAGTAGAAAACAAAAAAATTCTTAACTGATATATACGTTCAATAATAGTCCTACAATATTTTTTATTTTGAATTGTATGAGGAACCAAATTATAAAGCCCCTAAGCCCCGCGCCCGCCTCGAAGTCCCACTCATGTAATTAAACTTTCATACCTTCTTTGAACGAACAAAGGTAATTCGTGTCTGTAAATTAAAAGTCTCACGCGACACAGTGATTCATTTCTAAAGTAGATTTTTTATAAAAAAAATGTAATTCATATTGGTAAGTAAGTAGGCGGTTGGTTTTCACACTTAGTTTCTTGATTTCGAACCATTTGAGAACGGTTGAGTGTCTCCCCGCAGTATTTCGTAGCATCGGATCTTTCAAGAACTTTGCGAGTTGTCAGTTGTTTCTAGACTCGTACAGAGGCTAGCACATCCAGCAACCCCAATCTGCCAAATTTCTTTGATAGATTTTCAATTTTATCACCTAAGCATAAGGTTCACTTTCAATTGGGGCAATTTGACAGATTGGGGTAGGTGGATGTGCTGCCGTTTTTACACTTAAAACCTGAACCTTAAGTAACTAAGCTATTGTTTAACATGTCTTGTAAGTTGGAGCAACCTGTATTTACGTACCGTACCAAGCTAGGATAATTGCACGGCGATGGGCCAGTGTTGTTCCCATGGCTGCTGTGTATGGGTGTTTTGCGCGGGATCGAGCAAATATAATAAATATAAATCCTATTTTTGAGATTAGATTTGCAAATAAAATACTATAAAACCAAAAAAACACAGTATGGAAGGTGTTCTCAATATAACACGATCTTTGTGAATATATCAGGCGGCCATGTTTCTAGAAAACAGAGCCGATGGATAACATAGCATCATCCTCTGAAAGGGTGTTAGCAAGGCAATCTTAAATTTGATCGGCCAATGTGTATCGTTCGTAGCTTAACGCAGAGCGCGTACCCCAGATTGATAGAGGGTGTTGGTTCGAGACCCGACGAATAAATAGATTTATGATATCCCATTTTAAAAAAAGAGTATTCGGTTCTATTGTTATAGTAAGCTATTAATTTTGTACTATGAGCATCATTTTAATTTAGCTAGAATATATAAAATGTTTTCGAACGTTGATAATTTGAATCTTTATTATCAAATAATTTAAACTGAATATATATTGTTGGCAGGCTGCTATAATTTAAATTATTCAAATGATTTAAAGATTCTTAAGTGTTATTCTGAATTATGTACAGGTGATTTTAATTTATTTTAGTGTTAGTAAAATATAAACTTCTCTTGGATGATAAAAGTGTATTAAATATTTAAGTAGAGGCTGTAAATGTTTAAGCTTAAATAGTGAGTAAGTGAGAGCAGATAATAAATATTTTATTTTTCATTTAAGGTTTGATTAAGCTATCGCTACAGAAACTAATATTGTATTTACACAGTTTGTATGTACATATGTTACCTATAGACTTCATAATGGCAGAAGCAATTTTGATGAAATTTTGCAGACAGTTGAATGAAATTAAAATTGATTAAGAACAAGATTTTTTCTAAGTAGCCCCGAGGTCGATTCTGTGAAGTTTATAATTATAATAATAATAATAAATCGTTTATATCTCGTATATATTGTTATCGTAATAAATCGTTTGCTTCTGGTAGCGTTCAGATCAACAGATATTTTTTTTATTATTGGTACCTAATCTTATGTTCCTTATGGACTCCGACACGGCTCAGTTGATATTTATGAAATTTACAGACCGTTATAATAATAAAACTTTTTATTTACAACTGGAGCCCATATGATAGGCTTTTGCACTCATCTCAGGTTCAATTTCTTTTTTCAGGGCGGGGCAATGTTAAAGAGACAGATCGTTTATTATATACTATATTTTATATCTAAATTTAAATGAAGCACTTAAGGTAACATTAAAATAACTTTCAGATAATGGTGATGAATTTATTATAACTCAAAATATTATGTCCCAAAGTTTTTATATGGTACAAAAACAAGATACCAAATAAATTAAGATTAATATTTTTTTGTTTGGTTGGCAATTGTTAGGTCAACTGTCAGTTCCATTAGGTATATAAAAGTAAAATGAAAAAACATAAAAGCACTGACTTTTTCATAAGTATTGAGTTTCTCGCTCGTTTGAGCTTCATTTTATATTACCATAAAATATTTTATAATAATATATCTACTGCCTTTCCGTTTCTCAGTTCTTTTGAAGTACTGGAATTCGTTTAGAGGCTGCTATTGAATCTCAATACCAAAGAACCAATGACTTATATGGTTAGACCTACTTATCGTTACAATAGTCAGGAAATTGCAAACTAACGGTTTAGCGTACTCTCTGAGGTATGGAACGTTGGTTTAAAACAAACTTGATCCCGAAACAAATCTTTTATAAATACAAATATTGTTCGATACGGGAATCGAACGACGTGGTCTCCTAGGCGTCCGGGCTAGACCAGACGTTTTACTATATATAATAATAATAACACGTCATTTATTTTTATTTATTCATTTATTTAGCACACCAACAGAATAATTACATGGAAACAATGCAAATTACTCTAATATACTACTTATGTAGTAGCACTTATGTAGTAACTACGCAACTTAAAGTTATGCATGGCATTGATTGTGATGACATGTAAATTTGAGACACGCAAACAACAACTTACAACGTTACCTAATCTGATAAAGAACCAAACATCTATAAAATCAAATTAAATTGAGCATTACTAGTTTATTCCTAATTAAAGTGTATTTAATAATAATTCATTATCTCTCACAAAGTATACAATTAAAAAACAACAAACAATTATATTTTATTATGCATTAATCATAATTCTTATGATTAATGCATAATAAAATATAATTGTCTTTTAATAAAAGCTTCGAACCAGGTCAATATCGTATCTTGAATAACAAATCAAATCAAAGGAAAGACAATTTTCCCAAGTATGGTATTTCACGAGAAAAGGTAATTTGAGTTAGGATTTATCCATAAAATACTGAGAATCAGTTGCTTCAATAAATAAAGTTAATTTAACTTAATTCGAAGTACATGAAAGATAATCTAAAAGAAATTTACTCAGAAACAGTAGGAATTGATACAAGAGGAAATTATTAAATGTTAAAGATGAAAACAGATTAAGTGTGTTCTAAAGTTATGGTGAAAGAAAGTCATAATCTAGCTCTGTCGTCAACTATTATTTAAAAACTGGCTATGCCGACTCATTGAATGGCACTTAAAAGTGCGGAGGCAAAAACCAATTTAGAGTTTTGTTGCAAACAGCATCTCATCAATTCTTTATTCCTTACTTTAGTAAGGAATAAAGAATTGATGAGACGGTGAAAAGTTAAATAGCTTAATCGAAATGTTACTAATTGTATATTAGTAAAATTTCGATCAAGCTTTTTAACTTTTCACCGTCTCATCAATTCTTTAATCTAGATACGTTTTCAACTCAAAATCAATATCAAAAAATCTATACGTATATTAAACTGCAGACTGACTATGAAATTATGAAACGGAAGAAAACTATATGGAATTTGAATAACCTAATTGTAGCCAATTTTAAAAAATTTGACGTAGATTAGCAGCTTGTAGCATGTTACGGATTCTTTACTCGTAATATTACTCGTAGTACGGCTTATATTACTACGGCGTAGTAATCTGTAGCATCCTACAAGCTACGCGAAATACTGTGTGTTACTACTAAGTAAACTGTGACGAATATTATAAATATATAAAAATTGTTTACTATCTGCTCTCACCTGCGTATTTTAGTACAATAATCACAAGTTTGGCTGCTAGCTCTTCTGTAAATAACTTGACTTCTTTTTGGTGCTTGCCTGATGAAGCTAAACGCGGTAAGTGTAATTCACCCTATACATATATTAGTTGTTCGCTATCACCATGTATGTTTGTTGTGGAGTTTTGTTTATAAGCTTATTTTACCTAGTACAATAGGCCTTTTAATCCATTACCTATTTTATCCTCTAAATTTACCCGATGAAAATCTTTGAAACCAAAACGTCTAATATGGATATGCTCATGGAACTTGATTTACGCATAAAACTGAATATTTTTTGCAACTTGACACATGCTGTGACAGCTGATTTCGATGGGTAATGATAGTTATTTTATGTTCTACAAATACAAAATATATTACTAACATTCCCCACCAAAATTCTTCTGTACTTTTCAAATTAGTATATAATACATTGTTCTGATTCATGTGTAGATTTTTGAATACTCATCACCCTATATAAGTTGCATGTTATATATTGTACAGTAAAAGTGTCCATATTGTGCTTAAAATGACAGTAAACGAGGCAAAAGAGGTGTGCAAAGATGGTGACAAATGACAATCCGTTGTCTCTGTCTACCCCTTTGTGAAACAGGCGTGAGTCTATGTATGTCTTGTGCTTCTTCTTTTGCCTCGACAGCAAGACTTGCGAGAGTAGCGAGCTATTGCACCCTTTAATGATACACGTTTAGATCACATCTTTCAGGCGATCTGCTCGTGGTTGCATTTCAATTGAAATAACGCATCCAACCGATTTGATAATTATTATAATTATTGTTGTATGACATCATCATCATATCAGCCGAAAGTCGTCCACAGCTGGACAAAGGCCTTCCCCAAGGATCTCCACAATGTAGGAGGCCTGCTCACGCTGCGGCTTCCAGTTCATGGTCGCCACTCGAGAACCTTTATGCCTCAGCGGCCAATTGTACGAACTATGTGCCCCGCCCACTGCCACTTCAGTTTGACAATTCTTATATTATTTAATAGTATATAGTAAATAAATAACTAATAATGAAATTATATTTCTAAATTGTTGCATACAAATAATTTCAACATACCTACTTGTACCTAGATTTAGGTAAGTAAAGTGCATTTATAGTACTTTAATAATGACTTTTCTAAGTAAATCAAAATAAAAAAATGGTACTTTTTATGTTTTATGTAGGTCTGGGTAAACACCGCTAAACCTTATGGAAAGTAGCGCAAAATAGACAAATCAATTGTAATGTGTGTAGCAAACAAAGAAAACTGTGTGATGAAGTGTACGATGAAGTGATATCTGCAGTTTGAGTGAATAAAATATGAGAAAGTTTGCCTTTGTGACAAAGAAAAGATGTAAAGTAGGGATAGCGGAAAAAAATTGACCCATTTTTACAAAAGATCATAAAATAAATGTTTGTCTTATATGTCTTTTCACGGTTAGTCATTTTAAATGCTTTTTTATATTCTTCAAATCACATCAAAATCAAATCAAATCTTTATTTGCTCAAATATGGTAATAAGATGTTAATCAAAATGTTATATCCGACATATTCTGACCTGAGGTCGTGCAAATAGATATAGTTTTGAAAATTAATCTTTAATTACATTATTATTTCAACTTATATTCTAGATATTTCTTAGTTTTATAAAAACATTACTCTTTGAGGAAATTAAACAAACTCTTCCTAAATTGAGGTAATGTCATTTTTTTTATATGTAATGGAAGGTTATTATATATTTTGATTGCCATTCTTTTTAATGAATAATTAAAATGAAAATGACTTTATACCCGACAAAGGTATATCCTGTGACATTATTCACATGCAGCCATCTGATGCCAAACTAAGCAGAGCCTTATTCACTAAATGGTCTTGATATAGTAATCACGTCTACATTTTCAGCAATTATATTTGAAAAACTTTAAAGTAGCTAACGCGTTTCAAACATGTACTTGTTCACCTACGTTGGTAAATTTATCAAGCTTGAAGTCATCCTCATCATCCAGCCGAACGACGTCCACAGCTGGACAAAAGCCTCCCTAAACGATTTCCCAAATGGAATTGTGTTAAGCTTCAATTAGAGTTTCACATTTGTTTTATATATGAGTGGGCTATTTGACTACAGTTCTTCGTCCTCAGTAACACTGAGCAAGAAATACGGTCACCATAGCCTAGTTGGTAGTGCTCCTGCCTACGAAGCTGGTGGTCCTGGGTTCGAATCCCGGTAAGTGCAAATATTTGTGTGATGAGCACGAATATTTGTTTCTGAGTCATGGATGTTTTCTATGAATATAAGTATTTATTTATCTATATATGTATGTATATCGTCGTCTGGTACCCATAGTACAAGCTTTGCTTAGTTTGGGGCTAGGATGATCTGTGTCACTGTTCCTACATATTATTATTATTATATTAATAGCCCTTTTTATTTACCTCTATTGTATTTTAAGTATTTGACAGTTCCTAACAATGTATATCTAATAGGAACCACTTATTGTATCAGCAATTTCATATAAAGCATTAAAAGAACTGCAAAGTATTTTTATTATTAGTAATTTCACTCATTTTTACTGCACGTGTGGCGCAGTGGCTAAGACAGTCACCTCACCTCTTCGAGTCCCATAAATAGTTGCTCTGAGTATGGATATTATTTGTGTCCGTCTATTATAGTTTTGTAAAAGCACCCCGCAACAAAGGGATTAGATACGCTAGATCGGGCGTCGTCTTTAAAGAAAACTGTTATCTTTGCCTCTCAACGTATTAATACATAGAACATTAGAGTTAAAACAGGGCCCAAGGACAATAAATACTTACATATACCTTTTCCTGTTCTACAAAAAATATGTTTCTAACATAAGTAATTGGATAAAAATGTCCGCAGAGAATAGCCATTCGTTTAGTGTTGCCATAACAAGGGATGAAAGATAAATGAATGGTCCGAATAGTACTAAGTTATATCCGTTTATTGTGTTTTGCCTTTGTGTTATTCGAATATATAACCTATATTACTCATGTCTCATCAAGATCCGTTCTGTAGTTATTGCGTGAAAGAGTATCCAACATACACACTCACATACTCACAAACTTTCGCCTGTAGAATATTAGTTTGATGAGCATGTAACGTACCCATAACTATTTAACGATTGATTTTGGTTAGTATTATATGTATGAATGAGATAGAATATAATTTAACTAAGCTGCTGAAGTACATTCAGTGTCGGCAACCAACAAGTCAGCACTCCGCGACTGAACACTGTTTCCCAAAATACAGGCTTTAGCCTAGTTTGGTAAGCAGTTTCAGTACCTTTAGTATAAAACAAAACTGTTGTGTCAACTAAACCTTACACCTTTGAATGTATTTTAACTAGTGTCAAATAAATACTTTTTACTTTTTTTTTTACTTTTATTATATCTACTTCCTCACCTCAAGTCGGATAGCTAAATGGCTGGCCAAATTTGGATCGCATACTAAGAATTAGAAATTCCTTTAAGGAATTGTTTAGAGTATGTTTGAAGCTTCCATAACTTGCTACCGGTTCTAAATTACTACCATTAATTTTGTCTTACCAGTATGATCTAAGAAAGCCTTACAAGACTCAGAACTTAAAGTAATCCTACTAATATAATAAATGCAAAAGTTTGTGAGTATTTTTCTTACTCTTTCATGCAAAAACTATAGCTAAAATATAAATATATCCCAATAATATAGGCTATAATGTATACAATTCAATGCGGGTGAAATCGCGGGGCACAGCTAGTGGGTATATATAATTACTATAACATCGTTATTAAATTTTATATTTTTCGGAAATTGCACGTCAAAAAAGATAATTTACGTGACAAAATAAGCTAAAGTAATTTATCTAAAAGCACGATTAAAATCAGCTTCTGGAAAGTATAAAATGTTTAATACTTGCGAGTTTATCCCTGATTTTTTTTACTATTCTTTTAGAGGTACCATAAGTGAGCATATCTGGGGCTCCCATCACCAGGCGCCAATAGAAGTCCACAGCAGGTTAGGCTTAGTCGGTATGAGTCCGCCACATCCACCTTTAGCTAAAAATAATTAATGTATCGAAATGGGTATTTTACATTTAAAACCAGATTGAAGTCCACTGTTCATCATCATCATCATATCAGCCGAAAGACTTCCACTGCTGGACAAAGGCCTCCCCCAAAGATCTCCACAATTGTCGGTCTTGCGCTATCCGCATCCAGCGATTTAGTCCACTGGTAATTACATTTAATACGCGCATGGCAACATTTCGTAAAAACAACGCAATGAGTGAGACCCGTGGAAATGCACGTTGACGTCACGGCGTCGTGACGTAGATTCGCAATTGTATTTACGATTTGCACGTGGCTCGGGATACCGCTGAGTACAGCATAAGGGACGCGAGATGCAGGGGTTGCGCGGATATGGCCCGATACTTACTTGGGTGATACTGTCTTTTAAACAAAAATGGTGTTATAAATTTATAGCCATAATCCTACTAATATTATAAATACGAAAGTTTGTGAGTATGGATGGATGTATGTTACTCTTTCACGTAAAAGCTACTTAACGGATCCTGATGAAACTTTGTAGTAATATAACTTATATATACGAATAACACATAGGCTATGAATAATAAAGATGGACGTGGGTGAAACGGTGGGGCACAGCTAGTATCATCATTATATGTAAGTGTATTTGCGGATATAACATATTTATTTTTACTAGCTGAGCGCGTTAAACTTTATAAATTATGGCTTATGTGTTATGCGGATATGCTATATTACTACAAAGTTGCGTCAAAATCTATTAGGTTAGCAAAAACTATTTGCTTGAAAGAGTAACAAACATCCATACAGCCATCCATACTCACAAACTTTCGCATTTATAATAATAATAATAAATAAATAAATATCTAATAACAATGTCACTCAGATCATCCTAGCCCCAAACTAAGCAAAGCTTGTACTATGGGTACCAGGCGACGATATGCATACTTATATAAATAGATAAATACTTATATACATAGAAAACATCCATGACTCAGAAACGAATATTCGTGCTCATCACACAAATATTTGCACTTACCGGGAGTCGAACCCAGGACCACCAGCTTCGTAGGCAGGAGCACTACCAACTAGGCTACGGTGATCGATAATATTACTAGGATATACCATAATGTTGGTAATCGTACATATGGCCGATGTACATGTTGCCGATTAACTAAGTCATATGTGAGGTCAAACCTTCTGTTAATCACATCTGTCACACACGGGCAAGTTGATGTGGTTGGTAAATACTTGCCTGTTGCACGCCGCAGGTCGTGGGTTCGATTCCCACCCAGACTTGACATATATTTGTCATTAACATGTCTGTTTGTCCTGAGTTTTGATGTAACTATAACTATAAGTGTGTATTTACAAAATAAAAGTAGTATATAAGTTATCTGGTTTCCATAGTAAGTTTTTTTTTCTATTTCCAGATGGCCGTGTGTGAATAATATCCCGGGATATTAATATTATTAATAAGTCAATAAATAAGAAGGCACCAAATATAAAATATCGAGTGCATTTAATTATCTAAATAATACTATCACTGCAGAATATTACGGCAATACGGTATATAAAAATACTACTACTACGTAATATAAAATTACGGCAATAAATATAAAACTGTTTGATTTAAAAATATAAATGTCTTTCACTTGGACTTGGTGTTAAACAAAATGGCGTAACAAAATTCAAGAATTCACACATATTCACTTGTTTTCCTTTACAATGCCAGTAAAAGCTAAGTGAACTCATAAAATCAGAAACTTTAAAGCAATTAAAATCGTTTTCATTTCATATTTACAAATATTTGCGTTCTATAAATGTTATCTTTTGTTCGTGAATGTGAGTAATTACGAGAAATACCAGCGGAGAACATTTTAATTGCTGTTTTTGCTTTGCTTGTTTTCAATTGTGCGATGTCATAGGTACGCGAATATTAATTAACAAAATTCTTTCCAAGAGAAATATGAATAAAATTTCATATCCAATAGTTTTATTTCCTTTTAGGGTTTCATATGTTAACATAGAATTTCACGTCGAAAGACCTTTTTCAGGTCCGTCTGTCACAGAGAATAAACTGTTGTTCCGAAAGAAGTTGAGCTTTGGTATAATATTAGTACCTACCCATCATCAGCCTGATATCGTCCACTGCTGGAGATAGGCTTCCACCAAACGTTGCCTTTTGGAGGGATTAGGCTTGCTATACGAGTTGGCGACCGTAGTTAGGTGGTAGTTAGTACACAGGTGGCGCTGCTGCCTGAGTACCCGGTGTACTTTTTAGTCACCTTTTACGACCGTTTTGGGGTGGTCCTAATATTCTTTCTCAGCCGTAAACCACACGGCTAATTTTAAAACCGTTAAATACTAGTTTGACTGCACGTGTGGCGCAGCGGCTAAGACAGTCGCCTTGCCGCTTCGTGTCGCGGGTTCGAGTCCTGCGCCGGACAACTATTTGTGTAACCTATAAATAGCACAATAGTTCATCACTGGACGCAGTGTTAACAGGACCTCCGGGGACTGGAAATAGCCGCCACCAGAAGAATAAGAACCTATAAATAGTTCTTCTGAGTCTGGATCTAATTTATGTCCGTCTATTATATTTTTGTAAAGTACCCCACGTCACAGGGATTAGATTCCGTAATGGGGGCCTTGTCTTTAAAAAAAAAACTAAAAACTTATTTTTCCCTAATTGGCCATTCATTCTGCTTGGAATGAATAGCCATTTAGTGGCATCGAGGGCTTTTATGATTGAATTCTTGATATTTGTAAGCACTTTTTGTTAAGACTTTTTGAGACCAGGTTGCATCGTTTTTACTTCCCATTTATAATAAAAAAATATTATCAGTTTCATTACATTTATAATTCAATGACTGCCCGAATTCCACCCAGGTAATATTGAGAGTAAGTAGTTCTTAATTTAATACTAGATTGGAACTGAGTGACAATTTGCAGTTTCACAAAGTTCGTGTGATTGGTAAATGCATGCCTTTGACGCCACAGGTCGTGGATTTGATTCCTACTCATAACAAATATTTGTATGAATGAACATGTCTGTTTGTCCTGAGTCTGGGTGTAATTATCTATATAAGTATGTATTTACAAAAGAAAAGTACATAGTATATGTAATATATTGATTATCTGGTTTCCATAGCAATGATATTTAGCTAGCTCGTATCAAGTTATTGTCAAGAGATTATGTTTCAGTTTAATTATCTAGTTTAAGTCTAATATTTGTAATACATATTGGCAATGGTTCTGTCTATATTAAGGTGATATTATTACGACGGACCTTATGTTAATAACGACGGTCGCGCTTTAATGCTACCACCGGATCCAATGCGCCCCAACTGAGAAGACCCAGCGAAACAAACTCACTATTCTCTAAATACTAGTCTCACATGTGGATTATTTAGTTTACCTATGTAGTTATTTTTATCAATTTACACCTCCGATCTGTTAGTGAAGGCGCGTCAGCTCAGAAATAGTTAATTAACAGATGCGACTATTCGAGAATGAAGATCGAACGGTTGGAGTGAGACTGGATAATTAATTTATATATTCTATAGGTAAGCAAAAATAAAATGAACGGTGGATTATAATTATGCATACATACATTTCATTTTTTAATCTATATAGGTAGGTACTTATTTTGCGAGACGTTTACGCGTATAAATGTATCTACACAATCCTGTAATCTTCACTTGCAGTCATTTTAAGTAATTATATTATGTGTTTGCCATTCATAAGCACTTTTTGTGGTGTCATCATCCAGCTAAATATAACGAAGTCGCACAATAGGGGCTCCGAGTTGAGCAACGATAGAACCCTGTCATATCAAATCGTTAATATGATTTTATATATTTGTATGTCATTCGACATTTCGTTTTAATGTGACAAGTTCCATGATGGCTCAACAGTGCTTACGTACTTGCGTGATTCATTTTATACAGGAACACTGCCATCAAAATGAAAAAGATTTACACATTTTCTAAAATAACTTTGTCAGTTATACAACTATGATATGATCCTAGAGCCAGTTCTGGAAGGACTAAGCATTCCCATTACATTGCGGACAGATATACCCCTGCGATAATCTCTAATGTGGATTAAGCGTGTATATAATGCCTTCGGATGTGAAATGTTTAATAGTGGTGATTGCGTACAATCATATTTAGATCATCATCAACATTTCAGCCGAAAGACGTTCACTGCAGGACATAGGTCTCACCCAGAGATGCCCACAATTGCTGGCCTTCCGTTCCTCGCATCAAGTGAATTGCAGTGACATGTTTATATTTACGTGTACAAGAAATTTTGTTATTGCACGGCAAACATTTCAACATCAATAATTTAAAGTTGTGTTTAAATTGTGGAATGATATGCCCCCCTTGTGAACGTACTACATTTCTTATGGCAAGTCACGCGCGCACGTTTTGGCTCGTATTTTTAATAAACTGACGCCAGCTATATTTCAAATATAGACTCATACAGCCATTATCAATAGGTTCAGGCTTAATTTTAAGCTCAGTTTATAAAAAGGTACGGACGCCACGCTGTATGTGTAATCCTTTCATTCATCTTGATCCTAATATTTATAATGATACTTTATGTGTACCAGTTTCAATGTAAGTTATTGTTACAGATGACGAGTTTGGTGAGAAGTCAGTATCCGTGCTCCTCGATGGTGAAGAGTCGGAGTTAATATTCATTGACCATCCCAGTACTGAGATGTCGGTGAGTTTGTACAGTTTTTAATTGTGTCTACCTGCGCCTGGTTACTGCCATTTTATTTTGCAAATTTAATACAGTTTCTTTAATGCGGCTTGTAGAACCAATTTTCATGAATATCTGCTATGTTTTAGCGAAGTTTTAGTCCTTTTTAGGGTTCCGTAACCAAATGGCAAAAAACGTAATCCTTATAGATTCGTCATGTCTGTCTGTCCGTCCGTAGGTCACAGCCACTTATTTCCGAAACTATAAGAGCTGTACTGTTGAAACTTGGTAGGTAGATGTATTCTGTGAACCGCATTAAGATTTTCACACAAAAATAGAAAAAGAACAGGGAGATACTTCCAAAGTTGTAATATGTGTCCCCCCTGTTACTTCTAAAATAAGACAATGATAAAACTAAAAAAATATATATAATGTACATTACCATGCATACTTCCACCGATAATTGGTTTGAATGAAATCTTTAATACGTCATAAATCGTAAACCGGAATTTACCTTCCATATAATTAACTGAAATAGTTGCTGCTACGGAACCCTTCATGGGTGAGTCCGACTCACACTTGGCCGGTATTTTAATGTTAGTATCAAGTGTAAGTTAGCAATTTGATGAATAATTTGTAGATTTTACGAAGTTTCTTTCCATAAAATTTCATCGTTTCCTATTGCTCCCGTTTCTATAGGCCAGCAAGTACGGGTCAGCATAGAATAAGAAGAAAAATATGGAAGACAGCTAACATAACTATTTTAATAATATAGAACCAACATAAAGTTTTCTAAATGACAATTCATTTAAACAAAACTTAGGTACCTATATGGCACCATTTCGCTAGCATTTTCAAATTGATTGACTTGTGTGAAGTCAATTTAAAACACCAGGAGTTAGTTAACAATACTATTAACTCATCATAAAATAAATATACAGATAGAACACTGCTATCAAAAAGTGTACACATTGATGCAATAAAAATTCAAACAAATCAAATTGAGGGACCATTTTTAGGGTTCCGTAGCCAAATGGCAAAAAACGGAACCCTTATAGATTCGTCATGTCTGTCTGTCTGTCCGTCCGTATGTTACTGCCACGTTTTACCGAAACTATAAGAGCTGTACTGTTGAAACTTTGTAAGTAGATGTATTCTGTGAACCGCATTAAGATTTTCACACAAAAATAGAAAAAGAATAATAATTTTAGGGGTTCCCCATGCATAGAACATAACTCAAAATTTTTTTTTCATCGTACCCATACATGTGGGTATGGTTACAATGAAATGTATATGTACCTATGGATAGGCCTTCAAAAATGATATTGAGGTTCCTAATATCATTTTTTTCTAAACTGAATAGTTTGCGCGAGACACACTTCCAAAGTGGAAAAGTGAGTGCCCCCCCCCCCCCCCCCCCTTGTAACTTCTAAAATAAGAGAATGATAAAACTAAAAAAAATATATGATGTACATTACCATGTAAACTAACAACGAAAATTGGTTTTTACGAGATCTAGTAAGTAGTTTTTTTTAATGCGTCATAAATCGTAAATCGCAATTTACCTTTCATTTAATCAACTGAAATACTTGCCGCTGCGGAACCCTTCATGGGCGAGTCTGACTCGCACTTGGCCGGTTTATTCAATGATGTTTTATTAATTTATTAGAGGTGACTTCACGATATTTTCCATCAAAGAAAAGAAGTTGAATGGTGTCTTGGTATTGATAAAATACTAGTCAATAATTTGATATTTTTTTAAACAACAAGAACCTAGTAGTGTTGGGTTAAAACTTGCTAAAAGCAACTAATTAGGCTGCAGCAAAGCATATAGCCCGCTACTCTCTCCCCTGATCTGATAAAGTCGTGAAGCTAGTAATGTTGTTTTCCCCAATTATAAATAAAGTCTTTACTTTCAAGATGGCCAGCATTCAAAACCAAATCTGTCAGACGTCCTAAGAACAGATCATTAGTACTTATAAGAGTATAGATTACTTTTTGTTTTGTATTACTTATTATTTTCTGTTATCATAGGTCGAGAACTGCCTCTCAACCTACGAACCGCACGCCTGCGTGGTGGTCTACTCTGTGGTCGCGAAGAGTTCCTTCACCAGAGCTGCTGAGCTCCTAGCCTATTTAGCGCGGGAGCAGTTTACGGTGGAGAGAACTGTGGTGCTAGTGGGCAATAAAGCAGATCTTGCTCGAGCAAGACAAGTCTCCACTAATGGTAAGTAGCAGTGGATCTTGCCCATTGTTCTGTAAAATAGACAAAGAGTGTCTATTTTACAGAACAACTCAACAACTCTAGCTTCCCCAATAACGTAGGAATAAAGATAAAAAATTTTAGGTGTTGTAATCATTTTTAGGTTACACATGCTTCGCCATTTTACAAATAAGTAGACAAATATGTTAGTTCAAATTATAGGATAAATTAACTAACAATTAAATATTCAATTATAAAATTAATGGATTTCAATAATAAAAATATTATATGACAATATTTGAACTTAAATAGTTATTACAGTCGTTAACCTTAGGATTACAGTTACAAATGACTTAAAAATAAAAAGACAAGACTTATTAATTTTACTAATAGTTATTTATTATTGCAATAAAAATGTAACTAAAATTTTAAAATAGATAGAATCTATCTCTCTTATTTAATATTTTTCTCCGAAACTCCCTAAACTACCCTTGAATGAATATTGTGATTATTCCTCCCGATAACGGATCACCTCTATGAGAATTGGCACAACCCCATCCACATACCATAATACTCCAAACATAATACTACGATACGATATGATTTCGTATGATTAATTATGAGAAGTATAAATTATTAATATTCAATATAAATAAACATGTAGTACTGAATAAAGTTCGTTGCTTTTTTCATCCATCAATCCAAGGTTTTTATGAATAGCAAACCTTAGCTAACGTACATTTAACTACGCGATACTGCTCTAAGGTCAAGGTCGAAATAAAAGGCATTTTGAGTAAGAATATGCAAAGGAAGCGATGAGAAATCAGTATTTTATGTCGACTCATCCAACTTTGATAAAATATTCTTTGATTAGATTTTTTGCCAGGTAACCTATGAAAAGAAATACTTTCTACGACTTTTTATAAAGATTCTATTATAAAGCTATAGATAAATTAATTGTGTGCAGTGAAAATATTTTTCTATAAACTTGTAATTAATTTACAATGCAGCAGTTGATTCAATTCTTAACATTCTATTTCAACAATAGACATCTTAACATCCTGTCGTTATAGTTAATTGATAATTTGATTTCGAAGAATCGAAGTTCAAAAAATCTTTAAAATATTAATACATTTTAGATTTACATTGTTACAACAGGCGACTTCTTTTTTTTAAATGTCAAACGGGGATTGTTACCCACACAATTCCCGCTAAAAATTATTAAGATAGAAATGTTTTTAGTTCACGTTTCACGGTGTTGTAGTTTCATTTCAGTTTCATAAATTGTCAATAACACTCGTTTTAATAATAATAGTTATAAAACAATAGAATGAGCTAATAATTGATTTGTGTTTCACAGAAGGAAAGGCTCTAGCGACCTCGAGAGACTGCAAGTTCATAGAGACGTCATCAGGGATCCAGCATAATGTTGACGAGCTGCTCGTTGGGATCCTGAAGCAAATTCGACTGAAAGAAAGCAGGGATAAAAAACAAGCCAAGAAAGTGGGGAAACAGGTATTGTTATCAAAAATAAAACAATTAATAAAACATGAGAAGAAGTAAATGAATAACAACGCAATTACAAAGAAAATTAAGGCAAAGTAACGAATAAAACAGCTGTTGAATAACAAATTGAGACATCAGAAATAAATTTAAGCATTTTGTATTTAAAGAACGATTATAACGTTGCCCTCAACAAAACAAGGTGATGAAAGGCAAAATTCAGGAGAAGAGATTTTGTAAAAAGCTTCACAGCACGTTAGATACGACTTATTCGACGAAAATATTCAGCCTAAGTACTAACAAAAAAAAAGCAATTGTTTGTAACATGTATATGTTATTACTGTTAAAGTAAAGATGAAAGGCCTTCAAACAAAATAATCCCGAGTTTTGGCAAATAATGGCGGAATTTATTCGTTATTAATCAATAGAAATATGTTTTCATTTTGACCTTTTTTGTTTACTAGATGTTTAGTTAATATTATTTTTTTGTTTTAGGAAACGAAGCCGTCTAAACTTGCGAGTTCCCGTACGCATATATCATTAAGTATTGCGAGGGAGTTACTCCAGAAAATTTGCATTAATGACATCTCTAAATCGAAGTCTTGTGAGAATCTACACGTTCTGTAAGCTTCTTATGTCCTGGTACCTATTGGTGGATATTTCCATATAAAATTGTTTAAATTTAGCGTCCTCTCTTGAATTTATACCGATTTTTGTTATTAATACTTGACTGTTAATTATATTAATATTAATTTAGTTTAAGTCCAGACTATAAGGCAGTTTGTGCACCGAAAGGTGACTGATAACGAAATCGGCGCCGGAATGAAACTACTATTTGTATTAATTGGTGTAGCATTGTGCGCTGGCGACGATTTCCTTATTAAAGATATAGTTCTGATAAGTCGGCACCGTTTGACACTGTCGGTCATCTTTTTGTGAGAAAACGCTCTTAATCATTAATATTTCTATGCATATTATTATGAGAATGTTTTATTACATAAGATAATTTAATGTAAGATCGTTTTATGTATTTGAATCCAATAGCGAAAAGCACTTAACAGTACCAAAAAATCAACTTGAAGTTACTTATTTATTTTACTTTGGCTTTATTTATTTAATTTAGTCCCATTTATATTTAGCAAATAGCCCTGCCATAAACAACAGACAATTTTTCCTTAAACATTTTCCGAAAAATTATCCTCCTCAAAGACAAACATAAATATTTATATTAATTCACTGACAGGAGTGGTTTATTTAGATAATATTTTATAAAATAAAAAATATTGAAAGATAAAACGCATTTATATGACAAAAATGTTGGAAACAACAGATTTTCATGTTTTATGCTCAGCCTCGTAATAAATACAATATAGACACCATGGGGTAAAATGTTGTATATCGGTATTCTCATAATTTAGATTTTACTGTTGGTTTCACGCAAGTAGTATTCTTATTATTTTATCAAAATTATTTACTGTTTCTAACACAATGGCGAGTCAAAATGATTTGGCGCCTTATTTTTGAAAATTTAGACTCCATATTCAGATGCATTTTAGAACTTGATGCATTTTATTTATTTATTTTATAAACATAATTTTAACCGATTCTACATGCCCAACCAATTCTTATTTTTGGTTTAAATGAAGCATTGGAGACTAGTACAACCATTATTTATATAACCTCATTTTATATAATATTTTTTATTTAATTTAATGTTTTGAGCGGTTAAAGCTACTATGGTTTATTATTATTCATAAACAAGTTTAAGTAGAAAATGTAAAAGTAAGTAAAAATTGCGTACATAAGTAAGACTAATGCATTGTGTATTTAATTAAAGTTCTCAATTTCTGATGCCACCTCTTGTAATCTGCATAGAACTTTTGTAAAAATGTTAGATTTTTAAGAGATCGTAAGTTTATTTATTTAACTTACGATCTTTTACGTTGAAGGTTTCGATATACGAGGGCGTAATAAACAAGGTCAGGAATCGATATCCGATTCCATATACATTTCATTGGGGAAATTCGTATAACTCAGCCGTTAGATTTATTGTGCCCGATCTATTCATCCCTTAACAGGGTTCCTTTATTATTTTGAAACGCGATATATGTTCCACATCTTTGTTCGAGAAATTACAATATCGTTTGGGTATATAAATATGGCCTACATTTATAAGACGTGCTCCTTTCAATATTCCAATAAATTAAATATCCTATTAATCTTCAAGCAAACGTCGTTGTACACGTTCAACAGGATTAAAATATTGATGGTACAGACACAGGTTGTCCATCCACAATTTCGAAGCGACCTTTAAGTTTCTCTTTTCAAAAACATATCTTTAACATCAATGTTTCCGTTATTCTTTTGTTATTATAATCTAAATTTTACAGTTAGCTTAAGAGGTTCAAGCCTACTCACAATATTTTAGTACATTAAATGTCTCCATGTGTAACAAAGTCTGCCCTGTTTCTTGCATTTGTTTTACTCCGAGAACTTTTGTTCGAAAATATTTTATTTTTTATTAAATGAAACGTCCACGTATGCAACGACCTTAAATTATTCTAAGAAATTTGGAGAACGTAACTTTTCGGAAAGCGCTTAAGAAATCCCATAAATACTGTGTCAGCTGTTGACTACGATTTTTAAATGAAGATTTGAACGCATGTTCTTAGCTGAAGGTGCCATAATAATAATAATACTTCAAATATAATCCTGAAGCGGTCTTGGAAAATGACAGGTTTAAAATATACTGGGATCATCCCGTGCTGACTGACCGAATGGTAGGTGCCAATCGACCCGATATTGTCGTCATTGACAAACAAACGAAAAAGACATCCTTTGTGGATATAACAATACCGTATGATGAAAACATATCTAACGCAGAAAAAGAAAAAAATTCAAAATATCTTGATCTGAGTTTTGAATATGCGCAAATTTGGAGAACCGAAAGACCTGCGATCATACCTATTGTTATATCCACAAATGGAGTTATTCCTAAATCCCTGAAAATCAACCTTGCAAGTTTAGGGCTTGATATCTGGCTGGAGAGTTACATGAAGAAGGCGGTTCTGCTGGCGAATGCCAGGATTGTGCGGAAATTTCTCTCCATGTAGCCCAAATATTGTATAAGTTGTATTTGTGTTAAAATACCCTTGTATGATATCTTGTAAATAATATTGGTAATAAACATGTGAGATAATAATATCCTCGTAGCCGAATTGTGGCCACGGCGACCAGTCTCAATGGAGACTAGCCATCTGCGTGAGACACATTATAGTGCACAAGTGTGTGCGCAAATACAGGAGCACTTTCTATTCTATCACTCTCATGATGCTACATCGACATGATCGGAAAGTGTTTAGGTATAGGACCGACGGCTTTACATGCTCTCCGCACGGGGGTATAATGCCGACAACTCCCAAAAAGATAAGTTCATTTCAATAACTGTGTTGACACCACCGAAATATGGAACTATGTCGTTTCATTAGACAATATACAGGGTGGCCGAGGAGTTGACGTTCAAACGCAATATTTAGATACTTTATGATGAGGAGTATCCGAATCACTCCCATGTATGTTTTACGAATTTGCGTTTTTTTGATACTTTTTGATGATGATGAGTCCTGAGCTCAAACCCTAATTTTTTACTTTCGAATAAATTCTAAGTCAGTTCTGCAATGATTAGTTAAACCATACTTTTAAGGATGTTAGGTTAAACTTATGCTATTTAGTTATCATAAAAAAAACTGAACCAGAAATGTTCAACAAAACGAGAAAAAAAAAACGAAAACTAATGTTAGGTCAAATTTACGAAAAATATCATAAAAAAAATGATATCTCGAAAACTACGCATAATCGTAGAACATACTCATGGGGGTGATGAGGATACTCCTCATCATAAAGTATCTAAATTTTGCGTTTGAACGTCAACTCCTCGGCCAGCCTGTATGCTGTTTTGGGTAATAAAGTACGTGCATCCAAGTAGCTATTTTGAGTTCTAGCTCTTGTTTATTTTCACGATAAAACACATGTAACTATTGATTTGTGATCACTACACGAGCGTATAATTTTCAGGTTATTGCTGACGCCAATAGCTGACGTAAATAATGATCTTCTTACGTTAAATGAATAGCAATCTAGATGCAATATCTCAACTAAGGGTTGCCTCTCACATATTTTCTTTCAGAATTTTTGCATATCTATACATATACTTAATAAAATCGTAGGAAAGTCGAAACTGTACATTGGTTATTTTTTTTAAAGGAATTTTGGGGCGTGATCGTCAATCGATATCGAAGCCAAAAATATAGTTTTTAGAATTTTTGTCTGTGTGTCTGTTTGTTGGTATGTATGTCCGGGCTAAACTCAAAAAGTACACCTTCTAAAACTTCTAATACTTCTAAACTTCAAATTTAGCGTAAATATTACTAGGAGGTCGGGTCAACATATAGGCTACATATTATCACGCTATCACATACGGGGGAGGAGCTGTGATAATTTATAAAAGTGAACGCGGGAAAAACCGCGGGGCACAGCTAGTGGTCAAATAGAATTTGGCAATTAAGAGATAATTGGGTGGTTACAGCAACAATAACAAACATACTGCCCACCACATACATACTTTTGAAGTGTGATCTCTCTCTTCAGTTCATAAAATATCAAATTTATTAAAAATGACGTGTCCCACCTTGTCAGAATATGGGTAGCATTCAAGTCTTCTTTAAAAGCAATAAACAGCTCATTAATCCTCATTTGAAACTTATCCTCCTTAGAAACGTATCCTCTATAGAATTATTTCTTTTAGATGTTCAGTAAATTAATAACAATTTATTAATTGATAAACGTTTAAAAATAACATAATCTTCCCCGACTACATGTCTATTTATAAAAAGTGTATCATAAATAGTGTGAGATATATAAAGCGCTTAAAATATTATACGTTTCTTAAACTCCTTAAGTATTTCACACTACTTATGTTTACGTGTAAATACTCGTCGGCGAAATGCACAAAATTGTCAATCAACATATTTTTTGTATAAATAGTGATTTCATTTGACTATTTTCTAAATCGTCTTTATAAGTTGTTAATTTTCATAAGTATATTGAGTTTAATAAGCATTTCATGTTATTTATAGTACACACCGTTTAGGAGTTTAATTAATTTTATTCATTACCACGAACATAATTTGTTCGTAAACAATTAATTGCTTTCGACTTAGACTCCCCACACACTTTTGTTTACGCTCTAATTATTTATATTTTACCCAATCATTTCGTTGGAAATTCAGTTGCGTTAATAGTTAAATATATTTCACAATTTTTGTAAACGTATTAGGCTCTACACAGACGGACCGCATTTCAACTGCAATTCAACCGCAAATTGCAGTTCAAGTGCAGTTTGAATGCAGTTGACACGTCTGCAATGGAACAAACGCGCAGTCCGATTGCAGTTCAATTGCAGTCGGCGTGCAGTTGCAGTTGAAATGCGGTCCGTCTGTCTTGGGCCTTAGTGATAAGTAGAATTTCAATGTCGTTAATTTTGATTTCTATAAAATTACTGTTACGAGCTTTAGTGCCTGAAGGACTCTTGGGGACTATTCTGTAAAACTATAATAACTTTATAGTAAAATAAATTATATTAACGTCTCGCCAGTTGAATCACATATATTTCATTTCCTTTTTTGTGAAGCACTCATAATATTCACACAATTCATATTTTATTATTTCAAGGTTAAGTGAATTAGGTTTAAATTGAGTGCGGTCTTGAGTGAGGTTCGACTGTCGAGATGAACGCTTACGGAACATTCTACTATAAATTTATGTAGTTATTTTGGTTTTATAAAAGTATTATGAATATCTTGTGATGGCAAACCTTTCCTACTACTTATTATTAGTGTTTAAAGTAGTTTTACAATTTTTGATGTTTAGTATATTGTAAGTTATCATATCCTTAGAATATTTTCGACCTAATGTGTTTTGTGTTAATTAATAACAAAGTTAGTTCATCGTATTACTACACCATACTATTAAATTTGTCACAAAATAATTGATACACAACAATTATTGATTACTATCATCTAGGGCTCAATGTGTTAGGAATGTGAAGCCTTAAAGAAACAAGCGTTATTAACCCAATATAAAACCAATATACCAACAAACAATAAGTTTTATTATATAGACATATTTGTTATCTGTACCTATTTGTTCGGACCCTACAAAATGAATACCGTCACACTAAAAAGGGTCCGTTAGTGTGTACCAAATTAATAGGAAGTGAGAACAGTTTGTTCTCTGTGAAGCCATTTCTGCTTAAATAAAATACAAAACGAATATTTGGGTAGGACTAAGAATGTTATACTTGATCATAATAATAAAATAATACAAAAGAAAGTGGAACAACATATGATATTTTATTTTGTTTCATTAAATTTTGTGTTAGAGTTTTATATTTCTCTTTGCTTCAATGTATATTTTATTATTAGCTACATAGTCTATTGTACAGGCGCCAGCACATCCAGCTACCCCAGTCTGTCAAATTTCTTTTATAGATTTTCAACTTTATCATATAAGCATAAGGACAGATTGGGGTAGCTTGATGTGCTGGCGTGGACAATGGATTTATTAATTCATGTGAAAAAGTATTTCAATTAATATAATGATTTTAGGTTGTGTATGACTCATGTCTCCAACAATTATGTCACACTTATTCTTGGTTCTGGCTGTAGTGATCAGCGACCCTGACTACTAAGTCAGAGATCGTGGGTTTGATCTCAATCCAGAGCAAATCTTCGTGTGAGGAACACGGTTGTTTGTTCTGGATATTCTGACTATAATTGGTTCATTTTTAATAAGTATATTCATCAGTTACCTGGTTGCTACAGTTCTTGGCTCTACCTAGTTTAGGGTCAGATGGCATTTGTCTAAAGATATTTATTTATTTATTTCCATCAGCTTCAGCCTTTTCCTATTCTCAATCAGATAAAAAGTAATTTCCCGAGCCGAGGTCCGATCTTGAATGAGAGTGCCTTCCGGCGCGGATTAATTATTAATAAAATCTATTATTACAATTTGGTCATCCATTTCTATCAGTAGAATTACATACTAAACATATATTCTATGTCTCTTTCTTTTATATTTAATGACTATTACTTTCGTACTTCTAAATAAGTAGAGTTCCATTATAATATTCTTCACCATAATTCAATTTCTTTAACCAATCTACTTAATATAGTTAAGTGAAAAATGTTAGGTTTATCGATTTATTCGCATGACAACAAATAACTTAGTGTTATGTACAGACGCCAGCATATCAAGCTACCCCATTCTGTTAAAGTTCCCCAATTGAAAGTGAACCTTATGGTTATGTGATAAATTTGAAAATCTATAAAAGAAATTTGACAGAGTGGTGTAGCTGGATGTGCTGGCGTCAGTACTACCAAGTTAGCATCAAGCATACAGGCGTCTCATTTAATGGTAAGTGGTTATCGTAAATTATGATGAAACCATAACAAATGCCATCAATACCTCCCTAAAAAGCCTTCTAGGCTAACTATAAAC
This sequence comes from Pseudoips prasinana, assembly GCA_951640165.1. NCBI lineage: Eukaryota > Metazoa > Arthropoda > Insecta > Lepidoptera > Nolidae > Pseudoips > Pseudoips prasinana. The sequence continues at coordinate 11,025,674 of OX621254.1, forward strand.
GTACTGTTAAAAATAAGTAATATTTTGTTGTTCAAGTTTATATCATGATTTCTCACGTAATACGTAAAAGCCATTACTGAATCCGAAACACTGTAAAACAAGCCTTGATTAATTGCCCCAATAATTGTTTGAAACATGAGTTATAGACTGTAGTGTTTTGGGAGCGGCCATTTTAGGGAATTGCAAAATATTTTTCGTAAAAATATACTTTCAGTCCATCACTTAATGTCAACTTGTTTGTTACTTAGGTTGCTTGCTGATAATAAGTGACATAATTCCATTTTCTTACAATGTACTTTTTATTCTTTATTAATCTTGTACATAAAGGTGGGTTCTAAATGCCGCTATTTTTATAGTAGGAAAATAATCAACTTGACTTAAGGTTAGGATCGACTTTTATTTCTTTCTTTAAAAAAAGATTCTAATTCATACAGACGCCAGCACATCCATCTACCCCAATTTATATAATTTCTTTTATAGATTTTTAACTTTATCACGTAAGCATAAGGTTCACTTTCCATTGGGGAAATTTGACAGATTGGGGTAGCTTGATGTGCTGGCGTCCGTACATTCTACAGAAACACGCATGCTTAAATGAGGCGTGTAAGGACAGCTTTTTCATAATCCATGTGTGTAAGAATGTTCGACGATGACGAAGCGGCGACGGTGTGATATTTTTCTGCTCGAAATAAAAGAAGTATTATTTTACTATGTTGGTAAACGTCTAATAACATTATTAAGTTTAAATAGAGACTTCTTTATTACAATTAAATAGTAGTTTGGTCAAACAAATATCTTAAGACATAAAAATCTGGCTGTCATTACTGTCATGTGTAATCAATATATTGTCTATGAATTGAATGCGCGTAATGTCATTAACCACGTATCGATGTTTCAAATGATTCCCTATTTTGGCCACTTATTAGGTATTAAGGTAGATGGTATTTTGTATACTTATAAAACTAATGGTTATTGTCAAAAAGTCTTTACAATTGCTATAGGTAGCAATTGTTTAAAGGTTATCTTTATTCCATCAGAGCATAAAATAAAATTGACTTGCGCTAAAAAGTCAACAATCAAAGTCATTCGCTCAAAGCTTTAACCAACAAACATTTTATCGCATGGTATTTAAATTTCTATTCGGTTATTTTATGACGGAAAAAAGCTGTAGCCATTAGAATTTGAGACTTGTGAATCGAGTTTAGGACGCAATCAATTTACTTGTCAAATTCGACAGTTAAGGCAATATGGCGGCTTTTTCTCGAATATGCGACTTATGTCAAAAGTCAGTATTATAATAATCACGATACAAATCAAACGCTTGTCTTATAGCGTGTAAGTTAAATGTATGTAAACTACGTGTTACTATTAGAATATTAATTATATTTTTCTATAAGAAACTTTCTACGACTTTAAAAATAGCGATATGTGTTTTTATTATTTCAGATTTCGAAGTGGTAATTATCAAGATAAATATAAATTAAATTAATTTTATAATATTATTTTAATTTTATATATTTTTTTATATAATTGTAATATACAATACATTTTGACATTACCATAATGGTAAATTTTAATACTTAGTTCTTACGTACAACTTGTGTCCTAACAATATTGACACTTTCAAATAAAGACCTGTCAAAATTTAACTATTTTCCAAGTGATTGTCCTTAGTCTTAGTTAATTCGTTAGTATTAATAAAATAAAAAAATATAAGACCTTTTACATCTTCAAATGGAGCTAAAATGCTATGAATATAAGTATGGAAAGAAACTTTTCAATACTTATATTCAAAGCATTTTAGCCCCATTTGAACATGTAAAAGCTATTTTTTTTTTTAATTTATACAAGCAAGAATAAAAGAAACTTTATTGAAACATAATTATTGGGTAACTTGTACCGATAAAAATTAAGAGAAATAGATATTTACCTTGATAATTTCATATCCTATTATTTTGTTTGTGTCCTTGAAAGAATAATAAAAATCCAACTTATTTCAACGTCGCAGCCTTTTTTGCGTATTTCAATTAAATAGGTTTTAAATTTTCCAGACGGTTGGCAACAAAATGCTTTACCCTCCATAATTATTCGTCAATCGACGGGTCCTATGATCAATATTTACGACCGGGAAGGTAAAGGATCCAATTACGTCCCGTTGTGTCAATATCATCACATTGCACAGCGGAAGCCGTTTATAGCAAATTAATTCTTTATTCATTACTATGTAATGAATGTCTTTTTTTTATAGAATCTAAAAAAATTCGTCGAAAAGTAAAAGCAGTAAGTATTACAGAGTCGACCTGTATATTGAGTATAGCGCTAATGAATAACCAGTTTCTTTTTATTTGAGACTTAATGTTTTAAATAAATATTATCTACCTACTTTTTGTTTTGTGCATGTAGCAACTCTTGGGAGTCAACTCCACGTCTAGCATCTATGGACGACATTTGTTTCCAATGGAAATTACATTCATATTACTATTTATTAATTAATGAAAATGTAATTAAGTAGTTTTAATCAAGTAGTGGTATACCTTGAATTGGTTTTTTTTTTTCACAGAAAAGCTATTTCTGTCTAATATTACACTTATTTTGAGTGTACCTAAGTTAGATGAAGAGCAATAAGTTAGAAAATGGTATAGCAATTGCTTTCATTGAACTGACAATGTTGGGACACCTGCAACTGCAAAGTAAGTTGCAGTTAAGTTTTTGCAATCTGGCTTTAATAATTCGTATATTTAATATATTAGGATTTTTATCTTCCAGTAGTAATTTTTTAAAAAATATCTTTGTTAGAAAATGATTATGAAAAATTTACTGCAATACCAAACATAAGAGTAATTACTTGAATTAACTTATATCGATTAAAAGGGAAGAAGAGAAAGAGAGATGAAGATGAACAGTTTGACAATCAAATTACGTAACGTCTACTATAAATATTTAGAAGCTTTTGAGTTTAACTAAATGCTTTTTGTATTTGTAAACTTATATTATTTTAATAAAAGCATCACATACCGTACATGTAATTCTATATCTATTACAAGTTCTCTTCAGTCAGAACTTTTACATGACTACGTTACATCTTGTATACAGATTTTTATCTGGACAGCAATCTGAACGTTACACACTACTTACTTAAATCGTGTATCACAATTTATTTACGTAACTCCAGATTAAATTTAATAAAATTAAAAGAAAAAATCTGCGGAATAATTACTTATTTCATCATTATTACGATATTTAATTTGACCCCATTCTAAAATTCTAATAGAAATAAATGAAAGAAGAGAAGTAACTATGTTGTTTTTTTGTCTTAAATTGTTCTCACGGACACAAATAAAATGTTTTCTACTATTTTTGTAAGACAACATGTCTTGATGGCAACTTGTACGTGTGTTAGATATTAAGATTTATAATCTACATATTTATAAGTACATATACATAGAGATTGTTACTGTTTTCATCTTAAAATGTCCTGTCGAGAGAGTATCTAAGTGTTTAGATAGGAACCAAATGGGTTTGGAGTTGGTGCAAATTTTCATTGAATAATAATAAGTAAAGTGAGGAGGACAATTTTTATAACTTTGTTTTCTGACATTACTTTTAATATATATTTTTTTATTAGTATTATATAATTTATTAATTGACTTCATTGTATTAAATATTAGTGCAGGTCTATGAACCTAACGAAAATTTGTACGCCTGTTAAATTTTAAGTGTACTACTATCTTGCATGCAAATTGTGTGCATACTCATGTTTGGACAAATAAAACATCTTATCTTATCTTATCTTGAAGGCTGTGGTGGATGAGCTTTTGCAGTATAATTGTTAAACATCACATAGCCGGTTACACTCTACAGTCCGTAAGTGATATCAGCAAAGTAAAGCACCTTGGCACACGGTCACTCTATAGATGGGTGATCCAACCTACCACACCAAGAGTTTTGATTTGATTTATTTCCCTGATGCCCACGAACCAGCAACATAACTCACTCCTTGCGATAATCAAATACATAGAGAATGATGCTCGTGGCTAGTCCACTCATCGGTCCGTAAGTGATCAACGAGGTAAAGCACCTAGGCACGCGGTCAGTCTATAGATGGGTGACCATCAAAGGGGCTTAGTTTCAGATTAATATAATAATAATATAATATCTCGGGACAATGTCACACAGATCATCCTAGCCCCAAACTAAGCAAAGCTTGTACTTTGGGTGCCAGGCGACGATATACATACTTATATAGATAGATAAATACTTAAATACATAGAAAACATCCATGACTCAGAAAAAAATATTCGTGCTCATCACACAAATATGTGCACTTACCGGGATTCGAACCCAGGACCACCAGCTTCGTAGGCAGGAGCACTACCAACTAGGCTACGGTGACCGTCAAATCAATCAATAATCAATCGATAATCTATCAATCCGTGATTGATAGATTATCCGTGCTTCGGAAGGCTCGTTAAGCTGTTTTTTTATTTATTTATTAAGAACAGCAGTATTGTTGCATCTTGTTATCACTAACATAAAGATGTAGGTACAATAACACGAATCCATATGCACAATTTTTTAAGGCGTCACAGCATGCATGTTGTCAATAGAATTAATATAAATTTTAAACTAAAATTAATTATATACATTTTTTTTCGAAACGTAATCATCTGTAAGCTAATTCAGAAGTTATAGTGGTTGCGAAGTAAAATAAATAACTGAGAAACGTACAGACGGCAGCACATCCAACTACCCAAATCTGTCAAATTTCTTTTATAGATTTTCAACTTTATCGCAAAAGCATAAGGTTCACTTTCAATTGGGGAAATTTGACAGATTGGGTTAGCTTGATGTGCTGGAGTCTGTACATACTATATTTCTGGTATTTTGAATTAAAAATAGACCTGTAATTTTTCCATTTCCCTTGTCACGAATTGCCCAGTTTCAGGTACAAGATGAAAAGAAATACAAAAGAAAATTAAAGCAGCACGCAATTTGAGCCGCCCCCACCTTAAAACACAATGCCTTGCGCCAAAAACCTCGGTACCGAGATAAATGTCTATTTCCCCAGTTACACGTGTTAATTAAAAAACCGGCCAAGTGCGAGAAGTGTGGTGCGGAAGTAGGGTCCCGTACCATTTTCGATAAGCAAAATAATTCACGTTTGTTGGATAGGAACCCCCTTAAATATGTATTATATTTTGTTTTTTAGTATTTATTGTTATAGCGGCAACAGAAATACATCATCTATTAAAATTTCAACTGTCTAACTATCGCGGTTCATGAGATACAGCCTGGTGACAGATGGAAATACAGAAGTCTTAGTAATGTCGCTACCATTATAAAATAAATTGTATAAATGTTTTAACATTCCGTGTACCTAAATATTACAGATATTATTCAGAATTAAGTAACTAGAAATAATAACTGTATTACTACAAACATGTTCTGACTATTTACAAGCGCTTTTTTAAAGTCGACGTGAATAAAAACTATTTTAATTTATTTAAAAAAATAATAATAAATAAATAAATAGGGTCTCGTTTTACCCTTTGGGTACGGAACCCCAAAAATTAAAGGCAGACATAAATAGTGAATTCGACGTTAACTTTTGCGTCTAATTAAATTCAGTTCCGGTTCTTGATGACTTCGTTTTCTTCCTTGTTTATTCGGTCACTGCCCTTAGAAGTAAGAGTGAAATCTACCCTTAGGGTCAGCGCAGACAGAGAGGAGAGAGGAGCGCAGCGGAGAGGATTTTATTAACGCACTAGAAAATCAATTTTAGAGCTATAGGAATAAAGTGCATGTATGCTTGACCATATATGCGCGAGACTGCGCGAGCATTTTATGTCAGGTTCAAGCATATATGCACTTTATTCCTATAGCTCTAAAGTTGATTTTCTAGTCCCTTAATAAAATCCTCTTTGCTGCGCTCCTCTCTATCTGCGCTGGCCCTTATACGTCATTCGCAAGCCGCAATCAGATTTGAATTGGGAAATTTGTTTGTTATTTTGCGTCACAATGAAGCATTACAAAATGTTTATGACTTAATCAGACATTTTACGAATTCATTTTATAAATTTAAATGCTGGTGGGAATTGAACCTACGACCCGCGGGGTATTGGGCCCCATGTGCTTTAACTGCTCCGCCATCGCACCGTGGTTCACAGAATCGAATTTATACAATCCATTCGATATTTTCTTAACTAAAATAAAATATCGAATGGATTAATTTTGAAAATGTCTGAAACTTATTTTCAGTTTAGAATGTTTAAAATGCAAAAAGAAATAAATGAAAACATAGTTAATATAAAAACTATGATTTAAGAAGTTTTCAAAAAGTTTCTTCTCGTATAAAACGTTATTATTGGACTGCAAATTTTAAATTATTCAAGGGGCCTGTGCACGCTTCGTCTTCCGGTTTGAGGTCGTCACTCGAGAAACTTTCCCGACCCAGTGACTGTCGGTGCTCTGCACACTTCAGTTTAACATTTTTTTTTGGGCTTTTAACTACTTTGGTTCGCCTGCAGTTCATAGAAAGACTAGAAACACCTCTACACCTGCTCTGTCACTGTGAGCCACTGATGCATAAACGTAACACCGTCCTGGGCCTACAGTTCTTGCACCAGGACGATGTTATCGATACTCCTGCCAAAAAGATTCTGCAATTTATCTATGTTGGGTTAGACAGGGAAGTTTAGTAGGAGCGGCAAGCACAATAGTTCACTACTGGACGCAGTGTTAACAGGACCTCCGGGGACTGGAAATAGCCGCCACCAGAAGAATAAGAATAATAAGAATAGGAAGGCTCAAAGTATCCCAACTGTAATGGAGAGGGCTATGCTCGTAGTTCTCTACGAGATCGTACCAATGACAGTCACCATAAGTTTCCTTAGTTTTTTTAACATGACGAATACAGTTACCCTAGGAGGCTTCACTACTTTACTGGATTGTAGAGGCGAACTAGTGCTCCAGCCGTCATTTTCAGCACCCTTTGTGCCCCTGAGACGATTATATATAACTAGCTGTGACCCGAAGTTTTACGCGTTAAACGTTATAGCCTTTGTGTTATTCGGATTTATAAGCTATATTACTACAAAGTTTCATTAAAATCTGTTTGGAAGTTTTGGCGTGAAAGAGTAACAAACATGTATACATCTATGCTTTCTTACAAACTTTAGTATTTATAAAGTTTAGTCCCGATATAATGTTTATATTTAGTGTAAAATTTGCACAAACTCCATTATTCCCTTAAAAGGGAGATCGAGCTTTAAAAGTACCTATAGGACAGAGAGTGTTACGTATTTTACTCGTGTATGTATAATTGTGCATAATTGTCATTATCATATACTTAGCCCCTCTTTTCATACTGTAACCTTTCAAAATAATCTTGTAACCTTGAAATTTTTCGACTGTACCTGAAATTAATAGTGATAATATAAGTATCATCAGGGGCTCTACCGGCTAAGTCGCCGAACATCGATTTCTTAAATGGCGTTCAAATATATAAAGGTTTAAAATGACTTAATCAATCGTTAAATCGGCTTCAACGTTGACAATAGATTCCGGACCATTTATGACGTCACATGTGCTCGTGGAAGCCGATTTAACGATTGACTAAGTCATTGTTAACCTTTATTTATTTGAACGCCATTTAAGAAATCGATGTTCGGCGACTTAGCCGGTAGAGGCCCAGTATGGAATTTCAGATACAGTAGCTGTAATTCCAAATAATTGCTTTTTACAATAAATAATGCCAATGTGGAATTTCAGCTGCTATTCTGAACTTTCTTCATAAATTCATTTTTAATAGACTACATATAAAAATATTGAATTTATGAGGAAAGTTCCAGAATATGCTAATCATGTGATATAGAAAAAAAGCAATTTTTATTACTAAGCCGTCAGATGCTTTAACCATATTGCATTTGACGGCTTAATAATAAAGATGGCTTTCAAAAAAAGGCTTTAAAATTTTTCATGTTTTGTTGTGTGTCCTGTATGGATTCATGTAGTATTCTGTGTTGTATTTCTGAACTATCTCCATAATATTGGTATATAAATTTAACTCTCTAAACCAACTTAACAATTCTTAATGTGTTTTATAAATAAGATAGAAAGAGGGGTTTCTCTTTAAAGTAATGCACAAAATCAATTGTGTTAAATTAATTAATTTTTCATTGTAGCGGATTGGCGGTCTTACTGCGTAATACTGCGTGCATTTTCAAACCACAGTTTCATTTGAGTTACAGATGTCACAGAATACAGAATATATTACGTATAAGCGATTTAAATAGAACTTCGATGTAAAAGGGACATTTCCACTAACTTGAATATGAATATTTTATTTGGAGATTAAAATATTATGAAATAACTTAAACGATTTTTACATGATATGTACCTTTGATCTGGGTGTTCATAAATGTGCCACTCTATATTATGCTCATTAAAGTTGGGGAACTAATAATTCAATGTGTATAATGTGATGAATGCACTTGAACAAAACTGTTAATCTTTCAACTGTATATGAAAGTTGAAGTTCCAGATACATATCATAAATATACTCAAATTTTAATAGATACAACTTTCATTTGGGATGCATTGTAAAAACATTTTATTTGACTAAGTTTAGAAAACCAGGTATTATATGAAGGGAACGAATATTGCTTTCAATAGTGAACACATTTATTTATTTAAATTTTGTAGTGAGTTTAGAACCTTGAAGGCATAATTATGTATAAAAAAAATGCGATAACCAAACAAAATATTCTGCAATGAGTTGTAGTATTATTTCTTAGTATTTAAATATCAATAGCTTCAATGAGTTGCCTTACTGTTATCACCCCACTGTGGCATTATTCGTCGTAAAATCACCAGTCCGCTTTTAATATAAATATAATCTTGAAGTCTGACTATCCTCCTGTTAGTATCTAATGTATAACAAATTGTTGTGTTTTACATAACCGTGTAGTAGCGTAGTTAATTTATAAATTGTTTGTTCGATGTTTTCAGGAATTTTAAAGTATTTATGTGATTGTGATAGTTGAATAAACTATTGTAAATTGCTGTGTGTCTTTTATTATTTAATAAAATTTAACAATTCCATATTTTTATGAACACAAGTCTAAATATTATTGATAATATTGTGAGTTATTAGTCGGGGAGTGTTCTGAAGAATTAATAATATAATAATGTACTGGGGCATAATTTACACACAGCCATCTGATCCCAAACTGCAACTGACACAGCCATCTGAAACCAGATAACTGATATACTGCATATAATATTTTTCTTTTATAAATACATACTTATATTTTATTGAGAGGTAGGGCACAGCGTTGATTCGCTCAAAGAGCAGCCCGACTGGGGAAGTACCTCCACCTTACAGAAGACTCTCCTTAATAATAACATTAATAATTTAATGTTGTTTCTGCGTGTGAGTAAGGGCACCAGAGCTCATTGGGGTGAGGAAGGGTCAGCAATACTTGCCTGCTGACTCTTAAAGGCCGGCAACGCACTCGTAACTCCTCTGGTGTTGCGAGTCTACATGGGCGGCGGTGATCACTTACCATCAGGTAACCCACTTGCTCGTTTGTCATAGTCTGACATAAAAAATATATAGATAATTACAACCAGACTCAGGACAAATAAACATGTTCATGCACACAAATATCTGTCCTGTGTGGGAATCGGAACCACGACCTCCGGCGTGAAAAGCAAGCATTTGCCAACCACGCCAGCAGGCACAATTGTTTGTCTTAAGCCTACTACCGCTTTCCGCCACAGATCCTTTCTTGAGAAGCGAAATTTCACTACCCGGAGGATGGTTGTCTACTATCGTTTATTTCACAAGAAACTTATTACTGCCCACGACTACTCTGTGGAATCAACTAACTTCTTCTTCTTTTCTTTCTTCTTTTAAAAGGGAATTTAATCCCTGTGTCGCGGGGTACTTTACAAACATATACACGGACGGATATATAGACGGACACAAATTACACCCAGACTCAGAACAACTATTTATGGGTCATACAAATTGTTGTCCGGCGCGGGACTCTAACCCGCGACACGAAGCGGCGAGGCGACTGTCTGAGCCGCTGCGCCACACGTGCAGTCAAAGGTAGGTATTTCAAATCCGGCATGGCTTCTGGAGTCAAATCTACGTTCTGGAATCAAATCTATTCGTTACTTGCTGACTGGTAACGGACGACATTCTCAACACCAAAGGGGCCCCCTTTGGTGTTGTGAATGTCCATGGACTGCGGTGATCACTTGCCAATAGGTGAACCGCTTACACGTTTGACTTGCTGTTGAATCAAAAAAGGTAAAATAATAAAACTATTCGTGTGTTTTATGAAGCTCAATATTACTTAATTACGAAGGGATTATTATAATAAGACAGGACATTATTCACACACGGTCATCAGATCCCAAACTAAGCAGAGCTTGTACTATGCAAACTAGATAACTGATATGCTACATAGACTACTTTTCTTTTGTAAATACATACTTATATAGATAAGTACCCAGACTCAGAACAAACAAAAACTGCGGCGTAACCACCATTTCTGAACCATAATTTCTGCCAAAATTTAATATTTATTTTCTAATCCGATTGAAAAACCAAGTCACCATTGTTAACGACAAAATTTATATAGATATTCGTATGAAATATGTAAATGACAAATAAAATATCGTTAGACGCATCGCAATTAGATCTATCTAGTTTGTATATAAACGAATACGTAGACAGTACAAATATCTTAAAAAAACACACACAAAAACCGAAATCGACGAGTGATTTCATAAGAAAATTAAATTAAATCAACCAGCTAAACCAAACCACGGGGGTCAAAACAAATAAAAATTCATAATTCGAGAACTACTATCAAGTTTTATTCATTTTCTCTAGATTAAAAGCTATTAAGGTCTCATCAATACGACTGTAATTTCAAATTACGCTTCCCGCAGAGTCAAATAAAATTTTATGTGTTATTGATTAGGTTACTTGGAGTACCCGTAATTGCAACCATTGAGAGAAAATAACTGTTCATTTATGACATTGTAGTTATTACAGGCTTGAACAGGGCCGGATCAAAATATGGAGGATCAGCTCCTACTATCTACATAGATGGTAGCAAGGGAACAGAAAAATTAATAATTTAATGTTGTGTTTCTGAGTGTGAGTAAGGTCGCCAGAGCTCAAGGGTGAGGGTGGGGAGGGCCAACAACAATTGTTTGCGGACTCTTTTCAAGACCGGCAACGCACCCGCGACGGTGTTGCGAGTGTCCATGGGCGGCGGTGATCGCTTACCAACAGGTGACCTACTTGCTCGTTTGTCATCACATAAAAAAAATATAGATAATTACAAACAGACTCAGGACAAACAAACATGTTCATGCACACAAATGTCTGTCCTAGGTGGGAATCGGAACCACGACCTCCGGCGTGAAAAGCAAGCATTTGCCAACCACGCCAGCAGGCACAATTGTTTGAACTTAAGCCTACTACCGCTTTCCGCCACAGATCCTTCCTTAGAAGTGAAATATCACTACCCGGAGGATGGTTGTCTACTATCGTTTATTTCACAAGGAACTTATTACTGCCCACGACTACTCTGTGGAATCAACTAACTGCGGAGGTATTTCAAATCCGGCATGGCTTCTGGAGTCAAATCTACCTTCTGGAATCATTCGTTACTTGCTCACTGCTAACGGACGACATTCTCAACACCAAAGGGGCTTTGGTGTTGAGAATGTCCATGGACTGCGGTGATCACTTGCCAATGGGTGAACCGCTTACACGTTTGACTTGCTGTTGAATCAAAAAACCCACAGGTGACCCACTTGCTCGTTTGTCGCCTCTTAAATAAAAATTCTTTAAACTTTCGCGTATCATAATTATACAACATTGTTTACGGGAATTAATGCGACTATTCTTTATAGTAATTTTACAGACCTTACGGCCTAGTTTCACTGGTCGACGAGTAGTAACAGCATTCTGAATATATAAGCTAAGAAATATAACAGTCCCTTTGTCAAGCATTTGGTAACCCCTCATGCTACTTACATGTTTTAATGGGTAAATATTTAATTATTTTAAGTTGGGAAAGTTATATTTCTATAGTATTTCAATCATAATCTAATTGTATTTTAATTTGACGTCGTTTATACTAATAAAAATTTTGTCACGGACTGAGTCAATAAGATAGCTAAAATTTAGATAATTAAACCTACACATGATCTTTGACAATAACTTAATTTTAGCTAACTAAATATCGTTACTGTTATAAAATAAATCTTATTGTAAATTATTTCCTACAATCCGTGTACCTAAATATCTAAAGTACCTAGAAATAATTATAAATTAATTATATATTACTGCGAACATGTTCTGACTATTTACAAGCGTTTTTTTAAAGTCTACGTGAATAAAAACCTTTTTTATTTTATTTATTTATTTAGATTAATCATACTTGGTCGAAACAATTAATTCAATGCCCATAAACAATATTGTTTAATCTTTAGATTTAGATATTAGTTTATTTCGGTAAGATGGCGTTATAAGGGTCTTCAATGTGTTAAGTTAATGTATCGAATGGATTGTATGAATTTGATTCAAAACACTACGGTACTAACAACTCTAATACTCTTGGGACTGAATACCTTGTGGTTTGTGAGCCTGTAATCTTGTACACATTTCCAGGACTTGGAATCGGACTCTTGTGAAATTTTATTGCCATAGTTAAATTTCCAACATAAGCAATAGCGAACTACACAGTCATAATCATAGTAAGTTTTTCTACAATGTCATATATCTATGGCTGAATAATCGGTTACTGTTATTATCATTATTGTGTTAAGCAAAATCGTAATAACCCTACAATTTTTGTTATAACATTTTCTGTTTTGTTTAACATGTATGAATCTCAATATAGATAAAAGAAAAAATGACGTATTTTTGGTGGTTGTAATAAATAAATTAATAAAAAAATGCATCAAACTAACCAACAAAAAACTTAGCTAACCCGCTTTATCTAAAGTGCTCGACTACTACGTATTGAAAGTAATTCCAACAATTGAATATCGTATTGCTAATATGCTTGTCATATGGTTGCTCGACCTATGTACAGACGCCAGCACATCAAGCTGCCCCAATCTGTTAAATTTCCCCATTTGAAATGAACCTTGTGCTTATGTGATAAAGTTAAAAATCTATAAACGAAATTTGACAGATTGGGGTAGCTGGCTGTGATGGCCGTCTGTACCTCCTTTCATAAATATAAAACCTTACCCAACATACCTTAATACTCAACAAAAACATCCCATAGAAAGTACCTAAATATTTTGCACTCGCTGAATAAAAAAGACGATCATACGGCTCTGGACATTTGTCGTAAAAGATAAATATAGAACTTCTGTCTGTTATCTCTTTAGTCTTTATACTATAACAAACCGGTTATGTCAGTTTATTACTCCTCGTAAACAGAATAATATAAAAAAGAACAAGATAGAACAATAGGAAATAATTGCACTTGCGCGCTTCTACAAGCTTACCTATTCTATTTTAATATGTATCAGTGGCAGTGGGTGATATAATCATAATAATGTCCTCCTCTTCAATATCGGCCATGGCGGACAGTTTTAATGGAGACTAGCCATCAGCGCGGGACATATTACAATGTACAAGTGTGTGCGAAAATGCAGAACCTCTTTCCGGTCGTGTTGCTAGTTGGAATGAAATGGAATAGAAAGTGTATATTTCAGTCGCATGATGTGATGGAACGACTTGCAACACGACCGGAAAGAGTTCAGATACATGACCGCCGGCTTTACATGCTCTCCCAAGCACGAGGGTATAATAGTGCCAACTCCAGACTTCAGGCTGATACTGAGACATTAACTTTTTACAGGAAAATCTCAAATCACTCTTGACCCGACTCGGCACTTGCACTCAGGACCTTGTTATCTGCAGGTGAAATCGCTGCCGCTAGACTAACGAGGCAGCTATAATAAAAAATAAAATGGGTATTGAGACTGATATTACTTTAAAAAAACCTGCATAAAGAAATTGTCCTCATCATCATCATCATATCAGCCGAAAGACGTCCAAGGCTGGACAAAGGCCTCCCCCAAAGATCTCCACAATTGCCGGTCTTGCGCTATCCGCATTCAGCAAGTTCCAGCGACCCGCACAAGATCATCGGTCCATCTTGTAGGGGGCCTGCCCACGCTGCGTCTTCCGGTTCGTGGTCGTCACTCGAGAACCTTCCTGCCCCAGCGGCCGTCGGCTCTACGAGCTATGTGCCCTGCCCACTGCCACTTCAGCTTGGCAATTCTTACGACCATGTCGGTTACTTTTGTTCGCCTGTGGATCTCAGCATTTCTGATTCGATCACGATCGTAATTTTCCTAATCGGATCTAAATACTCGCAAATATTGGATGACTTTGAATAGCACAGAATATATTCAAACTCGATTAAATCCGTAAGCCTAGCTTTAATAGCGTATAAACGTCATATTGTGCAATTTACTAACGATGACAAACAAATAAATCTCCACAGTACAATAAACTGTAATTTTTCAATGCTCAGGCGGTTGAACAGATTTTCATGAAACTTACCGCACTAACCTTCATTAAAAGCATATCTCTGATACTACTAACTGTGCCCCGCGGTTTTAACCGCGTTAAACTTTATTAATATTTATCACAATACATGTCACCATTTACCTTGTAGTCGTACTTCACTGGGCATCGCATACGACCGAAAGTCATTACACAGCACTTTGCTGTATTAAATTCCATCCTATTCTCTAGGCTCCATTGATAAATAGCATCGATGTCCAGCTGAAAGCCATACTTTACAATCTTCATCAGATCTTACTTCCGCAAACAGTTTTAGATCATCAGCATACATTAAGCATCGACCATATCTAAGGACGGTAGGAAGATCGTTAACCATAATTAGGAACAATAGAGGCCCAAGTATTGAACCCTGACTAAACTCCAGAACGCGTGTGATAGCAGTGAGACTCGTATACACCAAGTCTGACAAACTGCTGGCGCTCGCGGAGATAGTCTGCGACGAGTTTTAACAGTCCAGAAGCAAAACCTATAAAGCTCAGTTTTGCCAACAGTATGTCGTTATTTACCCTATCAAACGCTTTCTGAAAGTCGAAATAAAGGACGTCGACTTGAGTGTTTTGGTCAAGTCTAGTCGATATAAAGTGTGTGGTGGGTATTGTCCGTAATGTAGGTACAGCTAAGTTAAACATATGGCATAGTGGTACACTAAGGCATTTAGTATGTTTAACTACCACCGGCGGAATGCAATCTGGCCCGGTAGAACTATTTAGTTTTAGTTTATTTATTGCATAAGCGACGTCCCTGGGTGTGATTTGAAAAATATTTACATAGTTGCTATTGCAACTTCTGTCTTGTCTATTTATTATGTCCGAATTTAATAGAGGGATTTCTGGTAGAAAAACACTTGCAAAGAAGTCAGCAAATGCTTCAGCCGCTTGAACTCCAGAGAAGGTTAAACCATTGTAGCTAATTGTGGGTTCAAATCCACCTTTGGTAGGTAAGCATCAGATGTGTCGCCAAAACTCACGAGCATTAGCCTGTATATTATCTTCTAAACGCTCTATATATAATTTATAGATAATGTTACATACATACGTTTAATTACATACATACAAATGAAATCAAATATGACAAACAGCTGACTTGTCTCCTAGAATAGAACCTTGGCGCTTTAAGCTGGCTTAATTTCTGGTGGATTTATTTATTTTTAAACCTATTTATCGTGCACTGAGACATTATTGTATTCAATTTCATTGCAGACAAAAATATCAATAAAAGCTGTTCCACCTGGAGTCCCCGCAGAGCCTTTTGTATAGCGGTCTATCCGGCACTTTAATTATACACACAATTAAAAACTGTCTTTTAAAGATCTGTGGAGAGTTTTTAAATTCTCTTTTTTGAGATGTGATTCTTAAATAATGGAGGGAAAATAATTTTTATCCACTTAATGTCAATTGCCAACTGCCAGAGGATTTTTTAAGATTTAAGGTTTTTGGTAAATAAAGCAGAATGACATTCAATGCATAGTGATGCATTATGAAATTATATCCACTCATGATAGCAGTTGCAACTGCTATCATGAGTGGATAGAAGTATGGTGCTAGCATTATAACAAATATTTTAGAGTAATTGACGTAATTATTACTCACAAATAATGTATAAATTGTGTGTGTATGTGTGTGTGTAGTGTTGTGTTTAGGTATAGAAAGCAAGTGATTAATTGTAATATATAAATTCACACGCTGTGAAAGTTTTAACAGTCTAACTTTTACGATCCATAAGATATAGCCCACTAAGACGGACCGCCGGATGTTGGACGAATAGTCCGATCGGCGATCTGCTTTCCATCCGAAAGCAGATCGCCGTTAAACCCTAAAAAGGCTTACTACTTTGGAACGGCAAAAAAAAATATGCGATGATGAGGCGTATTTTGCCGTTCCAAAGATGATGATATTACACTATACATTTGCGAGCTATGATGACTCAGACTGGAACACTGATATAATATGTACGTTTCAAACATATAATAGCATTTCTCATTTTTAAAATCACCACATATTAGTGGTGAAATTTACGAGGATTAACGCGACTCAATCCCTAGGATTTCTCTGTCAACAAGTAAAACCTTTAAAAACCCAAGATGTATTAATATCAGCTGTTATTTTTGCTACAAACTTTCTTAACGCGGCTTGGAATGGGGAAAACAAGCTAATATCATCATGAATAATATTATTGGTTTTTAATGTATGTATATATACAGTCTTTGACAATAGAACCTTCATGATCGAGTTCCGAATTAGTGCGATCTCTAGTTATTAATAAATCGGTTTTAGGTAAAAAATATGTTTTTAAAAACACGGTACCCGTTTGTGAAACACTGTTTCACAAACGGGTACCGTGTATACCTAGAAGAAGCTTTACACCGCACAGCCACCGAGGTCATTGACCCAACTTCTATAAAAATATTTGTGTACAGAATTAAACGTAGGACCCGATTTTATTTACTCGTAGCAAATGTGTAACAATATACTTGCTCTCAACATAAATTGAGATACGGATAGGAGAATACTTTAGTATTAGGAAAAATATTTTCTTAAAGCAAGTATTAAAAAATTATCTTTTAATTCTCAACAATTTCTGATTCTGATAAATAATCCGTCCCTGGATTACCTACTTTATTCTCGGCATAATGCTACAAATGAATAGAAATAAGTGAAGTCAAATCAACCCATAATTACTTACCTACCCCTGAGTAAAGTTCCGTCTAAAGGTAAATAGTCACCAGAGAAAAACCGTTAAAATAAAATAGAATAAGAAAAATAAAAAAGGTTTTTATTCACGTAGACTTTAAAAAAGCGCATGTAAATAGTCAGAACATGTTTGTAGTAATACAGTTAATATTTCTAGTTACTTATTACACATTAAATATGGGGTACACGGAATAAGGTACACGGAATGTTAAAACATTTATACAATTTATTTTATAATGGTAGTGATATTTAGCTAGTTTGTATTAAGTTATTGTCAAGGAGATTATGTTTAGGTTTAATGGGATAATATACATAAACAGGTTAATTTAATATATGGCCATCAGTAGCTGTAGTAACTACATAATGGGAATTCAGGCATACCACTACCCATACGAAAAAAAATAATTTTAAATAACTGACCTCATTTTTCGCTGAGAGATGTCACTGATATTTCAAACTTTTAACAATAACTCGATGGCAGTTAAGTCTGCCGAGTTATTGTTAAAAAATCACCTTTTTATCTAATGGGCATGGCATGGCGTAGTATGGTATGGCGTATAGTCAGTAGTCTAATTATTACAGTCGGGAGTCTCGGGACGAATATTGAAAGTGGGAGTTTATTCACAGTTTTTTTACGGTAGACTTTAAAAGTGCTTGTAAATAGTCGGAACATGAATAGTATTATTAATTAACTAACGATATTTAATTCTAGGTACAAGTAGATTATTCGATCGTGACTTATATTTGATCAAGTAGAACATAATTAAATTTAAGATAATAATGCTTTGGTTAAACAGGTATTTCTTGAATTTATTGCTAAATTGGTTACTTAAGGTTTATAAATATCTTTTTTTTTTTAGTTAACGTAGACTTTAAAAAAGCGCTTGTAAATAGTCAGAACATGTTCGTAGTAATATATAATTAATTTATAATTATTTCTAGGTACATATAGCTATTTAGGTACACGGATTGTAGGAAGTAATTTACAATAAGATTTATTTTATAACAGTAACGATATTTAGCCAACTTAAATTAATTAATTGTCAAAGATCATGTGTGGGTTGAATTATCTAATATTTAAATTTTAGCTATATTTTTAGTACATATTGTCTGAATGGTTCTGTCTATATTAAGGTACGAATTTAATGTCAAATGTAAATACTTATAGTTTTAGATGAATGAGAATGAATTCAAAACAAATCAAATATTTATTTGCTCAAATATGGTACATAAGATCTTGATGAAAAGGTTATATCCAACATATTCTGGCCTGAAGTCGTGCTAATATACGAGTACATATAGTTTTGAAACTTAATCTATAGGTAATTGAATAGGTTTTATTATTATTATGACGGACCTTGTGTGTATAGCGACGCGACCGTCGCTATACCCACGGTCCGCTTTAATAATACCATCGGATGAGCCCCAACTGAGAAAACCCAGCGAAACAAACTCAGCGGGTTCATCTACTCCCGGTTTCAACACGGCCCAGTTGAGACGGTCTGGTTTTCATTCTGTGGTGTCACGGGTAATATTGATGAATGGTTATTTCATAGTTCAGCTACTAGGAAAATTCGTTTCTTGACAAATTCTTTTTTTTTCTGCAAAGATTGATGGTGTGTCGACTTGGGAGGGGCGCACGCAATAAATACTGGTCATTATTGTGATACTTTAATGGAGCTCTTGTTTCTTTACTTTTATACAGTATCAGAGGTCAAGATATAATAAAAGCTTTGATAGTACGGTGACCTTGAACTACCAAACGTTCGGACTTTCGTATATTATGCTAGCTTTAAGTACTACAGTAAGATTAACATACATATGTTGATATTTTTAGTTTTTGCACGATTAGAAAGTTCCGCATTAATAGACAACTAATTACATCATTTGTACTTCATTAATGTGAAATCTCTATATGCTAACAAACTGGATTACAAGCGAACCTGAATTGTAACGGCCGAAGTATAAATCGGGATTTAACCGATCATAAGCAGAATTTTGTTTGCAAGTTTAGCTTAATAAATAATATTTAAGAGAGGTACCTAGGGCATAGCGTTCATTCGCTCAAAGAGCAGCCCGACTGGGGAAGTACCTCCACCTTACAGAAGACATTCCTTAATAATAACATTAATAATTTTAATGTTGTGATTCCGAGTGTGAGTAAGGTCGCCAGTGCTCATTGGGGTAGGGGGAAGGGTCAGCAACACTTGCTTGCTGACTCTAAAAGGCCGGCAACGCACTCGCGACTCCTCGGTGTCGCGAGTGTCCATGGGCGGCGGTGATCACTTACCATCAGGTGACCCACTTGCTCGTATGGCGCCCTCTGATATAAAAAAAAAATATAAGAATAATATTGACACGGCTCGCATTATCAAGAGGTTCCTGTCTGTAGAGCCGTAACCTCCGGCAGCATGGACCCTGTTCCTGCTGCTGGTTTCAGATCCTATTTTGAATATTTTAAAATGTATTAAATAAGAAGAAGTTTGACTAAAACGTAATAATATATTTCTTCGAACAACTAACTGCCATCTGATCCCAAACTGGGCGGAGCCTGAACTATAGCAACCAGACAAGTGATAAACATACTTATATATTTCGAAATACCTAAATACTATAGTGTTAAGAATAACCTGGAAGGAGGCTAAAATGGCGCAGCCGAGCGCACTGACCACTCACTTTTTCTTTTTTTTTTTGGCTTTCGGTCGTGACAGATAATAATAATAATAGTGTATTTATTTGTCTCTTTCACAAAGGTTTGGTGTACATGCGAGTATTATGTAAAGAAATACAGTGAACAAAATACCTATCATACCTTTGTGAGAGACTGGCGTCTATAGTAGGTAAGACCTGTGTTACAGATCACCAGGCTCCCACCTCTGGATCACATCTTGGTGATAATTACAAATTATTGAAAATACTATGCACTTAATCTAAATATACTATATATATATATATATATATATATATATATATATATAGGTAACTTTATGAACTAATGAATATAGTAAAAATGAAACTTACTAATTACAATGTTTGTGTAGTGTGAGTGTGTGTGTGTGTGTGTTTGTGAGTGTGTGCAAGTGAGAATTTGTAATTGAGTGTTTGTTTGTCCGTTTAGCTTACTTATGATGTGCTATATTTAATTAGATCGACATAGTTATCAGGTTTTCAGTATCATTGTATGATAAATTCTGCAACCACGCTGTTAACTTTATTTTTAATTTGAATTTATTCAAGAAGTAAATGGAAAGAATAGAGTTAATTTTGTTGTATAGATATGGGCCCAAATAGCAATAGAATCTGTGTGAAAGAGTTGTTCTGTATATTGTATCAGCCTGGCAAATTATGTGCTTACGGCGTTTTGTTGCGTTCATTAGCGGATCGTAATAAGTTTGAGAGTGACATTTGAGAACCATACCAGAAATAAAAGCTGTCGTACCGTTAGAACATTGAACTTCTGGTATAGTTCAGCCGTGGGGTGTAGAATAGTTAAGAACATTGCCACTTTTAGAACTGCTCTTTGAGCTCGTTCTAACGTTATCAGGGTTGATTTAGCAGTACCGCCCCACGATGTAATACAATACGTCAAAATAGCTTGGCATAATGCAAGGTAGGTTACTTTTAGGATTTGAGTGTCCGCGACGTGACGTAGGTTCTTAAAAATGTATATCAATTTTCTAGTTCTGGCTGCTAATAAAATTACGTGAGCTTTAAAATTTAAGTTTTTGTCAATTATAACACCCAGATATTTAACAGTGTCTACTGATTGCAGTTCCTTACAGGTGCAACTGTTGGTTGTATTTTGGTGATTCAAACAGAAATGTGCAAATATAGGTATATGTGCATTAGGATTACTGTTATTCTTTAACGTGAATGCTATGTACTTGGACTTGACAACATTCAAAGTAAGAAGATTGTCGTTAAGCCAGCCAGTGACGCGATTCATACCATTCTGTGCATATCTATATGTGTCAGCCCAGGATTCACCTCTAAAAACTAGGACAGTGTCATCTGCAAATGTGATAACTTTCCCATTAATAGGCAACTGAGATTGGCAAAGATCGTTGATAAAAATTAAAAATAGTGTTGGCCCAATAATGCTACCTTGTGGTACTCCTACGTCAATACAAAGCTCATCACTATGCGCGCCACCTAACTGAACACACTGTGAGCGGTCTGTGAGGTAACTCTCAAAGAATTTTCTTTGTGTTCCACGTACACCCAAACGTTCCATTTTATCAATCAGTAGCGGGACAGAGACCGTGTCAAATGCTTTGGCCAAATCCAAAAATATAGCTATTACGTTTTCCTTCCTATCCATGCTGGTTACAATAGCGTTTGTCAGTTCGTGAACTGCGTCATCAGTCGATCTGTTTCTACGGAAACCGAACTGTGACTTGGATAAAAGATTTTTCGTTTCTAAGTAATTAACAAGTCTTTTATTAACAGCTTTCTCAATGATCTTAGAAAGAGCTGGTAAGATAGATATTGGACGGTAATTGATGACACAGCCTCTGTCCCCATTTTTATGGACTGGGTGAATAAGAGCTCTTTTGAATGCCTCTGGAAAAGTACCTGTAAAATAAATAAAATAAATAAATAAAATAAAATAGCCTTTATTTTCTCTGACCTTTTCACATCTAAAATAAAATAAAACATAAACTATACTAACTATACTGTACTTATTTATATTTTTCATATGTATAACTTAACTTTTAATAACAGTTACCAGGTCAGGCTGTCTTGCGACATAGGCCTCCTCAAGTTCCCTCCACCTTTGCCTGTCCATTGCTGTCACTCTCCAACCTTTGGGCAGATCGTCTTCCCATCTTTTTTTCTGTCTCCCTACACGTCTCTTTCCTTCCCGCGGATACCATTCTGTAACTTTTTTGTTCCACTTTCCTGCTGTTGATCTCATCATGTGACCAGTCCATTTCCATTTCAAGGTTCGTGTTGTGACTTTAACATCTGCTACTTTGGTGATGTTCCTAATTGTCGTAGCTTTCCATTTGTCTTTCAACCTAAGTCCCAACATACTTCTTTCCATTCCTCTTTGGCATACACCTAGCTTGTGTTCAATTTTCTGTGTTAGTGGCCAAGTCTGGCAGCCGTAGGTGAGACATGGAAGTATACAGGTGTTGTAGACGGTTTTCTTTTCCGAGATGGGTATTAATTTATTTTTCATAATTTCCCTGAGGGACCAGTATCTTTGCCAAGTATTATTAACTCGTCTATCTACTTCTTTAGTTGATAAGTCTTGCACAGATATGACTTGCCCCAGGTAAATATACTCTTGTACATATTCGATCTCTTTTTCGTCCACCTCGATTTTGATTTTGACTTCGGTCTTGTTTGTCATCAATTTAGTTTTACCAATATTCATCGTTAAGCCCGCCTTTTTACTTTCAGCTGTTAGTTGTTGTAACATTGTTCTTAGTGTGATAGGATCTTCTGCAAATAAAAAAATGAGGTCATCTGCGAATCTCAAGTGATTTAGTTTTTCCCCGAAAAGTACCTGTAGAGAAAGACAAATTACAAATATATGTGAGCGGTTCAATTAGGATAGTCCTATATCTTTTAATTAAATTGTTAGAAATGCCGTCTAGTCCAGCGGCACATTCATTTTTGAGTTGTGATATAATTAAATTAATTTCATCCGCATCTACTGGAGATAATACAAATGATTGTGTTTGAGTTACGTTATTAGTGGATTCAAGAGAGGTCGGAAAGTTAGATACCGTTAATTTATTTGCTAAGGTCTTTCCAACATTAGCAAAATATTGGTTAATTGAATTTGCTGACTCTTTAGGGTTATTATTAGTTATTAGATGAGTTGTTGGGGTTTTAATACTGTTTGTGTATGTAATATTTTTGATAACTTTCCAAAGCTTTTTAGTATTATACTTAGCGTTATTGATTTCAGATTTTTCATATTCTTGTTTAGCATTTTTGATTAGTGAATTACAGAAATTACGATAGCGAACATAGGTTAATTTGTATACTTCATTTTTTGGGTATTTCTTTGTCTTCGCAAATAGTTTGTCCCAATTCCTCATACACCTTAACATGCCTTTTGTGATCCAAGGTTTAAGAATATGCTGACGTCTGGGGATAGTTGATAGTTTGGTACAGATATCTAATTTACTATTTAAGTAAGTAATAAGAAAAAGCACAGCCTCGTTGACATCCGTCATCGATAGTATTGGGTCAAGGTCTAGCTTAGTGAGATGTGCGTCAAGGGCTTCATAATCTACTTTTTTAATTACTCTAGTAGGTTTTGGACTGCTAGGTAGCGTAAGCAGGCTAAAAATGACACTGTAGTGGTCTGTAATGGTGGAGTGTACTACGAAACACTTCGCGGGAGATTTAGTCTTAAGGATGACATGGTCAATGCAGGTGTGTGTGTGAGTAGGTAAACAATGAGCAGGTAACATACCATGTGCTGCCAAAAGATTTAAATAATTTTCAGCTCTACCATCTTTGGATTCTGCTGATATATCCAGGTTTATGTCACCTGTTATAATAACAATCTTAAATGCGGATAATTTGGAGAGTGAACTATCAAGTGATTCCAAAAAAATTGCAGTGTTTCTTTCTCCTGAGCGACGATAGATAGCAAGAATAACAGTACTACTATTAATTTTTATAATAAGACAGTTTGCATCCACGAGTAACTCTTCCGATATAATATAGCTATGTGCCGATTTGTAGTATACCACAACACCCTCATTTTGTGACTTATTATTTTTTGTAAAAGCATAATTATAACCATCCAACTCTGGCACACAATCATTATTGTGTAGCCAGCATTCGGTCAATATAAGAAGATCCCAGTAGACATTACAGCTATGTAATAATGTTTGAAAATGCGGAAAGTTACAATGAATACTTCGAATATTCTGAACAATAACATTAAGTGACTTATTACTTGGATAAAGCACCTTAGTACTGATATTTTCCACCTCACATGCGGTTCTGATGGCCAATGTCAAACCATCCAAATCTTTGTTCATTTGAGTATTATTTAGATCGAATTTTAGTGAATAAGTTTTTAACATTGCATAAATTAGGTTCGCCAGCAATGTTAACGAAATTAATGTGATATAAATATATAGTACGAACCAATATACAATACGTAAACTGGAAAAATATTTGATTGGATTGCTTGAATTTGGTTTTGTAAAATAATATTAACGCAGAAAATTGTATGCTGTCAGGGCGTAAAATAAAGTAACGTTCATGTAAGCGTGTTTTATGTATAATGCGGGTGTTGAGTTGAAAGTGTGAGTATGTAAGTTTTTGATGTATAACATAATTAGAACAGTAAAATATAAAAACTAAAGTAATATTATTTGGTACATATTCTAGTCATTTTTGTGAGCTAATGTTAGCTATATCATCTTCACAGTGATTGTCTTTTGTCATGGTGATGGTGATTGTTTAATTTTGTTTCCATTGTTGTTTTTTTTTCACTTTATTCATTAGCGATAATTGCTTAAAGTGGTTTAATTTAGCGTGTTTGATGTTTACTTTTTTTTAATACCTATTTATATACCGATCTATAATCTACACATATAATAAAATCGTAGGAAAGTCAAAACTGTACATTGAATATTTTTTTAAAAGGATACTTGGGGCGTGATCTACTCTCGATATCGAAGCCCAAAATATAGTTTTTAGAATTTTTGTCTGTTTGTCTGTATGTATGTCCGGGCTAAACTCAAAAAGTACTGCATGGATTTACTTCAAATTTTGCATGAATATTACAAAGAGGTCGGGTCAACATATAGGCTACATATTATCACGCTATCACCTACGGGGGAGGACCTGTAATTTATAAAGTTTAACGCGGGTAAAACCGCGGGGAACAGCTATAATAGATAAATTATACCCAGACACAAAACAAATGACGGTCACCGTAGCCTAGTTGGAAGCGCTCCTGCCTACGAAGCTTGTGGTCCTGGGTTCGAATCCCGGTAAGTGCAAATATTTGTGTGATGAGCACGAACATTTGAGTCATGGATGTTTTCTATGTATTTAAGTATTTATCTATCTATATAAGTATGTATATCGTCGCCTGGTACCCATAGTACAAGCTTTGCTTAGTTTGGGGCTAGGATGATCTGTGTGACATTGTCCCTATATATTATTATTAAATAATTGTTCATCACACTAAGATTGGTCCTGGGTGAGAATCGAGACCACGACCTGGCTTGTCAGTCAGGGTCATTAACAACTAGACGAATAAACAATAATAAACGAGTGTTCTACAATTCCAAATAAGTTAATGCTCAAATAATATGGTGAGGTGGTGGAAGGGCCGATAGACTGAGTCACAGCGTTTAAAGGTTAATTTATAACATTTTTTAAAACATACAATAAATAGACAAAAATACGAAGAGATGAATTGTACAAAGGTGCTGCTTATTTCGCAAGAAATTTCTTCCAGCAGACCCGCGACAGGAAAAAAATTAAAGAGCTATAATAATGTGTGTAGGTCTATAATACACTTACATACTAATAATTGCATATATACCTAAATACATATAATATTATATCCAATTTAGACTTAACAATAAACTAAATACTAATAATACATTCTATGAGGATGGAATTGAAAGATAGTGATTTTTCACTAGTCTTTTGAAAGTGTGAATAGTTTTACAGTTTTGTATATTTTTGTATGGAACTCTAAGCAGATACATACAGCGATTTATTAAACTTTTACATAATATCCTATATCCTGGGAGATTATTCACACACGGCCATCTGATCCATACTAAGCGTAGCTTGTTCTATGGAAACTAGATAACTGATATACTACAAGTTTTAAAACACTTATTAAACGTATACTTATGGCTAGGGGTTATTACACCACTAAAGAGTACATCGATGACAAAGACGTCTGGCTCTCACTTCCTACCTGCACATTGCTCGCTGGAGATCTTGTAGCCATATAGACATGACTGATCTGCTGTGTTACGTGAACTATCTGTAAATGATTGCTATCATATACTTAATTTAAAATTATTGACTCTGTCTCAAAATGAATAATGTTATTGTTTCGAAGTTTTTCTTTTGTATACCTAAATATAATCTAAAATAATAAGCATTCAGACAACTGATCGAGCATATATTGTGTTTGCCTACTAAATAATTACTCCAATTGGACCAAATCCCGTGTTCATGCCCGCTTGAGTATGTTTCGCCGGACCGTCTCAACTGGGTCGTGTTGAAACCGGTAGTAGATGAACCCACTGAGTTTGTTTCGCTGGGTCTTCTCAGTTGGGGCGCATTGGATCCGGTGGTAGCATTAAAGCGCGACCGTCGTTATTAACACAAGGTCCGTCATAATAATAATACCTTTAATATAGACAGAACCATTGACAATATGTAGTAAAAATATTAGACTTAAACTAGATAATTAAACATAATCTCTTGACAATAACTTGATACGAGAGAGTTAAATATCATTTCTGTAATAAAATAAATTTTATAAATGTTTTCATACAAGATGTACCTAAATATCTATGTTACTAGAAATAATATCTAATGTATACAACTATATTACTACAAACATGTTCTGACTATTTACAAGCGCTTTTTTAAAGTCTACGTGAATAAAAACCTTTTTTATTTATTTTATTTTATTTACTACTTTTCTTTTGTCAATACATACTTAAGTATGTAAATAATTACATCCAGACTCGGGATAAACAGACATGTTCATTATCACACACAAACTATAATATTTTCTACAGTGATTTCGAGATTGAATAAAACTGCCTTGAATTGTTATAATGCGAGTTCACAACTCGCTGTAAAAGTACTTTAGTTGCCATGACAGTTAAGTTATGGATGACATTTAAACTGCTGTTTAAGTCTTGTTTCTGAAAGTACGCTTTCTTATTTTATAAATATGAGCTGAACTTATGCTGGATACAACTAGATAAGTGCGAGTCTAACTTGGGCAACAGGGGCTATAATATTTTACAGAGTGACTTCGTATATTTGAGCTAATAAGGGGGCCAAAATTCAAAATACACCTATTTGAACCCCTATATATAGACGTATAATTACGGGGTATGTGGGTGGTTGTTACTTGTCAGCTCTTTATGCATAGTAGGTCACTAGAAAATACACACACGTGTCTCGGATGTAATTGGATTACTTTCTAAACCCAGTGAAGTCCGGCCGTGATTGGCAGCACGTGTGTTCAACTCGATGTCAGACCAAAAAGTGAAGTGCCCCGCGCCACTCGGCCCTTGACATTTTTTTTTTATTCAGTTTTACGGCTCTGGCTTCTTCGGCCTTATGAGCCCTCCTAAAAAAATTTTTTTTTTCATTTATTTTCGTCATGTCAAGTAAAGTCCGTCACAATCAAGTCATACGTAGTTCTAGTCGTAACCCAGTAAAGCAGTGGAGACTTTACTAGAGGCTTATATGGAGTTTTAGATTCAACACAAAAAATCGCAATTCACGGCAATATAGCACTTCCCTCGACTTGTTGTCCATGATGTTATGTCTAAAAATCCACCATATTTACACATAAAAACTTGAATTTACACCAGTTCTTGAAAATGAAACAATGCCCTGGTGCGTCTTTTTCTGCGTTGGCGCCAAAACTCCAGGCCCTTGACAGTTCGCTCGGTGTTGCCAGCCCCCATTTCTGAATATACCATTTTACAACATACATACATATTACCCGACATATATATACTTTAGTGCTAAGTTATAAAGATGTGTGTCGCGGTGCAAAGTAGATCCAGACTCAGAACAATTATTTATTTGTCACAGAAATTGTTATCCTGCCCGGGATTCGAACCCGGGACACGAAAAGGCGAGGTGAGTGTCTTAACCGCTGCACCACAGGCGTAGCCCAGGTTTATGATTCAAACACATGTCATGCCACTTACGTGTCCCAAAATTTACTTCTATACCTTTTTAGAATATACACTAAGTTGTTTTAGTTATTTATACCTGTTTTTGGTAAGTCAGGGGGAATGCTTATGCATGCCACCGGTAAAAAGTGTCTGCGGGTGAGTATGTCGGACTCGCACCGACTAAACCTAACCTGCCGTTGACTTCCTATGGCGCCTGAAGGGGGAAGCCCCGGGAACGCGGGTATGCTGCTCCGGTGCTCCCCTGGTGCGCCATGTCCCAGAATAATTATGTATACTTAAATATATTACTAAAAAATGTTCCGACTATTTACAAGCGCTTTTTGAAAGTCTATGTGAATTTTATTTATTTATAATTTTTTTATTTATCAATTTAACCATTTTATTTATATTTTTTTCAAATTGTGTCTACAATTAATGTCATAGTAAATTTTTATTAACTTATTGAGACAACTATTTTCGAAGAAAGAAATATAAACATTGGTTAGATGTTATTCTAAAACGGCCCAAAATTTTAATTATTTTGTTGAATTTTATTTCCAGTATGCATTCAATATCTAGTTTTTTTTTATTTGGCACTGAATATTTTAGGTAAATATCGAAAACCCTTAAAGTTCAATTATCTCGAAAATATTAAACGCCGTATGGTAAATATTTGCAAGACAATGGGCATTCAATAATTTTATTCTTAACACATTTTTTTAAAGAAGTCAATGGCCCTGGTGGCAACACTGGTTTATAAATAATTATTATGGACCATTTCTTGGTACCTATTCAATACGTAGTTTTGTTTTTATTTGGAATTTAATGTAAAGTTTTGGGTAAATATCGAAAATCCCTTAAAATACAAATATCACGGTCACCGTAGCCCAGTTGGTAGTGCTCCTGCCTACGAAGCTGGTGGTTCTGGCTTCGAATCCAGGTAAGTGCAAATATTTGTGTGATGAGCACGAATATTTGTTTCTGAGTCATGGATGTTTTCTATGTATTTAAGTATTTATCTATCTATATAAGTATGTATATCGTCGCCTGGTACCCATAGTACAAGCTTTGCTTAGTTTGGGGCTAGGATGATCTGTGTGACATTTTCCCTAGATATTATTATTATTATCACGAAAACTATTGAATGCCCGTTCTCTGGTAGAAAACAGCACAACAACAGGTCATGGGTGATTCTCTGAGTACTGCCTCAGTATAAGAATGGACAGTACGGAAACTACCTACAAACGGTCGAAACGGCACACTCACACAAACATGCGCAGCTACAAGACCTCTAAGCGGTTGTCGCGGTACTGTCAGTAGTGAGTGCCGCGTCAAAATGAGTGGTTGAGTATAAGTTTATCTCCGCAATCTTTTTAAATATATTCTGTTTGAACTCGGCTTCATCAAAACGGCATTCGTATTTTAACCATCCTGCTGATTTATAAAACAAAAACTTGTGAGGTGTCAAGGGACACCCAGATGGAACGAAGTTATTTCTTATTATTTATTATGTACAAAAAACCTGTATACACTCAACAAAAATAATCGTCGCGACACCACACTGTTCAATGCGAAATAGAAATGAAAATATCTGGCTTGCTTTCTATAAGAGAGAGAGAGAGAGGGACAGACAGAGAAACATGCGCACGCCGCACAGCTGCAAAAAATGTCGTGACAACTTTTCGTGAGATTTTTTTCCGTATAGCCCCCATTCACAACGCGCGATAAGGAACTTCGTTCCAAAAAATATATTTTAATAAAAAATAATCATAGGTATCTAAGCCATTAAAAGTTACAACCCTACAGCTTCAATAGAACGTAGGTAATCATTTCATTAACTAGTTACCTTACTGTCCATATTTATTCTGTGGTACTGCGATGGTCAACACAACTGCCAAGCGTGGCAATCACGGTATATGACATCGAGTTGTGGACGTTTTAAGGTTGACAGGGTGAATGGCTCGTACAATTTACATAAACAAAAGAAGAAAGAGTAATTTTATCAAACTGTTGTTTCTGTGAGAAGGTAAAACATCTCCGCTTTTCCTGTTGACAAACAAAATAATTATACTTTCGATATAAGGAAGATAATGTCATTACTTGGAGACGTAATACAAAAGGTATCAGTTATCTAATTTTTCGTCTCTCTTTTATACTAAGTTTCTGAAGAGTACTTACACTGCTAAAAAAAATAATGGTGTTTCAAGGATAACAAATTATTGAAAGCACGTTGTAAAAAGGAATTTCGATCTACTTGTGTGATTAAAATTTGATTGTATGCAACGTGTGGCGCAGCAGTTAAGACAGTCGCCTCGCCAGCGTGGCCCGAGTTCGATTTCTGCACAGTAAAGCTATTAGTGTGACTCAGAAATAGTAGTTCTGATTTTGGATTTACTTTGTGTCCGTCAATTTACATGTATGTTGAGCACCCCACGACACCGGGATTAAATTCCATGGTGCGGACAAGCGCACTATGATTAACTGTACTCAGAGAGACACTGCTGACCATTCCCTGGTAGACAACCCTCGGGATGACTTCTACGCCCTCCACGGGACGGGATGGAATGGTGATATCTATCACCGTCACCACACATCTTACTACGCTTAGCAGCAAAGATATTCTTTCTTTAGAAAAGGTTACAACGCTTAATAAAATGTAAAGATTAGGCTAAGCGGGGTAGTCTATGATATTATATTTATTCTTTATTGCACACAGAAATACATATTTAACCGACTTCAAAAGGAGGAGGTTCTCAAGTTCACCGGTTTTTTTTTAAATGTATGTACACCGATTTGCGGCGATTTATGAACCGATTGACGTGATTCTTTTTTAGTTTGATGCGGAACAGTTGCCATTTGGTCCCATAAATTTTTTATATAGTTTGGCCCAGTAGTTTTCATAGTATGGACATTTTTGTATGAAAATTTTTGTGTTATGTGGACGACGTAACTGTCTTTGGCACAAACTGTCTAGCTAGTCTCATACTGTTCAAGTGTTTCTTGGCATGAACATTAATAACAGTTTCAGTCGACTAGCGTATAATAAGCTTTTGGAAGCGCATGTAGGCGCACCTTTTAGCACAAGCGCATTTTTTTATGTACGTGCACCGATTACGCTGAGATTTATGAACCGATTTACGTGATTCTTCTTTAGTTTGATGCGAAATAGCTGCTATTTTTAGGGTTCTGTGGCCAAATGGCAAAAACCGGAAACTTATAGATTTGTCATATCTGTCTGTCTGTCCGTCTGTATGTCACAGCCACTTTTTTCCGAAACTATAAAAACTATACTGTCGAAACTTGGTAAGCAGATGTACCTATTCCTTGAACCGCATTAAGATTCTCACACAATAATATAAAAACAAACAATTAATTTTGGGGGTTACCCATACTTAGAACTGAATTTGAAACATCAAACCATACATGTGGGGTATCTATGGATAGGTATTCAAAAATGATAGATAGATAGATAAACTCTTTATTGTACACCAAAGTATTACAAAATAAAAAACTGTTTAAACCTTAAAAGTATACAATGGGCAGTCTTATCACAAAATGTGATCTCTTCCAGACAACCAAAGTAAAGATCGGAGAATGGAGTTATTGAGAGGGGCAGTTGTCGGTGTACAGATACATTACAAATAGTACCTATGGGTACACATAATGAAAAAATAAAATAAAACGTAAAATATAAACATATTACAACTAATGAATACATATAATATATACAAATAACGTATTATGTTCCTAATTGTGTTGTGAGTCTTGTAGTGACAGATAGTGATTCTTGACAAGTCTTTGGAATTCTTGCAGACTTTGTGCACGTCTCACCATGATATTGAGGTTTAAATATATTTTTTTCTTAAATGAAATGATAAAACTAAAACAAATAGATGATGTACATTACCATGCAAACTTCCACCGAAAATTGGTTTGAACGAGATCTAGTTAGTAGTTTTTTTTAATGCGTCATAAATCGTAAACCGCAATTTACCTTCCATTCTATCAACTCAAATACTTGCTGCTACGGAAAAAAACATTCCGCATTTCACGGGCGAATCCGACTAGAACTCTCTCGACTCGTTGTCTTGATCATCAATACGACCTATGTCTATGTCTATGAGCCTTCTGCTCAGTACACTCGATGGCTAATCGATCATGAATAAGACCTAGTCTAACAACCCTCTGCTCAGTAGACTCCTTAGCTAATCAATCATAAATAAGACCTAGGCTATGAGTCCTCTGCTCAGTAGACTCGTTGGCTAAAAGATCATTAATAACATATATATATCATAGACTCATGCCCTTTGCTCAGCAGACTTGATGGCTATTCGATCATTAACAAGACCTAGTCTATAAACCCTCAGCACTCAGTATATATGAATATATTTGTGGCCCTGAAAAACAATCAGATAAATTATTAATTAGAAGACAACGCATCAAAATTTTACTATATTTCGAGAGGACCGTCAACGACGTCTGCCCGCTTGGGTTGTTTGTGTAGAAACACGAAGCTATCCCGCTGAAGGTAACCCGCGGCGAGTGTGGTACCTACTATTACATTTGGCTTGGCACCGACTTCAAACCTATCAATAGGTAGCACAAACAAATTATAGTATTTCATTAATATTAAAGGTATTACGTTTGCATAAGAGATTTATTAAATTAAATCGATATTAAGATATTTTTTTATATCTATTAGTTTTTGAAGTCGGTTTTTTAAACGATTTTTTTTATTATATAAGAGATTAGATATCTCATGTACACAGGCGAGCTTAGCTCAACTATTAGTTCTCTTCCAGGAAACTTTTATCAGAGTGAAAGCTTATATGTTATGGGTTAAAAATAGTTCACAACAAACTCTTATGTATGTGGGATTAGTTCAGTTAAGTCCAAAATAAAAGATGGATTCTTCAGATTCTCTTCAATTTATTTTCTTCGTTCTTCCTTCTAGCGTAGTACAAACATGACTCCCCATTTCCCCCGTAGATTTCCCCCTCCTTCCCATTAATCTACTTATCTCCTTCACTCTTACTACTTTCTCTTGCGTATCATGTGTTCATACTAATTTCCTACTATAATATGCTTTACACTATTTAACAGATTATTGAACATTTTATGATACGTTACTTTCGCTTATAATTAAAAATATCAACCAATAATCCTTAAGTATTTTATTGACTGATATTTTGTGATGGAGTCAGCTTTTTACTGGCGTGTGACTAATCTATATACATACTAGCTTTTGCCCGCGACTTCGTTCGCGTGGAATAGTGACTTCCGACAGATTTTTGGTTTTACCCACATAGTTCCCGATCTCGCGGGATCTCTTTAAAAATGAAATGTGGAAGATATTCTAGGGAACTCTTCAAAAATCAACATAATGAGCTCTGCGTTTGAATTGAAGATATGTTTACTCACTTAGGGCATTAAAGCCGTTATTGCCGATCGAAAAAGGCGAAAATGTTATTTTTCCCTTATTTTCAACATATTATTTTGATTTGCCATTTCAGGAAAAAATACTGTTTCTCCCTTGAAAAAATTTCTATTATTTTAGGCTTTAAAGATTATTAAAGTTTCTTACACTAAGACATTTCTGTATACCACGTTTTTAGTTTTGCCATCCTTTGCAAAAATATATAGGTCTTGTGGTTTTGAGACTCTTGAGCACGCAACGTAGAGTTGTCCATGGGAGAAACAGTCTTTTTCAAGATGTACCTCCGCAACTTTAAGCGTTTGCCCTTGGGCTTTGTTTATGGTCATTGCAAACGCAGTTTTCAGCGGAAACTGAACTCTTTTGAATTGGAATGGCAAATCAGTTGGAATGATGGGAATGCGGGGAATAATTACAGTTTCGCCTTTTGCCATTCCAGTCATAATAACCGCTTTAATGACATTCCGTCCTAAATAGGTTACTTGTAACCGTGTGCCGTTACATAGCCTTGGTGGATCTAGGTTTCTCATAAGCATCACATGAACTCCAACTTTCAGCCTCAACTTGTGAGAAGGCACTCCTGATAACTCTAAGGAGTTGAGAAACTCTGTTGGGTAAGATGTCACTTGGTAAGCTAAGGTAAGATGTCACTTGCTCGGTATCACGACGTTATCTACTGATAGATACTCGATGACATCTCAGGTCACGTCACGTCACGTCAGACATAATTTGGTAATTTATTCGGCCTACACTTTCATTTGTTGGCGCCAATATCGCCCTTTCGCATAACCATTCCCGATTTTCGATATTAACGCGTAAATCCGGATAGACACTATTTTTTAAATTGTATGTGCTATCCACAATTTGGCATAATTCGCTGCTCAGCGAGATCATACTCTCGGAGTCGGTAGGCATACGATCCTCACCGATCTTCAGAAGAGCAGCAGCATACTGCCCGGCTTGACAATCAGTATGGACTAATACTCGCATATTCGTCGACAGTGAAACCTTTTTCACATGTGTCCATAGCACAGATGCTTTTAAACAGGCATTGATTTCATCTGCCGGTGTGCCCCTTGCTATAACCGGCAGGGTCTGCCGGAAGTCGCCGGCCAATAGAACCACCATTCCTCCCATAATACCTTGATTGTTTTTAATGTCTTTCATCGTGCGATAGCACCATCTATCGAGCATAGTGACAACTCGGATTATTTATCTATACTCCGTTCGGGCATTTTCTTTGTACTAAAAGTTTTATTATATTGATATTATTTTTTTCACACCTTTTTACTATTCATTGACTTTTTTCCGATGAATTAAAACAATAACATGAACTGAACTCGTGTAACGATCGACACCATTGCGCGATCACCAACTCGACATATATTACTAATAGAATTATCTATACTCCGTTAGAGCATTTTCTTTGTACTAAAAGTTGTATTATATTATATTTTCATACCTTTTTACTATTTATTTACATTTTTCCGATGAATTTTCAGTACTAAATTGATGCCGACTCTTGACCAATAGATGGCGCTGTATGTCCGGAATAAATTTTATTTTTTATTTTATATTTTGTATTAAAAACTATCCTATGTCTTTTCTCAAGTTCCAAACTATGTCTGTACCAAATTTCACACAAATCGGTTCAGTAGTTTAGGCGTGAAGCAAAGACAGACAGACAGACAGACAGAGTTACTTTCGCATTTATAATATTAGTTTGGATAATAAAATCGTAGGAAAGTCAAAATTGTACATGGAATATTTTTTTTAAAGGATACTTGGGGCGTGATCTACATTCGATATCGAAGCCAAAAATATAGTTTTTAGAATTTCTGTCTGTTTGTCTGTATGTATGTCCGGGCTAAACTCAAAAAGTACTGCATGGATTTACTTCAAATTTTGCATGAATATTACCTACGGGGGAGGAGCTGTGATAATTTATAAAGCTTAACGCGGGTAAAACCGCGGGGCACAGCTGGTTAAATATATAAATGTAAGCTGTCATCAAAAGTACTAATTTTCCGGTTCTAGTGCTCCTAGCATATTATATCTGGATCTTCCAAAGGTAAACTGGCAGAAAATGGTTTTAAGTCCGCCTCTGAACAAGCTTGTGGAAAAAGTTATAAAAAATAATAATATAAGGTATGGAAAATTCAGTGTCCGAGTCTGAGGGGTACATGGCTGGTTAACTTATTTTTGTAAAGACCGCATGAAATTAGACGGTAAGTTTTTGGAACATTAATCACACAAAACAAAACAAATTTTTTATTGTTTTTTTTTTTTAATTATATGGTTTAGGATATTAAACACATGAGCCAAATATTTGCTCTGAATATGATGGCCCCTAATATAAATATATTAATTATTTGTGTCATTCGCAATACTTTATAAACAAGTGTCTGGTACACTTGCTTATAAAGTCGATATAAAGTTTAAGTAGAAATAAAGGAATAATACATTTTTATTTTTTACTGAACTTACAGTAGTAAGAATTCACAGAAAGTCTAATAGAGAGGTTCCAAACTCTTCCTACCGATTGTTTTACGTGAGTACCTACTTAAAAATAAGGTAATATTTCCACTCGGTCTGTTGAGAAACACCGGAGATATAAGCCTAATAAACTGTTTCATTTATTTCAGTTTCAAAATATCAATCGGTACTCTGAAATCTTGTTGCTATTGTAAATAAGTTTCAAAAGGACAAAATAATTGTTCAAAATTGTCAAGGTTCTGATTTAAATAAGATGGAATGAATTAGACTCAGATATCAATTTCTTCAGTTATTTGTGAAGTCTCGCTGTGGATGTTTTCATAAATTTCGATGTCACGATCGATTTATATAGGGCTATATTTTTTACTTGATACAATAGAATTATAAGGTCTTAGAAATCGATACAATCTGAAAGTTAATTTTAATTAATATAAGCAACATTTATTTGTTGACATCTTATGAATGTTGTGTATAATGTGTGAGGATTGTAGATGAACGGATGATTATGTCAACTAAAGCATGGTAGTGATGGATATCACCTAGTCATGCAATCAATTTATTCAACTCGGACTCATTATCGATACGTTTAGGTGATGACCCTTCCTTTTCTTTAATGTACACCTTCCCGTATGATGTCCAGGCTGCAATTAACGTTTTATTCTTGACAAGTTGTCGGGCTATATAATATAGTTGTCGAGATCGATTAGTAAGGTATTCCGATATGTATATAGTACGCAATTCTCCAGGTATCTTAATAAGAGAGGTGTTTAGCTGTGGTTCTTTATTGACACGTTTAAGTTTGCTGTATTTTTTTATTGAAGCAATGATGGAATCTTTACGTGTCGTGGTCGTAAAATCAACAATAATATTTTCAGATCTAGTGCGATACACGTCTCTAATCTCCAATTCAGAAATTGGTGGTTCCAGTTTAAATGTTGAGCCAATGTTTTGTATAATATTAATGAGTAGTCTCTTATTTTCATTTTCCTGTTTAGGTATGTTCCGAAGTTCAATAGTGGTGGAACGGACATATTTTTCGTGCAGGTCAAGCTGATTTTCAAGCATTGCCACTCGATTTTTATACTCCTTATTTTCAAGTTCTAGGTCGTTAATTTTCAGCAATAGCTCTTGGTGCTGCGAAGAAATGGTATGGACGGATTTTTGGATATCTAGGTTTTGAGTACTAATAGTATTTAATTTGGCATTAAGTTCGTTAAACTTTTTTTCATGGTGTGCTTGGAACTCGGCAAACAAAGCTCTAATATCCAAGGGTGAAGACGGGGGTGAGATAACAGCGAAGTCGCGCTTTTGACGTTTAGTCACGTTAAAATAATTTCCAGATTCAGATGTAGAAGCTTCATTAATTGCTGTGTCGGAGTTGTAATTTATGGCAGGGCTGGATGAACTCAGGGTAAGTTTTGAGGTCGGTGGAGAGCGCTGCACTGACATCCTGCACTAATTTATCCAACACACTACCAGGAGCGCAGCGGTAAGCAGAGCTTTCGCACGTGCAGTCTAACTAAGCAGTGATTGTGTATGTGTGCGTACGCGGTAGTACCGAGTGAAAGGTGTGTCCAGTGATGGATGAACTCACGTTGTATGTTTGTCTTATCCACACGTTGCTTTGTCCCGTTCTAACGCTGCTATGTCCTTGCGGCTATGCACTCCTAGTACTTTGATGAATTTAATGTATTTTATTTTTTGTACTTTTTGCAAATAAAATGTTAAATTCATTCATACACGTCTGACCTGAGCCGAGTCCGAGGGGGAAGGGAAGGTAAAGTTAGCAAGTGGTTGAGTCAACTTGAGTCAAATTTAAATTGTAATCAAATGAATGTGAAGAGTCTATTCATCCGTTTCAATTGATGAATTTTTAATGGTGCACATAGCTAGATGCTCTTACCGGATGCTATTACCGTAAATAATCAGCGAGGTTAAGCAACTAGGGTCAAGCAACTCTCGGTCAAGCAAATCTCCGAGCTTTGGAGGGCACGTTAAGCTGTCAGTCCCGGTTATAGTCATTGTACAACAGTCGTTAAGCCATGTCAGAGGCCTACTGGGCGTCTTGAACATCTCTGGCACTAGGGCAACCACTGCCCTTACGATAGGTAAGTAATGGAGTGAAAAAAGTAAAGGTAATCTCTACATATAATAAAGTCGTAAGAAAGTAAAACTGTAACTTGTATATTTTTTTAAAGGATACTTGGGGCGTGATTTAAAATCGATATCGAAGCCAAAAATATAGTTTTTAGAATTTTTGTCTGTATGTATGTCCGGGCTAAACTCAAAAAGTACTGCATGGATTTACTTCAAATTTTGCATCTAAATTACTAAGAGGTCGGGTCAACATATAGGCTACATATTATCGCGCTATTACCCACGGGCAAGGAGCTGTAATAATTTATAAAGTTTAACGCGGGAAAAACCGCGGGGCACAGCTAGTTTAAAAAATATATTTAGGGACGTATGCTAGCCACCCGAGGCATATTTATTCAATAATAGATGACCGGATGAACTTCGTATCACCAACATATATAGAACAGTGTCATCTATTTCCGGATCGTAATGGATTAATTATTTCGTGCTTGCTGTCGTTAGGTTAGATGTGCATTTTAAGCCTATGCATTCACTCTAGATCGCAATTCTGATATACCAATGCTATTATTTATATTGACTGCCTTGTTGGTCTAGCGGTAGCGTGTTCACCCGCAGAAAACGAGGTCCTGGGTTTAAATCCCGGGTCAGGCCAAAAGTGATTTTGGGACTTTTCTGTGAAAAGAAAAATTTCTGGGAGTTAGCGGTATTATACTCCCGTGCCTCGGAGAGCACGTAAAGCCGTCGGTCCTGTACCTGACCTCTTTCCGGTCGTGTGGCTAGGCGTTCCAACGGATCATGAAAGTGATGGAATAGAAAGTGCCTCTGTGTTTGCGCACACACTTGTGCACTATAATATGTCGTGCGCAGATGCCTAATCTCTATTGAAACTGGCCGACGTGGCCGATATTCGGCTAGGAGGACACACATCATTGTTTAAATTATCTGTCACTTACTAGTCTTCAGTACAGTAACAGTTAGCACATGAGGTAGCTGGGGACAGATTTAATTTTGATTGATTTCGGTGACCTAACTCGGCATCCTTCCCATTGTAAATAAAAGTAAAGAAAGTCTTCAGGCATTAATTAAAAATACAAAATAATATCATTATGGCACGAACCCTTG
Organism: Pseudoips prasinana; assembly: GCA_951640165.1. Taxonomy (NCBI): domain Eukaryota; kingdom Metazoa; phylum Arthropoda; class Insecta; order Lepidoptera; family Nolidae; genus Pseudoips; species Pseudoips prasinana. The sequence continues at coordinate 11,065,040 of OX621254.1, forward strand.
TCATAGTAACATATTTATTGAGTACCCTAAACCGGCGAGCATGTATGAAGAATATAATGACAGTTAATGAGGCGAAAGAGGTGTGCAAGGATCGTGACAAATTGAAGTCCGTTGTCTCTGCCTACCCCTCTGGGAAACAGGCGTGAGTCTATGTATGTATGTATGTTAAATATATTTTATATCAAGTTCTGGCAACCGTATAACTGATATACTACTTTTCTTTTGTATGTAACCAGCTTTCCCGGCAAACGTTGTACTCCCTTAACAATAAAAATTGGCATAAATAGAAATAAACAATACAAGATTTTTTTCAATTATTAAAACGTTCCGTGGGCCTTAAGGAACATACAAAAAAATACCAAATTAGTCGAGCCATTCTCGAGTTATGCACTTAGCAACATTAATTCTTATTTATATAGAAAGAATAGTTGTCCCGACAAACTTTGTACTCCTTTGACTATAGAAATAATTTATATAGATTTTTTATTATTATTAAAACCTTCCATGAGCCCCAAGGAACATACAAAAAAATAATTACCAATTGGTCGAGCCATTCTCGAGTTATGCCCTTAGCAAAATTCATTTTTATTTCTATAAATATTAATTTAAGCTCCTTAAGTATTGTCTTATTTCATAAAAAAAATACATCTAAATATCTCGCCTATGCAGGTTGGCCGAGGAGTTGACGTTCAAACGCAAAATTTAGATACTTTTTAATGAGGAGTATCCCAATCACCCCCATCCCTCTACGATTTTACGTTTTTTATATACTTTGACAATTTATGAGCCCTGAGCTCAAACCCTAATTTTGAACTTTCGCATAAATTCTAAGTCAGTTCTGCAATACGTAGATAACCCATACTTTTTAGGGTGTTCGGTTAAACTATGCTAATTAGTTATCACAAAAAAACTGGACCAGAGCCTCTAGCACAAGTTCCTGCAGTTTACTTACTCGATCACACGTACAGTTTCCTCCCATACATTGAGCACCAGCGCCTCTCGCGGAAACTATTAAGAACTAAAACTCTGATGCTCAATGTATGGGATGAAACTGTACGTGTGATCGAGTAAGTAAACTGCAGGAACTCGTGCTAGAGGCACAGAAATGTTCAACAGAACGAGAAAAATTTTTTAGGTGTTTACGAAAAAAATCTTTAAATAAATTATATCTCGAGAACTACGCAAAATCGTACAACATACGTGGTGGTGATTCGGATACTCCTCATTATAAAATATCTAAATTATGCGTTTGAGCGTCAACTAGGCCAACCTGTATATTATTTACTTCTACAAGTCCTTATACTATTCCTCCATAATGCTTTGCTCAACTTAATCAGTCCTAGCCTGGCTATAACTTTAGACTAACAATGTCGTTTTATCGCAGATATTACGAGGGTATTCAATATTAAATTGTAGAATGTTATATTTTTTTGGATACATAAAAGAAAGTATTACATATTTTTCTGAGACTATGTGAGCCGTCTTATGATTAGGTATATATGTTTTGTTTGTGTATGATGTATGTGTGCAAGTGTGTGTGAGTGTCCACGTGTATATTTTTGTGTATGTATGTTGTGTGTGTGCGCGCGCGAGTGTGTACGTGAGGGCGTGTGTATTTGTAGGAATGAAATTTTTTGAGAATTTTGTTTTTATACCTTTCACTGCTTCACCTGACCATAAAGGTGAGCAAGGGCCCGAGCTGTCTAGCAAATAAAACTATAAACAAAGTACCCGCGCTGGAGGGCACCTTTTGGGGTATGGGGTACGAACCTCGATTCTGACGGGGATATGCGTGAGAGGGTTGTATCGTTTTGGAGATGTTATTCACACTCGCCCATCGGATCCCAAACTAAACAGAGCTTGTACTATGGAAACCAGATAACTGATATTCTACATATACTACTTTTCTTTTGTAAAAATATACTTGTATAGATAGATAATTACACCCAGAATCATTACAAACAAACATGTTCATGTACACAAATATCTGTTCTGAGTGGGAATCGAACCCACGACCTGCGGCGTGAAAGGCAAGCATCTACCAATCACGCCGTCCGGCCGGTCGTATCTTAAGTTATTTACATTATTAATATATTTATTATTAAAAAAAAAATTGCACCTCATATAAACTGTGTTGCTCAGAGAAAATTTCCATGTTTTACCGATTATGTAGAAGTATATTACCCGTGGGACCACTTTAACTTGCGGTCTGTAGGTAGGGTTGAACGTAACTCAACGCCAGGTCTAGTTATTATTGTACTGGGCAGTGTAGATGGGACATTTGCTTTCCATTGGTCATCATTATGGCTATATGTGCTGATAATTATACTAGGTTAGGTAGGTACAACCACATACGCATACTGCATCAAAGCTTGAAAAATATTGATTTTTTGTTATTATACAAAACTCAACTTTGTAAGCATCATTTTTATCATATAACTGAGGTCTTGCTTTTTAGGGTTCCGTAGACAAAAAGCAAAAAACGGAATATAGACCGTCTGTCTGTCCGTCCGTATTTCACAGCCACTTTTTTTCGAAACTATAAGAGCTGTACTGTTGAAACTTGGGTAAGTAGATGTATTCTGTGAACCGCATTAAGATTTTCACACAAAAATTGAAAAAGAAAAACAATAATTTTGGGGGTTCCCCACACATAGAACTGAAACTCAACAAAATTTTTCTTCATCGTACCATACATGTCATGTGAGGTATCTATGGATAGGTCTTCAAAAATAATATCGAGGTTTCTAATATTTTTTTTTTCTAAACTGAGTAGTGTGCGCGAGAGACACTTCCAAAGTGGTAAAATGAGTGCCCCCCCCACCCTTGTAACTTCTAAAATAAGAGAATGATAAAACTAATAAAAAAATAAGATGTAAACTTTCACCGAAAATTGGTTTGACCGAGATCTAAAAAGTAGTTTTTCTTTAATGACCTATTAAAGAAAAACTACTTTTAAATATAAATAAATCATTACCCGCAATTTACCTTTCATTTAATCAACTGAAATACTTGCTGCTACGGAACCCCTCTTGGGCGAGTCTGACTCGTACTTGGCCGGCTTTTTGTTTTCACCACCGATTCAAACAAGTATAAATATGACCATCCCGAAGTCATTGCATATCGGTTAAAAAGATATCGGAATCGTTTCTCAAACAACGGATAACTTGCATAACGTCTGTAAAAAATTATCATACATCATCATACAATTGAATTGTTAAAAATAATATATATATATTTATTTTTTTGTTTTTTGTTTGAATTATTTTCTATTATATATATATATATATATATATATATATATATATATATATATAATTAACCGTTCTATGTAAAGGTTGATCCAGTTAGATATTAAAATAAATGTTGATCCACCTTTTTGCAGTGTATAATTGGCTCTTTACAAATATAACTGATATACTTTGATCCGAATTTGAAATGGAAGGGTTGTTTGGGGATCTGCGTCGGTCACTTTGCAACATACTTGCCATCAAAAAATACATGAACTAAATGTTTTTGTTGATCCGTAACGGTCGCAAAAATTATACCGACGCGTCAAATGTGCATCCGTTTTATATTCATGCTCATGCGCAATCTTACTCACTAACGTTGATCCGAGGGCATTTGACCTTGAACCCGTCGACACCGTCGAAAATGGGATGGTGTTTAGACGTGTGGTTACTGTCAGACAAGAAATCTGTTTGCAGCGGATTATTGTGATGGTAAGTATTTTTAAATATTTCTTTATATATACGAAATTATCAGTAACGTTTATTATTAAGAATTAATTAAAAAATTAATTTTCGAGTCAGAAAAGCAGATACCTACTTGATCCCTTTTATTATCTACTCTGTTACTACTTACCTACCTATGCCTAGTATGTCAATATTATGTAATTTGCATTATTTTCATGTTTTTTGCAGAAAATATGTCTCATCTTAATTTGCCTGGATTAGATTCTGTGTCTGAGAATACATCCGGTAGCTCAGTAATTTCTTTAATATCTACTATAAAAATTAGTCAAAATGATCGAATAAGATATGATGGAATGATTGCTCTTTCTGATAACTCAAACGATAGTCTTATTGAGAATTCTGAACTGTTTAATCCTAGTGAGCAAATTCAGACTAGTGTAAGTACCTACCTACTTTATTCTATTAGTATTCATACTGAGATTTTATAATAAATATAGGTATTTAATTTTTATACAATTTTTCAGAATGCAATTGAAAGTGAAAAAGAAACTGAAGTTGCACTATTAATTAGAAGTAAAGCCATATTGATGATGATAATCACCGGAATAAATATGTACCTGACCACAAACATGCTGTTACCTAGCACTTGTAATTCTTGAAAACTCCGGCTCCATTTTACAAGTTTATTTTAAGTTAATTAATTAGAACTTAAAAAAAATTAGAGTATATAATATTTAATTTTTTGTTTTATACTTTTGACGATGAATATTATGATGACCCAGTAATCGTTTAGTTGAAAAAAAAATTGCAATAGAAAAGTAAAACAGTTACAAGAAAGAAACACAGAAGTCAATAGTGTGGAAAGGAGCCAGAACTTATCGACTAATGAGGGCGTAAGTGTGATAGAAGGAAATCTGGATTTTGAAGGAGGTAATGTTGAAAAAGACGTTAATATTATGGCGAGAAAACATAAATGGGACCGAAGGAATGCATATTTCTACTGTCAAGCAATTGTATCTAATTATTCTAGACATCTTTTACGTAACCACGTAGATGAAATCGAAGTTCTTCAGTATAAAGCTATCAATGATAAAGACCCTAAAATACGAAAACAAAAACGAAAAAAAAAATACAGATACATTGAGAAACAAGGGACATTTTGTACACAATTCTAAAGTGAGCTTTGATCGGGACGCTCATTTAACCTATTACCATCAAAACGAAGCAACCAGGGTAGCTCTAGCCCGTGAACTTACGCTACTTGTAAAACATGCTTGGGCACATTTAAAAGATCTTCATTTTTCAGACATTTAAGATATTGTAAAGCTTCTGAACATGTTATTCCGTAACTTAAAACAAAAGCATCGTTTATCACTGCTTAATAACGATAAAAAACAAGACAATTAGTACAACCAAGATCCTAAAAATAAAGACCCTACAACTAAGTCAAACGGAAGCATGACGGAAACAAAATGGTCAAGTAGTACAAGTGAAAGCGATATTAAATAGATTCAGAAACGAAGTAAAACTAGACGAACAAAAACAAAAATATATATCATAAAGATTCTAAAAATAAAAATATCAATATTAAATCAAATAACATACAGACAAAAATAAAATGCCCGAGTTCAAGCAATAGTGATAGTGATAATCCAATTAAGAAACGAAAAAAAGACAGTCATAGAAAGTGGTCGGATGAAGAGATAAAATTAGTCAAACAATATTTCCAATCATACATAAATAAAAAGATAAATCCAGGCAAAAACAAATGTATGGAAGTTTTAAATAAAGAACCTATTCTTCAAAATAGGACTTGGATTGGTGCAACTTAACACGTATGTTAACAATATTTATAAGAAAAAGTAAATATATTTTAATGAAGATTCTGTGTAATACAACAAGTTCCTCTTAATATTAATAGTAGGTAATTGTATTGATCTCATAACAAGGGCACATGTAATGTCTCCTAAATGTTAGACTGATTCATTTAGTTAGTAGTTTAGTGATAGTACCTGGTCTACCTATTGAATGAGTTGTAAGAATATTTGGTATGTGATTTTTTTTCTACCTGTTAATAATTATAATCTTTGACTGACTGATTATAAATATTTTGAAGATGTTTTTTAAGTTATATAATTAATAAAAATATTGAGAACATAGTTTTTCTTATTATCTGGCTAATTATAATGTTTGTTACATATGTTAGAATTGTCGATTAAGTAAGTACCTATAAACGAAATGTTACTTAACTTATGTTTTTTATTTTCATAATAATTATGTCTTTTTATTTTCTTAATGTTAGTAATGTCTAACGGATTAAAGATGTTATATAGTAAAAAAAAATATGATTGATAACAATTGTTTTTTTCTACATGTCATCCAAACTCAACTTTGATATGATGCGATAAGTTAATTTGTTGCCTTTCAATTATCACTTTAATTAATGTATGTACTTAAACATTATAATAACAATTAGAAATTATATACGACTATATCTATTGGTAGGACTCTTGCGAGGGCAGTCTGAGGAATGGCCAGACCTTTGTCAGTTAATCAACGGCCAAGCAGTAGCTAATCAACGCTACGGTGTTCCGGGTTGAAGGGCATTGTTTGCGGAGTAATAACGGGGCTTCGAGACTCTAGATCTTATATCTCAGGGTACTGAGTGCGATACAATGTCACATACTCTGTATGACATTGAGCTGCTGGCATGCAGGCAGCTGGGCACGAAGCTTAACATCGGGTAAGCGACAAGCTCGTGTCGTCAACAAATTTCCTCACTATATTTATATCATACCTATAAACATAAAAACCTAATAAATAAAGAAAAGTTAATGATTAGGTGGTCTTGCAATAAATTATAGGAATTAAACCATCCATATACCTTAGGTATATCCAGTAGGAGGACTTGCTGCCTTCTGATTGGCCCATTTGAATCGGATCAACAACTATCGGAGTGGATTTGTATATTGGATCAACATTTCGGTTGCGTCTCCTAAACTTCAACGGAGTAAATCGTTGATCCGGCCGGAACCACATTTGTATGAAAAATATTACATTGGATCAACAAAAACCAACCGGATCAACATAGGTTTTCGGATCAACAAAGTGCTCGCGGTATAGCACGCATGATCAACAATTGACGGATTGATATAACTATATATATATATATATATATATATATATATATATATATATATATATATATATATATATATATATATATATATATATATCTATAATAGAGATGTATAAATAGTGGGTAGTATTTTGTTTTTCAGAAATAAGATAAAAATATTTAAAACTACGGACACGTATACGTGCTTGTCTTTTCCCATTGCACGATGATGAAGAATTAAATTTATTAACATGGGATTAAAATGAGATCAAATATTTTCAAATTAATTAAGAAAAGTTGAAGGAATATGTGTTGCGTCCTGGACATTAATTATTTTCTGTTTTGACTGCACGCGTGGCGCAGCGGCTAAGACAGTTGCCTCGCCACTTCGTGTCGCGGATTCGAGTCCCAAGCCAGACAACTATTTGTGTGACCCATAAATAGTTGTTCTGAGTCTGGATGTAATTTGTGTCCGTCTATTATATGTTTGTAAAGTACCCCAATCCCAAAGGATTAGAGGATTAGACTAAGTAGTGCGAGCGTTGTCTTAAAAAAAATTACTACTAAAAAATAAAATAAAATTGTATTGTTTGACCGTACAACACCGTTTATGTAAACGTCCGGTACAACACCGGTGGGGCCGATTTAACCTGCCCGCTGCGGTGTGTAGGTACAGACGCCAGCACATCCAGCTACCCCAATCTGTCAAATTTCGTTTATAGATTTTCAAATTCATGACAAAAGCATTAGGATCACTTTCAATTGGGAAATTTTGACAGATTGGGGTAGCTTGATGTGCTGGCATCTGTACCCAGGATTGGAAGTAACTTAATGCTTAATATAATCTTATATAAATTAATTAAAATCATTTATAATTTCACACAACCAATGCCATCAGAAACTTATACGAAAACACTTTAATTCGAAAGTCTTTCTCTCAATTTGACATTGTATTCTCATAAAAAAATTTGTTGAATCGCTTGTAACTTGGAAATAAATCTTTAAGTACATTTCAAAACGATTTGAATCACTTAAGCGCAAAGCAGCTCAGCTTTATTGATTGATTGCTATTGACCAACGGCAACTTGCTTACTCACTACGGCATTTCGACTCGAGAGTCAAAGTCGACAGCCGTAGCCTGATAATGGCTTTCGTTTTTCTGTCAATGCTTGCATGCAATGCTTGCATGCAATGCAGTTGAATTAACATAATAATAATAATGTATTTATTTATCTCTTTCACAAAGGTTTGGTGTACATACGAGTATTATGTAAAGAAATTCAGAGAATAAACTATCATACCTTTGTGAGAGACTGGCGTCTATAGTAGGTAAGACCTGTGTTACAGATCACCAGGCTCCCACCTCTGGGTCACATCTTGGTGATACTTACAAATTATCGAAAATACTATGTACTTAATCTTAATATACTATAATATACATATATTAATTGACAATAACTTGATACGAGCTAGCTAAATATCATTTCTGTAATAAAATAAATTTTATAAATGTTTTCATACAAGATGTACCTAAATATCTATGTTACTAGAAATAATATCTAATGTATACAACTATATTGCTACAAACATGTTCTGACTATTTACAAGCGCTTTTTTAAAGTCTACGTGAATAAAAACCTTTTTTATTTTTTTATTTTTATTTTTTTTATGAAATAATGGATATAGTAAAAATGAAACTTACTAATTACAATTTGTGAGTGTTTGTTTGTCCGTTTAGCTTACTTATTATGTGCTATATTTAATTAGATCGACATAGTTAGCAGATTTTCAGTATCATTGTATGATAAATTCTGCAACCACGCTGTTAACTTTATTTTTAATTTGAATTTATTCAAGAAGTAAATGGAAAGAATAAAGTTAAGTTTGTTCATATATGGGCCCAAAAGGCAATAGAATCTGTGTGAAAGAGTCGTACATGAAACCATACAGACATCATCTTTGTAAGGTGTTAGGATATCGCACTCTTAAGTATGTACAGACGCCAGCACAACAAACTACTCTAATCTGTCAAATTTCTCCAATTCAAAGTGAACCTTATGCCTTTGTGATTAAGTTGAAAATCTATAAAAGAAATTTGATGATTGGGGTAGCTGGATGTGCTGGCGTCTGTACATACGTACGTATCATTATTTCGACTTACTTATAATATGGGCAGTTGTCACTCTAGAGTAAGTGTTGTTCAAGCCGCCCAGTAGGCGTCTGACATGGCTTAACGACTTTTGTTTCATGACTATAGTCGGGACCGATAGCTTGACTTGCCCTCCGAAGCACGGAGATGCTCAGAAATTAAACCACTTTGGTGGTTACCCATCTATGGACTGTGAGGCTAGTTGCTTAACCTCGCCGATCGCTTCCGGATTGGTGATAGCACTGGCTATGAGCGCCTAGCTGACTTCGACTGCTCGTGTGACGCAGTCGTGGGGATAGTTACCTCGCCACTTCGTGTCCCTGGTTTGAGTCCCGCACAGGGTAACTATTTGTGTGACCCATAAGTAGTTAATAATAATCACAATATCCTTGGACATTATAAACATACGGTCATCTGATCCCAAACTAAGCAGAGTTTGTACTATGGTAACCAGATAACTGATATACTACTTTACTTGTAAATACGTACTTATATTATATAAGTATGTATTTACAATTTTAAATGACAACGCCCACATTAGGGTATCTAATCCCTGTGTCGCGGGGTACTTTACAAACATATAATAGGCGGACACAAATTACATCCAGACTCAGAACAACAATTTATGGGTCACACAAATAGTTATCCGGCGCAGGAATCAAACCTGGGACACGAATCGGCGAGGCTACTGTCTAAGCCGCTGCACCACACGTGCAGTCACATTAAACCCAGATTCAGGATAAACAGACATGTTCAGGTACACAAATATATGTCCTGGGTGGGAATCGAACCCAAGATCAGCGGCGTGAAAGGCAATCAACTACCAATCAAGCCAACCGGCCCGTCTAATATTCTACAGAAGCCTGTAAATACGATAAAATAAAATAAAATAAATAAAAAAGGTTTTTATTCACGTAGGCTTTAAAAAAGCGCTTGTAAATAGTCAGAACATGTTTGTAGTAATATAGTTGTATACATTATTATTTCTAATAACATAGATATTTAGGTACACATTGTATGAAAACATTTATAAAATTTATTTTATTATAGCAATGATATTTAGCTAGCTCGTATCAAGTTATTGTCAAGCGATTATGTTTAATTATCTAGTTTAAGTCTAATATTTTTACTACATACACAATACACGATGAAGATCTACACACTACAATGCACTAGTAATGGCTTGTAATGTCAAGCCATTAGCGTTATCTTTCACTAATGCATGCCAAATAAGAAATTGTCGCACAGTAATTTTGTAAACTACTGTGTGTCAAGACGGAGGACTAAAGACTTTATTATCATTGAATACATTTACTTGCCATCCAAGTCACATAAATAAAGTCGCATTTATACGCTTAGCCTGTAAAGTAAAATAAAACGTCGACGTAATTTTACGTCCCGTCCTTTACCTGAGCGATTAACAATAAATTATTACGTGGTATGTATCTCGCTTCGTTGTATTGCAGGTCCGTAGCCAATTGATATGACGGGGCCCCGGACCGGACTAATCCATAAAAATATCAAGCCGTGAGATACAAACCAAGTTTACGAGAGTCAAACTGATCCGGCCTACCAAGGTAGACTACCTTTTTTTTTTTTTTTTTTTTACGTGGGGAAATCCTTTATGGATCGTCCCGCCGCTGGGGAAGCGACGGGGTATGTCGGACTCACAGCCAGATGGTAGTGCTGGGTTTACCGACTAAAACCCCACGGTGTTCCTCAGCCACCTATAGTCCAGACCACGGGATTCGCTCGCGCATTCACCGCAGTCTGGACAGGCGCTGGCCCACTCATAAGTGAGCCCCACTTCCGTTGGGGGCACCCTTGCCCCCCTAGTCAAGAGGGGCGCGCGCGGAACACGGCGCGCCACCGTCTCAGGCCTATTCTGGTTGGACGGAGGACTGCCCCAAGTCCACCATCCGCAGGCCACTCCTCATGGAGGCCGGAGATTGGCTATATGCGCCCTCCGACGCCCGGTTCTCCTGGCGCGGCTTGGGCGGGAAGACAGTGCCTCCCGTTCTCGCCCCGCCACCTCTTTTGCGATCATCACCTCCTCGCAAAAGGTGGCGACGATATTCCAAGAACTCTCGCTTGCAACCATGAATTCGGTCACCGTTGCAAGCGAGATGTCAGCCGCACCCATTGCAGCACCGAGAACACAGCGCTGTGTCTCCCAGGCTGGGCATTCCACCAATGTGTAATTCATAATTCATTTAATCATTGTCGAACATAGGTACATACATTTTTAACAATACATTTCCAGATGTGAGTGAAAGTGTCTTCCCATTATGTTCTACCATTATGGCATGCAATGGTTATACAAAATTTAAATTTATTAATATGTCGATGTTATAATTCTAGTTAATCAAAATATAATGTTAATATAGTCATTCATGGATACAAATTTAAAATTACAATTGTCAAATTAAAAACTTTACAGCAGTCAAAGCGATATAACATAAAACAAAATCAACAATTCTAGACCAATTATTATTACAATTTTTATACAATTAACAAACTATTAATACACAATATAAATGTAAAAATTTTTAGTCTCAAAGAAATTTTATTATAATTTCTTTTACCAGTCATATACCATATAAATGTCTGACGTAAAAATAAATACAGTGGATTTAATTGATAGACAAGTCGGACCCAGTACACATTGACATGATATGTATTATGCTTGCACATTTTTGTCCAACAGATATTCATTGATTGTGTAGGAGGTTTTTTTAATTAAAAACTTGACAAGCATTTTTTGAAATTATCTAGTATCATTTTCCAGTATAATAAGTCTAGGTAGTTGATTGAAGATTTTAGGTGCCATACCTAGGAAGTTCTTATTATAAACTGTTTTTTGTGGGGTATATGTCGTATTTTATTTTTATGCCTAGCGCTGTTTACAGTTCCATACATATTGAAGTTGTTTTTGACGAAGACAACAACTTCATAAATGTATAAGCACGGTAGTGTCAAAATACCGAGCTTGAGAAAAAACGGTTTACAGCTGTCTGTACTTTGAATGCCACAAATAGCTCTAAGGCATCTTTTTTGGGCTCTGAAGACTGTTTCCATATTCGTGGAGTTAGACCATAGCGAAGAGATGAAGTGACTTGTGCATGATAGGCTGTGACTAATACTGACTGGTTTACTACTTTGGATTAATTGTAAAGGGCATATGAAAATTTACTCAGACGCTTACAAACACTAACCGTATGAGTTTTCCATGACATATCCCGATCAAAATCTAGCCCTAAGAATTTTGTTGTATCAGTTTCAGAAACTATTTTGTCACCGTACCGAACATCAGGCCTTATATGTTTTGTTCTAATTTTAAGGTTATTTACATTTAACCAGTCTATTATATCTTTAAGACAATCATTTATTTCTTTCACAAGCGTCACATGATCATTAATACTAAATACTACATTACAGTCGTCCGGAAATAATGTCATTGGGTGTTTTGTTACTTTCGTTATGTCATTAATATAAATTAGAAAAAATAAGGGGCCTAATATACTTCCTTGGGGTACACCATAATATATATACCTTTGATTAGATGTATAAGTTTTCTCTGATTTTGAACTGATACAAATCTTTCTAACTTGCGTTATGACATGTGTTTCCTATCGGTTAAATAAGACTCTAGAAGTTTCAGTGCATTACCTCTAACACCATATCGTTCTAGCTTATTTACCAGTCTATTCCTATCCACGTAGTCGAATGCCTTACTCATATCCATAAACAATGCCGCTACCGGCCTTCGATTATCGATACTCGTAATTACAGTCTTAAATAGTTTAAGAATGGCCATATTAATATTTTTATTCCTCCTGAAGCCGTATTGTTCCTCAGCAAGTATATTGTTTTGTTCAAAGAATGAAAGCAGGTAGTTATATTATGAGGAATTTTCAAGATCGCTTAGGTGTCACGTGGAACTTTGCCTATATATATGGCGAGTCAACGGTGCCTCTCTCTCTTTTGGGGCCAGACGTCGACGACGGCGAAGCTCTGCTGGTTTACGTATCGATTAAATCTTGAGTGTAATGTGCAATGGTTACAGTGTTTCTCGTTATAAGTGATTTGTCATAAGAAAATTGTTGCTGATTTCTAAATTATTTATTCTGAAGTGTGAATAAACCTCATTTTTATAATAAAATCCTTTTAATTCCTAAAATCAGAATTGGTATAAAGAACCCAAGTGCTGCTTGTTGCCATCCAAATGTAATAAGATCTAACCTTGTGTTACTTTCATTTGTGATTTTCTTAAGACAAATCAACCACGTTTTGTATTTTGTGTTAAGGTGTTGCGAAATGCTAAAGCTGCCACGTAAGTCACGTAGTCGAGTGTGAAACGCTACCTTTCACACTGCGCAGAGCCACGTCAGTCAAAAAAATAAGTGTATCTAATAGAGAACCTGATAGCAACTGCCGACACTGTGTCCGTACACGGCGGTCGCGTCCACCATCATAGTCTCGTTCTGAAATGAAACACCGATCACGTAGGCGTGTTTCTTCGTTGTTAGTTAGTCAAAAACGGACGATTTCCGTTTACGTTCCTTGAGTGATAGCAGTACCTATAAGTTCATGTAAGTGTGAACCTGAAGTTTCTTCCAAGGCACAAGAAAATCTACACCGTACGTTGGATAATATCACGATTAGTTAAGAAATGATCGAAAGTAATTTTACTTCTGTAAAATGAACTAAAAATGTGGGTAGTCCGGCTACTATTGACATGATCAGTCGATATTTCAAGTCGTTCGTTTTGTTTAGAGTTGTTCTAATGACTATTGTGTTTTAACCGTTGCCGAGTGTATTAACAGTGAGCACAGTCTACGAAGTGTACACAAGTTTGTTTTGTTTTTGTAAATTTTTGTATTGTGTGATTTACGTAAGTAGATACAAGTTAATTGTTTTGTTTGTGAAATACCGCTATGTATTTCACGTGGCTGATCAAGACTTTTCTTGAAAGGTGAATCCCATATCAGGGCGTGAAACCATTTACTTAGTTTGTCGCACGGTAGTTTGCGATAGTCCGGTGAAGGAGTGAAAGCCTCCTAGGCTAACCGATTCGTCATATTAAAATAAAAGGTAGTTTGCGATGTGTGTTACGAATTACGATCTAAGCTCGATCAGTAGACGTCGTAGTGTTGATAGCCGTCGCCGGCGCCGCTCAGTATCGTGTGCATTGCATGATAGCCATGGTATATAGCAGTAGGTATTGACCACCGCTGAGGAATGTAACCTCAAATTGTTGACATCACGGTGTTGTATAAAATGTCATGCCGTTGTTTTGCGCCTAATAGTAGTGCGAGCATTGAGTGAGGAGCTGAAAAGCCTATGATACAAGGTATTGACAAAGCTTACTAAATAACCTTTGACAGTCTTATCATTTTTGCCAATTTAATACTCGATATTCAATGTGTTATTTGCATTCCACAATATCAATTAGGTGTTATTCAAAACCTTGTAGGTAATTATACCTACGCTATTAAGCAGTGAACGTTCTCAAGATACTTTTTAGCAGCAGAGATAACAAAATAAGTTCGAAGTCATCCTCTGAAGTTTGCCTTGCGCAGTGGTTAAGATCATCGCCTTGTCATTCAATGACCCGGGTTCGATTCCCGTAAATTGCGTAAACTGTTTGTGTGAACCATAAGTGGTTGTACTCTGGATGTGTTTTGTGTACGTGAATTACATGTTCGCCATATAATTATGTTTTGTAAAAGACAAGGTCATACGGAGTACAAACGTTTCACAAAGGTGAGATCAGAGTCGTGTAAGCAATATGAAGACAAGTGAGTTATGGTCAGGTGAGGCCGAGACTGAGTTTTGGAGTTTGGTTTCACGTGGTTCATTTTAATTTTACTTCGATTTTCATTAAAGTCTAACCAAAAGAGTTCATGTTTGGTGATGTACACTATCATTCATATGTACAAATTGTTGGATCCGGAAATGCGTGAACCCTAAAGTTGGTGAGCATGTTTTGATAGTAACTTTTTAACCAAACCTCTTTAATTTTGTTTCATGTTACACATATGAATGGTGTATATGCGTGTCTAAGAAAGGCGAGTGAGTGCCTTGCTGTTTGGAACAAACTGTCTGCGTGGCCCAGTGGCTGCCTTCGACGCTGAAGTCCTGAAGCGTCTGATCTGGTAGGCGTGCACCTGGCGCGCGTGGCTGGCTGGCAGGAAGTCTTTACGTTTTGAGTTTTGTTCCGCAACTTTGGTAATAAGTTTCAACCTAATCATTAAATGTTATTTTGTTTATAGTACGCTTGGCGTCTGTGAAGACATGCGCTCCGTACAGTAAAATCAATGAGTTATAAGTGCTAGTCACTATAGTACTATGCACTCAGGCATGTCGCTTGGCGTTTGTCGCTATAACTTGGCGTTTGTCGCTATAACTTTGTGATAGTCTCCATGAATGGTTTATAAGTGCTAGTCGCTATGGCACTATGCACTCAAGCGTGTGTCGCTTGGCGTTTGTCGCTATAACTTTACATTTGTGCCTATAAATTTACGTTTGTGATTATAACTTGGCGTTCGTCGCCACAGGCCTGTTTGTATTAGGCATTGTCTAGTACGTATTGTAGGCAACTTTGTACGGTTGCTATGATAATTGACTGTTTGTGTTTTATGCAGATGATAATTCTGATGACGGTGAGCTCTCTAATGCAGTAGGAGCTGGCGATCATAGCTTCGCCGTGTCTCCTGGTGCTGCTGAAGAAGCGCGGTCGTGGTCGACGCGTAGTCAGGAGAGGCCGTATGAGGAATTTTCAAGATCGCTGAGGTGTCACGTGGAACTTTGCCTATATATATGGCGAGTCAACGGTGCCTCTCTCTCTTTTGGGGCCAGACGTCGACGAGGGCGAAGCTCTGCTGGTTTACGTATCGATTAAATCTTGAGTGTAATGTGCAATGGTTACAGTGTTTCTCGTTATAAGTGATTTGTCATAAGAAAATTGTTGCTGATTTCTAAATTATTTATTCTGAAGTGTGAATAAACCTCATTTTTATAATAAAATCCTTTTAATTCCTAAAAATATATTACTTTTTCTATAATTTTGGAAAATATTGGTATCAGAGCAATAGGCCTATAATTTCCAGGGTCCTCCTTTTTGCCTTTCTTATAAAGAGGCTTAATGATAGATAGTTTAAGTCTATCAGGAAACACACCAGTCTCTAAACACAAGTTTATGATGTAGCTTAGCACTGGGGCGATAATGATTGCCACTGATTTTATTATGCCAGTAGTAATGTCATCGTAGCCTGTGCTTTTCGTGTTCTTCAGAGATTTGATAATTGTGACAATATCTGATGGAGTAGTGGGTTTCAGAAATATGGAGTCACAGTTAGAGTCAAATTTTATATCATTAGTCACATTTATGGAAGATTTGGATTCAATTTCGTCAATAAAATAATTATTAAATGTTTCTGCAATATTTTTTTGGTCACTCACAATTTTATTATTTAGTATAATTTGCTGTATTCCTTCAGATGGTTCATTATTTTTGTGTTTATTAATTATTTGCCATGTAGCTTTACTCCTATTTGTAGCAGTATTTATATAGTTGGTATTTTGTGACTTCTGTGTTAAATTAATTATAGTTTTTAACCTTTTGGAGTAATTTTTAAATAATGTTTTATTACGGGACGAAGGGGTTTTACGGAATTTCCATAGCATTTGCCGTTTTCGTTTGCAGCAAAGCCTAATTCCTGTACTAATCCATGTTGGTCTTTTTAAGGCGTACAATTTTATTTTTTTTAGTGGAAAGCAGAGGTCATAGAAAAGCTTAAAAACGTCATGGAATTGATTGAAAATGTCATTAGGATTATTGCCATTATAAATATTATTAAATGTCAAATTAAGTAAGCAATTGAAGCAGTGTGAAGCGCCGTGTCAACGGGGCTACCACAATGGTGACAACCGGGCGTCTCTTCTCGGCCTATCCGATGCAGGTACTTCCCGAAGCACCCGTGATCCGAGAGTACCTGCGTAAGCCGATAAGTGAGGGCACCGTGCCTTCTCTCCAGCCATTCCTCCATGATGGGTCTTACCTTTTTGACTTTGTAGCTTTACACCTAAAGTGTGAACTGACCCAGGGATCAGAAAAATTGCTAAAAAACAGCGCCATGACTAGTTTTAGCCCCATATATGTCTTTCAGCCCAATTTTACTGCAGGTTATTTTTTCGGGCGAAAGGTAGTTAGTCATGTCAAAAACATACCGGTTGTACTCACCGTTCATTCTTGTAGTAGGATGTAATTATAACTGCATGAGTGCAGTGAATGTCTGTAGTAGCTAAATAGCTTAGTATTAACGTAATTATTTATATGAAAAAACAAACAGCACGGCTTAAATGTAAGCTTAAAATTGACTTTACTTCTTCATTTCGAACTTGCCAAATACAAGAAAATGTAGTACAGTCGACGCCAAAAGTATAGATGATCAAAATCAGACGAAAGTTTTTGGATTTATGAATAATCATGGATATAGTATAATCAGCTAATATTTTTATTACATTTAACACGCACTCACTTTAGAACACATCACTGCCATTCAATATCCGATTATGACCATCTACTTTTGCCATTGACTGTACCTAAGTGATAAATAAATTTCATTATTTAAATTATTTAATTAAATTTTATCTCAATGCGCTGGCTGGTAACCCAGCCAGCGCATTGAGATAAAATTGCAATCGCAATATAAAATTTGCAGGCGTTGCTAGACATTCAAATTACATCTCTTATTCTATATTTTAGTAAGAATTAGGGGTTGATGACGTTTTGATTATTAGGGAATATGGGCCCCTATACGATGTGGGGCCCAACAGTACATACCTTAGATCCCTCTGCCCTTACGTTAAAGTGATGTATGTGAAGTGTGAGGTCTATAGATAAGTATTATTTATGACTAAGCCCTGTTTTAGCAATAAAATTATATTTTAGTTATTTTCATAGCATTATTAAATTCTCTGGGGAAATTTTGCTGACATAGAGACAATTTTTATATTGCAAAAGTTGTATATAGTTTCACTAAGAGAAAAGTTGGAAGTTATAAACGTTTTAACTGTTGCTTAGCAAAATTTATACGGCAATATTCTGAATGTGCACAAAAATAATAATAATAATAATAAGGTGCAGTAGTTGCCCTGAAACAATCCAACATATCACAGGCGCATGTAAAGCTATAGTCCAAACGGATTATAAGCACAGGCATGACCAGGTTGCTAATATTATTCACCAACAATTAGCTTTAAAATACCAACTACTTACCACTCCCCCAGTACCTTATTACAAATACATCCCAGAAATAGTTCTTGAAAATGCTACACATAAGCTTTATTACGACCGCGCCATTCTTACAGACAGAACCGTTCATTATAATAGACCAGACATAACTTTAATCGATAAAATAAATAGAACCGGATACATAATCGATATTGCTGTGCCTAATACACACAACCTACAAAATACAATAGGAGAAAAACTTGCAAAGTACACTGACCTAAAAACAGAAATAACACGGATGTGGAAATTGCGGCAAGTCACTATTATTCCAGTTGTATTATCTACTTTAGGTGTCATCCCCAACCAACTTCACTACTCACTAAAAACATTAGATTTACCACCTTATACATATAGAAATCTTCAAAAAGCCGTCATTCTCAACACGTGCAGGATAGTTCGAAAATTTTTACAGATTAACGATCAAGAAATATTACCAACTCGGGCTTGTTCATCACAACTTAGTACTAATTACTAATTCCCTGGGTTAACACTTGGCTTTGGCCCGTGTTCTCCTTACGATACCGGTGAAGACCGAGAAACTAAACATTAAAAAATAATAATAATAATAATAATAAATTTATTTTCACCACATCAGATTCATTTAAGTATACATAGTGTGCTTAGAAATACAGTACGTATAACATACTGGTACAATAAAATATGGAGGTACATTACGATGCTAGGTCACATACATTTGTGTGGTGACTAGCATCTTCGCTAAGTTATTTTTAAAATAACTTGTTATAAAGATGCTAGGCCCAAACTCCCTGAAGAGCATACTGACATCGGTAGCTAATAGTAATTTTTACATTTATTTAATATTAGAAAAATATATTTATTTTCTTAATTATGATGATTATTAGTGATTAAAAATAGAAGTTAAAATAATGATTAGTAATTAACTAAGCATGCAATAAATTGTGAGTGTGTGTGTGTGGGTGTGTGTGTGATGTGATTTGTGAATGTGTGATGGTCCGATAGATATTAGTTAAATTTAATTGAGTGAGCTTAACATGTTCTCCGTTTCGTCATAGTTTTTAGTTAATAACCATGTTGTAACTGACTTTTTACATAGATGTTTGGACATTGGAAATATGTTTATTTTCTTATTTATTAAATTATATAGGTGAGGTCCTAGGTAGCATTGAAATCTTTGGGTAAAGGAGAGGTTACATTTGTAAGGGTCGCATGGTTTATCTCTTCGCCTCTTGTTTGATGGTTGATAAGGAGTGTTGAGCACAAAAATAATGGTCAATTTATAAAGAAAAGTGAAATTCATAGTTTAAATACTCGAAGTAAGCATAATCTTTTTGCACATGCCACTCGTCTCCACAGAATTAGTAACTCTTTTATGGGCAGTGTGTCAGCTTCTACAACAAACCTACTGACTGACATCAGGAAACTGCCAACTGACAAGTTTAAAACGAAATAAAAGCCAAATAATCAAATTGTAATTAGATACAGAAGACATTCCTTAATTGTATTGTATTGTATAACTTTTATTGCGAATATACAAATAAATCCAAGAGTGTTAGTAACATAAAAATAACTTATTTTTTAGTGTTAGTATTTACTTTGACTATTGGCTTGTTGGTCTAGCGGTAGCGTGTTCACCCGCAGTGGACGAGGTCCTGGGTTCAAATCCCGGGTTGGGCCAAAAAGTGATTTTGAGACTATTCTGTAAAAAGACTAAATTCTCAGCATCAGCCCGAAGTCTGGGAGTTGGCGGTATTATACCCCCGTGTCTCGGAGAGCTCGTCAAGCAGTCGGTCCTGTGCCTGACCTCTTTCCGGTCGTGTCGCCTAAGTGTCCCATCGGATCATGAGAGTGATGGAATAGAAAGTGCTCCTGTGTTTGCGCACACACTTGAGCACTATAATATGTCCCTCGCAGATGGCTAATCTCTGTTGAGACTGGCCGCCGTGGCCGAAATTCGGCTAGGAGGACATTATTATTATTTACAATTAACCGTACAAAACGGCAAATAATTGGCGAGTTGAGGTTCTCGGCTATAATTTTCAGAATGCTATTCTGACTGTCTCTCACTCTTCACACAATAATTACATTAATTATCTTAATGTTGTGTTTCTGTGTGTGAGTAAGGTCGCCAGAGCTCATAGGGTGGGAAGAAGGGTCAATAACACTTGTTGCTAGCTCTTAAAGGCCGGCAACGCTACCGAGACTGCTCTGGTGTTGCGAGTGTCCATGGGCGGCGGTAATCACTAACCATTAGGTGACCCACTAGCTGGTTTTTTTTTATATCAGAGGGCGCTCTGATATAAAGAAATGTTAAGATGATCCTGATTTCCACAATGGAGTTTTCAATCAACAGTTGTCAATCGCAGTATGATAGTCATAGTACACCTCAGGACAACTGCTATGCCCTCCGCGAGATGAGATGGGGTGGCGATTTTGTATGCCGTTAGCCACACAGCAAACCATATTGACGGTCACCGTAGCCTAGCTGGCAGTGCTCCTGCCTACGAAGCGGGTGGTCTTGGGTTCGAATCCC
Organism: Pseudoips prasinana; assembly: GCA_951640165.1. Taxonomy (NCBI): domain Eukaryota; kingdom Metazoa; phylum Arthropoda; class Insecta; order Lepidoptera; family Nolidae; genus Pseudoips; species Pseudoips prasinana. The sequence continues at coordinate 11,085,812 of OX621254.1, forward strand.
GGTAAGTGCAAATATTTGTGTGATGAGCACGAATATCTGTTTCTGAGTCATGGATGTTTTCTATGTATTTCAGTATTTATCTATCTATATAAGTATGTATATCGTCGCCTGGTACCCATAGTACAAGCTTTGCTTAGTTTGGGGCTAAGATGATCTGTGTGACATTGTCCCTAGATATTATATTATTATTATATTAGTTCAAACGTATTTTGACTATTCAAAAGCACTTTTTAAAGTCTACGTGTTTAAAAGATTCCTTGTTTTATACTTGCAAAGCTGATCAGCTATAACTTTTATCGGCTTACAAGCTCCTTGATTTATTTTTTAAATAAGGGTTGTATAATTTGTTGTATTTATAGATATTTTATATGTACTGACTTTACGACTGCCAATCTATACTAATATTATAAAGAGGTAACGTTTGTGAGTTTGTGACGTTGTAAGGGGTAATCTCTGGATCTACTGAACCGATTTTCAAAATTATTTCACCAATAGAAAGCTACGTTATTGTGAAGTGTCATAGGCTATGAAAAATTATTACGCGGGACAAACAGGCAGGGACAAAAATATTTATAACGCGGAACGAAGTTCGCGGGCACTGCTAGTTAATTAGAAATCTGCACAATAATGCTTTACTTAAGGTTTAATCAACCACTAACGGTACAAAATTGAAACGCGCCGAACGTGGATCCAGCCAAAGCTACGGTACGGGTTTTAAAGTGAATGATGTCGTGAAATTAGAATGTCAAGCAAATAATAAGATAATATATGTAATTTCGCTGTCAGAGAGATATACGACGCGCTACAGCGGGCTCGTAAAATAAAGACTGGTACAAATGGAAGACTTACATTGGAAGATTCAACAAGCAAGGTACGAAAAGAAATATAAAAGTATAATTATAATAAAATAATAATGTTCTCCTACCCGAAGTTCGGCCACGGCGGCCAGTCTCATTGGAGACAAGCCTTCTGCGTGAGACATCTCATAGTGCACAAATTTCTGCGCAAACACAGGGGCACTTTATATTCCATCACTCTGATCTGATGGGACGACTTGCGACACTACCGGAATAAGGTCAGGTACAGAACCCACGGCTTTTGGTGCTGTCCGAGGCACGGGGTTGTAATACCACCAACTCCCAACTTCAGGCTGATACTGAGAAATTTTCTTAACCGAAAAATCACTTTTCGGCTCGACCCGGGATTTGAACTCAGGACCTCATTTATGACAAACTAGAAAACCGTGCAAAGTACGCTGTGGTTTCCGGCCCAGAAAAAATAACACGGCCACCGCATATCATCCCATGGGTCGTAGAAGGCGACTAAGGGATACACCAGGTAGTCAGACAGCAGCGCCACCTGTGTATAGACGCCAGCACATCAAGCAACACCAATCTGTCAAATTTCCCCAATTGAAAGTGAACCTTATTTATTTATTTATTTATTTATTTGGACAAACAGTAGTTGTTACATTTATTACATCTTAATTTAATATTGCTCATTAATAAAAGTTAAATGCACAACAGTTTAAGTTGTCACAGCATGCACTATAGGTGGTAACATTGGTTTAATATTAATATCTAATATTATAATCTAAAATAAAATATTAAAATCTAAATATTTAAAGAAAATGTGTAGAATTTAACAAAAAGAAGAAAAGAAAACAATTGAATTTAGACATCTACATTTGATCTCAGCAACTCTAAAACAACTTTTTTGAATGTGGGTAGTTTATCACCAAACACATCCACTTTATCACAAATATTGTTGTAAGTTTTCGAAAGTCGACTTATAGTTGAAGATTGTTTTAAATTGGTTCTGGCAAATGGCGGTTGCAATAGTCCTGCATTGACTTGTACATGTCTAGGCACCCGACGAGGGACTCGCAGTTTAAATGACTCCAGAAGGGATGGACAGTCAACTTCACTTCTTAAAACTTTGTAGAGAAAAGTCATGTCTTGGAACTGTCTACGACATGATAGACTGTCCATTTTAAAATGTTTTAATTTTTCGTTAGAGGATGGTAGTTGTTTGTGTAGCTTACATGAAAAGGCAAGGTGTCGTAAAAATCGCTTCTGAACCCGCTCTATTCTCAATCTATGGACATTATAATGAGGCGACCAAACTACCGAGCAGTATTCAAGATGACTTCGTACGTAGGCGTTGTAGATAGCAATTTTTGTGGCAGGATTGCGGAAAAATTTGCCGTTACGTATGATGAAGCCTAGCATTTTAGAAGATTTGCTAATGATATTGTCAAGGTGTGGTAAGAAGGTCAATTTGGAATCAAAAATCACTCCCAGATCTCTTATCTCTTCCTTTTCGTGTATGATTGTGTCATCAATGAGATACTGTCTCTTTATTTTATTATGTTTGCGGGTGAATGTGATAGTGTAGCACTTGTTGATGTTTAGGGACATATTGTTAGAGGCACACCATCTACTTATGGAGTCAAGGTCTTTCTGTAATAGGTCACAATCTGGTGGGCTTGTTATAGTTTTGCATATCTTTAAATCATCTGCAAAAAGGTAATAGCTACTATATTTAATGGAAGAGACTATATTATTTATAAATATATTAAAAAGCCATGGACCCAAGTGCGAGCCTTGAGGAACTCCAGAAGTAGAAGCGTAGGTCTTGGATTGAAAACCCTTTACTACCACGTATTGAGTTCTATCTGTCAAGTAAGACTGAAACCAGTCAAGGAGGGGACCGCAAACGCCATATGAGTTTAATTTTCTCAGTAATATTTTATGGCAAACTCTATCGAACGCCTTAGCGAAATCCATATAGACTGCACTAATTTGAGAGCCAGAATCGACTGCATCAGTTATTTCATTATGATATGTAACGAGATTTGTATTAGTAGAGCGAGATTCGATGAAGCCATGTTGCTCATTGATAAAAACGTGACGGGTGTGATTTTTTAAACGAGGGTAGATTAAAGCTTCTACTGATTTGGCAAAAACGGATAAAATTGATATAGGTCTGTAGTTAGTAATCTGTTCATTACTGCCGGTTTTGTGAACGGGAACTACTTTAGCTACTTTCCACTGGGCGGGGAAGGTACCAGTTGCCAATGATTTGTTTATAATAGAATGAAATGGAAAACTTAAAGCTAAGGAGCACCTTGAGATAAAGTATGGTGATATACCGTCAGGACCCGCACCCTTATGAATGTCAATCCCTCGAAAATGTTTGTGAACACTCTCAAGCGGGACGTGTATTTCACATATAGTATTAATACTTATATTTGTATCCGTGTCAGAGCGTGAGGATGTATGAATGGGAGAATGAGTAAATGTTGACGAGAAATAAGATGCAAACAAATTACAAATTCCAAGACCGTATTTAGTACCTTATGCGTATTTGTAATAAAGTTGAAAATCTATAAAAGAAATTTGACAGATTGGGGTAGCTGAATGTGCTGGTGTCTGTACTAGCTACCATCTAACTGCGGTCGCCAACCCGCATGCCAAGCGCAGTTACTTCGGCAAATTATGAAGTTTATGTCCAGTAGTGGACGATATCAGGCTGGGGATAAAACTTGTCAAGAAACGCCGTATAAAACATAAGAAATAAAGAAGATTAATGAGTCAAATTAGTAGTACAGACGCCAACACATCAAGCTACACTGTCTAATTTCCCCGATTGAAAGTGAACCTTATGCTAGGGTGATAAAGTTGAAACTCCATAAAAGAAATTTGAAAGATTGGGGAAGCTGGATGTGTTGGCGTCTGTACAATGCTTTCTATGTAGAAAGTATTGTACTACGATGCTTTACTTGTTGCACAATACTATGTTGCGTTTCTTATTTGAACGCGTACACAGAATTCAGGAAAGTGGAATGCCTACGCATGTCACCCGCGAAAAGTGTTAGGGTATGTCGGACGCGTACTGACTAAATCTAATCTGCCGTGGACTTCGTCTGGCGCCTGATGGGGGAGCCCCGGGAACGCGGGTATGCTGCTCCGTTGCCTGTTTTGTGCCATGTCCCAGATGGTATGGTCACGAACCTACCCTAGGAGCGCTCTAGATTGCCCTCCCCAATTGCCAACTCCTGCCAATTAGGCACAGCGACTACGCCACACACAGTTTGCTATTTATCACACTAATATTATAAAGGCGAAAGTATGTGAGTGTGTGGGGGTGTATGTTTGTACTCTTTCACACAAAAACTACCGAACGGATTTTGTTGAAACTTTGTAGTTATATAGCTTATATATCCGATTAACATCTATACATATAATAAAATTGTAGGAAAGTCAAAACTGTACATTGAATATTTAAAAAAAAGGATACTTGGGGCGTGATCTACAATCGATATCGAAGCCAAAAATACAGTTTTTAGAATTTATGTCTGTTTGTCTGTATGTATGTCCGGGCTAAACTCAAAAAGTACTGCATTGATTTACTTTAAATTTTGCATGAATATTACTAAGAGGTCGAGTCAACACATAGGCTACATATTATCACGCTATCACCTATGGGGGAGGAGCTGGAATGATTTATAAAGTTTAACGCGGGTATAACCGCGGGGCACAGCTAGTATAGGCTATAATTTATAAAGTTTGGTAGAACCGCGGGGTACAGCTAGTAGATAAAAAACCTGTGTGCCCTACATTTTTAAAGGAATATAAAAATATTATATTTCATATAACGAGTATTTAATTAGGGCTGTTGGTGGAACTGCTGGGGTATAATTATAACGCTCGGTGGGTATAAAATGTTGCGTAACATGAAATTAATTTAAATGTAGGTAGTATGAAAATCTAATTGGTTGTTTGCTTTTTGTTTCCATAATAAATTTGTATATTTAAAATATGTAACCATTCTTGAGCGACAAAACACAAAGCAATGTTATAAGATTCGAGTCTATGGATGTATGTTTTGGCTGGTTTTTTAAGGATTCCGTAGCCAAATGTCAAATAACGAAACCCTTGTGGATTCGCCATGACTGTCTGTCTGTCCGTCCGTATGTCATAGCCACTTTTCCCGAATCTACGAGAACTTACTGTTGAAACTGTGTAAGTAGATGTATTCTGTGAACCACGTTCAAATTTTCACACAAAAATAGAAAAAAAAAACAATCATTAAACCCTGTGGTATATCTAATGGATAGGCCTTCAAAAATGATATTGAGGTTTCTAATATAATTTTTTTCTAAACTGAAGAGTTTGCGCCGGAGACTTCCAAAGTGGTAAAATGAGTGTGATACTCTTATTTTGGAAGTTACAGGGGGGCCTGTAACTTCCAAAATAAGAGTATGATAAAAATAAAAATAAAATTATGTATGAAAAATTTTAAGTACTTACGTGTTTCTTTCAGCAATGATATCTGCTTTAAGCACGCAGGCTTGCCTTGCAGGAACCAAGTCAGTAATCAATAGACAAAAGGGACACCCACGCTTATACCACAGAATAAAGAGTACTTACGTACAGAACCGGCTCTTCGCGCAACAATTTATAGAAATAGCGACTCTTGCTACTAAGCAACTAAGTGCAATTCAGCTTACATTCGCGCTCAGTGCCTACCGCGATATTCACCTAAACGCTGCCGCTCTCTTCTAACGCATTACACTGTCTCTGTATGACTCGGAGTGTACTGGCGTAGGGTTACCGGCTTGCCGCTGTTACTATGATACCTATTAATCGTCTATATAATCCCAAAATCACTTTTTGGCCCGACCCGGGTTTGAACCCAAGATTTCATTTTCTGCGGTTGAACACGCTACCGCCAGACCAACAAAGAGTGAGTTCGTATAAAAATATGAACTCAGGTTAGAAAAAGTGCATCTAATTTTTGGATATTTTTTGCAGTCTGTACCATTTTGTAACGAACTTTTGTATGAAGTGAACCCAACTAAATTCTATTTATCATCTACACCTTACAAATTTTGGCTTTTATAATGGGGTAAACATCATAAAATATTCACATTTTGCAGTACTTAAAAGTTCGTAGACGAGAAAAAGTAAAAATTCTGGTTGTTTACATTTTCACTATACTAATTTATAAATATCTCCTAAACGCGTGGACCGATTGACATGACTCAAATGGATAAAATGGTTTTAGGCCTAGATCTTTCATTTGACACCAAAATAGTTAAGATATCTCGACAAACAAAAGAACACATTTTCAAGTTGCTCTCGTAATTAATATATTTTTCCCGTACTAATTCTTTTAAAAACTATCTTGGTCAACAAAAATGTTAAAACTAGAGTATATACGACTAAAAACACTTTATTTGTATTCTAATTAGAAATAATCAACACCTACAAAGCTACTTTGGTAGGTATTTAAAAGAATAATTTGAACCAACCTTTCTGCATCTTTAGGTAATGTAAAAAATGATAAACCCTTGTCTCCTATTTTCGACAGACATCCGTCAAATGAACAATATCTAGCACTAGATTTGTGATGAGATATTTTTTCTGTTAAATATTTATAGTATTAAGTAGTCTTTTAATCCGTGGCTGTGCGCGCGAGCGGTGACAACCGACTGGCGCACGCCACTACAGAGGCGCGCGAAAGGGTAGGTACTTATCACCGTAGGTACGGCCGAGTGAAGGGGCCCTGCTTATACCAACTAATTACAGAGCACACAAATATTCTCCTATGCAAAAATCAAACCCGGGACACTACGTAATGAGGTAAGACGTGTGGTGAGATAAGTGCGCCACAGTGCAGAATAAAAGAAAGTTGCATATTCAGAGGTTATAAATAGAAGAACATTAAACGGCTAGTAACACATTTATTGCTTGTATATACATTTTGACTCACCTATCGACGATATTTAATATTTAATAGAGGTTTTTGTTGGAAATATAAATTATGAGCTGCCACCTCTGACAATAAAACTCAATTAAATTGTACCTAATGTTGTCGTCTCTATAACTTATTTTAGTGTATACAGACTGTAAAATTTCAGAACAGTAAAACAGTTGCCACAAGTGGTATAGTGATGTGCAATATTTAACGGTTGGAATTTTCTTTATTTCTCAAAGATACACTATCACTTCGAGGAGGAACAAAATATGTGTACAGAATTAAATTATAAATAAATTGTATATAATATAAATTTATTTATTGATTTGGTAAAAAAAATTAAGAGAGGTAGGGGACAGCGTTCATTCGCTCAAAGAGCAGCCCGACTGGCGAAGTACCACCATCTTACAGAAGACATTATTAATAATAACACTTTAATGTGGTGTTTCTGCGTGTGAGTAAGGTCGCCAGAGCTCATCGAGTAGGGGAGAAGGGTCAGCTACCATTTTTACTGACTCTTTTAAATGCCGGCAACGCACCCGCCATTTCTCTGGTGTTGCGAGTGTACATGGGCGGTGGTGATCACTTACCATCAGGTAACCCGCTTTCTCGTTTGTCGTCCTATGACATAAAAAATAAAGAATGAATTAAATTAAATTAAGAATTCGCAATAATACAATTGTGTAGGTAGAGGTGAATAATTTAAATATTTATTGCTATTGACCCGCCTCAGCGTCGCACATTAAGGGAAAGATGAGCTAGTATTATAGACATATTTTGATACCAGTAACAATTATGTAATTTTCGTAGAGATCGCTATTTTACTTTAAGCACACAATATCATCATATCAGCCGAAAGACGTCCACAGCTGGAGAAAGGCCTTCCCCAAAGATCTCCACAATTGCTGGTCTTGCACTTTTCGCATCCGCAGTTTCCAGCGAGCCGCACAAGATCTGGGGGTAGCGGTTTAGTTGTGTCCATCATTTGGGAGGACATGCTATAAGCGTCACGCTTGGCAGACGGGTTGGCGATCGCAGTAAGATAGACATGGAGAACGCTGCAGCCCATTCTCTGGTATATATACCTACATATATTACAAACTATTTCTTTGTATAATATTAGTTTAGATTAAGATTTTTCCTGTAACCAAATACTATGCAATCATCCCGTTAGGGATGTAGAAGTCGTCCCAAGGGCTAAGTACCCTAGAGCAGGGTTACGGCTGTGTGGTGACGCATAGAATATCATCACCCCATCTCATCCCGTGGGGGGCGTAGAAATCGACCAAGGGAATACTTACCAGAGAACGGGCAGCAGCGTTTTTCTGTGAACTATAACCATCAAACTGCGATCGCCAACCCGTCTGCCAAGCGTTATGGCGTTATGGCATATCCTACCATTATTTGGGGAGACTTTTGTCTAGCAGTGGACGTACTTTGGCTGACATGATGATGATGAGGATTACTAATGGATTCCAACTCAAATATAACAGCTCACTTAGGACCCTTAAATTGATCGGCGGTGCTTTTGCAGCTGGCTTCTCTAGTTGCAAATCTCACATTTTATGAGGTTGTAGCCTCTTTACATCATTCTGTCTCCCGCTTTGCTCTGGAACTATTCATTTTCTAACTCCTCCTTTTTCTCTTTCTGATTAAACTCGTTGCGGGATCCAAGACAGTTAAAGCGATTCCCGGACATGCCTGAGCTTCACCGCTCAGTGTTATTTCATTGTGTGCCACTGTTGATCCTGGCTTACAGGAGTTGCAGTGGTGGGTAAGAGGGAGGGACTAGTCCCGATTTATTAAAAAAAAAATGGATTCCAACATTTCCAATCTAGAGTGCAAGTGTGGTTCTGTTCCTCAAACTGTGGCACACTTGCTAACATGTCCTGCGTGTCCTAATGCCTGCACGTTACTAGAACTAATGGACGCTACTGACAACGCTCAACTTGTAGCTGAATTCTGGGCTGACTTAATTTAGATTGCCATCGACACGCTAAGAAGAAGAATGGAGGAAGGTTTTGTCCATGGACATGATGTACTAAATATTGTCCGTTCCAAGATATTTTCGTCCCGTATTGCTATAGAGGCTGGTATATGATACTATTTTTAGATATTCACTTTCATGGGTCGATTGTTTTGTTGGGAGGCTCTCAATACTTATTCAAACTATAGAGGAGCGTGGGCTGAAGCTGCCTCGCAACAAATAGGTACTACAAACTAAGTATCCTCGTCGGAGGGCACCACCTTTGGAGTTAGAACCCGGACGTTAGGCGACCACTGGCTAATCAATGAGTGGGTCACAACTATTTATATACAGACGCCAGCACATCAAGCTACCCCAATCTGTTAAATTTCTCGAATAGAAAGTCACAAATGTCTGTCCTGGGTGGGAATCGAACCCATGACCTGCGCATCTGCGGCATGAAAGGCATGTATCTGCCAACCATGCCAACCGGCCATTTAGGAAGTTTAAGTTAACAAAGCTTTATCCAACCGTTAGGTAAATATGTTGAAGTTTCTCTACTGAATCATAATTTTTATTTATGATTCTTGGGTTATTATTTTTGTTGGCTACTTGACCCTAACTCGTTGAGTGTCTCTTCGGAAGTATTGAATACTTTTATACTTTACTTAAGTATCATCTAATAAAGTTTGATATGTTGCTTATTACATACAATAATTGAATGTAAAACAAAACAATAAATTATATTATTGCCTCCTAAATTTATGACTAGTGTGGCGATAAATTAATACCTGTTATTTATATTAGCCCCATTGATTGTTATTTGATTGATAATAATACATCATCATTATCATGTCAGCCAAACACGTCCACTGCTGGTTAGAGGCCTCCCCTAAAGATCACCATAATTTCCGGTTTTGTACTACCCGCATCGAGAAGCCGGCGACCCACACGATCCTCCTTGCCTGAAAAGGCCTCCCCACGCCGCGTCTTCCGGTTTATATTAAACACGGTTATTATTCAGTATAAGTATCAATAAATCAATAAATACAATACAATAATCTTTATTTGCTAATATAGGTGGATTCAAATGAATCTATAAAATATGCTAACTATATTTCACCATTTCGGCATGCAAATCTTAAAATTAAGTCAATTATATAGTCACAAACGAAACTATTAAAGATTAATTATTCACGAAACACGTACACATAAACTGTTGTTGTTTTTTCTTTAATTTATAATAAATTTTATGCCTGAGATATAGGATTAACTAGTTCGGGTTTCCAGATACAATTGTAGTTTATTCATACATCATATTATTGTATTCCGTTTGAATTACAATCTATAATCTGGAATTTGAACCAAAGCCTTCATTGTCTATGATTGATTACCACTAGAGCGACGAGGCAACCCGCTGAGAAAATTTATTTAACTAACAACATTTATTAAAGCGTACAACCCTACGCCCAGCGGTACCAACATTAAAACTTTGCAAATGTAAATTCCAGTTCACTCTGTCTCCCGAAGAAATTAAAACAGTTATAACAGTTTGTGTACACATTTCTCACTACAAATTAAATTAATGTGCAGTGTTGCGGAATAAAAGCGGAAAGTTCTTGTGAATTGATTAAAGCACAATTGCATTCTATATTTAAATACAACATTTAAAAATAGAATGCAATTGCTGAGGAGATTAAAAGTCATTATTAAAAATAGCACAACTTGGACCAGCTAATATATAATATATCATTGGCAACACTTTCGAGTCAAAGACTTGAAAGTTACCACGAAATGTGATCATACATATATCTATTATACTATATTTCTTTCTTTTCTTGTTTAACTATTGTGTCTGTAATGACTACACTGTCGTATTTTTGGCGCTTATTACTGTTAAATTAAATTCACATTCAGTTTTGGAGGCGAAAATCGAAAAATAGTGAAGACCGATAGATCGCCCCGTGATGCCTCCTACGTTTACTGTATAGTGCTTTTATAAGACTAGCCAGGAACATAATACATAGATATCCCAGGCGTGGGCTATCCGCCATGACCGCGACGAGATGAAGTTGCATCTTTGTACAAATTCCATACCTGTTTACTAATAAGAAAAATACTGACAAAATACAGACACTCCCAAATAGTATTCACCAAAAAAAAAAAAATGTGAGCCGCCACGGGACGCCTGGCAGATGTGAAACATCGGCATTATTTTGTAAAAGTAATATGCAGAAAAGAACATATTGTGATAGGAACTAAATATGTCATAATGATAAAATAAAAAGTCGATTGCGTATGCGCCACGGCATGCGTCGCCACGCCAGAAATCTTACTTGCGGCTATAGATGTTTCACATCAAAAACTAAAATTAAGAAACACCAACAATTTTTTTTTACTTAAATCACGAACTTGTTACGGTAGTACAAGTATCAGATTGAAGGTGAAAAAATTTACAACACCCTGCCTAAAGATATCAAGGAGATAAAATCACCATACCTAAGCACAAATGAAATATTATTTCAATCATATTAAAATAGTTTTTTTCCAAATGCGATAAACAATTCAATGTCTATCAAGAGTAAATGATGATAGCAACTGCTTTTCAATACTTAATATGGACTCTGCACTCATTAGCCGCCTGCCGTCAAATTTAAATACTTACCGATATTAACATAAAAATACATAAAAATATACTTATATACTTATCCTATTTGTCTAAAATAATTACGTGTTACTAAATTACCTTCAAATTTTTATGTACCTATCACTAACAATCTCGTTTCACGCAATAGCTTATTTTATGTTATTTAGTCTATCTGTATTTCTCAATGTAAGTTAATGTTATATTCTGTTTTTGAGAAATAAATGTCTTAACCGTTGTCTTAGGGCTTTTTCGGTAACTTCGGTTCGCCTTCGGATTTTATCATCTGATTCGCTCTTGAAAGTTACTTCGAACATAACATAACAAAACATAGTCCTCTTCATTGCTCTTTGGGGGACCTAAGGTATTCTTAAGAGGTTCATATTTAGCGACCACGTTTCTGTTCCGCTAGTTAGCACTCATCCACCAAGTCACGACTGGCAATATTTTATACTTAATAGCGCTAGACTTTATGTCTCAGGCCCACTTTTCTCGCCGTTAAAGAATTATTTATTTCGTGAAGGTGGATGGACATTTTTAACTCTTTTAGCCAAAATCTAATGAACAGATTTTTAGAAAACCTTATAGTAACATAGCTACATCAGAATAACACAAAGTCTAACATTTATAATGTTTAGTGTATTTTGGCCATAATATTATTAAATGTAATAATATGACAATAACTCGGAAAAAATCCTGCCCTCACAGAGCCATCTTAGTGTGCGCTAACTAAACCGTTGGAGTTACATGAAGATAATGTATCAAACCACTGTTTGTATTAAACAGTTGGAAATTAAAGTTCGCGACAGCGTATATTATCTTCTTTTTATCTGGACGCTATTATATCCAAAATAGAGAGCCATAAATACTTTGCACATTTTAGAACCTTTGGATTGCAATTTGATATGGATAGAATAGTAGATTAAAAGTAACGCATGTTGTTGCGTTACTTTTTATCTACATATCACGCGGGTGAAGCGGCGGGTGGAAGCTAATTAAAAAGTAGACCAAAATATTTTTTAATTCTTAGCTAACTTCATATGAACGTAAGTACCTATAAATTATCTAATTGTCAAATTTCTGACAACAACAAAAAAAACACGCCAACAGTTCGTGGGTACGATCGCCATCCAGGACAAATCTTTGTGTAATGAGCACGATTATTATTAGTTTGGGTGTAATTTATTTATAACAAATAATCGTGTTCATCACACTAAGATTTGTCCAGACGCCAGCACATCAAGCTACCACTATCTGTCAAATTTCCCCAATTGAAAGTGAACCTTATGCTGATGTGAAAATCTATGAAAGAAATTTGACAGATTGGGGTAGCTGGATGTGCTGGCGTCTTTACAGTAGTAGTTAGCAGTCAGGGTAACTAACCTCTAGATCTTTCAGCTTCTTTTTTCAAATAGAAATATAGATGGCATTATGTTATAATAACGCTGCTATAACGTAGTCTAGTATAAAGCCTCGTTGGTCTAGCGGTAGCTTGTTCACCCGCAGAGAACTAGGTCCTGGGTTCAAATCCCAGGTCGTGCCTAAAGTGATTTTGGGACTTTTCTGTAAAAAGAAAAATTTTTGTTGTTGGTGTTGTTGGTGTGGAATTGGTGGTATACTACCCCCATGCCTCGGAGAGCATGTAAAGCGTCCTGTACCTAACCTCTTTCCGGTCGTGTCGCAAGGCGTTTGTGCACTATAATATGTCCCGCGCAGATGGCTTATCTCTATTGAGACTGGCCGCCGTGGCCGAAATTCGGCTAGGAGAACATTATAGTATATATTTAAGTCAGTAATAAATGATTATAACCCAGCTGCGTTAGCTAATAATACCCTTTCTAAGCTATAAACTAACATTAGTTTTAATGAAATTCTTCGTAACAGAAATGCAAAAGTGGGTGTTAATAAATTAAAATTAATTTTCCCAACAATTTTTCCTAGTGTTAGCACGGCATTCTCGTAGTATACACGTGTTATTTATCTGTGTCGTGACGGCAGTAAAAATCCTAAGACATTATTGACCCACGGCGCGGCGTGGGCATCTGATCCCAAACTATACCTACATATAGAAACTATATATATACTACTTTTCCTTTGTAAATACATACTTATCATCATCATCATCATCAGATCAGCCGAAAGACGTCCACTGCTGGACAAAGGCCTCCCCCAAAGATCTCCACAATTACCGGCCTTGCGCTATCCGCATCCAGCGATTTACATACTTAATTATATAGATAATTACACTCAGGACAAACAGATATCTTCATGTACACAAATATCTGTCCAGGGTGGGAATCGAAGCCGCGACCGCCAGCATGAAAAGCAAGCATTGGCCAACCATGCCAACAGACAACAATAATAATAAATAAATTCTTTTTATTTTCTCTTTCACAATGGTACCTTAATTCTAAAACATAGTTATTTGATGAGACATAAGAACGTAACATTGTGAGAGACTGGTGCCTGAGATAGGTTTGATAAAACCTGTATTACAGGTCACCAGGCCTCCCTCTGATGTTAGCACTCAGTAACAACATAAGAGACTCTCTATCTGTTTGTGAATATAATTGAGTATGATAATTACAAACAGTTGAGTTGAGAATCTCCTTTTTTTTGGAAGTCGTAAATAGAGAGTAGTGGCGTGAAAGGCATATATTTACCAACCTCATCCACCGCACGCGCACTGAATTTTATAATTATATTCATTACAATATACGACGTTCTATAGAAGTGGTTGTCTATAAATTAAGATCTATATCTTTGACGGGCCGCCGGTTGGCGTGGTCAGTAAATACTTGTCTTTCATCGCTCGTGGGTTTGATTCCCACCCAGGACAGATATTTGTGTACATGACTATGTCTATTTCTCCTCAGTCTGGGTGTAATTATCTATATAGGTATGTATTTCCGAAACAAAACTAGTACGTGTAATATATCAGTTATCTTGTTTCCATAGCACAAGCTCGGCTTAGTTTGGGATCAGATCATCATCATCATATTTAAGAGCAATGCTCTTGTTGCAGCTTCTTCCAATCGTCTCGGATTTCGGCGAGCGCTTTGACTTCTTAATGCGAAATTACATTTATCTTTGCCTTTATCTGTTCCATATAGATCCTTCTTGGTCGTCGTCGTCCTCTCCTTGCCTTGTAACATAAATCGCGTCGAATGAAGCTGTTCGCATAATTGACATCGAACTTCACAAAGTAAGTTCGTTTGATTTACAATTTCTCTTAAAGGTGTCATGTCGTATCAAGTGCCCTAATATCTGTCCCTTTCTGTTTTCTATGGGATCAGATGCCGTGGGTAAATAATGTCTAAGGATATTATTATTATATTCACCGCCGTGACCACATAGCGAAAGAACGTGTGTATTCTATGTGAATGACGAGCTAACATTAGGAAAACTTGTTGGGAAAGTTTATGTATTTATATATACCCACTTATGGGTATACCTATATAAATACATAAACTTTCCCGCTTCCCGCACTTATATACTTATATAATAATACCTTAATATAGACAGAACCATATGTAGTAAAAATATTAGACTTAAACTAGATAATTAAACATAATCTCTTGACAATAACTTGATACGAGCTACCTAAATTTCATTACTATACTAGCTGTGCCCCGCGGTGTTACCCGCGTTAAATTTTATACATTTTCTTTGCTATAAACCTCACGGAGCCCGAGACCTTTCCAACGAATGCAAAACCGTGGAAATCGGTTCGTGCGTTCTGGAGTTATAGCGTCAGGAAGGAAAACCCGACTTATTTTTATATAGTTAGTAGATAAATTTTATAATTTTTTTCATACAATCAATACAATGTGTACCTAAATATATATGTTACTAGAAATAATAATGTATATAACTATATTACTACAAACATGTTCTGACTATTTACAAGCGCTTTTTTAAAGTCTACGTGAATAAAAACCTTTTTTATTTTTATTTATTTTATTTATGCATTTCCCCAGATGGCCGTGTGTTCCAGGATATTATAATTACTACAATTTAAAATAATAAACGAACACGTGATTACCCTAAGCTTTTTACAAAAATCACTTAAGTGTACGAGTACTCTTAATCTTGTCTGTAATATCTTATTTATCAATATATAAAAGCCCTTATGAAGAATGTTCTCATTAAAAGCTCCCGATCCCATTTTCAAACAAATTACTTATAATCATAAGATAACATGGCGTTTTGAAGGCCAACGGTATTCAGTAAATTAAGGGCTGTCACTGGTATTAAATTAAAGTTACATAAAGAATTTCCTTGTAAGAATATGTTGTTTTTTATCAAATTTAGCAATTAATAAAAGGATAACGGCGCCCCGCGGTGTTACTCACAATTTAGCACTTTACTGTAAGGATATAATCTATCTTCCTTCTAAATTTCGTTTAAATATATGATCACCAAATATTATTAAAAAGTACATTAGCTATCTTGTCTGGTCAAGCATAAATGCTAACTTTTAACATCGTGTAAAGCAAAACCTATCTGCATTAGATTCCAAACCAAAATATAAACGCCTCGACGAAATAAAATACTTTTAATAGTCAGGATTTTAATAAGTATTTACAGATTAATAATTCCAAAATCTTTGTACAGAAAATAATCACAATTCATAAAATAACATTTTTATCTTGGGTTTCCTGCATCAGGCCCAAAATAGGCAAATAGATCGTAAATGAACACCGAAGCATATCCGCAAAAAAATACGAAAGTTACAAATTTCGCCCTCGGTTGGTTAGACTTCACAGTCTCTGCGAGTACCATGGAATTTCCCAATAGCACTATGCCGCTCGGAATATAATGATGGCCAATATTGAGTTGTTCCAAAGTATACCCTATACCCATAATAATAAACCCCAAATATGGCCAGCAAATTTCTGCTATACGTTTTAGATCCCACATCTGTGTGAGCTTGTTATGTTCTGGTATGACATTCTTAAATGCATCCACCGACTGCAACGAAAATGTTCACAGCAGCAATGAATTGGTTTACTAAATAATCTCCGTTCTTATGTATAGATACATTTTAACAGTAAAAGTGCTCTATTGTATATATGTATCAAATAGTTAGAACAAATCGATTATATCAACAGTACATTTCTAGATATAGCTAGTGTTCTTCCTTATATTCATTAATATGATTCTAATGGAAATATTAAAAGATTTCGATCGTCGTGATTTCTATAGTATTATCATTAAGAGCTTTGTGAATATTTTCTTTAGGGATTGAGTTCAACGGGCCTTTAAGAAATCTTCCATGTTTTAGCAAGGATGTATCCAATTACTGCTTTTGCACCTGCCAATATTGATAAGTAGAATCTTGATTTTTTTATTTCTTGGTCAGATGGTATACCGTAGATGGCTTCGTTAACATTTCTTTCAGCATTTCAAATACTTCATCAATTTAATTTGAAGGTTGAACTCTATGTATATACAGATATAGTTGACTTTAAATGTGGATGACACATTGTATGTAATATTACATTCTTTTTACTTTACGTTACCGAACACATTATCTTTTGTGAGTCCTGACAAAGAGAGCTCTAAAAGCTCCCATCATTATTACTTTGTTATATTATGTAATCGAATATATGACTACTTCAGTGTTTAGTTTGACATTGACATAACAGATCAAGTTTCACAATAACCAGAGATAGGCATAGAGTATATAAGCCCTAAGTTTAGGTCTGTGGTTTCGGTATATTTTATTTTTGGATTTGGAGATTCTTTAAATGAATTAAAATGGCAATAACTTGCTACATTTATTTTAAGAAATTGTATAATAATTTATAAGTAAATATTTCATTACGGGTATATAGTATATGGCGGCTAGTAGTTTTTTATAGTCTGTGCTATACCTTCGTACTTTGTTCCACTTTACTCACATACGAGTATTCTAACTGCCATAATTATGTCATCAAAATCTCTTTAAGTCGTTTTCGAAGAAAAAATTGTCTTTTACTTTTTAAACATTATCTTTAACTACGTATATTTAATTATTGACGGTCACCGTAGCCTAGTTGGTAGTGCTCCTGCCTACGAAGCTGGTGGTCCTGGGTTCGAATCCCGGTAAGTGCAAATATTTGTGTGATGAGCACGAATATTTGTTTCTGAGTCATGGATGTTTTCTATGTATATAAGTATTTATCTATCTATATAAGTATTTATATCGTCGCCTGGTACCCATAGTACAAGCTTTGCTTAGTTTGGGGCTAGGATGATCTGTGTGACATTGTAGTGGATGTGCTGGCGTCTGTACCTAGATATTATTAATATATATATATATATATATATATATATATATACAGGCTTACAGGTTAAGTCGACCTAGATCCTTTAAGAGGTTGTAGTTTCTATAATTTCTGACTGATTTGTCTATAAAACACCATACCCCAAACTTAACTGTTTTCAAAATACTGGACTTTGAAGGTTTTTTGAGATAAAATCGGTTTTATGACTATTGGCCTATATTTTTTTGAGGGTTTTGCCTCTAACTGCGTGTGTTTGCAATTTTTGTGTAGTAGATAAGTTGTTTTATTATTCTCAACACTAAAATAGCAGTTCACTGAACTGACTGGGTCGTAGTAGACGATTGATAGTTATAAATTGAAATAAATTCGTCAAAAAATATTTTTTCTTTCTAAAATAATAAAAGAAAAGTCTATGACAGTTATGCTGCAGATGTGCTTAAAAATATCTACATTTCATCAGCTATCCAACAAGGTATAACAAGCTAGGTTATTATCAGAATTCTTAGTAAAAAACTTCGATGAAAGGCTCTCGGGTAGTAGTAAAGATAACAGTACTAATTTATCACGGGTCAGAAAACAAAATAAAACAATCCAAATAGGTACAAAATGACATCTATTACTGCTATTTTTACAGAAAGTCATGATTCATGTTCCACATGGCCGCCTCTGTTTCGCACACATATTCTCATTCTGTGTCTTAATCCACTCTTTACTACACCAGTTGTTAAACCCCTTCTTATTTCATTTGCCGCATCGATTATTCTCTGTCTCAAAACATCAACAGATGTGATTGGATTAGGTTCGTTGTACACCAAACTCTTCATGTGTCCCCACACATAAAAATCCATGGGGGTCAGGTCTGGACTTCTAGCTGGCCACGGTATGGGTCCACCTCTTCCGATCCACTTATTAGGATAATTAGTGTCTAGCCATTCTCTGACACTTCTCCTGTAGTGTGCAGGACAACCGTCATGTTGAAACCACATATCACGAATGAGATAGAGTGGTACGTCGTCTAGTAAGTCGGATAAATCTTCTCTTAAAAAGTTTTCATAATGTTCTCCATTTAAATTGTCGGGAAGAAAGTAAGGCCCAATCAAATGGTTTGATATGATTCCCATCCATACATTCAAACTGAATCGTCTTTGTGATGCCTTTGGCCACTTCTTATTGGGATTTCTTTGAACTTTTGGGGCCCAATAATGAACATTGTGGTAATTGGTTATGCCGTCTTTATCAAATTTGGACTCGTCTGTCCACAAGATCTTTTTAAAAAATGATGGATCTTCTAAATCTGCATTGAGCATGAATCTGCAGAAATCCAACCTCCTCACAGGATCTCCTTCTTCGATGGTGTGTACCGGCGTGTAATGATAAGGATAGAGGCCGGCAGTATTCACCGTAAACCATACTTTCCACTGCGAGAGTCCAAGTTCTCGGGCAACAATATTGGTCGAAGTAGTTGGATCCAATCTAAACCGTCGAACTATTTCATTGTCTTGCTCTTCATCATCATCATTGACACGTGGTCTACCCAAGTCTGTTCGTCGCCTCGAAACAGAGCCAGTCTCTCGAAGTCGTCGGTAAACTCCGTCAAAGACACTAACATCCGGTACTCGGCGGCCTGGGTAACGTGATATGTATTCATCACGAGCTCGTGCGGATACACAATTGCAGTACCCATAACAAATCAAAATATCAGCATATTCCTCGTTCGTGTAGGTCGTCATCTTCAACAGTTCCAAATCAGAAGCACAAATCAATAGTCCAGTTTGCAAGCACAGTCACGATTTGAAAGAAACAGTCCAGAAATCCAAGCCAAGTCGAATGAAAAACCAAGAGCACTAAGAATCGCATCTACTACAGACGAATCGCGTAAGCAGACTAACCAAACAATAACAACAAAATGGCTGTGGTTTTTTTTTCTCGCTCACACCTAATTACATTGTATGATATCTCGCTTGCACGCACCGCAGTCCCATGAAGAACAATAGGCGCAACAAGTAACGCAAGGAAACACGTTATCTTTACTACTACTACTACCCGAGAGCCTTTCATCGAAGTTTTTTTCTAAGAATTATAATAATACCCTAGCTTGTTATACCTTGTTGGATAGCTGATGAAATGTAGATATTTTTAAGCACATCTGCAGCATAACTGTCATAGACTTTTTTTTTATTATTACAGAAAGAAAAATTATTTTTTACGAATTTATTTCAATTTATAACTATCAATCGTCTACTACGACCCAGTCAGTTCAGTGAACTGCTATTTTAGTGTTGAGAATAATAAAGCAACTTATCTACTACACAAAATCGGAAACACAAATAAATTAGAGGCAAAAAACCCAAAAAAATATAGGCCAATAGATGTAAAACCGTTTTTTTTTTCAAAAAAGCTTCAAAGTCCAATATCATGAAAACGGTTAAGTTTGGGGTACGGTGTTTCATAGACAAATCAGTCGGGAATTATGGAAACTATCACCTCTTAAAGGATCTAGGTCGACTTAACCTGTAACCCTGTATATATATATATATATATATATATATATATATATATATATATAATAAAAGCTCCCAAACCCGACACAATGTATGTTTTCTCCATCGCTATTAACCCATAGACTAAGGAATAATTTCAAAAATATTAAATATATCAGCACCAGCCCTAAAAATAATTTGTTATAATCTATGTTTTTCAAATTAAACTTTAATCGAGTTTAGATTGACTATTAAACTTATTTGCGTCGACTAAACATAAAGCTTTGAAGTGAAATCAGCAGTTTATAAAAGAATGTTTAGCTACGATTAATTAGCTTGTTTGAGATATTATCTTTGTAGACGCTTAGGTACTGAACGTTAATAATAATAATATAATGTGCTCCCGACCGAATTACGGCCACGGCTGCTAGTCTCAATGGAGATTAGCCATATGCGCAGGACATATTATAGTGGACAAGTGAGTGCGCAAACACAGGGTCACTTTCTATTCCATCACTCTCATAATCCGATGGGACGACTAGCGACACGACCGGAAAGAGGTCAGGTAGGTACAGGTCCAACCGCTTTACGTGCTCTTTGAGGCACGGGGGTGTAATACCGCCAACTTCCAGACTTCGGACTGACACTGATAAATTTATTTTTACGGAAAAATCTCAAATCACTTTTTGCCCAGACCCGGGATTTGAACCCGGTACCTCATTATCTGCGGTTGAACACGCTAACGCTAGACCAACGAGGCAGTGAACATTAATAAACATTAATTAAATAGGGAACATGCGTATTATCTGCATTCATATTAGAGGTTCTTAAAAGCTACGTATCATAAGAATTTAACTGAAGAATGACCTCCTAAACGACATGAATGAAATGAAATGGTGTAAGCATTCGGTGCAACGGTTCATAAAAGAATAACATTTTTTTAATAACTCTAATCTAAATAAACCTGTATTTCAACTTGCCAATGTTTCTAATCAGTCCTAATATGGTTTGAGTCCAAAACAGATATTGAGAAATTTCCGTTAAAAAATATTTAGAAGCAACTTGTAGGGAGAAAGTGGACGGTGTTAACCCCTCATCTTTGACGGGGCTGTTGGCATGGTTGGCAAATGCTTGCTTTTCACGCCGGAGGTCGTGGGTTCGATTCCCACCCAGGACAAATATTTGTGTGCATGAACGTGTCTGTTTGTCCTGAGTCTGGGTGTGTAATTATCTATGTATATAAGTATGTATTTACAAAAGAAAAGTAGTATATGTAGTTTTAGGAATTAAAAGGATTTTATTATAAAAAAAGAGGTTTATTCACACTTCAGAATAAATAATTAGAAATCAACAACAATTTTCTTATGACAAATCACTTATAACGACAATCACAGTAATCACTCCATTAAACTACACTTGGGTTTGAAATAAATCGTTACGTAATCCAGCAGAGCTTCCGCACGCGACGACGCGCGACGTCTGGGCCCGAAAAGAGAGAGACGCACTTTTTTTTTTAACTTGACGCGTGCAGTTAGCCTCTCGGCTTTTACTGCTTCACCGGACAGTAGGGGTGAGCGTGGGCTCTAACCGCCTAGTAAAAATTCAAACTACAAGCTAAGTACCCGCGCCGGAGGGCGCCCCCTGTGGGGCTCGAACCTCGGCTCTGGGCGGATACTGACGTGGAGAGGGCAAGATATCGTGGTTTTAGGGGATTTTGTGCAACTGTCGCTCTACGTTAATGCGCGACGCGGGCCTCGCTACCGGTTTAGGTCCGGAGCGGGCATTCATCGGAGAGACGCACTGGTTGACTGGGCCTTATATAGGCAAAGTCCGACGTGATTCATTGCCAGTCTTCAAAGTTCCTAACACGGCCTCTCCTGACTTCGCGTCGACCACGACCGCGCTTATTCAGCACCACCAGGAGACACGGCGAAGCTATGATCGCCAGCTCCTACTGCATTAGAGAGCTCACCGTCATCAGAATCATCATCTGCGTAAAACACAAACAGTTAATTATCATGGCAACCGCACAAAGATGCCTATTCAGTCATCCACCTTGCACTCAAGGCACTCAAACAGACAATCACTCTCGTAACAGAGATAAATACACTCAAAATACTTCTCTTTCAAATGTATGCAAACATCTCTTGTAAACTTCTGTCATACTCATAATTAAACAAGTTATAGCGACAAACGTAAAGTTATAGCGAAAAACGTCAAATATTGCGACAAACGCAAAGTTATAGCGACAAACGCCAAGTTACAGCGACAAACGCCAAGTTACAGCGACAAACGCCAAGTTATAGCGACAAACACCAAGTTACAGCGACAAACGCCAAGTTACAGCGACAAACGCCAAGTTACAGCGACAAACGCCAAGCGACACGCCTGAGTGCATAGTACCATAGCGACTAGCACTTATAACTCATTGATTTTACTGTATGGAGCGCACGTCTTCACACACGCCAAGCGTACTATAAACAAAACAACATTAAATGATTCGGTTGAAACTTATTACCAAAGTTGCGGAACGAAACTCAAAACGTAAAGCCTTCCTGCCAGCTAGCCACGCGCGCAAAGTGCACGCCTGCCAGATTAGACGCTTCAGGACTTCAGCCTCGAAGGCAGCCACTGGGCCACGCCGACAATTTGTTCCAAACAGTAAGTCGCATACTCGCCTCTTTCACACGCAAGAACAATTCATACGTGTAACATGAAACAAAATTAAAAAGGTTTAGTTACGCCTAAAACTCATTTAATCTTAGATAGATCATCAGAGTAAGCGGACCTATTATTATCGCTCTCTACACGAATCATACCAAGAAGTAAGCCCGCTCAAACGAAGTATTTCAGGTGACATATATTGCCAATTGAAATCGATCCCGAACACCGGACTCTAAAAGGCTGCTCTGGGTACACGCATCATATACATGCAGATTAAACAATGTGCTATGTCCTTACCGGAAAAGTGCTTTAACATAAGGTTAAATCTTTTACCGGCACCAATATGATAACGACAAAAGTTTTGGAACGTTTTTTTAGTACAACAAGAGTTGTCTAGCTCGTAGGAGTTATGTTTGCCCTTCACATCTGGAATCACTGTACTGTAGTGGACTGCTAGATCTTATAGTCAGTATATCGCTTGAATGAGAACCGCTACCTAACCAGCGCTGAGCCTACGTGAACTTCAGGGGCACTTAGGGGGCAAAAACTCAACACTCTTTGGTTAGTTTGGAAATACAAGCGGATTCAGTGGTGTAACCCTTTATATATCTGCGAAAGTAACCAGCTAGACCAAGTAACTGGCTAACTTTGATTCCTATTGTGATAACACTACTTGTATGTTGATCAAATGTGTGTTATACTAACACTAAGGAAATTAGGTGTACTTACAGGATAAAGATGGAAGAAAAACTGAAACTGAAATTGGAAGAAAAACAGTTAAAAATAAATGTATTGAAACAATTTGTCACTGAAAATGGCACACCCACAGCACGGATAGGTACTCCAATTGGAAAATCAAAGATTCGTAAACCCTCAATATCTTTGGATTGCAACAAACACATTACAATTGAACAATATGTGCCATCGATGAAGGACACGGGCGTTCAAACTACGTCTGTCTCAGCAGCGCCAGCAAATTCCTGTAGATCACCTACTACTACAACCCCTAACGTGAATAAAACCCGGAACATTTACATTTTTGGTGGAGAACAGTGTATTAGTTTATCTCAACACGTTTTAGCTGGGAGGGCATATAGCAATTATAATAGTTATAATGCAACATCATTTATCAAGCCAAATGCATCTACAGAGGAAATAATCACAAACTGTAAATCTATTGTATGTAACACAGACGACAAGCTTATAATATCGTCTGGAGAACACGACAGAAATCCTTTTATAATAAAGGCAGCCTTATGCAGTTTAGTAAAATTAAAACAAAATTGTAACATACTTGTATTGGGTATAAAAAACAACCCGTATTTGAATGTAAATAAGCTTAATTATATGTTGAGGTATATCTGTAAAAACTTCCCTAATTGTACATTTATTCAAGTTAATGACGTGAACTATTATAGAAACCTAACGCGGACGTACTTACACAGAACTGCAAAACTTATAAACATAAACATTGATACCCTAGATTATAAAAAAACTTTCTTATCGCTACATAACACTCGGAAACCCATAAAAAAGCCCCCGTAAAAGGACAGATACCTTATTATTTCTCGACTATGTGTGACACAAAAAAATCAGCTGAGTATGTAAAAAAAGGGACAATTCCATATTATTTCAGGGAAATACTGCGTAAATCTCAAAATTGTCATAAATGCACCCTCGATGAAAAAAGCGGTACATTGAATAATGCCGAAACCAAAAACCCGACTGAAATAAGTAAGAGCAATAGTCCTTTTACTACAGGCAAAACAAAAGAATTTTTTCGTATACAACAACATTAATATCTTGCATCAAAATATTAATGGGCTTATGTCAAAGTCTGATTTGTTAATGTTGTCAATGAACGCATTAGAAAAAGATAAAATTTTCACAGATGTTTTGTGTGTTACGGAACACAATATGTTATCAGGGGATTCTAAATTGATAAAAATTGCTAACTACACTCTTGGTTCTTGTTTCACGAGGAAAAGTCGTCATGGTGGCTCTTGTGTTTTTATAAGTAAGTCACATAAGTTTAAAGAAATAAAACATCTCAAAACCTATTGTGTTGAAAATATAATCGAGGTATCAGGTATAGAACTTATTGATCATAAAATAATGGTACTGTGTATTTATAGGCCACCCAAAGTTGCTCATGAAGATATAAATATATTTTTCACAAACCTTAGATCTTTACTCACTAAACCCTGCCACAAGAAAAATAAAATCATAATATGCGGTGATTTCAATATTAACATACTACATAAAACTAAATTAACTTTAGAGTTCTTAGACACATTATCATGTTACAATTTGAGGCGGGCGTTTGAAGAGCCGACGCGACCAATAAGCGGTTCATGCATAGACAATATTTTGTATAATTTTCAGTTTCGTGAATATAAATTTTAAATGTTTATGTAAATTTTTTGGCTAATGATTACAATTTAGCAGGAGCTGAAGGCATGACCGTAAATGGGAGTTTACGGTCATGCCTTCAGCTCCTGCTAAATTGTAATCATTAGGCAAAAAATTTACATAAACGTCCATCTTAAATACTCACTTGTCGTATAGGCAATATAAATTACTCTAGTGCTGACACTAGGGTGACTCTGAAGTTGTTCAAGCCGCCGACTAGGCCTCTGAAATGGCTTTACGACTTGCCAAATGGCTACAACCGGGACCGACAGCTTAACGTGCCCTCTGAAGCATAGAGACGCGCAGAAATTAAACCACTTTGATGGTCACTCACCTATGGACTGACCGCGAGCCTAGTTGCTTAAACTCGTTGATCACTTACGGACAGTGAGAGCATCTATGCTATGATTGTTTTAAAACAAGTGAAAAGAAAAATGAAAGAAAAATCGTTTTTTTATAGCACCAAGTTCTGACCTTTATATTAATATTTTAAGAATTGAAGTTTTTGGGATAGATTAGTTATTTATATTATTCTCTTTCTTATTTAGAAATTTTAGTTCACACAACGTTCCTATCATAATGACATCATTTATCAATGTCAATGTTTTGCTTAATCTTTAATGAGATGTCAAACGGTTACAAAACCACATTTTTCTTCTAGAAATCGATGACAAACTTAAAAATTTTGTTTGTAAAAGTGTAATATTGGATTCCTTTAGGCCAATTAAAAGTTATGATTTCGACTTTTATTTGGTATTATTGTCAATGATAAATAAGCTTTAACTTTACATAGGTACCTATACGCTTCGAGCATATGCTCGAAGCCAATTCCCCCTTTTTTAGGGTTCCGTACCTAAAGGTTAAAACGGGTCCCTATTACTAAGACTTCGCTATCTGTCCGTCTGTCACCAGGCTGTATCTCATGAACCGTGATAGTTAGACAGTTGAAATTTTCACAGATGATGTATTTATATTGCCGCTACAACAACAAAAACGAAATAAAATAAATATTTAAGGGGGCTCCCATAAAATAAACGTTTTATGGGCGTTTCGTTTTTTGCTCGTTTTTATAGATCTGAACCCATCGTGCTCGAGTCCGACTCGCACTTGGCCGGTTTTTATTATAAGCTATCATTAAAGAGGAGTCTCCGTAAAATAGTTTCACATGAATGAAAATGAGCTATACATGTGATTAAATAAGAATAAAGTACGAACCCCAAAGTATTTATAGGCACCCTAGAAATATGGTCTAATTTTACTCACATTTATAAAAAGCACCGGCAAAAAAGCAAATTTCAGAACATTTCTTCTATAGTTATAGAATGCCTACTTAAAGCTTGTAAAGAACACTTAAAATAGAAGTTCCCAATTTAATGGAAGCCAAATAGTTTATACCACTAGCCACTTCTTTTGTTAACTGTATATTGTTCTACCAGTAGTGCTTAGAATAACAATGGCCCAAGGATTTAATAAAATAATAAGGTTTGAATGAACGTTTGAAATTCATCAATTGCGATGGGAATACAAGAACTTTATTTTTCCTTTTAATTGTCGGGAATAAGTTAATTTATTCCGAAAGAAATACGAGTTTCAAATCATGGAGATTTCAAACTCGTGTTGGTATTTATCTATTTATATTATAGTATGTACAGACGCCAGCACATCCAGCTACCACAATCTGTCAAATTTATTTTAAATATTTTCAACTTTATCACATAAGCGTAAGGTTCACTTTCAGTTGGGGAAATTTGACAGATTGGGGTAGCTTGATGTGCTGGCATGTGTACTTATGTAAGTATGGTATTTATATCTTTGTACTTTCTATTATGTACCCTGTTTTAGTATTTTTTATTATATATCTATAGTGCACCTACCATATTATCTCTGCATCACCCAAAGGTTGACTGGCAGAGAATGCCTTTGGCATTAATTCCGCCTTTGTACAGTTTTGTGCAATAAGTTGAAATGATTAAATAAATATAATAAAATATGGATATACCTGGCTGGTTTAGCTATAACGTGTTCCACTATATATGAAGTCTTGGATGAAAACCCAGTACTTTCAGTTACTGGTGTGGGTAGATGCTATTGATTATGTTTTTCTCAGAAAACTGCGTTTCAACTCAGTATGTCAAAGAGCACGTAGCCCTATCAAATTAAATAAATTACGAATATATGTTATCAGGCACGAGTTCATTATCGTTCCACCTAGCGGGGCGGTCCACGCTTCGTGGTGCCCGCTCAAGAACCTTTCCGCTCTAGCGGCCGTAAATTTTAAGAGCAATGTGCCCACCCACTGCCACTTTAAAAAATCTTCAGAATGTGTTGGTTTGATTCACCTATGGATTTCAGCATGTCAGATTTGATCTCTTTGGGTGACCTTGTACCCACTTATGAGGCCAGTATATGGATCACTCGTATAGATTAATTTACAATTGAATACAAGTTCTTTCTTGTCCTCGAGTCGTAGTAACTGGCATAACATTGTAGAAGTATTTACTTACAGCAGTACTCGATAATATAATATCTAGGGACAATGCCACACAGATCATCCTAGCCCCAAACTAAGCAAAGCTTGTACTATGGGGTACCAGGCGTCGATATACATACTCATATAGATAGATAAATATTTATATACATAGAAAACATCCATGACTCAGAAACAAATATTCGTGCTTAACACACAAATATTTGCACTTACCGGGATTCGAACCCAGGACCACCAGCTTCGTAGGCAGGAGCACTACCAACTAGGCTACGGTGACCGTTATGGATGCATAGTCCGATATCGTTCAGTATGCCAATAAGGCGCCTATGAAGGTCTGGTCTGAATGCCTGACGAGCGCCTCCCACAGCAGAGCTATTCTAATTAGCCTGCAGCGTGTGGTGGCCATAAGGATCGCACGAAGATATTGTACGCTATCCCATGAGGCGGTCGCACTCCTCGCTCTCCTCGCCTGATCTCCTTGCGGCAGTTGAAGTGACGCGACGGTTAATACCACAAGTGGCGCCCGCCGGCAGAGCGGAGAAGCGCCAGAACAGACGCGATCCAACGCTTTTTCCTAGTCAATAAAGTAAACGTCTTGTTGTATGGTCATGCAATTATGGACCAAAACCTGTACAGGGCTTCTCTTGTCCCAACTGATTGTCAC
Organism: Pseudoips prasinana; assembly: GCA_951640165.1. Taxonomy (NCBI): domain Eukaryota; kingdom Metazoa; phylum Arthropoda; class Insecta; order Lepidoptera; family Nolidae; genus Pseudoips; species Pseudoips prasinana. Next base: position 11,114,167 of record OX621254.1, read on the forward strand.
TCAACAATAATGTTCATCTCCAGTTTTACTTTCATGTATTATGGTGAGAAAAGTTTAATCACTTGAATCATGAGGCATAGATGGATGACCACTAAAATAGAAAAGAATAGAATAGAAATACATTTATTCATTACGAACTTAAAAGAAATTATGAATTACAAGGTATCAGCATAATACAAACACAAAAAATAATGAATATCGAAAAAATAATCAACAAAATAAAGAATGTACAATAGCTTCTGTATGTTCCGTCGAAAGGTCACCATCTCAGCAAAAGCTAGGTGAGGTGCACCTAGCACTGGTTTTCACTTGGCAACCCTGCGAGGGACTCACGGAAATGTGGTTTCATCTCTAAGCGACTCCGTGTTTCTAGAGTGGGGGCACGTTAAGCTGACGGTTCCTGTTATAGTCATTACAGAACAGTCGTTAAGCCATGTAAGAGGCCTACTGGACGGCTTCAACAACTCTGACACTAGGGTAACCACAGCCCATACGATAAGTTAAGTTTTCTTTTTTGGAAGTGTACAAAAAACGGGAATTTAATTTAACCAGCCTTCAGGAAAATATCCGGTCTCATAGATTACAACTATAAGACTCACGAAATCATCTGATCTATATGACCGTCTTCAATGACCCTAAGTAACATTGTTATAAAAATCGAATATAATCAAAGTAACAATTTACTAGGACCTAAACAAATATCATGAATACTCAATGGTACTTACCCCGTACTAACCAATCGAATCAATAATTCATTGTTACCCTCAAAAGATTCCACCCAGCATCCGACCGTAAGCTATCTTGATTCAAGATGAAATATTCAAGATGTGCCACAATTCACAACATCCGCCCTTTATGTAATCATATTACAATTAAGATGATTACATAATTGAGGGGGCGATTGGCGTGGTTGGTAGATCCTTGCCTTTCACGCCGCAGGTGTTGGGTTCGATTCCCTTCCAGGACAGATATTTGTGTACATGAACATGTCTGTTTGCTCTGAGTCTGGGTGTTTTCATCTATATAAGTAACTAGCTGTGCCCCGCGGTTTTACACGCGTTAAATTTTATAAATTATCATAGCATTATTTTGACAAATAAATATTTTGAATTTGAATTTTGAATTTGAATAGCTCCTCCCCCGTCGGTGATAGCGTCATAAAATGTAGCCTATATGTTGACCCGACCTCTTAGTAATATTCATGCAAAATCTGAAGTAAATTCATGCAGTACTTTTTGAGTTTAGCCCGGACATACATACAGACAAACAGACACACAGACAAAAACTATATTTTTGGCTTCGATATCGATAGTAAATCACGCCCCAAAAATCCTTTAAAAAAGAAATTCAGTGTACAGTTTTAACTTTCCTACGATTTTATTATATGTATAGATTATAATTTATAATATTTTTTTTAAAGAAAACGCCCGTATTAGGGAAATTAATCCCTGTGTCGCGGAGTACTTTACAAACATATAATAGACGGACACAAATTACATCCAGACTCAGAACAATTATTTATGGGTCACACAAATTGTTGTCCGGCGGGGGACTCAAAAGCGGCGAGGCGACTGTCTTAGCCGCTGCGCCACACGTGCAGTCGATAAGATTTATAAGTCGGACAAGTACGTATTTACTAAATAAAAGTAGTATATGTAGTATATCAGTTATCTGGTTTCCATAGTGCGAGCTCTGCTTAGTTTAGGATCAGATGGCCGTGTGTGAATAATATCCGAGGATATTATTATTATTACATTATAATTAAGATATATTATTATTATGTCGTTCTCATTATAGTTCAACTAGTTTTCTGTGTGGTTGACGGCATAGAAAATCGCCAACTCATCTCATCCCGTGGGCGGGCGTAGAAGTCGACTCGACGGAATATCTCCCAGAGAACGGGCAGCAGCGTGTCTCTGGCTACTATGACCATCATAATGTGATTGCCGACTCGTCTGCCAACCGTGGCGATTATGGCATATCCCACCAAATTATAGATAGAATTCCATTATAGAAATCTTTTGGGGAGACCTTTGTCCAGGACAGGACGTCATTCAGCTGAAATAATAATAATAGTTCAAATATATACGCCCTCAAATATATACCTACTGCTATTAGTTATTGTTCAGCTCCTATCCATCCTAAGGTTGTCTGGAAGAGATCGCTTTATGCGATAAGACCGCCCTTTGTACAACTTGTTTATGTAATATCCTATAAAATATGTATTATGGTGTACAATAAAGAGTACTATATACGTTACCGGGGAATGGAAGCCATAGAACCTCGCAGTAAAACCGCGTATGATGAAACCATATTTTTAAGTATCACGAATTAAAGCAATTTTATATAAATCGATAAATAATCTAAACGGTTTCTCATCTAAGCGATATTGGACCTTATTACTTTAAAATTAAGGACTGTTTTATTGAATGTTGATATTGTGGGGCTGAGCGCCACATAATCCGATTTAGTCGATTAATGTTTGTCCATCTTTATACCAGTCCCAGAAATGTTGACAGAGTAAAATAAAATGACGTTAATTAGCTGAGAAACCTTTTAAGTAGGGTTTTTAAATAAAGAAAAGTTGAGCGGGGTACAAGCGGTTGAGCGGTGTTTAGCTGAGACATGGTTAAGAGGCGGATCACAGCATTATTTTAAATAAGAACGTTAAAACATAAATTTTATGTAATATTAAATTAACATTTCAGAAATTTCGCTTGACTACCCTTTTACTTTTACTCCCTACAACAATATCAGCTATAAACACAAATCCAGCTATAAATAACCTTACACCAAAATCGGTTACCAAATTAAACAAGCCCATTACAATTACTGACATCAATAATATTATACTGGTCCAGATGTAGGGATTATGAAAATTGACAGGTCGACATGTAACATGGGTGTATAGGCCAGGAGTTAGTGCACCCATGCGATAGATATTCATATTCGAACCTGTTTCATAGGTTTCAGTAAAGATCTATCGAGTTGGTCTATAAGAGAAGACAGGAACATAGTAGAGACTACAGTTCTCTCAAAAGGTTTTAAGTTTATTTGTTATATTTGGTAATATTGATGGCACAAGGAATGAATGTATGAATGAATATTATAATAACTATAAATTTCGATAGTTAAACTTAAATTTAATCTCTTTCACAATAATTTAATACAAGCTAGCTAAATATCATTACTATTCTAAAATATATAAATATAAATGCTTTCATACAATCCGTGTACCTAAATATCTATCTAGACATAATTATGTGTACTTAATTATATTACTATAAACATGTTCTGCGCTTTTTTAAAGTCTACGTGAATAAAAACCTTTCTTATTTTGTATCCTTTAATTTCCTGCTTTCTTTAAATGTTTTATTTTATATAGGTAAAGCGATAATTATGGTTATATTAATTATCGCTTTACCTATATATTCCCAGCTCTCGGTCTATAACAAGTAGTCAAGAACATAAATCAGTCTTCGACAACTGACTGCCTCAGGGCTCATTCATAATTTTATAAGCTTTTCAGGTCGGGAAGTTTATTGAATTGTGGTTTCAATAGATGCCAGCTTCATTTCGCTTCATTTTCAGATGTCTAAAATGTTTAATCAAATTTCCTCCGTCACTTTAAGTGGTTGGAATTATAGATGTAGCCATTTATTGAATATCTTTTCTATTTCTTATTCTAGGTAACTTATTTAGAGATTGTAATAAAATATGAAAAGATACTAACTGCTTTACGAGTAAGCTTTCCGAAATTACCAAATTATAGTCTATACATTATATCTGGGACGCCTACCCATATAAGTATGTAGGAACAAAAATTCTATCGGCTACCATTCTAACCTGTTACGGCTCTTCAAAATACAGACAACTTATTTTGGAAGACCAGGAGTCAGTTCAGTTTCGCAATTCTTGGGATTATATCGGCTATTTTCATTCGCCTGAGAATTTGACATTTTCGACACCATCGCGCGAGTAAGCGACCTTAAGTCATCTGTTCCGTAAGTCATCACTGACAGCACACATTGGTCGAAGACTTTTGACTTGTGACACTGCGGTCTTTGGGACCAGAAGATATTATGTAGATTCCCGAATACTACCCAGCCGAGTAAGATTCTACAATTGACCTCTTTCTTGAAGTTTAATAATAATAACAATGTATTTATTTATCTCTTTCACAAAGGTTTGGTGTACATACGAGTATTATGTAAAGAAATACAGAGAATAAAATATCATACCTTTGTGAGAGACTGGCGTCTATAGTAGGTAAGACCTGTGTTATAGGCCAGGCTCCTCCTGGGTCACATCTTGGCGATAATTACAAATTATTGATAATACTATGTCAGTGGCCCTAGCTAGCTGAATGATCTGTCCTGGGTAAATATAGTCGTCTACAACTTCGTGTATAGATCTCCAACCTTCACTTGAGTGGGCGACATGGACGTTCGACATGATTTTGATTGATGTTCATTTTTAGACCCACCTGTTCAGAGACTATACCGAGGTCATCGAGATTTTGGACGGGATCTGTCCCCACCGGCAATCCAAGGTGCGATGCTGGTGGGTGACTCCACCAAATGGAATGCCGTGGTCTCTTCTGTGAGGCAGCCATGCTCCAGAAGAAGGCCGCCGAGCGGGATCGGGAGCGAACCGATCCCAGTCGCAGACGGAGGAGTCGTCGGGGCGGTGGCGGTAGCCAGTGGCCGAAAAACACCTAGGGGCCGCGGTGACAAAAAAATATCCTCTACTGCCGCCAGGTTCGAGCAGCTGTCCTACCAGAGCACGTATCCCATGGCGTACAACAGAACACCGAAGCAGCATTTCCGCGTTCCCTTCGTAGGCGTAAATTGAAGTCCACGCCTTTTGCGGGTCGCAAAAGGCGTGGACTTCAATGGTCGGTTGCCTTATCAAAAAAAAGAATTATACAGAGCTCTTCCATGGTCTCACCCTTGACTACTATGTCATCGAGAATCGAATCCATTGACATTGATGCCAAAGCCTTTCTAATCCAGAAGAATGTAAAGGTTTGTTTTTATATTTGATTTTCATTAAAATAACAAATGGCTTCTTTCATGGTAGAGGTTCCTTTGTAGTTGTCTGCAAACACAAATCAAGTTTACCGAAAGCAAAAAGTCAATATCCATCTTATTTTTGCAGGGTCCAGTTTGGGTTCGTAGGAATTTGATACAGAAATGGATTGTTCATTCCGACGCTATTTTCGTTAATGTAAATTGATATTGAATTACGACATGCTTCTTCTCCCAACAAAATACTAAGTAGAACATTCTATAACGCGGATTAGTGGGATATATGCCTAAACTGTTATAATTATATTTGTTACTAGCTGTGCCCGGTGGTTTCAAGCGCGTCAAACTTTATAAATCTTAGCCTTTATGTTAAGGTTAATATGACAATAATTTCCGTAATTTTAATTAAATTTGAAAAAAAATTACTTATATCAAAAATTATATAAATCGATTCAGTAAACAATTCTGAACAAACTATTTTCAGGATGTGCGTTAATTAAGTTACATGTTGTATAAGCTATTATTTCATCAAAATCCGTTCAGTAGTTTTGGCGTGAAAGAGTAACAAACATCCATACATCGATCCATACTCACAAACTATCGTATTTATAATATTAGTTTGATTTGTCGTATGGTCATTGGTCACCTTAGTGTCATAGTAAGTCTCTGACATTCCTTAACAATAGTTTTCTACTTGACTAAAAGTGCATTCCTAATAAAGGGTTCACTTTGGCGGTCACCCATCTATAGTCCAACCGCGCGCCAATGTGCTTAACCTCGCCAATCACTTACGGACCGGTGAGAGCAACTGTGCGTGAGCGCCTCGAATAAATAATTGTATATTTTCTTTGGATCGTAATAGCACGGCCATGATAATTTATAGAGCAAGATGTGTACCCAAACAATGGAACAATCACTGGGCGCATATTTGACTTTTCTTCCGCAAAAATATAAGATAATGTTCTCCTGATCGAATTTCGGTCATGAAGGCAAGAGTCAGTAGAAACTAGCCTTCTGCGCGCGACATATTATAGTTAACGTCACAGGCCCAGTTACCTAGGACATCTAATCATATTATTACCCTCTTAAATAGACTTAACTGTTTTTTTCATTGCATTTGTTCGAAAAGGACGACTTGGTATGCCTTTAAGTGCACCCAAAGGTGGAATTTTCTATAAGAAACATTTAGAGGGCAACAATGAGTTTTTAATCCTCTTTAAAAGTGCGCCGCAATTATCTATGCTTCGCACTTTTTAATTTGGAACATCTTAATGTTCAGCGCCAAGGAAATCGAATGCAAATATTGTTTGAATATAGACTGGCTGGTAAAGACGGCCCATAGTCGCGTCGCCGCGCTGGCGGATAAAAAAAAAGAAATCGAAGTTAAAGCGCGCTATTTTGGCCCTCGCCGCGGCCGTAAAAATGTTATCTTGCTCGATTATGACACAATATATATATACTATTTTCCATAGGTATTTAAAAAAAACAATTAAAATCTTATATTTATAAAATCTATTTACAAACACCGCTTTTGGGTTAATTTATTTCAACATATACGCTCGTGATTATTCATTAGAAACGTGTTAACGTTCACACTAAGCAAAAGAAGCAAACCAAATCATAACATACTTAGTCTTATATTCGTAGTATGGACCGATTTCTCAAGACTCCAACGGACCATTATTGAACCATATCATATTAATATTAGAGTTTCGTTTCCAACTGAATAGTATTGGCAGGTTGGCCAATCAAGAACTATAATTGCCACATAATTAATGTAAAGGCAACAATAGCATGTTTCTACATAATTAATTTAAAGTTAGACAAAAGACTGTCACTTGCGTGGAAAGTGCTCAAAGGAAAAGTAAAACTCATGTGTATAGTACGACGGCAACCCATCAAGCTACCCCAGTCTGCCAAATTTCCCCAATTGAAAGTGAACCTTATGCTCATATGATAAAGTTGAAAATCTATAAAAGAAATTCGACAGATTGGGGAGCTGGACGTGATGGCGTCTGTACCTCTCGTCACACGATGGGTATAAAACAATAAACGCAGTGGAATGTTTAGTACGGGGTACGAGAACCGTTTACATGTGCAGATACTATATAGTAAGGCAGTATTGGACTTGGCATCCTGTTAAAACTTGGATTTCTATAAATCTTGGCTTTATTTTGTTGTTAGATGAGAGATGTTATGTCATTAGATCTTTTGTAAGTACCTATGTGATGACTACCGCTTTACGAAGTGTTGAAGTTAGATAATAAAACAAACATTATTTTTTATACAAAATAAAAACTTTGTTAATAGCTCTATCCCCTCTCAATCTCTATTATAATCTTGATCCGAGAGTGTCTCTAAGAGAAAAGTTCAAAGAGGTCAACATTCTAACTGTACCATCTCAGTATATATATGAAAACTTACTATATGTGCATAAAAATATCGATTCCTTTTGTAAAAGGAGCGATACACATAATGTAAATACTAGATATAAGAATAATCTCATATTGCATACTACCCGTCTCCACAAAATAAGTAACTCTTTTATGTATAAGAGCAATGTATAAGATTCTATAACAAACTTCCCAATGATATTAGAGAATTGTCTACGAATAAGTTTAAAAGAATTATTAAAGCCAAATTGTGTAGCAGGGCATATTACAAAATTTCTGATTATTTAAGTGATAAAAGTGCTTGGGATTGAGTTGTTCTGAGTAAACACACATGATTATAATTAATCTTAAGTATATTTTATTTAAAAAAAAAGGATTCCTACTGAGTTTTCTGGCAGTGTTTCTCAGTAGCTGCCACGTCATGCACTGCACGGTAGGGTAAAAAAATATGACGATTCCACATAAATGTAAAATTTTTATGGAATTTGAATCTTTGAATCTATTGTATTGCATTTAGATGTAACTCGCGCGGTCGCTAAGCAACTGGTAAAAGGCATTGTAAACACATAACATGTTGTTTTAAGATTTTAAAGATTAAGATCATCATTTCGGTCCATTAAGAATCTTTCTGTTTCTCTTCACCTTAATAAAATAAAAATGATCACGCCTGCCATGGTAAGCGAGCCACTGTACTTGTAGCTTCGCATGTAAACTGTTAAGTGTGCCAGACCTACCCAGAGCGCGTCGTTCCTGACTGGCGTTTTACAGAGTCATTAATACTTGAATACACAACCGTCTGTAAAGTTTACGACGTTCACATGTGCTTGGGGTATTATTCCAAGTGTTTGATGACACCTCAGCCAACTGAGACTATTAAGATCCTCTTAAATTTTAATTAACACTGGAACATTTCTGTGGTAGTAACTTAATATATAGTATTTTCTTTTTAGGAACATCTTTAGAGTAAATTAATCAGGCCCATAATCATCATACTAAGGTCGTAGATATTATATACTTAGTACGTTATTCTATGCGAGTCACAAAAGATAGAGACATAAATAAAGTCAAGCTTCAATAAAAGGCCAAGTTTTTTAAACTTGGTTATATTTCTGCTCCCATTCAATGTGTTTTGTTAAGTCCATTGTCCATGGTCTGTTGAATACATCCCGTATCCATAGTTGATTAAATAAAAGATTATATTGTATTATAATAAAAGAAAATACTTATTATTAGTTGCCAACAATAAAGATTTATAATTAGTAACTAGTTTTCTTAAGTTACTGTTTTGTACTTACTTACTTATCGTATGGGCAGTAGTTGCGCTAGTGTCAGAGTAGTTCGAGCGGCCCAGTAGGTCTCTGACATGGCTTAACCACAGTTGCCTTATGACTACAACCGGGACCGACAGCTTATCGTACCCTCCGAAGGACCGTCGGTATATACACAAGGTCCGTCATAATTATAATAATATGGAATTCTTACCTAATAGACAGAACCATTCGGCCAAGATGTAGTAAATTATATTTAAAATTAATACTTACCACATGTTCTGAGTATTTACAAGCGCTTTATTAAAGTCTACGTGACTAAAAACCTTTTTTATTTGATAAAATAAACGTACTCATCTCACAAAGGTTTGTCCTGAGTAGTGATCGAACTCACGACCCCTGGCGTGTCAGTCAGGATCATTCATCACTAGGCTAACAGACCAGTCAAACAAATCATAATATTTTACAAATATATATCAAATAAGTAACAACTGCCGGTTGTGTACCCATAATATTTTTTGCATCTCATTGCTAATTTCCGTGGAGCCACAGTCTAGGCGTAAACAAGCTGTTTGTCGAACTTATTGTTTCCAAATCTTTTGATCACTCAAGCGTCTACTAAATGATAGTTGGTAGTTAATAAAACACGTCGATTTTTCCCGAAACTTCTCTGAGTAGGGACACTGTGCTGACGCGTTGACCGAAATTAATTTGTTTAGGCTTTTGTTTCCTAAACAAAACAAAAGAAGTTCTATTTGTGATGTTGCTTGTTCAAAGACCTTTGTTATTCTTATTGAATACAAATAAAAGCTTGTTTTTTTTCTAGTTTTCCTGTAAGCAGCTGTAAGCATAATACGGAGAAGTGGATATCGTGACACAAACGGATATCTTGTCAACGATGAGATGACGAGATGTTGTGTAAACTTTAGACGAATGTAAAATTGTATCAAAAATTCATCAATAAGTACAGACGCCAGCACATCCAGCTACCCCAATCTGTCAAATTTCTTCTATAGTGTTTTAACGTTATCACAAAAGCATAAGGTTTACTTTCAATTGGGGAAATTTGACAGATTGGGGTAGCTTGATGTGCTGGCGTCTGTACATCATTCTACTTATTAATTAATTTATTTATTACATATATCTTATTGCTAACAGATAATTCCAAGCACAATAAGTGATACAATCATAATAATTTATATTCATAATCTATAGGTACTATACTATACTATACTCAGAAATTAAAATAATATCTGAGTTACAAATCACCTACTACTTGTAATTAATTGTTTGTCTACTTTTAATGTCAGGCAAAGAGTATGTAAGCATACTGTAGCCACGTTTTTTTCGGTCTTTTTAGTTCTTTATCATTATAATTTCGACATTTTAGTCCAAATTGAATTTAAATTGAATTTTGTAAATGAACCATAGTATTTTATATTAGGTCTTTACCTATGAAATTGCCGTTCTGCAGTACTGGCCATTTTAAATCAAAATAATTTTTGTTTGGCTAAGAATTCTAATTTCAAATTAATTTTATTTTAAAAACATGGATTCTTTTTTCCAAAAGTAGTCATTTCTTTATTGATTAGTGTTACATTTTCATCGCATTTCAATCTTTTTCGTCATCATGGATACGTTAAATATTCGAGTAATTATGGAATATGAGTACCGTCGTGGCAGCAACGCGGCACAAGCGGCACGCAACATCAACGACGTTTACGGAGCTAACACTACAAACCAACGCACCACCTGTTATTGGTTTGCTCGCTTCCGTTCTGGAAATTTCGACCTGAAAAATGAACCTCGCGGTCGTCCGAAGACTTTGGTCGACAATGACGAATTAAAGGCGGTTGTGGAAGCTGATGATACACAATCTACGGCTGAATTAGCAGCAGCTTTCGACGTTAGCGTCAAAACAATATTGGTCCATTTGCGTCAAATTGGCAAGGTAAAAAAGCTTGACAAATGGGTGCCCCACGAACTCAATGATCGCCAGCGCGAAGTACGCGTCGAGACGTGCCTTGCACTGCTCAACAGACACACAAATGAAGGAATTTTGAACCGCATTGTTACCTGCGATGAAAAATGGATTCTGTTTGATAACCGCAAGCGCTCAGCAAGTTGGTTGGATCCTGGTTCAGCACCTAAACAATGCCCTAAACGAAAACTTACCCCTAGAAAAGTGATGGTCACTGTTTGGTGGTCTAGCGCCGGTGTGATTCATCACAGCTTCTTACCAAACGGGGTGAGCATTACTGCAGATGTGTACTGTGAAGAACTGAGCACAATGATGGAGAAGCTGGCGCATCTCCAACCAGCATTGGTCAATCGCTCGTCTCCGCTGCTCCTGCACGACAACGCGCGACCTCATACTGCACAGCAGACGGTCTCCAAGTTGCAAGAACTGGGGTTGGAAGCTCTCCGTCATCCGCCCTACTCACCAGACCTTGCGCCTACAGACTACTACTTTTTCCAGAATTTGGATAACTTCTTGGCGGGAAAAAAATTCAATACCCGAGAGGCAGTACAAAATGCCTTTGAAGAATTTGTTGCCTCCCGTCCAGCTGATTTCTTTAAGAAGGGCATCAATAAACTGCCACTGCGATGGCAAAGATGCATTGATTGCATGGGTGATTACTTCGATTAATACAAATAAAAAAATTCATGAAAAAAATTCGTTTAAATTTTTTCATACAAAACGGCAATTTCATAGGTAAAGACCTATTATTATATATAATTAAATAGCAAGTGAAGTTTGATGAAAAGGTACTTTTCATCAAACTTCACATAATAGCTATAATACAGACAGCGTTACTCATGATGACACACTATTTTGATTACTTATATTTTTTATTTTTATTTGCTTGTACTTAGCTGCACTGCTTATATGTATATAAATAGTTTTAACATTGTAAATGTGATACCTTACAATGCAGCCGGTGGGTGGACTGTGTGACTTTAGTATAAATTGTTTTATTGTAAATATTTTGACATTATTATAGGTATATATATATTTATTTTATTTTATATAGGTATTTTATATTATATTTTATTATGTCAGACTGTAGTGATAAAGATAGCTTTTACTCAGCCAGTAGTAATGGTGATAGCTTCTCGAGGATACCTTCACTAACGGACACTCTGACACAGAAATTTTTCGATGTTCCCCGTAATTTCAATGTAGTTCACATAAATGCCCAAAGCATTCCGGCTCACTTCCCCGATATGCTGGCCACCTTCGACTGTAAAAATATCCATGCTATCCTTGTCTCAGAATCTTGGTTGAAACCTTGTCTCCCTTCATTAGCTTACTCACTTCCAGGATTTGAGCTCATTCGTAATGATCGTGTGAAAGGAAACGGTGGAGGCGTGGCAATCTATCTGCGTTCTAATATTTCCTTCTCTGTAGTCGACGTCTCTGAGCAACCACCACCTGCAAATGGCGGTGAGCACCTTTTCCTGGAAGTGCATCTTCACCATACAAAGCTTTTGCTTGGAGTCTATTACTGTCCTTCTCTCCGTATTAACTATTTCTCGTCATTAGAAAACCTTCTTGAAAAACTTGTACCTTCTTACAGTCACGCAATTATCATGGGCGACTTTAATACCTGTCTACTCAAAAATGATTTCCGCTCCTCATCGTTAACTGCAATTTCCGATTCTCTTAACTTATCAATCCTACCCCTTAATGCTACCCATAATTTTCCTAATTCTACTCCATCGCTTCTTGATCTTATCTTTATTTCTTCTCCTCAACACATCCATAAGCACGGACAGTGCTCTGCTGACGCCTTTTCCTATCACGACCTTATATTCTTGTCCTATAAAGTTCGCCCACCGAAAGCGAAGCCTAAAATCATCCTGCAACGTAATTTTGGTGGCATCGATCTGGAGAATCTTCGGGAGGATGCTGGTAGCATCGATTGGACACCTGTGTATACTGCTACATCTGTCGACGCTATGGTCACAGTATTTAACAACGAGCTCCTACAGTTGTACGACAAGCATGCTCCAATACGGCCTATTAAATTGAAACACCTACCTGCTCCTTGGCTATCTGATGAAATTAAAGCTCTCCAAAACAAAAAAATCGCGGCAAAATCAAAATACAAAGGTCGGCCAACGGATTTGAACCGCGACAAATATATCTTTTTACGAAATCACTGCAACAAGGTGTGTAGGAATGCACAACGCCAGCACATTCACAACTCTGTACAAAACGGTGATCCCGCTAAAGTATGGAAATTTCTAAACTCAATGGGGATTGGAAAGTCTCGCCAAAATGCAATTCCTAAAGACTTAGATGTCAATTTACTCAATAAACATTTTACTGCGTCGTGCAATTTTGATAGGGCACTTAAAATTAATACATTAAATTATCTTTCATCGCTACCTATCCCCAAATACTCTCAGTTCGTCTTTAATCAATTGTCGGCTTGTGATGTCAGGAAGAGTATACTGTCAATATCATCCAATGCTGTAGGAACTGACACTATCAGTCGTAATATGATCATTCCCATCCTTAATGAAATCCTTCCTGTCTTATGCCATATCCTTAATTTTTCCCTATCCCATGGGGTCTTTCCATCAGCATGGAAAGACGGCCAAATAACCCCGTTACCAAAAAAATCCAATCCAAGTTCCTTTTCCGAGTACCGTCCTATCTCCATACTGCCATTCCTCTCCAAAGTCCTAGGACGCCTTATTCATAACCAATTGAACTCCTTTCTATGCAAAAATAATCTCCTGAATCCTGTCCAATCCGGCTTCCGTCCTGGTCATAGTACCACGACTGCCTTGATTCATATTACGGAGGATATTAGGTCGGGCATGGAGGAGGGTGATCTGACGGTGTTAGCATTACTTGATTTCAGTAATGCATTTAACACCGTCGATCACGATATCTTGACAGGTATACTCTGCTCTATTAACATATCTCCAACGGCAATTGACTGGTTTCGTAATTACCTGTCTGGCCGCCGGCAACGTATACGTATTGATGACAGCTACTCTTCGTGGTGCAATACAAATGTTGGTGTGCCTCAGGGTGGCGTTCTATCTCCGTTACTTTTTGCAATTTTCATAAATTCCATATCCAATCAACTTATTTCATCCTACCACCTTTACGCAGATGATCTTCAAATATATTCAAAAGCACCACTTGAAGAGCTTCACGAAGCCATTCATAATATTAATAACGACTTATGTCAGATAAGCAGCTGGGCAAGGTCATATGGACTGCAAATAAATACATCAAAAACGCAAGTCATTGTTGTTGGTAGCTCCAGAAAGATTTCTATGGTAGACTGGTCGCTTGTACCACAGGTGCGCTTTAATGGTTTAGTCATACCGCTCTCGAAGACGGTAAAAAACCTTGGTATACATATTGATACCACGTTATCCTGGGGCCCACAGGTTAAAGAAGTTAGTCGAAAAATGTTTGCTTCCGCTGGGTCACTTAGACGACTTCGTAATTTTTTGCCGACCACCACCAAGATTGCGCTAGCCCATTCCCTTCTCCTACCGATTTTAGACTACGCTGATGCCAGCTATCTCGATATCACGGAGGACCAATTAAACAAACTTGAGAGGCTCCAAAATTTTTGTATTCGTTTCATATTTGGTTTGCGTAAATATGATCATGTTTCCGAATTTCGTGCAAAACTCAAGTGGTTACCTATACGACTTCGCCGGAATGCTCACATTGTTTCTCTTCTATATAGTATATTGTTCAATCCAGCTACTCCGACTTACTTAAAGGAACGTTTTGAGTTCCTCCACGAGACACATTCGAGGTTGCTGAGATCATCGAAAAATTTACGAATCAAGATACCAATGCACTCCACAAAATTTTTAGACCATTCCTTTTCCGTACAAGCTGCCCGATTGTGGAATGCTTTGCCAGAGACAGTGAGAGGTGCTCAGTCACTGGACATTTTTAAGAAAATGGTGAAGAGTTACTATCTTTCTCTTTAACGTTAAATTACTGTATATCTTATTCTCCTATGACCTGCCGTATATATATATATATGTATGTATTTATTTATTTATTGTTAAAAGTACCCATGGTACAAAAAACCACAAAAAAAATCACAAAAAAAGAAAATAATCAAAAAAAAAAAAATCCTTTCTGCTAATTATGCCAACAAATACCCAAATGCCTTTTCTTTACTCCTGGTCCATTCAACGGTTGCCTGGAAGAGATCGCACTTAGCGATAAGGCCGCCATTTGTACAATCTTAACATACTCAAAGTTCCTATTATATGTATTATTTTTTGGTGTACAATAAAGAGTTACTTACTTACTTACTTACTTATACTTAGCTAATTTATTAACCATGTTAAAAAAAAAGTGAAAAGTTTTCTAATATTATGAATATACTACATAATATTAAAAAAAAAATCGTTATAAGAAGTTACTGTATACTGCTCTCAATAGTCAATGCCTCAATGTGACGTCCTGCAACGGTTAGGAATGCATTTTCCGTGTATGAGAATATATCTATAGTTGAGTCATTCTCGATATCATTGATATAGCGAACTGCGCGGGACAGAGGTGCATTTCGGGCTAGATTAGTTCGAGCACGTTGTAGGTATATATTGCCAATGTCAAGTGAAAATTGATATTTTTATAATATCATCATCATCATCATAACAGCTGTAAGAAGTCCACTGAGACACCGCTAAGACTCATTTTGACGGGATATGCCATTATCGCGACGCTTGGCATACGGGTTGGCGATTGCAGTAAGATGGTCATAAGGTAAAAGCACCTATTACGGAGGTATTTCGCAACATTTGAAAGTAAGAAACAAAAATAAGCATTTGTAAATATTTTTAAAGGTACCAAACAACTTTATTGTCAAAAGTGTAACTTACATATTGTATTGCTGTTGAGTCTATGTTTCTTTTCATGATATTTCTTATTTTAAAAAAATATTTAAATAGTCGGATCGATTTTCCCTAATACGGAGGTATGATTTTGGTCAGAGCCTATTACTGCGGTAGACTGATCCTAATACGGAGGGTCAGAAATTATATTCATTGCAGTTCCGTACAAATAATATTTATTAATTAATGTTAGTAAAGTAAATTGTAAGTTTTTCATTCATTACCCATTGATTTGATTACATTGATTCACTGTTAATGAAATTACACAATATATTATATTACAAATATAGCATAACCGTGCATTCATAACCACGTTTTAAAAAGCGTTTTGGTTTATTAAAATAAGGTTGATTTTTCTTTTTACGTTCAGTAAAATGAATGTAGGCAGGTTTTATCAAAAAAAACATGCATATCAAATAAGAATCCACAAAAAAGACACAAAACTCATTTTATTTACGCAACCCTAAATCTTGTATTTTCTATGAATAGGGCCGTAATAGGAGATCATATAACCTAATACAGAGTTACCTGGAAATAACTACCACCGTAATAGGAAAAATACTCTTGTTTTTAATAATCCTAATTCTGACCCATCAAAATTTTGATAAACAAAAGAGTGTAAATGCTTAATCAAACGATAACAGTTTTTTGGCTCAGATGTGTAAAACTCAAGTCAACAGTTATACAAAATAAATGATTTGTGATAAATTAAAATACACCTTCCTATTTTTACCCCTTCTAAGAAACCAACATTTTGTACTCAACAGTTTTCATATTTAACTAGATTTCTAATTAAGAACACATACCGCAGAATATGGTTTCTAATTTATGAGATTAATAATTATTTCAACTAAACTTGGAACTAATTCAATAAGTTAATAAATTGAGAGTTATAGACTTTTAAACATGCCCAGTATTTTTCCTATTTGGGAGTTATACCACCGTTTTAAGATTAATCTATAAAATTCGTATCGTATTACGGCGGTATTTTATTACTTATTTTTTGGAAAAAATTGAGTTACTAATATGAAACGAGCTATTTAAATAGTGGGTGTAATAGTAGGAAAATGCTATAAATAATATATAAACAAACTTGAACGCTTATTAATACAAAAAAACTTAGTTTATAAATATTAGTGTACTTACTTTTGTTGTTCCGCGTTTGTATGGAAACGCCTCTCACGTCGATGCCGTTACACAGATTGATTGATTTTGTTGTGTTGTCTATGTGCTATACTTGCAAACGTCAGTTAAATCAAGAAGTAATAAATTTGGAATAAATAGTTTACATTTTGGTGTACTTAAACTGAATAAAACAGGAATACAATTCGAAAATAGAAATACCACCGTAATAGGAAGCGATTTTGACTACCGCCGTATTAGGAGCTTTTACCTTAGTACTCAGAAAGAAACTGCTGCCCGTCCTCTGGTATATATTCCCTCGGGTCGACTTGTACGCCCCCCACGGAATGAGATGGGTTGATGATATTCTGATATTCGGCGCCATTCTTATTAAGTTTTGTATGGCTAATACAATAAATTTTCTTAATGTTTTTCAGTTTCATGCGTAAATAGCGTTGCTTACCGTATAATGTCAGATTCCACGTGTATTGAATTCATAAATAAATATATAAATTTGCTGTGTGGTGACAGCAAATTTAGAAATACATTTTAAGAAACTGAAACTGAAAAACCTTAAGAAAATTATTATAGAAAGATAATTTATTGTATTAGCCATACAAAACTTAATAAGAATAATAAGTATCTACACCAAATAATTAATAAGCAATAAAAATATACGGCAGCAATATTAATTAAATAGTGATCACTTTCCGGCAACCATTAAATAATAAAGAAATATCTTGTTACAACCAACTCACTGCCATTGCATTCCAAACTAGTCAGGCCTGTTATAAGGATATTAGTACCATCTTATTCTTATTCTTCTGGTGGCGGCTATTTCCAGTCCCCGGAAGTCCTGGTAACACTGCGTCTAGCGATGAACCTCTCCCGTCCCTCGCCACTCCAACTAAACTTCCCGGTCCAACCCTGCAACATAGATAAATTGCAGAATCTTTTTGGCAGGAGTATCGATAACATCGTCCTTGTGCAAGGAAATGGCCCAGAACGTTGTTACGTTTATGCATTAATGCATGATATCTTAAGTTTTGAAGAAATAATCGAGATTAAAGAAACATCAAGTGCACGATTGCGCGGCCATAACTTCCAAGGTGAATATTTCGTGAAATATTGATCTTAGTCTTATAATTCTTTTTTTGACAATTGTTGACAAATGAAATGTTCAATTAACAAAAAGATTTAGATCACTATCCCAAGTAGTTACTGAGATCTCCATCGCCGCGCAATCGTGCACGTTACGTTCGCGCGGCCAACTTAAAACCCCTGTAACTTCTTTATTTCTGCTTTGACAAAGTTTTAGTTTGTTTCTTTCAATTTTGACTAATTTTGACAAAAAATATAGCGATTTCTTTTTCTGTTTGGATAACGTGGCGGAGCAATCGTGACGCACACTTATGCATCAGTAGTTCACAGTGGTAGAGCAGGTGTAGCGGTGTGCCATCTCAACAATATTTAAAATGAAAAAGAAAATGAAATTATGGTTTATTATTTTCCGTAATGCAAACCTTAAATCTTAATCTATTGAATTCTTAATGTAACTATCGATACTATACTACAGCACTTTATTTTTCAACTCAATGAGCACTAATGGAATTTTCTCATTACACAATACATATATTTTTCTCCCCATAAATACACACATTCTCTATTTAGCGGAGACGTATATAAACCGTATCCAATATACTGTTATTACTCATAAAGTAACCTTACTTTATTATGTGAAGTCGATCGAAGGTTCATATTGACAATAAAATCAAATGAGATTATTAAAACTGGCTAGGGCGTGTCCATCTTACCATTTTAGGTTGCACTGCTGTGCAATAAATAAATAATCATAAATATCTTGGGACAACTGAAATACTGTCATCTGATCCCAAACTAGGCAGAGCCTGTACTATCCTGGGACATTATTCACACACGGCCATCGGATTCCAAACTAAGCAGAGCTCGTACTATGGAAACCAGATAACTCATATACTACGTTTCTTTTGTAAAAACATACTTATATAGATAACTAGTGTGCCCCGCGGTTTTAACAGCGTTATTTATTTTTAATTATAGCCTATGTGTTATTCGGATGTGTATATATATATATATATATATATATATATATATATATCCTGACCGTATTCGGCCACAGCGACTGGCTACTAACTATTGAAAGCTTCGTTTATGTGCTCTCAGGTGACTGACGTAACCTATCTTTGAAGCGCACGTTCGGCCACATGCGCTACAAGTCAGCACCCCTCCAACATAATTATAATATATGGCCGCGGGTAGTCGGGCCTTGAGTTCGTCTCGTTTAGCATCGAGCTCTTCTTTCCGCTTCTTCTCAAACTCGAACACCTTAGTGTGTACATAAGCTATATTTGATAAGAAAACACGTTATTCAGCAACCATATACGTATATTCAACTCATCAGGATTGCACCATTACAACACTTAGCAAACTTTAACTAAATAAATCACTTCTGTAGTATAATAATGCAAGATACAAACAATATACAACACTTGTTAACAACCTTCGGTTCGAGCGCTCGCTAAGAACTGCCGAACTAGCCGACCATGCTGAATGTTATGAAAGGGAATGAACTGAATGCATCGGCCATTCCGCTCATTCACCTCTTTTATGCAGATTATATCCTTTAATTAAATATTAAATTAAATACAAAGCAAAATCATACCTTTTTAAGTAAACAAATCACCAAAAATGTTACCAATTATTTGGAAATCATAACATATTACTACAAAGTTTCATCAAAATCCGTTGGGTAGTTTTTGCATGAGAGTATAACAAACATCCATCCATACTTACAAACTTTCGCATTTATAATATTAGTAGGATTTCATAGCACCCAGACTCAGGACAACAGAAATGTTCATGGACACAAATAGTTGTTCTGGGTGGGAATCAAACCCAGACAACTGTTAAACATACTTATATATTTCTAAATACATTCATATTGCACTTGACGATGAATAAATAAAAAACTACTATTACTAGATACTCAATTTAGTCCATTGAAATTTATTTTTTTTGGGCTTAGCGTGCATTCGTCGTGGACTCAATTAGTGCCAATAACTACACATATTCAATCCAAATCCTTATTGAACCCACTACAAATTTATAATTTCATGTATTGGTGAAATTATTAAATACCTTTTAGTTCGTTTTGCAGCAGGCTTTTTATTTTTACAATAGTTTTTGAACAATATTTTCCAATTAATTGGTAAAACAGAAGCGTGTTTATCATATAATTTCCTTAAATAAGGCGGTTGGTAATCTTCACCCAAAACTTTATGTTATACCAAAACAATACACAAGGAACTAAATAACATATTTGTTTACGCGAAAGTTGGCCCCTTGTTGGTTCTCAGTTGGTCCCTGTGTCTGGCCAACACACACATAACTACGAACAAGTAATTACACGTACAATTTAGCAGTCCCAAGTCAACATTTAGTAGCTACCGAATATCTTGGGAACTCACTGTCTACCGTTGGACGGAGCATGCAGATTAAAAAACATAATTCAGTTACATTTCCTCGATAAAAGACTATCGCAAATTCTCCTCTGAGAACAAAAGAAAAATGGTTTTGTTAAGTTGGGTGATTGGTTTCCTCCTAATTGAGTCATTGTGCGTGAACGTATTTGGCTACTCGAACCATTTCAGTTCCATCCAGAAGTCCAGGAGACCACGAAAGCCTGGCTTAAGGGCCTCCTGTAGCCTCCTTGGATTATTCAGAACTTTAAATTTGTCCCCGTCATTATTCTCAGAACTCTATCACTGCATCAAGAAGTGTACTTAATTAATTGAAATAAAATTTATTAGAGTTCCGTTTTCAAAAACATATCTCATTCCATTCACCAAACCATCTATAAAATGTTATATATTTATATCATTTGTATACATAATCAATTTAAGGGTCGCTGTTCAGCTTATCTGTTATATGAAACCGGTACTACCCACAGACTGGATTTTGTAAATAATTTTTTTCTCAACAAAAATATAAAGGTTCTACTTACTTGAAAAAAAAATAGCTTATGTATACCCATCAAATAAAATATCTTGGGACAAATAAAATACTGCCATCTGATCCCAAACATATTATGCAGACATTCTATGACAACCAGACAACTGACAAACATGATTATATATATCTAAATACATACATACGAGTATTATAGATAAATTACACACAGAGACAGAACAGGTAATCTGGTGGGAAATGAATTTCCTGACCTCTGACTTAACAGAGTCACTATCCCCTAGACCAACAGGCCATTCAAACCAACTTTGATACAAACTAAGCAGCTATTGTTTTCTTTAATACAATTCATTGACTTACACTCAATTCTCTTGCGGGCATGCATGGAAGTACCATTTACGAATACAAAATTTTAAATCCACGCGCAATAGTAATAATTATCGTAAAGGTAAAAATTTTAGATAATAATAAGGAGGACCCTAAGGCACAGGGGATGATCAATACTGAGGGGCTAGCCGGTAATCTAGTGGGAACCCGTTTTTCAGTCGAAGATGTGGCTAAGGTCATTAAAAATATTACTAGGGGCAAATCCCCGGGGTACGATGACCTCAGTATTGAACATCTTCAGCACGCTAGTCCTCACATATGTAGAGTGCTCGCAATGTTTTACACCCTATGCGTAGGCCACTCTTACTTGCCAGCAGAGATGATGAAAACTGTCGTAGTGCCTGTATTGAAAAATAAAACTGAAGATTCCGCAGACAAAAGCAACTACAGACCAATTTCATTAGCGACGATTATCGCAAAGGTGTTTGACGGTTTGCTGGAGGCACAGTTAAATAGATACATGAGATACATGACAATCAGTTTGAGTTTCGCCCATCATTATCTACTGAGAGTGCAATACTGTGCCTCAAGCACACTGACAAATATTATACAGGCCGAAGAACACCGATTTACGCTTGTTTCCTCGACTTTTCGAAGGCTTTTGACATGGTGTCCAATGATATTCTGTGGAAAAAACTGGAGGATATTAACCTACCTCCAGAACTTATCAATATCCTCAAGTTCTGGTATGGACGCCAGGTCAATGCTGTTAGATGGGCGGGGATATTGTCTGATCCATACGGGTTGGAGTGCGGGGTGAGACAAGGAGGTTTGACCTCGCCTGTACTCTTTAACCTCTATATAAATTCACTGATCGTCGCACTCAGCAGCCAACGAGTCGGCTGTTATATTGACGATGTCTGCGTCAACAACCTGAATTACGCTGATGACATGATACTGCTCAGTGCGTCGGTCTGTGGGTTAAGAAAACTACTAAAACTGTGTGAGACCTATGCCGATACACATGGCTTAATATATAATGTGGAAAAGAGCCAGTATATGGTTTTTAAGACTGGTAATGAACATCCGTCTCATGTGCCTCCTATTCGACTGTATGGTACTCCTCTAGCTAGGGTTATGCATTTTAAATATTTAGGGCACATAGTTACAGCTGACCTTAAGGACGATACTGACATTGAACGGGAGCGGAGGGCACTGTCAGTGCGGGCGAATATGATAGCACATAGATTTGCGCGCTGCTCTACTGAAGCTAAAATTGCCCTATTCAAGGCGTATTGTACTTCACTGTACACCTGCAGTCTATGGATCAAATTCACTTTAAAATCCTACCGTGCCCTCCGCGTACAGTTCAACAATGCATTCAGGGCTATGTTGGGACTACCTCGCTACTGCAGTGCCTCAGCTATGTTCGCCGAAGCGCGAACTGATTGTTTTTATACAACAATACGCAAGCGTGGCACATCGCTGGTGTGCAGGGTGCGAGCTAGTTCCAACATAGTGCTGAAAATTATCGCGGACAGGATTGACTGTCCGTTTATAAGAAGGTGCTGCGACATGCATATCGTAGCGGCGGAATGTAAATAATATTATATTTTATTACTAACACCTAGGCTAAGTTTTACTAACAATTATGAGTTTGTAAAAAACTTGAATTAAACGTTTTATTATTATTATTATTATATATTTAAGTACAAATGAGTAATGCTGAGGTGGTGCCATTTCATGCTTGCACGGACAACAAGTGTAGTGGTTTTTATTTTTCGTTTTATTGTTTTTTATATTTTTTTGTCTGTGCAATATTTTGAATATATCTTTTTTATATTGTTTTGATATTGTGAAACTATGCTATCCACCGAAGTTGTGCGTACAGACACCAGCACACCGAGCTACCCCAATCTGTCAAATTTTCCCAATTGAAAGTGAACCTTAAGCTTTTGTGATAAAGTTGAAAATCGATAAAAGAAGTTTGAGCGATTGGGGTAGTTGGATTTGCTGGCGTCTGTACATAGTCTATTAATACCCATAAGTATAATGGAGCTTTTGTGCGCCGGTGTATTGACCTTAGGCCTAAATTGAACAATAGCCTACCGGGGTTACACATAATATGGTCGTAACTTTAGGGTCAGACTAAATGATTACAAAGGTTATATTGTAACTAATTGTTCTCATATTATCTTATTGTTATAATAATAATATTCTGAGACATTATTTACACACGGCCATATGATCCCCAACTATGTAGAGCTTACTATGGAAATCAGATAACTGATATACCCACTACATATACTACTTTTCTTTTGTAAAAACATACTAAATAGATATTTAAATCCAGACTCTGGACGAACAGACATGTTCATGCACACAAATATCTGTCCTGGGTGGGAATCAAACCAACGACTAAAGCAAGCATTTGCCAACCACCCCAACAGGCATGGCAGGGATGTTATAATGATTGCGCCTTACGTGATAGGCTAGTGGTTAGCCCCTTGGACTGTGAAGTCAGTGGACTCTAATCCACCTCTGACATTTCAAATTCATGTGCGTATAAGAAATAAATTATCTAGTACTAACAGTGAAAGAAAACATGGGAAGAACATATCTCCAAAAATATTTATGATGGCTATGTGAAGTTTGCCAACATGAATTAGGCAAGCGTGGCGCTCATAGCTAAACGCTCTCACCGGTCCGTAAGCGATCGGCGAGGTTAAGCAACTAGGCTCGCGGTCAGTCCATAGATGGGTCTCAACCAAAGCGGTTTAATTTCTGCTCCGTGCTTCGGAGGGCACGTTAAGATGTGGGGCCCGGCTGTAGTCATTAGATAACAGTAGTTAAGCCATGTCAAAGGCCTACTGGGCGGCTTGAACTACTCTGACACTAGGGTAACCACTGCCCATACGATAAGTAAGTAGGGGATAGATATTAGTCCATCACTCTGTCTCATTTTTCAATATCATTTTTTTTTCAAATTCAAATTGTTTATTTGCTTTAAACAGGGTGATACATAATGTGGTGTGTAACATTACAGGAGAACAAGCCCATTTAGCTATAAAAACAGCATGCAAATATCAACAAACTTTAAAATATAAAAGCATCTAGTTATTTCACAATAAAATTCACAATGTTTATAATCGGTTATCTGTGTATGGATTACTTCTGAAAAATGTTTCTACAGTTATGATTTAAAAACTCTTGAACCGAATAAAACGCATTTTCTATCAGCCTTTTTTTTAACACTATATTAAATTTATATAGCGGTAATGTTTTAAAGGATTTTGGAATTTTAATAAAAACTTGAACGCACATCGAATTGAAAAATTGAGAGTAAAGACAATTGCAGTGGGACAATAATGGCCTGCATTATTTGTGGGCAACAACAATTATGTGCCGTGTGGTTTCCGGCCTAGAAAAAATAACAGGGCTACCCCATACCATCCCGTGGGTAGCGTAAAAGGCCGACTAACCTGGTGTATCCCACACCAGGTAGTTGGGCAGCAGCACCATCTGTGTACTATAACTACCACCTCACTTCGGTCGCCTCGCAGAGCGCGATAACTAAGGCAAACCTCTCCAAATGGCAACCTTTGGGGGAGGCCTTTTCCAGCTGCGGACGAAATCAAGCCAATGATACATACATACATACATAGACTCTTGCCTGTTTCCCAGAGGGGTAGGCAAAGACAACGGATATCCATTTGTCACGATCTTTGCACACGTTTTTTGCCTCGATAACTGTCATTATATTCTTCAGACATACTCGCCGGTTTTGGGTACTTCTGGTCTGCCCTTTCTTGAGAAATTTGGTGATTTGGTCAGAGAATGTTCGACGAGGTCTGCTCTTCCGGTTGTTCCTTTCACGCAGGCTAATCATGATGATGAATAATGATTATAATTGACTAGACTTAGGCTGAGATCTATAGAGCGTACTTAGACTTTGCTCAGACTTTACTTTCGACTTAAGTCAAAGTCGGTATTTATAAAGCAATCTTGAATCCCTCTGAGTGCATGCTTAGCAAATGCTAAGTCCACAAAATCGACGTCTTAGTAAAAACTTACACTATAAGCCAAATAAAAATAAAGTAGTCAAAAATATACTTCACCATCATAACTTACATGACTTTTTAATTTTTCCGTATTATCCGAGACAGTGATGCCACATTGTATAGGATTTCCAGAGAAATTGGAAATCACGGAATTTGTATTCAAAGTAATACTACAGATATATTGATAATAATTCTAAAATACAGAAAGATAAAATAATTAAACATTATCAATACATTATCATTGTATTTATTATTTGTTTATGTGTTCAAATCAAAATTTGCGAGGAATTTTAGATACGCCTTGAAGATAAATCTAAACTGTCATCTGGCAACACTGATATACTGTATTTGACATTCTCATAAGGCCGAAGAAACCAGGGCCGAAAACAATTAAAAAAAAAGTAGTTGACATTGCCGTTCACAGCTGATACAACAATGTTCCGTTTCTCATAATAAAAATTAATGTCGATTGTTGATCGTTAATAAATCTATTTTTATGTCTCACTCGTCATTTTCTAAATAGTTCAATAATAATAATAATTCACAGAGGAACGATGCGCACCATGTTTTATTTATAATTATGTCTATTTTTAAATGTTTTCCAAAGAGTAATTAAGAAGTAAATGCATTTAAAGAAATTATAATTGGTGTTTTGACTTTGTCTGTCTTAGCTTATGCTAAGCATAATCTTAACGTCAAAAAGTCTATAAATACCAAATCAAAGTATAAGCTTAGCATACACTTAGCAAAGTTTTACGTAAGTAAAGTTTGAGTAAAGTCTAAGTACGCTCTATAGATCTCAGCCTTAGACCGTATGTAGTCAATAATCTCAAGTTCAAACACAAGGCCACTGATTTATCATTAACTCGTACCTAAATCATTGATAAATAACATTGTAAGGAAACCTCCCTAACTAAGAGTTCTCTAAACGCTAAGTATGTACACACGGCTACATATTAAGCTATACATTACCAATATAAGCTGACCTCTCACTGTATGGAAATCTTATACAATGCGAGATCTGGAATACAGGAAGCTTATACTGGAATTTATAGCTTGATTTACTAGTATGAATCTATGTATCATACTAGGCACACTGGGCTGGTTCCGAATGGCAATCGTTTCGAGTTCATAAAGCATCTAGAGGCTAGGCTGCCGCGATGGTTTTAGTGAGTAACCCTTGGAACTCCCACATACCCCATCTTCCCATACAGGGGGGATGGGGAGGGGGTTACGACGACCTATTAAAGGTTTTAATTAAAACAGACGGGTTGGCGATACTTATTTTATGTTATGTTTTGTTATGTTATCTTATGTTATGTCATTTTATTTTATTTCATGTTATTTTATGTTATGTCATTTTATTTTATTTCATGTTATTTCATTTCATTTCATTTGATTTTATTTCATTTTATTTCATTTTATTCGTTTTATTCATTGTATTTCATGTAATTTAATTTCTGTTCATTTCATTTCATATCATCATTTCATTTGGTTATCTCCAAAGGTGCCAAATCGACTACCGGTATATCGAGGTGTTAAAGTGTTTGTATTAAACGCCACTATGCCAGTGCGACTCCAGGACCAGAACTCGAAACCTATCCACTTGCAGCAATATGAGACAGGGAGATGTTATATCTCCGAAACTGTTCACCGCTGCATTGGAAGAAGTCTTCAAGCTCCTGGACTGGAAAGGCTTTGGCATCAATGTCAATGGCGAGTACATCATTTTATTTTATTTTATTTTATTTTATTTTATTTTATTTTATTTTATTTTATTTTATTTTATTTTATTTTATTTTATTTTATTTTATTTTATTTTATTTTATTTTATTTTATTTTATTTTATTTTATTTTATTTTATTTTATTTTATTTTATTTTATTTTATTTTATTTTATTTTATTTTATTTTATTTTATTTTATTTTATTTTATTTTATTTTATTTTATTTTATTTTATTTTATTTTATTTTATTTTATTTTATTTTATTTTATTTTATTTTATTTTATTTTATTTTATTTTATTTTATTTTATTTTATTTTATTTTATTTTATTTTATTTTATTTTATTTTATTTTATTTTATTTTATTTTATTTTATTTTATTTTATTTTATTTTATTTTATTTTATTTTATTTTATTTTATTTTATTTTATTTTATTTTATTTTATTTTATTTTATTTTATTTTATTTTATTTTATTTTATTTTATTTTATTTTATTTTATTTTATTTTATTTTATTTTATTTTATTTTATTTTATTTTATTTTATTTTATTTTATTTTATTTTATTTTATTTTATTTTATTTTATTTTATTTTATTTTATTTTATTTTATTTTATTTTATTTTATTTTATTTTATTTTATTTTATTTTATTTTATTTTATTTTATTTTATTTTATTTTATTTTATTTTATTTTATTTTATTTTATTTTATTTTATTTTATTTTATTTTATTTTATTTTATTTTATTTTATTTTATTTTATTTTATTTTATTTTATTTTATTTTATTTTATTTTATTTTATTTTATTTTATTTTATTTTATTTTATTTTATTTTATTTTATTTTATTTCTCCTTGAGTGGTAGTAGTGGGTATCTTTTCCATCTCGATTCATAATCATCAGTCCTACACTTATATTGAAGGTATCTCGTAAAGTTTCTCTGGATAGATTCAAGTCTTGAAATATAAATATCATACCGTGGGCTCCAAACTTGGGAGCAATATTCAAGTGAGCTACGAACGAAGGAACAAAAGAGTATCTTTGCTATTTGAACACCATTGAACTGGGAGCAGGGCCTTTTTATAAATCCCATGGCTCTAGGCTTTTTTGCTATACTATCTATGTGTTTTACGTAAGTAAGTTTAGAGTCGTGGATCACACCTAAATCTCTTATGTAATCTACCCGATTCAGTAGGTGATCTTTTAAGGAGTAACTATAAATTATCACTTTGGTTTTTCGTGTAAACGTGATTGAGTGACATTTAGATACATTGAGGTCTAAATTGTTTTGCTGACAATAAATTTCAAGCCTCCCGATGTCTTGCTGAAGCAGGCAACAGTCTTCAACATTGTTTATTAATTTGGATATTTTCATGTCATCAGCTTAAAGTAAGAATGACGAATATTTGAAGCAAGTGTAAATATCGTTTATAAATATGTTAAATAATAATGGACCTAGTAGGGAACCTTGAGGAACTTTTGTGGCCATAGTTCATGGAAAATCGCTGCTGCCCGTTCCCTGGTAGATATTCCCTCGGATGATTTCTACGCCCTCCACGGGATGAGACGGGAAAACAAAGATGGGGTGATGATATTCTATACCTGCACATTACTGTACAATAAATAATATTTAAATAAATAAAATAATAAATATAATAACTTAATTACAATTAAAGATAATTAATACAATAATGCTGTAAAATAGTAATATGTAAACATGAATTATTGATTTTCAAACACAATCCTACATCATTCTCACAGAAACGCAAACATTCTGACTATATATCCGTCCATAATGAATTCTCAAAAGTTTCCAAGGCACGATTTAAATACTTTGTGCCTCTTATTCTTCCACGTGTAAAATAATTATGTAGAAATACGTGCACGTGCCACATCTTCACTCATAAATTATTTACACTAAAAGCATCTAATTTTATCTCCTTCTTCAGTTTCACGTCTTATATACGAAACGGTCCCGGGTATGACCTTAAACTGCCTCTATCGGGGGCTCTAGAATCTTAGGATTCATCAGAGGCCTACGATAGCATAGTTACTATCAGTACAGGATAGTAACTTAGAGCGGCGGCGGAAGAGTAGGCATAATTATGCATACCAACGGCGGCGCTCACAGGCCGAGTTAGCTGGCTTACTGTACGCTCACCGAGACGCAGGGGACGAGCACAAGTGAGCTATTTAGTCCGAGGGAGCATACCCGAAACAAAACCCCGATCCAAAGTGTCATCCGACCCGTGCTGAGGGATCCATGGCCAGAGGGTATTCTGGTCGATAACGGAGGGTGTCTATGTTGGCGGTCATAGGACACAGAATGGATCCGCCTTACCCCCGTATAGGGCTCTGCGAGGGTGGACCGTTTAGTCCCTAATACTCGTGGGAACGCAATGGAGATAAGAAATTTTAATCCTTTAAATGGCGGCGACGTGGTCCGCCACCCGTCACGTCTCGTTTCCCAGAGAGGCGAAAAGTGGTCAACGGAGAGCCGTTTTGCTACGTTGAATGTTGGAGGAGGAATAGAAGGTAAGATGGACGAAGTATGTCAGCTGATGAGTGAAAAGCGGATCGATGTGTTTTGTGTGAATGAGACGAAGCGGAAAGGGTGTGATACTACAAACCACGGACTATACACGGCGTATTGGTCTGGAGTACCGAACACCACCCGAGCTTGCCAAGGTGTGGGTCTCATTCTTTCCACAAGTATGTCTGAGTGTGTGACTGAGTTCGAATGCGTGAATGCAAGAGTAATGTGGTTGAGAATGAAAGTTGGTATGACCCGTATCTTCCTAGTAGGAGTGTACGCTCCTGTAGATATGGGTGCAGTTGTAATACAGCGAGAACAAGAGGAAAGAAAGGCATTCTGGGAGACCCTGAGAGATGTGTTGCGGTTAAGTCGGTATAATGAAAGAGTAATAATGTTAGGTGATTTTAATGGATGGGTTGGGGTAAAACGTGATGGTTTTGAAAGAGTACTAGGTCAATTCGGTGACGAGAGTGAGAATGAGAATGGGTACAGTCTGCTTGAGATATGTTTGGAATGGGGTCTTTGTGTTACAAATACTATGTTTGAACATAAAAGAATCCATACGTTTACACGAGAGAGGAAAAATGTGAGAAAGAGTATGATTGACTTCGTGATTGTAGATGAAAGACTGAGAAAGAATGTTCTAGACACAAGAGTCTATCGTGGGACCGCAATCCATACAGACCACTTTCTGGTGATGAGCCGAATAAGTGGTCTGTCCAAAGGATGGCGCCACCGAATCCCTGAGACTAAAAGTGTACTAGAGAGAATAAAAGTAGAGGAACTGCAAGAGGAAGAAGTGGCAGACGAGTACAAAAGTAAGTTGGTTGAGAAGTTTGAGGGATCTGAAGACATAAGAGAAGTAGAAGAGCTATGGAAGGTAGTCAAAGAAGGTGTGGTGAGTGTAGCTGGTGAAATATGTGGTGTAATAAAGAGAAGAAGAGGAAGAAAGATGAAGAATATTTGGTGGGATAAAAGTGTACAAAAAGTTGTATGTGAAAAGAAGAAAGCGTGGTTAGACTGGCTAGCCACCAGAGCAAACGAACGAATGAATAAGGCGACGAATGAGGATATAGAAAGGGCCTGGAATGATTATAGGAAAATGAAAGTAATTGTAAAGGATGTGGTGAACGAAAAGAAAAATGAACAAAAGGATAATTTTGATAGAAGGTTGTCTAAGGATTTTCAGACGAACATTAAGTTTTTCTGGAAATCCGTTAGATCAGTAAGAGGCATAACTCAAACCTCAGAACTGAAATCCATACGAGACCAAGATGGAAATATAGTGAAAGGGGAAGAATGCGTGTTAAAACGTTGGAAGGAGTATTTTGAAAGTTTGTATGAAAGAGGTGTAACAGAGAGTGAACGTAGTTCACTAAGTACAGACGAGAACAAATGTAAAGATGAAATTGGTATGGATGAGATTGTGAAAGCTATTAAGGGTATGAAATCAGGTAAGTCACCAGGGTATGACAGGATAACTTCCGAGATGCTGAAGGCTGGACATGGCGTCATAGCGAGTCAGCTGTACAGCCTTTTCAATCTATGCTATACCACCGGCCAAGTGCCAAGTGATTGGTGCAAGGCTGTCATTGTACCTCTTTACAAAGGGAAAGGCTCACGGCAAGACTGTAAAAACTATAGGGGCATTAGTCTGCTCAGCGTCGTTGGTAAGTTGTATGCAAAAGTATTGGTTGAAAGAGTTGTGAAAGAAACCGATGCGAAAATATGGGATGCACAGGCGGGTTTTCGGAAAGGAATGGGATGCACGGATCAGGTCTTTTCTCTGCGAAGTATAGTAGAGAAGTTTTTGGGCAAAAACCAAAAGGTCTACTGTGCCTTCGTAGACTTAGAAAAGGCCTACGATAGAGTGTTGAGGAATGAACTATGGTCGGTACTGTCCATGTATGGGTTGAACGACAACCTTGTTCAAGCACTGAAATCTCTTTATAGGGATTCCAGAGCTTGCGTGAGGATTAACGGGTCATACACCGAGTGGTTTAGCATCCAAAAGGGTGTTAGACAGGGATGTGTAGCGTCACCGTGGTTGTTTAACCTATTCATGGATAGCTGTTTAAAAGATTTGAAAGAAAGTGAATGCGGTGTAAGGATGAATGAGTTACTCATCAAATGTCTGCTTTACGCTGATGATCAAGTTTTACTTGCATCATCGGCGGACGAGTTGCAGGTGATGGTAACAAATATGTATGAATCCTTTGAAAGGAAAGGGATGAAAATGAATGTAGGTAAGACGAAAGTAATGGTATTTGAGAGGGATGAATACACGACAGCGTGTGATATTGTGATTGGAGGAGAGAAAGTCGAACAGGTGAATGAGTTTGTATATTTGGGAACTTTGTTTACGAGAGATGGGAAATATGAAAAAGATATTGTTAGAAGAGTAAATGCGGGGAACAGAGTGAATGGGGCACTACACGCCTTTATGAGTAGCCGGCAAGTATCAAAGAAGGCCCGACTAGCCGTGCACGATGGAGTGTTAGTGCCAACTTTAATGTATGGAAGTGAAAGTTGGGTATGGCAGAAAAAGAATGAAAGTAAAATAAATGCAGTGGAAATGAGAGCTCTGAGAAGTATGTGTGGTGTGACTTTGAGAGACAGAATTCGAAATACTGATGTAAGAGAGCGTTGTGGTGTGAAAGAGGATGTAGTCACAAAGATTGAAAAAGGCATGCTGAGATGGTTTGGCCATTTAGAAAGGATGAATGAAAGAAGATTGACAAAAGAAGTATACCTGGCCTGGGTGAATGGGACAACCGGAAGGGGAAGACCACGTCGAACATTCTCTGACCAAATTGGAGATGTTCTCAAGAAAGGGCAGGTCAGAAGTACCCTAAACCGGCGAGCATGTATGAAGAATATAATGACAGTAATCGAGGCAAAAGAAGTATGCAAAGATCGTGACAAATGGAAATCCGTTGTCTCTGCCTACCCCTCTGGGAAACAGGCGTGAGTCTATGTATGTATGTATGTATGTATACGAAACAGTAATCTTATAAGATGATCTAAATAATGCGATGTCTGTTTTTGTTTTTAAATCTGTAATTTTTTCTATGTTATCTTTTTAAAAGACAGGGCAAATGCCTACACATTCCACCAACAATAGTTGTCTGCGGGTGGATATGTTTTACCGTGGATTGCTATGTTGATCTAGTGGTTAGAGACCCTGACCCAGATGGAAACCGATAACTGATATACTACATTTTTTCTTTTATAAATATGTACTTATATGGATAACTAGCTGTGCCCCGCGGTGTTACCCGCGTTAAATTTTATAAATTTTCATTGCTATAAACCTCACGGAGCCCGAGACCTTTCCAACGAATGCAAAACCGTGGAAATCGGTTCGTGCGTTCTGGAGTTATAGCGTGAAGCGTATGAGGTGTGGTTTGGAAAATAATTAAACACAAATCACTATACTCAATAAACTTACAAATTTATTTTAAACAAAAGTATGGTCATGGGTTATAAGCCCGTCATTTATTATGCCCTATGGAGGTAGGCGCGCCAAGTACTCTCCTGGCTGGCTTCGTCGCTAACGGAGATGTCGCGGAGTTCCAGGAGGATTACGCAGGCCGGAGGATGACCCACAGGGATTGGGCTGGTCTGAAGTGTGGCTTCGTCGCTAACGGTGACGGATGTTGAGATACAGTTGCAATTCGTACTTTGGACCCTCGTAGGCCGAACTTTGGACCCCAATATGGGGTTAACACTGATTGAAATTAACTTGTTAAACTAATAACTATTTGTGAATGAAGATTCACTTCAACTTGAAGATGTTACACGACGCGACTAAGAAAAATATAACGTTTCTTTTTAAGTGAGTGCGTACGTGCTATCGCAATGAGTGCAATCTGAGTCTGACCTCCCAACGTTCGCTAAATCCCCGCTCGGCGGCTCACGCTTCCCAACCGGTTTACAATGAGTGTTCACATCGGAACAGATAACGAGTTGCAACGATATTACAATGTTAAGACGTGTTAATTAATAAGAAATGAAAACTAAGGAGCGTTGAATATATATACAACGTTACAATACCCCCTCGCTCAGTCAAGGATTTTACCGCTTCTAAAATCGTAAAATCCGCATTAGAACTCTGTGGAACTACTTGTTTACTCTTACATAATCATCTATCATACATCACGCAATCATAAAACCAGCAGCAGTTATAGTTCATTAGGACTAAAATAACTGTCGCTTACGTACAGAAAATGGTAGGTAACTCGTTGATTTTAACGTGATACCTTGCAAATAGTTGTTCTAGTAAAGGGTGGAAGTAGAGCGAAAGGAATATTTAAGTTGTGAAAAGAAAGAAAAAAAATTAATTTACTTCTTGGCTATTAATTTTAAGTCTTTTATGTGCCAAGAACCTAAATTTTTACCAGACATATCTTGGAGAACATAAACTAGCGGAGACTTTTTCTCGATAATTTTTGCTTTTATTTTGGGAGCTAATTTCTTAGAAAACCGACTCTCTTTATCACTTAAAAAATAAGCGCGTTTCATGACTACGTCACCTACGTCAAACTCGGCAAACTTGCGACGCAAATTATAATGTGACGTATTCTTTACATGAGCCTGCCATAGCTTTGCTTGGACACTGTCAAAGATTGTCGATAAACTACCTAAGTTTTCTGCGTAAATATCTCGGGGCAAAAACAGTATTTCACTACCAAGGTCATGATCAATGTAATGAGAACCGCATGTGACTAGTTCGCGACCAAAAACCAAAAATGATGGTGTAAAACCTGTAGCCTCGTTTACGGAGTTATTTATCGCAAACTGTACTTTTGGGATGAACAAGTCCCATGATCTGTGGTCATTATCCACATACGTAGATATGCAGGTTATAATAGTTCTATTATATCTCTCGACTAAATTTACCTGTGGAGTATATTTAGGAGTATAATAGACATTTGGAATGTTATACTTCTGAAATAGTGCCTCTGCTACCTTGCCAGTAAACTGGGTTCCATTATCCATTAATACAGTTTGAGGTATGCCATGAAATAAAAATACGGATTCCTCTAAAATTTTTGTTATTATATCTGAAGTAGCTCTTTTAATCGGAAAGATTAAACAAAATTTTGAAAAACAACAAGTAATCACAAGAATAAAATTATTTTGTTTTTTAGAAGTAGGAAGAGGTCCCTTAAGATCTATAGAAATCATTTGGAATGGTCGTGAACACTGTTTAGGACGACCCATTTCTCCTAAAACTTGATGATTTTGTGACTTGTATGCTAAACATTTATCGCAACCACTAATAAACGTGACGACATCTTGGTACATGCCTGGCCAATAATACTTTAAAGCTAAACGTCGGTACGTTTTAAATATCCCCATATGTCCAGCCGTAGGCTCGGAATGGTTCTCGTTAATGATGTCCGTACGGAATTCAGACGGCACGACCTGCTTCCAGGAAAATTCTGAAGTTAGTTCATGTTTATTTTTGGATAATCGAAAAAGGTAATTGTTTTTAATTATATAATTTGGGAATTTAGAAGCGTCATTTAGACAGCCATTGAAAATGTTATTGTACCAGCAGTCTTTAGTGTCCAAATAAGAGTTGGAAGTACTGATGGCACTAACTGGAACGATTCTAGAGAGCGCGTCTGGAATTACGTTATCTACGCCTCGGCGATGTTTAATAACAAAATTAAAGGCTGATAATCGGACACCCCATCTTGCTAACCGACCAGTAGGATTGCTCAATGAAAGAAACCACTTTAACGCACTATGATCTGTATACACCGTGAATTGCTGACCGTTTTCAATATAGCAACGCCAATGTTCAAGTGCAATGATGACAGCAAGTGTTTCACGCTCGGTTATGCTATAGTTTTTCTCTGCTGCGGTCAGTGACTTACTCATGTAGGCAACCGGATGTTCTTTGCCATCAATCAACTGAGTAAGCATTCCACCCACGCCATAACTACTAGCATCCGTATGCACTTCGAAAGGTTTGTTATAGTCGGGACAGGATAAAACAGGTGCGGAAACCAGACATTCCTTAAGCTTCTGAAAAGCAGAATCAGCTTCAGGAGTCCATTTAAAAGAAGGTGCACCTTTCTTGGAAGATGTCAACTTATTCAAGGGGCCAGCTATGGTACTAAAGTTTGGGACGAAACGCCTATACCACGTCGCCGTTCCAAGGAAGCGTTTAAGGTCCTTACGACAAGTAGGTGTCGGATAATTCAGTATAGCTTCCACCTTGTCTGGATCTGTACGTAAGCCAGAATGATCCACAACGTAACCGAGATACTTAAGTTGCGGACTGAAAAAATTGCATTTCTCTAGGTTAATAGTTAGGTTTGCCTGTTTCAACTTATCCAGTACACGCAAGAGTAAAGTCACGTGACTATTAAAATCCTTGGAGATTATGATAATGTCATCCAGATAAGCGAAGACATTGAGGTCAAAACCCGAAAATAGCATATCTACAAGTCGTTGCTGCGTTGCAGGTGCATTTGTCAAACCAAATGCTGTTCGCTTAAAACGATAAGTTCCCTTACCAGGAACGTAAAATGCTGTTTTATCGCGATCATCTGGTGCTATTGGAATCTGCCAGAACGCTTTTGATAAATCAATGCTAGACAAGTAGCGTGCGTCTCGCAGATTATCCAGAATCTCGGAGATGTAAGGGAGATTATAAGCATCGCGTTTTGTGACGGAGTTCAATTTGCGACTATCAAGGCAAAACCTAGGTTGGCCGTTTTTCTTCGTAACAATGAGAACAGGAGATGACCAAGGGCTCTCGCATGATTCAATCACGTCGATTGAAAGCATCTCCTCAACTTGTTCTAATAAAATACGTTGCTTCTCAGGAGACAAACGGTAATATCTCTGACGTATCGGCTCTGAATCACCCGTGTCAATTCGATGGTTGATCAGATTTGTTGTACCTAAACCCTTTTTTTGAAATGAAATGTCCTCAAATTGTTTGATAACATTATCTGCCAGTTGTTTTTGGGACAAATCAAGATTATTATAGCTTTGTATAACCGCTTGAGTGCGCAATGGTAGTTTGCTACCATTTTGGACTATACCGTAGAGTGCGCATTGGTAGTTTACTACCATTTTGTTCGGCGCCAAACTGAGGTTCGTTTTAGCATCGAATTATAATCCATCTCTTTCATCCACACGGATACTTATGTATCTGTTTCATTAAACACTTATCTATGATTGCTTAAAAATGTATAACAATACCATACTCGTTTTAGAACATTTAAAAAAAAAATACTTTAAGTGTCGCTCTCGGCTGTAGTTCGACGCAAGTGGCTAGTTAAGTGTACGCAAGTTCTTGTGACCTCATTGTCTGATGCTATTAAGCGTTTATTTTGTAACTTTTTGACACCAAACAGTTAGTTGAAGTGGTATCCGTGTGCAAAATTAATAAAACTCTATTAAATAAAAACAGTTGTGTGGTTTGTGACGTGATCAGAAACTGACCTAAAGACTTTCTGAAAATGGTAGTACCTACAAAGAATCTCAAATGTTTGTGTTATTGTTTCATTTGAATATCATTATTTTCACAAAAATTGTGTACTATAAATCTAGCTTTTAAGTAGTGAACATATTTTGAATATACCTTTAAGGATTACGAAGTTATGATGTTTTTAATTTAGGTTAAAAATATCTCTCCTCTCGGCAAATTTGTACAAACAGTATTATGGATAAAAAATAATATTTTTATACTATTAATTATGTGTTTTATTTTTTTTGTATGTATATTTAACTCTTTCACTATATAAACAAATAAAATGCATAGCTAAACGATCTACTTTCGGAAATAAAAAATAATAAAGTTCTACTTTCATAATATTTACGATACGTTCATGTTCCAGCCTACTTATCTAAACAAACAAACGTTATATTGAAGTAGTTTTAACATCAATAGCAAGGTTGACTCATGAACTTTAATAATAACAACACTTCAAAAGGGTCTCGGGTTTTTATAACAACAAAAACCATTGATAATCAGAACTCAACCATACGCGCTAAGTCATGACGTAATCGGTGCGCATTCTACGGTATTGATAACGCCCGGCTTGCACACTCAAGCGGATAAAGGTTTGTTGAGAAGTTTCTAACGAACAATTGTCAGTTTGAACAAAAGCAATGCTATTAATATATTTCGGACACAATTTAAATTGGCGCCAAAAATCGATTCCTAAAATAAGATTATGTCTTATGTCGGGAATAACAAAAGCTTTCAAAATGTGAAACTGGTTTTCAAACTGAATTGGAATGTTAACATAACCTAGACTTTTTAATTTTTGACCTCCCGCTGCTGTTACAGTAACATAATCTGCCTTTATAAGAGGCAACCCGCGCTTTTCCAGAAGTAAATGAGCACCATTGCCTAAGATTGTGACAGCAGAGCCGGAATCTAGAAGTCCTGAAACGGTAAGATCATTGATCTGAACAGAAATATGAGGTCTGTCGTCAAAATCACTCTTGTCATCGAGAATTGTGTAGGTGTTATACGAGTTAAAAAATAATTTGATTGTTTGGAACCAATTATTCCAATCTTCCTTATCAAAATTATAATTCACACTCGGAAACTAGTTTTTTGGTTTGGTTTGTTTACTTATGCCCCACGTTGGGCGCCAGTGAAGCGTATGAGGTGTGGTTTGGAAAATAATTAAACACAAATCACTATACTCAATAAACTTACAAATTTATTTTAAACAAAAGTATGGTCATGGGTTATAAGCCCGTCATTTATTATGCCCTATGGAGGTAGGCGCGCCAAGTACTCTCCTGGCTGGCTTCGTCGCTAACGGAGATGTCGCGGAGTTCCAGGAGGATTACGCAGGCCGGAGGATGACCCACAGGGATTGGGCTGGTCTGAAGTGTGGCTTCGTCGCTAACGGTGACGGATGTTGAGATACAGTTGCAATTCGTACTTTGGACCCTCGTAGGCCGAACTTTGGACCCCAATATGGGGTTAACACTGATTGAAATTAACTTGTTAAACTAATAACTATTTGTGAATGAAGATTCACTTCAACTTGAAGATGTTACACGACGCGACTAAGAAAAATATAACGTTTCTTTTTAAGTGAGTGCGTACGTGCTATCGCAATGAGTGCAATCTGAGTCTGACCTCCCAACGTTCGCTAAATCCCCGCTCGGCGGCTCACGCTTCCCAATCGGTTTACAATGAGTGTTCACATCGGAACAGATAACGAGTTGCAACGATATTACAATGTTAAGACGTGTTAATTAATAAGAAATGAAAACTAAGGAGCGTTGAATATATATACAACGTTACAAGCGTCAGGAAGGAAAACCCGACTTATTTTTATTTAGTAGATTACACACAGAGTCAGAACAAACAGACACACGAATATCGGTCGTTGGTGGGAATCGAACCCACATCTTGCGGTGTAAAAGGCAAGTATCTACCAACCACGCCAACCGGTTAGTCTTACTTATTTTCAATCAATTATAATCTTACACCAATCTGTGACCATCTTCGTAACAAGTTCTTAATTACATTGTATTGTATAACTTTTATTGTGGAAAAATAAATCCATAGAGTGTTAGTAACATAAAAATTACTTATTTTCTAGTATACACTTTTAAACTTTCGCGTATCATAGTTATATATGAACATTGTTAACAGGTATTAACACGACTACTACTACTATTGATCGTGGTCACGGGATGACTGATCATCCCGTGACCACGATCAATGCAACTTGGTCGAAACGTCGGGAAAATAACAATAAGGTTAGTCGCGTTAATACCTGTTAACAATGTTCATATATAATTATTTTCTAGTGTTAGTATTTATAATTAACCGTACAAAACGGCAAATAATTGGCGAGTTGAGGTTTTCGGCTATAAATTTCAGAATGCTATTCTGACTGTCTCTCACTCTTCGCACAAGGGATGCTGTTTTTTGTGTATAATCGCATAAAAATCGTCGGTACGAGCTTGCGCAAACATTTTAGACGCACTAATTAATGATTCTTGTGGCAAATGACAGTCGTTTAGCCGCAATAGGAAAGACTGGAAGTTAGACAAGGTGGAATTTTCTTCTCAGGGCACGTGCCCCACATGGCGTGAACGGGAGAACCGCAGCAGTATTCCCGCGTTCCCGGGTACCGCCCGCAGGTACCAAGAGAAGTTTTAAAAAAAATTGTGTTTGTGATCCCAAACTATGCAGAAAATGTCCAATGGCAACCAGAAAACTAATGAACATCCTTATATATTTCTAAGAAAGTTCATCACAAAACAATTTGTCCTGGGTAAGTATCGAAACCACGATCTGTGGCGTGAAAAGGTAATATCTACCAACCACGCCAACCTGCTCGTCAAAATTTTCGAATACTTTAAAGGCATTCATTTTAAATTTCTTTGTTTTTATTTACCGATTAATCTTGTAGAATAAGACTAAAATAAATCTTAAGTAAACGCTAGATTATACACGCTTATTCCCTATTAGGAAAATATTGCCGGACCGACAAAATTTATTGTAGTGCCATTTTGCGCCTTAATTGAGTAGTGTGTTGTTACATATTCATGAGCTTAGACGGGATGCCTTTTGGCTCACCGGTGGGATAAAACAGCTAAAGGTAAACACAGATAGTCTCTGAGACACGGGTTTAAACCATTGTATGCTTTTGGTCTGGCTTAGTGATTTAGGATATTAGTTTTCACCGTTGAAATGAGTTTGTCCGAATTTTGGTCTACTTTATCAAAGAAGCAATGCCATGCCTGGATGGTAAGCTAACGAGGCGTCTACTACGGCTAAACAGGAAAAGCCTGCGTGTCGTGGTGGTGACCAACACCGGACACTGCTCACTAAATAAACACTTCCATAATATCGGCATAACTGACAACCCTCTGTGCAGAGCGTGCATGGACACTGAGGAAACAGTCGCGCACGCGCTACTCGAGTGCACAGACATCACAAAAATCCGGATGGAAACCCTGGGATCACCAAGAACTCTTACGGATACCCTGAGAAGTGCAGGAGACCTGATAAGCTTCTGGAGGGAGGTGGGCTGGATGGAATGAAGGCTGCTATGGCTTACGTATAATAGTCCAAATCGGGACTAAGTGCGGAAACCATACCCACAAGCATATTAGTGGAGACAAGATGATGATGATAATGATAGTCAACTTATCATTTTATTTGATAATTAAGTTTCTCTGTAACATACCTAGATTTATTAAATCTATAATGTATTGTTTTGGTGCAGAAATAAATGTTATTTGTACACAAATGGTGGATAACGGAACTGTTAGATTGAATACTGGTTTCTAGAAACCGATAAATTAGAAGAAATGTCGCAAATCTGCAAATTGGATCCAAATAATTACGACGAAATAACGGTTGAATAGTGGAAACGGTGTTGTAAGGACCAATTTTTATGTTAGTAGACTTTATCGCGATGACAACTAATGAATTTACTAGTTGTATTTGAGTCCTCGCTGTCTGGTGTTATGAAATAATTTGTAATTAATAATAATAATAAATATCTTGGCACAACTAACACACCCAAACCTGATCCCAAACTATTAGGCAGACCCTGTACAACCAGACAATTGATAAACATACTTGTATAATTCAATACAAGTACACCGAAATACACACATATACACGATAGTACTATATAATATAGTACAATACTATATTATATAGCTACTGTGAGCGAAGAAAGAGTGCAAGTTTGCTATGTATGCTACGTATACACTTGATCATATTGAGTAGGTACTATTTTTGGTTTCAATCAATAACATTTCAGTATAAAACGTGTTACGATTGTATATACTATATAATAAAACATTGGAGATTCCATATTGATGGATATATCCCCACAAATCCCCTTACCGTCCATCTTTGTCTAACACCTCACTAGTGTCACAGAAAACTCAAAAACAATACGAAGTGGAAGTAACTATCTATGAAATAAACAAAATAGTATAAAACTTTTTTTCTATACTGAATCATTTAGTAATCTTATTTGTTTAGAAGTTCTTATTGGACAGAATCAGAATCATTTGTTTGAAAGTGATTTGTAATATGTAAATAATTCAATTTACTTATTAAAAAATACACCTAGTGATTGATTTTAAAGTTGAATTTATATATTAACACGCCTGCTTGAAAGCAATGAAGTACTTTTGATAATTTATTTTGTAGGTTGTAATTATACATAACAAGAGACAAACTAATAATCTGCTCTAAAGAATCTGTTGGCTCGAAAAAATTCTATTGATAAATATCGGAGCTACAGAGCGAGTCGCTTCACTATGGGAAAGAAAAAAACAGCGTCCATGAAGTATTGTTATTTCGTATTATATTGCTTGTCAATCATTGTAAAACTTCATAAGGGTGCTTATGTTAAAAGTAAAATAATTGGTTTGCAGAGGTATAGTTATTTGAATTATATATGTTTGGTTGCGACACTCTATTCCGACCTTTTATAAACCACGTATCACTTTTGCGTTTCTCCTGACGGCACAGGTCACGGTTGTCTGTGGAGTGAAAGTTACATAACAATTAAAAACACCAATACAATGTGCGTCTGTAGTTTCTTTAAGAATTGAATGCTGATATAAACGTAGTTTCGCTACTACGTGGTCACTTAAATTACTGTGACCATGCAACCCTAGTTTCAGTTTCGACAGTTCAATACGAGATCCCTATGTGTCTGCGTATTCATAGGATTCGAGAAATGGGTTTAGTATATCTATTCTATTTCAGCGGAGGGAATTCATTACTCATACAAGGTTCAAATCCCGGCGCCCACAACGTTCCGTTAATTAAAAGATTATTTATTTTTTAGGAGGTCCAAAAAGCTTCTTAAGTAAATTATTAGCAAAATCCTTTACTAATTATTCAGTTAAAAAGCTAATACACAAATTTAATTTTGGTGTTTATAATTGAAATCCCTCTGACTTTAAAATGCGAGTTTAAAATATTACTATAATCTCCTGAATGTGGCGACATGTGTTATCAAAAGATGTAATTATATCTAAAATCAGAATTATTACAATTAGATTTTGCGATAAATTAAAATAAAAAACGGTTTTTACTCATGAAGATTTAAAAAGAAAACTTGTAAATTACTAGTTAAGCGCTGAAGTAAAATTTATTTTAACACTTGCCAATGTTTGTATCTGCGATTTGTTTTGAACCATTTAGAAGTATCATTTGATTTATTTTATTTTAGTAAAGAATAAGAATCTTAGTTGGTAGATTATAATGCTTAAGTTATATTAGTAGTTAGCTTTCAATATTGACGAGAAGCTAGCTATTTTTAGTCTATCTTATTATCTTGAAAAATTAATATAAGAGTACTTAGGTACATACATTATACAACTAATTAAACCACCATCATGAGTTCATACCTTAACAGTATTTATTTTCCTTAAAAAAAAGATCATGTTTACGTATAGACTCTCTTAAGACGAAATGTATAACTGACTTTTCTTTTAAATGACAACGTAATTAAAAGTGAAATTACCTTGCCTCAGGCTTGATATACTTAGACAAAACATTTAAGCACAGACTTAATAATTTAGAGACAGCATTAAAAGCTAGGGGTGTTGTTAATATTTAGTTTCATTCAAACACTGTGTGTTACTTTACGTATATCCAACCCGGTCTTTTTTCGTGCCTGTATCTTTTTAGCGCAAGCAAAGGGGTATTACTAAGCATCGTATGTCCGTCACATAGTAATTTTTGAGTGTACTTACTATAAAACTATAACAAAACCATCGCTAATCTTATCACGAGACTTTTCGTTAATCAAAATAATCTAAACTAATTTTAAAATGTTTAGTGCGCAACTTGAGATGCTATTATTATCATTCTATCAGAGCTCGAAGAGTCGTCTCATACCTACGTGAGGTATGTGTCAATTAAAATGCAAAACAGTGTACCAGGTCGCGGTGAATTCAATTATTTCGTCTATCGCATTCTCCAAGATACTTACATCGATAGGTACCAGTAGATATAAGTCAGAAGAGACGCGTGCTCTAGTTACGTAATCGTTCTTGGTACCTACCTAAATGTTTATGTAGCATAAAATACAAGAGTCATATACAGATCATCATCTAAGTATATATCTATACGTATATATCATCAATATAACAGTTGAAAGAAGTCGAAGTCAAAGAATTTGTAATTATATAGACTAAGGCTGATTTCAGAGTGACGCGCGCGGCACGCGCTGGAGGCCAGCACGTCTCAACAGCGCGCGCTTGACGCGCGGACCACTGTAAAACGAGTTTTAGTATCGCGCGTTTCTTTGCAATGTACAGTTGTGTACAATCTAGTTAAGCTATTTATTTTTTATGGAAAGAGTGCAACAGCGATGTTGTCGTAGAAGATTGCAAATTTTTCCGTTCAATGCCACAAGGTTACTAAAGTTTAAAGACATTTATTCTCATTAAGACATACGTCACTCACATGAGAACTTAGATATAAAAAAAATTAATAATATGTATTCGTTGGCATACATACATAGTAAAAAATTAAAATTAAAATGAACATAAAACAAAAAGTAAAAACATAATGACAATTTATGCTACGTGGTTAATCATAACAAACTAGGTGTAAAACTACTAAGAGGTGCCTTCGTAAAATCGTTCTCCGAAAAATATTGCTGCTGAACAAAAGTCTCCTACAATAATCATCTTGGGGATATTCTGTAGTCGCCACGCTTGGCAGACTGGTTGGCGATCGCAGAATGATAGTAACGGTACTCAGAAAGAAGCTGCTGCCCGTTTTCTGGTAGATATTCCCTCGGGTCGACTTTTACGGCCTCCACGGGATCAGATGGGGCGACGATATTCTGATATTTGCCGCGTAAAAAAAATAATCTGCAGCGTTATGATTGGTGGAATAAAAGTATATATAATAAACCATTTGTTCGTGTTTTTCGTTTTCTGTGCTCATGCTAACTAAGAATACTGAATGTTTCTTTGTTGACCTGGTAGTATTAAAATTGCT
The DNA here is from genome assembly GCA_951640165.1 of Pseudoips prasinana. Classification (NCBI taxonomy): domain Eukaryota; kingdom Metazoa; phylum Arthropoda; class Insecta; order Lepidoptera; family Nolidae; genus Pseudoips; species Pseudoips prasinana. The sequence goes on from OX621254.1 coordinate 11,158,522, forward strand.
TGCTGAGTAGAGAAGTGGGATATCATCTCTTTTGAACTACTATTATTTCCGTTCTGACTAAATTCCTCCTAGTATCTAAGACAGTTCTAGGTATTCTAGGGATGTATTTGGGCTATGCAATGTTTTTTTTTTTTATTTATTTTTTAGGACAACAAACAGTTACACTGAGGGTATATAATAAATAACTTAAATGCTAAAAGTAACTTACAGTGGAACCAGCCCCGTCGTCCACAAATTATTTTTACAATTTTGTAGATAAGATAAGAACTTTATTCACTAAAGATATGGTTACATAAGGTGTTAGGTACATAATATTGGTTCCCGACAAATCTACCCTTAGAGGGCATGCGAATAATTTATTAAACATACATATCGTATATACGTATGATAGTACAAATTTAATGACAAAGATTTTATATAACTCTAACATAACTACTTAATATTTAAAAAACTAATACAAAACTACTAAATATTTAAATAACTAACGCAAAAATTAAATTATTTTCTAACACAGAAATTGTTCATTGTATCTCATGTTTTACAATCCAAGTATTCTGTTAAAGTGTAGAAACACTTACCAATCAGCCAGACTTTTAATTTGGGCCTAAACAGCCGTAGAGGCAACTCTCTTAAAGCTTTTGGTATGTGGTTATACACTTTTATTGAAGTAGCGTGGCTATTTTTGTAATGCAAAGTACTTCTGCACCACTCTACTCTTAACTTAGTGGGATCTCTTTTCAGGAATTTACTATCCTCGCTAACTTTTGGAAACAAATTTGGATGGTTTCTAACAAATATTGCAATTTCTAATATATACATTGACACCAAGGTTAATACATTTAATTTAATAAAAAGGGGCCTGCAAGTATCAAAGGCCTTAGCACCACATATCGCTCTAATACACTTCTTCTGCACGATAAAAATTCTATTAAATTCGGTAGCATTGCCCCATAAAAGTAATCCATATCTGAGTATAGAACTAACATACCCATAGTAAGCGCTTAGAGCAGCATTTTCGTTTGCAGTTTTACGAAGTTGTTTTAGTGCGTATACGAACTTATTCAATTTATCACAAATTGTTTTTATATGCATTCCCCAATTACAGTTTTCATCTAATATAATGCCCAAGAATTTTATGTTGTTATCCCTCTTAATTTGTTCCCCGTTGAATGAAATATTTAAATGTTTTGGCTTTAATTTATAATTTGAAAACTGTACAAATTTAGTTTTACTAATATTAACCCTTAATTTATTATTTGTTAACCAGTGAATAATGTTATTGAATGCTAAATTGACCATAACTTCATGGTCATATTTATTATTTTCTGGAATCACCAGAGAAATGTCATCGGCAAATAGTACACATTTCTCATTAGTTACTTGGGGCAAGTCATTAATATACAAGAGAAATAGAAGTGGCCCAAGCACACTCCCCTGTGGAACTCCTGACCTATTGCATTGATATGAGGATCTATAAGAGTTTGATACAAAATGTTCATCTATTCGATCTGTCTCAACGCATTGCTTCCTATCATACAAATAACTTTCTAATCACTTATATGCAGGGCCTCGAATACCATATCGTTCACACTTGTTGAGTAAAATTTTGTGGTCCACTAGATCGAAAGCTTTACTCATATCAAGAAATACTACAGTAACTGGACATTTTTTGTCTATATTTTCTGTTATAGTTTTGATGAGTGAAAAAGCCGCTAAAGTGGTGGATTTGCCCTTTTGGAAACCATTTTGTTCGTTATTTATAATATTATGTTTATTTAAAAACCCAATGTATATCCTTTACACTGAAGTAGTATGACAGAAGTGAGAATCATTATACTATACTATACTACTATATTAAATACTGATAATGACTGAATAATGATTGCTTGTAAGACATCGACATCGGTAGAGAACTGGCGTGCAAGAAGGCGGGTGTTCACGTGGGTAAACGGTAAAACTGTATAAAGCATGAAATGTTTTTTTTTTATCTCCGTATAAATTTTACGTGTCTCACCCGCCCGACGACGTCCAGCTGGCGTCTAAATGGTACGATTAGATTGACGGACAAACGGGTGAAAGCCAATATTATTAAAATTTTATTCTATCTGAATCACTAGTTATGGTAAAATATTTATTAAAATATTAACCCAATTACGGTACGGCCGCGTTGGCATGGTTGGTAAATACTTGCCTTTCACGGTGCAGGTTTGATTACCACCCAGGACAGATATCCGTGTGCATGAACATGTCTATTTGTCCTGAGTCTGGTTGTAATTATCTATATTTATTTATTACATTAAATTTAATTACGTACATACAAACTCAGAGCATACCACACAAACCATCGCGGGTTTAACAGTGGTATGTCAGACACGCATCTCGGTGCCGTAGCATGAACACACCCACATACACAAGTCTACAGTGCTTAAGAAACACTTTCATTTTTCTTTTATTTATTTATTTCCATATTTCATAAACACTACAGCGCAATTTTTATCATTCAATTTGTCATGGATTTCGATGGGTATCATTTAAGCGGTTCATTAAAGATGGCAGCATGCATTCCCACGTCCGTCCACCATATACATTAGTATACTTAGGTATCCTATATGCGGGTAAGTACGATAAACAACGTAACGACCTAATAATAATAATATAAGTATGTATTTATAAAATAAAAGTAGTATAGGTATGTATTATATCAGTTATCGGTTTCTATAGTAACATAACTCGATTTAAAATACAGGAATGCTGGTGGTGGGGGTCCCATTTTGTTATAAAATGTCTAGTATCTGTGTGTTTGCAAGTTTATCTTGCATACATACCAATAATAGGTACCAATTGGTATCCTATTGTTATCCTACAGAAAAACCAACCGAGTGAGGCGACCTGGTGACTTGTAGTACAGATTTTTTTTAAATCTACAGCAGGCACCAGTCTCTCTCAAAGTAGTAGTATCTCTAATGATTTAACAAAATGTGCCATTCCTGTTTTTTATTACCAAGATTTACAATAAATCTTTGTGAGAGGATAAATAAATGATTATTATAAAGTGATAGTATAGAGTTACATAGTACAAGCTGTGCTTAATTTGATATCCGATAGCCGCGTGTGAATAATGTCACAGGACTTTTATAATCACAAGAAATAAAAATATGCAATATATTTATAATAGATTTAATTTGAACAAATGTATAATTTATTTTACCTTAAGATGTTTATGATTAAATTATCGATAATTACCATTAAAATGTATTGTAGTATTTAGAATCACCTCTAATTTGTTAAGTAATATTTGCATGCTATTGACTTTCATAGCTAAACATATGGACATAACAATCGCATGAATTGTAACTTTGACACGTTTATATACTGTGTTTAAAGCAAATAAATATTTATTATTATTATTACTACCGCCAATTGATGATAGACCGCTATAAAAGTAGTGGACCGCGCCGGTTTATTTCTAAGCTAGTTAAGGTATCGTTAAGCTAACTTAGAGCCTCACTGTGCGACTTGAACAACTTCGACACTAGGTTAAGAATAGCCTATACGATACACAAGTGTACATAATAGAATAGAGATTATTTACCAGTGTATAGTTGAGTTTTTCTTATTTTTCCTAACTGTGCGACTTGAACAGCTTTGACACTAGGTTAAGAATAGCCTATACGATACACAAGTGTACACAATACAATAGAGATTATTTACCAGTGTATAGTTGAGTTTTTCTTATTTTTCCTAACTGTGCGACTTGAACAACTTTGACATTAGGTTAAGAATAGCCTATACGATACACAAGTGTACACAATACAATAGAGATTATTTACCAGTGTATAGTTGAGTTTTTCTTATTTTTCCTAACTGTGCGACTTGAACAACTTTGACACTAGGTTAAGAATAGCCTATACGATACACAAGTGTACACAATACAATAGAGATTAATTACCAGTGTGTAGTTGTGTTTTTCTTATTTTTCCTAACTGTGCGACTTGAACAACTTTGACACTAGGTTAAGAATAGCCTATACGATACACAAGTGTACACAATACAATAGAGATTAATTACCAGTGTGTAGTTGAGTTTTTCTTATTTTTCCTAACTGTGCGACTTGAACAACTTTGACACTAGGTTAAGAATAGCCTATACGATACACAAGTGTACACAATACAATAGAGATTATTTACCGGTGTATAGTTGAGTTTTTCTTATTTTTCCTAACTGTGCGACTTGAACAACTTTGACACTAGGTTAAGAATAGCCTATACGATACACAAGTGTACACAATACAATAGAGATTATTTACCAGTGTATAGTTGAGTTTTTCTTATTTTTCCTAACTGTGCGACTTGAACAACTTTGACACTAGGTTAAGAATAGCCTATACGATACACAAGTGTACACAATACAATAGAGATTATTTACCAGTGTGTAGTTGAGTTTTTCTTATTTTTCCTAACTGTGCGACTTGAACAACTTTGACACTAGGTTAAGAATAGCCTATACGACACACAAGTGTACACAATAGAATAGAGATTATTTACCAGTGTAAAGTTGATTTTTTCTTATTTGTAAAGAACAAAACCAATTTAATAAAATAAATACTTCCCTGGGATCCGGTTAAAATGGACTATTACTAGATTTCCTAACCAGACCCAGGTTTTACCAATCTATTATTATTATGGTTTTTCTCTTATATTATTGAACCAGTTTTGATATATAATACTTTAAGTTTTAAACCGTTTGTAAACGTAAGACTTACAAAGACATCTCGACATCGGTTGTAATTTATTAAAATGTATCCATCTTGTAATTTTCTTAATAAATAAGTAAATAGACTTAACGGATATTACTTCCAAATTCAAGAACATAGATTTCATAACCGATATCTGTTGCCATAAAAATCTCATAGTTAAGTTAGGTAGGCTTAAACTTATCTTGAATATGGGTCCGACTGCCTGCCTTGCTACGACCGTTGTAGCAGAACTACTACAGCGTAGAATGTATATCATTGCTACGCAACACTACGACCACCGTAGTTTACTACGAAAAAAAATATTGATTAATCTGATTCAATGAGTGAGAGATTAATACCAAATAGTCTTATTTTGATATAAATATAGGTAATGGATAGGAACACAGCCCAGTGATGTTGCTATTTCTAGATCAGCTAGACATGCTAACGTCGATTCCGTCTAGACATAAAATCAGGTTCTCATACAAAGGAGAATGCCCTTTTTACTATTTGCATGTTGACTGGTAGGTACCTATTTGTATAGAGAATTAGTAAAAGCTCCAATATTGTTTGCGGTTTTTATTATAAAAGGGAACATCAACCCCTTTCGTAGATAGTTTTGGCAATAGAACCAGATTTTGTAAAAGTTTAAATGAAGGCAAACGATTTTCATTTTTTTGCAGTGAAAGCTTCTTTAACAGCGTTTTGCACTTTTTTGGGATGGGTAATAAATGTCAAACTCGCGTCAGGACACGTGACCTGGTCCAATATACGGAAAAAGCAGGGTCTTCTTTTTTAATTCCACTGGCCGTTTCTACACTCACATGACTGCAGCATTTTCTTTCTTAGGTGTGTTATTTTTTTTACAGCCGAATGCCTAACCAAACTTTCTTCTATTCTTTAAAATTCCCACCATACGGAGGGAAGCAATTACTATGAGTCTTTACCGCACCATTTAGAAAAAATTGTTTTCACTTCTACCGACAGACTCCAAAGACTGCCTTGCATGTCTTGTAAACTAAAACGAATAGTAATTTTCCGCAGTCACACTAACGTTATAACTTCAAAGGTGTGTGTGTGTATACATGTGTGTTAGTTCGTATGATTCTTACTACTTCACGCTGAAATTCTGTAATAACTCACACTGAATAATGCATTTGTATGTAATTTGAAGTGGAATAGCTTCACTAGCTTTGAGACGTCGTCGCATATTTAAGAGGACAACTACGCAAAATAGACGTTTTTAAGTCAACTCCCAAAGCACTAAAATTATCTGTCGCTTGTTTAAATAACATCATCCGGCGGGCTTTTACAACCGCCAATTGCGCTGCCATTTTAGAACCCATAGGCCGGACGGGATGACTCTCATTCCTTGGAAGATGGGGTGACCTTTGGATTGGGATGCTACCTGTGTTGACACCCTAGCACCGTCTCATCTTCCCGGTTCTCAAAAGAAGGCTGGCGCGGTGGTTGTTTCGGCTAAGGCCCTCAAGAGGCGCAAAGAGCGGTTACATATTTGTGCCTTTTGGGGTCGAAACATTAGGGCCGTGGGGACCAGCGGCCAAAATTATGTATAAGAAATAGCTGCACGCCTGGTTGAGGGGACACGTTCCCAGAATGCTGGCTTATATTTTTCCCAACAAATAGGTATTTCCATACAGCGTGGTAATGCTGCCAGTATTCTGGGCACATTACCAATACAAGAACATTTTGAATACCTTTCACCTGAAGTTTTTAATTTAATATAGCTCTGACGCTAGTAACTTAGTTCTGTGTTTTTATTTTCCTAAATGACTTGAGCCCTCAGTCTTCTTTATTGTCCAGTGAAGCAGTGAAAACCTTCTAGATAAACTGTAAACGTTGTGTTAAAACAATTACTGCTATAAAAACATAGTCAACTTTTCCTTAAAACCATCGATTAAAACAAAATTGATATGGGGCCATTCCCAAATTTTCTCATCAAATATAATATAGTTATATAAAATCAGTTCTAGTACAAAAAAAAACATTTACGGAATATATATGATACGGAATATAATGTATACTACACATACGAACAAACATATACTCAAAATGATAACCTCATTCGAATGAAGTCAGTTAGACACGGTTACATATGTTTGATAATACATCGTTGAATGTGACGGTTCATATTGGTTTTATAAATTTAGGATATGTTTGATAATACATCGTTGAATGTGACGGTTCATATTGGTTTTATAAATTTAGGATTTTTTTAAATCTGATAAACAAGCGTTCTGCTGATTCGGCTTCTGTAAATCTGATTATCTAATCATCATTGTCATCATATCAGCCGAAAGACGCCCATATGCTGTAAAAAAGCCTGATTATCTAATACATTAAAATAAATTAATAATTTTATTTTATTGTAATATTATTAATACAGATTTATGCAAAAATCTTAAAATTCATATCTCCTGTTGCTTCTGCTTGTATACATTTTAGAATAGTGGAATTTGAATAGATCAAATTTTTTTTACTTGGTTTGCCAGCAAAGAATACAATTTACTTCATCATTATCATCATATCAGCCGAAAGACGTCCACTGCTGGACAAAGGCCTCCCCCAAGGATCTCCACAATAGCCGGTCCTGCGCTGCCCGCATCCAGCGGGTCCCCGCGACCCGCACAATTTACTTGCTTTAAGTAATTACAATAATTGGACGCCTTAAGCGTCCTTAATTATGGAAGACCAAAGCATGCACTTAAATTTTACAAAACAATTTATACGATATATAATTATGACAACAGTTTAAGATAGTACAACAAATATTGAATTAAATTAATGAATACAAAACTGAGATAGGTACAACTTTTGGAAATGTAAAATATTTCATATATTATTGAATTATAAACTAAATCTTACAAACTAGATTAATGTAGGCATGTTCCATACAATTCTATCTCAACCAAATTAATAGCGACGATGCAAACGGTTTGTTCAAATTCATGGCCCACGTCTCGTGAAAATACAATTGTTTAGGATACGCTGGGACTGACGCACTATAAATAGACCCTTTAACGAAATAAAGAAAAAATATATGTCTAGGATATATTTTTCAAAGTATATAAATAATTGTATTTGCGCTCATATTTTTCAGACGGGCCTGTTGGCGTGGTTGGCAAATGCTTGCTTTTCCCGCCGGAGGTCGAGGGTTCGATTCCCACCCAGGACAGATATTTGTGTGCATGAACATGTCTGTTTGTCCTGCGTCTGGGTGTAATTTACCTATATACGTATTTATTTACAAAAGAAAAGTAGTATATGTAGTATATTAGTTATCTGGTTTCCATAGTACAAGCTCTGCTTAGTTTGGGATCAGATAGCCGTGTGTAAATAATGTCCCAGGATATTATTATACTTTGTGTTTAGAGAAGTGTTTATTTATGTTATTTTACATCTCCAGACGCGTAAATATAAATCTTTAGTGTGTCTCCCAGGCTCTTCAACATATAAGTCTAAGATCTCATAGTTAAGCTCAGCAATAAGCATTTCGGGTACTGGGTCGACGGGGTTGTTATCAACAACGGACATAATTAGAGCGCTTTCAAATATGTATTCATGGCCTAATATAATAATGATGGCACTTGTTCGAAATTCAACAATTTCTATTGTCGAAGACTATAGTGAAATAATGAAATTTATTCAGCACTTGGGTATGCAATACATAAACATAGTTTAATATAGCAAGTAATTAAAGCAACAAAATATTTTGTATTAGTCCGTCCGTGCGGTCTGTTTTGTCACATGTATTTTTATTAAATATATAATAAATAGCAAGTTACTAAGCTATTATTGTTACATTTAGCAATAGTATATTAAAATTATAGACATTAAACATAAATAATATATAGTCGTATCGTCTATTCTCAGTTTGTCAGTGTAACAAAAGAATGATATATTTCATATACCTATCATATATAAAATACTAGCTTTCTGCACTGCTTCTCCATATGAAATTTACTGTTGAAATGCACTTCTCGATCACACCTTAACGGTCCTTCGGGGTTGCTCCTTGTACACACGGCTATATATCAAGCTATATATTTCCAGTATAATGCGCTGCTGTTGTGTGGCGTCCCCACTATGCAATTCACTCTCTCAGAATCGAGCGTATTCAAAAGAGATTTGTTCGGCACTTGTCATATTCGGTGGGATTGGGGGGGAAAAAGTGGATTATAAAACCAGGTTAGATTATTTTAAGATGACGGAACTGTCTAAGAGAAGGGAAATAACTGATTTGGTATTATTATTTAAATTGTTAAGAAATAAATTTGATTGCCCTGTTACAAAGGATACGATTTAGAGTTCCGTTCCATATTCCACGAAAACCGATAACTGCCTTAGCTCCTCCACTACGTAGAACATCACTTGGGTCAAACTCACCTCTCTGCCGAATGACAAAATTATATAACGAATGCAGTGACAGGGTTGATATCCACCACGTCTCATTAGGATTATTTCGGAAAACTATCAATAGTTATTAAGGTTTAAGTTACACATAAAAAAAATTGTAAAAGTAGCTCATTAAATTTTGAATGTAGTGTTTGCCTATAAGTAACTAGACATTTAGATCTTAAGTATTGTGCTATTTTTAAAGATTCATGTTATGTTTAAGTTGTTGGTGAACCAAATAAATAAAATAAAAATAAATAAATAAAAATAAGCTGATCTCGCGTTGTATAGGATTTCCATACAATGACAGGTAGGCTTATACTGGAAATGTATAGCTTGATGTGTAGCCGTGTGTACATATCATGTAAAACTCAGAGTTATAACACGGGAAAAGTATGGGTCAAGTATTCAAAAAGATTACTGGATACCCTACGAGACCAGATTCTACATAGAAAAGAATGACAAAAATCGATTGGGTCAGATATTAAGACTCGTCTTTATATTTCACTGGTCTGCCGGTAGTGTTATTCTAACATAGCTTATGACGTCTAGGATTCAAAACCCAGATCGTATCAAAAAAGTGTTTTTGGAATATTTCTGACAAGGAAAATGGAACTATTCATTTTCTAATTCCTCCTTGTTTCTTTCTGATTAAATCCGTTGGCAGTTAAAGCAATTCCCCGGGACATGCCTGAGCTTCACCGCTCAGTGTGATTTAATTGTGTGCCACTGTTGATTTTATATATATTACAGGAGTTACAGTGTGAGTAAGAGGGAGGGACTAGTTCACATAAAAAATTACAAAAAAAACGTTCAGTAGTATGCTAATGTCAGGAAGATGAGACTGTTTCAGCCCCGGGCCTCCGTGGCACATAGGTACACCTATTCATCTTGCAGCTGACCTCCTACCAGCCGTGTTGTATAATCCATCCCATCGGATCATGAGGTTCAGTTAATAGGAACTAGGTACACCAGTGTTTGCGTACGCACTTGTGCACCATATCCCGAACAGATTTATAATACTACGGGTACTTATTTTCCAGATATGTTGAACACTTCAATGTTCATATTTGACACGTTTTCACACGGGTTGAATTGTATGACTTTCGGATTCAATTGTTTCCCTTAATAATAGGTCTTTACCTATGAAATTGCCGTTTTGTATGAAAAATTTTAAACGAATTTTTTTCATGAACTTTTTTATTTGTATTAATCGAAGTAATCACCCATGCAATCAATGCATCTTTGCCATCGCAGTGGCAGTTTATTGATGCCCTTCTTAAAGAAATCAGCTGGACGGGAGGCAACAAATTCTTCAAAGGCATTTTGTACTGCCTCTCGGGTATTGAATTTTTTTCCCGCCAAGAAGTTATCCAAATTCTGGAAAAAGTAGTAGTCTGTAGGCGCAAGGTCTGGTGAGTAGGGCGGATGACGGAGAGCTTCCAACCCCAGTTCTTGCAACTTGGAGACCGTCTGCTGTGCAGTATGAGGTCGCGCGTTGTCGTGCAGGAGCAGCGGAGACGAGCGATTGACCAATGCTGGTTGGAGATGCGCCAGCTTCTCCATCATTGTGCTCAGTTCTTCACAGTACACATCTGCAGTAATGCTCACCCCGTTTGGTAAGAAGCTGTGATGAATCACACCGGCGCTAGACCACCAAACAGTGACCATCACTTTTCTAGGGGTAAGTTTTCGTTTAGGGCATTGTTTAGGTGCTGAACCAGGATCCAACCAACTTGCTGAGCGCTTGCGGTTATCAAACAGAATCCATTTTTCATCGCAGGTAACAATGCGGTTCAAAATTCCTTCATTTGTGTGTCTGTTGAGCAGTGCAAGGCACGTCTCGACGCGTACTTCGCGCTGGCGATCATTGAGTTCGTGGGGCACCCATTTGTCAAGCTTTTTTACCTTGCCAATTTGACGCAAATGGACCAATATTGTTTTGACGCTAACGTCGAAAGCTGCTGCTAATTCAGCCGTAGATTGTGTATCATCAACTTCCACAACCGCCTTTAATTCGTCATTGTCGACCAAAGTCTTCGGACGACCGCGAGGTTCATTTTTCAGGTCGAAATTTCCAGAACGGAAGCGAGCAAACCAATAACAGGTGGTGCGTTGGTTTGTAGTGTTAGCTCCGTAAACGTCGTTGATGTTGCGTGCCGCTTGTGCCGCGTTGCTGCCACGACGGTACTCATATTCCATAATTACTCGAATTTTTAACGTATCCATGATGACGAAAAAGATTGAAATGCGATGAAAATGTAACACTAATCAATAAAGAAATGACTACTTTTGGAAAAAAGAATCCATGTTTTTAAAATAAAATTAATTTGAAATTAGAATTCTTAGCCAAACAAAAATTATTTTGATTTGAAATGGCCAGTACTGCAGAACGGCAATTTCATAGGTAAAGACCTAATAAATAAGTTGATCGGATCGCCGGCCATGTTAGCCATTAATTTTGTTGACAAGCTCAAAGTCACGCGGCTACACAATAAGCACATTAGGCGAACAGAAAACGTCCATTTGACGAAGTTGACAAGTCATTGCCTTATGTCAGTTACATTTGTTGATAGTGCTGTATTTACTATTGAATTTAGTTACATATCTATACTAATGGCCATTTAGAAAGGATGAATGAAAGAAGATTGACCAAAGAAGTATACCTGGCCTGTGTGAATGGAACAACCGGAAGGGGAAGACCTCGTCGAACATTCTCTGACCAAATCGGAGACGTTCTCAAAAAAGGGCAGGTCAGAAGTACCCTAAACCGGCGAGCATGTATGAAGAATATAATCACAGTAATCGAGGCAAAAGACGTGTGCAAAGATCGTGACAAATGGAAATCCGTTGTCTCTGCCTACCCCTCTGGGAAACAGGCGTGAGTCTATGTATGTATGTATGTATCAATACTAATATAATAAAAAGGTAACGTTTGTGAGTTTGTGACGTTGTAAGGGGTAATCTCTGGATCTACTGAACCGATTTTCACATTTATTTCACCAATAGAAAGCTACTTTATTCATAGTGTGTGTGTGTCATAGGCTATGAAAAATTCCAAAATTTATCGCGGTCTTTTAACCCGAAGTATTACGTTGGACAAACGGGCAGGGACAAAAATATTTATAACGTGGAACGAAGTCCGCGGGCACAGCTAGTGTATTTATAATACGAGCTGTGCCCGTGAATTTGTCCGCACATTTTAAAATGACTTCGTAAGTGTTACGTCAGAATATCTCTAATATTTTTTTAACGACGCGACGACGCCCGCCCTTCGAATCTACTCCCTTTGTCGCGGGGTACTTTACAAACATATAATAGACGGACACAAATTAAATCCAGACTCAAAACAATTATTTGTGGGTCACACAAATAGTTGTCCGGCGCGGGACTCGAACCCGCGACATGAAGTGGCGAGGCGACTGTCTTAGCTGCTGCGCCACACGTGCATATTTTGACTCTTGTCGCAAACTTATAAAACATTCACATAACCCTTATATATTTCCATGCAAACTCTCATCCCCTATTGTTATTTTACCCCGTTCAAGGTGATACTTTTACAAACTTTGAATCTCATATTTATTTTTATCGAATCAACAGCCTATAAAATAAGTGTCACGCACTAAAAATCTAGTCTACCTCTAAATATGACGATACTTCCATACAAATTTTCATCCCCTATTTCAACCCCTTACATCCCTTTTTCGCATTAAAAGTAGCCTATGTCCTTTCTCAGGCTCTAGACTATCTGTGTACCTACATAACTTAATCTAAATCGGTTCAGTATTTTTTGCGTGAAAATGCGACAGACAGACAGAGTTACTTTCGCATTTATAATATCTATTAGTAAGGATTACACCCAGACTCAGGACAAACAGATATGTTCATGCACACAGTTCAGTCGCAATCGTTGCGTTATCTAATTACTACACGGCGAAACAATACTCGGATATATTCCGTTCAAATAGTGTAGTGCATTTAAAAAGCGGATTTCTTTCTAAAAATGTATATAAAGCCTTTATCGATGAAGTATTAAAAAATAAATGGCTCTAATATGAAATATTAAGAGCAAAAACAACAATAAACAAAAAGTTCGTTAAAAAATTTAAGTGAATTTGTATTCAGTTAACTTAGTGATCGGAACGCGTAAGCGACGCGTATTTCACGGCGCTTATGACCTTTACACCGAGAACATAGCAAAGCGACATAAATATCTGTCCTGGGTGGGAATCCAACCCACAACCTGCGGCCTGAAAGGCAAGCATTTACCAACCATTCCAACATTACATTGTGGTACTAACTCAAATGTGATAACACGCCAAAATGACTTCGACACGTGTAAGCGGCAAGCAACAGGCTGATTCTGCTGACGCCGCGACCTCGATACGAATAACTGGAATTGCTGCAATGGTGGAAACGCTGACTACGCACCCCGAGACAACCACTATGGGATTAAAGACGGCGTCACTTCGCGTCTATCATCGATCGGGTCAACACTTATTTAATAACTCTCTTGTTGGTCTAGTTATATGAGGTCTTGGGGTTCAAATCCCGGGTCGGGCCAAAAAGTGATTTTTCTGTCAAGAAAATTTCCGTAGTCTGGAATTTGGGAGTATTACACCCCCGTACCTCGGAGAGCACATAAAGCCATTGGTCCTGTGCCTGACCTCTTTTCGGTCGTGTTGCTAGTCGTCCCATCGGATGATGAGAGTGATGGAATAGAAAGTGCCCCTGTGTTTGCGCAGACACTTGTGCGCTATAATATATCCCGCGCACATTTGTTTAAGTTTACTTAAACTTTTTGTTTATTAATTTTAATTTTGTCTGCAGTCATAGTTTATTTTATTTTAATATTAAATAATTTATTCCTATCTTCAGTAATATGGACATAATTATGAGTTCGTTTCTTAAATTTTTTAAAAAGGTATTGATAAAGTCTTTAATTCTGCGAGCAGCTATCTCAGTTCTTTTAGTCACCTAACAAAATTGGAAAAGTTAGGATAAAATATTTGGAATAGTAAAGCGTACTCAATATTTAAATATATATAATGCGCGAGCAGCTGTGCACTGAAATCGCTAGACGGCTTGAGCCCTCTGCTCGCCTCTATAGTCCGGTGAAGCAGTGAAAGCCTCCTAGGCTAACTGTAGCGTCATGACAAAAAAAATAATGCACTGAAATCTGGAGCTTAAGAGTTTATCATAAGGAAGGAAGGAAGACAGCTGATTCAATTCCTAATTCAATTTATTTTAAAAAAGGATTCCTGCTGAGTTTTCTCACAGTGTGTCGCAGTAGCTGCCACCACATGCACTACACGAAGGGTGAAAAAAAATTCCATATAGATGCAGTATTTTAACGGAATAAATAAATTTTGAATGTGTCGATGAATAATCGATCAAGGCTTTTATTTTATTTATTTATTTAATCAAAATACACAAATATTCTTAAATATATCTAAATATTACAGTGTAATATAAACCAGTACTGGTTTTTCCCTACACTGGAATGTACCGTCGTACTCCCATTACACATTTAGAATTATAAATACAAATAACAGGTAGTTAAACAAAAGCACTCGTATGCCGCATCTCGATTCTGCACCAGCGACGCACCTGTAGATTACCGTGAGGCACTAATAGCATAGTATACACACGGGTGCATATTGCGACGAGTATTTTAATTACTTTTCATTCATTAATTCTCTTTTTTTTTTGTTTTATTTATATAGGCGTATTTAAATAATTCGTATACTATATATATGCGTATATACTATATTAACCATGTACATATGTAGATAATTATATAGGTATATTAAGCGGATGATTTTGGTCTTAATTTTGATAGGAAATAGTTTTTAAGTTTGTTCTTTATATTTGTTTCTTTTATTTGTGTTTTCAAATCCTCAGGAAGACCATTTATTAATGTTGGAATTTGGTATTGCAAACTTTGTTTACCGTAAAGATTACAGAAACCAGGGACCGTGTATGTTATCCTAGACGCACTACGTGTTTGTTTTTTGTGTTTAACAATGTTTCGGTACGTCTTATTGAAGTAATTTTCCAATAACAATATGTACTTAGCCTGGTCATGTATAGGTAATATTTTACATTCGTTAAAAAGTTCATTAATATCTTCATTTAGCTTATTTTTAATTTTGTCTGGTGTGATAGTTTTTAGTATACGAGACTGTAGACTATATATTAGGACGAGATGCGATTTAAACGTTCTTCCATAACTACTTAGGCCATAATATATAATACTTTCTCCTAGAGCTTTATATAACTGTAATTTAGTGTAGTAAGGAATTTTTTGTTTAACAATATAAAATTTTGCCAACATAGCCCGTAGCTTGTCACATACGAAATGAATATGGTCAATCCATTTGAATCGGTCATCAATTATCAATCCAAGGTACTTGTGCTTACTTACTGTTTCTATTGACGCACAGCCGCAACTTTGATGTTTGTTATGCATACACTCGTCACTATGAGCTATTATCTTGGGGATGTTATTTTTACGGTTTTGACTTGAGCTAACATACATTAGTTTTGTTTTTTCCGCATTCAGTACAAGGCCAGCATCATGTGACCACTTAGCTAGTGCTGTGAAATCGATCTGCAGGTTCTTTGATGCGACGTTTATATCTTTATTTGCAGATATAAGGCAAGTATCGTCTGCAAACTGATATATCTCACAGTTAGTGGGTGTAATGACGTTGACAGCGTCATTAACATAGGTTATGTAATGCAAGGGGCCAAGTACAGAGCCCTGTGCTGTACCATGTTTAACAATTACTGTTTTACTTATTTCGTTGCAAACCTTAACAACATACGACCTATCTCTAATATAGTCCTTACACCACTCACTGAAAGGTCCCCGTATGCCACAATCGTCAAGTTTTTCGATTAGGGTTTCATATCTTAAAGTATCAAAGGCACTACTGTAATCTATAAATATTATTAGAACGTGCTTTTTGTTATTAAGGTGGTTGTAAATACTATCAGTAAATGTTGATAGTAATTGTGTGGCACTTTTTCCTGGTTGAAAACCGAATTGTTTATCCGTGATTATTTTATTTTTCTTGTAGAATGTATGTATTTGTTTCGATATTACTTTTTCTGCAATTTTATCGATATTAGAAAGTATTGTTATTGGGCGATAATTATCGTAATCATTGTGGCTTCCTTTCTTATAAATAGGTCTTACTACACCTGTCTTTAGGCCTTGAGGATATTTACCCTGTTTTACACACATATTAATGAAGTGAGCAACTATGTCCGCAATTTTGGTAGCAATAGTTTTTAAGTCCTGTGCTCTGATACCATCTACACCTGGAGCTTTCAGGTTGCTTTGAGATTTAATTTCATTTAATATTGCTTTGGCCGTAGTTGGTTGATACCTAAAACTAACATTGGCAGGATTACTATACGTATTTTTATTTAATAGTTTTGTCTTGCACTTTGGTACAATATTCTTGATTTTGTGAGCAAATTTGCCGGCAAAATTATTTACTATGTTAGTAATAGTAGTACTATTATTAGAAAACGCATTGAGGATAACACTATCTGCAATGGGTTTAACCCTGTCAGTTATTTCATTAAACAATTTCCACAGAGCCCTAGGATTGTTTTTATTATTATATATTTGTTCTCTAATTGTTTTATTTTTACTAGCGCTAATAAGTTTATTCGCATAATTTCTGGCCGAGTTATATTTTTGTTTCATTATTAAGTTAGATGTATCTGCAATCCATTTTATAAACAGTTTATCTCTATATTTACAGGCTTTTAAGATCTTATTGTTGATCCATTTGGTATCATTTTTCTTAGCATTTTTTGAGATTTTCAATTTAATTTGCGATTCGTTGTAGCATTTTTGTATATTACTTACGATTATTTCATATATTTTAAGTGGATCAACTATAAATTTCAGAGGTCGCCAATCCAATGCCTTTAAGTTATTGATAAGTAAATTTCGGTCATATCTAGTTACGTACTCAATATCCACCCGTGTGTTGTCGCCCGTCAACTCATCGACGGCCGCAAGAGCAATAATACGGTGGTCAGCCAGTGCAGTTCCGAGCGCCGCCGTGTACAGGCTTAGTGAACGGGATCGTGCGTAGATATGATCTATACAAGATTTGCTAATACGATTTTTAGTTAGTTCTATACGGGTATAATCTGTGATCCCACACTCTAAGCCATTTTCGTACATAGCGGTGTTATAAATATGCTTTATAGGACATTCCCCTCGTAAATTTATGTTTATATCGCCCAACAGATACAAGTCATTCTGTTTACCTATGTTTTTTAATATGGAGTGTATTTCTTTTACAAATAAGTGCTTACTATTATTGGGTGGACGGTAAATACAACATAACTTCGCTGAATATTGAACTGAAGTAGTTAGGGATCCTATAATACATTCGCAGTGTTGTGTTTTATACGTGTTAACATGGAATTGGTGTTCATTTTTAACAAAGATCAGGATTCCACCCCCTCTTTGAGTACTGCGCAATTTAGAATACATTTTATAGCCTTTTATCTGATACATGCTACAAAGAGTGTCCGAAATATTAACTTCTGTCAACATTATAACATCGATAGCCCTTTTTTTTTTATAGATCTAATATTCATGTGAATACATAATAGTCGGATGTGTTTAGGAACATAGTCCAAAAAGGTTTTTAGGTCTTCACAATCCTTTATTTTTACTATATCGTTTAACGAAATATCCATGATACGAATTTACTTTAAAAAGAACAAAAAAAAAACCAAAAACAAGTAAAATAAAGATATATACAATTTTTAATAAGATTAATATATATATATATATATATATATATATATATATATGAATTTATTTAACTAGGATGGACTTGTTATGGACGGTTTTAGTGGAGGGTAAAGATGTTATTCTTTTTATATCATCGAGGCAACTAATTATGTAAGTTTTCTCATTTACACCGTCTTTCCGCACATATAGTACTCCTTTCTTAATCCAAATGTATTTAAACGAGTCTTTAAGTTCTTGCTTTGCGTTAAACAATAGTTGTTTATTGAATCGTGTCAGGGCTCCACATATAAATATTGTGTTTTTGTTTGATTTAGACAAACCTGGAATAATATCAGAGACCGTTATTTTCGAGTCGTTTGATTTGAAAGCACGTAACCATGATTTTTGAGTTTCTTCGGTTTTTAGCTTGATTTGTATCAGTCCTGGCCGATCACCTCTGTTTGGCAAACGCTTAGCATCCTTGACGTCTGTAGATTTCTGTTTGAGCTTTTCAGCGACTTCACTCACGATCTCAAGAAGGTTTTCACTATCATTAGATGGAATGTGGTGTATCTCAATATGTTTACGCAATTCGTGTTGCTCCATTTCTTGGACCCGCTGTTCCAGTACACCTACCCTCAACTCTAAGTGATTGTTTCTGTTAGTGAGTTCAGTATTTTTCTTCTGGAGAGTTTTAATGTTTTCTTGAACAACTTCCATTGTGTTTATCAGTTCATCCATTTTATCGGAATTATATTCTATTGACTTAATGACATCTTTCATCTCTTTTTTTATGGCTTTCTCAATTTCCTTCGATATATCACTCGTTAGCTTTTTTATATCAATTTGCATTTTAGATGGTTCTATGTCGTCATCGTCTTCATCTTCATCTTCGCTGGGGGAAATGAGCGAGCGACGTTTTGATCCATTATTCTGGCAATCACTGCATGTCCACTCCAGGTTCTCTGTTGCTCGAAGTGCCGTGATCTGTTTTTTTGTGAGACCAGTACATAGATGGCTCAGATGAACAGTTTTTTCACATCTATGACATTCAAGTCCTGGTCTTGTTTTGGTCAAACCTTTGCCACAGTTATCACATTTTACCGACATTTTAACTATTACGATATGATCGTAAACGTGAATGTAAACGCGTCTACCTAAGCCGAGCGCACGACGGTAACTGAACTAAAAACTACTAAAATAAAATAATTTTATCACTAATTTAATGCTGGCATATTAGCTACCGTTGTGAATAAGCACAAACTCTAGGTATATACTTACTTACTTATCGTATGGGTAGTGGTTACCCGAGTGTCAGAGTTGTTCAATCTGCCCAGTAAGGCTCTGACATGACTTAACGACTGTTGTCTAGTTAGACAACAGTCGTTAAGTCATGTCAGAGCCTCTAGTAGTTACTAGAGATGAAACTGATAGCTTAACGTGCCCTACGAAGCACGAAGACGGTCACAAATTAAACCATTTTAGCGGTCACCCATCTATCGATTGACCGCAACCCTAGATGCTTAACCTCGCTGGTGCGGGCGGGTGAAGGCAACTGGCTGTGAGAAATAAAGCGTTAGAGGAATAAAGTACAGAAATGGGTGTGCACTCCATTTCTGCACTTTAATCATTCCTGCAAAGTTTGTCGCCGTATACTTAAATCGACTACGAGCAATATAAACGAAATTTGCCATATTGGCGTAGCTGGATGTGCTGGCGTCTGTACCAGGAAAACAGAATTTAACAACATCTTACCCACAATCGAATTACCAATCAGCGTAGCACTTAGACCACTTTAACTTGACCTTAGAAGCCCCGCCTCGATCCAAATTACTTGTTAATGGGTGCGCATTTATTATAGGTCTTGCTTTAATGGTTTCTTGAAAGGTCAAGGGGTATTTTGTTTGCCTATTTCAGTATGGAAGTTTAGTAGATATATTATATTGGAATACCTAGTTCAGAACACAACGGAATAATATATAATAGAATAGCTAATGTTAGTAAAAATATTAAAGAAGAGAGGTGATTGTTTTTGCTTGTTATGACCAAAGGACAAAGTGAAAGAAAATTAATTTCATGCGGGATTATTGTTGTATTATGACTTACGGAGAACATGAACTGTCACTGCGCACTTAATTTTCTAGTTTGGAGTACGTGGCCTAAAGCTATTTCTTTTACTGACCGTCTCTACATTTTGTGTACATCTACATTGTACTAGTATAATAATTATTTGTTAATGGTACGTTGTTTCTGTACCAGTGTACTTAAATTTGGTACAGAAACAGCGCCTTCAAAAATAATAGGTGCTTCTTTTTAGTAGCGTTATTCGCCTCTAAGAATTCACATTGCCATCCAAATTACTAATCACCCATCATAGCCAGTAGTTATCTTCTGAATCTGAATAGTATAAGTATTTTATAGTATAGTATCGTATGTATTGCATTGTATAGTATTTTACAGTATTGTATAATCCAGTTTCTTTTACTTTTAATATTTACCTTATGATCTGTGCACCTACCATGCTCTCTCTGCCCCACCCTAAGGTTGACCGGCAGAAAATGCCTTGGGCATTAAGTCCGCCTTTGTACAATTTTATGTGCATAAAATCATAAATAAATAAATAAAACTCAGCATTTCACCTAAAATCATTGATAATATATATGTATCATATTTTTAGTGCCAAATAAAAAATATTTTTGTCATATTTTTGTGTTTATTATAAAATGACATATTATGTCACCTGAAAAATTCACAAAGCTTTAAAAATTGAGAGTTTTGAAAACTTACCACCAATCTTCACCAACAATAGTGTATCTAGCGCTCGCCGGCCGCTTCCTGTGGCATGGTTGGTAAATGCTTGCTTTGCACGCCGCAGGTAGTGGGTTCCCTTCCCACCCAGGACAGATATTTGTGTGCATGTACATGTCTGTGTCTCCTGAGTCTGGGTGTAATTATCTATATAAGTATGTATTTACCAAAAAAAGAGATTACTTAATACATAGGCTATAATTTATAAAGTTTAACGCGGTTAAAACCGCGGGGCACAGCTAGTAATATATAATAATAACAATGTCCTCCTAGCCGAGTTTCAGCCACGGCGACCAGTCTCAATAGAGATTAGCCATCTGCGCGGGACATATTATACACAAGTGTGTGCGCAAACACTTTCTATTCACTCTCATGATCCGATGGGACGCCTAGCGACACGACCGGAAAGAGGTCAGGTACATGACCGACGGCTTCACGTTCTCTCCGTTGCAGGGGGTATAATACCGCCAACTCCAAGTCTTCGGTCTGATGTTGAGAAATTTTTCTTTTTACAGAAAGGCCCAAAATCCGTTTCGGCCCGACCCGGGGTTTGAACCCAGGACCTCGTTCTCTGCGGGTGAACACGCTACCGCTAGACCAACGAGGCAATCTCTATCTATCTAAGAATATAAGTAGTCACGGGGCCTTCATTTTCCAGTTTTGAGTATGTAGCCCTTAGCTATGTCTGTTGCTGGCTGAATCTACATCTTGAGCTTTTCTTTAAAATATATTCCTGGTATTTCCTTTAACATATTTTAAAGGCTTTCTTTAAGTACGTACTAATGAATAAGGCTTCTTAAGGGTCTCGCCTTTTTAGAATAAAATCAATGTTACCTATTGTATTGTCGTTTCTTTATAATACTTGTATTTTGTTGGAAGTTCAATGGAATTTAAGAAATTGGGAGGAAAAATTCTATTCACTAAGTTTAAGAACGCACAAAGATGAGCGGCACAATAAAGTTGAATGAAAAATACAGCCAATGATTTTGACGTGGCCTTGTGAAAAAAGGTAGATACTAGCGCAGTTTTCCTCGATCGTTCGCTTGTTGAAATCCCCTAAATGAGGAGCCTTTTTGAAGTTATACTTCTTTTGGCGCGATGGAGAAAAATGATGAGAGTGAATTTTTACGATGCGCGCGTACACCGACACCAAAAAATTTAACAGCATGACGTTAGTTCTAGGTGGTATGAAAATTGATAACTATGTTCAAGTTGTATATTAAGAAGTATAACTTCTAACGCGTGTACATAAGTACACACAAGTTTTTTTTTTAGCCTTTTTTTATTTGGTGGAAATGCTTAAGTCGCACGTTGTATGGGGCTCGACCCACTAAAACCACCACGGTAGCCAGCCTCACAGTGCTCGTAGCGGGGGCTCTGGGTACTCGTGAACGATCTCGCCAGTACCCCCGCTGTACACTGAGCGTCCGCGAGTGTCCGAATGCTAGTCCCTCTCTCTTTCCCACCACTGCAACTCCAGTAAGCCAGTATCAACAGTGGCACACAATGAAATGACACTGAGCGGTGAAGCTCAGGCATGTCCCGGGGAATCGCGACAACTGTCTTGGATCCCGCAACGAATTTAATCAGAAAGACAAAAAAGGAGGAACAATCGCATTTAGGCAACCTGAGCTACAGCAGATGACCTCTTCTCGAGACCGCTTATACAAGACGAGGGGAGTTCTCCTCCTCCAAACGCCAGCGATCCCAGGGGCGGCGCCCAGCCGGGGAGAAGCCAGTCGGACGCCGCATACTCTCTTGCGCTCGAATTAGCTCCCAGCGCCGAAAATGAGAATCCTAGGAAATGTTCTACTTAACCTGCAACATATTATGTTGCAAGTTAAGTAGACGTGTGGCGCAGCGGCTAAGACAGTCGCCTCGCCGCTTCGTGTCCCGGGTTCGAATCCCGCGCCGGACAACTATTTGTGTGACCCATAAATAGTTGTTCCCATAAATATAAGTCACGATCGAATAATCTACTTGTACCTAGAATTAAATATACATATTCTAATATGTAGTTAATTTGTATTAAGGTCCTACTATTTATTTTATCATTTAATTATTTTATCATTATGACATATTTAGTTAGTAGAAAAACCAAAAGAAGCTCCAAAAGTGCAAGAAAAATTACCCAGTATACGAAAATTATCCGTAACGTATATGGGATACCATTATGTAATCATATTTTATACCAAAGAAAAAGACTTGTTAGATAATGGATACGCAAAAGATTATAAATATGCTTTTAAACTCAGGTAATTACCAAGTATGGATGGAGAAATAGTGGCACATAACAAAAATGAGGTATGGGGCGGAATACTGACACTGTATCCAATTCCAGTATTTGCGCCAGTAGAACAAATAGCAGTGAATCGCTTCATACATAAAATTTATGACTTGGATAGACATGGTGATTCTTAGGTTAGGTTAGGTTAGGTTAGGTTAGGTGGGGGAACCACCCCACAGTGCTTACGTCCTCGTCGTGTTCCCTGGAAACGTCCCAGTTCTGACCACCGTAACGGAGTGGCAGACTGGGTACGGCTAAAGTGCACTGTGCATCGTAGCTACCTTACTGCCTTGAGAGCTACGAATTGTTGGAAAATGCCTAAACCCGCGCGGGATGCCCTCGGGCATTTTGTAAAAAAAGGCCCTTCTCAGGGCCAACCCAAAGGCCCTTCTCAGGGCCAACCCAAAGGCCCTTCTCAGGGCCAACCAAAAGGCCCTTCTCAGGGCCAACGCGACGCTGAAGCGTCGAAGGAAGGTCGAGCCTTCTACGGCGGGAGGGTGGATGAATTGTCGGACTCCGACAACGAGTCCACTGCGTCAGATGGCGCGATGGTGATCGAGATTGCTCGATCACGATCAGCTTCGAGGAAACGTTCCTTCCTCAAAGTCGTGTCGGATGGCTCCTCTGGCTCGGGCTCGGCGAAGGAGCCAAAAAAGAGGATCAAGGCTAAGAAGCCCACGACAGCGGCAGACACCCACGATGTGGGTTTAGCCGACGCCCAGCGTGAGCTGGACCTGGCACGGCGGGAGCAGCTCCAGCAAGAGCTGGAGGAGCGGGTTGCGGCCCAGGAGGAACGGGCGCGCGTTGCCCGTGCAAAGTCCGGGTACGGGGCGTCCCGCGTCCTGTACGCGGACCACTCCCTGGCCGAACTCCAGAGAATGGCCTTGGAGGACGAGGAGGCGATCGTGGAGGTCGCCGCCAAGTCCTCCCACTTAAAAGGGACTTTTCAGAAGTCCCTTAAATGCCGGGCCGCGAGCATGCGTGGCATCGTCGCGGAGCTGGTCGACCGCAAGGCCAGCGACGAAACGCGGCAACTGCAGGCGAAGGTAGATCGCCTGCAGTCGGAGGTCAGCCAGCTGCACATGAAGCTGGCTGAAGCCACGGCCCGGCCATCCCAAGCCGAGCCCAGACCTGCGGCAGAGGGCCTTGCCTCCTCCCCCGGCCTTGAGGATGTCCTCCGCAGGGTCATGGCGGAGGAGAGGGCCTTCGTCAGATCCTGCCTAGCGGGGATAGAGGACCGGCTCTTGCCGGCGAAAGTCGTCCGACCGCCGCTTGCGGCGGACAGAAGGCGAGAGGAGCCGGTGCCTAGCTCCTCGAGGGAGGACGCCCTTCTCCCTTCCACCACCCCGACCAACCAGCAGGGCTGGACGAAGGTGGTCGGTAAGGGGAAGGGCAAAGGCAAAAGGACGGCACCTGTCGTCCCTGCCGTCCCCGCCACCACCACTCCCAGCCAGTCGGCTGCGACTGGCAAAGGAAAAGGGAAAGGGAAGGGGAAGGGGAGGAGCGCCCCTCGAGCCCCAGCCGTCTCCGCCACCACCCCTGCTGGTCAGTCGACTGGCACGGGAGGGGAGAAGGGGAAGGCGAAGAGTTCCACCCCAGCCGGCCCCAAGAGGAATTTGGTTCCTCCCAAGACCGCAGCCGTCGTGATGACACTCACCGCGGAGGCTGCGGAGCGGGGAGAGACTTACGCGTCCGTAATGATGCGGGCGCGTGCCAGTGCCGATCCCGCCAAACTGGGGATCGGCAAAGTCTCGTGCCGCCGGACTCAGGCTGGGGCTCGTATTTTTGAGTTCCCGGGTGCGGAGGGTGGCAAGAATGCGGACCTCTTCGCAGCAAAGCTGCAAGAGGTCCTTGCGGACGCGGCGAAGGTGGCCAGGCCGGTGAAGTCGGCGGCCTTCGAGGTGACGGACCTGGATGACTCCGTCACCAAGGAGGAGGTGGTGGCAGCAATCGCAGCCATAGGGGGCTGCGAAGTCGCAGCGGTACAAGGCGGGGGCATCAGGCCCGGGCGCGGCGGCATGGGCACCATTCGCCTAGAGTGCCCAGTCGCCGCTGCCAAAGCCGTCCTCGAAAAGGGACGGCTCGCCGTTGGCTTCAGCTCGGGTGCAGTCCGGGCCCTTGAAGACCAGCCTTTAAGGTGTTATAAGTGCTTCGGCATCGGACACACCCGAGCTCTCTGTCCGTCCACAATAGACAGGACGGACAGCTGCTACCGCTGCGGCAAGGAGGGGCACAAAGCCGCCTCCTGCAATGCCGCCACGCCGCACTGCACGGTCTGTGCCGCCAGTGGCCGCCCTGCGGGCCACATAATGAAGGGGAGGAACTGCAGTCCTCCCCTTAAGAAGGGGAAAGTACAGGCGCCGACCCGGCCTGTCGTTGCCACCGCCGTCCCAGTGGCTGGGACCTCAGCGGCTGTGGAGGAGGGGGGTGCGATGACCGACTAATGGGTAGAGTCGAACATCGCATCCTCCAGGCGAACACCAACCACTGCAGAGCGGCACAGGATCTGTTGATGCAGACTGTGGCCGAGTGGTTGGTGGACGTGGCGGTGGTCGCCGAGCCGTACTCGATACCTGGCCGCTGGCTGGGTGATCGGGACGGCTTGGTGGCGTGCCAACCCAAAGGCCCTTCTCAGGGCCAACCCAAAGGCCCTTCTCAGGGCCAACCCAAAGGCCCTTCTCAGGGCCAACCAAAAGGCCCTTCTCAGGGCCAACGCGACGCGTCGGCGTCGGAAGGCAGAGCCTTCTACGGCGGGAGTGTGGGCGACATGTCGGACTCCGACATTGAGTCCATAGCATCTGATGCGGGTTCGATGGTGGTTGATCCTCGTTCGAGATCGGCATCGCGGAAGCGGACCTACCTGAAAGTTGTGTCTGATGGCTCCTCAGGCTCGGGTTCGGCGAAGGAGTCCAAGAGAAAGGTCAAGGCCAAAAAGGCATTGACAGCAGGCGACACCCACGACGTGGGTTTGGCCGATGCCCAGCGGGAGTTGGACCTGGCACGGCGGGAGCAGCTCCAGCAAGAGCTGGAGGAGCGGGTTGCGGCCAAGGAGGAGCGGGCGCGCGTCGCCCGTTCCAAGGCCGAGTACGGTGCGGCCCGAGTCCTGTACGCAGACCACTCCCTGGCCGAATTGCAGCGGATGGCCTTGGAGGACGAGGAGGTGATCGTCGAGGTCGCCACCAAGTCCTCCCACCTAAAAGGGACTTTTCAGAAGTCCCTCAAATGCAGGGCCGCCAGCATGCGTGGCATCGTCGCGGAGCTGGTCGACCGCAAGGCCAGCGACGAGTCGCGGCAGCTGCAGGCGAAAGTGGATCGCCTGCAGTCGGAGGTCAGCCAGCTGCACTTAAAGCTGGCTGAAGCCACGGCCCGGCCGTCGCAAGCCGAGACCAGACCTGTGGAAGAGGTCCTCGCTCCCTCCTCCGGCCTAGAGGAAGTCCTCCGCAAGGCTATGGCGGAGCAGAGGACATTTGTTAGAGCCTGCCTGGCGGGCATTGAGGACCGGCTCCTGCCGGAGAAACGCCTCCGACCGCCGCTTGCAGCGGAGAAAAGGCGAGAGGAGCCGGTGCCCACCTCCCAGAGAGAGGACGCCCTTCTCCCTTCGACCACCCCGACCAACCAGCAGGGCTGGACGAGGGTGGTCGGTAAGGGGAAGGGCAAAGGCAAAAGGACGGCACCTGTCGTCACTGCCGTTCCCGCCACCGCCACTCCCGGCCAGTCGCAGCCGACTGGCAACGGGAAGGGGAAAGGGAAAGGGAAGGGGAAGAGCACCCCCCCAGCCCCAGCCGTCTCCGCCACCACCCCTGCCGGTCAGTCGTCGACTGGCAAGGGAAAGGGGAAGGGTTCGCCCCCAGCCGGTGCCAAGAGGAACCTTGTTCCTCCCAAGACCGCGGCCGTCGTGGTGACGCTCACCGCAGAGGCCGCGGAGCGGGGTGAGACGTACGCGTCCATGTTGGTGCGGGCGCGTGCCACTGCCGATCCCACCAAACTGGGGATCGGCAAAGTCTCATGCCGCAAGACCCAGGCTGGGGCTCGAATTTTCGAGTTCCCTGGTGCGGAGGGCGGCAAAAACGCGGACCTCTTCGCAGCTAAGCTGCAAGAGGTCATCGCAGACTCGGCGAAGGTGGCCAGGCCGGTGAAGTCGGCGGCCATCGAGGTGACGGATCTGGACGACTCCGTCACCAAGGAGGAAGTGGTGGCGGCGATCGCAGCCATAGGTGGCTGCGCAGTCGCAGCGGTGCAGGGCGGGGGCATCAGGCCCGGGCGTGGCGGCATGGGCACTATTCGCCTAGAGTGCCCAGTCGCCGCTGCCAAAGCCGTCCTCGAGAAGGGACGGCTCGCCGTCGGGTTCAGCTCGGCGGCGGTCCGGGCCCTTGAGGTCCCGCCGCTGAGGTGTTACCGGTGCTTCGGCATCGGACACACCAGAGCCCTCTGTGCGTCCACTGTCGACAGGACGCACAGCTGTTACCGCTGCGGCAAGGAGGGCCACAAGTCCGCCTCCTGCATGGCCGCCGCGCCGCACTGCGCAGTTTGTGCCGCCAGTGGTCGCCCTGCGGGCCACATTATGAAGGGGAGGAATTGCAGTCCTCCCCTTAAGAAGGGCAAAGCCCAGGCTCCGACCCGGCCTGTCGCTGCCACCGCCGTCCCAGTGGCTGGGACCTCAGCGGCTGTGGAGGAGGAGGGTGCGAAGTCCTACTAATGGGTAGGGTCGAACATCGCATCCTCCAGGCGAACACCAACCACTGCAGAGCGGCCCAGGATCTGCTGATGCAGACTGTGGCCGAGTGGTTGGTGGACGTGGCGGTGGTCGCCGAGCCGTACTCGGTACCTGGCCGTTGGCTGGGTGATCGGGACGGCTTGGTGGCGTTGGTGTCGCGGCCTGCCACGGACTCCCCTCCCCTCTCGCTTTTAGAGAGGGGTCCGGGATACGTGGCCGCCGCGTGGGGAGAAATAGCCCTGGTCGGGGTCTATTTCTCCCCAAACCGCCCTCTAAGGGACTTCGAGAACTTTCTCGAAGTCCTTACGGCAGTCGTCGGGAGGGCGGCACCACGTCAGGTCGTCGTGTTAGGCGACCTGAACGCCAAGTCGGTGGCCTGGGGCAATTCAGCGGCGTCCTGCAACGTCCGGGGGCGCGCCGTCGAATTTTGGTCGGCTTCGTGCGGCGTGTCCCTCCTGAACAGGGGGGATGTTCAGACGTGTGTGCGGCAACGGGGAGGGTCAGTGGTGGACGTGTCGTTCGCCACCCCCGTGCTAGCCGCCCGCGTCGTGAACTGGCGGGTGGAGATGGTGGAGACCCTGTCGGACCACCGATATGTGCGGTTCGACATCTCTACCCAGAGCCCGCGGGGGATGGCCCGCTCGGGCCAATCTCCCTTCCCGCGGTGGGCTCTCACCCGCCTGGACCGGGAGTCAGCCCAGGAGGCGGCTTTCCTCGTGGACTGGCTCTCGCCCCCTGTGGACGTTGGTGACGTTGACGCCGCAGCGGTTCGGCTGCGGGGGTCCCTGACCGAGGTGTGCAACTCTAGCATGCCTCGGTCTCGCCGTCCGCCTCCCCGTCGCGCCGTTTATTGGTGGACGGTGGAGCTGGCGGGGCTCCGGGCCGCGTGCGTGGAGGCCAGGAGGGCCTACACGCGGAGTCGGCGGCGCACCAGCCGATGTCAGGCTGAGGAGGACCGCTTCTACGCCTCTTACCTAGAGGCAAAGACGGTCCTCAAGTCGGAAATGTGCGCCGCCGAGGACTCGGCAAAGGCCGAGATGCTGGAGGGCCTCGACAGGGATCCGTTTGGGAGGCCGTATAGGCAGGCGCGGAGCCAGCTGCGCCCTTACGGTCCCCCATTAGCGGAGACCCTAGAGCCGGCGTTGCTGGATGGGGTGGTTCGGTCACTGTTTCCGCGCAGGACCGACTTCACCCCACCAACGATGAACCCCCCGCTGGGGGGGGTGGTGGCTTCGCCGGAGGAGGAGGTGCCTCCAGTGTCGGTGGAGGAATTTCGCGCGGGGGTTCTGTCCCTCCGCGCGAAGAAGACGGCCCCTGGACCAGATGGCGTCCCCGCACGGGTGGTGGCCATCGCAGCGTCCTTCATGGAGCAGAGGTTTCGGGACCTCTTCAGCGCGTGCCTGACGGCTGGGAGGTTCCCGAAGATCTGGAAGGAGGGGCAGCTTTGCCTGCTCCGGAAGGAGGGACGCCCGGTGGACTCCCCCTCGGCATACCGGCCCATCGTTCTGCTCGATGAGGTCGGTAAATTGTTCGAGGGGATCATCGCCACCCGGCTAAATAGCCAGTTGCGGGAGGTAGGGCCAGACCTGTCGGACGCCCAGTTCGGGTTCCGACAAGGGCGTTCGACGGTCGACGCGTTGGCCCTACTCAGGGGCCAAGTGCGGGAAGCGGTCGAGGCTGGGGACGGAGTGTTGGCGGTGTCGTTCGACATCGCCAACGCCTTCAACTCCGTGCCCCACTCGACCATATTGGAGGCACTCCGGTATCACGGAGTGCCCCAATATCTGCGGGCGATCCTGGCCAACTACCTGGAGGACCGGGAGGTCCTCCTGGCGGACAGGACGGCCAGGATCAGGCGCTACGGCGCGGAATCCGGTGTTCCACAAGGCTCGGTGCTAGGGCCCCTCTTGTGGAACATCGGATTCGATTGGCTCCTGCGGGGCACCCTCCTCCAGGGCACGAGTGTCATCTGCTACGCGGATGACACTCTCCTCGTTGCCCGGGGGAGAGACTTTCGGGAGGCGGCCTGTCTGGCCTCGGCTGGCGGATCCTTAGTGGCAGGTAGGATCCGCCAGCTCGGATTGAGGGTGGCGCTGAACAAGACCGAGGCCGTGTTCTTTCACGGGCCTCGGCAGCGCTGCCCTCCTGACGCCCACATCGTGGTGGAGGGCGTCCGGATAGGGGTCGGGGCCCAGATGAAGTATCTGGGCCTCGTGCTGGACAGCAGGTGGCGCTTCGGCCCGCACTTCAGCGGGCTGTCGACGCGCCTGCTCAAAGCCGCGGACGCCCTCTCATGGCTCCTGCCGAACCTGGGAGGGCCCAAGGAGCGATGCCGGCGCCTCTATGCCGGCATTCTCAAAAGCATTGCCCTATATGGGGCACCCATCTGGGCGGACTCCCTCCACCGGAGGGAGAATGCAACCGCCATCCGCAGGCCCCAACGGGCCATTGCACAGCGGGTGGCGAGAGCCTACCGCTCAGTGGGCTTCGCGGCGGCGTGCGCTCTGGCCGGCACCCCTCCATGGGAATTGGAGGCATGGGTGCTCGCCAGAGTGTACGAATGGGCGGCGCGGCGTAGGGCGCTGGGTGAGCGCCCCGCCGCGCAAGAGCGGGATGCCGTGCGGCGGGAGGCGAGGGACGCAATCGTCCTACACTGGACACGGGACCTCGCCTCCGCCACATTTGGACGCCGGACGCTGGACGCGCTCGGTCCTGTCCTGCGGGACTGGATCGAGCGCCCCCACGGTTTCCTCTCGTTCCGTCTGGTGCAGGTGTTGTCCGGGCATGGCTGCTTCGGAACGCACCTGCATCGGATTCAGAGGGAGGAAACCCCGGCGTGCCACGATTGTGGAGCCGCGGAGGACACGGCGCAGCACACCCTCGAGGTGTGCCCAGCCTGGGCAGAGCTGCGCCGTGCCCTGACAGATGTGGTCGGGCAGGACCTCTCACTTCCCAGTGTGGTCAACTCCATGCTGGGGAGTGAGGAGGCTTGGGCGGCGGTTGCCTCCTTTTGCGAGAATGTCATGTCGCAAAAGGAGGCGGCGGAGCGCGCGCGGGAGGATGATCCTCTCGCGCCGCCGCTCCGCAGGCGAAGAAGGGGTGGGAGACGGCGGTTGTACGATCGTCGCCTCCCTCCTTCTGGTGGTGATTAGCGGGCGACAGGCGCGGGGGCGCCTTCGCTCGCATTGCACAAATCGCTACCATCGTCGGGCGGGAACGGCCGAGCACTCACGGTCGTTCCCGGGCCCCTCCACTTAGGGAGGGGCATGCGGGCCCCGCTGTAAAAGCGGGCGGTCGTCGGTGGGGGACTGGACGTAAAGGCTGTGCCGGTTTCCCAGTCCTCCTCCACACAGACGATGCGGGAGTGCCGCTGGGTTATTTTAGTGGGTATGCCGGAATAGCCGGAGAGTCCCACATAACCCGTCCATCCCCCAATGGGCGGGTATGCGTAACGCATTTTTTCCCAGCGCAAACAAAAAAAAAAAAAAAAAAAAAAAAAAAAAAAAAAAAAAAAAAAAAAAAAGGTTAGGTTGGGGAACCACCCCACAGTGCTTGCGTCCACGTCGCGTTCCCCGGAAACGTCCCAGTTCTGACCACCGTAACGGAGTGGCAGACTGGGTACGGCTAAAGTGCACTGTGCATCGTAGCGACTATTTGCCTTGAGTGCTGCGATACTGCTTTGTTCGGCATGCCGAAACCTGCGCGGGATGCCCTCGGGCATTTCGTGAAAAAAGGCCCTTCTCAGGGCCAACCCAAAGGCCCTTCTCAGGGCCAACCCAAAGGCCCTTCTCAGGGCCAACCAAAAGGCCCTTCTCAGGGCCAACGCGACGCTTCCTTAGCGTCGGATGAAGGGAGGACCTTCTACGGAGGGAGAGTGGACTCATTGTCGGACTCCGAAAATGAGTCCATTGCGTCGGATGTGATGGTGATCGAGGCTTCTCGGTCGCGATCGGCATCGGGAAAACGGAAGGCGTACCTCAGGCACGGGTCGGATGGATCCTCGGCCTCGGGTTCCGAAAAGAACAAACCGAAGGCAAAAAAGGCGACGAAAGCGGCTGACACCCACAACGTGGGTTTGGCAGACGCCCAACGCCAGTTGGACCTGGCTCAGCGGGAGCAGCTCCAACAGGAGCTGGAGGAGCGAATTGTGGCCAAGGAGGAGCGGGCGCGCGTCGCTCGTGCCAAGGCCGGGTACGGTGCGTCCCGCGTCTTGTACGCAGACCACTCCCTGGCCGATCTGGAGAGGATGGCCTTGGAGGACGAGGAGGCGATCGTGGAGGTCGCCGCCAAGTCCTCCCACCTAAAGGGGACATTTCAGAAGTCCCTGAAATGCCGGGCCGCCAGCATGCGATGCATCGTCGCGGAGCTGGTGGAGCGGAAGGCCTGCGACGAAACGCGGC
Source organism: Pseudoips prasinana (assembly GCA_951640165.1). Taxonomy (NCBI): domain Eukaryota; kingdom Metazoa; phylum Arthropoda; class Insecta; order Lepidoptera; family Nolidae; genus Pseudoips; species Pseudoips prasinana. The sequence goes on from OX621254.1 coordinate 11,190,655, forward strand.
AACTGCAGGCGAAAGTAGATCGCCTGCAGTCTGAGGTCAGCCAGCTGCATTTAAAGCTGGCTGAAGCCACGGCCCGGCCATCCCAAGCCGAGCCTAGACCTGCGGCTGAGGGCCCTGCCTCCTACCCCGGCCTTGAAGATGTCCTCCGCAAAGTTATGGCGGATGAGAGGGCGTTTGTGAGAGCCTGCCTGGCAGGAATTGAGGACCGGCTCTTGCCGGAGAAAGTCGTCCGGCCGCCGCTTGCGGCGGACAGAAGGCAAAAGGAGCCAGTGCCTACGTCCCAGACGGAGGACGCCCTTCTCCCGTCTACCACCCCGACCAACCAGCAGGGCTGGACGAAGGTGGTCGGTAAGGGGAAGGGCAAGGGCAAAAGGACGGCGGCTGTCGTCCCTGCCGTTCCCGCCACCACCACTCCCAGCCAGTCGCAGCCGACTGGCAAAGGGAAAGGGAAGGGGAAGAGAACCCCTCAAGCCCCAGCCGTCCCCGCCACCACCCCTGCTGGTCAGTCGACTGGCACGGGAAAGGGGAAGGGAAAGAGTTCCCCCCAAGCCGGAGCAAAGAGGAAACTGGTTCCTCCCAAGACCGCGGCCGTCGTGGTGACGCTCACCGCGGAGGCTGCGGAGCGGGGCCAGACATACGCCTCCATAATGGTGCGGGCGCGCGCAAACGCCGATCCCACGAAACTGGGGATCGGCAAAGTGTCATGCCGCCGGACACAAGCTGGGGCTCGAATTTTCGAGTTCCCGGGGGCCGAGGGCGCGAAGAACGCAGACCTCTTTGCAGCGAAGCTGCAGGAGGTCATTGCGGATGCGGCGAAGGTGGCGAGGCCGGTGAAGTCGGCGGCCATTGAGGTGGCTGATCTTGACGATTCAGTCACCAAGGAGGAGGTGGTAGCAGCGATCGCGGCCATTGGGGGCTGCACAGTCGCAGCGGTGCAGGGCGGGGGCATCAGGCCCGGGCGCGGCGGCATGGGCACCATTCGCCTGGAGTGCCCGGTCGCCGCTGCCAAAGCCGTCCTCGAAAAGGGACGGCTCGCCGTCGGCTTCAGCTCGGGTGCGGTCCGGGCACTCGAGGACCAGCCACTGCGGTGCTACAAGTGCTTCGGCATTGGCCACACCCGAGCCCTCTGTCCGTCCACTGTCGACAGGACGGACAGTTGTTACCGCTGCGGCAAGGAGGGCCACAAATCCGCCTCCTGCGTGGCCGCCGCGCCGCACTGCGCAGTTTGTGCCGCCAGTGGCCGCCCTGCGGGCCATATAATGAAGGGGAGGAATTGCAGTCCTCCCCTTAAGAAGGGCAAAGTTCAGGCGCCGACCCGGCCTGTCGCTGCCACCGCCGTCCCAGTAGCTGGGACCTCAGCGGCTGTGGAGGAGGAGGGTGCGATGATCGATTAATGGGTAGAGTCGAACATCGCATCCTCCAGGCGAACACCAACCACTGCAGAGCGGCCCAGGATCTGCTGATGCAGACTGTGGCCGAGTGGTTGGTGGACGTGGCGGTGGTCGCCGAGCCGTACTCGGTGCCTGGTCGTTGGCTGGGTGATCGAGACGGCTTGGTGGCGTTGGTGTCGCGGCCTGCCACGGACTCCCCTCCCCTCTCGCTTTTAGAGAGGGGTCCGGGATACGTGGCCGCCGCGTGGGGAGAAATAGCCCTGGTCGGGGTCTATTTCTCCCCAAACCGCCCTCTAAGGGACTTCGAGAATTTTCTCGAGGTCCTTACGGCAGTCGTCGGGAGGGTGGCACCACGTCAGGTCGTAGTGTTGGGCGACCTGAACGCCAAGGCGGTGGCCTGGGGCAACCCAGCGGCGTCCTGCAACGTCCGGGGGCGCGCCGTCGAATTTTGGGCGGCCTCGTGCGGCGTGTCCCTGCTAAACAGGGGGGATGTTCAGACGTGTGTGCGGCAACAGGGAGGGTCAGTGGTGGACGTGTCGTTTGCCACCCCTGTGCTAGCCACACGCGTCGTGAACTGGCGGGTGGAGATGGTGGAGACCCTGTCGGACCACCGATATGTGCGGTTCGACATCTCCACCCAGAGCCCGCGGGGGATGGCCCGCTCGGGCCAATCTCCCTTCCCGCGGTGGGCTCTCACCCGCCTGGACCGGGAGGCAGCCCTGGAGGCAGCGTTCCTCGAGGACTGGCTCTCGCCCCCTGTGGAGGGCACGGACGTGGACGCCGCAGCGGTTCGGCTGCGGGGGTCCCTGACCGAGGTGTGCAACTCCAGCATGCCTCGGTCTCGCCGTCCGCCTCCCCGTCGCGCCGTTTATTGGTGGACGGTGGAGCTGGCGGGGCTCCGGGCCGCGTGCGTGGAGGCCAGGAGGGCCTACACGCGGAGTCGGCGGCGCACCAGCCGATGTCAGGCTGAAGAGGACCGCCTCTACGCCTCTTACCTAGAGGCAAAGACGGTCCTCAAGTCGGAAATGTGCGCCGCCGAGGACTCGGCAAAGGCCGAGATGCTGGAGGGCCTCGACAGGGATCCGTTTGGGAGGCCGTATAAGCAGGCGCGGAGCCAGCTGCGCCCTTACGGTCCCCCATTAGCGGAGACCCTAGAGCCGGCGTTGCTGGATGGGGTGGTTCGGTCACTGTTTCCGCGCAGGACCGACTTCACCCCACCAACGATGAACCCCCCGCTGGGGGGGGTGGTGGCTTCGCCGGAGGAGGAGGTGCCTCCAGTGTCGGCGGAGGAATTTCGCGCGGGGGTTCTGTCCCTCCGCGCGAAGAAGACGGCCCCTGGACCAGATGGCGTCCCCGCACGGGTGGTGGCTATCGCGGCGTCCTTCATGGAGCAGAGGTTTCGGGACCTCTTCAGCGCGTGCCTGACGGCTGGGAGGTTCCCGAAGATCTGGAAGGAGGGGCAGCTTTGCCTGCTCCGGAAGGAGGGACGCCCGGTGGACTCCCCCTCGGCATACCGGCCCATCGTTCTGCTCGATGAGGTCGGTAAATTGTTCGAGGGGATCATCGCCACCCGGCTAAATAGCCAGTTGCGGGAGGTAGGGCCAGACCTGTCGGACGCCCAGTTCGGGTTCCGACAAGGGCGTTCGACGGTCGATGCGTTGGCCCTACTCAGGGGCCAAGTGCGGGAAGCGGTCGAGGCTGGGGACGGAGTGTTGGCGGTGTCGTTCGACATCGCCAACGCGTTCAACTCCGTGCCCCACTCGACCATATTGGAGGCACTCCGGTATCACGGAGTGCCCCAATATCTGCGGGCGATCCTGGCCAACTACCTGGAGGACCGGGAGGTCCTCCTGGCGGACAGGACGGCCAGGATCAGGCGCTACGGCGCGGAGTCCGGTGTTCCACAAGGTTCGGTGCTAGGGCCCCTCTTGTGGAACATCGGATTCGATTGGCTGCTGCGCGGCACCCTCCTCCAGGGCACGGGTGTCATCTGCTATGCGGATGACACTCTCCTCGTTGCCCGGGGGAGGAACTTTGGGGAGGCGGCCTGTCTTGCCTCGGCTGGCGGATCCTTAGTGGCAGGTAGGATCCGCCAGCTTGGTTTGAGGGTAGCGCTGAACAAGACCGAGGCCGTGTTCTTTCACGGGCCTCGGCAGCGCTGCCCTCCTGACGCCCACATCGTGGTGGAGGGCGTCCGGATAGGGGTCGGGGCCCAGATGAAGTATCTGGGCCTCGTGCTGGACAGCAGGTGGCGCTTCGGCCCGCACTTTAGCGGGCTGTCGACGCGCCTGCTGAAAGCCGCGGACGCCCTCTCATGGCTCCTCCCAAACCTGGGCGGGCCCAAGGAGCGATGCCGGCGCCTCTATGCCGGCATCTTAAAGAGTATGGCCCTATACGGGGCACCCATCTGGGCGGACTCCCTCCACAGGAGGGAGAATGCAACCGCCATCCGCAGGCCCCAACGGGCCATTGCACAGCGGGTGGCGCGAGCGTACCGCTCGGTGGGTTTCGCGGCGGCGTGCGCTCTGGCCGGCACCCCTCCATGGGAATTGGAGGCATGGGTGCTCGCCAGAGTCTACGAGTGGACGGCGCGGCGTAGGGCGCTGGGTGAGCGCCCAGCCGCGGAGGAGCGGGAGGCCGTGCGGCGGGAGGCGAGGGATGCCATCGTCCTCCACTGGGCACGTGATCTCGCCTCTGCCACCTTTGGGCGCCGGACGCTGGACGCGCTCGGTCCAGTCCTGCAGGACTGGCTCGAGCGCCCCCACGGTTTCCTCTCGTTCCGTCTGGTGCAGGTGTTATCCGGGCATGGCTGTTTCGGAACGCACCTGCATCGGATTCGGAGGGAGGAAACCCCGGCGTGCCACGAGTGTGGAGCCGCGGAGGACACGGCGCAGCACACCCTCGAGGTGTGCCCAGCCTGGGCTGAGCTGCGCCGTGCCCTGACTGATATAGTCGGGCTAGACCTCTCACTTCCCAGTGTGGTGAACTCCATGCTGGGGAGTGAGGAGGCTTGGGCGGCGGTTGCCTCCTTTTGCGAGGACGTCATGTCGCAAAAGGAGGCGGCGGAGCGCGCGCGGGAGGATGATCCTCTCGCGCCACCGCTCCGCAGGCGAAGGAGGGGTGGGAGAAGGCGGTTGTACGACCGTCGCCTCCCACCCTCAGGTGGTGATTAGCGGGTGACAGGCGCGGGGGCGCCTTCGCTCGCATTGCACAAATCGCCACCACCGTCGGGCGGGAACGGCCGAGCACTCACGGTCGTTCTCGGGCCCCTCCACTTAGGAAGGGGCGTGCGGGCCCCGCTGTAAAGGCGGGCGGTCGTCGGTGGGGGACTGGACGTAAAGGCTGTGCCGGTTTCCCAGTCCCCCTCCAAACAGACGATGCGGGAGTGCCGCTGGGTTATTTTAGTGGGTATGCCGGAGTAGCCGGAGAGTCCCACATAACCCGTCCATCCCCCAATGGGCGGGTATGCGTAACGCATTTTTTCCCAGCGCAAACAAAAAAAAAAAAAAAAAAAAAAAGGTTAGGTTAGGTGGGGGACAGGATCTGCTGATGCAGACTGTGGCCGAGTGGTTGGTGGACGTGGCGGTGGTCGCCGAGCCGTACTCGGTACCTGGCCGTTGGCTGGGTGATCGGGACGGCTTGGTGGCGTTGGTGTCGCGGCCTGCCACGGACTCCCCTCCCCTCTCGCTTTTAGAGAGGGGTCCGGGATACGTGGCCGCCGCGTGGGGAGAAATAGCCCTGGTCGGGGTCTATTTCTCCCCAAACCGCCCTCTAAGGGACTTCGAGGGTTTTCTCGAAGTCCTTACGGCAGTCGTCGGGAGGGCGGCACCACGTCAGGTCGTCGTGTTGGGCGACCTGAACGCCAAGGCGGTGGCCTGGGGCAACCCAGCGGCGTCATGTAACGTCCGGGGGCGCGCCGTCGAATTTTGGGCGGCTTCGTGCGGCGTGTCCCTCCTGAACAGGGGGGATGTTCACACGTGTGTGCGGCAACAGGGAGGGTCAGTGGTGGACGTGTCGTTCGCCACCCCTGTGCTAGCCACACGCGTCGTGAACTGGCGGGTGGAGATGGTGGAGACCCTGTCGGACCACCGATATGTGCGGTTCGACATCTCCACCCAGAGCCCGCGGGGGATGGCCCGCTCGGGCCAATCTCCCTTCCCGCGGTGGGCTCTCACCCGCCTGGACCGGGAGGCAGCCCTGGAGGCAGCGTTTCTCGAGGACTGGCTCTCGCCCCCTGTGGAGGGCACGGACGTGGACGCCGCAGCGGTTCAGCTCCGGAGGTCCCTGACCGAGGTGTGCAACTCTAGCATGCCTCGGTCTCGCCGTCCGCCTCCCCGTCGCGCCGTTTATTGGTGGACGGTGGAGCTGGCGGGGCTCCGGGCGGCGTGCGTGGAGGCCAGGAGGGCCTACACGCGGAGTCGGCGGCGCACCAGCCGATGTCAGGCCGAGGAGGACCGCCTCTACGCCTCTTACGTAGAGGCAAAGACGGTCCTCAAGTCGGCAATGTGCGCCGCCGAGGACTCGGCAAAGGCCGAGATGCTGGAGGGCCTCGACAGGGATCCGTTTGGGAGGCCGTATAAGCTGGCGCGGAGTCAGCTGCGCCCTTACGGTCCCCCATTAGCGGAGACCCTAGAGCCGGCGTTGCTGGATGGGGTGGTTCGGTCACTGTTTCCGCCCAGGACCGAATTCACCCCACCAACGATGAACCCCCCACTGGGGGGGGTGGCGGCTTCGCCGGCGGAGGAGGTCCCTCCGGTATCGGCGGAGGAATTTGGCGCGGGGGTTCTTTCCCTCCGCGCGAAGAAGACGGCCCCTGGACCGGATGGCGTCCCCGCACGGGTGGTGGCCATCGCGGCGTCCCTAATGGAGCAGAGGTTTCGGGACCTCTTCAGCGCGTGCCTGACGGCTGGGAGGTTCCCGAAACTATGGAAGGAGGGGCAGCTTTGCCTGCTCCGGAAGGAAGGACGCCCGGTGGACTCCCCCTCGGCATACCGGCCCATCGTTCTGCTCGATGAGGTCGGTAAACTGTTCGAGGGGATCCTCGCCACCCGGCTTAGCAGCCACTTGCGGGAGGTAGGGCCGGACCTGTCGGACGCCCAGTTCGGGTTTCGACAAGGGCGTTCGACGGTCGACGCGGTGGCCCTACTCAGGGGCCACGTTCAGGAGGCGGTCGAGGCTGGGGACGGAGTGTTGGCGGTGTCGTTCGACATCGCCAACGCGTTCAACTCCGTGCCCCACTCGACCATATTGGAGGCACTCCGGTACCACGGAGTGCCCCAATATCTGCGGGCGATCCTGGCCAACTACCTGGAGGACCGGGAGGTCCTCTTGGCGGACAGAACGGCCAGGATCAGGCGCTACGGCGCGGAGTCCGGTGTTCCACAGGGTTCGGTGCTAGGGCCCCTCTTGTGGAACATCGGATTCAATTGGGTCCTTCGGGGCACCCTCCTCCAGGGCACGAGTGTCATCTGCTACGCGGATGACACTCTCCTCGTTGCCCGGGGGAGGGACTTTGGGGCGGCGGCCTGTTTGGCCTCAGCTGGCGGATCCTTAGTGGCAGGTAGGATCCGCCAGCTTGGTTTGAGGGTAGCGCTGAACAAGACCGAGGCCGTGTTCTTTCACGGGCCTCGGCAGCGCTGCCCTCCTGACGCCCACATCGTGGTGGAGGGCGTCCGGATAGGGGTCGGGGCCCAGATGAAGTATCTGGGCCTCGTGCTAGACAGCAGGTGGCGCTTCGGCCCGCACTTCAGCGGGCTGTCGACGCGCCTGCTGAAAGCCGCGGACGCCCTCTCATGGCTCCTCCCAAACCTGGGAGGGCCCAAGGAGCGATGCCGGCGCCTCTATGCCGGCATCCTGAAGAGCATGGCCCTGTACGGGGCACCCATCTGGGCGGACTCCCTCCACAGGAGGGAGAATGCAACCGCCATCCGCAGGCCCCAACGGGCCATTGCACAGCGGGTGGCGAGGGCCTACCGCTCGGTGGGTTTTGCGGCGGCGTGCGCTCTGGCCGGCACCCCTCCCTGGGAATTGGAGGCATGGGTGCTCGCCAGAGTGTATGAGTGGACGGCGCGGCGTAGGGCGCTGGGTGAGCGCCCCGCCGCGCAAGAGCGGGATGCCGTGCGGCGGGAGGCGAGGGACGCAATCGTCCTACACTGGACACAGGACCTCGCCTCCGCCACCTTTGGACGCCGGACGTTGGACGCGCTCGGTCCAGCCCTGCGGGACTGGCTCGAGCGCCCCCACGGTTTCCTCTCGTTCCGTCTAGTGCAGGTGTTGTCCGGACATGGTTGTTTCGGAACGCACCTGCACCGGATCCGGAGGGAGGAAACCCCGGCGTGCCACCATTGCGGAGCCGCGGAGGACACGGCGCAGCACACCCTCGAGGTGTGCCCAGCCTGGGCTGAGCTGCGCCGTGCCCTGACAGATGTGGTCGGTATGGACCTCTCACTTCCCAGTGTGGTGAACTCCATGCTGGGGAGTGAGGAGGCTTGGGCGGCGGTTGCCTCCTTTTGCGAGGATGTTATGTCGCAAAAGGAGGCGGCGGAGCGCGCGCGGGAGGATGATCCTCTCGCACCGCCGCTCCGCAGGCGAAGAAGGGGTGGGAGACGGCGGTTGTACGATCGTCGCCTCCCTCCTTCTGGTGGTGATTAGCGGGCGACAGGCGCGGGGGCGCCTTCGCTCGCATTGCACTAATCACCACCCTCGTCGGGCGGGAACGGCCGAGCACTCACGGTCGTTCCCGGGCCCCTCCACTTTGGGAGGGGCGTGCGGGCCCCGCTGTAAAGGCGGGCGGTCGTCGGTGGGGGACTGGACGTAAAGGCTGTGCCGGTTTCCCAGTCCTCCTCCACACAGACGATGCGGGAGTGCCGCTGGGTTATTTTAGTGGGTATGCCGGGCTAGCCGGAGAGTCCCACATAACCCGTCCATCCCCCAATGGGCGGGTATGCGTAACGCATTTTTTCCCAGCGCAAACAAAAAAAAAAAAAAAAAAAAAAAAAGGTTAGGTGGGGGAACCACCCCACAGTGCTTGCGTCCACGTCGCGTTCCCCGGAAACGTCCCAGTTCTGACCACCGTAACGGAGTGGCAGACTGGGTACGGCTAAAGTGCACTGTGCATCGTAGCGACTATTTGCCTTGAGTGCTGCGATACTGCTTTGTTCGGCATGCCGAAACCTGCGCGGGATGCCCTCGGGCATTTCGTGAAAAAAGGCCCTTCTCAGGGCCAACCCAAAGGTCCTTCTCAGGGCCAACCCAAAGGCCCTTCTCAGGGCCAACCAAAAGGCCCTTCTCAGGGCCAACGCGACGTATCAGCGTCGAGTGAAGGCAGGGCCTTCTACGGCGGGAGTGTGGGCGACATGTCGGACTCCGACGTTGAGTCCATTGCATCGGATGCGGGTTCGATGGTGGTCGATCCTCGATCACGATCGGCATCGCGGAAGCGGACCTTCCTCAAGGTCGTGTCCGATGGCTCCTCGGGCTCAGGCTCGGCGAAGGAGCCTAAAAAGAGGGTCAAAGCCAAAAAGGCGTTGACAGCAGCAGACACCCACGACGTGGGTTTGGCCGATGCCCAGCGTGAGTTGGACCTGGCACGGCGGGAGCAGCTCCAGCAAGAGCTGGAGGAGCGGGTTGCGGCCCAGGAAGAACGGGCGCGCGTCGCCCGTGCCAAGTCCGGGTATGGTGCGTCCCGCGTGCTATACTCGGACCACTCCCTGGCCGAACTCCAGAGGATGGCCTTGGAGGACGAAGAGGCGATCGTGGAGGTCGCCGCCAAGTCCTCCCATTTAAAGGGGACTTTTCAAAAGTCCCTTAAATGCCGGGCCGCGAGTCTTCGCGAAATCGTGGCGGAGCTTGTGGAGCGCAAGGCCAGCGACGAGTCGCGGCAACTGCAGGCGAAAGTGGATCGCCTGCAGTCGGAGGTTAGCCAGCTTCACCTCAAGCTGGCTGAAGCCACGGCCCGGCCATCCCAAGCCGAGCCCAGACCTGCGGCAGAGGGCCTTACCTCCTCCCCCGGCCTTGAGGATGTCCTCCGCAGGGTCATGGCGGAGGAGAGGGCCTTCGTCAGATCCTGCGGGAATAGAGGACCGGCTCTTGCCGGAAAAACGCCTCCGACCGCCACTTGCGGCGGACAAGAGGCGAGAAGAGCCGGTGCCTACCTCCACGAGGGAGGACGCCCTTCTCCCTTCGACCACCCCGACCAACCAGCAGGGCTGGACGAAGGTGGTCAGTAAGGGGAAGGGCAAAGGCAAAAGGACGGCACCTGTCGTCCCTGCCGTCCCCGCCACCACCACTCCCAGCCAGTCGCGGCCAGCTGGCAAAGGGAAAGGGAAGGGGAAGGGGAAGAGCACCCCTCCAGCCCCAGCCGTCTCCGCCACCACCCCTGCCGGTCAGTCGTCGACTGGCAAGGGAAAGGGGAAGGGTTCGCCCCCAGCCGGTGCCAAGAGGAACCTAGTTCCTCCCAAGACCGCGGCCGTCGTGGTGACGCTCACCACAAAGGCCGCGGAGCGGGGTGAGACGTACGCGTCCATAATGGTGCGGGCGCGTGCAAATGCCGATCCCACCAAATTGGGGATCGGTAAAGTCTCATGCCGCCGGACACAGGCTGGGGCCCGAATCTTCGAGTTCCCGGGTGCCGAGGGCGGGAAGAACGCTGACCTCTTCGCAGCAAAGCTGCAAGAGGTCATTGCGGACGACGCGAAGGTGGCCAGGCCGGTTAAGTCGGCGGCCTTCGAGGTGACGGACCTAGACGACTCCGTCACCAAGGAGGAGGTGGTAGCGGCGCTCGCAGCCATAGGTGGCTGCGCAGTCGCAGCGGTGCAGGGCGGGGGCATCAGGCCCGGGCGCGGCGGCATGGGCGCAATTCGCCTGGAGTGCCCAGTCGCCGCTGCCAAAGCCGTCCTCGAGAAGGGACGGCTCGCCGTCGGGTTCAGCTCGGCGGCGGTCCGGGCCCTTGAGGTCCCGCCGCTGAGGTGTTACCGGTGCTTCGGCATCGGTCACACCCGGGCCCTCTGTCCGTCCAGTGTCGACAGGACGGACAGCTGCTACCGCTGCGGCAAGGAGGGGCACAAAGCCGCCTCCTGCGAGGCCACCGCACCGCACTGCGCGGTGTGTGCCGCCAGTGGCCGCCCTGCGGGCCACATTATGAAGGGGAGGAATTGTATTCCTCCCCTTAAGAAGGGCAAAGCGCAGGCGCCGACCCGGCCTGTCGCTGCCACCGCCACCCCAGTAGCTGGGACCTCGGCGGCTGTGGAGGAGGAGGGTGTGATGTCCGATTAATGGGTAGAGTCGGACATCGCATCCTCCAGGCGAACACCAACCACTGCAGAGCGGCCCAGGATCTGCTGATGCAGACTGTGGCCGAGTGGTTGGTGGACGTGGCGGTGGTCGCCGAGCCGTACTCGGTGCCTGGCCGTTGGCTGGGTGACCGGGACGGCTTGGTGGCGTTGGTGTCGCGGCCTGCCACGGACTCCCCTCCCCTCTCGCTTTTAGAGAGGGGTCCGGGATACGTGGCCGCCGCGTGGGGAGAAATAGCCCTGGTCGGGGTCTATTTCTCCCCAAACCGCCCTCTAAGGGACTTCGAGAATTTTCTCGAAGTCCTTACGGCAGTCGTCGGGAGGGCGGCACCACGTCAGGTCGTCGTAATGGGCGACCTGAACGCCAAGTCGGTGGCCTGGGGCAACCCGGCGGCGTCGTGCAACGTCCGGGGGCGCGCCGCCGAATTTTGGTCGGCTTCGTGCGGCGTGTCCCTCCTGAACAGGGGGGATGTTCACACGTGTGTGCGGCAACGGGGAGGGTCAGTGGTGGACGTATCGTTCGCCACCCCCGTGCTAGCCGCCCGCGTCGTGAACTGGCGGGTGGAGATGGTGGAGACCCTGTCGGACCACCGATATGTGCGGTTCGACATCTCCACCCAGAGCCCGCGGGGGATGGCCCGCTCGGGCCAATCTCCCTTCCCGCGGTGGGCTCTCACCCGCCTGGACCGGGAGGCAGCCCTGGAGGCAGCGTTCCTCGAGGACTGGCTCTCGCCCCCTGTGCAGGGCACGGACGTCGACGCCGCAGCGGTTCGGCTGCGGAGGTCCCTGACCGAGGTGTGCAACTCCAGCATGCCTCGGTCTCGCCGTCCGCCTCCCCGTCGCGCCGTTTATTGGTGGACGGGGGAGCTGGCGGCGCTACGGGCCGCGTGCGTGGAGGCCAGGAGGGCCTACACGCGGAGTCGGCGGCGCACCAGCCGATGTCAGGCTGAGGAGGACCGCCTCTACGCCTCTTACATGGAGGCAAAGACGGTCCTCAAGACGGCAATGTGCGCCGCCGAAGACTCGGCAAAGGCCGAGATGCTGGAGGGACTCGATAGGGATCCGTTTGGGAGGCCATATAAGCTGGCGCGGAGCCAGCTGCGCCCTTATGGCCCCCCACTAACGGAGACCCTAGAGCCGGCGTTGCTGGATGGGGTGGTTCGGTCACTGTTTCCGCGCAGGACCGAATTCACCCCACCAACGATGAACCCCCCACTGGGGGGGGTGGTGGCTTCGCCGGAGGAGGAGGTCCCTCCAGTATCGGTGGAGGAACTTCGCGCGGGGGTTCTGTCCCTCCGCGCGAAGAAGACGGCCCCTGGACCGGATGGTGTCCCCGCACGGGTGGTGGCCATCGCGGCGTCCCTCATGGAGGAGAGGTTTCGGGACCTCTTCAGCGCGTGCCTGACGGCTGGGAGGTTCCCGAAGATCTGGAAGGAGGGGCAGCTTTGCCTGCTCCGGAAGGAGGGACGCCCGGTGGACTCCCCCTCGGCATACCGGCCCATCGTTCTGCTCGATGAGGTCGGTAAATTGTTCGAGGGGATCATCGCCACCCGGCTTAATAGTCAGTTGCGGGAGGTAGGGCCAGACCTGTCGGACGCCCAGTTCGGGTTTCGACAGGGGCGTTCGACGGTCGACGCGGTGGCCCTACTCAGGGGCCAAGTGCAGGAGGCGGTTAGAGCTGGGGACGGAGTGTTGGCGGTGTCGTTCGACATCGCCAACGCCTTCAACTCCGTGCCCCACTCGACCATATTGGAGGCACTCCGGTACCACGGAGTGCCCCAATATCTGCGGGTGATCCTGGCCAACTACCTGGAGGACCGGGAGGTCCTCCTGGCGGACAGGACGGCCAGGATCAGGCGCTACGGCGCGGAGTCCGGTGTTCCACAAGGCTCGGTGCTAGGGCCCCTCTTGTGGAACATCGGATTCGATTGGCTCCTGCGGGGCACCCTCCTCCAGGGCACGAGTGTCATCTGCTACGCGGACGACACTCTCCTCGTTGCCCGGGGGAGGGACTTTCGGGAGGCGGCCTGTTTGGCCTCGGCTGGCGGATCCTTAGTGGCAGGTAGGATCCGCCAGCTTGGTTTGAGGGTAGCGCTGAACAAGACCGAGGCCGTGTTCTTTCACGGGCCTCGGCAGCGCTGCCCTTCTGACGCCCACATCGTGGTGGAGGGCGTCCGGATAGGGGTCGGGGCCCAGATGAAGTATCTGGGCCTCGTGCTGGACAGCAGGTGGCGCTTCGGCCCGCACTTTAGCGGGCTGTCGACGCGCCTGCTGAAAGCCGCGGACGCCCTCTCATGGCTCCTCCCAAACCTGGGAGGGCCCAAGGAGCGATGCCGGCGCCTCTATGCCGGCATCCTCAAGAGCATGGCCCTGTATGGGGCACCCATCTGGGCGGACTCCCTCCACAGGAGGGAGAATGCCACCGCCATCCGCAGGCCCCAACGGGCCATTGCACAGCGGGTGGCGAGAGCCTACCGCTCAGTGGGCTTTGCGGCGGCGTGCGCTCTGGCCGGCACTCCTCCCTGGGAATTGGAGGCATGGGTGCTCGCCAGAGTGTACGAATGGGCGGCGCGGCGTAGGGCGCTGGGTGAGCGCACCGCCGCGCAAGAGCGGGATGCCGTGCGGCGGGAGGCGAGGGACGCAATCGTCCTCCACTGGACACGGGACCTCGCCTCCGCCACATTTGGACGCCGGACGTTGGACGCGCTCGGTCCAGTCCTGCGGGACTGGCTCGAACGGTCCCACGGTTTCCTCTCTTTCCGTCTGGTGCAGGTGTTGTCCGGGCATGGTTGTTTCGGAACGCACCTGCATCGGATCCAGAGGGAGGAGACCCCGGCGTGCCACGACTGTGGAGCCGCGGAGGACAGCGCAGCACACCCTCGAGGTGTGCCCAGCCTGGGCTGAGCTGCGCCGTGCCCTGACTGATGTGGTCGGGCAGGACCTCTCACTTCCCAGTGTGGTCAACTCCATGCTGGGGAGTGAGGAGGCTTGGGCGGCGGTTGCCTCCTTTTGCGAGAATGTCATGTCGCAAAAGGAGGCGGCGGAGCGCGCGCGGGAGGATGATCCTCTCGCGCCGCCGCTCCGCAGGCGGAGAAGGGGTGGGAGACGGCGGTTGTACGATCGTCGCCTCCCTCCTTCTGGTGGTGATTAGCGGGCGACAGGCGCGGGGGCGCCTTCGCTCGCATTGCACTGATCACCACCCTCGTCGGGCGGGAACGGCCGAGCACTCACGGTCGTTTCCGGGCCCCTCCACTAAGGGAGGGGCGTGCGGGCCCCGCTGTAAAGGCGGGCGGTCGTCGGTGGGGGACTGGACGTAAAGGCTGTGCCGGTTTCCCAGTCCTCCTCCAAATAGACGATGCGGGAGTGCCGCTGGGTTATTTTAGTGGGTATGCCGGAGTAGCCGGAGAGTCCCACATAACCCGTCCATCCCCCAATGGGCGGGTATGCGTAACGCATTTTTTCCCAGCGCAAACAAAAAAAAAAAAAAAAAAAAAAAAAAAAAAAAAAAAAAAAAAGGTTAGGTTAGGTGCGTTCCAGAAGTCCCTAAAATGCCGGGCCGCGAGTCTGCGCGAAATCGTCGCGGAGCTAGTGGGCCGCAAGGCCAACGATGAGTCGCGGCAACTGCAGGCGAAAGTAGATCGCCTGCAGTCGGAGGTCAGCCAGCTGCACTTAAAGCTGGCTGAAGCCACGGCCCGGCCATCGCAAGCCGAGCCCATACCTGCGGCGGAGGGTCTTGCCTCCTCCTCCAGCCTTGAGGATGTCCTCCGCAGGGTGATGGCGGAGGAGAGGGCCTTCGTGAGGGCCTGCCTAGCGGGCATTGAGGACCGGCTCTTGCCGGAGAAAGTCGTTCGACCGCCGCTTGCGGCGGACAGAAGGCGAGAGGAGCCGGTGCCTAGCTCCACGAGGGAGGACGCCCTTCTCCCTTCCACCACCCCGACCAACCAGCAGGGCTGGACGAAGGTGGTCGGTAAGGGCAAGGGCAAGGGAAAAAGGACGGCAGCTGTCGTCCCTGCCGTTCCCGCCACCACCACTCCCAGCCAGTCGCGGCCAGCTGGCAAAGGGAAAGGGAAGGGGAAGGGGAAGAGCACCCCTCCAGCCCCAGCCGTCCCCGCCACCACCCCTGCTGGTCAGCCGACTGGCACGGGAAAGGGGAAGGGTTCGACCCCAGCCGGTGTCAGGAGGAACTTGGTTCCTCCCAAGACCGCAGCCGTCGTGATGACGCTCACCACGGAGGCTGCGGAGCGGGGCGAGACGTACGCGGCCGTGATGATGCGGGCGCGTGCCAATGCCGATCCCACCAAACTGGGGATCGGCAAAGTCTCGTGCCGCCGGACGCAGGCTGGGGCTCGTATCTTTGAGTTCCCGGGTGCGGAGGGCGCAAAAAACGCAGACCTCTTTGCAGCCAAGCTGCAGGAGGTCATCGCGGACGCGGCGAAGGTGGTGAGGCCGGTGAAGTCGGCGGCCATCGAGGTGACGGATCTGGATGACTCCGTCACCAAGGAGGAGGTGGTGGCAGCAGTCGCAGCCATTGGGGGCTGCACAGTCGCAGCGGTACAGGGCGGGGGCATCAGGCCCGGGCGTGGCGGCATGGGCACAATTCGCCTAGAGTGCCCAGTCGCCGCTGCCAAAGCCGTCCTTGAAAAGGGACGGCTAGCCGTCGGCTTCAGCTCGGGTGCGGTCCGGGCACTTGAAGTCCAGCCGCTGAGGTGCTACAAGTGCTTCGGCATTGGCCACACCCGAGCCCTCTGTCCGTCCAGTGTCGACAGGACGGACAGCTGTTACCGCTGCAGCAAGGAGGGGCACAAAGCCGCCTCCTGCGAGGCCACCGCACCGCACTGCGCGGTGTGTGCCGCCAGTGGCCGCCCTGCGGGCCACATTATGAAGGGGAGGAATTGTATTCCTCCCCTTAAGAAGGGCAAAGCGCAGGCGCCGACCCGGCCCGTCGCTGCCACCGCCACCCCAGTAGCTGGGACCTCGGCGGCTGTGGAGGAGGAGGGTATGATGTCCGATGCATAGAGTCGAACATCGAATCCTCCAGGCGAACACCAACCACTGCAGAGCGGCACAGGATCTGTTGATGCAGACTGTGGCCGAGTGGTTGGTGGACGTGGCGGTGGTTGCCGAGCCGTACTCGATACCTGGCCGCTGGCTAGGTGATCGGGACGGCTTGGTGGCGTTGGTGTCGCGGCCTTCCACGGACTCCCCTCCCCTCTCGCTTTTAGAGAGGGGTCCGGGATACGTGGCCGCCGCGTGGGGAGAAATAGCCCTGGTCGGGGTCTATTTCTCCCCAAACCGCCCTCTAAGGGACTTCGAGAATTTTCTCGAAGTCCTTACGGCAGTCGTCGGGAGGGCGGCACCACGTCAGGTCGTCGTAATGGGCGACCTGAACGCCAAGTCGGTGGCCTGGGGCAACCCGGTGGCGTCGTGCAACGTCCGGGGGCGCGCCGCCGAATTTTGGTCGGCTTCGTGCGGCGTGTCCCTCCTGAACAGGGGGGATGTTCACACGTGTGTGCGGCAACGGGGAGGGTCAGTGGTGGACGTATCGTTCGCCACCCCCGTTCTAGCCGCCCGCGTCGTGAACTGGCGGGTGGAGATGGTGGAGACCCTGTCGGACCACCGATATGTGCGGTTCGACATCTCCACCCAGAGCCCGCGGGGGATGGCCCGCTCGGGCCAATCTCCCTTCCCGCGGTGGGCTCTCACCCGCCTGGACCGGGAGGCAGCCCTGGAGGCAGCGTTCCTCGAGGACTGGCTCTCGCCCCCTGTGCAGGGCACGGACGTCGACGCCGCAGCGGTTCGGCTCCGGGGGTCCCTGACCGAGGTGTGCAATTCCAGCATGCCTCGGTCTCGCCGTCCGCCTCCCCGTCGCGCTGTTTATTGGTGGACGGCGGAGCTGGCGGCGCTCCGGGCCGCGTGCGTGGAGGCCAGGAGGGCCTACACGCGGAGTCGGCGGCGCACCAGCCGATGTCAGGCGGAGGAGGACCGCCTCTACGCCTCTTACGTAGAGGCAAAGACAAGGAGGAGCGGGCGCGCGTCTCTCGTGCCAAGGCCGGGTACGGTGCGTCCCGCGTCTTGTACGCGGACCACTCCCTGGCCGAATTGGAGAGGATGGCCTTGGAGGACGAGGAGGCGATCGTGGAGGTCGCCGCCAAGTCCTCCCACCTAAAGGGGACTTTCCAAAAGTCCCTCAAATGCCGGGCCGCCAGCATGCGATGCATCGTCGCGGAGCTGGTGGAGCGGAAGGCCTGTAAATAACGCGGCAACTGCAGGCGAAAGTAGATCGCCTGCAGTCGGAGGTTAGCCAGCTTCACCTCAAGCTTTCCGAAGCCACGGCCCGGCCATCCCAAGCCGAGCCCAGCCCTGCGGCAGAGGGCCTCGCCCCCTCCTCCGACCTTGAGGATATCCTCCGCAAGGTTATGGCGGAGGAGAGGTCATTCGTAAGGGCCTGCCTAGCAGGTATTGAGGACCGGCTCCTACCGGCGAAAGTCGTCCGACCGCCACTTGCAGCGGACAAGAGGCGAGTGGAGCCGGTAGCAAACCTCCCAGAGGGAGGACGCCCATCTCCCGTCCACCACCCCGACCAACCAGCAGGGCTGGACGAAGGTGGTCGGTAAGGGGAAGGGCAAAGGCAAAAGGACGGCACCTGTCGTCCCTGCCGTCCCCGCCACCACCACTCCCAGCCAGTCGAAGCCGACTGGCAAGGGTAAAGGGAGGGGGAAAACCACCCCCCCAGCCGCCTCCGCCACCACCTCTGCCGATCAGTCGATTGGCAAGGGAAAAGGGAAGGGGAAAGAGTTCCCCCCCAGCAGGCGCCAAGAGGAACTTGGTTCCTCCCAAGACCGCAGCCGTCGTGATGACGCTCACCACGGAGGCTGCGGAGCGGGGCGAGACGTACGCGTCCGTGATGTTGCGGGCGCGTGCCAATGCCGATCCTACCAAACTGGGGATCGGTAAAGTCTCGTGCCGCCGGACGCAGGCTGGGGCTCGAATTTTCGAGTTCCCGGGTGCCGAGGGCGCGAAGAACGCGGACCTCTTTGCAAAAAAGCTGCAGGAGGTCATTGCGGATGCGGCGAAGGTGGCCAGGCCGGTGAAGTCGGCGGCCATCGAGGTGACGGATCTGGACGACTCCGTCACCAAGGAGGAGGTGGTGGCAGCAATCGCAGCCATAGGGGGCTGCGAAGTCGCAGCGGTACAAGGCGGGGGCATCAGGCCCGGGCGCGGCGGCATGGGTACCATTCGCCTAGAGTGCCCAGTCGCCGCTGCCAAAGCCGTCCTCGAAAAGGGACGGCTCGCCGTGGGCTTCAGCTCGGGTGCAGTCCGGGCACTGGAGGACCAGCCTCTGAGGTGTTACAAGTGCTTCGGCATCGGACACACCCGAGCACTCTGTCCGTCCACAATAGACAGGACGGACGCCTGCTACCGCTGCGGCAAGGAGGGACACAAAGCCGCCTCCTGCAACGCCGCCACGCCGCACTGCACGGTCTGTGCCGCCAGTGGCCGCCCTGCGGGCCACATAATGAAGGGGAGGACTGCAGTTCCTGGAAAGGGAAAGTACAGGCGCCGACCCGGCCTGTCGTTGCCACCGCCGTCCCAGTGGCTGGGACCTCAGCGGCTGTGGAGGAGGGGGGTGCGATGACCGACTAATGGGTGGGGTCGAACATCGCATCCTCCAGGCGAACACCAACCACTGCAGAGCGGCACAGGATCTGCTGATGCAGACTGTGGCCGAGTGGTTGGTGGACGTGGCGGTGGTCGCCGAGCCGTACTCGGTGCCTGGCCGTTGGCTGGGTGATCGAGACGGCTTGGTGGCGTTGGTGTCGCGGCCTGCCACGGACTCCCCTCCCCTCTCGCTTTTAGAGAGGGGTCCGGGATACGTGGCCGCCGCGTGGGGAGAAATAGCCCTGGTCGGGGTCTATTTCTCCCCAAACCGCCCTCTAAGGGACTTCGAGAATTTTCTCGAGGTCCTTACGGCAGTCGTCGGGAGGGCGGCACCACGTCAGGTCGTAGTGTTGGGCGACCTGAACGCCAAGTCGGTGGCCTGGGGGCAACCCAGCGGCGTCCTGCAACGTCCGGGGGCGCGCCGTCGAATTTTGGGCGGCCTCGTGCGGCGTGTCCCTGCTAAACAGGGGGGATGTTCAGACGTGTGTGCGGCAACAGGGACGGTCAGTGGTGGACGTGTCGTTCGCCACCCCTGTGCCAGCCACACGCGTCGTGAACTGGCGGGTGGAGATGGTGGAGACCCTGTCGGACCACCGATATGTGCGGTTCGACATCTCCACCCAGAGCCCGCGGGGGATGGCCCGCTCGGGCCAATCTCCCTTCCCGCGGTGGGCTCTCACCCGCCTGGACCGGGAGGCAGGCCTGGAGGCAGCGTTCCTCGAGGACTGGCTCTCGCCCCCTGTGGAGGGCACGGACGTGGACGCCGCAGCGGTTCAGCTCCGGAGGTCCCTGACCGAGGTGTGCAACTCTAGCATGCCTCGGTCTCGCCGTCCGCCTTCCGGTCGCGCCGTTTATTGCTGGACGGTGGAGCTGGCGGGGCTCCGGGCCGCGTGCGTGGAGGCCAGGAGGGCCTACACGCGGAGTCAGCGGCGCACCAGCCGATGTCAGGCCGAGGAGGACCGCCTCTACGCCTCTTACGTAGAGGCAAAGACGGTCCTCAAGTCGGCAATGTGCGCCGCCGAGGACTCGGCAAAGGCCGAGATGCTGGAGGGCCTCGACAGGGATCCGTTTGGGAGGCCGTATAAGCTGGCGCGGAGTCAGCTGCGCCCTTACGGTCCCCCATTAGCGGAGACCCTAGAGCCGGCGTTGCTGGATGGGGTGGTTCGGTCACTGTTTCCGCCCAGGACCGAATTCACCCCACCAACGATGAACCCCCCACTGGGGGGGGTGGCGGCTTCGCCGGCGGAGGAGGTCCCTCCGGTATCGGCGGAGGAATTTGGCGCGGGGGGTTCTTTCCCTCCGCGCGAAGAAGACGGCCCCTGGACCGGATGGCGTCCCCCGCACGGGTGGTGGCCATCGCGGCGTCCCTAATGGAGCAGAGGTTTCGGGACCTCTTCAGCGCGTGCCGGACGGCTGGGAGGTTCCCGAAACTATGGAAGGAGGGGCAGCTTTGCCTGCTCCGGAAGGAGGGACGCCCGGTGGACTCCCCCTCGGCATACCGGCCCATCGTTCTGCTCGATGAGGTCGGTAAACTGTTCGAGGGGATCCTCGCCACCCGGCTTAGCAGCCACTTGCGGGAGGTAGGGCCGGACCTGTCGGACGCCCAGTTCGGGTTTCGACAAGGGCGTTCGACGGTCGACGCGGTGGCCCTACTCAGGGGCCACGTTCAGGAGGCGGTCGAGGCTGGGGACGGAGTGTTGGCGGTGTCATTCGACATCGCCAACGCGTTCAACTCCGTGCCCCACTCGACCATATTGGAGGCAATCCGGTACCACGGAGTGCCCCAATATCTGCGGGCGATCCTGGCCAACTACCTGGAGGACCGGGAGGTCCTCTTGGCGGACAGAACGGCCAGGATCAGGCGCTACGGCGCGGAGTCCGGTGTTCCACAGGGTTCGGTGCTAGGGCCCCTCTTGTGGAACATCGGATTCAATTGGGTCCTTCGGGGCACCCTCCTCCAGGGCACGAGTGTCATCTGCTACGCGGATGACACTCTCCTCGTTGCCCGGGGGAGGAACTTTCGGGAGGCGGCCTGTCTGGCCTCAGTTGGCGGATCCTTAGTGGCAGGTAGGATCCGCCAGCTTGGTTTGAGGGTAGCGCTGAACAAGACCGAGGCCGTGTTCTTTCACGGGCCTCGGCAGCGCCGCCCCCCAGACGCCCACATCGTGGTGGAGGGCGTCCGGATAGGGGTCGGGGCCCAGATGAAGTATCTGGGCCTCGTGCTAGACAGCAGGTGGCGCTTCGGCCCGCACTTCAGCGGGCTGTCGACGCGCCTGCTGAAAGCCGCGGACGCCCTCTCATGGCTTCTGCCAAACCTGGGAGGGCCCAAGGAGCGATGCCGGCGCCTCTATGCCGGCATCCTGAAGAGCATGGCCCTGTACGGGGCACCCATCTGGGCGGACTCCCTCCACAGGAGGGAGAATGCAACCGCCATCCGCAGGCCCCAACGGGCCATTGCACAGCGGGTGGCGAGGGCCTACCGCTCGGTGGGTTTTGCGGCGGCGTGCGCTCTGGCCGGCACCCCTCCCTGGGAATTGGAGGCATGGGTGCTCGCCAGAGTGTATGAGTGGACGGCGCGGCGTACGGCGCTGGTTGAGCGCCCCGCCGCGCAAGAGCGGGATGCCGTGCGGCGGGAGGCGAGGGACGCAATCGTCCTACACTGGACACAGGACCTCGCCTCCGCCACCTTTGGACGCCGGACGTTGGACGCGCTCGGTCCAGCCCTGCGGGACTGGCTCGAGCGCCCCCACGGTTTCCTCTCGTTCCGTCTAGTGCAGGTGTTGTCCGGACATGGTTGTTTCGGAACGCACCTGCACCGGATCCGGAGGGAGGAAACCCCGGCGTGCCACCATTGCGGAGCCGCGGAGGACACGGCGCAGCACACCCTCGAGGTGTGCCCAGCCTGGGCTGAGCTGCGCCGTGCCCTGACAGCGTCGACGAACCTCCCGGTCCTCCAGGTAGTTGGCCAGGATCGCCCGCAGATATTGGGGCACTCCGTGGTACCGGAGTGCCTCCAATATGGTCGAGTGGGGCACGGAGTTTAACGCGTTGGCGATGTCGAACGACACCGCCAACACTCCGTCCCCAGCCTCGACCGCTTCCCGCACTTGGCCCCTGAGTAGGGCCAACGCATCGACCGTCGAACGCCCTTGTCGGAACCCGAACTGGGCGTCCGACAGGTCTGGCCCTACCTCCCGCAACTGGCTATTTAGCCGGGTGGCGATGATCCCCTCGAACAATTTACCGACCTCATCGAGCAGAACGATGGGCCGGTATGCCGAGGGGGAGTCCACCGGGCGTCCCTCCTTCCGGAGCAGGCAAAGCTGCCCCTCCTTCCAGATCTTCGGGAACCTCCCAGCCGTCAGGCACGCGCTGAAGAGGTCCCGAAGCCTTTCCTCCATGAGGGACGCCGCGATGGCCACCACCCGTGCGGGGACGCCGTCCGGTCCAGGGGCCGTCTTCTTCGCGCGGAGGGGCAGAACCCCCGCGCGAACTTCCTCCGCCGACACTGGAGGGACCTCCTCCGCCGGCGAAGCCGCCACCCCCCCCCAGTGGGGGGTTCATCGTTGGTGGGGTGAATTCGGTCCTGCGCGGAAACAGTGACCGAACCACCCCATCCAGCAACGCCGGCTCTAGGGTCTCCGCTAATGGGGGACCGTAAGGGCGCAGCTGACTCCGCGCCAGCTTATACGGCCTCCCAAACGGATCCCTGTCGAGGCCCTCCAGCATCTCCTCCTTGCCGGCCTCCGGCCTCCGGCCTCCGGCCTTTGCCGAGTCCTCGGCGGCGCACATTGCCGACTTGAGGACCGTCTTTGCCTCTACGTAAGAGGCGTAGAGGCGGTCCTCCTCGGCCTGACATCGGCTGGTGCGCCGCCGACTCCGCGTGTAGGCCCTCCTGGCCTCCACGCACGCGGCCCGGAGCCCCGCCAGCTCCACCGTCCACCAATAAACGGCGCGACGGGGAGGCGGACGGCGAGACCGAGGCATGCTGGAGTTGCACACCTCGGTCAGGGATCCCCGCAGCCGAACCGCTGCGGCGTCCACGTCCGTGCCCTGCACAGGGGGCGAGAGCCAGTCCTCGAGGAACGCCGCCTCCTGGGCTGACTCCCGGTCCAGGCGGGTGAGAGCCCACCGCGGGAAGGGAGATTGGCCCGAGCGGGCCCTCCCCCGCGGGCTCTGGGTGGAGATGTCGAACCGCACATATCGGTGGTCCGACAGGGTCTCCACCATCTCCACCCGCCAGTTCACGACGCGTGTGGCTAACACAGGGGTGGCGAACGACACGTCCACCACTGACCCTCCCTGTTGCCGCACACACGTCTGAACATCCCCCCTGTTTAGCAGGGACACGCCGCACGAGGCCGCCCAAAATTCGACGGCGCGCCCCCGGACGTTGCAGGACGCCGCTGGGTTACCTTAGGCCACCGACTTGGCGTTCAGGTCGCCCAACACTACGACCTGACGTGGTGCCGCCCTCCCGACGACTGCCGTAAGGACCTCGAGAAAATTCTCGAAGTCCCTTAGAGGGCGGTTTGGGGAGAAATAGACCCCGACCAGGGCTATTTCTCCCCACGCGGTAGGATCCGCCAGCTTGGTTTGAGGGTAGCGCTGAACAAGACCGAGGCCGTGTTCTTTCACGGGCCTCGGCAGCGCTGCCCCCCAGACGCCCACATCGTGGTGGAGGGCGTCCGGATAGGGGTCGGGGCCCAGATGAAGTATCTGGGCCTCGTGCTAGACAGCAGGTGGCGCTTCGGCCCGCACTTCAGCGGGCTGTCGACGCGCCTGCTGAAAGCCGCGGACGCCCTCTCATGGCTTCTGCCAAACCTGGGAGGGCCCAAGGAGCGATGCCGGCGCCTCTATGCCGGCATCCTGAAGAGCATGGCCCTGTACGGGGCACCCATCTGGGCGGACTCCCTCCACAGGAGGGAGAATGCAACCGCCATCCGCAGGCCCCAACGGGCCATTGCACAGCGGGTGGCGAGGGCCTACCGCTTGGTGGGTTTTGCGGCGGCGTGCGCTCTGGCCGGCACCCCTCCCTGGGAATTGGAGGCATGGGTGCTCGCCAGAGTGTATGAGTGGACGGCGCGGCGTACGGCGCTGGGTGAGCGCCCCGCCGCGCAAGAGCGGGATGCCGTGCGGCGGGAGGCGAGGGACGCAATCGTCCTACACTGGACACAGGACCTCGCCTCCGCCACCTTTGGACGCCGGACGTTGGACGCGCTCGGTCCAGCCCTGCGGGACTGGCTCGAGCGCCCCCACGGTTTCCTCTCGTTCCGTCTAGTGCAGGTGTTGTCCGGACATGGTTGTTTCGGAACGCACCTGCACCGGATCCGGAGGGAGGAAACCCCGGCGTGCCACCATTGCGGAGCCGCGGAGGACACGGCGCAGCACACCCTCGAGGTGTGCCCAGCCTGGGCTGAGCTGCGCCGTGCCCTGACAGCGTCGACGAACCTCCCGGTCCTCCAGGTAGTTGGCCAGGATCGCCCGCAGATATTGGGGCACTCCGTGGTACCGGAGTGCCTCCAATATGGTCGAGTGGGGCACGGAGTTTAACGCGTTGGCGATGTCGAACGACACCGCCAACACTCCGTCCCCAGCCTCGACCGCTTCCCGCACTTGGCCCCTGAGTAGGGCCAACGCATCGACCGTCGAACGCCCTTGTCGGAACCCGAACTGGGCGTCCGACAGGTCTGGCCCTACCTCCCGCAACTGGCTATTTAGCCGGGTGGCGATGATCCCCTCGAACAATTTACCGACCTCATCGAGCAGAACGATGGGCCGGTATGCCGAGGGGGAGTCCACCGGGCGTCCCTCCTTCCGGAGCAGGCAAAGCTGCCCCTCCTTCCAGATCTTCGGGAACCTCCCAGCCGTCAGGCACGCGCTGAAGAGGTCCCGAAGCCTTTCCTCCATGAGGGACGCCGCGATGGCCACCACCCGTGCGGGGACGCCGTCCGGTCCAGGGGCCGTCTTCTTCGCGCGGAGGGGCAGAACCCCCGCGCGAACTTCCTCCGCCGACACTGGAGGGACCTCCTCCGCCGGCGAAGCCGCCACCCCCCCCCAGTGGGGGGTTCATCGTTGGTGGGGTGAATTCGGTCCTGCGCGGAAACAGTGACCGAACCACCCCATCCAGCAACGCCGGCTCTAGGGTCTCCGCTAATGGGGGACCGTAAGGGCGCAGCTGACTCCGCGCCAGCTTATACGGCCTCCCAAACGGATCCCTGTCGAGGCCCTCCAGCATCTCCTCCTTGCCGGCCTCCGGCCTCCGGCCTCCGGCCTTTGCCGAGTCCTCGGCGGCGCACATTGCCGACTTGAGGACCGTCTTTGCCTCTACGTAAGAGGCGTAGAGGCGGTCCTCCTCGGCCTGACATCGGCTGGTGCGCCGCCGACTCCGCGTGTAGGCCCTCCTGGCCTCCACGCACGCGGCCCGGAGCCCCGCCAGCTCCACCGTCCACCAATAAACGGCGCGACGGGGAGGCGGACGGCGAGACCGAGGCATGCTGGAGTTGCACACCTCGGTCAGGGATCCCCGCAGCCGAACCGCTGCGGCGTCCACGTCCGTGCCCTGCACAGGGGGCGAGAGCCAGTCCTCGAGGAACGCCGCCTCCTGGGCTGACTCCCGGTCCAGGCGGGTGAGAGCCCACCGCGGGAAGGGAGATTGGCCCGAGCGGGCCCTCCCCCGCGGGCTCTGGGTGGAGATGTCGAACCGCACATATCGGTGGTCCGACAGGGTCTCCACCATCTCCACCCGCCAGTTCACGACGCGTGTGGCTAACACAGGGGTGGCGAACGACACGTCCACCACTGACCCTCCCTGTTGCCGCACACACGTCTGAACATCCCCCCTGTTTAGCAGGGACACGCCGCACGAGGCCGCCCAAAATTCGACGGCGCGCCCCCGGACGTTGCAGGACGCCGCTGGGTTACCCCAGGCCACCGACTTGGCGTTCAGGTCGCCCAACACTACGACCTGACGTGGTGCCGCCCTCCCGACGACTGCCGTAAGGACCTCGAGAAAATTCTCGAAGTCCCTTAGAGGGCGGTTTGGGGAGAAATAGACCCCGACCAGGGCTATTTCTCCCCACGCGGCGGCCACGTATCCAGGACCCCTCTCTAAAA
Source organism: Pseudoips prasinana (assembly GCA_951640165.1). Taxonomy (NCBI): domain Eukaryota; kingdom Metazoa; phylum Arthropoda; class Insecta; order Lepidoptera; family Nolidae; genus Pseudoips; species Pseudoips prasinana. The sequence continues at coordinate 11,216,111 of OX621254.1, forward strand.
GCGAGAGGGGAGGGGAGTCCGTGGCAGGCCGCGACACCAACGCCACCAAGCCGTCTCGATCACCCAGCCAACGGCCAGGCACCGAGTACGGCTCGGCGACCACCGCCACGTCCACCAACCACTCGGCCACAGTCTCCATCAGCAGATCCTGGGCCGCTCTGCAGTGGTTGGTGTTCGCCTGGAGGATGCGATGTTCGACTCTACCCATTAATCGGTCATCGCACCCTCCTCCTCCACAGCCGCTGAGGTCCCAGCTACTGGGACGGCGGTGGCAGCGACAGGCCGGGTCGGCGCCTGAACTTTGCCCTTCTTAAGGGGAGGACTGCAATTCCTCCCCTTCATTATATGGCCCGCAGGGCGGCCACTGGCGGCACAAACTGCGCAGTGCGGCGCGGCGGCCATGCAGGAGGCGGATTTGTGGCCCTCCTTGCCGCAGCGGTAACAACTGTCCGTCCTGTCGACAGTGGAAGGACAGAGGGCTCGGGTGTGGCCAATGCCGAAGCACTTGTAGCACCGCAGTGGCTGGTCCTCGAGTGCCCGGACCGCACCCGAGCTGAAGCCGACGGCTAGCCGTCCCTTTTCAAGGACGGCTTTGGCAGCGGCGACTGGGCACTCAAGGCGAATGGTGCCCATGCCGCCGCGCCCGGGCCTGATGCCCCCGCCTTGTACCGCTGCGACTTCGCAGCCCCCTATGGCTGCGATTGCTGCCACCACCTCCTCCTTGGTGACGGAGTCATCCAGATCCGTCACCTCGATGACCGCCGACTTCACCGGCCTGGCCACCTTCGCCGCATCCGCAATGACCTCCTGCAGCTTTTTTGCAAAGAGGTCCGCGTTCTTCGCGCCCTCGTCACCCGGGAACTCGAAAATTCGAGCCCCAGCCTGCGTCCGGCGGCACGAGACTTCTCCGTGGTGAGCGTCATCACAACGGCTGCGGTCTTGGGAGGAACCAAGTTCCTCTTGGCGCCTGCTGGGGGGGAACTCTTCCCCTTTCCTTTTCCCTTGCCAATCACAGCAATAAGCAAACCTAACCTTTTTTTTTTTTTTTTTTTTTTTTTTTTTGCGGGTTTGGCGGGTTATGTGGGACTCTCCGGCTACTCCGGCATACCCACTAAAATAACCCAGCGGCACTCCCGCATCGTCTATTTGGAGGAGGACTGGGAAACCGGCACAGCCTTTACGTCCAGTCCCCCACCGACGACCGCCCGCCTTTACAGCGGGGCCCGCACGCCCCTCCCTAAGTGGAGAGGCCCGGGAACGACCGTGAGTGCTCGGCCGTTCCCGCCCGACGAGGGTGGTGATTAGTGCAATGCGAGCGAAGGCGCCCCCGCGCCTGTCGCCCGCTAATCACCACCAGAAGGAGGGAGGCGACGATCGTACAACCGCCGTCTCCCACCCCTTCTTCGCCTGCGGAGCGGCGGCGCGAGAGGATCATCCTCCCGCGCGCGCTCCGCCGCCTCCTTTTGCGACATGACATTCTCGCAAAAGGAGGCAACCGCCGCCCAAGCCTCCTCACTCCCCAGCATGGAGTTCACCACACTGGGAAGTGAGAGGTCCATACCGACCACATCTGTCAGGGCACGGCGCAGCTCAGCCCAGGCTGGGCACACCTCGAGGGTGTGCTGCGCCGTGTCCTCCGCGGCTCCGCAATGGTGGCACGCCGGGGTTTCCTCCCTCCGGATCCGGTGCAGGTGCGTTCCGAAACAACCATGTCCGGACAACACCTGCACTAGACGGAACGAGAGGAAACCGTGGGGGCGCTCGAGCCAGTCCCGCAGGGCTGGACCGAGCGCGTCCAACGTCCGGCGTCCAAAGGTGGCGGAGGCGAGGTCCTGTGTCCAGTGTAGGACGATTGCGTCCCTCGCCTCCCGCCGCACGGCATCCCGCTCTTGCGCGGCGGGGCGCTCACCCAGCGCCCTACGCCGCGCCGTCCACTCATACACTCTGGCGAGCACCCATGCCTCCAATTCCCAGGGAGGGGTGCCGGCCAGAGCGCACGCCGCCGCAAAACCCACCGAGCGGTAGGCCCTCGCCACCCGCTGTGCAATGGCCCGTTGGGGCCTGCGGATGGCGGTTGCATTCTCCCTCCTGTGGAGGGAGTCCGCCCAGATGGGTGCCCCGTACAGGGCCATGCTCTTCAGGATGCCGGCATAGAGGCGCCGGCATCGCTCCTTGGGCCCTCCCAGGTTTGGGAGGAGCCATGAGAGGGCGTCCGCGGCTTTCAGCAGGCGCGTCGACAGCCCGCTGAAGTGCGGGCCGAAGCGCCACCTGCTGTCTAGCACGAGGCCCAGATACTTCATCTGGGCCCCGACCCCTATCCGGACGCCCTCCACCACGATGTGGGCGTCAGGAGGGCAGCGCTGCCGAGGCCCGTGAAAGAACACGGCCTCGGTCTTGTTCAGCGCTACCCTCAAACCAAGCTGGCGGATCCTACCTGCCACTAAGGATCCGCCAGCTGAGGCCAAACAGGCCGCCTCTCCAAAGTCCCTCCCCCGGGCAACGAGGAGAGTGTCATCCGCGTAGCAGATGACACTCGTGCCCTGGAGGAGGGTGCCCCGCAGGAGCCAATCGAATCCGATGTTCCACAAGAGGGGCCCTAGCACCGAACCCTGTGGAACACCGGACTCCGCGCCGTAGCGCCTGATCCTGGCCGTCCTGTCCGCCAGGAGGACCTCCCGGTCCTCCAGGTAGTTGGCCAGGATCGCCCGCAGATATTTGGGCACTCCGTGGTACCGGAGTGCCTCCAATATGGTCGAGTGGGGCACGGAGTTGAACGCGTTGGCGATGTCGAACGACACCGCCAACACTCCGTCCCCAGCCTCGACCGCCGCCTTTACTTGGCCCCTGAGTAGGGCCACCGCGTCGACCGTCGAACGCCCTTGTCTAAAGCCGAACTGGGCGTCGGACAGGTCCGGCCCTACCTCCCGCAAATGGCTGCTAAGCCGGGTGGCGAGGATCCCCTCGAACAGTTTACCGACCTCATCGAGCAGAACGATGGGCCGGTATGCCGAGGGGGAGTCCACCGGGCGTCCCTCCTTGCGAAGAAGGCACAACTTGCCTTTCTTCCATAGCTTCGGGAACCTCCCAGCCGTCAGGCACGCGCTGAAGAGGTCCCGAAGCCTTTCCTCCATGAGGGACGCCGCGATGGCCACCACCCGTGCGGGGACGCCGTCCGGTCCAGGGGCCGTCTTCTTCGTGCGGAGGGGCAGAACCCCCGCGCGAAGTTCCTCCACCGATACTGGAGGGACCTCCTCCTCCGGCGAAGCCACCACCCCCCCCCAGCGGGGGGTTCATCGTTGGTGGGGTGAAGTCGGTCCTGCGCGGAAACAGTGACCGAACCACCCCATCCAGCAACGCCGGCTCTAGGGTCTCCGCTAATGGGGGGCCGCAAGGGCGCAGCTGGCTCCGCGCCTGCTTATACGGCCTCCCAAACGGATCCCTGTCGAGGCCCTCCAGCATCTCGGCCTTTGCCGAGTCCTCGGCGGCGCACATTTCCGACTTGAGGACCGTCTTTGCCTCTAGGTAAGAGGCGTAGAGGCGGTCCTCCTCAGCCTGACATCGGCTGGTGCGCCGCCGACTCCGCGTGTAGGCCCTCCTGGCCTCCACGCACGCGGCCCGTAGCGCCGCCAGCTCCCCCGTCCACCAATAAACGGCGCGACGGGGAGGCGGACGGCGAGACCGAGGCATGCTGGAGTTGCACACCTCGGTCAGGGACCCCCGCAGCTGAACCGCTGCGGCGTCCACGTCCGTGACCTCAACAGGGGGCGAGAGCCAGTCCCGGAGGAACGCAGCCTCCTGGGCTGCCTCCCGGTCCAGGCGGGTGAGAGCCCACCGCGGGAAGGGAGATTGGCCCGAGCGGGCCATCCCCCGCGGGCTCTGGGTGGAGATGTCGAACCGCACATATCGGTGGTCCGACAGGGTCTCCACCATCTCCACCCGCCAGTTCACGACGCGTGTGGCTAGCACAGGGGTGGCGAACGACACGTCCACCACTGACCCTCCCTGTTGCCGCACACACGTGTGAACATCCCCCCTGTTCAGGAGGGACACGCCGCACGAAGCCGCCCAAAATTCGACGGCGCGCCCCCGGACGTTACAGGACGCCGCTGGGTTGCCCCAGGCCACCGACTTGGCGTTCAGGTCACCACACACAATGACCTGACGTGGCGCCGCCCTCCCGACGACTGCCGTAAGGACCTCGAGAAAATTCTCGAAGTCCCTTAGAGGGCGGTTTGGGGAGAAATAGACCCCGACCAGGGCTATTTCTCCCCACGCGGCGGCCACGTATCCCGGACCCCTCTCTAAGAACGAGAGGGGAGGGGAGTCCGTGGCAGGCCGCGACACCAACGCCACCAAGCCGTCCCGATCACCTAGCCAGCGGCCAGGTATCGAGTACGGCTCGGCGACCACCGCCACGTCCACCAACCACTCGGCCACAGTCTGCATCAGCAGATCCTGTGCCGCTCTGCAGTGGTTGGTGTTCGCCTGGAGGATGCGATGTTCGACTCTACCCATTAGTCGGTCATCGCACCCCCCTCCTCCACAGCCGCTGAGGTCCCAGCCACTGGGACGGCGGTGGCAGCGACAGGCCGGGTCGGCGCCTGTTCCTTGCCCTTCTTAAGGGGAGGACTGCAATTCCTCCCCTTCATAATGTGGCCCGCTGGGCGGCCACTGGCGGCGCATACCGCGCAGTGCGGTGCGGCGGCCTTGCAGGAGGCGGCTTTGTGCCCCTCCTTGCCGCAGCAAGGCGTTGGGCATCGGCCAAACCCACGTCATGGGTGTCAGCTGCTGTCAACGCCTTTTTGGCCTTGACCTTTCTCTTGGACTCCTTCGCCGAACCCGAGCCTGAGGAGCCATCAGACACAACTTTCAGGAAGGTTCGCTTCCTTGATGCCGAGCGTGACCGATCTTCGATCGCCATCGCACTGGCATCCGACCCAACGGACTCGTTGTCGGAGTCCGACAATTCGACAACTTTTCCTCCGTAGAAGGCCCTGCCTTCGTTCGACGCCGACGCGTCGCGTTGGCCCTGAGAAGGGCCTTTTGGTTGGCCCTGAGAAGGGCCTTTGGGTTGGCCCTGAGAAGGGCCTTTGGGTTGGCCCTGAGAAGGGCCTTTTTTTACAAAATGCCCGAGGGCATCCCGCACAGGTTTTGGCATATCAAATTCAATCAATTTCGTAGCTCGCAAGGCAATAGATAGCTACGACGCACAGTGCACTTTAGCCGTACCCAGTCTGCCACTCCGTTACGGTGGTCAGAACTGGGACGTTTCCGGGGAACACGACGAGGACGTAAGCACTGTGGGGTGGTTCCCCAAGCAAACCTTTTTTTTTTTTTTAATTTTTTTTTGTTTGCGCTGGGAAAAAATGCGTTACGCATACCCGCCCATTGGGGGATGGACGGGTTATGTGGGACTCTCCGGCTAGCCCGGCATACCCACTAAAATAACCCAGCGGCACTCCCGCATCGTCTGTGTGGAGGAGGACTGGGAAACCGGCACAGCCTTTACGTCCAGTCCCCCACCGACGACCGCCCGCCTTTACAGCGGGGCCCGCACGCCCCTCCCTAAGTGGAGGGGCCCGGGAACGACCGTGAGTGCTCGGCCGTTCCCGCCCGACGAGGGTGGTGATTAGTGCAATGCGAGCGAAGGCGCCCCCGCGCCTGTCGCCCGCTAATCACCACCAGAAGGAGGGAGGCGACGATCGTACAACCGCCGTCTCCCACCCCTTCTTCGCCTGCGGAGCGGTGGCGCGAGAGGATCATCCTCCCGCGCACGCTCCGCCGCCTCCTTTTGCGACATGACATTCTCGCAAAAGGAGGCAACCGCCGCCCAAGCCTCCTCACTCCCCAGCATGGAGTTCACCACACTGGGAAGTGAGAGGTCCATTCCGACCACATCTGTCAGGGCACGGCGCAGCTCAGCCCAGGCTGGGCACACCTCGAGGGTGTGCTGCGCCGTGTCCTCCGCGGCTCCACAGTCGTGGCACGCCGGGGTTTCCTCCCTCTGGATCCGATGCAGGTGCGTTCCGAAGCAGCCATGCCCGGACAACACCTGCACCAGACGGAAAGAGAGGAAACCGTGGGGGCGCTCGAGCCAGTCCCGCAGGACTGGACCGAGCGCGTCCAGCGTCCGGCGTCCAAATGTGGCGGAGGCGAGGTCCCGTGTCCAGTGTAGGACGATTGCGTCCCTCGCCTCCCGCCGCACGGCATCCCGCTCTTGCGCGGCGGGGCGCTCACCCAGCGCCCTACGCCGCGCCGCCCATTCGTACACTCTGGCGAGCACCCATGCCTCCAATTCCCAGGGAGGGGTGCCGGCCAGAGCGCACGCCGCCGCAAAACCCACCGAGCGGTAGGCCCTCGCCACCCGCTGTGCAATGGCCCGTTGGGGCCTGCGGATGGCGGTTGCATTCTCCCTCCTGTGGAGGGAGTCCGCCCAGATGGGTGCCCCATACAGGGCCATGCTTTTGAGGATGCCGGCATAGAGGCGCCGGCATCGCTCCTTGGGCCCGCCCAGGTTCGGGAGGAGCCATGAGAGGGCGTCCGCGGCTTTGAGCAGGCGCGTCGACAGCCCGCTGAAGTGCGGGCCGAAGCGCCACCTGCTGTCCAGCACGAGGCCCAGATACTTCATCTGGGCCCCGACCCCTATCCGGACGCCCTCCACCACGATGTGGGCGTCAGGAGGGCAGCGCTGCCGAGGCCCGTGAAAGAACACGGCCTCGGTCTTGTTCAGCGCTACCCTCAAACCAAGCTGGCGGATCCTACCTGCCACTAAGGATCCGCCAGCCGAGGCCAGACAGGCCGCCTCCTCAAAGTTCCTCCCCCGGGCAACGAGGAGAGTGTCATCCGCATAGCAGATGACACCCGTGCCCTGGAGGAGGGTGCCGCGCAGCAGCCAATCGAATCCGATGTTCCACAAGAGGGGCCCTAGCACCGAACCTTGTGGAACACCGGACTCCGCGCCGTAGCGCCTGATCCTGGCCGTCCTGTCCGCCAGGAGGACCTCCCGGTCCTCCAGGTAGTTGGCCAGGATCGCCCGCAGATGGTCGAGTGGGGCACGGAGTTGAAGGCGTTGGCGATGTCGAACGACACCGCCAACACTCCGTCCCCAGCCTTGACCGCTTCCCGCACTTGGCCCCTGAGTAGGGCCACCGCATCGACCGTCGAACGCCCTTGTCGGAACCCGAACTGGGCGTCCGACAGGTCTGGCCCTAATGGAGGAGAGGTTTCGGGACCTCTTCAGCGCGTGCCTGACGGCTGGGAGGTTCCCGAAACTATGGAAGGAGGGGCAGCTTTGCCTGCTCCGCAAGGAGGGACGCCCGGTGGACTCCCCCTCGGCATACCGGCCCATCGTTCTGCTCGATGAGGTCGGTAAACTGTTCGAGGGGATCCTCGCCACCCGGCTTAACAGCCATTTGCGGGAGGTAGGGCCGGACCTGTCGGACGCCCAGTTCGGCTTTCGACAGGGGCGTTCGACGGTTGACGCGGTGGCCTTACTCAGGGGCCAAGTAAAGGAGGCGGTCGAGGCTGGGGACGGAGTGTTGGCGGTGTCGTTCGACATCGCCAACGCGTTCAACTCCGTGCCCCACTCGACCATATTGGAGGCACTCCGGTACCACGGAGTGCCCCAATATCTGCGGGCGATCCTGGCCAATTACCTAGAGGACCGGGAGGTCCTCTTGGCGGACAGAACGGCCAGGATCAGGCGCTACGGCGCGGAGTCCGGTGTTCCACAGGGTTCGGTGCTAGGGCCCCTCTTGTGGAACATCGGATTCGATTGGTTCCTGCGGGGCACCCTCCTCCAGGGCACGAGTGTCATCTGCTACGCGGATGACACTCTCCTCGTTGCCCGGGGGAGGGACTTTGGGGTGGCGGCCTGTTTGGCCTCAGCTGGCGGATCCTTAGTGGCAGGTAGGATCCGCCAGCTTGGTTTGAGGGTAGCGCTGAACAAGACCGAGGCCGTGTTCTTTCACGGGCCTCGGCAGCGCTGCCCTCCTGACGCCCACATCGTGGTGGAGGGCGTCCGGATAGGGGTCGGGGCCCAGATGAAGTATCTGGGCCTCGTGCTAGACAGCAGGTGGCGCTTCGGCCCGCACTTCAGCGGGCTGTCAACGCGCCTGCTGAAAGCCGCGGACGCCCTCTCATGGCTCCTCCCAAACCTGGGAGGGCCCAAGGAGCGATGCCGGCGCCTCTATGCCGGCATCCTGAAGAGCATGGCCCTGTACGGGGCACCCATCTGGGCGGACTCCCTCCACAGAAGGGAGAATGCAACCGCCATCCGCAGGCCCCAACGGGCCATTGCACAGCGGGTGGCGAGGGCCTACCGCTCAGTGGGTTTTTCGGCGGCGTGCGCTCTGGCCGGCACCCCTCCCTGGGAATTGGAGGCATGGGTGCTCGCCAGAGTGTATGAGTGGACGGCGCGGCGTAGGGCGCTGGGTGAGCGCCCCGCCGCGCAAGAGCGGGATGCCGTGCGGCGGGAGGCGAGGGACGCAATCGTCCTACACTGGACACAGGACCTCGCCTCCGCCACCTTTGGACGCCGGACGTTGGACGCGCTCGGTCCAGCCCTGCGGGACTGGCTCGAGCGCCCCCACGGTTTCCTCTCGTTCCGTCTAGTGCAGGTGTTGTCCGGACATGGTTGTTTCGGAACGCACCTGCACCGGATCCGGAGGGAGGAAACCCCGGCGTGCCACCATTGCGGAGCCGCGGAGGACACGGCGCAGCACACCCTCGAGGTGTGCCCAGCCTGGGCTGAGTTGCGCCGTGCCCTGACAGATGTGGTCGGGCTGGACCTCTCACTTCCCGGTGTGGTGAACTCCATGCTGGGGAGTGAGAAGGCTTGGGCGGCGGTTGCCTCCTTTTGCGAGAGTGTCATGTCGCAAAAGGAGGTGGCGGAGCGCGCGCAGGAGGATGATCCTCTCGCGCCGCCGCTCCGCAGGCGAAGAAGGGGTGGGAGACGGCGGTTGTACGATCGTCGCCTCCCTCCTTCTGGTGGTGATTAGCGGGCGACAGGCGCGGGGGCGCCTTCGCTCGCATTGCACTAATCACCACCCTCGTCGGGCGGGAACGGCCGAGCACTCACGGTCGTTCCCGGGCCCCTCCACTTAGGGAGGGCGTGCGGGCCCCGCTGTAAAGGCGGGCGGTCGTCGGTGGGGGACTGGACGTAAAGGCTGTGCCGGTTTCCCAGTCCTCCTCCAAATAGACGATGCGGGAGTGCCGCTGGGTTATTTTAGTGGGTATGCCGGAGTAGCCGGAGAGTCCCACATAACCCGTCCATCCCCCAATGGGCGGGTATGCGTAACGCATTTTTTCCCAGCGCAAACAAAAAAAAAAAAAAAAAAAAAAAGGTTAGGTTGGGGAACCACCCCACAGTGCTTGCGTCCACGTCGCGTTCCCCGGAAACGTCCCAGTTCTGACCACCGTAACGGAGTGGCAGACTGGGTACGGCTAAAGTGCACTGTGCTTTCGTAGCGACTATCTGCCTTGAGTGCTACGGAAACTGTTGGAAAATGCCAAAACCATTGCGGGATGCTCTCGGGCATTTTGCCAAAAAAGGCCCTTCTCAGGGCCAACCCAAAGGCCCTTCTCAGGGCCAACCCAAAGGCCCTTCTCAGGGCCAACCCAAAGGCCCTTCTCAGGGCCAACCCAAAGGCCCTTCTCAGGGCCAACCAAAAGGCCCTTCTCAGGGCCAACGCGACGCTGATGCGTCGAGTGAAGGCAGAGCCTTCTACGGCGGGAGCGTGGGCGACATGTCGGACTCCGACATTGAGTCCATTGCATCGGATGCGGGTTCGATGGTGGTCGATCCTCGATCACGATCGGCATCGCGGAAGCGGACCTTCCTTAAAGTCGTGTCCGATGGCTCCTCGGGCTCAGGCTCGGCGAAGGAGCCTAAAAAGAGGGTCAAGGCAAAGTTGGCAATAACAGCGGATACCCACGACGTGGGTTTGGCAGACGCCCAGCGCGAGTTGGACCTCACCAGACGAGAGCAGCTCCAGCAAGAGCTGGAGGAGCGGGTTGCGGCCCAGGAAGAACGGGCGCGCGTCGCCCGTGCCAAGTCCGGGTATGGTGCGTCCCGCGTGCTATACTCGGACCACTCCCTGGCCGAACTCCAGAGGATGGCCTTGGAGGATGAAGAGGCGATCGTGGAGGTCGCCGCCAAGTCCTCCCACTTAAAGGGGACTTTTCAAAAGTCCCTAAAATGCCGGGCCGCGAGTCTTCGCGAAATCGTGGCGGAGCTTTTGGAGCGCAAGGCCAGTGAGGAGTCGCGGCAACTGCAGGCGAAAGTGGATCGCCTGCAGTCGGAGGTTAGCCAGCTTCACCTGAAACTGGCTGAAGCCACGGCCCGGCCATCCCAAGCCGAACCCACACCTGCGGCAGAGGGCCTCGCCTCCTCCTCCGGCCTTGAGGATGTCCTCCGCAGGGTCATGGCGGAGGAGCGGGCCTTCGTCAGATCCTGCCTAGCGGGAATAGAGGACCGGCTCTTGCCGGAGAAACGCCTCCGACCACCACTTGCGGCGGACAAGAGGCGTGAAGAGCCGGCGCCTACCTCCACGAGGGAGGATGCCCTTCTCCCTTCGACCACCCCGACCAACCAGCAGGGCTGGACGAGGGTGGTTGGCAAGGGGAAGGGCAAGGGCAAAAGGACGGCACCTGCCGTCCCTGCCGTTCCCGCCACATCCACTCCCAGCCAGTCGCAGCCGACTGGCAATGGGAAAGGGAAAGGGAAGGGGAAGAGCACCCCTCCAGCCCCAGCCGTCTCCACCACCACCCCTGCCGGTCAGTCGTCGACTGGCAAGGGAAAGGGGAAGGGGAAGACTTCCACCCCAGCCGGCCCCAAGACCGCGGCCGTCGTGGTGACACTCACCGCTAAAGCCGCGGAGCGGGGAGTGACGTACGCGTCCATGTTGGTGCGGGCGCGTGCCAGTGCCGATCCCACCAAATTGGGGATCGGCAAAGTGTCATGCCGCAAGACACAGGCTGGGGCTCGTATCTTCGAGTTCCCGGGTGCGGAGGGCGGAAAAAACGCGGACCTCTTCGCAGCAAAGCTGCAATTGTCATTGCGGACGACGCGAAGGTGGCCAGGCCGGTAAAGTCGGCGGCCATTGAGGTGACGGATCTCGACGACTCCGTCACCAAGGAGGAGGTGGTGGCAGCAGTCGCAGCCATTGGGGGCTGCACAGTCGCAGCGGTGCAGGGCGGGGGCATCAGGCCCGGGCGCGGTGGCATGGGCACCATTCGCCTGGAGTGCCCAGTCGCCGCTGCCAAAGCCGTCCTCGAGAAGGGACGGCTCGCCGTCGGGTTCAGCTCGGCGGCGGTCCGGGCCCTTGAGGACCAGCCTCTGCGGTGTTACCGGTGCTTCGGCATCGGTCACACCCGAGCCCTCTGTCCGTCCAGCATTGACAGGACGGACAGCTGCTACCGCTGCGGCAAGGAGGGGCACAAAGCCGCCTCCTGCATGGCCGCCGCGCCGCACTGCGCTGTTTGTGCCGCCAGTGGCCACCCTGCGGGCCATATAATGAAGGGGAGGAACTGCAGTCCTCCCCTTAAGAAGGGCAAAACTCAGGCGCCGACCCGGCCTGTCGCTGCCACCGCCACCCCAGTTGCTGGGACCTCGGCGGCTGTGGAGGAGGAGGGTGCGATGTCCCATTAATGGGAAGGATTGAACATCGCATCCTCCAGGCGAACACCAATCACTGCAGAGCGGCCCAGGATCTGCTCATGCAGACCGTGGCCGAGTGGTTGGTGGACGTGGCGGTGGTCGCCGAGCCGTACTCGATACCTGGCCGTTGGCTGGGTGATCGGGACGGCTTGGTGGCGTTGGTGTCGCGGCCTGCCACGGACTCCCCTCCCCTCTCGCTTTTAGAGAGGGGTCCGGGATACGTAGCCGCCGCGTGGGGAGAAATAGCCCTGGTCGGGGTCTATTTCTCCCCAAACCGCCCTCTTAGGGACTTCGAGGATTTTCTCGAGGTCCTTACGGCAGTCGTCGGGAGGGCGGCACCACGTCAGGTCGTCGTGTTGGGCGACCTGAACGCCAAGTCGGTGGCCTGGGGAAACTCGGCGGCGTCCTGCAACGTCCGGGGGCGCGCCGTCGAATTTTGGGCAGCCTCGTGCGGCGTGTCCCTCCTAAACAGGGGGGATGTTCACACGTGTGTGCGGCAGCAGGGAGGGTCAGTGGTGGACGTGTCGTTCGCCACCCCTGTTCTGGCCGCCCGCGTCGTGAACTGGCGGGTGGAGATGGTGGAGACCCTGTCGGACCACCGATATGTGCGGTTCGACATCTCCACCCAGAGCCCGCGGGGGATGGCCCGCTCGGGCCAATCACCCTTCCCGCGGTGGGCTCTCACCCGCCTGGACCGGGAGTCAGCCCAGGAGGCGGCGTTCCTCGAGGACTGGCTCTCGCCCCCTGTGGACGTTGGCGACGTTGATGCCGCAGCGGTTCGGCTGCGGGGGTCCCTGACCGAGGTGTGCAACTCCAGCATGCCTCGGTCTCGCCGTCCGCCTCCCCGTCGCGCCGTTTATTGGTGGACGGTGGAGCTGGCGGGGCACCGGGCCGCGTGCGTGGAGGCCAGGAGGGCCTACACGCGGAGTCGGCGGCGCACCAGCCGATGTCAGGCTGAGGAGGACCGCCTCTACGCCTCTTACCTAGAGGCAAAGACGGTCCTCAAGTCGGAAATGTGCGCCGCCGAGGACTCGGCAAAGGCCGAGATGCTGGAGGGCCTCGACAGGGATCCGTTTGGGAGGCCGTATAAGCAGGCGCGGAGCCAGCTGCGCCCTTACGGTCCCCCATTAGCGGAGACCCTAGAGCCGGCGTTGCTGGATGGGGTGGTTCGGTCACTGTTTCCGCGCAGGACCGACTTCACCCCACCAACGATGAACCCCCCGCTGGGGGGGTGGTGGCTTCGCCGGAGGAGGAGGTGCCTCCAGTGTCGGCGGAGGAATTTCGCGCGGGGGTTCTGTCCCTCCGCGCGAAGAAGACGGCCCCTGGACCAGATGGCGTCCCCGCACGGGTGGTGGCCATCGCAGCGTCCTTCATGGAGCAGAGGTTTCGGGACCTCTTCAGCGCGTGCCTGACGGCTGGGAGGTTCCCGAAGATCTGGAAGGAGGGGCAGCTTTGCCTGCTCCGGAAGGAGGGACGCCCGGTGGACTCCCCCTCGGCATACCGGCCCATCGTTCTGCTCGATGAGGTCGGTAAATTGTTCGAGGGGATCATCGCCACCCGGCTTAATAGCCAGTTGCGGGAGGTAGGGCCAGACCTGTCGGACGCCCAGTTCGGGTTTCGACAGGGGCGTTCGACGGTCGACGCGGTGGCCCTACTCAGGGGCCAAGTGCAGGAGGCGGTTGGAGCTGGGGACGGAGTGTTGGCGGTGTCGTTCGACATCGCCAACGCCTTCAACTCCGTGCCCCACTCGACCATATTGGAGGCACTCCGGTACCACGGAGTGCCCCAATATCTGCGGGTGATCCTGGCCAACTACCTGGAGGACCGGGAGGTCCTCCTGGCCGACAGGACGGCCAGGATCAGGCGCTACGGCGCGGAGTCCGGTGTTCCACAGGGTTCGGTGCTGGGGCCCCTCTTGTGGAACATCGGATTCGATTGGCTGCTGCGCGGCACCCTCCTCCAGGGCACGAGTGTCATCTGCTACGCGGATGACACTCTCCTCGTTGCCCGGGGGAGGAACTTTCAGGAGGCGGCCTGTCTGGCCTCAGCTGGCGGATCCTTAGTGGCAGGTAGGATCCGCCAGCTTGGTTTGAGGGTAGCGCTGAACAAGACCGAGGCCGTGTTCTTTCACGGGCCTCGGCAGCGCTGCCCTCCTAACGCCCACATCGTGGTGGAGGGCGTCCGGATAGGGGTCGGGGCCCAGATGAAGTATCTGGGCCTCGTGCTGGACAGCAGGTGGCGCTTCGGCCCGCACTTTAGCGGGCTGTCGACGCGCCTGCTGAAAGCCGCGGACGCCCTCTCATGGCTCCTCCCAAACCTGGGCGGGCCCAAGGAGCGATGCCGGCGCCTCTATGCCGGCATCCTAAAGAGTATGGCCCTATACGGGGCACCCATCTGGGCGGACTCCCTCCACAGGAGGGAGAATGCAACCGCCATCCGCAGGCCCCAACGGGCCATTGCACAGCGGGTGGCGCGAGCCTACCGCTCGGTGGGCTTCGCGGCGGCGTGCGCTCTGGCCGGCACCCCTCCATGGGAATTGGAGGCATGGGTGCTCGCCAGAGTCTACGAGTGGACGGCGCGGCGTAGGGCGCTGGGTGAGCGCCCAGCCGCGGAAGAGCGGGAGGCCGTGCGGCGGGAGGCGAGGGATGCCATCGTCCTCCACTGGGCACGTGATCTCGCCTCCGCCACCTTTGGTCGCCGGACGCTGGACGCGCTCGGTCCAGTCCTGCAGGACTGGACCGAGCGCCCTCACGGTTTCCTCTCGTTCCGTCTGGTGCAGGTGTTGTCCGGGCATGGCTGTTTCGGAACGCACCTGCATCGGATTCGGAGGGAGGAAACCCCGGCGTGCCACGAGTGTGGAGCCGCGGAGGACACGGCGCAGCACACCCTCGAGGTGTGCCCAGCCTGGGCTGAGCTGCGTCGTGCCCTGACCGACATAGTCGGGTTGGACCTGTCACTTCCCAGTGTGGTGAACTCCATGCTGGGGAGTGAGCAGGCTTGGGCGGCGGTTGCCTCCTTTTGCGAGGATGTCATGTCGCAAAAGGAGGCGGCGGAGCGTGCGCGGGAGGATGATCCTCTCGCGCCGCCGCTCCGCAGGCGAAGAAGGGGTGGGAGACGGCGGTTGTACGATCGTCGCCTCCCTCCTTCTGGTGGTGATTAGCGGGCGACAGGCGCGGGGGCGCCTTCGCTCGCATTGCACTAATCACCACCCTCGTCGGGCGGGAACGGCCCAGCACTCACGGTCGTTCCCGGGCCCCTCCACTTAGGGAGGGGCGTGCGGGCCCCGCTGTAAAGGCGGGCGGTCGTCGGTGGGGGACTGGACGTAAAGGCTGTGCCGGTTTCCCAGTCCTCCAAATAGACGATGCGGGAGTGCCGCTGGGTTATTTTAGTGGGTATGCCGGAGTAGCCGGAGAGTCCCACATAACCCGCCCATCCCCCAATGGGCGGGTATGCGTAACGCATTTTTTCCCAGCGCAAACAAAAAAAAAAAAAAAAGGTTAGGTCCGGTCCGGTCCGGTCCGGTCCGGTCCGGCTACTACTACGGTCGAGTGGTCGACTGGAGGGGGGGGGGGCCCTCACAGAACCGGACCAACCCACCATACAACCCATATCTTGTCGGTGAAGAGTTTCTATCACAATATGTTCTTTTCTGCATATTACTTTTACAAAATAATGTCGATGTTTCACATCTGCCAGGCGTCCCGTGACGGCTCACATTTTTTTTACTTATTAACCAACTTACATTAACGGTTAGACCAAACATATACCTACGTTATAGGTTACATATTAAGCAAATTTGGTACAAGGACTATGTTGCCTCCTTTTTTTTTTTTTTTTTTTTTTTTTTTTTTTTTTTTTTTTTTAACGTTTGGAAATCCGTTACGGATCCCCGCCGCTGGGCAAGCGACGGGGTATGTCGGGCTCCCTGTATTAATCTTCGGTTTACCGACTAAAACCCCACGGTGTTCCTCGAGTACCTGTAGTCGGGGCCACGGGATTCGCGTAAGCATTCACCGCAGCCCAGACAGGTCTTGGCCCGCCTCTATCTAGGCAGGCCCCATCACGAGAAGGACTTCAAGTCCTCCTTCCGCTAAAGGCGCGCGCCGAAACACGAGCGCCACCGCCTCGGGCCTGTTCTGGCCAGGCGGCAAACTGCCCTCCGTCTGCCGCCCGCAGGCCATCTCCTAGGGTGGCCGGAGATCCGCCACACGCGCTCTCCGACGTCCAGGTCTCCTGGCGCGGGTAGGAAGGGTGCTCGTGAGCTCCCGTTCCCGTTCCGCTGCCTCCTTCGCAGCCATCACCTCCTCGCAGAAGGAGACAACGGCATTCCAGGCTGTCTCGCTGTCGACCATGGATTGTGTCATGGCCGACAGCGAGAGGCCCCCCACGCCGAGTGTTGCGACTAGGGCACGGCGTTGTTCCACCCACTCTGGACAGAGAGCCAGGGTATGGTGTGCCGTGTCCTCTGCGTCGCCGCAATGGTGACACTCGGGCGTCTGCTCCCGACCTATTAGACGCAAGTACTTTCCGAAGCATCCATGCCCCGAAAGTACCTGCGTCAGTCGGAACGTGAGAGCGCCGCGGCGCCTCTCAAGCCACCCCTCTAGGACCGGTCTTACCGCCACGATTGCCACTCATCCACCATGGATACGTGGAGCTCCGAACGCTGCGCCTCGATTTCTCGCAGCGCCGGTCGGAGACCCCGCTCGAACGAGTCCCTACGCCACTTGTATAGCAGCGCAAGGACCCTAGCCTCCAAGTCCCAGGGTGGGGAACCGGCTAGTAAGGTTGCCGCCTCGAAGGAGATCGTACGGTACCCCCTTATTACCCTAACTGCCATTACCCGCTGCGGCTTTCGCAGCTCACGGATGTTACGGGCAGCCAGGGTTTCCCCCCACACAGGGGCCCCATAAAGGGCCATCGACCGTACGATCCCCAAGTACAGCTTACGGCAAGAGGCGTTTGGTCCCCCCACATTGGGCAGCAATTTTGACAGAGCTGCTGCCGCAGCCACGCATTTGGGGACCAACCTTCGGAAGTGTTCTCCGAAGTCCCATCGGCCATCGAGAATGAGACCCAAATATCTCATTGATTTCTCGACGCCGATGCGGACGCCTCCCACCGTAATGTAAGACCCCGCCGGTGGCGCCTTACGAGGCCCATGAAAGTATAAGGCCTCAGATTTGTGGAGCGCCACCTCGAGTCCCAGCTGCCGGATCCTCCTGACGACTTGCGCAACCCCCGCCGTACCCAACAGAGCTGCTTGCCGATGAGTCTCCCCCCACGCCATTACTAACGTATCGTCAGCGTAGCAAGTTACGCTGACGCAAGGAGGGAGATCACCGCGCAGCACCCAGTCATACCCAATGTTCCACAGGAGCGGCCCCAGAACCGAACCCTGTGGAACACCGCATGACATCTCTCGCCGACTCCAATGACTCCGACCCGGGTAGATCACTGACCTTTCGGCCAGGTAAGCCCCAACAATACGACGGAGGTAGATCGGCACTTGATGATACTCAAGCGCCGACCTTATGCTGCTCCAGGGCAGAGTGTTAAACGCGTTGGCGATGTCCAAAGACACCGCCAAGACCACTCCGCCCCGAGATACTGCTTCCTCCGTCAGAGCCCTCACGCGCATTATGGCATCCACGGTGGAGCGCCCTTGGCGGAAACCAAACTGGTTCTCCGCCAGATCCGGACCAATTGCTGTTAAGTGCTGGACTAGGCGGTCTGCAATAACTCTCTCGAAGAGTTTGCCCACTTCGTCCAGCAAAACGATTGGCCGGTAGGCAGAAGGTGAGTCTGCCGGGCGCCCCTCCTTGCGGATAAGGACCAGTTTTCCTGTTTTCCACTGTTGTGGAAACTGGCCCCTCTCCAAGCACGCGCTAAAGAGCCCTCTCAGTCGGGGCCCGAGAGCCCTCAGGGCCAGGACCCAAACACGACCAGGAATACCGTCGGGCCCTGGGGCGGTATTTTTGGCTTGAAGCCTATGCACCGCCGCTCTTAATTCCTCCCGGGTCACTTCGGGCACGTCGTCGTTTTCCGCGCTGGTTGCCAAAGAAACTGGAGCAAAGTGCCCTTCCCTATCAGGGAACAGAGCAACCACCACCTCCCTCAGCAGCTGGGGCTGAAGACTCTGGGTCAGTGGGGGTGACCATGAGCGAAGCTTACCCCTTACCATACGGTAGGGTCGCCCCCATGGATCACGGTCCAGAGTCGACAACAACTCCTCGCGGGCTAGAGTTTTCGCCCGCGAGATGGACAGCTGCAAGGCTTTTTTGGCCGCTCTGTAATCCTCATACAGCTCCGCTTCTCTGGCTGCCGCATTTTGGGTTCGGCGTCGGCGGCGGCGATGCCTGGCATACTGGCGTCGGGCCGCCACGCAAGCGCGTCGCAGTTGTGCGATTTCCTCCGACCACCAATACACCTGACGCCTAATATGCCTTCGCCGAACCCGGGGCATTGCCGCATCACATGACTGTGTTGCAGCTTCCCGGAACCACTCGGCCTCAACATTGATATCGACAGGCCTGTCCGGTGCTGAGACCCAGGCCTGTACAATAGAGGCTTCCAGGAGGACCTCCCGGTTCAATTGCCCCAATGCCCAACGCGGACCGTCCCCATTCAGGGTCCCCCGAGCCGGCGCATCAAAGGTATGGGTGGAGAGATCAAATCGGATGTACCGATGATCAGACATGGTCTCCACCCCCTCCTCAACACGCCAGCCGAGAACACGTCGCGCGATTGTGGGGCTTGCAAACGTTATGTCTACAATTGAGCCACCACGTTGCCGCACGCACGTGTTGATGGAACCCCTATTGAGGACGAGCAGGCCTTTAACTAGGGCCCACTCCTCGAGCTCATCCCCCCTCGCATCTGTAATCGGAGAACCCCAAGCAGCCGATTTGGCGTTGAAGTCCCCAAGACAGATGACGGGACGGGGATGACATCGATCGACGGCTGTGCCCAACTCTACTAAGAAACCCTCAAAGTCGGCGAGAGATCTATTGGGGGAAAAGTACACCCCGATAACAAATAAATCACCTACTGCCGCTGATACCCAGCCCTGACCACTCGAGACATTCTCAAGGCCAGGGCCACCAGCAGCAGGCCGTGAGATTAAGGCTACCGAGCCGTTTAGATCCCTGGCCCAGTCGCTACTGGGTGGAACGAAATAGGGCTCGGCAACCACTGCCACATTTATCAACCACTCTGCCATGCTCTGGAACAAAAGATCCTGGGCACTGGCACAGTGGTTGATGTTGGTTTGGAGGAAGCGCAACGGGGTCATTAAGAATGGTCCATCTCAACTTCCTCCACTCGTCCAGACGCAGCCCCATCTGAAGCTGCAGTCGGACGGTTAGCCTGCGGCTGCTGCCGCAAGGGGCCAGAAACCCTCTTTTGCACCACTTTTGGCGCCGCGCAGACTCTGGCACCCACCCGGTGGTCAGCAGACTTGCCAGCTACCTTGCACAGGTGACAGTGCGGTGCTGCTGTGCACGTGGCAGCTCTGTGACCGGGTTTGCCGCAACGGAAGCAAAGCCCACTGCGGTCATCACCCGCTAAACAACGGGCGCCCACATGTCCCTCGGCCTGGCACCGGTAGCACCTCAAAGGTTTGGGCTGCAGGAGCTTAACCTGCGCAGACACCCACCCCACGAGAAGTTTCTGGCCCACCAATTTCTGAGCTGCTGCAGCAGGACAGCTGAAGACGGTTGACCCCATACCATCAAAGCCCGGGGTGATTACTCCAGGCTTTACCTGGTCGATGGAGCAACCTCCGGCCTTCGCAACAGCCTCTTTCAGCTCAGCGACTCCAGTGGAATCGTCCAAGCCCGTGACACGCAAGTCAGCGCACTTGATTGGTCTTGAGACTCGGACATCTTCCGCCGACAGTGTAGAGGCCAGCCTGTCTCTCAAGGCGTCAGCTTTTGCGTCACTGTCTTCGCCGGAGACCTCCAAAAGTCGGGCTCCAGTGAGGGTCAGCTTGCAGGAGACACTCTTAATACCCAAGTCGCTGAGTACTATAACCGCTTTCGCTTGAGCTAGCAACCCGGCGTAAGTAACGCCCCTTTCTGCCGCTTCGGGCTGCAGTGTCAGCACAACGGCGGCCGACGTAGGGGTGCGCAACTGGGCCATCGTCTTCCTCACTTTTTCTGCGGCTGCTCTTTCTCGTTTTCGAGCTTGAGCAGCCTTTTTTGCAGCCTTCTTTTTTGCACCAACTTCCTGCCATGCCCCATTATTGGGTATATGGCTCCCAGAAGTTGATGGAGGAACCTTCTCGGACAGGGTTGACGTCTGCCCCGAAACTGGCCTCTTCCTCTTATCTGCACTTTTTGATGCTGGCTCGGCCTGAGAGGGAGCCTTTTCTTTGGCCGCAGCTGCCCATGATTGGGTCTTTGCTGCCGCAGGAGTATCGGCTTGCAGGGCCGGTTCATGGACAGCTGGCATCCCCGAAACCGAAGATGGTCTAGGCTCAGCATTGGTCCCCCTCCTCTTTCCCGTTGCTTGATTCCTTTTCCCCTGCACTACTGTGTCAGGGGTGGGCTTTGTCTGAGCAGCATCCGCAGCTCGTCTGCTGTCTGCAGCAAGAGGCGGACGGAGGCGCTGCTCGGGGAGAAGACGGCCTTCCAACGCCGCCAGTTTAGCGTCCATCATGCCCCCAACCGCGAGCATGATGGAACGAGTTAACTCCTCCGGCTGCAGGGATGCAGGCACCAGTAGTGCAGTCGACGACTCAGACACCGCACTAGGGCGCACTTGGGAAGTGCACTCATTTTGCCGACGGAGAAGGTTAACTTCCTCCGTCAGCTTGGCCACCTGCGCGGAGAGGCCCGAGAGCTGAGACCGCAAGGTTGTGTTCTCCATCTCAAGCCTCTCAACGTTTGCGTCCACCCCTATCCGGTGGGCGACCTCATCTGCCGCAGCCTGGACTGTGCGCGCTGCCATCCTGAGGCTTCGGACAAAAGACCCCTTGAGGTGGCGAGACTTATCCGCCACCTTTTCGACCGTGAGAAGGTGATGTTTAATGCAGGCACCAATATCGGCCGTTGGCCGTGCCTGCATTTCCTTCTCTAAGTCTTCCACCGACGGAAGACTTCGCTTGGCACGCGTATTGGACGGACATCCCGCAAGCTCTGGGTCTTCCTCTTCAGCCTCCTCTGCGGCACTGGGCGCCAGCTTCTTCTTCTCCTGGGGCTGTTCGCTGCTCACCGCCCCCCCTGTCCGCTTTCGCGTACGCAACGCAACGGACGTTTCGGAGGTGAGTGACATCAGCGAGCAATCTGACTCGCCACCATCACTCACCGTCCCACCCGGCGCTGGTGTTGCCGGCCGCGAAAAGTGGGCCCGGTTGACCACCACCCTTGTGGCGCTCTGCGCCCGCTGAGTTGGCCCCGACGTTGTGGAGCGTTTGGGGACGAAACCCAATGGCTCCAACATAACACGAGGATTGGCCATCCTCGACACATCCTCTGTAGAACGCACCATATTGTTGGATCCAGGGAGCGCAGAACTGGGCGTGCGTACCCTCTCCATGGTTTCCGTGGTCTCACGGCGTTGTGTTTCTCCCTCTCTTGTATTTTCATTTTTTTTTACCATAATAAATCCCACGAGTGGGGAGGAACTAAACGTCAACCCGGGTAGAGCCCCCCCATTACCCGAGCAAGCGTACATTTTTGTCCAACCAGGGGGTCCGCAGGTACCCTGGCTGGAGGCGCGCCCGCGACTGACCACCCGTCAGCCACGCATCCCATGGCCACGCGCCATAACTGGGGATTAGGGTGATTTTTTATTGAGGTTTTCTTCCTCTCGGGCCGGGCGGTTAAGCCAAGCCCGTCGGTCCCGACAAACGCCGCGAGACATGACCACGACACGTCATCATCGGGATAACGACAGCGGCAATGACACTTGAGGAGAAATTCTCCTACCAGTGTCTGCCCGGCGGCAGGGTAAGTGCACGCCGAGCTCGCCTACTCCGGTTATCCTAAGCGGTTCTCGGTGAGAAGCACTTGGATAAGGTGCCACTCCACTGCCAGAATATTCGCCACGAGCAGTAACCCTACCTTGAAATAGGATAAATCCCATTGCAAGGCATGATTACTGCCCGCGCCCAGGGCACACCGTCCCACCAACTTCCGTTCTCCCCGGACGTATCCATAAGAGACTGGAAGCAGTGGGCACACGAGGAGGTTTTCTGACCACGTGCCCCACTATGTTGCCTCCTAGGTCAAGCGGTTGTTATTTTTAACCGCAGATAATTATATCTTCAAATCCCAGGTCGGATCAACATGAATATAATGACAGTAAACGAGGCAAAAGAGGTGTGCAAAGGTCAAATTTAAGTCTAATTCAAGTCAGGTCAAATAAAAAAAAAAAAAAAAAAAAAAAAAAAAAAAAAAAAAAAAAAAAAAAAAAGTGAGCCGTCACGGGACGCCTGGCAGATGTGAAACATCGACATTATTTTGTAAAAGTAATATGCAGAAAAGAACATATTGTGATAGGAACTAAATATGTCATAATGATAAAATAAAAAGTCGATTGCGCATGGCGACGCGTCGCCACACCGTACACACTACTATCGTATAGCGTGGCGACGCGTAGCCACGGCATGCGTCGCCACGCCAGAAATCTGTTTTACGTGCGGCTATAGATGTTTCACATCAAAAGTTTTAGGTACTTCAAAAATAAATGCGAATTATCCTCGTTGACAATGAAATATATGGTTACTCTACTCTAATGTAACAATTTTTTAAGCAAACATTTGTTTTTGAATCGATTGGCTTCGGCTAATTACGCACCATATTGGCCGTATCGTATCGATATACGAACTTTTCGCTTCTGATATTAATTGTTGATCGAGTTAGCAGGTTTATTGGTTTAAAACAAACCGGAGGGTTTACAACTTAATTGAATAGCTATTCATTACAAAATTACGGTAGATACTCTTTATAACGTATAGATTTAAGATAAATTTCTTATTTTAAATGAAAATTTGAGATGAGATTTTTGTTAAATGACAGGACAACGTTATAACCTCATGTAACCTAAACGATTCACCAATAGTAAAGGGCGATTATTAAAATAAAATGGCATGGCGCCTGGCAGATGTGAAACATCGACATTATTTTGTAAAAGTCATATGCAGAAAAGAACATATTGTGATAGGAACTAAATATGTCATAATCTATACATATAATAAAATCGTAGAAAACTCAAAACTGTACATTGAATATTTTTTAAAAGGATACTTGGAGCGTGATACAATAGATACCGAAGCCAAAAATATAGTTTTTAGATTTTTTGTATGTTTGTCTGTATGTATGTCCGGGCTAAACTCAAAAAGTACTGCATGGATTTACTTCAAATTTTGCATGAATATTACTAAGAGGTCGGGTCAACATATAGGCTACATATTATCACGCTATCACCTACGGGGGAAGAACTGTGATAATTTATAAAATTTAACGCGGGTAAAACCGCGGGGCACAGCTAGTGATAAAATAAAAAGTCGATTGCGCATGTTGCTACACCGTACACACTACTATCGTATAGCGTGGCGACGCGTCGCCACGACATGCCAGAAATGCCAGAAATGTGTTTTACGTGCGGCTATAGATGTTTCACATCAATAAATAATAATATAATAAAATTATAATGCCCCTTGGTCAAATTTCGGCCAAAGCTGCAAGTCTAAATGGAAAATAGCCATCTACTTCCTACTTACTTATCGTATGGGCAGTGGTTACCTTTGGTAGTGTAAGAGTTGTTTAAGCCGCCCAGTAGGCCTCTAACATGGCTTAACGACTGTTGTCTAATAAGTAGAACCGGGACCGACCACTTAGTGTGCCTTCCGAAGCACGGAGACGCTCAGAAATTAAACCACGTTGGAGGTCACCCATCTATGGACTGACCGCGACCTTAGTTGCTTAACGTCACCGATCATTTATGGACCGATGAGAGCATCTAGCTATCATAGTCATCTGCATGGTCATATTATAGTGCACAAGTGTATTTATATGTTCCGATGGGACAGTCAAGACGACAGTAGTAGCGAAAATTGTATCCATTCCGATGGCTTTACATCCTCTTCGAAGTAAACGGTATTGACACCGTCAATTAACTGACTCCAGGTACGACACGATACAAACTGTTAGATCCGATCTGGACCGAACCTGGGGAACTACTGCCTAATTCGCCGGTCATCGTGATCGTGATCGGTGTTCATAGAGATCTAATTTCAGGGCACTCCCCTTCATATCAGGCCGATGTTGGGATTCTCGGCGTCGACATCGAGAGAGACGTCAAATTCCGCGGTCATCTGGAAGATAATGTTAAATTGGCCTCCAAAAAGCTGGGTGTCCCTCGCAGAGCTAGGCGATACTTTACATGGGTCCATCGCCTCCAATTTTATAAGGCGCAAGTACGGCCGTATACTGCTGCCACCTCTGGGCCGGGGCATCACAGTATCAAATTCTTCTTTTTGATCGTATACAACGTCGTGCAGCTCGAATGGTCGTTGACGACGGGGATCCCACTATTTGGCTTGATCCTCTTACCCTGCGGAGCGACGTGGCGTCTCTATGTGTCCTCTACCGCATTTATCACGGGGAGTGTTCAGAGGAATTGTTTGAGCTTATACCTGCCGCCACATTGCACCACAGGCTCTCTCGCCAAAAGTGGATATTTCATCCTTATCACCTAAATAAATGGTCTTCTACCACCGTGCGTTTCACAAGAAACTTTTTGCCGCGCACCACCGCTTTGTGGAATCAATTAGCTGCGGAGATACTTCCGACCGGTATGACATGGCAACCTTCAAGAAGCCTATTTCTTTGTTTTGTGACCCACTTGCTCGGTTGCCACCCTATTCTATAAAAAGAGAAAACAATGAAAGTAAAAAATACTAAATCATTCTTTCAATTGGCTTCCATGAGCACGTGTGATGTCATAAATGGTCCGGAATCGATTTTCAACATAGAAGCCGATTGAACGAATGATTTAGTAATTTTTAGGCTTCATTATTAGCGGAACTACCACAAATCAACGAAGCAGACATAGTACTAAATTACCTACGCATAATACAGCTCTATAAGTCTATTAATCCTGGGTCTTACTTACGGATCTCGTAGTGACAGGTATGCAAGATAAATTTACTTTTCCACCTGTTCACATTTTGGATATATTCGAGTCTTGACATAATCTCCGGATTTGGTAGATACAGCCAATATAAAATATACAAAGTAATACCAAAGATATTACAACAATAACAGTAATACTTTACGTTAGGACTGTCGTATTTAAGCTAATATAAATCAGCCTATAATCTCAATTGAATGTGGGTTTGAAACTTTATAGATAAAGAGCTAGTGAACATTACGAGCAAAGGATACACATTTTAAATAACTATTTACTCTTTTTCTTACGCACGCAAACCAAAGTGGCAGTGGGCGGAGCACCTAGCTCGTAGAACCAACGGCCGCCGGGGCAGAAAGGTTCTAGAGTGGCGTCCACGAACCGGAAGACACAGCGAAGGCAGGTCTCCTACAAGATGGACTGATGATCTTGCGAGGGTCGTTGAAAATTGCTGGATATGGGTAGCACAACTGTTTTTCGGGCAATGGGCATCTTTCGGCTGGTAGGATGAACAAGTACTGTGATTTTCACTACCTATTTGTAAACTCTGGTGAGAGATGGGATATATAAAATTCTCGCAGAACTAGTGAAGCAGTTGAATCCTGCAAGGCTGTAAAAGTGAAGTTTTAAAAAACAATGTAGAATTAAAACCACCAAGTGGATGTATGCAGTGTAGTCTTCACTATTTTTAATCGTCATCATCATAACAGCTCTAAAATGTCCACGGCTGGACAAAAGTTTCCACCAAGAACCATAATCGCCACACTTGGTAGATGGGTTGGACGACAGCCTCTCTCTGAGTACTATGACCAGCATACTGCGATCGCCAACACGTCTGAGAAGCGTGGCGATTATGGTATTTCTCCCCAAGATTATTCTTGGGGAGGCTTTCTTCCAGCAGTGGACTTTTTACAGTTATGATGACGGTATTCAAAATCCATATCAACTCTTGAACTATCAGGATTTACAACTAAATGTTTGTACCTAAAATTGTCCCAACTAAATGTTGTGACAATTTTAGGCGAGAATTATTGGGCCGTAAGTATTTTGGCTAAAATCCAGCTAAATCTTCTCATAATTCATATCGGTTCATATTTACTGGACATATCAGCTAGGTAAAAAATCCGGTTTTAATAGTTACCTACATAATTAAAAAGAAATCGCAGCTCCCTTCATTAGTGGTCTTCCATTAAATTGTATTATATGATGTCCAGATGACGTGCACAGGTTGTATGTCATCATCATCATGTCAGCCGAAGGACATCCACAGCTGGACATAAACCTCCCCCCAAAGATCTCCACACTTACCGGTCTTACGCTACCTACATCCAGAGCCTTCCTGCAATTTTCACAAGATCATTAGTCTATCTTATAAAGGGCCTGCCTACGCTGCGTCTTCCAGCTCGAGGTCACCACTATTGAAAAGCTGTTACTTTAGTTCGCCTGCGGATTTCTCATTCATGATTGTGAGGGGATGAAGATGGCCGGTAAGGGATATTTTATTTAAAAAATCACGGACTACTTGGTTATGATAGGTTTATTGAATGAATCATCACTTACAAACTATGCATAACGCGTTTAGCGACACTAATTAAAAAAAAGCCGCCAAGTGCCAAGTGGACTCGCCGATGAAGGGGAACCCTAGGGTAGCAGCAAGTGTTTGAATGTAGAGAATGTATTTGATTGATTGAAAGGTAAATTGCGGTTTACGATTTTAAAAAAAATTCTTACTAGATCTCATTCAAAGCAATTTCCGGTGGAAGTTTTCATGGTAATGTACATCATTATATTTTTTTAGTTTTATCATTCACTTAGTTAAGAACTTACAGGGGGGACATTTTACCCCCTTAGAAGTGTCTCTCGCGCAAAGTAGTAAATCCATAGATACCCCACATGTATTTTAGAGTTTCAGTTCTAAGTATGGGGAACCCCCAAAATTTATAGATTTTTTTTCCTATTTTTGTGTGAAAATCTTAATGCGGTTCACAGAATAGGTACATCTGCTTACCAAGTATCAACAGAATTTTTGATTGACAAATGGAAATCCGTTGTCTCTGCCTACCCCTCTGGGAAACAGTCGTGAGTCTATGTAAGTTTCAGAAAATGTGGTTGTGACATACGGACAGACAGACAGACAGAAATACATGACAAATCTATAAGGGTTCCATTTTTTGCAATTTGGCTACGAAACTAGCGTGGATTAGTTTCAAAAAGCATCCGGCATTTGGTAGACTAGTCATAGGTCGTCCAATGATGAAGTCTCTTCAGGGTCCGAAGAGAGTGGAGTCAGCGGTCGAGAGTCAAAATGGCTTCTATTTGATATAATGCGGTGTTAATTTTTTTTTTTTTTTTAATCGTTTTTGTAACGCGATACAATATAAGCATTCCCTATAACAGCATAATTATGTACACGAGTGTAAAGAAACTGTCTAACATACAATACAATAAAAAATACATACAATAAAATTTTAAAGTTTTTTTTAAAGACTGATCCCAAACTATACAGAGCCTTTGGCAACCAGACAACTGATAAACATACTTATATATTTCTAAATACATACATATTAATAATAATATCCTGGGGCATTATTGACACACGGCCATCTGCTCCCAAACCAAGCAGAGCTCGCACTATGGAACCAGACAACTGACATACTACATACACTACCTTTCTTTTGTAAGCTCCTCATAAGTTAAATTACACTATCCCAAAACTCTAAGCAAATGAGATTTAGTGGAACGGACTCCCAGAGACCTCCAGTATGAGGACTATAGGCCACAATAAAGTGAAAATCACAGCGGTATTTGGGCTGGGCTGAGAAAAGTTACGTAGCTTTTCTACGATTGACCTTCTTCTCAAAGTTGGACCTACCTACCTAGTTGGATGGTCTGTCCTAGGTAAATATAGTTCTCTACAACTTCAAGTGCAGGGTCTTTAACCTTCACTAAAGGAAGATCTTGGAAATATGGCTGAGAAGATAAGGTACTTACTGTCAAAAGGTATGATGTATTGTACGCAACAGTAAATATGGCCTGTCCTTAATATTAACTTTTGATGGTTCTTTTACAGCCGGTCTCAATAATCTATCTATCTCTTACTAGAAGTTAAAATAGCCACCATTAGTATCTATCGGCGACTTTTTCCGTTTCTATAATCAGAGATAGATAGAAATACTTATCTGTGACTGGAATCTATCTTTGGGAGGGTCTATCGCTTACCATAGATAAGTGGGCTCATAGAAAAAAAAAGCAGTTTTTCAATAACGTTTTGACAGCGATCTAAGATAGCTCTATCGCAGATTTGACCTATCGCTCGATTTCGGAGGATAACCTGATAAATAAGGATTGGCAGTATTTTTTAAATAAAGTCTTTTTAAAATTACACAATGGATTTGTTCAGTGATGATAGTGATAATGAAATGTACGAGATTGGCGTATTCGATACATTGTCCCGAATTGTAGAATCCGTGGATGAACCAACATGACACAAATATTTATCCCAGATGGGAATCGATCCCACAACCTGTGGTGTGAAAGGTAGCATATGTACCAACCACACCTGTCAATTATGTATGTGAGAACCAGTGACAGATTATGGATCTCCTATCTCAGACCATAACCATGCTTACTTACATTGCACTAGACTACTTATGGTCTAATGCATTGTAGTATAAATACATACACTATTATCATTACACTTGAATGCACTCATCATTCTACACTCATTACTTTCACCATCATCATTCCTCATCAGTTTCAATGAAGATAATATTATGATTTGACGATCACCGTAGTCTAGTTGGTAGTGCTCCTGCCTACGAAGCTGGTGGTCCTGGGTTTGAATCCTGGTAAGTGCAAATATTTGTGTAATGAGCACAAATATTTGTTTCTGAGTCATGGATGTTTTCTATGTATTTAAGTATTTATCTATCTATATAAGTATGTGTATCGTCGCCTGGTACCCATAGTACAAGCTTTGCTTAGTTTGGGGCTAGGATGATCTGTGTGACAGTGTCCCTAGATATTATTATATTATTATTATTATTTGTAGACCATTGCCATCAGTGACAATTAATAACATAAAAATAAGTAATTAAGATGGTTTAATGCAACATTTACATATTATTACATAATAACAAGAACTTATATGAACAAAGAACTAAAAACCTATATATATATATACAGTACTCTTAAAATAACACATTTTGTCACTTAACACTAAACAATCTTAACGCTTAACACTAAACAATAAACAAAATTGTGAAGTGGCCAATAAGATATAGATAATTTTAAGAGTACCATTTATTTAGATTTTTATTTATTTTGCTTAATGCAAAATGAACAATATCAACCGATGTCAAAACATGTTCTAATGGTTCAGCTTGTGGTATTTCTGGCAAAGGTTCCTGAAAATCTGGAACTTCCACACCATTGGTTGTTGAGATTGGCCCAAGCACCACTTGTTCCACCCCATCACATCCAAAGTACACAGTGAAGCCAGTGCACGTAGTACCTAGCATAGATGCTACACGGTCCAGTGTTTCATCTGGAGGGATGTACGTCTTTCCACCACCAGTCTGTCAAGATTATTTATGATTAGATAAAGATGACTGAATAAAATGTTGCGAATGCTACATTTTCAAGTAAATTATGAGATAAATAGGCACAAACCTTAAAATTGTTATGCCTTATAATCGCACTACATTTTCTAGCAGCTTTTTATAGATTTTCCCACTTTAAGCGTAGTTGCTCAGGACGACGCATTTCTCCCGCCATAGCACTTAACTCCCGCGCTATTGTCTTCCATGCATCGGTCAGTGGTATTCTTAGGGGCGGGTTCTTCTTTTAATTTATTATTGGTTGCATTTGTTGCCTTTGTAGTGATGGCTTTATTTTTACTTATAAGGTCCAGCAGGAAAACCACTTCGAGCTTTCCTAGGGGCATTGACTTCAGCTGAAATTAGAAGTGTAATTACATTTCGGCGCGAATCCGGACAATCATAGTCTATTGTTTGTTGTTTGATATATTATTTAACGTATAAGATCAATCACAATACTTACGGTTAATTGTTGAGCCATATAAATAGTAAATAGAATTCAATTAGAATAAAAAACAATGCACAGACAGCGAATGACAGCCATTAACGAACGTCAAACGGTACGTTTTGTTGCCATGAGAGCATTATATGAAGTTATAGTTTTCTATTTGTTAATTGACGCAATCCGTAAATTATAAATGCGTATTTGAATCCATTAAGCAAAAAAATACGTTATTAAATTATTTAATATAAATTAGAACATACAGCATACCAATACTAATAATTTTTCATAAAGGCGATTTCATTTGAAATGCAAAAACAAAACGTTTCAGAGGGACTCAGTTACTAGAGATAGAAGTGTTATCTATCTTTAATCTTCGATAGGCCTGTGAAGATTTTAATATTGAGACGTCAGCAATAGATAGATCAAACTTAACTACCTGTCTCGGATAGCTATCGGTGTTTAACTGGCAGTAGTTTATTGAGACCGGCCGTTAATAATCTACTTACGTGCTATTATTTTTCTTATTATAAAATAAAACATTGCGTTCATAATAGTGGAATAATCTTTATATCGGGCGAAATAGTGTTAATAAAACGCATTGACGTTCTCCGTCTGTCATTTGTCAACTTTGACATTACGTCCAAACAGGCTTACGTGTATTTGTTGCTATTGGTATTCGCGTCTTGTTTTTCAAAGAACTAAGTGATTTGCACTATATCGGAACTGATAAATTTAGTTATTTGTTAATTGAATACTAAATAAAGTGTCAATAATGTTGAAAGCTGTGATTCTAATCGGCGGACCGCAAAAAGGTAATATTTATGTCCCCATGTACGTCACCGGTTTGTTATCAGTAAACTGCATCAAATAACTATAAATACGAATATTAGTAGTTTTATTTATATTTAAAAACTTGCTTTTACTTAATAGCAACGTCAATAGCATAGGTTTACTATTTAGTTCTGGATTTAAGTAGACTTTATCGCTTAGGTTATGTGAGCTGTTAAACACTGTTTACCCAGGAATAGCCATTAGTTAGCTTTATGATAACACTCGCCTACTATCTAATGAGTAACAATTTGTGATCCACGTATATTTTTGTAATGTTATCGCACCGGAAATAAATACAAATTGTGTACAAAATGTACATTTTTATTTGGCATTGGAAAAGGCTTGGCAAGGATGTTTGGATTTCTGTTCTGAAACATATCTATAGCATGTGTACTAAATTACTGCAGATAAATCAAGTAGCAAAAAATATGATGGCCAGAGAGTTGTTTACAGAAGGCACTGAGTGCCATACATCTTAAACATATTTAATTCTATGGTAACTCACATCAGTGCACTTTTAATTATAGTTATCTGAATAAACTTGTGAACTAGTCTTCAATATATCTTAGTGAGAAGATGTGTTCCATATCAGAAGTATGTAGACTACCAAAATTTAATTTAGTAGCAGTTGCTCAAAACTTATAGACTCAGTTTGATTACACAAGTGTTACTTCCAATATTTAAAATTCAATCACACAAATGCATTGTGTGACTATGAGACAAATAATAAAAAAGTATATTACATTAAATAAACTAGCAATGGAAAAACTTGCACTTGCAAAAACAGATGCTTTTCTAGCTGGAGTTATGAGGTTTTTATTGTTTTATATATATTTAGTCATGAGATTTGAAGCCCAAAATGGGTGCCCTCTGGCCCAGGTTATTAAAAGTGTAGTCTTATTTGCTTGACCTCCTGTCTGGTGCAGCAGTGAATGCCATTTACTCTAGAAATCTACAAGTATAAAAAATATATTATATGCAATAGCATCAGTATGTAAATACCTTAGACTAGTGGCCTGACTTGATTTTGACTGGATTACTGCCATAATCACACTTAAAAACGGTTACATAGAGTAGCATTTAACATGACATATTTTAATTTATAATGGCACTTTAGCTTATGCGCTAAGCTAAAGTGCCATTATAAATTAAAATATGTCATGTTAAATGCTACTCTATGTAACCGTCTTTAAGTGTGATTTACTTTAATAGCTGTTGTTCTGTTACAGCGATCTAGTAATTGCATGGCAGATTAAATGATATTAGGTACAGACGACAGCACATCCAGCTACCCCAATCTGTCAAATTTATTTTATAGATTTTCAACTTTATCACATATGCATAAGGTTCACTTTCAATTGAGGAAATTTGACAGATTGGGGTAGTTTGATGTGCTGGCGTCTGTACAAATGATATAATCTGCTATGCAATTACATGCTGACATTATACATGCTATATACACTTAACACATGGCCAACTGGAATAATAAACCCTTGAAGTTTTCAGTGAATTTCAGGATTTTAAAATCATATTTTTACATAAATTACTTCCTACACCCAAACTAACAGAATTTCAATCCATAATGCCGAAGTTCAATTGTAATTCTATTCTAAAATATATTTTATTACAATTCCAGGCACCCGTTTCCGACCATTATCTCTTGATACACCAAAGCCACTGTTCCCTATAGCTGGGCTGCCTCTCATCCAGCATCATATTGAAGCTTGTGCAAGATTAGAGGCATGCAAGGAGATTCTGATCATTGGGTCATACACTACCAGTACTATGGCACAATTTGTTAATGACATGCAGAAAGAATACCATGTAATCATAAGGTGAGGAAAAATTGAGTTATGATTAAAAATTATAATAATAATATCCTGGGACATTATTTACACACAGCTATCTGATACCAAACAAAGCAGATCTTGTACTATGGAAACCAGATAACAGATATACTACATATACTACTTTTCTTTCGTAAATACATACTTATATTGATAATTACACCCAGACTCAGGACAAACAGACATGTTAATGCACACAAATATATCAACCATACAAATATATCTGTTGTGGGAGGGAATTGAACCCACGACCTCCGGAGGGAAAAGCAAGCATTTGCCAACCAAAAAGAAAAAAGACAACATAGGCTGACATGGCTGGAACTCAAATTGAAATTGGTTTTAATTAAAGTACTTATTGTATTTTTTGGTAAACACACTCATTTATACAATCTTATCAAAAATCTAACCACATGATTGATAATGATAAAGATACATTAGAAATAAGTAATTGATTGATTGATAGATTATTTATTTTATATTGCAATTTTAAAGTATGAATGCTAAGAATTAATTAATTTTGATTTTTAATAATATATTATATATTCTGATGTGCAATGAATTAGTTAATTGATTATTTTTGTGTTATTTATTACATATTCATATTTTAAAGTATCATTAATTAAAGTATTGTTAACTTGTGCACCATGTTGAAATGAAATATTTAAGAAATTTTAAATTTGATGTAACCAGTTTGATTTATGGATGCTTTATATGTCATATCAGTGTCTCATTCAAGCGAGTTGTAAAGTTCTTATGAGAAAAAAGTTCTTTAAAACTAATTACCAATGTTGTAAAATTTATTAGGTAGGTACTATTTCTTTCAAATATTACTATATAGGGACCTTTTTCATGGGATCTAGACTTTCCTCAGTTAGATCCTGAGTTGATAATATTAAATAATAATAAAATATTCATTCACAGATACCTACAAGAGTTCACACCTCTAGGTACAGGTGGTGGCTTGTACCACTTCAGAGATCAAATCCGCGCCGGAAATCCTTCTGCTTTCTTCCTGCTCAACGGTGATGTTTGTGCTGACTTTCCACTGAAAGAACTGATCACTTTTCATGAAGAGAAGCCAAATGCTCTTGTAAGTTATCTTTCCTAATTTTTGTCAATTACAATTGGTTGCATTTGACAGTATTATCTGCAGAAAGAGGGAAGTAGTTTCAACGTTGATAGGATCAAACTGCTTTTTGTAGTGCTGTGTGGTGACAGCATAGAATATCATCACCCCATCTCATCCCATGGGGGCCGTAGAAATTGACCAACTAGACTAACAATCACCCATATATCGACTGTATCGAGAGCTAGTATGTATGAACTTGAGACATTATTAAAGCTTGTTCTAGACGGTTGTAAAACAACGTCCCAACAGAGGTCACCTTGGTGGTTGCCATCCATCTAGACTGCAGCTTTAAACCAAATTTTGGTTTGACCTACAACGTTCTTGCATGCGGGCGCGTGTTCCCAAGCGCGGTTGTAGGACATGGATTTCATCCGTGTGGCCGGTGGATTACATCCAACCAAGGTCAGTTGCGCTGCGGCAGGCAGCGGGTGCGCATGTATGCGAGTATAAAATGTCGTCCGCAAACCAGCCCCGCGAATGCGAAATAGATCCAAAAGTACAAAAAGTTTAACCAAATTACTAACGAATGAAATGTTACAAAATTGCTAAAACGACTAAAGCACGGCCTACTTTTTGAAATTTGGACATATTCGGGCATTTCTACAGCACGATACGTCCGTTGTCCGTTCACGACACAACTACGTGATTTCCCGCGAAAAGACGACTCGCAACTGATTCGCCAGCGTGTTGGCGCGTGGATGACATTTGTGGAGCCGAAACACAATCCGCAGATGGAAACTAGTTCCCACCAAGGTGACCTTGGTGGGAACTAGCTGGGACCTTTGAACCTTTTGGGACGTTGGTTTAGAACAGGCTTTACTGAGAGTAAAACTAAACCGAATAATAAAAGTCAACATTAAAATCAACAGGTAACAATAATGGGTACAGAAGCGACTCGTCAACAGTCAGTGCACTATGGATGTATGGTCCGTGTACCCTCAACGAAGTCAGTTACACATTACGTGGAGAAACCAAACAGCTATGTGTCGACATTGATCAACTGCGGAGTGTATGTGTGTTCTTTGCAAGTGTTCCATACTATGGCAGAGGCGTTTCAGAAGAAACAGGATGGGTTTTACAGGTAAAATATATCCTAATATAAATATAATATAAATATATAATAGATCACATTTGACACTTCATTAAAATTCAACATCGCAACCTTAACCGGCGGGCATAGAATATTATTTATTTTTTGGTATTTAGAACTGCACATTTGCTTGTTTTTTTTTTCAATTACGATTTATCTTTATTGTAATAATTACCAAATAAGGTCATTTTACAATTCACTTTACTAGTAACTGACAGATGTCAAATGAGATCTATTAAATTGGCCCTACTATAAGTACAATGAAAACCAGCAGAAATTGCTCTCTGGCTGTATGGTATCAAATACCATAGAGCCAGAATCAAACATAATCAAAGAATATAAATATATCATAACGTCAGAATTAATTTTATTTTTGAATTTATCCAACTCATTGAAGATACTACTTATAGATAAGCAAGCTAAGTGGCAACTTTGCTCAAGTGCATATATGCTTGAATCTAACAAAAGATGGTCGCGCGTCGTCGAAGAGCATTTTTTCTCAGGTTCAAGCATATATGGACTTTATTTAAATATTTTAAAGTTGATTTTCTAGTGCCTCAATAAAATCCTCTCCGCTGCGCTCCTCTCTGTCTGCGCTGAACCTTACATGACGTCGACTGTACCACGACGTATTATATTGATATTAAAACATTATATGTACAAGTGGTGCATGGCGTGTAATTATAATAATTGTCTATATTATTTCGAATGGATGAGAGAATGGTTACAAATACACTTATTAAAATTATGATTATTAAACTTAAACTATCTCATTTTATATTTTCGATATTGATGTTTTTTTTTATAAAAACCTTTGAAATATAAATACCGAAATACTGTCTCTGTAACGGTACCTCATGTGTGTCGCGGTCGCTTTCATGATTACCAGCCTTCGTTCACACATTCCGAATTTAAATTCAAACATTGAATATGTTTGGATATCTTCTAATATATACGAATTATCCCTCCCTCTTACCTATAATTGCAATTCATGTAAGTCAGGATCAACAGTGGCTCACAATGAAATTACATTGAGCGATGAGTCATGTCCCGGAGAATCGCTTTAACTGTCTTGAATCCCACAACTAATTTTATCAGAAAGATACATGGAGGAGTTACAAAAAGTAGTTCCAATAGACTGACCTGCTTGATATTTCGTGGAAACCATAATATATCTGTGAAAACTTTTAATTGGCCTTCATCTTCTATTCTGTGTGTCATTTGTATTCTAGCTGTAAGTTTTCCTTAAGTAATAAAGTAAAATAAAAATAAAATGTCCTGGGACATTATTCTTACACGGCCGATCGGCGATCTGATTCCAAATTAAACAGAGCTTGTACAATGAAAACAGATAACTGATATACTACATAAAAATATATTACTTTTCTTTTGTATATATATACTTATATAGATAAATATCCAGACGCGGGACAAACACACAAATATCTGTCCTAGGTTGGAATCGAACACACGACCTGCGTCGTGAAAGGCAAGCATCTACCCTACAAAAAAAGCCCAATACATTCTATTCACAAACTTGGACTGCGACACCACAATAGGAATGGCACAAGCAATGCTCAAAATAAGGACTAAAAATACTGAACTCTATTTCTCGATACACTTGTGTACTTGAGTACGACGCGAGGCCAAGCTCCTGAAGACAGTCTTCGATGTAATTAAAACATGTCGAGATTATGTTAAGAAGTACTATGTAGTAAGTGAGGCGCTCATACCTAAATGCTATCACCGCGGCACCGGTCCGTAAACCATCGGCGAGGTTAAGCAACTAAACTCGCGGTCAATCCATAGATAGGTGACCACCAAAGTGGTCCCGGTTGTACTCCTTAGACACAACTGTGAAGTACCTCAAGAAAGGTAGGGCACAGCATTCATTCGCTCGAAGAGCAGCCCGACTGGGGAAGTACCTCCACCTTACAGAAGGCATTCCTTAATAATAACATTAATAATTTAATGTTGTGTTTCTGAGTGTGAGTAAGGTCGCCAGAGCTGATCGGGGTGGGGGGAAGGGTCAGCAACACTTGTTTGCTGACTCTTAAAGGCCGGCAACGCAGCTGCGACTCCTCTGGTGTTGCGAGTGTCCATGGGCGGCGGTGATCACTTATCATCAGGTGACCCACTTGCTCGTTTGTTGTCCTCTGACATAAAAAAAAAAGAAAAAAAAAAACAACAGTCGTTAAGCCATATGAGAGGCCTATTACGGCTTGACCAACTCTGACACTAGGGTAACCACTGCCCATGCGATAAGTAAGTCAGTAAGAAGTACTATTGTGAATGTTCTTTTCAGTGGAAATGGTCAGAGCAGTCCACACCCTGGTTACATGTCGTGGGAACAAGATGTGCTAGCACCCTTGGCTGGAACTAACAAGTTATATGCAATGCAGGTAAGTTCTTTCTATACTTATGACTAATAAAAGTGTTTTTAGTCAATTTTCGGTGGTAGCATGTTCAACCACAGAAAATTTGCTACTACTGAGTTCCAATCCAGACTCGGGCCATCTATATATTATCATATTTAACGGCTCAACGGTGTCCAGATAGACCCTGAGAGGTACAGACGCCAGCACATCCAGCTACCCCAATCTGTCAAATTTCTTTTATGGATTTTCAACTTTATTACTTAAGCATAAGGTTCGCTTTCAATTGGGGAAATTTGACAGATAGGGGTAGCTTGATGTCTGGCCTCTGTTCCAATTTTAAAAATTATGTATAAATGTGTACAGGCGCCAGCACATCCAGCTACCCCTATCTGTCAAATTTCTTTTATGGATTTTTAATTTTATTACCTAAGCATAAGGTTCACTTTCAATTGGGGAAATTTGACAGATAGGGGTAGCTGGATGCGCTGGAGTGTGTACAACCGAGAGAAATCTTGCTTCATAGAGCCTACGATACTGTTGTCTATGCTTGCCCTTAAGCAATTGTAGGGCATATATGGGATTACCATACATCCCTGTCACCGTATTTAAGTATCACGTCGTGTATCGTTACTTGGCCCGTTTTTGTTTCGTTTATCAATCAACATCATCATACCAGCCGAAAGACGCCCACTGCTGGAAAATACCGATAAATTACCGGTCTTGCGCTATCCGCATCGAGCGACTTCCAGCGACCCGTACAAAATCATCGGTCCATCTTGTAGGGGGCCTGCCCACGCTGCGTCTTCCAGTTCGTGGCCGCCACTCAAGAACCTTAATCAATATCGTTTATAAATATTTCAATATATAGTAAAATCTATGTCAAATATGTCTGGGCGAAGAAACACGAACCTCTTCCTGGTGGTTCTTCTCAACAGTAATTGAACTGGTTTTTGATTAATTTATCATGATTGGAGTGAATTGTTTTTGTTTTCGTTGTTTTCCATTGATTTTTTTATTATAATAAACCGTTACTACATTTAGTTTCCGTTTTTATTTATTTGCCAATAAGTCCCGTATCAGTTCTCAACAATAATGGCAACCGTAGGCATATACAAACAGAATATTTGAGTCAATAAGTCCACTAAACTATATAGTAACTATAATCTAGTGAATCCTAAAGCAAAGTCTGTATTGTTGTTATGTCAATGTTATATGTGTTTTTGTTTCCAGGTAACAAATTGGTGGTCCCAGGTAAAAACTGCAGGTTCTGCAATCTACGCAAATCGACACTACTTAGAACTGCATAGGGGAAGGTCGTCACTTGAAGAGCCGTGTACGATATTACCCGACGTGTTCATACATCCTACTGCTGTTGTAGATTCCACTGCAGTTGTGAGTATAGAAGATTTTTTATTTATTAATAACAAAAGAAGAAGTTTACCACATAAACCGACCTGCGCGATAATACCCGACGTGTGACGACATTGTACTATTTATGTATATTTAACTACTAGTGAGGAAA
Organism: Pseudoips prasinana; assembly: GCA_951640165.1. Lineage (NCBI taxonomy): Eukaryota > Metazoa > Arthropoda > Insecta > Lepidoptera > Nolidae > Pseudoips > Pseudoips prasinana. The sequence goes on from OX621254.1 coordinate 11,254,747, forward strand.
ACAACACTTTTTTATGATGTTATTATAAAAGACAATAAAGAAGATAACCGTCATCAGAATTGCTGCATATTGTTTGCTTGCCTTGCACGTGGATGACCCATGGTAATCGAACCCACGAGGGTTCGATTCCCATAGGACAGATATGCCTTTGTACAATTCTGTGCAAGAAGTTTAAAATAAATAAATATACATGAACATGTATGTTTGTTCCGAGTCTGTGTGTAATTCACTATATGTATGTACCAAATAAAATAGTTTATGTCGACAGGCCTGTTGTCGTGATTGGCAAATGCTTGCTTTTCACGCCGGAGGTCGTGGGTTCGATTCCCATCCAGGACAAATATTTGTGTGCATGAACATGTCTGTTAGTCCTGAGTCTGCGTGTAATTATCTATATAAGTATGTATTTAGTATAAATATGTAATATATCAGTTATCTTGTTTCCATAGTACAAGCTCTGCTTAGTTTGGGTCCAGATGGCCGTGTGTATATAATGTCCCAGAATATTAATATTAGTAAAATTATATCGTGGATTAGTTATTCTGACTTGGTATCTTATTAAGAGTACTTATATGTTTGCCACAGTATACATATAATAACTATCTTTTGTTAACAGATTGGACCTAACGTTTCTATCGGCGCAGGAGTGACAGTGAAGGCAGGAGTCAGAATCAAAGAGTCGATAGTACTGAACAATGCGACGATACACGAACACGCGTTAGTTATGTATTCTGTTGGTACGTTTATTTTATCTATAACATAACATCATCAGCCTGATATTGTCCACTGCTGGGCATAGGCCTCCCCCAAAGGTTTATATAACTTTGCTATTTGGAGGGGTTTGCTTTAGTCAGCGTGCTTGGCATGCGAGTTGACTGCACGTGTGGCGAAGCGGCTACGACAGTTGCCTCGCCGCTACGTGTTGCGGGTTCGAGTCCCGCGCTGGACAACTATTTGTGTGACCCATAAATAGTTGTTCAGAGTCTGGATGTAATTTGTATCCGTCTGTTATGTGTTTGTAAAGTACCCCGCGACACAAGCAATAAATTCCCTAATGCGGGCGTAGACTGAAAAAAAAAAAAAAAATTTAATATATTTTTCATCTTCTTATTACTTTTTCTTTATTCCGTGTTATTTTTTTCATTTATTTTTAAATGTACAATCGTTTAAAAAATAGTACAAAAAATAATTTTTGAATTGGGTATATTTCCGAACGCACCATTCACTCAACAAGTTCGTTCTCTTTACATTAGGATGACGTCACTACGCGTAATCGTATCGAGCTTTCGATAGTCGCTCGAATGTGCTTCGTGCTACCTACTATCGTCATACTCCGTTATCGTATCGAGGACTCGATACGTTTACGAGACCAATTCGATACTTTTTCGTGCTATAAAAATAGACAGTATGGAAACTACCTACAAACGGTCGAAACGGCACACTCACACAAACATGCGCATCGACAAGAACCCTAAGCGGTTGTCGCGGCGCTGTCAGTAGTGAGTGCCGCGTCACAACGAGTGGTCGTGTATAAGTTTATCTCCGCAATCTTTTTAAAATCCACGTGCGTATTGCCTAGTATACGGCTGTTTGATATCGGCTTCATCAAAACGAAAAAATTCGTATTTTAACCGTCCAGGGGCTCAACCGGCTAAGTCGCCGAACATCAATTTCTTAAATGGCGTTCAATTAAATAAAGCTTAAAAATGACTTAATCGTTAAATCGGCTTCCATGAGCACATGTGACGTCATAAATGGTCCGTAATCGATTGTCAACTGTCGTTGAAGCCAATTTAACGATTGGTTAAGTCATTTTTAACCTTAATTTATTTGAACGCCATTTAAGAAATCGATGTTCGGCGTCTTAGCCGGTAGAGCCCTTGTTGATTTAAAAAAAATATGTTAAAAATAGGTATCTAAAATATTAAAAGCTACAATAGAGCGCAGGTAATTATTTCATCAGCTAGGCTTAGTTACCTTACTGTTCATATTTATACTGTGGTTAGGTGGTAGCTAGTACACAGGAGGCGCTGCTGCCAGACTACCTGTATATCCCTTATACGCCTTTTACGATATCCATGGGATGGTTTGGGATGGTTCTGTTATTATTTCTGAGCCGGAAAGCACACCGCTAACTTTATTTATTTTTGTATATTATTAAGTCAAAATCGCTATTATGACTTTAATACCACTAAACCAATTAAACCCTTTAACTAGTAGTAGGTATTTTTCTAATTTGTGGCAACTACATTGTCTAACTTGTACAACGCACTGCCCATACGATAAATAAAAAAAGAAAGATTGATTGACTAACTTACCAGCTGTGTGGTGACGGCGGAGAATATTAGACAGAATATCATCACCCCATCTCATCCCGTGGGGGGCGTAACAGCCGACCCGAGGGAATATCTACCAGAGGACGGGCAGCAGCGTCTCTCTGAGTACTATGACCATCCTACTGCGATCGCCAACCCGTATGCCAAGCGTGGCGATTATGGCATATATAGGTTCATATAGGTACTCTCGGGCGGGCCTATGAATGGGGTGTAGAGAACCTAGTCAAGTTTAACCCCAATAAGACACAAGTGTGCGCGTTCACTGCGAAGAAGGACCCATTTGTCGTAGCGCCTCGATTCCAAGGCCCGGTTCGCTTTCAGCGTCCATACATCCCACGTAAATGCCGGCTCTGGAATGAATTACCTGCTGCAGTGTTTCCCCAGCGCTACGACATGTCCTTCTTCAAACGAGGTTTAAAAAGAGAATTAATTTCACAGTAGGCAGCGGTTTGCTGTGCCCCCTGGCACTGCGAATGTCCATGAGCAGCGGTTACCACTTACTATCAGATGGGCCGCTAGCACGTCTGCTACCAAAAGCAATAAAAAAAAATATCCCTTCAAGATGATTATTGAGGCTTTTGCCCAGCAGTGAACTTTTTACAGCTGTTATGATGATGATGATGATTGAATAACTTACGTTTTTATGTTCCAGTGGGCCAAGAAGCAACTGTGGGTGAATGGTCGCGTGTAGAAGGGACTCCTTCAGACCCCGACCCGAACAAGCCGTTCGCCAAAATGGATAACACTCCACTTTTTAACACCGATGGACGGTTGAATCCGAGTATTACAATATTAGGTATGTATTCAGTTTCAAAAAGCTTTTCTTCACTGACCAAATTTATTTCTTCACAAATTTCAATATACAGAATTAATAAAATGTACCTAAACTAAAATGAGATAATTCAGCAATTTATTTTTAGCAATTAGTTTGGTGAGGTTGTCATTCGACATAGACCTCCCCTAGTTTTTAGTGTTCCGTACCCAAAGGGTAAAACTGGACCCTATTACTAAGATTTCGCTGATTGTCCGTCTGTCACCAGGCTGTATCTCATGAACCGTGAGCGTTAGACAGTTGAAATTTTCACAGATGATGTATTTCTGTTGCCGCTATAACAACAAATACTTAAAAATAAAATAAATATTTAAAGGGGCGTGAATTCTTTGCTCGATTTTATAGATAATGGTACGGAACCCTTCGTGCGCGAGTCCGACTCGCACTTGGGCGGTTTTTTCCATTCGTCTCTGTCTCGAGCAAGTCTTCGCCATCCTTTTGGTAGATCATCTACCCATCTTTTCATTTGTCGTCCTCTGTGTCTTTTCCCTTATATATATTAGGTATATATAATAGGAGAGAAATACAGCATAGAATTTAATGGCCTATTAAATTATTTTTTTTGAGATAACGATTGTACAAGGGAAATGAATCAATCTGTCGCGATGTTCTTTGCAAACATATAATTGTCGGACTTAAATATATGGGCACACAAATATACGAGAATCGAACCCAGGACATGAAGTAGTAAGGCGACAGTCTTAACCGTCTTCTTATACGGTAGATTCACATACGAGAGTTTAAAAACGGCGCCACCTACTGATATCTCTTTTCAAATTGAGCTCTACCTGTTCCGCAATAAAGTCTAGTTTCTATTATTTCCGCTGGTAGCTTTTAACCTAATGATATAATATTACGTATGTGGGATCGAGAAGTTTTTAGACGGAATTTTGTTTATAACGCGAAGGCTAGTGATTATTAAGACATCAATCATTTCTACCTGAAGAGGAGCCCGGAATCAATTTTTTTTATATCGTGGAACATTATTCTCACACACAGTCTTCTGATACCCAACTAAGCAGAGCTTGTACTATGGAAATCAGATAACTGATATACTACTTTTCTTTTGTGAATACATACTTATATAGATAATTACACCCAGACTTAGGACAAATAGACATGTTCATGCACACAAATAACTGTCCTTGGTGGGAATCGAACCCACGACCTCTGGCGTGAAAAGCAAGCATTTTAGTGATGGCTCCGGGGACTCGAAACGATTGAAACGGACCCAGCCCAGTGTGCCTAGTATGAATCTATGTAGGTACACACGGGTACATATCAAGCTATACATTTCCAGTATAAGCTGATCTCGCATTGTCTACCATTTTACACCCAAATATATGTATATAGAAACAGATATGTTCATGCACACAACTATCCGCCCTGGGTGGGAATCGAACCTACGACCTGCGGCGTGAAAGGCAAGCATCTACAAACCACGCCGTCAACTGCTGTTGGCCAAATACAGCGGCCAATCTTAATGGATATTAGCCTACTAAACAAGGCATATAGTACCTGAGTATGTTCATAAACATGGAAATTATGAGATATCATGCCCAAAGCGTAAACCGCTCTCATTTTCAAATATCTTTTCATCATTTCATTTACCCTTTACCGTTCTCATCCTTCTTTCTTACCTTTTACCGATTCTCGACTTTTTAGACTGACTGCACGTGTGGCGTAGCGGTTAAGACACTCGCCACTCCGTGTTCCGGGTTCGAATACACCTCACAGGACAACTATTTGTGTGACCCATAAATGGTTGTTCAGAGTCTGGATGTACTTTGTGTCCGTCAACTATATATTTGTAAAGAATCCCGGACACAATCATTCATCTCAGTAGTGCGGGAGTTGTCTTATTAAAAAAAAATCGATGGTTTTTAATATTTATAAGACTTCGTTTGTGATAAAGAAAAACCCGGCCGAGTGCGAGTCGGACTCACGCACGAAGGGTTCCTTACCATCTATCATCATCATCTATAAAAAAGAGCAAAAAATTCACGTTTGTTGTATGGGAGCCCCCTTAAATATTTTATTTTGTGTTTTAGTATTTGTTGTGATAGCGGCAACAGAAATACATCATCTGTGAAAATTGAAACTGTCTAACTATCATGGTTAATGAGATACAGCCTGCTGACAGACGGACAGACAGACAGTGAAGTCTTAGAAATAGGGTCCCGTTTTACCCTTTGGGTATGGAACCCTGAAAATGAAGCCTGCACACGGGTGAAGCCTCGGGTGGACTATGGTATTATAATATTGATTTCTTTTACAGGTGCAGGCGTAGTGGTTCCAGCAGAGACAATTCTCCTGAACTCCATAGTGTTACCACATAAGCATTTAACAAGAAGTTTTAAACACGAAATCATTTTATAGTCCTGGCAGCACTGGAAGACAACTGTCAGAGACACAAAAAAAATTGATGCCTAAGATCATTATTTTTTATTTTAGTATAATAAATACTATGTAAGGATTGCTATACATTTGTTAGTATAAGATTTGTTCTAAATTTTATTCTGAGTATAATAAATTTAGATCACTGACAGGATTAAAATAAAATTAAAAGGTTTTTATTCACGTAAACTTTAAAAAAGCGCTTGTAATTAGTCAGAACATGTTTGTAGTTAAGAATGCATAATTATTTCTGGGTACATATAATGAAGATATTAAGGTACACGGATTGATAAACCATTTATAAAAGATTTGAACTTGAATTCTCAGGGGTAAAGCCCCCAATGTTTAATTATCTAATACTATCTCGTTGCCCTAGTGGTAGCGTATAGAAGAGAGCGTATAGTAGATAATGAGGTTCTGGGTTCAAGTCCCGGGGCGGGTGAAAAAGTTTTTCTTACTATCAGCCCGGAGTCTGGCATTTGGAGACTAGCATGTGTATGCTAGTCTCCATCGAGACTAGTCATCATGAGTGAAATTCACCCAGGAGGACGTTATTATTCGCCAATTTAACTACGGTGAATCCTGTAAGAACCTCGAAATTAATTATTCTTAGAATAAAATTTAGAATATGCTTAATATAATAAATATACTTACATATTGATTAAAAATAATTTTCAAATATAATTTGTGAGCAAACTTTGCAGAAACGCTGTTAAGTAAAAGGATATTTATTTTTTAATATTTTTATGTAATATATTATCGATACCTAGCATTCCTGTGTAGTTTCGCTCGCTAATTTAACCTACTAATTATAAGTTGCAGACATCTTTAAAATGTATTGTATAAATTGCGGGTGGGAATCGAACTCACCAACCACGGATACGGCCCTATATGCGTTAACTACTCCGCCACCGCACCGACTCTCACCGACACCGTTCTCAGACACTAATTTATACAATCCTTTCGAATTTATGCAATCCTTTCGATATCTTTTTAACGCACTGAAGACGGTTTTATTTATACAATTACTTTGCTTTAAGAAGTTAAAAAAGCTATAATTATATTTGACTAATATGAATACTTTACTTTTTCGTTTGCCTACTCTTTCGTGAGTAGTCGTGTGGCTTTATTAATATTGCCGTACAACGCGAACGTTGCAGGATAAATACCGACCAAAATAACAATGTTCTTTTGACATTGGCACAATAATACATTAACCATACGACTTTAAAGTTATAGGTTGTTAACATTTAGTTCAGTTGCAAGCAATAACAATGCATGAAAAATCCGTATAAAAAAATAATTGGAAATGCATTGTGAAAGTGTCTCATACAATAATTAAAAGTTGACCCCGTGAAGCATCTACATCTCCATGTCGGAAACTGCCCTGAGCAGAGTTCCATATCCCAAAGACCCCAGGCTCTTGGAGCGGTCAACCTAGTTTATAGTCTAAGCCCACGCTCAAGTGAAATGAAACAATTAAGTTCATTTTTAACAAAAAATAATCTTTAGGAGAGGTAGGGCACAGCGTTCATTCGCTCAAAGAACAACCCGACTGGGGAAGTACCTCCACCTTACAGAAGACATTCCTTAATAATAACATTAATAATTTAATGTTGTGTTTCCGAGTGTGAGTAAGGTAGCCAGAACTCTTAAAGGCCGGCAAGGCACTCGCGACTCCTCTGCGAAGGTCCATGGGCGGCGGTGATCACTTACCATCAGGGTGACCCACTTGCTCGTTTGTCGCCCTCTGATATATAAAAAAAAAAATAACATACATAGCAACAGAAAAACAAAAATTTTGTTGAGCGTCAAAAAGGCCCCTATTTCAACGTTAGCTACAGCAACACATATGAGAGCTGATCTTCCGATAGAGGCCACAATGTATAAATATAAAATAATTTTAATTTGACCTTTTTCATGCGATGGTAAATATTTTTTGTAACGACGAGTTAACTGATAAGATGAAATGGTAGGCGGTAGATCATACCAAATTTCACTAAAAATAATTTAAATTAATTAAAAATATCCTGTGTGCTTTTTTAATATTAAATTAGCAGTGTTGCAATATGTATGATATAATGTACGGTTAAGTTACAAATAAGTAGTGTGATATCGAAATATTGAGAAAATTACAGATGTAACGCTAAACATAAGACACCGCTTCCGCTGATTAACACCTCGGATCAAATATTTGATACTTAACCGTAGGATGACCAAAAAGTTTTATGTATTTCAACAGTTTGTTTTTTTGGTGCACAATTATGTGTGGTATATCATAGTCGAAAATGTTAACCCATAGTCATCATCATCATCATCATATCAGTCGAAAGACGTCCACAGCTGGACAAAGGCCTCCCCCAAAGTTCTCCACAATTGCCGGTCTTGCGCTATTCGCATCCAGCAGTTTCCAGCGACCCGCACAAGATCATCCGTCCATCTTGTAGGGGGCCTGCCCACGCTGCGTCTTCCGGTTCGTGGTCGCCACTCAAGAACCTTTCTGCCCCAACGGCCGTCGGTTCTACGAGCTATGTGCATAATACTAAAGAAAAAAAATTACTTAATCTTATATACAGTTTACATATAGCTCATTGGAAGCGTGCGATAACAACGACGTGACTTTCACGCTTTTTGTTCCCCCAAAAGATTTCACTTCGACACTTCAAAAGAAAAAAATCAGTTTTATTTGGGAGTGCTATTCAGTAGCTGCTACGTCAAATACTTCGCGGTAGGTTAACGAAAAAACATGACGATATTTGTTTAATTAAATAATGAAAATTTTAACCCAATAAAACACAGTATTTTTAAGTGAAATTTTAATAGACTCGTTGAGCACTTTTTGTGTGAACAAATTCATGGAACGCCCATCGTCTTGACCGCACGCTTCCCGTTAGGTATATGTATACTCTATACATACTTTTATACATTATCTATACATATAATAAAATCGTAGAAAAGTCAAAACTGTACATTGAACATTTTTTTAAAGGATACTTGGGGCGTGATTTACTGTCGATATCGACGCCAAAATTATAGCTATTAGAATTTTTGTCTGTTTGTCTGTATGTATGTCCGGGCTAAACTCAAAAAGTACTGCATGGATTTAATTCAAATTACGCATGAATATTACTAAGACGTCGGGTCAACATATAGGCTACATATTATCACGCTATCATCTACGGGGGAGGAGTTGTGATAATTTATAAAATTTAACGCGGGTAAGACCGCGGGGCACAGCTAGTACATTATATATAAATAAACACTATATCTCAATGCAAAGTGTACTACATAGCTTAAGTGTATTAGCTTTTCTCTATACAGAAATTTGGTCACCCTATATTGAATTATTATCAAGTCTGATAATACCTACTTATGTCGCGGAAGGAGGATGTATCCCTTTGAGTTAATGGAGGCGCCTTGAATGTTTATGGCAAGCTGGTATGCTTTTTAGCAGTGGCGAAGAGTTCATATAATTCGATTGTAATCTATATATATATAAAAATCAATGCCACTTTTCGTTGTAATGTTATAACTCAACCACGCCTTTACCGATTTGGCTAATTTTGGTCTTGAAACTCAAACTCAAACTCATTTATTCGTATGATTTTTGGTAATACAGGGTCTTAAAATAAACATAGTTCCTCAAAAATCTGCCAAAAAAGGCGTACACGTTTGCTTTGATATTATACAATCTATACAATAATTTGCTGTACATTTTATTTTAAATTACATAAATTTGTACTCTGGAATTACATTATTATCAAATCTATCATTCAATATATTAAAATATCATATTTAGTGGCACCAAGTTTAATGTCATATTATGGTTAAAAAAAGTAATATGTCAAAGACTTAAATATTAAATTTGTCATGAAGAATTAAATATGTCAAAATGAAATGAAATTTGAAACCCGTACAGGTCGATTAGGTGTCATTAAATACAATGTCAAGAAAACAAAATACAACATGTCATTGAATACAAATAGCTATTAGTAAATACATCTTAAATGTCATCAACTAGGAATTCGGTAATGGTATAATAGCACTTTTCATTAAGCATTATTCTTAGTTTATGTTTGAAACTAGCAAGCGGTAAATCTTTTATTACATTAGGTACTTTATTGAAAATCTTAGGTGCCATACAAAATTATTCGTGGAAGTCCAGGGACACAGTGGTTCGTGTAGAACAAGCTAGCTGGACAATATTATTTGTTTCGATTTTTATTTATAAATGAGGTTATTAAGCAAAGATATAAGGGTCATAATACTATTTGAGGTCCATTGGTCGTTTGAGCAGGTATAGTGAAATAAAAACACAATATTTTTTTAAACAATTTTATAAATAAATTTAACTATAAATGTAACTATAAAATCTAATATCAGATACATAAAATACCTACTTAAAAACTAAATCGATCACTCATCATCACTATCATCAGATGAATCATCCATTGAATAGTCATGATCATGAGTGGCAGAACTATGAAAACTAGAAACTATATTAACATTTTGTTCCTTAAAGCTAGGTTGAACTAATAAATCTAGGACTTCGATAGGGAATGAACCTATTTTCTTCCGGGGAATTTCTCTTAAACCATTTGAGGAGCTGGGGAACAAAAGCGGACTTGTCCACTGTACTCGAATTTTTTATTTTTATTTTTTTGCACTCTTTAAGCTCATATCTATCGAACCCCGGAGTATTGTGTATCAAAAGCGGTCCGATCTTAGAGAAAAAAATTGTTAAAAATGATGATTTCGTTCAAAAGCGGACTTGTCCTGTTAGAAATTTATTAAAATTCTAAGGGATTTTTTCTCCAATCAAAACCGGACAAAAACGTAAGGAGAATTGCCGTTAGTACGAAAAATGTCAAACAAAACCGGACAAGTCTAAAAAAAATCATTGTTTTTTTGTTATGATATCCCTAAATCAGTTGTGGCAACACTGCTAAATTAAAAAAAAGATAATCAGCTGTGTGACGGTCATTGCTTTCGTAATATTCGTAATTTTGAGAAGAATTTTCCTAGAAAACCGACAAAATTATGGACGGAATCGAAGAAATAGTGGCCAATATAAATGACGGCTCACGTAAACGAAAAAAAACAGGACGGCAAGCGCAAAACAACAGGGAATCGAAGTGAGTGTAAAATTATACCTACCGGTGCGTGTTTGTTATTATTCTAACCTATGATGAATTTAAAATTGCTATTATTTTGTTTTAGGTACGCAGATAAAGACCCCCTTGCTTTGAATTTCGTGTCTGCGTGTGAACATAACAAGGGAAAATTTAAGTGCCAGACTTTGACATTAAACGAAATTGTTTACAACCGCAAACTACTATATGAAAAAATTGGCAAAAAATTACAGGATATTTACTTGTCACGGCTCATATCACCATGCCCCATAGAAAGAGAAAGATCGAGAGAGGAATCTCGCAAACCGCAGAGGAATAAGTACTTTGTGACATACTTTCTCTTCCGTGATTCAAAAAGGTTAGTAAAAGTATGCAAATCTTTTTTTTTGGCTGCTCTTGGGCTCAGTAAGCACAGGGTAAACTTAATTGCGAGCAAATTATATGAAGGCAAAACGCCACTTGACGGCAGAGGAGGAGACAGGAAAAGTTTCAAAAGTATTGATAAAAAGGAATCTGTAAGAAAATTTCTCGGTGGTTTGCCAGCAAAGGAGTCACATTACAATCGAAATAAATCAAAAAGAGTGTACCTGTCATACGAGCTAAACGTAAAAAAGTTGTGGGAGTTGTACAATAATTCAGCGACTGATGATTTGAAAGTCTCACAAACGATGTTCCGAAATGTTTTTGAGAACGATTTTAATATTGGGTTTGCGTCACCATCTTCCGACATATGTAGTACCTGCGAACTGCTGAAAAATAGGCAGAAGACTGAAAATAATCCTGAAGAACTTCAATCATTGAAACTTCAACTCCGAGTTCATAAAGCTAGAGCCAAAGCGTTCTTTTCCCTTACCAAAGAAAAACCTGAAAATTCTATGACAATATGTTTTGATCTCCAACAAATTCAATCCCTTCCTAAAACGCCAATCCAGGAATGTTTTTATTTACGACAAGTTGGACTTTATTCTTTCTGCATTACTGATATGCCTACAAAGGAGCCACATTTCTTCATATGGACAGAAAACCAAGCTAAAAAAGGCGCCACCGAAATTGCGTCTGCCCTTTTAACATACCTGATGTTTACTGATTTTTCTGAAGTGGAAGTTTTACGCCTTTTTTCGGACGGGTGTGGAGGTCAAAATAAAAATGCACATGTCGTCCACACTTTGATTTTCTGGTTGAAAAACTACGCCCCTCAAAATGTCGCCAAAATCGTACTAACCTTTCCTGTACGCGGTCACAGCTTCTTGCCGGCGGATCGAGTGTTCGGGAGGGTCGAAAAGGACTTGCGGAAGATGCCTTTCATTTTGGATCCAAAAAAATATCATGAGGTTTACGCAAAGCATGGCAAAGTTCATATTTTAGCTGAAAACTGGAACCTTTACAACGTCAAAAACCTTGAAGACTATTACAAGAAAGTGGAAAGTATTCGTGATGCAAAGAGAATAATAATAGAAAGAAAGTCAACCATCATCCAAACAGAAACTCCTAGTCAATCTCAACAATCAACACAAAGAAGTCAGGGCCGTAGTCGTGGCAGAGCACGTGGCCGAGGCACTGCAAACATACGAAGAGATCCTACTGCATGTTTAAATCACGTAAACTTTGGTGTGAAAGTCTTAAACACCTATTATGGAGATGAATCATCAGAAAATGCTGTATCATTGTTAAAAATGACAAAAAACCATCCGAGTTTACTACAAAGATTTTCAATGGTTAATGAACTAAAACCAAACAAGAAAAAAGATGTTGAAACACTCTTAAAGAAACAATTCGGAGATAATTGGATGGATAATCAAGAGCTTGATTGGTTTAAAAACAATATATTCCATACCTCACCAGTGGCAATTGCTGAAACAAGTCAAATAAATGACGAAGACGACGACCACAGTGACGATTGTGACTGTTGCGAACCAGATGTGGGAGAGTTCATATAATTTTTAAATAAAAAAAATACAATAATAGAATCTAGTTTTCTTTCATAACCGGACATGTCCATAACTCTTTCAATCATAACCGGAGTTGTCCACCTTTTGTAATCAAAACCGGACTTGTCCATTACAAAAAAAAAAAAAAAAAATTGAAAACGCATAGTTTTATGACCAACAAGCAGGCTATTAGTTATGTTGTATTAAATACTAATTATACTGAAATGCACAAAATTACAGCCCATATGCATATACCTATTTCAGTTTTTTTGCTCTAGTGTAAAATTTGATTAATTGGACAAGTCCGCTTTTGTTCCCCAGCTCCTCATTTATTACAGGGTCAGATGTTATCAATAACATATTAAGTAAATCTCTATTCGTAGCTATTCGCGATCGTTTTCGTGTGTTGTGTTCACGAAATCTTCTGCAGTCCTTATTCCGAGCTTCCTGTGCTTCCTCGGAAAGCTGGCCTATAGGCAGAAGTGACGATTTAATTACCTCGCCACTGTGCAGAAGTATTTTGTGAACAGTCGCGGGCATATAATACCATGGATAGAGATTTACGTAAAGTTGTCTGGTTTCTTGAGCTAAGGTTACAAATTTTTCAATATTTATGTCATATCCTGATGATAAAGTACGAAGTAGTATGCTAAATTTTTGTATAAGTGAAACATCTAACCCTGTAATATCGGCACTTGCCTCGGGATTTTCAAAAAATCTTCGCGCGGTATTTCCGTCATTAGTGTTACCGAACCCTGGTTTTGGTTTGTCTACAATCAAGCCCATCTCGCTTTTAAAACGCTTTTTAATGTCATCTGAACGTTGCTTCACACTAGCTTTGTCTTCGGCTGATCTAAGTTGCCATTTTTTTACATTAAGTCGATAGCTAATGTGAAGCAAGCATTCAAAGCACCTAATCCAAGCGTGCAACGTAGACAAACCAAAACCAAGATTATCTTTATTCGCCGTAAACTCTTTTGACAAATCATTCATCATTGATGGAGTTGCCCCACAAATAAAACATTTCTGTGAAGAAGAAGTTTCGGTCAAAGTATTGCAAACCTTCCCGTCAATCATTGTCAAAAGCATAACATGTGTGACAGATACTTCGGTCTCCATCACCTTGCAAGTTGTCGGCAATAAAGCATTTATCTCTTCTAAAACCTTATTGGTTTCGGTTATCGTTAAATCTTTGGTTTCCTTAGAAAAGATAAATTTTATTGGGCGACAATGCATTATAGAAGAGGGCCGAGGATTCTGCCACACAATATTACCTTTTTCGTCTCCCAATTGAAGGGGAACGAATGAAAATACAAACAAAAACTCATCACTGTTATCACAGTTGGTGAATTTTTGTTTGTACAAACTGTGACCGGAACTTCCGTCACAACCCCACTTACTGGTTAATGTGAATGATGTGCAAGGTAACAGACTACTGACAACTTCTTGTTGCGCTGAAACTAAACGTTCCGCAGTTTTATCAAGAACTGCCTGAACTTTGATTTCAGCACGCGTTTCGTTAACAGTAATCTGTTCATCTGGAGGATAGCAAGCTACTTTTGCCCTTCTAACACTGTATAATGACGGAAATACCTTATGTCCGGCTTTGATGCTCCACTTCCGAGTCTGCTTATAGCTATGGCTACTTGATTTACTATCAACATAGTATGCTAAAGCTTCCTCGCTTGTCAGACACCTGGAGGCACTTGTTGCACTCTCTTTATGGGCTATTGAAGGGTCACCAGTTACATCTTTAATTTGACGTGCTACACTTCTCTGACCCGACAAACGCGCTGACACCTCAGCAGCGTATATTAATTCACTAGCACTCCTGGACTGTAAGAGGTCATCTATGCGTCGTCTTTTCGTTTTGAGACTAGAATCATCAAACTCTTTAGAGGGTCTTCCAGGTCCCGGTTCAGTAGATGTACTTGGCATACATAAATAAACGGACACAGCGAAAGATATGTCAACTCCCTTCAGCCACGTTGAATTCTTCTCTAGGAACCGCTCTCGGTTTCTTGCACAGCTGCTCCACTTTTCAGCCAATTTTGAAGAATATTTTGAGATGATGACCTTGACGTCTCTCAGGGACTGCTCCGTAACACCATCAAAGTCATGTCTCAAAGATATAAACCGAAAGAGCTCCACGTTTCGCGTTTCCTTCGGGTGTTTTAGCCATTCTTCAAAAAAGTCCATTTTTGAGACGGTGAAAACTGTTTAAAGAAAAAAAAAGAAAAAAATTAGTTGTGCAAATAATTCGCAATATTTTTTTCTACTAATTACTACTAGATACTTGTGAGAATCATATAAAATAGATTTTACAGAGTGGACATGAGTGGACATGTAATATTTTGACTATTGAATTCAAAAATATGGGTGAAAAAGTCCACTTTTATCGAAACATTTAATTTAATAAAATTAAATAATGAAGATCCTGTGATAAAAATTAACTAAAACAAAACTACTTACCCTTATGTACACAATCCATCACAAAAACACTATCACAAATTTCTTTTAGTGACTTAAAATAATGTTAACAATATGGTGTAAAAATGCAAATGAATGCACTTTGAATTATCAACACTTTATATACTTACCTTAATGACGGGCCTAATGAGGGTAATTACGAAAATTAATAGATGTATTCCTTAATGTATAGGGCTAATGAGTTCATCTTAATAATTAACTATTAGGAATTGAAGAGTTGTTTTTGTCCAGCTAGTTTGTTCTACGCGAATAACAGTGGGAAGGTTTGAACATAGAGAAAATTAAATAAAAGGTCTTGAAAAAGTGTAAAATCAACATCTATCTATGCTCCCATATACAAACAATTTGTACTAATACTTAAAAGCGTAGCGAAGCACGTACCGGGCTGCTAGTTAGTTTATATTATTTATAGACATGCCGGTTGGCGTGGTTGGAAAATGCTTGCTTTTCACACTGTAGGTCGAGGGTTATAATAATAATAATTATTATTATATCAATGAGCAAGCTGGTGACACACACATTAATTGGTATTGTCAAATATCAGTCACCTCCTAACTTTGAC
Organism: Pseudoips prasinana; assembly: GCA_951640165.1. Lineage (NCBI taxonomy): Eukaryota > Metazoa > Arthropoda > Insecta > Lepidoptera > Nolidae > Pseudoips > Pseudoips prasinana. The sequence continues at coordinate 11,270,424 of OX621254.1, forward strand.
TGAAAAGGCACTATCACAATAAAGTACAGACGCCAGCACGTCAAGCTACCCCAATCTGTCAAATTTCCCCAATTGAAAGTGAACTTTATATTTTTGTGATAAAGTCGAAAATCTATGAAAGAAATTTGACAGATTGGGGTGCTGGATGTGCTGGCGTTTGTACATATAACCAACACAATTTTTGTAATGAATTTATTTGAACGACATTGTAATACAGTATGTAAATAAGTTAAGTTAATATTTGGTGCTGTAAATAAACGAATAAGCACAGTTTTCTCTTTTATTGCGTCATTGATGTCATTATACTGAGTTGCATCTGTTTCCGTTTTATTTTTGAAGGTCGGTTGGTGCATACTCCCTTAACAGCATCTTTATTGAATAGGCAGTAAGGGCGATATTTGCAGTGCAAGTGCATCTACTGACGTCGTGTTGATCGAACTAATCTATATATATATAGAAAAATAAATGTTTGTCTGTATGTCCTTTATAGAATCGTAAACTATGCATTTGATCATGTAACGATCTTCAGCAAAGTGTTGTGCATGAGGCCACGAACGTTTCTGAGTTGGTACGACCACTCTTCGACAGATGGCGGAACTATCATTCCCATGAATTTTATACAACATGTAACTTAATTAACGCACATCCTGAAAATAGTTTGTTCAGAATCGTTTACTGAATCGATTTATATCATTTTTAATATAGGCAATTTTTTATTCCCAAAATAATTAAAATTACGAAAATGATTGCCATATTGACCCTGTACAGTCAAAACAAATTGAAATGGACCGTAATTCAAAGTAATAAGACTTTTATAATCGCAGGTCTTTTTGTATTCATACAAATTCCATCGTACAATACAAAATAAATAAAAATAAACTTTATTCTAAGAAGCTAACTTAGTAAATAACATTGCATATACATGTTAAATTAAAAAATCTGTGTATGTATTATGATGACAACATAATATTCTAATTGGGGTGTTTGAGGGTGTGCGTTTATTACGTTACATGTTGTATAATTCCGTAGCAACGCGCGCAGGTTATACCTAGTAAGTTATAAAATGTAGGTCATGGTGCCCGTCGTAACGCATAAGTGTGGGCAGGAACAAGACAGAAGTACTTTCTATTCCTTCACTCTTATGATTACTTATTGGGAGAAAGAGATAGAATACAGCTGGCAGTAGCGAAATTAAGAATAACAATGTCTAGCTCTACAAGGCCGGTCTATAACCGATTAACTAAACTACGGAAAGGACTATTGTTGCTGATAAGACTGTTATTGTTTTCGTGACCTCTTGAGAGTCGAGAATTACATGATGTCAAAATACATTATAATTTTTTTAATAACATTACTTATGATAACATTATATATTACTAGCTGTGTTTTACCCGCATTAAACTTTATAAATTATAGCCTTTGCGTTAATCCAGGGTGTCAGCTAACTCCATACCAAATTTTATTAAAATTGCTCCAGCCGTTTAGACGTGAAGAAGTAACAAACATACATACTCACACACTCACAAACTTTCGCCTTTATAATATTAGTAGGATAAAATGACAACATTTGGTGCTGTAGAGTTTTCTTTCAATGATTTGCCAACTAAACTAAGTAAGTTTGTGTTTTAAGAGTTGGTGATTCTCTGATTATAATTAAAACAAATTATTTATTCAAATTAAGCAAATTGTTTTACTTAAACTCAATATCAATATAAAAATGAGAAATGCAACAAGACTAAATTCACTAGAATTAAAAATTTCAAGTGTTATAATAAGTTCTAATTCGCGTGGTATTGGTGGTCTACTGTTGCATCTGGCTAGCTACCAACATCGCAGTAAAGTCTGACTTAAGCCAATTATACTGTTCCATACCGGAAAGAGAGGTGGGGTACATCGTATCTATTTCCGTTCAAAGACCATCCGTAGGTAATGGATAAGTACGAAATCTAACTGAAGTCCATGATAACTTGGAGAGTAAGATTTGCCGGAGCTTATTAGGTATTAGACCGGCTGCAAGTTCGTTACTAGCCTTTAAAAAAGTATTAAAAGGCCTTGCAGATGTTTTTAAGGCTGCCATATCATACCGGTTCTGAAGATTGAAAATTCATCCAGGTGATATGGAAGAAATGACATATTATATCTTAAGCGATCGTATGCTCCTTTTTTGACTTGATAGTATGAAAAATTACATATATGGTAAGAAGGAAAATAAGATCCCAATTTTATTTGACGGGCCGGTTGACGTGGTATGAAAATACTTGCCTTTCACGCCCCAAATCGTGGGTTCGATTCCCAACACGACACTATTTCTCCACCCAAGACAGATATTTTGTGTGCATGAACATATCTGTTTGTCCTGAGCCTGAATGTTATTATCTATAAAAGCATCTATTTACAAAAGAAAAGTAGTATATTATTACGCACTCGTAGGTTCTGCACATTAAAACTCCGAGATATTTGCCACACACAATATTTAATCGAACAGAGAAACGTTCTCATCTACCGTCGTACAAAGAATGCCTCTTTAATAATTCTCCTACCCTATTTATATTTTTATCAGTGACAACCATTTGAAAGTCTGATATCGATTATTAATAGTTTTCAGGTGTAATATTAATATAGTAATTAATAAAATGATAATCACTAAAAATAAATAATCACAACGTAAAAATATTATTATAACATAGCAGCTACGTCATAACCGTTGCGCGGCTATTGAGTACTTGATAACAATATCTAGTTTCCATATTACATGCTCTATTTAGTTTGAGATCAGATAGCCATATGTGAATAATGTCACAGGATATTTTTTTATTATTATTTCCTACAAAACCCAGAACGGTATTGTTAAAAACCGTTCTTCTGGTTCAGTCGATTCAAGGGGAATCGTTGATTATGCAGTTGTCCATAGTAACCAAGGTTATAGACCCCAAAACTACTAGACTTCTATAACTTGCCAGAAATCTTCATTTAACACCTGGAACTTCGCCACCAATACACAAGATGACGTAACTGTGACGATTATTATATTTCTTCTTGATATAATTAATTAGTGTCATTATTACAATAAAGATCAGTACAGTTAATGGCAAAAGTAGATGATCAAAACAGGAAGTTTGGGTAAATACAACATATACATTAATTAACGCACATCCTGAAAATAGTTTGTTCAGAATATTTACTGAAACGATTTATATGATTTTTAATATAGGTAATTATTTTCCAAAAATAATTAATACTTGAAATTATTCTCATATTAACCCTGTACAGTCAAAACATATTGAAATGGACCGTAAGTCAAAGTAATAAGACTTTTAAAATCGCAGTTTTTTTAGTATTCATACAAATTCTATCATTCAATACAAAATAAAGAAAAATAAACTTTATTTCAAGAAACTAATTTAGTAAATAACAATGCACATATATGTTAAATAAAAAATTCAGTGTATGTATTATGATTACCTACACCATAATATTCTAATTGGGGTATCTGAGGGTGTGCGTTAATTACGTTACATGTTGTATATAAATCACATCATTCGCCACATATCGTCCACTACTGCGTATAGGCCTCCGGGCCTGTTGGCGTGGTTAGTAGATACGCTTCCTTTCGCCCCGCAGGTCGTGGGTTCGATTCCCACCCGGGACATATTTGTGTGCATGAACATGTCTGTTTGTCCTGAGTCTGGGTGTAAATTATCTATATAAGTGTGTGTTTACAAAAGAAAAATAGTAGGTATATCAGTTATCTGGTTTCCATATTACAAGCTCTGCTTAGTATAATAGGTCTTTACCTATGAAATTGCCGTTTTGTATGAAAAAATTTAAACGAATTTTTTTCATGAATTTTTTTATTTGTATTAATCGAAGTAATCACCCATGCAATCAATGCATCTTTGCCATCGCAGTGGCAGTTTATTGATGCCCTTCTTAAAGAAATCAGCTGGACGGGAGGCAACGAATTCTTCAAAGGCATTTTGTACTGCCTCTCGGGTATTGAATTTTTTTCCCGCCAAGAAGTTATCCAAATTCTGGAAAAAGTAGTAGTCTGTAGGCGCAAGGTCTGGTGAGTAGGGCGAATGACGGAGAGCTTCCAACCCCAGTTCTTGCAACTTGGAGACCGTCTGCTGTGCAGTATGAGGTCGCGCGTTGTCGTGCAGGAGCAGCGGAGACGAGCGATTGACCAATGCTGGTTGGAGATGCGCCAGCTTCTCCATCATTGTGCTCAGTTCTTCACAGTACACATCTGCAGTAATGCTCACCCCGTTTGGTAAGAAGCTGTGATGAATCACACCGGCGCTAGACCACCAAACAGTGACCATCACTTTTCTAGGGGTAAGTTTTCGTTTAGGGCATTGTTTAGGTGCTGAACCAGGATCCAACCAACTTGCTGAGCGCTTGCGGTTATCAAACAGAATCCATTTTTCATCGCAGGTAACAATGCGGTTCAAAATTCCTTCATTTGTGTGTCTGTTGAGCAGTGCAAGGCACGTCTCGACGCGTACTTCGCGCTGGCGATCATTGAGTTCGTGGGGCACCCATTTGTCAAGCTTTTTTACCTTGCCAATTTGACGCAAATGGACCAATATTGTTTTGACGCTAACGTCGAAAGCTGCTGCTAATTCAGCCGTAGATTGTGTATCATCAGCTTCCACAACCGCCTTTAATTCGTCATTGTCGACCAAAGTCTTCGGACGACCGCGAGGTTCATTTTTCAGGTCGAAATTTCCAGAACGGAAGCGAGCAAACCAATAACAGGTGGTGCGTTGGTTTGTAGTGTTAGCTCCGTAAACGTCGTTGATGTTGCGTGCCGCTTGTGCCGCGTTGCTGCCACGACGGTACTCATATTCCATAATTACTCGAATTTTTAACGTATCCATGATGACGAAAAAGATTGAAATGCGATGAAAATGTAACACTAATCAATAAAGAAATGACTACTTTTGGAAAAAAGAATCCATGTTTTTAAAATAAAATTAATTTGAAATTAGAATTCTTAGCCAAACAAAAATTATTTTGATTTGAAATGGCCAGTACTGCAGAACGGCAATTTCATAGGTAAAGACCTAATATTATTATTATTATAACGTTGCCATTTGGAGGTGTTTGCGTAGTCACCGCTCTTGTCATGCAAGTTGGCGACCGCAGTTGTGTGTGTGTGTGTGTTGGTGGTAGCAAGTACACAGGTGGCGATGCTGCCTCCGACTACCTGCTGTACCCCTTAGTCGCCTTTTACGACACCCACAGGATGGTATGGGGCCGCTACACTCCACCTGCGGCCCACCGGGCCCTTATTATTGGCCTATCTGAAAAAAAAATTAAGTGGCGGGGTCTCGAGGTAAGACGGGGTCACGCACACATACAGCTAATTAACAAAATCAAAATTTGAACCCTGTTTATTGGATAGTTAATACTATTAACATTCTAGCCGAAAGGCGTAGGATCTCTGGTTGCTCAAATTTATTCATAACCTTACGAGGAATACCGTCACCTGCCTCTCGAACTGTTATTGCGGGATGGTTCAAATATCTACTGAAAGCAGCAGAAATCTCGGCAACTCCGGGAAGTAGACGGTCCGCTGTCGCCTCTAGAAACTGGATCGATAATTTTCATATTGATGATATTTTGGCTAGAGGAAATTGGAAATCAGTCAAAAGTTTTCAAAAGTTTTACTGTCGTGAGGTAATGGTCTCTGATAATGTACTTTCTGTTACTACACTGTTTCATCCTGTTAAATACTGGTCGACTTATTTGTTGTCTTGGTTAAAATATCAGTAAATTCATTTCTTGATTTATTTCACTATCGCATTTTTTTTATCTTTGAATACCTACCTACCTTTTTTACAGTGGCGTAGTTATACTCCCTAGGCGATAACAAACAGGTCATGTATATAATAGATACGTTTTACCTGAAATAAAACGATTATTATATACTTACCTTGGTAGAACTTTAGTTTGCATAACTGTCAGGTGGATATTTCGATATAATGAAGAACAAGTTCGGAGCGCATTCCACCTCCGCGTGCGCCTGGTGAGTTGACAGTGCGATAGAGATAGGTGAACATTCATGTATACGGTCTATTTTTCCTTACTTGTCTTATTTGGTAAACAAACACTACTCGGTACGAAAATCACTAGTTGCGTCATCAATCACGCACTTTTAGTTTGGTATGAACATCTTGATTGTTGGAAGAAACACATACTATATAAATACCACCAAAAACTGCTTCAAATTAACCATCCAAAATCCAAACACATTAATTCTCTTAAAATCAAAATAATATCTGAATCCATTTCTACAGATTAAAAATTATATTGGCAATTTGACATTTCAAAATGGCAGTTTGTCTTTGGAACTCAGAGAAGGGAAAAGTGAATGAATGATTCTGTCCTGAGTTTTTTTAAAAACTGAATAATAAAGCAGAATGTTTATATATATATATATGTATATATATATATCAAGTTATATGTGTGTATGGTAATGTAAGGCATTATTTTTAAAAATTAAAGTTTTTGTTGTAACTGGTCGTAGACTAAAAGTATTATTTGACAAGTGAAATTTTTTGAGTTGACGGGAAACCACCTATCGTTCGTCTCGTCGCCTCGCTTTATGTTGTACGTTACGGGTGCTCTCTGTGTGTGTTTGAAGTGTAACGATTTAACTTTCTACTGGATTCTGCTGATTTTTTCTGTGATTTGGACGGTTTTATTCTATAGACTGACGACCTTTGGCTATTCTTCAAGGACATCGTAATTGCATACGACTGTGATTTTAGTGCATTTGTTTTGTTTAAACAAGGTAAGGTATTATCAACGCTAATTTATTCCCAGGGCCATTACTAAAATTTATTTGTCAGGAAATCCTACATTACCAAAATCATTCGGTTACAGCTGTATGAATTCCTTCAGTCCTTCATTCGATAATTTCCCAACTCTATCAATTGTCTTTGGTTACCAGTACGCCATATTTGTTAACCAAATAAGACAAGTAAGGAAAAATAGACTGTACAGTACACTGTATACATGAATGTTCACCGAAAGAGACAAAGCTAAACGGAAAATGGAACGCACTCTCAATTGATAAGAAAACACGTTATTCAGCTACCATATGCTATATTCAACTCTTCAGGATTGCACCATTACAACACTTATCCAACTTAAACTAAACTTATTCACTTCAGCATTATAATAAATGAAACACACGTTACTTGTTAACAACGTTTCGGTTCCAGCGCTCTGTGAGAACTCCGAACTTTGCAGCCATTCCAAATGTCATGAACGGGAATGAACTGAATGCATCGGCCATTCCGCTCCTTCACCTCTTTTAGACAGATTATATCCTTTTAATAAATATTAAATTAAATACAAAGCAAAATCATACCTTTTTAAGTAAACAAATCACCAAAAATGTTACCAATTATTTGGAAATCATAACACAATATATAAGGTTCTACTAAGATAAGTATATAATAATCGTTTTATTTCAGGTAAAACGTATCTATTATTATTGTATACTTACTTCATCATTTGACATTTATTTAAATTATTATTTTATATTTTTTGCTGTATACTTCCTCATTTGACATTTATTCAAATTACTATTTTTTATAATTTTTGTTGTAATGATTATTTAAAAATTTTGGCCTATATAATAATTTAATACTTATATTAATTTAAGATTATTATAACTAAATGTATTTGCAACACCCTAACTGGGTTCATGTTGGACACATAATTTTGTACATTAACACCTATTGTAACACATGAATGCAATAAAGAACTTGAACTTATTTATGTGTACAAAATCGTCGCTTTAAAACTTATCGGCCGACATTGAAAAACTACTATATAACATAAAAATAAATTGCCTGTGTGGTTGACAGCCAAGAAAGAATATCTGAAGTCTCAACCCCATCTCATCCCGTGAGAGACGTATAACTCGTCTCGAGGGAATATATACCAAAGAATGGGCAGCAGCGTTTTAATGAGTGCGATGACCATCTCACTGCGATCGCCAACCCGTCTGCCAAGCGTGGCGATTATGGCATATCCCTCCAAATGATGGACACTACTCCATTGTGGAAATCTTTTGGGGAGGCCCTTGTCCTGCATTGGACGTTATTCATAATATAAAATAACTTATCCGTTAAACATTCCGAATCTAAGAAATGACAGCTCAAAGTCAATAGGTATTTTTTTTTAAAGACGACGCCCGCACTTGGGAAGTTTGCCCTGTGTCGCGGGGTACTTAACAAACATATAATAGACGAGTACAAGTCCATGTCTAGTCATGAGTACAAGAGTCCAGAGAAAGAACAACTATTTTATGAGGCACACAAATAGTTGTCCGGCGCGGGAATCGAACCCGTGACACGAAGCGGCTAGGCGACTGTCTTAGCCGCTGCGCCACACGTGCAGTCATTTGAAGACCTATGTTAAAAGGACGAATTTACACACAGCCATAAAGGTTGTTCATCATTCTCCATCTATATTCAACGGTAACCACTTACCTTCAGGCCGGTTCGAACGCTTGTTTGTGGAACGAGATCAAAAAAGAATTATAAAACGATTGATTTTGATTTTTATCGTTTTAGCTAAGTCTTCTACCTACTACTCGTCGATGCTACCTTCCAATAAAAAAAATGTCACGTAGGTAAACATAAAATGATGATAATGCCACTGAATTTTCAACGAGTTTAATGTTTACATACTTCATTAACGCGCTACTACGTTTACAAGTTTACAAATAATTGTATCACATTGTAGTTATAGGACTCGAACTGTAAATAAATATGCCGATTGATTGTTTTGAGCGCTTCTCGGCCAGTTCGGATGCAGCCATCATCGTGTCTGGCTGTATGATCGCATAACAGTGTCATAAAAAGTGCGGTTAAAAAAAATAAAATGAATTTCTTAATTCGAAATTTGACGTGGACTAATGGATCCAGGATATGTCAATATTTGTTTGCTATTATAAGTGAGTGATTTTGTTAATGCTTTAATATTTAATTTTAATATTGGTTTGGGTATCATTTTAGGGAATTAGGGGAGTTTTCTTAGAAAATCTTAGCTCTCAGATCATCGTAAAGTTGAGAAACTATATGTAAAACTCATTGTATAATCCCCTCCTTCAGGTGAAGTTGGGATTTATAATCAAGTTAAGCTCAAATTTCAGAATAATTTTTACAAATCAAACTTAGGTCTACCCACGAAATTGTGTCTTCGGAAATGTTATAAGATCACGGGTAATCGTAAGAAAAACTCTGGCTATCACAATTTTGCTACCACAAACAAACCTTATTTTTTTTACTGTTATCTGACTGTTATCGTGATCTTATTACTATTTTAAACAATATATTTTATTTAACACCACATGCATTAAAACAATTTATCTTGCGAATATATTCTAGATTCTATATTTGGAAAAATAATTTAGCACTACAGTTTTTTTTCCAAAATTACAGAAAAACTTGAATAACTTTTAAAACCTTTTTAGTACTGAGTGATACGAAAAAGAACATGAATTTTAATATTGTTCACATGTTTTTAAAATAATCGTCTGTATCGCTAGGGCTTGCTCAAACATACAATTTACGTACAAAACAACACATCCAAACTCGGAACAATTTTATATGGGTCATCCAAATAGGGGCACAAGGAGTACCTAAACCTCTGAGCCTCAGATGCAGTATTTAAAAATAGTCTAGAATGATTACTTTTTTTTGCATCTGCTCGCTACAACCAATACAGTATTATGCCAACGAATAATCTATACATATAATAAAATCGTAAGAAAGTCAAAACTGTACATTGAATATTATTTTATAAGGATACTTGGGCGGGATCTACAATCGATATCAAAGCCAAAAATAAAGTTTTTAGATTTTTTGTCTGTTTGTATGTCCGGGCTAAACTCAAAAAGTACTGAATGGATTTACTTCAAATTTTGTATAAATATTACTATGAGGTCGGGTCAACATATAGGGTACATATTATCACGCTATCACCTACGGGGGAGGAGCTGTGATAATTCATAAAGTTTAACGGGGGTAAAACCGCGGGGCACAGCTAGTTAAGTAAATACATGAGTAACTTTATTACCTAGTTACTAATTACGAATTATTTTCCGTAATTAATGTAATCCTAAAAAAACCTACTAAAACATTAATTATCCTTTATTTATTTAAATTAATCCTAATTGACGGTTTTAGTAAAATTTACAAACCTAATTACATCTCATGTAATTTTTTTGGAGTTCCGTAGCCAAATGGCGAAAAACGGAACCCTTATAGATTCGTCATGTCTGTCTGTCTGTCCATCCGTATGTCACAACCACTCTTTTTCAAAAATAGAAAAAAATAACAATAAATTTTGGGGGTTGGAACTGAAACTCATTTTTTTTATCAATCCCATACCCATCTTCAAAAATGATATTGAGGATTCTAATATTTTTTTTTCTAAACTGAATGGTTTATTTATTTATTGGCTCACCAACAATTGTTTACACTTAAAAAATTATAAATTATCTCAAACAATATCTATATCTTGTAACAATTTTTTAGAGGTAAGCACCTCATGTACTACATACAAATCATTTACATTTACTGCTTATGTACTAAATTATACAATAATGTAACAATAATAAATTTAAAAATATACAACAATAATAACTAGTGTAGCTAACTTTACTTATCTAAAATATTCACTAACTGTTTTGCGGAACTTGGCAAGTGAGTCGAAATGTATGTCAACAATATCGCTGTAGGCATTCAGAAGTTTACAAAGCCGAGGGATGATGGAGCTTGCACCAAGTACTGTTCTACGGAGTGGAGGATGTAATGGAGTAATAGCGGAACGAGGGTATCTAGCAGGGACCTTAAATTGGAATTTTAGGAGTAATTGAGGACAATCTATTTTGCTTCGGAGAATTTTATACAGAAAAGTGCCAACTTCGGAAGTGAGATAGTCTGGCTTCATACGATCGTGTTGTTTTAGCAATTCCGGATGAGTATGCTAGATGCCAAAGAAATCTTTTTTGGATTCTTTCTACCCTCAAATTGTGGGTAGCATAATGAGGCCACCACACTGTACTGCAGTATTCTAAAGTACTCCGAACCATGCAGTTATATAATACTATCTATATAATAATACGATCTTAGTCTTGTTCAGTCTAAATTGGTTTGCGCGAGAGACACTTCCAAAGTGGTAATAAGTGCCCCCCCCCCCCCCCCCGTAACTTCTAAAATAAGAAAATTATAATACTACAAAAAAATATATGATGTACTGCCACCGAAAATTGGTTTGAACCAGTGGTTTTTTTAATACGTCATAAATCGTAAACCGCAATGTACCTTTCGTTAAATCTATTCAAATATAATAATAATAATAAATATCGTTTATTTTCTCCACAAATATTTTAGGATAAAAGTTACAAGGTTGCAGGTTAGAAATAGGTTGTACAGATTTGTTGTGAAGACTGGAGCCAGTACCTGGAGTAAGTACTAGGTTAACCCTGTGTTACAAGTCTCCAGGCCTCCACCTCGAACAGGTGAGAAAGAATTAAGTTGAGTCCAATAAATAAATAAATAAAATTAATATTTGTTTTGATTCAATAACATTGACACCCAAGTAAGCGCATTGTACCTTTTTGCAAGAATTGATAGATTAATCATATCACGTATATTATAATTATATTAAGCAAGTTACTATTTTTAGATTATATTAATACCTACTAGCACGTCTTGCCTGAAATACAGGATTACCTAGTTCTGGCACACCTGTAATGTTTATAGTGAATTAAGATTTTTCTATTTGTAGTTCCATTTTATGTTGTTAAGAATTTTATCTGAAATAAATTATTATTATTATTAAAAAATATATTTACGAAAATCACAATACTTATTATAAACTAGCTGTGCCCCGCGGTATTACCCGCGTTAAATTTTATAAATTATCACAGCTCCTCCCCCGTAGGTGATAGCGTGATAATATGTTTAAGCCTATATGTTGACCCGTCCTCTTAGTAATATTCATGCAAAATTTGTAATAATACATGCAGTACTTTTTGAGTTTAGTCCGGACATACATACAGACAAACAGACAGAAATTCTTAAAATTATATTTTTGGCTTCGATATTGATAGATCACGCCCCAAGTATCCTATTTAAAAAATATTTAATGTACAGTTTTGACTTTCCTACGATTTTATTATATGTATAAATTAAATGACAGATCTAAATTTCTACCTTCACCTTTTAATACTACGAATACGTACCCACACAATTATATTCAGTTTTTAAACACGTAAGTGATGAAAAACCATTTTCATTTTAATATATTAAACGTCCACTGTATCTGTTACATGTATAATAATAATATCATTTATGTGCATGAAATACGGTAGGCATAAGGTGTTGTTATACATATATTATAGTAGTAAGTAGGTACATGACATATTTCACCCTCGATGAGGGTATCCAAGGTTATGTTTAAAACATTAAATTACAGTGATGTTTATTACAATTCCATTACATATATCTATAACAATTACAAATCTAAATTATTTAAATATCAATAAAATTAATAATTCGAGTATAATCATAGACATTGTAGGAAAAACATCAGCATGCACCACATCTACAGGTGCTTTTATTAAAAAAATCTTTGATCGTATAAAAACTCTCCTGGATTAACCATTTTCGCAAGGAAGAATCATTTATATGGCAGATCAGTCATTCCTTTAGGCAAGGAATTATAAATCAGAGGCGCCATATAGGCACAGCTTTTTCTAAACAGTTCTAGTAATAGTAGTCTTGCATGGCATAACAACTGTTGTCTGACACAACTCGAAGTACCAACATCTTAATAAGATAACATAAATACACTTTATTGTACACCGATATACATATAGTTACAAAATCTCAAATAATTAAAAAAAAACCGGCCAAGTGCGAGTCGGACTCGCCCATGAAGGGTTCCGTAGCAGCAAGTATTTCAGTTGATTAAATGATAGCAAATTGCGGTTTAAAACGTATTAAAAAAAACTACTTGCTAGATCTCGTTCAAACCAATTTTCGTTGTTAGTTTCTATGGTAATGTACATCATATATATTTTATAGTTTTATCATTCTCTTATTTTAGAAGTTACAGGGGGGGGGGGGGGACACTCATTTTACCACTTTGGAAGTGTCCCCCGCGCAAACTATTCAGTTTAGTCAAAAATGATATTAGGAACCTCAATATGATTTTTGAAGACCTATCCATAGACACCCCACATGTATGGGAACGATAAAAAAAAATGAGTTTCAGTTCTATGTATGGCGACCCCCCCAAATTATTGTTCTTTTTCATTGTTCTTTTTCTATTTTTGTGTAAAAATCTTAATGCGGTTCACAGAATTCACCTACTTACCAAGTTTCAGCAGCACAGCTCTTATAGTTTCGGAAAAAAGTGGCTGTGACATACGGACGGACAGACAGAAAGACAGACATGACGAATCTATAAGGGTTCCGTTTTTTGCCATTTGGCTACGGAACCCTAAAAATGTACAATCAGGTCTTATCGCTTACAGCGATCTCTTCCGTACAACTTTCAGTTGGACTATATTGCATGGAATTATAAATAGGGGTAGTGTATGGTGTAAAAATATAGAATACTAGTAATCCAGGGTGTCAGCTAACTTTGTACCAAATTTTATCAAAATCGCTCCAGCCGTTTCGCCGTGAAGAAGTAACAAACAAACACACTCACAAACTTTCACCTTTATAATATTAGTGTGATGATTACCTACTTAAGACTAACAGTGATATCTACTTAATAGTAGTACTACGACTAATTACTTACATAATATATTTTATAAGCAATATATTATACATTTTTCTATTTTTACAAACTTAAAAAGTTGATGGTTTTCATTTTAACTACCTACTTATATTTTTTTGTAACTAAGATTGTGAAGTACGTAATATTTACGGGAGTGTAAATACTACCAATATCTTGGCTTGGGAATCTAAGAATCGTATAAACTTAATATGCCATCCGAAGCATTCAGACGATCATAAATTAAGTAAAGTTTTTCGGACACCCATCTATAAACCGTAGGGCACCGTAGCTTGTTTGGTAGTGCTCCTGCCTATGAAGCTGGTGGTCCTGGGTTCGAATCTCGGTAAGTGCAAATATTTGTGTGATGAGCACGAATATTTGTTTCTGAGTCATGGATGTTTTCTATGTATATAAGTATTTATCTATCTATATAAGTATGTATATCGTCGCCTGGTACCCATAGTACAAGCTTTGCGTAGTTTGGGGCTAGGATGATCTGTGTGACATTGTCCCCAGATATTATTATTATATAAACTGACCGCGACCTTAGTTTAAAGATATCGATCATTTATGGACTGGTAACGGTATAAAATACGTGCAATAATGTTGCCATGTGATAAAAACTTGCCGAACAGCTGACGCACTGATTATTAACAGTCAAATCCCTTTATTCCGTATTTCGCAAACTCGTATTCTACTGCCGTTCTACATGCCGTTCAATATCATAGATAGATAGAGCACGTTCCTACTAAATTCGTTTTATGCATTGTATTTTAATGTCATCCTCAATGGTAGGCCGGTTGACGTGGTTGATAGATGCTTGCCTTTTGACGCCGCAGGTCGTGGATTTGATTCCCAAGCAGGACAAATATTTGTGTGCATGAAAATGTCTGTTGGTCCTGAGTCTGGGTGTAATCTATACATATAATAAAATCGTAGGAAAGTCAAAACTGTACATTGAATATTCTTTAAAGGGATACTTGGGGCGTGATCTACAATCGATATCAACGCAAAAAATATAGTTTTTAGAATTTTTGTCTGTTTATCTGTTTGTCTGTATGTATGTCCGGGCTAAACTCAAAAAGTACTTCATGGATTTACTTCAAATTTTGCGTGAACATTACTAAGAGGTCGGGTCAACATATAGGCTACATATAATCACGCTATCACCTACGGGGGAGTATCTGTGATAATTTTATTTTGGTTTAACGCGGGTATAACCGCGGGGCACAGCTAGTAATCTATATATGTAAGTATGTATTTAAAAAGAAGAGTAGGCAGTATATATCAGTTATCAGGTTCCCATAGTGCTTAGTTTGGGATCAGATGGCCGTGTGTGAATAATGTCCCAAGATATTATAATTTTGTACACATATGTATAATAATGTCCTCCTAGCCGAATTTCGGCCACGGCGGCCAGTCTCAACAGAGATTAGCCATCTGCGCGGGACATATTATAGTGCACAAGTGTGTGCGCAAACACAGGAACACTTTCTATTCCATCACTCTCATAATCCAATGGGACTCCTTGCGACACGACCGGTAAGAGGTCAGGCACAGGACCGACGGATTTACGTGCTCTTGGAGGCACAGGGCTATAATACCGCTAACTTCCAGACTTCGAGCTGATTCTGAGAAATTTTTCTTTTTACAGAAAAGTCCCAAAATTACTTTTGTCCTGACGAGGATTTGAAACTTTGTTCTTTGCGGGTAAAACGCTACCGCTAGGCCAACGAGGCAGTATAATGTCCATTAAATATTTACGGGAGTGTATATTATACTGCCAATTTCTTAGTCTAATTCTTTATTGCACACAGAAACAAAAAAAAAAGAAATACAATGTATAATAGAAAGGCGTGAACATAGGCGAGCTTAACTCATTAATGAGTTTTCTTACAGCAAACTTATACGCAGAAGACAATCACTTTTCTTTTACAACAGTGTACACAACAACATTGTCTACTTAAAATAATTCTTCCTCCCTATATGTATAGATCATCATCATCATCATATCAGCCGAAAGACGTCCACTGCTGGACAAAGGCCTCCCCCAAAGATCTCCACAATTGCCGGTCTTGCGCTATCCGCATTCATCGGTCCATCTTGTAGGGGGCCTGCCCACGCTGCGTCTTCCGGTTCGTGGTCGCCACTCGAGAACCTTTCTGCCTCAGCGGCCGTCGGCTCTACGAGCTATGTGACCTGCCCACTGTCACTTCAGCTTGGCAATTTTTACGGCTATGTCGGCCACTTTGGTTCGCCTGCGGATCTCAACATTACTGATTCGATCTCGCAGGGAAACTCCAAGCATAGCCCTTTCCATTGCTCCTTGGGTGACCTTGAGCCGCCTGATAATGTATAAATACTTGCTAATAAATACTTCTAGCCTGGGGCACAATCTGAGAATCTTTCTTGTTAGAATAATCCATATAAACACTTTAGACTCGACCTGGGAATCGAACTCTGGACCTCATTATCTACATACTGCTGATGAAGTTAGCCTTCGCCGTCACGCTTTTATATATATTATATAAATATAACATAATATTATTATCTACTTTAATTAGTATACAAAGGTACAATTTTTGTGCCAAATACGAGTACAATAAAAATAAGAAATAATAATAGGTATCATTGTCAACTAACAAGTTAACGAGCCGTGAAAATTACATTTCATTAACATTTTGGGGTACCGTACCCAAAGGGTAAAATGGGACCCTATTACTAAGACTTCGCTGTCTGTCTGTCTGTTTGTCCGTCTGTCACCAGGCTGTATCTCATGAACCGTGATAGTAAGGCAGTCGAAATTTTCACAGATGATGTATTTCTGTTACCGCTATAACAAGAAATACTAAAAAACAAAATAAAATAAAAATATAAGGGGGCTCCCCATACAAACGTGAATTTTTGCTCGATTTTATAGATAATGGTACGGAACCCTTTGTACGCGAGTCCGACTCGCACTTGGCCGGTATTTTAGAACCATTAATTAAGACATTTAAACAATATATGCTTAAGTGCTTAAGTTCTCCAAAAATTTTGTATACTTATATACATTGTATTTAATTCGATTTAATATATCCTTAATTAAATTGGTAATATCACACTATCAGTCTGATATAGTCCACTGGTGGACATAAGCCTATGTCCACCGGGGGCTCTACCGGCTAAGTCGTCGAACATCGATTTTATTAATGGCGTTCAAATAAATAAAGGTTAAAAATGATTTAATCAATCGTTAAATCGGCTTCAACGTTGATGATCGATTCCGGACCATTTATGACGTCACATGTGCTCATGGAAGCCGATTAAACGATTAATTAAGAGGCCTATTACAGTCCACTAGCGTCGCCCATCGAAAAAATGTCATAAGTCGTAAATAGAATCAAAAATACAAAATATGTTCTATTATTACTGTGGAAAAGGCAATAACGTAATTGTATAACACCTTATCAACACTTGAAATATAGCTGTTTGGTTAAATCGTGCATTTGTAACAAAAACGGCCGTTTATGTTTTGAATGCATGATTTAGCTAAACTTTTTTCGATTGGCGGCGCTAGTGGACTGTAATAGGCCTGTTAAGTCATTTTTAACCTTTATTAATTTGTACGCTATTTAAGAAATCGATGTTCGGTGACTTAGCCGGTAGAGCCCCTGTGGACGATATCAGTGGAGATTCGGTGGAGACCAAAGGTTGCTATAACGTTGCCATTTGGAGGGATTTGCCGTTGTCACCGCGTTTGGCATGCGAGTTGGCGACCGCAGCTTGCTGGTAGCTATAGTACTCAGGTAGCGCTGCTCCCCGACTACCTGGTATATCCCTTAGTCGCCTTTATTAAGGATTTAGATTTTCGAAGTTATACTTCTTTTGGCGCGATGGAGAAAAATGATGAGAGTGAATTTTTACGATGCGCGCGCACATCGACACCTAAATTTAACAGCATGAAGTTAGTTCTAGATGAGAGTGAATTTTTACGATGCGCGCGCACACTGACACCTAAATTTAACAGCATGAAGTTAGTTCTAGGTGGTATGAAAATTGATAACTATGTTCAAGTTGTATATTCTAGTATCTTTATTTAAATAAAATCTTTTTGATTAATTTTAATATTTGTCGTTAATCACTACTGTATTTTAATTATTTTTTTTCCATACGCCAAAGAAGTATAACTTCTAACGCGTGTACATAAGTACACACAGAATTTTTTTATTAATTTATACATTTTATTCATACATAATGTTTTTCCATGACAATGAACTACAGTTCAATATATCTACTATAAGATCGACAAACCAATATACAACCAACCTGATTGTAAGAGGTTGCCGTAGAATCAAACCCTTGCCAACCCAAATCGCTGATGCGCAAGTAATGTCATGTGTGTTACATGACATTACTTGCGCATCAGCGATTTACCCCTCCTCTGATGGTCTCACGACGGTTTGGTTGGAGGTTTACCATATTTACTACGACGGCCGATCTTAGCCAACGACGCATATTTGCACAAGTATAGGTACACTCTCTATGTCGTCATTAAATAACTATCATCTATATAGTATAGCAAAACAATAAAATTTACTTAAAAATGCTGTAATTATTACAATAATTAAAATTATGTTCAAAGCGTAGTAATACCGTAGAATTTAGATACGATTATTTACCATGCATTATTCAAATTCGTCACACAGTTTTCAATAATGTTGTTGTTAAATGTTCAATAATGCTATTGTTTTCGTTAATTTGTGCATACGGGCATGTTAAGGGTGCCCACCTTATTGATATAGGTACGCTTTGTCAGCACTAAGTAGACATAGCAACAAATTGATGGGGCTGACTCAGCTACATTAATTTTGGTCAAGGTAAGAGGGGTGACGCACTGCCAAGCGGCTACAGCAGGTGTTGCGCAGGTCGTTGGGAGAATCCGGCAGCTTGGTCTCGAGGTGGCCCTCGAAAAATCCGAGGCCCTCTATTTCCATGGACCTCGAAAGGCACCACCTTCGGGATCCCAAATCACGTTGGAGGCGTCCGCATCGGCGTCGAGTCGACGATGAAGTACCTAGGACTCGTCCTCGACGGCCGTTGGACCTTTGGACCCGAAAAGGTTGGTCCCGAAATTGATGGCTACGGCGGCTGCGTTGACGTGGCTGCTGCCTAATCTTGGGGGACCCGACGCTTCTTGCCGGAGACATGGGGATCTTGCGGTCGATGTCCCTTTACGGGGCCCCGATATGGGCGGAAAGCGTAACGGCAAAAAACATCGCTCTGCTGCGTCAGCCACAGCGAGCGATGGCTGTCAGAGCTATCAGGGGATATCGCACGATCTCCTTAGATGCGGCGACTCTCTTTGCTGGTTCGCCACCGTGGGAACTCGAAGCGAAAACCATCGCGCTGCTATACAGATGGCGTGGGGAGGCGCTCGAGCCGGACTTTCGGCCGGCGTTGCGAGAAATAGAAGTGCGACGGTCGAAGCTCCACCATAACACGGTGGCAGAGTGGAGACAGCAACTTGCGCAGCTAAATTCGGGGCACGCCACGATAGTGGCGGTAAGACCCATTATGGAGGAATGGCTGGAGAGGAGGCACGGCGCCCTCACTTATCGGCTTACGCAGGTACTCTCGGATCACGGGTGCTTCGGGAAGTACCTGCATCGGATAGGCCGAGAAGAGATGCCCGGTTGTCGCCATAGTGGTGGCTCCGTTGACACGGCGCTTCACACATTAGTGGAGTGCCCAGCTTGGAAGACACAGCGCCATGTTCTCGGGGCTGCAATGGGTACGGTTGACATCTCGCTTGCAATGGTGACTGAATTCATGGTTGCAAGCGAGAGTGCCTGGAATATCGTCGCCACCTTTTGCGAGGAGGTGATAGTAGAAAAAGGTGTGGTGGAGCAAGAATGGGCACTGTCTTCCCGCCCAAGCCGCGCCAGGAGAACCGGGCATCGGAGGGCCCATATCGCCAATCTCTGACCTCCATGAGGAGTGGCCTGCGGACGGTGGACTTGGGGCAGTCCATCCTCTGACCAGAACAAAGACGGTGGCGCCGTGTTCCGCGCCCGCCTCATTTGAGGATGGGGGCATGGATGCCCTCAACGGCAGCGGGGCTCATTGAAAAGTGGGCCAGCACCTGTCCAGGCTGCGGTGCGAATCCCGTGGCCTAGACTGAAGGTGGCTGAGGAACACCGTGGAGTTTTAGTCGGTAAACCCAGCCCTACCATTTGACATACCCCGTTGCCAGCGGCGGGACGATCCATAAAGGATTTCCCCTCGTTAAAAAAAGCTACATTAATTTGGTCACGTTTAAAAGACATTCGACGGCCATCGTAGCCTAGTTGGTAGTGCTCCTGCCTACGAAGCTGGTGGTCCTGGGTTCGAATCCCGGTAAGTGCAAATATTTGTGTGATGAGCACGAATATTTGTTTCTGAGTCATGGATGTTTTCTATGTATTTAAGTATTTATCTATCTATATAAGTATGTATATCGTCGCCTGGTACCCATAGTACAAGCTTTGCTTAGTTTGGGGCTAGGATGATCTGTGTGACATTGTCCCAAGATATTATTATTATTATTATTATTATATTATTGGGAAACTTGGAAATATATAGAACAATTCTCCCTGACACAACAATTTACCTTTCCCATGTGAACCGATAGCTGATACCTGACTACTGGTACTGGTACTTCACTTAAGTTATAGGTAACTTAATTTTAACGTAATTCTGTATTCATACTTGGCTCTAGCACCTTGTAAAAAATAAACTTCGGTCTACTCACAACCGTCTTCTTCATTGTCCTCTTCATCGTACTGATTCTATCCATTCTTCCTTTTTCGTACAGTCTATTCTCCTCTGGAACTCTCTTCCTACGGAAATCAGGATGGCAAAGAGTCGTTTTTCTTTTAAAAAGAAAACCCGTGCGCATTTGATGAAAAAATTTTTGGCAGAATCAGCTCAATAGTATTCTCATATTTATTTTTAATATTATATACATATATAGGTATATATTTATATATGTTTATACTTATATTTATTTATAAATATATATTAGTTTATGTAATAAGTATTTATGTATTTTATGTAAGTACACATCTTGTATATTAGTATAGGATTTTTACCTTCACTTATAGTGCACCTACCAAGTTTTTCTCTGCATCACCCTAAGGTTGACTGGTAGAGAATGCCTCTGGCATTAAGTCCGCCTTGTACATCGTTGTGCTAAAGTTTTAAATAAAAAATAAAAAATAAAAATAAAGGGAAGACCGTTGTACCTAACCTTGACACGCGCATCTTTGCTTCACAACACGATTTTTGTCAGAGTTGTTTAAGCCGCCCAGTAGGCCGCTCTGACATGGCATAAAAATCGTTGTCTAATGACTACCACCGGGACCGACAGCTTAACGTACCCGCCAAAGCACGGAGACGCACAGAAATTACACCACTTTGGCGGTCACCCATCTATGGACCTACCGCGAGCATAGTTCCTTAACCTCCCCGATTACTTAAGGTGAGAGCATCT
This sequence comes from Pseudoips prasinana, assembly GCA_951640165.1. Taxonomy (NCBI): domain Eukaryota; kingdom Metazoa; phylum Arthropoda; class Insecta; order Lepidoptera; family Nolidae; genus Pseudoips; species Pseudoips prasinana. Next base: position 11,291,758 of record OX621254.1, read on the forward strand.
AGCTATGAGCGCCTCATAACTAGAATAAGATAAAACATCATAAAAATAAATAAAAAATCATCCTATAACTGAATTTACTACACCTAAATGAAATTGACTGGACTTTAATATCTTACAAATAAGGACTGTTTCTCAATGCCGATATCGGTGATTGGTTGAGCATTAGTCGGGCCGGTTGACGTGGTTGGTGGTAGATACCTGCCTCACGCCGCGGGTCGTAGGTTCGATTCCCACCCAGGACAGATATTTGGGCACGAACATGTCTTTTTCCCGAGTCTGGGTGTAATTATCTATACATATAAGTATGTATTTACAAAAGAAAAGTAGTATATGTGTTATATCAGTTATCTGGTTTCCATAGTTCAAACTCTGCTTAGTTTGGGATCAAATGGCCGTGTGGGTATAATGTAGCAAAATATTATTATTATTATAGATAGATAGATTAACTCTTTATTGTACACCAATTTTAAGATCTTACATTACAGGAGCATGTAAATAAAAAGTATACAATTGGCGGTCTTATCACTAAAATGTGATCTCTTCCAGACAACCAAATTATTATTTTTAAATAAAGACAACGCCCGCACTAGGGAATCTAATTCCTGTGTCGCGGGGTATGTATTATATCAGTTATCTGGTTTCCATAGTACAAGCTCTGCCTATACCTATATTAAATTATTATAGTAGGTACTACTACCGTCATTTTACACTAATGATTCTGTTTAACGAACTTCAAGTAGGTACTTCGAAAATCTACGTTAGTAACCGGCCCGAATGAGGGTTCGAACCCGAAAAGGGTACCGAAGGGCTACCCTTTTGGGGTTCAAACCCTGACTCGGGCCGCTTACTAACGTAGATTTCCATGAGAGGGCCGGTTTTTAGGGACGGTTTGTGCAACAGTAGCTCTTTCTTTATGCGCAATAACGCAGATTGCGCGTCCGATAGCTGTGTGCGTGTTTACTGACGTAGTAAAATAAAAAAGGTTCAACAGAATAATTACAGTTCACCCGTAAAACCCCAAGTTTATTAATATTGTTAATTTATGCAAATACACATGAAGCACAAGTTCATATCCTCGACATTGCAATATTTTTACAAGGTTAAGTAATACATAGTTAATCGGTTATGATGAAGGATCAGCCAATAATTACGCCAAAAAATCACACTTATATTATAAAGGCGAAAGTTTGTGAGTGTGTATGTTTGTTACTCTTTCACACAAAACTACCGGACTGATTTTAATGAAACTTTGTTGTAATATCTATACATATAATAAAATCGTAGGAAAGTCAAAACTGTACATTAAATATTTTTTTAAAAGGATACCTGGGGCGTGATCTATAATCGATATTGAAGCCAAAAATATAGTTCTTATAATTTTTGTCTGTATCCAAAAAGTACTGCATGGATTTACTTCAAATTTTGCATGAATATTACTAAGAGGTCGGGTCAACATATAGGCGACATATTAACACGCTGTCACCTACGGGGGAGGAGCTGTGATGATTTATAAAGTTTAACGTGGGTAAAACCGCGGGGTACAGCTAATTGTGAAATATATTTAACAAGCATTTACGCTTGATACTAGGTTTTTTTATTTACATCATCAGCCTGATATCGTCCACTGCTGGACATAGGCCTCCTCCTAAACTTTCTATAACGTTATCATTTGTAGGGGTGCTGAAGTCACCGCGCTTGGCATGCGAGTTGGTCGAGATGTAAAATGACTGAATATGACTAGTCACAATTGTCATGATGATGATGATGTCCTCCCTACCGAATTTCGGCCACGGTGGCCAGTCTTAATGAAGACTAGCCCATTGCGCAGGGCATATTATAGTGCACAAGTGTGTGCGCAAACATAGGGGCACTTTCTATTCCATCACTCTCATGATCCGATGGGACGCCTAGCGACACGACCGGAAAGAGTTCAGGTACAGGACCGACGGCTTTACGTGCTCTCCGAGGCAAGGGGGTGTCATACCGCCAACTTCACAGACTTCGGGCTGATACTGAGAAATTTCTTTTTACGGAAAAATCCCTAAATCACTTTTTGGCCCGACCCGAGATTTGAACCCAGGACCTCATTATCTGTGGTTGAACACGCTACCGCTAGACAAACGAGGTAAACCTTAAATGACCGGTCATTTATTGTCAAATTCAGTCAATTGGACTCAAATATTATTGTCTATTCTCGACTACCACCCAATTATTTATTTGTTTAGGTACCCAATTTATATGCAAGTTTAAATGAAGCAACGTTTGATTTTCTATTATATCATGAGAGGATAAGACGACATCAAAGTAGATGCACAAGGGGATGCGACGTTGCCATTTTGTCTTAAATGCACGCATGATTAGAAATGTAAAATGATTAACACTATGTAATAATACTAGAAGTCATAAAAATCACTTTTTTGTTTCAATTTAGAAGTTGTAGACTTTTATCAACGATAGTTCTGTCAACTGTCACTTAAGCAACATCGTATTTGTAGTCTCTCGACAAAATATTATTGTTTGTGTGATAAAGTGATTAATTACAGTGAAAAGTGCTTGCGTTTTGGAGAAAAACAATCATACTGTGAAATGAACTATTTTTAACAGAGAATTTCACAGCATTTTAAATAGTTTAAACTGTGTTAAAAATCATATATCTGAAAAGTTGTGGGTGATCTGATATTTAAGTTACACGTACCTACAATAACAAGTTGTTTCGATTTTAATCTGTCATTAAGCAACTGTCAAGAAGTGGCATAGATAATATAGGGTGACCACTACTACGGCTGGGTTGCCACATCAAAAATTATTTGCTGAACTGTGGGAAATTTTACTTAACATGGCGCAGTGTTTTAAATGTAACACCATACCTGATGTGAAAAGTCCTAAAGTTATGTGTAAAGGATGCATGCGTGTAATATGTGTTAACTGTAGCGGGCTGTCTGCAACAGAATTGCGTGTTTTTGGGCTGCAGAAACCCAAACTGTCTTACCTTTGTGAAGAGTGCGAGGGGGGTCTAAGGCAGGTCCCAGAGCTACGTAAGTTAGTCACAGAACTTAAAAACTAAGTCGAAGAGCTCAAGTCAACCCAATCGCGAGCAATAAACCTAGACGCAGTAATAGATTAAATCGAAGAAAGAAAAAAGCGCAGTCGCAATATCATTGTCTATGGGATACCAGAATCAAAAGACATTTCCCCGGAGGAAAGAAAGACACATGATCAATTCACTGTAGCCCAAGCTTTTATCCCACTCGGCGTATCGAATGCAGAAATAATCACCACATACCGGCTTGGTAAACCTAACTCTGAAAGTCTCTCTAAACCCCGTCCAGTGAAAGTCATCCTTAGCAACAAAAAGGGTGCTATAGAAATTTTAAAGAACAAGAGTAAGTTATCCAAATCAATTAGGATTTATTCAGACATGACGCTTTACCAACGGGATCAACTAAGGAAACTGCGAGAGGAATTGGCCACAAGGACCGAAAATGGTGAGAAAAACCTTGTCATAAAATATATTAACAATAGTCCCAAAATTATTACAACAACAAAAAACTGACCGCAACAAATCTCACTGAACTCTGCATACTTTACACAAACTTGGCGTCCATTATGGCAAAATTTGATCTATTTCTCATCGAAGTAAAAGTGCATATGCCCACTTTTATATTGATAACCGAAACACATCTCCATGATAAAATAAGTGATACTCTAATTAATATACCGGGGTACACGCTCTACAGATTAGACAGACAAAACAAAAAAGGAAGTGGTGTATTGATATATGCTGCTTATGAAATAAATAATACCACTATAATAACTAAAGTAATTAGCTCGTACTATAACGCACAAGTAGAAGCTCTATGGCTAGACATTCATATCAAAGACATTAACTTTCTGTTAGCATGCGTATACCGCCCACCGTCCAACACGGTACAAGATTCAGACATAGCCCTTTTCGACATGATACAAAAGGCATCGGCGGAAAACACAGTAATTATTGCTGGTGACTTCAACTTACCCAACTTAAAGTGGCCACTTGAAGGTGTCACCAGACATGACAAAGTCAGCGAATGTTTTATGAACATGTACAATAATAGTAACTTGAACCAATTAGTTACACAAATTACCAGGAAACGGAACAATGAGGAATCATTGCTGGACCTCATTTTATGTAATGAAGATACGCTAATTTGTGACGTAGAGTATTATCCACCAATTGGCAAAAGTGATCACTTAGTTATCACAGCTTGTATCCAACTACTTAGTAACAATGATAAGAGAACTGACAACGAACAACGTCACGATTTTTATAATGCAAACTTTGATACCATAAACAAACATTTAGCAGAAACATTGAGAACCAATGACAGTTCACCTACAGATTCATGGCTCTCACTGAAGCAGCAAATACATAAGGCAATCAATAAATTCATACCCAAGAAATCAAACTACAAAAATAAATGCTTTAATAAACCATGGATAAATAAAGAAATATTCGATTTAACTTCAAAAAAGAAAGCATTGTGGCATATATACCAAATAGGAAAAACTGATGATATGTATCGTGAATATAGAAATGTTAACAATACAATCCTACAACTTACCCGAAGAAGAAGAGCTTACTTTGAATCAAATATAATCGACTCGGGACCAAAATCTTTTTATGGATATATAAGAAAACAACTTAATTCCAAAGTGAGCATACCATCTATCTTGAAGAATGAATCAAATCAACTAATTGTCGAACCGACACAAATAGCGGAGATGTTTGCAAGTCAGTTTGAACTTACCTTTGTTAAAGAGCCTGATGGACCGTTACCAACTATCAATATGGCAAGAAGTATAAAATCACTTGAAACTATTGAAATCACAGCTGAATTAGTTAAAAAAGCTCTTGATACTTTCGACGACACTACAGCCACTGGACCTGATGAGATCCCGGCCATTTTGCTTAAGAAATGCTCGTCTACACTCGTAAGCACCATTACCAAGGTTATGAATGAATCTTTAGATTCAGGATGCGTACCCGCTGATTGGAAAATGGCTACGGTTGTGCCCATATACAAGAAAGGAAATAAGTTACTTACTAACAACTACAGGCCAATAAGTTTGACAAGTATTCTATGCAAAACCATGGAAAAAATCATAGCTGATAAACTTAGAAGTTTTCTTAGCCAAGAAAATCTTATACTGAATGAACAACATGGCTTTGTCCCAAAGCGTTCTGTAACTACAAATCTGATTACGTGTGTCAACCAATGGATAACAAATCACGACAAAGGTCAACCCACTGATGTTGTTTACCTTGACTATGAAAAGGCCTTTGACCGTGTGCCTCTACGACGGCTAATACATAAATTGGAACACCTTGGAATACGTGGAAAGATATTAGATTGGATTTATAAGAGACTTTTTAACAAATAGAACCTTTTGTGTAAGAATTGGAAATCAACTCTCTGTAGCGCGACCAGTTCACAGCGGTGTGCCTCAAGGGTCTGTACTTGGACCTCTCATCTTTATACTATACCTAACAGACTTAAAGAATACTCTACTACTCCCTTTTTCGATGTTTGCCGACGACACGAAGTTCTTCGCAAATCCATGCCTACAATCGCATGATATACAAAAAGATTTGGATGCCATATTCGACTGGACAACACAGTGGTTACTAACATTGAATGTAACAAAGTGCACCATATTACACATTGGCAAGAAAAATCCCCATAACATTTACTACCTGGGAAACCAACCCCTTGCTCCTGTGACTACACAAAAAGATCTGGGAGTTGTTATAACAAATGACCTTAAATGGGAAACCCACATCAGTGGTGTCTCTAAAAAAGCTAATTCAATGTTATATCTTGTCAGAAAAGCGTTTAAGTGTCTTACTCCCAAAACTGTCTTGAAAATTTATAAAACTTATATAAGACCACTATTAGAATATGCATATGTGATATGGGATCCTTATTTCAAGAAAGACATCATGCTATTAGAGAAGGTCCAGAGAAGAGCGACAAATATGGCTTCAGTACTGAGAAACAAACCATATGAGGAACGATTAAAAGACCTTGGCCTCACTTCTCTCGAAAAACGTAGACAGAGGGGAAGTCTCATTGAAACCTACAAAATTTTGTCTGGGTCCTACAATGTAGCAGGAATTAGGGACTTGTTTACTCTAAATGACAATCAATATCTGAGAGGACACTCCCTAAAATTAAGCAGAATACCGCACAAAAGCAATCCACTAAAACACTTCCTGCCAAACCGTGTGGTCAATGAGTGGAATAAACTTCCTGAAACTGTCATAAAGGCACCCAATTTAAACTGCTTCAAAAACAGACTTGACAAATTTTCCAAATTGCAAACAAAAACACACGCATCAGCTTACTAGCTGCTAGTGTGATAAACACTTAATAATAAAATAATAATAATAATAAAATCTTAACAGGTACAAAATATTACTGAAATCAAATTGACTGAAAATGACCATTTTTGACAGTTAATAGTTGGCCGTAAATGACAGTCAGTCTAATTCAGTCACTTTAGTCATTTTCAACACTACGAGTTGGCGACTGCAGTTAGGTGGTAGCTATTACATAGGTGGCGCTGCTGCACGACTAACTGGTGTATCCCTTAGTCGCCTTTTAACAACACCCACGTGGTGGTATGGGCCCTGTTATTCTTTCTAGGCCAGAAACCACACGGCATATATTTTTTTAATTGCTTAATCTTAAGTATTAAATACTTGGTTAATAATACCGTAGCCTAGTTGGTAGTGCTCCTGCCTACGAAGCTGGTGGTCCTGGGTTCGAATCCCGGTAAGTGTAAATATTTGTGTGATGAGCACGAATATTTGTTCCTGAGTCATGGATGTTTTCTATGTATTTAAGTATTTATCTATCTATATAAGTATGTATATCGTCGCCTGGTACCCATAGTACAAGCTTTGCTTAGTTTGGGGCTAGGATGATCTGTGTGATATTTTCCCTACATATATTATATATAATAAATACTTAAAAAATAGGTGAGAGATCATTATACTCTCGCCCTTTGTAACTTGACGTGCAAGTTAAGGTTAAGTTTAAGTTAAGTAAGAAGCTACTTAACTTAAACTTAACGTATAAACTACGTAACGTATAAACGTAGGTAAAGAACTACCTAACTGAACTGTCAGACTACTTAAACTGTATATTATACGCGCAAAATGCCTATCTATTAGCAGATAGGCATTTTCCTTCATCTTATCGAGCCAAAACTGCATTACCACCGACAGCTAAAGATTGGTCTGTATAAAATTAATGTTTTGAACCTAAATAATAATAATAAATATCCTGTGACATTATTTACACACGGCCATCTGATGCCAAACTAAGCAGAGCTTGAACTATGGAAACCAGATAACTGATATACTACATAATATACTACTTTACTTTTGTAAATAAATATTTGTACAGATAATTACAGCCAGATTCAGGACAAGCAGACATTTTTATGCACACAAATATCTGTCCTGGGTTGGAATCGAACCCATTCAGACCCTGTACAATGGTACATTAATATTTAGATTGTTTTTAATTCCCAGGCATAAATTCAAATTTAAAGTCACCAATCAATTGAAAATGGAATCCTTTTGAAATTGTTTGGTGACTTTAAATTAGAATTTAAATATGCCCTGTATATTAAAATTCAAATATATTATGTATATTGCCTTTTATATCGCTAAAGGTACAAACACGTCATTTGTGTATTTATTTAATTACTTTATACTTACACTTGTAACATGAATATTAAGAATGTAAATAGTAATATATTATAATTAATTGTTCTTAACCCGGCGAGCATGAGGTGAAAAAAAGTTACTTCAAGAATGTGGCAGGGTGGGACATACCCTTATTTTAATGTACTGTAAAATAATTCTTATTATTAATGTTTGAATTTTTTGGATTTATTTTGTATTATAATGAATTAATTAGTGGATTTAAATGAAAGAAGTTCCATATAAAATAATAATTATTGATGAATTCAGGTTTTTCTTATACTCTAATAATTATAGGAACAAAGTTTAGGGTTTTACAAAAATTCAAAATTAAGCAAAAATATTTATCTTTGGAATGTAACTCAAATTAAAACTAAAAGATAATGAGATCCTCCTCGTAATTTAACTTGTTATTATTTTTTTTATTGAAAACAGGACTAATCAGTACTGTTGACATACTGACGACTGTTCAGCACAATTTTCGCAAATAAATTTTGCATGCAAACATTCTTGCAATGCTTGTGCCAAGCTCATACGAGTATGTTTGGCTTGGCACAAGCATTGCAAGAATGTTTGGTTTTTCTATCCTACTTATATGGAAAATCCTGGCATCTGACATATCGTCCGGATACATTTGCATGTCTAGGTGAGGGCTCACCGAGCTAATAATATATAAATGTTTAATAAATAAACCGATAACAAAACCATATAATATAATAAGTTAAAGAATTAAATGCATCTAACAAAAACAAGCAAACAACAAAGAGAACAAACAAAAACGAATAAAACAGTGAAAATGTATGATTACATCATTGCGTAAAAAAAAATACGTCAGAAATGAGGCAGGGTATAACATGCCCGAGACAAGTTTGGGCTTGTATATTCCGGCTGGTAATTCGCACCACACTGCAATCACGCCACTGCCCCGTCCCGCACACCTCTGCCTTCAGCTACTGAGCGAGCTAGTGCCACCAGACGAGGATTTTGAAAATTACACTACTTTTAAATTTTACCAGGGTGTGAGATACCCTGGCTCATGCTCGCCGGGTTAAAATCTAGATCTATTGAATATAATTTACTGGCATCTTGTTATTATAATATTGTCACGTTCGGGCTTCGAACCCTAGTACCAGTAAGGGTTTTTAATGGCTCTTGGAATAGCGCTAGAATGTTCTAGATAATACCCAAACAAAAGAAAAAGGATAGCCGATGACAAGGACATACAAAACGTGCTCGCCGAGGCACGGGGGTGTAATACCAAAATCACTTGGCCCGACCCGGGATTTGAACCCAGGACCTCGTTCTCTGCGGGTGAACACGCTATCGCTACACCAACGAGGCAGTCAAATTAACTACTACTACTATAACTAAGCTACAGGGCTCAAAGCGCCCTCAACGCGGAGGGGGCCGCGTCATGTCATTAACGTAGAGCGAAAGTTGCACAAAACTCCCTAAAATGATGATCTCTGCCCTCTCTCCGCCAGTAATCGCCCAGAGTCGAGGTTCGAACCCCACAGGGGGTGCCCTCCGGCGCGGGTTACTTAATTGCTAGACGGCTCGAGCCCTCTGCTCGCCTCTATTGTCCGGTGAAGTAGTGAAAGCCTCCTAGGCTAAATATAGCGTCATACAAAAAAAAAAGATTCCGCCGCATCGTCGGAGGTAGTGCCTAGAAGGCTGGCCGCGGTAACTGAACCCTCGACCTCTGGCTTGGCAGTCAATTACTTACTTCAACAGGCAATGATTCACAATATTAATACGTGCAGCAAAACTTTGTACCCCTTTTTACAAACAGTTAAAATTCAAAGTCAAAGTCAAGTATTTTATTGTGGTACATAGGTAGTAGGGTGTTATTAACAATAATATTAATGTTCAGCTATGACCCGCCGTACTGGCATACAATAACAATAAAGTTATTCAGTCTACATATTATTATCATTAAAATATTCACTTAGACTATAATAACATTTACTAATTAAAAAGGTACCTATATAATGTGTTTTTATATTTTTTTATGTCTCTTATATCTCTAACGGTCTTGGGTATTTTATCATATATATCAGGGATCAGATAAAAAACACTTTTATGAAACAAATTCATCACACAAATATTATAAAGGTGAAAGTTTGTGAGTGTGTATGTTTGTTACTTGTTCACGTCTAAACGACTGGAGCGATTTTAATAAAATTTGGCATGGAGTTAGCCAACACCCTGGATTAACACATAGGCTATAATTTATAAAATAACGCGGGTAAAACCGCGGCGCACAGCTAGTATTATATAATGAAGGGCCTGTTGGCGTGGTTGCCAAATGCTTGCTTTGCACCCAGGGCAGATATTTGTGTGCATGAACATGTCTGTTTGTCCTGAGTCAGGGTGTAATTATCTATATAAGTAAGTACAACAGAAAAAAGTACATGTGGTATATCAGTTATCTGGTTTCCATAGTTCAAACTCTGCTCAGTTTGGGATCAGACGGCCGTGTGTGAATAATGTAGCAGAATATTATTATTTTTTTTTAAATAAAGACAACGCCCGCACTAGGGAATGTAATCCCTGTGTCGCGGGGTACTTTACAAACATATAATAGATGGACACAAATTACATCCAGACTCAGAACAACTATTTATGGATCAAACAAATAGTTGTCCGGCCCGGGACTCGAACCCGCGCACGAAGCGGCGAGGCGACTGTCTTAGCCGCTGCGCCACACATGCAAGTCAATTACCTATATATTTTAATTAAATGTTTATCATCAAATAAATCTATTTACTCTCCATTCACAGTTATCACTGTTAGTTTAATATACTATAAATAATATGAAATTAGTGAACCATTTTGTTGCAAGTTACTTACAAGGTGATATGCGACGAGTATTTGATCCTTGGATTCAAACGAGTTATGTTAATAATAATAAGGTAATAACAGGTCTTCGTATCTATGGAAACCCTTGGCATTTCAATAAAAATAACAAAAACAGCATCAAGAAAATATAACGCCGAGATACACAAATATTATCTTACTATTCAACCAATCATAAGTAACAACACGGCAAAAATCAATAGACAATCGCAATTCCGTATATAACCTGTCTAAAATCGGTCACCATAGCCTAGTTGGTAGTGCTCCTGCCTACGAAGCTGGTGGTCCTGGGTTCGAATCCCGGTAAGTGCAAATATTTGTGTGATGAGCACGAATATTTGTTTCTGAGTCATGGATGTTTTCTATGTATTTAAGTATTTATCTATCTATATAAGTATGTATATCGTCGCCTGGTACCCATAGTACAAGCTTTGCTTAGTTTGGGGCTAGGATGATCTGTGTGACATTGTCCCTAGATATTATTATTATTATTATATATTTCAAATATCTACACATCTCTTTCTATTATTGGTCGTATGAAAAGGAGAGGGCATAAGTCCTTAGAAACCCTAATTAAATAAGAAGGCTTCTATGGAATCACACTAATATTATAAAGGTGAAAGTTTGTGAGTATGTGAGTCTATAATATGTTTGTTACTCTTTCACGCAAAAACTACCGAACGGATTTTGGTGAAACTTTATAGTAATATAGATTAGATATCCGAGTAACATATAAGCTATAATCTATAAAGTTTGACGGGGTTAAACTGCGCGGCATAGATAGTGCATAGTTATTTATTTAATCACACTAATATTATAAAGGCGAGTTTGTGAGTGTGTATGTGTGTTACTTCTTCACGTCTAAACGGCTGTGTGATTTTAATAAAATTTTGTATGGAGTTAGCTGACACCCTGGATTAATGCATAGGCTATGATTTATAAAATTAAACGTGGGGAAAACCGAAGGCACAGCTAGTAAATACATAAAACCGGAAAAATATGACGCAAATTTCCCCTTCGTTTCTGCGCGCATAAGTAAATTGATAGAACTAAAAATACCTTGAACTTTTCAAAAGAACTATGAAAGTTAACATAAGCGAGTAATACATATAATGATATTAGAAATAGTTTACTTCGTGATTGTTAGAATCGGGGCCATTGTCACCAGCAATTTACATTGTCATCTGTGAATTCATCTATTTACTTTATTTTGTCATTAATCATGGAATAATTGCTACTCTTTGTTGTTTGTCAATGACATTGAGCAAGAAATGTCTAAAAACGATGATCTATGATGATGATCTATAGATAAATATATTTTTTTGAAGTTATACTTCTTTTGGCGCGATGGAGAAAAATGATGAGAGTGAATTTTTACGATGCGCGCGCACACCGACACCAAAAAATATAACAGCATGAAGTTAGTTCTAGGTGGTATGAGAGTGAATTTTTAAAAGCTCGCTGAAAATAGAGTTGAATGGCGCAAACGAGAAGTGGAGGGTCGTAAGATCTGTGATGAAGACTGGTTCGGAGTACTTGCTGATAAGAGACAGAAGCGACATGAAAGCGGCTCGGCACCAACCACCGCAAACTTCTCTTGTCAGGCCTGCGGCAGGCTATGTCGCTCTCGCATAGGTTTGTTTAGCCACCATAAGAAATGTCTCTCAGACAATGCGCCGTAAATCGTCTGTAACAGACGCAAAGGCCATATATATTTATACTTTATAGAAAATGTACACCGCCGAGCTTAGCTCAACTATGAGTTCTTTTCCAGCAAGCCTTTGTCGGACTGACACTATCAGACCCATATCTAATCGGTTAGTAATCTGTTCAAAATACTTTTTATATTAAGTAGTCAACAGCGATTTAAAAGACATACAAAAATGTAAATTCTAAAAGTTGTTTTAGTTGAACATAGCTCGGAAGGTTCTTGAGGGGCGACGTACGAACCGGATGACGCAACGTTTTTGCCGCTTAATGGAGAGTAACACGCTCTTAATCTACAATCTTAACTTACTTACATCTATGTTTAATTTACATATAACTTGCTCTCGGTTCTCAGAGCCCTCTCCACTCCTAGAAGTAGATCCCTCAACTTATGGACAAGTAGGTTTTAAACCACTTATTACTTGATACGCGTAATCCATTCAGACAATATGTAGTAAAATATAAATTTCAATAATTAAACCTAAACATAATCTCCTTGACAATAACTTAATACAAGTTAGCTAAATATCACTATCATTATAAAATGAATTGTATAAATGTTTTAACATTCCGTGTACCTAAATATCTGTAATAAGTAACTAGAAATAATAACTGTATTACTACAAACATGTTCTGACTATTTACAAGTGCTTTTTTAAAGTCTACGTGAATAAAAACCTTTTTTATTTTATTTTATTTATTTTTACTCATTCGTCTATAGCCCGTTATAAAGTCGCGAGCGCCCGATTCGAGCAGGATTTGGCCAAATCTCTCCTCCAACCCAAGGAAAGAGCATCTCGCTCTGAGCCCAACGAAAAGTGCCACTGTGGTCGTTCCACACAGTATACTTCCTTTCCTTTTCCGAAAGTTTAAACTTCAGAGCATCTGGGTATTGTGCGTAATCATTTTCTCTTAACTACCACCTGCCAAAGTGTATTCATTTTAACCTACACGGCGTTACAAGATTTTTATAGCTTACCACGCTGTAGGACTAATATTGGCACTCATTCACCGAATGTCAAAAGGTTGCAATGTAATCCAAAATGATATTGATATTTTCAATTGTTCTTTTGCCTCACTTAAGGATAAACTAAAAATATCATTGTAGTATTTTTGCTGACCTAACTGTAGGTAATAGTTTTGTTTAAACTTAGAAAAAAGATAAGTTAAGGTTTTGTCTAATTAAGCAAGCTGTGTCTACATCAGAGTAGGGTATAGACTTTATTTTTTATAAATCGATGTTGTCTTATCCAATGTAGTCTATATCCAGTTATGTAGACCAAGAAACGTAAAAAAAAACAAATACCATTTCAAAAGTTTTAAAATTGGGTTATGAGGCTTGCCGCACTCTACTTATTATATAAATATATTTTGTTATTTAAACAGACATCTTATAAACATGAAATTCTCGGTAAAAAAACACACCCAAACTCAGAACAACTATAAAAGGATCACGTAGTTTTTCTGTGTAGGGATCGAAGCAAGGTTAGAGTGAACTGGCATCTAATGTGTACGCGCGGTCCACCTTCGACCATATCTTCACTTACCGTCAGGTGAGATCGTGGTCAAGCAAACCCATCCAGCATAAAGAAATACCTTAACCACTGCGTCCTTAACCTTTCTAATACCCATGTAAAGCCGGGGTGAATGACATAACTAACATATTTACTCACAGTTCCAATTTGTCTCTGCTGAAGTCAACTGTTGCACATCGACCTTACCTCCCAATCATCATTTAAATGATCGTATCAACCCATTAAGACTGATTTCCATATCAATCCAAGGAAAACCTGATAGCGTTAGAATTCTACATATTTTGTAAATATATTTAGTACATAATTTCTAAAAGTTATTCTTTTATTGATAGAAGAAAGTTACGGGCCTGTTGGCGTGGTCGATAGATACTTGCTTTTCACGCCGCAGGTAGTGGGTTCGATTCCCACCCAGGACAGATATTTGTGTGCATGAACATGTCTGTTTGTCCCGTGTCTGGATGTAATTAATATAAGTATGTATATACAAAAACGTATCGTAGTATATCAGTTATCTGGTTTCCATTGTACAAGCTCTGCTTGGTTTAGGATCAGATGGCCGTGTGTGAATAATGTCCCAGGATATTATTGTTATATCAGACACTTACTATTCTTGATATAGATAGATAGATAGAGTACACTTTATTGCACCAGAAAACACAATACATAATATCTTAATAAAGAAAATATAGGTACAATCGGCGGTCTTATCGCTTTGTAGCGATCTCTTCCAGACAACCGTTGGGTGGACAAGAAGAATTAAGATGGAAAAGGCGGTAGTTGTAAGTGTACTATCGTGTGTATTAAACGTTATTACATACATACATTACATATGTACAAGCTTCATAAATATATACTTATATTTGTATAAATACTAATAATACTATACTATAATAATATACTATACATACATATATTATATATCTTTTTAATTAAGGAGTTATGCAGAAAGAGGTTACTAAAAGAAGTTAAGAGACAAGAAAAGAAGAGATAAAGATATTTAGAGCGATAAAAAGTGTTTTTTTAAGGAAATTTTGAAAGATGCTAGGGTTTGTGCACGCCTAATTGCTACAGGAAGTAAATTCCATAGCCGGGCTGCTTGGACAGTAAACGAGTTATCAAAAAAATCTGTAGAGTGCACTGGGATATGTAGTTTTAAGTTCTCTGATGATCTCAAAGGCCTAGAATGTGTATCACAAACGAATTCAAACCGTTGCTTAAGGTAAATGGGAGCTGTCGGGTTAAACAAAATATTGTAAAGGAGACAAAGTATGTGAGTTTTACGGCGAAGGCGGATTGGTAACCACTCGAGTTTTTTCCGGAATTCAGAGACATGATCGTATTTGCGAAGTCCAAATACAAATCTAATACAGAAATTTTGGAGACGCTCGAGTTTATGAAGTTTGTCCTCTGTAAGGTCAAGATAACTGGCAGCAGCATAGTCAAGGATGGGGAAAAGAAGAGATTCAGCAAGAGCAATTTTAGTGGCGGTTGGGAGAAAATTACGCATTCTTCGTAAGGAACCTGCTGCCGCATATAATTTGCGACTAGTTTGTTCAAGTTGTGGACCCCACGAAAGCGTTTTATCAAAGTATATCCCCAGATTTCTCACATTATCACTAAAGGGTATTACCGTATTATTAAATATAATCTGGGAGATTAGTGACCAGTCAACCTTGGCTACCATGCGTGAACTTCCCATGAGAATAACCTGAGTTTTAGATGGGTTCACCGTTAGACCATGCTCCAAACTCCATTGGTTTATTCGACCTAAGTCACTATTAATGACACCCATTGCTTCACCAAGTCGTTCGATAGGTGCCTGTGTATAAATTTGTAGATCGTCTGCATAAAGGTGGTAGGAAGAAGTTAGATTAAAGGAAATACAGTTTATAAATATTGTGAAGAGTAATGGAGATAAAACGCCACCCTGTGGCACGCCTGCACTAGTATAGCACCACGAAGAATATGACTCTTCGATGCGAATACGTTGCCGACGACCAAACAGGTAACTACGAAACCAATCAATTGCCTTTGGAGATATGTTAAGAGAGCGTAGTATGCCAAGCAGAATGTCAAAGTCCACGGTGTTGAATGCATTGCTAAAGTCTAGCAGCGCAAGCACCGTCATCTTACCACATTCCATGCCCAGTCGGATATCATCCGTAATATTGACCAGTGCTGTGGTTGTACTGTGGCCGGGGCGGAAACCGGACTGCAATGGATTAAGGAGACAATTTGTACATAGGAATGAACTCAGTTGGTGATGGATAAGACGCTCCAGGACTTTAGAGAGGAAAGGTAAAATGGAGATGGGCCGATACTCAGAAAAGGAAGAAGGATTAGGTTTTTTAGGTATAGGAGTAATTTGCGCAGTTTTCCAAGCAGAAGGAAATGTACCACTGGCAATTGAGTAATCTAGGATGTGAACAAGGACTGGTAGGATCTCATCTAGTATGGGAAGGACCATATTACGACTGATACAATCACTTCCAATAGAATATTGGAAGTGATATAATAAAAATATAATAAATATATAATTGAGGTAAAGGAGACGGATACGTTTTCATACAATATTGGGCTCGGATGTACAAAGATAAAAGTGGTGTCAATTAATGGGTCTATAAATTATCAGCCAATCACTAAAAAATCCATGGATTAATTCAATCTATGAGCAGAGTTATAAAAGATTTAGTCTTAATAGAGAGGTTATGTACCAACCTATACTAAACAGCTGATTTTTAAGGGCAATTGCTATTTAATAGTTATCCGTGTCCAGTATGTTAGCAAAAGTCGTACACGTTAAGCAATATCAGAAGTCCGTAGAGAGAATGCAGTTCTAGAGGGATATATAAACAAAACAATAAAAAATAGTCAAATCACACACGCACTAAACGATACGAGAAACGAGAGACCGATCATAGATTTTTAAATAAAATAAATAAATAAAAAAGGTTTTTATTCACGTAGACTTTAAAAAAGCGCTTGTAAATAGTCAGAACATGTTTGTAGTATTATAGTTGAATACATTATTATTTCTAGTAACATAGAATAAGATTCAAAATCTGTCACCCATGTCATAGATTAAAAATATAGTTGCCAATTACTAATAAATCGATTTGAACGATAACCGATATTATGATAACTATTTATTTTGTTGATATTTAATTTTTTACTGTTGACATTATGTTAATGTATTTAATAATTATAATAATTAAATCGGTTACCTGGTGTCTGGTGCAAGAGGATTTATATTACATTGTTTGAACTCATTAACGTTAATCGATTATAGTAATCAACAACCAATTCGTGACTTAAACTTATTTTGAGATTTCTCGTTCCCCAGATTGTAAATTGGGTCAATTTTTTACAGTTTGAAATAGAAAAATATAACGCTTTTTTTAAACCATATCTCAACTTATTACAGTCAGGCCCAGAAATCCCCGTCTCCTTTAAGCATTTGACCATCACAGGAAAAACACATCGCCGTACTTTCAGCGCCAAGCCACTAATAATAATAGCCTGGGCCATTATTTACATACGGCTATATGATCCCAAACTAAGCAGGGTTTACTCTGGAAACCAGATTACTGATATACTACATCTACTACTATTCTTTTGTAAATACATACTTATATAGACAATTACACGCAGACTCAGGACACACAGACATGTTTATGCACACAAATGTCTGTCCTGGGGCTCTACCGGCTAAGTCGCCGAACATCGATTTCTTAAACAGTGTTCAAATAAATAAAGGTTAAAAACGACTTAATCAATCGTTAAATCGGCTTCCATGAGCACATGTGACGTCATAAATGGTCTGGAATCGATTGTCAACGTTGAAGTCGATTTAACGATGGATTAAGTAATTTTTAATCTTTATTTATTTGAACGCCATTTAAGAAATCGATGTTCGGCGACTTAGCCGGTAGAGCACCTGGGTGGGAATCGAACCCACGACCTGGGGCGTGAACAGCAACAAATAAAATAGGGATCCCAACACTTCAATAGTGTATTTATTTCGTGTTATTGGTGAATCAATTATTTATTACATATTTGTAACGGTAGCGTACAGGGTAAGTTTTAAGGAAAATTAAATATTTCCCAACGGCTAAACAGACCAAAGTACCCAGACCCTAAAAAACAGTTTAATAAAAAAAGACGAACGCCTGAATAAAATTAATCAATTTTAAAAATTGAATTAGTTTTGAAGGCATGGCAGAAATGAAAAGCATGGAGGGATTTTAAATATTATAATTTCTTTTTAAATAGAATTAAACTTTTGCTGAATTTTCAATTTAATATCGCCGGTCTCTTCGAATGTAAACAATTTATGTTTACATTCGAAGAGTCAAGTCAAGTCAAAAATTCTTTATTCCGTACAAATTATACATTTATGTGGAATCGTCATATTTTTAACCCTACCGTGCAGTACATGATGTGGCAGCTACTGAGAAACAGTGCCAGAAAACTCGGTTGGAATCCTTTTTTTAAATAAAATATGTTTAAGATTAATTACAATCATGTGTGTTGACTCAGAACAACTCAATCCCAAGCACTTTTATCACTTAAATAATCTGATATTTTGCAATATAGCCCTGCTACACAATTTGACTTTAATAATTCTTTTAAACTTATTCGTAGACAATTCTCTAATATCATTGGAAAGTTTGTTATAGAATCTTATACATTGCCCCATAAAAGAGTTACTTATTTTGTGGAGACGGGTCGTATGCAATATGAGATTATTCTTATATCTAGTATTTACATTATGTGTATCGCTCCTTTTACAAAAGGAATCGATATTATTATGCACATATGGTAGGTTTTCATATATATACTTCGATGGTACAGTTAAAATGTTAACCTCTTTGAACTTTTCTTTTAGAGACACTCTCGGGCCAAGACTATAGATAGCTCTTACAACTATTTTTTGCAATAGAAATATGGTGTTAATGTCAGCAGAGCTACCCCAGAGAAGAATTCCGTAGGACATTAAACTATGAAAATAACTGACATAAACCATTCTAGCTGTGTCAACATCATGTGGCAGAATGGCCCGAGGTGACGTTAACCATATCACAGGATACGTCCTGAGATTTCAGGATTTTTCGACTCTTCCATTTGCAGTTGGATTTTGATAATCTCATGAAATCTCAGGATTTATAAAATTTTCAATCAAATTCAGCCGCTGCCCATAACTTTCAGTGCTATCTATGCAACGCGTGAACAACATCCGCAGTGTATAAAAATGATAAAATTACTACTTTTTACATTTTAAAGTACATACGTACGGATTTTTAATGGAATTTTTCATCTGTTAATCCAACCTCCCTCCCTAATCTCCCATATCTAGTAGAGAAAGTATCAGACATAATTCTATTTACTGATGATACGTCACTCATATTTAAAGTGAGTAGGAAAGATAAGGATCTTATCGAACCTAATAAAACTCTCGGCCTCATATCAAACTGGTTTTCGGCAAATAATCTTCTTTTGAATGCAGGAAAGACCAAATGCATCAAATTCTCATTGCCGAATATAAAAATATTAAACCAACGGTTGCACTTGACGAGGAAGTTTTAGATTTAGTTCCTTCCACCGTATTTTTGGGAATAACACTGGACTCAAAATTACAATGGGGTCCTCATATTGAAAAATTATCTGCCAAATTAAGTTCAGCTTCATATGCAGTTTGGAAAATCAGACAATTGTCAGACGAACCAACTGCTAGACTAGTATATTTTGCTTGCTTCCATAGCATTATGTCCTATGGTATTCTGCTGTGGGGCTCAGCAGCTGACATAAGTACTATTTTCGTATTACAAAAAAGAGCAGTCAGAGCTATTTATAATCTAGGCAGTCTCTACGAAGCGTTTTAAAGAGGTAAATATACTTACTGTTCCATCTGAATATATATACCAGAATATAATGTTTGTACGGAAAATATAGATAAATATAAAAAACGGAGTGACTTGCACAATGTCAATACTAGAAATAAGGACAAACTAGCTATACCAGCCTTTAGAGTTAGCAAAACTAATAAGTCATTCATGGGAAATTGTATTAGGTTTTATAACAAGCTCCCTATTCATATAACTAAACTACCTGATAATAAGTTTAAGTCACACATTAAACGTGAACTTATGGCTAAGGGTTACTACACTACTAAGGATTACATTGACGATAAAGACATTTGGCGGTCGGCATCTACCTGCACATAGTCCGCTGGGGATCTTATAGCCATATAGACGTGAGTAATCTTTTATGTTAGATGAACTATCTGTAATAAAACTATGTATTATTCAAATATTCTACGAATTTCAGAACTGTTGGTTGTGTCTCAAAATGATTAATGTTACTTTTATTATGACGTTTTTATTTTCTTTTTTTAACATATTAAATCTAAAATAAATACTTAATCAGACAACCATTAACACAACACCATTGCCCGGTTCCTTTATTTTACGATCCGTCATTGGACCAACGTTACCATCCGTAATTCAGCTACCGATACCGATGCAAAACTAGTGTTCCACAATGCCCTACCTGCGACGAACATCCGTAGTTTAAACCACCTACGACTCGTTCCGCGATGAACCTCTCGCTCCTCTTCACGATTAGTTATAACAAAACGTCGTACGTCAATTATGCGACTAAAATCATTTATTATTCTGTAATATTATGTGAGTAATAGTACAAATTACTGTACTTATAGTTACAGTAATAATTTAATTTGCGTTTTAGGTTTAAAATATTTATAAATCATTAGTATTGAAAATTTGATGTTACGAGTGCATGGTGTGAACAAAACGCGTAACAGGAAAGCGCATGGCGCATGCGTCTGTCGTCTGACGTCTGTCCAAGAGTATTTCATGGTTTCTAAATAAGTTTTTAAATTGAGTATTTAATCTAAGGTTTGTGGTTATGAAATCTTAGAAGATAGAAAAATAATCAACCCTTTCTAACGGAAAACAAAGCCATGAATTCTCTATCAGTTTCAGAGGTAGACATCACGGAAATCTCCTCAAACACTATGTTAACTACCAAAATAAAATACAAACGACTGGTAAACCGACCGAATTCGACTAGTAATCAAAGCAGTAACGCCTCGTTATTTTGACAGTTCCGTGACAGTAGAAAATATTTATAGGAACACTTTCGAACGCATCTCCATACAATAAGCTTACTAACGTCCTCCCATCCGTTAGTAACCAGACGTCGGTTATTTGGATAACGACTAGTATTTTATAGGAACGGTTTTGCGTTACGCCTGGTAGAAATTCTAACTATTCGTAGTAGAAACGATTCGTTTTTGGAATATAGGAACCGGGCGTAAGACAACCTTAATCGATTGTTTGCCTGCTAAATAATTTCAGTAAGTGGACCAAATCTCGTGTATATGCCCCATTGAGTATGTTTCGCCGGAGCGTCTCAACTGGGCCGTGTTGAAACCGGTAGTAGAGACACCCGCTGAGTTTGTTTCGCTGGGTCTTCTCAGTTGGGGCGCATTGGATCCGGTGGTAGCATTAAAGCGCGACCGTCGTTATAAGCACAAGGTTCGCCATAATAATAACATTTAATTCGTACCTTAATATAGACAGAACCATTCGACAATATGTAGTAAAAATATAGCTAAAATTTAAAAGTTTGATAATCAAACCTACACATGCTCCTTGACAATAACTTAATTTAAGTTAGTTAAAAATCGTTACTGTTATAAAATAAATCTTATTGTAAATTTTTTCCTACAAACCGTGTACCTAAATATCTATATGTACCTAGAAATAATTATAAATTAATTATATATTACTACGAATATGTTCTGACTATTTACAAGCGCTTTTTTAAAGTCTACGTGAATAAAAACCTTTTTTATTTTATTTTATTTACCCCTCTCCGGTACTCGAGTACACACGGCTACATATCAAGCTATACATTTCCAATATAAGCTGACCTCTCATTGTATCGAAATCCTATACAATGCGGGATCAGCTTATACTGGAAATGTACAACTTGATGTGTAGCCGTGTGTACATTTCAGACTAAATACCCGAATTCATAACATATTGCTTGAAGTCGGTTAAAAGTATGTAAAAAGTATTGGTAAACGCCTTTCGCATTAATTAACCTTGTAGGTACAATAGCTGATAACTTATATAATAGCAGATTCAATAAAAAACATAATTATTCTAAGAAAATATTAAAAATATACAATTGTATGGAAGAATAATCAATGAAGTTCGTTAACCTTAATACCGGAATGCAATCAATGACCGCAATTAGTCTCCAACGTTATTTACCTGCTTATTATATTAAATTTACTAGCTGTGCCCCGCGGTTTTACCCGCGTTAAACCTTATAAATTATCACTGCTCCTCCCCCATAGGTGATAGCGTGATAATATGTAGCCTATATGTTGCCCCGACCTCTTAGTAATATTCATGCAAAATTTGAAGTGAATCCATGCAGTACTTTTTGAGTTTAGCCCGGACATACATACAAACAAACAGACACACAGACAAAAATTCTAAAAACAATATTTTTGGCTTCGATATCGATTGTAGATCACGCCGCAAGTATCCTTTAAAAAAAATATTCAATGTACAGCTTTGACTTTTCTACGTTTTTATTATATGTATAGATAGATCATCATCATCATTACAGCTGAAAGAATTCCACTGTTGGACAAGCCTCCCCCAAAAATCATCTCGGGGGATGTGCCATATTCGCCACGCTTGGCACACGGGTTGGCAATCGCAGTAAGATGATCATAGTACTCAGAAAGAAGCTGCTGCCGGGCCTCTGGTAGATATTCCCTCTGGTCGACTTCTACACCTTCCACGGGATGAGATGGGGAAATGATATTGGCCGCCGTCACCACACAGCAATATTAAATCATTTATTACGACTATATTAATGTGCCATGTATTCAAAATAAATTGAAAACACTTCTTATTGAATATCAAGATTTTTTTTTAATAATACAAATGAATAAATAATCGGGACATATCACACAGCGCCATCTAGACCTAACTAAGGTGGTATAACGAGGCGACAGCTGAACCACGCCACATATGCTGCGTATTTGTATTGTAAATATGCGAACGATTCTATACAACAATTTTTTTTTTACGTATTAAATAGTTGTTTGCATTGTTGTTTGTATTACATTCTAATTAAATAACCGAGCATTTTTTTATTCAATTAATATATATATAACTTACCATGAAACGAAACCACACAAGGGGAGTTGTGCGAACTACGGCCTGAGATGCACAAAAGTTTAATTCTATTTAAAAAAGGAATTGTAATATTATTATTTAAAATCCCGCCATGCTTTTCATATTCATTTCCTTGTACAACATGGGAAAACGATGACACTCGATAGCACTCCTTTTTTACTAAACTGTTTTTTAGGGTCTGGGTACTTTGGTCTTTTGAGCCGTTGGGGAAGTATATATTTTTCCATTCGAGAATATATTAATACATGGTCATTGTCAGAGGCGTTATGATATCCTTACTAATCATAATATAAAATATCTCTATTTCTCTATGAAATCATCTTCACCTTAAACGTCTTATATTACATAGGTAACTCCCAATTTCTACATAAAAACTGAATATACTGGGCGATAGAATATTAGAATCTCTTCAAAATACATATTGTTTTTATTATGCCCATACCAGGGCCTCTACCGGCTAAGTCGCCGAACATCGATTTCTTAAATGTCTTTCAAATAAATAAAGGTTAAAAAAACTTAATCAATCGTTAAATCGGCTTCAACGTTGACAGTCGATTCCGATCCATTTATGACGTCACATGTGCTCATGGAAGCCGATTCAACGATTGATTAAGTATTTTTAACCTTTTTTTTTCGGCGACTTAGCCGGTAGCGCCCCTAGGGCCTCTACCGGCTAAGACGCCGAACATCGATTTCTTAAATGGCGTTCAAATAAAAATTACTTAATCAATCGTTAAATCGGCATCCATGAGCACATGTGACGTCATAAATGGTTCGGCGACATAGCTGGTAGAGCCCCTGGGGGGCTACCGCCTATATCGCCGGACATCGTGATCGTGATCGGCGTTAAAATATATAGATAAAGGTTTAAAAATACTAAATCATTCGTTCAATCGGCTTCAACGTTGAAAATCGATTCCGGACTATTTGAACTAATGATTTAGTAATTTTTACCTTCATCTGTTTTAACTCTGATCAGCTATCTATCTATATATATAAAAATCAATGCCACTTTTCGTTTTAATGCTAAAACTCAACAACGCCTTAACCGATTTGGCTAATTTTGGTCTTGAATTATTCGTGGAAGTCCAGGGAAGGTTTGTACGTAGAAAAAAAAATATATATATATTAATCAATGCCACTTTTCGTTGTAATGTTATAACTCAACAACGCCTTTACCGATTTGGCTAATTTTGGTCTTGAATTATTCGTGGAACTCCAGGGAAGGTTTGTACGTAGAGTACCGGGCCGCTAGTATTATATAGTTATTTATTTTGACCCCAGGCAATGTTTGTATAGGTCGGTTGCACATCCCATGTTACACAATTTTTAACCTTATTTCAATTAGAAAAATAAATATCATTTATTCACAGCACCTTAAATTTGAATGAAAATATTCGCTCAGTGACATAATTATAAACAATTAAAATAAGGAAAAAGGTTGCTATTGTCTAAAGTATTAATTTACATAAATTAAATATCGTCTATTATTTATTGAAACAATGCAAATAAAGTCATTATTTTATTTATTTTAAGTCATTATTTTAGTTTTAGGGGTTTAATAATTTATAAAAAATTACAGGTCAAGTGTCTGGCCTGCTGATCTAGTTGTTAGTGGCTCTGACCGCTAAGCCAGAGGACGTGGGTTTGATCCCTACCCCAGTAATTTTTTTGTAGATAAGCACGATTGTTTTGTGTCTGGGTGGAACTTATAACATACGTAGGTATATAATAACTAGCTGTGCCTGCGGTTTTACCCGCGTTAAACTTTATTAATCATCACAGGTGATAGCGTGATAATATGTGGCCTATATGTTGTCACAACCTCTTAGTAATATTTATGCAAAATTTGAAGTAAATCCATGCAGTATTTTTTGAGTTTAGCCCGGACATACATACAGACAAACAGACAAACATTCTAAAAACTATATTTTCGGCTTCGATATCTATTGTAGATCACGCCCCAAGTATCCTTTAAAAAAAATATTCAATGTACAGTTTTGACTTTCTTACGATTTTATTATATGTATACTTAGATAATCTGCCGTCCACTAACTAAAAAGCAGCTAAGTGCAAAAAGTAGTTTTCGAGAAATCGCAAAAATAAGTGGGAATTGATGTCTGTTGAAAAGTATGATACCTAGGAACATGGTTGCAAGTTATATATGTAGGCATAGTCTTTGTGCACAACATGTGATATTTTTTATTCATTTATATTTATTATATTCTATTTTAATTCATTTTCTAACCTTTAGCCAAGCATTTTTTTTCTTTTTTCGTAATATACTCCACTATAAGGCCACTAACCATACCTTAACTGCTTTATAGCAAAGCAATCTTGTAGCCGCCACGTCTTGTACTTATAGTAAAATTTATCAAATTATACTTAGTTATAAAGCAGTTAAAGGATTTTAACAGACTTATAGTCTAGTAACTAGCACTTGAATTACTATTTTTGCTTACTAATAAAGCAGTTATGGGATGTTAAATGCTTTTAAGCTCGGTATTATTAAACATATTTTATACTGGTTCTCCCATTGCTTAACTAGAAGGCAGTTAAAGACATCTCGCTCGCAATTAACTGCGTTTTAAGTAAGCACTTGCGGGTAAAAAGTTGAGAACTATTTTATGAAAATCAGAACTTTATTTAGCGGTTGGAATTTCTTTATTTCTCAAAGATTTACAATCACTTCGAGGAGAAACAAGATACATAATTAAACTATAAATATTACATAATTGAAAATTTGAAAAGTTCACACTGCGCATAATATGAAGTAATTTACTAAACAACGTACCATTAACAGTTGGTAAATAATGTACTTGTGTAGGTAGAGGTGAATAATAACCGGCGCGCTGCGCTCACGCCCTTTGTCCGTTGTAAGTGAGCAAATTTTAAGAGGCATTTACACTGAGTGTGAATTTGTTTACCATTTTTTTTTTCTTGTTATTATTGTTCGGTAGAGCCTTTGGAAATGTGTTGTTTTAATAATTTTTTGTAAATATATGTGGTCTTAGCGTTTTTGATATGGTTAGGTAATGCATTAAAATATTGTGCTCTTTGGTATACAATTGTCCTTTTACCATAATTGGTTCTTGGTTTGTATAGTATTGTAAGCACACTCGCAGCTGCAAGAGGTATTTCTATACGGGATCTAGGGAGATCTTCTCAATGATAACACATGTATTCACAAACAATCACTGATTTTATTTAAATAAAATTAGATTTACAATGTTTACTTTAGCACACCATTTTTATAACTATTGACAAACATCAATCAAACGTAACACCATACTTTTTATTTGATTCGAATTCGATTCTCATTTTAAAAGCTATGTTTAGTTATTTTAATAAAGTGACCAGAGCTACTAGCTATCTTGATAAAAGAGGTTTTATTCTATAGGAGGACAGGTAATATCATTACATCACCCCCTCCCCAAAAAAAAATTTTGGAAGTCTTGAAACACTTCCAAAATTCTGTTACCTTCCTACATTATAACTGTCTACCTATGTTGGGAGTTATCAAATACATAGGTGCAATAAAAAAGAGTAGAATTGAACCCAGGACCCACTGAAAGTCTAGCAAATGGGAGTGTGAGTCCGACTTGCTCAAAGTATAAAAAAAACCAACCAAAAATTATACTTTCAAGGCCCTAATTCTACTTTCCTAACACTAGCTAAACGCTACCTAATTATAGTTATCCTAGCTAAAATAAAATATTAGTCAACCTTCACACACAATAGCTTCAATTATCATACTTGGTCCTATCACCAATTGAAAGTACAGAAATAAAAAAAATGAAAATAATTACAACTTTTAACTATTTAAATAAATCATAAATTAATTATCTGAAAATAATTATTTTAAAAGGGCAAACTTAATTATAACAACTGGTTAAAAGTTTAATCCAAATTAAATTATCACAACAGTTGACCGTTCAACTAAATTATTAATGATAATCTGAAATAATTAATTAGAACAAGTGGTTAAAAATTAATTGAAGCATGTATAAAAGTTGGCTAATGGCTATCCTATTATAAAACCTAACTGCTAAACTATCCAAAATAATTGATAACAAAAAGATATTAATCTTATCAATCAGGGGTGGGTTCCAGAGAGTCAGGACTGTGATGGAAGATCATATACCAACCAAGATTAATGAAAAATAAATATCCCATTTATACCAATTAACCTATTATATTACCTATTTGTCCCCAGACATGAAAATAAAAGTGTTAGGTAGAATAGAAAATCCATCAACATCATGGAGCCCATGAGGTTCTCCCACATCTATAGTCTACTATGTGCCAGATGTGTGATGCAAATGAATAATTAAATTCTATCACCCACTCTTAACTACTGACGGAAATATCCCCTTAATCTACGCTTCCCGCATTTCCTAACTCCCTATCACTACCTGGATGTTTACTTCTTGTAAACCCGTTATTCATTTTTCGATCTTCCATCATGTCCATTGTGGTTGTACTGGATTCTGTAAACTGGAACACCGCCCCTGGTCATCGTTGCTCTCGTACGTTTCACATGAAAACAAAATTTATGCGCGAAAGTATATTCATATATTTGACAAATAAAATAAAATTGTAAGTATAAACATTCTCATCAGTAACATAAGTAAACGGCTTATATATTCTACCACCGCCGTAACAATAGCAATAAAACTCGCAGTCTTATCGCAGCGCCATCTACCGGGTCTATTAACAAATCTAAGTTACCGAAAGACATTTGATTGGGTGCAAAAAAATTATCCAAATAAACATAAAATTAAATTATTGTTACTAAAAAAAATAGATAGGGCTTGGTAGTAGAATGGTGAATTTAAAGTTTTATTTAATTTTTTTTTTTTTTTTTATTAAAGGCAAATATTTAGTAGTGGTTCACCCTTAAACTTAAGTTAAAAAAAAAAAAATATTCGCCAGATATTCATACAAAATTTTATGCGAATCGGGCCAGCCGTTTCGGAGATGTTTGGTCGCAAACACCGTGACATGATAATTCCACATTTTTGATGTAATCTATAAATATCGTGTGTTTTCTGGCATAAACAACATAATAACAGGATTTGGTTAGTCTAGGAGGCTTTCATTGCTTCTCCAGACAATGAACATCCTGTTTTT
This sequence comes from Pseudoips prasinana, assembly GCA_951640165.1. Lineage (NCBI taxonomy): Eukaryota > Metazoa > Arthropoda > Insecta > Lepidoptera > Nolidae > Pseudoips > Pseudoips prasinana. The sequence goes on from OX621254.1 coordinate 11,319,990, forward strand.
GTGCCCCAAAAACGACTCTTTTCAGGGTAACACCTGATAATCATGTAGTAGCGCCACTTATACATCATCACCACCAATAAAATAAGTCATAAGTGTGATGACTATAGTCAATCATAACCAGTATTAAAATTATGACAATATTTTGCCTACGCCCATGTCCAGCAGTGGACAACATTAATATTATAATTTTATGCTAATCGTACAATGTTAAATAAAAATAACGGAACAAATAAAATAACTCTCATTAGACATAGGAGCCCAGCATATCAAGTATTTATTCAAATCTCCCTTGTCTGGAATGATTTCATCCGATTGATATGTACTGTGTCGGATCTATTCCGTCCAGGCTTTCGCACCACATAAGTGACATCACTTACACGTCTAACCACCACCCATGGCCCTACAAATAACCGTTGTAATTTGAAGTTCTTACCAGAAATTCGTCTCGGAGTGTACAAGAGCACCAGATCTCCCGGCTGGAACTCTCGCCTTGACGCTCGCCTGTCGTGGCTGGACTTCTGTTTCTGCTGCGCCCGGGTTATGTTGTTTACTGCTTGTGTGGCTAGGTTTTCCAAAGCAATTCTTTTCTCATCTATAGACATATAATTATGTACGTTATTTGTTGACAGATCCATATCTAACACTGTGCGTGGTTCTCTACCATACATGAGTAGATGTGGAACAATTCCGGTGGAAGCCTGTCTACTGGAATTGTATGCATACGTTACCAAAGGTACAAAGTGACACCAATTTCTCTGGTCAGCAGCAACAAATTTAGATAACATAGATAATAAAGTTCTATTAAACCTTTCGACTAATCCATTAGTCATTGGGTGGAAAGCACTTGTTAGAACTGCTTTAGCTCCAAACAATCTGATGACTTCTTGTACTATATGGGCTGTGAACACCGTCCCTCGGTCGGAAATTATCTCTCTAACGCCTCCAAATCTGCAAAAAATCTCTTCAGTCAAAAATTCCATGATAACATTCGATGTCGCTCTAGGAACTGCTTTACACACCGCATACCTAGAAACGTATTCTAAGGCCACTATAATAAATTTGTTACCTCTATCTGAGACACGAAAAGGACCCAAGACATCTATCCCCACCTTTTCCATCATACTGGTAACGGAGATAGGCATCAACTCAGCAATTTTCTGCGTTCCTTTTCTCTCCTGACAAGGAATGCATGTGCGAATATATTTTTCAATTTCTTTATCCGCTCCATACATAAAATAACGGACCCTGAACTTACCTAAAGTTTTAGCCAGCCCCAAATGGCCTCCTAGCCATGGGTCGTCGTGTATCTCCTTCATAACATCCTGGAACAGAGATTTTGGAAGGACAACCACCTCACGTACCGAGCTATTTCTATATACCCGTTTATATAAAAGACCATTATTGATATAGAAGCCTCTATATTCTCGACCCGACTGTAAAATATTCATAATTCTAATACATACATTATCTTGCCGCTGTCCCTCCTGAAATGACACAAATTCTATTTTAAATACCTCTAAACCGTCGTCCATAGGTTTCTCCTCATCGACATTAGAGTCCTGTCTTATTGATAATGGATTTCTACTCAAAAAATCTGCCAAAATATTATCCTTACCTCTGCAAAAAACAATTTCAAAATCCCATTCTTGTATCGCCAGGGCCCATCGTGCTAATCGACCAGATGTGTCCTTTCTTGACTGCAACCAGCACAATGCTTTGTGATCCGTGGCTATCTGAAAAGAGGAACCCCAGAGATACGTTTTAAAATATTTTAACGCCCAGACTAGAGCTAAACACTCCTTCTCCGTAGTCGAATATCTGTTTTCCGTTTCCGATAACTTTCTTGAAGCATAAGCTACCGGGTGCATTTGCCCCTCATGACTCTGCAATAATGCTGCCCCCAGGGCACCGTCACTGGAATCAACCATTATACGAGTCACCACCTTTGGATCTGAGGAAAAATAACGTAATATTGGAGGATTACATAAAATTGTCTTCACTTGCTTAAATGACCGCTGACATTCAGTTGACCAATCAAATTTGACTCCCTTCTTTAATAATTTTGTCCAAGGTAAAGTGACTTCTGCAAAATTCTTAACAAATTTCCTGTAATAAGAAAAAAGACCTAATAATTTCCTTACATCCTTGGTGTTTTTGGGTGCTGATACTTCCCGAATAGCCTCCAATTTGGTCGTGTCTGGCTTAATTCCTTCTCTCGAGATATGGTAACCCAAGACGCAAAGCTCCGTTAAACCAAATTGACATTTCGATGATTTAAATGTCAGATTCGCCCTTCTGAAACGTACAAATAATTCTTTTAATGCTTCTAAAAATTCATGGAATGTTTCACCGTAAACTACAATGTTATCTACATAAACTATTGCGTTTTTGAAACGTAGATCTCCTATAACACGATCCATCATACGCTGAAACAAAGCCTGACTCGATTTTAAACCAAAAGGAACTACGTTAAAGGAATATAACCCTGACGCCGTGATAAACGCTGTTTTATGCTTCCCTTCTTGTATACTAGTTTGCCAATAACCGGAATTCAAATCTAACTCCGCAAAGAATCGAGCCTTAGATAAATATCCAATTAGATCATCAATTGCTGGAATGGGGTATCTATCTGAAACAATTTTTTTGTTTAGCTTCCTATAATCAATGCAGAATCGCCATGAACCATCGCTTTTCTTAACCAAGACGACCGGTGAAGCATAAGGGCTATTTGATTCTTCTATGACACCCAACTCCAACATTTCTTGAACCTGTTCATCAATGATTTTACGCTGGGCTGGTGAAACTCTGTAAGGTAGAGAATTAACAGGTTGCTCGTCCGTGGTTTCGATATTAACTTTGATAATATCACAGCGGCCCAATCTGTTCAATTTTTTAAAAGAAAATATGTCTATACTACTATTCAATAAATTTACTAACTCTGCCTTATGCTCCGACTTCAAATTTTTGCCCAAAACAAAATTGCATTCGCTTTCTAACGAGAAGTCAATTGTGTTTTTCAATCCTGAAAAATAATTATAATCACTACGTGATAAATCTACATAGTTTTTTTCCGTAATGTCTGTCACAGCGGATGATTGACATTTGACATTGCTGTCAGAAAAAAAAGAAGTACAAATTTCTTTTGAATTAAGATTTTCAGAAGAAGCCCGATTTTTTGTTTTTCGACCAAATTCTACGCTGTCTTTGCCGATCGTGACCTTACCTTTTGAAAAGTCCATAATAACGGCATACTTGCTCAAAAAATCTTGACCTAAAATTAAATCACAAGCTAGATTTTCTACAACATAAATATTAATATTAAATTCTTTATCAACAATATAAAAATTAAACTTAGCAGTTCCTGCCGTATTAATGTGCCTGCCGTCCACCCCTCTTATCACGCCGTCTGCAGCCCCTGATAATTGTAAATCCAACCGACATGCTAATGTACGTGACATACAAGATATTGTGGCTCCTGTGTCTAAGAGAGCCGTAAAGGATAGGGTCTTACATGAAACATGCAAATAAGGCGCTTTATCTCTATTATTAAAACAAAAATTCAATACTTCCCCCGTTTGAGTGCCATTTTCACACGTCGCCACGTTCTGCTGACTGGAAACGGCTGCCTGATGCGTGACGTTCATGGCCGCCGAGGTTCGTTTCCCTCCTGGCGCCGTACATCTTGAGTGAGGGGCTGTCCTCTCGATCGTAATGCATACGGTGAACGTTCTGCTCTCGCATGCATGGGCGATGTCGTGTAGTGTCTCATACTACCTGATGGGGGTGTGTAGAATCGATCTTCATTATTTGAAGGCATCATATCTCCCCTACCTCCCCTATTTTTTTGGGAATGATCCACCATAATTGGTATATTGGTTTGTTTCAAATCGCTCATATTATAAACGTCTTTAAGCTGCATGATTAATTTTTTTAATTCTTTTTTGTCCTGTATCAATGATGTGGCCAATTTATTTCTGAAGAAGGGTCCTGATGATTTTATAAATTTTATTATAAATTTTTTTTCGTCTTTCATTTCTGCTCTGTATGCCAATTCTTGTAATCTATAAAAATATTCGATGATGTCCTCTTTTTCGCCTTGTTTTGCTAAAAAAAATCGTTCTACGTAGTCCACTATCGGTGGGAATTCTTCTAAGAATAGCTTCTCAACTTCGGCAAACTCTGTTGCCGTCTCTTCTATTGTTTTGTAAAATGATGACGCCGGACCTTGTAGGAAAGACGGGAAAATCGCAATTTTTTCTTCGTCTGTAAATTTTTTAATAATAGCCAATTTTCGAAACTGTTTTAAAAATTCTTTTGAATCCTGTTCTATGCCATTGAATAATTTTACTTGAACGTTTGTCGATTCCATGGTTTCTTCTTTTCTTTTTAGTTTTCTTGTTTAATCTCTCTCCCCTTTGAAAACTTCAAAATCTTTTCAAATAACCAAAGGCGCCTACCACCATGTAAGCACACTCGCAGCTGCAAGAGGTATTTCTATACGGGATCTAGGGAGATCTTCTCAATGATAACACATGTATTCACAAACAATCACTGATTTTATTTAAATAAAATTAGATTTACAATGTTTACTTTAGCACACCATTTTTATAACTATTGACAAACATCAATCAAACGTAACACCATACTTTTTATTTGATTCGAATTCGATTCTCATTTTAAAAGCTATGTTTAGTTATTTTAATAAAGTGACCAGAGCTACTAGCTATCTTGATAAAAGAGGTTTTATTCTATAGGAGGACAGGTAATATCATTACAGTATTATATTGTGTGCCCTTCTTGAACTTCGTGTTTGCACTTGTATCTTTTTCGTAAGTTTTATTTCTGTGTGGATGTCTTTGTTTAATATTTTATGTATCAAAATTGCTGTATTGTATTGGTAAATTTGTGTAATATTTAATAATTTGGTTTCAGTATAAAGCTTTTGTGTTGGAGTAAAATAATTGTAATGAAATAGAACTTTTATTAATTTATTTTGCGACCTCTGTAATGTCTGAATGTGTACTTTAGCAGCTGATCCCCAGACCTCGATTAGGTAATCAATGTGAGGTTTAACTAAAGAGTTGTATATAATATTACGGATTTTTAAGGGTAAGCATCTTGCTATACTACGTAAGGCACCAGTTAATTTACATAATCTTGAACGTATCTTGTCGATATGTGGCTTCCACTGCAGTTGGCTATCCAAAATAAGCCCGAGATACCTTTCTTCAAATACCCTAGTTAGTGTAGTCCCGTTAATAACCAGAGGTCTGTGATCGAGAATTTTTTTGTTTTTGGCTGCAAAAATTATGTAGTTGGTTTTAGCCGCATTTATAGTCAGTAAGTTAGATAGAAACCATTTTTCTAAGGTGTAAAGATCAGTCTGTGCGTCGTTTATGACAGTGTCGATAGAATTTCCATAGTAAAACAGACAGGTGTCGTCAGCATAAAGTGAGGTATGACCTTTTAGGCCTATTTCATGGACGTCATTTATGTAGATGAGGAATAAAAGTGGGCCCAATATAGAGCCTTGTGGGATGCCACATTTTATTAATTTTGGTTCACTTATATACTCATTTATACTAACTACCTGGTACCGACATGTTAAGTAAGATTGAAATATTTGAAGCGCGTTTCCTGTGATACCAATGTGTTCTAATTTACGTAATAATAATTTGTGACTAACAGTATCAAATGCCTTTTTTAGGTCAATAAATACACCTAAACCTAGGCGTTTCTGGTCAATATTAGTTTTAAGTTTTGTAATCAGGTCAGTTGTTGCTGAAAGTGTATTCGATTTTTTCCTAAATCCATATTGACGGTCAAATAAGAAGTTAAATGAGTTTAGATACTGTAGTAGTCTGCTATGTAATAGTTTTTCAAAAATTTTGGAAATCACAGGTAAGACAGAGATAGGTCTGTAGTTGCCTGGATCCAATTTTGATCCCGATTTAAATATAGGAGTAACCTTAGCGCTCTTCAGTAAATCTGGGAATGTCCCGTCAACCAAACATTTATTTACGCATTTTGTGAGACTAGGTAATATTAGTAATTTAGACATTTTTATGACTTTCGCACTGATGCCATCTAATCCTGTACTAGTATTTAATTTTAGATTGTCAATAATTTTACCAATTTCAAGTTCTGTGGCTAGTGTTATGTGTGAGAGTTTATGTGTGTGTGTTACGTTTTGGCTAGTGGCATAACTGTGGTGATAAAAGGTAGGTATTTGATTTGCTAGTAAAACACCTAGATTCGAGAAATAATCATTAGGGGTTTCACAGATATTTTTTGGATTTGATGTAATTCCATTGGGTGTTTCTAGTTTCGAAGGGGCTAGGCTTGTTTGGTGTTTATTGTTTGAAAGACTATTTATTAGTTTCCACATTTTCATAGGCTTACCTACACATTCTTTAAATGAGTTATCGTAATAATTGGTTTTAGTCATCTGAATTTGCTCAAATACATTGTTTCTTTGTTTTTTGAATGTCTGCTTTAATTGTTCATCAGAAGGGTTATTTTGTAATTCTTTCCACAGTAAATTTCTTCTGTCAATTTCACTAATGATATCCTTGTTAATCCAGTCTGTCCTGGGAGGATTTAAGATCTTAATTTTATTTATTTCATTGCTTTTTATAGCCGATTTAATTGTATCGTGAAACATTGCATAGTTTTCTCCAACAGTAGTAAAGTCCAGCTTCTCTAAAGATCCGTATAGTTTACCATAAGCTAGGCACGTATAATTTTTCTTTTTGTAATAGTTTCGGCTTGATTTTTTTCACTTCCATGTATATCTGTTTATGATCTGACATAGCAGATTCAATAATAGCAAGATGGAAACTATTTTCTTTTAAGCTAGTTAAAGCGTGATCTAGAATGGTTTTGGTAGTAGCTGTTTCTCTTGTACAATAGTTAGCGCTTATCTTATTAAGAATATTGTATCCGTTTTCCTGTAGTGTTTCCTTGTACTCTATGATTGGTCGTTCTTTGCTGAGTAGGTTGTAATTGAAGTCTCCTAATATTATGGATCTTTTATGTTTGTATAATTCTTCCGAAAAGGTCTCTAGAAACTGTGTTGTATTTGTCCTTTCTGGTTTATAGATGGCACCTATATCTACAGCAAATTTATTCAGATGAACCCACAAAAAATGATTGTCATTTTCACATTTGTCGTACAAGAAATTATGTTTTAAGTTATTATGGATAAAAATAGACACTCCTCCTCCTCTACTATGGGCTCTAAAATTATAGTAGTGTGAGTAATTTGGTATTTGTAGAGTTTGGGCTTCATCTTCAGACTTAATCCAGGTTTCGACCAGTATTACGACATGTGTAGTATTTTTTATTGCTGCTAGTATACACTTTAATTCATCGTATGTTTGCATAGAAAACCCTAAGAGAATCTGTGTTAGATTTTATGTTGTCGTATTGACTTGTAATCTCGTAAGTGTTTTTATAAGAATTGCTGTCGTTTGGTACTAAGTGAACGTATTGTATTTTAGGTTTCCTTTTTACTTTTTTGGATCTTGATTTATTATTTTAGGTGATCCATTAATATATTTGATCACTAAGTTGGTTTTTTCGATTTCTAATCGCTTCTGTAATTCTTCTTTCAATGATTTCATATGTTTTTGTTGTGCAGGAGTTTGATCAGAGTACATTTTTGTTGATTTGTCCTTTATCATGGCTTTCTTACGTAGTAATGATATCGCAGTCTCTTTTAGTGCAAAAAGTACTTTGATATGGCGAGTATTGTTAGGCTTATATGCTCCCAAGCGTCTGATTTTTATCGGCTCCGTAAAGTTAGGCAGTATATGTTATAATTTTAATAACTTCTTCTCTGTCCTGGGTCAGTCTATCTTCATTGTTTTTGCCCTTTGCTTCAGGTATTCCTGTTAAAATAATGTTTTTTTGTCTGATTTGCCTGTCTTGTATCTCCGAAATAACTTCACTCATTACTACTGGAGTGTGAGTTATGTTCTGGTTATTTTTTTATTTTTTCTATATCTTCCTCTAACACATTGAATTTTTCGGTAGTGGATATACTATCGGTTTGTAGTGCAATAATATCTAGTTTCATCTTATTATGTTCTATGATTAGGTTATCGTCGGTGACCTTTAATTTTTGAATATCTTCCTTGATAGAGGAAACATCTTCAGAGATTTTATTCATTATTTTTAATTGATCTCCGGTAAATTTATCCATAACGTTCTTAATTTCCTCACAAAAGTTAGCAAAATCAAGTTTGTGACCTTCTGGTTCCATTTCTTTCCTCTTTCGGAATGTTATTTGAGGTACATCACTATTTATTCTAGACAAATCTGGTTGAGACGCCGCATGGGTAACGAGTTTAGATGGTGAATTATTCATTATAACTTGGTAGGTGAGAATGCTCCTTTATGTCTATTACGTACTTGCAATAACGGTAGTCCGGTGGCAAGCGCAGAGCGAGATGAATTATTGGAGCCCGTCTCTTTTTATTTATTAAAAAATAATAAAAAATCAGTACGACTAATTAAATTGTGTAGGTAATTTTACAAAATTATGCCATTAACTCAACCGGCTTTCGGGGTCTGCCTAACAATAAAAAGATAATTGTGTCTCGTTAAATATAACTTATGAATGCATAACTACTAAGAAGTTAGTATAAATTGATAAAATAATAATATTCATAAGTTAGTACAATTTATAAAATAAGCCATTCGAGTAGCTACTTAAATGGTTTATTTTATAAAATGTTACTTTACGCTGGAACTTAGCAAATACCTTATTATTAATTTCCAAATATAAAATAAAAAAAAAACAAGTTTTATCAAACTTTTACAAAACTTTAGATGTGATCGGTGATAACTTATGAGTTATACCGATCACATCTAAAGTGCCTGTCTCGCCTTCTTTGTATTCGAACATTTATATTTCGAACAAATAACGTAATATTAATTTCACTGGGTAAATAACGACGACGAGGAGCGTGTTCACGACGATAGTGTGGTGCAGCTGGATTGAAAGATTCAATATGTTCCGTAATAATATCTCTATTAAGAGCTGGAGTCTTTACATGTAGGCCCCGTTTATCAATATCTTTGTCAGAATTAAGATAATTAAGCAATATGACACAAGTCATTTCTTTTTGCAGTTACCAAAAGTAGTTACGAAAAATACTTTGCATAACCTCATTAAAACTCTATCAATCTTTTGTAAAGTAAAAGTTCTTATAGTACCTTAAATCGGTAAGCATGTATGAAGAATATAATGTCAGTAAACGAAGCGAAAGAGGTGTGCGAGGATCGTGAGAAATGGAAATTCGTTGTCTCTGCTTACCCCTCTGGGAAACAGGCGTGAGTATGTAAAAGCTCTTTTTGCATTTTTCTTAGGCTCCTGAACATACTTTGGCTTAGGAACTGCTACCGTATAATTATTTCTGATAAATAATCTTCTTTCAGAATGTGTCTTCATCTAAATACTTCTTGTTAATATTCAAACGTCCCTCAGGAGTCACAGCCTTTTTTTACATTGTATTTGCTTCAGCGTTCCTTTTCTTTCTCAACTAATCTATCTTTCAAGCCGGTATCATATTTATCTTTGTGGAAGATGGTGTTGCTAAATTTACTTAATCTGTAGAATTAGAGCAATCAATAATAGATTAGATCAATAATAGAGAGAGTGCGTCTTTTCTTAGGTAACTGATGTCCAATAATCTCTTATGTTCTTGCCAATTCTTGAGTATGTCGTCGCGATATAATTTTTTTGGGAAATGTGTTGGTTATTGATGTTTTCCTTTTCAATATTGGGTTACTTTTAGGCTTTAAAACTGTATTTTGTCTTTGCATGTCATAACCATATTCAGTATCATCACTAAAAACTTCGTCAAATGGGTGGTAGTTCTTATCCTTAACGGTTTCAGTGAGAAAAAGATGGCATCGGAGAAGAATTCGTAGCAGTATGAAAAATATGTCTCAGGCTGTTGAGTTAATGTTTCTATTGTAAGCTTCGGATTTTCTTCTGGTTGGCTATAATTATATGTGATATGTGTTTCATTGAATCTTTGAAACATTTGTGATGTCATCTAGTAAGGTTCTTGGTAGAGCAGATTAACTTAATTGTTATTGTTCATTAGGGCATACTTTGAATTTACTTGGCATTATTTTTGGCTAATATTAGGGCAAGTGGAATTGCTCTAATGGCATGCTGTTGGTTTCAAGGCGTTGTGCAGTTGGAAAGTCCTGGTCCACCGACCGCACCCTATTCATCAAAGTTTGGACCCTTGATTATAGACATGAACCAAATACAATGATAAATAATAAGTTAGCTAATGTGCCAATTATAGAACACATCTTTTTCGTACTGGTAGGTATTAAACAATCAACAATCGAAACAGATACCTACAACAAAAATGACGATGAACTTAAATACATAATGAACACTAGCAGTACGCGTTTTACCTATGCAGATATTGCGGAATACAGAAAAATGTACAATAATGTATTTATAAAGTTAGATAAAATAAAAACCATTCATTAGTTTTTGCTTCAAAGAGTTAAAAACATCCATACATACTTTCGCATTTATAATAATATTACAAATAACTATTTATTACAATCAATGAAATAATAATGTCAGCGTACCTTTGCCTATTTTGCGTCATTCTCGTAATTGTGTCAAAATGCACGAGACGCGCCCTATGCCCGTCTGCTACGAGCGCCCTCAGTGAAAAGGAAGGAATTATAGCCTGAACTGGTCAAACGCTTACGCAAATCACAAGCGTTTAGCTGCTCTCTAGCGATTGATACTTAGCTAATACTAATTTCAATACATCACTTAAAAACCGCTATTGGTGTATAACTGCTTTCTAGTGTAATTTTTCTTTATAACTGCTTTATAGTTAAGGTACGATATTCAGATGGTTATTCGTATGACACAAAACATGAAGGTAGTTAAAGACGCTTTGCTGCTTTCTAGTCAAGCATGACTAGGTAACTTACTTTTAGTTAAGTAAATTTAGAAAAAAAAACATACATCAATTTTCCGTTAAAGTATATTAACGTCTTTGTAGAGAAGTATTGTGGCTTAGCCGCTTTTTAATTCAGGAAGTCATGATATTTGTGTTGTTTAACTGCTCAGCAATGTGTTGTATCTCTAAAACTATTAATCATAGAAAAATGATTCTTAGACCAAAAGATAGAGCGTCGAAAGTTGTATAAGAATACATTAAAAAGTGAAAAACGACCAACTGTAGGTTAACGGCTTAAGTTGTATAAGAATACATTAAAAAGTGAAAAACGACCAACTGTAGGTTAACGGCTTTTTAGTTAGTGGACGGCAGTAATATCTAGGGACAATGTCACACAGATCATCCTAGCCCCAAACTAAGCAAAGCTTGTACTATGGGTAGCAGGCGACGGAATAAAAATATTTGCACTTACCGGGATTCGAGCCCAGGCCCACCAACTTCGTAGGCAGGAGCACTACCAACTGGGCTACTGTGACCGTATGTTTTTATAAAATACTATGCTATACTATAACTATTTTATAGCTATTGTTCCATGTTGTCCGTTGTTCAAAATTCAAAATTCAAAATTCAAAAGTCGTTTATTCCGTTAAAATATTACATTTGTGTGGAATCGTCAATTTTTTTTTACCCTACCGTGCAGTGCATGACGTGGCAGCTACTGAGAAACACTGCCAGAAAACTCAGTAGGAATCCTTTTTTAAAAATATATACACACATCAACAAAGTCTAGGGATACGTTATTTTGAAATCAAACATGGCTTTATTGTTTAAAACCTATTTAGTTTCCTTAAAAAGTTTATTTACAGATTTAAACCTTATCTATTCTTTATTCAAAATTTAAAAATTAAAATGAGAAACAAATGAAAACACGCAAAGCACAGCGCAATCTTGAGTTGTATCTAATTTCAAGAAGTTGCATTAAAATTTTTTTTGCGTGTTAATTGAAGAAAACCTGATAAATTGTTTTATTTTCTTTTCTCAATTGGTTGTGTAAGCTTTTTAGCGTCATGCCACGCCATCATTTGAGTCGAGATGAAATGTTACGGGCAGTTGGCATGTTACAAAACGGTGCTATTCAACGCGTCGTTGCTGAGTCTCTGGGCACAAGCCAAAATGTGGTATCCAGGCTGTGGTCACGTTATCGCGCTACTGGAGATGTGGCAGAACGGCACACAGGTAGATATCGTGTTACCACTCAGAGACAGGATCGATTTCTCCAAATGACCGCCAGAAGACTACCCAATATCACAGCGATGCAACTAGTGCAAAGGCTCCAGGAGGGTCAGCAGCTGCTGGTGAGCGACCAAACCGTGCGAAGGAGGCTGCATGAAGTTGGTCTTCATGCTCGCAGACCGCTACGAGTCCCAGCGCTGCGACGTGGCAATCGCGGTAGGCGACTTTTATGGGCTCAAGAACATTTGACATGGAGTGATCAACAATGGTCATTGGTGCTGTTCACTGATGAGTCCCGCTATGGATTTCATCCAGATTCGAGACGAACACGCGTTTGGAGAACTCCAGGCAGGGTCAGCCGTCTCCGACATCCACAGGAGGTCCACTCTTACCAAGGCGGGACAATTATGGTGTGGGCAGGAATACGAATCGGCGGACGAACCCAACTCATTTGGATTCAGGGCAGCATGACTGCCCATAGATACCGTGAGGAGGTAGTAGAACGTGTCATTGTCCCGCTCAGGGCCCTAACGGGGCAAGAATTTCAGCTCATGCATGACAATGCACCTTCCCATACAGCGCGGCTGGTGAGGGCCGCCCTTCGAGAACACGATGTTCAGGTATTAGATTGGCCTCCACAGTCGCCAGACTTAAACCCAATTGAACACGCCTGGGACATGTTACAGCGAAGAGCATTGAGGGATTTTCCGCCCAACTTGACAACAGAAGAACAACTTTTCGAACATTTAAAAAGAACTTGGGACTGCATACCCCAGCAAGACATTGACACCTTAATTTTAAGTATGGAAAATCGTTGCCGCTGTGTGATTAATGTTAGAGGAGGAAATACCGATTACTGATTATCAGATTTGGTAAGATTTTTATTCATTTAATTCGATTGAATAATTTTATAAGAATAAAATGTTTTTGTTAACTCAGTAATTTTCTATGGCTTAATTAATTTAAGACTTTTATTAATTAGAAAAACAAAATCGCATCGTGTTGTTAATGTTTAAATATCGGCCATGAAATTATCTTTAATTCTTCCATTTACAGTCATAACAAAATGTTTATAGTTTTCTAGATAATCAATGAAATGTTCAATATCCCTAGATTGTGTTGATGTGTGTATTTCTTAAATATTTTTACATTGTATTTAAATGTGTTAATTTAGAGCGACTCAATCCCAAGCTGTTTTGTCACTTAAATAATCAGAAGTTTTGTAATAAGCCCTGCTACACAATTTGGCTTTTATAATTCTTTTAAACTTATTCATAGACATTTCTCGGATATCACTGGGAAGTTTGTTATAGAATCTTATACATTGCCCCATAAAAGAGTTACTTACTTTGTGGAGACGGGTGGTATGTAACACAAAGTTATGCTTATATCGAGTATTTATATTATGAGTATCACTCCTTTTACAGAAGGAGTCTTTATATTTATGCATATAAATTAGATTCTCATATATATACTGACATGCTACAGTCAGAATGTTAATCTCTTTAAACTTCTCTCTCAAAGATTCTCGCGGACCAAGTTTATATATTGCTCTTACAGCTCTTTTTTGCAATACAAATATGGTGTTAATGTCCGCAGCGCTACCCCAGAGAAGAATTCCATAGGACATTATACTATGAAAATAACTGAAATAAACCATTCTAGCTGTATCCACATCAGTAAGCCGTCTTATAGTTTTAACAGCATATGCAGCAGAACTTAATTTGCCTGATAGTTTTTCTATTTGTGGGCCCCATTGTAGTTTTGAATCAATTGTGATACCCAAAAACACAGTTGACTCAACAGGGGTCAATCCAGCTCAATTAAGCTGTACATTGGTAGCCACCTGTTTCACATTAGGTGTAGAGAATTTTATGACTTTAGTTTTCTTGTCATTTAGCAAAAGATTATTAGCATTAAACCAATGAACAACTTTAGAGATTGCGTCATTTACTTCGTCAAAATTGCGTAATTGTCGATTTATTTTAATCGTCAATGAAGTATCATCCGCAAACAAAACAATCTCATGTTTATCCCTTACATAGTAGGGTAAGTCATTTATATAGATTAAAAATAAGAATGGGCCGAGAATCGATCCCTGTGGAACGCCCATTACCACTGGGGATCCCGCAGATTTTTTACCATTTATATCGACCTTCTGAATTCTATTGCCCAAGTAAGAAGTCAAAAGTTCGAGAGCCTTGTTCCTGATACCGTAGTGGTGTAGTTTCCTGACAAGAGTGTCATGATGAACACAATCAAATGCTTTGGACAAATCGCAAAAGATACCTAATGCATCCTGCGAGTCCTCCCAAGCCGCGAATATACTTTTTAACAGATTGACTCCTGCATCTATAGTTGAACAACCCTTCGTGAATCCAAACTGTTTCCGATGAAGTAAATTATGTATATTAAAGTGACTGAGCAACTGGCTAAGCATTAGCTTTTCAAATATTTTACTTAGAGTGGGCAATACGGAAATAGGTCGGAAATTTGAAGGATCTGAAGTATCACCAGCTTTAAACAATGGAATAATTTTACTATACTTCATCAAGTCAGGAAATACGCCAGATGCGACACAGCAATTGAACACAGCAGCTAGATGTGGGGCGATTATAGTTATAATTGATGAAATAGTCTTATCAGATAAACCCCACAGATCCCTAGTGGTTTTCATATTAATACTTTTGAAAGCATTCAAAATATCTTTACGGTTAACCACCGAGAATTCAAAATCTGTGTCACACTTCTCTACGCTTTGCTGGAGTATTAGCTCAGCAGATACAGAAGAAGACGCAAGAGATTTGGTAACATCGATTGGAACATTAGAAAAATATTTTTCAAACTCAGTCGCCACTTCTAAATCGCTTTTAATGTCAACATTAAAAGCGATTTAGAAGTGGCGACTGAGTTTGAAAAATTGTGTCCCATGTGATATCAGTTTTAGTTGACAAGAAGCCTAATTCAGTTGTTAATTTTTTTCATACAGATAATCTTAGCCCCAAACTAAGCAAAGCTTGTACTATGGGTACCAGGCGACGATATACATACTTATATAGATAGATAAATTCTTATATGTATACAAAGAAAACATCCATGACTCAGAAACAAATATTCGTGCTCATCACACAAATATTTGCACTTAGGCTCTAAACAGACGGACCGCATTTCAACTGCAATTCAACCGCAAATTGCTGTTCAAGTTCAGTTTGAATGCAGTTGACACGACTGCAATGGAAAAAACGCGCAGTCCGATTGCAGTTTAATTGCAGTCGGAGTGCAGTTGCAGTTGAAATGCGGTCCGTCTGTCTAGAGCGTTACCGGGATTCGAACCCACCAGCTTTGCAGGCAGGAGCACTCCCAACTAGGCTACGGTGACCGTCTGGTCCATCTTCTCGCTATAGGAAACTAGTCAAATAATAAAATCATGTAGGTAGTATATTAGCGGACTGCAAGCAGGACATGACAAGGGTGCATATTCATAGTTTGCCCAGGGCTGTCAGATATCTAGAGCAGACTGAGTTTGTTTCGCTGGGGCTTCTCAGTTGGGGCGCATTGGATCCGATGGTAGCATTAAAGCGCGACCGTCGTTATTAACACAAGGTCCGTCATAATAATAATACCTTAATATAGACAGAACCATTGACAATATGTAGTAAAAATATTAGACTTAAACTAGATAATTAAACTTAAACATAATCTCTTAACAATAACTTGATACGAGCTAGCTAAATATCATTGCTATCTATACATATAATAAAAACTTAGGAAAGTCAAAACTGTACATTGAATATTTTTTATAAAGGATACTTGAGGCGTGATCTACAATTGATATTGAAGCCAAAAATATAGTTTTAAGAATTTTTATCAGTGTTTCTGTTTGTATGTATGTATGACCGGGCTTAACTCAAAAAGTACTGCATGGATTTACTAAAAATTTTGCATGAATAATTACTAAGAGGTCGGGTCAACATATAGGCTACATATTATCACGCTATGACCTACGGGGGACGAGCTGTCATAATTTGTAAAATTTTACGCGGGTAAAACCGCGGGGCATAGCTAGTTATAAAATAAATTTTATAAATGTTTTCATACAGTCAATACAATGTGTACCTAAATATCTATGTAACTAGAAATAATAATGTATGCAACTATATTACTACAAACATGTTCTGACTATTTACAAGCGCTTTTTAGGGTTCCGTAGCCAAATGGCAAAAAACGGAACCCTTATAGTTCTGTCTGTCTGTCCGTCCGTATATAGCCATTTTGCCATTTTTTCCGAAACTAAAAGAGCTGTACTGTTGAAACTTGGTAAGTAGATGTATTCTGTGAACCGCATTAAGATTTTCACACAAAAATAAAAAAATAATAATAATTTTGGGGGTTCCCGATACATAGAACCGAAACTCCAAAATTTTTTTTCATCGTACCTATACATGTGGTGTATCTATGGATAGGTCTTCAAAAATGATAATATTAAGGTTCCTAATATAATTTTTTTCTAAACTGAATAGTTTGCGCGAGAGACACTTCCAAAGTGGAAAAATATGATAAAACTAAAAAAAAATATATGATGTACATTATCATGTAAACTAACAACAAAATTGGTTTAAACGAGATCTAGTTAGTAGTATTTTTAATGCGCCATAAATCGAAACCGCAATTTACCTTTCATTTAATCAACTGAAATACTTGCTGCTACGGAACCCTTCATGGGCGAGTCCGAGTCACACTTGGCCGGTTTTTAAAGTCTACGTGAATAAAAACCTTTTGTATTTTATTTTAGACTCCGTCTATTTCAAGTTTTCAACCACCTATATCCTCTTTATGATTTTTAACGTGCGATGTTTGAAAGCAAATTAGTTGTCTCAGATGCAAATAAATTATATGTTTCTGAGATTTGTACTGAAAACATCTCTCTCACCGGTCCGTCAGTGACCGGCGAGGTTAAACAACCAGGATCGCGGTCAGTCCATAGTTGGGTTACCGCCAAGGTTTAATTTCTAAGCATCTCCGTGCTATGGAAGGCACGTTAAGCTATTGGTAATAGTTGTAGTCATTAGACAAAATCCTTAAGCCATATCAGAGGCCTGCTTGGCGACTTGGAGAACTCTGACACTAGGGTGTCAACTGCCATTACGATAAGTAAATCCTACTTATATTATAAACTAGCTGTGCCCCGCGGTTTTGCCCGCGTTAAATTTTATAAAATATCACAGCTCCTCCCCCTTAGGTGATGGCGTGATAATATGTAGCCTATATGTTTAACCGTCCTCTTAGTAATATTCATGCAAAATTTGAAGTAAATCCATGCAGTACTTTTGAGTTTAGCCCGGACATACATACAGACAAACAGACAAAAATTCAAAAAACAATATTTTTGGCTTCGATATCGATTGTAGATAAAGACCCAAGTATCCTTTTAAAAAATATTCAATGTACAGTTTTGACTTTTCAACGATATTATTATATTATAAATGCAAAAGTTTCTGAGTGTGTGAGTGTGTATGTTTGTTACTCTTTCACGTAAACACTACCTAACAGATTTTGATGAAACTTTGTAGTAATATAGCTAATATATTTGAATAACAAAGTTTAACGCGGGTATCACCGCGGGGTACTTAAGTATTAAAATTACGATTTTTATTATTATTAAGAAGATATTTCCATCAAAAACATGTAAATAAAATACACGTTTCTACATAAATAACAATACCACCTTTGATGAATGTCAATTATAAGGTAATATGTTCAGATTGACATCATTAGATCATTTATAGTAACTACGCATAATGCCATTACTTACCTAATTACATTAATTTTCAACAAGGAAAATAAGACATCAGCACATCAAGCTACCCCAATCTGTCAAATTTCCCCATTGGAAAGTGAACCTTATACTTTTGTGATAAAGTTGAAAATCTATAAAAGAAATTTGACAGTTTGGAGTATCTGGATGTGCTAGCGTCTGTACAAACCGTTGTTCGTGTAAACGAGATTATTTATCTGTATTTCAACTGTCGTACCAATAGACGTACTGAATGGGCTGTAAAATAATTAGGTAAACATACTTAATGGTTTTAATGATGGTAGAACACGAAAGGCCGCTGGAAAATCCACTGTGAAAAATAGACGGAATGCCGATTATAAAATGGTACAATACTGTTAAAGTAGACGTTAGGTTTATGAGATGGCTTAATTACTGTTGTCTCATGGTTACAGCTGGTGCCACCAGGTTGATGAAATGAAATGATGATGAAATAATGAAATTTATTCAGCACTTGGGTATTTACATACACTTGCACTTGTCAAGCTCACAATGTATTACATAAACACAATTTAAAAACAGTAATTAAATTAACAAAATATTTTAAATTAGTCCGTCCGTGCGGTCTGTTTCGTCACATGTATTTTTAATATTCTTAAATAAATAATAAATAGCAAGTTACTAAGCTATTATTGTTACATTTAGCAATAGTATACCAAATTAAAGAATTGAAAACAACGAGCAGTTGGCTAGCGCTAAAGGCTCTCAACCAGTAGCTTAATTTAAACGACTAATACCTGAGGGCACCCCGGGTTATTTATGAATGTCAAAAATACTTATTATTTATAGTAGGTGAACTATAAATAAGATAAGTATTTTTGACATTTGAAGGGCCGGTTGACGTGGTTCGCAAATGCTTGCCTAAGTCGCTTAGTTCGGTTCAATTGCCAGCCATGACAGATATTTGTATGCATATCTGTTTGTCCCGAGTCTGGGTGATCGATATAAGTATGTATTTACAAAAGAAAAGTTATAGTATCTTTATACATATAATAAAATGTAGGAAAGTCAAAACTGTACATGGGATATTTTTTAAAGGATACTTGGGGCGTGATCTACTATCGATATCGAAGCCAAAAATATAGTTTTTAGATTTTTTGTCTGTATGAATGTCCGGGCTAAACCCAAAAATTACTGTGCTAAGTATGGATTTACTACAAATTTTCCATGAATATTACTAAAAGGTCGGGTCAACATTGGGCATACATATTATCACGCTATCACCTACTGGGGAGGAGCTGTGATAATTTATAAAATTTAACGCGGGTAAAACCGTGGGCACAGCTAATATATTTTATAAATTTGTTTTGGAAAATTGTGTTAGAAATATTTTGCGGAGTTTGTCTAGGGTAAGAGTAAGTTATAGATAAAGATAATGTGTGGCTGACGGCATAGAATATCGCCACCCCATTTTATACCATGGGGGCCGTAGAAGTCGAACCGAGCGTATATCTTCCAGAGAACGGGCATCACCATCTCTATGTACCATCATACTGCTATCGCCAAACCGCCTGCCAAGCGTGTCGATTGTGGCATGTCCCTCCAAATTGACAACATTTCAAATCTGACACCACCTTAAAACAAAAATAAGGATAATAACACTGGAAACGAATTTAATATTGACGATTTTAATTTAATTTGTAATTTAAAACATTAAACAAACGTAAACAAGTTTAGGCGTAAGTTTTTTTGACGGGTTACGTTAAAGCAAAGATTGATGGCTATTCCACCGTATGTATGACGTCATTTGCCGCTTACGTCTTTTTAGAATACATCGAATTTCAAAGTTGAAATTATGAATGAAAAGTTCATAATTCCGCAAAAAGGAAAAATATGGGTGCCCTAGTTTTGGATTTACTTTTAAATAACGCAATAATACATGACATTTAAAAATATGAAATGTTGTCAATTATGGACACAACACCATTGTGCAAATATTTTGGGGAGGCCTTTGTCCAGCAGTGTCAATAGGCCGACATGATGATAGATAAAGGTTAACGTGGCAACCACGGGTATGCCACTATAGTAGGGCAATTTTAATAGATAACATTTGATATTTCATCAAAATTCAACAACATAACCTTAACCGGCGGGCATAGAATATTATTAATATTTTCGTAGTTAGAACTGCACATTTGCTTAATTTTTTTTCAATTGCGATTTATCTGTATTGTAATAATTACCACATATTCATTTTACAACACGCTTTACTAGTAACTGACAGATGTCACATGTGTTCTATTAAATTGGCCTACTATAATATAAACTTCTCTTGTGATAACCATCTGTAAGGTGACCGCTTAACTCCGCTAATCATTTTTAAATCAGAGTACTAGACAATCGACGTCTCATCAAATACAGAGGATTTACAACATGCTAACCAGCCTAATCTAACAGAACATTCTAGAAGACTCTAGAACATGCCTGCACTATGTAGCATTTTCATTCATACACTACCTAAGAATATAAATCTCAAGAGAGACCGTAATTAGTGATCACAATTATAGTTACATTTAGTTCACGGCCAAGGTATTTTAACCTGCAATAACATTATATCCGGGTATAATGGCTAATTTGCTATATCAGATAATCTGTTATCTCCGTGTGTGGATGGCATTCAATATAATACTTCCCCACCATAAGCTGGAAAACATAATGATGTAATAGTGAACCATACCCAAGCAAGCTCGTTGGCCGGGTCTACAGGTCCGACAAGCTAACCACCACCTTTTTTTCCTTTTTAATTCCGTTTTACGGCTCTGGCTTCTTTGGCCTTATGAGCCTTCAGTAAATATATTTTTATATCATTTATTTCCGTCATTGTTAAGTAAAGTCCGTCACAGTCAAGTCATACATAGTCCTTGTCCAACCCCAGTAAAGCAGTGGAGACTTTACTAGAAGCTTTTATGGAGTTTTGGTTACAACACGGAAAATAACAATTCACGGCAATATCGCACTTCCCTCCACTTGTGTACGTTGTCGAAGATGTTATGTCTAAAAATCCACCATATTTACACATAAAAACTCGAATTTACACCAGTTTTTGAAAATAAAACATAGCCTTGATGCGTCTTTTTCCGCGTTGGCGCCAAATCTCCAACCACCACCTTCACATCTTAGTCTGACCAGGTCTGTGACAAATTACAGAATGTAGATGTGACAAGTGTATGAGGACGCATCGGATCATGTGAGTCACATAGATGACATAGATAACCCCTGAATTTGCGCAATTTAAATCTTATAGGAGGAAAAATTTCAATTCGATTATTTTTGGTATTTAAGCTTTATCCTTCCACTATTATTTTATTGTATGTTATTTTTTATATATAGCTATTAATGTTAATAATTGTGTATGTTCTGTAGTTTAATATTTGTCCGTGTTCTGCTTTTCATGTTACTTTTTGTCTCGTTTCGATGTTTATTGTTTATGGCTTGTTTTTGTAATTAGTGCAAGTTTTTAATTAATTTAATTTTTTTATTGTAACTAACTTTAATAATGTAAATATTTTTAATTCTTTAAGTGTTGCAGCACTATTATTTTTAAGTATGTATGTGTCTTATAACTGCATGAGTGTATGTAACGTTGACGATCCTTAAATAAATAAATAAAAAAATAAAAAAGGCCAGTTGGTGTGGTTGGTGAATGCTTGCTTTTCACGGCGCAGGTCGTGGGTACGATTCCCACCCAGGACAGATATTATTGTGCACGAACATGTCTGTTAGTCCCGAGTCTGGGTGTAATTATCTGTAAAAGAAAAGTACTATATATATAGTATATCAGTTATCTGGGTTCCATAGTACAAGCTCTGCTTAGTTTGGGATCCGGTGGCCGTGTGTGAATAATGTCCCAGGATATGATATTATCTAAATTGCATGATCATTATTAATGCTTACAGAATTCAAATTTGTTCCAAACGTTTGTCTCAAGGAAAGTTTAAGTGGGTTAAAATTTTTTAAACATTGCTTATTAATTTCGGCAATGCCGCCCAGACTCAATGGTCACTAGTCATGTGGGCGGAACATATTATAGTGCACAAGTGTGTGCGTAAACACAGGTGTACTCGTACATCGTTATCCACATCTTAAGATGTGGATAACGATGTGGGTTACTCATTAACAAATCCTATAAACTATAACTTAGTTATTAAGAAAAGTCAGTAACCGTTTGTATTCCCGAACAAATAAATAAATAAATATACCATAATTCTCATGATCCGATCGGATGACTAGCGAAACTACCGGAAAAGTAGGTATAGAACCGATGTCTAAAGGGTGCCTGGTGCTTTCCGAAGCACGTGGGTATTGTGCAGCCTGGTCCTGGTTATCTTGAAAAGAAACTGCACACATTGGTTTAATGGACTGCATTGTAGGGATAATAATGCGAACTTATAAAAACACATGTGAACCGCGCTAAAATATAAGAGTGACTGACTGAATGAACGGATTAACAACTTAGGTTCGTTTGGAAACGAACAGCTATAATACCGCCAACTGCCAGACTCGAAGTGATACTGAGAAATGTTTCGTCCACTTTGTTCCCACATTCCCCTATGTTGTCCGATGAAGCAGTGACAGCATCATAGATAAACTATAAACATCAAGAAAAAAAATATATTTTTATCCTGTGCGGGGTAAATTACATTTTTATCCTGTGCGGGGTAAATTACACCCAGACACAGAACAAATAAACGTGCTCTTCACACAAAGATTTGTCCTGAGTGAGAACTAACTACTATACCAACAGGTCAGTCAATAATTGTACCTCAAGTTCAAATTCTTATAGTCCAAGAGCTGGCACGCATTTTTGGGTAGGTATTTGAGGCAAGCTGAAAACTTGTCCTATAGCTCTTCAGACTCAGACACACCCCAACACGGAACTGCAAACCTGGCTGGCGGGTAGCGTGTCTAAACCAACCCCTAAATTTTTGAATATTTTTTTATCCAAAAAATGTATTTGAGGCAAGCTGAAACTTGATATGTTGTAGTTTAATGTTTATACAATACATAAATAACATTCAAGTTGCCTCAAATACATTTTTTCGATTTTTTTGCTAAATATTTTTGCACACGCCTGGCAGTGCTAAAGACCCGACAGATTCGCCTGTCTTTTTTTTTGTATTGTATAAACATTAAACTACAACATATCAAAATTTCAGCTTACCTGAAATACATTATTTGGTTAAAAAAAATTCAAAAATTTAGAGGTTTGTTGTTCCGTGTTGGGGTGTGTCTGAAGAGTTATAGGACAAGTTTTAAGCTTGCCTCAAATACCTACCCAAAAATGCGTGCCAGCTCTCCTACGATTATATTAAATTTCTGAGACATTTGCTTACAAATATACAAATTACAATGGTAAATAAACAGAACAAGATATACCTACAACAGAGTTGTTTACAAATTCCGCGAGAGCTAATGCAGTGTCAGCAACCATTGTCATTGAACTTGGCACTCAGCGTGCTGGCCTCACGATGTTCCGATGATTTCCGGTCGCATGGAAGATTTCTTGAGTACTTAAGTGTATTATGCCGTTTACATATTTAATATGACTGCCTCGTTGCTCTAGCGGTAGCGTGTTCACCCGCAGAGAACGAGGTCCTGGGTTCAAATCCCGGGTCGGGCCAAAAAGTGATTTTGGGACTTTTCTATAAAAAAAAAAAATTCTCAGCCTCAGCCCGTAGTCTGGGAGTTGGTGGTATTAGGTATACGCCCGCGCCTCGGAGAGCACGTAAAGCCGTCGGTCCTGTACCTGACCTCTTTCCGGTCGTGTCGCTAGGCGTCCCATCGGATCATGAGAGTGATGGAATAGAAAGTGCTCCTGTGGTTGCGCACACACTTGTGCACTATAATATGTCCCGCGCAGATGGCTAATCTCTATTGAGACTGGCCGCCGTGGCCGGATTGCGGCTATGAGGACATTATTATTATTTAATAATCTTGACGCCGCGTTGTCTTTAACAGCAGTTTAAGTGGTAGTAGGTTAAAGCTATTCTATTTCCTTCTGTATTTTTCTTCTTAGCGAGTCGATAGCAATCTAAATTGTGACCGCCCAGAACTTCCTTCTTTAGTAGCATCCCTAATGGATCCTACTCATACTCACTGACGGGCCTGTTGGCGTGTTTGGTAGATACGCTGTCTTTCATGTCGGAGGTCGTGGGTTCGATTCCCACTCGGGACAAAAATTTGTGTGCATGAACATTTAACATGTCTGTTTGTCCTGAGTCTGGGTGTAAATGATCTATATAAGTATGTATTTACAAAAGAAAAATAGTATATGTGGTATATCAGTTATCTGGTTTCCATAATACAAGCTCTGCTTAGTTTGGGATCAGATAACCGTGTGTGAATAATGTCCCAGGATTTTATTATTATTATTTATTATTATAATGGGATGCTTTAAGCGTGATGACAAGTGTCCCATAGTTTGTGGGAATAATCATCGCAATATATAATCATCGCAGCCTAGAATGCAAATGTGGTGCACATTTGCATTCTAGGCTGCGATGATTATATATCCCCACCTGAACAAGTTTTCCCGCTTCAACCAACCTGGGTCCGAAGCCAATTCAATGACTTCCAGCCTATCCAAAGCTTCTTTTGTGATACCATAGAATATAGTCAACATACATATATTCAGGTCATCACATCATATATCCATCAGCCCAGAAAGGAAAACAGAGATTAGCCTAGGTCAGTTCCCCATTTCCTCTTCTTTTTCCCACGTGAGGAAATGCGCACGCGTTCACTACGTTAGTTTATAAAAATCCTTAAAATCATCAAAAGTAATGCAAATCTATTGCACAACTTTTCTATTGTTTACATTTTCAATTTAAACTGTCGATTCAGGTACCAAAAGAAAAATGTGTTTTGAGCACAATCAGCCCATCCAATGCCTTTAGGAATGACTTTTGAGCACTGGCTCTCGCTCATAGACTACTATATTATACTACTCTCGCTTGAGGCAAAACGAATTGATACTGCGTGACGTGCTCAGTATCTTTGAAACGTATTATTTTCCTGCATGCCAGAGCTCATTGGGGTGGGGGGAAGGGTCAGCAACACTTGTTTGCTGACTTTTAAAGGCCGGCAACGCACCCGCGACACGTTTTGTGTTGCGAGTGTCCATGGGCGGCGGTGATCACTTACCATCAGGTGACCCACTTGCTCGTTTGTCGCCTTCTGATACAAAAAAAGGTGGACGTTCATGTTAAGCGAAGTACGTCCACTGCTGGACAAAAGCCCCCCCAAAGAATGCGGTGATATGCCATAATCGCCACTCTTGGCAGACGGGTTGGCGATCGCAGTTTGGTGGGCATAGTTCTTAGAAAAACGCTGCTACCCGTTTTCTAGTAGGTATTCTCTCGGTCGATTTCTACGCCCCCCACGGGATGAGATGGGGTGATGATATTCTATGCCGTCACCACACGTAGGTGGTATGTTACAATCTATTCTCCCACAATAGTTCCTAAAAAGTGTGTGTTCTCTCTTTGTCAACAGTAACAATCCCCCTCCTGAGCTTCGGCATGGTCCAAGGATGGCTGTCTCCAATGATATCTGTCCTCCAGTCAACAGACAGTCCGTCACCGGAGCCATACACAAGCTCAGACATTTCCTGGATGGCGTCCGTCACGTACATTACAGCCATCATCTTCGGAGCACCCATGGGATGGCTGACAGATAGATATGGGAGGAAAGCTATGACACTCCTTACTACGGTGTCTTTGATTGTGAGTATTTTGTACGTTTTTACCTAACCACCTAATAAATGTTTGATATAATGTATCGTCTGTACGTGTGGTATGTTTAAGGATTCATCTGGCTTCTACCTAGGTGTAGATTTTATCTACGCACAAGACAACCGGTTTGTGGGATCCATTTACAGAGCATAACAAAAACAGTAGAGGCATTTAAAGGAGTACAATATACTGCTGAAAAACGTGGTGACTATATGTCGTTCACAGCATTTATCATGTAGACTATTCCGAGGAATCGGTCGAAATTATACCTGCCGCCACGTTCCACCACAAAACCCTCGCCAGAAGTGGAAATTACATCCATATCACTTGGATGAATGATCGTCAAACACCGTGCTTTTCATAAGACACTTTTTACCGTGACGATCCTTTTTATATGGCAACCATATATATATAAATAAATATAAATTTCAATCATTAAACCTAAACATAATCTCCTTGACAATAACTTAATACAAGCTAGCTAAATATCACTACTATTATAAAATAAATTGTATAAATGTTTTAACATTAACGCATTGGGTGTAAACCTGTCATGTTAATTATATGGTGTTAAATAAATAAATAAAAAAAATAAAACATTCCATGTACCTAAATATCTGTAATAAGCAACTAGAAATAATAACTGTATTACTACAAACATGTTCTGACTATTTACAAGCGCTTTTTTTTAAGTCTACGTGAATGAAAACCATTTTTATTTATTTTATTTATTTATTTAACCTTCAAGAAGCAAGCCTACTCCTTCCTTAAAGACAGGCAACGCACTTACGGCCCCGCTGGTGTTGTAGGTATTAATTACTGGTTCTGCTTAATCTGGGACCAGATACCAGTATCATCATCATTACAGCTTAAATAAGTCCACTGCTGGACAAGCCTCCCTCAAGAATCATCTTGAGGGGATATGCCATAATCGCCACGCTTGGCAGGCGGGTTGGCGATCGCAGTATGATGGTCGTAGTACTCAGAAGGAAGCTGCTTCCCGTCCTCTGGTAGATATTCCCTCGGGTCGACTTCTACGCCCCCCACGGGATGAGATGGGGTGATGATATTCTGATTCTGATATTTGTCGCCGTCACCACACAGCAGCTATATATACCAGTATAGATACCAGTATAGAACATCTGAATCCCAAACTAAGCAGTGATTAGTTTGGGATCAGGTTCTCGAGTGGCGACCACGAACCGAAAGACGCAGCGTGGGCAGGCCCCCTACAAGATGGACTGATGATCTTGTGCGGGTCGCTGGAAATCGCTGGATGCGGATAGCGCAAGACCGGCAATTGTGGAGATCTTTGGGGGCCTTTGTCCTTTGTCCAGCAGTGGACGTCTTTCGGCTGATATGATGATGATGATGAGATGGCCGTTTGTGAATAAATTCCCAGGATATTATTATTATATGGTGGAATAATACCATACAACATATACGGACTATTCTGAAGACTAGAACCTTCTATGACAATTGAAAACATATGTAGTTGTATACCTACTTACTAATAACTTTGTTTATTCATGGTATAATAGGTCAATTCAAAATTGCTGCTTTAAATGTTTTAGTCGTGGTTTTTACGCTCTCGAATAAAATTAACTTAATTGAAGTTAATTTTATTCGAGAGCGTAAAGCAGCGTTGGTAATAATTGTTTTTATTAGTTCTATAAAATAAAAAATATAAGATAAAACCCACCAGATAACAGAAAATATTATCATGGAAAGTGGTAATATTCGGAAGGGTGTTCCGAACATTCTGGGCCTTTCCATGACAGTTGAAAAAACACGTAGCTATACCTACTTACTAATAACTTTCTGTGTCTGGATATTTTTTATAACATTTAAATATTAAATACTTACTACGTAAGACAACCAAATGGGAACGCTCTCAATGCGCGCGGAAGGCGCAAATTAACATTTAGATGCAAATAATTCCCGTTTTAATGACTTCAAAAAGAAAGCTTTTAATGAAAGTATACGGGTTTTTTGTATGGTATGCGATTTAGCCGTTGTTAGTAAACCAACTTTGATCATTAAGTAGTTCGATTGGGGCATCGTAACTTGGGTTCAGGACAGGTCATTTCCATAAGTACGGTTCTGAGTCCGGATATGATTTCTGTATGATATAATAAAAAACTAACTACATACATCGGTGATACAAAATATCCATCATCTTATTCTAAAAGTCAACGCGAAGAAAGTCGCGGGCAGAATATATTTAAGGGCCTCCCCAAAGATCTACACAACTTCCGGTCTTGCGCTACCCGCATCCGGCGACTTCCGGCGACCCTCACAAGATGATCGGTCCATCTTGTAGGGGACGTGCCCTTTCTCCGGTTCGTAATCGCCACTCAAGAAACTATCTGCCCCAAAGGCCGTCAATAACTTAAAATTAATTCATAAGTTAAAATCATTAATGCCAGCTCACTCTTCTTTAAGTATAAATAAATTTGGAAGATTGAGATTACCAATTTCGAAGACTTGCAAAGTAGGTGCCCAAAACAATAAAAGACCAACTAAAACTAAGTTCATATAAAAACCACTTAATCATTTAACGACGTAAAACATATTTCGTTAAATAAGGTAAATAACGTAGAGCCAAAAATTGCTTTGAATTATTATAATATGATAATTACATGAAGAAAAACTTTATACCCTGTAATAAAATTATATTTCCGCATAAAAAAGGCAACTAGGTATAATAGTGTTTTTAATATCTGATTGCGATAGACTTAAGACGTAACTAATCACCACCCACCGTCTCAGGCCTTTTATGATCGGACGGTGCACTGTCCAAAGTCAACCACAACTATAGCCCGCTTAGATAGCAGGTTCGTCTCAGGCCTTTTCTGATCGGACGGTGCACTGCCCAAAGTCAACCACAACCATAGTCCGCTTAGATAGCAGGTTCGTCTCAGGCCTTTTCTGATCGGACGGTGCACTGCCCAAAGTCAACCACAACCATCGCCCGCTTTGATAGCAGGTTCCTCTCAGGCCTTTTCTGGTCGGACGGTGCATTGCCCAAAGTCAACCACAACCATCGCCCGCTTTGATAGCAGGTTCGTCTCAGGCCTTGTCTGATCGGACGGTGCACTGCCCAAAGTCAACCACAACCATCGCCCGCTTTGATAGCAGGTTCCTCTCAGGCCTTTTCTGGTCGGACGGTGCAATGCCCAAAGTCATGTTCAGTTGGGTATTCATGTTCAGTTCATGGTTTTTGATAGTAGATTTTCCCACATCCCGAAGATGTGGGAAAATCTTCTATCAGAAACCATGAACTGAACATGAACACCCGTGAAGTGCCACCGACCACATGATCGCTATGTAGAGTCTCTGGCAAGAAGCATCTGGTCTCCCGAGAATAAAAACATCTACCGGGAGTGAATATGCCATGATCGCCACGCTTGAGAGACGGGTTAGCGATTGTAGTATAGTCGTCATATCACAGACTGCTACCCGTTTTCTGGTAGATGTTCTCTCGCGACGACTTCTATGACCCACGGAATAAATTGGAGTGCTGAGATTTGACACCACAGTACAATAAATCAGCAGAAATCTTAGCATAACTCCAACGTTCTTCAACAGATCAATTCAGATAACCATGTATAACATTAAAGCTTCGTCAGTGTCCACTTAATAGACATACTTTACATTCATATCGTTGAAATACTTCTGTCCTACACAACTAAGTACAATATCACACAAACAGAGACCCAATAACAGATCTACAAAATCTCATTTTTATGTTTTTATTCTTTAAAGGCTGTGCCCCGCGGTTTTACCCGCATTACCCGCATTTTATAAATTATAGCCTATGTGTTAATCCAGGGCTCAGATCAGCTAACTCCGTACCAAATTTTATTAAAATCGCTCCAGCCGTTTAGACGTGAAAAAGTAATAAACATACACAGTCACACACTCACAAACTTTCGCCTTTATAATATTAGTAGGATTATAATATGTTCTTTTTATTTCTATTAGTTTTAAGTAGGTATTATTCTGTTTAAATCCCGTCTCACGTCATGTACCGTTAAGCTCAAAATATAGTTTAATTTCACTAGGTATAGACTAGGGAGTGGGCACTGGGGACCTGTAATACAGGTATTCTTCTAAACCTACAATAGACACCATCCCTCACAAAGCGAAGTTAATTAAACTTAGTCTAGTCTCATTTAAACTTAGTCTTATTTGATGGTTTGAGATTCCGCTCACCTCCATCATCCGAAGAAATAGTCAAAGGATACTGGCCAATTAGAAACGTTAAGAAAAGAAATAGCTAGTAACGGATATTTACTCAACCTTCATTTTCCTTGCCAACATGGTGATATAAAAACTAAGAAGACCACGGTTCGGCACTAATACCACATGAATACGGAATGGTAATTGCGCGAGATTGCTATAAGCATTTGCTTTTAAATATCCCATCCCGTGTCTCGGCTTGAAATTCCACTATCGAAACGGTAATGCAAATTCAACAACAAATTAAATGAATGAAAATAAATATCCAACATTCTTGTACTTCCGATACCGCTATCCGTTATAATACAAGTTGTAAGTTGGTATTACGTGAGTAAAATCGTTTTTAATACTGGTAAAAAATAACAATTGTAAAGTTGACGTCACGTTGTGTTAACCTTACTTTCCTTGACTTTGATAGCGAGCGTTCTTATTATGTAAATAGTAAGAGCTCGTTTCGCGTTACAGTTCTTTTTTTGGGATTAGTTCATCACTCTTGCCCATCGCAGCTACTTCTGTAAACTAGTATTAACAGTAAAACTGTATGAAATGACTCTGAGCGGTGCGGTTCAGGCATGTCCCGGGGTATCGCTTCAACTGTCTTGGATTCCGCAACAAATTTAATCAGAAAGAAACAAGGAGGAGTTGGAAAGAATAGTTTCACTTCGCTCTGGAGCAAAGCGGGAGGCAGAATGATATAACAAGGCTAAAGCCTCATAAAACGAGATAATTGCAAGAGATTTTTTACTTGATTTGACTGGAATTGGTCTGGTTTGGTGAATGTGTGGTCGAGTTCGATACCCACACTTTTTTTTTTTTTTTTTGATAAGGCAGGAGGAATGCCTACGCTGGCTACCCGCAAAAAGTGTCTGTGGGTGGGTATGTCGGACTCGCACCGACTAAACCTAACCTGCCGTGGACTTCTCTTGGCGCCTGATAGGGAGGGCCCCGGGAACGTCGGTATGCTGCTCCGGTGCTCCCCTTTTGTGCCATGTCCCAGATGGTCGGGACACGTACCCTGGGAGGGCTATGGATTGCCCTCCCCTTTTGCCGCCTCCTGCCAGTCCGGCACAGCGACTGCGCCACAAACAGATCGCTGTCTTCCCGGAGCTGCTTTCACGTGGTGGCAGTAGAGGACACTTCTCATACTGCCACCGCAGTCGATCCCCACCTTGGACAAAACTTTGTGGGATGTGCCTATAGATGAAATATATTCATCGGTAGGTAGAATAGATAATTTTTATCTTTTACTTTTGCTGACGGCAAATAATATTACCACCCGATCTCATCCCGTGAGGGCGTAGAAGTCGTCTCCTGGAAATATCTCTCAGAAATGAGCAGCAGCGTCTCTCTACGTACTATGACCATCATACTGCGATCGCCAACTCTACTGCCAAGCGTGGCGATTATAGTAGGGGAAGCCCGGGCAAGACGCATATGTTAAGGAATACTGTTAATAAAACAACAATGTGATAATCAATAGAACTATTTGTACTTTTAATTAGTACTATGTTTAATCATCTTTGGAAAATAATCACATAAACTTGAAAACTATACCGATTTCTATTTTAATTATGAGCATTAACAATAAGTATCAATTATTCGTTTTGGCCGGAGGGGTCTACGAAGGCGCACTATGCTTCTTGCCCGGGCTTCCTCTACATCCCTGCAAACGATGGACATAATCCATTGTGGATTTTTTGAGGGAATGGCCCTTGTCCAGTATTGGACGCCTTTTGGCTTACATGAGAATGATAAAATAAATCCGTTTATAGGGTTTTATTAAATTTGTAAAAGCCTTTAAGTTGTAAGTTTGCTTATAAATAGATAAAATAAAATAAAAAAGGTTTTTATTCACGTAGACTTTAAAAAAGCGCTTGTAAATAGTCAGAACATGTTCGTAGTAATATATAATTAATTTATAATTATTTCTAGGTACATATAGATATTTAGGTACACGGATAGTAAGAAATAATTTACAATAAGATTTATTTTATAACAGTAACGATATTTAACTAACTTAAATTAAGTTATTGTCAAGGATCATATGTGTAGGTTTAATTATCAAAATTTAAATTTTAGCTATATTTTTACTACATATTGTCGAGTGCTTTTGCGTGATTTTGGCGCGAACGACGGCCCCTCGACACAACCTAGAACGTGCGCGGAGTTGTATACAGTATTAACAAGACTATGCTCCTGCCCCTTAACAATAATATAATTAATGACAAAGTAAATATAGTTGTATTCAGATCTTTATGGCATCGAATGATCGTGGGTTTAAAGAAACTATGCGTTTATTACCCTCTGTTTATTTTAAACGTCGCATTTGCAAGCAGCAAATTCGTTCAGAAATATATGGTTAAAATTTTAACGCTACGTGAAAATATTTATACAAATAGGTATGAACTTGTTTGGATTATATCTAGTCATACACCCCTAGGTATTACATCACCGTTTATCGTTGTCCAAACTCCAAATAGTCTAAATAATGTCTAGGCAACTAAACTTAGCAGCGGCGTAGATTGAAATCAATATAGGTAGGTCTCTATTTAATAATAGAATCCGCGATCCGCGAATATAATAAATATCAACATACTACAAATACAACAAAAAAAATATATGTTAATGTATAATATAATATATAAGAATATACCGTAATAATAGCGTTGGTGCATTTCATTTATTGGGTATAGAATTCTCATTTAAACAAAAGTATAGAGGATAGAAAACATTTATTAGAAAATGGACAAATCCTGCAGCTTCATCCTCTGTTATGATATGTTTTATTTTGTTTAGTTGATTATTATTTTTCTTTTATTTTTAAGTCATAATTTGTATAGTTCAAATTCATTACTATTGTAATGTAAACAAAAATGTTGGTAGCACATTTTACCATTAATCAATTCATGTAAGCAATTGTATCACTTACAATTATATTACTAAGGAAAAACAGTTTGAATATTGGTAAAATAATTAAGAACGTTTAATAAAAAGTAAACCACAATCACATTTTAAAGTTTATTTTGACATAACTGAAATTCTTGCATGACTTTAGATAACATAAAAAAATTAAACAATATTCTAAAAACCATAACGCAAAAGTGTTCGTCTACCCCTTAGTTGTTATTCATTTGATCCTAAATTGTTAAGAAAACGTAAAGTTTACACAGTAGTTCGCGTTAAAGCTACTAACACGACATTTGCTCGTAAACAATTCTTGGCTCAATCGGCATCAATATATAATGAAATAAATAGAACTTTAAACATTTTTTCACTCAACTACTTTGTATGTAAAAAGAAAGTTACAACATGGTTAAAATTGCAAAGTTACGAAACCATTGAAAAACTATTATCTAACCACTAAAGTGTGTACTTAATCTAAGAATGTAGGTATAAATATATATATACATGTAATCAGACATGTTTTTAGATTAAACAAATAAATAAATAAATAAATAAATATATATATATAATATATATATATATATATATATATATATATATATATATATATATATATATATATATATATATATATATATATATATATATATATATATATATATATATATATATATATATGGGTATGTATATGTGCATTTTGTGTGTACATGTATATGTGTGTGTATGTGAATATACATATATACACAAGTACTAATAGAACAAAATATAAGATTAATGTATGTTATGAAGCATGTACTTTTGTTATTTGTTATTAATTAAGTTAAACTTATTCTTCAAATGTAACTACAGCAATATCGATGTACAGATAAGAGAGGGGTCTTTTCTAATACAAGTTACACATAACTTAAAAGAAAAGACCCACACATTCTAACAACTACGTGTAGTAAATAAAGGCATTTTTGATTTTTTTTGATTTTGAGTTGTAGTGCTCTCAATGACAGCTTAAACGCGAAGAGGCATGATTACAACCAACGTTGCACACTCCACAGGCGTAATTGACTCCCAGACAGCCAGAATTTAGCCTTTAGGTCGCTATATGGATTTTTGCGAAGAACTTTTTCATAGTCCACCATAGGGTTTCGATCGGCGACAAGTCCGGGCTGTTAGATGGCCATTCGATTGTAGCTTTTCGCCAGTAGTGCTGTCTTTGCAGTATGGCAGGGAGCACAATCCAGTTGAAAAATGAAGGAATCTTGATGCTTGAGTGACAGAATAGAGGGCAGTAAACTCTCTTCCAAAAAGTTTTGATACCTCACAGTATTGATAGAACCATCCGCAAACTGCATACCACCAACACCTTGTGCAGAAATGCAGCCCCATATCATAAGAGACGCCGGAAACTTCTAAGAACCTAGAACGCGGTCAGTCTATAGATGGGTGACTGCCAAAGTGGTTTAATTTTGAGCGTCTCCGTGCTTCGGAGGGCACGTTAAGCTGTTGGTCGCTTCGCTCGTGTCTTACTGGGCGGCTTAAACAACTCTGTCACCAAGGTAACCACTGCCCATACGATAATGAAAGAAAAGTTGCTATTAAAGAATTTTGAAATTTATGGATTCTTTTAAACAGGCAGTATTTTATGAGTTGGTAGCTTTATAATTCGGTTTTAGTTAGGTCACCCCTGTCGGGGAAATCATTGACACGTGTGTGTTATATATTTCAAATTATTTGTATAGAAAGGCAACCGATAGCAAGCACCTTTTGTCGAACCTACGCCGTTGATACTTACCACTCGGTACCAACATTGGGCATTCAAGACATGTGATTATAGCACCAATTAGCAATTATTAGTTACTTTCCGATTACGGTTATGTGATAATATAACTTTTTGACACCTATTATAGTTAAGTAGTGCTAATTAATGTCATCCAGTTAGGTCTATATAGCAAATAAAAGATATTCATGAAGATTACGTCAGTCGACGCTACGTCAGTGGATACACTTTGAACTCGAAAGCGTCTTTATTATGTAGGTAATAAAGGCGGCTTTCGTAGGGCACGTATAACCTTTAGCGAAAAATGGAGCAAGCCAATTATGCATTGGCACCTGACGGCCCTGTTGGCGTGGTTGGCAAATGCTTGCTTTTTACGCTGGGGGTCGGTTCGATTCCTACCCGGGACAGATATTTGTGAGCATGGATATAGGTATCTGTTTGTCCTGAGTCTGGGTGTAATTAGTTATGTATATAAGTATGTATTTACAAAAGAAAAGTAGTATATGTAGTACATCAGTTATCTGGTTTCCATAGTTCAAGCTCTGCTTAGATTGGGATCAGATGGCCGTGTGTAAATATTGTCCTGGAATATTATTATATTATATTGTATAGACGGAGGGCTACCACCTTATACGCCAGTGACCGTGATCAGCGTTCAAATACATGAATGTTAAAAATTACTAAACCATTCGTTCAATCGTCTTCAACGTTGAAAATCGATGCCGGACCATTTATGACGTCACATGTGCTATGTGGAAGTCGATTGAACGAATGATTTAGTCATATTTCATCCCGGCTTGATTAAACTGACAATACGCACTACATTAAAAAGGTTCTCGAGTGGCGACCACGAACCGGAAGACGCAGCGTGGGCAGGCCTCCTACACGGTGGACCGACGATCTTGTGCGGGTCGCGGGAAGCCGCTGGATGCGGGCAGCGCAGGAACGGCTATTGTGGAGATCCTTGGGGGAGGCCTTTGTCCAGCAGTGGACGTCTTTCAGCTGATATGATGATGATGATGATGATGAAGCACTACGTGCTGGACACTGCTGGATGCGAATAGCGCAAGACCGGCAATTGTGGAGATCTTTGGGGAAGGCCTTTGTCCAGTAGTGGACGTCTTTCGGCTGATATGATGATGATGAATCACTACATATTATCTTTGTATTTTGAATGTTATGGATTTCCGCAAAGTAACGCCTGATTCCATTACTTATCAATAGCACTTTTTACCCGGAATTTAATCTAGTAGTATTCCACTAGACGTCTAGTTAGAAGTAGGTAGTCAGTCTGTGAAAATACTGTGGTTTCCTAAACTTTAAGATACAGTTCAAATCGTTAAAAATATACTCAAAGAAATCGTATTGTTAGTTAAGTATAGAAAAACTCAATTGTTTATAGAAGTCCCCAAGTTTTTGTAGCAAGAGATAAACAAAAAGGTTTTGTTGTGAACAACTGAAGCATGCAAACATGTTTTACTTTTAAAGCTAAAGTATATTGAACCCGCTTCCTTCCGCAATGCTTAACCATAGACATAGAAAAAGTTCTATTCTATCCTAGATAGGTCTGTGTCTACATTGTTTTATTTCCTGCGTTGTTTATAATGTACTAGCTGGTGCCCGCGACTTTGTCCGCGACAATTTTGAATGATGACCAATGTAACTACTTAGTTCTAGCTGAATCTAAAAAATATAATTTTTAAAACAAATAAGCAATATAAATTGAATAAAACCTAACCTAAAATAACCTTACTAAGAAATAAATGAAAGACTACTTCGCTACTGTCATTTACAAAAAGGACCCGATATCATCAAGCAAAAATCAAAGAATACATATCAATTGTCCTTAAGTATATTCAGTAAGTCAAATAAAGTAAAATAATAATCAACGATGCATTAATCACAAATGTAACTCCCATTAGATTAGGTTGCGACATTTTGTGAACGAAACCATAGCGCGATCTAAAACGATGATTACGCCATCTACTAACAAAATATAAACTTGTAAAGCGGTAAAATTAAGATGTGTGCATATATTTTGGGTGAGATTTAGGCGATCATCTATTGATTAATTTTTGGACGACCTATTTCAAGCATTTATTTATTTTAACCGATATGCCAATTAAGTTCCGCGATCTGAAACGATATTAACGCCATCTAGTTACAAAATTGTGAACTTGTAGATCAATAAAATTGAGATGATGTTTTTTGGGTGCGATCATCTCGACACCAACAATTTATACAATTATACTCGAATTTTAGATAAATTCGTTTTTTATCCCAATTTGATTAAAATGTCGTTTTTTTATTTGTTATAAAATTTACAAAAAAAAAGAAGTTACAAATCTTATAAAACGCTTTACTTAGACGACCTTTTTTAACAACAAATTATTCCCTGGATTGCTTTATTTTTAACTGAAAGACCAAATACCAATTTACATGCGTTTAACTCAATAAATACAGACTTTCATACAAACTTACATCGCCTATTCTAGTCGTCCTTAGGGGTGGAATTTCCAAAAATCCTGAAATATATATTTATAATTTTTAGATGAAAGGCCATATACCAATTTTCATGCGTTTACCTCAAAAATTTCACATTTTTATACAATCTTACATCCCATATTTGTCACCCTTAGGGGTGGAATTCTCGGAAATCCTGAAATAAATATTTTTAATTTTTAACTTGCATCCCCTATTGTATGCCCTTCGAGGTGGAATTTAAAAAATCCTGAAATATATATTTTTATTTTTAACTGAAAGGCTAAATACCAATTTACATGGGTATAACTTCAAAAATGTCGCATATTTCATAAAAACTTACATCCCTTATTTTAAGCCCTAAGGGGTGGAATTCCCAA
This sequence comes from Pseudoips prasinana, assembly GCA_951640165.1. Classification (NCBI taxonomy): domain Eukaryota; kingdom Metazoa; phylum Arthropoda; class Insecta; order Lepidoptera; family Nolidae; genus Pseudoips; species Pseudoips prasinana. The sequence goes on from OX621254.1 coordinate 11,357,522, forward strand.
AAACCTTGAAATATATATTTTTAATTTTTAACTGACATGCTAAGTACCAATTTTCATGCGATTAACTTCAAGACACAGTTTACATAGAAACTTACGTACCCTACTTTACGCCCTTAGGGGGGAATTCTCAAATATTCTGAAATATATATTTTTAATTGTTTACTGAAATGCCAAATAACAATTTTCATGCGTTTAACTTTTCACATGTTTTATACAAACTTTCAAAAACCCTTCTTTAGTGGATGCCTACGTCATAAAAGGTACCTTCTGTCAAAATTTCAAGTCTTTAACTCCAGCCGTTTAGGCTGTGCGTTGATATGTCAGTCAGTCAGTATCAACTTACATCACCTATTTTACGCCCTAAGGGGTGGAATTCCCAAAATTCCTGAAATATATATTTTTAATTTTTAACTGAAATGCCTAATTTCATGCGTTTAACTTAAAAATTGTCACATTTTTCATACAAACTTACACCCCCTATTTTACGCTCTTGGGGCTGGAATTTCCAAAAATGCTGAAATACATATTTTTTATTTTAAACTAAAAGGCCAAATACAAATTTTCATGCGTTTAACTTAAAAATTGTCACATTTTCCATACAAACTTACATCCCCTATTTTTCGCCCTTGGGGGTGGAATTTCTAAAAACCCTGAAATACGTGATTTTTCATTTTTAACTGGAAGGCCAAATACAAATTTTCATGCGTTTAACTTAAAAATTGTCACATTTTCCATACAAACTTACATCCCCTATTTTTCGCCCTTGGGGGTGGAATTTCCAAAAACCCTGAAATACGTGATTTTTTATTTTTAACTAGAAGGCCAAATACCAATTTTGATGCCTTAAACTTCAGAAACGGCAAAGTTTCATACTAACTTAGCGCCCCTGTTTTACCCCCTTAGGGGTTGAATTTCGAAAAATCCTTCCTTATTCCTTGTCTACATTATAAAGCAAACATTTGTGCAAAATTTCAGCTTTCTAGGTCCAAGGGTTTGGGCTGGGCGTTGATGAGTCAGTCAGTCAGTCAGGACTTGTCTTTTTATTTATATAGATTTGGCCTCGTCGGTCATTTTCTTTTGTTAAGGTAGGGGGAATGGCTATGTATGCCACCCGCAAAAAGTGTGTGCGGGTGGATATGTCGGACTCGCACCGACTAAACCTAATCTGCCGTCGACTTCTCTTTGCGCCTGATGGGGGGAGCCCCGGGTACGCGGGTATGCTGGTCCGGTGCCCACCTTTTGTGCCATGTCCCAGTTAGTTGGGACACGTACCCTGGGAGGGCTCTTGATTGCCCTCCCTATTGCCGACTCCTGCCAGTCCGATACAGTAGCTGCGCCAGAAACAGATCGCCGTCTTCCCGGAGCTGCTTTTACGTGGCGGCAGTAGAGGACACTTCTCTATCTGCCACCGTAGCCCAGTGGGCTACCGGTTGCCGCCGCCGCCCCGACGCCGCAGCGTGTTCAACAGCAGATAAGAAGGTGCTGGTTTCAAATCCCGGGTCGGGCCAAAAAGTGATTTTGGTATTTTTCCGTAAAAAGAAATTTCTCAGTACCAGCTCGAAGTCTGTGAGCTGGGCGTAAATAATGTCCCAGGATATCTATACATATAATAAAATCGTAGGAAAGTCAAAACTGTACATTGAATATTTTTTTTAAAGGATACTTGAGGCGTGATCTACATTCGATATCGAAGCCAAAAATATAGTTTTTAGAATTTTTGTCTGTGTGTCTGTTTGTCTGTATGTATGCCCGGGCTAAACTCAAAAAGTACTCCATGGATTTACTTCAAATTTTGCATGAATATTACTAAGAGGTCGGGTCAACATTATAGGCTACATATTATCACGCTATCACCTACGGGGGAGGAGCTGTGATAATTTATAAAATTTAACGTGGGTAAAACCGCGGGGCACAGCTAGTTATTAATATAATTAGATAGTGCTCGACACCCCTCGGTCTGACTTATATAAATTTTGTGTTATTATTATTAAACTAAATAATTTCATAAAATACAAAGTTATATTTCTCTTTATCTTAATTTATTTACCCATGTATTATACGCATTGTATTATAATTATACGGCCGTGGTCACGTTTTTGAGATTATCAATTATTAAGAATAGTAATTTTCTATGTCGCTTAATTAGTTTTGTAGGCATGTATTGAATTTCATAATGTTTTGTTGGTGTTTGGAATTTTGTCTCTTATTTATAAACAATTGTATTAAAAGTTTGGCGTTTGATGCGACACGCGTAAATCTTGCGCCATCTCACCTTCCAAGGGCAATGGTATGCGCCACACTGCTGCATCAGCTGAGACCATAAGGCAGCTCGATAGACACATCTTGAAGAGATTACCTATTTGAGGCGTTTCGAGTGGAGACGCTTGGACCATGAGGTCCGAGAGCGCGGGTTTTTTCCGTGAAATATCTGAACGCTTGGTCGACGCTACATGCGACCAGAGGGCTGGGCAATTCTTTAGACTTAGACTTCTGTATAGATATATATTGTAAATATTAGTTTACAGTTTCTTTTCTTTAATATTTATTTGTTTATTACATATACATGTTCAAACTCACTCCTAAAAAAATTGTATACTTTGTAGTTTAAAAATAAAAATTAGAATTTACAGGTTGAGCCGATTTACGTAGGACTCATACTATATCAATGGAAGGGCTTCGTAATTTTTCGAGTTCCAGTTCTTAATATTCCCCATTATACGATTTGGAACTCTAATTACGAGTACCAAATAATCCATAAGTTCCCCTTCAGGAACGAAGTTAGGGTCATTGGATAGGTTGAATGTATGCAATACATGTTTTGGTACAAAACCAAAAATGGGTTAAGCACTCCTTAATTAATAATTTAACCAATAGAGAAGCTGTGCAATAGAATTGCATGGATTTCCTTGATTTTATATATCAAACTAATGAATTAGATACAATTTTCTAACATTAGTGGTTTTATAAAATATTTTAACCCGATCCTTCAGTTTTTTTAATAGGTTTAATACCTTTAATATTAACTTTTCAAAAGTCTGTTACGAGTACGTACATATTACGTATTTATTAATAAGTAAATAGTTAGTACCGCCTGATAGAACGTTTCCGCCACTTGGATACACTTTAATCGAGATTTATTATGAAGATACTGCCCGGTTTTGGTAGTGCAATTCTATTTACTGATGTGGCGTTGACTGTACCTATCCAGCTGATTCGAACCCACAACCGTCGTGAAAGACAAGCATTTTCCAACCACGTGATCGGCTCCTTGCCAATAAAATGTTTATTTCTCTACTATTGTCCACAGGTTTACTGGCAGATTAAACTGATCTGCTTAGAGCCCTGGGCTCTTATTCTTGCACGGGCGGTGGCCGGCATTCCCTGTTCGTCGTGCTACATCGTGCTGCCGATATACCTGAAGGAGATCAGCGATATTGACTTGAGAGGGGCGCTGGGATCTCTTCTTATATTAAATAGGTAACTAACCTTTTTTTTATTTTTAAAGACGACGCCCGCACTTGGGTATCTAATCCCTGTGTCTGTGTGATTCAGACTCAGAACAACTATTTATGGGTCACACGAATAGTTGTCCGGCGCGGGACTCGAACCCGCGACACGAAGACGCGAGGCGTCTGTCTTAGCCGCTGCGCCACACGTGTAGTCAATATTAATTATGCAATTGTGCGTTCCACATTCACATTGGACACATTCCTTCGAGAAGCTTGGCTTTTCTTGTGAAAAAGATTGATTCACCAAGTTTTGAACAGTGTGGAAAACGAGAAGTTGTTTACCTTACGTTGAGAGAATGTGTACGTAACGGTTGTAGGCGAGATGAGCTGATAAGATGGAAAATGTGCTCAAGTCCCCCATGAACTTATCCCTCCTTCTCCCTTGTTCGTCGGACTACAAGGCGTCGGTAGACTCTCCACCGCTATATTGTTGACATCCCATTATGCCGTACAAAGCGCTTTGCTTCCTCTTTCATCAGACGCACGGCTAAGCTGTGGAACAACCTCCCAAACGACGTGTTTCCAGACTCATATAACATGGGTTTATTCAAGGTTAGAGTGAACAGGCATCTTATGGGTACGCGCGGTCCACCTTCGACCACATCTTCACTTACCATCAGATGAGATCGTGGTCAAGCGCAAACCCCTGTTTCATAGAAAAGAAAATAATAGGAAAGTTTAATATACATTTTAGAGACGTTGGTGGATTTCATGGCATTTTAGCTAAACCGTAAGCTAGAATGCTATTTTTCTTTAAAATTAAATGACTTGTTTATGTACTCGGTGGGTTAGTCATTGGCTTTGTATAGTGTTGTTTTAGGGTCAGCTTAGTATAAGATACGATGGGATTGGCAACGTCATTTCATGTTCAAAAAATGTCTTCACAAACTATTGACTGAGAAATGTTATTATACCTACCTTAGATGAATATTTAAATGATAAATTACTTTAATTAATTTACTTATTATTGTTTATTATAATTTCTAACATATTAATTTGTTATTACATTTTTGTAGTAATTTTGTTTATTTAATGAATTTTGATGTATATTTTTTTTAATGTATTTGATTGTATTTGTTTTTGATGTACAAAAATCCTGTAAAATAAATAAAGATTAAAAAAAATAATTAATCAATATCCTACGAGTCTATAACAGGTGTACAGACGCCAGCACATCAAACTACCCCATTCTGCCAAATTTCCGCAATTGAAAGTAAACCTTATTGTTTCGTGATAAAGTTGAAAATCTATAAAAGAAATTTGACAGATTGGGGTAGCTGGATGTGCTGGCGTCTGTAACTCACATAGCTATTCCGGGAGACATTGTCCTGCCTTGAAAGACTCCTCAGTTCTCTCTTCACTGTTTCGTAAGTGATAGACCAGGTAAAGCACTTAGACACGCGGTCAGTTCATAGATGGGTGCCTCTCCGTGCTTCGGTGGGCACGTAAAGCTGTCGATCCTGGTTGTTGTCATAAGACAACATTCGATAACCCATGTGAGAGGCCTACTGAGACATGATTTTTTTTTAAATGAGTTTACAAATGGGTCATAACCTTCCTTTTAACAATGTTTAAGGATTGTAATTATGTCGAAATACTTACTTCTTAATAATCTATTTGAGTTTAACAATTTCTGCAACGCCTAGAAGTTTTCTAGAAATAACTTTTGTTTATAACATTAGGTATTCTCTAAACAAACGAATGATTATCTATTCTAAATGCAATTTACAATGTTACGTGAATCTGGTCAAGTATGTTCGTTGCTCTTTACCTTTATAGAAATACAGAGATCACAAACAGAAGTTTTAAGGACTTTTATTATACGACGTATAACATATATAAGTAATAAATAGTATATAAGTTTTGCCTACGAAACTGAACAAAGTGTAGCACATCAATACGCAAAATACCGAAAAGAAATATGAACTATGAACTAATGCTTTTTTATTGTGTAAATTGTGTGTAGAATAAATCATAAGTATATTATTATTATTAATTTATTCGTATTATTTCAAATTCTTATTCTTTATTGCACACAGAAACATACATTTAAGTGAAATTTTACAATAAAAAGTCATGAACATAGGCGAACTAAATTCATTACCTAACACTCTTTTTCTTATTTAATACATTTTTAATAATTTAAATGTGGCAGCAGGAATAGGGTACATGCTACCGGAGGTAGCAATTAATAAGTGTATTATTATTATTATTAATTATATATTATTATTATACGTGACGTGCCTGTTGGCTTGGTTGGTTGGCAAATGCTTGCTTTTCACGCCACAAGTCGTTGATTCAATATTCAATTCCCACCTAGGACAGATATTTGTGTGCATGAACATGTTTGTTTGTTCTGAGTCTGGGTGTATTTATCTATATAAGTATGTATTTACAAAAGCTCTGCTTAGTCTGGGATCAGATGGCCGTGTGTAAATAATGTCGCAGGATATTATTATCTATTATTATTCAAAAATAACGTGCAGGGTGACAAAAATATTTTTCGCAACTGGTTTTGTTTAATATCTTCAGTTTCATGTGTAGATTGCGCCCTCTAAGTTACGTCCATTATTCATGTTACACCATGATTAAATAGAACAATTTTAAGAAAACAGTTTCCCATATACATATATTCTAGTTGTCATACGGTATATAACTAACGATACTGTGGCATCATATTAGCTACATATTGTCATTTTAATTATGCGCGCCTATCAATGACATATTCGGATGGTGTATAAATCTATGATTGTCCATGTTTTATTTAAGCTTCAAAATTTCATACAATTTAGTATCCAAAATCCTCCTTTTAATGTTGTAAGTAATTTGTTCCTCGTCTTAATCCTAATAAAAACACTGTCTTTTGTTCCCCTTTTTAATCCTAATATTATCATCATACGATTTAAGCAACATTCATATGGCAATATTTCGAAAGGATACCTACTCTTTCTAATTAAAATATAATAATGAAAATAATTTCACCAACACCGGACATATTTAAGGATAATTTCATAAACAGTAGATGCGTAAATTTTGTATACATGTTCGCAAAAATGGGGCTCAATCGAAATCCCGGGTAATGTTTGCCTTTAGGGCGGCTATTGACCATAGATTTTATATAACCCCATAAAAAGTAGTCGAGCAGAGTCATACGACATCGCATTACCATTATTAAAAGAAAACGCTTTATATTAAAAAAAACCTTATAGTCGAATTGAGAACCTCACCCTTTTTAGCCGATTATAACCAACTTCATGGACCTCAGCAACGGGCCAATGAACTTTATGTCATAATCATAATCATGCCACCCGAAATACAATAATTCAAGACTGGCCTGTGTAGTATGAAGTTCCTTGGGGAGCCCAAAGAGCTTCATAATGGCCAAATGCCAAATGGTGGTCTTGCGCTGAACGTATCCAACGAACTGGGCAAGGTCGTCAGTCCACCTTGTGTCAAAGTCAAAAAATATTTATTCCGTAAAAAAATTACATTTATGTGGAATCGTCATTTTTTTTACCGTACCGAGCAGTGTATGACGTGGAAGCTACTGAGAAACGCTGCTAGAAAACTCAGTAGGAATCCTTTTTTAAAATAAAATATACTTAGGCTTAATTACAATCATGTGTGTTGACTCAGAACAACTCAATCCCAAGCACTTTTATCGCTTAAATAAACAGAAATTTTGTAATATGCCCTGCTACACAATTTGGCTTTAATAATTCTTTTAAACTTATTCGTAGACAATTCTCTAATATCATTGGGAAGTTTGTTATAGAATCTTATACATTGTAAAAGTATCCCCCGTAAAAGAGTTACTTATTTTATGGAGACGGGTAGTATGCAATGTGAGATTATTCTTATATCTAGTATTTACATTATGCGTACCTATCGCTCCTTTTACAGATGAAACTTTTTTTAAGTTACTTTTAACCGTGATTCTTACTTTTACTTAGGTCTAGGCTCATATAAATGTTGTCCACAATACTTATTAAGTATGCTAAGCAGCACACGTTACAGAAACAATAGTAAAACTATGGCGATATTTTGGAACGATCGCAGTTGAAAGGTTATCATCATCATCATCATCAACATATCTGTTGAAAGACGTCCATTGCTGGACAAAGGATTCTCGAAGATCTGGCCGAGAACTATATCTTACTAGATCTGTTGAAGGGCTATGTCAGCTGTTAAATCTATGTTACACACCCCCACCAGACGCAAGAAGATGGGTAATTAATATGTATTTGATTAGAATTTTTAATCACATACATACATAGAATCACCCCCGTTTCCCAGAGGGGTAGGCAGAGACAACGGTTTTCCATTTGTCACGATCTTTGCACACCTCTTTTGCCTCGTTTACTGTCATTATATTCTTCATACATGCTCGCCGGTTTAGGGTACTTCTGACCTGGCCTTTCTTGAGAACGTCCCCGATTTGATCAGAGAATGTTCTACGAAGTTTTCACCTTCCGGTTGTACCATTCACACAGGCCAGGTAAATAATAAAACATACATGGCTAACTTGCTACTTAAAAAAATGCCAATTAAGCTCTTCCCTTTGTATGCCCCACTTGAACAATTAACCAAACGGAGAGACGGACGGACAAACCTGTTATCAATATTTTCGTTAAGGCCCATCTTAATACCATTCCGTCATAGTTATGTGTTATTAAGTTGGTACATAAAGTTATTATATTACTTCATATTAGTAATTATGTGCTGCGTAATAACTGACCTAGGTACTTAACTCAAGTACAGTCGACGACAAAAGTAGATGATCAAAATTGGACGAGAGGTTTTGGGCGACAATATCACTAGCTAACCTTTTAGACACTTAACTCTCACGAACTTTAGAACATCACCACCATTTTTTTTGGTGCAATTTACGATCATCATAACAGCCGAAAGAAGTCCACTTCTCGACCAAAGCCTCCCCAAGAATCATCTTGGGTGGATATGCCATAATCGCCGGAACGGATTGGCGATCGCAATATGATGGTCAAAGGTCAAATGGTCAAAAAAAATGGATAAGAGGGCACAGTGGAGCTCTATGTATGACACTGCGGACTAGCTGGTAAGGAAACGATCGGAAACGACAACAATGGGACCTGAACCCATTGTACCCATACCCTATAACCAACTGAAAACATGGCTGTGTGAGAAAACCACACAAAAATATGAAAAAAGAGTGGATAGATCTGGAATCATGCAGACAGACAAAAGAATTTCTACCATCTCTGAACAAACGCCTATCGCGTAATCTATTACACCTGAACAGGAAGGATCTACGCATGGTGATAGCCACAATTACCGGACACTGCACACTAAACCAACACCTCTTCAAGATTGGCGTCACAGACAGCCCCTTGTGCAGAGGGTGCATTGAAAATGAAGAAACACCAGCACACGTACTGCTACACTGCAAGAGTGTTGATTACCAACGGGCAAAGTTCCTGAATGATCCGAAGACACTGCAGGAGGCCCTCAGGCCAGGCTTTCGTGGTCTCCTGGACTTCTGGATGGAACTAAAATGGTTCGAGTAGCCAAACAAGTATCACGCACAATGGCCCAATTAGGAGGCTAAGTGCGGAAACCTATCGCCCAACTAACTAACTATGATGGTCATAGTACTCAGAAAGAAGCTGCTGCCCGTCCTCTGGTAGATATACATTCGGGTTGACTGCGACGCCCTCCACGGGATGAGATGAGGTGATGATTTTTATTATTTATTATTTTTTTTATTTATTTATGATGATATTCTTATATTCCCCGCCGTCACTACACAGTACGATAATTAGTATTGAATATCCGATTTTGATCATCTACTTTTGCCATCGACTGTACCTAGGTAACAACTTTAATTAAAACTGTGAGAATCTCATTTGTTATAACCCAGGAAGGATTTGTTTCAAGCATAGTTAATTTAACCATAGTATAAAGACATATAGTAGTCAATCGTACGAACAACTGACATGCTCGAACAACACATTTCTTAAAACTCTAGGCAAAATTAAAAGTGATTTTTTTTAATATTGTTTATGACGTACGGTACTAAAAAAAATGACGAGAAGTGAGATTTATTTAGCAAGTATATATTGCATGAATTTCATATAAATTATGTATACTATGTATACCTACAAAGTGTAGGTGTACTCCTACCTTATATTTAATACCTACTTTTTCTGTTTCTTTTAATCCTTCTCCTTTTACTAAACTTATTACACCTTTTACCCGTTTTCATTTCATACAACTCACTCTTGTCCATCCTAAGGTTGTCTGTAAGAAATCGCAGCAAACGTCCCTTTGTACATTATTATGCTACTTTTTTATGTAAGTGGTCGACAAATGAGCAAGTGGGTCACCTGATGGTAAGAGATCACCGCCGTCCATGGACACTCGCAACACCAGAGGAGTCGCGGGTGCGTTGCCGGCCTTTAATAGTCAGCAAACAAGTGTTGCTGACCCTTCCCCCCACCCCGATGAGCTCTGGCGACCTTACTCACACTCGGAAACACAACATTAAATTATTAATGTTATTATTAAGAAATGTCTTCTGTAAGGTGGAGGTACTTCCCCAGTCGGGCTGCTCTTCGAGCGAATGAATGCTGTGCCCTGCCTCTCTTAAAACTACGCTACTATTTATGTTCTATTATTTGTAATCCATTTGGTGTAAAATAAAGAGTATTGTATTGTATTTAGTACCGGTGCGGTACTCCCAATCTAAGTCAAGCCTGTATCTTAGACAAAAAACTTGAGAGGTGTCAAGGGACACCCGGATGGAACGAAGTTATTTCTTATTATTTATTATGTACAAAAAACTTGTATACACTCAACAAAAATAATCGTCGCGACACCACACTGTTCAATGCGAAATAGAAATGAAAATATCTGGCTTGCTTTCTATAAGAGAGAGAGAGAGAGAGACAGACAGAAAAACATGCGCACGCCGCACAGCTGCAAAAAGTGTCGTGACAACTTTTCGTAAGAATTTTTTCCGTCTAGCCCCCTTTCACAACGCGCGATAAGAAACTTCGTTCCAAAAGTATAAAGCAAGTTTAAGGATGTTTCTTTTCTATGTGTTCCAGAAACATAGGCTACCTGATAAGCTACGTATGCGCTGATCTCCTGAGTGTGGACATGATGCTGTGGCTCGGGCTACTGGTCCCGACTGTCATTTTTTTCGTATTTCTGGTAATGCCAGAAACGCCCGAGTTCTTAGTCAAGCAGGGGAAAATAGATGTGAGTATCATTAATTAACTACATTCGTACATTTTACGCCACGTCACAATGATAATACTAGGTACATACATATTTAAGAAAGTTGCAACCGTCCACCCACCACACTGTCACAGCGTCATCACTACTGTACCAACTGTACCAGCCAAAATTAAAGAAAACATTGAAAGAAACGAGCAAAAATTAGCAACAAGAACAGACATAAAAATTAATGAAATGAAATAATGAAATTTATTCAGCACTTGGGTATTTACATACACACAAGTGTATGTAATAATGCTTTAATTACTGTTTTAAACTGTGTTTATGTTTATGTAATACATTGCTAGCTTGACAAGTTTGTACTTGTCAAGCTAGCAATGTATTACATAAACATAAACACAGTTTAAAACATTAATTAAAGCAACAAAATATTTTAAATTAGTCCGTCCGTGCGCGGTCTGTTTCGTATTACTTATAATAAATAATACATATTAAGAAAACCTATAATATATCCTTTATCGATGAAAGGCATCTATCTCATCTTTATATAAGCAATAGGTACAGGTAGTATTCTGATAACGCCCACCTGTGAGGTTCACGGAGAGTTATCCCTTAATACAGATCATATAATAATATAATAAATATTCTAATAACAAAATTTTTAATTAATAAACCTAAAAAGAAAAGAAGAAGATAAAATATAGGTGCATTCTCAATCGTGAATGGTTTCTAAAACCAGTAGTTATCTGAAACTGCTGTGAAAAGTGCTGATTATTATTTGTTTGCACGCATTCAGCACATTTTCTATCACCCCTATTTTGACATTAAGATCCAATGATCCTAAACCCTGAAATTTAAAAAAAGTTCTGATTTGTGAGGCTGTGCCACCTGCTGCTCCGGGAATTGCTATAACAGTCTTGGAGCCCACAACAAGATTATTCAGGAAAATTAGGGGTGTTACTTAGTTAGAAAAAGAGACCTACTCCACCCACGTATGACAATAATGCTTCGTGCTCTGTGGGGAAATGGAACTACTTTTTTCCAATTCTTCCTTCATTCTTTATGATTAAATTCCTTGCGGGGTCCATAACTCAGTCACGTCTGAGCCTCACCGCTCAGTGTCATTTCATTATGTGCCACTGTTGATAATGCCTTACAGAAGTTGCAATGGTGGGTAAGAGGAGTGGACTTCTTAAAGGTAAATTAAGTAAACACTTGGGATATTACTTAGTTATTCAAGACATTGGCATTGGAGTGATTTGAGAAATGTTTTTCAAACAAATGCAATGCAAGAACGCCTATTTAAATATATAAGAGGCTATAAGATAAAAAGGCTGTAAGCATCAGTAATAGTTTCCTTACTAGCGCAACATCTCCACTTTATCGATTTATATGCTTTACATTATAAATCAGTTCCGGTTGTGAGGTACCGTTACCGTGATAGTTCAGAATAGAAATACTATGTAAAACATTATAATATAGGCACCTAATGATTTGTATGATGTTGTTATTTACTGTTGGTTATAAAATTTATCAATTCCATTTGCATTTGATTATAACACCTTACTGATATGTTCACTTTGCATTTTGCTATTTGCACAGCAACAAAGTCAGACAAAGTTTTGAGGTTGTTTCCAGCAATTGGATAAAAATAAAAAACTCTAATATCCAATGTATTTGTTATTGTTTTAAAAGACATTATTCTTGGACTTTGACTTTTGAAAACGAAATGTTTATAGCCTTAATTTTTCCCTTGTATCTTACAGGAAGCTAAAACAGTACTGGCATGGCTTCGAGGAGTCAGCGTGGTGGACAGATCGGTGGAGCAAGACATTGAGAGTATCGTGAGGGTGGAGAAACAGACTCAAGCGGACTCCAAGTCTGTGTGCAAGATTATTGGTAAGTAGACCACCAGGATCAGCCTTCCAACTTTAACTCTCTGTATACTACAAAAGGCACTTTGCCAAGCAAAGTGCCTTTTGTATATCTAATACCATTTTACTCTTGAACTGTGGATTGCTCATAAAGGTGTCTACCGCTTTCTATACTTATTTTCATATTAACTACAGTGAATTCCTGTTTAGGAATGGCAGTCAATTTAATTATTAGCTTCTGAGATGGTAGTATGTTATCCACCACCTACGAAGACAGAGGACATGTAAATCAGGAGTATGCTAACAGCGCCTGGTAAACCTATATTTGGAATAATAATATGTTTTAGAATATCAGTTAGTTTTTGACATTGATATAAAATGAAAAATTTGCTTATTTTTTATGTGATGGATTTGTTAGCTTCTTAAAATTTTATTTTATTTTATTTGAAAGACCTCAGACCATCATTTAGAATTAACTGTAAAAAATATAAAACACTAGGTCAATTATAGGTCTCCACGAATAAACATATAACACCATGGAGTAGTGTCCAAAATTTGGAGGAATATGCCATAATCGCCACGCTTGGCAGACGGGTTGGCTGATATTAAATTTTGAAAAGAAATCCAGTCTGTGTCCCGTTGCGTTTCTTTTAACGACAATTTATGGTTTAGATATCTTCATACTAATTGACCTAGTGTTAAGTTGATACTTTTTCTTAGCAATTTATTTATATTTATTTATATTCATTTCATGTCAAGAAATATACTTAATAAATAAAAGTAAAATATTACTATGACTCAACTGTCTGTCTGTCCGTCTGTCACCTAGCTGTGTCTCCTGAATTGTAACAGTTAGACAGTTTATAATTTCGCAAATGATGTATTTCTTGTCGGTATAACAATAAATACTAAAAAAAACAGAATAAAATATATATATTAGGGTCTCCCATATATTTTTGCAGTGTTTCGCAGAGATAATGGTACGGGTCCCTTCGTTAGCGAGTCTGACTCGTATTTGGCCATTCTTTTAAGTTTACATACATACATACATACATAGACTCACGCCTGTCTCCCAGAGGGGTAGGCAGAGACAACGGACTTCCATTTGTCACGATCCTTGCACACCTCTTTCGCTTCGTTTACTGACATTATTATTCTCCATACATGCTCGCCGGTTTAGGGTACTTCTGACCTGACCTTTCCTAAGTACGTCTCCAATTTGATCAGAGAATGTTCTACGAGGTCTTCCCCTTCCGGTTGTACCATTCACACAGGCCAGGTATACTTCTTTTGTCAGTCTTCTTTCATTCATCCTTTCTAAATGACCAAACCATCTCAGCATACCTTTTTCAATCTTTGTGACTACATCCTCTTTCACACCACAACGCTCTCTTATATCAGTATTTCGAATTCTGTCTCTCAAAGTCACACCACACATACTTCTCAGAGCTCTCATTTCCACTGCATTTATTTTACTTTCATTCTTTTTCTGCCATACCCAACTTTCACTTCCATACATTAAAGTTGGCACTAACACTCCATCGTGCACGGCCAGTCGAGCCTTCTTTGAGACTTGTCGGCTACTCATAAAGGCGTGTAGTGCCCCATTCACTCTGTTCCCCGCATTTACTCTTCTAACAATATCTTTCTCATATTTCCCATCTCTCGTAAACAAAGTGTTGTCGCACTTTAACGTGAATGAGATATTGCATAACAAGCAGTTCGGGTTTACAAGGGGCCGCTCTACTCAGGATGCAGGTTGCACATTAATTAGGTCAATATTGGAGGCTTTGGAGGGATCACAGGATGCGCTGGGAGTTTTCTGTGATCTCTCTAAGGCTTTCGATTGCGTTGATCATCGTACGCTCGTTGTTAAACTGAAGTACTATGGAATATCTGGCACATCTCTTGATCTTGTGATGTCCTATTTATCGGGGCGACAACAGATGGTTTCGATAGGCGGTGTCACTTCGGCACGTCATCCTGTGAAAATGGGGGTGCCCCAGGGGTCTATATTGGGCCCATTTTTATTTCTAGTCTATATAAATGATCTCCCTTATCTGGTAGAGAAAGTATCAGAGATAGTTTTGTTCGCTGATGATACGTCGCTCATATTTAAAGTAAATAGAAAGGATAAAGATCTTATTGAGCATAATAAAACACTCAGCTTTATATCAGAATGGTTTTCGGCAAATAATCTCTTGTTAAATGCAGGGAAAACTAAATGCATCAGGTTCTCATTGCCGAATGTGACTCAAATTGTACCAACAGTTGCACTTAATGCGAAAATATTAGATTTAGTCCCATCGACCGTATTTTTAGGATTGACACTTGATTCAAAATTGCAATGGGGTCCTCAGATTGAAAAGTTAGCAGGTAAATTAAGTTCGGCTTCCTATGCTGTCTGGAAAATAAGGCAATTGTCAGATGCTAACATCACATCACATCATCAACAAACTGCTAGATTAGTGTATTTCGCGTACTTTCATAGCATTATGTCGTATGGCATTCTGCTGTGGGGTTCGGCGACTGACATAGGTACTATTTTTGTATTGCAGAAAAGAGCAGTCAGAGCCATTTATGGTTTAGGCAGTCGCGATTCTTTGCGAAATTTGTTTAAAGAAATAAATATACTTACTGTGCCATCGGAATATATATATCAGAATATAATGTTTGTTAGAAAAAATATTCATAATTATAAAAAGAAAAGTGAACTGCATCATATAAATACTAGGAATAAAAACAAACTAGCCATGCCAGGCTTTAGAGTAAGCAAAACTAATAAATCATTTTTCGGAAATTGTATTAGGTTTTATAACAAGCTTCCTACTCAAATTACTGATCTGCCTGACACAAGTTTTAAAACACATATTAAACGTGTTCTTATGGCTAGGGGTTATTACACCACTAAAGAGTACATCGATGACAAAGACGTCTGGCTCTCACTTCCTACCTGCACATTGCTCGCTGGAGATCTTGTAGCCATATAGACATGACTGATCTGCTGTGTTACGTGAACTATCTGTAAATGATTGCTATCATATACTTAATTTAAAATTATTGACTCTGTCTCAAAATGAATAATGTTATTGTTTCGAAGTTTTTCTTTTGTATACCTAAATATAATCTAAAATAATAAGCATTCAGACAACCGATCGAGCATATATTGTGTTTGCCTACTAAATAATTACTCTAATTGGACCAAATCCCGTGTTCATGCCCGCTTGAGTATGTTTCGCCGGACCGTCTCAACTGGGTCGTGTTGAAACCGGTAGTAGATGAACCCACTGAGTTTGTTTCGCTGGGTCTTCTCAGTTGGGGCGCATTGGATCCGGTGGTAGCATTAAAGCGCGACCGTCGTTATTAACACAAGGTCCGTCATAGTAATAATACCTTTAATATAGACAGAACCATTGACAATATGTAGTAAAAATATTAGACTTAAACTAGATAATTAAACATAATCTCTTGACAGTAACTTGATACGAGCTAGCTAAATATCATTTCTGTAATAAAATAAATTTTATAAATGTTTTCATACAAGATGTACCTAAATATCTATGTTACTAGAAATAATATCTAATGTATACAACTATATTACTACAAACATGTTCTGACTATTTACAAGCGCTTTTTTAAAGTCTACGTGAATAAAAACCTTTTTTATTTATTTATTTAAATATACAAACTCTTTCACCTGTTCGACTTTCTCTCCTCCAACCACAATATCACAAGCTGTCGTGTATTCATCCCTCTCAAATACCATTACTTTCGTCTTACCAACATTCATTTTCATCCCTTTCCTTTCAAAAGCTTCATGCATATTTGTTACCATCACCTGCAACTCGTCCGCAGATGATGCAAGTAGAACTTGATCATCAGCGTACAGCAGACATTTGATGAGTAACTCATTCATCCTTACACCACATTCACTTTCTTTCAAGTCTTTTAAACAGCTATCCATGAATAGGTTAAACAACCACGGTGACGCTACACATCCCTGTCTAACACCCTTTTGGATGCTAAACCACTCAGTGCATGACCCGTTAGTCCTCACGCAAGCTCTGGAATCCCTATAAAGAGATTTCAGTGCTTGAACAAGGTTGTCGTCTAAACCATACATGGACAGTACCGACCAAAGCTCATTCCTCAACACTCTATCGTAGGCCTTTTCTAAGTCTACGAAGGCACAGTAGACCTTTTGGCTTTTGCCCAAAAACTTCTCTACTATGCTTCGTAGAGAAAAGACCTGATCCGTGCATCCCATTCCTTTTCGAAAACCCGCCTGTGCATCCCATATTTTCGTATCGGTTTCTTTCACAACTCTTTCAACCAATACTTTCGCATACAACTTACCAACGACGCTGAGCAGACTAATGCCCCTGTAGTTTTTACAGTCTTGCCGTGAGCCTTTTCCTTTGTAAAGAGGTACGATGACAGCCTTGCACCAATCACTTGGCACTTGGCCGGTGTTATAGCACAGATTGAAAAGGCTGCACAGCTGACTCGCTATGACGCCATGTCCAGCCTTCAGCATTTCGGAAGTTATCCTGTCATACCCTGGTGATTTACCCGATTTCATACTCTTAACCGCTCGCTTGCCCAATGGGAGTCCGCGCGCAACGCGCCTTTGCCCCGGGCCCTCAGCGCGTGCCTACCTCAAATGTCCCACGAAAAAAACTTAACGACCCTACTTTGCCCCGCCATTTATAGCGCCGTCAGCGCGCGGGTCGAGTTTCACAAAATCGTTTCTTGTGACTCAATTTGTTTAAAAAAGTGTCAAGTGTTATATATATTTATGTTTATTATGAAACTAGCTAACCAATGTTATCTTTTGTTTATCAAATTACGACTTTGGTGCAGAGTTATGCTGTGCTGAACTTAGAAGTAGGGCGTTTTGAAGCTCGTCTTGTATTCAAAAGCTCATATCTCAAAAATAAAAGCGATAACATATGGTTTTTATTCTTTGATTATGTTCTATATATATTTAATAAAATAAGAAGAAAAAAAAATTATCACTTGTTCATGGATATTTATTATTTAAAAGGCCTTTGTTTCCATACCAATATCTGGCGCCGCAAGGCGTAGTTTATCTTAACTTAACAAGACTATTAAATGCACAAATATCATTTTTAGGAAAAAAAAAATTACACTAAATAAGTAGTCATATATTCTTTGAAAAAAACAAAAATCAGGCGGATAGAATTTATCACATTTAAGAAATATGCATATTTCTAAAACAGTTGTCATACACTCAGTAAAATCACTCAGATTATCAGTTTTTTTTGTTCTATACACTTATGGAACAGAAAATTAAAGCAAAATACAAAAAGAACTCTTTATCCCCATTACAAAAAGGTATAACACTTGTACAATGTCATAATTTAAAATCATAAAAGTCAAAGCTAAACAAAAAACACGCTGAAGTACCTGTCACCACAATCAGTAATAAGGCGGACTAGACACTATAACAATATCCGGAAATTTTCTACAGTAACCGGAATTGTTTTGTACAAAAATATATTATTTGTTAGATGATTAACAGATTTAACTTCTAAAACGAATTAACTAGGAAAATACAATCAAAATGATCAAAATAAAGGCAATCATTTGAATGTTTCGCGCAAACATGTACCTACCGTATGTTGTTAGGTCTCAAAAAAAGGTTAAATCTTTGTTTCATGTTGGAATTTTTATATCTACGTGTTAGTTATTTACTTACCTTGATGTTCACAAAAAATCTCCAAGAACAACACTGGATTTATGTAGAAAATCACTTTTTTGTCGCACCACATCCCTCACCGAATCAAGCATGAATCGAACTGGAGTGAAACGTAACGTTTTAATTTTTTTTCTTGTTTTTTGATTATGGCTTGCTTGCTTGACTGGAGTTGTGTGGAGGGAAATTTCACAAGGAAACGGGACAAATAATACAAATTAGGCCCTGGAGTGATTGAGACGGGTAGAATCAGCTTTTTCGACGGCGGGAGCGATGTTAACCACAGGTTGACATGGTCATAGCTGAGTGAAATGCAATGTCAACTACCAGTTAACACGGGCAAAGCTGACTTCAAGGTTATGTTAACTACTACTTGACATGGTCAATTCTAAATTCTCGATTTGTCAACTAATAGTTAACACGGGCAAGCCAGCGGTTAATAGCTTTCACAATCTCATCCATTCCAATTTCATCCTTACAATTATTTTTGTCTATACCTAATGAACTACGTTCACTCTCTGTTACACTTCTATCATACAAACTCTCAAAATACTCCTTCCAACGTTTTAACACACATTCTTCCCCTTTCACTATATATCCATCTTGGTCTCGGATGGAGCTCAGTTCTGAGGTTTGGGTTATGCCTCTTACTGATCTAACGGATTCCCAGAAAAACTTAATGTTCATCTGAAAATCCTTAGACAACCTTCTATCAAAATTATCCTTTTGTTCATTTTTCTTTTCGTTCACCACGTTCTTTACTATTCCTTTCATCATTTTATAGTCATTCCAGGCTCTTTCTATATCTTCATTCGTCGCCTTATGCATTCGTTCGTTTGCTCTGGTGGCTAGCCAATCTAACCACGCTTTCTTCTTTTCACATACAACTTTTTGTACACTTTTATCCCACCAAATATTCTTCATCTTTCTTCCTCTTCTCCTCTTTATTACACCACATACTTCACTAGCTACACTCACCACACCTTCTTTGACTGACTTCCATAGCTCTTCTACTTCTCTTATGTCTTTAGATCCCTCAAACTTATCAATCAACTTACTTTTGTACTTATCTGCCAGTCCTGCCTCTTGCAGTTTCTCTACTTTTATTCTCTCTAGTACACTCTTAGTCTCAGGGATTCGGTGGCGCCATCCTTTGAACAGACCACTTATTCGGGTCATCACCAGGAAGTGGTCTGTATGGATTGCGGTCCCACGATAGACTCTTGTGTCTAGAACATTCTTTCTCAATCTTTCATCTACAATCACAAAGTCAATCATACTCTTTCTCACATTTTTTCTCTCCCGTGTAAACGTATGGATTCTTTTATGTTCAAACATAGTATTTGTAACACAAAAACCCCATTCCAGACATATCTCAAGCAGACTATTCCCATTCTCATTCTCACTCTCATCACCGAATTGACCTAGAACTCTTTCAAAACCATCACGCTTTACCCCAACCCAACCATTAAAATCACCTAACATTATTACTCTTTCATTATACTGACTTATTCGTAACACATCTCCCAAGGTCTCCCAGAATGCCTTTCTTTCCTCTTGTTCTCGCTGTGACACAACTGCACCCATATCTACAGGAGCGTACACCCCTACTAGGAAGATATGGGTCATACCGACTTTCATTCGCAACCAAATAATTCTTGCATTCACGCATTCGAACTCAGTCACACATTCAGACATTCTTGTGGAAAGAATGAGACCCACACCCTGGCAAGCTCTGGTGGTGTTCGGTACTCCAGACCAATATGCCATGTAAAGTCCGTGTTTTGTAGTATCACATCCTTTCCGCTTCGTCTCATTCACACACAATACATCGATCCGTTTTTCACTCATCAGCTGATACTTCGTCCAACTTACCTTCTATCCCTCCTCCTACATTCAGCGTAGCAAAACGGCTTTCCGTTGGCCACTTTTCGCCTCTCCGGGTAACGAGACGTGACGGGTGGCGGACCACGTCGCCGCCATTTGAAGTATTAAAATTTCTTATCTCCATTGCGTTTTAAGTTTATCCGTTACAAACAAACACGCTAAATTCAAATGTGTTCTCTTTATAGTACTAATTAATTTATATGAAATGTAGAACAAGATCTACCCTCCATTCGAAGAATTATTATTGTATAAAAATATCTTTTACACATTTAAGTAATCTTATTTTCCACAGTTCAAGACAAACCAACTCTCAAAGCGTTTATCATCACCATCGTAATCAAGATCACGCAACAGTTCGATGGCTACCTCATAGTGCTGATCTTCGCTGGATTCGTCTTCGAGAGAGCCTCTGAGACAATTAACCTGAAACTGAGCCCCAACAAGCAGGTCATCATGATTGGCGTCGTCCAGTTACTTGGGTCGATAGTAGCTACTTGCATTGTGGAAAAAACTGGGAGAAAGGTGAGGATGAATATTAAATACATTGCCTGTTGACATCAGATAGGAAGATAAGAAATTAAAATTCGCACGTCAGCTATAGAGATATTTATTAGACACTATTTAAAATGTAGGTACCTATTAAGTATTAGGCCTTAGAGAAGTCACCGTAGCCTAGTTGGTAGTGCTGCTGCCTACGAAGCTGGTGGTCCTGGGTTCGACTCCCGGTAAGTGCAAATATTTGTGTGATGAGCACGAATATATGTGTGTTGGATTACATTGACGATAAAGACATTTGGCGGTCGGCATCTACCTGCACATAGTCCGCTGGAGATCTTATAGCCATATAGACATGAGTAATCTTTTATGTTACATGAACTATCTGTAATAAAACTATCTATTATTTAAATATTCTACGAATTTCAGAACTGTTGGTTGTGTCTCAAAATGATTAATGTTACTTTTATTTTGACGTTTTTATTTTCTCTTTCTAATATATTAAAACTAAAATAAATAAATAATCAGACAACCGATCGAGCATATATTGTGTTTGCCTGCTAAATAATTACAGTAAGTGGACCAAATCTCGTGTATATGCCCCATTGAGTATGTTTCGCCGGAGCGTCTCAACTGGGCCGTGTTGAAACCGGTTAGTAGAGACACCCGCTGAGTTTGTTTCGCTGGGTCTTCTCAGTTGGGGCGCATTGGATCCGGTGGTAGCATTAAAGCGCGACCGTCGTTATTAACACAAGGTCCGTCATAATAATATCACCTTAATATAGACAGAACCATTGCCAATATGTATTACAAATATTAGACTTAAACTAGATAATTAGACTTAAACTAGATAATTAAACTTAAACATAATCTCTTGACAATAACTTGATTCGAGCTAGCTAAATATCATTGCTGTTATAAAATAAATTTTATTAATGTTTTAATACTATCAATACATGTGTACCTAATATCTATGTTACTAGAAATAATAATGTATACAACTATAATACTACAAACATGTTCTGACTATTTACAAGCGCTTTTTTGAAGTCTACGTGAATAAAAACCTTTTTTATTTATTTATTTTTTTATGTTTATGTATCTATCTAAGTATGTATATCGTCGCCTAGTACCCATAGTAAAAGCTTTGCTTAGATTGGGGCTAGGATGATCTGTGTGACATTGTCCCCAGATATTATTATGTCTTTTATACCATTTTATTCTTATTTTATACATTAACAAATATATTGTTACAAAAAAAAAAAATATTTATAAATATATTATTATTATTATTATGGACAAGCTGTTCCAGATAAATATCCAGTTGTCGATAATGCTTAATTGTATTAAATATATTGCATGAATTTTATTCTAGTGAGTAGGAAAACATTGTAAGCATTATGTAATAGTGATAAGGAAGCAGCAATAAAGGCTATTTTATTTATTTATTATTTTATCATTATTGTAATATAGACTCAATGATCTCACAGTTAAACTGCGTAACAGTTTTGTGGGGGTATGTAATTAGTTGTAAAGACATTTAAAGAGAAATAAAGCAAAACCAAACCAACTAAATATAAGTACAAAATAAAACGAGTGTGCTGTAGACCCCTGACGTAAAACTTAGATACACGAAACTGCTGTGTGGTGATGGCGGTGAATATCAGAATATCATCAGCCCATCTCATCCCGTGGGGGGCGTAGAAGACGACCCGAGGAATATCTACCAGAGGTCAACAGCCTTTCTGCTATCGGCCAATTTCCTTCTATCCCAAAAACAGGACCATCTCTTTCCGACTCAACACCAATCCTTCCCAAAGGGAAGACGTATCACTCGCGTGACCCTTTCTCTCCATATGCAAATACCCAAAAGAAAACCCATATGCCAAACGTGGCGATTATGGCACATCCCCCCACGTTGTTTCTTGGGGAGGCTTCGCCAACTGTGGACTTCTTCCAGTTGTTATGATTGATTGATTAATACGAATTTGGCTATGAGAGAAAGAAAATGTGTACTCGCATACTCTCTTTCTTGCCCCCACAGTAATACACGAAACGTAACTCTGTCTCCCTCTTTCTATCTTCACTAAATTACACCCCCCCCCCCCCCCCCTCAACTTCGGTTCGCAGTCTTGTTACGTCAAGTAGGTACACTGCCCTGTATCACCACTCCTACGTTACTTAGTCTACAGAATAATCGGAGCAAGTTTGGCGTGGTTGATAGATGCTTGCCTTTCACGCCGCAGGTCGTGGGTTCGATCCCCAAACAGGACAGATATTTGTGTGCATGAACATGTCTGTTTGTCCTGAGTCTGGGTGTTCTATATAAGTATTTGTTTACAAAAGAAAATTAGTATACGTAATATATCAGTTATCTGGTTTCCATAGTATAGAAGTTCCGTTTAGTTTGGGATCAGATGGCCGTGTGTGAATAATGTCCCAGAATGTTATATTATTATTTTTTACCTCTATGACTAACTGTTCAAGCTTTTCTAGTTGGTTTATTATCTCGCGGGTCTGCTGGAAGAGATAGATAGATAGATTAACTCTCTATTGTAGACCAATATTAAAATCATACAGTACAGGAGCATGTAATTAAAAAGTATACAATTGGCGGTCTTATCACTAAAATGTGATTGATCTCTTCCAGACAACCAAAGAATGGACAATAATAGGGATTATTTAAGAGGTTAGTTGTAGGTGTACTTATACTTTGTTGAGTACCCATTGGTACTCAGTACAAGAGCCTACTATATATACTAAATACATACATACTATATACATACATACATACCTATATACATACATACATACCTATAATAGATAGAAACGATATTGAAATAAGCAGTACATGATGATCTTGTGCGGGTCGCTGGAAACTGCTGGATGCGAATAGCGCAAGACCGGCAATTGTGGAGATCTTTGGGGGAGACCTTTGTCCAGCAGTGGACGTCTTTCGGCTGATATGATGATGATATTTGAACATTTTACTGAACTCTTTAACTTCAATAGTATATTCTTTCAATGTATAATTTGTGACTGGCTGTTAATATATTACCCTATTTTTTTTCAGTTGTTGCTGGTAATTACATCATTCTCAGTCGGCGTTGGTATGCTGATGTTGGCCGCGTGGTTCTACATCACAAACATTGGCGTGTGGCTACCGGGTTGGCTGCCGGTCCTCGCCATGTGCATCTGTATATTCGCTGACGCCGCAGGATTCCAGCCAATTTCCTATATTATTATCACTGATTTGTTTACATTCCAGGTTAGTATTGGTTCATAAATTTTATTAAGTTTATCAATTTATTAACTAATTACATATATACTATTATAATAATTACATACATATATATTGTACTTCACTAATAAATAGGATCTTTATAATCGAGTAGATTGAAAAAAAAAGATTGTTATATACCGTCTCATAGTATTAATTTATCACTGTTAAAACACGGTTGTTAGTTATTATTTATTTTACATTATAATATCTGTTTCGCTAGTTTTAAATAGAACTTGTACCTAGTATTATAGTATTTTTGGTCTACTTTTTTATTGTTTTATGTGTTTTTATACTTACAATAAATAAATAAAAAATCGAGTTTAAGACTGGCTTGTTGGCGTGGTTGGCAAATGCTTGCTTTTCACGCCGGAGTTGCGGAGGTCGTGGGTTCGATTCCCGCCCAGGACAAATATTTGTGTCCATGAACATATTTTTTTGTCCTGAGTTCCATAGTACAAGCTCTGCTTAGTTTGGGGTCAGATGGCCGTGTGTGAATAATGTCCCAGGATATTATTATATTATAGCCCAGAAAGAATCACATGATCACCCCATATCATCCCGTGGGTGTCGTAAAAGGCGACTAAGGGATACAGCAAATAGTCGGGCAGAAGCAGATTACTAAGGCACATACCTCCAAATGGCAACGAAACCTTTAGGGGAGGCCAATGTCCAGCAGTGGGTGATTTCATTCCGATGATTAGAGATTTCTAGGTCTTTCAACATTTATAGGCATTTTTAAGGTACCTTCCGTTAGTTAGCTATATTTTGACATTGTATGTCAGAGCTATCAAGTGTCACATAGAGTGAAAACTAACATACGATTGTTCTAAAATGTAGTAGATTATCAATCGTATGGATATCACAGTAACACTGCAATAATATTTCGGCATAGGTATACAAGTTTTGATTTAGTTTCGCCAACGAGTTTGACAAGACAGTGATTTTTGACGGGTTACATTAAAGCAAAGATCGATGGCTATTCCACCGTATGTATGACGTCATTTGCTGCTTACGTCTTTTTAGAATACATCGAATTTCAAAGTTGAAATTATGAATGAAAGTTCATAATTTCGCAAAAAGAAAAAAATTGGGTTCCCTAGTTTTGGATTTACTTTTAAATAACGCAATAATACATGCCAGTTAAAAATATGAAATGTTGTCAATTGGTTACAAATTTTGATAAATAAATATCAATAACAAGCTTCCACAACTAGTTAACTAAACTCTCTATCTCCGGTCTACTTAATTAATTACAGTAATGACTATTCTACAAATGGTTTTACAAGATTGAGCCAATAGTAATATAGAAATATTTATACATTATCAATGAAATATTTAGTTAATTTGGATCTGGTAGAATTGTTTCTAGTAGGAAACAGATCAATAAAATCAAAACATCTGATAGATTTGAACATATAGATAATACCTTTCAAACTCTCTTTAAGTTCTTTTTGGTGCAGTCGTAGGTCTGTTTTATTTGTCTTCTAAAATCTTTTATCGTTTACTTACTTCATTTTTCTTATTTTTCAGCTCCGCGGCACAGTATCAGCATTCGCCAACGTGTGTGCTAAAATGAGCAACTTCATCCAAACTAAATGGTTCACCATTCTCTGCGACCTCATTGGTATTCATTGGACTTTCCTCTTCTTCTCCATTGTCTGCTTCATCGCCTGCTTCTACTCCGTTATTTACTTCCCGGAGACCAGGAACAAGACCATTGAAGAAATCTACAGCAAGCTTTCTGGAAAGCCTAAAAAAGATGGAAGAAGTGATCCTATGCCCTAGAATAATGTTTTTTTTAAATACATGAGACAATTAACGATGTTTGAGCGAATTATTCTCAACTACATGGACCATGCGTGAGTAATTGTGTTATTTCTGAGCGAATCATGTGTGCATGTGGAGGATTGAACTGACGTAAGTAATATAGGTATAAAACTCAAGTGATTTATTTATGCATTAGAAAATTAATTAAATATTTTTAAATTATGGTTTGGTTGGAGTAAGATGTGTGTTTTAAGATGACATAGGCTACGACAGTTACAATTAATTGTGAGGAAAGTATAAACACATTCTCTAACAATATTTAACTTCCAATTATAAAAATACCGTGAAATTCACCCATTGATTTTATAAATTTGACAGCAATGTTAATACCATCCAAATTTGACTGCAAAAGCCAGCCTAGAGGGCAGTGAATCTTGATGTTAACTAAAATTGCGTGAGAGGACGGGACGAAATACATTTCTTCCTCACCACATGTTTGGAAAACTACGTGTTGGAAATCTAAAAATACTATCTATTTGGAAGTTATACAGCATCATTATGTTCGCTGACATTATAATGAGATCGACGCTTGAGAGTTAAAAACTTATATAACGCATTTTCAATTGATTATATTTTGTAATAATTAAATTATTTTACATCATGTTAAGAGTTACAAGATCTATCAAAATATGAATAAAGAATAATTTATGTCTGTACAGAACATTTTTAGATTCTCCTGAATTTTCTTTTTCATTCCGTTCTGTTTAACTTTTCCGTCGTGGGTGCATGAGACAATAGTGCATTTATGAGGGGACTTTTGCTCACACCGCGTGAGTTAAAGAAAAGGATGTGTATCCTCCTATCCTAACGCGTTGTGAGCAAAAGTCCCCTCATAAATGCACTATTATGTATAAAAAAATAAACGATTATTTTGGTAGATGTGTCCATAGTTTTCCTTGTAACTTCTTACCATAGACGCTCCGTAGGTATGATATATTATTGTTATGTAATTGTCCGTAGGCTTTTTATTTGCTGACTATATGTTGTTTCGTATTAATATAATGCTCTCCTCAACAATCAGGTGAGTGGCTCTATGTCTTCACATATTTAAAATAGAGCGACAGTTGCGCAAAATCCTTAAAAATCAATTGCTTACAGACCAGTAGTATCAACTTCCCTTAGTCGGGGTTCGGACCACATAGGTAGGTAGTTTTCTCTAGCGCGGGTTACTCGGTTTGTTATTATTTTGCTAGCTTAAACCTTCGTTGGTTCTATTGTCCGGTAAAACAGTTCACCCAGGCTGCTTGCAGAAGGGTAGCAACTTCCCTTAGTCGTTGTTCGAACCACTTAGGTAGTTTTCTTTACCTTAGACCTTTGCTAGCTTAGAGTAGACACGTCTTAATGTACTGTAAACATCATGTTAACAAAAACAACATGACAGACGAATGACTTCCACTGGCATCCCCAATAGAACTGCACAATAAAATTGTGTCCTTCATTTGGATATAGGCCATAATCACCACGCTTGACAGACGGGTTGGCGATCGCAGAATGATGGTCATAGACTATGACCATTATTATCTACTAGAGAACGGGCAGCAGCGTCTCCCTGTGTACTATGCATAGTACACAGGGAGACGCTGCTGCCCGTTCTCTAGTAGATAATAGTAGATATGCTCGGAACGACTTCTATGCACCCTACGGGTGGTGATATTAATTACCTTCACTCACAAAGCAGATAAAAAAAATATTTGTGATAATTTTATGTTATTAAATGACAGCTTACTTTGTTCTGCAACTACAAAATAATTGTCAAAAATATATACATGAACAATATTTTATTAAAATTACAGTTTAATTCTATATAATTTTGACCTACTTGAAATTTTTTGTGAAAATTAATTAGAGAATTATATAATACTATAAATGTCAGTCATAGTATTTCTAGTAATAGAAATTACTGAAATATTATTTAATTTAGTACTTAATTTATGATAAGAATTAATTTAATTGCTTAGAATGCTTTTGTTTTCAAACAATAGTTGATATTTGGTTACTATTTACTTAGAATCTCGTTGCCTTATTACTTTAAGTTTAATGTGTTTAATTAATCAATATATTGTAATATCTATTATAATAAATAAATAAATATTTAGGAAACAATGTATTAGATGTTATAAATGTGACGGCGCATACGCATTGAAGTATATTTTCGTAGAGCAACATGACATTAACTTTAGGACGTTATTTTACGTATGGGCAAAGTCCTAGTGTCAAAGTTATTCGTGCGACCCAGTTAACCTCTGACGTACCTTAACAACTGAAAAAGGAAGGACCATTTTGGCGGTCACCCATCTATATCTGGACCGCATGAACATATTGCTTAACCTCCCCAATCTCTTACAGACCGGTGAGAGCAATTAGGCGATGAACTGCCTCAAAACTTTAGAACTAAACGTTCGCTGCTTCATTGGTCAATGATATTAAGATTACTCCACAAAAAGTAACTTCCATGTGGATGTACCTACCTTTAATAATAAGGCATGTAATATAATACAATAAGTGGGAGTTAAGTACTGTTAGACAGCACTTAACTCCCACTTATTGCATAAACCGTGCAATGCGGAACAATTTGTTTTTATAGATTTGACAGCAATGTTAATACCATCCAAATTTTAATACGACAGAAAAGTAACTTCCGTGTGAATGCATCTTTAACAATAAATTAGAAAATAATTAAAAATATGTGATGTGCCTTAACTATGCCGCCAGTAATTTAACTAGCGGAAGTCAATGAATGAACTAAATCTAATGATCGTGTTTCAAAATCGAACACAAATAATTGTCATGCTGAATTTCAAGCTTGCACAGTTGATTTGGAATTATTCGCATATTTGCACGGCTGCGATCTGTAAAATTAGTACGAGCATGAATATGTGGAAACAAATCGTTGGGATTGTTCAATATTTGACAGAATTAACTACGGTGCTTTTCTCTCATTATCACTGAGAGCTCAAACTTGCTCCTTTTTTCGTTCGTTTTATTAAAGTCCAACTATAACTTAATTGGACTTGAAAACGGACTGACACGAGATTGCATTAAAGAGTCTATTAATAATTAAAAATAATAATCATTTTATTTCGGACAGCTAAAAGGTCCATAAATTTTTAGTAACAGATTTACTCTTATAAACTATTGTAAGTACTCGTATAACTAAAGACAAAATTAATGAGAGGACCACCCATTCACTAAGGCTCAATTTACACTGCCACGGAATGGAATGGAAGTGAATTTTTTCAACGAAATTGTACATAGCATAATGAACTCTATGTCTTTTTCGTATGCGTCTTCCGGGGAATTCTCGAGCATACGCCTGTTCATTCGCACATATTTGGATTGTATCTTACACAATTGACATAGAGTTAATTATGCTTTGCATAATTCTTCCAGTCCATGCCGCGGCGGTGTAAATTGAGTCTAAAACAACGAAAAGCTAGGGTAGGTATAAGCCTTCTCACAAATAGTCTTATTATGGTGAAGGTAGTATCGGCCGTCACAGCCTTCATTGACTTGCCAAGTTTGATTACACAATTTGTAACTGTATGAAGACGATTCACTAAATGACAGCCAATGTCCATGATTCTATGCAATACGAACTAAACTAGTTTAAATATCATTCCACTCTTACATAGCTCTTATGAAAAGGACATGGCATCTTTAGTTTTGGCGCGAAATACTAAGTAAAAATAAGCAACAAAAGTGGAATAATTGTGGGCCCAGTGCACATATTACTGCGCAGTTTTCGTAGTTTGACAGTTCTTGTGTGCCCTATTCTGTTCACACGAGCTATATTAGAGAGAGACGTAACAATATTTAAATTCCTTTAGAAGTTTAATGACAGAATCGCCAGCAATATGAGGCAACTAAACTTGGCAACCTATTCGAATGACGCAATTTATTGCTTTGCCGGTTACCTTATTTACCTGTCTATTAAACAATTTTCTGATGCCATCATTTGGCTATTATGAGACGGTTGCCTCATTTTGACTGCCTCTTGTGCAATTCCATGAATTAATAACGTCCAGTCTTTTAGCTGCCTAGTAGATAATTCTGTGAATGACTTGTACATTTTGCCCTAAAGATATTTTGTTTCATTTGGGTGGCCTTGTCGCCAATTGTACGAACATCTAGACATACATAAGGCTCACCAGACTAGATGGCCTCGTTTTGTTCCTGAGAGTGTATTTATATTTAATATTATTTGATTACCGCTAGATGGCACTCGTCGCTTAAAAATAATGTTGACAGGCGCCTATAGTGCCGATATCTTGCGTTTTGATAACGCACATAAAATATGTGAGTAAGAATAATTGTAAATATGTAAAATATATGATAAGAAGTGTACGTGTAATAATATTAATATATTCGACGATGAATGAAGACTTGTTATCAATAAATATTTAAACTGTGAAACTTTCCATTTGTTTTAATTCAATAACCCTGAGCTATTGGTCCCAAGTGTCCCAACCCTTACGAACTGAATTTTAATATGAGAATTACTTATTGGCCACGTGATCAAACTTCTTATTTTATAACTAAGCAACGGGAAAATAAGATAGCCTCTAATAAAATTATTCGTCTTTTTTACAACGCCAACAAAATATTCTATAGAAAGCGTCAAGTAAAGATCAACAATTACTTTAACTTGTCCTTCTTCTATACATTGCCAGCTAATTTACTAAAAGAAGGAAATTATTTGGGTTAGGTTAGGTTAGAACCGTGACCATGTTGGTGAAGATTGGTGGAAAGTTTACAAAAAATCCTATTTTTGGAGCTTTGTGATTTTCAGGTGATTTGATTTCTTATAATAAATACATAAACATTTTTTTGGCACTAGATCAGACTCAATGATTTTAGGTGAAATAACCATCATACTGAGTTGTATTTAGTAGAGTGGCTTACATAGAAGATAACTAGTGGCTGAGATACGAGTAAGTAGTATCATTCAGACGCTCGTTAATTGGGCCTCCTTTAAGCAGCGGAGCCGACGCTAAACTCGGTTCCGCTTCCTGTAACTGAGTTTAGAGTCCATTGCTCGAGTTTAATTTTTTTATATAATTAGTAATTTATATGGCAATAGAGGCGAATACTGCTATTAAAAAGATGTATGTTTCATTAGCACCTTAGCACTTATTTAATATCGTAGTGTATCTTTCTAACATAGTTCTTATGTAAAGATCAGAGCATCTTTAGTTGTTTATTTAGTTTTGGAGCGAAATTGTGAGGGAAAAAACGACAGTTTAGGTCAAGTTGGCCAATTATGCGCCTGATGCGCGAAATGGTACGCGTACTATGAGCACATACCTACCTAATACATATTATACAAATATCGATTCCTTCTGTAAAAGGAGCGATACACCTAATGTAAATACTAGATATAAGAATAATCTCATACTGCATGCTACCCGTCTCCACAAAATAAGTAACTCTTTTATGGGGCAATGTATAAGATTCTATAACAAACTTCCCAATGATATTAGAGAATTATATACGAATAAGTTTAAAAGAATTATTAAAGCCAAATTGTGTAGCATGGCATATTACAAAATTTCTGATTATTTAAGTGATAAAAGTGCTTGGGATTGAGTTGTTCTGAGTCAACACACATGATTGTAATTAATTTTTAGTATATTTTATTTTAAAAAAGGATTCCTACTGAGTTTTCTGGCAGTGTTTCTCAGTAGCTGCCACGTCATGCACTGCACGGTAGGGTAAAAAAATATGACAATTCCACATAAATGTAAAATTTTTACGGAATAAATGATTTTGACTTTTGACTTTTGCGAGATAATGAGCAACTTTGGTAATTAACCAGTTTTTTGTAAGCCCTGTTCTTTTCATACGATCTATATTAGAGTGAGATGTTACTACATTTAAATTAGTTTGATGGTGTAATGTCAGCATCAAAATTTAATCATAATAGGTATTTTGGGCAATTTTATTTGATTCAAATTAGGGATCAATATTTTTTTGATATAATACCGCAGCGGCGTATTTTACACTTGAAGATGGTATGTTGTATTGGTGGAAGTCTTTTGACTTAAGCCACTGCTCAAGTCGAACATCTTCCACCATTTTGGACATTATTTTTTAACCCACAGGGAACGCTCTGCCAATTTTTAGAAAACGGTTCTTTTGGTTGTTACGAAGAAAAGTTGTCGTTGCATGTTTCTTAAAACAGTAGTTATATGTGATTTATATGTATGCAAATTATATTTGAATTTAACCTATGCTTTATAATCGCCTTGCTATTAATCACAAGCAAACGTTACATCATCACATTGCTAACTATAATTTACAGATGGTACGTACCTGAAGACCTGAGATCTTTATTTTGTGTTAACTGACGCTCATGGCCTAATGCTCTCATCGATCCGTAAGCGATTGACGAGGTTAAGCAACTAGGCTCGCGGTCAGTCTATAGATGGGTGGCCACAAAAGTGCTTTAATTTCTGAGTGCTTTTTTTTATTTATTTTTTTAATTTATTATCAAGTAGAAATATATTCTTAAGGGCTTATTACTATAGTAACACTTAAGCCTCTTGGCCTTGTGTGTGTGGTACTGTACATTCGTTTTTATTCAATGTGTAGGAACTTAGGTATACATATATAGCTTAATGAGGAAACATAATTAGGTAGTTTTATATTGAGGTTATTAAGTAATTACAAAAAGAATAGAAATACAATCTATTTAAGGTTACATTGCTGATAAGAAGTGTAATTTTATTTTTTGCTTCGGAGGGCACGTTAATTTGGTCCCTGTTAGACAACAGTCGTTAAGCCATGGTGCATAACGTGGCAGCTACTTAGAAACACTACCAGAAAACTCAGTAGGAATCCTTTTTTTTAATTAAATATTTTCTTAAGATGAATTAAAATTCTCTGAGAAAATTGGGAATTTTGTTACAGAATCTTATAAATATTAACAAGTGGTCGTGTACCCCGTGTGAGAACAAAAGTGGTGACTTCAAATTCTTTTCGAAAGTAGGTAAAGGAAACATATTAATGCGACTGCTTTATATTACGATGATGTCAATTATGAATCATTTTAAGAATTATTTCAGAAATGAAAATAATATAAAATTACATGACGTATAATTTCACTTTTAATAATAACTAGCTGTGCCCCGCGGTTTTGCCCGCGTTAAATTTTATAATTATCATAGCTCCTCCCCCGTAGGTGATAGCGTGATAATATGTAGCCTATATGTTGACCTGACCTCTTAGTAATATTCACGCAAAATTTGAAGTAAATCCATGCGGTACTTTTTGAGTTTAGCCCGGACATACATACAGACAAACAGACAAAAATACTAAAATTAGTATTTTGGCTTGGATATCGATTGTAGATCACGCTCGAAGTATCCATTTAAAAAAATATTCTATGTACAGTTTTGACTTTTTCACGATTTTATTATATGTATAGATGAGTCTGGATGTACAGACGCCAGCACATCCAGCTACCCCAATCTGTAATTTGTGATCGTCAAAAATATGTTTAAAAAGTAAACAGGGATTACTTTCCTTATGCGGGCGGTGTTTTTTCAAAACAAAAGAAACTTATAAGGACCTTGTTTCTGACAAACAGTTAAGGGGGGTAAATCCGCTTATACTAAGCGTATTTTACCTCATACACGTCTGTATATTACGTCAGAAGTCTGCATACGTCAGTGTCACCATATATACTGTCTACTTATGACAATACGAAATTGTACTATTTGTGATTCATTTATTATTCTTGATTGTTTTCGTTACGCATTAGGGTACGAAGGTACCTTAAAGGGATTTTTAATGAGATCAGCCAAAGGGTTCGTTCGGGTAAACAATAAGATTTAATTATAATTTTATTGTTTATGACTAGGCTTGAATTCATAAAATTTATGAGTTTATGAGTAATGACGGTTTCTTTGATACCCATGGTAACACTGACTCATTGCACATTATTGCACATTGCACATACATAGTAATGCTTTTTTTGTTTTTACATGTCGTATACTTAACTTTCACTGCTTCGCCAGAAAATAGAGGCTACCGTTGGCTCAAGACGCCTAACTAATAAAACTAAAAACTGAGTACCTGCGCCGAAGAACACTCCCTTTGGGGTTCGGACCTCTACTCTGGGCGGTTACTGACGGGAAATCCATGATAGGGTAATTATTTTAGGCACATTTTGTGCACCAGTCGCTCTACCTTAATATGCAATGCGGGCCTTTAATTAAACGAAAAAGCAGTTCACCTGATGGCAAGTGATCTATACTGCCCAAGGACTCTCGTAAAACCAGAGGGGCCGCCTGAGCGTTGCTGGCCTTTAAAAAAGAAATAGGTTTGGTTCTTGAGGCTATGGCAGCCTCAAGAACCAACCCTGATAGAATCATACCTGATAGAAAATTGATTTCATACAGTTGTCTTCATTTTTGGGGAGCTTTTGCCATAATCGCCACTCTTGGCAAACGAGTTGACATCGCAGTATAATGGTCACAGTACTCAAAGAAAGCTGCTTCCCAATTCTCTGGTAAATAGTCTCTCGGACCGACTTCTGCTGACCCCCCACGGGATGAGATTGGGTGATGTTATTCTATGCCGTCAGTCACCAAGACCGGTAATTCTTGAGATATGGGGGAAGTCATTGTCCAGGAGTGAACGTTTTTAGTTGATATGATGATCTTAATAAAAATAGAAAGTGATTATTTAGCGTATTCCAGCAGTCCGCTTTTGTTTGTGAGGCAGAGGACTACACATGACACCAGCAAAGATAGTCTGCGGATGGGTATATCGAACTAGAACCGTCTAATCCTAACCTTGGTAAAAATAATATCTTAGTAACTTGTTATTAGTATTTATTTATGGATTACACAAATATATATATGTGGCGATGAAAATACACAAACCGCACGGACGGACAATTTTTTGTTGCTGTATTTGACTATGTTTATGTATTACATTGTGAGTATATCAAGTACAAGTTCCGGCCACGGCGGCCATTCTCAATGGAGTTTAGCCAATTGCTCAGGACATATTATAGTGTACAAGCATGTGCGCAAACACAGTGGCACTTTCTATTCCATCACTCTCATGATCCGATGGGACGACTAGCGACACGACCGGAAAGAGGTCAGGTACAGGACCGACGGCTTTGTGGAAAGAAAATTCTTGGATTTTGCACCACAATAATGCGCCTTTGCACAAGGCCATCATTGTGAATGACTTTTTGACCAAACACTCAACAAATACCATCCAGCAACCACCATATTCACCAGATATAGCTTCAGCTGACTTCTTTCTTTTTCCTAAACTCAAATTACCACTTCGTGGTACCCGTTTTCAATCGGTAGAAGACATAAAGGAGAATTCGCGGCGAGAACTGAACTCAATTCCGAAAGCAGCGTTTAAAAAATGTTTTGATGGATGGATTATTCGTTGGCGTAAGTGTATCGTTTCTGAAGGAGCATACTTTGAAGGTGATAAAATAAATTTGGATGAATAACAAACATTTTGTATATTATACTTATTAACGCCTCGTCTGAGATGATTATGTAGTCTACGTACTATCGTATTTACAAACACGCGTTTAAAGAATTTGGTAAAAAAATACCAAATTTGAAAATATGTAGTTGTCACCCTGCCCGCTATGGCAACACTGACAGATAAACGTCTCTTCATTATGTCTTTCGTGTTTAAACGAACACCGTTTATTCTTATAAAAAATCTCAAAAATTATATAAATAGTGTGTTATTTCGGTTTTCTATCATATTTCTTTATCTTTATTATTAATAATGGGAAAAAATAAAGATAAGTTACGAAGAAAACTGATGGAACTGCTTAATTTTTTCATCAGAAGGTATGTACAATAATTCGCCATTTAAATCTACACTTTTGTTTTATTATTTTTTCACAGTGAATATAATACAACAAAAACATTTAATTCGCCACAAATTTACATCAAATATATCACTTGTGATATTACGAGCGAATATACGAGTGAATAAAAGACCTAAGCGATAGGACGAGCGCCTATACTTTGTCAATGAATCTGTCATTGTTTATTACTTACATTACTACCAAAATAAATAGTGATACTACCATACGATAAATCGAGTGTGTACAGACACAGACCTCAGCGATAGGACGAGCGCCTATACTTGGTCAAATTGATCTGTAATTGTTTAGTAAAATAATTACTAACAAAATAAGTAGTGATACTACCACACAATAAATCGAGTGAGTGCACAGACCTCAGCGATAGGACGAGCGCCTATACTTGGTCAAATTTATCTGTTATTGTTTAGTAAAATAATTACTAACAAAATATGCAATGATACTACCATACAATAAATCGAGTGAGTGCACAGACCTCAGCGATAGGACGAGCGCCTATACTTGGTCAAATTGATCTGTAATTGTTTAGTAAAATAATTACTAACAAAATAAGTAGTGATACTACCACACAATTAATCGAGTGAGTGCATAGACCTCAGCGATAGGACGAGCGCCTATACTTGGTCAAATTTATCTGTTATTGTTTAGTAAAATAATTACTAACAAACTAAATAATGACACAACTACTCGATAAATAAAGTGAGTGCACAGACCTCAGCGATAGGACGAGCGCCTATACTTGGTCAAATTTATCTGTCATTGTTTAGTAAAATAATTACTAACAAACTAAATAACGACACAACTACTCGATAAATAAAGTGAGTGCACAGACCTCAGCGATAGGACGAGCGCCTATACTTGGTCAAATTTATCTGTCATTGTTTAGTAAAATAATTACTAACAAACTAAATAATGACACAACTACTCGATAAATAAAGTGAGAGCACAGACCTCAGCGATAGGACGAGCGCCTATACTTGGTCAAATTCATCTGTCATTGTTTAGTAAAATAATTACTAACAAACTCAATAGTGACACAACCACTCGATAAATAAAGTGAGTGCACAGACCTCAGCGATAGGACGAGCGCCTATACTTGGTCAAATTTATCTGTCAATGTTGAGTAAAATAATTAATAATCAAATAAATAATGATACTACCACACGGTAAATCGAGTGAGTGCACAGACCTCAGCGATAGGACGAGCGCCTATACTTGGTCCAATTAAAACTATCTGTCACTGTTTAGTAAATAACTACTAACAAAATAAATAGTTATACTACCATACAATAGATTGAGTGAGTGTACAGACCGAGGCGATAGGACAAGCGCCAATACTTGGTCCAAAAAATATACGTGGACATTGCATAGCAAATATTAATCATCATATAAATGAAAATGCTTCCATCACACAGTACTATGAATGAACCAGAACTAGGTCGAATACTTATTGATTCTATTTCAAAGAGTGAACAAGGGTTAAATTAAAGCGACCTATGGAACAACATTATACATCATGTCTTAGATGAAAATACAAAAAGTGAATTTCTAAGAAGATACCCAAAAGAATGACTGCTCCACTACTAAACTCTGAGATTCGGGCTGCAATGACAGCTCAAGCCGTGACAAGAGATAATCACTTCTGTGGAAAGCAAAACCTGATTGGCACAGTTATGTGTGGTTTAACAGATATATTGTACAGAAATATGTATATACACAAACCATGATCAGGACTGAATATCTAGGCAATTGTATTGGGCTTTAATGCCATCTTCAATACAAGACATCCCAAACAAGTTGATCTGTCATCTTACCTGGTTAGTCCGGGTAAGATATAATAAACAAGTAAAATATGCTTTGGAAAAATCTGAAATTTATAACTTTCTTTTGGGAAAGACATCAATACAGTTCTTTCAAATATTTCAAATATATATTATATAAATATAAAAAATTTAAAATAAATAAAATTCAGTTACGAACTTGAAGAATTCTTGAAACAATTGGGGCCTGTACAGAAAGCAAAGGGGCGGTCGAGTTAACAACAGACAACCTCAACCATAACCAGAACAACAGAGACAACAGAAGACTGCTGGAAAGCCATGCAAATCTTACCAACATCATAATAACATCACACTGCAATTGTGGCCTTTGACGTTACAAAAGGCAAGTTATGCAGGTGGTTTACAAAATTATTTCAAAATTTGTATTTTTACAAAAGATAAGCCAGTTTTAAATTGGAGAAAATATGGATATTCAATTCCTTTAACACATATAGTATACCAAGACAAGATTCCTGAAAATAACTCCTTTACTATATAACTGGTAAGTTAAAATATCAGAATACATACACAATTTAATTAAAATTTGTATGGTAACACATGAAACAAAACATACTTACTCAATATGTCTCAAAGATTTCAATTGTATCTAAACCAAATGGAACATCTGGATTTATATTAAATCTTAAAAAGTTTAATAAGCTTGTTCCAACAACATTTTTTTTTCAAACTGGAAGGGATAAGAATAGTGTTACACTGCATCACTTGATCTGAAAGATGCTTACTTTTTACTTAAAGAAAATGATGTTTCCAGAAAATACCTAAGATATTTTTTTAATAAAAGATTGTGCTTAATCAATGCCCTTCCATATGTGTTCAACAAGATCATGAGACAAGTAGTTACTTATCTCAGAGCAAATGGAATCACTTTACTAAATTATTTGGATGTTTTTTGTCTATATTTGCACCATTTGCAACATTTTTTCACAAACTTCAGGGTTCATAAGAAATTATGATAAAAGCCCGATGCAACCCAGCAGGGAATGTAATTATTTAGGTTTCATTTTAAATAGTGAAAAAATTACATTAAGTATGATAAAAGACAAAATTTTCCTGGAAAGTTAATTCCAATTATCATGGAAAATTAAATTCTTATAGGTTCTTTAACTTCAATTTGTCCCTCTGTCCCCTATGGGTGGATGTATACAAAAATACTAGAAAGATATAAATACCTAGATTTGAAACAATCTAGAGATAATTATGAATTGGAAATGAACTGAAATCAGATAATTATAAAAGAGTTGTCTTGGTGGAAAGAAATAATTTTGACTGGCTCAACATAAATTAAATGGGATAAATATAAATTGGAGTTTTACACAGGGAATTGTACATATGTAGCAAAGAAAAGTAACATGGATAATATTCAACAGCGGGAAGCAAATACCATGTCAATTACTTAGAGTTTCAGTAATTTATTTTGTATTAAAATGTTTTGCAAAAAATCAGAACAATTGTAATATATTATATGATCTGAAAATATCATATGTTAATAGAATTAGGGGTATACAATTTCCTCACCTAAATTTACTATCAAGAAAAATATGGCAATTTTGTTGAGAAAAGAAAAATCTATATTTTTGCTTCATGTATATCATATAAAGAATATATACATAGATATGCAACATAGAATAATAAATAGACTAAGCTTAGCTGAAATATCTTTGCCTCACATATAAAAAAAAAAAAAAAAAAAAAAAAAAAAAAAAATGTGCAACATTTGTTTCATAGAAAAATGAACCAGATTGTTTTTTCAGTAGATGCTTTCACCATAACATGGACAGTTTTAAAACTTCTATACATATCCCCTCTACTCAATGATATTGCTTTGTTTATAAAATTTAGAACATGATAATGTGGAGGGTGGGATATTGTCAGCAAAATGTTAATATTATATTAAATACATTGACTAAAAATACTGTACAACAATAATTAATAATTCATGTTACAAACAATAGTGGAAATTTTGTTAAACTAATAAAACTAATCCTACAATTAAATCGGTTTCCATGATCTTTTGCAATTTCCCACTGAAAATTCCACAGCTGTGCCACTCATGGCACATTCAATAGCATAAGATCAGTTTTATTTTTTAGAGGTGTATTTAAGCTATGACTAACTAAACCTAAATATAATGAAACTTGGGAACAAGTATTATTCTGGATTATATAAACAATTATATCCCAATACAACTTTAGATTTAAAGACTTTATCTAAAAATAATAATAATGATAATATTATTAAAATTAATAACTACAAAAAGACTTCAAACTTTATCATAAATCTCAATTGATAATATTGCTATAACTAATGATTATATATAAATAAAAGTAACTCAATTAATTAAAACTTCTATGATCAATGGTGTTCAACCACTGTTAACTTTGAATTTATTTGTTTTTTTACTGATAAATTCAGATTCTCCTGCAAGAACACTTTGTGATTATCTAGATGGTACAAAACTGTTACAAAAGAACCACAGTAATCTTTTATTATTACAATTAAAAAACCTCATCCCCCTGCTTCGGCTCTTAGCAGATAGAGAAGATATTGCTACCACAGCCGCATAAAAAAAATAAATAAATAAATAATAAGATTTAGAGAGAAGAAAAAAGATATGACTAAATCAACAGCAGGATGGCTGCAGAGGTCAAAAAATTTCGTCATAATTTATAATCTACCCCTCGAAATAAATGATTATTTTGGGAAATATATTCTAAGTCGAAATAATAATGATAATCAAAGTTATTTCATGATTTGTAAGTAGGTACTAATTTTTATTTATAAAATTATAAGTGTGTAAAACAGTATGGTTACCTACTTAATTCTTTCATTATGTCGCCAAATCTTTCAACATCTACATAATCATCTCAGACGAGGCGTTAATAAGTATAATAGAATGATCAAAGTAACTTACCTGTAAGTGAACTTCGATCACTATTATACGCAGTTAACGCCTCGTCTGAGGCTCCCTCCCGTTCAAGAACTTCCCACCCTGCTCCATAATGATGAACAAAACCCCATTACCCTCTTTTCCGCAGAGTCGGGTAATGCGACTATACTTTAAACATAATGAAGAGACGTTTATCTGTCAGTGTTGCCATAGCGGGCAGGGTGACAACTACATATTTTCAAATTTGGTATTTTTTTACCAAATTCTTTAAACGCGTGTTTGTAAATACGATAGTACGTAGACTACATAATCATCTCAGACGAGGCGTTAACTGCGTATAATAGTGATCGAAGTTCACTTACAGGTAAGTTACTTTGATCATTCTATTATTGATCTTTTCCCGGTACTTTCTTGACAGAGTAGTATATCGTCGCCTGGTACCCATAGTACAAGCTTTGCTTAGTTTGGGGCTAGGATGATCTGTGTGAAATTATCCCTATATATTATTATTATCTGCAGTTGAACAGACTACCGCTAGAGCAACGAGGCAGTCATTTCATTATTTCATCATTATATCATGTAATTTCAAAACTACCTAACTACTTGTAACACCTTGTAAGTACATATATTGAAATTTTACAAAATGATTGCAAAAGCTTTTCCTTTCTTTAGAATGTTGTTAAAAAGCGAGGAAAACGCACTCATCCAGAAGACATCCCGTAAATTCTGTCACGCATTTTTTTGATATCACTCATAGCGGAAAGAACAAATCTTTGAAGGAAAATTATAAGGAAACAGGAGTCAATAGTCAAGGCCTTGTCGCATGCTTTTGGTGTAATCGACTGAATTGAATAACAATAAGGTACAACTCACTAAGTATGTCATTCAAACAGACTCGTATTTTAAAAATGAAAAGACTTAAGGGCATTGAATTTATACATACATACATCAATTAATGTCGAATTTACTTCTATTTAAAGTCGAAACAATGGTCCTATGGAACCCAAAAATAGAGGGGTTCCTTGAAGAGAAGAAGAAACTAAGTACCCTTTATTGGATAACAAACACAGTACAATATGCATATGCCAATATAATGCGTTAACACTAAAAGCGATCTCTTCCAGGCAATCGATTCGCGTTGGATGGACCAGTATTTATTATCAGCTTTCCCCTCAAATTAATAATTAAAATCTCATTATCGCCAGTCGCAGCGCAGACGCGTTGGTGTAATGTTGTGAACGGTGACTCATCGCGAGGAACAATGTCACTAAACACGGTGAAGTGTATAAATTGTAACGTGGTTATTAACGAATTGTTGGCGTTTTTTACGTAATGTGCTGGATGTTATGGACGAAGAAAGCATTCATCAGTTGTGTACATCGTCTTTTTCTGAAGAGGATATTGTGAGAGCTAAGTCACTTTTGTTTGATTCGTTACCAAGTGGGAAAAAGATGATAGTCCGCCGTAAGGATGGTAAAAAGAAGATGTCCCGAGACCTAGATGATATGATTGGTCTCATGAAAACGACAAATCCAGATCTATTTCCAATATTTGTGGCGAAGGAGCTTCACAGACTACCCCCGGTCTCCTTCGATCATGTGGATGTAACCCGACTTTTAAAAGATATTATAAAAATACAAAATCAAGTTCGGGTTTTAGAGGAAAAATCTGTTACAACAAAGGAGTTTGAATTACTCAAGTTGGAGGTAAACAATTTGAAAAACGCATCGTTAATTGATTTACCGAATGATATTAACGTAAATAAAAGAAGAGGAGCGTGTGTATTAAATAGTTTTACACTTGATAGTGGACCTACGGGACTGCATTACACACCCATAAAATATTCACAAGTAACAGCTGGTTGCAACTACGAGGTCAATGACCGCACAAGGCATGACGTATCTGCTACAAAAAATGGTGAGAGGGCCAGTAAGGGTGTCTCTGTCTTAATAGAACAAAAAAATGCAACAGCGACAAGTAAGCGCGTGGAGGATCCGAAAGGTACGGCGGTTTTGAACAACGCAAGCGAGACAAAAAGCATGACGAGCAAAATTGCAACAACATGCAGCGATAACGCCAGCAAGACAACGCATCAAGCGGAGCGCGTGGAGGCCACTACTATCAACGCGGTTTCGCACAAACCGGACTGTGCGCCGGAGTCGGCATCGGCCACTACCCCTACCAACAGTCAGCGCGCGACAGATGCCACGATAATATCACACGGATCGGGAACCGAGAAGCGACAAGCGAATGCTAACGGTGCGAGTATTGTGCGTGATAATGTTACGTGTGAACCAATAGTAAGGGATGAGGACAGCGACTGGAAGGTTATACAGTATAAGCGTTCCAAATACAACAAACTTGTCAGTCATAGAGGTTGTGCTACTACTGCATCAGATGTTAAATTTCGTGCTGCGGATATTAAAGTGCCGTTATTTATTTCCAATGTCAGTACAGACGCAAAGGAGGATGATATTATTAGTTACATAAAAAGCAAAACGAATGAAATAGTATCCTTAAAAAAGATAA
Organism: Pseudoips prasinana; assembly: GCA_951640165.1. Lineage (NCBI taxonomy): Eukaryota > Metazoa > Arthropoda > Insecta > Lepidoptera > Nolidae > Pseudoips > Pseudoips prasinana. The sequence continues at coordinate 11,400,471 of OX621254.1, forward strand.
ATGTGAAATCGTCAAAAAATTATAATGCTTATAAAGTGTTTGTGTCGAAACACAAGGTAGATTTGTTTTTAAGTAATCAGCTGTGGCCAGATGGCATTACATTTAGGCGGTTCGTGCATTTTATGTACAGAACTAGAACAGATAATGTTAAAGTTAGTTAATAAGTACCTACACGATATGGAAAACAAAACTAATAAGTATTTTAAGTTTACGAGTTACAATTGTAAATCTGCTAAGAGATCAATTGATGACCTGCGAAAAATATGTTCATGGTCTGACTTAGTGGCCCTCCAGGAGACATGGCTTCTCCCCCATGACATTCCAATACTCGGAACAATTACCTCGGAATTTGAGTGCACTGGCAAGTCAGCCGTTGACACATCTGAAGGTTTGCTGGTAGGAAGACCTTATGGGGGAGTGGCCATTCTATGGCGAAAGGGTATATTTGATACTGTTTCCATAATAGACTGTAGTAGCTCTCGTCTTGTGGCTATTAAAGCCACAACTAAAGGTCGTTCTATATTGTTTTTCTCTATTTACATGCCAACTAACTCACGAGACAACTTGCCTATTTTTACCGAAGTAATGAGTGAGGTAACCGCAATAGTAGCAAGTAGGGATGTCGAAAATGTTTTTATTATGGGCGACTTTAACGCGCACCCACATAAATTATTTTATAAAGAGTTACAGGGTTTTTGTAATGACCAGTCTTGGATCTGTGCTGACGTAGAGAGATTAGGTTTAGACTCGAATATCTATACATTCATGTGTGGGGCTACCGGTAGTAAAACATGGTTAGACCATTGCATTGTATCAATGTCAGGATGGCAGACGATTAGAAATGTGGGAATAGATGAGGATGTCTATATTTCTGACCACCTTCCGATATTCATTGAGTGTGAGCTAGATGCTGTGAGGCCTAAGTTGATGACTCAGGATGTACCTCGTAGTTCGGTGGTCTGGGGTGAACGGGATAAGTCCGAGATTAATAACTACTATAACTTGTGTAACGACTACCTACGCGAAATTGACTTCCCACATGAATTTGCGGAATGCAGCTATGGGTCATGCAACTTGGGCAAACATAAACTAGTCCTAGACGAAATGTATCAAACAATTGTAGACATTTTATGTAAAGCAGCTAGCCAAACTAAAAAGGGTTATGGGGCGGTGATTAAAAGAGGCAGACCTAAATGCGGGTGGAATAAATATATTCGAGACGCGCACAGCGAGGCTAGGCATAAATTTAATATCTGGGTGTCTTTTGGTAGACCGACTTCTGGTACTGTTTATGAAGAAATGCTCGAAGCTCGTAAAATATTTAAAGGCAGGCTAAAATGGAGCCAGAAGAACCAAGAGCAAATTAAAATGGACATACTAGCAGAATATAGAAAAAATAAAGATTTTAGTAAATTTTGGAAAGCCACGAGCAAATTAGATCCGCGATCTGGCCTCTCTGCGAGTGTAGCAGGTTTATGTGATCATGGAGATATTGCTAATATGTTCATGCAGCATTTTAGGGTTCGCTCACCGCTAGGGCCGTCTGATTCCATGCAGTATCCTGATAACGGTGGTTGGGGGGAGAAACCACTACTGCGATTTACAGCTAAGCAAGTAAAAGCTGTCATTAACAATATGAGTAGAGGTAAATCTCCGGGTTATGACGGGCTTAGTGTGGAGCATTTAAAGCATGCAGGTACCCACCTGCCGAGGGTTCTGGCCATGTTCTTTACGATGTGTCTAAGTCACTCATACTTACCATTAAATTTAATGCAGACAATCGTAGTTCCAATCGTGAAGAACAGGACAGGAGATATTGCGGATAAGGGCAACTACCGACCAATTTCTCTTGCAACGATTATAGCTAAGGTGCTGGACGGTATGCTTGATTCATGTCTAAAAGAACACCTTGACATACATGATGCACAGTTCGGGTTTCGACCAGGACTTTCAACCAAGAGTGCAATTTTAAGTCTCAAGCATACAGTCCAGTACTACACTGGCCGTAAGACGCCGGTGTACGCCTGCTTCCTTGACCTCTCTAAAGCCTTCGACCTTGTCTCTTACGATGTGCTTTGGAGGAAACTGGGAGGCAGGGGTGTGCCGGTGGAGGTCCTTCGGATGCTCCAGTACTGGTATGGCAATCAGACGAACCGAGTGAAGTGGGCAAATGCACTCTCTGATGCATATGGGCTGGAGTGCGGGGTGAGACAAGGGGGCTTGACGTCTCCCAGGCTCTTCAGCCTATATGTCAATGACCTCATTGTCGGGCTCAGCAGTATGCGTGTCGGATGCAAGGTAAATGGTGTTAGTATTAACAACATTAACTACGCAGATGACATGGTACTGTTGGGGCCGCCGTAGGCCCCAACAGTACCAATCAGAGAAATGTTGAAGGTCTGTGAGGCCTATGCTACTAAGCATGGGTTAATTTATAATGTGAAAAAATGTGAATACATGGTCTTTAAGGCTGACGGTAAATGTTTGGAAAACTCGCCTGAAATAACTTTATACGGGTTACCAATAAGCAGGGTCAACAAATTTAAATATCTGGGACATTTTCTTGTCGACAGCCTTAAGGACGATGTAGACATCGAGAGAGAGCGTAGGGCACTAGCGGTCAGGGGTAACATGCTGGCTCGTAGATTTTCACAGTGTACAAAACAAGTTAAAATTACTCTGTTTAAATCGTACTGTCAGAGTTTCTACACTGGCAATCTATGGGTCAATCATACCAAAAGATCGCTAGATGTCCTGCGTATACAGTACAACAATGTTTTCAGAATGCTTTTGAAACTGCCTCGGTTTTGTAGTGCCTCAGAGATGTTTGCGACGGCTCGGACGGACGATTTCCACGCTGTCATCCGCAAAAAAACCGCATCCATCCTAAGGAGAATAAGAGACAGTGACAACAGCATTTTGAGAACGGTTGCTGAAAATTACAGCTCACCTATTGTTGGACAGTTTGTGCAGAGGGTAATAAAGTAAGGGTGCATTATTGCGTTCTGCACAGACAAAGTACCTACCTTAATTTGTAATACCTCCTCACCAATTTTCCTTACTAACATTAGTTCATAAGTCACTATATTAACAAAATATGGATCTGTATTGTTGTCCGAAATAAAAGTCATTTATTTATTTATTATTTTATTTATTATTATTATAATAACTTTTTGTAACGGTAATAAAACATTTTCCATCGAATCAAAAGAAACAAGCTTTGTTAAACAGTTAACATAACAATACGTAGTAGTGTAACGCCTTCAATTATTGCAGAGCAATGTAATGGAATCTTATAAGACTACGATTTTAAAACTACAATCTTAAACCTATTACGGTAATTTTTATATCAATTTAAACCTTATTCTAATACCTAATTAAATATCTAAAATAACAAAACTGTAGACTTAAACCTACAACTTACCTTATTATACTAATTAATAATACAGAAACATTAGTTACTTTTTATTTTTTAATCTGTGTATCGCCTACGCTGTATTCATTGAGTGAAGTGTGTATGCAATGAACGGGATTACCGTCCGTTCACTCGCAGGTTCCGCTCATCGTGACATTTTTTTGCATATCATGACTCGACGAAATACTACGCTACTGCTGAGTTGTTCCTAAATTTTTTTATAAACTCCTAATTTAAATATAAATTTAAATAGTACCAACGCGTACATTGTTCTAAAAAAAAACGCCGTATACCTATACATATAAAGAGTGTTAGTGTTTAAACCCCACTTGGGGTTTCTTTTCTACGGAGTATACTTACCACCTATAAATACACCACGTCTCCGAAGATCACTCCACCTCATCAGTTCCGGAACTCAATCTACAGCCTTAAGACTGCGCCGGACATCACTACACTACTACCAGGGGAGTGGTATTTTAAATTGTCAGATCGTACCCACAATCGTGTGATAAACCTACGACCCTTATACCTAACTTTTTTATCTTGACACGCGGCAGAGTGTCGGCCAAGTTAATTTTTTTCTTTGGTAATTAAATTATTTTTTAAAATTGATCTTTAGTCTTTTCTTCTTCTACCTACCTACAAAACTATTCTATACATCGTGGAAACGCGACAGTGGCGCCCAACTATTTTATCACACGGTTTTGAGTGCGTTCTGATTTTTTTTTTGTGCTTTATAGTTATTTTTAGTGAAGGCTGCTCATTAGTATTTAGTTTAGTGCGGGGCTTAATTTTTTGTACCAGCTAGTTCATGTGTAGCATATTTATATATTAAGTATCTTAAAATCTAAATTGCTACTACTATTATTTGTTTTCTACCTAATTTTATTTTAACACTACCCATGCACTAGCTATTCAAGCTCAACGTAATTTCATTTCATACTGTATTTACTTTAACTATCTGTGCTTTCTTGTATTTTTGTACAACACACACTCATCGGGAAAACACTTTATATTTCTTAGAAATTTTTCTAAAAACAAAATAAAAAAAATGGCGTATTCTATCAAATATCTTTCGCTCCAAAAAGCTGAGTTGGAGTATGAAGTTTCAGTTCGTGGTGGTACTCCTGCTGATTCAGTGGCAGATCTCAGAAAGCAAATCGTTAAGAGTTCACTCACATTACCAGCAGATGACATACTAGAGTCACATCTTACACCTGCTGATGATTTGAAAGGTGTTAAAGAAACGTTGCTAAAATCTCAAGCTAACCTAGTAGCCCTTAAGGCGAAATTTGAGAAAAATTTGTTTTCGAGGACTGAAAACATACTTAACCATGTCTACCATAGAATAAATCGTATAAGTCGAACCGAGGATACAACCGATATTTACAAAACTTGTTATTCTAACTTTAATCTACAACTGAAAGAAATTTCTCATCTGAGACCTACAGCTAGTCAATCTTACCCTAAAGAGCATGCACCCGAGATTCCTTCTGAACCAACTACCGCAGTTAATGTAACATGTGATCGCGGCGTAGCAGCGGACATTGCTAAATTAAAATTTAACGGAAAAACTTGCGTTAGATCTTTCATTCAAAAGTGTGAAGAATTTATAGTGTCACGTGGTCTGCCCTCTAGTAAGCTATTATCTTTCGCTTACGAAATTTTTGCTGATGATGCCCTGCACTGGTACCGTCGAGTTCAGCCCAAGATTAATTCTTGGAATGAGCTTACGTTATTTTTGAAGGAAGCATTCAGTCATAGAGATTACGACTATAGGCTAATGGCAGAGATTCGTATGCGTAGGCAAGGGGAAAGGGAAAACATAACAGTTTATCTCGCCATAATGCACGGTATGTTCTCTAAACTAAATAAAACACCTTCAGAAGACGAACAATTAGAAATATTACTACATAACATACGACCCTGTTACGCAAGTACACTAGCTGCTTGTGCGGAAATTAAAAACACAGAGGATCTAGAGAATGTTTGTCGAAACTATGAGAACATACAATCACGTTTCGCACAGTTTAACGAAACTTCGAAATCAAATTCGGCAAGTCTAGCACCTGAATTTGCTTATAATAAATATTCTGATATGCCTTCAACTTCTAACAACTATCTTAATAAAAAAACATACCCTAGTAACTATAATAACTATAAGAAAACAAATACTTACACTAATAATTACAATCAACAACCTACTTCTTACAAACACTTCGGCTATCAAAAACACTATTATTCTAATGCAATAAACAAAGATGAAGCAAATAAACAAAACTACTCTAATAATTTACCTGTTGCGGCAGTGTCAACTGAACCAGCTGGTAAAATGTTTTGCCCTAGGTGCAGAAATAATACTCACTCACTTCGCATGTGCACTAAACCTCATTTCTTGATTTGCTTCAAATGCGGTAAAAAGGATGTGCGATACCCTGACTGTCCAGATTGTAATATTGCTACATCCAGTCCAAAAAACTAGGAAGCTTGGATTGTGATGACATATTGCATAATAGCTCTAATTCTAAAGGCAATTTTGATGAGACTGAATGGAAAGACTGGCTAGATTTTGTCTCTAAATATTCTTCTTGTTACTATGTCAACTCAATCCTAAATTCTAAATCTACTAACATTAATAGTCGTCCTTATGCTTCAGTAATCATTAACGGTCAATCTGTTGTGGGTCTTTTGGATACAGGTTCCGCAGTAACAATACTAGGCAAAAATAAACATCAACAATTTATAGATTCCGGATTTAAATTACATAATTGTAATACTAATTTACAATTCATCGCAGCTGGTGGAGAAAAAATTTATCCTATTGGTATTTTGTATCTACCCATTTCTTTTGCTACTCAATTACATATTATAACAGCGTACGTTGCACCAGGTATTCAAACTGAATTAATTTTGGGTATGGATTTTTGGAATCACTTTGGTCTTTTTCCTACATATTTAGATAATATTACTCTAAAACATGCAGATACAACATTAGGTGAAATATCTGTAAATAATGCTAATCAATTATGCTCTTATGATCACTTGACTGCTACACAAAAAATAACAGCTGATCATATTATACAACAATTTCGACAAATTTCATATGAAAAATGTGGTCTTGGCCGTACTTCTTTAATTACGCATACTATCGACACTGGAGATGCTTTACCAATTCGTCAAAGATATTATAGAATGTCTCCTGAAAAGCAGCGAATTCTAGTTGAGCAGCTTGATGAAATGGTAAAGGAAGATGTAGTTGAGCCTTGCGATAGTCCATGGTCATCACCGATCCTCTTAACTCCTAAAAAGAACGGCGACCTCAGGTTTTGTCTTGATAGCCGAAAATTGAACGCTATCACTGAGAAGGATGCTTATAGTCTACCCTATATTTCCGAAATCCTTGACAATCTTCGTGATGCTAAGTATTTAACAAGTCTAGACCTTTCTAAAAGTTTTTGGCAAACTCCGATTAGAAAAGAAGATCGTTGCAAGACCGCTTTTTATGTTCCATCACGTGGCACTTATCAATTCAAGTGTATGCCATTTGGACTCACCAATGCGCCTGCCACACAACAGAGATTGGTGGATATTTTATTTTATGGTCCAGAATTTGAAAACCTAGTTTTTGTATTTGTAGATGACATAATTATAATTTCTCCAACATTTGAGAAACATATATCACTTTTACTCCGCGTTCTAGAAAAATTAAAATATGCTAATCTTACTATAAATTTTGAAAAATGCCTTTTCTTTAGACAACAATTAAAATATTTGGGCTATGTTATTGATATCAATGGTTTACATGCTGATCCTACTAAAATTGAAGCCATTGTAAACTACCCGGTTCCTAGAAACCGTAAGGAAGTACGTCGATTTTTAGGCACTTCATCGTGGTACCGTAGGTTTATAAAAGATTTTAGCTCTCTGGCTGCTCCCTTGAATAAACTAACTTCTCAAGGTAAAAACGTTTTACCTTTTTCATGGTCTAATGAAGCTGATAATGCCTTCAGAAAACTAAAAGAAAGGTTAATCTCTGCACCTATATTAGCCTGCCCTAATTATTCTATGCCATTCGAAGTGCATACTGATGCGAGTGACTACGGTATCGGTGCCGTATTAACTCAAACTATTGACGGTACTGAGAACGTAATAGCGTACATGAGCAAATCTCTATCTCAAAGCGAACGTAACTACAGTGCTACAGAACGTGAAGCTTTGGCTGTTCTCACTTCTATCGAACATTGGCGATGCTACCTCGAGAATGGAAAGAAATTTACAGTCTACACAGACCATTCTGCTCTAAAATGGTTCTTGAACATCAATAACCCTACTGGACGTCTTGCTCGCTGGGGTGTTCGTCTATCGGCGTATAACTTTGAAATTAAGCACCGTCGCGGAAAAGATAATGTTGTACCAGACAGTCTTTCTCGTGCTATAAATGTCTCTACTATAGATACAAATCCTAGTACTTCAATACCTGTAACTTCTGATCCTTGGTTTTTAAATATCTATAATGGCTGCGTTAATTCTCCTTTATCGTTTCTTAATTACCGAGTGTCTAATGGTAAACTATATCGTTTTATTAAAAGTTTAAACCCACTAGTAAGGGAGTTTGAATGGAAAGAGGTTATTCCTTCTGAATACCGTACTGATTTAATTACCAAAAACCATTGTGATCCAACTTCAGGTCATTTTGGTATCTTTAAAACCTACAAACGTCTCTCTTTAAAGTTTTTCTGGCCTAATATGCATCGTGACGTTTCAAATTTTGTAAACAACTGTGACACCTGTATCTCTTATAAATGTGCTAACCACGCAACACTTAGAGAGATGGGTCGTCCTAAAGATTGCTCTAGACCTTTTCAATTTATCAGCATGGATCTTGTTGGACCTCTACCACCAACCAGACGACAAAATTGCTATCTTTTTGTCGTAACATGCTGTTTCTCTAAATACACCCTAATTTTTCCTATTCGTCGTGCTACTACTGAAATCATAGCTAGAATTCTCGAAGATAATATTTTCTTGGTACATGGTATACCTAGCACCGTTCTAATGGACAACGGTAAACAATTCGTCAGCAATACCCTAAAACAATTGTATGCAACCTACAAAATTCCGAACGTGCACTACTGTCCTAAATATACGGCTCAAGTAAATTTGGTCGAACGTTACAATAAAACGATTATCACTGCAATATCAAGTTTCATTGGGGATGATCATCGATCTTGGGATTCAAATGTACCTAAAATCCAATTTGCCCTAAACAGTTCGGTAAACGAGGTTACTGGGTACACTCCATCATTTTTAGTTTTTGGCCGTGAACTTGTGTCTTGTGGTTCACACTATACGGATGTTGAAAGTGCTGATGATTTAATATTCAGTCCTAGAGATTCATACGCTGAAAACTTGGGATCTCTTCGTAAGATCTTTGAGAAAGTGCAACTATCACTACTCAAAGCACATTCACGAAACAGCGAACACTACAATTTGCGCCGAAAAAGTTTTGAATTTAATGTAGGTGATACGGTGTGGAAACGCACGTATTATCAAAGCGACAAGGACAAAAAATTCTCAAAAAAATTAGCTCCAAAATATATTAAATGTCGTATAATTTCTAAGAAATCACCATTAGTCTATGTGATTGAAGATATGAATGGTAATAATTTAGGAACCTGGCATGTTAAAGATTTTAAAATAAATAATTACACATCTTAACAACATTAAAATAGTTATTTTTGCTTTTTGTAATTTTTCTGCCCTATAATATACTTGGCTACTAAACCTTCCAACAATTATGTCTATAATTTAATCTAGAAACGGTACTATATGTCTCATCTAAATTAAACTTTATCTTCTGTAAGTACCATTAATCTTAAAGACACCTAGGAAATTAAAAATGGATATTTATCTTGATGACCTAAAAGTCAAGATAATTTTGTTGTCTTAGCGACCTAAAAGTTAAGACAGTTGTCTATTGTATAATTCTAGGTAATCGAGACAGTACAAGTATAGTTAAAATGACATAACAAAATTAACACCTACTACTGTTATAGGTGAGAATTTTGTGAAACAAATTGAAATTCTCTGTATATTAGTCAGCAACACCACGATCTATAAAGTGGTGAATGCAATTTAGTGAAAGTGAGACGTATGTATGTTGTAACTGTGTGATGAATGAGTTGTAACCTTATAGCAGTAGGAAAAGTTAAGGACATATGTAGTTTGCTCAGTATGGAAGCGGATTTTTACTCAGGAAAAATCCTATCCTAAAAAGGGGGGTATGTAACGCCTTCAATTATTGCAGAGCAATGTAATGGAATCTTATAAGACTACGATTTTAAAACTACAATCTTAAACCTATTACGGTAATTTTTATATCAATTTAAACCTTATTCTAATACCTAATTAAATATCTAAAATAACAAAACTGTAGACTTAAACCTACAACTTACCTTATTATACTAATTAATAATACAGAAACATTAGTTACTTTTTATTTTTTAATCTGTGTATCGCCTACGCTGTATTCATTGAGTGAAGTGTGTATGCAATGAACGGGATTACCGTCCGTTCACTCGCAGGTTCCGCTCATCGTGACATTTTTTTGCATATCATGACTCGACGAAATACTACGCTACTGCTGAGTTGTTCCTAAATTTTTTTATAAACTCCTAATTTAAATATAAATTTAAATAGTACCAACGCGTACATTGTTCTAAAAAAAAACGCCGTATACCTATACATATAAAGAGTGTTAGTGTTTAAACCCCACTTGGGGTTTCTTTTCTACGGAGTATACTTACCACCTATAAATACACCACGTCTCCGAAGATCACTCCACCTCATCAGTTCCGGAACTCAATCTACAGCCTTAAGACTGCGCCGGACATCACTACACTACTACCAGGGGAGTGGTATTTTAAATTGTCAGATCGTACCCACAATCGTGTGATAAACCTACGACCCTTATACCTAACTTTTTTATCTTGACACGCGGCAGAGTGTCGGCCAAGTTAATTTTTTTCTTTGGTAATTAAATTATTTTTTAAAATTGATCTTTAGTCTTTTCTTCTTCTACCTACCTACAAAACTATTCTATACATCGTGGAAACGCGACAGTGGCGCCCAACTATTTTATCACACGGTTTTGAGTGCGTTCTGATTTTTTTTTTGTGCTTTATAGTTATTTTTAGTGAAGGCTGCTCATTAGTATTTAGTTTAGTGCGGGGCTTAATTTTTTGTACCAGCTAGTTCATGTGTAGCATATTTATATATTAAGTATCTTAAAATCTAAATTACTACTACTATTATTTGTTTTCTACCTAATTTTATTTTAACACTACCCATGCACTAGCTATTCAAGCTCAACGTAATTTCATTTCATACTGTATTTACTTTAACTATCTGTGCTTTCTTGTATTTTTGTACAACACACACTCATCGGGAAAACACTTTATATTTCTTAGAAATTTTTCTAAAAAACAATAAAAAAAATGGCGTATTCTATCAAATATCTTTCGCTCCAAAAAGCTGAGTTGGAGTATGAAGTTTCAGTTCGTGGTGGTACTCCTGCTGATTCAGTGGCAGATCTCAGAAAGCAAATCGTTAAGAGTTCACTCACATTACCAGCAGATGACATACTAGAGTCACATCTTACACCTGCTGATGATTTGAAAGGTGTTAAAGAAACGTTGCTAAAATCTCAAGCTAACCTAGTAGCCCTTAAGGCGAAATTTGAGAAAAATTTGTTTTCGAGGACTGAAAACATACTTAACCATGTCTACCATAGAATAAATCGTATAAGTCGAACCGAGGATACAACCGATATTTACAAAACTTGTTATTCTAACTTTAATCTACAACTGAAAGAAATTTCTCATCTGAGACCTACAGCTAGTCAATCTTACCCTAAAGAGCATGCACCCGAGATTCCTTCTGAACCAACTACCGCAGTTAATGTAACATGTGATCGCGGCGTAGCAGCGGACATTGCTAAATTAAAATTTAACGGAAAAACTTGCGTTAGATCTTTCATTCAAAAGTGTGAAGAATTTATAGTGTCACGTGGTCTGCCCTCTAGTAAGCTATTATCTTTCGCTTACGAAATTTTTGCTGATGATGCCCTGCACTGGTACCGTCGAGTTCAGCCCAAGATTAATTCTTGGAATGAGCTTACGTTATTTTTGAAGGAAGCATTCAGTCATAGAGATTACGACTATAGGCTAATGGCAGAGATTCGTATGCGTAGGCAAGGGGAAAGGGAAAACATAACAGTTTATCTCGCCATAATGCACGGTATGTTCTCTAAACTAAATAAAACACCTTCAGAAGACGAACAATTAGAAATATTACTACATAACATACGACCCTGTTACGCAAGTACACTAGCTGCTTGTGCGGAAATTAAAAACACAGAGGATCTAGAGAATGTTTGTCGAAACTATGAGAACATACAATCACGTTTCGCACAGTTTAACGAAACTTCGAAATCAAATTCGGCAAGTCTAGCACCTGAATTTGCTTATAATAAATATTCTGATATGCCTTCAACTTCTAACAACTATCTTAATAAAAAAACATACCCTAGTAACTATAATAACTATAAGAAAACAAATACTTACACTAATAATTACAATCAACAACCTACTTCTTACAAACACTTCGGCTATCAAAAACACTATTATTCTAATGCAATAAACAAAGATGAAGCAAATAAACAAAACTACTCTAATAATTTACCTGTTGCGGCAGTGTCAACTGAACCAGCTGGTAAAATGTTTTGCCCTAGGTGCAGAAATAATACTCACTCACTTCGCATGTGCACTAAACCTCATTTCTTGATTTGCTTCAAATGCGGTAAAAAGGATGTGCGATACCCTGACTGTCCAGATTGTAATATTGCTACATCCAGTCCAAAAAACTAGGAAGCTTGGATTGTGATGACATATTGCATAATAGCTCTAATTCTAAAGGCAATTTTGATGAGACTGAATGGAAAGACTGGCTAGATTTTGTCTCTAAATATTCTTCTTGTTACTATGTCAACTCAATCCTAAATTCTAAATCTACTAACATTAATAGTCGTCCTTATGCTTCAGTAATCATTAACGGTCAATCTGTTGTGGGTCTTTTGGATACAGGTTCCGCAGTAACAATACTAGGCAAAAATAAACATCAACAATTTATAGATTCCGGATTTAAATTACATAATTGTAATACTAATTTACAATTCATCGCAGCTGGTGGAGAAAAAATTTATCCTATTGGTATTTTGTATCTACCCATTTCTTTTGCTACTCAATTACATATTATAACAGCGTACGTTGCACCAGGTATTCAAACTGAATTAATTTTGGGTATGGATTTTTGGAATCACTTTGGTCTTTTTCCTACATATTTAGATAATATTACTCTAAAACATGCAGATACAACATTAGGTGAAATATCTGTAAATAATGCTAATCAATTATGCTCTTATGATCACTTGACTGCTACACAAAAAATAACAGCTGATCATATTATACAACAATTTCGACAAATTTCATATGAAAAATGTGGTCTTGGCCGTACTTCTTTAATTACGCATACTATCGACACTGGAGATGCTTTACCAATTCGTCAAAGATATTATAGAATGTCTCCTGAAAAGCAGCGAATTCTAGTTGAGCAGCTTGATGAAATGGTAAAGGAAGATGTAGTTGAGCCTTGCGATAGTCCATGGTCATCACCGATCCTCTTAACTCCTAAAAAGAACGGCGACCTCAGGTTTTGTCTTGATAGCCGAAAATTGAACGCTATCACTGAGAAGGATGCTTATAGTCTACCCTATATTTCCGAAATCCTTGACAATCTTCGTGATGCTAAGTATTTAACAAGTCTAGACCTTTCTAAAAGTTTTTGGCAAACTCCGATTAGAAAAGAAGATCGTTGCAAGACCGCTTTTTATGTTCCATCACGTGGCACTTATCAATTCAAGTGTATGCCATTTGGACTCACCAATGCGCCTGCCACACAACAGAGATTGGTGGATATTTTATTTTATGGTCCAGAATTTGAAAACCTAGTTTTTGTATTTGTAGATGACATAATTATAATTTCTCCAACATTTGAGAAACATATATCACTTTTACTCCGCGTTCTAGAAAAATTAAAATATGCTAATCTTACTATAAATTTTGAAAAATGCCTTTTCTTTAGACAACAATTAAAATATTTGGGCTATGTTATTGATATCAATGGTTTACATGCTGATCCTACTAAAATTGAAGCCATTGTAAACTACCCGGTTCCTAGAAACCGTAAGGAAGTACGTCGATTTTTAGGCACTGCATCGTGGTACCGTAGGTTTATAAAAGATTTTAGCTCTCTGGCTGCTCCCTTGAATAAACTAACTTCTCAAGGTAAAAACGTTTTACCTTTTTCATGGTCTAATGAAGCTGATAATGCCTTCAGAAAACTAAAAGAAAGGTTAATCTCTGCACCTATATTAGCCTGCCCTAATTATTCTATGCCATTCGAAGTGCATACTGATGCGAGTGACTACGGTATCGGTGCCGTATTAACTCAAACTATTGACGGTACTGAGAACGTAATAGCGTACATGAGCAAATCTCTATCTCAAAGCGAACGTAACTACAGTGCTACAGAACGTGAAGCTTTGGCTGTTCTCACTTCTATCGAACATTGGCGATGCTACCTCGAGAATGGAAAGAAATTTACAGTCTACACAGACCATTCTGCTCTAAAATGGTTCTTGAACATCAATAACCCTACTGGACGTCTTGCTCGCTGGGGTGTTCGTCTATCGGCGTATAACTTTGAAATTAAGCACCGTCGCGGAAAAGATAATGTTGTACCAGACAGTCTTTCTCGTGCTATAAATGTCTCTACTATAGATACAAATCCTAGTACTTCAATACCTGTAACTTCTGATCCTTGGTTTTTAAATATCTATAATGGCTGCGTTAATTCTCCTTTATCGTTTCTTAATTACCGAGTGTCTAATGGTAAACTATATCGTTTTATTAAAAGTTTAAACCCACTAGTAAGGGAGTTTGAATGGAAAGAGGTTATTCCTTCTGAATACCGTACTGATTTAATTACCAAAAACCATTGTGATCCAACTTCAGGTCATTTTGGTATCTTTAAAACCTACAAACGTCTCTCTTTAAAGTTTTTCTGGCCTAATATGCATCGTGACGTTTCAAATTTTGTAAACAACTGTGACACCTGTATCTCTTATAAATGTGCTAACCACGCAACACTTAGAGAGATGGGTCGTCCTAAAGATTGCTCTAGACCTTTTCAATTTATCAGCATGGATCTTGTTGGACCTCTACCACCAACCAGACGACAAAATTGCTATCTTTTTGTCGTAACATGCTGTTTCTCTAAATACACCCTAATTTTTCCTATTCGTCGTGCTACTACTGAAATCATAGCTAGAATTCTCGAAGATAATATTTTCTTGGTACATGGTATACCTAGCACCGTTCTAATGGACAACGGTAAACAATTCGTCAGCAATACCCTAAAACAATTGTATGCAACCTACAAAATTCCGAACGTGCACTACTGTCCTAAATATACGGCTCAAGTAAATTTGGTCGAACGTTACAATAAAACGATTATCACTGCAATATCAAGTTTCATTGGGGATGATCATCGATCTTGGGATTCAAATGTACCTAAAATCCAATTTGCCCTAAACAGTTCGGTAAACGAGGTTACTGGGTACACTCCATCATTTTTAGTTTTTGGCCGTGAACTTGTGTCTTGTGGTTCACACTATACGGATGTTGAAAGTGCTGATGATTTAATATTCAGTCCTAGAGATTCATACGCTGAAAACTTGGGATCTCTTCGTAAGATCTTTGAGAAAGTGCAACTATCACTACTCAAAGCACATTCACGAAACAGCGAACACTACAATTTGCGCCGAAAAAGTTTTGAATTTAATGTAGGTGATACGGTGTGGAAACGCACGTATTATCAAAGCGACAAGGACAAAAAATTCTCAAAAAAATTAGCTCCAAAATATATTAAATGTCGTATAATTTCTAAGAAATCACCATTAGTCTATGTGATTGAAGATATGAATGGTAATAATTTAGGAACCTGGCATGTTAAAGATTTTAAAATAAATAATTACACATCTTAACAACATTAAAATAGTTCTTTTTGCTTTTTGTAATTTTTCTGCCCTATAATATACTTGGCTACTAAACCTTCCAACAATTATGTCTATAATTTAATCTAGAAACGGTACTATATGTCTCATCTAAATTAAACTTTATCTTCTGTAAGTACCATTAATCTTAAAGACACCTAGGAAATTAAAAATGGATATTTATCTTGATGACCTAAAAGTCAAGATAATTTTGTTGTCTTAGCGACCTAAAAGTTAAGACAGTTGTCTATTGTATAATTCTAGGTAATCGAGACAGTACAAGTATAGTTAAAATGACATAACAAAATTAACACCTACTACTGTTATAGGTGAGAATTTTGTGAAACAAATTGAAATTCTCTGTATATTAGTCAGCAACACCACGATCTATAAAGTGGTGAATGCAATTTAGTGAAAGTGAGACGTATGTATGTTGTAACTGTGTGATGAATGAGTTGTAACCTTATAGCAGTAGGAAAAGTTAAGGACATATGTAGTTTGCTCAGTATGGAAGCGGATTTTTACTCAGGAAAAATCCTATCCTAAAAAGGGGGGTATGTAACGCCTTCAATTATTGCAGAGCAATGTAATGGAATCTTATAAGACTACGATTTTAAAACTACAATCTTAAACCTATTACGGTAATTTTTATATCAATTTAAACCTTATTCTAATACCTAATTAAATATCTAAAATAACAAAACTGTAGACTTAAACCTACAACTTACCTTATTATACTAATTAATAATACAGAAACATTAGTTACTTTTTATTTTTTAATCTGTGTATCGCCTACGCTGTATTCATTGAGTGAAGTGTGTATGCAATGAACGGGATTACCGTCCGTTCACTCGCAGGTTCCGCTCATCGTGACATTTTTTTGCATATCATGACTCGACGAAATACTACGCTACTGCTGAGTTGTTCCTAAATTTTTTTATAAACTCCTAATTTAAATATAAATTTAAATAGTACCAACGCGTACATTGTTCTAAAAAAAAACGCCGTATACCTATACATATAAAGAGTGTTAGTGTTTAAACCCCACTTGGGGTTTCTTTTCTACGGAGTATACTTACCACCTATAAATACACCACGTCTCCGAAGATCACTCCACCTCATCAGTTCCGGAACTCAATCTACAGCCTTAAGACTGCGCCGGACATCACTACACTACTACCAGGGGAGTGGTATTTTAAATTGTCAGATCGTACCCACAATCGTGTGATAAACCTACGACCCTTCTACCTAACTTTTTTATCTTGACACGCGGCAGAGTGTCGGCCAAGTTAATTTTTTTCTTTGGTAATTAAATTATTTTTTAAAATTGATCTTTAGTCTTTTCTTCTTCTACCTACCTACAAAACTATTCTATACATCGTGGAAACGCGACAGTAGTAAAGATATAGTACACGCTGTAGAATGCTTTGATCTCTCCGAGATGTTAGTTTTAAAAATAGCATGCGTGAAACGAATAAAGATTATATGTTATGCCTGTATATATATATAATAAATAGTCGTTTTTATGTCTGTACTAACCAACTGAAAACATGCCTGGTTGAGAAAACCACATAACAACATGAAAAAGAGTGGATGGATCTGGAATCATGCAGACAGACAAAATAATTTCTACCATCTCTTAACAAACGTCTATCGCGTAATCTATTACATCTGAATAGGAAGGATCTACGCATGGTGATAGGCACCATTACTGCGGACACTGCACACTAAACAAACATCTCTTCAACATTAGCGTCACAGACAGCCCCATGTGCAGAGGGTGCATCGAAAATGAAGAAACACCAGCACACGTACTGCTACACTGCAAGAGCGTTGCTTGTTAACGGGCCAAGGTCCTGAATGGTCCGAAGACACTGCAGGAGGCCCTCAAGCCAGGCTTTCGTGGTCTCCTAGACTTCTGGATGGAACTGAAATGGTTCGAGTAGCCAAACAAGTTCACATACAGACGCCAGCACATCCAGCTACCCCAATTTTATAGATTGTCAACTTTATCACATAAGCATAAGGTTCACTTTCAATTTGGGAAATTTGACAGATTGGGGAAGTGTGATGTGCTGGCGTCTGTACCTTGAAATATAATCTTGTTTGCAACCGACCTTAAAAAAGAAGATTATGCTTGTATATATGTATGTTACTACATATCTTATGTGTGGAAACTAATTTTGATAATTATTATTTATTATTTTATAAGTTATTTATATATTCCTATATAAATATTCATAACAAAAGGTTTATATATTCCTATATAAACCTTTTGTTTAAATCGGAGTATACAAACTTAAGATTTATATTGAAATCTGAAGTCGGTTGTGTGTTTATTAAACATTTTTAATAATTAAATATCTTATACAATTTATACAGAAAAGTGTTAATAGTTAATACTTCAAATTTGATATTAAACACATCTTCATAATGAGTTTCACCTCTAAATAGGACCTAGTTCGTTGAAAATGCTTGATTTCAAACAAATTGCCCTCTTTCATCTTGCTTCTCTTTCTTTGGCTTGAAGGGTTCGCAATTATTTAGCCATCATCTGCAATCAAGGTTAACATAACTATTATTATACAAAAACATCAACATTTCCTAGAATTAAGGCCGGGTCTCCACCAAAGCGGAGACGAGACGAACAGAGAGAAAATGTTTTTTAAACAACCAATAGAATTGTGTTATGGACACATCTCCTCTCCGCTCAGCTTCAGTGGAGATCGCTGTGCGGAGATGTGTAATATTTGTATGGCACGATAGAAGCGGAGATGTGAGCTGTGCGCGGACGGTGCGCAGTGGTGACGAGAGATGTGAGCATCTCCGCTTTGGTGGAGTCCCTGGAGATGAACAACATCTCTTCTCGCACAGCACACCGCACACTTCTCTGGTTTGATGGAGTCGCGGCCTTAGACTGGCCAGGTGACTCATAGGGGCGTCAACAGACCTTAGTCATTGTTCTTTAATAGCTTAAATAATATAATAATTCAATCTTAAATTGATTTGTATTCATATGGTATTAGGACTTAATATTGAACTGAATTGGAATAGCCGGTTACTACATAGGATGACATGATAAGAAGACAATGGAATATATTATTTCCGCCTTTTTAGACATGTTTTTGTTTTGGATTTATTATTTATTTGACAGCTAGCTGACGTATTGTTTGGTTACTAATGGGTACTTATTTATTTTTAATGACGTTGGTGGAAAAACTGCTTCCCTAATTAAGTAGGTACAGACGGAAGCACATCAAGCTACCCCAATCCGTCAAATTTCCCCAAATAATAATAATAATATCTAGGGACAATGTCACACAGATCATCCTAGCCCCAAACTAAGCAAAGCTTGTACTATGGGTACCAGGCGACGATATAAATACTTATATAGATAGATAAATATTTAAATACATAGGAAACATCCATGACTCAGAAACAAATATTCGTGCTCATCACACAAATATTTGCACTTACTGGGATTCGAACCCAGCACCACCAGTTTCGTAGGCTCCTGCCTACGAAACTGTTGGTCCTGGGTTCGAATCCCATGCTCCTGCACTACCAACTAGGCTACGGTGACCGTCAAATGAAAGTGGTTCACTTTCATTTGACGGTCATGCTTATGTGATAAAGTTGAAAATCTATAAAAGAAATTTGACAGATCGGGTAGCTGCATGTGCTGGCGATTTCGCATACATTACAGAGATTATAAGTGTATATAAGATTACTCTAGTACAGCTAAATATCGGTAAATCGCTGAAACATACAGAGCATTCCGAAAGCATTTCATCTCAATTAAAAATCGAATAATCAAAATCGGCTTACAAACAACGGAGAAATCTAGTCACATACATATAAACAAAAACATTATGACCACTCGGTCGAATTTCGACAACGGCGGCCACTCTCAATGGAGACTTGCCATCGGCGCGGTACATCTTTTAGTGCACAAGTATGGGCGCAAACTAAGGAGCACTTTCTATTCCGTCACTCTCATGATCCAACGATACGACTAGCGACACGACCCGGCAAGAGGTCAAATACAGGACCGACGGCTTTACGTGCTCTCCGACGTATGGGGTGGGATACCGTCAACTCTCAGACTTAGGGAATTTTCTTACAATAAAAATGCAATATCACTTTTAGGTTAGGTTAAGAGAGGTAGGGCACAGCGTTCATTCGCTCGAAGAGCAGCCCGACTGGGGAAGTACCTCCACCTTACAGAAGACATTCCTTAATAATAACATTAATAGTTTAATGTTGTGTTTCTGAGTGTGAGTAAGGGCGCCAGAGCTCATCGGGGTGGGGGGGAAGGGTCAGCAACACTTGTTTGCTGACTCTTAAAGGCCGGCAACGCACCCGCGACTCCTCTGGTGTTGCGAGTGTCCATGGGCGGCGGTGATCACTTACCATCAGGTGACACACTTGCTCGTTTGTCGACCTCTAAAATAAAAAATAAATAAATAAAAAAGGTCCGACATATCCCGGGATATGTACCCAGGACTGACTTTTCTGCGGTTGAACACGCAGCCGCTAGATATACGACGCAAGCAAAAATAGACTACGTCATAACCTCTTTGGAGGTAGTTTAAAAATATCCTTATACACAAAGGTAACATTTATGGTAAATATTTTCAGTAGGCACCTTCGCCAACAACGTAAATCATTCAAAGAACAATGGGTAAGGAATTCCACGCGCATGGGTTTGGTTCTATCAACAAGAATAGGCAAGTATTATTGTTTTGAGCTTGTTTGTAAGTAGGTCAATAGCTATATAGTACCTACTTATTGTACAATATCACTGCCATTTTATCCGGCCACTAAACCTTAAACTGAAGTACTAATTTCAGACAATATACCAATTTAAGTGCGGACGGGAATCGAACCCACATTAATTATTAATAGATTACAGTAACTAGACAAAGACAAAGATTTCTTTATTGCTAAAACTGTGTACATGCATGGTTTAGATGGTATACAATTTTGAGTATCAACAGTTACTGGTATCGGCCGTGCAACAGTAAGGTTTATAATTTTAACATTATAGTAGATAACAATTCATATTATTATAATATCATGTGAGTCAAAGTACGTCCACTGCTGGACAAAAGCCTCCCCAAAAATAATCGCACGCTTGATTTGGGTTGGCGATCGCAGTTTGATGGTCATAGTTCACAGAAAAACGCTGCTGCCCGTTCTTGGTAGGTATTCCCTTGGCCGATTTCTAAGCCCCCACGGGATGAGATGGGGTGATGGTATTTTATGCCGTCACCACACAGCATTATTAATATTCTTATCACACTAATATTATAAAGGCGTAATTTTGTGAGTATGTATGTTATTTCTTCACGTATATACGGCTGGACCGGTTTTAATAAATTTTGATATAGAGTTAGCTGATACCCTGGATTAACACATAGGCTATAATTTATAAAGTTTAATGCGGGTAAAACCGCGGGGCACAGCTAGTAAAATATATTTGTGGAATTATATATACATTACAATTTATGAAAAAAAGGACAACTTTTTGGAAAAATACTCATTGAGATCGTACCTACCAGACTAAATTATCTAATATTTTGAAATAGACGTTCGAATCCTGGACATCGTTTCGGTCATTCAAGTGAGAACAACTACGCGAACAAAACCGCGAGCACAACCTAGTTCATTAATTTCCATATTTGTATATCATTAAAGGAACTTAATTTAATATGCAGTAAGCATTGGATCAACAATATAAAAGTTATGTTTTCTGCTCCTAAATTCACATATTTTAAGTAAATCTCAGTAAAATAAACGAAGCACAAACAAGTATTAAAAACTAGTAGAATAACATACAAGTAGGTACGTAGTCTATTATTTTATACTAGCTGTGCCCCGCGATTTCACCCGCGTTAAATTTTATATATTACTAGCTGTGCCCCGCGGTTTCCACGCGTTAAATTTTATAAGTAAAAGATTTTCCCGCTTTTCTGTTACATTTTTCCTGAATTTTCTTTGCTATAAACCTCACGGGGCCCGAGACCTTTCCAACGAATGCAAAACCGTGGAAATCGGTTCGTGCGTTCTGGAGTTATAGCGTCAGGAAGGAAAACCCGACTTATTTTTATATAGTAGACTAGCTGTGCCCTGCGGTGTTACCCGCGTTAAATTTTATAAATTTTCTTTGCTAAATACCTCACGGAGCCCGAGACCTTTCCAACGAATGCAAAACCGTGGAAATCGGTTCGTGCGTTCTGGAGTTATAGCGTCAGGAAGGAAAACCCGACTTATTTTTATATAGTAGATCACAGCTCCTCCCACTTAGATGATAGCGTGATATGTAGCTTAAACATATAGTAGAGGTATGTAAGAAAGCATACCGTAACCTTGGATTCATGTTAAGGCAGACAAGTGACTTCACTAACTTTATCGCCATAAAAGCTTTGTACGAAGCACTAGTGAAGAGTCATTTGGAATATAACGCAGCTATTTGGAGCCCAAATAAAGCTAAGTATAAGGCAATGTTTGAAAGAATTCAGAATAAATACGGAAGGTACCTACACCTAAAGTTATATGGGGTTTACCAAGGGTATCCGGCAATCTATCCAACATTGTTTTTGCTTGGTATGGTGGGTTACCATAAGCTGGAAGCCAGAAGGGAAGTATCACTGGCTACATCCCAAGCAGCAAAATTTAATCCTGTAACTATCCTAGGAGCATGTATTTTTTAGTCCTATAGAAATCTTACAAACGTTAATAGTGCCGCATTTAGGCGCAGATTATAGGACTTCCTATACGCCCTATAATAGGTTTGTTACTATCCGGTAAAGTGCAATTCGATTTTATAAAGTACATAGTATATGGTTACATACATACATAAACTCACGCCTGTTTCCCAGAGGGGTAGGCGGAGACAACGGATTTCCATTTGTCACGATCTTTGCACAGGTCTTTTGCCTCGATTACTGTCATTATATTCTTCATACATGCTCGCCGGTTCAGGTACTTCCGACCTGCCCTTTCTTGAGAACGTCTCCTATTTGGTCAGAGAATGTTCGGCGAGGTCTTCCCCTTCCGGTTGTTCCATCCGCACAGGCCAGGTATACTTCTTTGGTCAATCTTCTTTCATTCATCCTTTCTAAATGGCCAAACCATCTCAGCATTCCTTTTTCAATCTTTGTGACCACATCCCTTTTCACACCACAATGCTCTCTTACATCAGTATTTCGAATTCTGTCTCTCAAAGCTTGGTTAATCCTGTAAATATCTGGCGCTTGCCACTACTGGTGTAGAATAGAATACTCTTTATTGTACACACTCAAACAGGATAATTACATAGAAGACAAAGTAAATAACACAATAATGTACAATGGGCGGTCTTATCGCATTAAGCGATTTCTTCCAGTAATTAGTTTTCTAACACTCTGGCTCTTGCTGCTACTGGTGTAATTGATCCAAAAGTGATCAGCGTGATGCTATAACAAGAGTATCATTTTTCATACGTTTTAAAGCTGGTACCCCCAGGCGGATTGTATTAAAATAACTATTTCATATAAAAAAATGTAATTGCAGAGGCAGTTCCCCATATTAATCTATACATATAATAAAATCGTAGGAAAGTCAAAACTGTACATTGAATATTTTTAAAAAAGGATACTTGGGGCGTGATCTACAATCGAAGTCGAAGCCAAAAATATAGTTTTTAGAATTTTTGTCTGTGTGTCTGTTTGTCTGTATGTATGTCCGGGATAAACTCAAAAAGTACTGCATGGATTAACTTCAAATTTTGCATGAATATTACTAAGAGGTCGGGTCAACATATGGGCTACATATTATCACGCTATCACCTACGGGGGAGGAGCTGTGATAATTTATAAAATTTAACGCGGGTAAAACCGCGGGGCACAGCTAGTATTCTTTAAAATAGAACTTTTATTTATTTAACATTGTGTAAAAGAATACCTAAACAACATGCGAAATTAATTATATTGATAAAGTGTTTTATTTAAATATAACATTTTTAATGCGCTTTAGAAATTTAACTTATTTATTTTTGTATTATCAATAATAATAAACAATATATACTTAGTCCATTCGGATCTGCTCACGCCACCATATTGCATTCCTCAGGAGCTTTATAGGACTATTTAGGCATAGTTAAGACTACTTTAAGACATACTGGCCTGTCACCATATTTTATTTTTAGGGATCCTTTCCAAAAATATAACAGAAATTGCCGTAAGTTCAATTCGTTAGGTTTGCGTGTGCTTGGATAGTAAACGGTCCGTCATGGCGCAAATTCCTCCATTATTCTGGATTTAGAATCTTTCTCTTTATGTTACTATAAGGCGTTATACGTGGCGTTATATATTACGTTAATAAAGCAAAAATATTTTTTCTACATGTATTCTGTTATAAGCAAAAGCTTATAAATAAACAACGCCAAGGTCACTGATAACATATCCGCTGGCAAGCAACTTTTTATATTTTTCATATGTAGATTAATATATTCTGAGAAAATTATTGCACGACATAGTCGATACTGAACTATCCCTTTTTTAAGTGCATATAGCCAGATTTTAGATTTGTTTTTATTTTCTCGTTAGTCTTATTTTGGTAAATAAAATTGTAAGTTTCCTTTTTTTACGTGCCATAAGATCATTTATTTATTTATCATTTATTTATTTATTGACAAAATATAAGCTTACAGTTAACACCAAAGCGCTTATAATTTATACTTAACAACTAAAGATTATGATTACGCTACATTAAAATTCTATAACTATAATATATCAAATGAAATATGAAATTAAACAACAATAATAAAGACAAACACAAACACACAAAAAGCTACATTGATTTTAAGATTTGGCGCTATTTAAATACTCTATTACATTTCTAAATGTTGTACTAACTGCGTCAAAAAATATGTCTGCATGTGGATTTGATTGCAGGAAACCGTTTATAAGCTTAATGGCTCTAGCCGTTGGACAGTTCTCTCTTTGTTGAGGGCGCCATGTTGGCGGACAGGAGAGGAGTCTATGTTGGCGCCTGCCACTGCCACAAATGTATTGACTAGGTGCAAAGAGATAAATACATTCACGTACCGCGGGGTTGTCAACTTTATTTGAGAGCAACATAAAATAATGTATTATGTGCGTTAGCTCACGCCTGAGTCGTAGAGTATCAAGCCCGACCATTCCAGATACAAACATGGACGGATATAAAAATGGATAGTACCCATATTCACGCTTATAGAGATATCGAGCGAATTTCCTTTGTATCTTCTCGACCATAAGGGTATATAGCGTTTCATGGGGATACCAAATTATCGCGTTGTACTCCAGTTTGCTACGAACATAGGCTATATAGAGAAGCTTGATTACTCTAGTATTTTTAAATTGTGAAGATGTCCTCATTATAAATCCCAAGCACTTACTAGCGTCTTTACATGTTCGGATAATATGTTCATGGAATGTCAATTTACTATCCATGACGACGCCAAGATCACGAATAGAGAAAACATGTTCTAGAGCTGCGTCTGCTATTGTGTATGCAAATGTGATTGGAGCTTTGGACCGAGAAAAAGTAATGGATTTGCACTTAGAATAATTAAGCAACAATTTGTTACTTATACTCCATTCGACCACAGCGTCAATATCACGCTGTAGTGCAGTGCAATCTGCAAAATTGGACACTGCGAGGAACAATTTTAAGTCGTCCGCAAACATGAGGGACTCTGCATTTGATACTACTCTGGGTAAGTCGTTTATCATTATTAAGAATTGTGTAGGACCAAGGGTGCTGCCTTGACTTACTCCAGAGCGAGTATAATACTCTTGAGACCTAGATCCTGCAAGATATTTCCGCCTAGGCTAGCCTAGCCGATGTCAGTCGGTGTTTTACTTTATTGTTAAAATAAACGCTATCTTACCATCTTAGGAGCTAATAAATAACAAAATATGATTTATTTATATAAAATCTCAATTTTGAATGATTTTGGAATGAGCATTGGTTCGTTTATACTTGACATTCTGAATGTGGCGAGAGCACGACGTCAGCGCCGACTAGCTCCATCACTTTGAGGCCTCTGTTATATAATGAACGAAACGTTAAGTCTGAATGTGTAATATTACTTTTAATAGCCCACTGTTGCACATCCTTCTGCAATGTATATTTCTTTTGTTACTGTAAGGTACCGTCGTCATTAAAATCATCAAAACCGCTTTCGTTACTATTTTCGGTGTATTCCCATCCAGTAACACCTGTTACTGGATGCAACTTTTTTTGTCGCAACGAGTAACACTGTTACTCTCCATTAAATATTGGTGTTACACGTTGGGAAAAAAGTTCCCATCCTGTAACAGTGTTACTGGATGCAACTTTCATTGTCGCAAGTTATAGCATTCTAAAGTACATGTTTCATTTGTGGTCATCAGATGCACATATGTCATTCATAAGAAACAAAACATATCATGAGTTGCGGAAAAATGTTCTTTCGTTAATAAGTTTGATTAGCAGCGTTCAAAAATTAATAGTTTTTGAATAATTGCCATATTCTATCGAACATTGGCGTGCTACATGTAGTTTGATTAGACTACAGTCGTTTTGAAATCGTTTCACATCAAACATAATGTCACATAGACTTTTAATAGGAACTTACTATTACTTTCTTACTATGAATTTTACTACTATTTGCAATTATCCTACTATTTTCGGATACAACTTTTTGACAAATTTTTAGCAAATGTGACAATTTACATGTAAAATAAAACTAACTACTAAAAAACTAACTAAAAAGGTTAAGTAAACGACTAAACGTCATTTATACCATTTCACAGCCCTTTGACATACATTCAGTCAAAAAAGTATCGGGAATGGATGATTTGTTTATGGTTCCAAATTCAAATTTTTGTTTTTTTTTTGTTGTTGTTAGATTGGCACAACTGTTTTCCATTTTGGCGCGGAATTTGAGTTGCATCTGTTATTTATATTAAATACAGTGCTGGTTTTAGTAATATCATATATGTATAGTGTGTATTGCAAATTTCATAATGGACAAAAATATCGAACAAAGAGTTTGTCTTAAATTTTGCATCGCTAATGGAGTTTCGTGTTCGGAGTCACTGAAAATGTTACAGAAGGCTTACGGTGAATCGACTTTATCAAAAACTCGTGCTTTTGAGTGGTTCAAAGCGTTCAAAAGCGGTCGAGATGTGATGAAAGATTTGCCTCACTCTGGTAGGCCATCAACGTCTGCAACTGAAGTTAACATCGCAAAAGTGAAGGAAATAGTGACTGAAAATCCTCATTCATCTTTTAGAGAGATAGCCGCCGAAATTTCTGTATCTCACGAGTCGATTCGTACCATTTTAACTAATCATTTGGGTATGAAACACGTTGCCGCTCGGCTAGTCCCAAAAGATCTGAATTTTCTCCAAAAACTCAATCGCATGAAAGTCGCTGAGGACATGGTAGAACGAGTCAATTCCGACCCAACATTCATGAAACGCATTGTTACTGGTGATGAGACGTGGGTTTACGAGTTTGACATGCAAACTAGTCAACAAGCTTCGGAATGGCGCCTTCCAACTCAACCGAAACCGAAAAAACCACGCCAAAGTCGATCAAAAGTCAAAGTCATGTTGACTGTTTTCTTTGACTATCGCGGTGTTGTGCACTCTGAATTCTTACCCGAAGGTCGAACGGTAAATAAAGAATATTATTTGAGCGTTATGCGGCGTTTAAGAGAGCAAATTCGACGAAAAAGGCCAGATTTGTGGACAGAAAATTCTTGGATTTTGCACCACGATAATGCACCTTCGCACAAGGCCATCATTGTGAACGAATTTTTGACCAAACACTCAACAAATACCATCCAGCAACCACCATATTCACCAGCTATGGCTCCAGCTGACTTCTTTCTTTTTCCTAAACTCAAATGACCACTTCGTGGTACCCGTTTTCAATCGGTAGAAGACATAAAGGAGAATTCGCGGCGAGAACTGAACTCAATTCTGAAAGCAGCGTTTAAAAAATGTTTTGATGAATCGATTATTCGTTGGCGTAAGTGTATCGTTTCTGAAGGAGCACACTTTGAAGGTTATAAAATAAATTTGGATGAATAACAAACATTTTGTATATTATTTTTCTTTTCCCGGTACTTTCTTGACAGAGCAGTATGTCAAATATTTTTTTAAAAAGTGCATACTAAATTTATTTTTATAACTATAAAGTTACTTTTTCAGGGGCTAATTTCCTAGCTTCGCTGAAAGGTGCATGTTATGGCTGGAGTCCCATAGATATATGAAACATCTCCTTTATAGGTTACAAAAATATTTCATCATTGCCATTGTAAAAAACACACTTTATAAAACACACTTTATAAAAAAACTGCGTCTTTGTAGTGGCAACATTATGCAAACAATACAAACTTGGTCTCGCTTATTGTGAGGTCGATATCAACATCATACAACGGTACAAAAATCATGCATCCAGTAACACTGTTACCGGATGGGATTTTTTTTCCCAACGTGTAACACCAATATTTAATGAAGTGTAACAGTGTTACTCGTTGCGACAAAAAAAAGTTGCATCCAGTAACACTGTTACTGGATGGGAACATTTTTCCCAACGTGTAACACCAATATTTAATGAAGTGTAACAGTGTTACTCGTTGCGACAAAAAAAAGTTGCATCCAGTAACACTGTTACTGGATGGGAACATTTTTCCCAACGTGTAACACCAATATTTAATTAAGTGTAACAGTGTTACTCGTTGCGACAAAAAAAGTTGCATCCAGTAACACTGTTACTGGATGGGAATATTTTTCCCAACCAGTAACAGTGTTACAGGTTGTGGTGTTACTGGTTGGGAATACACCCTATTTTCAATATTTTCTTGATGATCATCATTTTCCGATAAGCCTTTGCAATTTTCGAATTCTTGTTGTACGGAACCATTACAAACTTTCTCGGACTCTTTTTTATTTTAGCAAGGTATTGATTCCGTCTCCGTTCCTAATATCATCTCAAAGTATTTTTTTTTCAACTTCTCTGCTATAACTCGTACTTCACTTTTATCCATTTTTACTTTTACTGGTTTTCTATGCCAATTAACAAAATTAAATGACCAGGGACGGCAAATCACTCCGGTAATAACATAGTAAGGACGCATATTAATACAATTTTACTCATAAACATCAATCCCTTATATAGAAGTCATGAGTAAAACAAATCAATCCTCTAATTTACTACCTATAGCAGTTATACCTAAGACGTTCATAGAATTACTCATGACTTAAAGAGAAATAAATAAGATGTAAACAAGAAGCAATTATCTTATTTAATGTGGTTATAGGATTAAAATATGCATTTTGAAAAAACTTTTTATCAAATGCTCTTTTAAGATTGCTAGTCTACTAATCTATGCATATAAAAAAATCGTAGGAAAATAGAAACTGTACATTGAATATTTTATAAAAAGAATACTTGGGGCGTGATCTACGATGGATATCGAAGCCAAAAATATAGTTTTTAGAATTTTTGTCTGTACGTATGTATGTATGTCCGGGCTAAACTCAAAAAGTACTGCATGGATTTACTTCAAATTTTGCATGAATATTACTAAGAGGTCGGGTCAACATATAGGCTACATATTATCACGCTATCACCTACGGGGGAGGAGCTGTGATAATTTATAAAATTTAACGCGGGTAAAACTGCGGGGCACAGCTAGTAATCTTATAAAATAATTCTATGAACGTTTATAAAACTACGAAATATGACTAAAAGGCAAGTTGGAGACAGAATCGTATAAATTGATCCAATAAACATTTATAAAACTACCTAATAAAATACATAGCGCTTGTAGTACAAATCGCCTCAATGAGGGCTACCGCGTATCAATTTGCCGCTAGAGGCGCTAGCATCGCGGCAGGTCTACGAAACGTCAAAATACACTGTTTTTGTTCGGGTTACGCTGTTTATTAATAAAAACTGCGATTATAACTAAACATTTTGGTTTAAAACTAAATAAATTACAAAATGAGTAACAGCTCGATGACTGTAATAAATATTTGAAAAAATATTTAAAATCCTGTTAAAGTGTTTCATAAATAGCATGCCGCAGTGTTGTGCGGTGACTGCACAACACTGCGGCATGCTATTTATGAAACACTTTAACAGGATTTTAAATGTTTTTCGTAAAAACGTTCGTCGCGTCCACAATAACAATGATTTTGATCAGCTATAGTGGACCTTCCGCGACAGTGGCGCCGACTGGTGAGCACAAAAACGGTAGCCCTCATTGATGTTGTTTTAAGATTTTGATAAGAAGATATTTTCATTCAAAAATATGCACACAACAATTTCAAATATAATAATTAATAATACTGTTATAATAATAACAATTTTGAATACTAAGTGCTATTTCTTTAAGTTCATAATGTGACACTAAGCGTTTTGTTTACAATAAAAACTGATTAGGTTCGCACATCGATATATTATTTTAATTGATATTTTACTATTTATATATTCACTGCTTGTTCGTGAATCTATAATAGTGTGGGGAGCGGTGGGTCAGGGATTGGAAAAGAAACTAGTGTTTGCACAGGAACTTTTTTTTTGAAACGAAGTTCCTTATCGCGCGTTGTGAAAGGGGGCTAGACGGAAAAAATTCTTACGAAAAGTTGTCACGACACTTTTTGCAGCTGTGCGGCATGCGCATGTTTCTCGTCTGTCTCTCTCTCTCTCTTATAGAAAGCAAGCCAGATATTTTCATTTCTATTTCGCATTGAACAGTGTGGTTTCGCGACGATTATTTTTGTTGAGTGTATACAGGTCTTTTGTACATAATAAATAATAAGAAATAACTTCGTTCCATCCGGGTGTCCCTTGACACCTCTCAATTTTTTATCTTCTCCCGCAGTGGCTCGCACCACAGGAACTTTTATTGGCGTCGACAGTGACAGTTGGTTCGCCACTAATAAAAGAAAATAAAAAAGGTTTTTATTCACGGAGACTTTAAAAAAGCGCTTGTAAATTGTCAGAACATGTTTGTAGTAATATAGGTAGAGTTAATTAATTAATTTATAATTATTTCTAGGTACATATAGATATTCAGGTACACGGATTGTATAAAAAAAATACAATAAGACTTATTTTATAATAGTAATGATATTTAGCTAGCTTATATTAAGTTATTGTCAAGGAGATCGATCGTGTGTAGGTTTAATTATCGAAATTTTTAATTTTAGCTATATTTATACTACATATTGTCTGAATGGTTCTGTCTATATTGAGGTATGAATTAAATATTATTATTATGATGATAATCACAGCATATATCTAATAAGTTCGTAAATAAAATAAAACCGGACATTATGTCTGATTGGGATCGTGACATCCATATTGACAATATAATAGAGTCATCATTAATAATATCCGTCACAGATTCTGATGATGAATTAAGTGACAATTCAGAGTCAGGATCTGATACGAGTTCAGACTAATTCAATGCAATTTACCCTTACCCTAATGTTCTGTAGTATAATTATAGGCAATATTGCATTTATCAATAAAAATTATCCTATGCACAAAATACGTTTTTTATTATACTAAAATATCGACTACCCATCGTAGCAGTCCATCCCATCACTAAATACGTATATGACGTTACGTTATACGCATAACGCTTTGCTTATTTTTTCATTCAATTTAATTTAATTTGTAGAGATGAACATTCTGGTTGCATTTAATTCAATTTACTACAGTTATTAATGATTTAATATGTAACAAATGTGGTATAGCTGAGATACTAAAACATAATTTGTAAATCGCTGCGCCTTTCAAGAGTGAAACGAAATGTTACTGAAACTGTCACCCGCACCATGCTATAACGCAAATAGTATAGCTCTTTGTTAGAGTCCACACGTGGCAAACTTCAGAGTTCCCGTGACGAGCACTGCTAAACTTAAAGTCCCGATGTACACGGTACACTTCACACTGTGTAGGGAACACTTGGCACTGTTTACTGTCACTTGCACTTGTTCAGTTTCTCACTTAGTTTTCTTTGATTTCACTTCAATTAAAACTAACTGTTTTGCTTTAACATTCCGCTTATTATAACCCTAAATTGTTCCAAATGTTTCTTTCTCGAAAATTCGCCTATATGACAGATTGGTCGTAATGCTTCTGTCCTTGTCTTCGCCTATCTCTTTCTTTTTATTCATAAAACTCGCTCTATCTCAGTCTTAATTAGACTGAGATAGAGCGAGTTTTATGAATAATTCTGGAAACATCTAATGTCAATTTTTACATTGTGAATTTTGTCCTGTCCTTTTCATCTGCTATCCTTTTTCTTTAGTTCTGGTATTATCTAGAACATTCTAGCGCTCTTCCAAAAGCCACCAAAATCTCTTAGTGGTACTAGGATTCGAAGCCCGAACGTGAAGTCACAATATATGCTTGTAATGACAATATCAGACCATTATTAATTCTAATAAAAAATGTGAGATATTTCCTTGCTTCTTTGAGATATTTTACCTTGCTATTTTGACGGTCACCGTAGCCTAGTTGGTAGTGCTCCTGCCTACGAAGCTGGTGGTCCTGGGTATGAATCCCGGTAAGTACATCCATGACTCAGAAACAAATATTCGTGCTCATCACACAAATATTTGTTTCTGAGTCATGGATGTTTTCTATGTATATACGTATTTATCTATCTATATAAGTATGTATATCGTCGCCTGGTACCCATAGTACAAGCTTTGCTTAGTTTGGGGCTAGGATGATCTGTGTGACATTGTCCCTAGATATTATTATTATATTATATTTCCTTAATTAAGATTGTTACTTATTAAATACAAAAATACAAATACAAAAATGTTTATTGCATTATTACACATATGTTAGACAACAAATTTGTTGGCGTCTCCTTTTAGGCATATAGATGCCTGTGCCAGAAAACGCTATTCCTTAGTAACAATGTTAATTATCATTTATTTAATGGCATTCCACGTTATTCACACGTAATTTTGCCAGTGTGTGTACTAGTAAGTTGCCACAAAGTATTCAAGAACTAGCAAAGAATATCTGCAGTCCATCTCATCCTTTGTAGTGCGTATAGTAATCGTTCCGAGTAGGGATTGCAATCCCGCACTGTTTCCAATCCCGCGGGATTTTTGCTGGATTGACTTCGTTACAGCGGGATCTCGCGTGATTTATAGATTTTTATATAAACTTTATTATGGTTATAATCAACTTTTAATTTAAAATAATAAAATCAACAACGCCTTACTTACTATTAATTGGCTAATTATTTCACCAGTTCGGCTACTTTAATAAAAGAAGTCCAGAAACATAAAACAATATCAATAGGTATTTGGTAGAATACTTTTGTACTCTACTAGTAAACTAAAAATGTTAATTCTAATCTTTACCTGAGGTAATAGTCATAATCAGTATTTTGTATTTTTTTTAAATTAAATTAAATTTATTCATAAAACCATAACATAGATGTTACAAAAACAGGTGTAACGATAATAGCTGCAGTAGTGTTTCCACTGTGTTGCAATTACTATCGCCTTCTTCCATAAAATAGTATGAATTACAAATTACTTATTTCAGTTTTAAAAAGCTAAAATTAAAATTAGTATTCACAAAAAGTATCTAAAATCTTACTAAATAATTAATCGCATCGTTAGAAATATAAAACAATAAAATAATCTGTCACTTCTCTTTTTGATAAAATCAAAAGAATTGGCATCTGGATCGCGGGATCCAGCTTTGGTGGATTCCAATCCCTAGTACCGATGGAATATCTCCGAGAAAACGGGCAGCAATGTCTCTGTGTACTATGACCTTTATTTTTTGGAACGAAGTTCCTTATGTTAGCAATAAATTTTCTTTTCTTTTTCTGTTCTTTCTTTCTTATCGTGTGAAAGGGGGCTAGACGGAAACAACACATTTTGCAGCTGTGCGGCGTGCGCATGTTTCTCTGTCTGTCTATCTCTCTCCCTCTCTCTGTCTCTCTTATAGAAAGCAAGCCCGATATTTTCATTTCTATTTCGCATTGAACAGTGTGGTGTCGACGATTATTTTTGTTGAGTGTATACAGGTTTTTTGTACATAATAAATAATACTTGACACCTCTCAAGTTGTTTTTTTACGTGGTGGAAATGCCATTCGCACGTTGTGTAGAGCCGACCCACTAACCACGGTAGCCAGTGCCTGTAGCGGGGGCTCTGGGTACTCGTGAACGATCTCGCCAGTACCCCCGCCGTACACTGAGCGTCTGAGACTTTCCCCCGGGAACGGGAGGGGCCCGAATGCCTCCCCCATCCCCATCACGCACAAGCGCGTTTTGGCAACCTGAGCTACAGCAGGCTACCTCTTCCCGCTTATACAAGACGAGTGGAGTGCCCTCCCTCCAAACGCCAGCGATCCCAGGGGCGGCGCCTAGCCGGGGAGAAGCCAGCCGGACGCCGCATACTCTCTCGCACTGAGATTACCTCCCAGCGCCGGTGTGTACTATACCTACATACTGCCTATTTGACGCTCACCGTAGCCTAGTTGGTAGTGCTCCTGCCTACGAAGTTGGTGGTCCTGGGTTCGAATCCCGGTAAGTGCAAATATTTGTGTGATGAGCACGAATATTTGTTTCTGAGTCATGGATGTTTTCTATGTATTTAAGTATTTATCTATCTATATAAGTATGTATATCGTCGCCTGGTACCCATAGTACAAGCTTTGTTTAGTTTGGGGCTAGGATGATCTGTGTGACATTGTCCCTAGATATTATTACAGCGGTCGCCAACCCGTCCATTGTGGAAATCATTTGGGAAATTCTTTGTCCAGCTCTATATTAAATTCAATTTAAAAACAACCACCCAAGTGCGAGTTCGACTCGCGCACGAAGGGTTCCGTAATATTATCTATAAAAACGAGCAAAATATATCAAAAAAAACCTTTGTTGTATGGGAGCCCCCTTATATATTGATTTTATTTTGTTTTTTAGTATTTGTCGTTATAGCGGCAACAGAAATAGGTATATTATCTGTGTAAATTTCAACTGTCTACCTATCACGGTTCATGAGATACAGCCTGGTGACAGACGGACAGTCAGACAGCGAAGTCTTAGTAATAGGGTCCCGTTCCACCCTTTGGTTGCGGAACCCTAAAAACGTAATTCGGCTGACACGATGTTGATCCAGTTGGGGGTTAAATGCTACCGCGTCCGTAGGCTTTTGCTCTAGAGACCCTTTACGTGACCCCTGGGTAGCGCTAAATGGTAGCAACATTTCATGTGGTAGGCTTCGGCCGTGGCTGGTCACCACCCATCCGGCAAAACTGAGGCACCGTAGTGGTCGCGTTCCGACGTGACGTAACGTGACAGGTGAAGCCGTTTGAAGGATGGGTATAGTCAGTTGTGTTACATCGACAAACCGGCTCCAAGAATATTGGTGGTATTTGTGCACCGGATGCCTAGTCATGAAGAATATAATACATAGAAGCACAATTCTCTGCTGGCTGACCGCAAGTAATATGGGACCCAAGTAGCGTACTAGCCACTTCATACTTCAGCCATGCCATGATGTATAGGTATACATAGGTTATAGTTAAGTACCTTTTTTATACCAGAGGGCGACAAACAAGCAAGTGGGTCACCTGATGGTAAGTGATAACCGCCGTACATGGACACTCGCGACACCAGAGGAGTCGCGGGTGCGTTGCCGGCCTTTAAGAGTCAGCAAACAAGTATTGCTGACTAGTGTTGAAAATGACTAAAGTGACTGAATTAGACTGACTGTCATTTACGGTCAAATTGGTCAAAAATGGTCATTAACTGTCCAA
This sequence comes from Pseudoips prasinana, assembly GCA_951640165.1. NCBI lineage: Eukaryota > Metazoa > Arthropoda > Insecta > Lepidoptera > Nolidae > Pseudoips > Pseudoips prasinana. Next base: position 11,435,897 of record OX621254.1, read on the forward strand.
AAACGGTCATTTTCAGTCAATTTGATTTCAGTAATTTTTATTACCTTTTAAGTTTTTGTCGTTGATAAAGTCTACAACTTCTAAATTGAAACAAAAAAGTGATTTTTATGACTTATAGTATTAATATATAGTGTTAATCATTTTACATTTCTAATCATGCGTGCATTTAAGACAAAATAGCAACGTCGCATCGCCTCGCGCATCGAATTTGATGTCGTCTTATCCTCTCATGATATAATAGAAAATAAAACGTGGCTTCATTTAAACTTGCATATAAATTAGGCACCTAGATAAATAAATAATTGGGTGGTAGTCGAGAGTAGACAATAATATTTGGGTCAAATTGACTGAATTTGACAGTAAATGACCGGTCATTTAAGGTTTATGACAATTGTGACTAGTCATATTCAGTCATTTTACATATCTATTGCTGACCCTTCAAAATGAGATCTGGCGACCTTACTCACACTCGGAAACTCAACATTAAATTATTAATGTTATTATTAAGGAACGTCTTCTGTAAGGTGGAGGTACTTCCCCAGTCGGGCCGCTCTTTGAGCGAATGAACGCTGTGCTGTGCTCCGTGTTCAGATGTACGAGGGAAGTAGCGCTAAAATACAACTTAACTTGTATAAAACGCAGAAACCAATATACAGTTGAAGTCACCTATTAACTAATCCCCTAGTCGCTGGAAATCGCTGGATGCGGATAGCGCAAGAACAGCAATTGTGGAGATCTTTGAGGGCGGCCTTTGTCCAGCAGTGGACGTCTTCCGGCTTATATGATGATGATTAATTAATCAGGGTATGGCTATATGGAAAGATTATCAAAATAAATTCTTCCCATAACTCGTTTGTATCTAAGTAATTTCAGGTCGTAAACCACGAATTAATAGAAAACCTCAACAATGTCTTGCTAATGAGGAATACCAGTGAAAATTAAATCAAACTTAGGCAAATAAAATAATTCCTTCCCCTAACACGTTCATGAATCATTTTTGTCGTAACAAGTTCTGAGAATGACTCCAGGATACTTTAATTCGCTCATTAAATAATAAAATAAGTGTTATCATTAGTTAGTTAACCCATGAATAATACGACAAATAAACCGTTAGCATTGCAATTAAATCATAAAATTCTCTACTGTGATTGGCCAATGAAACCGCAGAACATAGTCTTTTTCATCACGCGTCACACCGAATACGCACCTTCATTGGTCGAATGCATACATCGACAATTTTATGCGATGACACTTTATTTTTTATAAGGCAGGGGGAATGCCTTGGCATTCCACCTAGAAAAAAGTGCCTGCGGGTGGGTATTACTTGCACCGATTAAACCTAACTTACCGTGGATTTATCTTGGAGGAACCCCGGGTCTGCGATGATACTGCTCAAAGCACTAGTACCACAGACTATAGATTGCTAGTACTCGTGATGTAGACGGGACGGTTGGCATCATTGGTATACTCAGAACATTAAAAAAAAGGCTACCATATTTATTAAACACTTTACCAGAGGACATCAGGCACGAAAATAACAAAATAATTTTTAAACGTAAGTTAAGGAATTACTACCTGGAGTATTGTTAAAACCGGTATGACCTAGTAGTATGATATAGGTACACATTATTATTGTTTAATGTACGGAGACTAGATCTCACAGTCAAACCGTAAACACGGTTTTGTGGGACTAAAAGTGTAACTATTTAAATTATTTTTTGTGAAATAATAAATAAAAAAAAATACTATATATTGGTGTTTACCTACACTCCGCAGATCGTGGTTTCGATTCCCACCCAGGACAGATTTTTGTATGTATGAACATGTCTATTTGTGCTGAGTCTGGGTGTTATTATCTATAATAAGTATGTATAAACAAAAGAAAAGTAGTATGTAACATATGAGTTATCTGGTCTTCATAGTACAAGCTCTGCTTAGTTTGGGATTAGATGGCTGTGTGTGAATAAGAGCCCAAGATATTATTAATATAATAGGAAATTAAAATTTTTTGTGTGTCTCAAACAGTTACATATGTATAATTTTTATTACGTATTGAGACTGTTTCATTCACATTCATTTAGTTTATATTTATTTCATTTAAAAATACAAATGTGAAGCCCCAATAAGTAATTAATCAAACTTGAGCGAGACAATCCCTATTCGGTTTGTCTCACTCCTTTCCTTTAAATAATAATGCCCTGGAATAGTCCAGCTGGACCTTTGGTTAGACCGTTGGGCTGTGGAGTAAGCGGTCTCAATTTCAGAATCAAGATGGACCATTTTTCGAATTTAGGTATGTACAGACGCCAGCACATCAAGCTACCCCAATCTATCAAATTTCTTTATCTACTAACTTTATCACATATCACTTTCAATTGGGGAACTTTGACAGATTGGGATAGCTTGATATGCTGGCGTCTGTACAAACACATATCAGCCGGAATAGTCCACTGAAAAGAGCTCGTGGTATGGATTCCCATTCACATTTATACCCAGATTTTTTAATCCTTTTTTTATCAGTATTTTTCTGTATGAATGGTATATTACCTCAATACTTTTTTTTATAATTTATTTTTGAAGTACAGACGCCAGCACATCAAACTTCCCCAATCTGTCAAACCCCAATTGAAAGTGAACCTTATGCTTTTCTGATATAATTGTAAATCGATAAAAGAAATTTAGCTGGATAGTAGCTGGATGTCCTGGCGTCTGTACATACGTATTGACAGATCGTCGATATGTATGGAGAATAAGCCAGTCACTACCGCGTCTTAAGCCCAACTGAATCAACATGCACCTGCATTCTCTGATGCATCGCTGAACAAACACAGCATCGCGGTGACAATGAGAACAAACACGTTTTATTGCCTCCAATAAACATGTGTAAACACTTAGATTATCTGTACCACATGCTGGCAACGTGCCGCTATACACAAGGTGTACTTCTCTGTCAAGGAAGTACCGGGAAAAGATCAATAATATACTAAATGTTTGTTATTCATCCAAATTTATTCTATCACCTTCAAAGTATGCTCCTTCAGAAACGATACACTTACGCCAACGAATAATCCATTCATCAAAACATTTTTTAAACGCTGCTTTCGGAATTGAGTTCAGTTCTCGCCGCGAATTCTCCTTTGTGTCTTCTACCGATTGAAAACGGGTACCACGAAGTGGTAATTTGAGTTTAGGAAAAAGAACTTGCTGTGTGGTGACGGCCTAAGAATATCACCACCCCCTCTCATCCCGTGGGGGGACGTAAAAGTCGTCCCGAGGGAAATATATACACCAGAGAACGGGCAGCAGCGTTCTCCTGAGTACCATGTCCACCTTACTGCGATCGCCAACCCGTCTGCCAAGCGTGGCGATTATGGCAAATCCCCTCAAATGATGGACACAACCAAACCGCGGCCCCCAGTCCCCGGCAGCCCTGCTATTCCCAGCCGTGGTAACAGCTGTGGTTACGGTAGGGCAGGGGGTGCTAAGAATCCCCGGCAGATTCCGCGTTACCAACACCGACGACCTCTGGCCCTGGCAACATATAACACACGTACACTGCGGGCCGACGAGAAGATAACCGAACTGGAGGAAGAATTGAGCAGGTTACATTGGGATATTGTAGGATTATCTGAAGTCCGAAGAGAGGGGGAGGACTCGATAATACTGAAATCCGGAAACCTGCTCTATTACCGGGAGGGTGACCAAATATCCCAAGGTGGTGTCGGGTTCATAGTCCACAAGTCCCTCGTGAACAACCTAGTGAAAATCGAGAGTGTGTGACGAGGGTTGCGTACCTTATACTCAGAATCACCAAGCGGTATTCGTTGAAGGTTATACAGGTATACGCACCCACTTCGACACACTCCGACGATGAAGTCGAGGTTACGTATGAGGACATATCCAGAGCCATACATACCTCTAACTCGTATTTCACTGTGGTCATGGGGGACTTTAACGCGAAGTTGGGCAAACGATTCGGTAATGAGCTGAGAGTGGGGGGAATTTGGAACTGGAGACCGGAACCCCCGGGGCCAAATGTTGGCCAACTTCATGGAGAAGGAGGGACTCTTTATGATGAATTCCTTCTTTAGGAAGCCGGATCACCGCAAATGGACCTGGGTGAGCCCCGATGGTAAAACTAAAAATGAGATAGACTTTATCTTGTCGACGAGACGACAGATGTTCAATGATGTCTCCGTGATCAATGCGGTTAAAACCGGGAGCGATCACAGACTGGTCAGAGGCTCATTGAACCTTAATGTCAAACTCCAGAGGTCCCGACTGATAAAGTCTACGCTCCGACCTATACCTATCCACGTCCAAAACCCCGAACCATTTCAGCTCGAACTGCAAAACCGTTTCGAATGCCTAGCAGACTGCGAGGAAGTGGACTCATACTATGACAGGCTCGTAGAAGCTGTCCATACGGCTGGGTCTAAGGTCTTCAAGGCCCGTCGTACAAACAGAACTAAAAAGATCTCTGACTTTACCCTGCAACTTATGGAAGATAGACGGAAAATGGTTCTGACATCCTCAGATGATGCTATCAGATATCGGCAGCTCAACAGACAGATCTCAAAGTCTTTGACTCGCGACCCGCGGCAATTTAATACAATTAGTATTAAAGAGGCCATCGAGCGAAACAAAGGCTCTAAAGTGTTCGCAAGAGTTCTGTCTGTTGGACAGAGCCAACTGACGAAGCTGAAGACTGAGGATGGTAGAATCGTCACGTCTAAGCCTGAGTTGCTGGGAGAGATCGAGAAGTTCTACGGACAGTTATATACGACAACACAGCCACCTGTCAAAAGTCATGCCTCAGATCCCAGAGCACGACTAACCCGACATTACACCGAAGACATCCCGGACGTCAGCCTGTACGAGATTAGAATGGCTCTCAAACAACTCAAGAACAACAAGGCGCCTGGTGATGATGGAGTTACAGCAGAGCTTCTGAAGGCGGGTGGTACACCAATCCTACGGGCCCTTCAGAAGTTATTTAACTCCGTCATACTAGATGGTCAAACGCCACAAGCATGGTACAGAAGTGTGGTGGTGCTCTTCTTCAAAAAGGGCGACAAAACCCTATTGAAGAATTATAGACCCATCACACTGCTGAGCCATGTTTACAAGTTGTTTTCGCGGGTCGTTACGAATCGTCTCGCGCGCAGATTTGACGACTTCCAGCCTCCCGAACAAGCCGGTTTCCGAAAAGGCTATAGCACCATAGACCACATACATACGCTGCGGCAAGTTATACAGAAGACCGAAGAGTATAACAAGCCACTGTGCTTAGCGTTTGTGGACTATGAGAAAGCCTTCGATTCTATCGAAACATGGGCCGTGCTGAGGTCTCTCATAAGGTGCCAAATTGACTACCGGTATATCGAGGTGATAAAGTGTTTGTATGAAAACGCCACTATGTCAGTGCGACTCCAGGACCAGATCTCGAAACCTATCCACTTGCAGCGAGGCGTGAGACAGGGAGATGTTATATCTCCGAAACTGTTCACCGCTGCATTGGAAGACGTCTTCAAGCTTCTGGACTGGAAAGGCTTTGGCATCAATGTCAATGGCGAGTACATCACTCACCTTCGATTTGCCGATGATATAGTAGTCATGGCTGAGACCATGGAAGACCTCGGTACAATGCTCGATGACCTCAGCAGAGTCTCTCAACAAGTGGGTCTGAAAATGAACATGGATAAGACGAAAATCATGTCAAACGTCCATGTTGCACCCACTCAATTGAAAGTTGGTGACTCTGCACTCGAAGTTGTAGAGAACTATATTTACCTAGGACAGACCATCCAACTAGGTAGGTCCAACTTCGAGAAGGAGGTCAATCGTAGAATCCAACTCGGCTGGGCAGCGTTCGGGAAGCTACGTAACATCTTCTCGTCCAAAATACCGCAGTGTCTCAAGTCGAAAGTCTTCGACCAGTGTGTGTTGCCAGTGATGACATACGGAACAGAGACGTGGTCGCTCACTATGGGCCTTATTAGAAGGCTCAAGGTCACCCAAAGAGCAATGGAGAGGGCTATGCTCGGAGTTTCCCTGCGGGATCGTATCAGAAATGTCGAAATCCGCAGGCGAACCAAAGTCACCGACATAGCCCGAAGAATTGCAAAACTGAAGTGGCAGTGGGCGGGGCACATAGCTCGTAGAACCGATGGCCGTTGGGGCAGAAAGGTTCTTGAGTGGCGACCACGAACCGGAAGACGCAGCGTGGGCAGGCCCCCTACAAGATGGACCGATGATCTTGTGCGGGTCGCTGGAAACAGCTGGATGCGAATAGCGCAAGACCGGCAATTGTGGAGATCTTTGGGTGAGGCCTTTGTCCAGCAGTGGACGTCTTTCGGCTGATATGATGATGATGATGATGAGGAAAAAGAAAGAAGTCAGCTGGAGCCATATCTGGTGAATATGGTGGTTGCTGGATGGTATTTGTTGAGTGTTTGGTCAAAAATTCGTTCACAATGATGGCCTTGTGCGAAGGCGCATTATCGTGGTGCAAAATCCAAGAATTTTCTCTGGCCTTTTTCGACGAATTTGCTCTCTTAAACGGCGCATAACGCTCAAATAATATTCTTTATTTACCGTGTATAAGAAATATGAAGCAGAACAAATTTTTGGTTCACTATTTATGTCGACTGCCTCGTTGGTCTAGCGGTAGTGGTTTCAGCCGCAGATAATGAGGTCCTGGGTTCAAAAAGTGATTTGGGATTTGAAGGTCACCGTAGCCTAGTTGGTAGTGCTCCTGTCTACGAAGCTGGTGGTCCTGGGTTCGAATCCCGGTAAGTGCAAATATTTGTGTGATGAGCACGAATATTTGTTTCTGAGTCATGGATGTTTTCTATGTATATAAGTATTTATCTATCTATATAAGTATGTATATCGTCGCCTGGTACCCATAGTACAAGCTTTGCTTAGTTTGGGGCTAGGATGATCTGTGTGACATTGTCCCCAGATATTATATTTTTCCGTAAAAAGAAATTTGTCTCTACGGATGATGGTTAAACTACGCCCATATGCGGGAAATCAGAAACACTTCATTTTTATTTGGGTTCCGTATCTAAAAGATGTGTTGCCAGTGATGACTTACGGAACAGAGACGTGGTCGCTCACTATGGGCCTTATCAGGCGGCTCAAGGTCACCCAAAGAGCAATGGAAAGGGCTATGCTTGGAGTTTCCCTGCGAGATCGAATCAGAAATGTTGAGATCCGCAGGCGAACCCAAGTAACCGACATAGCCGCAAGAATTGCCAAGCTGAAGTGGCAGTGGGCAGGGCACATAGCTCGTAGAGCCGACGGCCGCTGGGGCAGAAAGGTTCTCGAGTGGCGACCACGAACTGAAAGACGCAGCGTGGGCAGGCCCCCTACAAGATGGACCGATGATCTGGTGCGGGTCGCTGGAAATCGCTGGATGCGGATAGCGCAAGACCGGCAATTTTGGAGATCTTTGGGGGAGGCCCTTGTCCAGCAGTGGACGTCTTTCGGCTGATATGATGATGATGATCCAAAGATACAGACGCCCGCACATCAAGCTACCCCAATTTGTCAAATTTCCCCAATTGAAAGTGAACCTCATGCTTTTGGGTGACCTTCAGCGACCACGTCTCTGTTCCGTAAGTCATCACTGGCAACACACACTGGTCGAAGACTTTCGACTTGAGACACTGCGGTATTTGGGACGAGAAGATATTACGTAGCTTCCCGAACGCTGCCCAGCCGAGTTGGATTCTGACATGTGACACGTGTGAACGAAATTATTTATTTCTATTGCCGCTATAACAAAGAATAAAAAAATCCCCTCGTTGACTCGCAATTTTATTTATAAAAAAGAACTATGTATTGAATTAAAATAATGCTATTGTAAAAGCATTTCAAACGTTACATCAATTTTAACATAAATAAATATAATTATTATTTGAACTTATATTGGAACGTAAAAAAGTCTGATCTGACAGATAGGTGTCTTACAACTGACAACAGTTCAGAACATTTCACGTCAAATCTGATGTAAACTGACAGGTGACTTGAAAACATTATTATAGCGGCAGCTTCGTAATTATATTATGAAGACAAGGAAGAAAAATAATTTGAGCCTACTTTACCTACATTTTGGGGTTCCGTACCCTGTCTAGGGCTAGACCTTATAGGTACTTGTGGTATGAGGTAAGTGTGCGGAGCTGAAAGTAAACTCTGGATACCAAAAATAATATACTGATTTATTAACTTTAAACTTTACAATAATGACTTCCTTTTTGCGAAATAGAATATAATATTAGTTGTCGGACCGTTAAATGAGCCGGTGCGCGCGTTTATATAGGCGAGGTCGCAGAGTAGGGGTCGAGCTGGTGCCCCCCCCCCCGCCTCTCGCAGGGCTAGGCGTCAACATCCTCCCCCCTTGAAGGTATCTCCTTCAATCATATGCCTGTGTCGAGCAAAGGGCACAAGCGGTTTACTGCACGACGAACGATGCCATTTGCTGTCCTCACGTCTGCTACTCTGGCCACTTCATCATTGCCCAAGTGTAAGGCCTGTATTCGTCCTATTTTCCATTTTAACGGAGGTAAGTTGTTATCCTTGATGATGACCATATCTCCAATTTGTAATTTAAAATCCGCTTTACGCCATTTGGTACGATGCTGGAGCTCAGTGACGTAATCATGCTGCCATCTCATCCAAAAACATTGTCTCATCTGTTCTAATTGTTCGTATCTGTGGAGTCGATTGCAATTAACATTTGACAAGTCAGGAGAGGGAAGAGCTATCAGAGGTTTGCCAACGAGAAAGTGCCCAGGAGTCAGAGGTTGGAAATCATTAGGATCGGATGACATAGGAAATAAAGGCCTGGAATTCAAAATGGCTTCAACTTGAACAAATAATGTGGAAAGTTCTTCATATGTCAAGTGCCTGTTTCCTAATACTCTTTTTACATGAAATTTGGCAGATTTTACCCCTGCCTCCCATAATCCTCCAAAATTTGGGGCATATGGTGGTATGAAGGCGAACTTCATACCTTCATCTGAACAGAAATTATTTATATCTCCTTTATTTACTAATAAAAATTTATTTAGTTCATTACTAGCACCTAAAAAATTTGTCGCATTATCGCAATATAATGTGTTTGGTTTTGAACGCCGCGAAATAAATCGCCTGAGTGCCAATAAAAAAGCTTCGGTACTTAAGTCACTGACAACTTCCAAATGCAGAGCCTTGGTTGTAAAACAAACAAATAAACACATGTAACATTTACTGATCTTACAACCGCGACCCTTCCTATCAGTTATGAGATAAGGCCCAGCTAAATCAACTCCAGAAGTTTCAAAGGGTGTACCAGGGTTCAAACGCTGCTTGGGTAAGTTCCCCATAATGGGCACTATCGACTTAAACCTAAATCGCTTACATACTATACAACTATTAGCTACGCTCCTAGCTATTTTACGAGCATTGATGACCCAATATTTTTCTCGAACAGCTGAGACCATTAATTGACATCCACCGTGAAATAACTTAATGTGTTCGTTATCAAAAATAAGCCTTGACAATCGGTGATTGGAATCCAAAAGGAAAGGATGCTTTTTATCATATGGAAGAGGTGAATTACGAATACGACCTCCCACCCGCATTACTTTAAGGTCAGAATCCAAAAACGGGCTAAGAGATAATAATCTACTTTTATTACTTAGAGGCTTATTTGTCAATAGTTGATGATACTCATTACTAAATGAATCTAACTGCGACAGTTTAACTAAATGAAACATGCTGTCATTTAGTTCATCAACAGTAAAATAACTACAAATAAGTCTATTTTCACGATTCTTAATTCTACAATTCTTAATAAATCTAAGTACGTAGGCTATTGTGTTTTGTAATCTCCTAAGCTTAGAATAACGTTCGAATTCTAATAAAGTATTTTTAATATTTACATTTGCTACCAATGTACCTACGAGTTTTACTTCGGGTAACTGTACATTTTTTAACTTATTTTTATCTACATTTGGCCAATCATTCTCTGATAACAATAGAAAAGATGGCCCACTCCACCATAATTTTTGCACTGAATCCTTCATTTGATCTACTCCTCGAGAAATGTAATCCGCTGGGTTTACACCGGTTGGTACGTATCGCCATTCACTATCTTTCGTTAAACTTTTAATTTTAATTACTCTGTTCGCAACAAAAACCTTTAATTGTTTTGAAACTGCGCGATCAGTACGCAACCACCCGAGCACAATCATCGAGTCTGTCCAGTAAACATAACGAACCACATCACAACGCAAGGCATGAGTCACCCGTTTTCCTAACTCGGCGGACAATAACGCGCCGCATAACTCGAGTTTAGGTATAGTTAGACTTTTTAATGGAGCGACCCTTGATTTAGCGCAGAGTAATTGTACATGGATGTCTCCGTTCCGATTGATTGAGCGCACATAGGCACACGTCCCATATGCATACATAGAAGCATCCGAAAAAATATGGATTTCAATGTGTACGGCGTCTTTACACATGACATGCCTAGGTACTTCAACACAGATAAGAGAATTCATGTTTTTAATAAAGTTATGCCACAAGATTTTTATTTCGTCAGTTACGGGGTCATCCCACTCATATTTACATAACCACAACTTCTGTAAAATTAATTTAGCCTTAATAACAAAGATACTTAAAAGACCTAAAGGATCGAAAATCTTTGCAATAGAAGATAATATACTTCGCTTGGTAATTTTTTGATCGTTGTCTATTTGTACACAAAATTTGAATAAATCAGACTGAGGGGACCAAGTTAACCCTAAAGTACTAGTAACCGTTTTAAATTCAGTGATTGATTGCACTTCATTTGACTTGTTTTCACAAAATAACTTAGTAGCATTTGATCTAAACTTTCGTAAACTAAATCCGGCTGAACTTAAGATTCTAGTAATAATTCTACAAATTCGGTTTAACCCTTCCTCAGTCTGATGTCCGGTAATTAAATCGTCCATGAAAATATCATGCTTAATTATTTCTTTGATTTCTACATCATCACACTCATTTGATAACTGCAAAAGACAACGGGTACTTAAAAACGGGGCAGACGCGGTTCCGTAGGTAACCGTGTTTAACCTCAAATACGTAAGTGGTTCGTGCTCATTATCCCTCCATAATATCATTTGCAAATGTCTTTGACTGTCAGATACTAATATTTGCCTATACATTTTTTCAATGTCTGACGTCATGACAAATTTATGTTGCCTCCACCGGAGCAATATAGTAAATAAATCATCTTGAATCACCGGACCTACCATTTGTATGTCATTCAACGAATACCCACTACTTGATTTCTGTGACGCGTTGAACACTACACGAAGTTTTGTTGTCTCACTCTTTTCGCGAATGACTGGATGATGCGGTAAATAACATGCAAAGGCAGGCTTACAAGTCTCAGACAAGTGATTCAATCGTTCATATTCCTTTATAAACTCCGTATAAGAACTTTTTACACTAGGTTGTTTTTTAAATCTTTTTTCTAAATTAATTAAACGTGATTTTGCTATTCCTAACGAATCGCCTAATATGGACGGAGATGTGTGGAATGGCATCTTCACACAAAACCTACCGTCACTCATTCTACAGGTATTTTCTACAAAATGTTTTTCACAAAATTCTTCTTCAGTGCTATACTGTTTTTCATTTATATTTAATACATCTTCAATTTTCCAAAATTTCTCTAATTGCTCACTAATACTTCTAGTTAAATTACATTTTACTTCATATGGTGGGGCATTCCTACTATACACTGGACCAGTGACAAGCCAACCTAACTTCGAATTCTGCAGTGTAGGAAGACCTTTACCTAACTTTACTTGTTGACCGGTCACTAAATCCCAAAACAAATCTGCCCCTATTAATATATCTACGTCGGCAGGTTCATAAAATCTACTATCCGCCAAGTTCACGAATATGTCACCCGGAATATTCAATTCATTTACATTTACCTTTACATTTGGTAACCTATTCGTAATTTTTGGCAAGATCATGCAGATAACTTCTACCGAAAAATCGTTATACATTGAGTTTATAACTAACTTACAGCTGTTTGCTACTTGTATCTTACTATTTCCTATACCATAAATATTCATATTTTGATTAGTTCCTGAGCGCGACAACCCTAACTTATTACATAAATCTACAGTTACTATTGATACTTGGCTACCAGAATCTAATAATAAGCGTGCTACATAATGTTTATTATCTATTTTGCTAAATACTTTAACTAGCGCAGTTGAAAGAAGTACGTGTTTAGCGGCGATCGTAGATAAGGAAACCGGTTCCGCTGCGAGCGGCGTTGGCGAGCTCGCATGTTGCTTAGGCGCAGTGATCGACTCGGCGGTCATTGAAGTCGTTGCCGGTTCGATCCTCGCCTGATGCACACCGCTGATCGAGTTTACGTTAACATCAGCTGTTTGAGGTTTACTTCTATGCAATAAAGAATTATGTTTGTATTTGCATGTTTGACAGCCACGTGATTTACAATTATATGCGCGATGACCCGGTTTAAAACAATTAAGACACAATTTATTTTTTGAAACAACTTCGTTTCTTTCTGCCAAACTCATAGAAATAAACCTCGTGCATTCAAACAAGCGATGATCTTGATTACAAACTACGCAACTCGAAGGACGATTATTGCCAGTTTGAGCAGACGCAACCAAATTCGAGGTCCTTTCATGTTTACTATTTCCACTTGTTTTACCCGACCTGCTAGATTCGATTACGTCAGCTCGATCACGTAAAAATTTAAAGAATTCCTCGAGGGTAGGTACATCTTTTAAGGAACTTTTATATTCCTCCCACTTTCTAGAAGTTCCATTATCTAATTTATTTACGGCTAAATAGATTATCATGGTATCCCAGTGTTCTACCGGTTGTTCTAAGGTCTTTAAGCCTCTTAAATTCTTAGTTATATTATCAATCATCAAACGTAATGATATTTCCGACTCTCTTGTAACACCTTCTATACTAAATAATGCTTTCATATAATTACTTATTAACAGTCTTTTGTTGTTAAATCGTTGGCACAGTAAGTCATACGCCACGAGGTAATTATCTGAACAAAACGACAATGAGTTTATTAGTAATGCAGCGCTACCCTCTAATGATGATCGCAAGTAATGAAATTTATTTATCGGATCAATGTTTTCGTTTTTATGAATTAATGCCTCGTATTTATCTCTATACTCTAACCATTTGCTACAAGTCCCATCAAACATGGGTAACTTAATAGTGGGTAATTTTATAGAACTAGTAAATGCATCGGCACTTTCGAAACCTCCAGAGTGTCTAAAAGACTGATGGGCTATACTTTTCCGTTTAGCATGAACTTCTAATTTATCTAAAATGCATTGACCTTGAGAAATCAAAGAATAAAATTGACCTTCGATCTCGGAACGAATTTTCATTTGCTCGCTCGGATCTTCAGATTCAATTTCAATCTCAGATTGTAAATCATCGAAAGTAGAAAAACATGCTTCTAATTTAGCTAACCTTAATCGTAGCTCTGAAATTTGCTGATCTGATAGTTTTTCAACGTCTTTAATATCTTCTAAATACGATTTAAAAATTGTCAACCTACCCTTTATGTAACTACGCCGTTTTATTGGCTCTGCACTCTTTCTGGCCGGTAAAGACATTGTATAATATGACAAATTCTACGTTGTGTAATTAAATTTAACAATACCCAGGTTCTATACAAACAAACACCAGAATATCAGAAACCTTGTCACAAATCTGTTAATATCGGCACTAGGAAAAACGTAAGCAGGTAGTCGGGAAAAAATGGAATGGGCTCACCAAGTTGGCGTACAAATGTTCCTTTGGTCTACTCTCTCTTCCCTTTGTCCTTTAATCTCCTTATATCCTTAGCCTTGTCCTTAAATTTGTTCCTCTTTGATTTCCACAATTTCCAATAACCTGATATCCTGGTCACGGCACCAAAATGTCTAGGGCTAGACCTTATAGGTACTTGTGGTATGAGGTAAGTGTGCGGAGCTGAAAGTAAACTCTGGATACCAAAAATAATATACTGATTTATTAACTTTAAACTTTACAATAATGACTTCCTTTTTGCGAAATAGAATATAATATTAGTTGTCGGACCGTTAAATGAGCCGGTGCGCGCGTTTATATAGGCGAGGTCGCAGAGTAGGGGTCGAGCTGGTGCCCCCCCCCCCGCCTCTCGCAGGGCTAGGCGTCAACAACCCAAAGGGTAAAACGGGACCCTATTACTAAGACTTCGCTGTCTGTCTGTCCGTCGTCACCAGGCTGTATCTCATGAACCGTGATAATTGAAATTTTCCCAGATGATGTATTTCTGTTGCCGCTTTAACAACAAATACTAAAAATCAAAATAAAAACAATATTTAAGAGGACATGCGCCGTAAATCGTCTGTAACAGACGCAAAGGCCATATATGTATATACCACACAACAAACGTGAATTTTTTGCTCGTTTTTATAGATAATGCTACGGAAGCCTTCGTGCGCGAGTCCGACTCGCACTTAGCCGGTTTTTATCTAAGTATAGAATTTAAGTTCAAGTAGTCGCGACGTATTTTCGAATTCAAGTTTATTTAAACCGACAAAAAAGACTAGATCTAAGCGAACAGTCACGACTGTTCTAGACATAAAGCCCAGTATTCAACGCGCAGCTATCTGTTTCTAGTCACAAGTTGTCCGCTCGAAACCTCGAAGAGAATGAATCACGCCTCATTAACTTGTACGAACTTCATGACAGACTGTAGAAGCGCGCCAACTTCACACTTGCGGTTTGAAGTAAGCTGATATTTCGTACTAATGACCATCATCATCATCATGTCAGCCGAAAGACGTCCACTGCTGGACAAATGCCTCCCCCAAAGATCTCCACAATCGCCGGTCTTGCGCTATCCGCATCCACAGATTTCCAGTGACCCGCACAAGATCATCGGTCCATCTTGTAGGGGGCCTGCCCACGCTGCGTCTTCCGGTTCGTGGCCGCCACTTCACACTAATGACCATCCCGTACTAATGATCATTCCGTAGTAATGACAATCCCGAAACATATATAATACGCGACGTTCCCGTTGTTTGTATATTTATTTAAATTAGATTTCAGCATTCATAAAAAAACAACAATTTTCAAAAGTAGTCTTTATTTTAAAGACAGCGCCCGCACTATGGATTTTTTTTAAACGGGACTAGTCCCTCCCTCTTACCCACCACTGCAACTCCTTTAATCTAGGATCAACAGTGGCACACAATGAAATGACACTGAGCGGTGAAGCTCAGGCATGTCCCGGGGAATCGCTGTCTTGGATCCCGCAACGAACTTGATCAGAAAGACAAAAAAGGAGGAGTTAGAAAATGAATAGTTCCACTTCCCTCCAGAGCAAAGCGGGAGACAGAATGATGTAAAGAGGCTATAGTCTCATAAAATGAGAGATTTGCAACTAGAGAAGCCAGCTGCAAAAGCACCGAGGATCAATTTAAGGGTCCTAAGTGAGCTGTTATATTTGATTCCAATAGTAGGTATGGCAAAAGCGCTTAAACGCACGGAAGTTGTTCCTTGTTGCTACAAGATCCGTATAATAAACTACACCAGATATTGGTTGCAAGGTGTTTAACATAATATCACGCTGATTTTGCCAGAGATGACACTCCCACAGGATGTGGTGAGCAGTTTGTTCATATTCGTTACTGGAAGTTGCGCACAGACAGATTGGTGAAGATACTAATTTGAAACTATACAATTTACTTTTAAAATTGCCGTGTCCGGTAAGAAATTGTGCAACACAATGGTCTATGATTAGCCAAGTTTTATTTAACCGTTCGCGTACGTCCGGAAAGAACTGGCGACCCTTGGTTGAGGTATTCCATCTACATTGCCATTTATTTAGTAGTTCGTTATTTAAGTCAGCTATTGGCATAAATAGCCTGGTTATTTTCGTACGGTCGCGTAATGATAAGAAATCATTTTCTAAATTTTCGCGCGTAGAATAATACATCGCTGCTCGTCTTTTAACTTCAAGATCAACCGGAAGTACACCCGCTAGGACAGGTAGGGCCTCTGTGCTTACTGTTCTATAGGCTTTACACAGAAATATCAACGCTAACCTCTGGCTTTGTAGTAATTTACGGCGAGCATCTCCGATGGTAGCCCTATCAGCCCACACAGGCGAGCCGTAGCATATACATCCAAGATAGGTTGCCCCGTAAATGATTTTAAGAGTATTAAAAGAGAGGCCCCAGGTTACCGTCGATATCCTTGTAAGTGCAAAAAAGTTTCGCTTAGCTTTTTCCCCAACTGATTTAATATGTTCTATAAACGAGAAATTATTTTCTAAAACTAAACCCAAATAACACGTTGATATCTTGCGTTTTACAGTAACATTATTAAGTTTTACGCTCGGGGGAGATTTTAGTTCACCTTTAAGAAGGAGTTGGTAGGTTTTATTAAGAGCAAATGTAAGGCGATTTCTTTTACCCCATTCACTTATCATACTTAAGCAAGTGTGAGCCAGATTTTCCAACTCTCTCCTGGAGTTACCCTGTATAAGTAAGAGGCCATCGTCGGCATACGCCGTTAGAGAGCAGCGTGATGGCAAGGGTAATGTCAAGAAGTCATCAAACCCGCACTATGGAATCTAATCTGTGCGTCGTGGGGTACTTTACAAACTGTAACTACTCTAACTATATAGACGGACACAAATTACATCCAGACTCCATCCATCCACAGTAAATAAAATAGTTGTCCGGCGCAGGACTCGAACCCGCGACACAAAGCGGTGCGGCGAGGCGACTGTCTTAGCCACTGCGCCGCACGTACAGTCATCATCATCATATCAGCCGAAAGACGGCCACTGCTGAACAAAGGCCTCCCCCAAAGATCTCCACAATTGACAACATTTCATATTTTTAACTGGCATGTATTATTGCGTTATTAAAAAGTAAATCCAAAACTAGGACACCCATATTTTTTCTTTTTGCGAATTAATGAACTTTTCATTCATAATTTCAACTTTGAAATTCGATGTATTCTAAAAAGACGTAAGCGGCAAATGACGTCATACATACGGTGGAATAACAATCGATCTTTGCTTTAATGTAACCCGTCAAAAAAATCACTGTCTTGTCATACTCGTTGGCGCCTAAACTTGTTTACTTTTGTTTAATGTTTTCAATTTCAAATTAAATTAAAATTGTCAATATTAAATTCGTTTCCGGTGTTATTATCCTTATTATGTTTCATTAAGTCACCATGAATGTTTCAAAATTTAAAACCGTGAATGAGAATTGACAATTTGACACGTCTTGTTTGACATTAATGTTTTAGTTTAAAACATTGGATGCTTAGGCAAACGAAACTACCTCGTCCGCCGTATTAGTGACGTCATCACACCTTTTTTAGTTTTTATTTTTTTCCTCAGAAATGAAGAAATAAAAAAATCTAAAAAAAATGTATTTGAACTCAGGATACAAAAATAAAGAAACGGTATTTTTGTTTTAAGGTGGTGTCAGTTTTGAAATGTTGTCACTTGCGCTATCCGCAGTATGCGTATCCAGCGACTTCAATAATATTCATAAATCAAATAAATAATTATCTCATACAAACTCTTCATTCTCTGTGGGAACAGAGAATGAAGAGTTTGTATGAGATAATTATTTAGCAGAGACAATTATTATAGAGAGACAATTATTTTGCAAATAAATATTTTTCGTATTTCACAAACCAGTGTTCTTCAATTTATTTACTTTCACAGCTCCATAAGTTATGTGCACAAATAATGATCATCATCATAATATCAATCTTAATGATCTCCACAGTGGAATTTTGATTAGTTTTGTGCTCACCTCTCCAACCTCCAATCGGACGTATTAACGTAGTGTCAGTTGGAGAAAAGTCCCAAAACAACAGACCCTCTCATGCATCTCCACGACATCCTAATTGGATGCCATCCGGCGTGGGTAATTAATTTTTACTCCGACAATGGCCTTTATTGCCGGTTAAGCAGTAAAAACCTCCTTGCTTAACTTTAAAAAGTATGGTTCTCATAGTCCACAGAGACGCTACTGCGACTAGGATTTCTACTCCGGTGACATTTATCGCCGCCAAAAACAAAACACAGCACAACTATTTATTATCTATATCGTATATCTACGAACGCAACACCCTGTATCATAATAAAAGTTCCAATATCCCGTAGGTGTATATTATTTTTAAATAAATATAATTAATTCTTGTAACACGTTGTGCTTATATCATTTATCGCGTTTGTATGGCATGTTTTTTTTTATTTGTTTACACTGCAACAGTTAAAAGTAAGCTGTTTGAGCGCGTGCTTGCTTTAGTCTGTGGAGAATGGTCGCGTTGAACGCACGCTCTCCGCATTGGCATTTTATATTTCGAACGTAGTAACGGGAAGTCCAGTTTAAAATTCGAACTTTAAATAAGAATCTCAGTTTTATACTTTTATATTGTGATTTTAACTTTAGTGTTGTGTTAACGTACTTAATTAAATTAAATATACATAGTATTTATAAATCTGACAAAAGCTACATTGATTTTAATTAAACTATTGAAATACGTGTTTTATTTAATATAATACAATATTTAACTGTACTTAGTAAATTAACAATAATTATTTTGAGTTTAAAGTGTAACGAAAGTGACAAAAGATTTATTTAAATAGCAATTTAAAATAAAAAGTGATTTTAAAGAAACCTATTAACAAGTATTTTGTAGTTTCAAAACTAATTGACGTGGTGTTTTCTGGAGGAAATTTTGTCAAACCTTTGGTGGAATTGTAAGTACCTATATTAATATTCTACTATATTTTAATATAAATATGAATAAATAGTTATTTTTGTGTAATCGTCGTATTAGTGTGTATGTTTGTTACTTTTTCACGTCTTAAACGGCTGGAGCGATTTTAATAAAATTTGGTATGGAGTTAGCTGACACCCTGGATTAACACATAGGCTAAAATTTATAAAGTTATAACGCGGGTTAAACCACGGGGCACAGCTAGTATTACATAATTTAAACAGTATAATGATATTAGCACCGACAAGATGGACCGATGATCTTGTGCGGGTCGCTGGAAACCGCTGGAAGCGGATAGCGCATGAACGGCATTTGCGGAGATCTTTGGGGGAGGCCTTTGTCCATCAGTGGACAGCTTTCTGCTGATAAGATGAATTATATTAGCACCGATTCTTTTATTCGTAATTAACACATTAAATGTTTATATACTAATGTTTTATTGACACCAATTTACATTTTTACATTTCAGTACAATGTTTAGAGTATTATAGGTACTTAAATATTACAAAAGTTGTCGAAAACTGATTCCCAAGCTAGGCTAATTTGCCTGTATTTTGGGAGGCAGTGTTCAATCGTGTATTTATTTTAAATTAAATTTTGGAGGTTGTCGCTGCGCTATATATGTAAAAATTTAATAAAATAAAAAGTTGATACTTTTTAATTACTTAAACAGTAACAAATGTATGTATTGCAATAATTGTTATTACTGTAATTTTAGTTTATAATGATTTTTCGTTTTTTTGTAACAGGATCCTAGAAATGGAGGAAGTTTCACCACCAAACTCTTTTAGTTGGATATTATACAACTTGGAACATTAATCGATCAGCTGATGATGCATGTACGAGACGACAAATATTTTTTTCGTATTTCACAACTGGGGCTCTACCGGCTAATTCACCGAACCTCGATTTCTTTAATGGCGTTCAAATAAATAAAGGTTACAAATGACTTAAGCAATCGTTAAATCTGCTTGAACGTTGACAATCGATTCCGGACCATTTATGACGTCACATGTGATCATGGAAGCCGATTTAACGATTGATTTAACCTTTATTTATTTAAACGCCATTCACGAAAACGATGTTCGGCGACTTAGCCGGTAGAGCCCCTTGGCCTCTACCGGCTAAGTCGCCGAACATCGATTTCTTAAATGGCTATCAAATAAATATAGGTTAGAAATGACTTAATCATTAATTAAATCGGCTTGCACGAGTACGTGTGACGTCATAAATGATCCGGAATCGATTGTCAACGTTGAAGCCGATCTATCGATTGATTAAGTCATGTTTAACCTTTATTTATTTGAACGCCATTTAAGAAATTGATGTTCGGCGACTTAGCCGGTAGAGGCCCTGGTTTAGTAGTTCATTCCATCTATTGATAGCGAGCCTTTAGCTAACCCGCCCCTAAGAATACCCACTGACCATGACCACTTAACTTAAGGACCACTATCAATAGATGAGATACTTACTTACTTATCGTATGGGCAGTGGTTACCCTGGTGTCAGAGTTGTTCAAGCCGCCCAGTAGGCCTCTGACATGGCTTAACGACTGTTGCTTAATGTACAACCGGGACCGACAGCTTAACGTGCCCTCCGAAGCACGGAGACGCTCACAAATTGAACCACTTTGGCGGTCTAGGCTAACTAGGCTCGCGGTCAGTCCATAGATGGGTCTATGGACTGACCGCGAGCCTAGTTGCTTAACCTCGCCAATCACTTACAGATTGGTGAGAGCATCTGGCTATGAGCGCCACTAGATGATAGATAATAGATGAGATAAACTAATTATTAAACTAAACCAGTTAGTGAACTTCGAAAAAAATATTTGCCGCCTCGTACAAAATGCATCATCAGCTGATCGGAATTCTTGTGTAGGGAGTTACTATGGTTTTTGGTGTATTTTGTTCAATTTAATATATTTGTTAAGTAATTAAGCTCCTTAATAACTTACCTCCAGTTACTATTTATGTATTTTTGGCCAATTGACGTGGTTGGTAAATGCTTGCCTTTCACGCCGCTGGCCGTGGTTTCGATTCCCAGTCTAGACAAATATTTGTGTGCATGCACATATCTGTTTGTCCCGTGTCGGTATAGTTATCTATATTAAGTATGTATTATTATTTATTTCTTTTTTTTTTACTCCCTCATTATTATTAGTAACTCAACATGAATAATTAAAAACATTGTTTTAATTGCCTAAATCTATACATATAATAAAATCGTAGGAAAGTCAAAACTGTACATTGAATATTTTTAATAGGATACTTAGGGCGTGATCTAAAACCGGCATCGAAGCCAAAAATATAGTTTTTAGAATTTTTATCGGTTTGTCTGTATGTATGTCTGGGCTAAACTCAAAAAGTACTGCATGGATGCAATTTGCACCGCCATCCCGCCTGCAAAAATGTGCAAATGCAAGAAGGACAATATAAAAAAGCAAATTACACGCGACAGTACGATACCCAACACGTGTTTCAGTCCTCCACGGACCATTCTCAAGGGCTGCTAACTGCACATTTTTGCGGGGGGGGGGGGGTGCAAATTTCATCCCGGCATGATTAAACTGACAATTAGCGGAATTAACACTACATATTGATTTTGATAACTAATCACACTAATATTATAAAGGCGAAAGTTTGTGAGTGTGTATGTTTGTTACTTTTTCACGTCTAAACGGCTGGAGCGATTTTAATAACATGTGGTCTGGAGTTAGCTGACACCCTGC
Source organism: Pseudoips prasinana (assembly GCA_951640165.1). NCBI lineage: Eukaryota > Metazoa > Arthropoda > Insecta > Lepidoptera > Nolidae > Pseudoips > Pseudoips prasinana. Next base: position 11,457,471 of record OX621254.1, read on the forward strand.
ATTAACACAGGCTATAATCTATACATCTATTCTACAAATAAATAAAATTGGAGTGTCTGTTTGTAATATTGAAATATCCGGTTTTTACTACATAAATATGAATATATATACGGTACATACACCAAAATAACATTTTTTACAATTTTTGTCTGTCTGTCTGTCTGTTTGTTCCGGCTAATCTCTGAAATGGCTGGACCGATATTGACGGGACTTTTATTGGCAGGTAGCTGATGTAATAAGGCGTAACTTAGGCTACTTTTGTTTTAGAAAAAGTATTTTATTTTACTAAAAAACTAAATAAACTAATTAACACGCGGACGAAGTCGCGGGCACAGCTAGTAATTTATAAAGTTCAACGCAGGTAAAACCGCGGGGAATAGCTGGTACCCTATAAAAATAACATCACACTAATATTATTGAGGCGAAAGTTTGTGAGTGTGTATGTTTTTAGGGTTCCGTAGCCAAATGGCAAAAAGCGGAACCCTTATAGATTCGTCATGTCTGTCTGTCTGTCCGTCCGTTTATTTAACGATAACCTATTTACTTGGAGATAGGTATACCTAACCAGTATGCATATTTTTTACGTTCTTATTCATACTAGAATTATCTGGCAGATTAATTATTCATTGTATGTATATGAATAAAAACTATATCAATTAATTACTGTTCAAATAAATTTATTCAAGAACTATATACTTACCTACTCATAATTAAACTCTAGTTCTAGCAAGTTGTGCTAGAACATGAGGATGGTGCCATATCGCTCTTGCACGGACAACAAGTGTATTTGTTTTTCTTTTTATTGTTATTTGTGTAATTTTCTGGTTATTTTTTTTAATTTCAATATTTTAAGACATTTATTACATCTATATATATAAAAATCAATGCCACTTTTCGTTGTAATGTTATAACTCAACAACGCCTTTACCGATTTGGGTAATTTTGGTCTTGAATTATTCGTGGAAGTCCAGGGAAGGTTTGTACGTAGAAAAAAATTTAAAAATAGTCTTAAAAAAGTGTAAAATCAACATCTTTTAGCAATTTAAAATATTTTTGTTGTTTGAATAAATCAACTTAATAATCATTTTTTTTATTACTATGCCTTATACGTAGCGAAGCACGTACCGGGCCACTAGTAAAGTATAATATTATTAAATAACCACTATCCGCCAAACTGCACAGCAGTTTGTTGGCAGAAAGATCACTTATTGACTAGCGTTATGATTATTATGACACTATACATATATTTAAACCTTAAGGCTAAAGGTACAAAATAAATAGGTTACGAATAACTCTTAAATCTTTTTCTTTGTGTTCTTCTTCATGCCATCCCATACTCACGGCCGTCCACGACTCCAAGCGACCAGTGTCAATCCAAAGGGCCTCTTGTCATCGCTACATGAAATACAAAATCCACTTCAACTTTTCATACTATTGATTGGAACGTAATTTACATGGGACAATCTGAAAGCATTCAATATCAATTAAAAAGCATTATTATAATGACGGTCACCGTTGCCTAGTTGGTAGTGCTTCTGCCTACGAAGCTGGTGGTCCTGGGTTCGAATGCCGGTAAGTGCAAATAATTGTGTGATGAGCACGAATATTTGTTTCTGAGTCATGGATGTTTTCTATGTATATAAGTATTTATCTATCTATATAAGTATGTATATCGTCGCCTGGTACCCATAGTACAAGCTTTGCTTAGTTTGGGGCCAGGATGATCTGTGTGACATTGTCCCAATATATATGTATTTTTAATTACGTACCGTCTAATTGTAATAATTCTTCCGGCACCGTGATCGGCATTCAAATAGATCAGGGTTTCTTAAAGGGAGATCCACGGACCCCCTATGGGTCTTAAGGGGTAATAAATTTAAACATTTTAATTTACTGCCAATAACTGTAGTAAACGAATGTATCTAATAAATGACAATTACTTCAAATACTATGAATACTTAATTTAGTGAACAGTAAAATTTTTCGAGAACTAGCTGTGCCCGGCGGTATTACCCGCGTTTAACTTGATAAATTATAGCCTACGTGTTTTTCGGATATATAAGCTACAAAGTTTCATCACAATCCGTTCGGTAGTTTTTGCGTAAAGAAGTAACAAACGCACACACTCACAAACTTTCGCCTTTATAATATTAGTGGGATCTTTCTGCCCCAACAGAATGGAACGACACTGAAAGTTTGGGAAATACCCCAAAATATAATGAAAAAAAAAACAACTCAGCAATCGCATAAAATATCTATATACCTATAAATCATACAGTCTCATTGTAACCGTCTTGTTTCCAAAGTCTACATAAGTAAAGCTTATTTATCCACTAGCTGTGCCCCGCGGTATTACCCGCGTTAAATTTTATAAATTATCACAGCTCCTCCCCCGTAGGTGATAGCGTGATAATATATAGCCCATATGTTGACCCTACCTCTTAGTAATATTCATGCAAAATTTGTAGTAAATCCATGCAGTACTTTTTGAGTTTAGCCCGGACATACATACAGACAAACAGACAAACCGTCAAAAATTCTAAAAACTATATTTTTGGCTTCGATATCGATTGTAGATCACGCCCTAAGTATCCTTTTAAAAAAATATTCAATGTACAGTTGTGACTTTCCTACGATTTTATTATATGTATAGATATATGTATAGATTACGTGCGATTCCAAGTATTAATTTATATTGATTCAAATTGAAGATTTATATATTTAGCACGAATTGGGCAATAAAACACTATCAATTAATAAATCAATACCGGTTTTAAAGCACCGTTTTAAAAACATACAAATTCCGCGTTACGGAAGGTCCGTAACGCGGAATTTGCATAAATAGTTCTTATTTATTCGAAACCTCATTGATTAGATATATTATATGTATGTTTTGTCTATGCTACTTCCTACTAATATTATAAATGCGAAAGTTTGTGAGTATGGATGTATTTATGTATGGATCTTTGTTATTCTTTTACGCAAAAAGTACCGAAAGGATTTTGATGAAAGTTTGTAGTAATAAAGCTTAGATAATCGCCTCGTTGGTCTAGCGCTAGCTTGTTCACCCGCAAAGAAGGAGGTCCAGGGTTCAAAAGTAATTTTTTCTGTAAAAATATTTTCAGTATCAGCCCGAAGAATTGGCGGTACTATATCACGTAAAGCCGTTGGTCCTGTACCTGATCTTTTTCCGGTCGTGTCGCTAGTCGTCCCATCAGGTCATGAGAGTGGTGGAATAGACGGTGCCCGTGTCTTTGCGCACAGTTATGCACTATAGTATGTCCCGCGCCGATGATCCATTGAGACTGACCGCTGCCACGCTGTGGCCCAAATTCCGCTTGGAGGACATTACATCAATGGGACCGCTGGCGTTCCGGGGAGGGAACGAGTGGAGTTCTTTACCCCCGAGCGCCAGCGGTCCCGGGAGGGTAACCTGCTTTAGCTCAGGTAACACGCTTGTACTGGGGAGGGGGGGAGGCACTCATATGTTGACCCGACCTCTTAGTATGATTCATGCAAAATTTGAAGTAAATCCATGCACTACTTTATGAGTTTAGCCCGGACATACATACAGACAAACAGACAAAAATTCTAAAAATTATATTTTTGGCTTCGATATCGATTGTAGATCACGCCCCAAGTATCCTTTAAAAAAATATTCAATGTACAGTTTTGACTTTCCTACGATTTTATTATATGTATAGATAATTATAGAATTATTTTATTAGTATTCATATATGTAAATATATAGTTAATGTAATTGTTCTATTATTATTAAACCATGGTTTAAGAATAATCCCATCTATGGACCCCCGTTAAGTAAGTTGATTCAATCATATCAATTTAAAAAAAGGTTCCAAATTTAAGTCGTTTTAATGTTTCTTCAAAACAGTAAGAAAAACTGTTTTTTAGAGATTTTATGCATTCTTACGGTGCTCAGGCGAGACTGAGAAGTTAGTAAACAAACAAGCGGCGAGACTGCACGTTATTTTGTTTACCAATGCGCCGCCTTTCAAAACTTGTTTACCAACAAATTCTAGAAGTTTCGATGTGTTCCACAATCATTTCGCAATCGTCTATAGAATGCCTAGCTTACAATAATCGTAAAGTTACATTACACCATACTCAATCTTGAGTCTAATTATATTTTATGCTGGGGAATTATTTACACACGGCCATCTGAACCCAAACTAAGCAGAGCTTGTATTATGGAAACCAGATAACTGATATACTACTTATACTACTTTTATTTGTAAATACATACTTATATAGATAATTACACCCAGACTCAGGACAAACAGACATGTGGATGCACATAAATATCTGTCCTGGGTGGGAATCGAACCCACGACCTGCAGCGTGAAAAGCAAGCCTTTGCTTTTGCATTTGTATATGTAGTAGGTATATCAGTTATCTTGGTTTCCATAGCGCAAGGTCGGCTTAGTTTGGAAAACTTAAAACTGACCGGCCGTGTGTAAATAATGTCCCAGGATATTAATATTCTTATTTTTTTTCTATTTTATATACATATATATTCTTATAAAATTTATATATAAAACAATAATATACAAATAAATACGTAAAAAAGCAGAGCTCCCCCAGCGGCGAGGTGCGACGCCCTAGGCCGCCGGTGGTCAGGGCGACAGAGTGAGGAACCTTCTCACGATGCGTGCCGTTCCCATAATTGCCGCCTTCTGTATCCGGCCCTTGACCCAGTGATCCAGTGAGAGCCTCTTAAGATGTTGTTCGAGACTCTTTGCTTATTATTATTTGTCTAGCGCGAGGATCGAACACGCAACCTTTGGATCAGAAGGCATTTTGACTATCAACTGAGTCATGTACCAAATATCTACAATTAGTTTTGCTGTAGGCTGCGGAAATTGTGAAACACATTTCGTAACTCAAAGCCAAACTCGTTAAACGCACAATATGAGTACATATAAACGGCCTTCTTATTGCGTATCTTAAAGAAGCCGAGCGATAGCGAAGTTTACGCACTTCAATTGGAAATTCGCATTATGCTATATTAGCTGTTACGTCTCTCTATTTCGCAAAATTCACAGGATATACACATTTGGGGGTAAAACATCGATCAAACTATGTCTCGCTTCTGGGAAAACTCGATTTCATAACCTATCATGAATCGAGAACAGTTACAAAATTAACACACAAAATGTAAAGATTAGAAAAGATGTATCATAGATTTGCCGATTTTTATAAGTATAGATAAATAAAAAACGAACGCATTGGACTATTTAGCCATAACCATCGTTCTTGTTAGAAAATAAAGCAATTGTATAAGTATTTATCTATCTATATAAGTATGTATATCGTGGTACCCATAGTTCAAGCTTTGCTTAGTTTGGGGCTAGGATGATCTGTGTGACATTGTCCCTAAATATTATTATTATTAATTATACCCTAAGTAGGTAAAAGATGCCTAAAATAACTACTACCAAAATGTCAATATCATTATACGTCCGATTTTATCTTTAACTAGCTGTGCCCCGCGGTTTTACCCGCGTTTTTTTTTAATTATCACAGCTCTTCCTCCGTAGGTTATAGCGTGATAATATGTAGCCTATATGTTGACCCGACCTCTTAGTAATATTCATGCAAAATTTGAAGTAAATCTATGCAGTACTTTTTGAGTTTAGCCCGGATATACATACAGACACACAGACAAAAATTCTTAAAACTATATTTTAGGCATCGATATCGATTGTGGATCACGCCCCAAGTATCCTTTTAAAAAAATATTCAATGTACAGTTTCGATTTTCCTACGATTTTATTATATTTATAGAATCTATATAAGTATGTATATCGTCGCCTGGTACCCATAGTACAAGCTTTGCTTAGTTTGGGGCTAGGATGATATGTGTGACATTGTCCCTAAATATTATTATAATTAATTATACCCTAAGTAGGTAAAAGATGCCTAAAATAACTACTACCGAAAATGTCAATATCATTATACGTCCGATTTTATCTTTAACTAACTGTGCCCCGCGGTTTATCCCGCGTTTTTTTTTTATTATCACAGCTCCTCCTTCGTTGGTTATAGCGTGATAATATGTAGCCTATATGTTGACCCGACCTCTTAGTAATATTCATGCAAAATTTGAAGTAAATCTATGCAGTACTTTTTGAGTTTAGCCCGGACATACAAACAGACACAGGCAAAAATTCTAAAAACGATATTTTTGGCATCGATATCGATTGTGGATCACGCCCCAAGTATCCTTAAAAAATATTCAATGTACAGTTTCGACTTTCCTACGATTTTATTATATGTATAGATGTCAATTCAAATAACTGTAGTCTCTGGCTATATTATATGAAGATCCTCTAATACCCGCTGCGTACCGTCACTTCGTTTTGCACTTTTTCCTGAGAATCGTCTCAAGGTGCATTGTCCGAGGATGGGTCAGAGTACCATCCGCCCTGTATGCTAATTATTGCTAAAACAGGGTTTGCCGTTCATTCACCGATCAGGTTAAGCCCCGTAGAAGGAGATCATACACAGCTTCGCCGTTCTCAATTAAACTTATAACTTTACTAGCTGTGCCTCGCCATTACACTTGCGTTAAACTTTATAAATTATAGCCTACTAGCTGTGCTTCGGGGTTTTACCCGCGTTAAACATTATAAATTATAGCCTATGTGTTAATCCGGGGTGTCAGCTAACTCCATACAAAATTTTATTAAAATCGCCCCAGCCGCTTAGACGTGAAGAAATAACAAACATACACACTCACACACATTCGCCTTTATAATATTAGTGTGATGTGTTATTCAAATATATAATTCTACAGATTCATAAAAATCCGTTCGGTAGTTTTTGCGAAAAAGAGTACCAAACATCCATTCATCCATGCTCACAAACTTTCGCATTCATCGTATTAGTAAGATTCATTATTTTGTGATTTAAACCGAATTATAATCAAATAATTTAAGATTAAAATACGACTATAAAACTAAGCATTAAGTTAAAGGTACTAAATATTCTTGTATTGGCAATGTTCCCAGAATACTGGCAGCATTACCACGCTGTATGGCAATACCTATTTGTTGGGCAAAATATAAGCCAGCATTCTGGGAACGTGTCCCCTCAACGTAAGATTCATTAAATTTTTAAAACAAAATCTTGAGGGTTGATATACAATGTGTAGAAAGTGCACCTACGTATGCGCCTACAATTGTGCACTATAAAGTTTTCACGCAGACGCCATGTCTGAAATTCGCCCAGGAGGGCATCATTATACTAACTTTCATATAACACAGCATTCAACATATTATCCACGTCACTACAGGATGAAACTAATTAAAACATATTAAAAACTTAATTCTCTAGACAAGCAAAATTAATGGTAGTTCCGTCAATGATTCGTAATTGGTCAAAAGTATTAACAGACCAAACAAAGCCCTTTGCACCGACTAAAACAAATACATAACTATTACACCAGTATTTAAACTCCAGAGTTGAAATACTTACGGGCATTGGATATACATTTTTCTTTGTGTACCAAAATCGGTAAAATTAATTCAAAATGTTATCATAACGGCTGGAAGAAGTCCACTGTTGAACAAAAATCTCCCCAATTTTTTGGGGATATGCCATAATGGCAACGCTTAGAGTGTGCTGCCCCCGTCCTGTGGTAGATATTCCCTTGGGTCAGTTTCTACGTACCCCACGGGAAGAGATGGGGTGATTGCCAGTGATGATTTATGGAACAGAAATGGGCCTTATAAGAAGGCTCAAGGTCCCCCAAAGGGCAATAGAGAAGGTATGCTCGGATTATCCCAGCGCGATCGAATTAGAAACGTAGAAATCTCGAACCAAATCAGCCGACATAGCCTAAATAGTTACCAAACTGAAGTGGCAGTGGGTGAGTCACACAGAATAAGAGGTAGAGGAGAGAGAGTTTAAGCCAGGATTCTGAAACAAGAAGAAGCGAATCGGGGGCTCGTAGAATCGACGGCCGCTAGAACAGAGGCTCGACCGGCTAATTCGCCGAACATCGATTTCTTAAATGGCGTTCAAATAAATAAAGGTGAAAAATGACTTAATCAATCGTTACATCGGCTTCCATGAGCACATGTGACGTCATAAATGGTACGGAATCGATTATCAACGTTGAAGCCGATTTAACGATTGATTAAGTAAATTTTAACCTTTATTTATTTGAACGCCATTTAAGAAATCGATGTTCGGCGGCTTAGCCGGTAGAGGCCCAGAAAGGTTCTCGAATGACGACCGCAAACCTGACGGAACACGCGGCGTGGGCAGGCCTCTACATGGTGGACCGACGATTTCGCAAAGGACGCGGGATTATGGAGATCCTTGGGGGAGGCCTTTGTCCAGCTGTGGACATCTTTCGGTTGATATGATGATAGTGAATTTTAAACATTCTATGGTGTCGAAGTTGTTGTTGATAAATAGTTTATCAGTTGCATTTCATAGATAATTATATATTTTTAGTTCTACACCATACAGATAACAACGAACCTTGGACCATACCTTATAAAGTAGGTAACGAGGTAAGGACATTAAATGTAAACTGTCTGTAATAGATTAATTAGTTCAAACGCGATGTGTTTTAAGTAATTTGTGTCTATTTTCCAAATTGGCCTTTAAAAAAGGTTTTAAAATAAAATATCTGTGTTTTGGACATATTATCAGCTCATTGATTATTAGTGATGAGTTAATACTAAAATTCAATTGTGTTAGCGGTTAAGACAATCGCCTCCCCACATCGTGTCCCAGGTTCGGTTCCCGCGCAGGACAACTATTTGTGTGACCCATAAATAGTAGCTCTTAATAGTAGCTAGTCTCGATAGTCGATGGTACTTTGTGTCAGTCAATTTTATAATAATAATGGCCTTGGATAATATTCACACGGCCATCTGATCCCCAATTAAGCAGCGCTTGTAGGTACTATGGAAAATGGCTATAATTTATAAAGTATATAGCGGGTAAAACCGCGAGGCACAGCTAGTAGCGAATAAAGAAGAATTTTACAGCTAAAACTTTCTCCACCAACACAATATTGGAGAAACTTTGTTTTGATAGATGTTCGCAAAAAATATTTGATATGTAGGTATAAAGAAAGTTGATTAACTTGACTAAGTAGAACAATATACTACAGTCATATGTGTATATCTTAGTATCTCTTAAATATTTAAAGCGAACTCCTCTCTCTTTCTTAAAAATAATATCTCGGTGTCATCATCAAACTCTTACAAAAAAATTTTATATAATATCTAGGATTTAGTTAAATAAAAAAAGACAACGGCCGCATTAGGGAATTTAATCCCTGTGTCGCGGGGTACTTTACAAACATATAATAGCCGACACAAAGTTCATCGAGACTCTGAACAACTATTTATGGGTGACAAAAATAGTTGTCCTGCGCGGGATTCGAACCCGGGACACAAAGCGGCGAGGCGACTATCTTAGCAGCTGCGCCACATATTTTTTACATATATTACATATTTTTTACATATAAACTAGAACTACAACTATAAACTCACATTATAATTGACTGGGTCCAGTGGTTAAAGAACCTGACTACTAATCCAGAGGTCGTGGGTTCGACTCAGGAAAACCTTTGTGTGATGGGCACGATTACTTATAGATACTCTGGGTGTAATTTATCTATAATATGTATTTATTTAGAAATATAATAATAATCCCAATGGAGACTAGCCAATTGTGGAGGAGGATAGTTTACAAGTGTGTGCGCTGTGTTTCACTTTTTGGATTGACACTGGTCGCTTGGAGTCGTGGACGGCCGTGAGTATGGGATGGCACTCGAAGAAAAAGATTTATCCAGAAAATTGTGATTCTTCCCGGCCGAATTTAGGCTACGGCGGCCATTCTCAATGGAGATTAGCCAATTGCGCAGGACACATTATAGTGCTCAAGTGTGTGCGCAAACACAGGGGCACTTTCTATTCCATCACTCTCATGATCCGATAGGACGACTAGCGACACGACCGGAAAGAGGTCCGGTATAGGACGAACGGCTTTACGTGCTCTCCAAGGCACGGGGGTGTAATACCGCCAACTCCCATACATCGGGCTGATACTGAAATTTTTTATTATTATTTATCCGATTGGCGTTTACGATGTCAGCCCAGAGGCCGCCAGATGTTATAGAAACCGGTCTCAGGATCAAACATGTAGGTTAAGCACTATCACCGGACTAACATATTCTAAAGATTGGCGTCACGGAAAGCTCTCTGTGCAGTTTGAGGAAATACCTGCACACATATGCTGCATTGCAAAAGCGGGGATTCCCAATGAGCAAGTTCTTGAACGATACGAAAGCGTTTCCAAATAACGTTACACACAATCAAAAGATTAACTGCGGAATCCAATCATCCAACTTACTAAGTAGATCGATTTCTATAATCTATGGACAATCCTGGGTATTTATCGATTGAACTGATAGTTTTCTATCTTTTTTTTTTAAGACAACATCCCCACTAGGGTTTCCAATCCCTGTGTCGTAGTACTTTACAAAAATATAATAGACGGACACAAATTACATCCAACTATTTATCACTAACTATTTAACAGTTCTGTAATGATTCTATCTCGAAAACTACGTAAATCGTAGAACATACATGGGGGTGATACGGATACTCCTCATCATAAAGTATCTAAAGAACTATGTCCATTTTTCACCTGACTTTGTATAGAAATGAAATAAATCTTAAAATTCAGCTTATTGAATTGTAAATTAATTACGCTTATCACAATGTTAAAAGAAACGCAGGAAAAATATATATTTTAATATTTCTCTACGTCCAGGTTAAACGTATTAGGTAACATATTTTGAACGCATCTCAACAGTATCTCTATGTAGTCTGTGATCTCAACTCACACTTTTCTAGGACGTTCCATTTTACATACTGCTACTAGGCTTTATTCAACTCTGTTTCTGAGTTTTATAGATTATTTCACGTTTTATTTACAAGTATTTCTATACAAATAAGTATTTTAAGTAGTCAGTATGTCATTAAGTGTGCACAAGTGAAACGGATTTTTTTGACATTTGACGAAAAAATTACATTAAAGACCATATATTTCTCTAAAAACTTCGAGCGTTAATGATAGGTTCTAGCACATTACAGTCCCGCAAACTTATCTGGCCCGCTGGCAGCGTCGCTGTTATCGCATTTAGTGTTGCTAGTAACTATTTTTTGCAATAAAGTGGGTAAAAATAATAAGCACATTGTAACGTAAATATTACTTCACTAAAAAGAAAACAAATAATGACATTACAAATCTTTATATTCTTTTACATAAAATGTATGCTGAGTGTTCTCTAACGGTGATACTCCAGGTATTATTATGTCACCGGAATTTTTTAATTCAGAAGTCATTTCATCATCATCATTATTGTAATCACTGCTTTCACTTTCACTATGACTACCTAAAGGAATGATGAAAGGCTCGTCTAAGTATCCATTCCTTTTTCGATATTCATTTTCAATATTTTTTACATGATTGCAATGCTTTTGCCATTCATTGACTGTTATTTTATGAAAAGCTTCTGCAATGAATGTAGGCATTTCAGAATTCGATCTACCAATATTCTGATCTGCTATAAATTTTTGCATCTGCTTGCTCTTTTTCTTTCACCAGTTTTCTTACAAATCACTCCCGACACCTACAATGGAAATAGTAAAAATTAAATAAATAATGAATATTTTAAAATATGTATTTTAATTTAAAGTGCGAGGGTATTTTTTCAGAAGCTGACAACACTAACCTGTAGCAGCAGCTACGCGTCCATACAACTTATTGAAGGGTATAATTGGTGCCTGAAAGCGTTTTTCTTCCTTCATATAATTCAATACTTGTAATATAACGTTCCTCGCATCACTTTTTAAAGGATTCCGCATTTTATACAATTAAAAACCACAAAAAGAAAATTAAATACGAGCAACAAACAATCAATAGCAGGAATGTCAGGGAATAACAGGCCGATTGACATTTCAAACTGGCGTCGTTAGTTCTACTTTTGGCCACCGGGCCAGATAAGTTTGTGGAACTATAATTTATTTCTTTATTTTATATTTGGTATATGACAAATCCTAACTAGACAGTTCTATTACTTATAATTAGCTGTTTCTTACCAAAGCAAGCAAAGGCCGCCTGCATTATGCCAAGAAAAGTAAAATTAATATTTTCTTGACTTCGTAGCGTTTATATCGTAAAAATGACTTCATGACATTATTTTCTAAACTTACAGGTAGCCTTTCTGCTAAACCTTATAACTATACATACATTTTCACTATCAGGTTTTTAAATATATGGAAGGTGGGCATTGTTCTTTGCGTTTGAACGTCAACTCCTCGACCGGCCTGTATATTGTTCTGTACGTTATATATCATTTTATTTCGAATCAACAAAATAGCAAACCATCCGTATGAGGAAGGTAAATACTGAATATAATAAAATGTATGTATTATATTTAGCACTTCTACTTGAGTTTATTAATATTTTAGCATACGTTTCCTTATTTCTGTACCTCAGTTAGATGATGATACATTATTTAAAATATATACTATATTACATTATATTATTATTGATATACATACATATTTCACGTTTTATTATTGTGTTGTCGATTTCTAAACATAACTCTGAGTTAAGTTTAGAAATCAACAACAAATTTGCGTTGGTAATAAATAAACACATTCAAATGGTAATACGCGATAAGTTATGTATATCGCATAAATTGTTAAGCTTCGTTAAAATCTTACAACGCCAATTATTAGACAGATCGGCTGCTTTTTGTACACTACTAAAAATATAACTATTGACAGCAGACACAGACGCGTAAAAAACCTATCACTCAATCTAATGCTGTTTGTTAAATGTAACCCTCACTTGTTTATAAAACTCTCTGATGTGGCCATTCGTAATAGGCGTAGGGACCAATTATGTAAGACCACAGCCAAAACAGCGCTAATGTGGAAAAGTATTTTTTGCTTCGCACCAAAAATTAACAATAAGCTTCCAGCCTCACTAAAACTTCTAAATTTTAATTTGTTTAAGAGTAAACTAAGGGAGCTACTATGTCAAAAATCTAAATGATACTTATACGACGGTCACCATAGCCTAGTTGGTAGTGCTCCTGCCTACGAAGCTAGTGGTCCTGGGTTCGAATCCCGGTAAGTGCAAATATTTGTGTGATGAGCACGAATATTTGTTTCTGAGTCATGGATGTTTTCTATGTATATATGTATTTATCTATCTATATAAGTATGTATATCGTCGCCTGGTACCCATAGTACAAGCTTTGCTTAGTTTGGGGCTAGGATGATCTGTGTGACATTGTCCCCAGATATTATAGATATTATATTATACTCTTTAAGGAAAATGTAATACCTGCTAATGATATAGTACCTAGGACCTGCAATTTTGGGACACACTGTTTATTTTGTTATTGATGATTCTTCTTGATTTGTATAGTTTGATTAGTATTTTGATTGTGTTGAATTATTTTTATTTGTACGCCCTGACATCGGCGGAATATTATGTTCTCATAATTTACTTTAAGATCTGTATTTATACATTACCATATCCATGCAAATAAATATATTGATTGATATGACATAAAATTGGTATTATTATTACGGTTATAAATTAGCACGTCATTGTGTTCTAGGCTCATCACTAAAATTAATGCTTTTTGTATGACATACACAAATATAACTATAGAACGCAGGCGCGTATAAAACCTAGTAATTGGTATTATTATTACGGTTATAAATTAGCACATCAATGTGTACTAGGCTGATCACTCAATCTAATGCTTTTTGTATGACATAAAAAAACATAACTATTGAACGCACGCGCGTATGAAACCTAGTAATTGGTACCTATTATTATTACGATTATAAATAAGCAAGTCAATGTGTTCTAGGCTCATAACTCAATCTAATGATTTTTGTGTGACATTAGAACATAACTATTGAACGCAGGCGCGTATAAAACCTAGTAATTGGTTATATTATTACGATTATAAATTAGCAAGTCATTTTGTTCTAGGCTCATCACTCAATCTGATGATTTTTGTATGACATAAAAAATATAACTATTGAACGCAGGCGCGTATAAAACTTAGAAATTGGTATTATTATTACGATTATAAATTAGCAAGTCACTGTGTTCTAGGCTCATCAATCAATCTAATGCTTTTTACACGCTTTTATTAGTTTCATACGGATGTTAATATTTAATATGTATGTAAAGGAAACAGTAAACATGATTTTGACCTTTTTTTGAGTCGACCTGTGACCACGGCTGGTGCAATCCATGCCGAAACGTCGGGTAACCAAGGTAATGATTTACCTAAATCTTTATCGCGATGAGACCCGTGTCCACAGTATATAAAAATGATTTTGACCCCCTTCAAAACGTTGGATTAATTCAAAATTTAGTATACTTATCAAGGACCGATGACTATTCAATATATTAAACAGTCCAGACCTCCAGACCCGTTATCCTTGGGATAATGAGGATTAGAGATGTTTTCATTAAACTGGTAGTAGTGTTATTGTACCAAGGAAATGTTTCACATAAATACAATCATAGTTTTAAAAACTAAAAAAACACGCTTACACTTACACGCTAGGACTGCTGTTTGTTGTATAAAATAAAATAAAAAGGTTTTTATTCGTAGACTTTAAAAAGCGTTTGTAAATAGTCAGAACATGTTGGTAGTAATATAGTAAAGTAGGTATACATAATTATTTCTATTTACATATATGTAGATATTTAGGTACACGGATTGATAAAACATTTGTAAAATTTATTTTATAATAGTAATGATATTTGGCTACGTAACGAATAAGTAACTTAATACAAACGTATTAAGTTACTTATTCTCAAGGAGATTATGTTTAGGTTTAATTATCGAAATTTATAGTTTAAACTATATTTTACTTATGTTTATATTAAGGTACGAATTCAATCTACGTATGGAATATTAAATTTGAATATACCCATTAAATTGAAAGAAATACTTATATTTTAAATCAATAGGTAACTCACCAATTATGGAAATATATATCGAAAATTATTATATTGAAAATTACATTACATTACGTAACGATTATGCAGAAGTAACTACTTCTGCATAAAGATTACTTTAAAGGAGGGCGATTTGAAATTTACATTACATTACGTAACGATTATGCAGAAGTAACTACTAATCGTTACTCGTTGTTGACATGTTCTCTTGTAGGAGAGGCTAGGGTCAACTTCTACGCGCCCCATTGGATGAGATAGGATGGTATTATTCGTCATCACCACGCAGATACTTACCTACGTCAATATAACTATAAATAAAAAGATACGAAGTTTTATCTCGATTTAATTAGTTTCAATGTTAATTATAAACTTCTCAAGTCCAGTATGACACAGTTATCGTTATCATTATGTCAGCAGAATGACGTGTACTGCTGGACATGACGGGGATATGCTATGCCATAATTGCCATGTGGTAGTACCTATGATGGTGCTAGTTCCCAGATAGGCGCTGCTACCAGTTCTCTGGTAGATATTCCTTCGGGACGACCTCTATGCCCTCGGGATATGATGGTTTGGTGATATTCGCCGTCACCACCCAGCTTATATCGCCACACAGCACACATCACCGCATTGACCTCCTTAAGTTACACTCACATATTGTAGTATAATAACAACTATTTTGAATCTAATAGAACCGATGGTATCTTTTATTTCTAACAATAGATTTGTCAATTTTTTTACGCAATCACTCCCGCGTAGCTTTTCTTACTTTATTTTTAAAATTATTTTGCACCTACACTTTTTTTATTGGTTACATAACTTATTTATTCAAAGTACAATGTTAATATGAAGTGTTAATTCCGCTAATTTGCGGGCGAAATGGCGATGCTCTTTTGCTTGCTCCCTCCCGGTTTGATTAAACTGACAATTAGCGGAATTACCTAACTTTGTATTTTGTATATTATGGTTTTCCGCAAAGTAACGCCTTATTCCATTACTTGTAACTTATTTAGTTTAAACTGATTCAACATAATTAAAAGTGTCGTCGTCTTTATGTGTCACTTTGCCCTTTTAATCGATAAATTGATAATTATACCGACGTTAAACCGATAGGCCAAAGATCATATGGCAACACTGATCCATCATGTATGTTGATTATGTTTAAGCTTCATTTTACTTTAACAATATACTTATTGTACCTACCAGAACAAAAGAGCTCAGCCTGTCTTACTTTTAAGTTTCCAAAAGGTACATTTCATTATTAATCATCATCATTCATAAAACTTTACAAATTATAGGCCTTTTGTATAAAAAATAAACATGGTCATAATTTTTTTTTCATTTGTCATTATTATGTGCCCTGTAATGTTCCTAAAAATTATGTTAATAATAATAGTTTAACTAATTAATAGTTTAACTTTTTAACTAACTAAATAATTAATAGTTTAACTAACTTTAATAATCACTTATATCCATCAAAATGATAATCGTTCTTCTCATAATAATAAGAACTATTGACACCACACACCCCACGCTTTTCTACTTTTAAATGTCAATATAAATGTTTTCCTTTGACTAAATCCAACACACCTAAAAGAATTCCCGATTAGGCCGGGACTCCACCAAACCAGAGATGTGTGCGGTGTGCTGTGCGAGAGGAGATGTTTTTCAGCTAGGGGGACTCCACCAAAGCGGAGATGCTCACATCTCTCGTCACCACTGCGCACCGTCCGCGCACAGCTCACATCTCCGCTTCCATCGTGCTATACAAATATTACACATCTCCGCACAGCGATCTCCACTGAACCTGAGCGGAGAGGAGATGTGTCAATAACACAATTATAATATCCTGGGACATTATTCACACACCGCCATCTGATCCCAAACTAAGCAGAGCTTATACTATGGAAACCAGATAACTGATATACTACATATTCTATTTTTCTTTTGTAAATACATACTTATATAGATAATTTACACCCAGACTCAGGACAAACAGACATGTTCATGCACACAATTATTGGTCCCGGATGGGAATCGAACTCACGACCTCCGGCGTGAAAGGCAGCATATCTACCAACCACGTCAACAGGCCCGTCTGATTTCTATTGGTTGTTTAAAAAACATCTCCTCTCTGCTCCTCTCGTCTCCGCTTTGGTGAAGTCCCGGCCTTAGGGTTGCTTAGCACCATACCATATCAGTACGTCGTACATATATACAAGTCGTAACATATATACGTATAAAGCGTGTAGCATATCAATATACAAAATAAATAAAAAGAAGATTTACTTCCTATACCCGCACTTGAGTATTTTAGCAGACCGGTAGTAGATGAACCCGCCGAGTTTGTTTCGCTGGGTCTTCTCAGTTGGGACGCTTTGGATCGGGTGGTAGAATTAAATAGCGGTCGTCCCTGTACACACAAGATCCGTCTTAATAATTATATTAAATACTTACCTCATCATAGACGTAAGGATTCAGACAAGCTGTCATATTGACAGTAAGGGTCTATGCACACCACGTTTTTAAGCGCCCCGTTGACGCGCGGTTGTAGTGATACAGACGCGATGCAAAGGCGCGCTGGCATTTTGCGTTTTTAAGCAGAGCCTCGTCTACAATAGCAAGATGTCGTCGGTCGAGACAGCATTGATTGCATGCGCTTTGCCCCATTTTTTTGTCCCAGAGACGTGCAGTGCACCAAATTGCTCGATTGCTACTAGCGTAGATTCACACTTCCCTCGTTGCGGGAAACCCCGCCCGTAGGGAAGGCGCGCGCTCTAGTGGTCGTCGTTTATAGCGATACACACGCGTTGCTAACGCGCGTTTATAGCGATACAGATGCGCGTTAGCATTGTGTTTGCATCCATACAAAAGAAAACAAACAGCTCTGTAGGATAGAAGCGCGCCGTCGACGGCGCGCTTAAAAGTATATATTTATAAATAAGTATTTAAAAAACCTTAAATAACAAATATGACGATAACTTCAAGAAAAAACTCAATCATTTCTATGATAAATTAAATTATAATTCTATTTGATCAAACATACTTAAGTCATGATCGAATAATGTAGGTATTTGTTCATAGAATTAAATATATTTAGTTAGTAATGTAATATATAGTGTAATTCATGTGCTGACTTTTTACAAGTGTTTTTAAAGTCTATGTGAATAAAAAACTTAGGTACTCATCTTAATTATTTATTTTACAACAAGAACACCGATCCGTTGTTGCATTTCGTGAGGGGCCGCGAGAAATATTATTTCGTATTTCATTACTGGTTGTGTTTAATTTATTTATTTCATGGGTAGATAATATATGCTGTGTGGTGGCGGCATAGAATATTATCACCCCATCGCATCCCGTGGGGGTCGTAGAATTTGTCCGAGGGAATACCGACCAGAGATCAGGCAGCAGCGTTTTTCTGTTAACTATGACCATCAAACTGCGATCGCCAACACGTCTGCCAAGCGTGGCGATTATGGCATATCCCCCTATTTGAGGCTTTTGTCCAGCAGTGGACGTACTTTGGCTGACATGATGAGATAATATATTAGGATACCTCCACTACTGTAAATAAATGTGTACGGACACGCCAGCACATCAATCTACCCCGATCTGTCAAATTTCCCCAATTGAAAGTGAACCTGATGCTTATGTGATAAAATTAAAAATCTATAAAAGAAATATGACAGATTGGGGTAGCTGCATGTGCTGGCGTCTATACCTATCTACGGGTCACACAAATAGGTGTTCGCTCTCCTTCTTCCAAATTGTAGGCAGACTCATAATTATAGCTGCAAGAAGTCCCCTGCTCGACAAGCCTTCCCAAAGAATCATCTTGGGGGGATATGCCATAATCGCCACGCTTGGCAGACGGGTTGGCGATCGCAGGAAGATAGTCATAGTACACAGAAAGAAGCTGCTGCCCTTCCTCTGGTATATATTCCCTCGGGTCGACTTCTACGCCCCCACGGATGAGATGGGGTGATGATATTCAAATTACATTCAAGACCAGTTAAAGGAATAACATACAAACTCGTAAACAGAACAAGCACTTTCAGAATAATATCACAATGGATAACTAATTCCTATCCTCACAGGTCTCCTATACTACGGGCCGGATGGGGTGGTTGATACATGCTTGCCTTTCACGCCGCAGGTCGTGAGTTTGATTCCCACCCAGGACAGATTTTTTTTTTTAATTTTAATAATTCTTTATTAGCAATAAAAAGTGTCTATACTATAATAAATTAGTTTCTACTGCATAGTGGTACAACCGTAAGTCGGAGAACAAACACCTCTCTCCCGTGCTAGGAATTAATCTGTGTTACGAGCAGAGAGGGGCTCACCCCGACTCGGCTCTGTACCTAAAGGCATGATGTACAAATTTGTGAGCATGAACATGTCTGTTTGTCCTGAGTCTGGGTATAATTATCTATATAAGTATGTATTTACAAAAAAGAAGTAGAATATGTAGTATATCAGTTATCTGGTTTCCAAAGTGCAAGCTCTGCTTAGTTTGGGATCAGATGGCCGTGTGTGAATAATGTCCCAGGATATTAGCAGTACAATCATATACTTATATGTATTTTATGTATTACTTATATGTATTGCAAGCTGGTATCGCCGTAATAACTCTCAAAGTGAACGGCTTAGACCTTGATAAAGCTAAACTGCGACTTACTTGGCAACATTATTTCAGATAATGGTATTAATTGTGCCGCTATGTGCATTTATGTGTGATGGTATGGCTCGTTGGTCTAGCGGTAGCGTGTTCAACCGCAGATAACTAGGTCCTGGGTTCAAATCCTGGGTCGGGCCGAAAGTGATTTTGGGATTTTTCTGTAAAACCAAATAATCTTAATATCAGCCCGAAGTCTGGGAGTTGGCGGTTTTATACCTCCGTGCCTCGGAGAGCAAGTAAAGCCGTCGGTCCTGTACCTGACCTCTTTCCGGTCGTGTCGCTAGGCGTCCCATCGGATCATGAGAGTGATGGAATAGAAAGTGCTCCTGTGTTTGCGCACACACTTGAGCACTGTAATATGTCCCGCGCAGATGGCTAGTCTCCTTTAAGACTGGCCGCCGTGGCCGGATCTCGGCTAGGAGGACATTATTATTATTATGTGTGAGTTCCTTTGTCAGTTGATAATTACTGCTTTGATGGCATACTTTTTGTTAGCTTTGTCATTTTCGGCCAGGCAATATTAATATGGGCTACCCCATTACATCCCGTGGGGGTCTTAAAAGGCGACTAAGGGATACAGCAGGTAGTCGGGCAGAAACGCCACCTGTTTTCTAATTCCCACGTCACTGCGGTCGTCAACTCGTATGTCAACCGCGGTGACTACGGCAAGCGCCTCAAATGGCAACGTTGTGGAAATTTTTGGTTGACCCTATGTTCAGACGTGGACAATTTAAGGCTGATAATAATAATTATATAAGACCACACAGAAAGCATTTGCCATCTTATAAAAAACACAAAAGAATGATTAAGACGATCACCGTAGCCTAGTTGGTAGTGCTCCTGCCCACGAAGCTGGTGATCCTGGGTTCGAATCCCGGTAAGTGCAAATATTTGTGTGATGAGTACGAATATTTGTTTCTGAGTCATGGATGTTTTCTATGTATTTAAGTATGTATATCGTCGCCTGGTACCCATATTACAAGCTTTGCTTAGTTTGGGGCTAGGATGATCTGTGTGAAATTGTCCCTATATATTATTATTAAAATCGATTCAGAGATCAATATCAGTTGAACTGATAACTTCCTCATTTTGGTGTTGGTTAAAAATGAATGGAACGTTGTAGGTTATTTACGACCTTGTGCTTACATGGAACAAGTTATAGATAAGTTTATAATAAGTTAAGTAAATTTATATATGCATATGTATGCATATATAAATTTACTTAACTTATTATAAACTTATCTATAACTATAACCAATGTATGTACATTGGTTAACTAACTAATAGCTGGTTAAGAATAGCTAGTAGTTAAGTAGTCGATACTAATGTTATAAATGTTGACATAACTCTAATAAACATTCACTGCTCCACCGGCGGCGCTCATAGCTAAATGGTCTCACTGGTCCGTAAGTGATTGGCGAGGGTAAGCAACTAGGCTAGCGGTCAGCTCCTAGATGGGTGACCACCAGAGCGGTTTCATTTCTGAGCGTCTCCGTGCTTCGGAGGGCACGTTAAGCTGTCGGTCCCGGTTGTAGTCATTCGACAACAGTCGTTAAGCCATGTCAGAGGCTTCTGGGCGGCTTGAACAACTCTGAAACTAGATAGACTACATACGATAAGTAAGTAAGTACTAAGTAAATACTGCTTCACTGAATAATGCAGGCGAGTGAAGGCTCCAGCCGTCTAACAAGATAAAACAGAGTCACCCGCACCAGAGGAACTTCTGAGTGCTTCAGACCTTGACTCGAGACAGTTCCTCACGGATGATGGAGTTGATGCCAGAGAGGCTCAGTTTTAAGGGTTAGGGATATATAGTGTTACTGACACTCTATGGTAATACGCTAAGGAGGGCATTTTTACGATACGAAAGTAAACTAAGAGTCATCGCGGAGTAACTATGCCTCGTTGGTCTAGCGGTAGCGTGTTCACCTGCAGAGAACGAGGTCCTGGGTTCATATTCCGGAACGGGCCAAACGTGATTTCTGTAAAAAGAAAAAATTCTCTGCATCAGTCCTAAGTCTGGGAGTTCGCGGAGAGCACGTAAATCCGTCGTTCCTGTACCTGATCTCTTTCCGGTCATGTCGCTCGGCGTCCCATCGGATCATGAAAGTGATGCACTATAATATATGCCGCGCAGATGGCTAATCTCTATTTAGACTGGCCGCCGTGGCCGAAATTCTGCTAGTAGGACATTATTGTATTAATACGCGAAGAAGGGCATTTTTACGATACGAATGCAAACTAAGAGTCATTGGAGAGTAATTCTGCGACAAGTACTTGTGTTTCTGTCATTCCATTTTCATCATCATCATCATATCAGCCGAAAGACGTCCACTGCTGGACAAAGGCCTCCCCCAAAGATCTCCACAATTGCCGGTTGCCATTCCATGTTACGCAAGACGAAAGGAGACCATTTTCCGATACGAATGCAAACTAAGAGTCATGGGGTAGTAACATTGCAACTACTACTTGTGTTCCTGTCACTCTATGTTACTTTGTACTAAGTGTTACTATCACTCTAATACGCGACGACGGGAAGGAGGGCATTATATCGATACGAATGCAAATTAAGAGTCAGGGGGCGTCTATGCTCGCTCTTGAGGGCAACAAATGGCTATGAGCATAAGTCTATAAGTTATAAAAACGCATGTGAATTTATTCTTATTTGAAGTAAGTGTCCATTGTAAAAACAACATTAAATTCACACGTTTTTAGATAGTATTATGATAAAAGATAATCATGTATGTTTTATTCAATTTTTTAAGATTCCTTACTCAATATTGTAAAGCGAAATGCCCTTTATTGTACATATAAAATGATAAAACAGTTTAAGTACAAAGGTTGGCCTTACCGCTACAGCATTCTTCTTGGCAACCTGACTATCATATGGAATGCCCGTTTTAAGGTGATTTTCCACCAGAGTGGGTAGAAATAAAGTTAAATGTCCCTAATGGTAGAAAACCTGCATCTTAATATACATATGTAAACTATGTGTCTTAGTAAACACCATTTTGATATTAATATTTATTATCTATTAATATTTATATGTAGATCAATTTAAATTAATATTTGCATACAAGATTGGTTTAAATATTCTGTCCGTCTGTCACAGCCCACAGTAGTAGATATCTGCATAGTATATTTATTATTATTATTTATTTATTTATTATTTCCTTGATATTAAAACACAAGTACTGAAAAATACCCACAAAAACGATCAATATATATATATATATATTATCTTCGAATACAAGCGACATGTTTAATTGCAATATTGTTATATGAATAGTATTTTTAAATATACAAAAGACTTGAATTTTTATTAATTATAAAGATGTATGTGTCTAAAAATACAAACAACATGTCAATAGATAAGTACTATTATTAAGAATCTCGAAGAAGATTCGTGCACCGATGGCGACATTTTAGTATATAGCGGCGACAGTATAGTGTCATTAAGGGTATTGGATAAGCTGAATTAGAAGACAAATTATTGTTTTTGTACCAGAATAGGATATAATTTGGAATTAAATAACCTACTTCATAGTATTTGATAGGAACTTGTAGCCTAAGAGCCCCCGCACAATGAGCCACTAGTGGCGACCACATTACAACGACTAGTGGCCGCCACAAGTTGCAGACGCGTTTCTCCATACATTTGTATAACAGCGGCGCGCATACTGAGCGTTTGGTGGCCGCGTCCGAGCCATAAGTTGCTGGAGTGGATCGCTTTCGCGACTTGTAGCCGCGTAGTATAATCAGCAAAAATAACGAAATCATTTATTATTTATAACTAGCTGTGCCCCGCGGTTTTACCCGCATTAAGCTTTATAAATTATAGCCTATGTGTTAATCCAGGGTGTCAGCTAACTCCATACTAAATTTTATTAAAATCGCTCCAATCGTTTAGACGTGAAAAAGTAACAGACATACGCACTCACAAACTTTCGCTGTTGTAATATTAGTGTGATTATAATAATTAGTGCACATACCGTGATCTCTCTCCACTACCCTTGGCTGGTAGAAAATGCCTTTGGCATTAAGTCCGCCTATGTACATTCCCATTGTACTGAAGTATAAATAAATAAATAATTTACGAGCGCGTCCATTTTTGACAAACACACGTCCGCCTCTGTCGAGTACCACTTGAACAACTGCCACAAGTAGCAGTCACTGGTGGCGGCATGTAGTGGTCCGACTAAACCACTGGTGTACCACACTATATTACTTTATTTTTACTTTTTTTTAATTATTTCTCTATGCCGTGGTGGTCGTGATTAGGAGCGGCGACTAGTGGCTATAATATGCGGGGACTCTAATGCAGCAAATATATTGTAAACTTTCATATTGTTTTAACGTCCGATGTAACTATGTAAAAAGGCTAGCCTACAAAGGTAGAATTAATTAGTAAAATACGGAATTGTCGGTGCTTGTGTGCAACTCGTACTTGGCCGGTGTTTATATTCTGATTTTAAGAGCCATAGCGATTAGGTATTTATCTACATAAAGCAAGAATTATTATTGTTAGAGTCGTCTAGAAAAATCTATTGACACGATGAGTCAGACGACACACTTGTATTATGAAAGCGGTCCTTCATTATGTCAGCCGAATGTCTACTGCTGGACAAAGGCTTCCAAAAATCTCCGCAATTGCTGGTCTTACGCTACTTGCAACCGGCGGCTGCGACTTCCGATTCATGGTCGCAACTCAACGACCTTGCCTAGCAGTTGATTCTACTTTCATCCAAAGTTACCAATTCTTTTATCTATATCGGTTACTTTGGTTCTCCTGTCCATTTCAATATTTCTGATCGTGGGGGGAAGGGTCAGCAACACTGACTCTAAAAGGCCGGCAACGCACTCGCGACTCCTCTGGTGTCGCGAGTGTCCATGGGCGGCGGTGATCACTTACCATCAGGTGACCCACTTGCTCGTTTGTCGCTCTCTGATATAAAAAAAAACTTGTGTGTACACGCGTTAGAAGTTAGACTTCTTTGGCGTATGGAAAAAAACACCAAAATAATATTTATTTATTCACACTGTTTAATTGTACCCTTACGAAACACGTGTTCTACATATCAATTTAACAGCATGAAGTCAGTTCTAGGTGATATGAGAGTGAATTTTTACGTAAAAATTCACTCTCATACCACCTAGAACTAACTTCATGCTGTAAAATTTAGGTGTCGGTGTGCGCGCGCATCGTAAAAATTCACTCTCATAATTTTCCTCCATCGCGCCAAAATAAAAAAAAAACTCCAACAATTGCCCTCTCAAGCCCATATTAAGCGATCACGTCACTGTTCCGTCAGTCAGCACTGGCAAAACACATGCATTGGTTTAAAACGGCTTGAGCTCACGTTAGCCTATATTGTTCGGTGAAAGGCTATCTGTAAAAGTCATATAAAAAAACATGCTGGTTGAAGACTTTCGAGATCTGCGGTACTTGGTAAATCATCCTTACTGTCGACGTAATTGGTTGTCAAGGTTTAAGAAGTATATCCACCAACGTGGCGTCGACTGTATCACAACCTTTAGTGCTTTTCAACTTACTGCTATAATACTTAAACAAATACCCATGGCAATCTTGATAAACAGAGTTTTGTATGATAAACTAGCTGTGCTCCTTCGGTTTCACCCACTTATCGTACCAACCAGAAACCTTCGTGGGCTCATGCTCAACACTTTTCTGAATATCATAATATGATCAAATGCATAGTTTACAATTCTATACAGGACATACAGAGAAACATTCATTTAGATATATGTATATCCTAATGGAAGTAATAGCGTTGTTGATTTTTAAAATTCAGTTTAGATACAAAAGGATAATTAGCTATTCTTCCAAGCGTGAAATTAATTGGTTTTGGCGTATTAAGTGGCATTGTTTATTAATTTTTTACGTATTTTGGTATAGTTCTCCATTTATTTTGAATAAATTTTGACAGTTATTTTTCTATTCAAAGGCCTTTTCTTGTCTTCAAATATGCATTGTCTTCAAATCATCATTAAGAAAAAGCGATGGGTTCTATGCTTCTTAACCAAACTCAAAAAAAGGAGTTAAGAATTGGACTGTATGTTAAGTACCTAAATTTTTTTTGGTATATGTTTGTTACTTCTTCACGTCTAAACGGCTGGAGCAATTTTAATAAAATTGGGTATGGATTTAGCTGATACCCTGGATTAACACACAGGCTATAATTTATAAAGTTTAACGCGGGCAAAAACGCGGGGCACAGCTAGTTAATTATATTTAATTTTTAGTGATAGTAGATTATTTGATCGTGACTTATATTTTATCAAGTAGATCTACTATTCTATGGGATATGCTTTCAATATGGTCACATATGAATTTTATTTAAATTATCATAAACAAAAGTAAAAAGATTGATCGGTTCTAAGTTATTTATGCATTAATAAGTATACAATTAAGTCAGGAAGCGAGCATAAGGTCCGCCTGATGCTTGCAAAATTCACAAAAAAAATACAGACTCATGTAGCATCCATCAATCACGAGACCGCATTCTCTCTACCTGCACAGCGTTGGTGACCATACTCTCATACCTATAGCGTAGGGTAATAATAATAATATCCTGGGACAAGATCCGTCATAATAATAATACCTTAATATAGACAGAACCATTGACAATATGTAGTAAAATATTAGACTTAAACTAGATAATTAAACATAATCTCTTGACAATAACTTGATACGAGCTAGCTAAATATCATTGCTATAATAAAATAAATTTTATAAATGTTTTCATACAATGTGTACCTAAATATCTATGTTACTAGAAATAATAATGTATACAGCTATATTACTACAAACATGTTCTAACTAATTTACAAGCGCTTTTTTAAAGTCTACGTGAATAAAAACCTTTTTTATTTTATTTTATTATTTACACATTTATTTTATTTTCTGATCCCAAACTAAGCAGAGCTTGTACTATGGAAACCAGATAACTGATATACTACATAGACTACTTTTCTTTTGTAAATACATACTTATATAGATAACTAGCGGCCCGGTACGTGCTTCGCTACGCTTTTAAGTATTAGTACAAATTGTTTGTATATGGGTGTATAGAAAGATGTTGATTTTACACTTTTTCAAGACGTTTTATAAATTTTCTCTACGTACAAACCTTCCCTGGGCTTCCACGAATAATTCAAGTCAAAAATTAGCCAAATCGGTAAAGGCGTTGTTAAGTTATAACATTACAACGAAAAGTGGCATTGATTTTTATATATATAGATTACACCCAGACTCAGGACAAACAGACATGTACATGCACACAAATATCTGTCCTGGTGGAAATCGAACCCACGACCTCCGGCGTCAAAAGCAAGCATTTACCAACCACGCCAACAGGCCCGTCAAAATCTATCACACTAATATTACAAACGCGAAAGTTTGTGAGTGTGTACACACGGCTACATATCAAGCTATACACTTCCAATATAAGCTGACCTCTTATTGTATGGTAATCCTATACAACGCGAGATCAGCTTATACTGGAAATGTATAGCTTGATATGTAGCCGTGTGTACCTAAGTTTGTTACTTCTTCAGCGAGCGATGTTAATAAAATTTGGTATGGAGTTAGCTGACACCCTGGATTAACACATAGGCTATAATGTATGAAGTTTAACGCGGGTAAAACCGTGGGGCACAGCTAGTATACTCATAATTCTTGAGAAGCACACAACCATCTGATCAAAATTTAAAGAATAGCAGACCCTGCGCACCAGGTCTTTTTTAACGCCTTTTTGACGCCACAGACCGCACGGTGCGACTAATTCAAAATATTTTGTTGCTTTAATTACTGTTTTAAACTGTGTTTATGTATTGCATTGTGAGCTTGACAAGTATAAGTGTATGTAAATACCCAAGTGCTAAATTAACATTTTTTTAACATACCATCACGAGATCATTCCGTCTGTTTTTCTAACTATTTATTTAGTTTATACAGTTTACTTCCTCGTTGGTCTAGCGGTAGCGTGTTCACCAGAGAACGAAGTCCTGGGTTCAAATCCCGGGTCGGGGCAAAAGTGAATTTGGGACTTTTCTGTAAAGATAAAAAATTCTCAGCATCAGCCCGCAGTCTGGGTGTTGGCGGTATTATACGTAAGAGCACGTAAAGCCGTCGGTCCTGTACCTGAACTCTTTCCGGTCATGTCGCGAGGCGTCTTATCGGATCATGAGAATAATGTAATAGAAAGCGCTCCTGTGTTTGCTTGCGCACACACTTGTGCACTATAATATGTCCCGCGCAGATGACTAATAACTATTGGTACTGGCTGCCGTGGTCGAAATTCGGACATTATTATTAGATATTAATATTATTCTGTGATAACGTTCTAAATTTATTTATCTATCTATATAAGTATGTATATCGTCGCCTGGTAGCTTTGCTTAGTTTGGGGCTAGGATGATCTGTGTGACATTGTCCCCAGATATTATATTATTATATTAATTTATGTTTTTTTTTGTTCCAGTCCCGTGCCATGTGTGCCTGAGATTCTCTGACAAGCGGAAGCGACGCACGCATGATGCTCGGCGTATTTCCGGTGCGGTGGTTCGCAAGGATCAAGGATGGGGGCGTCACTAACCAGTTTTTTATGGCCACTATGGGTATGTACCTGACCTTTTTGTATTAATTCTTGTTATTTAGAAGGAATTCTTTTTAGGGTGCCGTATCCAAATGGCAAAAAAACTGAACCCTTATGGATTCGTCTTATTTTAGTCGGTCTGTCCGACGGTATGTCACAGCCACTTTTTTCGAAACTATAAGAACTATACTGTTGAAACTTGGTAAATAGATTTTCTGTGAACCGCATTAAGATTTTTACACATAAAAAAGAAAAATACCTAAAAATTATGGGGGTTCCGCATTCGATTGATTCCCTTTACGTCGATTCCCGTTATGTCGATTCTGGGAGTCAATTGTTCTCCTAAGTATTGATATTTTACGCTTTTTATTGCTGATATGTCGAGTTTGGTGAACAGGTACAGTCAGGATATAAATTAAAAGCCAGTGGCAGTGACATTGTGCAAATTCAAATTTAGATAGGCCTTCAAAACATAAACGGCCGTTTTTGTTACAAATGCACGATTTAGCTAAACAGCTATATTTCAAGTGTTGACAATGTGTTATAAAATTACGTTATTGCCTTTTCTACAGTAATAATAGACCACATTTTGTATTTTTGATTCTATTTACGAGTTATGACATTTTTTCGATTGGCGGCGCTAGTGGACTGTAAAAGGCCCCTTAAGTAACCTCAATATCATTCATTCAATAAACTCAAATACTTGCTGCTACGGAACCTTTCATGGGCGAGTCAGACTCGCTCTTGGCCGGTTTTTTGTTACTCTTTTGTTAGTGAGTCATGGGTCCATCGGTTATACGTGAGATGCGTTTTAGCAAAAAAAAATACAAGAAATATTCGCTTTGCAAGTCAGTTGAATTCTTAACAGAGTTGAGTGTTATTAATGACGATTGTCATGTTATGAATTCGACCTGTGTTTGGAAAATCGGTAAAGTCAGACACGTTTATTAACCGATTTAAATTATTGCTTGCTAGTAGCATATAAATTTAGTCGTTTTTATAATGAAATTCAAGTCAAGCTAAGAATGCAGCAATGTATTTATATGCAACTTTATATTAATACTAGCTGGGCCCCGCGGTTTTACCCGCGTTAAGTTTTATAAATTACCACAGCTCCTCCCCCGTAGGTGATAGCGTGATAATATGTAGCCTATATGTTGACCCGACCTCTGAGTATTCGTGCATGCAGTACTTTTTGAGTTTAGCCCGGACATACATACAGACAAAC
The DNA here is from genome assembly GCA_951640165.1 of Pseudoips prasinana. NCBI lineage: Eukaryota > Metazoa > Arthropoda > Insecta > Lepidoptera > Nolidae > Pseudoips > Pseudoips prasinana. The sequence continues at coordinate 11,487,058 of OX621254.1, forward strand.
AGACAAAAACTCTGAAAACTATATTTTTGGCTTCGATATCAATTGTAGATCACGCCCCAAGTATCCTTTTGAAAAAATATTCAATGTACAGTTTAGACTTTCCTACGATTTTATTATATGTATAGATTAATAATGTCCTCCTAGCCGAATTCCGGCCACGGCGGCCAGTCTCAATAGAGATTAGCCATCTGCGCGGGACATATAATAGTGCTCAAGTGTGTGCGCAAACACAGGACCACTTTCTATTCTATCACTCTCATGATCCGATGGGACGCCTAGCGATACGACCGGAAAGAGGTCAGGTACAGGACCGACGGCTTTACGTGCTCTCCGAGGCACGGGGGTATAATACCGCCTGCTCCCAGACTTCGGGCTGATGCTGAGAAATTTTTCTTTTCACTGAAAATTTCCAAAATCACTTTTGGCCCATGCCGGGATTTGAACCCAGGACCTCGTTTTCTGCGGGTGAACACGCTACCACTAGACCAACGAGGCAGTCAAATTACTAATTACAAATATTAATATTACTCTGTGGATAACGGTGCTGGTTGCGTAATTATTTAAGATTAGAATTTAGATTTATATTTTAACATATTATTACGCAATTGTTTGTAAACCAAAAAAAATGTGTTATTTATTTTTCAAGCATTCTTAGCTTTATTTCATTATAAAAACCGGCCAAGTGCGAGTTGGAGCCGCGCACGAAGGGTTCCGTACCATTATCTAAAATATGGAGCCAAAAATTCACGTTTGTTGTATGGGAGCCCCCTTAAATATTTATTTTATTTTGTGTTTTAGTTATTGTTGTTATAGCGGCAACAGAAATACATCATCTGTGAAATTTTCAACTGTCTAACTATCACGGTTCATGAGATAAAGCCTGGTGAGAGACGGACAGACAGACAGCGAAGTCTTAGTAATAGGGTCCCGTTTTAGCATTTGAGTACTAAACTTAACTATACCAACCAAATGTATTTCATGTAACAGTATTAAGTACCTAGATTTTAGTACTAGTCTGTCCATGCGGTCTTTTTTATCACGGTAACACTATAAAACGGTAAGAAATTCTTAAATAAATACCATACATATACTTAGGTACTACTTATGAATTTAATACTATTAAATTTAAAATTAGAACGCTGAGTATTTGGCGTACACGGGAGGCCGCTGGCGCCGCTGGCGCTGGCGTAAAACGCGGGATCCTAGGAATGGAAAGTGGTCATATGCACAATCGACGGATTTACGTGCTCTTACGGACCAGGAGGACACCTCCAAGTTCCAAACTTCGGGCCAATATTAAGAAGTGCGCCATAATTGTAATAATATTGAATTCGTACCTTAATATAAACAGAACCATTCAGACTATATGTAAATAGTAAAATATAGCTAAAACTATGAATTTCGATAATTAAACCTTAACATTATGTCTTTAATAATAACTTAATGTAACCTAGCTAAATATCATTACTACTAAGTATAGAATAAATTTTATAAATGTTTGCATACAATTCGTGTTCTTAAATACCTATCTATGTTACTAGAAATAATTAGGTTTACTACAAACATCTACTACAAACATGTTCTGATTATTTACAAGCGTTTTTTTAAAGTCTACGTGAAACCTAAAAATAGAAAAAACATGCCTTCTCCAGATAAAATCTCAATATAATTTTTATCCCCGAGATTTTATACCAGGATCTCATAAACTGTTCGGTTAACTGGTCTAGCGGTAGGCTAGACAAAACAAAGCATTCGACAGCGTTAAGCATAACAGCCCAAATAAACAGTTATTATGAATTGTTTACTTCTACACTACAACTATATTACTACAAACATGTTCTGACTATTTACAAGCGCTTTTTTAAAGTCTACGTGAATAAAAACCTTTTTTATTTTATTTTTATTTTATTCACGAAGTGCGTTTTCTTCACTCGTACACCGGGCTACATATCAAGCTATACATTTGCAGTATAAGCTGACCTCTCATTGTATGGAAATCCTACACAACACGGGATCAGCTTATACTGCAAACATATAGCTTGATATGTAGCCGTGTGTACAGACGTCAGCACATCAAGCTAGCCCAATCTATCAAATTTCACCAATTGAAAGTGAACCTTATTCTTTTGTGATAAAGTTGAAAATCTATAAAAGAAATTTGACAGATTGGGGTAGCTGGATGTGCTGGCGTCTGTACAATAATATCACGTGAATTGCGATTAAATTGATTCACAGTCATGTCGCGTCGTCGCAATTATAGCCACGGGTAGAGGAACGAATTTTAGTTTATAATTTGTTTCCAACGCCTTGTAACAGCATGTAATAATAATAATATCCTGGGACATTATTCACACACGGCCATCTGATCCTCGACTAAGTAGAGCTTGTACTATGGAAACCAGATAACTGATATACTGCCTACTTTTCTTCTGTAAAAACACGTGTGGAGCAGCGGCTAAGACAGTCGCCTTCCTCTCCGTGTCTTAGGTTTGATTCCCACGCCGGACTACTATTATTTGGGTGACCCATAAATGGTTGTCTGAGTCTGAATGTAATTTGTGTCCATCCCCGCGACACAAGGATTAGATTCCCTGGTGTGGGCGTTGTCTATTTAAATGCAATAAAAAAACAAAAACAGACATGTTCATGCACTCAAATATCTGTCCTGGGTGGGAATCGAACCCACGACCGGCGGCATGACAGGCAAGTGTTTACCAACCACGCCAACCGGCTCTGCGCTCGCTCGCACATTCAGAAATGTTATCTGAATACATATAATAAAATCATAGTGATGTCAAAACTGTACATTGAATATTTTCTTCAAAGGATACTTGGGGCGTGACCTAGAATCGATACCGAACCCAAAAATATAGTTTTTAGAATTTTTGTCGGTTTGTCTGTTTGTCTGTATGTATGTCCGGGCTAAACTCAAAAAGTACTGCATGGATTTACTTCAAATTTTGCATGAATATTACTAAGAGGTCGGGGCAACGTATAGGCATATTATCACGCTATCTACTACGGGGGAGGAGCAGTGATAAGTTATAAAATTTAACGCGGGTAAAACCGCGGAGCAAAGCTATAATACATAAAATTAATATCAGCATTACAAAGAATGTAATCTGTCATTTTGTAAGATTGCTATTCCAAAGAGAAACATTTCTTTATTCGGTATTATCAAAATATTTCGCACAAGTTTTTATTGTTATACGTTTTATAATCACCAAAACAAATTGAAATAACCTTTTTTGTCCGATATTTTGTGGTCATTAAACTATAACAATATAGGTAAACAGTTATTCTTTGTTTTATAAACGAATGAATGTTCTACAGAATTACTACGACTCATAATAGGGGTATATTTAATTTGTCTATGCTCGAAGAATTTAATAGATCACATTTGACATCTGTCAGTTACTAGTAAAGTGAATTGTAAAATGACTTTATTTGGTAATTATTACAATAAAGATAAATCGTAATTGAACAAAAAAAATAAGCAAATGTGCAGTTCTAACTACGAAAAAATAAATAATATTCTATGCCCCCCGGTTAAGGTTACGTGGTTGAAATTTGATGAAGTCTCAAATGTGATCTATTAAATTGGCCCTACTTTAGGATTTTTCCGTTAGCTGTATGTACAGACACAAGCACATCAGGCTACCCCAATCTGTCATATTTCCCCAATTGAAAGTGAACCTTATGCTTATGTGATAAAGTTGAAAATCTATAAAAGAAATTTGACAGATTGGGGTAGTTGGATGTGCTGGCGTCTGTACAATTATTGTATCAAAACTATAGTGTAGATATTTTGATTTTTTTGGGGTATTAATTACTTTTTAGGAGTATTTATATCGAAGCCCAATGTTTTTGCATATCATGTACCTAAAGCATTTCAATGTGCGTTCATGAATCGAACCCATGACCTTCTGGCTTAGCAGTCAGGATCTACTACTAGGTCAATAGGCAAATACTTATCTATACATATAATAAAATCGTAGGAAAGTCTAAACTGTACATTGAATATATTTTTAAAAGGATGCCTGGGGCGTTATCTTCAATCGATATCGAAGCCAAAAATATAGTTTTTAGAATTTTTGTCTGTGTGTCTGTTTGTCTGTATGTATGTCCGGGCTAAACTCAAAAACTACTGCATGGATTTACTTCAACTTTTGCATGAATATTACTAAGAGGTCGAGTCAACACATAGGCTACATATTATCACGCTGTCATTTACGGGGAGAGAGCTGTTATAATTTATAAAATTTAACGCGAGTAAATCCGCGGGGCACAGTTAGTATTACCTAAAAGGCTAACTTATGTTTGACTTAGAATATGACCCCGGGTCGCTCATAATTGTCTAAAACTATTGGAGAAAACAGAGTATCTATCTTAAAACATACATCACTTAAAATAACCGCCAGTTAAGTAAGAATTAAGTCACGGCAGCAAACTTTCTCTTTTAAATATAACTTACTTCCGGCAACATGCCCACCGGTTATTATGTAAGAAACACAAACACAACTTAGATGACTGATAAAGCACAAGTTACAACAACTTAAGCCTAAGTGAGTCTTTGTTAAGCTAACCAAAGGCATTCGTGTTTCATTCTGCTCTTTAGGGTTCCGTAGCCAAATGGCAAAAAACGGAACCCTTATAGATTCGTCATGTCTGTCTGTCTGTCTGTCCGTAGGTTTGTCCCCCCCCCCCCCTCTAACTTCTAAAATAAGAGAATGATAAAACAAAAAAAATATATGATGTATATTACCATGTACCATGTTTACCATGTAAACTAACAACGAAAATTGGTTTGAACGAGATCTAGCAAGTAGTTTTTTTTAATACGTCATAAACCGCAATTTGCATTCATTTAATCAACTGAAATACTTGCTGCTATGGAACCCTTTATGTGCGAGTCCGACTCGCACTTGGCCGATTTTTTTAAACATCGCCCGCATTGAGGAATTTAATCCCTGTGTCGCGGAGTACTTTACAAACATATAAAAGACACAAATTAGATCCAGACTCAGAACAACTATTTATGGGTCACACAAATAGTTGTCCGGCGCGAGACTCGAACCCGCGACACGAAGCGGTGAGGCGACAGTCTAAGCCGCTGCTCCACACGTGCAGTCAATTGTTAGTAGAACTAATATGTAGGTCAAGCTATTAAGTGATAAGTGAAACGTGTACTCCAAGAAACTGCTCTCCATAGAGCCAATCGAACTAAACACATCACACTAACACTTTCAGACAATTTTATTTCTTAAACTACGATTAAATTATACCAACATTGACAATGAGTATTAATATAACCTAACTTATTAACTAAAGAAATAGAAAATAAAATGATCTTAACTCTAATAATAATAATAAATCCTTTATTGTCGAGTGACTATGACTCATCTTGGTTGGTAATACATAAAAACAAAAAGTTTAGTCTTATGTTAATAATTAACAAAAATATTAAATTAGTCCCTTGAAATGTTACAATTTCAAGACCGAATATTGCATTTTTAGAGGACGCAATTTTATTTTTGGGTCATATTTGGGGGTCAATAGAAGTTTAACGTCAAGTTTGTGGGGTCGCCTTGTCTCCCGACCGCCATCTTGGAAAAAGGGGTGAAAACACTTTTTTCTCGATGTCTCGGAAACTATGCGTCTTACAATAAACCTAAACAAAAATGAGTCATGGTCACTCGACAATAAAGATCTATTATTATTATTATATAACTATAATAATAATAATAGATCTTTATTGTCGAGTGACCATGACTAATTTTATTCGAGTAAAAGTAATAAACATCTATCATTTTAACGATTTTAATAGAGAATTTTATTTGATATAAAACTTGAGATCTGAACAGGACATATAATAGAGCAGGAATGTGTATGTTAAAAAGGTCCTAGACTCCCTAAAACTCATAACTTCGAAACATGCTTATTTTGAAATTGGCCTTAGGCGTAGCTTTAAAAAGATTGAAAATAATAATCTGGGGACAATATAATATCTGGGGACAATGTCACAGATCATCCTAGCCCCAAACTAAGCAAAGCTTGTACTATGGGTACCAGGCGACGATATACATACTTATATAGATAGATAAATACTTATATACATAGAAAACATCCATGACTCAGAAACAAATATTCGTGCTCATCACACAAATATTTGCACTTACCGGGATTCGAACCTAGGACCACCAGCTTCGTAGGCAGGAGCACTACCAACTAGGCTATGGTGACCGTCAGTAGGCTATGGAGCTTGTACTATGGAAACCAGATAACTGATATACTACATATACTACTTTTCATACATACTTATATAGATAATTACACCCAGACTCAGGACAAACAGATATCTTCATGCACACAAATATCTGTCCTGGGTGGGAATCGAACCCACGACCTCTGACGTGAAAAGCAAGCATTTGCCAACCACGCCAACACGCTCGTCGAATATTAAATAGGCAATAAAAGCAATTTTCCAACGAATCATAGACGTACAGAAGTCTATAATCATCTATTGTCTTGTCAAAATCTCATGCCAGGCTATCATTTAGGAACAATACATAAAGACTTGACAGATTAAAGTCATTGCCAAGTCACGGCGAATTGCTATGGATGCAATTATGACAAACCTGAAGTTAAAGAAATAGACGGTTTCCGGTTCCACCTAATCTATTGACAAACATCAATAAATATCTTTGGACAATCAACACACCGCCATCTGATCCCAAACTAGGCAGAACCTGCAATATATACATACATAGACTCACGCCTGTTTCCCAGAGGGGTAGGCAGAGACAATGGATTTCTATTTCCACGCGGTTTAGGGTACTTCTGACCTGCCCTTTCTTGAGAACGTCTCCGATTTGGTCAGAGCATATTCTACGAGGTCTCCCCTTCCGGTTGTACCATTCACACAGGCTAATTATACTTTCTCGTTCATTAGACGGGTCTATGGCGTGGTTGGCTAATGCTTGCTTTTACGCCGGAGGTCGTGGGTTCGATTCCCACCCAGGACAGAGATTTGTGTGGATTAACATGACCTTTTGTCCTTAGTCTGGGTATAATTAACTACATAAGTATGTATTTACAAAAAAAACAGTAGTATAAATAGTAAATCAGTTATCTGGTGTCCATAGTACAACCTCTGCTTAATTTGGGGTCAGATGGCCGTGTGTGAATAATGTGTCCCAGGATATTATTATTATTGTCCCAGAATATTATATACAAGGTGTAACAAAGATTTGTCGTGGGTGGGAATTGAACCCACAACCTCTGATTTTGCAGTCAGTTTCCCTGACCACTAGACCAACATGTCCATCAGTCAATGTCACTTCAATATTGTTTAAAACGATTCTTTATCGAGTTTTGTACTAAAGTAACAAAAATGTACAAATCCCTATCTACATTTATAATCCGATTTGAAAATGGGGCCATATCGTAAGGATTCCCAGTCTTATAAAAATCAGTGCATAAAAGCAATAACACAAAACTTAACACGTGTACGAAACACGTGATAAATTACGCGTATTCACCATTATTCAAGTACTAGCTGTGCCCCGCGGTTTTACCCGCGTTAGACATTATAAATTATAGCCTATGTGTTAATCCATACTAAAATCGCTCCAGCCGTTTATACGTGAATAAGTAACAGACATACACACAAACTTTCGCCTTTATAATATTAGTGTGATGTTCAGAGATTTTTACTATATTTTACATTTCAAATAAATATATCACAATTTCTGCCCAACAATTTGCTAATGCACACCTCATTAGACTCATCAATCAACTCAACCTTTTATTTGCTGAGATGGTTTGGCCATTTAGAAAAGATGAATGAAAGAAGATTGACCGAAGAAGTATACCTGGCCTGTGTGAATGGAACAACCGGAAGGGGAAGACCGCGTCGAACATTCTCTGACCAAATCGGAGACGTTCTCAAGAAAGGGCAGGTCAGAAGTACCCTAAACCGGCGAGCATGTATGAAGAATATAATGACAGTAATCGAGGCAAAAGACGTGTGCAAAGATCGTGACAAATGGAAATCCGTTGTCTCTGCCTACCCCTCTGGGAAACAGGCGTGAGTCTATGTATGTATGTATGTATGTAATTTGCTAATGTTTTATTGGCTTCACACTTTAGAATAAAGTTTTTATTTTCTATTATTCCCATGAATCCCAGTCTTTTTAATGACTCATCATATCAAGCGTAATTGGACCACGGGAAAATCAAGCCATGCCTATGTGCTTATTCAAGATACTGCATGCAGGTCGCTTGCTTGTTCCAAATTCGACCATTAATATTCTATTGTCAAAGACTATAGACATTAAAGACAACTTATGTAATAATAATATCCTGGGACATTATTCACACACGGCCATCTGATCCCAAACTAAGCTTGTACCATGGAAACCAGATAACTGATATACTACATACATTATTGTTCTTTTTGTAACTACATACTTATATAGAATTTACTTACACCCAGACTCAGGTCAAACAGACATGTTCATGCACACAAATATCTGTCCCGGGTGGGAATCGAACCCACGACTCGCGGCGTGAAAGGCAGCGTATCTACCAACCACGCCAACAGGCCCGTATATTAATCTGTTCTCAGTTTTGACATTCAGTTAGTCATCTCTTCTCAGTTTGTGAGTGTGTCAAAAGCATGGTGATGTGTGTAATGTTCTTTTTATTAAAATTTACTTCCAATGTCTATTATATAAAAATACTAGATCCCCGCGACTTCGTTCGCACATTTTGTAATGATTTCGTAATTAATACATCAGAATATCTCTAATATTTTGTCTCTTGTCGCAAAATTTAATTATAATAATAAAATAAAATTATAATAATATAAATTAAAATTTGTATGAAAATATCTAAGGTTTATTTTATTTTCATACAAATTTGCATTCCTTACTCCCTATTGTTATTGTATTTAGACCTTTAAGAGTATTTACAAACTTTGAATGTCATGTTTAATGAAATCAAATCAATAGCCTGTTAAATAAGTTTCAAGTTTCTAGCTCTAAAAATGACGATACTTCCAGACAACTTTTCATCCCCCCTTTAAACCCCTTACAAACCTTTTAGCACATTAAAAAGTAGCCTATGTCCTTTCTCATGTTCTAGACTATATACATGTGTACCAAATTTCATTTAAATCGGATCAGTAGTTTTGGCGTGAAACGTGACAGATAGACAGACAGAGTTACTTTTGCATTTATAATATTAGCAAGTATTAGCTTTATGCACTCCTTCTCCGTTATGAACTTTAACTGTTCCAAATTTCAAACTCCTCCGTCAGCGCAATTTTTTGTAAAAAGCAAAATAGGGTGCAAAATTTTTGCTTTATTTATTTATTTAAGTTTATATGTTACACCATCGACAGTTCACAATGCAACTTAACAAAAACTGTTTAAATTAAAGTTTTTTGTGATTTGCCTTTACAGAACATAAACTAATTTGGTCTTAAATTAAAGATAGAAACTACAACTAATATAACAAGGTTGACATTAATCAAGAAGATTTTTTTGAACTAGAGAAATGAGATCAGTGTTACATTAAAAAAAAAATAATAATAACATTGATATTTTAATTATTAATATTGATATAAACTATCTCTATTCTAAATTTGAATAAAATCCGTTAATAAGTTTTGGCGCATTTGTATAAAGAACATACAAAGTTCAAACATTTTCGTAGAATACGTTGCGTCGGCAAAATTTTAACACATTTGACCAATAATAAGGAAGATCATGAAATGCTATATTTATACCAACAGTGTTGTAGCAATTTAAAAGCAGTTGAACTTGGTTAACCCGAGTTGTTAGCGATGTCACTTGTGTGCATAATAGCGATGTGAAACCAGTTTTGTGCTTAGAGTGTACGTACAGGCATGTGCACTAAAACAAGTATGCAAAGTAATAGTGTTCCTGACCTAATTTAGCGTTGCGATGGCCGATCTCAAAGGACTTTGGCCATCGTATTCTAAATTTAGTCAACTATGTCGGCCATAAAGAATATCTGTTTTACGATCTTTATTCCTCAAAAGAATACAATTCACTTATGTGAGAAACATATTTACAAAATTAAACAAAAGTTTCTTACTAATTGGGCGGTTACTTAATTTAATTTACAATACACAAGTTATGTCTATGGAAAAATATTGAACAAAATAGGGTAGTTAACAAAAAATGATTCGTTTGTAGCTCAGTTGAACATTCATGGTCAAACTAGTATAGGAAGCACATTAAAATGTATTGCATTTATAGAGCTATCTAGAAACGGCAAGAGCGTGGTACGCTCGTGGTACGCTTCAATACGAAAAATACGTTATTACCGCTTAGACAAATTTCTTACGTATTTATCCAATCATATTATTAGCATAGAACAAAAGAATATCGTCACCCCATCTCATTCTGTGGAGGTAGTGTAAGTCGTCCCGATGGAATATATACCCTCACACCCTCATTTAGAATTTCGTCTTTTGCTTTAGTCTTCCATTCTTTAATTTTAATATAGTAGAACTAAATTTCAAAATAATAGATTAGTGACTTGTTATTTATTTAAGGATTTCAGAAAATATATGCGATAAAACAAACCGCACGGACGGACTAATTAATTTTTTTTGCAACTTTTATACTATCCACTATGTTTATGTACTGCATTGTGACCTTGACAAGTACAAGTGTATGTTAATACCCAAGTGTTGAATAAATTCTAACCGTTCCTAGTCTCTACATTTTTGTTGTACTCATGGATGTTATTCAACATCAGTGTAAGTATGAAACGCAAGCACAAAGACAACTAAGACTTAATACTAGAAGGAAAGATTTGGAGGTTCCTTTGCAACCAAGGTTAAATGTCGCGATGCATGGCTGTAGATATAAAGCGGTAAAATTATTTAACTCCCTGCCGGTTGAGCTTAAATCTATCGATAGTCCTAACATATTTAAAAATAAATTAAAAAAGCTTTTGCTTGAAGGGTGCTTTTACTCAGTAGACGAATTTAAATTTTAAGGTGACTTTGTTAATTATGTTTCGTCGTAGCTTTACTCATTATTGTATTTTTTATTGGTATTATATAAATTCCTTTTATTTTTATTTTTTGTGTCTAGTATGTAAGTCTCGTTAATATTCAAATACGATTGTAAAATTGTTATCTCTGAATAAATTAATAATAATAATAATTTCATTTCATTTCATACCAGAGAACGGGCAGCAGCGTTCTCCTGTGTACTATGACTATCTTACTGCGATCGCCAACCCGTCTACCGAGCGTGGCTGTTATGCCAATAGTTGGCATAACACAACTCCAATGTGGAAATCTTTTGGGGCGGCCTTTGCCCAGCAGTGGACGTCATTAGGCTGACATGATGATGTCGTACTATGCAGCACAAGACAGGTCATTGTGGAGATCCTTGGAGAAGCCTTTATCCAGTGGTGGACGTCTTTCGGCTGATGTGATGATGATGATGTCGTTCTTATTTAAGAACACTAGAGAACACAAGCTACAAGTTTTCTATAAGATAATCACGTAGATCCCTTATATCTGGGCGTCCATATTTTAAGAACTGTTGTCCACCTGGTAGAATTTCGGCCATGGTGACCAATCTCAATGGAAACTACCCATCTGCGCGGGACATATTACATTGCACAATTTTATGCGCAAATACAAGGGTACATTCTATTCCATCACTCTTTATGATAAGACGGGACGACTAGCAACACGAATGGAAAGGGCTCAGGTACAGGATCGATTGCTTCATGGTGTCTCCGAGGCCCACGGATTAAATACTGCTAAATTACAGACTTCGGGATAATACTTTGAAATATTTTTAACAGAAAACTTCCGAAAATAACTTTTTGCCCGACCCGGTATCTGAACGAAGGACGTCATTATCTGGTTTAAGATCTTTATTCCTCAAAAGAATACAATTCACTTATATGAGAAACATATTTAACAAATTAAACAAAAGTTTCTTAAATACTACTCTACATTATGCGCGAAGAAACGCTACCGCTAGACCCAAGAGGTATAAACAGCTACTAAAACAGCTGACTGTACAGGAGATGGAGCTCGTACTCTGTTATGCAAGTATTATAGCTGTACATAAGGTTAACATGTGAATTCTCAATTGAGCAATGCAGTTATTTTATGTTTGATTATATAATACTAGCAGTGCCCGCGGACTTCGTTCCGCGTTATAAATATTTTTATACCTGCCCGTTTGTCCCGCGTAATACTTCGGGTTAAAATCCATCATCCATCCTATGACACTGCACAATAACGTAGCTTTCTATTGGTGAAATAATTTTGAAAAACGGTTCAGTAGATCCAGAGATTATTCCTTACAACGTCACAAACTCACAAACGTTACCTCTTTATAATATTATAAAGAGGTAACGTTTGTGATGAGTGGGTTAAAATATAAATATCTATACTAATATTAGTATAGATATTTATATTTTAACCCACTATTAGGTCGTGACGTCATCTTTTTAAGCGCATGCGTTCGATAGATTGTGTTTACCTGGGGGGCTACCGGCTAAGTCGCCGAAAATCGGGATAGTGATCGGCGTTCAAATAAATAAAGGTTAAAAATGACTTAATCAATCATCAAATGTAAAAATATAGCGAATTCTGTACTTGTGATTTTTATATCAAAACTTAATATATTGTCTCATATAAAAAGAAATAGGACAAAACTTTTCATTAACTTGTGTAAAATATATGTTTTTATTAGAGCGCATTCACTGCCTTGGAAAGCAACATTTTTCTAACAACTGTAGATTTTACAAGGCAGACGCAAGGCGGCTTCTTACGAACCAATGGTATGTGGCATCGCCATGGCCAGATCAAGCTTGGTGAAGCATAGCGTATTGTCACGGTACGAGGCACTCGTTAAAGACCTCTAAACCAAGCTTTCGAGGTCTCCTGCATTTCTGGGTGAAGCTAAAATTGTTTGAGTTCCTATGTAAGGTCACGCACAATGGCCCAGTCAAGAGACTAAGCGGAAAACAACGTCCAACTAACTAAAAGCGTATTTTGGCTCTATAAGCTAACCCGTTCGGGGAATTATCTATCTTTATCGTTTGTGAGCTTGTGTGGTTGTGAGTTTGTGACGTTGTAAGGGGTAATCTTTGGATCTACCGAACCGATTTGCAAAATTATTTCACCAATAGAAAGCTACTTTATTGTGGAGTGTCACAGGCTATGAACAATTCCCAAATTAATAACGCATCTTTACTTAAACTTGAATAATGTAATCCAAGTTGCGGGACAAACGGGCAGGGACAAAAATATTTATAACGCGGAACGAAGTACGCGGGCACTGCTAGTCTTATAGAAACTAACTGAAAACGTATATATTCTCTCTACAAGCCGTTTGGAGATCTCGCTTTATTTTATAGTAAGTAACTTAAAAAGTATTTTCGCTACATTATATTATTATGGACGGCCCTGTTGACGTGGTTGGTAAATCCTTGCTTTCGACGCCGCAGGTCGTGCGTTCGATTCTCACCCAGGCCAAATATTTGTGTGCATGAACATGTCTGTTTGTCCTGTGTATGGGTAATTATCTATATAAGTATGTATTTACAAAAGAAAAGTAGTATATGTAGATTGTAGGTAGTATATCATTTATCTGGCTTCCATAGTACAAGCTCTGCTTAGTTTGGGATCAGATAGCGGTAACATTATTTACAATAATATCCCAGGATATTATTATTAACTACTCAGTTTGGGGATTTACCTTTATCTTATAGCAACTGACTAAAAGCATATTTTCGCTTAATAAGCAACCAGACTGGGGATCTTTATATTTTTATTTCTTTTTAAAGGTTTTTATTCACTTAGACTTTAAAAAAGCGCTTGTAAATAGTCAGAACATGTTTGTAGTAATATAGTTAAGTAGATATACAAAATATTTCTAGTTACATATTATAGATATTTAGGTACACGGATTGTTAAAACTTTTCTACAATTTATTTTATAATAGTAATGATATTTAACTAGCTTGTATTAAGTTATTGTCAAGGTTTATTGTTGTTACCTTACAGCAACTCACTAAAAACATATTTTCGCTTTATAAGCAACCTGACTCGGGAATTACCTACATCTTACGGAATAGATATAGTTATAATGACTACATGTCTGCTCGTCAGGCAAAGTGGTTAAGGTTATCGCCTCGCCGCGCCATTACCTCTGAGCCCTTGTCTTTTGTGTTCGAACCCCGTACACGTCATTAGTGTGAACCATTTATAGCTCCTGAGTCTGTTTCCCTGCGAGATTGAATCAGAAATGTCAAAATACGGAGGCGAATCTAAGTAAACCACATAGCCCGAAGAATATCCAAGCTGAAGTGCTTCTGAGGGCACGTTAAGCTGCCGTCATTAGACAACAGTCGGTAAGCCAAAGGACTACTGGGTAACCACATAAGTAAGTATAGGTCATAAAATCAAGCTGTTCTTCCGTCACAACTTATAGTAAAGCCCGTGTTCTTCCTGTACAATGAACTGTGCACAACCTTGGCAATATAAATCAATGTCACATATTACAAGACAGTTGGCTGTATAGAGGGTTTTATTATTATTTATTTTATGTATTCATGTATGCAGTAATTATCTTTGTATCAAAGTTGTTCGAGAAATGATTGCTTAAGGGGACTCAAACATATGGCGTGTTTTGAATTCTAACCTTTTATTTGTCATTTTTAGACAGGCAATTGATTTTTGGGTAAGTCTCCATAGTTATATAGATTTGTGTATGTATAGAATGTCATTGTTATAAACACACAAACGGAAAATGTATAAAAATACATCTCACTAATAGATGGTAAGTAAGGAAGATAGTATAAAGACGAAAGTTCTTCGTCACGTCTAAACGGCTGGAGCGATTTTAATAAAAATTGGTATGGAGTTAGCTGATACCTTGGATTAACAGATAGGCTGTAATTTATAAAGTTTAACACGGGAAACACCGCGGGGCACAGCTAGTGGGATATTAGAAAGAAACGGTGTTTCAGTTTAGCTAAATATGTAAATATATATGTATATTGCTTAAGGCGATAAGACCGCCCGTTGTTTTCATAATCTTCTTAATATCCAATGTATTTTTGCACTTTTTCGTTTGAGTGTGTACAAAAAAGAGTGTTATTCTATTAAGTGCCAATCTGACTCGCACACGTAAAGTACCTACCAAGGTGCAAGAATATTAGTTATCGAGCATAAACCATTTTTTGTTATGTAAAGAGAGGGTTCAGTTTTAATTTTAATATAGCGACTATATATAGCACTAAATCGATTTAAGGGGAACCACTGCCCACATAAATAAATAAATAATCATCATCATCGTAATCATAATCATCATCAGCCGAAAGAAGTCTACTGCTGTACAAAGGCCTCCCCCAAAGATCTCCACAATTGCCGGTCTTGCGATATCCGCATCCAGCGATTTCCAGCGACCCGCATAAGATCATCGGTCCATCTTGTAGGGGGCCTGCCCACGCTGCGTCTTCCGGTTCGATGTTTAAAAAGAAAGTATATCAGTTATCTGGTTTCCATAGTACCAGCTCTGCTTAGTTTGGGATCAGATAGCGGTGTGTGAAAAATGTCCCAGGATATTATTATTAACTACCCCGTTTTGGCGACTTACCTTCATATAATACCAACTGACTAAAAGCATATTTTCGCTTTATGCGGATTCGGTTCGGAAGACGAACCGGAAGAAATAACATAACGAAAATGAAAATGGGGGAACATAATAGCTAGTACCTATAATGTTTCATCAATGAGTTATGCACTTTGTTTTACGCAGAATGTTAGCCTCAAGCTATTGTATCAAGACAATACGAGAAATTGTATAACAATCAGGTTTGTCGTAATAATAACTTTATTGCGGGTAATTGTTGTGCGCTAATCGGCGAACTGCTTCGGCGTCCTCGTGTTTGGGGTTCGATCCCTGCACTGGACAACTATTTGTCCGTGTGTGCTTTGTATGTTTGTAAAGTCTTCTGCGATACAGATATAATTTGCTACGAAGAATATCTTGTAAATACATCGACGCTATACGATTAGATACATGGTAGGTCGTTCTGACAGTTTTTTAAAATCTATACTAATATTATAAAGAGGTATCTAAGGTTTGTGAGTTTGTAAGGGGCAATCTCTAATACTGAACTGATTTTCAAAATTATTTCACCAATAGAAAGCTACGTTATTGTGGAGTGTCATAGGCTATGGAAAGTTCCAAAATTCATCCAGAACTTTTATCCCGAAGTATTACGTGGGACAAACGGGCAGGGACAAAAATATTTATAACGCAGAACGAAGGCCGCAGGCACTGCTAGTTTGAACATAAATATCAACTTCTTTTCTTTTTTAAAATAACTGGCCATCTACAATTTCTTTATTCTCTATAGGTATATATTTTCTTTTTAATTTTATAGATCTTATAATCTAAACAAATTTGCATAGAGATTAAGTTTTAACTAGCTTAATTTCCTTACAGCTTTGTTTATTAAGCCTTAACTGGATTAATCTGCATGCATCTTTGTTTATTTTCTGAGATCTAATGTAAGTGTAGAATATGGATTCGATAAAATTAAAAAAAGAAAGCGAATAACGTAATTGTAGGTGTTGAAATGAGTGCGACCATCAAATTCGATGCTTACAGGATAGGGTTATCCTATAAACGTCAAACTTGACAGTCAACTGTCACTCTAATGATTAGTCACTGGGAAGCAGGTAACGGATAAAATGTCTATGTTTATTACCACGGTATATGGAGACCTACTGGGGCATTATTTATTTATTTATACAGTGGACTTATTGTACTAAAAGTGGCGATCTATAGTGGTACTCTAGGTGGAGATCTACAATGCTTATCTATACCTATAGAGGAGATTAACTATCCGTCTGACAGCTTATAGGGGCATTCTTTCAGTTTTTTTTATTCCAGCATTAATACAAGTACTCCGTGGAAGAAATTTTGGTACTAATACGAATTTTCGTAACGCATAGGGTAGCTTTTTTAGCAGTTAAATATTAGCCGTTTTATTTTACTACATGTCTTGCCAGCCGTGGCGTCTATTTTTCCGTGTAGCAGTGTATTATTCTAAGCAGCGTAAGAAAGACATTAGAAAACTCACTCACTGAACAATTATAAGGGTGTGTCACCAATTCAATAATTTACTCTTTCACTTAAAGTTAAGCTTAATCCACTTTGTTTATCATCCGCGGATAACTGTTATTGGCCTTTTGTGTACTCAATATAAGTATTTAAGTCTAGTTATTAGTGCTGTTGCTGTTCCTTTTACCAAATCTATACATATAATAAAATCGTAGGAAAGCCAAAACTGTACATTGAATATTTTTTTTAAAAGATACTTGGGGCGTGATCTACAGTCGATATCGAATCCAAAAATATAGTTTTTAGAATTTTTGTCTGTTTGTCTGTATGTATGTCCGGGCTAAACTCAAAAAGTACTGCATGGATTTACTTCAAATTTTGCATGAATATTACTAAGAGGTCGGGTCAACATATAGGCTACATATTATCACTACACACGCTACCACTTACACTAGCAGCTGTGATAATTTATAAAGTTTAACGCGGGTAAAACCGCGGGGCACAGCTAGTAAATAACTAAATACAAATAAATAAATATTTCCACTTCTAAAATTCCCATTACCCTCTTTCTAAGCTTACAAATCAGTTCTCTAAATTTTAATTATTCTATTGCTAACCTTATCAATGATCTCTTGATCTCTTCCTGGAAAAATCTTTATCTCAACTTGGAATAACAAAACCCCGAGCCGTTCTAATCATTACCTACTAGTCGAGTTTAGATAACGCTGATCTCTGTGACATGTACGCACAAGTTCACACAACATCACGTACGAGAGTATATCCATCAGTCATCACATGATTGTGGGAGATATAACTAGAAATAGCTGCTTTGTAAACACAATTGCCGCGGCGCTCATAGCTAGACACTCTCACCAGTTCTTAAGTCATTTGCGAGGTTAAGCAACTTGCCTCGCGGTCAGTTCATAGATGGGTGACCGCCAAAGTGGTTTAATTTCTGGGCGTGTTGGTCCCGGTTGTAGCCATTAGGCAACAGTCACAGCCTAATGGGCGGCTTGAACAACTCTGACTCAATGTAACCACTGCCCATACGATAAGTAAGCAAGATGAAGTTGTTCCTTGTTGCTACGGATCTTGTAGCAACAAGGAACAAATTCCGTGCGTTTAAGCGCTTTTGCCATACCTACTATTGGAATCAAATATAACAGCTCACTTAGGACCCCTAAATTGATCCTCGGTGCTTTTGCAGCTGGCTTCTCTAGTTGCAATTCTCTCGTTTTATGAGGCTATAGCCTCTTTACATCATTATGTCTCCCGCTTTGCTCTGGAAGGAAGAACAATTCATTTTCCAACTCCTCCTTTCAATTCTTTCTGATTAAATTCGTTGCGGGATCCAAGACAGTTGTCGCGATTCCCCGGGACATGCCTGAGCCTCACCGCTCAGTGTCATTTCATTGTGTGCCACTGTTGATCCTGGCTTACAGGAGTTGCAGTGGTGGGTAAGAGGGAGGGACTAGTACCGATTAAAAAAAATATATAAGTAAGCAAGATAATTGCATGGTAGACTGAGATACATCCCTGGGACCGCTGGCGTTTCGAGGAGGAGAACTCCGTTCGTCTTGTATAAGCGGTCCATGAAGAGGTACCTAACCTGCTGTAGCTCAGGTTGCCTAAACACGCTTGTGCGTGATGGGGAGGGATTGCGATCCGTACTTTCTCTGACTTTCAAAATAAGAAGTATTTTGACTAATCTCGGTTGGGAACTATCTTTAGAGAATTGTGACCATTTGTTTCTAGGCATTACGATAAAATAAAAAAGGTTTTTATTCACGTAGACATACACGCTTGTAAATAGTCAGAACATGTTTGTAGTAATATACAATTAATTTATAATTATATCTAGGTACCTAAATATCTATATATATCCGTGTACCTAAATATCTATATGTACATATAGATATTTAGGTACACGGATTGCAGGAAGAAATTTACAATTAGTGAATACTATTTTGAATATTGTTATAACAATAAATAATAATATTAAATACTTATTTATTGAATTATTTAATATAAATGAAATTACAAATACGTAGTTCTGATGAGAACCTAAAAAAATTTAATAAAAATCTGTTAAAGCTATTTCTGATAATAAATACTTTAATAATGTAAAATTTTAATGCTGTGCTCGTCTTTAAGTGTTGCAGCACTATTATTTTTAAGTATGTACGTGTCTTATAACTGCATGAGTGTATGTAACGTTGACGATCCTTAAATAAATAAATAAATAAACTGAGAATAACTAATCATTTGCCAAATACTATAAAGTTATTAGAAATGGTGAGCAATAGGTCCTTACCTACTCTGAGAGTGGTCCAAATTAAATTAAAACTAATGTCTTAGGAAACTCAATTCTAGGATATCAAGATAATTATTTTTTACAACCATAATTATCCTTGGAAACGATGACTTTATTTAAATCTTCATTACTTTAATAATTTTGATGACCCAGTTTAAGTCGAAGGATAATGTATATAACGCCATCAATAAATAACCTTGGTCATTATCCTGGTAGGATAATTGCCAGGTTTGTAAAAATAGTCATCTAAATTCAACGGATTTATTTTATTTTTATTTTATTTAGAAGACTAAACAGCACTTAATATCTATACATATAATAAAATCGTAGGAAAGTCAAAACTGTACTTTGAATATTTTTTATAAAGGATACTTGGGGCGTGATCTACTATCGATATTGAAGCCAAAAATATAGTTTTTAGAATTTTTGTCTGTGTGTCTGTTTGTCTGTATGTATGTCCGGGCTAAACTCAAAAAGTACTGCATGGATTTACTTCAAATTTCGCATGAATATTACTAATAGGGCGGGTCAACATATAGGCTAAATATTATCACGCTGTCACCTACGAGGGAGGAGCTGTGATAATTTATAAAATTTAACGCGGGTATAACAGCGGGGCACAGCTAGTCATCTATACATATAATAAAATCGTAGGAAAGACAAAACTGTACATTGAATATTTTTTAAAAAGGATACTTGGGGCGGTTTCTACAATCGATAACAGATATTTGTGTGCATGAACATGCTTGTTTGTCCTAAGTCTGGGTGTAATTATCTATTTAAGTATGTATTTGCAAAAGAAAAGTAGTATAGTATATCAGTTATCTGGTTTCCATAGTACAAGCTCTGCTTTGTTTGGAATCAGATGACCGTGTGTGAATAATGTCCCTGGATATTATTATATTATATATTTGGACTCACTTGCCAAGTTCCGCAAAACAGTTAGTGAATATTTTAGATAAGTAAATTTAGCTCATATACCTTCTTATTTTCCTGTAAATCCACATATTATTAAATTACATTATATATTAGTGTTGTATAGTTATTATATCATTGTATAATATAGTACTTAAGCAGTAAATAATTTGTCTGTAGTGCATGAGGAGACCTCTGCTTCGCTTTAAAGACTGCACCAAGCGGGATATGGCCGCTTTTAAAATTGACCACTGTAGCTGGGAAAAGCTCGCTCAAAATAGAGCTGAATGGCGCAAACGTGTAGTGGAGGGTCATAAGATCTGTGATAAAGCCTGGTTCGGAGTACTTGCTGATAAGAGACAGAAGCGACATGAAAGCGGCTCGGCACCAACCACCTCAAACTTCTCTTATCAGGCCTGCGGCAGGCTATGTCGCTCTCGCATCGGTTTGTTTAGCCACCAAAAGCAATGTCTCACAGACAATGCGCCGTAAATCGTCTGTAACAGACGCAAAGGCCATAATATAGTGCATGAGGTGCTTACCTCTGAGAAATTGTTACACTAGGCCTGTTAGATATTTTTGAGATACTTTATAGTTTTATAAGTGTAAACAATTGGTTTGGCCATTTAGAAAGGATGAATGAAAGAAGATTGACAAAAGAAGTATACGTGGCCTGTGTGAATGGTACAACCGGAAGGGGAAGACCTCGTAGAACATTCTCTGATCAAATCGGAGTCGTACTTAAGAAAGGTCAGGTCAGAAGTACCCTAAACCGGCGAGCATGTATGAAGAATATTATGTCAGTAAACGAAGCGAAAGTGATATGCAAGGATCGTGACAAATGGAAGTCCGTTGTCTCTGCCTACCCCTCTGGGAAACAGGCGTGAGTCTATGTATGTAAAAAATTGTTGGTAAGACAATAAACAAATAAATAAATAAAAAGTCCACGATCTAACAACCGGTCTATACAGCTGCACAACTTTGTAAGACTCGGAACAAATCTGATTGACCTTGTCTGTACCCGATATAACCAGACAGATCATTATCACTGTTCATTGATTCGTTCCTCTTTATGGTTCTTGCAATACGTAAATAAAAAATAAATTATTGAATTTATTGTTTTTTTATTCTCATTTATAGCGAGACGCTGCCTTTTTTTAGCACTAAGTCTAGACAAACATAGGTATGGCGCGCTTGGTGGTTACCGTAGCTTTAGGGTCAGCGCAGACAGAGAGGAGCGCAACGGAGAGGATTTTATTAAGGCACTAGAAAATCAACTTTAGAGCTATAGGAATAAAGTGCATATATGACAAAATGCTCGCGCAGCCTCGCGCATTTTAATGTTCAAGCATACATGCACTTTATTTAAATAATTTTAAAGTTGATAATCTAGTGCCTTAATAAAATCCTCTCTGCTGCGCTCCTCTCGGTCTGCGCTGACTCTTACGCTTGCTATACTGAGGTTATCCCTTATCCGCTCAACCTGACGAACTCTGACAAGTTCGCGTGTGAGTGAACTTGTCAGAGTTCATCGGGAACACAAAATCAATAATAGATACTTCTTCAGTCGTATCACTCTTTAAGCAAGTATTAAAAGAGTTTTGGACAATTGACACACTGTCATCTGATGCTATACTAGGCAGGACCAGTTTTATGGCAACAGATAAAGATACTTATATATTTCTAAACACATACAGATAAATTACAACAAGACACAGAACAAATAACTCGCTCATCACATTTAAAAGATTTGTCCTGGGATCGAACTTAGGACCTCTGACTGAGCAGTCAGTACTAACCACTAGACAAACCTGCCAGTTGTTACTAGTAGATGTCGTGTGCCACTGGTTTAGAATGAATGAATGAATATTTTAGAATTAAAGTTTTTAGTAAGAACTTTTCATTCTAAAAATATTGTTTAATTTACGAACCTACCAACTTATTTTTACGTATATTCTAGTGAAAAGCCTATAGAAGAGTCGGTACAGAGAACCATCTAGCAGGGGTACTTCCGGTTGACTTCCTATTCTACGCCAAAGTATGTCAAAAAATTTTCTATAATTCCGCGATCGTATTAAAATTTTCAGGCTACTTATGCCAATAGCTGACGTAAATGATGATATGCTAAATGAATGGCAATATAGGTAAGAAGTCTAGTCAAGAGTCTCCTCTTGCAACAATTCTTGCCGGAATCTTTGCTTTAAATAAACATTGTGTGGCACAATTTCTTACCGGTAACGTAAATTTTAAAAGTAAATTGTTTAGTTTCAAATTAGAGCCGCTACGCGCTCATAGCTAGATGCTCTCACCGGTCCATAAGTGATCGGCGAGGTTAAGTAACTAGGCTCGCGGTCAGTCCATAGATGGGTGACGGCCAAAGTGGTTCAATTTCTGAGCGTCTCCGTGCTTCGGAGGGCACGTTAAGCCGTCGGTCCCGGTTGTAGTCATTAGACAACAGTCGTTAAACCATGTCAGAGGCCTACTAGGCGGCTTGAACAACTCTGACACTAGGGTAACCACTGCCCATACGATAAGCAAGCAATTAGTGACTTCACAAATTTATCTTGGCTCAACATCCTATTGCAAATACGAACAAACTGTCTACCACATATTTCGGGAGTGTGATATCTAGCAAAACGAGGGAATATTATGTTAAATAGCTTGAAACCGATATGGAGTTCCTAGTATATAAACGTCCAGAGGGAACGGGGCTTCTACTTTACCAGAGAACGGACAGCAGCGTTTTACTTTATCTGTGAATTATCCATACCATCAAACTGCGATCGCCAACCTGTCAAGGGTAGCGATTATGGCATCCCCCATTCTTTTGGGAGGCTTTTGACCAGGAGTGGAAGTATTTGGCTGACATGACGAGTCATCATAGTAAAAATACAAATGGGATACAACAAGAGATTACTGAGTATCGGTTTTGAAAACATCGCCTTTAAACGCGACTATGGTATGTAGAAGCTCAAACTAACCACATCCCTCTTTTATCCAAGGTTTAACAGGTCCATTGACTTTATTTTAATGCAAGTCCTAGCAAAGACTTTGATCTAAAATAGAAATAAAACCAGTTTGGATTAAAATATAACCCAAGTTAAAGCAGCTGCAAACGCAAACTGTATAATTGTAATAAACCCCGAGTTTAACTCGTAAAAGGGCTGTTGATTTTCAACGGCTTAACAGATTTTTATGAAACATTGCTACATTAATTTAAAAGCTGCGATAACACAGAGAGACACTCGGATAAAATAACTTGTTTCTAATGTCAGTATATTAATAATTCTGTTAACGATGCATCAAGTTACAATTATTATTATTCTATGGTAAGAGACTGGCAATACTGGCATTTTCTAACTCCTCCTTTTTTCTGTTTCTGATTAAATTCGTTGCGGGATCCAAGACAGTTAAAGCGATTCCCCGGGACATGCCTGAGCTTCACCGCTCAGTGTCATTTCATTGTGTGCCACTGTTGATGCTGGCTTACAGGAGTTGCAGTGGTGGGTAAGACGGAGGGACTAGTCCCGATATTAAAAAAAAAAAGGCTGGCAATACCCAATTTTATGTAACTCGCCGTCAATAATATTTTGTTCAAAATAAACCGGCACACTTCAGCGGGCACAGTATAAGCTTTTACCGCTATTCAACTTAAACAATCCCCAAAAGCCTACAATAACCGTGTTTGTACTTGTTGGAGCAAATAAGGGTGGTCTAGGTAATAGGAGTACAGACATTTTAATACTAAGGTATTTATTTATTAATACTTATGGCATAAAACTTGTACAAAGACGACCTCAATGCCAAAGGCATTCTCAACCAGTCGACCTTTGGGTGATACAGAGTTAAAATGATAGGTGCACTATGGATAACTTTACATATATTAAAAAAAATACTAAAACAGGGTACATTACATAAAATAAAATCGTTTAAATACTTTTCTTATATACTATAATATTAATAATAATATATAATATCCTGGGACATTATTCACACGCAGCCATCTAATCCCAAACTAAGCAGAGCTGATACTATGGAAACCATTCTTTTGTAAATACATACTTCAATAGATAATTACATCCAGACTCAGGACAAACACACATATTCATGCATGCAAATATCTGTCCTGGGTGGGAATCGAACCCACGATCTACGGCGTGAAAGCCAAGTATTTAACAGCCACACCAACCGGCCGATATTTACATTAACATGGCGACCAGAAATCGGAAAACCGGTGGACCGTCGATCATGTTAGGGTTGCGAGAAGCCGCTGGATCCGCAACACAAGACCGGCCATTGTGGAGATCCTTGGGGGAGGCCTTTGTCCAGCTGTGGACGTCTTTCGGATGATACGATGATATACATTGACTTTAACTTTTGGATGATTCTGCCTTATGTCTTTGTGAATGTGATCATGATTTTTTTTTGTCTAAATGCAGGCTGACTCTTAGGCATTCTGATTTCCGGAGGTAGCGCATTCTAAGGGTCAGCGCAGACAGAGAGGAGCGCAGCGGAGAGGATTTTATTAAGGCACTAGAAAATCAACTTTAGACCAATAGGAATAAAGTGCATATATGCTTGAACCTGCCATAAAATGCTCGCGCAGTCTCGCGCGTATAATGTTCAAGCATACATCCACTTTATTATTATTAAAGTTGATTTTTTTTACATAACACTGCACTTTATTTAAATAATTTTAAAGTTGATTTTCTAGTGCCTTAATAAAATCCTCTCTGCTGCGCTCCTCTCTGTCTGCGCTGACCCTAAGGATGTGGATAGATTGCACAAAAAAGGAAGATCGGAGGAAGTTAGTCCGTTTAGAAGGACGCTGTAAAAGACTTATAATATGAACATACTAGCTGTGCCCCGTGGTTTTACCCGCTTTAAATTTTATAAATTATCATAGCTCCTCCCCCGCCCGTAGGTGATAGCGTGATAATATGTGGCCTATAATTATGTTGACCCGACCTCTTAGTAATATTCATGCAAAATTTGAAGTATGACATTTTGAAACTATGATGAATACTAGGCTACTTATCTTAAAACAACACAACATTCTGGAAACTGTTGGGCCAATATTTGCACGTCATACATTAATCAGCTTCACAAAAAATGATACAATGCAAACATAATTGTAGTTCAACAACATTGAACTAAGTTTATTTTCGGACGAAATACTTGGAAAATTAAGTGTATAATTATATTAACAAATATATTTTGTAGGCCGCTAATGGTAATAAATCCTTATTTGTGTTTACTTAGTAAGTCATATTTACCTACAAAGGTTATCATGTAGACAAATTACGATTTACGGCGCATTGAAGATGTTGGTGGGACGTAATTAAATTTTTAACACGCTTTTATTAGCTTTACTTGTAACTATGTACATCTAATGTATCTGTAATTTTGGAATCTTAATTTGACCCACTTCCCAGTTTCCGATTAGGATGAAATTTAGCACACGCCCTGAGTTCTGATGACAATACATGACTAGCTAAGAAACTTCATTACAAATCCAATATGGCGACCTCCCCAAGATGGCGGACTGGCTGTTTGAAATCCACCCCATGATATGGGTATCTAATGAAAGGGTTTGCTGTCAGGAATACGAAAAAAATTGTCACGTGACTATTTGAAATGCATGTCCCCCATTTTGTAATTTTTTGTGTGTGCTAAATGTTTTTAAAAACATTATTATTCTTAAGAATAATCAAACATTCAGAACTTTTTTTTGATAAGACAGGATGAATGTCTACTCATGCCTCCCGCAAAAAGTGTCTGCGGGTGGGTATAGCGGTCACACACCGACTAACCCTAACCTGCCATGGAGTTCTTTTAGGGCCTGATGAGGGGGGCCCGGGAAAGCAGGTATGCGGTTCCGGTGCTCCTCTTTTACGCCATGTCCCAGATGGTCGGGGCATGTACCCTGGGAAGTCTCTGGAATGCCCTCTTCCATTACCGACTCCTGCCAATCTGGCACAGCGACTGCATCACAAACAAATCGCTGGCTTCCCGGAGCTGCTTTCACTTTACGGCAGTAGAGCACAATTCCCATACTGCCACAGCAGCCCCGATAACATTCAGAACTAATATTTATGTACTTTTAACCGACTCTAATCCCGCGAGGTGCGTAGAAGTCTTCCCGAGGGAAAATATACCAGAGAACGGACAGCAGCGTTCTTCGGAATATTATGACCATCTTACTGCGATCGCCAACCCGTCTGCCAAGCGTCGCGATTATGAGATATCCCGCTATTCTTGGCGGAGGCTATTGTCTAGCAGTGGAAGTGATTCAGCTGATATGATGAACCGACTTCCAAAGAAGGAGGTTATCAATCTGCATGTTGTTTTTGGTATGTCTGTTACCAGATTTCTCCGTTCTTTTTTAACCAATTTCGATAATTCTTTTTTGATCGATAAAGAATGCTTTCGAAATGTCCTAAATAAACTTTTGTTCATAAAAGAGTTAACCTTGTTTTACTTCAAGAAATGACACTTCTGAATACGAATTCTTGTTATTTTATTAGTTTGCTATAAACCCCACCATCAGAACTGAAATTTTATATGAAAAATAATGGGACCTATCTGATAGTATGATTGCCAATCCATCTTCCTAACGTGGGTAAGGAAGATGGATATATGGATGGATAAGGTAAGGTAGCGAATGATGCCTTTGGGGAGACCCTTGTCGAACCGCGGACGACTTTACCTGACATGATAAAGTTCTTTGCTCTGGGCATTCAAACTGTCTATGTCAGTTATTTTTTACGACTTACAGTTGTATTAACGATGTCAACAAATTACTCATTCATTTCGACCTTTATCATTTACGAGACGCGTGCTATCATCAAACATACACGATATAATCAGTATTACTAACATTTGTTTACACTTAGATTTGCTTCCGACAGGGATCAAAGCCGGGACCTTGAGCTACTTGGGTTATAAATCGCTGCCATTTTGAGCGATAAACGTATATATATTCAGAATGTATGTATTTTTAATTTATTTAATCGTATGAGCAATGGAATGGTCAAAGTTTATTCAAATTTCCCAGTAGAACCCTGCTTTTGTGTCTAACCCATCAGTAATGCAATTTTTGAGATACGTATAATCCCGGGTGACACTGCTACTGAGAGCCTTATGCCAGAATAATAATAATAATATCCTGGGACATTATTCACACACGGCCATCTGATCTCAAACTAAGCAGAGCTTGTACTATGGAAACCAGATAACTGATATATCACATATACTACTATTCTTTTGTAAATCCAAGGCCGGTTGGCGTGGTTGGTAAATGCTTGTCTTGGACGCCGCAGGTCATGGGTTCAATTCCCACCCAGGAAAGATATTTGTGTGCCTTAACATGTATGTTTGTCCTGAGTCTAGGTCTAATAATCTATATAAGTATATAGATTATTAGACCTAGACTCAGGACAAACATACATGTTAAGGCACACAGTCTAGGTCTAATAATCTATATAAGTATATAGATTATTAGATCTAGACTCAGGACAAACAGACATGTTCAGGCACACAAATATCTGTCCTGGGTGGGAATCGAACCCACGACTTGCGGCGTGAAAGGCATTTACCAACCACGCCAACCGGCCTGTCAAATCATATTATTATATTATTTTCTGGCCCGGAAAATCTATAATTTACATGTCTATTTCCTGGCTAGCGGTACCCTAACACAAACAGGCCAAGCGCCACACACAAACACACACAGACAGCAAATAGTCACACACCAAACTACAGTCTTATACGGTTTATTAGGGTTCCGTAGCCAAATGGCAAAAAACGGAACCCTTATAGATTCGTCATGTCGGTCTGTCTGTCTGTCCGTCCGTATGTCACAGCCACTTTTTCCGAAACTATAAGAGCTGTACTATTAAAACTTGGTAAGTAGATGTACTCTGTGAACCGTATTAAGATTTTTACACAAAAATAGAAAAATAACAATAAAAATTTCATCGTACCCATACATGTGGGGTGCTATGGATAGGTCTTCAAAAATCATATTGCGGTTTCTAATATTATTTTTTTTCAAACTTAATAGTTTGCGCGAAAGACACTTTGAAAGTGGTAAAATGAGTGTCCCCCCCTGTAACTTCTGAAATAAGAGAATGATAAAACTAAAAAAAATATAGGATGTACATAATGTACATCATATATTTTTTTTAGTTTTATCATTCATGGAAACTAACAACGAAAATTGGTTTGAACGAGATCTAGCAAGTAGATTTTTTTAATACGTCATAAACCGCAATTTGCTTTCATTTAATCAACTGAAATACTTTCTTCTACGGAACCCGTGCGAGTCCGACTCGCACTTGGCCGGTTTTTTATTTATTTATTCACTTAAGAATAACATAAACCATAAATTTCCCAAGAAGTATTATCTAAGCACCAAAATAACTTACAAAAAAACACCCAACTATATAAAATAGACATTTAACTAATCACGAAGTTTGTCTGTCCGTCTGTACTCTGAATATAAATTAATGTAGCAGTGACACGCGTGCCACGAATTTTGATAAATTGACACCATCAAAGAACAAAACGCTAACTACAATATGCGGAAAAAGCTTCTTTTTGATTAAATTTCAATTTTTGGGGCCTGACATCAGCCTAATTGGTGTATTTCAGATTATTTAGTTTCTAGTCAATACGATTACACTTCGATCAATATTATTAAAACCATATTCGCCAAATTTTTTTATAGTTCATGTATCATCCATCACTGTTCAAAATACGATTCAATTAATTTTACTCGATTAAAAGGGCAAACTAATGATTAGATGTCAAAATGAAGATATGTCAAAAAGTATAGAGAATTAAGAAGGTACTTCATACTTACTTATCGTATGGGTAGTGCTTACCCTAGTGTCAGAGTTGTTCAAGCCGCCCAGTAGGCCTCCAACATGGCTTAACGACTGTTGCCTAATGGCTACAACCGGGACCGACAGCTTAACGTGCCCTCCGAAGCAAGCAGAAGCTGAGAAATTAAACCAGTTTGGCGGTCACCCATCTATGGACTGACTGCGAGTCTCGTTGCTTCCGTAGAATAAAAATAAAATAATAATATCCTGAAGCATTATTTATACACGGCCATCCGATCCCCAACTAAGCAGAGCTTGTAGTTTGTACGCAAGGCTAGATATCAAGCTATACATTTTCAATATAAGCTGACCTGTCATTGTATGGAAATCCTATGCACCGCAGAGGTCAGCTTATACTGGAAATGTATAGCTTGATGTGTAGCCGTGTGTACTATGGAAAAATGAACTTTTACAACTTAGCGTTTTATTCGTTGCAGATGTTAAATGTATGTTGCCGAACAATTTACGTAGTGAAATTGATTATATAGTGGGGTAGATGATGTATGTTTTGGAATACTGATATTGTAGTGAGAGGAAGGAAGATACTTTTTATAGAAGGTTCACGACACACGTACGAATGCTAATAAAATCTCATATTATACAAGGTTTAACTTAAATAGCAATAGCATTTGACGGGCCTGTTGGCGTGGTTGGCAAATGCTTGCTTTTCAATATATATATAACACCATATACGAAAAAATAAAATAAATATTTAAGGGGGCTCCCATACAACAAATGTGAATTTTTTGCTCGTTTTTATAGATAATGGTACGGAACCCTTCGTGCGCGAGTCCGACTCGGACTTGGCCGGTTTTTGAAGTTATACTTCTTTTGGCGCGATGGAGAAAAATTATGAGAGTGAATTTTTACGATGCGCGCGCACACCGACACCAAAAAATTTAACAGCATGAAGTTAGTTCTAGGTGGTATGAAAATTTATAAAATGTTCAAGTTGTATATTAAGAAGTATAACTTCTAACGCGTGTACATAAGTACACACAAGTTTTTTTAGTTTTTACAGCAAATGATATTACACATTGAAACGACCACCATATACATATTTGCAGATAGTTAAGATATGTAGGTGATAAAACACAATTATATATGGTGCTTAACGGTTCCTTGAATAATTATAGAAGAGTTAATTAGCTGTCGAATTTTAATATGTCACGTCTTAATAATTAAAGTTTGTTTTATGTGCAAAGAAATATTTCATGACAAATTATACAGATCTGTTTTATTGAAAAAAGGATGTAATAAGAAAATTTAAAATGATTTCCCTTTAGAGATGGCTACGATTGGCAGTATTTAATTAATAGCCTAGTATTTAGTATTTGTTACCTGAATTATAAATAACTAGCTATGCCCGGCGGTTTTACCTGCGTTATACTTTTTAAATTATAGCCTATGTGTTAATCCAAGGTGTCAGCTAACTCCATACCGAATTTTATTAAAATCGCTCCAGACGTGAACAAGTAATAAACACACACTCACAAACTTTCGCTTTTATCTATACATATAATAAAATTGTAGGAAAGTCAAAACTGTACATTGAATATTTTTTAAAAAGGATACTAGCTGCGTGATCTACAATCGACATTGACGCCAAAAATATAGTTTTTAGAATTTTTGTCTGTTTGTCTGTATGTATGTCCGGGCTAAACTCAAAAAGTACTGCATGGATTTACTTCAAATTTTGCACGAATATTACTAAGAGGTCGGGTCAACATATAGGCTACATATTACGCTATCACCTACGGGGGAGGAGCTGTGATAATTTATAAAATTAAACGCGGGTAAAACCGCGGGGCACACCTAGTAATACATATTAATGTGATGTGATAGCTCGTAGAACTGACGGCCGCTGGGGCAGAAAGGTTTTCGAGTGCTGACTACGAATCGGAAGACTCACACAGTGTGTGCAGGCCCCTACAAGGTGGACCGACGATCTAGCAAGTGTCGCGGGAAGCTGTTGGATGCGGTTAGCTCAAGACCGGACGTAGTGGACATCCTTGGGGGAGATATGGGATCTTTCGGCTGATATGATGATGATAATTGAAGATGTCTCCATATATGCGGAATTGCTGAATATTTTCATGCCGGCTGCCTCAGCCCCATAAGATTTTGTATCCCAAGTAAAACTACGTTAGTCGATAAATTTCCACTTCGATCATTTCTTTGCTTGCTTGTCGTATGGGTAGTGGTAACCCTAGTGTCAGAGTTGTTCAAGCCGCCCAGTAGGCCTCTGACATGGCTTAACGACTGTTTTCTAATCACTAAAACCGGGACCGACGGCTTAACGTGCCCTCCGAAGCACGGAGACGCTCAGAATTTAAACCATTTGGCGGTCACCCATCTATGGACTGACCGCGAGCCTAGTTGCTTAACTTCGCCGATCGCTTACGGACCGGTGAGAGCATCTAGCTATGAGCGCCTTATTTCCTTACTGTCCGCGTATAAACACCGTCTTCTTACTGACTATATACTAGCTATCATATTCTTTAACGGCAGAGGCAATTATTAGCGGTCATAAGGTTATAAATCACGTTGTATGACACTACTTACACTTTGTACATAACATTAAGTGCTTTATGTCATAAGTACGTCTAACTACAGATGATATATAAATCGTAAATTTTTATAGTCTTTTATTAAACATTGAGAAGGAATATATTATAATCCTTCTGTAAAAGGAGCGATAGACAATATAAATCGTACTAATATTATAAATGCGAAAGATTTGACTGCACGTGTGGCGCAGCGCTTAAGACAACCGCCGCGTCGTGTCGCAGGTTCGAGTCCCGCGCCGGACGAATATTTGTGTGACTCATAAATGGTTGTTCTGAGTCTGGATGTAATTTGTGTCCGTCTATTACATGTTTGTAAAGTACCCCGCGACACAGGGATATTAGATAACCTAGTACGGGCGTTGCCTTTAAAAAAAGTTGTGATTGATGTATGAATTGGTTCTGTCCATATGGAGGTAAGAATTCAATATTATTACCATTATGACTGACCTTGTGTATATAGCTACGGTCACTATTTGCTACCGGATTCAATGCCCCCCAACTGAGAAGACACAGCGAAACAATCTCAGCGTGTTCAGTTACTACCGGTTTCATCACCGATCCGGCAAAACAGACTTAATCGGGTACATACGATTTATTCCACTTAAATTAATTATTAAGCAGGCGAACACAATATAATTAGGATGAGAAAATAAAAATATCAAAACAATTATATTAAGTATTCATTTTGAGACGGAACCAATAGTTTTAAAACACAAATCTCCCAACCTATTACTCTATTCAGACCATTGTATTGGAACAAGATGCCAGCTGCATGCCGACTGCAGATCAGCGACCATCTGCAGTCAACATGCAGCTGCAATTGATTAGTACTTTCGATACATTTCAACTCTACCACAGAAGCAACATAGTAATTTGAAGTTGTGTTAGTTTTTGTACCCGGTTGGGTTCTTCTCAGTTGGGTTCTTCTCAGTTCTCATTGAATCCGGTGGTAGCATTAAAGCGCGACCGTCGCTATAAACACAGGGTCCGTCAAGATAAAACTTGAGAGGTGTCAAGGGACACCCGGATGGAACGAAGTTATTTCTAATTATTTATTATGTACAAAAAACCTGTATACACTCAACAAAAATGTCGTCGCGTCACCACACTGTTCAATGCGAAATAGAAATGAAAATATCTGGCTTGCTTTCTATAAGACAGAGAGAGAGAGAGAAACATGCGCACGCCGCACAGCTGCAAAAAGTGTCGTGGCAGCTTTTCGTAAGAATTTTTTCCGTCTAGCCCCCTTTCACAACGCGCAATAAGGAACTTCGTTCCAATAGTATAGACAGAACCAATCCGACAATATGTAGTAAAATACAGCTTAAACAACAAATTTCGATAATTAAACCTAAAGCAGTTCTACATCAGTGGACTTCTTTCAGTTATGATGATGATGGTTCTACCCATAGCTAGGAACAAAATATTTATATATTCTCAAAGATGCGTGTCAATGACTCATCTGAATTGGTCGGTAGATATTAATTCCGGAATGAACGATATGGTTTGCAGTTCGTAGCTAAATAGTATGCCAAGGTCAATAATTAATTTTTAGTCATCGCACAATCGCTGTTTGAACAATTAGATATAGGTATATAATTTAAGTACTGTTTTGACTGGGTGTTTTATTTGTAGAAGCAACCTCTATGAGGCGACTTTTTACGAAAATTTCGCTGACGGAGGAGTATGAAATTTGGAACGGTTAAAGTTCATATGGAGAACTCCTTCTCCATATCCAGGATGCTAATATTTTTATATAATAGGAAGTTAATTATTTTAATAAATAAACATAACACACACTACCATGTAGGGATGGCGATTCTTTCCAAAAAATATCGATTTTTAAATCGATTCGAATCGTCACCTGATGAATCGATTCCCCAAAAAAAATTGGGGGTCTAAAAGATCAATTTACTATCTAGACTAGATTTACTAATACCTACGGGCACCTTCAACTAATTGTATGGTTAATACCAAAACATAAAATATCGAAAGTCAGTTTTAAAGGGTGATGTATCGATCCAACGAATTGATACAGTACTGCATATCGATTAAAAAATCTTTTTTTTTGGCTGGAATAACTGATTTTTCGATTAATCTATCTCAGACCGCCATCCCTACTATAGTGCTACAAACTTATCTGGCCCGGTGGCCAAAAGTAGAACTAACGACCCCAGTTTGAAATGTCAATCGGCCTGTTATTCCATGACATTCCTGCCATTGATTGTTTGTTGCGCGTATTTATTTTTCTTTATGTGTTTTTAATTGTGAAAAATGCTGAAAGCTTTAAAAAGTGATGCGAGGAATGTTATATTACAAGTATTGAATTATATGAAGGAAGAAAAACGCCTTCAGGCACCAATTATACCCTTCAATAAGTTGTATGAACGCGTAGCTGCTGCTACAGGTTAGTGTTGTCAGCTTCTGAAAAAATACGAAACTTCCCCTCGCATTTTAAATTAAAATACATATTTTTAAATATTCATTCATTATTTAATTTTTACTATTTCCTTTGTAGGTGTCCAGGAGCGATTTGTAAGAAAACTTGTGAAAGAAAAAGAGCAAGCAGATGCAAAAATTTATAGCAGATCAGAATATCGGTAGATCGAATTCTGAAATCCTATCATTGATTGCAGAAGCTTTTGATAAAATAACAGTCAATGAATGGCAAAAGCATTGCAATCATGTAAAAAAATATTGAAAATGTGTATCGAAAAAGGGATAGATACTTAGACGAGATTTTCATCATTCATTTAGGTAGTGATAGTGAAAGCAAAAGCAGTGTTTCCGATAATGATGATGATGAAATGACTTCTGAATTAAACCATTCCGGTGTCATAATAATACCTGGAGTATCTCCGTTAGAGAACACTCAGCATAGTCAGCATACATTTTATGTAAATGATCATAATTATTGTATAAAAATATAAAGATTTGTAATGACAGTATTTGTTTGCTTTTTAGTGAAGTAACATTTACGTTACAATGTGCATATTATTTTTACCCACTTTATTGCAAAAAATAGTTACTAGCAACACTAAATGCGATAACAGCGACGCTGCCAGCGGGCCAGATAAGTTTGTGGGACTGTACTATGCTTTTGACAGACTGACACACTGAGAAGAGTTGACAAGCTGAGTGTCAAAACTGAGAACAGATTAATATTATTTGTTAAACACGTGACACTGGCAGAAATTGCTGAAAACATCGGCAGATTGCCATAAGCTAAAAAAAATATTATTTGTCTTGAATGTCTATAGTATTATACAATAGAACCTTAATGGTCGAATTTCAAACAAGTGCGATCTCTAGTTATTATAAAATACTGTAACTTTTATATATTCGGTGGAATGGATTGTAATGGTACACGGACTAGCTTTAACCGTTTCGTTAAACTAGATTTCAAATTAAAATATTGCATTTTAGTCGATAAAGCTGTTTGGCATCTACTGTGTAGTACTGCGCCACGGACAGAGAAGCATTATGCCAGAAACGTTGTTTGATATGTTTTTCGCCGGAGATTAAAATAGAGACTGCCAGTTTTCTGAGTGCCTGAGTTAGGTACCCGCAATTAGTGGCTTCCATTGGTGACCAATTATATATTATAAATATGACTGACCTGCTGGACCCTGACTGCTGAAGCCGGAGGTCGTAGGATCGATCCCCACTTAGTACAAATCTTTATGCGATGAGGGTAATTATAAGTTCTGTGCCTGGGTGTAATTTATCTGTAGTATGTGTGAATTTAAAAATATACAACATGTAACGTAATTAACGCGCACCCTCAAACACCCCAATTAGAATATTATGTTATAATCATAATACATACACAAATTTTTTTATTTAACATGTATATGTATTGTTATTTACTAAATTAGTTTCTTGAAATAAACTTATTTTTCTTAATTTGTATGAATACAAATAAAACTGCGATGTATAAGTCTTTTTACTTTGACTTGCGGTCCATTTCAATTGGTTTTGACTCTACAGGGTTGATATGACAATAATTTTCGTTGTTTTAATTATTTTGGATTAAAAAATACTTATATAAAAAATGATATAAATCGATTCAGTAAAGGATTCTGAACAAACTATTTGCAGGAAGTGCGTTAATTACGTTACAAGTTGTATATAAAGTATGTTTATCAAATGTCTCTCTCGCTCTGCCTAGTTTGGGATCAGATGGCAGTGCATTAGTTGTCCCAAGATATTTATTTATATTACCTCGAGCCGACTTCTACGTCCCCCATAGGCTGAGTAGGCCACACATCAAACGTCAAAACTAGAAATGTAAAAGGACTGAATATGACCAGTCACAATTGTCATAAACCTTAAATGACCAGTCATTTACTGTCAAATTCAGTCAATTAGACTCAAATATTATTGTCTATTCTCGACTACCACTCAATTATTTATTTAATTATTTAGGTACCCAATTTATATGCAAGTTTAAATGAAGCAACGTTTTATTTTCTATTATATCATGAGAGGATAAGACGACATCCAAGTCTATGCGCGAGGCGATGCGACGTTGCTATTTTTTCTTAAATGCACGCATGATTAGAAATGCAATATGATTAACACTATATAATAATAATATAAGTCATAAAAACCACTTTTTTGTTTAGAAGTTGTAGACTTTTATCAACGACAAATCTTAAAATGTACTGCATGACTGTATGTAATGTATGACTGAAAATGACCATTTTTGACAGTTAATGACCATTATTGACCAATTTGACCGTAAATTACAGTCAGTCAAATTCAGTCACTTTAGTCATTTTCAACACTAGTCAAAACTAACCTAACCATAAAATTCGCCCGTCAATTCGTCAGCTGTTTCAATGCAAATTAGTATTACAAAATCTTCCGATTGACGCATTGCTATACGGGCAATTGTATTCATAATATGGAGAGCCGACACGTATACAAAACAATGGTGCTTAATAGATGCTTATCTAATTCTTAGCTCACAATTTTGGCACAAGTTATTAACTTATTTCTTCTGAACAAATCACCAGCCCTACTGACCAAAAGTAAGTATAACTTGAAAGAAACGGTATCAATTAGTCTTAAAAAACTTAATTATGACGAAACAGAAGCATTTATTCATCCCTCTAATTAATATAATAATTTTACAGTTTAATTGTATTACAACACTTACACACACTTGCACACATACATTCATTACACTCGCACTCACCTATCCACACACACTCAAGCTCCCATTCATGTAAATAAAGCGAGACATTTAACCTAATTAATTTAATTTTTGTGTATAATACATTAAGTAATTAAATTGGAAGGTGCTGGTGCTTATAGCTCAGGTTTTCCTTTTTTAAGCACCAGCCGCACTAATTATAGTACATACCATACCATATAATGTATAAATAAATAAATAAATAAAAAAAAAAAATTATTTAATGATATAATACATTTTTGCCTCCTCGGAACGGAAAGATTTCATAATGATTTAACAGAGGGGCACAGCGTTCATTCGCTCAAAGAGCAGCCCGTCTGGGGAAGTACCTCCACCTTACAGAAGACATTCCTTAATAATACCATTAATAATTTTATGTTGTGTTTCCGAGAGTTAGGTCGCCAGAGCTCATTGGGGTGGGGGGAAGGGTCAGTAACACTTGTTTTCTGACTCTTAAAGGCCGGCAACGCACCCGCGACTCCTCTGATGTCGCGAGTGTCCATGGGCGGCGGTGATCACTTACCATCAGGTGACCCACTTGCTCGTTTGTCGCCCTCTGATATAAATAAAATAATATCAATGTGATTTACAATAGGGTAAGGCTTATTCCCAGATACTCTCACCCGTCCGTTAGTGATTGGCGAGGTTAAATAACTAGACCGTCACCGTAGCCTAGTTGGTAGTGCTCCTGCCTACGAAGCTGGTGGTCCTGGGTTCGAATCCCGGTAAGTGCAAATATTTGTGTGATGAGCACGAATATTTTTTTCTGAGTCATG
The DNA here is from genome assembly GCA_951640165.1 of Pseudoips prasinana. Classification (NCBI taxonomy): domain Eukaryota; kingdom Metazoa; phylum Arthropoda; class Insecta; order Lepidoptera; family Nolidae; genus Pseudoips; species Pseudoips prasinana. The sequence goes on from OX621254.1 coordinate 11,524,870, forward strand.
GATGTTTCTATGTATTTAAGTATTTATCTATCTATATAAGTATGTATATCGTCGCCTGGTACCCATAGCACAAGCTTTGCTTAGTTTGGGGCTAGGATGATCTGTGAGACATTGTCCCTAGATATTATTATTATTATACTACACTCACGGTCAGTCCATAGATAGGTGAACGCCAAAGTGGTTTATTTTATGAGCGTCTCCGTGCTTTGGAGAGTACTTGAAGCTGTCGGTCCCGGTTGTACCCATTAGGTAACAGTCGTTAAGCCATGTCAGAGGCCTACTGCCCCTACCACTGCCCATACGATAAGTAAGTAATAGGGTAACTGCCTCGTTGGTCTAGCGGTAGCGTGTTCACCCGCAGTTAACGAGGTCCTGGGTTCGAATCCCGGGTCGGGACAAAAGTGATTTTGGGACTTTTCTCTAAACAGAAAACTTCTCAGCATCAGCCCGAAGCCTGGGAGTTGGCGGTATTTTACCCCCGTTCCTCGGAGAGCACGTAAAGCCGTCAGTCCTGTGCCTGACCTCTTTCCGGTCGTGTCGCTAAGGCGTCCCATCGGATCATGTGAGTGATGGATTAGAAAGTGCTCCTGTGTTTGCGCACACACTTGTGCACTAAAATATGTCCTGCGCAATTGGCTAGCCTCGATTAAATCTGGCCACAAAACCGCAGATTGGCATATGGCCAATCTCTGTTGAGACTGGCCGCCGTGGCCGAATTCGGCTAGGAAGACATTATTATTATTAATAGGGTAATTTATATGGCATGAATTGATTTCTACGAAATAATTAAATATGCGGTCTCTAGCGACATCTATTGAAGGCTACAACAAGCATCGACGTAAAACCGCAAGCTTGTACGCACATATACAAGGTCAGAATGCATGTAGATTGTGTGGTCAGCATTGAGCAATCCACCTCACCCAGTCGGATGGTCTTCCTTTTTCCGTGTAGGAACACTATCGACAAGGAACCGCAGAGAATGAGGTCCTGGGTTCAAATCGCGGATAGGGACAAAAAGTGATTTTTCTGTTAAAAAAATTTCTCACTCTGCCCGAAGTCAGGAATTTGCAGTATCACACACTTAAGACTTGAAGAGCACGGAAGGCTGTCGGTCCAGACCTATTGCCGGTCGTATCGCTAGTCATCGCATCGAATCATGAAATTGATTGAGGCGCTCATAGCTAGATGCTCACACCAGTTCGTAAGTGATCAGCAAGGTTAAGCAACTAGGCTCGCGGTCTGTCCATAGATGGGTCACCGCCAAAATGGTTTAATTTCTGAGCGTCTGCTTCGGAGGGCACGTTAAACTGTCGGTCCCGGTGTAGTCAGTCGACAACAGTCGTTAAAAGATAAAAGTCATTTATTTGCGTGAATAAGGTGACAAAAGTTCTTAACATAATACAAATAGGTATCTCCAACTCTAATTTTCAGCATGCAAATATACATTTTAATAGTAAAAAATTACCATACAATTTATTGACATTTATTTAATTCATTATTAATAATAATACATAGCAATATAGATTGTTTTAATATAAACACACAAGGCTCACAGCTTATAGTCAAGGTATTCTTGTATACTATAAAAACATTTATCCGTAAACAATTTGGTTAAATAACGTTTAAATTTAAAAAATGCCATGTCGGAGGCCTACTGGGCGGCTTGAATAACTCTGATAGTAGGGTAACCACTGCCCATACGATAAGTAGTCATTAATGAAAGTAATGGAATAGAAAGTGCCCCTATGTTTTTTAACTTGTGCACTATAATATGTAACGTGCAGATAGCTAGTCTCCCGAATTTCGACCAGAAGGACATTGCAGTCGTTCTTAAAAATTGTATTAATTACTAAAACCGTAATGTATCTTGTTACAGTCACCATCCCAGCATTGAACTTCGGTATGCTGATGGGCTGGCAGTCTCCCATGACACCCATCCTCCAGTCACCAGATGGGCCAGCCCCAGAACCGATAACGGACGAAACGATATCTTGGATGGCAGCTATCACTTTCCTGCCGCCTGTGTTCTGCGGTTTCCTCGTGGGGGATATGGCTGATCGGTGGGGAAGGAAGTTCACGACGTTGCTTACAGCGCTTATGCTTGTGGTGAGTTAACAAGTTCTTTATATTTTTTTTTATATATACAACATGTAACTTAATTAACGCACATCATGAAAATAGTTTGTTCAGAATCGTTTACTGAATCGATTTATATCATTATTAATATAGGTAATTTTTTATTCCAAAATAATTAAAACCACGGAAATTATTGTCATATTAACTCTGTACACTCAAAACAAATTGAAATGGACCGTAAGTCAAAGTAATAAGACTTTTAAATCGCAGTTTTATTTGTATTCATACAAATTCCATCATTCAAACCAAAATAAAGAAAAATAAACTTTATTCCAAGAAGCTAATTTAGTAAATAACAATTCATATACATGCCAAATTACAAATTTAGTGTATGTATTATGATTACAACATAATATTCTAATTGGGGTGTCTGAGGGTGTGCGTTAATTATGTTACATGTTGTATATTTAATATGCTGAGATCCGCAGGCGAACCTAAGTAACTGATATAGCCGCAAGAATTGCCAAGCTGAAGTGGCAGTGGGCAGGGCACATAGCTCGTAGAGCCGAGCTGGGGTAGAAAGGTTCTCGAGTGGCGACCACGAACCGGAAGACGCAGCGTGGGCAGGCCCCCTACAAGATGGACCGATGATCTTGTGCGGGTCGCTGGAAATCGCTGGATGCGGATAGCGCAAGACCGGCAATTGTGGAGATCTTTGGGGGAGGCCTTTGCCCAGCAGTGGATATGATAATGATGATATTTACCGTGCTAAACGAGCAAGTAGGTCACCTGATGGTAAGTGATTACCGCCGCCCATGGACACTCGCAACACCAGAGGAGCCTAATTGCGTTGCACGCCTTTAGGACCAGGAATCTCTACACATACTCTATAGAGATTTGGCCGGTCTGTTGTTCTAGAGGCTAGTGACCGTGCTAAGCTAGAGATGGTGGATTCGATTCCCACCGAGGACAAATCTATGTGAGATGAGAACGATTATTTTTTATGTGTCTAGTGTCTATGTCACTATTGACGAGCAGGTGCGGTTGCTGATACTTGCCTAACACGCCGCAGGTCATGGGTTCGATTCCCACCCAGCACATGTATTTGTGGGCATGAACATGACTATTTGTCTTGAGTCTGGGTATAAGTATGTATTTACAAAAGAGAAGTAGCATATCAGTTATCTGGTTTCAAAAGACACAAATGACGACATAAAAAATGATAGGGAGGTGATCTACCAAAAGGATGGCGAAAACTTGCTCGAGACAGACACGAATGGGAAAACTAGGAGATGCCTATGTCGAAGGATCTCCTCACCGAAATTGTTAAATTATCTTAATTTCGTTTAAAATTTACTACTTTCCATATTGAACATTGTGTAAAAAGTAAAAATTTGATAGTCAAAGAATAAAGGCTTTTTAAAATTTAAATTCAATCTCTTCTGAACAACAAAAGAATCTTAGGATAATAATATAGGTAGTTAGTTCACAAGTCACCAGTGCCTCTAGCACGAGTTCCTGCAGTTTACTTACTCGATCACACGTACAGTTTCCTCCCATACATTGAGCACCAGCGCCTCTCGCGGAAACTATTAAGAACTAAAACTCTGGTGCTCAATGTATGGGAGAAAACTGTACGTGTGATCGAGTAAGTAAACTGCAGGAACTCGGGCTAGAGGAACAGGTCTATTCCCTAAAATATTGTATATCATAACGTCCTATTACACCATCCAGGGCAACGCATCAAACTTTAATTAATGAATGTCCTCCAGGCCGATTTATACCAACGCGGCCAGTCTCAATGGAGATTAGCCAACTGCGCAGGACATATTATAGTGCACAAGTGTGGGCGCAAATACAAGGGCACTTTCTATTCCATCACTCTCATGATCCGATGGGACGACTAGCGTCACGACTAGCGTCACGACCGGAAAGAGGTTAGGAACAGAACCGACGGCTTTACGTGGTCTCCGAGGCACGGGGGTGTAATACCAAATACATAAATAAAATAAAAGAAATCCCACATTCACTTTTTGGCCCGATTCGGGATTTGAACCCAGGACCTCACCATCTACGGTTGAAAATGCTGCCGCTTGACTAACGAGAGGCAGTAATCAAACTTTATGATACTTATCATGTCACTAATTGCCACCAGTAATCATTAGTTGCCATAAGCGGTTGTAACCACTCGTTACAGATATTGCTCGTGCGCAATAGATTGTTTATTGGATCGATATTCTATTGGAAGTGGATCAAGCTCATTTTTAGGTTACACAATTGATCTTTATTGATCTAGATATTGGTCGATGTAAATGATGATTGGGTGAACAAACTTTTAAAAATTTATTCTTCTTCAATATAATTTTCAAATAAATTTATTTAACCACTTAACTTCTTAACAATTCTTTAAAAGCCCACTTGCTCCACCCCAGGCTAAATTAATTTACTCGGAGTTATATGGGGAGTTAGTGGCTTATATGGGGTTAAATTACAATTACGTCTTGCACCATCTAGAGTTAGAGACCTTGGGTTATTTTATTAAAATTTTAGCCCACCTATTTTGGTAGGTTAAATCACTAACTCGGGATTAGTTATGTCAAATTTGTTTCGTTTGAGAGGTTATATTGGGTTGCAGAGGTGAAAGTCAGAGATTTTAAAATAGTTTTGTGACCTAAACAATTATGAGTGACTTTTTATTGTCTGATGATGAGGAAGAAATCGTCGAATTTATTTGCTCGGAATGTTATAGTAGAAGAGTTGCTCAAAGGTCCGATTATGTCAATTTGACATGACAATATTTGAACGACTTGAAATTGACAGATTGGTTTCAAACACAAACGATCAAATTGAAATGTCTTTGAAAAAACTTAACACATGAGACAGTCATATACAAAGTTTTCTAGTGACAAAAAGAGGTGTATAAATATTTCACTCATTGTTACATCATTCATATTTGGTTGGATTACATTATGGAACAAAACCTCTTTAATGATACCAACGTAAAATAGAGAAACACCGAGTTAGTTGACTCGGTGTTATTTTTTATTGGCGTAACAGTATGTTGAGTTAAAATTTTAACGAATTAACCCGAAGTTACTTAACTTTATTTTAGCCTAGCTTTTGGTGCAAGTGGGCCTAAAGGGGACGATATTATTTGTATGCTCCGCACAAGTACAGATGCGGAGGATACTATTTCCGATATTTGGAATCAAATCAACATTTTCTGTCCTTAGTCCTAAAGACTTTTAGAAAGTTATTAGTATTGTGCTTTCCTCCATCAAATAAATAATTTCATATCAAAAATCCTTATTGCACAGCAAATTTACCCCGTGGTGATAGAAGATGTATTTCGCTACTAGAAAAGTAGGTTAGCGTAGGTTATAACTGCGACCATACAATGCCAGAAACATATTTATTTACACAAACCATCCACTTTAAAACAAATGGCAATGCGTCATAAACTTTAATTGCTGTTAAGATTATAATATTCTGACATAACTATATACGGACGGTTTATTACTGTGCTATCAGTATTTTTGCTTAGGTTACGGATTTTTTGACATGCAATTGACACATTATCCAAACGCGGCCATATGATCCAAAACCAAACCGAGCTCGTACTATGGATAACAAATAACTGATATACTACATATACTATTTTTCAATTGTAAATGCATACTTATATAGATAATTAATTATACCCAGACTCAGGCAGGACAAAGAGACATGTTCATGCACACAAATATCTGTCCTGGGTGGGAATCGAACTCACGACCTGGCGGTGTGAAAGGCAAGTATCTATCAACCACGCCAACTGGCCAAATATGATAGGATGATTGTTGGATTTGCAGTTAAATAATACTCTTGTTAATCCTTTTTGTTTCTCAAAACTTAGTTATGTCTGAGGATTGTCTTTTATATAATGTTTGTCTTGTTCCAGATAAGTTGGGCCATACTCCTGACCTCACTGCGACCGTGGGCGTTGATAGCGTCAAGAACCGTCGCCGGATTGGCCTGCGCTGGATGCTACGTTGTGATACCGTTATATTTAAAAGAGGTATGTTTTATACAAGCATTTTTTTTAAGACAACACCCGCACTAGTTAATTTAATCCCTGTGTCGCGGGGTACTTTACAAACATATAATAGACGGACACAAATTACATCCAGACTCAGAAGAACTATTTATGGGTCACACAAATATTTGTCCGGTGCGGGACTCGAAGAAGCGAGGCGTCTTAGCCGCTGCATAACGTTGATTGCAATATCGAAAACCCCCTGCATCTACCCGTCAATAATATTTTGTAATCAAAGTATTATTCCTTGAAGCAAAATCTTTGTACCTACCCCTTTTTACGAAACCTTCGCGAACGTAGGAGTATGAAATTTGGAACAGAAAGGTTCATATGGGGAAGGAGTGCCACTTATTTTTATATAATCATATGAAGAACCCTAGGACTAGGGTCCTTTACTGGGGTTTGAATAAAACCAAAAAGATCAGTGAATCCGGGAGCGGAACCAACCACCCCGTCTGATTTATTTCAATTTCCAAAGTTATAGTGCTTATAACTACTGATCACATTGGTTTGGATAACAAGAATTCGCTTATCCTGTTTCACCACATATCAAGCATTAGACGTAAATTATTATATTAAAATTACATTACACACACTACCGTGCTCTTGACACAGTGACAAACTGAGAAGAGATGACAAATTGAGTGTCAAAACTGAGAACAAATGAATATTATTCGTCTTCAATGTCTATAGTCTTTGACAATAGAAACTTAATGGTCGAATTTCGAACAAACGCGATCTCTAGTAGCCTATTATTAGGCTACCAATACTTTCGACTTCAATGGAAAATTATAGGTACAGACGCCAGCACATCAAGCTACCCATATCTGTCAATTTTCCGTAATTGAAATTGAATCTTATGCTTTTGTGATAAAGTTGGAAATCTATAAAAGATATTTGACAGATTGGGGTAGCTGGATGTGCTGGCGTCTGTACATAAAGTTAGGTAAATTATTTAATAGCATATTTGTTTTTATTTCACTTTATAAGGGAAAGAATACTAGTGAGAAGTTAAGTTAATATGAGGATTAGTCGTCCCTCCTCATCATAGAACCACTTGCTACTGTAGCCCTTTATAAGACTAGTGAAAATAAAATGACATAGACAACGGTAAGAGCCAAAAATCATAAATATGACATTGGTGTATAAAAACATGAAAATAAATTAGAGTACTTAAAAGTTATCAATAATGTTACTCGCATTAAAACACTATAAATAGAGAAATAGCTGAGCGTGGTACAAGTAGTTGAGCGGGGTTTACCTGAACCACGGTTAAGCGGTGGATCACGTCATTATCACACTAATATTATTAAGGCGAAAGTTTGTGAGTGTGAATATTTGTTACTTCACGTCTAAACGGCTGGAGCGATTTTAATAAAATTTGGTATGGAGTTAGCTGACACCCTGGATTAACACATAAGCAATAATTTATAAAGTTTAATGCGGGTAAAACCGCGGGGCCCAGCTAGTTTTAAATAAGAACTTTAAAGAACCGTAAGATCCAGAAATCAAAAATATGACAATGGAGTTGAAAAAATATTAATAATGTTATTCACATAAAAACTCTGTAAGATACAGTTATTTTATTATACACTCACTCAATTAGCGATCGGAAGAAGAACCACATGATCGTTATTTTCGATGATGTCATTTAGACGTCAAGGGATGATGAGCAATGACAAGGCCATGATCAGACCACTCAATGATTTACGAATGTATCATATTGATGCTTAGAAAAATGTTAATAAATGCAGTGGTTAAAAGACGTCAATGGCTTTACTCACTTAAACACTTCGTAACATAATGGTACATTATTATGCACCAATTAGTGGTTAGGGGAAAAAACCATCGTTATTATTGATGCTGCCAGGTAGACAACGAGGAATGAGTTGTGTGCTTCACCTGGGTGAATGGCCACCTAAAATTATGCTTTTCACGAGAATTTTTATCATCCCACGGCCACTCTTTGGAATGAAATTGCTGCGAAGATATTTCTGATCCAGTAAGACATGCCAACCTTCAAGAAGGGAGCTTATTACTTTGGGTTGGCAACATACTTGCGGAACTTTTGGTATTGCCAGCATGCCCTTTTCTACTCAAATATAAAAATGGGAAAGTTTATGAATTTAAAGACGTTTGTTACTTTTTCACGCAAATATCCGAATAACACCGAGTATTAAGTTTAATTACTTAGGTACTTATCGTATGGGCAGTGGTTACCCTGGTGTCAGAGTTCTTCAAGCCACCCAGTAGGGCTCTGACATGGCTTAACGACTGTTGCCTAATGGCTACAACCGGGACCGACGGCTTAACGCTCACAAATTAAACCACTTTGGCGGTCACGGTGAGAGCATCTGGCTATGAGCGCCTCAATAAAGTTTAATGATGTCCCATCATTTGAGGGGGGCCAGTTCTCTGGTAGATACTCTCGAGACAGTTTCTACGCCCCTGACGGGATGAGGTTTTCCCAATTGTATCGCCACTTTGCTATTAGTAGTCATAGCTCTAAGAGTGGAGTAGCCAGCAACGAGTGAGTGATGCCGTCAGTATCTCGTGTCCACGGGCTAAAAACCGGCTACTATAACGCCTTACGCTTATTTATTCAGATAGTTACCTATATGAAGAAAATATATTATTATGCAAAAGCTCTTCCTTTACTGTTCATCTTAACGGGCCTGTTGGTGTGATTGGCAAATGCTTGCTTTTCACGCCGTAGGTCGTGGGTTCGATTCCCACCCAGGACAGATATTTGTGTGCATGAGCATGTCTGTTTGTCCTGAGTCTGGGTGTAATCTATACATATAATAAAATCGTAGGAAAGTCAAATCTGTACATTGAATATTTTTTTTAAACGATACTTGGGGCGTCATCTACAATCGATATCGGAGCCAAAAATATAGTTTTTAGAATTTTTGCCTGTTTGTCTGTATGTAGGTCCGGGCTGCCCTCAAAAAGTACTGCATGGATTTACTTCAAATTTTGCATGAATATTACTCAGAGGTCGGGTCAACATATAGGCTACATATTATCACGCTATCACCTACGGGGGAAGAGCTGTGATAATTTATAAAGTTTAACGCGGGTAAAACCGCGGGGCACAGCTAGTTATCTATATAAGTATGTATTTACAAAATAATTAACAAAATAAAAGTAGTATATGTAGTATATCAGTTATCTGGTTTCCATAGTAAAAGTTCTGCTTAGTTTGGGATCAGATGGTCGTGTGTGAATAATGTCCCAGGATATTATTATTATTTCTCCCACAGATAGCCGCAGACAACATCCGAGGGGCTCTGGGGTCACTCTTCATCCTGTCTCAGAACCTCGGTTACCTGGTAGTCTACGTGGCTGGAGACTTCCTTTCCTTCGGGGCAGTGCTCTGGCTGTGCATTTCTGTACCCACTATATTCCTTCTGGCCTTCATGGCCATGCCGGAGACACCTGTGTTTCTTGTGAAGCAAGGAAAGTTAAAGGTAAGTTCTTTATAATGCTATTGATTGATAAACAATGCTGTATGGTGATGGCGATCAATATCTCCCAGTTATCTGACGCGAGAGAATAGCTTACAAAGAACCGCTTTTCTCTGTGTACGTAAGCACCACAAAGTAATCATCAACCCGTCTGTCCAGGGTGGCAATTGTCGAAGCAATAGATTAATTGAAAATGAAAAAATGTTTATTCACAATTAAAAAATCTTCATTACAGATATTATACTTCTGCCAAACTGCATAACAGTTTCTTGGCAGATGAAGCTCCCTTTTTCCAATTTTCTTATATAACTAAAATATAATACTTAGGTACTATTTACTAATATCTCAGATTCTACATGCTTTAAGAGAAACTTTTTAATTTTAATCTTGAACATATTTTTACTCATGTTTACCTTATTAGTTAAGGTTAGGGGAAATTTATTATAACGTTTAGGCACTATGTAACTTCTATGTCTTTTACCAAAATAGTTGTTATATGTGGAGATTTTGAATAGAGGTGCACTATTAGCTCTATGGATGGGCCTTGTACGTCTTACCCGGATCGTAAATTCTTCGCTACAGAACTGTTCAACAGCTATCAGTAGCTGGACTTTCTCATGGACTGGAAGCATTTTATAAATAAAAGTTCATAATCTGTATTTCTACAACGGCGTTTTGTAGTTTTGTCAACTAAAAATTTCATAAATCTGATCTGTAACGATTTCAATTTATCCAAATATGTATTGAATGTACGACCATCCCAGGCCGTTATCCAGCAGCTTCCGGCCATCTTCGGCTCATATTATGATGGAAGAATATATTAATCGTCAAGCATCATCTACTAGAACTAGAAGAATAGATGCAAGTTTTACTCATCATCATCATAACAGCTCTAAGAAGTCCACTGCTGGATAAAAGCCTCCCCCAATAATCATCTCCGTCCGACTTGCACTTGGCCAGTTGTTTACGTTTTACCCAACCTTAGATTTGTTTCTCATAATTATACCAGGAAAACCAAAAGCAGATCGGTTTCTCTGAATCAAAAACCAGTCCGAGGGTACTTCCTTATTTGTTGCATATCTAATAAAATAAAACTAATGCAATTTGGATACAAGTTCCTATCTAATATAATGACTTAAACAAGTCTGAGAGGTAAATAGAAATACAAAATGTCCAGTAGATGTAAAGCATACATGCCCTCGCTCTATGAGCCGACTGGGGAAGTACATAACAGAGAACTCTTCAGGTAGTATTTGCTTTTTTATCTAGATGACGGGGCGGTTGCCTTCCACGCCGCAGGTCGTGGGTTCGATCCACACCTAGGACGGATATTTGTGTGCATGCAAGTGTCTGTTTGTCCGGGGTCTGATATATGGATGCGTCACTATTTCACGCAAAAACTTCCGAACGGATTTTCATGAAACTTTGTAGTAATATAATTTAATGCGGGTAAAACCACGGAGCAAACCTATTTTTTTTTTTTTACAATGCCACACAGATCATCCTAGCCCCAAACTAAGCAAAGCTTGTACTATGGGTACCAGGCGACGATATAAATACTGATATAGATAGATAAATACTTATATACATAGAAAACATCCATGACTCAGAAACAAATATTAGTGCTCATCACACAAATATTTGCACTTACCGGGATTCGAACCCAGGACCACCAGCTTCGTAGGCATAAGCACTACCAACTAGGCTACGGTGACCGTCTTAATGTCATAAATTCTTGCACGTCGCTCATGAAATCCTTCCGTTTCATCGTTTTTAATTTAACTGACTTAATTTACGTATACAAAAATTATGACCATCATAATCAAAAACATCATATTAGCAAAAAAACGTTCACATCTGGACAAAGGCATTCTTAAGGATCATCATAGGGGGGATCATATAGGAGAGAGGGGGCTATTACAATAAATCTATGTGTGGCGTTAGCAGTAAATATTACAATATAAGACCACTAGAGAGAGACATAAAGCATGTGTGTTGCAATCAACCATAGGCTATAGTAGCAGCAGTTCAGAATCATAGCTAGATGCTCTCACCGGTCCGTAAGTGGTCGGCGGGGTTAAGCAACTAGGCTCGCGGCCAATCCATAGATGGGCGACCACCAATGTGGTTTAATTTCTGAGCGTCCCCGTACTTCGGAGGGCACACTAAGCTGTCGATCCCGGTGGTAGTCACTAAGCCACAGTCGTTAAGCCATGTCAGAGGCCTACTGGTCGGCTTGAACAACTCTGACACTAGGGTAACCCCTGCACATACGATAAGTAAGTAAGTAAGCATCTGAACGCTTAAAACCCCTTCCTTTTTAAGTCACAAAATTATTATTCTTGTCTATAGGAAGCCCGAGAAGCTCTCGCATGGTTGCGGAATACCACCACCGATGACAAAGACCTGGAGGAGGCAGTGCAGCAGCTTGAACGAGAGGAGGAACTCGCAAGGAGCATGAAGAAAGCCTCCTGGAGGAGTATAGGTGAATATACTATAATAATCCTACCAATATTATAAACGCGAAAGTTTGTAAGTATGGATGGATAGATGTTTGTTACTCTTTCACGTAAAAACTACTGAAGGGATTTAATTGAAACTTTACAATAATATAGCTTATACATCAGAATACCACATAGGCTACAATTTATAAAGATATTGTGTGAATTGTCCAAACAATGACGATAAGTGTCAAGTAAGTAGGAGAAAATCCTACACATCCTACTAATATTATAAATGCGAAAATTGGTTTAACTTCTAAAATAAGAGAATAATAAAACTAAAAAAGAAAATGATGTACATTACCATGCAAACTACCACCGAAAATTGGTTTGAACGAGATCTAGTAAGTAGTTTTTTTAATACGTCATACATCGTAAACCGCAATTTACCTTTCATTTAATCAAGTGACATACTTTCTGTTACGGAACCCTTCATGGGCAAGTCCGACTCGCACTTGGCCAGTTTTATATGAATAGATTTTTATTTTTGTAGAAATATATTGTTATTTATCAGGCATACATATAATCATTAGATCGTTCTTAAATATATTTCATCAAAATTCGTGGGGGCATTATTTATGTACCCCGCAACACAGTGTTGCGGGGTACTTCACAAACATATAATTGACGGACACAAAGTACCTACATCCAGACTCAGAACAACTATTTATCGCCACACAAATAGGTTGACCTGTGCAGGAATCGAGAACCGGGACCGACAGCTCAATGTGCCCTCCGAAAAACGGGGACGCTCAAAAACAAAACCACTTTGGCAGTCACCCAACCACGCCAATCACTTACGGACCGTTAAAAGCATCTGACTATGGGCGTCAATGACCTAATTTAGTAATTTATACAATAATGAAAATTTTGAAAGCATTCTTAATGACATAACAAAGAAGTAAACGCTTACCATACATATAAATAAGGGGAATTATAAAACGATCGAATACAAAAATACTTAGCGACTGATGATGAGATACTGTTTTAATAAATTGAGCGGCATGAATTTGAGTAAGCGAATAATTAACTAACCTAACGACGAATATTGATTAATAATAAAATTCAGAACGAGCTAACAAAAAGTGGGTTAGTTAGTTAGTTAGTTGGGCGATAGGTTTCCGCACTTAGCCTCCCAATTGGGCCATTGTGCGTGGTACTTGTTTGGCTACTCGAACCATTTTAGTTCCATCCAGAAGTCCAGGAGACCACGAAAGCCTGGCTTGAGGGCCTCCTGCAGTGTCTTCGGATCATTCAGGAACTTTGCCCGTTGGTAAGCGACGCTCTTGCAGTGTAGAAGTACGTGTGCTGGTGTTTCTTCATTTTCAATGCACCCTCTGCACAGGGGGCTGTCCGTGACGCCAATCTTGAAGAGGTGTTTGTTTAGCGTGCAGTGTCCGGTAATTGTGCCTATCACCATGCGTAGATCCTTCCTGTTCCTTCCTGAAAAAGTGGGTTATAATTAATCAATTTCAGATATCAAAATTCTAGCCGTGCGACTAAATTACTAAGTGAGCGACTAGAAATACTTCCATATTAGGATAGAGACGAGTTTTCCGTAAGGTATTCGGGTTAGGTTAGGTTAGAACTGTGACCATCAAGCTAGACACTTTTGTTGATGAAAATTGGTGGAAAGTTTTTTTAAAATTTTTCAGGAGACATACAATGCAAATATAAACAAAAACGATAGCGCTTGAAGTCCGCCGCACAAGCCTCTGATCTCTCTGATTGGTCAAAGCGAAGAAATATTAGGTCGCTCAAATATTATGAAGCTTCTCATTTCGTATTTTAAGTAACTCAAATTAATATTTGTTAGTTGCTGTTCTGTTGATTTCTCGTCACTCGCAGTCAGTCGCTCACTTAGTAATACTATAACGTAAATTCATTATTTTTGTCACTTAAAACTTTAATTTACAGTCACTCGTTTAAAATTACGCTATAAATAATATCAGTGTACAAATAATTGGGCGGAAAATTATTGTACCTCCTCCGTTTAAAGTCGGTGCGTTAATAATTCCAAACGAATGGAATAACATTTTTATAAGTAACAAAGGAGATTATAATGTCCTTCTAGCGTCCACTTAGTACTCACTTAATTAGTGCACCTATAATTAATTAACTGTAGCAGTCCGAGGTTGACCGGTATGGTGAATAGAGCCTTAGGCACTTATTCCACTTATGTAGGTACAATTCGTTGCAGGTACTAATGTTGTAAGTACAAAGATATAACTTAGGCCTAAGGCATTTTCTACCAGTTGACTCTAGAGTCAACTAGTGTGGCACGGAGATATTGATTGATTGACGGGCGGGTTGGCGTGGTTGGTAAATGCTTGCCTGTCACGCTGAAAGTCGTGGGTTCGATTCCCACCCAGGATTGATTTGTGTCCATGAACATGTTTGTTCTGAGTCTGGGTGTAATTATCTATAGGTATAAGTATGTATTTACTAAAAAAAAATAGTAATGTAGTATATCAGTTATCTGCGTAGCTTTGCTTTGTTTGGGATCAGATGGCCGTATATGAAAATGTCCCAGGATATTATTATATCATGGCAGGTGCTCAATTCTAAACTCGGTGTTGTTTCAAATACTAAACAGTGTAATACTTGATTTCTCTCCGCGACTTCGGTTGCGTTAACATTAGAATACGATCAATGATACTTTTTGATCCGGTATGGTGTTCCATGTTATACATACTGTAGGAAACTTCATGAGATATAAAATGTAATTAGTTTATTTTAAACCTAGAGGCCCTTAACAATTTTACGGGATACAACAATGGTATCTCGGCGCGTTCATGGTCGTAGTCTCGGCCCGTAAGTCCGACATGTCGGAGTGTGCACAGTGACACTAGAGTTTCTATAGCCTTCTCTACGTAGACCGTGATTTTGTCGCCCGGACTTTCCTGGTACGACGTTGCTTACGGGAAAGTCCAATCGGGATGAATATGATTGGCGCGATGGCTAAATGATTTCGTTTGGTAAACTTTGCCATAGGTAAACCTTGTTCTAGGTAAAAATGGTCTTAGTAATCCTTACTGTAAGTAAAACTTGCTCTTGGTCAACCTTGCTCTAGGTAACATTGCACTAAGTAAACCTTACTCTAAGTAAACTTTCTCTAGGTAAAGCTTGCTCTAGGTAACATTGCTCTAAGTAAACCTTACTTTAAGTAAACTTGCTCTAGGTAACATTGCTCTAAGTAAAACGTGCTCTAGGTAAACCTTGATTTTATCGATGCGAATCCTCTAGACTTTCCTGGAACAAAGTTGCTTACGGGAAAGTACAAAGTCATGTAATTGACACCCAAGCACTTGTCTGGCACCAGGATAATTCGCTAAAATATTCCCTTTATTAATTTACAGTACTAGGCAATAAAGGTGAAGTGAAAACCCCAGATAAGAATAACAACCGGTTACCGTCCCGTTTTAATCTTATTCTGTATTGCAATATGACACCGAAGATGAATACAGCAAGCTTGAATGCGTCAGATGCGGAATTGCGGACGCTGCGTTATTCATGTATGATAAACATCGGGATTTTGCGCAAGGGTTCAGTGAGTTGCATTTGTTCGTTGTACAATTCCTTCTAGTAAGTGCTTGTTCACCCGTCGGGGTTAAACCTCCAAGAAATAACAGAATAATTGGTGTTTGTATATTGATCTGACAATATCTTTTCACAGAGGTCTAGCGGCAGAGTGCCTTAGATACCGGATTTGTAGAGGGTGCAGGTTTCAACCCGCTTAGAATTACGAATTATTATTTTTTTATTTTGAATGAAAGGAATGTTTAATTGATATGATATTGTTATATCATACATGCATATATAAAAGTATCAGTTGGCCATCTTTGCAAAGAAGCAAATCTGATTATTGATTAGGTATCTATAGCAGATAGCACGATAATCATAAATTAGATTCTTTTCATTACTTATCGCCAGAAAGCTCTAAGCCATAAAGCCCGTTCATCCGTCCGCGAGCGAACGGGTGGAAACATACGCTGTGAAAAATTTCATAAGTTCATCATGACATATTTACAGAGGGTCATTATGCGGCGTGCGTATATTTTGAAGTAAATGTAATTAAGAATTGAAGAGGGGTCACGAGAAACGTATTGGCATTCCCATCTATGTTATTTGCTCGATTACATTTTTTTTTTTTCCTTTTTTCGTTTTCTAATATCTAAGATTTATTTAATGGCCGCAGCAATAGTTTTGCCATGTCGTGAGATCTTTCTACCAGAAAAAAACCCAGTCGTAAATCGACCATAGCCCACTCCCGGTATTTTGTGATTGGTCTCGCGTTCCGTATGGCATACATACCTAACGTATTAAAGAATTTATAAGAGAACTAGCTATGCCCCGCGGTTTCACCCGCGTCATAGTAGTTTTGGTGAATAACATATAGTTTTGCCGTAAAGGACTAACAAACATACATCCATACAATTTATACTCACAAACTTTCGCATTTATAATATTAGTAGGATGTGTGCCTCTAGCGGTTTCGGACGTGCAAGCCAGAATAGCTCGCAGATGGTAGATTTTTTCCTACTTACTTGAACTTATCGTCATCTTTTGGACAATTCACACAATATCTTAATAAATTGTAGCCTTATTCTATTTCCTTTTAAGAGAGGTAGGGCACAGCGTTCATTCGCTCAAAGAGCAACCCGACTGGGGAAGTAGGTACCTCCACCTTACAAAGACATTCCTAAATAATAACATTAATAATTTTAATGTTGTGTTTCTGCGTGTGAGTAAGGTCGCCTGAGCCCATAGGTGTGGGGGGTAGGGTCAGCAACACTTGTTTGCTGACTCTTAAAGTCCGGTAACGCACCCGCAACTCCTCTGGTGTTGTGAGTGTACATGGGCGGCGGTGATCACTTACCATCACGTGACCCACTTGCTCGATAGTCGCCGACTGATATAAAAAAAATATCTCATGGCACTCAGCAATTTACTTCAACAGTTAGTAGAATGTCGCGTGCCACTCCATGCCCTCAATTAGGAAGTGATATACCAACATCTTGGGGCGAAAGCAAGTTTAAGAACGGGCTTCTTAGCGCCAACCGTGTCATTTGAGTCATGCGCACACGCAATCGGATACGACCGTTTTCACTGTTTAATGAAGCGCAGTGTAACTTGATATTTGGACGCTTTCTTAGGTTGCAAAAGTATAAAGGAAAAGCCAAAGTCTTATTAGATTAACCGAAATTAATTTATTTTATTATAAAAAATAAATATATATCCGGGGCATATCACTCCCCCCCCGCGGACGTACGACCGTCAACACGTATACGCATAGTGCTCGTTCTATTTTAATCCTAATAAGTGTCAAAAGTAAAGACTGACCCATAAAGTGTACATCATTCAGTGCCGTCAAGTTCTGTCTATCCAGTGCTTCAATAATTTTACAAATCCGTCAAGAAACAAACGAGTAAATAACAAATATATTTTTAACGGCTACTAAATAATTTCAAACCATCGAAGAAGTGTTATCAAAACGACCGGTGACTGCGTGCCGGCCGGGGTCAAAGTCCGTTTCTCGCGCAACAGCCGATCGTTGCATCGCCGCGCCGCGCCGAGCGAGCCGAACAACTCCGAGCCGAATGATCGTTCGCTGCGTACCTATTCGTAATACATGAGGATATACGAAAGTCTGCGAAGATACATGACTGCGGTTAAACTGTCTCCTGCGCGCTCTGAGTGACCATATTTGAGTGATATCACAAGCTAACTAATACAGGGTGACCCTCAGTGGATTACGTCCCTTGCAAGATTAAGATACAGGAGCTGTTTATGCCTAAGCTATATTATTACCCTAAGTAAGTACCTACATTACACTAAGTAAATATACCAATAATTTTGTAACATGATACGTCGCTCACCTCCAACCACTCCGATTACTTCCACTGAGATGAACCAACAAACGTGTACAAACAGTGACAATAACCACGTGACAAATAGGAGAAAAAAGCAGGGGAACGAACTGGACCGTTTGGAGGCTACGGTTAAAGAGCTGAAGACATTAGTTACCTCGCAAAGTCAAAAAATTGATAAATTCCAGGCCTCCCTTAAAGAAATTACTGCCCAAAACTCCAAAATTAGTGATCAAAATTCTGAAATAAAAAAAAATATTGATTTTCTTTCTGAAAAGTACGATAATGCCATACGAGATATTTCAGATCTAAAGAAAACTAGCAGCATGTATGAAAAAACTATAAAATTACTGGAAAATAAAGTAGACTTTTTAGAAAAAAACCTGAAAGCTACGTCAATTGAAATAAAAAATTTACCCCTCGTTAACCATGAAACACGTGAAACTCTAACAGAAACTATCAAAAATCTCGGCAGTGTTATTTGCAAACCCATCCAGGAAGTAGACATAAAAAATATCTTCCGTTTGAAAAATAAAAACAAAGAGTCCGTGGGCCCCGTTATTGTTGAATTTTCTTCGTCATCAACCAAAGAAACTTTCCTGAAAGCTACGAAAACCTTTAACAAAAACCACAAAGATAATCGCCTCAACACACGATACCTGGAGAAAAAGGGACCTGAGCAACCGTTGTACGTATCAGAGGTACTTACAGACAAAACAAAACGAGTCTTCTTCTTAGCACGAGAGCTTGTAAAAAGTAAAAGATACGTACAATGTTGGACTGCGAACGGAAAGGTTTACGTACGAGAAAATACAGGGATGCCAAGTCGACTTATTCGGTCCGAAGAAGACCTTGCTATCTCAAGAAATCAAATATGACTAGACCGCCGCACAGTGTACTGCTTAATACGATTTAAATATGTCTTGTCCCATTTGCATGATTTTGTAATATTTTTGGTTTACTTTATTTCATCTTTAATTAATATTACCTATTCTTATATAAGTTCAAAACTAAATAGATATCTAATTTTACATAAACAAAATGTTCAATACATACACAATCTTCCAGGAACACTATACCTCTACATACACTACTATACACTCACTAGCGCAATGAACCCAATTAGTAAAACTTCTCCAGTAAATTTTATCTACTTTATAAATCCTAATATAATTTACTTTTTATGTACCTCGACTATTACACTATACTTAAATGGCCAAAAGGAAAAAGTGATAATGAATAATCACAATATTAGCATTCGATAATATGAATATAAACATAGACTACATAGACTCCGTCTCTGTGTCTCACTCAGCAACTTGCGACCTAGAAAACTGCTCAACAACCGAATTTAAACCCGAACAAGCACTCAAAATTCTGAATCAAAATATCAGAAGTATCTCTAAAAATATGACGGGATTTTATGGTACTCTCGCACGAACAAAAATCGAATGGGATATTATAACGCTTACAGAGTGCTGGCTAAATAAAACACCAAATATTCCTAGCTTGCATGGGTATAATTCTTATAATACTACTAATAACCTTACCCAAAATGTAGGGGTAGTCGTGTATGTTAAGAACTCTATCCAAGTATTGACGGAGGAACCCTTGCTCTTAGATTCAAACTGTCTCCAAATTAAAATAGACAATAATACAATCTTACTAGTGATATACCGCCCACCTGGATACAAAGATATCACCAATTTTCTTCATTCACTAGATGACATCTTGACACACATCTCAAATTATAGTAATATAATAATTACAGGAGACATAAACATTAATATTCATCAGGAATCTCATGACGTTAATAGACACTCTTATTTAAATTTATTAGCCTCCCATGGCCTACTGCCCGCACACTACCTACCGACAAGACAAAATGCCTGCCTTGACCATTTTCTACTTAAAACAACTTTACCCGCATCGACTTTAGTAGCCCATTCATCTTTAACTGATCACGAGGTTGTGATTCTTTTCCTAAAAAACAAAATTTCGAGAATGATTCCTACCAGAATTGTTAAAATAAATCAAAATCAATTAGATGCAGACTTAAAGGCCCTAAACTTTAGCGAAGTCTATAGTTCAAATGACCCTGATGTAGCAGCAGATGTAATGATCAACCTTGTCAAGGGGGCAATTGAAAAAAACTCAATAACTGTTATAGCTCCCAAACGCAAACATATAATAAAACCGTGGATCACACCTGGTCTACTTCGCTGCATACGGCACAGAGATTTCTTACATAAAAAATATAAAAAACAACCTAATAATGACATACTAAAGATATCATTCACGAGGTACAGAAACTACTGTAATAAGTTGCTTAAAAATGTTAAAACTGAATATAACAAAGAAGTTTTACGAAAGGCTGGCAAGGATACTAAACAAATCTGGAAAGCTATAAATAGTATAACAAACCGGAATAAACACAGAGAACCCACATCACGCAACCTACTTTCTTCGTTATCAACACCCATGCAGTCAGTTAATTTGGTTAATACATTTTTCTCTAACGTTGGTAACACCCTCGCGAATAAAATTAGTAACGGATTGAGAGAACCAATCTATAAAGATATGAAAAGAAGCTCTAAGTCCATGGTACTTTTGCCCACCAGTGAGGATGAGGTCGCAAGAATAATCATATCTCTACGTAGTAGTTGTGCAGTGGGATGGGATAACATTTCAAGCTCTATACTCAAAACTCATATAACTGCAATTGTCCCTCCTTTAACATACATTTGTAACCTCGCTCTCGCTAAGGGCAAGTTTCCCAAACCATTTAAAAAGTCGATCATACATCCAATTTATAAGAGTGGGGACAGAGGCCGTGTCAACAACTACAGACCCATTTCGGTGCTACCAGCCTTCTCAAAAGTACTGGAACGGATTATGAACAGCAGATTAGTAGACTACCTGGAGAAAAATAACCTATTGTCTCACACACAATATGGTTTTCGTTCCGGTAAGTCGACATCTGATGCTGTACATGAAAATGTGATATTATGTAGTTGGTTACAACTACATAATATCACATTTGGATTAAAGAAAGAAGGTTTTGGGTATATTTTTGGACCTTGCCAAAGCTTTTGACACGGTCTCTGTGCCCATACTAATAAAAAAAATGGAACTCATGGGAATCAGAGGGACGCAGCTGGACCTTTACGCGGACTACCTTAGGGAGCGTACCCAGTGCGTTAAGATAGAAAACTATCTAAGCGATCAATGTACGGTCACTTTCGGCACACCCCAAGGTAGTGTACTTGGCCCGACTTTGTTCCTCATATATATCAACGAGCTGGGTATGCTCTCACTTACGAACGGAAAGATCATAAGTTTTGCTGACGATACCGTCCTACTCTTTTGCGCCAACACATTGAGTGAAGTATTTGCCACTGCCCAGACGGGCTTTAATGTTGTATCACAATGGCTTCAAGATAACACACTAACACTAAATGCGGAAAAAACTAAATACATTACTTTCTCGCTAACAAACTCATCAATACCATCATTAACGTACAACATTAAATCTCACAAATGCCCCGAACCACACATACAACCGTGTAATTGCCCTAATCTTCAAATTACTAACGAAGTAAAATACCTTGGTGTCGTTATTGATAAAAACTTAAAATTTGACAAACATATTGATTTACTTAGTAGTCGTCTCCGTAAGCTAATATATGTGTTTAAGACCCTCAGAGCGGTGGCTGATGAACAACTCAAAAAGTCGGTGTATTATGCTCTTGCCCAATCTTTGCTTTCTTACTGCATTACCTCTTGGGGTGGTGCACCAAAATGTAGGATGATACAGTTAGAGCGGGCTCAAAGGACCATTCTAAAGGTATCATATTCTCTACCATACCGACACCCCACTACTCTGTTATATAAAGAGGCAAAGGTTCTAACTGTTCGTCAACTATTTATAAAAAACATATTACTAAAGCAACACTCTCAGCTATATTTTGATCCGTCACTCTGTAGAGGAAAACGACGATTCAACCCTGTTGATAGACCATGTACTCACCTAAAAACTGTGGTAGCAAAGAGGTTCTTCTGTCATCTTGGGGGCTTCTTGTACAATCAAATTAATAAAAAACTGCCTATGTACCATCTAACTACGAATAAATGCAATAATGAAATAACAACTTGGCTCCAGGCACTGACCTATGACGAAACTGAGAAGCTTTTGAACAATCTGACATAAACGTTAATGTAACAAAATCATTTATAAATAAAATTTACCTGGTATCCTTGCGCAAAAAGTAAAAATAATAAAAAAATACTCATACGTGCATCCACAAAACACCTCACGCACTCACATACCACACACACACTAATACACACACACTCATACACTCACACACACACACACTTTTGCTCAAACTTTTATATATTTTTGTTTCTCATATTTTATACTGTTAATATGGTCAATACTCCAAGGGTTGGGGGACCTGGTGACCTGAAATACAGGCCTACTAGAGCCTAGTTTGGGCATCAGTCTTCCACAATATTTTTGTTTAATGTTGTAAAATTTTCAATGTCTGTAACCATAACACTATGTACCATGTTATAATATTGTGGAGAGAAATAAATTATATTGATTGATTGATTGATATGCCATCAGCGCCATGTACCCCAATCTAAGCAAAGCTTTTACTATGGATGCCAGATATCGGGTAGATTTTTCGAGGAAATTAATCCCTGTGTCACGGGGTACTTTAAAAACATAATAGATGGACTAGAGTACATCCAGCCTCATAAGAAGGCTGGATGTACTCTTGGATGTGGATGTACTCTTGTAACTCTTGTACTCTTGGATGTGGATGTACTCTTGGAAGGAATATTGGTGTGGTAGGTAAATACTTGGCTTTCATGCCTCAGGTCGTGGGTTCAATTCCCACCCAGGACAGATATTTGTGTGCATGAACATGTCTGCTTGTCTTGAGTCTGGGTGTTATTATCTATATAATGTCCTGGTACATTATTTATACACGGCCATCTGATTCCAAATTAAGCAGAGCTTGTATAGTGGAAACCAGATAACTGATCATTATAAGAACTAAATATACTATTTTTCTTTTCTAAATACATACTTAAATAGATAATTACACGCGACTCAGGACAAACAGACATGTTCATGCAGAAGTACAAAAGCTGGTGCCCGCGACTTCGTCCGTGACAATTTTGAATGATGACCAATGTAATTACTTACTTCTAGCTTAATCAAAAAAATATAACTTTAAAAACATATAAGCAATGCAATATAAATTTAAGAAAACCTTTAAAATAACCTAACTAAGAAAGAAACTAAAGACTACTTTGCTACTGTTATTTAAAAAAAAAGGACCCGATATAATCAAGGAATACATATCAATTGTCCTTGAGGATAGCCAGTAAGTAAAATAAAGTAAAATAATAATCAACGATGCATTAATCACAAAGGTAACTCCCATTAGATTAGGTTGCAACCACGGCATTGATAAGTCCAAAATCACATTTTGTGAACGAAACCTTAGCGTGATCTAAAACGATGATTACGTCTATAATCTACTAACAAAAATATAAACTTGTAAAGCGATAAAATTAAGATGTGCGCACATTTTTTGGGTGAGATTTAGGCGATCATCTATTGATTTAGTTTTGGACTACCTTTTATTCCAAGCATTTATTTATTTTAGCCTATATACGAAATAGGTTCCGCGATATGAAACGATATTAACGCCATCTAGTTACAAAATTGTGAAGTTGTAGAGCAGTAAAATTTTGATGATATTTTTTGGGTGCGATCATCTCGACACCAACAATTTATACTACGCTAACTCGAATTTTAAGGTAAATTCGATTTTATCACAATTTGATTAAAATTATGTTTTTTATTTTCTTATAAAAATTAAACAAAAAAAAAAGAATTTAACTACAAATAAAAATAAAAACGAATTTATCTAAAATTCATGTTGGCGTAAATTGTTGGTGTCGATCTATTGAATCAGTTTTGGATTACCGTTTTTTTTATCAACAAATTATTCCCTGAATTTTGATTTTAAAACATGTATTGCTTTATTTTTAACTGAAATACCAAATACCAATCTTCATGCGTTTAACTGCAAAAAAGAAAAGATTTTCATACAAACTAACATCCCATATTTTTCGTCCTTATGGGTGGAATTTCCACGAATCCTAAAATACCTATATATTTTTAATTTTTAACTGAAATGCCAAATACCAATTTTCATGCGTTTAACTTAAAAATTGTCTCATTTTTCAAACAAACTTACATCCCCAATTTTGCGCCCTTAGGGGGGAATTTTCAAAAACCCTTCTTTAGTGGATGCCTACGTCATAAAAGGGACCTACTGTCAAAATTTCAAGTCTCTAACCCCAACCGTTTAGGCTGTGCGTTGATATGCCAATCAGTCAGTGTATACTTACGTCCCCTATTTTGAGCCCTTGGGGGTGGGATGTCCAAAAATCCTGAAATAAATATTTTATATTTTTTAACAGAAAGGCCAAGTACGAATTTTCATGCGTTTAACTTCAAAAATATCGCATTTTTCATACAAACTACATCTCCTATTTAACGTCTTTAGGGGAGGAATTCCTAAAAATCCTGAAATATATATTTTTAATTTTTAACTGAAAGGCCAAAGTCCAATTTTTATGCGTTTAACTTAAAAAATGTCACATTTTTCATACAAACTTACGTCCCCTATTTTATGCCCTTCGGGGAGGAATTTTCGAAAATCCTGAAATATATATTTTTAATTGTTAACTTTAAGGCCAAATATTAATTTTCATGCGTTTAACTTAAAAATTTTAAAAATTTTCATACAAACTTACATCCCCTATTTTTCGCCCTTGGGAGAAGAATTTCCAAAAAATCCTGAGACATATATTTTTTATTTTTAACTGGAAGGCCTAACACCAACTTTCATGCCTCTTACTTCAATAACGGCAAAGTTTCATAGTAACTTTGCACCCCCGTTTTACCCCCTTAGGGGTTGTATTTCGAAAGATCCTTCCTTATTCCTTGTCTACATTATAAAGAAAATATCTGTGCAAAATTTCAGCTTTCTAGGTCCAAGGATTTAGGCTGGGCGTTGATGAGTCAGTCAGTCAGTCAGGACTTCTCTTTTTATTTATATAGATATCAGTTATCTGGTTCCATAGACATGCTCTGCTGTTTGTCCTACGACATGAATAATAATGTCCCAGGATATTATTATTATGTGTTGAGACAGTGATAATAACTATCATTTCAAGAAATGCATTTAACAAATCTTGATTCCATTTCCAGCTATTAGAAACATGTTTTAATTGCCTTCAACCTTTATAAATGTTATATTGACGTCAGTTGGATTCTGGTAAAAATGTAAAAAACAAATACCTGTTTTGTTATTTTGTATATGACCGTAACGTCATTATCGTCTTAGACGCTCATAGGCAAGTTGCACTCACCGATCTGTAAGTAATCGGCGAGGTTAAGACCCTGGCCTAGCGGTCACTCTATGGACACCTTCAAGTGGTTTAGTCTCTGAGCGTCTCTGTGCTTTGGAGAGCACAATAATACTTGTACTATGGAAAAGCGAGATAGATAGATATCTATGGACAATGTCACACAGATCATCCTAGCCCCAAACTAAGCAAAGCTTGTACTATGGGTACCAGGCGACGATATACATACTTATATAGATAGATAAATACTTATACATAGAAAACATCCATGACTCAGAAACAAATATTCGTGCTCATCACACAAATATTTGCACTTACCGGGATTCGAACCCAGGACCACCAGCTTGGTAGGCAGGAGCACTACCAACTAGGCTACGGTGACCGATTAATAATTCTAATTTACTCTTGGCATTTATGTACTTGATAATTTTATGACACTGGTCATGACTTTAATTCCTACCCAGGATAGATATTTGTATGCATGATCATGTCTGTTTGTAATTATCTATATAAGTATGTATTTACAAAAGAAAAGTAGTATATGAAGTATATCGTTCTAATTGCCATTCAGGCCGCAGGTAGTGGGTTCGATTCCCACCCAGGACAGATATTTGTGTGTATGACATGTATCTTTGTCCTGAGTCTGGGTATAATTACCTATATAAGTATGGATCAGTTATTTGGTATCCATACTACAAGCTCTGCTTAGTTTGGGATCAGATGGCCGTGTGTGAATAATATTCCAGTATATTATTATTATTAAACTAGATAACTGACTTATTACATATACTACTTTTCTTTCTTCTTGTTTCCATAGTACAAGCTCTGCTCAGTTTGAGATCAGATGGCCATGTGTAAATAATGTCCAAGGATATTATTATTAACTCCAGTCGTGCATTTTGCAAATCTACGTGCCAAGATATCGCAGCGAACAGCCAACGCTCTGCTCTCACGCTCCGTGTCTGGGCTGTCTTTAAGGTCTTCCGAGCAACAGTGACCTAGATACTTAAAGGAATTGCCATGGTAAAACTTTGGCCCGCTTTAAATAAGACTGTCGCATGTCGGTCCCAGTTGAAACCGTTAGGCTGTGTCAGAGGCCTACTGGACAGCTTGAACAGGGCTACACTCTCCACGCGATAAGGAAAGAAGATTATCTTGGACAGGAAAGTCATAAAATCACAAAATGTCAGCCGAATTCTCCAAGAATGTCATGCTATAATCCACTCGAATAACAATTAAAAGAGAACATTTTTGCGAATGCGACGTATCGTCGTTTTATTATTGATTTCGTGGTATCTTTTTTCACGTCATTTGAATGCTGGTAAAAATATAAAAAAGCAAAGCTCGTATATTATTAGCTTTGGTCTGGATTATCCTTATTTCTACTTAAGCCAGAACAATTGACAATATGTAGTAAAAATATTAGACTTAAACCAGATAATTAAACATAATCTCTTGACAATAACTTGATACGAGCTAGCTAAATATCATTGCTATATAAATTTTCTAAATGTTTTCATACAATCAATACAATGTGTAGGTACCTAAATATCTATGTTACTAGAAATAATAATGTATACAACTATATTACTACAAACATGTTCTGACTATTTACAAGCGCTTTTTTAAAGTCTACGTAAATAAAAACCTTATTTATTTTATTTTTCTGACAAGGCAGAAGAAATGCCAAAGCATACCAGCTATACAAAATGTGTATATGTCTGTATGAAAGATGTGTATTTCTCGGATTCGAAAACAGGTTGGCCTAAATATATACATATATCGAAGCGTATCTCCAAAATTTTGAATTCGTATAATTCGCGGGATGCCGCTGGATGCGGGCAGCGCAGGACCGGCTATTGTAGAGATCCTTGCGGGAGGCCTTTGTCCAGCAGTGGACGTCTTCCTGCTGTAGTCCTGTGATTCAATGTTATTATTTTTAGTATCCTCTTTCCCTCACTCACTCTCACTCCACACATGTTATTACAATTAGGATTAATGTATTTATTTCGTCGTTTTCGTCTCGTATAGGCTAAAGTCCTACCGTATTTCACCGTAGCCTAGTTGGTAGTGCTCCTGCCTACGAAGCTGGTGGTCCTGGGTTCGAATCCCGGTAAGTGCAAATATTTGTGTGATGAGCACGAATATTTGTTTCTGAGTCATGGATGTTTTCTATGTATATAAGTATTTATCTATCTATATAAGTATGTATATCGTCGCCTGGTACCCAGAGTACAAGCTTTGCTTAGTTAGGGGCTAGGATGATCTGTGTGACATTGTCCCGAGATATTATTATTATTTCTAGATATTGCTCGTTTAATAGTATAGAAGAAAACCTCCATACATCATTCGCGGACTTTCATTACGCAAACTGTCTGTGGGTTGCATTAATCAAGGAGGTGAATCATAACGACCGGTTTCTAACGACGCGGCCATCCCGATAATTTGTCTTACGGAATATAAGGTAGTATTTTCACTGATCTGCTTGAACTTATAAGATAAATGACAACGTTATAGACTTCCTTATAGACCTGACATGACTCTTCTCCTAAGATAACAACGAGTTTAACTACTTATCGAGGTGGTCTATAATATCCTGGGATAATAATAATAGCCTTGCAAGTTTAGGGCTTGATATCTGGCTGGAGAGTTACCTACATGCAGAAGGCGGTTCTGCTGGCGAATGCCAGGATTGTGCGGAAATTTCTCTCGCCCATATATTTTATAAGTTGTATTCGTATTAAAATACCCTTATATAATACATTGTAAATAATAGTGCTAATAAACATGTGATAATAATATAATATCCTGGGAAATTATTCACACACGGCCATCTGATCCCAAACTAAGCAGAGCTTGTACTATGGAAACCAGATAACTGATATATTACATATACTATTTTTCTTTTGTAAATACATACTTATATAGATCATTTACACCCAGACTCAGGATAAACAGACACGTTCATGCACACAAATATTCTTACCAAATATTTGTGTGCATGAACATGTCTGTTTATCCTGAGTCTGGGTGGGAATCGAACCCACAACCTGCGGCCTGAAAGGCAGCGTATCTACCAACCATGCCAATAAAACTACTGATAAACAGCCATCTGTTCTTACTACTTAACTGGTGTCTCATTGTTGAAGCAAAACTTCCTTAAGCACGCTTGACTTAGGAAGTAAGCTGATGAATGCGTGATGAGAACATTAATATAGATCGATGATAAATAATCGCTAATTTCAGACACGGCAAAAGTGAAAAGTAGCCTACAAGATATTGAGATAACTATAGCGTATCAGGAGTATTAGGATAATTATTATATTTTTAAATAATCGCTAATTTCAGACACGGCAAAAGTGAAAAGTAGCCTACAAGATATTGAGATAACTATAGCGTATCAGGAGTATTAGGATAATTATTATATTTTTAAAATATTTTTACTAAGCTTAAACATTATTTAAAATTTTAATGCGAAATGTTACATGTCATATATTTACATATTTAAGACTATGCACCGCGGCTTATGTGTTATTCGGATATATAAGCTTGACGGCGCAGCCGTGGCGCTACCAACAGAACTGCATAGATAAGAGTGATAGGTCGGTGTCACTCTGGTGGAACGTCGAACAGGCGGCCATCTTGACGTCACTATTGCTTGGAGACGTTGTAGTGGTCATTATCGACGGATAGCCGTAATTGAAATTAAAATCTAACTTAATTAGTGATTTGGTGACTCATTAAACATAGTTGATTGATTTTGCTGAATAATTAATTGCTAAGGAAGTGAAGTCCGCCTATATTTTTAAATTAACTGCCTGCATAACCTAATAATAAATGATAAATTAGGAAAATAGTGTTCCAGGCATGCCTCCATGTACCCCAGACGCCTCGTTAAGCTATATCTATTACTACAAAGTTTATTCAAAATCCGTTTTTTAGATTAAGAGGTAAGTATAAATAAAAATGTTTGATCAAATTAACACAGATGTGTTATATAATTAACATAAATTAATCAACCAACGAATTTTAATACGCAAATGCAGAAAAAAAATAACAACACGTTGTTTATGGAATGAGACATTTTCCGAAGGTGTCGTTGTACGCAGGCGCAAAGACACGTAATAACATTGTTATCTATCTCATTCTCTCGCAGGCCTAATCCTATTCATGAATATGTGTATGTAAGTCTAATAATTCAATGGCTAAATAATAACAATTTACATATTAATTTTAATAAAACTCAAATAATGACATTTAAACAAAGAACTAATCCGAAATATAATTCTTGACATTAATTATGACCCAAACAAGATTAAAACGGAACGAACCAAATTTCTGGGAATGTGGCTAGACGAAAACATGACTTGGAAAAACCCACACACACATCAGACTTGATCAGACTATGCAAATAAATCATTAATTATGTTATGTTTTACGCAATTTGAATAAAGTGCAACCGTAACCCTGTCCTTACCACATATAATGCATATGTCTCCACAACTCTTCGTTACGGCATAAAGTTTTTGGGGCAACTCTAGCAACAGAGAAATGGCATTTAAAGCCCAGAAACAATGTCTTCTACAAAACTCTTATTGTTGGCGTGGTTGGCAAATGCTTGCTTTTCACGCCAGAGGTCGTGGGTTCGATTCCCACCGAGGACAGATATTTGTGTGCATGAACATGTCTGTTTGTCCTGCATCTGGTTGTAATTATCTATATAAGTATGTATTTACAAAAAAAATAGTATGTATATGTAGTATATCAGTTATCTAGTTTCCATAGTTAAAAGCTTTGCTTAGTTTGGGATCAGACGGCCGTGTGTAAATAATCTCCCAGGATATTATTATTATTAATATATGTTGCTTAAAATCTACCGAAAGTTGGAAAACATATTTAATTAATTTAAATTTACTTACGCTTCCATCCCTCTATATTTATGAAATTGTAATATTTGTAAAGGAGAATCTATTTAAATTGGAAACACTTAATAATAGACGTCACCAAAGCACACTAAAGTTAAAAAGACTGAATACTGCACTTTTTTCGAAGGATTGTCTCGGCATGATGAGCCCAAAAAATTTCAATAAATTACCAAAAACTGTTAAAAACATTAGTAACGTAAATCATTTTAAATCACAAATTCATCATCAATGAGTTTTTAGGTGACAAAATCATAAAATAAGAAATGTCCGATCTACTTATTACTTTACCCTATTTATGAAACGTTTTTATTTAGCTTGCTCTTTAATAAACTTGTACGCCTTGCCAGCAGTTCAGGGGGGGGGGGGGGTTTATTCTTTTTTTATGCTGTATGGGTTTGCGCTTGACCACGATCTCACCTGATGTTAAGTGAAGGTGTGGTCCAAGTTGGACCGCGCGTACCCATAAGATGCCTTCTTATTTATATTTTAATCGTTTGGTTTAGTTTTCATACAATAATTTCCTTTAATATTAACAGTTGTTAAATATCCCCGCTATCTCGCTACCTGCTTTACATTCATGAATTTCAAAAAAAGTTAAAATATAATTATTATAGTTATTATAGACGTTTAAACGAACGAAATAATTATTATAGACGTTTTTGGGCATTTGCCCAAAAACGTCTATAATAATTATTTCGTATATAATGCATTAAAAAAAACGTCACAAGTCGAGTAAACCCGATTTCAGCGTCATCGTAACTTATGTTCATCATCACCATCATCATTAACAGCCGAAAGATGTTCACTGCCAGACAAAGCCTCCCCAAAGGATCTCCAGAATGGCCGGTCTTGCGGTCCCCGCTTAAGACAGCTTCCCGCGACTCTTGTAAGATTATCTTTGGGGGACAGGCCACGCTGCGTCTTCCGGTTCGCAGTCGCCACTTAAGAAACTTTCTGTATTCACACGTTAGTAAGGCGTTAAGAAGTTTTCACGGCAATATATCTGTATAATAATATCTAGGGACAATGTCACACAGATCATCCTAGCCCCAAACTAAGCAAAGCTTGTACTATGGGTACCAGGCGACGATATACATACTTATATAGATAGATAAATACTTATATACATAGAAAACATCCATAACTCAGAAACAAATATTCGTGCTCATCACACAAATATTTGCACTTACCGGGATTCGAACCCAGGACCACCAGCTTCGTAGGCTACGGTGACCGTCATACTCTCTATCATCTACTTCATATAGTCATATAAATTCTTGTAGGTACTACAATTTAATACCTTGCTTTATATCAGAGATTTTCCATGAAACGTTCTTACAAAACCACACCGCGGTTCTTAACATAATCATAAAATATTAATTTATATTTTATTGCATATACCTACTGCATAAACGTGTCGACACAAAATACAGCATAGGTATTGAATGAAATGGTTATATTTTGCATTTTTTTAAACCTATACCAGTTTTTCCCATCCCGCCATTTTCCTAGCAATATCACATATATCCGTATCAATTGATGTAGTCATTATTTTGTAAAATAATTCTAGGTAATATGTTTGATATTTTTAATTAGTATTGATAAACAAAATCCTAAATTATCGTTACCACAGTTACTTCTAGTTTTTAGGCTTAGCTGGTCATAAATACTTGAGACTAGTATAAGATTCTCGAACTTCCTAATGATATCAGTAAATTATCTATAAATAAGTTTAAGAGCCAAAACATAGCACGTCGTCGTTAATAAATGACGAAACTTATTATTTAAGTGCATATTATTATTTAAGAGCTGTTCTCTTGCAACTCAAACCAAGCACTTCTCACATTTATAAAATCTATAGAAATTAATCTAAAGAAACAAAGTATTAAAAAACCGGCCAAGTGCGAGTCGGACTCGCGCACGACGGGTTCCGTCCATTATCTATAAAAATGAGCAAAAAATTTACGTTTCTTTTATGGGAGCCCCATAAAATATTTATTTTATTTTGTTTTTTAGTATTTGTTGTTATAGCGGCAACAGATAAATAATAATCTGTGATGACAGATGATGTAAAAATACATCATCTCTGTAAATTTGAACTGTCTAACTATCACGGTTCATGAGGTACAGCCTGGTGACAGATGGACAGACAGACAGACAGTGAAGTCTTAGTAATAGGGTCCCGTTTTACCCTTTGGGTACGGAACCCTAACAAAGGATATTTTATTATTTTTGTCTTTGGTTTATGTTTCTGTACACAAAATGCAGTGCACTGCGTAAACATAATTTATACAGCTAGTATATAATTATAATTAACAATAAACATTTTACTTCCAGTACAAGACAGAACTACCTTCAAAGCCTTCCGGATCTCTGTCAACGTGATGCTGTCACAAGAAACCTGCGGCTACCTTGTGGTCCTTATGTATGCTGGGTCCATCTTTGAGCAGGCCTCAAAGTCGATTAACCTCAAACTGAGTCCTAACAAGCAGACCATTGTAGTGGGAGTTATACAGCTGCTGGGTTCTGTGGTGGCGAGCTGCATTGTCGAAAAAACGGGGAGAAAGGTAAATATTGAAGTAAATTTTTACACCTTCAAGCAACGGTAGGTACAGCTCATTAAGTTGAATCTATGATGCCACAACAAACAGATTAATGTCGAAAGTTATACCTACGGTCGTTATGTGATGTAGTCGCGAGATTTATTGTATACCCCGTGGTTTTACCCGCGTTAAACTTTATAAATTACCACAGCTCCTCCCCCGTAGGTGATAGCGTGATAATATTCAGCCTATATGTTGACCCGACCTCTAAGTAATATTCATGCAAAATTTGAAGTAAATCCATGCAGTACTTTTTGAGTTTAGCCCAGACATACATACAGACAAACCGAGAAAAGTTCTAAAAACTATATTTTTGGCTTCGATATCGATCATAGATCACGCCCCAAGTATCCTTTAAAAAAAATGTAATGTACAGTTTTGACTTTCCTACGACTTTATTATATGTATAGATGAAATTGTTCATGTTATTACTGGGTCATTTAATACCTCAAAATTCTGTCATAATCCCCAAAACCTTTGTAGATTAATTCGCGACGTTTCATAAATAATTCAGTATACATTTTTTATAAATTTCAGTGGCTCCTAGCTGGCACCTCCTTCGCGACTGGCGTATCCATGTTGGCCCTCGGCATGTGGTTTTACATAACGTCCATGTCAATATGGTTGCCGGGTTGGCTGCCGGTCCTCGCGATGTGCTTGTGCATCTTCGCGGACGCTGCGGGCTATCAACCCGTACCTTATGTTATTACTTCGGAGCTATTCTCATTCCAGGTAAGGAAACATATTTTTATTTTGTTAGTACTACGCACTATACGGCTAGCCCCAATGCGGCCAGCCGTGCGGCTGACCGTACTCAGATATTTGTACCAGAAAGTAGTTTTTATTCGCACAGTGATGCAGCAGCATTTGTTTTAATGAGGTGCTCTTAGCCAGTCCTTTCACCGGTCCGTACGTGATCAGCGAGGCTAATCATCCAGATATACCGTCAGATCCTAGGGTCTGACAGTATGTCTGAAAAGTCAGCTTTATTAGCCTTGAAAATTAAACTACTTTGGCGGTCACTTATCTTTAACAGTTATTACTTCGGAGCTATTCTCATTCCAGGTAAGGAAACATATTTTCATTTTGTTAGGCCTCCTACGCACTATGCGGCTAGCCGCAATGCGGCCAGCCGTGCGGCTGACCGTACTCAGATATTTGTACCAGAAAGTAGTTTTTAGTCGCACTGTGATGCGGCAGCATTTGTTTTAATGAGGTGCTCCAGTCCTTTCACCGGTCCATACGTGATCAGCGAGGCTAATCATCCAGACATACCTTCAGATCCTAGGGTCTGACAGTATGTCTGAAAAATCAGCCTTATTAGCCTTGAAAATTAAACTACTTTGGCGGTATACGTGACCGCCAAAGTAGTTTAATTTCTTAACGTCTCCGTGCTTAGGGTAGTTAAGTAGTAGGGTAAGTTAAGCTGTTGGTACCGTTGTAGTCATTAGAAAAGAGTCGTTAAGCCATGTCAGTGACCTACCGGGAGGCTTGACCAACTCTAACACTAGAGTAATACATATGAATGAATTAATGAAAGACTCTCATAATCCCACGATTAGTTATAGACCGGGTGCCAGAAAACTCAGTAGGAATTCTTTTTTTAAATATTTATTCCACAATATAAAATTACACTGTACTTAAATGTTTTGATTTAGAGCGACTCAATCCAATGCAATTTTGTCACTTAATTAATCAGAAGTTTTGTAATAAGCCATGCTACACAATTTGACTTATTCGTAGACATTTCCTGATATCACTGGGAAGTTACTTATAAAATCTTATACATTGTCCCATAAAAGAGTTACTTATTTTTTGCAGCTTCTAATCAACTGTGTTATTTATTTCGTGCAGCTTCTAATTAACTGTGTTATTTATTTTGTGCAGTTTCTAATTATCTGTTTTATTTATTTTGTACAGCTTTTAATTAACTTTGTTATTTATTTTGTGCAGCGTCGAATTAAGTGTGTTATTTATTTTGTGCAGCTTCTAATTATCTGTGTTATTTATTTTGTACAGCTTTTAATTAACTTTGTTATTTATTTTGTGCAGCGTCGAATTAAGTGTGTTATTTATTTTGTGCAGCTTCTAATTAACAGTGTTATTTATTCCAGCACCGCGGCATGGTTACGTCGTTCGTGAGCTCCATCGACGCGCTGAGTGACTTCCTGCAGACAAAAGCCTACGACCCACTCCTCAAGCTCCTGGGCATCCACTGGGTCTTCATCATGTTCTCCATCGTCTGCTTCTTAGGTAAACATATTAATCAAACAGAACAAAATTATGAAATAATCTAAATCATTACTATTCAAATAGACATATATCTCAGCAATAGCTCAGTGGTCCGTAAGGGATTGACGAGGTTAAGTACGTCAGTCCATAGATGGGTTACCGCCAAAGTGGTTTAATTACTGAGCGTCTCCGTGCTTCGGAGGGCACGTTACCGGTTGTAGCCATTAGACAACAGTCGTTAAGCCATGTCCGAAGCCTAATGGGCAACTTGAACAACTCTGACAATCTCGTAAGTACTAAATAGTTTTATCTGAACTCCACAGGTACATTCTACACCGTGATGTGGGTGCCTGAAACTAAAGACAAGACTGTAGAAGAGATTTACGCTTTCCTAGAAGACAGCAGAAAGAAGGAGAAGAGGAAAGGCGACGTGGAAAACGGAAAAGAAATTAGTCGATTATAAGTTAATTTGTTTTTTTTATATGGAAACTTGTCGAATTAGGAGATAATTTAAAATGAAATATGACCATTGACTATACGGTGCATTGACTATGTGTCTACTATATGATTTTATCACATGTATAGGTAATCAAAACGATAAACTTCAGGCATGATATCGCACCTTTAAAACAAAAATGGCAGCATACAAATATAGTATTATTTTAGTATGACAGTTCCAAGATTTTTGACGCAGCATTATGATTCATATCTAGGCCAGGTAATGAAATATAGTACTGCAATTAGTATTTTATATTACAGTTAAACTATCTTACTTTTAGTTACAAACTGCAACTGTAATAATAAATAATGTAATTATTTCGAAAAAAGCAGTTTAATAAAATTATTTCGTATATAGCCACTTTTGTTTTAAAGGTGCGATATGTTCAGGGTCCTACCACAGTAAAGTGCAAGCGTTTGAGCGGGCGGGAGTTTGCGTTATTTGCATCAAGAACCTAGCGTTCTAAAACTTATTTAGTCTTTTTCGCCCGCTTGACCAATCGCGAACCGCTTTGAGCAAGCACTTATTCTGATAAAGAAATATTTTATTTTTCAATTAATGCTTAGTTATGTTACGAAATGTTTGGACTAATACTGGTATGCTACTGGTATTTGTTTTATTTGTAACTGGACTGGTTTAGAGATGTAGGTACTTTTCTCTTATTATTTGAGACGTTACCGTTCATATGTAAAATTTCACGAAAAAAGAAAAAAAAATCCATGTACCTACTTATTCTGTTCTTTATATATTAATTTGTTTTGTGTGTTTTTGCCAATACAAAAACACCCAAAACACGACCAACAGAATAAAAAATATACAAAAAACAAAGAAAAAAATTATGCTAGTAGGAAAATTTAGTTACTTCGACAAGTTTCTTCGTCAATCTTTCTGCTCAACGATTTTAAACCTTAAAGACATTAGGAAAAGAGTTACGATTGTTGCATAGAAATATTGTGATACAGCGCCTCCCGAATGTGATATTACTGACGAATTATTAATGTTTATATTTGGTATTATTAGTTTAAGAAGTCTCTATGACTAAAAAATATATTTATAATACAAAAGACCGAAATTTTGTGGCTTTATTTAAAGCTAAACTTATGTTGTTTTATTTTTACCTAACCTGCGCTGTGTGGTGACGGCATAGAATATCATCACCCCATCCCGTGCCGTGGGGGGCGTAGAACTCATCCGAGGGAATACCTACCAGAGACCGGGCAGCAGCGTTTTTGTGTGAATTATGGCCATCAAACTGCGATTACCAACCAGTCCGCCAATTGTGGCGATTATGGCATATGCCCCCATTCTTTGGGGAGGCTTTTGTCCAGCAGTAGACGTACTTTGGCTGACATGCAAACAGACATTGCTGTGTGGTGACGGCGGTGAATATTAGAATATCATTACCCCATCTCTTCTCTTGGTGGCGTAGAAGTCGTCACGAGGTAATATCAACCAGGGCAGCAGCTTCTTTCTGGGTGCTATGGCCATCTTACTGCGATCGGCCACCCGCCTGCTAAGCGTGTCGATTACGGCATTGTTTTTGGCCGCTTTGTATTAGCGCAGTTCTAACCTAACCTACTTTTCTAGTAGCGAAATTAATTTTCAAATACGCTTGGGTATATTTGACGTGAAGACCCTTAAGATGATTCTTGGGTGAGGCTTTTATCCAGCAGTGGACATCTTACAACTGTTTTGATTGATTGATTGAAACAGATATTGTCCCTGATTTTATGAAATTTCAACTAAACTAATTGTAATATCATTGCATCTCTTTCTAACGTAGTTCTTGTGAATATGTCAGGGCATCTTTACTTGTGTCAATTTAGTTTTAATACTGAGGGTAATTAAGAGACACGTTAGAACCTATCGATCAATTAACATATATAAATAATAAATAAAGAACTAATAAGTGCCCTGTTCTTTTCATACGAAGAGAAGTAATAAGCCGAATTGCGTGGTTGGTAGATTCTTGCCTTTTACGCCGTAGATCGTTGGTTCGATTCCCATTCAGGACAGACATATTTGTGTGCCTGAACATGTCTGTTTGTGCTGAGTCTGGGTGTAATTACCTATATTTTTAGGAATTAAAAGGATTTTATTACAAAAAAGAGGATTATTCACACTTCAGAATAAATAATTTAGAAATCAACAACAATTTTTTTATGACAAATCACTTCTAACGATAAAAACAGTAACACCACCATTTACACTGAAGATTAATTCTTACGCAAACCGGCAGCGCTTCCGCTCGCGACGAAGTCTGGCCCCAAAAAAGAGAGAGACACTGGTGGATCCGTGGATCGCCTTATATATAGGCAAAGTCCCACGTGACCCCTCAATGATCTTGAAAATTCCTCACAATATGTGAGTGGTTGACCAAAAAGGGACCTGGAGGGATTGGAAACCGTTAATTTTTTTTTTTGAATTTTTTAATCTGTGGTCTTTTAGCTTTGTTTTGTTCTAACCAGAATATTTTTAGGTGCTGTAGTGTTTTTTTTATGATTTTTTTTGTGAGCCGAGGCAGTATTGGAAAAATTACACCTTGCACACAGCGCACACTAGTTTTTGTGATGTCAGGTAAGTGGATACAATCAGTTTTATTGTTTTATTGTACTTTTAAGGTTATCTCTAGTGCAACGAAGTCTCTATATCGTGTGCAGGTCCAAAAAGACGTTCGTACTTGTCAGAAAGTGACGACGACGCTACTCAAATGGACAGTCCTAAAAGTTTAAAGGTCTCCAATGATACCCAAGGTAATTAAAACAACTTATTTTTGTTTCAAAGTCTATAATGGAGCTCACACTTCAATATTAAATAATCTGCGAGTAGAAACTTAACAATTTTTCTGTGTTTCAGAAGTCAAAGAAAACTTAAATCCTAATAAAATTAATGATGATAATATTTTGTTTGAACAATACGGTCAAGCTTGGGATGACACAATAAATGAAGCAATTCCGAAGATGTTGGATGCTACTACTCAAACGGAAAAAGATGTTGAAGATTTTTTTTAAAAAAAAGAGGCGTCTAATGAGGCTTTCGGAGTATTTGTCGGCAAGGAACTATCCACTGTTCCACAAATAAAGAGGCGCTTCGTGATGTATGAAATAATAAAAATAATCGAGCACAGTAGTAAATAATTGACAATAGTAATAATTATGAAGTCTCATCACAAACATTACAATCACAAATAAAAAATTATAATAATGAATAGTCTTTACTTTTTGTTTTGTTTGCATGAACGTATGGTGTGCCCTGGTTCTTTACAACGCCCACAGGCAGTAACTTTCCTGGGTTTTTTAGCAGAAGGACCTGGCTGATCTTCTTTAGCCGTCTGTTTTTTAGCAGAAGGTCCTGGCTGATCCACTTTAGCCATCTGGCTTGTAGGTTTCGCTTCTTGTGGTTTTGGGCATGTTAGGTTAGCTGCGTCTTTCGAAGTGCAAAGGGGTGCTATTTCCTCGAATAAATACCATTGTCTTGCAAGTGAAAGCCCTGGTGGAACTAATAAATTTGGCATACCAGTGATATCATCTAAAGTCATTCCCTTCTTAACAATATTAAATTTTTGAGCTGAACTGTTAGCTAGAACTTTACATTCCACTGTAAATGGATCATCCGATTTAATAGTGAAGTGGTGATATCGTGTTATTCCTGGAATAGTTGTGAAGAATTCGCTGAGGTAGGCGTTCCACTCATACCACTGAACATTTATTATTCCGTTCACGTAGTCATTCGTACAGATAGCCTTATTTTTTCCCGAAACTGTCGAGTTAGCCACACATTCTTCGATATCATGCAAAGTATCTACTGTAGATTTAGAAAACTTCTGTTTAAAAAGTCCAAACATTCTGTCTGGGGAAAACTTAGTGTGGCCCACCAATAAGAAGTTAAGATGCACTGTCTTGTTTAAATCCCTTGCTACCCTCCATGCACAGTAATGCACAACAGCATTGTTTTTATTTTGACCCACGCAGTTATCTGCACAAATATGCTGAATATCTTGGTCACAAATATTGGATTCTAAATGGTGATGAATGAGATTAATCACACTGTTTGCCCCTTTTCCTATGTTGTCACATTCATCTATGAGATAATTCGTCTGTGTGTTGTCTGCTTCATCATTTATTCCAAAAAGGCCACATTTTCTTGCAGTTTTAAAAAAGGCAGGTCCAACTTGCATTTCAGATGAGGGATAATGGATATTCTGTGCATAATCGATACTGAAGACACGCATTCCAGGTTTCTGCTCCAGTTGTTTGGCTTGAGTAAGAGCTACACTTGCATCTTTCCTTATATCATTGTAGAATTTTCTTTGAATATCAGCTTCTTCTAAATGATTAATTGCTTGCTTCAGTTTTTCAGTCTTCGTCTGATCGGGCATGTTAATATTACGCATGATGGCTATATTATTATCTCGACATACTGGACAGAGATCAGAGCTTGGTTTCATGGATGTTATGTAAGGCACATATGTATTCCAACATTGTATGAAAGTCGTCCAGCCGACATGATCAATATTGCTATCATTGCATGACTCCACATAGTTTCTATACATACGCCTTTTTGTTAAATTAGCAGGCAATTTCATGACTCTAAAGTCCCAAAACTGCGGAAGTCGACCAGGTAGTGGAATAGATACTTTTTCAGCTGTATTTTTAATAAATTTAACTATCATATCCAAATGTTCTGTGGGAGTTGCATTATGAATAGGTTTGCCTTTTAGACCATGAACTTTATCAGCCACTCCTTTCTCATCAAAATGTTTGAGAATATTTTTGAAGGCCTTGATGCCTATTGCATGAAGAAATAAAAACGTTGACTGGCATATTTCTATATCGGCATGAAAATATTTGTTCCGCAATATGGGTTTGGTGTAAGAAAATTTTTTGTACTTATCTCCCAGCTGTGTGCTTCTTCTATGCCACTCCAACTTACTCAAAATCGCTGTACACTTTGTAGATTTATCCATATCCATGTATTGCTGCCGAACACGTGATAGATATTGTCGAGAAAATATGCCTGAGCATGGGCCACCATTTGGGCCTTTACTACAATTACATGTATCATCCATGAATTTAGTAATAATTTCGACCTCTCGTATATCTTCAGTGCTTCGCTCCATAATGTTGTCATTTTCTCCTTCATTTACAGTTTTAGCACCAGTATACATGTCCTCCAAACTTATTGCATCGAAATCTAAAATTTCCACTTCAAGGTCGTGCAATTCCAACTCATTATTTTCAGTCATCCCATAATAATCGTCCAACTGACGTAATTCGTCCTCTAACAAAACAGACGTGGCTTTAATCATAGCTCACACTTAGTTACGCACATAAAGACAAGAAACTGACACTAAATAAGTCGCCAATAACGTAGTAACCGCAAACACGTGTTGACACTCACTAACGAAGTCGCATACTGACATAAAACATGCCGCGCCCCCCGCCCGCGCACGAGTCGAAACTTGTTTCTACACGAAATTTCAAACGCGATTTACTCGAAATCAATTATTTTCCCTTGAGGTCCCTTTTTGGTCAACCACTCACATATATATATATATGTATGTCGGAGAAATTAAATAAAAGGCCTGTTTACGTACTAGTAACGCCATCTATTAGCGTTTGGAAAACACTACTCACTGAGTCAGTAGTTCGAGTCGAGGTTGTCTATGAACTGTCGCATGTGACGTTTGACGTCTGTCAGTTGTCTAAGTGACATTAGTGTGTTAGCGACACGACACAGTTGGCAAACAGAGCTCGACCGCGCCGCGTCTGCGCACTGATTCTTTTAACCACGTGCATGATGGCGGACACCGACGATGTTTCGGAGTTAAATCCGTCAGAATCTGCTACAGCAGCGGTGGGATCGATTCCAAAATCATCCTACGTGTCTACCGCAATGCCTGCTACTCAAAATCAAGAATATTTTCGTGATTCGGTTCCACCACGTAGCGAAAATAGTGTTTGAAATTTGAAAAATTACGATGAAAATACAACCCCGCTGATTGTGAATTTACGGCTGTATCGCAAACTCGTGAACCGATTACGAAACTCGATACGTTACATTGACACATCTTCGATGTCGAGCTCGCAAATGGACTTCGAAGTCGTACCTGTTGTGCAAAACGTTAGACGAAGCAAAGGAGCGTGTATCAAGACAGTTTGCGGCGACCGAGAGATTGATTACCTTTTTCAAGATATGGTGCCGTATGGTGCAGTGACCGTGCGAGAACTTACATACGTGGAGTACTCGACTTACAAGCTTGCCTTGATTAACTGGTTGAAGCCTGCTTGGAGCGAAGGTAACAAAATCGAAGTTGTTATCGCAGGTATCTCGGATACTCAGGTATGTTCAGACTTGTTTAAAACACGCCTACTGATTTCGTGTTTCGATGTGGTTACTCGCGATAAGCGGAGTCTCTCGGCCAGTTCGTGTTTATCGTTGAAGAATAGTTTTTGGTGCATCAGTGAACGTGGAAGAAGTTTTTATTTAACAGTGAAGAGAGTACGGGCTCTCATAGTTAGGCTGCCTTTCTGTCGGTCGAGTCTTGGACTTAAAATAATTGGTTTGTTCTTTTCGGGGCGAAGTTGATCGTGCTGTCTTTTTGCAAGTAAGGCGACGGCATGGGCGATTCGGCATTGGGGAGAATTCACCAGTTTGTATTAGAGTAAATTTAAAGTAACCTCTAAAGTAAAAGTGCCTCGTGTCGAGTGTGAGTGGTGAATCTTTATTTTATGAGAAGAAACATGTAAGTACTTTTATTATATTGTTTAAAAGGCACTTGATGACCTAATGCTGCACTGAACCACCTAATTCATAACACGTATTGTTTTGTGTGGTTTATACTTTTAGATGTTGAAAATACGCCCAACGTTTGTTATATTCGCCTTCGCCTGCGGATTTCGACATTTTTGTTCGGTTGCGCGGGGATGCTCCGGGCGTGGCTCTCTCCGTTGCTCTTTGGGTGACCTTGAGCCTTCTTGTGAGACCAATAGTGAGCGACCACGTGAAAGACTTTAGACTGCGTTATTTGTGATGGGGGGATCTTGCGTAGCTTCCCGAACTATTCTAATTAATTGCTTCACTATAACCGAGAACCACGAGCGTAGGTTCTGGAAGGCAGCTTCAGGTGTAATCCAAATCGCGCTAAATTGTATCATAGTTAGAAGTACAGTTAGAACTCCGGTTCAATTGTTGACGGGTTGTAATAAAAGTTCCCCTCCAAAATTAATGCCCTTGTCCAAAAATATGGTAAGGTTAACCTCTACGAACTTAGATGTGAGGCAAAATGCAGGATGGACTAGCTAGCTCATGCTGATAAGGTGCGTTATGGGAATACCAAAGTTAAAATTCGTCCATTTAAAATAAGAGACGTTGTTTTTGTCGGGAAGAACCCAAACAAATTGTGTTATTTATTTTGTCTTCTATGTAATTGTCCTGTTTGAGTGTGTACAATGGGGAGTATTCTATTCTAACAATAAACAAATGAAGTGAAAAGTTTTCAAAAACTTGTAAGATAATAGAGGTCTATGACAACGATAGATACAAGGAACAGCCAGTAGCTGGTGGACGCGTTAAGTACCTACGTATGTTACGAAAAACTTGAATTTGATAGTTGTAGTCAGAAATATCAGTGTAGTTAATGCCGATGGTTGAGTTAAATTCTAAAGTTTAAAATGATTATTGGAGTTCATCATAAGACACATTTATGTGTTACATTATGAGTAATAAAGCTGGTTGATTTGAAATAAATTGTGTGACAAGGGAAATACCCTACTTAAAGTTCCTGAAACCTTAGCATTGAAGGCTCCGCGCTTTGTGCTTGTAGTAGTTGAGCATTGAAAGCTCCGCGCTTTGTGCTTGTAGCAGTTGAGCATTGAAAGCAGCTCCGCGCTTTGTGCTTGTGGTGGTTGAGCATTGAAAGCTCCGCGCTTTGTGCTTGTGGCAGTTGAGCATTGAAAGCTCCGCGCTTTGTGCTTGTAACAGTTAAGCATTGCAAGGTCCACGCTTTGTGCTTGTAGCAGTTGAGCATTGAAAGCTCCACTCTTTGTGCGTATGACGATTGAGTATTGAAAGCTCCGCGCTTCGTGCTTGTGACAATTGACTATCGCAAGCTTCGTGCTTTGAGTTCGTGACGCTGCATTGCGCACTTACTTATAATGTTCCAGGGTGGAGAACACCATTTTCGAACTTGTAGTAAGACCTCTAACGAGTATGTGATAGTCATCGTAGATGCTTTTACGAAATTTTGTCAATTAATGTGTGTCAAAGATTTAACA
The DNA here is from genome assembly GCA_951640165.1 of Pseudoips prasinana. NCBI lineage: Eukaryota > Metazoa > Arthropoda > Insecta > Lepidoptera > Nolidae > Pseudoips > Pseudoips prasinana. The sequence goes on from OX621254.1 coordinate 11,568,855, forward strand.
TCACGATCTGCTTGCGAGGCACTACGTAGCTTTGTCCACATATTTGGAACCCCGAAACGAATTATCTCTGATCAAGGTACATCTTTTAATGGTCAAGACTTTCAGCATTTATGCCGAGGTTGGGCCATTGAGTTCCACGAGATTGCTAGTGGTGTTAGCCGAGCTAATGGTCGGGTGGAGCGAATGATGTCAACCTTGACAAATTGTTTTACAGTGGCCGAAAATTATAAAAATAAATCCTGGAAGTCTGTCTTAGGCGAAGTAAAACTCGTTTTGAATTGTACTGTAAGTAAGAGTATAGAGAAAAGCACCTCACAGGGTAGCTAAAGTGTGTTCCAATGAGCGTTATATGGTGGAACCAGTATCTGGGGGATGGGCCCAATATGTGTGCCATGAACGACTACGTAAATATCCAGCTAGTTTACCTGAATTGTCAGAATGTCTTGATCCTGTAGAACCCATAATTGAATAGTTTTATTTAATTATGGAACAAATTGTATTGATTAATTTGGTATTCTAATTTGGTGTAATTAGTAATTTGGATTGAATTACTGTATTGAATCATGATCATTGTTTGAGTTGAAACGATAATTACATTGTTTTGTTGAACGTAAACCTGTGTTGATAAAAGACTTATGTTCATTGCTGATTGATAAATGTTTTATTTAAACTAAAAGCTACTACGCTTTATTGAAGTATGGATTGAAAGCCTTATCGCTTTGTCCTGATGTCCTGCTGAAAGCCATCACGCTTTGCAGTAAGGTTGGCCTCATCTGTCGTGACCCAAAGTTGATGCTGAAAGCTGCAAAGTTTTACAGCGTGTTTTAAGTGCTGCCTCTGAGCAATGCTGAAAGCTGTAACGCTTTGCCGAGTAATTGAACTTTCGCTGAAAACTTCAACGCTTTGCTGCGTGTTGCAGTTTATGTTGAAAGCTTCAACGCTTTGCTGTGGGTTGCAGTTTATGCTGAAAGCTTCAACGCTTTACTGTGTATTGCAGTTTATGATGAAAGCTTCAATGCTTTGCTGCGTGTTGTAGTTTATGCTGAAAGCTTCAACGCTTTGCTGTGTATTGCAGTTTATACTGAAAGCTTCAACGCTTTGCTGTGTGTTGCATTTTATGCTGAAAGCTCCAACGCTTTGCCGTGTGTTGCAGTTTATGCTGAACGCTGCAACGCTTTGCTGTGTGATGCAGTTTATGCTGAAAGCTTCAACGCTTTGCATTGTGTGAGAGGTACGTCCTCTAACTAATGATGAAAGCTTTAACGCTTTGTGGTAAATGCTGAAAGCCTTTACGCTTTGCTTTGTGTAACATTGAAAGTCACTTGTAACGCTTTGTGGCCTTGTCAAACTGAAGAGCTGTAATTCATGTTGATTATGTCAGCGAGTAACAACGCGAGAGCGCGTTGGTTGTCAGAATGGCCGTGTCGGAGAAATTAAATAATAAAAGGCCTGTTTACGTACTAGTAACGCCATCTATTAGCGTTTGGAAAACACTACTCACTGAGTCAGTAGTTCGAGTCGAGGTTGTCTATGAACTGTCGCATGTGACGTTTGACGTCTGTCAGTTGTCTAAGTGACATTAGTGTGTTAGCGACACGACACAGTTGGCAAACAGAGCTCGACCGCGCCGCGTCTGCGCACTGATTCTTTTAACCACGTGCATGATGGCGGACACCGACGATGTTTCGGAGTTAAATCCGTCAGAATCTGCGACATGTATTTACGAAAGAAAAGTAGTATCTGTAGTATATCAGTTATCTGGGTTCCATAGTACAAGCTTTGCTAAGTTTGGGATCAAATGGCCGTGTGTAAATACGTACAGTGGTCTTAAACACAGAATCGCCAGCATTAGCACAAATTTAAGTTTGAGTTTGCTAAACGTGGATATTATGGCATATCCTCTGAAGATGAGTCTTGGGCGAGGCTTTTATCCAGCAGTGGACTTCCTTTGGTGACAAAGGTATGATGATGATGTCCTCCCGACCGAATTGCGGCCAGGGCGGCCAGTCTTAATGGAGACTAGCCAATTGCGCAGGACATATTATAGTGCACAAGTGTGTGCAAACACAGGGGCACATTCTATTCCATCACTCTCATGATCCGATGGGACGCCTAGCGACACGACCGGAAAGAGTTCAGGTACAGGAGCGACGGCTTTACGTGCTCTCCAAGGCACGGGGGTGTGATACCGCCACCTTCCAGACTTCGGGCTGATACTGAGAAATTTCTTTTTACGGAAAAAATCCAAAATCACTTTTTAGCCCGACCCGGCATTTGAACCCAGGACCTCATTATCTGCGGTTGAACACGCTACCGCTAGACCAACGACGCAGTGACAATGGTATACCGTAAAATGGGTTGAAGCGGGTCCTAGGGGGGAACAGATTCATGTAGTCTAATTTTGTTCACGTTCATTTTCTGGCTTTAAAACTTAGTTTATCTGTGGTCAAGTAACTGACTCGAGCAAAGAAGGTTTTGATTTTTTATGAAATGGCAACACACGATTCATAGACAAAGTAGAATGGAAGAAAAAACGGTTTAAAAAAACCCACTTCAAAACACTCGTATTTTGGTTCCGCGTAATTTCGTTTTTTTTTTTTGGTTTCTGTGATTTTTCGGCGATATAACCCGGTTCTAAGCAAATCTTGTCTCTTGGGTTAGGTATTGTAAAAACGCATAGGTGAGTGAATTTGTGTATTATTTTCCTGCATAATTGGAGAAAAACTTATTTAAGGCAAGTACTTAGATTTTTGGGGTTATCAGGGTCACCTGAGGGGTGAAGCGGGTCATAGAAAGGGGGCAACAGAATCACTTGTGGGGCTAACAGACTCAAGAATGGGGTGTACAGGGTCAAGAAAGGGGCGAAGGGGTTTTTTTATTAGGGTTGTCGACACGTTTAATGCTAACTATCCAAGGTAATGACTAGGTCTATTTAAATACAACAATAAAATAAAATAGTTAATTATAACTTTTTGAGTCCTTTCCTATATTACAAAATAATAATGAGTTTTTATTTATACCTACTTTATTTTTAAATTTAAGCCATTACAGATTGCAAATCAAATTAAAAAAATTATACCTATGTATATTATATATATATATGTATATATATATAATAGGTCTTTACCTATGAAATTGCCGTTTTGTATGAAAAAATTTAAACGAATTTTTTTCATGAATTTTTTTATTTGTATTAATCGAAGTAATCACCCATGCAATCAATGCATCTTTGCCATCGCAGTGGCAGTTTATTGATGCCCTTCTTAAAGAAATCAGCTGGACGGGAGGCAACAAATTCTTCAAAGGCATTTTGTACTGCCTCTCGGGTATTGAATTTTTTTCCCGCCAAGAAGTTATCCAAATTCTGGAAAAAGTAGTAGTCTGTAGGCGCAAGGTCTGGTGAGTAGGGCGGATGACGGAGAGCTTCCAACCCCAGTTCTTGCAACTTGGAGACCGTCTGCTGTGCAGTATGAGGTCGCGCGTTGTCGTGCAGGAGCAGCGGAGACGAGCGATTGACCAATGCTGGTTGGAGATGCGCCAGCTTCTCCATCATTGTGCTCAGTTCTTCACAGTACACATCTGCAGTAATGCTCACCCCGTTTGGTAAGAAGCTGTGATGAATCACACCGGCGCTAGACCACCAAACAGTGACCATCACTTTTCTAGGGGTAAGTTTTCGTTTAGGGCATTGTTTAGGTGCTGAACCAGGATCCAACCAACTTGCTGAGCGCTTGCGGTTATCAAACAGAATCCATTTTTCATCGCAGGTAACAATGCGGTTCAAAATTCCTTCATTTGTGTGTCTGTTGAGCAGTGCAAGGCACGTCTCGACGCGTACTTCGCGCTGGCGATCATTGAGTTCGTGGGGCACCCATTTGTCAAGCTTTTTTACCTTGCCAATTTGACGCAAATGGACCAATATTGTTTTGACGCTAACGTCGAAAGCTGCTGCTAATTCAGCCGTAGATTGTGTATCATCAGCTTCCACAACCGCCTTTAATTCGTCATTGTCGACCAAAGTCTTCGGACGACCGCGAGGTTCATTTTTCAGGTCGAAATTTCCAGAACGGAAGCGAGCAAACCAATAACAGGTGGTGCGTTGGTTTGTAGTGTTAGCTCCGTAAACGTCGTTGATGTTGCGTGCCGCTTGTGCCGCGTTGCTGCCACGACGGTACTCATATTCCATAATTACTCGAATTTTTAACGTATCCATGATGACGAAAAAGATTGAAATGCGATGAAAATGTAACACTAATCAATAAAGAAATGACTACTTTTGGAAAAAAGAATCCATGTTTTTAAAATAAAATTAATTTGAAATTAGAATTCTTAGCCAAACAAAAATTATTTTGATTTGAAATGGCCAGTACTGCAGAACGGCAATTTCATAGGTAAAGACCTAATATATATATATATATATATATATATATATATATATATATATATATATTACAATATTATCCTGGTGAGTTACTACGCGTGCTCGAATAGGTACCTATATTTACGAAATATATTTTATTTGTCTACTGATATGCCTAGAAATTATCGACCCAAACCGGGAGCGTAATCTCTTAAAAAACATGACGTAGCCATAATTAATCAAGCTTTACTAGACATATCAGCTGGAAACACATCGATACGACGTATTGCTGAGAAATATGGAATTTCATATTCAGTTTTACAGAGACGCAATAACAAATCAGTGAAACCCCATGGTGGCCAAACGGCAATGACGCCAGAGGCCGAGGCTTTTATTGTAAAAAAATTAAATATTTGTGCGGATTGGGGTTATCCGCTGGACCAAAACGATTTAAGATATATTGTTAAAATGTATCTTGATACATCAAACATTACTGTAAAAAGGTTTAAAAACAACTATCCAGGGCCTGATTTTGTTGAGAGCTTTCTGAAACGACATAGTGACAAAATATCAAAGCGGATATCTCAACCATCAAACGTTCGAGAGCAGAAGTGTCACCTGAAATGATGAAAACCTACTTTGCAGAACTAGAAAAGTCACTTGAAGGCGTACCTCACTCTAACATAGTCAACTACGACGAAACAAATTTGTCAGATGACCCTGGGCGACCAAAAGTCATAGTTCGGCGTGGATGTAAGTATCCAGAAAGGGTCCGGAATTTTTCAAAAGGGTGTACGTCTTTGATGATTGCAGCAAACGCTGAAGGAGAACTATTGGTGCCTTATGTAGTGTATAAGTCAACCTACCTTTACGATACTTGGATACAAAATGGCCCAAAAGGAACCTGCTATAACAAATCGTCGAAATCTGGCTGGTTTGATGGAGAAATCTTTAGTGATTGGATCACAAATGTCATTATTCCATATTTTGACAAAAAACCGGTAAAAAACTTCTTATAGGTGACAACTTATCGTCTCATCTTTCAGCGCATTTAATAGATCTGTGTAAAGAAAAGGACATAGACTTTGTGTTTTTGCCACCAAATTCCACTCATTTGACCCAACCACTAGATGCCATTTATAAGTTCATTAGTGATAGTTAGTGACTGCTATAAAAAATCTAAATATGTACAAAAAATTTGCAACTCGAAGAGGAATATACATAGTTGGGTAGATAAAAATATAATAAATTTAGCACAAAAAAGAGATGAAATATATTCGGAATGGATAAAGGATACAGGCAACAAAGAGCTTAGACTTAAATACAATAAAATAAGAAATAAAACTAATAAAATCATATACAAAAGCAAAAATATGTATTATATGTCGGAAATTATTAGATGCAAAAATGATACGAAAAACTTTGGCAAATAATTAATAATATAACGGGTAAAATAAATAACTCTATTGATAAAATTATTACAAAAGCTTTAAGCGAAGAAAAGTGTATAAAAAAATTGCTGACAACTTTGCCTATACATTCCAACATCGTATTAAAGCTATTATTCCAAACTGCACACATAATCTGATGTGTAAGTCAGAATACGTTAGATCTGTTGACAAATCTATGTTCTTGCCTAAGGGTTCGAGTACCGACATTCGTAAAATTATCAAAAACATTAATCCTCGCAAGGCTCCGGGTGTTGACGGCATACGGGCTGTTGACATCATTAGACTAACAGATAGGATCGTCAATACTATAGCACGACTAGTAAACGCAAGTATCGCTACCGGAAGTTACCCCGCAGAGCTGAAAACTGGTATTGTTAGGCCCATTCACAAAGCCAAATGTAAGCAGGACTATGGTAATTATCGACCAATCACAATCCTACCGGTCTTGGATAAAATAGTTGAAAAATTCGTGTGTGGTAAAGTTCAGAATTTCTATACCAAAAATAGTGTGTTATCGACACATCAATATGGATTTCAACCTAATAAAAGCACCACACTACTGCTGTCCCGTTTTGTCGATGATGTAAACCAATACCTTAACTTGAAAAACCATGTTATTTTAGTCTTTATCGACTATGGAAAGGCATTTGAAACATTGCGTCATGACTTGTTGATTGAGCGGTTGGAGAGTAGTGGCGTTAGAGGGAATGTGTTACAATGGTGCAGAGATTATCTTAACAATCGCAGTTATCAAGTCAAAATAGATGACACGTTTAGTGATAGTGTACACATCACAGAAGGAACAGCACAGGGATCAGTGCTTGGACCTTTGCATTATTTGACCTATGTTAATGACCTCAATAACGTCCTTAAAAATTGCAAAATTTACCAATTCGCGGACGATACCTGCCTAATGACGGCGGATAAAGATATGACGGTAGCGCTTCACCGTATACAAGAAGATTTTACTGCAATATGCAAGTGGTCACATGACTCTGGTTTGGCACTCAACACCGATAAGACTAAGCTGATGCATATTTGTTCTAGTTACAACCTCAGCACCGTGAGTGCACATGTAAAGGTGATAGCGCATAGTCATGACTGCCTTCATTCCCCTAATAAATGTAACAGTACCTGCCTAAATATTGAGAAAGTGTCGGAGCATAGTTACTTGGGGCTGGTGATCGACAGTAAATTTAATTGGGCGAAACATATTGATAAGATATGCAATAAGCTTAGAGCAATTATGGCTAAGTTTTATATAATTTAATGTAAAGTTCCCTATAGTGTGTTGCTGACATTGTATAAGACCCTCGTAGAAAGTATAATATCTTATGGGCTCACTAGTTATGGTCGTACCTTCAAATCATACTTAGATCAGATTTATAATATACAGTATAGACTACTAAAATTGATAGTTCCCGCAAAAATAAAACAGAAATACAAAATGGACCCTGTAGGACTATTTAAGTATTGCGGTGTTTTGTTTCAAGTTTGTTTTATGTGTTTAGTTATTTAAAAAATATTTTTTTAAAGTGTATCTAATGTTTTTTTCGGTAATTTTGTTTTTGACTTCAATTGGTAATTTATTTATAAGGCTTGGAATTATATATTGTGATGTTCTTTTTCCGTAGTCGTTATTAAATTTAGGTGTAAATAGTTTTTTAGACGTTATGCTTCGGGTCGTAATTGAGTGACTTTTTGGTATTTGAATTTCTTTGCGATAGTATTGTAAGTTGTATTCAATGAGTAGATTAAGTTCAATTTTTCTATGAATGGGTATATACCCATTCATAGAATATTTTCATAGAAAAAAACATTAGATACACTTTAAAAAAATATTTTTTAAATAACTAAACATATAAAACAAACTTAAAACAAAAATCAACTCTAAAATAATAATCCTATCATAAAATGGAGCAACCTATATTAACTGGTATGTAATGGTACCTGCCAGTGCCGTGCGCTACTCAAGTCAGTGCAGCTGGCACCTGTTTGCCGCCGAGCTATGATAAATACATACTCGATGCGTACCTAGTCGCTGGCAGTGAACCTATGATAAGGTCCTAATATGTATGTCCGAAGGTGCTAGCTACATCATTGGAGTGTGTTCGCACCGCGAAAATAAATTAGTACGTAACGGATGTGATAAGATATTAAATTATATAGGTACATCTGCTTATACTTCTTATTTTGAACTGGACTTACTGTGGCTCCATTCACCTTGCTATGTTTAGTATTAGTTATAAGTTATTTATATTATATCGAGAACCCAGTGGTAAGACAAACCTAACTTAGGCTTTAAGCCACTGATTGTATAAACAAATAATAAACTGTATGTTAAATGAAAAAAATAAAATAAAAAAAATAATAAATGTGGCTTTCTTCCGACCTATGAAACAGGCATGGCGGAGTATTTTGCAGAACTGGAAAGAAACTGATGGACGGAATTTAAGCTCCATTCCAAAGGGATGTTTTCCTCGCCTTTTGAAGCTATTGATCAATCAGCTTAATATTAACGCTAAATCCAATATACGTTCTGGTTTTAAAAAAACTGGTATTGTTCCTTTAAATAGTGAAGAAGTCATATCTCGCCTTCCAAATGCCGAAATTGATGAGACTGCCCAAGATGCTGTGAACGAGTCATTTGTGAAGTATTTAAAAGAAATGCGTTATGGAACTTTGGATATTACTGAACCAAAGAAGAAAAAGAAATTAAATGTTGTAGCTGGTAGAAGTGTGTGTCCGGATGAATTAAATAGTGAAAATAGACCCGAAGAAGATGAGCAACAAACTACAAGCAATATTGTATCACTGCAGAAAAAAAAGGATTAGGAAAAAAGTCCAAACCGCAATCTTCAAACAGTCGCGTTATTGAAAAAAATATTCCTTTGTCCCTAAATACACAAATACCTCTAAATCCATCAATCAGTAGTGCTAGCACTTCCACTATGAATGAGATTCTTGACATGGATATAGAATCGATGCCTATTGTTTTCGAGGATGATCTATTAGTTGGAAGAGAAGAAATTTTGATAGAACAGACAGAAACGGAACAAGACACAAATGTAGACAAAGATGTCAGCATTCAACTAGTAAACAAAAAAGAGGCTATAAAGGAGTTTAAGGTCAAAATATTATCTGACGAAATAGTTACATCGAATCGTATTCTTACAAAGAAAAAGAAGACAGAACATAAAAATATGGTGTGCACAACAAAAAAACTCAAACTGTTTTTTACTCCAAATGCAGCTCCGATCCCAAGCCGAAGAGGTTCGGAAATGAGTTTAAATTACTTTAATAATGCTGAAGAAATTATGAAGATTTTAGAAGATGAGTAGGTCTGGCGATGTTGGTGCAAGGGTATAATATCTATTTCCGATTAAATAGAATAAGAGATTTTTATGGAGCTGTATTTAAGAGACTGAGCTTAAAATAGGTACTTAAATGTTAGGTTAATATTGTGGACCTACTAACTAAGCGAGAAGATTTTTTTTTGTTTGTTTTATATTGTAAGAATATGTTTTATAAAAAACGTTATTTTCCTATTTATAAGAGCAAGAGATTTTTCACTAAGCGAGAAGTCAATTTTGTTTTTGTTTGTTTTAAAAATTGTAAGGATTTATTTTATAAAAAACGTTATTTTCCCATTTATAAAAGTGAAAGATTATTTATTAGACTGATTTTAAAATAAGTACTTAATTGTTAGGTATTTATTTAGTGATTTCTTTTTTTATTTCTGTGTAAAAAAATGTTACCTACCTAACTAAAAAGATTAAAGACTGGTTGAATATGGAACATTGTTTTTTTTTGACAACCCTAGCCTAAAACCCTCATCACCCCAGTTCTGAGTCTGTTCACCCCGAGCACGGGGTGAACCGGGTTTGACCAGTTTTTTACGATTTTCTCTGATTTTTGTTAATAAAACATTATAACTATGTATTTTTTAATAAACTTTTAAACGGAGTTCTCATATATTAAAATTGTAAACAAAGTTTAAAAGTGACCCGCTTCACCCCATTTTACGGTAGTCGAAGTAGGTAGGTACTTCTTATATTAGCTGCTAGCTGTCACAACAGGAAAGATTTCAGATACAGGACGAACGGATTTACGTGCTTTTATGGTACGGGATGTAACACCACCAACACCCAGACTTTAGGCTGATGGTAGGAAATTACTTGACCCTACCGCTAGCCCAACGAGGCACTCTATTAAATAAAGTTTTTTATTGTTATTGCACGCATATGTACAAGACGCCAGCACATCAAGCCTAACTGTCAAATTTTCCAAATTGAAAGTGAACCTTAGGCTTTGAAATTTGACAGATTGGGGTCGCTGGATGTGTTGGTCTCTGTACAAAGGCAGTTTAATGCCTAATGCATTACTTATCATACTTACTTATCGTATCATATCGTAAAGGCAGTGACCCTGGTGTCAGAGTTGTTCAAGTCGCCAAGTAGGACTCCGACATGGCTTAACGATTGTTGCCTAATGGCTACAACCGAGAACGACAGCTTAACGTGCCCTCCGAAGCACGGGGACGCTCAGAAATTAAACTCTGGCGGGCAGTCATCTATCTATGGACTGACCGCGGGCCTAGTTGCTTAACCACACCGATCACTTACGGGCCGGTGAGAGCATCTAGCTATGTCACGTTAAATCTACCCGGGCGTAACTGAAAATGTATTCCACTACTAGAAAAGTAGGTAAGGCTAGGACTCCTTTTTTAAACAATGTCCGCACAAGTGAAATTAATCCCTATGTTGTGGGGTATTTTACAAAGTACCTGCATCCGGAGTACTACTACCAACGCCAACTATTTATGGGACACACACGAATAGTTATCCTGCCCGGGAAACGAACCTGGGACACGAAGTGGCGAGGCGACTATCATTAGAACTGCGACTGTACAAATGAGCCAGAAATGAGAAAGAACTCGTTGCGGGATCCAAGACAGTTAAAGCGATTCCCCGGAACATGCCTGAGCTTCACCGCTCAGTGTCATTTCATTGTGTGCCACTGTTGGTCCTGGCTTACAGAAGTTGCAGTGGTGGGCAAGTGGGAGGGACTACCACCCGTTTAAAAAAAAATGAGCGTGAAACAAAATATTTACACAAATAATCCACTTTGAAATAAATAGCAATGCGTCGTGAATCTAAATTGCTGCTAAGATTCTGATATTTTGAGATAACTATTTTGCTGTAAGTATTTTTTCCTTAGGATATGTTTTTTTTTTGTAATACAAAAGGAATATTTTTGATAGGCAGTTAAATGCTACCCTTTATATTACTCGTAGAATTTGTAACTTCTAAAATTACTTACCCTAAAACTAACAGTATTATGAAGTAACTCCTTGTACACCTGTTATATACTACGTTTCATGACGTAGACGAATGAACAATATAACAGGCAATAACATATTTTCAATCTAAATAAAATTAGAATAAAAGATTGGTGTTTTGATTGTAAGTAAAATATATATTTCTTACGATAAAAGCAAAGTGCGGGAGCACAGTGTGGGAACCCATGAAATATTTATGAACAATAAAAAAGATGTGGTTAAATATTTCATGGCTGGCTTTCGTCTTAATTAGTAAAATTGCAGCTTATAGAGGTAACAATCTTATGTTTGTATTTAAAAATGTAACTTCACTTTAATCTTACTTTTTTATTTACGTGGTAGAAATGCTATCATGTCTCATTTCCGTCGCTTGGAGAGGTGACGGGGTACGTAGGGCTCCCCACTAAAACCGCCAACGGTAGCCAGCCTCACAGTGCTTGTAGCGGGGGCTCTGGGTACTCGTGAACGATCACTCCAGTACCCCCGCCGTGCACTGCAGCCTCTGCGAGACTCTTACCCGGGGAGGGGAGGGGGCATGAATGCCTAAACTCCGGCAGCACGCACAAGCGTGTTTAGGCAACCTGAGCTACCTCTTTCCTCTTCCCGGGACCGCTTATACAGGATGAGTGGACTTCCCCTCCTCCAAACGCCAGCAATCCCAGGGGTCACATTAATCATACTAATTTAACCTTTACTATCAAAGCGCATTTGTGTTCAAATTCATACGATAAATCTTGTGTTTCTCCTGAGTTGTAAACATACCCAACATCAAATATCTCGGTGTTTTAATAGATAACAAACTCTATTTTAGCCCCATATAAATCTCATTACAAAAATAACTCTTAAACTTATATACATATATCTCTGAATATCGCAACCCCATTTCATCCCGTAGGGGGGCGTAGAAGTCTACCCGAGGGTATATCTCCAAGAGAACGGGCAGCAGCGTCTCTCTGTGGACTATGACCATCATACTGCGATCGCCAACCCGTCTGCCAAGCGTGTCGATTAGGGCATATCCCTCCATTATGGACGCCGTAGACGTTAGGCTGACATGATGATGATAATAGCAGATAACTATTATCATCATCAATGTCAATGTTTTGAAAACAGTTTATTTTGGTAATAAAAAAAAAAAAAAAAAAGGTTTTTATTCACGTAGACTTTGAAAAAGCGCTTGTAAATAGTCACAACATGTTTGTAGTAATATAGTTGTATACATTATTATTTCTAGTAACATAGATATTTAGGTACACGTTGTATGAAAACATTTATAAAATTTATTTTATTATAGCATTGATATTAGCTAAATGCTCATATCAAGTTATTGTCAAGAGATTATGTTTAATTATCTAGTTTAAGTCTAATATTTTTACTACATATTGTCATGCCATGACAGGCTATGTGCCACAGTCTATTCTGTCAAGAACAAAGCAGTATATTTACCACGTTGACCCCTTTAAGTTCCTTTTTAAACCTTTTATTTAAGCTTTTTACCAATTTATTAATTAATTTAATAAATACTATTTATTAAAGGCTAATTATATTTAATCCTTGTCTTGTAAGTCCATTATAATATGCCACTATCATAATAGTAATAGTTAGTTGCCCATAGTCGAGTGTTAGCAAGTTGTTTTCAAACAATTATTAGTCACTTGTTTCTGACAGGACTGAAGACATATGCTCCAGGAATTGAATAATGATCCATCCTAACAACGTAACAAGAGAGAATTTTCTAATACGATATTTTACTTTTTCATTACAGACGTACACAATAACTATTACCTAGACCCCTCTCAAAATCAGGACCTCCGTTTGGGAAATCAGCCATCATTTTTAAAGGAAACCAAAAGATTCAATATCAAACCTAACTTGCTGCTTGACGATAATCAAAATTTTCAGTTCAGTGACGAAGCTAAATTGCAGTTCAATGACAATCCTGACTTACAGTATAATAATGACAGACCTAACTTGAGAGTTAAAGACGAATACCCGCTTATAGTTCACCATAAGAAGGATTTGAGGATTCGAGGGGGTGAGGCCACAGATACGAAGAACTACCGGTATATAGCGGCTATCGTGATCAACGGGAGGTTATGGTGTGCTGGAGCTATCGTTGATGTCAAATGGGTCATCACCGCTGCCCACTGCTTGAATTAGTAAGTGGTAGCCAAACTTCATAAAACAAATTTGTAGAGCAGTGTTTTTCAACCTTTTTCATGACGCGGCCCCTTTAGAATGAAGAAATATTATCGCGACCCCCCTACACGTTTTTACCCGCTTTTTTCATGTAATTTGTTACAAATATTGAATCCAACATATCTATTACTTTTCATAATTAGGGTTCAGATGAATACATAATAAAAATGCGAGTTGAGGGAATAAGCCAGCGAGATGCAACGAGCGTTCTATAGAAACTTCCCTATAGAAGTTTCGCGACCCCGCTATAGAGGCATCGCGACCCACAGGTTGAAAAACACTGTTGTAGAGAATCTAATGAAATCGAAGAAAAACTGCTAACATTAACAACAGGAGGCTGAGGCGTAAGTAACTTCTTAGTACAGCATAAGAACTGATTGAAGCTTGGAAGGGGTCTGCAATAAATACGAAAAATTATTGTTATGCAACCGTCGTCTTCGTAGAACTGACGGCCGCTGGGAAGGCAAGATTCTCGAGTAGCCACCACGAACCGGAAGACGCAGCGTAGGCAGACCCACTACAAGGTGGACCGACGATCTTGCAAGGGTCGCGGGAAAAGGATGCGGGCAACACAAGACCGGCCATTGTGGAGATACTTGGGGGCCTTTGTCCAACAGTGGACGTCTTTCGATATGATGATGATGATAGTGACTGTTATGCAGCCGCAGCATCAAGAAGAATCTAAGGTGTGGTAAAGCCATTCTATAAGTCAAGGGCTATGGCTAGATAATCGGAGACGGTGGTGCCCTGTACTGTCTATGGTTCAGTTCACTACAATTTTATCATAATTTAAAATGAAATAATTAACTAAACAAGCGGTTTTTTTTTCAAATAATTTTCATCATCAATATTTTTTTTATTCTATACATTACACAATCTGACTCCCATTCCTATGATATAAATCTCTCACAAAAAAATTCATCAACTTTAGCTATTAAACAATTATGTTAAGTGTTTCTGTCCAAAGTTCTGCTTCGGTGGCCAGTCTCAACGGAGACCAGGTAACTACGCAGGGCATATTACAGCTGCACTCTCATAACCCAATAGTATGGCTATCAAGACCAGGGAGATCTAAGACCCAGAATTGACATGTTCTCTGAGGCACATGCTATCAAGTCTTCAGCCGCCGGATTGTGAGCTGCTATTGGGTGTTTTACTTTTTAGAAAAATGTCAAATTTAAAAAAAAAAATTTAATACATTTATTACATCATTTATAATATTATTAATTAACCACTATCCGCCAAACTGCACAGCAGTTTGTTGGCAGAAAGATCACTCCCTTATTGACTAGCGATTATGGGTATTATAATATTATACATATATTTAAGCCTTAAGGCTAAAGGTACAAAATAAACGAATAACAAGGTTCCTTACATCATTAGTGGAATAGCCAATATATATTAGTTATTCCACCAATGTTGCAATAAACCTTTTTAGGTAGAATTCTCTACACTTATATTTAAAAACAGACTTAGAAAATGTTTCAGTTAATAGGTCTGCGGGTAGTTCATTATAAATTGACGGAACCAAGTTCTTTGACAATAATTATTGTTGGACCAAGGGACACTATATTCCCTTTTACGTCTATTTGAGCGTAATATAGTTTTAACATTTTTAAAATTCTCGCTTTTATACTGTTCCTAAATAACATTTTTGAAGTTATACTTCTTTTCGCGCGATGGAGAAAAATGACGAGAGTGAATTTTTACGATGCGCGCGCACACCGACACCAAAAAATTTAACAGCATGAAGTTAGTTCTAGGTGGTATGACAGTGAATTTTTACGATGCGCGCGCATTGTAAAAATAACAGCATGAAGTTAGTTCTAGGTGGTATGAAAATTGATAACTATGTTCAAGTTGTATATTAAGAAGTATAACTTCTAACGCGTGTACATTTTTTTTTGTGTGTGTACATAGTTTTTTTTTTGATCTAATCGTGGATTTGAACAGCCCATTGAGTATTGAACCAAAGAACCTGCGTTCTGCTACCCCTAGACCAGTGCCTCGTTCATTAAGAAATGGTAGACATGTAGAACAATTTTGTCTTTTTCCGTTTGCACAGTGTCTTGGACGTGTCCCCTTTAAAATCGGTGGGGGCTTTTGTGAAGGTACGAGTGGGATCCGCCCGCGCCCACGAGGGAGGCCAGTTGATGGACGTAGCAGGTGCAGTAAGACATCCCAAGTTTGAAGAAGAACCTGTCCCGCACGCTGATGTGGCATTGCTGAAGCTGAAGAATAATATAGGTAGTAATATCAGAATAATATAATATTCTGTGTGGCTGATAGCATAGAATACCGTCACCTCGTTTCATCCCGTGGAATGTGATGAAGTTGACCCGAGGGAATATATGTCAATGAACCGGCAGTAGCGTCTCTCTGTGTACTATGCCTATCATCATACTGCGATCGCCAACCTGTTTGCCAAGCGTGTTGGTTATGGCATATCCATCCAAATGATGGACACAATCTCACATCTTAGTGGAAATCTTTTGGGTAGTCTTTTTTCGCGCTAGTCATTCGGCTGATTTAAGTAACAGAATGAATTGGATCTTCCGTTCCAACAAAAATCTAATAGTTCTTTGGAACAGCCACACATCTGCGCTCATAGCATCGTAAGTGAGTGGCCACGTTAAGCACCAAGAACGTGGTCGATCTATATATGGGGGATCTATAATTGGTTTAATTTCTGAGCGTCTCCATGCTTCGGAGGTCACTCTAAGTGAACCCGGTTGTACCCCCGGTCATTAGGAGACAGTCATCAAGCCTTGTCGGAAGCCGATTGACTGAACTACTCCAATACAAAGGAAACCACTGGAGCTACAGATAGGTACTATACAATCAAGTAAAGTGAAACAAAGTACAGCCATCGGCGAGCCTCCCTTTTTACCCCCAAATAAAAAGATTTGTAAGTCTGTGTATCTATGGGTCTATCCTACATATTACAAAACTTTATGTTTTTCTCTAAACATAAACCGAACGTAGAAGGTTTTCGACAGGTAGATAAGGCTATACACTAAACCGAATATAAATTTACTAATGGGAGACAATGGGGCACGTTTAGCCGCTGGTAAAAAGCTGAGATATTTATCGTGTGTTAGTTTGGTATTTACAATTACTAGGTGTATAGGTACCCTTTGCAGTCGTAATTAGTATATGAAACTTTGTTTCATACTCTAAGTGCTCCAAAAAGATAAAGAAGAAAGACTTTCCAGTATGGACTCTTTGTTTTCTATTCTATGGTACCTGATCTTTCCACTCTTACCCCACAGAGGTATCAATACACATTTCATTTACTTACATGCAGCATTCAACTCCCACGTGGACCTGATCAAGATCTACGATGGAGTGCAGGAACCTTTTGCACAGAGCTTCGTGGTAGTCACTGGCTGGGGTGCGACTAGGGTATGGTTTATATTTCATTATGTTTATCATTTTTTTACTTACAATTTGGTTGTTAATAGTGTCCTTCTTATTAGAAATGAGATGAGATGATGAGATTTAGCGGTATTAACACTACTTAGTAATTTTGGTACTGAAAGTGGAAGATCTCGGAGAACATTCTCTGACCAAATCGGAGACGTTCTCAAGAAAGACCAGGTCAGAAGTACCCTAAACCTGCAAGTTTGTATGAAGAATAAAATGACAGCAAAAGAGGTATACAAAGATCGTAACAAACAGAAATCCGTTATCTCTGTCTACCCCTTTGGGAAACAGACGTGAGTCTTTGTATGTATGTATAGTTGTTTTTAATTTAAGGAATCATTTCTGCAATGTAACACCTTATTCCGTTACGTAATTACAAGTCAGCAAACAAGCATATATACGAATTGGCTGATAGTAAACAGTTATCGTAATCTTTGACGCTTCCAATGCTGAGAGCATCACGCGATGCTGACCTATTGAAGAGCTCTATAAAGTGGGTCCAAGAAACACATAGAATTCTGCCGTAATGAGTGCTTATAATTTGTCTGCCTTGCATCTTTATTTGTAAACCTAGTGCTAATCACTATTAATCTAGCGTTTCTTAAAAGCCGGGACCTGGTATTTTCTTCATTTTATTATTTACTTAATTAATTGTGTATTCTTCAGGGTACTGATACAGCCTTCAAAGACCACACGCCAGATCTCCTCACTACCCGGCTAAAGGTCCGCTCTCAGCACTATTGCATCGACGCGTACCAACTCGTCAATGGCTTCCAGTTCACACCTGATTTCTTTTGCGCCTCGCTGCGAAATGGGACCAGAGATGCTTGCTTGGTAATGCAACTTATATCCAAACGGCACTCATTTTATTACAGGAAGAATCTTAATCCATACGCATACACAGCATTACATTTTTGCTGCCTCGTTGGTCAAGCGGTAGCGTATTTAACCGCAGATAACGAGCTCCTGGGTTGAAATCCCGGCATGGGCGAAAAGTGATTTTGCGATTTTTCTGTAAAAAGAAAACTTCTCAGTATCAGCCCGAAGTCTGGGAGTTGGCGGTATTATACTCCACGTAAAGCCGTCAGCCCTGTACCTGACCTCTTTCTGGTCGTGATGGAATAGAAAGTGCCCCTGTGTTTGCGCAGATAGAGCCTCCATTGAGACTGGCTGCCGCGGCCGTGGCCGAAATTCTGCTAGGAAGACACTATTATTGCATCGACCCGTTCAAACTTGTAAACTATTTTCGGTTCTCAAATGACTTTTACGGCGCTTCAGTTCAGCGATGCATTTTAGGATTTCGTGTTAATAGTAGGAAGAGTGGCCGCGTTGCTGCATTGTTGTAATGAATTATGACATTTTACATGCTATCAACCGAAAGAAGCCTAGATAATGATGATTATAATAGCAATCGTTTACTGTAAAACATTGCTATATTTCCATTAGACAAAAATAGTAAAAATAGTTAGAGAAATAGCAAGTAGTTTCTTGATCCTTTCTAGTATCTTTAATTTCGGTAACGATGGATGTAGTGTGTGGCAGGATATATTGTCTACTTATATAAATAAATAAATAAAATATCCGAAATATATTACAATCAGTAACCTCAATTTTATCGAATTAGATAATGCGCGGAATCCAACTCCGCACCACACCATGAAGAAGGAAATAATACTAATAAAGTTTTGCTCGTAGTTCGACGCAGGCGCACCAGCTATGCAGCAGAACCGATTGATGGGGATTATGAGCTTTGGCCCGGAGCGCTGCGGGCACGAGTTTCAACCAGCTGTCTTCATCAAGGCCTTCTACTTTAGGTAACTGCTTATAGCAATATCTATCAACGGCTACAAATTCAGAGCACTCCGCCAATCAACTATTTTGTTTTAGGGATATAAAATGAAAATGAAAACAGTTTAATGTTATTACAAATCAGTCATACATTTTTATGTAGTAATTAAAAGCCTTTAATCAAATATATTACGAAACTGCTGGATGCGAATAGCGCAAGACCGGCAATTGTGGAGATCTTTGGGGGAGGCCTTTGTCCAGCAGTGGACATCTTTCGGCTGATATGATGATGATGAATCAAATATATTAGGTATCAAATTAAAATCTGACACAAAAATCAAAATCACAAATGAGTAACCAAATATGGAATAGGCACCCATATATGTAATATAAGCATAAATCATCATATCAATAACAAAAATATTCATAATATATATGAGATAAAATAAATGAAAATAACATATTGTTATAATAATAATAATAAAGTTATTTATTAAAGTAACCAATGACTCAAAATTGTTAGTAATACATTAGACTTATTCTTTGTTAGTAAAAATATAGCTAAGATTTTGTTTACTGGATGGAATACATGAATCACTGATGCCCCATTCCGTGAGAAAGAGTGCAGCAGTGATTCATGTATAGTCATTTTAAACGAAAGAGGTTACTAATTCTAATTCACTTGGAAAAGTCACAGATCCAAGTATCAAACTTTGGACGAACACAATAATAATGTGCCCAGCGCACAGAAACCTGGCGAACACAAACATAATGTGCCCAGCGCACAGAAACCTGGCGAACACAATCATAATGTGCCCAGCGCACAGAAACCTGGATTAAATGCTTAATGTGAGGGAATTAAGATAAACCATTTAATCCAGATTTCTCCACTTTTATCTATGGAATGTTTTGAACAGAACATACATTTTGTATTAACAGAGCTAGGACATACTTGGTCCATCAACTCATGTCCACTGCCTTCATCAAACTGGCTACTGTCCTGTTCCTCAGTCTTCTTCTTCAGAATCAGCCTTATTTTTCTTCGTTTGTTTGTTTCTCTGCGCAGTTTTCTGAGACAAGAAGTAGTACATTAGTTAAGATAAAGAATACGTCTTTACTACTCTAAACTAATTTACTACTACATGTCTCTTAATATTTTTATTTACTAAATCATTTTAGTTAAGTGAAGATGTTATGACTGCTGCTACAGCAGTTTTTCTTCCTCTGTTGGATACTTTTCTTCATCCCAGGTTTTTCGTTTCTTGGTTGATTGCAAAGCCTCATAGACTCACGCCTGTTTCCCAGAGGGGTAATCAGAGACAACGGATTTCCATTTGTCACGATCGTACTTCTTTTGCCTCGATTACTGTCATTATATTCTTCATACATGCTCGCCGGTTTAGGGTACTTCTGACCTGCCCTTTCTTGAGAACATCTCCAATTTGGTCGGAGAATGTTCGACGTGGTCTTCCCCTTCCGGTTGTCCCATTCACACAGGCCAGGTATACTTCTTTTGTCAATCTTCTTTCATTCATCCTTTCTAAATGCCCAAACCATCTCAGCATGCCTTTTTCAATCTTTGTGACTACATCCTCTTTCACACCACAACGCTCTTTTACATCAGTATTTCGAATTCTGTCTCACAAAGTCACACCACACATACTTCTCAGAGCTCTCATTTCAAATCAAATCAAATCAAATCAATTTATTAATTGCAAACACAGGTACATTATTACATTTTATGGTGTCATACAAATGTGAAGATCACTATGTCTAGCCGGTGAGGGCATGCAATTTTTAAAGATGTAATGACATAATTAATAGTAAATTAGAAAATAATATATAAAAAGAAATGTCATTACCATAATAAATACTACAAAATTAATGTCATAATTAAGAAATACATCTTAGCTTATTCTTCAGCTTATCATTATGTCAAAATGTCAGAAATTATAAAAAAAAGACAATGTACTTAAATCAATGTCACCTTAAATAATTTATATATACCTTAAATAACAATTAAATTACGTAATTGACACACAAGTCGGAACATAAAAACATTGGAAATATGAAAAATAAATGTCAACTATGTTTTATCCAATAAGTATTCTGTTATTGTATAGTATGCCTTATGTATTAAAAAATTAGACAAATTCTTTTTAAATTTTAGAAGATCAGTTTCGGAAAGAATAGGGGTTGGTAATTTATTATATATCTTAGGGGCCATACCTAAAAAGTTATTGTTATAAACCGTTTTTTTATGCGGTTTGAATCGTATTTTATTTATGTGTCGTTTACTATTTAATGTATCAAACAAATAAAGGTTTTTTTTAACGAATAAGGCCACCTCGTAGATATATAAACATGGCATAGTAAGAATAGCAAGGCTCAAAAAGAAAGGCTTGCAACTGTCAGTGCATTTTATTCCGCATATTGCTCTCAAGCACCTTTTTTGAGCTCTGAAAACTATTTCCCTGTTCGTGGAATTGCCCCAATATATAATTGCGTAACGTAAGGTAGATGTGACGTAAGCATGATAAGCCGTGATTGCTGTTGCCTGATCTACTTGGACCTTGGACAAGTTATACAGAGCATACGAGAACTGGTTTAGTCTTTTACAGATAGTCTCAGTATGGGACTTCCACGTCATATCTCTGTCTATTTTAAGACCTAAAAATGAGGTAGCACTAGTCTCTGCAATTTGATTATTTTCATATTTTATATCTAGTTTGGCGTGATTAGTCCTTCGTTCGAATGTCATGAGTTTTGTTTTAACGAAATTTATGATTAAATTATTTTTCCTAAGCCAGTCAATAATACTGACGAGGCTGTCATTGATCTCTCTTTCGATTGTCATATTATCATTCTCAGAAAACATAACTGTACAGTCATCAGCAAATAAAACCATAGGATGACGTATTACTGTTGGCATGTCATTTATATAGATGAGGAACAGTAGAGGGCCTAATATGCTCCCTTGGGGTACACCATAATTAATGATTCTTTGAGTAGATTCGTAGGATTCTTCAGTTTTTGACTTTATATTTATCCTATGGATTTTAGTTAACTGTTTCCACTGCATTTATTTTACTTTCATTCTTTTTCTGCCATACCCAACTTTCACTTCCATACATTAAAGTTGGCACTAACACTCCATCGTGCACGGCTAGTTGAGCCTTCTTTGATACTTGCCGGCTACTCATAAAGGCGTGTAGTGCCCCATTCACTCTGTTCCCCGCATTCACTCTTCTAACAATATCTTTTTCATATTTCCCATCTCTCGTAAACAAAGTTCCCAAATATACAAACTCATTCACCTGTTCGACTTTCTCTCCTCCAATCACAATATCACACGCTGTCGTGTATTCATCCCTCCCAAATACCATTACTTTCGTCTTACCTACATTCATTTTCATCCCTTTCCTTTCAAAAGATTCATGCATAGTTGTTACCATCACCTGCAACTCGTCCGCCGATGATGCAAGTAAAACTTGATCATCAGCGTAAAGCAGACATTTGATGAGTAACTCATTCATCCTTACACCACATTCACTTTCTTTCAAATCTTTTAAACAGCTATCCATGAATAGGTTAAACAACCATGGTGACGCTACACATCCCTGTCTAACACCCTTTTGGATGCTAAACCACTCGGTGAATCCTCACGCAAGCTCTGGAATCCCTATAAAGAGATTTCAGTGCTTGAACAAGGTTGTCGTTCAACCCATACATGGACAGTACCGACCATAGTTCACTCCTCAACACTCTATCGTAGGCCTTTTCTAAGTCTACGAAGGCACAGTAAACCTTTTGGTTTTTGCCCAAAAACTTCTCTACTATGCTTCGCAGAGAAAAGACCTGATCCGTGCATCCCATTCCTTTACGAAAACCCGCCTGTGCATCCCACCACATCCTTTACAATTCCTTTCATTTTCCTATAATCATTCCAGGCCCTTTCTATATCCTCATTCGTCGCCTTATGCATTCTTTCGTTTGCTCTGGTAGCTAGCCAGTCTAACCACGCTTTCTTCTTTTCACATACAACTTTTTGTACACTTTTATCCCACCAAATATTCTTCATCTTTCTTCCTCTTCTTCTCTTTATTACACCACATACTTCACCAGCTACACTCACCACACCTTCTTTGACTACCTTCCATAGCTCTTATACTTCTCTTATGTCTTCAGATCCCTCAAACTTCTCAACCAACTTACTTTTGTACTCATCTGCCACTTCTTCCTCTTGCAGTTCCTCTACTTTTATTCTCTCTAGTACACTTTTAGTCTCAGGGATTCGGTGGCGCCATCCTTTGAATAGACCACTTATTCGGCTCATTACCAGAAAGTGGTCTGTATGGATTGCGGTCCCACGATAGACTCTTGTGTCTAGAACATTCTTTCTCAGTCTTTCATCTACAATCACGAAGTCAATCATATTCTTTCTCACATTTTTCCTCTCTCGTGTAAACGTATGGATTCTTTTATGTTCAAACATAGTATTTGTAACACAAAGACCCCATTCCAAACATATCTCAAGCAGACTATACCCATTCTCATTCTCACTCTCGTCACCGAATTGACCTAGTACTCTTTCAAAACCATCACGTTTTACCCCAACCCATCCATTAAAATCACCTAACATTATTACTCTTTCATTATACTGACTTAACCGCAACACATCTCTCAGGGTCTCCCAGAATGCCTTTCATTCTTTTGCAAAGCCGACATTCTAAAAACAAACATAACATATATTTTTACAAAGAAGTAGTAACAAGTACCTATCATGTAAAATATAAAGATCTAATTATGGAATATTCCATAATTAGACACCGACAACTGTCCATATTTGGATTTTAATACTAGTTCAAACTCGTCTAAATATTTATCAAGTCACAATATTTTACTGACCGAAACAAAAAGTTACAATAAACATAATATCGATTTACAAAATAGTATAACACTTATTGTAAAAGTACCTAATAACTGGTAAGGCTGATTTCAGAGCCGCGTCGGCGCGTGGCGAGCAGCGCTGTCCAAACGCGCGCGCTTACAATTACACTAGATAGTAGTAGTTGCGTTTCATAGTCACGCAGTTCAAACGCGCCGCGTGTGAGACGCGCGCCGTCGGCCAGCGCTGCCCGAGCTCCTCTACTGGCAGCTAGCGTTTCAGAGTGACGCGTCTCGCACGCGCCGCTGTTGAGACGCGCTGGCCTCCGGCGCGTGGCGCGCGCGTCGCTCTGAAATCAGCCTAATACTCATTTTTTACTTACCTTAAAAATTTTATAACAAAACAAAACACGCCTGCCACACGTGTAGCGTTCGGGCAACTGACTGACACAATGGTGTATGTGCGGTAGTTAATAGACCGAATGAAACAGTAGATGTTCGTGTGTTGCGTTTTATACTTATATTCTTAGAGAAATTAAGGAATTCCATATTAGGACACTATTCCATATTTGGTGACTTTCTTCTATCTCTTGTATGTGTGCTCAGTAAATATTATTTTCTTTCTTCATCCTTCTTTCATTCCCAACATACGTTCATAATTGTAATTGAAGACAGTTTGATTGATGTTATAAACTTTTTCTAGAGACTTCGTTAAACAAACAATAGCCTCATACAAGACAACAAAAGAATTGATTGACGCCATCGCCGAGATTGAGCCCGAGGTAAATATTTTGTTTACAGACTAGCTCATAATATTTTTCCATGAAACGGTTTCATATATTCCAGATTTTGTTCTGAGAATTACCCGTAAAATGTGTTGGGAAGAAAATAATTAATTTCGAGGACCGAACAGAATTCACCGGGATGAAATTAGCAAAGCATTTGAACTTTAACAGGTTGAGGTCTCGCTCGCGTCTATTGTCTAGTGTAGCGGTGAAAACCTCCTACGCTAGTTAGGTTTTAAATGTTTATAGTAGTTTATTTCTACGAAACAGCACGAAGTTGAACACTTCCAGGACAAACATTAAATCTGAGGGGCCTAACCAACGCAGATACCACGTTGTCGCTAACGTCATGTAATAAAAATATTGGAACGTGATCCGGCGAGTTCTAGTACAAATCTTGTTGGTGTTCTTAAATATTGGATTATGACCTTAGTACAAATCTTGTTGGTGTTCTAAAATTTTGGAACGTGACCTTAGCACAAATCTTGTAGGTGTTCTAAAATATTGGAACATGACCTTATTAAAAATCTTGTTGGTGTTCTAAAATATTGGAACGTGACCCGAAAAATCTTAGTACAAATCCTGTTGGTGTTTGAAATTTGATTTATAATTAGTATTTATTTATTTACTTATATTTAAATGGGGGGTAACAAATGAAACTACTTTGGCGGTTACCTATCAATTGGCCAATTACGTGCCTAGGTACTTATCCTTGACCGACCTTGATAGTTTACGAAAAAACAGTAGGTATCTACTTTGTCAGTAACATTAAGAATCTCAAACGCGAACTCACAAGACAACGTAAGAGACCACAAGCAAAAACTTTTGGATTTTATATCATGATATCAGCCGAAAGACGTCTACTGCTGGACAAAGATCCTCCAATCATTTGGGGATGGAACGACGTCTCCACACAGCAATTATAATATCATTAATACTTATGTATTTACTTCTATAAAATCATGATGAAGACAATACGCAGATTCGCATCGCTTTACTTAAATTTAAGCTAGCCGCTTAGACTCTCTAATTTAAGTGTTGTGCACTTGTCATAGTTTCCAGCCTACTCAATCGTAAGCCTTCTCCTTGACTTCCTTGTAAGCCTCCAATTTCACAACTTCCTCTATTATAAAAAATTTCATTTAATAACATTGACCTATATGTATTCTTCAGAAGAATACATATAAGTCTGTTTTAATAACCCGAGTTTCATTGACACGCGGTTATTCGATGTTTAAGTAATAACAAAATTTAAAACATCGCTGCATCGGCTACTTTGGTCCGCCAGCGGATTTCGGTGATTTGCGGTTTCTAAATGATCGCGCAGGTATAACTACTCCAAGCATAGTCCCAAGCATAGCCCTCTCCACTGCTGTTTGGGTGATTCGATATTTATAGCCAATTTTTATTGCAGGTCCTGCCAGTCCCAGTACCAGAACCACCAAGCCGTGACCAGATCAACGCGGAACAAGAAACGCCTAGAGAAATACCAATGCAATATGACAGAGATTAAAAAATTACCTACCAAGAGTCTATTTATTTAATCCAAGACTTCCAATCTTAAAAGTTCTAACCATAAAATCTCCCGAAAGCGACGTCTGCATATTGCAACCACAAATATAGGTGCCCTGCGATTTTTAAAGCAAAAATGCGATATTTTCAACCTATATAGACGGGTCTGCTGGCGTGGTTGGTAAATGCTTGCTTTTCACGCCGCAGGTCGTGGGTTCGTCTACCACCCAGGATAGATATTCGTGTGCATGGACATGTCTATTTGTGCTGAGTCTGGGTGTAATTACCTATATAAGTATGTATTTACAAAAAAAAGTTGTAGGTATATGTAGTATATCAGTTGTCTGATTTCCATAGGACAAGTCCTACTTACTTTGGGATCAAATGTGTGAATAAGGTCCCAGGATATTATTATTATCTCAGAATATTACATACACCTCGGCTGAGGCGGTGTTTCGACTTGGCAGAAAGCAGTCATTGACAAATTTTAGTGTTATATAATATAGCGTTATTCGCAATGTAGAGCGTAAATCTAATCTCAAAAATGAGAAAACATATATTATTTAAACTTTCATCATGAGCATGACATCGTCCACTGCTGGATTTAGGCCTTGTCTAAAGGTTACTATAACGTTGCCATTTGGTGGGGTTTGCCGTAGTCACCGCACTTGGCATGCCAGTTGGCGACCGCAGTTAGGTGGTAGCTCGCTAGCTACCACTGCGCGCTCGCAGGTGGCGCTACTGCCCGACCACCTGATGTATACCTTAGTCGCCTTTTACGACACCCATGGGATGGTATAGGATGGCCCTGTTATTGTTTTTAAGGCTGGCAACCTCACGGCTAAGCCTTGCATTGCTAATCCTACTAATACTATAAACGCGAAAGTTTGTAAGTATGGATGGATGTTTGTTACTCTTTCTCGTAAAAACTACTGAATGGATTTTAATGAAACTTCACAATAATATATGTAGCTTATACATCAGAATAACACATAGGGTAAAATTTATAAAGATTATTGTGTGAATTGTCCAAAATGTGGCGATAAATGTCAAGTAAGTAGGGTATTAGCCTCGGGTATTAGTCGTTTAATTTAAGCTACTGGTTAAGAGCCTTCTGAGCTAGCCAAATGCTCATTGCCTTCAATTCTTTCATTTTAATATTGTACAACTAAATTTCAAAATAATAGATTAGTGACTTGTTATTTATTTTAGGATTTAAGAAAATATATCTGATAAAACAGACCGCACGGACGGACTAATTAAATTTTTGTAATTTTTATACTGTATTCGACTATGTTTATGTACTCCATTGTGAACTTGACAAGTACAAGTGTATGTTAATACCCAAGTGCTGAATAAATTTCATTATTTCATTTATTTCATAGGAAAAAATCTACCATTTGCAGGCTATTCCGGCGTGCACTGCTAAAGCCGCGAGAGGTATGTATACATTCTACTAATATTATAAATGCGAATGTTTGTGAGTATAGATGTATGTATGTATGTTTGTTACTCTTTTACGCCAAAACTACTTGAACGCGGGTGAAACCGCGGGGCGCAGCTTGTAATGCTATAAAATTAAAGTTTAATAAGTTTGCAAGGTTTTTTCGATATGATATGAATCGCTGGTTTCACCCTATAAGTTACTGTTCTACTGTGGGTTCCGAGGTCAAATGACAATCGAGTAATTAATTCTGGTAGCTAGCTGGATCAAACTGAAGATTGAGAACTAAGCCAATAAATATGGGAAAATCTAGAGAATACATATATTTCCACCACGTACAGCTCTAAGACAAGACATAATTACGTAATGGTCATCGTTAAATGAGGTCGTTATCCTTAAAAAAAATAATTACTTCCAATTAGTAGTATGTGTCCGTACTCAGTATGCCATGCCCATTACCATGGAATGGAATCATTCATAGTTTCCGGGGAAACCCATTTATTTATGTATTACACTGCTAAATTAAATACTATCAGTTTACATAGATATTATAGCTCTTATTGCAAACAAAATAACGTTGAGATTTGATTAGATCGTACTTTCTGAACAGTCAATGAAATCGGCCAGCTGGTTATAAGCCAAGACATTTATACGGTTGATAAATCATATTTCATAGAACTTTAAACTTTATGTCAATGTTTTAAGGACCATTTGAGAATGATGGAGGTTGATGACATAACTTTGTGTTTGCATAACTGTCGGCGCAAGCGCAGCAGCATGCTTGATGATTATAGGTTATAAAAAGTAGTCGCTTGACAGCCGTGGAATGGATCGCAAGCCATTTATATAAAAAAAAAAGAATACAAAAACCCGCGAATGCGATAAACTGATAAAACAAAACAACAGTGATTTATTTAAAAATCGAATTCGTTTTGAACTCATTTGATCTCTGGATAACCTTTTGTTTTTCTTAATTGGCATTCAGTGCACGGTTTTTATACATTCAACCAAAATGAACCGGCAAAAAAATGAAAGTCGTGCAGGAAAGCAAATATTTACCGCTCTTGTTGGTAAGTAATAGTGTAATATTTATTTAATAATTTATAAAGTGTGAGTAAAATTATTACTCAATGTCAATTTACAATGTTTTGTTAGGTAAGTCACGTTCTTCATAACATTGTTTGCGTATCAGTGTATTGTATACTTCTTCAATTCGTAAAATGAATGCCGTCTAGCGGTGTTTAACTATGGCTAATCAAGTCCTGGGTTAAAATTCTGGGACGGGCCCAAAAATGTTATCTAATATTAATAATGAAAACTATATATTGTGAAATGTTTGTATTTATTGTGAAACTAGTTGTTTATGTTTGTAGATATTAAACATAAATTACCACTTTCACAATAAATTCAACAAATTATCCATTTTCCTAATTCACTATCATAAATTATATTATAATCCGGTATGATCAAAATATAAGTAACGATCTAATAATCTATTTGTACCTATAATTACGAGTACCTAATATACAGTTAATTTTAATAGGACAAATAATTGTCCTAATCCTATTACAAATTAACTGTAGGTATACTTATTGTGATTATTTAAAAGCGCTTTTCTTCTATGAGAAGAGAAGACTATGAGAATAAAAATCGTTTGTATTTTTATAAAAAAATCTGTAATTATCCGGAGTCAGAAAGCTACCAGTGTTACACCCCCATGCCTTAAACAGCAAGTAAAGCCTATATATAGAGAGATATAGTGCTCACACTCTTTCGCACTACCATCCTCCTGCGCATATGGTTCGACTCCATTGAGACTGTCCGCCTTAGCCGACTGGAAGAACACTGTAGCTGTTTAAGCTTATATAAAATTTATATGTTAATATTTGCACACAATTGCAACATTAATAATTATTGTTCACATTGAAGTGACATTCTTAGAATACAATTGAAATTATTGTTCAAGTAACTAATTCAAAGTTAATATCATTAAGTGTTCATTTTGGGTTACGACGAACTGTACATAGTGACCCTTTTTAGGGTTCCGTAGCCAAATGGCAAAAAACGGAACCCTTATAGATTCGTCATGTCTGTCTGTCTGTCTGTCTGTCTGTCCGTCCGTATGTCACAGCCATTTTTTTCCGAAACTATAAGAGCTGTACTGTTGAAACTTGGTAAGTAGATGTATTCTGTGAACCGCATTAAGAATTTAACACAAAAATAGAAAAATAATAATAATTTTGGGGGTTCCCCATACATAGAACTAAAACTCAATTATTTTTTTTCATCGTACCCATACATGTGGTTTGTCTATGGGTTATCTAGGTCTTCAAAAATATAAAATATTGAGGTTCCTAATATCATTTTTTTCTAAACTGAATAGTTTGCGCGAGAGACACTTCCAAAGTGGAAAAATGAGTGTCCCCCCCCCCCCTGTAACTTCTAAAATAAGAGAATGATAAAACTAAAAAATATATATATGATGTACATTACCATGTAAACTAAGAACGAAAATTGGTTTGAACGAAATCTAGTAAGTAGTTTTTTTTTTAATGCATCATAAATCGTAAACCGCAATTTACCTCTCATTTAATCAACTGAAATACTTGCTGCTGCGGAACCCTTCATGCGCGAGTCCGACTCGCACTTGGCCGGGTTTTTTATTTTTGATGAGACTGGGAGAATGCCTACGCATGCCACCCGCAAAAAGTGTCTGCGGGTGGGTATGTCGAACTCGCACCGACTAAATCTAAACTGCCGTGAATTGAATTTCTCTTGGAGCCTGATGGAATGCGGGAACGCAGATATGCGATGCCCCCCTTTTGCGCCATGTACTAGATGGTCGGGACACGTACCCCGAGAGGGCCTGGAATTGCCGTACCCCATTGCCGACTCTTGCCAGTCCGGCATAGCTACTGCACCACAAACAGAACTCTGTATTCCTGGAGCTGCTTTCACGTGGCGGCAGTAGAGACCATTTCACCTACTGTAATCCACACAACAAGGGTTTAAAGAATTTCAGGAACAAACAACTGAGTTCTGCCAGATGCTTGTATTTTAAATCATCCTAATCAACATCATCAGCCTGATATCGTCCACAGCTGGACATAGTCCTCTCCCTTCTTTTTTTAAATTATGTTTTACGGCTCTGGCTCCTTCGGCTTTATGAGCCTTCCGTAAAATATATTTTTATATCATTTATTTTCGTCATGTCAAGTAAAGTCCGTCACAGTCTTAGTCCTTGTCGTATCCCAGTAAAGCAGTGGAGACTTTACTAGAGGCTTATATTTTCTATGTATTTAAGTATTTATCTATCTATATAAGTATGTTTATCGTCGCCTGGTACCCATAGTACAAGCTTTGCTTAGTTTGGGGCTAGGATGATCTGTGTGACATTGTCCCCAGATATTATTATTATTATTATTATATGGAGTTTTAGATTCAACACAGAAAATCGCAATTTATGGCAATATGGCACATTCCTCCACTTATGTACGTTATCCATGAAGTTATGTCTAAAAATCCACCATATTTACACATAAAAACTTGAATTTACACCAGTTAGGCCTTAAACTACGTTACGCGGCCGCAAGCGCGGGTCCATACAAAAGTGCCCCGTTGCGGGACCCCGCGCGGGCACCCCGGACGGGCTTAATGCGCGGGCGCGGGGCCCATCGCCCCGCGACGGGAGCACGCATGGAGAAAGTATGTCTCTTGAGACAGAAAGAGTGATTATAGAAGTACAGTATCGCCCTACGATATGGGATCAATCAAACGTAACGTACTAGCAACACCGCATAAGCCGGGTTTGCGACGGATGACCTCCGCGCGGGTCCCCGCGCGTAAACCTGTACCGGGTATCCGTCCGGGCGCCCGCGTAACGTAGTTTAAGGCCTTATTGAAAATGAAATAATGCCCTGATGCGTCTCTTTCCGCGTTGGCGCCAAAAACAGTCCTCTCCCAACGTGTTTTTGTTGCCAGTTGGAAGCGTTTGCCTAAGTTTTATATAAATGTGTTACGTGAACTATCTGTAAATGATTGCTATCATATACTTAATTTAAAATTATTGACTCTGTCTCAAAATGAATCGGATCATAAGAGATGGAATAGAAAGTGCCCCCGTGTTTGCGCACACACTTGTACACTATAATATGTACAATGCAGATGGCTACTCTCCAATGAGACTGACAGCCATGCCCGAAATTTGACCCTTTGTCAGCCAAATTATATCCACAGCTGGACAAAAGCCTCCCCAAAGAATGGGGGGATATGCCATAATCGCCACGCTTGGCAGACTGGTTGGCGATCGCAGTTTGACGGTCACCGTAGCCTAGTTGGTAGTGCTCCTGCCTACGATGCAGGTGGTCATTTGTGGTCCTGGGTTCGAATCCCGGTAAGTGCAAATATTTGTGTGATGAGCAGGAATATTTGTTTCTGAGTCATGGATGTTTTCTATGTATTTATCTATCTATATAATATGTATGTGTATCGTCGCCTGGTACCCATAGTACAAGCTTTGCTTAGTTTGGGGCTAGGATGATCTGGGTGACAGTGTCCCTAGATATTATTATTATAGTTCACAGAAAAAACGCTGCTGCCCGTCTTCTGGTGGGTATTCCCTCGGGACGATTTCTATGCCCTCAACGGGTTGAGATGGGTTGATGATATTCTTCACCGTCACCACACAGAGGTTTGGCAGCAATTGACCAAGAGGACATTATTTAGTTTCATGGGCAAAAACTCCATAAAATAAATCATAATGACGTAGGGTAATAAAACCATAATAACCCCATGCCCAGATTATAACCTATGCCAAACAAAGCTATACGCCAAGAGACCGTCCAATACATAAACAGTTATTAACCGATAATTTAGGGAGTGCCACAAGTAGTTTTCTAGTATATCAATAAGTTGTACCAAATATTGTGTTTAATAACATTTATAAGAGGTATATCTAATAATAATGTAGGCAAAGTCATGTTGTTGCACCAAGATCTAAGACTGCCAATGTCTCAAACAGGGGCTCTACCGGCTAAGTCGCCGAACATCGTTTTTGTGAATGGCGTTCAAATAAAGAAAGGTTAAAAATGACTTAATCAATCGTTAAATCGGCTTCAACGTTGGCAATCGATTCCGGACCATTCATGACATCACATGTGGTCATAGAAGCCAATTTAACTATTGATTAAGCCATTTTTAACCTTTATTTATTTTAACGCCATTCACGAAAACGATGTTCGGCGACTTAGCCGGTAGAGCCCCTGTGTCGGAGCCTAGTGTCTTACTATTAAACGTCTTTTAAACTTAATAAAGTATTAAATTTTAATTTTATAGCATTATTCGCAATGCAAAGCGTTTATCTAATCTCAAAAATGGGAAATCATAAATTTAATCGTCCGTCGGGTCTCGAACCTGCACAAATTAAAATTTAATAATTTGGAAGGTATTATCAATATGATATGATCTTTCACATGCAACTGTGAACATATCAGTCGGTCATGTTTTAGAAAACAAAACCGATAGATAATACCTACATCCTCTGGAAAGGTGTTAGCAAGGGAATCCTAAATTTGATCTGCCAGCGTGTATCGTTCGTAGCTTAACGCAGAGCGCCTACCCCGGATTGGTAGATGGTGCAGGTTCGAGACCCGCCGGACGATTACATTTATGATTTCCCATTTTTAAGACTTAATAAAGTAATTATTTAGAATTTTTATTATAATTTGTGCATGGCCCACCTAACATTGTGCCCAACCTTGGCTGCCACGTGTTCATGGCACGTTCTTAGGATGCTATAAGCAGGGCAAGTGTGACTACGTTATAAAGCTACAAAAATTTTATTAGTATTCTTATTCTTTATTGCACGCAGAAAATATACATTTTAAACATGCGTATTTGTAAATTAATGTACAAGGGCGAGCTTAACTCATTGATGTGTTTTCTTCCAGCAAACCACTGACAGAGGGAGATTTGTAGAAGAAGGGTAAAAACAGTGTACAACATCAAAAGAAAAATAAAATTAAGTGATACTAATTGCTACTACCAACTGGTAGAAAAATATATATATCTACACACTAATACATACTAATAATACAAACAAATTACATACTATACACACTAAATATATATATAAAACTCCTAAATATACTAATATATAAATTATAGATTACAATGATTGTGACAAAAAGTGTTCCCTTGTTCTTCTCTTAAATACTTCTAAAGATGAGCTAGAAATAATAGAGTGTAGAAGAGAGTTCCATAGTCGAACGGCGCGTATTGTAAAAGAGCCATCATAACGGCATGGAAGTGTGAGAAGGCATAGGTACGTATGTATCATATCAACACGCTAAGAACAAGAAGAATATTTATAATGTTTTTTACGTCTATTGTTATATCTAATTAAACTTTTTTGTTTTTGTTTAGAGCCGTTATATGCAATGCATGATAATTAATCATTCAATACATTATGTTTTTATTATGTTGTTATTTAAAAGCCATAATTTAGTGTTGATTTTTATTAGGATGGCATTGCCATGTTCTTCGTGTACAAAGTCCTTGAATTAATATAAAAAGATATATTAATAACTAGCGTCGAAACGCGGTTTTACCTGCATTCAAAATTTTAAATTCTAGACTACTTGCTGTGCCCGCGGTTTTACCCGCGTTAAACTTTATAAAGTTAGGTATTCCACACTAAATTTTATTAAAATCGCTACAGCCGTTTAGAGGTGACGATGTAACAAACATACACACTCACACTTTGTAAATCCATAATTATACAGGGTGTTTGGCGCATGGACCGACACAATTTTTTCAGGGATTTGGGAGGTCATTAGCTAGGTTCTACCCATACACCCTTTGTGCCAAATGTCACGGTTGGTTACATATGATTTTTTTTTTTAAATGAAAAAAATAGCCAAAATATTTTCTTTAATTCAAAATAACTTTTTTGTTTGTAGGTGTAGTGGCACAAAACAAATTTTGTTGCATTCTCCAAAGCCTTTTAAATCGAAAAACATCTTTGTTTTATACAACTGGTTTCAAGAAAATTACTTACAAGCTTCCAAAGTTATTTTTTTAATTTAATGAATGAAATTTTACAATTTCTAAATTAATTATTGCAAAAAACTAAAAGCTATTTTGAACTTAGCTTTATTTTAAAAAGTTCTTTAGTTCATACCCTTTAACCCATACCCATAACGGTATGCTACATGTCATAGAAAATACTCATTATGTAGTCAGAATACAAGTTAAGAAAAGACTTTTTAACCCTTAACCAGGCTTTGCTACGTTTTTTTTTCATTGTTTTGGACCTTATTGCAAAGTAATAAAGTTGAAATTAATGTGGCCTCGCCACGTAGTCCATAGCCTGTTTAAAGGTTAAGGTTATTTTGATTTATTCAATTAAAATTATACATAAAACCAGCCAAGTGCGAGTCGGACTCGCACATGAAGGGTTCCGTAGCAGAAAGTATTTCAGTTGATAAAATGAAAGCAAATTGCGGTTTATGAAAAAAACTACTTGCTAGATCTCGTTCAAACCAATTTTCGTTGTTAGTTTACATGGTAATATACATCATATATTTTTTTAGTTTTATCATTCTCTTATTTTAGAAGTTAGAGGGGGGGGACACCCATTTCACCACTTTGGAAGTGTCTCTCGCGCAAACTATTCAGTTTAGAAAAAAGTGATATTCGAATTAAAGGAAACATTTTGGGTATTTTTTTTTTCATTTAAATAAAAAAATCATATGTAACCAACCGTGGCATTTGGGACAAAGGGTGTATGGTTAGAACCTAGCCAATGACCTCCCAAATCCCTGAAAAAATTGTGTCGGTCCATGCGCCAAACACCCTGGATAGATAATTACAGCCCGACTCAATACAAACAGACATGTTCATGCACACAAATATTTGACCTAGGTGGGGATCGAACCCACGACCTCTGGTGTTGAAAGCAAGCATTTGCCAACCACGCCAACAGGCCCATAAAAATTATGTTGGAAAGTACCCCGCGACACAGGGAAATGAATCCTATTCCTCTAATGCGGGCGTCTTGTCTTAAAACTAATATCCTACACGACTTATGTAACGTAATTAACGCACACCCTAAAACATCCCAATTAGAATATTATGTTATAATCATAATACATACACTAAATTTCTTATTTAACATGTATATGCATTGTTATTTAGTAAATTAGTTTCTTTGAATAAAGTTGGTTTTTCTTTATTTAGTGTTGAATGATGGAATTTGTATGAATACAAATAAAACTGCTATTTAAAAGTCTTATTACTTTGACTTACGGTCCGTTTCAATTTGTTG
This sequence comes from Pseudoips prasinana, assembly GCA_951640165.1. Classification (NCBI taxonomy): domain Eukaryota; kingdom Metazoa; phylum Arthropoda; class Insecta; order Lepidoptera; family Nolidae; genus Pseudoips; species Pseudoips prasinana. The sequence continues at coordinate 11,604,374 of OX621254.1, forward strand.
TTCATAAAGAAAAACAAACTTTATTCCAAGAAACTAATTTACTAAATAACAACGCATATACATGTTAAATAAGAAATTTAGTGTATGTATTATGATTATAACATAATATTCTAATTGGGGTTATCGTTATATCTAATTGGGATATTACATATAACGATAATTTCCGAAGTGTTAATTATTTTGGAAAAAAAAATTACCTATTTAAAAAATGATATAAATCGATTCAGTAAACGATTCTGAACAAACTATTTTCAGGATGTGCGTTAATTAAGTTACATATTGTATTGTATTTGTACTTTCTATGCTATTTATGTTAAAGGTTCATTGTCCATACAGAAAAACCAGGTTATAAATGTAATATTACGTAGGTAGGTTTATACAGAAGGATAAATTAATTCACTTCCTTATTTTGATAAAGTACTACTAGGTGAGTAAAAGAAGGAAATTATCACAATTTCAAGGTATGGGTTTTCAACACATAATAATAATATGCTGGGACATTATTTACACAGGGCCATCTGCTCCCAAACTAAGCAGAGCTTGTACTATGGAAACCAGATAACTGATATACTACATATACTTACTACTTTTGTAAATACATACTTATACAGATAAAACACCCAGACTCGGGAAAAACCGACATGTTCATGCACACAAATATCTGTCCTGGGTGGGAATCGAACCCACGACCTTCGGTTTGAAAAGCAACAATTTGCCCACCACGCCAATAAACGCCGCAGAGCATCTAGCACGAGTTCCTGCAGTTTACTTACTCGATCACACGTACAGTTTCGTCCCATACATTGAGCACCAGCGCCTCTCGGGGAAACTATTAAGAACTAAAACTCTGGTGCTCAATGTTAGGGACGAAACTGTACGTGTGATCGAGTAAGTTAACTCCAGGAACTCGTGCTAGAGGCACAGTTGTCTTTTCGTGCCGTCCTTCTAGTTGGCCGAGGAATCGGTAGCGGGGCGGGTTTGCCCCTTAACCGAAGTTCCGTAAATCGCGGCCCGTAGGTAGGTACGGGTCTGTCTTTGGGTACTAGATTTGTACTAGTTTAGAGAGAGCAGCGTCCTATGGGTTTAGGACCGGTCGTGGCTTGGTTCCGGCTGGGTCGGTTCTGGGTTTGTTTGGTTTTGCGAGGGTAGTTAAATGGCTTCTTTAGTTATTTATTTATTTTTATTTTATTTATCAAACAACAATAGAAAACACATGGATTAATTAAGTTATTACAATATACACAAAAGTTTGCATTGTTCGATGACGACAAAAACGGCGGCGCCTGTCAGCAGTACTATTGCTTTGCGTCGTTCTAGCGTGGTACCGAGGATATTCTCGTTTTTAAGAAAAATAGTACTACCGACATGCTGGCGCCGCTATGATTCCGTAGACATCGCTCCGCGAACAAAAAGGTTCTCAATTTTACAAAATATCTATATACTATGTTTTACACATTACTTTTAATTTGCGAAAAACCTATATTTTATCACTAAAACGTTACATTGTGGTTACATAACAGTAACGGAACATTTTTCACAGACTCGAGATCCCGCCAGTATTCACAAATTAATCTCATTCAGGAACTAAGTTAACTGCATATTTGAGATACGGATAAGCCAATGAATTCATCAATCAATCAATTTTAACTCGGAGGATCTCTGATCTGAGATTAGCTTGTAAGTACCGCCCTACGGTTTGTACAATATTATGTCAGTGAGGGTGTGTACACACTATGTGCTTTGAAGTTATTTAACTTGAAATTTAAATACAAGGAAATATTTTAATCAGATAGAGTTATATTCAATGCCTTCCTAAAATATACTGAGGAATGTATTAATGAAAAGTACCATGTATGTAATAAAAGCATACACATAAAAAATTGTAAAATAATCATTCTTAACTCAACAATCAACAGTATAATACTCGGCGCTTTAGAAACTAACATTTATACCATAAGGAATATTTAAAAGTTAATAAATGGAAGATGGAAAAATGTTCTTATGATTTCCTTTCAAGGCACATGATGATAGCAATTATTTACTTTATTTATTGTCAAAATAAATTTGTGTGGAACTCGAGAATCTTATTATAATTAGATTTAGAACCACCACAGCAAGGGTATAAATTATACAATGTAACAAAGTGCTATTCTTTTGATGGAAAGTAATGGTAAAATGTATTAGTACATGGTGCCTACGGATGTGACTGATATGATGATTTTATCCTGGCATATTGATAATACACATAAATCTAGATTAATATTTAGGTAACCCTGCCTCCTAAACTAGGTAGTCCTGTATCTTAGGAGACAGTGTTCGGCCATACAGAGCAGTTGGTAATGTATTTGTATGTAGCCAGAGTGTTACCGCGTGTTGCAGTTATGTCATACCATTAGACATTTGTGCGTTGTGCGTATAAATGTGTGGGCATCAGAGTGTGTGGTATGTGTGGAGTGTGCGTGTGTATGTGAGTGAAAAAGAGTAGAACAAATGACACTATAGAGGTGTGTATGGGGGTTATTGGGGTGTATATTAGGTAGTCAGTTAACATTTGTTGGTGTCATTCTACGTTTGTAAGTAAGGACTCCGTATATGAGTAATCTTTTAAAAGTAACCACTTAGTCAACTTAGTTTTCAAATTAAAGTAATTTAGATCTAGTATTTTTATTTGTTTATTGATTTTCTTGTACAGGTAGGAACTTAGAGTGTAATATTGGTGTTGAGCGAAGGTGGTTTTATGATGGGTACTGGGTACGATATGGGTGCGTTTGTTTGGATCCAAAGGTGGCAGGTACTTATGCTTTCTTAGTATTGTTTTGAATACAAATACGAGGAAATTATCAGAGTTGTCTAATGGGTACAACCTGGTCCGAACGCTTAACGTTTCCTCCGAAGCACGGACACACTCAGATATTAAACCAATTTTGTGGGCACCCATCTATAGACTGACCGCGATTCTAGTAGCTTTACCTTGCCTATTACTTACCGACCGGTGAGAGCATCTAGCTACGAGCACCTGAGGAAATTACGTTATAACTTGATGAAGCTAATTCAAGCTAATTTATAAGCCGTTGTAGTCCGGCTGAAAACTGCTATAATGTCCTCCTAGCCGAATTTCGGCCACGGCGGCCAGTCTCAACAGAGATTAGCCATCTGCGCGGGACATGTTATAGTGCTCAAGTGTGTGCGCAAACACAGGAGCACTTTCTATTCCATCACTCTCATGATCCGATGGGACGCCTAGCGTCACGACCGGAATGAGGTCAGGCACAGGACCGACGACTTTACGTGCTCTCCGAGGCACGGGTATAATACCGCCAACTCCCAGACTTCTTTTTCTGACTTTCTTATTTTTACAGAAAAGTCCCAAAATCACTTTTTGGCCCGACCCGGGATTTGAACCCAGGACCTCGTTATCTGCGGGTGAATACGCTACCGCTAGACCAACGAGGCAGTGCTACACCGTGTTTTTTTTTACCTATTACTCTATGGTATGAATGAAATCTTACGAAAGAATGATCTGCCATATGAATTATTTTATAATACTCTTTCTTTTTTTATTTTTTCTACACAATTCCACAAACCATTACTAAGTAATTTGACGACCCAGTTGGCGTGGTTGGTAAATGCTTGCCTCCCATGACCTGCGGCGAAGGGTTCGATTCAAGTGTACGTGAACATATCTGATTGTCCTGGGGCTCTACCGGCTAAGTCGACGAACATCGATTTCTTAATTACTAAAACTTGATCAACCGTTAAATCGGCTTCAACGTTGACAATCGATTCCGGACCATTTATGACGTCACATATTGTGCTCTTGGAAGCCGATTTTACGATTGATTAAGTCATTTTTAACATTTATTTATTTGAACACCATTTAAGAAATCATTGTTCGGCGACTTAGCGAGTAGAGCCCCTGAGTCTGGGTGTAGTTCTCTATATAAGTATGTATTACAAAAGAAAAGTAGTATATGTAAAACATCAGTTATCTGATTTCCATAGTACTTGGCACTGCTTATTTTTAATTTCTTAATTTTATTTTATTGGCACACAAAACACAATATTATCAATACATGACAGCGAAGTATACCTACACTAAGGTTTAGCACTAGACAGTATTTCTAAACAAGTGTACACAGCATGACGACTTGAGTAGAACTAAGAGTGACGCAGGACATAAAGTAAAATTATATGATAAGACTAATACATTTGAAGTTCACCGAAGCACCATCCGTAACACCATGATCAAATCGAGTCGCACCTAGGTGAACATGCATCTTAAAACTAATTAATTAAAACTAAAATCTAATAGTTTGAAGCTTAAATAAGTATTAAAAGTAAACCAGATTTGACTTTTAACTTTTTGACATGATATGTCTAATTTTCCTTTTAAAAGGTTGGGTTCCGAGGTTGAAAACATCTAATTCGTTACTATGTTGAAGCAAGAGCTCATTATAAAGACGCTTAGTTTGGGATCAGATCAGATTTGGCCGTGTGTGAATAATGTCTCAAGATATTATTATATATCATATTGATAATACGTTCCGAGAAACGCCCTTATCTGTAGGCTAAAAAAATAAACTAATGTACTTATATGTAATGGTGACGTATGACAGTTTAGCAATTTATTACTTATATTTGTTTTAAGACGTTAATAATTAAGTTAGTTACTAATCCATATTATAAAGGAAGTTACCTTATTATTATCAGATCCTAACTAAATATGTATGTATATGGGCTCTCTTCGATAGCATAATTTAAAAAAATGAGATGGGGCAATAATATCTATTATTTTCCGCAGTATCACACAACGTACTAAAAACTTTACAATCAAATTTCTCAAAAAACAAACCGGTTTTTGTGAACCAATTTCGATCTATCCGTTATGCTCATGCAAATAAGATTTGTTTTAATCCGTTACTAAACATAAAATTTATTAAGTAAAGTTGTGCCCCGCGGTTTTACCCGCGTTAATCTTTATAAACTATAGCTTATATGTTATTCCAGGGTGTCAGCTAATTCCATACCAAATTTTATTAAAATCGCTCCAGCCGTTTAGACGTGAAGAAGTAACAAACATACACACTCACAAACTTTCGCTATTATAGTATTAGTGTGATTTCAAGTTAGTTAAAGTTATTTCACGGAAATGGGCAGATGTTGTTAATCGATTAATAGGGCACAGCGTTCTTTCGCTAGAAGAGCAGTCCGACTGGGGAAGTACCTCCACCTTACAGAAGACATTCCTTAATAATAACATTAATAATTTAATGTTGTGTTTCTGAGTGTGAGTAAGGTCGCCAGAGCTCATCGGGGTGGGTGGGAAGGGTCAGCAACAATTGTTTACTGACTCTTAAAGGCCGGCAACGCACCCGCGACTCCTCTGATGTTGCAAGTGTCAATGGGCGGCGGTGATCACTTACCATCAGGTGACCCACTGGCTCGTTTGTCGACTTCTGGCATAAAAAAAAAAATCGACGTCCTAGGTTCACGTCCCGGGTCCAAAAAGTGATTTTGGGAAACATTTCTCATTTAATACTTGTTGGTAGTATTTATAACCCCGTTCCTTGGAGAGTACGTAAAGCTCCTGTACCTGACCTCTATCCGGTCGTGTCGCTAGTCCTATCGGATCATGAAAGTGATGGAATAGAAGGAGACTAGTGTCGATTGATGGTGACCGCCAGACATTATTATTAGTGCCCGACCGAATGTTCGGTTTCGGTTTCGGTCGAGTTTCGGCAAAAAAACGAGTTTCGGTTTAGTTTCGGTTTCGGCGGCAAACCTGCTGAAACTACGACCGAAACCGAAACTGCGTTCAGGAGTTCTCGCGCTCTGCTCGGTAATTTTCGGTGCGTTAAGTTACATACAAGCGAAGTAGATTAGTAGACATTTCGCCGCGTCTAGGTGCATAATCATGTTTTGACTGGTCCGTGCTCGCAGTTCGTTTTGTTTGTTGTTAGTTTTTGTGTGATTTATTTTGATTTCGGTAAATTTAAAGTTTTATCACGTGCTATAGCATAATAGTAAGTAGTAAACATCAATATATTGCATGCTGTGTTTACTTCAATAAGGTCGTACACTAAGCTTTTTTCAAGAACTTACATTCATCTTTTTATTTAATATTGTGTACGCCAGTTTAGTAAACTAAATAAAAAAAAATCAAAAATTATTTAATATAACAGACCGATACATAGATTATAGTAGAATCAAGGTCAAACCTAACATCTAAAAATTCTTATTGGTTATTTCAACTAAGTGAAAATGTCAAAGACTGCCAACAGAGCTATGTGATTTAAAGATAAAAAACATTACTGACTGGATTATAATAACGTTTTCTTTAATTTTCACTCAAAACATGATCCTTATAAGGAAGTTTCGGTTTCAGCCGAAACTGAGACCGTTGCCGAAATTCGGTTTCGGTTTCGGCCGTAAAAACCAGTTTCGGTCGGACACTAATTATTATATTACACTATTGGTCCAATATTTGTTAAACGTTTTCTATTGGAGGTGCTCTCATATAAATTTTGTCCAAATCGATTGTATTGGTAAATAAAAATGCAAGTTAATTTACTGGTTTTCTTGGTGGCTATACCCTGACTGGTTATGAACGGTATTCTAAAAATAGGACACTGATAATATTTATTATAAGCATTTGCCCACGCTATGATGTTTACAATCAAACACGGCAAATGTTTACGCAGTACAACACCATGTAATGAATTATACATGAACTTTAACATCCTATATTTAAAAAGTATTTTAACCGACTTTAAAGGAAGGTTATCAAGTCGACTCAATGTTTTATTTGTATGTATGTTACCCGCTTTCTCTGTTATTTTATAAGTTAGGTATGTTATTTAGAAGGCGAAGATCGTATTGGCCCCTGAGCTGTGTTATGCCGTGCCAGTGATCTTCGTAAAATTCCGTCTTTTTACTTCAGCGGCCCATTGAGCTGTGGCCCGAACCCCATAAGGGTGCCAATGAGTATTTATTTTGTGAAAAAGGACCGCCGCAGTAGGGAAATTTAACCCTGTGACGCAGGTTACTTTACAAACATATATAATAGACGGACACCAATACATCCCTCCAGATCCTCGTTCGTTCGTTCGTTGAGAACCTTCTGAGTTCCCCAAATGCTCGGTGTCTTCAATTTGACAATATAATAGTACTGAAATTAAAAACAGTAACTAAGTTACATGTTAGTTATTTAAGGATCTCTCAACATTTTATGTGAGTAAGTCACTGTGCCACTGGTTAGGTATAATTTTATAAGTAAATACAATAATAATTGTTTATAAAACACAAAACCGAGCTCAGCTTTTATTTTGACAAAATTGGAACCTACGAGTAGTTTTTATAATAAGAGGAGTTGTCAAAATAGGTTCGCAAATTAAATTAAATTATGACATTTATTCAGCACTTGGTTATTAACATACCTACACTTGCACTTGTCAAGCTCACAATGCAGTACATATATATATCCTGGGACATTATTTACACACGGCCATCTGATCCCAAACTAAGCAGATCTTGTACTATGGAAACCAGATAACTGATATATTACATACAGCACTTTTCTTTGTATGTTCATGCACATAAATATCTGTCATGGGTGGGAATCGAACCCAGGACTTGGACGTGCAAGGCAAACCAACCACGCCAACCGGCCCGTGGATCGACGTGTTCATATAGTGAGGTAGTTAATTACAAGTGATAGTTTCACCTGTAACTAACCACCTCAGACCAAACATAAATAAGCGTGTAAAAATAAAAATATAAATAAAAAAATAAAAATATGTACGTGTTTTCTCAATCATGCGATACGTAATACATTTTAATTTTTTTTTAATTTGCAGTGCTCTTACAATGTTACATTATGATTTTTATTACTACAGCGTTAACTTAAAACGAATATAAAAATAAAAGTTATGTGTCGCACCTGAAATTTAGATAAAGCAGGTCCAAATCATTAAATTTTTATTCTTAGGTTTAAGAGGAACTTCTTTTCTCAAAAGAATTACGATAAATTCACTTACGGAGAAAATGTGTAATATGTTTTCTTAATTTATCCAACAATCAAATAAATTAAGAACTGGGTAACTAGAAAAAATAGATAAATTAAACTCGTTCAATACAACAACATCATCGCTGGCTTAAAACGGATACACTTACAAATATCAAAGTGGCATCCATGGTATCAGACCATAGTTTTTTTAAATTTGTTCTCTGCTCGTGTGTGTTAAGGTGCTTCTCCACCAGACACGTCCTATGTAGCTATGCTGTGAGAATGTGGAAGATAAGTTAGATAAGCTACTAAACTATGTGACCGTTTCCACTGATACTAAGCTACGTTTGTAGGGGGGCGAGTAACACATGCATGATATAAAATTACTTTTTGCTTAAAGCTGCTTTTCCACCACTTAGCACTGGTCGAAACTGTTTCAACTAAGATATGTATTTTATATAGAAGGTTGCGTGCTATGGATGTGTGCTATGGATGCGTGCTATGGATGCCTGCTATGGGTCGTCACGAGTGGTGTATCTATGTGCAGAGCAGGGTACCTACATAACAAATGAACTGAACGGGTCGCCGGCACGGTGGGACGCGTGAGCGCCCATCCGCGCCCGCCGTCCTCGCCGCTTTCCTACTATCGATACATCGCCAAGCTCGAGCTGCGCATCTTACTCGGGCAGCTACTTTGCGACGGCGCATCTCCATAGCACATCTTACTCGCACCGCTACATAGCTTAGCATCACATAGTTTCTTAGCTTAGCTTTTACATTCTCGCAGCATAGCTGCATAACACATCTCTGGTGGAAAGGCACCCTCTTTCCACCAGAGATGTGTTATGCAACTATGTGACAGTTTCCACTGATGCTAAACTATGTAGCGGTGCGAGTAAGATGTGTTATGGAGATGCGCCATCGCAAAGTAGCTGCGCGATGCACTGTCTACTGTCAGTGACGATGCCTACTGTGAGTACTCTGCTCTGCATATAGCTACACCACTGGTGACAATCCATAGCACGCATCCATGACACATCTATCCATATGAAAGACAGCATAGTTAAGGCCGTTTCCACCTTGTCTAACCAATTTCTCTTTCTTGTTACTAAAGATCGCACTTGTTCGAAATTCGACCATTAAGGTTCTATTGACAAAGACTTTTGACATTATAAACCAATAATATTAATCTATTTTCAGTCATGACACTCGGGTTGTCATCTCTTCTCAGTTGTCAGCTGTCAGTGTGTCAAAAGCTTGGTAGTGTCTTTTTTATTAAAATAATTACATTGGCGAAATTGTGGTGGTGAACCTGTGGTGAACCCACAAGTGCCACAAATAAGAGTTGAAGTTAAAATAATTTACTTGTAATGCCTATTATAAAAAAATTGTTTTCTGCACTCCCTTTTCCATATGAACTTTAAATGTTCCAAATTGTATAATCCTCAGTCCGCGCAATTTTCGAAAAAAAGGGGTTTCAAAGTTTTTGCTTCCCGTAAGAATATTATAATTCCGTCAAGATAAAATATCGCCACGCTTGGGCTCAGTAGGGTTGGCTGCAGGAAAGTAATGCTAGTATTCTTGCTCTATTGGATGGTCCACCAAAGTCAACTGGGTTGTGTTGAAACCGGTAGTAGATGAACCCACTGAGTTTGTTTCGCTGGGTCTTCTCAGTTGGGGCGCATTTTATCCGGTGGTAGCATTAAAGCGCGACCGTCGACATTACCACAAGGTCCGTCATAATAATAATACCTTAATATAGACAGAACCATTGGCAATATGTAGTAAAAATATTAGACTTAAACTAGATAATTAAACTTAAACATAATCTCTTGACAATAACTTGATACGAGCTAGCTAAATATTATTGCTATTATAAAATAATTTGTAAATATAAAAATAAGTCGGATTTTCCTTCCTGACGCTATAACTCCGGAACGCACGAACCGATTTCCACGGTTTTGCATTCGTTGGAAAGGTCTTGGGCTCCGTGAGGTTTAAAGCAAAGAAAAATAAAATTTAACGCGGGTAACACCGCGGGGCACAGCTAGTTTGTTATAAATTATATACACATTGTATTGATTGTATGAAAACCATACAATCAATACAATGTGTACCTAAATATCTGACCCTAATAATAAAAAGTTCTGACCCTAATTCAGATACGAATTAAGGTCCATCCATTAAATGATTTAAATATACAACAAAGGAATTATGAAACCTGTTTTTTCTTTTGGCCAAGTTCAGCCTAGGATAATTCAAAAAAAAAAAATTCAAAAGTCGTTTATTCCGTTAAAATATTACATTTGTGTGGAATCGTCAATTTTTTTTACCCTACCGTGCAGTGCATGACGTGGCAGCTACTGAGAAACACTGCCAGAAAACTCAGTAGGAATCCTTTTTTAAAATATATATTTCTTAAATAAATTTACATTGTATTTAAATGTGTTAATTTAGAGCGACTCAATCCCAAGCTGTTTTGTCACTTAAATAATCAGAAGTTTTGTAATAAGCCCTGCTACACAATTTGGCTTTTATAATTCTTTTAAACTTATTCATAGACATTTCTCGGATATCACTGGGAAGTTTGTTATAGAATCTTATACATTGCCCCATAAAAGAGTTACTTACTTTGTGGAGACGGGTGGTATGTAACACAAAGTTATGCTTATATCGAGTATTTATATTATGAGTATCACTCCTTTTACAGAAGGAGTCTTTATATTTATGCATATAAATTAGATTCTCATATATATACTGACATGCTACAGTCAGAATGTTAATCTCTTTAAACTTCTCTCTCAAAGATTCTCGCGGACCAAGTTTATATATTGCTCTTACAGCTCTTTTTTGCAATACAAATATGGTGTTAATGTCCGCAGCGCTACCCCAGAGAAGAATTCCATAGGACATTATACTATGAAAATAACTGAAATAAACCATTCTAGCTGTATCCACATCAGTAAGCCGTCTTATAGTTTTAACAGCATATGCAGCAGAACTTAATTTGCCTGATAGTTTTTCTATTTGTGGGCCCCATTGTAGTTTTGAATCAATTGTGATACCCAAAAACACAGTTGACTCAACAGGGGTCAATCCAGCTCCATTAAGCTGTACATTGGTAGCCACCTGTTTCACATTAGGTGTAGAGAATTTTATGACTTTAGTTTTCTTGTCATTTAGCAAAAGATTATTAGCATTAAACCAATGAACAACTTTAGAGATTGCGTCATTTACTTCGTCAAAATTGCGTAATTGTCGATTTATTTTAAACGTCAATGAAGTATCATCCGCAAACAAAACAATCTCATGTATATCCCATATTATGTTTATTTATTGATTATTAATGATTTCAGTGTTCACTCATGTTTAAATGCAAAAGCAAATTTTCAAATACATATGCATAGTTTTTTTTTGTTGTTCATATATGTATATTCAGACCATTAATAATTCTTAGGCATATTAATGTTTAAGTATTATTAACTCACGACAGAAAAAGAGGGACGTTAATAATAATATAACATCCCTCTTTGTGTTGTAAAATTTTCCAACTTGTCATTTTTATACTATAGTTTACTGTAATACACATAGATATACCTATATTAAGATTTTTTTTAATTTCAGACCTTTCACTAGTATATATTATATATTTTAAAAATTCGTATGTTGTAAGCCTTATAAAATTAAGTTAAGTTTTAAGTGTGGGTCTGTTTGCGTGGTTGGCTAATGGATATTTAAAAATACATTTACGATACAATACCGATACGGTCAATAGAAAAGCAGGTCTGTGTCATCTGTATATATATTATATACCTATCTGTTCTCCACATTACAATTAAGTAGAAACGGAAATAATGCGTATACGCTTATGACCACACGAAAGAAGTTTAAACTTCTTATTTCTTGAAGGTCAGTAAACGTGGGCGTGATCACAGCTGGAGCCGAGTTTACGCGTTACCGCCCGAGCACGCATGATACCAAGTCGAGCGTAACACGATTCAACGTCACCCACCCGAGCGTGATGGTTCACTTACGTTCACTCCTGAGCAAAAACAAGCCTTTAGAAGTTTTCACTTCAACTACTTACTTGAGTAATAATTGGCATTGACCACCTCATTACCACAATGTATTGTTTTTAAATTAGGTACTTTACTGTGTACATTTTAAGCTTCCATATTGTAATCACAGGCAATAGTCCTTCAAATATATGATGCTAATATGATAATTTTATGATTGGCCTCTTGAAGCGTATCTACTATCAATAACAGATTAAGTATAAAAGAGTCCCGTACATCTAAACTCTACTTGTCAATTAACTGGCAACCAAGAAAAGCATTTCCCATTCGATAACAGGCCCAAGAAATTATATATTCCTGAACGATTGGTCGATATTACAACAGTATATCTACCACGACTCCATACAGTTTACTTATTCGATGAAACATACCGTAATTTTAGTATAGACATTTTAAGTTTATTGAAGTTTCCGCTAGGGGCGGTGCTAGTTAATGTCGTGCAAAAAACTGCAAGTATCATTGAGGACGTAAACTATATACCTAAACTTGTGGTAGACGTGCTCATCTCTTTATTACAGATCGAATGTACAAATGCCAGCACATCCAGCTACCCCAATCTGTCAAATTTCTTTTATAGATTTTTCAACTTTATCACATTAGCATAAGGTTCACTTTCAATTGGGGAAAATTGACAGATTGGGTAGCTTGATGTGCTGGCGTCATAACGATTATTTTGTATCTGGTACTCATCGGCCGCAAACGCGGCACGCTCGCTTCACTCGCTCGGCTCGTGGTTTCTACGGTCGCAGTTCTAACCTAAGCTACTCCGCTGCTGAGTAGGTAATGCGATCGCTAGAGGATACATTCGATTTGTACTAGAGAATAGTTGTTAAATCGACCAGTCGGGATGTATCGTTTCCTAAGTCAGTTATAGAATGGGTAATGGTTATCTCGGTCGGAAGGTAATGGACCAGTTACATAATACATCATCAGATTGATATCGTACACTGCTGGACATCCTCCAAATGCGACCGCAGTTATGTGGTGGCTAGTACACAGGTGGCACTGCTGCCCGACTACCTGGTGTATCCCTCAGTCACCTTTTACGACACCCACGGAATGGTATGGAGTCGCCCTGTTATCCTTTCTAGGTAATCTAGCCATCAGTTGAATTTCAATAAGTATTTAGTAAGGGACTGGTAAAAAAATTGCCTTTAAAACCGAAATTGTTAGGATGGAGGATTTTGAATTAAGAAACCAATTTTAGAGTTACCGCAGCAGCTAGCATGCGGCCGGTTAGCGTGGTTGGTAATTCGTTGCCTTTCATGCCGCATGTCATGGGTTCGATTCCCACCCAGGACGGATATTTGTGTGCATGATCATGTATGTTTGTCCTGAGTCTGGGTGTAATTATCTATAGAAGTATGTACTTACAAAAGAAATGTAGTATATAAGTTATCTGGTTTCCATAGTACCATAATACATAACTGATCCCAAACTAAGCTGAGCTATATTAGTTTGGGATTAGATGGCCATGTGTGAATAAAGTCCCAGAATATTAGCTGTATTGATTTATTTTTTAATATCTAGTAGACTTCTAAAGAAGGGAATCTAAAGTCGACTGTGTCTTTGGATGTAGGTTAGGCGGTTTATTCATTCTTCATGAATCGATTTTCATAAGTTCTATGGTTCACATATCCATTTGATTCCGATCAGAAAAAGAAATTTAAGTGTAATTTTCTATAAACAGATATTACCAGTAGTTAAACGAAACCAATGTTTTGTGTCAACCTTGAATAATATTTATAATACAACCGCGCATACGACCCAGCTCATAGTAAGCGGCCACCGTAGCTTGAGACGCTTGTTACACAAATCTGTTTCATGTTTTTATTTTATTTTTTTATTATGTGATTTGATTTCTGTATTACTTTTTTTATTATTTTTATTTATGTTAAACGTTAAATTTTAATTATTTTATGTTTCTTGATTATTTTGTCTCCCAATTATTATTCTTATTGTTTTGGTTTGATTTTTAAATTATGCTTTCATTTAAGGAATTACATTGTAAAATTCATACACAATGAAAATTGTTACTGAATAAATAAATAAATAAATATTCACATGTTATAATTTCAGTCGCCGACCATTTCACCCCTACCCAGAGTTGTTCAAGCCGCCGGCTTTTGACAAGGCTTGTCGACTTTTGTCTAATGACAACAACCGTGACCGGCAGCTTAAAGTGCCCTCCGAAGCACAGAGATTAAACCACGTCAACGGTCACCCATCTATGGGCTGACCGCGTGCCTAGGTGCTTTACATCGCCGATCACTCACCAACCCGTGAATCCAACTGGCCGCGGCGTGAACGAGCTGTCCTGATACGGTCTGGTGACCATACTTATAACCAGAACATCAATCAAAATCAAACTCAAAACTTCTTTATTCCGTAAAAATTTTACATTTATGTGGAATCGTCATATTCCACATAAATGTAATAAATAAAATAAGATAAAATAGCCTTTTATTCAGATTTCTTAGTACAATGAATTTTTAAACGTATGTAAAGGACTAAGCATTAAAATCTTAAACTTAATATATATGAATAAATTTAAACTAAGATTTGTTGCTTGGTTATCTTTCCTAGATCTGTTAGCCAATCGGCAAAGGCCTCCTCCAACCTTTTCCATTCCTTTCTTTCTTGAGCCACTCTGTTCCATGTGACTCCTGCCACTTGTCTAATATCATCGTCCCACCTTTTCTCACACATCACATAAATGTAATACAAAAACATAATACTATAACATAAATGTAATAAATATTTAAACAGTTCGTTGATAACGAACGGTCTGACGGTCACCGTAGCCTAGTTGGTAGTGCTCCTGCCTACGAAGCTGGTGGTCCTGGGTTCGAATCCCGGTAAGTGCAAATATTTGTGTGATGAGCACGAATATTTGTTTCCGAGTCTTGGATGTTTTCTATGTATTTATCTATCTATATAAGTATGTATACCGTCGCCTGGTACCCATAGTACAAGCTTTGCTTAGTTTGGGGCTAGGATGATCTGTGTGACATTGTCCCTAGATATTATTATTATTATAAATTAGCTGTAGTGGAGATATGATCCATGATCATAGAGCGAAAGCATGGTATGTTCTCTCTCTCTCTCTTATAAAATAGCATATTAAGATAATTATATCTAATTCTGCTTTCAGCAACAATACCAACATTCACATACGGCATCCAAATCGGCTGGCTCTCCCCGATGGGACCTCTCCTCAAATCATCTTCCACTCCTGCGCAAGCGCCGCTAACAGACAACGACATTTCTTGGATGGCAGCCGCACTACCGCTCGCAGCTATAACTGGAATCCCATTCTTTAGTTACGGATCAGATCGTTTTGGAAGAAAGATCTGTGTTATTCTGGTTTCTTTACTGTCTTGTGTAAGTATATAATGTAATACTCTCTCCTGCTTCAATTTCGGCCACTGGCAGTCTTAATGGAGACTAGTAAAACGCCCAGGACATATTATAGTGCACAAGTGTGACGAGCACACCCGGAAAGAGGTGAAGTCCGGTGCCTCTAGCACGAGTTCCTGCAGTTTACTTACTCGATCACACGTACAGTTTCGTCCCATACATTGAGCACCAGAGTTTTAGTTCTTAATAGTTTCCGCGAGAGGCGCTGGTGTTCAATGTATGGGAGGAAACTGTACGTGTGATCGAGTAAGTGAACTGCAGGAACTCGTGCTAGAGGCACAGGACGTCGTCGGTCCTGTACCTCACCTATTTCCGGTCGTATCGCTAGTCGCCCCATAGGATTATGAGAATGATGGAATAGAAAATGCCACTGTGTTTGCACAGACACTTGTCCACTATAACATGCCCCGCGCAGTTGGCTAGTCTCTATTGAGACTGGCCGCCGTGGCCGAAATCGGCTAGGAGAACATCATCATCATCATATGTAAGGTTTGAGATATCTTTATTTTCTCATAAGAATTCACAGTAATTCACTTACATGAGAACGTTTACATACAAACAAATAATCATCTTATCCTAGGCGTACATATACCTACTATGATCTCGAATAATTTCATTTAAAAGGTTCAATTACAACTCATTCAATTACAACTTTAGATAATTGGTTCCGAGATTAACAAAATGCAATATAAGGGTATTTGTATAAAAACAAGAAGCAAACAGTGCTAAGACGGACACGTTACACAGATAGGGCGTAGCTAGAAGCGACATGGATACTAAGGTGCGCTCAGATTAGATGTTAAATAGTATTTTAAGTATTTTTTAAAGGTTGGCATAGATTTTGCTTCTTTGATATTTTTACATTATATTTACTTACATTATATTTTTTTTGCCATAATTAGTTCTTGGCTGTGAGAGGCAAAGGTTGCTTGCTCGTCTTAGTCTAATTTTTTGTATCTGTTGTTTTTTTGTGAATGTTATTTGAGTATGTATATCTTTATTTAGTATTTTTCTTATTAAGATACAAGTTTTATATATATATGTTTGAGTTATATTTGTTAATTTAGTTTTTTTATATAATATATTAGTAGGTGTAAGGAAATCATAATTAAACAGGGTTTTAATTAATTTATTTTGTGATCGTTGAAGTGGTTCTAAATTTGTTTTTGTAGCGGTGCCCCAAATTTCAGTCAAATATTCTAGATGCGGTTTTATAATAGAGTTGTATATATTATATCGAACTCGGTACGGTAAACATGTTACCATACCCCGTAGGGCCCCAGAGAGAGAAGTTAATTTGGTTTTAATTTTTGAAATATGTGGTTTCCATTTAAGTGCGAGTCTAAAATAAGTCCGAGATATTTTTCTGTATCAACTTTATTTAAGGTTTGGTTATTTATCTTCAATGGTGTGTAAGGAGATATTTTTTTGTTTTTTGCTGTAAATATGATGTAGTTTGTTTTTGATATATTAATAGTTAGCCGATTGCATTGAAACCAGTTGTTAAGACGATCTAGGTCATTTTGGGCGTCTTTAATGACAGAGTCTATGGAATGGCCAAAGTAAAATACAGCTGTGTCATCGGCATACAACGTTATGTCACCCTTTAGCCCGAGTTCATTTATATTATTTACATATATAAGAAACAAAAGAGGCCCCAGAATCGAACCTTGAGGAATACCACAGGGCACTAATCTGGGCCCACTCTGTGTTTCACCGATTTTGACTACTTGTCGACGATTAGTTAGATAAGATCTGAGCATTTCCATTGCGGTTCCTGAAATACCTATGTCAGATAGCTTCTTTAATAATAGACTGTGACTAATTGTATCAAAGGCCTTCTTTAAATCTATGAAGACTCCTAGTGCTATCTGTTTTTTATCAATGCTAAGTTTAACTTTTGTTATGAGGTCTAATGTAGCTGACAGAGTATTCGATTTCGGTCTGAAACCATACTGCTGCTTGTAAAAGAAATTCTGTGCGGCCAGGTAAGTATCAAGGCGTTTATATAAAACTTTCTCATAGATTTTTGACAACACGGGTAGAACAGATATTGGACGGTAATTGCCAGGTTCCGACTTATTCCCAGATTTAAATATTGGTCTAACTTTAGCCATTTTAAGACTATCAGGAAAAGTGCCTTTTTCTAGATTATAATTTATGCAGTTAGTAAGTTCATCAAGGATAATGTGTACATACATTACATAGTTACATAGTACATACATTTTATTGATTTGCTATTAACTCCATCTAATCCGCAGCTAGTATTTGTACTTAAACTATCTATTAACTTGGAAATTTCTAAAGTTGTACAAGGCTGAAATTGATTGAGCGCGATTTGACTGCCAGTGTTTGCTTGTCCCGTATATGTCAAATTATTATGAAAAGTTGCCGGTATTTGACTATCTAATATCAAGCCTACATTAGAAAAGTAATCATTAAAATGTTCACAGATAGTATTTTGATCCGTTATATAACCATTGGGTGTTAAAAGTTTACTAAGGAATGATGGGTCTCTTACTTTATTGTTAGAAAGGTTGTTGATCAGATTCCACATCTTTTTAGGGTTACTTTTGCAGTCGTTGAAAGCTTTTAAATAATAAGTAGATTTGGTTTTCTGAATGGTTTTTGATACTTCGTTTCTTTCCTTGGTGAATGCCTCTTCTAATAATTTGTCGTCTGAATTCTTCTTAAACTTATTCCATATTATATTTCGACTATTTATTCTATCTATAATGTTCCTGTTGATCCAGTCTTGACGGGGTGGATTAAGGATTTTAGTTTTTGTGACTCTACTATTGCTGACGCACGAATACAGTTTCCCTTCAAATACTTCATATAGTTTATTACCTTCATCTGTGCAGTTTTCCATAGTTTTATATAATTGTTCGTAGTTAATAGCTTCATATTTAATTCGTCGCGGTGGTACAGGCTGGTATTTCTGTATTTCGAGGTATATTTGCTTATGGTCAGACATAGGAGTTTCAATTATAGTAAAATTAAATCTGTGCCTTCTAAGATTTGAACAAACATGGTCTATTATTGATCTTGTTGAATCTGTTTCACGTGTACAGAATTTTTCGTCAATTTTATTCATTATATTGTAGCCATTCTCCAGTAGCACATCTTTGTAGTTATTAGTTGCCTGTTGTTGACTCAGTAAATTGATGTTGAAGTCTCCCAAAACAATACATCTGCTTCTTTCATACAATTGTTTGGAGTAAATGTCCAAGAAGTTTTTTAAATTTGATGCGTCTGGTTTCCGATAAACTGCGCCGATGTCGAGAGAATAATGGTCAAGATGGATCCAAAGGAAGTGATTGTCATCTTGAGTTTGATTCTCTGTGACATGGTGTTTAAGGCTATTACCAATGAATATTGATACTCCACCACCTCTCCTTTCACGCCTGAAGTTATAATAGTGCACATAACCGGGAATTTGGAGACTCATAGCTTCTTCGTCTGTTTTAATCCATGTCTCAGAGAGGATGATAATATGAATCCTGTGATGAAATGACTCAACTACGCATTTTAATTCATCCAATCTCCCAGGTCTTACAATACTTCTTACGTTGGCATATAATTTATTTACAATTTTAAATCTAGCATGCACCTAAATTAAAGGAAAGCACGGCATTCTTAAGTTTACGAAAGTACATCATTAAAACTAAGTAGGTGTTTTAAGATTTATCATCCAAGATAACAAATTGTAAAAAAAAAAAAAAAAAAATGTTTTTATGTTTGTTTTGTTTTGTTTTGGAACAAATTTGGAACTTTGTTAGTTAAATAATGCTATTATACATTATTATTAAATATTTTTTTCTTAAATAAATATAATTTGCTAGCGAAAATATCAAGGTCGCAACTGTGAAATAATTCATTGCATCTTCTGAGGATATAAGAAATAGGTGCATTGTAACCGTAATTGTTTCGATTGTATTTGATTGAAAAAGGTTTATAATTATGAATTCTAGCGGAGGGTCTGGGCACATTTATATCCAGGTGACCCACCAAATCTGGACAATCTACCTTTTGCGTAACTATCTTATGTAAAAAAGTTAAACCTAAGTAGTCTCTGCGCCACTGTAATGATTTCATTTCGAAATGGCCTAGTCTCTCATCATAGTGTTTAATCGATCTTCGAACACCAGCTATAGCCGAAAGCCTTCTTAAAAATCGTTTTTGTACATTTTCTAGACGCTGAATATTGTATTGATAAGTAGGATACCAAAGGATTGAGCAGTATTCAATATGGCTGCGTACAAATGCAAAATAGAGGGATTTTAATGCAGGCAACGACCAAAACTTTTTAGTATTGCGATTAATAAATGACAGCATCCTTAAGGATTTATTGATAGTATTACCAACGTGTTTATTGAATCGTAGTTCAGAGTCGACCAAGACACCCAAGTCCCTAACCTCAGTTACAGTATTCAGCTTTGTTTTATTTATTGAATAGGTTGTACAGAATTTATGTTTTTTACGGGAGAATTTAATGTGGTAGCACTTACTGATATTTAGTTCCATGGAGTTGCTTTCACACCAATTAAACAGGTTATCAACATCCTCTTGCAGAAGCTGTTGATCTGTTTCTGAGTTTACTATTCTAGATAATTTCAAATCATCAGCATAAATTTCAAAGTGAGAATTGCGTATAGAATATTTAATATCATCTATAAACATTATAAATAGGACCGGACCCACATGCGACCCCTGAGGTACTCCGGATGTCGGAGTAAAAACATCAGAGGAATATCCGTTTAGGACTACTCTAGCCCTGCGTTGGGTCAAATAGGACTTGAACCAGTTTAAAAGAGGTCCTTGAATGCCGTATACAGCATTTAGCTTCTGCAAGAGTAGTCTGTGATCTACTTTATCAAATGCTTTGCTAAAATCGCTGTACACGGCGTCAACTTCATTACCTCTACTAATGTCAGTAACAGTTCTATCCAAAAAGCTGATAAGGTTAGTAGTTGTAGACCTATTTTTAACGAAGCCATGTTGATGAGTTGTGACGATTTGTTTGATATGCCAGTTTATAAATGGACATAAGAGTGCTTCAAATACTTTAGCAATGACGGGTAAAATACTGATGGGTCTATAATTGCTGATATTGGACCTATCGCCAGCTTTTGGGATAGGAATAACAATTGATTCCTTCCAGAGTTCTGGAAATTGGCCCTCCGACAGAGATCTATTATATAGAAATTCAAGTGGCTCGGATAAGTAACAGGCGCATTCCTTGAAAAATATAGGTGGTATACTATCATGGCCAGCTCCTTTTGAGATATCTAGATTTTTTAATTGTTTTTCGATATTGCTTTTCGAAAGGTAAATATTATTCATATTGTGACAATTATTTATGGCGTTAGCAGCAGATCTGTAAGAGTTGTATTGGGATGTATGATTATACACAGACGCGAAAGTTGTTGCGAATAGGTTGGTGATACTTTTACCATCACTCGCGCTTACACCGTTATGTTTCATAGTTTTAGGAATTGAGCTCGAATTACGTTTGCCATTTATGTAAGACCAGAAGTATTTTGGGTTTTTAGTAACATTTAGCTGTACATTTTTAATATAATTTTGATATGAGGACTTTATAATTTTGTTTGTTCTTTCTTTTAATATCAAGTATTCATATTCATCACGTTTATTATTATACCGTTTCATTTTTCTCCGGCATTTCTCTTTTTCTTGCAATATTTTTATTAATTTTTTACTGTACCACTTTGGATACGTACTTTTATTAGTAGTCTGTAACGGAATTACGTCACAGATAATTTGTTTTATAATTGTATAAAACATAGTAACCGCGCCATCTACCGTTGCAATTGATTGAAAGGCCTCCTTCCATTTTATTTCAGCTAATCTTTTTCGTACTTCGTGATAATCAGCTTTATAATATTTATAAATTGGTCTAGCTTTCACCTTGAGAGTTGGTGGAAGCTTGAGATGAAGAGTTATATCTATTGGTGGATGAAATTCATCAATGTTTGATAGTATGTCAGTAGACGCAGAGACTTCAATAGGTTGGTCTATGTTTGAAATCACAAGATCAAGAATTCTATTTTGTTTATTTGTGATACAGTTATATTGCTTAAGATCGTTAGACGACAGAAAATCTACAAAGATTTTAGCTATATTGTTAACACAAGAGACGGGTTCCATATTATTATGTCCATGTTTGCTGGTCCACTCGATGAAACTTAAATTAAAATCACCTATCAGTATGATAGAATCTGTTGTATTATCAGCAATTTTATCAAAATTGTTAGTGAAATATAACATTCGATCTAAAGTTATTGGTGGGGATAGATATACTGCACAAAAATGAACCTTTTTAAAGCCCATCGTATTGTGTGTTGGTGTATCTATAGTTACCCATAGATCTTCACAATTGGTTTCAAATGATGGGGATCTATATGCATTCAAAGATTTCAGGGTTGCAATCAGCACGCCGCCTCCTTCCTTACCCTCAGAAAACGTCCCTGACTCTCGGTCTCTTCTAAAGATTTGATAACGATCATCAAATATTTCGGCATCGAATACAGTATTATTCAGCCAAGTTTCTGTTAAAACAATAACATCAAAATTCATAGAAAGCACGTTTGTATATACTGCTTGTAGCTTACCCCTTATACTCCTAGTGTTTTGATAATATACTTTAAGACAATTGAATATTACAATAATGACTTATTATAACATTTTGAGAGGATAATCAACAACAACTAAATTTGCAGTTTTATGTTAACTTTTTAAGGCTGTCTGTATGTGATATTACTTGTGTAGTTGACGTTTCGTCTTTTCTCACAAGAATTCTTCCATTTCGCACCCAAACAAACTTATACTTTTTCTCTTTAGCTGCAATTCGAGTCGCTGCATGCAAAGCCTTATTAGCTGGAGTGAGATGCTCATTGACATACACAGGTTTGTCATCGTTACCGTATCCAAGAAGTTTGGTGCTCAGCTTATTTTTAGGATTTGATTTGTTGTACAATAATATTGAACCAAGCAGGTTATCACGCTTAAGTTTGCTAGATAACTTACAAATCACCGCCTTAGGCTGTTTAGATGCTGGATTAAGTTTTTGAACTCGCGAGCAAGATAAGATGTCTTGTTCAGTAATAGGATAAGAGACAACGTTGCTTAGTTGTACCATAGTTTTAATAAGATTTTCCTGCTTGTGTTCGGGCAGGCAATGAATTTCTAGGTTACTTTGCCGACCTTCTTGCTCTAGTCGTGCAAGTCTAGATTCCATATCCTTTACCTGGTTTTGCAGACACGTTTTATCTTTGTGTAAAACTTTAAGCTCTTCGGCATAAGTCTGCAAGCTAGCCAATGTTTCATCATATTTTTGACTTATAAATTTTATATTTTCTTCGAAACTGCTAATCTCCTTCCGTATAACCGAAAATTCCTGGCCTATCACTTCTTTGATGGCAGCGCGTGTCTCAGTTCTAATAATATTAGCAATTTCTGACCGCAGAACGTATTTTGAGAAGTCTGTATGTTGAGTAGTAGGACGCCTGGTGGTAACGTTAGTGCAATCGCTTCTCACGTCACTCGATGCGGCTTCGTCTCGATTTAATTTACTCATCCTTGTTAACAGCAAGTTTTATAGTTTTTTACAACTTACTGTGCGGGTTTCGACGCGAAGAAGGTCTAAAGCGCCGTGCAGATGGTGTCGCTTACGCGTTATGCCGCGAGAGATCGGAAAGTGTAGTTTATGACGGTGATATTAATGTATTGATTAGGTATTTCTAGTGATAATTGATTAGAAACTCGACACAAATCACATCTATTTGTCACAATTCGTTCACTATTGGTAACTGAACATGGTCCATGTAAATTGGTCACTAAATTGTCACTTTAAACCACTTTTATGAATTAATTACGGCAAAAAAAAATTACTTGCGAAGTGCTTCGTACGGTAGTATGACACTACTCAGAAAGTATAAAACTCGTAAAGACTTTTTGTTAGATGAAATATCATCGTAACTATCAACGATTCTATAGGTAATTGGGTCTGCATTGAACGAAGGCGTTTGGGGGTGAGTTTTGTCATGTAACTTTAGTTTTTTGACGAGGTTTCTACGATCTTTGGCACTCCTCTTATATATTTAATGATTAAGTTTTTATTATTATTATTAGATTGGCGTTTTAATTCTTCTTTAAGATCTCTATAGTACTTTTGCTGTACTTGAGTCTGGTCTCCGTATATTTTGAGATTGCTAAATTTCATATTTTTTTTATTGCGTAGCACAGTTATAGCGGTCTCAGAAGATGAAAAACATACTTTAACGGGACGATTTTTTCCAGGGCTATATTTCCCAAGACGGTATACTACTTTGGGCTGGATGCTCCCATCTATTGTCGTTACCACTTTAATCACTTGTTTTAAATCGATGTCTTTTCTTTCGTCTTTATTGTTCGATACGGGTTCTGGTAGTCCATCTATGATTATGTTTTTGCTTCTAAAATTTCTCTCTGCAATTTCAGAGAGGAGAGACTCACAAGAAGTAGCCGTAGGCTGGGTCGTCGAGTTATTCTTAAGCAGATTTATTTCAGACTGCAAGGCTTCAATGGTCTTATTAGTAATGTTGTTATTGGTCTTTATGTTTAAGATGTCAGATTTTATTGTATTTTGTTCCATTGTAAGGTTCAAAATATTAGTGTTTATATGAGCCATCTGCTCCTTAATAGCTGAAACATCATCATTCATTTTATTGTTAAATTCTTGCTGACTACTGCTCAAATTTGTGAGCATCGCCATCAATTGCGACATTTGTTTACGTATTTCACATAATTCTTCTTTGATACCTTCACCATCCTCAAAACGGTGTCTTCTACTGCGTATGGTAACATTCGATTTATCTGTAGACTCTGGTGCTGTGCATAAATTTGGTTCCGATCCATGTTGGCCACTTCCAGTAGGCGAGTGTAGTGCGTCCATCATAGATCTGTGGCACAGCGTCTAACACGCCTAAGCGTAGGTGTCTGTGCGCCGAGCGTCGCAGAACTAAATCGCGTAACCGGTGCACTTTTAAATTGATAAACTTGTAACTTAACGTTGGGTAATTAAAGGTTACTTTAGATTGTCTCGAATTGAATTTATTTAAAAAAATGTGAATACGTCTGCTCTGTACGCTGCTAGGAATACATACTTTACATATGTACCAACCTTGTTTGCAAGCTTGGTAGGTACTTTGAAATTAAATAGATAGTAGTAACTGCACGTGTGGCGCAGCGGCTAAGACAGTCGCCTCGCCGCTTCGTGTCGCGGGTTCGAGTCCCGCGCCGGACATCTATTTGTGTGACCCATAAATAGTTTTTCTGAGTCTGGATGTAATTTGTGTCCGTCTGTTATATGTACCTACCCCGCGACACAGGGATTAGATTCGCTAGTGCGGGCATTACCTTTAAAAAAAAATAAAAGAAGTATAAGGATCAGGTTACATCGAATATACCTACAGAAACATGTTTATATATTAAACATGGACTTGTTTACACACGAGTTCTTGCATCCTTATTCCATTGTTGACTCTTACAAGTTCGCATATAAATCATACATAAGCTGACGCACGTTTCACTCAGATGCCTCCTAATGTGTTTACCATATGATTGGCCTTGGTCTAGTGGCTATGGCCCTGACTGATACGCTAGAGACCGTGGGTTTGGTCCCCACCCAGGACAAATCTTTGTATTATGAGCACAATTATGTGTTCTATGACTGGGTGCAATTTATCTATCATCACATCATTTTTTTTTATCGGGACTAGTCCCTCCCTTTTACCCACCACAGCAACTCCTGTAAGCCAGGATCAACAGTGGCACACAATGAAATGACACTGAGCGGTGAGGCTCAGGCATGACTCGGGGAATGGCTTTAACTGTCTTGGATCCCGCAACGAATTTTATCATAAAAAAAAGGAGGAGTTAGAAATGAATAGTTCCACTTCCCTCCAGAGCAAAGCGGGAGACAGAATGATATAAAGAGGCTATAGCCTAATTAAACGAGAGAATTGCAAACTAGAGAAGCCAGCTGCAAAGTCCTAAGTGACCTGTTATATTGGATTCCAATAGTAGGTATGGCAATAGCGCTTAAATGCACGGAAGTTGTTCCTTGCTGCTACAAGATCCGTATAATAAACTACTCCAGATATTGATTGCAAGTTATTTAACATAATATCACGCTGATTTTGCCAGAGATCACATTCCCAAAGTATGTGGTGAGTGGTTTGTTCATATTCGTTACAGAAAGTAGAGCACAGACAGATTGGTGAAGACACATCATCATCATATTAGCCGAAAGTCGTCCACTACTGGACAAATGCCTCCCCCATGGATCTCCACAATGGCCGGTCTTGTGTTGCATGCATCCAGTGGCTTCCCGCGACCCTTGGAAGATTGTCGGTCCACCTTGTAAGGCGCATGCCCACACTGCGTCTTCCATTTCGTGGTCGCCACTTGATAACCTTTCTGCGGTCAACCCAGTGCTGCGAGCTATATGCCCAGCCCTACCACTTCAGCTTGACAATTCTACGGGCTATTTCGACATTTTTCCAGTAGTGGACGTCTTTTGGCTGATATGATGATGGTTATAGATGGTAATGTTTCTGCTTTGAGAACTCAAAAGCTATGGCCGCCATTTTAAACTGTTAAATCAGTCCCGAAACAGTCCAAAATGTCGCCCATTGTCTAGTAACCGATCGGCGATCACCTTCACAATCCTGTTGCTTGCTTACGTATGGGTAGTGGTAACCCGAGTGTCAGAGTTGCGCAAGCCGCCCAATAGGCCTCTGACATGGCTTAACGATTATTGTCTAATGACTACAACTGGGACCGACAGCTTAACGTGCCCTCCACCGTGCCACGGCGAGCACGGAGACGCTCAGAAATTAAACCACTTTGGCGGTCACCCATCTATGGACTGACCACGAGCCTAGTTGCTTAACCTCGACGATCGCTTACGGACCGGTAAGAGCATACAATCTGTATGTTCAGAGTATCTTTGCGGTCTCTGAACGATATCAGAAGCAGTTGTTTATACCGCTAATACATTATTGTTTGTTTTCAGATATCCTGGACCATAATCTTAACAGTCACAACTCCTGCAAGCCTCATAACCGCCCGAATTATAGCAGGTCTTGCTGCCGGAGGATGCTTCGTTGTAGTACCCGTATACGTCAAAGAGATATCCGAAGACACCTTAAGGGGAGCCCTGGGGTCTCTTAATATGACGATGTGCAAGCTAGGGGTCATATTCGTGTATGCTGTAGGAATGGCTACCTCGTTCAGAGTGAACCAGATAGTATATTTAGCCATAGCAGGATCACACTTGCTTGTGTTCTGCTTTATGCCTGAATCTCCAAACTATTTGCTGAAGATTGGAGAGGAGAAGGTTGGTATAATAGTTCATTTATTTACACACACAACATTTAAATCTTAGCTCACTATATAATTCAGTTCTTATATGTACACCTATTAAAGGCATGCACAACACACACTAAACATAGACAGCGTTGACATACAATACAAGATATTTTAAATTAAAAACAAACAAAAATACTATAACTAACACAGATTAAAATGCATTAAAGACAATTAAAAAAGTTCTTATTGGACTAAGGAAAAAAAGAGTCCCTATACTAACGCTTCCAATATTTTACGCTTGAATGCATAAAATGCATCGAAAAAATATCCAAATGGTCGAATTTTTTATTAAAAATAGTTATGGGCTTAATATTTTCTTTGTACGCTTCCAATATTTTACACTTGAATGCATAAAATGCATCGGAAAAAATATCCAAATGGTCGAATTTTTTATTAAAATAATTAATATTTAATTGGCTTAATATTTTCTTTGTACGCTTCCAATATTTTACGCTTGAATGCATAAAATGCATCGAAAAAAATATCCAAATGGTCGAATTTTTTATTAAAAATAGTTATGGGCTTAATATTTTCTTTGTACGCTTCCAATATTTTACACTTGAATGCATAAAATGCATCGGAAAAAATAACCAAATGGTCGAATTTTTTATTAAAAATAGTTATGGGCTTAATATTTTCTTTGTACGCTTCCAATATTTTACGCTTGAATGCATAAAATGCATCGGAAAAAATATCCAAATGGTCGAATTTATTATTAAAAATAGTTATGGGCTTAATATTTTCTTTGTACGCTTCCAATATTTTATGCTTGAATGCATAAAATGCATCGGAAAAAATATCCAAATGGTCGAATTTTTTATTAAAAATAGTTATGGGCTTAATATTTTCTTTGTACGCTTCCAATATTTTACGCTTGAATGCATAAAATGCATCGGAAAAAATATCCAAATAGTCGAATTTTTTATTAAAAATAGTTATGGGCTTAATATTTTCTTTGTACGCTTCCAATATTTTACGCTTGAATGCATAAAATGCATCGGAAAAAATATCCAAATGGTCGAATTTTTTATTAAAAATAGTTATGGGCTTAATATTTTCTTTGTACGCTTCCAATATTTTACGCTTGAATGCATAAAATGCATCGGAAAAAATATCCAAATGGTCGAATTTTTTATTAAAAATAGTTATGGGCTTAATATTTTCTTTGTACAAATATTACCATCTCATCTCTTTCCGGGACGGGCTTAGAACTAGTCCCGAAGACGGCCTGTTTGGCGTGGTTGGCAAATACTTGCCTTTCACCACGCAGGTCATGGGGTCGATTCCCAACCAGTACAGATATTTGTGGGCATGCACAATGTATGTTTATCCTGAGTCTGGGTCTGATCTATATAAGTTGTTGTGTATTTACAAAAGAAAAGTAGTATATGTAGGATACCTCGTGTGAATAATGTCCCAGGATATTATTATTGTTATATACGTAGTAAGGGAACGGGCACAGGCAGTTTGAGTACAGATTTTATTTGATAAAGAATTTCAATGCAATCTCTTATAAACTTTGTACGAAACAGATTACAAACTTGGGATTAAAAAAGAGAAGTTAGACTATTGTAACTTTTTTAAAACATAAAAAGTCGTTGGTTCGTTTCACACCCGTTAAATTCATACAATTCATTTTAAAGATGTCTGAAAAAATGTTAAAATTAATGTTTTAAAAATGTACATTACAATGCATTCAAATCGGTAATTATTAAAATATGGCAAAAAAAATGGCGGTAGGAAGTTTACCAGGACAGCGATTTATATATTATAGTATTTTATCCTGCTTTTGACGTGTTTTGATAGTTTCCTATTAATTCTAATTTAACCCGCGAGATGCTCGAGTGAAAATAATACGATAAAATTGGGTGTTGTCAGCATTTTAACTGCAGCGTAAAATGGACACAATTGAGCCGTTCTTAAACCGAAAAAAGCGAGCAAAGAGCACAGTTTTTATTCCTTTATGATGTATCAGTAAGCTTTAGGGAATGATGACGTTATACAATTAGTTATTTAGTCCGTTCCGTTTTAATTCATCAAAAACAGTGCCCTATTGAATAGTAAGAGCTACGTCATTATGACGGAGCTAAGCCGTCACCTCCCTCCCAAAAATAAGGGGAATAACATTTATTATTACAGAAAGCTGCTAAGACGATATCGTGGTTGCGCAGCCTGCACACGAAGAACAAGCTGGTGACAGAAGAGTTATGGAAACTCAAGGAAGAACAGAGACGGTTTGACGAGTCGCCGCGGGTCACACTGCTCAGTGTGGGTAAAGTATGCAATCAAAATCATACCGATATAACGGGACCCTTCAATAACCACCGATATTAACACGACCTCCAGTGTGTACACCTGTGAATAACTGGGTAACATGAGATTAGCCATTTGCTCTCATATCATATTATAATAATTATAATATCTATGGACAATGTCACACAGATCAGCCTAGCCCAAAGCTTGTACTATGGGTACCAGGCGACGATATACATACTTATATAGATAAATACTTAAACACATAGAAAACATCCATGACTCAGAAGGAAATATTTGTGCTCATCACACAAATATTTGCACTTACCGGGATTCGAACCCAGGACCACCAGCTTCGAAGGCAGGAGCACTACCAACTAGGCTACGGTGACATAAACCGAAAGACGTCCTCTGTTGGACAAAAGCCTCCCCCAAAGATCTTCATAATTGCCGGTCTTGCGCTACTCGCATCCAGTTGCTTCCAGCAACCCTCACAAGATCATCGGTCCATCTTGTAGGGGCCTGCCGACGCAGCTTCTTCCGATTCATGGGTGCCACTCGAGAACCTTTCTGCCCCAGCGACCGTCGGTTCTACGAGCTATGAGCCCTGCCCACTGCTACTTCAGGTTGGCAAATCTTCGGGCTATGTCGGTTACTTTGATTGCTCTCACCAGGCCGTAAGTGATCGGCGAACAGGCAGACGTTCTACATCTTGATAATAATAATAATATCGTGGGACATAATTCTAAACAGTCTCAAACTAAGCCTTGCTTTTACTGTGAAAACCAGTTAGTATATTTTCTTTTCTAAATACATACCTATATAAATGACTAGCTTCCCGGTACGTGCTTCGTTACGTATAAGGCATAGTAATAATAAAAATTATTATTAAGTTCATTTATTCATTTTACACTTTTTCAAGACTTATTTTAAATTTTCTCTACGTACAAACCTTCCCTGGACTTCACGATTAATTCAAGACCAAAATCAGCCAAATCGGTAATAGACCAGGGTAGAAGCGTTTAAAATTAATAAAAAGTGGAAAAAAATAATAGTAGTATGAAACCCATTAGAAAAGGAGGGGAATATTATAAAAATGAAAGGAAAAATAATTTACGGGCGATCTGAGGTCGGGAAGGGGATGGGGGTGAGTTTTTAAGGGTAAAAAATGGTATTTCTCGATTTCCGGTAAAACTAAAAGTCCTATCGAAAAAAGTCACATGGCAAAGTTGTAGGTAATAAAAAGATCTAAAACTTTTGTATTTACACTTTTTTCACATAACCTAAAATTTATGTGAAAACTTCAAAAAACCAAGTTTTTGGTTTTTTATTTTTATCTTTTACATAAATTTTTATTTTTTAACAAAATTTGGTGAAAACTTACCTTTTTATGTCCCAAATACGCTGTAATTTATTTGATTAAAAATATTTATTTTTTCACCTTATTTTGAATTAATATCGGAAAAACACCCTAATTTTCAATCGAAAAGTCACCCGTCAAAATATCAGCTTTTTTCAAAAAGTTGGTATGTTTTCTGTTCGTTGAAATCTCTTCTTTCCGATGGTGAAAAAAAATATGTATGTTACTGTAGTAAATTTTCTCAGAAAATGCAAAAAATCGAAAATATTTAATTCGAATTTTTTTTTAATTTATTATGAAAAAAAACATCTAAAAATGTGATTGCTGCAATTTGTTTCAATTAAAAAGTTGATTTATTTAATGTTAAATACATTTATGTCATAGAAATCTCATTATATATAAATATAAATGTAAATCGTACAATTAAATGTAGATACTTTATTCTGATTACGTTATTCATTACAATATTTTTGAAGTTTTCACATAAATTTTAGGTTATGTGAAAAAAGTGTAAATACAAAAGTTTTAGATCTTTTTATTACCTACAACTTTGCGATTTGACTTTTTTCGATAGGACTTTTAGTTTTGCCGGAAATCGAGGAAAACCGTTTTTTACCCTTAAAAACTCACCCCCATACCCTTCCCGAACTCAGATCGCCCGTAAATTATTTTTCCTTTCATTTTTATAATATTCCCCTACTTTTCTAATGGGTTTCATCCTACTATTATAGAAGAATGGGTCTTCTGAGACAAATCTGTTTGACACCCTGGTATACATAGATAGGTGAAAATGTTTTACATTCACCGGGGACTGCTTTAAAGCTAAAGGTCTTCCGCAAGCAGACGGGCCGGTTGGCGTGGTCGGTAAATGCCTTCCCGCCGCAGGTCGTAGGTTTGATTACCGCCCAGGGCATATATTTGTGTGCATGAACATGTCTATTCGTCCTGAGTCTGGGTGTAGTCTATATAATTATAAAAATCAATGCCACTTTTCGTTGTAATGTTATAACTCAACAACGCCTTTATAGACCAGGGTCGATAATTTTTAAAACCAAAAAAAATAATAGTAGGATGAAACCCATTAGAAAAGTCGGGGAATATTATAAAAATGAAAGGAAAAATAATTTACGGGCGATCTGAGTTCGGGAAGGGTATGGGGGTGAGTTTTTAAGGGTAAAAAACGGTTTTCCTCGATTTCCGGCAAAACTAAAAGTCCTATCGAAAAAAGTCAAATCGCAAAGTTGTAGCAAAGTTCTAATAAAAAGATCTAAAACTTTTGTATTTACACTTTTTTCACATAACCTAAAATTTATGTGAAAACTTCAAAAAACCAAGTTTTTGGTTTTTTATTTTTATCTTTTACATAAATTTTTCTTTTTTAACGAAATTTGGTGAAAACTTACCTTATTATGTCCCAAATACGCTGTAATTTATTCGATTAAAAATATTTATTTTTTCACCTTATTTTGAATTAATATCGGAAAAACACCCTAATTTTCAATCGAAAAGTCACCCGTCAAAATATCAGCTTTTTTCAAAAAGTTGGTATGTTTTCTGTTCGCTGAAATCTCTACTTTCCGATGGTGAAAAAAAATATATATGTACCTATCGGCGCAAAAATTATAACGTTATAAAAGTACGAGTCATCCGATTGCGACATCTGTTTATGCAACATCTGTTTGGTTTGAATCGTGAAACAACACGTGGCGCTACTACTATAAAAGAGGTGCGGAACGACAACCGAATTCATTCGTTGTTCGACACTCGAGCCAGACGGACCTCTGGTGTTATTATTACGAAAAGTTATTATTGATTTGTTGTTTCTTTTATTTAAATTATTATTAATTTATTCAAGTACGTGTCACACATTGTGTATAATAAATTACCGAATAAAGAGCTATGGAAAATGAAGACAGTATTATCAATAAAGACACCCCTCCTCTTACATCAGAAGAGGGGACGAACCAGCGCCATCAACCGGTACCTGGGAATTCTGCAACCATGGCACTCATGGCGAATATATTCAAGGATACAATGTGTGAGATGATGGTACAAATGTCACATGAAAATCGTGCTGTCCTTTCTTGGATATACAAGTATAGCTAACGGTGTAGCTAACGGCGGTCAAGTGGAAGGGGTTATACGAGTAATAAAAATGGATTGACATCAGCCATTGGATGAAATCATTAGGTTCCTTACAGTTAGTCATCAATTGTACTTTTTCTAAAACTACAGGCCAAACGCCAATAGAATTACTAACCGGTAAAAAAGGAAGTGTTCCTCCAGAACTTCTCAACCTTATTGACGAGCACAACGATCGTATAAACCCTGAGATTTTGAGAAAAGTGGTGTTGACAAGGATGACCGAGCAGGCCGAAAAACATAAAGAACGGTACGATAAGGGCAAACCCAAATTAAAAGATTCGAAAAGAGTGAATATGTTTTATTAAAGAAACCCACAAGACTTGGAACTAAACTAAGCTTAAAATACGACGGACCGTTTGAAATAAGAAAGGAAGACATCAGGAGCGTGGTTGGTCAGCTCTCTCATCTGCCCTCATATGACTGCGGTTGGCAATCTTCGTTTTAAGAATGCGCACAGCGGCTGCACATCGGGACACCATTTACGTAATTGTACTGTTTCGCCAAAGATGGTTGAGATTTTGGAGCGTCATGTCTGGCGTCTGACTCAGCCCGCCTCCCTTCCTCAAAGTCGGAAACCTTCTAATGTGCAGGGCGTCTCCATTCAAGCCGTTTTTGTGCCTGGGTTTCCCATCTGGCTGGATCTATGCCACGCCTCTTCATGTGACGCTTTTGCACATCCTTAAAAACTGACCGCCATGCTTTCGCTTGCCTGCCTGCAACTCTGAAAAGGGGATGCGCTTGGCTATTCTCGCTTCGGGCATTCTTGAGAGATGTCCAAGCCACCGCGGCTGCCGCCTTATTAAATGTACCTCAATCGCGCAGACATTGGCACGTCGTGGTGCGTCAGTGTTCCGAACACGATCGG
Source organism: Pseudoips prasinana (assembly GCA_951640165.1). NCBI lineage: Eukaryota > Metazoa > Arthropoda > Insecta > Lepidoptera > Nolidae > Pseudoips > Pseudoips prasinana. The sequence continues at coordinate 11,637,934 of OX621254.1, forward strand.
ACCACTTGATGTTCATGATATCACGGAGACACTTGAGGTGGAAACGATCTAGCGTGCGGATGTGCTTGCGGTACAGGACCCACGATTTTGACAAGTTTAAAAGGTTTGGGAGTGCAACAGATATGTACACAGAAATTTTAGTGGCCAGTTTGATATCATGGCTGCGGAAGACTCTGGAACGGAGCTTGCCAAAGGCAGCGGCTGCCGTACCTGTTCGGTGGTTGATTTCCGTCTCAGGGTCGCATCAAGATGTTGCGAAGTTGCCCAGATATCTGAACTTCTGCACCTGCCTCAGCTCAACTTGACCTAATTTTATACTTAGAGTCTCAGAGGTGTTGCCAGAGACGGTCGTCATCACTTCGGTTTTGCTGACGCTTATTTTAGGGCCAATACGTCGACAATTCTCATCAAAACGGTTCGTCAGGTACTGGGGTTCAGCTGAGCTATTGGCCATGAGGGGTCGTCGGCGTACATTATTTCCGCGATCACGGCGTGCGAAACCTTGGTGATCGCTCTGGGTCGGGCCAAATTAAGAACGCTGCCGTCGGTGCGGAGGCGAATGTGTATGCCCACAGAAGTCTGCTGTGGAGTCTCTTGGATTACAACGGTGAAATATATGGCAAGTGGAGTGGGCGCAAGAACGCAACCCTGTTTTGCACCACAAGTCGCAGGGAATGGCTCTGTTTGCTCGCCGTTGGCTGTGACATGGCTTGTCATGCCATCGTGTAGGAGTCGAATCATCCGCACAGACTTTCCGGAGCGGCCCACCTTCGTCAGAGCCGTCCGGAGCGCTTCACGAGGGACGCTGTCGGAAGCTTTTTCCAAGTCAACAAAGCAAGGAAATGGGGACTGACATTGTTCTCTGCTTTTCGACTGGAGCTGTCTTATGGAGAGAGTGGCTTCACAAGTGCCTCGTTCGGGCCGAGAACCTAGCTGTGAATCCGGTAAGATGTTTTCTGATAACGGTGGTAAGCGGTTGAGGAGGACTCTTGCAAAAACTTTCCCTGGCACTGACAGCAGTGATATACCCCGATAAGAGTTTCAATCGGAGCAGTCACCTTTGTTTTTATATAGAGAGTGGATTCGGGAAGCTGTAAAATCTGAAGGTAGCCGTTCTTTATGCCACATCTGTACAAACGGTTTCCATATGGAATTATTTAGCTGCTCTCCACCGTGGTTGGTGTCAGCAAGCCACTGCATTTGTTTCGCCTTTTCTGGCCACCATTTGTCCATCACGCCAGAGTGAGCTTTCTTAATTCTGAGGTGCTTGTCTTGATTATATGTATGTGTAAATTGGGTGTACGGGAGGGCTTTTTAGGGGTTCCAGATGTTTACTTAGTGCTGCAGCTAATGTTATGTCGTTTTGATCGAACCAATCTTCAGTTATATTGGTTTTTAAGCCGAGTATGTTGGAGGCACTTTTGGTAGCTATTGTTGACAGAGTCTGCCACGTAGCACATGAACCGCTATCGTCAGTATTTGGACCTGCCATTTCGTTGTTCAGCGTCAGTTTATATTTCTCGCGTACTTCAGGGTCTTTTAGTTTTTCTGAGTCCAGACATGGTAATAGTTTTCAGTGAGATCTGCAGGGCGCTCGGAGACGGATTTTTATTTTTGTGACTATTGGATTGTGGTCCGTCCAACATTTGGCACCGCGCATGGCTCGTGTTATTGTCATTTGTGAGATGGCTCGTTGTCGGATAATGGCGTAATCAATTAAGTGCCGATGTTTGGACCTCGGATGCATCCAGGTGGTTTTATATTTTGCGGGTTGTCTAAATAGGGTGTTAGTTATAGTTGGACTAAATTGTGCACTGGGACCTAGTAACGGATGACCGTTGCTGTTCATATTCCCTGTACCATGTCACCCCAAAGCTTGGGGCCGTGCTTCGGAGTCTCGGCCAACCCTTGCATTGAAGTCGCCGAGTGGTGGTATTTGCTGCCGCGGTCCAACATTGCTGACGCATTTACTAACTGCTTCGTAAAGTTTGTCTTTTAAACTATCGTCGGAGTCCATCGTTGGTGCATAAACACTAAGAATATTGAAGAAGTTGTTGTTTTCCAAATGTAGACGCGGTGAGATGACGCGATCTGATGTGTACACTGGAAATTCCTGCATGCCACGAGCAACTAAGAAGTGCTCCTAAATTCGGAGTCCAGAGTGATGTGGCCGTATCGGCTATGAATAGCGACGCTGAAGATGAGATGATGCATTAAATATTACAGGTGTATTGTAAGTAATGTGTTGTTGAGGTGAAATTTAACCAAAATTAGCACTGAGGCTATGAGGTTAACGAATTGTCATTCAAACCAAAATTAGCGCTGAGGCTATGAGGTTAACGAATTGTCATTCAAACCAAAATTAGCGCTGAGGCTATGAGGTTAAACAATTGTCATTCAAACCAAAATTAGCGCTGAGGCTATGAGGTTAACGAAATGTGGTTCTAACCAAAATTAGCGCTGAGGCTATGAGGTTGACGTGTTGTGATTTTTTTTGAAGCAAAATTAGCGCCGAGGCTATGAGGCTTACATTATTGCGATTAAGGTTCTAACCAAAATTAGCGCTGAGGCTATGAGGTTGACGTGTTGTGATTTTTTTGAACCAAAATTAGCGCTGAGGCTATGAGGTTTACATTATTGCGATTAAGGATCTAACCAAAATTAGTGTTGAGACTATGAGGTTGATTCTCGCGCAATTCGCATTAGCTACAAATAATAATCTATTTTATTTTTTTAGACTTTTCCTGATATAGACGCAGGGACGCGCCTGTTATCAGAATGGCCGTATCGGCGCAAAAATTATAACGTTATAAAAGTACGAGTCATCCGATTGCGACATCTGTTTATGCAACATCTGTTTGGTTTGAATCGTGAAACAACACGTGGCGCTACTACTATAAAAGAGGTGCGGAACGACAACCGAATTCATTCGTTGTTCGACACTCGAGCCAGACGGACCTCTGGTGTTATTATTACGAAAAGTTATTATTGATTTGTTGTTTCTTTTATTTAAATTATTATTAATTTATTCAAGTACGTGTCACACATTGTGTATAATAAATTACCGAATAAAGAGCTATGGAAAATGAAGACAGTATTATCAATAAAGACACCCCTCCTCTTACATACCTATAGTAAATCTTCTCAGAAAATGCAAAGAAAAAAACGATTTCTTTTTTTAATTACATCTAAAATTTTGAGCTATTTATTAAAATTAACACTTTAATTACTCAAAAAACATTAGATTACATGTAACATTGAAAAAAAAAAATTGCAAATAAAAATATACTACTATAATTAACTAACAAATAAGTTAATCAAATTAATATTTAATAAGACATCTACAATATTTGGAGTAAGTTGTCGAATCTTCTTTAAATTATATGCGTAGATGTCTATTTATATTTTAAGATAAATTATATACCTGAGTGAACTACGAAAAATATATATATAATATATATTATTAAAAATATATATATAAATATATATATATATATTTTTTAATAATAATAATAAAATGATTTATTTCTCTCAAAAAGTAAATTATTTACAAATGATCATATGAAGTTTTTTGATACATTAACTTTTTGAGAGCTGGAGTCCGTACTAGGTTCGGAGCCTGTGTGACGGATCTCCATAATTTATATATTGTATATAATTTATTATTGACCAAAGCAGATGTAAAAGAAAGAAATAAATAAACTAGAATTATATAAACATTACTTAAACGCATACATAGTTGCATTCCTGTGTCAGACAGTGAAAAGCAGTGTCACCACACTGCTTTTCACTGTCTGACACAGGAATGCAATGCAGCAGCGAAGACTAGCTAAGACAGTCGCCTCACCGCGTCGTGTCGCGGGTTCGAGTCCGACGCTGGACAACTGTGTGTGACCCATAAAGTTCTGAGTCTGGATGTAATCTGTGCCCGTCTATTATACGTTTGTAAAGTACCTTTTACTATTAGAATCTCTAGTGCGGGGGTAGTCATTTTGGAACGAAGTTCCTTATCGCGCGTTGTGAATGGGGGCTAGACGGAAAAAATTCTTACGAAAAGTTGTCATGACGCGACACTTTTTGCAGCTATGCGGCGTGCGCATGTTTCTCTGTCTGTCTCTCTCTCTCTATCTCTTATAGAAAGCAAGCCAGATATTTTTGGGTTTGGGTTTCTTCAGGCACTTCTTCGGAGCTGGATGGCATGATGTGGGCAGGCTTCAGACGGTCTAGGGACACTATAGAATCCCGTTTAGATAGCTGTATCTTGAAGTACTTTTCTCAATAACTTGATACGGTCCCTCGTATGGCGGAGTTAGCGGTTTGCGCACACAGTCGACGCGCACAAACACATGCATACAGGTAGCCAGATGTTCCGGAACGTAGGTAATCCGTTGATGCGTCATCGATGCACCTGTTTGTTTGTCGTCCATCGCAGCCATTGTCTGAGTTAGATAACGAAAGAATGTTGGGTCTTGTTTATCCGTTATGTTTGTAGGTATAAAAAGATCTCCAGGTACGCGTAGTGAAGCGCCGTACGTCATTGTTGCGGGGCTATGATTCATTTGTTTATGAATGGATGTGCGTAATCCTAACAGCACCGTGGGAATTTCTTGTGTCCAGTTATTATATTTGCCTCTTGCAATTATAGTTGTTTTTAATGTGCGGTGCCATCTTTCAACTATGCCATTGCTGATTGGGTGGTAGGCCGTAGTTCTGAATCTTGATATTCCGAGTTTTGCCATGAGTTTTTGAAACAATGAAGATTCGAATTGCCGTCCTTGGTCCGTGGTTATTCTACCAGGGTAACCAAATCGGGATATCCATCCGTCGTAGAAAGCGCGTGCGATGGTCTCTGCGCTTATCTCTGCTACAGGAATTGCTTCCGGCCATCTCGTCTGTCTATCTATCATCGTGACGAGGTATCGGTAACCTTCTGATGGCGTCAACGGTCCAACAATGTCGATGTGGACGTGCTCGAATCTCTTCGACTCAGGAATTTCTCCTAGTGGCGTGCTTGTGTGTCGATGTATTTTAGCATGTTGACACGAAGTACAGCATCGTGTCCATGTTGATACATCTTTGTTCATGTTTGGCCAGAAGTATTTTTTAGCAACCATCTTTCTTGTTGCGCGGATACCAGGATGACTCAGGTCGTGTAGTACTTTGTAGGCAGTCTCACGATAAGATTGTGGTAAGTAGTGACGTGGCGTTTCCGTAGAATTTTCACAAAAAATGTCCTTTTTTATTCCAGGCAATGTCAGCTTGATGAACTTGAGGTTTGGTTTGAGCAGTAAATTTTTCAGATTTTCGTCTTGTCCTTGTTTTTCAGCTAGGTCGTTGAGATATATCACCGATGGACATTCGATTGCCGAAATTCGGGATAATGCATCAGCTACGACATTTTCTTGGCCGTGTATATATTTTATTTTGTTGCAAAATTGACTGATAATATGTAGTTGTCTCTCTCGTTTCGGTGTATCACTTGAGCTTGCTGATTTCGTTAGAGCATGTGTTAATGGCTTGTGATCTGTATACACAACGACGTCGTTTCCCTCTATTAATCTTCTGAAGTGTTTTACAGACATATAGATCGCTAATAGTTCACGATCGTATACGCTGTATCTTGCTTGCGTGTCGCTGAGCTTCTTCGAGAAGAATGGTAGTGGTCTCCATATGTTGTTTATCTTCTCCTGGAGTACCGATCCAATACTAAGGGTCGATGCATCAGTCATAATGCAGAGCAGGGCACCATGGACTGGATGTGTCAATAACGTGGCATTCGATATGCTTTGGCGGCAACGATCGAAAGCTTCTTCTGCAGCTTGTGTCCAAACTATAGGTGTCTTGTCATTTTTCTTTTTGTTATGAAGCAATTTATTTAATTCGATTTGAAGCTCGGCTTGCTTGGGTAGACAGTCGTGATAAAAGTTGAGCATTTAGAGGTTCAGTGCGAGGTAGGTACTAACCGGGAATACCTTAGCGGTAGCTCGTAGATGCAGGAAGCAGGTAGCAGTGACGTATGGCAGGAAATATAGGAAACACACACGTCACCGAAGAATAGTTTATTGCATAGACACAGCACAGAACAGAAGGAGAAACAGTACATATAAACAAGAACAGTATTTTAGCGATCGCGTATAATATCAGCGCGAATAATTGGACACAGGTGTCGAGTGCGTGATAGTAAGACGACTGGTCGGCGGCCAGGGCATGCGCAGCCGCGCGGAACTAGCGCCGCCGTTCCGTTTAGTTTACGCACGGTCCCGCTGTTGGGGACCGTGCGTAAACTCCGGTCGCTGCACCAGTCGACTTACTAATACATAATCAAATCTTTCTGTCCGGATTTACATACAGAAAATAAAATATGAAATTACTTAACTAAATTATTTTATAAATAAGAAATGATTAAATAAATTATATAAAATTAATAAGTATATATACATATGTGACGCCACATCACTCCCCCCTTGAGACCTTCCTAAGGGCGATAATAATCGGGAAATTGTACCCTACGACCTGATCGCGTCCGTCTAACATTACGTTCGTCTGGTTCAGGTTCACTGGAAGTCTGTGGGATGTATGTCTGTTTGTTGATATGAATGTTTGTGTGAGTGTTTGTGTGTGTGTCTGTGGGAGTGTTTGAGTTAGTGTTTAGTATGTAGGCTGGTTTGACACGATCAATAGATACAGTTACGACCCTGCCGTTTAGAATAATTTCTATTACTTTATCCCCCCTTTTACACACTTTGTGTGGGCCGGTATAGGCTGGTTTAAAACTGCCACGATTTATTTCCTCTCTGAGGAAGACATGCGATGCTGATGCTAGATCCTTGTATACAAACACAGATCGTTTCCCATGTCGTGAGGCTGGTAATGGCTGGATTTGTTGGGTTATTCTCCGAATTCGTGACAAATAATCCGTCACGTCAATGAGGTCATCCGGCTGAGGGTTAAGAAACTCTCCGGGCAGTCTGACCGTTTCCCCGTATACTAGTTCCGCCGATGAAGCCTGAAGGTCTTCCTTATAAGCGCTCCGTATTCCCAGCAGAACTAGGGGAAGAGATTCGACCCAGTTGTTACTACCATGACACGTAATGGCGGCTTTCAGTTGTCTGTGAAATCTTTCCACCATTCCGTTACACGCCGGGTGGTAAGCCGTGGTTCTCCTATGCTGAAAACCAATAATTTCCGATAGGCGTCTGAAGAGAACGGATTCAAATTGGGCACCACGATCGGTGACTATGTCTGTAGGACATCCAAACCGGGCGATCCATATAATAAAGCATTCGCCACTGTTTCAGCGGTTATATCGCGAAGTGGTATTGCTTCAGGCCAACGAGTAAACCGGTCGACGGCGGTGAGGCAATACCTAAATCCATGAGAAAATGGCAATGGGCCAACTAGGTCAATATGGATGAACGCGAACCTTGATCGTGGTAGCTTGAATGTGCCCAAAGGTGGCGAAACATGGCGAGTGACCTTAGACTTCTGGCAAACCAGACATGACCGCGTCCATGTTCTACAGTTCTTCCTTACTCCAGGCCAGACGTACCTTTCAGCTACAAGTATAGCTGTTGCCGTGGCCCCTGGATGGCTCAGGGAATGCAAGCTCTCGAAAACACTATACCGAAGCTCTTGTGGGACATATGGTCGAGGGTCTTTGCCGCTCACATCGCAGAACAGTTCAGTATCTGTATCCGGCACTTTTACGTTTTTCAGACATAGGGATGTGTTGCTATCCAGTAGTTTATTTAACTCGCTATCAGCGTGCTGTGACTTTGCCAATTGCTTTAAATCTACTGGTTGGGCAATTTCTTCGATCCTAGATAGTGTATCGGCGACAACGTTGTCTTTACCAGATATATGCCTGATATCCGTGGTAAATTGGGATATAAACTCGAGATGCCTGAACTGCCTGGGTGAGCAATTCTCTTTACGAGAGTTGAAGGCATAGCACAATGGTTTATGGTCCGTATATATTATAAAGTCCCTAGCTTCGACCATATATCGGAAGTGCTTTATTGCTTCGTAAATAGCTAACAATTCCCGGTCATATGGCGAGTACTTACGTTGGGAAGGACTGAGTTGCCGGGAGAAGAATGCCAATGGCTGCCAATTACCGTCATCTATCTGCTGCTGTAAAGCTGCACCTATCGACGTATCAGATGCATCAGCCACAACTGCCAATTTGGAACTGCTGCTGGGATGCGCTAACAAGGTAGCCTTATATAGGCCTTGCTTGCAGGCGTCAAAAGCTTGGTGTTCAGCATCAGTGAACCTAACAGGGTGTGTATTCTTCACTGAGCCTTGGAGAAGTGCATTTAGGGGAGCTTGGTGTTGGGCAGCGTTAGGAATGAACCTTCTATAAAAATTGAGCATACCTAAAAATCTCCTAAGTTCCCTTACGTTCTTCGGCACTGGGAAATCCTGAATGGCTTGGACCTTGGTGGGTAGGGGCACAGTCCCCTTAACCGAGATGTGATGGCCTAAGAACACCACCTCGGAGGCACCGAACGTGCACTTTGAGGTGTTGATCACCATGCCATACTCCTTCAACCTAGTGAAGAGCTGTCTCAGGTGTTGTCGATGGGTGGCCATATCTGGAGAAGCACATAAAAAGTCATCCAAATATGGGAAACAAAAGTCCAGACCACGTACCATTTCGTCAACGAAGCGCTGGAAGGTCTGCCCAGCATTGCGGAGTCCGTACGACATGAACGGAAACTCGAAAAGTCCGAACGGCGTCGTTATGGCGGTCTTAGGGATGTCCTCAGGGTTAACTGGTACCTGGTTGTACGCTTTAACTAGATCTATGGTGGAGAAAACCCGGCATCCCGATAGACTGTGTACGAAGTCATGAATATGACGTATTGGGTATTTGTCGGGGATAGTCCTGGCGTTCAGCATCCTATAGTCACCGCAGGGGCGCCAGCCGTGGTCCTTTTTAGGAGCTAGGTGAAGAGGAGAAGACCAAGGAGAGTCGGAAGGTCTGACTATACCCATTTGCAGCATAGTGTCAAACTCTTCCTTCGCAATTTTTAATTTGTCAGTCGCCAACCTACGCGGTGTACATGAAACGGGAGGTCCTGGTGTAGTGCGAATGTAGTGTAACGTATTGTGTGTGGGTGTGCGGTGAGTACCTGGTGGGCGGGTGATCTCGGGAAATTCCGCGAGTATGTTGTGTAACACAGACTCGCCAGTGATTACCTTTACCGAAGAAATAATGTCGGAAGGAGGCGCAGGCGAAGCCACGGCGGTGAGGCTTGTGCTGTTATCCACTAATCGTTGGTTTCTGCAATCAACTACAAGATTAAAATGGTACAAAAAATCAACGCCTATTATCGCCTTTGTTACGTCTGCTATAATAAATCGCCAAGCAAAGTCGCGGCGTAGCCCTAGATTTAAATTTAAATTAATATACCCGTATGTGTTAATTTTGCTACCGTTAGCGGCGCACAAATCGAAATCGGTTTTTGTTAACCGTAGTTTACTTTTAGATACTGGGAACACACACAAATCACTACCCGTATCTACTAAGAATTTCACTTTTGATCTAGTGTCCGTTACAAACAGGCGACCGGTACTGGGGCAGTCGTTCGTCGCCATTATCGACCGCCTTGGGCGTTTCCCGTGAAATCACATGGCTTTACGCACTTCTTAGCAAGCTCCCCAAATTTGGCATGATACCAGCACTGGGGGAACTTCCGGTAATTCGAGTGAGACCTAGATTTAGCACGATGTCTTGGACGGCTTTCGGAACGATCCCGCCGGTATGGCCGCGACGTCCTGGATTGACTCGCTAGCGCCTTTACTTGCTCGGTGAGTGCCGCAATTTGCCGTTCCAGGGCGGCTACTGTGCCACTGGGGACTGCCGCATTCGATGTAGATGCTACTTGTAAGCTGGGTGAAACAATATCCTGTACCCTGTCCGCTAACTCTGCCAGTTCCTCCAGTGAAGCCTTCGGTTGGGACGCTATTATGGTCTGTGTCCCGTGTGGCAGACGGCTCGTCCATATGGTCCGCAGGAATTCGTCAGGCACATCAGGGCCTGCTAAGTTCTGTAGATGCCGAATGAACTGGGACGGCTTTCGATCGCCAAGCTCTTCATGGATAAGAAGTTGCTTTACTTTTTTTTCTCTGCTGGCGGACAGTCGTTTCACAAGTTCTGCTTTTAGTTTTATATACTTGTCGGTGGGCGGAGGCGTTGTGATGATATCCTCGACCTCCGAGGCAATTTCCGGTGCTAGCTGGGCGATGGTGTGGTAAAATTTTGTAGTATCGCTGGTTATGTTCGCTAACACGAATTGCCCTTCCAGTTGAGCAAACCAAAGAGCCGGTTTTTCGGGGTAAAACGGCGGTACGCGTACGCCGACTCGACATGACTCGGCAATAGTCCCAGCGCCATCTTGTTCTTCTTTGTTCGTACTCATCGTGTCCGTGTGCGGGGTCACCAATTTAGAGGTTCAGTGCGAGGTAGGTACTAACCGGGAATACCTTAGCGGTAGCTCGTAGATGCAGGAAGCAGGTAGCAGTGACGTATGGCAGGAAATATAGGAAACACACACGTCACCGAAGAATAGTTTATTGCATAGACACAGCACAGAACAGAAGGAGAAACAGTACGTATAAACAAGAACAGTATTTTAGCGATCGCGTATAATATCAGCGCGAATAATTGGACACAGGTGTCGAGTGCGTGATAGTAAGACGACTGGTCGGCGGCCAGCGCATGCGCAACCGCGCGGAACTAGTGCCGCCGTGGCAACAGCGGGACCGTGCGTAAACTCCGGTCGCTGCACCAGTCGACTTACTAATACATAATCAAATCTTTCTGTCCGGATTTACATACAGAAAATAAAATATAAAATTACTTAAGTAAATTATTTTATAAATAAGAAATGATTAAATAAATTATATAAAATTAATAAGTATATATACATATGTGACGCCACAGAGCATTCCTAAGAATCGCCGTAGCTCTTGGATTGTTTTTGGTCTTGGGTAATTCAATATAGTCTTGATTCGCTCTTCTGTTGGTCGAATACCATCTTCCGTGACTTCATATCCGAGGAAGTTTAGCTTTTCTACTCCAAACAGGCATTTTTCTAAGTTGATTCCAATGCCGTAATCCGATAGACGTTTCAAAACAAGCCGTAGATGGTCTTCATGGTCGTTAGCGGTCTTTGAATAGATAAGAAGATCGTCGATATAAGAGTGGCAGCAGTAATCCAGACCTCTTAAGACTTCATGGATAAATCGTTGGAATGTTTGGGGTGAGTTCCGCAAACCGAATGGCATGGAAACACATTCTATCAAGCCAAAAGGTGTGGCGATTGCCGTCTTCTGTACGCCTTCTTCTGCCACAGGTATCCAGTAAAATGCTTTCTTCAGATCAAACTTCGAAAATATTTTCATTCCACTTAGTTGATAGGTGAAGTCTTGTATACGTGGAATCGGGTATCGGTCAGGCAACGTAACTGAGTTTAAACGACGATAGTCACCGCAGACTCGTATTCCACCATCCTTTTTCTTCACTATGTGCATAGGGCTGGCCCAAGGGCCCTTCGATGGTCGACAAACTCCCATTTCCATCATAGCTTGAATTTCCGCCTTCGCTGCTTTGTACTTATCCGGCGGGAGCGGGCGGGGTCGGGCGAAGAGCGGGGGGCCGTTCGTCTCAATGTAGTGTTTCACTTTATGCTTAAATTGCGTCGTCGGTGATATGGGCTTGAGAACATCGGCAAACTCTTGAAGAAGGTGGCTGTATCTGTGACTCGGTTCGACTACATACAGCGTTGTATCTTGTGTAGTGCGTATCGCCACGGTGTTGACCGATAACTCAGTTATACTGTCGACTAGTTTCTTGCGATGTAGGTCTACTAAAAGTCTATGATGTCGCAGGAAGTCAGCGCCCAGTATAGACATTTTCACATCAGCCATGATGAATGTCCACTTGAAATTTCTTCGTAGTCCCAAATTTAATTGAAGCGTTTTCTCTCCGTATGTTTTAATCGGTGTATTATTTGCTGCGAATAACTTAAATGGCGTCGATATCGGTGTTCGCTTATTCTTGACGGCTAGCACCGAAATATCTGCTCCAGTGTCCACTAAAAATCGTTCGTGTGTATTTTGTTCCGTAACACACAGGCGGTTATTTGTTCTTGCTACACCGACGTCCGCCACAGTCGATGCGGTCTTTAGTTTTCCGACTGCGATCTAGCACACGGTGGTTGACACTTCATCGCCTTGTCTCCAAAACGGTGGTGATAGAAACATTCCCATCCTGGGTCTCCTGGTCGCCTGCCGGTCCTTGATCTTGGCCGAGAGCGGGATCTTGATCTTGAGCGATAGCCATAACCTCGAGATCGTGAACGTCCATAGCTATTATTTTTCTCCATCCTTAGTGCAGCGATTTCGAGTGAAAGCTTTTCTATTTGTTGAGATAGAATTTGAAACTGCGCATCTTGCGTCATTGAACTCGTAGAAGGCGTAGGCGAGGCTTGTGTGACTTCAGCGACCGTAGTTTGCTCCATGTGTTCCATCATCTTATCAGCCATAGATGCCAAAGTGTTCAGTTGCGATTCGGTGTTGACTGATAATACAGCGCGGACTTGTGCAGGTAAGTGACTTGTCCATAAAATTTTCAGGGCGTCATCAGGCACTTTGTTTCCGGACAGCTCTCGCATTACACGTAGCAGCTGTGTAGGTTTTTGATCACCCAGTTCTAATCCACTCAATAATTTCTGGAATTGTCGCGACTCGGATTCTTCATATACTGACATCAGTCGAGTCTTGAGCGCAGTATATTTTCCTGTGACCGGAGGTGCGCAGACTATGTCGCTAACTTGCTCGATGTCTGTTCTGTCCAACACAGCTAACACCAAATAATATTTTTGATCGTCGCCGGTCTTATATGGTGCGACGACAGCTTCGAATTGAGCAAACCAAAGTTTCGGTTGAGTTCGCCAAAACGGTGGTATCTTGGATTGAAGCGAAATAGAAGAAATATCTCTTCCAGTTTCTTCGATTCTCGATGCAAAAACCTGTTGATCTTCCATTTTAAATATTGATTTTGTAGGTATTGTGTTTTCTGGTGCAATAAATTGTACTCTATTCCATTCTATTATTCTATGGGTAGAAAAATTTTCGAGTCGTATAACTGCAGTTCACTACATCTCTCTGTGTACTGTGACCATCATACTGTGATCGCCAACAAGTCGTCAGCCACGTGCGACCATTGTTACTGTTTTATATATTTATTAAGGCTTTTATTCTGCAATAGACATCATTCGGGTGAAATAATAAGCCTTATGTTGACTCGTAGAGGTAGATATTTAAATTGCAGTAAACAAGGCATGGAAATTAACCATGCTTATCTAACAACAAAGTGTGAATAAACTTTTGAGGTACTTACTTCTAGTAAGTACCTCCAAAGTTCATTCACACACTGTTTAATGAAGACTCCAAATAAAACAATTATCCCGGCAATATAATAAATAGTTATAATATGAATAGATGATTAATACCATACGCAAAATAAACAGTTCACCAGAGGGAAAGTTGTAACAATGATACCAGAACAGTATCTGAAATTACACACACGCCATATACTTAGATATGACCATCCGATATGATAATAGAACAATCTGTGATCACACGAGTAAAGTATACGATAATTTTATGATACAAATATTAAATCTTGCGAACACAAAGGACATCAACCACTTTGTATGGCGTTTGGGCTTGAACATGAACATAAAAATATTGCACTATTTTTTATTTTATTGAGTGGCTTACAGTACATAGAAAACATATATTTAGGAAGTTTTGTATCAAATTGTTTAATATGATAATAAAAAATAAAATTCACTAGGCAAAATCGGGAAGTCCATATTCATGCGCGGGTCGTCATGTAAAACGGGTTCATTATTCGAAGAAATGCCAGGGTAAACGTTTAAAGCGGGTTCTGAGTCCAAGAGTGAGCCGGGATCGTTAGGTAAAAAATCATCAGAATCCATTTTGAAAAGGGTAAGTTGTCAAAAATATCCAAAGTCAAAATAATATTCACAAACGAACAAGAGCACAAACACAGAGCGAGTGACATTGACATTGACAATCGATCACCAATCGATTCTGGATCGGGGTTGCCAGTTCTCTGCATTAGGAATCAGTCGATTTGAATTCCTATGGAATCGATTTCAAATCGTATATTATATTATGCTGAGATGTTTTGCTTTGCGTTTTATTTTTGTATTTATGCTGAGCTGTTTTGCTTTGCGTAATTATTTTGGTTATGGCCCATCTAATTAGAATCTTCAAGAAAAGCACGCGTTAATAATACTCGCTACCATGACGGACAAAATTCAAATGAACGAAGACGAAATACCAATTACGACGATTATTACAATTGTTACGTTTATTACATTTTTTTCTCGATGAAAACTTTCTTCGTTTGTTTTACGTTGCGTAGGCAAGCTGATGATTTTTAACACTTCAAAAAAAAAATGTTGTTCTACATTAAATATATTTTATTATTTGTGTGCGGTTAAGATGATGATGTTGCTAATGATGAATATTCCACAACGGCTAGATAAAGCTCGGTCTTCCATCAAACATTTTAATGTTTTGAAGCTCTCGAATTGAAACATCGAATATCGATGTTATTTTTTTTTAGTTTTTATTTTGGCAACCCTTACTCAATGCATCCCGAATGTTGCACAGCAAACCAACTGTCACCCAAAGATATTATAATATTATCTTTGCTGTCACCATACACAACCAATAGTCAATTAAAAATCTTTTTTATTCGTTTTTAATATCATTTAGTTTGACACTCCCAAAAGAAACCAATGTTTACTAAATATTATTACTAAATTATTTATGAATTTCTTTTTTCCCAATACAGCTGTTCACCGGTTAGCCCAAAATGGTTGAAGTCCTTTGTGTAATAATTTGCAAGAGATATTATCAATGTCCGACCAATGTTAAGCCTCAAGCTCAGGCTTGGTGGCAAGCTCTCAGCTTGCCACCAATAAATCTATATCTACTATGCTGCTCGAAGATCAAGGCCATGCCCTCTGTCCAGCATTTCTTTTAAGTGCACACATGGACTGGATACCCTGTGATTCGTAGATCCGATTCCTACCCGTTCCTTAATTCATGCAACTCATTTTATAGATGTTTGGAACTTAGGATTAAAGACATGTGTTCCCATTAAGACATATGTACAGACGCCAGCACATCCAGCTACCCTAATCTGTCAAATTTCTTTTATAGATTTTCAACTTTATCACAAATGCATAAGGTTCACTTTCAATTGGGGAAATTTGTCAGATTGGGGAAGCTTGATGTGCTGGCGTCTGTACGTCTTTTTCATAAGAACTTAAATATAAAAAAAAATATATAAACATGTTCGTTGGTATAGAGTAAAAAATATAAAATAGTAACAATACTTATATCATATTATTTTTGATAACCTCTTTATTGTACAACACAGGAATAAACGATTAAAACTATTATTAACGCTTAATAAATACAATTATTAAATACAATACAAGTTAATACAAAACAAATAACAAACAGAATAAAATCCCTGTAATCCCTATGTCGCGGGGTACTTTACAAAAATATTATAGACGGACACAAATTACATCCAGACTGAGAACAACTATTAATTGGTCACACAAATAGCTGTCCGGCGCGGGACTCGAACCCCTACACGAAGTGGCGAGGCGACTGTCTTAGCCGCTGCGCCACACGTGCATTCAAAACGTACTTGATTGTTAAAATTAAAATAGTTACAGAAAATTAAGTATTTTCATACATAAACTGTCAAATTTGCACTGTCGCTTAGTCTGTGTGATTTAAATATGACTCGTTCATGTTTGAGCCTACTTAAATGGGAATTTGTTCGAGACGTTCTTTCTGTAGAATGAGGGTCTCATAAACTGTAATATTCATTTATATACCTAATCCTTATTAAACATTTGAACGAGAGACAAGGTAATTATGCGATAAGCAGAATAAATAGGTACTTAGTATGCATTTAGTACGTGTTTTAACAAATCTCATACTAAACCTACTATACGAAATATCTATCAATTTCCATCACATTTACACTGGATGCTATATATGGTTGTATTAGAGAATATATGCTCGGGTTGGGATATCTCCATTAAGACTGACCGCCATGGCCGAAATAGTCGACCAGGCGGATACTATTGATAAGCTCTCAAGCTTGTATTTCAAGAAAAAAATTTTTTTTTTTTTTACATACTAAAACATTTATTACATAATTTATAATATCTATACATATAATAAAATCGTAGGAAAGTCAAAACTGTACATTGAATATTTTTAAAAAAGGATACTTAGGGCGTGATCTACAATCGAAGTCGAAGTCAAAAATTTAGTTTTTTGAATTTTTGTCTCTGTGTCTGTGTGTCTGTATGTATGTCCGGGCTAAACTCAAAAAGTACAGCATGGATTTACTTCAAATGTTGCATGAATATTACTAAGAGGTCGGGTCAACATATAGGCTACATATTATCACGCTATCACCTACGGGGGAGGAACTATGATAATTTATAAAATTTAACGCGGGTAAAACCGCAGGGCACAGCTTGTTATTAAATAACCATTATCCGCTAAACTGCACAGCAGTTTGTTGGCAGGAAGATCACTCTCATATTAACTAGCGTTATGGTTATTATAACACTATACATATATTTAAGCCTTACGGCTAAAGGTCCAAAATGAATAGGTTACAAAATACGAGGTAGGTTCCTTACATCATTAGTGGAATAGCCAATATGTATTAGTTATTCCACCAATGTTGCAATAAAGATAAAGAACAAGGATACCTACTCTAACTATAGTTCCACATCTAAAAAAGCCGGCCAAGTGCGAGTCGGACTCGCACATGAAGGGTTCCGTAGCAGCAAGTATTTCAGTTGATTAATTGAAAGCAAATTGCGGTTTATGACGTATTTAAAAAAAAAACTAATTGCTAGATCTCGTTCAAATCAATTTTCGTAATTAGTTTGCATAGACGAAATCTATAAAGGTTCCGTTTTTTGCCATTGGCTACGGAACCCTAAAAATGCTTCTATTAAAAAACTATCATCCCCATTATCACATCAGCCGAAAGACGCTCACCACCAAACAAGAGCCTCCCCAAAGATCTCCACAATTGCCGGTCTTACGAATTGTCTTGGAAGCCGCTAGATTCGGGTAAAAAACTATATGGCCGCAGAAATAGTTTCGCCATGTCGTCAGATCTTTCTACCAGAAAACAACCGAGTGGTAAATCGACCATGGCCCACTCCAGGTATTTTGTAACGCATTCAAGAATTTATAAGAGAACTAGCTACGCCCTGCGGATTCACCCACGTTTAAGTAGTTTTGACGTAAAAGAGTACCAAACATACATCCATACATCTATGCCCACAAACTTTCGCATTTATAATATAAGTAGAATGTGTACCTCTAGCGGTTTTGGCAGTGCACGCCTCAATAGCTCGCAGATCGTAGATTTTTTCGTACTTACTTGACACTTATCGTCATATTTTGGACAATTCACACAATATCTTTATAACGACTCATACGTCCGGTTCATTTGACACATGATGTTACTATATCCACGTGATTTCGACCTTGCAAATGCGACCTGACTATACGGATAAAACACATCGGATTAATTTATTACATGTCCTAACCTAAAAAGAAAAAATTGTGCTATAAATTGTGAATCTATTTTCATTTTAAATTATAACAGGTGCGATATGTAATATTTTTCCGAGTTGAACAAACTCCTACAAATTAACATCGACTTTACAAAAGAAAACATCTAATTGCAACATATTAACGTACATAACAAAAAACTAGATTAAATACTCTTTTAAATGATATATTAATATCTATGAATCCCATACATAATTACAAAGAAACATTCAAAAGAAATCTATAACTTATCTTTATAAATTGTAGCCTATGTGTTATTCTGATGTATAAGCTATATTATTGTAAAGTTTCATTAAAATTCATTCAGTAGTTTTTACGTGAAAAAGTAACAAATATCCATCAATCCATACTTACTAACTTTCGCGTTAATAATTAGTAGGATAACGTTGACGTTACGTTTTCAGTTCGCGACCGTGTGACATTCTCCGCGCTGCGGGTAACACTGGTGCTCATGGCAATGCAAACGTTATCAGGATGCTTCGCGCTCATGAACTACGCAGCGGACGTGTTCAAGCGCGCGGACACCGAGTGGAGTCCTAACACGTTAGCGCTCTTCGTGGGCTCCTTGCAGCTGGCTGGATCTTTCTTCACTACGGTCTCAATTGAGAAGTTCGGGAGAAAGGTAGGTGGAATTTTCATCATATTAATGCGTTATAGATTGTCGAGCCTCCTGTGTTCGAGCGCTGAAAGTTGTCCGATCAGGCCTTAGTACCCAGGAGGACTCGGTTACGATTTCTAAACAGGGCTATCTTAGTATAAAAACAATTATCTTGGGAAAAATAAATTAGTTTTCCCAAGGTTATTGTTTTTATACTAAGATAGGATCTTTCTTCACTACGGTTTCTATTGAGAAGTTCGGGAGAAAGGTAGGTGGAATTTTCATCATATTAATGCGTGATAGATTGACGAGCCTCCTGTGTTCGAGCGCTGAAAGTTGTCCGATCAGGCCTTAGTACCCAGGAGGACTCGGTTACGATTTCTAAACAGGGCTATCTTAGTATAAAAACAATTGCCTTGAGAATACTAACTTAGTTTTCCCAAGGTAATTATTTTTATACTAAGATAGGATCTTTCTTCCCTACGGTTTCAATTGAGAAGTTCGGGAGAAAGGTAGGTGAAATATTTTAGCATTTTAATGCGTGACAGATTGTCGACCTCGAGTGTCCAGCGCTGAAAGTTGTCCGATCAGGCCTTAGTACCCAGGAGGACTCGGTTACGATTTTTAAACAGGGCTATCTTAGTATAAAAACAATTACCTTGGGAAAACTAACTTAGTTAAAGGTAATTGTTTTTATAGTTAGTTTAATTAACACAGTGCCGTCTGATCCCAAACTATACAGAGCCTGTACTATGGCAACCAGACAACTGATAAACATAGTTATATATTTCTAAATACATAGATACATATTAAGTATATATAAATTACACCCAGCCACACAGAATAAATAAGCGTATGCTCATCACGAAAAGATTTGTCCTAGGTGGGAATCGAACCCACGACCTATGGCTTAATAGGGTTACCACCACTTGACCAGGAACACTAATTGCCCGCGATGTTTGTTGGACACTATGGGTTTGCCCCTAGTACCGTGCCGACGTGCATATCTATATTTAAATCTTGTTAGACGAGATTTCAGATTATATTAGACCTTGTCCGGTCTCATAGAATCTGTCATATAACCAGAAGATAATCGGTGTTCGTACATACATGAAAAATATATATAAATTATACCCAGACACAGTAAAAATAAACGTGTTCATTACACAAAGATTTGTCGTGTTTGGGGATCGAACTCACGTCGTCTGGATTAGCAGCAAGGGTCACTTAATACTAGACCAACTTTCGGAGCCTGGTTGATTGAATGACTTCCCTTCGTGCTTCCCTCCGGGTACGACTATGATATTCGTTACAGGTATTTAGAAGCCAAATAAAACCAACTTGATTACTGAGTGCTTAGTGTGAGTTTTTTAAACTACTCGGTCGCGTTAAAGTAAACTTCAATTTGTATGGAGTTTAATCAGCGCCATCTAGCGAAACGTTTGTAAACCATATTTTGTGAGTGCGAGATCGTTTGTTAACGTAACGATCGTGACCATCGACTAACTTTATCGATGTGAGCATTGAAACGAGCTCGAATGACGTTTTTGCGAGTGCGAGTTACAATATTAGCTAATTTTGACAGTTCGTTCGTGAACTTCTTCACTTTCGAGCGAGTTAACTTTGTCACGAAGCTTTTGGTAGTGAAAACGATATGAATACGAACATCTTTTTTACGGAATTAAATTATTTGTGTGTTTTCATTGAAGAAAAAATATGATGGAAGAGATTTAAACCTTTTTCCACTTCTCTGTGGATTTTGTATCACCGCGGTTTAAACCTTAGTGGTATTTAGGCTTATGTTATGGATGCGATTAATATAGAGATTATAAATAAATTATATCGATGTAACTCGCACTAAGCACTCAGAGTGCTTAGTGCGAGTTACATCGAACAAATCGAATAACTTAACCACAGCGTAAATCGAGTATCCGTTGGACACGATGTAAAGTGAGTAAGTCTGAGTGTGAGTAACAAACTAGTTACTCGATTCAAACAACGTTTCCTCACCAAGTACAGCGTTTTTTTATTCATTATGTTGGTAGCACGTAGTTTCTATGCGATAAACCGACCAAATTAAATACAATGATTTTTAACGTTATTTGTATAGAGGTGTTGTACTATCAAAAATAGTCGTGTTATGCTCGGCGTCACTTCTTCGATTTTGTAGTGTAAACAAACTGTATATGTACCTATACCTATGTATATCCGTGAATTATTGTTTAAAACTCAAGATTTAGAATAAAAGGGAAAATGAAAACAAGTCAGCATCAATTTGACTTGTTAGTAAGTTTTGTGGAAGAGTAAGCAATGAAATGTGTACAATTTCTTTTTTAATTTTTTTATCATTAAAAGGAATATACCTACATTATAATTTATTTATAATCTCTATATTAATCGCATCCATAACATAAGCCTAAATACCACTAAGGTTTAAACCGCGGTGATACAAAATCCACAGAGAAGTGGAAAAAGGTTTAAATCTCTTCCATCATATTTTTTCTTCAATGAAAACACACAAATAATTTAATTCCGTAAAAAAGATGTTCGTATTCATATCGTTTTCACTACCAAAAGCTTCGTGACAAAGTTAACTCGCTCGAAAGTGAAGAAGTTCACGAACGAACTGTCAAAATTAGCTAATATTGTAACTCGCACTCGCAAAAACGTCATTCGAGCTCGTTTCAATGCTCACATCGATAAAGTTAGTCGATGGTCACGATCGTTACGTTAACAAACGATCTCGCACTCACAAAATATGGTTTACAAACGTTTCGCTAGATGGCGCTGATTAAACTCCATACAAATTGAAGTTTACTTTAACGCGACCGAGTAGTTTAAAAAACTCACACTAAGCACTCTGGTTAACAATGATAAAATAATTTAAATTTTATTTGGTCAATGGCTTCGTAAGAAATAAAGTACATGTATTCTAACAGCAAGAACGATAATGTTTTCGAGAATGAGTTACAAACACAAATTAAACATAATAATTTATAAAATACTTAAGTTCTAAAAATATAAAAAATAAAACTCTTAAACAATTTCCTTGAATGTCCTGTCCTTAGACGGTCACCGCAGCCTAGTTGGTAGTGCTCCTGCCTACGAAGCTGGTGGTCCTGGGTTCGAATCCCGGTAAGTGCAAATATTTGTGTGATGAGCACGAATATTTGTTTTTGAGTCATGGATGTTTTCTATGTGTTTATGTATTTATCTATCTATATAAGTATGTATATCGTCGCCTGGTACCCATATTACAAGCTTTGCTTAGTTTGGGGCTAGGATGATCTGTGTGACATTGTCCCCAGATATTATTATTAAAAAAAAATAAGTCGCTGTCTCAGCACTATCTGGGTTGATTTTTACCATAATCATGGCGTAGGTAATATTGATTGATTGGCAAAGCAGTTGGTGTACAATTATTTGTTAGTCTGGATAAATAATGATTAAATGTATTTGTAAGTTGTTCCCGGGGCTCCCCCCATTAACCGCCAAGAGAAGTCCACGACAGGTAGGTTTAGTCCGACATACCCACCCGCAGACACTTTTTAAGGGTGGCATGCGAAGGCATTCCCCCTGCCTTATCAAAAAATGACTACTAAGACTGCTTAAAACAAAAAAATGACAAAATTTACATTATTATTTGATATGTGGTGCGTATAAGGAAAAACTTTGTTATATTAGATTGTTGTAAAGTTTATATTGTGCCCGCAAACAATGGCTTGTTTTTCTTAATCCCTACATGCAATTATAAAGTGTCAGCATAAATTCAGTTTTAATTTTTCGAGATTCTTTTGTTTAAATATAATTTTTTATCGAGTCAGTGTAATTAAATCGTATATTGAGATCAAATACTTTCTTTTAAATACCACGAACACTGACATACATTTATAATTCACTTCGCTATATTCGCTAAAACTAGCTGGAATCGCCCAATTTAATTGTTAACGGTCTTTGTAACGCTAAACTAATAATTCCGAGTAAGCTCGCAGAGATATTATAAAGATCTAAATGGTTAATATTAAGAATTAATTTAAATCTACATAATATTTTAAATGCGAAAGTTTGTGACTCTTTCACTCAAAATCTACAGACCGCATTTTGATGAAGCTTTGTATATGGTAATATAGCTTATTTATCCGAATAACACATTGGCCATAATTTAATAAGTTCAAAGCGGTTGAAACCGCGGGATAAATAGCAGATCACCTGATTGAACGTTTATATTGATAGAATGTTTGATTTTTTTCACAAATTATTCACAAAATCTTTCCACGCGCAGTAACCATTCGGATCAGTTGGACACCACTTCAGTTTCATTAAAACTCGTTGTGGAGGATTTTCCAAAGACAACTTCGTTCCCTCCCTTAACTGTGACCACGTCTGATACACGTACTCTATTTTCAGGTAGTCATTTTCAGCATCAGTCCATCTTTGGAACACAATCTTACCACCTATAGGAATGGGTTCATATTGATTAGGCAGTTCAACTAACTTAAAACCCATAGAATGAATTACTGAATTCAAGTTCAAATCATGCCCAACTATTAACATTAGCGTCGGCTTCTCATCGAAGTTATGGAATGTTGTGTACAAATACTTGCGCAGCGGTCCACCGATATCTTCGGCAACTGTAGCACATCTTATATACTGATCTTGGCGATTTATTTCTGTTAAAAGTTTCCACTTGTGTGGACTTGTTATTTGCCCCCATGCCACCTCCGCCATAGGAAAACCGTTGAAATAGCTCATTATGAATGAATCTATTGCAATAAATCCTATATTCAGTGGTCCTTTCATGGTCAGCTGTTTTCCAACTTTATAAAAGATCTTATTGGACTTGACGTCTCCGTTTCCTAAATCACAGATGGAATCCACTTTACATACTGCAGAATTCTTTATATCCAACACATTACTGAGTTCAGCCAATGCCGCATTTAGTTTTGAATTATTCAACTTTCTATATATTTCTTCTATGACTTTGTTTCTCTGTGCTTCAGTAGTGTTGTGTATTATGGGATCAAATAAAGGATCTAGTTCGTCTATATCTAAGTGATGAACAGGCACGTCGCAGTTTTCAAATGCTGATCCGAGAAAGGCCTCCGCGGTTGCTCTAGTTCTGTTGAAATTATTTGTATATACGTATATATTATCTTCATAAGGGCACCCTTCTGGTAGTAAAGCTTCCTTCTGGAACCATTGTCCAAAATAGTTCCCCATATATCCTTCGAGTAGGGCGCCTCTTTCTGTCAATAGTCCCGGGTCTTCTTTGTATTTTGGCCAAACCTTTGGAGACATCGTTTCCAATTTCGTCCCTACCGGAGATCGTACGCCGTGGCGGCCCAATATTAAGACTTGTTTTAGTTTGAAATTGTTTAATTCGATGCCTTTACACAGAGTGATTGTTAAGAATAGCAATATAATGTTAGACATATTCTTCACTATTTTATTAAAGTCTTTACTACACTATTATTATAAGTATTGTAGTTCGATTAGAATGGTGAATTTAGTTGAACTAAAGCCAAATCACGACAGGTAAGTATATTTATATAACATGAGTTCCAACATTCATAATGGTCATACCAATTTTTATACAAAAAAATGGTATGAATTAGCTCAAAAGCCTGATTTGTCTAATGTAAATAAGAATAAAATAGGCACATGTCTACCTACACTTTTAAATAGTTAACTGCGGGTCATTATGTAACTAATTGATATTATAATAATATATTATATCAATTAACCAATGATCTGCACTGTTAACTATCTATGGATGCCTACATAAATTAGAATAAAACAGTAATAATTAAATGATAATTATTTAAAAAAACCGGCCAAGTGCGAGTCAGACTCGCGCACGAATGGTTCCGTACCTATATATAAATAATATCCTATCAGTAAAACGAGCAAAAACTTGACGTTTGTTGTATGGGAGCCCCCTTAAATATTTATGTTATTTTATTTTTTTGTATTTGTTGTTATAGCGGCAACAGAAATACATCATCTGTGAAAATTTCAACTGTCTAACTATCACAGTTCATGAGATACAGCCTGGTGACAGACAGACAGACAGCGAAGTCTAGTAATAGGGTCCCGTTTTACCCTTTGGGTAGGTACGGAAACCTAAAAAATGCTAGTCCGGCCTCACTCTCATTGGGTTCCGTACATTTATATGTCTGTGTGATGAACAACTCAAAAAGTCTGTGTATTATGCTCTTGCCCTATCTTTGCTTTCTTACTGCATTACCTCTTGGGGTGGTGCACCAAAATGTAGGATGATACAGTTAGAGCGGGCTCAAAGGGCCAATCTAAAGGTATCATATTCTCGCCCATACCGACACCCCACTACTCTGTTATATAAAGAGGCAAAGGTTCTAACTGTTCGTCAACTATTTATAAAAAACATATTACTGAAGCAACACTCTCAGCTTTATTTTGATCCGTCGCTCTGTAGAGGAAAACGACGATTCAACCCTGTTGATAGACCATGTACTCACCTAAAAACTGTGGTAGCAAAGAGGTTCTTCTGTCATCTTGGGGGCTTCTTGTACAATCAAATTAATAAAAAACTGCCTATGTACCATCTAACTGCCAAAAAATGCAATAATAAAATAACAACTTGGCTCCAGGCTAATGTAACAAAAACATTTATAAATAAAATTTACCTGGTATCCTTGCGCAAAAAGTAAAAATAATAAACAAAATACTCATACGTGCATCCACAAAACACCTCACGCACTCACATACCACATACACACACTAATACACATACACTCATACACACACGCACACACACACACTTTTGCTCAAACTTTTATATATGTTTATTTTTTCTCAATTGTTAATATGGTCAATACTCCAATGGGGTGGGGGACCTGGTGACCTGAAATACAGGCCTATTAGAGCCTAGTTTGGGCATCAGTCTTCCACAATATTTTTGTTTAATGTTGTAAAATTTTCTATGTCTGTAACCATAACACTATGTACCATTTAATAATATTGTGGAGAGAAATAAATAATATTGATTGATTGATTGATTGATTGTGTTATAAATTCGTAAAAGGCGACTAAGGGATACACAAAGTAGTCAGATAGTAGCAGCCACACCAGGGTACTATAGCTACCACCTAACTGCGGTCGACAACTCGCATACCAACGCCTATGATATATGTATGTACCTAATCTTGCTAAAGAAAAGATACGTCCTTAATTCCGTAATCCCAAAACATGATTAAATTTTCCCCTACGGAATAAAAACGCAAAGTTCTTACCGGGGCTCCCCCCATTAACCGCCAAGAGAAGTCCACGGCAGGTAGGTTTAGTCGGTGCAAGTCCGACATAGACACTTTTTAAGGGAGGCATGCGAAGGCATTATCAAAAAAAAGTAACTACTAAAACTACTTAAAAACAAAAAATGTCAAAATTTACATTATTATTTGATATGTGGTGCGCATAAGGAAAAACTTTGTTATCTTAGATTGTTGTAAAGTTTATATTGTGTCCGCAAACAATGGCTTGTTTTTCTTAATCCCTACATGCAATTATAAAGTGTCAGCACAAATTGAGTTTTAATTTTTCGAGATTCTTTTGTATAAATATAATTTTTTATCGAGTCAGTGTAATTAAATCGTAAATTGAGATCAAATCCTTTCTTTAAAATACTACGAACATTGACATATACATGTATAAAATTCGCTTCGCTATAAATAAAAAAATAAAAATAATTTATTGCAGACTACATGGCCCATTTTTGTTAGTAACAATTTGTACTTAAGCACTATGTTAGTAAATTATAGAATAATACATCAGCAATATATAATACAAAGAATAAATAAAAGATTATATTATTTATAAGGACGGATGCCCCCACGCAGTAAGTTTACAGGACCCCTCGCGGCGTGGAGTTCTGTAAACCTACCGAAAAGTACGGTATCCGTTCTGTCCCCCACCATTTTCAGAATCTTGTTCGGGCTCCTTCGTATTCGTGTCACAATTGATGCAACTTTCTTGCGCATTATTGCATAGAAGTCATCAACTGCAGCATCAGCAAACATGCCGGATGCAGTACCGTGGAAGCCCGAAAAGCGCTCTAAATATATTATTATATTGGACGCGCAAGGCATTGTAGGCCTTTTGAGTAAAGTTGGCCCATAGGCAACTAGTGTAGAACGTTTGACAAAAAGCTTTAAATAATGTTATCTTAACTGGCGCTGTACATCTAGCAAACCTACGCGCCAACATGTTACCCCGCACCGACAATGCCCTGCGTTCCCTCTCTATATCTTTATCATCACTAAGATTATCCGTTATTATGTGACTGTGATATTTAAACTCTGAAACACGACTTAGTGGTACTCCGTTCAGCAAGATAGGTGGAATAGAGGTGATTTTTGTGCCATTGGCTTTAAAAAGCATAAATTCACTCTTCTTTTCGTTGTACCGCAAGCCGTGCCTCAAAGCATAACCCTCACATACCCCCAACAGCCTTCTTAACCCCCCTACAGTGGGTGAAATAATGGCCATGTCATCGGCATAAGAAAGGTTGTTGACACAGACATCCTCATAGTGACACCCTATATGCATACTAGTAAGTTCCTGAATTAATTCATTTATGTATAAGTTAAACAACCGTGGCGAGGTCAAGCCTCCCTGCCTGACACCGCATTCCAGAGTATATTCGTCAGAATACGCACCCCCCCACCTAACCGAGTTCGATTGCTTACGATACCAGTATGCAAGGATGCCTACAAGATCAGATGATACTCCTGTCTTTCTTAGTTTTGCCCAGAGCTTAGTGTATGACACCAGGTCAAAAGCCTTCAATAAATCCAAGAAACATGCGTATACAGGTGTGTTTCTTTTAACATAATAATTGACAGTGTTTTTTAGAGTTAATATCGCACTTTCCGTTGACAAACGCTTTTGAAAACCAAATTGTGTATCGTGCAAACTTATACTTTTTTCCAGCTGTTTATCCAATAAACCGTCAAAAACCTTCGCTATTACGGTAGCCAAAGAAATTGGCCTATAGTTATCACAGTCTGAAATATCAGCAGTAGTATTTTTTACTAACGGTACAACAATGGTTTTCATAAGGTCTGGTGGTAAATATGTGTGCCCGATGCAAAATGTGAATAACATGGCCAATACTCTATATAGGTGTACACCCCCGTGCTGCAAGTGTTCCACACTGAGACCATCATGACCAGGTGACTTCCCTCTCTTCATATTTTTGATGAATAGTGATACGTCTTTACTTAAAAATCTCACGGGTTTGTCTGCCGGCTCATCATGCGTCTCAGTACCGAACACAAGCGGCAGGGTAGGTTTTACCTGAAATTGTTTCATGAACAGGTTGGCTATCTGTTTAGGGTCACTAAAACCTTTAACGCTCACAGGCAAACTGATCTTTCCGTTTAACTGTTTAGTACTCCTCCAGAATTTAGTAAACTTCTTAGCAGCATGCTGAGAAGCTAAGCTATTCATTTTTAATTGCTCCTGATTATTCTGACAGTATTTAAGGCGCGACTTAAAAATTTTTCGACTTGTACACATATTACCGTAAAGTATACCACTCTGAGGTTTACCCGCCTCAACATACAGCTGATAATCTAATCTAGCTTGCCTGTGTGCGTCTCTAACATGTTTATTCCATCCATACAGAGACTTGTATTTATTTGACTTATTAACAGACTTTTCGCGACTCTCAACTGATGTTTGTACAAACACCTGGATTATCTTATTATACAGCCTATCAATTACAATTCTATGGTCAAGATTTTGACACATAGTATCAGTGCATTCATATAACTCGTGTGGAAAATCAATTTGTTTCAGTAGAGTAGTGCAAGAGTCATGATATTTTTGAATCTCTTCTAAATCTCTTACGCCCCACAGCACCCTGTCATGTAAACCTGGACTTATCGTGAGTTTTGAACTTATAACTCCTAGATTATATTTAATTTCTATAGGAAAGTGATCAGACCAATACACATCGTTAAGAACTTTAATATTCGTCACAGTTAGCCAGGCGGACTTGGAAACTAAGCAGTGGTCTAGCCATCTTTTACAACCATGTGCCTCGCTTTGAAACGTATAGGTATCTGACTGCAAACCTAGCTTTACCAGATCTGCGCAAACCCAGTCATTTTCAGTACAAAAATCCAGAAGCTCATTACAGAAGGGTGCAGTGGGATGTGCGTTGAAATCTCCCAACATAAATACTCCCTCAATGTTACAGTCCATAATGATAGCATTCAACTCACCCAGACAATGAGTAAATACCGGTAAATTGTCCGCTTCATCCGTCGGCATATATACAGACATGATAAGCACTTCACGACCTTCACCTACCGTGCATTTGATCGCTACAATACACTTCACCACCGAAACATCACGAAAACAACTTTTACGCCACAACAAGGCAACTCCGCCGTGGGGCCTCCCTCTCAGTATCCCGGAAGATAGGTCAACTGCCGATTTTGCTGTGTAACTGAAGTCCTTGTCGATATCGTCCAATACTCGTAAGTCGTGAGGCAACAGCCAGGTTTCCTGTAGGGCAATCACGTCTACAGTCTTGCACAATTGCTTTACACATTCCGCACTTCGCTTAATATTTTTACAGTTAAAACTTATTAATGTACTAGGATTCATGTTTATTGTTACGGTTGAGATCCACTTAGCCCTTGCTTTCCATCAGGTTTCAATCCCAAATTTACGAAACGTCGGAAAGTAACTCCATCTGGCCATAACTTGCTATCAAGGTAAAGATGCACTCTCGATTTAAGAACATATAGCTTATATGAGTTATAACGTGTCTAGCCTCGTTCTCATTTTATACAGACTAACGCGTTCTTGAGTTTGCTTGTATATATAGTCAACAATATCCTTTTCGGCCGTATCCCTATGTACGTTCGAAATAAATAACGGCACCCTGCTATCCGCCGCTTTAAAGTTACACAGCGGTTCTGTACTTGCTTTGCCTAGCTGGCTAACAAATTGATTTCGTAGCCGCGCTATATTCGCTAAAAACTACCTAGCTGAAATCGCCCTATTTGATTATTGTCAACAGTCTTTGTAACGCTAAACTAATAGTTCCGAGTAAGCTCGCAGAGATATTATAAAGATCTAAATGGTTAATATTAACAATTGATTTAAATCTAAATAATATTTTAAATGCGAAAGTTTGTGCCTCTTTCACGCAAAATCTATAGACCGCATTTTGATGAAGCTTTGTAGATGGCAATTTAGCTTATTTATCCGAATCACACATAGGGTATAATTTATAAAGTTTGAAGCGGTTGAACCGCGGGATAGCTAGTTTAAAATAAATAGCAGATCACCTTATCGAATGTTCAAGTTGATCGAATAACGATCAGAAATCTGTTTGATTTTGTTTACAAATTATTGACAAAATGTTTCCACGCGCAGAAACCATTCGGATCAGTTGGACACCACTTCAGTTTCATTAAAACTCTTTGTGGAGGGTTTTCCAAAGACAACTTCGTTCCCTCCCTTAACTGTGACCACGTCTGATACACGTACTCTATTTTCAGATAGTCATTTTCACCATCAGTCCATCTTTGGAATACAAGCTTACCACCTATAGGGATGGATTCATATTGATTTGGCAGTACAATGAACTTGAAACCCATAGAATGAATTACTGAATTCAAGTTAACATCATGTCCAACTATTAACATTAGCGTCGGCTTCTCATCGAAGTTATGGAATGTTGTGTACAAATACTTGCGCAGTGGGCCACTGATATCTTCGGCAACTGTAATACATCTTAAATTCTGATGTTGTCGATTTATTTCTGTTAAAAGTTTCCACTTGTGTGGACTTGTTATTTGCCCCCATGCCACCTCCGCCATAGGAAAACCGTTGAAATAACTCATTATGAAAGAATCTATTGCAATAAATGCTATATTCAGTGGTCCTGTCATGGTCAGCTGTTTTCCAACTTTGTAAAAGATCTTATTAGACTTGACGTCTCCGTTTCCTAAATCACATATGGAATCCACTTTACATACTGCAGAATTCTTTATATCCAACACATTACTGAGTTCAGCCAATGCCGCGTTTAGTTTTGAATTATTCAACTTTCTGTATATTTCTTCTATGACTTTGTTTCTCTGTGATTCAGTAGTGTTGTGTATTATGGGAGCAAATAAAGGATCTGGTTCGTCTATATCTAAGTGATGAACAGGCACGTCGCAGTTTTCAAATGCTGATCCAAGAAAGGCCTCCGCGGATGCTCTAGTTCTGTTGACATTATTTGTATATACGTATATATTATCTTCATTAGGGCACCCTTCTGGTAGTAAAGCTTCCATCTGGAACCATTGTCCAAAATAGTTGCCCATATATCTTTCGAGTAGGGCGCCTCTTTCTGTCAATAGTCCAGGGTCTTCTTTGAATTTTGGCCAAACCTTTGGAGACATCGTTTCCAATTTCGTCCCTACCGGAGATCGTACGCCGTGGCGGCCCAATATTAAGACTTGTTTTAGTTTGAAATTGTTTAAATCGATGCCTTTACACAGAGTGATTGTTAAGAATAGCAATATAATGTTAGACATATTCTTCACTATTTTATTAAAGTCTTTACTACACTATTATTATAAGTATTGTAGTTCGATTAGAATGGTGAATTTAGTTGAACTAAAGCCAAATCACGACAGGTAAGTATATTTATATAACATGAGTTCCAACATTCATAATGGCCATACCAGTTTTTATACAAGAAAATGGTATGAATTTGCTCAAAAGCCTGATTTGTCTAATGTAAATAAGAATAAGATTGGCACATGTATACCTACACTTTTAAATAGTTAACTGCAGGTCATTAACTAATCGATATTATATAATAATATCTATTAACTAATGATCTGTACTGTTAACTATCTATAGATGCCTACATAAATCGGAATAAAACTGTAATAATTAAATGATAATTATTTAAAAAAACCGGCCAAGAGCGAGTCGGATTCGCGCACGAAGGGTTCCGTACCTATACAACGTGTAACAGAAAGAGTGAACGTAACTTAAGGGGCATATACGGTCTCCTTAAGCCTACCTATACACAAAATATCATACCGAAATACCCTCATTTTAATCTTGATCGTAAAATAATATACCAATCAATATATCGATAAGTATTTTTATCGATATAACGAACATCCGTAATAACACAGCACAGCCGATTCTGATTTACGCTAGAAATTGCTTGACATACCTCTGTGTTTCTATGCACGCCTGGTAGTTTGATTCCGATTGCACTCACTACACATATTTGGTTTTATTTTCGAGGATTTTTTTTATTTATAGCACTGCTGAATAGCTATTGGATACTTTACATCGTATAAGTACGTGATACACAAACACATTACGAGAATCTTTTTATAGTTTAACTTCTACTTGAAGTTGTTTTCAGTACTGATGGAAGAATTTCATTATTTCACGTTCACTAAAATCTGCACCGGCACCGAAAGCTTAACTCTAAGACTTGCCAACTAACACGAGTCTCTGTCATGTACAACATATTCATAGAATCGTAAAGCTTTCATGTTTCTTAGTTATAAAGAGGCGTGGCCTCCATCGCGACACTGTACCCTTCATGACATAGGTTCCTCGTAATTAAACAGCCTTAAATTCTGTGACCTATGAATCCTCATCATCACAAAGTGCACGTCTGAGGCTATTCTTACATAGATGAATGCATGAAATTTTCAAAATTATTACGATTACTAAACGACCTAGTTAAGGATTTCGCGGAACACTTTACTCATTACTAAACGACATTTTAGACAGTTTAGTAACTAAACACGACCTAAATAGACAGCAGTTTACGAACAACTGATGATTTTAATATTTTTAAATAAGTGAAAAATGCACAATATTTGATGAATTTGGCGGCTTTCTTCGAACGCGGCCTCTTTGGCGGCGTCTTTGAGTCCACTCAAAAGAGCCGCCTAGGTATCGAAGACGCGCGCGGCTCGCTTTCATGAATATTAAAAGATATTTAACCGTTTATTATTTATCTACATCAACTCTTTGATTTTGCCGCCATATTAGTGTAACTTTGGATATAATCAGGACGGAATTTGAAATGTCCTCTACTGTTCATATGAGCCTAGAACATTATTCATATTTTTTTATTTGTATGTATTGTATGAATGATTAATATGTCGTGACAAGGAACCTTTAAAATTTAGAGTGAAAAGAGCCGCCTAGGTATCGAAGACGCGCGCGGCTCGCTTTCATGAATATTAAAAGATATTTAACCGTTTATTATTTATCTACATCAACTCTTTGATTTTGCCGCCATATTAGTGTAACTTTGGATATAATCAGGACGGAATTTGAAATGTCCTCTACTGTTCATATGAGCCTAGAACATTATTCATATTTTTTTATTTGTATGTATTGTATGAATGATTAATATGTCGTGACAAGGAACCTTTAAAATTTAGAGTGTATCACTCTAAATTTTAAAGGTGGAATTGAAAGTGCCCCTACACTTTCTATTCCATCACTCTCATGATCCGATGGGACGACTAGCGATACGACCGGAAAGAGGTCTGGCACAGGAACGACGGCTTTACGTGCTCTCCGAGGTGTAATATCGTCAACTCCCAGACTTCGGGCTGATACTGAGAAATTTCTTTTTACGGAAAAATCCCATAATCACTTTTTGGCCCGACCCGGGAATTGAACCCAGGACTTCATTATTCCCATAATCACTTTTTGGCCCGACCCGGGATTTGAACCCAGGACTTCATTATCTGCAGTTGAACACGCTACCGCTAGACCACGAACACATTCAAATGGCGCGGCGCGCGGTGGCGGCATCTTTGACTGTGTCAAAGGCGCCGCCACGCGCGGGGCCCGCTTTGATGAATATTAAAAAATATTTAACCATTTATTATTTACCTACATCAATCCTTTGTATTCGCCGCCGTATTAGAGTTCCTTGCGACAAAATCAGGACGGAATTCGAAATGTCCCCTACTGTTCATATGAGCCTAGTACATTATTCATATTTTTTTATTTGTATGTATTGTATGAATGATTAATATGTCGTGACAGGGAACCTTTAAAATTTAGAGTGTATCACTCTACATTTTAAAGGTGGAATTGAAAGTGCCCCTACACTTTCTATTCCATCACTCTCATGATCCGATGGGACGACTAGCGATACGACCGGAAAGAGGTCAGGCACAGGAACGACGGCTTTACGTGCTCTCCGAGGCATGAGGGTGTAATATCGTCAACTCCCAGACTTCGGGCTGATACTGAGAAATTTCTTTTTACGGAAAAATCCCATAATCACTTTTTGGCCCGACCCGGGAATTGAACCCAGGACTTCATTATTCCCATAATCATGGCCCGACCCGGGATTTGAACCCAGGACTTCATTATCTGCAGTTGAACACGCTACCGCTAGACCACGAACACATTCAAATGGCGCGGCGCGCGGTGGCGGCATCTTTGACTGTGTCAAAGGCGCCGCCACGCGCGGGGCCCGCTTTGATGAATATTAAAAAATATTTAACCATTTATTATTTACCTACATCAATCCTTTGTATTCGCTGCCGTATTAGAGTTCCTTGCGACAACATCAGGACGGAATTCGAAATGTCCCCTAATGTTCATATGAGCCTAGTACATTATCCATATTTTTTCGTAATTTATCAGTAGTCGTACCGCGTTTGTTTATCTGGTTAGTTTGTATAGTTTGTATTAAAAATTAAGTACCTATTCGTTTCCGGCCAGAATAAATTCACATACTGAAAGAAAATCTTAATATTCTTACTATTTAACACACAAAAAAAATTCTACAGTTACATAAGTCAATTAAATTATTTATTTCTCCTAAATCCAACATCTTGCGGAATATAAATTTTAATTAAATTCAGTGATTTTTCCTAGTTATCAAATTTGTATGAATGATTAAAATGTCGTTGTACAGGGAACCTTTAAAAATTAGAGCAAAAATTCAGTTAAACATTTGATTGAATCTAAAATAAACACGTGTAATAAATTAATATGTGACTGTACAGAACCACACTTTTTATTTACAGTCTAAGTAGTAGGTACCCAAAGAGTTTGTGAAATGTTCATTGAGTTTTGTTAGTGTTGTTCATAAGTCGGTAATCTTACTTGTTGATTTAGGTTGTCGATAGAAAAATAAATTACTAGTTGAATAATAAATTATTATTTCTGTTTGAAGTTTCGTCCATAGGTAGCCGTCCTGATACCCTATAACCCCCTTAAGTTACGTTCACACTTTCTGTTACACGTTGTATATAAATAATAACCTATCGAAAAAACGAGCAAAAAAAATGACGTTTGTTGTATGGGAGCTTAAATATTTATGTCATTTTATTTTATAGTATTTTTTAAATACATCATCAGTGAAAATGTCAACTGTCTAACTATCACAGTTCATGAGATACAGCCTGGTGACAGACGGACAGACAAACAGCGAAGTCTAGTAATAGGGTCCCGTTTTACCCTTTGGGTACGGAACCCTAAAAAATGCTAGTCCAGCCTCACTCTCATTGGGTTCCGTACATTTATATGTCTGTGTTATAAACTCGTAAAGGGATACACCAGGTAGTCGTGTAGTAGCAGCCACACCTGGGTACTATGGCTACCACCTAACTGCGCCTGTGGTCGCACACTCGCATGCCAAGAGCGGTGACTAAGCCAAACCTCTCCAAATGGCAACGTAATAGAAACTTTTGGAGGAGGCCTAGGTCCAGCTGTGGACGATATCAGGCTTCATAATATATGTATGTACCTAATCTTGCTTACGAAAAGATACGTCCTTAATTCCGTAATCCCAAAACATGATTAAATTTTCCCCTACGGAATAAAAACGCAAAGTTGTTCCCGGGGCTCCCCTACATATCTACGATATGTATGATTAATAAATTATTCGTATGTCCTCTAAGGAAAGATATGTCGGGAACCAATATTATGTACCTAACACCTTATGTAACCATATCTTAAGCGAATAAAGTTCAGATCTTATCTTATCTCCCAACAATAATAGGCGCCAAGAGAAGTCCACGGCAGGTTAGGTTTAGTCGGTGCGAGTCCGACATACCCACCCGCAGACAATTTTTAAGGGTGCCTTATCAAAAAAAAGAAATGAAACAACTAAAACTGCTTAAAACAAAAGAATGACAAAATTTACATTATTATTTGATACTAGCTGTGCCCCGCGGTTTTACCCGCGTTAAACATTAAAAATGATCACAGCTCCTCCCCCGTAGGTGATAGCGTGATAATATGTAGCCTATATGTTGACCCGACCTCTTAGTACTATTCATGCAAAATTTTAAGTAAATCCACGCAGTACTTTTGGAGTATAGTCCGGACATACCTACATAGAGACAAACCGACATAAATCTAAAAACTATCTTTTGGCTTCGATATCGATTGTAGATCACGCCCCTAGTATCCTTTTTTTTAAATATTAAATGTACAGTTACGACTTTCCTACGATTTTATTATGTGTATAGATGGCGTGCGTATAAGGAAAATCTTTGTTATCTTAGATGATTGTAAAGTTTATATTTTGCCCGCAAACAACGGCTTGTTAGGGTTCCGTAGCCAAATGGCAAAAAACGGAACCCTTATAGATTCGTCATGTCTGTCTGTCTGTCTGTCTGTCTGTCCGTCCGTATGTCACAGCCATTTTTTTCCGAAACTATAAGAGCTGTACTGTTGAAACTTGGTAAGTAGATGTATTCTGTGAACCGCATTAAGATTTTAACACAAAAATAGAAAAATAATAATAATTTTGAGGGTTCCCCATACATAGAACTGAAACTCAAACAAATTTTTTTCATCGTACCCATACATGTGGGGTATCTATGAATAGGTCTTTAAAAATGAGATTGAGGTTCCTAATATCATTTTTTTCTAAACTGAATAGTTTGCGCGAGAGACACTTCCAAAGTGGAAAAATGAGTGTCCCCCCCTCCTGCAACTTCTAAAATAAGAGAATGATAAACCTAAAAAAAATATATAATGTACATTACCATGTAAACTAACAACGAAAATTGGTTTGAACAAAATCTGGTAAGTAGTTTTTTTTTAATGCGTCATAAATCGTAAACCATAATTTACCTTTCATTTAATCAACTATATATACTATTATATCAACTATTTTATACTTGCTGCTGCGGAACCCTTCATGGGCGAGTCCGACTCGCACTTGGCCGATTTTTTTCCTTATTCCTACATGCAATTATAAAATGACAACATAAATTGAGTTTTAAGTTTTCTTGATTCTTTTGTTTTAAACATAATTTATTATCGAGGCAGTATACAGTATCAATGACTTTCTTTTAAATACTACATATACATTAATGAAGTTACCTACTACTATTCGCTGAAAACCAGCTGAAATCGCCCAATTTGATTGTTATCAACGGTCTTTGTAACGCTAAACTTATAGTTCAGAGTAAGCTCGCAGGGAATTATAAATATCTAAATGTGGACCGTAATTAATTTAAATCTTAGTAGTATTATAAATTCGTAAATTTGTGGATATGATCGTATGGATGTTTGTTTCTCTTTCACGCAAAATCCACAGAACATGGTGAAACTTTGTAGGTGTTAATTTAGCTTATTTATCCGAATAACACATAGGCCATAATTTATAAAGTTTGAAGCGGTTGAACCGCGGAACAGCTAGTTTAAAATAAATAGCAGATCACCTTATTGTATGTTCAAGTTGATCGAATAACGATGAGAAATCTGTTTGATTTTTTTACAAATTATTCACAAATTCTTTCCACGCGCAGTAACCATTCGGATCAGTTGGACACCACTTCAGTTTCATTAAAACTCGTTGTGGAGGATTTTCCAAAGACAACTTCGTTCCCTCCCTTAACTGTGACCACGTCTGATACACGTACTCTATTTTCAGGTAGTCATTTTCAGCATCAGTCCATCTTTGGAACACAATCTTACCACCTATAGGAATGGGTTCATATTGATTAGGCAGTTCAATTAACTTAAAACCCATAGAATGAATTACTGAATTCAAGTTAAAATCATGTCCAACTATTAACATTAGCGTCGGCTTCTCATCGAAGTTATGGAATGTTGTGTACAAATACTTGCGCAGCGGTCCACCGATATCTTCGGCAGTTGTAATACCTCTTATATACTGATCTTGTCGACTTATTTCTGTTAAAAGTTTCCACTTCTGCGGACTTGTTATTTGCCCCCATGCCACCTCCGCCATAGGAAAACCGTTGAAATAACTCATTATGAAAGCATCTATTGCAATAAATCCTATATTTATTGGTCCTCTCGTGATCAGCTGTTTTCCAACATTGTAAAAGATCTTATTGGACTTGACGTCTCCGTCTCCTAAATCACAGATGGAATCCACTTTACATACTGCAGAATTTTTTATATCCAACACATTACTGAGTTCAGCCAATGCCGCATTTAGTTTTGAATTATTTAACTTCATGTATATTTCTTCTATGACTTTGTTTCTCTGTGCTTCAGTAGTGTTGTGTATTATGGGATCAAATAAAGGATCTGGTTCGTCTATATCTAAGTAATGAACAGGGACGTCGCAGTTTTCAAATGCTGATTCCAGAAAGGCCTCCGCGGTTGCTCTAGTTCTGTTGACATTATTTGTATATACGTATATATTATCTTCATTAGGGCACCCTTCTGGTAGTAAAGCTTCCTTCTGGAACCATTGTCTAAAATAGCTGCCCATATATCCTTCGAGTAGGGCGCCTCTTTCTGTCAATAGTCCAGGGTCTTCTTTGAATTTTGG
Source organism: Pseudoips prasinana (assembly GCA_951640165.1). Classification (NCBI taxonomy): domain Eukaryota; kingdom Metazoa; phylum Arthropoda; class Insecta; order Lepidoptera; family Nolidae; genus Pseudoips; species Pseudoips prasinana. The sequence continues at coordinate 11,676,093 of OX621254.1, forward strand.
CCAAACCTTTGGTGACATCGTTTGCAAATTCGTCTCTATCGGAGATCGTACGCCGTGGCGGCCTAATATTAAAACTTGTTTTAGTTTAAAATTGTTTAAATCGACGCCTTTACACAGAGTGATTGTTAAGAGTAGCAATATAATGTAAGACATATTCTTCACTATTTTATTAACCTATTTACTACACTTTTATTATAAGTATTGCAGTTCGATTAGAACGGTGAAATTAGTAAAACTGATGTACAGGCAAATCACGAAAGGTATATTTATTTAACATTAGTTCCAACATTTATAATGGCCATACCAGTTTTTATACAAGTAAATAGTATGAATTTGATCAAAAGCCTGATTTATCTAATGCAGTGTTGTTCAACCTGTGGGTCGCGGCCCCCTGGGGGGTCGCAAAGCCTCTATAGAAGGGTCGCGAAGTATCTGTAGGAAATCTGTAAATGGTTGGGAAAGATAGTCACATCGTCGCAAATGTATTTGGAGCATTATGATTAGGCCTGCTGCAAATACATACACTAAAAGTTAAGTGCGAAGTTCCAAAACTCTGGCTAGTACTTAGAATTTTTTTTTTACTATTGATAACCACCTAATCTTTGTATGATAAAGTTAATTTTTGTAAAGTGCTCCCATATCTTCACAAATTTTCGAAACAGACGTATCCGAAACGCTTTTTAGGGTTCCGTAGCCAAATTGCAAAAAACGGAACCCTTATAGATTCGTCATGTCTGTCTGTCCGTCCGTATTTCACCGTATGCCACTTTTTTCCAAAACTATAAGAGCTGTACTACTGAAACTTTGTAAGTACATATTTTCTGTGAACCGCATTAAGATTTTTACATAAAAATAGAAAAGAACAATTATTTTGGGGGGTCGCCATACATAGAACTGAAACTCTAATTTTTTTTTCATCGTACCCATACACGTACGGATATATATCTATGGATAGGTCTTCAAAAATGATATTGAGGTTTCTAAGATAATATCATTTTTTTCTAAACTGAATAGTTTGCGCGAGAGACACTTCCAAAGTGACAATATGAGTGTCCCCCCCCCCCCTCTAACTTCTAAATTAAGAGAATGATAAAACTAAAAAAAATATATGATGTATATTACCATAGAAACTAACAACGAAAATTGGTTTGAACGAGATCTAGCAAGTAGTTTTTATTTTAATACGTCATAAACCGCAATTTGCTTTAATTTAATCAACTGAAATACTTGCTGCTACGGAACCCTTTATGTGCGACTTAGCCGGTTTTTTTTAAATAGAATTTACAATTTTTATAATAAACGTCCGGTTTTTTTGACACATGATGATACTACGTCCACGTGATTTTCGACCTTGAAAATGCTACCTGACTATACGGATAAAAACACTTCGTATTAATGATTTACATGTCCTAACCTAAAAGAAAAAAATGTGCTATAAAGCTTAAAGTACATAGAACGTACTTATCTACCTCATTGTGAATCTATTTTCATTTAAAATTATGAAATTGTGGGTTAAACATGCGACATGTAATATTTTTCCGAGTTGAACAAACTCCTACAAATGAACATCGACTTTACATAAAAATAGTTCTAATTGAAACATATTAACGTACATAACAAAAAACTAGATTAAATACCCTTTTAAATGATATATTAATATCTATAAATCCCATACATAATTACAAAGAAACATTCAAAAGAAATCTACAACTCTTGGCGCGAAATATGTCCATTTCAAAGAGCTGTCACTGGTAAGCGCCACTTATACGAATGTTTTTGTTCTATGACATTCCATTATGGCGGCCGCACTTAACTTAACTTTTTTTTTAAATTCTTTACTCTATCCCCTTGACTATGGCTCTTCGATTCATACCAAGTAGTGCCGAAATTTGCCACAGGATGGCATTGATTTCAACTTAGTGAACGCGCGGGCCGCGCGGGGACTTTAGTACCCGGGACGTAGTACAGTACGGTCTACCTGCCGCGGGGACAAATGTACCCGCGGACGTTTTAGTCGTTAATATTTAGAACTTGCTTGCTGTATTCCTGTGGCAAGGTTTTGGCCGCAAGCACTTGACGATGGAGAAAATTATAATAGTGCTGTAGTATTTGAGGAAAGTATTTCTTCCATTACATTTTCATTGGATTCAATGCACAAAGGCTAAAAAGTGCACACATTCCGCAGTATCTGTAGTTTCATCCAATTTCAAGGAGTCTTCTAAATATCAGTCTACATAACGCGTATCCTCGATTAAATAAATAAGTGAATCCGAATTTCAAAGAACTGTCATCATGAAGAAGTTCTTTCTTATTACATTCATCCATCAATCTCGCTAGAAGTTGACGGTTCTGTCTTGTGTAATCTCTGTCTTTTCAGTAATTTATCTATTTGCAATAATTAAAAACAACTGTTAAATACGTAAAAAAATGGCTGGCGCTCGACAAACAGTAACCGGCTGACGGTCTCAACTAGTCGCAAAGCATGCAAGTCACGATCGTGCGTGCCGCCACTGCTTAGCCATCGTCTTAGCCCCCGTAACGCTCATTGCGGGGTAAGTACACAAAATTAATACGATAAACTTTATTCCGACAGTCACAAATACTAATTTCAAAATACCGATTTTAATATTTCCGAATGGTTCAAAATTCTCAATGGTTCAAAATTCCGAATATTACAACTCCGATTTATCATTACCTCTAGTTTTATAATTCCTAAATTTTACTATTCCTAACGTTTATAATTACTATTCTCAAATACCGAGCTTCAATAGATCGAATAAAAAAAAGTCCGACTTAATGATAATTCGAAACATCTTAATACGAATAAAATTAATATTTTGTTTCCCTGGTCACAATTCTAACTTAACCTAACCCAAATCGTTCACCAACAATAGAGTGGATCTGGCACTTGGCGGCTGCATGCAACATGCAAGCAGGCAGGCATGCAACATGCAAGCAGGCATGCAGCATGCAAGCAGGCATGCAGCATGCAGCATGCAGCATGCAAGCAGGCATGCAGCATGCAAGCAGGCATGCAGCATGCAAGCAGGCATGCAGCATGCAAGCAGGCATGCAGCAAGCAAGCAGGCATGCAACAACAAGCATTGTTTCTGTCACGGCTCCGGCGCTGCGGGGTTTGGGCGGTCCCACGCGAGCTTATCGTCGCAGATGATTTTAACGCTCACCACCACAGCTTCGGCTTGCTGGCCGGCTTTGCCAGCCAACCTCAGACGCGGCGGCGGGCCTTCAGCCCACCTGCTCCTCAGCTCGCGGGCCGCCCTACCCCTCCAGGCCTACGCGGGCTTAAATTACACTCTAGGGTAGGGTAGACAAGACTGCGTGAAGTCGGTTTTGCAGCGATTCGTTACTGTCACTAAAATTTGACTACACAACACAACATGTTGACTTTTAGTTTATTCGAAGTATTGAAAATCGGAATGTTGTTTTTCGGACATAGAACCCTTTGATGGTTTGACTATTCGAACGTATGAAAATCGGAAAGCTAACAAATCGTATTTGTGACTTTTGGTAAAATAAATTTGAATTGTAATGTCTATTATTCGGGCTTTTGAAAATCGGAACATCGAAATTCGGAATAAAATATTTCGGAGTATTTGCGTGTTCCCCTCATTGCGACTCCCTTAGTCATTCCCTCAACTCGCATTTTAATTATGTACAGATGCACCTCAAGCTACCCCAATCTGTCACATTTCCCCAATTGAAAGTGAATCTTATGCTTATATGTTAAAGTTGAAAATCGATAAAACAAATTTGACAGATTAGAGTAGCTGGATGTGCTGGCGTCTGTACCTATTTATCCGAACCCTAACTATGAAAATGAATAAATATGTTGGATTCAATATTTATCACAAAATAAAATGCTTGGAAAAAAGCGGGTAAAAAACAGGTAGGGGGGTCGCAAAAATTTCTTCATACAAAGGGGCCGCGTCATGAAAAAGGTTGAAAAACACTGATCTAATGTACCTAAATAGGAAAAAGATAGGCACGTGTATACCTACACTTTTAAATAGTTAACTGCAGGTCATTAACTAATCGATATTATATATAATATCTATTAACTAATGATCTGTACTAGCGTTGTAACGGAGGCCTCTTAGCGGAGGCGGAGGCGGATGCGAAGGAGACGGATTTCACTTCCGCGGATGCGAATGCGAAGTTGAAAGTGGATGTGAAAAGATAGTTTTGTATGAGTAATATTAATATATTTTTTTATCTCTTTCTATAAAAAAAAACTTGTTTGTCTCACTTGGTTTTGGCTTCGTGTGACTTAAGTAAATAATTACAATTACTTTGCATTGTCGCTGTACGCGCATTATTATTATTTTATGATTTATTGAAGCTTATTCCACAAAACTTCAAAGTCGGAAATTTTTCCCTGTGTGGCTGACGGCCATAAAGAATATCGCCGCCCCTTTTATTCCCATGGGGGGGCGTAGAAGTCGTCCCTAGGGGAATATACCAGAGAACGGGCAGCAGCGTTCTCCTGAAATACTACGGGAAGGTTTTTTCCCAGCAAGATTATATCTTACACTACAAACGTCAACCATTTGTAGTGTAAGATTTATTCAGACCTAATATCTCGTCAGTAGTACAGACGCCAGCACATCAAGCTACCCTAATCCGTCAAATTTCCCCAATTGAATATGAACCTTATGCTTATGTGACAAAGTTGAAAATCTATAAAAGAAATTTGACAGATTGGGGTAGCTGGATGTGCTGGCGTCTGTACATAAATGTAGATTTGGTTAAGTTACAGCCATACAGGGCAGCCATTTTTAGGGTTCCATAGCCAAATGGCAAAAAAAACGGAACTCTTATAGATTCGTCATGTCTGTCAGTCTGTCCGTCCGTATGTCACATAGAACTGAAACTCATAATTTTTTTTTCATCGTACCCATACTTGTGGGTTTTCTATGGATAGGTCTTCAACAATGATAATGAGGTTTCTAATATAATCTTTTTCTAAACTGAATAGTTTGCCCGAGAGACTAACTTCTAAAATAAGAGAATGATAAATGTAAAAAAAATATATGATTTACATTACCATGCAAACTAACAACGAAAATTTTTTTGAATAGGATCTAGCAAGTAGTTTTTTTCAATACGTCATAAATCGTAAACCGCAATTAACTTTCATTTTATCAAGTGAAATACTTGCTGCTACGGAACCCTTCATGGGCGAGTCCGACTCGCACTTGGCCGGCGTTTTTATTCTATCACGCCGCATTGGGTAAAAATGTTGTACGATGTTACGGAACCCTTCGTGTGCGACTTCAGCCCGCACTTGTTCGGTTTTTATTTCAAGCTGATGAATAACAATGTAGTTTACTCCAATTAAACTTGTTCCAGATGCCGTTAGCGTGCAGCTCTCTGGTCGTGTCAGTATGCATGACGACGCTTGCCACCTGCTTCCTGCGGGGCAACGCTGTGTCGAGCTGGGTTCCGGTCGCTGCTGTATGCATCTGTATCCTGGCGTACGGGGCTGGGTTGGCGCCTGTGCCTATGGTTGTTATGGCTGAGGTGTTCAGTTTTCAGGTAAGCTAGTATACAAGGTACCTATAACATAAACCGAGCATAGATGGAGGCGTCGGGGCGCAGGCAGCAGCCGGTAGCCCAACTCCCCTCGGGGCTGCGGTGGCAGTATGAAAGCTGTCCTCTACTGCGGCCACGTGAAAGCAGCTGCGGGAAGACAGCGATCTGTTTGTGGCGCAGTCGCTGTGCCGAATTGGCACGAATCTATGAACCTGAACAAAGTACAACGAAAGAAGATTAACTTTCCATACAAGATAAGAAACAGATGACTCTTTTTGTAGTATTTCATAAACTTTTTTCTTTTATTTATTTAGTTTCATGGGTACAAGCACTATTCGCTTCTAATTAAGTGCGCTATTCATGTTACACCTTGTTAGTAGGTATATAAAAGCTGGTGAAGCAATCTTCGCCGAAAATATCAAACAATCTTCATAGAACCAGCGGGTCATAGTGTAAAGTTTGTTGGTTAGCAAATTTTTTTTAATTGTTGTTGTATTGAAATTTTGAAACCGTCGGTCTTGTACAGACGTAAGCACATCAAGCTACCCCAATCTGTAAGATTTCCCCAATTGAAAGTGAACCTTATGCTTATGTGATAGAGTTGAATATCTATAAAAGAAATTTGACAGATTGGGGTAGCTGGAAGTGCTGGCGTGAATGAATTCCCTCAGCTTGTGTTAGCAATCCTGTCCCATTGGATAATAAGATTCTTCAGCGCGGTGTGCAAGCGCACCAATCTTTGCGCTTACGCACCGCGCTGAAGGTCGCCATTGAGCTGGCCACTATGGCCGAAACTCTAGCAAAAATACTTACAATTAAATAACCAGAATATATTTACCTTTTGTCACCAGGTCCGTGCTCGAATGGCAGGAGTCTCGATGGCTTTCAGCTTCTTCTGTAGCTCCATGACTGTTCTCTTCTACACACCCATCGCCAACCAGTTTGGTGCCTACGTCGTATTCTACACTTTCGCAGCTGTCTCGCTCTTTGGCGTGGTTTACACCATACTATGGGTCCCAGAGACTAAAGGAAAGACTTTAGAAGAAATACAGAAATATTGGAAGAAACCTGAACCTGTTTTTGTATAATTAAGAATATGTATATGTGAGAATTACTTCCGTGTATTTTACACATTCCTCAATAATGTACAGACGCGAACATATCTAGCTACCCCAATCTGTCAAATTTCCCCAATTGAAAGTGAACCTTGTGCTTATGTGATAAAGTTGAAAATCTATTAAAGAAATTTGATAGATTGGGGTAGCTGGATGTGCTGGCGTCTGTACATATCTCGACATGCGTGGTACGAGACCATATTGCTGAATCAAGCGTATGAACCCTACTCGCCGAACTTATTAATTGAGCAATATTAACCACGCGACGGCCAAAAAATCTTAGTATAAATTTGTATGCCCTATTTGTATTTGTATGCCAAGGATGGACCTTGTCGATTCTCCTTGTATTAGAGGAAATTACCACTAGTTATTGCAACTCTAACAGAATGCGGTAACGCAGCATTCTCATAGTGATTATCATCGTGCGGTGAATCAAGTACTGCCATTTTAAGTTATGGATACATGACGATGATAATTGTCTATCATTCGACGTGTCTACCAGATTCTATTCTTCTGATAGATTCTATTGAAGCGCGGTGACTACGGAACCCCTCCAAATGGTCCCCGTTATAGAAACCTTTGGAGGAGGCATAGGTATGTCCAGCAGCGGACGATATCAGGCTGATGATGTAAACATACTTATTAAAATATCTAGTAAAACAATTGACAGTACAGGATTTTAATAATACACAATTTTTATCACGTAATTTTTTAATTCAGAGATTATAGAAACTTTGGTGTACCTGCCTATCCACGATATATCTCTGAGTGAAAATATGATATTGTTTTTAAGACCAAAGTAATTTACGTATTTACTTAATCAGATATTAGAATATTATTAATTGAAATGGTGTAAGAATAATTTAAGTACTTTTTATTTATTATAGAATACGAATGGCGCATTTAATGCATTTTGTATATAAGAAAGTATATATCTGTTTATTATAATTAGAAAATTAATGTTATATGGTTGTTTTAAATTTATTCCAAACTTAAAATGTTGTTATTTATTAAATATGTTATTGAACGAATTATTCATTTTTGTACGATTATTGTAAAAAGACTGGCAACATAGCAATTTAATCTCGAGTGGCAACCACGAACCAGAAAACGTAGCGTGGGTAGGCCTCCTACAAGATGGACCGATTACCTTGTGAGGGTCGCTGGAACCAGCTGTATGCGGATAGCGCAAGACCTAGGGAAATGTGGAGATCTTTGGGGGAGTGTCCAGAAGCGTCTGTCGGTTAACCACAACTATGTACGTAATCACTACAGTTAACATACTTTTTTTCAAGTCTACTATAATTATTAACTTAAGTACCGAAAATTCCAATAAATAATTTGAATAGTAATTAATATCAAAGTAAAACGCCTGACACTATGAACTCTTACTTATTATATCATCATCATCATATCAGCCGAAAGACGCCCACTGCTGGACAAAGGCCTCCCCCAAAGATCTCCACAATTGCCGGTCTTGCGCTATTCGCATCCAGCATTAAGCGACAAACTAATTATTCGCACAAGATCATCGGTCCATCTTGTAGGGGGCCTGCCCACACTGCGTCTTCCGGTTATATATATACATAGCGTAAATTTTAGTTAGCCATTAAAAAAAAATAAAGCCAAGTTAATTCATCTTTGCTCTATTCCGTACATGTAAAGAAATGTATTTTTCTTGGTCACCCGTAAAATTACACAATACAGGGTTTCAGTACTGCCAATCTTATTCTGCTATATTATTCCTAACTTATTGATTGATCTTGTGAAGATAAAAATTAAAAACAAAATATCTCAAAAATAATAAATAAACTTGATGAAATATAAAATCCTTTGCCGTGCGGCGAAGTCAGTCTGCGCTGGCTATAAGGAACTCATTCTACCCATGAAACTCAACAGCTTTGAAAAAACAAACTACCTAAATTGATTGCAAACATTCTCATTCAGATCTCAAAAATGCTTATTAACATGTCCCACAAGTATTTTCATACGAGTACGGAGAGATCTTAACAATCTATAAAATGTATACCAAAATAATTGGAGCCTATTGGCGTGGTTAGCAAAAGCTTGCTTTTCACGCCGGAGGTTTCGATTACCACCCAGATATTTCTGTGCATGAACATGTATGTTTGTCCTGAGTCTGGGTGGGTGTAATGATCTATATAATTATGTATTTACAAAATTTACAAAAGAAAAGAGCCAGCGTTCACCAAATAAATGAAAAAACGACCAAAAAATGTGTTTATTATTTATTTATTTTAATACATAACTACAGAGAATCACTGCGACAGTGGTGCGAACGCTGCGTCGCAAACATTTTCCTTTTTTGGTACACCTTAAATCAATTATTATCAATAAAAAAAAGTTATTTTAACGCTGGTCTGACAAAAGTTTGGACATCGGAGCGGGCAGGGAGAACCCTATAGAATTTACTAAAAAAAATTGACATTACTTAGAATAAATAATTATATTACCGTATGATCACAGTCAAGTGTTCGATGCTCTGTCGGTCACAACACTAATAATCCAAACCCGTACTATTTCTAATATTTACTTATCGTATGGGCAGTGGTTACCCTAGTGTCAGAGTTGTACACGCGGCGACTTCTGACATGGCTTAACGACTGTTGCCTAATGGTTACAACCGGGACCGACACCTGATGAGGGCAACTGGCATTATTATGTTCAGCAACTGTGGCATTTCATATACCAAAGTAGCTAACCATAATCGTTTATCATTTTCTCCAAAGGAAAGTGTAAATTTGAAACAAAACCTGCATAAATTGAAACTCAATCAAAAAATCATATTCTATCAATAGACACTCTCGTCGTAATGTACGAAAGATAGACACCGGAAGATCAAATTTACGAGTTCCCATTCTAGTACCCTTACGTACCTTCGCACGAAGGTACTAAACTATGAGATTGTGCTGTGACGAAAACACCTGAAGACTCTTGACTGTGGCCATACTGTACTTTGCAATACCATTCATCATCAGATCATACAGCTTGTAATAAAAATAACCTGTGACCTTGCTATTTCGAACGGTGCTTGTGAAACTACAGGGTTCAATCCCCCATAAAAACCTACATTGATATTTAGAATAATATCACGACGAATTAAATTATTATTTCAGTTGACGCATACTTAAATAATAAGAGTCCGGTTTTCGAGGCGAATTTTAGCTACATTCTATTCACCCAAAGTGTAAACAAAACGTAAACAGGAAAATCTCACTTCACATAACATATATTAAACATTCTGAATAGAATATTGATTATTGAAAAGTGGCTAGTTGGCTATTTACTGTTTGTGAGTTGCTAATTTTAATAAGGTATACTATATATAAAGGTAAGGTCGCAAAAATTGATCCAAAAACAGTTCACCGATGGTATATTAAAAAGTATATGTTCCATTTTAATTTAATTAGTAGACGCCCTCAAAAACCAGTAAATATCGACAACACACATAATTATAACCTTAATATTAACCGCTGCGATGACCACAGACTAAAAAACCATCGAACCAACATCTGAAAAAGTCGTAGTCAACATTCGTGTCAACAAGTCGAGTCCAAACTATACAATAAAAAGTGAAAGGATAAACTCATCGACCAGCCGAAACGGTTACAACTAAAACAATAAAACAAACATTAAGATATTTTAAAACTTATCGATTAATAATCTATAATACAGACTCATTATCTCTATTTTTAGATCGATTTGTTTCATATCCAAGAGACGTTTCAAATGTCTCGTATATCAAATATTGTCTCTGGCCATACCTGGCTCTAGACAAGAATAAGACTATACTTAAGCCAAGTTCCGTTTAGAATGTTTGTAAACAAATCAATGTCAAGTTGAATCATAATCAATATTAAGAATTTTGCTCAGCTACTCTTCCGTGAATAATTGTGTCATAATCCACGAGTATTTAATCCATATTTACTCACCCAAATATCTTTAAAATACCAATAAATCTCAAAACTGTATGTGGATAACATGGAATCCCATTAAATAAATTTGAATTAGAATCAGTATCAGAACACTGAGATATTTTTTAATAATCACATATTCAACGTTAACCAAAACTAATTAGTTTAATATTTGTTTATTTCTTCTTCAAGATACAGAACAAAAAATAATCAATGTTTGTTTTCAATCAAACTAAATGGAACGTGACTCAACTATAATAAGGCGCATAGATGTTAATATTATTACATCAATTTGAGTTTTAGGCCCTATAGAACTTTAGATATTTAAAGTCCACCCTTAAAATTGATCAATTTGAATTGTTCTTACATCACGACACCATTAAAAAAAAAGGTAAAAAAGGCATTCTAGGTTTGTTAATATTATCAAACTTGTGAAAAAATAAAACATATTTTTTTTGTATACCGTGACGGTTGTGGGTAATTCGAAGGGTGGACACTAAATAACTAATACCTAAAACTAGTCATCTCAAAATACAAGGTGTAAGGGACGGCCTAACAAAAACTGGAGGTACTAGCATAGCAGCGAATCTGGAGACTGTAGCTTCGGTAGACATCAATATTATATTCCGTAATCACAAGACAATTTTGAGACAGTACTGAAATATCACATCGAATATTTTCATGATGTTGTCTATAAAACAGACGTGTGAATAAGGGGAACACGAGAGGCATGTGTACCCAAACTTCCTACAACTTCTGGGTACGCGAAGTTCATTCCCCTGTCGCTATTTACACTTTAATGACAAATCTTATGCTGGCTCTTACACGCTGTATAACTTACAGTCATAAATGACACAACGTAAATATATATTTTTCAACACTTAACCACGCAAGACATTTCGATAAAAAATATACACATTTTCATTATTTATGATCGTATTATGCATGTCCAAGAATATAACATTGATAAGGTGAAGGCCGATAATTGACCATGCATAATTTATTATATAATCATTTACAGACAAATACATAAGATACTTATGTGATGTAAATATGTTAAACAGAGTTTCAGGTATTTAGTGCCTCAACTAGAAATTAGTTCTTCAGAATAGTTTCTTAGACCATAATATATATAGAAATATCAAAAGGAATTCAGGCCAGATTTTGTTTATATTCATATCTTTTATGAATCATGTGGTAGGCGGTTTGTTCATATTCGTGACACAATTTTATTAAATTTCAGTGTCTGGTAAGGCAATGTGCCACACAGTGGTCTACGATATACCAAGCTTTTTTACTTAACATACAATAAGAGGCATCCCTAGGTTTAGATATTTCATCATTATATCATCATCATTTTGTGGGTATGGTTTCCGCACTTAGTCCCGATGTGGACCATTGTATGTGGTATTTCATCATTATATACTATCAAATTGGACAACCAACTTACAGCCTATGTGATGGTAAACAATGACGCTTGCGATGGCATTGCTCACGCGTTGATAACCCTCAACCCTCCCCTATGAGTTCAGTATTTATCCTGTTTACCGCAATCTAATGATGATTCTGAACAACCAATTTTGCCGGTGAACACTAATTACCTAATACCCTGTAGAGGGTCCATCGATGTTAACATAATTTTATAATTAGATTCCTTGTAATTTACATTAGACACAATAAAGAAAACGTATAAATAGTTCAGTATATCTTACCAACTGTAACGACGAAGAACAGACAATGATCTTTTTAAGCCATGGTAGAACTCTGTCTTGATACAAATAATAATCAATTGGTACACAAATTTGTTTAAATCAATTATAGATTTGCTATGACAAGGTATATCCTGGCTGCACAATGAAAAGAATTTTGTTAACTGAAACATTACAATATCAATCTTCGCTTTAGTAAAGAAATAATAATGTCACTATGGCATAAACACGAGAGTACTTTGTAAGAATAAAGAAGGGTTTATTAACAGGCTTTTAATAAGACTTCTTTAATCATAAACAATCAAACAGCTGGGTCGATCTTATCCAAAATGATGCGCTTACACACTGTAGATATTGCAATCAAGGTAATTGTTCACCTCTAACTATTATAAATGTGAATATGACTTTTGGATATGGAGTGAAGGCCGCTATGGCTCACGTACAATGGTCCACATCGGGACTAAGTGCGGAAACCATACCCACTAGCACATTAGTGGGACAAGATGATGATGAATGTGACCTTCCCACTGTTAATACTCAACGGAACATCATTAAATTTTGAACACATGTTACCAGAGGTTCATTAAAAAATCTAGGGTACCTTTAACCCAAAAAAAGTAAGTAAGTTGTTCCTAAGGGATAATGAGAACGGAAAGTTGGTGAAGAATATAATGAGAAAAATCAATTAAAACTCAATATTTTCAATTAGCTAAGCATTAAAATAATTACTGCACTGATTAGTTGGATATCAAATCAAATTCCTACCATTTATCTCTCTATATGCACAATAATCTTGATTTTTTTTATTATTACTGCGTTTCGATTCTGTCAAGTATTCTTACATACATATTTCAATATGATTGGGATGATTTGCTAAATTATATAAATCATTTCGCTAATTTTATGACTTGTAAATTATTGTATACCACATAATTACTCTATTTTTATGGCAATCTGGTAATATACTTAGAATTGGCAAAAAATGCTCAATATACATAATATAGTTTAATGATGATACCAACCCACACTATTATTCTCACATGTCTAAATAACATCTGTCACCTTCAATATAAAATACAATGGTGTTATAGACACATGATTTCTATTTCTCTCAGTATTAAGAAATAAATCAATATAAATGCGACAGACTAGCGGGATGAAATTGAAAGATTCGAGACATGGTGATTTAATTGTGTACTTTAACCATTTCTTAAGCATTGATTGGTATTGGACTTTATTACAAGCCAATACAGTTTAAAATATGGTGGCAATTATATCCCCACTGCCCGGGAAAGGGATAAAACCGAACTAAGATTCCACAAGTGGTCACGTTTGACACAACACCTTCATTCTAAAAGAAAAAGAGAGAACTGATGGTAGGATCTCCAAAAGCCATTCGTGGCTACCGACAGATCATGATTAGAAACATAATTATTGAAGTTTTAATAATGACATAAGAGAAGAAAGACGTTTATTAGAAAAGAGTCCTTAAGTCCTTATAAATGAAAGTTAAAAATTCCTCAACTGTTAGTTACTGCACTATGAAGACTGTTTGATAAAAACTGAACGTGCGTAATTAAACATTTGAATGGCTATTAGTAACTAAGTTTCTTTTTATTTCTTCCGTTTCTAATGAAGAATAGATGTTAACTGGGTTATTGATAAACAAAAAAATAAGGAGACCATCTATAGTACGGTAAAAATCAAGAAAGCTATTTTGCAGTAAAATCCTCGTATAAACTCGAGACTTTATACTTTATTTCCAAGTACAACACAACACATCATTAAAAAAAATACACATATTTCTTGATACAGAGGTATAACATGTTTAGTCTTTTAGACTTTATTATAATACCACAAAATACATTGATAGCTATTTATATATATATTCGTCTGTTCTTTCTGGTACACAAATAATGACATCCAATAAGCACAACACCAAACTAATGTTAGTAACTTGTTTTGACCACTGACATTTAAATCTACCGCCGTACGTCAATTTGGCTATTCAATCAAAGGTTCTTATGTACAGACGCCAGCACTTCAAGCTACACCAATCTGTCAAATTTCCCCAATTGAAATTGAACCTTATGCTTATGTGATAACGTTGAAAATCTATAAAAGAAATTTGACAAATTGGGGTAGCTGGATGTGCTGGCGTCTGTACATACAAAATTTTATTTAGATAATGAAAGTTAGTATTGGGATACCAATTTGTGGATCTCGGCAGTAACATTTTTTTTTTATCATCATGTAGTAGAAAGTATTGATCGATCTCGATCAATCCCTCCGTCGATTGATCGAGGGGATCGCTGATTCATAGTTGGTCCTAGATTATAGGTAACTAACATGATTGTAGTACAAACTTTATTTGTCTGGGAGAAATACTTGCAGGTATAATTAAAAGTTGTAACTTTTGTAATCTATGTTATGTCTCATGACTGTCTCCAAGTTTGAGTCCGAGGTTATCTATGTAAAGAAAACTACCACATTTCGTGTTGATATTTTTTTAACCATGACCTTAATGTACAAAGTACAAAACTGAATAGTGGTAACATAATGCTTTATTTACAAAAGTTTATACGCTCGGATCAAATTCAGACTTTACAAAAAGCGACAAACAAGTCGATGCAAAGTCGTTACACGTTCACAATTTTCAATGTCCGATATATAGGACTTTGGAGTACACACAACAATGTATGTGGTATCCTTTTGTATTAACACAGTTTCTTAGTCTTATTACGCCCCTTATAAAGGACACTTGATTTAGCGATCCCACTTCTGATAGAGATAGAGATGCTACCATCAGAAGTGGGATCGCTAAACCAACTGTCCATTATGAATCTTGCATAACATTATCTGGTATAATGCACACTTTATATTATAAAGTGTCCTTTATACAAGATAATGTTATAGACATGGGACATATAAATAAGTATACCTATCGTAGTATGCCATATTCTTTGTGAAGGACAGAAGTATTTACACGTTTTGTGTAATAAAACTTGTTATTATACGGTACAGTAGTTTTATACGTGTTATATATAAATACTACTTGATAATTTACATGTTATATATCGACCTATCTGTAGAATAAAGGCACGTATGCATAATCGTTACTTTTGCGAGCGATTTTCAATTTGTCTAGTACAAAATCAGTTATAACATTTTCATAATTCTAAAGAAAATTATATAGCTAATTTCAAATCGCTCTCCGCTAAAGTAACAATTATTCAGAAGTAACTTAATTCTATGGATAGATCGATATGGAGGTATACGTGTCCTTTATAAAGGACATTAGTATATACACTGTTTATGTGCTATACGTATTTTTTATAAAGAACCGTAGTATTTACGAGTGCTCTTTACACAAGACAGTAGTATGTATACGTTTACATGTCCTTTATAAAGGACAGTAGGCTTGCCACGTGTGTAGTGTCGTATGGTAGTGACTCACGGTGCTCAGTCTTATTCGCTGACGGTGCGCTTGGCTTGCGGCTCGTCCAGCTCTGTCTCCGGTGGGTTCCCGAGGCCGGGGAGTTGAATCTGTGTGTCTGATGCTTCTGACGGCTGAAAAGTTACACGGACTTTAGTATATGTTTAGCATCAATAGTAAAAAGAAGATGCATGCAAAATTTAAAGCCGTAGTCGTATAGTAGAGATCTTTCGAACTGGCATGACCCAACGCAAATGTAGTTCATGTTACGAATGCGCAGGAATGGCATACCGGTTTAGTTAAGAAGAACCCTAACTCGTTACTGTGTTTTTAAATCATAAATCCTACTAATATTATAAACGTGAAAGTTTGTAAGTATGGATGTATGTTTGTTACTCTTTCACGTAAAAACAACTGAATGGATTTTAATGAAACTTTACAATAATATAGCTTATACATCAGAATAACACATAGGCTATAATTTATAAAGTAGCGGATAAAACCGCGGGGCACGTCTAGTATTACAATAAAATCGGTGTGGTGTGGTAAAATAATCTACAACCAAGGTAAGTTTTCTGTAAGGCATTTTAAATGGATTGCTTAAACAGTCATGCGGTCATGAGAATGTTACTGGCCACTTCACCCAACAAAATAAATCTAAACATTGATACAAGTTTTTCTCAAAAACTTTTGTACTTGGTGTAAAGTGATCAACATACACGGCGGAACACAAGGGTGGGATACGTATGAAGTTCAATCTACCCACATGATACTGAACAACTGGTAAAATATCCCTTTTTCGGGCGCACGAAAGGCACTTTGTCGCATACGGCGGGCGTGACGTATACGCCCTTTTATCATGAATCAAAACCTGGTCGTGCGCCGGAAGAAAGAATATCAGTTTGAAAATTATGTCAAAAAGTAAATATTTTTTCCCATATGATCAGGTGATGTACTTTCTATGTATGCTCCCAAATTTATTTTTAGCGTATTTTGAATATAATAACATTTTCTAGTCCCTCACGACCGAGAACATGTCGCGGCCACCGGAGAGACATGGAGGATTCCACGTCCCTTTGTTTAAATTGGTACCAATGAAATGTGCTCTCCGATCCTTAATCAGACGAAAGTCAGTGTCTTCGGGTATTAACGTAAAGTGACAGTTGCACAACAACGTTAGTAACCACCCAAGATCGAAATTTAAACCCCAAAGGGGTTGCCCTCCGGCGTGGGTACTCAGTCTGAAGTTACATTTGGCTAGCACTCTAGCATTGAAAGTCTAGGCTAACTGTCACCGAAACGTCAAATAAAAAAATAAGTTGCTCAGTTTCATTGGATATGAGTCTTCGTCCTCTTTTTTTTTCAATACAAAGCTGAGTCAATCGTAATTACTTAAAGTATCAGCGCTAAAGACTTTTTAGAAAGACATGATTGATTGATTTAAACCCATGACCGCGAGCTGTGTGACTAGTGCTAAAATGTATTTTTTTACCTTGGCGTCAATACTTCCGGAGCGGCCAACGATAAGCTTGGAAAATACGTTACATATAAATATGGGTACAGTACATAAGTAAAGTCTATCTTATTGGAGTCCATTCATGTATTCATGTAGGTAAACAAACTTCTACTTCATTATAACGTCAAGAACTAAGCACAACGAAGGTACCAGGAAAGTGGGTAGTTGTTAATATGTACAGTGCAATATACGTATACAGTGTGTCAAGAAATTATTGCAGTGAAAAAACCAACAAGTATCGGGCCCCGCAATATTAAATAATATTTCCTGGCTTAAAAAAGACCACAGTAAAATAAGAAAACCATGAAACCAACAAAATGTTTTATCACATATCACGTCATTCGGCAAATGCTGGTATGTTAGGTTACGATACTGAAATATGGCTTAACCATAAAGAACAATGAGATAAAAATACAGTGAATCTAAAAGAATCAAAAAATTTTATAAACGAAAAGAATGATAACTCCTAAAACCTCGATGGAACCTGTAAGCTACCTTGTGCACTAACAACGGCACATGTAACTTGTAAGTTGTTTGTAGTTTTTGTCAGGGGTATAGGCTTGTTAAGAGATTATAACATTATTTAAAAAATACCTGTTTGGTTTTTATTGCGTAAAGTTAAATTCAAGTCAATATCTGTGACTATCAAAAAGTATTTAAGATTTCTGCGGATGCGGAGGTGATAAAAAGAACTACGTTAGATTCACTTCATACAAATTTCGTTACAAAGACAGCTACTTAGGTTTGTTTTTATATTTCAAAATTGACCGTGTTATCATAGGTGCGCATGAAACAAAAGATAGATTATATTACGTGGCCAAGTCGGTAGACAGACAATGAATAATTATTATAGTAGCAGCGGCAAGCTGACAACCTTAGCGCGCCAGACAGCGACAATGTAACGCGTTAGAAGAGAGCGGCAAGGTTTAGGTGAATATCAAGCTGAATTGAACTTTGTTGCTTAGTAGGAAAAGCCTCTATTTCTATGAATTGTTGCGCGAAGTGCTGCTTCTGTAAGCTGTTGCGTAAGTACTTTTCAGCACACATCGAAAAGGCTACTCAGTTGACTCACTATGTCGCGATTTCCAGTTTTCAGCATCTCTGAAGTTCCCGATTTCTCTTAATAGCTTTCACAATCTCATCTATACCCGTATAATCTTTACATTTGTTCTTATATATACCTGATAATGAATTACGTTCACTCTGTTATATCTCTTTCATATTAACTTTCAAAATACTCGTTTCTAATGCATTCTTCTCATTACTTATATATTTATCTTGGGCTCTGATGGAGTTCAGTTTCGAGGTTTGAGTTCTATGCTTGTTATTGATCAAACGGATTTCCAGAAAAACTTAACGTTCGTCTTAAAATCCCTTGACAATTTTCTTACAGAATGTTCCTTTTATCCATTTTTCTTTTCCTTCAGCACATCCTTTACTATTCCCTTCATTCTTTTATAGTCAACCCAGGTTCTTTCCATATCTTTATTTGTCACCTTATGCATTGGTTGATTGGCTCTGTTGCCTATCCAGTCCAACGCTTTCTTCTTTTCACATACAACTTTTTGTACACTTCTATCCCACCAAATATACTTCATCTTTCCTCCTCTTCTTCTCTTTATTACACCACATACTTCACCAGCTACACTAACCATACATCCTTTCACTGCCTTCCATAGCTGTTCTAGTTCTCTATGTCTTCAGGTCTCTTAAACTTATCAATTCTTCTTTTGTACTCATCTGCTACTTTTGCTTCTTGCAGTTTCTAGTCCATTTTTGGACTCTGGGATTCGGTGGCGCCATCCTTTGAACAGACCACTTATTTGGCTCATTATCAGAAAGTGATCTGTATGGATTGCGGTCCTACGATACCCTTGGGTCAAGAACATTCTTTCTAAATCCTTAAACTACTATCACAAAGTCAATCATACTCTTTTCCCCGTTTTCCTCTCCAGTATATATGTACGTATGGATTCTTTTCTGTTCAAACCTAACATTTATAATATAAAGACCCTATTCCAGATATATCTTAGACTGACCCCATTCTCACTCTCACTCATCACCGAATTGACCTAGTACTTTTATAATCACGCTTTACCCCAACCCATCCATTACGCATAGTCTTTCATTATACTGAATTATGCGCAACGCATCTCTCAGGGTCTCCCAGAATTTCTTTCTTTCCTCTTGTTCTTGTTGTGATACAACTGCACCCATATCTACTACTAAGAAGATTAGGCTTATACCAACTTTCATTCTCACACACTCAAACGTACTTACTTACTTGCAAGCTCGGATAGTGTTTCGTATGGCGAAAAATGCTTTTAAATTCAACCAATATCTATAAACTTGAGCTTTAAAGTAATTGATCCCAGATTCTTTCGCTTATATAGTGGAAACTACGCGAAAACAAGTCATGACAGAGATATGATTAAACTACTAAATTGATGTATTTTTTTTGTATCAAGCAGTGTTGTGATATTGATCAAACTTGTTAAACACATGCTCCAGAACACCATCTCATAACATCAAAAATAAGAATGATTACTGTTTAAAAAACATAGAACCAACATCAAATTTACTTTTTAATAACCGAGATATGCAAAAATTGCATACTAAATTTTCCAACGAAAGAAAAAGTAATATCAAAATCGTTACACAAACACCGGATAAAACCGTGTGACATACATACAACATAAAACAAACTGTTAAATTAAAGTTGATGTTTCTTATGTATTGATCAAACCATTTGAGCACCACGGTCTTCTATAGATGACGTTCATACAGACAATATTGTTTGCTATGTATTCGTTATACACGAAAATAATGTCTCATATCTATAGACGGCCTTAGCGCTTAAAGGTTAAGTAGTTGTGAGACTGACACTCCGCCGTCGATATTTATTTATTTATTTGGAAAACCAACAGCAACAAATCTATACATCTATACAAATAAATAAAATTGGAGTGTCTGTTTGTAATATTGAAATAACCGCTTTTTACTACATAAATATGAATATGTATACGGTATATACACCAAAATAACATTTTTTACAATTTTTGTCTGTCTGTTTGTTCCGGCTAATCTGTGTAATGGCTGGACCAATTTGGATGGGACTTTTATTGGCAGGTAGCTGATGTAATAAGGAGTAACTTAGGCTACCTTTATTTTAGAAAAAGTCTTTTTTTTTACAAACAAACTAACTAAGTCCATATTTTTAACATCTAGTTAAAATATGGACAAGAAAAATATTACCAGTTAGTACATAAATATACTTTACCAAAAAAATTAAAAAATAAGTACCTTATAAAATCTAATATACAAAAGGGAGAACTATAAAGCCTACGTTGGAAAGTTTAAGATAATTATTGAAAAACTCAGCGCTCATCAGCCTTCTTACTGACGCTATACTGTGACGATGTAATTGATTATAAATATCTTTAATCAATTACATCAAAATAGTGTCAGTGGAATGTCCCGTTAAGTGGAAACTAACCCTAAAAGTACGTAGTACAAGAGCTAATTTCACCATTAAATCTAAACACTAAACTCAGTCTAAATTACATGTTTGCATTTCACCATAATATAAATGAACCTAATTTAGGCTGAAATTAGTTTAATTTCTGAAGCAGCGCCCGATTTTCGACATTTAGCTTGATAAAACGCGTTCAAGAAATGTCACTGATATTTTTACTTTTACCAAAATTTGTTATTAATGATCGGAGAATATTGGCGTGCAATAATGCAAATGCTACATTTATACCACAACGACCCCCTCTTTCAGATCCACAACATGGTTGGTTTGTTTCAGATTGTGACGTGATTAACGGGTAATGTAGGTATTTTTTTTGTTTACGCGATCAATGCGAGCTTTTGGTATTGACCTGATGGAAACTTAGTTCAAAATCACCAATTTTTCGAACTTAATTTTTAACCAGCTTTAAAAGAATCAATTCGAATGTTTGGTTTTTGGTAAGTATTTTTCGAGGGTCCTCGAACCGATTTTGATCTTTATTTTGTTATTCGATATTTTGTTTAAATCCGTTGTTTTAAAATTGAATTTAGTTTTTTTTTTAATAATTATCATTTTTTTAATACTTCTTAAATATTAGTTTTTTTTATAACTAACTATGTTTTCATTTATTACTTTTAGAATTTCCAACATACTAAACTGAAAATAAGTTTCAGACATCTTTAAAATGAATTGTATAAATTTAAGGGCGGGTGGGAATCGAACCCACAACCCACGGGATATCCGGCTCCATGTGCGTTATCAGCTACGCCACCGTGGTTCTTAGACTCTATGTTATACAATCCATTCGATATTTCTTAACGCAATTAAACGGTTTTAACGCCTTCTTACGGAACCGTACACAGCTAACAACGGCTGGAATGCCAATACTTAGACCGGGCAATTCCAACAGATGGCGCTTTAGTATGATGTTGATCTCGCTTTACGGTGAAATAGGCTGTAGTGTAGTTACCTCGACGTCGTTGGTGTTCTCTCGGTCCGGTAGCGCTCGCGGCCGCTTCTTGCCCCGCGCTAGCTGCGTCTCTGTGCTAGGCGATGGCTTCTTGGGCTGGAACTAAACACACACATAATCGTTGACAAATTGCCTTCTATGGCCCCACGGGCAGAGATGTGGTGGTGATATTAATCGCCGTCACCCTAATAATTGAATAAGGAAATAAAAACTCAGCATAATTTATAAGTTATTTATCGGAGGAGCTTCTTAGGAGTCTAGTCGATAATATATAAACTGCACAGATGGCCGTGTGTAAATAATGTCCCAGGATATTATTATTCCAATCCGCGTCAGGGTACATACCTGCAGCTCGGGCGGCAGGAAGACGCGCGTGTTGTTGAAGAACTCGGACTGCGGCGCGAAGTACATGGTGGGGATGCGCGCGTCGGACGGGAAGTCGCGCAGCTCGAAGGATTGCGAGCGCGCCCAGATCACCGACATGGCCAGGTCGCACACCGCCCATAGTTTCTGTACACAAAATGCATGGTTAATTTATTTATTTATTCTTGGAAGACAGCTATACAATAATAAGCGAGTAGAAGCTAATAACAGGTCTTCGCTAATAGGCAATATTTTACGTTAGTTATGAACTAGTGTGAACATTTTAACAAGAAAAAGAAATAACACACAGAAGTCCCAAATTAGTTTGATTATTTTGAAAATAAAGCTTAACAAAGTAACTGTCGTACTCTTTCTTGTCTAGCATTAAATATGTCAAAATTATGCTCTTTGTAATTTATATTAAGGCTACTGCTCGCCCGCCACAAATATGCACGCATAAGAAGTTGATATTGTTAAAAAGGTTTGATTATATCATTTCACGTAGTTTTTATAAATAAATTACATTCCACTGCGTCGTACGTCTAGAGACAGCCAGGTGAATGCCCCATAGAAATTAAAATTGGTTTCTAAATATGGTCTGGGCTCAAAAGTATTATTGGCTTTTTCTGATACGAAAATGTCCTATTAATTGCCACTATGGACGTGCCCTTACTAAGGGCTGTTACTGAGACTGTGTCCACAAAATCCAACATGCTTTCGTCAGACCACTGGCAATTAACAAATTTCAAAAAACAATTACAGCCTTATTTAAAAACGCTACTTAAATTTAAACAGGCCGCTTAACCATGGGTTATCAACCTTTTCATTTAAAAATACGATTTAACTTTGACCCGTGGCCAGAGTCCATGTCAAACTTTAAACCACGTCGGCCCCTGGGTTATACCTAGTTTAAATATGGCGGATTTTATTTGCATCAGCTGAAGTTTTGTTTGACGTTTGTTTGTGAATGGAGGTTTTATGGAAATTATTAGCTGTTTTAAGTTTTAAAATAAATACTGAATTCCAGTTGGATTCTTCTCATAAACTTCAAAATCCACCGAAGAAAATCAAAAGTCCTTGAAAATGCACTGTTTCGCTCATATATCTATGATTCCATGTCTACCATAGAGGAAAAATCATAAAGTTTTGACACATAATCCGATTTAGTCGATTAATTTGGGTCAAGCTCTATACCAGTCCCAGAAATCCCATCCAATCCCAGGGTTTTTAAATAAAGAAATAGTTGAGCGGGGTTCAAGTGGTTGAGCAGGGTTTAGCCGAGACATGGTTAAGCGGCGGATCACGGAATTATTTTAAATAAGAGTATTAAAGCCTAATTGTCTAGCAACTTAAACCTTACAAATTCAATTCAATTTATTGTTATTTTATACAGACGATGTTACAACATAATTGCTTGGGAATAACTGACTTTAAGCAACACAATATAATAAAAAATATAATGAAATATACATATAGGTTGTGATGTTTTTCAAAAAAAAGATTAATACCCATTTTTTTTCGCATTATTTCTCAGTAGCTTTATAGTAGGTTCATTTATTTTTGTAAGTTTTGAGTGAATAAAATTTACATGAGATAATAATATGTTACGGCAAAGAGTCGTTACGCAAAAGAAAACACACACGCATTTTATAAAAATTGTTAGCAAAACCATTAACGTAGTACTATTTAATTTATTAATCATTTATTTATATATACTCTACGTATCTGTCTAATTTGTGTATCTTTTCATCTATAATATTTTACGTTTTCTCTATATCACTCCATGTTAGATTTCTAACAGTCAACTATGCAATTATGTGCATATTTGACCAATTTGGTGCCAGAAGTTTAGAAAAAAAAAACTGAGTCTAGGGAAGCGATTGATATCGCTGATCTCTGATTGATAGGGAAGAGTTGTTTACAGCAGCTGGGACTAACACCTTTATGCATAAGTTTGTTCAGTATTCTAATAAGATCTCCTACTGTACAGTAGTAAACTGTGTAAACTTACATAATTAACTGAGTCGTCTGTCTCATTGAGGGCATCCTTGTGCACCTTCATACGTTCCACAAGGCTCTTGTAGAACCCATAGCAGTAAAAGTCGTTGCGAGTGATCAGAGGCTCCAGGATGAACCACAAGCAGTTCTTTACAGTCTGAAAAATGAACACATACATTAAGATTCCTTGCAAAACATAGTTTTAAGTAGTTAAATTTACATTTTGTGTTATATGTGCAGCTGATAATGCCATAGTCTTCAGTAGATAGATGTGGATTTCTAAAAACACCTTTAAGGTTCAGAATCCAGACCGCAGCTTACCCATCAAGATGTTTGATATATACAAATAATAAACATAAAAAAATGCACATATATGTATATATAAGTATAATTTATAGAAAAACAAATACGCTTAGAACCAAGACAATATTACAACAACACAATTAACAACCTTATTTTTGTCGTAACCTTGATGTCGATTTCTTCGTAAGCTGATTAGTATTTTTAAAAAAACATATAAAAACTATTGTTCATAAATCCTAAGTTTGTGAAACGTTTTGAACAGCATTTCTATGGAACCATCTTGAATTCCCTACCATACCCAGAAAATAGGTTCACAACTTACAAAATGCGTAACACATACACAAAAAAGTCACTTTGAGATGTTCCTCTTTTTAAAGTGTGTTAATTATTGTACATTATCAAAGCACTTTGTTCAGTCTCATCATACTAATATCATAAAGGCGAAAGTTTGTGTGTGAGTGTGGCGTGTTTGTTACTTCTTCACGTCTAAACGGCTGGAGCGATTTTAATAAAGTTTGGTAGGGAGTTAGCAGATACCCTGGATTAACACATAAGCTATATTTTATAAAGTTTCACGCGGGTACAACAGCGGGGCACAGCTAGTTGATGATAATCGACATATTTCAACAGTTTCGGGCTAGTTTCCGTTTATATGCATACCTTGAGCTGTGCAACATTGTCGTAGGCGGTGAAGGCGGGGTCGTGCGTGAGGATGGGCACCGCGAACACGAACATGTAGTCGGGCAGGATGTGCGGCAGCTGGCTCACCGCACGCTCCACTGCCGAAATGAGAACTTATTAGTGTCATGTAGTAGGGCAAACATACGAAGACAAATCTATTACAGTACAAAGTGTTCGACCGTGGAATGCTCTGTCTTCAACAGTGAGATAATAGTTAGATAATAGAAATAGACCACAAATAAGCCTAACAAACGAAGTTATACGTATTTCAAAATCATGTTAGATAAAGAACGTGCTATACTTACATATGACAGCACTTGTAGTGGAGCCAGAGAAGCTCCATACTCACAGGAATTTTTAGTGAAAGGGACATAGCATCTCCACTTTATTGCCGCCAATGTATGCGCCAAATGTCCAGCGGCAGGCGCTTGTTGGTGTTAGCTACGCACCTTTGGTGCCCACGGTGATGTTGCGCACGTACTCGCGGCGCCGCACCACGTCCGCGATCATGTACTGGCGCACCAGCGAGCGCAGGCGCCGCTCCGGCTCGCGCCCCGCCAGCGCGTACATGCCCATGAAGTCCAGCGGCAGGCACTTGTTGGTGTTAGCTACGCACCTTTGGTGCCCACGGTGATGTTGCGCACGTACTCGCGGCGCCGCACCACGTCCGCGATCATGTACTGGCGCACCAGCGAGCGCAGGCGCCGCTCCGGCTCGCGCCCCGCCAGCGCGTACATGCCCATGAAGTCCAGCGGCAGGCACTTGTTGGTGTTAGCTACGCACCTTTGGTGCCCACGGTGATGTTGCGCACGTACTCGCGGCGCCGCACCACGTCCGCGATCATGTACTGGCGCACCAGCGAGCGCAGGCGCCGCTCCGGCTCGCGCCCCGCCAGCGCGTACATGCCCATGAAGTCCAGCGGCAGGCGCTTGTTGGTGATAGCTACGCACCTTTGGTGCCCACGGTGATGTTGCGCACGTACTCGCGGCGCCGCACCACGTCCGCGATCATGTACTGGCGCACCAGCGAGCGCAGGCGCCGCTCCGGCTCGCGCCCCGCCAGCGCGTACATGCCCATGAAGTCCAGCGGCAGGCGCTTGTTGGTGTTAGCTACGCACCTTTGGTGCCCACGGTGATGTTGCGCACGTACTCGCGGCGCCGCACCACGTCCGCGATCATGTACTGGCGCACCAGCGAGCGCAGGCGCCGCTCCGGCTCGCGCCCCGCCAGCGCGTACATGCCCATGAAGTCCAGCGGCAGGCACTTGTTTGGGATGCCCTGCGACACATCCAACCATCAATCACATATATTGCAGCCAACTTAATTCTAATATGAATGTATATGCCGAAATATTGCTATTTTTAGTGACTTCATTGTTACTGACGGCAGATTCTTTTTCTTCGGTTGTTACATCCATCCATCGTGACAGCAAAACTCTAAAATAGGTATTACAACGTTTATTTAACGAACAGTAACAAGGTGATGTGCACATAGTCCGATTAAGGAATGTCTCAAAGGAGAGTATAGAGTGCGTGAGCGGGAACCTAAGTGGTTTTTTCGTAATTTTGTTCAGAGTACTTAGAGAGTAAACATATTAAAAGTCCTGACGTCTAGGAGGTGAGGCGGAGGGAGGGGGGAGACAAATACCTCAATATTAGGTTTCTCGCTAATATCTTTAAAATGGTGCGTTTTAGCAAAAAATGTTCTGAAGAAATCGCTTATGTTCCCGCTCACGCACTCTACAACTACTTTATTCATTGGATTAACAGTAAGACGGCTCGGACAAGAATGATTCGCCATCCGAACTCAGGTAATGTAGTGGGGTGATCGTCGTGAATCACTAGTTTACGCCACTTGGAAAACGTGCAAAATGACGTACTTGGTGATGCAAGTTGTCGCATAATGCTTTGCGCCGATATATATACATACCTTTGATAATCCTTTGTGTAATTTCGTCGCGAAAGCTTCTCTGACTTGAGGTACGTCATCCTGCAAGACGATAATACAGTTAATTTATTTTTATCTCAACACATATGTATGTTTAAAATGTAAAGTTCTATCTATAACCGTTTCTGTCTAATCTGCATGTAGACATCACCGGTATACTATAGTATTATTCACGTGTTACGTGAATACAAGCAGATTAATGGTTGTCGGATAAAATAAAGAAAATGATCGGCCACTGCTCCATTAGAATGTTACGTATAATTTCGACTTAAATTCTTGCTTCGCCACTTCATGTCCCGGGTTCGAACCCCGCACGGGACAACACTCATAAATAGCTGTTCTGAGTCTGGTTGTCCTTTGTGCTCGTCAAAATATCCCGCGTCACAAGAATTCATTTAATTTGTGCTTTTTAAAAACAAAAACGACAACATAAGTAATAAACGAAATGTGCATGCAACGCTCAATCGCTAGACGCTGTGCTGTTCTGTTGCGAACTCCGAACATTTGTCCTTACCCATTCTTCATAGTGACCCACAGTCAGAGTTTGATTAGATGATGCAATTTCAAGAATACCTTTTAGGAAATTCACTTTACCGGCTTCAGCTCTCACACGACGAATAACAGTAAAACTAATAATGCTATAAATTTCAAACAGTAAAACTATTAAGAGCTTATAATATTACGAGGGCAGGTTAACCACATGGTCTAGATAAGGCTTCCAACCTTTGGCGTTGGCTTTCACAACACACAATTATTCGCATTAAGATGGTATCGTGATACATGGTATTCCAACTCATTGGCGCAAGGTGCATTATCATTATAGAACGAAAAATGTACTTACAATTATGAGATGGCTGAGGTTATAGAACTGCTCGGCAGTGAACTGGTCCCCAACGCCCTTCTGTTCGCAAATCTTGAGCATGGCGGCGCCCGCAGCCAGGCGCAAGTGCGCCATTTCCGCTTTTGATAAACGATTTTGCTGTAACAAAAAAAATGCACTGACAACTATCCTAACTTTTTTACTACATACTCCAATTCCTGTCGACGTTGTCTGGCAGAGATCAGACTTAGTGAAAGGCCGCCAAATGTACAATTAGGCTAAGTTCATATGACCGCCTTCCCCGCGAGGTTGGGAGCATTCACATGAAGGCGGTACTGCGCGGTTTAAGTTCTTCGAGCCTATAACGACCTGGCCGAGTCGTACAGGTTGGGATATAAAGTGACAAACAGGCTTGAAGAAATCACTTAAAATTGGATGCATCCATTATCATCGTGTCTTCTTGTCCGACGGTTCAGCCTTCGGTATAAAATCCATAAGCAAATTTCCTCCACCACATCCATTTTCAAGCAATGTTGATGCCTTACTGCCGCGCGTACATATGCCGTCATGTTAATGCTCTAACCGCGCGGCAACGCACTGCATCCCGCGACCACATGAACTTAGCCTAAAGAAATTACTGTTTCACTAACTTAACTTTTCTTTCCCTCAAAATTTATTTGCGACCATCCCAAATTTTAGATAGAATTAGATATATATTTTTTATTTTTTTTTCTTTTGTTCGCTTGTGTTTATTTTGTTTCTTTATATTACCTACATAATGTATTTGTTGTAAGAAGTATGTAAAAAGGGAGCTACATCTACCAACAAACTGTTTTGCAGTTTGACAGGGGTATCAAAAAGTTTGTAAAGGATTTTAATTTAAAATGAATATACTTTTTTTCATTTCATTTTTTTCATTTCCTTTTCATTTTTGGCAGGGGTATCAAAAAGTTTGTAAAGGATTTTAATTTAAAATGAATATCTTTTTTTCATTTCAAAAGCCCTACTGAAGAATTACCAAAACACAAACAACGGAGATCACGACAAATATATACAAAAAATTATACCGTCAAATGTATAATCTAATTTCAAGTCTTTCAATTCAAGAGATTGTTCGATGCGAGAAGATATTAATAAATAGTATACCTGTAGCAAATCTCCTTTGTGTACTATAAACGCGTTGAGCATCCTGAACGTTTTCTGTGCGGATAGTTCATCTTTCTTGAGCCCCAGTAGCCAGCGAGCCATGCACTTGAGTCCCTCTAACTTGCACCGAGTCTCTTCGGGTAACTGGTCTTCTGAACACCAGGACTCATCAGGAGACGATGAGTTTCCACCACCTTCACGGACTAGCAGTTCTTTGACAATCTGGAAAGAGTAAGGATATAAGGATCAAAATTTAAATTGGATAGATAAAGTGAGCTTTAAGGATTGCACTCGCATATGATCGCCAAAGCGTTAATTATACATAATCTCGCAACAATTTCCCTGCGATGTATGTTTGAGTTTGTGGGTTCCGTAACGAATCCTAGAAACATAACTGAAGTTGCAAAGCCTGCAGAGGTTTACTTTATATAATATAGTTTTTTTTTTTCAGTATAATATAATTTTTATGGCCTTACTCATTTTTCAGAAACCCTGCTTGTAATTCATAATTATTATGTTCCTTTTCTACATACATAATACAAATTTATACCTTTACCTTCGAATCCCTTTGAATAATTTTTCATATGTCTTTGGTAGTGCCAAAGAGAGATTCGAAGGTACAACAAGTGTCCAAATCTGTCTATGTCTTTTTTTTATTATTATGAAAGTACACTCATTGTGGGTATGTACTAGAACAGTTTATAAAGATTTTTTTTTATTGGTTGTGGTTATTGATAGCATCTAGATAGGTACAAATAATGTTAGATACCTTTCTAGACACCATATTCTTGATGTGCACGGGGAAGGTGTCGGGCAAGTTGTGCGCCACGTGGCCGAGGGTCACGATGGCGGTGCGGTAGTGCTCGGAGTGCGGAGACAGTGTCGCCTTCAGCGTCTCCAGGATCTCCGTGAAGATTTGCGCCCGTTGTTCTGGCACGTTCACAAATAAACACCTACAAACGTTTTAAATATGTTATTTATGAAGAAAGTACTATATCATGATGACGGTCACCGTAGCCTAGTTGGTAGTGCTCCTGCCTGCGAAGCTGGTGGTCCTGGCTTCGAATCCCGGTAAGTGCAAATATTTTTGTGATGAGCACAAATATTTGTTTCTGCGTCATGGATGTTTTCTATGTATTTAAGTATTTATCTATCTATATAAGTATGTATATCGTCGCCTGGTACCCATAGTACAAGCTTTGCTTAGTTTGGGGCTAGGATGATCTGTGTGACATTGTCCCTAGATATTATTATGATATTGACAGATATCGTTCAAGCCAAGACCGACAGTTTTTATTCCATGTATATAGCAGTAATGTGTAATAAAACAATGCATAATAGTCTGTGGTTATTTATTCCGCACAGCCACTTCACAATGTGGGCGTTAACCGTCAATAAAATGTCATATCATTACTGTAGTACACTATTCAGAAAAAAATACGGTAATGCATAGGCGTGATCTGCCAAAAAACGAATGGACACAATATGTACTGAATATAAAACCAGTATTATAAATTCGTAGTGAAAAGTGATAAACCTTACCTGACAGCATTCTTAGCCTGTTTCGGTGTGCCTACTTCAGCATATGCTTTACATAACGTTATCAACCGGGGGAATAATGTTGGACACGCTTCACCTGAAAATTAAAAGATTATTTAAACTGACACTTGACTAATTGAATCACACCAACACTTCCAACGATCGGTGAATATTTTAACGCTTACTACCGCGTTCAATTGAGTGTCCACTCCATTGAACGCGGTAGTAAGCGATAGTATTAACCAAAAACGGCATTGTGGTTAATTTATATGACGTGGAAGTGGATGCGAGTGGTATACCAGCAAAATCCCTCTGTAACCTATTAAAAGACCTAGGATTATGAAGAACTTCTGTAAGTTCTATATTAGAACGAGCATCCAAAGCGGCATTGTTAGGATCTTACCAAATATGGCTAGGAAGAGGGGGGAACACTGAGAGACAGGTGAGCGTTGATGCATCACCGGGGGACCCCTTAAACCTACATCTGAGTCGCAAGTCTCAGTCGCAAGTCTCTGTCGAGTGTTCCCTCCCCTACCAAGTGATGGACCCGGCTTCCGCACGGTGATACCATGGAATGCTAAGAATTAAGTCTTCTCTGCAGTGACTAACTTTCAGTGCGTAATCTTCAACATAAAGTCAGCTTTGGTGCATTGAGTGTGTCTCTGTTTTTTCTATTTGATTTAATTCGACGTTGGTTAAATGTATTAAACTAAGGGCCAGCGCAGATCGAGAGGAGCGCAGCGAAGAGGATTTTATTAAGGCACTAGAAAATCAACTTTAGGCTTATAGGAATAAAGTGCATATATGCTTGAACCTGACATAAAACGCGGTTTCGGGCATATAATGTTCAAGCATACATGAACTTTATTTCAATAATTTTAAAGTTGATTTTCTAGTGCCTTAATAAATCGTCTCCGCTGCGCTCCTCTCGGTCTGCTCTGACCCTAAAACCAATCCACTTGCAGCGAGGTATGACACAGGGAGATACTATATCTCCGAAACCGTTCACCGCTACATTGGAAGATGTCTTCAAGCTTCTGGACTGGAAAGGCTTTGGCATCAATGTTAATGGCGAGTACATACGCCAGCACCTCCAACTACCCCTATCTGTCAAATTTCTTTTATAGATTTTCAACTTTATCACAAAAGCATAAGGTTCACTTTCAATTGGGGTAATTTGACAGATTGGGGTAGCTTGATGTCCTGGCATCTGTACTTGAAATCTCTACCTATTCCAACCCCTGTAAATAAAATCATTTGCATGCCTTATTACTAAAAATGTGGCTGGCCTGTATGTTGAACTACCATGATCACACCATTGCGTATGTAATCTATGCTTTTAATCTGGCTTCACAAGTAAATAGATGTCGGTACACTATACTTACCCAGAGGTCTGTATTTGCCGAGGAAGGTAAGTGCGGCAAGTATGTGCGGCGCCACAGCCTCGTCATCGAGCTCCAGCAACGACGTAAGGCGGTTCAGCACGTCCTCGTGTAAGAAATGCGCGGGGAACACGAACGAGAGCATCACGAGGAGTTTTAGACCCCGTTCTGCTGCCTTCTTGATGTCTATACCTGTTGTGGGTAAGATAATGTCATTAACTAAATACTGTAAAAGTTTATATTAATTTTAAAGCCCAGTATAACCTACTGCATTGGAATTTTATTTAAAAACTTCGTACCACTATATTTTTTCACCATCAATACTCTAAAGTCTAATATTTTAATAATTATTTTAATGCACTACAGTGCATTCAATGTTTCGTTTTCCTTCCGCAGAGAAAAAAATAGTTCTGTAGAAAACAAAGTTCTGAACCTTCCCTGACAATAACTAACACATAAAAGATTTATACAATTTGGTTCAGTCATTTGGAAGTTACAAAAGTACAAATATTTCGTTGATACATTTATATTCAAAAATTTATTAAAACATTGTTAAAAAACAATACAATGTGAACAAATAATTTTATCGGAATGGTTTAAGATTTTAAGATATATGAAAAGTCAAAGACCTTACATGTGGCTGTTGATGTGACCTCGTGGTTGATTCTCCCATAATTGAGCTTACTAGTTCTAACATCTCGCCTGAGTTAACTGGTTCTAATTAAATATTGTATAATCTGTGGTGTTAACTTTGTAGGCTATGGTACTACTCAGACACAGTAATGAAAAGGTATCTAACTGCGGTCTCTAATAAGTTGACGAATATATACGGCAGATCAGATTTATAACTATGATCACTAACGCCCGAAATTAATAAACGATCCACAATCTGTCAGTCAGTCCTATGTCTAGATTAGCTCTATCGCTATCTTGATCTTTACCTGCGTGCCAATAACAAAACATATCAATCCATCCATTTTCTGCCCAAAAATTGGGGTGAGATTCTTTCCCTCTGCAACGTTCCGTTTTATGCAGAACTCGGTAACTCAGGACACAATTATACCATTTAATTTAAGATGAAAATTTATTGTTAAATATATTAAAGATAAGTCATCAATACTGACTTATTTATAGCTAGGTTAAAATGTTTTACTAGACGACTAGGGTATATAATAATAAAATGAAACTTAATTAGTCAAGCATTATGTTTTAGTGGAACGGAACGTATCAAAATTTGACAAGCAAAACGCACGCCGGCGCCGTCGTCGCCGATCGGATCAAGAACAAACAAGCAGTAAGTTGGTTGTTTGTTTTTGTTGCAAACTAATATACAAATAATTACTTATTAATATAATACCTATAATGGATTCTGATATGATAAGCAATAATTTTATTATTGATTTCTGTGTTTGTTTTATAAATAATTTAAACAGTGACGTGAAGTTGTTGCCGCCTATTTTGTAAACAAAAAAAATATTCTTATTATTTATTATTTATATGCAAAGCTATTTTGGAATATAATGAACTATTTCACCAATTTTATCTTTAGAACCAATCGTCAATCCACCGAATTTCTAGGATTGCAACTTTAGATTGTTTTGGCTATCAAAGCTTATGTCAAAATTAATGGATTGGTTATTGGCACGTGCAACCTGTCATTTTAGTACAGAGGCCTATCTTTTTCTATGATCCGTCCTCCCAAAGATCGCTCGTTCGGAAAGATTGCTTTTTCAATCTGTGGATGCTTTATTGGCACGGTTTAATATACAAATGGATCGAAATTGCTATCGTAGATAGCATAAAATGGATTAGGATCGTTTATTAATTTCGGGCGTAAGTACAACGGAATTTACACTACAGTTTTTTACATGACGAATGCAGTTAGCCTAGGAGGCTTTCACTGCTTCACCGGACTACAGAGGCGAGCGAGCGAGCGGTATACTAAAGTAAATGTACCCCATTCGTCAACAGATAAATGGTTGACCTTTGACGGTCACCATATTACTAACGAGTATTGGCAGCCGGTCCTGACGTAACTGAGCTGAATCTTACTATGAATCTTAGGTGTAATATACATTGCGTAGAATACGTACCACACTCTTCGGCAATGGAAGGGTCGGTGCCTTTGACAGCACCCTCGACGAAGCTTACGAGTATGAGCAGCGAGTCGTGGTCGATCATAACTGAGCTTACTCGTTCTAGCAACATCTTTACGGTGTTGTAGTATAGGTTTGTCATTACAGGTTGGCCGAGTTTCTTTAGGACGCTTGACTGAAATTTCAAGAATCAATTAGTACTACAGATATGCAAAATTCCTCCATAAGGTCATATCAAAGAGTATGTTTTTAAAAACAAAAAAGGCACCAAATTATTATGAACGTTTTGAATGGCTATTTTTAACTAATCACACACACACACATGCACGTGTGGCGCAGCAGTTAAGACAGTCGCCTCGCTACTTCGTGCTCCGGGTTCGAATCCCGCCCAGGACAACTAGTTTTGTAACCCATAAATAGTTGTCCTGAGCCTGTATGCACTTTGTATCCATCAAGTATAATATTTGTAAAGTACCCCGCGACACAGGAATTTATTTCACTAGTGCGGGCGTTGACTGTTTAAAAAAAAGAAAAATGTTTTTTAATGAAAATAAACATCTATACTCACAGTAGTACGAACACAAACTTCACAGCTAACATTGGGATTCAATATAGTTTCCATTCCTTGCAATAACTCCGGAGCATTTTTCATATGTTGCGAGAATTTGTTGAGAAACTCCTGCGATTTTACTGATTCAGGTAAAAACTTCGAACTGATGTGTAATACTTTAGCTATCATTTCCTTTTGAACCGCCGGCGTCGGCGGTTTCCTATG
Source organism: Pseudoips prasinana (assembly GCA_951640165.1). NCBI lineage: Eukaryota > Metazoa > Arthropoda > Insecta > Lepidoptera > Nolidae > Pseudoips > Pseudoips prasinana. The sequence goes on from OX621254.1 coordinate 11,710,890, forward strand.
GAGCTCTATCCACTCTGCGACAGTTCTACGAACTACTAATTGATGCTTTTGCAACTCAATAAATGCTTTAGTCGCGTTATCGTCGACATTGGACATCAGATAAAACAGCTTCTTCATCCGGATTGGAGCTGGTAATGTGTAAGGTACAAGGGATGTGTTCAAAAGTCTTTCTACTAACAATCTATCTTCTAAAGCAGTCATGTAATACCCGTGTAAGATTTTATCTTTTATCCATTGTACGGCTTTTTCTGTTGCTGGTGGTACACTTTCCTCTGTTAAGAATTTCTTGTAGATTAACGCTAGGCCAGACATTGCCTCTTTTCTGATTTTGAATTTCTTGTCGAGTGTTCTTTCGCGGACGAAATGGAGAAGGTCCTCTGATTCTGCTACCGCTTGGAAGTCTCTCTGAGCTGTAGCTATGATGGCCATTACAACTTCATACCGCACTTGTTCATGAGCATCGTGTTGACGTAATTTGAGGGTTTCTGTTATGTCTTTTCGTAGATCTGGATGGTGCACGAGGAAATGCATACAGTATTGTACGCATTTGATTCTGATTGGCACTGAGATGTCGTTGAATCGGCCGAGGAAGGCCCGCCATAGTGCCGGATATTGCTTTGCTAGTTCCGACCCCGGTTCGGAGAACATTCTGGCGAGTAGAGCGACTCCGCTGAGCCGCTCTTGGAACTGTGCTGATTTGAGCTTGCACTCGAGCTGTGGTAGTACTGAGAGGAGAATGGATGGACAGCATTGGTACAGCTCGTATATAAGTTCGTACACTTTCGAGTATATGAGCAACGTTTTCTCTTCTTTGCCGAGAATTAATACGTGGTTAAAAAACTGCAACAGAAAAAATATTATTATAATGTTTTTCAGCAATACTAATGAGCCCCTCGCTAATAACCCGTTGCTTTCATCAGTCCCTAGACGAATGAAACCTACGCGTATTGTGAATCGTCAATCTGTCAATAGGTGATCAAGTATTGTGGTTAAAATTATGATCCCATTCAGAAAGAAAGACATAGACGTCGTTAAGGCATGCAATCTAACACAAGAGTCGGCCCGATGCACTCCGCATTTTAGATGTTTAGTTACAAATGCATCGGGCATTGATGGGCTGCTGATTCGATATAGATTAGGCCGAATAGTAGAATACGACATCCGAAAGAGTATCTTCTTTACATGGTACTTACATGTAAATTTAGTCATAATATATTATGTTTTAACTATAGTTGCTATTTATTTAAGTGTATTGATGAAGTAAATCCCGCTCCCAAGACTATTGGTAGTGTAACATAGGTATATAAGGTGAAAAATAAATAGTGAAACTGAACAACTTGGAACACGTCAACATGCAACATACACAAAAATATATAAAATCCCATACACGAATCAACTGATTGAATTTTGTATAGGTAGACGGACAATTTATTTCGTATTTCACAAACTTATTTTCTTAAATTTGTTCAGTTTTAAGGATATACAGCACTGCTTAAGTTTCGTCCACTATGGGATGCATCGCCACTTACTTCAACTACTGGTTAGTCTGCTCTTTTTTGGCAAAAATACACATTAACACTTTTAAGATCTTAATCACACAGTACGGTTCGAACTTCCTACCGATAGATAGATAGCACTCACGTAGTATTGTGCATCTTGTAAAACTCACCGCCTGTATATAAGGTTCCAACGTCTCGCTGGTCTTCACTATGAGCTCCTTAGACAGTGCATAAGCGTGCTTGTGTTCCCGTTTGTTAGGCTCCACCAAGTTGATGAGGATCACGTTCAACAGCTCGTTGGAGACTACGTCTGATTCAGTAATGAGCGGGCAGAGGACATCCAGCATAAAGGATTTTACTTTTGAAGAGTGTTCCGTGCTGTAAAATAAAAATATGTTTGTACCAATTACTAACTACTTAATTAGAAAGTAAATAATTCTGTACGTAACTTGTCTGCTATCGACCAAAGTATATTGACAGCGAATCAGAACAGTGGCAGTATGATTTTATCTCAACCTTTTATTAATTGCTTTTGTTTCATTATTTAAACTAGCTCATTTCTTTCTTTCTTCTCTCTGTATTCTACATTTATGACTCACTGTGGCAGGTGGCTGGAAATCAGCGTTACAGCCATATTATGGTCGTACATCATGCTGAGCTGCTAGCCATTTGAGCGCCCAAAAAAATATATTTTTCAGAACAGTAATGGAGTATTTTGTATGGTATTTATATTAAAATTTGATATCGCCATTTTTATTCCAACAGTGTCTTTTTGTATCTTTTGTATGTGTACTCATTTTTTTCTTTGTTCTTTCTTTAAAATATGTCCATTTTACTACTACAGATGTAAAGAGTATTACTTTGTGAAAGAAATCACAGACATGTGTATATAAATAAATACTGATGACGTCATTCGAAAATAATAATTTAAGTTCTTGAAAGATATACTACGCCATAAAAGGATGTCCTGAATAAAGGTCACGGTCAATTTTTTCGTGAGACTAGACATCATTCACGCGTGAATGAATGTCTCGAGAACTTTGTGCTTACTGAGGAGCGCACTTTCAATTAATTATTCACTTAATCTAAAAATCCGAGATATAAAAAGCCTAATTAACTTTACCAGCTCCAAACGAGAATCAAAGTAGATACCACACAGTACCCGTAGACTAAAGAGATAGTTGAAATATCTTAATTTCTTAATAGTCGAATCTCGGTCAGACTCGATGGAACCTAGTCATTTATTCTGCACAAGTTTGTACGCGAACACATGTGCACTCTTATGAACCGATGGAACGGGCTAACCGACACGACCAGCAAGAGGCCTGGTGCAGGACCGACGGTTTTACGCGCTCACCGAAGCACAAGGCTGATATTGTGAACTTTTCTCAACAGAAAAAACTCAATATATTTTAGACCCCATTTAAACCCAAGGCGCCGCTACCGCTAGACAAACGGGGCAGTACTGTGACGCTCAATATCTTGATATTAGGTCTTTACCTATGAAATTGCCGTTCTGCAGTACTGGCCATTTCAAATCAAAATAATTTTTGTTTGGCTAAGAATTCTAATTTCAAATTAATTTTATTTTAAAAACATGGATTCTTTTTTCCAAAAGTAGTCATTTCTTTATTGATTAGTGTTACATTTTCATCGCATTTCAATCTTTTTCGTCATCATGGATACGTTAAAAATTCGAGTAATTATGGAATATGAGTACCGTCGTGGCAGCAACGCGGCACAAGCGGCACGCAACATCAACGACGTTTACGGAGCTAACACTACAAACCAACGCACCACCTGTTATTGGTTTGCTCGCTTCCGTTCTGGAAATTTCGACCTGAAAAATGAACCTCGCGGTCGTCCGAAGACTTTGGTCGACAATGACGACTTAAAGGCGGTTGTGGAAGCTGATGATACACAATCTACGGCTGAATTAGCAGCAGCTTTCGACGTTAGCGTCAAAACAATATTGGTCCATTTGCGTCAAATTGGCAAGGTAAAAAAGCTTGACAAATGGGTGCCCCACGAACTCATTGATCGCCAGCGCGAAGTACGCGTCGAGACGTGCCTTGCACTGCTCAACAGACACACAAATGAAGGAATTTTGAACCGCATTGTTACCTGCGATGAAAAATGGATTCTGTTTGATAACCGCAAGCGCTCAGCAAGTTGGTTGGATCCTGGTTCAGCACCTAAACAATGCCCTAAACGAAAACTTACCCCTAGAAAAGTGATGGTCACTGTTTGGTGGTCTAGCGCCGGTGTGATTCATCACAGCTTCTTACCAAACGGGGTGAGCATTACTGCAGATGTGTACTGTGAAGAACTAAGCACAATGATGGAGAAGCTGGCGCATCTCCAACCAGCATTGGTCAATCGCTCGTCTCCGCTGCTCCTGCACGACAACGCGCGACCTCATACTGCACAGCAGACGGTCTCCAAGTTGCAAGAACTGGGGTTGGAAGCTCTCCGTCATCCGCCCTACTCACCAGACCTTGCGCCTACAGACTACTACTTTTTCCAGAATTTGGATAACTTCTTGGCGGGAAAAAAATTCAATACCCGAGAGGCAGTACAAAATGCCTTTGAAGAATTTGTTGCCTCCCGTCCAGCTGATTTCTTTAAGAAGGGCATCAATAAACTGCCACTGCGATGGCAAAGATGCATTGATTGCATGGGTGATTACTTCGATTAATACAAATAAAAAAATTCATGAAAAAAATTCGTTTAAATTTTTTCATACAAAACGGCAATTTCATAGGTAAAGACCTATTATTACCAACATCACACAAGACAATGAATCGTTGAACCAAACAATTCCCCAATTTGAATCCGATTAACGCACAATTTAATTAATAGAACATCTCCGCACTTAATACTGTATTCAGAACAAAATACTATTGAACAAATTGGATATTGTTAAAGCGTAATTTTAGCAGAATCGGTAACTAAATTAATCATTTCTTACCAGGAAATTTGACCATTTGGGTAAAGCTTATAAAAGTTGCATTAAGATCGGTACCTACAAAATCTATCAGAAGGTTGAATTTTCCAACGTGGTTTAAAAATGTAATGTGTGTTGCTTTGAAATGAAGTGGATGTCGGATATATTCAATTTTCGATATCCGCATTATTCTCTAGATGGAAGTTTAGATATATACGACGGAGCAGCAATTAACCCATGATTATTCCTATAGCACTTCAATGAAAACGTCATAGCTATATACATAGGTACATAGATAAATTATCGCGACATGCGAATAAATATAATCCGATACATCCTATTCCCGGAGATGCATGGGAGCCTCGGTTTTTAGGGACGTTTTGTACAACAGTCACTCTACGTTTACGCGGCTCGTCCTATTGAAGATCATTTCCTCGGTATACATATTAGATATATCCAATTATGTACAGTACCACGAACGTTTCTTATACATACATACATACATAGACTCACGCCTGTTTCCCAGAGGGGTAGGCAGAGACAACGGATTTCCATTTGTCACGATCTTTGCATACTTCTTTTGCCTCGATCACTGTCATTACATTCTTCATACATGCTCGCCGGTTTAGGGTACTTCTGATCTGCCCTTTCTTGAGAACATCTCCAATTTGGTCAGAGAATGTTCGACGTGGTCTTCCCCTTCCGGTTGTCCCATTCACACAGGCCAGGTATACTTCTTTTGTCAATCTTCTTTCATTCATCCTTTCTAAATGGCCAAACCATCTCAGCATGCCTTTTTCAATCTTTGTGACTACATCCCTTTCACACCACAACGCTCTCTTACATCAGTATTTCGAATTCTGTCTCTCAAAGTCACACCACACATACTTCTCAGAGCTCTCATTTCCACTGCATTTATTTTACTTTACTTTCATTCTTTTTCTGCCATACCCAACTTTCACTTCCATACATTAAAGTTGGCACTAACACTCCATCGTGCACGGCTAGTCGAGCCTTCTTTGCTACTTGCCGGCTACTCATAAAGGCGTGTAGTGCCCCATTCACTCTGTTCCCCGCATTTACTCTTCTTACAATATCTTTTTCATATTTCCCATCTCTCGTAAACAAAGTTCCTAAATATACAAACTCATTCACCTGTTCGACTTTCTCTCCTCCAATCACAATATCACACGCTGTCGTGTATTCATCCCTCTCAAATACCATTACTTTCGTCTTACCTACACTCATTTTCATCCCTTTCCTTTCAAAAGATTCATACATCATTGTTACCATCACCTGCAACTCGTCCGCCGATGATGCAAGTAAAACTTGATCATCAGCGTAAAGCAGACATTTGATGAGTAACTCATTCATCCTTACACCGCATTCACTTTCTTTCAAATCTTTTAAACAGCTATCCATGAATAGGTTAAACAACCACGGTGACGCTACACATCCCTGTCTAACACCCTTTTGGATGCTAAACCACTCGGTGTATGACCCGTTAATCCTCACGCAAGCTCTGGAATCCCTATAAAGAGATTTCAGTGCTTGAACAAGGTTGTCATTCAACCCATACATGGACAGTACCGACCATAGTTCATTCCTCAACACTCTATCGTAGGCCTTTTCTAAGTCTACGAAGGCACAGTAGACCTTTTGGTTTTTGCCCAAAAACTTCTCTACTATGCTTCGCAGAGAAAAGACCTGATCCGTGCATCCCATTCCTTTCCGAAAACCCGCCTGTGCATCCCATATTTTCGCATCGGTTTCTTTCACAACTCTTTCAACCAATACTTTTGCATACAACTTACCAACGACGCTGAGCAGACTAATGCCCCTATAGTTTTTACAGTCTTGCCGTGAGCCTTTCCCTTTGTAAATAGGTACAATGACAGCCTTGCACCAATCACTTGGCACTTGGCCGGTGGTATAGCATAGATTGAAAAGGCTGCACAGCTGACTCGCTATGACGCCATGTCCAGCCTTCAGCATCTCGGAAGTTATCCTGTCATACCCTGGTGACTTACCTGATTTCATACCCTTAATAGCTTTCACAATCTCATCCATACCAATTTCATCTTTACATTTGTTCTCGTCTATACTTAGTGAACTACGTTCACTCTCTGTTACACCTCTTTCATACAAACTTTCAAAATACTCCTTCGAACGTTTTAACGCGCATTCTTCCCCTTTCACTATATTTCCATCTTGGTCTCGTATGGATTTCAGTTCTGAGGTTTGAGTTATGCCTCTTACTGATCTAACGGATTTCCAGAAAAACTTAATGTTCGTCTGAAAATCCTTAGACAACCTTCTATCAAAATTATCCTTTTGTTCATTTTTCTTTTCGTTCACCACATCCTTTACAATTCCTTTCATTTTCCTATAATCATTCCAGGCCCTTTCTATATCCTCATTCGTCGCCTTATGCATTCGTTCGTTTGCTCTAGTGGCTAGCCAGTCTAACCACGCTTTCTTCTTTTCACATACAACTTTTTGTACACTTTTATCCCACCAAATATTCTTCATCTTTCTTCCTCTTCTTCTCTTTATTACACCACATACTTCACCAGCTACACTCACCACACCTTCTTTGACTACCTTCCATAGCTCTTCTACTTCTCTTATGTCTTCAGATCCCTCAAACTTCTCAACCAACTTACTTTTGTACTCATCTGCCACTTCTTCCTCTTGCAGTTCCTCTACTTTTATTCTCTCTAGTACACTCTTAGTCTCAGGGATTCGGTGGCGCCATCCTTTGAACAGACCACTTATTCGGCTCATCACCAGAAAGTGGTCTGTATGGATTGCGGTCCCACGATAGACTCTTGTGTCTAGAACATTCTTTCTCAGTCTTTCATCTACAATCACGAAGTCAATCATACACTTTCTCACATTTTTCCTCTCTCGTGTAAACGTATGGATTCTTTTATGTTCAAACATAGTATTTGTAACACAAAGACCCCATTCCAAACATATCTCAAGCAGACTGTACCCATTCTCATTCTCACTCTCGTCACCGAATTGACCTAGTACTCTTTCAAAACCATCACGTTTTACCCCAACCCATCCATTAAAATCACCTAACATTATTACTCTTTCATTATACCGACTTAACCGCAACACATCTCTCAGGTTCTCCCAGAATGCCTTTCTTTCCTCTTGTTCTCGCTGTATTACAACTGCACCCATATCTACAGGAGCGTACACTCCTACTAGGAAGATACGGGTCATACCAACTTTCATTCTCAACCACATTACTCTTGCATTCACGCATTCGAACTCAGTCACACACTCAGACATACTTGTGGAAAGAATGAGCCCCACACCTTGGCAAGCTCGGGTGGTGTTCGGTACTCCAGACCAATACGCCGTGTATAGTCCGTGGTTTGTAGTATCACACCCTTTCCGCTTCGTCTCATTCACACACAACACATCGATCCGCTTTTCACTCATCAGCTGACATACTTCGTCCATCTTACCTTCTATTCCTCCTCCAACATTCAACGTAGCAAAACGGCTCTCCGTTGACCACTTTTCGCCTCTCTGGGAAACGAGACGTGACGGGTGGCGGACCACGTCGCCGCCGTTTCTTATAGCCTTGACTTATTCCAGGTAAGGATCGTCTAAGATGTTCCTAGGAACTCTGTTGTCCAGTGGTAGCAAAGGTCTTAGGACCCTTGCTACCACTTGACAAAAAGAAGGGCTTTATAAATTTGAAGCCTATGTCTATGTTCTGCAATACCCTAAGGTTGACTGGTTTATTAAGTCCGCTTATGTACATTGCCATTGTACTGAAGTTTAAATAATAAAAAGGAAATAGATCAGACTTCTATGTGTTTTATAATTGATGTGAAACATCTATAGCTTCGCCACGCTATACGATAGTAGTGTGTACGGTGTGGCGACGCGTCGCCATGCGCAATCGACTTTTTATTTTATCATTATGACATATTTAGTTCCTATCACAATATGTTCTTTTCTGCATATTACTTTTACAAAATAATGTCGATGTTTCACATCTGCCAGGCGTCCCGTGACGGCTCACATTATTTTTATTTATTTGTCATTGTTATGGGTATAACAGTGTCCAATCAATATTTTTTTTAATATTAGTTAGAAGGTCACAACTCTAAGTATTTAACAGAATATCTATTTGACTGAAAAGAGCTGTTTATAACCAACTACAAATAAGGAGTTTTAAATTGACCTGTGTTTATTTTTATACGACATTTCTCTGTTGTTTATGACCCGATTTCAATAACTTTATTCTATAGGGAATGCTTTCGAGATCATCATCATCATCATGTCACCCGAAAGACGTCCGCTGCTGGACAAAGGACTCCCGTGAAGATTTCAGCGGACTCATAATTGAATATGTCCATATGCCATAGTCGCCACGTTTGGCAGACGGGTTGGCGAACGCATATGATGGAGTTCATAGTATTGAGAGAAACGCTGCTGCCTGTTCTCTGGTATATATTCCCTTTGAAGACTTCTACGTCCCCCACGGGATTCAACGTTGATGTTTTTGGCGGGCAGCCTCGCAGCCAACAGCTTCCGGGATACTCCCATATAATTTTTTTTTCGGAAAACTCTCATGAGAATCGGTTGTATAGTTTTTAAAACAGTAATGATTTAACTCTATATTTTTGGATGGATTGAGAACGTTAAACAGACAAAAAATATGGGAATGCTTTTACTTTTACTCGACTTTCCTTGGCTGCCACTGGGATTCGGAACTGAACATGACTTTAGCAAAGCTTCAATCTGGATTTTTATATGCTCTAAATCAACGTAACAATTTAATAAGTGCGAGAAATTTTATAAATAAATCAATTATTAATAACTAATGTCGATGAAGACAGCTGCCACTTCGAGTCCGGAATTCGATTCCCGCACAGGACAACTATTCATGTGACCTATAAGTAGTTGATTTGAGTCTGGTTGTTGTACTTCTTCTTCTTAGCGAGTAGATGGCAATCTAAATTGTTTTCCCAGAACTTGGCTACGAGAATTGTATTATGAGTAGCGTCCATCAGAAAACGGTGTTGTAAACACGGCTACATATCAAACTATACGTTTCCAGTATAAGCTGATCTCGCGTTGTATAGGATTTCCATACATTGAGAGGTGAGCTTATATTGGATATGTAAAGCTTGATATGTAGCCGTGTGTACTGTGTCCATCAATTATATGTTTGCAAGGAACAGGAATTCATGTTATTAGTGCGGGCGATGTCTTTAATGAAATATGCGACGAACACTAATTACCTAAAGCCCTGTAGGTATACGTAATTATATAACTTATATAATAAACCTGTAGGTAGGACACGACTATTGACACAGTTACGTTAGAATTTCGTTTCCACGAACTGGGTTTTATTCATTACTTTCGCCCTAAGCTGTGTTGAAAAAAACCAGACGACTTTCTCGGAAAATTCTACGGAGGCAGGCATTTTCATTACATTTATTATTCTCCCGATTTTTTATAAGGTGAGGGAAAACATATTTTTCTTTGAATTAAGAAATAAACTGTTCGGCGTAATATATCAAATACGTTATTATTCGAAGCTTTTCTAAGTATATAATAGACTAAAAGCCAGTTTCTCTGAATTCCGATGAAACCTACTTAAACAATAGTTTCTATGAATTGAAACAAGATTGGTTTGAGAATAAATAAATTTTATTGCAGAGATATCATTGTGGAGTATGGCGATAGTAAGCATAACTTATACTTCCCATGTTTTAAATAGGTTATGTTCAGAACATTTGGATTAAAAACACTACCATTCAACGGCAGTATAGCGTTATCTGCGTATCCCGATTTCTGCTTACGCTCAGGAAGTGTGCGATTTCCTCGGAACTATCTATTCAATTTTAAGTTCGATGATTACCACTACTTACTTCATACTAAGAACTAACTACTAACTAGCCTGGTGGTCTAGTGGTTAGTGTCCCTGACTGCTAAGTCAGAGGTCGTGGGATCAATCTCAAGGACAATAATTCTTAGTGTGATGAGCACGATTATTTCTTCTATGTGAGTTATAAGTTATCTGCCTAGTTGGTCTAGCGGTAGCGTGTTCACCCGCAGAGAACAAGATCCTGGGTTCAAATCCCGGTTCGGGTCAAAAAGTGATTTTGGGACTTTTCTGTAAAAAAAAATTTTTTCAGGATCAACCTGAACTCTGGGAGTTGGCGGTATTATACCCCAGTGCCTCGGAGAGCACGGTCCTGTACCTGACCATTTTCCGGTCGTGTCGCCTAGGCGTCCCATCGGATCATGAGAGTGATGGAATAGAAAGTGCTCCTGTGTTTGCGCACACACTTGAGCACTATAATATGTCCCGCGCAGATGGCTAATCTCTACTGAGACAGTCCGCCGTGGCTGAAATTCGGCTAGGAGGACATTATTGTTATTATATGTATAATCTGTTGTTGTATTTTTATAGTCTGTGGTTGTAGTTGTATAGTCTGGCAGAATGTTAGTTGTACCATGATATTTATTTATAGCGGTCCGTAAGTGATTGGTGAGGTTGAGCTACAAGGCTCGCGGTCAGTCAATACTTGGGTGACCGCCAAAGTGGTTTAATTTCTGAGCATCTCCGTGCATAGGAAGGCACGTTAAGCTGTCGGTCTCGGTTGTAGCCATTAGGCAACAGTCGTTAAGCTATGTCAGAGGCCAAATGGGCGGCTAAAACAACTCTGTCATTAGAGTAAGGACTGCCTATACGATAAGTATTATATTTAAATTGATTAAAAGTACAGAGAATGTATAGGTATCGTGGTAGTCTTCAAGCTTAAATGTCAATCAAATTGACATACTTTAGGTTCTCAAGTAGATAGAAGTTGCCTTTTGAAAGCGGAATGTTTTGAATTCCACAGGTTTTGTATAACATTCTAAACCAAATGTTAGTCAGTTGCCAATCTTGAATATGAGTGAGAAAAGCGTAGAAAATGTCTCCTAGCACTCTTTGAACTAGACGCTCTTGTGGAACTACCTGAGCCTAGATTTTCGAGTAGATAGAAGTACTGTTTGAGTGCGGAGTGTTTTGGACTCTAAAAGCATTGGGTGTAGAATGGTATATTCTAGACTAAATGACAATCACTTGACAAACTAGAACATAGTGAGGAGACGAGATGATTCTTGACAGTCCTCGCCCCGAAACACATAATAAACTTTACCTCGGCAAATTCGCCACCTGTTCTCATTGATAGGTAGGTAGGTAGGTATCTTAGAACGTACTGTTTTTTTTATAAGAGGGCAACAAACGGGTAAGTGAGTCACCCACCAGATGGTAAGTGATCACCGCCGCCCATGTACACTCACAACACCAGAGAGGTCGTGGGTGCGTTGCCGGCCTTTAAAAGAGTGCTGACTCTTTGTGTAGTGAAACTAATGTTGCTGACCCTTCCCCCCACCCCGATGAGCTCTGGCTGGCGACCTTACTCACACGCAGAAACACAACATTAAGTTAGTTGTTAGATCGTTGGGCGCTAGGTTTCCGCACGTAACCTCCTAATTGGGCCATTGTGCGTGAACTGTTTGGCTACTCGAACCATTTCAGTTCCATCCAGAAGTACAGGAGACCACGAAAGCCTGGCTTGAGAGCCTCCTGCAGTGTATTCGGATCATTCAGGAACTTTGCCCGTTGGCAGACGACACTTGCAGTGTAGTAGTACGTGTGCTGGTGTTTCTTCATCGTCGATACAATATCTGCAAAAGGGGCTGTCTGTGACGCCAATCTTGAAGAGGTGTTTGTTTAGTGTGCAGTGTCCGTTTAATAATAACATTAACATTAAGTTATTAATAATATTATTAAGGAATGTCTTCTGTAAGGTGGAGGTACTTCCCCAGTCGGGTTGCTCTTTGAGCGAATCAACGCTGTGCCCTACCTCTCTACTGGTCGTACAGAATATTCTAGGCATTATCCAAATAAATGTTACTCACTTGACGATTTTGAACATGAGTGAGAAGAGCGCACAGAATATCTCCTGGCAGTCTTCGAGCTCGAAGCACATGTTGAACGACTTCACGTACGCTAGATTCTCGAGCAGATAAAAATACCGCTTGAATGCGGGATCTTTTGGATCTCGCAGACCTTGTAGTTGGTTGATCAGGAACAGGAATATTGTTTTTACCTGGGGAACAAAAACATGGAATTATAAATTGATTAGTCTTTTATTTCTTACAATTTTTTTATGTTATGTTTTATGTATCCTATTATATCATTATCATCATATCAGCCGAAAGACGTCCACTGCTGGACAAAGGCCTCCCCCAAAGATCTCCACAATAGCCGGTCCTGTGTTGCCCACATCCGACGGCTTCCCGCGACCTTTGCAAGATTGTCGGTCCACCTTATAGGGGGCCAGCCCACGCTGCGTCTTCCGATTCGTGGTCGCCACTCGAGAACCTTTCTGCCCCAGCGGCCGTCGGGCAATGCGCCTCGTATTATATAACTTGAACATATTAAAATTTGACATGTATCTCTTATTTAATTTATTAACATTGTGTAAATTATTGTATGCCTAAAGGGCGGGACTTGGCTGATCTATAAATATTGATCACAATCTGTATTTGTACAGTCGCCAGCACATCAAGCTACCCCAATCTGTCAAATTACCCAATTAAAAATGAACCTTATGCTTTTGTGATAAAGTTGAAAATCTATAAAAGAATTTGATAGATTGGGGTAGCTGGATGGGACTGGCGTCTGTACCTACCTATAATCCACAATACACATTCTGAATCTGAAGACCTAGAAGAATTATGATTTTAGAAAAGGAAATTGATGGTATGAGTTTAAACCATCGTATTTACAAAATTATAATGGTAATGTCCTACATGTCCTACTGGTTGAGGTACGCTCAGGCCCCGATCCCTATCTTGATACAGATTACGCTCAACTTTGTATTGTAATACAAAGTAATGCGTACTTTGAACAGAACTGTTTTCGACTGATAAATGCATGTAAGCCCGCTTAAAGATGAATAAATGTAGTTTAGTAATACTTTAGTGCTGACTCGACAAAGTAAGAAAAATAAATTTCTCGACAAAAGACGACGTCAATGTATCAACGCATAGGAAGTGTAAACATTGGTAATTTTCAGCATGACTTTTCTACTAAACTATTTATAATCTATATAAATAAAAATGTATCACCGAAGTTTCTACGCTCATAACTTCCAAACGACTGCAGCACATTCGATAAATCTTACTTATATGTGTTCGTTATTGTCAGGAGAAGGTTTGTATGAAAAAACAAACCGGCCAAGTGCGAGTCGGACTCGCACACGAAGGCTTCCGTACCATGATTTATAAAAACGAGCAAAACATTCACGTTTATTGTATGGGAGCCCCTTTAAATATTTATTTTATGTTTTAGTATTCGTTGTTATAGCGGCCACAGAAATACATCATCTGTGAAAATTTCAACTGTCTAACTATCACGGTTCATGAGATACAGCCTGGTGACAGACGGACGGACATTCAGACAGACAGACCGTATTACCCTTTGGGTACGGACCCTAAAAAATTACTTTAGACAGAATTGACGGGAAATATATGGCGGTACGAAGTTCGCCGAGACTGCTAGTGAAATAATAAAGAGATACTTATAGAAATATCTCTAACAAAATTTTTGCCCACTTGCGGAAACCTATAGCATTATAGTTCAGTGTTCACATGTCAAAGAATGACTCCAAAAACTGGGTGCCAAATACGACAAGTTTTGGCTTCCAGCCACAATATTGTCAGCACACATAACTACTTACACACAAACCAAACATATTACACGATAACGATATTATCACAATAAAGCAAAAGTGTGTACATACGATAAGAGTTGCAGACCATTTATATTATATAGAGCATACAATTTTAAAGGAATACTTAAAGTTTATACATAGACAAACAAATATGTCACAGTATTATATATCGATACCGAGGCGCTCACAGCTTGATGCTCTCAACGTTCCGCAAGTGATCGGCGAGTCTCCGTGCTTCAGAGGGCACGTTAAGCTGTCGTTCCCCTTGCTGTCGGGCCATTAGGCAACAGTCATTAAGCCATGTCGGTGGCCTACTGGGCGGCTTGAACAACTCTGACACTAGGGTAACCACTGACCATACGATAAGTAAGTAAGTATCGATACCTGGGGGCTCAAAGGTTGTACGCATAAAAACCAACTTTCTACAAAAATGGCGACGTAAACACCTTTTATTTGCGAATTTAAAGAATTTAAATAACCATATCGATAGAGAAGAAAAAAAATTGTAGTAGGTTGGTAAATGCTTGCTTTGCACGCCGCTGGTTTCCATAGTACAATCTCTGCTTAGTTTGGGATTAAATGACGGTGTGTGAATAATGTCTTAAAATATTGTTGTATTATAAATAGTTATTTTCCTAAAATTCCATTTACGCCATTTTGAGCCCCGAGGAATCGATATATCGATAATAATGAAACATGTTGACAATTACGGAACCTCCTTTCATCGACTATAGACTTCCATTTAAGGGAATACTTAAGGATATAGACGTGACGTGAGAGAAGATATACGTTAAATATTAAGGAACCTGCGTTTCACTTCTAAAGGAAGCTTTTCTTTTTTAGCGATATTAGATCTACTGAAGTTGTATACCCCAAAAATCAAGTTGCTAAAAATATAAACTAACTGGGTAACTGGGTTTGAGCGCCACAGTGCCACGGGTGTAATATTGAAAGCTGCGGTCGTCGTTTCTCTATGAAGTAAGTTTACGAGGGAACTAATTTGCCATCCAATTAAACTTAACTAAGCCGGTGAAGGTAAGGATCATAAGCCCTGCGCACTAAGAATAACATGGTGAATAAATATTGAGTTACTTTCAACATCTAGTACAACACTTCAGAATGGAACTTCAAAGTACTTAAGTGCTTCTAACGTAGTTTGCTGAAAGAAGCTAGGCCAGATAGAAGCCAAAGAATATATTTTATATTTAGAAATGAAGCTTAATAGATTAATAGAATCCGAGAAATGTCTATGAATAAGTTTAAAAGAATTATAAAAGCCAAATTGTGTAGCAGGGCTTACGACAAAACTTCTGATTATTTAAGTGACAAAACAGCTTGGGATTGAGTCGCTCTAAATTAACACATTTAAATACAATGTAATTTTATGTAAGAAATAAATATTTTAAAAAAGGATTCCTACTGAGTTTTCTGGCAGTTTTTCTCAGTAGCTGCCACGTCATGCACTGCATGGTAGGGTAAAAAAATTGACGATTCCACACAAATGTAATATTTTAACGGAATAAATGACTTTTTGATTTGATTTGAATATTATTAATTATGGCCTGTAAGTTGGTCTATTGGTTAGTGACACTGTCTGCTAAGCCGGAGCTCTTGGATTTGATCCCCACCCAGGACAGATCTTTGGGTGATGAGTACGATTATTTGGTCCGAGTCTGGGTGTAATTTATCGATCATATATGTATATTTACAAACATGTAAGTAAGCTTATCAGATGTGTGGTTGCCATAGTACAGGCTCTGCCTAGTTTGGATCAAATGGCAGTGGTTTAGTAGTCCCAAGATATGTATTTATTTGTTATTTTATTATTATACTAGCTGTGCCCCGCGGTTTTACCCGCGTTAAATTTTATAAATAATCATAGCTCGCCCCTCCCGTAGGTGATAGCGTGATAGTATGTAGCCTATATGTTGACCCGACCTCTTAGTAATATTCATGCAAAATTTGAAGAAAATCCATGCAGTACTTTTTGAGTTTAGCCCGTACATACATATAGACAAATAGACACACAGACAAAAATTCTAAAAACTATATTTTTGGCTTCGATATCGATTGTAGATCACGCCCGAAGTATCCTTTAAAAAAAATATTCAATGTACAGTTTTGACTTTACTACGATTTTATTATATGTACCTATAGATACTAAAATAGCGTATGCTTCCTAATCTGCCGGTAGATATCTGGTACAAATAACGTAGACAACTCATTGTGCAGGTCGACTGCATCGATGGAGCTAAAACTTAAGAAGACCCGTCAATAGTAGATTACTACTAATTTCAAGCTAATTTTAGGCAGGGTAGCCCAGTAAAAATGTTGGGGGGCGAAGATAGGGATAGTATCCGTAAATCCATTTATAAATATGTATGTCGAAAGAATGTTTTGTAAGTTTCAAAAGTCTTAAAACGCTGACAACCAACACCCAATTAATCTTATCCCACCAAGCTCGCTCGTATACTATACATAACAATTGAAGTAATATTTCGCGATTAATTAGTTTTAAGCATTTTTAGAGGTGACTTTTTTTTTTAATCATTGGTTGCTTCGTCAGGAGCAATAGCATTACGCCGGTACACCGTAAATACCTAAGATGTACCGATATAAACTGCTAAATTTATGCTCGGGGAATCCCTGCATTTTATGTCGTTCCTTTGTAGACTCGTCTTTAGACACCAAGCTCATTAATTAACTACGCTTGCTCCTTTCGTAACGTTCAGAGAAGTTCTTTAAACAGTTTCTTAGCACACTTAAGAAATTAATTAGTTGGCGTGTAATAATATTATTGTATAATGTCAGCTTCAAATCAATATAATGGATTCATTTTGTGATAAATACATATGATAATTCTAAAGGATATATGTATCTTTAAGAAAGTGTGCCCCGTGGTGGCAGTTCTAAGAGCAACAAACTTGTAGATCTGTATGAAGATATAGCATCAACCCGGATTAGAAGTATCATTCTACATCGCAGCCATACACCCCAGAAGCAGGCAACGCTTACTAAGCTCAACGAGAAGAAATCACTCAATAGCGATAAAGACATTAGGGCAAAAAGTATATATCTCCTACTATTTCAAAATAAATATGTGCTGAAATTGAGCCATTTGAACTGGTTAATAAAGTGTCAACTCAAGGAGCTATCAACGATTATGAAGAAAGCTATGCTTGAATCACAAATGACACGTTTTCATATTACTGAAAAAGTCATACCAGGAAGGTAAGCGGAGGTGAAAATGAAATAAATGATACCTTTATTTGATCGAAACATGGTTATAAAGTTGCTATACATATTTATAGTTGTAAAAGTAGAGCTTACTTTAAATGGAGCATATTGGCGGCTGCGGATATATGTACAGGGTTATTTGTAAAGCACTAAATTGTTAACATCATAAGCAACAACTTTTGTTCTACGAGTTCGGACATAAATCAATACATGAAAAAGAAATATAATTTCAAAGTTTTTTTATACTGTCGTGACATTTGTAGATCTATGTTTCATTTATATACGAAAGTACGACGCGCGAACGACGCTAAGCACGCGCGCGTAGAGTTATAAACATTGAAGCGGAAAATTAAATTAATACTTATGTTGTATGAAAATAAAATCTAACAAATTATCAAAAATTGTAGAACATAAGTTGTAGCTTATAATGTTAACTATCTATTACTGCGAGGTTGTTGGTGTTTTAAAAGTAATATGTATAGACAAGCGAAAGAACTCTTCTTTGCACGAGGAAGCACGGGGGCTGAGAGGAGGGGATCACGCATAGCGGGGTGGAACAGGCACGTCGCCGATGCGCACAGACAGGCCAGGGTAAAGTTCCTTGAATGGGTTGCGTGTGGTAAACCAAAGTCTGGTTTCATTTATGATGATATGTGGCAAACCAGAAAGGTATTTAAATCACGTCTGAAATGGTGCCAAAATAATCAGGACCAAATAAAAATGGATACCCTTGCTGAAAAGCATTCCAAAGGAGACTTCCGAGGTTTTTGGAAACACACTAACCAGTTAAGCGTGCGCCCTGGCTTGCCTGTGAGCATCGATGGGGTGAATGACCACAAGGACATAGCAAATATTTTTAAGGACCATTTTTCTGTACAGCCGGTTTTAAATCGACGGTAGGCATGGATGCTATGACACCATCATGCGAAGGGGTGAGCATAATTTTTAATGCTAAAGATGTGGCTAAAGTTCTCAAGGACATGAAAAGGGGAAAATCCCCAGGCCATGACGGCCTGAGCATCGAACACCTCCAGCACGGTGGCCCTCATACATCTAGAGTACTAGCAATGTTCTACTCGCTGTGCGTGAGTCACTCTTATCTGCCTATGGACCTAATGAAAACAATAGTAGTGCCTATAGTTAAAAACAAAACTGGAGATTTAGCTGACAAAAATAACCCTAGGCCTATTTCATTAGCCACGGTCATGTCTAAAGTGTTTGACGGTTTGCTTAATTCACAATTACAAAACTATACAAAGCTGCACGATAATCAGTTTGGTTTTCGGCCACAACTCTCAACAGAAAGTGCAATATTGTGTCGTAAGCATACTGTCAGATACTACACGAATCGCAAGACTCCAGTTTATGCGTGTTTTCTCGACTTGTCTAAGGCTTTCGACTCTGTCTCATATGACATCTTATGGAAAAAACTAGAAGACAGTAAGGTACCACGTGAACTCGTAAAAATTTTCAAGTACTGGTATTCGCACCAGGTCAATAGCGTCACATGGGCGGGAGCAATGTCGGATCCGTATCGGCAAAAATGTGGCGTGAAGCAGGGGGGACTGACATCTCCCACATTGTTCAATCTCTACATGAACGAACTGATCATCGAGCTCAGTGAGCGCAGTGTCGGCTGTCATATTGACGATGTCTGTGTCAACAACATTTCCTATGCGGATGACACTGTGCTCCTAAGTGCGTCTATTTGTGGTTTGAAAAAACTCATACGGATTTGTGAGAAATACGCCTGTGACCATGGGTTGAAATATAATGTCAGCAAGAGCCAGTACATGGTCTTTGAGACTGCCGGTGCTAGATGTCCACTTTATCTACCACCTATAAAACTGAATGGTATTCAACTTGAAAGGGTTGATAATTTCAAATATTTAGGGCATATAGTGACGGTTGGTCTCGAAGATCATGCTGACATAGAACGGGAACGGAGGGCGCTGTCGCGAAGGGCGAACATGTTGGGTCGCAGGTTTGCACGATGTTCGGTCGCAGTAAAAATAACGCTTTTCAGAGCATACTGCACCTCGTTGTACACCTGTTCCCTATGGGCTACATATTCGCAAAGGGTCTACAGTGCCCTCCGCGTTCAGTATAATAACGCTTTTAGGGGAGTGTTGAGGCTGCCCCCCTTCTGCAGCGCCTCGGGCATGTTTGCGGATGCGCGCACTGATTGTTTTCACGCTACGATGCGTAAAAGGTGCGCCTCCCTGGTGCGCAGAGTCCGGGCCAGCTCTAACACTGTCCTGATGATGATCGCGGATCGATTGGATTGCCCCTATATCCAGCACTGCTCTCAGAGGCAAGTCATAAAGTGTGGGATATAGGCGTAATTTCAATCTATCTAAATATAGCGTTATTTAATTTAATTATATGTACAAATTTTTATTTATCAATTTAATCAATTAGTATCGTGTGTGTTATTATTATTTTTATTATGTTATTTCTAATTATTAATTTTGTTTTTGTATTTTATTATGTTTGTATTTTCTGCCTATGGGTCGCAATTAGTTACCCGAAATAAACATATTTTATTTTATTTATTTATTTTATTTATTTGCAATGTGACGACTTATCGCCTAGTCATGGGATCGTTACTAAGTTTGAGCACAATGGTTACAGCTTTTTAAGTATGGTATGGCTGTTTGAGAGCTATCAGCATTCAGCTAGCATGAAAACCTGCAAATGAATCAGACTCTCCTAGATTGGAATGTACAGGACAAAGAGACGCTGCAAAAATAGGAGTCGGCTCCAGATAAATTCACGACACCTATGATATAATGCCCGACAACTGCTCACTGATTGCAAATAATGATTAAAGACGACATTTTCATGCAAGTGAAGGTTACCAAAACATTGACATTTTAAGCCAATCCACTAACACAAGATTTTGTCATAGACGCAACACAGTCATACATAATGTTCCGAACCACGTACTTGTATGATATTATTGTATACACTGCCTCGTTCGATTCTGAACGCACTCAATACGGCACCTACTTGGAAAACGAGTTGCAGTACAAGCTTGTTTGCCCCGTATTAAATGGAGCGTCTGTGAATATATAATGAAGGAATCTGAGGGAGATAAGCCATTATCCACTTTATGCATACAGATAAAGTGGATAATGGTTCATCTATGTTTGCTTCTCTAGTCGTAGAATTAGAGGGTGCACTTTCTTGTTCGGCAGAAGTGATCACTACTTGTTCAAGCCATCTCTCATTTAGATTCCGGAATCTAATAATATTAAGCGAACATTTATGTCCATAATTTCGAAGTTATTAATATATAATATATTTAATAACTTTTTGAGACTTGTTCCACATTGGCCCCATGTTTTCGTCCTACATTACAAAGAATCCTCTTTTGCCTCACATTAAATTTGATTCCTGTTTCGCCCTACTTCATAGTACCAGAAAAAGCATGGTTCGGAAATTTAAATGTGTTATAATATTATTATGAAAGGCCTATTGGTGTATTGCACATTTAAATTGTTAAAACACCATAGGTACTTTAACTATTTTATAGATCACACACAAACCACAGAAACAAAGAATGAGTAATATTCATGTTGCAATGTCTAGTCACCCGGCCATATCCCTTACTGATAAGATAATGCTTGGTTGGTTGATTGGTTGGCCATTTCGTTGACCTTGAAAAAAGGGTTTGCAATTCTATCTATTGTCTAATTTTTTACCTGCTCTATATACGTTTTACAAATTAATACTAACTGTTACAAAAATATGATAATAATTTTTGTCTTTAAATATTTTGCAGACTGTCTGTACTAAAAAACCTCGTGAGGTGAACGCGGAACAAATCCTTTTTGAATAGATGCCCTGCTTGTAGTAGATAGTAATATAATTTTACTGTCCTTTGATAGTTTAATTTTACTGTCCTTGGATATATGTCCTTCACTCTTCACTTCTGTCCACGTAGTGACAAAATATTTAATAAATCAATATTTTTTTATTGAGCCTATTACCTAAAAAGCATGTTTTACTATAGAAACCGGCAATCACCTAAAAATAATGCACATTTTTACAATAATGTTTTTGTAAGAAATTTTGGCACAACGCTCTCGCTTTATTAGAAACTACTATGTTCAGGCTCTCATACTCTTACCGCAATGTATAGCTTGTTCTAGAACGTTCTTACCTGTTCCTGATCTTTGTATGGTGCTTCAGGGGCGTACACCCTAAGTACATCGGCGATGCAGCACGCGATGAGCAGCTGAACATCACGCGAGGGGTGTGTGAGGAAGAACTCGTCGGCCAAGTGGAGCGCCAAAGGAATGTACTGCTGGTACATTCCCTCATCTTGGCCGAGACCTTGTAATGTATGTGCTAGGACCTGGGGACAAAAAAAAATATGTGAGATGATGATGGCATGGGTATAAAACAAGAGGTACCTATGCTTTTGCTTTGGCTTGCCTTTCACACGAATCATGCCAATACTTCTATTACGGCATTAAATTATTATTTCCCTTCCCTAAACTTGATAGGTAACATATCATATAAGGCAACAAAAGCCTTAACCAGCTTAGCCTTAACAAGGCATCGCATCGCGCAATTGTATTCAAGAAAATTTCCTCCACTAACGGCCTATATTGAGCCTGGCAAAAATCTCCTGCAGGCATTTGCATGCCGTTACTCCGTCATCTATGTACTCCTAGGGAAGGGGTTTCTTATTACCTACAACTGCACTCTGAATGGGCTATACTGCGACAGTCGTCTTTCGGAACATAAAATGAAAGTTAAAACTAAAAACGAAGTCTAAGGCACATAATCATGTTTTTTATCGAGAACCAACCAGTGGGGTCGCTCGCTGATGAAAAAATCACCTGTATTTATCTAAATATTTCTTTCAGTAAACGAACAAATCAAATGGAAAAATTAAACATGAAATCAGGTTTGCTCGCGTAAGCTATACACAAAATGAAATTTCTATTTTTTCATTATGTTTATGTTGCAGCTTACAACGTTATAAAAAGGATTCTGAACTAGGATATTGCCGCGTGGAAACCATTACTACCTAACTGAACGTACTCGGCGAAAGTCTAAATCTGTGTCAATTACTGCCGCTATACGTATTATTAAAAATATCCCTAGAGGAAATAAAGAATCAGAAAGTACTCTCAGCATGGCAGTAGCGCAGTCACAAAGGGAGGTAACGACACCAGCAAATAATAAAAAAAGCTTGAGCAGCACATTCATGCACGCCCGAGAACAACTACATTACAATATCATGTTACTAAATAAAACCTAGCACCCAACCTGGGATTTCTCTTACAATAAAATCCTCAAGGCCACCCTCGATAAACAGATCCTGAATCATACCTTCTTTTTACACTAGAAACGATCCCGGGGCCTCATCTTGGACAGAGATCGACGATATTTGTAAAGACATTTCCCAGAAATCCTGGTAAGTTGTCGAGTGAAAAATGGTCGCACTTAATGAGGAAATATAAGATTAAGTTTCATCGACAGTATGTTAGTAATAAAGCCACACTCAAAATTGTAATATTACGAAGTACAGCTGAATTAAGTTCTACTACTCTGTATGGAACCTAAATTAAATCAGATATGTCTGTGGACCTAGATGTGCGGTGAATAATCTAATTATGGAGAGTTCGCATGATGTGTGACAGGTTTATAGTAAATGGGCCAGCGATATTCCTCCGGAAATTTACCGATTATAACTTTGAATAAATGGAATATTTATTCCGTATTGCAATTTGTTTTTTTGCACATTCCAATGTGCAAAATAACAAATCTGTCTACGGAGTATTAAGATAATGATTTGCGATTTCTGGTGCAATAAAGTGTAGGTACTTTATCTATCTATCTATTGATCGGAAAATATTATAAAGTTGTAGAAGGTAATTAATATAATAAGTAAATTGGCATTGAATAGGCTGAATTTGTGCAAAACATATTTTTCTTTTTGTATCAAAATCGACAACATTAACTAAAAATATAAACAATAGAAAAATAGTGCATATCATTCTGTTTAATAAGGAATCAGTCACCATAACCAGACCCAGTACGAAAGCTGAACCACCCGTTGAAAATTAAAATCGTGTTTAAAATCTAATATCAAAACATTCATAACAATACATGTTTACTCGGTAACGTTCATTAATAAACTTATAAACGGTAATTAAATTACTCCACACCAGAAGTAGGTCAGCGTAAGTATACAGCGCTACTATACGTCAACAGCCAACTGTATACAGCTGCTAAATTGGCGTGCAACAGATCAATACACCGGACGGAGCGGGTGGGGACGGCAGATATTCTGTCATCTTCATAGATACCTCGAGCTAATTGCATTCGTGGTAAACAGTGTCTAATTTTAATGCAAAAGAATTGCATTAAAATTATAGCTTCCCGCAAACATTCGATGCAATTTCCTAGCGTGATATACGAGTATACATATATAATACTCGCACAAGCGCATACTTCGTTTTTATTTAGGTTGTGAAGATATTAATCCTTTACCGGACATTAGAGCAGACAAAATTACGAACTAAGTAACCCGCGACAGAAAGGACCTCGGCTAATGGCAGTTACTGACGTGGCGATGCATGAGAGGCTCAGTTTTTTGTGTACATTCTTAGGAGTCGAGATTTCTTAAATTTTGACTAGTTCTAGTTCAGTCATGATCTTGTCCACTTCATCTAAGATGTCCAAGGGACGACGGTGAGAACCTGCGGGTACATACATGCCCACTAATCACGCTTACATCAATTAACTCTCTATAATGATAAGTAGTCTGGTGGCCAGCAATAATGAAAGAAATGCTATATGATCTTACGAGTGACCTATTCGTCTTGTCCTGTCGCAAATTTTGTTCGAATTCAGCCAATAGTAGTATCTAGTTTTCTCCCAGTTCAAAGATTTAATACTGTACGCGTATTTATACTATGGCACACGTCTTATGTTTGAATTGGATAGACCTTCTTAGAAATACCAAATGAGAAGTACGGGTATGAGGGTAATATAGTAAATAACGACAGAATATACAATACCATGTAGATACGCAATATTAACATACCGCCGTTTCGATTGTTAATATGATAAACTTTATGTATATTTATTACGAGTAAGAGTTTGTAAAAAACGAAACGTATATACAAAGGGACGAATATAAGCTCCTTATTATAAGTAGCTTTTAAAGCTTCTGTAATCGTGCAAATTGGTGTTTTTCCCGAAGTTTATAGGCAATATTACGTAATTGTAATATATTTTGAAGAATACTATTGATCACAAAACACGATTTAATTACTTTCACTAGTCAGAAAGAACCACGGCGGCCACCAAGGCTTGAACAAAATAATTTCGAAAAATTTATACTCAATTTAAATTCACTTTGATTGGTGAGAGTGCAGATGATTGGTAGTTCCGGGTGATTAGTGCAGGTGTATAGTGCGAGTAGTGTTCAATTAAGTCCAGTGTTTAGTAAATTCATCAGGCACGCGAGTGAGGGGGAAGGGAGGGTGCGCGGGACGTGTCTACTCACAAAAAAACCGGCCAAGTGCGAGTCGGACTCGCACATGATGGGTTCCGTAGCAGCAAGTATTTCAGTTGATTAAATGAAAGCAAATTGCGGTTTATGACGTATTAAAAAAAAACTACTTGCTAGATCTCGTTCAAACCAATTTTCGTTGTTAGTTTCCATGGTAATGTACATCATTTATTTTTTTTAGTTTTATGATTCTTTTCTTTTAGAAGTTACATGGGGGGGGGGACACTTATTTTACCACTTTGGAAGAGTCTCTCGCGCAAACTATTGTGTTTAGAAAAAACAAATATTAAAAACCTTAATATCATTTTTGAAGACCTATCCATAGACACCCCACACGTATAAATACGATGAAAAAAAAAATTTTGAGTTTCAGTTCTATGTATGGCGACCCCACAAAAATATTGTTCTTTTTCTATTTTTATGTTAAAATCTTAATGCGGTTCACAGAATACATCTACTAACAAATTTGCAACAGTACATATTCGGAATTAGTTATAGATTCAGTCATTCAGAGTTATAGATTCGGAAAAAAGTGGCTGTGACATACGGACGGACAGACAGACAGACATGACGAATCTATAAGGGTTCGGTTTTTTGCCATTTGGCTACGGAACCCTAAAAAGTAGAACACGCTTCTAACCACTTTACTACGCAAGTTACTAATAAATCGCTGTCAAAACGTGTTTATTCCTAACTTACCTTAACTTACCAGTACCAGTACCGTAACACCAATCAATGTGAATGCTCATTGTTCTATTACATTTATTACAAACAATATCTATAATATTTTCAAAAACGACTTTTTATACCCTATAGCCCTGCTTTTTTAAGTTTTGAAAGTTTTATGCTTCATCTAATTCGACCCGTAATTTGTAGCTTCTAGGGGCGTGTCTAGTGTGATGCTATAAAATGGGGTTTTTTAAGCCTCTTTAGGGTTCCGTACCAAAATATTAAAAAGGAACTTATTTGGGGACCCATTAAATCCGTAAAACCATCTGTCAGAATCTCGGCATATACAAAATAATAGATAGCAATATCTAACCTCCACAAACACCTAGGCAAGCGGTTATTCTATACATAGGTACCGCTTAAGGGTTTCATGACTTAGCATTTCAGCATTTCGGAGGGCACGGCCGGAGTCGGTTCCAGCAACACTCGTTATAAGCCCACAGGCGGCTAGAATAAATACCCACACGAAAAACAAACACTACCATGCATACCGAGATAATTTATCTTTAACCGACTTCAAAAGGAAGTGTATGTTTTTGGTGTATGCATTTTTTTACTAATTTTAGTATTTTCTTTTATTTGATACTGAATGCTGGATTGTGTTTTGATTTTGAACAGTAAAAATGATAAATAAATGGGACAATGTGGGGTGTAAATCATTTGAAATATGGCTGACGTGCCCGCTTATATTGCGGCCTGCACCGCTAGAACTCGTACTTACTGACCGCGATAAATCCCAAGACATTTGCGTCCCCAAGTGAATACCGTATTTGTTGTGGAAACGCGATTTCTAATCGCACTGGAGCGTACATGAGCGTAGCTGTAGATAGGCCTGTATGAACGCTTGCCTTGTGTTTATAAATATGACAATCAATAAGCCAATATATAAGTGTGTTTCACCTTACTTATTCCTGTTACAACGCTGTTCCATACGACTTGTTCATTTTTTGTTGTTTTAAAATGGCTTAACCGCGGGAGGGTCGTGGTGACCTGTAATACAGGTTTTGTTAAAAACCTAAATCAGGCACCAGTCCCTCACAAAGTTGAACTAATTAAGATCTATGTACATTAAGTTAAATATGATTATTGTAACGTTCATCTTGTGAGGAGAGAATAAATGCTTTTATTATTATTATTATTGCTGATGATCTCTGTGCCTGAGTTGTGTAGAATTGCATTTTTTTGTTAATTAGACGGATATACACCAAACTTCTTTCTTTATCGTATGGGCAGTGGTTATCTTGGTGTCAGAATTGTTCAAGGCGTCCTGTAAGCCTCTGACATGACTTAACGACTGTCTTCTAACAAGAACAACCGGGACCGACAGCTTAACGTGCCCTCCGAAGCACGGAGACGCTCAGAAATGAAACCACTTTGACGGTAACCCATCTATGGACAGACTGTGCGCCTAGGTGCTTTCCCTCGCTGATCAGTTACGGACCGGTGAGTGGAACTAGCTATGAACGCGTCACATTAATAGCCACGCCAATTATACTCATGAAGTAACGCTTTCATAAATAATTATTCCTCTCAAAGCAACATCCCATTCATCCGCAAGCAACTCACAACTTGAATTCAAAGTCGGTCATTAAAGATTTTGATGGCAAACTCAACATTTAATTTTTGACGACGACTTTGTAAATCTCTTAATTCTCTTATGCATAAAAAAAAGAAAAGAAATAATACTTCAGAGGTATGCAAAATTACGATTATCGCAAACAGATTGCTTCTTTATAGCTATGGCGGCCTCTCGAATGATACTAGTTGTTTGAGTACCAGTGTGTGCACATACACGGGTGTAGGTACTCTCTATTTCTCACTCGATTGAACACGTATACGAGACGAATAAGGAAAAGTTCTGGTTCTTTACGCGCTTCCCGAAGCTTAGAGCTTTATCACTGCCTACTAATAGACTCCAGACTGGCACTAGTTCTTTTAAAATCACTACACACC
Organism: Pseudoips prasinana; assembly: GCA_951640165.1. Taxonomy (NCBI): domain Eukaryota; kingdom Metazoa; phylum Arthropoda; class Insecta; order Lepidoptera; family Nolidae; genus Pseudoips; species Pseudoips prasinana. The sequence continues at coordinate 11,738,568 of OX621254.1, forward strand.
AACTGATATACATATGTATTTACTCGCCGGACGAGTACGACCGCAAAAGCGCCGCGACCACCAGGGTCCTCCATGACCCTTTGTTTGCATTCGTATCGATGAAATGTCATCTCCGATTCTCAATCGGACGACAGGTCTTTGAGTATTAACATAGAGTGACAGGTGCACAAAACGTCGTTAAAAGCTATGACCCTTTCATGCATAGTCAGTAACCGCCCAGACTCGAGGTCATATCCCCAAAGTACATTCCGACGGGGGTACAGACGCCAGCACATCCAGCTACCCCAATCTGTCAAATTTCTTTTATAGATTTTCAACTTTATCGCAAAAGCATAAGGTTCACTTTCAATTGGGGAAATTTGACAGATTGGGGTAGCTCGATGTGCTGGCGCATGGCGTCTGTATTTAGTTTGTAGTTTTATATGCTAGACGACTGGAACCTACGTTCGCCTATATTGTCCGGTGAAGCAGTGAAAGCATCCATCCAAGTAAACGGCATGATAAATAAAAACTAGGTATTTTTCTTGTCAGTAGAACTCACATATTTGTTTCGCCCCAACCTAGCATTTGAACTCAGCATTTTATTGCCTCTAATTTAGATACGGGTTTGACGGGCCGTGGGCGTGGTTGGTAAATGCGTGCCTCTCACGCCGCAGGTCATGGGTTCGAGTCCCATCTAGGACAGATATTTGTGTGCATGAAAATGTCTGTATGTCCTGAGTCTGGGTGTAAATATCTACATAATGTAATGTAATGTGTAGTATATCAGTTATCTGGTTTCCATAATACAAGCTCTGCTTAGTTTGGGATCAGATGGCCGTTTGTGAATAATGTCCGAGGATATTATCATTATTATACGTATAGCAAAAGCAAGTATAAATAGATATGAAACAAACACCACACACAAAATGTTCGATGTATCCCTTTAAACCCTTTTTGTACAATCTGTATAAAAAGTTTTAAATAAAAATGTAGTCTAGTGCCTACTATGTGAAGAGATAAATGGATATTGAATTGAATTGAATTTATGGATACAAAGCCTGAACAAATAACTCACGTTATATTCAAACCGAAGTTGCTTAGTTATTTGTAAGGCTTTAGTAAAAGCCCATTTTGACTATTGCGCAGGCAAAGAGCTCTCAGCTAGATTAATTAACCATTGCGGTAGTTAGATAACCATCCTAGTGGATCTAGCAACTTGGTATAATGTTTTTGAGAAGAGGGTATACAATTTCTGATATAAGGGGCACTTGAGATGACCTCTAAGTCCGAGCTGCGTTCGATTTCGGGTTAGATTCCTTGACCCAACAATCTTTGTGTAAAAACTAAGATTTGTTTTGGGGTCTGGTTACTTGAGGGCCATGGAGAGCACGTAAAGTTATAATGAGAACGTCTATAACAATCAATACACGTATACAGAATTCTGGTAGGTAGCCACAACGGGTTAGAATAGAAATAGGAAGAGGGCAAGGAATAACATGATGTCCTCCCGGCCGAATTCGACCACAGTGGCCAGTCGCAATGGAGATTAGCCAATTGCGCAGGAAATATTATAGACATTAGAGCACAAGTGTGTGCGCAAACACAGGGGCACTTTCTATTCCATCACTCTCATGATCCGATGGGACGACTAGCGACACGACCGGAAAGAGGTCAGGTACAGGACCGACGGCCAAAAACCCCAAAATCACTTTTTGGCCCCACCCGGGATTTGAACCCAGGACCTCATTGTCTGTGGTTTTACACGCTACCACTAGACCAACGCTACAATATCATAATTACGATACAAAAAAAGCTTACGTTCCAATGAATCTGTACAACAACTGTATATATATTTGTGTTCATGAACACTTCTTATTTGTACGGGTGGATGGGACTTTTCCTTACAGGGTGTGTATATCATCATCAGCATCATCACATCAGCCGAAAAACGTCCAGTGCTCCACAAAGGCTTTCCCAAAGATCTCCACAATTACCGCTACCCTCATCCAGAGCGGCTTTGAGCGACCCTTACAAGATCATCGGTCTATCTTGTAGGGGGCCACGCTGCGTCTTCCGGTTAGTGGTCGCCTCTCAAGAACCTTTCTGCCCCAACGGCCGTCGGTTCTATAAGCTATTTGCTTCGCGTACTGCGACTTCCGCTTGGCAATTATTCGAGCTATGTCCGTTACTTTGGTACGGCTGTACTCCGAGTATATATGTATATGTATACCTACATAGAATCACGCCTGTTTCCCAGCGGGGTAGGCAGAGACAACGGATTTCCATTTGCCACGAATGTCATTATTTTGTTCATACATGCTTGCCGGTTTAGTGTACTGTGTGTCTGAGCTGGCATTTATTGAGAACGCCTCCGATAACGTTTTACAATTGTTTTATTTAATAAAAGTATAATAAGTATTTGTGTGCGTTGTCAAGTATATGTAGTACATACAGGCTTTGGCTTGTTTGGGATAGCAGGGTCCAAAATATCTTTCGTTGCAAAACACAGGAATAAAATTATCACTTTCCATACAAAATGCCGATCAGTTGACGCAATTTTGATCTTTATAGTTTATTATAGTTATCATAATGTTTTCAATATCCTTACAACCATCTAAAAGGTATAATATTATTTTCTAATTATATACGAGGGTATTTTCACAGTTAGGTTAAGATATTTTATTAAAACGTGAGGATTTAATTGACGTAACGAATGGCGAGCTTCCGCTCTAAGAGCAGCTGGACTGGGAAACTACCTTCATTTTACAGCAAACACTTTAGGTAATAGCATTATTAAGTTAATTTCGTGATAATAGATAATGTAAGGTGACTCGCCGGTCAGGCAACTTGTATAATTATGTCATTTGTGTCGTGTGTCATAGACTATACGGTAACCGTTTACCATTAGATGAGCTGTAAGCTGCTGTTTTTGAGTCGGTTAGGGTAGACTGGGTACGGTTGTGCCAGGGTACGGTAGTGACAGTGGTCATAACAGCGAAACTATACGGAATACGCGGAAGAGTTCATCAGGACAGAGACGCGGCTTGCAAGTATGAACGCGTTCCCCAGTATTGTGTCAGCCAGAGCGCGACGCTGGCGTAAGCAGGAGCCTACATTGCTTTTCACCAGCCAAAAGTAAGTTTTTTCGTTTGAGTTATTTTAATATTTACTATTTTTCGTATACAGATAAGTTATGCCGTATTTTTCTCTCTTATAAGTTGAACATTAGTAGTTAACTACGAGTGATTACTTTTTACGTAGATTGCTCGGCCGATTCCTGGCGATTTTTTATTCTCGAAATTCTGTGTTGGGTACGGTTGTGACAAGTTTCGTGGGGACGGTTGTGACATATATTTATTCGCTTTTTTGTCTTTAGATTCCCAGAAAACGCTTGCGGAACACGGAAAGACTGCAGGCACAGACCAGTCAATGTGAAGATACCTACGGCGAATTTAAACGTGGGAATTCTATAAGGAGAGCGGCAGAAATGATCTCAGATTACAGTTTATTTGCTATATGAATGTTAACTTTGTTTAGAAGAAGATTATGTTATGTTAGGGTAAATTAATATGTTCAGAAGAAGATTATATTTTGTTGTGGTACATTTTTTTTTAAATAAAAGACATTATAAACCATTTTGGTGTATATTTATGCCTGTCACTACGAATTATTCCCTTTACGTCGATTCCCGTTACGTCGATCCGATATGCTCGACTCGCTTTTATTACCCCTATATCGAGTCAACGTGGTCTTTGCCGCTTCTATTCCCGTTATGTCGACTCCTCTACCACGCTTCTATTCCCTTTACGTCGATCTTAATAATATTATATTTAGAAGTACAGTTGGATGAAAAAGTATCTTTTAACATAAAAAGTTCGTTTATTATACGTATTAGACTATATTGACTAACCTAAATTCAGTGATGCATTGGTGATTTTCCATAAATTAAGTAAAGCAGTATTAAGATGTGTTGTCGATGCACCTAAAATAATATGTACCTAATGTACATTAGCGCAATTTAAGTTCGAATATCAGGTAAGTCTTAGATTTCTCCTCTCTTTCGCACATATATACATGTCCCTCTTACACATTATCCTGTTTTACATTTACACCACTAGTGATTATACTGTTATTTATATAAATAAGAAAAAAATATCTTTAAGAACTATTTACCGTAAAGCTATATCCTTTTTTACAATTTTACTAATATTGATGATTGTACTGTGATTTATTTAGATTAAGAAAGTTACTTTTATTAGAAGTATTAATATTTACTATAAAACTATATTATTCTGTTTTACATTTACACCACTAGTGATTATACTGTGATTTATATAAATAAGAAAAAAATATCTTTAAGAACTATTTACATACTGTAAAACTATATTACTATGTTGTTTTACAGTTACACCATTGGTTTAGTGATGATTATATGTACTGTGATTTATATGTATAGATTAAGACAGATTATATGTTTGAAAATAACTTATAGAACAAATAATAACACAATGTTTAAATGCCACTGGCTTTTAATTTTTATCCTGACTGTACCTGTTCACCAAAGTCGACATAACGGGAATAGAAAGCGTAAAATATCAATACTTGGAGAACAATAGACTCCCAGAGTCGACATAGCGGGAATCGACGTAAAGGGAATAATTCGTCACTACTGACCCCAACCACTGTCACAACCGTCCTTGGGATGTGGACGGTTGTTGTGACAATTTTCTTTTTTTTTTATAATTTCATTCGATGACTTATACAGCATATTTAAGGATAATATATTGTTATTTTCATGTAAACAAATAAACAAATTACAGTTCGTGTACAATTTTTCCCAGCTAACTGATAAAGGAGATACCCCATTTCAGGCCTAACCGTTACATCAATCAGATATGTACCAAAAAATCCGTCTATTTTTCGTAAATCATCCACCGAAATCTTAGCCTTAATTACAATGGCCAAGTTTAGAAAATAGGCAATTTAATATTTTTTGTTTTAAACAGCCTATGTAAACCGCTACACCACTAATTTCATTCTATGTCACTAACTTCATAAATGTACTGCATTCCTATGAAATGAAGCTGCCTACTATTTAGTGTGTTCACTATTTTGTTTAATTTTTTATACAGTCCATTGTTCTTGTAGTTGCTAAGTTTGTTCATGGTGGGCGGTACTAAAAGGAACATATTCCTTTTGGTGGGCGGAATGTTCAAGTTAGAAATAATTAATGGGTGGCAAATGCAATGTACGTAAATTTAGTTACCGTGTTTGCCCCTAGATGGCCGTACCGTAGAAATAGATCGCGGTATGGTTTGGTTCACAAAATATAGCTATATAGGTTTTGATTATTTTGAATAAATGTCTCGCTCTGAGGTACAGCGTTTTATTTGAGTATCACAAGCTTCAAGGCACCTTGTACCGATATTGTACACGCTAGTAATCCATCTATAGAGCGCACCATAAAAATATGATCGATTAAATGGAAATCGATACTTTTACAAATAATTAAATAAGACTTCATTGTTTTAGTCTTATTATTTATTTAGGAATTACAATAAATGTATAATAAAAAATGTGTCGAATCAAGTATTATAAATGTAAAAAACATTAAAAGCAATAAATAATCGATAAAATCGATTGCATCACGGATTGCACTTATAAACAAGTTATAAACGTCAAATGTCAGTCTGTCAATTGTCATGTAGTCGTATTTTTGCGTATGTTTTTCTGTATTTCTGTAGGTATTTCTCGAGATTTATTATATCATTTGACCTCTGTCCGAATATTGGACTCCGAAATTGGTTGCCTCCTTATTGACCCTTGCTTGAACATTGGATATCGTACTCTGCCACCCCTGCTGACCTTTGCTTAAAATCCGGATCTGGACTGGTTGATTCATAACGACATCATGATCATGAGCCTGTGCATTCATTGTGGAATAGCAACGGATCGCTGCAACACAATAGGAAGGCGTAGAATGGAAAATGAAGTTATATTTTCAATTGTACAGGAATGACTCGCGCCTCGAAACGGTTAGTATCCGATATTTATGTAAACAGTGTAATCGCCTATGTTCAGTTGCGTGTTGATGGCTGTATTTTAAATATGAAACCAAAATGTGCATATTCATATTCGTAGATATATGACATCACTAATACAGACAGAACCTGCCAATTACAGCCTTTCCTGCACTATACTAATACAGACAACCTGTTAATTACAACCTATCAATTCCATCTCTCAGTGAGGAGGATGGTGTCCCTGCAGTGGAATCAGAATAAAGCTACTTATATTTAACCAATTGTGCCTCTTAGATAATAGTAATAGTCAAATAATAAATGTTTGCTTCTTCAGGTTAATGAAAATGGCTTTATCTGCCAAGCCTGCTGGAATAATACCAATGCTGTATCTCGTGATAGAAATGTAACACAAAAGAGTGAACAGACATACACATGACACCAACAAGTGTGTATTCATTGTGGACATTTGCTTCTGAGAAGAGATTGTTGCTACCAACTTAGGACTGGTACAGTGTAAGAATGCAGAATACACAAAAGTTATAAAAGAATGGATCCTACCACACACGGTTAGTATATTAATAATCTTATTTATGGTTTTTAATAACATACTTTAGTTTTGACTGCCCTCATGGTCTATTGTTTAGGCCATAGTTTTATTGGATTTGTCCATTCATAATCTCAGTAGCAGGAGAATCTAGAAATGTGCCTCTCCCTTATTATGTAGAACTTAAACATAGATGGCAAGATGTGGGTGTAATGTTACACCTGTGCATTCAGGAACATAATCTTGTGTCTATATTAGTATAACAATACTTAAGCTTTGTTTTGATAATAAGGGCATAAAAATGTTTTTTGGTATGTATAATTATTTAAGTGAATAAGAAAGATGGTTTGATAATTATCAAGCTCCTACATCAGGATTACTCATTCACAAGATTTCTTTAGATCAATCTTTCAAAAATGGGCAATAACACATCACATATCTGGTGCCACTAGTTAATGTAGATAAATTATTTTCAGGTGGGTGCTTCAAGTGCTGTCTATCATTCTTGTTTGGTGCGAGCAAATAGAGCATCCCAGCATTTAAGTACAGGGCTGTCAACATCTCGTGCATGTTCATCAGCTGTTGATGAGCCAGATAGTGAGAACATTCCTCATGTAGAAGAACCTTCAACAAGGCTAGAAACTAATTCTGCACCAAGGGCACCAACTGTTGGAACTGTTATTGTTTTACCTGACTATTTTAGAGCTGTGGCAACTGAAAGTAGATGTTTTGTGGAAGGATGTCGCAGACATCAAAGAAACACAGTAACACTTAAAATTATAATTCCAAGCAATTGATGTAGATACTAATAATGTTGGCGAGTTTCCTGAACTAACACAGAAGCACATAACAAATTAAACAGGCCCGTTCTTACCATGGGGAGCATGTGAGAGAAAATGGCTTATATACCATAGAAGTGTGTAGAGAGGTGGACGGTAACCTACAGCAAGAGCTGTCGACATCAGGCTCAACCTGGATGTTATTGTATTTAAGTTAATTATAAGTTGATTAGTAGCCGGATGTATTTCGTTTACATCCTAGTCGACACTTTACTTAGTGGAAGGAATGCTAATATTCAAAATTATTGCACATGTATCATTGGAAAAAGAACGGTTGGTTGCTGTGCCCACACCATGAGCATAATATGGTATCTTGGTTGGGCATGGCACAACGGTAGTCAATTGCCTCCTGCACAATTTTTCGATACAGTGTTATTAAACTATGATAAGCCTAGTGAAGAAGTGGATTAATAAAACCATTACTCACAATTATGTGTTTTATTTTAAAATATTATTATTGCCATTTCAGATTACTGTAATCTGAGATTTTATCAAATACTAAAAAAATAAATAATAATAAATGAATGAATATTTTTGTCCCAATTAAATAAAATAAAGAATTTTGGAACAACAAACCCAATGCAAGCTGAACCGAAACTAGGTAGAGCATGTACTATGGCAACCAGCTAACCTGCTAAAGATACCTGCTTATGTTTCTAAATGCAAATATAAATAAATTACTCACAGATACTGAACAAATAACCTAGCTTATTACACGAAACATTTGTCCTGGTTGCGGACCTACAAGACCAACAGTAACAGTAGTTAGAATAATAACAAATGCAAGTCAGTAGTGTATTAAGCGGGCCTTGTCTAATAAATGTAGTTATCAGTAAGATCAATCATATAAATCTGCAGTCACACTGTAAAAGCTTTTTTATGTAGAAACGTACTTACTTATGTAGGGCATGTGCGTTCCAGATTGATAAATATAGCTAACAATGTCTCAAAAATATCATTAGGGTAATTAAATAACACGGTCGAGTTATTTAAATACAAAAATACATTAGAGAAATGTCCAAATCGGTAAAAGCAGGCATTTACTTTTAGGTTCAATATAACCTAAAAATTAACAGTAAACGTCTGTTTTTAGCAATTTGGCCATTGCTCGGAGACGTGAAAATTGGGCTCGTGAAATCTTTCAAGATGCTTTAATTTATGGTCAAATTCCAGCTCTGTAACGCCAGGCCTGAGTTTCTATGGAGTTTGGGTTTCTCCTTTACACAATTATTGGCCAACAACCCAAAATTATCACAACTGTACCCAGTGTACCCTACTACCAATTTAACCTCAGACACAAAAAGAGGGGTGTTATAAGTATGACGGCGATATGTCTGCCTGTGCGTGCGTGCGTGTGTTGGTGTGTGTATGTATGTGTACGTGTGTATGAGTGAGTGTATGTGTGTGAGTGTGTATATGAGTGAGTGTATGTATGTGTGCGTGTGAGTGTATGTATGTGTGCGTGTGAGTGTATGTATGTATGTATGTGTGTATGAGTTTGTGTGTGACATTCTCAAACAGATGAACCAATTTTGATAATAAAGTACCTATTGTCAATAAAAAATTAAAAATTTACTTACACTTTTTTAAAGACAACGCCCGCACTACGGAAATTAATCCCTGTGTCGCTGGGGTACTTTACTAACATATAATAAACGGACACAAATTACATCCAAACTCAGAACAACTACTTATGGGTCACACCAATAGTTCTCCTGCGTGGGAACCGAAACCGGGACAGGCGAGGCGACAGTTTTAACCGCAGCGCCACACGAGTCAAAAAAGATACAGGTAAGTATTCATTAATTTGTTCGGTTCTTTGAATTCCCTCTGATCTATATGTTACATGTTGTTATTGTATAGAAACTCAATTTCAATATAAAATACAGCATAATACATATATTCTATTTCTCAGATTCGTGGAAATCTAGACTGTTTTAGCTTTACCATCGGGCTTGTATTACAATACTCTGTGAATCCATGTATGTGACAACTTAACTACCACGAGGCTTACCCTTTGAGTGGTTTTGCGAATACATAACGACGTTGGAAATTGGATTTCATATTCTGATAGTAGAGCCACAGTATAAATATGGACAGTAAGGTAACTAAGCCTTTTTTTTACCATTGTACGACTAAACGCCGACAGACTGTACACCGACAAGACTTTAATTCGATTGTACTTTCGCCGACAGAACACTTTGCCGACAGTATTCATAATTATTGGTTTAGGTTAGAACTGCGACCATAACGCATGAGCCGAGCCAGCAAAGCGAGCGTGCCGCGGTAGCGGCCGGCGAAGTGCCAGAACCGAATCAGTCCTACCTATATTACACTTGGTAAATGTTCTTCTCTGAGTATGAGTGAAGTGTTCTGTCGGCGAAAAGTACAGTCGAAGTAAAGTCTTGTCGGTGTACAGTCTGTCGGCGTAATGCCTGTCTGCGTTTAGTCGTACACTTTTTTTTACATGGTGGCAATGCTCAAATCGCATATCCGTCGCTTGGGGAGGCGACGGGGTATGAAGGGCTTCCCACTAACACCACCACGGTAGTCAGGCTCACAGTGCTTGTAGCGGGGCTATGGGTACTCGTGAACGATCACACCAGTACCCCCGCCGTGCACTGCACCCCCTGCGAAACTCTCACCCGAGGAGAGGTGCGAGCGTGAATGCCTCCCCCTCTCCCCAGCACGCACAATCGTGTTTAAGCAACCTGAGCTACAGCAGGTTACCTCTTCCCGGGACCGGTTATACGAGACGAGTGGAGTTCTCTCCTCCAAACGCCAGCGACCCCATGGGCGGCGCCCAGTCGGGGAGAAGCCAGCCGTGCGCCGCATACTCTCTCGCACTGGGATTAGCTCCCAGCGCCGGAAGGTGACTAAGCCTAATTGATTATATAATTACCCACGCTCTATTGTAGCTGTAGGGTTGTAAGTTTCGATGTTTTATATACGTATTATTATCTTTTATTAAAACATATTAGTTAAAAAATCAACAGGAGGGTAAAAATACGAAAGCTACCGTTTTTATGAAGCCGAATTCAAAGAGCCGAATACTACGCAATACGCACGTGGATTTTTTAAAATATTGCAAACATAAATATATACGCGACCACCCGTTTTGACGCGGCACTCACTACTGACAGCACCGCGTCAACCGCGTTGTTGATTGTTAATGCGCATGTTTGTGTGAGCGTGCCGTTTCCACAGTTTGTAGGTAGTTTCCGTACTGTCTATTTTATACTGAGGTAGAACCGACTCCATGTCGCGTCGGTGGAAACTCACTAACTTTAATAACATTTGTATAACGATGTGAGTAAGGATTTTTTTGTAGAACAAGTGTATCTAGTGAGGGCGTCAACTCTACAAACATATTCATGCCTGTATGAACTCATGTTATGATTTGTGAACTGTTTTTAATCATCCACATTACGCCTATTATTCACTAACCAGAATTCAGATTTTTTTATTTAAATTAATCTTTGGGGCGAGGCCTTTGTCCAGCAGTCTTTCAGTTCATAATTATGATGATTATTATTTAAATATATCTTATTGTAACCTGTATTGATTTCACTTTTGACTTAATTGTTAAGTAACGTTCGGCCTATCCCATAAAAAGGTATTTAAACTTAAATGGAGTGCAATTAATATGTAACCCTGAAAACAACTGTGAATAAACGGTTTAACATTTGACGCAATAAATTATACAATTTTAACTTTATTATAGTGATGATATTAAATATAACTAGGGCTTAAGGCCAGGACTCCACCAAACCAGAATGTGTGCGTTGTGTTATGCGAGAAGAAATGTTTTTCAGCTCGGGGGACTCCACCACAGCGGAGATGCTCACATCTCTCGTCACCACTGCGCGTAGTCCGCGCACAGCTCACATCTCCGCTTCCATCGTGCCAATATTGCACATCTCCGCTAAAGCTGAGCGAATATGAGTCAATAACACAATTCTATTGGTTGTTTAAAAATCATCTCCTCTCTGCTTGTCTCGTCTCTGCTTTGGTGGAGTCCCGGCCTGAAAGTGGAACTTGCTGCCACCTGAAGTTTGACATTTGTCATAGTTATAAGTCCATGTATCGAGGGGTACATAAATGCAATTCACAGACAGAACAACAATTGCTGGAACTAAATTCTAAGGCTTCTTATTAAAATTAAACATGTACCTATTTCGTCGTTTTCGAAAGTTCCAGGTTAAAGTTTTAGAAAGACGCTTAGGTGCGTTTTAAATACGGGATTAAAGTTTGTTTAGAAAGTTTGTCATTCGCAAAGTAAGAGGCATTTAATGAAACATGAAAGCTGATAAATATAAATAGACATACACACTTTTATTTTTTTAATCCTAGTTCTTACATTATGAAATAGGAACTGACAATTTAAATAGACGGATAGTAATTTTTTGAGGAAACTAAGCAATCAAAGGGCCATATCTCGCGGTAGAAGTGCTTGTGCAATAGTAAGATACCATCAAGCTTATTTCAAGATGAAGCCATGAAGTGGATAGTAGTACTTAAATTAAAATACTAATTTTTATTTGCAGTAATATGCTAGGTAAACATGGTGATGTTTCGAAGAACCAAGACGCCTGCTACAGACCCCATAAGAAGGCTCAAAGTCACCCCAAGAACAATGGAGAAGGCCGCCCGGAGTTTACACGCGTGATCGTATCAGAAATGTTATAATTCGTAGCGAACCAAGGTAACCGACATTGCCCGCAGAATTGCCAAGCTGAAGTAGCATCCAGCAAGCGACCGTCGCTGCAGCAGAGAGGTTCTCTAATGGTGACTAGGAACCGAAAGACGCAGCGAGTACCGAAATGGCCGAGGCCAATTGTACCGGTGATCTTGTGAGGGTCGCGGGAAGCCGCGAATGCGGATAATGCAAGACCGGCAATTGTTGAAAGCTTTGGGTAGACCTTTGTCCAGCAGTGGACGACTTTCGACTAAAACGGCGATAATGACGACAAATTGTGTTATAATATTATTCTTTCGATTCACATATTCCGTCCGTGATCTATCCAACATAAAAATAGAGATTAGCAAAATTTTTATAAAATTATATCTTAATAATACTTAAAGCTGATACCTGAAGCGTTATTTCTTAATTTATCTAATAAATATTGTATAAAAGACGTATTCAATTGTGCGTAAATTAAAATACAAGGAATTTAATTATCCTTCTTTCAAGGGAAAAGAGATTAGCCTCTTATAATCCTCTTATAATTATATCAAAATATCCCAATATAGATTTAAAGCTTACATAAAATATTCTAAAATAAATTATCAGCATGGCGACACGAAGAAAGTTAACGAAATTATGAAACATGGATAAAACTTAGTGTAGGAATTTTCAGCGCTTACTTAATTTAATACTATCGCTGGGCCCAATACCGTCGCGACGGTATTGGGCCCAGCGATAGTATACGAGCAACATATTACGAGTTTGAAATAAAGCAAATGACTAGGATTCCCTATTCAAAAGGTGGTGTAAATTTAAATATAATATATAAATATAAATTTAATTTAAATATATTAAATTTAATTGCAGCATAGTGCAGGGGTGTGTTTATTCTTCATTCTTGTGATCTGATGGGGCAGGCTAGCCGACACTGGCGATAGGTAAGGCGTAAGAAGCTTTACGTGCTCCCCGAGGCACCCAGTAGCTGCACTAACTTTTACTGAGACTTTATATCCATAGGTTTTTTTTTTGCCGGGGTCGGGTATTCAAACTCACGACCTAATTCTATGCGGTTTTACTCAATACTTTCGGTAGACAAAAGCAACGCATTCACGCTATATAAAAAGATAATTTCGCAGGGCCCGGCTTTGAAAATACCCAATGATCTTATTTTATTCCACAAATTACAACGCTTTTAACCATATTTTGGTTAAAATCATTGAGTAGTGTTATTTTTTTACTGCGACATTATTAGTTACTGGCTGTGCCCCGCGGTTTTACCCGCGTTAAACTTTATAAAGTATCACTGCTCCTCCCCCGTATGTGATAGCGTGATAATATGTAGCCTATGTGTTGACCCGACCTCACTATAATATTCATGCAAAATTTCAAGTAAATTCATGCAGTACTTTGTGAGTTTAGCCCGGACATACATACAGACAAACAGACACACAGACAAATATTCTAATAATTATATTTTTGGCTTCGATATCGATTGTAGATCACGCCCCAAGTATCATTTAAAAAAATATTCAATGCACAATTTTGCCTTGCCTACGGTTTTATTATATGTATAGTTATTAGTTATTACATTCACATTATTCTTGACAAACCAAAGTGCTTAATATGCAATTTGTGAGATATCTCGAGTCTAGAGTGAGGCCTGTATTTCAGCATTCCTGGTCCTCCCAAAATAAGTGCGTACCTAAGATTGTCAACGTTTTGGTACGTAAACGCGTTAGTTTGTATGGGTATGTCACATACATACCCATACAAACTAACGCGTTTACGTACCAAGTGTTGTGTGTATCACCATAAAATAATTGCCGTCAGATTATCGCAGCAGCCAATGTAATCAAACACTTGTATAAAAATTCATTTATATAGTTAGGTACTATATGTTAACTTCAAACTATTGAAGGAAATAGATCTTGCTTTTGTTACGAAATTAAAATAGTATTTTGTGTAACTTCCTTGTCCACATACAAAATATTATTAGTTGTATCCTACACAAAATATTTTCTATACGTATGTCCATCGTATTTATACTATAGATTAGTTGGTGTTTGTTTTTGGTTCGTCCTCTATATCACACAGTAACGAATAAAGTAATCTCAGTATTTGTCTGCGTAGATACACTTGACTTTGTGAGTGTTCAAATACTATTGACAAGCATCTGCTCAGAAATTGATGAAGTAATTAATATAAAGATAACAATGCAACATGTTGTTTATGAAAATAACGTAAAGCTTATTACAATTGCGAATGACATGTATCCGCGAAATACAAGAAATTGTAATAGACTAGTAATGCCATTTAAAACCGAAACTTAATGTGTGTCAAAATATTTAATGCTACGCCGACTGATATTAAAATATTGCCGGTTGTACCCTTTAAGAAAAGGTTAAGGGCATGGCTACTAGAACAAATGTATTATTCTGTAAATGAATTCTTAACAAGGAACAAAAAATCATAATAACGTACCTACTACATTTTATTTTGACTAGAATACTTTTATTATGACATTTTTATAAATTTGATTTTGCGAAGACATAACTATTGTAACTGTAGGTAGTGATTTGATATTAATTTTGTATTTGCATGCTTTTGGGCTAAATGTGAGGCCTTTATTCTGTATAATATGTAACATCATTATGTAACCATATTTTTTGGCAAATAAAGTGAATTGAATTGAATAATATTTTTTAATTGTTCAGAAGTTTTTACAATACATGGATGAATGGTCACCTACCACACCGTATGTTTGACAAGAAACTTTTTGCCGCGCACTACCGCTCTGTGGAATCAATTTATTGCGGAGGTATTTCCGATCCAGTAAGACATGCAACCTTCAGAAGCAAGCCAATTCCTTTCTTAAAGGCCGGCAATGCACTTGCAGCTACTCTGATGTTGCGAGTGTCCATGGGCGGCGGTGATCACTTACCATCAGGTGACCCACTTGCTTGTATCCTTTTTTATAACGGCGACAGTACAGACGCCAGCACATCAAGCTATCCCAATCTCCCAAATTGAAAGTGAACCTTATACTTTTGTGATAAAGTTGAAAATCTATTAAAGAAATCTGACAGATTGGGGTAGCTGGATATGCTGGCGTCTGTACATACCAAAAGCAATTTAGTTACACGGGTAGGTAATTTCCATGTCCACCTTCAATATCGAAGGATTTTCGACATCGAAGGGCGAAATCGCAATTACCTTATTACAATTTACAATATTTTCGTATGTATTCTGATTAAATTATATCCTCTTTCAAAGATATTCAATTGGTCTCCAGGTGAGTAATTTCTTGTTTGTCGATCGTAATGAAAATAAATACTATTTTGTATATAATCTCTCATTTGAAGATTTTTTTTATTTAGAGGTTCCTCACAATGAAGTATGTCTTACTTTATCGTATTACTTAATTTAAAGATGAGGAAAAAGTAAGCCGTATAACAAGAACAAATTTTAATAGCTTTTAAATATAATAAGTACAAATAATATTTAAAGTATTACGCCATAATCCTTTGTTTCGGCGTCACAACTACAACGTATAACATAAATAGTGGACAAAACTAAAGAAGCTTAATTTGCCTATTAACTTGAATGATGTTTAGAACCAAAATCCAAGTGATCTTGGGATCTTTCTGTAAAAAGAAAATTTCTCAGTATCAGGCCGGAGTCTGGTAGTTGGCGGTATTATACCCCCGTGCCTCGGAGAGCACGTAAACCCGTCGGGCTTGTCCTGACCTTTATCCGGTCTTGTCGCCAGTCGTCCGATCGGATCTTGAGAGTTACGAAATAGAAAGTACCCCTGAGTTTGCGCACTCATTTATGCACTATAACAGTGTTTTTCAACCTGTGGGTCGCGACCCCCTGGGGGTCGCGGAGCCTCTTTAGGGGGGTCGCGAAGTTTCTATAGAGAAGTTGTAAAAGGTTGGGAAAGCTAGTCACAGGGTCTGCCAAGCGTGGCGATTATGGCATATCCCCCCATTGATTGATTGGGGAGGCTTTTGTCCAGCAGTGGAACTTTAGCTGACATTATGATGGAAAGATATGGAAAAAAAGCGGGTAAAAAACGGGTAAGGGGGTCGCAATAATATTTCATCATACTGAAAAGGCCGCGTCATGAAAAAGGTTGAAAAACGCTGCACTATAATATGTCCCGCGCAGATTAGTCGCCATTGAGCCGCCGCCGTGGCCAAAATTCGGCTAGCAGGACAGTATGTATTATGTGTGTATTTCAAAGTGTTTGTCACTTAACTCGGCCTCAAAGGCTGAAACGAATTGATGATATTACCAATTATTACGCACTCGTAGGTTCTGCACATTAAAACTCCCGAGATACTTTCCACACACAATATTTAATCGAACAGAGTAACGTTCTCATCTACCGCCGTACAAAGAATGCCTCTTTAATATTTTTATATTTTTATCAGTGACAACCATTTGAAAGTCTACTATCGATTATTAATAATTTTAAGATGTAAAATTATTATAAAATTATTATAGTAATTAATAAAATGATAATCACTAATCAAATAAATAATCACAGTGTAAAAATAGTATTATAACATAGCAGCTACGTCATAACCGTTGCGCGGCTATTGAGTACTTGATAACACAACTTATGAATGGTTTTAATAAGTTCTTAGTTTAACAACTCGAATTTAAAGAATTTTTCGTGGGATTGAGTGGGTCCACGGTAGGTGTAGAGTTACAAATGGGCTCGGTAGGTGGCGCTATGATCAGATTCCACCATTTTATTTATTTATTTTCTGGGCACCTTCTACTGTGACTACTAGTCCAAAATTAGCACGTGATATTCAAATAGGAGGAACTTAAGGAAATATGATAAAATATTTTTTAGCTACCCTACGAAGTCAGCTGATTAATCGGTAAATTGAGGTCCAACATTTCGTTCAATTTCACAGGCAAATCAAATTAAGCTCCCTGAACATCTTAAGTATTTCGCACAATTTAATGTAAAGCCAAAGCATAATAAAAATCATCAAATTTTTACTCTATTTTCAATCTTGTTTTAACGAGCAAACGTGCTAGTACTACCTCATCTTAAAAACATTTTTGCTGACACGTTTTTCACTGTTTTGTCAAAGACAGTAGACATCCGAGACAGCATGACGTTAAAAATTACACAATAAAATTAAATAAGTAGGTCAACTCTTTATAAATATTGTACGCTCGACTCAATCTCTGTATATACACTTTCACTGTGAAAACAGTCCTTACTATTCACGCAATAAAGATGGTGTGACGCTCTAAGTGTATCCACCAATGTGACTACGACTGACCAACACTGTACAGACGCCAGCACATCAAGCTACCCCAATCTGTCTAATTTCCCCAATTGAAAGTGAACCTTATGCTTACGTGATAAAGTTGAAAATCTATAAAAGAAATTTGATAGATTGGGATAGCTGGATGTGCTGGCGTCTGTACATATGTCGAATTTCGAAGTATAGAGAGGTTCATACAGTTTTATTTGGGAGCCGTTTAAAAATAAAGCTTGTTTATTTTGACACTTTAACGTACTAGTAAAACATGCAGGAAAGTATAATTATGCTTTGAGGTATTTTGGGTCTCTGCTGTGTGATGCAAATCATATTGCTGAAAAGTCGGGGTAATAAATTCACTCGTATATCTTACAGTAACGTAGGGTCCAACTAATTCGATTCTTCTCGGTTTACTTTTCTTTAAAAGACAATGTTCGCACCATGCAAAAGAAATCCCTGTATAGCGGGGGACTTTACAAACATGTAATTAACCCACAGAAAGGCGGGGTCGCCGAGACTACTTTTAACACTATGCTCCACGCGCAGTCTTCTTTCTAGAGTTCTCTCTCTCTTCTAGAGTAATTAAGAACTATGTAGCTTAAATAATGAATAAAATATTTGGATCAAAATACAAAATCAATATGTAGTGTTAATTCCGCTAATTGTCTGTTTAATCATGCCGGGATGCAATTTGCACCGCCCTCCCGCCCGCAATAACGTGCACATGCAAGAAGGACAATATTAAAAAGCAAATTACATGCGCCAGTACGATACCCAACACGTGTTTCGGTCCTCCAAGGACCATTTTCAAGGGCTGCTAACTCGTCGAGTGCTCGAAGGAGACTGACGAGTTAGCAGCCCTTGAAAATGGTCCGTGGAGGACCGAAACACGTGTTGGGTATCGTACTGGCGCATGTAATTTGCTTTTTAATATTGTCCTTTTGAAGTAAAATGCTCCGTAATACATAATACGTCAAATTGTACAGACGCCAGCACATCCAGCTTCCCCAAGCTGTCAATTTTTTTTTTATAGATTTTCTACTTTATCTCATAAGCATACGGTTCACTTTCAATTGGGGAAATTAGACAGATTGGGATAGCTTGAAGTGCTGGCGTTTATACCTACCTTCTGTTACATCAATTCGTGTAGGCAAACTATGTATTAGAGTCAGATTTCGATATAAATATATAGATTTCTAGTGAAGAAAAAACTTATTAATTGTAGTTTCATCATTTTTGTCGTACTTATCAGATTGAATGACAGTCTTTTGATGAATAATGTCAATAGTCAAATTTAATAAGTCCATAGAGTATGCCAAAATTATTTATTAATCCTGATTACCTATTAAACATACAATAGTCAGTTTCCAGGTTTCGGTTGCCATCCAATAAAAAAGGATGGCCATGCGTCATCATGTCCATATATTATACCTAGATTAGTAAAAGTCTCCACTCTCCTGTTGAATAAACTCATAGAGCTTGCATACTATTGTAAGTAGGTAGACATTAAATGACGTTTGTGTGTATGATATCATTAAATAATTCCCTGATATGCAAGACTATCTGGCTGTAGTTGTGTGATGAGTTAAAATCCTTTTCTACCATTAATATAAATTATATGTTTAAATAAAATTAACTTGGATATCTATATTATGTAGGTAAGTTACTACAGCAGCGTTTCTCAACATGGAGGGTCACGATCTCTCCCCTCGTGAGGGTCGTGAACCCTCGGCATCAGACATCGATCGAACGCGAAGAACTCAAACCACTTCCTGGAATTTACTTACAGCTACGGGAATAATTTAATTCATATAGTTTTCCATATAAATGTGAAACACAATTTAGGAATTTTGTGTTTAACTCCCAAATAAGTGTATCTACTATATAAATATAAGTCGGGTTTTCCTTCCTGACGCTATAACTCCAGAACGCACGAACCGATTTTCACGGTTTTGCATTCGTTGGAAAGGTCTCGGGCTCCGTGAGGTTTATAGCAAAGAAAATTTATAAAATTTAACGCGGGTAACAGCTAGGTATTGTTAAAAAATATTAAATTTTAGCGCCCGCTCGTGACTTCGTCCGCATGGACTTGATTATCTACAACTTAAAGAAAATCATTATCTAAAAGAGACTGAATTATCTTGCCAAGAAACACTTTCTCAATGTCAAAACCGATTTCTGAAATTTTAGTCTGTCTGTTTTGTTTAGCTAATCTACGAAACTGCTAAACTTTTCTATGTTTTTTTTATAGGGAAACTTTTCTCTAGAAAAATATACTTTTCCCAATGTATAGAAAACAGAGTTTTAGACGGCTAAAAAATTTACGCATGTTGGCATACGTACATATGTTCAATAAAACTAATCTTTATGTCAATAAGAAAAATATACTTCTTTAATATCGATAGGGTCTATCTATATTAAAGAAGTATTCGGCTCCGACTCCATTTTTGCTTTGTCGTAAAACCTTTCTTCTTAATTGAAGAAAATACCTACATGCCAAATTTCAGTTTCATAGCTCAAGTAGTTACGAGATTTCGTCACAGAATGAATGAGTGGCCTTTCGTGTTTACATATTGATTTTGTCCAGTTGAATATGAGTATAGAAAGGCTTTAGAATATATACAATATGTGTTTTACACTGCGTTTTACACGAGGTACGCAAACTGCCCGTGAATTTGTTTCTAGCCATAGAAACACACCTTAGGGCGTACCACCTAAAATGTAGAGGCATGCCAGGGGTATTCTATGACTAGGATAACATACTAACTTTATGAATCACGTATTTATAAAGTTGTCGTAATTTTGTGATGGTAAAGCCTTTCCTTGCGCTAGGATGTGCAAATCCACACGACATTTACTTTATACGAAAGTAACTTAAGAATTAAAATAATGGTTTTAACATATAGAGTCGACACTACTGTAATGGCGTCCTAAGCCTGTAAAAATAGATGTACATTGGTGAAATAAATAAACGTAATAATTTCAACCAATTCAAAACATTAATGACAAGGAAAAAAGGAAATAATAAGAGCCCAATCATATTTTCCTGTCGATAAAATTCCAAGCAAATATGTTTTCCTGATTGATGATAGGTAGCATAATATTGTGAGCATATGTACATAGTCAAGAAACATACACTCACAGTTCAATTTCATAATCAATAAATTAAAAGTAATCTGTTGAATGGAATACCCACACTTTATCGTTATATTTCGTTATTGTCCGCCGAAGGTCGTGGATTCGATTCCCACCCAGGACAGATATTTGTGTGCATGAACATGTCTGTATCTCCTAAGTCTGGGTGTAATTATCTATATAAGTATGTATTTACAAAAGGAACGTAGTATATGTAGTATATAAGTTTTCTGGTTTCCATAGTACAAGCTCTGCTTAGTTTAGAATCAGATGGCCGTGTGTGAATAATGTCCCAGGATACACTGCAACTTGACAACTCCAGTAATCCAATAAAACAAGTAGCAAAGATAAAGATCTCCAAGCTTACATAACTCTGGTTTCAAATTCTTCTCTAATGGCTCAAGTTGACGACGAAATGTAACATGAAGTTATCACTACCCACTTCATATAAATTTCTTTTTTACTTGAATAAAATAAGTAATTAAATAAGTAATCTGTAAAAATCTAATAGTTTTTACAGATTACTTATTTAAAAATATGGATGGACAGATTCAGGTTGACGCTGTGTACACCGATTTTCGGAAGGCTTTCGACAAGGTGGACCATAAATTGCTACTAGATAAAATTGCTTATAATGGTATCCGTGGCAACCTATTGCGTTGGTTCATGGCTTACATATTTAATAGATCACAAAAGGTGGTTATTAATGGCTTCCAATCTAACCCAATTATCGTCACATCTGGTGTGCCCCAAGGCTCAATAATTGGGCCACTATTGTATACTTTATTCGTTAATGACATTAAAACATGTTTCATCCATTCCCAATTTCTAATGTACGCCGACGATATCAAAATTTACAAGACATGCAAAACCATACAAGATTGCCTACTTTTACAGGAAGACCTAGATAGACTTTCTCGATACTGTTTACAAAATAAACTTCAGCTCAGCTTACCCAAATGCAATATAATTACTTTCACAAAAAACAGAAACATTATAACATTCGATTATAATCTATGTGATATCAGTCTACAAAGAGTCGACCGTATTAGAGATCTTGGGGTCTTAATCGACTCAAAATTACACTTCGACTGTCACATAGATAATGTCATTAATAAAGCGTATCGTATGTTTGGATTTATAATGAGATCGTCATCTGACTTTAAAAGACCGTCGACATTTTTACTTTTATATAAAACCTTAGTACGTTCTCAATTGGAATACGCAGTCCCGATTTGGAGCCCTGTTTTTGACGTTTACATAAAAAAACTAGAAATTGTTCAAAAAAAATTTCTACGATCTATGCACTATAGATGCACTAAGTCTAGAATACCATACACAGATTTATTGGAACGCTATAAACTTCAGAGCTTACAGTCCAGACGTAGTTTACTGATGGTCATGATGCTTCATGGTCTTTGTAATAACAAGTTTGATTGCACTGACATCACTAACAACTTATGTTATATTGTACCTAGAACTGTAATGCGTCGAGAGGCACGCGTGCCCCGGCTGTTCCACACCGCGCGGTGCAGAACTCACGCTGGCGCACGGGTGCCTCTCCGACGCATTGTGGAAACGTATAACACACACTTCCACTATTTGGACATGTTTGCACTATCGCACTTTAAGTTCAAAAAAATGGCTACTGAACTACTAAAATAGTTATAGTTAATACCTACTCACTAGTACCTACATAGGTACTTCTCTGCTTAATTAATGCACGCATTTATTACTACCTATTTTTAACATGAATTCGCGGACATTGGTGTGGGTTACACGTTTACCTATTCTTAAAATTTATATTTAAATAATTTAACTATACCTAATGTGTAACTGTTTTATGTCCCAATAAAGTAAAAACAAAAAAAAAAAAAAAAAACTCGACAGAATATAATAAAATTATTGAAAGTGGGTAGTTGGATGTTTATTTATTATCGTTTGAATGAGGTACAGTAGCTCAAACAAATATTGGGCATCGTTTGAGCTTATCTTGATCGGCTTATGCGCAAAACGTCTCTTTCGCAAAATGTCCCTTGGTCGCAAAACGTCTCTTTTGCAGAACGTCTCTTTCGCAGAATGTCTCTTTCGCAAAATGGCTTTTTTGCAGAATGTCCCTTTCGCAGAATGTCTCTTTCGCAAAATGTCGCGCCAGGGACTTAAGAATAAAATTGCGATTTTCAAAACAAAATCATTCATTAAAATTATAGAATAAGTATGATGTTAAAATTTTGGTACTTACATTTACTTATGTATGTATTCCAAATAAAAAAATATATTTTGATACAGTTAAAAATAATAAATTGGAACAATTTAAAGTTCGGTGATGGCAACACTTATAATATAAATAATATAATATGTGAGGGTAGTTAGAAAAAACTGGATGTATGTGTCATTCATTATTGCCGAGTTGTTTTGTCTCCGTTTAATTGAAAACAGTTGTGAATTTAAGTTTAAACATGGATCAAGAAAGTATTGATTCTTTTGACCTAAATTTTGAATGTGTGTAAAATGTTTGATACCTATTGATATTTTTTTTATCTGGAATACTTAAGTAAATTAAAATTTTTGAATAATTATGTAGTCAAAACTTTGGTACCTAAGTAGGTACCAAAGTTTGGTACCTAAGTAGGTACCAAAGTTTTGACTACATAATTATTCTATAATTTTAATGAATGATTTTGTTTTGAAAATCGCAATTTTATTCGTAAGTCCCTGGCGCGACATTTTGCGAAAGAGACATTCTGCGAAAGGGACATTCTGCAAAAAAGCCATTTTGCGAAAGAGACATTCTGCGAAAGAGACGTTCTGCGAAAGAGACATTCTGCAAAAGAGACGTTTTGCGACCAAGGGACATTTTGCGAAAGAGACGTTTTGCGCATAAGCCTCTTGATCACATAAACAAAAGATATAGAGATAAGTTATGAACCAGTCAGCAGTTACATAACCAGTTTCCCAATGCTCACACCTTGTGGTGTGAGCAGATGTCCTGTTTTTTCGTAACTAAATTAAATTAACTGAGCCCTTTATTGGAGTTAAAGATGACCTTAAGTCAGCATTTCTACAGATTTTCATTACGATAAAGCATATTTACTTTTATTACGTTACCTTTAACGTTTATTACATAAATAATAGTGCTTCTGGCCGCATTCGGCCTTCGCCGGCGAAAGAATAATAATGTTATATAGTATGAATCGCAGAGTATAGTATTGTATGGTCCAGTTTTTTTTATTATTAATGTTTAGTTTATGATCTGTGCACCTACCATGCTCTCTGAGCACCACCCTAAAGTTGCCAGGCAGAAAATTCCTAGGGCATTAAGTCCGCCTTTCTACAATTCTATTTGCATAAACTTATAAATAAATAAAAAATAATAGATACTCCATACTCCACAGTTTATTTACAGTTAGCCTAGGCTAACTGTTATCACTGTAGTTCACTGCCTCGACAATAAAACGAGCGTAGTCCTAATACATGTGGAGTACATATTTGTGTACACAGAGTACACATTTGTGTACACGGAGTACACATTTGTGTACACGGAGTACACATTTGTGTACACGGAGTACACATTTGTGTACACGGAGTACACATTTGTGAACACGCCTTCTACAACTTTATTTGCACAAAGTTATAAATAAATAAGAAATAATAGATACTCCATACTCCACAGTTTATTTACAGTTAGCCTAGGCTAAGTTCTGTTATCACTGTACTTCACTGCCTAGACAATAAAACAAGCGTAGGCTTAATACATGTGGAGTACACATTTTTGTACACAGAGTACACATTTGTGTTATTTTAAGCAAAGAAACCAAATCCGACACAAGCGAAAAATTTCAAACGCTGAACCCACAACTACATACATGGGCTCTCGGAGGTGTAGTGCTGTCAACGGTGTGATTTTCTTATAACAAAAATACTAATTAGTCCTTTATGGTCTCAACCGGGATCAAGACCTTACAATCTATGGTTGTACACACTTCTGCGATTAAATATAGACAATCAGAAAGAGCTTAATCTATTATAATGACACCAAACAACTCGTAGAACATCAGTTTAGTTAGCTCTTTAAATAAAGTGCTAGCAATTTTATTACATGGAGTCCGTTGACCATCATGATATTTGAAGGGGACATGACTTATTATCGCGTATTTTAAAAAATTGGTTGTGTTTCCTTAGCCAATCGACATTTACTTGCACATCTCCTATAAAACAGGAATAACAATGGCACATATAGGAGAAGCTTAATAGTTTTTTAAGCGCTATCGGAAGATCAGCGTTACAGTAATCATTATCATTTACTGTAACATTTGCTGAGGTAGACGCCTTTCCTAGCTAGTACTTATAATGTTGCATGCTTCATAAGTATTATATAAACTAAACGCAATTAGTTATATCGTCTTAGATGTAAACTAAGTTAAGGATTATCTGTGCTTGTTGGGAATAAACCTTTTTTATTATTTATTTATAAGCTTGGTACCGTGAAGTTGAGACGGAGGAAGAGTTCGCAGACCATATAGAACATATAGACTGAGACAGAAAACAAACTTTTAACGATAGCAGGAACATCTTCCTGCTATTCTATATATATTACTCAAAACAGTACCTGGGTCAACAGAAGGTTGACTCTCCAGTTTGTTTTTAGTTTATATAAATGTTTCGTGGGAAAAGTACTTTGGCTTTGTTTTGCAAAGCAAATTATAAGCGGCCTAAATAAAGCCTATCATCCTTCAAAATGTACTTATATAAACAGGATGTATATTTAAATGTTTATTATTTAAAAACGGCTGATATTTTTTTTTTTATAGAAGACAACGCCCGCATTAGGGAATCTAAACCCTGTGTCGCGGGGTCCTTTACGCACATATAATAGACGGACACAAATTACATCCAAACTCAGAACAACTATTTGTGGGTCACACAAATAGTTGTACGGCGCGGGACTCGAACCCACGACACGAGCGGCGAGACGAGTGTCATAGCCGCTACGCCACGCGTGCAATCAAATTGAATTAAAGCAATCCTACTAATATTATAAAGGCGAAAGTTTGTGAGTGTGTGAGTGTGTATGTTAGTTACTTCTTCACGTCTAAACAGCTGGAGTGATTTAATAAAATTTCGCATGGAGTTAGCTTGAAGATTAACACACGCTATAATTTATAAAGTTTAACGCGGGTAAAACTGCGTGGCGCAGCTAGTGGAAAATAAAATAATAAAAGGTTTTATTCACGTAAACTTTAAAAAAGCGCTTGTAAATAGTCAGAACATGTTTGTAGTAATATAGTTAAGTATAGGTCCATCATTATTTCTAATTACATATAGATATTTATTTACTTTGGAGGTACACCATAATTTAACACGTAGTCTCCAAAATTGCGAAATCGCGGGTACTCTATAGAATCAAATGACATAGACTCTATGGATACAAACATACACTACAGGATTTAACAACGAATGGGAAAAAGCAATATTCCGATATTTTACACAAATAGTAACAATCGACACTTCCTACATTACACGACAGTATTTTATCGAGTCCCGTCTATCCTGCAACGAAACATTGTCCAACTGTCAGCTTTTGTTATCCAACTGATACAAGGCTAAGGCCTGGTTTTCACCGAAGCGTAGCGGAGGGAGAAATTCGAACAAGCCAATAGATTTGGACATATAGAATGATGGCAAGCAAGGAAATGCATTGGTTGTTTACGTACTTTCTCTTCTACGCTCAACTTCAGTGGAAACCAAGCCTTAGCCTTGCATCAGTTGGACAATGTTGCGTTCAAGATTACACGGGACTCTGTAGATTTTTCGGTAATTAGGTACTTAAGAATCCGTCGCCTAACGCAATTAAGACGCGTGCTTCGCGAAAGCTTAGTTACAATAATCGCCGGGTATAATTTTGTTTACAGAATAATGGGAGTAATCGCAGAGATCACCACAATAGACAATGTCCGTAGAAGTGTCTAGTGCTACGAGTACTTGTAGCGAAAAACGCCTTTTATTAACCGATTTGAAAATAAGGAGGTTATCAAGTCAACTGTAGATATTACGCGATTTCTCCATTAGACAATGCTTTCCGAATGGTACAGACGCCAGCACATCCAGCTACCCCAATCTGTCAGATTTCTTTTAAAGATTTTCAACTTTATCACAAAAGCATAAGGTTCACTTCGCTTGATGTGCTGGCGTCTGTACCAATCCGTTTTGTTCCAATCGGTTGACTGAAAGAAAAGTCATAATCCGTATTTATATTTTTAAACAGTAATTATTCGATAGATTGCTTGTAGTATTCGATAGTAATTACTTGCGAGATGATAGTTTCTATATATGAGTAATATTTTTTTGTGTCCAATTTACTAGAAATGGTACCGTCAAGATAGTTATATAAGGTGCAAAGAATTCGCAACTAGAACAGCGGGGGCAGAACCATCATTCTTCATTTATGTATCGACACCTCCTACGGATATTATCGTAACCAACAAAAAGTCGATTTTAGCTTTTTTCCATAAAACAACTTCTTTTCATATATACTAACGTATGTGTTAATTTGAATTAGGAAATTCGCAACAGAAACCTAAATACTCAACCCGTTAAATATCGTATGTACCTTTTTACCCAAAGTTTAGGATCGTATTATTACTTACGATTAGGTTTTCGGGGGACGGGGTGTTGTTGTCCTGCGCGAACGACTCGTAACTATTAGTTACGACAATGTACCCGCAAACGACGCACGCGCGTGGTTGAAGTTAATAATTTGTTTATATTTTATTTTATTTTAGTATTATAGCGTCAAGTACAATAATTACCGGTTAAAAATGTTATCTAGATCTAGATAAATGGTGAATTCAGTATTACACATGATAATGTGGTGGTTTCTCACGAACCGTTGACCGTTTTTGATTCAAACTGTGATGATAATATTATATTTGTATTTATGTCTGATGTTCAGAAGCCTTCGAAAAGGGTAGGTATGTTGTTTGTTATTACTTGCATTCACTAATATATTAATTAAATAACATTACAAATTACATTTTAAATATTCTATAGTAAAATATCGTTAGTATAAATTACGGTTATATACGCCGTATTCTGCAATTTATTTTCTATCTTAACAGTTAAAATATTTTACATCGGAAATATATCCAAAATATCACTCGCATCTCAACTTACGATACACTACATCGAAATGACGATAATTTGTTTTATTGTATGTTATACATACGATATTTTACTTCGTTAAGTTAAAATACTTAGTATTATATTCCACTTGAAAAACTTTATGTATAATATTTTTTTACATTTTTTCGATAGAATCCCATGTCCCATTTAATGCAAATGTAGAAGAAATAAACGCAATGGTGGATTTATTATCTGATTCTGAGGAAATCTCAGTCAAATACCATCGTTAGAACAACAGCAAAGTAAGTAACAGTCACATTACGTATATCAATCATGTGTGTATAACTCTGTTTTTACCATTAATGTTTCAGGATCTGATGATAACTCCACCATTGACGAAAACATTGACATGACACGACATCCATCTCCAGATTGTATGACCAATCGAGTCGACCCAGATTACGACTGAGACAACCAATTTTATCCCTGGTATATTGAAAATATTATTCAGCCACTATACTCAGTACAATCATGTAGTACTGATTTATTATTTACACCGCAAGCAAACATGCCACCCTCTTCTTTTTAAGAATATACACCTAAACCTTCTAGATAACGGGTAGTAGCTCAAGAAAATATAAAGGAAATGTTAAACATCTACATTTCGCTGAGTGGAAAGATAATAAAAGGTAAAGCAAAAAAAAAATGGTAAACAGTATGAAACTGTATTCTCCGGGTCGGCCACCTAGGTTGCTAGAGAAAACCGCTGGCTAGCTAGAGTAGATTCCTCAGCAGCAAGGATTGCGGTGGCCCCTTAACACGTGTTCGCTAATCCCGTACAAGTGATTATACCTCTCATTTTGAATTCCGTCTTTTTACTTCAGCGGCCGCCTGTGCTGTGGCCCGAACCCCATAACAGTGCCCTAGGTATAAGTCAGTTAAATAAGTTACGGGTTGACAGCCTTTTGGGCTAGCCAATTGCTCATTGTTTTCAATTCTTTAATTTTAATGTAGTATTGCAAAATGAAACACTAATAGCTTAGTAACTTGCTATTTACTTATAAAAATTGTGAGCTTGACAAGTACAAGTGTATGTAAATACGCAAGTGCTGAATAAATTTCATTATTTCATTTCATTAAAGTCCTAATAGAACTATAAGGCGAGGTAAATATTTAAAATCAGTCTGTCCTGTGAACTGCAGACAAAAATGGTCGACCAATGACACCAGACTTCATATTTTTAATACATTTTAGGGCCTTGGTAATCGCGAATAACTATGGGCTTTTATAGCAAATTTAACTTTTAAACAAAATAAAAAGATAGACAGTTCGCTGATACCATAACAAGACGTAATTTTACATTAATTTACCAACTAATTCAGAAGATCAAGAGTTTCCAAGAAAATGTTTCTAATACGTTTTTAATAAGTGAACTAGTTATCGTGACTTTTGATTTTCAAAAAGTCCTTACTGCTCCATACGGGAACATAAGTGTTCTTTATTATAAACGGAAGTTGTCTGCCTTCAATTTTACAGTGATGATACGAGGTATCCAGTTGGTTGTTCAATTATATTGTAATATACAAAGATAAAGGAATTCCAATTTTGGTCTGACAATTGTGCATGACAGAATTGGTGGTAGGTATCAGACAATCTATCACTGCTTTTTAGAGCACGCTTATTTATACATTCTCCGTGTGATATTGTTTAGTTCGGTGGGCTAAACAAAATGGAAAGCCCTATATAGTAGAGGAATTCTTTTCAACAATGATAAATATCATTAGGTTATTAAAAATATATGAGATATAATATTATGATTGACAACATTATCATTATACT
This sequence comes from Pseudoips prasinana, assembly GCA_951640165.1. NCBI lineage: Eukaryota > Metazoa > Arthropoda > Insecta > Lepidoptera > Nolidae > Pseudoips > Pseudoips prasinana. Next base: position 11,768,030 of record OX621254.1, read on the forward strand.
AAAAAAATATATTGTTGAAGAATTTAGAAGATTTAATTTTGAGTCTAGTTTCCACCAAAGTTAAAAAATGTTAGTACTTACCTTATGTTTATTGATATTTTACTTTTTTTTCTATTTTTCAATAATGAAAGATGTCATTCGCATAGTAAAAACATATTATTAAAGAAATATGTTAGAATTTAGAACAATTTAGGAGATATTTTAATTTTGAGAGTAGTTTCCACCAAAATTTAAAAGTATTACTTATTAGGCTTTTTGAGACATTTTTTTTAAATACTTTTCAATAGCAAATGACAAAAATGTGTAACATTTTGATTGAAAGAGTATTGTGAATAACTAAATATTCTCGTATATAATTCTACGGTATTAAAAATTAAAAGGACTTAAATTTGATACTGTTAATTAGGACGAATTATTTCAATACGTCTAGTTCATAAAAGGTAATATTATTTTTTAGTGTTACAAAATATGGTGATTAAAGTTAAACTGTTTATGAAACATTTCATTTCACTTTAATTTTTCATTAAAGTACATGCATATAGAGTCTGTTTTATTTTAATAATCGTCTATCATTTCCTGTTTTCGAAATAATACTCCATTTTACGATATAACTGTTAAAATATTACCATAGTTAAGTACACTAAGTATTAATTACAATACACGTTTATACTGACAAAACATAGAAAAATATCTTATGTATAACATACCATGCGTGATTCTACTTAATTTTCCACGTATAGTATAGTATCTAACACTTACTGTAATTTGCTTGTGGTGTTACCCAAAGTAAAATATTGTATGTGACTTTTTATTAAAACTAACGAAAATTTATAAAAATTGAATAATCGACATTATGTTAATCGTATTTAAATACTTCTATGCCAATTTCGAAACTTATATGACTTTGCATGTCGTCATGGTTAAAAAAAATCTGTTTACATATCTTTATCTGGCCGTACTGTAAAGTTCGTCAAATGCAGTTATGATACTGTACGTAGGAGGTGTCGGTATGTATGTATATTTGAAAAGTACAGTTGAAAACTTAGTATCTTTAGACGCCTCGCGTCCTAACGCTATTCGACTAGGAAGTTTGTGGACTTTGTGAGTTATGTAGAAGCAATGAAGTTACAAACATGTATTATTTGCCTACTTGTAAATAATGTTCCGCCCGTAACATTTATATAATAGGTCTTTACCTATGAAATTGCCGTTTTGTATGAAAAAATTTAAACGAATTTTTTTCATGAATTTTTTTATTTGTATTAATCGAAGTAATCACCCATGCAATCAATGCATCTTTGCCATCGCAGTGGCAGTTTATTGATGCCCTTCTTAAAGAAATCAGCTGGACGGGAGGCAACAAATTCTTCAAAGGCATTTTGTACTGCCTCTCGGGTATTGAATTTTTTTCCCGCCAAGAAGTTGTCCAAATTCTGGAAAAAGTAGTAGTCTGTAGGCGCAAGGTCTGGTGAGTAGGGCGGATGACGGAGAGCTTCCAACCCCAGTTCTTGCAACTTGTCGACAAGCGCGTTGTCGTGCAGGAGCAGCGGAGACGAGCGATTGACCAATGCTGGTTGGAGATGCGCCAGCTTCTCCATCATTGTGCTCAGTTCTTCACAGTACACATCTGCAGTAATGCTCACCCCGTTTGGTAAGAAGCTGTGATGAATCACACCGGCGCTAGACCACCAAACAGTGACCATCACTTTTCTAGGGGTAAGTTTTCGTTTAGGGCATTGTTTAGGTGCTGAACCAGGATCCAACCAACTTGCTGAGCGCTTGCGGTTATCAAACAGAATCCATTTTTCATCGCAGGTAACAATGCGGTTCAAAATTCCTTCATTTGTGTGTCTGTTGAGCAGTGCAAGGCACGTCTCGACGCGTACTTCGCGCTGGCGATCATTGAGTTCGTGGGGCACCCATTTGTCAAGCTTTTTTACCTTGCCAATTTGACGCAAATGGACCAATATTGTTTTGACGCTAACGTCGAAAGCTGCTGCTAATTCAGCCGTAGATTGTGTATCATCAGCTTCCACAACCGCCTTTAATTCGTCATTGTCGACCAAAGTCTTCGGACGACCGCGAGGTTCATTTTTCAGGTCGAAATTTCCAGAACGGAAGCGAGCAAACCAATAACAGGTGGTGCGTTGGTTTGTAGTGTTAGCTCCGTAAACGTCGTTGATGTTGCGTGCCGCTTGTGCCGCGTTGCTGCCACGACGGTACTCATATTCCATAATTACTCGAATTTTTAACGTATCCATGATGACGAAAAAGATTGAAATGCGATGAAAATGTAACACTAATCAATAAAGAAATGACTACTTTTGGAAAAAAGAATCCATGTTTTTAAAATAAAATTAATTTGAAATTAGAATTCTTAGCCAAACAAAAATTATTTTGATTTGAAATGGCCAGTACTGCAGAACGGCAATTTCATAGGTAAAGACCTAATATATAGAGGTAGGAGTATAGCGTTATTTCACCCTATTACACCAGGACTAGGGGAAATACCTGCACTGCACTTTACATAATATATTACAGGTAGTGTTCGTGGTGTTTTAACGTTGCTTGTAAGTATCTCCGTTTGTATAGAAAACGCGCACAGTCCAACACACTGAAAATGCATCCACAAGCGTTCCTGCAAATGCATGTTCTGTGTGTTGGACTGTGCGTATTTTCTATACAAACGGAGATACTTACAAGCAACGTTAACACGCACTCACACACTACGCTGCATCATGCAGGGCGGTGTGCCATACCTTCAAACGATTCCCTTCAAAAGATCGCTAATTACGCCATTTCACTTTAGCTTGTAAGATAAACATGGCGGACACATTCCTTTCTCACAATGCAATAAAAGCTGGCATAAGCCACCTGTTCGCCACTCAGATAAAATAAACGAAGTCACCCGATATTTGTCAAGCTCAGAATGTTTCTGTGTTTATACAGCAGTGGCGGAGGGTGGTTTATTACTTATGCAATGACAGGTAAAGTTAGCCTTGACGGAAAGTACCTGCAGAGAATATAACTAGGTCTGCAAGGCATTTTGCTGCTTGCAAGTATTAAGTAATTATATTATTAAAAAATAATTCGGTGATTATTCCACCGTGGCGTGACCGATTTTTATGAATCCAGATATAATGCACTCACGAGTGTGTTCTCTACTAGCAATGTGTCAAATTTGAAAATCGGTTAAGCCATTCAGGAGGAGTATACATGAGTCGCCTAAAACAGAGCTTTATTTCCTCCCAGCTCAATAATGTTCTGCTGCTCGAATTTTGGCCATGGCAGCCAGTCTCAATAAAGACTAGCCATCTTCGCGGGACCTATTATACCATATCCTATAATCAATTTCATGGCACGACCCGGGGTTGGAACCAAGGACCTCATTACCTGCGGTTGAATGAAACGCTACCGCTTGACCACACTTCGGTCTAGCGGTAGCAATCAGTAGAATACAGGAAGTAAACAAAACGGAAAGAATAACATTAACTTTTTGAATAACATAACGCCGACTTTTTTCAACTGTTAAGTCCTAAGATAGTTATTTGATTGGAATATTTTATTTACTAGATCATCTCGGAATATTTCGAATACAAATGGAATATTTCAAAAAATCAGTAAAGACCACAATAGTAACATGCAGTCGAATTACATTTTACAGTAGGTTAAATATACAAAACCTGCTAGCCACTGCAACGCCAGCCTGCCCTATTATGTCCACTGATCGTTATGTAACCCGAGCTTTAAAATTGTATGTGGTACCCAATGTATCCATATTTACTAGAGAAAAATACGATCTATTAAAATTGATGAATTAACAATAGTGAGATGTAAATGCTATAATCAAATAATAAAATAAATAAAATTTTATTCACGTAGACTTTAAAAAAGCGCTTGTAAATAGTCAGAACATGTTTGTAGTAATATAGTTAAGTATACATAATATTTCTAGTTACATATTAAATATATTTAGGTACACGGATTGTTAAAACATTTCTAAAATTTATTTTATTATAGATAGTAATGCTATTTAGCTAGCTTGTATTAAGTTATTGTCAAGGAGATTATGTTGAGGTTTAATTATCGAAATTTATATTTTACTACATATTGTCTGAATGGTTCTGTCTATATTAGGGTACGAATTCAATATTATTATTATGACGGACTTTGTGTTTATAACGTGTATTCTAAAAAAATACACCAATACTGCATATACAGTTGCAATTGTTACTTTTTATAGAGCACTTTAACATTTAGTTCCCCAAAATTCCGGGCGCCTAATTCAGAAACCATGTCTCATTTCCATTCATAATTTTCATGTCATCATTAAGTTCTCAGGAGACGCGTAACTAATGAGACATGGTATTGTAAATAAGAAAGACTACCTACGTACGTCTTTATCAAGTAGACGGTAAGGGTGCTTTTCGTAACTAATGTGTATCCAGTGACATTGGATCGACTGTACAAACACGTACACACGCAATTCCTCGAGGCGGAGCGCGCTTTAATGCGAGCTCAGATTAAATTTTCAGCCCTTTTAAATACTGTCAACGTAACATAAAATAGGTGAAGAATTCTAACAGTTCAATAAGGGCCATTTTCCAACAAAATATTTCTTTTCAGACGCTCTTAGCCGTTCTCACTAAACGATCGGGAAGGTTAAGCAACATGGGTGACACCATAAGTGGTTAAATTTCTGAACGTACCCGTGAACATGTTAAGGTGCACTGCCCTATGAATAAATAAATATATTGTTGTTACGTAGACTACCTGACCTAGTACCTAAATATACATTCTTTACACATACAAATTGTTAGCTAGTCTTATAAACTTACAATAAATAAATTAGTAGCTTTCAAATTTTATTTTTTGTTTTTTTTTTTTATATCAGAGGGCGACAAACGTGCAAGTGGGTCACCTGATGGTAATTGATCACCGCCGCCCATGGACACTTGCAACACCGGAGGTCTCGCTGCTGGCGACCTTACTCACACTCGGAAACACAACATTAAAATTATCAATGTTATTATTAAGGAATGTCTTCTGTAAGGTGGAGGTAATTCCCCAGTCGGGCTTCTCTCTTAACTAAACATTATATAGTCCAGGGTAGGTGCTCTGCCGGTAACTTACGGGCGATACAAACAGCAGATCAAATTTACGAGTTCCAATTTACGGTTCATGTAGTGCACCTATCCATTGGCTTTGTTTCCAGAAACATGCCTGCCTGTCTAAAATGTTCACAGTTTAGTATGGCAAATCATATTGATAACACTGCACATTACAAGAAAATAAATGATGATCCACGAACTTGTTCCATATTACCGGAATAAACGTATTTTTATAAATTACTAGTTGTCCCGGCGAATTTAGTAAGGCCATATTTTTTTTGAAATAAAAGTCAAATATTTTATTAATCCTACCGGAGAAAACGACCTCTCGCTTAGCAGTCAGGGCTGCTAAGCCAGAGGTCATGAGATTGAGCCCCACGGAGGACAAATCATGTGTGATATGCACGATTATTGATTCTGTCTGAGTGTAATTTATCTATAACAAGCGGCCCGGTACGTGCTTCGCTACGTATAAGGCATAGTAATCAATAAATGATTATAAAGTTCATTTATTCAAACAAAAAAATATTTTAAATTGCTAAAAGATGTTGATTATACACTATTTCAAGACTTTTTTAACTTTTCTATACGTACAAATCTTCCCTGGACTTCCACGAATAATTGAAGACCAAAATTAGCCAAATCGGTAAAGGCGTTGTTGAGTTATAAGTTTATAACATTACAACGAAAAGTGGCATTGATTTTTATATATCTACTAAATATAATATAATATGTATGTATGTACTTAGAAATATAAGTATTTTATCAGTTGTCTGGTTGCCATAGTCCAGACTCTGCCAAGTTTCGGATCAGATGACAGTGAGATATTGTCCCATGATTTTTATTTTATTTATTCTCCTAGGGGCAACACGTGCGAAGAATCTCATCACTGGTACCTACGTATGTTACTACCAATAAAATAACTAATCAACCTATCAAATGGAGTTATACGCTGTCCATCAATCAAAAATAGAGTCCTCCTGCAACCCCATGAACGGACACCCGAGTAAAAACATATGGTATTTATCACGATATAATCTATATACATAATCTATACATATAATAAAATCGTAGGAAAGTCAAAACTGTATTGAATATTTTTTATAATAATAAGGATACTTGGTGCGTGATCTACAATCGATATCGAAGCCAAAAATATAGTGTTTAGAATTTTTGTCTGTTTGTCTGTATGTATGTCCGGGCTAAACTCAAAAAGTACTGCATGGATTTACTTAAAATTTTGCATGAACATTACTAAGAGGTCGGGTCAACATATAGGCTACTTATAATCACGCTATCACCTACGGGGGGAGCTGTGATAATTTAGAAAGTTAAAGCACAGCTAGTGTTCAATATTTAACGGTTGGAATTTCTTTATTTCTCAAAGATTTACAATCACTTCGAGGAGAAACAAGATACATAATTAAACTATAAATATTACATAATTGAAAATTTGAAAAGTTCACACTGCGCATAATATGAAGTAATTTACTAAACAACGTACCATTAACAGTTGGTAAATAATGTACTTGTGTAGGTAGAGGTGAATAATAACCGGCGCGCTGCGCTCACGCCCTTTGTCCGTTGTAAGTAAGTGGGCAAATTTTAAGAGGCATTTACACTGAGTGTGAATTTGTTTACCATTTTTTTTTTCTTGTTATTATTGTTCGGTAGAGCCTTTGGAAATGTGTTGTTTTAATAATTTTTTGTAAATATATGTGGTCTTGGCGTTTTTGATATGGTTAGGTAATGCATTAAAATATTGTGCTCCTTGGTATACAATTGTCCTTTTACCATAATTGGTTCTTGGTTTGTATAGTATTATATTGTGTGCCCATCTTGAACTTCGTGTTTGCACTTGTATCTTTTTTGTAAGTTTTATTTCTGTGTGGATGTCTTTGTTTAATATTTTATGTATCAAAATTGCTGTATTGTATTGGTAAATTTGTGTAATATTTAATAATTTGGTTTCAGTATAAAGCTTTTGTGTTGGAGTAAAATAATTGTAATGAAATAGAACTTTTATTAATTTATTTTGCGACCTCTGTAATGTCTGAATGTGTACTTTAGCAGCTGATCCCCAGACCTCGATTAGGTAATAATATTTCTGAATTCTAGTGGTTATTTTTAAATCTGTTATGTTTTATAGATCGACATCACTGGTATTAAAGTAATAATTACTTAGTTGTTTACGAGTGTGTTAGCGAATACTATATAGATGTGTAGAAAAGTATAGATATAGCCAGATATGCCAAGCTCTAAAATATAAATTGTTATAAATAACATTACTTTACACCGTTAACCAACAACACAACATCATACTTTATGTATCATAGAGGTGTTATATGTGTATAATGAAAACCAGGAAATCTATTATAAGGTATATTTATTAACCATATAGGGAAATAATAATTTAAACATAAGAAATACAAGGAGAACATATTATTTAATAAAACAAACCACATTGTGACATAAATATAATACAAAGTTTACTTAGCTTTGGATCCCTCTGTCTGTTCAGTACGGCAGTTCCAATAGAATCGACATAAATAGTATAACTGTTAATTTAAATTTGTTCAAACGGAATCGTCCCTCCAACCACCGAGAGCTCCGCTCCGGTCAACGTTTCGAACAAGAATGATGCTCAAACCGATCGGGACACACCTTTTATAATAGACGACAAACAGATGTGAAACATGTTTTGCGACAAACAAGTATGACGTACACCCGCCCGTCGTCGCCAGGCTAAATGTTAGGCTACCGCTGTTTTATTAATACCGTATTTAATTATAAATCTACTATTATTTTATCTACTAACTTGTAATATATATAGTTATATACTTATTATATCGATTCCAAGCTAACAAGTGCAACAAATAACAACCACCGTTGTTTGCTTATACAATGTATCATTGTTTCAAATAAAAATTTACAACGAAATTCTGATATTTCACAATTAGTCATACGAAGTTATAAAAGGTTAAACGTTTATTAAAATCGAACTGTCCCGGCGCACTTCGTACCGCTATATTTTTAAAAATTTTTTGTTCTTCCTATAAAATAATAAATAGAGCTAAAAAAAACGGCTCTCAGTCTTCTATCTATTTATTTCGGATAGATGTGCCCCGCGGTTTTACCCGCGTTACATTTTATAAATTATCATATCTCCTCCCCCGTAAGTGCTAGCGTGATAATATGTAGCCTATATGTTGACCCGACTTCTTAGTAATATTCATGCAAAATTTTAAGTAAATCCATGCAGTACTTTTTGAGTTTCGTCCGGACATACATACAGACACACAGACAAACATTCTAAAAACTATATTTTTGGCTTCGATATCGACTGTAGATCAAGCCCCAAGTATCCTTTTAAAAAAATATTCAACGTACAGTTTTGTCTTTCCTAAGATTTTATTTATATGTATAGATAATTTTTTAATATTTGTTATTTTTTTCCTTCCTTCCTTTCCTTTAACTTTGACCTGACAATAATGAACACCCAAATGAAATATTTATAAAATTCGATGCAGTCGTTTGGAAGTAATGACTGTGAGCGTACAAAGATTTCGGTGATTCAATTTTATTTATATAGATATTACAAAAATAAATATTCTGTATTCGTTATCATGATAAGGGTGCGAGTGGGTTCCCTAGATAAAACCTATTAAATATTATGTGTCTGTGCCGGGAACAACTGTTGACGATCTGTGCACTGACTAAATTTTTGCTTCCTATTGAATCATAATTTTACCAGTGGCTGAACGGGCAAAGGCTTCGCGTAAATGAGTAACTTGAATGAACCATTTGCCTATAGAATAATTATGTTCAAGTCCCAGATTAATTAGTCGGAAAATTAGCTAAGCCTATGTACAGACGCCAGCATATCAGGCTACCCCAATCTGTCAAATTTCCCCAATTGACCTGAACCTTATGCTTTTGTGATAAAGTTGAAAATCTATAAAAGAATTTTGTCAGTTTGGGGTAGATGGAAGTGCCTGGCTTCTGTACAACATTGTAAAAATAATACATAAGAATTACAAAATAAAACCTCAATATTTTCGACGATCTTATTATTCGAAATGGATTTGAAATTTGCAAAATAGACCATTACAAAATATCCATTCTTCTCTAAGGATAATTTTAGACTGTGAGTTCTTCCTCCACGAAAAAATCTTGAAATCCGTATCGGCCTAACTACCTTATCTTTCTAGCTCCTTATTGAGTCACTCATAACTGGAACAATGGGTGAGTTGCAAAAGCTTTCCGTAAATACATACCTTTAGTGAATCACTAGCCTATAAAATAGATTTAAGGCAAACATTTAATAGACGAAATACTGCACAACCTATGTACAGACGCCAGTACACAAGCTACCCCAATCTGTCAAATTTCCCCAATTGAAAGAGAACCTTATACTTTTGTGACAAAGTTGAAAATCTATAAATCCTATTCCTCTTGTCAACTCTACGATTAAGGACAACATATCAAAAAAATGTAGATTTTGAAACGAAATCTTTGTACACGTACTAAAAATTGGATGTACAGAATTGGATAATATGGCTATTAAATGAACGCAAGGCCAATGACCGATTAGGTACTTGAGATAACTCCGAAAATACATGCATACAAATAGCAAAACAGTTTTATGTTGCATAGGTATTAAACTTTACCAAATAATAAAACGAATTAAAATGTATAAATCAGAGAACATTATTTGAGGCGGATTTAGTTTAATGTAAAAGGGCTATTAAGTTATATGATTTCCTGTAGAAAATGTCTACCTTTGGATGGATTTTCAGCTTTTAGCACTCCGTATTCAGTTTAATTTTCCTCCATCATCGGGAGGCTTTGTACAACCAGCGGAGAAGCCACCAACAGACCATGGCTTATCCTGGCCAGGGGCTCTACCAGCTAAGTCGCCGAACATCGTTTTCGTGAATTGCGTTCAAAAAAATAAAGGTTAAAAATGACTTAATCATCTTTACATTGGCTTCAACGTTGACTATCGATTCCGAACCGTTTAAGACGTCACATGTGGTCATGCAAGCCGATTTAACGATTGATTAAGTCATTTTAACCTTTATTTTTTTAAACGCCATTCACGAAAACGATGTTCTTCGACTTAGCCGGTAGAGCCCCAGTGAGGAAAACCCTAAACCGACTCCGAATGCAAGTGGGCCGCTGCAGGCTCCATAAGTGAGGCATGATTGACGAGATAGAGACACAATGTCACTGTGGTACACAGGTACAGTCGATGCCGCATGCACTTGCGTGTCCTTCATGTCCCGATACTTGCACTTTCAAAGACCTCATGATGGCCTCCTCCATTGTAATATGCAGCCACTTACTGGTCCAGATAGCTTTAATTAATAATTCTGTTGAAACATCGACTCGAAAGAAGAATTTTAATAAATAAAAATGTGCTTACTTAATATATTAGAAAACTTTAAGTTGGCCACAACATATTTAACAAAATATGGGCGGTAATTCAGTAAAATTTCATGTTATATACAGGTTCTGTTAACACATTCGCTGCCCACCTGGCATACCTGGAGCTTTTTATATGGGTCAAAATCAAGAAATAGAGAAAATAAAATGAAAATGGATTTAAAAGTACAACGAAATGCAACAATATCAATATTGCGAATCACTTTATAAAAAAATCTATGATAAAGCTTTTGTTAACAACGAAAGTGCTACATAAAATGTCCTCCTCACACACACACACCACAGTGTGTGTTCTCAAAATCCTATGGGACGACACGACCGGAAAGGGGTCAGTTACAGGACCGACAGCTTTAGGTACTCTCCAAAGCACAGAGGTGTATTTCGTATTTTTAACCTGTATTCTGAGCGTAAAGATTATTAGAATTGTGATTATAAAAAACCACATACCTGCTCTACCTACCTACTGCCTACCTAGCTAGATTAGGTCGATTAACATGTCTCCTCCCAATGACGCGTCTATGCGTTTCTTTTGAAGTAGGCTTTAATTATTTTGAACTAGTTCGGTACATTACTACATTACTGTAATGACAACCATTACAGTAATTTTACGAATAAGTGGAAATAATTATGTTTTTTAAATTATATATGAGTATAAAATCGAATTATACCAAAAACTTATTTTAATTTGTAACAGTTTCTTTACCATTATGGCAGCTTAATGACCTCCGATGCTTGACAAGAGCCTCCCCGAAGAATATGCCATATCCTCCCGATATGCCAAAATCGCCACGCTTGGCAGATGGGTTGGCGATCGCAGAATGATGGTACACAGAGAGACACTATTCGTTCTCTGGTAGGTTTTATTTATACAACTTAGTTGGCAAACAAGCGTATGGCCCACCTGATGGCAAGTGGTCACCGTAGCCTACAACAGGAACACCAGGAGCATTATTACCGCATTACCGACCCATTAGAAACCTCTGAAACTCCTGTTTTGAAGCGCCCTATGTTGCAGTCACTTGGGAAAACCGTAACAGGGAGTTCATTCACAGCCTCAACGTACGTGGGAGGAAGATCGAAAAGGTTAGAGCATGTGAGGATAAACTCCCTGTCTGTGGCGTGAGGTGCGATGGTAAAACGTAGCTGTGGGCATCAAATCAAATAATCCCTGTGAACACATCCCATTGTATAGACAGTAGAACACACAGAAAGATGCGTGGGTCTCTCCTCAGACTTAAGGGTTCAATACGTCCAGATAGCTTACGATTGTCGACAATCCTCACAGCGCCTCTTTGAACAGAGTCAAGGAGCCCAAGTTGGTAAGCAGATGTTCCCGCCCAAAGGAAGCAACAGTACTCCATGTGGGGCCGGACTTGTGCTTTATACAGCAATAGCCTTTGCCTCCGAGGGAAGTACTGTTTCGCTCTGTTAAGTACCAGTTACTTTCTTGTCAGTTTGGGCTTGCTCTTGAGGTGACCACGGAATTGTACGTCACAAGAGATATCGACACCAAGGATCCCAAGGCTCACAGAGATGGTCAGGGCGACGTTTTGGAATTGTGGAGCCCCAGCAAATGGAGTTTGCTTAGCGGTGAACATGCAAACTTGTGTCACGGAATGGTTAAACTGGACTAAATTCAGTCGCCCCCAAACGGAAACTCCGTTTAGAGTGCATTCGATTTCAGACACAAGTTTTTCACGTCTTTCCTCAACAATGGGCCGGGGGATATTAGGACGGCCGTGTAGGAAGTATCCCCGGTGATGTCATCCACATAGCAATGGTCTGGTTGCCATAGTACAGGCTCTGCCTAGTTTGGGATCGCATAGCTTGTAGAACCGACGTCTGCTAGGGCAGAAAGGGTCCTGAGTGGTGACCGCGAACTCGAAAAATCAGCGTGGGCAGGCCTCCCACAAGGTGGACCGACGATATTGCAAGGGTCGCGGAAAACCGCTGGATGCAGGCGGCGCAAGACCAGCCATTGATGAAATCCTTGGGGAAGCCTTTTGTCCAGCTGCTAATATGATGATGAATAATCCCTGCAATCTCGTAGCAATAATATTTCGATGAACCGGTAAACCTGTGTGTTATGTACCACTTATTATCAAAATAAACACAATCATTAATTTAAAGTGTTTATATCCATTTTCAACCCGATAACAGCGCTAATGAGAAATCACACATAGAACTGATAAGGCGAAGAAAGTCTGCTACATCGGCTGCATTTATGAAATCGCAAATACTTAATTAAATTCCTTTATTATGACTCGTAAGTGATCGGGGAGGTTAAGCTACTAAGCTCGTGATGAATCCATAGATGGGTGAGCACCAAAGTGGTTAAATTTCTGACCATCGCAGAGTTTCGGAGAGCACGCTAAGCTGTCGGTGTCATAACTGTCGACTGTCGTAAGTAATTCCTATATGAAACCCGAAGATACCTAAATCCTTTTTCGATTTATACAAGGCGTAATATTGCTGTGTGGTGACGGCATAGAATATCATCACCCCAACTTATCCCGTGGGGGAGCGTTGAAATCGACCGATGGAATACCTACTAGAGAACGGGCAGCAGCGTTTATCTGTGAACTATGACCATTAAACTGCGATCGCCAACCCGTCTGACAAGCGAGGCGATTATGGCATATCCCCCATTCTTTGGAGACGCTTTTGTCCAACAGTGGACGTATTTTGGCTGACATGATGATGAAGGTGTAATATAAATTGTGGATGAAACTTGGGAGCTGAATAAAATAGAAAACTATTTATTGTACAACATATGAATAAATATTAAGCCATGTTACATAAACAAGGTGTACAAAGGGCAGTCTTATCGCATAAAGCGATCTCTTCAAGACAACCTTAGGGTGGATAAGAGCTGAACATTATCTAAGCAATAGGTGGTAGATATACCAAAAATGTGGGATTTCAATATATAAAATGTTATGTAATAAATTTAAATTGTTAATAAAACTAAATTTAACTTATAAATAAGAAAATATACTTTACCTAATTTACGGACAAATAATGTTCTCTGACTAGCTTTTTGAACGCAGATATTGTCTGAGAACCACTATATTACGATAGGCATTCCATAGTTGAGTCCCATGTACATTTAATTCGCCTATGAAAGAAACAACCGGTAGAAAATCATCTTGCAAAATTATCGACACTATAGTTTCTTCCCAGAGACAAAATTATCAGCTCACGCAATTTGTTTGGGGAGAGAAAATGTTATTTTCGTATTTTTTGGGATTTGTTGGCAAGAAAAAGACTCTAGGAATCTGGATGCTGGGGGTGTTTAATACTTGAGTTGATTGGCCTGATGGTCTTGTGATTAGCGACCCTAATTGCAAGGACAGAGAACGTGGGATCAATCCCAATCGAATTTGAAATCTTTATATGATGAGCGCTATATTGATGTGTTCTATGTCTGGGTATAATTTTTCTTCTATAATATGTACGTATTTAGAATTATATAAGTATGATGATCAGTTGCTTGTTGCCATTGTACAGGCTCTGCTTAGTTTGGGATCAGATGGCAGTGTGTTACTTGTCCCAAGATATTTATTTTATTTATACGCCCGTGCTTTGGAGATCACTTAAAGCTCTCGGTACTGCGCCTGACCTCCCCCAATCGTGACGCATAGCCGTCCCATCGGATTATCGGATTTAGTATTCTCTGCGTAATGCCCTGAAGACTGATATAAATGCGAGTTTAGGAAGACAGATTGCACGTATAAAACTGCGAACGTTTAGATAACGACTGCGGAGAAAGAAAGTCTATGTGATCGTGCTTCGGAGGGCATATTAAGCTGTCGGTCCCGGTTGTAGACACAAGGCAACACTCGTTAAGCCATGTCCGAGGCCTACTGGGCGGCTTGAACAACTCTGACACTAGGGTAACAATTGCCCATAGGACAAGTAGAAAGCTAAAAATTTAATTTGCTTTCTATGGAAATTTAAGCAACACTAATTGCTGTTTGAACAGAATTTTTAAAAGAGGCATAAATCAAATATTATTTAGAACCAATAAATATGTTTGGAGTTCATTGTAAGCTTATTTGTACGGTATAGAATCCATATGTGCCATGTCTAATATTAATTACTGCCTGTGCCCCGCGGTTTAACGCGCGTTACACTTTATAAATTATAGCCTTTGTGTTATTCGGATATATAAGCTATATTACTACAAAGCTACATCAAAATCCGTCCGGTAATTTTTGCGTGAAAGAGTAACAAACATACACACTCACAAAGTTTCACCTTTATAATATTAATGTTTTATAATACACGTCAAGTCACATAGGAAGTAGACCCTTAGACCAAGAGAAATATTTGTAAGGCCAAAGTTATATTACTAAAGTACAGCCTAGCTAGTTGTATATCTGTATTACCTTACATATTTGTAGTAATATAGTTGTATACATTAGAAATAATATCTAATGTATACAACTATATTACTACAAACATGTTCTGACTATTTACAAGCGCTTTTTTAAAGTCTACGTGAATAAAGACCTTTTTTATTTATTTTTTTTTTTTTATACCTAACTATAAATGCTACATGAATACTATAATACTAAATGAAGCTCCGTGCCGATATCACTTTTCTTATTATATTCTTAAATTGCTAAGAACTTGTTTCCTGGAGTTAGGTTCCCATCAGATTATTTTACGGAACTTATTACATTTTGTAGGACATTTTATAGACGGTGAAGGGATTAAGAAAAGGGGTAGGGGTAGGAGGGGGTAAAAAAAGGCAAAGGTAAAAATAAATAAACTGCTAATTAGATAAATATTTCTACTTATCCTTTAATATACTATTTCATGACTATATACATATATTAAGGACCGAATGGACCTTAATATATATAGTCTTCTGTCTCATTCGTACACTCACTTTTCGATTATTTTCAAATATTATTATTATATTTAGTTATTTTTTTCATTCAAACCTTATCCTGACAATATCGGCCACATAAAAGAAAGATTTAACCAATTTGGTGCAGTCGTTTCGGTAAATCGACTGTAATTAATTTTAAGAGATTGTAAGTTATGAATGTTAAGATTCATAGTACAATTCTTTCTGTAATTGGGTACGTATTTTTTACATTGACCGTAATTATTTCCTTTTAATTGCATCGCAAACTTTGAGTGTCAACATAATACATTTTTCTTCATTCATATAACGGAATTTGTTTGCATGACATCTTATACCCTATAAAATTTGCAAGATTAAGTATAATTATACACTATGAGACGCTACGCTCCGCAACGCGGTCGAGCGTTTTCATGTCTACCAAAAGCATATTGTCCTGTGTCCTTCGCACAGCTATGCGTAACAAGCTTGACATTTAAAAACGCTGAATTGCACACCAGAGCGTTACGCGCTGCTGTATGTTGTGATAGTGTCATATGTGTTTGCCAGGTCAGTTGGCGTGGTTAGTAGAGTTTCATGCCGAAAAAGTCGTGGGTTCGATTCCCACCCAGGACTGATATCTGTGTGCATGTACATGTCTGTAATAAAGATGAAGAATTGAGTATACCTACAATCATATGTTGGCTTGGCTCTAGATTTTTGTTTTACTTCGGGAAGACAGCGATCTGTTTGTGGCGCAAGTGTTGTGCCGGTCTGATAGGACTGATATTTGTGTGCATGAACATGTCTGTTTGTCCTGAGTGGGTGTAATTATCTATATAAGTATGTATTTCAAAAGAAAAGTATTATGTAGTATATCATTTACCTGTTTTCCATAGTAAAAGCTCAGCTTAGTTTGGGATCAGATGGCCGTGTGTGAATAAGGTCCCAGGATATTATTATTAATAAAAAAAATAGCTATATAATAAATATAGTGCTATGAGAAGAGAAGAGCATAGCCACATAAATGGACAATTTACCGTAACACAAAAATCGAATAGCTGACAAGCTGATCTCTTTTAGAAGACATAGGCAGAGACTAGAAGACTCCTTGTCCATAAAGGTACCATCAAGTATTTTCGGCTTAAAGTACTGGTTCTCAAATTTTTTTAAAGTATATTTGTGGAGTGCGGTCGCGATATTAATTGAAAATTGCGTTACCTCGCTTTGAATGTGACTAATAAGGCGTTGAAAAACGTTCTTTAAAATAAGGAAGTAGATGGAATAATCCGAACATTGTTTAGAAGTGACATAATCATAATTTAGTGTCATGCTCATATTTGCAACGAACAAATATAAACTTTATGCAGACATTCTGAAGACGCTCAAGTTCATCTAGCTAAGGGATTGAGAAAGCCCAATGCTAGCGGTAATTGGTAGGAAGGTACGCAGTCTTCTCCAATGATCCAATCGATGGTAACATTTTGCAATTATTGGACCTGGGGCTCTACCGGCTAAGTCGCCGAACATCGTTTTCGTGAACGGCGGCGTTCAAATAAATAAAGATAAAAATAAAAATTACTTAATCAATCGTTAAATCGGCTTCAACGTTGACAATCGATTCCGGACCATTTATGACGTCACAGGTGGTCATGGAAGCCGATTTAACGATTGATTAAGTAATTTTTGACCATCATTTATTTGCACGCCATTCATGAAAATGAAGTTCGGCGACTTAGCCCCTGTTGGCGTGGTTGGCAAATGCTTGCTTTTCACGCCGTAGGTCGTGGGCTCGATTCCCACCCAGGACAGATATTCGTGCGCAAGAACATGTCTGTTTGTCCTCTGAGTGTAATTATCTATATAAGTATGTATTTACAAAAGAAAATGTCTGAGTGTAATTATCTATATAAGTATGTATTTACAAAAGAAAAGTAGTAGGCATATGTAGTACTTATATCAGTTATCTGGTTTCCATAGTACAAGCTCTGCTTAGTTTGGGATCAGATGGCCTTGTGTATGTAAACAATGGCCCAGGTCCCAGGATATTATTGAAATAATTGTCAAAGTAGATGCCAGTCTTTGGCTTCACAACCAAGTTGCATAATATTACCTACATGACAGAATTGTTGAGGAACTTGACCAAGACTCTTTAGTCTCTAACAATCTGAGTCTTCAGTGGGTTAACATGTTTTCCGTGCGCAAGTTATTAATAAAAATAGATATTACTATTACGATACAGTAATCAATTCAACACGGTGGCATATTAGCCAACATATGACATTTGACCGAGCGGTAGGTACATTATGTAGAATATTTACTTCAACGCGCATATATTTATTAGACAGTGACATAAGTTCAAAGTTACTTTTTGAGCAAATAAGTTGTGTGCTGTATTTTATATTACATGTACTATTCTTGTGTCTCTAGTAACGAGTGGCAACCCATCCATATTGAACTCCTTCTATCCACTCCATAACTCATATACAAGTATCAAGATCTAACCTTTCACTACTCTGGCGCTAATGGGCAATTTCTGAGCGTTTCCGTGCTTCTGAGGGTGCGTAAACTATAGTTCCCGATTGTTGTCATTAGACAATTGCCATTGTCTCAAGGTCAGAAGCTAACACACCAGGGCAACAATCATACGACAAGGAAGAACGAAAGAAAAGTCCCTTAGAAAGTACAGTAATATGCATTCACCAGCTTACTAAGATTTAGAGTTCCAGCAAGTACTTTTTATCAATATTAGTATAATTAATTCCAGCTAAATAGGTCTAAATTATCAAATTACACGCTTCAAAATGATGCAAAGCACGTATTTCAATCCTCCACAGACTATTCAAAGGATGTTAACTTCATCGAGCGCTGAATTCGCTGATTTAGTGTCCTTTTTGCATATGCATAATTATTGCAGACGGGCTGGGGTGCACATTGCCACCCAGTTTGATTCGATGAATATACTACTAACTACATTTAAGTTTAATTTTATTAAAAGACAAAATCCTCCCCAAAGAATAAACATCCTGATACTTGGATATGCCATAATCGCCACGCTTGGTAGCCGGGTTGGCGATCGGAGTTTGATGGTCATAGTTCACAGAAAACGGTGCTGCCCGTTCTCTAGTAGGTATTCCCTAGGATGATTTCTTCCATCATCATCTTTCATTCCCCCATGAGATGGGGTGATGATATTTTATGCCGTCACCACACAGCAGCTAATTCCATTACTTATATTAATTAAAAAGGGGTTCCTCCAACAGCAATAAGACTTATTATATGAAAGCTGGACTCGTCAAGATTTGATCCAGTATAAACTTGTCGTGAAAATGTTTAGGGATTCGTCATCAATTGATCCAATATAAACTTGTCGTGCAAATATTTAGGTAAGAGATTCGTCAACATTTGATCCAGTATAAACTTGTAGTAAAAATGTTTAAGGGATTCGTCAACATGTGATCTAGCATGAATTAGTCGTGAAAATGTTTTAGGGATTCGTCAACATTTGATCCAGTATAAACTTGGCGTGAAAATGTTTTAGGGATTCGTCAACATTTGATCCAGTATAAACATGTCGTGAAAATGTTTTAGGGATTCGGCAACAATTCGGAGCTTGTTTAACTAGGTACATCTAAGTCTAAATTTTGATTATTTCTGGCAAGGATTTTCTCAAAGTAAAGCCTGGTTCCATTACTTATATTAAAATAGTGTTCATACAACAGCGACGAGATTTATTACATGAAATCTTGAGTTCGTAAATATTTGATTCAGTATAAACCTATCATGAAAATGACGCGACAACAGCAGATTCCGAGATCGGTTCGCCACAATTTAAGTCTAATTATAATCGTTTCTGCCATGGATTTCCACACGGTAATGTCTGATTCCACTACTTATATTAAAATTATATAACAGCGTAGAACAGCGACGAGACTTATTATATAAAAGCTGGGTTCGTCAATATTTGATCGTCGTGAAAATATTTTAGAGATTCGTCAACAGCAGAATCCGAGATCGTTTGTACTTTTTTACCAATAAGAATACGAATCGGATGTCAAGCAAAATTTACCCTTACAGTTTTAATTCACTGCGAATACCTCGATTCTGAAGAGTACAGGTGTATGTGTATCCAAGAGCTGAATTTAATATGCAATAAATATGTATTTATGTATTACATTTTATAGGCAATGGTTAATTATTCGGGGTACCTAAGTGACCCACGCAGTTTCCTATCATTCGGAAATAAACTAAAGATATACGCAACTTCATTGTACTTCCAATGAAGCCTTTTGATCGCTGTGAATACTTCGACGTGCAATTTTGCTCAGGCAGAAGCATTTTGATTTACTTAAAAATAAAATTATTAATTAAAAGGAATTCTTTTTAAATGTAGGAGCTTTGCAAGTGAAAGCTTTGCTCGGCAAAAGCACTCCCATACACAAATACAAAATCAATTTATATAAAAATGGAAAAACGTGTGATGGATGGGGTACGATTTGTTTGATGGAGTACGAGTTATAGTTTACTTATAACAATAACTTACTTTTAATCTTCTAACGAGCTCATCTGGTCCGAGGTCATCGGTGATTGGGCGGCAGCCTTGCGGGTACACTATTTCCGCCATGCTGCCAATCTAGAAGAATTGAAAAACTTGGTTAACTTCAAAGAATAATAAATTAAGGTAGCATGGAATGCCTTTTATGACGAACTCTATCGTGAATAGTTGGAAAATAATTATAGAATTATCCGTACGTACTAAGCCTATTTAGTAAGATTACTTGAAGGGAACGACGCGTCCTGATTGGAGACCCATAACACGCCATCTATACGGTAACCAGCCATAGAGCAGCTTCTTATAGAGAGCACGAACTCCCTCATACGTTTCGTATTTTACTAACTCTTACAGTCTTCCGAATAGCTTTCATAAATCATATTGCTATTTAATAAATTCGAATAAGAAAACATAATATTGTATGGGATGTTTACCCAATATCTACGTATTAGACACGGGCGCCACGCCGGCGTCGCGCCGCATGAACCCTAAGCTCGCCGACGTCGTCATTTCCCCACGGCGTGTGTTCGTTAAGACGTTGATTGTGTTGTCTACAACTGAAATTGAAATGATACGGCAGCACCTACAGATTTTTGTTTTAGCTAAGGTCGACACATCCTGCAGTCGACTCTGTTCAACCCTGAAAGAAGATCTCGACACTTGCCGGTCTTGCGCTACTCGCATCCAGCGGCTTACAGCTAACAAGACCCTCACAACATCAACGAGTGAAGATTTTCCAACCTTCACTTGAGTGGGTGCAACATGGACGTACGACATATTCATTTCCAGACCCACTTGATTAGAGGCTCTGCTGAGACCGTCAAACATTGTACCGTGATGTTGCAAGGTCAGCCATGAATACCATCGGTAATTGGAAGGTGAATGATTTATTCGCCATTAACATTGAGGCCACAGCTTTTCCAGCCTCAACATCGTCATCAACAGTTCCAGAGATAAGACGTCACCCGGTTTTATGCCTCACTGTAATTGGATAGGTTTCGAGTTCTGGTCCTGGAGTTTAACTGAAATGGTGGCGTTCTCAAATAACAACTAACACCTCGATATACTGGTAATCAATTTGGTTCCTCTGAAGAGACCTCAGACGGCCTAGCTTTAGATGGAGTCAAAGGTATTCAGAGTCCGCAAAGTTAAACATGATGGCTGGTTATTCTCTTCGGTCTTTAGTATAACTTGCCGCAGCATATATATGTGGTCTTTACTTAAGGTTTTATAAAAAAAAAACAACCGCCACCGATGAAAAATCTTTAGCACAATTGATATTGCCATATTTGTAGGCGGCGCCCATGTCTACTACTTATTAAACAACTTTTAGAACATTTAATTAACGTTCGGTGCAATATTATGAGAGCGGAGAGGAAACATGCATAATCATAGGGAATGATTACGCTATGTTAAACAAAAATCAATGGTTATTTACACATCGCTTTTTCCTTTATTATTTATTCCTATCATTCTATTTTATCCGACTAATATTATAAATGCGGAAGTTTGTATACTCACAAACTTTGGATGTAGGATTGTATAAATATATGTGTGGTTGTTACTCTTTCACACAAAAACCACCGAACGGATTTTGATGAAACTTTGTTGTAAAATAGCTTATATATCCGAATAACACATAGGCTATAATTTATTAAAGGGATGAAAATGAATGTAGGTAATACGAAAGTAATGGTATTTGAGAGGGATGAATACACGACAACGTGTGATATTGTGATTGGAGGAGAGAAAGTCGAACAGGTGAATGAGTTTGTATATTTGGGAACTTTGTTTACGAGAGATGGGAAATATGAAAAAGATATTGTTAGAAGAGTAAATGCGGGGAACAGAGTGAATGGGGCACTATACGCCTTTATGAGTAGCCGGCAAGTATCAAAGAAGGCTCGACTAGCCGTGCACGATGCCGATGGAGTGTTAGTGCCAACTTTAATGTATGGAAGTGAAAGTTGGGTATGGCAGAAAAAGAATGAAAGTAAAATAAATGCAGTGGAAATGAGAGCTCTGAGAAGTATGTGTGGTGTGACTTTGAGAGACAGAATTCGAAATACTCATGTAAGAGAGCGTTGTGGTGTGAAAGAGGATGTAGTCACAAAGATTGAAAAACGCATGCTGAGATGGTTTGGCCATTTAGAAAGGATGAATGAAAGAAGATTGACAAAAGAAGTATACCTGGCCTGTGTGAATGGGACAACCGGAAGGGGAAGACCACGTCGAACATTCTCTGACCAAATTGGAGATGTTCTCAAGAAAGGGCAGGTCAGAAGTACCCTAAACCGGCGAGCATGTATGAAGAATATAATGACAGTAATCGAGGCAAAAGAAGTATGCAAAGATCGTGACAAATGGAAATCCGTTGTCTCTGCCTACCCCTCTGGGAAACAGGCGTGAGTCTATGTATGTATGTATGTATAATTTATTATGTTAGATGTGGGTTTTTGTGCTCAGAAGAGGAGTTCTTTAGGAAAGGTATTTTATACATGGTAAAATAGAAGAATCCTGTAACTTCATTTTATTGACCAAACCTACTATGACGTACTTATATTTTAAATGAAAGCAAAACCTTCATACCAGCTTGACCTTGAAAATGAAATAAACTAGAAATATCGAAACAAAAGTTTTTTTAGTTTATTTGCACAATCTACATCGAGGCGAACACGAGATCAAATATTTAGAAATATACTATATTAAATTTCCGGCGGACATGTTACGTAATACGTACCTATACCTACGTCGATAGTGGATTACTTTATAGTATCGTATGGGCAGTGGTTACCCTAGTGTCAGAGTTGTTTCAAGCCGTCTAGTAGGCCTGACATTGCTTATTGACTGTTGTCTAACGACTAGAACTGACAGCTTAACGTGCCCTCCGAAGCACGGAAGCGCTCAGAAATTAAACCACTTTGACGGTCCCTCATCTATAGACTGACCGCGTGCCTAGGTGCTTAACCTCACCGGATACGGACTGATGACAGCAACTGGCTGTGAGCGCCTCATGCTAGTGCTAGTGGATACAAACATATAATTAACAGACACTACTTTTACAATAATTTCCTACGTTGTAAATATAGATGGCGAAAAACATAAATATTCATAAAAATCAGTTTGGACCATGGTACATCAATTGCACATATCTAACTACAAGCTGTGCCCCGCAATTTTACCCGCGTTAAACTTTATAAATTATAGCCTATGTGATATTCGGATATATAAGCTACATTGGGTACTACAAAGTTTCATCATAATCCGTCCGGTAGTTTTTGCGTGAAAGAGTAACAAACATACACTCTCACAATCTTTCGCTTTTATAATAAACTAGGTTAGCCCCGCAGTTTTACCCGCATTAAACTTTACAAATAATAGCCTATGTGTTAATCCAGGGTGTCAGGTAACTCTATACCGAATTTTATTTCGCTTCAGCCGTTTAGACGAGAAGAAGTAACAAACATACACACTCACAAACTTTCGCCTTTATACTATTAGTAGGATGTAGGATTAATATTAATATCTCATAATTTTCTCACTAACCAAGTTTCTGTTGATATAAAGCTCTTAACCCCGCTTACTACATCTATTGTGCATTAGTGCGTTTTGTAATAGTTTCGGAGGTGGTAAATACCGTTGCCGATAAACACTACTTTTGAAAGCACGTGTGGCGCAACGGTTAAGATGATCGCCTCGCCACTTCGTGTCCCAGGTTTGATTTCCGCGAAGCAACTATTTGTTTGACCCATAAATAGTTGTTCTGAGTCTGAACGTAATTTGGGCCCGTCAATTAAATATAAATATAATAATGTCCTAGGTCATCATTCACAAACCGCCATCTGATCCTAAACAGCAGCACTTGTACTATGGAAACCAAATAACTGATATACTACATATACTACTTTTGGTTTGGTAAATACATACTTATAAAGATAATTACACCCAGACTCAGGACAAACTGACATTTTCATGCACACAAATATCTGTCCTGGGTGGGAATCGAACCTACGACCTCCGGCGTGGAAAGCAAGCATTTTCCAACCACGCCAACAGGCCCGTCAAATAGCGGGGTACTTTACAAATGTTTATTTGTAAAGTACCCCGCTATGCAGGGGTAATTTCTCTAGTGCAGGTGTCATATTCTTAATTGCACTATTACACATAATATTATGATTGTAATAATTTGACTCTCTAACCACTTTAGTGTTGCTACAAAGCTCTTAGCCCCACAACCATACAACCACCATATATGGTGTATTATTGCCTTTTGTAACAGTTTCCTAGATAACAAATACAGTTACCATGCTGATAACAAATAATATTCAGCCGTCACCTTGAACTATGTCAATAAGGTATTTATAGATAGTAGGTAACTATACCATATATTCTAATAGCACAATGATAATGTCCCGACCGAATTGCGGCCACGGCGGCCAGTCTCAATGGAGACTAGCCAATTGCGCAGGACATATTATAGTGCACAAGTGTGTGCGCAAACACAGGGGCACTTACTATTCCATCACTCTCATGATCCGATGGGACGACTAGCGACACGACCGGAAAGAGTTCAGGTACAGGACCGACGGCTTTACGTGCTCTCCGAGGCACGGGGGTGTAATACCGCCAACTTCCAGACTTTGGGCTGATGCTGAGAAATTTCTTTTTACGAATAAATCCCAAAATCTCTTTTTGGCCCGACCCGGGATTTGAACCCAGGACCTCATTAACTGCGGATGAACACGCTACCGCTAAACCAACGAGGCAGTCGATATATAATAGCATAATTACACTTAAGGTAACTATAATCATTTGTTTCTCTAACTAATACATTGGTGTTTGCGTAAACCCCCCCCCCCCCCCCCCCCCGCTCCTAAACTAACTAAATTCATAGTGTAATAGTGCTTTTGTAAGTAAGTAATCTTTATTTGGCTCAAAATATGGTACAGACAAAATTTTATAGTCAACACAATTACAGTTTCACATATTTTGTCGACAATGACATGCCGAATTTTATCAATTCATGTATATCTTACATTAATTATAATATTCAGTGAGTATATCATTAGTTTCCTAGTTTGCAAATACCATTGCCATACTGATAAACATAAATATTCAGCATGGCCAACAAATCAATATTGTCATAATCTAATTGCACTATTACACATTAGAGTACTTATAATTCTTTGACTCTAACCACCTTATATTGCTATGAAATACCTCTACGTATTTGGTAGATTAAAGACTTATTCAATAGTTTCTAGATAGTAAATACAGTTACCATGCTAATAAAAAATAATATTCAGCAGTCACCTTGAACTATGACAATACTGTAATGTTAGTCATAGTATATTCAAATTGTATGGTTCCTAAACTAATATGTTTCTCTAACTAATAAGAACTAGATGGTCACTGTAGCCTAGTTGGTAGTGCTCCTGCCTACAAAGCTGGTGGTCCTGGGTTCGAATCCCGGTAAGTGCAAATATTTGTGTGATGAGCACGAAAATTTGTTTCTGAGTCATGGTGTTTTTCTATGTTTATAAGTATTTACCTATTTATATAAGTATGTATATCTTCGCCTGGTACCCATAGTACAAGCTTTGCTTAGTTTGGGGCTAGGTTGATCTGTGTGACATTGTCCCCAGATATTATTATTATAAATTATCAAGTATTATAAAGTATTGGAGTTATCATCCCTTACCGCCCTAACTTTACTATATCCACAGTGGATGTTGGTGTGGTTGGCAAATGCTTGCTTTTAACACCAGAGGTTGTGGGTTCAATTCCCACCCAGGACATGTATGTGTGCATGAACATGTCTGTTGGTCCTGAGTCTGGGTGTAAATATCTATATAACTATTTGTAAAAGAAAGTACTATATTATGTTGTATATCAGTTATCTGATTTCCATAGTACAAGCTTTGCTTAGTTTGGGATCAGATAGCGGTGAATAATGTTGCAGGATATTATTATTGCCTTTTAACCTAGATTGTAAATGAACATATAAAAAACATAAGCACCACAGCCAGCTGGAACCATGTCAATTTTCTCATATTCTAATAGCACTATACATATAATACCTATAATAATTTGACTCTCTGACCACCTTATGTTGCTATGAATCTCTTAGGAACACTAATCTTACTACATCTATGGTGGATTAGTGCTTTATTTAACAGTTTCATCGACATTAAGCAGATAATAAATACTGTAATTATGGACATAGAAGGCATGTTTTGTCATATTTTAATGACAAGATTACAGATAAGGTATCTACTAAAATTTGTCTGCCTCACATATACAGCCTTAAAGCCCTTTGTCCTCTAAACTAATCATGTTCCATCATTCCCACTTGGTAGACAGGTTAGCAAACTCAGTATGATGGGCATGGGTACACGGAGAGTTCCACATTAGCTGTGCCTGACAGGCTCCATAATGATGCCATGTATTATTATAACACCTAATTGACATTGAGGAAAGCAAATAAAACATTGAGTAAGAGTATGAGAGATGCTGCTGCCCATTCTCTAATATGTAATGATGTAACAAATTGGTGATATTCTTTGCTGTCAGCTACACAGTTATGGGTGTGTAGATTAGGAAATTCATACAACAAAATGACGTTAACTTTATGTTTGGAATATTAATGCACAGGTCTGCATATGGGCTCAAATATCAGCCAATCATAAATGCAGTTTTAACTTATTCACAGAAATGGAACTAGGCCTTACATCAATCCATAACAATCTAAATACATACATATCCATAACAAACATCCATAACAAACAAAATTCAATTGGCACCACTCTCTCACCCATATAAATTATTACATGCAATAAGGGCATTACAAGCAAGCAAAATACATGCACCAGTAACCCAACACATGTTTCAGTCCTCCACAGAGCATTCTCAAAGGATGCTACTGCTACATATTAATTTTGCATTTAAATTTAATTCCCAATTAAAATTGCTCTTTCTTTATACCAAGGGCCAACTCATTACCAGTGACACACATGTTTAAGCTATAGACAGCATAACTAAGATATAAATTGACAACTTATTAATTAAATACTACATATATCATAATCAAAAATATAATGGAATAGATATTGTTATAATGTTTTGACACATTTACTTTGAAAATTGCATGCTTATTGTCAATATGTAATTATTTAATGTTGCCATGCCCTAAGAGGGTGTCATGTTGAAACTTGTAATATGTAAGACCATTATACACATGATTGAATTGTATAACTTTTTTTTAAATTATTATTTATTTATATTTATATCTAAGAAGCTTATCCTTCTTCTAAAGCCACTTAAGAACTATAGTAGAATGTTATTACCTACTTCAAATGTATCTGTTTATTCAACATAACTGTTTAGCATATTCCAATGGAGTGACTCAAACATTGATAACACATGTGGTTATGGGAGTCTAGATTAAGAAATTCAGCTTATCTTTGGGAACTATCACTCCAACAGCATTTTGACCATGATCATAGGCACACTTGACTGCCTCTACATAAATCACTGCTGCACCATTTCTCACAGAATAGGGCATTCATGATTATATGTATGCTCATTCTTTTATTTTGTTGTCAGTTTTAATTTTACTAACATAGAATAAGTTTTTGATGTAATACTAACAAAATTAGTCTTGGTTACTTAAATAAATAAGATTTATTATTATATAATGCTGGAAAATAGACCTCATATGTCTGTTTTCCAGCATTATATAATGAAAACTACTTATGGCTTACACAAATAGTGGTCCTTTGCAGAAATTGAATCCAGGACCCAAAGTGGCAAGGTAACTCTTAATTGCTGCACCACACTATGCAGTTAACTTGTGTACAAGGGGTCGCAAAATGCCATGTTGGTGTAATTATCACAGGAGACTTCATAAACATGTAATCCATCAAAATAAAGATCACTCAGACTCAAAATAATTAGACATGGGTCACACAAATGGTTCTCCTCAATGAAGATACAATCTGGAATCTGGACACATGCAAATCAATCATCTAAACTTAAATTGCAGATATTGTACAATGTCAATAATGTTTTGTTTATCTACAGGAACATAGTACTATATTGCGATTTTTGTTTACCATAACAGACCGATTCCCAGACACACTGCACATGCTGAATTATTGGTATCAAAAATTATCAAACACATAGTAGTAGTTAAATGCAAAGATTTTTGTATATATTAAATTAAACATTTGAATACAACTGAGCCAATATTTGGTATAACAAACATACAATAAGAACCATACAAACCAAAAATTGCATCCTTGTAATTCTATTTTTTATTGGCAATCCACATTATCTATACCTAATTTAGCTAATGTCAAGTGACATTTAAAGTATTGCTATAGAAAATTGTGTCTAAACCAAAATACTGTGTTACATCTTTTACTTCTTTCATTAATACTAATGTAGTCAGTAATGTGTATCACTATGAATCAGATTAGAATGGCAATTTTACATGCCATTAAGATGGTTAATTCTCATGAACTACATGTTTATCATGGGTAAGGCATAATAGCAAAAAGTTTAAGCATGGAAACCAATTGCCTAATTAACCAAGTCTATCATAGCACAAATATCCACCATACAATAGAAGAACAGAACTATAATACTAAGAGTCAAGAATAAGTGACTCTGTTACATTTAAATTTAATCATTATAGCAAGGTGTAGAATAATCTAAATATTTTAGTATTTCAAAGAGAATATCCTGTTTTTTTTTCCAAATCAAGTATTGATAATGCTGAGGCTTATAAGTCTAATACACAATATCTAAGAGAATAATGTTTTGATAATAGTGTTCATGCCTTTTGTACAGGAAATGCTTGTTGCCATACACTCACCCAATCTGTCATTACTAATTGTATTGTGATATGATACACATGTATTTTACCTATATTTAATGTCTGATATATGAATGTTTCCTTGACAATGGCAAAATTATAGGACCATAATGTGGCTTGCCTTTAAAGACAGAATAATCATGTTCCTTGTATTGAATAGTCTACAAATGAAGTGTTTTTAGAAGCATTTTTTTAATAATTCATAAAGATAAATCTTTTTATTAGTGTTGTATTTTTTATTTGGAAAAAATAACTTGTTCTTCTATCAGCAATGAGAATCATGATGTCACATGCTTATTGATTGTAGTAGCATTATGTTTGGATGTGAAATAATTAGCATACAGGATTACATACAATCAATCTAATCTATTTACTTCTGTCTATTCTTGACCTAGGCCCATTAGAGTCTCTTATCACCCTAATCTTTATTGATTACATGCGACCACGAAAAATAAAGAACAACCATCCCAAAACAATGTCTGTACTAATGTTTAGGAATTCAATGAATGATTTGTTCATCATAAAAGGACGTAATCCTAGCTTTTTACATCGAAATGCTATCGCAAACACGTATTTACCCTCCCCTGTTGCTGTGCTCGTGGTTTATACAACAATCAAATTGTGCCAGATTATGGCAGACCCAGTTTTTACGAGCAAGCTAACAACACAAACGTTAAGAGGTTAATCGAAGTTATCCATACCAAATAACACCAAAATATATCAAATTGACATGCTGATCACACATAAACACTCAAATAAAAAGTATAATGGCTAGAATACGTACAAGAATTCATAGACGTGGGCCTCCGTTCACGTCCCGATGTTTACAAAACCACCACAATTTAACGGTTCAAACAAAATGTTCACTGTTAAAGCATAATCATTTCATACAAACGTCACTGGTAAACAAATCATAAGGGTTGATAAATGTCCTATTGATCTAAATGCATAGAAATTTCGTGCTTTTAATTTTTTTATCAATCTATGTGGACGCCAAACTGCGGGAAAAACTATAGCGAAGTTAGCGTCATATCGCTCGCAATTCAAGGTCGTTCTATAGTCTATGGTAACTTTGCACAGCTTTTGTTTATGGTTATGCTCTATGGTTCACATCATTCGTAACCATAGAATGTAAAAAAAACGACTTTTACTTCTGTCGTGTGGTCTAAAACGAGTGTGCTGTAGACCACATGACTGAAGTAAAATTTAGTTATATGAAACGTAACTAGCTATGAGAGAAAGAATATGTGTGCTCGCACCTTTCTCTCTTGCCCCTACAGTAATATACAAAACGTAACTCTTTCTTTCTATCTTACCGATAACTCCCTCTCAATC
This sequence comes from Pseudoips prasinana, assembly GCA_951640165.1. Classification (NCBI taxonomy): domain Eukaryota; kingdom Metazoa; phylum Arthropoda; class Insecta; order Lepidoptera; family Nolidae; genus Pseudoips; species Pseudoips prasinana. The sequence continues at coordinate 11,798,209 of OX621254.1, forward strand.
TTTTTCTTCCCTAAAATCTTCCGTTCACCTCGCCCGATCACACCTCACGTAACGCTCTCGTCCGTCACGCATTCACCAGCTTACTCCTCAAGTCAAGCGTGCTTATAGAAGTTTTACTACAAAGTTGTTGCCGATATTGGTACTGCGGTAGAGTTTCATAACTTGGGCAATTTAAATGCCCTTTTGGAAAAATATGTAGAGTTTGGCTAATGATAATGTTTCTAGGTACATATTTTTTTATTTGGTTAGAATTTGATGGCGGGGTTACCAAATTCTCTATCCCAGATACATTTTCTTATTCAGTACCTAAGTTTGCTTGCAGGAATTTAAGGGTTACATGAGGAGCGTTAATAAAATCTTCGAGGAATTCATCAAAGAGAATATAACAATATTAACAATCATGACAAATGGAAATCCGTTGTCTCTGCCTACCCCTCTGGGAAACAGGCGTGAGTCTATGCATGTATGTATGTATGTAACAATCATGATATGACGATGATGTGTGCAGCATACCACTAAAACACATGTGGTGTGGAGACATCATCGGCATCATATGAAAAGAAATTTTTATTCAGCACTTAGGTATTAACATACACTTGTACTTGTCAAGCTCACAATGCAGGACATAAACATAGTGAGCAGTATAAAAATTTCAAAAATATAATTAGTCCTTCCGTGCGGTTTGTTTTATCGCACATATTTTCTGAAATCCTTCAATAAATAAGAAGTTACTAATCTATTATTTTGCAATTTAGTTCTACTATATTAAAATTAGAGAATGGAAGGCAAAGCCGTTGGTTAGCGCAGTAGGCTCTTAATCACCATTTTAGGGTTTGGGTTACAGCTCAGGGGGCCGCTACAGCAAAAAGACGAAATTCTAAATGATGGTGTGATCACATGCACGGGATCACCGATCACGTGTTAAGGGGCCAAAGTGATCCTCGCCGCTGAGGAACCTACCCTAGATAACCTTTATTAAAAGTTTCTTATCTTCAGTTTCTCATAATATAGCCATAACTATATTTAGAGAAGCTTGTATGACGATGACGTAAATCTACAAATTTTGTTCACAGGCCACTGAGGTACTATGAAAATTGATCGTTCATGTCACCTTATTCTTATTTTTATTATTATTATTATTTTCTGGATAACTAACAGCTGGCAAAATTATGTGATGCATTTATATTGTACGGCTTCAATTAGGGTTATTTTAGGCATGCTTTGATTTAACTGTTTAGAACTACATAAGCCATATTTAATGTCTATGTAGTTTTACGACGGTCACCATAGCCTAGTTGGTAGTGCTCCTGCCTACGAAGCTGGTGGTCCTGGGTTCGAATCCCGGTAAGTGCAAATATTTGTGTGATGATCACGAATATTTGTTTCTGAGTCATGGATGTTTTCTATGTATATAAGTATTTATCTATCTATATAAGTATGTATATCGTCGCCTGGTACCCATAGTACAAGCTTTGCTTAGTTTGGGGCTAGGATGATCTGTGTGACATTGGCCCCAGATATTATTATTATTAAAAAAAAACTGTATAAAAAACACTGTTAAACTAGTTTAAAGCATGTGGCCGCGATGGTTCTTATTAAGATGGTTATTATTTATAATATAATATAAAAATAATTATTTTGTTACTGAACCGATCGTCTTCAAAAATTATATCTTGCAGACCGAGTGCCGAGTGGTTTAGTTTTTGGGTTGCCTCTAAATATCTATGAGACTGATTCAAGAACAGATTAGCTTCACATTCCTTCTGCTGCAATCACGCCAACGTATGGCAGACGCCACTGTTTTACTTACGTAAGATCTGGCCAAGGCCTTCGATACAGTTTCAATTCCGAGACTATGTCTTAAACTAGAAAGGCTGGGTATTCGGGGAAGACAACTTAAAATGTTCCAGAGTTACCTAAGTAATCGTACACAGTGCACCAAAGTAAATGATCAAATTAGCGAAGAACTTCCAGTTGTGTATGGTGTTCCTCAGAGAAGCATCCTCGGGCCTACCTTATTCCTTGTGTACGTAAATGACATGTGTGAACTAGAGTTAAACAACGGTAAAATAGTAGCCTATGCAGACGATACCGCCTTAACATTTAGAACGCAAACGTGGGAGGACACTTTTCGTGCAGCTCAAGTTGGCTTTGAAAGAGTTACACACTGGCTCACAACTAACCTACTCACACTAAATGTTAACAAAACAACCTTCATGACATACAGAATTAGAAATACGGAAGCAAGTTCTTTAAACCACCTTAACATTAGTGCCCATAAGCAGGTTGGTTGTGATACAGACTGCGACTGCCCTAAACTTGTTATGGTGACAGCAACTCGATACTTAGGTGTAACTTTGGACGAGAAACTCTCCTTCCAACCACATATTAACAAGTTGTCCGGTAGAATACGCAAACTAATCTTTGTATTTAAATCGTCGCTGACCCTGACACTGTTAAGATGGTTTATTATTCCTTGTGCCAGTCTGTAATTTATTTCTGATACTGTATTTCTACATGGGGTGGTGCATGCAAGACCCACCTAATACAACTAGAGCGTGCACAGAGAGCGGTGTTAAAAGTATGCACTTTTAAACCGTATCGCTTTCCTACTAAATAGTTATACGAATACTGTGAAGTACTCAGTGTGAGGCAGATTTTCATACTCCACATAATATTAAGACAGCACACAGAAATTATTCCCAAGAAACATATAAACATACTCCCACAAACACAACCTTTCTTAACACAAACACGCACCCAACGTAAAAATAAAATACCTGTTACCACTATATGTAAGACATCTTTTGGACAACAATTTTATTACTTTCTCGGTCGCTATCTATACAACAAATTTCTGAACAAATCACCAGCCCTACTAACCAAAAGTAAGTATAACTTGAAAGAAACGGTATCAATTAGTCTTAAAAAACTTAATTATGACGAAACAGAAGCATTTATTCATCCCTCTAATTAATATAATAATTTTACAGTTTAATTGTATTACAACACTTACACACACTTGCACACATACATTCATTACACTCGCACTCACCTATCCACACACACTCAAGCTCCCATTCATGTAAATAAAGCGAGACATTTAACCTAATTAATTTAATTTTTGTGTATAATACATTAAGTAATTAAATTGGAAGGTGCTGGTGCTTATAGCTCAGGTTTTCCTTTTTTAAGCACCAGCCGCACTAATTATAGTACATACATGTAATGTATAAATAAATAAATAAAAAATTTGTCAGAGTGCCGCTCAACATATTATTATGTTCGTTTGTGAGTACTTAGGTTTATGTGTATGTGTTTATAAGTATATTATAGTTTAAGACTGGAAACAGTATAAAACAAATAAAACACATTTGGTCAAATTTTGTCAGATTTTTATTATATGTATTTTATACATCTTAAAATAAACGTCACCCTAAACTTTTCAAACAACCTCTCATAAACCGGAAGAATAACATTGTTAATCATAATCCACATATAAAAGTTGAAATTATGCAGCAGTCAGTTTGTCATGTTGGCAGTTATCTTAAAAATATAAGAAGTCTAATTGATTAACATATCATGCAATTGATGGCAATGATAATGTTTTTAGAACTTTTATGGTAACGTGACACCACCGACGGCTGCCACAAGCTCTCTAGGTACTAATATAAAACGTAAATGTAGACCTAAATACGGAATAAATGATAGTGATTTGCCATAAAATGTAGACTCAGTAAGAATATCTATGCATTTAAGCCATTACGTTTATCATAATATTGTAATAAGTACACATCACATTTTTATAATGCTTATCTAATAGCAGAGAAAATGAGATCTATGTATATAGTTATAAATGTTATTTTGTTTAAAATTGAGTTCCTACTTACATTTTATAGCATTAAAAAAACCATCACAAAATATTTTTATTTCCTAAGAAAAGTTCTAAGCCCTATTTTAACAAAGCAACATTCTAAATGTGATTAAATATTTTTAAATCTTCCTTAGTCATTAATTAGATGTAAAAATAGGCTATAACTTTGTCAGTTTGTCATTAGACGGCATTCTAATGATGAATTGACGCTGTTATCGCAAGTTTAATCTAAAAATAACATAGTATTCAATCACTGTTTAAAGTAGGTTAAGCTGTATTAAAACTAATCTAGCTCAAGTTTTCTGAATGATCCTGCAGTTGAATGTATATCTTGAGTTAAGTCATTCTTCTCTAATGCGTGCAAGTCAACAGACATGTCATCCAAAGCCAACAGGTCATCTCGGTATTTTAACAGCTTTTGTTTGAGTTCTTCAATCATGTCTTTGAGAGGAACGATCCCACCATATTCCTTTGGAAGAATTGAAGGATCGACGTGTTTTGCTAGATCTTCACTCGTGCGATGAAACTGTTGAAAAAATAAAAAGGTAAGTACTTAATATTTTTATCGCAAACAAATTATTATCACAAATTATTAAATATAATTTTTTAACGACATCACCAAATATTTGGATGAGGGAATAACGAAAAGGCTTTGCAGGCAAGAGTCTTATTAAAATAAAAAATGTTTTTCTCAGATTACTCGGCATAAATTTTGAAGTAGCTATTTACAATAAAAGTTAACAGATACTTAATACTAAAAAAACATTATTAAAAATAATAAAGGTTTTGAGATTGTAATCTTTATTCAGTTGTATTGTACAATTTTACTTCAGAAATGCAGCGGTAGTTAACCGAAATAATCTTGAAGATTAAATTAAGACATTAAATTAATCAATCATCTTGGCAAGATTCACTTAAACAATAAAACTAATCAAATTAAAATAATTGATATAAGTACTACAAAACATGGTACACACACAGTAGGTAGATATGTAGTGTTGATACTGACATTGGCAAAATTGTGGTTGTTTATCCACAAAAGCCATTATGGAAGATTTGAATTGAATTATTTGTAATTGTTAATAGGAATTTATTTTAGATGTCTGTTATTGTAATTCCCGTATCAAAACTTATTACATATTAGTGCTGGTCTGGTCTGGAGCAAAGATGTTATAATATCCTTGGTCTGGAGTCCTTTATAACATGCGATAAAATGGGTATTAAGAGATAATGGCAGGTGTCAAATATCAATCTGCCTACCTATTTGGGATTTGATGGTCGAAAACTGAATTTTTTTATATATACCTACGTCATATACGTATATTACCTATTATAATTTCTTCAGTATTGGTAATTTTACACTCTCTCATTTAGCGGCGCTTAATGTAATAGAATGCAGGATTTCCTGTCAACTTCATTTATCTATTAAATAGAATTATCTTCATGTCTCAGTGTTCATGCCTAATCGAACCAGTGTCCTATTGACGCGTGTAGAGTGAAAAATATGATTACATTACACCGAAACGTAACCATTACGTCCTATAGTTAAGTGTATTTTGAACATGTCTATAAAACATAATAAGTTATAGCATAATAATACATGTCATAGTCCTAGAATTATATCAAAAAGGCAATTAAGCGTGGTGTGATCTACTAATCCCAGGTGGATCAGTAGATCCCACCACGCTTCATAGCTTGATTAAAGGAGTTATACATATAGGATCTTTGACTAGATTAAAATTACTTTGACAACTTAGTTCGGTGTTTGTATCAGAGTCACTGTTGCTAGCGCCTGAAGGTTTAAATATTTTACAAAAGCGAAATTTGCGCAGGAGTTGCTCTTCAATTGTGAAATCCGTTAAATGTATCAGCGATACATACTACGAGTGCGCCTAAAATCTGGATAATATTCCACTATGTGTCGCTAGACGTACATGGTTACGTCAAATTCAATGACAAAGAGTGAATTGTCAAAATGTAGCCCGCTAGCAAGTTGTAAATTAACCAATCATTCACATTTTATGGTAATCATTAAAAATTGATGTGCAAAAACTTGATGCTGGCGGATGCACAAAACGTGCGAGCCAAATCTTCCGAACGGGAGAAGAGAAAAAAAAACATTGATGGAACTGGCAATGTGTAATAGTGTGTATTCAGCTATATGGGCGAGTTTTCAAAAGCTGCGGTTGTGTAAATTCACAGATTGGTTTGGGGTTATACGGAGACTTCAAAATGTATTACTACGAGTTATCATAAATAGTGCTTGCTTAGTTTTAGAGTAAGAACAATGAGTTAATTTGCGTATTTGATTAGTTACAAAGATACACATTGAATAACAAGACTAATTAAATATTCAATGGCTGATAGCGCTCCGAAATAATCTAATAATGTTTCATCGCCATGTTCGCAAATACTCCTTTTATTATTTTAGGTGGTCCTTCGAGCCGGATCACTCAAGATCGAAACTCTTGAAATCAAATCCCCCTGTACCTAGTATCTCATAAAATAAAATGGAATTGCTAGTTTTACGAAAAAAATACTCAATGTTTATATACATAGTCAAATACATAGTATTTTACCATATACATGAAAGTTATAATTTTTCATATTTTTAAAGGCCAACGCGCAGTGTTCTCGCTAGTACTTCAGCGCATCTGTTCCGGGTTCGATTTCCTCACAGGATATATGTATGTGTTGTGTATGTGATATAGGTATGTGTGTGTCAGGATGTATGAGTCCGAAGTAAGTAATTAGAAAGCCAATTTACCATCACACGGTCCTTCAGTTTGTCACTAAGCAATGAGACGGCGAACTCGAAGAATTTCACACCATAAGTCGGTATGTTGACAAAATGCGTCTGTTTGTGCCGCATCGGGGTTGAGTTCTGGAAGATGAGACGATGATTAGCTTAATATATATATATATATACGATATTAGGCAGTATAATGTGGTTTATGGTTCATACTTAAGTATTAAATAGAGACTTCTGAAGTATGGACTATGTACGTACTTGTTTTCACAAGTACGTAGGACCGTATGTTTCAGAATAGTGTGCGTATATATTAAGGACGGGCAAAGTACAGCCCATGAGCTAACTACGGGGTAGTGGACTCCTTAGAGACTGTGCATCATTTTATCCTAGAGCTGCGTCGCCTGCGCGTGCGTTTCACTTGCGTGCGTATCGCGTCTGTATCGCTACACACTCGCGTTAACGGCGCGCTTAAAAAATGTGGTGTGGATAGGCCCTTAGAGCGCCGTAGCCGAGTAGTTAGCCCGTGGAATGTATTGCTCTCTTACTCTAGCACGGCGTCGTTGTCAAGGTGCTAGAGTAAGATATAATTGTATCCATATACAAACAATCTGTGGAGTCAGTGATAAAAGGTTGGACTATGCAGACAATGGTCTTGAGTTCGAATACAAGGCGTACGCCATTAGCATTAAGTTAAAACGGTGAAAGAAAACATCGCGAGGGAACCTGTAAGACTGAGAGATCTCAATAAATGTTTTTGATGGCAAGTGAACTCCAGCAGCCAGCATTAAGTCAGCGTGATGTTCTATGGCGTATCCTCTTTCATTGTTAGAGGAGGCTTTTGCCCGACAGTTGGAGTGTAATCGCGTGCGACATAATCTTACTAACCAAACCTTTTTTTTATATTAGAGGGCGATAAACCAGCAAGTGGGTCACCTGATGGTAAGCCCATGGACACTCGTAACACCAAGGGAGTCGCTGGTGCGTTGCCGGCCTTTAAGAGTCAGCCAACAAGTATGGCTGAACGATGAGCTCTAGCGGCCTTACTCACACAACATTAAAATTATAAAAGGAATTTCTTCTGTAAGGTGGAGGTACTTCCCCAGTCGGGCTGCTCCTTGAGCGAATGAACGCTGTGCCCTGCCTCTCTTAAAGGCTTTATTTGCTTGCTAAGGGATGCTATATAGCTGGCTCTCACCTGTATGCAGTTGATCATGACCTTCACATCGGTGAGGGACCAAAGGCTGACGTGTGGCATCTGCATACCCGCCTCGTCGTTGACGTGCATGTAGCCCAGCAGTTGGGAGCGAGGCTCGTCCAGGAGTAGCTCCACCATCATGGAGTGCACTCGGGCCATCACGCAGCTGTCGTGCTGATGTGGATCGAAGCGGCCTGGTCAATAACAAATAATTTTAATTTTTATCATAAATATTGAAACGGACGATAAAAATCCTATGAGTTTTTACTTTTTGGACAGTTCTAACCTGTCCAAAAAAGTAAAAACTCATCCCCATACTTATAAAAATATTTTGAAATTGATCTTCCATTGACAAATAATCCAAACAAATAAAAAATGAAAAAGGTTTTTATTCACGTAGACTTTAAAAAAGCACTTGTAAATAGTCGGAACATGTTTGTAGTTATATAGACGCAGCGGGAAACTGAAAAATAAACAGTCCTGTCTGATCTGGCCTATTCTTGCGACCCCCAGAGTCTACGCCTTGCGTCGGAAACAGTGGCACCGCCCTATTTGCGGCATTGAGTAGGTACATGGAAGTTTCCTAACTATTGCAATTACTAGTAGGTATAAATTATAGTGCTCCTGGTTGATATTCGGCTACGGCGACTGTTCTAAACGGACACTAGCCAACAGAAATGATCGGTAAGTGATCAAACTCTGGCGTGGACTAACAGCTTTGCCTATTCTCCGGACCAAGGAGTATACCATCGGCAACATGCAGCTTCCAAGCTGCTACTGGGTGTCTTTCTTGTCAGAAAACCCTAATTGAGACTTTTGGCTTGATCTGGGATTTGGCCCAGAGCCTCATTACCGACGGTTAAACAAACTAAAAAAAATGCAAGTGGAAGACTTTGCTACTTACCCATGCAAGATAAGACCACACGTCTACCCTCGGCGTCTCTCTTCGGAAGGGGTACCAGATACCCGGCATCAATAACCGCAGCGATCTTTGGGTCAAGAGGATCTAACTTCTGGAACCATTGTGGATACATCTCCCTGATGGTAAGGTACCGCTCCAGCATGGAGCATGCTTGAGGGATCGAGTACTTCTTTGTTCGGAGAAACCGCAATAAGAATGGAGCGTCTGAAAATAATTTAATTCATTAGTGGTGTTGTGTGGCTGATGGGAACAATAATAATAATATCTAGAGACAATGTCAAACTAAACAAAGCTTGTACTATGGGTACCAGGCCACGATATACATACTTATATAGATAGATAAATACTTATTTACATAGGAAACATCCATGACTCAGAAACAAATATTCGTCAACAAAAATCGGGGCGTAGAAGGTGTCGTGACGAAATATCTACCAGGAATCTGGCAGCAGAGTTTCTTTGTCTGTCAGACGATACTGCAATCGCCAACACATCTGCCAAACATTGTGATTATGGCATATACCTTCAAATGATGTACACAATTCCGTTGAGATGTTTTAATGTTTTTTTGCCTTTGTCATTCAGATGACGTGATGAGATTAGTAACATCAATTGTTACTCTGCATAATGCTCCCGTGAAATATTACGTTTGAAAAAAAAATGCTCGCGTACCTACTTCCGGTAATCTTTCTTCCGGACTTGGCATGTATGGTGACGAGTATCAGAATATCATCACCACATTTAAGCCCGTGGAAAGTGGAGAAGTCGTCCCGAAGGAATACCAACAAGAAGTCAGGTAGCAACCTCTTTCTGAGACTACGACCATCATATTGCGATCGCATACCCGTCTGGCAAGCGTGGCAATTACATACATAAATAGACTCACGCCTGTTTCCCAGAGGGGTAGGCAGAGACAACGGATTTCCATTTATCACGATCTTTGCACACGTCTTTTGCCTCGATTACTGTCATTATATTCTTCATACATGCTCGCCGGTTTAGGGTACTTCTGACCTACCAATTGTGGCAATTATTCCCTCAAAATTATACTTATGAAATACCTTGTGTCCACAAGACATTTCAAAAGGATAACTTTGTGCCAGCATGTACTTTCGGTCCTATAGATGTAACCTAAATGAACTCGCCACATCAGACACGTGTCCAAAATTATTTTAATTGCGTTACTCATGCAGATACTCATTTATTCTAGAGTTGTTCACATAGGGCTTCGGCAACTGGTACAACATTTACATACATTGTGACCTGCATAGCAATAAATAAACGTATGTCACTTTGTATTTATGGGCTTAATATTTAAATTAACGCGAAAGTTATCAAGCGTATTTCATCGGACTTCAATGTAGGCCGTATATGGATGTCAGTTGTGTCAGTCACGGCGTTAATTGCAGAAAGTTAATAACATGCCTGTTGGTCTAAATGTCAGTGAACTTGACTGCTAAGCCATAGGTCGTGGGTTCGATCCCCACCAAGGACAAATCTTTGTGTGATGAGCAAGATTATTTGTTCTGTGTGTGGGTGTGATTTACCTATAATATGTATGTATTTAGAAATATATAAGTACCTATGTTTATCAGTTGTGTGGTCGCCATGATACAGGCTCTGCTTAGTTTGGGATCTGATGGCCGTGTGTGAATGATGCCCCATGATATTATAACTATTACAAATTCCTATTTTTTACACATTTATAATTATACAATTGATATAAAAAAACAATAATATATAGATAGATAGATAGATAGATAAAACTCTTTATTGTACACCTCAAGAAACAATACAAACTGACAACATAAATAAATTACAGTACAAATGGCGGCCTTATCACAAGGTGTGATCTCTTCCAGGCAACCTAGGTAGTGAAAGAATAGAGGAGTTACAGAGATGGGGGTAGTTGCGGGTGTACACAACAAATTTCCTAAAAGGTACTACTGTACCATACTTATGATTACACTTATTAACTAATTTATCATAATGTCTGTTCAAATTATGTACCTATGATAAATAAACGATCGGCATCGTTGAAAATTAACCAAAGCCTTAGCTCGGAGTACTTTCAAGGCTAAGCTTTAAGTAGTGATCCTTGACAAGTTGTTGGAATCCACTAAGTGTTTGCGCACGCCTAATAGACAATGGCAGCGCATTCCACAAACGAGCACCTTGTACAACAAACGATTTATCAAGAAAATTTGTGGAATGCGCTGGTATTTTCAACAGCTGATTATTATTAGATCTCAAGGCTTTCGAATGTGATTCATGAAGGAAAGAAAAACGTTCTTTAAGATAAGAGGGAGTAGTAGGAATAAACAGTATACTGTATAGAAGTGATAGAATATGAGCATTCCGGCGAAGGCGTATAGGCAGCCACTTGAGTTTATTTCGAAATTCAGAGACATGATCATATTTGCGAAGGCTAAATATGAATCTAATGCAAACATTCTGGAGTCGCTCAAGTTTATCCAATTGGGCTTCGGTGAGATCAAGATAGCTGACATCTGCATAATCTAGTATTGGAAGAAGGAGGGACTCAGCAAGCATAATTTTGGTGGGTATAGGCAGAAAATTTCGGAATCTTCGTAGAGATCCCACGGACGCGTAAAGTTTCTGACTAACATTTTGCAGCTGTGGACCCCAGGAAAAACAGTGATCAAAATAGACCCCCAAGTTCTTAACTTCACGATTTATTTGCAAAATAGTACCCTCAAATAAAAACTTAGGGAGTTGAGAATAACAAACCTTAGACATCATTCTTGAGCTGCCGATAAGAGTGACCTGAGTCTTAAGAGGGTTAACTTGCAGACCGTATGCACGACTCCACTCACTAATACTGATAAAATCTTTATTAATAGTGCTAACAGCATCAGCCAGCTTATTAAGAGGAGCTTGTAAGTAAATTTGAAGGTCATCTGCGTAAAGGTGGTAGGAGGAAAGAAGTCGATTTGAGATAGAATTTATGAAAACTGCGAAAAGTAACGGAGATAAAACGCCACCCTGCGGCACGCCAGCAGTAGTATTGCACCAAGAGGAGTGAGAATCATCAATGCGTATACGTTGCCGGCGGCCAGACAGGTAACTATGAAACCAGCCAATATGATATAAATAAATATGTAAAAAATAGAGCTCTTTCTGCGGCGCGGTGTGACGCCCTGGGCCGCCGGTGGTCAGGGCGGCAGGGAAAGGAACCTCCTCACAATGCGTGCCGTTCCCATTATTGCTGCCTTTGGTATCTGTGCCTCTTAAGATGTTGAAAGAGCCTCGCTCTTTGTTATGAGACCGTTTACTATTATTATTAGAATTAAATAAAGAGTCTATTTACCAGTTCGACATTTCTTAATAGCAGGATGCTTCTCAATGAAGTGCCTCATCTGCGCAAGCGCCTGTTCCCTGAGTGCAGGTTCCTCTCTTATTTCAATCCTGGCTCTTTCTCTCTGTTCTGGAGGCAGTTCCCCAGTCATACGTTCGTTAGCTTCCAGGATCTGCATGCGTTCATCATCGGTCAACCTCGGCCCGTCGATGAGGTCCGACTTCGGCTCGTGGTCTCTTCGGCAATCTTCGGGCTGGAGGACTGAGGTCGCCATTTTGATTTATCTGTTCAACAAGGATAAAAATTAGAAATTGGCATCTTACCGGAGAAAATGTGACTAATTTAGTTATGTCACATATCGGTCATAGAGACGCCCATAGCCAGATGCTTTTACCGGTCCGTAAATGATCAGCGAGGTTAAGAATAGAATAGAATATCTTTATTCGCCTCAGAGATGGTCACAAAGATGGTAAGTAGGTACAGTCAGCACCAAAAGTCGATGAACAGAATGTATATTTAACAGTACAGTTACGGCGTCAAATCAGGGTAATCTAATGATAATATTTAATGGATAAAAGCCTGTACAGTCTGCACAGACGCCAGCACATCCATTAAATATATCATTAGATTACCCTGATTTGACGCCGTAACTGTACTGTTAAATATACATTCTGTTCATCGACTTTTGGAGCTGACTGTACATTGTATTGTAGGTTGCGACGTCTACCCTCATTGGGCATGCGAATATTAAGGGGCTTTAGTACTATTATACATGTTATAGTATTTGAGTAATGTAAGGTAAAATTATAACACAATTAAATAAATTACACAATACAATACTTAGTTAATGTTATTACAACTTCTTAATAACCTAATAATAAAATTTTATTAATAATAAAAGTAAAAATAAATTTAGAGTGTCTTGCGACTTACGAACTCATTGAGTGTATAGAAACATTCATTAAGCAACTAGGCTTGCGGCCAATCGATAGATGGGTGACCGCCAAAGTGGTTTAATTTCTTAGCGTCTCCGTACTTCGGAGAGCACTTTAAGCCCCAGTCGTAGACATTAGACAACAGTAGTTCAGCCATTTCAGGCCTACTGGGCGGCTTGAACTACTCTGACTGTCTCTGACACTAGGGCAGCCACTGCTCATACGATTAAGTAACTACTGAGCGATGTTTGAGTGTTTTTCCAGGTTAGTATAACATTAGTTCATCAGGTAGACGACCGATCACAAGATGATGGAGTATGATGAATTAAAAGAGTTTTATAAATATCTAAAAAGATAATTTATCGCATGTAAGGTACAGTTAACTCAATTGTACCCATTATATTATGACGGGCCTATTGGCGTGGTTGGCAAATGCTTGCTTTTCACGCCGGAGGTCGTGGGTTCGATTCCCACCCAGGACAGATCGGCTGTCCAATTTCAAAACCTAGTATCTGACAAATTAAACAAAAAGTGTTTTTTTGCATTTTTCGACCTTTTAGACCACTCTCGACATACTGGGATAGCAAAAACTCCCAAAAATTTGTCAAAACCGAAGTTACACAAAGACGCAAACCTAGTATCTACAGTAAACGTTTACAAAATGCAAAAATTACAAGATTAAAACATAGTATCTAACATCAACCATTTTAAAAACCTAGTAAGTGCTTGTAGTTACTTGGATATAAAATAGTTTATGTAGATACTAAGCCAATGAAATGGTTGAAACACATGTCAAAACTCCCGCGTAACTTTAGTAAGTGAGAAGAAGTCATTGCACATGCGAGTTTTTTGTCTATAAAAATCAGTTTTACAGGTCGAAATTATCTCAAGTGCTTTAAAAGAACAACATGGTGAAATGTAAGTACGCTTCAGTGTATAATATTGTCAAGGTTTTTTGTTTTCCAAGGTTTTTATGAATAAAAGGCCTAACTTCAAAATAATTACATAAGCATGTAAGATTTGTTGGTAACTGGCGAGATTTTTGCTATAACTAAAGTTTGAAAATACCGAGAAGAAATTTAACGTTATCCATTGGGATACAACTTGATATAGAAGTCATGGCTGAGACCATGGAAGACCTCGGTGCAATGCTCGATGACCTCAGCAATTGGGTCTGAAAATGAACATGGATAAGACGAAAATCATGTCAAACGTCCATGTTGCTCCCACTCTATTGAAAGTTGGCAACTCTGCACTCGAAGTTGTAGACAACTATTTACCTAGGACAGACCATCCAACTACGTAGGTCCAACTTCGAGAAGGAGGTCAATCGTAGAATCCAACTCGGCTGGGCAGCATTCGGGAATCTACGTAACATCTTCTCGTCCAAAATACCGCAGTGTCACAAGTCGAAAGTCTTCGACCAGTGTGTGATGCCAGTGATGATTTACGGAACAGAGACGTGGTCTCTCACTATGGGCCTTATCAGAAGGCTCAAGGTCACCCAAAGAGCAATGGAGAGGGCTATACTCGGAATTTCTCTGCGGGATCGAATCAGAAATGTCGAAATCCGCAGGCGAACCAGTCACCGTCATAGCCCGAAGAATTGCAAAACTGACGTGGCAGTGGGCAGGGCACATAGCTCATAGAACCAACAGCCGTTGGGGCAGAAAGGATCTAGAGTGCAACGCAGCGTGGGCAGGCCCCCTACAAGATGGACCGATGATCTTGTGCGGGTCGCTGGAAACTGCTGGATGGCAATTGTGGAGATCTTTGGGGAAGGCGTTTGTCCAGCAGTGGACGTCTTTCGGCTGATATGATGATGATGATTCAAATACAATATTAAATGTTTAGAAACTGGGTATTACATCTTGCTTAAATACACATATTATTATAATTTATTTCAATTCATTTTGCACAAAACATTTCTGTTATAGCTATGTTATGTACCTTAATCATTTGCCTACGGTTTCATATGCTTTTTATAGCATGAGGGTAGTGATTAAATCACAGAATAGTATACATAGTAGTAGTATAGCAATGTTTTGGTAAAAGAAAACACCTCAAGTTGGCCTTCATTAGTTGCTTACAACTCTAACCCTAAGAACTCCATCATCAAATGCATTTTCACTCACTGACCCTTCCAAAACTTTTTGCTTACTAACTCAACCGATGTCAGTCTTTTAGAAACTGAAGATACTTCATTCACCATCTAGGACAATCCGGTACCGTGTTCTTCTCAGCAAAGTGATGGAAGCATGGAAAAGTTTATTGAACATTTTTGGACAGTGATGATTCGGTAGCGGATCCAAGTCTCTCAATTGAAAATAATCTAAATATTCAAAAATACCCACTATCGAATAACATTCCGGCTCTTCCATGTAACGTACCGTAAAATTCAGTATTCATAGCAACTTAGCCGAATTCACTTATATGTACTAATCATGAACCAGTTGTTCTTACTAGGTTTATAAAATTGCATTTAGTTCCAACTCAGTAAATTCAGACCTAAATCAAAACAAAGCAAGTGATCTTACTAGGTTTTGAAATTGTCACACTCAAAAAGTTTGGTCTAAGAAAACAATGTTTTTATTAGTAACTGCTTCTGTACGTACATTATCTGTGATAGATGCATCAAAACTACTTTTTTATAAAGCCTATTATGTACCTCAAATTTTGCATTCACTCCCAAGAAGGTACGACTAATATTATTGAAACGGCACGCTGTCAAAGCTATGAAATCGTTTTTCGGCTCTCCTGTAAAATTTAGTTTTATGCAGATACTGGGTTTTGATATTTCACAGCCGAGATATTTGTGTGCATGAACATGTCTGTTTGTCCTGAATCTGGGTATGTATTTACAAAAAAAAATTGTATATGTAGTATATCAGTTATCTGGTCTCAATAGTACAAGCTCTGCTTAGTTGGGGATCAGATGGCCGTGTGTAAATAATGTCCCAGGATAAAAAAAGGAAATTATTGTGAGAAATAACTCTCTTAATTCTATACACACTGTACACATATCAAGCTATACATTTCCAATATAAGCTGACCTATCATTGTATGGAAATCCTATACAACGCGAGATCAACTTATACTGGAATGTATAGCTTGATGTGTAGCCGTGTGTACAGTGTGTATAGAATGTCTTGGGATTAGAATAATAACGTAGAGACTATATCATCATCATCATCATCATCATATCAGCCGAAAGACGTCGTTGCCGGTCTTGCGCTATCCGCATCCAGCGATTTCCAGCGACCCGCACAAGATCATCGGTCCATCTTGTAGGGGGCCTGCCCACGCTGCGTCTTCCGGTTCGTGGTCGCCACTCGAGAACCTTTCTCGAGACAATATAATTGCACCTTAAAAAGTGCCTACCCAAAATAAATTCAAATCCTGTACAAGGTTGAATTTCACACATCACATAAGACATTGTAATTGGCAATTTTCGTTTAGGTATTACAATACAACTATTATTGCTTGACCTTCAAAGGTTCGCGCGTTTTATTGTTTGTAAGTAGTTGCGATTTAGTCACGGAATGAACGAAGGCAATTTAATTTAGAATCTATGTACAACCTATATATGTAGGCTTTATTGGATAATCATTAATAACTTAAGTTTGTTTACATCCTGGTGCCAAAAATAAATCAAATTTTAATAAATAATACGCCAATCGTGGATAGTGAGCTCGACTGCTGAGCCGAAAAGTTGTGGGTTCCATCCCCAGTCCCCACCCAGGCCAAATCTTTGTGTTATGAACACGATTATTTTATGTATCTTGGTTACCATAGTACAGGCTCTACCTAGTTTGGGATCTGATGACAGTATGATTGTCACAAGAAATTTATTACTTATTTATTTATCTAAGAAAGCCAATTGATCTTATATTCCCATTTATATTTAATAGTCATCGCAGTTGTTTGCAGTTCGAACATTAAGGTTCTGTTATCAAAGACTATAAGACATTAAAGATGTTCTCAGCTTTGACCTGTCTCCGAGGTTTTGACACTCAGTGTGTCATCTCTTTTCAGTTTGTCTGACAAAAGCATGGCAATGTTTGTGTAAAAATAATTTACTAATGACTAATAAGTTAAACATATTAGCTTTCTGCACTCCATACTACTCATCCCATCATATAAATTTTTACGGTTCCAAATTCATACTCCATCCGCACAATTTTAGTAATACGTAGAGTAAGTACAAAGTGTTTTGTTTTCACGTATTAATACGTGAAAGCAAAAACTATTACATTATAATGTTTATATTACTATTAGGTATTCTTACTTTTCGATTAGTATTCTAGAGTCCACTAGTACATATTTTAACTCCGTATTTAATACTCTGTATTTAATACTGTATTAGCAGTAAGTGCAATTTCCACAGTTGGCATGGTGTTGACTGACCTATATGATACCTTCTGTGGAACAAGGTTGAACAGTTACCAATTGTGACAGTTGCAAACTGTTTTGTGGTCAAGGGTGCAGTCGTAATGTTATGTAATCAAGTGGAAAACGTGGTGAATTATGTAATCCTTGCTGTAGAGAATGCAAATATGCACGCGATCGACGTTAAGGCGTAAGGCTAACAATACGCTTTGCATATAAAATTTACGAAGAACTATGATCAGAATTAAATTAGCCAGTGCTAATCGCAAAACTATGATACAAAAAAAAACGATTCCAAAAATATAATCGCAAGCAACACAAAAAAGTTAAAGGCACCTACCTAAAGAAATGAATTTTGATATGAAAACGAAATGGGACTAATTTGGATGCATATTCTTACAAATAAAAAAAAGGTTTTTTCTTTTTCAAATCGGTTGACAGCTGACAGAGCTATAAATTAAAAAAAAATACAGCTGAATCAAGAACCTCTTTCTCTTTTTTTGGAATCTGTCAAAAATGGAACCAGTGACTGAAATGGTTAGACTAGAATTCAAATTTTGTGTTCCATCCGCTCGGACACAGATTTTAATAATCTCCTATATTATAAAACGCCCTATTCAGTAAGGTAAAGGGGAAATGGATCTTTTGAATATGGAATCTTAAATAACATACCAAACCCACTAAAACCATCAATTTAAATAAAAAACATTATATTCGTGTAACACCTAAGAATCATTACTATTATATCTACTAGCTTTAGAATAAAATCACATCATCGGTGTAAATGAACAAGCAGCAATTATCAATTAAACATGATTACTAGAAACTGTAATTATAAATGACATTTTTTTTAATAGACTATTAAAATAATATATTTTTAAATTCAGATTCTCTACTGAGGACAACTTTCTATCCAACAGAAATGCCTTGAGGTTAGCCTTAAAAAAAGTACTAAGCCTACGTAAATAGAAACAATGTTGTTGTAGATATGTTCTCTTAACTTAGGACTGCCTGGTGCCATGAACATTCATGTGTGAAATGGAAATACTCTTGAATTCGTTATTGCTAAAGTGGCTAAGATGGAATTACGGCAGAGCTTCTGAAGGCGGGTGGTAGACCAATCCTACGGGCCCTTCAGAAGTTATTTAACTCCGTCATACTAGAAGGTCAAACGCCAAAAGCATGGCACAGGGGTGTGGTGGTGCTCTTCTTCAAAAAGGGCGATAAAACCCTCTTGAAAAATTACAGACCCATCACACTGCTGAGCCATGTTTACAAGTTGTTTTCGAGGGTCATTACGAATCGTCTCGCACGCAGGTTTGACGACTTCCAGCCTCCCGAACAAGCCGGTTTCCGTAAAGGCTTTAGTACCATAGACCACATACATACGCTGCGGCAGGTTATACAGAAGACCAAAGAGTATAACCAGCCATTATGCTTAGCGTTTGTGGACTATGAGAAAGCCTTCAATTCGATCGAAACTTGGGCCGTACTGAGGTCTCTCCAAAGGTGCCAAATCGACTACCGGTATATCGAGGTGTTAAAGTGTTTGTACGAAAACGCCACTATGTCAGTGCGACTCCAGGACCAGAACTCGAAACCTATCCACTTGCAGCGAGGTGTGAGACAGGGAGATGTTATATCTCCGAAACTGTTCACCGCTGCATTGGAAGATGTCTTCAAGCTTCTGGACTGGAAAGGCTTTGGCATCAATGTCAATGGCGAGTACATCACCCACCTTCGATTTGCCGACGATATAGTAGTCATGGCTGAGACCCTTGACGACCTCGGTACAATGCTCGATGGCCTCAGCAGAGTCTCTCAACAAGTGGGTCTGAAAATGAACATGGATAAGACGAAAATTATGTCAAACATCCATGTTGCACCCACTCTAGTTAAGGTTGGAGACTCTGCACTCGAAGTTGTAGAGAACTATATTTACCTAGGACAGACCATCCAACTAGGTAGGTCCAACTTCGAGAAGGAGGTCAATCGTAGAATCCAGGCTGGGCAGCGTTCGGGAAGCTACGTAATATCTTCTCGTCCCAAATACCGCAGTGTCTCAAGTCGAAAGTCTTCGACCAGTGTGTGTTGCCAGTGATGACTTACGGAACAGAGACGTGGTCGCTAACTATGGGCCTTATCAGGCGGCTCAAGGTCACCCAAAGAGCAATGGAAAGGGCTATGCTTGGAGTTTCCCTGCGAGATCGAATCAGAAATGATGAGATCCGCAGGCGAACCAAAGTCACCGACATAGCCCTAAGAATTGCCAAGCTGAAGTGGCAGTGGGCAGGGCACATAGTTCGTAGGGCCGACGGCCGCAGGGGCAGAAAGGTTCTCGAGTGGCGACCACGAACCGGAAGACGCAGCGTGGGCAGGCCCCCTACAAGATGGACCGATGATCTTGTGCGGGTCGCTGGAAAACGCTGGATGCGGATAGCGCAAGACCGGCAATTGTGGAGATCTTTGAGGGAGGCCTTTGTCCAGCAGTGGACGTCTTTCGGCTGATATGATGATGATGATGATGAAAGTCACATAGATACCAAAGCAAGCATTCATACCATCACGACCACAACCTAACTATTTGCGAAAAAGGAATAAATATTTAAGTACGTAAGTATATGTAGAAATAAATTATGCTATTTATATGACGTCATTTACATGTACCATTGTCCAAATTGGTCGCACCATTGCCAAATATTAGGCTGAGTAAAATAGCCTTTATTTACTTTACATAACAAGGTATGACCTTGAATTTGACAAAAGGAATTCTAGGGTAGCTTAAGCAGTAGGCACTATTGTATTTCATAGACATATTTTCTTTGAGGTTTTATTACGGCGGATATCTTTAAACAACTGTTTTAAAAGACATAGAACCAACTTTCACATTTCTTTATGAAAATAGATTCAAACAAAATTTATTCGGGAGTTTATTCGAAGAGAACTCGTAAACACACAAAAGAAAAACATATATAAAAGATTTGCTGGAAGAGAACTCATAGTTGAGTTAAGCTCGCCTGTTATCTGATCTATTATATTAATATATATTTGTATGTACAATAAAGAATAGTCAAATTTAGTTGAAGTTGAAGAAGAGAAGTTGGTTAAAAATTAAACCAGGCGGCGCGGCGCACCAGTTCCAAAACTTTTGAACGGTTAAATACGTAAGGTATGCTAATAATCCTTATGTAATTGTTTGACAAGCCCATTTTACGCATCGTGTTTGCATATTTATATGGTGCAAAGGTGTTAATAATGAATTATTACGGGACATTTTGACATGAACCGCACGCGCAGCTGCAATCGTAACGTAACTATTATAAATATTATGTAGTAATAGAAGTAACATAATTTTGCTCCAATACCTAATTGAAAACCGGAAATCATTTCTTACAGATGTGCTATAGCATATTTACTCTAAAACAACAATTCGCCTAAAAATCAAGAAGACAGTTTGACAGTTGACAATTTTTTGTTTTTGTTTTTTTTTTTTTTTATAATACAATTTTGGCACTTGGTATATTATTCCGGGTCACAGGGTACTATAAAAACATATAATTGATGGACACAATGTACGTCTAGACTGAGAACAACTACTTATACACACACTTGGTCATACAAATATTATCCATGTGTGTGAATCGAACCCACGAGGTGGCGAGGCGACAGTCCTAACCGATGCGCCACACGTGTAATCAATATATAGTTAGTATAAGTTCCTTTGTATTTGGTTTCCAGTGGTCATGGGGGAGGGGAAATGGGAAAGTAATGCTCCCAGTATAGCAATTGTCCATAGTTAACCGCTTACCCTCAGGCGAGTCTCGTGCTCGTTTGTAGAGCTAGTTGTATGAACAATGTAAAGAATATGTGAGTATGTAATCAATCACAGACATTGTAGTTAGGAATATTTTAATTTAAAAATAGCTATGGTGTGTTCTCACGTTATGGTATGAATATGTATTACAAGAAGCAGTCTGCCTCTTGTAAAAGATCGGACACCCAAGTTTAGTTATGGGAAAGTTTAACGTACCATTTTTTTTAAACGATATTTATGGAATTTGCTGTACCCCACGGTTTCACCCGCGTTAAATTTTATAAATTATCACAGCTGGAGGAGCTGTGATAATTTATAAAGTTTTACCCGCGTTAAATTTTATAAATTATCACAGCTCCTCTCCCGTAGGTGATAGCGTGATAATATGTAGCCTATATGTTGACCCGACCTCTTAGTATCTAATATTCATACAAAATTTGATGTAAATCCATTCAGTACTTTTTGGGTTTAGCCCGGACATACATACAACAAACAACAAATACAAATTCTAAAATCTATATTTTTGGCTTCGATATCGATTGTAGATCACGCACTTTTATCCTTTAAAAAAAATATTCAATGTACAGTTTTGACTTTCCTATGATTTTATTATATGTATAGATATTACTGATTTATAATAATTATAACAATACGTTTTATTTAAGCAAACATGTGTACAAAATTATATATATTTATATAAAAATAATAATTACTACTAGGCCAAGCTATAGACAGTTGGTGCCTGTACTAGGTTAAACCTGTACCACAGGCGTTTTAGAGGCTTAAAAAGCATACTAAGTATCTTTTTATTTTTATAAGTCTCCGGTGACAATTAAATGGAGGCGCTAAAAATGTTTGTGAACAACAAGCAAACATTTATTGGCAATGTAAGGAAATTAAAGCCGGACATACAACTCGCCCTCTTCGGCACTTGAATACGTAAAAATATTTTGTCCGACTAATTTAATCTAGCTCTATGTACAGGATGTAACAATAATAGTGGACGTAACTTAAGGAGCACTTTCTACCTATGAAACTGAACTAAGTACCTAATTAAACAAAACTAGTTTGAGAAACTCGAAAAACAAATTTTTGCTGCCCTATACAAAATATTTTTTTGTATGTGTGTTCTGTAGTGTTACACGTTGTTTCGGTTCAGGCCCTGAAGGCTGTTACATAGATAAATATTGGACGTAACTGAAGTTACGTCCAATATTTATCTATGTAACACCTTGTAAACACTTATTGGCAGACTGAATCCTTTAGTGCTGTAGTCATCACGAACAAAGACTTTTTATCACGGATCTTTTTTTCTAATAGATTAATTAAATGAAGAAGAATTTTATTTTTTATTTATAACAGATATCATTACATAAACTACATACTAAAATACACAAATACTAATAATAGGGCAACATGTTTATGTGTAAGAAGTCCACATAAGACGACACGCCCTTAGCCAGTTTTATGATGCATACTACAATTCGCGCAGGTCTCTAGGCGTATTCTAATTTCTATTCCTCTCACACTCGTCACACCCCGCTGACCTTCAGAGGAACCTGTTTGCTAAAATTGACTTTCACTAACTAGGTACCACTTTCCTTTTTATTGTATCTGTAGATTACCAGATTATTAAGTCCCCGCATTAATAAACAAAAATAGATTGACTAGAGGCGCTACACTGCATACTAATTCGCAAATTGCAATATACATAACTGGTGTCAAAGTGGCGCGGGCGTTCCCGCCAAAAAATATATTTTTCATGTCGTGTAAACTGTTCTACCATGGACACAGAAGCCCTATCATGTAGGTAAATTATACCCAAATATAATATAATTATAATAAATAAATGAAATAAAATGAAAACTCTGAAAGTATTCCTACTGAATTTTTCGGCAATACTGCATACTTCAAACTGTGATTTGAATCTGTGGCTTATCTGTGGCGATTTTATTAAATTTTATTTATTTATGTTAGCATAGACGCGTGCTCCTGCAAAAGGCTTGGGCGTCCGGCGTCCCACGCAGAACCTAGACCTAAGGTCGAGCTTTTATCTCTCGAACCGATCTCTACGACCTTAGTTTCCCTAGCCATCTAGTCGTACATTTCTAAGTCAATTCTCTTAGAAATAGAATCGGGAAAAATAATTTAAGTTTTTAAAAAAATATATATAATAGAGTTTTTCCGTTACCCGGTTTCGTATTTTTTATGCGAATGTTACTAGTATTTTTTTTTATCCAAGGACGTTTTTTCACACACGACCATCTGATCCAAAACTAAGCAGAGCTTGTACTATGGAAACCAGATAACTGATATATTTACATTCTACTATATCCTACTAATACTATAGGTGCGAAAGTTTGTGAGTGTGTATGTTTGTTACTTCTTCACGTCCAAACGGCTGGAGCGATTTCAATCAAATTTGGTATGGAGTTAGCTGACACCCTGGATTAACACATAGGTAATAATTTATAAAGTTTAATGCCGGTAAAACCGCCGGGCACAGCCAGTAATACATATGTAATTTTGTATTATAAATACATACTTATATAGATAACTAGCTGCGCCCCGCGGTATTACCCGCGTTAAACTTTAAAATTATCGCAGCTCCACCCCCGTAGGTGATAGCGTGATAATATGTACCCTATATGTTGACCCGACCTCTAAGTTATATTTATGCAAAATTTGAAGTTAATCCATGCAGTACTTTTTGAGTTTAGCCCGGACATACATACAGACAAACAGATAAACAGACAAAAATTCTAAAAACTATATTTTTGGCTTCGATATCGATCGTATATCACGCCCCAAGTATCCTTTTAAAAAAATATTCAATGTACAGTTTTGACTATCTTACGATTTTATTATATGTATAGATTACGCCCAGACACAGGAAAAACAGACATGTTCATGCACACAAATCTGTCTAGGGTGGGAATCGAACCCACGACCTGCGGCGTGAAAGGCAAGTATTTACCAACCACAATAACTTTTTGAGACCCTAATAGAGCGACTTATGATAGCACAGTGTAAGCTGAGTGGATATACTATAATTAATTGACTTTTTTTACGGGACCGGCCAGAATCAACAGTGACACACAATGAAATGACACTGAGCGATGAGGCTCAGGCATATCCCGAGGAATCGCTTTTACTGTCTTGGATCCCGCAACGAAAATCAGAAAGAATAAGAGTGGAGTTAGAAAAATTAATAGTTCCAAGTATAATTATTTGATTGTGTAGATATATTTCTTTCATATAAATACAACAAAAAAATATATTAATCCTTATCGTTAGTCTATGGTAAAACAAAGCACTATTTGATATGCCAGCGACTGTTCCATCTTTATTGGCAATAAACCCATTTGAAGTCAACAAACGTACTTCATAGGTACTCCACTCATGTGTAACGTCATTGTTTCAGTATTCCAAAGTATTTCAGACTTTAAGATTACTGCCTAAGGTCTATATTCAATAGTTCCATGAGCGAAGATTGACCGGAGAGAAGTTATAAAGTACATGGCATTGTACTTAGACGTGATCACTGGATAAAAGTTGCCGTTTGTTTAAAGGCAAACAAAAGGTTTTACTTTAATAAAATCGAAATGCTACGCCAATGGATTTATTTATACTACTAATATTATAAACGCCAAAGTTTGTAATTGTGGATGGATGGATGTTTGTTACTCTTTCACGTAAAAACTACTGAACGAATTTTAATGAAACTTTACAATAATACAGCTTATACATCCGAATAACACATAGGCTACAGTTTATTAAGATATTGTGTGAATTCTCCAAAATATGACGATAAGTGTCAAGTAGGAAAAAATCTATAATAGTCTGTGAGCTATTCCGGCGGCGTGCACCGCCAAAACCGATAGAGTTACACATCCTACTAATATTATAAATGCGAAAGTATGCGAGTATAGATGTATGGAGGTATGTTTGTTACTCTTTTTCGCCAAAACTACTAGCGGGTGTAACCAGGGCATAGCTAGTATGATATAATGACCTTCCAGTCCAATCTCGTCAACGGCGGCCAGTATCAATGGGGACTAGACATGTATGCGAGACATATTATATTGCACAAGATGCGCAAACACAAGGGCACTTTTTATTCCATCACCCCTCATGATCCGAGCATGCGACGCCAGCACATCAAGCTTCTTTGAAAAAGGGTCAGTCAATCAGCCCGAAGTCTGGGAGTCAGCGATATTAGTCCCCGACCTCTTTGCGTTGTACAGACTCCAGCACATCCAGCTACCAAAAACTGTAAAATTTCTTTTATAGATTTTCAACTTTATCACAAGAGTTAAGGTTCACTATCAATTGGAGAAATTTGACAGGTTGGGGTCAACCTGTCAAATTTCTTGACTGACCCTTTTTCCAAGTCTTGTCATTCGGCTGACATGAAGATGATGCTTGTAACAGAATGTTGCAAATATGCCTCCCCAAAGTTCTCCACAATAAAATTGTGTCCATCACGTCAGGGGAAAAGACATAAATATCACGCTTGGCAGACGGGTTGGTGTTTTTTATAGCTTGACGTATGCAGTTAGCTTGCGGCATTCACTGCTTCACCGGACTATAGAGGTGAGAGTGGGCTCGAACCGTCTAGCAAATATAAAACTACAAAATAAGTACCCGTGCCGGAGGGCACTTGGGGGTTTGAACCTCGACCCTGGGCGGTTGTTTTATGCAACTTTCGCTCGCTACGCCCCCAACGCGATGAGATGGGCCGGTGATATTCTTCGTCATAACAAAAGTTAACATAGTTTATGCGAATATTCTTATATGACATAAGATTTGCGATAAGATGTTAAACCTTGTGTAAACATTATCTAACACGCTCGCGCTAATTAAACTACAACTACATACGTACGTAGGTACATATGTATAAAAGCCGTATTATACGTTAATGCGCGTGCGCATACGCGAACGTTAGCTATGATTGCAAGCCGTTTATCGTTATTTGGGTCAAATCGTTTCAGTGGATAATTTATAGTTGTAATCGTGGTTATAATGCACATAAATTTTTATACGCCCGAAGAAGCTAGGGGTTTCTGTTAGAACTACTTGATGGCCTCCTTGTGTGGCATTAAATAGTTAAAAGTAATATTTTTTTGTGTCTTCTGTCTAAAGTCTACTTAAAACAAAAACAATTTACATAAAGGTAAATATAATAATTAATACATGCTTATAAAGGTCAAGAAATAATTGTTGGGTAAATAGGCGTCTCCAGTAGGTCTCCCCAAAGGTGCCAAATCGACTACCGGTATATCGCGGTGTTAAAGTGTTTGTATGAAAACGCCACTATGTCAGTGCGACTCCAGGACCAGAACTCGAAACCTACCCACTTGTAGCGAGGTGTGACAAAGGGAGATGTTATATCTCCGAAACTGTTCACCGCTGCATTGGAAGATGTCTTCAAGCTTCTGGACTGGAAAGCCTTTGGCATCAATGTCAACGACGAGTACATCACGTCATCACCCACCTTAGATTTGCCGACGATATAGTAGTCATGGCTGAGACCCTTGACGACCTCGGTACAATGCTCGATGGCCTCAGCGGAATCTCTCAACAAGTGGGTTTGAAAATGAACATGGATAAGACGAAAATCATGTCGAATAGCCATGTTGCACCCATTTTAGTTAAGGTTGGAGACTCTGCGCTCGAAGTTGTAGAGAACTATATTTACCTAGGACAGACCATCCAACTAGGTAGGTCCAACTTCGAGAAGGAGGTCAATCGTAGAATCCAATTCGGCTGGGCAGCGTTCGGGAAGCTACGTAATATCTTCTCGTCTCAAATATCGCAGTGTCTCAAGTCGAAAGTCTTCGATCAGTGTGTGTTGCCAGTGATGACTTACGGAACAGAGACGTGGTTGCTCACTATGCGCCTTATCAGGTGGCTCAAGGTAACCCAAAGAGCAATGGAAAGGGCTATGCTTGGAGTTTCCCTGAGAGATCGAATCAGAAATGTTGACATCCGCAGGCGAACCAAAGTAACCGACATAGCCGTAAGAATTTGTCAAGCTGTAGTGGCATTGGGCAGGGCACATAGCTCGTAGAGCCGACGGCCGCTGGGGCAGAAAGGTTCTCGAGTGGCGACCACGAACCGGAAGACGCAGCGTGGGCAGGCCCCCTACAAGATGGACCGATGATCTTGTGCGGGTCGCTGGAAATCGCTGGATGCGGATAGCGCAAGACCGGCAATTGTGGAGATCTTTGGGGGAGGCCTTTGTCCAGAAGTGGACGTCTTTCGGCTGATATGATGATGACGATGAAAAGGCGAAGACCAAAAATACATAAAACAACAATTACATTCTACTAATCTTATAATTGCGGAAGTTTGTGCGTATGGATGTTTGTTACTCTTTCACGGAAAAGATACACACTCGCAAACTTTCGCCTTTATAATATTAGTGTGATGGACATGACACCGGTATTCCAAGAATCCTGAATTGTAGTAGGGCATACTTTGTGACTAGATAAATATTGCATTAATACAATTGATTTCGACTTCAACTGACAATACCTATGTTACAAAATTTACTAATTTATCCACCTTTTTCACGTAGGTTTAGACATAATTTTAAGCGGTCAAATCCCAGTCCATCATGTATGCACACATTCGCATGAGAGCCTTTTAAAATCATTACCAATGTTAACAATAAGTATCTATGTAATGTCAATACCAGTGACACCAGGGATCCCAATTCCCACCCAGGCATGTCTAACTATAAATTTTAATAATTAAACCTAAACATAATCTCTTCGACAATAACTTAATACAAGCTAGCTAAATATCATTACTATTATAAAATAAATTTTATAAATGGTTTACCAATCCGTGTATTTCAATATCTATATGTAACTAGAAATAATTATGTTCACTTAACTATATTACCTAGTAGGTAATATAGTTAAGTGAACATAGTTAAGTAACAAACACGTTCTGACTATTTACAAGCGCTTTTTTAAAGTCTACGTGAATAAAGCCCTATTTTATTTATTTTATTTTATTTATGTCCATACTATTAACCATGTCGCAAGTATCAAAAATCGACTCATACTAGTCATAAGTCACGCAATCATGTTCCATAACCACAGCTACTGTAGCGAATATGGCACAAACCGCTAACGCTTTGCTGATAATTGATACGGTATCCAAGAATATATTACAATTTATTATAAACTAGATGTGCCCCGCGGTTTTACCCGCGTTAAACTTTATAATACGTTAATCCTATATGTTAATCCAGGATGTAAGCTAACTCCATTCCAAATTTTATTAAAATCGTTCCAGCCGTTTAGTCGTGTAGAAATTACAAACATACACACTCATACACTCGCAAACTTTCGCCTTTATAATATTAGTGTGATTATCTGTGGGTTTTCCCGCATTAAACTTTATAAATTATAGCCTATGTGTGATTCGGATATATAAGCTATATTACTACAAAGTTTCATCAAATTCCGTTCAGTAGCTTTTGCGTGACTGAATAACAAACATTCATATAGCGGTACATCACACACACAGTAAGATTTCTGATGTAAGAGTACTCGATATTCTGTTGTTTTGGAATTGAAACTTCTTAGCCCGTGGTTAGATGATCGATAAATGGATGAGAACTTGATTGGCCTCTTGATCTAGTGGTTAGTTATCGTGACTGCTAAACCAGAGGTCGTGGATTCGATCCCACCCGGACATATATTTTTGTGATGTTCACGATTTATCGTTCTATATCTGGGTGTAATTGATTTATAATAAAGTTTGTTTATATGATAAGAAATTTAAGATTTTTTTTCTCCAATGACTAACAAAAATTAAAAACCCTAAAAAGAATATATTTGTAAACCAAGATCAGAAAGAAGGAGGTATCAATGTGACAAAGATGTGCTTTTTTTAAAAAAAAATTTTATCATTGTTTTTAAATAGATTTTGATAATGCTTTCGAGAGAGTCCCATATAAAATTGTTATGAATAAAAGTTTAAGTCGCATGAAGTTATTTAAAATGGTAATTATCTAAACTAATATTATAAACAGAAAAGAATATGTTTTTTTGCATAGTTTGCTCGTTTTTTATGGATAAACTCAAAAACGACTTTTGTGATTTTAATTACTTAATTCACCTTTTAAAAACAATTAAATATAAAAATCATTATTTTCTGTAAATTATAATATTATATTTATCTATCTTACTACCCGTCCGAAGCCAGGGCGGATCACTAGTCTCACATACAAACGTAAACAAACCACACAAAATCTAAGCATAGGTAAACGCACCAATAGCAGTCCCATCGGCAACGGTCACATTTTCAACACTTCAAGGGGTACACCATAGACACCACTGATGTCGGCACGTCACTCGATAAACGTAAGCCAAGTCGTACTGGCTGCTCGGTCGATGCACCCGGTACACACCGTTAGCTCCCGAAATATTGCGACACACGCCAGGCCCTTCGTGATTCACGGAATACAGTACCTTCACGGTAGGGTTGCCAACTATATATAGAGATCTCAAAAATGGGCCTGTTGGCTTGCTTTTCACGCCGGAGGTCGTGGGTTCGATTCCCACACAGGACAGATTTGTGTGCATGAACATGTCTGTTTGTCCTGAGTCTGGGTGTACTTATCTATACAAGTATGTATTTACCAAAGAAAAGTAGTATTGTAATATATCAGGTATCAGGTTTCCATAGTACAAGCTCTGTTTAGTTTGGGATCAGATGACCATGTGTAAATAATCTCCCTGGATATTGTTTTTATTATATAAATTTAAATGCCGGCGGGTCTCGAACCTGCACCATCTACCAATCCGGGGTAGGCGCTCTGCGTTAAGATACACACAGTATTGTATACGAATAAGTTTAAAAGAACTAGTGAAGCCAAATTGTGTAGCAGGGCATATTAAAAAATTTCTTATTATTTAAGTGACAAAAGTGCTTGGGATTGAGATGATTGTAATTAATCTTAAGTATATCTTATTTTAAAAAAGGATTCCTACTGAGTTTTATGGCAGTGTTGCTCAGCTTAGCTGCCACGTCATGCATTGCACGGAAGGGTAAAAAAAATGACGATTCCACATAAATGTAAAATTTTTACGGAACAAATGAACTGTTTTGAACAGTATTATACTGTGCTTCACTAAAGTGCGAGAAGCTCTCAAAAATATGTATTTCAAACAATAAATAAATAAAATGTCTCTGTGTGACATTGTCCAAAAGAAAAAAAAAATACTGTTCATTTTCTAGAATACTGTTTAATATTCTTCATAGACCTGAATATACTTTATTTCTAATAAAAAAAGTTGGCAACCCTACTTCACGGTATTCTTATATGTAGTTTAATGCCCTTACGACGTTATGGTGCATGAAAATCAAATTTCATTTAATGATACGAGGTGGCAAGTCGTAAAAGTTTCATTTGTATTTATATATGGTACAGCCTACTGTATTTTAGGCACGTCTTGATTAGCCTTTGATGCGGCAGATCTATTGTATGAGCTTTATACATGTTTTTTTTTTACACATCATCCTATCCCCAAACTAAGCAACGCTTGTACTATGGGTACCAGGCGACGATATACATACTTATATAGATAGATAAATACTTAAATACATAGAAAACATCAATGACTCAGAAACAAATATTCGTGCTCATCACACAAATATTTGCACTTACCGGGATTCGAACCCAGGACCACCAGCTTCGTAGGCAGGAGCACTACCAACTAGGCTACGGTGACCGTCAAATAATAAAGATATATTTAAATAACAAGACACTGTAGATAATGTTTACCAGTCATTACTGACTTTCAAGAGGGTAGGGCATAGCGTTCATTCGCTCAAAGAGCAGCCCGACTGGGGAAGTACCTCCACCTTACAGAAGACATTCCTTAATAATAACATTAATAATTTTTATGTTGTGTTTCCGAGTGTGACTAAGGTCGCCAGAGCTCATTGGGGTGGGGGAAGGGTCAGCAACACTTGTTTGCTGACTTTTAAAGGCCGGCAACGCACCCACGCCACTTCTGATCTTGTGAGTGTCCATGGGCGGCGGTGATTACTTACCATCAGGTGACCCACTTGCTCTCTTGTCGTCCTCTGATATAATAAAAAAAACTGTAGAATATAACCGCCTAATCTCATAAATTGATGAACTCAACTCTTTTGCGTCGTAATTCATTAATGCACCACCTATTGTGAGCACAGATTTAAGTAATTTATTGTTTTGATTATTTAAGGACCACGAACGATTTTTAAGTACCTCAATAATGTTTAGATTATAACCTGGCGCTCATAGATATTGCTTTCACCGGTCTGTAAGAGATCGGTGAGCTAAAGCACCCAGGCACGCGGTCATTTTATAGATTGGTGACCATCTACTTTGGCGGTCACCAATCTATAAACTAACTGTTTAATTGATGAGCGTGTCCGAGCTTCGGAGGGCACGTTAAGCTGTCGGCCCAGGCCATATGGTACGGTAATAGTATCCTTTCACATGGTTTTATTAAAAAAGTGAGCAGAAATCATACTATGGAATAAAGGAATACCTTGATGACAAACTTTAATTAAACAAAGCATTATTATTCTTTTTCTCTAATAATCTATAATACATTCTACTGTTATACAAGAGTGCATAGTTGCTTTTTAACCGCGTGCTCAATTTTGGTAACCGAGCAAGCGAAGGGTTCTAAAACCGAATCACGAGCGCAGCGAGTGCTTAAAAAAATAGAATTCTGAGCGAGGAAATCAAAAGAGCACAAGGTGAAAAATCTCACCTCAACGAGGAAGTGACTAGGTAAATGCGAAAGAAAATCTTATTATAGATACTTTTATTTCAGTTTAGATATTAATGACTATATTATGATATGTAAGTATTACAGGACAAATTTTAAATTATAACTAATACTTACCTAAGTATAACTTAAAGTACAAACAACAAACTTAAAGTAACGTTGCTACAGTTTGATGTATAGAAAATTAATGTTACGCAAAATAAATTTAAAAAAGTACACCAGGATGAAATAAACTCGGCACCATAGAGGTAGAGGTTTAATAATATTTTGCATTCGGAAACTTAGTGCACACGATGTTCTAAATTCAAATCCTCTTTCCGAGACAGGGTGACGAAAAATTAAATTATTTTGATAATTTATAACAAAATGAAATTTACTTCATCTTTTTGTAATATTTTATTTCGTTGACATTGTTGGTATTTATTATTATTGCTTAATGATACATATTGTGACATACCTATATGTCTACTTTTTTATTGAAATTGGACTCTGCATGATATTAAAG
The DNA here is from genome assembly GCA_951640165.1 of Pseudoips prasinana. NCBI lineage: Eukaryota > Metazoa > Arthropoda > Insecta > Lepidoptera > Nolidae > Pseudoips > Pseudoips prasinana. The sequence continues at coordinate 11,830,722 of OX621254.1, forward strand.
GTTTTGTATGCCTACTGGTGGAGCATGGCATGAACTATGCCTACGTGTGTAACAACCTGTTATACCTATGATAACAAAATAAATAATAATAATATCCTGGGACATTATTTACATACGGCCATCTGATCCCAAACTAAGCAGAGCTTGTACTATGGAAATCAGATAACTGATATACTACATATACTACTTATCTTTTGTAAATACCTACATACTTATATAGATAATTACACCCAGACTCAGGACAAACAGACATGTTCATGCTAACAAATATTTGTCCCGGGTGGGAATCGAACCCACGACATCCGGCGTGACAAGCAAGCATTTACCAATCACCAATCGCCAACAAGCCCGTCATTTGAATTTGAATCTGAAGTTTTAATATGTTAATTCCAAAAGTTGTCTCTTCAATCAAACCAGGATGCAATTTGCACCGGGAAGGCGGTATAAATTGGTTTTATTACCCGCAATTGCACAGTCCGTGACATTGCACATGCAAGATGTATAGACGCCAGAACATCAAGCTACCCCAATCTGTCAAATTTCCCCATTTGAAAGTAAACCTTAAGCTTATGTGATAAAGTTGAAAATCTATAAAAGAAATTTGACAGATAGGGGTAGCTGGATGTGCTGGCGTCTGTACAATATAAATAAGCAAATTAGATGCACCAGTATGATACACACTACTATGTATTCCATTTCTTCTGACACTTATATAGAACTAGCATAGAAAAATGATCAAGATATGAAAATAGACCAGATAAGAAATTGACGCTATATGACGAGGTGCTTATATTAAATAACGTCATCCATATCGGCATTAGAATATCTACTAACGCCGTGCCGTAAAAGAATAGCTTATCCGTCAAAGAAAACGGTTGAATTTATGCTGATGGTAATATAATAATATCTAGGGACATTGTCACACAGATCATCTTAGCCCCAAACTAAGCAAAGCTTGTACTATGGGTACCAGGAGACGATATACATACTTATATAGATAGATAAATACTTAAATACATAGAAAACATCCATGACTCAGAAACAAATGTTCGTGCTCATCACACAAATATTTGCACTTACCGGGATTCGAACCCAGGACCACCAGCTTCATTGGCAGGAGCACTACCAACTAGGCTACGGTGACCGTCAAATTATCTTAGCGGGAATATATTTATGTAACTTTGTGTCCAGCGTTGGAATATAGAAGGTACTAACGATGTATAACTCAACGCTTTAGACCAAAAGAGCCTAGGGATTACCTGCTCCATTGGAGTGTTGACTTCACGAATTAATGTGTGTCATCATCATCATCATCATATCAGCCGAAAGACGTCCCATGCTGGACAAAGGCCTCCCCCAAAGAGTGGGGAAACCTGCAAGCCCGAGAATTAATAATAATATCCTGGGACATTATTAACACACGGCCATCTGATCCCAAACTAAGCAGAGCTTGTACTTTGGAAACCAGATGATATACTACATATACTACTTTTCTTTTGTAAATACATCTACTATATAAAAATAAGTCGGGTTTTCCTTCCTGACGCTATAACTCCAGAACCGATTTCCACGGTTTTGCATTCGTTGGAAAGGTCTCGGGCTCCGTGAGGTTTATAGTAAAGAAAATTTATAAAATTTAACGCGAGTAACACCGCGGGGCACATTTAGTAATATATATAGATCATTACACACAGACTCGTTTCAAACAGACATTCATTCAGGCACACAAATATATGTCCTGGGTGGGAATCGAAACCATGACCTGCGACGTGGAAGTCAAGTATTTACCAACCACGCCAATCAGCCCGTGAGAGGCGATCATTGCTCTACAGTGGGACAATAATGAACTGCATCATCAAGTGATCCCTTACTAATGATATAGGGAATATTTGTATGAGAATTTTCCGGTTTGGAGATTATTTCCTATATCTTATAAAACAAAGCTACGCCTTGTTCTCTTAGCCATGTAAACCGGATGTATACACTTTTTTTACTAAGCTTTATTACTTTGTATCCGAAAGTTACCGTACCATCGACGGTCTGGTTTGGATTTGAATTTTTTTACTACATCTTAGTTCATTTTATTTTTATTATTTGTTGTTATAGCGGCAATAAAACTGAACACTGTGAAAATGTCTAACTATTACGGTTTATGATGAGATACAGCCCGGTATGAACAGTCTGCATTACATAATAGGTAAAACTGGGGAGCTTAAGCATTAAGTAATAAGGACCATATTCAATTAAATATGTTTCTATTCATGTGATAGTTGAGAACGTTGATCGGTTCATATTTGGGTTATCTACCACACATCTCTTAGATGTTTTACATCACAAGACCATAAAAACTAACAACTCCTAATCAAAACGTCAAAAGTCTGACATCTATAGAATAAGTTTAAATATTTTCTGGGGTGCTGTCAAAATGACATGACCTTTGGTTCATTTCAATTATAGCTAAAATTGGTGCTTTTACCTTTCGTAAGCTGCATGTTCACAATACTCCTGTTTTCTTCTTTTTGGTTATCGATTCGACTGTGTTTCTTATGATGAGCGTTTTCTCCGTTTTTTATAAGAAACAACATTGATATTTCTTTTTTTATACGATGTGAAATGCCTTCTGTTTAGTACTATAATCTATAATTTTTTTTTTGGTAGAAATAAGATAAAGCGGTAAAAATTGTTTATTCTGTCTGTATGATTTAAAAAATATGTATAATTATTCCAACTGTAATGATTAGGACAGTGATTATGAAAACAGTAATAATAAAAACAATGAGGAGTGAAACACTAATTAAAATATAATATAAACAGTAGGGTTTATATTATTTTAATATATATATTAGTTTATTCCTAATTGTTTTAACAGGTATGGCTTATTATTAAAATACTAATTATTATAATGGTATTTTTAAAATAGTAAATTAATATTATTTAGGTTTACAATTTGTCGCTGAGTTCAACATTTCCTCCGGTAAAGTCATACAGTTTCGCCAAAAAGGGGCCCAGCAGGCTATATCTGCAAACATCATTAACCTTGACCGCCATAGACATGTATAGACGACAAATTGATGATGAAGTCCAGCACGCCACCGACATTACTATGAAGACGAAGCGTGGCGTGTGGAATATTGTGTGGGCACAATGTGCCCAACACGCAACCGTAATCTCGGTCTAAAGGGCTGCACTCGATACAAGATTCTATCTGTATAGCGGTATGTTCTGTGTTACAAAACCTATTAGCACATCGGCAGCAGCATTGGTACTATGCGTATACATTTCTTCACCATAGCCATAAGATAATAACGACTAGTGTTTATTTAGGAAAACCTACATACATGTAGTGCCTATTGTCATAATGGAAATACCATGACGTGGTATCTGTTTATGGATGGATTGGACTGCTTCGTGGGTAAAGTGATAGCGAATTCGATCGGAGACAACAAGGTTTTGGGTTCTAGAAAGAAGAAGAAGATAAAAACATTTATTGAGCACACATAAAAAGTACAGAAAGACACAGTTAGAGTAACAATGGCGACATAATATATAAAATATAAATAAATACCGTACAAAATACTCCATTAGTGTTACTAAAACATATTTAATGCGCTCAAATGGCTAGCAGACCAGCATGATGTTACAACCACAATGTGGCTGTAACGCTGATTTTCAGCTACCTGCCACAGTGAGTCATAGATGTACTACACAAATATGATACATAAAACTAAATTAAGGTATACGTTTTAAAAGAAAGAAACAAAAAAGTTCTAGTCCCGGATTGGTTGAAAATTCGACGAATCCATCCCATTATTGTATTCGTGTCTCTTTACAGTCATGTCGGTTAGCTCGTACTATGTCTTTGAGCTTGCGTGCACGCATAGTCTCCATTGTGTTAGTTCTTCTAAACTCTATCCATACCTACTCAATTCTATTAAAGTACAATGTGCAACTGACAATAATGAACGAAACTTTAGTTACGTTTAATTCGCCTACGAAACCGAATAACTTATAGAACATCGACTTGTAAAATATAATAAAAATTATAAACTTCCTTTATGAATGTTGATTAAGTGACGCATTTGTTAAGTAAAGAACGTATCGTATTTCACAAACTGGGCCTCTAGCACGAGTTCCTGCAGTTTACTTACTCGATCACACGTACGGTTTCGTCCCATACATTGAGCACCAGAATTTTAGTTCTTAATAGTTTCCGCGAGAGGCGCTGGTGGTCAATGTATGGGAGAAACTGTACGTGTGATCGAGTAAGTAAACTGCAGGAACTCGTGCTAGAGGCACTGGTTTTCTTTAATTTGTTAAAGTTTCAAGATTGCCTTTCTTAAATTTCGTCAACTCCTACGGCTTGTATTTTTTAGTTAATTTCGTGAGCTATCCTCTTAAGTCACTCATTTCTACTAATGAGTGGGTTTGCCAGGAATTTTCACACGAAACATACAGATAAAACAGAGCTGCAATCATCTGTTGGCAACATTATTTAGCAGTAAAGTCTGAATAAGAGTTTTGGCGCCAGGTGGAAAAATACGCATCGAGGTATTGTTTCACTATCTAAAACTGGCGTAAATTCGAGTTTAAATGTGTAAATATGGTGGATTTTAGAAAAAAACATTGCACAAGTGAAGGAAAGTGCTACAGTGCCGTGTGTTGAATTGTGATTTTCCGTGTTGATTCGAAAACTCCATAGAAGCCTCTAGTTAAGTCTCCACTGCCTTACTGGGGTAGGACTATGACTGGACTGTGACAGACTTTACTACATTACTGTGACTAAATGATGAAAACGCTCAAACTTGCTATAATGAGACCATTATAGCATGTATGTAGCGTCTACACGGCTGAAAGATTTAATATCCATGGTCAAGAAATAATAAAAAAAACAAATGTCATAAAATATTGTCTTTAATCAATTTAATGGTACATACTTACATAGTTATGAATATTTCATCTATACATTACTTAGGGTCTTTAATTCCTGACGTCGGAATAAAAATCACGTCACCATTAATTACAAACAAGGAGGAACTTACGTAAACAATGCCGACCTATTAAGGTACTGACACCTATTATCGGGCGCCCAATAAAATTAATTATCGTTTGTCTGTTAAGTTTGTCTATACAATCATATAAGACTGTAACAAAAGTGCGTATGTACAGACGCCAGCACATCAAGCTACCCCAATCTGCCAAATTTCCCCAATTGAAAGTGAACCTTACACTTATGTGATAAAGTTGAAAATCTATTAAAGTAATTTGACAGATTGTATAAGCTGGATGTGCTGGCGTCTGTACATTGAAGATATATGACTGGCCTGCTGGCGTGGTTGGCAAATGCTTGCTTTTCACGCCGGAGATCGTGGGTTCGACTCCCACCCAGGACAGATATTTGTGTGCATGAACATGTCTGTTTGTCCTGAGTCTGGGTGTAATTATCTATATAAGTATGTATTTACAAAAGAAAAGTAGTATATAAGTTATCTGGTTTCCATAGTACAAGCTCTACTTAGTTTGGGATCAAATGGCCGTGTGTGAATAATGTCCCAGGATATTATTATTTATTTATTATTTATATAAAAATCAATTATTACAAATCTTTTTTTTTTAAATCCAATTTTCTAATCAATTGTTTAATGTCATGAACTTAGAGTAAGCAGCGAGGAAGAAGTTAGTTTTGCAATGAATACCTTTTAGTAAAACGTTACAAAATAATGATGTAAATATCATCGCGGAGGCGCTCATAGCCAGATGCTCTTACTGTTCCGTAAGTTATTGGCAAGGTTATGCAACTAGCCTCGCGGTTAGTCCATAGATGGGTGACGGCCAAAGTGCCTTAATTTCTGAGCGTCTCCGTGTTTCGGAGGGCACGTTAAGCTGTGATCCAGGTTGTAGCCATTAGGCAACAGTCGTTAAGCCAGTAATGGGCGGCTTGAATAACTCTGACACTAGGGTAACCACTGTCCATACGATAAGTAAGTGTTATCATTATTTTCGACGCTTAGCTTTTTTTTTTGAGAGTTTGTAATGATTGTATTGGTTGATAGGGACTCCTATAATAACTTGATATACGTAAACACAAAGGATTTTTCACAGTTTAACGCAAAAAAGGTTGGGTAAATTGAGTCTTGTTTTTAATCGCAGTTCATTTGGAAAGTGGAGCATGGGTTCGATGCACCTGGCTTTATACCGTTATATTAGTACCGAATCGCGACGTCCCGTGGGACTTGATGCTCATTTTGAATAGCTTATTTTTTAACTTAAATATCCGTAACGAAACCAATGTTTTAGTTTCAGCATTACACGACCATTATTATTTTGATACTTTAGGGTTGTAATTTTTTTTATTATATTGTTTTAAGGCACTTTAAAAAGCGAAGGTCATATTAATACGATGATATGTACCTACATATGTTACACGATTTCTCTGTTCTTTATGAACCGATTTTGATACAAGTAATTATTATATTAGAGTACAATGTAAATATTATTCAAATCGGTTTCTATAAATAAAATTTTAAGTTGGTTGTATGTTTTTAAGATAAGTCCGCCTAAGATAAGTCAACTGCGCGGGACATATTATAACTAGTGCACAAGTGTGTCCGCAAACACAGGAGCACTTCTATCCCTGATGCTCATGATCCGATGGGACGACTTGTGACAACGAAAAGAGGTCAGGTACAGGATCGACGGCGTTGCGGGCTTTCCGAGGCACGGGGGTCACTAAACACTTGACCAACAGGCCAATCAATTGGTTGTGTTATCAAATAAACAATAAATAAAATAAAAAAGGTCTTTAGTCACGTAGACTTTAAAAAAGCGCTTGTAAATAGTCAGAACATGTTCGTAGAAATATATAATTAATTTATAATTATTTCTAGGTACATATAGATATTTAGGTACACGGATTGTAGGAAATTATTTACAATAAGATATATTTATTTTTATTATAACAGTAACGATATTTAGCTAACTTAAATTAAGTTATTGTCAAGGATCATGTGTAGGTTTAATTACCTAAATCTTAGCTACATTTTTACTACATATTGTCTGAATGGTAAAACAGTTATTATCTCTGTAGAGTGTTATAATAGTTTCTATTTAACTAAGTCTGTAGTTGACATACATTGTATAGCCATGTGATGACGGATTGCTCTATCCACTAACAGCCTCACTTCGTACGTGATCCACATTTTCAACGACAAACCGAGGCACAATTACTCACCTATTTACCCACAATAATGTCTGAATTATGGCCATACAATTATATAGACACATGGCTTGTATGGGACCAATTATATCTAATACAATGTGTGCTTATTGCGTTTGACACCATTAGGAAAACAGTTATAAAGAAGATTAATTAGTATTATACTCCATTAAGTATCTAGTCTTCCTCATCCGCATAGACGGTTCTCGTGGCTTATTGGACGATTCGCTCGAATTGAACTCGTACGCAACGTGCGAATCGACACGTCCAAAAATATGTAGTAGGCTATTGGCACACATTTTATTTTAAGGAATTAAAAAGTTAAGTACATTCGTACACAGCCGTCACTGATATAAAACTTAAAATAGTCCAAGTTTTAATAAGTAAAAGATATTTACTTGAAAGTAAGAAAGATTTGCATTAAATAAGCAATAATTATCACTTAAAACGAGGCATATCTACATGCTTATTAAAACAAAAAATAAGAGCATGACAGCAATATTCGCCTATTATAGGAAAAGTGAAAGAGAAAGCAATGTATGCTATCACGCTCATTCGCGGAAATCAATTTATCTTCACTTTTTTTTGTTTTTTACTTGCGGTTAGTGACACTTATCTATTACTCTGTGATCGATATTTTCACATTTTTATCCCAAATCTGGTCATAGTGAGTTTAGAGGATGTTAAGTAGGTACTTGGTTTTAATTCGATTAAGGATATTTTTGATTACTTTGTATTTTTGTTCGTTTTTCTTTCGTATTAAAACACGTTTTACCCTTATTACTTCTGTACTCAATTTCATAAAAAAAACTATTTGTGTGCCAATAGCCTACTGCATATTTTGGAGGTGCCGATTCGCATACCAACAAATTAACTTCGTGCGAATCGCGTACAGAAAAAAATAATATTATTTAAAGGAGTCGATTCGCATGTTTCGTGCGAGTTCAATTCGTGCGAATCGTCCAATAACCCCTTCTCGTGACAGTTCCTGATGTCGGTTGACTGAAGAATAGGATATATCTGTCACTTGCGCTTAAAAGAACTATTATGTATATATTTTATACAAAATATCCAAAAGCCTGTTGCTATTTGCTTGTTACTGCCTTAAGATCTGTGTTGTACAGACAAACAACAAACACAACAAAATCACAGTAATAGAGACCCGAGTTTTTGTTAGTTACCTAATCCAAGAACAAGTAAATTGTTTATTTTATTCCACATAAAGTTGTACAGACGCCAGCACCTCAAGCTACCCCAATCTGTCAAATTTCCCCAATTGAAAGTGAACCTTATGCTTTTGTGATAAAGTTGAAAACCTATTAAAGAAATTCGACAGATTAGGGTAGCTGGATGTGCTGCCGTCTATACATACGCGGTTGGGCGGACCTAACGCTCAATTTATTTACGATCAGCCGTTTGTTGTTGTAGCCGTTTACTGTATTTTTATTAAAATCAATTACTACCTACTGGTGTTGTAAAGGAACCTTCACTATCTCGTATGGGTCGATTTCAGCGTAATTTAGTTCCAAGGTAAACAGTATAGTACAAGGCTGTGGAATAAACTCCCTACCATTGTTTTTCCAAGAGATTATAGCAACAATACCAGCAGCTCTTCTCAAGGGGGCGAATTTTCTTTATTGTTGATATATTTTATTTTTATAGAACACTAGCTGTGCCCGCGACTTCGTCCGCGTGTGAATTAGCTTATTTAGTACTTTTTTGGTATTTTATAAAATAAAACAATTTTTCTAAAATAAACGTAGCCTAAGTTACTCCTTATTACATCAGCTACCTGCCAATAAAAGTCCCGTCAAAATCGGTCTATCCACTTCAGAGATTAGCCGGAACAAACAGACAGACAGACAAAAGTTTTAAAAATGTTATTTTAGTGTATGTGTCGTATATATATGCATATACATGTAGTAAAAAACGGTTATTTCAATATTACAAACAGACACTTCAATTTTATTTATTTTTATAGATGAGTACCTACTTACTTGGTGCGTAAAGAATTGTATCTAACAAGGTTGTCCTTGTATTAACCTAAGAAGAGCAGCTGGCATACAACATTGAACTTCCCAAACCGTAATTACCGTTATGCAATTCGGTTTGTTTACTTACGTTCTCGATTAATTTTCTATGCAAAATGCTTTTCACGGTACAAGACCATATAATACAGTAAACTACAATAGTTTTGTTTCACGCTTCTACAATTTAATTGCACTAACTGCACTTTTTAAAATGAGGTATGAGGCGCAACGCTTAAGACACTCCCCGCACCACTTCGTGTCCATAGTTCAATTCTCGCGCACGACAACTATTTATGTTTTTAAACTTTCGCGATTTGTACACATTTTTATATACTGTGGACACGGGTCTCATCGCGATAAATATTTAGGTAAATAAAAAAAAAAAACGTCGGGTAAACAAGGTAATGATTTACCTAAATATTTATCGCGATGAGACCCGTGTCCACAGTATATAAAAACTATTTATGTGACTCATAAATAGTTGACGAGTCTGGATGTACTTTGTAATACCCCGTGTATTAATTTAACAGAAAAATTCCAATATTACTTTTTATCCCGAGCCGGGATTCAAACTCAGGATCACATTATCGACAGTTAAACACGCCACAGCTAGACTAACAATGCATTCAGATAGTATCAGAAAGTAGATCAGTCTACTATTCAGTTATGACAAACGGGTCCGGCGCATTAACGTGTTCTCCGAGGCAAAAACAATACTGTCATACATACATACATAGACCCACGCCTGTTTCTCAGAGGGGTAGGCAGAGACAACGTATTTCCATTTGTCACGATCTTTGCACACCTCTTTTGCCTCGTTACTGTCATTTTGATATAATATTAAGCTTTTTATAAATCTTTGCGGATCTAATAATGCTAAAACCTCTCGTTCAATTGTAGTTTAGATATAGCAACTTAACTTAACTTACTTACTGTATGGGTAGTGGTTAGAGTGAGTGTTTTTTAAGCCGCCCAGGAGGCCCCTGACGTGGCTTAACGAATTTTTTTTAAGACAACACCCGCACTAATGAATCTAATCCTTGTGTCGCGGGGTACTTTACAAACATATAATAGACGCACACAAATTACATACAGACTCAAACTAACTATTATGTTTGACCCATATCACACATATAGTTGTTCGGCGCGGGAATCGAACCCTGGACACGAACCGGCGAGGCGATTGTCTTAGCTGCTGAGCCTCACGTGCAGTAATGTCGCCGTTCTTCGGAAAACACTTTATGTTGTCGGTCCCGATTACAAACAGCTTAACGTGCCCTCCGAAGCACCTTGGTGGTCACCCATCTATAGAACCCGCGAGCCTAGTTGCTTAAACTCGCCAATCACTTATGGACCAATGAAAATCACTAAGACATGCTTTATATGCAACCATAAAAAGGTCAACAAACATCATTATAAAATCTCACTTTAATTGTCAAAAAACAAAACCACAAATGACTATTTGAAAGAAATTGACGTCACCTCGGTTGCAACAATCGATAAAAAATAACAGATTGATATAGCAAGAACTTATACAAGAACGCAGTGAAAGTCTTAGCCGGCCGAGCAAAATGGGGCCAAATGAGTCAGTCGGAGCACGCTTTGAACATGGAGGACGGATCATACTTATCGTATCAGCAACTTTTTATGCACTAAATATGAACATAAGAACTCCAAAATTGTTAAGTGTGTGCCTTGTTTCACTTTCTAAACGGAGACGAAAGAAAAAAAAATGTCAAAACATAGCAATATGTTTTAAGGTTTTTTTTTCTTTCTACTCCTATTATGGAGTATGGAGCAATGGCTCGCACGAATGTTTTGACAATAAACAAAGCTCTATAGTTTATGGTACAAGTAAGAGGATACATATTTTTAAGAATTATGCTCTGGACAAAGGAGGTTGACCATCATTTTATAATAACTGTTAAGTAGATAATAATGTCTTCCTAATCAAATATTATAGTGCACAAGTGTGTGTGCAAACACAGAGGCACTTTCTATTCCATCACTCTCATGATCCGATGGGACGACTAGTGACACGACCGGAAAGAGGACAAATACTAAAAATAATCTAAATAGAAAATCTCAAAATCACTAATGGCATGACCCAAGGCCCATGAACTCATTATCCGCGGTATTCAAGCAAATATAAAGTAGAAACCTTGTTGTAAAATACTACGCAATAAAATAAATAAAATAAGAAAGGTTTTTATTCCCGTGGACTTTAATTTTTTTTTGTTATTGTTAAGTATACATAATTATTTCTAGGTATATATAGATATTTAGGTACACGGATTGTATGAAAATATTTAGAAATAACATTTAATTTATGATAGTTTAGCTACCTTAACAAACCACTTAGATTTGATCCTTTAAATTCCAATACTCGATAACCGTCGTAATACTAATTAAATCATTAATTGACTGAATTCTTTAAACAAAGATAAAATAAAAGACTTGTGTAAGTAATAGAATTTTTTAAGCAACATCATAATAAGTGAGCTTATATTTATATAAGTAGAATAATTCACAAAAACTTAATTGCTGTACGTAAGTAGTTTCACCTCAATGAAAAAACTAGACGGTGAAGGTGTCTTAAAATATGAAAGGTTACATAGAGAAACTTAAACAGTTTTTACTTGACATTTTAGAAATCGCCTGCACTTAAATATATTTGTGGGTAGTATTTAAAACACATTATATACTCTTAGTTAAAATCTGAGCAACATATGTCTGTCAGTAGTGTCAATTACATGTTTGTAATGTTCAGACGCCATGCGCCAGCACATCAAGCTACCCCAATCTATCAAATTTCCCTTATTGAAAGTGAACCTTATGGTTTGGTGATAAAGATAAAAATCTATAAAAGAAATTTGACAGATTGGGGTAGATGAATGTGCTGGCGTCTGTAACCCGTGCCCGACACAGAGATTTATATACATAGAGCAGGCGTTGTCAAAAAAAAGTAAATGCAGTATAACCTCCATCAAAATACATAACGGTCTCAAAATACGGTTGTTATAGAGATGCTCTTATACATTTGTTACTTAACGTATTATAAATTGTCTAGACTCCAATATATTGTCAACGTCCAAAATATTTATAGGCACATAAAACAGCCCAACGGGAAATACTAACTTAAACATTACCTATAGCACCAAAAAGTAAACAACCCAATCCACTAACGCTTTTACACTATAACCCCGGAACACTTAACAGAGATTTATCTACTCTTAGTTTAACTTGGTAACATGTCGGTGATTTACGCCAAGTATCTTGCCAGTGCGTAGATACGACGGCAGAGTACTAACAATTTCTATACAAAGGAAGATAAAGAGCTATAAAATATTCTTAATTCACGAGACTGCATGAGAAAGGTTTTACCTAGACAACTTTTTTTAAATTACCTATTTTGAACAGTTAATTTATTAAAATAAAATAAATTTATTAAAAACCATTCGACAATATGTAGTAGAAATATAGCTAAAATTTAAAATTTTGATAATTAAACCTACACATGATCCTTGACAATAACTTAATTTAAGTTAGTTAAATACCGTTACTGTTATAAAATAAATCTTATTGTAAATTATTTCCTACAATCCGTGTACCTAAATATCTATATGTACCTAGAAATAATTATAAATTAATTATATATTACTACGAATATGTTCTGACTATTTACAAGCGCTTTTTTAAAGTCTACGTGAATAAAAACCTTTTTTATTTATTTATTTTTATTTAAAAGTCTTTGTATTTATGGATATAATATGGGACAATTTTGGTATATCTCTTGTTGCACACCTACTGCTATTAGTTATTGTTCAGCTCCTATCCATCCTAAGGTTGTCTGGAAGAGATCGCACTATGCGATAAGACCGCCCTTTGTACAGCTTGTCTATGTTATATTTCATGTCATATGTATTCTTATGGTGTACAATAAAGATAATTCTATTATATGATTTTGTCTTTTACAACACTAAATTAATTTAAATGTCATTACATCTCTCTCTAATATACCTAGTATGAAAAAACAGGGAATATATAGAATTGCCAAACAACTTAAACTGAACTCTTATACTCGCACCGGGCACATAATTAATTTTTCGTCGAATTTGCTCTCTTAAACGCCGTGTAACGCTCAAATAATATTCTTTATTTACCGTTCGACCTTCCGGTAAGAATTCAGAGTGCACAACACCGCGATAGTCAAAGAAAACAGTCAACATGACTTTGACTTTTGATCGACTTTGGCGTGGTTTTTTCGGTTTTGGTTCAGTTGGAAGGCGCCACTCCGAAGCTTGTTGACTAGTTTGCATGTCAAACTCGTAAATCCACGTCTCGTCATCAGTAACAATGCGTTTCATGAATGTTGTGTCGGAATTGACTCGTTCTACCATGTCCTCAGCGACTTTCATGCGATTGAGTTTTTGGAGAAAATTCAGATCTTTTGGGACTAGCCGAGCGGCAACATGTTTCATACCCAAATGATTAGTTAAAATGGTACGAATCGACTCGTGAGATACAGAAGTTCGGCGGCTATCTCTCTCAGAGTTGAATGAGGATTTTCAGTCACTATTTTCCTTCACTTTTGCGATGTTAAATTCAGTTGCAGACGTTGATGGCCTACCAGAGCGAGGCAAATCTTTCATCACATCTCGACCGCTTTTGAGCGCTTTGAACCACTTATAAGCACGAGTTTTTAATAAAGTCGATTCACCGTAAGTCTTCTGTAACATTTTCAGTGACTCCGAACACGAAATTCCATTAGCGATGCAAAATTTAAGACTAACTCTTTGTTCGATATTTTTGTCCATTATGAAATTCGCAATACACACTATATATGATATTACTAAAACCAGCACTGTATTTAATATAAATAACAGATGCAACTCAAACTCCGCGCCAAAATGGAAAACAGTTGTGCCAATCTAACAAAAACAAAAAAAAACTAAAATTTGAATTTGGAACCATAAACTTATCATCCATTCCCGATACTTTTTTGACTGAATGTATGAAACGTAACTGGCTATGAGAGAAAGATAGAAAGAAAATGTGTGCTCCCACCTCTCTTGCCTCTACAGTAATGTACAAAACGTAACTCTCTTTGAATCTATATACCTCTCAACTTCCGTTCGCCTCGCCTGATCACACTTTTCGTAACGCTCGCATTCACCAGCTTACTCCCCAAGTCACACGTGCGTAAATCAGTTTTACTTCAATAACTATTGGGATTTATCTGAATCTGAAAATCCATCGATATATTGATCTTGAGCTAGCTTTACCTTCTATTTCATCGCTAAAGATAGAATTAAATATGAATATAATTACACTTAAATCTATATTCTATCTTTATTATTATAATGTATGACATAATCTTAAGTATTAGAGCCTAATAGGTCGTAAAAGCCAAACGGTTTGCGAAACACCCTCACCCGACTACAGTTACGTAAATATTAACCAACTTATGTTATAGTATAGCTTTTCTCATTAGATACGCAGCAGCAGCAATAATGGCGGACTTTACGCGCCTTTTTTCACAAAAAGAATCGAGCCTCAATGTCTTTTGTTATCAAAATGGCGCCACGGTGTTATGTAAGTATAATTTTTTAACAGTTTATTTGTCCACGTCGACAAAAGCTCTTTGTAGACGTGGTAGTCGTTATAGTAAAAATAATTTAAATGTATTTATGCGGTTTTTCACTTTCAAAAGTAATTAATAAGTATGTTGTAGAAAAAAATAGCTATCTACTGCCTTATAGACATTAATTGGTGCATTTTACCTACTGTTGTGTATCGTAAAAAAACAATAATGAGGTACAACTTGCTCCTTTATAATTCCTTTACCTATATCTGGTGTAAATCTATTTATATTATCTCAGTGTATATTTAGTCGTTATAGTAAAAGTAATTTATATGTCGGTTTTTCGCTTTCGAAAGTAATTAATTACTATGTTGTAGAGAAAAATAGCCATCTACTTCCGTATAGTTATTAATTGGTGTATATACCTTGTTGATGAGTTTTATAATAAAAACTAGCTGTACCCGCGGTTTTACCCGTGTTAAGTTTTATAAATTATCACAGCTTCTCCCCCGTAGGTGATAGCGTGATAATATGTAGCCTATATGTTGACCTAACCGTTTAGTAATATTCATGCAATTTGAAGTAAATCCATGCGGTACTTTTTGAGTTTAGCCCGGACATACATACAGACAAACAGACAAAAATTCTAAAAACTATATTTTTGGCTATGATAAGTTGATAAGTTTGTAGATCACGCCCCAAGTATCCTTTTGAAAAAAATATTCAATGTACAGTTTGGACATTCCTACATTTTTATTATATGTATAGATAATAATGAGGTATATAATTTGGTGTATATTTATTTATTTTATGAGGGTCGCTGGAAACCACTGGATGCGGGTAACTCATGACCGCCAATAGTAGAGATCTTTGGGAGAGTCCTTTGTCCAGCTGTGGAAGTCCTTTGCTGATAATATGGATGCATATATCTACATAGATAACGCTAAGACCTCCAATTTAAACTATATCTGTATATACTAATAATATACTGGGGCGTTATTTACACACGGCCATCTAATCCCAAACTAAGCAAAGCTTGTATTATGGTAACCAGATAACTGATATACTACATATTATACTACTTTTCTTTTGTAAATACATACTTATTTAGATAATTACACCCAGACTCAGGACAGACATATAATAATGTCCTGGGTGGGTCGAACCCACAACCTCCGGCATGGAAAGTAAGCATTTGCCAACCGCGCCAACAGGAAAATATATATTTTTTATTTTGTGATTTACAATAAAGCTTAGTTTGATTGTTATGAGGTTCTAAGATTTAATTAAATAAGCTCTAAACGAATAGTATTATATTTATATACATACATAGCAAAGTGTAAAATAAGTTTATTTAAGGAACGTTTGGCGATCAATTTTAAGTCTAATGTGAAAAGTGTCAAGCTGTGTAGCAAGTATTTGGGCATTCAAAATGAATAGGAAAAGACATACAATCATAGACTCGTGTCAATGGATATAAAATAATAAATAAGACATAAAAAAATTAAATGGTTATAAAAATCCATTTATCTTATCTTATCGTATAAAATAATAAATAAGATATAAAAAATTCCTCGCTCTCAGTCCGATCAGTCTAAACTGTCCGGTCGTCAATGCAAAATACGTAATAATTAATTTGGTCTATCCATATCAGTTACTGGTACCCTATGATTTTCGAAGCAAGGTGGTTGTCCCTCCTTTAATCTTGGTATTCAGCCGAAAACTCGGCTCCCAATCCGGTAAGATTGCGAGATTTCTCAAGACACAATAAATCGGCGTTTGGGATTTAGGAGATTTGCTACGGCACACAACTAACAGGCTAGTTCACACATTTTTGAGTAAATAATCGGTAAATTTTATACAGATCATAAATAAAGTTATTATCGCCCTCTAAGTCCATTATATCAACGCATTGAATGCGTAGCGTGGTAATGGTCCGTATCGAAGCAGAAAATTAAACAAGCTTTTGGGTGTGCTCAGATGTTGTTCAAAATTTACATCACATAAAGTCCCTGTAAAACTGCTAATGTGCGGCCGCTGTGAATGTCTTCATGGCACCTGTCATTCAGAACACTTTGTGTCAAATTTGTCGTCTTTATTACAATGAACCCTTAATCAGATTATGGCATAATGGTTACCACCTCGTTTTAAACCTTATTATATTGTAATAAGAGCTAAAACTAATTAATTGTGAACATACCAAAACATTCCCATAATTTTCGGTATAAAGATGCTGTCAACCATATCAAAGCCTCCAAGGAGGTTCTACAGAGACTTGGCGACTATAAAGAATTAGCGCCGACATCCCAAAGGAGGATGCATCCAGTGCATTGATATGTAAAATGGCGCCACTGAAAGTGCACAAATGAAAATCGTGAAAAGACTAAAATTAAAAATAAAATGCAAATAGTCGTTATTCACATAGAATTTAAAAAGCTAATAATAATAGGTCTTTACCTATGAAATTGCCGTTTTGTATGAAAAAATTTAAACGAATTTTTTTCATGAATTTTTTTATTTGTATTAATCGAAGTAATCACCCATGCAATCAATGCATCTTTGCCATCGCAGTGGCAGTTTATTGATGCCCTTCTTAAAGAAATCAGCTGGACGGGAGGCAACAAATTCTTCAAAGGCATTTTGTACTGCCTCTCGGGTATTGAATTTTTTTCCCGCCAAGAAGTTATCCAAATTCTGGAAAAAGTAGTAGTCTGTAGGCGCAAGGTCTGGTGAGTAGGGCGGATGACGGAGAGCTTCCAACCCCAGTTCTTGCAACTTGGAGACCGTCTGCTGTGCAGTATGAGGTCGCGCGTTGTCGTGCAGGAGCAGCGGAGACGAGCGATTGACCAATGCTGGTTGGAGATGCGCCAGCTTCTCCAACATTGTGCTCAGTTCTTCACAGTACACATCTGCAGTAATGCTCACCCCGTTTGGTTAGAAGCTGTGATGAATCACACCGGCGCTAGACCACCAAACAGTGACCATCACTTTTCTAGGGGTAAGTTTTCGTTTAGGGCATTGTTTAGGTGCTGAACCAGGATCCAACCAACTTGCTGAGCGCTTGCGGTTATCAAACAGAATCCATTTTTCATCGCAGGTAACAATGCGGTTCAAAATTCCTTCATTTGTGTGTCTGTTGAGCAGTGCAAGGCACGTCTCGACGCGTACTTCGCGCTGGCGATCATTGAGTTCGTGGGGCACCCATTTGTCAAGCTTTTTTACCTTGCCAATTTGACGCAAATGGACCAATATTGTTTTGACGCTAACGTCGAAAGCTGCTGCTAATTCAGCCGTAGATTGTGTATCATCAGCTTCCACAACCGCCTTTAATTCGTCATTGTCGACCAAAGTCTTCGGACGACCGCGAGGTTCATTTTTCAGGTCGAAATTTCCAGAACGGAAGCGAGCAAACCAATAACAGGTGGTGCGTTGGTTTGTAGTGTTAGCTCCGTAAACGTCGTTGATGTTGCGTGCCGCTTGTGCCGCGTTGCTGCCACGACGGTACTCATATTCCATAATTACTCGAATTTTTAACGTATCCATGATGACGAAAAAGATTGAAATGCGATGAAAATGTAACACTAATCAATAAAGAAATGACTACTTTTGGAAAAAAGAATCCATGTTTTTAAAATAAAATTAATTTGAAATTAGAATTCTTAGCCAAACAAAAATTATTTTGATTTGAAATGGCCAGTACTGCAGAACGGCAATTTCATAGGTAAAGACCTAATATTATAATTTTATTTATGTATGGTGCAAAAATTTGTCTTTTATCTCGACTTTCTCGACTCTTATCAACTCAACGTGATTTTTTATTATTTTACATTATTTTTCATTCTTTGAGCACGAAATCTTTTTAGGGTTCATCTATCTCGTACTTTAGAAGAAAAGGCGTCGGTTATTTTGTAAAATGTAGGTATTGCAAAATATTCAAGATTTCACTTTACTATATCTACGTATATCTTACTCAGCAAAAGAAATGTTAAATCTGTTTTTCCATATTCGATACTTTATATTATTTAGACAATTCATTTATATAGGTATGGGATGAATATTATTATGGCTATGAGGTTTTAAATAAACGATACGATCGAAATATAAACGATTTATTATTTTTAAAAAAATTGAGACTATTACAATCTGTTAATTTTTTGTGTAATTACTACAATTGTTGTTTGAGAGATCAATCCAGAAGGCGTTAAGAGCCTCTGCCATTATTTTGCTGGACTATTTATCACAACATTATCTTCTTATAATGCCATTGGATTCTTTATTTATTTATAACTTAGGTACTAGGCAGCTTTACATTTGTTTTCAGAACCTGCATTTTAGTTCGTCATTGATTTGATTAGAGCGATTTAAATAAAATTTGGTATGGAGTAAGTTGCCACTCTGTTTTAACACATATGCTATAATTTATAAAATTTAATGCGGGTAAAACCGCGGGGCACAGCTATTCATAAATTTATGATTAGAACTTTTAAGAAAAATAACGTTAAGGGTCTACCCGGACAATTATTTTATAGCATGTAAAATATATGAATGTGCGAAAGAGATGGCTTTACGCTGCCGCCTGGGAACGCAACGATATGCAAAATCGGCGTTATACGCCAAAGATTTATTATAATAACGCATACTGATTATGGAACCAAGAACTACTGGGAAAACCTGTTGAATATGGAGGCGTAATCTGTTGAAATGTTTGATGTTGCAAGGTACCTACGTACTATCGGCTCAATTGCTTCATATTTATGTCGGCGTACCTTTAGCAAGACATGAGCGAATTACAAATTCCAAACGAAAAGAAGGACGCGTTTAACATTGCGTCAACCTTTCGCTCCGAATTTTCTGTTTATTTGTTTGTATGTCAACGAAATTCACAAAACATCTACTTCATTCTAATTTATTTAATGGCATACTACGTTATGCACGCACGGTTTGTGAATTTTTAATCTAGACCGTTATTTCAAAGATATTTGGGATTGTAAATATGGACACAAAATACCTGTGGATTACGACAAATGTGTGTTTTTGTTCACTTCAGTTTACCTAAGTACGGTCTATAGCACCTAGGTGCATTAGTTATATTATTTTCGTCAAAAATTAAAAACAAATAGTATCAATTCTTGTCGTGTGCTTTGCCTGTATTGAGATGGAAGTTATGTTATAGCCTTGTGTATGACGACGGTCGCACCGGCACGTTAATCCTACTACCAGATTCAATACGGTTCAACAGAGAAGATCCAGCGGAACAAATTCAGTAGGTACCAGTAACTTAAACACGGCCCAGTCAATACAGTCCGGCGAAACATTAATAAAGGAGCATACTTATACGAAGAATTTGGTCCAGTAAGAGTGTTTATTTGTAAGGCATAGACAATAATCACAAGATCAAATTAAAAGCTGTACGTATTGGTAACAGTCGAGACAAAAATTTAACTTACGTAACAAAAACTAAAATGTTGTAAATTATTTAGTCTACTGATTTCTTACACAATTAATTCTATAATTACAGTAGTATTTTGCAAACTGGTACACCAACTAAGTGGAAATTGCAGCTTAAATCACCCACAACCAGTATTTTATTAATCCACAGAGGAAATAAATCATGTACTATATCTTCTGTGTATTAATCTAATCAAGTTCCAGCTGCGTAGCTAGAGTGGCGAGGACTTACCTTTGTTTGATCTACAGCGCTCGACCAATGAAATCACAGAAATCACGTGAGTCGATGACTGCGAGCATCGGCATTGGTCGAACGCTCTAGAGAGACAAGACGCAGAGGAAACCCGAATTATACAGCATTGAAGATTATAAACCTGTTTAGATGAAAGCTTTTATGTTTTGTTTTGGAGACTTTGGAGAAATTTCATTGACTATTAGTCAATGAAATTTGTAAAATAAACCTATTATTTTAATAAAGCAGCGACTTCAAAACTATAAGGTATAAGTAATTTTACTTGCTTTTCGAAGTACTGTTGCTGAAATTATTTGATTTCAGCGCCAGTAACTTCGAATGTTACGAAGTTAATGCCAATAATTGGCTTTAATTGTTGGCACTTATCACAAATGTGTATTGCAAATATTTTAAAGGCTTCTTTTTACGCAATTGCATTAATTTTCTGAAGCCTCATTGGTTTCGCGGTAACGTCTTCAGGTCCCAGATGTATTATATACCTATATAATATACCTACCAAAAATATCTCAGTCAGAGAAGAAACGGTGTTAAGATTGAGTGACTTGGAAAGTACTAAGGTGCTACATAAAGCTGTCTTCGGTCCTGCCCCTAACCAGTCTCAGGTTGTGTCAGCGTGCCCATTCCATCAGGTAACTGTAGGCCTAAATACTCTTTGCATTCAAATTGAAATAATAAGCATCATTACACCAAACACAAACAACTAAAGGACGTGTTAATTTATTTTATTTCTAAAGGCAGATAAATAATAAACATGCTTTGTCATATTCTCATGGAAACGCAATTATTCACGCGTCAGAGATTCTAGAACCTAGACCCACATGCATGTCCTTCGGACAATGCACACAGTGTTGACAAATCACACCCACATTACGCTAAACATTGTGTAAGTTCCCTCCAAAACTTTGAGCGATGCAACGCTATATAGTGCCGGATCTAAGTGTTGGCAAATTCCGTGACAAAATGGCGTTGCACAGGACACTTCTTGATTCGATTTAAATAATTTTAGGAACGATTGAGAAATAGTCTAGACAGAGAGTAGGTACCTATTGGATGACCTTATGAAATTCTGAATTTAAATTATTTATTCTGAAGTTAATAACTTTATTGCAATTATGATAAAATCGATTTCTAAACAGTATTATTCCATTGAGACACTATCAGCTTAACAGATTTTAGTTAATGTCATTAAAATGAGACAAACCTTTTCGCAAGCTGATCAATATCTATACAAGGTGTAAGATAAATAATAGACGAAAGATAAGGAGTTTAATGTACCTATGACACTGAAAAACGTGTAGTATAGACGCCAGCACATCAAGCTACCCCAATCTGTCAAATTTCCCCAATTGAAAGTAACCCTTATGCTTTTGTGATAAAGTTGAAAATCTATAAAAGAAAGTTGGTAGATTGGGGTAGCTGGATGTGCTGGCGTCTCTACATACATAAAGTGTAAAGATCAGTTGATAGATTCGGTATGAGACACCAAAATTGCTTTTTTCTTTTATCACAAACCGGTTTTGTTAAATTCGTAAGGTTTCAAGGGTAGACTACGATCCTTAAATTACGTCCACTACTTACACCTTGTGTATTTTTATACTAAAGAGTTGGTGGTTACCAACCTCAATGTTTTGACACATAATAATTATGGCACAATATATAATTAAGGGCAAACGAAGAAAAAAAATCCTTTAGAAAGAGTTTTTATTTCGTTTTTCTTTTGTTACGCTGGCTACACACAAAGGATTTCGTAATTGGAACGGGGCAGTAACCACCTAACATGCGTAGGAAAAGGAGGCCAATCTGCCGATGATGTGACACAAGGAACTATGTAGCAGAGCATCAGTTTGCAGAATATGTGAAAAACCAATTTCAATCCGTATATGGACAGTGGTTGCCACCTATTTACGGTTGTACAGATGCCAGCACATCAAGCTACTCCACTCTGTCAAATTTCCCCAAATGAACGTGAACCTTATGCTTTTGTGATAAAGTTGAAAATCTATAAAAGAAATTTGACAGATTGGGGTCGCTGGATATGCTGCGTCTGTACAGGCCGGCGTGTTTCCCTCTTACGTATATTATGAACTGTTGTCTAACGACTATAACCTTCACTGATAATTTAACGTACCGTTAGACTGACTCACTTTGGCGGTCACCCGTCTATTGACAGACCTCATGCCTAGGTGCTTTACCTCACCAGTCACCTAGCGACCGGTGAGAGCAACTAGCTGTGTTATACCAACATGACACAATAACATGGGTTTAAAACCCATGAAACACTTCTTTTGTGTCAATTATAGCTCAATATCGATCGGTAGTTGCTGTGCATGCACATGAGATTCTTAGCCTCAGATCTGATTGGTGTTTTCTCAAGTTTGAAATTAAGTGGCTAGCTAGACCCGCGGGTCCAGTTGAGCACATCATTTCTGTATTTTTATTTTGAGTAAAAAGGCATCTTCAGTAGAAGGAGGGCCGTAAAACTGAATTTAAAAAAAGGCCTCGGAGGAACTGTCAAGTAATTATGTGTCCGATGCATATATTAGTGCGTAATTTAGCAATTCTATCTATATTCCGTTCTTTTCATTCGAACTATATAAGGGAGAAGTGTAAATTAGTTTAATGGTGCAAAAGCCATAACCGCCAACATTATCCACATTAATTGAACACACTCTCTCCTCCTAAACTTACTAACAATCAAAATTAAACGTCTAAAGTCCCACGAATGAAAGTGAACCGAGTGAAAGACGTTTCGTTTCACTCTTAACTAGATTTGTATCTAGTTCTTATAAAGTATAACAGTGCAGAAAGGTTTTTTAGACTTTTTATAACACTATGTTTTGGTAGATGCGTCAAGTTGAAAGTTTTAGACAAAAATAAGTAATTAGCTGGTAAATCTGAAATAGCTCCTAAACTAGTTAACTAAGACTTAAATTAAATTACATATTTATGTGACGATGAAAAGAAAAAAAAACAACCAGTGACATGCAGTTAGATGTAGAGATTTCTCTAATATTTATTTGATTTCTTTTTACACTATTATTCGTATTTTACGTGGTGTAAATGGTCTTCCATGCGAATAGTTCAACTGTCAACATTATTCAGCCCCTGATGACGTGAATTTTTATTGAGTGAGATAAAATTAAAACTTATATCTATTTACTATATACACTTATATCTATATATATATTTTGAAATTACAATCTAGATATTCCTTAGTGTTATAAAAACATTTAATTTTTTCGGTCAGGAAATGAAAGAATGCCTCATTTGACATTAATTCGTAAAATACCAGCACCAATGCAGTGGGAAAGCGTGTTAGTTTAGAATAGAACAGGTCCCTGTAATAGGAGTATAAAGTTTAAATATCTATGTATGTAGACTTTCTTTTAAACCCCCGCAAAAACAGGGGTGTTATAAGTTTGACGCCGATGTCTGTTTGCCTCTCTGTGTGTGTATTTGTGTGTTTGTCGCATCGTAGCTCTCAAACGGATGAAGCAATTACGATGCGGTTTTTTGTTTTCATTTTAAGGCCAGTTTCCTTGTGGTAGTTCTTCGCTATGTTTGGTTAATATCGGTCCAGTACTATAAGAGTATCAGTTCTTTTCCAAAATGAAGAAATTATAGTTGGAATCGGGGGTTTTCTGGCGGTTAGGTTAGGTTATTGATTATATAATATTTATTGATTAGATAAGATAAATAATAAACATTGGCATTGTTTTTAGATACAGTAGTAGGTACCTTGATACATTATGGCCGGAAGCTGAAAATCAGTGTTACAGTCTTAGATATAGGCTGTAATAAAAATATTCCGAGCTGCAGCCTTTTAGACACATACTTACTTAATGATTGTCCTGTATTTAATTGATATCGTTTAGTAGCTTTTATGTAGATACTTGTGTTCGCTGTTATTATTTATTTCTTTAAAGTAGTTAGTATGTATGCGTGTTGATTTATTTGTCATTTGAATACTTTTAAACTTGTATTTTTTGTCTAATAAAACGTTTTTCTTTTTTTGCTTTATCTACATACTATGGTGCATATTAACTTTTACATACTCACGTCTCCACCGTCTGTATACGAAACAGAGGTGCAAACGTAAGTGTTGTAGATTAAACGAAATTGCTTAGTGAAACTTTACAGGTATACAAGGCATAGATAATAGATTTTACCAAATAGCTTTCTTTTTCGTATTTTGTATTTTTTTTAATATTTTCTGTAACGCCTACCAGCCTGCTCAATAAACTTGGACCAATTAAGTGGCTAAACGAAAATGAAATTCTATTTTTCAAGCTCTCAGACTAGTTTTCACTTGTTGTTGATAAACTTACTCATAGCGTATATGACTGCACATTTTCGGCTAATCTTCAGCATCAAGTAGTTTAGTAACAACACTAACAATCTTCCTTATTTTTTTTTTTAGTTGGAAAGTCGAAGGTAATTTTTAAGAGGAAGTAAATTGATAGCAGAATAAAGGTTTTCATAAAAGGTATAAATCTTTCCTACCTCGTCAGGTTGTGAACCTTGATATTTTACTTTTACATCGAGTTCACTTCATGTCAACTTTATTTTGAAGGTCTGTACTAAGTGCCCAAGAAACGCTTGTGAAATGGCAATTACCTTAAGCTACCTTATTTTTAATAGCGAGGACAGCCTTCGTCTGGCGACATTATTGATAAGCATCTTAATTATAAATTGACTATGCACCTCGTTAAGTATTTCTTGTTAGCATTTTTATGATTCACTCTGAAGTAAAACTTTTACAAATATAGCCAAGTGAGGTATCAATTAAAAAGTGTATAAGCAGTAACAACTATGCCCTAATAAATATAACTGGGTGTTTATTTCTACTATTTAAATTCAGTAACTATTTATGCATATAAACATATGATTTCTATAAATTGTTTGCCCTATCATAAAGAATACATTGTATAAAAATTGATTTTTTTTATTTACAACATTGAACACTTCAATGCAGGCTTACCACAAGGCAAAATTGTAGGGCCTTTTGGAAATAGGTAATTTTAATATTTTTGTATTATAGTAATAATTGAGAAGATAGTGTTAAAGTCAATCTTCAAAATGGACTATTGCATCTTAAATACATCAAAGCGCGTCCCTGTCTACCACTTTAATGATTTCGTAGTCATGGCAAGGGATGTTATTTTTTTTTTAATCTTTTAAAAACTTACCCGTATACATATTTAGTGAGTCTACGTTTACACTTTATAAATCTCAATATATTAATTGTAAAATTAAATAAATAAATATTTAATTTTCATTGACATCAATTCAGAATTGCTCTATTCCATCGTTGGCTCGAAAAAGTTTTAGCACTACAATGCTGCACTAACTATTAAACACATTTTGGATTGTATTTAAAAAACAATTTTCAAAAATTACGTGCTACATAATGATAACAAAAAAAAATACTTACTTAAGACAGCGGTAGAAATCCCAACAGGATACAAGCGTCGGTTGCCACTAGCGAATATTTCACTATTAAAAAAAAATGTTTAATATACACTGCAGTTAACACAATTAAAATAAGAGTAAGTAAAATTTTAAATTGAGCGATGGTCGTGCCCACCGCCTCGAGTGTCGATGTAACACTGCGCTATACAGCAATGTAACCGCGTTTACCACGCGCACAACACTGGCAATAAAAATGCAATTAATTACTCGCTACAAAAGGTTTACCATCTGCCAAAGAATAAAACCTTATTTATGGATAATGGGACACGACGACTGTACCATTTTCAAAAGGATGGCGCGATTTCTCTGATTGGTTGAGCAGCGACTGGTTCTCATCTCACCGCGGCGGTTTCCCTAACTTTCTTTGACCTCGATTATAAAATATCGTGGCATACATTTTTTCGTGATAGCATTTTATTGGAATTATTTTAGAGTACATCTAATTATACGTATACAACCAATAATAGTCGCTATTGGCCGAATTTCAGATCAAGCAATTGGTAAATTTGCCATTTTGAGATTTGCCAATAACGCAGAAGTGTATGCGCAAACAACGCTGCAGACTTTATTTCCTCACTTTCGTTCACTGGGACCGGGAAGAGATTGGGCGCTTGGACTAACGCGATAGGTTTTCGTGTTTTTTAATCACGGTGATATAACACCGCCATCTTCTCAAACTTCAAGAAATTTTGTTTCTTGTATCATCATTACAGCTAAATAAGTCCACTGCTGGACAAGCCTCCCTTAAGAATCGTCTTGGGGGGATATGCCATAATCGCCACGCTTGGCAGGCGGGTTGGCGATCGCAGTAAGATGGTCATAGTAATCAGAAGGAAGCTGCTGCCCATCCTCTGGTAGATATTCCCTCGGGTCGACTTCTACGCCCCCCACGGGTTGAGATGGGGTGATGATATTCTGATTCAGATATTTGTTGTAATATCACCTAATGCTTTTGACCGGATGGGATTTAAACCTATGACCTTAATTTATGAGGTTGAACAAGCTACTAGCTGAACTAGGCAGTTAAACTAAAATGTAATCAATAAATTAACAAATTATATAATTAGGATACAGTACCAAAATATTTTACGGGCCTGTGGGCGTTGTTGGCAAATACATGCTTTTCACGCTGGAGGTCTATAAATGCGAAAGTTGGTGAGTATAGATGGATGTATTTTTGAAGTTATACTTCTTTTGGCGCGATGGAGAAAAATGATGAGAGTGAATTTTTACGATGCGCGCGCACACCGACATCAAAAAATTTAACAGCATGAAGTTAGTTCTAGGTGGTATGAGAGTGAATTTTTGAAATGCGCGCGCATCGTGCGCGCGCATCGTGGGCGGGCATCGTAAAAATAACAGCATGACGTTAGTTCTAGGTGGTATGAAAATTGATAACTATGTTCAAGTTGTATATTAAGAAGTATAACTTCTAACGCGTGTACATAAGTACACAGTTTTTTTTACGCCAAAACTACTTTAACGCGGGTGAAACCGCGGGGCATAGCTTGTTATCTATTTATGTATGTATTTAGAAAAGTGAATGTGAATGATGTTCTAGGATATTATAGAACCCTAGGTACAGTAAAACACACGAGCACAGCGTAGCTTTGACAAAAGTTGTTTACCTACAATGTACCTCCAAATACAAGTATGTATTATAAAAGAAATCAGTATATGTAGCATATCAGTTATCTGGTTTCCATAATACAAGCTTTGCTTAGTTTGGGATCAGATTGTCGTGTGTAAATGTTCCAGGATATTATAGAACTCTGGGTACAGTAAAAAACACTAACACAGCGTAGTCTTGACATAAACTGTTTATCTATACATCTATACAAATAAATAAAATTGGAGTGTCTGTTTGTAATATTGAAATAACCGGTTTTTACTACATAAATATGAATATATATGGGTCAATCAACTTTTAAAGTACTCCTTTCGTGTCCCTATGAAATTAAAATCCAAAAACAATATTAAATATGTATATTTTGTAAATATTGTTGTTATATTATGGATTAAGATGCTTAGATGTTATGTTACTATGTTTATATGTACAACTTTTTAAATTATTAGTCGCTTTTTTGTAAAAACGCAGGGGAACACTGTCGATATTCGTTCAAAAACAGTATGTCCCCAGGTATGGGTCACAACAAACATTTGCCTTTTTTTCGGCTTAGCTGCTTAGAGACATAGGTTTTTAATATTTTTATTAGATAGCTATTGGAGTAAGCTTAGCTAAAAAGACAGTTCATACATATTTTTTTAATTATAACGTACTTTGTTATTTTTTTAAGTGTTTGTCCCCAAAGAGAGTCTAAAACATCAATTCTACTGCGTTATATGAAAAAAAATCAAAATTTCTCGAGAAATAGCTCTAAGCTTTAGTTATTAGCGAGAGTGATTGTCTCTAACTACGTTGGCAAGCCGCAGCAAGATCAGTGTCCCACAGGTCGGCCGTCACTGTGCGACAAGCTCTCAAGGGGTGTGCGTGGTTTTATTACCGCTCTACTAAGTTACGACATAAATTTGGGTAAGATTTTATAATTAGTTGCTTTTGTTATTTAAATTTAAAGCCTTTTTGCTCTAATTTTAAAATTAGACCACTATCATTTCGTTTCATTCCGTAAATGTGAATTTATAATCGATTTTCTGTTACTTTTTCCCCCGCGTTTCTGTAAATTTCTCTGGCGTTGTAGGTAACTTTAGAGAATGTATGGCAAAGGTGATACCGATTTTAATCATAATAATTCGTCTTTATTTGTAATAATAACGTCAACTTTCTATTAATTTTAAAATATTTGAACTAAATATTTAAATAACTGTATTACATGTAATTTCAGATTGAAATAAAATACAAAACAAAAAGTGTAGGTAAATGTCAATTAGTGCGGCTGAAAAACAGTAACTTTATAGAGAACGATTGGAAAATAATTCCGAGAGTTACGAAGAGGCAAAGAAAGCCAAGGGAACGAAATCCGGAAACATAAAGATTAGTCAAAGATTTGACTCCAAAAGAAAATAACGAAAAATATGTTAAACAGAGTTTTGGAAAATACACCGCCAAGTTTTCGGAGACCTGAAATTACGATTTAAGAAATGCGGAAAATCACAGAAAATGATGAACATTTTTATATTCACTCCAATGATGGTACGGTAAATAATGATGCTCACCAATCTTGACAAACAGCTAAATCTTCGGACGATGATGAACCCTTGGTTGATCTCAAATTTACCAAAGGACATTACTAATAAGAGGCGCAAAATATATATGAAGAGGTATATTCCCACAGCACGACTAACCCAACACTTTACCGAGGATATCCCGGACGTCAGCCTGTACGACATTAGAATGGCTCTCAAACAGCTTGAGAATAACAAGACGCCTGGTGATGATGGACTTACAGCAGAGCTTCTAAAGGCGGGTGGTACACCAATCCTACGGGCCCTTCAGAAGTAATTTAACTCCGTCATACTAGAAGGTCAAACGCCACAAGCATGGCACAGAGGTGTGGTGGTGCTCTTCTTCAAAAAGGGTGATAAAACCCTCCTGAAGAAGTACAGACCCATCACACTGCTGAGCCATGTTTATAAATTGTTTTCGAGAGTTATTACGAAACGTCTCGCACGCAGGTTTGGCGACTTCCAGCCTCCCGAACAAGCCAGTTTCCATAAAGGCTTTAGTACCATAGACCACATACATACGCTGCGGCAAGTTATACAGAAGACCGAGGAGTATAACCAGCCATTATGCTTAGCGTGTGTTGACTACGAGAAAACCTCGGATTCAATCGAAACCTGGGCCGTAATGAGGTTTCTCCAAAGGAATCGAATACCGGTATATCGAGGTGTTAAAGTGTTTGTATGAATACGCTACTATGTCTATGCGACTCCAGGACTAGAACTGGGAGATGTCATATCTTCAAAACTGTTCACCGCTGCATTGGACGATGTCTTCAAGCTTCTGGAATAGGAAGGCTTTGGCATCAATGTCATGGCTGAGACCTTTGAAGACCTCGGTACAATGCTCGATGGCGTCAGCAGAGTCTCTCAACAAGTGGGTCTGAAACGTCCATGAATCACCCACTCTAGTTTAAGTTGGAGACTTTGCACTCGAAGTTGTAGAGAACTATATTTACCTAGGACAAGATCATCCAACTAATTAGGTCCAACTTCGAGAAGGAGGTCATTCGTAGAATCCAGCTCGGCTGGGCATCGTTCGGGAAGCTACGTAACATCTTCTCGTCCCAAATACCGCCGTGTCTCAAGTCGAAAGTCTTCGACCAATGTGTGTTGCCAGTGATGACTTACGGAATAGAGACGTGGTCGCTCACTATGGCCCTTATCAGACGGCTCAAGATCACCCAAATAGCAATGGAAAGGGCTATGCTTGGAGTTTCCCTGCGAGATCGAATCAAAAATGCTGAGATCCGCAGGCGAACTAAAGTAACCGACATATCCCGAAGAATTAAGAAGCTGAAGTGACAGTGGGCAGGGCACATAGCTCGTAGAACCGACGGCCGAAAAGTTCTCGAGTGGCGACCACGATCCGGAAGTCGCAGCGTAGGCAGGCCCTCTACAAAATGGACCCATGGTCGCTGGATACGGATAGCGCAAGACCGGTAATTGTGGCGATCTTTCGGGGAGGCCTTTGTCCATCAGTGGGCGTCTTTCGGCTGATATGACGCTATATTCTTCTGATGATGAACAACCTGGTTCAAGTTACAATGAAGAAAATTCTAAAATCGCAGTTGGTGATCTACTCCTTAACATTTACGCAGATATTTACAAAAAATAAAATCAAAAATTTAATTTTATGTTGATCTTACTCGCCGAATATTAGTTTAGAAAATAATGAATTATTTGAGAAGATATTTTTCATTGCTTTTATTTTATAATGGTTTCTTAGATCTCTTTTAGGCCTTAGATCTCATTTATTTTTAACATGCGGATTTTCAACACATTCTCTGTTGTTACCAAATAGTTTTCTCTAGCGTTACTAAATGTCCCTACCTTTTCGATTTTATTTTGGTAGTTTGTTACAAGATTTTCACTCATTTATACATAAAAACTAACAAAATGTAAACCTTAATACCTGCTTGTTGTCATATTATATAACTATTAATACTGATTATGTTCAAGTATGATTATTTTAAAAAATAAGCTGTCGCAATGGTTATGGTAACACCGTAGACCTTAAAACATCATTTATTATGTGATAATATAATGAAAAAGAAAGTCTGATTATATTAATATCTACTGTTTGATTATCTCTAACCACTAATACAATTTGTATAAGTAATATGTTGTGTTTTACTCCATAATAATAAGTCCTTATTTTAGTAACGCGAGAGATCCATAATCATAAAGTATAAAAAATATCCGAAAATATAACAAAAACTTCGCAGCTACTACGAAAAACATAAAATTCAATGAATTTCCTTGGTGACGGTACAATAAGTTTATTAAAATATGCAAAAATATATTTTCAAAAAAATCTTGTTCAAACCATTGAAAGGAGCACTTTAAAAGTTGATTGTCCCATATACGGTACATACACCAAAATAACATTTTTTACAATTTTTGTCTGTCTGTCTGTCTGTTTGTTCCGGCTAATCTCTGAAACGGCTGGACCGATTTTGACGGGACTTTTATTGGCAGGTAACTGATGTAATAAGGAGTAACGTAGGCTAATTTTATTTTAGAAAAGTCTTTTATTTTACTAAAAAACGAAGTAAACTAATTAACACGCGGACGAAGTCGCGGGCACAGCTAGTCTACAAATAAGTTCTGTAAAGGAGTTGGTAAACCAAATCGTCAGAGATCGCGCTAATCGCATCATAGCAGTTAACTACGAGTTTTATTTACGGGCAACTTCAAGATTAAACTATTCCTTAAGAATAGTTTGATATTGAGGATTCCTATATCCGTAGATATAGGTTAAAATCCACCGTGGCCTTTCCCTAAAGTTTCTACGAACATTAATTACATCCAGGAACAATCTACACACAATGAACAAAGGCTACCATATTATCCGCCCAGTCAATCATGCGTATATATTAGTACAAACTTTATACACGTAGCATAGCCAGTCATGGGTTTCTCGGGACAGTATCCATTCAGTGCCGTAAATAGGGCGGTGCTCTGCCACCGGTCCCCAGGCACAGGGCGTAGACTCTGGGGGTCTAGATTTAACGATTGATTAACTAATTTTTAACCTTCATTTATTTAACCGCCGATCACTATGACGATGTTCGGTGACTTAGCCGCTAGCCCCCCAGTCGGACTCGGAGCAACCGTTCGGTTTGTTCCTGATAAGTTCACGCTGCGCCCCTAGTGTTCGATTCCAACACATCTTTAGAAGCGCTCAGAAAAGTCTTTTTACACTGTAGGTATCCATTGTTCATCATCAAATCAATTAAGTAATTCCTAAGGTAAGATATAATTAAGACTACTAATACTTATTATAATACGAAAGTCTGTGTGAGAATGGATGTGTGTCTTTCACGCAAAAAGCACGGAACTGGTTTTGATGAAACTTTATAGTGATATGGTTTATACATCCAAATAAGTACATCGGGTACCTTCTTATTAATTAATAAAGTTTATGGCGGAGGAAACCGCGGGGAACAGCTAGTTAAGATATAGGTAAATAGTAAGGTCGTTTGATACACCTAGCATAAAACGTGCTGGGTAACTACGAACGTTAATTAGAAATCATATTTTTTTATTCAATTAAAATTATTATTCCATAAAATTAGTAATTTTTTATCGGCAATATTTTTCCTACCGTGCTGTGCATTTCCACTACTGAGAAATACTGCAGAAATCTCAGTAGGAATACTTTTGTTCAGTATAAATTTATATTTATGTTTATTTTTTATTTTGATTGATTTACAATACAACAATTTTATGGACGTAAACTTTAAATGAGGGCTACCGTTTTTGTGCTCACCAGTCGGCGCCACTGTCGCGGAAGGTCCACTTAGCTGATCAAAATCATTGTTATTGTGGACGCGACGAATGTTTTTACGAAAAATATTTCAAATCCTGTTAAAGTGTTTCATAAATAGCATGCCGCAGTGTTGTGCAGTCCCCGCACAACACTGCGGCATGCTATTTATGAAACACTTTAACAGGATTTAAAATATTTTTTCAAAAATTTATTACAGTCATCGAGCTGTTACTCATTTTGTAATTTATTTAGTTTTAATCCAAAATGTTGAGTTATAATCGCAGTTTTTATTAATAAACAGCGTAACTCGAACAAAAACAGTTATTTTGACGTTTCGTAGACCTGCCGCGATGCTAGCGGCAAATTGATACGCGGTAGCCCTCAGGTTTTTTACACCGAGCTCTTACACTGAGTTACAGGGGCGTAGCTACCGCCGTATTTGCACTATGGTTCGTTATGGTGGGTTGCGGGACTTCCCCGTTTTACTTACTTCATCTTCAACTCAGCGTCAGCGGGGAATCCCCGGGAATCCTTCATCGATATCGCGATGTAGGTACGTGTACGTGGTTGTACTTTGCATTGGATGTTAAACCACGGAGTGCAGTGCACTGTTTATTTACGCGCTTTATATAAATGTGCATTACATTGTAATTCAGTACAAACAATATTGTTCTTCTGGTTTAGCAGTATTAGCAGCGATTTGTAAAAGAAATGAGTGAAAGGAAAAGAGATTATCCCAGCGGCGCTGAGAAAAGAAAAATTAAACAGAAAAGGGACTAGGGGGTTATAAAAAAAGTGCCCAAAATTTCTTCATTTTTTCAGAGACAAGATATTGTGAGTGATTTAGATTGGAAAGGTAAGTACTACCCAACCCATTTATTAGGGGCCCGTAGTGATAAACAAGGAAATCTTTTAATTTCGGTCTGTCCATCTGTCCGTCACAAAAAGTTGTCTCCCCCCTCGATTTTCACAATTATACTGTTTTTAGGGTTCCGTGCCTTGATTAAAAAAAAACAAAATTCTAACTTATCTATAGGATCGATTAGTTTTGTTGTTTGTCTATCAGTCCGTATCGTATCGTTAATTGCGTGTTGAGAACTTCAGATGTGCAGACTCGCTTTAGGGTTCTCGTTTTGTATGGCCATGGCCACTACACTACGCGCTGCGTTTAAATAGCACGCAGGTGTATAGTAATGCACGGACGGGCTGCAGGTGATTTTGTATCTACTAATAGGTACGAGCACAATCCGCGTAAAGTCTGTGTGCGTCTGAACTGAACACTCTCTAACTGTGACCCTACCCTTAGTAACGTTATTTATTTATATATAACTCTTTTTAGTTTAGTATCAAAGCATTCGTATTTATTTTTTAACAATTACGTTTATTTTTAGATTCTTCTGAAGCATGTTCTTCGTCACATATCCATCCGGAAATAGAAGAAAGCCAAGCACATACTTTATCGGATGTCCATCCAGAAATCGAGGAACCCCAAGTCAACGATTCTGATATATCTGCAGATTGCAATGTAATTTCATCAGATAGAGGAAATTTTGGTGACAATTTAACTGAATGCGAACGAAAAATAATTTTTAAATTGGGTCCATTTAAACCACAAGAACCATTTCCAAAAGTTTTAGAAAATAACCGACCTTTTTCGGCTTATTATTATTCATATTTCAATCAGGCAGGCATAACAATTATAAGACCATGGTTATGTTATTCTAACGTTTTAAACAAACCGTACTGTCACTTCTGTTGGTTATTAGCAGATCGTCAAAACAAATCGTACTCCTCTGCTTGGGTTAACGGTGTTTCGGTTAGAAGCAATTTCACACAAACTATTCTTGACCATGAAAAGTCACAGCAGCATATTAGTGCCTCACTCTCTTATAATAATTGCTTGCAAGGAAATCTTGCAAAATCTTGAAAAGTATCTTGTCATCTACCTTTGAGGGGGCATGATTCTGATTCTGGCAATTTTATGGCAATTTCACGTCTGCTATCTAACTATGATGCAACTTTAAAAGAACTTCTTCTAAAACCGAAAGGTGAAATAAATTATTTAAGCCCTACGATTCAAAACGAAATTATTAGCTTGCTTGGTACCAACGTTAGGAACAATATTATCTCAGAAATTAAAAAAGCTCCATTTCTGACAATAATTCTGCATACAACACAAGACTTGTCAAAAATTGACCAACTATCTGTAGTTTTTCGATATATCTCGGTTACAGAAAATGATGATAATGTGGCTAAAGAAATAAAAATCTGTGAGTCCTTTTTCGGATTTATAGCAGTAACCGATTGCAGTGCTGCAGGTCTGAAAATTGTCATTTTAAATTTGACTAAAGAATATGGAATTGATTTGACTAAATGTAGAGGACAGGGATACGATGGAGCAAATGTTATGTCGGGTGTGTATGGAGGATTACAAACCCTAATAAAAGAGCATGCTCCAAATGCCGATTATGTTCATTGTGCTGCGCACGCTTTAAACTTGGTTTTGAACGATGCTGCGAGACATGTTCGTGAAGTATCGACTTTTTTCGATAATTTAGAAAAAATATATACTTTTTTTGGCAATAGTATAAAACGCTGGGCTATGCTAAGTGACGATTCCTCTGAAAAATATTTGTATACCCTTAAAAAGGTATGTCCTACCAGATGGTCTTCTAGGAACGACGCTTTATTAGCAGTAAAGAAAAATTTTTTACTAATCATGAAAACTTTGTACCAACTAAATTTAATTTCAAATAAAAAAGATGAACGTGAAGAATGTAAAAGTATAATTAATATTTTAGAGAGTTTTGATTTCTTAGTGCTCGTTACATTTTTTTCTTCACTATTTGAAATTATTAATCCTGTTTCTAAAGCTCTACAGCATGAAAATAATGACTTACAGAAATCTAGTATTTTATTAAGTTATCTTTTAAATAGACTGTGCTAATTAAGAAATCAGAATTCATTCAATAGTTTGCTAAATGAATCCAAAGATTTAGCAAAAGATTGGGGGGTAACAACTGTTTTTAAAAACAGTAGGCGAAAGATAACGAAGCGTTTTTTTTTTTTTTTTTTTTCATGAGTTATCACAAGATGAGAGAATTTCCGACCCGGAATCCTATTTCAAAGTCAATGTACATATCGGCGCAACAACATTAATTAACCAAAAACAAATGCGTCATAGGAGTAGTTTTAAGTCTTTGTTTAAATTACTCTTAAATAGTTAGTTAAACTTAATGAATTTAGTGTTAAAAATCAAGTTACGATTTATAAACCATCTTAACATTTGTACAATTGATGATTTCAATAGTTTAATTTACATTCGTTCATCGAACAAAGAAAATACGTAACATGTTTGTCGCCGCACATTTCGTATAAATACGGCCGACGTGTCGAGTACAAATCAGCGTTTTCAAGCAACTCCCATTGCTTCTACTTAGCCTGATGGTCGCGATTTTCAACGCGGCCTTTTCCAACAACATCTTTC
Organism: Pseudoips prasinana; assembly: GCA_951640165.1. Classification (NCBI taxonomy): domain Eukaryota; kingdom Metazoa; phylum Arthropoda; class Insecta; order Lepidoptera; family Nolidae; genus Pseudoips; species Pseudoips prasinana. The sequence continues at coordinate 11,867,164 of OX621254.1, forward strand.
CACACCAGTGAAAACAGGCGAACGTGATTGGTATCCCGAAGCCGTTTAAATCCAAATCCGACCCGGCGAATTACCGCCCCATTAGCCTTCTCTGCGCCATGGGGAAACTCTACGAGCGCATCATCCACGCCCGTTTGTCGTCGTACATCCACGCAAACGATATTCTCCCAGACGAGCAGTTTGGCTTTCGAGCCAGACACTCCAGTGTCCATCAGGTGCATCGCATCGTTGAACATATCCTGGTAAAAGCCGCCCGAACCCGTAGTCATACTGGAGCAATCTTCTTCGACGTGGCCAAAGCGTTCGACAAGGTCTAGCACAACGGCTTATTATATAAGCTGATTAAACTCAAAGTGCCTGACCGTCTCGTGCACATCCTACGAGACTTCCTTACGGACCGAACGTTTCGCTACCGCGTCGAGGGAAATTACTCCTCCCTCCGACCGATACGTGCAGGAGTTCCCCAAGGCTCAGTCCTTGTCCCGCTCCTGTTCTCGCTGTACACCAGCAACGTCCCCAGACCCAAGAAGGCTCATCTAGCCCTCTTCGCTGACGACACGGCTCTCTACTACTCCAGTAGGGACCCGTCAGCCATCCACCGAGAACTCCAATCCTCAGCCGATGCCCTCGGCAAATGGTTCAGGAAATGGAGGATCGAAGTCAACCCGACCAAGAGCGCAGCCGTGCTCTTCTCTAGGGTAAACCCCGCGCCCACCACAGATCCCGTCCGAATGTTTGGTAAACCGATCCCCTGGGAGAGGAAAACCAAATACTTGGGAGTGATCCTCGATCAGAAGTTAAACTTCAAGGACCATCTGAGATACGCTCGCAACCGTGCCTCATTTGCCCTTTATCGATTACACAGCCTCCTGAATGCACGCAGTAAAATGTCCCTTGAAAACAAGGTGAGAATTTACAAGACGTGCATTCGACCCATGATGACCTATGCGAGCCCGGTCTTCGCGCACGCTAAGGAACATCTCATCCACCTCCTACAGGTAGTCCAGAACAAGTTTATGCGACGAGCCGTGGGCGCACCATGGTTCGTCCGTAACAAAAGCCTCCATGCCGATCTCCAATTGCCTACCATCAGGCAATGGATGAAGCAAACGTCCAAAAGGTATTTTGACTCTGCCACTCACCATCCAAGTAAATTGGTGGTACAGGCGGTCAATTACACTCCCCTCCGACTCACAATTAAGCACCGTCGTCCGAAGCACGTCCTAGACGAACCGGACGACGAGACCACCGTTTACCTTGAGCACATCAAATCGATTAGAGACTCTCGCAACACTGCACAACCGATATTTCGTACTCGCCGGACGCGAGTACGACCGCGAACGCGTCGCGACCACCAGCGTCCTCCATGACCCTTAGTTTGCATTCGATCCGATGAATGCCCGCTCCGGACCTAAACCGGTAGCGAGGCCCGCGTCGCGCATTATCGTAGAGCGACAGTTGCACAAAATCCCCTAAAACCATGACATCTTGCCCTCTCCACGTCAGTATCCGCCCAGAGCCGAGGTTCGTGGCCCACAGGGGGCGCCCTCCGGCGCGGGTACTTAGTTTGTAGTTTATATTTGCTAGGCCGGTTAGAGCCCACGCTCACCCCTACTGTCCGGTGAAGCAGTAAAAGCCGAGAGGCTAACTGCACGCATCACGTTAAAAAAAAAAAAAAAAAAACGAGTACAAATCACTTTCGCTCGAGCCGTCGGACGGTACGGATCACCTTGTATCGACGATTGTTATGGAATAAAACTTCACGAAACATATTTTGGGTTTTACTATCGCCATGAGTAAACAACCTTCAGTGAATAACCAACGTGCAGATAATAGTGACGTCAGTCTTGCTGACGTCATCATGACTAAAGACAACGATACCCCCTTTTCTCCGTTATATACTATTGCTGTTTAGATATATTAATTTCTCAAACTAAAGAAAGATTTCAGAGCCTTTGCAACCTGAGTAGTATATACGAAATATTACAACCGGAGAAACCCCTATCTTCTTCAAGTGAAGAGATATTAAACGCTTCCGGAAAACTGTCTGCTAAATACATTAAAGACATCTCACTTAATTTTTGTGACCAATTAAAAGCTCTAAAAACATGCCTAAATTCTGAAATTAAAAAAAAATATTCCATTAAAGAACTCCTTGAATTATTGCTAGTAAAATTCAATAGTCTTGCATCCAGTTTTCCCGAGGCAATCACAGCATGCTTTTTATTCTTGACCCTTCCAGTTACAACCGCAACGGCAGAAAGAAGTTTTTCAAAATTAAAACTAATAAAAAATTACTAAAGAACTTCGATGGGACGAGAACGGCTGTCAGACATCTCACTATTGTCCATAGAGGCAGAAACTTTAGAAAAACTAAATTCATCATCGGCCATAAATGATTTAATAAATCAGTTTGCCGAAAAAAAGGCAAGGAGAGTGAATATTTAAAATTCGATTTTAATTTGTAAAATGGGTAAATTATCTGATAAATAAATATTTCTTTTCACAATATTTTTTTCTTTTGTGAAAAATCTTTACCTCCATATAAGGGCCTCCAAGAAAATTTTTATACAGGGCCCCGACAAGGCACGCTACGCCACTGCTGAGTTATGAAGTAAAACTGCTTTACGTACGCTTACTTTAACTCGGGGAGTAAGCTGGGGAATGCGTGACGAGAGCGTTACAAAAAGTGTGATCGGGCGAGGCGATCGGACGTTGAGAGGAACTTAGTGAAGTTAAAGCGAGAATATATTTAGGTACTTTCTCCCATAGCCTATTTCTTAGATAAAGTCATTATCTAATAAATATTCAAAAAGCCTCATTTGTAATTTTAACATAACAATGGCTTGAATTTATAAATTGTAAATTTGATTTTGATCTATTCAAAATTATTCCTAAAATCTATGTGGTCGTCTCGGCCTATTCTTTATTGCTATTTGATTGTGGTTTATTTATTATTAAACGTAACGTAATTCTAACTAAATAAAATCCAGTTGCACCCACACACGGGCTAAACCTTTTACTTTTATCCACCTGTATTCACAATAAATGAATTTGGACGCACGCAATACTGTGTGTAGGTAGGTAGGTAAAACCATAAACACCGCTGTCACATAAAAGAGTTATACTGATTTTGTGCAACGACAGCTTCCATAGCCAACATCATCAGCTCAATCAGTCATGTGGTCTACATAATGCGCATAAATTCGATCCGCTTAGCAGTAGCTTATTGTTGTGGGCTTTCATGTGGTTTTAACATAAATTTAGTATAATAACATAGCCTTATCTTCTTTAGTAAATATCATCAATGTATATAAACAATTATGCTACAGCTAGTATTACTTAGGTACTACTACGTAGGTTTCGATATCTGCCAATAATTATTTAAAATATTTAGGTAAACAACAATTTTAATGACAGATTTTCCTTATGCAGCTAATGCAGCATATCTAACGACCGGAAGCGATGCATCCAGTACCAGTTGTACCAGAGGCCTTGTACCAGGTATGAACGATTCTTGACTTCATGGTTTATCTAGATAAACATTTTTAATGGTCAAAGACAAATAGGTTTAATGTACGTATTATTAATTAAATGTTTTAATAATTAATTAATAATGTTTTAAACCTGGCTCTGTTATGAAACCTAGTTCTCGGTCAGCCTATCAAACCTGGTTTAGTTTATTTTTTATTTGTAGCTATTAATTAATAATACATGGTAACCTGTGATACAGCTTCACAAAACATATCTCTTTGACAATAACTTAATACAAACTTATAAATGTTTTTACACAATCCGTGTACCTAAATATCTATACTAAAAATAATTATGTATACCTACTTAATATTCACGAAGCTTAGAATGGTTTTGTTGAGTATACAATATCATAGTAATGGGATTATAAAACTAAGCATTCATCATCATCATTACAGCTTAAATAAGTCCACTGCTGGACAAGCCTCCCTCAAGAATCATCTTGAGGGGATATGCCATAATCGCCACGCTTGGCAGGCGGGTTGGCGATCGCAGTATGATGGTCGTAGTACTTAGAAGGAAGCTGCTTCCCGTCCTCTGGTAGATATTCCCTCGGGTCGACTTCTACGCCCCCCACGGGATGAGATGGGGTGATGATATTCTGATTCTGATATTTGTCGCCGTCACCACACAGCAGAAACTAAGCATTAAGTTAAAGGTATTCTAAATATTCTTGTATTGGTAATGTTCCCAAAATACGGGCAGCATTACCACGCTGTATGGCAATACCTATTTGTTGGGCAAAATATAAGCCAGCATTCTGGGAACGTGTCGCCTCAACAAGGCTAGCTAGCAGCTATTTCTTTATACATAATTTTGGCTGCTAGTCCCCACGGCCTAATGTTTCTACCCCAAAAGGCACAAATATGTAACCGCTATCAAGTGTACTATATTTACGCCTCTTGAGGGCCTCAGCCGATTCAGCCGCCGCGCCAGCCTTATTTTGGGAACCGGGAAGATGAGACGGTGCAAGAGTGTCAACACAGGTAGCGTCCCAAACCAAAGGTCGCCCCATCCTCCAAGGAATGAGAGTCATCCCGTCAGGCCTCTTACCATCATCACGCATTAAACCAATGGGTTCTAAAATGGCAGCGCAATTGGCGGTGATAAAAGCACGCCGGATGATGTTGTTTAAATTAGCGTGGCGGGAAATACGACCAACACTTTTTAAACAAGATAAGCCGTGGTGACCAAGCCGGCCAACGGCTAAACGGCATCGCCACACTGGCAGCGGTGAGGTGCGCAGCATGGCGCACCCAGGCGAAGAGACACCGCTATACGGAAACTCGATAAATCCATCAATGTTCCCGTATTAGGCGATGGGAGGGCTTGTAACCACCATCCTGATTCCCATTCTGCAACAGCTAAGAGCCTGTAACCAAGCCCGGCCGTCTAAATTTACATTTAAAATAGACGACAGTGTATTTTTTACGGTGCCGTCCAAACTTTTTAGTAGCTCAGTGTGCTTCCATAGCTGGCAGCATCGTAAAACGTACGTAAATTTGGGAACTAATAAGCAAAATTTTAAGATCGTAAAAGCCATGTGGGTATTATTTTTTAACAATCGATCTGAACATTGTAAAATCATTTGAATTTTGTCATTGATAAACGAAGGAAAAGATTCGTCAAAAATTGGGGAACCCAACAGACACAAAAAAATTTTGTCAATAATTTTATATTTGGGGCCAAAACCCTGCATTTGCCAAATCTTTTGTGGGAAAATTAAGTGCGAGCTTTTTGTTTCTTAACAAAAAGCTCGCACTTCGAAAAATTTTGATCAAGGCCGATATTATGAAACTCTTGTATGAGATAGCTGAGGTCATCATAAACGGTATTGACATCTCCACAAATTGTTCCATCGTCCAAGTACCAAACGTTTAGCTTTGATTGAAGACGTTGGATGATAGGGTGAATTGTGAGACTGAAAATTGCAGGTCCTAAGGGGTCACCTAGTTGACAACCCACTGCAGACAAAATTTCGTTATTTAAATAGGTTAATTTTGTTGGACCCAAGTTGTATAGGTTGGAACTATTTTTCCAATTGAGGTGCGATCTTTTTGCAGCAGATTTTAGCTACAAGGCGGCGATATGTCAGTCCAACGGCGATTGGTCTAATGCTACCATCACTTTTCTTAAGGGCACAAAGATTGGCACCGTAAAGAATTTCGCATATATCTGTGTTAACTCGGCCTGATAGCATTAGGTTAACTAATTCCGTCAGGTTCCTTAAAAGAATATCGCCCGTTTCTCCATTGCTACCACACAACAAATCTTTCAAATGTTGTGGTCTCAGAGCATCAATACCACCTACGGACCCACTTTGAAATGAAGCCACTGCTAGAGTTACTTCCTGTGCAGATATTGCAAAACCCATTTCATCAAAATCCGTTGGAGCCTCAGGAAGAAGAAGGTTTGCTGCTGGCGGTGGATGTTTTTCCTCTAAAGCCAAAAGAGTTTCTTTATTACCGGGCGCTATTGCGTCATTGGAGAACAAAATGCGTGCAGCACCTATTAAATCAGCATCGCCAAGCTTGCTCTCCACGAGATTACAGATACCATCCTCACTCACTGGTTTCATGGTAAATTTAGAATTTTAGACCCTTATAAAAGCATACCTGGGTACAATCAAGGCACTGCACGAGTCCGTCCAGCGAGACACAACATTGGACAACAACGTTTAATATATTCTTATTAAAGCTAAATGGCTATATCTACGTACAAACTAAAACTTCGCTAATAGTATAAAACTAAGTCGCTTCCCGCTGTCCCTATGTATGCTTAGATCTTTAAAACTACGCAACAGATTTTGATGCGGTTTTTTTAACAGATAAAGTGATTCAAGAGGAAGGTTTATATGTATAATACATACATAATAAAGTAGAGAAACGCTTACACGTGATGCGTGCATAAACCTTTTTTTTGCGCTTACCTACATTTCAAACGCTGGCTGAACCCTACGAGATAGATTAAAATACTATACTTACATTAAAAAGGTATACAAAAAAGTCTGCCATTGTATATGTCTCTCTTTTAGTGATGATAACCCACGATAATCATTTGTTATCCTTTAATTTTTACGAGAAATAATGGCTTATTTGCGAAACTATTTTAAGCAATACAGCATTAATCCTTATCCAATTATGTACCTATGTATTTTCATTCAGGATTTAATATAAATCCATATGGCCCATACAGCATATAATTTAAATTAGGTAATATTTTCGAAGATATTGTAGATTTAAAATGCAGGAACATAGCGGTTGCGGTGTTACCATATTCCCTCTATTGTCCACCGTGCAGTTCATTTAGAAAATGGACAAAGAGTATATTTCACTAAGATCAATATACAAGAAGTTTATAATAACCCGCTGGATGCAACATTAACAGCATTCTTCTAGTTATGTGCTCAAGAAGATTTCGCGAAAAATCTGACACACCTTAGTATTCGATGACACATCTGGACAACGCCCTGACAAAGTTCCTTCATCGAGGTTTCAGCAGCCTTCGCTAAAGCACCGCCCGTGAAGTAACTTGAAAGTGGGTGGGAGGAAATTGTGAGGAGCCAATGAATCCTCACAATTTGTCTCCTATACCAGCGGCCTCATCAAAGGATCAACGTCATACCATGAGGCCTATCGTTACGATAGATACCGTTAGGCTCTCAGAGAGCCTCTTTTTTTATTGGTACATTAATGTTATTATAGAACATACATTTTGCGCTTCATAATGTTAGAAATCAAAAAATAAATTCCAAACCATAGACACATAAATACTAACTCGTTCTTTTTTCTAAACGTAGGGGGAATAGACTATTATAAATTGGGGATCTGACTGTGGATCTGACAATGACAGCAGCCGTCGATGTCAATTCCATAGTCACCAGAAGAAGACAAAACAAAAAAAATGGCGAGCGTTCCTTTTCTTGGGCTAAAGACACACTCTCAGAAAGTATGTACCCTTTACAAGCAAGCTTTAAGGAATTTAGAAGCGTTTTACGATAGACGGTATGTTAAACAATAATATTGTATAGCTAATTATTCCCTTGTTTATTAACCTTTCGTTACGTAATGCCAAACAACCAACCTAACCAATACATTTTTCTATTCATTTTCAGATTTTTACTTTTGAAAACGGTTTCCCCATATTCTGAGAGAAACATTATAACAGAATGAACATGTTTTAAGTTTATGTTAAGTCCCGAAGGTTATGTTTTTCTTATAACATATATATTCAGTAAAATATATTACAAACTTGTACTAGTTCATAGTAGAAGTTGGATACCGTAAAATGTTGCAACTTTGCCTGGATTTTGATGTTTTTTGTATATATCTTAAAAACTATTTGTGGTTATGGCGTTTAATGAGTTTTAGTTAGAAAACAGACCTTATGCCTTATCTAGTAGGACTCAAAATGTCATCAATCAGGCAGTATATTCGAATTACAAGTAATCAAAGTCGCAGGCAAAGTTGTAGACAAACGACGCAACTTTGCCTTGACGGATATCTCAATAAATAATGTGTTGCGTTTTGTTATATTTTTTCCCTTGTGCATTAGACATCGTGCTTGTCCCTGGCAGTCAAATTATTTACATAAAGTAATTATTATTTTTTTCATCATCAATAGGCAATGTTGTAGCATGTTCAACCAACTTTCTATACAAAAATATCGTTAACTGTAGGGTTGGCACAAAAAAATAACATTTTTATTAATCAACTTTAATAGTTAAAAAAAATGTCCCTACAACCTACAGAAGACAGACAGGTATTGGCCACACAGTCAATTCACTGTCTCTCTCTCTCAAGTGGACAATTTTATGCAGAATTTTATTTTAAATTTTATGCAGGTATTGCTCAGGCCATGCCATTCCAATCAGGTATTGGAATGGGCTTATATTAAAACATTCGAATGTGCAACGTTTCAAGCACCAAAGTATATTAAAGACAATAAACTATTGACTAAGACAATAAAAATTGTGTCGGTCTAAGAACGCCCGAGCCCAGCGTTCACCTGGCATTTTTCTTTAAACAGATAATATTTTCCATTTATTGTAAGTAGTTAAGAACTACAATGCGCAAATCTAACATCGTAAGAGGACAGCGAAATTCTGCTGAAAATTGACTACCTCTGCGATGTGGGCTTCTTCCTGTGTAGGTCGACCAAATGGTTTGCTATGAGTGTTTTTACATTTATTGACAATTGTGCAACGCGGGATCCCAAATTGTTTTTCCGCTTCATATGAGGAAATAACTTTGTTTTGCACGAGGTCTGTAGCAATTTCTAACAATTCTACTGAATCAGCGCATTTACGAGCGCCTGGTTTTCTTCTACTTCGCTTTTTATCCTTTCCAATTTTTCCGTAAGACTGCAATAGAATGAACATTTCTTAAAATTCGCATCATTATTATCACAACGTTGCTAATAAAAAGAACCTCCAGTGATTTGTACACTACATGTCCGAGTGACTTATGCACAGGAGTCAAAAATACAGGCCAAATGAAATCATATTAAAAAAAATATTAATCTCTGAGCACTTCTATTTTAAATATTTTGTTAATTTAATAAAATCCGGTTAGTGAAAACCCTAGACCCAGGCAAAGTTGTGTCACTCAAGTTTCCAAAATACTGCACAACATTGCCTACTGCGTTATTTTATTGAAATGATATCATTTTCTTAAAAATATTAGATGATACGGAAAATAGTTAGTCTTTTCTTCCCTCGGGAAGTGACCATTTCTCAAAAACGCCTTTTTTCTAGCTGAGACTTCAAAAGTTGCAAGACACTAAAAAACTCTGCCACTCACTACGACTTTTGACGCACAACTGATGGAGCAACAATGGAGTTACTAGTGTAAATAAAATAAAAATATGTTGCCGGAATAATGGAAAATACTACCAAATGGTAACACATTAGAAAAAACTAACCAAATGCGAGATATCTTAACCGAAACGAAAAAGGCAAAGTTGAGCTTAAATGGCAAAGTTACAACATTTTACGGTACTAATAATTCTCAGTATTTTAGTAAATATTCCGTAACATAGGGCCAGTATCAGTGCAATTAGTATTTGTTAAGTACATTTAGTATAATTTGTGGATATATGCTGAGATGTAATTCTACTTAATATTTTTGCAAAACTGATTAATACTGTATTTGCTGTAGTTTAGTACATTATTTGGAACTGACTAAAATGGGAGTTATTTTGGTATATTTGTCTTATGGGTATGAATTGTGTAGTTTTATTTAAATGGGTATGTTTACAAGACTATGACATTTATATAAAATATGCATTTTATTATACCTAATCCCATTAAAATATCCAAAGTAAAAAATATTTGGATGTGTAAGGAATTCTACAGTTTATATGTGGTATAGATACAATATTTTACTCATTTGAACAAGGCTGTTCTTAGTGTAACATTTACAAGACTATGTTTATGAATTTTGTAATTTTCTTTATAGTCTATGAAACATATAAATAACAATTTCTGTTTTTTTTTTAAATCATTCAATTATGTAAATAAAAAAAGAAATCAAACATTTGTAGTATTAGAAATTTAAAATTGTATAAAATATCCTAATATAAAGCTGTGCTATAGGTTTAAAATCATGCTCTTTTTTCAAATCAAGTGTTATACAGTGCTATAATAACTACACAATCAAACAGATATATTTAGGTTTTCCTAGAAATTGCCATGAAGAGTTCTAAAATGTATTTGTTCCATACCATTTTCAAGTATCACAATTTATTGTATTCTGATGACTCCTTTCCTCCTAAAGACTCCTTGATTTATTTTATTAATATTAATTCCATTTCATGTATAAAAAATATTCATTATATTTTAATACTTATTAGTATTTTTTACTTTTTAGTATTAGTACTTTTTAGTTTACTTATTAGTAATTTATTTGACCTAATTAAATACAATAAGATGTTATCCAACACATTGTAATGCTCAAGTAATTCTTTGATATAAAGTCAACAATTTGTGAGATGCTCATAGCCAAACGTACTCACTGGTTGTAAGCAATCAGTGCAGTTGGTAGATTTAACATAAAAAAAGTCACACCCTTTTCCTAGAGGAGTAGCCAGAGACAACAGATTTCCATTTGTCACAATTTTTGAACACCTCAAAATTTGCAGTCTAAATTGTATAGTACCCATCCTTTAATCTTATTATATCTTTATTTTATATTTATTGTTACTCTTTGTTTTGTAGCAATGTATACCGCTACCATGCAGTGCTCCTGCGTGCCAGGTTCGATGCTCATGCCAAGGAGACCGACATGATTAAAGCTTCACAACTACTCAAGGAGGGACAAGAGGAACTGTTCATGAACCAGCATCCCATTCCTAGGGCTTGTAAGTATTATTGTTTTGGTTAAGATGTTCATTGACCTCATACAAAATACCAAACCTTAAGGTAAGTTTCTAATAGTCTTACAATCATATTCGATATTCCGCTGTTTAATTATCAAAATTTAAAATTGTGATAATTAAACCTGCACATGATCCTTGACAATAACTTAATCTAAGTTAGTTAAATATCATTACTGTTATAAAATAAATCTTATTGTAAATGATTTCCTACAATCCCTGTACCTAAATATCTATATGTACCTAGAAATAATTATATATTACTATGAACATGTTCTGACTATTTACAAGCGCTTTTTTAAAGTCTACATGAATAAAATCCTTTTTTTATTTTAATCACTTTAATGCCATTTCAGAAGAGCATGTATCAAGGTAAAAGTCACTTTATTACGCTTGTACACAGTAGTATTAACCGTGGCAAATTTCACTACATTACTGCTTTTTAGCATATGGAGGGCAGTATTCATCAGATGCTTAATTTGATGTTGTAGCCCATTACTGTCCCATTGCACAGCAAGGTTCTCCTCTCATATTAAGTGGACATTGGCCATAGTCCTCCATGCTAGCCTAGTACAGGTTACACTTCACATACCATCAAGAGCATTTTGAGTGAACTCTCAGGCATGCAGATGTACAAATCTAATGTACAACTTTTCTATAATTAACTATTACGCACTCCTAGGTTCTGCACATTAAAACTCCGAAATATTTTCCACACACAATATTTAATCGAACAGAGTAAGTCTTACAAAGAATGCCTCTTTAATAATTCTCCTACCCTATTTATATTTTTATCAGTGACAACCATTTGAAAGTCTACTATCGATTATTAATATATTCAAGATGTAAAATTATTATAGTAATTAATAAAATGATAATCACTAATCAAATAAATAATTACAGTGTAATAATAGTATTATAACATAGCAGCTACGTCATAACCGTTGCGCGGCTATTGAGTACTTGATAACATAACATTGTTTTGAATGCTGGAAGGCTGACAGGCCAGTTGGTGTAGTTGGTGCATACTTGCCTTTCATGCCATAGGTCATGGGTTTAATTCCCATTGAGGACAGATATTTGTATGCATGAACATGTCTGTTTGTCCCAAGTCTGGTGTAATTATATATCAGAAGAAATGTAGTATATCAGTTATCTGGTTTCATAGTACAAGCTTTGCTTAGTTTGGGATGAGATGGCTATGTGCAAATAATTTCCCGGGATATCGCACTAATATTATAAAGCCGAAAGTTTGTGAGTATGTATGTTTGTTACTTATTCACGTCTAAACGGCGGGAGCGATTTAAAAAATATTTGGTATGGAGATAGCTGACACCCTGGATTAACACATAGGCTATAATTTATAAAGTTTACGCGGGTATACCGCGAAGCACAGCTAGTTATTTATATAATAGCTGTGCCCCGCGGTTTTACTCGCGTTAAATTTTATAAATTATCACAGCTTCTCTCCCGTAGGTGATAGCGTGATAATATGTAGCCTATATGTTGACCCGACCTCCTAGTAATATTCATGCAAAATTTGAAGTTAATCCATACAGTACTTTTTAGGTTTAGCCCGGACATACATACAGACAAAAAAAAATTCTAAAAACTATATTTTTGGCTTCAATATCGTTTGTAGATCATGCCCCAAGTATCCTTTAAAAAAAATCGATGTACAGTTTTGACTTTCCTACGTTTCATTTTATTATATGTATAGATTATTTTGCCAATTTTGTACAAAAAGGAAAATGTGTTTAGCAGACTTTCAGTTGCAGTTGCAGTGCACAAATACAAAACAGTTACATAACACAAATATTATGCACATAACGAGATACTCTACAGTCCCTTAAGGTGGAGTATAAGCTATCTGCTACACTTATGAATGAGGAATTGGACACAGCACATTTGGCGCAGTGACTAATATGGTCCCCCTGCTACTACCCCGGCGCTTGTTTGAAATCCCACAAGACATATACTTGTGACTCAGAAATAGTTGTCTATTGCATTGTTGTTCTGAGTCTGGGCGTACTTTGTGTCCCTGAATTGCAACTTTGTAAAGTGCGCGTGAGTAAAGGGGTTTAATGCCTTAGGATAAATAAATATATTTAGAATATGCATTAAGGATAGGCGCTCATAGCCAGGAGGCTCAGATCCTGAGCGCTACATACGATATGCCTTCTTTAGACGAGGTTTTATAAAGTTTTAATCTCACGGTAGGCAGTGGTTTGCTGGGCTGCCTGGCATTTCGAATGTTCATGAGCAGCAGTTACCACTAGTCATCCACAGGTGGGCCAGTAGTTCGTCTGCCTCCAAAAAAAAAGACAGGGAACATGTTATATAACTAACTGTATGACTCTATAAACATTCATTGTTTTCTACCATATTCTAAAAAATAAATTACTAACATTACCATTATTAATACTAATGTACATAGTAATCGTTTTATTTTTTTATAGTAAGTCTTTATGAATATTTTTCTTTGTTCAATTATTTCATGAATACTCAGAATGCGAGCTAGGGCTGGCACCTTTGAAAAAAAATCCGTAAATATTAAAATAGGTATTGTAAAAAAGAAAGTACGTTTTCATCAGAAAGCTTCGTTCTGCCGCTAACTGTAAGAACCTGACCGGACTGTGACGTGAAAATTGTCTACTACTTATCCTGAGCAGCGTTACTAGCCGTCCGGACAAAGCCAGACACTGTTTGTTAGGCTTTTTCGTGTGCGGCCAAATTAGACTGTGCTGTGTTGGTCCAGCGTAGGCTGGCTTCCTACAAGGTGGACCGACGATCTTGCAAGAATCGCAGGAAATGCTGGATGCGGGCAGCACAATACCGGCCACTGTCTAAATCCTTGGTGGAGGCCTTTGTCCAATGGTGGACGCTTTTGATGGGCTTCTTAGATTTGCCATGTATTGGATTCCGTGTGCACCCTTCGGGTTTGGAACTCTAAAAACTAACTAGCATCTCATTTCAGTTCTCCAGTAATATAGTCTCTGTGTATTTGACAGCATCCTGAAAAGAATTTGGAATGAAGTGGTATTAGTTTATGTTCTGTCTTTTACTTAAGTATAACCCGGAGAAACTTTAATCTTACCATTCCATGGAAAAAATAACAATAATATCCTGGCATATTATTAAACACACGGCTCTCTGATCCCAAACTTAGCAGAGCTTGTACTATGGAAACCAGATAACTGATATACTACTTTTCTTTTGTGAATACATACTTATATAGATAATTACACCCAGACTCAGGACAAACAGACATGTTCATGCACACAAATATCTGTCCTGGGTGGGAATCGAACCCACGACTAGCGGCGTAAAAGGCAAGTATTTACCAACCACGCTAACCGGCCCATTCTGGTGTCGGATCGAAACTGCCGAGACTTGACATCATCAGGAATTTAGTACGCAGGCTCTATAAAGCCCCCAGGGTTTCGATTACCTTCACTGCCTGTTATAGTTTATTCCTCTGCCTAAAAAAAATGATAAGATCGTACCATAACCTCTCTGCAGTCTTTTATGTCAATACGTATTTCAGGACTGCACCTTTCCATAGTCAAACATGGTGTTGCCAGCCCTAATGCTTGCTTACTAAATACGACATGGCAGTTAATAGTAATTTATGATTGTCTAAATATTCAAGGTCCAATAATGCAGGAGGAAGGTACTAAGTGAAGTAAACTGCTATCACCTTGACAACTTTGTTTCTATTACATTTTATTTCATCATCATCATAACCTTCTTACATCTGATAAGACTCTCATAGCCAGATGCACTCACTGGTCTGTGTGTGATCGGTATGAAAAAAGTACTTTGGCACGCTGCTGTAGATGGGTGATTGCCAAAGTAGTTTTAATTGCTGAGCGTCTCCGGTCTTCGGAGAGCATATTAAGCTGTCGGTCCCGGTTGTTGATATTAGACAACAGTCGTTAAGCCATGTTAAGTCGTGAGGCCTAATGTGTGGTTTTAATAACTCTAGCACCAGGGTAACCCCTTGCCCATATGATTAAGAGAAGATAACAGTCAAAAGACTTCCACTGCTCGCTATACTATTTTATTACCTCGCAATTATTAAGATAAATTAGATTACAATGGTCCTGTGCGAGCATTAGTCAACATAACAGCAAATCAAAATGTAAAATACAAGCAGATAAAAAAACGCAGGCAAAAGTTTATAGTTATTGTTGACGAAACAAAGTAATCCCGAAGTTTTGAGCAGATGGCTCGTCTCTATTTAGAACGGTCGTCAGCTACCGCCTAAGATCATCGTGATCGTTATCGGCGTTCAAATAGATGATGGTTAAAAATTACTAAATGCTTCATTCAATCGGCTTCAACGTTCAAAATTGATTCCGGATCATTTATTACGTCACATCTGCTTATGGAAGCCGATTGAACGAATGAGTTAGTTTTTTTTTTATCGTTCATATATTTAAACGCCGATCACGATGATCGGCGACTTGGCGGTAGCCCCCGAGGTGGACATTATATGAATACATATCCGGGACAAATCACACACCATCATCTAGCCTACTAAGCAATGCTTGTACTATGGATACTATACAACAATAATAATAATAATAATTTATTAGCTTCAAACAGTATAAAACAATATTACAAGTATCGGAAGCCTCCTTTTAAGCATATAATGCTTGTGTTAGGAGACTTCGCTCTTCAAAAACAGTTGTTCATATTTAGTGTATCACAAGTACGTACTTCAATACTAATTCTAACAATAGGTATTACTAAAAATTACAAAATATCATGTTACATACATTGTTTTTTGTCACAACAGATAAAAATACTTCTGTTTTTGTAAATATACATACAATATCCAGAAAACACACAGACCAATACAAATAGACATGTTTATGCTCTTAAATAAATGTCTTTTGCGTGGATCAAACCCGCAACCTTTGCATCAGAAGGGGTCACTACCGAGTCACGGCGGTGTTTTTCTATACCAGTTTTCACTCAACCTTTCGCATATTTGTATTGTTAAATTATGTGTTAGGATATTTACTTTTATAAATATTATTTTCTTTATAATTTATAAGTCTCTCCCTTTCAGTCGCCACAAGTATCGGCGGAGTTGCCCATGAGCGTGTCGTCACACCCCCGGACTGGATCCTGGACTACTGGCACCCATTGGAGAAGGCCCACTATCCTGAGTACTTCAAGAAACGCGAACAACGCAAGAAAGAGTACATCGCTATGTGGGAGAAGGAATATGGACCCGCTGATAAGGAATCGAAGCATTGAATGTATAGTTTTGTTTATGTAATATAGTGAATTGTGTTAATTTAGAACAGTATTTTCATTTCGTTTTATTGCTGTTATCTAATCGTACATAACTACATAAGTTTTGAGACGAAAGAAAAGTTGCATAATTTTTTTAATAACTAACGTATGTGTCTAATATTTTCAGTATACGTTAACCACCCCTGTTTTTAATACATGCCCTTAGACGATTCTCCAGTGACTCCAAGTTAGGGTGGAACTTTCGCCAGGCCCTGAGCTCTAACTCAGTCCATAAAGAATAATCCAGCGGGTCGAGATTAGGGCTGTAGGCGGCCATTAGTTTGCTGCGATGAAGGCTGGCACATTTTCCCTCAGCCTAGCTTGAGTCGTTTTTGCCTTATCGTCCTTCTCACAGAGCCTGGGCGAGCACTCCTTTGGCGATCTTGCAAGGAACTTGTCTCCTTGTATCGTTTGATAGCGTAATACGCGAAGTTACGGTGCACACCAAAAGTTTTCACCTTACGGAAAATCTCCATTGGTTTTTACCCCCACCTTAAATAGCGATATCACGGTCGCACGTAATTCTTTGCTTCCCTCCATCAAGAGAAAATTGAAAGAAATGAATACCTATGAAAATCTAAGAAATTAAAAGTGGAGCATTCAAAATTGGAGAAAGAAATAAATAGCAACTAATAATATTTTATTTAATTTTTTAAGTACAAAGTTTGCCTCAAAACTTATGAACCCATGAGGTATAATTAATTCAATTATTTCGCCTTCAAGAAGCAGTGCCGAAAATAGGGCGGTGCGACCGTTGCCCAGGCGCAGGGCGTAGAGTAGGGGTCGCAAGAATGGCTAGACCAACCAGGACTATTATTATTTAAGGTTTGCTCCTGATAAATTCCCGCTGCGCCCCTAGTCGTCGATTCCAACACATACGTACCTACCTACTACATGCCAGTATTATCAAAATGATAATACTGGCATGTAGTAGGTATATGTAGATAACTTTGAAGCATCTGTAAAAAAATTATGATAGTCTCTCCATTTATCATAAACAATAGAAGAGAAAACATAATTGGCATGAATAGTTTGTTTATCTATGCCAATGTGTGGAATAAAATTTGGATTAAAATTTAGAATTTCATATGGGGAGTCATACAATGGGAATTTACTGCACTGGTGAATAGAGGTTTTCCTCTCTACCATAATTATCTTTTTAAATGAATTTAAAATTAGAGGGCTGGCTTTGTGCTTCCAATGCTCACCTGATCATATAAACTAACTAATTCAGACAGTTTTGACAATATGTTGTGATTTTTGAGAAAATATGCCTTAAAAACATATTTATCTGCAAGATATTGTCTGCGAATAACAAGGGGAGCGTCTCCACTCTCCACCTGCAAAGCATTGATGGGCGTGGATCTCATGGAACCCAGAACAATACGGAGTGACTTAGACTGAATGGACTCTTATTTAGCCAACGCGATTTTACTGCAGGGCTCAAGTAAGAAAGTGCCATAATCCAGTAAGCTTCTTATTGTGGCATTGTAAATAAGTTTCAGAGTGAAAGGGTGAGCACCCCACCAAACACCTGCAAGTGCACGTAACATATTTACATTCTTTTCACATTTGTTAGTAATGTAATTAAGATGTGAAACGCCAGATAGTTTAGAGTCTAAAGTAACCCCCAGAAACTTTACTCTATCCTCAACTCTGATAGGAGATCCCTCAATTTCTAGGTGAACATGTGGGACCACTCTTTTACGGGTAAATATAACTGCTGAGCATTTTTGGGGAGATAAATCGAGACCATGGGAGAAAAGCCAGTTGTTTAAAGAATCTAGAGAAACCTGCATGGATTCTTTAGCAGCTTCAATGGACGAATCAGTAACATACAAACAAAGATCATCAGCATATTGCAAAATTTGGCAATTGATGTTGAGAGACCTATGTAAGTCACATATATAAATATTGTACAATAAAGGGCTCAAGACAGAGCCTTGAGGTAATCTACGCCACACCGATCTGGCACCATACTTTTCCCCATGAATGTGCAGGTTGATCAGGCGACCTAATAGCAGATTGCAGATACAATGAATCATCTTTACTGGGATACTCAGCTGACTTAACTTAGTCCTGAGTATTGAAAGAAGAACACTGTCATAAGCAGCTGAAATGTCCAAGAAAACTGCAAGAACAGATTTATTCTTACTAAAGGCAATGCGTGCATCGGTCACAAAGCTAGTGATGCTGTCCATGGTGCTAAATCCTTTACGAAAACCAAACTGAGATTCAGCTAAAATACCTCTATTTTCCACTAACCATTCCAACCTGTTTTTAATTAGGTGCTCAAATATTTTACATATAACAGGAGAAAGAGCTATAGGACGATAGTGATCTGGGTTATTTTGTGATTTCCCAGGTTTTAAAATTGGGATGATTAACTATGTCTTCCAGTTGTTAGGGACACATCCCTGAGAGAAACATAAGTTTATTATATCTAAAAGATATTGCTGACCAAGAGGACCCATCATTTTATAAAAAGAGTAGGGAAAACCATCGAACCCTGGAGCTGAATCCTGTACACTATGTAATACAGCCTCCAGCTCAGGTAGAGAAAAAGGATTATCTAGAGGATCATACGAGGGAGCACTTATACCCAAAGAAGGACATTCTCCATATAGAGGAACATAAGACGGGGCCAATTCGTTAAGGAAGGATTTAGCTGTCTCCCGAGGAATTAATGATGGATTACAGGGAATGCAGCCACGTCGAAATCTTTTAAAAATTTTCCACACAAGGGAAGACGGAGAAAGGGAGAAGCAAAATTTCTTCCAAACCTCATTTTTCTTTTTCTTGAAGAGACGTTTGGACTTTGCAACAATTTGATTATATTCCATCAGGTTATTCGGGGACATATCACTAACATATCTTAATTCAGCTTAATTTCGGGATTTTATGATGGCTGAGCACTCCCGGTCCCACCAAGGTGGAGAAGAGGCTTTCCCTGAAGCTGAATTTTTAAGAGGTATGGAGTTTTCAGCTGCCCAAGACACAGCATCAGAAAATTGTGATAGACAAAGATCCAGGTTATCAGCAGAAATTGTAAGCAAGGAGATAATTTTGTGATCAATAGACTGACGGTACACATCCCACTTCGCTTCTGAAGTCCTATATTTGAGTAGGGGTATCTTATCCTTGTGAGGAAGAAATCTGTTGATCAAGGTAGAACATATTGGGTAGTGATCACTACCATAAGTTAAATTAAGCCGTTTCCAATCGAATTGGGCAGTCAAACTAGCTGAACATAATGTGAGGTCCACACAACTCGGTCCTTGGCCAGCTCTAGGGAGACGTGTTGCAGATCAATCATTTAGGACACATAATCCTACCTCGTCCATTATATCAACAAGGTCTAGGCCTCCACTATCACAAGAGGGAGATCCCCACAGGGTATGGTGACAGTTGGTGTCTCCTAAAAGAACTATAGGAGAAATATTAAGGCAAATATTTCTAATAAATTGTAAACAAAGAGAGTTAGGGGAAGGAATATAAACAGAGACAAAATTAATGCCACTGGCCTGAATGCCAACAACATTAATTTCATCTCCATGAGATGGTAGAGAAAGAGGAGAGAAAGAAAGAAGAGAATGAACAAGCATAGCAGAACCGCCATAACCGTCAGACCGGTCATCACGATATGTGCTATACCCAGAAAAATTAAACTGTCGACTTGGAACTAACCATGTCACTGATATTGCAAAAATTGCAGGATGGATAGTATTTAGTAAGTGAGAAATTTCATGTTTTGGCACTCCTGGCGTTCCATTGAAGTAACTGTAGAGCCATTGTTATTAAATTGTATTGAGCAGATTAAGTGATTGGCAACGTGGTCAGGTAGTTTATGTTTGGATAAAAAGGAGTTTAAATAGGACACTACAGATTCTAATTCTTTGACAGAACCAGCATCTACAGGTGAATTATTAAGAGCACAGCCATTAGCAGCTGAGGGTGTAAAAGAATAGTTGTTCAAAGTATTTTGATGAGTTTTTTGATTATAACCTGGAGGTGATAAAGGAGAATGAGACTTCTGTGCTCTATAAACAGTTTTCCGGTGAGAACTGGAAGGAAAAACTTGGGAACTAGATCGAATGTTACGGGAAGCATGAAAAGAAACATTGGAGGCAGCAGGGCTGGAAACAGTTGCTGTCACATCAGCATATGATTTGTAACATGCAGGAACACTTCGTGAGGCTTCATCATATGAGATGCTGTTTTGTGCCATGATCACTTTGATATGTTTTTGTCTCTCATATTCAGGACAACTCTTACTGTAAGCACAATGGGGACCTGAGCAATAAAAACGTGTGGCTTCTTCACTTGAACAATCTGCCCCAAAGTGCTCCCCGCCACAGCGAAAACACTTGGGCTTGGACCGACACTGATTCTTGGTATGTCCATACTTACAGCATGAAAAGCATTGGATTGTTGGGAACAAATATAATTGTACAGGAAGAGAATTGTAGCAACAAAACACACGCTTTAGAAGGATCTGTCCATCAAAGGTAAGAACTACCATGGAAGTTGGCCTCCACTCGGAGACACCATCAATCACCACTTTACGGTTCATTCTCCTAACTTTTAGAATATGGCCACATCCTCTTTCAGGTTTTAAATTCTCTAACACCTCAATATCAGTCCAATCAATTGGAACATCTCTCACAATACCCATCCGAGTAATATTATATGTTGGTATGGAAGTTATATAGCCTTTGTCTGAAATTTCAGAGTTACCAAGGAAAGCATTGGCATCCTCAGGTGTCTTAAACTCCACTGAAATGCGGTTTCTGCCTACCCTTTTGATGCCATCAGCTAGAATATTGTTAATGTTAAGTTTCAGCATCAACTGACCAAATTTGATTGGATGAATTGATGTGCCAGATGCAGGATTCTCAGATTTGACTGAGACATGGACTAAGAAGGGACGAACATCTTTATGAGAGTATCTAGCACGGACAGATGGATTTTGAGTATTGGGGGTGGTAATCGGCGTATGTTGTTCAAAGGGAGGAGATGGATGAGAGGAATGAATTTTTTTTGGAGGGGGAGGACCAACTGAATCATCACGATTGCGAACCATGCGTTCCACAGCCTCAAAATTTTCTAAAGGGGCCGTCAAGCCCGATGAACAAGGGATATCATTATCTATCTGCCGTGGCACAATAGGTAGGATCAGGCGGACGGCCATGGAGAGTTTCATCAACCTACATGGTCGGCCGGCATAAGCCTTAATAGGAACAAATAACTTACCTACAATAACACAAATTCACAACAAACAGAACAGACACAAACACAAAGGCTTCTAAAATAAACACAAAATTTAACTTGAAACGCCAAGAAATACAAATAAAAATACTCCACATGTGTATAAGTGTATTTGCCAAGAACACTTACCGGAGAATCCAAGTAGCTTATTCGGGACTATTTTAGTGTATTATCTATGGTGGACATTGTGAAGTGCAAGACCATATTATGGAAACAGAAGAATGGGCTTACATTTATTTTCAAAAAATTACATGTTCAAATAATGTAACCCACGTTAGCAAAAATTTGCCAATAAAAATAAAATATATTTAGAGAAAGTACTAGGTATTTTGTATTTCTAATTATACGTGCGAAGCGTGTAGTGCATGACTAGATTTCTTCTATAAAAGGAGCGATACAAATATACTTGATACCCTTTCCCACACTCTTTCCCCGACTCTTTTATGGTGGTTATGTATAAGATTCTATCAGATATCAGAGAATTTTCTACAAGCTAAGCTAAGTAGCTGCCTACTCAGAAACCGACCGAAAGCTCAGTAGGAAACCTTTAAAAAAATATTCTCTTATAAATCATATTGTCTCTAAATGTCGACTAAATCCCAAGCCCTTTGTCACTTAAATAATCAGAAGTTTTGTAGTAAGTCTGGACTTGCTACAAAAGCCAATAGCTGGCTATTTGCTTTTGTAGTTTTATATACTTACTTATTTGTAGAAAAGTCTCTGATATCTGATAGAATCTTATACATTACCCCATTGACCTATATGTATTCTACTAGACGCGCAATCCCATATTGAGAATTTGCTCACTGAGTTGTAGCGTGGGCGCTGCAACTCAGTAAGCAATTTTGGCCACCGCGCCCGCGCCCCTCACCTCGCGCACAGCCGGACGGGGGCAGAGTTTTTATTCGAAACAGCGTGTCTATAGTCTCCGCCAGATAAGAAAAAACTAAAAGTCGTTAACACCCGTCTACCAATGTAATCCAATATTTCAAAACGATACGAAAAAAATGTAAAGGAAGTGTCGCTAACACGATCATAACAAACGTATCGCGGTAAGGGGTGTCCTTGACGCGTTCACTGGGCTTGAGTTACAAACCTTTTGGCCAAAACCATATTCAGTTGTGTTTATTTTGGAAGGTATTTATTAAATGAAACTCTTAAACCAAATTCAAAGTCAAATCATATATTTCAAATAGGCTCATAGTTTCGTATTAAATTATTTATTAATAATTGGAACACACGACAGTCACTATTCGGAAGAGGAATCTGAACCCGTGCCCGTGTTTTCACTCACGGAAATTTCACTTTCTGAAGAGTCTGTTACGTGTATAATAAAGCGATCGGCTGTTTTATCTATCTGATGATCGAGTCCCTTCATCTTGACTTCTTCCTTTTTGACGTGGTCGACACAATTTTTCCATTTTTCAGGTGTTACCTGATTTAAGGCATCATTAAATAATTTTTTAACGTCTGTTAATTTAAATGTTGTATTGTGTCGAGCAACGTAACTTTTCGTGTCCGCCCATACGAGCTCTATTGGATTGAGCTCGCAATGATAAGGCGGTAACCGTAATACTATTACGCCTTTCTCTTTCGCCATTTCATCAATTGCATATTTTTGATAACCACTTTTCACAGATTGGACTTTTACGATTAGATGTGCTTTTGTGTCCTGTTGGTCGAACGCGATTTCTTTATCTTGCAACCAGTCCATGATCTGTTGCTTTCTCCAAGACGATGTGGGTATTTTTTCCAATCGTCTGAAAGTCATTGTATAAAATTTAGAATAATTATAACAAAAAACAAAAATAAAATTGGCCCTTTATGTAAGTTGTAGGTACCTGGAATGATAGCTTGCGTTATCCATAACAACAACGTCATTAGGTTGCAGCTTATTTAAAACTTTCGCGAACCATTCTTCAAAATGAACGGCATCCATGGCTTCGTGATAATCACCAGTCTTTTTACAAACGAAGACCCATTGACAATCGTCCAAAAAGCCATTTTCATTGCCAATATGCACTACAATGAGTCTGCTGCCCTTTCCTGTAGGGTTTTTAGCGCCAGTCGACAGACCTTCCAAAAATGCTTGGCGTGATGACGTCACAGTGGTATCGGTCCAAGCTTTCGCAACAGTATGACCTAAAATAATTAAGGATAAATAAATGCACCAAACTACAAAGGAAGAAAATGAGGGTGCAAATTGTATAAATTAGTGACTCATAGTATGACAATTGATTTTTACCTGCATTGACCCAAGTTTCATCCAGGTAATAGATATTACGGTTTTCGTTTCTGTAGCCTTCCATTTCTTTTAAATATTTAGTTCGCCACAGAATTATTTCTGGACGTTCTATTAAGGCACTTTTCCTGTTCTTTTTTTGGTACTTAAATTTCAAATGTTTAAGAACACGTCTTAAGGTAGTTTTGCTAAAGTTGGGCAAAGTGTCATCTTCATTTATTTTCTGCTGTATTTTATCAATTGTAGGCAGCTCACCTTCCATGAAAAATCTATGCACTTTTTGCCTTATAGCTGTCTTGTCAAAACTATCCAGTTTTTGGATTATGCCTAATTTGTTCTTTATCATCCCCTTGGGTTTCAGTTCATGGGTATCTTTATATTCCCTCAAAATTCCGTAAATAGCACTTTTACTTACGCCAGTTATCTCTGCAGTCTTATTAACCATAGCCATATTGGAGCGGTATTCATTCTCAGGCCAAGTATTTTTAGTATGTTTAAATACATTTAATACTATGGTTTTCTCGCCAACAGACAAAATCGTACTTTTTCTCTTTTTAATTGGAGAATGTAATGGTTGCGATGATGAGGGACCTATAATCAAGCATTTAAAAAATACAGTGTAAACTCTAGCGACACTTAAGGGAGATCCATGAAGTTTGTGAGCAACATGATAACGTATTGACAATGCATAACAACATAACGACAGTTTAGCAGCCGAGGTAAACACGTGCATGCTAATTACAACAAAAAAATTAATGTTTTTTAAATCGAGTGGCATTAAGGCTTTTGCAGACCAGCGCGACTTGTCGCGCGACGCGATATTAAACAATAGAATTTCTTAGAAATTGCATTGTTAAATATCGCGTCGCGCGACAAATCGCGCTGGTCTGCACAAGCCTTTAAATGGAGTTTGCACTGTACTTTACTATTAAGTATAATAATGCAGTCTAAAGCTGACTTCACACTATGAGATATAATGTATAGTTTATCCCGAGATAACAAAAGAAACATGTAATATATATTACATCTCAGTGCAAACGGTTCCACTTTAAAGTACGGTGAGCGATATTAATTTATATCTCGAGATGTAATATATGTCTCATAGTGTGAAGATAGCTTCAGTTTTAAAATTTTATTGACATTACTTTATCGATCAAAAACACGATAAACGCAAAAAAATGTTATCTAATTATAATTGTCAATGCATAAAATATGGTTGTCTCTGTGCCCGTTCAAGCGTGAAAGCGAATAAAAAACAAACAATAAAAAAATAATTTTAAAATATTTAAAGTTAATATTCACCACATATTATTTACACGGTTAAATATGAAGTAATTACGTACATAAGTCCGTCATTAGTCTATTATTTCATAGGTATACATTAAAAATAATTTAACCAACCTGCTTGAGGTTCAACGATTCTCTGCCGTCGCCTTTTTTGAGTTGTTGGTGGATCCATTCTCACTTCTTCACTCATTAACAATTACAAAAATAAAACGAAACAGTATCAAAGTAACAAAACAAAACAAAACACTAAAACAATTAACAGTAACAAAATAACAACAAATTCGTGAAAACTTTCCGATTATGGAGTACGTACGCTCAGTCAACCCTACGCGCAAACCAGATTTGGAATGAGTAATGACATTATGACACTCGAGACGAAGGATGCGTTAAGTACATAATTACAAAATGGCGGAAAGGTAATGCACCCCTGACTAGCTCTGACGTCACACACAGCGCCGAGTGTGAGGGCATAACCCAAAAAATCAAATTTTCTGGTAAGAACTTTAAGATTCGGTTATTTTAATGAATTGTATACTTCTATGAATATAAGTTAAAGCTAAATAAATAAATCGAATTATGGCATGTTCTTATATTAAAATATAAGTTGAAAACATAAGTAATCTAGAAAAAAAAAACACACCACGAAAATTATTTTTGTAATACATAAACAATAGCAATTACATATTTCATTGATTGAATATGTATTTTTTTAAATTAAAAATATATATCACAATCATTCTTCAAATTTACGTATTTCTTACTTATTCCGTTGGGATTACGTGTATGGTATTATGAAACTCGACCGATGCATTATTAGCGACAGTTTTGTATGAGGGGCGATCTCTGACGAAGTTTTCCGGACTTTTTGGTACAAGTCGAGTCAATAACTTTTATTTTTTTCTTATCTGGCGGACACTTTAGTTATACATATAAGTCAATGCATTAGGTACCCATATAAAAGAGTTACTAAATTTGTGGGATAGTATATCAAGTATTTGTATCGCTCCTTTTATAGAAGGAATCTTGCACATAGAGTAGATTTTCATATTACGACTAAACGGCCTTTTTAACGGCTGTACTGAGTTCCATGTTAAATGTTTGTGATGTGCTGGTTGTGGGGTTAACTGCGACGATTAACACCACCCCATCTTATCCCGTGTGTGGGTAGAAGAGACGTATCGAGGGAATATCTCCGAGAGAACGGGAAAAATAAATAGAATCAAAAGCAAACCCTTTCTTTTACAATTTATTATCGTTAAAACAATTTTATAGAAATATAGTTTAGGTTTAGGTACTGATATAGACTTCGTCAAAAAAACTAAGAATAGTTAATTATTTAAATAAATACATCACAATAGTTATTGCGCCATTCATTTTTCATACACCAATATAACCATGGACAATATAAATGCAAAATTTAAGTTACATTTTGACAGAACTTAAAATAAGTAGAAGAGTTAAGTAGCTTGATATGTTACTGAACCTCACGTAAACATGCAAAATACAGAAAAATATATATATTTACTCCCCATACAAGAATAACGATAAAAAAAAAACGCCAGCACATCCCGCTACCCCAATCTGTCAAATTTCTTTTATAGATTTCCAACTTTATCACATAAGCATAAGGTTCACTTTCAATTGGTGAGATTTGACAGATTGCTTTGGGGTAGCTTAATGTGCTGGCGTCTGTACGGGGCGCCAAAAATGATTTTAATGCTGTTTTTGAATCGACTTCGTTTCTTTTATTTGTATTCTCTTCGAGATGGCCAAATACCTACACGCCTTTTTCAAATAAGTAACTATTTAAGTTGTATCCATTTCATAACAGTAATAGTAATTGAGTATATTATAAATGCAAGTTTATTAGTACCTAGGTAAATAAGATAAAGGGTATAATTATTAAAAAAGAAATGGCAGTAGTTGAGCGGCAAAAATCGCTGCGGCAATCACCGAGATTCATAAGACACAACACACACTTTTAAACAATCCCATTTTTATCAAATTCGTTGACAACTACAATAAAACTATTATAATTTTTTAACCGGCGCGGCGGCGCGCATGTATGAAGAATATAATGACAGTAAAAGAGGTGTACAAAGATCGTGACAAATGGAAATTCGTTGTCTCTGCCTACCCTGGGAAACAGGCGCGAGTACGCGAGTATGTATGTACAGACGCCAGCACATCAAGCTACCCCAATCTCTCAAAATGCTTATGTGATAAAGTTGAAAATCTATAAAAGAAATTTGACAGACTGGGGTAGCTGGATGTGCTGGCGTCTGCACAGAAAACGATGAAACAAATAATGTTTGTATGCGCCACGCATTAAATAAGTAGTTCCTTGAAAGTAAGAACAGAGTGGTTGGAACAAAATTAGTTGAATTTTTGTTGCTTCCAATCGAGTTGCGGATTGCTGTTGTCACCATCGGCGCTCATAGCTAGATGCTCTCACGGATCCGTGATTGGCGAGGTTAAGCAACTAGGCTCGCGGTCAGTCTGTAGATGGTTGACCGCCAAAGTGGTTTGATTCCTGAGCGCCTCCGTGCTTCGGAGGGCACGTTAAACTCTCGGTCCCGGTTGTAGCCTTTAGGCAACAGTCGTTAAGCCATGTCTGAAGCCTAATAGGCGGCTTGAACAGCTCTGGCACTAGAGTAACCACTGCCTATACGATAAGTGAGCATCATCACACCAAAAACGTCCACAGCTGGACAAAGGCGTACGCCAAGGATTTCTACTAGGGCCGGTCTTGCTGTAATACAGGTATATTATTCTAAGGTATAGGTATATATTATATTTACTTAATGATATTAAATTGTCTCTTTACAAACTGTAATCTGTAAAATATAGGGTTGCCAGCTAGAATATTAACTAACGGACAGGAATTTTATTTTTAAAATTAATGGTCCACCACAACTGCTTTTTACCTATTGGCAACACATGACAACTTATCAAAGTGTTGCCAGACGGGCAGTAAAATGGCGATTACAGTATTTTGATTCTTTTTTTAAATATATACAGTTATGTGATATTATGCCGCGTATATCTGAGAAATTGAGTCCATTTCTAGGGCTGAAAATAAGTAACTCTTTTGCGTCTGTAGTCATTTTAGTGGGAAATATTTTGAACCACTACTACTGAACACCACACTTTTAAGTTAATAAATTTCGACCAAACGAATAAAACGACACATTAAGAAAAGAGTGAGCTTTACACACGCACGACTTCAGTAAAATTTCGTAGGTAACTGGCTATGCGAGAATGAAACTGCGCGCTCGCACCTCTCTCTCTTACCCCTACGTCATAAGTACAGTAAGTCATATACGAAACGTAACTCTCTTTCTAATTTCTAAAAACTAAATCTCCCTCTCAACTTCCGTTCGCCTCGCCCGATCACACTTTTCGTAACGTCACGTATTCACCAGCTTACTCCCAAAGTCTGCGTGCGTAGTTTTACTCTAATGACCTATCCGTTAGAAAACCCATGACTCCAACTTTAATTACATCATTTTTGAAAAGATCTCTTACATTACTGGACCGATATTAATTAAACAATGCTAAAAACCACCGCGAGGAAACTGGCTTTCAAATGAAAAAAAAAATGTGAGCCGTCACGGGACGCCTGGCAGATGTGAAACATCGACATTATTTTGTAAAAGTAATATGCAGAAAAGAACATATTGTGATAGGAACTAAATATGTCATAATGATAAAATGAAAAGTCGATTGCGCATGCGTCACGGCATGCGTCGCCACGCCAGAGATCTGTTTTACGTGCGGCTATAGATGTTTCACATCAAAACCACATCGAAATCGCTCCATCCGTTTGAGAGCTACGATGCCACATACAGACATCGACGTGAAACTTATTACTACCCTCTGTTGCGGGGGTTTAAATTGTTTTGATCTGATCTAATGACATCCTACAAGACGCTCAACTTATCGTAAGATGCGAACGTAGCGTTGTAGTCGTGACTATTTTGGTTTACACTTATAGAATAAGTCAATCCGTTCTAAGCAAACTATCATGTAGATCTCCTACTTCTATACAATCCATTATACAAACACTAATCTTCTAAATATTACTTAATGATGTTGAAGTTCTTGGATTTGTAAAATAGGCGTTTATCCAGCCTCGAACAGTGACAGTTAAGGCCCTTTGCGGGGGCTGCAAAGGACCCTCCCAAAACTTATCTCGCCCACGACCAAAACTAGCCTTGTACCGCTACTGCATATGACAGCTACACAACAACCAATCACAACGCTGCATTCTTATCGAAGGAGCTCGAACTTGTAAGCAAGCTCTTAAAATACGAGTGACATGCTTGTCAAGTTTTATTTCCACTACACATGTCTTGACAAGGGCTGCAATAACGCATATTTAGCGCTACCAGCTCTGCAGCAACTGAGTGTCAGCAACAAAAAAAAGCCGCTGGCTTTTTAACCAACCTAAAAAAGGAGGTGCAGCAACTGAGCTTCAGCAACAAAAAAAAAAGCCGCTGGCTTTTTAACCAACCTAAAAAAGAAGGAGGTATGTATGTTACGCGATTTCTCAGTTACTCGCGAACAGATTTTGATAATTCCTTTATTCGATTGGAAATGGTTTCAACATCATTGTCTCATGTATATTTTGTTTAAATCGGTTGCTATAAAAGAAAAGTTAAAGTAGGTTCTGTTTTTTTTTAATCACTGAAGGAACACTGATTTTGAATATTATTTTTTAATTCAAAAGGCTATGCTTTTAACATGGTCCCATATAAATGTTATAGAAACATAAATTACCTCAGGATTTATTAATAAATTTACAGTTGACGTTGACCTCATGTTGATAAAAACAGTAATAATTATAAAAAGAAAAAATAAAGGTTTTCAATAATTTCAAAGCAATATTATGAGAGCTTACAGAATTGGAGAAATGAGTACAAAAAACTGTTTAGTCGATATTTAATTTAACTTAATAATAACATTAATAACTTTATTTTTCAGTTGTGACCATAGATGATAGAGTATTGGACTACAAAGTATAAAAAAATTGATTATTAAACGAAGCAAACCTAAGCCTAAGAAAAATTTAGTATTAGGTAGGTATACCATGATCACAACTGAAATATCAGGACTCACAATGATCCATCATAAAGGTTTTAGCGACAGCTTAACGCAAAAAATCTACTTTCACCCCATCTCATTGTGCTATTTGTTCTAAAATAAAACCTTTAATTCGTATAAAATGGACATTCTTAAAAATATTTACTAGGGACATAAACAGTGGAGAGTCAATGTAGCTTCAGGGCCTAAAATATAATCACCTCCTATTACTTTGTGACTGATAAAATACCGCTACTTGCTACTGTTTTCTGGTGAAGCAGTGAATGCATCAAAGGGTGACTGTATACGTCGAATGGAATATGAAATAAAAAAAATATAAAATGTAAGGGTCAAGATTAGAGATGTAAAATGACTGAATGAATGTTATAAACTTTTAAATGACCGGTCATTTACTGTCAAATTTCAGTCAATTTGACTCAAATATTATTGTCTATTCTCGACTACCACCCAATTATTTATTTATTTAGGTACCCAATTTATATGCAAGTTTAAATGAAGCATCGTTTTATTTTCTATTACATCATGAGACGACATCAAAGTCGATGCGCGAGGCGATGCGACGTTGCCATTTTGTCTTAAATGCACGCATGATTAGAAATGTAAAATGATTAACACTATATAATAATACTATAAGTCATAAAAACCACTTTTTCGTTTCAATTTAGAAGTTGTAGACTTTTATCAACGACAAAAACTTAAACGGTACTAAAATATTACTGAAATCAAATTGACTGAAAATGACCTTTTTTGACAGTTAATGACCATTTTTGACCAATTTGACCGTAAATGACAGTCAGTCTAATTCAGTCACTTTAGTCATATTCAACACTAGTCAAGATGATGACCACTAGATGAGAAAAATTTCAACGTTCTAGTCCCATCCAGAGATTCTCAAACAGGGGTCTGAAACTGCGGCGAAATGGTCCCAGAAAAGGATGGCACGGCAGTGTTGCTTATCGCTCGACTTGGCGGGGGCACTGCCGTGCACCCAGATGTGATGTGTGAATAGTCGATTGAACAGAATCGCTTTTAAATAAACTATTCACTAATCCTAAATTGTATATTCCAAATTAATAAAAGGTGATTTAATTAATATGTTATTTTTACAGGTCCATGATGCGATTTTGCATTAAGCTGTCCCTCACAGAGTAACAATATAAATCTAACACCAAATGACGTTAGCTACAGTACGTTCAGTTGCCCCCGAGTGTTTGTCCGCGTCCCCAGTTGTGTCCCCCGAAGACTGTCCCGCCGGGCCGCGTGGGCACCCTCGCCTGCGGCGCCGTGCCGAACCCACCCACGTACCGCGTGTCCGGGAATATCCGTTTCCTGCGATAAAGCAAATTAAAAATACCTATAAATTGTAGTTACCGCTGCAATATAGATACAACAAAACAGACACGTTATAGTTCACATAACTAAATATTCTTGTATGCCAAATTATATTCTTCATACATGCTCGCTGGTTTGGAGTAGTTCTGACCTAGCCTTTCTTGAGAACATCTCCTTTGTCAGAGGCAAAAGAGGTATGCAAAGATAGAGGGAAGAAATCCGTTGTCTCTCTCCTCTGGGAAACTGAATAAAATCACCCTAATATTATAAAGGCGAAAGTTTGTGAGTGTGTATGTTTGTTTGTTACTTCTTCACAGCTAAACGGCTGGAGCGATTTTAATAAAATTTGTTATGGAGTTAGCTGACACTCTGCATTAACACATAGGTTATAATTTATAAAGTTTAACGCGGGTAAAACTGCGGGGTACAGCTAGTAGTAGAATAAAACTGCTTTGTACATTTTTAATCTACTTATTTTTATCTAGTTTTTGTCGCGATTTCGTTGAAGTTGCGATCTTTGCACACCTCTTTTGCACTGTTCTTTTCGCTAGCTACAATTTCTTACAAACAACCTTAAGATGGAAAAAAGTTGTATGACATGTAAATAGTAGCATAAGAATGTACAAAGGAGGGCTGGTCTATCTGAGCTTTCTTTTAGACAACCTCAGGATGGACAAGAGTTGTATGGAAAAAGAAAGGTTGGTGAGGTCGCGGCACGGCACGGCACAGGATTTTATTTTGATCAAGTTATTTTTATCCTTATTTTATTTAACTTAAAATTCATATTACTGTATTTCGATACAATTATATGAAATGCCGTTTCATTCCACGTACCGGCGCTGTGTGCAGTCTGTGGCGTTCATTAATTACCCGCAAGTCACATAGATCACAGGATTATGACACCTATGCTAATTGTAATAAGGTTCAAAACGGGCGGACTATGGCGATTGACGACGCTACGACGTGTCGCGGCATGCCGCGTCATACCGAAGCGTCCTTCAGGCTGCCGAAGCACGCCGTCCATGCCGCGACATCAGTCTGCGTCGGACTTTAGGATTATTTTTTTAATTTTAAGGTACGTATTAGTACGAATACTCACAAGAAATCGGGTGGCGTGAGTAGAGCAGGACCTCCAAACTCCTGTGGGTACTTGAACAGTAGGAAGAATGCCAGGTGACCGATTAGGATACCCAGCAGTTCCATCACTCCACTGCAACAATAAATTCATGTGAATGCCAGCGGCATAGGCTGATGTAAATTACAATATAAAAAAAAAACAGGAATGCCCTGCTCCCATTATTGTTGAGAACTGATACTCCTCAAGAGCCTTTTTATTGTGTGCCACTTTAGTTTCCAGCTTATACTGAGTAGTAATTGTGGGAGGATTGGACGAGTTCCAAGAAAAGACACTTCTTAATTTCCAGGCAAAGTTAAACCAAGGCAAATATTCACACAAAACCTAATTACTTTAATTCTACTCACCCTCCACTAATAACAAGGTTGAACGCCAGCAGCACCCACGGTAGGTACATCGCCTTAAACCGTGTGCCGAACCAGAATGATACAATGACATCTTTGTTCAATTGGCACCATACGTACAGGACAGAGAGCACCATGGGGTCCATCAAGATCTGAAAAAATATCAAGTTATATTATTTATATTCCATATAAATAACCATTTCATGTTCACGGTTTCTGTATTCGCCGCATATTTACGGAACGTATCCCCCGCGAACAAAGAGCTTCTACTATACAGGATTAGGATACGGATTTTTTTGTGATATTAAAGGACTTTTTTGCTTTGCAGTTAAATCATCATGTGAGCCGAATGACCTCCACAGCTGGACAAAAGCCTTATCGAAAGATTTCCACAATGGAGTTGAGTTCATCATTTGGAGGGATATCTCAAAATCGCCACGTTTGTCAGACACGTTGACGATTTCAGTATGATGGTCATAGTAAACAGAGAAACTACTGCCTGTTCTCTGGAAGATATTCCCACGAGTTAACTCCTACGTACCGCCACATTATATTCTTTGACGTCGGCCACACAGCATTTGCAATATATTCATTCATTCATATTCAGGTCCGAATGTTCTATAACTGCTGAGAAAAACTGAATTCCTACTGCCTTAAGCAATAAGGGTGGATTTCGTAAATGGTTTCCAATGATGTGGTGTTGACTATACAATATGACTCATCCAAGCACATTCCACATTGCAATGAAATAGAATATTGTGCAACAACTTAAAAAATGAGTTAACAATATGAAGTTCTTTTTTTCCAGTAGAAGTTTGTGATATTGACTATCATAGCAGCTGACAACTGAAACACATCTATTGTTGCACAAATGCCTCCACAAGGACCTCCACAATATAATATATAATATTCTGGGATATTATATATACACATCTGATTCTAAACTAAGCAATATAGGAGAATCGCCATACTTGACAGATGGATTGGTGATAGCAGTATGATTTACCTACAACTGAAGCCGGCATAAGCAGTGGCAATCAACCCCAAAATCTAAATGTGTGAATTAAAGTCATGACTGTTTCAAAATCGAAAGTATTCCTTATCAAATTAAATAAAAAAAGACTTATCAAAATGGGTTCACAAACAACACAGAAATCATGTTACATATAATAACAAAAAGAAACAAAGTATTCAGTTGAATTATTAATCTCCTATTTTTAAGTTGGTTAATAATAATTTAACAGAGTATAAAATGATTTGGTGGGGATAGCCATCTATCCTCATAAACTTACACATTTATTAAGTTAGTAGGATAATCATAAGAATATTCATACTTACAGGTAAACCAACTATAAGCCCAATAATCACACAGCACACCCAGTTAAACAGCAGCATGTAGAAGTAATCAGCCGGCTTGCCCGCAAATATGCCCGTCTCAAGTCGCTGGGAGTAATTGTATAGGAAGTAACAGTTGATGAGGAAGTGGAAACCAGTCCCTGGAGTGATTGGGTAGAAGAACAGTGCTGTGATTGGTCTCCATATCTGAAATAAAGTACAATATGTATCTGAATATTTTATGAAAATATAAATAAATAACTGCCATCTGATCCTAGTAACTAGAAATAATAATGTATACATAACTATATTACTACAAACATGTTCTGCTGACTATTTAGAAGGGATTTTTAAAAGTTTACCTGAATGATAACCTTTTTTATTTATTTATTTATTTTATCCCAAACTATGTACAGCCTGTATAATGGCAACCAGACAATTACTGATAATCATACTTATATATTTCTAAATACATTCTTATCATAGATAAATTACACATACAGAACAAATAGTTGTGCTCATCACACAAAGATTTGGGGGGGAGTGATCCCCTGAGTGGGGATCAAACCAACAACCTCCGGCTTAGCATTCAGGGTCACCAACCACTCAGTGAACAGGCCTATAAATCATTTAGCTGAATATTTTGATTGACAAAGGAGTTATATATACTAACTAATTATAATCTTTATTTTATAAAATTTTTAATTCCAATAAGATATTGTCTATGGTAAATAGAAATAAAATATAGGTAATACTATCATTACTATGATTAGAAAAGAGATAACTAAAAAATATGCTGATGCTTTATTTCGTCAAATATTTATCTTATGCCATATGTACAACTGAACTCCCTGAGGTCTGTTTTACATGGAAACAGGCTGATATTTCTTAAACATTACCATACAAAATCGAAGTTTTGTGTTGTCCCTATTCACCCCACTTTACAGTTATTCAACAGCAAAACAACTTTTCATTTAATCAACTGCTGTTGATTAGATGAAAAGTTGTTTTGCTGGGGGTGGTTTATATTACTAGTATAAGATTGGTTCTTGACTAATCTGTTACTTTATTATTTTCAATAACATTTATGAAAAATATCTATTGATTCTCCTGGAATTGCCTCCAGTATTTATGTTACACTTTGTGTATCAAATATAGGTGCTTCATAAGTATAAAGACAGAATATTCAATTGTCTCCTGGCAAACACTGGTATTACCATTAACTCATACTCATAAATAATATATGACATCATAAGAAGCAACAGCTATTATTGTCTTATACAAAGACATTAAGTACCTATCTCTAATATACTGTTCCTGAACTATACTGTACATACAGTTTACAAATAACCAAGAATGTATGTTGTTTTGATAATCTGTGCCAATGACTGAGTGAATTTTATAGCCTATAATATATTCAACAACCATTTTGGAGGGAAATTACTTCATATCCCGGAAAATTTGTATAGTCTGTAGCATAGAATTAAAAAAAGTAAGAATAGGTAATGGACCTACTCTATAGGCACTAATATTGTTTTGACTTACCTGAAACTGGTGCACGAATGAGTAATAATCTAGCACAAAAAAGGCATAACTCAACAGTCCAAATCGGCCCAGTATACTGAGCACTATGGTAAAAGTTAACCAATATCGTGTAAAGAAGGGTACGCTATTGTACCAGTCCCGAAATTCAGACATTTTACTATGTAAACACAAACAACTTGAATTCTAAGAGATAAGGTTAGGAGACTCTGTACCAAAGAAACGTATACTCTATGCTCAGTATATTTGGTAAATAGCTCTTCACCGCTACTGCTTGTCTTAAACTATTCAACGATGATAAAATTAGAACATTTTAGTGGAAGTACACGTGTACTAAAAGAATTTGTCCAGAGAATTCAATCAAGGATGATTTTGTTGTTTTTGACATTAAGTATTGGTGTTACATGCTTTTATTTTCAGTTGCCAATAATGTGCATGCTTAAATACTCATTAAATAAAAATGGAACCAATTAGAACATTTAAATATTTATTATATTTTCACAAGTATCATCAATGTTCACAAGTATATACATATTTGTATTTATTTATTTTCGAAGAATTTCAGTACTTTTATATCCAATGGACATTGGACTGTAATAAAAGTGACATTTGATGAGTGTTGTCAATTTGATAAAAAGTTCCTCTCTATCCAGGAATTTTTGCACTGACAAATGGCAAACACGGACGTGCTTAAGTTCTAATGGTGATGGCCAGAGTAATCTACCCAAAACGCAAGAAAAGATATCTGGGGTCAAGGTAGTACCAATTTAACCAGAAAGCAAGCATTATTATACCTACCTAAATTTCGAGTAACTAAATTTTGGCACTAAGAAAGATTAAAACAATAAAATTTCAAGTTTGATACCTTTTTTTATATTATTGATTAGGCAGGGGGAATGCCTACGCATGCCACCCGCAAAAAGTGACTGCGGATGGGTATGTCGGACTCGCACCGACTAAACCTACCTGCCGTGGACTTCTCTTGACGCCTGATGGGAGGAGCCCCGGGAACGCGGGTATGCTGCTCCGGTGCCCCTCTTTTGCACCATGTCCCAGATGGTCGGGACACGTACCCTGGGGGGCTCGAGATAGCCCTCCCGTATTGTCGACTCTTGCCATTTTCGAACCCGGACAAAGGAGAAAAGATTTCAAATGTGAGTAAAAGCCTAGGATGGCTTGAAGTTTACTTTACTTTTGGCTGATGAGGAACTATAATCGGATCGCTAAACTATTAAGGCTTCAAGAAATTCCCCCTAAACAAAGGTGATTCAGTCATTATCATGATTATTATTTAAATTGTTTCATCATCATCATCATTACAGCTTAAATAAGTCCACTGCTGGACAAGCCTCCCTCAAGAATCATCTTGAGGGGATATGCCATAATCGCCACGCTTGGCAGGCGGGTTGGCGATCGCAGTATGATGGTCGTAGTACTCAGAAGGAAGCTGCTTCCCGTCCTCTGGTAGATATTCCCTCGGGTCGACTTCTACGCCCCCCACGGGATGAGATGGGGTGATGATATTCTGATTCTGATATTTGTCGCCGTCACCACACAGCATTAAATTGTTTAATAGGTATTAACTAAATTAACTAAATTAAATAATAATAGTTGATAAGAATAGTTAACAGTAACAAATTCTCAATAACATTACTGATACAAACCTGATAATCTATTAAGGATGTAGAAATACAGATTTAATAAAAGTTATTCAGCGTAATGGAAACTTTCTGTTCTCGAACTGGAACTCGAAGAGATCTCTAAATCAATATCGGTGAGATGAGAGATTGTTTCTGTAATCAGAACCTAAAAAGCTAATCGAGAGATCACGTATAAAATCGATATCTCTGAAGTACTATGAACACCATAATTAGAAGATTTCATTCAGTAATTAATTACTGTGGCTAACAACGGGGGATTTAACATATTTTGTTGGCGCCCTAATTATACACTCAACGAAGTTTTGCTTTCTCTTTGATTTTGACATTTATATTCCTTTTCCTTCAGTCGCTTTGTTTTGAATTAGTGTGTGAGGGATATTTAGTTGAATATAGTGTACAAATAAATTAAAATGAGAATTATAATGAAAAGACTGTTTTCGGCCACCAAATTGCCTACCCGTATAAATACCGCACGGTATGCGTCCATTGATGCAAGCAAAGCTGGAAAACCTGCCGAAAAAGACGATGCGGAGAAAGCCGAAGAACTGAAACGAAGTAAGGTTATTTTTGGTTACGCTGCTATTATTAGACATAAATAAGTTATTTTGTGTTAATTGAATGACACACCAACCACTGGTAAATAAACAATGTTATGACTCCAAATTAAATATGTCAATAGCTACTACTGCAATAAATACGAGTTAGGACTACTGCTTTTTGAAGTGATTTATATTCTACTTGTTTACGGGATTTTTTTCAAAAGAATATGCGGTTAATATCTCAAATGAAGTCGCCTTCAAACGTAAGTGAATTGAGGGGGGAGGGTGGAGGGGGAATGGGCTACCCTCCTGTACCATCACCTGTTTTTACGTTGTATTACAACGCTGTAGGTATTGTAATCACTACGAAATTTATCAAAATTACGTTCTGTTTTATGCATTTGTATGAAGTCTTATGATTTTAAAACATTTACTAAAATAACTTGGCACGTCTCTGGCAGAAAAAAATGCGTTTTATCACTTAGTACGAATGCCCTTAACCCTCCCATATACACACTTAACTCAAATTCAGGCGACTCCATATCCGCTCAATTGCTTCAAAATATTTTTTTTTTGCCCTCGAGTGCTAGCTGCTCTCGGTGCACGGCGAGCGTTCAACCCGCCTCAACTAAAACTTGATTTATGGTTTTCCTAAAAAGCGCATTTTGAAGGTTTTGACTGTTCTGTATAGCCAGTAAAATAAGGTACAAAAGTGTATATGTTATGTTATTTAAGCTCAAATAAACAATATTCCATTAGCGTTAAAACTAGAGGTGCGAGTAAATGTTAGTGTGTGAGTTCTAAATCAAAATTACAGAAAATTTAAATTAAAAAGTGCATAAATATTTAATATATCCATAAACTAGATGAATTACTTGATATGATCATGCACATTTGAATATTGTTCATGTGGAAGAATGACAAAAAAACACGGAACGAAAAGAATACACAAATTTTAAAAGTCGCTCACTGAGATTCAACTACCAATATTAGAATATTTTTGTTCCGTGAAGTTGGTAATAATACGTTTTGTCTATGCTCTTAGTATTAGAATTGTTTAGGATACGTTTAAATAAAGCCCTAAGCCATTGTAATAAGGATCATAATGATTTTAAAATAAAATGTCAAAATGCAACCACGGTTGCAGCGAGCACGGTAGGCATTTGAAATTTTGCAACTGTGGTTGCAGAAAGCAATCGAGCGGATATGAGATCCAACCTGAATATGCTTGTACTGAGGACTATGTCCAAGATGTGTAATTCGCGCCACATACATTTATTGTTCTTGTATAGATCTGTCAAAATCATGTGTATTTCAGCTAGATTTAAAAAATCAAAAATAGATTTTTTAATGGTAGTTGCTGCATTACTCAACTGTACCACACAGTATGTGGTACTATGTAATGTTTGTTTGAGGCATATACATCATAATCCTGCATGATTCCATGTGTTGCTACTACATGACACTGGAAAAATTGTTGGAAGTGGCATCAACTGACCATTACAAAATATATTTTATTGTTTTTTATTTATTATCCAATTTTCATTTTCCTTATAAAATATAGAGTTATAGTAATTTTTATAGTTTGTGCCAATATTACTAAATTATGGCTTTGTTCAAATTTTGTTAATTAACTTTTCATAATAATATTATAAGAAGAGTAGGGCTGAGAAATTATGGATCTGAAAACTTGGGGTATCCCTAAACTGTATGGAATGAGTAAAATTCTAATAAGTAATACTTAATTTTTCACAATTTACTTATAGTATAGTGATTCTATATAAATATTGTAAGTTAACTAGAACTGTGTATATTTATTTATGGTTACATATATGCGAGAGGAATTGGCCACAAGGACCGAAAATGGTGAGAAAAACCTTGTCATAAAATATATTAACAATAGTCCCAAAATTATTACAACAACAAAAAACTGACCGCAACAAATCTCACTGAACTCTGCATACTTTACATAAACTTGGCGTCCATTATGGCAAAATTTGATCTATTTCTCATCGAAGTAAAAGTGCATATGCCCACTTTTATATTGATAACCGAAACACATCTCCATGATAAAATAAGTGATACTCTAATTAATATACCGGGGTACACGCTCTACAGATTAGACAGACAAAACAAAAATGGAGGTAGTGTATTGATATATGCTGCTTATGAAATAAATAATACCACTATAATAACTAAAGTAATTAGCTCGTACTATAACGCACAAGTAGAAGCTCTATGGCTAGACATTCATATCAAAGACATTAACTTTCTGTTAGCATGCGTATACCGCCCACCGTCCAACACGGTACAAGATTCAGACATAGCCCTTTTCGACATGATACAAAAGGCATCGGCGGAAATTATTGCTGGTGACTTCAACTTACCCAACTTAAAGTGGCCACTTGAAGGTGTCACCAGACATGACAAAGTCAGCGAATGTTTTATGAACATGTACAATAATAGTAACTTGAACCAATTAGTTACACAAATTACCAGGAAACGGAACAATGAGGAATCATTGCTGGACCTCATTTTATGTAATGAAGATACGCTAATTTGTGACGTAGAGTATTATCCACCAATTGGCAAAAGTGATCACTTAGTTATCACAGCTTGTATCCAACTACTTAGTAACAATGATAAGAGAACTGACAACGAACAACGTCACGATTTTTATAATGCAAACTTTGATACCATAAACAAACATTTAGCAGAAACATTGAGAACCAATGACAGTTCACCTACAGATTCATGGCTCTCACTGAAGCAGCAAATACATAAGGCAATCAATAAATTCATACCCAAGAAATCAAACTACAAAAATAAATGCTTTAATAAACCATGGATAAATAAAGAAATATTCGATTTAACTTCAAAAAAGAAAGCACTGTGGCATATATACCAAATAGGAAAAACTGATGATATGTATCGTGAATATAGAAATGTTAACAATAAAATCCTACAACTTACCCGAAGAAGAAGAGCTTACTTTGAATCAAATATAATCGACTCGGGACCAAAATCTTTTTATGGATATATAAGAAAACAACTTAATTCCAAAGTGAGCATACCATCTATCTTGAAGAATGAATCAAATCAATTAATTGTCGAACCGACACAAATAGCGGAGATGTTTGCAAGTCAGTTTGAACTTACCTTTGTTAAAGAGCCTGATGGACCGTTACCAACTATCAATATGGCAAGAAGTATAAAATCACTTGAAACTATTGAAATCACAGCTGAATTAGTTAAAAAAGCTCTTGATACTTTCGACGACACTACAGCCACTGGACCTGATGAGATCCCGGCCATTTTGCTTAAGAAATGCTCGTCTACACTCGTAAACACCATTACCAAGGTTATGAATGAATCTTTAGATTCAGGATGCGTACCCACTGATTGGAAAATGGCTACGGTTGTGCCCATATACAAGAAAGGAAATAAGTTACTTACTAACAACTACAGGCCAATAAGTTTGACAAGTATTCTATGCAAAACCATGGAAAAAATCATAGCTGATAAACTTAGAAGTTTTCTTAGCCAAGAAAATCTTATACTGAATGAACAACATGGCTTTGTCCCAAAGCATTCTGTAACTACAAATCTGATTACGTGTGTCAACCAATGGATAACAAATCACGACAAAGGTCAACCCACTGATGTTGTTTACCTTGACTATGAAAAGGCCTTTGACCGTGTGCCTCTACGACGGCTAATACATAAATTGGAACACCTTGGAATACGTGGAAAGATATTAGATTGGATAAGAGACTTTTTAACAAATAGAACCTTTTGTGTAAGAATTGGAAATCAACTCTCTGTAGCGCGACCAATTCACAGCGGTGTGCCTCAAGGGTCTGTACTTGAACCTCTCATCTTTATACTATACCTAACAGACTTAAAGAATACTCTACAACTCCCTTTTTCGATGTTTGCCGACGACACGAAGTTCTTCGCAAATCCGTGCCTACAATCGCATGATATACAAAAAGATTTGGATGCCATATTCGACTG
Organism: Pseudoips prasinana; assembly: GCA_951640165.1. Lineage (NCBI taxonomy): Eukaryota > Metazoa > Arthropoda > Insecta > Lepidoptera > Nolidae > Pseudoips > Pseudoips prasinana. Next base: position 11,909,190 of record OX621254.1, read on the forward strand.
AACAACACAGTGGTTACTAACATTGAATGTAACAAAGTGCACCATATTACACATTGGCAAGAAAAATCCCCATAACATTTACTACCTGGGAAACCAACCCCTTGCTCCTGTAACTACACAAAAAGATCTGGGAGTTGTTATAACAAATGACCTTAAATGGGAAACCCACATCAGTGGTGTCTCTAAAAAAGCTAATTCAATGTTATATCTTGTCAGAAAAGCGTTTAAGTCTTACTCCCAAAACTGTCTTGAAAATTTATAAAACTTATATAAGACCACTATTAGAATATGCATATGTGATATGGGATCCTTATTTCAAGAAAGACATCATGCTATTAGAGAAGGTCCAGAGAAGAGCGACAAAAATGGCTTCAGTACTGAGAAACAAACCATATGAGGAACAATTAAAAGACCTTGGCCTCACTTCTCTCGAAAAACGTAGACAGAGGGGAAGTCTCATAGAAACCTACAAAATTTTGTCTGGGTCCTACAATGTAGCAGGAATTAGGGACTTGTTTACTCTAAATGACAATCAATATCTGAGAGGACACTCCCTAAAATTAAGCAGAATACCGCACAAAAGCAATCCACTAAAACACTTCCTGCCAAACCGTGTGGTCAATGAGTGGAATAAACTTCCTGAAACTGTCATAAAGGCACCCAATTTAAACTGCTTCAAAAACAGACTTGACAAATTTTCCAAATTGCAAACAAAAACACACGCATCAGCTTACTAGCTGCTAGTGTGATAAACACTTAATAATAATAATAATATGGCAAGTCTAGAAAGAGATATGGAAAAATGCGAAATGGAGGAGCCCTATGTGTCAAAGGACAGTACCCGTGGGCTGTTAAACAAAAATTATTGAGGTGTAGTTTAATTATAATCTCTAATACCATAAATAACTATATCACTCTGCACATAATTAACTAATCATAATATTAAAAAAAGTGTTGAGATTGAAAAGGACACATGGTATAAAAAAGTCCTATAGCTAAATATGCCACCATATATAGCAAACTTCCTTTTTTGAATCGGGGTTTATTTAGCAACTCCAGAAAAGAAATAATACTTAGTGATAATGCTGCCATTTTTACAACCTAGTACAATTTTTTATTGTTACATTTTTGTGTGAAATAAAGAGTTACTTACTTATTTAAAGGGTTATTGTTAATTGTCTTCCTTTTCTGAGTTAGTTGGGTGATTGGTTTCTGTACTTAGGCTTTTGATTGGGTCACTCAAACCAATTCATTAAAGTCCAAAATATCCAAGAAACCTGAAAAGCTTGAGTACCCCTGCTGTGTTTGCCATGGCCATGCTTTTACATATGTGTACATTTGCTGGGGGTTTTCCATCTTGCAAAATACAAATTGTAGCATGATTTATTAATAAAAAAAAACTCATCAAAAGTTGTCTATAGCATAACATTTCTATTGTTTGTATTTTTTATCAATGTTGCTAATTATGGCACAATAATAAAATGTGTTTTGCAAACATTCAGTCTATACAATGCCCTTAATGCTGCAGTAAGTAAAACACTGATTTATGACATAGTAGAAAATTTTAGTAAAAAATGAAGTTTGATAACTTTCTAGTGACTTGATTGTGATAAGATAAATCCTGAAGAATAAATTCATTCATTCGAGAAACACTGTTTGAATCTTGAAATATTGAATTTGTATGTACATAGTTGTATTTTATTACCTGCTCTAAATAGAAACAAGCATTTTCAAGCAAACAAGCAATTTCCTGTTGTTTATTTTCTAACAGTGATAACATTTATATTATAGAAAAAATCCTCTGCAGTTAAATAAATAATTAAATTGGTATTTTGGCAAGCCAACTGCTGTGACTCATTTGGTAGTGAATCCCACTGATGTGAAGGTTGGGAGATTGATCCTTGCACCAGACAAATTGTTATGTTTCTGAACATGTCAATTTGACTTATAGGTATAGGGGTTTTCTTTTTCAAACTTTCGCATATCATGATAATTTGTAGTTGCACTGATTATGGTCCACCAAGATATATGCAAGTTGGTTGAAACGTCAGGAAATTAGTCAAATGAAATTAGTCACATTAATACCTGTAAACAATGTAGTATAATTAGGTTTTCTGTTTATTGTATTTAAGGGAACGCATTTTGGCATTTAAGTAACAATCATCAATTCATTTATTTCAATTTAATTTGATTACTATCTCTCAACAAATAATACTATGTGTGTGGAAATGGGATTCATGAATGTGCATTTATTTTAGAATATTATTTGGTCAATATCTAATAATTACAAGTTTCTTAAGCGAGTTAGGTGTGCCAACCAAAAATGTGGTAGAAAACTGATGCAATTTGAAAGGCAGGGAGGGCCATATTTGGCAAAAGTGTTTAGTATTTTAATTTGGCTTTACAAACAGAGGGATGACGTGTTGCGTTGCGGTTAAGACAGACGCTCCGCCACTTAGTATTCCAAGTTCGATTCCTGCACTGGACAACTATTTGTGTGACCCATAGTTGGGCGATAGGTTTCCGCACTTAGCCTCCCAATTGGGCCATTGTGCGTGATACTTGTTTGGCTACTCGAACCATTTTAGTTCCATCCAGAAGTCCAGGAGACCACGAAAGCCTGGCTTGAGGGCCTCCTGCAGTGTCTTCGGATCATTCAGGAACTTTGCCAGTTGGTAAGCGACGCTCTTGCAGTGTAGCAGTACGTGTGCTGGTGTTTCTTCATTTTCAATGCACCCTCTGCACAGGGGGCTGTCCATGACGCCAATCTTGAAGAGGTGTTTGTTTAGCGTGCAGTGTCCGGTAATTGTGCCTATCACCATGCCTAGATCCTTCCTGTTCAGGTGTAATAGATTACGCGACAGGCGTTTGTTCAGAGATGGTAGAAACTCTTTTGTCTGTCTGCATGATTCCAGATCTATCCACTCTTTTTCATGTTCTTGTGTGGTTTTCTCACACAGCCATGTTTTCAGTTGGTTATAGGGTATGGGTACAATGGGTTCAGGTCCCATTGTTGTCGTTTCCGATCCCTTTCTTGCCAGCTGGTCTGCAGTGTCATTTCCTAGAGATCCACTGTGCCCTCTTATCCACTGTACTGTGACCTTGTTGGTTGTTGAGATCTTTTCAAGCGCACCGTGGCACTCCAGAATGAGTCCACTGTTGAATTGGTTGCTCTTTAAGGCTTGAAGCACAGAGGCACTGTCTGAGATTATGCGTATGGATTTACCGTGCACATCTCGAGACTTGACTGCTGTTGCTGCTAGTGTTATTCCCACGCATTCCGCTTGGAAAATAGAATTTAGACTACTAAGTGTTGTTGATATGTTGATGTTGAGGTCGTTGGAGAAGACGCCGGCTCCTGTGCCTTTGTTTGTTTTCGAACCATCAGTATATATCCGAACTTCATTTGTGCCACAGCTGTCCTTGGCTTCCTCTTGAAGTTGGATGACGTAGTTTTTATCAAATATGAAGGTTTTAGGGATTATGTCACATATAGCGTCCATCATTGGGAGCGTCTTCTTAATTTCATCCATGATGCGCGTGTGATTTTCCCTATAATTTTGCTTCCACAGGCCAGTTTTGCTGAGCCTTATGGCTGTAGCTGCGGCCTCTTGTTGGATAACCAGGTGCAATGGTCTGAGATTTAATAGGGCCTCTAGTGCAGCTGTGGAAGTCGTTCTCATGCTGCCGGTAGTTGCTAAGCATGCTAGTCTTTGGAAGCTCTGGAGTTTTGTTTTTGCCGTGCTTAACTGTGTTCTGGGCCACCACACAACGGCACCATACGTTATCATGGGGAGTATTAACATTTTGTAGAGCCATAGGGTCATGGATGGTCTTAGGCCCCACTTTTTCCCTATAAGTCTTCTACATTGCCAGAAGGTCGTTCGGGCCTTGTCAATTTTCACTTCCATGTGTTTGTTCCAGTTAAGCTTGCTATCAAGCGTTATCCCTAGGTATTTAACCTCAGTGGAGAGAGTCAGTTCGGTGCCAAACAATTTGGGTAGGTCCGAGATGTTTGGTTGTGTCTTGTTTGTGAATAGGACCAATTCTGTTTTCTTTGGGTTAACCGTTAGTTCGTGTTGGTCGCACCATTTTTGTACGATTTTGAAGGCGGACTGCATACGGTTACATACTATGTTTTCCGAGTTGCCTTTTATCAGAATTGTGATGTCGTCGGCATAGCCAACAGTGTAGTAGCATCTTTGGTTTAGGCATCGTATTAGGTCATCCACCACTATATTCCATAGTAGGGGGGAGAGCACCCCACCTTGGGGACACCCTTTTGCTACGATGCCTCTTGTGGTGGAGTTTACCGTAACCTAATAGCTCTCAGCCTTAGGAGGTTGTCAATCCAGCCACTGGTGGTTTGATCCACTCCGAATTGGGCAAGCGAGTGCTTTATGCTACAGAATTTTGTTTTGTCAAAAGCTCCTTCAATGTCAATGAAAGCTCCTAGTGTCATCAATTTGTCAGTTCGGGCTGTCTCTATAGTTCCTACTACTGAGTGCAGGGCCGAATCTGTTGATTTTCCTGTTCTATAGGCATGTTGTTGTCGGTGTAGTGGCGTGCGTTGTAGTGCTCCGTCTCTGAGGTATCTGTCTACCAGTCTTTCTAGAGACTTTAGCAGGAACGATGTTAGACTGATTGGTCTGTATGATTTCGCCAGGGTGTAGTCGGTTTTTCCCGGTTTGGGAAGGTAGATGACCTTCACCTACCCTCCACTGACGAGGAATGTAGTGATGTGCAATACAGGCTTTGTATATTGTTAGTAGGTGGGGCGTTAAGGTTTTATGTCCCCATTAAAGTAGTGCTGGGAATATTTCATCCAAGCCTCAAGCCTGACTTAAATGGAAGGAAACTTTTTATTGCCCATGTAATTCTGTCTGCTGTTACTATTTCATCAGCAGTTTTCCAGTCTACTGGGTTCGGTTTGTTTTCCACAGATGTTTCCCAGTCGATGTTATCAGATATATGACAGCCTGGGAAGTGTGTTTCAATAAGTATTTTGCTTATTTCTTCGTCAGAGGTGGCATATGTACCATCTTGCTTTTTGAGTGAGCCCAGAGTGCGTTGATCATCCTGGGATAGTAGTTTTTTCACTCTTGAAGCTTCGTTGGTACTTTTTATGTTTTCGCAGAAGCGTCGCCAAGTTTGCTTTGCGGTACCTTATGCGTTTTTTGTAGTGGTATTGGGCGCTTTTGTATCTGTCCCAATCTTCTTCACTTCTCGTGTTTTTTGCACGATTGAAGAGTTTTCTTAAGTTACGTTTGAGTTTTTCCAGTTCTGGCCCCCACCAGTGATTTTTACCCCCTGGTTTTGGTGTTGTGAGTGGGCAAGTCTGCTGGTAACTGTGTAGTATACATTTGGTTAGTGTGTTTAGATTGTTTTCGATTTCTGTTGTGTTGGTTGACATGTTTTGAAAACTAAGTTTGCTTACCTCATGTTCGAGTAGGGTCTGGTACCTTATGACGTCAGTCTTACGGGGGTTGCGTCTTGGTTGTAGTCCCATCTCGCACACTTTGATGGCATAGCAGATTCTCCTGTGGTCTGCGAATGATGGCTCGGAGGAGACGTGCCAGTCGGACATGATTTCCTTCGCACCATCTGACGCCAGGGTAATGTCCACTATGGTTTGATATCTGGAGCTTACGAAAGTGGGTTCGGAGCCCCTGTTGATTATGGATAGGTTAGTCGAAAAGATGTAATCGGTTAGTTGCTCACCTCTCTTATTTGGCACCTTGCTGCCCCATAGCGGGTGGTGCGCGTTTGCATCCGCCGAGATTATGATATCCCAACTGTGATCCTCGCAGTATTGTACTAGATCACACAGTTCTCTTGGTGGAACTTCCTCGTCACCTGGCATGTAGACTGATGAAGGTACGAGCGGTGGTCGTTTGGTGTCAAGGTTATGTGAAAGTTTTATGGCGGTCAGGTCTCTAGAACAGAATTGTGTTAGTAGCACGGCTGGTATAGTTTTCGGTATATAAATGCATGTCCTCGGTTGCTGTACCGAAGTTTCAAGCATTAACTTACCTCCGATGTTGCCAAGTCCACATATCCTGTTATGCCTAATCCACGGCTCCTGGATTAAGGCGATGGTCTTGTTGTTAACCTCCAGCAGTCTGCGTAGGGTAGCCGTTGCGATTTGTTTATGCTGGAGGTTGGTCTGGACGATGTCAATCCGAGTCGGTTCCGAGAACATCACTGTTCACGGATTCCTCCCCGGATGACATGTCCTCACCGACTCCCGTTACTCGTGGCGCTACCTCTTTCGTGGAGTTCGGTGTTGTCTGGGCTTGTAAGCCCGAAATGCTGGCACAGGCGGATAAAGGTGGTGGTAGCAGCGCCTGGCCTGGTGTTGGGTCAGCTTGACTGGGCTCGGTGATTTTTGGGTCTTCAGCCGAGGGCGTGTCTTCTAGTCCCGTGGAAGTGAAAAACTTGACGTAAACACTCCCAGTGATGAACGAGACACGCCTCTCTCTGTCCAGTATCTTGGGAACCTCGGGTTCCGGAATACCCAAGGTCAGGAAAATCCCCTTCTCTTGGAGAGTCGCGCCGTACAACTGCCAGCTTTGGATGTTGTACCACGGGTTTTGCGCGTCCAACAGCTGGTGGATCTTCTTTACGTCCTCTCCGACGGTTTTGGGCAGCCAAAGAGCGGCACGGATGCGCTTTGTGATGTCTGACTGTCTGATGATAGTCAGCTTAGTGCCCGGTATAGGTGACACAAGTCGTTCCACGGTCGACTTGAGCCAGTTGAGGGACCTGTCATCTTCGCACCACAGTTTCAGCACGCCCTCTCCCGTAATGGGCTTGCCTCGGAAAGATGGTACGGTCCTCGGTTCGTTGTCAGTCAGTGGAGCAAGCGCAGACTCTATAACCTTTTCTTCTAGAAGGCTCTCGATCCGCTCGGCTTGTTCCACCGTCAGTTCGGTTGAGGACTGCGTTGTGATGGCTACTAACAGGTGCGATTTAGTCGCATCTGCGTAGCTGAACGTAGTCCTCTTAGAAGTGGCGTCCAGCTTAGCGCGTTTCGACCCTGTCTTGGGTGAAACAGTGTCATCCAGGCGTGCCCTCTTCGCCATTGCTGGCTTCCGGGCCTCGACTTCGACTGAGCGATTCGCTGCTTTGCGGGCTCCTCGTTTATGGCGGGGTTTGTTTCTGCTGTAAGCAGAACTGGGCCCCGTTTCGGCTTGGTTGCTTCGGGAGTTTCCCTCGGCTACGTCAGCCTTGGTTGGACGCTCCGGCTGGTTTGACCTGGCAGCGTCACCAGCGTCTGCCGGGTGTTCGCGCTGGGTTCCTGCCGTCGTGTCAACCGTTTGGCTACGCTGCTCGGTCGGAGGTGCGTGGACCGTCATATTAGGCTCGCTGCTCTCCGATCGAGCGCTGATGGTTCTCGCGCGCCTGTTACGGCGACTGCGTTTCCCGTCAGCTGCGTGATGGTTGGCTGAAGTCGGGAGCTCTGAACGGGTTGGCCTAGCATCGTCACCGACAGTTGCCGGGTGTTCGCGCTGGCCAGTCCCGGTGGCTCTACCGACTGGAGCGTTTTGACTTGACGCGGATGGTCTCGCGCGCCAGTTGTGGCGACTGCGTTTCTTTCCAGTTGTTTTCTGACAACCCCCTGGGGTCACGTTTGTTGCGGAGCCAATTTTCGCACGCTTGTCGCGGCGCGTATCGGCTCGACGCGGTACCACCTGCCATGAGCTGGTGGTTACTGGTGTGACGCTGGGCATGGCCATAGCCAGCCCGCGTAAGTCCAGCGCTGGTGATGGACCAGCGCTGCTTGGTGTTTCTTGTTTATACGTTTTGTTGTTATCTTCCATCTTGATCCCACGAGCAGCTAGGGAAGTATGTGGTCGCGAACCGGCAGAGCCCCGCATGCCGGCCGAAGGGCATATGTTACTTTCCGAGGTGCCCCGGTATCGGAAAGACACCGTTATCGACTGAGCGCCCCCTCAGCCATGCAGCCTTCGCCACGGTACGTTTTACAGCTTGGCTTGGGAAGACCTCTTCGCACATTCGGTAGTGAGACCTCAAAACATGAGGAGTTACTAGCGAATGCCCCGGGGTGTACCAGGCTTGGAACTTTTGCGTTTCAGAATAAAAACAGGTTTTATTCTGAATGGCGAAAGCCCTTGCACGCGTGGAGGTAGGTCACGTCACACCCCTCCCCATGTGACCCATAAATTCTGAATCTGGTTGTACTCAGCTCTGTCTTCATCAATTATATGTTTGTAAAGTACCCTACAATGCTATTAATTTCCCTAGTGCGGGCGTTGTCATTTTAAAATGAAGAAAAAATGTCTAATAAATTTTTTGTTTGCAGATATTGTTGTAGAAAAATTTGGCGCCATAACGACATTGAACATAGACCGCCAGCCAAGTCGAAACAGTCTCGACATTAATACTCTTCAAGAATTGAGTGCAGCTATTAGTGATTTTGACAAAGACAATGAGGCTAAAGTATTAGTGTTGCACGGAGAAGGGGGGACATTTTGTTCAGGATTTGATATTGACGAGATGGCAGAAAAGGGATATCATAATATGAAGGATGCCGCAGTAAGCATGTGTTTATATTTTTAACCTTGAGTAGTGAAATTAAACTAAAAAGGGGATATGTGGGAAATCCACCAGCCCATAGGGTTATCGTTCTTTACTTCCAACTATCTCAGCAAGCTGTCAGTTTTATTATATCTTTGTTTTATTTATTATAATATTATGTCCTGCCTGGCACATAATTCGCAATCTGATCTCATACTAAACTTGCTTGTACACACGGCTACATATCAAGCTATATTAGGCAACCTGAGCTACAGCAGGTTGCCTCTTCCCGGGACGCGACAAGACGAGTGGAGTTCTCCTCCTACAAACGCCAGCGACCCCAGGGGCGGCGCCCAGCCGGGGAGAAGCCAGCCGGGTACCGCATACTCTCTCGCGCTGGGATTAGCTCCCAGCGCCAGCGCCGATGAAGCGGACATTGGCGTCAATATCCGGTTCATCGGCACCGTCTTGTTCTTCTGCGAGAGAGATCGTTGCGTTCCCTCTCGCGCTCGGAGGCCCCTTTGAGCATAACAGCTTGACAGAAGGGGGCCACCGCGTTCCATCTGCTGGTCGCCGCCACCATAGCCGACACCACCGCTGGCAGCGAAGGGTCCAATCCTAATCACATGGGGACCTAAGACTTAGTTGCATATTAAATAATAGTTTAAGAAAACGAAGAAACACGCTTTATATCAAATTCACCAAAAAAATAGAAAATAAATTTAAATTGAAAATAGTTAAAAAAATATATATTTCATTGTAAAAAAAGCATGGGGTGCATGGTGTCAATAGTTATAAATATTTTTCTGACAAAAATGAGTAGAAGAATTATTATTTAAATAATATCTGAAAAAGCAACCCTTTTTAGGGTTCCGTAGCCAAATGGCAAAAAACGGAACCCTTATAGATTCGTCATGTCTGTCTGTCTGTCCGTCCGTATGTCACAGCCACTTTTTTCCGAAACTATAAGAGCTGTACTGCTGAAACTTGGTAAGTAGGTGTATTCTGTGAACTGCATTAAGATTTTTAAACAAAAATAGAAAAAGAACAATATTTTTGGGGGGTCGCCATACATAGAACTGAAACATGTCTATCTGTCTGTCTGTCCGTCCGTATGTCACAGCCACTTTTTTCCGAAACTATAAGAGCTGTACTGCTGAAACTTGGTAAGTAGGTGTATTCTGTGAACCGCATTAAGTTTTTGTAACAAAAATAGAAAAAGAACAATATTTTTGGAGGGTCGCCATACATAGAACTGAAACACAAAATATTTTTTTTTATCGTACTCATACATGTGGGGTGTCTATGGATAGGTCTTCAAAAATCATATTGAGGTTCCTAATATCATTTTTGTCTAAACTGAATAGTTTGCGCGAGAGACACTTCCAAAGTGGTAAAATGAGTGTCCCCCCCCTGTAACTTCTAAAATAAGAGAATGATAAAACTAAAAAAAATATATGATGTACATTACCATAGAAACTAACAACGAAAATTGGTTTGAACGAGATCTAGCAAGTAGTTTTTTTTTAATACGTTATAAACCGCAATTTGCTTTCATTTAATCAACTGAAATACTCGCTGCTACGGAAACCTTCATGTGCGAGTCCGACTCGCACTTGGCTGGTTATTTTTTACAATTAAATATAAAATTTTCTATTTTTAGTTGAATTTTATATAAAGCGTGTTTTCTAGTTTTTTAAAACTATTATTTATATATTTCATTTTTTTTTGTCAAATTAGTGTATTGTCATCGGTCCTCGATAAATCTACAAAGTTTGAATTAAATCTGACCGTTTAAGAGGGGGTCAAAATCGCGTCTAAAGGAGTCAGTTACAAACATACAAGTGAAGCTATATAAAGCGAGTAAAAATATATTTGAATGAAAAAAATCTTGCAGGCTCGTCTACTTCGTAGGCCGCTGTGTGATAAAACCACAATAGCAGCAATGTCTGGGTATGCGGTCGCTGAAGGCTTTGAGTTGGCTCTCACCTGTGATCTACGAGTCATCGAGGATACGGCTATCATGGGGTGCTTGGGACGGAGGTTTGGTATGTATTTAGTTAATTATATTGTGTCACTAGCTGTAAAGTAAAAAAACTTAAGAGGTGTCAAGGGACACCCGGATGGAACGAAGTTATTTCTTATTATTTATTATGTACAAAAAACCTGTATACACTCAACAAAAATAATCGTTGCGACACCACACTGTTCAATGCGAAATAGAAATGAAAATATCTGGCTTGCTTTCTATAAGAGAGAGAGAGAGAGAGAGACAGACAGAGAAACATGCGCACGCCGCACAGCTGCACAAAGTGTCGTGACAACTTTTCGTAAGAATTTTTTCCGTCTAGCCCCCTTTCACAACGCGCGATAAGGAACTTCGTTCCAAAAAAATCTATTTAAATATCGAGCGCCCATTACTGGAACAGATACAAATTTTCGTCCTTGCATTACGCCGGTAGAAAAACTTACGTCGAGATCCATCCTGCAAACGTCTTTACAGTATGATATCACGCCCGGGAGTGCGGAGCCGGTGTGTCATATCACTCATATCCCGCGGCACGCCCCGCGCTCCCGCGCAGATTGGCAGAAACTGCGCGCGCACGCCTTCCCGCGCATTTCTGCGACGGCAGTGTGGCGTGATTTCTAAATAAATTGAGATTTGCATACAGTGGTGAAATCTGCCATCCCGCGCTGCGCGACGGGGCGCGGTGCAGTGTATGGAGCGCCTTACGTTTACGTTTTACTATTTCACGCAAAAACTAATGAACCGATTTTGATGAAACTTTGTAGTAATGTAGCTTATATATCCCAATAACATAAGCTGTTATTTATTTATTTTTCTTAGGAAGACCAACAGTTTTCAGCGACATTTTTGCTTTATATGTTATACGTGACAGAGAGAGCCATTAATAGGTCTCCACGCATAAAGTAGAAAAAGTTTAACACGGCTGAAATCGCGGGGCTAAACTAGTTAGTAATAAATATATGTACTTGCTGGCTTGCAGATTTCATCATCAGGAGATAACTTGTATTATGCATATTCCAGGTGTGCCACAGAGCTTATTCGGCGGTCGCAAGCTGACATCACTGATAGGGTTGTCGCGAGCACTGGACCTGCTGATGACTGGGCGGCTGATCACTGGTACTGAGGCCCATCAGTTCGGTCTGGCTTGCAAACTTACTTCTACTGGCACTGGTGAGAGCTTGTATTTATGTATATTGCTGGCGATTCTGTATTTTGCGCCACTAAACTACTTTAAATGTTTTATTACTACATCTTTCTCTATTATACCACGTATATAACTCCTATAATTAAGAAAACTGTGATAATAATGGTGTAATAATAATAATAATAATATAAAAATAACTATTTTAAAATTATATGTTAATATTTGCATTTGCATAAACTGACTCGTGGTATGGACCTGTACTTAGTTATAAGATTTAATTTACCAACTATACTGCAAATAAAGAATATGAATATGAATGAATATGAATATGAAAAGAACAGCGTATACATGAAGTTGTCAAACAATTTAAACTGTGCATCGGGCTTATAATTAGTCGAGAGGACTTAATGTGTCACCTGTTTTTACTCAGTTTTTCGCACCAAAACTAAGATGTAATAGCTGAATGGGCATATTCAGTGTCCTTTTCACTAGAACTACGTTGGAAAGAAATGCAATGATATTAAAATTAGTTCAGTTGGTATTGTTACGGTTTGCGCTTGCCAATAGTCATCCTCTACGACCCTACGTTTTGCATTCGTAACGATGTAATTCCCCCTCCAGTCCTCAATCCTCTCCACGTATCCTATGAAGAGCGACAGTGGCACAAAAATTAATTATAAACCAATCATTTTTATGTTAGTAACCCGAGTCAGGTTGGAACCCTGACTCAGAGTTGACGTGATCCGACCTTCTGATGCGGCTTGCTAAGTTTTCTTATTTGCTAGGCGGCTTGACTCCCCGCTCGCCTCTATTTACTAGTGAACAGGTGAATTCTCACCGGGTAACTATAACTGCGTTGCCAATAAACTACGAGCGCCATCTTGTAACATAACGTACTACTTACTACTAAAGTAAATAGTTACTAACGCCATCTCTTAGCAAGGAATAAGACCACAATAGCATACACTGACGTTCGATTGAGTTCTCGAATATTCTTAACAGTTTGCGATGAGAGATGGAGATTGCTTTTAGCGATAAGGCTGCCTATATCATTAACACTACTGTAGTGTCTGCATTGTAAATTATTTGACGTACTAAAATGTAATTACCTGGTTTAATTATCTATATAAGTATGTATTTACAAAATGATATATAATTATACTACTTGTATATCAGTAATCTGGTTTCCATAGTAGAAGCTCTGCTTAGTTGGGATCAGATGGCCGTGTGTGAATAATGTCCCTGGATATTAGCTTTTCCATAACATTAACATTTCATTTTCTATCTCCAGCTCTAGGAGAATCAATAAAATTAGCCAAGTCACTAGCGAAGTTCCCTCAAAACGCGCTCATGATAGACAAACTAGCGGCCATCAACTCACAACTGGATGTCAACAGCGAGGAGAGCATGAGGGACGAAGCCGTTATGACCAGCCTCATGGGCCTCGCAATGGAAGACATGACTGAAGGCATCAAGAAGTTCCAAGCAGGTTAGTCAATTATTATTATGTACCATCCATCACCCCATCTCATCTCCCTGGGGAGCGTAAAGTCGGCCCGAAGGATTATTTATCAGAGGACTGGCAGCAGCATTTTTCTGTGTACTATGACCATCAAACTGCGATCACCAATCCGTCTGCCAAGCGTGGCGATTATGGCATACCCCAAGATGATTCACGGTGGAGGCTTTTATCTAGCAGTGGACTTCTTACAGCTGTTATGATGATGATGATTATAAATGCGTAACTGTCTGTCAGTCTGTCTGTCCCGCTTTCACGCCAAACTTGCTGTACCGATGACACACACAGATAGTTTAGAACCTGAGAAAGGACAGGCTACTTTTTAATGCGACAAAAGGTTTGTAACGGGTTTCAATGGGCGAATGAAATGTTGTATGGAAGTATGTATGGTAATTTTGGAGCTAGAAGCTTGTAACTTATATTTTAGGCCGTTGATTCGATATAGAGTCCGGTGTAGGTTGGGAAATATGTATATGGTGGGTAGACGCGTGAGGGGAAACGACTGTGCCACACTCATGCGAATACTGGTTTTCAAATACTACCAAAAGAAACTATTCCACGCGGCTGAATTTTGCAGTATGTTATGTTGGCGATGACGGTTCAATGAAGGAAATTTATATACTTCTGCGATCGAAGATTAGAATAAAACTCCTTAAAATATACTTCGACAATTTTCATGTTTGCAATACTGATCAATGATCAATGATATTGTATACAAGATATGTTACGTTGATAGTAACCGACATTTAAAATGTGGTCGCGCTGGTAAATACATACCGTTATACTGCAACATGTTGATAAGTTGCTCTAATGAATAGTACAAAAGATAGAAAAGGCATGTAAATAAAAGAGATAGATATCATTTAAACAATTGCGCTTCTAATGTTAAGCTCGTCGCCCTGCTCAGCGTGGACTGAAAACAAAACGTCCCATTTGAGACGTTTTTCAGTCATAATTTTGCCCGCGCTAGTAACATATCTTCCTCTTTGCATATAATATCATAGATACTGATACATTTTTTTTCCACAGGTATAGGTAAACACGGTAAATTCTACAAGCTAACAGAAATGCCGCTAAAAGACTGGGAGATAGAAGACTCTGAATCCGTACAAACAGTTGTTATAGACGACGAGAAGAAAGATATTAAAGATTGTGAAAAGTTAAAGTAGTTGTTATTACTAAGTTCTGTATTTATTGTTTTGTATAAGTATTAAAAGTTAATTTGTTCTCATAAAAATATCTAGTCGTTAATGAGTGTTTTATTTAATTAATTGCCTTTACAGATAAAACGTTTTTGGCGCAGTCCGAATGGATTATAAAATAATCCATTCAATAATGCATATTGCATCCCGGCTTGATTAAACTCACAATTAGCGGAATCAACACTGCCTATTTGTTTCGTATTTTGATTGTGTTTATATATTAACAAGTAGGTTAATGCTCTGATATGCATTTAATACTAGAGAGAGGACAAACTAACGCGTATTAGGTCTCTATAGTATGCCCAGTGGGCATACACCGCCGTCAGTTAACCCTCATTCGCGGCCGTGTGAATACATCTGTGCTTCTGACACAATTATTGAGTTTTATCCCAAATGCCGTCCTGTGCATTCTTTACATGTAAACATCATAGTGAAACTACTAATTTACACACCGATGGGATCGCTTTTCACAGGTAAATACAGTTTATTTTTATTAAAACATCATATTTAATAGAGAATTCCGACTTTTAATGCAAAAATGCAAATGGTGAATTTAAATTTCTTAGTTCGAATTGTGCTGTATACATTGCTGCTTTTCATAGCTAAATGTGTCAGTGTATAGTTCTTAAGCGCAGGCCACACCGCCAGCTAGCGGGCGGGCTAGGCGGGCGAACATCGTTTCACCTCTTTACATACTTCGGTTCACACCGCGAGCTACCGACTAACCTTACGAGCTAAGCTAACGAAAGATCCGACGATTCCAGCGAAGCTACTCGTTCACCTCGTTGGCGCGCCCGCGCTTCGCTAGCTAGCTCGCCCGCCAGCACGCTTCGTTCGCCCGTCCTCCCCGTTTCGAGTAGACTAGTCGACGCTCGTCTTTCGAATAGCTCCGCGCGCTCCGCCCGTCGCTCGTCTGTCCGTAGTTTTCGGTGTGAACCCCATAGTTTAGCTCGCCAATATTTCGCGTAGTTTGTATAGTTTCCTTCGTTCGCTTCGCCCACCCGCCCGCTAGCTGGCGGTGTGGCCTCCGCTTTACGCTGCAATGAATAAGGCATAGAACGATATGATCGCCAACGTGCTTTTGCGCAGTACGGCCGCTGTTCAATGTGTGTGTCCCCAGCTTCCTCATTGATATAATCGAAATTCTAAGTATGCCATATTTTAAATCATAATTGGAGCAATTTAAGGTTTCAGTCATAAAAGTCGCGGTTGACCGCTCCCGACCGAATATTTTCAAAATTTAGGCGCGAAAACCATATTTGCTTTATAATTTTGAAAGTAAAAGGTCTAGAGATTTGAAATTATGCCTCGTGTGTGCTCTAATTATAAAATGTTATTTGGTCTTTAAAAGAAAACTGCAACTTATATAGTTACAGTAATTCACCATGTGCAAGCCCGTGTGACGTATCTCCAGCTTACACATACTTATTGCTTCGTAGCTCAAAAACTATTCGTTCTAAGGTTTTGAAAAATTTTTAGCCTAATGCTGCAACTTTGCTGATAATTTTGAGGTATAGTACTGTTACGCACTCGTAGGTTCTGCACATTAAAACTCCGAGATATTTTCCACACACAATATTTAATCGAACAGAGTAACGTTCTTTTCTACCGTCGTACAAAGAATGCCTCCTTAATAATTATCCTACCCTATTTATACTTTTATCAGTGACAACCATTTGAAAGTATAATATCGATTATTAATATTTTAAGATGTAAAATTATTAAAGAATTATTACAGTAATTAATAAAATGATAATCACTAATCAAATAAATAATCATAGTGTGTGATATTATTATAACATAGCAGCTACGTCATAACCGTTGCGCGGCTATTGAGTACTTCATAACACTCGGCCATCCTGTGAAGGTCGTGTCCCACGGCCCGCGTTCTGCTGCGCTTCGAAGCTGAACCCAGAGTCCTGGAATAGAAATATGCTTCCGCAGTAACTTGTCGTTTATATACATTTTAAGTATTACTATAGAATGTTTATTGCACTAAAGACCGAAGAAGAGTTATACATCCAATGAAACTGAATTTTGTAGTATATTTTTTTTTTGAAAAACGCTCGCTGTATGGATATAAATCCCTGTGTTACGAGGTACCTTACATACATATAATTGACGAACACAACCACATGGAGATCCAGAATCAGAACAACTAATTATGGGTCACACATATAGATTTACTGCGCGAGAATCAAACCTGAGACACGAAGCGGCGAGGCGACTGTCTTAACCGCTGCGCCACACCTGAAGTAATGGTCATACTTATTTGATCAGCTGTATTTCTGTTTAGTCACAAAGTTTTCATTTCTTTTCTTATGAACACAGAACAGTATGAACATAGAACTAACAAAACTTATCAGCATCATTGTCAAATAGTGACTACTTTCAGTTAACATACAACTTCCCAGGTTATAAAAGTCAATCATAAAGGACCGCATGTCCATGAAGCGAATACAACCAAAATTTTAAGGATTATACTGTTGATAGCAAAATGACGTGGAAGTCACACAGCTTCTATGTATCCCAACCACACAGCTTTTATGCATCCCATACCACACAGCTTTTATGTATCCCAAATCACACAGCTTTTATGTATCCCATACCCCACAGCTTCTATGTATCCCAAATCACACAGCTTTTATGTATCCCAAATCACACAGCTTTTATGTATCCCAAATCACACAGCTTTTATGTATCCCAAATCACACAGCTTTTATGTATCCCAAATCACACAGTTTTTATGTGTCCATAATCACGCTGTCAATATCTGGGGACAATGTCACACAAATAATCCTAGCCCCAAACTAAGCAAAGCTTTTACTATGGGTACCAGGCGACGATATACATACTTATATAAATACTTATATACATAGAAAACATCCATGACAATTACTCAAGCATTTAAATAAGGTTAATCATTTTCCATTCTACATATCTGTTTTGGCTTTTTATTAACTACATCTAATCGCTATTCATATCAATCTTATAGGATTTATAGGTAATTAAATATTTATTTAACTTTCTAACAGGTCTATTATAGATATGATATTGATTTATGTAATCAATATCATCGTTTACGTAAAGTTCACGGATCCTTTGTTGGATTAGGACCGCAAGCTTCTAAATAAACTTGAGCGTCTACAAAATCTATGCATTCGGTTTGTATTTGGACTGAAAAAGTTTGACTATGTTTCCAAGTTCCGTAAATACCACAAGTGGCTTCCTATTCGATTAATCCTCCGTCGCGCGTCGCCGTTCTATCTGCGTGAGCGGTATTCTTATAAATCTCCAATCGATGCTCTTTGAAGATCTCACCTGAAATCCGTACTAAAACTCCCCATCCATAAAACAGATTTTTATTCCTACTCCTTTTCTGTTCATGCAGGCAGATTGTGGAACTCTCTTCCGCCAAATATAAGAAACAGTAAAACCATTATCCCTTTCAAAAGACAAGTAAAGAAGCACTATCTTTCAATTTCATCCTCATAGAATGTATTAGTATTTAGTATAATGTTAACTTTAAATTGGATTTAATTGTTATATATATGTATTCGAGTATTTATGTAATTATTAGTATGTACGTGTATTATAGACCTACACACATTATTATGGTTTACAAAATTTTCTCCTGTCGCGGGTCTGCTGGAAGAAATTTCTTGTGAGATAATAGTACCTTTGTACTCATCATTTCTTCGTACTTGTATTAATTTATTGTCTGTTTTGCGTGTACAAAAATTAATAAATAAAAATAAAATTCCTTCTAGTTTCCTCTTTATACCTTTTAAACAATTCAAATCGGAAACAAAATCTTGTTTAATTCTAAAGGCATATTACCCAGTAAATGACTATTTAAATGACAAGAATGCGTTTCAATCTTAGTCTCTAAATAAGTAAATGATGCGAGTGATTTGTTTCCATTTTATAAGTAGTTTTACATATTATTTTATTGATGTAGCGCATTGTTGTCGCTTAAATATAGTATTCAATCTAATTGCTAAATTGTTATTCTAATAATTTTTTTTTTTTATATTTATTTCTTTTGACATATCACTGTATGTAATTAAATTGTATATTTTTTTTTGTTATATTAATCTCTGTTTACAATTTTGACATGCATAGGTAAGTGTATTAAGTGTACCTAAATGTAATAAACGATTTTTGATTTTGATTTTGAATCATCCCTATCAATTTCATGGTCACTGCTTCTATTTTCATCAGGTATAGACGAATTATACGATCTGAGGATTTCGCCGCGTATAATTGCAGACAATTTTCGATATACTTTCATACCCTTGATACTACCTATCGTATAACGATCCAGTGAGTGGTCAGCTTTATACACTTTATAAAGCCCTGTATATAAACCGTTAAGTTTCCTAGTTATATTCGCAGTGGTTTTCTCTTGTAGCTCCCCCTTACCATAATACCAATTGTCGTACTTTCTATGAGACTTAATGCACTTTCTATGAGATCGATCGATCGGTGAGGATATAGATTTATCAAGTATACACACAATTTAATACAACCACTAGCTTTACTTATATAATGATATACTTTTTAGAAAAACTGTTGCTGGTGAGAGTTTTGTGATACCAATAGCTAAATACGGTCTACTGCAAAAACTCCACGGTCAAATAGGATACCCCAGATATAAAAATGTGATCTATTAAAACTCCATTTCGGTTTGAAGGTATGACATAAGATTTATAACACAATGTGTAAACTCTTGTTTACAATGTGCGTTTAACAAGCGCAACGATGGTCAATTGGACGGTGTATTAATACTACATTCAATCAACAAGGCTGCCCTTCCTATGCATACGTTGCACGCAGATCATTTAGGTCCTTTTTGCTAAAACTCGTCAGAGGAACCTTTATGTATTGGAGTAATAGTCGCTTTACAAAATTTGTATTCGCTCGACCTGCTAAAAATATTTTAGATACGAGACAAATTCGATTGAAGACCTTTGAATTCATAAAATAAATTATTTTGCAGTTTGGTTATCTAGTTAGAATAATTACAGTAGAGGTAAAGCTTTTAAGAGTAGATATTTTAAGAAATTTCCCGAAGAAAATCAATTCAAACACATTAAATGCAATAGCCAGCCCTCGCTCCAATGGCCAAGTCCAACAAGTCAGTCGCACTTAAATAAATGGTCTTAAAACTCCAGATACCCATCCTTCCTTTCAGATACATCTACATCATACACTTCAGATCGTAAAGAATACGACTACGATGAAATATTCTGATTTTGAGACATTATTCGCGTATTTTATTGTCTTTAACGATGTAATTTGTTGATAAATTTGAATCTGAATTATCGTAAGTCTAGTAATAATACTTTATATATTGTTATCCTGTAAGCAAAGTTAATAGCTAATCGGAATTGTCAATCATAAGTATTGTTTGTGGGATTTCTACTCAGTGCATGTACATACATGCTTCATCCGTTGTGAGCCATCAACGAGCTATCCGAGGAATTAAATCGTTTTACAAGGGTGGAACTAAAGCTGCGTAGTCTATACATATAATTAAATCGTAGAAAAGTCAAAACTGTACATTGAATATTATTTTAAAAGGATACTTGGGACGTGATCTTCAATAGATATCGAAGCCAAAAATATAGTTTTTAGATTTTTTGTCTGTTTATCTGTTTATCTGTATGTATGTCCGAGCTAAACTCAGAAAGTACTGCATGGATTTACTTCAAATTTTGCATGAATATTACTAAGAGGTCGGGTCAACAAATAGGGTACAAATTATCACGCTATCACCTACGGGGGAGGAGCTGTGATAATTAACAAAATTTACCGCGGGTAAAACCGCGGGGCACAGCTAGTCAGCAATAACTTTAACTTTGAAGCCTATTAAATATATTTGGAAATGTTTGAGAGATTGAACCACAACGAGTGTTTTGAGCTCGTAACTATGTTATATGTTTCTCTTCGTTAGTGGTCACCAAGCTAACATTATTATTATTAATCATGGTTTGTCCAATGAATAGATCAATGTCCAATGTTATGAAACTAGTTAATTAAACTATTCCGTTCAATCGAGTGAATTTACACATGCTCTACCGTAACCTTCCATAATAGTAGTGCTAGGTTCGATTTTAATTCTTAAGTTCTGAACTTGCGAGATCCAAAGTAAATTGATTTTACTGCCAGTTTTTATGTATGCTCTGAGCTGTTGCCATCGACCGTCACTGTTCTTTAGTAAATATCTACCACTATAATTATCATAAGTGATATGCAATATTTCACTAACCTTATGTGGTGGGTTTCCTGATGTCTCGACACTTCCGGCGCCAAACCAGCAGGCCGCAGTGGTGTGTCCGCTGCGTTGGCTTTCAAGTCGGGAATCCTCGAATTATACATGCATCTCGTGATAATACTACGTAATAGTGTCCTTGTCATCCTTAATTCTCGCCAGCATGTGTTCCAGTTTGTCCACGTAATCAGTAGATAGCGGGAAAGTGACCCTCAGCATCTCCTTCCCTCCATCCCAGGTGAGGTCATAGTTTTCAAGATTTATAAACGTGCGATCAGTGTCGTCCCAATTGTAGACGTCGCCGAGCTGGCCTACTTTGTGAACCCGTGAGACGTCTTGTTTTTTGTTGTACACATTATTAATGCTACCGACGCGACAAAAAAAAAATCTTGCTGTCTTGATCAATAGAGCTGTTTGATTCGTTGTGCTTCCTTTTACGTTTCCCCAAACTGGCGAAATATGGTCCCGGCATTGTGGGTAAAATCCCACTTCTGAAATGTTACGCACTCGTAGGTTCTGCACATTAAAACTCCGAGATATTTTCCACACACAATATTTAATCGAACAGAGTAACGTTCTTATCTACCGTCGTACAAAGAATGCCTCCTTAATTTTTTTTTTTTTAACGTGACGCGTGCAATTAGACTTACGGCTTTTACTGCTTCACCGGGCAGTAGGGGTGAGCGTGGGCTCTAACCGGCCTAGCAAATATAGACTACAAACTAAGTACCCGCGCCGGAGGGCACCCCCTGTGGGGTTCGAACCTCGGCTCTGGGCGGATACTGACGGGGAGAGGGCAAAGATCATGGTTTTTAGGGAGTTTAGTGCAACTTTCGCTCTACGTTAATGACATGACGCGGCCCCCCGTCCGCGTTGAGGGGGGCTTTTTATCGGTATGATATGCAAACTAAGGGTCATGGAGGACGCTGGTGGTCGCGACGCGTTCGCGGTCGTACTCGCATCCGGCGAGTACGAAATATCGGTTGTGCAGTGTTGCGAGAGTCTCTAATCGATTTGATTTGGTTTAAGTATACGGTGATCTCGTCGTCCGATTCGTCTATGACGTTCTTCGGACGACGGTGTTTACGTGAGAGTCGGGAAGGAGTGTATTTGACCGCCTGTACCACCAATTTGCTTGGATGGTGAGTGGCAGAGTCAAAGTACCTTTTGGACGCTTGCTTCATCCATTGCCTGATGGTAGGCAATTGGAGATCGGCATGGAGGCTTTTGTTACGGACGAACCACGGTGCGCCCGCGGCTCGTCGCATAAACTTGTTCTGGACTACCTGGAGGAGGTGGATGAATCGATCCTTAGCGTGCGCGAAGACCGGGCTCGCATAGGTCATCATGGGTCGAATGCACGTCTTGTAAATTCTCACCTTGTTTTCAAGGGACATTTTACTGCGTGCATTCAGGAGGCCGTGTAATCGATAAAGGGCAAATGAGGCACGGTTATGAGCGTATCTCAGATGGTCCTTGAAGTTTAACTTCCGATCGAGGATCACTCCCAAATATTTGGTTTTCTTCTCCCAGGGGATCGGTTCACCAAACATTCGGACGGGATCGGCGGTCGGGGCGGGGTCTATCCTAGAGAAGAGCACGGCTGCGCTCTTGGTGGGATTGACTTCGATCCTCCATTTCCTGAACCATTCGCCGAGGGCGTCGGCTGAGGATTGGAGTTCTCGGTGGATGACTGACGTGCTCCTACTGGAGTAGTAGAGAGCTGTGTCGTCAGCGAAGAGGGCTAGATGAGCCTTATTGGGTCTGGGGATGTCGCTGGTGTACAGCGAGAACAGGAGCGGGGCAAGGACTGAGCCTTGGGGAACTCCTGCGCGTATCGGTCTGAGGGAGGAGTAATTTCCCTCGACGCGGTAGCTAAACGTTCGGTCCGTAAGGAAGTCTCGTAAGATGTGCACGAGACGGTCGGGCACTTTGAGTTCGAACAGCTTATATAATAAGCCGTTGTGCCAGACCTTATCGAACGCTTTGGCCACGTCGAAGAAGAGTGCTCCTGTGTGGGCTCTTTTACGGGCAGCTTTCACTAGGATGTGTTCGACAATGCGATGCACCTGGTGAACGCTGGAGTGTCTGGCTCGAAAGCCAAACTGCTCGTCAGGGAGGATATCGTTTGCGTGGATGTAAGACGACAAACGGGCGTGAATGATGCGCTCGTAGAGTTTCCCCATGGCGCAGAGGAGGCTAATGGGGCGGTAGTTCGCCGGATCGGATTTGGGTTTTCCGGGTTTCGGGATGCCAATCACGTTTGCCTGTTTCCACTGGTGTGGAAAGATGTTGTTGGAAAAGGCCGCGTTGAAAATCGCGACCATCAGGCTAAGTAGAAGCAACGGGAGTTGCTTGAAAACGCGATTGGTGATTCCGTCGTACCCGGGGGCTTTGCGAGGGCGGAGGTCCCTGATCAGAGTTTTAACCTCTTCGATGATCACTGGCCTCAGGGGATCGTCGTCGTCGACGTCTGCATCCTCCCGGGAGGGGGCAGTTGGGGTCGGAGGGAGTGGTATGGCGAGCCTACGTTCTACCTCAGAGTCGACCTCGTTGAGGTGCTCCGGGTCTACTGGTAGGGTGCTGGGAGAACATTGGGACTCTAGATTGTCGGCCATGCATTCGGCTTTTTCGTCGTCATCGAACGCGGGGCGTTGATTCGGACGCGTCAGCGGGGGGATGGTCCAGTCGGTGTCTGTCTTGAGTCGCTTGCAGAGATTCCAAAAGGCCTTCCGCGAGGGTTGAATCTCGGCTAACGTCCTATCCCACCCGGAATCCCGCCTCTCGGTCATGCGTTCACGTACAGTACGCTGTAGTTCACGCATTCTAGTGCGGTTTTCCAAGGTGTTATAGGAGTCGAATGCTCTGATGGCCGCGTTCCTCTCAGTCACTAACTCACGCAAATCCTCCGGGAGCTTCCACCGTCTGAACGCGTCAGCCGCTGGGACCTCCCGGGAACATTCGTTCATTTGGATTTGGATGTGAGTCGTGAAAGAGCCGATGGCTGCATGCGTTTGCTCGGGGGTCTCTATGAGGGATGGAATCGAATCTAAGTGCTCCGACGTGGCTGACTTGAGTTTACCCTCAAGTTTCTGCCAGTCGGTAACATATCTGGGTGGGAGGTTGCTATCCGCGCCAGAGTGGCTTGTGCGGGAGGCAAGACTAAGTATGACCGGTCTATGGTCGGAGTCTAACTCGTGTAGCACTTCTACAGAAGCCAAACGTAGGTTTGTGTTCTTAAGGAGTACTATGTCGAGTATGTCGGGTCGGTGACTGTCAATTCTGGGGAAGTGGGTCGGTTCGAGAGGGACTATAGGGTCGAACGGTATGATTGCCAAGTGATTAGCAAGTGCGCGGCCGTTCGAGTTGCTCGTACGGCAGCTCCATTGCTCAAGCTTGGAGTTTAGATCGCCTGCCACTATGACAGAGCCATCTAAGTCATACAGTGCTTGGAGATCGCTAAGTAGTATCTCCTTGTCTGGGGGGAGGTAGGCCGAAACTATCGTGATTGGCTGATGGCCTGTCATGCCTATTCGACAGACAGAGACCTCAATGTTCTTCATTACGGGAGGGTCCAAAGGTACGCAATGCAGTGATTTCTTAAAGTAAATCAGCGTGCCCCCTTTGGCGGAGTGGGTCCTATCGTTGCGAACTATACGATAGTTGGCAACTGTAGGACTCCTCCGTTTACTCGGTTTGAGGAATGTCTCTTGAACGAGGAAGAGATCAAGTTGATGATCGCAAAGGAATTCTGCGACTTCATCGCGTTGTCTCGCTAATCCGTCTGCATTGTAAAACCCGATCTTGAGAGATCTGGGTTTTAGCCTGCAAGTGAATTGGGGAGTCATTAGCGGGTGTACAGCCATTACGGTTGCAGGGATTTGATAAAGCGGCGGTAGACGTGAGCCGCGTCGATAGCCAGTTGGATATTGGTCGGATCAGCTTCGGCCCTCTGGGAGAGGTCCTCAAACTGGTCGAGCAATTCCCAACCTTGAGTCTTAATGCGCTCGGCAAAACCTGAGGCGCGCCCTTTGCTGTTCGCTTGGGGCGCCTTGGTTTTGGGCGCTGGGGCTGATGACTTTGGAGTCTGGGCTCCTTTGGCCGGGGCCTTTGGAGCCTGTGACTTCTTAGTCAGCGGGTTGTAAGCCCAGCCCGATTGGACTGGGGCGGGAGGGGTCACGCTGGTTGAGGGTTTGGGGGACGCCTCCATAGCTGGGACTGGCACAGCCTTAGGGGCGACCGCCTCACCCGCAGCCTTGGGTGCGGTCGAGGGGACGTAGTCTGGCAGAGGCCAGTGTGGTCTCGGCGGTCGCAGGGATGTCTTTTGGACATCCAAGGACATTAGCGGGGGAGGGCTTGCTTGGGGCTTAGCGGAGCTAGTCTGCGCCTGGGGCTTCCGAGCGTTACGCTTGCTACGAGGACTCCTGGCGGGTCTCCTCGCCGGTGCCTTGGGGCAGCCGCGATAGTTCGCAGGGTGTCCCAGGGACTGGCAGTTGACGCAACCAGGTGGATCGGAGCATTCGCTACGATCTTTGGGTCGGGTGCAGTCGGAGGTGTGGTGGCCTGGGGTCAGGCATTTAACGCACCTCAGAGCTACGTGGCAGTTCCTTGACGAGTGCCCGTACAGTTGGCAGTTGTGGCACTGCCCCTGTACGGTCCCTCGCCGCGGCGGCTCGACGACGATGCCGCCGACGCCGCAAACTGTTTTTAGGACAGTCAGGATTTTCTGTCCTTCCTTCGAGTCGTCAAGGTGGACCAGCACCATATCGAAGGGCTCGCCACCGTTTGATCGGCGCATCCGATGCACCTCTCTCACGGGGTACCCTTGGGTGGTTAGGTCCTCCTTGATGGAGTCGATGGGAAGGTAACGGCACACTCGGCGGATAACCACGCGGAGTGTTTTGTCCTCAGCGGTGCCGTAAGCGTAGTAGTCTACCTTACGAGCATCAAAGAGGGCCGTCGTAGTCCTGTACTCGGTGGGGGTCTGCAGCTGTATTTTGTACATCTGCTCTTTAAGGATGTATGTAGTGCTAAGTGCGACTACACCTTTGGATTTAAGCGCGGTAGATAAGTCTTCCCACTTATCGATGCTGAGTAGCGTGATAGGTGGGGGCTTAGTGGTCTTGGCCGTGAAGCCAGAGGGTTTGGCCTTTGCCTGAGAGGCGGGGGCGCTTGTAGTGGGGGAAGAGGGGACAGAGTTGGTGGCGGAGGGTCTCTCCGTGCGCAACTTCTTCGTCTTGGCGCTCTTCTTGCTCTTCTCCTGAGTCGAAGCCTCAGAATCAGAGCCGGAAGAGCTGCCAGACGAAGACGACGACGACTTGTCAGCGCGGGTCCGCTTGTCAGCTTTCCCGCGCTTGACAGTTGTCCACTCATTGTGGGTATCGTCGTCGCTGTCTAACTGTACGACGTCCATCTCTTCCTCTATGGCTAAAGGCTGAGGTGGAGAGGGGGTGCGGTTGCGGGGGAGTGGTGACTGCCTGTCCGTCTGAGTGAACGGGGCAGAAGAGGAGGGGACAGAGAGACTGAGATTCTCCTGCGCAGATGCGCCGGAGCAAGGGGGATCGTCTAGCATGATCCTAGTCTTCACGGTCTCTAGCACTCTGAGTTTTTGATGTTAAAACAAATGCATATCTGGTAAAGTGATCTACTAATAAATGAAGATATTTTTTTGTCGATCTAGATCCTCCAAACCCTCCAATCGTATCAATAGAGACTATGTCAAAAGGCTTTTTGGCTGGACCTAGATGGGACATGAACCCAAATTTGTCATGTCCTCTTGATTTATTTTTAATGCAAATTTCACAGCTTTTACAAATTTGCTTGATATTCTTTGTTAAATTTTCGGTTGTGTAGTATGGACTAATCATATTAATCATTTGACTGATTCCAATATGGTAAAGTCTTTCATGTACATCTTTAAATAATTTGATGCTGAAGTCTTCTGATAGTATTATTTTGTCTGTTCTTCTCAATCGTTTAAAATATACTTTTTGTTTTTCAATTAATTTGTTTTTGTTATTTTGTATTTTTTCATTATTATTTTGATCTGTTAAAATATCTTCCAGTTTAATTAAGTTCACAATTTTCAATTGTTCATCTTCGTTTACGTCACACTCCAATACAGGGTTTCTACTTAAACAGTCTGCTTCCAAATTATATTTTCCTGGAGCATATTTTATCTTTAAATCATATTGCGATAAATAATATGTTAAATCACCCAGATCTTCATCTGTTCTAGACTTCAAATTCATGTTTTCCAGAGGTTTGTGATCTGAGTAAACTGTAAATGATTTACCCATCAACCAATATTGCCAATATCTCACAGCTTCTTTGATAGCTAAACATTCTAAATATACAGCTTTTTTTATTTTTTGGGTTTCATTCAGTTTTTTTGAGAAGTAAGCCACTGGTTTTTCTTTGCCATCAGGCTGTATCTGTTGCAAAATGGCCCGTATACCTTCTAAAGAAGCATCCGTATAAATATTAATTGGTAAGTCCTGGTCATAAATTGCCAGAACTGGTTGGGAGCAAAGCCAGCTCTTTATTTTCTCAAATGATTTTTGACAGTTATCAGACCAAATGAATTTCTGATTTTTTCGTAGTAAATTTTGTAGTGGATCTAATATAATGGCACTGTTTGGTATATATTCATGATAAAAATTTATTTTTCCCAAAAATTGTCTTATATTTTTTTGATATTTTGGAATTGGAAAATTCTTAATTGAAATCAAATTATCATTTAACGGTTTGATCGAATTATTTTGTATTATATGACCCAGATATTTTACTGAGTCTGATGCAAATGTGCATTTTGTAAATTTTAATCTAAAACCTTCTGCTTTAATTGCTTCCACAAACCGACTCAGATGATTAATATGTTCAGAAAATGTTTTGGAAAATATTAGAATATCGTCTATATAATTAACAGCGAAGTTTGTTAATTCATATTTCCTCAATATATTACTCAATATTCTCTGAAAAATTGCAGGTGAAGTCTTTAGTCCAAAAGGGAGACATGTCCACTGAAAATTGCCTTCTTGTGTAACAAATCCAGTCTTTTTCCTGTCCTCAACTCGTAGAGGAATGGACCAAAATGCGGAATTTATATCGAGTGTGGAAAAATAATTGCAATTTCTTGTTTTTATCGTTAGGTCTTCAATTAACGGAAACGGTTGGGCTTGAGGCACTACTATTTTATTCAAATCTCTGAAATCTATACATAATCTAGATTTTCTGTTATCCTCTTTTTTAAATGCTAAAGTAACAGGTGCAGCGAATGGACTGTACGATTCTTCTATCAATTTGTTATCTAGTAATTTAGCTATTTGCCCTTCTATCTCCTTTTTATCCTCTATAGTGCACTTACAACAATATTTGTCGACTATTAAGTCTATTCTTGCTTCATATCCATTAACCATGCCAATATCATATTTATCTTTTGCAAAAACTGATTTATATTTGTCAATGATTTCATCTATTTCATTTTTTTGATGTTCACTTAAGTGATTTACTTCCATTTTAAATTCTTCTACTTTTACATGTTCATTGAAATTTATTCCGTATTCTTTTAAAGTATTATCGTTATTTTTTGTGTTGTCCAATCCAGTGTTTTGTCTGTCTTTAATGGTAGAAATTTCTTCTCTCTCGTTTTCATTAGTAAGACTCAGTTTCTGTGTTATTATTAAATTTTCATCTTGATTTAATTTAAACTTTTTGATTAGGTCTAATCCAATCAAAAATTCGTGTCTTAAATCATCCTTATCTATGATGTGCACGTCAACCTCCTTTTCTAAATCAAAGATTTTTATTTTTAAAGTTGTCAAACCACTCGTTTTCTTAACACCATTAATCGTTACTAATTTGGCTTCATTCAAATTGTTTCCTTTTCCTTTTAGTTTTAATAGCTTAGAATTAATAAGGGAAACATTTGAACCAGAGTCGTAAACTCCATATATTTCTAATTTATTATCCAATAATAGTTTGACATGTATTAATGGTGTTACTATTCGTTTTTTTGGTGTGTTTCATTTAACTCAGCTTCTATAACTGAATTGTTTACATGCTGTATAACTTTTTTCTTTTTCTTATCGTCTTCATTTATTTTGAACCAACAAATAGATTCTGGGTGATAACGAATACCCTTATTAAATTTTTCGCAAATTTTACATATATTTACTTTTTCATTTTTATTACGATCTCTTGTATTTATGTAATATATTTTGCGTCCTGAAAAACTTTTTCTAGTTACCATGTGTTCATATTTATTTACTTCATTAAACAAATCTACAGTATCTTTCAATGTTTCTCTATCAATTTTATTACGAATATATTCTGGTAGACCAGCTGCTATGAGATCCACTAAGGTACAAGTGTCAATCGATCTTCTCATGTCCAGTAACAGTTTTTCTTTTCTTATAGCATAATCCAATAACGAACCATCTTTGTATTGGAATGATAGTGCAGATGTCACAGGATTCCATCCCTTGTTTGCAAATGTTTCACAAAATTTGTTTTTCCATGTTGACCATTCTGAATTTATTGTTAGTTTTATTATCATTGAGTTGTACCAGTCGACACACGACTTATCCATAAATAATCTGAGTATTTCAATTTTTTTTTCATCTGTAGTTACATCAAAGCGCGTACATTATTTTTCAAAGAAATCAATCCACTGGTTTGCATTAGAATGTTTGCTTGTAAACTTCTCGATCACAAAGTTCTCTGAAATGTTTTTTAAGCTCGGCTGTCTATTTTCTACGAATTTTTCAATAATTTTTTTTAATGTACCTGTTTCGGTTTGATACGAACCAGCCGGTGATTCTTGGTTTAATTCTTCCAAAAATTGATCTTCGAATTGCAAGTTACCACTCTCATCTATGTAAACTTCTCTAAGTTCTTCTGTCATTGTAATCCAAATTCTTCTAGTCTGGTACCTTTTTAATAAACTATTTTTGACTTTGTTATAAGCAGCTGTCTTTATAATTTCTTTATGGTGAGCAGCCGACTGCAGTGCTTCTGGTATTGCATACACTTTGTTGTCACTCGTGGCAATGCACGTTATACAATAAACATTTGATTTTCCGTCACTTCCTGGTAATAATGCGAATTCAAAACGTATATAACGATATTTCTCCAAAACTGTGTGCTTATTATAGAGTATGCTGAACCTGGATCCCAGTCCATTGTGCAGTGTTTTCCATTGATAACCGTATCGATCCTTTTGCAGTCTTTACTCTTTGTCTTTTCGATGCTGTAAACGAACTCACTATCAGTGTCATTCTCATCCGAGTGATCGTAAGTGACGGACGATACCGATGACTCTCTCTTGATAGTGTTTATTTTTTTTAGTTTATGTTTAGGTTTTTCTTGTATCTCCTTAGCAATATAAGCTCTACCCGATTTGATGCAACAACTTTCAAAATGACCAACAGTTTTACATTCTTCACATGTATGATTCTTAGCTGTACATTGGCTTAAGTCATGTTTGTTGTGCTTGCCGCAACGAAGACATTGATTATTTCGTATTTTGCGAATGTTTCTATAATTTGATGAGCGTTGGTCATTAGACTTGTACGATGTTTTTCTTTTAATATACTTAATGCTCGTAGATGGCGTGTCATGCTCAGCTTGTTCACGTGATTGTGCTATGGAAAAAAGTTGAGAAAATGTTACTTCCTTGCTTTGACCTTCGTGTGTTTCCATTAAATTAGGCCATTTCTGTTTTAAATCTGTTTCCAGTTCTGTGTGGTTCAGTCCGGTTGCAAACCTGTCACGGAGTTGACGTTCTAATAAACTGTTATCGTATCCGCAGTCTTTGCTTAGGTTTTTTAGACGGTTGGCATAGTGCTCCATTAATCATTGTCGTCTCTAATGCAGCTCCAAAACTCTGTAAGAGCTCGGTACTTTGTCTTCTTAACCCGATATAGATCCAGAAGTTTTGTGCGTATGTCTATGTATGTGCATGTTTCGAAATTTGGGGTAAGCGCTGTTTTTATTTCTGTGAATATGCTTGGTGTGAGACAATTCAAAAGCAAGTCTTTCTTAATGTGGCTATTGATATCCACCTCGTGTATCAAGCACTTGGCTTCGAAGTACTCCATATAGTCACTCACCCTGTAAATATCTGGATTGTATTTTTCCATGTTAAATGCTTTGATTACGGCCATCTTGTTAGATGATTTAGGCGTGGTACCAGCGCTCGTCACGCTGTCGCCTTCTACCGAAG
The DNA here is from genome assembly GCA_951640165.1 of Pseudoips prasinana. Classification (NCBI taxonomy): domain Eukaryota; kingdom Metazoa; phylum Arthropoda; class Insecta; order Lepidoptera; family Nolidae; genus Pseudoips; species Pseudoips prasinana. The sequence goes on from OX621254.1 coordinate 11,940,127, forward strand.
TCGTTACCGGTGTCCGTGTTGCAACAAGTTCAAGTACTGTCGCAAATAGTTTATTAATTTGGTCCTGTTGCGCCTGTTGGACGCTCAGGAATTGCTTGAATTGTTCGGCGTCCATTTCGTCGCCAATTTAATGAATAATAAAACTTTGCACATAAATTTACATTTTATTATTTGACAATGTCAATACGTAAAACATTTTGCTTTTTTGTAATGATATCAGTTTGTCGATGGTATTATGAAGGAGTATATAACACTAAAACCCTCAACACGGAGAAACTAGGGTCCTCAAGATTACGGAGACGTCGGCTGCAAATGTTATCACGAACATACCCACAGACCCCAGCGTGAGGCTTGAAGCGATGCTCCAAGGTATACCCTGGGTAGTTGAGGTATGACGTGTCTGAAGGACTTTTGATCTGCGTCTCCGTAAGAAAGAGTAGGTGCGGCTTTTCTGTCTCGAGGTGGAGGTGGACTGAATCGATATTTGAGTGCAGGCCACGGATGTTAGTGTGGTGCACTTTTAAGCGAGGGACGTGCATCCGCTGTTTAAAATACATTTTCTTTTTGGACTTTTTCATATTCTTGCATGAGGAGTGAACAGGTAGGAGATGGCAGATAGTCGAGGCACTACCCCAATGACCACCAGTCGACATGGCACTAAGCGCTTAAGAAGCCTAGCCTGGAGACTGCGGGGACGCCCGAACCCCCCCGAATGAGTCTATCGGGTCCCTCGCCCCGGTCGCCAGCCGGCACGATAGCGCACCCCGGGATTTTTCACAAGCCGTGGGGCAGCCTTTTGCGTGTGGCTAGTACGCTACTTGGGCCCCCTACAACTTGCGGTCAGCCAGCGGAGAACTGTGCTTTGGATCCCGCTACCCTCCATGACTAGACATCCAGTGCAGTAACACCAGTATTCCTGGAACCGTTCTGTTGAAGTAACACAACTGACTATACCCATCCCCTTCAAACGGCTTCACCTGGCATCGCGACGGAACGCGGCATAGCCACTATGGCGCCTCGATTTTGCCAGATGGGTGGTGACCAGCCACGGCCGAAGCCTATCACCGGAGGAATGGTGCTACCATTTAGCGCTACCCGGGGGTCACGTGTAGGGTCTCTAGAGCAAAAGCCTACGGACGCGGTAGCAGTTAACCCCTGAAAGGATTCCAACTGAGTTTTGTGCATTTCTCAGTAGCTACCACGTCATGCACTACACGGTAGGGTAAAAAGAAATTGACGATTCCAAAGAAATGTAATATTTTAACGGATTAAATGACTGAATTTTTTAATTATGACCAAACGGTAAAAGAAATAAAACGAGTCCATTAAAAGTAATACAATTTATTAATACACTAGCTTATTCCTCGATGCCCTTCTCCGCCTGGTACTTGTAGTGCAGCTCGGAGCAGTCCTCGTTGGAGATGTTGACCCAGCCCTTGTCGTTGATGTGGTACACGCGGACGATGCCGCCCGAGTACGCGTCGCGGTGCGTGGCGTGGTAGATTGCACGCCGGCCCAACTCTACGGAAATATTTATTTATAGTAAGGCCTCGACAAAAGCATTCTTTTAACATTTCTATCTATTGGTTACGATAAAAAAAAAACATTATTTTGCAGAGAGCAAACTTAAAAATTTTAAAATAAAAAAATGTTAAGATTTTATTTTTCGATTATATAATAATAATAAGCTGGGACATTTTTTTACACACCGCCATCTGATCCCAAACTAAGCAGAGCTTGTACTATGGAAACCAGATAAATAATATAATATATATACTACTTTTCTTTTGTAAATACATACTTATATATAAAGATATTTACTCCCATCCCAGACTCAGGACAGACATGTTCATGCACACAAATATCTGTCCTGAGCGGGAATCGAACCCCCGACCTGCGGCGTGAAAGGCAAGTATCTACTCCAACCACGTCATCCAGCCCGTCAAAAGTAGTTAGCAAATTGAAAAAATAATAACCAGTCCTAATATCTGAGGAAAGTATGGTGGTTACCCCCCATTCGAGGGAAGATGGGAACAGTACTTCCCAACTTCTCCCGATTCCAAATTCGGGGGATGTTGACACAAAAATTCCCATTTTCCCCCATTCGGGGACAGACATGCGGGGGATAATGGGAATAAACCGTGTTTACTTGCCCTAGTATCTTCTGATGAATTAATACAAACCTTGTGCTTCGAGATCTGTGAGTTCCCACTTGTACCCGCTGTCGAGGACACCGAAAGCGTACACAGACCCCGAGCCAACAGAGAAAACCTTGCCGGGCGTGCGTGTGCCCTCGCTGTCTACATAGTAGAGCTGAGCGCCCTGCAATATAACATAATCATTTATAGCGCAAAGTAAAATAGTAAGCATCTCTATTGTATACCAGAAACCACATAACTGATATACTACTTTGCTTTTGTGAATACATACTTATAAAGATAAGCTGTTGCGATATTCGTTGTAGATAATTAAATGTTCTGCAAAGACGTAGCACATTATTTTGTTCTATAATCAATAGTTTTCGCAGCGCGCGATGCGATGTAAGAAAGTTATTTGGTATTTTTTTCACATCTCGGGGTACATTATTAGAGTTTTAGTATGGATCCCTAACTTTTTGAAAATTGAATATAGCCTATGTTCTATTGTTGTGTTTTATTGTTATGGAGATAGTGTAGCTTCCCAACAGTGAAAGAATTTTTCAAATCCGTCAAGTATTTTCAGAGCCTATTAAATTATTTCCAACAAACAAAAAAATGATCAATTCTTTCGTCTTTATAATATTAGTGTAGATTACACCCAGACTCAGGAGATATATGAACATGTCTGTTCATGCACACAAATATCTGTCCTGGGTGGGAATCGAACCCACAACCTCCGGCGTGAAAAGCAAGCATTTGCAAACCACGCCAACAGGCCCGTGTTTTAAAATTTGCAATTGCTACAACACAATACATAACGGATCACTAAGAAGATACATCCTGATGATCGAAGTACTTGTGTCATGTAGGAGAATGCGAGGTCAATACGAGGATGAGTCGTGGCTCATTCATCATCATCATTACAGCTAAATACGTCCACTGCTGGACAAGCCTCCCTCAAGAATCGTCTTGCGGGGATATGCCATAATCGCCACGCTTGGCAGGCGGGTTGGCGATCGCAGTAAGATGGTCATAGTAATCAGAAGGAAGCTGCTGCCCATCCTCTGGTAGATATTCCCTCGGGTCGACTTCTACGCCCCCCACGGGATGAGATGGGGTGATGATATTCTGATTCTGATATTTGTCGCCGTCACCACACAGCAGGTTAATCTGCTTTCAAATACTGCAAGTTATAAAGGACAGCAGAAAAGTGAGAGGTTACGCCGCTGGGGCTCTACTGGCTAAGACGTTTTCGTGAATGGTAAAAATGACTTAATCTTTAAATCGGCTTCTATGACCACATGTGACGTCATAAATGGTCCCGAATCGATTGTCAAAGTTGAAGCCGATTTAACGATAGATTAAGTAATTTTTAACCTTTATTTATATGAATGCCATTTACGAAAACGATGTTCGGCGACTTAGCTGGCAGAACCCCAGATGTATAAGCAGTTAACTTACCCTCTTATCAATGCCAGCAAGCATCATGCCCATACTGAGGCCCATGCCTTTATAGTTGTAGACCATGTTTGCCATCAGCTTGCTGGCAGCAGCTACAGAAATGCGTTCCCTGTTCCTCAGCTCATACAGACGGCATTGCTTGGCAAGGACTCTGTCCCAGTATACACAGTCTGCGGCACCACCAGCCAGGGTACCTAGAAAGGTCAAAATGTTTATGGAATTGTCAGGGACTCAGTGTAAATTTAGCTTTAATTTATATAATTATATTATTCAAAATGCACTATAGAAATATTTCTCTGTATTAACAATCTTTACAAACATACATATGCAGTTAGACAACCATTCCAGCAGATATTGTATTTGCCTACTAAATAATTACTTTAAGTGGACCAAATCCCGCGTTCATACCCGCTTGAGTATGTTTCGCCAGAACGTTTCAACTGGGCTGTGTTGAAACCGGTAGTAGATGAACCTGCTGAGTTTGTTTCACTGGGTCTTCTCAGTTGGGGCGCATTGGATCTGGTGGTAGCATTGAAACGCGACCGTCGTTATAAACACAAGGTCCGTCATAATAACAATATTGAATTCATACCTTAATATAGACAGAACCATTCAGACAATATGTAGAAAGCTTAAACTATAAATAATCTCTTTGACAATAACTTAATACAGGCTTGCTAAATATCATTCCTATTATAAAATAAATTTTATAAATGTTTTAACAATCCATGTACCTAAATATCTATACGGAACTAGACATAATTATGTATACTTAACTATATTACTTCCAATATGTTTAGACTATTAACAAGTGCTTTTTTAAACTCTTAGTGACTAAAAACCTTTTTTATTTTATTTATACAATTTATGAACACAAAATACAAGAGAGTTGAAATAATTGTAATATGCATTGCCAAACTGTGTGGCATCAAACCTGGAACATGTGAGAGGCATGGCCTTAATTACTGTGTCAGATATGTGAAATTATTATAATCATATTAAACATATCTTTTTCGACTGCATGTGCGGCGCAGCGGCTAAGACAGTCGCCTCGCCGCTTCGTGTCGTGGGTTCGAGTCCCGCGCTGGACAACTATCTGTGTGACCCATAAATAGTTGTTCTGAGTCTGGATGTAAATTGTGTCCATCTATTATATGTTTGTAAAGTACCCCAAGACTAGTATGGGCATGGTCATTTAAAAAAATATATATCTTTTTTAGCCTCTTGTATGCTTGGACTACCTATTTTATCATTCAACAGAAAATGCAGAATCATCATTGCTTTTAAAAGAGGGGTTGTTTTATTAGATCCAGTCTTATCCTGCAGAGAAATGCTTAAAAATAATCATTGAGATTGAAACATACCTAATAAGTAGTCATTGATCTCTACAATCTTCTTCATGGACTGTGAGCCAATGAACTGTCCACCTGTGGCTCTGGAGTCAACTGCCAGTAGGACACCTCCCTAGAAATAAAGTTTATACATATATATCAAAATATAATATAAATCAGCCCATTACAGGGCAAGGGCCTCTGTCAATGAGAGTGGATAGGCCATAGTCCACTATGCTTGCCTAATGTGGATTAGCAGACTTTGTATGGCATCAAGAACAATTTGAAGAACTCTCAGGCATGCAGGTTTTTTCATGATGCTTCCTTTTATCATTTTTTTTATTCTAATACTAACATGGATTAATTTAGTCATATTTTAATATTTAAATTCGTTTGGGTGCAAGATACTGAGGGAAATTAAGTGATAGATTAGAACTAGTGTATCAACTAATAATGTGTCCAGTGCACATAATTGGTGTACCTATTATAAGCACTTGTAGTGGTTTTCAGTTCTATGTGCTTCTCTGTTTATACTAGAGATCTATGTATATAAGTATTTATCTATCTATATAAGTATGTATATCGTCGCCTGGTACCCATAGTACAAGCTTTGCTTAGTTTGGGGCTAGGATGATCTGTGTGACATTGTCCCCAGATATTATTATATTATATTATATTACAGAGAGAAGTAACAACATTTACATTAGTTTAGTGGTGTATTATTACTATTATTATTAAGTGTTTATCACACTAGCAGCTAGTAAGCTGATGCGTGTGTTTTTGTTTGCAATTTGGAAAATTTGTCAAGTCTGTTTTTGAAGCAGTTTAAATTGGGTGCCTTTATGACAGTTTCAGGAAGTTTATTCCACTCATTGACCACATGGTTTAGCAGGAAGTGTTTTAGTGGATTTATTTTGTGCGGTATTCTGCTTAATTTTAGGGATTTGTTTTCTGCAGTGTTTATAGATTTTGTTAGTTTCCTTAAATTCTGTAAGAATTGATATTTTAGATCTAGTATTATCACACTAATATTATAACGACTAACATGTCCACAGGTACATATTGCCCCGCAACAGGTAGACGTTCCTATGTCCCGGGAACAAGAGTCCCCGCATATTCAATAGTATGGTACGAATCGAAACACTATTGTCACGAGGATAGACTAAAGAATAAAAAAAAAAGTGGGGCCGCCAAACTGGAATGACAAAGAACAAAAAATATTCGTGAAGTGCATCTACCAGTGACAGCTCTTTGAAATGGACATATTTCGCGAAGAGTTATAGATTTCTTTTGAATATTTCTTTGTAATTATGTATGGGATTTATAGATATTAATGTATCATTTAAAATAGTATTTAATCTAGTTTTTTGTTATGTACGTTAATATGTTGCAATTAGAAGTTTTTTTATGTAAAGTAGATGTTAATTGAACAAACAAGGAAAAATATTTCATATCACATGTTTAACCCACAATTTCATAATTTAAAATGAAAATAGGTTATCTATCACGTAGATAAGTATGTTTTTTGTACATTAAGCTTTATAGCACCTTTTTTCTTTTTTGGTTAGCACATGTAATAAATTAATACAAAGTGTTTTTATCAATAAAGTCAGGTAGAATTTGCAAGTTCGAAAACATGTGGACGTAGCAACATCATGTATCAAATGAACCTGATGTTTGAGTTGATAAAGGCGAAAGTTTGAGAGTGTGTATGTTTGTTACGGCTGGAGTGATTTTAATAAACCTTGGTATGGAGTTAGCTGACACACTAGATTAACACATAGACTACAATTTATAAAGTTTAGCATTGGTAAAACCGCAGGGCACAGCTAGTTATATATAATTTCTACAGTAAATACCTGTGGATAATGACAACTATTCATGGCAGGAACCACACATTAGTAGTATAATATAAGCATAACTTCCTGACTCTTAATAATTTATATGTTTACAATTATTATTTTGTAGAAAGATATTAACACTAAGATATTGTCACAGGTCTGCAAATTTGAACTCTTATTTTCCCCTTTTGGATTTGATTGCTGATCTTGAGGTATTTTGGTGCGCTGATTACGAATATGTACTTGGATTTGTCCTATCACCCTCAGTTTTTTGAAAAATCCTTTTATGTGAAATCGGAAAAAAAGGCCAACTTTGCAAAGTTTTTTTTTATTACAATGAAGTAACAATTATATTACTAAACTTAAAACATTAAAAATACATTGAAGGGACAGTAATAAATAAATTAAAAATATTAAATACTTTTATGGTATCTTGCTTTTTTTTCACCGAAGCTCCGATTGTGAGATTTTCGCTTGAAATTCCGACTTGGATCATCACGCTTTAATAGCCAACAGTAGTCTGCCATCATTACTTTATTCCACTTTCCCTGATAGCGACGTTCCATCTCCTTCAAGTCCTGGTGAAATCTTTCGCCTTGCTCTTCACCTACAGCTCCCAAGTTATCAGGAAAGTAGTCCAAATGCGAATTAAGGAAGTGAAGTTTAATGCTCATCGAACATCCCATTTTACCGAAATTTTCAATAATTTTCTTTACAATTTCCTCATAATTTGGACTTTTATGGTTTCCTAGAAAATGCCTCACTACTTCCTTAAAAGATTTCCAGGCTTCTAATTCAATTTCACTCAATTTTCAAGTTCACGAACGCAGGTGGTACAAACTTTATGTGGGACCCACTGTTTATCTTGATTGGCGATTGATAGGCCAAAATACATATTATAAACGTTCCTTATAAATTCGGTTATGTTATGCTGCTGTTTTCTCAGCATAAATTGCCCACAAATGTAGCAAAAATTGTCCGGAGAGTTTAAACACTTTCGCGATGACATTTTTCAAGTAAGCGTTACGAATTGCACAGAAGTACTGACTTTTTAAAAATAGTGATGGTGCTATTTATACAAAATAATATTAATCTACCCTCATTAACTGTCTTCTAACGATTTAAGTTAATTTCTATAAAAAAAAGCATTTAGCCTACAAGAAATGAGGTCTTTAGCAAATGACCTAAAAATCCACTAGTTTTTTTGATAATAAGGGTATATCACATACTTAATTAAAAGTTATGTTTAACTACATTTATGAGAACTCATTCATTAATGTCTACTTCAACCATTTAGTGTGTTTTTGGTTCAATAAGATACGATTAAAATTAAATAATTAATAAATTACTAGGAAGGCTTAAGTAATTTAGGCAAAAAAAAGGATGATCTATAACTAAAAATCCTGACGTGATGGAATTTTTTAAATATTTTTCCCGTAATCAGCGCCCCAAAATCTATCCAAATCATTCATCAAAACTGAAAGGGGAAAACCATTGCAGACCTGTGTGTTTAGTAACACCACACTATACATATTTTTATACTACTAGGGAATAAGGAGTGAAACCCTACAGTGTTACAGACTTGTAACACTGTAGCTGTTAGCTAAAAAGAAGTGTGCTCATTATATAAAACAAGCTGTGCCCCGCGGTTTTACCCATGTTAAACTTTATAAATTATAGCCTATATGTTATTTGGATATATAAGCTATATTACTACAAAGTGTCATCAAAATGCATTTGGTAGTTTTAGTGTGAAGAAGTAACCAACATACACACTCACAAACTTTGCCTTTATATTAGTGTGATAATATGCCTGCCTATTTGTAGCTATATAAGCAGCAATCAAGCCAAGGGAAAAACAGCAAGTCATCCTTTTATCATGTTTAAATAATTATGTTTAGCATAACCTAAGGGGTAAGACATGTTAAAAATATAGTAATTTTCTAGAGATTAGGTTGAGGTGATGGTGCACAAGAAATAAAATGGTTGAGATCAATTTTTTACTTCATGTCACAGTGGTATGAACACTACTATATTAGGTGACTAATTTGCACCACCGTTACTTGACAATAAACAATTCAGTGAAAATGTTACATACCTGGTAGCGAAATCCAAGAGTAGTGGTACCGTGGTCAAATTGAATTTTAATTTCCTTTCCTGTCTCATCTTTACTGTTAAACTGTGCAAGGGTTTGGGCAGGCTGTAAACACGGAAATAAAACAATTATACCACTATTAAATGCCGAAGAATCATAGCATTTCATCTATAATATAACCTGTACTTACGTTCGCAAACGGCGGCGTCGCGAGTTGACATCCATTTACAAAATTCTGGCTGAAGCCGATCACGTCATTTTGGAAGGATGCGAGAGAATCAACGGGCTTTAAGTTAATTTTCTCGTCCAAACGGCAAAAATCAAGAAGAGCCATAATTGTTTTGTAATGTAAAAACTTTCTGTGTAGGTAATGTTGAATGACAAGCGAATTCTTCAAATTCGCCGATTTGTCAAGTTTGACTTTTATTTTACGGGGTTGCTATTTTATTTAGGGACTGATGGACCCTTTATTACTTATTACTAAAAATGTAACATTAATTCACTTAATATTTTTTACTTTTATATATTTTGTCATTTATATCGATACTATTTTAGTGTACCGATACTTTAAATAAAAATAATTACTAAAGTTGCTTAGCCATCTAGTGGCCGTAACAAATAATACTTGAACATATATTAGATACTACTATTTAACAATAGATGTCGCTACTAATATCGTCAAGAGTTATATTTAGCCCATGCCATCTAATGAGGAGTAGCTAAACCAAATTAGTATTTTGTTCTCCAAGCAACAAGAAATTAAAAGTCATGTTAATTGTTGTTATGGTCAATATTAATAATACACACTATTTAGACATATGAATACTTTTTTAAGCAGCTGAAAAAATTAAGGCATATTTTTCTTATATTTAAAAGCTGGTACTATAGGAGCAGTTAAAGATGATCACGAGAACTAATTCGTTAATAGCTAGGTCCAAGCATAAGTATACACCTTATCTATGGATAGGTGGATTGCCAAAAAATATCAGTTATAAATTCAGAGAATCATTAAGTTAGAATTATAAAATTCAACGAATGCGAACTGTGTTTAATAAATAGTTTAACTCGTTCGAGTTAGTAGACCTATGATTACGGCGTGAGTCAGCGCGACGATACGATCTTTCTGTCGATATTCGAAAATCAACGACCTGAGATAGTCCTTAGTTTAAACTCTGTCATTAGGTTTGTAACATATTATAACGACCATACTTACTTTTATTTATTTTTGTCTATGGTCACGGTGGAACTACAGAGATAGCATTTTATGTGTAGTTAGGCTTAAGTTTTTTGCTAACAGAAATAAGTTTCATTTATAAATGGACGAAGGCCCGTACGGACAAATGTAAATTAAAATAAATACGTACGTTGCGAAGATTACTGATGGGCGGTAGAAGTATTATTACTCTTTTGAGAAATATTATTCACATATCCGAAACATTCCGGCATGGTGGTGACATTTAGATAAAGTCTTTATTGTACCTACTTATCAGAAGGTGTGATCTCTTCCAGATAACCTAGCTGTTTAATGAATATCTGAGTTTTTATGGCTCACATATCATATTTTGCGTTAAAATATTAGCTTAGTTGTAAATTCCATAGGTAGTGGATATCGAGGAATACCTTTGTAATTATAATATAATGAGAAAAAAATAAATTTTTTGAAAGTAATCTACCGCCCATCAGTAATCTTCGCAACGTATATAGTTTTAGATTTGAAGAAATCCTCTTATTTTATCAAATTGAATTTATTATTTATAAATTAAGATAATTATCAATAACTAATTTATTATTGTTCACATTAGATTGATTTATAGTTATATTTTTATTTTATATTACATTAACAGACAATGCTATTGACAAATTGACGGGCCGTTTGCCATGGTTGATAAACTTGCCGTTTGCCATGGTTGCCTTTCACGCCACTGTTCGTGGTTTGATTCCCACCCAGGACGGATATTTGTGTGCACTAACATGACTTTTTGTCCCGAGTCTGGGTGTCAATATCTATATAAGTATGTATTTAAAAAAGAAAAGTAGTAAGTATATCAGTTAACGGGTTTTCATAAACAAGGTCTGCTTAGTTTGGGATCAGATGGCCGTGTGTGAATTATGTCAGAATATGAATACCCCCGATACGTCCGATCCTATGCAATACAAACATTACAATACACACTACATTAATTTTATTATCTCTGTATTTCTTTCAAATATAGTTCTTATGACAATTTTTATCTTTTTCTAATGTCTTATTCGCATCCTTTACTTTAATGCTACCCATTAAAACAAAGAAAGTCGTGAACTCAAATCTCTCCCATCACGATTCCAAAAAAACCCAACAACAACAAATTCGCAAACGAAATTCAAATCTCACGCGAAAATTATCTGTTTCACAAAAATCCGGCGCCGCGCCGTCCCGTCAAATGGACGAGTTGATTTAGGAATCGTGAATATAGTCCCAATGGAGTCACGAGGCGACGCCCTGGACGCAGTTTAGTATTTATTTTAATTTATTAGGATCTTCAACACTTAATAACACTTATAATTCAACTTAAAGCTAAAACCAGGCACATAGTTAATCCGCATTTTCAATTACTGTACCTTTACCGCGATTCCATAATAGTTTACTCACTAGATGAAAGTTACCGTTTTTTTAGACATTTTAAGTTCATTGAATTTTCCGCTAGGGGCGGTGCTAGTAAATGTACTGGATAAATCTGGAAGTATCATCGAGACAGTAAACTACGTGAACTTGTGGTAGACAAGTAGGAGGCCACAGCAGGCTATACAATAGCTAAAAGAAAAATAGGTAAGTATATGTTTTTCATGTTAATGTGGTGAAATAAATAATTACCTTCGTCGAGATCTAATAAAATAATACAATAAGTAACTTATTTATTCATTTAAAAAAACAATATTACATAAAAAAAGGAATAAACAAAAATAAAAAAGGAAATTCGCGTGGGCTATGTATGTACCTAGCCTAGCTAGCAAGTTAAAAAAGTTATTATACTTATGTACAGACGCCAGCACATCCAGCTACCCCAATCTGTCAATTTTCCCCAATTGGAAGATAACCTTATGCTTATGTGATAAAGTTGAAAATCTATAAAATAAATTTGACAGTTTGGGATAGCTGGATGTGCTGGCGTCTGTACATAAGTATACTTACTCTTTTGTGATGAATTTTAATTTCTGGTGTACAATAAAGAGTTTTGTATTGTATCTAATAATAATATTAAAAAAGAGAAGCTTAGAAGAAGTTTTTATGGAACCACATCAGTATTTATATTTCTTATGTAAAAATGTAAATCCCGATTTGCTTACTAAGTTTTATGTCTGATTCCCTAGGGAGCAAACTAGTATTAATTACACTTTCACAAGAGAAGATTAGAATAAGTCTTAGAAACCAAATCGAAAATTACACTTCTCTTCTAAGTCCTTAGACCTGAATCCCTACCCACCCTAAGCGAACCGTGTACCTAAACGGCTATAATTTAGTCGCTATTAACACATTCCCCCGGTGCATGGTCGCAATTCGTCAGCCCTGAAGGTCGAGTGCGGGCTCGATTCCCATAGGAAACACTCGGTTTAGGCGCTTTAGTTGTCACGCGACACGCAAAGGTCTTTCTGGTAGTTCGGCTGTATAATGACCATGAGTTTGGAAGGATTTTCCACACTAGTAGCAAAATCAATTAATATATATATCTATGTAAGTAATATATATGCATTGTTATATCTATTATCAAAACCCAAAGAGTCTATTACCTAAATAATATAAAACGGCATGTTTTTTTTATTAAACAATTGCTTTTAAATTTATGACGAAATTTATTCATTTATATGCAAGCAATTTCTATAGCAAAGAGTGCAAACCTATTCATCATTAAAGCTGAAAGAAATTCACTGCTGGACAAACCAAGGATCATGTTGGGGGATACGCCATAATCGCCACGCTTGGCAGACAGGTTGGCGATCACAGTATAATGGTACTCAGAAGGAAGCTGCTGCCCGTCCTTTCGTAGATTATTTACCCATTATCTAAAAAAAAACATTATTTTTTAAGTTAGAAAAAATATTTAATACTGTCTACGATAAGAACGAAGTATTGCAAGAAATATATTTAGATTTTAACCATAATATACCGTATATTGTAAAACGTGTAAACCCATTTCATGCATTTATTTACATTAAAACTTGTACAAGTGTTACAGAAAATTTTATTGAGATGAAAATAGTGATTTTCAATTTCAATCGTTTTATGTAATTCTGAAAAAGATCTATGTTGTAAAATAATATATTGTAATTCACAGTTATAATAAAGTTCACAGATTTTTTTTAGTATTTATAGTAATTAAATATGGGGGCAGATGTTTTTGTGTAGATTGTGGTAAAATGCATTAAAATAAAAAAGAACCTTATGCTTAAGTGATAAGTAATGTTGAAATTATATAAAAGAAATTTGACAGATTGCGGTAACTGGATGTGCTGGCGTCTGTACGTATCAATCTCAGTGTGCTGGACTATCCCAAAAGCGGCACCAATTTATGGTCTACATAATCTTCATACCTTACTTTGTGGGTCCACCCCGCGGCCGTCGCTCCCCACAATAATGTTATGCATTTGATCGGCATCTTAACTAGGCACTATCAACTTGACAATAAGATTGGACAAAATGACCCCACTCATTATTAGCCCAGGAATGTGGTTCTAATGTTCTGGAGAAATTGTTTGGTGATAATAACTTAATAGTACTAGTAATTTAATTGGTTAGCACGTGAGGTTAGCCGTAGCATGTTCGACCGAAGATAATAATATAATAATAATAATATATATATATATATATAGGGACAATGTCACACAGATCATCCTAGCCCCAAACTAAGCAAAGCTTGTACTATGGGTACCAGGCGACGATATACATACTTATATAGATAGATAAATACTTATATACATAGAAAACATCCATGACTCAGAAACAAATATTCGTGCTCATCACATAAATATTTGCACTTACCGGGATTCGAACCCAGGACCACCAGCTTCGTAGGCAGGAGCACTGCCAACTAGGCTACGGTGATCGTCATAATGAGGAGTTCAAATCCCGGGTGGGGTAAAATAGCGAACTAAGTATTTTGTTGTTTATTCTATGGTTACAAAGAAAGGCAAGTGATATTCTGTTAAGTAGTTGGTATAGGCATACTTGTAAGAATCTAGTAAAAGAAATATGTGCGCCATTATTTAAAAAAAACAAAAGTGTCTTGAGACGGTCCTCCGAAAGTCTACTCAAACAAATAATATAAGCTATCTTAGCACCTTTTAAATAATTATAAAATATTGAAATCACTTAATATACTAACAAATTATGATAAGTCCAATCAAATACCTATGTAATTACCTCAATTTGTTAACCTTTACTTTGAAAATATAACTGGGATAAATATGTAATTTGGCCTATCTTTAACATATCAATGTTACCTAAACAATCACACATACACACTTACACACACTCATTCACTTTTTGATACTCTGCATATATTTTTATATTTCTTTGCTTGTATTTTTAACTTATATTATTAATACTTATGTCATAAATCAATGTAGGTAGGTATAACAGGCATTGTATTTCCTATATATCAATATGTAACCCATGGAGTGGGCTCTGGTGACCTGTATACAGGTTTTTATTAAACCTACCATGGGCACCAGCTCTCATAAAGTAGATTTAACTTAGTTCAAGTACCTTTTACTGTTATCTATTGCTAAGCTACTTGTCAAAACTATATGAGAGAAATAAATGATTTTATTATTATTATTAAAAACTAACACACCGTCATCTGATCCCAAAATAGGCAGAGCATGTAAGTAGTATGGCAACTATATTTCTAAATAATTACATATTCTAGTAAATTATACTCAGACACAGAACTAATAACGAAGCTATGAACGATACCTACACACAGGCAGATATATCGAATTAATGATTTCCTTTACGGAGAATGTAGGTGCAATCCATTGGCTTTGTTACTAGAAAAGAAGAAACATGTTCGATTGCAGGGCGCCTACCCCGGATTGTTTATATAATTTATATAATCATTGTCAATGATTGTATAAAAAATAGGTTTAAAGAGCTAAAGCTTTCAGCTTGCTTTTTGTTGGGGCATTCGTTTTAGGCATAGCATTGCTTATAGGAGGCCCCGGTTTTCGCTTTAGAATAATGTGTTCCGGTCATTTTGTGAGATTAATATTCCAAAATATTCAGGACCAGTTTTCGCCTTATTTATAGGTATGTGTTTTAATCACCGAAAGATATAGGGAAAATTGATTTTCCCACATTTTGTAGTCGTTGTAACAAATATCAAAATGATGATTTTAGAATATATACAAATGGCGGTTTTACCCGCGTTAAACTTTATAAATTATCACAGCTCCTCCCCCGTAGGTGATAGCGTGATAATATGTAGGCTATATGTTGACCCGACCTCTTAGTAATATTCATGCAAAATTTGAAGTAAATCCATGCAGTACTTTTTGAGTTTAGCCCGGACATCCATACAGACAAACAGACAAAAATTCTAAAAACTATATTTTTGCCTTCGATATCGATTGTAGATCACGCCCCAAATATTCTTTAAAAAAATATTCAATGTACCTACAGTTTTGACTTTACTATGATTTTATTATATGTAATAGATTATTATTAATGTGCAAGTCTGCGTGTTAATGGTTTTTATTCTTGCTATCTTGTATGTTATATTTCTGATTGAATTACTTTATAGTCACTTCAAAACAATGCAGTTACCATATTCTGTTGGCTTTTTTAGGATTCCGTACTAAAATAGTAAACAGAACCCTTATGTTGCGACTCAGACAAACCGCCTCTGTCGCAGCGGTATGTCTCAGTAGTAGCAGCAGAATGTTTAATGATATTAAATGTCATATTTATTAATAAAGAGGGCCGTAGGATGTGTGGAACTGAATTTTGAAAGTATGGTGATACATCATATCAGCCGAAAGACGTCCACTGCTGGACAAAGGCCTCCCCCAAAGATCTCCACAATTGCCGGTCTTGTGCTATTCGCATCCAGCAGTTTCCAGCGACCCGCACAAGATCATCGGTCCATCCTTTAGGGGGCCTGCCCGCGTCTTCCGGTTCGTGGTCGCCACTCGAGAACCTTTCTGCCCCAACGGCATACATATACTTTTATTTATTTTGCGTAGAATAGTTTTAAAGTACTTCTATAAAGTAACTATAAGTTTTTATATTTTAATTACTCGTTGGTTTAATTTACAAACTCCAAAACATTTGATTTTTTTAAATACGTGGCGCTTGCGTTTATTATACAAAAAAACAACAACATTTTTTTATTAAAAAAGACAAACCTCGGGGCATTGGATATTATTCCTCGCGGCGGGGATACAAAGTACATCCAGACTTAGAAAAACTTGTTTATGGGTCACACAAATAGATGTCCTGCGCGGGAATCGAACCCGGGACACGAACTGGCGCGGCAACTGCCTTAACTGCTGCGCCATACGCGCAATCAATACTGAATTGTCTAGTTCTTATGGGTATATAAATTACTAAATAACTTTAAGAAAAATGTTACAGGAATATACGGCATTCTCTATTCGCGAGTCAGACACGCACCTGACTAATTTATTTGCGTATTTTATAGGAACTCTTTATTCTTTTTAATCTTAAATAAGTTATCGACCATACCTTATAATTATATACATACTGAATTTATACATATCATTATATAAACGTCGTTATAGAAATTAGATAAATCTCCGATGATACTCTGATCAGGCTGATTTACATTAAAAGAGAACATTAAAAGAGCGTAGGAAGATACACTTCACTTATGTGAGAGGGAGAAAGGAAATAATGATGTTACCCGATGTGAAATACGGTGTAATGTTGCACGCTCCTTATTAATATTCGAAAATAAAGAATGTTGCCATATGCCCTCAGGGGTGGGGAGTGAATTAGTGCTGCCTATTCTGCGATATCGATATTGGAAGTTTAATAATCTTCTTTGGTGTTGTGACCTCTTGTTATCAGGTGACCCGCTTGCTCCTGGGGAGCAAGCATGCTGCTCCGGTGCCCCCCTTTTGCGGATCGGGATCCGCAAAACGGGCCCTGGATTGCCCTCCCCTATTGCCGACTCCTGCCAGTTCGGCACAGCGATTGCGCCACAAACGAATCGTCGTGGCTGCCGCCGAGTGCCGCCACGTGCAAGCAGCTGCCGTAGAGGACACTAATCTCATACTGCCACCGCAGCCCCGCGAGATCGAGTAAGGGAGCGGACAACTTTTCAGTAACTGAACTAACTGTTAAAATGAATCATAACAATTTCTGTGATGAATATTATCAAAATATTAGATTTTACTTCTTGGTTTAAAAATACAAATCATTACTATTTCACGAAAATATTTTAATCTAAATTTCATGATTGCCTAGCTCTATCGCTCTCTCGTCAATATATTTTATAGGATATGATATCTACCATCACATTATACGGCGTTCATTCTCATGTACTTATGATCTCATAGTGTGCGGTCTACAGTATGGAGCTCTTCGAAAATGGACTAAAGGGTCTTCAACGCGGGGTGATCCCTCGGGAAGTCGCTTACAATCAGCTTGACCGTAAGCTTGTTGTGTATAAAACTTCTGTCATCATAATTTTTCAGAACCCGAACTCATGATGATGAATTCCACCAGAAAACAGAAAAAATAGGTATTGCCATTACTTATTGTCATAAAAAAAATGATTTGTTATTTATTATATTTTATTTATTAATTTTTTTTTACCGCAGTAGCGTGGTAAAATTTGTATCACACTAATATTATAAAGGTGAAAGTTTGTGAGTGTGTGTGATTGTTACTCCTTCACGCAAAAACTACCGAACGGATATTGATGAAACTTTGTAGTAATATCTTTATATATAAAACTCAATGCCACTTTTCGTTGTAATGTTATAACTCAACAACGCCTTTACCGATTTGGCTAATTTTGGTCTTGAATTATTTGTGGAAGTCCAGGGAAGGTTTGTACGTAGAGAAAATTAAAAAAGTGTAAAATCAACATCTTTAAGCAATTTAAAATAGGTTTTTGTTTGAATAAATGAACTTAATAATATTTTTTTTATTACTATGCCTTATACGTAGCGATCCACGTACCAGGCCGCTAGTAGCTTATATATCCGAATAACACATAGGCTATCTATATATATAAAAATGAATCTCTATTTCCCTTGGTCACTCCATCACGCGTGAACGGCTGGACCGAGTTCACTTTTCTATTTTTTGTTGTGTTTGTTATTGTCAGGGGAAGGTTGGTTCTTATGAAAGAAAAAGTTAAAAAAATTGCGCGGTAAATAAGAAAAATTTAAGAATATTAACAACCATTTTATTATTTTTAATCTAACCTTAGCGCTTTGGACAATATAAACTTTTTAATGTAACATTATGACATTTGACATAAAATTGACAGAATGCGTTCTCAAATATCATCAAAGATGATATAAAAAAATTGAATATCTTTTAAAAAAAATGCTTCGATCGAATTTATTTTGGTGACAATACATGTAAAATAATTAATTTATTATTTCCCACAAAAAGGATATAAGAAAACTGAATTTCTTAGTGTATATCACGGTTAGTTCAGAGCCATTACGCCCGACGTGCGAAGTGAAGAAAGTAATGAACAACGTCATCGAACCCACAATTTTGAAATAAAGACTAGCATTCGCAATGTCGATAAATAAATCTCAAGGGCAGTATCTAAGTGTTTTTATTTTATTTATTTTTATTTTAGTTTATTACGTTCACCAACAACAAGCTTATACAAGCTCATTTTATTGCAGTATAACTTTTTACTTATAGGTAAACTCCGCATGTATGTACAAAACATTGGCACAGTGTTTGAGGCATCAATCTTGAAAATCCATGCTTTTCACATGGTCAGTTACATGTCGCCTGTTCCCGTGCTAAACTATTAACATACGCACAAGAAAAAATAACTGAGAATATTGTATATCATAAAGCATTAATATAAAAATTTGCATAAATAATAAATACACTTTTTATCTCAATTATACCAATTTGAATTAAATAGTCATCGTTAAGACAGGCCAACGTCTGTCGGGTCAGCTAGTAATTTATAAAGTTTAACGCGGGTAAAACAAAAGGCCACAGCTATTATGTACATAAAGCAGACTTAAATATTATCAAATAAATTTCAAACGTCAAATCCTCTTAGGTATCTATTTGCACTGTACGGGTACCTACATATAGTTTGACACAGCAAAGAATTATAGATTTCCTGTGAAATTACAAAAGAAACAATCAACCAGTGTTAGTGAATAGAAAAGCTGTTAAAAAAACACCATTGAACTCTATGCTTTTCACAAGATGACCAAAGCACCATATCTAATCAATATCATAACTAAAAAGTTATGATATTGATTAGATATGACCCTATACCCGTTAGCAAATCGCCAAAGTGCACTTTTTTCAGTATGTATTGTATAGTATGGGAGTGCCCTCTAGCGGGCGATACTTAGTTTGTGTTATTTGTTAGACGGTCTTTTCGCACCTCTATTGTCTGGTGAAGTAGTGAAAGCCTCCTAGGCTGACTATAAAAGTCATAAAACAAAAACACAATCGAGAATAAGTCGGTGTCCCAACACTATCGGGAGCTGCGCTCGATGGTGAGCGATAGTAGTGGAGGAGCCCCGGGCTGCGTGCGCGCCACCCTTTCATTTTCTAATTATATAACTGGCAATACCGCAACACTGGCCCGTGCGCGACTGGCCATCGTAACTTCTTCACTTTTGAATTTAGAATTATTATTGCGCATTATGCGCTTGCCCGCCTTGATCGACGGACGTGCGTGTCTTTAAGTCGTTATTTATGAGGGATGTCCCATAATTTAATACTTATCTCTCCTTATATTTTTGTATATGATAGAGATTATAAAGATTATTTTTATGAAAGGTGTCCAATAAAATTTTGCATACTTATAGTTTGCTTGAATTTCCGTTATTATTAACAGCCAGTGGTGTCCCACAAAAGGGCTCCCTTTTCTTTTTTCATACCTTTGTGGTAAAGCTCGTCCCGCCATCTTCAATCAGACCTGTTATTGTTAATACGTTACATATATTTTGACGAACCTGTTGGCGTGGTTGAAAAATGCTTGCTTTTCACGCCGGAGGTCGTGGGTTCGATTCCCACACAGGACAGATATTTGTGTGCATGAACATGTCTGTTTGTCCTGAGTCTGGGTGTAATTATCTATATAAGTATGTATTTACAAAAGAAAAGTAGTACATGTAGTATATCATAATACAAGCTCTGCTTAGTTTGGGATCAGATGGCCGTGTGTAAATAATGTCCTAGGATATTATTATTGCCCCAGGATATTATTATATCTTTTATAAAATAATATATTAATGAATCAAATGGCAGTGACTGTTATCAGTTCTGCCCTTAGAGAAGAAAGTAGTACGTTACGGTAACTTTGGAAAGGATTAATAAACATAAAAACATACACTGTCATTTAAAAATATTCAAACGAGTTTCACTCTATTTCAACCAAAAATAATATATCTCTTTTTAGTAAAGTTGAGCCATAACGTTTTGTATACAAAAATACTGGACTAAGAATATGTTAACTTTGCACACAACTTCCTTACAACAACTTATATTCAAATAACTGCCAATGAGACAATATATGGAAATGGCTAGAATACAAGCCATGCTCGGAACTGTTAACTAAATTAGCAGTATATTGAAACAGCAATTTTGTTGTAAATAAAATAAATTGTTTTATTCTGTGGGAGACTTAATTGTTGATACAAATAATTCATTAATATTTATTATGTAGTTAGGTATGCATATTCTATAATAAACTATACACATATAACATTCAACAACCATATTCCGCAAATAGATGATAAATAATGATGGAAACACCTCAATTGTGGCTTATTTTTCGTTTAAAAAGACTACATCCGCACTAGAGAAATTAATCCCTGTGTCGCGGGGTACTTTACAAACACATAATTGACGGACACAAAGTACATCCAGACTCAGAACAACTATTTATGGGTCACACTAAAAGTTGTCCTGCGGGGGAATCGAACCTGGGACACGAAGTGGCAAGGCGACTGTCTTAACCGCTGCACCTCACGTGCAGTCAAACTTTGGGGAGGCATTTGTCCAGCCGTGGACGACATTTGCTTGACTTGGTATTTATACCAAATGAACCATATTTGTAATACATACTTTGAACCTAAGTTATTTTTAGTGATCAGTGGAAATATTTAGACTGAAGGCAAGGCGTACAAATTTAGTCCCAAAATAAATATATAACCATAAAAGGTAGGATTTTGGTGGAATTTGATGTTGAATACATAATACACTGCACAGTCTATGCTTTCTATCTTGCTGAACCTTTAATGTGGGGAACCCCGAGATCTTTCTAGTCAGTCAGTGAATAAGCCAAGACTTATCTAATGTGCAGTGATTACGCTATTGTCAGAGTTGTTCAAGCCGCCCAGTAGGCCTGTACCATGGCTTAACGACTGTTGTCTAATGACTGAAACCGGGACCGACAGCTTAACATGCCCTCCAAAGCACGGAGACGCTCAGCAATCAAACCACTATGGTGGTCACTCATCTATGGACTGACCGCGAGCCTAGTTACTTAACCTCGCCGATCGCTTACGGACCGGTGAGAGCATCTAGTTATGAGCGTCTCTATATAGATATACTAGCTATGCCAGTTATGCTAGGATGTGTACCTCTAGCGGTTTTGGCAGTGCACTCCGGAATAGCACGCAGATGGTTGATTTTTATCCTTCTTACTTGACACTTATCGTCATATTTTGGAGAATTCACACAATATCTTTATAAATTGTAGCCTATGTGTAAAGTTTTTATTGAAACTTTACATTATTGCAAAGTTTCATTAAAATCCATTCAGTAGTTTTTACGTGAAAGAGTAACAAACATCCATCCATCCATACTTACAAACTTTCACGTTTATAATACTATATATAGAATAATTTAGGATTTATGAGTCATTCTAAAATATGTATTAATATAAAGCAATAGTAAGTACTTGTTCTGTAAAGTAACATGATATAAACACACATTACCATAAATATTAAATAGAGCTCTGATTCTTGTGGTAATTATGGTCATTGCACTTATAAACTCGTTTATAATATTTTGTTCGCTATTGCACGATAATAATACGTGTACCTATAAAGAGTATATCAATTCAATGAGCTTTTTTAATCTATATTACTCGATTTCTCCGTTGTCTGTGAAACATTTTTGATAGTTATTTTTTTATTCGATAGCGAATACTTTCGAACTATAGAAGGGCCAATTTGATAGTTCACATTTGACATATGTCAGTTACTAGTAAAGTGAATTGTAAAATAACCTTATTAGGTAATTAATACATTAAAGATAAATCGCAATTGAAAAAAAATTAAGCAAATGTGCGAAACTACGAAAAATAAATAATATTCTATGCCCACCGGTTAAGGTTACGTTGTTCAATTTTAATAAAGTGTCAAATGTGAACTATAAAATCGGCCCTACTTTAGTCAAGTTTTTAATTGATGTTCAAATCGGTTGTTATAAAAAATGTTGCGAAATGTTGGTTTTTAAACATTAATTATTTCTCTGTATAAGGGTATTTAATTGAATATATAATTCATACCTCAAACCGATTATAGGTATTTTTTTTAAACATGGTGTGTAAATGCCTAACATCACATTTTCTATACTGATTTAATAATATAATATAGCAGTAGCATAGGAATATTTAATTTGAAAATATCCATTTTTCAAATAAAGCTAATTATTATAGGATTAACCATAGAGTTATACACAACCTAAGTTAAATCAAAAGTGGTTCAGTTTTGTTACGACATAGAGTTGGACGCTTATAAGACAGTCAAAATTGTTTATGGTAAAATCAGCGCCAGGTTCATTGAAAAATGTGGTCACATAGTAAAATTATTACCCTGACTTATGTACTACTGTTAATCTATACATATAATAAAAGCGTAGGAAAGTCAAAACTGTACATTGTATATTTTTTGAAAAGGAAACTTGGGGCGTGATTTACAATCGATATCGAAGCCAAAATTATAGTTTTTATCATTTTTGTCTGTGTGTCTGTTTGTCTGTATGTATGTCCGGCCTAAACTCAAAAAGTACTACACGGATTTGTTTCAAATTTTGCATGAATATTACTAAGAGATCGCGTCAACATATAGGCTACATATTATCACGCTATCACCTACGGGGGAGGAGCTGTGATAATTTATAACATTAACGCGGGTAAAACGCGGGGTACAGCTAGTGCTTAATAAGATATGTATGAAAAATACTTTGGTTCGAAAATATTTTTCTTAGGACAATTAATATATTTTTCGTTTCTCGCTTAAGTCAAACTTAACATTTTGAGGTTCCCTAAAATCTTACAAGATTTTTAAGAGTTCTTTTGTCACCTATAAAAATGAAAGAGAAGCAAGTTATATTACTAGTGCCACAACTTTCTGTATGATGGACGCATATTATAGTTCATAAACGTCATAATGGCGGGACCAACTCTTGTAATTGTAAAATTCTCTCACGTATATTTAGCACCCATTTAGTTCTATTTTGTACCTGTCCTGAAATTTTAGTACTCTACACGGCATAAACGGAATTACACGAAAACACTGGTCCCGCCATTTTGATGCGTCTTAATGGCGAGACCATGCCCGTACTCCAAAACTACAAGGAATTATATCATCCAGATCAAACCAGTATTTAGAACCTGATTTAGTACCTCCGATAATCGATAGTGAGAGACGGAGAACTCGGTAGCTTTTTTTATAATTTATTTTTTTCATTTTTGACATTTTATGTGCCTGAATAATTTAACGAGCAAAAATACTTCAAGTAAAAAGTTGTAGCTACTTTTCATGTAGGCGCTTTATTGTTTATCGTTTTCAAGAAGGAAACTTTAAAAAAATTACGGTCTTTTACATACTTTATAAATAAATAATCTGCACATCCTACTTTTTATATTTATGTACACCTATTTACGTGAGTGTCAGTCTGCAACATAAATCTATAGTGTTATCAAGTACTCAATAGCCGCGCAACGGTTATGACGTAGCTGCTATGTTATAATACTATGATTTTATTAGTGATTATCATTTTATTAATTACTATAATAATTCTATAATAATTTTACATCTTAAAACTATTAATAAATCGATATTATACTTTCAAATGGTTGTCACTGATAAAAGTATAAATAGGGTAGGAGAATTATTAAAGAGGCATTCTTTGTACGGCGGTAGATGAGAACGTTACTCTGTTCGATTAAATATTGTGTGTGGAAAATATGTCGAAGTTTTAATGTGCAGAACCTACGAGTGTTTAACATTATAGATACAGATGAATAGCTAAATGCGTTGCTAATCGCAAAAATCAAAAATGGCTGGACCAACTTTTATTATATTCCCAAAAGTGCGAGCAAGGTTCTTAAAAAAACAAAAAGTATATAAGTTTCCTGCTTGAAAACAATGAACAATAAAGCGCCTGCATGAAAACTAGCTGCAACTTTTTAGTTGGTAGGTAGTAGTAGGTATTTTATTATCTGGCGCTGGGAGCTAATCCCAGCGCGAGAAAGTACGTGGCGCCCGGCTGGCTTCTCCCCGATTGGGCGCCGCCCCTGGGACCGCTGGCGTTTGGAGGGGGGAACGAGAGGAGTTCTTTTCCTTCGAGCGCCAGCGGGAAGGGACCATATAATAAAATTATAGGAAAGTCAAAACTGTACATTAAATATTTTTTTAAAGGATACTTGGAGCGTGATCTACGATCAATATCAAAGCCAAAAATATCATTTTCAGAATTTTTGTCTGTATGTATGTCCGGGCAAACTCAAAAAGTACTGCATGGATTTACTTCAAATTTTGCATGAATACTACTAAGAGGTAGGGTCAACATATAGGCTACATATTATCACGCTATCACCTACGGGGGAGGAGCTGTATATGCTGAGCTGATAATTTACAAAATTTAACGCGGGTGAAATCGCGTTAAACTATACTTTATAAATAATAAATCTGCACATCATCGTACGATTATTTATTCGTAATAGTATATTAAAAACCGTATTATTTATATAAGTTTCCTGTTTCGCCTAACAGATATTATTGAATAAAATATTGTTATACAATAATGTAAATAACATTATAACAATTAATAATAAAGCACCTGCTAAAAGTAGCTGCAACTTTTAACTTCAAGGACTTTTGCTCATTAAATAATTCAGGCGTATAAAATGTCACAAATGAAAAATTATTTTATAAAATAAACTACCGAGTTCTCCGTCTCTCACTATAGATTATCGGAGGTACTAAATCAGGTTCTAAATACTGGTTTGATCTGGATGATGTAATTCCTTGTAGTTTTGGAGTACGGGCATGGTCTCGCCATTATGACGCATCAAAATGGCGGGACCAGTGTTTTCGTGAAATTCCGTTTATGCCGTGTAAAGTACAAAAATTTCAGGACAGGTACAAAATAGAACTAAATGGGTGCTAAATATACGTGAGAGAATTTTTCAATTACAAGAGTTGGTCCCGCCATTATGACGTTGTATTCTGGTGTAATAGTATCAGAGTTATTTAAATTGCTGGCCGCCGGCGTGCGGGTGCCAACGTCAAATGCGCGCGTTTGACAGTTGATCCAATATGGCGACTTGGCGGGAAAGTAATTTCAATTTTAAATAGGAAATACGATGTTAGAAGCAGTTAATGTTCTATGATTGAGCGAGTATAATCGAAAGGTCTTTCTAAGGCGACTCATGTAGTGTTTTCCTGATCGTACTCCTCGTGACCGGGTGAACGGATCTTCTTCATCGACCATATTATTGATTGCATACATGTGAATTAGGGTTTGGGTGGTAGGTATGGGTTTCCCTTGATTTGTCCTACTCTTAGAGAGCGTCCGGGGAGCGTACGGGCGTGGTTCCATTTGTGGTCCACAAATGCTCCCCGGGTTTAAAATTATAAAGTCTTTGGCCGGCCCGTTCTTCTACGCAGTTTTCAATTTCATTTGCATTTTTAAAATCAATAACAATAAAACAACCTGTTTAGAAAATAAATGACAGAAAATTGCAGTTAATCTGTTCTGCTAATAGACTGTATAAATGCCTGCTCTGTCATAAGTAACGATTTGATTAATCTCAATATTAATCTGCTGGGTATTTAAAGAAAGTGTGATACACTAAAGAGTTTGATAACAAGTACAGAATAATTACACGAATTAATTGCTCAATCTAATTACAAAAAAAAAAACTACTCGTTATCGCGTTGAGAACTTGATTGGGGCATTTGACCGAATTTTAACAACGATATTTAGTATTTCGCTGCAGGCGCCATCTTGTCATACGTGATAGAACGTAATCCATAATGGGTGTAGTTAAATTGTTTAATTACAGTTGTTTTAAGCGATTAATCATTGGATAGATTGAGTTTTCATTAAAAAGGTCAAGTGAATTGAAAGTAAATAATAGATTGGCAGGCTACATACGATGGCAGTTATTATAATTGACCTAAGGCCGTATTTACGGACGATTCTCTCTCCGAGACATAAGTATAGGTATTTACTATTGTAGTGGAACAGACGTTAGTTGATTCAATACTGATTTATTTCCCAAACATAATATGAGTCTCCAAACATTTTTCCTCTTTGAACCGTAAAGCTAATTAGAATATGTCTCTTTTCATCCACCAATCCAACTAATCGTCTCATTCGCCGAGCATGACATTACAAATACGTTTAAGGACATAGAATAGGATGAAAAATTCAAAAAACCTTTTTGTTTTGTATCAGACTTGTTAACGATTAATTATTTTAGATTTGTACGACTTTTGACGATTTTAGATACTTTTTGAACCTATTGTTTAGGCTACAAGTAGGTTGTTTTATTGCAAATTGTAGCTCTATCCTTTAGTTTTATGGTTTTATGAAACTTTTAACTTATCAAACTTTAGGCAAATATATTTCAACACTTTTCTATTCATTTTGAAGTAATTTTGCAGTGCCAGACATCAAGCTACCCCAATCTGTCAAATTTCCCTAATAGAAAGTTAACCGTATGCTTAGGTGATGAAGTTGAAAATATATAAAAGAAATTTGACAGATTGGGGTAGCTGGATGTGCTGGCGTCTGTACAAATTCTGCCTATCCAATATCCTGAATCTCATTCTGTATCTTTTACACTTAAAAGACGAGAAAAGCTTTAATATCTTGGGGCAGGTATCAAGAGCATAAACTTTTTCATGTGACATCAAAAAGCGCGGAAAGCGACCACAGATAATTTCGCGCTAGAGATCACTATCTAGTCTATGGTGGCCACGTGACTGCCGGCGGGAGGCCACGTGACCATGTTTACACAGTAATGCGCCCTTTATTAACTTGAGGGTATTTCTTGATCAAGATAGGGTGGTAAGCTAATAAGTCCAGACCCTAATAAGCTCGTTGTATATTAAATTTTGACAAGTTGGTGTGTGAGGGAGGGTAGTGAGGTAGGTACCTACTATGATGGATAATGATCAAAATTATTCTTTGTGATCTGAAATTACTTACTGTAGTAGAATGTAATAAATAAATAAATAAATATTTAAAGACAGAGCCTAAACTATGGCTACCAGACAACTGATGAATAAACTTATAAATTTTAAAATTCATACGTAGGTATTATAGATAAATTAGATAAATAAATATTTTGGGATAACTAACACACCGCCATCTGATCCCAAACTAGGCACAGCCTAAACTGTGGCAACCGGACAACTGATGAAATAACTTATATATTTTAAAATAAATACGTATCATAGATAAATTAACCTCCCCTCCCACACAGATCATATACCTAATTGTAACTATCACACAACGATTTGTTCAGGGTGGAGATCGAACCCACGACCTCTGGCTTGGCAGTCAGGGTCACTAACAACTGGACCAACAGGCCAGTCATAATATAATAAAGTAAAATATATTTATTTCCGTTAAACATGGTTATTATATTGCAGGTCTTATTATAAAAATTATAATTAAAATAAATGTCTACATTTTTAACCAGATAGTGATAAACAAAGTATTCATGATACAATTATTAAAAAAATCATAAAATATAACATTAAAATAAACAATTTTCAGTGGGTAAATCTTAATTATTATTATAATGCATTGGAATTTTTGTTATTGCGAATATTTAAAACAAAATAAATTAGTAATATAATTCTGCATATGGAGAAACTTAACTAACTACTATGGATAGAAAAACTAAAACGGTACCGGTCACCGTAGCCTAGTTGGTAGTGCTCCTGCCTACGAAGCTGGTGGTCCTGGGTTCGAATCCCGGTAAGTGCAAATATTTGTGTGATGAGCACGAATATTTGTTTCTGAGTCATGGATGTTTTCTATATATATAAGTATTTATCTATCTATATTAGTATGTATATCGTGGCCTGGTACCCATAGTACAAGCTTTGCTTAGTTTGGGGCTAAGATGATCTGTGTGACATTGTCCCCAGATATTATTATATTATTAAAACTACAAAAAAAGTATAGTATATACATAGAACGCGTGGTTCCGCAGACTTCATTGCCAGATTTCAAAGCGCTTGTTTGAGTCCACCTGTGACTAGAGGACTTTTTTTGGCGTACTTTGTTATGCGGCCAAGCTTCTAAAAACCTTTTCCCATAGCTTCAATTCGAAGGAATACTATGACGCCCTCTGTATTTAGTTATCGGTTATCTATATATTATCATTACAGCTGTTAACAGTCCACTGCTGGACAAAAGTCTCTCTCAAGAATCACCTTGGGGGGAAATTGCATAATCGCCACGCTTGGCAGACGGGTTGGCGATCGCAGTAAGATTGTCATAGTACACAGAAGGAAGCTGCCGCCCGTACTCTGGTAGACTATAATCCCTCGAGTCGTCTTCTACGTTCCCCACGGGATGAGATGGGGTGATGATATTCTGATATTTGGCGTCGTCACCACACAGCAACACATTTATTTCCAATTCCAGTTAAAACCCCTTAAAATTCAACAACTCTTAAACCGTGGTGAAACTTTATTCTACTACCCATTTTTTAAATGTTACTTCGGAATTTTGCAAGGGATAGTTTTCAGGGTTATAGGACTAGATACAGTCGAATCAGTAAACCCTCTTTTCTGAAGTCGGTTCAAAATAGCTCCCTCTGATTTCCCAAAGCGCCGGAGCTTACGATATGCGCACAAAAGCTAAAATTCCCGCGATCTCTATAACAAAAGTAAACACTCGTGAGATGATAATCCGCGCGTCAATAGATTCGTATAAATAAAGCTGTACAATAGAATCCTTGTTTACAAACTTGACATACGTGTTCAATATAGACTATATTAATGGAAGAAAATATTATTTGATATAATTTTCTATATTATTTTGTAAAGGTGGCTATAATAATAATATCCTGGAATATTATTCACACAGCCGCATGAGACCCTGAATGTACATTTAACATTTTTCGGAGAACTGGGAATGATGATTGTGTAGCAGGGCATATTACAAAATTTCTGATTATTTAAGTGATAAAAGTGCTTGGGATTGAGTTGTTCTGAGTCAACACACATGATTGTAATCAATCTTAAGTATATTTTATTTTAAAAAAGGATTCCTACTGAGTTTTCTGGCAGTGTTTCTCAGTAGCTGCCACGTTATGCACTGCACGGTAGGGTAAAAAAAATATGACGATTCCATATCAATGTAAAATTTTTACGGAATAAAGTTACTTTGACTTTGATGCACGCTGTAGAGAGACAAGAGTCTGCGTCGTTTTGATGGAATTACTTTAATAATAATATGATGGTCACCGTAGCCTAGTTGGTAGTGCTCCTGCCTACGAAGCTGGTGTTCCTGGGTTCGAATCCCGGTAAGTGCAAATATTTGTGTGATGAGCACCAATATTTGTTTCTGAATCATGGATATTTTCTGTGTATTTATCTATCTATATAAGTATGTATATCGTCGCCTGTTACCCATAGTAAAAGCTTTGCTTGGTTTGGGGCTAGGATGATCTGTGTGACATTGTCCCCAGATATTATTATTATTATCCTGAGACATTATATACACACGGCGATCCCAAACTAAGCAGAGCTTGTACTATGGAATCCAGATAACTGATATACTACTTATAACAATGTTCTTTTGTAAACACATACTTATATAGATAACTACACTCCGATTCAGGCCAAACAGACATGTTCACGTACAGAACTATCTGTCCTGGGGGGAATTGAACCCACGACCTGCGGCGTGAAAGGCGAGTATTTACCAACCACGCCAACCGGCGCGTATTGGTTCGCTGGAAGTCGCCGGATGCGGGTAGCGCAAGACGCAAGACTGATCCTCGTGGAGATCCTTTTGATGACACAGTAAAGCTCTGGTTTACAATTCTAATCTTATTTTTATTTATTGTAATGGTCAACATTTTTTTTATGTTATATGGATATATTATTTCAACGTCCCCTGCTGGACGAAGGCCTCACCGAAATGATTTTCCATAATCGTGTCGTTTTGCAGATGGGCTGATGATCAGACTATGATGGTTTGTATTGGTGGGTAAGAACCCACCACTACAACTCCTGTAAACCAGGATCAATGGCAGGGGCGCACAATGAAATGACATTGAACGATGAACCTCAGGCATGTCCCGGGGAAGCGCTTTGACTGTTTTGGATCCCGCAATGAATTTAATCGAAAAGAAACAGGGGCTCCACCGGCTAAGTCGCCGAACATGGATTTCTTAAATGGCGTTCAAATAAATCAAGGTTAAAAATTACTTAATCAATCGTTAAATCGGCTTCAACTTTGACAATCGATTCCGGACCATTTATGACGTCACATATGCTCATGGAAGCCGATTTAACGATTGATTAAGTCATTTTTAACCTTTATTTATTTGAACGCCATTTAAGAAATCGATGTTCGGCGACTTACCCGGTCGACCCCCAGAGAGGAATTAGAACACGATAAGAATATGGTGGTTATTCCCTTGCAATGTCTTCAACGTCCCGCACGGGACGAAATGGGGTGGTTTTAGTCGCCGTCGTCACCACAAACGAGTAGCACTAACTTAATCATATGTAAGTGTTGCACATGTGGCGCAGCTAAGACAGTTGCCTCGCCTCTTCGTGTCGCGTGTTCGAGTCCCGCGCCGCACAACTATGTGTGTCATCCCTAGTTGTAGTTGTTCTGAGTCTGGATGTAATTTGTGTCCGTTTATTATGTTTGTAAAGTACCCCGCGACACAGGGATCAGATTGGCTAGTGCGGGCGTTGTCTTTTAAAGAAGGAAAGAAAGAAAAAAAGTTAAGTGAGTGCTATTCGGCCACAAAGTCCACTGACATGGCTTCTTGACTGTTATCTCACGATGACAACCGGCACCAACGGCTTGACTTACTCTCAGGAATTAAACCACTCTAACGGTCACCCATCTATGGGCATACCGCGTGCCTAGGTGCTTTACCTCGCCGATCACATACGGACCAATGAGTACAGCTGGCTATGAAAGCAGTTAAATGTATCAAGTAATAGAAATATAAAGATAAATATTCATATTGCCCTCGCCGATACTTTGCTACTGTGTTGCCATATAATCCTCTGAGTCAACACTGCAATATTGAGTGACACTTGACATTTGGATTAAGTGTTAACAGCAACGTTGGGTGTGGATGCGGCAATTTATGAGCACACTGCATTTATAAATTAGCAGACTAGTTGGAACACATAAATGTTGGGATTAGAAATTGAAATCCACGACTAGCGGGGGACTTTCCAAACATGGAATTCATAGGCACAAAGCACACCCATACTCAAATAAAAATATATTTATAAATCCGGGAAATGACACAAAGCCCCATCTAGACACCAAACTAAGCATAGGTTGTACTATAGAGAGAACGGATATACGGAATACTTATTTACTTTTTTTATACATGAACGACAAATACTGGGTGTTTGGCAGAACGTTGAACATACGAAAATGGTGGATAGGTGGGGTCATCTGCTACCTACTCATCCCTAATTCATTTGGCCTTGACCCACTGGATATTTTTTATGCCCAAGCCATTTTCTGCCAGTCAACTTTAGGGTGATGGACTATACAATACTATGAAATACTGTAAGATACGATGCAACATTACCATTTGTAAGGTCGCCTAAATATGGGAAAAGCAGTTTCGCCTTTTTCTTTCGATGAGTAAAAAGAAGATGAGAAAAAGCTGTTCCTGGACAGTTTAGAATATTAAAATATAATAAAGTTACCGATGCACATTCTTTGAAAGTGCGTTGCCGGCCTTTAAGAAAAGAATAGGCTCGATTCTTGAAGGTTGCCGTGTCATACCGGATCGGAAATACCTCCGCAGAAATCAGAATCAGAAATCAGAAATTATTTATTTGCTTAGAATATAGGTTACGTAACAAGATATATTGGTGACAATTTTGTGAACAAGCCATATTCTACCTATTACAGGCATGCAAATATTAAAACAATAGTGAACACAATTTAAATCTAAAAAATAATAAAATAAGCAATGTCAAGTATATGAATTAATTTACCTAGATACAAATGTCATATATTCATTTATTGTAAAAAAGCAATTTGTTACCAAACATGTCCGAAGTTTTGTCTTAAAATACCTAAAAGGCAGTTCTCTAATGTCTCTTGGCAATTTATTATATAAAGTTATACACATATGAAACACGTTCTTTTTGTTTTGAGTCGTTCTGCAGTACGAAACTACTAATTTTGTAGGATCTCTCGATCTGTCACTACCCTTCTTCTTAGTTTTAAAAAGATCACTATTTTTTCTGACAAATAACGATATTTCAAAAATGTACATCGATATTAGTGTTAACCTGTTCAATTTTTTAAATAATTGTCTACATGAATCAAATTTAAAGCAGTTAATTGATTCCAACAGAGTGGTAGTGCGCGGTAAAAAGTTTCTTATGAAACACACGTTGGGAGACGACGATTCATCTTAGAATTATTCTACTTTAGCTTTAAAACACGTCTTCGATACTTGTTTCAGCTACATTTTTCATGGTTGAATTTCGGCCAGGAGGTCCCACTACAAGTTAAATATGTGCATATGTGCCTAAGATACAAGTTTAGCCTGGTATCAGATAAAGGCGAAAGTTTGTGAGAGTAGGAGTGTGTATGTTTGTTACTTCTCAACGTCAAAAAGGCGGGAGCAATTTTAATAAAATTTGGTATGGAGTTAGCTGACAACCTGGATTAACACATAGGCTATAATTTATAAAGTTTAACGCGGGTAAAACCGCGGAGCGCAGCTAGTCTGTATATATGGAATGAAAATTATCAATAAACGATATTTTATGTATTGTGTGGCATAGCGGTTAAAACAGTCGCCTCGCCACTTTGCGTACGATTCCCGCACAGGACTACTATTTGTTGTGACCCATAGGGTGTTCTGAGTCTTTGTAAAATACCCCGCAGAATAAGGATTAAATTTATTAATGCGGACGTTGTCTTAAAAAAACAAACTTGAGAGGTGTCAAGGGACACCCGGATGGAACGAAGTTCCTTTCGATTAATTAGTGAAGGAATTGACTGGCCGCCGTGGCCTAAATTCGGCTAGAAGGACATTATTATTATTACATGTTTGGTTTCGAGGGGGTCAACAAGATACGGTGACCAATTAACATCAAGTGGTCTATATACTTATTTCATGTCGAGAGCGGCTATAGGCTACGGTGACCTCTTAACTTTGTATACTTGTTTGGTGTTAAGAGCGTCCATAGACTACGGTGACCGCTTAACACTGTAAAGTTGATTCATGTTGAGTACGACCATAGGCTCTGGTGACCTCTTAACATCGTTTACTTGTTTGGTGTTGAGAGCGACCATAGGCTACTGTGACCACTTAGCATCACGTGGTCCAAACACTTGTTTGTTTTTGTTAGAAGCGTCTATAGGCTACGGTGACCGCTTAGCATCACGTGGTCCATATTGTTTGATAGAACCGACCGTTAGGCTACGGTGACCGCTTACCATCACGTGGTCCGTATACTTGTTTGTTGGAAGCGACCTTAGGCTACGGTGACCGCTTAGCATCACGTCGTCCATATACTTGTTTGTTAGAAGCGTCTATAGGCTACGGTGACCGCTTAGCATCACGTGGTCCGTATACTTGTTTGTTAGAAGCGTCCATAGGCTACGGTGACCGCTTAGCATCACGTGGTCCAAACACATGTTTGTTAGAAGCGTCTATAGGCTACGGTGACCGCTTAGCATCACGTGGTCCATATTGTTTGATAGAACCGACCGTTAGGTTACGGTGACCGCTTAACATCACGTGGTCCAAACACTTGTTTGTTAGAAGCGTCTATAGGCTACGGTGACCGCTTAGCATCACGTGGTCCATATTTTTGATAGCACCGACCGTTAGGCTACGGTGACCGCTTAACATCACGTGGTCCGTATATTTGTTTGTTGGAAGCGACCTTAGGCTACGGTGACCGCTTAGAATCACGTCGTCCATATACTTGTTTGTTAGAAGCGTCTATAGGCTACGGTGACCGCTTAGCATCACGTGGTCCAAACACTTGTTTGTTAGAAGCGTCTATAGGCTACGGTGACCGCTTAGCATCACGTGGTCCATATTTTTGATAGCACCGACCGTTAGGCTACGGTGACCGCTTAACATCACGTGGTCCGTATATTTGTTTGTTGGAAGCGACCTTAGGCTACGGTGACCGCTTAGAATCACGTCGTCCATATACTTGTTTGTTAGAAGCGTCTATAGGCTACGGTGACCGCTTAGCATCACGTCGTCCATATACTTGTTTGTTAGAAGCGTCTATAGGCTACGGTGACCGCTTAGCATCACGTGGTCCGTATACTTGTTTGTTAGAAGCGTCCATAGGCTACGGTGACCGCTTAGCATCACGTGGTCCAAACACATGTTTGTTAGAAGCGTCTATAGGCTACGGTGACCGCTTAGCATCACGTGGTCCATATTGTTTGATAGAACCGACCGTTAGGTTACGGTGACCGCTTAACATCACGTGGTCCAAACACTTGTTTGTTAGAAGCGTCTATAGGCTACGGTGACCGCTTAGCATCACGTGGTCCATATTGTTTGATAGAACCGACCGTTAGGCTATGGTGACCGCTTAACATCAAGTGGTTCGTATACTTGTTTGTTGGAAGCCACCTTAGGCTACGGTGACCGCTTAGCATCACGTCGTCCATATACTTGTTTGTTAGAAGCGTCTATAGGCTACGGTGACCGCTTAGCATCACGTGGTCCGTATACTTGTTTGTTAGAAGCGTCCATAGGCTACGGTGACCGATTAGCATCACGTGGCCCGTATACTTGTTTGTTAGAAGCGTCCATAGGCTACGGTGACCGCTTAGCACCACGTGGTCCGTATACTTGTTTGTTAGAAGCAACCATAGGCTACGGTGACAGCATCACGTGGTCAGAGAAACATGCGCACGCCGCACAGCTGAAAAATATGTCGTGAACAATTTTTCGTGAGATTTTTTTCCGTCTAGCCCCCTTTCACAACGCGCGATAAGGAACTTCGTTCCAAAACGAACTGTCTATTTTTAATTTTATTTTTAATAAACATACCTTTCGGCCACATATACCATATCCATTCCAACCCACATGGCAGTAAAGTGCACCTAAAATGGACACCGTTGACAAAGCTTGTTGATTTTTGTTCTCAGCTTAGGGGCGATCCTGTATTCTGCTCGTTCCCATGCACCTCTGGGAGTTCGGCGCTGATCGTAAGCCAGTTAGTGGGCCACATCATTGTTTACTATAAGTACTGCGAACTTGTTATTATGTGTATATAAGAAGCAACTGGAACGCTCATAGAAAAAGGGGCAAGTTTTTGAGATATAAAGAAGTTCTAATCAAGACGCAAAAAGAAAATAACTGAAAGCATAAAAACTGTCAAATATTGTCTATAGTTAACTACTGCCTTTTTGGTCTATGGATCACGTGCTTAAGCACTGCTTCGCTGAAAATAACATTTGATAAAAGCGTCTAAAATTTAAATATAGAATGGATTGTATAAATACGAGTCTGAGAACCACGGTGCGGTGGCGGAGCGGTTAAGGCACATGGGACCGAATACCCCGTGGTTCGTGGGTTCGATGCCCATCCGCACTTAAAATTTATTTTTAAGAAATGAAATGAAATGAAAAAAATATTTATGACAAAAGAAATCTTACCATACATAGCAAAAATAATACAAAAATTTAGTTGGAGTCAAAAAAAAAATTATTTTTTACTACCACCAAAGCTACGACTTGTTTTATTTTATCTCTATTGATATTCATACATGTTAAGCAAAACAGAAAATATTATAACAGAAATTGTAGGGTAATTTCGGTTTTGCTTAACAAATGTTGATATAACTTTCCATAAACGTTTGATATAATAAGTTAAATCGATACTATGACATTATAAATTGTTTTTGAAGGAGATTTACATCCCACCAACCCTCACATCGCCACAAAAATATGCATAAGTATGCATACATAATATTTCATCGGTTTATCTTGGGTCCCCAAAAAAGCCGCCATCATCATATCGTGACGTCATTAGGATCTGCATAAATGTGTCACCCATGGGACCATTGAAGAAACTGTATTGTTATTTGTCGAGTTTGATGAGGTAAAGAAAAACAGACTGTTTTACTTAAGTATAGGGTCGAATATCAGTTTTCTATGGAGGATATTGTGCAGGAAATAACAGTAGTTGAAGTTTTTGCTTTTGGAAAATTGAAAATGCCTCGTTGGTCTAGCGGTAGCGTGTTGACCCACAGAGAACGAGGTCCTGGGTTAAAATCCCGGGTCGGGCCAAAAGTGATTTTGGGACTTTTCTGTAAAAAGAAAAAATTATCAGCCCGAAGTCTGGGAGTTGGCGGAGTTATACCCCCGTGCCTCGGAAAACACGTAAATCCGTCGGTCCTGTACCTGTCCTCTTTCCGGTGGTTTCGCGTGACGTCCCATCCGATCATGAGAGTGATGGAATAGAAAGTGGAACACGCTCAGTGTAGTGCTCAAGTGTGTGTTTGCGCACACACTTGAGCACTATTATATGTCCCGCGCAGATTGCTAATCTCTGTTGAGACTGGCCGCCGTGGCCGAATATCGGCTAGGAGGACATTATTTTGGAAAATTAATACATTAATCATCATTTTTTTGAAATGTAATATTTATGTCATATTATGGTTTTATAGGTGTCAGGAATATTAATTGGTAGATACTAATACCGAATGGGGAACACAGAACCAATAGCATTTTATTAAAAGACTTTTTCTACATAATGGTGAGGGAAACGACGAGTTCGCCACTTGTCAATCGTAAATTGTCTCTGCTTGGACAAATTTTAGTTTTAATTTATGTTTAGAACTAAATATATTAAATAATTTCTTGGGCTATAATTTACCCAGAAGAAAAAAAAAATATTTAAGTCATTAAAATAAAACGAAGTCATGGGTTGGAATACACTACAATACAAAATCTTTACTGTATACCAGAAATTCCAAGTTAACATGACATGACTGTTTTTTTTTATAACAATGTACAAAGGTTGGTTTTATCACTAGCTACGATTTCTTCCAAACAACCTTGCGATTAACAAGAACTAAATATTTAAAATAAATAATGGGTTGCATAAAGGTGTAACAAGTAGATAGTAAAAGAATGAAATAAGTAAAGTAAAAAAAAGTAAAATACGCTTTATTGTACACCAATACATAGCATAATAATTTAACATAAAGTTATTAAGGTACAATGGGCGGTCTTATCGCTGCTGCGATTTCTTCCAGACAACCTTAAACGGAATATAATCCAAGGATCTAGAAATAAATTGGGTAGTGCAGGTGTTTGAAAAAATTAACCTTAACCTAACTTAAACTAACAAAAGTCAACAAATATAAAAATATATACATAAATAAATAAATATACTAATATCCCTATGATATATAATAATAAATATTTATATCAAGAATACCCATGTAATTATCAACTGATTCCTATAAATCTAATGTAAAAGGTAGCAGAAATTGCGTAACTATTATATGAAAAAGAAACAATAAATAAATGATAAAGACATTAACACTAGTTTAGGATACTAATTTGGAAAAATAATACTTCTTCACTTCTCCTTTAAAAGTCGCTAAAGATTGCGCACGTCTTGTAGTTAATGGTAATTCGTTCCAGAGGCGGACAGCTTGCGCAGTAAAAGATTTAGAATAAAAGTTAGTTACCTGTGTAGGTGTTTTTAGAATTAAGTTCTCCGAAGACCGTAAACATCTAGAGTGTGTGTCATGTAAGAACTCGAAACGTTCTTTGAGGTAATTTGGTGAAGAGGGGATGAACAATATGTTATAGAGAAGAGTTAAAATATGAGTATTACGGCGAAGGCGGATCGGAAGCCACTTGAGTTTAGTGCGATACTGAGAAACATGGTCATATTTTCGTAGGCCAAATATAAACCTTATGCAGACATTTTGAAGGCGCTCAAGTTTATTAAGTTGTGCTTCAGTGAGATCAAGATAGCTGGTATCGGCGTAGTCAAGAACTGGAAGAAGGAGAGACTGTGCTAGCGCAATTTTTGTGGTAGTGGGAAGGAAATTACGGAGTCTTCGTAAAGAACCAGCAGAAGCAAATAGCTTTCGACTGACCTCTTGTAGCTGCGGTACCCAGGATAAAGTTTTATCGATGATGATTCCCAGGTTCTTTACTGTGTCACTATAGGGAATAGGAATACCATCGAGCACTACCGGTGGTAGGAGCTGCAAGTCTAACTTGGAAATCATCCTAGGGCTTCCAACTATTATTGCTTGGGTCTTATTAGGATTAACTTTAAATAATATAATAGAAAACGGTCGTGGGTTCGATTACCACCCAGGATAGATATTTGTGTGCATAAACATGTCTGTTTGTCCTGATGCTTGGTGTAATTATCTATTAAGTATATAGATATTTACAAATGAAAAAAAGAAAAATATTATATGTAGTATATCAGCTATCTGGTTTCCAAAGTACAAGCTCTGCTTAGTTTGGGATCAGATGGCCGTGTCTAAATAATGTCCCAGGATATTATTATTTATATGATTCCAGAAAATTCCGGCATTTAAGTTAATATTTATCATGTTCATTTTGTAACATACTTATACTTCTGTTCTTCAACTGTCCTACAAAACATGTCACCCCATAGTTATCATATGCAAATAGTACGCATAATTTAGGGTGGTCCGTGTTTTATCAACTTATCTCAATGGCTCAATTAGACACGTATTATCTGCACTATGAAATATGTTAAATGATTTATTGTTGATCTTCGTACCGAGGATAATTATTCGCATGTTTTGTAGATCTCTTTGCTCTTGGAACATTTATTTATTTATTTATTTCCAATAGTTGACATTACATTGTTTCTTACGTCTAGATTATTAAGTATAAAATTATAATTAAATGCACAACATTTTAAGGTGTCACAGCATACGCATAAATCTTATAATAGTAAAAAATAAAAAAAAATTGAATGTAATAAGATATACTATATAAAACAAAAAAAAACTCATTTTTTAAAATAACAAAAAATTAAATATTAGGTCTTTACCTATGAAATTGCCGTTCTGCAGTACTGGCCATTTCAAATCAAAATAATTTTTGTTTGGCTAAGAATTCTAATTTCAAATTAATTTTATTTTAAAAACATGGATTCTTTTTTCCAAAAGTAGTCATTTCTTTATTGATTAGTGTTACATTTTCATCGCATTTCAATCTTTTTCGTCATCATGGATACGTTAAAAATTCGAGTAATTATGGAATATGAGTACCGTCGTGGCAGCAACGCGGCACAAGCGGCACGCAACATCAACGACGTTTACGGAGCTAACACTACAAACCAACGCACCACCTGTTATTGGTTTGCTCGCTTCCGTTCTGGAAATTTCGACCTGAAAAATGAACCTCGCGGTCGTCCGAAGACTTTGGTCGACAATGACGAATTAAAGGCGGTTGTGGAAGCTGATGATACACAATCTACGGCTGAATTAGCAGCAGCTTTCGACGTTAGCGTCAAAACAATATTGGTCCATTTGCGTCAAATTGGCAAGGTAAAAAAGCTTGACAAATGGGTGCCCCACGAACTCAATGATCGCCAGCGCGAAGTACGCGTCGAGACGTGCCTTGCACTGCTCAACAGACACACAAATGAAGCAATTTTGAACCGCATTGTTACCTGCGATGAAAAATGGATTCTGTTTGATAACCGCAAGCGCTCAGCAAGTTGGTTGGATCCTGGTTCAGCACCTAAACAATGCCCTAAACGAAAACTTACCCCTAGAAAAGTGATGGTCACTGTTTGGTGGTCTAGCGCCGGTGTGATTCATCACAGCTTCTTACCAAACGGGGTGAGCATTACTGCAGATGTGTACTGTGAAGAACTGAGCACAATGATGGAGAAGCTGGCGCATCTCCAACCAGCATTGGTCAATCGCTCGTCTCCGCTGCTCCTGCACGACAACGCGCGACCTCATACTGCACAGCAGACGGTCTCCAAGTTGCAAGAACTGGGGTTGGAAGCTCTCCGTCATCCGCCCTACTCACCAGACCTTGCGCCTACAGACTACTACTTTTTCCAGAATTTGGATAACTTCTTGGCGGGAAAAAAATTCAATACCCGAGAGGCAGTACAAAATGCCTTTGAAGAATTTGTTGCCTCCCGTCCAGCTGATTTCTTTAAGAAGGGCATCAATAAACTGCCACTGCGATGGCAAAGATGCATTGATTGCATGGGTGATTACTTCGATTAATACAAATAAAAAAGTTCATGAAAAAAATTCGTTTAAATTTTTTCATACAAAACGGCAATTTCATAGGTAAAGACCTATTATATTTGTAATTACGAGTAACTCAATCAAAAAACTGAAGCATTCTTATGCTTAATTAAAAAAACAAATAACTAACATTATACTAATATGGCACTAATTAAAGCCTACTTAATAAACTCAAGACATTTTTTTTGAAAGTGGGTATAACTGATAAAGGTATATTCTTGTTCATAAGATTAAAATGGAAGTTATTTAACTAATAATAATAAGCATGATTTAAAGTGCATTTTTTAGGGTTCCGTAGCCAAATGGCAAAAAACGGAACCCTTATTGATTCGTCATGTTTGTCTGTCTGTCCGTCCGTATGTCACAGCCACTTTTTTCCGAAACTATAAGAGCTATACAGTTGAAACTTGGTAAGTAGATGTATTCTGTGAACCGCATTAAGATTTTAACACAAAAATAAAAAAAGAACAATAATTTTGGGGATTCCCCAATTATAGAACTGAAACTCAAAAAAAAAAATTCATCGTATCCATACATGTGGGGTATCTATGGATAGGTCTTCAAAAATGATATTGAGATTCCTAATATCAATTTTTTTTTCTAAACTGAATAGTTTGCGCGAGAGACACTTCCAAAGTGGTAAAATGAGTGTCCCCCCCTGTAACTTCTAAAATAAGAGAATGATAAAACTAAAAAAAATATATGATGTACATTATCATAAAAACTAACAACGAAAATTGGTTTGGACGAGATCTAGTAAGTAGTTTTTTTAATACGTCATTAATCGTAAACCACAAATTACCTTTCATTTAATCAACTGAAATACTTGCTGGTACGGAACCCTTCATGTGCGAGTCCGACTCGCACTTGGCCGTATTTTTTATTTATGTTAGCAAGGCAAGCGAGCAAGTGGATGATCTTAATATTATGGTTTGTGATCGATCAATGCCGCTCATGGACACTCGCAACTCTAGAGGAGCCGCAAGTGCGTTGCGGGTCATTTTAAGAAAGTAATAAATAGGCTCTCTTCTCGAAGATTGTCATGCATACCGGATCGGAAATATCTCCGCCAAACAGTTATTCAAAAAGCGGATAATGAATGTTAAATAAATTATTTAAATGAAAAAACAAGAACAGTTTTTATTCACTTAAACAATAAAAAACGCTTGTGAGATGAATATTATAATAGTATTACGAATTAATTAAGTACATATATTCAATTCTAGGTACAAAAACATTCTTAGTTACATCGTGACTTAATAATATAATTAGAATAATAATTAAATTTATGATACTAATGATTTAGTTATAGCTTTATAATTCCTTGAAGTTATTGCCAAATTGGTTATTTAAGGTATTATCCCAAATATTACCGAATGTTCAATTATTAAAGTGTTCTTTATATCTACTATTGTAATAACGACTTCATTACGGTAGATATATAGATATAAAGTTTAATGGCGCTCATAGCTAGATGCTCTCACCGGTTCGTAAGTGATCGGTGAGGTTAAGCAACTAGGCTCGCGGGCGGTATATAGATAGGTGACCGCCAAAGTAGTTTAATATCTGAGCGTCTCCGTGCTTCAGAGGGCACGTTAAGTTGTCGGTCCCAGTTGTAGTTATTCGACAATAGCCGTTTAGCTATGTCAGAGGCGTACTGGGCGTCTTGAACAATTCTGACGCTAGGGTAACCACTGCCCATACGATAAGTAAGTTGAATTTACTTCAACTAATAATGTTTATTTTAAAGGATCGGAAATTTCTGTCATTTAGTGCAATTTCGTACGTGTAGGAGATATTAATATGTTAATCGTGTGTACCATTACCTATACTTTTAAAAGATATATGCGTAGGTGTAACCAAACAACCAAAACTTGATTAATGACTTCAGTCATTATCGAAGTCTAAAATGTGCTGATGGGTAATGTTTTAAAAAAAACACGCAAAGACCTTTGCCTCATTCGGCCACACGCATTAACCCTAACATTTTAGTCTACTTCGTCTTTTTAAATATTATTTTTACTATAGTCACACATTTATAACCATTAGCGGCACAACAAAAACTATTACAAACCTCTAATTTCACCGAATCTATAAAAATATATAAATCAAAGAAAAAGACAAACACACACGTACTATTAATATCTCTATCCTTATACTTAAGTTCGGAAACGAAGATAATTACAGTCCACGGGTTTGGCTTAACGTTCGAAAATTAAAAGTTGTAACGTTCAACGGACCACGTATCATTATGTTTGCATTATTTTGTTTTTGTTTTTCGACCTAAGGTTAAGTTGGGTCACGACACATCCCAATTAGGGGTGATTAGGCGTCGTAATTTATTGAGTGCGTTCAGAAACGGTTGTGGCACCGCGGCGAGCTTTGAATCGTGAGCGAGTGTCGTGGCGCCAAATTCTTATTTTTTTTTCATTTTAGTGTTGCAAAGATGTTGTTCGCAAATTTTGGCCCAAATAAGCTAAAATTATGTCAGAACATGGATGATTTTATGATTTGAGGTTACAGTTTTTGTAAAACGTTAATTCATATAGATCTTGAGGACCTCTAGAGTGAATATAAACGCCTAACGGTAGCGTTTTCAACAAACGTTTGATGAATGATGATGATGTACTGGGTTATGAACCGCTCCGGACAAAAATTATTATTGGGAAATTTTTGGCATAACTCTAAGTGCAGCAAGCTTTGAATAAAATCAGTATTAATTTAATAGAACAATGGTTAAAATATAACTAAGCACACTGAAGTATATTATAATTTTAATATCAACGAAATTCCACGAGTCCAACACTAAATTAATGTATATCTGTAATTCCTACATTTTATTTGGCAACTTGGTGTTGACGGGTTAGGCTGGCTAATGTTAATGTATCTTAATGCGGGTAATCGATTTAATCGTCGCCAAGAGCGGGTAATAATAATTTTATTATTTAATGAGGTTGCTTTCTCTATGGGCGTAGTAATGGCGATTTGTTAGGCATTTAGAAGAGGTCAGTTTATTTGACCTGTATGGAAAAAAATGCGTAGGTTTATACAATAGTATTGTTTAAGTTTTTTATTTGGTAATGTTTTTTTATTGAAGTTATACTTCTTTTGACGCGATGGAGAAAAATGATGAGAGTGAATTTTTACGATGCGCGCGCACACCGACACCAAAAAATTTAACAGCATGAAGTTAGTTCTAGGTGGTATGAGAGTGAATATTTACGATGCGCGCATAATAACAGCATGACGTTAGTTCTAGGTGGTATGAAAATTGATAACTATATTCAAGTTGTATATTAAGAAGTATAACTTCTAACGCGTGTACATAAGTACACACAAGTTTTTTTGTTAGATGTTGAGATTGTTTATTAGGAAGTGTTGCTGTAGGTAGAGTTGACCCCACCTCGATGGATACCCTTTGAACTTGAGGGCGTCTTTATATGTATTTTATACTAGCTATGCCCCGCGGTGCTCCCCGCGTTAATATTTATAAATGATAGCCTATGTGTTTTTCGGCTATACAGTTTCATCAAAATCCGTTCGAAAGTTTTTGAGTGAAAGAGTAACAAATATCCATACATCTGCTCACAAAACTTTCGCATTTATAACATTTGTTAGATAATATTTGTAGGATTTATTTAAGACGACGCGCGCACTAGAGATCGAATCCCTGTGTCGCGAGGTACAGATGCCAGTACATCAAGCTACCCCAATTTGTCAAATTTCCTCAATTGAAAGTCCTCCTTATGCTTAAGTGATAAAGTTGAAAATCTAAAAAAGGAATTTGACAGATTGGGATAGCTGGATGTGCTGGCGTCTGTACTTTGTTCTTTTTGTCCGTCAATGATATGTTA
This sequence comes from Pseudoips prasinana, assembly GCA_951640165.1. Classification (NCBI taxonomy): domain Eukaryota; kingdom Metazoa; phylum Arthropoda; class Insecta; order Lepidoptera; family Nolidae; genus Pseudoips; species Pseudoips prasinana. The sequence goes on from OX621254.1 coordinate 11,984,827, forward strand.
TCATTGACGTACATACGCCAGCACATCCAGCTATCCCAATCTGTCAAATTTCTTTTATAGATTTTCAACTATATTACCAAAGCATAAGGTTCAATTTCAATTGGGGTAATTTGACAGTTTGGGGTAGCTTGATGTGCTGGCGTCTGTACATTAAGCACACCCAGACTCAGAACGACTACTTGTACCCACAAGTAGTTCTTCTGAGTCTGGACACAAATAGTTGTCATGTGCGGCTGAAACCCGTTGTTGCAAGGTTACGCGTTAATGTTTAGTTGAAGCTGTTTGAATAGTTTTATTGCTAGACGCAATGTCACCTTAACTTCCACAGTTTGACACTTCGTTTACTTGTTTCTTTCAGACGTGCTGGAACGAATAGAATGGGAATACTTGTTAATAATTTACGATATGTATTGCAAAATGTTAAGATTTACTAGATTTTAGAGTGGGCAACACTCTAAAAATCAAATTAACTAGCTTTATTACATTATTAGGGTATTGTTTTATGTGTATTACTGCATTAAAAAGTTGTCGCATCCAAAAAGTCCAAATTGTTAGAAACGACATGATAATTTTATGAACATTTTTTTACAACATTTCCTTAGCTGTTTCATTAACAGCTAAGGAAATGTTGTAAAAAAATGTTCGGCTATTTAATTTATATATTTCTAAAATCTGACTATATTTAGAGGCAAAAGTCAAAAATCATAAATAAATGTATGATCATGTCATCACATGACCCATTAAAAAGCTGCATTGCCATAGACAAATCTCCGCACCTGTAGCCTTGGAAATATATAAAATCCATACTTCTAACTAATTTAGCGCAAGTATCATCTTTATAAGAAAATCAATAAGACTTACATAGATTATTTTTAAAACTTAATTTGTACGATCACAAACCCATAAATGCAAGTTGCATTAAAAGAGCTTGTAATTATTAGGTAAAATACGTCGATTAAAAATGATTAGTGCATAGAAATAAATCGCAGTTTGCAACATTACAGATGACACGTAATAATCTATGCAAATTGTATAATCTGTGCCATTAAGTCTGCCTTGAAATTACGCGGGACGGTAATTTGTGTCAGTTGGTACGTTTGACCTGTCGCCACAACTAATGGGTAATCGTTGACCTAGGGAATATAACTTTACGTTACGTTGTCACAAATAAAACTGAGCCTAAAATTGCTAACGCCTTTACGGTATAAAGCCGTGCCCAGCTTCAAGTTTGATGATGAGTCGTGTATATATATCGTGATTATTTTAAAGACGACCTCGTCACTGGGGTAGGCAATAGATCCCTTAATGAATCATGCGGGGTACAAACATATAATTCACGGCCAAAAAGTAAACCCATCTCAGAACAACTACTTTACTCTAAGAGTCGAATTCGAATTTTTGCATTACCATACCATGCGTCAAAGATTTAAACTCCGTAAAGTGTAGATTTTTGTCCTAGTTATATTAAAAAATGTCGATGTGCTTGAATGCCTTAAACCAATTTTTGCCCAATATACCATTGGACAAAAATCGGTTGAGTAAAATTCTTAATGGCCGGCAACACACTTGCGGCTCCTCTGGTGTTGCGAGTGTCCATGGGCGGCGGTGATCACTTACCATCAGGTGACCCACTTGCTCGTCAGCTTGATCATATACAAAAAAAAAAAAACAAGCGGGACAGTCTTTCGGGACTGTCGATGGAAGTGAAAACTTTTTTTTAGTTTCATATAGGTACTCGGAAACTAGTGTTTTGTTTGATTCGAGTAGCGAGTGGAAGATGCTACTTCCCACCTTTGGACGGTAAAGACTCATGGTATTTTCTTCCCTCCCTATGAAGGGAATAAGTTTAAAAAATAGAACTAAGTATCTAAAGTCAAAAGAAAAAGTCGGCTGTCAAAATTCTATCATTATTAAGAAAAATATGTTGAGGTCATGTGAGTGTACGAACGGCCAGTGTGAATAAAATAAAATAACCCTGCGTCTTACGAATATTCGATCAGGGGCTCTACCGGTTAAGTCGCCGAACATCGATTTCTTAAATGACGTTCAAATAAATAAAGGAAAAAAATGACTTATAGTGCTACAAACTTATCTGGCCCGGTGGCCAAAAGTAGAACTAACGACGCCAGTTTGAAAAGTTAATCGGCCTGTTATTCCATAACATTCCTGCCATTGATTGTTTGTTTCGCATATATTTTTCTTTATGTGGTTTTTAATTGTGAAAAATGCCGAAAGATTTAAAAAGTGATGCGAGGAACGTTATATTACAAGTATTGAATTATATGAAGGAAGAAAAACGCCTTCAGACACCAATTATACCATTCAATAAGTTGTATGAACGCGTAGCTGCTGCTACAGGTTAGTGTTGTCAGCTTCTAAAAAAATACGAAACTCCCCCTCGCACTTTAAATTAAAATACATATTATTTTAAAATATTCATTATTTATTTAATTTTCGCTATTTCCTTTGTAGGTGTCCGGGAGCGATTTGTAAGAAAACTTGTGAAAGAAAAAGAGCAAGCAGATGCAAAAATTTATAGCAGATCAGAATATTGGTACATCGAATTCTGTTATCCTATCATTGATTGCAGAAGCTTTTGATAAAATAACAGTCAATGAACGGCAAAAGCATTGCAATCATGTAAAAAAATATTGAAAATATGTATCGAAAAAGGGATGGATACTTAGACGCGCCTTTCATCATTAATTTAGGTAGTGATAGTGAAAGTGAAAGCAGTGATTCCGATAATGATGATGATGAAATCACTTCTGAATTAAACCAATCCAGTGACATAATAATACCTGGAGTATCTCCGTTAGAGAACACTCAGCATACATTTTATGTAAATGATCATAATTATTGTATAAAAATATAAAGATTTGTAATGACAGTATTTGTTTGCTTTTTAGTGAAGTAACATTTACGTTACAATGTGCATATTATTTTTACCCACTTTATTGCAAAAAATAGTTACTAGCAACACTAAATGCGATAACAGCGACGCTGCCAGCGGGTCAGATAAGTTTGCGGAACTGTAATCAATCGTTAAATCGGCTTCAACGTTGACAATCGATTTACCATTTATGACGTGACATGTGCTCATGGAAGCCCATTTAACGATTGATTAAGTAATTTTTAACCTTTATTTATTTGAAAGCCATTTAAGAAATAAATGTTCGGTGACTTAGCCGGTAGAGCCCCTGGTCACGTGTCTTTACGCGAGTTACGCCGCTAAAGAAGTTTTAACTTCAACAATAGTCAACTGTTACATTATCAAAATGGCAATAATGTTTGACACACGAGTTTGATCGATAACCTTCATCACTTGAAAATGTTAAGGTTTCTAATTAGACACTTAGTTAACACCATTTTTATATACGTGCCATCGTTAAAGTAACGAGACGCACCTAAGGCTAAGTATTTTAACACCAAATTATTTATATTAACAGTTTATTGTTAGGCGCTAATGAATGGAGTTATGGAGTTTTGTACAGAGAGTGCCACCTCATATAGTCATCTATAATAACAATATCCTGGGACATTATTTACACACGGCCATCTGATCCCAAACTAAGCAGAGCTTGTACTATGGAAACCAGATTACTGATAGACTACATATAATACTTTTGTTTTGTAAATACATACTTATATAGATAACTAGCGGCCGGTACGTGCTTCGCTACGTATAAGGCATAGTAATAAAAAAAATGATTATTAAGTTAACTAATTGAAACCGAAAAAAATTTAATTTGTTAAAAGATGTTGATTTTACGCTTTTTCAAGACTTTTTTTAAATTTTCTCTAAGTACAAACCTTCCCTGGACTTTGACGAATAATTCAAGACCAAAATTAGCCAAATCGGTAAAGGCGTTGTTGAGTTATAACATTACAACGAAAAGTGGCATTGATTTTTATATATATAGATTACACCCAGACTCAGGACAAACAGAAATGTTCATGCTAACAAATATCTGTCCTGATTGAGAATCGTTCCCACGACGTGAAAAGCAAGCATTTGCCAACCACGCCAACAGGCCCGTAGCTCGTAGTATCTATGTAGCAACGTTTAAAAATATATATAGTCTTGTTCGTTTAAAAAATATATATATTAGATGGCACTGGCATCGAGGAATGTCATCATCATCATAAATAACTGTACAGAAGTCCACTGCTGTACCTACAAAAGCCTCCCCCAAGAATCATCAAATACGCCATAATCGCCACGCTTGGCAGACGGGTTGGCGATCGCAGTATGATGGTCATAGTCCTCAGAAAGAAGCTGCTGTCCGTCCTCTGGTAGATATTCCCTCGGGAAGAATTTTATGCCTCCTTCCCCTCGACGGGATGAGATGGGGTCATGTTATTCTGATATTCACCGCCGTCACCACATAATGGAATATATTTGAAATTTGAAAGTATTTTTTTATATTAGTTGGAAATGAAACAACCATGCATTCGCCCAAAGATCCTCATTGCTAGCTAATGTATATTTAATTTGTTTTTTTTTACCTTTCTATAACCATATGCTACACATTTTTACACTCTATGTGCAAACTTTATCGTCAAGTACAACCACAACAGTAGATTAAAATTAACACTCTACAGGCATGAACCGTGGATAAGTTGAAAAAAGTTCAAACGAACATGATGGCTTCCCTTCTACCCTCGTAAACTAAAGACTAAATAAAAGACTTTAAGATTCGTATTTGTAAGTCAAACTATGCTCGGAAAGGCCCTTGAGGAGCGAAATTTGTCATAACACCTTAAGACACCACACCGCAAATCAAAGCAGTTCCTTTCTGGCGCTATTCCGGCCGGTGCTGTGGCACTTTTGAGGTCGTAGTTCTAACCCAACCTGGGCGCTGGATTATAACATCTCTGGCAGCAGTGCGTATGTGAATAAAATGCAAAATTAAAGTTTACTAAATATTAATTTGGTATTTTTTTTGGAAAGTAATATTAGAACAAAAATATTTTTACAGTACTTACGAACCCTGGCCACAGGGGTTCCAAAAAAAAACAATTATGTTCGAATTAAATTTAATATAAAGTGAATAAAAGTTACAATGTAAAAGTACTTATTACTAACAATAACCTAGCTATGTCGGCGATCGACCAAGAAGTGAGCCGTTCTGCTGCACATAATGCTAGGAACCACGATGCCGGTGTCGTCTTCGGCACGTTGCGCAGCGTCAGCAGTTAGGAAACAGGGCTTGTGTTATTGAAGCGAGTGCATACTTTCACTTTCCTCTGGCTATGCTTGCGTAACACAGTTCACAGTCTAGTATCCATACATCCAGCTTTGATTAGTTTGGGCTATACCTATAACGCTGTGTGTTATTTCCCGCATATATTAATTTAATTTTAAATATGTATGCACGTTTCTTAATTTATTTATTTGGTTGCTCTTAAAAAATTGATAATAACTTGTGATAATTTAAATATATAGGAAAATATTTAATTAATAAAATAATTACAACTATACGACAATTACAATTGACGTGAAGGATCTAGTCATGTCTTAATAATTTGGCGCATAGTCAGTTCTCACCGGTCCTAAAGCGACCGGCAAGGTTCAGTAACTAGGATCGCGGTCAGTCCATAGATGGGTGCTCACCAAAGTGGTTTAATTTCTGAGTGTCTCAGTGCTTCGGAGGGCATGATAAGCTGTCGGTCCCGGTTGTAGTCATTAGACAACAGTCGTTAAGCCATATCAGAGGCCCACTGGGCGGCTTGAACAAGTCTGACACTAGGATAAACACTGCCCATACGATAAGTAAGTAAGTAATGTTTCAACTTAATTTAACGCAACCTATTGATGTTCCGCCTTAATACTCGGGCGCCTTACAGAATACGACAATATCCTGTAATTTGTTATAAATCAAAGGGCTTGTTTTCGCTCTCTAATTACTTAACTGGTTTTAAAGTACGACCTAAGTGAGTGCAAACCGCCACAATAATAAGACATTTAACCTTTTTGCGATGAACTCCTTAGTCAATTTAAACGGTAACAATGATTAGCAAAAAGGAACGTGTACCGCAATCGGAATATTTAATTATAATAAATCAATAATGAGTGTTGTTGAGAATTCTTGCTATATTTTTTATAAAGACAACGCCTGCACTAGGGAATCCAATTCCTGTGTCGCGGAGTACTTCACAAACATATAATAGACGGACACAAACTACATCCAGACTCATAACAACAATTTAAGGGTCACACAAATAGTTGTACAGCGCGGGAATCGAACCTGGGACACGAACCGGCGAGGCGACTGTATAGTCAAGAGTATTCGTCAGGACTGCTTGTATAGCGGTAGTGTATAGAAATGCAGAAAAAGTGTATCCCCAACCAGTCTGCCAAGCGTGGCGATTATGGGATATCCCTCCAAATTATGGACACAACTTTATTGTGAAACTCTTTTGTGGAGGCCTTTGTCCAACAGTGGTTATCATTAGGCTTACATGATGAGATAAAAGTTTAACAGGGTTTTCAGAGTAACAGTCCGAAATCTAATATAATCTACTGTGAGGCACGGTGCTATGACAACGCCACCTTCCAGAATTTGGCGGAGCTATACCACCGTGACTGACTGTGTGGCTGACGGCCAAGAAGAATATCATCACCCCATTTTGTGGGGGGCGTAAAAGTCATCATGAGGGAATATATATATACCAGAGAATGGGCAGCAGTATTCTTCTGAGTAAAATGATCTGATTGCCGACTGATCCGACGTCTGCCAAGCGTGCCGATTATTGCAGATCTTCTTAAATGTTAGACAAAACTAAACCGCGGCCTCCAGTCCCCGGAAGCCCTGATACCACCGTGCCTCAGAGAGCACGTAAAGCTGATTCTGCAGCTGATCTTTCTCCGGTCGTGTTGGATAAGCGCCTCATAAGATTATGAGATTTCAATGTTTCTATATAAATATGACCAACTCCTTACTTAAAAATTCTGTCCTTTATTTAACAAAGTTACAGATATGATTTTTAAAAACGACAGAGTATTTATTTTTGACTTTAAATGTTTTAACTTCTGCGAAAAATCTGCACAAACTTCTAAACAAAAGCGAAAAGGTAGGTTCCCTATTTACCTATATCAATATTTTGAGGGCGAATTTTCAAAAAAACTGAAATATTTAAAGTTACATACCTATATGTATTTATAATCAGAACTCAGAATACTAATTTTTATGCTTTTAACTTTGAAAATTACAGTCTTCTATACAACTTTACATATATTCTGATGTTAGTCCTATATGTAATATAGTGTTAATACTATATTACATATAATATTATTATATGTAATATAATAATATTAATATTCTACACAACTTTACCTTGATTTTCGTTTTATTTTTTTATTGTTCATAAATTTATAATAATTTTATTTATATTTATATCTAATAAAATGACATTACTGTCAAAATAAAAAAATTGTAACTGAAGTAGTTTAGGCTCCACAGAGCTATTTCTTACTAAGGTGGAAAATATTCAAATACATATTTAATATCAAAACTGAGCGATATCTTCCCGTTGCACTCGATACAAACTATCAGATAATAGACAGGTTTGATTTAACGCACTATTAATGTAGGGATACACGGGACGCTTCGAATATCTGCTTCTAGCTTTGGCTTCGATATTTTATTTCTTTTCTTATTTTTACCTAATAACAAGACAAAGGAGCAAGCAGCTCATCTGATGGCAAGTGATGATCACCCATAGCTACTCGCAACACAAGAAGGCCCGCAAGTGCGTTGGAGGCCTTTAAGAAAGGACTACGCCCACTTCTTGAAAGTTGCTATATCATATCGTATCGTATATATCATATTGATTATGGCGGAGTTGCTGTGCCTGACTGATAGAAGTTGGCTATTCGAAAGGACAAACCAAAGCCCTCCAAGAGTAACTGCCCCAGCCACCCCGGGCATGGCGCAATAGGGAGGCAGCGGAGATGCAAATTCACGTATACGGGGCTCATCCACCGAGCACATCAGATAATAGGCAAGTTGATTTATAAACATGGGTAGATAGATTACTTCTGTTAGCTAGTTTTACAGAATGATATTAATGATTGTTTGATCAATATCGACCTGTTAAAACTTATTGTAAATGTTTGTACCAAAGATAACATTAGGTGAGATCAGCAAGAAAAGTAGTTTAACATGACTTAGATCTTCTATGTTTTAACGTTTAAATGGCGAACTACTCTGAGGACTAAATAACTGAACCACCATCATTCTCAGAAACTAACAAAAACTAACTGATATTTATTTTATTTTATTTGTGAATCTGGTGTTGATCGTAAGTATATACGATGCGATTCCTGAAAAAACAGTAAAAAATAATTATATAATAAATCAGATTTAGAAAGCGAAGCATTTCGTGTACGTGGGTACTAACAGCAACAACTATGCTAATTGTAGTGTGTCAGATAACGATCGTCTAACGGTCATGCCGATGTATGGAGATACACACATAATTGTACATGTATAGACATAATTGTCGTTCGGTTATAGTGATTAGGCCGCGCGTGCGACGCCCGGCGGCGGGTTACGTCACACGGTTTGAACTTAGAAGCTTTTTAAAATGTTTGAAAGTGGGTAGACAGACAGGAACTCAGTGGTTTCAACATTTCGATATAAGGATACACAGACCTCATTGGAATCCTTAACAAAATAAAAAGCCGGCCAAGTGCGAGTCGGACTTGCGCTCGAAGGGTTCCGTACCATTATCTATAAAAACGAGCAAAAAATTCACGTTTGCTGCATGGGAGCCACCTGAAATAATTATTTTATTTTATTTTTTAGTATTTGTTGTTATAACAAACATACATCATCTGTGAAAATTTCAACTGCCTTACTATCGCGGTTCATGAGATACAGCCTGGTGACAGACGGACAGACAGACAGCTACGTCTTAGTAATAAGGTCCCGTTTTACTCTTTGGGTACGGAACCCTAAAAAGCTGACTAAAGTAGGAAGCTGTTAATATTTTTGGAATTAAGTTTCTTTACGTGGCTTGCGGTAGGGGTTGACTTAAAGAAATCGTCACTTAACACAAAAGTTTCCTCCATGCCATGGTACTTTTTTGCTGTCTCTTTCTATATTGTTACATTATATACAAATAAAGGACTTTGAACTTGGTTATATGTTAAGCTATTATTTTCCGTCTCATTCTCAAGTTCGTCGGAATATTGTTGTTGAGTCCAACAATAATATTCATATGGTCAGGTATTCGCTCCCTACAGACACTTTGCTTTAATTGTTTGTTACTTGGGTGGGTACTTTATAAGATGCTGCAGATAAGCTGGAGTAAAGCTCGTGCTGTCCGTGATATTAGTGTTATATAGCATAAAGTGAGCTCAATATGGGAATAAATATTCGTCCCCTATAGACGCTTTGCTTAACGTGTTAGATACTAGTGTACTTTACCAAGACAAAGCAAATAATGTAGAGTAATCTGGATTATATAACATAAAGTTAGCTCAGTATTATGATGGATATTCGTTCTCTATAGACACTTTACTTACCCTAGCTACAGTACTATATACTAACCTGATGGACTAAAGGTGTGAAAAACAAACAAACAAAAAGATTAATTATTATTATTATAAGGCACAGTAATTGAGGATGGAGTTTGCGTTGCCCGTAATATCTGTGTAATATAACCTAAAGTGAGCTCAATATAAGAGTTGTTCTTATATTCAATACCTACTATACTACTATACTGCCACGTTGGATTGGTAGGGTGTTCACCCGCAGAAACGAGGTCCTGGGTTCAAATCCCGGGTCGGAGGAAAAGTGATTTTGGGACTTTTCTGCGAAAAGAATTTTTTTCTCAGTATCAGGTCTTGGTGTTATGGCGGTATTACACTCCCCGTGTCTCAGAGAGCACGGAACGCCGTAAGTCCTGTACCTGACCTTTTTCCGGTCGTGTTGTTAGGCGTCCCATCGGATCATGAGAGTGATCCTGTGTTTGCACACACAGTTGTGCACTTTAATATGTCCCGCGCAGATAGCTAATCTCTGTTGATACTGGCCGCCGTTACCGAAATTCGGCTAGGAGCACATTATTATTACTATACTTTGGTATCTTAAGGAAAAACATCTTCAGTGCATATTCACGTACTTTATTTGTGTTGGCACACATATGTCTAAGTCAGTTATGTTTCTACCAATAGTAATTAGCGTAACATCTCACTAACCCACGCCGAGTCATAGAGTTGTAGAGCCATTGATCCGTCGATAGATATCACAAGATTTATGCGCGCTTATTACATACCAATGCTTTCCCTAGCTTTGTCTCTATGACTCTATCGATAAATATATGTCTAGATAAATGTATGTACAAGATGATTTATTTATTTTATAAAAAGAATTTAATGTGGCCGACGTGTTTTTGTCAATGATATACTATACATTGTGTATAGAATGTCATGGGTTTTACTGGTGAAATGCTCTTAGAATAGCCCCCTGATAGTCAATCAGATGAGCGTTTTCGCGTCTTTGCATATTAAGGAAATGCTAGAGGCTGAGCAAAACACGCTTTCCATTTGTACTGTACTTGTTAAAACATTTTTTTTGTATTCATAATATGGGGCATTACTCACACACGGCCATTTGATCCCAAACTAAGCAGAGCTTTTACTTAGGATACCAGATAACTGATATACTACTTCTTTTTTGTAAATACGTATTATATAGATAATTACACTCACACTCAGTTCATGTTCATGACATGTTCATTGAATGCACAAAAAATATTGGGGTGGGAATCGAACCCAGGACCTGCAGTGTGAAGCAAGTAACTGCCAAACACGCCAACAGGTCCGTCAATTAAAGATGTTAGGAATAAACCAGTTATGCAATAGAACGGCACCACGATTGTAGATGTAGTTTTTTCAACTAATTAATTATGCAACAAGTAGGTTGTTTTATAGAATATTCTATTTTATTATTATTTTATCTTTTATTTATTAGGGAATATTAATATCACACAGGAAGTATCACATTGTATAAAATTATGTAGAATAACCAAAAAGTGAAAATTACTGAGATAATTTTGATCTAATTTATATGATTAAAAGGTATAATACTATGTATACATATATAATGTATGAAAATAATGCATTAGCTTTTTCATTAATTTATTAGCAACTGTGGTGAAAATGTCTAAATCCGTAAAAAGACCAGCTATGTACGACATTAGGCTGATAATAATAATAATGATGATAAAATAATGCTTACAAACCTTATCCCATCATCACAAACTTCCGAAAACTCCACGTAAAAAGCCGAGACTGATATTTTTTTAAAATATATGTAAGTAATGGAATCAGGCGTTACTTTGCGGAAATGTGCTCGAAGGAGACTTCATCAGTCTCCTTCGAGCACTCGACGAGTTAGCAGCCCTTGAGAATGGTCCGTGGAGGACCGAAACACGTGTTGGGTATCGTACTGGCGCATGTAATTTGCTTTTTATATTCTTGCATGTGCACATTTTTGCGGGCGGGAGGGCGGTGCAAATTGCATCCCAGCATGATTAAACTGACAATTAGCGGAATTAACACTAAATATTGATTTTGTATTATGATTAAAAATATATGAATAAATATTATATTCTTCGTACAAATTGTAATATCAATTCTACCCCAAAACACGTAGAAAGATAATCACATTTGTCTAAAAATACCCAAATTGCACGTTCGGTCCCCTCGCACCGGATAAAGATATACATAATCACGTTAAGGCGACCGCAGTGGTACCAAATTGGCACAATTATTGGTACCAGCATACTGGGGTGGTACTAGAACTCCTGGAGGGTGCATGTGCTATTGTTGAGCTTGTTGGTGAGGAAATTGATTGTTATTTTTTACTAATGATGCACTTGTTCGATTGTTTTTTGTAGTTAGAAGGGCTGACAACTACGAAAACAATAATAATAATATCTTGGGACATTATTCACACACAGCCATCTGATCCCATACTAAGCTTATTACTATGGAAACCAGATTACTGATAATGAAATAATGAAATTTATTCAGCACTTGGGTATTCATACACTTAAGGTTTAAATCATTTATTCTCATAAAAGACAGAGCCACTTACATGAAAATATAACAATACATTTGGCAAATTTAATAAAGGTAACCGTCACCGAAATATACATAATATAGGTATCCTCTTTTTAGGAAGGTATGTGTGATAGACACTCCACAGTTTTCATCTCAAATGTTAAGATTACGCTGAAGATTTAACAGGGTAATGTTCCATCATATATTCAAACAGCTGAGCCCGAACTTGTAACTTGTGTTGTACTTGTCAAGCTCACAATGCAATAAATAAACATAGATGAATACTGTATTAAAGTAACAAAAATATTTTGAATTAGTCCGTCCGTGCGTTATGTTTCATATTTCATATTATTCTGCTATATTACGTATACTACTTTCCTTTTGTACATACATTCTTATATACATAATTACACCCAGACTCAGGAAAAACAGACATGCGCATGCGCACAAATATCTGTCCTGGGTGGGAATGGAACCCACGACCTGCGGCGTGAAAGGCAAGCATTTACCAACCACGGCAACCGGCCCGTCACGTTTTTTCTCTGCAATAATATTATTTGGTTTCATTATAATCATTATGATGTCTGCTGAAAGACGGACTTCTTCTGGACAAAGGCCTTCTCCTAAGGTTCCCACAAGTACTGGTTTATAGCTACCATTATGTATGGGTTAGCTATTTGGTTTCATCAACATCATTATGGTCATATCAGCCCAAAGACGTAAGAAAATTTGTAGTGTACTTACATATTCGAAAAACACATAGACTATAATTTATAAATCCTACTTATATTATAAATGCGAAAGTTTGTGAGCATGGATGTTTGTTACTCTGTCATCCAAAAGCTACCGACCAGATTTTTAAGAAACATTGTAGTAATATAGCTTATATATCCGAATACCACATACATAAGGCTATAATTTGTAAAGTTAAACGCGGGAAAAACCGGGGGGTTACTGCTAGTAAAATGTATACTTACCTTAGAAGTAAGGAAGTAAGTTTTCTATGAATTTATTAATGGTAATCTTCCTTCCAATCCTAATGGGATTTAACTGCAGCTGCAAATCCATTGCACCTTTTTCCCCGAGGCTAGTAGCAAGGGTTACGACGTTCAACAGATAAAGGAAAAAATTACACGTAAGCTTTTTTGTTATATTCTATTTCCATAGACACGAGTACATCCATGACTTTTTATTTTTTTTACCATTTATATGTTTTAATTTTAATTTTAATTTAATTTAATCTTTATTTCAGACATATAATATGCACAATGACAGATATAGTCCATAATTTAACTTGGTTAGTAAAAGTTGTTAGTAGTACACAGAAATAAATACGAAAAAAAGTGTTAGTAATATGTTAGTAAATAAAACAGATTAACACTATTACTATATTCTATTTCTGTGCAGGTGTACACCCGCCCAGTACACGATAAAAGGGCTGTCAATCTTGCACGCTAACATTCCCAGGACAGCATTGGTGCTACCACGGACTCTACTCATCATTGATGCAGTTCTTTTCCTTATAATGGAAAAGAAGTCATCAATAGATGCATCCGCAAACATTTCGGAAGCACTGCAGTACCGTGGCTTCCTCAATACTGCCCTCAGAGCGTCGTTGTACTGAACACGCAGAGCATTGTAAGTCCGCCGCGTAAAGCTGATCCACAGACTGCACGTGTAAAAAGACTGACAGAAGGCTCTGAAAAGTAACAGTTTTACATCTGTAGTACAGCGTGCGAATCTGCGGGCCAGCATATTGCAGCGGACTGCCAACGCCCTCCTTTCCCTTTCTATGTCCTCATCGTCGTGCAGCCGGTCTGTCAGCATGTGACCCAAATATTTTACTTTGGACACCCTAACGAGTGCCGACCCATCGATCTTAATTGGCGGCACGTTAGAGGGAGCCTTGTTTCCTGCTTTGTATATCATGATAACACTCTTACTAGTATTATATTTGAGTCCATGCGACAGGGCATAAGCTTCACAAATACCCAGAAGCCTCCTAAGCCCACTAACTGATGGACTCAATAAAACCATGTCATCTGCGTAATTAATATTATTAATCATTTTACCATCTATTGAGCAACCGACCTTGGCTCTACTGAGCCCACCAATCAGCTGGTTTACAAATAAATTAAACAGACTCGGGGAAGTTAATCCGCCTTGCCTCACACCGCATTTCAAAAGATATTCTTGACTATGCGTGTTAACCCACTTGACAGCGTTCTTTTGATTACTATACCAGTATCTGAGGAGTGATACCCACTCCCTCGGCACAGTAGTCTCTTCAAGCAGTTTATGCCAAAGAATATCATAAGACACCCGGTCGAAGGCCCTTGAGAGATCAAGAAAACACGCATATATAGGTGTTTTCCTGTCGGTATAATACCTAACTGTTTGTTTTAGACACATGACTGCCATTTCCGTTGACAGATTAGGTCTGAAGCCAAACTGCAAGTCATGTATTTGAAGGTGTTCGTTCAACTGCATGTTCATGAGACTGTCAAGAACCTTCGCCATGGTTGTTGCCAATGATATCGGCCGGTAATTATTCTTGTCAGATGGATCCCCGGTTTTGTTCTTTATTATAGGAACTACTACAGTTTTCATCATATCATCCGGAATAAAGGAATGACCTATACACAAATTAAACAATAGACTGAGGACTCTGGGTAGATGTACACCTGCATAGCGTAGATGTTCTATACTTATAGAATCATGACCTGGTGACTTTCCGCGCTTCATCTTCGTTATGACATTTCTCACGTCTGATGGCATAATTCGACAGTAGGGCTCACCAGGTCTGACATCTGGTTTGTTCAAGTTACTTACGTCACATGGCAATGGTTCCAAAGTATATAACTCTCTAAAAACATTCGCAATATTTTGATCCCCGACTACACTGTCGACGCTCAAAGGAATACTCGGCTTAGGATTCAAGTGCCCCGTTTTTTTCCAAAAGCTACTAAAATCCTTCGCCTTATGTTTGGCGGCTAGTAAATCCATTTTTATTTGCTCAGCGTTATCCTGGCACCACTTCAATTTTTTCTTGAACACTTTTCGTGTTTCACACATATCTATATACTGTGGCCCTGCTCTTGGCTTACCTTGCAGAACCCAATTACTAAAACTAAGCCGAGCCTTCCTGTGAGCGTCTCCTACGTGCTTGTTCCACCCTACAATACACCTATTTTTAGTTATTTTACTGGCTGTTCGGGTTTTCGCGGAGGCACTACACAAGATAGACTTAATATTAGCATACATATTATCTATTATATGTCTATGAGCGGCATTGTTACATGTATAGTCACAACATTTACATGTCAAACAGGCAGCAGTACGTAGAATACGCTGGATACAGATCAGACAACTATTTTACTAGGTCAGGAGTAAGTCAAGGTAGCAACCTGGGTCCTCTGGAGTTCATACTCATGATAAACGACCTTCCTAAAGTCGTCAAAGATGCGCAATGTATTTTATTTGCTGACGACATAAAGCTGTATCACATTATCAACAATTTAGAGGATTGCCAAAAATTGCAAGAAGACATAAATAGGGTTGTGACATGGAGCAAGGAAAACCAATTGGAATTTAACGTCTCTAAATGCATGACAATGACGTTTAGCCGTGCTCTTACTCCGGTCGCTTACCAATATCAAATAAAGGAAATACCTGTAACAAAAGTGACTAAAATCAAAGATCTGGGGGTTTATTTCAACTCTAATTTAGAATTTCGGGAGCACATCATAAAAACATGCAAAAAGGCTTACAGAAACCTAGGGTTTATGCTGCGGGTGGCTCGTGGTTTCACTAATATCAAAGCAGTGGTGGCTTTGTATAACTCTTTAGTTAGAAGCCAATTAGAATTTAATGCAGTTATCTGGTCTCCACATGAAACTAAATATAGTGTCATGTTGGAGAAAGTACAAAATAAATTCATTAGGTATATTTATAAAAAACTCTATGGGGTATACCCGTTTTACCCAAATAAGTATCCTACCTTATTCATTCTGGGCATGGTGGGATACAACGAGTTAAGAGTGAGACGAAGTTTTGCGCTAGTCTCTTATATTTTTAAGGTATTTAGGGGAAAGATACACAATCCGGACGTGTTGTGTAGGCTGGGAATGTGTGTCCCGGATAAATATGTGTGGAGGAGGCGACAGCCGCGCCTGCTGGCCATACCGCGCGCTCGCACCAAGCTGCTAAGTGAAGCTCCTTTCACCCGTGCACTGCGTACTCTCAACAGTATTGCAGACGAGATAGACGTGTTCTGTTGTACACTGGGCGAGTTCACAGTAAGGGCTCTTTATATTATTAGTTATTGCATGATATTATAAAAACCTGTAATATAATAGAAATATAATATGCTGTCTACATTATCGCATTAGGTTATATAACCTGTAATGATAATTGTAAAGAGGAAATAAATAAATAAATAAATAAATAAATAAATAAACATTCCCGCAATTCCACTGGAAAGTCTATATCACGCAGTGATCCGTTGCACAGTTCCGTATATTTACAAATTTGGTCCCTATTTCTTACGCCCCATAATACTTTATTGCCAGTATCGCTGTATGAAACAGTTTTATTTGGTAAACTCTTAAGGTTACATATAACTTCTAATGGATAGTGGTCTGACCATGACACTTCATACAATATCCTGATATTTTCAATTGTTTGAAATGCCATTGACGTAACCAGGCAGTGATCCAACCACCTAATACTTCCATGAGCCTCACTTAGGTATGTATAAGTGTTTAAATCACTTGGTAACAACTCTACGTCGGCACATAACCAACTTTGTTCCTCACAGAAATTAAGCATTTCATTATAAAACAATTCCCTCGGATGCGCATTGAAGTCACCCAAAATAAAGACTGTATCTACATTATAATCATCAATTACCGCATTTACTTCCGAGAGACACGCAGTAAATTCAGGCAGGTTGTCCTGGCAGTCTGTGGGCATATACACCGAGAACACTAACATTGACTGACACTGATTCACACATTTGATTGCAGAGATGCGCACACTATTACACTTAATAATTTCGACGACACTAAACGCGCTCTTCCGCCATAGAAGGGCTACCCCACCATAAGGCCTCCCCCGCAGCACTCCATCCGCTGTGTCTACCGCTGAGACGCCCACCGCCGCAAAGTCGCAATGAATGTCGTTAAGATAGGCCAGATCGTGAGGCAGCAGCCACGTCTCCTGTAGTGCAACTATATCTTAAACTCTGTTTTAAGCCGTGTCACAGATTGACATTTTCTGTAATTTTTAGACCGAGATGTCGGTAATTTAAGATAGTTTCGATTAGAAGGTTTCATAGGCTAATTCATGAATCTCTTCCCCCAAGGATATACATACTCTGTATTTTATTTATTTATTTATCTCTCTCCTTAACATCTATTCATCATCATTCATCTTATTACAGGTCTTGACCTAATGCGATAGTGTTGTTATTAAAATTATAAAATCCTTATTTAATTACATTTTAAAACTAATTATTCATGTAACTAACTACATTTAAAAGGATAATAAAAAGATAATTTGAGTGCAACCTTTACGAAATTACCCAAATTACATAAGAATATATCCACTTTTACGTGTACTTTATTAATTAATCTAATTGCTCGGGTGAGTGAGGTTCTTGCCTGTAGATTGGTCCTACCCACCGGTACGGCTAGCAGTCGTGGACGCCGCCTTTTCCACACGTAATGGTCCGGCACCTGTAGTCTAGGGTGACGCAGAACCCCTGGATTATGTGCTTCACCACGCAATAGCTTTACCACATACGCAGCCAGTGTAAAGTTCCGTCTCACCCTGAGTTCCCGTTGGCGTGGTTTGGCAAATGCTTGCTTTTCACTCCGGAGGTCGTGTGTTCGAGTCCCACCCTGGACAGATATTTGTGTGATGAACATGTCTGTTTGTCCTGAGTCTGGGTGTAATTATCTATGTAAGTATGTATTTACAAAAAAAAAGTATTTATGTAGTATATCAGTTATCTGGTTTCCATAATACAAACTCTGCTTAGTTTGGGATCAGATGGCCGTGTGTAAATAATGTCCTAGGATATTATTATTATTATTGTATACGACCAATTTTAATAGGTAACGTAGTTTTTTAATTGGGATTAATTATATTATCGAACGCGGAAACATTTCCGAGGTAGGCCCTTCTGATCTGTACACACTTTTACATATTGGCGCAGTTATTGTGAGTGACGTTTCTAGGGGTGCTAGAGTGTGATGAGTGTTGACGCCATTGTTCTACGGCAGAGGGATGATCGATTGTTGTTTTAATGACAGAACAGATTGCGTGTTCTCAAGTAGTTTCAAGGAAAAGCTTTGATTATTTATAGTATTACATCAATATTGAAAATATTGCAAATATTTTATTTCTGAAACATAATGGTTTTTGTTGTTGAGACCTTCCATTAAGTGAAGGACACGCTCTACCATATCCAACACTATACGGTACCCGAAGGCTACCGCGCGCGGTACCTTAACTAACCTAGATATAAGACATTTGAGCCATAGGAAGGCTCAAATATCTTATCTCTACGTTAGTTAAGGGTTCATCAATAGGCTCAATAAAAAGAAAACTACTCATTCAGTTAAAATCACGCTTTTTATAGCATAAATATTTATACACCTGCAGCCTGTGGGTCAGTTATTGGAAGCAGACATACAGCGACTTGCGTGTCCAATATAATATTGCACTCAGGGTAGGTACTGTTTGGGCTGCCATGGCGTTGCAGTGCGTCAGGGATCTTTGCTGAGGCGCGGGTGGATGGCTATGCCGCTATAGTTAGGAAAAGGTGCCCTTACTCGCTCGCGTCCGTGGCAGTTCCAACACTATTATCATTATCATCATGTCAGCCAAAGTACGACCACAGCTGGGCAAAAGCCTCACTAAAGATAGGGGGATATGCCATAATCGCCACGCTTGGCAGACGAGTTGGCGATCGCATTTTGATGGTCATAGTTCACAGAAAAACGCTGCTGTCCGTTTTCTGGTAGGTATTCCCTCGGACGATTTCTACACTCCCCACGGGATGAGATGGTGTGATGATATTCTATTCCGTCACCAAACAACACTATACTGAGTGTTTTTTACTGATCGGTGGGAGTCTCCCATGATGTTTTTTGTTTTTTTTTATAAGTTACAAAAAATTAAATTTCGCCATGAACTACTTATACTAACATTAGTTTTTCAAGCACATTGTTATATCATAATAACACAATATGGCACCTTATCTGAAATAAATGTTTATTATTATATAATAATAATAATATCCTGGTACATTATTTACACACGGCCCTTTGATCCTAAACTAAGCAGTGCGTATACTATGGAAACCAGATAACTGATATACTACTTTTCTTTTGTAAATACATACTTATATAGATAATTACACCCAGACTCAGGACAAACAGACATGTTCATGCATACAAATATTTGTCCTGGGTGGGATTCGAACCCACAACGACGTGAAAGACAAGCATCTACCAACCACGCCAACCGGCCCGGGTAAGATATAAATAATAAAAATATATAATGTAAATAAAAATTCAACATACTTTTCATCTTAAATATCTAAGCAAATCTTTAATCAAATAAAAACTTCATTACCGATATGCATCGCCCCTCGCTAAGCTTGAGTGACATCTCTTGTTAATGGACTAAAAAACTGCAGATGAATTGGTACAAATCGTAGCTAATATACAGACTGACACACCACCCTTGTGCGATTAGCTGGATAGGGTCACGGTACTATTCGGTTTTAACTTTTAACTACGATAGGGATGGACAATGAGCAAATACTCGATATTCTGTTGTTTTTGAAGTGAAACTTCTTAGGCGATGATAATCGATAAATGGACGAGATCTCGATTGGTCTTAGTGAACCTGACTGCTAAGGCAGAGGTCGTATGTTTGATCTCTACCCAGGATTATTCTTTGTGTGATGCCTAATCTATGTATATAGACATATATAAGTACTTATGTTTATTACTTGTACAGACGCCAGCACATACTAGCTGGATGTCAACAAACAAACTGTCAAATTTCTTTTCTAGATTTTCAACTTTACCACATAACTATAAGGTTCACTTTCAATTTGAGTAGCTTGATGTGCGGGATGTAAATATTACAGACTCGGCTTAGTTTGACATCAGATAGCAGTGAACTAACACACTGCCAGTGATCACCAAGGTGGCACCAAGATATTTATTTATTTATCAATTTATATATATCATTATTATTAAAGATACGTCACATTTAGGCACGTTTCGTGAGAATTTAGATGACGGAGAAGAAACATATGTCGTAGAGAAAAAAGAGCTTTATATTTGAACGAAGTTCCTTATCGTGTGTTGTGAAAGGGGGATAGACGGGAAAAAATCTTACGAAAAGTTGTCACGACACTTTTTGCAGCTGTGCGGCGTGCGCATGTTTCTCTGACTGTCTCTCTCTCTCTCTCTCTCTCTCTCTCTTATAGAAGGGAAGCCAGATATTTTCATTTCTATTTCTCATTGAACAGTGTGGTGTCGCGACGATTATTTTTGTTGAGTGTATACAGGTTATTTGTACATAATAAATAATAAGAAATAACTTCGTTCCATCCGTGTGTCCCTTGACACCACTCAAGTTTTTTTATTACCACGCCACGGAAGTGAAGCGATACAATGCGATAGAATACGATGGTGACACGTGTGGACGCGTTGTAGATGAAAGCCTCAGACGCGACATATGAATACTGGAGGCATTCATTCTTTTTCTTTGTAAATTTTGTATTGCAATTTCTTATAAAATGCACTTTCTATATTTCGCTGCCTCTCACACGTAAACTTTAATTATTGTTTAAGAAGTTATACCTCTAACAGGCTGCATTTTTTAAGTACAATACTGATTGATACTCATCCGTGTTTAAGTTTTTATTTTATATGTAAGATAGATGATAGTAGTATTCTTATATTTAATAAAAATATAAGGATTATGACCAAAATCAAACTAAAAGCCAGTCTCTTTCAATGACTAATCTAAAGTTCACTCTGGTATAAATTAACCACGATTAAAATCCTGAGAGTATTCTTTTATGAAACCTTATAAAAGGTTTCATAAAAAAAATACTCTCAGACGGAGAACTTTTTTTCTATAAATCTTTGACGTCCTGTATACTGCATTAAATGAAGGTAACGTTCGATATTGAAATAACACCCCAACCCTAAATTCAAAGAGTAAAACAGTAATATTATTTGGACAACTCTAATACTTTCTTTGATCATAAAGGGGCATTTCGTAGCAGAATTTGAATCCGATATTAATTATTATAAAGGTTAATCAAACATTTCTTATTAGGTAATTACTTGTTTGTAAACCTAATTTGCATTATACTAAAATGCTTTTTTAAATTATATGTCTTATCTACATTTTGTTAAATTAGAAATGAGTTTAGTTGTCATGTGTCTATGGTGGAGTTTTGGCGCCAACGCGGAAAATGACGCATCGAGGTTGTTTCATTTTCAAAAATTCGTTTAAATTCAAGTTTTTGAGCGTAAATTTAAATTAAAAAAAAGCTCGTGTGTACTTATGTACACGCGTTAGAAGTTATACTTCTTAATATACAACTTGAACATAGTTATCAATTTTCATACCACCTAGAACTAACTTCATGCTGTGCGCGCGCATCGTAAAAATTCACTGTCATAACACCTAGAACTGACTTCATGCTGTTAAATTTTTTGGTGTCGGTGTGCGCGCGCATCGTAAAAATTCACTCTCATCATTTTTCTCCATCGCGCCAAAAGAAGTATACCTTCAAAAAAAAAGTGGTGGAAAGTGCGATATTGCCGCGAATTGCGATTTTCCGTGTTAACACGAAAACTCCAAGAAGCTTCTAGTAAAGTCTCCGCTACTTTACTTTAGGACAATGACTTGACTTTGACGAACTTGCCTGGACTTTGAAAATATTACAACTGAAGATGAGGCGGTATGGTCTCTGATCTTAGCCTGCTCAAAGAGAGCGAAAAGAAAATTTCTATGGTGTGAAGTTTTTGAATTGCATTTATCAAATAACAACGTGACTGTTTACTCGTTGTTTTCTGGTCAAAATAGATTTTTTTAAAGATTATGTCCGATCTAGGGAATTAAATCCTTGTACTGAGGGACATAAAAACATGCAATACACATATACTGCTCACCTAATTATGCACACAGTCTTTGAAAAAAGAACAGTCAAAATGGACAGATGGCGGGATAGAATGCTAATTTAACCTAGCTGGCATGGTTGATCAATACTTGCCTTTCACGCCGCGCAGGTGGGTTCGATTCCCAGACAGATATTTGAGTGCACGAACTTGTCGGTTTTCCGGTTTTCCTGTGCCTGGGTGTAATTATCTATATAAGTATGTTTTTACCAAAGCAGTATAGGTAATATTATATCAGTTATCTGGTTTCAATAGTACTACAAGCTCTGCTTAGTTTGGGATCAGATGGCCGTGTGTGAATAATGTCCCAGGATATTATTATTACTGCTCATCTAGTCTTGCACACAGTCTTTAAAAAAAGAACAGTCAAAATGGACGGATGCGGGTTAGAATGCTAACTTAGCCTAACTCCCAACTCCTTGGTAATTAACATTGCTTACTTATCATGGTTAAAATGAACGGATGGATGGACATAACAGTAACTGTAGTACTCTACTTACTTACTTATCGTAAGGGCAGTGGTGACCCTAGTCTCAGAGTTGTTCAAGCCGCCCAGTAGGCTTCTGACATGTGACGCTTAACGACTGTTGCCTTTTTTTTTTTTTGATAAGGCAGGGGGAATGCTAATGCATGCCACCCGCAAAAAGTGTCTGCGGGTGGGTATGTCGGACTCGCACCGACTAAACCTAACCTGCCGTGGACTTCTTCTGGCGCCTTATAGGGGGAGCCCGGGATCGCGGGTATGCTGCTCCGGTGCCCCCCTTTTGCGCCGTGTCCCAGATGGTCGGGACACGCACCCGGGGAGAGCTGTGGGTTGCCCTCCCCATTTGCCGACTCCTGCCAGTACGGCACAGTGACTGCGCCACAAATAGTTCGCTGTCTTCCAGGGGCTGCTTGCACGTGGCGGCAGTAGAGGACACTTCTCATACTGCCAGCGCAACCCCGAGGGGAGTAGGGCTAACGGCTGCCGCCGCCGCCCCGACGCCTCCTCCGTCTACGAGCGGGGTCGGCTCGTTCCCGATCCCGCTCAGCGGCCTCCTTCTGGAGCATGACTGCTTCGCAGAAGGAGACCACGGCGTCCCATTTGGTGGAGTCGCCAGCCAGCATCGCATACACGACTGCTGGCGGCGAAAGATCCCGTCCGATCTCAGCGACCAGGACTCGTCTCTCGGCCTCCCAGGCCGGGCACTCCTCCAGCGTATGCTGGGCAGAGTCCAGGTCGCTCCCGCAATGGTGACAATGTGTCGTCACTTCTCGGCCGATCCGGCACAGATACTCACCGAAACACCCGGTGTCCGGTGAGTATCTGAGTCAGTCTGTAGGTGACGTAACCGCCCTTCCTTCCCACCCAGGCCTCGAGGTGAGGCAGGATAGCACCGACGGCACGTTGGCGCGCATTCAGGCGCAACTCAAGCCGTGCGCGCCACTGTGTTAGTACGCGCCGGTGTGCATCCCGCCTATAGGCAACGAGCGTCTGCTCTGGCGCCTCACCGCTCTCCCGGCGGACGCGGATCTCGGTGTAAACCGTCGCGTCGACTGCCGCCAGGAGATCAAACGGCGGTAGGCGCGCCAAACGACTGTTGCCTAATGGCTACAAGCGCGACCGACAGCTTAACGTGCCCTCCGAAGCACGAAGACGGTCAGAAATTAAACCACTTTTGCGGTCACCCATCTATGGACTGACCGCGAGCCTATTTGCTTAACCTCGCCGATCACTTACAGACCGCTGAGAGCATCTGGCTGTGAGTAACATACTATATGAGTTTTATACACTAGTAGGAGTAACATACTATTTCTTATGTAAAGGGCTTCGCAAGGCTCAGTACAAATTTTGCCGCCGGCCGTCGCCTTTGTATCTCGAGTTTGGGTGAGATTTTCTTATTTAAAACCTTATTGAATCAGATTAAGCTTCGGATCCTTTATTTATGATATTTGAGTGATACCTAAAATCTATTGGCATTCTTTTCTACAAAAGCAATACAGTTTTTTTAACTTATTTGGTTATTTCGCTCGCGTGACTCCATTTTATCCGTTGTCTTTAAACAACCAACTTCAACTCGTTTCCATGACAACCATTTTTAACAAAATTTATAAGCGACTATTCTGAAAGCATATTATCTATCCTTATCTATTAAAAAATATAAATATATTATCAAAACGGTTCGCGTAGCGCGGCTGGTGAACTGGTAACGTACATAATTTTTATACCCAGAAATTGTTAAGTAGATATATAGATAAAACTTTTTTGCACCAAATCGAAGATACGTTGAAACATAAGTTAACTTATGAGGTACAAAAGGCGGTCATATCGCTAATATAAGTAATATAGCAGTCTCTTCCAGCCAACCGTTGGATGAACCAAAGAAATGCAGGGAGACAAAGTGGTCGACAAACGAGCAAGTGGGTCACCTGATGGTAAGTGATCACCACCGCCCATGGAACTCGCAACACCAGAGGAGTCGCGGGTGCGTTGCCGGCCTTTAAGAGTCAGCAAACAAGTGTTGCTGACCCTTCCCCCCACCCCGATGAGCTCTGGCGCCATTACTCACACTCAGAAACACAACATTAAATTATTAATGTTATTATTAAGGAATGTCTTCTGTAAGGTGGAGGTACTTCCCCAGTCGGGTTGCTCTTCAAGCGAATGAACGCTGTGCCCTACCTCTCTTAAACATTGTGCTTATTGTAATAATTATCTTATTACATAATTATTACAATAATTATGTAATAATTATTGTAACACCGTAGCCTAGTTGGTAGTGATCCTGCCTACGAAGCTGGTGGTCCTGGGTTCGAATCCCGGTAAGTGCAAATATTTGTGTGATGAGCACAAATATTTGTTTCTGAGTCATGCATATTTTCTATGTATATAAGTATTTATCTATCTGTATAAGTATGTATATCGTCTCCTGGTACCTGGTATAGTACAAGCTTTGCTTAGTTTGGGGCTAGGACTATCTGTGTGACATTGGCCCCAGATTTATTTTTTAACATATCTTTAATTAATGTAATTGGTTTTCTACTGTTTTAGTAAATAAATAAAAAATACGGTTTGTATTCACCCCGTTTTACGTTAAGAACTTTTAATTTAATAATAAAATTTATTTAGCGCTAGGGTATTGGCATATACGTATACTTGCAAACCTCATAATTAAGCAGTAAGGTAGTAAATTAAAAATATTTAGTTTTGTTTTTGGGAATACTTATTCGTTTTGCGAGTTCGTACAAAATTATATCGAAAACGTTCTGGTCGATGTAAAGAAGCAGATTAAAAAAAGAATACATACAAATTTCGCCACCTTTTTTATTATACTTCCAAATATTGGTCGCATTTATAAAACTATAGAATACAGAAGACCTCAAACTTCGGTAGGTAGGTAAACTTAACTCTAAATAATAACAAGGATTCCCTTTCAAATGTTTATCTTATAATAATGTTACATTGAAACCATAGAGCCGAATATTTTATGTTTATTCACTGGTGAGCTTTTATACAATCTTTTTGGTGTTCGAAACTTAACAAGTAACTTTTTTATTTAATATTTTGTTGTGCTGTGGTATATACAATTACAACTTTTATCTTTGGAACGTTTTTTTTTAATTCAATCGGGATATGTTTAAATAAAAAAAGGTATTTTCATACACGTAGACTTTAAAAAGGCGCTGGTAAATAGTCAGAACATGTTTGTAGTATAATTAAGTAAGCATAATTATTTGTAAGTACATATAGATATTTAGCCTGGCTTTTTGGTTTAGCGGTAGAGTTTCCAACCGCAGACTAAACTATGCCCTGTATTCAAATAGCGGGTCTGTTTTTTTCGGGCAAGAATAACTCTTACAATAACGCAACGGAGTACGGAAATCGGCAGTCAGCCTCGTAGAGCAAGTAAAACCACCAGTCTTCTCCCGGTCGATTAGAGAGAGGGAGAGAATAGAGTATGCTATTATCATAATCAATAAACAAGTACACGACCCGCTTAAAATTAGTATTCAAAATATACGAGTCCGAGCAAAGTGAGCATTATTATATACCAAAAGCAAAAGAAGTATTAACGTTTCAACTCTCAAAAAGCCCTTAAACGTAAAACGAGGCAAAGGAACACCCATAACTGCCATAACACGCGAAATGCCTGAAATATCCGAACTCGGCGGGCCGGCTTGGCATGCGTCGAATGCCTTTAACAACCGAGCTAAAGAAAAGAGTATTTGGAGCGAAAAAGTCGTGATAGTTATTCGAAAAAGGAACGCTGGGCAATTACTGGCACGCGAGCGGGCAGTCGCGCGCCTGACGCGGCGGCGTGCACAATGGAGTTGTGTTAGTAGAGCTTCGATTTTATTCAATTAATTTGAAACAAAGAAATTAGGTTGATTGAATAAAGAAAAATTTATTAAATCCTTAGACTTCATAATCTTGCTATAATTTTCGTATTCATATGTTCCATAATACTATATATGGTTCAATTACCTATTTATTTTTTTCGTGGTTTCTTGATATGATGGGCAGCCCTATACTTGGAGTCTTCATTATATATTTTTATTTTAGATATTTACTTATCTTTTTCTGAAAATATCACAGCAAATTCAAACATCCGTCACGATACGATTATTTATCTAAAGTGAGCAGAGGACAATTGATTATTTTCTATCAGCCTTACTTTCCTATGGAAATACGTATATTCTATTTTTTTTAATTTAGGTTAAGTATTCTTTAGTGCACAGATAATAAATATGATATGAAAATGACTTTTAAATTCTCCCGATGCAGAGCTAAAGAAGAAAAAATATTACGACTTATGTATAGTATTATATATCTACTGATTCATCCATTTAGGACATAAAGTGTCTAGCAGGCCAAAGTAGATAAAAAACGTTCGTTTTCATCTGTAGTTATAAGCCACTTCTTAGGTATTAAAAATCATTAATTTAAAATATTATTTTAGGTTATCAATTTCATTTCTAATCTTAAAAGAATCTACCAAAAACACGATAATAGGTTTGTCCTCAAAAAGCATTTGAGCATTTGAAGAATTTTATTGCTTCTGTGGCCTAGCCTCAGCGTGTTCCATTGCATACCTCATCAGTCTGATGTAATTCACTGCTGGACATAGGCCTCCCCCATTGCGTTTAACGTTGCCATTTGGAGGAGACGACGGCAAAGTCACCACGCATGGCATGCGAGTTGGCGACCGCAGTTAGGTGGTAGCTAGTACACAGGAGCCGCTGCTGCCTGTCTACCTGTGCCTCTAGCACGAGTTCCTGCAGTTTACTTACTCAATCACACGTACAGTTTCTCCCATACATTGAGCACCAGCGCCTCTCGCGGAAACTATTAAGAACTAAAACTCTGGTGCTCAATGTATGGGACGAAACTGTACGTGTGATCGAGTAAGTAAACTGCAGGAACTCGTGCTAGAGGCACGGGTGTATCCTTTAGTCGCTTTTATGACACACACGGGATGGTTTGAGGATGGACCGGTTAAGGCCGTGCTACTGTTGATCTACGTTAATAATGCCTTCCAACGACCTTTGAGGATTGGAGAAGGCATTTCATTGATACGAATGCAAACTAAGGGACATGGAGGATGCTGGTGACCGCAATCTAATACCGAGTGTCATGACCTTCCGTTAAGGCATCTTTCTTCTAATTGTTGTTCCGCATTCATCCGTCTATCGGCAGCCGTATAAATAAAAAAGAATCTTGCATGGAGATATGACCATGACAGATATGGTCTGGTATGTATAAATGACCAAGTATGGTTCAAAATGAGTACTATAACAATGTTTTACCGAATCATAATTAAGATTTTTTTTTGTGTCTATTTAAGGCCTTTAATAAATTTATACAATTATTTTTACACGCCAAACTGCAACGCAGTTTGTAGGCGATACGCTCATAAACTTATACATCTTAAATGCTATCTTTATGACAATACTGTAAATTAAATACAAAATTTTGTTTTATATTTAGTGTACCCCAACATTTCTTTAATTATCTTAGTTCATGTAGCTTTAATGTACTTAGTTATTAATTTTTACTTATATAGTTATATCATAAAGTATATATACTACATATTATTATATATACTACATGTTATTTTAATTTATTTTATAATTTAAATTAATAAAGGTTTTAAGCATTTTAAAAGGTGAATTTGGGTTATTTTTCTTTTGTGTTTTGGGATCAATGATCTTCAAAATAAGTATAGCCAAATTCGGCATAGGTATATGTTTTGTTGATGTCCCTCGTAGAATTACAGTAAAACACTAATTAGGATGATCGAAGCGCCTTAATAAAGCCTATAAAAGAAAACATTATTTTTTATAATAAAACACCTTTTTGGTAAATCGTTTGTATGCATACGTCTTTAGGTGGTCGGTCGTCGCGTCGTGACCGCCGCGAGCCGTTGACGGATCACCCCCCGCCCCCCGCGCTCTGCACTGACCGCTCCTTGCTTCTGCCTGGCCTATTGTGGACTAGGAAGTGGACAATAATTATTTGCTTAGACCATGAGATATATGCACTAAGGTATTAAGATAAGGAGTATATGAAACTGATTTGCTTCGTTGATGTAGCGGTAGCAGTAGGTGAACCGCAGATAATGTGGTCCTGGGTTCAAATCCATGGGATGTAATTTGTGTCCGTCTATTATATAGTAAAGTACCCCGCGACACAGGGATTAAATTCCCTAGTACGGGCGTTGTCTTTTTAAATTATAAAAACAAAGAGGGTCGGGCTTAAAAGTGATTATGGTATTTTTTTTGTAAATACCTAATAAAAATCTATCTATAAATCTATAAATCTATATTCTATAATCTATAAATCTATAAATCTATTAATCTATAATCTATAAATCTATAAATACCTAATATAATCTAAAATCTTTTCTGTAACAGACTGAAGTCTGGGAGTTGGTGGTATATACCCCCCGTGCCTCGGAGTAATGTCGGCGCTACTGTAGGTACCTGACCTCTTTTCGGTCGTGTCTCTAGTGATGACAGCCTCAATAATGTAATAAAAAAAATATTAGACGGAGTGAAAGACAACTAGACCAATTCTAATTAGTTAGAAGTTCTAACTATTTCTAATATCTGATTCGTTCTATGTTTGACGAAACAGATACTATTATACATATAATACTGATATTTTATTCATCACGTTTTAATATTATAGAAAGCACGTTTTCAAGCAGAGTTCCATTTACAAATACGAGCCTTAATAAAACATAAGGGCATACATAATGTACATTATAATATGGTCTAACAATTTTTTTTTAAGTTTAAATATATTTAGATACATATCTCTATAATTTTTTGTAAATAAACTAGAAAATATATTTTAGCGATGGAACTTAATAAGATAGCTGTTACCAAATTCAAACTTGAGGAGCTGATTCATAAATTTAATAGGATAAGTTCCTCCTCGAGCCAGAACTAATGCATGTCTTCAAACAAAGTTTCATCAACCAAGCACAATCAACGCACTTCAGTCGACACACTTGCTTTACGAAAACAGTACTTACTGCCTATACAGTAAAGACGCTGTAAATGTCTAAGTTTGTCCACTTACTTGGCGTCTGTATCTAACTATCTAACAATAGTTTATGAACGGTGGGCAACCATTGTTGCCGAGTTATTACGAGGGTCGGTTTGTCTTATTCCAATAGGCACTGCAAACCAAATAGCTTCAGGCGACGCACTCCCCTCGACATTACCGAACCCTGGCTGGCGATAGCCGAATATGTCCCAATTAAAAATAAAACCTATTCTCTTTTTGAAATCTATTCTTTTTAAATCCGATGGCGGGAAACGTGCAGCACTTGTGACGCAGCTGGAGTCGACAAAAACAATTGACGAATAGGCAATTCTATTTTTAACCGGTTTGTCAATTTCATTCGTATTTTTTAAATGTATCGGATGCGCGCGCATCGTAAAAATAACAGCATGAAGTTAGTTCTAGGTGGTATGAAAATTGATAACTATGTTCAAGTTGTATATTAAGAAGTATAACTTCTAACGCGTGTATACATAAGTACACACAAGTTTTTACCTAGTAATATACCTTTTTAATTTCATTTTATTGTAACTTATTCCAAGTTATATTTTTATTGACAATAGCTGTACCCGCGCCTCTTACGCGTGTTAATAAGCTTTTTTTTTCTAAAATAAAAGTATTTTTCTAAATAAACGTAGCCTTAATTATTCCTTACTACATCGCTACCTGCCAATAAAACTCTCGTCAAAGTCGGCCCAGCTATTTCAGAGATTAGCAGGAAAAAACAGACAGACAGACAAAAAATGATATTTTGGTGTATGTACCGTATATATATTCAAATTTCTGTAGTAAACAACGGTTATTTAAATATTACAAACAGACACTCCAATTTTATTTATATGTATAGAATAGATTTATACTTCTCATTCTATTGGAAATATGACATCCAGAGACTTCGAAATAGCTCTAGCTTTGAGATTGGGTTATTCCAGATTATCTTCTTCAGTGGATGAATCACAGTAGTTAATCCAAATTACCCATGAGGTTATTAATAAAACGGTACTAAATACTAAAATTCCCACTTCAAAACTAACAATAAACTCCTCCTTTAAAATGTACAAATATACATATAATAAAATCGTGGGAATGTCCAAACTGTACATTAATAGGATACTTGGGGCGTGGTCTCAATCGACATCGAAGCCAAAAATATAGTTTTTAGAATTTTTGACTGTTGTCTGTATGTATGTCCGGGCTAAACTCAAAAAATACTGCATGGATTTACTTAAAATTTGGCATGAATATTACTAAGAGGTCGGGTCAACATATAGGCTACATATTATCACGCTTTCACCTACGGGGGAAGAGCTGTGATCTATTATAAAGTTTACCGCCGGCAAAACCGCGGGGAACAGCTATTTTGTATATAATCTAATAATCATTATATCAACAGGCCTGTTGGCGTGGTTGGTAAATGCTTGCTTTTCCCGCCGCAGGTCATGGGTTCGATTCCCACCCAGGACAGATATTTGTGTGCATGAACATGTTTGTCCTGAGTTTGATATAATTTATCTATATAAGTATGTATTTACAAAAGAAAAGTAGTATATGTAGTATATCAGTTATCTGGTTTCCATAGCACAAGCTCTGCTTAGTTTAGGATCAGATGGCCGTGAGCAAATAATGTCCCAGGATATTATTTATTTATTATTTAATGTAGATATTTTACTAAAACTGTTGCTGAAATTATTATCGATCGTCATATTCATAATGGAAGTTAATCTCGATAATAAGTTTGCCCACCTTACATTGCCTACACTATTTACGTAATACATTGTGTATCGATATTTACGATTATTGACAGTCGATGAAGTTTCTCCACACTGCCCTCTAGTGATTTAGTTATACTATTCCGGTGACTTTCATATAGGCTTTATTTCGTATGCCATAAGGGCTGTTTTCGCAGCACACATGTAACCGCTGACGATAATGTTTTGTGAATTCTTGTTTTCCCTTCTAATATACTGACCTCGTAAGTGCGGACCATCTATTGTCTATTAAATACTTTCTTATTTCAATTGTTAGTTACCTACTCTGACAGAAGCCTAGCGATCGCAAAATTATAATAAAATAATTTTTTTTCAAGAAAATATGTACAAATTTATATCTATTTATATTAAAACAATTAATATAATAATATAATATAATATCTAGGGACAATGTCACACAGATCATCCTAGCCCCAAACTAAGCAAAGCTTGTACTATGGGTACCAGGCGACGATATACATAATTATATAGATCATAGATAAATACTTATATACATAGAAAACATCCATGACTCAGAAACAAATATTCGTGCTCATCACACAAATATTTGCACTTACCGGGATTCGAACCCAGGACCACCAGCTTCGTAGGCAGGAGCACTACCAACTGGGCTACGGTGACCGTCTAAGACCGTCTAATTAATACTAAGCTATAGACAGTTTGTGCCTGTACCACAGGCGTTCTAACGGCTTTAAAAAGTACCTATACTTATCCTTTATTAAAAATTAAAACAATATTTAATTATATAAATTTAAAAACCGAAGACATAATGTTTAAAAATTTACTTATTTTAGGATACTAAATAACCCCTCGGTCTCATCACAGGTCAACTTTTGTAAAAATGACTGCACAATGTCTGCGTAATAATCGTTCTTGAACAGCAACTTCGTAAGACTTACATTACAAGCACTCTCGAGTATCTTACTGTACTGTATTGACTGGGTCCCTTTTAGCCCGGTGGTAAAAACCTACTGTCTTTGTTCCACCGCTTTCCCTCAATTGGATCCAGGACTAGAGTTAGAGCGCGACCGTCATCGTACACGAGTAGTAGGCTCTAATAATAACTTCTTGGGTTGGACCGCCGTCAAATCCTATAAGATTCGATTCTTGCTCTATGATAATTAGTCACTACAAAAATTCAGTCTTGCTACAGGAACTTAGTAATATAAAACTATGACGGTTTTACACCATAGTGGTTCTTTTTCACCGTTTTTGAACGAATTTCTAAAACGTCACTCGTCACATCCATAGTATACCTATCTATGGAATGGAATCCTATAAATAAATCCGTAGGCTTAAAAAAAACAATTTTCAAATTTAGAATCTCCCTTGTACGGTGCGTTTTATTGGCCTGCGGTTATTTACATTTGGAACGCATTGCAATATTCTATGAGCGGGATTAGGATCCCTCATTACCTAATGGCACAATGCGAAGGGTTCACGCGATTTAGTTTTAACAGATACTTTGCTTTGATCGTGTATGCAAAAAATAAGCATAAGTATTCTTTTGTATGTTATATTAGGTACACAGAAAGAAAGCAATTCTTTTATACCTAGTGTTTATTTGATATTTATTTGGAAAATGAAAACCAACAAAAACAATAACATATAATTGCAGGTTAAAGGTGCAAAAGCCAATTGCAGGTCGTCACTTTTAAACATATAGTTGACGAATTTAATACCATTCACCTATATGTATTCTACTAGACGCGCAATCCCATATTGAGAATTTGCTCACTGAGTTGCAGCGCCCGCGCTGCAACTCAGTAGCAAGTTTGGCCGCCGCGCCCGAGCCCCTCACCTCGCGCACAGTCGGACTAGGACAGAGTTTTTATTCGAACCAGCGTGTCTAGTTATACATATAAGTTAATGGACAATACAAATACTAGGTACAAAATAAATTACTCCATTATCTGCGGTTGAACACGCTACCGCTAGACCAACGAGTCCAATATATTCAACAACCAAGTAGGTTCAGTTTCATTGCATTCAACGATTACACATTTTTCCAGGGCCTAGGAAGGACGTACTAGTACATGTATGTTATGTCCCTCCATCTCACGAGGCTAAGGCGGCTTCCGCAATACTCCAAAACTTCTCAATTAAAGAAACCTTTGATTATTTCGACTCTCATTTCGGAACATTTCAATCAGGCAACCTAAAATACGTGCAGTGGTGGCAACATCACCAGCAACAAGGTTGTTAGCGCGCTACGGGTGGCAGTACCCCGCCGAGCGCGGCGCCGCTACCGACCGTTCTTATTTTGAATTTTACACCGACACGTATTGGTGTGGTTGGAATGCTCCCGGTTTTAAAATAGGTCGATTATGTAATTGTAATTTTATAAATGTAATTTGGAAATTAATTTAATAATATTAACAGGAAAAAAGTCTAATTTACAAATACTAGTATGTAGAGGTAGGCCACAGCGTTAATTCACTCAAAGAGCAGCCCGACTGGGATGACTCCTATGGTGTTGCAAGTATCCATGGGCGGCGGTAATCACTTACCATCAGGTGATCCACTTGCTCGTTTGTCGCTCTCTGTGCCTCTAGCACGAGTTCCTGCAGTTTACTTACTCGATCACACGTACAGTTTCGTTCCATACATTGAGCACCAGAGTTTTAGTTCTTAATAGTTTCCGCGAGAGGCGCTGGTGCTCAATGTATGGGAGGAAACTGTACGTGTGATCGAGTAAGTAAACTGCAGGAACTCGTGCTAGAGGCACTGATATAAAAAAATGTTATGAATAAGCATTTTGCGTATGCAAACTGCACAAACAAATGCGCATAGGCACGATATGTACCGAATTTAATTTGAGAACTTCATAAAGACAGATTATTATAATTTGAGATTTAGGGTATTTGCCGTGTATTGCTTATCGAAATGTGATAAATTAATAATAATAAGTAATAACTAAACGAAGGTCTAACCCATACAAAACACTTTCTAATCGACTTCAAAAGAAAGGCTACCGACTCAGCTGATAGAGAATCAGTCTTCTGATCGATAGGGAATGCTTTCGAAGTGGTCTCATAAATTTTGTCCAAATCAGGGCCTCTACCGGCTAAGTCACCGAACATCGATTTCTTAAATAGCGTTCAAATAAATAAAGGTTAAAAATTACTTTATTAATCGTTAAATCAGTAGAGCCCCAGTTGTCATACAGACAAGTCGATGTTCATTCTGTGTGGTTTTTAAATAGTATTTTTTTATACTGGTATCAAATATAACAAATCACTTGATAGGACCCTTAAACTACTTGGTGCTTTTTAGATGACTTCTCTACTTGCATTACCCGCGTTCTAAGAGTCTATACTCATTATATAATTCTGTCTCCCGCTTTCTGTGTAACCGCAATGCGGCCAGCTGCGCGGCCAGCCGCGCGGCTGACCGTACTCAAATATTTGTACGAGAACGTAGTTTTTATTCGCACTGTGATGCGGCAGCCGCACAGTGGAACGAATGTATGGGAGCGGTTGGACGTAGACATGTCCGAAAAATAAGAGTAAAATTATGACAAACTAATGATGCCATCTTATTCGATTACTTAATGCCTTCATAAATTGTGGTGATGAATTTCTTCATAACTCCCATATTTCGGGAGTAATTTGAGAAAATGTGAAATTTTACTATGAAAATGAGTGTATCGAGCTCTCTCCCTCCTGATTCCGGGCTTGTTTCAAGTAGCGGTCTCTAATATCGTAATGCTATTACTAAGAGCTATATTTAATACTAAGACACATAGTGCGCCAAATGTGCACTTTCTGGGATAAAAGGAAATGAAAATTAAAAAAAAAAAACGTTTTTTCCCCATTTGTATTTACTTTAAACCGCAGACAGACTTATTAAGAGGTCTATAAATATATTATATATATACAGAAATATATATTAACAAAAATATTCACAAGAACTGATGAGAGTATGACTTTTAAGTAAGTTGAAGATTTACGAGGACTAGGATGTGTACAAGTTGAAGCATCAGATTTAGCAGGAGAAATTATGGGCTCGATGACGTCACTTATATTTTCTGTAGAAGGTTCCATATTTTCATTCTGTAATTCCGGCCATTGAATTGCAGCCTGTAGCCAAATCTCATGTTTCTTCCGAAACTTATCTGTGCTTCTTCCAGACTTTGTCCATTTTGCATAAATGCGGTAGCAAAATCGACGACACCAGTCTTTTAAACTTGTTTCAGCACTTTCACATAACTGAACACAACTGTTATCTTTTAAAACACTGAACAAATAGTTAAAGTCGCGTAAATCTTTATGTGCGCGTGCGCATAAAGCAACGTGAATATCAAGATTTGTATTAAAATTTGGAAAATACATTGCGAGATTAGCTTGGATACAACGAGGTGTAAATCAACACTGATTTTAAAGTTACTAATAGTGACCTATTTATATAAAATCCAGGTATCCCAGGTATCCTTTGTTAAATATTGCAAGGTAATTAGTTATTGTGATAATTAGTAAATGATGCATGCTAAATTAGTGTATTAAGAGCCATTTAGTAATTAAATAATAGCAATGTTCTTATCAGTAATCATTAGTGCATCAGTTTTATATGTAAACCTTAAGTCCCTAATTATATATCCTAATTAGCTTATATCTTCTCTAATTGGCTGCTCAGAAATGTTATTGTAATAAGGTAAACCTTTAGAAAAACGGTTTTAATCAACAAAATAAACAAAAAATAAAAAAATTGTGTTATAAAATAAACATCACTCTTTATCCCAGAAAGTGCACATTTGGCGCACTATGTGTCTTAGTATTAAATATAGCTCTTAGTATTAGCATTATGATATTAGAGACCGCTACTTGAAACAAGCCCGGAATCAGGAGGGAGAGAGCTCGATACACTCATTTTCATAGTAAAATTTCACATTTTCTCAAATTACTCCCGAAATATGGGAGTTATGAAGAAATTCATCACCACAAGTTATGAAGGCATTAAGTAATCGAATAAGATGGCATCATTAGTTTGGCATAATTTTACTCTTTTTTTTCGGACATGTCTACGTCCAACCGCTCCCATACATTCGTTCCACTGTGAGCCGGTCAGCAATATTGTTTGCTTACGGCTGATCGCATTCCGGCTAACCGCATAGTGCGTAGGAGGTCATAGGCTAACTATAGCCGCAATGTTAAAAAAAGACAACGGTAACGCTTCCCCTTGACATGCCTTACAACTCAGCGTCATTTTATTGGAACGAAGTTCCTTATCGCGCGTTGTGAAAGGGGGCTAGACGGAAAAAATTCTTACGAAAAGTTGTCACGACACTTTTTGCAGCTGTGCGGCGTGCGCATGTTTCTCTGTCTGTCTCTCTCTCTCTCTCTCTCTTATAGAAAGCAAGCCAGATATTTTTATTTCTATTTCGTATTGAACATAATAAATAATAAGAAATAACTTCTTTTTTAAGAAACTTTAATAAGAAATTAACTCTTCATCTTTTTGTGTACCATTGTTGGTCCTGTCTTACAGGAGTTTCAGTAGTGTGTAAGAGGGAGGGACTAGCCCCATAAAAAAGTAATTATATCACAAACAAAACACTACTCTACCTTCTGTTACCGGTGGAAGTGTATCGCGACAAACAGGTCGAGTGACAGATTGATCAACATGTTGTACAGTGATTACACTTCTTTTGTGCTAAAACAAAGGGCTTCGACAATTTGTATGTCTTGAATAAATCATTGGGGATGTGACTATGGAGTATAGGAGCACGTTTTTAAAATACTGTGCTTGTATAGAAAAATAAAATAAAATAACACAGCTTTTTATTCACATAGACTTTAAAAAACCGGCCAGGTGCGAGTCGGCCTGGCGCACGAAGGGTTCCGTACCATTATCTATAAAAACCGGCCAAGTGCGAGTCAGGCTCGCCCACGAATGGTTCCGATCTATAAAAACGAGCAAAAAAGTCACGTGAATTTTTTGCTCGTTAATGTAACATGTTTGTGAGTAATATAGTTAACTAAGTAGCAACTATATATAATTATTTCTAGGTATATGTAGGTATTTACATCTGCGATTTGTAAATCATTTAAAAATCACACTAATATTATAAAGGCGAAAATTGTGAGTGTGTGTATAAGTAACGGCTGAACGGGCTGAATAAAAATCCTGGGGAATGGTAATGGGGACATTATTAATACATAACTGGAATTGGGTCCTGTGTCTCATATTGTACAACTAAATTTCAAAATAATAGATTAATTTTTTAGACTAATTATATTTTTGTAATTTTTATACTGTATTCGACTATGTTTATGTACTCCATTGTGAACTTGACAAGTACAAGTGTATGTTAATACCCAAGTGCTGAATAAATTTCATTATTTCATTTCATTATTTCATCACCCCGATTTACGTTAAGAACTTTTAATCATATACTAATATTATAAAGGCGATAGTTTGTGAGTGTGTCAGGGTATGAGTGTGTATGTATGTTACTTCTTCACGCAAAACTACCGAACCGTTTTTGATGAAACTTTGTGAATTTATAAAACTATTATAGTTTATTATATTTAACGCGGGTGAAACCGAGCTAGTAATATTTAATTTATGATAGTAATGACTTGAATTTGGGCAGGTTGGCGTGGTTCGTAAATACTTGCCTTTCAAGCCGCAGGTCGTGGCTTCTATTCCCCTCCAAGGCAGATATTTGTGTGCATGAACATATCTGCTTGTCCTGAGTCTGGGTAGAATTGGCTATATAAGTATGTATGTACTAAAGAAAATAGTACAAGCTCTGCTTAGTTTGGAATCAGATGGCCGTGTGTGAATATTTTTCTAGGATATTATTATTATACAAAATGTTAATTTAAAATATAACTTTAAAAAAGCGTTTTTTAAGGTTTTATTTGTTTGTAGTAATATAGTTAAGTTTTGTAGTACCTAATATAGTTTTGTAGCAATATAGTTAACTATGCCTACATAATTATGTATTAGGTATATAGATATTTAGATCCGCGATTTGTTTGAAATCATTATGAAAGAATAATATCCTGGGACATTAATTACACACGGCCATCTGGTCCCAAATTAATCAGAGCGTACTATGGCAACTAGATAACCGGTATACTACATACTTACATAAACTTATTTTCCTTTTTATAATTAAACCCAGACTCAGGACAAATAGACATGTTCATGCACACAAATATCTGTCCTGGGTGGAAATCGAACCCACGACCTCCGGCGTGAAAAGCAAGCATTTGCCAACCACGTCAACAGGCAAATAAATTAATTTACGATAGTTATTATTTTTCTTACTTCATAACTTCTATATAAGAACCATAATCGTATATAAACCGAATGTATATGGAACATTCCGAAAGCACATCGGATAAAAATAATCAAAATTTAACAACGAAGAAACCCGTACGAAAACATACAAAATCCGTTAACAATATCATATTCAGTATAATATCTTAATATTAGCAAACATGATTATAACATTTTTTGTTATTTATAAATCTAAATAACCAAAACCATTAGAGATATAAGAGACATAAAAAAATATAAAAACACATTATATACCTTTTTAATTAGTAAATGTTATTATAGTCTAAGTGGATATTTTAATGATCATAATATGTAGACGGAATAACTTTCTTATTATTGTATGCCAGTACGGCAGGTCATAGCTGAACACTAATATTATTGTAAATAACACCCTTCTACCTATGTACCACAATAAAAAACTTGACTTTGACTTTGACTAAATAAAGCTGTGCTTAACTTCAAAATAGAATTTGGGGATCGGACTGATATAGAATAGTAGATGATATAATATTTAATGCAAAAAAATCGGTTGATAATCTTTTCAGTTATAAGGTTTTAAAGTTCTTGGCGGAAATAAAGTGGGGATGCTCTGCCCCGTTCTTGCAATTCGACTGTTGGTATAATTCTTTGTCTCCATATACTAAAGTATATATACTAAATAAACTAAATAATATATACTAAATACTAAACTAATTCGGTGACTGTTTCGCCTGCGGAATTCAACATTGCTGATTCGATCCCGCAGGGAAACTCCGAGCATAGCCCTCTCCATTGCTCTTTTGGTGACCTTGAGCCTTCTAATAAGGCCCATAGTGTGCGACCACTTCTCTGTTCTGTAAGTCATCACCGGCAACACACACTGGTCGAAGACTTTCGACTTGAGACACTGCGGTATTTGGGACGAGAAGATGTTACGTAGCTTCCCAAACGCTGCCCAGCCGAGTTCGATTCGACTGATATGATGATGATGATGATGACTAAAGTATGACGGCGCTACAAGTGACGTCATACTTTAGTATAGTATACCACGTTCTATATCTAACGTGGCCTTTAAATATCTATAACATCGTTAGATTAAAGTGATTTTGTTTTGATAGCTGGATTTATTTGTGGCCAGTCTTAATACCGAGAAATATAAAAAAGTTATTCCGCACCCCTCTTGAGGAAATGATCATCCAATTAGACTTAAGAATAATTTCCTTAACCGTGAAGATAAGAACCGCCTCCACGCCCAGTTTCATCTTTAGATGGAATTGGCTTTAAATAAAATTTTAGAGATAACAGCGAATTTTGCAGGAATAAATTCGCCAGTATCTCTAAAACTACAATAATAAGATTTTTATGACTACCATATTGTTGTAAGGTGGTCTGTGGTGACGATAAAGAATATTACCACCCCATTTCATCCCGTAAAGGCGTAGATGTCATCCCGAGTGAATATCTACCGGAAAAAGGTCTGCAGCGTCTCTATGACATCTATCTGCTCACAAACTATTTGCTCCTATACCTAGCAGAACCAACGCTGGCGAACGAGCGCCTTTAAGAGCCATTTCACAAAATGATTACGCTCGCGCCATACTAATCGGCGCGCACTCGTGTATCGTAATTTATTGTAATTTAAACTGATGTTCAAATGGATATTATGACAAATTAATTGCAAATATTTAAATAAAAACTGTAGAATTCGATTCTCCAAAGAACATAGTTTATTTTGGTATAATTTTATTTTAGTAATTACGCTTTATTTAAATAAAAAATCAATATGAAATTAAAAAAAAAAAACTTAAAATTGGTGTAAGGATTTATTTTTTTACTAATTAATGGTAACAAAATTTAAGAATCTGTTACATTAAACGATGAATATAATATATGTCTCATGCTGAATGTATTTTTTTAGCTTAGTTTATAAGTATTATTGCTCGATACAGGACTTTGAATTGACTCTGCGGCGATTTTTCATTAAAATGGTTGTGGGAGATGAGTCACTACAGAACAAGCAATTTTTTTTTTGGTAAATGTGATACATTAAACGTCAACAAAAACGATTTTTCCATATTTAACATGTGTTCAATAATTTCTGGGTATTACTGAAGATGGTAATATAGGAGCCCAAAATCTTACAAATTCGCGCGAAAACGTGAAATGGCTCTTAAGGCGGATAATGAAAGGATACAACGATAATTTCACTGATATTGATATATTTGCTTTGTCTATATATCAGTTTAAAAAACAGTTATTGAATAAATTTGTCTTATTTAAATATTATTACCGTATAAATACGTATTATTAACACTGTATAATACCTAATACACACCTACTATATGCTACCTAGACTAAGTTAATGTTGTTGATTACCTATAGTTTGCCATAGTTGCTTCTTACTAGTTTTACCGTTTCATATGATCTGTTGTAGATAACGATGATGGTTGTGTGATGAACTAAGTCTTTTCTAAGAAATACTGTATTAAGCAAATTACGCAATTGTTTGTTGTCTCAAATAAAATATATAATAGCCGTGATGATTATTGCGCATCCCCCCTAATTTAAATTGATTATTCGTTGAGGCCTCCTTTCATCAGAAGAGGTGTTTCTGCTGAAATGATGATGAAACGCTTGTTAGGTTTTCTGAAACGCAGCTTGAGACGTGAGATATTACGTAATAAAAGATGTAAAACCTGTTTTTTCTGTTTGTACTCTATTCGTTTCTAAACCGTTGACATTGTGATATGAAACTTTGCTAGGTTGTTAGGCGAAGGTTGCTGTTCCAGAAAAGTATAAATTAAATACTTTTATGCTTAGCACACTTCCGATGTAGGTATTTTTTATGTTAAGTTTTTTTTTTACTTATATAAAGATACTCAGGAGAGGTAGGGCACAGCGATCATTCGCTCAAAGAGCAGCCCGACTGGGGAAGTACCTCCACCTTACAGAAGACATTCCTTAATAATAACATTAATAATTTAATGTTGTGTTTTCGAGTGTGAATAAGGTCGCCAGAGCTCATTGGGGGGGGGGGGGGGAAGGGTTAGTAACACTTGTTTGCAGACTCTTAAAGGCCGGCAACGCACCCACGACACCTCTGGTGTTGCGAGTGTCCATGGGCGGCGGTGATCACTTACCATCAGGTGACCCGCTTGCTCGTTAGTCGCCCTCTGATATAATAGGTCTTTACCTATGAAATTGCCGTTTTGTATGAAAAAATTTAAACTAATTTTTTTCATGAATTTTTTTATTTGTATT
Organism: Pseudoips prasinana; assembly: GCA_951640165.1. Classification (NCBI taxonomy): domain Eukaryota; kingdom Metazoa; phylum Arthropoda; class Insecta; order Lepidoptera; family Nolidae; genus Pseudoips; species Pseudoips prasinana. The sequence goes on from OX621254.1 coordinate 12,026,977, forward strand.
AATCGAAGTAATCACCCATGCAATCAATGCATCTTTGCCATCGCAGTGGCAGTTTATTGATGCCCTTCTTAAAGAAATCAGCTGGACGGGAGGCAACAAATTCTTCAAAGGCATTTTGTACTGCCTCTCGGGTATTGAATTTTTTTCCCGCCAAGAAGTTATCCAAATTCTGGAAAAAGTAGTAGTCTGTAGGCGCAAGGTCTGGTGAGTAGGGCGGATGACGGAGAGCTTCCAACCCCAGTTCTTGCAACTTGGAGACCGTCTGCTGTGCAGTATGAGGTCGCGCGTTGTCGTGCAGGAGCAGCGGAGACGAGCGATTGACCAATGCTGGTTGGAGATGCGCCAGCTTCTCCATCATTGTGCTCAGTTCTTCACAGTACACATCTGCAGTAATGCTCACCCCGTTTGGTAAGAAGCTGTGATGAATCACACCGGCGCTAGACCACCAAACAGTGACCATCACTTTTCTAGGGGTAAGTTTTCGTTTAGGGCATTGTTTAGGTGCTGAACCAGGATCCAACCAACTTGCTGAGCGCTTGCGGTTATCAAACAGAATCCATTTTTCATCGCAGGTAACAATGCGGTTCAAAATTCCTTCATTTGTGTGTCTGTTGAGCAGTGCAAGGCACGTCTCGACGCGTACTTCGCGCTGGCGATCATTGAGTTCGTGGGGCACCCATTTGTCAAGCTTTTTTACCTTGCCAATTTGACGCAAATGGACCAATATTGTTTTGACGCTAACGTCGAAAGCTGCTGCTAATTCAGCCGTAGATTGTGTATCATCAGCTTCCACAACCGCCTTTAATTCGTCATTGTCGACCAAAGTCTTCGGACGACCGCGAGGTTCATTTTTCAGGTCGAAATTTCCAGAACGGAAGCGAGCAAACCAATAACAGGTGGTGCGTTGGTTTGTAGTGTTAGCTCCGTAAACGTCGTTGATGTTGCGTGCCGCTTGTGCCGCGTTGCTGCCACGACGGTACTCATATTCCATAATTACTCGAATTTTTAACGTATCCATGATGACGAAAAAGATTGAAATGCGATGAAAATGTAACACTAATCGATAAAGAAATGACTACTTTTGGAAAAAAGAATCCATGTTTTTAAAATAAAATTAATTTGAAATTAGAATTCTTAGCCAAACAAAAATTATTTTGATTTGAAATGGCCAGTACTGCAGAACGGCAATTTCATAGGTAAAGACCTAATATAAAAAATAAAATATACTAACAATAGGTATAAGATCTCTTTGTTTTACTAACCCACTATTTTAGTAACTGGTCTGAAATAATCTTTCAGGTCATGGCGGCTATCCGGCTATGGAGGGTACAGCGAAACAAGAAAAAACTTATCTCTATGGTTATTAAAACAATAAAAGAATGAGTTTAGCATGCATAACGCAGTTTATCAGTGACGTGTATAATCACCGCGATCACCCCCGTGCAGGCGCCCTCACCCTCGACCACATCAATAACGAGCGATTTGAGTGCTATATGAAGCTATGCGACATTGCGGCCACTGGTTGTATTCCCTAATTAATGCGCCAATTATGGGCAGTGCACGTTTCAAATTAAGTATCGACAACTGTATTTTGAGAGAGATATTTAACACAGCTCCCTGTCTCGTTGCTCTAAATAATTTAAACTTATTCTAAGGTTGTCGGCCATAGATAATGATCTTTCTGGAAAAACAAATGTGAGCCGTCACGGGACGCCTGGCGGATGTGAAACATCGACATTATTTTGTAAAAGTAATATGCAGAAAAGAACATATTGTGATAGGAACTAAATATGTCATAATGATAAAATAAAAACCGGCCAAGTGCGAGTCGGACTCGCACATGATGGGTTCCATAGCAGCAAGTATTTCAGTTGATTAAATGAATGCAAATTGCGGTTTATGACGTATTAAAAAAAACTACTAGATAGATCTCGTTCAAACCAATTTTCGTTGTTAGTTTACATGGTAATGTACATCATATATTTTTTTTGTTTTATCATTCTCTTATTGTACAGGGTGGGCCAATAACTTTTGCAAATAGCAACACTAAATTTCTCGAATACCGTTGGAGGGAGGGGTGCGCGGGTGGCGGGAAACTATGCGTCGCTACATGCAATTTTAGTCACGATGGAGCGCTTCACGGGACAACAGCGTGTTTTTTGTGTTAAATAATTTTACAAAAACAACGATTCCTACGTTACTGTACGACGCCTGTTTCGAATTGAATATGGATTACGCCGTGTAAGCGAGTGTCCAAGTGTGAATTTAATCAAAGCTTGGGTCGTGAAGTTCGAGCAAACGGGATCGACAACGAATATTAAACAAACAGTTCAAGAAGAAGCGATGAGAACATTCGAGAGGTTGAAATTTCCGTTCGGAACGATCCAGAATTATCTACGCGTAAGCGTTCGGCGGTTCTGGCATTACCGAGAACCAGTCTACGGCGGATTTTGCATCTAGACCTCAAACTGCACCCGTATAAGCTTCAAATTGTGCAGGAGATGAAACCAAATGATTACATTCAACGTAAGTTATTGGCTGACACAATGCTGGAGCAATTCTCTAGCCTGGAGAATGTATTGTTTACGGACGAGGCCCACTTTCACATCAACGGGCACGTGAATAAGCACAATTGTCGATATTGGAGCAGGGAAAACCCTCGCCTTAAACACCAAAAGCCACTTCATTCACCTAAAACGACAGTATGGGCTGCCATAACAGCAAAGGGCATAATTGGTCCGTATTTCTTTGAAAATAATCAAGGAAATAATGTAACTGTGAATTCAGCGGAATACGTCAAGATGTTGCGAGAGTTTTTGACGCCGCAGTTGCATGAATTTCAAGGATACAACAGCAGGACCTGGATGCAACAAGATGGAGCAACATGCCACACGTCAAATGTGACTTTACCGGTAGTCAAAGAAATGTTTCCGAATAAATTGATTTCTCGCAGAGGTGATATTCCATGGCCTCCGAGAAGCCCGGATCTTACACCATGCGATTTTTTCTTATGGGGATACCTGAAAAGTCGAGTCTACCTTAATAAACCGACGAATATATCCCAATTAAAACGAAACATCCACGACGAGATAGCCGCGATCCCCCGCAGCATGTGTCAGCGAGTTTTCCAAAGTTTGCGTAGTCGATTGCTAGAGTGCCAACGACGAGACGGTGCACATCTTGACGATGTCATTTTTAAAAAATAAATTTCATTAAATTTTCAAAACGTTAAAAATATAATTAACAAAATAACAGTTGTAGTTTTATTTCTATTCATGTTTTAAAAGTGCAAAAATTATTGGCCCACCCTGTAGAAGTTAGAGGGGGACGGGGGACGACACCCATTTTACCACTTTGGAAGTGTCTCTCGCGCAAACTATTCAGTTTAGAAAAAAATTATATTAGGAACCTCAATATCATTTTTGAAGACCTATCCATAGATACCCCAAATGTATGGGTACGATGAAAAAAAAATTTTTGAGTTTCAGTTCTATGTATGGCGACCCCCCAAAATAATTGTTCTTTTTCTATTTTAGTGTAAAAATCTTAATGCGGTTCACAGAATACAACTACTTGCCAAGTCTCAGTATTACAGTTCTTATAGATTCGGAAAAAAGTGGCTGCGACATACGGACGGACAGACACACAGACAGACATGACGAATCTATAAGGGTTCCGTTTTTTGCCATTTGGCTACGGAACCCTAAAAAGTCGATTGCGCATGGCGACGCGTCGCCACACCGTAGACACTACTATCGTATAGCGTGGCGACGCGTCGCCACGGCATGCGTCGCCACGCCAGAAATCTGTTTTACGTGCGGATATAGATGTTTCACATAAAAAAAAAAATGCATACTCAACAACGGGTAATACTTATTATTTATTATTGTTTTGTAACTATGTACAAACGGCTACATATCAAGCTGTACGTTTTCAATATAAGCTGACCTGTAATTGTATGGAAATCCTGTACAACGCGAGCTCAGCTTATACTGGAAACTTATAGCTTGATATGTAGCCGTGTGTACTTAAAATACACTAAAAACCCCCAGACAAAAATGAGAGCCGTCACGGGACGCCTGGCAGATGTGAAACATCGACATTATTTTGTAAAAGTAATATGCAGTAGTCGAAGTATAAGTCGCAGTCGAAGTCGAAGTATAAGTCGAAGTCGATGTCGAAGTGGAAGTATAAGTCGCAGTCGAAGTCAAAGTCGAAGTCATGTCGAAGTCGAAGTATAAGTCGCAGTCGAAGTCGAAGTATAAGTCGCAGTCGAAGTCGAAGTATAAGTCGCAGTCGAAGTCAAAGTCGAAGTCGAAAAGAACATATTGTGATAGGAAAAAAATAAAACCACGGCATGCGTCGCCACGCCAGAAATCTGTTTTACGTGCGGCTATAGATGTTTCACATCAAAAAATTATCGTTGGCCTTTAATAGTCTCAGGTTAAAATAGCGATACTGTGGTCATTTAGGTAGATACAGAGATAGGCTGGACAGTAGATGCGATGCAATGAAACTGACCTACAGGAAAAATGAGTGCATACAAATATCGATTCCTTCTGTAAAAGGAAGTCTTCTGTTTAAAATCATGGTTAACAGAGAAAGCATATCAGCCGAAAGACGTCCACAGCTGGACAAAGGGCTCCCCCAAATATCTCCACAATCGCCGGTCTTGCGCTATCCGCATCCAGCAGTTTCCAGTGACCCGCACAAGATCATCGGTCCATCTGTTTTTTTTTTTTTTTTTTTTTTTTAATTTATATAAACACAGACATAACAATTGTACAATTAACATTATATACTCGCCAAACTTTTACGTTTGATGGCGAAACGCGCTCGTTTTACACTTTATTAACCTTACTTATCTATACTAATACTAATCATAATTTCATAATTAAATTTAAAAATAACCTTAATTGGTCATAAAACATTTCAATAATTTTTTGACACACACTGTGGATTTGTTTCTCGATGATATCGATACTGATTATTTTTTTTTTTTTTTTTTTTTTTTTTTGTTTTCAATTATTATATATATTATTTTTGGTATTTTTGGTATTGTTTTTAGAATTTTGAATACAGTCTAATCATCATCGAGCAACAAATTCTTCAGCTTAGATTTTAGCATAGTTTTACTTATTTTAGGTTCTTGTTTTAATACATCGAATTTATTAAATATTTTAGGCACTAAAAATTTTGACATTCTTTCTCCGTAATAGTTTGTCACTCGCGGTTGAACTAGCTTTTTCTCTCTAACACTTTTTGTATTATATTTATTTTTTACGTTAAATTTATACTTTTCACTGTAGTAGTGTTCCAGACCTATTAAATATTCTACTTTTTTGTTGACAGGTAAAATTTTACATATTGGAAATAATTTATCATAATCTTTGTTACATTTTAATTTAACTTTTTTACTAACCAGGTACTTAAGCAGTCTTATTTGTAAATTCTTAATATCTTTTAAATATGTTATAAATGTTCGACCATATACAATGAGCCCATAACTAAGCAGTGAGTCGGCAAGTGCGTAATATATTACCAATAACGTGCGTTTATTTAATACCCTATTTAGTTGATAGAACTTCCCTAATACAGATCTTAACCTATTACAAATGTCAGTAAAGTGCGGCTTCCAATTAAATTTTTTATCTATAGTTAAGCCTAAATATTTAAATGTGTCTACATATTTTAGTTTATCACATCGGCAGTTCATTTTATTACTATGTAAACATTCGTATGTATGCCCTATAATAGCCATACTCTCCTTATTAATGCTTTTAGCACGTCGGTTGTATGGCGAGTGTATATGCATGCATTTGGTTTTTAATAAGTTTAATATTATCCCATTATCATGTGCCCATTTGGTAATACTTTCGAATAGTATACTTTCTTTTTGTAGGGGGCCTGCCCACGCTGCGTCTTCCGGTTTGTAAATACCAACCAATATACTACATATCTACCTAGGTACTACGGTTTTTTTCTTTTGTAAATAAATACTATATATAATTACCACCAGACTAGTGACAAATAGCCCCCAAAAATCTGGGCGGCCCCCAAAAAGCTGGGTGGCCCCCAAAAATCTGGGCGGCCCCCAAAAACTGGGTGGCCCCCAATAATCTGGGCGGCCCCCAAAAATCTGGGTGGCCCCCAAATAACTGGGTGGCCCCCAAATAGATGGGTGGCCCCCAAAAAGCTGGGCCGCCCCCAAATAGCTGGGTGGCTCCCAAAAAGCTGGGTAGCCCTCAACAATCTGGGTGGCCCCCAAAAAGCTATGTGGCCCCCAAAAAGCTGGGTAGCCCCCAAAAATCTGGGTGGCCCCCAAAAATCTGGGTGGCCCCCAAATAGCTGGGTGGCCCCCAAATAACTGGGTGGCCCCCAAAAAGCTGGGTGGCCCCCAAAAATCTGGGCGGCCCCCAAAAAGCTGGGTGGCCCCCAAAAAGCTGGGTAGCCCCCAACAATCTGGGTGGCCCCCAAAAAGCTGGGTGGCCCCCAAAAAGCTGGGTAGCCCCCAAAAATCTGGGTGGCCCCCAAAAATCTGGGTGGCCCCCAAATAGCTGGGTGGCCCCCAAAAAGCTGGGTGGCCCCCAAAAATCTGGGTGGCCCCCAAAAATCTGGGCAGCCCCCAAAACGCTGGGTGGCCCCCAAAAATCTGGGCCGCCCCCAAATAGCTGGGTGGCTCCCAAAAAGCTGGGTAGCCCTCAACAATCTGGGTGGCCCCCAAAAAGCTATGTGGCCCCCAAAAAGCTGGGTAGCCCCCAAAAATCTGGGTGGCCCCCAAAAATCTGGGTGGCCCCCAAATAGCTGGGTGGCCCCCAAATAACTGGGTGGCCCCCAAAAAGCTGGGTGGCCCCCAAAAATCTGGGCGGCCCCCAAAAAGCTGGGTGGCCCCCGAAAAGCTGGGTAGCCCCCAACAATCTGGGTGGCCCCCAAAAAGCTGGGTGGCCCCCAAAAAGCTGGGTAGCCCCCAAAAATCTGGGTGGCCCCCAAAAATCTGGGTGGCCCCCAAATAGCTGGGTGGCCCCCAAAAAGCTGGGTGGCCCCCAAAAATCTGGGTGGCCCCCAAAAATCTGGGCGGCCCCCAAAAATCTGGGTGGCCCCCAAAAAGCTGGGTGGCCCCCAAAAATCTGGGTGGCCCCCAATAATCTGGGCGGCCCCCAAAATGCTGGGTGGCCCCCAAAAATCTGGGCGGCCCCCAAAAATCTGGGTGGCCCCCAAAAAGCTGGGTGGCCCCAAAAATCTGGGTGGCCCCCAAAAAGCTGCTTAATTTAATTTATAATCAAAGTATGTTTAATATAATGTAGTTTTTAACGTGGATTTGGAACAAACAAAAAATGTGAGCCGTCACGGGACGCCTGGCAGATGTGAAACATCGACATTATTTTGTAAAAGTAATATGCAGAAGTCGAAGTCGAAGTATAAGTCGCAGTCGAAGTCAAGTCGAAGTCCAAGTCAAAAAGAACATATTATGATAGAAACAAAAAAAAAAAAAACCACGGCATGCGTCGCCACGCCCGAAATCTGTTTTACGTGCGGCTATAGATGTTTCACATCAAAAAGCCAGTAGTAGCCTGAAGTCTGGTAGTTGGCGGTCTTATATGTCTGTAAAGTACGTAAAGCTGCTAGTCCAGGGTTTGCTCTTTCGGGTACGTTTTTATCAGTGTCACAAGAATTTCTAATAATAACAATATTCATAAGTACACTTGTTTTTTTTTATTATTATTTAAGGAGGCTTTGTACATTAAATGACGATGTCACCTCCGTAAGACAACGTAGGTACGATACATATATCTTACTTAAACTGGGACTCATTGACAGTACATAAATCTTATACAACAAATAACATTGTCTGGATCCCGGTGTAGCCAACAAAGTATTACATGCACCAACGTCATTCGATTGCAACTGTAACTGTGATAAGTGTTAAGATACAAGTATAAGTATACTTTAAAGTCTTGGTTATTTTGTATTCCAGTAAAAGTTTATTTAACACCTATTATTTCCAGTTAGTTACAGATTTATGAATGAGCGTATGCTGCAGTGTCAAATGCTTATATGAGAGCGTTCCGCGAGCGCCCCAGGCATAACATCTGTCAACGTTTCAAGAACTTCTAGTATGCCGATAGTGATGTGTACCTACATATATTATAGAGTAGTCGATATTGGGTAGGTGTCATTGGTTGACATTAAATCCACGACACTTCTTGAAGCGAAGATTCAATACGACCACTTGGAAGAAGATTCTACATTACGAAATAATACCGAGGCCTGGAAGTAAAAGAACATATTATTAATTACTCATTATATATATTTTTTTACTAATCTACACGTTTTATTGCTTCCAGTGACGCTGAACTGCCAATGACAGTGTCATTTCGATAGCATTTTATATTTCTTACAAGTCATAAATATTTTTATTTATTATAATTTTGTCTGTTTGTTTCAGTATACAAACTAAACAAAATTATGAAAAATTATTCTTGTTAAAATTGTCTCACACGGATTTCCATTTCGCATATGACATTGGCAGAATTGTCGACCTTGGCATAGATGTCACAGGTGATTAAACAAATGCGGAAAAGATTTTTATTAGCATCAATCCATCGATACTCGATACTGATATTCGCAGCATTATTATTGAATAATTCATGAACGCTGTAGTTTTTTAGCCATCACTTATGGTTCGCGTGGCGTACGACAGATGGCAGTGTTTACTGAAAATTAACTGTCAAATCTTGTGTGAAAACACACGCTTGGGAACTACTATTAATGAAAATGAATATATCATGTGATGGGCATGTTCTTTAGGGCGATGAAATAGTACTGTAGCAAATGTTTCAATTTCCTGTACCTCTATACAAAGTATTCCTCGTCTTTTAAGCGGTATTTGTCGACTTTTAAGCGCTATCGGAAGATCAGCGTTACAGGAATTATTGAATATATGCTGCATTTGCTGAGGTTGACGGTAGATTCCCAGCTTGTACTGATATGCCCATATACGAATAACGATCAGCTGAAGCATTTTATATGGGGACTAGCTGTGCCCCGCGGTTATACCCGCGTTAAATTTTATAAACTATCACAGCTCCTCCCTCGTAGGTGATAGCGTGATAATATGTAGCCTATATGTTGACCCGACCTCTTAGTAATATTCATGCAAAATTTGAAGTAAAACCATGCAGTACTTTTTGAGTTAAGCCCGGACATATATACAGACAAACAGACAAAAATTCTAAAAACTACATTTTAAGATCGATATCGATTGTAGATTACGCCCCAAGTATCCTTTTTAAAAAGTATTAAATGTACAGTTTTGACTTTCCTACGATTTTATTATATGTATAGATACCAAAAAATAGTTTTGTTTATTTAGTTCAGTTTTATGGGTGGAGAGATTTCCTTAAATAATTTATGTCCACCCAGACCCAGGATGGACCCAGTCGAACTCAGGACCTCATTATCTGCGGTTGAACACGCTACCGCTAGACCACGAGGCAGTCGAATGTATAACTATTCTACTTAATATTATAGATGTGAAAGTTTGTGAGTATGGATGTATAGATGTGTGGATATTTGTAACTCTTTGACGGTCACCGTAGCCTAGTTGGTAGTGCTCCTGCCTATGAAGCTGGTGGCCCTGGGTTCGAATCCCGGTAAGTGCAAATATTTGTGTGATGAGCACGAATATTTGTTTCTGAGTCATGGATGTTTTCTATGTATATAAGTATTTATCTATCTATATAAGTATGTATATCGTCGCCTGGTACCCATAGTACAAGCTTTGCTTAGTTTGGGGATAGGATGATCTGTGTGACATTGTCCCCAGATATTATTATTATTATATTTGTTACTCTTTAAAGAAATAACTACCGATTGGATATTGATAAAACTTTGTGGTAATAGAGCTTATATATCCGAATTACACATAGGCTGTCACTTATAATGTTTGACACGGATAAAACCGTGGGGCACAGCCAGGGCTGGGCAAAATACATGCTTCGCTTTAATTGAAATACAAATTGAAAAATACTGTATCGCACATAATTAATATACGAAATACAAAAAAGTAAGGTATTTCAATTATTATAGCTATTTTTAATTGAAATATAAATTACAAAATAGACCAGCACGGGCTGAAAAGTAAAGGAAAATAAGATTAATTAATCAGTAAAACCAGAGTTTCCTTTCAGGAACACTAGATTTTTAAATGTACTGTCAGACAAACAGCCTCTTGTTAGAGAGTGAATATTTATTCAAATATTGTAAGGTATTTGAATAATTTTAGCTATTTTTAATTGAAATACAGAATACAAAATAGACCAACACGGGCTGAAAAGTAGAAGAAAACAAGATTAATTAATCAGTAAAACCAGAGTTTCCTTTCATGAACACTACGCACCTTTAGAATTGTAGTGACCTAATTAGAAAATATGATTTTGGGGGGTATCGTTACATAAAGATTTGAACGGTTACATTTTTTGTAATTAATGGTGATTAGCTTTCTACGCCAAAATCGACCTGTGTTTTAATTTAAATCGACATTGTAATTTTTGGTCATTTTTTGATATAAAAGTCAAAATCATGATTTTTTTAATTAGGTCCCTTTATTAAATTTTAATTTTTATAGCACTAATCGCAATGCAATGCGTTTATCTAATCTCAAAAGGGTGTTAGCAAGGGAATCCTAAATTTGAACTGCCAGCGTGTATCGTTCGTAGCTTAACGCAGAGCGCCTACCCCGGATTGGTAGATGGTGCAGGTTCGAGACCCGCCGGACGATTAAATTTATGATTTCCCATTTTTGAGATTAGGTCCCTTTAATTCTAAAGGCGCGATAGATTTTCAGACACACAGCCTTTTGTTGGAGAGTGAATAAAACTGCTACTACTTATTTTTACGTATTTTAATTATAAGTAATTAAAATATTGCCCAACACTGAGCACAGCTAGTTTAATTGTAGGTATATTATAGAAACATTAAACGTTGTCGTGTGTTCAAACGAAGGTAAATAAAAAAATAGCTTGTTAAAATGTGTTATATGCTGTTAAAGAGTATTTGACGGATAAATAATTGTAATTTTTGTTGTATTAATTAATGTTTATTTTTATTATTGTTTTTAAGGAAAGCTTACAGACCAATGACAAAACATAAGAAGAAATATATTTTAACAAAAATTGCTAACAACAAGAACCACATGTTTTATTAATAAGATATTTTATTTTCTTGACATTTTAATAACTACATTTATACGATGTGCCAATTGACATTATAAATTGATCCTTAAAAATAATTTAAGGTATTATTACCTATAATTGACATTATATTTAGTTAATGTAATTTTTGTTTTACATACCAGCATTTTTAGGGTTCCGTAGATAAATGGCAAAAAGCGGCACCCTTATAGATTTTTAAATATTCGAACGGTTAAAAGCAGATTATGGTGATACCTAATATTTATTTTTGTAATAACTAATGTATTAAATTTATTTCTTGCGCGAATTAAGCACCGGTACGTACACCATGCTACACCATATATATATATATATATATATATATATATATATATATATATATATATAAATGACAAACCAACACGTACAATTTATATAAAGGAAGCAAGATAGTATTTTGCTAGATATTTGATAATTGGTATTTTTGTCTTTATATGATTTGCTAGCCTCTTTTTAAATACGTGAAGCGATTTAATATTTTTAATGTCCGAGGGTATCCTATTATAAAACTGCGCGCCATCGCATGTTATAGTTGAAGACTTCGATCAATAATAGTTATTGATCGAAGGTTGAAGCACCATACTTGGTGCGCGTCTTAGGTAAAACGATAAAGATTGCGCGTCGACTGCAGGTGCGCCCAGCTTCTTTCCGCCTGGTAAAGTGTAGGTCGGAGTTGACATTGTTGTTTAATGTTTTACGGATAAAAATGCAGGTAAGCGGTAGTCCGCTTGCCATATGCATTATTGGCCCGCTGTGTGCGTAGACTCGCAGTAATAGTCTTACATCTATACAAATAAATAAAATTGAAGTGTCTGTTTGTAATATTGAAATAACCGATTTTTACTACATGTATATGAATATATATACGGTAAATACTCCAAAATAACATTTTTTAAAATTTTTGTCTGTCTGTTTGTTCCGGCTAATCTCTGAAACGGCTGGACCGATTTTGACGGGACTTTTATTGGAAGGTAGCTGATGTAATAAGGAGTAACTTAGGCTACTTTTATTTTAGAAAAAGTCATTTATTTTACTAAAAAACAAAATAAAGTAATTAACACGCGGACGAAGTCGCGGGCACAGCTAGTCTGTAATAAAAATAACTTCTGATAAATCTAGTAGTACTCAATAAACATTCCACTTATCCATATATTCAGCGCTCATCAAATATATCAATACTTTTAGCAAAATACCGACTGGGTTCGACACATGTATCGGTTTGCTCACGCTACCATCACGCTGCGCTCGCCTGCCTAGCGCCAACAAATAATTGAATTCAAGACATTAAACTTATAATGTTCGTATTAATTTAACTCCGGTAATGAAATACACAGGTGTATGGAGGCTACATTGCATGTACAATGAAGATGTTGCGTATAAAGTTATAAGAAGCATGCTATCCATGTGATGCGAATGGATTTATATGAATGAATGGGTTATATCCGTATTATTAAGGCCTGGAGGTAGCATGTTCAACCGCAGACAACGAGGTCCTGGGTTCAAATCCTGGGTCAAGACAAAAGTGAGACTTTTCTATAAAAAGAAAATTTAACGCTTATTCTTCACTTTACCTTTAAAATTGAAAGCGATTGTAAACAAAATATGCAAGATTCGGGCAAGCAGGCTTCTGTTCTCATACATAACATTTCGGCCGTATCCGAAATTATTCGAAACTTTTATATCGGATTCGTTTACGATAGCGGATAGATTTTTATTTCGGATATCCGGAGCTCTATAACATCCCTGTAAGTAAGGTACAGACGCCAGCAAATCAAGCTACCCCAATCTGTCAAATTTCCCCAATTGAAAGTGAACCTTATGTATATGTGATAAAGTTGAAAATCTATAAAAGAAATTTGACAGATTGGGGTAGCTGGATGTGCTGGCGTCGTCTGTACAATAAAATTGTCTGGTGAAATTTGTGACTACCTTCATGCGGAGCACTCAAAGAGATGAAAGGAGGTTCCGTATCTGTCATGCTTCCTGTTTGTGTGAAATGTAATGTTCTAAACATGGAGTGCTTACTTATATGTCACTTAACTAAACTGATGGGCTCATGATACCCAATTATCTGTCCGTAAAGGAAAGCTTGGCGACGGCTACACGTGCTCTCCGAGGCTCGGGAGCATATACCACGAACTCCCAGACTTCAAGCCGATGCTGAGAAGCTGATGCTTTTAATTATAAAAGAGCTGTTTAGCATATATGTATCTCATATAGGAAACTTTATGTCTACAATTATATACATTCTATTTTTAATTATCTGAGTTTTGTAAGACTATTTGTTTCTAATAAATAAATAAATAAAAATATCACTTTTTGACCCGACCCGGGATATGAACCGAAGACCTCAATAACGGCGGTTGAACACGCTACCGCTAGACCAACGAGGCCACTTCTATGTTAAACAGAATAAAATACTTACTCTAGGTAATAAGAAACATTAATATCTAATTTACCTATTCATTACCCTAATTAACTTTGTGATTGTCGCAAGTAAATGGAAAGCATAATTTCCTCCAACATAACACTAATTTTCTAATTAACATTTGCACTGGAGCAAATGGACAATTGAGCGCGCAAATTGCAAACATAATTAAACCAATGACAAACAGCAGTTGTTGGAATTACTTACCTCTACCGGAGATTGTTTGTCCTTATATTGTTACTAGCTGTGCCCCGCGGTTTTACCCGCGTTAAATTTTATAAATTATCACAGCTCCTCCCCCGTAGGTAATAGCGTGGTAATGTGTAGCCTATATGTTGACCCGACCTCTAATATTCATGCAAAATTTGAAGTCTTTCCATGCAGTACTTTTTGAGTTTAGCCCGGATGTACATACAGACAAACAGGCAAAAATTCTAAAAACTATATTTTTGGCTTCGATATCGATTGTAGATCACGCCCCAAGTATGTATCCTTTTAAAAAGATATTCGGTCACCATAGCCTAGTTGATAGTGCTCCTGCCTACGAAGCTGGTGGTCCTGGGTTCGAATCCCGGTAAGTGCAAATATTTGTGTGATGAGCACGAATATTTGTTTCTGAGTCATAGATGTTTTGTTGTATATATGTTTTTATCTATCTATATAAGTATGTATATCGTCGCCTGGTACCCATAGTACAAGCTTTGCTTAGTTTGGGGCTAGGATGATCTGTGTGACATTGTCCCCAGATATTATATTATTATTATTATATTCAATGTACAGTTTTGACTTTCCTACGATTTTATTATATGTATAGATACTAGAGGCCCGCCCTCGCTTTGCTAAACTTTAATCTTCTCATTACATTTAAAAGACAATGTCTACTAGAGCTAAATTAATCTCTGTATCGCGGGGGCTTTTCAAATATACAATTCACAGACACAAAGCACTCAGACTTAGAGCAAAATAAAATCGCTTTTAGTTAACAAAGCTTATTATAATGTCTCCGAATATCTAGCTGATAAGTTTTAGGACATATTGTTATTAATAGTTTAATTATACTATTAGAGTTCAAATCTTTTTACGACATGATTTTTAATTCAAAATTGACATAATATGGTAACTAGTTACTATTTATTCTTATTGTATACAGATTGTTATTTTCCTTTTTCTTTTAATTGACATAATTATTGTATATTCAAATATTTGCACGCCATTGTATGGCAAACATGTCTGAACTAAATATGTTAATACGTTACATCTTACATGCAATTTAATTGTTATATGTATACACATGTTTATGCAAATAAATTACTTACTTACTTACTTACTCAGAACTATACTATATAGTTATAATAATTTCCTTCTGGTTGAATTTCAGCCACGGCGGCCAGTCTTAATGGAGACTCGCCATCTGCGCAGAACATATTGTTATAGTGTGTAAGTGTGTGCAAACACCCCCTGCGCACACACTTGTGCACTATAACCTATAGTCTCCATTATGACTGGCCGCCGTGGCCGCGGCTGTTGCGGACTGTACCTAACAATCTCTGACCTGGGGCTCTACTGGCTAAGGCGCCGAACATTGTTTTCGTGAATGGCGTTCAAATAAATAAAGGTTAAAAATGACTTAATCAATCGTTACCATTTATGACGTCACATGAGCTCATGGAAGCCGATTTAACGATTGATTAAGTAATTTTTTACATTTATTTATTTGAACGCCATTTAAGAAATCGATGTTCGGCCATCTAGCCGGTGGAGCCCCCCTGTTGGGAAACAAAAAGAGTTAAATTGAAAATGTCGTGGACCCGTTAGGAACCCCTTTTTGTCTCAAGTCTGGATGTAACTATCTATATAGGTACGAATGTATTTACAATAACAAAGTAGTATACTACGTGTATTCTTTTGCAGTCAGTTTGTCAGTTATCTGGTTTCCATAGTACAAGCTCTGCTTAGTTAGAGTGTTCAGATGGCCGTGTGTGAATAACGACCAAGGATATTATTTATATTTCATAGTATGTTATTACTTTCATGTAACTATGTATCTACCTATGTGATTATGTAACTAAAAATCTTTATGTAGATATACTTAACTATATTACTATAAACATGTTCTGACTATTTACAAGCGCTTTTTAAAGTATACGTCAGTAAAAACCTTTTTATTTTATTTATCATGTACAGACGCCAGCACATCCAGCTGTCCCAAACTGTCAAATTTTCTTTTATATATTTTCAACGTTAACACGTAAGCATAAAGTTCACTTTCAATTGGGGAAATTTGACAGATTGGAGTAGCTTGATGTGCTGGCGTCTGTACAATAAAGAGTTACTTACTTATATAATCGTATTTTTCGGGAAGAACCTTCGATACTCAAAGGTCTAAAACAGGCTGTCGATAATATGGGACCACATCAATTTCAACCTTATCACTGTGGAATAAGTTCCAAAAACAATGAAAAAATATACAGGGTGGTCGAGGAGTTGACGTTCAAATGCAAAATTTGGATACTTTATGATGAGGAGTATCCGAATTACCCCCATGTATGTTCTACGATTTTGCGTAGTTTTCGAGATCCTGAGCTCAAACCCTAATTTTGAACTTTCGAATAAATTCTAAGTCAGTTCTGCAATGTTTAGATAAAGCATACTTTTTAGGGTTTTAGGTAAAACTATGTTAATTCATTATCACAAAAAAAGAAATGTACGTTGCGTTTGAACGTCAACTCCTCGGCCACCCTATATAGCAGAGCTTTTTTAAAGGTGTATTAAGGTTGATCTGCGTAAACCTCAGCGTCTACAAGTGTTGTCGTGTCGTGTTCACATACATCAGCCGGGGATCCCAGCAGGACGTCTCCGGTATAACGTGGCTACTTTAGCGCGCCAGGAACATGCCTAGGTTTGTCAGGCAATGCACTAAACAACCTGTTATAGGCCGGTGATAAAAATGTCTTTATTGATTTCTTCTCAATATAAAAATCCTTCTGGATCTGGTACCATGTCGCTTTTTTGGTGAGAACTAGCCTCGTCATAAGAGTTATTAAGAGATGGAAAGGCTTAACGATAATTATCTAACCATACAACTGACAGTTTAAACTTAAAAAGCTCTCTCTAAATTATATATGAAATGAATACCATGAATGGTTGGCGTGGTTGATTGATACTTGCCTTTCACGCCGCAGGTCGTGGGTTCGATTCCCACCCAGGACCGATATTCCTTAGTCCTTAGTCTGGGTGTAATTATCTATATAGGTATGTATTTACAAAAGAAAAGTGGTATATGTAGTATTGCATTATTATTATTCCAAATCGTTTATTTTATTTCTTATTAATATTTCTTATTATTATCGTTTATAAAATTGTATTACTTTAAAATAACAATCTCTTAGAAAATACTTATAAAATATATCCCAATAGTGCGAGGAACTTTGCAAACATTAAATAGACGGAAACCAAACGTACTCAGGCTCCGGCTGATATCATGATAACGATGATGATTTAGGGTTCCATACGTTCCAAAGGGTAAAACGGGACCCTATTACTAAGACTTCGCTGGCAGTATGTTTTCACAGATGTTGTAGGTATTTGTATTGCCGCTGTAACTTAAAATACTAAAACATACACACACAGGGGGGCTCCCATTAAACAAACGTAATTTTTTGCTGTTTTTATAGATTACTAGCTGTGCTCCGCGGTTTTAACCACATTAAACTTTATAAATTATAGCCTATGTGTTAATCCAGGTGTCAGCTAACTCCATACCAAATTTTATTAAAATCACTCCACCCGTATAGACGTGAAGAAGTAACAAATATGCACATTACACACTCACACAGTCACACACTCACAAACTTTCGCATTTATAATATTGTAGGATAGTACGAAACCCTCCGTGCGTGAGTCGGACTCGCACTTGTCTGTTTTTTATATGTTGTTGCGCGATTTTATTTTCATAATCAAATTTCCTTTATAGCTTGTTACAGGTTATTTACAATTTATAGTTGTTATCATGCGTTATAATTCCGCTGTAAAATACCCATAGGATGCGTACAATATTTTCTACAACTAAATGTTCAAATATAATCTAACTCCAGATAAACACATACCTATATTATCAATTTACTAATTACAATAATAAATAAAAATTATATATATTACTAGCGGCCCGGTACGTGCTTCGCTACGCTTTTAAGTATTAGTACAAATTGATTGTATATGGGAGTATAGAAAGATGTTGATTTTACACATTTTCAAGACTTTTTTTTTAATTTTCTCTACGTACAAACCTTCCCTGGACTTCCACGAATAATTCAAGACCAAAATTAGCCAAATCGGTAAAGGCGTTGTTGAGTTATAACATTACAACGAAAAGTGGCATTGATTTATATATATATAGATTAAATGTCAATGTTAGAAGCATCAATGCCGTAGTTATGTAGCAATTGTCAAGTAACATAATAATAAATAAAAACGCGTTGGGCTTAAGTTAAACACACACAGTAAAATAAAAAACCAGCCAAGTGCGAGTCGGCCTCGCCCATGAAGGGTGAAGATGGGTGAAATGAAAGGTAAATTGCGGTTTACGATTTCGAAAAAAAAAACTACTTGCTAGATCTCGTTCAAACCAACTTTCGTTGTTAGTTTACATGGTAATGTACATCATATATATTTTTTGTTTTATTATTCTCTTATTTTAGAAGTTACAGGGGGGGGAAGGGCACTCATTTTTCCACTTTGGAAGTATCTCTCGTGCAAACTAATCAGTTAAAAAAAAATGATATTAGGAACCTCAATATCATTTTTGAAGACCTCTCCATAGATACCCCACATGTATGATACAAAGAAAAAAATTTTTTGGGTTCAGTTCTATGTATGGGACCCCCCAAAATTATTATTCATTTTCTATTTTTGTGTGAAAATCTTAATGCGGTTCACAGAATACATCTACTTACCAAGTTTCAACAGTACAGCTCTTATAGTTTCGGAAAAAAGTGGCTGTGACATGCGGACGGACAGACAGACAGACAGATAGACAGACATGACGAATCTATAAGGGTTCCGTTTTTTGCCATTTGGCTACGGAACCCTAAAAAGTACAGTTTTACACATGTTTGTCATAATATGCCCTACAAATTAAAAATTCTTTTTGTTTATTTTTATACTATGAGTATAAAAATAAACTATTTTGTAAATTTTCTTAATATGATTACTGCCAAATCATATTTGTTATAATTTTTTGACCCCAATCCCAAATACACTTTTTTGAAACTTGTGTTGTTCTACATTTTTTATTACACAGTATATTTTTGTGTCTCGGATTTTTTAGACATTCATAATCTCGTATGTTTCTTTTTATCATTATAATGCGACTTAGTAAATATATAAAGAAGGTAAAGTTAGTATTTTGAATATTCTAAAAAAAAGTTCACATGAATCTGTCTGTTTCAGTCCATACATACTCCGAACACACTTTTTTTGTGCCATGTGTTTCATCGGTAAGGAATTCTTTTGGAATAGTCCAATAACAATAATGTTGTAAGTTTTTAAACTGAAATAAATTAATTGCAAAAGCATTTCTAAAATACTTATTTCGCATCTCTATACCTTAAACTCACACGCACTCTAACAAATTATAAAACAGACTTGCCAAATGTCGTGGCCCTATGCCTACGCTAGGGTCATAATCTACAAAGACATGTCACAAGCACACATCGCAGTGTTGCGTTTGATCCCCGCGACCCTAAAAAGGCAGCAGTAGTGCTATAAATTGTCGTGCTGGTTTTGAATTTAGAATGTAATTTATTTAAATAAGGATTTAGTTGTATATTCCAGGCGTGCTCTACTGGATTTTCACCAAGAGCGAATAACTTTACCGTGACACAGGAATTAATTTCTCAAGTGCGGGCGTTGTCTTTTAAAAAAGTGCCTATTCCAATTTAACTTCTGCTGGATATTTTTAAAAAGCTATATGTTCTCTATATCATAATTATGTTTTTAACTATATCTGTGGTAACCGGAGTGAATGTTATAATTATTTATAATGTATATTCTAAACATTTTTATAATGTAATATTGTTAGTTTACTCTATAAATAAAATAAAACAGACGTGACCACGTGAAAGCAAAGCAGTTAGCTTTCTGTTTTTCATCTGAAACCGCAATATTATTTTACTACGTCACAATCAATGACAGGAATAAAAACATAACTCTTATATTATACTCTCTATTGGAAAATTCTGACGTCATTTCCTTACAGTTATAATTGCATGTTCCTGCTTATTATTGTATTTACCCACTCATCTTATTAATAAAAACAATCACACCAATAATAATAATCTAGTTGATTTAATTACAATAATATTTAAATGTATCGTCGCGTGCAACATAACGGCATAAATTGATTTGTGCGGTCCTCCGCGAGGTTATAATTTTCGCGCCACGCTGTGTGAACACACGCTGTGCTGCCAACATTACAGATATAACCGTGTTTGCTTTGCCGATAGAGAGAGATAAATTGTTGCCAGTAATGTAATGATTTTATTTAAAGTTCGCGTTTTGTTTTTGGAATGTGGTTAACGTTTTTAACATTTGTTTTTATATAGCTATTAATTATTATAGGGAAGGTACCTAATGTTAGTAAAATGGAATAATTTCCTTCTAGCCGAATTCCGGCCACGGCGGCCAGTGTCGATGTAGACAAGACATCTCACGGACACACGCACGGGACATATTATAGTGCACAAGTGTATACGCAAAAACAAGGGCACTTTTTATTCCATCACTCTCATGATCCGATGGGACGACTAGCGACATGACTGGAAGAGAGCAGGTACAGTACCAACGGCTTTACGTGCTCTCTCCAAGGCACTGCGGTATGATACCGCCAATTCCCAAATTTCGGGGTGACACTGAGAAATTTCACAAAAAGTAATTTTGAGGCATTTCTGTAAAAAGAACGGGATTTAAACCCAGGACCTCGTTCTCTGCGAGTAAGTAGACGCTAAATTGCAAACTCTTTATTTTATATCAAAATAAAATATCATTCTTTGAGAATAAAATACGAAATACTTCATGTTCATACTTAAAACAAGGCTACAAATATGGCATCACTTACGCGCTACAAACCATTTCCTCTTAGCTGAGCTCTGGCCAAATTACTCACTCCTGGAACCACAACTTTGAGTTTACTTATAAGGTGTACTGATCGAACTTCCCGTGCCGAAGAGTTGCTCATGGTGCGAAAAAACACTTAGATCTACCTCATTTAAATGATGCTACCATTTCGCGCTACCCAGGGGTCTCGCGTTGGGTTTCTAGAAATAAAGACACACAGTGCAGCCATTAGTGCTTATTTTTTTTTGTTTCAATGTCACATAGAGCATTAATGTATAGAAGCTCTCGTTGGTCTTGACGCGTGTTCAACCACAGATAATATCGACCAAAAAAAAGTGATAATGGGATTTTTCTGTTAGGAAAAATTATCAGTATCTGGGAGTAGCTAGAAGATTTAACGATTGATTAAGTCATTTTTATCCTTTATTTATTTGAATGCCATTCACGAAAAAGATGTTCGGCGACTTAGCCGGTAGAGCCCCAGGACAGATATTTGTGTGCATAAACATGTCTGTTTGTCCTGAGTCTGGGTGTAATTTATCTATATAAGTATGTATTTACAAAAGAAAAGTAGTATATGTAGTATATTAGTTATCTGGTTTCCATAGTACAAGCTCTGCTTAGTTTGGGATCAGTCGTGTGTAAATACTATCCCAGGATATTATTATTATTAATATTAATCTATCTGTTTCTTCGGATTTAATCGTATATTAAATTACACATAAAAACAAACATTAATTTTAAATAGCTAAATATCATTGCTATTATAAAATAAATTTTATAATTGTTTTCGTACAATCCGTGTACCTAAATATCTATCTAACAAGAAATAATTATGTAGGTATTCTTAATTATATTACTACAAACATTTTCTGACTATTTCGAAGCGCTTTTTTAAAGTCTATGTGAAAAAGAAAAGATTATTACCTTTTATTTTATTTTTATTTATAGAGTTTTATATGTAACTAGTACTGTAGCACTCACCGACGCACAAGTACTTATCCAACCTACAAAAGATATGTTTCTCAAAGTACCAGGGTACCATACAAGACAGGAGGTCGTCTCGCAAACAATGATGTGTACGCAGCGCGAAAGGAACGCTTAATGGCTTCTGAATAATTTAGCATAGAGGTTCCGCCTTGCATCGCATACCGTTATTTTTATGCTTTTATTTAGCCAAGAAGACATTTTTTTGCCCTTCAATGTCTTACTGATAATTATTCTTTATATCTAAACTATTTTTTCAACTTATTTCTTTTGAAGCAGGTTCAAGTCGATTTTAGGTTTTTTGTACCTATGTATTTAATGTCTTGTTGTGCCTATTGTACTTGTATTTTATATCTTTTTATTCCGATGTACAGACGCCAGCACATCATGCTACCTCAATCTGTCAAATTTCCCCAATTGAAAGTGCATCTTATGCTTATATGATAACGTTGAAAATCTATAAAAGTAATTTGACAGATTGGGGGTAGCTGGATGTGCTGGCGTATATACTATGTACTTTGGACCGGAAGACATGGACAGGCCCCCTACAAGGTGGACCAAAGCTCTTGCAAGGGTCGGGGGAAGCCGCTGGATAGCACAAAACCGGTGTCTGTGGAGATCCTTGTGTGACGCCTTTGTGCAGCAGTGGACGTCTTTCGGCTGATATGATGTACATATATTTTGTTTTTTTATACCTATGTATTTTACCCGATGTGTACGTCGTTTGTGTGTTCCGATTTTGATCATTCGTTTTTTAAATAGTAAATGCTTTTGGGAAGGGCTCCATATACATAAGTTTTCTTCCAATCGGAGCAAAAAGAAAAGTAGTTGATTTCATGTTTTTTAACCCATAATTATTGTTTTTCGGGTGCCTTTTCATGTCATTTGATCCACACAAAGTTTTTGTGGTACAGAACCCTTAAAATTAGTATTATTAGTGGGGAGTCTTGGTAAAAATGATGTTGTATTCAAAGTGTAAGAAGCTTCACTTTAGCCTGGTGTCTGACGACATCTCACGAGTTTTTTTTTGTAAAATCTAAAGAACCGATGTTATGATGCCTCGGTACTGTAAATTCGTCATACTTTTTGCACAAAAGTCCACAATGAACCATTTGACCTACCACAATGCAAAACCTTTGTACTTTTCTGCAAAAGAAGCCTTATTTAAACATACTGCACGCTTTTTATTAACAAAATACCAAAATACACACCCAAGAAGTAAACGCTGTGATTGTCTGTGGAGAGGGCTCTTAAAAAAAACTTTTGTCGATGATCTTATGGCTATTCAGCCAATATCGATGAATTAAATCGATAGATTGAGCATGAAATTAATTATCTGGGTGATGCGAAGGGTTAAGCTACCTGAATGTTGTTATTTTTATTGATGTTACCCACCTTTATTTTTGAAACACTTTTTAGGGAGTTAAAAACCTCTTTGAAGTGCAATAGGCATACCATATGCAAAAAATTATGTTCATATTAATGAACATATTTTTTGGGTTTTGTGGGTTGTAAGTCCATTGTTGAACATGGTTGAACAAGCTTGATCTCAAAACATGATTCATCTTACCTTTTTTTACAGGGGCATTGAAAAATAATCTAAAAATTCTTAAAAGAAGTAATCTCGATATATTACAACTCAATTCAAATTGTTATTATAATATGTAGTGCACTTTATGATTAGGAACAACTTTGTTGTATAAGATGTGTCATTAAGATTATATTTATACAGGTGAGCCTAGTGTGATAGGACAAAATTGGCTATTCTCAGCCTCTGAACACTTATCCTTTCCTCTAATTATTTAATCAGCCCATCAAACAAACGTAAACAATATCCGGTTGAGTTTAATTTATAAAAACCGGCCAATTGCGAGTCGGACTCGCCCATGAAGGGTTCCACAGCAGCAAGTATTTCAGTTGATTAAATGAAAGGTAAATTGCGGTTTACGATTAATGACGCATTAAAAAAAAACTACGTACTAGATCTCGTTCAAACCAATTTTCGTTGTTAGTTTACATGGTAATGTACATCATATATTTTTTTTAGTTTTATCATTCTCTTATTTTAGAAGTTACAGGGGGGGACACTCATTTTTTCACTCTGGAAGTGTGTCTCTCTCTCGCGCAAACTATTCAGTTTAGAAAAAAATGATATTAGGAACCTAAATATCATTTTTGAAGACTTATCCATAGATATGCTTTTTGACATTAATAAATTACTTGAAAAATTCCCTGACGACGCCAGACTGAAATCAATATCTGACAAAGTAACCGTTAAGTACGATAATTTAATACAAAATGGTAAGCGCCAATACTACACTAGTATGTTATCGGCCACTAATAATACTTCCAAGTCGATGTGGAAGATTGTTAATAAAGAAAGGGGCAAATCAAACAGTCAGAACGTAAGTTTTTTAGACGTATTGACAGATTCTGCCGGAAATAAATTCGCCTCATCTCAAGAAGCTGTAAACGCCATGAACAAGCAGTTTAGGGACGCTGCAATAACTTGCGGTGCCCCACGAGCGGATATCAGCAGTACATCACGCTATTTGGCTGATACGACAAGCCCAGATCGCTCACTCAGATTACAACCTTTCACCGCGGTTGAAATATATGAGATTGTAACGAAGCGTATACCAAATAAAAGCACTAAAGACATCTACGGTATTTCAATGGAACTACTTAGACTAGCAATCATTCCACTGTCCCCAATTTTAACAGTACTGTTTAATTTGTGCCTAAAAGAGGGAGTTTACCCTGCTTCATTTAAACTGAGCAAGATCTCACCTATCTTTAAAGGCAAAGGGAAGCGTAAAAACTTAGATGGGTATCGACCAATATCCATAATCCCCGCTGTTGCCAAAGTATTTGAGAACGGCCTCAGTTCTAGGCTAACAACATTTCTTCGGACAACTAACACGCTATCAGACCGTCAGTACGCGTATCGTGAAGGTAGATCAACAACTTGCCTTGCCCGAGAAGTCGTACGACGCATTATGGCCGCGCGTGAACAAAACCAGCAAGTGGCGCTGCTATGCTGTGACCTTTCCAAGGCCTTTGACGTCGCAGACCACCTGGTGATTAGCGCAAAACTTAAGCACTATGGCATCATGGGTAAATCCTGTGAAGTATTCATCAATATGATGCGCGATCGTGCCCAAGTGGTTGTCGGAGGAGAGGTTCAATCAGAGCCCTACACAACTACAATGGGAGTAGCCCAGGGGTCTTCGGTATCTAATATTTTATTCTCCTTGCTGCTAAACGACTTACCAAGTGCCGTATCTGTAGCGGAGATATTCATGTTTGCTGACGACGTAGCCGCTGTAATCACGGCCTCATCCTTGAACTGTCTCGAACAAAAATTAAACGATACATGTTCGCATCTAGCCGATTGGTTCAGATCAAATGGTCTAGCTCTTAACCTAGGCAAGACACATTACCTCCACTTTTGTCTGTCAGGACGCCCTCTCAAACCACTTGCGGTCTCTGTGAATAATTGTAGTTTAATTCAATCTGAAACCACAACCTTCCTAGGATTCGAATTGGATAGAGGTATGACGTGGTCAAACCACATAGACAAACTGTGTGGTAAGCTGAGCAGCGCGTGTTTTGCACTTAAGCGTGTGTCTCGTGTAGTGCCTACCAACGTGGCGCGTGCATGTTACTTCGCAACTGTCCATTCCATCTTGCTATATGGTGCCGAGCTGTGGGGACGCGCCGCGGACTGGGAACGTGCCTTCCGCATGCAAAAGCGCGCCGTGCGAGCGATCGTACATGTGCCCCAGGAAACATCAGCCAGGCCCTACTTTAAACAACTCGGTATACTGACGTTACCTGCTATAGTAATATTACAGGTAGCAGTGTATGTACGAACGAATAGGAACCGCTATACAAAACAGAGTGACGTACACACGTATAACACCCGCGGTGCTTCTAAGCTTACTGCTGTGCCACGTAAATTGACAAAATCGTCAAAACTCACTCACGTAATGGGGCCTACAATTTACAACAGACTACCGGCTAAGGTATTGGACACACCGAGTTTTAAGAGTTTTAAGTATAAGTTGAAATCCTGGTTGATCGAGCAGTCGTTTTATTCCTTTGACGAGTTTATTAAACTAAAGATTTAATTTATATTTATTACTATTTTTTTTTATTTGACATCTGTATAACTAATTATTTTATTGAATATTATTGTATTGACATCGAAATGTATTAATAACTAAATGTTGTGATCGACTGTTCATTGATCATTGTGTAATTACACTAAGGCACTCATACCCTACGCTAAATAGACCTGTAAAATACTTTTTACCAATAAAAAACTTTGAACTTTGAACTTTGATACCCCACATGTATGGGTACAACCAAAAAAAAATTTTCTATGTATGGAGAACCCCCAAAATTATTATTCTTTTTCTATTTTTGTGTAAAAATCTTAATGCGGTTTACAGACTACATCTACTTACCAAGTTTCAACAGTATAACTCTTATAGTTTCGGAAAAAAGTGGCTGTGACATACGGACGAACAGACAGACAGACATGACGAATCTATAAGGGTTCCGTTTTTTGCCATTTGGCTACGGAACCCTAAAAAGGACCATAAGTATACTTACGATAAAAAAGAAATCGATATACTATATAAATTACATTTGAATCGATTGATCAAAAAAGCCATAAAATATTTGAAAGTTTACGAGTGACAATAATTTATAGAATTAGAATTGTTTATATCGAATATTGGAATAGTAGTCGTGATCATGTCTTATCCCTAGGGCTGCGATGAGGTGAATGCACTAGAAAGCATAACTAAGCGCGAAAATCTTCTTTATAGATATGTTTTTTACCATACAATACAATTTTATTTATTTGTTTCCACAATAGAAGACGGTACAGACGCCAGGCTTCTGTACATTATAAATTTACATAGATATATCAGGCAAATCTGACATTTGGAAAACTAAGGGAGCAAACCTCTCCCATAGATAGTTGGGTGTCATGCCGACACAGCGGCACGGGCGGTGTTTAGATTTTGGAGCCAGGTTCGACTCTAAAGAAATGGATTGTCGCACACTGTTGATCTTGATTTAGATGAGTAAGTCAGGATAAGCAGTGATACACAGTGATACTTTCGAAAAATGAAAAGATTTTGAGCCGTGAGGCCCAGGAACGTTCCGCGGTATCGTTAATCTTGTGAAAGTTTAATTACAAAGAAAAAACCGGCCAAGTGCGAGTCGGACTCGCGCAGGAAGACTTCCGTACCATTATCTATAAAAACGAGCAAACATTTCACGTTTGTTGTATGGGAGCCCCCTTAAATATTTATTTTAATTTGTTTTTTAGTATTTGTTGTTATAGCGGCAACAGAAATACATCCTCTGCGAAAATTTAAACTGTCTAACTATCACGGTTCATGAGATACCGCCTGGTGACAGACGGACAGACAGACAGACAGCGAAGTCTTAGTAATAGGGTCCCGTTTTAGGTACGGAACCCTAAAAATGGAGGAGTTAAAAAAGATACTTGCTCCCTCCAAGCGGAATATCAGTAAAATGTGAGTAATAACGCCGAAGTAGTAAAAATGGTAACTATTTAGCATTCTTGATCGACAAGGATAGTAAATTAAATTTGAATTTTATAGCATTATTTGCAATGCAAAGCGTTAATTTAATCTCACTAATGGGAAATCATAAATTGAATCGTCCGGCGGGTCCCGAACCAGCACCATCTACCAATCCGGGGTAGGCGCTCTGCGTTAAGCTACGAACGATACACACAGGCAGATCATGTTTAGGATTCCCTTGCTAACACCCTTCCCTTTCCCTTGCTAAGGATAATAAATTCTCTAAAAAGTCCAACTTACTCTCAGTCGTATATATAATAAACAAATATGTACAGACGCCAGCACACCCAGCAACCCAATCTGTCAAATTTCTTTTATAGATTTTCAACTTTATCACTTAAACAAAAGGCCCACTTTCAATTGAGGAAATTTGGCAGATTGGGGTAACTTGATACGCGTCTGTACATAACTGGCACTTTTTTCGATTAATAGCGACAATAGACATGGACGTTAAAACTCCCACGAAATGCAATTAAGTGGAAGTTACCTTACTCACGAAAGGCTCAACTCAACACTAGAAAACGTCTCGTCTCTTATTCTGTCAAACACCTGACAGTTTTCTGAGACTGATTCAAAGGATCTTGCCTACAAAAACGAGCATGTAATCGAAAGCCTCGTGGTAACATTGGCAGGTTGTCGAGTTTCGATAGTAATGTGTTTTGTCGAAAAACTAAAGCGTGTCGAATACGGGTAGTGTGCCGAATCTAGAGGCTTATGCCAATTTAGGGAAAAAAGTTCATCTTTAAATTCAAAAATAAAAAATAAGGCATCAAACAGCGGCTATTGCAACGGCATTGCAGGGTGCAATTTGGAACCCACGATGTAATTATATCCATTAAGGGCGTTGCAAATTAAGAAGAATGTTCTTATTTTAAAAGTACCTTCGTGTAAGGTGGCGCAGCGGCTAAGACAGTCGCCTCGCCTTCGAGTCCCGCGCCGGACAACTACTTGTATGATCCATAAATAGTTGTTCTAAGTCGGGATGTAATTTGTGTCCGTCTATTATATATTTGTAAAGTACCCCGAGACACAGGGATTAGATTCCTTAGTGCGGGCGTTATCTTAAAAAATACCTTCAGGTTTCTTCACGATGTATGCCTTTAAACAAGAAATACATTGGTTCATACAAAAATGACTTTTTTTGCGTTGATGCAACTAACACACTGCCATCTAATCCCAAACTAGACAGATCAATAAACATACTTGTATATGTCTAAATAATAATAATAATATATAGGGACAATGTCACACAGATCATCCTAACCCCAAACTAAGCAAAGCTTGTACTATGGGTACCAGGCAACGATATACATACTTAGATAGATAAATACTTAAATACATAGAAAACATCCATGACTCAGAAACAAATATTCGTGCTCTTCACACAAATATTTGCAATTACCGGGATACGAACCCAGGACCACCAACTTCGTAGGCAGGAGCACTACCAACAAGGCTAAGGTGAAATTCATGCATATATATATATAGATAAATTACTCCCAGAGAAAAAATAAATAATCGTGCTCATCGGACAAAGGTTTGTCCTCGTTTGGGATCGAACCCACGACCCCTTGCTTAGAGTCATAGGGCCGGGACACATAAACACGATACGACGTCGTGTCGTACCACGATGCGGCGTATTTGTACGCATACGTCATATATGTACGCCGCATCGTGGTACGACACGACGTCGTATCGTTTTTATGTGTCCCGGCCCATAGTAGAAAGCTTCGAAAGCGACGGGCCGGTTGGCGTGATTGGTAAATGATTGCCTCCCCCGCCGCCGCAGGTAGTGAGTTCGATTTCCACTTAGGACAGATATTAGTGTGCATGAAACATGTCTGTTTGTCCCGAGTCTGGGTGTAATCACATCACACTAATATTATTAAGGCGAAAGTTTGTGAGTGTGTATGTTTGTTACTTCTTCACGTCTATGGCTGAAGCGATATTAATAAAATTTGGTATGGAGTTAGTTGACAGCCTGGATTAACACATAGGCTATAAATTATAAAGTTTAACGCGGGTAAAACCGCGGGGCACAGCTAGTTATCTTGTATTTACAAAAGAAAAGTAGTATATATAATATATCAGTTACCTGGTTTCCATAGCACAATCTACTTAGTTTGGGATCAGATGACGGTGTGTGAATAATGTCTAAGGATATTATAGGATATTATTATTATTGAAGCATCGGGCCAGTCACTGACCAGACTGTCAAACTCATCTCTCAAATACGTCTCATATCTGCATGTAAATCTGCTTACTCTATTCCACATAACCGTGGTATCAATAACTAAGTTGAACACAAACTCGTAATGAAACATAAATGTTTATCTTGGTGTTTAAGATATACAGAAGGGAGACCGAAACAAAGCGGACTTGTTATTGCAAATTATATTCTTTTCTCTCTGAGGGAAGCTGTTTGTACGAATTCTTAATAGAAACGAAACGTTGGAGTGAAAGAAATCTGTATAACTTAGAATGTATTGAATGGAAAATAAGCTTTATTTGTATAGCGATAAGGTTTATGTAATCCGACAACGTCAATTCGAATCTCGAAGAAGGTTTGATTGTGACAGGTGTATTAATTTTCTTTTTTTTAATACTTTTCTGTTTTTGTTTCGTTTCGGCATTTCTTTCGTCGAGATTGGGACGCCAGTGTTTTTCTTAAATCTTTCTTTGTTCGTTATGTCATGTAATATTTTAATAATGTTGGAATTCATATTTTTGTTATATTAGAAAAGCTCTTTATTTGTTTTAATATGAGAACATAATATATATGACAATTTTATGCAGCCTATATTTTAATTTTTATTTAAGGCAACATTGCACTAGGTAAACGACCCTAATTACCGGACACTAATTACATCGACGAAGAGAAGTGTCTTAAATCTCCATTCCGGATTGATAGTTAATCCGTTCAGTCGGGTTTTGAAGAACAAATAAAAAAAAAAAAAAAAATATTGAGCACACACAATAAAGATGCAAAAAGACACAATTAGAGTAACAATGGCGACATAACAACAAATATAAATACCGTACAAAATACTCCATAAGTGTTACTAAAACATATTTTCTGCGCTCAAATGGCTAGCATGATGTTACAACCACAATATGGCTGTAACGCTGATTTCAGCTACCTGCCAGAGTGAGTCATAATAAGAGTTTTCGTGTTTGAGAAACGAAAATCCAAACATACAGACACACACACAGACCGATTAAACATATTTGAGCTAAGTATTAATGTGCTGTAACTTTTAAAGCAAAGGCGAACGAAGGTCAACCAGATCTCATCATTGAGGGCATATATCATAGTCGCCACGCTTGGTAGACGAGTTGGCTATCGAATTTACACCAATTCCAGCAAGTGCCATGATTCAGTTGGTAGTGAACCTACTGATTAAAGGTGAACGCGCACAGGTCCGTGCCGGAGGAAGAGCCGCACGCGCCGCAATCATCCAATTTCTACATGGCCTCGCGCACTTGCTTTATGGAAATGCGGATGGTTTGGCGCGAATAGGTTCGCGATGATGCATACTATTTCATATAAAGATTTATAAACTGCGATGACTACGGCGCGTGCGGCTCCTACGGCGCGTGCGACACTTTCGGCGCGGACCTGTGCGCGTTCACCCTGAAGGTTCATGAACAGGTCTATTCTAACTGGTTGCTTTCTGTGTATTGTATGTATCTATATATTGATATCGATAGCAGAAGCTATGCTTAGATTGAACGAGAATAGTCATGTGAGTTATGTCCCGGAAATTTATTTAGTTTTCAAGAAAACTTATATGGAACTACATATATCTACTAAAGAGAGTTTTGGCGTCAACGCGGAAAAGACACATTGAGGCATTGTTCGCTGTTTCATATCCATCCATAGGTCACTGGTTCAAATCCGGCTCGAAGGACCATGGAGCAGCGCGAGTTAATTGTTTTATGCGATAAATTGATCGACCAGAAATAATATGTATTGATTAAAATATGCTGAAACACTTATCGCAAACAACTTATTACTAATGCAATTCAATTCAATTCATGTATTTATATTCATATATGGTACTTTAATTGGTTATAAATGGTTATATAAATGCAATGGTTAAATGGTAGTTGAGCTCGGTTGCTGGTTGATCGCGAACTGACTTAAAAAGTCTTATAAAAATATAAATTAGATGCGTACCAATTACGCATGCAATGTACAAATGGAAACTGCTGAGCTATTTGGTTCCATAACTCCGAACATACGCCTCAATGTGTCTTTTCCGCGTTGGCGCCAAAATTCACAAATCAAATCAAATCACTTTTATTTGTTAACACAGGTAAAAACTCTCTTTAGCATTATATAAGTTTTCTTGAAAACAGTTGTCATAAAGAAAAGTTGAAATCTGCTCTATGTTTTTTAAAACATTACTTATCTGTTGTGACTTGGACTTATAACAAAAGGGATACGGAGTAACTTTTTTTAGTTGTCAATATTAAGACGGACCATAGCTAAAATCGAACAGTAAAAGCAAAATTCAAATTACCAAAAACTAATTCTTTCAATATAATGACAGAAAAGGAGGCAAAAAAAGTGTGCAAAGATCGTGACAATTGGAAATTCGTGGTCTCAGCCTACTTATTATACATCTAACGCCTTTTAAATGTATAACGCGCTACACTTACCTACATATTACTTAATTTGTAGCGGAGCTATAAATGCTATATAATATAGCTATAAAATGATAGAGACAGAGCATGTACACTTTATACCCGTCAAGAACTTAAAACGTTTATATATAAAATCTTTGTCAGTCGATATGTTTTCTTATTTTCAAGAAAAGAAGCGTAAACACTATTTACCTACCTACCTCAAACTGTATTCTTTTGGAATCTCGAACAGTTCGGTGACATGGTTTTAGATTTTTGAAAGAAAACCCCCGCACTGAGAAATAAAACCTTATAATTGATACAAAACACACCCAGACTCGGGAGAAACTAATTTGGTATAAATCACACAAATAGTTGTCCACTGCCGGAATCAAGCCCAAGACATGAAGTGGCGAGGCCACCGCCCTAACCATAGCTGTATCATCAAAGTAAACCCGTTATTTTAACTTATAACTATGACCCCAGGTAAGCAGTGCATCAAAACATCTCATCTCTCTCAAAGAGATGTAACTGTACCATACGCGGAGTTTGCAAATTTCAACAAAGCTCCCTCTGACAGCAATTCCGTTTTAGAGCTTTAATCCCGACTCTAGTACGAATAAAAGGCATATTTCGTTCGCCGACGCTCGCGAAATTGTCATCGCAAATAGCTTTTGCCTTGGGCGTTCCAACTATACAACTCCAAAACTTTATAACTCAACAAAAAGCGCAACGCATTTTGAACCTACTTTTGTGTTGCTTGAAGTTCACTTCAACTTGCTTCCAATTCCCCAGGGTATTGTAACAATGAAAATTCCAGCATTGCACACGTAAATACAATTCGTTGGAAAGTTTTGATTGTGTGTGCTTAACTGTCTAAGAAATAAGGTTTATAGTCGTTTGACATGAAAATCTGAACTTGAAAATCGTCGCCTGCCTGACGCTCGATATCAAATAAACATTGTTTTAAATGCAGAATGCCCGAAGCGACATAGACATAACAAAGGAAATTGAACTTTAGTAATCTCGATTAAAGCTGTTAATTCAAGAATTGTGTCGGATTGCTAGGATTTTCGCCGGGGGAAGCGACAAAGATAGCTTGATGGGGTTTTCAGGGTTTGTGAATGGGACAGCAATATAGCTCGGAGCACTGTGATTGGTCAGGAAGGCCGCAGGCTGTGAACAGTAGCCCGCCCTATGTCTACTGTAAACGATGACGTAGTTCGTACAAAAAGGCGTAACTAGAATAGCGACTGTTATTTTTCAAACGGTTACGTGGCTCCATAATTGTCGGTACAACAACATGCTGCGAATTTTAGGTTTAAAAATAATTACGTCCTTTTGGTAGAACTTCATTTATCGCAAATTGCAATTCACAATGAAGCTAAAATTATCTTTGTGAGAAAGTGTTTACAAAAGAAATGTAGTATATGTAGTATATCAGTTATCTGGTTTTCATAGTACAAGCTTTGCTTAGTTTGGGATCAGTAGGCCGTGTGAAAATAATGTTCCAGGATTTTGTTAATATTATTAAGGATGAAGAATTGCACAAAGATGCCTTCTAAGGGTACCGAAATACTATAGTCTGCTAGGAAGTCTACCAACACAAGTACATAATTATTCGCAGAATTTGATAGAACGGAAGAGCCGCTACGAATAGACCTTGTCAGACGCAGGACTAATGATTTTATGACCTCTGACGCACTGGGGTGGAAAACGCCTACCTAATCAATATGTCCGGGCATTGAGAACTAACTTTGTTTGAAAGAAAAACGATATCTTTAATCTAATAGCAGTAATGGTCACCGTAGCCTAGTTGGTAGTGCTCCTGCCTACGAAGCTGGTGGTCCTGGGTTCGAATCCCGGTAAGTGCAAATATTTGTGTGATGAGCACGAACATTTATTTCTGAGTCATGGGTGTTTTCTATGTATTTAAGTATTTATCTATCTATATAAGTATGTATATCGTCTCCTGGTACCCATAGTACAAGCTTTTTTTAGTTTGGGGCTAGGATGATCTGTGTGACATTGTCCCTAGATATTATTATTATTATTAATGGTAGTACATTACTGTCGACAGTAAAAGCATAATTATAAGCATAGTGGTATGTTTTTTTAAACGTGCAATTTTATTGGCACAATAAGAAATAAAGTTAAAAACAATAAATTTAAAGACCAATTCACACTGATGATTTATTTCCAAATTAAGACGTACATCTCTTTTAGCGTCGCTAACAATAAAATTAATCTCCATACTTGAAACAAAATTTAAAAAAATATTAGTTCGGTATAAATATGTTTGCTATGTATGTTATATATATATATATGTAAATTAAAGTAAGGAAATTATTTTATTATCATACTTTAACCAATGCTATTGTAAGGCTCATTATTTGATGTGCCCTAAAAGGGTTAAATAAATAATATAAATAAAAAATAAAAAAGGTTTTTATTCACGTAGACTTTAAAAAAGCGCTTGTAAATAGTCAGAACACGTTTGTAGTAATATAGTTGTATACATTAGATATTATTTCTAGTAACATAGATATTTAGGTACATCTTGTATGAAAACATTTATAAAATTTATTTTATTACAGAAATGATATTTAGCTAGCTCGTATCAAGTTATTGTCAAGTTCATAATGGATAAGTACTAAGTACTATTCACCTGTACCCGTGTCAATAGCAATAAATAAATATGGACATATTTATTAAGATAACTTTCTATTTCATGCTCCGAATTTTCAAAATTTGATAGGTGGGTCAAAAACAATAAAAAAAAGAAATGATGTTATATACCTATGTATGTAATTTTACGCTATATATGTAACGATAACAATCGAAGAGTTTTGGAATAAGCAGAATTTAAGATGCCATGAGGTTTTTTCTCAAACTACTAAACTAGAAAATGTTATGTAAAAGTTCTGAATTGTATGGTGTCATAAAATTAAATGCATTCTTACAACTTCCGCATTTGAATAATATCTTGGGACATTATTCACACATTGCTATCAGATCCCAAAGTAAGCAGAGCTTCTACTATGGAAACCAGATAACTGATGTACTACTTTTTTGTAAATACATGTTTATATAGAAAATTACACCCATACTTAGGTCAAACAGACATGTTCATGCACACAAATATCTGTCCTGCGTGGGAATCAAACCCACGACCTACGACGTGAAAGGCATTATATAGGCAGTATATACCATCCTCGCCAAAGAAACAATTATTTATCACCAGCTATGCCCCGCGGTTTTACCCGCGTTAAACTTTATAAACTATAGCCCATGTGTTAATCCAGGGTACCAGCTAACTCCATACCAAATTTTATTAAATCGCTCCAGCCTTTTAGACGTGAAGAAGTAACAAACATACACACTCACACAGTCACACACTCGAAAACTTTCGTCTTTATAATATTAGTGTGATTAGCAATTAAAGATGCAAAAAGTTCACTTACGGTGCGATACTTGGGTGACCGCCGCCAGCGGCGACACCGAGGGCTCATTGCTCGGGGCGGGGCGCGCACACATACGCATTCGCACCCTCTTGAATACGTACACGCCAAATCTATCTATGTATGCAACGTTGCCTGCATACTTTAACAAAATGTAAGAAATTTCTTTGAATGTTCTACGCACACATGGGAGACAAGGAAAATACGGAAAAACGTGTTTTGCGTGGGTTGGTGTATATAGCTGTGCTCTGTAGGCATTATAATATATCTATGTTAATATTCTGTTGGTATACCTACTATATTTTTACGACGCTCTCTGTTATATAAAGATACGCAAATTTTACAGTCACAACCCTAACTCAAGTATTTATTATATATTTTTATTACTTACTGGGGCTAATTCATTCACATTTGTTAATGTAACTGTTTGAGATACAATAATGACCTGCAGGTTTTCTTTCAAACCTATTTCAGGCACTAGTCTCTCACAAAATTCGGGCTAGTTGGACTCATGCTTTGTTTGTTGAAACGTAACTACCTATGTATTCATTAACCCCATTTGTGATGAGATGAAAAACGGATTTATTATTATAAAAAAGAAATAGTTTAATTATTCATACAAGGTAACGTCACGAGCATTGGATGGACGGAATGTGTGAAAAACACATTTTTCTTTTTTTTACCCAAATCAGCAATATCAATCTATAGGTACATATAATAAAATCGTAGGAAAGTCAAAACTGTACATTGAATATTTTTTTTAAAGGATACTTGGGGTGTGATCTACAATAGATATCCAAACCAAAAATATAGTTTTTAGAATTTTTGTCTGTGTGTCTGTTTGTCTGTATGTATGTCCGGGCTAAACTAAAAAAGTACTGTATGGATTTACTTCAAATTTTGCATGAATATTACTAAGAGGTCGGGTCAACATATAGGCTACATATTATCACGCTGCCACCTTCGGGGGAGGAGCTGTGATAATTTATAAAGTTTAACGCGGGTAAAACCGCGGGGCACAGCTAGTTATATATATATATAGGTACCATAGAAAAGTTATGCAATAAATATGCACGACCTTTAATGAGTTTTGATTTTAAAACAACCTTAAGAATTAGGCTATAATTTGCTATACAACCTACTTGAAAGACAATTGAAGCCTAATCCTTAAGTTTTTTTAAAATCAAATGTGATTAAAAGTCGTCCAAATCTATTGTACAACTTTTCTATGGCAGGTTCCATTATTAATCAATGATGCTGTGATTTAAAATGTTTACCATAGAAATGTTTTACAATAGATTTGATACCTTTAATAAATTTGATTTAAAAAAACCTAAAGTATTAAAGCTATGCTATAAAACAACCTACTTGTTAGCAAATTAATAATAATATAATATGTTGGGGCAATGCCACTAAGACCATCCTAGCCCCAAACTAAGCAAAGCTTGTACTATGGGTACCAGGCGACGATATACATACTCATATAGATAGATAAATACTTAAATACATAGAAAACATCCATGACTCAGAAACAAATATTCGTGCTCATCACACAAATATTTGCACTTACCGGGATTCGAACCCAGGACCACCAGCTTCGTAGGCAGGAGCACAACCAACTAGGCTACGGTGACCGTCGTTTATATATATCATTATAACAATAACGATCAGCTGATGCATTGTGTACGGGGAGCCGTGAATACAGTTTTCACAAGCTGGCTCTGTTTGAAATATTCTCTTTTCATATGCTCAAGTTTCCTGCGCTTTTTTATGATTTTAGTGTTATAATAATACGTATGTCATCGCTAAGCAACTGTTATCTTCTATAACAGCCGGTACCGACAGCTTAGCATGCCCTCCATAGCACGGATTCACTCAGAAAAAGGATCCATTTTAATGGTCATCCATCTATAGTTTAACCACGAGCGTAGGTGCTTCACCTCGCCGATCACTTATCAACCAATGAACCCAACTGGCTATGGCCGCCTCGTAGAGATGGGTGAAAGGGTGGGACTAGATCAATACTTAGGTAGTAAGATAGTACAGACGCCAGCTCATCCAGCTACCCCAATCTGTCAAATTTCTTTTATAGATTTTCCCCTTTATCACAAAAGCATAAGGTTCACTTTCAATTGGGAAAAATTTACAAATTGGGATAGCTTGATGTGCTGGTGTCTTTACATATATTTTAATAACATTTTCTTGGATGACATTTTTATATTTGTCTTAAAATATGTAAGAGACCTTTTTCAAACCCGTGTTTACCCTATTAAGAGTAATATATTTGCCCTATTTTATTATGTAGTAATTTTCCTTGAAAACTCGAGGTTAATGTACAATACTTATAAGTATACTTTGGACCCTTTAATTTAATAAGACAAGTAGTTAAGGTTAAATTACCTTAAAGCTAAAGAAGGGAAACATTTAAGAATAATTTTAAATAAAGAACGCGCGATACTAACATATGACGTCATTTGTAGTGGTATCATAATAGCTCCATACTAACAGTCATTATGTGTGATAGGAAGAACATCTCCACTTTATCCCCGCCAAGAAATTAAAACGCTGATATCTAGAAAATTATCAGCCTATTTAAGATGTTATTCTTTTCGTTTTTATATTATATATTTGTCTATTCTTTATTGTTTGAGTTTCCTATATAAATTCATTATCCAATCTCCTATTGATATGTATTTTTTTTATTTATGATTTACCAAGAATTTAGGTACATTCTAATATCTATAGTAATATCATCCAAAAAAACCACTAAGGTTTAAACCTGTGCTAGATACCTATACCTTATTATATTAATAAATTTATTTACAGAATCTTACCAGTAAATCTACTAATTAATAGGTTAGTTAATTACTTAAATAATAATAAACATTACAATACACCGCACAATATAAGTTATGCATTGGATTTGTTTCGCGACGCTCCGGTAGTTTCACTCGGGCCGTCCTGAAACGCGGCCATTTTCGTGACGCCATGTTTCAAAACGAGTTATTTTTCTTTTGTGATGTGAGCACAAGTTTTACGGATTGAATGACGTGTTGGTGACTTAAATATAGTGACATTTCATAAAGATAATATTAATTGTATTAAAAGACAGACATAGTAATATATTTGTTGTGAGTCCATTTCGCTATTCTCAGACAAAATGTATTGACATGGAAATAGACAGATTGTTTATGCTAAAATTATATATAATCTGACAAAATCATTATAAATTCTTCCAATAAGTATGTTTTGAGCATGAAAAAATTACGTGTTATAGTAAACTTAAGGATTGATATTTTTAGTGGAAATGAAGTAAAACCTTAGAATATGTAAGTAGACAACCGTAGGTGATGAATTTTAGTTTCTCATAGGTGATATTTCAGCGATCGAGTATTAAACATGACACCATAAAATTAAAGAAAACTTTAGAAGTTGAAGAGGCCTCATGGGTATTTTACACTGAATAAAGTAAGATAGGCACTAGGTATAAAGTTAGGTGATTAACTTGTAACTGAACTCAGCGTGAAGATTTTTTAATTTTTTTTTACCGGGGCCAGTCACTCCCTCTTACCTACCACTGCAACTCCTGTAACACAGGATAAACAGTGGCACACAATGAAATTACACTGGACGGTGAGTCTCAGACATGTCCTGGGGAAACGCTTTAACTGCCTTGGATCCCGCAACGAACTCAGCCTAAACTCTATACACACTTGAGTTATATATAATCTCAAGTTCAACGGTAAACCCAGGCCTTATCTGAGTTTTATAACAACAATAGTTATCCGCCCGGCTTGGTAATACAGGCACGGGTAGATAGAAAACATTTTATTTGATATTTATAGTCAAATTGTGGATACCTTATAATTTTTTTTTAATTAAATCTAACCTATGTTACATACTTGCTAATAATGTAAGCTTTCGATAGGTGAAACAATTTTTAAATCAGTAGTTTTTGAGTCATTATAAACAACATACAAAAAATATTCCCCCTTTATAACTTTAGTTTAGATTTAAACATGG
Source organism: Pseudoips prasinana (assembly GCA_951640165.1). Taxonomy (NCBI): domain Eukaryota; kingdom Metazoa; phylum Arthropoda; class Insecta; order Lepidoptera; family Nolidae; genus Pseudoips; species Pseudoips prasinana. The sequence continues at coordinate 12,066,476 of OX621254.1, forward strand.
AAGACTTAAATATGTGATACAATATACTAAATCCCGGGTTGTCGTAAAAAATAACACTAATTTCAACAAAAACCTATGCCTACGAAGTCGCCATCAAAACACTAATATAATATATAATAGTTAATTATAAATAATAGTTCTAGAAATTTCTCATACTTGATAAAGCCTTAAAAAATGGCCGCCTTACATGTCAACTACTAAAAAAATTACTTAAATAGCTTCTGCAAAAATTAAGAAACAACAAAAAATAAATAAATGTAGCTGAAAGTTAATCATTGAGTAATCTTGTTAGCCAAATGTTTGTCGAAAATAAAGAAGTGTAATTATTTAAGAACCCCCCCTCAAAGTGTGGCGAAAGATGGGGAGGGACCCCATTGTAATTATTTTTCTTCCAAACTTTCCCGTTACAAGTTTTTCTTTGAAGAAAAATGGAAAATTGTAGGTAGGTATCTACGATGGACCAGATAGAGGGTATTTTCATAATTTTTACTTTGTTTGAATATCTGCCTTTGTAGCAGACTGCGGCTTTGGTTCTATTTATTTCCTTTGGAACTTTTTTAAATATCTTCAATATTATTTTATAATCTGTGATCGGAGTAGGAAGAGCTATTTTTGGTACTTGCGTCTTTTTTTTATAGTATGAATAAATAATGATAAAAATGCCACCCGCAAACTGTCTTCGAGTGGGTATGTCGGACTCGCACCGACTAATCCTAACCTGCCCTGGACTTCTCTTGGCGTCTGATGAGGGGAGCTCTGGGAACGCGGGTGTGCTGATCCGGTGCCCCCCTTTTGCACCAGATTATTTTGTACCAGATTCAAACATTATCATTAACTAAAACAGCTTTTTTGTAAAAATCTAGTTGGTAAAAGGTTTTTTAAATGAATGATAATGTTTTGTGGTTTCCAAGTAAACTGTCACTCATAAAAAAATCCTTCAGTGCATTTTTGTATTTTGTGCCGCGAATTCTAAATTAACAATAACAGTCAACCGAGAGGAAATCAAAATGTATGTCATATTCTTTACAGATATATCGATATTAAAGAGATAAATACAATAAACATAGGCATACATAACAGTTCTAGTTTGAAAAAATCTAGTCCGCAAAAACTGCAAACCAAGATTAAGTGTCTAGCCGCTTCTTTCTAAATTCGTAGTTAAAATGAAATTAGTCTTACTGTTTAATGCTAAGGGGTTTAAAATTATATTTGCGTTGTCTGGTTCATTGATTTATTATTATCTTGGTCATGAAATAATAAAGACTGTGGTCTGGACGCGTACAGAATGGACATTCCTGAAAACATAGGGTTCTGTGGGACCTTAAAAAATATATTTATTGTTAAGATTGGTTATTAATTTTAGAGGTACCAGTTTGAGTTATCCCGAGGCCATAGTACAGGCTCTACCTAGCTTGGTATCAGATGGCAGTATGTTATTTGTCCAAAGATATTTGATTATGACAATTTGTTTTTGTTATTCTAGCGCAAATAATTAAGCAGTAGTAGGGAGTATTTTTGGATCTTTCTAGCCGTTTCGCCTAGCCTTAACAGTGGATCATGTGAGTGAGGGAATAGAAATTATAGCAGTATCAATGGTGACTAGAAATATGCGCAGAACATTATTAAGTATAGTGCACAAATGTATGTGCAAAAACAGGTTCACTTCCTATTCCTTCATTCTCATGATCCGATGGGACGGACTGAATCAGAAAAAGGTCAGGTGCAGGACTGACGGCTTTACAGCGGCACGGGGGTGATATTTAGATTCTCTTTAACAGAAAAATTTTACTCTAAGAGGTTAGAGATATTTTTCGAATTAATTGTGAGATAAGTGCGGGTGGGGAGCAAACCCTTACTATAATGTCACGACGGTCACCGTAGCCTAGTTGGTAGTGCTCCTGCCTACGAAGCTGGTGGTCCTGGGTTCGAATCCCGGTAAGTGCAAATATTTGTGTGATGAGCACAAATATTTGTTTATGAGTCATGGATGTTTTCTATGTATTTAAGTATTTACCCATAGTACAAGCTTTGCTTAGTTTGGGGCTAGGATGATCTGTGTGACATTGTCCCTAGATATTATTATTATTATTTATTATTATAATAATTGGCCAGACGCTGACCGTGATGCCATTTGTAAACGTAACGGTCATAGGCCAAGTGTATAAATATATCAGTTACCTGGTTACCATAGTACAAGTTCCGACTAGTTTTGGTTCAGATGCCAGTGTGTTAGTTGTCCTAAGATATTTATGTGTCTCAATCTTCTACGGCATATGGATTATGACCATGGGATCACGGGATGCTAACTCGTCGAGCGCTCGACGCAAAGGCATTTGTGTTCTCCAAGACTTGTGTATTTTGATTCTCATGGATTTCCGCAAAGTAACGCCTTTCATAGTTCCATATGTAACGTGTACGGGACGGCATTAGGTACTACGTGGACGGGACGGGGATCAGAACGTGCTTAGTAAACACTGACGGGGATTTTAACGCACCGTGACAGTAGCTCGGAACTTAGCTTAACTTAGACGGAGACACTAGCATGTGCTAGTGCCTATAACAAGGAAACATATTTTCTTCATTTGAAGAATTGGCGAAGAAGCTACGGCCGTCATGAAGAAAAGGATTGAACGGAGCGATTGCATGCGAAGCGCAATCATGGACGCGACGGTACATGTGCGGGGCGGGACGTGCTAAACTCGTCGCCGACGATATTTTTCCCTCCCCGCACGTGCCACGTTTCCGTCTCGTCCGTACATACGCAAGAATGAAAATAAATAAAAACGTTTTTTATTCACAGAGACTTTAAAAAGCGCTTGTAAATAATAATATTAATATCCTGGGACATTATTTACGAACGGCCATCTGATCCCAAACCAAGCAGAGCTTGTACCTACTATGGAAACCAGATAACTGATATAATATGTACTCTACATATAATACTTTTCTTTTGTAAACACATAGTTATATAGATAAATTACACCCAGACTCAGGACAAACAGACATATTCATACACACTAACATCTGTCCTGTGTGGGAATCGAAACCACGACCTCAAGGAAAGCAAGCATTTGCTAACCACGCCAACAGGCCCGAACATGAATAGTCTTTCAAATTAAATATAGATATTTAATTCTAGGTACAAGTAGATTGTTCAATCGAGACTTGTATTTGATGAAGTAGAATATAATTTAATTTAAGTCAATAATGCTTTAGTTAAATATGTATTTCTTGAACTTATTGTCAAGTTGGTTATTTAAGGTTTATTGTCAATACTTATAGTTTTAGATATATATTTAATTACATCTTGTCATACTTGTCTAAATGGTAGGTACTGTCTACATTGAGAAAAGAGTTGAATATTATTATTATGATAGATCTTGTGTGTAAAACGACGTTGGCGCTTTAATACTACCACCGAATCCAGTGAATGTAATGTAAAAATGTAAATGATAGAGCAAATTAATTTTTTTACGAAACAATATTTTCTAAACTAACCGTCACGTTCCGTTCGGATAAAATCACGTTACGTATGCAGCGACCTCTATAAATTTAAAAATAAAATAAATGGTACTTACTATCTACATTGAGGAAACAGTTGAATATTATTATAATGACGGACCTTGTATAGTGACGGTCGCACTTTAATGTTACCACCGAACAAAGTAGGTACTATCATTTACATCTATATATATAAAAATCAATGCCACTTTTCGTTGTAATGTTATAATTCAAGAACGCCTTTACCGATTTGGCTAATTTTGGTCTTGAATTATTCGTGGAAGTCCAGGGAAGGTTTGTACGTAGATAAAATTTAAAAAAAGTCTTGAAAAAGTGTAAATCAACATCTTTTAGGAATTTAAAATATTTTTTTGTTTGATTAAATGAACTTTATAATCATTTTTTGTATTACTATGCCATACACGTAGCGAAGCACGTACTGGGCCGCTAGTTTTCTATATAACAATATTTCTGTCCAACAGTTGTCGTTTACAAAATGTGGGATATTCGTACAGTTCGTAAGTCTTACATTCTTCTTCGTATGATTTTAAAACAGCAAACAGCATCTAATGCATTACGATTTATGACCCAAATCTACTTCAATACAAACGCCGTAAAGGCAAAGTGTGTGAAAAAACTAAATGCAATACATCACTGGCACAAACATTATTTAATTTCTTGGGTCCCTATATTTCATAATTTCATAAACATATAATAAAATTGTAGGAAAGTCAAAACTCTACATTGAATATTTTTTAAAAAGAATACTTTGGGCGTTATCTACAGTCGAAATCGAAGCCAAAAATATAGTTTTTAGAATTTTTGTCTGTTTGTCTGTATGTATGTCCGGGCTAAACTCTAAAAGTACTGCATGGATTTACTTCAAATTTTGCATGAATATTACTGAGCGGTCGGGTCAAGATATACATACACACATACATAGACTCACGCCTGTTTCCCAGAGGGGTAGGCAGAGACAACGGATTTCCATTTGTCACGATCTTTGCATACTTCTTTTGCCTCGATTACTGACATTATATTCTTCATACATGCTCGCCGGTTTAGGGTACTTCTGACCTGCCCTTTCTTGAGAACATCTCCAATTTGGTCAGAGAATGTTCGACGTGGTCTTCCCCTTCCGGTTGTCCCATTCACACAGGCCAGGTATACTTCTTTTGTCAATCTTCTTTCATTCATCCTTTCTAAATGGCCAAACCATCTCAGCATGCGTTTTTCAATCTTTGTGACTACATCCTCTTTCACACCACAACGCTCTCTTACATCAGTATTTCGAATTCTGTCTCTCAAAGTCACACCACACATACTTCTCAGAGCTCTCATTTCCACTGCATTTATTTTACTTTCATTCTTTTTCTGCCATACCCAACTTTCACTTCCATACATTAAAGTTGGCACTAACACTCCATCGTGCACGGCTAGTCGAGCCTTCTTTGATACTTGCCGGCTACTCATAAAGGCGTGTAGTGCCCCATTCACTCTATTCCCCGCATTTACTCTTCTAACAATATCTTTTTCATATTTCCCATCTCTCGTAAACAAAGTTCCCAAATATACAAACTCATTCACCTGTTCGACTTTCTCTCCTCCAATCACAATATCACACGTTGTCGTGTATTCATCCCTCTCAAATACCATTACTTTCGTCTTACCTACATTCATTTTCATCCCTTTCCTTTCAAAAGCTTCATGCATATTTGTTACCATCACCTGCAACTCGTCCGCAGATGATGCAAGTAGAACTTGATCATCAGCGTACAGCAGACATTTGATGAGTAACTCATTCATCCTTACACCGCATTCACTTTCTTTCAAATCTTTTAAACAGCTATCCATGAATAGGTTAAACAACCACGGTGACGCTACACATCCCTGTCTAACACCCTTTTGGATGCTAAACCACTCGGTGTATGACCCGTTAATCCTCACGCAAGCTCTGGAATCCCTATAAAGAGATTTTAGTGCTTGAACAAGGTTGTCGTTCAACCCATACATGGACAGTACCGACCATAGTTCACTCCTCAACACTCTATCGTAGGCCTTTTCTAAGTCTACGAAGGCACAGTAAACCTTTTGGTTTTTGCCCAAAAACTTCTCTACTATGCTTCGCAGAGAAAAGACCTGATCCGTGCATCCCATTCCTTTCCGAAAACCTGCCTGTGCATCCCATATTTTCGCATCGGTTTCTTTCACAACTCTTTCAACCAATACTTTTGCATACAACTTACCAACGACGCTGAGTAGACTAATGCCCCTATAGTTTTTACAGTCTTGCCGTGAGCCTTTCCCTTTGTAAAGAGGTACGATGACAGCCTTGCACCAATCACTTGGCACTTTGCCGGTGGTATAGCATAAATTGAATAGGCTGCACAGCTGACTCGCTATGACGCCATGTCCAGCCTTCAGCATCTCGGAAGTAATCCTGTCATACCCTGGTGACTTACCTGATTTCATACCCTTAATAGCTTTCACAATCTCATCCATACCAATGTCATCTTTACATTTTTTCTTGTCTATACTTAGTGAACTACGTTCACTCTCTGTTACACCTCTTTCATACAAACTTTCAAAATACTCCTTCCAACGTTTTAACACGCATTCTTCCCCTTTCGCTATATTTCCATCTTGGTCTCGTATGGATTTCAGTTCTGAGGTTTGAGTTATGCCTCTTACTGATCTAACGGATTTCCAGAAAAACTTAATGTTCGTCTGAAAATCCTTAGACAACCTTCTATCAAAATTATCCTTTTGTTCATTTTTCTTTTCATTCACCAAGAATATAGTCAAGATATAGGCTACATATTATCACGTTATCACCTACGGGGCAGAAGCTGTGATAATTTATAAAGTTTAACGCGGGTAAAACAACGGGGCACAGCTAGTTCATAAATAATAAAAATAAAATGCAATTTTATATATTTATTACTAACTAATTGTAAGTGTAAAGTACCTAGCTGTTTCTAACTACCTGAAAACCATTATGAAGAAACTGAGCATATGATATATTTTATACAATATATTATGACTTACTGTCCTCTGAAATGATAACTTTTTCCAGACAAAAGTAGACTGCCTGTCAAATCCATGAGAAAGAAGATAGCCCAACAAAAATAGTTTTATTTGATCGAATATATATAATTTAATGATTAAAAAATTGATTTAAGTCCATATTACGAATGTATTTGCAGGGGAAGGTATTTTATGAGAGGAACTGGGTTCAGGACAGGCCACCGTGATGATAAAATAACACTTTGTAATTTTTTTTTCGGTCTTTTAGAGGGTGGAAATCTATGATGTTGTCACCATTATGAAGAAACTGAGCATATGATATATTTTATACAATATATTATGACGGGCCTGTTGGCGTGGTTGGCAAATGCTTGCCTTTCACGCCGCACGTGTGGGTTCGACTCCCACCGAGGACAAATATGTACATATTTGTGTCCATAAACATGTATGTTTGTCTTAAGTCTGGGTGTAATTATCTCTAAAAGTATGTATTTACAAAAGAAGTTTATACATATATGTAATATATCAGTTATCTGGTTTCCATAGTACAAGCCCTGCTTAGTTTGGAATCAGATGGCCGTGTGTGCATAATGTCCCAAAATCACGTTACGTATGCAGCGACCTTAATAATTCTAAAAATAAAATGGTGACATCGAAGTTATGAACAGCGTAACAAAACATTAACAAGGCGCTCGTTACAAAAAGTTTATATAACAAAATACGGTTGGTATCACTGTATCGCTGTAGGCCATATAATTTCCTTCGCCTGGCCACTCATTAAAAGTAAAAGTGTGTGTTTGAATTTGTTTATGGAATATAAGATTTTTGGACAGTTGTTAGGTATGAATATTTCTTTAACCGATATTCAAATGCTACAACGATACTTAACTGTATGTGTGGCGCAGCGACTAAGACACTCGCCTCACCGCTTCGTGTTGCGGGTTCGAGTCCCGCGTCGGACAACTATTTGTGTGACCCATAAATAGTTGTTCTGAGTCTGGGTGTAATTTGTGTCCGTCTATTATATGTTTGTAAAGTACCCCGCGACATAGGGATTTGTTTCCCTAGAGCGGGCGTTGTCTTTGTAAATAAAAAAAACCTAGTAAATAATTTTAAAGCCTGGGAGTGAAGGCCTGGTGATCTGTAATACAGGATTAACCTACTTCAGACACCACCTCCTCACAAATTCAGATTAATATAGAAACGTAACCTTAATGTAATGTAGATTTTACATTAATAGGTACATACCTATTAATGTAAAATCTTTTTGTGAGGAGAACATTTTATTATTATTAAAGCAAAATTAAGCACCAACGCGCGCGATAAGTACCACCATAGCAGCGTAGATATTATGACGCCGAACACTCATGTCACTCTACAGCACAGCGTTCGACCAATGAAATGGCAGAAAAACATCCAAGTCTATGACTGCAAGCATAGACATTGGCTGTAGAAAGGCTACACTGGTATGAACTTAATAAAATTGAATGTCACCTGAGAGCACATAAACAAAGCTCTTAATAGTTAGTAGCTAGCCGTTGTGGCCGAATACGGTCAGGATAGCTAGATATAGATATCCATATGTAGCGTCTAAGACGTACATTTGAAAGTGACCGAAGAGGTAAATCACCTAGGCACCTGGCGAGTCTATAGATGGGTGACCGCCAAAGTGGTTTAATTTCTGATAGTCTCCATACTTTGAAGGTCAAGTTAAGCTGTTAGTCCCAATTGCAGTCGTTATACAACAGTCGTTAAACCATGCTATATAGGAGCCAACTGGCGGTTTGAACAACTCTGGCATTAGGGTCACCATATGATAAAGTAAAGTAATTTGAAACGAACTATATCGTTGCTTTTACATCCCTAGCTTGTAATAAAATGTATGTACTTAAAAGTGACGCATCTTTAACATGTTACTTTTAATTTAAGAACACTTATCGATTATTGAAGCACCGCACCGTCTAAGAAGATTCTGTTTCTGAAAAAAAAAGATGGATATTGTCTATAGAAGTTCTGTCAAAACTGTTTTTTAATATGTTTTGTCTGTGGATAGAGAAATTTGGACTAACGTGAGTAAGGAAATAAACTAACAGTGTTACTTAAGTACAATGTAACTATTGACTGTGCCTGCGTAGTGATACAGTATACATACATACATGTGTGCGTCACAGGGTGATGTCATTCCTGGCCCTGGATCCTAACGGATGGCAGGTAAGTGACCATTTTGTCATGGCTTCCTCTCCTTCAGCAGACTAAAAGAATAATAGACAGTGATTAATAGCTCAATGAATGGCTTATATATGAGAAAAGCGCGAGCTTTTTTATCAACCGATTACACAAATCTGACAATGGAATATTAAGTGCCATATGCCGTATCATCATCGCCGCCTGGTACCCATAGTACAGGCTTTGCTTAGTTTGGGGCTAGGATGATCTGTGTGACATTGTCCCTAGAGATTATTATTATTATATACAGCAAAAAGAAATTGTAGGTAACTCTTATGTGTGAATGTTGTGGTGGCATATTTTGGAACGAAGTTCCTTATCGCGCGTTGTGAAAGGGGGCTAGACGGAAAAAAATCTTACGAAAAGTTGTCACGACACTTTTTGCAGCTGTGCGGCGTGCGCATGTTTCTCTGTCTCTCTCTCTCTCTCTCTCTCTCTTATAGAAAGCAAGCCAGATATTTACATTTCTATTTCGTATTGAACAGTGTGGTGTCGCGACGATTATTTTTGTTGAGTGTATACAGGTTTTTTGTACATAATAAATAATAAGAAATAACTTCGTTCCATCCGGGTGTCCCTTGACATCTCTCAAGTTTATTTAATATTTTAACAATTATTCATGGTCATGTTTATTATTGAAGTTATACTTCTTTTGGCGCGATGGAGAAAAATGATGAGAGTGAATTTTTACGATGCGCGCGCACACCGACACCTAAATTTAACAGCATGAAGTTAGTTCTAGGTGGTATGAGAGTGAATTTTTACGATGCGCGCGCACACCGTATGATAACTATGTTCAAGTTGTATATTCTAGTATTTTTATATGTAGAACACGTGTTTCGTAAGGGTACAATTAAACAGTGTGAATAAATAAATATTATTTTGGTGTTTTTATTAAATCAATTTCATATACGACGGTGATACTAATAATTTATTTTTCCATATGCCAAAGAAGTATAACTTCTAACGCGTGTACATAAGTACACACACTCTTTTTTTTTATTTATAATAAGTACTATCATTATTGTGTTTGTTTGTTTCAGTGTTATAACACCCTCAGCAAGATACAAATAGTGATATCAATGTAATGTCGTCAAAATTTAATCAAATTATTACACGTTTTTCCATTTCATATCTGATATTGGTAGAATTATCGACCACGGCACTAATTGCCATTTATAAAAAAGAAGAAGAAGAAGCTATATACAGCATTAACATCTTCCTCGTATATGGCAATTGATTGATTCCTTCAACTTAATAAATTATCTGTATCGTATATGAGTCTTCGTAGTATGTACCTATATTATAATTTAATTTAATTATTTATTTTTGTATAATTTTTTATAGATCTGATTTTATTTTATTTTTATCTAGAGTAGTGAGTCTATCTTAGGGATACCCTAAGAAAGAGCAACAGGTAATTAGATTATCATGATTAGCATGCATATAGGTAACTTTTGGTGAGAGGAGAAGAGTCGGGGCAAAGCGATTTATGTTGAGCGGCATATATTACGGTAGCCACCTATCGTTAGGTAACTCTCATGCTTGCTTAACGATTTAATAGTAACAAAAATACAAATAGTTTCCCTTTTTGTATTTATTTATTTATTAAACAATAAAATACACATGCATTGATTGAATTAATTACAAGACACAAAACAGGCGTTGTTCGCATTGTTGCGATAACGACAAAACGGCGCCTTTTGTCAGTAGTACTATTTTTATGCATCGGTCTAGTGTAGTAGCGACGATATTCTCATTTTAAAAATAGTACTACCGACATGCTGGTACCATTTTTATTTTGTCAACCATCGTTCTGTGAAATTTAAACTACAAAATATTTAGATGTAAAAAAACGTTACATTATGGTAGAATATTCTTTTCAAGGACTCGAAATACTTTGCTTGCGAAGCTGGCAAAACCAAATTTTTAGGTATAACCAGGCTCTCAAGGTAGGTACTATGCTTATTTGTTCTATTGGACTACCTTGTTGGTCTAGCGGTAGCGTGTTCAATGAAGTCCTGGGTTCAATAACCAGGATGAGCAAAAAAGAAGAAATATTAGGTTGTTCTGCTAAGAAAAATTATCAGTATCTGGTCTTCTATCTGGACGTGCACCCTCGTGCCTTGAAGAGCACGTAAACCGTCGGACCTGTCTTTGGTGACGAGTCAGCTATGTGTCCCATCGTACAATGAGAGTGAGGGATTAGAAAGTGCGCCTGTATTGGCGTATTGCTAGGCTCTATTTAAACTGGTCACCGTGGCTGAAATCCTACTAAGAAGACATTATTATGATAGGTATTATAAGCTTAAAGTGTAAACCTAGATTTAGTATCAAAACATCACAAATAGCGCAAAAAATTTTTTGCAAATACGGGACTCAGCTATTTAGAGTTTCATACCAAAATGATAAAATGGAACCCTTGTGTTTTGACTTAGTTTGTCCATCTGTCACAGCTATATATTACATTTATTATTTTTATATTATTCTAGATTAGAAAAAAACTAAAATTTGAAATAGATAAGAATGGTTTAAAATTTTGTTTACCTAACATTATTCATGTTTAACTTAGAAATTTATAATCGACGATAGAAATTTGGACGTTCATAATTTTTCTAGGATGGGTTTCAATTCAAAGAAGTTATCAAACTAAAGGAATTTACTTGAACATTGCAAAAAAATACATACGCCGAGTTATTTTCTAGCTTTTTTCAAAACGAATGCCAAATTCAAAATATATAAAATAATTTATTTCAGATTTTGTTTGAATTTCACACGTAACATTTAATTATATTTCTAACTTGCACTTGTTATGCAATTTTGCAAGTTTGCGGGTTTTCTATAAAAACACGAAATAAATAAGCACATTGCTAGTTTTATTTTTACCCCAGATTAACAGAAAATTTGTCGTAATTGTATCCGTAGAAAAGACAATTATACGTACATACAAATGTATATTAGTCACTGAAGATAGTAAGTATTTCTTCTGTGTACGGTCAAATGCCCATAAAATAAGATTTACCCTTAGAAAATCTTATTTTCTCTACCGGAAGTGATGAAGCAAACTAAATAGTAGCGCCACCTGGCGAGGCGCTCACCGGAAGTTGGGTTTATTGACGGAAATGGACTGGCCGACCGGATATAGCAATTTACACGGCGCTCTCAGTTTGTTGACTGCGAAGGAAATAAGATTTATTTACAGTTTGTTTGCGCGACTTGGTTTAGGAGATTAGAGTGTCTGTAGAGAATTAAGGAATGAAAATATTTATGTAAAAGAGTTGTAGATTCTCATGATAGAGTTTGCTTGGAACCGATGGTTGGTTGACGTGGTTGGTAAATGCTTGCCTTGCATGCAGGTAGGAGGTTCGATTTCCACTCAGGACAGATATTGTGCATGAACAAGTCTGTTTGTTCTGGGTCAACTGATATACTACTTTTCTTTTGTAAATACATACTTATAAAGATATCTTTAGGAAATATCTTTAGGAAATCAGTTATCTGATTTCCATAGTACAAGCTCTGCATAATAGGGGATTCCCTCATGCGTGCTTTTGCAGCGCTGGTAAGCAGCGTGCGTAAAACTTCTACATGCACGCTTGACTTGGATGTTTTCTATGTATTTAAGTATTTATCTATCTATATAAGTATGTATATCGTCGCCTGGTACCCATAATACAAGCTTTGCTTAGTTTGGGGCTAGGATGATCTGCGTGACATTGTCCCTAGATATTATTATTATTACTTACGCTGGTGACTGCGTGACGTGAGCTTTATGAAAGGTGTGATCAAGCGAGGCAAACGGAAGCTGAGAGGGAGATATACTTAAGTAAGTGAAGATAGAAGGAGTGAGAGCTACGTTTCGTATATTACCGTAGAGGAGAGGCAAGAGAGAGAGAGGTGTGAGCGCACATTTTCTTTCTCTCACAGTCTGTTACGTTTCGTATATCTAAGTGACGGTCACCGTAGCCTAGTTGGTAGTGCTCCTGCCTACGAAGCTGGTGGTCCTGGGTTCGTATCCCGGTAAGTGCAAAAATTTGTGTGATGAGCACGAATATTTGTTTCTGAGTCATGGATGTTTTCTATGTATATAAGTATTTATCTATCTATATAAGTATGTATATCGTCGCCTGGTACCCATAGTACAAGCTTTGCTTAGTTTGGGACTAGGATGATCTGTGTGACATTGCCCTAGATATTATAAAAAAAAAAGTTTTACTTCAGTGGTGTGGTAAAGCACACTCATTTTTTTTGTTTAGCACTAGCATAAATATAAGTCATTATTAATAAATTACCGTAGATGATATACTTGAAATCAATATGTAACCTATTATAAAAACCATCGCGAATAGCGCAAGACCGGCAATTGTGGAGATCTTTGGGGAAGACCTTTGCCCAGCAGTGGACGTGATTCATTCTTTGGAGAACAATAGACTCTGGGAGTCTATTGTTCTCTAAAGTATTGATATCTTACGCTTTTTATTACCGATATGTCAAGTTTGGTGAACACGTACCGTCAGCATATAAATTAAAAGCCAGTAGCAGTAACATTGTATTATTATTTGTTCTATTCGTTATTTTCAATTATATAATCTTTACTCTCAGGAAAATCTGATGGGCAGATACACAAAGTGTCATAGACTATGTCAACGAATTGCGGACAAAATTTATAGACGTGAATCACTCACTTATAGACAGATCAGAGAAGCCGGATTCAAAGCTAGTGAAAGAATGAAAACACGTTACGATCGCCAAGCTTATGGTGAAAAGCTAGTTTTGAAGAAGAATCATTACTCTGGTTGCATAACCCCACCCGGCGAAAAGGAATATCTCCAAAATTGCAACCTAGTTGGGAAGAGCCTTACAAAGTCATTACACTGATATACGACGTCACTTATAGGATACAGCGGAACCCAAGAAGCCCTGCGAAGATTGTACATGTAGATCGGTTGGCGCGTTATTATGGCAATAACAATGATCGTGATGACCATGTCTAAGGCGGGGGTGATGTCACGTTAGGGCTTCAAACCCTAATACCAGTAAGGGATTTTGATGGCTTTTAGAATGTTCTAAATAATACCAGAACAAAAGAAAAAGGACCTGATGATAAGGACACACAAAATTCTTAATGTAAAAATTTACATTAGATGTTACTAGAATAATTAGAAATAGATAGAGCGAGTTGTATGAATGACAAGAAAGAGATAGGTGAAGGCAAGGACAGAAGCATTACGACTAATCTGTCATATAGGTGAATTGTCTAGAAAAAGAAATGACTTACGAAATGTTAACATTTGGAACAACTTAGGGGTATACATAAGTTTTGCCCTTGATAGAATTGGGACGTGCAACGCTAACAACTATATATGTCTAAGTGGGACATGTGTATATGCGAAAAAGAGGAAAAATCTAAGACTTACCTGATATTGAACTTGAGTTCCGCTAATGAACCTAAAATGTAGCCAATGTACATTGGGTACACATTATTTTAGGTACACCGACACCACGTCTTAATACTGCTGTACTTAATTTTTGGAAAATCACCAATGCGTCATTGACTTTCGCTTAGTCAATATAGTCTAATACGTAAAATAAATGATCTAAAGGGAATAGAAGCGGGCAGAAAACGTTCGACTCGTCGTAGGAGTGATAAAAGCGAGACAAGGTTTTCGGGTCGACATAACGGGAATCGATGTAAAGGGAATGAATCGTGGACGTCTTTCGGCGGATATGATGATGATGATTAAAACCATCTAAACTCGTAAAAATCTCTTGAACAACCGCTACAGTTGGAAAAATGTGTTTTGTACAGACGCCAGCAGATCCAGCTACCCCAATCTGACAAATTTCTTTTATAGATTTTCAACTTTATCACATAAGCATAAGGTTCACTTTCATTTGAGGAAATTTGATAAATTAGGGTAGCTTGATGTGCAGACGTCTGTACATATTCAGCCTAAACTATCTGAAAAACAGACACAACATTACATTCTGGCTATGAATGAGCTGATTGACCTTGGCAATTATAATAATGAAAGATTAGAATCGCTCAGCAATAATTATTCCTGTATGTGTCAACGGTCACTTAGCCATTCCTCTCCACCAAATGATACTTCTGCTTTATTGCAAATTAGTAGTGATAAGAATAACACTAGTTTCATTAGTCAATCTCAATCTGTAATGAACAAAGCATTAGCAGTTAAGTCAAGTACACAAGGAATGAAAAAAAAAATTTAAACCTGAAATAACAATATTCAGTGATGAAATAGGTAAAAACTTAGGGCGCTTACTGTCAACAGAAGGACATTCAAACATCAATTTTTGTATGCCGGGTGCCTATTGTCACCACATTTTTAAAAAGATCCTTAATTATAAATTTAACAATGATGGAAATCTAATTCTTTTTATGGGAAATAGGGGTAATTTAAACAAAAAAACCCTAATTAAGTATATTGATTGTTTAGATCGTTTAAATATAAGTAAAATTGTTATGTTTACATTTCCTTATAGCCATAGTTTGTCACAGGAGGAAAATAGGATAAGGTATAATTTGAATTTGACATTACATGCAATGTCTACTTATATGAGAGGAAAACTACATGTAATTGACATTAACTCCTATGTTAAGAAACCCTTTTATTTGACAAAAGATAACTATTGTTATCTGCCTAGTATTTATACCAGACAAATAGCTTTGTCGCTATGTTATTGCTTTCATATTTCAGCCAAGAACTTGGCTAAACATACTGCTTCTATTGAGCAATGTACTGATGCTATAGATAATGTCAGTACTTTTCCTACTGACAATGACATATCCAGATTGAATGGTGACATCTGTATACAGGATAATTTAAATTAACCAATATGACAATAGAGAATCACTCTTGCATAATAGCAAAATCAAATCTTAATTGTACAGTCAAACTAGATAAGGAATGTTCAGATCTTGTAATGGAAAATAATGTGAACCCATCAAACATAAATGCCTACAATAAGAAAAACCAAAAAAATTGTATCAACCTGGTGCATCAAAATATTCGAGGTTTGATGGGGAAAGAGTTAGAATTGGAGTTGTTTTTGAATTGTAGCAATATTGATATTTTATGTTTAACTGAGCACTGGCTACAGCCCCATCAATTCATTTCCAGCTTCAATAGTCACCAGGTTGCAAGCTCGTTCATCAGGGAAAAGTATATTCATGGTGGCTCTCTAATATTAATAAATAATTTGTTGAAGTTTAAAGAAAGAAGTGATGTTGTGAGACTCTCTGTTGAGCGAGTAGTAGAGATTTCATGTGTTGAGTTGGAGCGATTTATTAATATGACATTAAAAGCGATTTAGAAGTTGCGACTGAGTTTGAAAAATATTTTTCTAATGTTCCAATCGATGTTACCAAATCTCTCGCGTCTTCTTCTGTATCTGCTGAGGTAATACTCCAGCAAAGCGTAGAGAAGTGTGACACAGATTTTGAATTCTCGGTGGTTAACCCTAAAGATATTTTAAATGCTTTCAAAAGTATTAATATGAAAACCACTAGAGATCTGTGGGGTTTATCTGTTAAGACTATTTCATCAATTATAATTATAATCGCCCACATCTAGCTGCTGTGTTCAATTGCTGTGTCGCATCTGGCGTGTTTCCTGACTTGATGAAGTATAGTAAAATTATTCCATTGTTTAAAGCTGGTGATACTTCAGATCCTTCAAATTTCCGACCTATTTCCGTATTGCCCACTCTAAGTAAAATATTTGAAAAGCTAATACTTAGCCAGTTGCTCAGTCACTTTAATATACATAATTTACTTCATCGGAAACAGTTTGGATTCACAAAGGGTTGTTCAACTATAGATACAGGAGGCAATCTGTTAAAAAGTATATTCGCGGCTTGGGAGGACTCGCAGGATGCATTTGATTGTGTTCATCATGACACTCTTGTCAGGAAACTACACCACTACGGTATCAGGAACAAGGCTCGCGAACTTTTGACTTCTTACTTGGGCAATAGAATTCAGAAGGTCGATATAAATGGTAAAAAATCTGCGGGATCCCCAGTGGTAATGGGCGTTCCACAGGGATCGATTCTCGGTCCATTCTTATTTTTAATCTATATTAATGACTTACCCTACTATGTAAGGGATAAACATGAGATTGTTTTGATTGCGGATAATACTTCATTGACGTTTAAAATAAATCGACAATTACGCAATTTTGACGAAGTAAATGACGCAATCTCTAAAGTTGTTCATTGGTTTAATGCTAATAATCTTTTGCTAAATGACAAGAAAACTAAAGTCATCAAATTCTCTACACCTAATGTGAAACAGGTGGCTACCAATGTACAGCTTAATGGGGCTGGATTGACCCCTGTTGAGTCAACTGTGTTCTTGGGTATCACAATTGATTCAAAACTACAATGGGGCCCACAAATAGAAAAACTATCAGGAAAATTAAGTTCTGCTGCATATGCTGTTAAAACTATAAGACGCCTTATTGATGTGGATACGGCTAGAATGGTTTATTTCAGTTATTTTCATAGTATAATGTCCTATGGAATTCTTCTCTGGGGTAGCACTGCGGACATTAACACCATATTTGTATTGCAAAAAAGAGCTGTAAGAGCGATATATAAACTTGGTCCGCGAGAATCTTTGAGAGAGAAGTTTAAAGAGATTAACATTCTGCCTGTAGCATGTCAGTATATATATGACAATCTAATTTATATGCATAAACATAAAGACTCCTTCTGTAAAAGGAGTGATACTCATAATATAAATACTAGATATAAGCATTATTTTGTGTTACATACCACCCGTCTCCACAAAGTAAGTAACTCTTTTATGGGGCAATGTATAAGATTCTATAATAAACTTCCCAATGATATCCGAGAAATGTCTATGAATAAGTTTAAAAGATTTATAAAAGCCAAATTGTGTAGCAGGGCTTTCTACAAAACTTCTGATTATTTAAGTGACAAAACAGCTTGGGATTGAGTCGCTCTAAATTAACACATTTAAATACAATGTAATTATATGTAAGAAATAATTATTTAGAAAAAGGATTCCTACTGAGTTTTCTGGCAGTGTTTCTCAGTAGCTGCCACGTCATGCACTTCACGGTAGGGTAAAAAAAATTGACGATTCCACACTAATGTAATGTGTTAACGGAATAAATGACTTTTCATTTTTCACTTTTTTCCACCTAACTGGCGCCAACTCGCATGCTAAGCGCAGTGGCCCCAAATGGTTACGCTGTGGAAATCTTTGGGAGGGCCTATGTCCTGCAGTAGAAGATATCACACTGATAATGAAGATGATGATGACAGAACAAGGCTCAAGGAACATCTCCGGGGTTTGACCACTGGCCATGACCTTTGGCTTAGTATTCAAGGTCATTAATCACAAGACTAACAGGCCAGGCAGTCAAATTAAAAAAAGGAGCAAAACTTACGCCCGATTGCCCTATGAAGCGGTCGAGCCCTCCTAGGCTAACTCGTAACGTCATGCTGAAGAAAAAAGGAACTTAGCTACGAATCTTCTGTATTATGATGAATGATTGCTGGTAGACCCGACTGTCCCATCCAGAGACACTGGGTGGAGACGGTTATAGGTGCTAATTAGTTTAATAAATTAGTAAATTATATATTAACAATACTAATATAGCATGTAAGCATAACTGGTTACTAACACAAAACTAACGAATTATGGGTTATGCCTGAAATAAAGATTTTATTATTATTATTATCTTACTAAAAAACATTTGATAATATCTTTGACAGTTAAACACACAAATAGAAAAATAATTGAATCAAATTAATTTCAACATTTTCTTTGATATTTATCGTACGTCCCTTTCAACAGATAAAACGAGGCGATAGTGTAATCATGTTAAAATCAAATAACTTGTTAAACAGAGCAATTTGTTGTCGATCAGATAGCGCTCCCTCGTGTCCATCCACCGTGACTAAACGGAGTTTAGCACCTCGTGTGCTCAAGGGTGATTGATGACATTATAAACCTCGGAACGAACAACTCCAACACGCAACTTCGAAAAGAATTGTAACTTTCAATAGTTGAGGGATTTGGCTGAAATATAGCTAAGAAGGTAGAAACAACAGTAAGGTACGGTCACCCCGTTGGTGAAAAGAAGGTGAAAAGTGAGAGGCATAATATCCATACATAAGTAAAATCTTTGCTGTGTGGTGACGGCGCGGCGGCGAATACCAGAATATCATCACACCATATATCCCGTGGGGGGTGTAGAACTCGACCCGAGGGAATATATACCAGAGGACGGGCAACAGCTTCCTTCTGAGTACTATGACCATCTTACTGAGATCGCAAACCCGTTTGCCAAACGTGGCGATTATGGCATATCCCCAGGATGATTCTTGGAGGAGGCTTGTCCAGCAGTGGACTTCTTTCGGCTGTAATGATGAGTAAAATTTTGTATATCCACCGTGACTGAACGGAGTTTAGTACCTCGTGTGCTCAAGGGTGACTGATGACATCATAAACTTCGGAAATAAAATCTCCAACACGCAACTTCGAAAAGAATTGTAACTTTCAATAGTTGAGGGATTTGTCTGAAACATAGCTAAGAAAGTAGAAACATAACGGTACGTTCATGCATCTGCATGAACGCACGTGGATGCATGTTCAGTCTCCCCGCAACCCGCGCGGTGTACGTATGTCATTTAGTGCGTTCTAAACTCTAATATATCATAATAAATCATTAAACCAAACCTTTATCGCAAATAAAACCATCTATACGTGAATAACATCCATTAACCATAAAGTGAATTATCATCTTAAAGCAGTGATTAAGTGAAATTAGTAAAACATTTAAAAGAAACAATTAAGTAATCCTAACAAAGTGCAGTGACTTGCAAATGTGATGTGCAAAGGTGAATGACCTACACACCGTGCCTTTCACTTTTAAAGGTCATTCCCTACACAGTAATAAAGTCTATTACTAAGTACTCGTCTTTTTCGCTAACATACACTAAGCGATTCTGGCCTAGCGGCCAAAGCGTCAACTACACCGCGCTGCATTCTAAGAGGTCGACGGTTCGAGCCCAGCAAGCTGCAAAAGTTTTTGTCAATCTTTAAAGTTATTATTATTAAAAATGGATGAACATGTAACGTTTAGAAATCGCCAAGACAACAGTTACAACTCAATGTTCGATACTTCTAATACGAGTACTTCGTCTTCAAAGGATATGACAATGTTAAGTGAACCAAACATATCTGTCAGTCAAGGAAGTCAAGAAGAATTACAAAAACTTACCTATGAATTGCAAATAGCCAACAATGAAATCGACAACCTAAACTTGGAAGTAACGAGTCTAAAGAACGAGCTACAAAAATGTCATAATATCATAAACAATTATAAAAAAGTTCACTTTGAAGACAGTAATATTATGATGACCCCCATTAGCAGGAGACGTAAAAAATCTAGGATCTGCCATAAGACAAATGATATGCTTCTCCATAGTTCAAAAAAACTAAAGGAACAGATAACTATCTCTACTGATGACCAGCAGATATCACAAAATTCAGGCGACCCGTCGTGACTCACAATCATTAGGAAATGCAGTATCCTCAGAAGACTATGAGAAACATGAATATTTTTCTTTTCCCTTGCACAATACTTTTGGAGAAAATTTGGCAGAAACACCAGAGAGCTTCATGGCTCAAGAAGTTGAACTTAATTCCCATACTACTTCTAAACGAAATAACGATTGCTTCAAACAATTTGACGGGAATCTATGTATTATAAGTAATAACAAATTTAATAATGTATTGTCAATAGCTAAAAGCACTTTTCCAAATTATAATTTGTGTCATTATCTTTCACCAAACTGCTATCTTAAGAATATGTTATTTAATCTAAACTCGAAACTAGATAATTTTAATATGAACGATTATTGCATAATACTTATAGGTAGTGAGGACTTCGAAAAATCTAATAACTATGCTAATCTAATTCAAAATTTAAGAGAAATATTAATGAAGATTACACATACTAATATTATATTATGCTTACCAACATTTAGACTTAGCTATTATTCTAATATGTATAATTGTAGAATAGAAATGTTTAATGAGTTGTTACTTCAGGACATAAACAAACACAACTATGTATGGTTATTTGACTCTAATCAAAATTTGTCAAATGACTGGACTATGTTTAGAAGGTCGGGAAGTCTTAATAACAACGGAATGAAAAATATTTTCACCAATTTACACGATCTCATATTACATAACGTTCTTATCTCCGAGGGTGAATTATCAGGAGTTCAGGTTGACCAGAACCAAAGCAATTTGTTAAAAGAAAGTTACAATAATACAAAAGAGCCTGAGGTAACACATTATAAAAATGACACCAGCAGTATGTCTGGTTTATTTCGTGTATAATAATTTAAATATTTTACACCAAAACATAGCAGGACTTATCAATAAATCAGATATGCTAACTGTATCTTTAACTGAATTCTTCACAGAATCTGTCGATATTCTATGTATCACAGAGCATAATATGGTTATAGAAGATATAAATAGACTACAAATACCATCGTACAAATTAGCGACAGCGTTTTGTAGAAAGAATAGAAATGGAGGCACCTGCATTTTAATAAAAAAAAGTCATCCATTTAAAGTACTTGAGGAGGTGGCGACTCTATCAGTCCCCAATGTCATTGAATGCTCGGCTATCGAATTGACCCAACATAATTTACTAATTGTTTGCATTTATAGAATTCCACATCATAGTAGTCAAGCTTACGAAATATTTTTTCAAACTCTACATAACATTCTGAGTAAATACAGAATAAAAAATTAAAAAATCATTGTTGCAGGCGACTTCAATGTTAATTTACTTAACAAGAACAAAGTATCAATGGAGCTCATAAACTTACTTGCGTCATATAACTTGCAATTCCAGTTTAATTCACCTACACGTTTGGTCAGTGGCACATGCATTGACAATATTGCTCACAATATTAGGGGTTGCAAAGGAGAGATAATTGAGTTGGCGCTATCGGATCATACTGCCCAAATAGTTAAATGCCCAGTCAAAAAAAGTTGCAATTTTAAACACTATTATGTGCATAGACGTGACTATTCTAAGGAAAATATTGATAAATTCGTAGATTGCCTTAGTAGTTTAAGCTTCAGTGAAGTCTATGAATCAAATGATCCTAATAGTGCATTTTCTGGTTTTCATGAAATGTTTCTGATGTTCTACAACCTATGTTTTCCTAGAATCAAAGTAAGAAAAATGGTTTATGGTAGTCCTAAGTGGATTTCTAAAGGTGT
Source organism: Pseudoips prasinana (assembly GCA_951640165.1). Lineage (NCBI taxonomy): Eukaryota > Metazoa > Arthropoda > Insecta > Lepidoptera > Nolidae > Pseudoips > Pseudoips prasinana. The sequence goes on from OX621254.1 coordinate 12,088,542, forward strand.
TAAATTATGCAGGAAACGTAGAAGACATCTTTTATGGAAGTATAGGAAGGATCCATCAGACTATAATAAAAACATTTTTAAAATGTACTCTAAAAGATACAAGTGCATTTTACACCTAACGTAGAAATCACAAAACTCTCACTTCATTAAATTGTCGACTAACAAATCGAGAGCCGTTTGGAATGTAATTAACAAAAATCGTATAACTTTAAAAGATAATATTAGCTCAATAAGGCATGGTGATAGAATGATATCTGACCCAAAAATGATGGCTAACTTATTCAATGATTCCTTCGTCAATGTCACTAATAACAAACATAGCTTTAATTGCATTAATTATAGAACGATAAAACATCAATGCAAATCATTCTTTATGACACCTTCTATACCATATGATATATGGAAAATAATTAATTCTTTAAAAAATGTTCACAGCACAGGTTACGATGAGATAACTGTAAATGTAGTCAAATCAGTATCACATATTATTTCACCAGTTTTGAGTCATACGATTAACTTGAGCATATTACATGGTATCTTCCCTGAGGCTTTAAAGCCCACCATTATTAAGCCTATTTTCAAAAAAGGTGACAGTACAGATATGAATTGTTATAGACCAATAGCATTTGCTTCTGTTTTCTGTAAGATCTATGAAAAAGTTATAAACGAACCATTGTATAAATTCTTTGAAATTAATAATATATTTTCACCTGTACAATATGGTTTCCGCAAAAGTAAGAATATCAACATGGCGGTATATAATTTTGTCAATTCGGTAATAACGAATATGGACAAACGAAACTTTCCTATAGCAATGTATCTTTTGATCACGTGGATCACAAACTACTGCTTCATAAGCTCTACTGTTATGGCATAAGAGGCAATATTCTTAATTTGGTAGAATCTTATCTATCGAATAGGTCTCAAGCAACACGAATAAATAGAGTGTGTCCTATAAAAAAAACAGAGGAGATCTATCAATCAGATTTTAAGGAAAATGTATATGGTGTCCCACAGGGAAGCGTAATAGGTCCATTCTTATTTCTTATATATATCAATGACTTTCCAACAATAACTGACCATCACATGACTTTATTTGCTGATGATAGTACCGTTTTATTTGTAGGCAACCAACAGAATATCTCAGAAAACATTAAACAATTTCTTTCCACCACTACTGATTGGCTTACCCAAAATAATTTAAGTCTAAACATTAACAAGACTACCATCATGAAGTTCAGTCAAAGGGATCAGACAAACTCTGATCTCAATATAATATTTCAGGATACATTAATCTCAGAAGTAGACAAAATAAGATTCTTAGGTTTAAATATTGATAGAAGGTTAGATTGGAAATCCCATGTAGATTACGTATGCAAACGTCTTCATCAACAATCATATGCTCTCTATAGATTGAGGCAAATAGCGGACAATTCAACGGTACTCACAGTTTATCACGGACATGTAGCCTCTATACTGAGATATGGTTTGATGTTCTGGGGCAACTCAACTCACAAAGACTTGGCATTTAAAGCCCAAAAAAGGTGTGTTCGCTCTATAGTTAACATTCAGTCAACTGATTCATGCAAACCTCATTTTGTAAGCCTTAAGTTACTCACGCTACCATGCATGTATATCTTTGAATGTGCCATTTTCGCAAAGAATAATATAGAACTATATCAATTTAGCACTAGGGCTAGGCGTATGGACAAGATGATACGTGTACAACACAAAACAACACTATTCCATAAAAGTGTTTTCTATCTGATACCTGAAATTTTCAACAAACTACCTAAGGCTATTAGAAATTTAACAAATATTAATGATTTTAAGAGAACATTATATCAATATTTAATTGAGAAATGTTACTATAATATTCATGATTTCTTGAATGAAAATAATAGTTAATTTTAATGTCTCGATAATAATGAATCATAATGCCTATAATGTATAATTTAATTTATGTGCAATTAATCTAATGTTATAATTAAATTAAAAGTATGTACCTACTATATTATAAGACAAGAAAAATATTGTATGCCAATTTGGCGGAACATGGCTGAACAAACTATAATGTAACACCTCCTATACCTATATACACAATAAAATATATTTGTATTTGTATGTTCTGTGTGTTGGACTGTGCGTGTTTTCTATACAAACGGAGATACTTATAAGCAACGTTAGAACACGCACTCACGCACAACGCTGCATCATGCGGGGCAGTATGCCAATCGCATAACATAGAAGGTAAAATATAGCGGTACGGTGTGGTCACCCCGTTGGTAAAAAGAAGGTGAAAAGAGAGGGGCATAATATCCATATATAAGTAAACTTTTGTCCATCCACCGTGATTAAAGGGAGTTTAGCACCTAGTGTGCAAAAGGGTAATTGATTACATTATAAACCACGGAACGAAAAACTCCAACACGCCACTTTGAAAAGAGTTTTAACTTTCAATAGTTGAGGGGTTTGTCTAAAACATAGCCTAACATACAAGGTAGAAATATAACAGTACGGTACGGTCACCCCTTTGGTGATAAGTGAGGGCAATAATATCAATACATAAGTAAAATTTTTGCTGTTTGGTGACGGTGGTGAATACCAGAATATCATCGCCTCATCTCATCCCGTGGGGGGGCGTAGAAGTCGACCCGAGGGAATATCTATCATAGGACGGGCAGCAGCTTCGTTCTTGTCCAGCATTGGACTTCTTTCGGCTGTAATGATGAGTAAAATTCCATCCACCGTGACTGAACGGATTTTAGCACCTCGTGTGCTCAAGGGTGATTAATGACATCATAAATTTCGGAAAGAATTGTACCTTTTAATAGTTGAAGGATATGTCTGAAACATAGCTAAGACAGAAACATAACGTTACGGTATTGTACAATATCCATACTATGTATCTATTCACCCCCTTCGTTGGTTGGTAGCGTGTCAACTGCAGATAATGAAGTCTTCAGTTCTAACCCGGATCGGGCCAAAAAGTGTCATTCCGATTTTTCTGGCGAGAGAAACCATTGGGTGTGCACCTGTGTATATTTTAATTTTTTTAGTACAATCAACTCGCTGCCATCCGTTCCCAGACTAGGCAGAGCCTGTACTATAGTACAAGCAGGCATCTGATAGATATACTTATATGTTTCTATACATACATATTTTTGATAAAATACACCAAGAAACGTAACCAATAATCCTGCTAATCACAGTAAAAATTGTCCTGGGTGGGGATCGAACCCACGACCTCTGGCTTACCAGTCAAGATTACTAACCATTAGAACAACAGGCCAGTCAAGGACACATAGTTGCCTTAGATAGTATGTCTTGTGTAGTTGGCTAGTCTACGTTGAGATTGGCCAATTCATCTAAGTATCATGGGCCACATATGCCAGTAAAATTAATGGCGAAGTTTCTTTACATGAAATTTCAGAGAGGAAATAAAATTGTAACTGATGTCCTTAGGATGCACGTAACATCCTTAATATATAAATTAAAATTTTATTTATTTATAAATACATTTCCATATTTTGAGTTCAGTGGTACCTACGTTGTGGAGTAGTTATTTGACTTTATTACGACATCAAGCTCAACTTCACATCTAGTGAACATGTCTCTAGCTCCGGGAAGACGGCGATCTATTTGTGGCGCAGTCGCTGTGCCGGACTGGCAGGAGTCGTCAATAGGGGAGGGCAATCCAGAGCCCTCCCAGGGTACGTGTCCCGACCATCTGGGACATGGCGCAAAAGGAGAGCACCGGAGCAGCATACCCGCGATCCCGGGGCTCCCCCCATCAGGCGCCAAGAGAAGTCCACGGCAGGATATGTTTAGTCGGTGCGAGTCCCACATACCCACCCGCGTACACTTTTTGCGGATGGCATGCGTAGGCATTCGTAGGCATTCCCCCTGCCTTATAAAAAAAAGCCAAGCCGAGCTGTAAACAAAAAATACCATTCATTTCATAAATTTTGTCCGTTTCTCATCTATAGATAGCCCACGTGCCTAGTTGCTTACTCTCGCTAATTATTATGAACCGGTAACGACAACTTGTTGGCCTCATGTTAACATTAATTCTAATCATAATTTACAATTTTTGACACTTCGACCCAATATAATAACGTCAAGCTAGTGAGTTTTCTATAATAACAAACTTCACTCGAGTCCACAAAGACGGCGCTAAAATCAATTTGACAACAACTTAGTTACACTGACATCCAGTTTCATTTCTGCGTGCACCATCCATGCAAAATCGCCTTAGGGAAACACCAGGTTAAACAAACCCCTGCTAAAATAAAAATAGACTTTATTACATTAAGTTAAGGTGGATTTTTGAGATGTGTTAAGGCCTGGTTTCAATGGTATATGTGTGAGCATCATCTAGGTGCGTTTGTGGTCGTTTGAGCATCGGTACGCTTCAGAGGGTACGTTATAGAGTAATGGGCGAAGCAATGACGTTTCATGCTCGTTGCCATGGTAACTTAGGGATTGATTTTGAGATTATGAGGGTAAGGTGTGACTTGTTTCGTTTACAATGTTTGGAGAAAACTTTGGGTTGTTCGAGATGATGAAATAATTTCAATTGTGTAACTACCATGCTGTTTATAGTTAGTCTAGGAAGCTTACACTGCTTCACCGGGCAATAGATGCGAGTGGAGGTTCAACGTTTATTGTTCATGATGTTGGAACCTCGACTTAGGGTTGTTACTGATGGTGTTAATGTCAGAATTTACATTAAAAAAAATCAAAGACAGAGGAAATACTGAGTCGTAAAAAATTAAACAAGTAACAATGTCTATGACTTATTGACGGAACCTGTTGCAAATGCTTGCTTTTCACGCCGGAGGACATGGGTTTGATTTCCACCCAGGACAGATATTAATTGTGCGTATGAACATGTCTGTTTGTACTGAGTCTGGGTGTAATTATCTACTTAAGTATGTACAAAAAAGTAGTATATCAGTTATCTGGTTTCCATATCACAAGCTGTGCTAGTTTGGGATCAGCTGTTGTGTGTGTGTCAATAATGTCCCAGGATATTATTATTATTACTCAAAGAGAATATAACAAAGTATATTCATAGTAAGTAACCAAAAATTTTCTAGTATATTCATACTAGCAATTTTTAGAACAATCGATTATCGCTGTCTGTCAGTATATAAGCTATAATAACTCATGAATCATTGTCTCTAGTATGTTTTAAAAAGAGGAGGTTACCGGTTGATTTGTTTGCACGGTGTCAGTGTTGTTCATAAATCCTATTGTGCGAGTATTACTATTAAAAATCCTGCGGCCAAAATCTTTTTTTTTTGGGAAATGCAGTCGGAATGCCTATGCATGCCACCCGCAAAAAGTGTCTGCGGGTGGGTATATCGGACTTGCACTGACTAAACCTAGCCTGTCAATTGTCTGGTATATAATAATGTCCTCCTAGCCGAATTTCGGCCACGGCGGCCGGTCTCAATAGAGATTAGCCATCTGCGCGGGACATATAGTGCTCAAGTGTGTGCGCAAACACAGGAGCACTTTCTATTCCATCACTCTATGATCCGATGGGACGCCTAGGTGACACGACCGGAAAGAGGTCAGCAGGACCGACGGCTTTACGTGGTATAATACCGCCAACTCCCAGACTTCGGGCTGATGCTGAGAAATTTTTCTTTTTACAGAAAAGTCCCAAAATCACTTTTTGCCCGACCCGGGATTTGAACCCAGGACCTCGTTCTCTGCGGGTGAACACGCTACCGCTAGAAAACGAGGCAGTCTGTCTGTCTGGTATATGTAGCATATCAGTTATCTGGTATCCATAGTACAAGCTCTGCTTCGTTTGGGATCAGATGACCGTGTGTAAATAATGTCCCAGGATATTTATTTAATATACTCCTATGAATACAATATATATAGAGAAAATAACACTCTAAAGGAAGGAAATAATATTGTAGGCATATTTAGGGCAAGAATAACCCCTTAGTATGCTGATGTACTGGAAATTGACAGCAATATCCCTCCGTGTGAAGCCTTTTGTTCTACACCAATAGGGTTAAAATCATAGGTCGACCCACCAAGTATTACGGTCACCGTAGCATAGTTGGTAGTGCTCCTGCCTACGAAGCTGGTGGTCCTGGGTTCGAATCCCGGTAAGTGCAAATATTTGTGTGATGAGCACGAATATTTGTTTCTGAGTCATGGATCTTTTCTAAGTATTTATCTATCTATATAAGTATGTATATCGTCACCTGGTACCCATAGTACAAGTTTTGCTTAGTTTGGGGCTAGGATGATCTGTGTGACATTGTCCCTAGATATATAGATATTATTATTCTGTCAAAAAAATGTCAGAACCAGTCTGTAGTAGCGATGCCACAGCCACAGAAGGCGGTGTATGACCGCCTTTTCTTGGAGAGCACTTAAAACCGTCTTTCCTGCGCCTGACCTCTCACCAGTCGTGTTAGGTACCCCATCTCATTGGATCATGACATTGAGAAATAAGAGAATGTGTAATATGTAATGTAATGTATGTCTGTGAAGACTGATCTAAATTTTACCAAGGGAACTTTATTTATTAGGATAAAGCTAGACTTTTTGTTTTGTTCTATACATATAATCAATAATTAATTCTACAAAAGCGTCAAAATGAATGCCACAGTATCATTGTGTCACAGTAAGTACAGTCCTCTCATTGAATGGACTTGGTCTGAGTGATTGTTATTTAAGCCGCTCCTATTGATCGGGAACAATGCCCCTCTGAGGGAGGAATGAACCGATGTAAACTAATGAAGTTTTAGATATGACAGACTACAAAAAACTTGAGCTACCGTTCATAGATCTAAGCCATTACTGTGTACATTATTTAGGTAGTGCAAAGGTGGAAAACTGACAATCTAGAGGATTCTTTCTTTTAAATAGTAGAGGCAGGGCACAGTGTTCATTCGATCAAAGAGCAACAAGTAATAGTTAAAAAAAACTAAAAAACACGATTTTTTAATTATTCAACAAAAAAAAATGAACAAAAAAAGTTTATTTTAAATAAAAAATAGTGTAAAAATATGTATTTAAAAAAAAAGCGTGGGGTGTTTTTTAAGATATTATTAATATAATAATTCTTCTACTCATCTCTGTCAGAAAAATATTTATAACTATTGACACCATGCACCCCATGCTTTTTTACAATGAAATATATTTATTACACAACTAGCTGTGCCCCGCGGTGTTACCCGCGTTAAATTTTATAAATTTTCTTTGCTATAAACCTCACGGAGCCCGAGACCTTTCCAACGAATGCAAAACCGTGGAAATCGGTCCGTGCGTTCTGGAGTTATAGCGTCAGGAAGGAAAACCCGACTTATTTTTATATAGTAGATTTTCAATTGAAATTTATTAAAATTCATTTTCAATTTTTTAGTTGGAGTTTATATAAAACGTGTTTTTTAGTTTTTTTTAAACTATTATTTATTAAACCTCATTTAAAGAAAGACTATTAAATCAATTCTTACCTGTTTCATAATATAAATGTACAAAACAGACATATTTATAAAAATTACATATCAATCTTTATCTAAATTTTATACACTTTACTCCCTTCTTCCTTTAGTGGTTAAATTATTCGCCTCTATCCATCGTTCGGTCTACATAACAAAGGGTTAAACAACCCCTTCCCTTTCGACAAGAGCAATACGCTCGGCACACGGTCGATTCCTGTATTCTACCTAACTGCCTACATACTACATATTGTAATGTACCTCCTTAAATTACTAGTTTCCTGGTACTTTGTACACTGTCTTGATGCTCCATTCGATTTATGAGTATGTTCCACCAATTTGTAAGTGTCAGACTAAATTCTATGGGTACATCCTTGTAATTCCTAGTCTCTTGGTATTTTTGATATGGAAATAGTATCGCACTACGTTCGGATCGATCGTCCCATGAAACGAACGACGAGATGACGACTAATCTAGATCAAGGAAAGGTTATTAAAAACTCTCGTGACACTGTACAATGTACATGATCCAATATATTCGGGAAATAGAGTACGAACCCGAATATTCGTATTAAATTTGTAACTATATTGCCTGTCCAAACCTCAATCGGACGAGGAACTCACGTTAACATGCGGATGTTAACGTAGAGCGACGATTGGACATAAAGTCCTAAGATCACGAACCGAGATTCAAACATCAGAGGGGATGCCCTCTGGCACGGAATACTTATTCCGTCGTCTTATTTTCTAGATGGTTTGTGGCCCCGCACGTCTCTTTTTTCCGGTGAAGCAGTAATAAGTCTCCTAGGTTAACTGTAAACATCAAGTAAGAAAATTGAGTTTGTAACAGCACGCATACATGATTTTGATATTTAATGAACTGATTGATGACTATAATGAATACTTAGAAAAACTAACTTCCTTACAAGTACTAGGGGATTAGTAAACCAAGGCAACTACTAATTAATAGTTGATAAAGTAACGACCGTTGTACTAGTGTGATTCGGGTTTGTAAGCTTCATATAACTACATATAGCACGCCAATGTTCGATAGAATATGGCAATTATTCAAAAACTATTAATTTTTGAACGCTGCTAATCAAACTTATTAACGAAAGAACATTCCGCAACTCATGATATGTTTTGTTTTTTATGACATATGTGCATCTGTTGACCACAAATGAAACATGTACTTTAGAATGCTATAAGTTGCGACATAAAATGCTGCATCCAGTAACACTGTTACAGGATGGGAACTTTTTTCCCAACGTGTAACACCAATATTTAATGAAGTGTAACAGTGTTACTCGTTGCGACAAAAAAAGATGCATCCAGTAACACTGTTACTGGATGGGAATATTTTTCCCAACCAGTAACAGTGTCACCGGTTGTGGTGTTACTGGTTGGGAATACACCGCTGCGTCTTCCGGTTCCTGGTCGCCACTCGAGAACCTTTCTGCCCCATCGGCATTGAGTTCTACGAGCTATGTGCCCTGCCCACTGTCACTTCAGTTTGGCAATTCTTTGGACTATGTCGGCTACTTAGGTTCGCCTGCGGATCAAACCATTTCTGATTCGATCTCTTAGGGAAACTCCCAGCATAGCCCTTTCCATTGCTCTTTGTTAGACCTTGAGCCGCCTGCTAAGGCCCATAGTGAGCGACCACGTCTCTGTTCCGTAAGTCATCACTGGCAACACACACTGGTCGAAGACTTTCGACTTGCGACACTGCGCTATTTGGGACGAGAATAAGAAAGATTAAATAAACTTGAGAGGTGTCAAGGGACACCCGGATGGAACGAACTTATTCTTATTATTTATTATGTACAAAAACCTGTATACACTCAACAAAAATAATCGTCGCGACACCACACTGTTCAATACGAAATAGAAATGAAAATATTTGGCTTTCTATAAGAGAGAGAGAGAGACAGAGAGAGACAGACAGAGATACATGCGCACGCCGCACAGCTGCAAAAAGTGTCGTGACAACTTTTCGTAAGAATTTTTTCCGTCTAGCACCCTTTCACAACGCGCAATAAGGAACTTCGTTCCAAAAATATATCTTTTTAATTAGATAGAGAAAAAAATATATCACGAATATTCGTATGGAGGGCTTTTTATAGTAGGAGTAGATTAGTTAAGTATTTGCCACAGCTAAAACAAAAAAGTTCATATTATTTTCTCTTTTTTTGAGGGAAGCATTTAAATACCAAACTAACTTCCTTAAAAGTACTAGGGGATTAGTAAAACAAAGCACCTACTGATATACAGTAACGACCGTTGTATTAGTGGTTTGGAGGCTTCATATATTCAAACTAGCTTCCAATTATTTAAGGAGGTTACATTCTACGTTAGAGTTTATAATAATAAAACTGTATGCACGAAATCCTCGAACCACATAACTCACCGAACTTTGTCCTATTACAAGTGAGGCCGAACAAGTGCACTCATTTTATTTTCCAAGAGATATGATTGTGCGCGGGGCCCCGGGCGCGGATATTTTCAAAATAATAATTAAGCGGATACATTTATTATACTGCACGAATATGTAATGTGGATACCGTCGAATATAGGGTGTTTGTTAGAAGTTTTATTAGGGATTTGGATCAGGAGTTGGGTTTTTATTGTCGAAAGCTTTTAGGAGATTTTAATTGGTAGCACGTAATAGATATAAATTATTAAAAAATATTGTTAGGGTCGATTTTTATATTTAAAATCGAATCAGCAAACATATTGATTATTCATAACGATTATTTATGTGGCAACATCAAGCGGTGACGTCAGATGGTGGTTATTTATTTCCGATGATATGTACAGACGCCAGCGCATCGAGATACCCCAATCTGTCAAATTTCCCCAATTGAAAGTGAACCTTATGCTTATGTGATAAAGTTGAAAATCTATAAAAGAAATTTGACAGATTGGGGTAGCTTGATGTACTGGCGTCTGCACTAAGCAGCGAAAAAGCCTCTATGATGGCAAGTATCTCTAGCAAGCACCAACACCAGGTGAGAGTCCCCGATGATGCGAAAATGGATGCAATTCCATGTCTCAATTTAATGTAAGTTATTTATATTTACTTAAAATATTTTAAGTGAATTGTTACTAACACACTTTGGTCTTTCAATTAAATTCAATTCACTTTATTTGCCAAAAAATATGGAAACATAATGATGTTACATATACAGAATAAAGGCCTCACATTTAGCCCAAAAGCATGCAAACACAAAACACAAAATTAATATCAAATCACTACCTACAGTTACAATAATTAAGTCGTCGCACAATCAAATTTATAAAAATGTCATAAAAAAAGTATCCTACTCAAAATAAAATGTAGTAAGTACGTTATTATGATTGTTTGTTCCTTGTTAAGAATTCTTTTTTTGTCAGAAATAAAAGAATAATGTAGCTACTATTTTATAGTTATATATATACCTAATAATGATGATGCTGGACCATGGAACGATGACCTTGTGAGGGTCGTTGGATGCGGATAGCGCAAGACCGGCAATTGTGGAGATCTTTGGGGGAAGCCTTTGTCCAGCAATGGGCATCTTTAGGCCGATATGATGATGATGATATATAATAGTATAGGATCTAGCCAAGTTACGGCTACGACCGAACTGAACTGTGACTATGAATTTCTAGACCATCAGCATTTTTTTGGCATAAAATCTCAACAACCCTATGTTGGCATAAATTCCAATCCCACGAGTGCTTCCAATAACTAGCTAGTGTTAAAAAACTAACCTGTGAAAGTTGAAACCTCCTGTATTACTAGTACCTAAGCCGTCAGCATATACAGGGTGCGTCCGTGCGTCCATTACTGGTGCGGCAGCTGCGCGCGTCGCCGCCGGGCCAGATATGCACCGTATCGCACCGGCAGGATATTGTGCGTTTGCGCACCGACCACTTCCAATTATAAAAAGAGAATCTGTTTTTGTTGTTTTGATTATGTTAATATTCACATGTGGGCATATAAAAGAAGGTATTGGAGGAGGGTTTGAGGCAGCTGTAGCTGGATCGAGAAAAAGCCCGGAGGGAGTGGATTGTTACTTTCGTTTTTCGCAGTATCGTTTTTACGGTTCCTTGCCCAAATAGTAAGAGGGGACCCTTATAGAACGAATTTGTAACAGACATACATTTCAGCGATACTATTTTAATACTTACTAACTAACAATATTTCAATAATAATAATAATAAATAACTTAATAAATATATAATTAATAATAATAATAAAATATGTACTAATTTGATTGTAATAATGTGATCTTTACAAGATTAAATAATGAGTAAATTAAAGGATAATTTTCATATCAGCCGAAAGACAAACACTGCTGGACAAACATTTTCACAACTGCCAGTCTTGCGCTTCCCGCAGTGCATCCCGCGACCCTAGCAAGATCGTCGGTCCACCTTGTGGGGGCCAGCCCTGCGCCTTCTAGTTCGTAGTCGCCACTCGAGATCCTTTCTGCTCCAGCGGCCGTCAGTTCTCCGAGCTATGTGCCCTGCCCTCTGTCACTTCAGCTTGGCAATTCTTCGCGCTATGTCGGTTACTTTAGTTCATCTGCAGGTTTCTACATTTCTGATTCGAAAACGAATATTTGTTCCTTAAGGCCCAGGCTACAGCGCATGTATTTGCGTAGACGCGTTAGTTTCCTAAGTCAAGATAAAGGCCAAGTACGAAGACTAAATGCGCGTCAAAGTTCGCATAGTTTGAATTTCGAATCTTCTCTTACAAAAGAAGAACGCCTATTATAATCTTCAATATCCCACTTTGAAGTTTTCGTTACTTTAAACGATTGCTTATAAATACGTGAACAAAATGTACTTTGACATAAAATTTATTTTTATTTGTAGGCAACTAGTATTTGGCGGTAATCATTGGCGTTAGTTTGAAATGAAAACGTCTTTATTGAATTTTATATTTAAAAATTACTTAGGTTTTTGACATAGGTATCTATATTTTGCTAACAACGAGCTAATAACTTTGTATTCGGCTTCAATTTCTTTCCAACACATAAAATTACATAAAAAAAGCAATGGATACCATATAACCAAATAAATTAGGCACTTGTTCAAAATTTACTATTGTCAAAGACCATAGAGATTTAAGACAAATAATAATAATCTGATCTCAGTTTGTCTTCTCAGTGTGCCAAAAGGACGTGTGTGGGTATTGTTTTTTTATTAAAATAATTGACTTCTAATGCCTATTATATAAAAATACTAGCGGCCCCGTACGTGCTTCGCTACGTATAAGGCATAGTAATAAAAAAAAAATTAAAGTGCTAAAATATGTTGATTTTACACTTTTTCAAGACTTTTGTTAAATTAATTTAAAAATTAATTATCTACGTACAAACCTTCCCTGGACTTCCACGAATAATTCAAGAGCAAAATTAGCCAAATCGGTAAAGGCGTTGTTGAGTTATAACATTACAACGAAAAGTGGCATTGATTTTTATATATATAGATTAGCTTTCTTCATTCCTCATCTATATGAACTTTGACTGTTCCAAATTCCATATTCTTTTTATTTTCTCGTAGAAAGGGGGTACTAAGATTACGTAAAGAAAACGTGACTTTATGAGATAATTATTTATTATTTAATTAATTTTTAGTCGTATTAATAAAATTGTTCATATTAATGGGATTATAATTATTAAAATTTGCCCCTCAAGTAATTGTTGCTTAAATTAAAGTACCTACCGGTTGAGAGCCTTCTGCGTTTGCCAACAGCTCGTAGGTCTTAAATTTTTGTTAGTACTAATCTTAAAGATATGCAGAAGCAAAGAAACTAGTTGTCTTTACAGTTTTTCCACAGCATTTTGATATGATTAAACAGACCCACACGGAAGGATTAGTTCTACAATATTGTATATCTATACAACTAAATAAAATTGAAGTGTCTGTTTGTAATATTAAAATAACCGTTATTTACTACATGTATATGAATATATATACGGTACACACACCAAAATAACATTTTTACAATTTTTGTCTGTCTGTCTGTCTGTTTGTTCCGGCTAATCTCTGAACGGGCTGGAGCGATTTTTACGGGACTTTTATTGGCAAGTAGCTGATGTAATAAGGAGTAACTTTAGCTACTTTTATTTTTGAAAAATCTTAAATTTATGAATAAACAAAAATAAACTAATTAACACGCGGATGAAGTCGCGGGCACAGCTAGTTTAATATATATTTAAAAAAATATATAGTTACCGCTGCTTTGTGAGCTTGCCAAGTACAAGTGTATATTAATACCTAAGTTCTGAATTTATTTTATTTAATTATCTGTTGCCTTTTCATTGACCTCTTATGTTATAATAATGTCCGTAATAATATCCTTAATAACAACCATAATATTATCCATATGGTTACCCTTGTAATAATAATAAAGCCTTTTCATTTCCTATAAACCTTAAAGTATGTAGTTACAAAATATTTTGTGTATTCTTAATACTATGTTAGTAACTTTTAAGTCTAATCAACTTTAACTATATAGATACTATTACTTGGTCATGTCTAGTCATGATGTGTTAGTAAGTGAGTGCAACGGTATAGGATTGTATATCGCATCGTATCGGCGTACGCGCACCTTGAGGGGCGTGTCCACCCGCGGCCTTACAACCAGTGTTTACTGCGATATAACTGCTGATACATACGTCCAAGTATAGTAGGCACTATCCTTTATTACTAGTACAATCTAATAGTACAAGATGCGATGACACTATTACTACGCTCATGAGTTTTATAACGCTTTTATTAAGTAATAATAAATATCTTGGTACAAGTTACATACTGCTAAAAGATCTAAAACTATGGAGACCCTATACTACTGTTGGCTAGCAAAGAACTGATAAACATACTTATATATTTCTATGTACAATAAAAATGAATTACTAAAACGTTTGTGCGCTGATTACTTCTAAACGACTACACCAAATTGGATAAATCTTTCTTTTATGTTTTCGTTGTGAAGTGAAAGGATTATTTTTATAAGCTTTGTGTAATTATGTAGTATTAAAACAACTAACTAGTAAGCAAGTATCTTATTAGTTAGTTGTTTAAATACTACATAGTTATACATCTTAGATGTTATCCATATATATACTTACAATACAGAAATCGGGCGACATTGATTAAATACATTAAGACTTCTTTCGCATTTTGACTATATTGCGGAACTAATATCACGTAATATATTGAAGTTATACCAAATAAATTGAGTTGTTAAATTTCATAATATATTTAAAATATACCAAATAAAATAAGTTGTTATATTTCGTAATGTAGTATTGAAGTTATACGAAACAAATTAAGTTGTTATATTTCGGAATGTATTGAAGTTACAGTTACAAATAAATAAAGTTAACTTAAACTTAATTCAATGTAGCCTTTTAAGCCCTTTTTTAAGGCAGGGGATGCCAAGGCAATGCACCCGCAAAAAGTGTCTGTGGGATGGGTAGGTCGGACTTGCACCAACTAAACATGGGGGAGCTCCAGGAACGCCGATATTCTGCTCCGGTGTCCCCCTTTTGCGCCATGCCCCATGTGACACGTACCCTGGTAGAGCTGCTGACTCCTACCAGCGACTGTATCACAAACAGAACACTGTCTTTCCGGAGCTGCCTGCAAATAGCAGCAGTAGTGGACACTTCTCTTACTGCCACCGCAGCCCCGAGGGGGAGTTGGGCCGCCGCCGATTTCACTCGCAGACGGAGGAAGCGTCGGGCCTGAGATCGGTTCACTCACGAATTCCGCTCGGCAACCTCCTTCTGGAGTATGACTGCTTGACAGAAGGAGATCACGGCGATGTAATAAGTCCTGCAGTTTAAAATATATTCATGTAGCTGTGCCCCGCGGTTTTACTGCATTAAACTTTATAAATTATAGCCTATACGTTAATCCAGGGTATCAGCTAACTTTATACCTATTAATATCGCTCCAGCCGTTTGGAGGTAAAGAAGTAACAAACATACACACTCACACACTCACAAACTTTCGCATTTATAATATTAGTGTGATTAGGATTAGCTTTGTCTTACAATTGTGGTCTATCAGGGCATCCCACAATCCAAAATTTAAACTCTTGTGCAATTTATACCACTCTATAATGTATACAGGGAATAAATATGCATATACAAGAGAAAATATTACAAACATCAACATACACGAGTAGAGAGAACCGAATATATATTGGTCCTTCTTAGGTCGCATTTCCACTTAGAAAGAGAAGAGGAGTGTTTGTTTTTAGTTATCCATCCATCCATAATGTGAGTGCTTGCCACTTGTCTGTGTAGCATTCTCCATTTATCATGTTGTAGAGTCTTCTCTTTTACTTCTTTGTAACCGTCTACTTGTAATTTTTCTTTCCCTTGATCAGTAAACTTTCTTCTCGGTCTTCATCTCTTTCTTCTTTCATTTTCAACTCATCTTCTTTTTAGTAATCAACTAGCTGTGCCCCGCGGTGTTACCCGCGTTAAATTTTGATTTTTTTTTGCTATAAACCTCACGGATTTCGAGACCTTTCCAACGACTGCAAATCCGTGGAAATCGGTTCGTGCGTTCTGGAGTTATAGCGTCAGGAAGGAAAACCCGACTTATTTTTATATAGTAGATAGTATTAATTGAAGTGTCTTCAATACGAGGATACTTGCTAGAATGCTGCTTGCTTTTTTTAATCAGTGTTACTCTCCAACGTCATTGTGCATGTTGTGTTACCTTTAGAAGCTGTCTTTTTCTATTATATTTATTGCTTTTACGGGCCAGTTGGCGTGGTTGATAAATGAAGGTTGAGGGTTCGATTCCCACCCAAGACGAATATTTATGTGCATGAACATATCTGTCTGTCCTGAGTCCGGGTGTAATTAGCTATATAATTATGTACTTACAAAAGAAAAGTAGTATATCAATTATCTGACTTCCATAGTACAAGCTCTCAAACTAAGCAAGTATGGGATCAGATGGGCGCGATCAGTTGTGTGAATAATGTCCCTGGATATTACATTAGTGTTATAGATGTAACAGCCATAGGATGTCATGAAATAAAAAAAAAATGTTAAATCGTCTACTCAACTTTTTATGTAATGGCAATTAAATTAATTAAACGTGAGGCGTCCCTCAAATTCTGCCACGCAATTAATAAACGCAGTAAAGAACAAGTGAACATGTTCTTTACTGCGTTTGTAAATTCTTATAAATTTATCTAGGTATATTTTATTAGTGTATAAATTTTTGTTTACTTATAAGCTAATTTACGCAAGCTGTGGTCTCCTATAAGTGAAGAAGAACACTGCTTACTATCTTTTTGCATGCACTATTTTATCGAATGTATTGTGTTTATTCTTTGTTGGAGATCCTTAAATAAATAAATAGTGCGGCAGAATTGTACTCTAAATCAAGCCTAAGAAGTACCACTTCAAAAATTGTTTTAATATAACCCGTAACAGGTAGGTAAACATCAACAAAACGTTCCCTGCAATTGACATCGTCACGAATTCGTGTTCCTCACACATTGCACGATATATCAACGCAGCTAATTGCCGGCCTAAGGCTAACCTCGGCAAAACGCGGTATGACGAAAAAATCTCACGCTGGAACAGTCCTTACCGTTTAAATACAGAGTAGGAGTGCTAAGAGGAATCTTTTCTCTTTAATAATAAGATAATACTAAAATTCTGGGACATTATTCACACACATCTTTGACCCTTTGACGGGTCTGTGGCGTGGTTGATAAATGCTAATGAAATGAAATAATGAAATAAGGAAATTTATTCAGCACTTGGGTATTAACATACACTTTTACTTGTCAAGTTCAAAATGCAGTACACAAATATAGTCGAACACAGTATAAAAATTACAAAAAGAAAATTAGTCTAAAAAAATTAATCTATTATTTTGAAATTTAGTTGCACAATATTAAAATTAAATAATTGAAGGCAATGAGCATTTGGCTAGCGCAGAAGGCTCTTAACCAGTAGCTTATATTAAACGATTAATACCCGAGGCCACCCTTTTAGGGTTCGGGCCACAGCTCAGGGGGCCGCTGAAGCAAAAGGACAGAATTCTAAGAGAGGGTGTGATCAGTTGCACGGGATCACCAATGACGTGTTAAGGGGCCAAAGCGATCCTCGCCGCTGAGGAGCCTACCCTAGCTAACCTGTGGCTTTCTCTAGCTACCTAGGTGGACGACCCGGAGAAGAAAGCCACAAAGAAACTCCGGGCTTGCTTTTTTCGTCTTCTTTTGCTTTTTGTTTTCGTTCTTTTTTTTTTTTTTAAATCATATATTTTCTTACATTGGGATGGGCGTTATGTAGGCTAATGCACGCACAGAACCGTTGCCATCTAATGAATCGAAAAATTGTGAGATAATAAACAATAACATTAAATTTCACTCAAACAATTAGAATAACCTCTTGCTAGATGAAAAAACGGTGGGTACATCCGCGTACATTTACAAAATTAACAAGTCACACGAAGTCAACCAGAGGCAACGACTGTATGAAAAAATAAAATATTATGAGTACCCCAACAGCAGTTCGACCAGTTACCGCAAGCAGCACCCGTTCACGAGTATGACGTGAGGGCCAGCCATCGCCTCCCTCGCCATATTAGAGGGAAGGAAACGACCCGACCCACAACGACACCGCAAGCATTAACACACAATGGGAGCATGACGAACATACAACGGGTAGTTCATATTGAAGTCATTAACAGCCTTCGGCCGAACAGCGTTTGACATGTTCGAGATAATATACATTTGTTTAATAATAAGAATATGCATCTAAAAATCTATATTACAGAATTATTTCTATAGTCAGTTGAGTAAAATATAAATGTATGTCCTTGATGTAACATTAAGATGTTGCTCGTGTTCAACCAAGCGACCAAGCGTTTTTGTCGTTTAAATAATCATTGAGAGTGTAATAGGCCTTTTTCATTCCTGAAGATTTGTCGGTATTTTGTTATATATTCGGATACTCAGTCCGACAAAAGAAGAATGAACCTTTTGTAAACGATGAGATTCGGCACACAATTTGTGTTTATTTCTAGTGTTTATTGTGTGCGTGTCACTTCTCTTTTGAAACAAATTCAAATTTTGCCGCACATAAATTATATTAGCATAAATATATTGCGAAGATACCGTTAATATATTTATCTCTTTAAAAAACTCTTTTAAGGAGAATCTCGCGCCTACCTGATAAATAGCTCGTACTGCACGTTTTTGTAGAACAAGGATACTGTGGATGTCAGCCGCCCTACCCCACAGTAGTATACCGTAAGACATAATACTGTGGAAGTAGCTAAAATAAACCATGCGCGCAGTATCTATGTTAGTAAGTTGTCTAACTTTTCTAACAGCATAAGCAGCAGAGCTTAATTTTCCAGCCAAGCTGGATATGTGAGTACCCCATTCAAGTTTACTGTCTAAAGTTATGCCCAGAAATGTAGTCTATTGAACAGATTCCAACACTTCATTGTTCAATACCAGATCTGGACCAAAATTTCTCACATTAGGTGTGGTGAATTTAATGCACTTTGTTTTTTTAGCATTGAGAACTAAGTTATTAACCGTGAACCATTCGGTAATCAGTGTGAGAACACTATTTATTTCAGTAAGGTTATCTCTGTTTCGGTCTACTTTAAAGATAAGAGAAGTGTCATCTGCGAAAAGGACAACATCACAGAAGTTCTTTAAATAATGTGGTAAATCATTAATGTATACTAAGAATAAAAAAGGGACCAAGAATGGAGCCTTGTGGCACGCCTAAAGTGACGGGCAAATTATTTGACTTAACTCCACCTACGTCGACACACTGAACTCTCTGATTAAGGTAAGAGGACAACACGTCCAGCGCAACCTCCCCTACGCCATAATGTCGTAATTTCAATAATAGCGTGTCGTGGTGAACGCAATCAAATGCTTTAGAAAGGTCACAAAACACCCCAATAGCATTCTGTGACTTCTCCCATGCATCAAATATATTTTTTATCAGCGCAATCCCTGCGTCTGTAGTTGATCGCCCTTTAGTAAAACCAAACTGGTTCTGATGCAAGAGGTTTTGTAAATTAAAATGTTTCAGTAACTGCTTGAGTATAAGTTTTTCAAATATTTTACTTAATGCTGGTAAAATAGAGATGGGGCGATAATTAGAGGGATCGTGTTTAGAACCTGATTTAAACAATGGTATGATTTTACTACATTTCATTAGGTCGGGAAAAGTACCTGTATCTATACATTGATTATAAATAATCATTAAATAAGGCTAGCTTTGCACGCCGCAGGTCATGGGTTCGGTTACCACCCAGGACAGATCAGATGACCGTGTGTGAATAATGTCCGAAGATATTATAAGATATTATCTGATCCCAAACTAAGCAGAGCTTGTACTATGAAAAACAGATTACTGACTTACTACATATACCTACTACTTTTCTTTTGTTCATACATACTTATATAGGTAATTACACCCAGACTCAGTACAAACAGACATGTTCATGCACACAAATATTAGTACTAACTCACCACCAGAATCGAACCCACGATCTGCGGCGTGAAAGGCAAGTATTTACCTAACACGCCAACTGGCCCGTCTATATCTGTCTTCGATGCGAATGATTTTCTAACGAGCTTTTGTATTATTGGAAAAGATTTCAATTAGTGTTACTAGAGCAATTTATAGAAATTTAGCGAAGGCTTTTTGTGGAGAATAATTCTCAATTGCAGCACGAAGTCAAACTCAATTCTGGCCGAGCATAAGTTAAGGAACAGATTAACGAATCAAAGTTAATATGTAGGTCCAACCTTGATCTTAAATACGACTACTAACATATTTTGATTCCTGAATTCCAAGGCATTACCTTGGATCAGACTTATTGTCTGAATAGTCAAAAACTCCTACTAAAGATCTGGAGGTCTTAAAGAAAGTCTGGATATATCAAACTTATTAAAGTATATTTAAACGGGACACCAATATAAATAAAAATAAAATCTGATCAATTTAGCTCGGGCATATCATTTCATCCCCGGGACATGCCTGAGTTTCACCGCCCACACACATTTCATTGTGTGCCATAGTTGATCCTGGCTTACAGGAGTTGTAGTGGTGGGCAAGAGGGACGAGTACCATTTTGCAGTAATAAAACAAATGAACTAATAATAAAAATATCCTCTACATTACATCTACTCTGAATTTAAACATAAGGAATTCCACAAAGGGCCAAATTAAATGTTCGAAATTTCTGCATTTTTGTTGCGCGTACGCATTAGTACCCTAAGGCAGGTCGTGTGCCTCGTGGGTAATCGTGGGCATTTGTGGGCATCAGGCAGTGGGCTAGTTCATGACCGCCTGCAGTCAACAGTCATTGCAGACAATTACACCGGGAGCTTCATATTATGGAGAATAAGTGCACTGGTGCCAATCCTGTTCAAAACATCTCTAAACTAATTATTTTGTTCTTTATATTTCGCATATCGACAATCCACATCGAACCAACACCGTCTACCAATACCATTTCGGGGCCGCTCTGTGTTACAAACGATCGATACACATAAGCCAAAGACGCCCATAGCTGGACAAAGGCCTCCACAATTGCCGGTCTTGCGCTATCCGCATCCATCAACTTCCAGCGACCCTCACAACATCATCGGTCCATCTTGGAGGGGGGCTGCTGCGTCTTCCGGTTCGTGGTCGCCACTCGAGAACCTTCCTCCCCCAGCGCAGCGGCCGTCGGCTCTACGAGCTATGTTCCCTGCCCACTGCCACTTCAGCTTGGCAATTGTTCGGGCTATGTTCGTTATTTTGATTCGACTATGAATCCTTTCCATTGCTCTTTGGGTGACTTTGAGCCGCCTGATAAGGCCTATAGTGAGCGGTTTCTTAGGTTAATATCGGTTCAAAATGGTGTAATTATAGTTAGGAGTCGGGGGTTTTCTAACGGTTAGATTATGCTTCAGAATTATTCTATTGAATTAAAATGGCAGTATAGAGTAGTATTTTAGTTAGTCTAGTAGTAGTAGAGGTGTGTTGGAATAAAAAGAAAATTGAATTCGTTTTATTTTAATGACAACGCCCGCACTAGGGAATCTAATCTCTGTGTCGCGGGGTACTTTACAAATATACAATAGACGGACACAAATTACATCCAGACTCAGAACAACTATTTATGTGCCACACAAATAATTTTCCGGCGCGGGGCGGGATCCGAACTTGCGACACGAAGCGACGAGGCGACTTGCAGTCAATTTTACTAAGTGTACGTCAGAATTGGAGCTATTGAATGTAATTCTTAGCTGTAAGTAAGTAGTAGTTTTGCTGGATATAGTGATTGTGTGGGCTGATAATGGCTTTAAAAGTATATAATATCGTATGAACCCTCGAGAGGCCATTAGATCTGGAGTCAGTAGTTAGTAGGTATGTGGAGTTTGTCCATATTTTCATGTTCAGTAAAAATTGCTCTTTTAAATGCGCGGTGCTATAGAATGAATTGATTCTTATTGCTTTGGAGCATACAATTATTTATTGCCAAATTATTTATTTAAGAGAGTAAGTCTAGCTCTAGATGTTTCACATTTCACTGACCAGTCCCATTGAACATCAATAGACAACTTGACTGTACAACAGATTCGTACTATTGTCAAAATAGTTAAAAAAGGGCCGGGCCGGTTGGCGTGGTTGGTAAATGCTTGCCTGTCATGCCGCAGGTCGTGGGTATCATTCCCACCCAGGACAGATAAATGTGTGCTTGCCCACCACAGTTTAGTAAGAAGATTGTCTATGGCAAGCCTCTTGTGGCGGCCCAACGATGTACCGAGTACGAGTTGAAGTGGTCGCCAATACCGAAATAAGTCGAACCAATCATCAATATCATCAGTCTTCTTATAATACAAAACTTATCACTCGGTTTCCAGAGCCGGCTAGAAACAGTACGTTACTGCCAAATTAACAAAAATAAAATAAAAACAGGCAACCATAATACACGTGGCGACAAATCTGTTTCACATCACACGCTGGATGCATCATAGAGTATTAAAAAGTTTATAAAGAGCACTATGGCTCGAGGTATTTGACAACGAGATCAAAGGCGCGCTCAATTGTGCAGCGAGTGATAAATAGGGATGGGACATATCGATGGTGATAATCCTACTAATATTATAAATGCGAAAGTCTGTGACTGTGTGACTGTGTGAGTGTGTACGTTTGTTACTTCTTCACGTCCAAATGGCTGGAGGCATTTTAATAAAATTTGGTATGGGGTTAGCTGACACCCTGGATTAACATATAGGCTTGGTCAACATTTATAAAGTTTAATTCGGGTAAAACCGCGGGGCACAGCTAGTTTACAGTTAGAGTTTTTAAAGATCTAAGGCAGTGTAAACGCATACAGCCAGTCGTTATTAAAGCCTGTCTACACTTGCAAAGCTGGGGCATGTGCCATGTGGCAACCTTACAGGTGTAATACATTAAGGTTGTTATTTTTACATTTTTACTGTTAAGTGAAGGCAATTCACCGGTTGATTCTTTCAGCCAAAAACTGCAATATCCTACCTCGTGTAAGAGAGTCTGTAATTGTTAGTAATCCTTTATAAATATAAATATAGCGATCATAGTAGTCGACTTAACGCCCCCCACTGGATGAGATGGGGTGATGATATTCTGATATTTGCCGCCGTCGCCACACAGCAATATTTTATTTAAACAAATATCTAAAAATGTAACTTCAATATGTTTTGCCTCTTCATATTTTTATTAATTTTGTAATAAAGATCTCTTTTTTTTGTAATAGAGATTAACATTATTTTAACGTTTAAATGAAGTATATCGATACATAAATGACATAAAATGTTTATAAAACACATCACTATTTAAAAAGCCGAATGCATTCTGATAGAAATTTGTTTTTAATCGAGGTGAAATTGGGCGCGAAATGAATTCGGTCCCTTCGAGGGGAACGATAGGTTCATTACTGACCTTAAATTACTACTTAAATACTTTAAACATTTATCATTTCAAACAAATTAAATACTTTGGTCATTCAAATAAACTAGCCAATCGATTTCTAAATGTCAAGGGTCTTTTTTTGTCGTTGGTTTCGGGTATCTCTCTGCTCTGTTTTGATCGATCTGCGTAATAATCGGTCCCATTAGTTATAGGTGTAGAAATCAATTTATTTACTTAACTTCATTTAGAAATTACAATACAATACTTTAGATATTAAAAAATCATCATCATCATCATTACGGCTGAAAGGTGTGCTAGAAAAGTCTCCCCCAAGAATCATCTTGAGGGGATATGCCATAACCGCCATGCATGCCATACGGGTTGGCGATCACAGTCAGATGCTTCCCTCTGGTTGACTTCTACGCCTCCTACGGGATGAGATGGGGTGATGATATTCTGATATTCGCCGCCGTCACCACATAGCATTTATGCTGTTATAATCTTACATTTAAGCGGTGTCTGCATATTTCCCTTACCAGTCCACGAAATGGCAGCTACTAAGAAACAGTGCCAAATACAACTCAGTAGGAAAACTTTTAAAAGAAACCTTTGATAATCTGTCATTCGAATCTTTCAAACTTGTTTAAGACGATTGTTTAACAATAATGCAGACACCGCTTAAATGTAAGATTATAACAGCATAAATCCTCTCAGAACTAAGTAGTTAAAGTGAATGGTTAATCAGCTCCACAGGATTGAACTAAAGCATGGTTCCGAATTGAGTTTTATTATGATTCCAAAAATATTTAAGAAAAAATTCTGGTAAACGTACAAACACTGGGAGACGTACAAACATAGTAGAGACAAAATGTTATGAACTTCTTCGTTTTCCTACCACAAATAGTAAAATAAAAACACTGGCAATGTGTAATTCTAATGTTCTCTATTCAAAAATCAGAGATTGGTTCCCTCCAAAATCTGACAGCTCAATTACATTCGGCGGTGGACGACATTTGTTCAAATTGCTCATGTTTTATAGATATTACCACAATACATGTTGGTATCAATACAATTCAGATAACTCTTATATCTAACAATATAAGGTCTATAATTTAATGTAACCCAGTTTCGGCTAAGTAAATTCAAATTTGAAACCAAAAGTTCTTTTTACGTTCCATTTCGCAGTTAACACAGCGTGTAAATGAGTTCTTTATCAAGTCGTGTTTTAAGCGGCTGTTTATATAGTTTGGGTGACATTATGGGGTGAATAAATTAAAGTAAGGACACTAATATTCGAAGGGAAAGGACTACAAATTGCCATGGATCTGTAACAATATTATTTTAACGTTTTTATGACTGTAGTACTAGTAAATATTTGAATTATTACAGTTTTGTTTTTACAGCAGTTTATTTTTAAAGTCACATCATATTTTGGTCATGCAGCTACTTACTTCAGTCACTATTCTACTCAATTTAGATACATATAACTCAAAAAGATCCACACGTGTGGCGCAGCGGCTAAGACAGTCACCTCGCCGCTTCGGGTCGCGGGTTCGAGTCCCGCGCCGGACAACTATTTTTGTGACCCATAAATAGTGTAATTTGTGTCCGTCTAATATATGTTTGTAAAGCAGCCCGCGTCACAGGAAATAATTAACATTATGCGGGGCTTGTCTTAAAAAAATACACATGAAGGAATAACAGATGAGTTTAAATAAAATTAATAAATATCTTTCTATTTACAAGCGCTTTTTTGAAGTCTACGTGAATAAAAACCTTTATATTTTATTTTACTTTTTAGCCATCTGATCCCAAATTAGGCAGAGCCTATGTACTGTACTATGGCATCCAGACAACTGATAAACATAAGCGGATGTAATTTGTGTCCGTCTATTATATGTTTGTAAAGAAACTTGCGACACAGGGATTAGATTACCTAATGCGGACGTTGTCTTTATTTAAAAAGAATATATATCGTGTTCGTGATCTGCGTTCAAATATATGAAGGTTTA
Source organism: Pseudoips prasinana (assembly GCA_951640165.1). Lineage (NCBI taxonomy): Eukaryota > Metazoa > Arthropoda > Insecta > Lepidoptera > Nolidae > Pseudoips > Pseudoips prasinana. The sequence goes on from OX621254.1 coordinate 12,113,981, forward strand.
ATATTGCCTTCTCAATATTGCCCAGGGTGATATCGACTGTCCCGAACTTCTTTCAAAAATCAAATTGTCAATACCTGTAAGAAATTTACGTAAAAATCTCTTGTTACACTGTCCTCCATGCCACACCAATTTTAGAGTCAACAGCTTTCTGCCTAGAGTATTCAATGAATTTAACAAGTTAAATGGTGACAGTCGTTTGGATTTTATTGATCTGTTTACTACTAGTAAAAATTCTACCAGATCCAAATTAACTAGATATTTCATTGATAATGTATAAATCTTTGTATAGCACTATTGGCTCAATCTTTTAAAACCATGTGTAGAATTAAAATTACTGTAATTAATTAAGTAGACCGGAGATGCATCCATTTAGTTAACTAGTTGTGGAAGCTTGTTATTGGCATTTACTTACCAAAATTTGTAACCAATTGTATGTAGCTGTTAGCTTCCCTAATAAAATAAAATTAAATTAAAATGACTAACTCATTCGTTCAATCGGCTTCCATGAGACGATCCACGATTCATAAATAGTCCGGATTCGATTTTTGAACGAGTTATTTATTAAATTGACTATATAGACCGGAGAATTTTGCGGTAGCCCCCCATATGGTGATTGAGGACCGAATCACAAGTATATGACTGCCTCGTTGGCCTATCGGACAACCGCAGACAATTAGGTCCTGGGTTCAAATCCCGGGTCGGGCCAAAAGTGATTTTGAGATATTTCCGTAAAAAAAAATTTCTCAGTATCAGCCCGAAGTCTGGGAGTTGGCGGTATTATACCCCCGTGCTTCGGATAACACGTAAAACCGTCGGTCCTGTACCTGACCTCTTTCCGGTCGTGTCGCTAGTCGTCCCAAGATCATGAGAGTGATGGAATAGAAAGTGTCCCTGTATTTGCGCACACACTTGTGCACTATAATATGTCCTGCGCAATTGGCTAATCTCCGTTGAGAATGGCCGCCGTGGTCGAAATTCGGCCGGGAGGACATCATCATTTGCAATTCGAAGTATATCTCTCACATAACCACTTAGCCGATATTGCAATATTCCGTTTGCTCTCCATACTTTTTTTATATCAGCGGGCGACAAACAAGCAAGTGATTCACCTGATCCTGACCGCCCATGGACACTCGCAACACCAGAGGTGTCGCGAATGCGTTGCCGGCCTTTAAGAGTCAGCAAAATTGTTGCTGACCCTTCCCCCACCCCAATGAGCTCTGGCGATCTTACTCACACGCAGAAATACAACATTAAGTTATTAATGTTATTGTTAAGGAATGTCTTCTAAATCGAAATTCGGCCGGGAGGACATCATCATTTGCCAATCGAGGTATATCTCTCACATAACCACTTCGCCGATATTATAAGTGGAAACTTATATACATAGTACATAAAGACATTTCTCAGTACATACGTTGCACCTGCCATTCAAATCACGCCTACAATACTTCACGATAATAACACGCTATTGGTACACAAATTTCAACCTTATTCCATTGTGATATAGGCGGTTGCGTGGAAGGGGCTAGTAAAGTATTTGTCTTAGTGAAGCAAGATATCGACATAGATTAAGATATAAATGTAATAAGAACTTTTTAATGTGAAAAACATTCAAAGTCAAATAATAAGAATTTGGTTAAAAATTATTTCACCTAGATTGAAAAAGGAAGCTAATTTTGAGATGGTTTGGACGTTTACAAATTATGAATGAAAGAAGATGAAATAAATAAAAATATTTTTATTCACGAAGACTTCAAACATGCGCTTGCAAATAGTCAGAACATTTTTGTAGTAATACAGTTAAGTAGGTATATATCATTTTTTCAAGTTACATAATTATATATATAGATTATAGGTACACAGATTGTTAAAACATTTATAAAATTTATTTTATAATATATATGTTATATTTAGCTAGCTTGTATTAAGTTATTGTCAAAGAGATTATGTTTTGGTTTAATTGTCGAAATGTATAGTTAAAGCTATATTTTACTACATATTTTCTGAATTAGAAAAGGCCTACGATAGAGTGTTGAGGAGTGAACTATGGTCGGTACTGTCCATGTATGGGTTGAACGACAACCTTCTTCAAGCACTGAAATCTCTTTATAGGGATTCCAGGGCTTGCGTGAGGATTAACGGGTCATACACCGAGTGGTTTAGCATCCAAAAGGGTGTTAGACAGGGATGTGTAGCGTCACCGTGGTTGTTTAACCTATTCATGGATAGCTGTTTAAAAGATTTGAAAGAAAGTGAATGCGGTGTAAGGATGAATGAGTTACTCATCAAATGTCTGCTTTACGCTGATGATCAAGTTTTACTTGCATCATCGGCGGACGAGTTGCAGGTGATGGTAACAAGTATGCATGAATCTTTTGAAAGGAAAGGGATGAAAATGAAAGTAGGTAAGACGAAAGTAATGGTATTTGAGAGGGATGAATACACGATAGCGTGTGATATTGTGATTGGAGGAGAGAAAGTCGAACAGGTGAATGAGTTTGTATATTTGGGAACTTTGTTTACGAGAGATGGGAAATATGAAAAAGATATTGTTAGAAGAGTAAATGCGGGGAACAGAGTGAATGGGGCAATACACGCCTTTATGAGTAGCCGGAAAGTATCAAAGAAGGCTCGACTAGCCGTGCGCGATGGAGTGTTAGTGCCAACTTTAATGTATGGAAGTGAAAGTTGGGTATGGCAGAAAAAGAATGAAAATAAATGCAGTGGAAATGTGAGCTCTGAGAAGTATGTGTGGTGTGACTTTGAGAGACAGAATTCGAAATACTGATGTAAGAGAGCGTTGTGGTGTGAAAGAGGATGTTGTCACAAAGATTGAAAAAGGCATGCTGAGATGGTTTGGCCATTTAGAAAGGATGAATGAAAGAAGATTGACAAAAGAAGTATACCTGGCCTGTGTGAATGGGACAACCGGAAGGGGAAGACCACATCGAACATTCTCTGACCAAATTGGAGATGTTCTCAAGAAAAGGCAGGTCAGAAGTACCCTAAACCGGCGAGCATGTATGAAGAATATAATGACAGTAATCGAGGCAAAAGAAGTATGCAAAGATCGTGACAAATGGAAATCCGTTGTCTCTGCCTACCCCTCTGGGAAACAGGCGTGAGTCTATGTATGTATGTATTTTCTTAATGGTTCTGTCTATTTTGATTAAGAATTCTATATTATTAATTATGGTGTACCTTGTGTTTATAACGACGGTCGCGCTTTAATGCTACCACCGGCTCCAATGCACCCCAACTGAGAAAACCCAGCGAAACAAACTAAGCGGACCCATCTACTACCGGTTTCAACACGACCCAGTTGAGACGGTCCGGCGAAAGATACTCAAGCGGGCATGAACACGGGATTTAGTCCATTTAAAGTAATTATTTAGTAGGCAAACACAATATCTGCTCGATCACACAAAAGAAGTATACCTGGCCTGTGTGAATGGTACAACCGGAAGGGAAAGACCCTGTAGAACATTCTTAGATCAAATCGGAGATGTTTTCAAGAAATTTCAGGTCAAAAGTGCCCTAAACCGGCAGCATATATCGTCCCCGTAGTTGGAAAATTAAATTAGTCCGATTTTGGCGAAATTGACTTTATCCTATTTTCAAAATACCTAAAACCTGAAATGTTTGAGCCATTTGAGCCTTACAGGCGTTTTCGTATCTTATTCCGTTCCAAAGATATAGCCATTTTTGTCAGACAGGTCATGACAGATGGAATAATAAATATCTTCAGACAAACACAATTTTTTTAAAGGAAAACTACATAACTCAGTAAATAAATCAATAACTGTGGTCAATGACAAGATGAATGTCAAATAAATTAAATAACTTGAGTTGTTGAATTTTTCCTCAACTTATAAATTCTTTCACAGAACTAACTTAGTTCTAGGAAAACTAAATAACTCTATTTATTTAATTCTGCGATTCAGAATTCTGATATAACGTACGTAATTTATAAAAACTTGATGTTATTTATTTCTTCTACAACTAGATAATGATTAATTATAAGATGATAGGCAAATAAAATTAAATAAATTAAGTTGTCATCAAAGGTAATCAGAGGGTCAAGTCTCATTTCGGGTATCGAACCAATGCCGCCTTTTACAAATGAAGAACCTTTTTCTGATTCTGGATCTACATGGAATCCGGACACAAAAGAAGAAAATAAAATAAAAAAGAAACTTAGTTCTTTAATAGACATCAATATTTCACTGGCTAAGAAGAAAAAAAGAGTTAAGTGATTTGAACGAATAAACCCGATTTTGTCGAGAGATTCTAAAGATGAAACAAGTAATATTATAACAACTTGAGCTTTTATTGAAATCCCCAATTAGTCTCACCGGGTTACCCTGACAGAAGAATTATGGAACACAATATCACAATCGCTGGGATAACAGATTCAGGAATAGAAACAGGAAATAAGGAAAAAGGAACCAGGGTGCTAAAAATCCCCGGCAGACGCCGTGTTACCAAAACCGACAACGTCTGGCCCTGGCAACATATAACACTCACACACAGTGGACCGACGAGAATATCATTGAACTGGAGAAGGAACTGAGCAGGTTACATTGGGATATCATAGGTTTGTCTGAAGTCCAAAAAGAGTTTTTAGGAATATCGTGTCCTCCCCACGATAATCCTAAAATCCGGGAATCTGCTATATTTCCGCGAGGGCGACCAACTGTTCCAAGGTGATGTCGGGTTCATAGTTCAAAAGTCCCTCGTCCACAAGGAACGTAGTGAAACTCGAGAGTGTGTCGACTAGGGCGGCATACCTTATAACGTAACTTATAACGTATTCGTTGAAGGTCATACAGGTTTACGCGCCGACTTCGACGCACTTCGACGATGAGGTTGAGGTCATGTATGAGGATATTTCTAGAGCCATACATACCCCTAACACTTATTTCACTGTGGTCATGGGGGACTTTAACGCGAAACTGGGTAAACGATTCGGGAATGAGCTGAGAGTGGGGCAATTTGGAACTGGAGACTGGAACCCTCAGGGCCAAATGGAGACATGGAGAAGGAGGGACTCTTTATGATGAATTCCTTCTTCAGGAAGCTGGATCACCGCAAATGGACCTGGGTGAGCCCCGATGGCAAAAACAAAAATGAGATAGACTTTATCTTGTCGACGAGACGACAGACGTTTAATGACGTCTCTGTAATCAATGCGGTTAAAACCGGGAGCGATCACAGACTGGTGAGAGGCTCATTGAATCTAATGTCAAGCTCCACAGGTCCAGACTGATAAAGTCTACGTGCCGACCTTTACCTATCTACGTCCGAAACCCACCATTTCAGCTCGAACTGCGAAACCGTTTCGAATGCCTAGCAGACTGCGAGGATGTGGACTCATACTACGACAGGCTCGTAGAAGCTGTCCATACGGCTGAGTTTAAGGTCTTCAAGGCCCAGCGTACAAACAGACTTTGCCCTGCAACTTATGGAAGTAATACGGAAAATGGTTCTGACATCCTCAGATGATGCTACTATATACCGGCTGCTCAACAGACAGATCTCAAAGTCTTTGACTCGCGACACGCGTCAATTTAATAAAAGTAGTATTAAAGAAGGCATCGAGCGGAACAAAGGCTCTAAAGTGTTCGTAAGAGATCTGTCTGTTGGACAAACCCAACTGACGAAGCTGAAGACTGAGGATGCACGGCAATCGTCACGTCTAAACCGGAGTTGCTGTGAGAGATTGAGAATTCTATGGACAGTTATATACGACAACGCAGTCACCTGCCAAAAGTCATGTCTTGGATGGAGCACGACCAACCCGACATTACACTGAAGACACCCGGACGTCAGCCTGTACGAGTTTAAAATGGCTTTCAGACAACTTAAGAACAACAAGGCTCTTGGTGATGATGGAGTTTCAGCAGAGCTTCTGAAGACGGATGGTACACCAATGCTACGGGCCTTTCAGAAGTTATTTAACTCCGTCATACTAGATAATCAAACACCACAAGCATGGCACAGAAGTGTGGTAGTGCTCTTCTTTAAAAAGGGCGACAAAACCCTATTGAAGAATTATTGACCCATCACACTGCTGAGCCATTTGATGATTTCCAGCCTCCCGAACAAGCCGGTATCCGAAAAGTCTTTAGCACCATAGACCATATACATACGCTGCGGCAAGTTATACATAAGAAGTCGAAGACTATAACAAGCCACTGTGCTTAGCGTTTGTGGACTATGAGAAAGCTTATCGAAACCTGGGCTGTGGTCTCTCCTAAGGTGCCAAAACTACTACCGGTAAATCGAGGTGTTAAAGTATTTGTATGAAAACACCACAATATTAGTGCGACTCCAGGACCAAAACTCGAAACCTATCCACTTGCAGCGAGGTGTGAGACAGGAAGATGTTACATCTCCGAAAGTGTTCGTCGCTGCATTGGAAGATGTCTTCAAGCTTCTGATCAATGGCGAGTATATCACTCACTTACGATTTGCCGATGATATACTAGTCATGGCTGAGACCATGGAAGATTTCGGTACAATGCTCTATGATCTCAGTAGAGTTTCTCAACAAGTGGGCCTGAAAAGGAACATGGATAAGACGAAAATCATGTCAAACCTCCAACCCCACTCAATTGAAGGTTGGAGACTCTGCACGCGAAATTGTAGAAAACTATATTTACCTAGGACAGACCATAAAACTAGGTCGTTCTAACTTCGAAAAGGTGGTCCATCGTAGACACCAACTCGGCTGGGCAGCGTTCGGGAAACTACGTAACATCTTCTCGTCCAAAATACCGCAGTGTCTCAAGTTGAAAGTCTTCAACCGGTGTGTGTTGCCAGTGATGACTTGATGACAGACCAGATACGTGGTCGCTCACTATGAGCCTTATTAGAAGGCTCAAGGTCACCCAAAGAGCAATGGAGAGGGCTTTGCTCGGAGTTTTCTTGCGATATCGAATCAGAAACGTCGGAATCTGCAGGCGAACCAAAGTCACCGACATAGCCCAAATAATTGTTAAACTGAAGTGGCAGTGGGCGGGCACATAGAACGTAGAACCCACGGCCGTTAGAGCAGAAAGGTTCTCGAGTGGTAACCACGAACTGGAAGACGCAGCGTGGGCAGGTCCCTACAAGATGGACCCATGATCTTGTGCGGGTCGCTGGAAACTGTTGGATGCGAATAGCGCAAGACCGGCAATTGTGGGCCTTTGTCCAGCTGTGGACCTTTTGGCTGATATGATGATGATGATGTTTATTTTTTAAGTTTGAGGCAAGATAAGTACCCGTTTTCTAAATTTTAGTTTAGTTTTCTATTTATTCCTTAATATAACTTTATTAATATCATAATACAGCTTTTATTTTATATGAGACCAATAAATATCAAAGTAATAATAACGTACAAAACCACTCAGTTTTCCATTTAAAAATATTTCATGCTTGATAAATTCAATAACTCCATTTATTTCACCAAAATTTACTCTACCAAATGTATTTAGTTGTAGGAAAACTAAATAAATAGCCGAAATAAGTAGCTAATTGTTGTTACGTTATAAAAACAGTTGTGGCAAAATTAAACAACTTGATTTTTAATTTGTTATTTAGTTATAGTTAAAGATAGTGTTCAGTTTGTTAAAGCATAATGTAAAAGTTAGGTAGGTTATCAGGTCCACAAAATATAAAAACACCTACAGTAAAATTGTCTCACATTTTCTTACAAATGTACATTAACTAAAAAAAACATCTCAGAACTACAAAATCAGAGTTATTTAATTTTCCCTCTACGGGGACGATATGAAGAATGTAATGACAGTTAACGAGATAAAGCGGTGTGCAAAGGTTGTGAAAGTGGCGAATGGGAATCGGGTGTCTCTGCCTACCCCGCTGGGACAAGCGTCAGTCTAGTAAAAATGTTAAAAATGTGTAATCTTTTTTTATTTAAAATTCGTGATGTCTTATCGTGAATATTTGAATTGTCAATAATGAATCTTGATTAAAAACCTAAGAGATAATTAAAATAATAAGCTGTATGTTATTTAATGTTAAATTAATTAGTATTTCTTTTCTAGATGGTTTCGCAGGTCCGTAAGCGATTGACGCGGTCAAGCAACTAGGCTCGCGGTCAGTCCATCCATAGATGGGTGACCACCAAAGTGCTTTAATATCTGAGCGTCTCCGTGTTTCGTAGGCACGTTAGGCTGTCGGTCCCGGTTGTTGTCATTAAAAAAAACAGTCGTTAAGCTATGTCAGACTATGGCCTACTGGGCGACTTGAACAACTCCGACACCAGGGTAACCACTGCCCATACGATAAGTAAGTAAGATTTGGCACATTAAAACATTTTACATTTAGTTCGACAAAATTACCCTTCGCCTGATGAATCTGATTTTTTAACGGCGGTATCGAGAAGGGTAGTTAATAGGTAATGCTAAATCCTCAATTAGAAATAGAGTTGTCCTTCACGACTTAAAGATTTTAATAATATATAGCTAGGATTACTACTTACTAGCCGTGCCTCGCGGTTTCACCCACGTTTAGTTAATTTGGGCGTGAAAGAGTAACAAACATACATCCATACTCACAAACTTTTGCATTTATAATATTAGTAGGGTGTGTACTTCTAGCGGTTTTGGTAAAGTGATATACTTCGGAAACATAAACTGAAACAGCTTGTGGTGTTTTAAGAACAAATGTTCTTAATGTCTTGCTATACAAAGATAAATTTACTTAATATTTTAAGAGAGGTAAGGCACACGTACATAGGTACAGACGTCAGCACATCCAGCTATCCCAATCTGTCAATTTTTTTTATAGATTTTCAACTTTATCACAAAAGCGTAAGGTTCACTTTCAATTGGGGAAATTTGACAGATTGGGATAGCTTGATGTGCTGGCGTCTGTACATATATATGTAAATTTATATAAGTATATGCACAGCCAACTACCACTTTATCTCCCTTCATTGCTTTGGTTCATCCAACGGTTGTCTGGAAGAGATCGCTATGTTAGCGATAAGACCGCCGTTTGTACCTCATAATATAAGCTAACTTATGTTTCAATTTGGTGCAATAAAGTGTTATCTATCTATCTATCTAAAAACCTTTTTTTATTTTATTATATAGCTAGGATTATATACCTACTTATGATAGTAATCCATAGTTTAGATCCCATCTACAGCGCAGTTACTCTTTGGCCGTGCCATGGCATACAGTTACCTAGGTGGCAGAACGCAAGCGCGCCCGGAGCCATCACGCGCACCCGCCCTCTGCGCAGAGATATGACCAGCCATAATGCGAGCTGTATTACTCACTACGAAAGTGATATACTTCGGGAAAATAAACTGAAACAGCTTGTGGTGTTTTAAGAACAAATGTTCTTAATGTCTTGCTATATAAACATAAATATAAATAATATTTAAGACAGGTAGGGCACAGCACAGCGTTCCTTCGCTCAAAGAGCAGCCCGACTGGGGAAGTACCTCCACCTTACAGAAGACATTCCTTAATAATAACATTAATAACTTAATGTTGTGTTTCTGCCTTTGAGTACAGTCGCCAAAGCTCATTGGGGTGAGGGGAAGGGTCAGCAACACTTGTTTGCAGACTCTTAAAGGCCGGCAATGCACCCGCGACTCCTTGGTGTTGCGAGTGTCCACGGGCGGCGGTGATCACTTGCCATCAGGTGACCCACTTGCTCGTTTGTCGCCGTCTGATATAAAAAGAACCTACTTATTATGGTAATCAATAGATAAGATCGTATCTACAACCACAGCTACTCTTTGGCCGTACCCGTGGCATACAGTTACCTAGGTGGCAGAACGCAAGCGCGACCGGAGCCATCACGCGCACCCGCCCTCTGCGCAGAAATATGAGCAGCCATAATGCGAGCTGTATTACTCACTACGAAAGTGATATACTTCGGGAAAATAAACTGAAACAGCTTGTGGTGTTCTAAGAACAAATGTTCTTAATGTCTTGCTATACAAAGATAAATATGAAATAAATAAAATAAAAATAAAAAAGGTTTTTATTCACGTAGACTTTAAAAAAGCGCTTGTAAATAGTCAGAACATATTTGTAGTAATATAGTTGTATACATTAGATATTATTTCTATTAACATAGATATTTAGGTACATCTTGTATGAAAACATTTATAAAATTTATTTTATTACAGAAATGATATTTAGCTAGCTCGTATCAAGTTATTGTCAAGAGATTATGTTTAATTATCTAGTTTAAGTCTAATATTTTTACTTTTTACTATATTTTGGCTCTGTTTATTTTTTAAGGATTTAGGAAATATATATTACGGCCGTAACATTTTTTTTTCCGGGATCAGTTCCTCCCTCTTTCCTACCACTGCATCTCCTGTAAGCCAGGATCAACAGTGGCACACAATGAAATGACACTGAGCGGTGAAGCTCAGGCATGTCCCGGGGGATCGCTTTAACTGTCTTGGATCCCGCAACGAATTTAATTAGGAAGAGGAAAAAGGAGGAGTTAGATAATTACGGCCCTAACAATTATGTGTTAAATTAATATTTACTGTTAAAATTATGGATTCAGCATAACAGCTGTAATAAGTACACTGCTGGGCAAAAGCCTACCCCAAGAAACATCTTGGGGGGATATGCCATAATAGCTGCTTTTGGCAGACGTATGGAGAACAAATTAAATATTGCAATATTTTTCGCCAATTATTATTGTCTTTGGGAAATTGTTTATTTATAATTGAAACGTTCTGGCTGATAAAGGCTGAAACACGAATCTCAACGACTGAAGTCATATGAAGTAAAAATACTACGGTTTCCGTCGTAGTGTTAACTCATATTTCACTGTTACCATATCTAGAGATTTGGTTTATGTTTGCGATCCATGACGTCACTAAAACTTCAAAAAAAAATTAAACAGATTTAATTTTATTTTGACAGGCCGGTTGACGTAGTTAGTAAACCTGAGTCTGGGTGTAATCTACTAATATTATAAATACGAAAGTTTGTAAGTATGGATGGATGTTTGTTACTCTTTCACGTAAAAACTGCTGTATGGATTTTAATGAAACTTTACAATAATATAGCTTATACATCAGAATAACACATAGGCTACAATTTATATAGATATTTTGCGAATTGTCCAAAATATGACCATACGTGTCAAGGAAGTAGGAAAATATCTACCATCTGCGAGCTATTCCGGCGCGCACTGCCAACCGCTAGAGGTACACATCCTACTAATATTATAAATGCGAAAGATTGTGAGTATAGATGTATGGATGTATGTTTGTTACCGTTTTACGCCAAAACTACTTTAACGCGAGTGAAACCGCGGGACATGGCTAATCCTAACTAATATTATAAATTCGAAAGTAAATCTGTCTGTCTGTCTGTTACTCTTTCACGCCAAAACTACTGAACGGATGTGAATGAAATTTGGTATACAGATGGTCTAGACCCTGAGAAAGAACATAGGCTAATTTTTATAGTTTGGATAACTCATAGGCCATATTTTATAAAGTTTTACGCGGGTAAAACCGCGGGGCACAGCTAGTTATCTATATAAGTATGTATTTACTAAAGAAAAATAGTATATGTAATATATCAGTTGTTTGGTTTCCATAGTAGGTTCAAGCTCTGATTAGTTTGGGATCAGATGGCCGTGTAAATAATGTCCCAGGATATTATTATTATTATCTATTATTATAAGTGTGCAGTGTTATTTTTTTGGCAATTCTATATACCTATACCCTGTTCGTTTCATACGAGCGATAATAGAAACAAATGTAATGACGCTTAAAATACTTTAGTGGCGTAAAATACCGAACAATAATAATAATATCCTGGGACATTATTTACACACGGCCACCTGACCCAAACTAAGCAGAGCTTGTACTATGGAAACCAGATAACTGGTATACTACATATACTACTTTACTTTGTAAATACATACTTAAATAGATAATTACACCCAGACTCAGGACAAACAGACATGTTCATGCACTCAAATATCTGTCCAAGGTGGGAATCGAACCCACGACCTCCGGCGTGAGAAGCAAGCATTTGCCAACCACGCCAACAGGCCCGCCCTAATCATCAGGAAGGAGTGACTGTAGAGTCTATATAGTAACTTAGTTCAGTAGTGGCAGAAAGTCAGTGCTACGCGCCTCGAGCCATCACGCGTCGCATGCGCAGCCTTGCTACATACTGAACGCATGCACTATGACTGGATATTAACAAACTATAAAATCACTTTTTTAAATATATATATATATATATATATATATATTGGGATAGCTTAATGTGCTGGCGTCTGTACCAACAATAAAACTGTATTGAGCAGATAGTGCCTTTTTTTTTTCAATACTCAATACTTTATTGCGTTCTACAAAGTTTTTATAATAGGTGGTAAGTTGTACATTGGTAAGTATCATTTGTTAGACCCTGTCGGGCACAGCATAAGTGTAGGAGAGAGGAGGAAGGGCGTATTAATATTTAAATGGATAACTAAATGTTTTCATCTTTTATGCAGGAATACTTTGTGTTTCTTTAAGTGCTAATGTTGAGTGTGTGTGTGTATCTTTAATATTGTAAATGTGTTTTAAAATATATAAGTGAAATAGTTTAACTGATAGAATAAAAAAACATATTGATATATATATTATTATTATAATTCACGTTTTGGATTAATTAATTTATTTGAATTTATCATTGAAAAACTCACTTAAATCGTAATATGTTTTATTTAATAAGAATTGTTTTAATTTGTAATTGAATCTCTTTATTTTGGTTTCGTTTCTTATATTTTCAGGTAACTTATTGTATACTTTTATGGACATAACTAGGGTACTAGAGGCATGCATTTCTAGTTGTGAATTAGGTAGGTTTAGCCTATTTTTGTGTCTAAATGAATATTTCTTTTGAATGTCATCTCTTTTGCTGTAAAAGTCTGGATGTGCACGTACAAATTTGCATAGTTCTAAAATGTAGATACTGGGTAATGTGAGGATTTGTTGATCTTGAAAGTGGGGTCTGCAGCTTTCTTGTTGGTCAATATTTGCTATTATTCTAATAAGTTTTTTTTGTAAGACAAATAATGAATGCGCGTCAGTACTGTTGCCCCATAAGATGATACCATACTTTAGCCACGCGTGTGCATATGCGTAATACGCAACTACTGCAGTTATTACGTCAGTAGTTTTCTTAATTTCACGTAATGCGTATGAGAATTTTGACAATTTGGCTCTTATTTTATCGACATGAGGTTTCCAATTAATATGCGAATCTATTTCGACTCCTAATAAGGTGGCCGTGGTGACAACTTCTATTTCATTATTTTTGTAGGAAAAATTTACATTTAATTGTCTTTTTTGTCTAGGGTGAAAGGTTATTATTTTTGTTTTATTATAGTTAATTTCTAAGTTGTGGGCTGTCATCCAGGTTGTTGTGTCTTCTAATAGGTTTTGTAATTTGTCATTCGGGTTAGAGTTACTATCACATGAAGTAATTATTGAGATATCATCTGCAAATAGGATGCTTGGTTCTTTTATATAATCCGGGAGGTCATTAATATATACCTACAAGGAATAGGAAACAGCCTAAAACGCTGCCTTGTGGTATAGAAGCTTCTATAACTTTTTTTTTTTTTTTTTTTGTTTTTTGTCGGACTCGCACCGACTAAACCTACCTGCCGTGGACTTCTCTTGGCGCCTAATGAGGGAGCCCCGGGAACGCGGGTATGCTGCTCCGGTGCTCCCTTTTGCGCCATGTCCCAGATGTTCGGGACACGTACCCTGGGAGGGTTCTGGTTTGCCCTTCCCGATTGCCGACTCCTGCCAGTCCGGCACAGCGACTGCGCCACAAACAGATCGCTGTCTTCCCGGAGCTGCTTGCACGTGGCGGCAGTAGAGGACACTTCTCTGACTGCCGCCGCAGCTCCGAGGGGGAGTTGGGCTACCGGCTGCTGCCGCCGCCCCGACGCCTCCTCCGTCTGCGAGCAGGATCGGCTGTCTCCCGCTCCCGCTCGGCGGCCTCCTTTTGGAGCATGACTGCCTCACAAAAGGAGACCACGGCGTCCCACTTGCAGGAGTCACCCGCCAGCATCGCCCCTACGATTGCCGGCAGGGTCAAATCCCGTCCGATCTCTGCGACTAAGACTCGCCTTTCGGCCTCCCAGGCCGGGCACTCAGCTAGAGTGTGCTGGGCCGAGTCTAAGTCGCTCCCGCAGTGGTGACAGTGTGTCGTCGCTTCTCGGCCTATCCGGTTCAGATACTCACCGAAACACCCATGTCCGGTGAGTATCTGAGTCAGTCTGTAGGTGACGCAACCACCTCTCCTTCCCACCCAGGCCTCGAGGTGAGGCAGGATGGCACCGACGGCATGTTGGCGTGCGTTTAGGCGTAGCTGTAGCCGTGCGCGCCACTGCACTAGTACGCGCCGGTGGACATCCCGTCTATATTCAATGAGCGTCTGTTCTGGCGCCCTCCCGTTGTCCTGGCGGACGCGGATTTCGGTGAAAACCGCTGCGTCAACTGCCGCCATGAGGTCAAATGGCGGGAGGCGCGCCAGGAGTGTCGCCGCCTCGAAAGATACCGTACGGTATCCTCGTGCGATCCGTATGGCCACCACACGCTGCAGGCTATTGAGTATAGTTCTGCAGCGGGAGGCACCCATTAGGCGTTCAGACCAGACGGGTGCCCCGTAAAGGGCCATGGATCGCACGACACCACCGTAGAGACGGCGAACTTCTTCCCGAGGACCCCCGAGATTCGGCAGCAGCCGGTGTAAAGCGCCGGTTACGCGGCGCACTCGGGGGGGAGCAGATAGTGCCTAACATTGGTATACCGATTGCTGGCAAAACCTGTTAAAATCTGCCGGCAAAATCATTGAAGAACTGACTTAGAATTTATTCGAAAGTTCAAATATAGGGTTTGAGCTCAGGATCGATCAAAATTCTATCTCAAAAACTACGCAAAATCGTAGAACATACATGGGGGTGATTCGGATACTCCTCATCATAAAATATCTAAATTTTGCGTTTCAACGTCAACTTCTCGGCCAGCCTGTATAATAATCATAGGATATACTCCAAAGTTTAAACCATCATGCAAGCCACTCCATCAATCAGTAGTATTCAGGAGTCAATGAATTAGTCATGCGCGCAGCGGGCGCGCCGCGGGGCGTCGCTAGTATCGCGACACGACATCATTGTCTTTGCGCACCTACGTGTTAAGACCTCCTTGTTTTAAACCTCTGTGGATTAGATGGGAACAATATGTTTTTTAATGATTCCCGACTATGGAGCTTTGCCACGTGGACGGCTGCGTGAGAGTATATTCTAATTTAGTTTTCTTTTAGATGTGTAATATGATTGTAGAAGCGCTTTTTATCAGAAGTTTTTAATCTAACAAGGTCTATAAATGGCATTGTGATTTTTAAAGCATATCGCGTGAATTTTCGGTGGTCTATTAACAGATTCTGATAATCTGTTATTATGCGCTAGTAAATGCGCACCTACCAGACGGTCCCATATACATTTTATTCATAGTTATTTGTACATACATAGTCACACGCCTGTTTCCCAGAGGGGTAGGCAGAGACAACGTATATAGTCATTTGTATGTTATTTTTGTACACTACCAAAGTACTGAATAAAAAAAACCAAAATTTCGTTGTTAAGTGGCTTGCCACTTTAATTTTTATCCTTATGATCTGATAGGACGGTCATACAGGCAGGATTAGAAAGAGGTCTAGAGCAGGTCCGTCGCCTTTGCGTGCTCTCCGGCATAATTCCAATTAAGTCCTTAGATATCATACAAAATAGGGATAAAGAGAATAAAAGAGTGTTCGAAACCATTTAAAAAGTAACTATGGGCTTTCAAAAATGGATTTTTTTACCAAAAAATATCTTGGTAAAAAAAATATGAAAGTACAGCTACCTCAATCTGTCAAATTTCTTGTATAGATTTTCAACTGTATGACAAAAGCGTAAGGTTCACTTTAAATTGGAGAAATTTCAGATTGGGGTAGCTTGATGTGCTGGCGTCTGTAATAATAATAATAATGTCCTCCTAGCCGAATTTCGACCACGGCGGCCATTCTCAACAGAGACTAGCCATCTGCGCGGGACATATTATAGTGCTCAAGTCTGTGCGCAAACACAGGAGCACTTTCTATTCCATCACTCTCATGATCCGATGGGACGCCTAGCGACACGACCGGAAAGACGTCAGGTACATGACCGACAGCTTTACGTGCTCTCCGAGGCACGGGGGTATAATACCGCCAACGCCCAGACTTCGGGCTGATGATGAGAAATATTTCTTTTTACAGAAAAGTCCCAAAATCACTTTTGGCCCGACCCGGGATTTGAACCCAGGACCTCGTTATCTGCGGGTGAGCTCTACCGCTAGACCAACGAGGCATTCAAGATCATATGGCGTCTGTACTTACAACACCACCCACTTCCTTTCTCAAGCTACAAAATGTTGTTTTATCTTTTGTTAAAAAATGGATTTCATTTGGCTATCGCAAGGCAAACGAGGATTAACTGATGGTAAGTGATCACCGCCGGCCATGGGCACTAGCTACACCTGGGGCTCTACCGGCTAAATCACCGAAAATCGATTTCTTAAATGGCATTCGTATAAATAAAGGTTAAAAATTACTTAATCAATCGTTAAATCAGCTTCCATGAGCTCATGTGACGTCATAAATGGTCCGGAATCGATTGTCAACGTTGAAACCGATTTAACGATGGATTAAGTCATTTATAACCTTTATTTATTAGCGACTTAGCCGGTAGAGCCCCAGAAAGGTTGCAATTACATGGCTCGCTTCTTGAATGTTGCCATATATTTAGCTAGACCTGGTCACTTAGCAGGAGTGGATAAAAAGTTGACTGATAGAGAGGAAAAAGCGCGCCTACGAAATATCGAAGAAATAAAAAAACTAAACTTTGTTTCAACTGACTCCTTTGACATCATTTTATGTACCATTATAAGACAACTCATCATACATGACAACTGAATCTACTGAAAACTTAGATTTACAAGGGGACGTACTGAAGCTTGTCGAGAACAGGCAACCCAACTTGACCCAAAATACATCAAAGATGAAGAACGGTTTCATCCTTTTGTTAAGAAACTAAAAGAATATCTAATACATAATAGCTACTACACACTGCACGAGTTCTATAATGACAAAAATTAAATAATTTAAGTAGGTTAATGTTGTATAGGGTATATAAATGAATTCAAATATAATAATACTATTTTACTATTCATAATAATAATACCTTAATATAGACAGAACCATTGACAATATGTAGTAAAAATATTAGACTTAAACTAGATAATTTAACATAATCTCTTGACAATAACTTGATACGAGCTAGCTAAATATCAATGCTATAATAAAATAAGGGTGGTATTTAAACGCAAATCAAATAAAATACTTTTTTTATGAAATAATAATCCAAATTTCCATCAAAATTACTGATTGCACAGCAGAATACTCAACTCAAAGTATTAGAAAACACACTACAATTTATTTTCGTAACGTACGGCTGTTTAACTTAATGCAAAGCAATTTTATTAATGCACTGCTTATAATGACTAATGCACATTATACCTGGTAACTCTTTTTTTTGTAATATAGCTCCTATTTATATATTACTTACAGCAGTTTTTCTAAATGAAACAACAATTTATTGGTCATAATCATCTTATTATTTATTAAGTACAACATAATGAGATCAGCAAAAAATTATAAAATTGGCAGCATGCAAGCAGGAATGCAGCAAGCAAGCAGGCATGCAACATGGAAGCAGGCATGCAACATGCAGCAAGCATTGTTTCTGTCACGGCTCCGGCGCTGCGGGGTTTGGGCTGCCCCACGCGAGCTCATCGTCGCAGATGGTTTTAACGCTCACCACCGCAGCTTCGGCTTGCTGGCCGGCTTCGCCAGCCTCAGCCGCGGCGGCCAGGCCTTCAAACCACCTGCTCCTCAGCTCGCGGGCCGCGCCCACGCGGGCTTAGATTACACTCTAGGGTATGGCAGACAAGACTACGTGAAGTTGGTTTAGCAGCGATTCGTTTCTGTCACAACATTTTGTAGCACTATATTGTAAAATTTTAGTTTATTCGAAGTATTGAAATTCGGAATAACGTTTTTCGGACCGAGAACCCTTCGAGCATTTGGCTATAGAACGTATGAAAATCGGAAAACTAACAAATCGCATTCACGACTTTCGGTAAGATAAATTTCGTGATATTTAATAATAGACATTACAATTCTTAGGTTTTATGAAATTCGGACTTTTGAAAATCGGAACATCAAAATTCGGAATAAAATATTTCGGAGTATTTGGGTGTTCCCACGCAAGAGTCCATTCTTTCAGTTTAATCGGGGGTAGAGTCGAAAAAGTCTCTGGTTTATGGTTTTCCGACCATTCCAGTTTGTTGCATATGACATATGTAAGCCCATTTTCAGTTAATTTTCTGTGCTTTTAGAAGGAAGAAGGAAGCCCATTTTCAGTTAATTTGCTGTGCTTTTAGAAATAATGCAATGAAAAAAGGAATTGTTGCTACAAAATTTGCCTTGCATGTCTTCTTCAAAATTAAGACAAATATGATGAGCAAGTTTTGTGGTGCCTATTAGTATACATGCTACTCGGATAGATATTTTGCTTTGATAATGAGTATCTTCTACATGCGCACTAGTTAATTTGCTGTGCAGTTAGTATTTTTGATAAACATTTAGAATTTTTGTACTTAAATAAATTTATTTGTATCGCATTATGAGGATAAAAGTAATGTCATGCTGATGTATATTTTATTTTTTCTGCCGTACTAGTTTTGTTAAACATTCAGTTTATTTGTAGTAAAGTAATTTATTTGATTTAAAAAAGCATATAAATGATGATAATATATTGATATGTGATTATTTATTTGATGTGCAATTAATAATATCCCATAAAATAAATTTTATAAATGTTTTCATACAATGTGTACCTAAATATCTATGTTACTAGAAATAATAATGTATACAACTATATTACTACAAACATGTTCTGACTACAAGCGCTTTTTTAAAGTCTACGTGAATAAAAACCTTTTTTATTTATTTATTTTATGTATTTATGAATTTAAATTAACAACTTAGTAATTAAATACTACATATATCATAATCAAAAATATAATAGAATAAATATTGTTATAATGTTTTGACATACCTACCTATACTTTGAAAATTGCATGCTTATTGAAATTGTGATTAATTATTCGGTCACCGTAGCCTAGTTGGTAGTGCTCCTGTCTACGAAGCTGTGGTCCAGGGTTCGAATCCCGGTAAGTGCAAATATTTGTGTGATGAGCACGAATATTTGCTTCTGAGTCATGGATGTTTTCTATGTATATAAGTATTTATCTATCTATATAAGTATGTATATCGTCGCCTGGTACCCATAGTACAAGCTTTGCTTAGTTTGGGGCTAGGATGATATGTGTGACATTGTCCCTAGTTATTATTATTTAATGTTACCGGGCCTTAACAGGGTGTCATGTTGAAACTTGTAATATGTAAGGCCATTGTACACATGATTGCAATAAAGATTGAATTGATTGAATTGTAAGTCTTCCATCCAAAGCATCCGCAGAAAAAAATAGTATAACTCAGCTGATGAATGCCAAAAATTATTATTATTTTTTAATCTTTATTAATAAGGGGTTTTTATCCACACGGATACGTCAACCCCATTGTACCTTATGCTCTATTAACACACAACTGTACCTATTTAATAAACTATGAAGATAGAAAAGAGAATCACCGACTAGACTTTTGAATTAAACCACAAATTATGCGTTTAGTCTTTTCAGATTTAGGGTATGCCAAAATATTTTATATCAGATCAACATCCCACATATTGAAATTAAACTGCGATAAATTATGTTAAATGAGGCAGCCAATAAATGGTAATTTGCTTGGAGATCGATCTACTATTGAGTTCCTACCTAATTGGTAGTATCGATTGAATTATTGTAACATTTTCCGTTCATATCGCACGACTGATGTTTTCTGAACAATGATTATTGCACCACATTGTTATAGAACCGATTCAATGGATGATCTAACGTCTAATAGGCACTTAATACCAGTATAAGTGCCTATTATAAGTACATATCGACCACAAATGATGAGTCTATTATGACTAGATAGATATTAATCAGATACGCGGGATAAAAATATGTGATAAATTAAAAGGAAAATAACAACATATACCTAATTACTTATTATAGGCGGTCACCGTAGCCTAGTTGGTAGTGATCCTGCCTACGAAGCTGGTGGTCCTGGGTTCGAATCCCGGTAAGTGCAAATATTTGTGTGATGAGCACGAATATTTGTTTCTGAGTCATGGATGTTTTCTATGTATATAAGTATTTATCTATCTATATAAGTACGTATATCTTCAACTGGTACCCTTAGTACAAGCTTTGCTTAGATTGGGGCTAGGATGATCTGTGTGACATTGTCCCCAGATATTATTATATATATATATATATATATATATATATATATATATATATATATATATATATATATATATATATATATATATATCTCTACAATAAAATTAACACACTTCTTTCTATTTATTCTTTAACATCAAAAAGTTGTAAATTTAACGTAACTAAATGGTTCAAATCATTAAACTATGAGCAAACTGAGAATATACTACGGCCTTTATCCTAATTATTTTTATAAGTTTCTGTATCTTCAAAGACTCCAGTAATATACATTTATATTTGCTGTATCTGCCCTAAAAAGCCTATTACACTATACTTACGCTCACACAAAAATCTTTCACTCTAATACATACACTCACTCTATCATAATACTCACAAAATATCTAACGTTACGCTGTTCTTTACTTTTCTGTTTTTAGTTTTTGTTTCTCTTTTAATTTAGTCTTTTGTTCATTGAGTTTCATAGTCTGTTTGATTGTTTGCTATTTTTTAATTTGTACTTGCTTTATCTTGTTTTACTTTTTTATTTCTAGTATTTTTACTTTTATAAGTTATTATAAAATTTACTGCAATAATTATAAAATGCCTGCATGGTAGGAATATGCAATCAGTGGAGTGAGCTCCTGGTGACCTGTAATACAGGTTCTTTAGAACCTACATCAGGCACCAGTCTCTCACAAAATAGGTTGTTTACTCCTACTCGTATTTATCAATTGTCCATGGGTGGCACGCTGAGCGCGGTTGTTGGTCGTCCGACGTACATTAAAATTATCAGTGATTCTTCGTGCTCAGTTTAGCCAGGAATTATTATAATATTGTTTCTTTCCATCCCTGGACACCGTGGACAGGTTCAAGTATTATTTCTGGATCATGTTTATTGTAAGCAATGTTTTGTGATGAGATAATAAATAAATAATCAAATATTATTATTATTATTATATATTATATTATTTGGCCTGTTGTCTAGTGCCTAGTGATCTTAACTACTAAATCAGAGGTCGTGGATTCGATTCCCCACTGGAACATATCTTTGTGTGATAAAAATG
Source organism: Pseudoips prasinana (assembly GCA_951640165.1). Taxonomy (NCBI): domain Eukaryota; kingdom Metazoa; phylum Arthropoda; class Insecta; order Lepidoptera; family Nolidae; genus Pseudoips; species Pseudoips prasinana. Next base: position 12,135,530 of record OX621254.1, read on the forward strand.
ATTATGTGTTCTGTTAGTTATGACTTTATAATAAAAATCTAAATCATCATCATCATCATTATATCAGCCGAAAGACGTCCACTGCTGGACAAAGGCCTCCCCCAAAAATCTCCACAATGGCCGGTCTTGCGCTATAAGATTAGTACCTGAACGAAATTCAAACGACTTTATTTTGAAACTAGCTGTGCCCCGCGGTTTTTTTGCGACTTTTTCAAAATATAGCCTATGCGTTATTCGAATATATAAGCTATATTACTACAAAGTTTCATCAAAATCTGATCAGTAGTTTTTGCGTGAAATAGTAACAAAAACATCTATACATCTACACTCACAAACTTTCGCAGTTATAATATTAGTAGGATTAGGATGTGTTTGTCTATGCCTACGTAGTTAGCCTGGTTATAGATAGTGAAATATTATCTTTTACCTTGTCGGTCTTGCGCTATCTGTATCCAGAGATTTCCAGAGACAAATAAAAAATAAAAAGAAACTAGACTATTAACATACACAACTAACAATTATTTATTAAAAGCTAAAGCATGACTTGTGAGTTTATAATAGATATATAAATATCTTGGGACAACTAACATACTGTTATCTAGTCCCAAACTAGGCAGAGCCTGAAGGCAAGCAGAAACTGGGAAGTTCGGTGGAAATCGTACTTGCATCCTCTATTTACTTGCTCAATCGGCGGGGATCAAACCTGAACTAAACCTTAACAATTTTATCGTTACTCTACCTTAAAAATATAATCGTCACTTTAATTAACAATTTTATCGTTACTCTACCTTAAAAATATAATCGTCACTTTAATTATCAATTTTATCGTTACTCTACTTTAAAATATAATTGTCCCTTTAATTAACAATTTTATGGTTACTCAACCTTAAAAATATATTCGTCACTTTAATTAAAAATTTAATCGTCAGACTACGGATAAACACTGACTAATTTAAAAATACACAGCAAATACAGAAGCTCATCACACAAAGATTTGTCCAGGGGTCTACCGGGTAAGTCGCCGAACATCGATTTCTTAAAGGGCGTTCAAATAAATAAAGGTTAAAAATGACTTAATCAATCGTTAAATCGGCTTCTATGACCACATGTGACGTCATAAATGGTCCGCAATCGAGTGTCAACGTTGAAGGCGATTTAACGATTAATTAGGTCATTTTTAACCTTTATTTATTTGAACGCCATTTAAGAAATCGATATTCGGCGACTTAGCCGGTAGAGCCCCAGAAAGGTTGCAATTACATGGCTCGCTTCTTGAATGTTGCCATATATTAAGCTAGACCTGGTCACTTAGCAGGATTGGATAAAAAATTGACTGATAGAGAGGAAAAAGCGCGCCTACGAACTATCGAAGAAAGAAAAAAACTAAACATTTGTTTCAGCTGACTCTTTTGACATCATTTTATGTACCGTTACAAGACAACGCATCATCAACGACAACTGAATCTACTAAAAACTTAGATTTACAAGAGGACGTACTGAAGCTTGTCGAGATCAGGCAACCCAACAAACTGGACCCAAAATACATTTAAGATGTAGAGCGGTTTCATCCTTTTGTTAAGAATCTAAAAGAATATCTAATACATAATAGCTATTACACACTGCACGAGTTCTATAATGACAAAAATTAAATAATTTAAGTAGGTTAATGTTGTATAGGGTATATAAATGAATTCAAATAATAATGCTATCTTATGAATTTAAATTGGCAACTTTGTAATTAAATACTACATATATCATAATAAAACTATAATAGACTATATATTGTTATAATGTTTTGACATACCTACCTATAATTTCAAAATTGCTTGCTTTTTGAAATTGTGATTAATTATTCGGTCACCGTAGCCTAGTTGGTAGTGCTCCTGCCTACGAATCTGGTGGTCCTGGGTTCGAATCCCGGTAAGTGCAAATATTTGTGTGATGAGCACGAATATTTGCTTCTGAGTCATGGATGTTTTCTATGTGTATTAGTATTGATTTATATATATAAGTATGTATATCGTCGCCTGGTACCCATAGTACAAGCTTTGCTTAGTTTGGGGTTAGGATGATATGTGTGACATTGTTCCTAGTTATTATTATTTAATGTTACCGGGCCTTAACAGGGTGTCATGTTGAAACTTGTAAAATGTAAGGCCATTGTACACATGATTGCAATAAAGATTGAATTGTAAGTCTTCCATCCAAAGCATCCGCAGAAAAAAATATTATAACTCAGCCGATGAATGCGATAAATTATGTTAAATGAGGTAGCCAATAAATGCTAATTTGCTTGGAGATCGATCTACTATTGAGTTCCTACGTAATTGGTAGTATCGATTGAATATTGTAACATTTTCCGTTCATATCTCACGACTGATGTTTTCTGAACAATGATTATTGTACCACATTGTTGTAGAACCGATTCAATGGATGATCTAACGTCTAATAGGCACTTAATACCAGTATAAGTGCCTATTATAAGTACATATCGACCACAAATGATGAGTCTATTATGACTAGATAGATATTAATCAGATATGCGGAATAAAAATATGTGAAAAATTAAAAGGATAATAACAACATATACCTACCTACTTATTATTTGGCCTGTAGTCTAGTGGTCAGTCAGAGATCGTGGATTCGTTTCCCATCTGGGACATATCTTTGTGTGATAAAAATGATTATGTGTTCTGTTAGTAATGACTTTATAATAAAAATGTAAATCATCATCATCATAATATCAGCCGAAAGACGTCCACTGCTGGACAAAGGCCTCCCCCAAAGATCTCCACAATGGCCGGTCTTGCGCTATAATATTAGTACCTGATCGAAATTCAAACTAATTTATTTTGTAACTAGCTGTGCCCCGCGGTTTTTTTGCGACTTTACTAAATATAGCCTATGCGTTATTTGAATATATTTATAAGCTATATTACTACAAAGTTTCATCAAAATCTGATCGGTAGTTTTTGCGTGAAATAGTAACAAAAACATCTATACATCTACACTCACAAACTTTCCCAGTTATAATATTAGTAGGATTAGGATGTATTTGTCTATGCCTACGTAATTAGTCTGGTTATAGATAGTGAAATATTATCTTTTACCTTGTCGGTCTTGTGCTATCCGTATCCAGAGATGTTCAGCGCCAAATCAAAAAAATAAAAACTTGAGAGGTGTCAAGGGACACCCGGATGGAACGAAGTTATTTCTTATTATTTATTATGTACAAAAACCTGTATATACTCAACAAAAATAATCGTCGCGACACCACACTGTTCAATGCGAAATAGAAATGAAAATATCTGGCTTGCTTTCTATAAGAGAGAGAGAGAGAGACATACAGAGAAACATGCGCACGCCGCACAGCTGCAAAAAGTGTCGTGACAACTTTTCGTACGATTTTTTTCCGTCTAGCCCCCTTTCACAACGCGCGATAAGGAACTTCGTTCCAAAAATAATATAAATCGAAATATCTTGGGACTATTACTAAACTCACGACTTGTGAGTTTATAATAGAAATATAAATATCTTGGGGCAACTAATTCACTGTTATCTGATCCCAAACTAGGCAGAGCCTGAAGGCAAGCAGAAACTGGCAAGTTTGGGTGGAATCGTACTTGCATCCTCTATTTACTTGCTCAATCGGCGGAGATCAAACCTGAACTCTCCTTTACAATTTTATCGTTACTCTACCTTAAAAATATAATCGTCACTTTAATTAACAATTTTATCGTTACTCTACCTTAAAAATATAATCGTCACTTTAATTAACAATTTTATCGTTACTCTACCTTAAAAATATAATCGTCACTTTAATTAACAATTTTATCGTTACCCTACCTTAAAAATATAATCGTCACTTTAATTAACAATTTTATCGTTACTCTACCTTAACAATATAATCGTCACTTTAATTAACAAATTTATCTTTACTCTACGTTAAAAATATAATTGTGACTTTAATTAACAATTTTGTCGTTACTCTACCTTAAAAATATAATCGTCACTTTAATTAACAATTTTATCGTCAGACTACTGATAAACACTGACTAATTTCTAAATACACAGCAAATAATCAAGCTCATCACACAAAGATTTGTCCTGGGGACCTACCGGCTAAGTCGCCGAACATCAGGATAGTGATCGGCGCGGTGTTCGAATCGGTAAATCGGCTTCCATGAGCACATGTGACGTCATAAATGGTCCGGAATCGATTTTCAATGTCGAAACCGATTTAACGATTGATTAAGTTTAATAATAATAATATCTAGGGACAATGTCACACAGATCATCCTAGCCCCAAACTAAGCAAAGCTTGTACTATGGGTACCAGGCGACGATATACATACTTATATACATAGAAAACATCCATGACTCAGAAACAAATATTCGTGCTCATCACAGAAATATTTGCACTAGCACAGTAGGCAGGAGCACTACCAACTAGGCTACGGTGGCCGTCATTGTTAACCTTTATTTATTTGACCGCCGACAACTATACCGATGTTCGACGACTTAGCCGGTAGCCTCCCTGGGTGGTAATCGAACCTACGACCTTTGGCTTAGTAGTCAGGGTTCACTAACCACTAGTCCAACTCATTACTTTATACAAAAGCACATCGTTGAATGAACGAGTGTCCCGTAGAGGGCGGATACGTGATAGCTTCGGGCGGACATGTCGCTTGCGACCTGCCACTATTCGCTATTTTAGTATAACTACATACATACATACATAGACTCACGCCTGTTTCCCAGAGGGGTAGGCAGAGACAACGGATTTCCGAAATAATAATAAGTAATAATATAATACCTACTTAGATGTTGTGAATTGTAGTGTATCTTTCATCAAAATCAAGCACACAACTCAACGTAGTACTCTTTTTGGTCTTACCTAAGATTAAGACAAATTATGGCAAGAAGATGCTGACTTATCAAGGGGCACAGATGTACAACAAACTACCACCAGACATTAAACATGTACACAAATCTAATGTATTCAAAACCCGATTATTTCAATATGTACAACAATCTTACTTAATATCTTAACCTCGGGAAAGTGGGTACATTAGATGAGTACCACATCTTATCATAAGAATAATGTATGTAGGTACTTAGGGAAACTACGAACTCGACCTTATGTAATTTATTATAAGTTATTATTTATTGTTCTCAAGTAAGTGACTTATTTATTTTTATTGAGAATAAAGAATCTCTAAACCTAAACCTAATGTTGAGTACCTTACATAAGTATATAAGTCGAACCTAGCTATTAAGTATGTTTGTCAGCTACACAACGGACTACAAAAGTCGCACGCACAAGCCCAAGAGGTTTTTGTGTTACTATTATTATTTCTATTTATAATATGTATCTTTAATGTTTGGTAAATAAATTAAAAAAAAAGTACGGTTTTCCACTTCGTACTAGAACATTATCGAACTTAATAACCTACTAGATCTTACGTGTAAAAGCAATACAATAAACTGCTAAGCCATAGGTCGTAAGATCGATCTTCGGTCAGGAAAAATCTTTGTGCGATGAATTGATAATGAGTGACGATGAAAATTATATTTTTTTTGTGTATAGATGCAGAAGTTTTGTGAGCGTGTATGTTTGTTACTTCTTCACGTCTAAACGGCTGGAGCGATTTTAATGAAATTTGGCATGGAGTTAGCTGACACCCTGGATTAACACATAGGTTATAATTTATTAATTTTACGGGGGTAAAACTGCGGGGCACAGCTGTATGTAAGTATATTTATCAGTTTTCTGTTTAATTTGGGACCTGATGGCAGTATTAGCTGTCCAAAGATACATATTTCTTTCTTTATTTAATGATGACAAACATTTTCAAACTTAACCGTCTCGTTCCAAATTTAAACATTCTGAGCTGTCCACGCCATAGAGTCTACCGACCACCAATTCAAAAAAAGAAAACAATTTCACAACACATAAACATAACACTATCGAAAAAATACAAAAGACCCTTTGTATTTAAAGGGACCCGTCAAACCCCTAAATTACCCATCGTGAACTATAATCACCCTATCTGGGTTTTTTATCAGCCACAAATCTAATATGACTAATGACAGGATCGTAGTCTCCGGTCTCCCTTGTGTCGTACCGAACGATTTATACGTTACTTTCTGGCTTTTAATAATAATGTTTGAAGTCAATAAAGATGGATATTTAAGATTTTATAGTTTGTATTTTAAACCTATGTAGGTATTAAAATGGAACTCAGTATGTATTTCTGAACTGAAGTGGTTAAGTCGAATGTGTGCAAAACATTTTACCTTTTTTCACTAATCTATACATCTATACAAATAAATAAAATTGGAGTGTCTGTTTGTAATATTGAAATAACCGGTTTTTACTACATAAATATGAATATATATATGGTACATACACCAAAATATTTTTTTTTACAATTTTTGTCTGTCTGTCTGTTTGTTCCGGCTAATCTCTGAAATGGCGGGAACGATTTTGACGGGACTTTTATTGGCAGATAGCTGATGTAATAAGGAGTAACTTAGGCTACTTTTATTTCAGAAAAAGTATTTAATTTTACAAAAAAAAAAAAAAAAACTAATAAACACGCGGACGAAGTCGCGGGTACAGCTAAATGTAAATAAGTAGGCTTTCAATCCTCATTCTTTTTTAAATCTTTACTAATTAAATGTAAAAACGTAGCGCAGGACTCCTACAAGATGGACCGATGAACTTGTATGGGGTGTCGCTGGTAGTCGCTGGATGTGCTACGCACAAGCCCGGCGACTATGAGAATTTTTGGGGAGGCCTATGTCCAGGAGTGGACGTCTTTTGGCTGGCAAGATGACGTCTGTCTGTTTGTTCCGCCATTCCATGGGATTTCATTGGAAGAAAGCTGATGTTATAAGGAGTATAAATATAGGGTACAATAATTCATCCAGAAAAATACTGTTGACAATTATAGAAAACTAACTTAGACGGCAGAATTAAGTTTTCAGGCGAAATCGTGGGTGGGAGCTTCGGAGTTCATATATATAATCAAGCAATCCACTTGTAAAGCTTTAAGAAATGTTAAATGACATTCATGTATTAGTATTTACTATCCCCAGTTTCGTATTTAGCAATGAAATCCAAATGAATGCTGCACTTATAGGTAAATTCCAACTGCTGTTGTTCCAACAGCTGATTGCTACATCTGACACGTATTTTTTTTCAATCAATCATTCATTTATTATTTGTTAAACAAAAAATACAGATCTTTAATACAGTGCGCTATGTTTTATCTATGGTAAGACATACAAATAATTTTAAAGTAGTTTTAAAGTTCACAGTAAAAAATTTAAATAATGCCAAATAATCCAGTATATAAATCAAAGAAAGAGCATACGAAAAATATATTTTAATATTGAACCGAAATTAGAAAATGTGGATATCAAAAACTTTATCTTTCAAGAAATCGTCAACAGTGTAATAACACTTATAAATTAAAAAAAATTGCAAAGTTTTCTTGAACTTGTCAACAGGTAACTTTTTATCTGATCTGGTATCTTATTATATATTCTTGGACTTGGGACGTTAAGTTACTATATGAAAATTTGCCTTAGTTATATTTCCATACTACTACTTATCTTAAGGGCAGTGGTTACCCTGGTATCAGAGTTGTTCAGGCCGTCCAGTAGGCCTCTGACATGGCTTAAAGACTTCAACCAGGACCGACGTAACTTGCCCTCTGACGCACGGGGACGCTCAAAAATTAGACCACTTTGGTGAACACCCATCTATGAACTGCTGTAGCTTAACCTCACCGATCACTTACTGACCGATGCCGCGGTGAGAGCATCTAGAGTCTCACAGTTAAATGTCATGTTTGAACATAAGCAAGCCTCCGAGATAAGTCTAATTTCAAATTGTTGTTCTAAAATAATCGGTAAAACATGGATTGTATGATTCGAATAGAGTAAAATTAGATTGTAGTTGTGAATTACTTGTTTTTTTAAATATAGGAATATTTTGTAATAAATATGTAATAACAATATTATTATGTTTTGTCAAAACATACCTTTTGTATTATAAATTAAACAAATACAACAAAACATAGACAATCCGTTTCAATCTTCGACATTATGCTCGAAATCTTCAATATGTCAATGACGACAAAATTATTTCCGTATTCAGTCAATTTCACTGACAGGGATACAAAACAGAAACATCAAACAATATCCAGCGTTTAAAAAAAGAACTCATCAAGTTCTTAAAAAAGTTGAAAAGAATAAAAAAAGAAATAAGTCTTTTCATGAACGCAGTCCAGTGAAACTGAAGACACGAGTTGCCAAAGGTGACATGACACTTTCTTTGCTATGCGATTCTATATCATAGGTACCAAGTCTTGCGGTATAAAGTTGGAAAGCGTAAAATGTGTAAGTTTCGCCATAATCAAATTCTGTATGGGCGTCGTTGCGGGTCGTTTATCGTGAGGGCCTGGGGCGAGCTTACCTACTGGCCATAGTGGCCCGAGTCCGAAGGTACACTATTACTCGTCCGAAAGTCGCCAAACTACAATGCTAGATTTGTTTCAATATGCGAGATACGATATAATGTTATACAGGTTTAAATCAAATTAGTAAACAATATTTCCCAAGAAGGTTAGTTTATACAGATTAAAATACAAGGTAAATATGGAATAAAGGTCGTAGCTTAATTTGCCTATGAAACTGTTGTGTGTGTGTTTGTAGCATGTAAACTTTCAAAATACACAAGAAAAGATCACTTCTCATACCAACCAGGGGGGCTACCGGCTAAGTCACCGAACATCGGGATAGTGATCGGCGTTCAAATAAATAAAGGTTAAAAATGACTTAATCAGTCGTTAAATCGGCTTCTATGAACACATGTGACGTCATAAATGGTCCGGAGTCGATTGTCAACGTTGAAGCCGATTTCACGATTGATTCATTCATCATTATTATTAGAGTCATTTTTAATCTTTAGTTATTTGAACGCCATTTAAGAAATCGATGTTCGGCGCCTTAGCCGGTAGAGTCCCTGTGGGGCTACCGGCTTAGTCACCGAACATCGGGATAGTGATCGGCGTTCAAATAAATAAAGGTTAAAATGACTTAATCACTCGTTAAATCGGCTTCGACGTTGAAAATCGATCCGGACCATTTATGTCGTCACATGTGCTCATGGAAGCCGATTTAACGATTGTTTAAGTCATTTTTAATCTTTATTTATTTGAACGCCGATCACTATCCCGATGTTCGGCGACTGAATCTGAATGTTCAAATCTTCGATCAATAATAGTACTATTACTGATCGAAGGTTCAAATAGATGAAGTTTAAAAATGACTAAATGAAATAAATTATTTATATATGTTTGTAAAAGCCCTCGAGGGGGTAACATAACAATAGGTATCTAATAGGGGATGACCTTTAGTAGTATGTAAGGTTTATATGTGAATGTTTTATAAGATCGCGATAAGAGACAAAATATTAAAGCTATTCTGATGTAACGTAACGAAATCATGACAAAATGTGCATACGAAGTCGCGAGCACAGCTAGTCTTCTATAAAACATGTTACGAATATCAGAATTGTGTAAATTTTATTTAGTACTAGCTGTGCCCCGCGGTTTTACCCGGATTAAACTTTATAAATTATCACAGCTCTTCCCCGTAGGTGATAGCGTGATAATATGTAGCCTATACAACATGTAATACATACACTGAATTTTTAATTTAACATGATATGCGTTGTTATTTACTAAATTAGTTTCTTGGAATAAAGTTTATTTTTCTTTATTTTGTATTGAATGATGGAATTTGTATAAATACAAATAAAACTGCAATTTAAAAGTCTTATTACTTTGACTTACGGTCCATTTCAATTTGTTTTGACTGTACAGGGTTAATATGACAATAATTTCCGTCGTTTTAATTATTTTGGAATAAAAAAATTACTTATATTAAAAATTATATAAATCGATTCAGTAAACGATTCTGAACAATCTATTTCCAGGATGCGCGTTAATTAAGTTACATGTTGTATGTTAACCCGACCTGTTAGTAATATTCATGCAAAATTTGAAGTAAATCCATGCAGTACTTTTTGAGTTTAGCCCGGACATACTACAGACAAACATACAAAAATTCTAAAAACTATATTATTAGGCTTCGATATCGATTGTAGATCACGACCCAAGTATCCTTTTATAAAAATATTCAATTTACAGTTTTGAATTTCCTACTATTTTATTATATGTATAGATCAACAGCTTTTATCTGTAGGTAACAGTGGTAAATGCTAAAATGCATCCAGGACTATGTTATGGGTGGCATGAATCATCATCGTGACGGCCTCGGGCGGGACTGCTTACCGTCTGTTCTTGTAACTTGGTGTGTAACCCAAAGTCACAGCTTAAGTACTTAAGTATTAACCGGTTGTCATTTTCCGTGTAAGTACAATATTGCTAAACCATTTCAAAGTAATTTGGCTTACCATAGATAATAAATAAAAAAAAAAACATGCGTGGCAGCCATTGGGGACTAGAAGTGAAAACTATTTTTCCTTTCTCATACTCGGAAAGTAGTTATTTGATCCGAGTAGCAAGTGGAAGATGCTATTCCTCACCTTTGGGCGGTAAAGACTGTGAGTAATTGCTTCCCTCCCAATGATGGGAATAAATTTAAACTAAAAATAGAATTATATTTACTTCGGCAGTCAAAAAAAATCGAACATACCTAATTAAGAAAAAAATGATGTTGCGTGAGTTTATAAACAGCCAGTGTGAATAGTAACAAAAAAATTAATATCTACTTACGTGGTGGTGAATTTGACATAAAATATTTTAAACAACAGATATCAGTAGGTACTCTAAACGCATAACACCTATTTAACCTATTGTAATGTTATATAATGTGGATAGAAATGACACAAAATGCTTATGTACATCAGTTACTACTTAATTATTATTATGAAAATAAAATTATTATCTGTAATTCTCAATACTGGTCGCAACGACAAATACCTATAAATGTGGAAGTTTGTGAGTAAATAATCTATAAAAGTACATACTTCTGTAAGTTAGTTACTCTTTCACGCAATAACTACTGAATGGATACTGATTAAACTTTTTAGTAATTTAGCTTATACCTATATCCGATTAACACAAATAGGCTATAATGTATAAGGTTTACACCCGCGGGGCACAGCTAGTATATTATAAAAAACTTGAGAGGTGTCAAGGTACACCCGGATGGAACGAAGTTATTTCTTATTAATTATTATGTACAAAAAACCTGTATACACTCAACAAAAATAATCGTCGCGACACTACACTGTTCAATGCGAAATAGAAATGAAAATATTTGGCTTGCTTTCTATAAGAGAGAGAGAGAGAGACAGACAGAGAAACATGGGCACGCCGCACAGCTGCAAAAAGTGTCGTGACAACTTTTCGTAAGATTTTTTCCGTCTAGCCCCCTTGCACAACGCGCGTTATGGAACTTCGTTCCAAAAAGCAAAAGATTGTGAGGATGGATGGATGTTTGTTACTCTTTCACGCAAAATATACGGGACGAATTTGATGACACTTTGTATTAATATAGCTTATACATCCGAATAACACATAGGCTATAATTTATACATTTTAACGCGGGGCTCAGTTAGTTATATATAAACAAAGTCTCCAAAAAAATATGCGGGTAATAAAACCTTATATTTCCCCACGTTAATTATAACTAACAAGCTAATGCGACTTGTCAGAATTAATAAAGTGGTGGTATCGAGTGTTGCCACGCGGCAAAACAAAGTGCACGCTTTTTTATCTGTTCCCGGTAATGGCGCGCGCGTGGCAAGACAAGAGTGTATTGTGAACACCCCTTAGCAGTAACTGAGAACTGTATATTTTTGAACATGTTCGTTTTTCTAATATTGGATACTATGGAGGTAGGCAACTATGGTATCCTCAGTATTGCCAACATTAAAATAATGAGTTGCTCTTGATAAAAATGTTTTGTATTTTATTTCTATACTTGATATTGTTTTCATTTATACACGTGGCTAGAGAGATATGTTTTGAATAAGTGGTAAAAATAATAATAATATGGTTAATATAATAGGATTATACATATTTTGATACTGTGATGAATGGAAAAGAAAGCTCAAAATTAACATTTAATTTTAATGAATTCAATGTATAATATTCTACGCGATATTACAGTTAAATAAACTTTGAAATTACTGTTACATTAAGCTGACAATAACTTACCTTTTAAACAACCAATTAAAACTTAATTTACGAAATAATTATTTAACAATAAAAAATATGTCATTATCTCTTATATCTTGACGATCACCGTAGCCTAGTTGGTAGTGCTCCTGCCTACGAAGCTGGTGGTTCTGGGTTCGAATCCCGGTAAGTGCAAATATTTGTGTGATGACCACGAATATTTGTTTCTGAGTCATGGATGTTTTCTATGTATTTAAGTATTTATCTATCTATATAAGTATGTATATGTCGCCTGGTACCCATAGTAAAAGCATTGCTTAATTTGGGGCTAGGATGATCTGTGTGACATTGTCCCTATATATATCTAACATTCTGTTTTGTTTAACATATGTACAGACGCCAGCACATCCAGCTACCCTAATCTGTCAAATTTATTTTATAGATTTTCAACTTTATCACATCAATTGGGGAAATTTTACAGATTGGAGTAACTTGATGTGCTGGCGTCTGTACATACGAAAAATGTTACCGTCAACTTAATGACCTCATTCTTTTGCGGTCGGTAAAATACTTAAAATTTTATATATTATTTTCCTTTCCTTTTATAGAATTTTATTAGGATATTTTTAAATTTATCTTTTATTTTCTTGTAGAATCCGATTGGAATAAAATTTATATGGAATCATTCCATATCGATTAAAGAATCAAAATCGTTTCTCAAACACAGAAGAAATCGTGTTACATACTTACATAAAAAAACTAAGTCTACTTGATGACTTCCTCCTTTTGAAGTCAGTACAAAATCACCTAAACATTGGCTTCCGTAAAGAGTTAACGTAAACTTAAAACTGAACAATCAAGGTAACGTAATTAACACAGAAATACTTAGTAGAAACTCGGCTACGGCGGTCACTCAACAGATACCTACTACGCGGGACATTTACATAGTGCAGGAGTCTAGACGCAAATACAAGTACACTCTCTATTCTTTTACTTTCACAATCGGCTATTCGACAAAACCTGGGACAGGTTAGATACCTATTCAGAAAGTTCTAAATTCAACATAATACATTGATATTATTTTTAGCAAGCTATTTGCAAACTAAATGCATAGAGCACGCGCCACCTGGCAGTTCAATTTGAATTTAAATTTCGAATTCTTTCCAAACTTATCCACGTGATGCGATTTGTGGCACGCAAGCAAAGCGAGGGCGCGAATCGGAGGGAATCGATGCTTAAAATTGTATTCGATTGCTATTTCAAAATTGATTTTGAAATCTTTTGATAAATCATTGGTTCATACAATCTGATATTTTCTTAGAGCAAAATATAATCAGTGATTATGTTTTGCAACTAACTATTATAAATAAAAAGGTAATCTAGTTAATTGGTTTGCTATTTAATGATCCGATAGGTAAGGTGAATTATTCCTGGTTAAGGTGCTGGCCTACCGGTAAAAGTTTTATTACTAATGTTAACTTTTTATTGTAGGTGAACTGTCAAGGTCCCCAATGTTGTAGCGTAAGATAATTTTCACATAAGTACATGTTATTAATCTATGAACTCACACTCACAGATATAACCAATTTCAATCAGGCTTAATTCTTTTAAACCAGTTAACTGAAGAACTAATGGAGCAGTAAGTCCAAAGAATGATAAAATAAACATGATTGATTTCACAAAATTATACATACAATACAAATTCATACCGATAGGCAACCCTTATTAAATTTTCCTTTTTTGTTTTATTTTGTATATTTAAGTATATTTTAACCATAATGTAAGCTGATATTTTAATTAAAACGTCTTCATCTAAGTATAAACTACAATTGACAGGACCTAGCCCCTGTAACACAAAGAATCGTTGTGCGACTACTATATCACGCTCTATATTGTATTGATATTTTTATTGCTAATTAACTTATTAATATATTACAAAGTATCCGTCAAACGCTGTTTTAACAGCCCATAAATTCACATAAATAGTTAAATTTATGTTAGTAATCATTTTAATCTAGTTTAATAGTCTATTTCTTTATTATTCTCACTCCTAGAAAAATGTAATGTAGGTCCAATTCTTCTAAACTATCCAGGTGCTAATACACAAACAAAAATGGAATAATAATCGCTCCGGCCGTTTAGAAAGTGTGCAGTCAGAAAAGTCAGAACTGATATATGGAATGACTTGACTTGACTCGACTTTGACTGCGGTTTGGTCTAGCGGTAGCGTGTTCACCCGCAGAGAACGAAGTCCGGGGTTCAAATGGCGGGTCAGGCCGAAAAGGATTTTGGTAGTTTTCTGTAACAAGAAAAATTTCTCAGCATATAGATTTACCGCTATTATATGTCTATCTACTTCCTCAGTGTGCACGTAAAGCCGTCGGTCCTTTACGTGACCTCTTCTTTCCGGTCGTGTCGGTAGGCGTCCCATCGGATCATGAGAGTGATGGAATAGAAAGTGCTCCTGTGTTTGCGCACACACCTGTGCATTATAATATGTCCCGCGCAAATGGTTAATCTCTATTGAGACTGGCCGCCGTGGCCGAAATTCGACTAAGAGGACATTATTATTATATGAAATGTAATGTTAAAAATGGCGTACAGATTATGGACAGACAAAATACGAAAAGAAGGCTATCGCACAAATGTAGATACTTTAATATAAATCTCTTCCAGCAAACAAAGCGTTTATGCTATTACACACTACATATTAAGTGTATTAATTATCTCTTTAAAAAAACAACTGGCCTGTATAATTTTACTCTTCCAATTCGAGCGTCAAATCTGAACATGACGATATCGATGCACCTGTTTCGTATTCAAATATCGAATTACCATAATCGATTTGAGGGTAAGCCACGCGATGAACAACCCTCGCCCCTTTCTACTCTAGTTTTAATCATGGCAACATGGACCAACAGTGCTTTGTTTTCTAATTTCGAAATATAGAACGAGCAGGTGGGTACTCTGTTCTTTGTTTTTGTATAAAAATATCTACACGTATCTGTAGCCTATTATATATTATGTGTACTGTAGATGTTACAAAGAAACAGTCTAAGCACATCAAGCTCCCTCTCTGTCAAATTTCCCCAATTGAAAGTGAACCTTATGTTTATGAGATAAAGTTGAAAATCTATAAAAGAAATTTGACAGATTGGGGTAGCTTAATGTGCTGCCTGTACATAGCTAAAGTAACTTAAAGGCTGACACCTCTCAATTTTTGTCGTAGTCTCAACCCATCCTTAGTGGTATGTACATACCACTAAGGATGGGTCAAAAATCAGGTGAAAAGAAAACTATTACCTAAACCATAATTTGAATTTTATAATTCTTCTAAACTTATTTGTAGACAACTCTCTGATATAATTGAGAACTTTCTTACTGATTCTTATACATTGCGGATAGTGCTTATATCTAGTATTTATTTTATATGTACATACATATCGCGAATCTATATTTAGGTATATGCACATTTTATTAAATTGAATCCAAATAATAACTAAGAAAGTGATTCCCAGCCACTAAAACCGCAGATCTACCACAATTATAATCATCAAACAATTTCTAATACATTGTGGTCTCAATAAATCAACACATTATATTATTTTTACTGGCAACACTGGCCACTCGTAAGTGATCCGTCGCGGAACAGCCATTTATCACTTTTAGGGATGAATGCGATCAAATTGCTGCCATATTTCAAAATTACGTCGTTTCCGAAATAAGATTTTGAATTTGGAAGTTTGAGCGAAATACTTTGGATGATCTTTTGTTTTTGTTTAAGTTGTTTGTTAATAACACTAATAAATGTTACTGAACGATAATAATATTAATAATTCTTCAATAATAAGGAAGAAGTGTCTGTGAGAATCGACTGTCTCTTTGGTTACCCTGGTGTCATAGTTGTTCAAGCCGTTGTTGACTTAACGGCTGTTGTTTAGTGACAACAACCGGGACCGACAGCTTAAGAAAGAGACAGACAGCTTCGAAGGAATTAAACCACTTTGTCAGTCACCCATCAAAAGAATAGCCGCTTGGCTAAGTACTTTATATAGCTGATCGCTTACGGACCGGTGATTGAGCTGGCCAATTTAATGTACAGACGCCAGCACATCCAGCTACCCCAATCTGCCAAATTTCTTTTATAGATTTTCAACTTTATCACGAAAGTATAAGGTTCACTTTCAATTGGGGAAATTTGACAGATTGGGGTAGCTGGATGTGTTGGCGTTTTTACATATACTATTTTGCTAGATAAAAACACATAATTTAATAATGATAAATATAAGAAGAAATAAAAGACCTTTTAAGGTCGTAATGTAATAGTCAGAACATGTTTGTAGTAATTTATTACTACAAACATGTTCTGACTATTACTTTAATAATGATAAATATAAGAAGAAATAAAAGACCTTTTAAGGTCATAATGTAATAGTCAGAACATGTTTGTAGTAATAAATTACTACAAACATGTTCTGACTATTTACAAGCGCTTTTTTAAAGTCTACGTGAATTAAAACCTGTTTTAATTTATTTTATTTAATGATTTTATTATAAACTACTGTCGACCTAGCCATACTTCGTAAAGTATTTGTAGAGCTGGTACTATGGAAGCCAGATGACTGATATACTCATCTGGCTTCCATAGTACAAGCTCTGCTTAGTTTGGGATCAGATGGCCGCGAGTGAACAATGTCCCAGGATCTATCTTATCCTGCTTAATTGGCTTCTCCCATAGTGATTAGTCACCGCAGTTGAAATTCGGCCAGCAACATTATATATCCTCTGTTAACTGTACATCTGTTAGAAAGCTTAGCTAAAGCGCTTTTGTCTAAAGCGGGTCTCCTCTTTAAAACACCTCTTACATTAAACAACAATTACAGTGAATTTTCGAAATTCCGTTGTTGCGTGAGTCTCGAACGAGCAATCAATCAGTCAAATTATATTGTCTTAGAGACGCAGCAAGGCCCGGCCCGAAACAGCCCCAATGAGGCGATCAAATTGATGTAAATCGTACATAATTGTAATTTTATTTACAATTTATTTACTAAGTAATGGAGTCAGGCGTTATTTTAGTAGACGACCGCTGTGTCTCAGTTGTTAGAACTTGCTTTCTAATCCAAAGGTTGCTCGCAAGCATGGCGATAATAGCATATCCCTCATTCTACGGGGAGGCTTTTGTCCAGCAGTGGACGTCATTCGGCTGATGGCATGGTCTCACTGATGCGTAATCCCATGGGAGACCGCCCAACAGTGAGCATAATGGCAAATTAAATAAATACATCGGCAATTATTGCCTGAAGTAGTTTACTAGAGTTTTTGAATTAGTTCAATTATTTTAATAAATTACTTACTTATCGTATGGGCAGTGGTTACCCTAGTGTCAGAGTTGTTCAAGCCGCCCAGTAAACCTCTGACATGGCTTAAAGACTGTTGTC
The DNA here is from genome assembly GCA_951640165.1 of Pseudoips prasinana. Lineage (NCBI taxonomy): Eukaryota > Metazoa > Arthropoda > Insecta > Lepidoptera > Nolidae > Pseudoips > Pseudoips prasinana. The sequence continues at coordinate 12,153,192 of OX621254.1, forward strand.
TAATGACTACAAAAGCGACCGACAGCTTAACGTGCCCTCCAAAGCACGGAGACGCTCAGAAATTAAACCACTTTGGCGGTAACCCATCTTTGGACTGACCGCGAGCCTAGTTGCTTAACCTCGCTGATCGCTTACGGACCGGTAAGAGCATCTAGCTATGAGCGCCTCAAGTCAGTTTGAATAAATAATACATTATAGCAAAATCATGTCTAGATCGAGAACTCAATTAAAAATGTGTTGAATAAAAAAAGAACAGAAAGAATCTCAAAGAGAATTTTTAATAAAGCTTTACTAGTGGAAAAAAGTTCAAGTGTCGGAGCCGACTGTGAGGATGGACATTGTGAAAGGAATATTGTCTTTGACGGATTCCTTTAAAAAACGTGTTCTTAGGGTTCTGTATCACAAAAGGAAAAACAGAACCTTTAGAGGATCACTTGCGTGTATCCGTCCGTTCATCACTGCTAATTAGCTCCGAAACTACTGGATTGACTTAGAAATTTGGTACACATAATATAATAGTTGGTGACCTACATAAATACTTTTTAACCACTTTTAGGAAGTAAATTAGAAAAATAAAAGAATATTCAGTATATTCTTTTTAATTTACGTCCTAAAAGTGGTTTTTTTACTTTTTCACATAAAAAGGCTTATTATGAAAATCTCAAATGTATTTCTTTTATCATTTTACGACAGAATAGTTTACGTTATTTAAGAAAATAGGGAAAAATTGACCATCTCCACCCCGTAACTCTGAAATATGTGGGTCTTATATTTTGAAGAAATGCGCTTTAAAGTTAGATTACAGAAAGACCTTTAAAAGTACCTTCCTATTACCCACCACTGCAACTCCTATAAGCCAGGCTTATCAGGAAGACCATATTTCTAATTTGAATATTTATGTCACGCTGCCCAGGTGGGGATAGTCCATAGTCCACAAAGCTGGCCAAATGCGGGTTGGTGGACTTCACATACCATCAAGGACATTTTGGGTAACTCTCAGGCATGCAGTTTTGCTCAAATGTCTTCTTTCACCGCATTAAGTTTGAGATACTTAATTTCTAATACCCACACCAATTTGAAAAGTCTATGGCCTTGAGTTTGAAGTCGAGACCACTAACTCTACAGTCCAACGGTCTAACTACTAGGCTTCTAGTACTTACGATATTTAAAAAAAATGCAAAATTATCTTCAAAGACTTATTATTTACTACCTTCATTTGATTTAAAAAGTGAATATTGTGATAAAATTGTATTTTAAACTGAATATATAATAACTACCTATACATACTCTTTGGTTTTTGACGGGAGTTCATTTAATTAGATTAAATATAAAATTTCAAAAAGGAATATTGTAATATTTGTAATCTTGTAAACAGATTTGTATTTTAAAGAGAGTATGAAATCACAATACATACTGTTTGGTTTTCAACGGGAGTTCAATTATTAAGATTAAATATAAAACACAAAAACAACAAACAGATTTGTATTTAAAACACAGTGTGTAGGTAATAACTGTTTGGTTGTAAGCAATTGGAGTTCAATTAGTTAAATTAATTAATATAAACTTAAAAAAAATGTTTTAAGTGCATCAATGGCCTTGTTATGCGATAGGTAATGATATATTTTATGTAAGAAGTATTCATAGCATTCATAAAAATTATGACCATAAACAAAAATAGACAAACAAAATTAAATGCACATTCGTGCACATCATTTTTTTTATGAACAATCAAAATATGAAAGGTTAAAACGATCAGGCCATTACCAGATTAGTCGGATGATCCTTCGAATTATAATAATTTGTGGCGAGTTAGTGTCTTTTTGTAGTAATCGACCAAACACTGTTGTTATAGCGTTTTGGAACATTTTGATTGATAGATTTAATTTGAAGATACAATATGGTACGGAGTTTCTTTTTATTTGCATGTTAACGTTTCGAAATTATGTAATTTTCGTATGAATTTCGGCGATATAAAATAAATACTTTGCCAGAAAGTACAGTCCCACTATACGTATATAGTAAGCCGCCACTGTTTCAATTAGTACTTTAAGGTGAATAATGACTTTTAGTGGCTAATTAATGTTCATCTTAACAGCTGTAAAAAGTCAACTGCTGGACAAAAGTCGCCCCCAAGAATCATCTCGGGGGATATGCCATAATCGCCACGCTTGGCAGACGGGTTGGCGATCGCAGTAAGATGGTCATAGTATTCAGAGAGACGCTGCTGCCCGTCCTCTGGTATGGTCTGGTGGATATTCCCTCGGGTCGACTTCTACGCCCCCAAACATGGTGAGATGAGGTGATGATACTCTGTCTGATATTCTCCACCGTCACCACACAGCTTATCATATGAATATACAACCAAGGTATCAAAAAATTTCCTATAAAAGTCTTTACTATAAAAATGACTAATTCTAATTATATAATGACATTCCACACACAGTTATGCCAGTGTCAGTTGAGAATTAATATATTGAATGGAATTTTTTAATATTTTCAATTTGTAAATATGAGAGAATTGGATTACAACACAACTAGTCACGGCAATAAAGCTAAGCGAAATCCAATGAAATTATAACGCAAAAGCTATTTGACAGCTGTCATTGACATGGGCGTAACCAGCAATGTATAGCGAAGCGTAAATACTATGACGGTTTTAGACGCCATTAAAATAAAGATTATTATTGATGGATAATGAGCAAGGCAATATTTAAATATATACTTAAAAATTCTTAAAAATACTTTAATTAAATGAAAATATTAGTGTGATTTTAATCATTATTAAATTTTATATAATAAAAGACTTTTTAGTCGCCATCTTGTCATTATAAAAAAGAAAGAGGAAATGGAGAAAGTAAAGAAGGATGTTATTAACTGGACCGAATGTTTTTTAGGACGGAGTATTCTATTCTGTTCTGATAACAATACTTAATTTCTATATGGATATATAATAACTAAATACTTAAAGCGTTAAATTAAGGGTATTCTAAATGTTCTTGTATTGGTAATGTTCCCAGAATACTGGCAGCATTGCCACGCTGTATGGCAACACTTATTTGTTGGGAAAAATATAAATGTACGTTAACCTTAAGATTAAACCGATTAACATAAATTGATGACTATTATTATTTATATAATTTAATTTGATGGGAAAAGTTTTCTTTGTCATTCCTAAATATGAATTTCATCAGCTGCTGTGAAATAAAATGAATGAATAATAATAATAATATCAAGGGACAATGTCACACAGAACATCCTAACCCCAAACTAAGCAAAGCTTGTACTATGGGTACCAGGCGTTGCTATACATACTTATATAGATAGATATAAATACTTATATACATAGACAACATCCATGACTCAGAAACAAATATTCGTGCTCATCACACAAATATTTGCACTTACCGGGATTCGAACCCAGGACCACCAACTTCGTAGGCAGGAGCGCTACCAACTAGCCTAACGGTGACCGTCGAATGAATGAATAAATGAATAAAATAAAATGTTCATATTCAATTTCATTTTCATTATTTTTTTACTATATATAAATGAATAAAATAAAATGTTCATATTCAAATTCTTTTCTTTTTGTCATTTTATGTGACGTATAAAAATTTGTTTCGATTTTGTGTTTTTAATTACTGTTTTGCAGTAATTATTTTTCAACGAATTGGAGTTAATTTTACGTCCCGTAATGGACATTGAAAACATTGTAATTTAATGATGAGTTTGGGAATATCAAATAATGCTAGAACGGAATACAATTTAAAATAATGGTTCGGTTTCTGTTCAATTAAACGCGAAATATACGTATTTTCAGTTTCATCATGAAAATTTCATTTACGAATTAAATAGCTCATTGAATTTTCTAAGAATAATCAGACACTTTTTTTATTTAATTAATACATTTAGTACAATTTGAAGTCCGAGTCCTAAGCCCTAGTGGCAAATTTTGTCGCATCTCTCTTCTTCTCAGGATTCCTTCCCATATCAACTTCCAGCTATTGTACAGACGCCAGCACATCCAGTTACCCCTTTCAGTCAAATTTCTATTTTAGATTTTAAACTTAATCACAAAAGCATAGGGTTCACTTTAAATTGGCGAAATTTTACAGATTGGGGTAACTTGATGTGTTGGCGTCTGTACACGCTACATTCCGTGCTAGGTCGTCACTGAATATTTTTAAGAGCAGAACAAGATTTTTTCGTTTTTATAAGGTATCGCTAGCTATAATTTTTTTTTAAATGAAAACTTCTTAACCGGCGAAATAGTGCACTTTTTTTTTAAATAGGTATGTTAGACTTTTTACAGTCGACTACCTAACCAAATTAAGTTCTATTTTTAAATTTTTTCCCACCCTAGGAAGGCAAGCAATTACTCGCTTCCACTAGCTACTCGGATCAAAGAAATACTACTTTCCAAGTAGGTATGAGAAATGAAACAATAGTTTTCACTTCTATCGCCAGTCTCCAAAGACTGCTGATAGAAGTCGTAACAAAGAGAAAATAAGCTTGTACAGACGCCAGCACATCAAGCTACCCCAATCTGTCAAATTTCCCCAATTGAAAGTGAACCTTATGCGTAAGTGATAATGTTGAAAATTTATAAAAGAAATTAGACAGATTGGGGTAGCGGGATGTGCTGGCGTCTGTACAAGCTTATTTTCTCTTTTTAACGTGTAAATTTTATGAAAAAAAGCATGTACGTACCTGTTAATATCCTCATGCAAGTCAGAGTCAGAGGCACGTGTAACTTACCGACCCCAAGACAAAAGAAGAATGCTATGTTGACCCCGAGCAATGGTAGTTCGCTAGTAGTAATACTTTATTATTATGACACTAGTATTTGCAATGAACGACCTGTGTCCAAATGGTGGACGCCGTCGAATAGGACGTTTTTTATCCGGATGGCTGCGGGTTAGTTTATAATAATCTTCATACAAAATTCATGATTTGTCTCGGGGTCTGGTAAGATGTTGAGGGGCAACTCTTAGTGCCTCAGAGGATAATGATAAGCCGTCAGTCCTTAAGACCCGTTTGTCATTAGCACATCTGCGACAATCGTTAAAGGTTTCCTTTATTCTTGTTCTTGATTGCTCACAGAAACTTGTGTGCATTAAAAAAGAGATCCTACCATTTCAATATGAGTAGGTATAACACGTCTTGCTGACTCTTTTAATAAAAGGTTTTTCAACAAGAACTTTGTTTTTTAAATCAAAACAACACATTAAATTTAGATGACAATGAGTTAAATATTTATAGTATTAAAAAAAGCAACGACCACGGTTACATAAGTCGATTCTTTCATCAAAGTATTTAATCACATATTGAAATATGGGTCTATTTCGTTAATCACTTGATAGATTTTGATTTTTAAGCCTGCAATCGATTCGATTGAGTCCGTTTGAGCTATATCTTAAACATAATCGTTACTTATAATTTTAGAACGATTTCATGTCATTTTATGTGATAGAACACACCACATGGCCGGATTAGGTCGTTTAAAAATCTAGTTACATTAATATTGTAGGTATTACTTTTCAATACTATATCAACTATATCGAGCTTGACTAGTGAATATTAGGCTGATTTCAGAGTCGCGCCGGCGAGCGGCGCCGTCCAAACGCGCGCGCTTACAATTACACTAGATAGTAGTTGCGTTTCATAGTCACGCAGTTCAAGCGCGCCGCGTGTGAGACGCGCGCCGTCGGCCAGCGCTGCCCAAGCTCCTCTACTGGCAGCTAGCGTTTCAGAGTGACGCGTCCCGCACGCGGCTGTTGAGACGCGCTGGCCGCCGGCGCGTGCCACGCGCGTCACTCTGAAATCAGCCTTACAACCCACGCGGTCAAGAAATTTATTTATTTGATGTTATTCTATTTTAACTCTCAAGAAATTCTTACAGCTTGTTTACAAATATAACAAGAAGTAGGTAGTAACAGAAGGCCAATTAAAAGTTTTCACTTTTATGCAGCGGTTCGTTGGTTTGTTGTTATTGTTGGTAGACATAGTAAAGGAAATGTTGGATATTTATTTCATTAAAATGTCTGTACCTCTATAAACCTAACATTTCAGTATGAACTTTAAATACGACCCTATACAGTCTTTATATCAAGCAGCTAATATTATAATCCGTTGAGCGCACTCCGTCCGAAAAACAAGTCCATCTCATTATACGATGCGTCGGCACGTTAATGTTGGTATAAGTATAGGGTCTAATGTCGTGGCTCCCATCTGGGGAGATGCTAATCTCTGACCGGCCATAGTTCAGGACGTAGACTTACGAAGAACTGGAACATACTACCTATTGAACACCGATCGAAACGATAAAATTACAATTTGGTGTTACAAGTTTGTCAGAATGATACTATCAGAGCACTGGTGACTGCCAAGATCATGTGGTCGGTGATCCTTCGCAATTCCGTCTTTTTACTTGGCCTGAATCCCATAGGGTGCCCTCAGGTATTAGTCGCTTAAATTAAGCTACTTATTGAGAACCTCCTGCGCTAGCCAACTACACGTTGTCTACAATTATTTAATTTTAATAAGTAATTTGTTATTTATTTAAGGATTAAAATAAATATATGTGATAAAACAGACCACCTTCTATACTTTAAATATTGCCATTATGTAACCCGTATTATTGTTCTATTACCTACATTCTAGTTACAGCGGCAATATTAAAACTGAAAATTTCAATAGTCAACCTATTACCTACAGTTCATGAAATTCTGCCCGCTGCCATACAAAGAGGGAAGGCTTAGTGAGAAGGTTGATGAAACATTTATCTTTTAACACATGCATTTGACGATTCTATTCTGATATACATCTATGGTCAAGGCCTACCATTTTTTACAATACTTAACATAAAAATTATAATTTCTGATATAATTATGGATCGTTCCGTCCAACGTTAGTAGACTTATATGTAAAAATGTTAACATTTAGTGCTCATATCTCTATCTTATCATGCGTATCAGTAAGAGGAATTAATTACATAATATAAGGCTTCTGTTATTTATTAATACCTACATATAAACATTGTTAACAAACAGTATTAACGCGACTAAACTTTATTGTTATTTTCCCGACGTTTTGACCAAATTGCATAGATCGTGGTCACGGACTGATTTATTAATTCCTCTTACTTATCGTATGGGCAGTAGTTACCCTTGTGTTAGAGTTGTTCAAGCCGCCCAGTAGGCTTCTGACATGGCTTAACGACTGTTGTCTAATTACTACAACTGGGACCGACAGCTTAACGTGCCAACAAAAAAAAGAAGACGCTCAGATATTAAACCACTTTGGTAGTTACCCATCTATGGACTGACCCCGAGCCTAGTTGCTTAACCTCGCCGATCGCTTACGAACGCCTGTAAGTGATACGCATACTGCACAATAATAATGTGTCCTGGTGGAATTTAAGCCATGGCGGCAAATCTCATTGGAGAACTGGGTCAGATCCTTTTACGTGGGACATACATACATATTATAGTACACAAGGATGTGCGCAAAAACGCAGAGGATTTTTTATTACATCACTCGAATGATCTGATGGGACATCTAGTGACAGGAACAGAAACGGATATCTTCGAGATACGGGGGTGTAATACCACTTACTCCCAGACTTCAGTTAATAGTGCTACATTTTCTTTAATAGAAAATCACTTTTTGGACCTGAACCAGGATTTGAAGACCAACGAATATGCCACCACGGAATTAAAATAGAATAATGAAGTTAAAATAATTCAAGTAGGTACATTTGATTGCACGTGACGTGACGCTTTGGTTAGGATGGTCGCCTCGTTACAACCTCGACATCCTCATGGTTCGAGTTAGATTCCTGTACAGGACAACTATAACCAATATAAAGTCTGTATGGACTTTGTGTTTGTGAATACTGTTTCCCCCGCAAAACAGGCAAAGTTTTGTAAATGTAAAATTAAAGTAATTATAAGACAAAGTTTATTTAATAGGTATCAAAATCCATGGAAGCTACAAAAGCATTGAACTGAATTTAAATAGAAAAAATCTACAACATAAATTGTAATATTTTGTTCTAATTTTAACCAAACTCCGCACTATGGAAAATTACACAAGTATTTCTGGGCGACTTCTAATTTGACCTGTCAACCGATCTCATATATGTATTCTATATCTATGGCTCCTACAAAGCAAAGAGTCCCCAAAATAATTTAATAGAACACAAACAAATTTAAACACAGCTATGCCACATTCTGTAATCAAAAATGTACTAACCCCACATAACGTAAAACACAAAACAACAAACTATAAGTAAAACAAAACACGCATTTAAACAAAATCTTTAAGTTTCCACAAACAATATATCCCGCGTTTCGCTCGTAAAATAAACCTAATGACTATGTTTAGCGCCCTCCAATTACAAGACCCGCAATTATAATGCATTTTGTGATTTACCTGTTTGTTGGCACCATTGTTTTTGTGAGTATCGAAGTGACCTTTCATTGTAATTAAAAGTATTGTAAACGTAGAATTAACGAGAGTTAGCTGCATAGTTATTATGCATAAGAATAGAGTTAACTAACTATTTTTTTTTGTTTGGTGACTGCAACAACCTTGCTGTGTGGTGACGGCGGTGAATATTAGAATATCATCACCTCATCTTATCTTGTGGGGGCGTAGAAGTCGACCCGAGGGAATATCTACCAGAGGACGAGGAGCAGCTTCCTTCTGAGTACTATGACCGTCATACTGCGATCACCAACCCGTCTCCAATCGTGGGGATTATTTGATATCCCTTTTGTCCAGCAGTGGAATTCTTACCGCTGTTATGATGCATCAACATTTTTTGTCTACTATATAAAAATAAGTCGGGTTTTCCTTCCTGACGCTATAACTCCAGAACGCACGAACCGATTTCCACGGTTTTGCATTCGTTGGAAAGGTCTCGGGCTCCGTGAGGTTTATAGCAAAGAAAATTTATAAAATTTAACGCGGGTAACACCGCGGGGCACAGCTAGTTACTTATAAATGCCAACTTGCTTATTTTTTAGGCTTCCGTACCCAAAGGGTAAAACGGGACCCTATGTATCTCATGAAAGTTAGACAGTTGAAATTTTCACTGATGATGTATTTCTATTGCTGCTAAACTACCCACAAATATTAAAAACTAAATTAAATATTTTTTTAAGGGGGCTCTCATAGAACAAACGTGATATTTTTGCTAGTTTTTATAGATAACTAGCTGTGCCCCGCGGTGTTACCCGCGTTAAATTTTATAAATTTTCTTTGCTATAAACCACACGGAGCCCGAGACCTTTCCAACGAATGCAAAACCGTGGAAAACGGTTCGTGCGTTCTGGAGTTATAGCGTCAGAAAGGGAAACCCGACTTATTTTTACGTAGTAGATGGTACCGAACCCTTCATGCGCGAGTCCGACTCGCACTTGGCCGGTTTTTTACCCACATGGGATTCAATCGACTGTCCGCTGGCAGGGTCAGCCCATGCAGAGAGGAGCGCAGCGGAGAGGATTTTATTAAGGTACTAGAAAATCAAATGTGCTTTGCGTCTATCAAGTTCGTGTTCAAAAGACAACGTCCGTAATAGGGAAATAAATCCATGTATCGCAGATAATTTATAAATTATCTGCGATACATGGATTTATTTCCCTATTACGGACGTTGTCTTTTGAACAAAACTAACGGTGAAAAGAAAATGGCAAAATCCGTATCGCATACTTCCTTTGTTGTTCAGCTATATAATTTGTACCACTTGTTAAGACAACTAAAGTATTGATTTTAATGTAAGTATAATATTTTTAGAACTTGGGATTAATTTATTAAATCAAAAAGAATATTTCAATTATTTTCAATAAATAAACGTAATAAAATCGTAAACTAAACGCAGTTACGTTTACGGAAATTGCCATGTGTAAAATAATATAAATGTCGAAGTTTTAATTAATTATTTATAAATGGGAACAACATTACATATAAATCATATAATTATAGACTTATTTATTATACCTAAGAAAGCACAGTATTTGCATTATATCGAAAAAATTAATGATTTTGAATAGGAACGATTTTCATTGTCAATATTTTTTTTGTTCATGGCAATTATTTATTGACAGGCAAAGACAATCTGTCAGGTATTTATTGCTGTTGTTTTGATACATGTCATCAATTTAGAAAATTATCTTGCATTTTTTACGTTCCTCCGTACTATAATATATTATTATATCTGTTGACAGTGGATTCACGAAAGGACGCTTTATCATTTAATTAATATGACGAGTTTGCAATGTGTTACTTGCAGCATTCGCTTGCCCCGACTAAGAAGACAAGCATTATTCGAAGAGAGTGAATTTCTCAATAAACCCAATGATGCTTTGTGCTATGTGATGATTATTGTTTGGTACTTATATGAAGATATTCATAGATGTAGTAATACTAAATTAATAATAATATCAATAAAATGATTTTAGTTACAAAAAACAAAGAATCTATAGTTTTATTTACCTCCACTCAGAACCTCATACATAACCCCTCGCAACCTCACACAAATGTACACTGGGTTATGAACTATGAAATTAATGGAAATAAAGAACTTTTCATTATCTCAACAAATAATAGTTTTTTGTATCTTCCTAACCTAACTTGCGACCCGGTCAGGGTTTTCGGGGCAGGTTCGGAATAAATCCATGTAAAAGACTATAAAAAGAGCTACAACATTTACTTTATCACCGTAACAATGTTTATGTAAATATAATATCTTCATTATCTCCATTGGTACACTAGTTAACACTAGCATTTCATTGCCACATCAGTAGACACACTTTGATATTTACAGTATCTTTATTACTTAGGCAGTAAGAGTGATTTTCGAACGGCAATGTTTCCACGGTCATGGGGTTGACCCACAGATTACCAAACATAACCTTAAAATAAAACTGGCTATAACTTTTATATCCCAAGTTCTAAAAATCTAAGAAATTAAAAATGCCTTTTCTATCACATTAACCACCAATTAAAACATAAAATATCCCGTAACACGAAATTTTACTAGCGGTACAAAAGTCCCATACATTCTTGCCGTTTGCCTTTGTGGAGGATTTTTTACTTGTTTGTAAATTACTTGGTAACAAAATAAATTAATATACTATGAGATAAACGGCAAATTGACGTGATTATGATAGACTGTCATGCACCTATAATTTATTGTTGACTTGATATTATGATGCAATCTTGATGCAAGGACCTTGGGCTGAATATAAGTATGACACGACTCCGTGAGACAAACACCTAATTACATCCTTGTAGGTAGACTCTACGATCCGTATGTAGAAATTGATATCAGTGTAGTGCCAATGTAGAGACCATTTCGACCTATCCGTAGAACAAAGTTACTCCTGCATAATCGTAACTTTATAGGAGAGCGATTTGAAATTTGTCTCGTACAAAATCGGCTATAATATTTTACATATTTTATTATCAATTTGATTATAGTGTGTTTAAAATAGTTTTTATAGTGTTTAAAAATATAACGCCCGCATTATGGAATCTAATCCCTGTTGCAGGGTACTTTACAAACATATAATAGACAGACACAAATTACATCCAGACTCAGAGTAACTATTTATGGGTCACATAAATAGTTGTCCGGCTCGGGACTCGAACACGCGACACGAAGCGGCGAGACAACCGTCTTAGCCGGTGCGCCACACGTGCAGTCGATTATTTTCAGAAAATCTGATTATTTATAGAAAAATAATCAAATTCCTAGAAAATTATGTAACATGTTATATAGCTCATTTTGTACTAAACAAATTTCAAATCGCTCTCCTCTTAAATTACGATTATGGAGAATGAACTTAATTCTACAGATAGATCGATTAAAAAAAAATAGGTATATTTTAAGTAAAATTTCTTTACGCATGCGTGACGATACGACAACTGTGATTGGGCGAGACCAACGAATGTTGAGTGCGAGATAGAAAGGCAGAGTTTCATATAATACTGTAGGAGAAAGAGAGTGTGATCACAAATATTCTTTCTCTCTTTCTCTCATAGCTAGTTACGTTTCGCATATCTAAGTTTTACTTCAGCCGTGAGGTCTGAAGGACACCCTTTTTAGGGTTCCGTAGCCAAATGGCAAAAAACGGAACCTTTATAGATTAGTCATGTCTGTCTGTCTGTGCATCCGTATGTCACAGTCACGTTTTTCCGAAACGATAAGAGCTGCACTGATGAAACTTGGTACGTAGATGTATTCTGTGAACCGCATTAAGATTTTCACACAAAAATAGAAAAAGAACATTAATTTTGGCGCTCACCATACATAGAACTGAAACTCAAAAAATATTTTTCGTTTTATCGTACCCATACATGTGGGGTATCTATGGATAGGTCTTCAAAAATGATATATATTATATTTTTTCTAAACTGAATAGTTTGCGCGAGAGACACTTCCAAAGTAGTAAATTTTTTGGGGAGGGTTTTGTATGTGCTGTGCACGTCATTGGGCTAACATGATGATGATTGGAAAATTATATATAATTGACGTACACAAAGTACATACATGCAGGCTTAGAACAACTACTTATGTGTCACACAAATAGTTTGCGGGAATCGAACCCCTAACACGAAAGGGCCGAGGTTGTATTGAGGCAAGCACTTTAATCACTGCGCCACAGAATAAGATAGATATGTTCCCTTATTACCATATCTCAATAATTGTATCTGTGGTAAGATAATATTATTGTATACTAGCTGTGCCCCGCGGTTTTACCCGCGTTTAATTTTATAAATTATCACAACTCCTCCCCCGTAGGTGATAGCGTGATAATATGTAGCCTATATGTTGACCCGACCTCTTAGTAATATTCATGCAAAATTTGAAGTAAATCCATGCAGTACTTTTTGAGTTTAGCCCGGACATACATACAGACGAACAGACACACAGACAAAAATTCTAAAAAATATATTTTTGGCTTCGATATCGATTGTATATCACGCCCCAAGTATCCTTTTAAACAAATATTCAATGTACAGTTTTGACTTTCCTACGATTTTATTATATGTATAGATGGTTGATGGCGCTCGTATTATATACAATAACAACCACACTAATATTATAAAGGCGAAAGTTTGTGAGTGTGTGAGTGTGTATGTTTGTTACTTTTTCAACTAACGGCTGGAGCGATTTAAAAAAAATTTGGTATGGAGTTAGCTGACACCCTGGATTAACACATCACACTAATATTATAAAGGCGAAAGTTTGTGAGTGTGTGAGTGTGTATATTTGTTACTTCTTCAACTCCCAACGGCTGGAGCGATTTTAATAAAATTTGGTATGGAGTTAGGTGGCACCCTGGATTAACACATAGGCTATAATTTATAAAGTTTACCGCGGGCAAAACCGTGGGGCACAGCTAAAATAAAATAATATAAAAAAAGGTTTTTATTCACGTAGTATATTTATGTACACATTGTATTGATTGTTTTAAAACATTTATAAAATTTATTTTATTATAGCAATGATATCTAGCTAGCTCGTATCAAGTTATTGTCAAGAGATTATGTTTAAGTTTAATTATCTAGTATAGGCTAATATATATATTTTTTTTACGCTAGCTTTTCTAGATATATGTAATCCGTAATAGAATCGTTTACTTGCCAGAACATGGTAATATTTGTGTTAATAAATTGTCGGGCTGGTTGGCGTGGTTGGTAATTTCAGCCGCAGGACGTGGGTTCGATTCCCACCTAGGACAGATTTTGTGGAACGTGTCTGTTTGTCCTGTGTCTGGGTGTAATTATTTATATTCGAATAATTATATTGTATTGACGAAAAGAAAGTAGTATATGTAGTATATCAGTTATCTGGTTTCCATAGTACAAGCTCTGCTTAGTTTGGGATCAGATGGCCGTCTGTAAATAATGTCAAATATATTATTATTATTAATTAAAACCCTGTATACTGTTAATACATCCCGCACAGATGGCTAGACTCCGTTGAGATTAACATGTCATTTGGTTGGTAGACAATATTATTATAAGAGCGTATCGCATGTCATTAGAGTGGTACCCTAATGATGTATGATAGCCGAATAATAGAGGCGCGCCATCATTCCCGAATACCTCAATAATTGTACTGGACACGAGTTCCGACGAATATTTCACATTTCTACCTAATCATACACTCATCTACATACCTCTAGAATGAAGATGCCATGGTCCTGACTTGCCTAATTAAAATTCGGCTTTTTGTTAACAAGCCTAAGAAGCTTTCAGTGCTCCACCGGGACTTAGACGTCTAGCAAAAAAAAACTACAAAAGGGCTTCGAATTGATAACACTCCTCTTTTTATATATTATCTATAAAAACGAGCAAAAATTTCACGTTTGTTGTATCGGAGCCCCCATTAAATATTTATTTTAATTTGTTTTTTAGTATTTGTTGTTATAGCGGCAACAGAAATACATCATCTGTGAAAATTTCAACTGTCTATCACGGTTTATGAGATACACCCCGGTTACAGTCGGACAGACAGACAGCGAAGTCTTAGTAATGGGGTCTCATTTTACCCTTTGGGTACGGAACCTTAAAAAAGGTAGAAAAGAAAGAGTATTTCACTTTTATTTAATTAGTAATAATAATAAGTTTATTTGCAATTAAATTTCAATACATAAATAAGCGAGGTCTAGTCCTTACACTAGGATTCCCTGTGTTGTGAGGGCTAGGTCATTCCACTTGTGGTTTAAAGTTAGATGAACACGTTACTATAAATCTTACATAATTATAAAAATATATCTAACGTGAATTATTAGCAAATAAATTAAAATAAATAAATTATACAGGCACCAATTTCCTAACATGATGGTTAGTAAGCCGAATCTTAATATAGACAGAACCATTGACAATAATATGTAGTAAATTTTTTAGACTTAAACTAGATAATTAAACTTAAACATAATCTCTTGACAATAACTTGATACGAGATAGCTAAATGTCATTGCTATTAAAAAAAAAATTATAAATGTTTTCATACAATCAATACAATGTGTACCTAAATATCTATGTTACTAGAAATAATAATGTATACAACTATATTGCTACAAATATGTTCTGACTATTTACAAGCGATTTTTTAAAGTCTACGTTAAAAAAAACTTTTTTTATTTAATTATTTAATAGTTCAGTAGCTCTTAGCCTATGTCGCATGATAGCCGAATAATAGAGGTGTGCCCGTCTCCGAATGCCTCAGTAATTGTACTGGACACGAGCTCTATCAAATATCTCACATATTTACCTAATCATACACCTATAAGGAACTTTTGAACATTACAATAATCTATAGCTGTTGTTAATTTCTCTCATAGGGTCATCCATAAACTACGTCCTATTTTAGATCTTTAAGTAGAATTCACAAAAGGGCCTAAGTATGTCAGCGTGTAAGTGCGTAAGTGCGTAAATAAGCGAAGAAACATTATGGGCTATAGTTACTTCATTTCTCGAAAATAATATAGAATATTTACTTATATAAGAAAAACAGAAATTAAAAGTAAACATGCTATAAGCACAAGTACAATGTTTTATTATTATTATTTTATTTATTCATGTACACACAAAAACATAAACATTGTAACAAAAGCGACAAGACATACATAGTACAGCCAGCACATCAAGCTACCCCAATCTGTCAATTTTCCCCAATTGAAAGTGAACCTAATGCTTTTGTGATAAAGTTGAAATTCTATAAAAAATATATACAATAAGGTATTAAATAACAACACACATTGCTATGTATTTTATAAAAAATACATCAGTATTTTAATCTGTCACAAACAGAATTAGGAAAAAAACATTCCATCGTATTTGGAGCACTTGTATTATGAGACTGCGCTCTTCCGTAAGATTGCCGTGTTAGGTGCTTTTATCCAGCTTTTGACGTTTATATTTCAGACATGTATGTATACTTTTTCTCTTTTTATGTTAACTTTCACCCTATAAATTATTGACGAATAATGATGGAACTACATAAAAAAAGTTGGGCCTAGCACCTTTAATACAAGTTATCTCCGAATAACTTAGCTAAGGTGCTAGCCACCACAAAGATTGCTAAATATATTGTAACAAACAAACAATTTTACCATGTAAAAATGTATTGCATTTAACTGTACGCACTTATTATTGTTATAGTTTTATGTTATGTGGTGAAACAAACAATTATCTTATCTTATCTTATACATGTTGACCGTTTGTAAAGACTTGCTTTATATTTTCTATGTTCATCATTTACCTATAACAGTTTTTGATGGGGCGTTTTAATTGATGGATGAATCATTGTTTGACGGTCAGTAATAAAATATTCAACATACCTTACGAAATTGCATTCAATCAGGATTTTACTTTATTGTTGTCCAAGATTTATTAGAACAATAATATGTGGGATGTAATCATAGATTAAGCCATGCATATGTACCTACTAGAGATGTTCCGACTAGTCGGCGACTAGTCGGTAAAGCCGACTATCCGGCCACTATTGTAGTCGTCGATTAGTCGGCGACTAATCGGCTAAGAGCGCCGACTATCCGGCTTCTTACGTTGTATGTATTTCTCAATAATATGCATGCGGGGGAACTACATGAAATAAAAACTTTGATTATATATTATTTTTTTATTTTATAATCAGTCTTATATATTAAAAAATGTAAAGCAATCTTTCCTTTGGTAATCAGTTTTTAAAATTACTTGCTTGTAAAAAAATCATAATTATGACATTTATTGAACAAAATTAGTTCCTATCCTAATTAACATAAAACAACATAATATCTTCTTATCTTCAATGAACATTTATCAAGTCAAGTCAAGTCAAGTCAATCAGCCTATCGCAGACATAAGCCTCTCCTAACACGCGCCATTGCACACGGTCCTCCGCCTTCCGCATCCAGTCTGTCCCAGCGACCCTTTTGAGGTCGTCGGTCCACCTAGCTGGGGGCCGTCCTACCTTACGCTTACCAAGTCGCGGTCTCCACTCTAGAACACGTTTGCTCCATCGGCCGTCGGTCCTTCTGCAGATGTGACCAGCCCATTGCCACTTTAGCTTGCTAAGTCTGCGAGCTATGTCGGTAACTTTGGTTCTTTGTCGGATTACTTCGTTACGAATTTTATCCTTCAAAGAGACGCCGAGCATAGCCCGCTCCATAGCTCGCTGTGCGACTTTCAATTTATGGACTAGTCCCACTGTGAGTGTCCACGTCTCAGCACCGTAGGTCATAACAGGTAGGACGCATTGGTTGTAGACTTTAGACTTCAGACATTGCGGTAAAGGCGAGGAGAAGACATGGCGTAGTTTGCCAAATGCTGCCCAACCCAACTGGATCCTGCGGTTGATTTCTTTCTCGAAGTTGTTTCTACCCAATTGGACAACTTGTCCAAGGTAGACATACTCCCGAACAACTTCGAGCATCGAACCATCGACGTAGATTGGTCCCGGCGTGACATGTTCATTGAACATGATCTTGGTTTTATCCAAGTTCATGCCGAGACCGACACCTCGAGAGGCTCCATTTAGGCTTTGCAGCATTTCGCTTAACTGTTCCAGTGACTCTGCAACGATGACGATATCATCGGCGAACCGAAGGTGTGAGATGTATTCGCCGTTGATGTTAATGCCCCGTCCAGTCCAGTCCAGCGTCTTGAAGACGTCTTCGAGCGCGTTGGTGAAGAGCTTAGGGGATATTACATCCCCCTGTCTCACCCCTCGACGCAGCTCGATCGGGCTGGTCTTTTGGTCCTGGACCTGGACGGTCATTGTGGCGGTATCATACAGACATCTCAGCACCTCGATATAGCGCCAATCGATGCGACATCGCTGCAGAGCATCCAAAACCGCCCAGGTTTCGATGGAGTCGAAGGCTTTCTCGTAGTCCACGAAGGCCATACACAGCGGCTGATTGTACTCTTCAGTCTTCTGTACAATCTGCCGAACAGTATGGATGTGGTCTACGGTGCTGTAGCCTTTTCGAAACCCGGCTTGTTCCGGAGGCTGGAACTCGTCAAGTCTTCTGGCGAGGCGGTTTGTGAGTACTCTCGAGAACAACTTGTAAACGTGGCTCAGCAGTGAGATGGGTCTGTAGTTCTTCAGCAAGGTTTTGTCACCTTTTTTGAAGAACAGAACCACCGCACTCCCGCTCCACGCTTGAGGTGTTAAGCCCTGGTGAATGACGGAATTAAAGAGACTCGCTAGCTCTTTCAGGATTGGAAGCCTGCCTTCAGGAGCTCAGTGGTGATTCCGTCATCACCTGGCGACTTGTTGTTCTTAAGCTGCTCGAGAGCCACTCTGACCTCGTCCTGGTTGACATCAGGGATGTCTTCCGTGTAATGGCGTGTGAGTGGGGCTCTGTGGTCGTCAGCGCTGGGCCTCGTGAGTTTAGTCGTCCGTGATGCGTACAGGTCTTTGTAGAAACTCTCAATTTCCTCGAGTATCTCGAACTTGGAGGTCACGGTTTTGCCATCCGCAGTTTTAAGTTTCGTCAGATGAGATCTACCTAGCTGGCGAGCAAAAACTTTGGTGCCTCTGTTCTGTTCAATCGCAGCCGCGATGGCGCGGGTGTTGGAACATCGGAGGTCACGTCGCACCAGCTTCCGGATCTTCCGGTTGAGGTTTCTCCCATCCAGCGAATACGCCTGCGTGGATGACATTTCCCGTCTCTGCCTCATAAGTTCGAGAGTCTCGAGCGAGAGTTTAGACTCTCTGTTACCGCTTTTTCCGGGAAACACCCTTCGAGACACATCCTGTATCGTTTTGACCACTGTGTCGGTTTTCTCGTCAACATTGCCTTCGGTTTCCAGTAGGTCGAAACGGTTTTGAAGCTCAAGTTGGAACTTTTCGGACCCTAAAGCTAATTGAGGCGCAGTAGGTCTGAGAGTAGACTTCATCATGCGCCTCCTTTCGGCCCTGAAGTCTATATTTAGAGCGCCTCGAACAAGTCGGTGATCGCTGCCGGTATTAAACCTGTTGATCACGGAGACGTCTCTAAATATAGACCTCCTGTCAGTCATGATGAAGTCTATCTCGTTCCTCGTCACAGTGTCGGGGCTTCGCCATGTCCACTTTCTATGAGGCTTCTTCTTAAAGAACGAGTTCATTAAGAAGAGCCTCTGTGACTCCAGAAAGTTGATGAGCATTTGCCCCCTGTGGTTTCGGCGCCCCACGCCGTGGGATCCGATTACCGTTTCGCCGCGTTCTTGTACTCCCACTTTGGCATTGAAGTCCCCCATAACAACGTTGTAGTGAGCCTTGGTGGTACCATGTAATGCCTTGGCTATGTCTTCGTACATGGCTTCGGCTATTTCGTCGCAGTATGTCGAGGTCGGCGCATATACCTGTACCACCTTCAGGGTGTACCTGTTGGTGATTTTAATTATGAGGTACGCTACCCGTGTCGACACACTACTGACTTCTACAACGTTGCTAGTGAGAGCTTTGTTGACTAGGAAACCAACACCGCCCTGAGAAGGCCGATCACCTTCCCGAAAGTAGAACAGGTGGCCTGACTCAAGGGGTATCGTGTCTTCGCCCTGTCTTCGGACTTCAGATAACCCCAATATGTGCCAGTTTATGCGACCTAGTTCTACCTCGAGTTCGGTGAGGTGTTGGTCCAGCCGTAGAGAGCGTCCATTATACGTTGCCAGGGTCAGATGTTTTGGGTAGCCTTTTTCCGTAGCCCGGAGATTCTTCGCACCCCCTGCCCCGCTGTTACCGCGACCGCTACCGTGGCTGCGGACAGTGGGACGACCGGGAACTGGGGGCCTTTGTTTTGGGTGCCTTATCATTTCATTTGAGTGTTGGAGGTGTTTGGCCTACTATACCACGCTGGCCAGACGGGTTGGTATAGGGTTTATTTCGAATTTTCCTTTTCTGGTTGTTGGTCAGATGCCGATGACATTTCTACCTTTGGTGGACTTTTACCACCAGCCTAGTAGGAGTAAGGCTACTGGGGCATTCAAAGTTTTTCTGTCGCTTCCAGCCCAGTATGGAAGCAGTATGCAGTATGGAACATTTATAAGTATTTCTTATTATTTAAATAAAAAGTAGATTTTTTAAACTAACCAACTCAGTTATATGTATTAAAGCAAGATTGTATGTACAAGATGCACAGTAATACTATATACATGTATTACTGTGCATCTTGTGCATAATGTTCATTGAAGATAAGAAGATATTATGTTGTTTTATGTTAATTACATATATATCCAAAATATTCTAAACATGAACTGTTTAATAAAAACAAAAAAAAATGAAAAAAGCATATTTCTTATAAACATATCTACCTGTTTATAAGAAATATGTTTTTTTCATTTTTTTATTTCATAATCTAATCAAATCAAAGTCACAATTGTGACAACCAAAAATATCATAATCTCCTTATATTTTTTATAACTTACTCATATTTTTAATGAAGGGTAAATTATGATGTAAGAAGACTAAAGCTTCTGCCCTGTCTACCATTACACAAGCAAAAATGAAGGAACAATGCGAAGTAAACAAAACATGTTCCGACACGCTCGCAGGCGGTGGCGTATGGAATTGCGTGCGAATCAGCCGTAAACGAAGCGTTACGGAAATACCCGAAACAGTAATCGGCTTAGCCGACTAGTCGGTCTTATTACAACCGACTAATCGGCTAGTCGGCGAAAGTCATAATCGGCACATCACTAGTACCTACCTATTAATTTTCATTTCATTTATTTATTGCTTTCATAGGTGTTTTTACAAAGATCTTTCAGTGAGTATACAGAACCAAACATGAACCTCGGTAGGGCATAACAAAAAAAATATTTTAAAACAATCACAATCTTATAACATTATTAATTAAACATTGTATACTGAAGATGATTATTGTAATAATAATTATTATTATTATTGTATACTTAACATTATCTTTATATTTTGTTAAATAACCGTTTGAAACTCAGCTATAATGTCAACGAGAACGCACGAAAGGATATATATTTTTTTTTATTTCTTATGGGTTTGCTCTTGACTCTAGTCTATGTCAGAGATGACAGAGACAAAGTCTACGATGGAGTGAGCTTACCCAGAAGGAGCCTGTTCACTCTAACTTTGAAGAGATTAGGGTTATAATATTATATTTTTACAAATGTTTACATATTCATTATCATGACAGCCAAAATACTACTGGAGAAAGGCCTCCCCAAGGTAGAATTTGTGAGTGTAACTATGACATAATCTCCACGATTGCCAGAGGACTTATCGATCGCAGCATGACGGTCATTAGTACTCAGAAAAACGGTACTGCCTATTCTCTGGAAGGTATTGCCTCGGGATGAATTCTTCGGCCTTCGAGAAATGAAATGGTGCTATTCATCGTTGTCACCACACAACCATCATTTTAGTTAGCTTTTTATAAATGTATATAGATCGATATATGTTTTATGTTCGGTACTCCAATGAACATTTTGTGCTCTCGCGGACCACTAAGCGTTACAGAAGTATCTACTTGGGACAACATATCATGCAACCGGAAGAGATACAAACACTCACTGCACAATCAATCTCGAAGTTGAAAGATGCCAACAAGGTATCAAGCCCTATTTAACAATAATAAATTAAATATGTTTTATGTTATCAGTTACAGTTTAACTCTTAGAGCCGATTTCACCGTTAAAAATAAACGAGATCAAAGCACGCTAAACTCAGCTACAGGACGCTGAACTGAGTTTAGCGTCAATTGATCGCGTTTAATTTTAACAGTGAAATCGGTTTAGTATCATTAGATAAAATAAATGTCAAAATTAACTTTAACTGATATAGACATAATTATGTTATAATGTTTGCACTTAGAAATAAAAAGCTACTCTAAATAAAGACATCGTAACTTTCGTTAGCAAACACGTTTCTATATATATATATAGGTATTAATAACTGTTTGTAAAAAACAATACAATAATTACAATTTCATGGACTTATATTTAATAAAAAAAACTACCCCCGCACAAGGGAATCAAATCCCTGTGTCGCGGGGTACTTTACAAACATATAACAGACGGACACAAATTACATTCAGACTCAGAACAACTATTTATGGTCCACACAAATTGTTGCCCGGCGCGGGAGTCGAACCCGCGACACGAAGCGGCGAGGGGACTGTCTTAACTTATGTTATGTGTTAGTAATCATACAACAAAAGGTATGCATAACATAGTTGAAAATTATATTTTCTATGTTCATCATTTAGCTATCATATTTTATGGCGACGCGACGTAATTTATGGATGATCCATTTTTTGATGGCCAGTATTAAAATATTTGAAATTCCTGACGAAATTGCATTCGATCAGGATTTGATTTTATTGTAATCCACGATTTATTAGTACATTAATATGTGGGACGTAATTATAAGTAAGAACACTGGCACCTATCGACTAAATATCGCTGTTAAATAACTATTTTAATCTCAATATTATAATAAGGCCTTGATGGTCTAGCGGTGGCGTGTTCAAATGCAGATAATAAGGTCTTGGGTTCTAATCGGTTGGGCCGAAAAATTATTCTGTATCTGTATCAGCCCGAAGTCTGGAAGTTGGTGGTATTACATCCCCGTACTTCAGAGAGCACGTAAAGCCGTCGGTCCTGTGTACCTGACCTCTTTCCGGTCGTGTCGCTAATCGTCCCATCGGATCATGAGAGTGATAGAATAGAAAGTGCTCCTATGTTTGCGCAAACAACTGAATGGTTACTGGCGTGGGGCTGCATGGTGTCGGTTGTTTTTCGAACATTTTGTGCGACTGACGCTCTACGTTAATTCACAAAAAGGGAAGCCTCTCGTCCGATTGGAGTTCGGACGGCGGGGTTTCATCGACACGAAGGTAACCTAAGGGTTATGAAGGACGCTAGTTTCGGCCGAGTACAATAAATCAGTTGGTCTCCCAAGCACGGACACGCTCAGAAATTAAACCAATTTATGACACCACGAATCGATAGACGCAGTGTGGGTAGGCCCCCTACAAGATGGACCGATGATCTTGTGCTGGAAGCCGCTGCAAGACCGGCAATTGTGGAGACCTTTGGGGTGGCCTTTGTCAGGCTGTGGGTGTCGTTTGGCTGATATACACTACACGTTTGGATGACAAAACAGTTAAAAAAAATTACGAATTAATGTCATGCTCCAAAATATAAGGCAAACATAACAATAGTTATACAGTATATTTCAGTAATACCTATTTATCATTATTATGAATTTTCTTTTTTGTTCATGTTTAATTATTGTTGTTTTTTATAATTATCTATTGTCTTGTGTTATTATTTTTTATTTTAAGTCAAAGGATTTAGCTGTAGTATTTAAGAAAAACTGTGTGCCTATTTCGCCAACACACTATGTAATGCAGTTTGGCGAATACTAATATTAATTTAATGTGTATTCCTTAATTTTATTATAAAAAAAAAAGAAAAATATGATGATGATCATATGACACCACTTATAAATTTTGCTTAAATGGGTTGGCAAAAAGAAAACTTTAAGTTGTAATATAAACATTAGTTATTTGCTTTTAATGGCTACAGTCTTACTGAATGACAAATATAGTCGTAGAGGATAAGAACTTTGTCATAATAAATATATATAATAATAATAATATCCTAGGACATTATTTACACACGGGCATCTGATCCCAAACTAAGCAGAGCTATTGTACTGTGGAAACTAGATAACTGGTATACTACATATACTACTTTTCTTTTGTTCATACATACTTATATAGATAATTAACACCCAGACTCGGGACAAACAGACATTTTCATGGACACAAATATCTGTCCTGGGTGGGAATCAAACCCACGACCTCCGGCATGAAAAGCAAGCATTTGCCAACCACGCCAACAGGCCCGTCAAAATATATAAATCAAAATATTAATATATAAGAAGGTATTTATAAATGGAAAGAAGTATAAGTAGTATATCAGTTATCTGGTTTCCATAGTACAAGCTATGCTTAGTTTGGGATCAGGTGGCCGTGTCTGAATAATGTCCCAGGATATTATTATTAATAACATTCAAACTTAAATTTAAAATTAATTACGGTTGAATTTCGAACAATGGTCGACCCTAGTACAAATAAATCCCTAAACGCGTCCTCAACCACTAATGATTAAAAATAGCAACTGACAAAATATAACAAACGACAACCGAATTCCAAATTTAATTTTAACTTTCCTAATTCGAATTACAAGAAATACCGTTACGTAATCCAAATTGGAAAAGTCTAACGGGCCAACGCGTGACTAATATTATATTGTCGGCTAAAACAAAACGATATAACTCAGAAAATGGGAATTAATCAAAAATACACTGACATTTTTGTAATTTTTAATTGATGACCCATGGGTCGGGTCGCCGCAGCGAATTAGACATTAATGAGCTGATAATGCGTTGGGCCAGTTTTTGTCAGAAGTTTATAGTTATTTTATTGTTCTTTTTTACGATACAATGTTTGTTTGTGACTTCTGAGGTGGATATTATGGGTAATGCAATATGCAGATTTTAATATGTTCAGGATTTATGAGTCAATGAATAAGCGTTTAATTTAATTAGAAGAACTTGACTCCGTAGTCGGATTTTAGCTTAATAGCACTTATTAATAGCACTTTTTTATTTTATTTTTTATTTTCTTTTATTTATTATTCACAAAGTAATGTCGTGGAAATTCAAACTCTAAACGAGGAAATCTCGAGAGACATGGCCAACTTACCTATGTGTTTAAAGTTGCATCTGAAAATTGCACATTGATAACCAATTACAAACTCTAAAATCTTAGTTTTATGGTATTATCCGCAAAGTAAAATGTAAATCGTCATAGTTAGATGCTCTCATCAGCACGCAATGATCGGCGAGGTTAAGCAACTAGGGTCGCGGTCAGTCCATAGATGGGTGACCAGCAAAGTTGTTTAGTTTCTCCATGCTTCGTTGGCACGTTAAGCTGTCGGTCCCGGTTGTAGTCATTAGACAACAGTCGTTTTGCCATGTCAGAGGCCTACTGGGCCGTTCAAACAACTCTGATACAAGGGTAACCACTAACCACTGCCCATACGATAAGTAGTAAGTAACAGGGAAAAACTTACCGTTCCACCTATCTAAGTAAATTACCCACCAAAAAGTACCGCCCTTCAGTTTCTGGAACTGCTATAAAGAAAAGTTTTACGATGCTTTAAAAAAATATAGTATTAATAAATATAATTTTTCTTAACTATAAAAGTTAAGAAATAGTATTTATTAATACTATTTTTAGAAATTGTATAGAAATCGACCGCCAGATTCAAAGACACTAAAGATATCTCCTTTGGTGATTTTCTATCAACATATCGAAGTCAACATTTCAATCAAAACATTTAAAAAATTTGTTGGGGTCAATTTCGTTTTTTAGCCTATTAAAATGTTTAATATTGTAATACTGTTTCTCGATGTTGATTATTTGTAAATAATATACTTTCTAGTTGGTTTTTTGAAGTTATACTTCTTTTGGCGCGATGGAGAAAAATGATGAGAGTGAATTTTTACGATGCGCACACCGACACCAAAATTTAACAGCATGAAGTTAGTTCTAATTCTAGATGAGAGTGAATTTTTACGATGCGCGCGCACACCGACACCTAAATTTAACAGCATGAAGTTAGTTCTAGGTGGTATGAAAATTGATAACTATGTTCAAGTTGTATATTCTAGTATTTTTATTTAAATAAAATCTTTTTTATTATTTTAATATTTATCGTTAATCACTACTGCATTTTAGTTATTTTTTTCCATACGCCAAAGAAGTATAACTTCTAACGCGTGTACATAAGTACACACAAGTTTTTTTTTGTGGTTTATAATATTTACAATAATACTTTTCTGAGATATTGATTATTTATAATTAATATGTTTTTACTGTTGTTGATATAATTACCAATACCAATATATTGGTAATTAATAATGTTGATTATTTAAAAATTTACATTGTAATTAATATTTCTTTCCACTGGTTGATCATTTGTTATAAATATTTTGAATGAATAAAAGACTGATTTAATATCGCAAACAGACTTTTTATTTATACACTCCTAAAAAGTAATACGGTAGAGATAAAATTATAAAGGCACTTTTCTTTTCAGTTGTGCCTTCTATTGTTTGACGTAGATCTAAAATTTGGGTACCATAGCGGAACTTTTTGGTAGGTATTTTAAGAGGGTACTGTAAGCACACTCGCAGCTGCAAGAGGTATTTCTATACGGGATCTAGGGAGATCTTCTCAATGATAACACATGTATTCACAAACAATCACTGATTTTATTTAAAATAATTATATTAGATTCACAATGTTTACTTTAGCACACCATTTTTATAACTCTTGACAAATATCAATCAAACGTAACACCATACTTTTTATTTGATTCGAATTCGATTCTCATTTTAAAAGCTATGTTTAGTTATTTTAATAAAATGACCAGAGCTACTAGCTATCTTGATAAAAGAGGTTTTATTCTATAGGAGGGCAGGTAATATCATTACATCACCCCCTCCCCAAAAAAAAATTTTGGAAGTCTTGAAACACTTCCAAAATTCTGTTACCTTCCTACATTATAACTGTCTACCTATGTTGGGAGTTATCAAATACATAGGTGCAATAAAAAAGAGTAGAATTGAACCCAGGACCCACTGAAAGTCTAGCAAATGGGAGTATGAGTCCGACTTGCTCAAAGTATAAAAAAAAACCAACCAAAAATTATACTTTCAAGGCCCTAATTCTACTTTCCTAACACTAGCTAAACACTACCTAATTATAGCTATCCTAGCTAAAATAAAATATTAGTCAACCTTCACACACAAAAGCTTCAATGATCATACTTGGTCCTATCACCAAGTAAAAGTACAGAAATAAAAAAAAATGAAAATAATTACAACTTTTAACCATTTAAATAAATCATAAATTAATGATCTGAAAATAATTATTTTAAAAGGGCAAACTTAATTATAACAACTGGTTAAAAGTTTAATCCAAATTAAATTATCACAACAGTTGACCGTTCAACTAAATTATTAATGATAATCTGAAATAATTAATTAGAACAAGTGGTTAAAAATTAATTGAAGCATGTATAAAAGTTGGCTAATTGCTATCCTATTATAAAACCTAACTGCTAAACTATCCAAAATAATTGATAACAAAAAGATATTAATCTTATCAATCAAGGATGGGATTCCAGAGAGTCAGGACCATGATGGAAGATCATATACCAACCAAGATTAATTAAAAATAAATATCTCATTTATACCAATTAACCTACCCTATCATCTATTTGTCCCCAGACATGAAAATAAAAGTGTTAGGTAGAACAGAATACCCATCAACATCATGGAGTCCATGAGGTTCTCCCACATCTATCGGCTACTATGTGCTAGATGTGTGATGCCAATGAATAATTAAATTCTATCACCCACTCTTAACTATTGACGGAAATATCCCCTTAATCTACGCTTCACCCATTTCCTTACTCCCTATCTCTACCTGGATATTTACTTCTTGTAAATCCCGTTATTCATTTTCCGATCTTCCATCATGTCCATTGTGGTTGTACTGGAACACCGCCCCTGGTCATCGTTGCTCTCGTACGTTTCACATGAAAACAAAATTTATGCGCGAAAGTATATTCATATATTTGACAAATAAAATAAAATTGTAAGTATAAACATTCTCATCAGTAACACAAGTAAACGGCTTATATATTCTACCACTGCCGTAACAATAGCAATAAAACTCGCAGTCTTATCGCAGCGCCATCTATCGGGTCTATTAACAAATCTAAGTCATCGAAAGACATTTGATTGGGTGCAAAAAATTATCCAAATAAACATAAAATTAAATTATTGTTACTAAAAAAATAGATCGGGCTTGGTAGTAGAATGGTGAATATAAAGTTTTATTTTATTTTTTTTTTAATAGAGGCAAATATTTAGTAGTGATTCACCCTTAAACTTAAGGTAAAAAAAAAATATTCGCCAAATATTTATACAAAATTTTATGCGAATCGGTCCAGCCGTTTCGGAGATGTTTGGTCACAAACACCGTGACATGATAATTCAATTTTTTTTTATGTAATCTATAAAATCGTGTGTTTTCTGGCATAAACAACATAATAACAAGACTTGGTTAGTCTAGAAGGCTTTCATTGCTTCTCCAGACAATGAACATCCTGTGTGTGTGCCCCAAAAACGACTCTTTTCAGGGTGACACCTGATAACCATGTAGCTGCACCACTTATACATCATCACCACCAATTAAATAAGTCACTATAAGCGTGATGACTATAGTCAATCATAACCAGTATTAACATTATGAAAATATTTGGGCTTCGCCCATGTCCAGCAGTGGACAACATTAATATTATAATTTTATGCTAATCGTACAATGTTAAATAAAAATAACGGAACAAATAAAATAACTCTCATTAGACATAGGAGCCCAGCATACCAAGTATTTATTCAAATTTCCCTTGTCTGGAATGGTTTCATTCGATCGACATGTACTGTGTCGGATCTATTCCGTCCAGGCTTTCGCACCTCATAAGTGACATCATTTACGCGTCTAACCAGCACCCATGGTCCTATAAATAAACGTTGTAATTCGTGGTTCTTACCAGAAAATCGTCCCGAAGAGCGTATGATAACTAAATCTCCCGGCCGGAACTCTCGCCTTGTTCTCCTGTCGTAGTTGACCTTTTCCTTGTGACGTACCTGAGTTATGTTATATACCGCTTTTTCCGTTAAATTGCCCAACGAAGTGACCTTATCATCACTAACTCGATCTCTCTTTCTTTCATAGACTTCGCTATTAATTACTGGCGAAGAATTCTTATTTACTACAAAATTATTATTCTTACCAATCTTCTTGTCAACATTTTGGTGACATTTGACATGACTGTCAGAATTTATTTCAAAACAATTAAAAAATCTTTGGTCTTGAAAAAAATAGACCACTTCCGTGCCAATGACTATTCTACTCTTAGCAAAATCCATGACAATAGCAATCGCATTCAAAAAATCTCGTCCTAAAATTAATTGGCATGCAAGATCTTCTATGATATAAATGTTATTACAAAATTCCTTACCGTTAATATAAAAATTAAATTTTGCTGTTCCAGTCGTATCGATCGTCCTTCCATCAACGCCTTGTATAGAGCCGACTGCAGTTCCTGTCGAACCTAACCCTAATCTACGCGCCATCGTTCCCGACATACATGACACCGCAGCTCCCGTGTCTAAGAGAGCTGGACATGACTTGTTCTTATACATAACCCTAATATACGGTATACTATTTCTAAAACTATTAAAAAAATTAAATACTTCCTTTGTTTGAGCGCCATTTTCACACGTCGCCACGTTCTGCTGCCTCGAAACTACCCGATGTGTGACGTTCACTGCCGCCGACGTTCTTTTCCCTCCCGGCGTCACATATCTGGAGTTGTCTAACGGTTGACGTTCTGGTCCCGCTTGCACATGAGTTGTCGGGGAACATATCAAATTATCTTCATTATGTGGTTTTAAATCGTCCATATTATAAATATCTTTTAGCTGTATAATCAATTTTTTTAATTGTTTCTTGTCTTCTAGTAGTGAAGTTGCTAGTATATGTTTATAAAACGGTGCTGATGATTTAATAAATTTTATAATAAATTTCCTTTCATCTTTAATTTCTGCCTTGAACGCCAGTTCTTGTAATCTATAAAAGTATTCTAAAATATCCTCCTCAAATTTCTGTCTTGTCATATAAAATTGTTCTACATAGTCGATAGTCCCTGAAAATTCCTCCAGAAAAGCCTTTTCAATGTCGGCAAATTCTGTTGCCGTATCTACTATTACATTGCAGAACGATAGCGCTGCTCCTTGTAGAAAAGACGGGATGATCGCTACTTTTTCTTCGTCTGATAATTTTTTTACAATAGAAAATCTTTTAAATTGTTTGAAAAACTCCTTCGCATCTTGCTCTACACCATTAAATAATTGTATATTCACGCTTGTAGATTCCATATTTTCTTATTTTTCTCTAGATTTCTTGTATAATCTCTCTCCCCTTTGAAAACTTCAAAATCTTTTCAATTAACCAAAGGCGCCTACCACCATGTAAGCACACTCGCAGCTGCAAGAGGTATTTCTATACGGGATCTAGGGAGATCTTCTCAATGATAACACATGTATTCACAAACAATCACTGATTTTATTTAAAATAATTATATTAGATTCACAATGTTTACTTTAGCACACCATTTTTATAACTCTTGACAAATATCAATCAAACGTAACACCATACTTTTTATTTGATTCGAATTCGATTCTCATTTTAAAAGCTATGTTTAGTTATTTTAATAAAATGACCAGAGCTACTAGCTATCTTGATAAAAGAGGTTTTATTCTATAGGAGGGCAGGTAATATCATTACAGTACCATACCTGGACCATACCATAGCGGGACTAACCCCTTTCGCCGTCTGGTCTTATGAAGACATGTTCTGGAATATAATCAATTTATGTTGTAAACATTTATGTTTATTTATTCTTTTCCATCCTTTTCATAAACAAAGCTCATAAGATCTGTATATACCTACTTAGATGAAACTAGAATGGGAATCGTGTTTTTCATGGTTCAGACACCGATTTATAATCAACACAGCTTTGAACCAATTTAGTACGATGCTTTAAAAAAGAACCAATTTAAGTTTATTTGACAACCTACATTTAAAAGCTATAAATTTAGATAATTAAACTTAAACATAATCTCTTTGACAATAACTTAATACAAGCTAGCTAAATATCATTACTATTATAAAATAAATTTTATAAATGTTTTCATACATCCGTGTACCTAAATATCTATATAAATAGAAATTATTCTGTATACTTAATTATATTACTACAAACATGATCTGACTATTTACAAGCGCTTTTTTAAGTCTACGTGTATAAAAACCTTTTATATTTATTTTATTTTATATTATAGGTAATTAAATTTGACCCATTCATAAAAATCGGGCTATTATAGGAACCTTATGATTTTTTATGTAATGATATAAAAAATCATTTTATTCCATGGCTCAAAGTAAATAAATAATTTAGTTAGAAAATTATATTTGAAATTCGTAATTTAATACTATTATCTACTATCAAGTAAATTAATCAAGCTGTAATTCAAATAATAAGAATCTAGTAATAATACTGCAAATAGCCGTATTTGATAAATATAATATTTATTTAATTTTACCTTAACTATAAATCATATTTAATAAACGTACTATGTATAAGTAAATTACCTTTGTAACTAAATAGGATAATAATCGTGGTAAAAACTTGCGATATAATGATATGAGTTTCCAAAAAAATCCTTCGCCGACCAAATGTCTGACACCTCGGGGTGATTATTAAAAACACCCATGCGTTTCAAAAATAAATTAATTATCACCAAATTATTCGATGGTAAACCCGAAAAATTGACAATGTCGCCACCGCAACACACAAAGGACCACACAGTGGTTTGACAGCTGTCATTTGATTTTTTTTTAATAGTTAGCTCAAGGCTATGCTGGGTTTTGATGGTAGGTTTTCAATGAAGCTTTCGTTTCCGGGTATGATTTATGTTTAACGGTTTCGTTTGTTTGAAACTGACAAACGTTGGCTTCCTATATCCACTCATTTTATTTTCCTCCTTTACGTACCTACGAGTAGTGAAGCAAGATATCCTACCAACATTATAAATGCGAAAAATGTATGGATTTTAGTTACTCTTTCACGCAAAAACTACCGAACGGAGTTTGATGAAACTTGGAATTAATAAAGCTTGTACATCCGAATAACACATAGGCCATAATTTATAAGGTATAGCGCGGGCGAAAACATGGGACACAGCAGGTATTTAATGAGCCCAATCTAAAAAGCCTAATAGCACGAGGACAAGATTTCAAAAAAATATATACAATTACTCTTTTTTTTTCGAATTTCAATAACTTACAGCTAATAGGTTACAATTATTTCAGATAAATAAAGAAGAGATAACCAATTAAAAGTTTTCACAAATAAGCAACTTAATAAAAACATAATTTATGCAAAGGCAAGTGTTTGTTATCCTCTTGGCTGCATTGGAGCGAAAATCCTTGTTAATTCAAGTTAGATACCTATGTATATTATGGTTTGTTAAGTTTATCTCCAGTGTATATCCAGACTCTGTACAACTTAAATATTTGTGCGGCGTAAAAATAGTTGTCCGGCGCGGGATAATATTATAACACCTAATCGACATTGTGGAATGCAAATAAAACATTGAGTATTTACTTGGAATTTAACTCTCAAATTTATACATGAATTTTAACATTTTCATAATGATTCTTAAGCACGTGTTTCAAGTGGAATTACAAAACTTATTTTCACACTTTAGCAGCTTTTTTATGGTGGATGGGTTTGAGCCTTACCACGATCTGACCTAATGGTAAGTGAAGATGTGGTCGAAAGTGGACCGCCCGTACCCATAAGATGCCTGTTCACTCTAACCTTGTGTAAACCCATGTTATATGAGTCTGGAAACATGTCGTTGGGGAGGTTGTTCCACATCTTAGCCATGCGTATGGTGAAAGAGGAAGCAAAGCGCTTCGTACGGCATAATGGGATGTCAACAACAAAGCTATGGTGACCCTCCCGACGCCTGGTCGTCTGGATTGTTTAATTTAATTATAAATATGAGCACAGTGATATTAAGATTGTAATAAGCTTTAAGAGAAAGGAACAAACTAATGTATAAAAATTTATACATACCCACTGGATGTTTTCAAACCCCACGGAAAGGAAAAATATGAAATTGGCCATAAAGCTAAATTTAACGCAGATTAAATTTAGTAATTTATTATTTTATTGTTTATTAAGAAACTTTGTACTTTTAAATTACTTACAAGAGACTACAGCATCCCTTCGGGACACTTCAAAAAGGGAGTTATAAGGTTTCTAAAGGGTCAGCAATGCACTAATGATGCCCCTGGTGTTGCAAGCGTTCATAGGCTACGGTGACCACTTACCATCAGGTAGGCCGTATGCTTGTTTGACAACTAAGTTGTATAAAAAAAACGTTAATTTAGGATCAGCTATTTTTACACCACAATACCCAATTGACTATTTTTATATACAACATGTAACTTAATGAACGCACATCCTGAAAATGGATTGTTCAGAATCGTTTACTGAATCGATTTATATCATTTTTAATATAGGTAATTTTTTATTCCAAAAATAATGAACACTCGGAAATTATTGTCATATTAACCTTTTACAGTCAAAACAAATCGAAATGGACCGTAGATAAGTCAAAGTAATAAGACTTTAAAAATCGCAGTTTTATTAGTAGTGATACAAATTCCATCATTCAATACAAAATAAAGAAAAATAATTTTATTCCAAGAAACTAATTTAGTAAATAACAATGAATTTACCTGTTAAATTAAAAAAAACAGTGTATGTATTATGATTACAACATAATATTCTAATTGGGGTGTTTGAGGGTGTGTGTAAATTACGTTACATGTTGTATATCCATACTCACCTAGGTAGATAAATTTGAAAGTGTACAGAAAACCACAACAGCTATAAAGTCTACCCATCCTTAAATATTTATTTATTTTATATAAATAAAGCTTTTCCTCTTCTGTGATTAAATTCGGTCCAATTCTATTTTCCGTAATACTGTTATATTACAATATAAGTATTCTTAAGACGATCTCACCCTCAACGTTAACAGGAAACCCCTAAATCCGGTCCCCCACACTTTTCTAAGATAAACACGTACGTATAGATATATACTTTCTCAAGTACCTTTCAAATAAGCAGGCGGCATTGGCAGCAGTGATTTCGTCCCTATGAAATGGTGTTAAAGCTGAATTCAGAGCTGCCAATATTACAAATGGATGTCTTACGTGATGGGTTTGTTGTATGAGTAAGATGCGTTAAATGTATATAGGGTGGGAAATGATAATACATGTAGATATACAAAGTGTTCCTATTGTTTAATATTCATGGAGCAAATGTTTCTGTTTTGAGTTGCCGCGCCCAACCACAGGCCCATATGTTAAGATTTAACTTAGATCAACGCTGTGCTTTAGTTTTAACTTGAATATTTATGCTTAAGTTTGAGCGACTCCGATATCCGATACCGATATCTAGAAAAAACTGTCCTATGCCGTGATTAGGTGAATTCATAATTGTGAAGCTTAACTTTTAAGTTAAGAACGGCTCCTGATTAGGTTTTATTTGTAAATACGGGTCTTGGATCAGCAACGTGCGTGAGCAATAAGTTGAAACTTGAACCTTTACTTTTCTTGACTTAAAGTTTAAACATATTTGAACTTAGGTATAACTCAGTTTCATCCTCTCGATTCGGGCCAAAGAAACATCAGTAGGTATGTATACCTAACTAATATACCTATCATACCTACCCCAAATATATACGAATGCCTTTGTATGTATATTGTAAAATCCTACCACTAGTTTAAGATCCAATAGAGAAAAATAATTTTGATAAAAAAATCATAAACATTTACAAGAATTAAGAAATCTAAATGTTAAGACAATTAGGGCATTGCAGTCTTTAAGATATATGAAACCTTTTTTTTCTCAATTCAAACGAGATTGTGTTTGGAATGAAAACTTCAAATAATAGGTAGGTATATTAGGTAAGTTATGGCTCTACCGATGCATAATTATAATGCTCATAAAATTAAAATCGGACTCAGAAAATTAAGTATTTACTTACCAACTGAGTATTACTTTATATCTCTGTATTTATTTTATACGTATTACTTGTGTATTTCTTTTAGGTAAGCTAATTTTGCTTACACAATTCCTCTCCATCTATCTATTCTTCCCCTTTCGATCTCCACATAAATTTTGGTTCATCCAACCCATTGGTTGCCTGGAAGAGATCGCTTGTAGCAATAAGGCCGCCCATTGCATTAACATTACTTATGCAATAGGCTATGTTATCTTTCAGTTTATTGATTGTAAATTATTTAACGCAATAAAGTGTAAGTACTTATTATTATTATTCAGAAGAACTCATACCATTCCCAAAGAATAAAGACCAGATACAGACACTATTAACATTACGAGTCAATAGGCTTCAACACAATACATTTATAAAGCATTTACAATAAAACGTAGTGTAAACAGATTGTCCCAACAATACATTCAAAATGAAATAAAAACCTAACGTACCGAACAAATACGCTAACACAGCCTACACAAATATGGCAAAAATTGTGAACAAAACTGCGCCCGCGCAAATCTGATTCAACTGACGTATACACTACAAACAAGCTATTCAAACGTGGAACACAAACGTCACGTAAAACTGCTCACTTAACCCTACAATAGCCATAAAGAATTACAATTAATCCCCGCGACGAGAAATGCCACCGCGCCGTAAAAAAAACGTCAAAATATTGTCGGTGGATGCGACACGGTACCCCCACCGGCGGCTACCGGGTAGCCAATAGGGACGCGTATTGAAGGCCCGCTACCGCTTTTAGGCCAATGGCGCTCCCCGGGGCGGAGCCTCGAGCTACGCACGGTGTTTCGCCCCCAGCTAAAACCTTTTCGCCTGCAGTCGTTTACAGATAAGCCCGCGGGATGGTCGATTATTATTACATTTCATACGCGTGATTCTGTGATCTACGTGCGTCGCCTCGGGCGGTCTCCGAATCGATAGCGATGTACAAAGCGAAGTGCGATACTAGAATTAGTTTTGGAGATAAACTAGAACTTGCGTTATTGTGATATGGGAGAGACATATAGTGCGTTCTGTGATATGTTTGCCTTAGTATAGATATAGCGTGTGACGGTATGAACCTATATATGCAGTGCCATCGTGAGGTATGGATGTATCTGTCTTATATGCTTGTGTAAGTTGCTTGCTGGCGTCATGTTGCTGACAACTGGTACTTAACTCCTGTGATGGATTACAGTCTCGTTAATACATGAGTGAGGAGAGAATAATTATCAAACCATTAACTGGGCTGCAATTAGAGCACTTTTGACTGATTCACTTTATTTTCGTTCGTGTATTCAAATAGGTAGACAAATTTCTACAGAGATTTTTTCTAACGTAGGTACTACATTGTGAAAAAAAATGAGTTAAAATAATGACAATACTTTAAATTAAAAAGAAATTTTAAGATCATCTCAAGTTATATTACAGAACTTACGTAGATACTAAGGAATCATATAGGTATATAAAACAAAATATAAGCACGATGCTTTATAGCATGAAATGGCATCGACTTCTAGATGAATATAACATTTATATAACCTAAATTATTTAATTTAAAAAGTAATTTATTTTGATTATCAAGATACAATTAGTTCAAAAGGAATTATTGCGATATCCATCCATTTACAATCCTAATTCCGAAATAACATTAGTATTTAAGAATTAGGATTACAAGACGCTAAAGAATTAACTTGATATCCAATAAAAATCAACGATTTAATTGCAATGGTTTAATTAACGAGTTTAAGTTATTTTTATTATTCTAGATAAAATTTAATACCTACACTATATAACAAAGAAATGCGTTAATATATAAATCGTCCTAATATTCATTTACACTGAATATATACCTACTTACATTTGTATTCACTTCCAACCCTAAAATCAGCTTAATGGCATAATGACATTCATGTATACACTGCAACACATACAGTAACGAGAAACACTTTAAATAGACTAAAATTATAATTCATATCCGAGGACAAACCACAATTAAGTTCCTTTTTTAAAATAAAACCGAACTTTGAGAGAGTGAAGCCGTTGCTACATTTAAAACATTCTTCAAAGGATATAATTAAATAGCCCGTATTCTCTAACTTATACTTTAACGTGTATAATTGGCGGTCCCCGACACAAA
Source organism: Pseudoips prasinana (assembly GCA_951640165.1). Classification (NCBI taxonomy): domain Eukaryota; kingdom Metazoa; phylum Arthropoda; class Insecta; order Lepidoptera; family Nolidae; genus Pseudoips; species Pseudoips prasinana. The sequence continues at coordinate 12,190,163 of OX621254.1, forward strand.
TTACATGTGAGACAACCTTTTGTATCTCAACGTCTATAAGAACTGGTTTGTTTTTATAAACTTTTCAAAAAAAAACCTTTTTGTCTGTGGAGGTTTGTATAAAATGTCAAAAACAAAAGAGAAACGACTGAAGTTTTAAAAGTAGTGCAAGTTGAAACCATTTCTCAAAAGAACACGCTACCAAGATATATCGTTTTTCTTAATGCTTGTTTAACTTAACATTAATATAATAATTTATCAATGTTTTAATTATTGCAATGGTCATATTTTTTAGCACAGCCATGCACATCATTTAAAAAAACTCTGCCCGGAGTGGTTACATTCAAATTTGTGGATTCGTAAATCTGATTGGTTAATTAGCTCTTCTAATTTACCCTTGAACACAGCTCTGGGATCATTTCGGTTGCTAAATTAAGACTTAATAAATCTTATCTTAGTCTCAACTATATTCATTTATTACAGTTTTGAAGATAGGTTTATTTGAAGCAATTTTTTGTGTCAAATATCACTACCAAATCAGCATGAGCATTTATAGTATGGAATGACATTCGTGTAAGTATCCATTTTCGAATTTCTACAAACGTAAGTACTAAGCTTACTTAAACCACTTACTTGAACGGTGAACTAGATGATTTCATTCGCCAATTTAAGTGTTGATTCACTATCAGTATTTTCATAGTGAACGCACTCAAGAATAGACGAATGTACTCATTTTGCACCATCCTAAATCAATAACGAAACCATAAGACGCAGTTATTTAATTACCCTTTAGTTGTGCTGCGTTTTAAGATAAGATTAAGATCCCCAAATGTGCCAGAAAGCATGATTATTTTCTCAGTTTTATCGATGGCAGTGACTTCACAAAACTATCACACCACCGCGGCACCACTAGCTACGCCATTTTGTAAATACTGACTAAAGCTCTTTGGTGCGTTCCACCCTGTCGTCATATTGAGCTCGCTCTGTGTTACATGCTGTACGGTATCCCATATAAAGTACTACAATAAAAAGTGGCTAACGACATGCCCCCTTACTACAAAACGAGGATATGTATATTATTATCTAAAGGTGCTTACTTGCTTATCGTAGGTATGGGTAGTGGTAACCCTAGTGTCAGAGTTGCTCAAGCCGCCCAATAGGCCTCTGATATGGCTTAACGACTGTTCTCTAATGACTACAACCGGGATCGTCAGCTTAACGTGCTCTCCGAAGCACGGAGACGCTCAGAAATTGAACCACTTTGTCGGTCACCCATCTATGGACTGACCGCAAGCCTAGTTGCTTAACCTCGCCTATCGCTTACGGTCCGGTGAGAGCATCTAGCTATGAGCGCATCTAAAGGTGATGGATATAAATAATGAAATTTATTCAGAATTTGGGTATACTTTCTTGTAAACCTTACAATTAAGTAGTAAAATTTAAATGTAAGAATAGAAGTAATGTAAGCTTAATATTAAGCTTACATTATAAGAAACAAGATTTACGCTTATAGCCCATTCCGTTCGTGCGGTCTTGCTTGATATATCGTTCATCTGTAATTCTAAGTATACACATACTTATTCTAAGTGTATACTTAGAATTACGGAATAGTTTATTTCAAGTTAAATTATTAAATTGATTGTATAACAAAATGTTATAAACATTACCTCTAGAATTACAAATAAGTGTTTATTTGTAATTCTAGAGGTAATCCCTCTACAATAATAATAATAATAATAATCTAGGGACAATGTCACACAGATCATCCTAGCCCCAAACTAAGCAAAGCTTGTACTATGGATACCAGTCGACGATAATCATACTTATATAGATAGATAAATAATTATATACATAGAAAACATCCATGACTCAGAAACAAATATTCGTGCTCATCACACAAATATTTGCACTTACCGGGATCCGAATCCAGGACCACTACCAACTAGTCAATGGTGACCGTCGTAATGTTTATAAAATTTGGTTATACCATCGATTTAATAATTTACTTGAAATTGAATTTAATCAGAAGATTAATAAAATAAGCCCTATTGTAGCCGTCGCAAAACACAAAGATTTCGATGGTAAGTCTAAATTAAGTAACTTAAGCGCACGAAAAATAAATATATACTTTGTCAGACGGTAGAATAATCTTATTAGGTGTTATATTTAATATACATAATGACAAAATATGAATGCGCTGAGTAAAAATAAATATATATTACCTTAGTAGACACATGTACATTGGGTATTCATATAATTATTATTTTAAATTTTTTGATTTATTACAGTTTTCTATTGGCTGTTGATATAATGGTGTAATGTAAACCATTATATCAACAGCCAATAGAAAACTGTAATAAATCAAAAATTTTAAAATAATAATTATATGAATACCCAATATTCTGAAAGACAATAGTTTCATGAGAACTACAAATATGTTCATCGGTACTAAGTCTCATAGCCCATATAGTTCTAAAAGTGGCAATGTTCTTGCCTATTCTACACCCCACGGCTGAACTATACCAGAAGTTCAATGTCCTAACGGTACGACAGCTTTTTATTTCTGGTATGGTTCTCAAATGTCACACTCAAACTTATTACGATCCGCTAATGAACGCAACAAAACGCCGCAAGCACATAATTTGCCAGGCTGATACAATATACAGAACGACTCTTTCACACAGATTCTATTGCTATTTGGGCCCATATCTATACAACAAAATTAACTCTATTCTTTCCATTTACTTCTTGAATAAATTCAAATTAAAAGTAAAGTTAACAACGTGGTTGCAGAATTTATCATACAATGATACTGAAAACCTGATAACTATGTCGATCTAATTAAATATAGTACATCATAAGTAAGCTAAATGGACAAACAAACACTCACTTACAAATTCTCACTTGCACACACTCACAAACACACACACACACACACACACTCACACTACACAAACATTGTAATTAGTAAGTTTCATTTTTATATATAGTATATTTAGATTAAGTGCATAGTATTTTCAATAATTTGTAATTATCACCAAGATGTGACCCAGAGGTGATCCCTGGTGATCTGTAACACAGGTCTTACCTACTATAGACGCCAGTCTCTCACAAAGGTATGATAGGTATTTTGTTCACTGTATTTCTTTACATAATACTCGCATGTATACCAAACCTTTGTGAAAGAGATAAATAAATACATTATTATTATTATAATGAAAAAAAAACATTTTTTCTATTATTAATTAATTAATTGCAGCTATTCAATAAACAATAGCATTTGTCTGACGGCATGGTTGGTATATGCGTAGGTACATGCCTTTTAAGCGGCAGGTCGTGGTTCGATTCTCACCCATAACAGATATTTGTATCTATTAATGAACATGTCTGTTTGTCCTGTGTCTGGGTGCGATTATATATATAAGCACCTATGTATTTACAATTTTTACAAACGTGGTTGGCAAATGCTTGCTTTTCACGCCGGAGGTCGTGGGTTCGATTCCCACCCTGGACAGATAGTTGTGTACATGAACATGTCTGTTTGTCCTGAGTCTGGGTGTATTCATCCATATAAGTATGTTTTTACAAAAGAAAAGTAATATATGTAGTATATCAGTTATCTGGTTATAGTACAATGCTCTGCTTGGTTTGGGATCAGATGGCCGTGTGTGAATAATATTGCCATAAAATATATGGAAAGAATATTTGTACTTAATAATTCACACCATATTCAATAAAATACTTTTTAGTTAGTTTAGAAGCCGGTTATTTGTTTTAATTTATCTATTACAAAATTTATTTGCACTATTGTTTTAGCCGGATTATTCCAGCCCATAAATAATAAAAAGGCCATCCCATATCTTCCATCCCGTGGGTGACGTAAAAGGCGACTAAGGAATACAGCAGATAGTCGGGTAGCAGCGCCACCCGTGTACTAGTTACCACGGTTTGTTCCACGTTCGCCTCGCCAAGTTTTGTCCCACATAAATAATTCCGCATTCGCCATACATTTTGTTCCTTTTTAGCCCCTAATGTAATATTTATTTTAAATTTAATATTTTATTCCTGTTTCGTCCTATTTTCCTTTCCTTATTCGCCTCGAATACTTTTTGTAGGAAAATTAATAGAATTTTAGTACAGACAGCACGTAAAGTTTTTAAAGACAATAATTATTCAATCATAAACTAGGTAGGATACTATAGTAGACTTAGTGGTTGCCTACTTGGTATTGGTGAAACAGATGTTGAAAAATATTATGATCAAAATATGGTTTTAAAAAATTGACAACGATACTTATACATTTCTAACTTCCTGCATATAATATATCAGTTCCACCCGTACAACAAAATACCGCCTTACTCATTTAAGATTTGACTTGAATGGAAACCCAAACCACATATTTTGGCCTAGTTTTACGTTTGTATATTATCTAACCAAAGAATCAACAGGCCTTTCATAATAATATTGTAACACGTTTTAATTTGCTAACCATACTTTGGTTGGTACTGTAAAGTAGGGCGAAACAGGAATCAAATTTAATATGGGGCAAAAGAAGAATTCTTCGGAATGTAGGACGAAAAAGTGGGGCAAATGTGGAACAAACCGCTACCACGTAACTGCGGCCACCTACTCACATGCCAAGCGCGGTGACTACGGTGAACTTGAGGAGACCATTGGGGGAAGCCTATGTTCAGTAGTGAACGATATCAGGTTAATGATGGTGATGAATTACTGTTTTAAAAACATATAACTCAGTTCAAATTCTCTATATACCAATCATAACCTATTATACAGGCTAATAACATTAGTTACATTGTATTTTGTTTAGTTAACTAATATTAAAAATTTAGCTAAGTATTTATTTATTTCTATTTTTTGGCACAAGATTATACTAAGGCGGAGTTAATACCGAAAGCATTCTCTAGCATTCGACCTTTGAGTGATGCAGAAATATTAAACTATGATAGATACACTGGAATTGGAGAATACCGTATGAATAATGAAATATAAACCAACAACATATAGGTACATCTATAATAGTAAAGTACGGTGTAGCATTAGTCACTCTGATTAATTAGTTCTTACAGTGAACTGGGGGTATGACTAAGGTGCTACTTTTCAGCTGTAGCCTAAAACATTCATAAAGTTTAATATAGAGAACATAAATATTATTTAATGTTAGATAAATTTGCTGTGATGGCGACGGAAATCACCACTCCCTCTCATCCCGTGGGGGGCGTGTGGGTAGGTTCAGACGCCAGCACATCCAGCTACCCCAATCTAACAAATTTCTTTTATAGATTTTCAAATTTATCACATAAGCATAAGGTTCACTTTCAATTGAAGGATTGGGGTAGCTTGATGTGCTGGCGTCTGTACGTCATATCTGTGAACGGGGAGCAGCGTCTCTCTGTGCACAATGAGCGTTATACCAAGTACTTTTTATTCTGTGGTTATACTGCGATTACCAACGTGTCTGCCAAGCTTGGCGATTGGCCCCAAATGTTGGACACTATTCCATAGTGGAGATTCTTGGAGAGGCATTGGTTTACGAGTAGCAATAGACGTCTTTGGCTCATATGAAATCAGATAATATAAAATTGTCAGTATATTAACTAACTAAGAATTAAACTGGATTATTTAAATCAGAAACGCTTTAAAACGTTTTATCCATTAACTTATTCCTACTGAAGTAATTACAATATTAATTTACACATAAACAAAAGGGTATTAAAATTGGCCAGGGTAATAATCTTCAAACGGAATGGAAGGTATTATATTTTTTATGGTGGTACGCGATCCCATTAAGCCGCTGTCATCGCACCGTTGATAAGATTTAAATTAGCCGCACAATAAAGCTCCTGTCAAATCTGCCATTAATTTTGAATTTGGAACAGGAGCGGTGTTGCCATCTCGCAGTCTATACAGCCAGTGTTAGCGCGAAGGTCCCTGAATATAATTTTAACAAATTAATTTTGCTTCGCCTGTCCGTTTTTGAATAACAGTATTTGGTCTTCAATTGTCTGGGTGCCAAATAAAAATAATTTTAATGAAACGCCACACACGAATTGGTATAATTAAGAATTTTAATGAATCCAAATAGTTTCGCATACTTTTTATCTTATCTACGGCAGTCTGAAGGAAACTAATCTTGTTGGTTTTCAGTGAGTAATTGTCATTTAAACAATATAGTATTCATTAATATTGTATACTATTTATTGCGATACCTATGCCTCGTTTTAGAAACAAGTAAACTCGGGGAAGAATAGTAATAGCCGCTCAGTTGTGGCGCGTTTTCCACAAGTCGGTGTTCCGAATAGTGTAAATTCTAACTAGTGTAAGTTTAACTTACCAAAAATCTCTATTTAAATATGCATGGGTGACGCATTAGCTTAAAAAGCCATCTCGCTAATATATCTACACCCACGTCTTACAGTATCCGCATTCGAGCAACGCGCGACGGTCTGATATGTAATATTCGTAGTGTGATGCCCTATTAACAAAAAGTTCACACTGTTAAAAAATGAACTCAATTTATGAGGATATACAAGTTGTAATTAACTAACTTTTTCATACATTCTGTATTCTAGATGTCACGCTACTGAAAATAAGTATGATTATACAAAACATTATTTGCTAAAATTTACTCGATACCTCATATAAAAATACAATAATATCTATTAATTATTATAGCATCTGACGCAACGTTTCAAAAACGTCTTGTGTCCATGTAAAAAACAGATATATAGATCAAAACTATGTTTTTTCTCGAAAACATTAAAAAAGCTCAGCTCTTGTAGAGATAAACGGATGTAAATTTGCTTAACTTTAGTTATACCCAAGCCTTATGCATCTTAGGATCATCGTGTACAAGCAGTAAATATGCTATGGTGTTCCTTCAATTCTGACGACACAAAGATTTCCAAACAAGTTACTTGTTAAATATAACCACTAAATCTGTCTCAAATAAATAGGCGGCGTTCAATAAAGGCCGCTATACTACAATCAATAATAAGCTGTATTACTTGCGTAACATTCCATAATAGATATTGTCAAAAAGATTTAACGACATGTCACTGCTGCCCCGCCCACGAACCAACTGACCATAATCTATACGATCCTCGGCTAATTGGCTATTTCAAAATTCGAATTTCAATAATCATTGCCGATATTATATTTTAATAGGCAATAAGAACAAGGATAAAATCTTTTTTTTTTGTTTAATGTAAAGCACAGATCTAAATGAGTGTGTCGTTGTTTTTTAAATATTTTGATTTACTACCATTGGGATCGTACCGCAATTAATGAAGTATTGAGTAGTGTCGCGAGTGAACCACGGCGCTTTAAAGCTTTTATTTTAATTTTTAATGGTTGACTATAACCGTAATTCTTGGTTGTGCTCCTTTATAATTCAAATCGTTGGGATTATCGCTTTAATGTAATGACTGTTTGGTGACTGGCCGATCGTGAATGATAAACAGCTTTCACGTTCTAAACTCTATTCTCTAAAGCCATAAACAGTTAATAACAATAGTTATAGAATATCAACAAAGGTTCTGTAGAAGATAATTTTTCACCGTCCAGTTTTTGTAATAGCACATTTATAACAGCAAATACGAACCTATTGTGTGGTTAATACAGAGGTCAGGCCCCGGACCGCGATCGCTTTTCTAAGCCATAACCGGAATTTATACCCGACATTATTCATGCGATGCTGTTCGGCTGTTTTCCTCTAATTAGAATCCATTCAACCGTACCCCATTAAAACTCGTCTAAATTAAAATTCGAATAACTTACTAACTAGATGTATAAATCACAACCGTACAGAAAGACAATAAAATATATTGTCCAGTCCGAGGATACGGCGAGACACGAATAATTAATACAACAATACACTCACCGGGTAATTAAAATAAACTAATTTCTAAAACCTGAATGGCTCTCGTTTTATGAATGAATATTCTGTTTTTTTTCTTGGCTGGCTACATTTCTCATTCCTCTTCTCGCGTACTGACAGTTCGGTTGACGGCGTTCTTTTTTCAAGTGCGACCTCTCGCAGCGGGGAACAAGCGCATCCGTTGCGCGCTCGAATTATCTCATTTTAATTTAGGAATCGGCACTTTTAATGCCGTTATTGAGCTAATAAGTCATTTAAAATCCGAACCAATTGTGGAAAAATGTTTTCTGATAATTTCACGGTATTATTAGGGCCATGCTTTCGAATAATCCTTTGTTTCTCACGCTAAGCAAGGGTTGACTCCCACGAATTAGCTTACTAAGGATTTTTATTTGTGGCAACATTGGATCGAGATGAGCAAATCGGTGTTCATAATTACAACCTTGGTGTATTTTGGCGATGGCCGCGTGCACGGTAGCAATAACGTGCAATTTAAATGTTTCGCATTTCGAAACGATTCTTTTTTTGAATCCGAATGTTGCATGTGAGCACGCAGGAGAAATATTTGGTTACTGCAGGCGAAAATAACGTTTCTAAGGTCTTATTTGTCGTCCATAATTTGTAAAAAGATTGTTAATGTTTTCCGTATTAAATAGTCAAATTATTTTCTTGCCACTGTACTCCACCGTGTCTCAATTCCATGCTTTTCTGAAGATTATAGATCTAGTAGGTATTTTGAATGCTCGTGTTAAAATGGTTTATACGACTGTTTCCAGATAAATATTAATAATATAAAATAGGTTGTAAACATTTTGGTTTAATACCTTCTAACATCATAGATCCTGTAGAACATAGCAAAAACTTAATAATAAAGATAACTCGCTATGCCCCACGGTTTTCCCCACGTTAAACTTTATAAATTGTACCCCGTGTTATTCGGATGTATCAGCTACATTACTATAAAGATTCATCAAAATCCGTTCCGTAGATTTTGCGTGAAAGAGTAACAAACATCCATACATATGTACAAACTTTAATATTTAGAATATTGGTAGGAATAGGATATAATGAAAGAATTTTCCATAACATCAAATTAATTTAGATATTACTATTACATATACATGTACATAATTAATATTGATGTACTTTTTGTATATCTAGTGATAGATAGATAAATCAGTATTTTAAATTAATAATTTATACCTACTATATGATTTTAATATCATATAACAATTATATAAAAATTATAAATGTCATTCAACATTAATTATATATTTAATATATAACAAATTAAGAATTAAATAAAACATTGTTGAACTAACGTGATTTTTCCAAGTGGCAGGATTATCAAAATATACGCCATTTAATATTTTTTATGGAATATACATGTCTCTTCGAATACTCTTTGGAAAAGCGATTCAGTCTATCTATTTCAGCGGCTTAGCCGTACCTACGACTGGTAAAACTCGTTAACTCTGCACAGACTCTACTCTCTAACTCTGGTCACAGAAGCCTATAACCGATGATTTTTTAATTTTTCGGATTTCTAAATTTGAATTGTGACATCAGTACTTGTAGCATCAGCCAATAGCAGCGTGGCTGTTGCGTTATAACAAACCTTGTAGTAGTGAGTAATACGGAAACGAACGTAAGTATAGTTTGTCTTTGGTCGCGTATATCTTTTTTTTTTCAAGAGTTACAAAAGTGTTCGTGGCTTTTTATTTCTTAATAATTTGAAATGCTTCCATTTTCCTGCGACATTTTCTGCTTTTGAATTTAAATTAAGAGCTAAAAGTTCCTCAATATTGCTTAAAAGTTTTAAATTATATATTCAAGTATTGGGATAGAGTGGCTCTGCACGGGAATTATTCATTTTTAAAATAAAATGTAAATCGAATACACACTCATATATGATGAATGAATAAATGATGAGTTATTTGCATAGATTCCGTCTTTAAATAAAACTGCCATGATATGATTTACTAAGCGAAATAGTTAACTAACAGTAGGTACCTACTAAAGCTGCCTATCTGGATTTCTTTAAATATGTACAGACGCCAGCACATCCAGCTACCCCAATCTGTAAAAATTCTTTAATAGATTTTCAACTTTAGCACATAAATATAAGGTACACTTTCAATTGGGGAAATTTAACAGATTGATGCTGGCGTCTGTTCAGAGATAGAGATGCATAACTATTTAAAATTAAATTAATAAATATCCGGGACAGATCACACAGCGCCATCTAGCCAAAACTAAGCAAAGCTTGTAATACGGATCCAAACAACGGATATAAATACTTACGTACTTATTTACTTTTTAGTAAATATCTACATACAATACACAGAAAACACCCAGACCAAGACAAATAGACATGTCATGTTATGAATACAAGTATTGGCCTTGTGCGAGATCGAACCCCCAATCTTTGGAATAAGAAGCAAGTTCGCTACCAACTGAGGCACGACGTTTGGCGGGCTGGTTGGTGGGGTTGTTAAATGCTTACCTTTCACGGCGCAGATTGTGGGTTCGATTTCCACCCGGGTCAGATATTTGTGTGCATGAACATGTCCGTTTGTCCTGAGTCTGGATGTAGTTATCTATAAAAGTATGTATTTACAAAATAAAAGTTGTATATCAGTTATCAGTTTTCCATAGTACAAGCTCTGCTTAGTTTAGGATCAGATGGCCATGTGTGAATAATGTCCCAGAATATTACCTTCCTTATTTGGCCAAAAAAAGGATAACGGACTCCCTTCCATTACAGGTAAGCATTCCTTGCCGCTTAAAAAATAAGATCAAAATTGGTTCAGAATCAAGTGAAAATCGCGTAACATAATTATGTTCATTCAAAAACACATACTGCGGCCTTAATAACCTCCTTTTTTGTAGTCTGTTAAACATACAGCTCTAGTTACTTACTGATAATGTAGCTTGCTATTTGCGAAATAATTTTTAAATCATTTAAGCCAAGTTAGTAGTTTTAGAGATTATCTATTACAAATAAATACAAAAAAGAACCAAATCTGTTCTCTTCATAATAAAAGTTTAAATATAAACATATAGAGTAGCCATTATATCAGTTATTTCAATTTTAAAAAAATAATGTAGATCAATGTTAATATGCTTAATAAATAAATATCTTGGGACAAGTAACACTCAGCCACCTGATCCCAAACTAGGCAGAGCATGGCAACCAGACAACTGATAAACATACATATATTTCTAAATGATAAAAGATTTTCCTAGGTAGGGATCGAACCCACTACCTTACCAACCACTAGATTACAGGCCAATCAGACACATTTACAATTTAAGCGAGTAACATGACGTACTGTATTTTATTTTCAATAAAATTGTGATCTCTAACATAAGGAACTCTACATTAATAAGTATACAGTGCGAAGCCGAGGAGAATGACTAGTCAATTAATACAATAAAAATGCAAATTCCATATATATTAATAAAACTAATTTGCATATAAATGCCATAAATATAAGCCGTTACAAGCTTTCTAAATTGACAAATATGGTGTATAATAGGCGGGTGTCAAAATAGCTTTGTCATAAAATTATCTTTCATTAAATACCTGGTAACCATCGAAATACTCTAAGTTTACAAAATGTAAGCTAATCTTTAATTTACTTCAGGGGGAATTGATCCAAGAAATTCAGTTTGTCTACGAAAATAAATAGAATAGAATCATCATCATATCAGCCGAAAGACGTCCACTGCTAGATAAAGGCCTGGATGGTCCTGTTCCTTTCGATTACTACAATTTTTCCATTAACACATTGGTACGCAAGCCTTATCCCACGAGCCCGACTTGCTCTTGGCTAGTTTCATTTTTATATGCAATATATCATTGAATGTTGGCAACATTTAATTATTAAACCTTCACAGGAGTTTTGGCGCCAACGCAGAAAAAGAATCATCGGGGCTTTGTTTTATTTTAAAACGAAAAATAAAAAGTAAATTCGAGTATTTAGACATAAGATCTTCGACTACGTACAAAAGTGGAGGGAAGTGCCATATTGTCGTGTATTCCGATTTTTTGCGTGGAATCTAAAACTCCATATAAGCCTCTAGTAAAGTCTCCACTGCTTTACTGGGGTAGGACAAGGACTATGTATAACTTTACTGTGACGGACTTTACTTGACATTGACTTAATGACGAAAATTAATCAAATCAAAATATATTTTACTGAAGGCTCATAAGGTTGAAGAAGCCAGAGCCGTAAAACTAAGTTAAAAAAAAACAAAAGAACCCTCACAGAGTTTTGGCGCCAGAAAAGAACTTTCACACTTAGTGATGTCACAAAATCTTAAAAATGGAAACCATAGATACTTATATTAAAAAAATAACGAACTATTTTAATTCCAAAGAGATTTAAATAAACACAGCATTGGCGTTGGTCATTAAAAAGTGGGCTTCCAATAGACGTAAGCCATGATTACAGCGTGCGTGCCCTGACCACTGTTCAGCGCATCACGTAGAGACGATGATACGTTTCGATGCCTTTGTCTTCCAAATAACGTCGCTTTTAACGAAACAATGGGAGGGAACAAAATACTTAGTGCATGTTGAATCTCCCACTGTCTCGGCTCGAAATCCTAGCTTTCATTTTTTTTAAGTTGTGCGTCATACAAAGTTGTGCTTATGTACATGTCTAGATTATAATATATAAATATTGATCGACTTTGACTAATGAACATGAAGGTGTCACAGCCGTTATAACATTAAGTTAACATTTGTTAAGGAAAACTAGACCTTGATCGAAACTATTAATAAATAATGGCCTTGATACCATGTAAACAAATTTTGAACCAACTTAAATAAGGAGGAATGTTCTCAATTCCATCCGTATATTGCTCCAGTTTTAGCGCTAGCATGTTCAACCGCATACAATAAGATCCGGTCTTCAAATCCAAGGCATTGGAATGTATAATAATAATAATTTATAATAATTTCTAGGGACAATGTCACACAGATCATCCTAGCCCCAAACTAAGCAAAGCTTGTACTATGGGTACCAGGCGACGATATACATACTTATATAGATAGATAAATACTTAAATACATAGAAAATACCCATGACTCAGAAACAAATATTCGTGCTCATCACACAAATATTTGCACTTACCAGGATTCGAACCCACGACCTCCAGCTTCGTAGGCAGGAGCACTACCAACTAGGCTACGGTGACCGTCTGGAAGTTGGCGGTATTACACCCCCATGTCTAGGAAAGCACGTACAGCCCATATAGGTAAGCCCTAGAAAGTGCACCTGCAGATGGCTAGTTTCCATTAATACTGGCCACCATGCCCGAAATTCGACTAAGAGGACATTATTACTATTTGTGCAGAACCCTAGCTGTTCTTGACTGTTATTAAATAAATACTTCGGCACGCGTCTAGACTTTCAAAACAGTTAAACGTCAAAGCCGAGTGTTCCGTGCATATAGCTCATATCGTAAAGCCGCGCCACAGACAATATATAATATCTAAAATCGGCTGTCATCGCCACTCTAGTAATTAAAATAAATAATAATAAGGCGAACCTTGAAAGCTCGCTAGCTGGCGGCACAATGGCAGATTAGCTATAAATATAATAATTTTATAGCTTTCGTTGTAGTGGAAATATTTAAGAATGAAATGGTTAGTTGGGAGGTTGTTTGTGGTTCGACGGTTCTATTTATGGTATTGTCTTACACATATAATATAAGTACTTCTTTTTACTTAATTTCTTATAAATTCAATATGATTGAATTAATTAATTAATAATTATTTGCATAGTTTTAATTTAGTTAATAAACTACATATAATGTTTATAGTTACCTAAGACGACTTTCACTGCATCACCAGATGAATTAAGGCAAAAGAGGTCTAGAAAAAAGACTTCAAATTTGACGATAACTTGATATAAGCTAGTTAGGTAACTAAGTCATTTAAATAATAAATTAAATAATTATTTAATACCTATTTGAAAATTGTATGTATTAGTTTTATATATATGCTTTTGTATTTAGATTTCTAAATATTTTATATTAATTTAGTGCATGTGGTGCTTACCTGTTAGTAATTGCTACACTAGACTTGTTCATATTACTGTAATTTTTCAACTGCATTGGTGTAATCAATTGTTGGTAACCAATATAAAAAAAATAGGTTTTATTGTACGCATTTGTAATATCGTGCTAATATTTATAACGATTCCGACAGATTTTTATAGAGTTAGAGCTTGTATTGATTTCGATATCTTGCTATAATAGCTATAAAATACATATTCATAATGAGCTTCAAACTTCGAACCATCGACATTAACTTTTTAATATTGGAACACCGGAAGACACATACAGATTTACAGCCATTAATTATAATAATAGATTAAAATCCTTTATTTTTTTTATTCCATCTCGCTCTTTTCATTTACTTTTGTAAATTATGACAAATGGGGCATTGTCCTTTCTTGTCAAATGAGATTTTAGTAGAAATATAGAAAACATTTAGCTGGCTATTAATAGTTTTAATTTACTTGGATCGTCGGTCCAGTTTGGAATATTTTAATACGTTTTAGGCGACTTTAAAAGAATGAAGTCGACTGCATGATTTCTTTTTCGTTGCATTTATGTATTATGCACGACGTATGTTTATGAACGGATTTTTAATAAAATAGAACGATAAGAAATGTATTCAGAATGGTACCATATTCTTTTTTTAAATGAATTGTTGAACCGAAAAATGACACAATATAGGATTTGAATTGATCTGTCAATGAACTCAAGAGTATTTTGACATGCCATGCCATAAGGGTGAATCAACGTTCCAACCGTCATAACCTTCCAATATCGAATTTATAAAAAGGGTAGCTGTTACCTTTATCAGAGTTGGCAGAAGTATAAGTTCTGGGTAAACAAGTATATTTATTGAGAATAAACATTTTTTTAGGACTGACCAAGCGCCTAGGTACCTACTGAACATCGCTGATCACTTAAGATCCGCCTACGCCAAGTGGCGATAGGCGCCGCTGCCATGAAACTTGAAATAACCCCATCATAAGCAGTCTACCCATTTGAGAGCTACGATCCACAGAAACACACACATACATTGGTTTTAAACGTACAGTAGAACCTCGATAAGTTAAACTCCAAGGGAAACACAAAATATTTTAAGTTATAGAGGTTTTAAGTTATCAAGGGTCTTTGTTAGAGATAGGTTAATATAGAGGTAGGTATGTACATATGTATGTATGTACCCTTGCTCCTATGTTTACTCGAATGAGTCAGAAGGATTGGTTCAATACAATACAGAAATTTAAATAATCATATTTATTTATTCACATTGCACACGTTACATAAAAATAAAACAACAATTGAAGGTTTAGTCTACTTAAAAAAAGTCTGTGATGTTCATTTGTTTTAAACAATTCACAGTTTCTAAATCGATTTGATTTTCGATTGATGTGCTTATTCCATTCTTTAGGCACATTATTATCTTCCTCTTCAATGATTTCTTGAGGTGACAAATGTGGTATGTAGGTGCAAGCAATAAATACCAAAACCTTTTGTTTTACACACTCTTTCAAAATGATTCATTGACAAATAATTTTACGTTATAGAGGTTGTGGAAACATTTCTTTAAGTTACTGAGGGCCAATACAGAGATTACTTATTTAAGTAACAGAGGTTGCGTATTTTAAGTTATAGAGGTTTTGGGCTCGGATGGGAAGGGAACATATTATTTTTTGAAGTTATAGAGGTTTTTAAGTTATCGAGGTTTGAGTTATCGAGGTTCTACTGTATTATATCCCAGCTTAAAGAGAATTCAGAGAGAATCAAAAAGGTATTATTGAGTTTTATTATAACACAGATGGGAACTCATTAGGACTTGTGAAACAAAGCTATAAAAAACTGGTTTATTACATCCAGGTCTATGTTAAGCTCAAATTCTCGATACCTATAAAATAAAACTATTTATTCTCTCATAAAAATTTAAAACCCTATGAAATCTATACAAATTACTTAATACTATTTTCCTGCTAACTAAACTACCAAACTCATTTCTATCCACGTTTTAATTAACTTTTTTTCGTATACTGTTAGCACTGATCCTCTGCCCCGATACAGAGTTCCCGCCCATTGCTACCATAGACAATATCAGTTAAAAAATAATTACTTACTGGTGTTACCCGGCGTAGTTCAGAGCCCGGACGGAAGTCACGACTTTATACGCCAGCAATCTAAATATTTTTCTTTTGTAATGACCCAAACTTCATCGCCTATAAACTTTAAAAAAACGTTCAGTTATTAAGAGTACATAGTATTTCCAAATTTAAGATATACCTACTGACAAAAATGATTGATTAAACTGTGTAAATGAAGCTCCCTATTGCCGGTATTTATAAGGCAATGACTAAAAGTATTTAATTCGTAATAAAAAATAAGAAGTATTACGAGCTTTTTCACATAATTATTGGTAATCAAAAATATCATTGGTATATAAAACGGTTGTTGTATGTATTGTATGTATGTTTTCAATATAGTTCCAAAAACGTCTGACTGATTTCGTTGATATTTTCAGACATACTTCACATGATAAGGTGATCGCGTAAATTTGTGGATGTTTTGTCTTTGACACTTTTTATTGCTATATTTACCCAAGCAGCGTTCCTCAGTATTATTCTAAGAACCGTTCATTGCTTGGGTTTCTTTTTGAGTGTTGATATGGCATATTTAACGTTGGTCATCTTCATTATCATATCAGCCGAATAACGTCCTCTGCTAAACAAAGATACCCCAAAGATCTCCACAATTAGCGCAGCATGATAATGACTTACTTAGATTGGTAAATAAAATATTCACATGATTGTCTTTGAATTTAAATTTTGATTAAATAAAAGGCAACCTTCAAAACGATGGAACCTTATGTTTTCACTGGAAATTTACAGTTGGCCAAGGAGACTTCCACTGCTGTACCGGACAATAGAGGTTCTAATTATTTAGGAAATCAGTCTGCAGCTACTAAAATACGCGTCTGATTTTTAGGGCCATTTTGTGCAACAGTCGCTCTACGATAAGTCGTGGGCCTCTCGTCCGATTAAAGATCGGAAGGGGCATTTCATTTGTACCGAATCAATATTTACCGTACGTCTTCATAACTGTTTTGCAATATCGATTTAAGATCTGCCTTTAAAAGAAATCAAAACCAAATTTTAATCAACCAAAAATCCCAATTACCATTTCCCCTGCGCGTTACAGAAAACGCCCTATAACAAAACGATTACAGTACAAAAAGTCATTACCGTGTTACGCGGGCTCGAACGCGTGCCTCAGTCACGACCTCCACTTTTATTACTTTACACGGCCCAATATAACGTGCCAGTGGTACAGTCGGCGTCACGACAGTCCGTAAACTTTGAATGTAAAACGTCTTTATGACGTACGCAATAAGAGCGATTTTTGAAGTGTAAGTGTATCTACAGACGTCACGTTGAATGTACCATAGACAATAAATAATAGAGAAATTCTGGAGGATCCTGGGTATTCACCCAGGATGTTGCAGTGGCTAAAACTGTGCAACAACTGTGATACGACATCTCAAAATAAGAACGTAACGAACTAATTTAAGAGCGATCCTCTTGTCGGTGGATCTTCCTCCATTCCTTCGAAGTATTTCTATGAAAATCTAAATATATAACTAAAACTTACTGTGTATTCCAATACTTAAATAGCCTAAGTAAACAAATATCCTCTTAGTTTATACCATGTTCACAAATAAGTTGTCACATCAAACATTTTTACATGAAACAGATTTTTTTTATATACATGAAATTATAATAATAATTTCCCAAATTAACCAGAACTTGTACTATGGAAATCAGATAACTGATATACTACTTGTACTAATTATCGTTTGTAAATACATACTTGTATAGATAATTACACCCAGACACAGGACAGACAGACATGTTCATGCACACAAATATCTGTCCTGGCCCAGGACTCCTGGGTGGGGATCGAACACACGGTTGGCGGCGCAAAAGCAAGCATGTACCAAACACGCCAACTGGCCAGCAAAAGTAGTAAAGGCAGTAGGTTAAAGAGTTATCGTAGCTAATACAGGCATATAATACCAGGGCGATCAGTCACACTGGCATATCTTGACTCCCCGATGGGCTCTGTGGCAATTTTACCTATGTACAGGAAAGTGGAGGTAGTTTGCCAGCCGGTTTGATATTATAGTAAGAAAAGCAGTGCTCCTTATTTCTTTTCTTATACTAATCTATACATATTACAAAATCGTAGGAAAGTCAAAACTCTACATTGAATATTTTTTTTAAAGGATACTTGGGGCGTGGTCTACAATCGGTACCGAAGCCAAAAATATAGTTTTTAAAATTTTTGTCTGTTTATCTGTTTGTCTGTATGTATGTCCGGGCTAAACTCAAACAGTACTGCATGGAATTACTTTAAATTTTGCATGAATATTACTAAGAGGTCGGTTCAACATATAGGGTACATATTATCACTCTATCACCTACGGGGGAGGACCTGGATCA
This sequence comes from Pseudoips prasinana, assembly GCA_951640165.1. Classification (NCBI taxonomy): domain Eukaryota; kingdom Metazoa; phylum Arthropoda; class Insecta; order Lepidoptera; family Nolidae; genus Pseudoips; species Pseudoips prasinana. Next base: position 12,208,598 of record OX621254.1, read on the forward strand.
TTTATAAAGTTTAACGCGGGAAAAACCGCGGGGCACAGCTAGTGATGAAATAAATAGGGATAGTTTAAGTAGCTCCTAGCATTATCTGAACCTTTTAAACATTGTGTTAGGTTAATTGGGTCGTTATACTTACACCGGTCAACACAATTCCTGGAATTCCTCTCTATGCAAATTTGCTCTCTGTGCTGTAATTGATACTGAGGAACAAGTTCCAAATTACGGGAACCCGATATGCTTTTAATTTAATATTATGATTAGATATAATTTTTGGAGCTGTGTTTGTCGGCAGTAAAAGAATAGATTAAAACAACTTCCTGCGTGCTTCTACTGTTACCCAAAAAAAACTTGCTTGGCTAATGTACTTTGAGTAAAATAATTTCTTAAATGAGACTACTCGTTGCTTGAGCCTGCATCAATTGACCGGATTCATAAATGGAAAGCATTTGACCCAATTCTCATTTCGAAAATTTTAAACATACATACCAAAAGTGGAACCATAGAGATTTTTTTTTTTATAATTTTTGCCCTCTTTGGGCAGGCTAAGGTCTGTGACCATACCGCCTCGTCTTCAGTTATAATATTTCTGTTTCAAAGTCAGTCAGTCATGTCCGTCACGTCCGTCACAGTCATGTCCATCACGTCCGTCACAGTCAAGTCATAGTCCTACCCCAGTAAAGCAGTGGAGACTTTACTAAAGGCTTCTATGGAGTTTTGGTTTCAACACGGAAAATCACAATTCACGGCAATATCGCACTTTCCTCTACTTGTGTACGTTGTCGAAGATGTTATGTCTAAAAATCCACCATAATTACACATAAAAACTCGAATTTACACCAGTTTTTGAAAATAAAACATAGCCTCGATGCGTCCTTTTCCGCGTTGGCGCCAAAACTCGGAACCATAGAGATTAGGTACAGTAACTTTTTTTCTTAATGAATAACATGAAAAAGCGACTCATAACATGAAACTTCTTAAATGCGATTCTGAAATCCCAAATTGATAAGCTGGACTAAGACCGAACCGAATACCCACGATAATTAACACGGTTTTGTGCGACATAAATTTTATACGACATAAAATTTAAAAATATATTTGTAAAATAAATAGAATAAAAGAAAATTTATTTGAAAATCTATTTAATCGTAGGTTTTAGAGTATTATTCGCAATGCAAAGAGTACATCTAAACTCAACAATGCTGGTTGGTTCAAAACCCGCCGGACTATTGAATTTGTGATTTGGGCAATCATGAGTTCAATCGCCGAGCCAGCATTTTTGGGTTATACTTTTTGAGTTAGAGTAATATCTATAATTTAAAAATAAAACTACAAAAGCAAAAGGATTTTGAAGTGTCAAATCCATAAACAATAATCTTACAAACGAACGTCATAAAATCTATGACCATAGAGTCCAAACACGTAAACGTCACAGGAGAGATATAGTTCCATGATAAACTTATCTGGCCCGGTGGCCAAAAGTAGAACTAACGACGCCAGTTTGAAATGTCAATCGGCTGTTATTCCCTGACATTCCTGCCATTGATTGTTTGTTGCACGTATTTATTTTTCTTTTTGTGGTTTTTAATTGTGAAAAATGCCGAAAGCTTTAAAAAGTGATGCAAAGAACGTTATATTTGAAGTATTGAATTATATGAATGAATAAAAACACCTTGAGGCACCAATTATACCCTTCAATAAGTTGTATGAACGCGTAGCTGCTGCTACAGATTGTGTTGTCAGCTTCTGAAAAATACGAAACTCCCCCTCGCACTTTCAATTTAAATACATATTTTAATATATTCATTATTTATTTAATTTTTGCTATTTCCATTGTAACTGTCGGGGAGTGATTTGTAAGAAAACTTGTGAAAGAAAAAGAGCAAGCAGATGCAAAAATTTATAGCAGATCAGAATATAGGTAGATCGAATTCTGAAATGCCTACATTGATTGCAGAAGCTTTTGATAAAATAACAGTCAATAAATGGCAATTGCAATCATGCAAAGAATATTGAAAATGAGTATCGAAAAGGGATGGATACTTAGACGAGCCTTTCATCAATCAATTAGGTAGTGATAGTGAAAGTGAAAGCAGTGATTATGATAATGATGATGATGAAATGACATCTGCATTAAACAATTCCGGTGACATAATAATACCTGGAGTATCCCCGTTAGAGGACACTCAGTATTTTATGTAAATGATCATAATTATTGTATAAAAACATAAAGATTTGTAATGACAGTATTTGTTTGCTTTTTAGTGAAGTAATATTTACGTTACAATGTGCATATTATTTTTACTCACTTTATTGCAAAAAATAGTTACTAGCAACACTTAATGCGATAACAGCGACGCTGCCAGCGGGCCAGATAAGTTTGCGGAACTGTACCTCTCCTATAATACTATCATAACTTTTTAATATCTTAAGGCTCTGTATCTGCATTACACCCACACTCAGGGTAACTACATATAGGTAGGTCACACAACCTGGGCTGATAGGGCTACCATCGGAGCTGCTCGCCGTAAATTACTACAAAGCCAGAGGTTGGCGTTGATATTTCTGTGTAAAGCCTATAGAACAGTGAGCACAGAGGCCCTACCTGTCCTAGCGGGTGTACTACCGGTTGATCTTGAAGTTCAAAGACGAGCAGCAATGTATTATTCTACGCGCGATAATTTAGAAAATGATTTCTTATCATTACGTGACCGTGCGAAAATAACCAGGCTATTTATGCCAATAGCTGACTTAAATAACGAACTACTAAATGAATGGCAATGTAGATGGAATACGTCAACCAAGGGTCGCCATCTGCACCAGTTCTTTCCGGACGTACGTGAACGGTTAAATAAAACTTGGCTAATCATAGACCATTGTGTTGCACAATTTCTTACCGGACACGGCAATTTTAAAAGTAAATTGTATAGTTTCAAATTAGTATCTTCACCAATCTGTCTGTGCTCAACATCCAGTAACGAATATGAACAAACTGCTCACACACATCCTGTGGGAGTGTGATCTCTGGCAAAATCAGCGTGATATTATGTTAAACAGCTTGCAACCAATATCTGGAGTAGTTTATTATACGGATCTTGTAGCAACAAGGAACAACTTCCGTGCGTTTAAGCGTTTTTGCCATACCTACTATTGGAATCAAATATAACAGCTCACTTAGGACCCTTAAATTGATCCTCGGTGCTTTTGCAGCTGGGTTCTCTAGTTGCAAATCTCTCATTTTATGAGGCTATAGCCTCTTTACATCATTCTGTCTCCCGCTTTGCTCTGGAGGGAAGTGGAACTATTCATTTTCTAACTCCTCCTTTTTTCTGTTTCTGATTAAATTCGTTGCGGGATCCAAGACAGTTAAAGCGATTCCCCGGGACATGCCTGAGCTTCACCGCTCAGTGTCATTTCATTGTGTGCCACTGTTGATCCTGGCTTACAGGAGTTGCAGTGGTGGGTAAGAGGGAGGGACTAGTCCCGATAAAGTAAAAAAAAAAAATAGGTCACACAACCAGTTGTCCTGTGTGGAGAACGAACCACGGGGACGCCGAAGTAGTGGCAAATGCTGTCCCACAGGTGCATTTTTTATATTTTTTTACACACAATACTCGCACGAAAACACAGCGATATTTAATTGTTTCCGTGCTCATAAGTCAAGTGCTCAACATCAGGAACAAAAAATACGAGGCGAAAATATAGAGGTTTCTTTTGTGAACAACGCTTCAATTTGCTTTCGAAATTAAACGGACTTCAAAAATAAATATTCATACAATAATAATAATATCTGGGGACATTATCACACAGATCATCCTAGCCCCAAACTAAGCAAAGCTTTTATTATGGGTATCAGGCGACGATATACATACTTATATAGATAGATAAATACTTATATACATAGAAAACATCCATGACTCAGAAACAAATATTCGTGCTCATCACACAAATATTTGCACTTACCGGGATTCGAACCCAGGACCACCAGCTTCGTAGGCAGGAGCACTACCAATTAGGCTATGGTGACCGTCATACAAAGATTTTAGAAATAAATTATGAGGATATAGTTAGACTGCACTTTGTATATTAATCATATCATACTCTGAAGCATTGTATAGAATGTACATACATACATACAAAGACTCACGCCTGTTTCCCAGAGGGGTAGGCAGAGATAACGGACTTCCATTTGTCACGACTGTGGTCACGCGATCCTTGCACACCACTTTCGTTTCGTTGACTGACAGTATATTCTTCATACATGCTCGCCGGTTTAGGGTACTTCTGACCTGACTTTTCTTGAGAACGTAAGGTAATGATGTAAATTGGAATGTTAGTAAATGTTGTTCTTTTTTTGTATACATATCTTAACTAAATAAAAATCTTAAATTTACTTTGCTACTGCACCCAACAAATCAGTGTTTTTCTTTGTAACTACTATGTTATAGATTATGTTGTAGTTGCTAAATATCCCTAAATAAATTAAATTTTTACAACTGATAAAGAGAATATAATTAATACACGACAATTACACACTGTCATATAGACAGACTTGTTCAAGCTGCTTGAGTGGGCTTCGGACATGACGTAAAGACTGCAATCGGAAACGATAGCTTTACGTGCCCTCCAAAGCTCGGAGAGGCTCAGAATATCTATTTATAGGCGTACACCTACGGTTCGGCGAGAGCAAATAACTATGACCGCCTAGTTGGACTAGGATTACTTCTAAACGGAGGGGCAATAGTCTATTTATTCTGAAAGTATTATCAGTTATAAATTTTATGAAAATAAAGCAAAAGGATTTAAAAAATACGGCAATTAATACAAATTCGGTTTCCTTCAGACTTTTAGCCTGGAAGTCACCGCTTGGATTTTTGTACAGAACTTTGATTAAAAGAAAAAATTAAAGTCGCAGATGTAATTCTTACACCTATTACACTGAACACCGATGAATTAAATCGTGAGTTAAATAACAAAATTGTTAAATAAAAAAAAATGTAAAATGAGTTCTAATAGTAAAAACAAAATAATGTTTTGATTATTTCTTTACAAAACTTTTCCATTTTTATTTTCAAATACTTTATTCGGCGCATAGCAGATTTTATAAACCAATTATTTAAGCATGAAATTAAGTAAGACTACGAGATGATTTATGAATACAAACTTCACACTCTAATTCAAAACCAATAGATATCAATAAATCAATAGTTTTAAGATAGATAACTAGCAACAAGCTGAAAAGTTTGGTCATTCTAACAAGCTGTCCGTCAAAGTTCTATTTTGAAATCAATCTCCTTTCTAAGGACAGAACATGCAAAGGCATCGATCATACAGCCACGCCTCCAACTCATAATATAAACTTTTTGAATCAACCTTCTCGGACCGCGCATGGAATTTTTAATCTGTTTTTAGATTGGCTATGGTCCTGGCTGAATGTTTGTTGGGTCAAGTGTTTTAATTTAAATTGCGAGGTTTAAATATGAATATGACATTATTAATCTGGAAACTGTATGTTATGGTTCCAGCTTTATTTATCGTATATTTGATTCAATAATTAAGTTTGAAAGTCAAACACAGATGAAATATAAGGTTGTGCCCACGGTACTTTCAATGTGTTATGTGTATATTGACTCCATTCTCCAAGAGTCTAACCACTGGGTTATCTTGTAATTTTATATTATATTTAGAAAATGTAAGCTATTAGTCTTGTCCAATCTCAAGGTTGACTGAAATACATTAATTGCATTACCTAGTAATAAGACTGCCCTTTGTATATTAATATCATAAGTTGTTAATCTGGATATTCTTAAATATCTTGTGATTTCTTTTTTATTTCCTAAGTCTCTTAAAAAATCTAAAAAATGTTCATTCTCAGTTGTGTTATATGTATTAACCACTAGACCAATGATTACCTTCAAGGCAGACATTTTTTACATAATATCAACATAAACGGCAGTAATAATTCTAAAGAATTTGGTCCAAAGTAATATTTCATAAGAAAGCATTTTAATTTTTGGTTACTGACATGAACGTATCGAAACAAAAACAAAACGCAGTTATTCAAAAAGGGTAGATTAAAAAAAGAACACATTAATGGAATGTTGAAATGAAACGCGCTACCATTTCTAAATACACTTTCCAAATATCATACAATTTTCAACACAATTTAAAAAGAAATAGGATACATTTTTCTTTGATGTTTATTTAAGATTTAAACCGTTTTTATGTGAAACGTTTAGTAATTTGGACTTCCGTTTTACGTGTATTGAAAATTGCAATTTAACCTGTCAGTAAAACGAATCCAGCTTAAATTTTCTTATAAAGATAAAAAGAAGTGTATTGACTGTTTAATATGATCGAATACTTTTTATCATTTAAAAAAATTGGTTCTTAAAAGATACCAAAAAGTAATTTATTATATTCGAATTTCTGCTTTCGCTATATTTCGTAATCCGGACATGTCCTTGTTGCCTATAATGTCCAAAAAAGCGGTAAAACGGTAAATGTCACAACACAATTCTTGTGTAAAATAGTACGTATATTAATTATATGGTATAGCTGTAAGAGTTGTTTTCTAATCAGTACAGCCGGGACCGACATCTAAATGTTCCGAAGATGATCAGAAATTAAAACATATTGCCGGTCACCCATTTATAGTCAGACACCGCACCTAGATACTTAACCTCGATGTTAAGATAATTAAAAAGTCAGCTTTTCCTTCCTTCCTTTATTATTTAAACCAGTAAGTACTTTATAATTAACCTGTCCGTTAAAACTTTAAAGAAAGTATAATTAATTTTAAAACGAGCTTTAGTTAAGCTTAGGTTGAAGAACAACCAATATGGATGCTACTAGAGACTATAAATAAAATAATACTGTTTTTGAAGACATAGAACAACCAAACAAAAAATATAGACCATATTGATAGCATTTCCCATTGAACAAAAGACAAAATAACAAAATCGCGTAACAAAACAAAAACAATGGAATTAATAACCTCCTTCTTTTTTATGTTGGATAATAAGCCTTTTTAACATAGACAATCAACAATAACATTTCAATTATTTCTATTGTAGGCGGTTTGTTTGGCATCTTCAACAAAAAGCAATGTATAACATGCATAGAGTATAAAACTAAGTATGATACTATTTATTGACAAAATTACGTACCTTGTAGTCATGAAAAAATACAATTTTGATTGGTAGTGCAGTAACTCCAAGGGCAACCGTAAACGTCATATTAAAAAGAGTAAAAATACAACACATTTTAAGTTTTTACACCACTTCGGGAATGAATAGGCGGTTCATATGGCCAGGCATAAGCCATTTATGGCTTACCATAAACTTATTTTAGTTTATATCTTTGAATCTATCTAATAATTTTAATATTTACTATGCCGATCTACCCATATATTCCCGCCCATTATAAATATGCAAAATGAATTATTTAATACCGCATTACGTAGGAAAATAAATCTCGTCTCTATAGCAGTCCTAACACGCGCTACATCCCGCAAATACACTAATTAATCTTTCCGAAACACGCAAAAAACATAACATAATGATAACTCAGTGCTCCGTACAAAGAGGCATAAAATTCCTGATGCGTTGTACTAAAAAAAGTAAGTTAAAAAAGTGCCATCTGTTGTTTAATAGTGAACTTAAAAGCTTGGACCATAGAGTAGAAACTTTGTTCTGACCGCTTTGATATTGTTTTTTTTTAATGTTTTAAAAATGTTGGTGCTCGGCGCGCCGCCTCGGGCATGGCACGGGCCGCGCCGCTCTCTGCCTAGAAATCTTCACTTCAATCTGTGCTTAATGATTGCGTACAACTTAAAATTACCTGTCAATATTAAATGTGGGCTATTATTTTTATAATATAGTCTAAGTATTTAATTTTAGGTGTAAAGTTTCAAGTGAATACTTGTTTGGTGGACGTTTTTGTTACCTTAAGATACTAAACAAGAATTAGGTATGACTTTGATTTTAAACAATCTTCATTCATTAAAATCCGACGGAAACACATTTTTCATAGAAAAGAATTTAACGCGTTGCAGGCGCAACCGTGCATCGATGGCGTACATTCTCGACGTTTTGTCTCTGATTTTTTTTTAAATAAATTACAATTCTTTAAAAAGTATTCATCCCTCGTAAGGAGATATCGTTGCATTATTTCGTTACATTGGAGTATATTGAAAGACACGATTGAAAGACAAGAATATTGTAAGACATTTGCTCCACCCCTCCCCTAGACTTATATTTATTTGAAAATTATCTTTGGATGCTGTGTGTAACTAACCAGACATTTTTCATATTTATAAATACGATTACGTATAAAGTAATCGTAGGTCGTTCTAAAGGTTATGCTTGAGACGCAAATTCTTAAATTTAATAAAGTTTGCTTCTTCCATAGAATTCTTACCATTATGAAGTGTCCTTCATAATGGTAAGAAGACAGCATCAGCTCATCCATTCCATTTTTTCTGTCTTATATAGATTTTTTATTTTATTTTAGGCATTAGAAAGGCTGAGTCTGGGCATAACACATTTTTCTTTTTTTAGCAAAATGTACTGTTTTATTTTTATTTTATTTATTTACCACTTTTATTAAAAATGTAAACCAAAAAGTTGAGCAATAAGTTTGCACGACCTTTGATAAGTTTGGTTTTATTTTTTAATTTAATGGATTGGGCTACAATTTGCTACGAAACAACCTACTTATTTAGCAAATTGCACCATAATTCATTAGTTTAAAACATGGAAAGAATCTGAAATGATCAAACATCGCGCAAATCTACAACACTACAGCTAGAAATAAACATGTTTTTATATATTTTTTAATAACAATAAGCAGTAATACATGTATTCACTATGATCATTTAAAAGTACATAAGTATATTGTTATCAGTACCTATACAAAGCGAAAAAATATTATTAGGTACTATTCACTGAAATTAATGTTACATATAAAATAACTGACAGACTTGGGTGGATAAAACAATTATAGTACAGGAGAGTGCGGGCAAAGACAGATGCGCTCTCTATTCCCGCAATATAATAAACTGATAAAAAAAAGTTTATTTACAGCTGAAGATACAGGTTCACATAGATTGAGGGGCTCGTTCAGTTTTTCACAGAATTTGAATAATATTATTTCCTTTCTATGTTTCGTCCCATTCATTTTATTTTGATGAATTCTAAGTTATTAATACAGTCAGCTACGCAATTTCGAATGAAAAAAAATACATTTCAAATTCTGATCTGCCTGACACAAGTTTTAAAACACATATTAAACGTATACTTATGGCTAGGGGTTATTACACCACTAAAGAGTACATCGATGACAAAGACGTCTGGCTCTCACTTCCTACCTGCACATTGCTCGCTGGAGATCTTGTAGCCATATAGACATGACTGATCTGCTGTGTTACGTGAACTATCTGTAAATGATTGCTATCATATACTTAATTTAAAATTATTGACTCTGTCTCAAACTGAATAATGTTATTGTTTCGAAGTTTTTCTTTTGTATACCTAAATATAATCTAAAATAATAAGCATTCAGACAACTGATCGAGCATATATTGTGTTTGCCTACTAATTACTCTAATTGGACCAAATCCCGTGTTCATGCCCGCTTGAGTATGTTTCGCCGGACCGTCTCAACTGGGTCGAGTTGAAACCAGTAGTAGATGAACCCACTGAGTTTGTTTCGCTGGGTTTTCTCGGTTGGGACGCATTGGATCCGGTGGTAGCATTAAAGCGCGACCGTCGTTATTAACACAAGGTCCGTCATAATAATAATACCTTTAATATAGACAGAACCATTGACAATATGTAGTAAAAATATTAGACTTAAACTAGATAATTAAACATAATCTCTTGACAATAACTTGATACGAGCTAGCTAAATATCATTTCTGTAATAAAATAAATTTTATAAATGTTTTCATACAAGATGTACCTAAATATCTATGTTACTAGAAATAATATCTAATGTATACAACTATATTACTACAAACATGTTCTGACTATTTACAAGCGCTTTTTTAAAGTCTACGTGAATAAAAACCTTTTTTATTTTATTTTATTTATTTATTGTGTTTCGGCTCAAGGGCCAAAAAAGTCATGGGCGAAACACTGAACTAGTCGATTGAGGTAGGTAGTTGCTAATCGATAATATTAAAATCTTTTTGGCAATAAATTATTTTAACCTCATATTCATCGGAATTCCAGGCCATGGTTTCATTCCTAACCCACTATTCATGCGGTGAAATCTAACCCTTAAATCATTTTAAAATTATAGTACCAATCATATAACAATGTAATGATGATGACTCTAGAGCATTGATGGACTCGTGATGATGATTGGCCTCAATTATCCCGTCAGAGCCACTCATATATAAATCAATATATTCTTAAAGTTGGCCTGATTCATCATAGGGTACAGGATACTTGGCACTTTGTTGCTATAAGTTCACAAAAGACGATGAAGTACAATGTTATGACCCACTTCGAAAAGAAGGAGGTCATCAAATCGACTATATTATACTACCACGAGGCTAAAGGGCGTAAGTCCAAATCCCGATTTTACAGGAGAGCTAAAAAACAAAAACTGAAACACATTTTTTTTTGTTATTTGGCGTTTATAAAACATTTGAAGACTAATATCTAAGGCGGTGTCATTTACGACCTTAATTTACTAATAATATCCTGGGACATTATTCACTCACGGCCATCTTCGTTCCCAAACTAAACAGAACTTGTACTATGGAAACTGGATTACTGATATACTACATAATACTACATTTCTTTTGTAACTACATAGGTTCTTATATAGATAATATACACCCAGACTTAGGACAAACAAACATGTTCATGCACACAAATATCTGTCCTATCTGTATACAATGGTCTCTGTTCCGTCACAAAAACTAAATAATATTTCCTACAAAAAATTTTAAGCCAATTTTTTGGACAATTGGAGACTAAATAACACAGATCGATAAAGTAGAAAAAGTAAATTTCGCCAAAATGGCGGTCACGTCCTATGATCCCAAAGGCATATATATGTTTTTTTATTTCTACACATATACTACACGATATCTTCGTTATTAAAAAAAAACGATTTTTGTACGTTTCTTACAATAACATTATGATATCTTGCTTCTATCGATCTAATTGACATTGACCTTTTAGAATGATGGTTTAATATTATTTTAGAATGCCAACTAAAGTACAGACGTCAGCACATCCAGCTACTCCAATCTGTCAAATGTATTTTATTTATACATTTTCAACTTTATCACATAAGCATCACTTTCAATTGGGGAAATTTGGCAGATTGGGGTAGCTTCATGTGCTGGCGTCTGTACATTCCATATTTGTCAGATCCTCCGTAAAAACATAAAACTTATTTTAACTTTTCTTTATGACTACCAATAAGATACTATTAAATTTATATGGGACCGTACAGAAATTATTCCTATCCAATAAAAATTAATTATTAGAATCGTATAGCGTTACAAAAAATCATAGTTATTAATAACCTTCTCCTTTTTGCAGGTGGTTTAAATGAATTGTATCATATTTCACACCCGAAACAGATTAAAATCTTGCACTGTATAATGCATAAAACCCCTATTATAATTATTTAAGTTCATATTGTGACTGCTAAATCCCGGAAATGTTTTTATTTGTATCACTAAGTAAGTGTTTTGTTTTGTTCTAGGTAAGCTGTGACAAGAACTTCGTTTTTAAAACCCTGACCAATTTTGTGATATTTAGCGAAAATGACTTTTCGGTGTGTTCCTACTTTTCAAACCGTGTCCAACGATAGCAACGCCACCTGGGTAAGTGTTAAATTACTATTTTGGTTTTCTTATTCGATACGAGGTGGCGCCTTTAACAGCTCTATTTTTTATATTATTTCGATTTATACCAATCTTTACTATTGGAAGATATTTGGAAAAGGTCAAAATAAACGTCTTCACTGTTTAGAAATTACTGTCACGTTGTTTTTATCGTGATCGTTCGAGAACAAAAGCTGCGCTTTTTTAGCGCTATCTTTTATTATCAAACGAACTATTTAGCAACGTAGCTGACTACGACTGCGCAGTTTAGCTACTGTTCACTAGATGTCTATAGCGGTAGCATTGTCGATACAATTCAATATACATCGGTATGTTCTACTATAGAAATATTATTACATCATTGAGTTTATTCAAAATATCATGTCAAGTATTTCATCAATCTTTTTTATGGCTAGACATTTCTCTGCCACGTAACCTTATTTTTGCTTATCATCTAAGAGTAATCATAAAAGCAATTAAATGTTCCAATGTATAGGCATGTGGTAGGTAGGTCTGAGGCAAATCAAGGCATTGTGTATGGCAATGACACATCGAGTGCTTCATGTTGACACGTCGATGAACCAAACTACTGACCTCCCCGCCCACGCTCCTCTCGTCAAGAAGGCTTCTTATACCTCATGACCCTGTTGTGCCCTGGGAATTGAGTGACGTCGAGGATCCGTGGGTCGATGGGACATGTTTTTTTAACTGTTTAACAAGATTTTTGTTAGGAATTTCTTGGAGTGAAATGGTAACTTGTATTCATAATTTTACGCGTAGTTAAAATTGCTCTAAACTCATAACGGTAACTCCGTTCGATGCTTAATTAAAACTTGATTAGGTAATTAGGTTTATGTATCAGCTTATGATCGTTATTTATATATTAATGTATATTAAATCCCTCCACGGTCCATCATTTATATCAAATGTAGAGCCGCCATTTAGACAGCCGTTATCGTTATTAAATAGGTATGTTATTTATAAATAACTCAATTGAAATCCCTATGTCTTATTCTATTCATAGTTATGTATAAAATTAAAACGTATAATGATGTAGCACCGATACTGCGAAATTATCTTATCCGAGGACCATATTATCGGAAATTGTTCTGATAATACTTACAATACTTATCCTATAGGCAGTGGTTAACCTAGAGTTAGAGTTGTTCAAGCCGCCCCGTAGGCCTCTGACATGGCATAACGACTGTTGCCTAATGGCTACAACAGGGACCGACATCTAAACATGCGTTCTGAAACACGGAGACGTTCAGAAATTAAACCATTTTGGCGGTCACCCATCTATGGATTGACCGCCAGCCTAATTGCTTAACCTCACCAATCACTTATGGACCGTGGAGAGCATGTGGCTATGAGCGCTATGGCATAGCTATTCCATTCATATTTATATATAAAAATCAACTCAATGACGTAGCACTGATACTGAGAATATATTGCCCAGGACCACATTATCCGCGGTTGGTCTGAAAATCAACTCCTGGGATAAGAAAATGTCTCAGTATCAGCCCGAAGTCAAGGAGTTGGCGAAAGCTTCTCTGGTATATAGTTAAGCACAACCCCAAGTGCTTAGTTAGAGAAGCTTAGTCAGCCGAGCTAAGTACCCAGGCACAGAACAAAAATAACTGTGCGTATCATACAAAGATTTGTCCTGGATGGGATTCGAATCCACCACCTTTGGCTTAGCTTGTCAGGGTCACTAAATAGAGCAGAAGGTCCATCAAATAAAAACAATAAAAAAGGTTTTTATTAATTAGACTTTAAAAAAGCGCTTGTAAATAGTCAAAATATGTTTGTAGTAATACAGTAAAGTATAAGTAATTATTTCTAGTTACATTCGATATTTAGGTACACGGATTGTATGAAAACATTTAGAAATAAAATTTAATGTAGGTATACTTAATAGCAATGATTTAGTTATTTAGCTAGCTTTGTTTAAAATTAGATAATAAAATGTTATGGAAACTAGATCTAAAATTAAATAAAATAATACATTTTGACTGCTATAAACTAAACTATAATATACTAACTAAAGGCAATCCATTAAGCGCTCCGTATCGGCATCAAAGGGTATCGTGCCCAGAAGGCTGGCAGCATTGCCACGTTGTATGGCAATACTTATTGTCTGTGCAAAAAATAGAGAAACCCTTAGGGTCACGTGTGGCGTCGATCAATTTTTAGAGATACTCTTGATTCAACCCCAGCTAGCTTATATTAAGTTATTTTCAAAGAGATTAGGTACCTATGTAAAATTTAATGATCGAAATTTACAGTTTTAGATTTATGTATTATCGGAATGGATCTCAATTTTATTATTATTATGGCGGATCTTGTGTTTATAACGATGGTCGCGCTTTAATGCTGCCACTGGATCCAATGTCCCCATCTGGATATTTAGTTCCTCGACTAATTAATGAGCTACCATCCAATCTGCGTGATAAAATTACTAAACATAATATTAAAGTAAGACTCAAGTCTTACTTCTTACAACAATATTAATCTACTGACTAATCGGTGAAATGTACAGACGCCAGCACATCAAGCTACTCCAATCTGTCAAATTTCCCCAATTGAAAGCGAACTTTAAGCTTTTGTGATAAAGTTGAAAATCTATAAAAGATATTTGACATATTGGGGTAGCTTGATGTGCTGGCGTCTGTACATGCCAAACTCCTGTAGATATCTGATAATTGTATCGGCGTAGATTACCTGTAGCAGTAAGTACAAACCTTTGTGGTTTAAACATGCTATGTGCACAAAACAATTATCCTATATTTTAAATAATAATAAAAAAAAAATTGCCTCATCTGAGAAGACCCAGCTAAACAAACTCAGCGGGTGCCCAATTCAACAAAGTATAGCATAACCCGTTTGGTATCAAGTTACTCGACCAAGGTGTTACTGACACAATGCGTAGTTCTACGCGTAATAAGAGAAATCGCAGCGCTATGATACGAATGATAAGATCATCTATCATACTCATAAGTATCACGCCACGCCACTGCGCTGATGAGATTCTATCTCGTTTTAATGACAGTGACAAAGAAAGGTTCAAAGAGGTTCCGCGTCCAACAATGGTCCGTAGATACATGGTGTAGTGGACACATAACACACTGGCATTGGCCTGGAATTTCGGCCACAGCGGCCAGTCTCAATGGAGATTAGACAAATACAAAATACAAATACAAAAATTATTTATTTCTCTTCACAAACAGTGATCGTTACATATAGTTACATAATAAACATGTGGAAACATGTGGAGACAAATATCTAACGTGCACTATAACAACCCAGGCGCAGGTGCACGTTAGATATTATAGTGCACAAGTGAATACGCAAAAACAGGGGCACTTCCTATTCCATTACTGTTTTAATCCAATGGGACGCGGACGTCTAGTGACACGACCGGAAAGAGGTTATATAGGTACAGGATCGACGGCTTTACGTGCTCTCCGAGACATTGGATGATAATACCGCCAACTCCCACACTTCGAGCTGATACTTAGATATTTTTCTGTACAGAAAAATCTCAAAATCACTTTTTGGCCCGACTCGGGATTTGAACCAAAGACCTCCCTATTTATGGGCGAACACGTTACCGCTAGACGGGTATACGACGATATTATAGTGCACCAGCGTATACGCAATCACAGGGGCACTTTCTACACGTCACCGTAGCCTAGTTGGTAGTGCTCCTGCCTACGAAGCTGGTGGTCCTGGGTTCGAATTCCGGTAAGTGAAAATATTTGTGTGATGAGCACGAATATTTGTTTCTGAGTCATGGATGTTTTCTATGTATTTAAGTATTTATCTATCTATATAAGTATGTATATCGTCACCTGGTACCCATAGTACAAGCTTTGCTTAGTTTTGGACTAGGATGATCTATGTGACATTGTTGTAGATATTATTATTATTACACCATCACTCTCATGATCCGATGGAAAAACTAGTGACACGACCGGAAAGAGGTTCGATACAGGATCGACGACTTTACCTGCTCTCTGAGACATGGCAGCGTTATACCGCCAACTCCTTGACTTCGCTGATACTGAGAGATTTTTGTTATCCTCATTATCAGACCAAACGCAGATTGATAAGCCATGTTAGACGCGTAATGGGTGGCTTGAACATCTCTGACTTCTGATTGAATACTAGTTAATATTACAGCGGTCACCCATCCAAAGAAATATCATTTCTAACTTAATCATTGTTTACTTATCAAGCCAACCAATTTATAACAAGATTTCAAAACCTATCAAACTTTATAAATGTAACCTTTCTTTGTTATTTTCTTTATCTCCTAAAGCTTTCAAAAGCTTCAATCTAAGCTCGTCATCAATATGCGCACGCGATACAAAATCACTTCACTCACACATCCATACACCTGTATTTGTGTATGGAATTGAACCTTTCAGAAAACCGCTCCTTTAAAATCAGGTTGGTAATATTGGATGTGCTTAAAACGGGCGATTACAATGCTGCCAATATAGTATCCAAGATGGTTGTTTGGTGGAACAAGTTTCAAGAGGTCAGTATAAAACTGGATATGAGAGCAAAGATTCGGCGAAGTGCGAGCGGGAGCTTTTTGCGTAGTAAAAGTAAAAATATCAGATATCTTACACCAGTATTCATTATAGGACGCTGTTTTCCGTTACGGCCAACTACTCTGGTAATATTGACGTACCGCCGCAGGTCGTGTGTTCGATTCCCGCCCAGGACAGATATTGGTGTGCATGAATATGTCTGTTTGTCCTGAGTCTGGGTGTAATTATCTATATAAGTATGCATTTACAAAAGCAAAGTAGTATATCAGTTATCTGGTTTCCATAGTACAGACGCCAGCACATCAAGCTACCACAATCTGTCAAATTTCTTTTATAGATTTTCAACGTTATCACAAAAGTATAAGGTTCACTTTCATTTGAGGAAATTTGACAGCTTGGAATAGGTTGATGTGCTGGAGTCTGTACAAGCTCTGCTTAGTTTGGGATCAGATGGCCGTGTGTAAATAATGTCTTACTTATAAAATACAAAGAAAGTGATCAATTGAAAAAAAAGACAATAGACAGACATGATAATACGACAATTTTTGTATTCCATGGAATCTCTTAAAAAACTTATTTGTTCCATGACATTTTTTTAAACATCTGTGTGGTAGCCAAAAAATTTCTTTTTTAAATTCTTTACTAACTAAATAAAAGAAGAAACACAAATAACTTTATCGTAACCTTCAATAATATAAATTAATTCATTATAACTATAATTATAAAGACCTACTTAACAAATACCCGACCAGACGTACTTAGCTACTTACAACGCATAGAATACAACGTACACTAGGCAGTGTACGTTGTATTCTGACGTCAGCTACAATTCATCACTGTTTCTTAATGCTAATATCTTGTTCTGGACACTTACGGTGCTCTGTACCACTCTCGAGCTTTATCACTTCCCTCGCGCTCGCCACTCCATGTGATAGCCCCGAGCGACGCGCGCCTCACGTGGGCTTGCGCGACACTGCACGCGCCAACATTCGAAATTTAAATTAAACCCGCCTTCAATTCAAATTTAGAACTTGCAATTTTTTTTGAGTGTACATCTTTCATAGTTTTTTTTTTAAAGTGGACAGTGTGACAGTAGTGTTTATTAAAAACTTTTTATTGATAAAGTTATTAAGTTCGGTACCTATTTTGTACAGCAATCTACAGGTAATCACATATTGGTCAGGCAATTTCCCCTATACCATCTATAATAACGGGGCGAGTAAACAATAACATTATTAGATGTTAGATAGAGACGGACTCACACAAAAGAGAAGGATAAATGAAAAATCATCGATCTAAGAAAATAGAATTCTCATACGAAATGTAATGGCTGTACAATAATCGTGTAAAAGTTCACGATACTTGCTCAACGCGGAGGTAACAATGCAATATCGCCAGTGTGTGTAGATCTTGTACAAATCGATTTTTATATACTTGGTGTACTGAAATTAGAGGTCTATTTCGAGTGGTCGGTTAAAGCGGTCATCTCGGACGATAGATAATGATCTGTCGATGATTTACGCCGCGTTAAACCGACAATGGCACGAGATAACCCCCGGCCGGTGCTCACAATGTGACCAATTAGAACCGCCCGCAAACATTCGGCACGATGACTAAAATGAACGGAATCAACCTGCCTGACATGACGGACCGTCATTTAACCGTCGAAGACATTTTCAGCGAAAATTTCAACGTGAAAAGAAAAAAAACCCAAATCGATTACGATGAGAATAAAAAACCCGAAGATGATGATGCCTACAAATTCGGAAATAACAACAATGTAATCGATAAGGAATCACCTCAAAATTTAAAAAGAAAATCGAAAGCTTTCGTTGACAATTACGATATCGATAAGATAGTGCAATCGAATATGATAATCGAGAAAGAATCGAATAAAGTGAGACTGGAAATGAGATGTTGTAATGACATAGAGTATAAAACAAATGGTAATGTGAATGAACAATTAAATAAAGTTGGGACAATGTCTGAAGTAGAAGTGAATGAATATGGAATGAAGGATGGGAGTGGTATGCGCATTGACAGTGACAAAATGCTGAACAATAACGACGGAGACTACAATATGAACGGGAATGATGAAGGGAACGAAGTAAGTTAAAATAATACAATTACTAAGATTAAAAAAACCTGCAGATAGAAGTGAAAACTATTTTTTCATTTCTCATACTCGGAAAGTAGGGTTTATTTGATCCGAGTAGCGAGTGTAAGATGCTACTTCCCACCTTTGGGCGGTAAAGACTCATAGTAATGGCTTCCTATGGTTGGAATAAATTTTAAAAATAGAACTAAATTGGGCTAGGCAGTCGGCTGTAAAAAATCTATCATAATTAAGAAAAAAATGCTGTGGTCATGCGCCGACTGAGCTGGCTGATAAGTAAGGTAGCCGGAACTCGGTAACGTGTATGTGATGCCATGTGTGTTTCTAGCGACATACTACATACCACTTACCAACACGTGGGCCGTATTCTTAGTTGCGGAGTTCGTAATATCTAAAAGAAAACTAGAAAAAAACAGACATTTACACATCATACATACATAGACTCAAGCCTGTTTCCTAGAGGGGTAGGCAGAGACAACGGACTTCCATTTGTCACGATCCTTGCACACCTCTTTCGCTTCGTTTACTGACATTATGTTCTTCGCTCGCTCGCTCTTGCTCGCGGGTTTAGGATTCTTCTGACCTGACCTTTCTTCAAACCGTCTCCGATTTCAGAGAATGTTCTAGCATTCATCATCATCATATTTAATACGCGGCACTGGTGTTGCGAGTGTCCATAGGCGGCGGTAATCACCTACCACCGGGTGACCCACTTGCTCGCTTGCCTTGACTACATATAAAATAAAAGAAATCGTTAAATGTTACATGGTGTTAAGTAATCCTTATTTCAATTTAACTTGGTTAATTATAGTTGCTTTTTTTTTCAAATAAATTAAACCAAGAAGATGTCCTCTACATAAGGTAGGCAGGGCGATCTCCACAATTGAATTTTGCTTCTTATTTGGGAAATTTTCATGGTGTTCCCTATTTTAATACTTTTTAGCGCTTTATATTGAGTTACACAAAAACCATATACATAATGCAAATACTAATATCCTGGGACTAATTTACACACGGCCATCTGATCCCAAACTAAGAACGGCTAAGACAGTCGCCTCGCCGCTTTGTGTAGTGCATTCAAGTCCCGCGCCTGACAACTACATATTTGTGTGACCCATAAATAATTGTTCTGAATCTGGATGTATTTTTTGTCCATCTATTATAATAATGTGTTTGTAAAGTACCCCGCGACAGAAGGTTAAGATTTCGTAGTGCGGGCGTTGTTGTCTTTTTAAAAAACAAAACATACACTATGGAAAGCAGATAACTGATATACCTACTACATACAATACTACATACATACTTATATAGATAATGACACCCAGACTCAGGACAAACATACATGTTCATGCACACAAATACTTGTCCTGGGTGGGAATCGAAGCGTGAAAAGCAAGCATTTGCCAACCACGCCAACAGGCCCAGGCGACAGGCCAACGTTAGGTTGCTTACTTTCATTGTTTAGAAATGGAGACTCACCCACCCGCTACAATACTAGCTCTTTAGTCTTCGCTTAGTTTAAGGGTAAGCACTTCATATTATAGTAGGGCCAATTAAATGGATCACATTTGACACTTCATCAAAATTCAACAACTTACCGTAACCGGCGGGCATAGAATATTATTAATTATTTCGTAGTTAGAACTGCATATTTTTTCAATTATGATTTATCTTTATCATCATCATCATCATATCAGCCGAAAGACGTCCACTGCTGGACAAAGGCCTCCCCCAAAGATCTCCACAATTGCCGGTCTTGCGCTATTCGCATCCAGCTGTTTCCAGCGACCCGCACAAGATCATCGGTCCATCTTGTAGGGGGCCTGCCCACGCTGCGTCTTCCGGTTCGTGGTCGCCACTCAAGAACCTTTCTGCCCCAACGGCCATCGGTTCTACGAGCTATGTGCCCCGCCCACTGCCACTTCAATTTTGCAATTCTTCGGGCTATGTCGGTGACTTTGGTTCGCCTGCGGATTTCGACATTTCTGATTCGATCCCGCAGGGAAACTCCGAGCATAGCCCTCTCCATTGCTCTTTGGGTGACCTTGAGCCTTCTAATAAGGCCCATAGTGAGCGACCACGTCTCTGTTCCGTATGTCATCACTGGCAACACACACTGGTCGAAGACTTTCGACTTGAGACACTGCGGTATTTTGGACGAGAAGATGTTACGTAGCTTCCCGAACGCTGCCCATCCGAGTTGGATTCTACGATTGACCTCCTTCTCGAAGTTGGACCTACCTAGTTGGATGGTCTGTCCTAGGTAAATATAGTTCTCTACAACTTCGAGTGCAGAGTCACCAACTTTCAATTGAGTGGGTGCAACATGGACGTTTGACATGATTTTCGTCTTATCCATGTTCATTTTCAGACCCACTTGTTGAGAGACTCTGCTGCATTTATCTTTATTTGTAATAATTACCAAATAAGGTCATTTTACAATTCACTTTACTAGTAACTGACACATGTCAAATAAATACCCGCGATACTCACAAATTTTCGCAATTATAATATTAGTAGGATTATAATACCTAATAAATATTCCCATATTATTATTTACCTAATGTATTTTTAAGAATATTCGGAAAGAGAACGTTCTATTTTTAAAATTTGCCGAAAGTACAACTGGCCAGTATTCTAAAATTAACATAATAAGGTTTTAATAGAATTTATGACCCGACTAGGTATTATATAGGTATAGATAGATTTATATGGTAGGTAGGTATGGACGAAACTACCAAAGTATAACTCTTTCCGGCCAGTATCATATTTCACAATCAAACCGCCTCGTTTACATTAAACCGTGAAGAATCGTCGTGATCCGATACAAATCTCGATAGGTCGCTGAAATTCCGACAATAGTTAGCTAATTCCAACAATAGTCGAATAATTCCTGCACTAATCCGTTATACGGACTACAATAGAGTCATATAGTGGAAATAATCGTGTCTCTACACGCCTGTTGGTATACAAGGTGTAAGGTTAATAGTCGAAGCAACTAGACTCGCGGTCAGCCCATAGATGGATGACCGCCAAAGTAGTTTAAGTTCTGAGCATCTTTGTGTAACGGTGGTCACGTTAAGCTGGAGGTGCCGGTTGTAGCCATTAGGCAATAGTAGTTAAGCCATGTCAGAGGCCTAATGGACGGCTTGAACAATTCTGACACCAGGGTAACCACTGCGTATACGATAAGCACAGAATCACGTGTGGCACAGCGGTTAAGACAGTCTCCTCGCTACTTCGTGTCCCGGGTTTGATTCCTCCCCAGTACAACTATTTGTGTGACCCATAAGTACTTGTTCTGAGTCTGGACGTAGGTACTTTTTGTCTGTAAATTATATTATTTTTGTAAACTACCCCGGGACACTACGATTTATTTCCTTAGTGTGCTAGTATAAAAAAATAGTCGAAAACACTAAAGGAATTCCAATGAAACTGAACAAATTAAAGAAAAATATATTTTGTGCAACTGTCGCTCTACGTTAGTATGCGAAGACGCTGTTCATCCAATTGCAGATAGAAGGGGACATTTGATCGATACGAATGCAAAGCGTCATGGAGGCATATGATGGTCACGGCGCGTTAAATCGGATTGTACACACGGCTACATATCAAGCTATACATTTCCAATATATGCTGACCTCTCATTGTATGGATATCCTATACGACGCGAGATCAGCTTATACTGGAAATGTATAGCTTGATATGTAGCGGTGTGTTCGTGTATAGCGTCAAAAGAGTTTCTAAAAGCCTTGATTTGTTCAAGGTTACTCGTGGTATCGCAAGAGAGACCGGTATATATTTGGCTGCAAAATGGAACAGTTGATCCTTATTTTTGTATCAGAAGTTATCTTTTTTTGTTTATTTTACATATTCATACCTACATATATACGTCATGTAGCATTACGGTGTCCAGTTTCAGGGAAAATGAAGGTCCTTGGTTTACGACTATATGGTACACCTTGTATATAATTCGGAGAATTTTGCTTCATTTTAAAAAATAAAGTAAGTAAAATACTTTTTCTATACAATAAAAATACAATGGTTTAATTTCTAAGCGTCTCCGTGTTCGGAGGGCACGTTAAGCTGTCGGTCCCGGTTGTAGTCATTAGACAACAGTCGCTAAGCCATGTCAGAGGCCTACTGGGCGGCTTGAACAACTCTGACACTAGGGTAACCACTGCCCATACGATAAGTAAGTATATAACCAAGTTGATACACAAGAACCGCAATCCACTCGCTTTTCTCTATTCCCTTTATTTGCCAAAAAAACACGGAACATAACGATTTCAAGTTACTTTAACCCAAAATCATACAAATACAAAAGACGGATTAACATCTTCATCGCCATAGCACGTCCATAGCTGAACAAAGGCATCCCCAAAACATTTACACAATGGAGTTATGTCCATCATTTGGAGGGATATGCTATAATCCGATATGCTATAGGCCGTGTTGAAACCGGTAGTAGGTGAACCTGCTGAGTTTGTTTCGTTGGGTCTTCTCAGTTTGGGCGCATTGGGTAGCATTAAAGCGCGACCGTCGTCGTTTTAAACACAAGGTCCGTTATAATAATAATACTGAATTCATACCTTAATATAGACAGAACCATTCTGACAATATGTAGTTAAATTTAAATTTCAATACATAATATTAAAAACTTCAACTAAACATAATCTCCTTGACAATAACTTAATACAAGCTAGCTAAATGTCACTACCATTATAAAATAAATTGTATAAATGTTTTAACATTCCGTGTACCTAAATATCTGTAATAAGTAACTAGAAATAATAACTGTATTCCTACAAACATGTTCTGACAAGCGCTTTTTAAAGTCTATGTGATCGCAGTATGATGGTCATAGTATCCAGAGAGACGCTGGGAGATGTTCCCTCGGGCTTCATCATCATCATCATCATATCAGCGGAAAGATCGGGCTTAATGTTGTAATATTAATACATCATCCTACTTCCTACTGATATCATAAATGCGAAAGTTTGTTTTTACTTCTTCCCGGCTAAACGGCTGGAGCGATTTTAATAAAATTAGGTATGGAGTCAGCATCAGCCCGAAGTCTGTGAGTTGGCGGTATTATACCCCCGTGCCTCGGAAAGCACGTAAAGCCGTCGGTCCTGTACCTGACCTCATTCCGGTCGTGTCGCTAGTCGTCCCACCGAATCATAAGAGTGATGGAATAGAAAGTGCTCCTGTGTTGCAGACACTTGAGCACTATAATATGTCTCGCGCAGATGGTTGTCTCCTTTGAGACCGGCCGCCGTGGTCGAAATTCGGCTAGGAGGACATTATTATTATTATAACTTTTGTTTTACATTACATTTTTAATTTGATTTACCAGCGCTAGAACAATAAAATGTTCTAGATAATGCTGAGATGGTGCCATTTCAGGCTTCCACCGGACAACTAGAGTCTGTTTTTATTTTTTTTTCGTTTTATTGTCTTCTACTATATAAAAATAAGTCGGGTTTTCCTTCCTGACACTATAGCTCCAGAACGCACGAACCGATTTCCACGGTTTTGCATTCGTTGGAAAGGTCTCGGGCTCCGTGAGGTTTATAGCAAAGAAAATTTATAAAATTTAACGCGGGTAACACCGCGGGGCACAGCTAGTTATTTTATATTTTTGTTGTCCGTGAAATTTTCTGAATAAATATTTTTCTTTCTTTTCTTCTTTCACCTCACCTTGCCCATATTGAAATGCGTAGACATAATAAAACAATATATATGAATACTTATTATGCCTCAAATCAAACGCATCAAAAGCTCATTGTATACTGGTTTCTGCGACAAAAACTGTGCTGTCAACTCAACTGACACATTTTATACACAGAGGTCAATAACCGAGTGCTACCATAAACAATATATCAACTTGATGCGTGGTTAAAATATGGCTGTTAATTTATAGGCTTCTTTTGTCTATGGCCGGGTTTTTGCATTAAAATCTGACGTACAATTCCACTTCCAAATTTAATAATAATGTTCTCCCGGCCTATTAGCCAACTGCGCAGGACATGTTATAGTGGACAAGTGTGTGGAAACATAGGCGCACTTACTATTCCACCACTCTTATGATCCAATGGGACGACTAGTCTACCTATACTACACCGGAAAGAGGTTAGGTACAGGACCGACGGGTTTACGAGCTCTCCGAGGCACGGGTGTGTACCACCAACTCCCAGACTTCGGACTGATACTGAGACATTTATTTTACGGGAAAATCCCAAAACACTTTTGGCTCGACCTGGGATTTGAATCCAGGGCCTCATTATCTGCGGTTACGCTACCGCTAGTCCAACGATGCAGGCAAACGTAATATGAAATCGATCAAGCAGTACACTTAAGTTGGTTTTCGTAATCTAAAATCGCTCTTGGAAACTGTATTTAATAAGATGAATATTTCTATTCTTATTTTAACCTTAATGACAATCTTCAAGAAGCAAGCGTACCTACATACATAAATATCCATATAAATATCCAGCAAAATTTTTGTTTAAATTTATGCAACTGTCACTCTACGTTATTCCATATAGGCACAGGGTACTCTTTTGATCAGGAGAGCGATTTCATAGAAGCGATGAATTCAGTAGGTACAAACATTTATTGGGTGGTTTTGGTTTCCGATATCCGTAATATTATCGTAACTAAAGTCTGAACCTGGGCTTACTGAACAATACGTTTGAATTGGAAATATATGAATATAGCTCCTGAACAAACAACATCATCAGCTACGGTTCATTACGGTACACCTTGTACACAATGAAACTACAAATCAGCATAGTAAAGGAGTTAACAAAAAATTGAAACGAATACAATTATTGAACTAACTGGATTGGACAAAAAATTAAGACCTAAACCCATAGAATAGTGGCTACATGGCAACTCAAGGTAAACCATTTAACTGTATTTCGGAAAGGTTCTGGCAATGTAAATGGCTTTTATATCTTTCAAATTAAGAATGTTGTCTTGGAATTCGTTCTTCATGAAATATTGACAGTCGTACACTTTCGTATATACTAGTAAGCAAATAAATAATTTGTTAGAACTTACTCGTGTTTTGATAAAGTTCCCTGGTGGCCAGCAAGGAAATACATATAACAATTTTTTTTAAACAAGTCAAATGGGAAGAATGAAATGCGACTGTAATTCCGCTACCATTTTATACTTTCCAATTTAATTAAATATAGGAATAATATGTTCCCGCCTAAAGTGCTATTTTTGCAATAAATGTCAACTATGTTTTAATGTATACAAATATTAATTGTAGTCATTTTAAAAATAAATCTTAGTGTTATTAAATTTTCTGTTATTTTTACTACTGAATATAACTGCAAGTAGGTATAAATGCGTCGTTGGTCTAGACCAGTGCCCAATAGCGTCATACCCTTTATGGAGGCAAATTATCATAAGAAAACTCAGTAGAAGTCCGTAAGAGGTACGCAATGCTACTGACCTCCTGGTGAATTTCGGCCATGGCGGTCAGTCTCATTGGAAACTAGCCATCTGGGTGTGTTATATTATACGACCGATGGCTTTACGTTCCCTACGAATCACAGTAATGTAATACCACCAACTCCTAATCTTCGGGCTGATATTTAAACATTTTCTTAACCGAAAACTCTCAAAATCACTTTTTGGCCGCATCCAGGAATTGTACCCAGGACCTCTTTATCTGCTTTTGAACATGCTGTCACTAGATGAAAGTGGCAGTAAAAAAATATATATATGTATTAACCTCTATCTCCATTTAAGTAGTTTGGCGCAAGTTACCCAAATCCCAGTCTAATACACGACCATCAGTCTAGTCAGACTTTAATGATGTCATTATCTTAATCGATGATGCGTCCAGAATTTATTTAGAAGCTTTTTTGCTTATTCTTATTACTGTAGTAGGTAATTAGTAGCAGAAATTGAACGATGGCACGAGCTAATTAATCTGGCAATCTCGATGTGCGCTTTTTTATAATTAAAATCTGTACGTACGTTTGACAAACGCCGTCCATTCTATATTCACTGAGATAGAATTTTAAATAAAATACTAGCCACTTCGCTTTTTTATTTTTCTTTTTCGATCTGTTAACAAAATACTGGCCACTACAAATATTTTTTTCTTTTTTAATCTGTCAAATGCACAGATTAAAAATAGGTTATTGAAAGCCCGACTTTCAACCACTTTTATTATTTGTGTAGTTAGTGTTTTGTTTTGACGTCTAAATTTAATTTCGTTTGTTTTCTATTATTATAGTTTTGGATTATTTTAGGTGAAAAGTTATTCTTTAACATTTAACGCAAGTTGTCGCTTATGTGTTGGTATAATTATACTAAACAATTGAATATCCGGCGCAGATAATATCCGGAGAATCTGGAGAATCAACCTGTACTAACTGTAGGTTGATTTAAATTATAAATAATAGAAGTTAAGTAATGGAATCAGGCGTTACTTTGCGGAAATCCATGACAATCAAAATACAAAATCAATATGTAGTCTTAATTCCGATCATTGTCAGTTTAATCATGTCGGGATTCAATTTGCACCACCCTCCCGCCCGCACTAAGCAAGCTTGCTTAGTCTCATTTGAGCGCTCGACGAGTTACCAGCTCTTGAGAATGGTCCGTGGACGACTGAAACACGTGTTGGGTATCGTACTGGCGCATGTAATTTGCTTTTTTATATTGTCCTACTTGCATGTGCACATTTTTGCGGGCGGGAGGGCGGTGCAAATTGACAATTAGCGGAATTAACACGACATATTGATTTTGTATTTTGATTTATAATAGAAGTTACTAAAAGGTGAGTATTTGGTAGTTAAGTGTTTCTATATTCCAAATATGATTTCTTAAAAAAAACTCGGCTAAGGAGGTGCACACTGGTAAATGTGTGTATTCTCTGTTGGAGGTCCATAAATAAATAAATAATATATCTCCTTCTGAAGGACATACAGTTACAACCATCTCCCTGATTGCTTCTAACTCTCTTTATACATCACCTGTATAACAGCACACCGTTCTCTCATTATGGCCTATAATTTTATCAATGTTGCCACCTTTACAATACCAATGGCAAGAAATAACACATATCAAAAACCAATACTATTAAGTATAGATTGCAACCGCAGTATTTCCCCTGTGAGAATACCGTTGAAGCTAAATTAGATATTGGTTTACACTCTGCTATTGCTAAATTGGTCCACCAATTTGAAGAACGTTCTAAACAACACTCTTTGATAGGTCTACTTTCAACCTAATGTTATTACAACAATAGATTGAAAATAGCTTTGCCGTTTTCGGTCTGATTGCCTTATACTTAGGCCTGAGGTTCTTTTTAGTTACCTTAGTGTCAGAGTTGTTCAAGTCAACGCAGTAGGCTAATGGCAACAAATGGGAGCGACTGCTTAAGGGGTCCTCAGAATACGACGTTCAGAATATGTACCAGTTTTCTGGCCACCCATCGATAAATTGAGCGCGCACCTATGTGCTTAACCTCGCTGATCGTCAATAGTCCAGTGGAAACAAGTCACGCGAGCGATGAGCGCGTCAAATAAATAATAGATAACCGAAGGTTTGTCGAAATGGAAATTAAACTACCCTTATCTAAGTATATAAGTTATAATATAAGTTATCTTTACTAACCACCTAATTTATGAAATTACTTAACACAATACATTTAATTTTATACTATTATAGTTTTAGTATCCGTTCCTTATTACTTGTATTTCTCAATAATAAGTGAATTGTATTCTTTTTTGAGAAATAAATGTCTTAAACCGTATAACCTAACCGTTAGAAAACCCCCGACTCCAACTATAATTTCACCATTTTGGAAAAGAGCTAATACACTTACACTGCTGAACCGATATTATCCAAACATAGCTAAAGACCTCCTCTTAATGCCTGCGAGGAAACTGGCTTCCAAATGAAAACCCATCCCCAACCCAACCCCACCGAAATCTATATGTATATCGTCTATTTTATGCTCATTGGGCTTGCGCTTGACTACGGTCTCACCCGATGGTAAGTGAAGATGTGGTCAAAGGTGGACCGTGGGTATCCATAAGATGCCTCTTCACTAGCTTTGAATAAACCCATGTTATATGTATCTGGATGACACTTCAAAATGGACCGATGATCTTGTGAGAGTCGCTGGAAGTCGCTGGATGCGGATTGCGCAAGACCGGCAATTGTTGAGATCTTTGGGGGGAGGTCTTTGTCCAGCAGTAAGCGTCTTTCGCCTGATATGAGTCTGGAAACACGTCGCTGGGGACGGTGTTCCACAACTTAGCCGTGCGTATGATAAAAGAGGAAACAAAGCGCTTCGTACGCATGCTGGGATGTCAACAACGAAGTGGCGGAGAACCTTCCAACGCCTGCCTGTCCTATGGAAAAGTGCGAAGGAGGGATAAGTCCATGGGGGTCTTTAATGTATTCTCATTGAAACTCCCTGTAGAAAACCGATGAGCTTGCAATCTACACGATTCTGTCTCCCGCTTTGCTCCGGAGGGAAGTGGAACTATTCATTTTCTAACTGCTCCTTTTTCTTTCTGATTAAAATCGTTGCAGGATCCAAGACAGTTAAAGCCAATCCGCGGGACATGCGTCAGTGTCATTTCATTGTGTGCCACTGTTGATCCTGGCTTACAGAAGTTGCAGTGGTGTCCCGAATAAAAAAGAAAACTTTGGAATCTACGCGGATAATCCAAGTTTCAAGTTTGGCTGCTTTTTACTACCACACTTTTTATCTACCATCACTCTCTATTATCTGCTCTGTATATTATATGCTATGATTTCCATCTTCCTCTTAATGCCTCTAAATTTCCTTCTCTTTAGAAAATGGTGTCTAAAACCTTTACATTGCTTTGCTGGTCAGCGCTAATATTAAGACAGATGTAAAATGTGTAAAAAATCTATTAGACATATTGACGTAACCAACAATTTGTAGCGACGTGTAGCGGAATAATATTGCGGTTTTTGATGCTATTGCCGTTTTTTAATCAAGTATGTATCTTCAACATATTTCTTCTACTGTTCTCTAGTTACATTAACAAACAATTAACAAAATTTTAGATTTACATAATATATGAACTTTAATAAAAAGCTTATGTGCTACTGTTTAACAAGTTTACTGAGCCTCACACTAGGGTTAGTGTCGTGAGGCCCCGTTCCTTCCTGGTTATTAAATAATTACAACTAAAAGAGAATTCATATTTAAAATTATATTAAAAAGTAAAAATTAAATTACAGTTACAAATATATACTTCTCTTCCTTAACCACTTACAACTTTATGTGCAGGCGATTTATTTCATTCAATGAAGTATATTTTTTATATTTCAACGCCTGGATGTAGGAAATTAAATCCCTGTGTCGTAGCACACTCAGAATCAGAATAACTATATATAGGCGTCACAAATAGTTGTCCTGAAAAACATAGGACAGACGCCAGCACATCAAGCTACCCCAATCTGTCAAATTTCCCCAATTGAAAGTGAACCTTATGTTTAAAGATAAAGTTGAAAATCTATAAAAGAAATTTGACAGATTTGGGTAGCTGGACGTGCTGGCGTCTGTACATACTACGCCACATGCAGAATGTATGTTAGAGTTTTAATTAAGACGTTTACTAGTTAAATATAATAAATATCTGGGACATATCACACAGCGCCATCTATACCAAACTAAGCAAAGTTCTACTACGGATATTACACAAGGCATGGAAATACTTATATACTTTCTTGTGTGACTGCCCTTGTGGTGGTTAAGACAGTTGCCTCACAGCTTCGCGTCCCGGGTTCGATTCCCACGCACAAAAACTATTTGTGTGATCCATAAATAATTGTTCTGAGTCTGGATGTACTTTGTGTCCGTGAATTTTATTATGTTTGTGATAATGTTTTTCTAGTTCGAGATTCGAACCCGCATCTTTTGGATCAGGAGGTTCACTCCCAACTGAGTCATGGCGGTGTAAGGCTATAATTATTTATTTCTATCATAAATAGTCTAAATAATATTATATGGGATGTATCGCACCACATATCCTATTGAAGGTCATTGAACTCTCGAACTGCGAAAGTAAATAATGAAAAGTATGTAGTACTTACCAGCGCCCGCGCCGACTATACAACGCCTCTAGACCTCGAAACACACCTATTGTGTTTTTATGCGAGGAAGATACGGTGACCAACATTCTAAAAAGTTGGATACAAATATCATATTGGAACGAAGTTCCTTATCGCGCGTTGTGAAAGGGGGCTAGACGGAAAAAGTTCTTACGAAAAGTTGTCACGACACTTTTTGCAGCTGTGCGGCGTGCGCATGTTTCTCTGTCTGTCTCTCTCTCTCTCTCTCGCTCTCTTATAGAAAGCAAGCCAGATATTTTCATTTCTATTTCGCATTGAACAGTGTGGTGTCGCGACGATTATTTTTGTTGAGTGTATACAGGTTTTTTTGTACATAAGACATAATAATAAATAAATAATAGGAAATAACTTCGTTCCATCCGGATGTCCCTTGACACCTCTCAAGTTTTTTTTTTATCTGTGGTCCGAAACGAAATATAATCAAAGGGGTAAAAGAAGACTAGCCGGTTAGTCTAGCGGTTAGTCACCCTTACTGTCAAGTCAGAGGTCGTGGGTTCGATCCCACCCAGGACAATTTTTTGTGAGTTGAGCACGATTGTTTATTCTGTGTCTGTGTGTAATTAATCTCAAATATGTATGTATTTAGAAATATATAAGTATGTTCATCAGTTGTCCGGTGGCTATAGTACAAGTTTCTGCCTAGTTGCCTACTTGGGTTACGTGCCCAAGTAGGCAACTAGGCAGAAACTTGTACTATAGCCACCGGACAACTGATGAACATACTGCCATCAGTTTTACGTCTGACCTGAAATAAAACGGCCTTTCTCTCTTTATAATATATTTATGATGAAAATATAATAGAAGTATATAAATAAAAATTATAATCATCATCATCATCAGCCGCGAGACGTCCACTGCTGGACAAAGCAGTCCAGCAGTGGACGTCTTCGGTAATCTCCACAATTACCGGTCTTGCGCTATCCGCATCCAGCGATTTCCAGCGACCCGCACAAGATCATCGGTCCATCTTGTAGGGAGCCTGCCCACGCTGCGTCTTCCGGTTCGTGGTCGCCACTCGAGAACCTTTCTGCCCCAGCAGCCGTCGGCTCTACAAGCTATGTGCCCTGCCCACTGAAATAATAATAGTTAGTTAAAACTACAGACAACCTATTTACACTAAAAGGCGTCGAAGAATGCCTCCCCATCGCAGATGGGAAATGTGCCCAGAAGGCTGGCCGCATTGCCACGGTAGATGGCAATACTGATCCTATGACCCAAGAATCAGTTTTGGCGCCAACGCGGAATAAGACGCATCGGGCCATTGTTTCATTTTCAAAAACTGGTGTAAATTCGAGTTTTTATGTGTAAATATGGTGGATTTTTAGACATAACATCTTCGACAACGTACACAAGTGAAGGAAAGTGCCATATTGCCGTGAATTGCGATTTTCTGCGTTGTATCCAAAACTCCATAAAAGCCTCTAGTAAAGTCTCCACTGCTTTACTTAGGTTGGACAAGGACTATGTATGACTTGACTGTGACGGACTTACTTGTCAATGACGGAAATAAATGATATAAAAATATATTTACTGAAGGCTCATAAGGCCAAAGAAGCCAGAGCCAAAAAATTTAAATAAAAAAAAAAGGATGGTAATACTGATCCTATGACCCAAGAACAGACCAGCCCTCAGGCCTGTATATTTTGTATTATTTTTTGTTGTACAGACGCCAACACATCAAGCTACCCCAATCTGTCAAATTTCCCTAAATCAAAGTGTACCTTATGAAAACCATAGGTATGATAAAGTTGAAAATCTACAAAACAAATTTGACAATTTGGCGTAGCTGGATGTGCTGGCGTCTGTACTATGTTTTGGTTGGTATTTTCTTTGAAATTTGTCGGTTAATATTGCAATACTGTCGAGGCAATCGAACCCGGATATACCAAAATATTGAGGATACCCCCATCAAGCCAGTAGCCAACACACGTTCCATGATGTCAATGATATGAAAATGTAGAATGGCTTGCATTTGACTACCGTCGCTCAAACGTCTGGCTGTCACGATTGAGATCTTCAGAGCAGCCCGTTACAAAAAAGGTTGTTTCTATTTATTTCTATAGATACAATAAGATAACGTTAATAGGAATGTATCATTTAGCTCTTTAAGTAATTACGGTATTTATTATTAAATTTTCTTTGATGGTTGTTTTGTTTTTTTTAGGGTGCAAGTCAAAAGTGCTCAAAGACAGATATAATTGCATTTTTTTATGCTTTTTTAATTTTTCATTTGTTTTCAATCTGTTGGCTAAAATAAAATTATAATAATGAAATTGCTTAGTAAAAAAATTGGAAAATATAATAATTGTTTGCACGCCGAAAGGCTAATATGGATCGTACGTTGTATTATTTTTAAGATCTTTTATAACCCATATTTAAGCAAATAAAATATTTGAGTTTGAGTTTGAATATATTAAGTAAATGAAAAACAATTTTCTTTGGACAACTAACAACTGCGATCTGCTCCCAAACTAGGCATAGCCTCCACTATAACTACCAGACAACTGCTAAATGTACTTAAATACATAAATATTATAGATAAGTTACACCCAGACACAACAAATAATAATAATAATATCCTGGGAATAATAATTATATTCACATATGGCCATCTGACCCCAAATTAGGCAGAGCTTGTACAATGGAAAGATATCTGATATCTATACATACAATAAAATCGTAGGAAAGTCAAAATTGTCCACTGAATATTTTTAAAAGGCTACTTGGGGCGTGATCTACATTCAATATCGAAGCTAAAAATATAGTTTTTAGGTTGTTGTCTGTATGTCCGGGCTAAACTCAAAAAGTTCTGCACGGATTTACTTAAAATTTTGCATGAATAATACTAAGAGGTCGGGTCAACCTATAGGCTACATATTATCACGCTATCACCTACGGGGGAGCAGCTGTGATAATTTATAAAATTTAACGCGGGTAATACCGCGGGGCACAGCTAGTAATACATAAAGGTTATTTGATATCAGTATTGATAGCAACTAATAACCCAATCTAACATTATATCTTTCAACATCTCTTCCGCTTGACAGTACCCATTCTTTATCCAGTCGGCTATCCGTATTGTCCGTTATAACTCCACGACACCAAAAATTGATATATTTATACAACATTATCCAATTTTACCGTACTATTTTATCATTGTAATGTAAATGCGAAGATATAAAGATGACTCGGGCAATAGCGAGCCGAGCTTTGAACTCTGGTGTTGTGAATGTCCATTGCCGGCGTTGATCACTTAGGTGATATTCCACCAGAGTGGCTAGGCGAGGCGAGGCGAGGAGTGAATTGAAATTTTGTATGGCAAATTTTCAATCCTCTCCCAGCGCATCTTTGGTGGGAACAGTGTGGATTGACGAGAATATGCGAGGCGTGAATTGAAATATTTGTTTGTGTAAAAATGAACCGTATTACTTCCAATATAGAGTATAAATTATCTTTGGAACAGAAACACGCTTCTCGCGAGAGGCCAATTGTTGTTCGTTGTGCGTGTGTATTGCAAGACGAACTCAAACAGCCCTGTACCTATATCTTAATCTAACGAAGCCTACGGGCGGCGCGCGGTCACGCGTGAGCTTGCGATGGCTATATTTTTGTGGAAAAGGCTCAGTGCGATTTCAATTCTCTTCTCGCCTCGTCTCGTCACACTGGTGGAAAATCACCTTTACGCTGCTGGTGTCACGCTGCTAGACGCGCCGCTGGGCAGTGCGCTGTTCAACAGCAGCGGTGCACGAGACTAGTAGGTACCGCGCGTTCCACTGCTGTGAGACAGCCGTGTACAACATGAACGTTAATCCTATTCGTCGTATCCGTTTACCGAACGGCGCGGCGCTGCTCAATTGCGCGACTTAGAAACGCAACCACCTACTCGTACCTGATACATCTCCGAACACGCTCCAACGCGGCAACGGCGCTGTTGAAACGCGTAACGATAAAACCAGCCTGCCATGTGGCGCGTGTGGCTGCTATACCTTGCTATTCAATATTAAAAAATACTATTCATAATGATCTACACGCTAAACTCTTTATTTTATAAGGATTATAAGGATATACAGAAGACATTCTTTAATAATAACATTAATAATTTTAATATGAATTAGACTTATAGCTCGGACGCGGTTCTCTTGAATCATCGCTTAGTTATGCAACGGTTGCTGGTTGCTCTCGCTAGTTATTTATCGGACACCCACGCGGCCAAGCAATAGGTTAATTTCATTTAGAACAAGCCGTTGTGTGATGATGATTTATGAAATCGTTTGGTAATTTGGTTCTTGCACTTGGTCTAGCTCGAAGTGTTTTTGATTTCGTAAAAGTCATACAGGGTTTTAGTTAATTAGTGTTCACCGTTAGACAAATTTCGACCGTAAACACTTTTTTAATTTTGAAAAAATTGCAGCGGAAATATTTGTACGAACCTCGTATCTAGAAGTGAGTTGTAACAGGTAAATCACATAACTGTTACGCCTGTTCCTGTTCCACATAAATAACAGTTCCAAATAACTCTTAATAAAAAATAATCTGTTCTTTCATATAGCCTGTTTACTGTAATAGCTGTTCTTTGAATTTATTATGAAATAGTTAATAAAATATAGGTGACACTGTATTATAATCGAGTCATCATCATCATGTCAATCAAAGTACGTCCACTGCTGGACTAAAGCCTCCCCAAAGAATGGGGGATATACCAAAATCGCCGCGCTTGGCAGACGGGTTGGCGATCGCAGTTTGATGGTCATAGTTCACAGAAAAACGCTGCTGCCCGTTCTCTGGCAGGTTCTCCCTCGGTCGATTTCTACGCCCCCACGGGATGAGATGGGGTGATAATATTCTATGCCGTCACCACACAGTAACGTCATTATACAACCGTCGTTGACGATGTCGTAGAAATCTTTACGCAGCGGCAACGCGTTTAACTCTTTTCTATGAAAAGTAAAGAAAAGCTCGTAATCTCTCCAAATTAAACACTTAATTAAATAATTTAGTTACGTCTTATATTTAGTACGTCAGAATATTATGAAAACACAAATCCTCGAGTTCGATCCAACCAAATATAAACACATTTTTACCTAGTACGAATAATAAAAATAAACTACATACATTAATCATACTCCTCAATCGGATTAGTGCTTAGTAAAAGCTAATGTTAAGTTAGTACTGAATAGCAGCACTGCTTTCAATCTAGATGATAGATCCCTTATGTATGTAGTTAAAAAAATACATAGATTTTATAGGAAATTTGTGTAAACGTATTGTCTACTATCAAGACATTTTGTCCCAATACGTACCTCGACATATTCAATCGACACTAATTGGTCGTCAACTTTACAAATTTGCGCTCTTTTACGGTGCCTTTTTTGTAACTCTAATTGTGTATCTTTGTACTAATAATTAATTTACCATGGCTAGGTCACATTTCTAAGAAATTTTGTTTTCGCCAGTCACGGTCAAAATGAGCAGAGCTTGTTGAATGACATTTCACAGAAACCTCTGTCGTTCGTTAATAGGTAACTGTATCGGCCATAAAAAGATTTCTAAACCAATCAAGTTTTATATATGTTTTCTAAAAATACACGTAATTAGACAATATCCTGTTTGCAAAACTAGATTAGTTATTACTAAAATTGCAGATATTTCCGAAATTTATGAATATATCAATGAAGTGAAATAGATTATCTAATTAGTTTAGATTAGGTAACATTAACTGAGGCTATGAATATTTAGACTATTAATTAGAATTACCGTGTAAAGTATGTAATAAATTTCTGCCTACAATGGGTATTCGATACCCAGATTAATGATGCAATCCAATACTATCCCAATGCAGGGCAAGGGACTTTAAAATAATAGACATTATTCGCACACGTCGATCACAAACTAAGCAGAGCTTGTACTATGGAAACCAGATATCTGATAAGATAAGATAAATACTCTTTATTGCACACCAATTACAGATAAAAATATATGAAACATTGAAAGAAAATTGTACAATAGGCGGTCTTATCGCAGTCAGCGATCTCTTCCAGACAACCTTTGGATGGATAAGAAGCAGAAATATAGAAAGACAACACGATAAGGGTAGTAAGATAAAATAATTTAAGTAGGAATCTAAATACTTACAAACTAATAATGGCATTTACTTAATAGTAATACTATCATGTCATTAGATATAATACATACTTAATTACATAAACATAATAATACATACATAGATACATAATAATCAATATAATGGAAGGACAGTGGAAATGCATTCATAGTGACAAGTAGTGGTTTTTCACTAGTATTTTGAACAAACCAAGGGATTGAGCACGTCTAATTGTTAAAGGCAACGCATTGCAGACATTTGCAGAGCCGTATAGGGAGCCACTTGAGTTTTGTACGAAATTCAGATAAATGGTCATACTTGCGGAGCCCAAATATGAACCTTATACAAAAATTTTGAAGTATGAGTACTGATATACTACAAATTCTTCTATGCTTTTGTAAATACATAATAAAATAATTATACCCCGGTTAACAAACACGACCTCGAACCCACGACCTGTGGCTTGAAACGCAAGTATCTACCAATCACGCTAACCGACCCGTCAAATAAGCGAGATGATCTACGGCGGGACATAGAAATCTCAGGTATCAGATCTACGGCGGGACATAGAAATCTCAGGTATCAGATCTACGGCGGGACATAGAAATCTCAGGTATCAGATCTACGGCGGGACATAGAAATCTCAGGTATCAGATCTACGGCGGGACATAGAAATCTCAGGTATCAGATCTCCGGCGGGACATAGAAATCTCAGGTATCAGATCTACGGCGGGACATAGAAATCTCAGGTATCAGATCTACGGCGGGACATAGAAATCTCAGGTATCAGATCTACGGCGGGACATAGAAATCTCAGGCTTTCTCGCAATGTTCCCCTTAACCGTTTTGAGTAGGAGATAATTAATTTCGAATATGATCATTTATTTGTAAATTGAGTGGTGCGGGCTTTGAGTACGAACTCTTAACCACTGATTTCGCTGTACAACTAGTAAGCTACTCGTATCTCCACTTGCTTGGAAGGAGGCGCAGAAGCGATAATGGAACTGAGCCCGGCCCTAGGCTGACTGTAAAAGTCATCATCGTCATCATCATATCGGCCAAAAGACGCTCACTACTGGACATAGTCCAAAAGATCTCCACAGTTGCCGATCTTGCGATACCCACATCCAACGGCTTACAGCGACATGAACGATATAAAATAAATTGCGTGCCGAAAAGTTGCTTAATATTATTAAAGACTATTTGTCACTATGTCGTTTGACATATTTATTATTTAATTGGTTGAATATATGGTGCAACGAACATAACGTGGGTTTCTAAGGAGCTCAATAAACCCACGAAACCGAAGTACTACAAGTACTTCTTCAGTTTGCAAAGAACAAAGAAGTTTATCTTTCTTTTTCTTAGGAAAAAACCAAGCCTAAGTAAGCTAAGTCCCTATAACACCTAGACTAACACATCTATTCTGAATTCTCAATTCTTTATTGCATTCCACAATGTATGTATAAAAGTTGGTAGACATAATAATGTTTGTATCAATTGTGGACCTGTGCAGTAACCTGTACTGCACAGATTTAGGAGAGACGAGGAAGAGTGCATTATTACTAATTGGATATTTGAATAACATTATGAGTTTTATTAAATTAATGTATTATTATAGTTAGTCCTGAATTTATTTATTATACTTAATTATTTAGTTATTTTAATTTAATAAATTTTACTATTTTATAAGTCAGCTATATTTTATATCATTTATTTTTTATATTGCACTAATTTCGTTAATATTATAGTCATTTTGTTGCTAATTATATTTTATCATTAAAACGTCTATACTATAGTAGGTTTTAGTAAGTAGGAAGTATTTTTTTATATATTAGTTTTTTTATAAAGCTATTGTATTTGTCTGTATCTTTAATTGATTGACATTACTAGGGTACTGGCAGAGTGCATGTTTAGACGTGAGTCAGGTAAGTTGAGTCTATTTTTATGTCTTAGTATATATCTCGTTTGTTTATCACCTCTTTTTTCGAAAAACTCTGGGTAACTGCGGACAAATTTACATATCTCAAATATATAAATACAGGGAAAGGTTAAAATTTTTAGCTCTTGAAAATGTAGCTTGCAGCTATCGGTTTGTTGGATATTTACTAGGATCCTTATTAATTTCTTCTGTGACGTAAATAAGGTGGATGCATTAGTACTATTATCTATACGTGAGTCATACAAATAGTCATTCAGTGCGGGGATCTAAAGGGCCATACAAATAATTAATTATCCATTACGAGAATCAAAACTGAAACACGAGGATGCCGAGGTCGAGATCGTGATGGTTCTGACTAGGTTTCATCAAAATCTGTACAGCAATTCAAAAGTTACAAAGATTTTATTATTTTTTATTCTGTTTTAAAACGGGCCCATTGGCGTGGTTGGTAGATGCTAGCTTTTCACGTCGCAGGTCGTGGGTTCGATTCCCACCCAGGACAGATATTTGTGTGCATGAACATATCTGTTTGTCCTGAGTCTGGGTGTAATTATCTATATACGTATATATTTACCAAAGTAAAGTAGTACCTATATAAGTTATCTGGTTTCCATACAAGCTCTGCTTAGATTGGGATCAGATGGCCATGTGTGAATAATGTCCCAAGATATTATAATTATTATTTATTTATTGATGTGAAACGCCGCACGTAAAACAGATTTCTCGTGTGGCGACGCATGCCGTGACGCATGCGCAATCGACTTTTTATTTTATCATTATGACATATTTAGTTCCTATCACAATATGTTCTTTTCTGCATATTACTTTTACAAAATAATGTCGATGTTTCACATCTGCCAGGCGTCCCGTGACGGCTCACATTTTTTTATTTTTTTTATTATTAACCTAATCTAATCTATAAAATAACGAAATCCGTAAATATGTTGAGACAAATAACACACTGCCATCTGATCCCAAACTAGGCAGCGCCTGTACTATAGCAACCAGACAACTGCTAATCATACTTATATATTTCTAAATACATACATATTATAGATCTATTACACACAGACATGGTAAGTGATCACCGCCGCCCATGGGCACTCGCAATACCAAGAAAGCCGCAAGTGCGTTGCCGGCCTTTAAAAAAGGAATAAACTCGCTTCTTGAAGGTTGCCATGTCATACCGGATCGGAAACACATCCGCTCCTATTGATTCCACAAAGTAATTAAACCTTGTATTATGTGTATCAGTTTTATTCCTAATCAATAAAATAAATAACCGGCCAAGTGCGAGTCCGGTCCGTAGCGTCCGCGTCCGTCATTAAATGAAAGGTAAATTGCGGTTTACGATTTAGGACGTATTAAAAAAAGTACTTACTAGATATCGTTCAAACCAATTGTCGTTTTTAGTTTGCATGGTAATGTATATCATATATTTTTTTTAGTTTTATCATTCTCTTATTTTAGAAGTTACAGGGGCGGGGCACTCATTTTACCACTCTGGAAGTGTAACTCGCGCAAACTATTCAGTTTAGAAATAAAATGATATTAGAAATCTCAATATCATTTTTGAAGACCTATCCATAGACATGTATGGTTAGGTTGAAAACTTTTTATTGAGTTTCAGTTCTATGTATGGGGACACCCCAAAATTATTGTTATATTTTCTATTTTTGTGTGAAAATCTTAATACGGTTCACACAATACATCTACCTACCAAGTTTCAACAGTACAGCTCTCATAGTTTCGGAAAAAGTGGCTGTGACATACGGACGGACAGACAGACAAAAATGACGAATCTATAGGGTTCCATTTTCTGCCATTCAAATCAAAGTCATTTATTCCGTTAAAATATTACATTTGTGTGGAATCGTCAATTTTTTTACCGTGCAGTGTATGACGTGGCAGCTACTGAGAAACACTCCCAGAAAACTCAGTAGGAATCCTTTTTTTAAATATTTATTTCTTACATAAAATTACATTGTCTTTACATGTGTTAATTTAGAGCGACTCAATCCCAAGCTGTTTTGTCACTTAAATAATCAGAAGTTTTTGTAGTAAGCCCTGCTACACTATTTGGCTTTTATAATTCTTTTAAACTTAATCATAGACATTTCTCGGATATCACTGGGAAGTTTGTTATAGAATCTATGACAATAACTTGATACGAGCTAGCTAAATATCGTTGCTGTTAGAAAATAAATTTTATAAATGTTTTAATACAATCAATACAATGTGTACCTAAATATCTATGTTACTAGAAATAATAATGTATACAACTATAATACTACAAACATGTTCTGACTATTTACAAGCGCTGTTTTAAAGTCTACGTAAATAAAAACCTTTTTTATTTTATTTTATTTTTATAATCTTATACATTGCCCCATAAAAGAGTTACTTACTTTGTTTTCCGTTTTTTGCCATTTGGCTACGGAATCCTAAAAACAGTGTGTGTATTAAGTAATATTTAATACAAGGAAAATAGTTACTATGCTTACATTTCCAGTGTCAGTAGCAGTAGTACAAATTTCGACAGTCGTTACATCCACACGATATACTTGTTTATACTTATAGAAAGTTGCTCCAAAATCATGCTTGTCAACATTGCTCAATACTATACAATGATATATTACTGACAGAAATATGAATATCATTCAAATATCGTCCTTAATAATATCAGGTTAAAGTTATGAAGAAATTGCTTGAGTGTAATATTAAATTGGTCATACAAACCTTTGATTGGGTCACTCGCGGTTTTTAGGATTTAATTTGAATATAATATAGTACACAATAAGAGTTTGAAGGAATGATAAGATCTGTGATTTTATTATATGTTTATTACGTGACTTAAGCCACTTGGTATGATGTAATTTTTCTATATATATTCTTATAAAAAGAGCCGCATTTGATAAGTTTTAAAAAAGCTGCGTAATGTAGTCAATATATGCACTTATTTTTACTGAATAATTACTCCCGCCTAATCGGTAAATACGTTTGAGTAAAATAAAATAAAATAAATAAAAAAAGGTTTTTATTCACGTAGACTTAAAAAAGCGCTTGTAAATAGTCAGAACATGTTTGTAGTATTATAGTTGTATACATTATTATTTCTAGTAACATAGATATTTAGGTACACATGTATTGATAGTATTAAAACATTAATAAAATTTATTTTATAACAGCAATGATATTTAGCTAGCCCGTATCAAGTTATTGTGAAGAGATTATGTTTAAGTTTAATTATCTAGTTTAAGTCTAATATTTGTAATACATATTGGCAATGGTTCTGTCTATATTAGGGTGATATTATTATGACGGACCTTGTACTAATAACGACGGTCGCGCTTTAATGCTACCACCGGATCCAATGCGCCCCAACTGAGAAGACCCAGCGAGTAGGAGCAGTTTGGGGTTGAGACATTTGGATCATGGGGCTGAGGTGCTAATTCACTCTTAAAAAGCAATTCAAAAAATGTTACAAAGCTACGCGTGAGCAGAAGGCTGGTCTATT
This sequence comes from Pseudoips prasinana, assembly GCA_951640165.1. Classification (NCBI taxonomy): domain Eukaryota; kingdom Metazoa; phylum Arthropoda; class Insecta; order Lepidoptera; family Nolidae; genus Pseudoips; species Pseudoips prasinana. The sequence continues at coordinate 12,250,830 of OX621254.1, forward strand.
TTAAGCACAGAGTCTCCTAGTGACCAGAAGACTGTGCTTTTATGCGTCTACTGGATTGCTGATTTTTAAGTCTAGTCTAAACAAAATTTCATATTTTATTTCATTTTGGGTTTATTTTTCTTTTTAATAATAAGGTTTTAGGATAGTACAGATTATTAGATTAGTGACTTATATTTCATCATATAGCGTTATATTTTAAATAGGTAATGAATACGTAACTGTTATTTTGTTAACTGACTTTAAGACAATAAGTTTATTATTTTAACTGTATGTTTATTGTGTTTGTTTTTTTTACAGGATGATATGCGTTTTCTCCGTGATATGTGAATCGATTTGGATAATTCTTTTTTTAATCGATTATATTGCAATTGCAAGCGATCTCTATGCTTTAGGAATGGTGCCATTTAAATAGTGTTCCAATCGGCTATCTAAAAGAAATGTGGAAGTCCATTTTATTTTTTACACAATAATTATAGTTTAAAAATCAATTGCGACGTGTATGATGGAGCATCAATTGAGAACGCCTTGACCGTTTGGGCTGATTTCTTCGTTATGTAATCGTGATTGCTTGGAAAAGAATTATAACATCTAAATTACTGTTAGCCGTACATGGGGTGGGGTTGGAAAGTAATAAATAAATTTTAGTCTTCTAGAATTTTCCACAATGCATTGCGTAAATCGAAACTCAAATATGGAAACTCATTGATTAATTAATTGCCAGGCAGTAATGGAACAAGACAAAACCACAATTTGACAATCCAATGAAGGTGTTGCGAAAGAGTACTGGTTTGATTCCTGCCGGACGAGGATACAATTTATGATGTCCCACTTTTGATTTTTATAATAAAATTTGTGTATACAAAACTAACGTTAATTTATTTGAATGGATTGCATCCAATTCCGGTCAGCGTTTCTTGAGTATGGATTAATAAACAATACTACTGCAGTTTGTTATTTAGTAATAATAGATGGCGCTTTTCCTTTATAACATGTTTACACGGAGTGTTCACTAAGCGGTAGCGTATTCAACGCCTGTTGAGCTCCGTGATTTAAATCCTGAGTAGGGTAACATAACACTCAGTAGCAACCGAGCATCTTCAAATCGGTGGTATAAGACACCCGCGCCGCATTCTCTCCCCAGTCGCGTCAGATTCAAATTCCTGCACTATAATAATACGTCCAGCGAAGTTAGGTCGATGGCTGGCTTCCATAGAGATTGGCCACCCTAGACGTAATTCAGCCAACCGCACTAATACTGTTATTACTCGGAGGTTGTAGCCCGCTGTCAGTACCTATAACCGTTTTAAATTTAATTACTAACATGAAGATCGTATTCGGTGTTTTTGTCGATGGTCCCCCATCAATAACGTTGCTACCGTAGTAGCAAGATTTGGGTTTCTAATGGGGTTTCTAATCAAAAGTTCATAAGTAAATTTATTGACTGTTTCAAAAGTAGCAACACTGCCTTTAAACTGTTTTTATAAGCTGTTTTCAAAACTATAAAAACGCCGGTCGTATGAAATTTTTTTGTTTATACTCTGCGCCTGAACCCTATACAACACGATGTGTTCCCGCTACATCGAACTGAAACATCTTATACTTCCGTCTGGTCAGCATTCCTCATCCCATCATACGCTATCACAATCAGCTGCTGACCACAATGGGCGGGCGCGCGGAATCAATCACGCACTTCCACGAAACATAACGGCATCGCGCGCCATTTTACTTTCTTTATGCGTTCCTTTTTCGAAATTTTGTAATTAAGATCTTTTTTGTGAATGGAAAATATTTTGTCGAGAACGCACTTTATTTGCGGCCAGCATTTTTGGCGAGCTATTTTTATAGCTTGCCCTTTTAAGGAGTTTTTAATTACATAATTTTAGATAGGTGGCATGCGCGTATCCTGTTTTGTGGTTATCTTTGTTCAGTAAATAGATGTCTCGCTAAAAACGAAGTCAATTTTAAATTAACACATGAGAAGCTGATTAATTTATCAATCAGCGATTAGTCCGTAAACAGAGAGAGATATTGAGATATTGACCATCGACATGTTCATACCCGTACCCACCCGGTACGGTATCGGTAAAACTTACTCCCATATACAATATTTCCAAGAGGCATGGGTCCATAAAGCTAGTCACTGTTTTTTTTTCTATTTTATTACTTTAAGATTCTTACTTCGGAATATAATCGTTTTGAGTAACTTTATCTGAAATTAATTAATAATTTTTAGTCTGTCTGTTGTTCTGTTAAATCTGTCTTCAAAGACAGATTTTTTGTAACATTTTATAACAGTTGGGCGGTATTATGTTCAAGCTTCCCATTCGTTTTGCTTAGAGGAAGTCATTATTAAGAAAGAATAAAATATATATAATAGATTTTGCTTAGCAGCGGTTCGATAAAGAATTTCCTTATTTACTTTCTTAGTCTATTCGATTCTCGGAATCAATAAAATAATATCTCATCGCTCGTGAATACAAAGAATAGACTCCATTACATTGTCATTATAATATTTTTTTCAACATCCATTGTTATTTTTTACTTGCAACATTTTTATTTCATAATAAATAGCAGGAGAATAAATTCGAATTAGGAAGGTCATTAAACAAATAGAATTCATATTTCCGGCCCAGAAGCTGGTAACATTCGGCACCCCGCCATCTTGCCTGAGGCGATACAGCCAATCGACGCACGTTCTTTATTCAAAAACTACTTGATACAATGCATTTTTTATTTTTCTATTCGTTTCAAGCATTGTATTTGGAAGTAATTGGCCATTCATGCTCAAAATTATTTCGAGAGTTTAACACATTTTTATAAAATTATATTATTAATTCATGAAGGTACTTACATTTTTAACTGACTTTAGAAATGGAGGAGATTTTCAATTGGATCCATTTTTTTATGTGTACGGAGGTTACGTGATTTCTATGGTGTTTTTCAAATTTTGATAATTGATTTTATTCGATAGGACCTGCTTTGATGATCACGTACCTATCAATTATGTACTAAAAAAATATAACCTTAAAATATTTCTCTATGGTTAGAGAAAATCCGGATTTATATTTTTAACAGTAATGATTAGTTATTGTATGTATGTACTAATATCATGTCAGCCAAAGTACCTCCACAGCTGGACAAAAGCCTCTCCAAAGAATGGGGGGATATGCCATAATCGCCTCGCTTGGCAGACGAGTTGGCGATCCCAGTATGATGGTCAACACAGCTACTAATAATTACTGTTTTATTAGATGGGTTTTTTTCATGAACTGGTACATGCATAAATAAATTTCTATTTTATAAATCCAACGCCCCACACAAAAAGGGGGTTGACCCAAGTAGTGTCACATTGTAACTCACAAACGGATAAATCGATATCAATCTAGTTTAAAAAAATCTTAAAGGTAAATAGATCTATATGCCTTTTTCAATAGTGCAGAAACCTTCGACCCCAAATATTTTTTTTTTCTGTTTCTTTCATTTAAAGGTAGGATTCTCACGATACGGTTATTTCTAAAAATTAAAATCAAGGTTAGTTAAGTCTCTAACCTTGATATTATTAAGATAAAGAGATGATAAAATAACCGTAGTTACGTAGTTGAGTGCTAATAATTTTATTGGTATTGGTTCGTAAACTTGATTCCGCTATGACGGCACCGAAGTTTACCAACCCATCTCATCCCGTGGAGGCGTAGAAGTTACCACGAGGGAATATCTACCAGAGAATGAGCAGCAGCATCTTTTAGTGAACTATGACCATAATACTACGATTTCAAGCCTCCTCTCTGTCTGCAAAGCGTGTTTATTGGCATATACACCCATTTTCGGAACAGCAGTGGACGTAATTCGGCTGGCATGATGATTGATTTTACCTACTGCACGTCTGGTGCAGTGGTTATTTTGGTGGCCACGCTACTTACACAGCAGTTTCATATTTTTTGGAACCCAACTTTTGACCCTGAATTGCTTGTTTGTAAAATAGCCAGCGATACATTAAATAACCCATATTATTGATGTGAAACATCTATAGCCGCACGTAAACCGCGTGGTGACGCATGCCGTGGAGACGCGTCGCCACGCTATACGGTGGTATATATTTATATATACAGTCTATATGCAGTAGTGTGTACGGTGAGGCGACGCGTCGCCATGCGCAATCGACTCGAATTCGAATCTTTCTCGCTACACTGAGCTCGAATACCTATAATGTATACTCATTATGACATATTTAGTTCCTATCACAATATGTTCTTTTCTGCATATTACTTTTACAAAATAATGTCGATGTTTCACATCTGCCAGGCGTCCCGTGACGGCTCGGAATTTTTATATAAAATATATATATATATTCAGGACATATCACGCAACACAATCTAGGCCAAACTAAGCAAAGCTTGTACAATGGATACAAGACATCAGATAGAACATTTATTTACTTTTTTATCGTAAATATATAAATATACCTACCTAATTCACTCAATACATCAAGACTATAATAAATAGACTCATTCATGAACAAAAATATTCGTCTCGTGCAAGGATCGAACCCACAACCTTTAGTTCAGAGGACAGGTTTACTACCAACTGGGTTACGGTGGATGTTGAAAAATATACTTCGAATGTCGTAAAAATCTTGATAATTAAGAGTATACGGCACCATATTCAAGCTATTTGGCTACGCATAGCCCGAGGCTATGAGGCGTCGTCAGGGCAGCCCTAAAGCGGATATTAACAAAAGTCACTTTGAAAATCTCTCCCCATACACTACCTACATCAATTATCAGTGTTGCCAATGAAACAAAGAATTTGAAAATGTACAAACTTTTCAACGATGGTGCCTCCTTTATATTACAACTAGTGATACGCCCCGGTTTCGCACGGGTAGACAAATAACAAGATTAATATTCGATATTAGAAAAATAAGAGTAAGGTTAATATTTTAAATTAATACACGTTTTGATCATCATAACGGCTGTAAGAAGTATGTACACTGCTGGACAAAAGCCTCCCCCAAGAATCATCTTAGGATGTGAGTTTGTGACGTTGTAAAGGGTAACGCTTGTGAGTTTGTGACGTTTTAAGGGGTAATCTCTGGATCTACTGAACCGATTTTCAAAATTATTTCATCAATAGAAAGCTACGTTATTGTGGAGTTTCATGGGCTGATTCATCATCGTAATTTTTATTTATCCCGAACTTTTAATCGGAAGTATTACGCGGGAAAAACGGGCAGGCACAAAAATATTTTTTCTATCGCGGAACGAAGTGCGCGTGCACTGCTAGTTAGTTTATTATATATTAACCCTATATTTTCCGTTTATTATATATTAATGCTAGTTTATTATATATTAACCCTATATTTTCCGTTTTTCCCTTCTCGGTTCTTGTATATTTGAATTAATGTATGTAATAATCCCATTAAGTTGATTCGATACATAAGATAAGGCGCGTGTCACACTCCAGTGATCGCCAATCGCGAGCTCGCGGCACTACCTAATTAATCGCAGGGTGGGGCGCCGTTACTACGAGTCGTGGTCGAGTGAAAAGCGATAGAGTTTAGACTAATGTAAAAATCACACCAAATTATATTTCCTATAAATTCAGAATGAATGAAAAAAAAAAGAATGAAATAAGTGAAATCAAAAAGATGAATAACTGTATTTTAATTAATACTACACAATTTAATTGAGAGGGTGCCAACATATCACAGTTATAGTCACGTTTACTGCTGTTTAGACTTTTAAAAATATGAAATTACTATTAAACTTAACTATTACTATAATTGTGATTTTTTTTAAATAACCCCGTGTATTATATGTTATAAGTAAAAAAAAAATCCTCAGAATCGTTATTAAATCTCAACAAACATAATAAACTAATTTATTAATTAATCTTCTGTGCCAATTTGGAGGTCTAATAATCACAAATGGTTGGATGTGGGTAATGTGATAAAATATAGGTACGTGAATTACTTATATTTATGTTTAGTATTATTTAAGTTTAATAAATTTATTGGGTATTAAAATTACCTTGTCGATAATAGATATAATAGGACTTTAGCCCGAAAACCCCTACATTGCATAGATACTTTTAATTTTATTCTACATAAAATTAGGAAAATGGTTAATTTAATAAAATTAGTTAAAATGACTTTAATTAAACGTAAAGACGTGTAAATGATAAATGTTTTACGAAATTCAGTTTTCATAGTAAGAAAATCAACGAAAGTAAATAAATATAATAAAATAATAAGTAGCTATTATTCATTAAAACCGTCCATAACTTAGTATGAGTTCGTTAAATCACACTCAAATCTCACTCCATTCGAAGTCACACAAATAGTAGTTTCTCAACACAATATTAAAAAAGGGTCACATTCAATCGAACATAATTCTGAAGGCCGAGAGCACATGGTTACCCCGAGGGCGGGTCGCCCGCCCTCCGGCAGTCGGCACCGAGCACGCGACGCGCGCGATCGTAAACCTACCTTTACGATTTTACCGATATATCGATTATACAACCAACTCGATACAGTTTGTGATATAAAATAGTGCAATTTATGTAGTTATCGAATAACGTACTTCGATTCTCATCGCCTTGAGTCCATAATTGGTTAATAGTAATTAGAAAAATTGAACCGTACCTAGTTAGTTTAATTAAATTGTAATGTCAGTTTATTACGAATTTCCCGTTATATATCGTTAAAATATAAAATACTCATCAAACTACTAGTTTCTCTATTTAAAAATCATTAGTTTAACCGTGCTGAATTGGTTTAATCAATTTTATTTGCAAACGATATTAAAATTAGTGATGGGCACGCGCTTATCGATCGCTGTAATTAATCGATAAACGTATTATTAGTGGATTAAAACTGAAGAGAAAATTTTACAAATTGTAAATGAAATAGATTTATTGATTGTACGTTCATGAAGGAGATTAATAGTAATTTATTTTCAACGTTTAATAGTAGGTATGTTTCAAAGCCGCGGCATTGTTATTGTTTTTACTTTCGCAAACCGGTCGATTGATTAATATGTTTCATTAAAATATCATTAGTCATAGTTTTTATCGCGATACGTTTTAATGGTGCAAAATCTTGCCGCGCCGATAAACCCAGGTGTTCAAATAAGTTTTCGACGTCATTGTTTTTTGCAAAGATACGCTTAGATTATTACTCTATATGACAACTATATATATAAAACCTTCCTAATATTTCTTGTGTGCCTTAAATACCAAACATACCACATAGAGGCATACTCATACTCAAAGTCAATCCCATAAATAGGACAAAGAATGTCTGACGATTAAATATTAGTTTACATTAATCTCAACTTAATAGGATAACACGTGACTGAACTAACTGTCAGTATAAACATACCACTGCGTAATAAATGGTAAAAGAACTATTCGGTAGTCGGCATTCGGTCATCAAGACGCGCAAGGCAACAATTTAAAAATTAATCAACAACCGATTGCAGCCAGTATCTCCCGCCTTTTAAGGGAACGGCAATTATCGATATTCGAACATTTGCATATCGCTTTAAACATTCACTTTCACTTCACTAGTTCGGCAATAAATCGATTTCGACAGGATATCGAGTAATTCCATAATTACGTAGATAAGATGACATTAATATTGATTTAATTCGATTAATGTAGCAAATCGAATGATAAATTTATATTTCGAAATCTGGTTTAGATTGACGGTAAAGTTTGACAGACATTACTTATCTTATAAAAGTTATCACTGTTATCTTTGCTAACAAAAACTTCTACGGTATTTCAGAAAGCGTAGCAAAAGTTTTAATGGGCGTATTAAAACTTTAAAACAAAAAAGAAAGATCAGTGCTTAAAATGTAAAGACAATCTTTAAAGTGTTCCAAAACTACGAAATTTAAGGACTATTTAGTTTTTAAAAGTGTTCCGAAAGCTTTGGCGCTGGCGTACGTAGACTTATCCAGTGTGATCGAGGTGCAGGTAATAAAGAACTTTAATAAAAATGTACAAAAAGAATCTCTCCGGCGGGGAATCGAACCCCGGTCTCCCGCGTGACAGGCGGGGATACTTACCACTATACTACCGAAGATTCGATAGAATTTCGCCAAATTGTTGTTCTGTTATTGCTTAAAGTATACTGTTTTTATAATATTATCACATTTACGATTATAACAAAAAGTATGAAAACTGATAGTGATGTTATTGACTTTAAAACAAGGTTTTATCTCATAATGTTTTTAAAAACAATTGAATGTCTCTACCGTGTGCGAGTTTACAAATACGGTCTAAAATCACATCCTGATATTGGACAAACGTATATGAGTCACACATATATTTGTCCTGAGCGGGAATGAAACCTATATTGGTAAAAATAATATGTTTTACTTCACTACAGTCAAATGTTTGTACAAACTGCCACCGATTCTAAGCAATACCAACTTAACTTATTTTAATATTATTGTAGGTACCTATCTCTTTCTCTAACATTATCTGTTTTGGCGCGAAACACTGGGTTTAAATAACCTTAGAACCTGGCAACCATTGATATACAAAAACCCTAAAACAAGAAAGAACCTGCTGTCCATCCTCTGCTAGATATTCCCTCTGGTCGACTTCTACGCCTCACGGGACGAGATGGGGTGATGATATCCTGATATTAGCCATCACCACACAGCATCATATTCATCTAACAAAAACAGCTATCGATTTTTAATGCTGATTGCTCCTTTCACCACAATATCTTATCAAGTAATGATTAATAACATTACTAATAAACAATATGTAATTGCAAAGAGCAGGCGGTATGTTAATGAGACGTACATACATACATACGGTACCATTTATTATTGTATGGAGATAGAGACATTTAATATTCTCATACATTTCTTATTGATTGATGTGTCTGACGGATAACTGCGTATTCACACAAAACAATGTTTTATTTAATGAGGTCAGGCTATTGATGGGTGACCGCTTTAATAAGTAACTATTAAAGGCAATCACTGCGTTGGTTGTTACACAAGATGTTCCATTTCAAAAGGAGAGGTAATTGCGTCTGAGCAGCAATATCGCCTTCGCGCGCGGTAGGTTGGGAGTTTGATTGCCGTACCATACAAATCTTCGTATGGATTGCACGTGTCCCGGGTTCGATTGCGCAGGACAACTATTTGTGTGACCCATAAATCATACACCCATACCTACTTTGTGTCCGTCAATTTATGTAAAGTACCCCGGAAACAGGGTTTAAATTCCCTAGTGCGGGCGTTGCCTTTTTGATAATAAAAAAATCCTACCAATATTATAAAGGCGAAAGTTTGTGACTGTGTGAGTGTGTATGTTTGTTACTTCTTCACGTCCAAACGGCTAGAGCGATTTTTATAAAATTTGGTATGGAGTTAGCTGACAACCTGGATTAACACATAGGCTATAGTTTATAAAGTTTAATGCGGGTAAAACCGCGGGGCACAGCTAGTATTAAATAAATGACAATTATGCCAATTTAAAATTACGGATTATTATATTAATTTGAATACTAATCGGAGTTTATGTTAGGAGGACGGAGGGTATAAATTTATATTTAGTACTGTATTTGTGAACATATTTTATTAAATAAATATAGTTAAAATGTGCTGGATAATGTAGTGGAGATCTTTAGGGGGAGGTCTTTGTCCAGCTGTGAACGTTTTTTCAGATGAAATTATTCATGCTTTTCTTAGCTAAATTATGTTAAAGTAGTGTTTATCACACTCATCACACTAATATTATAAAGTTGTTTGTTACTTCTTCACGACTAAACGACTGGAGAGATTTTAATAAAATTTGGTATGGTATGGTATAGTTAGCTGACACCCTGAATTAACACATAGGTAGGCTCTAATTTATAAAGTTTAACGGGGGTAAAAGCGCAGGGCACCGCTAGTATTATAAAGGCGAAAGTTTGTGACTGTATGAGCGTGTATGTTTGTTACTCTTTCACGCAAAAACTACCTGATGGATTTTGATGAAACTTTGTAGTAATATTGCTTATATATCCAAATAACACATAGGCTATAATTTATAAAGTTTAACGTGGGTAAAACCGCGGGGTACATGTAGTATTATAAAGGCGAAAGTTTGCGAGTGTGTGAGTGTGTATGTTTGTTATTCTTTCACGCAAAAGCTACCAGAAGAAGTTTGATGAAACTTTATAGTAATATAGCTTATATATCCGAATAAGTTGTCCTAAATAAATAACACATAGGCTATAATTTATAAAGTTTAACGCGGTTAAAACCTCAAGTAACCGATGCCTATTGTATTTAATAATTTATTCACTTAAACCTCAAAATATTGTCACAGATAATAAACTATGTAAAAAAATACAGTTAGGCAAACATAGGTCAATTTATCAAGCTTCCACTTCTATGGGCTATCGGCTACTTCTTAATAGTACGAGATCCAACCACACTATTTCTACGCTAATTCGTTAGTTAAGTTAAGTTAATATTCGTTTTATTCCACATTATAACACGTCTTCCGAGTTCCGACCTAAAGGAATACTGTAGGCAACAAGAAACGCATACAAAAATAATAATTAATAGAAATATGGACGCTAGTAATTTTTATTATCCAAATTACCAGTGTTGCAGTCAATATGAACATTGTTGCTTCATAATGAATTAATTATAATTTCAAAAGGGATTTCAAATTATAATTTGAAATATAAGTCACAGAAAATTTATACACATTCTTTTATATACTTGCATTTCTAGCGCAGAGTTTATGCTAGTCACCACTTCCCATCCCATTCGTGTACGATATCCACTCAGAACAAAGTATTGTGTGACCCATATAGTCACATAAGAGTAAAAATCCCCGTATAACGCATTTGCAATGTTTATGTGTTATTCAGATATTTTTAACGTATATGCATAAGAGTTACGGGTTAGTGACTTAGGTTTTCCAAAAATCTTATTAAAATCTAAATAGAAATAAATATATTTTGACCACACAAACAATTTAAAGCAGACGACTATTAGCTTCACTTGAAAAATTTTGCTTCTTGGCTTTTTTGCTATATTTTTGTCGTTCTGAGTGTGCTTTTTGCGTGTAAATTGTATTTTTTTGCCTTTGCTATAGAGGAATTTATTTTCTAGTGCGTATGCTGTCTTATAAAATGGAAGACGTGTTCCACAGATAAGAATTATACGAAAAATATAAATCTAATCTCAAAACCACATGAGTGTAGGCGTAGTGTCGCCGTATCTCATATTATAAATATAAATAATAGGCGGAGTGTACACGTGACCCGGCCGACCTGTGTAAACAATACCTTTGCCTTTCACCTCACTGGCAACATTAAGAACGTATTTATTTTTGTTCTATCTGATCGAGAGGACGGATTTCCCAATCGTTTTGATGATTATCGAGTGTTTGTGCGTGAGCTATGAATTTATTTGGGTTATGAGACGTGAGTAGATATAGCACAGGGGGCAAAAGATAGCGTATCATGTCAATAGTTCGGAAATAGTACAGACTAAAAATAGCCAGCACAACAAGCTACCCCAATCTGTCAAATTTCCCCAATTGAAAGAGAAACTTATTCTTTTGTGATAGAGTTGAAATTCTATAAAAGGAATTTGACAGATTTACATACATAGATGTACCTACATGTGAATATGTACACAGAAACAAATAGATACAAAATAATTGATAACCACAAAAAAAAAACTTGTGTGTACTTATGTACACGCGTTAGAAGTTATACATCTTAATAATATACAACTTGAACATAGTTATCAACTTTCATACCACCTAGAACTAACGTCATGCTGTCATTTTTGCGATGCAATTTTTACGATGCGCGCGCACGCTGCGCGCGCATCGTAAAAATTCACTCTCATACATTTTCATACCACCTAGAACTAACTTCATGCTGTTCAATTTTTTGGTGTCGGTGTGCGCGCGCATCGTAAAAATTCACTCTCATCATTTTTCTCCATCGCGCCAAAAGAAGTATAACTTCAAAAAAAATTCGCGAAACATACATACTGTTTACGTTACATGATTTCTTAGTTCTTTCGGAATCGTTTTTGGATACTTCTTGTTTTTATTTGTTAGCTTTCGAGATGGCCTCATATTTATAAATGATGTTTAAAATCAGCTTTTTTTAACAAAAAGTCGCTTGTATGTTATTATTTTCAATGTTAAAGATTTCACGTCTAGGACATTGGCGTAAAAATAGACGAGTGCACATTATAAGGACGTTTTAACACTTTCTAAAACGTTTATATTTCTCTAAACAACAGAGTGGTAAACTTTCTTTTATGACGCCTTTTATTTGTTGAAGCTTTAATACAAAGTTCAATACAAAAATAACTTAAAAGCTTGTGAATAGTCAAAAATAATTTGTTTAGCATAATTTCATATATTATATTTAATATAATACACTATTATACTTAATCAGCTGTACAAATAAGTTTATATTTTTGTGTGTGTTATATTTAAATTTATGATTTATATTGCAAAACATAAACAGATATTTCACCTTAAACAAGACGTCAGTTCTATAACCTGACATCTAGTTTATGGATGGAACCTTTCCTCGGCAAATAAACGTATTTAATTTACGAGTAAGTCCACAATTTATGTTAAACCTTGTAAAATAAAATGTCTGAGCCTGAGTCTGAGTGTAATTATCTACATATATTAGTATGTTTTTTACAAAAAAAAGTAATTAGTATATGTATCTGGTTTACATATACAAGCTCTGCTTAGTTTGGGATCAGATGGTCGCGTGTAAATAATGTCCCGGGATATTATTATTATTATACGTATTATAATGTATAAAAAGAAGTATGTTAATTGTGAATAAACATTTTTTCTTTTTTTTTTTCATGTATTCATCTTGTTGTATTTCATTGTTTTGCCTTTTAATATTCTTTACTATAATATAGGTACTGTTTAAATTAATACACAACTTAATAAATAAGTAAGAATTATTCAAACGTAATGCAATTAAAAGTAGGTTTGTATTTCTATCGTTAATTAAAATAAGTGTTACAAAATATCAATTACGGTAACGATGTACAATAAATAAACTTAATTCATACGTTTATTATATAGCAGACCAATAAATTTCATAACAGTTAAGCACGGGACGAATTTTTATTACTTATAATATATATACCATAGACAAAGATAATTAAAAAATTAAACAAAAAATCTACTATTTTGACGTATACTTTAATTTGATATTTTTAAAACTAAGCACACTATTAAAGATTGGAAATGAATTAAAACTATGTATAAACTGAAAATATCGTTATAAACTTAAAATCAAACTACATAATTACATGATTAATAATAATATTATCAATTTTCACTGAAGATTTAACAAATAAAAAAATTAATTAAACATTTTACGAACATAGTTTTACTAAAGTTTGTTCCAAAATGTTTAATCTTGCAACAAACTTGCGGTCCCTCTGGTGTTGCCAGTGTCCATGGGCGGCGGTGATCACTATCATCAAATTACCCATTTACCTCACTATTCAATAACAACAAATAGGTATTACTAAAATAAAATGTTTTTAACATTGTACTATTTAATCCTACTAATATTATAAACGCGAGTTTGTAAATATGGATGGATGTTTGTTAGTCTTTCACGTAAAAACTACTGAATGGATTTCAATGAAACTTTACAATAATATAACTTATACATCAGAATAATACATAGGCTACAATTTATGAAGATATTGTGTGAATTGTCCAAAATATGACGATAAGTGTCAAGTAAGTAAGAAAAATCTACCATCTGTGAGCTATTCCGGCGTGCACTGCCAACACCGCTAGAGGTACACATCCTACTAATATTATAAACGCGAAAGTTTGTGAGTATAGATGTATGGATGTCATTTGTTACTCTTTTACGCCAAAACTACTTTAACACGGGTGAAACCGGGGGATAGCTAGTTTCTTCATAAAGCGTTATTCTAGGCTAGTTTTCCATTTTCTCCAGTAATAAGTAAAAGCTGTACCCAAAATAAACCCAATATTAATTGGGTACGTATATAATGTATAATATAATTAGTTTATGAGCAGTATTGCGTATGGTCACGCGCATAAATCAAGTGGACAAATTTAGAACACTTGCAACATAATCCGTACCAGCTAGATGCGTAGCGTTAGCAACACATTTCATTATAACGATGTGATTAAATTATTATGATTAAATTATTTTGATGAAATTATTGTGATTATATCAGCTATCTTTTGGCCCATTTCTGCTGAGGTCGGGGGTGGTGCTAACCTGTTTCAATGAAGTAGAAATAAGCGAGCGAATATGCAATGTATTTATATCACATATTAGTTACTTAGTGTAGTTTATTTGTTGATCTCCTGCTACTGTTTACTTACTACTAAGATAAGAACACCCTTTATACTTTATGTTCTTTGTCTAATGTATATTTGTAGTTTTACAATAAAAGAGTATTCTATATCTCATTGTATATTTTTTATTTTTTTTGTGATTTGTTTTCATAAAACCGTATCACGAATACGATTAGTTTCGAATTCAGATATGGAACTCAAAGCCAGTAGGTCAAACCAGTAGGTTAAACAAGCAAGTCCTGAAATTTGAACAAAAGTAGATACGGCTTCAAACCAAGTAGGTATCACCTTTACATATCTGGGCTATAATAAGTTAACGCTGATGACTGAGGCCCAAAGGCATTTGACTCTTGCTACAGTTGAGTCATAGACAACAAAAAATAGAACTACGATAACTTTAACTAGACCATACGTCATGAAGATAAAAAATGAATGTATTTTTTGTGCTACTAGTACATTTGATATCAACAATTAAGTGTCTTAGCACCTATGTCATCACATCACGACAAGTTTTCACCACATCCGGAACATGTGCATAAATTATACTGATAATAAATAAAAACTAGATCGAAAGTAATCGATTAGGTGTCCAATGCCGTAACTATATACGAATACCGTAAGTTTTGTAATTGATCTACATTATATCGAGTATAATTTCGACGGAATGGACTACACTAGTGATTGGAATAAATCGACAAAGATTCAGATGCAGTCGAAACTCCCATCTCGTTAAGGAAGGACCGTTTGAATTTTAAATATTTGGTGGTAAATATAAAATGGCAGCAGTGTGTTGACCGTTTGGACGATCGTTAGCGTAATTAAGTAGTGAATACTCGGTAAAGAGATTGAATATTTCAAACTCGTTAAGACTCGAGGCCTAGCTTTTATTAAAACATTTATTTACATTGATATATTATATGGCTGACTAACAGCATTTGAAGCTACATTCCATAATTGAAACACAAAAAGTCCATAGCCAATTTAGCCATTTGTAAATAAAACTGTCAGTTTTTGTTAAACTTTAATATAATCTCCGTTAGCTTTACACAATTACTTAGATATTAGACATAATTTCACGTTGTTCAAAGGTTAACTTTAAACTAAAAAAAAAACAATAATCTCAAACGCGCAGTGATGTGCAACAGACTATAATTACATAAATAACACACTTTTTATTTTTCTATTCAAACTCTAGTAATGTATCATTGCATTTTGCTCAATTCATTACATTCGGACAAATTGATTACTGTATTATACATATAGCTTGTAATATACGGCATGGATCAAAGTAGAATACTGCTAATTCATACATCGCGTGTTCAACACAATCATATAAACCCATCATTGTCTATTATAATATAAAACTTGATCATTGACGTTGCTAACGTGTTGGAGGTGATCGTCTATTATTTATGGTTCGTAAGTCAAGAAAGACAGAACCCGACTTTAAGTAGGTTACATTGTTATCCAAAGATCTGTTCGCTCACACCTTTAAGTTCAACGGTAACAGACTTTTGGAGCATAAGGAATAACTTACGGAATTTTGAATGGCTCATTTCTGAGTTTCCGTTAGAAAATCCAATTGATAATAAAAATAAATAAATATCCTGGACATATCATGCCCCCATCTAGCCCAAACTAAGCAAAGCTTATTATCTATATACTATAATACGAATAGAAATACTTTTTACTTTTATGTAAATAATTATATACATCATCATATCAACCGAAAGACGACTGCCGCACAAAGGTCTCCTGACAGATCTCCACAGTTGCTGGTCTAGCGCTATCCGCATCCAGCGACCCTCACAAGATCATCGGTCCATGTTCTAGGGAGCCTGTGCTATATACAATGCACAAAAAAGACTATCAATACATAGACAATCATGAACACAAATACTTGCTTTTCCGCGACGATCGAGCCTTTGGATTAGAAGGCAGATTTACAACTGATTTATGCCGATCGTCGCAATCTAATAAGTTCAATTTTTATTGAAAATTGTAGCAAGTTTTGAAAAGTTTAATATTGTTCTCGTGAAATTTGTAACTATTTTTTTATTAGTTTTAAGAGCGGTTACAACGGATTGAAGAATTAGTCTTAGTCTTTCCCAGAGGACGAAGTCCTATCATTATTTCAACGTGATGTTTATAATAATAATAATATATTTAATTCAGAATAATAATTCAGAATAATCAATAATAATAATATATTTAATTCAGAACCGGAAGACGCAGCGTGGGCAGGCCTCCTACAGGATGGACCGATGATCTTGTGCGGGTCGCTGGAAATCGCTGGATGCGGATAGCGCAAGACCGGCAATTGTGGAGATCTTTGGGGGAGGCCTTTGCCCAGCAGTGGACGTCTTTCGGCTGATAGGATGATGATTTAATTGAGACAAAGTCCATAGTGCGTTCGTAAAAATTTCCTTTAAAATATTGTTAGTAAATATAAATAACTCACACAAAAAAGAAACATGTAGCTGCAGCTCCACAAAATAGGCTAGACTCCCACCTATCTACAAACACGCTTAGGATAGTGTTAGTAACGCCACGGATACGTTTATAAAATACATAAAAAATAAAATAATTTTATTTCAGGACCATTTTACGCCAATCGGACGGATTCTTGTTGTCCGTCACTGTCTACATTTCTAATCCGTGTTTCTGTTGTCCAGGAGCGGCTGGGCAGCGGCGGGCTGGGTCTAGGCGGGGGTGGGTTCCGCGGTGGCGCGCAGCCCTCGCTGGCCGACTTCCAGCCGCCGTACTTCCCGCCGCCCTTTGCCCCTGCACCTCATCCAGCGAGCCCGCATCACCAACAACAGGTAAAAAATTACCCAAGCTCTAAAGCCGAATTGGTACATTTGTTGCCAATATTACTTAACACATTAAAAATAAAACATGCCGGGCAGTGGTTGGGCAATGCCGATAGAAGTGAAAACTATTTTTTAATTTCTCTTACTCGGAAAATAGTGTTTATTTGATCCGAGTAGCGATTGTACTTCCAATCTTTGGGCGATAATGACTCATAGTAATTGCTTCCCTCCCTATGGTGGGTATAAATTTTAAAAATAGAACTAAATTTGGTCGGCTGTAAAAAAATAACATAATTAAGTAAAAATGCTGGGGTCATGTATGTGTATAAACGATCAGTGTGAATTAAAAAAAGACAGTGAGAATTTTTTTACAAACCCATAAAAATGCACAAGCATGTTGGGTTCGGCACCACGTAGCAACCCGACGTTAAAATCCTGCTTTATATGAGAAATAGATCCTAATTATGTTTTTATTAACATAGTTTTAAGTATTTTGTATTAGCACTATATATACTATATATTTTTAGTTTAACACTTTATATTTATCACATGTTTATTACCACTATTATTTACAATATATTACATAAGGGTATTTTAATAAGAATACAACTCATAAAATATATGGGCTACATGGAGAGGAATTTCCGCACAATCCTGGCATTCGCCAGCAAAACCGCCTTTTGCATGTAACTCTCCAGCCAGATATAAAGTCCTAAACTTGCAAGGTTGGTTTTCAGGGATTTAGGAATAACACCATTTGTGGATATAAAAATAGGTATGATCGCAGGCCTTTCAGTTCTCCATATTTGCGCATATTCAAAACTCAGATCAAGGTATTTTGAGTATTTTTCTTTTTCTGCGTTAGAGATGTTTACATCATACGGTATTGTTATATTCACACAAGATGTCTTTTTCATTTGTTTGACAATGACGGCAATATCGGGTCGATTATTATTATATTTACATAATTTTATTTTTATTATAACATTATTATTTACTTATTGCAGCAATACTATATTACACCAGTACACTTCTAGCAATAAAACTATTCCATTATCTGCAGCTTACCACGTGTAGAACTAAGTTTATATTCGTCCATCAGAATCATGGCATGGAATACGGCGGAGGCGGTGGCGGCGGCGAGTACGCGCAGCACTACGCGCCGCAGCAGCTGCTACCGCGCCACCACACGCACCACGAGCCGCACGCGCACCTGCGCCACCACCGCGACCACCACGACGCGATACATGCGCACCATGTAAGTGTTAGACAGAGATAAACACTATAAACATCAGCAAGTAAAAAAAGTACACAGAAAGAAGAACGAGTGTGCTTTATACCACTGGCTATGAGAGAAAAAGAGAAAGAAATGTGTGCTCGCACCTCTCTTTCCACTGCTTACTAACTTATCGTATGAGCAGTGGTTACCCCACACAACAATACAGCAACTCTGACACTATAGTGTCAGAGTTGCTGTATTGTTGTGTTGTGTCAGTAGGCCTCTGACATGGCTTAACGACTGCAGCTTAACGACTACAACCGGGACCGACAGCTTAACGTGCCCCCGGAGTCCCGAAACACGGAGACGCTCAGAAATTAAACTACTTTGGCGGTCACCCATTTATGACTGACCACGAGCCTAGTTGCTTAACCTCGCCAAGCATCTAATATACGAAACGTAACTCTCTCTCTTTCTATCTTCACTAACTAATATCACCCCCTCAACTTCCGTTCATTTCGCTTGATCACACTTGTCATAACGCTCTCGTCACGCATTCGCCAGCTTATTCCCCAAGTGAAGCGTGCGTAAGAAGTTTTGCTTCAAAACTAGTAAACACAAGAAAAAAAGAATAGTTTTATTTTTGTTTGACCCAGAAGGCCTCTGACATGGGCGCGTTAAGCTGTCGGTCCCGGTTGATATCGTAACCATCCGGGACCGACAGCTTAACGTGCCTTGCGAAGCACGACGCTCCGAAATTAAACCACTTTGACGGTGACCCATATATAGACTGTACGCGTGCGTAGGTGCAACAATAGCAACAATTGACAAGACGTTTCCTCAATAGTTTATCTATTTCCTTACTTAAAGAGGCTCATAAGGCCGAAGAAGCCAGGACCTAAAAACCAATAAAAACAAAGAGTAGCCATAATTGGAAGCGCATAACAATACTCATCCCGTTTATTGCAATTTTTGTATTACTCTTTATTTGTTTTTCATAAAGCGTCAAAACATATAATCCAACTCAGCGGTTACTTACTGTCTTTCACTCTGTATTTATCCATAAACAATCACAATTTTCGTTCGTGTATCAAAATACAGGCAGTGAATTGACTAAGATCAATATGCAGTCTCGTAAGAAGTTATGCGGTCTCCCCTCGTGTGCACCCTCGCGAAAGAATCTTTGCATAGTTTGTACCCTTACATGTATAGACGCCAGCAAATCAAACTACCCCAATCCGTCAAATTCCCCCAATTGAAAGTGAATCTTATGCTTTTGTGATAAAGTTGAAAATCTATAAAAAAATATTGACAGATTGGGGTAGCTGGATGTGCTGGCGTCTGTACACTCTATTATCTTATTAATTCGCCTCCAATAAAGTTGTTGGAAGCTGCATAGCGAAGAACAAATAACTCAAAATATCGACTCAACAAATTCCAAATTAAATAGTGCGAATAACTTTCTGTAAACTGACGTTAGAAGAAGTATGCCTGCCCCGTGTCAATGGTAAAACCGGAAGAGGAAGACCTCGTAGAGCAATCTCTGACCTAATCGGAGACGTTCTCAAGAAAGGCCAGGTCAGAAGTACCCGGCCAGCATGTATGAAGAATATTAGGTCTTTACCTATGAAATTGCCGTTCTGCAGTACTGGCCATTTCAAATCAAAATAATTTTTGTTTGGCTAAGAATTCTAATTTCAAATTAATTTTATTTTAAAAACATGGATTCTTTTTTCCAAAAGTAGTCATTTCTTTATTGATTAGTGTTACATTTTCATCGCATTTCAATCTTTTTCGTCATCATGGATACGTTAAAAATTCGAGTAATTATGGAATATGAGTACCGTCGTGGCAGCAACGCGGCACAAGCGGCACGCAACATCAACGACGTTTACGGAGCTAACACTACAAACCAACGCACCACCTGTTATTGGTTTGCTCGCTTCCGTTCTGGAAATTTCGACCTGAAAAATGAACCTCGCGGTCGTCCGAAGACTTTGGTCGACAATGACGAATTAAAGGCGGTTGTGGAAGCTGATGATACACAATCTACGGCTGAATTAGCAGCAGCTTTCGACGTTAGCGTCAAAACAATATTGGTCCATTTGCGTCAAATTGGCAAGGTAAAAAAGCTTGACAAATGGGTGCCCCACGAACTCAATGATCGCCAGCGCGAAGTACGCGTCGAGACGTGCCTTGCACTGCTCAACAGACACACAAATGAAGGAATTTTGAACCGCATTGTTACCTGCGATGAAAAATGGATTCTGTTTGATAACCGCAAGCGCTCAGCAAGTTGGTTGGATCCTGGTTCAGCACCTAAACAATGCCCTAAACGAAAACTTACCCCTAGAAAAGTGATGGTCACTGTTTGGTGGTCTAGCGCCGGTGTGATTCATCACAGCTTCTTACCAAACGGGGTGAGCATTACTGCAGATGTGTACTGTGAAGAACTGAGCACAATGATGGAGAAGCTGGCGCATCTCCAACCAGCATTGGTCAATCGCTCGTCTCCGCTGCTCCTGCACGACAACGCGCGACCTCATACTGCACAGCAGACGGTCTCCAAGTTGCAAGAACTGGGGTTGGAAGCTCTCCGTCATCCGCCCTACTCACCAGACCTTGCGCCTACAGACTACTACTTTTTCCAGAATTTGGATAACTTCTTGGCGGGAAAAAAATTCAATACCCGAGAGGCAGTACAAAATGCCTTTGAAGAATTTGTTGCCTCCCGTCCAGCTGATTTCTTTAAGAAGGGCATCAATAAACTGCCACTGCGATGGCAAAGATGCATTGATTGCATGGGTGATTACTTCGATTAATACAAATAAAAAAATTCATGAAAAAAATTCGTTTAAATTTTTTCATACAAAACGGCAATTTCATAGGTAAAGACCTATTATAATGACAGTAAACGAGGCAAAAGAGGTGTGCAAAGATCGTGACAAATGGAAATCCGTTGTCTGTGCCTACACCTCTGGGAAACATACGTGATTCTATGTAGGTATGCAGTCTATGGTTATATACCATTAATCGATTTTTTTTTACCATTAATCGATATTTTTAAATTATTATATATTTATTAATTTTTGTATTATATTACCATAATATTTTAAAATTGTATATTTTAGTATACTTTTACATTATTGGTGAAATATTCCTAATTTATTTTGCATATTCGGAATGTATAATAGGTATACAGAAATATTAATTGGGAAAAAAATCGGTGATTTGCTCTTTGTCAATGTATTTTATATGAACCAAAGCCACAGAATAAAAAGTACTAACGTACCAAAGAACCGTAGGTATTCGAGATATCATTCGAGAAAAATTGCCTCCGAAATTCAACATTCGTTGGCAAGCGGTTTGTCTACAAATGAATGACTGTCTATGGTTCTTGCTGCCCTTTATTGCTGTCGTTAGATAACAGTCGCCAATACGATAAAGAAAGAAGGAATTAAATACCCATATCAAAATCTGGCTGAAAAAATCGTGAACGCAAAAAAAGAAATTGTCGATGAATTTCTGAAAACATTTATAATTTTAGAGAATAAAATAGAAGAATACTCGTTTATAGTATTCTTTTGTTTTGAGAGCGAGACAGTCTCTTATGGAAATAGATATATTATTTAGACATTAGTGCGAGCTGAATATTTCAAATTATGCCTCCACATTTAACATCCATAAATGTTTAACTTATAATAAATAAACATCAACACTAATGAGGACAACATAACTCACAAAAATTGCTTATTATCTATGTTTAATCATTTCAAATTCGTCATTTAAGTATTTTTATATTCATACAATAGGCACTTTATCATGATTTGTCCTCAAACAGTCAAGAGGCGGAATCATTATTTTTCTTCAAGTTTTTTAATAACATCTCAATTAATGAAACAACTTCCGTTATTTGCGGGGAGAACAGGTGTAGTGAGGAATTTTAAACGTGTTCTTTACATATTTATGCCCGTTTTACTTTTTAAACACAATCATAAATATAAGGTGTTACTTTTGTAATGTTGGCGGCCCTGTCTTTAACAAGGAGCGGCCATTTTTCAGTGCAACAAAGTAAGTAAAAAGGTTAATAAAATATTTGGGGTGATTATTGATATATTGTGTGTCACATTGGTATCCGCTTCTTTCGGGTTCGATCCCCGTACAGAAAAACTATTTATGTGACTCAGTCTAGGTGTGCTTGGAACCCGTGAATCGCATGTTTGCACGAAACACAGACAACAACTTATAGACAACGCCAGTTATATAAATCTCTGTTTTTTTTTAATAGTTAGCCTAAGAAGCTTTTCATGCTTCACTAGACTGTATAAATTCCTGTATCGCGGAGGACTTTACAAACATATAATTAGCGAGTTTAAAGCACATGCAGGCTGAGAACAACCAGCAAGGGTTCCCACAAATTTTAATTTTCAAATTTTAAAATATCTTGGAACAACTAAAACTCTGCCATCTGATCCATAAATGACTTTTGCCCGACCCGGGACTTTAACCCAGGACGTCATTATCTGCGATTGAACACATGGCTGACAAGGATACCCTTTCGTTATCTATAAAACTTTTCTATTTCCAGGCTATTTATTTTTAATATTTGAAATTCGAATTGTTAAGCTTTTTTATTGAGCTAAGTCCAACAAAATTTTTCAGCCAGCAATATTTTGCCGCCAACAATAGAGCTGGGATCACTTTAGTAGATTAGCGGTTATAGAAAGGAAAGAAATGCTCTATGGCGGGCAGTAATGTCCCGGTTCGCGAGCCGAGCTTCTCGATACAATGCGCTACGGTCCGGGTCGGAAGAAGAGATGACATTATACGTGATTAAATGGCAATTTGTGGAAGGGGATCTCAGATATTTATGAAATATGTTACAAATCAATAGGAGCAAGTAGACAGCAAGACACAAACACTTAGAGGCTTTTTTATAAGAGTCATATAAATAAATAAAAGTATGTAGTATTTCCATTTCATATAGGTTTTTTCTTTAACTACTCTCTCTACTACTCCAGCTGGCCAACTTTATTGTTCTAGTTGTGGTCGAGTGTGACTAAGTTCAGTCTAGCTAGCCATCTAAGGGCACACGAATATGCAAGTGATTTCGAAGGGTTGCCGTTATCGAAATCGATAAGGAGGGAGGATTATATATTTACTATGGCAACTCCTGAATACCGAATACAAAGGTTTAATATAAATAGAGGGCGCAACTTAAGGAACTTAAGTGTCTATAACGTGGAGAACATCAAAATACACACAAAAAAATATTATCTCTCCATACAAAAACAACGATTAGTTCAAGCATTCTTATACGAGGTGCCAAATATTTTTTTCTGGTATTCTACTAGTTTTGTATAATTAACTAGTTCAGTTTCATGGGTAGATAGCGCCCCTTAAGTTGCGTTCACTATTTGTCAAAGTCAAAATCAAAAATCATTTAATTCGTAAAAAAAATACATTTATGTGGAATCGTAATTTTTTTACCCTGCCGTGCAGTGCATAACGTGGCAGCTACTGCGAAACACTGCCAGAAAACTCAGTAGGAATCCTTTTTTAAAATGAAATATACTTAAGATTAATTACAATCATGTGTGCTGACTCAAAACAACTCAATCCCAAGCACTTTTGTCACTTAAATAATCAGACATTTTGTAATATGCCCTGCTACACCTGATGATGGATGAATGGATGGATTACAAACAGCACACAGTATAAAAATAATCTCATATTGCATACTACCCGTCTCCACAAAATAAGTAACTCTTTTATGGGGCAATGTATAAGATTCTATAACAAACTTCCCAATGATATTAGAGAATCGTCTACGAATAAGTTTAAAAGATTTATTGTGTATCAGGTAAACCTGATGGATGAATGGATGGATTACAAACAGTACACAGTATAAAAATAATCTCATATTGCATACTACCCGTCTCCACAAAATAAGTAACTCTTTTATGGGGCAATGTATAAGATTCTATAACAAGCTTCAAGTTTATAGATGTAAACCTGATGTAAACATCAGGTTTACAGAAGGCAATTAAGGGCAGTTAATTCCTGTAAAATTCATGGATAAAATTTGATGGGCCTATTGGTAAATACTACTCACCAAAAGGCCCGTCAATTTTTTAAGCTTTCACGTCGCAGGTCCTGGCTTCGAATCCCACCCAGGACGGAAATTTTGGTCCATGAACATGTCCGTTTGTCCTGAGTCTGGGTGTTATTATCTATATAAGTATGTATTTACAAAATAAAAATAGTAAGTATATCAGTTATCTGGTTTCCATAGTACAAGCTCTGCTTAGTTTGGGATCAAATGGCCGTGTGTAAATAAAGTCCCAGGATAGTATTATTATTACTTAGTATGGATGATATATAAGGCATAATATAACAGCAATTATTTTCTGTAAGGTTCATCTCAATTAAGTAATAATTTCAACTAAATAGCGTTGGTGACATTTAAAAGAAATAGCATACATAATGTTCTTTTTTATTTTAACCTTTCATTACTTGCGGAATACTGTACTTAGTCAATAGTGGGAAGATAATTAATTTAATTAATTAATTAATTTAATTAATTAATTAATAGATAGACAGGTCTTTCTGACTTATATACTGATACTAGATGCATCATAATTTGGCTTATGATACTGAACAATGTGTAGTGAGTGTGTCGTCTTCAGTTTTATGGGTATACTAGCTGTTCCCCGCGGTTTTACCCGCGTTAAATTTTATAAATTATCACAGCCCCTCCCCCGTAGGTGATAGCGTGATAATATGTAGCCTATATGTTGACCCGACCTCTAAGTAATATTCAGGCAAAATTTTAAGTAAATCCATGCAGTACTTTTTGAGATTAGCCCGGTCATACATGCAGACAAATAGACAAAAATTTCAAAAAATTTAATTAATTTTTTTTCTAATTTTGGCTTCGATATCAATTGTAGATCACACCACAAGTATCCTTTTAAAAAAATATTCATTGCACAGTTTTGATTTCCTACGATTTTATTATTATTTTATGGGTATTGTGCTCCTTTCAATATATAACAAGCTTTCGGAACAATTTAGGAAATTAAGTGACTTAGAATTTAATAAAAAACTATACAATTGGCTATGTGACAGATGTTTTTATTCAGTGGACGACTACCTTAAACTTAAATTTAAAGACTTTAAACTATAGTTGTGACTTTGGAATTATTTGACATTTTGTGTGAATTGATTAATATAGGACATTTAAAATTGTAATTGAAATTATTTTGGTGTGACATTAAGGATTTATTATTGTTATTATTCATTTTATTGTTGACTTTAATTATTAATCATTTTTATATATTTTAATTGTATAACATTTTAAGATAGTTCTTACATATTATTATTGTAAATAAATTAAAAATATATATGATATTATGCGCTAAATAAATTTGCATGCTTAATAACTTACATAATTGCCCAAACATTTTGCACAACATATGTATGTTGAATATAGTGAAACTAAACTACAATGTCACCAACTACTTTGTACCTATATTCTGGCAAATAAATATTTCATTCACTCCTTAAATTTCGTTCACTTGATAGAACATGCTGAAAATTTACATTTCTCCAACTAAGTCTAGAAACTAATATTAAACTTACTTACTTACTTAGAGAGTTGTTCAAGCCGCCCAGTAGACCTTACATGGCTTAATGATTGTTGCGTAATGGCAACAACCGGGAGCTTACCATGCCCAAGCATGGAGACACTCAGAAATCAAACCACTTTGGCGGTCACCCATCCATGGATTGACCGCGAGCCTAGTTGCTTGACCTCGCCAATCACTTACAGACCGGTGAGAGTATCTGGCTATTAAGGATATCTTTTAGTATTTTATTTTTTGAACTCTGGTTTTAATTGTCTTTTTTTCTTTAGTTATCGCATGGTGGCTTCAGCTACGGTGGTGGGGAGAGGCGTGCGGACTACGGTGCGCGGGAGCAGCACGAGCTCGCGTTGCACCATGCGTTACATTCCACGGAAGAGGCACCTGTGAGTCACTTAGCAAATATATTAAAATATTAAATAAAATGTGTACCTAATCACGTCGAGGCAGAAAATCAATCTTTTTAAATTATTCGATTCGAATTTCAAAAAGCTATTTGCTGAAATTCGAATCGAATAATTCAAAAATTCCTCCCTACACTAACCACCGTTTAACAGTAGCATCTACCAGATTACAATGCCCGAAGCTTATAAAGAAAATTCCAATTAAGTATCTAGCTATTATTTAAAATTTTGTATGTATTCTCCTCCCATCGATATTAAGATGGACATCCAATATCTAAGAAAAATGTGCGCCCCTAGGAATTTAATAAGCATACTAAATTAAAAGGATCTCCCATGTGGAATGTCGGAAGTTTTTTTTTCCTTTAATAATATCGATACATTATTATCGAGCGTTGGATTCGTTCATATCGATGGAATCGAGTCAGGGCTTTTTTTTATTGGATTCGTTTTTTCTAGAATGCTGGCATGGACGACACAACGGGATTCATGACTGACCTTCCACTTTTAAAAAGTAAGTTCTTGACTTTATACTACATTCTGTAAACGGGGTGAATAGTGTTCCAGGAGTCTCTGGGACGGGAACAAAATTCTACTTAATGTGGATATTGTACTGGTCTCCATTTACCCCGGGATTTGTGTTTACCCTGTTTTACCGTTATATAATACGCAGTATTTATTATAAAAATGTTACGGGCGACATAAATTATGGCAACACTTTTTTTAAAGTCTATTTTACATATTTTGTTTTTTTGTCGTTTTGGATTGGAATTGAATTCATTGACTTACTCTATACTTACCTATGCTTAAGCATAGGTAAGTATAGAGTAAGTCAATGGGGCAGAAAGGTTCTCGAGTGGCGACCACGAACCGGAAGACGCAGCGTGGGCAGGCCCCCCACAAGATGGATGATCTTGTGCGGGTCGCTGGATGCGAATAGCGCAAGACCGGCAATTGTGAAGATCTTTGGTGGAGGCCTTTGTCCAGCAGTGGACGTCTTTCGACTGATATGATGATGATGATGATGATGATGATATTAGAGAGAGATGTAAGGAAAATTCAGATTAGTTTAGTTGTGTAACTCGCCAGCCAAAATAAAGTATTACTGTTACAGTAATACTTTATTTTACTTTACCGGTGAAAATAGCTTTTCTTTTACTGGCAAAGTATCAATATGTGTCGAACGCCGTTATTTTGCTATTGTGTCTGGAAAGAGTGAGTGTATGTTGGTAAAAAAATACTTGAAATAATGCTGGCGAGTTACACAACTAAACTAATTTGAATTTTCCTTACATCTCTCTCTAATATCATCATCATCATCATCATCATCATATCAGTCGAAAGACGTCCACTGCTGGACAAAGGCCTCCACCAAAGATCTTCACAATTGCCGGTCTTGCGCTATTCGCATCCAGCGACCCGCACAAGATCATCCATCTTGTGGGGGGCCTGCCCACGCTGCGTCTTCCGGTTCGTGGTCGCCACTCGAGAACCTTTCTGCCCCAACGGCCGTCGGTTCTACGAGCTATGTGCTGCGCCCACTGCCAATATAGTCTCTAATATCGTAGGCATTACATAGAATTGCTACACAGCTAAAACTACGCACTTACATGCAAACCGGGCACATTACACATGAGACTCATATTTACTCAGTATTTCGCGCAAAAATAAAAAATCATAACTAATGATGCCCCGTATTTACTCAGTATTTCGCGCCAAAATAAAAAAAATCACAACTAATGATTCCCCGTTTTTACTCAGTATTTCACGCCAAAATAAAAAAATCACAACTGATTCCCCGTCCTTTTCATAAGACTTGTGTAAGAAATAAATGCAATAATATTAAAATTAATTGAGTTTATATTACATGGAATCGGGGGCACTGTAGAGTTGAAATTAAAGCACAGTTTTTTTTAAATTACAGTAGTAAAGCTCCTTAATATTCACGGCATGGGGTAGCCAACCTAGATAACCTGTATCCGTGATTAGCTAAAGATTAATTATTCTCTATATTGAGTGCTATAAAAAAGAAAATAACCTTTTTGCTATACATGCTCAATTATTATATGTCTTAAGCATTAACTAAGTAGGTAGTAAGAATTAAACGATATGTAGGTTTTTGGTGACTCATTAAAAGCGGTAGCGTCAGTAAGATAAATTATAAATAGAATCTAATTTTTCATCTCACTTGTTAGTAAAGCGAAGTTTTATTACTTAAAACCAGAGAGAAACAAATATTTTTAACAGAGCGGTTAACTAAAACTCCTTTTTAATTAAGTGTGAAACGGTAACTTATCGTAAACAGTAAAAATAAGGTGTTTGAATATAGAATTCTACAAATGACTTTCCTAATTATTCAATCAAAAACTTCAAATGTTTCTAGAAGTACAATTTCTATTTGCAGTACTACTAAATAAATAAAGAAAAATTCACTTCTTGGCACACAAACACACATACAATAGACGGTATTAAGTCTGCCATCTCTTCCAGACTAAATTAGAATTCAAGATTATAGACATGTAATTAAAGAGTATTAAAAAACATACAAAAGATACATGGGAGAAGAAAAGGAGAAGACAGGAGGAGAGAATAATTTTATTAAGTAAGGACACAAGGAACCAATAAAAAATACCTAATAAGCAATGAATTAATTTATACATGGGTATTGGATTAATTAAAATGATAAATCTCCTTACATCAATTTAAAAGAGCCCAGTTTTATCACCATATTGGCTCGATGACCTGACGGATTGTGTACACTTAAGTACAAAGTTAATTTCTGCGGTAATAAAATATTATTTTAATTTTTTTACTTTGACGTACATTTAGAATTATGTTTAGGGACTTTTAAGCGCTTAGTTTTAAATCAAATTCGATAAAGGTCAACCTGTACACAACAGTTTTACCAATGAAAATGATAAAGAAGAATTTATAAACCACAAACGCACTTGAGTCTTAGGAAATAATAACTATGATATAAAAGAGTAAAAAAAGGACAATGCATTTACTTTTACACTCGATTAGTATTTAAGAAAATTTGCATACCTTTGAGGAACTTAGATCTTTAATCAGATATTCTTTTGTAAGCATATACAAAACGTTGATATTCATAAAAAAAATACAATGAAAACGAACAAAATCTTTCTTTCTAACAAAGAAATTATGTAACATTTTACGTCAAACATTTAAAAAATATACATTCGGTGTAGTGTAAAATATAATGTACGAAAAAGGTACATAATTATGTTACTTATTTATGAAAAGCACAAATATCATAAACTGTTAATGTAATGGTAGCTGAATTTGATCCGAAAATGTGAGTTAATAAGATACTATCATTAACACCTTTAAGTTAAGTTTAAAATCATATAATTTATTACTAATATCGTAAGATTATCACTACAGATAAAATCAGTCCTTAATTTGCAGACCGTATCAACCAAGATACTCAAATTGCATGAACGCCTGATTCTATAAGTACATAATATATATTATTAACTTATCAAACATTTTATTGTTATACTCAAGATGACCCGCAAGATAAAACTGTAATTAGACTTCATACCGCACTTATCGGATAGGTGTATCGATTTTTCTAAGTAGATTGTAAAAA
The DNA here is from genome assembly GCA_951640165.1 of Pseudoips prasinana. NCBI lineage: Eukaryota > Metazoa > Arthropoda > Insecta > Lepidoptera > Nolidae > Pseudoips > Pseudoips prasinana. The sequence goes on from OX621254.1 coordinate 12,280,895, forward strand.
AATCCATCTCATTCAGCGGCCGAATGAATCAATATCAAATAAATAAAAGTTTCGATCAATCAATCGATATTTGAATAGTGGTGTTCGAATTTCAAAATGAGTTTTTGATTTGAAATCTTTTCAAGATGCTCCAGTGTTTGGGTGGATGTCAAATCACAGATAAGTTTTTTGTTTTTCATTTGACAACACCGAAGTGAAGTCGTTAAAATGTAACGGTTCCTTGCTTAGCTCAATTTAAATAAGTAAATAAATACTGTACTCATTCGTAGGTCAGTAAATTGTGTCATTATAAAATGATAAATGTTTTAAGTAAAACTAATTAATACAATATAAAAAAAGTTATTATAGAATATTCACTTATTCGAAAACAGTTTTACACACACAAGTTATATGCTACGTCAACAGTTCTTTAAAAAAAAACTGTAACTGGCCAGTAATAACTCCGCACCTTTTACTTTTTTTCACACAAAAGCGGGGTGCTAAATAGCCAGTATGGTGCAAAGCTAATAACACACTAATGTTTATTGTATTAGGGTTGCCATATAGAAATATTACAATGAGAATGGTGATCACGCTGAGTGCATGTTTGGGGCGTGGCTGGAGTTGTTAGGTCTATTGTTGATATTTGAAGCCGGGAATTTAGTAATCATTCCCAATTTTTTTCGACGGTATTTTTTAATGTGTTCGTAACGTTTGTTTTTGTTAAGATTTGGAAGTTGATTCATTCGTTTACGTTGTATGTTCTACAAGAAAAATAAAGTTAGCAATGAGTACTTGGACGACAGAGCTTTACATGTTTTGTGAGAAAGTGCGTTACTGGGTTCTAAAAGTAAACTGAATAGAAAATTCCGTTTTGGAAATGTTGTTTTATTGTAATTCAATTTCGACTGTTCTTTATCAGTTGTAAAACTCAACATAAAGAGACAAAACTAGATAAATTGCAGATAGAATATCTGCAATTTATCTAGTCTTATCTGTTGTATAAGACACATATATTAAATAATTGCAGTAATAAAATAAATGGATATGGAGACTATATCACACAGCGCTATATCTAACCCAAACGAAGCAAAGCTTGTGCTATGGATACAAGACAACGGATAGACGAAGACGAATTATATACTTTTTGTAAATCATGCCGGATGACTTCACTGCTGGACTAAGGCCTCCCTAAAAGATTTTCATAAAGGAGTTGTGTCTATCATTTGGAAAAATAGGTATGCCATAATAATCGCCACGCTTGCCAGACGGGTTTGCGATAGCAGTATGATGATCATAGTACACAGAGAGTCGCTGCTGCCCGTTCGTCTGGGAGATATTCTCTCGTCTACCCCCCCCCCCCCCCACGGGATGCGATGGGGTGGTGATATTCTTTGCCGACAGCCACACAGCTTTTATTAATATACATTTACAATAAACAGGAAACACCCAAGCAAAACATAAATAGACATGTTCATAAACACAAATATTTGTCTTGTACGAAGATCGAACCAGCAACCTTTAGAATAGAAGGCAGGTTCACTACCAACAGAGCCACGTCACCGCGTCGGTCAATAAATACTTAACAAAGTACTCGAACATTGCGGGTCTCATCAATGTCAAACGGAATTGTTCTAGTCCATTAAAATACTAATATGTATTGGAAAGTAAACTAATAATCAATATTAATGGATGGAACAGCCACTCAAACACAATTTCCTGTTGGAAATCTCGATGCAGGATGTAATCGATATCTTAGCGAGCATAACTTACATACCATAGACAATATTGTTTATCATGTTGGGCACCTATTAGAATAGGGCGGACTTGTTGAAAGATACTTTTAATAAACAATTCTTAAAACTGGATGAACAGACATTTAGGTAGTTTTCTCCATCCAATGCATGTTGCGATTGTTCAGAATCAGTGTTATTAAATCACAATAAACATAATGTATATAAATACACATGTAAAAATAACTATACCACAAATGTCATACTGTTGATGCTCACATGGCCGAATGGTCTGAAACGGATGCGAGATGTTCGTAATATAAACCTATGCTATAACTTTATATTTCTCTGTGAGCGAATTATAGTTATATCTATTAGATAAATAAATATATTTAACAAAAAAAAATATAAATCGACTTATATATATATATATATATATATATATAGTATACGAATTATAAACGAAATTATGATCAACAATGTTACGAACAATATTTTTTTTATTTTACCGCCACAACCGACCACAAAAGTTAACCGCTGTGGACGATAAACACCAATTGGCAACTTTATATTTAGACTCTACAATTTGTTGTATCCGTGAGCTTAAATTTTTGCAAACAGTAGCGAACTTTTCTCTACATATACGTCCTGTCGGTACCAAAGACAACACAATCGACTTTTGAAATATGGTATGATTTTTTTTATAAACGCATTTTTTCCTCTAGCAATGAAAGGCCGTGATGGACTCGGCGGGACGGGGTCGTGCGCGCCGAACGACGTGTTCTGCTCAGTGCCCGGCAGACTGTCACTGTTGTCATCCACCAGCAAGTACAAGGTGACAGTAGCTGAGGTGCAGCGGCGGCTGTCACCACCAGAGTGCCTGAATGCGTCATTATTAGGCGGCGTGCTAAGAAGGTTAGTGCTTTCTTTTAACTGTGTACTCCTTATGTGTTTTATGTAGGGTACTTGTTTGTAATTGTTGTCCTCTTCCATCACTTTACTTCAGAACTGAATTCTTACCTTAATATAGACAGAACCATGCAGACATAATTCAGTAAAATATAACTAAAACTATACATTTCCATAATTAAACCTATGCATAATGTCTTTGACAATAACTTAATATACGCTAGCTAAATAAGTAAATCATCACAATTATAATTTAAATTTTATTTTTAAATGTTTTCATACAATCCCGCGTCAAAGGGTTCACTCTCAGCTCATGGCGCGGGCGGTTACTAACGTCATGTTACATGAGAAGATCAGAATTTTAAGGATGTTTTGTGCAATTGTCACCCCGCTTTAATATATTAAGAGCCACTTAGGTACTCGATTAACGACCGAAGAGAACATCACAACGATACTGAAACATAGTGCCAATCATTCATAAAAGGAGGCTCGTTCGAAACTAATGTCATTTTGAAACACGCCAGATGCTTCGCACCAAAAAAACGATATACAAACAGGTGCACTTACCCACAAGTTAATTAAAAACAGTAATTACTGCATGCATAATAAATATTGAGATATTACTAACAAATTCACCTCATCCGCCAACTGACCGGAATATTGAATTAGCTCCAATGATGAAGTACTTAATCGGTGTAATCGTGTTTGAAGTGTTGTTTGTTGCTGCATTCTATTTTTGTACTGGCAACATTATAGATTTTTTTTTGAGTTTTGGCACTGACTTTGAAATTGACGCATCGAATCATTGTTTCATTTTCTAAAACTGGTTGAAAATTTTGGTTTTCCTATCGACAACCGGGACCGACAGTTTAAAGAATGGAATCTTTGCAAAATTTTGTCATTTTGACAAATAGTCATCCATCTGTAGACTGGCCGGATGCCTAGCTGCTTTACATCGCAAATAACTTATAGATAACTAAGAACAACTGGGTATGAGCAACTGTATTCATCTTCTTTCTTTATTTTTGTCACCCTGGTGTCTAAGTTGTTCATGGGGCCACTGTTAAAACTGACAGTTTGACGTGCCCTCATAGCAAGCAGGCAGTCAGAAAAAAAATAATTCAACAAATATACTACTTATTCATTAAACGTAACTTAACCTCTCCCTGCTATGTAAGTTACGTTTTTTTATTACTTATTGCATAATTTATCATCGCTTAACTGAATTTTCAAGGCACATTAAAATTACTTATGACATTTTTTACTCTAAGTAATAGAATTTAATAAGATGATAATTTCAAGTGGGTAGCTAAGTATACCAAACGTGTTTTCCGACGCAAAACTGTTATTATTAATTGAATATTCAACAAGGTACCAAGTTTATTTAAATTGAGAAGCATTAAAGGTAGCTTTAAACGTAACAGCATTACCTTAAGTTACTATGATTTATTGTCAAACTTACACTAAAGTTACTTTAGTGTCAAAGTTGTACAAGCTGCCCAGAAGGCCTATGACTTGACATAGCAAAGCTAAGTGCCTATTATTTCTATACAATTACTGTTTAAAAAACCATAGAATGGACTTCACCATTCTATGGTTTTTAAAACATTAGGTAGTCGTATAGAAATAATAGGCACTTACTCGTATACCTACGCTTAAAATTTATTACATTTTTGTTCTGAGAATAATACATTTAAACTACCGGTAGGATAGTGTTCTAAATTTATTTTTATCAGAAAAATATTTAAAAAGTTTATTGAAACAGTAAAATTTATTCTGATAATATTAGACCGCTATACTGCTGGTAGTTTTTATTTATTATTAACAGAATATAATTTCGAATAAACTTAACATTGTAAAAGAGTTTCAATAAAATTTGTGAAATTTGTCCATCGTTCACATGTTATTTACTTGTAAGAAAGAGATAGAAGATCGTTATCCACCGAAGATAATAATATGGTTACATTGTTATGGTCGCTGTCATATAATGAGTGAAAAGAATTATTTAATTTTAATTCGACTTAATTTTTATACAATGGTTTCTCTTAAACAAAATTAAGTCAGCTCTAAGTTTTTTTGAAGTTATACTTCTTTTGGCGCGATGGAGAAAAATGATGAGAGTGAATTTTTACGATGCGCGCGCATACCGACACCAAAAAACTTAACAGCATGAAGTTAGGTCTAGGTGGTATGAAAATTGATAACTATGTTCAAGTTGTATATTAAGAAGTATAACTTCTAACGCGTGTACATAAGTACACACAAGTTTTTTATTTTATTGTAAGTAACAAATGTAAGTAATATTTAATACAGTAGATAATAATAGGAACTTAGGAAGGATCTAGGCAACCACATACAAAAGCTACGTAAACGTGCCGTGGAAAGAAGCATGTTACACCCTTATTTAAAAACGAAGTCTAAAGTTAAACTGCAGTTGAACTAAGGATCAAGCAATCTCATTGGATGGTTTTCGACTAAACCAAGGATCAACTGAAGTTTAACGTAAGACTTCGTTTTTAAATAATGGTGTTAGGGTTTAAAATTAAAGACAGAATCATTGAATGTAGACATAAGAACAAGAAAAAAATTCACAGATATTAGATACACAGATAGACGTCCAAAATTGAAGATGGCTGGACATATGCTTAGCCACCCCATAAACAAATGGAGCAAGCAAATGATTGCTGCTAGACCCGACTGTCCCATCCAGAGACACTGGGTGGAGACGGTTATAGGTGCTAATTAGTTTTATAAATTAGTAAATTTAATACTAACAATACTAATATAGCATGTAAGCATAACTGGTTACTAACACAAAACTAACGAATTATGGGTTATGCCTGAAATAAAGATTATTATTATTATAAGTCACTCTCTGGCAACCAAGAGTAAAAGAAGTAGGGGTCGCCAAGTTAGAAGATGGGAAGATGACTTGAATCAGTCTGCGGGACCATTTTGGATGAGAGTAGCAAAGGACAGGACCCATTGGAAGGAAATGGAGGAGGCCTATGTCAAAAGGCACAACGAACTTCTTGTAACCCTGTGTTTAGGAATAAAAGGCTATTATTATTATAGGAACTTACAAGCTTTAAAAGATATAACTTTTGTAATATAATTTAAACCAACGACAGTTTAATTAATGGAACTTTATTATTTCATTATAAAATTTCGAGAAAACTTATTATTGCAAAAATGTTTCAATGAAAAAACGTGTGTCTTACATATGTCATTTACCTACATGTATTTAAAGAGAGAGATAAAAGATGTTTATTCACCAAAGATATGGTTACATTGTTTTGCTTGGTATAATATGTATGAACTACAAACATGTACCCATAGTGGTCATGTGAATATTGACGTAAAAAAATATAACTTACGAATATCTTTGAACAAGAAGAAGGGAATAACACAACATACCTAACATTATATAATTCAAGCCGTTAATTAGTTCAATTTATTATAAGTCCAATCCTGCTAAGAAAACCAGCGGAATAGTGCTACATCCAACCACCTTTAACTCCATCGCCATGTTAAGTTTTTGTTCGCGGTTAAATGTGTGCGGCGGTAAACTGTTCCCTTTATATGTTTATTCAACGTAATTATCAGGTACAACTACTTACATATTTTATTGTGATCGCCACACCGATATGTGAGTACTTACTTAACTTGTTCTGTACTTAATATGTATTTATCTTCTACTCGTAAGCTTATGGCGTTGTACTTTCATATTCTAGGTTATGGTTATGTGACCATAATATTTATGTATACCTACCTTTCTCTGTCTACGTACTTACCATAGACTTCTTTTTTTAGCCCTCTTTGGGCAAGCTAAGACCATACGATACCGCCTCGTCTTCAGTTGTGATTTTTTATGGTTTTTGTCATTTGGTCACAAGTCCAGTCAAGTCCGTCACGGTCAAGTCATAGTCCTAGCCCAGTAAAGCAGTGGATACTTTACAAGAGGCTTCTATGGAGTTTTCGTTGCAACACGGAAAGTCACAATTCACGGAAATATCGCACTTTCCTCCACTTGTATACGTTGTCGATGATGTTATGTCACACATAAAAACTCGAATTGACACCTGTTTTTGAAAATAAAACATAGCCTCGATGCGTCCTTTTCCGCGTTGGCGCCAAAACCCCCTTACCATTGACCTCTACGGTAAGAGTTTTGGTGCCAACGCGGAAAAAGACGCATCGAGGCTATGTTTTATTTTCAAAAACTGGTGTAAATTCGAGTTTTCATGTGTAAATATGGTGGATTTTAAGACATAACATCTTCGACAACGTACACAAGTGGAGGAAAGTGCGATATTGCCGTGTATTGTGATTTTCCGTGTTGAAACCAAAACTCCATAGAAGCCTCTAGTAAAGTCTCCACTGCTTTACTGGGGTAGGACTATGACTTGACTGTGACGGACGTGATGGACATGACTGTGACGGACGTGACGGACATGACTGACTGACTTTGAAACAGAAATATTATAACTGAAGACGAGGCGGTATGGTCACAGACCTTAGCCTGCCCAAAGAGGGCAAAAAATATATAAAAAAACAAAAAAAAAAGGTCTACGGTAAGAGTTTTGGCGCCAACTTTGTGTGGAGCATTTTTTTTTTTTGAATATGACATTTTTAGTTACGTTGATGCCTGATGAGTTTTTGTCCTTTTATCCGAACTAGTATTTATGGTTTTTGTTAGCTTTCATAACCGCTCAATTGCTTCAAAATATATTTTTTTTGCCCTCGAGTGCTAGCTGCTCTCGGTGCACGGCGAGCGTTCAACCCGCCTCAACTAAAACTTGATTTATGGTTTTCCTAAAAAGGGCATTTTGAAGGTTTTGACTGTTCTGTATAGCCAGTAAAATAAGGTACAAAAGTGTATATGTTAGGTTATTTAAGCTCAAATAAATAATATTCCATTAGCGTTAAAACTAGAGGTGCGAGTAAATGTTAGTGTGTGAGTTCTAAATCAAAATTACAGAAAATTTAAATTAAAAAGTGCATAAATATTTAATATATCCATAAACTAGATGAATTACTTGATATGATCATGCACATTTGAATATTGTTCATGTGGAAGAATGACAAAAAAACACGGAACGAAAAGAATACACAAATTTTAAAAGTCGCTCACTGAGATTCAACTACCAATATTAGAATATTTTTGTTCCGTGAAGTTGGTAATAATACGTTTTGTCTATGCTCTTAGTATTAGAATTGTTTTGGATACGTTTAAATAGAGCTCTAAGCCATTGTAATAAGAATCATAATGATTTTAAAATAAAATGTCAAAATGCAACCACGGTTGCAGCGAGCAATGTAGGCATTTGAAATTTTGCAACTGTGGTTGCAGAAAGCAATCGAGCGGATAAGATGTATCACATGCATTGATTTTCATTCGTATTCACTAAACTCGTAAGTTCTATATTTAAAAGCTAAACTCATTTGTGGTCAATTTTAATCCTTAGGAGCTGATTAACCAGTCAGATTTGCGAAGTAAACCATCGCTCCAAACTGAATTTTATCTTTAAATATGAGCCTACTTCTTTGAACCTCATTATATCTTTGTGATGTTCACGCCATGTCGCAAGAGATGGTCTACCAAAGCCGCCTTAATGCCTACGCATATTTAACGAAGAAGTAAACTGTTTCGGAAAAAATATACATATTATTTTTATATTATTTGCCTATTCGATATAGGTACTTGTATTGCTTAGCTTATTCAAATCATAATGTAGAATAATCTAAGCAGCACACTACTAGTTCAAGTGACGTAGCGTCAACCACGACCATAACCTACCAAAATAATCCTTCATGTGTCAATTATTTTTTATCGGATATTCGTATTTAGCCGCGGGGCACAGAGACTGGTTCATGGTTTTTTTATATACCTAAGATAGCAAGGCAAATGAGCAAATGGCAACACCAGACACTCGCAACACCAGAGGAGCTGCAAAAGCTTGCCGGCTTTTAAAAAAGGAATTGGCTCGCTTTTTGATGGTTGCCATGTTGTTGGATTCCTAACTAGAGATAGGCATGAAACTAAATAAATACTTATTTGTGATAAAGATTCCAACTATTTAGAAATATATTAAGAAATTCTAATTATAAATTATATATTCATTCAAAGGTCCATACGGTTTTCTTCTGAGCGACTCCGTGCTTCAGAAGGTCACGTCAAGCTGTCAGTCCTGGTTGTTTTCGTTATACAAAAGTCGTATCGCAGAGACCTTCTGGGCAATTTACTCCCAATTAACATTTGGACACTATGATATTATATAAAATAATTACAGAGGATATATTAAAAAGTAAATTGTAAAACCAGGCAATCTTATCACAGTCAATGATCTCTTCCATACAACCCTGGGATGGACAAAAAGCAAAAATATCTAAAAATATAAGGGTAGTACAAGATTAAGAAATATAAGTATCTATTTAAAAATGAATAATGTCATTTATGTATTAACATTAAACTCACAAATTTAATTGTATATGTGTGAGTGTGCGTGTGAGTATGTGTGTGTGGATGTGTGTGTGGATGGCTGTAGTGTGTGGGTATAAGTACAAACTTGAAGTGTCAGCCAAAAGCTCAAGTAGATAAGTAAGTATCAGCAAAAAACTGTCCGGTCATGTTTCAACAAAAACTCCAATTATTATACAAAAGGAAGCCGTAATGACTACGTAAGTCATGAGTTCATTTAAAGCACATCCTAGTTCGTACATGATGGCTAATGTTAGGTTATTTTAATGTAGGGCGACAAGAAAAAAGGCTATTAAATTAAACCGTTTCGAAATTAAAACCTAAACTAATCAAGTCCGTCATTGCTACCTTTGATGGTAATTGGGCAATCTCTTTTAGTATTACGTTCGTAACTACTACCATCTTTGTACTTATTTAACTAGCAACATTTATTTAAGATTATTAGTTGCAGTTTTGGCGCCAACGCGGAAAAAGACGGGCATTGTTTCATTTTGTAAAACTGATGTTAATATTAGTTTTTATGTGTAAATATGGTGGATTTTTGGACATAACATATTTGACAACGTACACAAGTGGAGCAAAAGTGCCATATTGAGTTGAATCTAAAACTTCATAGAAGCTTCGAGTACAGTCTCTCACTGCTTTACTGGGGTAGGACAAGGACTATGACTTGACTGTGACGGACTTTACTTGACATTGACTTAATGACGAAAACAATAAAAAAATACCATTGAAGAAGGGTCATAAGACCGAAGAAGCCTGGAGCCCGAAGAAGGATGGTCCTGCCATGAAGCGAAATGAAAAAAAATCATATTTAGTTTTCCTCCGTGACGTATCCGATGATGGCGAAGCCGGCTATGAATTTGTGTTGTGAGTGCGGATATGTGCAACCTAAAGATAGTATGTGTATACCCAATACTAATTAATATTGAGTACTGAGAATATAGTTTGTGTTCACTGTTCAATGAGTTGATAAAAATTGTTGTACAAATAAAAAAATCTTTAAGATGGTCCAGAATTTTGTTCAAGATTATTCGCGTTGGCCAAGTTAGGGTCGACGACTTGACAAACAAACGATAAAAATTATTAAGTATCCTTATTGTTATTTGAGCAGTTTTAAGGTTGGATATCCCAAAATATATTAGTTCCCATTATTTCACTATTGTGTTTGGAATGTGTCGTGCGTGTGACGTTAAGACTTTATATACGAAACGAAGCTTCGGAGCTGCTTATAAAATAAAATATTCCATTAATTCACAACACAACATTACCGTAGTATTAATAGACGAAGAAAAAAATAGTATCCTCATAAAATTCTGACTAGACTTCATTTTACCATAAATAATTGTCACCAGCCAGTTTCTTTATAAAATTAAATTTAGAACGCGATAAAGGCGTCATGCAGGCCTAATTGCCGCCATTTACGTGGCAGGCGTATCTTGTAAGGGTTATGGGTTGTCAAAACGCTTTGCAGCGTGCATTGCGGTTTTGTGGCTTTTAAAAAAGATAATATAATACTAAATTACTATAAGTAATAAGCAGCGAATGACCGCGGCCTGTTCTAGCATTAGGATACATAATAAATTATATTATTAAAGAGGATTATTATTCCGTAGAAAAACTAAGACATGCCTTTGACAATATACACTTTGTTTTGACGAGAATACGAGCCAAAATATAGTAAACAATAAACTATCAAAAGAGCTTAATAACATAAATAAAATTAAGTAAATCATTCATTGTGGCAAAATTATTATCTTTATAGCAAATATAAGCTTTTCCTAATCATATACTGATGTACTGAAATAAACTGTTTTTTATTTTTTTTACTTTATAATGAACTACTTATAAAAACCTATTTGAATTCAATTTACTAAGTATTAAGATTTTTTTTTTCAAATTTGTTAAATGTGATTTCCTTATCAAAGATACGTATAGTAGGGCTGGATTATGGGATGAATTAAGTACTTTAATAATATACAGTTTGTTTAATTTGACTAGATGAACCTAATAATATTAGCTACCAGCAGTGCCCGCAGACTTCGTTCCGCGTTATAAATATTTTGTCCCTGTCTGTTTTTCATAGCCTATAACACTCCACAATAACGTAGCTTTCTATTGGTGAAATAATTTTGAAAATTGGTTCAGTAGATCCAGAGATTACCCCTTACAACGTCACAACTCACAAACGTTACCTCTTTATAATATTAGTATAGAAAAAGATACAAAAATAAAAGAGAACAGTTAGGCTGCAGTCAGATTCGTTAGACATGGCAAATGCTTTAGTATCAATGCTTGGGTCTCTTACTGTGTTCCCTGTTGATCCTGGTGCAGAAGATTTATTAAAATGTAGGTAAGATTAATGAAATAATGAAACTTATTCAGCACTTGGGTATTAATGAGTACCCCAACAGCAGGTTTCAGTCTCAACATTAGTTTCTTCTCTACATGTGAAGTTCTTCAGTTCGCGAATAGGTAGGTATTTTATGCATAAATAACTTAAAGCCCTGTTGAATTAAGTTATAATCAACAATAAATAAATATTTAATTCCTTAAAATATATGGTAATAAACTATCGCGGCTATAGGCTTTCTGCTAATACAGTGCTTATATACTCTTTGCCACTACTACAAGTGTCATACATGTTAATAAAGGGTTAGTAATGTATACAGGAGAACGCATTATATACATAACCCTTTACTACTGTCCAAGTAATCAAAATAATAAATTATTTTTTTATTATTTAATTTCCTTAATAAGAAGATTTAACACTTAACCAATCAATCAAATTTTAATTTAATTTATGATTTTAATTATTCTAGAGAGTAGTACTTTATATAGTAGGGTTAGTAATGTATATAGTGCGTTCCTCTGTATACATTTCTAGCCCTTTATTACTCTCTAGAATAATTATAATCATAAATAAGTTAAAATTTGATTGATTGGTTAAGTGTTAAATCTTCTTTTTAAGGAATAAAATATCTCGTCTGTTTTTCTGTCCTATCATTTTCACTCAATTATAAGCATTTTTCGGGATGCCAGGGTAGTTGTGTATACCTGGAATATTCCACCTTTTCAACTCGATTTCTCCTTATACGGTGATTAAAGCAGTATTAAGTAAATTTAAGCAAAAGTATGAACTTACATGCAACTTAATATCTACAACAACGTAAATGGCTAATAAGAATTTCAAATGAGCAAGATAACTAGGTATCTTGTAGACTTGACACCACATCAAGTTATACACCTTGAAATTAACAGCGTCTTTAATAAATGGACAGTAAGGACTATTTTCGTAGTCCCAGTTTTATAACTGACGTATCCATCCTCGTGCGTTCCTTTATTAATTTTCATATTTATGGAGGTACAGATAGAAACAAAAGTACCTCTAAAGTATAAATTATAAATCGAATCCTTTTCAATTTTGTCTTACAATAAAATATACCTACTCTCCAGTTTTCTTATGTATCTGGACGGATGCCCAATCAACTATGCCTCAATAGATATATCAAATAACGTCCTCCTAGCCGAATTTCGGCCACGGCGTCCTGTCTCAATGGAGCCTAGCGTAGCGTGGGACATATTATAGTGCGCAAGTGTGTGCGCAAACACAGGGGCATGGACACATCACTCTTATGATGCGATGGGACGACTAGCGACACGACCGTCAGGCATAGGACCGACGGCTTTACGTGCTTAAAGGCAAGATATCTGCCTAAAAGCTTGGTTTGCTATTGCGTATAAGATTATACGGTTATTCACTGGGAACAACTTTTAAAGCCTGTATTTGCTGTGGAAACTCAATTCGAAGACGTATGAACTTTAAACTTGAACACACAATTCTTAAATCTGGTTGGTTAATCAGCCCCTCAAATGTGAAGCACGTCTCAAAGTTGAATCTAATGTACAAAAACCTAAGTCTCTAGGAAGCTCAAGTGGGATCTTGCATGGAATTCTACGCTGCGCGCTGTATTTAGCTCTACCAAAAATCAACTTGACTTTAGATTGAAAAAAAAAATATCTTTACGCTGTGTTTTCGTTCAAATAAGGTGCCGACGCATTTCTGCAATCAACATTGTTTGTATGTATATTAATTAGGGGAATTGACACCATGAATATATACATACAAACATATCAAGAGTAAGTCCTAATTCACTAATTAAGAGACTGTTTGACAAAGAATACGGTGTGTATGTATGTTTCATAAGAAAATGCACTTGCCATTACCACCATAAAGATAACATACAAGCAATAAGGACAGAAGAAATGTTCACAAAATACGGAATAAAAACGCAGGAGGATTTCACCGCAATCACCGCGGTTCAAAGCTGGTATTTAAAATTAGAATATATACCTACTTAGTTATCCATAATACTCTTTGGAATGTCTTTGATTAATATCTCATTAAAGATTTTCTGTTGTCAGTTGTTTGAATAGGAACGTTGCACAGTTTGTAGAATTTCAAGTGTGTCCATTTCAAATTCAAATGAAATTAATCACTCGTAAAAACTCTTTATCCGTCGTATCTTTCCACAAAAGATAACCTGTCAAAACACACCAATGCCGCAGACGCCATTATTTCCAAATTCAAAAAGCTCATTGTGTAGTAAGTAGGAACGCCATTTTGATTTAATCAATCGCGCATTATTAATGGGTCCGCCGCTTTACGATACGAGAGTTATTTTTATTATTTTTCATATCGATATGCTCAATGCGGTAATTGGAGACGAAAATGATCTCGCATTCATCGATTCGGGCACATTCAATCGAATTCTTTGCAGGTTAAAAGCTAAAATATCGATTACTCAAAGAGTATTTTTCGGATGTCAATTTAATATGATGCTACCAGCTGCACTAGCATCGTATGTGGGAAATCGGCCAACGGTATTTTTGTGTCATAATTATCGTACTTGAATCAAAGACGCATAAGTACCTGATTGATAATCTTTTTAATCGGATACTTGATTCGATATTCCATGCCCATTAGTTGCAACTTGTATCCAATCTGTCGATTCATTCGATTTAGTTTTCCTTTGATTCTAAATACAAATTCATTGTTAGGCTCGTTAGGTGTGCGGTTGATTTTAGTTTCTTTTGTCATTGGCTAAACGAACGTGTGAAAATATTAGGTACAGTCTGCAACGGAAGTAATTTCTTGTGGCCTACATTTATATCTACATAGGTACTGAAATTAAATATTGAAATTTATACAGCACTTAGTTAATAACATACACTGTTGTTTATATATATTTTAATATAATATTAAGTACCTAATTACAAAAAAATAAACAAGCGAATGGCCTAGTTCGTCCATGATTTTGTATGTCTTATCATCACACAACTCTTGTTGAATTCCTTAAGGAGAAGGTTCCAAACATAAAACCCCTTTGCCACAATTGCCACTCATATGTAAAATTCATTTGTTTATTTTCTAAGATTTCTTTGTTTTTCCTAAATAATTGTCGATAAATAACTAATATAAATAATTTTTTTTCACTATATTAGCAGCAAATAAGCGAAAGGCCCAATTAAGGTAAAACTTAGGTATTCCGGATTGGTGCTTGAGTCCAACATCGAGTATCGGAACTCCATAACTGTTCTAAACAGAGTTTCTGAAAATATCTGCCTTAGACCTAGCCTATCCACGATTAATCGATGGGTAATATTAATTGGCATATCCCTCCAAGATGATTCTTCTTATAGCTGTTATGATATTGAATATTAATTGGAACTATAAAGTCATCAGTAACAGAACAGTTAAGCTACTTCGGTTGCCGACTGTACATACCACAAGGTTTCTACTCAACTAACGGAATCCAGTCTTTAGACAGGATTCCGTTTGTTAAAACATAATCACAATTGTAATTATAAAATACAAGGAGAAAATAATCACAATAGTTTAAATTGTATAAGTATTGTAATGATATAGCTATATGGTAATGATACAATGATATAGACGCAAGCTAAAATGTTTACCGCCAAATTATTTTATATTTTAATTTCTCAGCAAGTCAGCTTTAAGTTTGCCTAGAACTAAAAGATCGTAAATTACGTCTACTATTTACGATACACCTTGAATACATAATAATTGGCATAGCTGTATATAATTTATTATATCTTTATTCTATATTAAGTTACGTAGGTATTTAGAAGGTGATAATTAACCAATCAGATTTAAGAATCGGAGAATCTCAAGTACATAGGTATGTATAGCTATGTTGTTAACAAATAAATACACTATCCATTAAATATATTCATTTAATGAATATAAAGTACTTATATTTCTTGTAACTAAATTGTGGTGTTTCATTGTTGTCATTTTATGAAAAAAAAACAACATCAATAGTACTGTGATATTATTATATCGACTACCACAACGTAAAGTTATTAAATTAGGTAAAGCAAACTGAAGTTTGTCTGAAACTGGTCCTTAAGAAACGAAACCCAGATAAGAGCCTTGTTTACGTTCAAACTTATTACTAAATTAATGTTACTACTTTAAAGTGAAGCACGGCACACCAGTTTTATCTTTAAATCTCAGATCAACTAAAAACGAATTGTACTGAGCTCTAAATATAGGCTCAAGTTATAAACGCTATTTTATCGATGCAGTCATTTTAAGCACCGCTCGAAATTCCCGATTCACCCTATTAAAATAGGCAAACTAATAATTCCTTCGCATTCTATCCTCCTGTCCGTACAAGGGAGATCCAGCCATCGTTATAGAAAATTAAGCTTATCTCGCCCCTAAGAAATACCGATAAATTGTTCAAGGAATTGCTTAGATTTAACTGAGGTAAAGAAAAAGAGATGGTTGAAATATTAGCGAGCTAGTATACCTATATAAATATTCGCATTTCTGTTTCATTTTGACAGAAGATATAACTGGGTGTATCCTACATTATGAATAGATTTAATTGCTATTTTATTGTCAAATACAGTTCCTCGTTAAACACATTTTTTTTTCAATCTTTCATTAACTTGTCAACCGTTTATCTATAAACAAAATATTTGTAAACGTAACTTATCAAATTCCATTCAAATTGTCAACGGCCAGTCATAAAATATAAACGGCAATCAACCAGTATTATTTCAGATTTAATCATAACATAACGAGCCTACTCGCATCATCGCATTCTTTATTCAAATACCCATCAACTTGATCGAAAACATTTTCGATAACGAGATTTTATTTAGTTGGTAATACTGGTAGCCATTTTTAAACGTTCGGTATAGGCACACACGACTACACATCAAGCTGTACCTACATTTCCAGTATAAGCTGATCTCGCGTTGTACAGGGTCTCCATACAATGACAGGTCAGCTTATATTGGAATTGTATAGCTTGATATGTAGCCGTGTGTACATACATTACCGCCAAAACTATTAAACACAGTCCATTCGATTACAGACTCTATATCGTAGCAATAGGGAGTGAAGTAATATAGTTCACCGAACTTCGTTTGAATACTTATGTTCGTTCTTTATTCTTGACTACTTTCTACGCGTCAATCATAAGTTTTGACAGTAATGGTGCATGGGTTATCGGTAGCTCAATCTAGCGGCCAGTAGCAGTACTACCGATATAGCTTGTGTCAAGAGCAATAAAAATAGCTCTATAAGAAATAAGTAATTCAAAATAAATGAAGGCTTTTCCTTCAGCTTGCCATAGCCATATGACTGAAATAGAGCCAATTAATTTAGCCACGTTTTATATAAAATAAGAAAAATAACATAATATTTTTTTTTTGCAGAGCAAAGAGCAAAAATGGCGGTCGATTACTACGTGAAAAATTGGAAAAGATCGGTCTCAACTTACCGGCTGGACGACGGAAAGCTGCTAATGTGACACTCCTAACATCTTTAGTAGAAGGTAATTTATATTGAATTTAGATAATCCCTTGACCATTTGCTTTGTATTCTATAAACTTATCATGAGGTTGTTTTAGAAAGTGTTTAACAGAAACGCGTATTATTTTCCTATTTCGCAAAAATAATGTACATTCATTGAAAATATTTTTACCCCGTTATTAATATTATAGTTATTTAAAAAACGCAATAAGTTATTCCACTATGTTATTTCAGTTATAATCATTTATCGTCTATGGTTTATGTTCCGCTCGATCTCTATCATTATAGGCAAATAATAATTTGCTTGACTACCTGGCAATTTGCTTTAAATTATTTTCTAAATGTAGTTCGGTATTTGCTGTGTATAAGAGATAAGTAATAGGCAAGTATCTAATAATTTGGTGATATGTATAAAAATGGGGGAAAATACCTATATATAGACTAGCTATGCCCCGCGGTTTCACCCGCGTTAATGTAGTTCTGGCGTAAAACAGTAACAAACATACATCTATACTAACAAACTTTCGCATTTATAATATTAGTAGGATGTGTACCTCTAGCGGTTTTGGTAGTGCACGCCGGAATAGCTCGCAGATGGTAGATTTTTTCTTACTTACTTGACACTTATCGTCATATTTTGGAGAATTCACACACTATCTTAATAAATTGTAGCCTGTGTCTTTCTCTGATGTAAAAAACATCCATCCATCCACCCATACTTGCAAACTTTCGCGTTTATTGTATTAGTAGGATATATTTACGAGATTCTGCTGGAAACTGCTGAATGCGAGTAGCGCAAGACGGGCACTTGTGGAGTTCTTTGGCCTATGTCATAAAACTATGTAAAAAAAAAAATATATATATATTAACTGGTGGTATCGATCATACATCTTCTGCCAATCTATGGCAGGTGCACTAGCCCATAGATAATACACTAGGTACACTAGCCGGTGAAGCAGGGAAAATAATAGGCCAGCTAGGGCTTGAGTCGTTACTGATGTTAAATGTAATATTTAATACTTTTTTTATTTAAATAAAATAATGTAGGTGATTAGAAGTGCTATTTATCTGATCACATTATATTATTGATAATTAATAAACATTTTTAAACTTCCGCCTTATGGCAATTCATAGCGGCTGTAGTGTAAAGCACAATCATTATGATAGATATTGCTTGTACTTATAACTAAAGTAAATTTAACAACAAAACGTATTTTCCTGACATCCGGGAAAAAATGTAATTGTTGCAATTCTATATTTGACACGAACAACTAATTTAGATACTTGAATTATTGTATTTGATCGTAGGTATAACTGGCAACTACTAAAAATGCTATGTCCTGTTTAAATGACCGCGTTCACAATACTAGCTACGTAGGTATACTATTGAAATAAAATAATAAACGAATGTGGTCATATACAGTATATATACAGTACGCCCTTCTTAGAGCAACAGTTTTAATAACGAAGTCACTCTACGTGAGACTGTCTAAAATCGTAAACAACTTTATCGATATGTTGTGGATCTACATTCTGACACGAATATTAAAAACAAAACTGTGATTAAAATATTACTAGAGCCTGTGCAATCTAAATCAGTTAAGGCTTGTTATTGAATATCAGGTTAATTTACAAAAGATCAAATACTAATCTTCAAAACTAGTACTAAACTGAGTACTAACAGTGGAGCCTGTATAGTATTTAATGGCCAATTGGAGTTTACCTTTAAGTAATATGGCGTAATTGAGTGTCTTAAACTATTGTTAGGAAACTTCAATAAATAAATAAAAAATACAGGGATCATTTCGCTAGTGCGAGCATTATCTTTTTATATAAAAATATAAACATAAAAACAGACTTGAAAGGTGATAACTGGGCACAGAATATAGTCAAGACGATAATATAGAATAATTTTACTTAACCCTTAACCGGACAACGGATTATAGCTACCTCCTAATTTTAAACTCTATTGTATTGTAATAATAGCTTAAACCAATGATGAATTATGAACATACGCCAAGATCGGTTCAGGGTTATCTAGATATAGCTTGCACACTTTAAATTCTGTATTTGCTTTCAGCGGAAGCAGTTCACCTAGCCCGTGACTTTGGTTACGTGTGCGAGACGGAATTTCCGGCTCGAGCGCTGGCCGAGTACCTCGCGAGGCAGTATGCTGAGCACGACGCGAGGCGCAGACGTGATCTCTTACAGGCTACGAAACAGGTTAGTTCTACAAGGATAAATATCATAGTAAAGATTACATGTAACTGGAGGTGTGGCGCATTTTAAGTACACCTCCCCACTTCGTGTCCCAGGTTCTGGTTGTACCTCGTATCCGTCAATAACATGTTTGTAAAGTACCCCGCGACACAGGGATTCATTTTTAAAGAGACAAAAACAAAACAAGCCTTGAAAGTTGTTAACTCTTCCTAGTTTTGTATCACTCTACCTAATTTATTTATTTATATAATAAAATAAAATAATATCCTGGGACATTATTTACACACGGCCATCTGATTTATGGGCATGGCCATCAAATTTGATATTGAAAATCTCACATTACAAGAGTATCAATGCAGTATTCCTAATCGACTGTGAATAATTTCCTCAAATTGTTACTATCTCTTCATCCATTTTTAACACAATGACTTTATGGACTAAAAGGCAATTTTCCGGCTCCAGAATATGCTGTAACTCTCTTCTACATACAAAATAAACTTCTGCTTCGTGCGTTTCTATTCTTCTTTGCATTTATTTACTGGCGTAAACTTGGTTCTGCCATTACAGGAAACCTACTGCGATAGAAAAGTTACAATTTATTAATATCAAATATGAACATAGGTACTATCAAATATGCGGCCCTTGTTAAGTCCTTCAGTAAGCAAACAAATAAGTCAGCCATTTCATTTTCTGTTTCACAAACTTTAACTCCTCGTTCCACAGGTAATAAAAGAGCTGATGGACTTGCTGAACCAAGACCGTTCACCACTATGCAACACACGGCCGCCACATTTACTGGAGCCGGCGATACAACGGCATCTGACGCACTTCTCGTTGATATCACACGGCTTCGGTGGCCCCGCTATAGTTGCCGCACTCACTGCTATACAGGTTAGTTGCTACAGAAGTGTTCAACGTGTAAACTAGGAACTGATGGAACACGCAATACAGTACCACTGCAAGCATGAGACTCATGACTTCCTCGTTCTTAAATTGCTGTGCCCCACAGGTTCCATGTAGAACAATTTACCTGCTTATCCTCCAGTCTTGCTTAATCCTGTAAAGTTGCCATTCTGTCAATAAATTATAGAATATTAAGGCTTGTAGCCTCATGATTTTGATTTAAACTATAATAGGAGTAAAATACGGTCTTATGGTAATATTATCAGTAATGAATTATGGAATCAGCTGTGCCCAAGCGAAAGACAGCATAGGGACATATACTGTGTTCAAAAAGGTATGAGAAGGTTACTGCAACATCGATAGCAAAAAAGTTTTTTTTTTAATAAATGTACCTACGAGACATTTCGCCAAAGCTTTCTAGCCCAAACTAAGCAAAGCATTTCTTCAACACCAATTTGTCTTGTACTATGATCAAATCGCATTTTTTGGATCAGAAGCCTTCTGGACCAACTGAGTCTGACCGCCGTGGTATTTAAAGTATCCTTAGGCCTTAAAAACTTAGGTACATCTTCCTTATAACGTAAAAGCTCCTATTACCGCCAGTTTTAGCTGTCTTAGGATTCACTTTAAAAAAATAGATATAAGCTGTTATGTTAGAAAAGATGTTATATTTTTTAATTAATCTCAACAAAGTATTCTTTGCAATTCAGTAATTAAATTCAATATTCAATAACGCAATAATTACTTAATAATTATTTAATCCAAAAGAGTAGTTGATTCTATTACCGACCCATAATATGCGGCAAGATTCTATTACCGATTTTTTTACTTCTTTTACCGACCGCTACGAAGATGTCACTACTTCTCTACTATTAAATAAAATAAAAAATGTTTTTTAAGGTATATATTATATAATAACAATAGTTATGAGATCACCATTATTACAATATGAAAATATTTAATTATTGCAAAGCTTAGAGAACTTACTTTTTGTAATTTTAATTAATTAAAATGTAACCAATCTCAGAAAACAGTCTTCAAATAATTAAAAGTTTACTTTTTCATTACCTGCATACTAATTATATATTATAAATCAATAACAAAAATATTTTTATCTGTAATACAATCACAAAATACCTTTATAATAGGTTAATTTTATAATAACACATTTATAATTCGCTCAATACAGAAGCTGACCCCAAGATGCTTGGGATTAATAAGGCTAGGAGAAGAGAGAGAGAGACATTAATCAACGATATAGAATTTAATTCTTCGAAAGAAGATTTAAAAAGTTACATGGCCCTCATTCCGTCCCGCCATTTTATTTGATTTGAAAACATATGAAATATAGCCAATGCCATGAAACCATGAATGAAACTGGATAGCAAATATTATTTTACATTAATAATATGGCCTGTGACGAAATCCCTCAAAACGTCACGTTAGCAAGAAATAAGCCAATTTTTTCAAAAATATACATTTTGTTTTTGTGTACTGTAATACTACCAAAAATATCGTCATAGCTGTGAGTCGGTAATAGAATCACGTATGAAGGAATCAATATTCTATTAGCGACCAATAAAATTAATAATAAACAGATAAAATATCCGTTTTATGGAATACTGTTAAATTCAATCTCATTACTATATTATTTTTTTAGTCTCAGTTAGTCTTTAATTCAGATAATAATGGTTATTTACAGTATAATATCGTTATAATAATAGGGATATTGTCTAACGTTGAATCGAGTTTTACACAAAAACTTTAAGAAATAGCTGTGTCGTTAATAGAGCTAACGAAGTAAAATAATTTTAAGAATTGAACAAGAATAAAGTAAAATCGAATGAGGTAGTTTATAATAGATATTATTTAAAAATACTAAATGTTCTCAAAATTTAACAACGCCATGGGTCGTTATTAGAATCAAGTTTTGAAATTCGGGTTCTATTACCGCCTTAAATTAAAACATGATTTTATAACACAAAAACCAATAAGAAGTATTATATCAAGAGTTAATTTAGAAAACAAATATATACGTTACAGTTGTAATGTGATAGCAAGAAGACCAATCCATTCTTAGTGTGTTATTTTCCTTAAGTAATATTTAGGTGTACTTACGTGGCCGGAGACGCCACACTATGAAACGTGCGTCAATTTCGGGTGCGTCCCACTCATTGTCAAATTATTTCTTTCACTGGCTATTTACACACATAAACTTTACTCTTTTTGTTGCCCAACTAAAATAAATAACAAATTTTTAAGGTATCACATTCTGGAACATTATATTATGTCTAATATGAGTGATTTAAAAATTAGATCGTTAATAGAGTACACTTTTTAGGGGGTCGTTAATAGGAGCTTTTACGTTAGTAACTGCTTAGCCACAATTTCATCGGTAACATTAGTTGTACAAAGTATTGTTTATATAAGTAGGTATGAAACGATAGGACGAGTAGATATTATTTTAAAAAGAATTAAGATAAAATAACATAAATTAAAGGTTATCTATGTTTTTTACTTCTACCTTAAGTTTTATTACAATTGATGCCACTAACGCAACATTATAATTGAATCACAAAATTATTCACAAATAGTTACTAATGCAGTATCTTTTGTTGTATTGTCAAACAATCTACTAAAGCTAATAAACCATTTAAAACTAACAGTTTTAATGACGTGAAATAACTGTTCCACTCCGTATAAGTAAATTAATTAGAAGCCCAATTAGAGCCTAAACCAAATATAGTCATTATTAACCACCATTATCAAAATTATAACTGTATTTTAAATCTTTGTTACAGAATTTCCTCAACGAATCCCTCAAACATTTAGACAAATTATATCCTCAAAGTGGTATGGTGTCGTCATCGATGGACAAAACAAAGATGGACCCTGACATCAAGAAGTAACACAAGAGACACGACGATTCCGTCGGAAACAACGAATATGCAAACGGCCACAAGCTCTTTGAAAAGGCTTTGGCGCTATGCTTACGCAATATCTTCTACTGCGTGTTGCTTATAAAGATATATAATGGCAACATTTTTAAATAAAATGAAATTTTCTTTGATTCTATTCTTAACGCACTCATAGCCGGAAAATTACTCAAAAACTTACGTAACGAAGAGTGCGTACATAATGTACAGCTGTGACCCATATTTTCAGCTGAAGTGTTGGATATTATATTAAATACAATGCCAATAATAATATCACCATCAAAAGACATACGCAGTATAGCCTTATAAGAAAGAACCTCATTGGCCTCAACATTATTAATTCAAGCGACTATTTTAAAAATAAAATTATTACTTGTAAAATAAAACTGCCATATAAGTATGATTGAATGCATGAAGATTGCGTATTTATTTTTATGATGATCTACGATCTTCGCATACAAATAAAGTGCAATTATAATACTCATGATTGTGAGAAATGTATATATATAGTTTAGATTTAAAAAATAATATTAATTAAGCATTTATAGTGAATAATTTTCCGCTCAACCAGTGATTTTGTATTCCAAGACAAATATTTTTAATAACGAGATATTTCAAATCCACCGCAATAAAGACACATATCAATAATGTAAATAATAATAATATAACTAGACGTGATTCATTGTTTGCACAATTTTTTTAACTGTTTTATATGTAAACTTTTATGCCTCTGTATATTTGATAAGTTTGCAAGATTGAAGCGTTAAGACGTTAGGGCACAGAATAAAAAGTACTGTTAGGGTCCTAATTTATAAATAAACTCCTTTCGCATTCAGTTTCATTTGTAATTGTTAGGTTTTAAGTTAGAATTTAAATACGGCCACTAGTTCCATCTTTAATACGACCCTAAGTTAGTAGAACTGCATTGTGCCTATATACCTACCTCTATGTATGTCATGAGGTTTGCAGAAGTGGAAGCAACAATTGGCTTCATACTTGGGCAAATTCCATTAAAGTTTTTTTTATTTACAGTAAAATTACAAATTTTTCAAATATACAGTTGCCTGCATACTTTTAGATAAATAAAAGAATAAAACCTCTTTAGTTTTAATTAAATTAGAATAATAGTTTTGCTAGTGACTCTATGTGAAAGTGTGCCAATTAGTTTTAATTGTGGAAGTACCCACAAGGGTTCCAGAAAATTAAGTATTTAATATTTATTGTGGCTTGTACATAATACTTATAAAATTACTATTCGCTCGCCTAAAATTAAGTTTTTTTCTAAAATTATTCTAGAATTCGTACATTTATCTATTACTCCATACTTTTGTTTATAATTGAGATTTAATGTCTAATTTGTATAAAGCAAAGGAAATTTATTTTTACAGAACAAGATTCAGTGAGCATTGAAAAACAAATCGTAACAATAACTATCGACAAATCGTATAATATTGACCTCTTCCAAAGACAAAAATTCAAAGTTTTAAAGATCACATTTACTGTAGTTTGCATAGAGCAACTGGGTTTTGCTGATTAAGTTATGAATCAACAACCCATGTCCGAGTATAACTTTGTATTCAAATGATTCGTAATTAGATTTTTTGGTTCAAATATCTCTATTCGCATTGTTAAAATAATATTCGTTCGTTGTATATAATTTGCTCAGTAAGAGTATGTTAACCAGTGAATCATATTCATAGCAAACATTATCCAATTGTATTTTATTAATTTACTAAAATAAAAACAGGGTACCTGCAATCATAAAAATACAAGGTTATTTTAAACAGTGGTGCCACTTGCGCAAAGGGATTTCATTCATTACATGGAAGTGCCAAATTAAAGGAATATTATGTTTGTTTTTAATAAAACAATTTTGCTAACATTACTTATAAAATGCATATTTTCATAATTAGGAGATTTATTTCGTAAACACCAAAACATGACTCAATACTAACTTGTGATAGTGAGAAAAATTATGATTTATAGAAATATTTTTTACTATTTTACGATAAAAATAACAATAAAGTCACTTTCAAAGGCTTGTATTAGGCCTTTGTAAGTAACACTTCTAGGGAAATTGCGTGATTGGAAATGCTACACATTTCCCACATTATTTGTGCCAAATTTCCATCACATAAGTTGTTCAATTGAAATTAATTTAATATGCTTATAACCCGTGATCGAGATAGGTAGTTCTATTTCGGGCTAATGGCCTGAAATGTATATACGCCTAATACTTACTTTGTGAATAAATAAAGATTGAATCAGGCAAATTAATTTAGATTTTACTTTTTCTATCCTTATCTATGCAAAAAATCGACATAACTTTTTCAGCACCGCAACCTGTTTCACATAATTTTAAATACATAATCTAATATCAACAATCTTATGCGGTTAAATCTAGTTTATAGTAAACTTAAATAGAAGTTCTTTACGCGTGACATATGCACTTAAATGCATGTCCATACTATGGCATGGACATGTCTGACGCAAGTACCAAAAATAGTCCTTCCTACTCAGATCAACGATTATAACACTGAGAGAAATTATAAATATCCAACAATTATATTGTTTTATTATCATTATATCAACATACTAACACCAATGGCTCATGTTTAGTGTGAAACATTTATTTCTTTACATTTTTATAACCAAGTTCGATGCATATCGAGTTCCTGTCAAAATTAGTTTCAAAAATAAATTCATTTGTTTAACAATGTTCTGTTTATAATGTAAAATATTCATAAAATAATGTCATGATTTGGACTATTTGTTGTAAAAACAATTAATGTATAAAAACGGACAAGTCATTTTAAAGTATTTTATTCATTGTACCAACTAATTCGAATGTTATTATTATAGAATTTAGATAGCTATTTTCTTGGTTCTATATTGAAGGATGTTGTGTTATAACGGGAGTTCTGAAGGCATAAACTCTCGTGAAGGCTTACATAATATGATTATATCACTTTCAGTGTGTATGACGTATCCCAAAGTCGACGCCATGACTACTATTACCGATATATTGATAAGAATAGCCGTGCAATGGTTGAAGTATATCCAATAGCGCTGGTTGTATGATGCCCATTTTAAATAACGCATGTCGTTAAAATTGTTACTTTTAAATGCAGAAATTATAGTTTTGTATTGATTTTATATAACTTCTAATAATATCTCTGTACTGAAGTTATTACCACTGTGTACTTAAAATTTGTTTTGTGGAGTAAAGAATGGTGTTTGAAACGATTTTTTTATTTTCCCTTTATATTACGGTAGGTAAAAATAAGCCACATCACGACTTACCTTTCCATTACTTTCAAAATATCCATAAAGCCGTCGGCAACATTAATGAAAACAATAGAAAAGTTGTGTATTTGTTTGTGGTTTGCACGACATCGCATCGCCGTAGTCTCCTTCTGTGAGGCAGTCATGCTCTAGTTGGAGGCCGCCGAGCGGGATCGGGAGCGAGCCGATCCCACTCGCAGACGGAGGAGACGTCGACGGGGCAGCGGCAGTAGCTAGAAGCCCTACTCCCCACGGGGCTGCAGTGGCAGTATGGGAAGTGTCCTCTACTGCCGCTACATGCAGCAGCTCCGGGAAGATAGCGATTTGTTTGTGGCACAGTCGCTGTGCCGAACTGGCAAGATTCGATAATAGGGGAGGGCAATCCAGAGCTCTCCCAGGGTACGTGTCCCAACCATCTGGGACATGGCGCATAAGGGGGGCACCGGAGCAGCATACCCGCGTTCCCGGGGCTTCACCCATCAGAAGTCCACGGCAGGTAGGTTTAGTCGGTGCGAGTCTGACATACCCGCAGACACTTTTTGCGGGTGTCATGCGAAGGTATTCCCCCGCCATAAAAAACAAAAAAAAAACAAAAAAAGAAAGATGTTTGCACGACATCGTTAATCGTACAAATGTAGTACATTGCACAAAATATGTTCTACTGTTTAAACTTTTGTTAACTTATGTTGCCGATTTGGTTAGAAAAACAATAATGAGTATTGCACGCATTAAGACTATCTAATTTTCTTAAGCCATCGTTTCATAAGTAGGTATAAAAACTATAAAAAGTTAAATAAAACTGTTACATCCTACTAATGTTATTAAAGGCAAAATTTGTGAGAATGTAGGATGTTTGTTACTCTTTCATGCAAAAACTACCCAACGGAATTTGATGAAACTTTGTAGTATTATTACTAATTAACATAAAGTAGCCTAATGAGCCTGGCCAATGTTTTATTCTAGATATGCGAAAGTAATCTTGAATAAAATACAAGAACATCTGCATTTTTACTTTTTTTATATTCCCAAAGACAGCTGAGATAATAGCAATCAAAGTACGCATTTTCGAGCGATATTATTTCAAACCGCAAGCGGCGTTTGATCGCGCTGTGACGTCACGTGTCGCCTCACGCAGCGCGCCGTCTGGTTTGCGGGTACAAATCCAGGTACTATTCATTTAATCACCGCTGCTGGTGGCTCGTACTTGCGATTTTATTACGAGAAAATTATTAGAAAATGCCTTGTAGTGCCCAAGAGTTTTAATTCCAATGTTAACACACCCAAAAAGTGTTTTTAGTATACCTAAATATCCTATGATAAGGAAGAAACGGATGACCGCAATACGCAGACAGGATTCAATAGGACTGAAAACTATTGCATTTTGTTATGAATATAATTTTGATGTCAATAACTTTTATATTTATACTTTTCTCATGAAGCACTACGTTATCTATTGGTGCATTTTATAATGAACTTCTGGCAAAGGTAGATAATAAAAGTTTAGCTACCTCTGTCATTTAAGGATTTTACAATTTAATCTTTAAATAAGAGACATTAATATTGTTATTATCTATCAGGAACCTTGATATCAGGATGTTACAATAAATATATAAACCAACAATATCGTATTTTTTTAATGAGAATAGGTAATGTTACCTAACTTACTGACGTAGATTAAACATGGGATATTTGGAAAAAATATATAATAACCACGAAATATTTTACCTACTTATACAATATTTCGTGATTATTATCTACGTTTGACTTTAACCACTAATACTTAATAAATAAAAAATAGGTAAGTATGTTGAATATAAGTGAAGTAAAATTGACTGCAAGTGAGGCGCAGCTCGTCGCTGTGTGTCCGAGGTTTTATTCCCGCGCCGGACAACTGTTGTTCAGTGTCTGGATGTAGTTTGTGTCCGTCTATTATATGTTTGTAATATCCTGGGACATTATTCACACACGGCCATCTGATCCCAAACTAAGCAGAGCTTGTACTATGGAAACCAGAAAACTGATATATTACATATACTATTTTTCTTTTATAAATACATACTTATATAGATAATTTACACCCAGACTCAGGACAAACAGACATGTTCATGCACACAAATATTTGTCCCGGGTCGGAATCGAACCCACGACCTGCGGCGTGAAAGGCAGCGTATCTACCAACCACGCCAACAGGACCGTCAATATCGTTAACACTTTTGAAGATTCATTCACAGAGTGAGTTTATCCTCTGCCGTTTGGTCTTATTTTGGTCGTCTATAATGGCATTAAAATTTGGAATTATATATAAATATAAAAAGGTACCTACTTATAATATTTTTATTTTATATTATTGAAGTTATACTTCTTTTGGCGCGATGGAGAAAAATGATGAGAGTGAATTTTTACGATGCGCGCGCACACCGACACCAAAAAATTTAACAGCATGAAGTTAGTTCTAGGTGGTATGACAGTGAATTTTTACGTTATTTTTGTTATTTTTATATACTGTTATTTTTACGATGCGCGCGCATCTGCGCGCGCATCGTAAAAATAACAGTAACAATAAATAACAGCATGAAGTTAGTTCTAGGTGGTATGAAAATTAATAACTATGTTCAAGTTGTATATTAAGAAGTATAACTTCTAACGCGTGTACATAAGTAGGTACACACAAGTTTTTTTTTATATTAGATTAGTTAGTTCTTTATTAGATTTAATTAAAAATGTACTGAACTCAAAAAAAAAATAAGTAACTAACTAAGTCGAGAGTATTATTGGTATATTAAGAAACTTTGGATTGTGAGTAAATTTAAAGAACATTTAAATTATAATTTTCTTAGTCATTAATTAGCAAATTCCTAATTTAATTTAGATCTTGCTTACAATCAAGTTTCTGAAGTAATCCTAATCAGTCATTATGTTCATTGTATCACAATAATTATTTTCTTATTTAAATTATAATTTTCTTAGTCATTAATTAGCAAATTCCTAATTTAATTGAGATCTTGCTTACAATCAAGTTTCTGAAGTAATCCTAATCAGTCATTATGTTCGTTGTATCACAATAATTATTTTCTTATTTAAATTATAATTTTCTTAGTCATTAATTAGCAAATTCCTAATTTAATTGAGATCTTGCTTAAAATCTAGTTTCTGAAGTAATCCTAATCAGTCATTATGTTCGTTGTATCACAATAATTATTTTCTTATTTAAATTATAATTTTCTTAGTCATTAATTAGCAAATTCCTAATCTAATTGAGAATCTTACAATCAAGTTTCTGACGTAATCCGAATCAGTCATTATGTTAGTTGTATCACAATAATTATTTTCTTCTGCCTCTTAAAACAAATATATAAAAATATTACTTTAATAATAACGCATATTTAAAAGAGAGATATCAATAGGAAATCTGTAAGTAGTTTGACGTCGATTGTTATAATTTTCAATTTTAGGAAATGGCAAAATATACTTAATTTCCGCAATATTAACACCAGCCGTATCAGGTTCCTTTGGATCAATAAATGTCTGTTGAATCTTACTCTTTAATTTTAAGTATGAGACATAATAATCACAATCTTCTTCATCATCTAAAATTTCCAGAATTTTACCGATGTAATAGATTTTTTCATTTTTTGAATTAAAAAGTATTATAACAAAGTCATTTTTACGGGGACTACGCTTAAGTGGTGGGAAATCATCTCTCAGAACTATCTCATCTTCATCAGAATCACTCGTAATCTCATTTATCTCACCGCCAGAAGATGATCCACTTGCCTGAAATTCTTCTTGATCTTCATCTGAAGATTCAAATGGGGTTACATTTCTCTTTCGTCGTTTACAAATATTTTCCTTTCCTTTGAATAAGTCACGAGTAACTTTTTTTTACAGCTTTAGTGTTTGCTTTTTTAGACTTCTTGTTTTTCCTTTCCGCAAGACCATTTTTTTCTGGCGTGTCGGTGGCGATCACACTTTTGCCAGCTTTTCTTCCACCTTTTCTCATATTTCGCGGTCCAGCTTTTAAAATGGGTCGAAAATCTTTCGGAGATACAAAATTAATATAAGGTTGTGAACTCTCCGGTGTTATTATACTGGTTGATGGTCTAGCAACATCGTATGGAGTAGTAGACTCTTTTATCGTTGCAAAAGATGTTGCTTTAAGAGACAGTGAAAGTAAAGTTCTAGTTTCAACCGTATTTTGGTCGAAACTGTTAGTAAGTACAGATGGTGAAGATGTTCTATATTCACCCGGGTCTTGATCAGCATTCAGTTCTGCTACATCCGCCAGGCTTGTAGCACAGCTTGTAGCGTCGTCGTCATCTATATTTGTTGGTGTTGTTTCATCTAGTACTGGATCTGGCCTGTCTGTAACGTTGCTTGGTAAAAAGTTTAACTCCGAAAAAATCTCTCTATTAAAAGGAAAGATACCACATTTTTTTAATGCGTTTGTTATGTTTATTGGGGTTAAAGCTTTCAAGTATGCTTCTCCAACACATTCTGCTACATAAAATAATAAAATAAAAATGATTTCTTGGATTTCACAATTACAGTTTACAATATTATGAGGCTGCCCCAGTAAGTTATAAAATACTTGTGTTGGGGCTACCTCGCTCCTTCCCAAGTTACAATATCCAAACCCTAAATAATAGTAATATAAAAAAAAACAAATACTAGAACTAGGTACATACACTAAATATTGACAGCTCTAGGTGGGTTATGTGTTGTGTGTGTGTGTGTGTGTGTGTGTGTGTGTGTGTGTGTGTGTGTGTGTGCGCGCGTGCGTGTGTGTTCATTACATTTAGAAAACTCGAACCAGAATATTTTCTGTTTCCTCATATGTAAGAGATTTTAACCATTCTGTGATATTTTTTTTGCACTCATAAAGTTGCATAGGATAAATACTCAATTTAAAATTAATTTTATTATAAATGTAAGTTGATTTTGTAGTGTATTGACGTCTAGCAAATTCAGTTCGAACTCTTGGAGAGTGAGCCACATTATGTGTACGCCGTTTGTACTGATACTCCGTACTGTACGGGACAGTTTTATGCACGCGCAGAGAGATATTTAAAATATACAACTTCCTTACTGTCAGTAGATTGCTAATCTTGTAAAGGTGGTCTGTTGAGTACCTAAATGGTTTAAAATACATAACCTTAATAATTGACCTCTGGGCTCTTTCAAGTTCAAAAAATTTGGTTTTAGTTGCACCTCCCCATACCGGTATACAATATATTATGACTGATTGAGCCAGAGCAACGTAAATTTTATTGAGTAGTTCTGCCGATGTTACTTGTCGTAGGCTTCTAAATATCCATATTAGTTTTCTGACTCTTGTCATGAGGACTTCAATATGAGAGTGCCAAGATAGTCTCTGATCTACTGTAACACCTAGATATTTGATAGAACTAACACGTTTGATACTCTGACATCCACAATCTAGTCCGGGAGGACCACCACACATATGAATGATAACTCCGAAATTGTTGCCCGGTTGGGACCTTAGAGTCGGACTAAAACAAATAAAATTGGTCTTAGAGATATTTAGGGTTAATAAATTTGCATTAAGCCAGCTAGCTATTAAAGCCAGACCTTGTTCAGTAGCAGCCTGTACCGCAGGCCACGAGACTCCTGAAAAGACAACTGCGGTGTCATCCGCATAGGAAAATATCTTTCCGCCATTGCACCCAATGTTACAAAGATCATTTATATATATTAGGACAAAACAATGTCGGACCGAGCACACTTCCCTGTGGGACACCATAGACTACATTTTCTTCTTGGCTTGTCACGTTGTCAATTTTGACTTGCTGCTTCCTGTTCTGAAGGTAACTTTTAAAAAGGGAAAGTGTGTTACCTCTAATACCAACTTTTTCAAGTTGGTTCAGAAGGATGGGGATGGAAACGGTGTCAAATGCCTTCTTGAGATCTAAGAACACTGTTAAGCACTTATATCCCTTGTCTACCTTGGAGGTAATCTCGGTAGTCAGCGCTATTACAGCGTCTTGTGTAGAGATACCCCTCCTGAATCCATATTGGGAGTTTGCTAATATGTTGTACTTATTCAGATATCCTACTAGTCTATTATTAATCAATTTTTCTAAAATTTTTGAGATACAAGTCAAGACAGATATCGGCCTATAATTATTGACATCGTTAACGTCCCCACCCTTATGAACAGGGGTTACCATTGATCGTTTCAAAACAGCTGGAAATATACCAGTTTGGAAGCAAATTTTTGCTAGCTGGCTTATTAACGGGACTACAAAATCCCTAGACATTTTCAAAAATTTTGTGGGTATACCATCCCAACCGGGTGAGCTTGAAGAGTCGAGATTCATCAGTATGCCGTCTACTTCCTGGGGGTCTGTCTCAAGTAACACGAACGAGGAGACCTGCGATTGTATAACCACGTTATTTATAGGTGAGTTGAAACTAGAGATAATGTCCTCAGCCAACGTTTTCCCAATACTAACAAAAAACTCATTTACTCTATTTACGGAGCTAAGAGGATCTGGAGTAGTACGTAAGAGACTGATGTTTGAGGATTTGGGAGGTTTAAATTGAGTGACCTCATTTATTTTTAGCCACAGTTGTTTGGGATTGTTTATTGAGTCAGCTATTTGGGTTGTCTGATACTGTCTTTTTAATTTTTTAAGTAAGTTTGTGCAAAAATTACGGTAGCGTCTGTAGGTGATTTTAAGTACTATATTATAAGGGTCTTTTCTTAGTTGCAATTGCATCCTATTTCGAAGTTTAATACAACGCAGAGCCCCTAATGAAATCCATGGCTTCAAAGTTCTCTTACCTCCAGAAACCATTTTAACCTTAGTGTGGGAGAGCAATGACGTCTTGAGCACATGTATCAGTTGTTGAGCTAGGATATCAGGGCTGGTATTAGTGTTGAATAACGACATGTCAGTATTTATTAGTTGTTTATAAGCATTTTCGAAGTCAAAGACCGACTTATATTTTCTGCTCGTACTATTCCTAGAATTAGTTTTGATTTTATGAGTAATGTTTAATATTACCATAGCGTGATCTGTAATAGAGGTATTCAAGACAGCGACTAATGCTAGGTTTTTAGTTTTATCTATCTTCAACAGTACGTGATCGAGACAGTTTTGTTCTCTGGTAGGCAGATAATGCCCTGGTAGAAGGCTTTGGCCCGCCAGCATGTTAAGATAATTTAACCTATTACTACGCTGCTGTGCTGTTTCGGAATCTTTGTGTATTAAGTTAATGTTTATGTCACCCAATATTAGAATATTTTTATGAGTTTTAATTGTATCGAGATGTATGTTTAGAGAGTCTATAAAGTTATCGGCACAGTTATTTGATGGGGAGCGATATATGCCTATAATGGTGTAGTTGGAGACACGTACCTGTATGGCTGAGGCATGTATTAATTTAATTTCCTTTACACAAGAAGAGTGGTTATTTTTAATATAGATAACAACCCCATCATTTTGATTAAGCTGATTGGTTGTATAATATGAGGTGTAATTGTTAAGAATAGGCAGTAGTCTCTTAGAATTAAGTCTACATTCTGTTATAATTAGTACATCTGGATCATATTTCAATTGACTCAAATTTAGTTGTAAGTCATCAAAATTAGCATAAATACTCCTAATGTTTTGTGTCAAGACCATAAAGTTCGAGTCCCTTTGTAAATAATTGGATAATTCTTCAATGTCAATTAAAGCAGATTTAGCTGTTTCAAAGTTGTCCAATTCCCTCAAGGTATTCAGATTACTATCCATTCAAGACTATATGTACTGCATGGTGTAGCATACACTTTAATTGATGACATTTCGTTTGTAGGTGCATAAGGTGGTAAGCTTAATGCTCCTAAAGGTTCATAACTGGATCGACATTGAGGTAAAAGTAGTGTGACTGATTTGAGACATGTTGAGTAGTTATACGGGTGTGAGTTAGTATAATTGTAAGTGTAAATTACTTGAGTGTAAAAGGGCTGAGCCATTAAAGTATATATGGTGTTTCTGTTACTTAACTTAACTAAAATAATTATACATGCAAAAACAACGTAAGAAAAGAAGATGACAAAAGTTGTTATGTTGCTTAGTCACATATCTTGCATCTGGTGGTGGACTTGGGCTTCATTCTTGATTAAAATAACACGAGTATTTTCATCCTTTTTCACAAAGACTCGTCCGTGTTTGGTCCAACAATATTTATATTGTTTACTTTTTGCTAAGTCTCTGGACAAGAAGAATAGGCGGGCCCCTTTGGGCGTTAATTGTTCTGATACAAAAACCGGGGTGTCCTCGTTTGTAGTGAACCCAAGGTGTTTGGCCCGAAGTTTTGTTTTGTTTATTAAATTATAGGTCTTAGTTTTCTGTAGGAAGTCCGATTTTACTATTGACGAACCAAGTTCTACAGTGATGGGAGTATTATTAATACCAGCTTTTTTTCCCTGGATTCTATAAATGTCAGTTATGTCTTTTTGCACCAAATCAAGCTTTATATTCTTAGAGAGACATAAAACCATACTGATTAAGTCATCTCGACTTTCATTAGGTTTTTTTGGGACATTCTTTAGTTCAATACTAGTCTTACGCGAACGCCTCTGCAAGTCCTCTATGTTTTCCTCAAGAAGAGTAATATACTCCTTGTCTTTTTTTGACTGTAACTCAAGAGATTCAATCTTCTTTTGGAATTGCTCATGCTGAGCCGATAGGCGTTCAATTGAAGCTACAATATTGTTGTTTGAAAGTTGAAGTCCTTTGAGATTTGTAGTAATTTCCTTAAGTTCTTGTTGCTGGCTGGTTATGAATGTGGAAAACAAATCTTTAATATATTCTTTAAACTCACAAAACTCTGATGGTAAGTT
Organism: Pseudoips prasinana; assembly: GCA_951640165.1. NCBI lineage: Eukaryota > Metazoa > Arthropoda > Insecta > Lepidoptera > Nolidae > Pseudoips > Pseudoips prasinana. Next base: position 12,316,044 of record OX621254.1, read on the forward strand.
TTCCACTCTCACCCTTTTTTGGGTTCGAAAGAAAATTTGGCTGTGTGGATTCTATGTCATTGACGTTCGAGTCAGAAAGTGATTTATTTAGTTTCGGTGAAGACATAGTAAGTAATATATATTTCACGTAATTTCTGTTGAAATCTGGATTTTGTTAATTGTTTGATGATAAAAATGTGTAGTAGAATTACAAAAAGAAAATGCGGCGGGCACTAGGATTCGAACTTGCTTTCTCGGGGTCTTAGTAATGACCATTAGCCATTAAGCCACCATGACAAGTGACAAATGCAATGAAATTATGTTTCTATAATCATACATACATACATCATATATAGAAATGGGTCTTCCTGGGTTGCGTAATAGCCACGAGTCAACAGCAGCGTTATAATAACATTTGAAAGGACCGTTTACACCAACGTCAAGCGGTTGGAGCTTGTTTGTAGTATGCGGATGCAGCGTCAAAACTGTGACTCCCGATTTCTTTGCAATGTCAAGTGGAGAGATGACTCTCAAGGTTATCCATAAGTAATAATGACGGATTGTCTTTCGAAGAAGCTGTGAATTTCACGAAATGTTTCATCGCTTCAACAAAGAGATCACTATTCATCCAACCTGTCTTAGAAGCCAATCCTATCGTTCCAGTAGGTGCACCATTAACCATATGTGCTACGTATTTCTTGCGAGGGAAAATCATGACTGGTGGGTGTGCTTGTCCTGTTGCATTAATGATAAAACACGTAGTTATTAAAATCCCACGCTCACCACTTGTTATCTTAGCGATATTTCTACCTTTTTGGGCTAACACTTTTCCAGGCCGTTGTGCTGTAGTGGTAGATGTCTCATCCAGATTATAAACCCTAGTGCCGTCACCAAATTGTGAAAATCTTCCATACACTTCTTGAAGATTGTCAAAAAATGATTTGACATTCGTTGCATTGAATGATGTGGCTCGTGCAATACTACATGCTTCTGATTTTTTAATGGACAAATCAGGGTGCCTTTTTTTAAATCCACGTAGCCAGTTCTTACCTGCCATTCCCTTTTCTTTCCAACTAATAGGGTATCCGAGTTTATTTATTTCCGCCATTTGTAAGGCGAGTTTTCTACACTCCTTTGTATTTAAACCATAAAATTTGTTGGCACAATCCAGAATATAAGTCTTTAAACTTGTTTCTTGCTCCTCTGTGAATATTTTATTTGCGCTGTAGTTTGGTTCCATCGAAGCAGAGTTGTCTTTCATATATTTTATTACGTATCTTCTTAATGTTGGATATGGTATGTTGCTATCTTTTGCAGCCTTTCTCAAGCTCATACCGTTGAGATGTAAATTGACAGCAACCTTCATTGCTTCAGATAGGTGGGATCCTTTTTTCCTCGCAGACCTATCTAATTTTGTTCGGCCCATCCTGAAATTTTGATTAGTTTTTTAGTTCGTAAAAAACTAATTTATAAGTACCTAACTTATAAAAAAGCACATTTTCTGGGTTAACACTCAATCTACTAATAGAGGTACGCAATGAACCAAGGGTAGTACTCAATGAACCAAGGATGGTACTCAATGAATCACTGGTTCATTGTGTACTCTTAAAATGGTTCATTTTGTACCACCCCATACTAACAAACTTTGAGGTTAAGTAGCCACATGCACAAACACGAGGTGCTTAACGAAACTATCCTATGTAAAAGCGCAAAAAACAACGAAATCATCAATCCAATTGACATTCAACTACTGTTAACAAAAATAAAATGAGACGAAATTTTACTTACGTTATTTTTATACAATTTTTGGTGCAACAACACAAAACACGGGCGTGCGCGGCCACCTGCGTCGCTAGCTCACTGTCGACTGGGGAAGGCGGGGGGGGGGCCTCAAAGGCGCTTATTTAATGCAGTTTGCATCAAACGGCAACGTCGCATTTCTGAATTATTGACATGGTTCACTCTGTACCGCTGGTTCATTGTTAACCACTCGACCCTATGTAACTCACAAGGTATTTAACAGGTTGATGTAATACAATAATAACAAATTAATAAATAAAGCAATGATAAAAGTACAGCGCGCGCGCGATTCTTCACTTCAATGTGTTTCATATGGCGCGGGGCACGAGCGCACGGAGCGACCGGGACCGAGCCGACAGTGACGTCACACGTCGAGCGCGCGATATCTTGGAAATTTAAAAGTGCTCAAAACTTCTCACAGTCATAACTTCCCTAATACTGCATTGATTTACGTGAAATAAAGACTAATCTAATGTACGTAATTTAATCTTTATTGTTAAGTATCTTTTAGTGCAATATTCGCATGTGTTGGTCACCCTCATTATTAGAATCCATATCTGAAAACAACAATATTGTTTTAAGATATTTACAAACCCAAGTCTTGGCTAACTAGTTATGTACCGTGTACCACACAGGATGGTTACTGTGCCTGCTTAGAGTTGCGCAAGCCAGGTGGCATCGCGGGTGGTACAGTTCCGCGTATTATGTAACATACATAGCACATAAGTACCAAGTTAATTTGTGGGAAATGATTTGAATGTGACATTAATATTAAACGAGCATCTCACTCTGTTCGGACGTATTCTTTTATTTCTTCATATAACTTTGAAATATTTAGTTTTTAAAAAGCTAATAGAACCATCCACGAATTTGACTGGCGCTGAGGACAGGATCGCTGTCAAATACGCGTCTTCGCGAGATTTTGAGTGGATTTTCACGAAAATCGCGGTTCCGGGCGCGTACGCAGCGATCTATCGAACAAATAAATTTGTCAAGTGGTTGGAGCGAAGCTGATGGCGATGCCGGCTGGTTGGTGAGTAAGCTTTTTCACCATCCCGTCTTTATGCCATTTTATTTTAATTGTGGAGTTTTGTTAAATATATAGCTTGGAAATCTCTCTTTTTAACTGTAGTCTGGTTTTCGTATGAAATTTATGATATCGGACTTTAATTATATAACGTTTAGTCAAAGATATTATAATATAATTATAATATCTTTGCGTTTAGTAGTTAAAAGATAATTAGAAAAAGTTTTCATTGAAAAGCATTTAAATACATATTTTACTGACATTTACTGTAAATTATATTAAGTAATATTAAAATTATACTACTATTTTGTAAGTGTAAATAGGTAATTACAGTGATCTATATTTCACTTATATTACACAAAAAAAATAATTAATAATGGCAACCGATAATTTGGAGCGAGTCGTTCTTATTCCGAACGAAATGATTAAAATTATTCCCCTTTTCGGTGGAGATAAGCGGCAACTTAGCTTATTTATAAGACAATGTGAATATGTAATTAACAAATATGTCGGGGGGCCCGTCCAAAATACTTACGTTATGCACACAATAATGAGCCGTCTCGTGGACAAGGCCGCGGCTCTCATTAGTGAACGGGAAGAGATATTGTGACTTGGGATGAGTTTAAAAAATTACTGACGCAACATTTTGGGGATCCACGCAGCGAAGAATGCATTGCGATAGAGTTAGAGTCGATCAAAATTAAACAGAGTGAATCATACCTCGAACTTTGCAATAGAATTCAGTCTGTAAGGTCTAATTTAATATCAAAAGTTAATTCACTTCTAGATGCCGACCTTAAAAGAAGTAAAATTACAATTTATAATAATACTTCCCTTAATGTATTTCTGTATAATTTACCCGAGTACCTACATGGTCAGAATTGTTCGTTTGAAAACACCTCAAACTCTCGAAGGGGCCTTAAGCATAGTTATGGAAGAGGTAAATTTCCACGAACAATACACCGCGCGAAATAAAACAGCGTTAAAACAAAACTCTTCTGCTCAGCTCCCGGTTACACCAACAACATTTAGTTTCGGGAATAACACGCAACCGGCTAGATTCAATAATAACCCGACTAACCAATTTTTATCTCCGAAATTTAAGTTTGGTATAGCACCTGGTCAAGGTCAAGCGTTGCAGCATAGATCTTAACAGAACGGGCAACAACAATTTGGTTAGAATCAGAATCAGAAATATTTATTGCAATTAGGAACACATGGTACACTTATGCACGTCATACTTAAAATTATACAATTATAAAATTATACACAATACAGAAAATAAATTAAAGCTTAAGATAGAAGATAGGTAGGCAGATAACATAGTATATATTCACAATATCACAAATACAATAAAATTTAAAAACATCCATTTAAAAAATCTACGTAATTTACTATTATAAATATTAATATTAAATGTCATAAAATGTAAATATTATAATTTGTTATATTCGGCTTGGTAAACACCAAGCGTCGTTATCATTCAAATAATCATTAACCTTTAGTAAGCCTTTTTTGTTAAAATATGCTTGATAGTCAATTTAAATTTATCATACGGCAAGTTAAGCAGGTCGATGGGTATTTTATTATAGAAGCGTACACCTAGCCCCACAAAGGATCCGTGCACCCTGTGTAGACGGTGAGAATTTGAACACAGTTTGTGTTTATTGCGTGTGTTCCTTTGGTGCACATCACTTCTCTTTTCTAACAAGTGCAAGCTTTTTCGTACTTGCAATATATTGGCATAGATGTATTGTGATGCGACAGTTAAGATGTCTATGTCCTTGAAAATTTCCCTAAAAGAGGTCCGAGTGCCAAGTTTATATATAGCTCGAACTGCTCTCTTCTGGAGGATGAATACGGTTTGTACATCAGCAGCTTTACTAGCGTTAAGTATACCGTATGACATAAGACTATGAAAATAGCTAAAATATACTAATCTGGAGGTATCAACATCCGTGAGTTGCCTAACTTTCCTCACGGCATAGGCTGCGGAGCTTAATTTACTAGCCAGACAAGCAATATGAGCACCCCACTGTAAATTCTTATCCAAGGTAATACCGAGAAATACAGTAGATTCTACAGTGTGTAATATTTCGCTGTTGATGATTATATTAGGACCAAGATTTCTAACATTTGGCGTGGTAAATTTAACACATTTTGTTTTTTTAGAATTCAAAACAAGATTATTTACTGTGAACCATTTTGTGGCTAAAGTAAGCGCATTGTTTATGTCATCGAAGTTGTCTTTGTTTCTGTCCACTTTAAATATTAAAGACGTATCATCTGCGAATAAAACAACGTTGCATATATTTTCCAAATAGTATGGCAAGTCATTTATATAGACAAGGAATAAGAAAGGACCCAGAATAGAGCCTTGTGGCACACCCATTTTTACAAACACATTCGGAGATTTTTCACCACCTACGTCCACGCATTGCTGTCGACTATTTAGGTAAGAACATAGTATGTGAAGAGCCCCACTGCGCACTCCATAGTGATGAAGTTTTACCAAAAGTGTTTCGTGGTCTACGCAATCGAACGCCTTGGAGAGGTCACAGAAAACCCCAATAGCGTTCTGTGACCTCTCCCAGGCATCAAATATGTGATTTATTAAAGTGACTCCAGCATCAGTGGTTGATCGCCCTTTTGTAAATCCGAACTGATCCGTATGCAGAAGGTTATGCAATTTAAAATATCTTAATAATTGATTTAGCATAAGTTTCTCGAAAATTTTACTAAATGCTGGTAATATTGAAATGGGTCTATAATTACCAATGTTGCTTTTACTACCGGTTTTGAATAAAGGTATAATTTTGCTATACTTCATTAGATTAGGAAAAGTACCAGTGTCAATACACTTATTGAAAACAATTGTTAAGTATGGAGCTACTAATTATATAATGTTATCCAATAGTTTCAAGGAGATCCCCCAAATGTTACCAGTACTTTTTGCCTTGCTTGCTAAAGTTTTAAATACGCGAACTATGTCATACGGAGTAATATATTCAAAGTTAAATAACGATTGACACTCCGGGACACTTGATTCTAGTATTTTTTTTGACTGACCAGATGAAGAATCAAGGGATTGGGTTAAGGCTGAGGGAATATCAGCAAAAAAACTATTAAATAATTGGGCAACTTTAGCTTCATCGCATATTAAATTGCCTTCGTTAATTATTTCGAATTTAGCGTCACGCTGAGCAACGTTTCCTGTTTCTTTATTGATTATTTTCTAGGTGGTTTTTATTTTATTAGCAGAATTTCTAATTTTATGATTAATATATTTTGATTTGGCCATGTCACAAACTAATTTAAATATTTTGGAATAATTTCTTACGTAATCTAGAAAAACTGGATCAAATCTTATATTTTTCATACCATACAGTTCATATAGAGTGGATCTACTCCTGTATATGCCCGGAGTAGCCCAATCATTAAAAGTAAGATTATCTTTACTATGAAAAACTTTCTCTTTAAAGATCTTCTGGAATTCGAAATTTATAATATATTATTAAATAAGCTTTCATAACAAGCATTGGGATTCTCATGTAGTACTAATGAGAAATCCAATTTAGTCAGTAGTACACTTTTAAATGTATTAATACGACCGTCTGTAATGGGTCTGCTATTTATTTTCGCATTTTTATTAATCTTTACACCGTAATGGAATTCTGCGACTTGACCACAATGATCGGAAGTTAAATCACTTATGATACTTTTAGTTGTTGCATCAGTTTTGTTACAGAAAATGTTATAGACCCCAGTTAGGGTATAGGCCCACGTTTGGTGCTCGACCCCCATTTAATATGCGCCCTCAACAATTTGGGATGCACCCTCAACCATTAGGGATGCGCCCACAACAATTTGGAAATCGCCCTTCAAACCCAGGCTTATTCTCAGTTCGGTTATAAACCCCCTAATTTAACAAATAATCAAGGAAACATATCATCAGATGTCACAATGCGTACTGCACCGGCACAAAATACGAATAGAGGTTTTAAATTAAATGAATTACAGTTTTACAATGAACAAGCATTCGATCATAATAACTACGAACAAAACGATTTTAGTGACGATTTGTACTATGATTACTATATAGATCCATATGAACAGACTGAACCGCATGTATCTTTTCCCGATTTTCTAAACTCACATAGTGAAAGTGCTTCTCCAGAAAATTCCGACCCTAATGCTGACGCACTTTCTCGGATCAAAATTAACACTCTTGACTCTGATAATGATGACGAAACTCAGTCAATGGCTGTTAACATTGATGACAACGAAACGGAAATTAGGAACAGAACTGATCAAAGACTGATAAAACAGGTAAAGAATTAAAAAATCGTGACTCATCTGACGCAATTACTATTTATGACGCAGAAAGGACGATAACAGCAGACTCAGAAGAGACGATATCAGTAGACTTAGTAGACCGGAATTATCCCGTAAGATCAGATAATAGCAGTACTATTACAGTTCATTCAGCAGCCGATATGGAATCACATGGCATTCCAATACTTCAGGAGGCCATTGATACGAAACCTAACCAAATTTTAGTCTTTGAATGGTGTAAAAACGATATTCAGGTAACAAATTTGTCTAGAGAAAAACAAAAGGTGTTGGAGGTTTTCTTACCAGTTGGTAACTTAGATTTAATAAAGAAATTCCTTAAAGAATACATTGAACCAAAAACCAAGTATTTTATATACTTTGAAAAACCCGAGCATAGACGAGATTTTTCCAATATTATTATTAGTCTATTTAAGCAAGGAATGGTAGATTTTTATGAATGTACGAAGCGTGTAGTTATGAGGAAGATGAAAAAGAACAAAAAGCAATCATTTTAAAATATCATGATGGGTTAACATGCCATAGAGGAATTAAGGAAACAATGTTAAGGATCAAAATAAAACTTTTATTGGGATAGAATGCAAGAGACTATTTCTGCAGTTTTGAATGTATGTGAATCATGCAATAAAATGAAATATGATAGAAAGCCCATAAAACCTATGCTTCAATTAACACAAACCCAGAGTGCTCCCTTTCAAGAAATTTTCATGGATAGTTTTAGTATAGAAAACCAATATTATTTAACAATCGTTGACGCATTCAGTAAGCTAGGCCAAGCCATAGAGATAAGTAGGAGTAAGATCAACAGGTGAGGTAGTTAGAGCTCTCATAAAGTATTTTCTATGTATGGAGTTCCTACAAAAATAAGCTGTGACCCCGGTTCGGAGTTTAACAACGAAATGATTAGAGGTATGACATCTATGTACAAAATTCAGTTACATATTACAACTGCTAATAATCCAAATTCGACAGGTATTGTAGAACGATTTCACTCTACGATAATTGAGATCTATCGTCTTGCTAAATAAATAAATACGAACAAAAATGCACGGATGCAGCATCCGTCATGACCTACTCAGTAATGGCTTATAATAATGCCATTCTCTCGGCTACAGGGTTAACGCCCTTCGAGGTGGTATTTGGCCATACTGAGTCTAATCCGATGTTTAATGTAGATTTTGACAGGTTATATACGCAACAACTACTAAAAGATCACCCGAAAAGAACAAAATTCTTATATCAACATTTAGCAGATAAAATGGTAGAGCAAAAGAAAAAGATTATGGATAAAAGAGGCGGAGAGAGTAACATTAGCTTAAAAAAAGAACAGGTTATTTTTGCAAAAGATGTTAACACCAGAAAAAGTAAAGATAAGCCTCGATATCAGAAATTTATTGTTACCGATAATGTTAAACGTAATATAGTACCTATTACTGTAGGACATAGGCAAACTAAAGTGCCTATTAAAAATGTCAAACGCCCTCCACAGGTGCAGTCTGGTTATTCTGACCTTGGTGATCCCAAACCAGGGCCTTCAGGTTCAAAAGATTGAACGTAACCCGGGATTGCTACCAATTAATATTGGACAAGCCTATAAACAAGAGGACAAATGGACAGTCATAAAGGTATTAGATTTAACGGCATATGTACGACATTAGAGTTTAATTTAAGGAAGTATACGCAGTTTAGTGATTTAATTGATAAGAGTAATCAGTACTCCATTGATTTTTTAGGTTTAAGAAAACAAGTAGAATATCTTCGTAGTATAACTATAGATAAGCTAAGACAGCTATTGCCAACACATTCGACCCCTAATTATAGAATAAAAAGAGGCATTATTAATCCCTTGGGATCAATTATCAAACTAATCACAGGAAATTTAGATCATGAAGATGCCATTAACTATGATTCCCTATTTACACAATTAAACCATAAGCAGATGTTAACTGATAAGAAAATTTGTATAACTTCAAAAATGCTAGACACCTTTATAAACAGCACAGACACGTTACATGTAAATTCCAAGATATTAGATGAAAAACTAAGAGCTATTGAAGAGTTGGTTAAGAAAGTAATTAATAAGGAAGTGCAGTCTATTTACTCTACGCAAATTCTGACAATGTTTCACATTTTCAGCATAAATTTCCGTTCGATATATATGTCATTGAGTGAAATTGAGACCGCCTTAGCCCTAAGTAAAGTTTCTGTGCTGCACCAAGCTATCATTAATTCTACTGAATTGTTAAATATACTAAAAGATATTGATAGTACAGAAAATCTTATTATGAAGCCAGTGCTAGTAATTTAGTTAAATTAGAGAAAATGATAACCGTCAAAGCTTTTCTGAAAGGAAACCAGATTACATTTATTTTAGAGATTCCATTAACCGATGGTAACATTTATAATTACTTTAAATTATTTACATTTCCTATATTTGATCATACGACTAACAAAACTCTAGCAATTATTCCCAAATTCCCATACCTTATGGTGAAAGGGCTGAAGTACTAACCGGTCGCGAGCTCCTGCGAGGAAATCGGGGAAAACCAATTTCTCTGTACAGAAGACAATATCCTACCATACGCAGAGGAAACTTGCGTCCAGCAATTAATGCAACTCCGAGATAAAGTAAGCAATTGTAATGCTGTCTCAGTAAATTTGGAAAGGACAAAGGTTCAACGTATTATGAACAATGATTGGATAGTCTATATAAGAGACGTGGCTATATTAAAAGAAATTTGCGGCAGCAACGTGACCTACCAATCTCTACGTGGGTCATACATATTACACATACCCGAAAATTGTGTAGTATCCTTAGAAAATACTCGACTCCAGCATCGGCGATTCTACGGAAATAGTAATATGAAATTAACTCCAATTATTGATTTCCCGAAACTTCAATCCTTGAATCTAACTTGGAATGATATCCTGGACATGAAGGATATTAACTTCGATGATGTGAAAGAGCTAATGCAAATGCTAAAGACCAAAAATCTTGAAAGTGAAAGTGTAAAAAGTGAAAATTTTAGTGCAGTGAATATTAAAAATACAAGCCTGGCTACAATTTTACTATATGTCATTTTATCTATGTGTCTTTTAGGGTATATTTTATATGTTTTAAAAATTAAGCTGTCTACGCGAAATAACCCGAATACTGTGAACCACAATTCGGGTAATTTCACGCTTGGGGAGGGAGAAGTTATGTAGGTACCCTGTACCACACAGCCTCACACAGGATGGTTACTGTGCCTGCTTAGAGTTGCGCAAGCCAGGTGGCATCGCGGGTGGTACAGTTCCGCGTATTATGTATGTTAGCACATAAGTTACAAGTTAATTTGTGGGAAATGATTTGAATGTGACATTAATATTAAACGAGCATCTCACTCTGTTCGGACGTATTCTTTTATTTCTTCATATAACTTTGAAATATTTAGTTTTAAAAAAGCTAATAGAACCATCCACGAATTTGACTAACTAAACGTAGTTTGTTATCAAAGAGTATTTAAATATGTTGTGTGTTATTTGGTCTTGCGACAGGGAACGGTTTCGCGGTTTGCTGTTATTTATAAATTCGTGTATTATTTTCTTTTTTATCACTAAAAAGGTTATTTGTTCTTCACAAAATGGATATTAGCTACGATTGTGAACTAAATAAACAATGCTTCAAGTGTGAACCAGAAGTCCTAAATAACCTAAACATTGAAAACAATTCAACGAACTCAACAATAATACTTTGGAATAAGTACCAAATCTTTGTGTATGAAAATCGGGAATTCGACACTGCTTCTAAGATTATAATACCAGAGTTTCAAATAAGGAACCTGATATCATCGAATAATTTTATAATCTGTTTAGATTACAGCGGAAACATACACACAACTTCATTAAAGTTTAAAAACGCTCAGAAGAAACTGAAATTTATTTTTTTACCCCGTGAGCAGTCTATAGAGATCAGTACTCTATTTAGCGTAAGTCAAACAGTAAGTTTAAAATTTGAATCAAATACATACTGTTTATATGTCAATAGAATTAATACAGAATTTACTATTGAAAAGAAACTAACACTACAGTGTGAAAATAATATCCTCCCAGTACTATTAAAAAATAAATGTATTCTAAAAAGTTTCACACTTTCTGAAGACCATTTTCAAGGAGTTAAAAAGTTATTCAATACTATAGACGTCCAAGATTCCAGACATGAAAACAAAATAATAATATTAACAGTTGACAAAATGAATGTGTTTGCTTGTTTACTCAGTTCCAATTTGATTGAAGATCATACAAAGTTAATTAAACTGTATTCTTGTCCCTCTGATATATGTAACATAGAGGTTGTCGAGTCAGATAATTTGACCATACTTATTGGTCTAACTATTGGAACTGTTGTAAAAATATCATTGGACAATATAAATAGTCCGAAGATCATACATTTAAACACAGCCATTTCTAAATTATATGCCTTTAAAAATACAATATTATATTCTGATGGAATATCTTTATGGAAGGCAGAAATATTAAAATCTGATGAACTTAAATTCAACCAATTTTTTGTTAAACAAATAAAAGACTTCATAAAACTCGGAGATCAAATACTTTGCACCACTTTCATGAATTTGATTTACACATTTTCTATAGATCATGATGAATCATACCTTAAACCAGAAACAGATCCAGACTACTGCCCTGCAGCGAAGCTATTCAGTAATTATGATTATTTAAATAAAATCTTAGATGAAGTCAAAAAGAATGATAGTTTAGCAAAAATATTGAATAAAGAAAAGAACTACATCACTGCTCTGTCATTATCAAACAGACAAGACATTATGGATAAAGTTATAGAACAGAAAGTCTTTGTCTATGAATCTTATGAAGATGCTGTGGCAGAAAATAATGAAATGCTGTTAACAAATAATTATGCTGAATATTTTAATATTAATTCACTATTTTTCTTAATAAAAATCCATACTCTATCAGATAATAAACTTACCACTCTATTATCGAGTACTTTGGGCGATATGAAAATTCATATAGCACTCAATTCCGATGGTAGAATACTCAAAACAACAAGCATAACCGTTGTAGATCAATTACAAATAATGAATATTTTAATACCATTGGAAGAAGACAAATTTAAATCAACCAAAATCAATGTGGACATTAAAATCATGTGCAATATACCTGGAGCATTTGATTCAAAAAAGAAACTATGGACAATATTATACAGAAAAACTGTTATATTAAATTCAGAACACTTCATTAAATTTAACACCAATTTAAATAGAAATATTTCTTTGAAAATGCCACAGAAAACTTTGGAAGACCAAATAATGCAGACGTTTGAGAATCAACATGGAAATTTATTTGAATTTACCAATATTTTGAAGAATAAACCTCTATCAAGAGAATGGGATATGTATGTAAGACTACCAGCTAATTACCAAAATGTTTTTAATGAAGAATATTGCCAAAATCATCTAAATAGTAAGAAAACTAAATACATGATAGAACAATTGACATCAGAAAACTTCTTAAAAGCAAAAAGTAACATAATATTAACAGTTGGTAATGAGAAATTAAGAATAGAAGTACATAATGATGGCTTTTCTAATCCCTTCTTGAAAATAATAAGTGATAATTTAAAAGTAGCATTGCATATAAGGAACTTCTTATCAGATTTAATATACTATGACAAGAACAATCTTGCTACAGGGAAAGAATTTGTCAGTCATTCATTTTATATTACTGTGGAAGTGAGTATGGTCCTTTCTTTATTTATATAAGACTAGCTGTGCCCTGCGGTTTTACCCACATCAAACTCTATAAATTATAGCCTATGTGTTATTCGGATTTATAAGCGATACTAGCCGTGCACTCCGGTTTTACCCGCGTTAAACTTTATAAATTATAGCCTGTGTGTTATTCCAGGGTGTCAGCTAACTCCATACCAAATTTCATTAAAATCGCTCCAGCCGTTTAGATGTGAAGAAGTAACAAACATACACACTCACAAACTTTCACCTTTATAATATTAGTGTGATTACTAAAAAGTTTTATCAGGACCCATTCCATAGTATTTGCGTGAAAAAGCAACAAGCATATAGACTCACAAACTTTCACCTTTATAATACTGGCTGTGCCCTGTGGTTTTACCAGCTTTAAACTTTATAAATTATTTAAATTTATAAAGTTTAAAGCTGGTAAAACCACAGGGCACAAGCCTATGTATTATTCGGAAATATATAAGCTATATTACTACAAAGTGTCATCAAAATCTGTCTTTCAGTTTTTGTGTGAAAGAGTAACAAACATACACACTCATAAACTTTCACCTTTATAATATTAGTGTGATAGTGTTATGACTACCATTGGTCTAGTCACAGTATGTTTAAGCACAGATAAATAGATCCTAGGTCAGGCCAAAAAGTGTAATTGGAATTTTTTATTAAAACTGCCTAAAAAAATAGCAGTCTGGAATCTGGAAGTTGATGGATTTTTAAGCCTGTGCCTTGATAACTGCACAAAACTGCTGGTTCATTATTTGGTTCAACAATATCCCTTGTGAACTGGATACAAAGATTAAGTGGCCATATCATATTGCATTTTGCATATTGCATTATCATACTGTATTTGGCACATGCCATGGACTTTGCAAATTTCAATATTACATAATTTTTCTGTAATAATGGTTTTGTGTTTTTCAGAATCTACAAAGAGCTCTAAGAAATTGCATATCAGGATCTACACAAGAAGATATTCTGACACTGATTGAACAGTTTGAAAGAAATGTAATTGGTGTTTTGCCAATTTAATTCAATTAAGCAAACAATATAAAATGGTTGCATTTTATGTAAGAAAGGCCAAGCAATCATTACATTTTATAAGTACAGGAATGTATGACTGAGCTTTATCGTTGGTCTGGTGGTAGTGCATTCAACTGCAGATAGCGAGGACCTGGGTTCAAATCCCGAGTCGGGCCAAGGTGATTTTAGGATTTTTCTGGACAAGGAAAAATATCTCAGTTTTAGCCAGAAGTCTGGGAGTTAGTGGTATTATATCCCCGTGCCGGAGAGCATGTAAAGCCGTCGGTCCTGTACCTGCTCTCCTTCCGGTCGCGGCGCTTGTCGTCTAGTAGTATGTCTTTGCGATCAGTGCCTCTAGCACGAGTTCCTGCAGTTTACTTACTCGATCACACGTACAGTTTCTCCCATACATTGAGCATCAGCGCCTCTCGCGGAAACTATTAAGAACTAAAACTCTAGTGCTCAATGTATGGGACGAAACTATACGTGTGATCGAGTAGGTAAACTAATAATATCTGGGGACAATGTCACACAGGTCATCCTAGCCCCAAACTAAGCAAAGCTTGTACTATGGGTACCAGGCGACGATATACATACTTATATAGATAGATAAATACATATATAGATAGAAAACATCCATGACTCAGAAACAAATATTCGTGCTCATCACACAAATATTTGCACTTACCGGGATTCGAACCCAGGACCACCAGCTTCGTAGGCAGGAGCACTACCAACTAGGCTACGGTATATGAGCAAAGCCGACACAAAGATTAGTCTAGGTGGGGGTCGAACCCACCACCTTGTCTTAGCATTCAGAGTCACTACTAGAATAACAGGCCATATTTTTTACATTTTTAGAGGCATGGGAGTAGCTACACCTTTATTTGTTTGTATTAAGTGATATGAAAACTGTGATTTAAATAATATTTTTTCTATTACCTACCAGTGTTTTATTTTAAATGCTTATCAACTCAATAATCTATAGATAAATTACTGGAGACTAATAGTCCAAGAGCTGGCACGCATTTTTGGGTAGGTATTTGACCCATCACACTGCTGAGCCATGTTTACAAGTTGTTTTCGAGGGTCATTACGAATCGTCTCGCACGCAGGTTTGACGACTTCCAGCCTCCCGAACAAGCCGGTTTCCGTAAAGGCTTTTGTACCATAGACCACATACATACGCTGCGGCAGGTTATACAGAAGACCGAAGAGTATAACCAGCCATTATGCTTAGCGTTTGTGGACTATGAGAAAGCCTTCGATTCGATCGAAACTTGGGCCGTACTGAGGTCTCTCCAAAGGTGCCAAATCGACTACCGGTATATCGAGGTGTTAAAGTGTTTGTACGAAAACGCCACTATGTCAGTGCGACTCCAGGACCAGAACTCGAAACCTATCCACTTGCAGCGAGGTGTGAGACAGGGAGATGTTATATCTCCGAAACTGTTCACCGCTGCATTGGAAGATGTCTTCAAGCTTCTGGACTGGAAAGGCTTTGGCATCAATGTCAATGGCGAGTACATCACCCACCTTCGATTTGCCGACGATATAGTAGTCATGGTGTGATGTATGACTAAGTGTATGTTGAACTTTCCGTATATGGTGTACGCGTGCAACCTAATTATTGTATTTGTACCTAGCTCATAAGATCATTTATTTTAATAATATACTTTCATACGTTAAACTGACCGGTTGTCTTTTCATTTATTCGCCTTTACATAAATGTAGTAATCTACCTATTACCCGTGAAGCACGTCTAGCTTCGTATGGCGACCCTGCCAGGATCTTTAGTGTTTCAGTTTTTCAGGATATAATAATTAAAATTTATAATGGGCAGTCAAATATCCAAGGAATTCAAAGAGGAGGTAATAATTTCCCAGCAGGGACAAGGAAATAAAGCGAAATCCAGTATGTCTGAGAGCGATTACTCTATGGAAATGCGATATATGATGGTTGCAGTTATTGTAATGTGTGCTATTTTCTTGGCGTACAACTTATGGAAAAAAGTACATAAATGCCTTACCAAGAAGATCGAAAGGCAAGCGACGGGTATTGCTTTGCAGCGAGTTTCAGTGTAATAGGACCCGGCTAATAACTAACGATGTGGAGAAATTTGGACAAGTGACGAATAAGTGCAAATGGTGACAAATAAATTCTGTAAGTGAACTTTATATTAATTATCTTTAAGTATTTAGGATACTTTCCGTTATGGTTATTTTTTTTACGAAACGTAATATTTTATTTTATAATATGTTTTACTGTTTTTCAATATATAGAGCTAATGTTAGAATTACAAAATATATATGTGCAGTTGGTAGATATAAGAACTTATTTAATTAAAATTGGATCGCATCGGCGACAGAATAGTGAAGCTGCGAATAAACAATTTCAAAAAGCAGTAAAGATTTATAAGAAGTATACCGAAATATTTGACATATATGTTAATAAGGTAGAAAAAGCCGAAATATCGTTAAGCGATGTTGATTTACACTTGTCAAATAAGATAGACTCGATTTATGCTGATATAGAAAGTTTAATGATGAGTATAAGCGAAACCATGACTACCAAACCCAATTTTGATTTGAGAGTGGCGGTTAGTCTATTACCAATAATGGACGACACCGAAAAAGTTACTTTACAATTAATTGACGCAATAGAATTATATTCTACTATGATTTTAGATACGGATGCGTCACTTCTCATAAAATATGTTTTAAAAACTAGGCTATCACATAGTGCAAAATTGCGTTTGGCAGATTCATATGGTTCTGTTGACGAAATGGTTGCTGAAATGAAAACACATCTTTTAACAAAAAAATCGGACACCGCGTTACAAAAAAAGTTGCATACCGCTTATCAAGGTGGTAGGTCTATAGATCAGTATGGGAAAGACTTAGAGCAACTGTTTGTGGATCTAACAATTTCACAAGCCGAGGGCAAATCTGAAGCATACAAGATATCAAACCCTTAAATGAAAAACAGGCTATTCAAAAATTTGCCGACGGGTTGCGAAATGAGCGGCTTAGTACTGTCATTGCTGCGCGTAATTATAGTTCATTAAAGGAAGCTATACAAGGTGCTAAAGATGAGGAGGTAAATATGCCTTCCACATCAGGACAGATATTTTCAGCTCGAGGTAGGATGTTTAATAATAATAGGGGTTACCCAAATAATGGATACCGAGGGCAGAGTGTTTCGAGGCGCGGTACCACTACACCGTTTCGCGGAAAACCATTTTTCAGGAACAACATAAATAATAATAGGACATTTTACGATTCGTCGTATTATCGTAGTAGCGGTCGGGGTCGTGGTAATTTTTGAGGCCGTAGTAGGTCCCGTGGATATAATAGCAAGCAAAATTTCAATTCGAAAAAACATCATGTCAATGTGACACATGAATCGCAAGATAGTTCTAAATCGGAGGAAACCGAAAAGTTTCAGTTTTTTCGCGACTAATTACATATTAACTTATCGGAATATGAACTCTATACATCTGTATATCGATGACTATATGTGTACATGGCTCATTGATACCGGAGCATCATTGTCTGCTGTGAAACAAAGCGTGATTCACGCATCGAGCGAGTTTATTCGCCCTAAGACGACACACATAAATGGTATTGGTGGTCAAATTACATCTACTGGGTGCATAGAGTTGATATTACGTAACGAAAATAATGAATCATTTACACATGACTTCTACATTTTTAACGATTTGCCATTAAATGTAGACGGAATTATAGGACAAGATTTTCTATCAAAATTTAATTCTATAATTAATTTTGAAAATCAAACATTAACGTTACAAAATAGTGAGGGAATTCCGATTATTTTACCTGTACAGTTATATTCGATAGGAAATACAAATGATAACGCATGTATAAAGTTGCCCGCGCGATGTGAAATTCAAGTAGATATTCCAACTAATAGGACAGGTGATTGTGTAGTAATTTCAAATGAGATTTGCGAAGGTGTATTTTTAGCTAATTCGATATGTAAGAGTAAAAACGGTAGGGTGACCATGCGTATTATGAACACACGGGAAACTGATGTTAATTTACGTTGTTTTACACCAGAAATTCGTGATTTAAAAGAATATCATTGTTATTCGTTTAATAGAATAGTAAATAACGCGGATAGGGTAAAATCTTTGTTTTCTTTGCTTAATCTTAATTATTTGATTAAAGAAGAGGAGACTTCTATAGCAAATATTTGTGCAAAATTTGCGGATATTTTTCATTTACCAGGGGACAAATTAAATACAACAAACTTGTATGAACAAAAAATTCATTTAAAAGAAAATATAAGTCCCGTTTATAAAAAACCTTATCGTCTTCCACATTCTCAAAAAGCAGAAATAAATAAACAAATAAAACAAATGTTGGAAAATGACATTATAGAGGAGTCGACGTCTGAATGGTCGAGCCCTTTACTGATTGTTCCGAAAAAGACTGATGCTAGGGGTGAAAAAAAGTGGCGTGTTGTGATTGATTATAGGGGATTGAATGAGTGCATACAAAATGATAATTTTCCACTACCAAACATAACCGAAATTTTGGATTCTTTGTCAGGGGCTATGTATTTCAGCCATTTAGACCTTAATCAAGGCTATTACCAAATTAAATTAGACCCAGAGAGTCGTAAATACACTGCTTTTTTAGCTGACAAGGTATATCAAATGAAACGCCTTCCTATGGGCTTAAAATTAAGTCCGAGTGCGTTTACTAGAGCGATGACTGTAGCACTATCGGGTTTAAATTACGAAAAGTGCATTGTTTATTTAGATGACATAATAATAATGGGTAGAAATTTGCAAACACATAATAAAAACCTAATTGACGTTTTTACAAGGCTTCGAGACGTAAATTTGAAGTTAAATCCATTAAAGTGTACATTTTTGAAGAAGGAACTTTTGTATTTAGGTCACGTGGTAACACCAGAGGGTATAAAGCCAGATGAAAATAAAGTTAAAGTTTTACAAAATTATCCGATTCCGAAAAATGCAGACGAGGTCCGTAGATTCGTTGCATTTGCAAATTATTATCGGAAATTTATTCCGAATTTTGCTAAAATTACATTACCTTTAACGAACTTGACAAAAAAATATATAGAATTTAATTGGAGTAAGGAATGTTTACTTGCGTTCGAGACATTGAAAAAAGCGTTAATTAGTCCTCCATTATTACAATATCCAAATTTTTCAAAGGAAAATGAATTTATTTTGAATACCGATTCATCGGGGTTTTCGATTGGGTGTGTGCTAGCAAATGGAGACAAAAAACCGATAGCATATGCTAGTCGCCCACTAAACAAAGCGGAGCGTAACTATCCGATAATTGAGAAAGAGCTTTTGGCGATAGTTTGGGCTGTTAAGTACTTTCGCCCTTATTTATATGGACGCCGGTTTAGGGTTATCACGGATCATAAACCGTTGATTTATTTATTTAACATGCGCGACCCTTCCAGTAGGTTAACAAAGTTTCGATTATGTCTGAAGGAATATGATTTTGTAGTAGAATATATGAAAGGAAAAGATAATGCAGCTGCAGATGCACTATCTAGGATTGAATTGACGAGTGAAGAGTTGAAGAGCATGTATGAGTGTGTGATAGGGGTCATGACTAGAGCGCAATATAGAAGAATGGAAGAAGAGAAAAATGAAAATGTATTGACTGATAAGAGTTCCTGCAATGATCGGTCTGATCAACCAAGAGTTGCGGAAATTTTTAAAAAACCATATCATTTTACAGAGTTAAACTTTGATGAAAAATGTTTACACATACATAATAAACAAACCGATAATTGTTATAGTAGAAATAGGTACCTAATATATTCACCGTCATTGTCATTAATATCGGTAAATCGAAGCTCTCGATCATGTTTCAAACGAGATTTGTTCGTGAGAGAGTTAGAGCAGATATGTAAACAAAATGATATAAAAGAATTATGCATAATTAGAAATAATGACAATAAAGAAATAATTACCGAGTTAGCACGTATTATTACGAAAATGAAAAAGTGGGAAGGTCCACGATTATGTATTATTAAAGGAGTGAGTAGAGTAGAAAATAAAGACGATCGTAAAGTTATTTTGAATGATTACCATATTTTACCCAGCAGTGGCCATGCTGGTATTCGAAGGATGACTAATAACATTAAAAGACTTTATTACTGGACAGGAATGGACCGTGACATAGCTAATTTTGTTAGAAAGTGCGAACAGTGTCAAAAACAAAAGTTCCATAAGCACACCCGAGAGCCAATGTGTATAACTACAACAGCGACGTCAGCATTCGATAAAATATATTTGGATTTGGTTGGACCGCTTAGTAAAGATTGTAATGACTATTGTTACATATTGACTCTTCAATGTGAACTTACAAAATATGTAGAAGCTTACCCGTTAATAAATAAAGAAACTCAAACAGTTGCCCGAGCTTTTGTTGACAATTTTATACTGCGTTACGGTATTCCACGCGAAATCGCGACAGACAGAGGTAGTGAATTCATCTCATCAACCATGAAAGATACATGTCAATTATTGGGTATTAACTGTATTCAGTCAACAGCATATCACCATGAGTCGATTGGTTCTTTAGAAAATTCTCACAAGGCCTTGGGAGCTTTCTTAAGGATACAAACAGATAACCAGGCTCATATGTGGAGCAACTGGTTACAATATTGGTGTTTTTCGTACAACACAACAGTGCATTCTGAAACTAGATATACACCCTTTGAACTTGTTTTTGGCAAATTATGTAACATTCCAAACAACCTTTTGAAAAATGTAGACCCAGTATATAATTTTGATGACTATCCCAAAGAATTAAAATTTAGACTACAAAAATCATGTGAAGATGCACGAAATAATTTAATTCAATCCAAAATTTGTAGAAAAACAAAATATGACAGACAATGTAATTCAGTTAACTATAATACTGGAGATTTGTTACTTTTAAGAAATGAAAATAGGGAAAAATTAGATCAAGTATATTTAGGTCCTTTTACGGTTATAGAAGAATTAGGCGTAAATGTTAAAATAATGCAAAAGGGAAAGGAAAATGTTGTTCACAAAAACAGAACTATTCCATTTTATATGTAACGAGTTATAATATTATTGTGAAGAGTGTACATTTATAAGTAGTTATGCATATCTATTATTATGTTTAAAGTTGCTATGTTATTCATGCTAAGATTAAGACAATGTGTTATTATATAAACAGAGTATCAAATATCCTTAGGTCTTTATGTACTCAGAAACTAGTTGTTAGAGTGATGATGCAATATGTATGCGTGTATTAATTTTAAGAAAAAAAAAATGTTATTGTAATGCCATTATTTTTTTTTCTCAAAATCAGGGGGATGATGTGATGTATGACTAAGTGTATATTGAACTTTCCGTATATGGTGTACGCGTGCAACCTAATTATTGTATTTGTACCTAGCTCATAAGATCATTTATTTTAATAATATACTTTCATACGTTAAACTGACCGGTTGTCTTTTCATTTATTCGCCTTTACATAAATGTAGTAATCTACCTATTACCCGTGAAGCACGTCTAGCTTCGTAATGGCTGAGACCCTTGACGACCTCGGTACAATGCTCGATGGCCTCAGCAGAGTCTCTCAACAAGTGGGTCTGAAAATGAACATGGCTAAGACGAAAATTATGTCAAACATCCATGTTGCACCCACTCTAGTTAAGGTTGGAGACTCTGCACTCGAAGTTGTAGAGAACTATATTTACCTAGGACAGACCATCCAACTAGGTAGGTCCAACTTCGAGAAGGAGGTCAATCGTAGAATCCAACTCGGCTGGGCAGCGTTCGGGAAGCTACGTAATATCTTCTCGTCCCAAATACCGCAGTGTCTCAAGTCGAAAGTCTTCGACCAGTGTGTGTTGCCAGTGATGACTTACGGAACAGAGACGTGGTCGCTAACTATGGGCCTTATCAGGCGGCTCAAGGTCACCCAAAGAGCAATGGAAAGGGCTATGCTTGGAGTTTCCCTGCGAGATCGAATCAGAAATGATGAGATCCGCAGGCGAACCAAAGTCACCGACATAGCCCTAAGAATTGCCAAGCTGAAGTGGCAGTGGGCAGGGCACATAGCTCGTAGAGCCGACGGCCGCTGGGGCAGAAAGGTTCTCGAGTGGCGACCACGAACCGGAAGACGCAGCGTGGGCAGGCCCCCTACAAGATGGACCGATGATCTTGTGCGGGTCGCTGGAAAACGCTGGATGCGGATAGCGCAAGACCGGCAATTGTGGAGATCTTTGAGGGAGGCCTTTGTCCAGCAGTGGACGTCTTTCGGCTGATATGATGATGATGATGATTTGAGGCAAGCTGAAAACTTGTCCTATAGCTCTTCAGACACACCCCAACACGGAACTGCAGACCTGGGTGGCGGGTAGCGGGTCTAAACCAACCCCTAAATTTTAGAAATTTTTTTTTATCCAAAAATGTATTTGAGGCCAGCTGAAATTTTGATATATATAGTTTAATGGACTACTATAACAGATTCACCTCTCAATCATTTTGTATTATTTTTAAGTATCATTCTTTCATCATTTTAACCACCGACGCAAAAAGAGGGGTGTTATATGTTTGACAGACATCCATCTCTGTGCGTGTATGTATGTCTGTTTGTGCCTTCGTAGCTCTCAAGAGGATGGAGCGATTTTGATGCGGATTTTTTCATTGAATATCAGTTTCCTTTGCTGTGTGGTGACGGCCTAAGAATATCGTCACCCCCTCTCATCCCGTGGGGGGACGTAAAAGTCGTCCCGAGGGATTTATATACACCAGAGAACGGGCAGCAGCGTTCTCCTGAGGTGTGCGTCACGATTGCTCCGCCACGTTATCCAAACAGAAAAAGAAATCGCTATATTTTTTGTCAAAATTAGTCAAAATCGAAAGGAACAAACCAAAACTTTGTCAAAGCAGAAATAAAGAAGTTACAGGGATTTTAAGTTGGCCGCGCGAACGTAACGTGCACGATTGCGCGGCCATGGAGATCTCAGTAACTACTTGGGATAGAGATCTAAATCTTTTTGTTAATTGAACATTTCATTTGTCAACAATTGTCAAAAAAAGAATTATAAGACTAAGATCAATATTTCACGAAATATTCACCTTGGAAGTTATGGCCGCGCAATCGTGCACTTGATGTTTCTTTAATCTCGATTATTTCTTAAAAACTTAAGATATCATGCAGTAAAACTGTTACTAGAAGAAAGGTTTTAATATGTCAAAAGTACCGAAAGCATTTCATGCCACCGAAGTTTATTTGAACTGACGAAATCAAGGCAAAACAAAAGTTTCGTGGCCGCGCAATCGTAACGTTACTTTGAACGCTGATATCTCATTATCTATAATTGTTAAGATTTCGGTGTTAACATCCATTTATTCGTAATATTAACCTAATCAGATTGACATAGCGTTTTACCCTCAGGACAATTTTCTACGCGTGTAATCTCAAAAATAATTATATCTCTTATAATGTTCGAGTAGAGTGACCATAATTTCTGTTAAATATGGGATATCTTTTGCTCTACTAAACGAAAATATACCTGTTAGGAATAATTGTTGGAGAATTGGCTAAGATAAGACAGTTCAATACAACATTCTTTTCTTCTATACACATGTTCAAATCATGCCATACAAAACAAGGCCAAAAAATGGAACTAAGTTCTGTCTTCACCACATGATGACATGACGCGACATTGCTGCTTGTACTCCAGTAATTTATCTATATCTATAGGTACATATAATAAAATCGCAGGAATGTCAAAACTGTACATTGAATGTTATTTAAAAAGGATACTTGGGGCGTGATCTACAATCGACATCGAAGCCAAAAAAATAGTTTTTAGAATTCTCGTCTGTTTATCTGTTTATCCGGGCTAAACTCAAAAAGTACTGGATGGATTTACTTCAAATTTTGCACAGAGGTCTACGGGAGAGGAGCTGTGATAATTTATAAAATTTAAGGCGGGTAAAACCGCGGGGCACAGCTAGTCAAGTACCCCGCGACACAGGGATTAGATTCCCAAGTTTGGGCGTTGTCTTTTTAAAACGAAAAGAAAAATAAAAGAATTTAAAATGTGCTCGGTTAATAGGCAGTAAACAATTATGAACTCAAAGCTACGTGTGATGATTTTAGAACTGACTCGAACGGAGGGACTCTACCTGCGGAATAGCAATTCTATTTATTTTCATTTTGAGAGAAAATTTATATTTCGAATTATGTAGACGCCAGCACATCTAGCTACCCCAATCTGTCACATTTCTTTTATAGATTTTCAACTTTATCACAAAAGCATAAGGTTCACTTTCGATTGGGGAAATTTGACAGATTGGGGTAACTTGATTTGCTGGAGTCTGTACATTTCTATTTTATATTTCTAGCATTACTAACCCACGAAAATTTGACTCCTAATTTGAAATACATATTAAACTAGGAACCAAATGTGGGAACCAATCGCGTTATATTTCGTATAATTTATGACCGTAAAAACATTATACTTCACCATGTCAGCCAAATTACGTCCACAGTTGGACAAAATCCTCCGCAAAGTTCACAGAAAAACGCTGCTACCCGTTCTCTGGTAGGTTTTTCTTCAGGACGATTTCTAGGCCCCCACAGGATGAGATAGGGTGATGATATTCTACGCCGTCACCACACAAAGAATTCGTAATAAGTATACTTACTTTATCGATTTTACGTAAATGGTCGAAACTCCAGCTCAAGAAATACTGTTGGCATTACCATTACTGTTTCATTGATAAAATTATAACTCGTCAATACATAACAAAACATAAAAGTCGTTTGACAAACGGAAAAAGGAAAGTGTATTAAACTCTTTTATTTTTGCCAATTCTCCAACAATTATTCCTAACAGGTACATTTTCGTCTAGAAGAGCAACAGATATCCCCATATTTAACAGAAATTATGGTCACTCTACTCGAACATTATAAGAGATATCATTATTTTTGAGATTACTCGCGTAGAAAATTGTCCTGAGGGTAAAACGTTATGTCAATCTGATTAGGTTAATATTACGAATAAATGGACGTTAACACCGAAATCTTAACAATTATAGATAATGAAATATCAGCGTTGAAAGTAACGTTACGATTGCGCGGCCACGAAACTTTTGTTTTGCCTTGATTTCGTCAGTTCAAATAAACTTTGGTGGCATGAAATGCTTTCGGTACTTTTGACATATTAAAACCTTTCTTCTAGTAACAGTTTTACTGCATGATATCTTAAGTTTTTAAGAAATAATCGAGATTAAAGAAACATCAAGTGCACGATTGCGCGGCCATAACTTCCAAGGTGAATATTTCGTGAAATATTGATCTTAGTCTTATAATTCTTTTTTTGACAATTGTTGACAAATGAAATGTTCAATTAACAAAAAGATTTAGATCTCTATCCCAAGTAGGTACTGAGATCTCCATGGCCACGCAATCGTGCACGTTACGTTCGCGCGGCCAACTTAAAACCCCTGTAACTTCTTTATTTCTGCTTTGACAAAGTTTTGGTTTATTCCTTTCGATTTTGACTAATTTTGACAAAAAATATAGCGATTTCTTTTTCTGTTTGGATAACGTGGCGGAGCAATCGTGAATTCGTGACGCACACCTCCTGAGTACCATGTACACCTTACTGCGATCGCCAACCCGTCTGCCAAGCGTGGCGATTATGGCAAATCCCGTCAAATGATGGACACAACCAAACCGCGACCTGCAGTCCCCGGCAGCCCTGCTATTCCCAGCCGTGGTTACGGCAGGGCAGGGGGTGCTAAGAATCCCCGGCAGATTCCACGTTACCAAAAACGACGTCCTCTGGCCCTGGCAACGTTTAACACACGTACACTGCGGTCCGACGAGAAGATAACCGAACTGGAGGAAGAACTGAGCAGGTTACATTGGGATATTGTAGGATTATCTGAAGTCCGAAGAGAGGGGGAGGACTCGATAATACTGAAATCCGGAAACCTGCTGTACCTATTACCGGGACGGTGACCAACTATCCCAAAGTGGTGTCGGGTTCATAGTCCACAAGTCCCTCGTGAACAACCTAGTGAAAATCGAGAGTGTCTCGACGAGGGTTGCGTACCTTATACTCAGAATAACCAGGCGGTATTCGCTGAAGGTTGTACAGGTATACGCACCCACTTCGACATACTCCGATGATGCAGTCGAGGTCATGTATGAGTACAGTTCCAGAGCCATACATACCTCGAACTCTTATTTGACTGTGGTCATGGGCAGGGCCGGATCTACCTAAGGGCTGCTTGGGCTGCAGCCCAGGGCCCCAAGGTTACAAGGGGCCCCCAGACCTCGCTAAAAAGGCGATATAATAAAAAAAAACAAAAAATGCACGTCATATTATTATTATTGATTATAATCCAGATGACGTAGACGAGAATTTAGTTTATACTCCAATCTAAGCCAGAGGTTTATTGCATGAAAATAAACTTATTGACGTGTTCCCTCACTGCTATACCATTTTAAAGCATTTTTTAAATTCGCCAATTACTAGCTGTGAAGCAGAACGCTCCTTCTCCATGATGTACTTTGTAGAAAATAAATATAGGACAACAACAAATGTATCACTTCTTTCCATAAATTGTGATCTAACAACTGACTTGTAATGCGATAACCAAATAAAAGATTTTGCAGCACAAGAATGCAGAAAGGCAAACCTGACTCACTGACTTAAATATCAACGCAGGGCCTAAACTATAAAGGTTAGAAACTTGAATTTTGTACAGGGGTTCCTTTTATAACGTAGGGGAGCACTAAGAAAGAATTTTTGGAAATTCATCCCCTAAGGGGGTAAAATAGGGGATGTAAGTTTGTATGACAAATGCGACATTTTTGAAGTTAAACGCATGAAAATTGATATTGGCCTTTCCGTTAAAAATTAAAAATATGTATTTCAGGATTTTTGGGAATTTATCCCCTAAGGGCGTATATAATGCTTATTTATACTATCATGCCTGTTTTGACCTCTTTTGCATGGGTATGCTTTTGTTCTTACACAGTAAAAAGCTTAATTTTACGTTGACACTGCTTGACAGCTAATGACTTCTATCAAAAATCGATAGTTTTCTCTTTTTTCCTCTATCTCTTGGCGCCAAATTTCAAAAATTCTAGGCTAATGGAAAATTGTCTGAAAAACTATACTTATGTGTTCATTCGTGAGTCAGTGAAACCGTTATTATGAAAATTTGCTTTAAAAAGCCGTGTCTTTTTTCTGTTGCGTAACCATTTTTTTATGGGTGTTGAACTTAAAACATAACTTGACACTATTAGCCAGTAGACGTTTGTATCACTATTCATTTTAATTGCATCATTTTTCAAACCGTTTCTGATAGAAACGGCTTACAGAATTTTAATAAACGGCCTTTCTTTATTTATTCACATTCATTTTACAGTTTCTAAAAGTGACTCTTTCACGTATGTTAGGACGTTTTGTTGTAGGTTACATTGGTCATTATTCAAAATTGTCGCGGGTAACAGCTAGTAGACCATAACTGTCACACACATAACCAGTCAATTTCTATTACTAATTCATAATAAAATAATATAAATAAATAAAATAATTTTATTGTTTCTCTTTCACCCAAAGTTTGCCTGGAAAAGATTGCTACCACAGCAATAAGTTCGCCCTTTGTACAACTAATACTTACGTAGATTTAAGTAATATTTATGATTTTTTGTGCCATAAAGAATATATAACAGTTTTTAGACATGGTTATTCGTTGAGTACTTAAATAGGCCCCTAAGTAGTTTCAGCCCAGGGCCCCACAAATTCACGATCCGCCCCTGGTCATGGGGGACTTCAACGCGAAGCTGGGCAAACGAATCGGTGATGAGCTGAAAGTGGGGCAATTTGGAACCGGGGATCGGAACCCCCGAGGCCAGATGATGGCTGACTTCATGGAGAAGGAGGGTCTTTTTATTATGAATTCCTTCTTCAGGAAGCCGGCACATCGTAAATGGACCTGGGTGAGCCCCGATGGGAAAACGAGATAGACTTCATCCTGTCGACGAGGAGACAAGTATTCAATGATGTCTCTGTGATCAATGCGGTTAAGACCGGGAGCGATCAAAGACTGATCAGAGGCTCATTGAACCTAAATGTCAAACTCCAGAGGTCCCGACTGATGAAGTCTACGCTCCGTCCCATACCGTTCCACCTCCAAAACCCCGAACCCTTTCAACTCGAACTTCAGAACCGATTCGAATGCCTAGCAGACCGTGAAGAAGTGGATACATACCACGACAGGTTCGTGGAAGCTGTCCATACGGCCGGGTCTAACTTCTACAAAACCCGCCGTACAAATGGAACCAAAAAGATCTCCGACCATACCCTACAGCTTATGGGAGAAAGGCGGAAAATGATTCTAACATCCTGATGTGATGCTGCCAGATACAGGCAGCTCAACAGACAAATCTCAAAGTCTCTGACTCGCGACACACGCCAATTTAATACTATTAGTATTAAAGAGACCATCGAGCGGAATAGAGGCTCTAAAGTGTTCGCAAGAGATTTGTCTATTGGGCAAAGCCAACTGACGAAGCTGAAGACTGAGGATGGTAGAATCGTCACGTCAAAACCTGAGTTGCTAGGAGAGATCGAGAAGTTCTACGGACAGTTGTACACGACAACGCGATTTCCTGTCAATAGTCATGCCTCAGATCCAAGAACAAGACTAACCCGACACTACACCCAAGATATCCCGGACGTCAGCCTGTACGAGATTAGAATGGCTCTCAAACAACTGAAAAACAACAAGGCGCCGGGCGATGATGGAGTTACAGCTGAGCTTCTGAAGCCGGGTGGTACACCGATCCTGCGGGCCCTTCAGAAGTTATTCAACTCCGTCATACTCGAAGGTCAAACGCCAAAAGCATGGCACAGGAGTGTGGTGGTGCTTTTCTTCAAAAAGGGCGATAAAACCCTATTGAAGAATTACAGACCCATCTCACTGCTGAGCCATGTATACAAGTTGTTTTCGGGAGTCATTACGTATCGTCTCGCACGAAGGATTGACGACTTCCAGCCTCCCGAACAAGCCGGTTTCCGAAAAGGCTACAGTACCATACATACGCTGCGGCAAGTTATACAGAAGACCGAGGAGTATAACCAGCCATTATGCTTAGCGTTTGTGGACTATGAGGAAGCTTTTGATTCTATCGAAACGTGGGCCGTGCTGAGGTCTCTTCAAATTGACTATCGGTATGACCATAGCCTAGTTGGTAATGCTCCTGCCTACGAGGCTGGTGGTCCTGGGTTCGAATCCCGGTAAGTGCAAATATTTGTGTGATGAGCACGAATATTTATGTCTGAGTCATGGATGTTTTCTATGTATATATGTATTTATCTATCTATATAAGTATGCACATCGTCGCCTGGTACCCATAGTACAATCTTTGCTTAGTTTGGGGCTACGATGATCTGTGTGACATTGTCCCCAGATATTTAAAGTGTTTGTACGAAAACGCCACCATGTCAGTCCGACTTCAGGACCAGAACTCGAAACCTATTCAATTGCAGCGAGGCGTGAGACAGGGAGACGTCATATCTCCAAAACTGTTCACCGCTGCATTGGAAGATGTCTTCAAGCTTCTGGACTGGGAAGGCTTTGGCATCCATGTCAATGGCGAGTACATCACCCACCTTAGATTTACCGACGATATAGTAGTCATGGCTGTGACCCTTGACGACCTCGGTACAATGCTCGATGGCCTCAGTAGAGTCTCTCAACAAGTGGGTCTGAAAATGAACATGGATAAGACGAAAATCATGTCGAACATCCATGTTGCACCCACTCTAGTTAAGGTTGGAGACTCTGCACTCGAAGTTGTAGAGAACTATATTTACCTAGGACAGACCATCCAACTAGGTAGGTCCAACTTCGAAAAGGAGGTCAATCGTAGAATCCAACTCGGCTGGGCAGCGTTCGGGAAGCTACGCAATATCTTCTCGTCCCAAATACCGCAGTGTCTCAAGTCGAAAGTCTTCGACCAGTGTGTGTTGCCAGTGATGACTTATGGAACAGACGTGGTCGCTCACTATGGCCTTATCAGGCGGCTCAAGGTCACCCAAAGAGCAATGGAAAGGGCTATGCTTGGAGTTTCCCTGCGAGATCGAATCAGAAATGCTGAGATCCGCAGGCGAACCAAAGTAACCGACATAGCCCAAAGAATTGCCAAACTGAAGTGGCAGTGGGCAGGGCACATAGCTCGTAGAACTGACGGCCGATGGGGCGGAAAGGTTCTCGAGTGCCACACCCTGCCACTTTAGCTTGGCTTTACTTCGGGATATGTCGGTTACTTTCGTTCGCCTACGGATCTCAGCATTTTCTGATTCGATCTTGCAGGGAAACTCCAAGCATAGCCCTCTCCATTCTGCCGCGCTTATGATAATTACAGTAAGTCACATTTTGGTCGATATTGAGTTAAATACATATTTGAAATAAGGAGACTAAGATCTACATTTCTATATATTTAAAATGTTTAAATGTGGCCTAGAAGATAAAATAAGCTTAAGCATACTTACAGTAAGAAACGTTTAGCACCAAGGCATACTTATTATAAATACAGTATGGGCCCATACGGTTGACTTTTTTCATAAAGTTAATACAATTTCCTAGGTATTGTTGCAGTAAGTAATCTTGCTATTATTATTTTTAAGTTACGAGTATTTTATAAGAAGTGTCACCTAAACATATTCACAGTAAGTGGAACTTACTGTGTAGGTAGGTATATGGTAAGTCAGCGAATTAAATATTTGTTTATATGCGTAGTTCTAATAACAGTAAGATAACCCACTGTGATTACATTTAGAAATACTTCAAAATATGCGTAGACTTTCCTGGAATAAATTAGGTAAACACGTTAGTTACTGCAAATATTCTAAGGCGTTTTGAGTTTTGCGGGTGGTGCAGGATGGGGCAAGTACGTATAATTGCAGTCGCGGACAATCCAGAATAGAAACTGACCTGCATCTGCTGATTTTAGTACGCAGATTTTCATTAGATAAAACTTTATACGTCAGAATATTAAATAAATAAATAAAATTTAAGGCATTTGGTCTGTTATCAAATGATTCATTACTGCAAATAATCTTCAGACATCAAACATTTAGCGAAATGATTTGTGAGGAGAAAAACATAGCATAAATAGGTTAGGTTAGAATTCATTCTTATAATTTTCTTAGAGTTTGGTGAAATTCGCAATGTAAGACGCTTAGGTTGTGAGGAGCAAAGTGACGAGCAAGTTAAGTTGTGAACTTGTGATGAAAACGCACGAGCTGAGCGAGTGAAGCGAACGTGTCAGTGCCAGAAACAAATTTTTGAATTTAGAACCAGTAACGAATACCAGAATAGTTAATATTATTTGAATCTACAGGCATTATTAGGTTACCTGGTTAGAATTTCACTGAATTTCCCAACAGGAAAAGCCACCCTTGTAATAAAAGTCTTCTAATGTCAAGATGCATAGCATTCACTAAGCAATTAACGGAATCATCAATTTCATCATCATATTAACCAAAAGATGTCCACTATCCATATCCAGCGATTTCCAGCTACCCTCACAAGATCATCGGTCCATCTTGAAGGTGGCCTGCTCACGCTGCGTTTTCGGGTTCGTGGTCGCCACTTGAGAATCTTTCTGCCCCAAGGACCGTCGGTTCTATGAGCTATGTACCCCGCCCACTTCATCTTCAATTTGGCAATTCTTCCGGCTATGTCGGTTACTTTGGTTTGCCTGCGAAAATCAAGATATCTGATTCGTTCTTCCAGGGAATCTTCGAAAATAGCCCTATCCATTGCTCTTTGGGTGACCTTGATCCTTCTTATGAGGCCCATAATGAGTAACTATGTCTAAGTTCCGTGAGTCATCACCGGCAACACACACTGGTTTAAGACTTTCATCTGTTGTTATATAGATTGCCGAACGCTGCACAGCTGACTTGGATTCCACTATTGATCTCGTTCTCGAAGTTGGCTTATCATTGTTTCACATACGAAGTAGTTCGTAAAAACAATACAGTTTGTTTTGGTTGGCTCATAACGTAAATAGCTTAAAATACGAAATATGGAACTGATTTTACAATTTTATAGTAAAAAAAAAAATAATAAAGCTATGTAGTTTTTATATTCAATTGTGATTTCATAAGATGTATTTTGTTTCATTTATCTATAACTAATTGAGATGGAATAATTAATTATGGTTGCGGTAATTTATGGTAGACGGCATATTTATACATATTGCTCCTAGCAATTACAGTAAGTGCTTAAGTAAAATTATGAAAATATTATATATTTTGTTAATTGATTTAAAAATATACCGCATTTCGTAATCATTATTGCAGTATGTACTTCATACTAACAATGAGCCCGGCCAGTGTTTTATCCTAGATATGCCAAAGTAATCTAGAATTAAATACAAGAACATCTGCATTTTTACTTATTTTATATTCCCAAAGACAGCTGAGATAATAGCAATCAAAGTACGCATTTTCGAGCGATATTATTTCAAAATACAAGCGGCGTTTGATCGCGCTGTGACGTGACGTATCAACTCACGCAGCGCGCCGGCCGGTTTGCTAGTACAAATCTAGGTACTATTCATTTAATCACCGCTGCTGGTGGCTCGTACTTGCGATTTTATTACGAGAAAATTATTAGAAAATGCCGTGTAGTGCCCAAGAGTTTTAATTCCAATGTTAACACACCCAGAAAGTGTTTTTAGTATACCTAAATATCCTATGATAAGGAAGAAATGGATGACCGCAATACGAAGACAGGATTCAATAGGACTGAAAACTATTGCATTTTGTTATGAATATTATTTTGATGTCAATAACTATTATATTTATACTTTTCTCATGAAACACTACGTTATCTATTGGTGCATTTTATAATCAACTTCTGACTGATTAAATTGTAAAATCCTTAAATGACAAAGGTAGCTAAACTTAAAAGTTTATCTACCTTGTCATTTAAGGATTTTACAATTTAATCTTTAAATAAGAGACATTAATATTGGTATTATCTATCAGGATGTTATAATAAATAACCAACCAACCAACAATACCGTATTTTTTAAATGAGAATAGGTAATGTTACCCCTAACTTACGTACGTAGATTAAACATGGGATATTTGGAAAAAATATATAATAACCACGAAATATTTTACCTAATTATACAATATTTTGTGATTATTATCTACGTTTGTCTTTAACCACTAATACTCAATAAGTAAAAATAGGTATGTTGAATATAAGTGAAGTAAAATTGACTGCAAGTGAGGCGCAGCGGCTAAGACAGTCGCCGCTGTGTGTCCGAGGTTTTATTCCCGCGCCGGACAACTATTTGTGTAACCCGTAAATAGTCTATTATATGTTTGTAAAGTATTATAGTATTAATATTGTCTTTGACAAAAAAAAACGTTAAGAATGACAGTGGTATTAATCTACAGCAGTTAGCGGGCCGCTGAGTATAGTACTTACCTGCGTACGTAAGTATACTTGGAGATGGTGTACAAAATTTTACAAACATTATGCTAGAAATATAATAGTACCGGCCTTCATTGTATCCTAAATACACATCGTTAACAGTTTTGAAGATTCATTCACAGAGTGAGTTTATCCTCTGCCGTTTGGTCATATTTTGCTCGTCTATAATGGCATTAAAATTTGGAATTATATATAAATATAAAAAGGTACCTACTTATAATATTTTTATTTTATATTAGTTTAGTTAGTTCTTTATTAGACTTAATTAAAAAGTACGAAAACAAAAAAAAATAAGTAAGTAACTAAATTGAGAGTATTATTGGTAGATTAAGAAACTTTGGATTCTTGACGCCGCATGCTACTGTCAATCAAAGTTTGTCAGTCGTGTAAGGAAATCTACCTCCCATGTATCCCTCTTCCAGGGTGCAGATATATGTAACTCACAAGGTATTTAACAGGTTGATGTAATACAATAATAACAAATTAATAAAAAAAGCTATGATACAAGTACAGAGGCATCACTTGAATGAGTTTCATATGGCGCGGGGCGCGAGCGATCGGAGTGAGCTGATAGCTGACGTCACGCCAAGCGCGCGCTATCGTGGAAATTTAAAAAGTGCTCAAAACTTCTATAACTTCCGTAATACTGCATTGATTTACGTGAAATAAAGACTAATATAATGCACGCAATTTAATCTTTATTGTTAAGTAGCTTTTAGTGCAATATTCGCATGTGTTGGTGTAATTCACACACTTACTGTACCAATGCACAGTGGTTCGTGTAGAACAAGCTAGCTGGACAATATTATTTGTTTCGATTTTTATTTATAAATGAGGTTATTAAGCAAAGATATAAGGGTCATAATACTATTTGAGGTCCATTGGTCGTTTGAGCAGGTATAGTGAAATAAAAACACAATATTTTTTTAAACAATTTTATAAATAAATTTAACTATAAATGTAACTATAAAATCTAATATCAGATACATAAAATACCTACTTAAAAACTAAATCGATCACTCATCATCACTATCATCAGATGAATCATCCATTGAATAGTCATGATCATGAGTGGCAGAACTATGAAAACTAGAAACTATATTAACATTTTGTTCCTTAAAGCTAGGTTGAACTAATAAATCTAGGACTTCGATAGGGAATGAACCTATTTTCTTCCGGGGAATTTCTCTTAAACCATTTATTACAGGGTCAGATGTTATCAATAACATATTAAGTAAATCTCTATTCGTAGCTATTCTTTGCACAGCTGCTATTTCTTGCACAGCTGCTCCACTTTTCAGCCAATTTTGAAGAATATTTTGAGATGATGACCTTGACGTCTCTCAGGGACTGCTCCGTAACACCATCAAAGTCATGTCTCAAAGATATAAACCGAAAGAGCTCCACGTTTCGCGTTTCCTTCGGGTGTTTTAGCCATTCTTCAAAAAAGTCCATTTTTGAGACGGTGAAAACTGTTTAAAGAAAAAAAAAGAAAAAAATTAGTTGTGCAAATAATTCGCAATATTTTTTTCTACTAATTACTACTAGATACTTGTGAGAATCATATAAAATAGATTTTACAGAGTGGACATGAGTGGACATGTAATATTTTGACTATTGAATTCAAAAATATGGGTGAAAAAGTCCACTTTTATCGAAACATTTAATTTAATAAAATTAAATAATGAAGATCCTGTGATAAAAATTAACTAAAACAAAACTACTTACCCTTATGTACACAATCCATCACAACAACACTATCACAAATTTCTTTTAGTGACTTAAAATAATGTTAACAATATGGTGTAAAAATGCAAATGAATGCACTTTGAATTATCAACACTTTATATACTTACCTTAATGACGGGCCTAATGAGGGTAATTACGAAAATTAATAGATGTATTCCTTAATGTATAGGGCTAATGAGTTCATCTTAATAATTAACTATTAGGAATTGAAGAGTTGTTTTTGTCCAGCTAGTTTGTTCTACGCGAATCACAGTGCAATGTTAAGAAAAACTTTATTTTTGTACTGTTCATTCCTTAACGTAAATATATTTTCGAGCTTTTTAACTCAAATATTATATTTAAATTAAAATTGTAACTAACAAATTGTAAAACTAACCTATGTTGACGTTAAGCATTTTAGAAGACTTAGGTACAGTTTATATTTTAGGAGATATGTCAAAAGTAAAAATAAAAACTTTAACCGCCGTTTTCTCGAAAGTGTCTCCAAGGCACTTACTGTATATATCACAAGCACGGCAGCATTGCTCTTTGGGTGACCTTATGTTGTCTATTAAGGCCCATAGCGAGCGACCACGTCTCAATTCCGTTAATCATCCCTGGCAACATGGCAACACAATACATGTAAACATACAAGTATTTAACTATGTACCTACTTTAAGTTTCTGTAAACTAAAGAGTCGTTAAAATTGTATTGGTGTTGGTACCGTTTGGGGTCGTGGACCCTCTGGTCGGGGCCGCGATAGCAGCGCAAGTGCGCGCGAGCCGAGCGTATGAATGAAGACCTACAAATGTCTAGACAGTACATATATTTCTTTATAAATTGTGTTATGTCCGAAATCGTAGAATAATAGTTGTTGCCTACGTGTATAGCTATCTAGTCCTTCGAGGTGGTTGGTGTTTTTTTTTTGTTTTAAAGATAACGCCCGCACTAGGGAGACTAATCCGTGTCGCGGAGTACTTTACAATCATATAATAGACGGACACAAATTACATCCAGACTCCGAACAACTATTTATGGGTGACACAAATAGTTGTCCGGAGCGGGACTTGAACCCGCGTCACGAAGAGGCGAGGCGACTGTCGTAGCCACTGCGCCACACCTGACCCTGTATATAGTATGCTGGCCAGAAGTCAAGAAGCTCCGAAGCTTACAAGTAATAATAAAAACTCAGTAATAATTTTATAATCTATTTATTATTTAGACCATTCTCCTGAGCAGCTCGTTGATCTTGTCTTCGCGGTTACCGAAGTCTCCGCCGTCGACGTAATGGATGGTCTTCTTGCGCCAGCCACCGGTCGGGTTGTTCAGCTTGAAGGGCCACAGGAAGTTGCTGGCGTACTGTGGAAAACACATACATGGTTAATAATTATAAATAATTGCCAATGATTCAGGAGTTTCGTAAAAAAGCAGACAAATATCTGATGATATATTTTGTTTCTCTGCAATTTGTCGTTACGGATATTATCAGATCATTAAGAACGTCATTACGTCATTTTGCCGTTGCAAATTATTTTCGTCGTTGGAGTAATATAAAATGTAAACTTAAACACTAAAATACGCAAGAATAATAGGACCTAGATATGCAAAATGGATCAAACACCAGAAACTTGCTTTAGGGATAACCAGAGTATTTGTAAAATTAATATATTAAAATACCAAAACCCTGTTTTTCTTGTAATCTATATCAATAGACCATGGTGTTGTTATTTTAATACATTAATTTTACTAAAACTCTGGTTATCTCAAAAGTAAGTTTCTGTGGTTGGATCCATATTACATAACTACGTTTAATTGGTCAGCTAGGATCTCAGGCGAAACCAAAAATATCTGAATGCCCTAAATTTATCGTGACTATGTAAAATGTTTCTATATGGACTTATATAAAATTTTTGCAGTGACTATGGAAAAATATATGGAGCTCCCAGTTTCTTTGAATTGTATATCTTATAAAACATTGAAATTATCACCACCATCATCATATTAGCCGAAAGACATTCACAGTTGGTAAACCCTATAAATACTAATGGAAAAATGCCATCTGTTTGGGATCCATGATGCCACAGTATGGGTTTCCAATCTTATGTAGCCCAAGCTTATTCTGGCTGGTTAAGGTTTAAATAAAGGTCAATATTGGATACTCACTTTGAACTTCTCTCCGACGCTGAAGATTTCGTGGATAAGGTCCTCAACGCAGATGATGTTCTGCTTGCCAAGCTTCTGCTCAATGATTGTGTTGGAGGCGATGGGCAGACGCTGGCCATCAACCTTGGCGAAACCACGCTTGTATACCAGCTGTAGGCATAAGGAAAATTTGTAAATTAATGATCAATTACTGGAGAAGGAACATGTATGGTATTTTTACATTGGTAGAACGTTGTAACGCGGAACAACTGTGTAGCGCACTGGTTTAGAGGGTCGCCCCGCTGCCGCTATCTCGGTGCTCTTGGGTTAAGTTCGATACCCGCACAATACAACTATTTGTAAGACTCATAAGTTCAGCATCTGCTTTGTATCTATAAATGGCACACATGGTCAAGTCTGCTGATATACTAGAACATATTTCTATAACGCGGGCGGTGTATTCTTAGAGCCGATTTCACCGCTAAAACTAAACGCAATCAAACGACGCTTAACTTAATTCACCGTCCTGTAGCTGAGTTTAGCGTCCGTTTATTTTGAACGGTGAAATCGGCTCTTAAGGGTTACAGTTCTTGCCCAATCCCTTTATAATGATATTTTTATAACATATTCAGGATAAGGTGGAAAAGTTAATATCATAAACATGCTCATCGTTATGATGCTATCCTTCCACACAATTGGAATGAGATGCAATGATTATATCATTACAAGAACGGATGAATTGTATTCATAGAATGGCAATATTCTGCCACATCACCAAAGAGCATG
The DNA here is from genome assembly GCA_951640165.1 of Pseudoips prasinana. Classification (NCBI taxonomy): domain Eukaryota; kingdom Metazoa; phylum Arthropoda; class Insecta; order Lepidoptera; family Nolidae; genus Pseudoips; species Pseudoips prasinana. The sequence continues at coordinate 12,354,215 of OX621254.1, forward strand.
GAAGAAGCAAAACCCGTATATAACAATCAGACCAGAGATTATGTTTAGAATCAAAATGCTTAAATGTCAGCCAATAGCCAACACGTGTTTCTGTCCTACACAGGGTTTTCTTAGGGGATGTTAACTTGTACAGTGCTCGAATGTCACGTGTCACGTGTAGAGCATTCGCATATTATAATCGGGCGCGAGGTTGGTTTAAATTGCATCCCGGCTTGATTAAACTGACAATAAGTATATTTAACACTACATATTAATTTTTTAATTTTGAAAATCTTTATTTCTGCAAAGTAACAAGTTTACAATTAGCGTACCAAGGCTTGCACTCTATTTTATTTTTTACTAAGCAGGGGGAATTTTTACGCATGCCACCCGCTAAGTGTCTGCACCGACTTATAGTGGACATCTGGACTCGCACTGACTAAACCTATCCCGCCGTGGCTTTCTCTTGGCGTCTAAGGGTCAGCGCAGACAGAAGAGCCGGCGGAGAGGATTTTATTAAGGCACTAGAAAATCAACTTTAGAGCTATAGGAATAAAGTGCATATATGCTTGAACCTGACAAAATGCTCGCGCAGTCTCGCGCATTATAATTTTCAAGCATACATGCACTTTATTTAAATAATTTTAAAGTTGATTTTCTAGTGTCTTAATAAAATCCTCTCCGCTGCGCTCCTCTCTGTCTGCGCTGGTCCTAATGGAAGCCCACGTAAATGCACCGCCTCAGAGGTTCGAACCTCGGCGCAGGGTGGTTTCTGACACGGAAATGCATGATAAGTTCAGTTTTTAGGGACGTTATGTACAATGGTTGTTCTAAGTTAGTACAAGACTAGACAAGGCTCTTGTCTGATTGAGCATCAGAGAAGCATTTTAACGATATGAAGTTTTAAAATTGTGTGGAGCAGGTGTTTGTAAAGTACTTACCTCCCGAACGCTCTTGAGGTTGGGGTAGCCCCACGCGATGTAAGGCTCGGCAATACGGAGCATGTTGACGGTGGCCTTGTTCAACCTGATGAACACGCCGTTGTTGATCTGACGAAGTCTGAACAGCTGGAGGACTTTACGGACCTGAGGGTAGTCAAATATGGTGATTGTCATAACTAGAAATACTCTTTATGAATTTTATAATGTAATTGCAATAGTTTTTGATTAGTATACCAGAGAACGTACATATCTGAGCTGGTGACAGCATTAAGTACATTTGGAACCTGGCTCACAGAAATGACAGGGAGGCTGCTATGGCATAATTCGCCGGAAATCGTGATTGGCGTACAAACAGATGAAGGTTAAAAATTACTAAATCAGCAGTATCTGTGAGGCTACCGGCTAAGTCACCGAACAGTTTTCGTGATTGGCGTTCAAATAGATGAAACCTTAATTTTACTAAATAATTCATTCAATCAGCTTCAACGTTGATAACCGATTCCAGATATGTGCTCATGGAAGCCGATTTTACGATTGATTAAGTAATTTTTAACCTTTATTTATTTAAACGCCGTTTACTATTCCGATGTTCGGCGAATTATCCGGTAGCCCCCCTGCTTGGGGTATTTCTTAGTCAATCACTTTGATTGCTCGACAAGTATGTCTTCTTAATGTGAAGGCAACATGAACTGATTTACTATGGTTGGCTTTTAAGTGTAAACTGTCAAGCCACACTTCAACCAAATTCAAGTAAGTTTGAAGGTTTTCAGAAGCAGTTTCAGGACTTTCATATAAATTAGAATAAAAACTTACCTTGGGTGAAACCTGGTTGATACCACGGATACGGATGACAAAGGCGAGCTTAGCTTCACCGGGGACGTAGTAGTTGCCGCGGTTGCGCGCCTGACAACAACAAACATGAAGTTTATAGCAACAGTACACATCAATTCATTTTATCCAAGATAGCCTAGTTGGTAGTGCTCCTGCCTACGAAGCTGGTGGTCCTGGGTTCGAATCCCGGTAAGTGCAAATATTTGTGTGATGAGCATGAATATTTGTTTCTGAGTCATGGATGTTTTCTATGTATTTAAGTATTTATCTATCTATATAAGTATGTATATCGTCGCCTGGTACCCATAGTACAAGCTTTGCTTAGTTTGGGGCTAGGATAATCTATGTGACATTGTCCCTAGATATTATTATTATTATCAGAATTTTTGGTAATTAATATCAAAATTTGATAGTATACCAAGGTCTAGAATAATGCTTCCTTTATAGTATAGTATATCATACTGCTACAATTTTAATAAGATGCTGGGAGCAGTTTGATGCATCACCCACCAGAAATCCTAACAAAATTTCAATAAGGAGACAAAATAAATTTTAACTAAATGTGCAGGCATGCATCCAGTAATAAGGTTATACAAATGGCACACAATAGTCATTTGCTTGAATCTCAATACAGGTACGCACACATACACTCCATCTATATTTAACAGAGAGGAAGTCATTGGACAAGTCTATACCTGATAAGGGCTTTTCCCTTACATGACAATTTCTACCAGTTATCTTAGTTGGCGCCTGTAGTCTATGTTATGGAACTACATACGGTTATGGTTAAAGATTCTTTATTTCTCTTAAGAATATGTACATTCACTTGCAGAGAAATTAAATACTTAATATAGGACGCCAAGCGTGGGCTACTTACCAATACTAAACTAAGTTATAATAATAAACTATACAATACAAATAAACACCTAAACAATTTTACAAATAACACAAATTCCATACATCCATGCGGACTAGATTATAATTTCTTTTTTTTCTTGTTGCCGTGGGTAGATAGATATGAACGAAGCGCACACGGCGCTTCGCAGCGTACCAAGATACTACATACCAAAATAACACACAAGTTCATTTATATAAATTTGATGCATTAATGCCCGGTTCCTTTATTTTACGATCCGTCATTGGACCAACGTTACCATCCGTAATTCAGCTACCGATACCGATGCAAAACTAGTGTTCCACAATGCCCTACCTGCGACGAACATCCGTAGTTTAAACCACCTACGACTCGTTCCGCGATGAACCTCTCGCTCCTCTTCACGATTAGTTATAACAAAACGTCTACGTCAATTATGCAACTAAAATCATTTATTATTCTGTAATATTATGTGAGTAATAGTGCAAATTACTGTACTTATAGTTACAGTAATAATTTAATTTGCGTTTTAGGTTTAAAATATTTATAAATCATTAGTATTGAAAATTTGATGTTACGAGTGCATGGTGTGAACAAAACGCGTAACATGAAAGCGCATGGCGCATGCGTCTGTCGTCTGACGTCTGTCCAGGAGTATTTCATGGTTTCTAAATAAGTTTTTAAATTGAGTATTTAATCTAAGGTTTGTGGTTATGAAATCTTAGAAGATAGAAAAATAATCAACCCTTTCTAACGGAAAACAAAGCCATGAATTCTCTATCAGTTTCAGAGGTAGACATCACGGAAATCTCCTCAAACACTATGTTAACTACCAAAATAAAATACAAACGACTGGTAAACCGACCGAATTCGACTAGTAATCAAAGCAGTAACGCCTCGTTATTTTGACAGTTCCGTGACAGTAGAAAATATTTATAGGAACACTTTCGAACGCATCTCCATACAATAAGCTTACTAACGTCCTCCCATCCGTTAGTAACCAGACGTCGGTTATTTGGATAACGACTAGTATTTTATAGGAACGGTTTTGCGTTACGCCTGGTAGAAATTCTAACTATTCGTAGTAGAAACGATTCGTTTTTGGAATATAGGAACCGGGCGTAAGTCGCAACTAGCACCCTGACGGCCTAGAATGGTGACTATATAAATATAGATATATCTATATAAATATAGATATATCTATATAAATATAGATATATCTATATAAAAATATATATATCTTTATTTGTTGAATCTTTCTTGTGCAAATTGTTTTGTAATTTTTTTATTTACACTTCATGTAAATTAATGTGCACCTGCTGCTTTACATCAAAATTCAGACAGATGTCATGAAAGCATTATTACAGCAGCGGCACTTGCATTTGCAACATGTAAACTAGAGCATAAACTACTCATTAATCATAACACTTATATGCAATTAATGCAAACAGTTTATGGACTCTCATTACTTGTAATGAAAGTCCATAAACTGTTTGCATTAATTGCATATAAGTGCCATCAGATGACTTGTCATCTGATGGCAATTTTGTATATAATGTAAAAAATCCTTACTTAAATGCTAACAGATCAGAACAGATAATCAGCACACAAATATTTCAGATTCATTTTGATACACATTAAACAACAATTAATATGAGTGACATGAAGAGCTCAATTTGTTAACTTGTAAATAAATCAGTCATTTGATGATTTATTTATTTATATTCAATTATTTGTAGAGGTATTAAAATAGTTTATATACTCTCTATACAAATCATTAAAATGTTGTTACAGTGTATGTAGAGGAAGTTGTGTTCTATGCAATCCACAAACTTATTAGAAGCTTGTAACGGCTTGTAGCTAGTCAGTAGCCTACAGGCAAGTATAAATAGGAAACAGAATAGACAACTTACTTGTCTTGCCAGCCTGATTTCATCTCGCTCCCTGATGCGGTACTCCTTGACGTACTGTTCGGCGCGCTTGAAGATTTCCTTGCGCTTCTTGATGGCAGATGAACGCCTCTTAAGTGTTACCTGCACATATACTTATGGTTAAACATTTCATTTGCAAGGGTGAAGTTAGTTGTATCATTTGTGATAATCAGTAAAGATAGATAACAGCATCTTAATCAGATGAACTATGCCTTTAATGTTGGGAATCATCATAGAAAATGAGTTCTACATAATCTTAATTTTGACTAGATACATATTTCAATATAAAATATCATAATTAAATATTTGTAATTTTTTTTTAATGACAATCAGCCTTTCCATTTAGCAATTTTATCTTTCTATATTGGACTAGTTCCACCCTTTTACCCACCACTACAATTCCAGTTAGACAAGATCAGTGGCATGCAATGAAAACCTAACAGACCTGGGTCTCCTTACACTATAACTGTAACTATTTATGGGTATGCTGTGCAATCCTAAATCATGTATGTTCCAGTCTATACAATCTTTGGGATATAAATTTTGTTTTTGTTTGTTTATCATAACAAACACAATTAAATTTGAAAAAAATATTAAATCTTCAGTTTTAACAAGATGTCGATCTTCAGTGTGTCGCACTAGGGTGCATTCGAACTATGGTGAGTCGGCAGTACAGTTTTGTCACATAAGCGTTAAACGCACATCCATTTGTCGAGCTCACATAGTACACTCCCATAGACTCTCAACACCAGAGATTTTATATGGACCATTGCTACTTATAGTATAATATGCAGGCCCAGCTGCAGACAATATACACAAATCCAATCCTAACAATATTATAGACGATAAAGTTAGTGGGAATTGATATATGGATGCTTGTTATGCTTTTACACAAAATCTATGTACCAGATTTTGATAGAACTTCAAAGTAATATAGCTTATGCATCCAAATGACACATAGGGCAGTAATTCATTTAAATACAGCTAGTAAACTATAAAAGTGTCCATCTATAAAACCTTAATAACAACAAATTATACACTGAACAAATTAAAATGTATAAAACAATATCAGAAAGGTATACTTAGGTAGGTCACACATACATATGCCAATTTCCCAAGGGGGTAAGTATAAATGGTAGATTTCTTACCCCCTCCTACATTTAAAATAGAAAAAAGGGCTCTCCATTCACCACTATGAATGTCCACATGACATGAATCAGTAGAATAACATACTTTAGCAGAATCATCATTACATTCCCACGAAAACTAGGAACCACATTAGCAAGTTCATGGATAAATATTTGACGTGTTGATATCTAACCTGGAGGCGACGGGTGCGGAGGGCTTCCCTCCTCTTGCGGTGCTTAAGCACTGACTCAGGGACGGCAGGCAGCTTCTTGCTGTCCTCCTTACCCTTCACTGGCTTCTTCTCGGCCGCAGCCTTCTTATCAGTAGTCGCAACCATCGTGCTGCAATGTTTTTACAACTTATTAGAACTTTGACAAAGAAAATAAAAAAATCGAGAGGGAAACTGTAGGAAATCGTTGATGTTACTTGTTTATCTGGTATAGTAAAGTGTAATTGTGTAAAGATGTGCCGTGATAGCCATGATTGTAATCAGATGTCTCAATATTTACACGCTGCCGATTTGTAGCTTTAGAAACCTTTGTTGTGTCACAAACTCATGTAAGTGGAACTTGGATGACGATGCTAGTAAATTACGTAGTAAAACCTATGTAGGGTTTAGAAATAAAGTCTGATGGTTCCTAATACCACACATATTTGTTCATTGAGGTTAGGTCATGTCGGACGTGTGGAAAAAGTAGATACCTATATCCAATATAAAGCTATTAGTGTAGGCAAATCACTTTATGTAACAACAGGTTTGTTTTTATTGCGTATCTTAGCACTGTATTACATTAATGGTTAGGAAAAACAACGATCCACGGTGTGGCGGCATGTCACCATACCATCCATCCAATTTACCATCACTTTTCACGAAATTCACTCAACATTTCATTATACTAACACTCTAAACGGATTCCTAATGATATTCTATACAATTTTAACACTAATTTACTAGTAAAAATATTATTTTTAAACAACCTGCGGGGTAAAACTCCACGCGGCACGTGTGTCAAATTATCAAAAGAAAGACAGAGAATAAAGATTTCCGGCAGTCGCCATTTTTAATTAATTTTTCTATGGTAACACCTTTAACCGTCTATGTTAAGGCTAGATGTACACAGTATAACCACACCGCTGTAAGTTAGCCGTGTTACATTTCTGGAGAAAACAGAAGTCAGTTATGAAATATCATGTCTTATTAAAGAAAACCAGTTGATAGCCAGACGCTCACCCAACTTCCGACTGAAATCCTATTTAATGTGCATTATTTATGTAATGTAAGGTGAAATTAAATTCATTTTAGAGTGGTCGTAAATTTAAGTTCAAAATTTAGTGAACGAAGACACTTTTTTTATTAATCCAAATAATTTTATAACAACCGAACCGGTGCGGTATTGCCGAACCGCTAATGTTAGCCGGATGTGAGCATCGAGCCCAAACTAAACTGTAAGCTTATTTGTACCTGGCAACTTTTAGTTCTAGCATTGCTTTCCGGTGGCGCTATTTTATAAAATTCTATCGAACAAAAATTATGGTTGCTATGGGTACAAATGAATTGTATCAGTGACTAATAATTTTATTGCATTGTAATATTTCAGAATTTGAAATTAAGTAGAAATGGTTGAGAAAGATCCTCAATTACGTGCCCTTGATGTAGGTGAGCTAGATTTATTTGTTGAAAGTATGGAACCATCTCGCATTGACGCGATTGCCAATCAAGGGTTAGTAAGATTGTTTTTCTTTAACCAATTATTTATTTCGGTGGATTTCAACCAATTTGTGAACTATTTGTTTTGTATAGATGGGTGGACTGGCACATAAGGCTACAAAAACTAAACCAGCAAGCAGTTTTGGAAGCGTCCTCCATGCAAGAAGAATTAACGAAGGAAACCCTCATTTCATGTGGAAAAGTAAATACTATACCTATATAAGTTAGGTTAATGTAATCCCGCATCTTCATGTGTTTACTATTAGACGAGCAATATAGATTATTCACTGCTCTGTTGGGCGTGTGGTTAGTGACTGTAATTGCTAAACCAGAGGTCGTGGGTTCGATCCCCACCCAGGACAAAATCTTTGTGTGCTGAGCAAGATTTTTTCTTCTGTGTCTGGGTATAATACACTATAATATGTATGTATGGTTAACGTGTTTGTTTATCATTTGTCTAATTGACACAGTACCTATAGGCTCTGCCAAGTTTGTTTGGGATCAGTTGGCAGTTGCCCCAAGGTATTTATTAATATTTAAATTTGTACTAGAGTTTCGGAAATGTCTATAATGTTATCAAGGTTACATATAAAAAGGAGAGTTGATGTTGTTTACTCAGAAAAAAAAATCGATTCTTACGACTGAACATTCGGTTGTGCGAAGTATCGTACGAAAGAGCGAGTCTCGGACGGTTATGATTGTTACCGAATATTACCGATGACTGCCAATGAACGTGTTTTTTTTTTGTAAATTCTGTTTTACGGCTCTGGCTTCTTCGGCCTTATGAGCCTTCCGTAAAATTATTATTTCATTTATTTTCGTCATGTCAAGTCCGTCACAGTCAAGTCATACGTAGTCCTTGTCTTGTCGTACCCCAGTAAAGCAGTGGAGACTTTACTAGAGGCTTATATGGAGTTTTAGATTCAACACAGAAAATCGCAATTCACGGCAATATGGCACTTTCCTCCACATGTGTACGTTGTCCATGATGTTATGTCTAAAAATCCACCATATTTACACATAAAAACTTGAATTTACACCAGTTTTTGAAAATGAAACAATGCCGTGATGCGTCTTTTTCCGCGTTGGCGCCAAAACTCGCCAATGAACGTATCTACCCAGTAATGCCATCTATTATCAAATAACATAATTTATTATAATTTAACGTTATAACGTATTCAGACTATTTTTATTTTGTAGTATTATTTTGTTTTTTTCGAAAACCATTTATTTTTAAATTATAGCTTCCTGTGTTGGTGTACGAAGCAATATGCATACAAGTATGGCGTATGAAGATTTATCCCCAAATATTAAAACTGGAACCCGCGCCAGCCAGTACTTTCGGAATATATATGGTGGTAAGTAGGATAGCATATATACTGTTTTGTTTTTTCCGGGCTCTAACGTGTAAGTTGTTTAAGGTATCTAATATCCGGCTCTAACGTGTAACTACGTAATTAGACGTTAAATTGGACGTTTGAATTTACTATACGATTATTTAAGAAAAACGTAGAATGTTCTAGAGAAATAAGTCACTGAATCTCGTGTGGGAAAAACGTCCAATTCACAGACACAAAGCACTACTGTGTCACAAAATTGGTAGGTATCCTGTCCCATGATTCAAGCCATGACACGTGGGCACCGAGGCAGTAGCGATGCGACTACTTTAACCACTGTGCCATTGACCAGCCCTATCTAAAATGTATTATTTTTCGGCATAAAAAAATATATCGCATGCTCTTCATGGTTGGTTAACTACAAAACAGAAAAAAAATTAAATGCTGTTTAAAAACAGTTACCTACTTTATTTTATTTTACCAAGTAACGATATCAAATGAATTTTCCTAATTTTAATAATAATCCAAAGGCATATTTATATGTTTACAGGACTTTATAAAATTTCTAAAATACTACCCATAAAAATACTGTTTTGGCACAAATGACACAAGCTAGATCGCGAGTGGATTCGTATGCAATCTAGCGCCTCCCAGACCACTACATGCATCCATGCATGACCAGTGATTTATTGATTATCGATGTGTCGCCTGCAAGCTGTTGTAATGCGTTCAGATTGCAAGAGGGTAGCTGATGTTATCGCAATTCCTACATGAGATCTATTACTAAGTGGTTTAAATAATGAACATACTTAACCATTGTCCTGAAAAATAATAAGGTTCTCCTTTCGTAACCTCATCGCACAGTGACCTTACGATTAACATAGAGTTAAACACTAGCCGCAATAATAATGAGCCCTCCCATTGGTAACCCTACCGGTCAGTAAGTTTAACAATTAACTTAACCACCGGTCTCTAGAATAATGAGGGTCTCCTTTCATAACCGCTTAGTAACTTCAACAATTAACATAAAGTTGACTTAACCAATGGCCTCAACAATAAACATTCGTAACTTTATTTTATTCGTAAGAATAATGAGGTTCTCCTTTCGTAACCTTTCCCGTTCAGTATAGAGTTAACCACTAGCCTCAACAATGAACCTTCGTAACGTTTACCACTAATAATTGTTCCTCCTTCCATACAATTTATGTCCAGTTATACCACGAGGCGGCGGCAGTAGGTCTACTGGAAACTGTGCTGTTCCATGAGGACGGCGCTCAGTGCATCAGTGAGGTTGTGGTGGATCTGCTGAATTATGCTGTCGACCAGCTGACTGCGTTGCTCGTGTTGATCAAGTAAGATATTTAAGTGGTAGGCATCAGCCAAATGATTGGGTTTCTCAAAATGGCCGACATGGTAGGCCCAAAAGGAGATGGTGTGATGACCTGAACTCGTTTTTTCTGGCATGAAATTGCGAAAGGCGGGGAAATCTGAAAAGCTAAAGAAGAGGCCTTTGCTCAGCTGTGGGACACAGATAAAGGGTAACATAAAAAAGTTTTTAGTTACTTCTACCTACATTCCACTAATTTAAAATGAGGTGAGTTAAACCGTTAGACTATGGAGTCGGTGGTCTCGACTTCAAACCCAAGACTGCCCCATTGAGTTTTCGACTTCATGAGCTTAATAGAAATTCATCATCATCATCATATCAGCCGAAAGACGTCCACTGCTGGACGAAGGCCTCCCCCAAAGATCTCCACAATTGCCGGTCTTGCGCTATCCGCATCCAGCGATTTCCAGCAACCCGCACAAGATCATCGGTCCATCTTGTAGGGGGCCTGCCCACGCTGCGTCTTCCGGTTCGTGGTCGCCACTCGAGAACCTTTCTGCCCCAGCGGCCGTCGGCTCTACGAGCTATGTGCCCTGCCCACTGCCACTTCAGCTTGGCAATTCTTACGGCTATGTCGGTTACTTTGGTTCGCCTGAGGATCTCAACATTGCTCTTTGGGTGACCTTGAGCCGCCTGTTAAGGCCCATAGTGAGCGACCACGTCTCTGTTCCGTAAGTCATCACTGGCAACACACACTGGTCGAAGACTTTCGACTTAAGACACTGCGGTATTTGGGACGAGAAGATATGTAGCTTCCCGAACGCTGCCCAGCCGAGTTGGATTCTACGATTGACCTCCTTCTCGAAGTTGGACCTACCTAGTTGGATGGTCTATCCTAGGTAAATATAGTTCTCTACAACTTCTACAACAATAATATAAATTAATTATGTGTATCTTAAAACGGTGAAGGAAAACAGCGGGCATGTCTGAGAGCTGTCATACGTTGCATACGTGTAACTGTGTTTGACTGCACGTGTGGCGCGGCGGCTAAGACAGTCGCCTCGCCGCTTCGTGCCGCGGGTTCGAGTCCCGTGCCGGACAACTATTTGTGTGATCCATAAATAGTTGTTCTGGGTCTGGATGTAATTTGTGTCCATCTATTATGTTGTAAAGTACCCCGCGTCACAGGGATTAGATTCCCTAATGCGGGCGTTGTCTTAATCTAAAAAAAAATATCCTTATACTTAACGATTTCATTACCATGTAAAGCAACCATCTTTTTTTGATTTAGCAATGACTACCTGAAGCCTCCAACAGCTAAGGAGATTGAGTGTGAGACCAACATAGAGGAACTGGAGCGTCAAAAGCGGGATCTTCAGTTTGACATCAGCATGAGATGCATTTCCATCGTGCGGTGAGTTTTGATACTTCGCCCTTGCCTAACCAATATGGTGGTGCTCTTTGCCAGTTGCGCCCACCGATCCGTAAGTGATCGGCGAGGTGAAGCACATATGCACGCGGTCAGTATGTAGATGGGTGACCGTCAAAGTGGTTTAATTTCGAGCGTCTCCGTGCTTCTGAAGGCATTTTAAGCTGTCGGTCCCGGTTGTTGTCGTTAGACAACAGTCGATACGCTATGTCAGAGGCCTACTGCCTACTGGACGGCTTGAACTAAGTATTTTGTCACCAGGGTAACCACAGTCCATACGATAAGTAAGTAAGCTGCCACTTGTACGTATAAGCTAGTCATTTCAACTAAAGATTTGTAATGTTTATATAGGTAGTGTATTAGGTGTTAAGGTTGAATTTCGAATGCTTTGGCGACTGGATAAGCGTGGACAAGCGTGTCTTCGATCATATTTATTTTGCTACTGTTTTAAATACCTATTATGACATGCTAAGTATTATTGACGAACATGCGGACATTTACACACTAATCTATTAATGAGTGGACTGTATTTGTTTAAGGTATATAATCCAACAGGTAGTCTAGCATGGCAAACGAATCGGGACACCTGATGAAAAGTGATCACCGCCGCCCGATTTTTCGGTCTAAGACCAGATCGACTGAGGATATACTCCTACTTCTCAGATATTATTATACCAACACAAGACTTTATCAATTGTGTTTGTACAGATTCATTGCAGAACACATGGAAGTAGGGGGCGCTGGTGCGTCTATATCTACCAACTTGTACAAGACGCATGACGTGCCGTCATTACTGACGCATTTGTTGCTGCACTCGCCCTGGCAGAGGGTTAACGAGAAAGGGGAGCTGCAGTACTTTAACTGTAAGTGATCATTGAGAAATGATATTGTCCTTCTATAATTTGGTCTAAATGTTGCGGGATCCAAGACAGTTAAAGCGATTCCCCGGGACATGCCTGAGCCTCACCGCTCAGTGTCATTTCATTGTGTGCCACTATTGATCCCAACTTACAGGAGTTGCAGTGGTGGGTAAGAGGGAGGGATTAGTCCCGATTAATATATATATATACAGTTTGGTCTAGAGGCGGCCAACCAAGATAGATATGGATTTTTGAGGGAGGAATAAACGATTGTTATATATCTCTTCCCAAAATCGTCTATATTGACAGTATTTGGTTATAATTTGCTGCTTACTTAAAGGCTTTTGGGTACTGTGAAATTTTGACGAGACGGCGTGGTTGGTAATCGCCTTTCGCCACGCAGGTAGTGGGTTCGATTCCCACCTAGAATAGATATTTGTGTGTATCAACATATCTATTTGTTGAACCTGGATCGACGACGATTTATATTTACATATTACTCGTATGTACACCAAACCTTTGTTATATATATATACCTATATGTATATTTGCAAAAGAAAAGTAAAATATGTATATCAGTTACCTGGTTACCATAGTTTAAGCTCTGCTTAGTTTGGGATCAGATGGCCGTGTCCTAGGATATTATTATAGTTATAGTCTTCTAGTTTTATCTAGGCAGCCAACCAAAATATAGATTTCTGAAGGAGAAATAAATGATTGCTATATTTCTCAGACTTCTCAACATCGTCTAGATTGACGACCGTTTTGGTTATAATTTGCCGCTTACTTAAAGGCTTTTAGGCACCGTGAAATCTTGCCGGGACGATTGGCGTAGTTGGTAGATATTATTTATATTATTCGGCCTTTCACGCCGCAGGTCGTGGTATCGATTCGTTCCCAGGACAGATATTTTGTAGGTACAGACGCCAGCACATCAAGCTACCCCAATCTGTCAATTTTCCCCAATCGAAAGTGAACCTTATGCTTATGTGATAAAGTTGGAAATCTATCGCTTAAATTAAGCTACTGGTTGAGAGCCTTTTGCGCTAGCCAACTGCTCGTTGTTTTCAATTCTTTAATTTGACATACTATTGCTAAATGTAACAATAATAGCTTAGTAACTTACTATTTATTATTAATTTAAGAATATTAAAAATATATGTGACGAAACAGACCGCACGGACGGACTAATTCAAAATATTTTGTTACTATATTTACTGTTTTTAAACTGTGTTTATGTACCTAATACATTGTGAGCTTGACAAGTACAAGACTTGTATGAAATTTATTCAGCACTTGGGTATTTACACTTAGTGTAAATACCCAAGTGCTGAATAAATTTCATTATAAAAGAAATTTGACAAATTGGGGTAGCTGGATGTGCTGGCGTCTGTACATCAACATATCTGTTTGTTGAACCAGGATGTAACTTTGTGTAACACAACTCCTGTGTGGAAACCTTTTGGGGAGGCCTTAGTCCAACAGCGGATGTCGTTCGGCTGACATGATGATGATGACAGGATAAGTAATCGTGCTTATCGCACAATGATTTGCCCTGGGTAGAAATCGAACTCACGACAGCAACAGCAGTAGATAAGGGTCAGTAACCACTAGACCAATAGGCGAGTTGCTACATTTTTAAGATTTAATTTCCAGATGGACGTTGGTCTAAGCCGTCGTCCGAAGACCTATCGCAGCTGCATCGCAACGAGGCTCAGCTCTGGCTGTGTTTACGACAACTGCTGTTGGAGCCGCGACTTAATCATTACTACACCATTGATGAGAACCGACGGAATGCTTTCTGTAAGGTAACTACCTATATGTCAAAGTCAAAAACCATTTATTCCGTAAGTTTTTACATTTATGTGGAATCGTCATTTTTTACCGTACCGTGCAGTGCTCGATGTGGCAGCTACTGAGAAACACTGCCAGAAAACTCAGTAGGAATTCTTTTTCAAAATAACATATCCTTAAGATTAATTACAATCATGTTGATCATTGAACAACTCAATCTCAAGCACTTTTGTCACTTAAATAATCAGAAATGTTGTAATGTGCCCTGCTACACAATTTGGCTTTTATAATTATTTTTAACTTATCCGTAGACAATTCTCTAATATCATTGGGAAGTTTCTTATAGAACCTAATACATTGCCCCATAAAAGAGTTACTTATTTTGTGGAGACGGGTTGTATGCAATATGAGATTATTCTTATATCTAGTATTTACATTATGTGTATCGCTCCTTTTACAGAAGGAATCTTCTTTATCTTCTCTATTCTTTTATGAACGAACGAATGATTTAGTAATGTTTAACCTTCATCTGTTTGAACGCTGACCACGATCAAGATGACTGATGTATTAGGCGGTAGCCTCCAGTAACTTCAGCAAAAGTTTGATTGCATTTTAAGCTTCTGCATATAACTAGATAGGTATCATGGCGCTGTGATGCTTAGGCGTAGCGCGTGAGTGCGTGTTCTTACGTTTTTTGCGACACACAGATAACGCATTCACGCGCAGTGTTGCATGCAGATCACGCGGTTACATTGCGGAGAAACAAGCAACTACGCGCGTGGGTGCGGGGCGAGGCGCAAGGTATGGCACACAGATAGGGTTGCCAGGCCATAAAATGCAAAGGCCGGACTGCGCACTACATATGGCCTGACATTTTGCCCTAAAAGCCGGACATGTTTTTTTATTGCCAAACAATGTTTTTACAGCTGGGCTGTTGAAAAAAGTATTTATACGAGATGTAAAGTGAGAATGAGATCGAAGATGGAGTGTGTGCCAGATATATTATTATATAACAGTTTTCTTCCTTGTTCGCTCGTCCGCCCATCGTCGTTCGAATCGCCACTCTGACAAAAAGCCTGACAAAAGCCGGACAGGCCAAACACGTACATATTTGGCCGGACGCGACCGCAAAAAGCCAAACATGTCCGGCTAAAGCCGGACACCTGGCAAGCCTACACACCGAGTACCGCAGTGCCGGACGTGATTTTGGAAGGGCTTGACGTGTATTTGTCACCACAGCCAACAGCATTGAATGAAATGAGTCAGAGCCGCCATGAATCCGCATCATCGCGCGTGAGTCCGTAAACAAATCGCACGATGATGCAGATCTGCACTCCCGCAAGTACGCGCGTAGATGCGTCGACTTGCAACATGCAGCGTGGTGCGTGGCAGTGTGTTAATCGTCTTATACCTGTCGATAGATGTTGCTACACTTACAAAATGATTTTCTTCTTTCCTAGCTCCAAGCTAAGATGACGGACACAATGATCGACCAGATCCCTCCTCTGGGCGAACTGAAGATGTTTCTCTGTCGGCTGGCAGTTGGAGATTATTCTAACTTGCACAAGCGTACCAATGGGGTCAAAAACCCTGGCTGCACACTGATAGAATTGGTGCCTCAGGTGAGAACATACAGACTAACACCTATGTTGCAAGAACCCCTCTTAGAACGAAGATTTGTATATAAACTTTCCTTATATACAATCAAGGCGGTGTAATAGCATACTCATAATTACTTAGTAATACTTACGTCATGGTTATAAGCTTGTCATTAATCACGAGTAGCGGTCTCCGATTCATTAAAAATATAGCACAGGTTTTTAATACGAAGAATCTAAACTTTTCTATCTACCCCCAATTACTAATGACTGATACCCGGGTATCAGTCGGCAGCGCCAAACAATTTAACCAAGGTCCGTTGAAAAACTAAGGAACTAGGGAAATTACGATATATCGTGTACATCGCAGGGGATTTTACAAACATTTATTTCATGGACTCAAAGGACGTCCAGACTCGAAACGACTATGAATGGGTCACACAAATACTTATTCTATGCGGGGCTCGCACCCGGAACACGAGTGTAGGTATTATTTTTTCTGTCACTGTAACGTACAGCTACAACTCGAAAAAAAAAATTGTAAGTTACAAAAACAAAGTTGTTACACCCCCAGTCACTATTTCTCATGTTCTCGGGCCATTTTTAGAGCCACTACAGCCAATAATATCATCGTATCAAAAATATATATTACTAGCTGTATCCTATGGTGTTACCAGCGTTCAACTTAAAAAATTGTAGCTGGTGTTATTCGGATATAATCTATATTACTACAAAGTTTCACTATTATCCGTTCGGCAGTCTTTGCGTGAAAGAGTTACAAACATCCATACTCACAAACTTCCGCAATCATAATATTTAGTAGAATGTAACATTTCAGATCAAAGACGGCTACCTAAAGAAAGTCCACAAACGCAGCAAAACCCTCGCGAAAGCTCAGCTGGAACTGTTTAACTTGGACGGGTCCGACGAGTCGCTGAACATGGCCAAGCGTCTCCTGGAGTCGTACACCAGCGACACGGCGCTGGCGTTGGACAGCGGCGGCGCCAAGTGTGCCAAGTGCGGGGACAAAGCCAGCAAGAAGTGCTCCCGGTGTAAGACTGAGTGGTACTGTGGGAGGTTGGTGGAGAACATTTCATTAGAATACTTATATTTTAAATTTTGTAGTATTTACTTTTTTTATACCTACCATTTAGTAGTTTGCGAGTACCTAATGCGATCTAAATTACCTAGCCCATCGGCTAACCCATTTCAAAAACTAGGGTCTGACACACGAAATATGAGCTTGAAAAATAGCGGCAAATTCAAAAATCAAACTCTGGTAACACTGCGTGTAGTAGGTAAATACATTTTCTTACTTGAAATACATCATGGATAAAATATTATTGTTTTTTTACATCTCACAATTTTTTGATATACATAATGTTAAGACTTTAGAATCATCATGACTGAGCGAGTGTTCTAAATGTAGTCTTTAAATTGATCTCATTACTTTCAGTATTTAATATACTGAAAGTAATGAGATTCATTTAAAGTCTACATTTAGAACTAATCTCTTGAAATAGATTTTTAGGACTCCGATTTTGATTACGAATCACAATAAATAAAAAGTAGTAATAGGTAGAATGTTTATTTATTAATCTCCTTACAATTACAGACGGCTATTAATTAGCAGTCTGTAATTGTAATCTATTTCAAGAGATTAGTCACTTTTACTACTATCATTTTCTCGTACATTTATAATAAAACTTTCTAATTATGATTCAATCATTTTATCTGTCTGTCTTTTCTGGCTCATGTTTCGTGTGTCTGACTCTATTTACCATGTTCGACCAAATTTTCCAGAAGAAAAAAATCATGTTTTAGGTGAAGCCTTACTAAACGCAGTAGTAACTAAAGAATAAAACAACAATTTCTCAAGATAGTGTATAGTTTAATAAGGCTGAACTAAAACATGTATTTTTATGCTCTCTTAGGTTTTGTCAAGGTCGGTTCAGCGGTTTAGCAGTGAAAACTGACAGATGGGTACAATAATAAGTTGCTTAGCCTTCAGTTTTGCTCGCATTATTCTTCAATAATGGCATTTATTTCTGGATGAAAATTCGGTGTAATTTACGAAATTTTACTATTATCTTTCTCAACTTCAGTTAGCCTCGCCCGATCACACTTTTCGTAACAATTGTCACGCATTCACCAGCTTACTCCCAAAGTCAAGCGTGCGTCAACTTTTACTTCAGAAATATTTTTTTTTATGAATACTACCTGTGTGTAATCATATTTGTGTATAATAACAACAGCATCTTGAGAACGGTTGCTGAAAATTACAGCTCACCTATTGTAGGAGTTTATGCAGAGGGTAATAAAGTAAGGCTTTATTGCGTTCTGCACAGACAGAGTACCTACCTTAATTTATAATACCTCCTCACCAATTTTGCTCACTAACGTTAGTTCATAAGTCACTTTACTAACAAAATATAGATCTGTATCGGTGTCCGAAATAAAATTTATTCAATATTTGTTGTTCTAGGGAGTGCCAGGTGCAGCAGTGGCCGAAACACAAAGACCTTTGCGACCAGTTTTCTAAACTATGCGTGGAATAATAACACTTACTTACATTTCCATATAGGATCGCAAGTTGCTATTTGATGGTCTTTAGTTTAGTTTGGAGTAAGTTTTATGTGTTTAGTGACGTTAATTAATAATTTATTTTATTTACGTTAAATGATTTATTTAATTATGTCAATTAAAGTATTATTTATTTATCCTGAACTTTTTATTTTGTTTCTAGAGATTAAGATTATGGTTTATGTAGAAAAATGAAAGATAATGTTGATTTTTTTTGGGTTTTTATTTGGAACTTATATTACAAATAGGCTTAGCTTGAAGACTTGAGGTAGTCTTTGAGCACGTCCAGCGCGGGCGTCTCCTCACCGAAGTCCTGGGAACAAGAAATCATTATATTAATACTCTGGAAACTTTAAGTTTAAAAAACTAGTTGCACGATCCTAATTATCAAGCTTATGTTCGTTTTTTCTGAAACTCAATAACAGAGCCTTCCTTCTGTATAATGGTGAACAGAAATCTAAGAGTGAATGGAGACTTAAATACATCTGGAAAGAACATTTCGCGCAACTCAAGTTCGAGACAATAGAACAACAAGTCTTGTTCATCAGTTCTTGTATAAAAATTGTTCCCATCGCTACTCATCAATGGATTTCGTCAATTCACCAGGTTTCAACAATTAACACCCATTAAATTGGGCTATCAGGTCAGTACAACCATTAATGGCCGCACAAATAGTTGTACTGTGGGGGAATCGAACCAGCCTACACGTTCCGGGTTCATAAAAGCATTACATTGAAAATTAGTTCCAATGATATGACGCATCTATAGCACAGACAGATCCAATGGCTGGACTTATCAAGTGCCCGAAACATTGAACCATGTTTCAAATACTAACAAGCCATTGAACCATGTTTCAAATACTAACAAGCAAGAGATGCAGATATAATATATTTTAATCTTACTGGTGTTCTTTTTCCAGTGCCTTCTAATTATAAAATATTAATAGACAAACACTTAAAATGTAATGTCCGGGCGATAGGAAAGTTGCCTGTGCAAGTGGCACGACACCATAGGGTCGCCCGATGTAATGTAGCGCTTGTATTTCGTCACTGCCAACAATTAGTAGGCAGTGTTCGTGCTCAGCGCAGTTACACAGAAAAACTTTGCTAGTATTGTGACTTTTAAAAAATTCGGAGAATAAATTGATATAAACTAATTAATGATCTTTCGTCTATTTAAAATGGAATATTTTGAAGGATTTTGAGAATTTCAACCATATCAGGCAAGTCCCAAAGCAAGCAAAAAGTGAAATAAATAATCTACTGGAAAAAGAAAACAAACCATTGGTCAATTGAGAGATATCCTGAACATTTTTATAGATAGGGTAGATAAGAGATAGTACATTATTCACGGCAAAATAACCGAGACACACATTATATGACAGAATAGTTGAGCTAAGTTTATTGTGTCAGAATAGCTGAGCCATGAGTATTTTATCTAACAGCCCAAATATTTATAATAAGAAATATCACTTATCTCTCACTTGACAATGGCTCTGACAGGTGAAACTAAAATAACAAACTTGTTTTATTAAAGTTTGTTTTTTGTCAAAGTTAATAAATTTTCACACAAAAATAAAATTTAAAAAAGGGCTTGTAAATAGTCAGAACATGTTTGTAGTAATATAGTTGTATACATTATTATTTCTAGTAACATAGATATTTAGGTACACATTGTATGACCACATTTATAAAATTTATTTTATTATAGCAATGATATTTAGCTAGCTCGTATCAAGTTATTGTCAAGAGATTATGTTTAATTATCTAGTTTAAGTCTAATATTTTTACTACATATTGTCAATGGTTCTGTCTATAGGTATTATTATTATGACAGTTGCCAAACAAAGGTTTCCATACCATCTTACAAGATTGTCAGTCAACAAGCAATACCTCAGAAAAAATATGTTTCTTATATGGGAGGACCACACTTAAATTTTATCTCATTTTTATTACTTGTTGTTAGTATGGCAATAGTATGATGTAGAATTTCAAATTCCAGGAACTGTAATAAGTAGACCTATTATGGTTCATCAGATGGACAGAGACCCTATTGAGTCTGATCAATAGGGTCCATTTCTCACCCTATGCATGTTTACGAATGTGCACAAACAATCAAAGATACATATGGAACGTGGCAGCAATTAAATATAACAACATACCTTGATAACAACGCATGAGCAGCCGACGATCTTCCTGGCCTTGCCGTCTTTGTCGATTTTGCAGAGACCCGCCCATTCGCCGAGTTTCTTGTTGTTGTCAACCTATCAATCGATAAACAACTTTGATTTAGGACAGTGACATAACAGTTGTATTGTAACTAAGTCCTCTATTTGCTCGACAAACAAAGCAATTGGATTCATGTAAGTTCTACTTGAACAAAGTCCTATACAGACAGTTCTTATTGAATAAGTTTTAGTTCTTAGTTCTTCAGGGCAGGCTTTTGTCCAACAATGGACATCCTTCTTCATGCTGATATGATGATGAAGTATTTGGTGTGAAAGTTCTGTTTGACAACTGCCAAAGTGAAAGCATGGTCTAACCAGCCCCCAATGCACTAAGCCATAGTCCCAAATTGTTTGATGTACATTTGGCGCATTGGTTAAGGTGGTCGTCACGCTACTACCTTGGCGCCTTAGTGTTTCGGGTTCGAGTCCCGTGCAGGACAACTATTGTGACCCCATAAAGTGTTTAATCTGGGTGTATTTTCTGGTTAATATAATTACTGATATAAAAGAAATTCATAACAACCGAATTATAATGGAACTTGTTTGTAATCCAATTTGAACTAAATTCATAGGGCCCATCTTGAAACCAATGGACAACAGATAAATTATTATTTTTTAATTGATAAAAAATAATTAATTGATTAATAAATAATATCCTGGGGCATTATTCACACACGGTCATCTGATCCCAAACTAAGCAGAGCTTGTACTATGGAAACCAGATAACTGATATACTACATATACTATTTTTCTTTAGTAAATACATACTTATATAGATAATTTACACCTAGACTCAGGACAAACAAACATGTTCATACACACAAATATTTGTCCCGGGTGGGAATCGAACCCACGACCTCCGGCATGAAAGGCAGCGTATCTACCAACCACGCCAACAGGCCCGTGAAAAATATTAGTAATATTCACATAATAACATATATACAAATAATAACATATGGTTAGAAATACATGTTCGGGCGCTAGGAAAGTTGACTGCTCATGGTGAGCGTCACCATAGGGGCGCCCGGTTCACTGTGCGCTCAGAATGTGCGGGACCGACATCGGCCCGGGCCCGCTCGTGCAGAGCGCAAACAATTATTAGCGTCCACTTTAAGAGATAGGAGAATTTAAAGAGGTTATAGTTGCCACCACATTTTGACCTCTACAGGCTTGTAATAAAGTTCAAATACCTACTGCTTTATAAATGACAAAAGACATGAATTATTATTCATAAGATACTTGGAAGATTAAGGTTTAATGGATAAATGTTTTTATAGTATACAAGAATACCTCGACTATAAGCTGTGAGCCTTGTGTGTTTATATTTAAAAAAATCTATATTGCTATGTATTATTATAAATAATGAATTAAGTAAATGTCTATAAATTATATGGTAATTTTTTAGTATTAAAATGTATATTTGCATGCTGTAAAGTAGAGTAAGAGATACCTATTTGTATTATGTTAAGACTTTTGTCACCTTATTCACGCAAATAAATGACTTTTATCTTTATCTTTAAGATATCCAACATTTTATTGAGAAAATTTAGATCTTCAACGGACTTTGAACTTTTTAAACTTTACTGTGGCTCGTTCTTACACTTTCTTTTAAAGACGCGTGCGCATTATAGGATTTCATTTGTGGCGAGTACTGTGGTCGAAAGCTTTCTAGACTAACAGAAAATATTGAGTTAAGAAAATCAGCTGGATAGTTTGTTTCGCGAGAAAAGTTTTCCAAACATATTCTACAGCAACTTCTTTGAATACCACGTGACGTCATAAACTCCGACGCAGATATCGCCACGTTACCCAGGTATCTTCACTATGACGCACCGCGCACACTAACCCAAACATGCGTTTTCAATTTTTTCTAAAATGTATAAGAATATACATATCAGAAACAAAAGAACCCTAATTAGTGATAGTTTTTGTACATCAAGTACCAAGTTAGCTGCATGACTAGTTCAAGTTCATGCAGTTTAATTCTTTTTGGGAACTTGCAGTATTTTATTGTATTAGACTTTAATGTACGTCACTAAATTTCACAGAGTAAGTAAATTATGCAGAGTTGTGATAGATATACTGCTCAGGACCTAACCTAAGATCACACTTAAGGATTGGCAATCGACAGATGAAATGTAAAATGGCTAGGTGTAAATGAGGAATGGCCAAACTTAAGTGGCAGTGGACAGGACACATAGCTCATAGAGCCGACGGCTGCTGGGGCAAAAAGGTTCTTGAGAGGGCCACAAACCGGAAGATGCAGCATGGGCAGGTGGAACTGGTGGACTGATGATCTTGTGCAGGTTGCTGAAAGACACTGGAAGCATATAGTGCAAGACCAGCAATTGTGGAGATTTTTTCCAAGGGCCTTTGTCCAGGAGTGGGCATTTTTTGGCTAATATGATGATGATATTGTAAGCTACACAGTATTAGGCAATTATTACTATAGACCATATAAAAGTTGTCTAGGAATTAGACTATTGAAAACTGGGTCTTATTTATAAAATTGTACATAAGATTAAGCTTACCTTGACAAGTGGGATCTGATGCTCATTGCAGAGGGCCTGGACGAGCTTCTTGTATGCAGCTTCATCACAGTTCTCAGCCAACACGCACAGGACTGCTTGCCTCCTGTTATACATAATTCAAGATACATTAGAGATATCGCTTACTAATAGACATGATTTTTAATGTACTATAATATGAATTGTAATTGAGATATTTGTTTATTTTTGTAACATTTCTATTCAAACAAGAATTTTTATTAATGTTCAATTAGGCCCTATGCACACCACGTTTTTTAAATGCGCCATCAACGCGCGTTATAGAAACACGCGTCGACGGCGCGCTTATATCCTACAGAGCAGTTTCCTGTTGTTTGTATCGATACAATGGCGCGTGTGTATCGCTACAATCGCGCGCTTAAAAAACGTGGTGTGCTTAAGAAGAACTTCAATCTTTTTTTTACTCGCATACAAGGTTTAAATGTTCTGTACTCAAATAAATGTACATCAGTATATAAGAGACTTAATTTATTCTACTACATAGGCTTTCTATTACATTAATTCCAGTCAAAATGGTGCAAGAAGGTATTTTTTGTTCTAGTACCAAAGTTGGTTGTAGAAAACATCCTACTAATATTACAGATGTGAAAGTTGTAATATTAGTAGTAGTAAAGTATGGATGGATGGATGTTTGTTACTCCTTTAGGTAAAAACTACTGAATGGATTTGAATAAAACTTTACAATAATATAGGACATCAGAATAACACATTGGCTATAATTTATATAGTTTAACGCAAGTCAAACCGTGAGGCACAGCTGGTTAATCCATAAAAGAGTTACTTATTTTGTGACAAGTAGTATGTAACAAAATATTATGCTTATATCTAATAGTTATGTTCTTTGCATCACTCTTTTTCAGTGATTATTTCTTAGTATGTATATGTATCTTTTGGACTTGTCTGGCTTGTAGACTTTTGTGGTCTTTTAATTAACTTTACAAAACCCTTAAATATGTATTTGTAGCACATATGGGAGGCCACAAAGCTGTTGTAACAGCGGTGTGGTACTATGCATGTGCGTCAATATCGGCATCAGAGTGTATCCTACACAGCTGAGTATGCAAGATATTTCCACAAAGTGTGAGACTAGAACAGCCACACACAATGTGAATATTCAATGGAGTTCTAATGCCCATTTGGGATAAGTGTTCCAACACTACACACTAATGATAGAAGTAGCAGTGGTTACACCAGTCACTTCACTACCAAAGTACTGTAGTGTTCCACATTAAAATCATGCACAAACAAATATTTGCGTGCTAATAGCACAGGCCCTATACACACGTTTTTATACGCGCGCGTTTCTAAAATGCAAGTCGACGGCGCGCTTTTATCCTATAGAGCTATATAGATATATATTTGTTTTTATCGATACAAACGCGATGCTAACGCGCGTGTGTATCGCTCCTGACGCGCGTCAACGGCGCACTTAAAAAACGTGGTGTGCATAGGCCCTTGATTCTTACAACACTAGTTGTGCGTTGTGTCTGTGTATTGCATGTTTAGTAACTTAGCTGCAATAATAATAATATCCTGGGACATTATTTACACAGAGCCATCTGATTCCAAACTAAGCAGAGCTTGTATTATGGATACCAGGTAACTGATATACTACATTAACTTTTGTAAATACATACTTATATAGAGAATTACACCCAGACTCAAGACAAACAGACATGTTCATGCACACAAATACCTGTCCTGGGTGGGAATCAAACCCACAATGTGCATGCAAAGCAAGCATTTGCCAACTTTGCCAACAGGCCTAACACTGCAGGGAAATTATTATACACATTTATTACTGCCAACTTTATCATTTTAAATAAACCACTTATAAGTTTCCATTCTGGCATTGCCAATTTCCAGCAACCTGATTGACTTAGACTGAAATATAAAGACTCAATTCAACATCCATATGTTAATTGTTTTTATTATTAATCTTTCTTATGGTCAAAATTCAGTCAATTCATAACTAGTAGACATGGTAGTGATTCTGGTCATTGTAACCGTATGTTTTGTTTGAAGATTCCTTACTGCTTAATTATTATAGGCCCACCAAATTAACTTAAGAAATGTAAGGTACTTACTTATCCAGAGCTTTGGCAGCCTCATGGAGTCCATGCACCAGCCCTCCGTGGATGAGAGCGGTCTTTAGCACCTCTTGAAGGGCTGTGTTCACATCCATGGCTCCTCCCGACAGTACGGGGTTCACGGGAACTTCACTGTAAGACATAAATACATACTTAGTACTTGGTATTGATCTGGTACATAATGAGCTCCTTGTGACAATAGAAACCAGCCATGTGTTAACACGTTCTAGTAAGCTAGTGTGTGCTCAAACACATGTGCACTATACTGTAGAGGAAAGCAAGCTGACACAAATTATACACAAGCACAATGATTGCAAGGAATGCTCCCAGAAGGTGCTGCACATAGCTAATTCCAGACTACTATTGTGTTATACCTAAGAAGCAAAGTCAGATTAACATGTTATGGCCAGATTCAGGATCATTTAATGGTAATGTTTGGGCGCTAGGAAAGTTGACTGCTCATGGTGAGCGTCACCATAGGGGCGCCCAGTTTACTCTGCGCTCAGAATGTGCAGGACCGAGATCGGCTCGGGCCCGCTCGTGCAGAGCGCAGTTCATACAATGTATTTAGAGTAGTACAGTATATTTATACAAAAATTACACAACATGGAAACAAAAAATTCTAGATGAATATTAAGTGTTCCATAGGTTTTCTAAAGTAACTTTCTTGAGATCTTGAGCTAGGAATATTAAAAACTTGCAAGTTTTTTCAATATACACTAAAACTCTAGCAAAATGTGGAAAAATTAGCGCAATACGGTAGATATTTATGAACAATTTCTAATGAAAATAGGACAACTAAATGACAAAATACTAGATAGAACTAATGTTTGAAAGGTTAAAGTCATCAGTAAAGAGGTTATGTTGACAACATGTTTACATATTTTAGATTTGATTTTACGGGCTAAATAGAACAGTAAATATTGAAACGAAAGTAAATCCAAAAGTTTCAACACTAGAACAATGAAAACTAGGATAATATAAGGTCAAAATGTATGTACTTACACTTCTACATCAGCCATGGTTTTTTATGATTCGACAACCTGAAATATGAAATGTTATGAGTTACACGGTACACCAACATCGTTATAAGATAACTGCAGTCGAAATTATGTTACGGATTAAGAAAATAACTCAAGATTCATAAAATCCACCACAAAACGTTTGACAGTTTACCTTGCGTACCGGAAAAAGACAAGTGCTGTCAAAACCATTTTCAACTTTGACTAGTGACTACAGTATTTTTTAACGTGCAACACTGAAGCACACAATATATGAATATATTTTGTTCGGTGTTTCTCACCGTGCACAACACGCACTCAACCTAGATTTTCCTCAAATAAAGGCGCGAGTGCAAAAAGTCAATTAAAGACATATTGCAACCCAATTCTTTATAAGCATTAAAAAATTCGGAAATTAACAATTCCGAACTTGAATACTTGAGCGTTCAACATGACTTGAAAGATGGCTTAAGTAGGTACTGGAAAATCTTCCGAATATGGTAAGTATTGGTTTGTTGCGGAAGATACCTCTGCGTAATTTACTATTTGCTTAGATTTATTACCTTTGACATCCGTAAGATAAAAATAACAGTAGGTTATCGCCTAATCATAGGTTGACCAAGGCATCTTTGTAAATTTTGAACTATTGAAACAGTTCGTCAAATTCTTGTGGCATGAGTAACAACACATGTGTCACCCAATATTTCTCGCTGCGAATGTCGAAACCAAAACATGCACAATAAAACTTCGTAACCAAAGGCGTTATAGGTATATGAGTAAAATAAGCACAAAAGAGAGACATATTGAAAGAACTGAATTTATACTGACACTACAAAATATTGTAGTTATCATTTCTAAAATTTAGAGCTAGAAGTACTTCTAAATTCAACAAAAAGCGATTGAAAAAAAATATCCTCCTTTTCTATACGTGTTTGAAATTAATTATCATTTTTTTGGTATTAGGTGCATAATTATCTACTAAATATGCTATGATTTTTCCCCGGGAATATTGTTTTTTTTATTCCAAAATATTACGATTCCGGAGATATAACTATTACAAAGGACATATATTTTTATCATTTTCCTATCACGGTTCATGAAGTACATCCCACTGACAGATCAGATCAGAGACATGGTGTTCCCATGCTTCTGGATAAGGTATTGAGATTTAATTACGAAGGAGGATTGAATTATTTTAAGGGCAGACAAACAGGTATTTGTAACATCAAAGTGTTTTATAGTTAAACTGATGACATACACATACAGAACCGTAAAACGCATCGATCGAAACATTTCGCAGTTAATGCATCACCTCTCCAAATTCACGATATCAAATAAAGGTTTCTAACATAGCGAAGATTATAGTCGTATGTTACGACTCGACTCCACAAAAAATAATAATAATAATAATTTAATTCAGAATAAATTCCATATGTGTTAGTTACAATGACAACTTATAAACTAGTGTTAGTAAAAAAATATTTCTAGCGGCGTGAACATCGTGGCAGAGCCCGCCGACTCTGGGAAATGTCTACTTGACTTGCGTGCAGTCGTATCCACCTTCCCAAGATCGGAGAGTCCCACCTATCGACCAAAGTTTTAAGAATGCTGTTGGGGCTGGCGCGCATACGACGTAGCAGAGATGCGGACCTTTTGCGTATGATGGCCGAAAAGCTATCAACGGCCGCGTCGGCAAGCATTCCGGACGCGCTACAATAACGCGGCAGCCCCATCAACACCCGGAACGTGTTGTAATGCATCCGAAAATAAAATTTCTTTTATTGAAATTGTCACGAAATGGCCAATATATTTTAGTTGATTATTGTTCTGACCAAATCAAACAGTTTGAATAAACGTAAGAGATGAGATGTTTCTACATTTTAGGCAGACACAAATGCTCAACATTATACTGGGATGATCACACTGATGATACTTCCATAAATTTTTCCGTGAATACAAGACCTTAAACTGGTCACGAAGGAAAATGTTTGGCGCCACGGCTGGCTTAAAACAAAAAAGAACCAACGACAGCAAAAACGTCATTTCAATGTAGTTTATTTTTATTTTTTGTAAAATTTATGTTTGTATAGTGAAATCATTGTGTTTAGTGTTGTATTTTGTGAAAATGTGTTTAGTAGTTGTAAATAATGTATTAGAATTATAACGAAGATGTACTGTCAATTCTTATTAAGTTGCGAATTAATATTTTTTCAATCATGAGCCGGAATCCAGATATAATGTTTATGGCTGAATATATAAAAAATGTGTTATATTTTGCTACAGTTAGACAAGGAAAAACCCTAAATAGCACTGCTGATACTCATTATTTTTCAATAGATAACGAATTAGTTTATGAAAATTATTATTCTGATTTTGGACCATTAAATCTAGGTTGTATTTATAAGTATTGTCGAATATTAAATGATAAACTAAAACAACATCTAAATAAGCAAACTATAGTTCACTATACATCGATAGATCCCAAGAAGAAAGCAAACTCGGCATTTTTACTGGGATGTTATGGAGTTCTATATTTGAGTTTGACTCCGAGAGACGCTTTGAAGCCACTTTTGGTCCATGGTCAGAGCTACAGGTAATACATAAACTTTTTAGTTCTGTAGACAGTATATAAATATCAAAATACAAAATCAATATGTAGTGTTAATTCCGCTAATTGTCAGTTTAATCATCCCGGCACGCAATTTGCACTGCCCTCCCGCCCGCAAAAATATACACATGCAAGGACAATATAAAAAGCAAATTACATGCGCCAGTACGAATGGTCCGTGGAGGACTGAAACATGTTGGGTATCGTACTGGCGCGCGCATGAAATTTGCTATTTATATTGTGGGAGGAATTGAGAACAATATTTTAGGTTATTTGTGATCACTATCCTGCATTGTCCTGTTTACAATTGTTGTTAATGGCGAGTTTTGAATAAGCCTAATCTATCAATTAAACTAAGCACTTGCTACAACGAGTAGTTCTTACGTATACCTATTACGTTTGAAAAATGTAATCTCTCATAGGGTTCTTTACATCCTATAAAATATTGAATAGCAGGTGGCAAATTTAATTTGCGTATTCCGTTAACTGATCTTCTACATCTTGGCCAGATAAGACAACAAATTAAACTTTAATTTTTATTTCTGCTTAAATACGACACAATATGTCACACATTGAAACGTATCTAAACAGTGTACTAGACATAATATTATTTATAATGTATGTATTGTTTTTAATTTTTAGACCATTCCAAGACGCAACTCAGGAGGTCTCAGAGTACACAATATCGCTTATGGATTGTTTGCAAGCAATTAAAAAGGCTCGAGAATTAGGGTTCTTTAACTTCCATGACTTTAACTATGAGGAATACGATAGATTGGATAAAATACAAGGCGGAGACCTAAATTGGATTGTTCCTGGTTCGTTAGTTTTAATAGTTTACCAAATTTCATTTCACTTTGCGTTAATATGCTTTATATTTCTAAACTTAATGTAGCTGTAAATTATACAAGCTTATTGACAATATCTTGTAATGTAATAGTTATATGATTTCAGGTAAATTCCTTGCATTTATTGGACCTGTAGACTACAGTGTATCTTTATATCATCCTCCTGAAATGTACATAGATTACTTTTTGGAAAACAACGTTAAGATTGTAATACGCCTAAACAAAAAAATGTACGATGGACGTGTGTGAGTACTTGTTTCAATACTTATATTATCAGAAGTGTATAATTTCTGTTCGTTAATTGAATAAATGTAATGTCTTTTCATCAGATTCACTGGCGTTGGAATAACTCATTTTGACTTATTTTTTCCTGATGGCTCATGTCCACCACGTCGCCGCCTTTTTGAATTTCTTCATATTAGTGAAGAAAGTAACTGTGCAATTGCAGTTCATTGCAAGGTTACGAATTCAGTCTTCTTGTACACATAAATAATGAATAATTTATGATAATCGTCTTGTTTCTGATAGACTATTTGTTTAGGCAGGTTTGGGCCGCACGGGTTCCTTGATTGGGTGTTATTTGATAAAACATTATCAAATGACATCACATGAAGCTATTGGTTGGATGAGGATCTGTAGACCTGGATCGGTTATTGGACATCAACAGGTAACATATTCAAATATGCATGTAAAACTGCTGTACTGTTCATGCCCTATAATATACCACTCGCTATTCGAAGAATGGTTGGTTAACTTTGTGTCACATATGTGTCGAATTCTTAATAACTTTTTAACAAATTATCTGCTAAAAGTACGCAAAAATAGATAGAGAAGCAATTTTTTCAGAACCTTTGAACCGGGAATCCCTTAGTTGCAAATTACACCCTGAACATAAATACACGGCAATCCTATTTTCTGAATTTTTGTATGTATTAAGTGGAAAAGATGTACTTTTTAATGATTGGCGTGAATAGCTTCAGTACAAGTACAAGACTGAACCTGAACAAAATGTATTTGTTTCTCTTTCAGGGATGGCTTGAGCAATTGGAGCCATGGTTGATGAAGCAAGGCAATCTTTATAGGTAAACAAAACAGGTGAAGATTTAATTAATAGATGAAATTGGACATCTCTTGGATCAATTTGTAGGTAAAATTATCAGTTTTGGCAACCAGGATTTAAAAAAGTTGTGTTCGATTTTTACTAGTGTGAATAATGGGATTCTTAAAAATAATATTACGTTTAGCAATTAAACTTTCTTTATCTCAAATCAATGCGTTCTTGTGCTACGCACTGGAAAAATAAAGTGCATACACAACATCCTTCCATACAATATTTTTACCACAGCTAATCATTATTATGGTTTGCCAAATAAATACTAAAAATTATTCTTTTGTGGTATTAATACTGGTTAATTTGTTAATTTATTAGAGACCAAACTATTTAATCGTACTTACTGTTTCGTGACGCGTTTCATCAAGCCGCATCACCTCTAAATATAAATTAAAGCATGATGAAGAACTGAATTACTAATTGTGTTCAAAATCATTAACATCAATCTGAGACCATGTCACCTTTTAAAGAGTTTTGGAGTAAATGTCGTAAATATTTAAATTCATCCCTGTAGACAGTGATTTTTATATTTACTGGACCAATTAATCCTCATGTTAAACCAAATCATTTCTTGAATCATAACATAAAAAAATGGAGGTCATATATTTTTTTAGTTCCTAGTCTTCAACCGGTATCTTGAGCGTGTTAAGTTTGAAAGTATTAAAAGTTGTCAAAGTTAAGTAACTTGCTTTTACTTTTCAAGTAATATATTGAGAGGAATCGAAATCGTGACTGAAATTATGAACTTCTTAGTTATTAAACTGACAGACTTTAAAATCGATATTAGTGAGGCCGCGTAAGGC
This sequence comes from Pseudoips prasinana, assembly GCA_951640165.1. Taxonomy (NCBI): domain Eukaryota; kingdom Metazoa; phylum Arthropoda; class Insecta; order Lepidoptera; family Nolidae; genus Pseudoips; species Pseudoips prasinana. Next base: position 12,385,790 of record OX621254.1, read on the forward strand.
TCTGAACGTTTGTCACAATTATCATATGCCTTATATTTTCAGCTTCTTAATGATGAAACTGATATCTCTAAAACAACGATATTGTGTGACCGAGTGTTCTCCAAATATGTTTTTTAGTCATCATTTTATATGATATAGCTACAGGACCCATCGCCCTTAAAATTCCGATCTATTATACTAGATCTATACTTATTTAAAGTTTTATGTAATAAGAATAAAAAAACTATTTAGGAAACCGAATTTGATGCTCAATATCACTTATGCTTCAAGTTGACTAAATAGGTAGTTTCAAACTAAAATTAATTAAGTTTGTACCAGGAAACGAAAATATCAAGATACTGAAAGGATTCCGCATCACGATTTTGGTGTATATTCAATTGCTGAGAAGACTATGAAACAAAGGCCACTACTCTTCCATAAGTCTCCTTCGCCACCACCTCCTGTGCAAAAGCTACGACCAGATATCCAAGAGTCAATAGTTAGGCCACAGAATTCGAGAGTAAAAGAAGGTTGTATAAAATATACGAATATTTTACCTAGTTTTAATTCTGATAGTGCGATTCATTATTATTCAAACAGTGTTATTTTTTTAAAACTTTAGATGTATGAATATTATTAAGTATATATTATTTATTCTTTGTTTTAAGTAACACTGTTTGGACTTACATATTTTATTGCAGCTAAGCTTTTCACAATGCACCGTCTTTTTAAAATCCCACTTTAAAAGTAGAAGTTTGGAACAGTGTTATTTTGAACACGAATTTGGGTAAAAATATCAAGGAAATTTTTAAATTATATATTTATTGTTTCGTGTCTAGATCATATCACAAATAATGAAGAAGATGAAATATTTTTAACATCGTGTGACTTGACAGAGAATACTACAGAAATAACGTCCCAATTAAAGGGCTGTGTTATCAGAAATAATTTTAATACCGAAGAACAAGAAATAAGTCTTTCCTATAGTTCAGATAGAGAAGAATCTTTTTGGCAAAAGTATTTGTGCTGTGGCACATTATGTAATTTATTGAATGATGGATTGTGGATGATGGCGGTGCGTTGTGTAAAAGTCACACCAAAAATGTGTAATTCGAATAAATGCTGCAATTTGTTAGATTTGGTTCGTACCTTAAATAAAAATATGTTAGTATAATATTATCGTTATTTTAAAAGATTTTGAATTCAGTATTTTTGTTTCGAGGTAGCTCTTAATAAGGCATCCGAAAAGGAATGTGAGTGGCGCTTGAGGTCGCATTTGAATCATATTCAAAAGTTTTCACAAAAGAGGTGAGAAAATCATGGAAAAATCAATAAAATTAGAATTCCTTTAACTTAACATTTTACTAACAATGCTTTGTTAATATAGTGATCACGACACCATATGTAATATGGCGCATCGTACTGCTGGAGCTGGGGATCCTAAGGCTGGACGACCAACTTCTCGTAGCTCTGGACGCTGTCTAGGACCAAGAGATAGTAAAAAAATAGTAAAGTATTTAATTAATATATAGTTGCAGTTATTACAGATACAAAATAACTTAACTTTTCTATGTATCATATCATTTTTTAAATATTCTCACAATACTTTGGCAGGAATCTGAATTAAAGAATCCACGTGGATATTACCCAGTTACAACATTCAGAACGAGTCAGCCTCCTGTGATGAAAAGTGTTAGTGATGCTAAAGTAAGTGTAGCGAAACTATTTAAAAATCTCTGAAGGTCACGCGCGGCGAGTTTTACTGGTAACTAATATGCTTTGCTTGGCACTGACTTTAAACCTATCAATAGGTAGCACTTACAAATTATAGTACCTATTTCATTAATATTAAAGGTATTAGGTTTGCATAAGAGATGTATTAAATTAAATCTTTATTAAGAGCCTATACTACCTCAAATGGCTTAGCAGAATCCTCTGATACGCCGAAAATACTGCAGCATTAATTTTGAAATAAATATATGGTAAAGTCGAGGATTAATGTTAAGTCTTATGTTTGGCGAAAACACGATTCCATAAAATTTTCTCGATAGAAAAAAATCCCAAAGTTACCTCTAAACTGAACAATAAACCGCTAGCGATCATAAAATACTTAAAATTTGATCAAGAAACTTTTTATACTAACTGAGCTAACTATTAAGCAGGTCTTATGTTATTTACTTTTTTTATTTTCGATTTCTTTCGCCGTAAAATAAATTACATATAATATCAGCCATATTAGAGGTTATACCCTGCCGCGCGCCACCCGCATTCAGTCCCGCTCCGGCTTTCGTACGGGACGGCTGTGTCGTTTTGCACTCCGGACAAACGCAACAGAACGACGTAAAATACAAATATTGAATTGCGTAAGTTTATAGCCTACCATAATATTTCTGCATCACCCAAAAGTCGACTGGAAGAGAATGCCTTCGGCATTAAGTCCGCCTCTGTACAATCTTGTGCAAAAAGTAATAAATAAATAAATAATAAATATAGTGTTTGCGTAATGGGAAATAACCAATAAAAATAAGAAGCGACGGGGAAACTAGCAAACAAATGATCGAAATGAAGTAAGTATCTATCTATTTACAGTATTAGTGATTACAAACATGTCGGTAAATATGTAGTAATTTGTAAGTATCTGCACGGCGGCCAGTCAACAGAGATTAGCGCGGGACATATTATAGTGCTCAAGTGTGAGCGCAAACACAAGAGCACTATCTATTCCATCACTTTCATGATCCGATGGGACGCCTAGCGACACGACCGGAAAGAGGTCAGCCACAGGACCGCCGACTTTACGTGCTCTCCGAGGCACGGGGGTATAATACCGCCAACTCCCAGACTTCGGGCTGGTGCTGAGAAATTTTTCTTTTTACAGAGAAATTTACTTTTTAAGTCCCGAAATCACATTTGGTCCGTCGCGGGATTTGAACCCAGGACCTCGTTACCTGCGGGTGAACACGCTACCGCTAGACTAACGCGTAACGGTTACTATCACAAAATTTCGAGTTCACAAACGTCATAATGTTGTACTTTTTAGGGTTCCGTATATGAATGTTGCTTTTTTTTTGCAGATCACAAGTACCACTTGAGGACACAAACTGTGCACTGAATATACACAATGACGATAAAACATTGGATCCGTAAGCTATTTATTAATAATACTCTTGATTTTATTAGTGACAACCTTTTCCCGCGACTTCGTTTGTGATCCAGGATAAAAAGTAGCCGTTTCCAGGACATGGTCTTTTCATGTGCTAAATTTCATCTTTATTTCATTTCATCATACTTTAGCATGACAAACAAAGAAACTCACCTTGCAAATATATATCCTTTGTTAGTAAATTAATTTTTATAATAAAAATACCTCTTTTTTTCAGATATTCACATAATCTTCCGCAATACGACACATCAGATCATGAATATAAAGATGATACTAACTGGTAATTGCTAGATTTTTTATATGAGAAGTTTGTATGTGTATCATGTATGCTATTCAGTTTAGCAAGAATTAATAAAAAAAACTGGTAGTTTCAGGTACGAAGTGAGTTTTAATAATCCTTTGGAAGAGAAAAACTGCTTTTGTGTAGAAGGACAGAGAGTTGATGTAGAATATTTTTATAAAAGACTTCAAGATATATCCAATCATAATCAGGCATTCGGATATACATTGAGCAACGTTCACATTATATCAGAAAAAAGAAAAGGTCTACTCTCCAAATATAAATTAGCCTGCAATATGTGTAATCTAATATTTTATCTTGATTCTGAGCCGAAATCAGGCCTGGATTTAAACAAACCTGCAACATTTGGTATCATATCTTCTGGAATTGGCAATTTATCGAATTACAAAGTCTACAATTCTACAAAGAGAGTCAAGTGAGTGGTTAGAACTCCGAAGAAAAATTCTAATGGCATAATTTTTTTCCAAAGTCGTAAATAAGCGACAAAACTCAAGTGTGAAATGTTTTGTAAAAAATCTTATATATCCAAAGAATCTCAGCCATGTCCCATCTCTGAAACATGGTTTAGAGCATGAAGCAACAGCAACTGAGCAAATAACATTACAATTAAACATTCAAATAGAGCCTTGTGGTCTCTTCATAGATAAAAACTTGCCTTTTCTAGGTGCAACTCCAGATGGATAGTGGGAGAAGACACAATCATTCAAATCAAGTGTCCCATGACAGCATTTAAATCATCTTTGGACGAAAGCTATAGATAAGAAATAAGTGATTTTTTGGAAAAAACTAAAAACGGACTTGTCATAAATAAAAATCATCCTTGGTATATACAAGTACAAGGACAACTTCATATAACTGATAGGCAAAAATGTATTTTCGGAGTATGATCTGGATGCGACAATACGTCTCTGTCTATAATTTCAACAATACGTCATTGTTGAAATTATAGACAGAGATGACCAATATTGGGAAGAAATGGAACCAAAATTAGTACATATTTATATGACATGCATGTTGCCTGAGCTATGCGATCCCAGACATGTTCGAAATATGCCTATTAGAATGTTATTTAATTTTGACAATGTGTAATAACTTATGGTAAAAACCATATCTATCCTACCTACCTAAATACTTACCCTCTTACCTATCCTACACCCTTGCCTACCTACCTAACTATCCTACCTACGTACATAACTACGTACCTACCTAAGTAAACTACGTACATATCTACCTCCAATAGATAACACGAAAACGCATTACATTTTTCACATACATGTATAGCTACATAACCAACTATCCTACCTACTTACCTATCTTATATTCATAGTACAAACCATGCCTTGAGAATCACCAATACAACAAAAAAAAACTAATATGTTGCAGTCGTCCAGAAGTTATGCGCAGTCATACATTTAGGTGATTTTTTTGAAATTTGTATAATGTCAAAGCGTTTTACTACCACGCCAATGTACCCACAGAACCCTGAATGCAATAGTGACTCGCACTTGATTAGTTTTTGTGACAGTAGAATTTATGCTGTGGTTCAGAATCGGTTAAAATCTTATAGGTACATATAGTAATAATATGTAGATACTTGCATTTACACCAACTACTTTCATAATTATACATACAATAATGGCTGTCACAAATACATACAAGGAGAAAACTACATAACTCAAACTTACTACAAAATCAATGGGCGGAACCCTCACCGTAATGTTGTAGGTTCGTCTATTATTTTGTAGCAACTAGTAGCAACAATAAGTTGATCTCGCATTGTATAAGCTTTCCGTACAATGAGAGGTCAGTTTATAGTGGACAGTTTAGCTTGATAAGCAACTGTCAGTACAGACGCCAGCACATCCAGCTACACAAATCTGTCAAATTTCTTTTATAGATTTTCAACTTTATCACTTAATTATAAGGTTCACTTTCAATTGGGGAAATTGGACAGATTGGGGTAGCTTGATGTGCTAGCGTCTGTACATTGAAATTCCTGCTCGGGTCGCGGTACATTGGAATTTAAGTGATATAAATTTTATCTTATTTTAATAGTGACAAATTAATATTATTATTGATAATTGTATTACCTACTTTAGAAGTTGTCCGAGAAATAAAATAGGTAGTTTATTCTAACAAAATTGCAATAACGTCACGGCGTGCCCGCGTGACCGCGTGACCGCGAGCAGCAGTGTGCGAGCGAGACAAAGAGTTAGGCGGCGCGGTGAAGTGGGGGCGAAATTGGAATTTGAGCTGAGGTTGTATAGGCTCTTAAGTAATTTTTTATAACTTTTAGTTTTTAACGAAGTTTACTTTAATGAAACCATATTGTACATTTAATTATAAACTTACAATAGATTTTTTAAATGCCATGGTACGATTTCTAATAATTTGTAGATTTACAGGCATACATATCCAACGATAAGAATCATAATATGGAAAATTATTTAAAATGATAAAATTTGAATGAAGTAATTTTTTTATCTGCAGAATTTCTTAATGCGAAGTAGTATGTATGCCAACGAAAGAGATAAACAGTTAAATGCAGCCCTTGCGGTAACTCCAAAGTACCCAGTTCGTATGTCTTACAGTCCAACGCCAGATAATGGAGAACGTGTGGCACCTTTATCGTACAGTATAGGTATTATTATATTATTTTTAATTTTTGATATACTTTATAATACTTTAAATTAGTATTTCGATACATTAAGCAAACGTTCATCTATAAGTTTAAATACGTTTCAGCATCGAAACCAATACCACAGCTTTCCCAAAAGCGAAGGTTAGGACGCAGTCCAAGTCCTCCAGTTCGGCGTTCAGTAAATGAACAAAATCGGGCTACAAACACGCCTTCTCCAACAGCAAAGTTTTTAATGAAAGACGCTTCAAAGACTGCTTTAAAAGATGTACTATCGAGACTGAAATGTAAGTGTTGTCAAGTCATTATTTACTGTAAACAATGGTACCTACCTATTTAGTTAAAGGATCAGCTAAAGGTCAATATGGTTTGTAGTTTTTGTTTGAAGATTTAAAGCATTACCTCAATTGGAAGAGAACTAAGCAAAAAATAATGTAGGTACCTACCTACAAATGTATGTAACTCGTACATAAGTTTATTCGTCGACTGCTTACCAAGTTATTGTTTATGAGTGTTAAATATGCCTGCCTTTTACAAAATTCATCCCAAAGTTTTGATTTTGACATCTTTTGAAATTTTTATTTGATTATCTGACTCAAAAGTATCTATTATTTAACATTATGCCACGACTATTATTATTTTATTAATGCCCAACGCTATAATTCTTGTTTTACCACACTGCTAGCGGGTTGTCGAACTATTTCACTTTGTCATATATTTTGGAGCCCGAATACACAATATTTTGGCTCCTTTGAGATGCGAATAAACGAACATAATCTCAATGTAGGAAATACCTACTCATTGACTTCGACAAACCTGCGCTCTTTATGTGGTGACCACTTTAACCATGATTAATTGTATTATGATCTGATACTTTAGTTTTAGTTCTTTATATCGTAATTCTAACGCTTTTATATTATACAATTTTACAACGGAACTCATGGTATCTGTAAAAATTTTGCACCGATGGAACTGTACCATTTAGATATATCATAACTGGTGGTATGTAGAAGTAATGCATTCATATTATTTGAAAAAAAAATCGTTTATTAACCAAATAATGTTTAGGTACATCATTATATGACCTATTGGCCCCAGACTCCTAAATATCCTATTTACTAATCAACTATGTTACGAACACAAATTATTAGTGTATAACGACTCAAACGTCCGGTTCATTTGACACATGATGTTACTATGTCCACATGTCTAGAACTGAGGAAAAATGTTAATACCTACTTACTACTATTTCACTTGACGGGCCTGTTGGCGTGGTTGGCAAATGCTTACTTTTAACGCCGGAGGTCGTGGGTTCGATTCCCACCTAGGACAAATATTTATATGCATGAACATGTCTGTTTTTCCTGAGTCTGGGTGTAATTATCTATATAAGTATGTATTTACAAAAAAAAAGTAGTATATCAGTTATCTGGTTTCCATAGTACAAGCTCTGCTTAGTTTGGGATCAAATGGCCGTATGTAAATAATGTCCAAGGATATTATTATTATTACTTATTTATAAAAAGGCGAAATGATGCATAGTATGAAAAAAGGTTCTATTATTTCCACTGGTAGCCTGAAGCTTTGCATAGTGCCATTCTAAAGCGTTACATTTCACGCATAATAACTATTCCGGCGTTGTTAATGTAACGAGTGGAGCTGGGCGCGAGCTACTATGGTTACTTTTTGCTTTTTTCACCTTTTTCATTTTAGAACCTGTCAAGTGTCACATGTCAAGTTGACAAAATGAAAAATAACCTCTGCATGTGATGCAATCGTTCTTGTTTAATTAAAAACAATGTTTTTCATGTGAAAAAAAAGCTATAGAATTGTGAGATATTACGTGCTATTGCCACCTGAGATGGGTGCTTTAGTGACGAAGGCTGTGAGACCGATCAAGTCTTTCAACATCGAAAATCGCGCACACCGTGTGATTTCTAAAGAAAAACCGACTCCGGCGCCCAGGTACCCGGGGAATATTGAGGATCTACAACGTACTCTTGAAGCAGAGCCCGATATTGACGATAAACTTGACAAAAAAGATGAAGGATTAGACAATCGATTGAAAGAAGTTTATGTTTCCTCATATGGTAAACCAGAAGATGATATTACGCGGGAAAGAAAAACTGAAAATCCAAATCGACCATTACCACAAGACCGTGCTATGTTACCGGAGTATGACTTCGGCTTTAAAGAGCCAGAGAAAGTTAAGTATGGTCATACAACACTTAGGGATGCAATTAACTTTATTTCTGCGCATCAATGCAATCCTGAGGAAGTGACAGCAGATAAAATTGCTCTAGAATATAAATTAAAGGAGGAGGATGTAGTAAATATTCTTAAATATTTTAAAACTTATGAAGTTTATTTGCCAGAGACTAAGAAAACTCCGGCTGTATTTGCAGGCCCTTCAACATTAAGGCGGGAACTTTACAAAATAGAAAAGAAAGAAATAGAAGGTGAAAAGGGTCCTGATGAAACAAAGATGGTAGATAAAGATGTGAAAGTGAAAAAAGTTGTTTAGTTACAATGTTATAATATCCAGCATTATACCTGAGCACATATTTGATAGCTTTTTGGCAATCTGTGGTGTCCAGATGTAGTTGTGTTGGCTGGCCATCCCATCAGATCATGAGGGTGGGAATAGAATGCGCACATGTTTTACGTTCATACATATACCAGCTACCATGCCAGCTATGCACTATGGCCTGCATAGCTGGACACTATAGAGACTGGCCACCATGGCTAATATTCAACCAGGAGGACATAATGATGAAAGATGCCAAGCTCTGCTTGTTAATTGTGCTTCTAATTATAGTAGAAAAGGCTTTAGTTCAAATTAATTAATGATACCTCAATATTTATGTTTAGTTTACCAACTTTTACCAACTAGTATACCTATACCTTTATGAAGTGATACATATTTATTCCCCTAAAATTGTACTCTCCATTTACCAACATAGTCTTATTGCAATTGGCAGGAGTTCTCTGTAATAACTATAGAATAGAATACTCTTTATTGTACACACTCAAACAGAACAAATTCATAGGACACTAATAACACAATCATGTTCAATGGGCAGACTTATTGCATCAAGCGATTTCTTCCAAACAACCTTTGGATGGATAGGAGCTCTAATCATATAATACAATAGTGCAGGTAAAGGACCTCCTCTCACTATGACAAGGACTAGGCCATAGTTGACCATGCTAGCTTACTGCTGGTTGGCAGGCTTCAGATGCCATCAAGAACATTCTGGACGACTCAGCCATGCAGGTTTTGCCACAATATTTTCTTTCACTGTGTTGAGTGCAAGATAATTATGAATATTCTAATGAATTTAATAAGTCAGCCTGCTGTTTGTACTAATGACCACCTAACCAATGGTCTATCTCGAAGTTTCTGCAGTAGATTTTTTTTTCTGAGATGTTGAATGTATTACAGGTTTATGTATTATAAGTTTTATAAATATTGTTGAAAGAGAAATATTATATTTAATTTCGTAGATTTTGTATGATAATAATTACAACATGAATGCTATAGTTATTTGAAAATTGTATAAATTTTGTTAATATATTAGTTCATTTTAGCTATAAGAAAGTCTTGTTAGTTGGATATTAATATTTACTTTAAATTTCATTGAAATACAATGTAATTGTCTGTTCTCTGAGGAACTTTTGGCATACCATAAATGTGTGATGGGTTTGTTGAAGAGAATACAACCAATCGACATTATGGTATCTAGACCTGTTTAAATTTATTAATAATGATATTTATTATATATATTATTTATTAATAATGATATTTATTATATATATTATTTATTAATAATGATATTTATTATATATATTATTTATTAATAAATATATTCCATACATTCAATGGATATTTTGTACTGAATTGGCAGTTGTTAACTGTATAATTGCATATCAAATGGAATCCAATACAATTATTTGTCAGTTTGACACATTAAACTCATTACGTTTTATTGTTGTTATATTAATATCTAAAAAATAGTAGCCTTTAAAGAATTGAAGATATTGTTAGTAATATCTAAACAATGTGATTTAGATTAGATGAGAAAGTAAAATATTTTGTTTTCAATGAGCACTTTCATTTATTCTGTAATAGCTGTGTCCCGCGGTTTTACCCGCATTTTATAAATTATAGCATATGTGTTATTCCAGGGTGTCAGCTAACTCCATACGAAATTTTATTAAAATCGCTCCAGCCGTTTAGACGTGAAGAAATAACAAATGTAGACACTCACAAACTTTCGCCTTTTTAGTGTGATACTACAGACATGGGAATTACCTACTAGACTAGAATATTGACATTTTGTATTAAAAATAAGTTGTGATAATATAGTCAGATCTATGGCAAATTTCCGAACTGCTAACTGCTTTCAATATGTAAATTTTTTTTTTATTGTGAAGGCTTAGACAGGGAAGTTTAGTTGGAGCGGCGAGCACAATCGTTCATCACTGGACGCAGTGTTACCAGGACCTCTGGGGACTGGGAATAGCCGCCACCATAAGAATAAGAATAATAAGAATATTGTGAAAAGGATTGACTACATATTTGGCTTAGTGGTTATGGACGTCTGGGTGTGTTTGGTGACTGAATGACGTGAATTGCATGTTTTTGAAGTCTACCAGGATTATGTTCATTATGCCTCAACCTTGCCATTTGGGTTTGCTTTAATAACTGCACTTGGCATGCGAGTTGGCGACCGCAGTTACCGTGACTCCCAGGGTATGGGGTGATCCTGTTATGAAAACTGTATGGGTCTCTAGCTCGAGATGGATTTTATCTGGGCTGGAGACCCATATAGGGTTCCTAAATTGGTTTTTATAATTCTATATTTTTAATGTAATTTATAAATGGCTTCCCACGTTATCCACGCCCGATTTTGACGATGTCATGAATAGGTATAATGGACTGTAATATTAAAGCTATTTGGCTTAGTAAATATGGAAAAAATAACTCTTAAATTACATCACAATGGTCAGTATACCAATATTATAATAACGTTCAGATTCGTAAATTTACCGTAGATGTTATGATATCAAGCTCCTTAAATATTACGTAACGTTGTATTGTGATGAGAATAAACTCATGGTTCGAATATTTCTACTTGCTTAGGCGATTGGCACACCGCCCCGCATGATGCAGTGCGGCAGTGCGTGTTCTAACGTTACAATCGCTTTAAGAGTAGGTTGGGGAGAGTAATCAACAACTCATTTTGAAGGGTGATATTAGGCGTATAGTTCTGTTGCACTTGAAATGAAACTAATTTCCGATAATTAAAGTAACTATAGTAACTATTTATGAGGAACGACTTTACCTTGCAAATATAAATTTATTTATTTAATTTACTTATAGGCAGTTACTTAGGCGCATTGCACGATTTTGTCACTGTGACTGTACACCGAGTTTCCCAGGACAGTTGACGCTGAAATGAATACGCAAACTGACTCCAGTCCAGTATCCCTATTATTCTTGTGTATAATATTTATAACTTGCTAACATTAATACAAATTATTAGTAATATCTTCGGGCCGCGACGGGTCCCTTGGCACGGCGTCGTTGGGCGCCGCACGTGAGGCGCCGGCGCCCCGCCGCGGCCGTGCTCCCTCTGTGCGCTCAGATGAGCGTCCGCTCGCCACGCAGGGGGATATGCTGAACAGCATCAAGGTATTGTCAGAAAACATAAATACAAAGGTTACCATCAATTTTAACTGTAGTGTCATGGTTAGGTCTCATCTGAGGTAAAAACAAGCAGACCACAGAAGACACCTGTGAGAACTATACGAATCAAGAAACGTATTGGATTATAGTCCTTCTTTCTGTTGTATTTAGAGATGAAACTCGCTCTATCACGATAATCGCTAATTAGTTAATTACACGTTCCGTAAAGCAGGGTTACCTACTGTAGGTTTTAATACTCTTTGAGCAGGGTAAATATAAATCCCACCCTTGGATTTCGGGTACCTATAAAATTACCTATGTATGTATAAACAAGACCGAACACAGTAATAGATTGCCCACATCTCTATTTACCCTATTTCGCCGCAACGTTCGCAACCCAATATGCTCCCCAAGTAGGTACCTATTTACTAAAATATAGCTCTGATCTAAGATCTAGGTATCTCTAAATACACTACTGATACTGGTTATTCAAAGTTTGTTTATAAATTACAGCTCCAAAGAAGATTTCGTGAATCCCTCAACGCTGAAAATAGTGCCGCTTATTACGATAAAACTAGGTAAGTATTATTGAATAATTACACAATATCTTCAAAAACATTGCGAATCGTAATCGGAGCATTGTAATAATTTATAGTTTATTTTATCTGTCCTGTTACTAAGCTATTCATTCGCGAAATGAACGACATGGCCCAATAAATATGAAAAAGAAATGCAGGTTTTAAATTTCCCATGTTATTAGTTACATTTCTAAAGACGACTCTAATCTAGGTAGGTACCAGTTATATCATTCGATAGGTGAAAGTTAATTTAATTTATGACAAGTAGTTTTTATTCTATCCAGCGTGAGTAACTAAGTAAGTAGCGTGAGCGTATCTTACTTCCCTAAGTGGCCAATTACGGGCACTATTAACTCGGTAAAAGTATTTTTGAATGAAGAACTACACTTGCAACACTGAAAGTCCGAAACTGAAGGGTCTCTTGTAAAAACTTGTTAACTTTATGTGTCGGTAAAGGCTGCCCCGTGTGAAGTATTTAGCTACGCCGATGCTGAAGTTTTAAATGTACCTAGACGTTAATGTCGTGGTAAATATATGTAAGTTTTGACATTTTTACTTTACGTTTACGGATGTAAATGTCATGGTATCGAATTGTAGCGTGTGCGTAGCGCGTAAAAAATGCATATATTTACCATGACGTCGACGTTTACATTTAAAACTTTGGCATGGGCGTAGCTTAACTAGATTTTACACGATACTTGCTAGTTTAGGATTCTAGACTCCCAGGAGAGTATACCTACTGCTACTCTCCTGGGAGACCGGAGTACCAAACCATATGCATATAGACGATCACCGTAGCCTAGTTGGTAGTGTCCCTGCCTACGAAGCTGGTGGTCCTGGGTTCGAATCCCGGTAAGTGCAAATATTTGTGTGATGAGCACGAATATTTGTTTCTGAGTCATGGATGTTTTCTATGTATAGTATAAGTATTTATCTATCTATATAAGTATGTATATCATCGCCTGGTACCCATAGTACAAGCTTTGCTTAGTTTGGGGCTAGGATGATCTGTGTGTCATTGTACCTAGATATTATTACCTAGATATTATTATATGCTGCAATGTACCTATATTAACCTGACACTGCCAAAAGAATTCTGAAGAGACCGAAACAGGTGGAAATCTGAAGGTGCAAGGTCAGGACTATACCTACGGCGGATGCATTAACACCTTCCAGCCAAATTCCTTTAATTTTTGCTGAGTGGCCAAAGATGTGTGAGGTCTAGCGTTATCATGATGACTTCGTCTCAACTTCGTGCTTTAATCTCATCAGTTGTTCGCAGTAGAGTTCAGAATCGATGGTCCTGCCTGGTGGTAACAGCTCATAATGAATAATGCCCTTCCAATCCCACCACACACACAGCATCACCTTGTAGTTAACCCGGGTTTCTCCAGTCTGTGAAGCCTGACCGGCCTTTGACACGTTCTTGTCGTACATGATCCACTCCTCATCACCAGTTATCAGCTTCTTTAAAAATGGTTCGGTTTCATTACGTCGTAATAAAGAATCACAAATGAGTACACGTTTCATTAGGTTTCTTTCAGTGAGCTCGTGAGGTATCCAAATATCAAGATTTTCTGTGAACCCAATTTTTTTCAAATGCGCTGTAACTGTTTGTGATCAATTCCCAGTTTTTCAGCTACGTCGTAACTACTAATATGCCGATCTTGCTCCACTTTTTCAAAAATGGCATCCATTTTATCCGTAATAGGGCGACGTGCACCTTTGACATCATAATTTCCGTGGTCTTCGATCTTAGCCTGCCCGAAGGGGGCGAAAAAAAAAAATCATAATTTCCGGATTGAAAACGCTTAAACCAAAGTACTACTCTCACAGATACTGCACTAGGTCCATAAACATCGCAATTTTTTTAACCTTTACGTTTTTCCCTTTTTTGTAATAAAATTGTAAAATGTATCGAATTTCTTTATAAGATTCACTCATCTTGACATTACGAAAATCAAATAAAAATCACACATTTTCCTAATTTGAATTTAGAATTATGTTCTTTAAAATTTAAAGTTTCAATGATACCAAAACCAGCCAGATACAAATAGAAAGCTTCGAATGACTTTTATATTAGGTTGGGGAAAGTCTTTCGCATTCTCGTTAATGTATGAACTTGTCATAAAATATTATTGTATAGCCAATAAGATTTTATGACAAGTTCATACATACCTACTAGAATGCGAAAAGACTTTCTCCAACCTAATATATAAGTAATTCGAAGCTTGAATAATCTGTAAGTACCTAATACATCATAAAATAAAACACGTTAAAATACTGTAAGTTATTATATTTAATTAAGATATTATTTTGCCTGCCTAATTTCCGAAGCAGCTGAGTAGATAGCTCGTGTTAGACGAAGTAACATAATATACAATTACTTCATAAAGAAAGCGCCAAGAGATAGAATAATATATTTAAGCGGGCGAAACCGGGGGGTCTATATAAAATTTCGGGTCAATCTCTGGAACTTTTTAGTTGTTATTTTAGGTGTACAATAAAAATTAAAACGCGTTAATTAAAACCCTTATGTTGGTCATTAATTATAATATAAAACCCCTGTAAGCAGAACACTTCGCTTTTAGAGGTCTGAAGTGACCTAAGACACTAGTTGCAATAAACATTCATAAACCAGCTGGATCTAGAAGAATTTCATGCGTTATAAAATTGCAGAGATTGAGGTACATCTTATTGGAAGGAAGTCCGGCTTCGCTATCCCTTTTCAACCAATATTGAGTAGGATTTTATTTAATCCTGGTCGCTGAATTTGTTCTGTTAAGGGGATCTGACATTCTGACTAAACGTAACATCACTCTGTCAGACCACCGTTTTTTGTAATATCTCGGAAAACTTCTATAATTTGCCACTATGAAGCACTATGGCGGCACTAATATTCTGGAAAATTTCAGCCCGATTGAAGACGGTGGTGCGGCCGAGGTGACACTAATATCTTCCTAAATTGTGTCTTCAGAGAACGTCAAGCTCCAACTTCAAACCAATAAGTAGAATTTTTGTGTGAATTGAGTTATAGGTATTGATATCGTTTGAGAAACTATTCGGCAGGACTCTAAACTTCTTAAATAAATCTTTCGAAATAAGATATATGTAGTGAGACTAATTTTTAATGAACAACTTAAACTTGAATTTTCGATGTGTATGTATTTAAATAATTTATCTTATTTTAAAAATAATGACTTAAAATAATATTTCCTATTGCTACATTCAGTTGTTTTTTTATGGGCAGTGGTGTACGATCATTATAATATGCCCAAATATGAACACAACTCTGTTGTGGTAATTTGGGGAGGCCTTTGTCCAGCCGTGAACGTCATTCTGCTGACATGATGATGATCATAATCGTATTACCTAATCTAGATAGTATATAATGGGTACATAAATCCACCGTAGTATAATATTCAAAATATTTTATGTTTGTACTCCCTAAATCCGTTCATAATGACTCCCTAATTCCGTTCTATAATGTATATAGAACGGAATTAGGGAGTCATATTTAAAAATATTCTGTAAGTTTCTCCATTTAATGGGAAGATCGATCTCTTTAGATAATATTCCATATTTATGTTAAACGTCATATATTTAAAATGTTCAACAGTAGCAGTACCAGAGGAAGGCCAATACCAACTGCAAGAAACACGTACAACAACAGCTCGCCATCTCGAAACTTTCCAAATTCCTCTTCTCCGCGTCCAATGTCCCCAAAATGCCGACGGAACCCTCCGTTTTACTGAAGCAATGTGATCAAATTGTGTGTGTAATAAAGTATATTTAATTTAGTAACATGTTTTATTTTCAACGGTATTTACAGTTTATACATGGCATACTCATATGTAGCTTTGGTTCGCACAAATGTGAGAGGAGCTCACGGTATTATTATATTCTTTTTTAGATTATAAACTATGGTAGATGGAATGGATGGTCGTATTTATTTATAAAATATTTTTTTGAATTTACTTTGATATGGCGAAGCCCACACATTATTACTTGGGAACGGGCACTGCTTGCGGTGTTGTTAGGTACTTTATAAATTGAATATGTGTGGATGCAGTAAAAGTTTTAGTTAGATTTGGGTCATTTTCAAAATGTTGTGCCCATTGCTATTAATGCGGAACTATATACGTATTCGTTCCATATTCCAGGAAAACCGATAACTCCCTTAGCTCCTCCACTATGTAGAACATAACGTGGCTCAAAATCACCTCTCTGCCGAATGACAAAATTATAAAACGAATGCAGTGACAGGGTTGATATCCACCACGTCTCATTAGGATTATTTCGGAAAACTCAATAGTTATTAGGTTCATTTAGTTAAACATTAAAAAAAATTGTAAAAGTAGCTCATTAAATTTTGAATGTAGTGTTTCATCATCATCATCATCATTACAGCTAAATAAGTCCACTGCTGGACAAGCCTCCCTCAAGAATCGTCTTGAGGGGATATGCCATAATCGCCACGCTTGGCAGGCGGGTTGGCGATCGCAGTAAGATAGTCATAGTAATCAGAAGGAAGCTGCTGCCCTTCCTCAGGTAGATATTCCCTCGGGTCGACTTCTACGCCCCCTACGGGATGAGATGGGGTGATGATATTCTGATTCTGATATTTGTCGCCGTCACCACACAGCATGTAGTGTTTACCTATAAGTAACTAGACATTTAGATCTTAAATATTGTGCTATTTTTAAAGATTCATGTTAATGTTTAAGTTGTTGGTGAACCAAATAAATAAAAAAAATATATGTGAGATCTATTTGGTATAATCTCAGGTAATCGTGGTGTGTATTGGATGGTGCCCCGTACCTACAGTTGGAACTATGTTCGTTGGTCATAGCCAGGAAAGTTAAGCAGTTGAGACATGAATCGACTAACAGCTTTAAATGCTTAACACTCTAAATTCACTGAAACCATAACTGCAAACCTTCTTTCTAAATAATGAGGTGGTTTCTTCTACACTCGTCTAAACACGGTTAAGCAGTAGGTATATTTTTCCTAGGCTACCTCAAAAACAAGTTAAAAAGAACTGAAATCCTGGTTAATTGTGTTTGCCTACTAAATAATTACTCTAATTGGACCAAATGCCGTGTTCATGCCCGCTTGAGTATGTTTCGCCGGACCGTCTCAACTGGGTCGTGTTGAAACCGGTAGTAGATGAACCCACTGAGTTTGTTTCGCTGGGACTTCTCAGTTGGGGCGCATTGGATCCGGTGGTAGCATTAAAGCGCGACCGTCGTTATTAACACTAGGTCCGTCATAATAATAATACCTTATTATAGACAGAACCATTGGCAATATGTAGTAAAAATATTAGACTGAAACTAGATAATTAAACATAATCTCTTGACAATAACTTGATACGAGCTAGCTAAATATCATTGCTATAATAAAATCAATTTTATAAATGTTTTCATACAATGTGTACCTAAATATCTATGTTACTAAAAATAATAATGTATACAACTATATTACTACAAACATGTTCTGACTATTTACAAGCGCTTTTTTAAAGTCTACGTGAATAAAAACCTTTTTTATTTTATTTTATTTTAATGCATCGTCATTAACGTTAGGTTTATATCGGCAAATTGTAATTATAGGTACATTTCTTTTATTGTTTTCGGAGTGTTCCCCATTCATTGATTGATAATGGGGTGGTTTCTTCTACACTCGTCTAAACACGGTTGAGCAGTATATTTTTCATAGGTTACCTCAAAAACAAGTTAAAAAGAACTGGAATCCTGGTTAAGGGGCCTTTTACAGTCCACTAGCGCCGCCAATCGAAAAAATGACATAACTCGTAAATAGAATCTAAAATAGAAAATGTGGTCTATTATTACTGTAGATAAGGCAATAACGTAATTTTATAACACATTGTCAACACTTGAAATATAGCTGTTTAGCTAAATCGTGCATTTGTAACAAAAACGGCCGTTTATGTTTTGAATGCACGATTTAGCTAAACAGCTATATTTCAAGTGTTGAAAAGCGTGTTATACAATTACGTTATTGCCTTTTCCACAGTAATAATAGAACATAATATTTTGTATTTTTGAATCTATTTACGAGTTATGACATTTTTTCGATTGGCGGCGCTAGTGGACTGTAATAGGCCTCTTAATGCATCACAGGGGGACCCCTTAAACCTACATCTGAGTCTCAAGTCTCTGCCGTGTGTTCTTTCCTCTTCCACGCCACGGAACTGGTTTCCGCAGGGTGAATCCATGGAATGCTAAGAATTAGGTCTTCTAGTTTATTGGAGATATACAAGTCTTGTCCACCCTAAGGTTGGACGTAAAAAGTTGAATTTGATTGAAAATAGTTATAAGGCCGCCCGTTGTAACTTAATATGCTACTATCTATGTATTTTATAAATAAGATCTATATATGTTGGGACTCACATATATGTATAGATTAAATAAAGACTAATAACTATGATATAACCAAAACGGACTGCCTCGTTGGTCTAGCGGTAGCGTGTTCAACCGCAGAAAACGAGGTCCTGGGTTCAAATCCCGGGTCGGGCCAAAAAGTGATTTTGGGATTTTTCCGTAAAAAGAAATTTCTCAGTATCAGCCCGAAGTCTGGAAGTTGGCGGTATTACACCCCCATGCCTCGGAGAGCACGTAAAACCGTCGGTCCTGTACCTGACCTCTTTCCGGTCGTGTCGCTAGTCGTCCCATCGGATCATGAGAGTGATGGAATAGAAAGTGCCCTTGTGTTTGCGCATACACTTGTGCACTATAATATGTCCTGCGCAATTGGCTAATCTCCATTGAGAATGGCCGCCGTGGCCGAAATTCGTCCTGGAAGACATCATCAACCAAAACGGAATATTGAAAACGAACGGAATATTTCAATATTGATCTAAGTAGTAAATAGAAATTGTTTGTTTTTCATCTAGGTACCTAAACTCAGACTCTACATACAAAAACCCTTTTTTGTATATCAATGTTTTCGGTTTATATTCCTCCCGTGTAAATAAATATTTGTTGCGACAATTATCATACTGCCATCTGATCCCAAACTAGGCAGGGCCTGTACTGTGACAAGCAGACAACTGATACACATAAAAAAGGTTATTATTCACCTAGACTTTAAAAAAGCGCTTGTAAATAGTCAGAACATGTTCGTAGTAATATATAATTAATTTATAATTATTTCTAGGTACATATAGATATTTAGGTACACGGATTGTAAGAAATAATTTACAATAAGATTTATTTTATAACAGTAACGATATTTAACTAACTCAAATAAAAGTTATTGTCAAGGATCATGTGTAGGTTTAATCAAAATTTAGTATTTTAGCTATATTTTTGCTACATATTGTCGAATGGTTCTGTCTATATTAAGGTACCAATCAAATGTTATTATTATAGCGGACCTTGTGTTTATAACGACGGTCGCGCTTTAAAGCTATCATCGGATCCAATGCGCCACAACTGAGAAGACCCAGCGAAACAAACTCAGCGGGCTCATATAACTTATACCTACTTATATATTTCTAAATAAACATTACACCCAGGTTTGTTTTGGGTGGGAATCGAACCCACTTATTTGCTAACCACTGCACCAACAGGCCAGTCGAAAAAAGAGTATTGTATATCTATACATATAATAAAATCGTAGGAAAGTCTAAACTGTACATTGAATATTTTTAAAAAAGGATACTTTGAGCGTGATATTCAATCGATATCGAAGCCAAAAATATAGTTATTAGAATTTTTGTCTGTTTATCTGTATGTATGTCCGGGCTAAACTCAAAAAGTACTGCATGGATTTACTTAAATTTTGCATGAATATTACTAAGAGGTCGGGTCAACAAATAGGCTACAGCTGTGATACTTTATAAAGTTTATCGCGGGTAAAACCGCGGGGCACAGCTAGTAGGCAATATAAATGACTTTATTGTTACTTCTATAAAATAATAATAATATCCTGGGACATTATTCACACACGGCTATATGATCCCAAACTAAGCAGAGCTTGTATGTAGGTACTGTGACGATCTTCATGGTCCTGCACCTTCGTTCGTCAAGGAAAACGTATTAAAAAGAAATATTTAGAAACTAGCTGGTGCCCACGACTTCGTCCGCGACAATTTCGAATGATGGCCAATGTAACTACTTACTTCTAGCTTAATCTAAAAAAAATAACATTTAAAACAAATAAGCAATATAAATTAAAGAAAACCTAACCAATAAATAACCTAACTAAGAAATAAACTAAAAACTACTTTGCTACTGTTATTTAAAAAAACGACCCGATATCATCAACCAAAGAAATCAAAGAATACATATCAATTGTCCTAAAGTAGGTACAGCCAGTAAGTCAAATAAAGTAAAATAATAATCAACGATGCATTAATTACAAAGGTAACTCCCATTAGATTAGGTTGCGACCACGGCATTGATAGGTCTTATATTAAATTTTGTGAACGAAACCATAGCACGATCTAAAACGATGATTACGCAATCTATTACAAAAATATAAACTTGTAAAGCGGTAAAATTAAGATGTGTGCATAGTTTTTGGGTGAGATTTAGGTGATCATCTATTAATTCAGTTTAAGACTACCTTTTATTTCAAGCATTTATTTATTTTAACCGATATACCAAATAAGTTCCATGATCTGAAACGATATTACCGCCATCTAGATAAAAATTGTGAACTTGTAGATCAGTAAAATTAAGATGATATTTTTTGGGTGCGATCATCTCGACACGAACAATTTATACTACGCTAACTCGAATATAAAATATAAAATGTCGCTTTTTTGGTTTGTTATAAAAATTACCAAAAAAAAGAAGTTACAAATCTTATAAGACCCTAAATCTTTACTTAGACAACAACGACCACGACATTTTAAGCAACTTGGCAAAGAAAAGATTTCTCTAAAATTTGAGTTTGCGTAAATAGTTGGTGTCGATTTGTTGAATCAGTTTTGGATTACCTTTTTTTTATCAACAAATTATTCCCTGGATTGCTTTATTTTTAACTAAAAGACCAAATACATTACATGCTTTTACTCCCAAAAAAAAAACAGATTTTCATACAAACTTACATACCCTATTTTACGCCCTAAGGGGTGGAATTCCCAAAAATCCTGAAATATATATTTTTAATTTTTAACTGAAATGCCTAATACCAATTTTCATGCATTTAACTTAAAAATTGACACATTTTTCAAACAAACTTACACCCCCTATTTTACGCTCTTGGGGCTGGAATTTCCAAAAATGCTGAAATTCATATTTTTTATTTTTAACTTAAATGCCAAATACCAATTTTCATGCGTTTAACTTAAAAATTGACACATTTTCCATACAAACTTACATCCCCTATTTTTCACCCTTGGGGGTGGAATTTCCAAATACCCTGAAATACGTGATTTTTTATTTTTAACTGGAAGGCCTAATACCAATTTTTATGCCTTAAACTTCAAAAACGGCAAAGTTTCATACTAACTTAGCGCCCCTGTTTTACCCCCTTAGGGGTTGAATTTTGAAAAATCCTTCCTTATTCCTTGTCTACATTATAAAGCAAACATTTGTGCAAAATTTCAGCTTTCTAGGTCCAAGGGTTTGGGCTGGGCGTTGATGAGTCAGTCAGTCAGTCAGGACTTGTCTTTTTATTTATATAGATTAGTTTCATACTTAGATATAATTTTATCTGTCAGAGTCTATGACAGAATCCTAAGAGTGAACATGCTGTAACGTGTTATAGTAAAAGTAAAAATAATATTATCCAAGTTGAAACCTACGTATTTTATTCCAATATCAAAAGATCCCGAAGGCATCTGGAGTAACAGATCGTTATAGTACCTACTATGGCAACCAGATAACTGATATACTATTACATATACTATTATTTTTGTAAATACCTACTTATATAGGTAATTTACACCCAGACTCAGAACAAACAGACATGCTCATGCACACAAATATCTGTCCCGAGTGGGAATCGAACCCACGACCTGCGGCGTGAAAGGCAGCGTGTCTACCAACCACGCCGACAGGCCCGTAAAAAATAATATACTAATACTAACATATCTATTTCCATCTAACCGTTAGAGGGAACAACCGAGCCATTTATGGTTGTAAATATAGAACATTACGATTGTTATATTTTCTCCTTATATAGATATGTAAGCGGGCAGGCAGATAATATTTATTACTTATTTATTTTTGTTTATAATTATAGAATAAAACGTCATTAACGTTAAGTTTATATCGGCAAAATTGTAAATATAGGTACCATGGAGCTATTACAAACTCCATGATAGGTACATTTCTTTTATTGTTTTCGGAGTGTTCCCCATTCATTGATGCGTAATACGCATTCCCATCTCTACGACAAGTTGATTTTATAGTTAGTTGGCATTATGACATGTTCGTGACCACAAATGCTTAGATAATATATAGAACTCCATATTTGGTTATTACATTCTTTATACATATAAAGATTTTATATTGGACTATACAGGGCATTTACATAGTCGTTCTTGAAGCCTTAAATAAATAAAAACGAATTTTATTCACTTAGGCTTTGTAGCGCTTGTGAATAGTCAGATAATGAATTTTAGAATTACAAGTTAACTATAGGTAGGTACTTTTTTATTGATGTGAAACATCTATAGCCGCACGTAAAACAGATTTCTGGCGTGGCGACGCATGCCGTGGCGCATGCGCAATCGATTTTTTATTTTATTATTATGACATATTTACTTAGTTCCTATCACAATATGTTCTTTTCTGCATATTACTTTTACAAAATAATGTCGATGTTTCACATCTGCCAGGCGTCCCGTGACGGCTCACATTTTTTTTAGTTAAAGTTTTTATGTTTATCTCTCTTTCTATAATTTAAATAAAATAATATCCTGGGACATTATTTACACACGGCCATCTGAACCCAAACTAAGCAGAACTTGAAACCAGATAACTTATACACACACTACATAGGTACCTATATTGTCAGAATTTCAGAAAACATAATTTTGTGACAGGGAGTGTGCAATTTGTACTATACCTATGTTAGAAATCATATTATTATAGTTCATGTGACACAGCAGATTGGTCATGTCTCTATAGCTATAAGATCCTCAGCGAGCAATTTGCAGGTAGAATGAGTTTAAACAATGACGTCCATCATATTTAAGTATTTTATTCTCTCTTTCTGAAAATATAAAGAGTAAGGCAGGCGCCACACTTGGCGGAAATTACGTCGCGGATCTTTCGCGACGGAACGCCAATACATGTAATTGCATATAAATTACAAATATCGGGTAGGGTGCAGGTCGACCGACAACGCGTTGACGGAAACGGAATAAACGCTGTACGCTCGACGCACTAACGTATCATCGGTTGATTGTGAACGATCAAGTGTTTTTCTATACATTTGTCTGTTCTAGAGTTACGCGACCGATAGTACGCGACGTATGTTCCGTCAGATATGAACCGACCATATTACCCGATTAAAGTATTAAGATTGTTGACCCTACTTATTTAGGATCGGTGTCCGGTTACCTGCCATAGTCACCATAATCCAAACTTGTAGGGCATAGTGTTCATTCGCTCAAAGAGCAGCCCGACTGGGGAAGTACCTCCACCTTACAGAACACGTTCCTTAATGATAACATTAATAATTTTAATGTTGTGTTTCCGAGTGTGAGTAAGGTCGCCAGAGCTAATTGGGATGGGGGGAAGGGTCAGCAACAGTTGTTTGCTGACTTTTAAAGGCCGGCAACGCACCCGCTACTCCCCTGGTGTTGCGAGTGTACACGGGCGGCGGTGATCACTTACCATCAGGTGACCCACTTGCTCGTTGGTCGCCCTCTGATATAAAAAAAAACATACTCATAATTTCTTCATTGTGAAGCTTTGTTATTGTGTTAAATATACATTTAATATTATTCTTTATTCACATTAGTAAAGTTACACTTAACTGTGAAAATTGATATTTTAGTACCTACACGTCTATTACGATATGACTATTTACGGCATGACATGACTATATGCTCGAGAACAATTTTTAAACAAATTACACAGAAAATATAAAGCAATAGTTGGGTATTTTATTGCCATGTATTAGTAAAATATGAATTATTCTAGGGTGAGGTCGAGTGCATAAAAATTGCTAATTAGCTACTTACTTCTATTGGAATCGAGCATGGGAGATATGCTAGATTTCATATCCTATTATATCGAATCTGTAGGGAAGTGAAACTACTTTCTTCTGTTGTCTTTGACTTGGTATGAGTGTACTTAAACCTTATTATATTATATATGACTTAAATAAAGCATTTCGACCCTTCAGAATCTTTTTTCACCTCAATTACTTTTATTCTATCTCTAGAGCCCTCAATGCAGTTCTTTCAGTACTTTCTTCTGTTACTACTCTTCCTTTTTATTCTCTAATTAAATTCGCAGCGGGATGGCAGACAGTTGAAGCCATTCCCAGGGAAGTACCTGGGCCTTACCGCTCACGGCCACTGAACCATTTTTGATCCTGGCTTACAGGAGTTGCGGTGGAGCATATTTATACAAAAACCGGTCAAGTGCGAGTCGGACTCGCGCACGAAGGATTCCGTAACATTATCTTTAAAAACTAGCAAAAAATTCACGTTTGTTGTATGGGAGCCCCCTTAAATATATATTTTATTTTGTTTTTTAGTATTTGTTGTTATAGCGGCAACAGAAATACATCATCTATGAAAATTTCAACTTTCTAACTATACATCATTCTGTCTCCCGCTTTGCTCTGGAGGGAAGTGGAACTATTCATTTTCTAACTCCTCCTTTTTCTCTTTCTCATTAAACTCGTTGCGGGATCCAAGACAGTCAAAGTGAATCCCCGGGACATGCCTGAGCTTCACCGCTCAGTGTCATTTCATTGTGTGCCACTGTTGATCTTGGCTTACAGGAGTTGCAGTGATGGGTAAGAGGGAGGGACTAGTCCCGAAAAAAAAACTGTCTAACTATTACGGTTCATGAGATACAGCGTGGTAGACAGACAGCTTAGTCTTAGTAATAGGGTCCCGTTTTACCCTTTGAGTACGGAACCCTAAATTGAGGGAGAACCCTAAACTGTTTAAATTGAGGGAATCGGTCAATTTAAGTCATCCTGTATTTCATATACCTAATTAACTATAGGGAAAACTTTCCTTATTTAATCAGCGGTTAAACATATCTACTACAATTATACAACACTATAAAACAAGTGACTCAAATGAATAATCCCACAATCCATTCCAATATCATAGTTGTACAGTGTGTAGCAAGGATATAGGCACTGAAGTGAAAATGAATTTATTCAAATTAATTACTGTAATTTGTTTATTGTTATGTTTGCTGTCTTGTATACAAGCCAGAAGAAGTAATAACAGAAATAGAACTACGACGACAAATAAACCCATTGTAAGTACATGACCTCTTCTTCTCTTTCACTACTTCACCGGATAATAAAAATAAGATACAATAAAAACGGTTTTTATTCACATAGACTTCATATAACGCTTGTAAATACTCGTAGTCGGAATATGATATTTAATAATAATGTCGGCCACGGCGGCCAGTCTCAATGGAGACTAGCCAATTGCGCAGGACATACAGGGTGGCGCAATAGAACGTGCATTTTTAAAATAATTATTAAAAAATAAATACAAAAGGTATAGTTAAAATAAAACTAAGCAATTATTAAGTGATAACTGAAGTTTATTTTTTAAAAATAACATCATCTAAATGATGACCCTCTCTACGTTGGCACTCCTCTAACCGCAAACGGAAATTACCGAAAACTTTCTTAAGTAGTGCTGGTGTGATTGCTGCCATTTCACCACGACTATTCTCCTTGAGCTGACTGATGTTTCTCGGATTATTGGTGTAGACTTTGTGTTTGAGGTATCCCCACAAAAAAAAGTCAGGAGGCGTCAAGTCTGGACTGCGCGGAGGCCATGGGATATCACCTCTTTTCGAAATCAGTTTGCCAGGGAACATCTGCTTCACAACCGCCATGGAGTCATTTGATGTGTGACTGGTAGCTCCGTCTTGTTGGAACCAAGTCCTAGAGTTCTTTATTCTTGAATTTTCAAGTTCTGGGGCCAAAAAACCTTCCAACATCGCAACATAGCGTTCGGTATTAACAGTGATGTTTTGCCCCCGTGCGTTTTCAAAAAAATAAGGACCAATTATTCCTTTGGCAGAGATTGCGGCCCAAACTGTCACTTTAGGGCTATGTAACGGTTTTTGATGTTTGAGTCTGGGATTCTCACTATTCCAATAACGACAATTTTGGCGGTTTACGAACCCATTCATATGAAAATGTGCCTCATCAGAGAAAAGGATGTTTTCAAAATTTGAAAACCGATTGAGCATTTCATTAGCAAATGTGAGCCGTGCTATGAAGTCAGAGTCTTTCAATTCTTGAGTTAATTGCAGCTTGTATGGATGCAATTTAGGATCCAAGTTTAAAATTCGTTGCAAACTTGTCGCGATATGTTTAGGACAGACGATCTCTTGCGAGTAGACATTTGTGGATCTTCTCGTACCGACTGCTTAACACTCTCAATATTGTCTTCGGTCCTAGATGTGCGTGGACGACCTTTTGCGTGTGGTTTAAACGTCGATCCAGTCTCTTCAAACCGCTTTATCCAGATTTTAATTAAATTAGCACTCGGAGCCTCCCTAATTTGCCGTACACCATACTCAGAACAAAATAGTCGCCTGACAACTACGTACGAACGAGAGTTTTCGTAAAATGCGCGCACGCAAAATGCGCGACGCTTCCCGTCGAAGTGACTCATAGTGACTAAAACTTCATGAACCGCGCTACCCAACGATATCGGTCTCCCCTCGCCCACGCCCCTTCTACCCCGCAAAAAAAATGATGCAATATGCACGTTCTATTGCGCCACCCTGTATTATAGTGCCCAAGTGTGTGCGCAAACACAGGGGCACTTTCTATCCATCGTTCTCATTATCCGATGGGATAAATACCGCCAACTTCCAGACTTCGGGCTGACACTGAGAAATTTCTATTTACGAAAAACTCCCAAAATCACTTTTTGGGGCGACCCGGGATTGGAACCCAGGACCTCATTATCTGCGGTTGAACAAGCTACCGCTATACCAACGAGTCAGTCCATTGATATTTAATTACAGGTACCTACAAATAGATTATTAGATCGTGACTGAGGTATATCTGATCAAGGAGAATAGGTATAATTAAATTTAAGATACTTAATAATGATTTAGTTACCGAGCTATTTCTAGAAGTTATTGTCAAATTGATTATTTACTTAAGGTTTTTTAAAAAGTATTAGAAAAAGCGAAATACTCCATAGGGCACATTTGAGATTCCATCCTCGGCTCAATTACTGTCGTGGACGTGATTAGTTTTTACGGACGTTTTATAGAACTCTCGCTCTAGAGATGCATCTAAAGATGCATGACGCTCGGCCAAATGAGGGTCAGATGGGAATCATTGTATGAATCCAAACTAAGGAGTTCATGGAAGAGAAGAATAATAAGAATCATGGAGGTCGTTGCGGTCGCGGTTGTACCTACTTCCATCCCACGAGTATTTACGATATACCGGATTTTTCAGTCTCAGGATAAGTTCTCTTTTCTGTACATTGGGCACATAGGAAGTTTTAATGTACAATAATAATAATATAATAATAAATCATTTAATTCAGACACAGTCCATAATATCTGTTAGTAATAACTACATCATATGATCACACTAGTTATTAAGATGTATACGAGTGAATTGCCCAACCCAAAAAGATAAACGGCATACGTGAGAACGGTAGTGCAATGTGCCGATTTTTAATTTTACACATTTTTTCTAAATAGCGAATGTACTTCTCTACCTCGGAAAAAAAAATAATTCATTACTACCCACTAATAGACCGAAAAAAAAATATTACAAAGTGTTATTTTATCATCACGGTGGCCTGTCCTGAACCCAATTCCTCTCATAAAATACCTTCCCCTGTAAATACAATCGTAATATGGATTTAAATCGATTTTGATATCATTAAATTATAATATTTTCGATCAAATAAAACTTTCTTTGTTTGTTTATCTTCTTTCTCATGGATTTGACCGTCATTCAACTTTTGTCCGGAAGAAAGTTATCATTTCAGAGGACAGTAATTTTTAGTAGAATAGCCACGTCAAGATTGCGTTGTTAGGCCTGTGTCAAATTTCCTCACTTCGGATCCATCCGGCTCAAGATCTCGGCATGAACGCACTGATCCCAATGTCTTGCGGTTTTCCACCAAAAAAGTAAGTTTATCATTTCAGTGATATGGGGACAAAAATTGTTTCATTGCGGTTTCATTTCGGTGGCTGTTATAACTCGTGCTAGATTCGTTCAATTTGTTTCAAAATTATGTATTAAATTCGCCGTAAGTACTGTTTTGTTTGAGTAGTGTTCATATATTTTTAATAAATTTATTTCGGAGTTAAATGTAGAACTAACCTGTATTTTATCATCTCAGTGTTATCATTTTAGTGGATTCGGTGGACTGTTACTGCCACCGGAATGAAATGTATCTCCGAAATGATAAAACCATATAGTTTTAGAGATCCTTATGTCAAATATAAGGTCATAGTTTTGTAATGTAATTTTACCTAGAGTGTAGATTTGATTATTCGGGTGTATTTGTTGTGTAATATTTGTGTTTACGATATATAATGTATACACATATTTACGTAGTAAGTACATGTCTATACTTACTTTACATACACATTTGTTCGGCTCAACGATAATGTGATGAGTGTGTGTGATAATAATTTCGAGGGTTTACCTTCATTTTAAGTAAGTTACTTACTTTTATTTTTATGTCATTTATTATGAGTAAATAATATCTATACATATAATATTAAAATCGTAGTAGGAAAGTCAAAACTGTACATTGAATATTTTTTAAAACGATACTAGGGGCGTGATCTACAATCGATATTGAAACCAAAAATATAGTATTTAGAATTTTTGTCTGTTTGTCTGTATGTATGTCCGGGCTAAACTCATAAAGTACTGCATGGGTTTACTTAAAATTTTGCATGAATATTACTAAGAGGTCAGGTCAACATATAGGCTACATATTATATTATCACGCTATCACCTACAGGGGAGGAGCTGTGATAATTTATAACATTTAACGCGGGTAAAACCGCGGGGCACAGCTAGTTTTATATAATTTCTAAATGTTACCAGATATATAACAAATAAATCTATAATTAAACTTATTAAAAAAGACTGATGTTTATAATAATTATAGTAAAGACGTGTGGTCTGATAATTAAAGAAGACTTGTTAAGTAGGTACATATCTGAATTAAAAACCTATATTTACACTCATAAAAAGGAGCTGATTAGTGAATTTGAGAAATTATTGTGTGATTTAAAGTAAAATGATGAAAAATCAATCTTTTTAAGCTACATACGTGCGCAGTTATGTATAAGTAATTATGTGGAACAAAACTTTTGGTTTTCGTTCTTTTTAGATATATACGTTTCTCTATTGTTGTAGTAAATTAAGAATAACGTGATCTCAATTTGGTTTCTGTTATGTTTCATACGTTTATGTAAAAGGATTAAAAGTACTAAGCTATTACTACTTAGATATGTTTATAATGTTTTTTATTCATTTATTGTGTTTTGAAATTGATTTAATTTTATAAGTTTTACTTATATACCTGTAGAAACACTATTCTCGTCTAGATCCTAATTTAACTAAATTATACCTAGCATTTTTCTCTAAGTGCAATAGGTAGACATTATGTATTACTAATTAATTAATGACAAAACTTACAAATGCTGCCAAATATTAATCAGAAACTTTAAACTTCCCAATCGCACTTCGTTAACTCTTTTGAAAATATATTAAGTAAATTAGTATTAGTTCAAAACCCATTAAACATATAAAAATATTTATGTATGGTTATCAGCAGTTACGATAAAGTTTTCCAACATTTTCACCCAACAACAACCAGAAAAAATACCAAAGGTTATATAAGTGAAGAAACAATTCATTCATATCGTAATAAACATTACATTGATATCATATTTTGGGGATATTGTAACCTCAAAGAATGATATATGGTAATACTAAATGTAATATCTGTATATCAATAATGATATTAAAATACCTGTGTACTGTCCTGTCTCAGGGTTTATCTAAAATTTGTGGATATCAAAACTAACAAAGTACGGAACCCTGGCTGCCCGGCACGGTTGTTCTTAGCTGTATCATTTCGGTGGATTTATTTCATTCCGGTGCACAGTCTATCATTTCGGTGGTCATTTTTATCATTTCGCTAGACACTTTTCATTTCAGTGGACTCTTAAAAATTCATCCTTAAATATTTATGTCAGTTTTTATGATATTTGGTGTCCACTCACACACAATGTTATAAAATAGGCTAAAGTTTAATTTATCACTAAAAATATGTAAATAGCATTGAAAACAAAAAATTCCACCGAAATGATAAATAAAAATGACTTGTTGAAATTCACCCATACATCTTAATAACTAGTGTTAGTAATAACAATTTAAGTATAATGTGAAGGGCACAAGTTTAAACCAAACCCAGAACACGACCACCTGTGCCTCTAGCACGAGTTCCTGCAGTTTACTTACTCGATCACACGTACAGTTTCGTCCCATACATTGAGCACCAGAGTTTTAGTTCTTAATAGTTTCCGCGAGAGGCGCTGGTGCTCAATGTATGGGAGGAAACTGTACGTGTGATCGAGTAAGTAAACTGTACGTGTGATCGAGTAAGTAAACTGCAGGAACTCGTGCTAGAGGCACTGTAGAGTGTGGGGATGTCCAGTGCCGGAACATAGGCGAGTCCCAGGGCCCACCCAACACACTCAGAATGCAATTCGAACTGGATCGCATGCGTTCCATCATAGAGGTACATCGTTTTCTTATGATGGCATGAAACTCATCTAGGTATAGTGCTACAAACTTATCTGGCCCGGTGGCCAAAAGTAGAACTAACGACGCCAGTTAGAAATGTCAATCGGCTGTTATTCCCTGACATTTCTGCCATTGATTGTTTGGTGCGCGTATATATTTTTCTTTTTGTGGTATTTAATTGTGAAAATGCCGAAAGCTTTAAAAAGTGATGCGAGGAACGTTATATTACAAGTATTGAATTATATTAATGAAGAAAAACACTTCCAGGCACCGATTATACCCTTCAATAAGTTGTATGAACGCGTAGCTTCTGCTACAGGTTAGTGTTGTCAGCTTCTGAAAAAATACGAAACTCCCCCCTCGCACTTTGAATTTATTTATTTTAAAATATTAATTATTTATTTAATTTTTGCTATTTCCATTGTAGGTGCCGGGGAGTGATTTGTAAGAAAACTTGTGAACGAAAAATAGCAAGCAGATGCAAATATTTATAGCAGATCAGAATATTGGTAGATCGAATTCTGAAATGCCTACATTGATTGCAGAAGCTTTTGATAAAATAACAGTCAATGAATGCCAAAAGCATTGCAGTCATGTAAAAAATATTGAAAATGAGTATCGAAAAAGGGATGGATACTTAGACGAGCCTTTCATCAATCAATTAGGTAGTGAAAGCAGTGATTATGACGATGATGTAATGACTTCTGAATTATACAATTGCGGTGACATAATAATACCTGGAGTATCCCCGTTAGAGGACACTCAGCATACATTTTATGTACCTAAATCATAATTATTGTATAAAAATATAAATATTTGTAATGACAGTATTTGTTTGCTTTTTAGTGAAGTAATATTTACGTTACAATGTGCATACCTATTATTTTTACCCACTTTATTGCAAAAAATAGTTACTAGCAACACTAAATGCGATAACAGCGACGCTGCCAGCGGGCCAGATAAGTTTGCGGGACTATACGCTTTTTTCTGTAAACATGGCCGAATGTAAAGCAGACTGTCACTTGGGATTTTTTTAAACTGATGCATACTATTCTAAAATACCGAGATATTCACATGGGAGTTTTTATTAATCATCGTTATTCAAAATAACTTTAATAATAAGTATATGCATACCTCGTATTGGGCAACGGATGCGCCTGCCAAATCGAACGCCAAGTAATCTAATGTCTAAATACTCGAACGTTCATAATACCGAATGGTTAATTAATGCAACATTCACTACTAGAAAAGTAGGTTATGTGAGATTAGAACTGCGACCATACAGTGAGAAACAAATTAATGGTATACACCATTCATTTGTTTATCTTTCCTTTAATTTATGAACCATTCGATATTATAAATAAATAAATAATAAAATAGCCTTTTATTCCGATCTCTTAGTACAATGAATTTTTAAACGTATGTAAAGGACTAGCATTAAAATCTTAAACTTAATAGATATGAATAAATTTAAACTAAGATTTGTTGTTTGGTTATCTTTCCTAGATCTGTTTGCCAATCGGCAAAGGCCTCCTTCAACCTTTTCCATTCCTTTCTTTCTTGAGCCACTCTGTTCCATGTGACTCCTGCCACTTGTCTAATATCATCGTCCCACCTTTTCTGTGGTCGGCCTTTTTTCCTTTTGCTTTCCCTTGGATACCACCATGTCACCCTTTTGCTCCATTTGTCGTGTCCTCTTACCAGGTGACCAGCCCATCGCCATTTGAGTCTTTTGATTTTGCTTATTACATCGCTAGTTTTTGTTTTGATTCTAATGGCGATTTTTTTACTCTGTCGGACTTTTTAATGTTTAGCATACTCCTTTCCATTGCGTACTGGCAAGTTGCTAGTTTGTTTGAGGTGACCTGATTTAAGAACCATGACTGACACGTACGTAAGGACAGGTACAGTACCACAAACTTATCTGGCCCGCTGGCAACGTCGCTGTTATCGCATTTAGTGTTGCTAGTAACTATTTTTTGCTATAAAGTGGGTAAAAATAATATGCACAGAGTAACGTTAATATTACTTCACTAAAAAGAAAACAAATACTGTCATTACAAATCTTTATATTTTTATACAATAATTATGATCATTTACATAAAATGTATGCTGAGTGTCCTCTAACGGGGATACTCCAGGTATTATTATGTCACCGGAATTGTTTAATGCAGAAGTCATTTCATCATCATCATTATCATAATCACTGCTTTCACTTTCACTATCACTACCTAATTGATTGATGAAAGGCTAAGTCTAAGTATCCATCCCTTTTCGTTACTCATTTTCCATATTTTTTACATGATTGCAATGCTTTTGCCATTCATTGGCTGTTATTTTATCAAAAGCTTCTGCAATCAATGTAGGCATTTCAGAATTCGATCTACCAATATTCTGATCTTCTATAAATTTTTGCATCTGCTTGCTCTTTTTCTTTCACAAGTTTTCTTACAAATCACTCCCCGACACCTACAATGGAAATAGCAAAAATTAAATAAATAATGAATATTTTAAAATAATTATGTATTTAAATTTAAAGTGCGAGGGGGAGTTTCGTATTTTATCAAAAGCTGACAACACTAACCTGTAGCAGCAGCTACGCATTCATACAACTTATTGAAGGGTATAATTGGTGCCTGAAGGTGTTTTTCTTCATTCATATAATTCAATACTTGTAATATAATGTTCCTCGCATCACTTTTTAAAGCTTTCGGCATTTTTCACAATTAAAAACCACAAAAAGAAAAATAATTACGCGCAACAAACAATCAATGGCAGGAATGTCAGGAAATAACAGCCGATTGACATTTCAAACTGGCGTCGTTAGTTCTACTTTTGGCCACCGGGCCAGATAAGTTTGTGGTACTATAGTATGCAGGTGTTAAAAAGTTTGCTTTTTAGGTTTATATGGCTTTATCTTTCATGGCCTCTCTTAGACTCCAGTATCTCTTCCAGCCATTTGTAATTCTTCTGTCCACTTCCTTCTGCATAGGATCTTTTTGAGTTATGAGCTGCCCTAAATATACGTACTCGTCTGTATATCTAGTTGATTTCTGTGTTTCCTAGATCTATAGTATGTTTGTACCCGTTTGTCATCACCCTAGTTTTATCGGGATTCATTACCAGCCCTACATTCGATATTACAGTCCCGCAAACTTTTCTGACCCGGTGGCAGCGTCGCTGTTATCGCATTTAGTGTTGCTAGTAAATATTTTTTGCAATAAAGTGGGTAAAAATAATATGCACATTGTAACGTAAATGTTACTTCACTAAAAAGCAAACAAATACTGTCATTACTAATCTTTATAACATCTTTATATTTTTATACAATAATTATGATCATTTACATAAAATGTATGCTATGT
Organism: Pseudoips prasinana; assembly: GCA_951640165.1. Classification (NCBI taxonomy): domain Eukaryota; kingdom Metazoa; phylum Arthropoda; class Insecta; order Lepidoptera; family Nolidae; genus Pseudoips; species Pseudoips prasinana. The sequence goes on from OX621254.1 coordinate 12,420,460, forward strand.
GTTCTCTAACGGAGATGCTCCAGGTATTATTATGTGACCGGAATGGTTTAATTCAGAAGTCATTTCATCATCATCATTATCGCAATCACTGCTTTCACTTTCACTATCACTACCATGAATGATGAAAGGCTCGTCTAAGTATCCATCCCTTTTTCGATTCACATTTTCAATATTTTTGTACATTATTGCAATGCTTTTGCCATTCATTGACTATTATTTTATCAAAAGCTTCTGCAATGAATGATAGGATTTCAGAATTCTATCTACCATGCTCTTTTTCTTTCTCAAGTTTTCTTACACATCACTCCCAGACACCTACAAAGGAAACAGCAAAAATCAAATAAATAATGAATATTTTAAAATATGTATTTTAATTAAAAAGAGCGAGGGGGAATTTCGTATTTTTTTCAGAAGCTGACAACACTAACCTGTAGCAGCAGCTACGCGTTCATACAACTTATTGAAGGGTATAATTGGTGCCTGAAGGCGTTATTCTTCCTTCATATAATTCAATACTTGTAATATAACGTTCCCCGCATCAATTTTTAAAGCTTTCGGCATTTTTCACAATTAAAAACCACAAAGAGAAAAATAAATACGCGCAACAAACAATCAATGGCAGGAATGTCATGGATTGACATTTCAAACTGGCGTCATTAGTTCTACTTTTGGCCACCGGGCCAGATAAGTTTGTAGCACAGTACATTCAGTCAAAAAAGTATCGGGAATGGATGATTTGTTTATGGTTCCAAATTCAAATCTTTGTTTTTTTTTGTTGTTAGATTGGCACAACTGTTTTCCATTTTGGCGCAGAGTTTGAGTTGCATCTGTTATTTATATTAAATACAGTGCTGGTTTTAGTAATATCATATATAGTGTGTATTGCGAATTTCATAATGGACAAAAATATCGAACAAAGAGTTTGTCTTAAATTTTGCATCGCTAATGGAATTTCGTGTTCGGAGTCACTGAAAATGTTACAGAAGGCTTACGGTGAATCGACTTTATCAAAAACTCGTGCTTATGAGTGGTTCAAAGCGTTCAAAAGCGGTTGAGATGTGATGAAAGATTTGCGCATTGCAAACGCATTGTTACTGGTAACGAGACGTGGGTTTACGAGTTTGACATGCAAACTAGTCAACAAACTTCGGAGTGGCGCCTTCCAACTGAACCGAAACCGAAAAAACCACGCCAAAGTCGATAAAAAGTCAAAGTCATGTTGACTGTTTTCTTTGACTATCACGGTGTTGTGCACGCTGAATTCTTATCGGAAGGTCGAACGGTAAATAAAGAATATTATTTGAGCATTATGCGGCGTTTAAGATAGCAAATTCGCCGAAAAAGGTCAGATTTGTGGAAAGAAAATTCTTGGATTTTGCACCACGATAATGCGCATTCGCACAAGGCCATCATTGTGAACGAATTTTCACCAAACACTCAACAAATACCATCCAGCAACCACCATATTCACCAGATATGGCTCCAGCTGACTTCTTTCTTTTTCCTAAACTCAAATTACCACTTCGTGGTACCCGTTTTCAATCGGTAGAAGACATAAAGGAGAATTCGCGGCGAGAACTGAACTCAATTCCGAAAGCAGCGTCTAAAAAATGTTTTGATGAATGGATTATTCGTTGGCGTAAGTGTATCGTTTCTGAAGGAGCATACTTTGAAGGTGATAAAATAAATTTGGATGAATAACAAACATTTTGTATATTATTGATCTTTTCCCGGTACTTTCTTGACAGACGAGTATGTACGTTCGAGTATTTAGAAATTCGACTACTTGGCATAGTAAACCCATTGGGCAAACATGTCAAAGATGCCTGCGATAAGTAAAAAATTGAAAAATTAAATACCCAAACCGACAATAGCTCCAATGCCTCGCCTTAATATGCACTCACGCGAAATTAGCTATATTAGCCGGCGAAGTTTTTTGTACCTTCTCTTCTCTCATAAGATAACAAGGCAAAATAATTCCCGGCCAGTTTAAGATTAATGTAGGCTGTAAAGCTTTCATTAATGAAAACCTAATTTGTTTTTTATATTTAGTTTCAGAAGGAGAAACCTAGCGTGAGTTGGGTCAAGAAGACGGCACAAAATATCAAGAATTTCTTTTCATCTACAAATAATCCGGTGGGTTCCAGTTCCTCTAAAATAAGGCCACTTTTTTACTACAGCATTCAAAACAATGTTGACCGGTTCAAAATTGTCTACTATACAATAGTTGACTTCTTCACAGCGAATATTATGGCAACATTTTAATAAATATACAATTTAGTGCTTAATTTATATTTATTTCATTTATCTCTACTTCATACTCAACAAAGAAAGTCCTGTTATTTAAATCACGTTAATATTATAAAGGCAAAAGTTTATGAGTGTGTATGTTTGTTTCATTTTCACGTCTTATCTAACGGCTGGAGTGATTTTAATAAAAAATTGTATGGAGTAAGCTGACACCCTGGATTAACAGATAGGCTATAATTTATAAAGTTTAACGCGGGTAAAACCGTGGGGCATAGCTAGTAATTTATAATTCAAGAATGACTGCATCCATTTTAATGATCTCCGATTTTATGGATTGGTTTGCAAGGATGGCAGAAAAACTATTAAAATATTGGAAATAGACGTATTTAAAAATTTAAATACATTGAAAATAATTGCATCGTAATTAAAAAAAAGAAGAAACCATTGTCGCTGCCTGTCAATATTGTATAAGCTATAAATCGCGAAATATTATCTTTGGTACACACGGCTACATATCAAGCTAAACATTTCCAGTATAAGCTGATCTCGCATTGTGTAGGATTTCAAGAACTACAAAGAAAGGTCAGCTTATATATATATTTTTTTTTTGTTTCATTTTTTTTAATATACATTTTTTTTAATAGTTCATTTGCATAACATTTTATTTTATTTAGAAGGTACAGTTACAGATATCAGATTATATAATATAAAGTATACAACTATATTAATACATTGTGAGTGAATCTGAAATCCAGTTACAGCTATACACAACACTTGTAGTAGACAATACTTCGTTGTAAGTTAAATTAGAGTTAACCTTAAGTTAAGTTAAAAAAATACAATTAGATGTAAGTTAATTACTATTACATTTTGTTATATTGAAGTAGAAAATATTTGAACCCGCTGAATTTGTCGTGAAATATGTCTGTGTGTGAGAAAATAGCGTTATAATTTCTACACATTCTATATAGTGAGTTATTATTACTCACTATATAGAATACACTACATTATTGTTACTCGAAGTTACATTGAACAGTTGTGGAATACGAACAGATCGCAACGGTATTTTAATGTTTACGTTTTCAACGAGACAACTATCTAATGAACCATTTATAATTTTGTGGAGTGTGCATAAGTCGCTTATCCATCTTCTACTTTCTAGCGTTGGCAAAGAAAATTTATGAAGCCGGTCAATATTGTCTGGAATTTTGCGTCTTAGCCCATATTTTGAGCACAGAGGTCTTACAAACCGTCTCTGTACTGGCTCTATACGATCAATATGTGTGCTGTAGATTGGAGACCATACAGGAGAACAGTATTCCAGAATGCTTCTTACTAAAGAACCGTACACTATAATTACGGAGCTGGTTTTTTTAAATGGGCGAGTGGTTCGGAGTATAAACGAGAGCATACGATTAGCTCTATTACAAATATAGTATATAAGAGTCGAACATCACTCCCAGGTCGCGAACCTCTGTAACTCTCGCAATTATAGTATTGTCAATATGGTAATTATATCACAAAACATTTTGTTTCTTTTTAGTAAACGTGATAACCTGGCACTTTTTTACATTTAATGACATGTGATTTTCGTTACACCAATTTAAAATTGTGTTCATGTCAGTTTGAAGGTGTTGCAGTCATTATGATCCGATATTTTAAACGAATATATTTTTATGTCGTCAGCATTATATTTAACACTTATACAAACACAGTCATACCATTTGGCTTACACTTAATAAAAACAAGCATTAAAGTGTGTCGTAACTAGCACCTTTGCTAAGTAGCACAGAAAGTTATAAGCGTTAATACTATCGTTTAACTTAAGAAATAATAAAAAATATGAATAGCTAAAAATTTTAATTAAAGCAATGGAATAACAGAAGCCCTTAAAGTGTGTGTGTGTGTGTGTGTTTGTGTGTGTGTGTGTGCGTGTGGGTTCAAAGAGCTGCCTCACACACAGTTAGGACTTTACAACAGTTATAAAGTTCCTCCGTGGGAAAGGTTATCGGACGAAATGTGGATACCTTTAATACTGCTCTTTGTGCCCTTTCCAATTTGAGAAGTGCAGTTTTAGGAGCCCCACCCCAAGAAGATACGAGATACATTAATAGCATTTTTTGATTGGCATAGAGAAAGGTAGACTCTTTTTATTATCTCAGCCGCGGCAACATGACGAAGGGTCTTGAATACAAATATTAGTTTTCTGATTCTAGAGGTAAGTAGATCTATGTGGGCCGTAAAACTCAGGGTGTTGTCGACTATAACTCCGAGATATTTAATTTTCTGAGAGCGATCAAGTCTTGGGCAGGGACAAGCTACGGAGTTTGGTGACAGGCATGAGTGTGCGGTTAAGGCGTACGAATCTGAGGGTTGAATGGACTGGCATAAGGTAAATGAGAAAACCTTCGTTTTCTCCGTGTTAAGGGTAAGTAGGTGTTTATTTAACCAACATATCACAGTATTCAAACCTGTCTGCGCAGCCTTAAATGTTTCTTGCCAGGTATCACCAGTAAACGTAAGTGCAGTATCATCCGCAAAGGCAATTATTTTCCCATTTACGAGCTTAAGGTTACACATCTGATTGACATATATCAGGAAGAGAGTGGGACCAGCCACACACCCCTGGGGCACGCCGAAAGTGACCGGAAGTTCAGTACTGAGGTTATTTACAACTTTTACGCCCTGGGTTCTGTTTTCCAGGTACTTAGTCTGTGAAGATTTTTAGCGGAAGATCACGAATACCTAGCTCCTAAAGCTTTTCAATGAAGTTGGGAATAGAGACTGTTAAAGGCTTTTTTTAAGACCAGGAAGATAGACAGTACTTTCTTCTTCTTATCCAAGTTCTTCACTATGTGGGTAGTTAATTCTAGAACGGCATTATTTGTAGATCTGTTAGATCTAAACCCGTGTTGATTAGGAGACTTATCTTCGAGGTATTTGACTAGTCTCTTATTAAAAATGCCTTCAAGGATCTTTGAAAGGGAGAGTAGCACTGCTATAGGACGATAATTCTTGACACAATCTCTATTCCCGTCCTTGTATATGGGGTGTATAATAGCCTTTTTGAAGTATACAGGAAATGTATGTATATTGGAAATGTATAGCTTGATATGTAGCCGTGTGTACCTATGCGTTAAAAAGAAACTAACCTAACCATTAGAAAACTCTGACCCCAACTATAATTACATAATTTTTAAAAAAAGCTGTAACTGACATTGCTTAGTCAAATATAGCAAGGAAACTGACTTTCGAATGGGAAAAAACCGCATCGAAATCGGTCCATCCGTTTGAGAGCTACGATGCCACAGATAGACAAACACACACAGATAGGCAAAAGTCGACGTCAAACTTATAACACCTCTCTTTTTGCGTCGGGGGTTACTTACTTATTGTATGGGCAGTGGTTACCCTGGTGTCAGAGTTGTTCAAGCGGCCCAGTAGGCATCTGATATGGCTTGACGACTGTTGTCTAATGACTACAACCGGGACCGACAGTTTAACGTGCCCTCCGAAGCACGGAGACGCTCAGTTATGTCTGAACTCGTAGAATAAAAGTTGTTCCTTTTGATCTCACTATCAATATCTGCGAGATTGTTGGTGTTTTACAAGTAAATATAAATATATATTTTGCCAACAAACGACCTTGTTACTCCCAACGTCTGTCGCACCTAGTAACAATTAGCTCTCAATAAAAATAAAAACGCTTATATCTCGAAAATTATTAACTTTATTTTTATAATTTACAAGTTATATTTATATTACATTTAAAATACTAATCTTAACTAATTCGACAATGCTGACGATTCCATATTTTACACCACTAAACTACTTTAAATATAATTACATCTCTCTCTAATATACCGCGTATGAAAAGAACAGTACCACTACCACAAGATGCCACCGAATGATGAACTTGATTTCGAGCTCACCAAACTCGATGTAGTACGCTCGTTCGATTCGGTTACTCCTCGTCATAAAGTATCTAATTTTTGGGTTGGAACGTCAACTCCTCGGCCACCTGTATCATATTAAAGTTAAGTGTTCCGTGATAGTCACTCGGCACCGTTAAAATAACCATAAAGTCTTCTAGCAAATGCTGAGATGTTGCCATTTCGGGCTTGCACGGAGAACAAGGTGTCTTTGTTTATATTTTATTTTCCTTTATATTGTTATCTTATATTTATCTTATCTATGAAATTTTCGAATAAAGCTTTTTATGGGGCAATGTATAAGATTCTATAACAAACTTCCCAATGATATCAGAGAATTGTCTACGAATAAGTTTAGAAGAATTATTAAAGCTGTGTAGCAGGGAATATTACAGAATTTCTGATTATTTAAGTGATAAAAGTGCTTGGGATTGAGTTGTTCTGAGTCAACACACATGATTGTAATTGATCTTAAGTATATTTTATTTAAAAAAAGGATTCCTACTGAGTTTTCTGGCAGTGTTTCTCAGTAGCTGCCACGTCATGCACTGCACGGTAGGGAATAACAATATGACGATTCCACATAAATGTAAATATTTTACGGAATAAAGAATTTTTTGACCTTTTTTTCGTCTTCTTCATACTATGTACAATAGAGAGAGATGTAATGATATTTAACTTAGTTTAGTGGTGTATAATACAGAATATGTCCCAACAGTCTTCATATAATACATAATAGTGTTGAGTCTATGTGACTACGCTAGGCCTGGGTCGGGGGGCGGGGGCGCCATGCAGTTCCCGTCCGGGTAGCGCTTCTTGAACGTGGCTATGAGGTCAGGGTCCACCAGACGTACCCCATCCACTTGGTTACCCAGCGTTATCCTGTACAAATTGTTATTATAAATATACATATAAATGGGACATTATTCACAAACTAAGCAGAGCCTGTACGATGGCAACCAGATAACTGATATACTAAATATACTAATTTTATTTTGTAAATACATATATAGGTAATTACAGCAGGAATCGGGACAAACAGAATCTGTTCATGCACAAATATCTGAACTGGGGGGCTACCGGCTAAGTCGCCGAACATCGGGATAGGTGTTCAAATAAATAAAGGTTAAAAATGACTTAATCAATCGTTAAATCAGCTTCCATGACCACATGTGACGTCATAAATGGTCCGGAATGGATTGTCAACGTTGATGCCGATTTAACGATTGTTTAAGTCATTTTTAACCTTTATTTATTTGAACTCCTATCACTCTCCCGATATTCGGCGACTTAGCCGGTAGCCCCCCTATCGGGAATCGAACCCACAACTTGCGGCGTGAAAGGCGAGCATTTACCAACCACGTCAACCGGCCCGTATATGTGACGTTTACATGTCAAATTCCAAACAAAGTAAATTCAGTGTTGTAAAGGCAAATGCCCACGGACAGTATCGTTGAAAACTAAGTTGTGCCACATTATCATTATAAGTAAAAATCATATTTTTAATTATCATAATTTAGTATCGTAATATGGAGTTTCACATTTGCCGGATAAAAGAAAAACCAATTATAAGTCCTTTTATTGTTTATGCATTATTAACGAGCGGCGCCATTAACAAAATGTTGCCGCAAATGAAAATAAATTCACTCGGAATATTTAAAGTCAATAATCGATGGACAAAAAGAAATAAGGACTTATTTAAGCTAAATTAGTGATGTTACTACGCAATAAAATAGCCAATAGCACTTAGTAATGGTAAATTAGCGCTGAATATTCTTAAGTCTATTAATTTTCGTTACGTTGTGGTGCGGGTTTCTGCTTTGTGAAATAACCAAGATCACTAAGCCATATTCCTACTAAAACAATATTTCTGTTCAACCTAAACTAATTATAGATTTATTACTTGCAAAGAAATACTATTAATTTCTTTTATTTTCTAACACGTCACGACATGATAAGCAAATCGATAAAAAAATCGATATCTATAAAAATATCGATATTTTTGGCAACACTTGTAGATCACTTAAGTGTTGCCAAAAATATCGATATTTTTATAGATATATATTGACGTTATGTGACAGTGCAACTTCACAAGTCACTACTGGTTTTTATCATAGTTTTTGGCGAACGTTTTGATATTTTTGTGTGTGGAGTTGTGGATTATTCGTTACAACTCGAGTGAATTTGAGAAAGACACTCCATTACGCTAATAATTGTAATCTGAGACAGAGACTCCTTACTGTGAAAAGTGATTTTGAGACGGCAGACTAATAGTGTCTGATATCACTTCATTATGGATAGTACAGTTCGCCGGTGTATCAACTGTTCACTGCCCCATTAGACAATCAGAGCGATGAAATAGAAGTGCACCTACGATTGCACATGCACTACAATATATCCTGCTTAGTAGGCTAGACTCCGTTGAGATTGGCCGCCTCTACCCCATAATATTACTTAAGTCATAATTTGTCTATTAACTAGCCGGCAACCAACGTTTCTTTACCTAAGATGTTCAATGTTCACCCATCTATTTCCATGAAACCCGGCAAATTACATAAATCATGTTAATTTGAATTGAAAGTATATATTAATCCCGACATAGAAAAGTAGTTTTCATCTAGGCACAATAATATTTGCACCGATACTAAGTTCCATAGTCACTTGGGCATTCCTCTTTGAACGCATCTGATTACGATTTTGACATTTACGAGTCTATGAAAAATTTCTCAACATTAGCCCGAAGTTTGGGAGTTGGCAGTACTATACCCCGTCGGTCCTGTACCTGACCTCTGTCCAGTTGTGTCGTTAGGCGTCCCATCGGATCATAAAAGGGATGGAATGGGATAGAAATTGCTCCTGTGTTTGCGCACACACTTGTGCACTATAATATGTCCCGCGCAGATGGCTAATCTCTATTGAGGCTGGCCGCCGTCACCGAAATTCGGCTAGGAGTAGATTATTTATTTTATTACTATATTAGTTAGAACCGTACTCACCAGTTGGGCTGAACATTATGTGGTCTTCCGAATAGTTCTATCTTTCTTGTGCCGGGACTTAGCCTCTCTGTAAAAAAACACACAGAATATAATCAAGTTCCTTATTAAGTTCCATCGACGAAAGTTTATAAAACGATTTACTCCAATTATCACGGGGTACATTACAAACACATAATTAAAGGACACAAAGTACATCCAGACTCGGATCTATTTATGGTTCACACAAATAGTTGTCCTGCACGGGAATCGAACCCGGGCCACCAAGTGGCGAGGCGACAGTCTTAACAGCTGCGCCACACGTTTAATATTAAGTATAGTAGTATCATCATCATCATATCAGCTGAAAGACGTCCACTGCTGGACAAAGGCCTCCTCCAAGGATCTCCACTAGAGCCGGTCCTGCGCTTCTCGCGACCCTTGCAAGATCAGCGGTCCATAGTCGGTTAGACGCAGTATACTACTCTGTCAAGAAAGTACCGGGAATAGATCAATAATATACAAAATGTTTGTTATTCATCCAAATTTATTTTATCACCTTTAAAGTATGCTCCTGAAAACAGTTGTGCCAATCTAACAACAACAAAAAAAAAATGAATTTGGAACCATAAACAAATCATCCATTCCCGATACTTTTTTGACTGAATGTACTTACCAATAATACCATAGATCTCGTCAGGCTTGTGCGACGTGGCGCGCACCTCCGCCACTATCACGTCGCAGTCGAGGCCGCGGTTCAGGTTGTCGGGGTTGCCTTTCATACCAACCTGGTAACAAATGTTCCATCATTATCATCATGCTAGCCGAAGCTCAGTAGTAGGAACTATAGAGACAGCCCTAACTGACAAATTGATGACACTAGGAGCTTTCATTGACATTGAAGGAGCTTTTGACAAAACAAAATTCTGTAGCATAAAGCACTCGCTTGCCAAATTCGGAGTGGATCAAACCACCAGTGGCTGGATTGACAACCTCCTAAGGCTGAGAGCTATAAGGTTTACGGTAAACTCCACCACAAGAGGCATCGTAGCAAAAGGGTGTCCCCAAGGTGGGGTGCTCTCCCCCCTACTATGGAATATAGTGGTGGATGACCTAATACGATGCCTAAACCAAAGATGCTACTACACTGTTGGCTATACCGACGACATCACGATTCTGATAAAAGGCAACTCGGAAAACATAGTATGTAACCGTATGCAGTCCGCCTTCAAAATCGTGCAAAAATGGTGCGACCAACACGAACTAACGGTTAACCCAAAGAAAACAGAATTGGTCCTATTCACAAACAAGAGACAACCAAACATCTCGGACCTACCCAAATTGTTTGGCACCGAACTGACTCTCTCCACTGAGGTTAAATACCTAGGGATAACGCTTGATAGCAAGCCTAACTGGAACAAACACATGGAAGTGAAAATTGACAAGGCCCGAACGACCTTCTGGCAATGTAGAAGACTTATAGGGAAAAAGTGGGGCCTAAGACCATCCATGACCCTATGGCTCTACAAAATGTTAATACTCCCCATGATAACGTATGGTGCCGTTGTGTGGTGGCCCAGAACACAGCTAAGCACGGCAAAAACAAAACTCCAGAGCTTCCAAAGACTAGCATGCTTGGCAACTACCGGCAGCATGAGAACGACTTCCACAGCTGCACTAGAGGCCCTCCTAAGTCTCAGACCATTGCACCTGGTTATCCAACAAGAGGCCGCAGCTACAGCCATAAGGCTCAGCAAAACTGGCCTGTGGAAGCAAAATTATAGGGAAAATCACACGCGCATCATGAATGAAATTAAGAAGACGCTCCCAATGATGGACGCTATATGTGACATAATCCCTAAAACCTTCATATTTGATAAAAACTACGACATCCAACTTCAAGAGGAAGCCAAGGACAGCTCTGGCACAAATGAAGTTCGGATATATACTGATGGTTCGAAAACAAACAAAGGCACAGGAGCCGGCGTCTTCTCCAACGACCTCAACATCAACATATCAACAACACTTAGCAGTCTAAATTCTATTTTCCAAGCGGAATGCGTGGGAATAACACAAGCAGCAACAGCAGTCAAGTCTCGAGATGTACATGGTAAATCCATACGCATAATCTCAGACAGTGCCTCTGTGCTTCAAGCCTTAAAGAGCAACCAATTCAACAGTGGACTCATTCTGGAGTGCCACGGTGCGCTTGAAAAGATCTCAACAACCAACAAGGTCACAATACAGTGGATAAGAGGGCACAGTGGATCTCTAGGAAATGACACTGCGGACCAGCTGGCAAGAAAGGGATCGGAAACGACAACAATGGGACCTGAACCCATTGTACCCATACCCTATAACCAACTGAAAACATGGCTGTGTGAGAAAACCACACAAGAACATGAAAAAGAGTGGATAGATCTGGAATCATGTAGACAGACAAAAGAATTTCTACCATCTCTAAACAAACGCCTGTCGCGTAATCTATTACACCTGAACAGGAAGGATCTACGCATGGTGATAGGCACAATTACCGGACACTGCACGCTAAACAAACACCTCTTCAAGATTGGCGTCACGGACAGCCCCCTGTGCAGAGGGTGCATTGAAAATGAAGAAACACCAGCACACGTACTGCTACACTGCAAGAGCGTCGCTTACCAACGGGCAAAGTTCCTGAATGATCCGAAGACACTGCAGGAGGCCCTCAAGCCAGGCTTTCGTGGTCTCCTGGACTTCTGGATGGAATTAAAATGGTTCGAGTAGCCAAACAAGTATCACGCACAATGGCCCAATTGGGAGGCTAAGTGCGGAAACCTATCGCCCAACTAACTAACTATGCTAGCCGAAATATTTTGTCATAGGTCGACGACAAAAGAGGTATACCTGGCCTGTGTGAATGGGACAACCGGAAGGGGAAGACCTCGTCGAACATTCTCTGACCGAATCGGAGACGTTCTCAAGAAAGGGCAGGTCAGAAGTACCCTAAACCGGCGAGCATGTATGAGGAATATAATGACAGTAATCGAGGCAAAAGAGGTATGCAAAGATCGAGACAAATGGAAATCCGCTGTCTCTGCCTACCCCTCTAGGAAACAGGCGTCAGTCTATGTATGTAATGTATAGGTCGACGAACGAGCAATTGGGTACCCTGATGGTAAGTGATCACCGCCGCCCATGTACACTCGGAACACCAGAGGACTCACGGGTGCGTTGCCGGCCTTTAAAAGAGTCAGCAAACAAGTGTTACTGACCCTTCCCCCTCCCGATGAGCTCTGGCGACCTTACTCACACTCAGAAACACAACATTAAAGTTATTAATGTTATTATTATTAAGGAATGTCTTCTGTAAAGTAGATGTACTTACAAATGCGATGCATTGGCAAGACACAGAATGGCAATCCTGGGGCTGACATATCCAGAACCAGGTGACTACAATGATCTACCTCTAAGGAGCGTACTGGATTATATGCAGACTTCATTCAGGGCTCTAGGGATAGAATAAAACCAGTGGGGGATAGTACAAAAGATCCTGAAGGGTTGAAGTGCTGTACAGAAGTACACCCCAAACAAGATAAGAAGATGTACTTCCCCAGGCGGGCTGCTCTTTGAGCGAATGAACGCTGTGCCCTACCTCTCTTCTTTGTCCACTTCTGGACAAAGTACTCACCAAAAATCTCAAAAGAGCAAAGGCTTATGCTCGGAAAGCTTCATATGAAATGGAATATGAAGTAATGAAATTTATTCAGCACTTGGGTATTAAAACACACTTGTACTTGTCAAGCTAATAATGCAATCAACATAGCTGAATACAGCATTAATGTCTTACACTCTTATTAAAAATAATTCCGTGATCCGCTGCTTAACCATGTCTCAGCTAAACCCTGCTCAACCACTTAAACCCCGCTCAACTAGTTCTTTATTTAAAAACCCTACTTAAAGGTTTCTCAGCTAAGTAACGTCATTTTATATTATAGTGCTACAAACTTATCTGGCCCGGTGGCCAAAAGTAGAACTAACGACGCTAGTATGAAATGTCAATCAGCCTGTTATTCCATGACATTCCTGCCATTGATTGTTTGTTGCGCGTATTTATTTTCCTTTATGTGGTTTTTAATTGTGATGAATGCCGAAAGCCTTAAAAAGTGATGCGAGGAACGTTATATTACAAGTATTGAATTATATAAAGGAAGAAAAACGCCTTCAGGCACCAATTATACCCTTCAATAAGTTGTATGAATGCGTAGCTGCTGCTACAGATTAGTGTTGTCAGCTTCTGAAAAATACGAAACTCCCCTTCGCACTTTAAATTAAAATACATATTCATTATTGAAGTTATACTTCTTTTTGCGCGATGGAGAAAAATGATGAGAGTGAATTTTTACGATGCGCGCGCACACCGACACCTAAATTTAACAGCATGAAGTTAGTTCTAGGTGGTATGAAAATTGATAACTATGTTCAAGTTGTATATTCTAGTATTTTTATATGTAGAACACGTGTTTCGTAAGGGTACAATTAAACAGTGTGAATAAATAAATATTATTTTGGTGTTTTTTTCCATACGCCAAAGAAGTATAACTTCTAACGCGTGTACATAAGTACACACAAGGTTTTTTTATTTAATTTTTGCTATTTTCTTTGTAGGTGTCCGGGAGCGATTTGTAAGAAAACTTGTGAAAGAAAAAGAGCAAGTAGATGCAAAAATTTATAGCAGATCAGAATATTGGTAGATCTAATTCTGAAATCCTATCATTGACTGCAGAAGCTTTTGATAAAATAACAGTCAATGAATGGCAAAAGCATTGCAATCATGTAAAAACATATTGAAAATGTTTATCGAATAAGGGATGGATACTTAGACGAGCCTTTCATCATTCATTTAGGTAGTGATAGTGAAAGTGAAAGCAGTGATTCCGTTAATGATGATGATGAAATGACTTCTGAATTAAACCATTCCGGTGACATAATAATACCTGGCGTATCTCCGTTAGGGAACACTCAGCATACATTTTATGTAAATGATCATAATTATTGTATAAAAATATAAAGATTTGTAATGACAATATTTGTTTGCTTTTTAGTGAAGTAACATTTACGTTACAATGTGCATATTATTTTTACCCACTTTATTGCAAAAAATAGTTACTAGCAACACTAAATGCGATAACAGCGACGCTGCCAGCGGGTCAGATAAGTTTGTGGAACTGTACTCTGTCAACATTTCTGGGACTAGTATAGAGCTTGACCAAAATTAATCGACTAAAACGGATTACTTTATGTATCAAAACTTTATGATTTTTGCTCTATGATAGACATGGAATGATAGATTTATGATCGTAACCGTGCATTTTCAAGGACTATTGATTTTCTTCGGTGGATTTTGAAGTTTGTGATAAGATTCCAACTGGAATTCAGTATTTATTTAAAAATTAAAACGGCTAGTAACTTCAATAAAACCTCCATTCACAAACAAAACGTCAGCTGATGCAAATAAAATCCGCCATGTTTAAGCAAGGTTTAAACCAGGGGCCGACGTGGTTTAAATTTTGACATGGCTTAACCGCGGGTCAAAGTAAAATAGTGTTTTTAAATGAAAAATTTGATAAATCATGGTTAAGCGGCCGGCTTAAATTTGAGTAGCGTTTTTAAATAAGACTGTTTAAGTCCTTGCGGTCTGTTTCGTCACATATAATAATAATATCCAGGGACATTATTCACACACGGCCATGTGATCCCAAACTAAGCAGAGCTTGTACTATGGAAACCAGATAACTGATATACCGCATATACTACTTTTCTTTTGTAAATACATACTTATACAGATAATTACACCCAGACTCAGGACAAACAGACATGTTCATGCACACAAATATCTGTCCTGGGTGGGAATCGAACCCACGACCTCCGACGTGAAAGAAAAAGAAAAGCTTTTTTTTTCAATCCTTAAATAAGTAATAAATAGCAAATTACTAAGCTATTATTGTTACATTTAGCACTACTATATTAAAATTAAAGAATTGAAGATAACGAGCAGTTGGTTAGCGTAAAAGGCTCTCAACCAGTAGCTTAAATTAAGCGACTAATACCTGAGGGCACCCTAAGGGGGTTCGGGCCACAGCTCAAGGGGCCAATGAAGTAAAAATACGGAATTCTAAATGAAGGTGGTAAATCACTTGCACGGAATTACCGATCACGTGTTAAGAGGGCAAAGCGATCCTCGCCAAGTGGACAACCCGGGAAGAACGCCACAAAGAAACTCCAGGCTTGCTTTTTAGGGTTCCGTACCCAAAGGGTAAAACGGGACCCTATTACTAAGACTTCGCTGTCTGTCTGTCTGTCCGTCTGTCACCAGGCTGCATCTCATGAACCGTGATAGTTAGACAGTTGAAATTTTCACAGATGATGTATTTCTGTTGCCGCTATAACAACAAATACTAAAAAACAAAATAAAATTCATATTTAAGGGGGCTCCCATACAACAAACGTGATTTTTTTGCTCGTTTTTATAGATAATGGTACGGAACCCCAGTCCAACTCGCACTTGGCCGGTATTTTTATTCGTCTTCCTTTGCTTTTTGTTTTCGATTTTTTTTTGCATTGTTTTTTTGGTTTTTACATTGTGATTGGCTTGTATTTGGGCTAATGCACGCACAGAACCGATGACATCTAGATAATAAAAATGATGGTGAGGTAATAAACAATAATATTCCATTTCACTTCACTTTTCACACAATTAGAATAACCTCTTGCAAGACGAACAAATGGTAGGTGCATCCGCGCACATTTACAAAATTAACAAGTCACACGAAGTCAACCAAAGGCGACGACTGTATAAGAAAAAAAAATGAGTACCCCAACAGCAGTTCGACCAGTTACCGCAAGCAGCACCCGTTCACGATTATGACGTAAAAAAGATAAGTTTATTATGAGAGGAACTTACTAAACAATGTTCTTTCCCGTGATTGAGCCAGTGTCCAGTCCGGCCCGTCCTTATGATCCTCTGCAGCTGGTTCGTCTTCACCCAGATCAGCTCGTCGACCCGCTCGTACCCCCACAGTTTGAGGCATTCGCGTCCAAGTTCCATCGCTCTGAAGCATCCAATAATTTGAAAGTTAACACTATGTATGTCTTGATGATTTTGTTATGAGTTCTTAGTTGTGAGCTAAAGTTTGTTATGACGGCTGGTCACCATACCAGCCGTCAAAACAAACTTTAGCTCACAACATATTTGGATTAGATAATAATATCCTGGGACATTATTCACACACAACCATCTGATCCCAAACTAAGCAGAGCTTGTACTATGGAAATTTTGTGTGTATATCAATTAGTTACATTACATACATAGTAAGAATAGATTACATTACATAATGGATAACGATGATAGCCACAAAAGCAAAAATTTTAGCGCAGCTATCAACGCCCGCCTTCAGATACAATTGGTGATAGTTCTTTATTTAATATAATAATAATAATTTGCATGAGAATTTAGAATACAATTTTTAAATTGACAATTTAAAGAGCTACGATCGAATTTAATATCAACAATACTTATAGACTAAACACAAAGTTAGTATCATGGAAATGTGTGTGTGTGTGTGTGTGTGTGTGTGTCTGTGTGTGTGTCTGTGTGTGTGTGTGTGTCTGTGTGTGTGTGTGTGTGCGTGTGAGTGTGTGTGTGTGCGTGTGTGTGTGGGTGTGTGGTCGTGTGTGTGGGTGTGTGTGTGTGTGCGCGAGTACGTTTACTGTTTATTTAATTTCATCACAAAATCTTCGGTTTCTTTTGTAAATACTCAGGACCAAAAAACAAATATCTGTCCTGGGTTGGGATCGAACGCATGACCTGCGGCGTGAAATGCAAGCATTTATCAATCACACCAACCAGCGAATCTTGAATTTCAAGATGTGGTAATCAAGATGTGGTATGATTAATGAGATTTGTATAATAGAACGTGCCGTCGGAATACAGTGTGCAATTTTGCCTAATGCTCATAGTAAATTAAATTTAGGAGTTACCTGCCCGTGACCCACAGGAATATGAGGCCGCTGTCCTGTAGCTGCGGCACGCCGAGACATCGCATCTCATCGTCCGACATGGTACCGTAAGGGAGCTCCATGTGGATGTCCCATGGCGGATCCGCCATTATTACCGCAAATTTACCTGCCAAATAAATATAAATTACTTCTTAATATCTCATTTACTGTAAAAGTAGCCGTGTGGGTCCCGGGACAAAAAGAATAATAGGTTTTTTACATCAGAGGGCGACAAACGAGTAATTGGGTACCCAGAGTCCATGGGCGGCGGTGATCACTTACCATCAAGTGATCACCGCCGCCCATGGACCTTCGGAACACCAAAGGAGTCGCGAGTGCGTTGCCGTATATATATATTTATATATATTGTTTAAATATACAAATTTAACTTCTATGAAATTTCCAATATTTAAAATGTGGGAAGCGGAATTAAATATTATGTTTTCCTCTTACCAAACTATGCGGTTAGCCGGAATGCGGTCAGCCGTCAGCAATCAATATTGCTGACCGGCTGCCGCATCATAGTGCGAATAAAAACTACTTTCTCGTACAAATATCTGAGTACGGACAGCCGCACGGCTGTCCGCATTGCGGCTAGCTGCATAGTAGGAGGCCATGGGGGAGGGGAAGATAAAAATGCCCTTTAAGCATTTAGTATAATAGGATGGCAAACGAGCAAGTGGATTACCTGATGGTAAGTGATCACCGCCACACATGGACACTCGCAACACCAGAGTAGAACGAGGTATTAAAATGGAAACTTACCTAAGAATGTCATGTCCAAGAATCTGAGATCGCATTGTATCCACTGCGGCGGAGTGAGGGTTAGCACGCCGTCCGGCTTTGATACTAAACTCGTACCTAAACATAGTAACTTAACATTGTTAATACTTAAAAATAATAATAACAAGATATACTTATACATATAAATAAAATTGGAGTGTGTGTTTGTAATATTGAAATAACCGTTTTTTACTACATGTATATGAATATATACGTTACATACACCAAAATATTTTTATTATACAATTTTGTCTCTCTGTCTGTTTGTTCCGGCTAATCTCTGAAATGGCTGGACTGATTATGACGGGAGTTTTGTTGGCAGGTAGCTGATGTAATAATGAGTAACTTAGGCTAAGTTTATTTTAGAAAAATTATATAATTTTAGTAAAAACAAACAAATTACTAAATAATCTAATTAACACGCGGACGAAGCGCGGGTACAGCTATTGTCAATAAAAATATAACCTAATTTGGAAAAAGTAAAAAATAAATAAATAAAGAATCGACTGCTAGGCGGAACAAAGTTCATATAAAATTATTCACACCAACAACTTAAAAGGTGTTCCTGAATTTGAGATGTATTTGTGTATATTGTGTATTTCAGGCGTTAATGTTTAGTTACTGGGTGAGATGTAGGTTCCCAAAGTTTATTGAGAAAGAAGATGAGTCAGCAAATGGTGGTAATGGTAATGGAATCGAACCGTGGGTTCGATTCCCACCCAAGACAGATAATTGTGTGCATGAACATGTCTGTTTGAATTGAGTCTGGGTGTAATTATCTATAATAATATAAGTATGTTTTTACAAAGCTGATATTATGTAGTATATCAGTTATCTAGTTTCCATAGTACAAGCTCTGCTTAGTTTGGGATCAGATGGTCATGTGTGAAAAATGTCCCAGGATATTATTTTTATTTAAAAAAAATTATTGAAAACGTCCGCTTGCGGTACGCCTCGTGGACATAGACCAGTACGCTGAGCTACTTTAGCTGTTCGGCGTATTTTGAAGCGCACTTATTTCATAGTGCATATTTTAGAAGTCATATTATATTGACCATACCGTTATGTATTCCTTTAACTATTGCATCTGTAGATTTAGCTGCGTTTGCGTTTGGGTCCGTGTTGTCTACTTCATAATGTACATATCTGAAACAAAATTAAAGTTCATATGTAATTCAACCACTAATTATGTTGATGATGTGTTCAACAGTGAGCCAAAGAATTATATTGATATTTTTCAGTAAACAACAAAAATACAAATCGAAATTTGGGAATTGGCGGTATATAAACCTGTGCCTCGGAGAGCACGTAAAGCCGTCGGTGCTGTACCTGACCCCTTTCCTGTTGGGTCGCTAGACGTCCCATCGGATCATGAGAGTGATAGAATAGAAAGTACCCCTGTGTTTGCGCACACACTTGTGCAACATAATATATCCTGCGCAGTTCGCTAATCTCTATTGAGACTGGCTTTCGTCAGTGAAATTCAGCCTTGAGGAAACACAGTATGGAACAAACACATAACTAGGTAAGAGGTATCAGATTATTATAAGGATCAATATCGAAAAGTGCTGTATAATGTTGTTGTAACGGATACTTTTCATTTAGAGCCCTGTGTGGGGCTAGTTTCTTGGAAAGTTGCAAACCTTTATTTAATAAATATAACATTCTTCTATTACCGTGTATATATATATATAAATATATATATGAAATATGCATTTTAGTTAAAAAACATCCGAACTTATTCGAACATTTTGATATCATGTCTAGACATAAAAACAAAATTAAATTACCTAGAATAAGACTAGAGAATTAAAAAAAAAATGCATATTGCATGGCAATAAAAATATATAATAACCTTCCGTTACATATAAAAAAAATGTCATTACCTCAATTTAGGAAGAGTTTATTTAATTTCCTCAAAGAGAAATGTTTTTATAGAACTAAAGAATATCTAGAATATAAGTCGAAATAATAATGTAATTTAATACATTCATTTATAATTAGATTAAGTTTCTAAACTACATATATGCACTCGTATATTTGCACGACCTCAGGTCAGAATCTGTTGGATTATACCTTTTCATTAAGACCTTATGTACCATATTTGAGCAAATAAAGATTTGATTTGATTTGATTTCCGTTACCCTTTAATCCGCAACTTTTGCCTTCAGAATGCGCGCATTAAAATGTTCTTTGGAAAATGTTGTATATAATCAAGGTAAGAATTTACACAACGTGCATTCGTCCCATTATGACCTACGCGAGACCGGTCATTGCGTACACGCCGCTTCAGGGTTTCTATACCCACACCACATGCTTTAAATATTAATATGTGATGTGCCGAGGGAGATCCGTGGTACGTTCGCAAAAAACCTTCAGGCCTATTGCCAATTGCCTACCATTAAAAGCTTTGGATGAAGAATGCATTTAAACGCTTTTTCGATTCGGCCATCCATCTAAGTCCCCTTGGTTGTTGCAGTAAAATATACCAATATATTACATTATCTTGTGTAGTTGCAAGTTTTATTACACAACCATATTTACTAGCAAATAATTAAAACGAACAGTCATACAAGTCGACTCTTTCATCAAACATTCTTGCATCAAAGTACCCACAGAATATCTAAATATTTATTTAAGAAACACGAAAACCATCGAAGTGAAAGTAGCATTCACAATTTCAGAGTTTCTTGCGGGATTAGATTTAAAAGTGCCGGCGTTGTCTTTAAAAAACATTTAGAATATAATTGTATTGTATTGTACAGAACTCTAACATCTCTTTATAAAACAATTCATGAGGGTGAGCATTAAAATCACCCAAAACAAATACATTTTCTATACCACAACTTTCTATGGTAGCACTAATCTCACTTAGTACATCTGTAAAGAATGGTAAATAATGACAACGCCCGCACTATTAAATCTAATCCCTGTGTCGCGGGGTACTTTACAAACATAATACACGGACACATCTAAATTTACATCCAGACAACTATTTGTGTGACCCATAAATAGTTGTTCTGAACAATTATTTATGGGTCACACAAATAGTTGTTCAGCGCGGACTCGAACCCGCGACACGACGCGGCGAGGCGACTGTCTTAGCCGCTGCGCCACACGTGCAGTCAATAATGCAGTAATTTGAATGATAGAAACTTACTTGCAGCTATCCATATGAAAACAAGTATTGAGAAACGAGCAGTCGCCCAAGGATTCATCAGTATGGCTCTGTATGATCTTCTTGAAGTGGAGTTTCTTGCATATATATGGAGAATCAGGTCCGTCTGGTTTGTTGGTGTTGAAAGCCCGCATACATTCCGCTCTCGTGCCGTGCGGGCAGAACTCCATCACTTGAGCACCTGATGATAAAAGCATAGTTGAAAGTAGGTAAATGGAAAACAAATCTAGACCAGAATCTTTACACCAATCAGAAACACTATATACATAATCGAAAAACAAATCTAGACCCGTCTTTCCATCAATTAGAAACGCTATATACATAATGGGAAAATAAATCTAGACCAGAATCTTTCCATCAAACAGAAACGCTATATACATAATGGAAAAACAAATCGAGACGAGAATCATTCCATCAATCAGAAACGCTATATACATAATGGAAAACCAAATCTAGACCAGAATCTTTACACCAATCAGAAACGATATATATATAATGGAAAAACAAATCTAGACGAGAATCATTCCATCAACCAGAAACGCTATATACATAATGGAAAACCAAATCTAGACCAGAATCTTTCCATCAATCAGAAACGCTATATACATAATGGAAAACAAATCTAGACCAGAATCTTTCCATAAATCAGAAACGCTATATACATAATGGAAAAACAAATCTAGACCAGAATCTTTCCATAAATCAGAAACGCTATATACAAAATACAACATAACATATAACTCTTTATATCAACCGTAAAGTTTCTGATTACAATATTCGTGATAAGTCACACACAGCCTTGGCTAACTTGGCATTTTAGGTGGAAAGCTACAAATACACTGGCAGCCTTGTGAATATTGTTCTGGCCATGATGCATGATCGATGTAAAGGAATACTACTACTGATTATGAGAGAAATATAAGGTCTCGTGTGTACCGATTTGGAACATATTTGCCCACACGCGCAGAGCAGTTTAGTTAGTAGTAAATTAAATTATATTTATTTCAATTCATTTATACACAGTAAATAGAGTTCACAGTTTAAATTAGATTACACAGAGTCCTTATAATCCATTCGGCCTGTTATAGGCATGCGAATACAGCTTGTTAAAAATAAAATAAATGTCACAATTGAATTCTAAATCCATATAAAAATTTTTAAACAAGCCAAATGTAATGTCAAGTTGATAATGGCAAAATGTCAAAAAATTCAAAAAGTAAATTATGTATTTGTGCCTGTTCTGTGATACCTACTGCGTCTGCAAAACTGTGGTCTCTCTTCTGACCGTACAATCTCTTTCGTTTGACGGCTTATCACTACACCCTGACATTGGTAAAATTTTGGTTGCCTAGTCATAAAAGCTATTATGAAAGAACTGAATTTAATTGAATTAGATAGGACAGCGTGTACTCCAAGGCTCGCCTAAAACTGCGAAATATGTTGGTACATCCTGAGATTTGAACCAAGGAACACATTCACCCAACAAGAACGTAAAATAAGAGTTAGTGTTACTTGGAATTAACATACCTCCTTGGCTTTTAAACTTGTCAGCAAGTGACTTCTCTTTCGCAGTTGGCTTGCTCAGCAGATCCATGATCTCTTCTCCAACTCTTTTTACTGCCTTCTCTCTACTCGATGGCATTGCTAATAAGGACTGCAAAATAATCCGAGACTCCCGATATAAACTTTAACTTAAGCAATGGTTTGAATGAGAATTAACTTCTGTTGTTCTCTAAGCGTCCAAACAATAAAAAAAATGAAAATAAATAAGGTTTTTATTCACGTAGACTTTAAAAAACATGTTTTATAGTAATATATAATTAATTTATAATTATTTCTAGGTACATATAGATATTTAGGTACACGGATTGTATGAAAACATTTACAATAAGCTTTATTTTATAATAGTAATGATAATTAGCTAGCTTATATAACTATATATTTCGATAATTAAACCTAAACGTAATCTCTTTCACAATAACTTAATATAAGCTAGCTTAATATTATTACTATTATAAAATAAATTTTATAAATATTTTAACAATCCGTGTACCTTAATATCTATATGTAACTAGAAATAATTATGTATACCTACTTAATTATATTACTACAAACATGTTCTGAATATTTAGAAGCGCTTTTTTAAAGTCTACGTGAATAAAAACCTTTTTGATTTTAATTTTTACGTTATTGACACATCTGATCCCAAACTAAGCAGAGCTTGTACTATAGAAACCAGATAGCTGGTATACTACATATACTACTTTTGTTTTGAAATACATACTTATTAACTAGCAGGTACCCGCGGTTTTACTCGCGTTAAACTTTATAAATTATAGCGTTATATGTGTCAATCGGTTATACAAGCTATATTACTACAAACTTTCATCAAATCCGTTCCGTTTTTGCGTGAAGAAGTAACAAACATACACACCCACACACTCACAAACTTTCACTTTATAATATTAGTGTGATTACACCCAGACACAGGACAAACAGACATGTTCATGTACAAAAATATCTGTCCGGGGTGGGAATCGAACCCACGACCTGCGGGGTGAAAGGCAAGCATTTACCAACCACGCCAACTTCGGTGTTCTTCACTTATGGAGTGTCATATCACCGGAACGTAAAATCAACCGCGGTACTCCGGTCGCGTACTTACGGCATAGTTTGTTTAGACACAAATTATTACATTACTTACTTATCGTATGGGCAGTGATTACCTTAGTGTCAGAGTTGTTCAAACCAACCCAGGAGGCCTCAGACATGGCTTAACGACTGTTGCCTAGTGACTACAACCGGGACCGACAGCTTAAAGTGCCCTCCGAAGCACGGAGACGCTCAGAAATTAAACCACTTTGGTGGTCACCCCTCTATGGACTGACCGCGAGCCTAGTTGCTTAACCTCGCCGATCACTTACGGACCGGTGAGAGCATCTAGCTATGATAGATGATTATTACATTATGCAGCATTAATTCTATAATAATATTAATAATATCTGGGGACAATGTCACACAGATCATCCTAGCCCCAAACTAAGCTAAGCTTGTACTATGGGTACCAGGTGACGATATACATACTTATATAGATAGATTAATACTTAAATAAATAGAAAACATCCATGACTTAGAAAACAAATATTCGTGCTCATCACACAAATATTTGCACTAACCGGGATTCGAACCCAGGGCCACCAGCTTCGTAGGCAGGAACACTACCAACTAGGCTACGGTGACCGTCATTCTATCAATGAACATACTTGAAAAGGGCATAATTAAAACAAAATTTGAAAGCAAAGCATACCATAAGGTCTGTATCTTTCTTGGCCGC
The DNA here is from genome assembly GCA_951640165.1 of Pseudoips prasinana. NCBI lineage: Eukaryota > Metazoa > Arthropoda > Insecta > Lepidoptera > Nolidae > Pseudoips > Pseudoips prasinana. The sequence continues at coordinate 12,444,946 of OX621254.1, forward strand.
TTTCTTTTCATCTGTCGCTGTTTTGGATACTTTTGGATCTGCTGTGTCTTGAGCTGTGTTGTCCCCTGAAATATAGTAAAAAGATGAACAACTGAACTGAAACTGGTAAACTAAAACTGCTGTGGAGCCATAGATTAATTTATTTTTAAAGTGACATTTATCACATCTATACATAAAATTAAATCGTAGGAAAGTCAAAACTGTACATTAATTTTTTTTTTAATGATGCTTGGGGCGAGATATATTATCGATATCGAAGTCAAAAATATAGTTTTTAGAATTGTTGTCTGTTTATCTGTTTGTCTGTATATGTCCAGGCTAAACTCAAAAAGTACTGCATGGATCTACTTCAAATTTTGCATGAATATTACTAAGAGGTCAGGTCAACATATAGGCTACATATTATCACGCTATCACCTACGGGAGAGGGGCTGAGATAATTTATAAAATTTAACGCTGGCAAAACCGTGGGGCACAGCTAGTTCATAATAAAGCCCTCAACCTTCTTTCTTGTTTATTTGTTGTGTGTCTGGGTGTAATTCATCTACAATTAGCTATGCCTTGCGGTTGCACCCGCATTAAAGCATCTTCTATATGGCTGCAAACCAACATCCCTACAGAGGTCACCCTTTTTTTTTTTTTTTTTTTTGATAAGGCACGGGGAATGCTAATGCATGCCACCCGCAAAAAGTGTCTGCGGGTGGGTATGTCGGACTCGCACCGACTAAACCTAACCTGCCGTGGACTTCTTCTGGCGCCTGATACGGGGAGCCCCGGGAACGCGGGTATGCTGCTCCGGTGCCCCCCTTTTGCGCCGTGTCCCAGATGGTCGGGACACGCACCCGGGGAGAGCCGTGGGTTGCCCTCCCCATTTGCCGACTCCTGCCAGTACGGCACAGCGACTGCGCCACAAACAGTTCGCTGTCATCCCGGAGCCGCTTGCACGTGGCGGCAGTAGAGGACACTTCTCATACTGCCACCGCAACCCCGAGGGGAGTAGGGCTAACGGCTGCCGCCGCTGCCCCGACGCCTCCTCCGTCTACGAGCGGGGTCGGCTCGTTCCCGATCCCGCTCGGCGGCCTCCTTCTGGAGCATGACTGCTTCGCAGAAGGAGACCACGGCGTACAGAGGTCACCCTGGAGGTTGCCATCCATTTGGACTGCAGTGCAGTGTAGATGGATGGCAACCACCAGGGTGACCTCTGGTGCTCTACCGGCTACTTCGCTGAAATTCGATTTCTTAAATGGCATTCAAATAAATAAAGGTTAAAAATGACTTAATCAATCGTTAAATCGGCTTCCATGAGCACATGTGATGTCATAAATGGTCCAGAATCGATTGTCAACGTTGAAGCCGATTTAACGATTGATTAAGTCATTTCTAACCTTTAAATATTTGAACGCCATTTAAGAAATCGATGTTCGGCGACTTAGCCGGTAAAGCCCCTGTTGGGACGTTGCGTTGCTTTGAAACCGTGTAGAAGATGCTTAAACTTTAAAAATTATAGCCAAGTGTTATTCGGATATATAAGCTATATTACTACAAAGTTTCATGAAAATCCGTTCAGTCCTTTTTGTGTCACGCACTCACAAACTTTCACATTTATATGAGTAGGTTAAGTATGTATTAAGAAATATATTAGTATGTTTAGCAGTTATCTGGTTGCTATAGTACTGGTTCGGGATCAGATAGTAGTGTGTTGTTCCGAGATATTTATTAAGTCAACCCTATTTATTTAGAATGTATACGACGCAATTTCACCATTGTTTCTTCGGAACTGAATTTAATCATTCTTTTTTTATTCAATGTGGGATGTTTGTGGAATTTTGTTGAAAAAGGTATATTTGGGTTTGTAATAAATATTAGCCTTTTATTAGAAGCTCAAATGTACTTTTTCGTCTCCCACAATAACTATTTGATTAGATTCAAGACATCATCTTAAACCGTGGGGGCCAAGAAGTCATTCCATGAGGAGACTAAATGTTGTCCACCAATTAAACGAAACTTTTCATGTGGAGACAAACACCAAATTTATACTTTATATTTTGATTTATTGTTTCTGAACTAACCTTTCCTTTTAAGTCCTGAAGACTGCTCTTCCATAAGAGCTGCAAGAACAGCCCCGAGCCTCACTGACTCAGCACTCACAACTTCTATACTTGCATCCGTGGTGCTCTCTGTTCTTTCTTTAATCCTAAAAGAAAATAAACCACATTACTCCGATATTTATATACGGTGCTTCTGCTGCAATTACAGCCTGTTCTAGACGGAGGAAATCCAAAATCCCAACAGAGGTGACCTAGGTGGTTGCCATCCATCTAGAATGCAGATGTCATCCAAATTTTGGTTTGACCTATCTGTGTGGCCAGCCTATTACATCCAATCAAGGACAGTTGCGCTGCGGCAGGCAGCGGGTGCGCACGTATGCGAGTGTAAAATGTCATCCGCAAACCAGAGCCGAGAAATTTATAATAATTGAATCGATATCTATAGAGATTTGCCATGCCACATTGCGACCGAAACATTTAAAGACGCTCGTCAAAAGAAAACGGCCTGGGATAGGTATAAACAGATCCAAAAGTACAAAACTTTTTCCAAAATGTTAACGAAAAAACTACTTAAGCCCACTTTTCGAAATTAGGACAAATTGGGAGCTATTTCTATAGCACGATAAGGTCGTCTGTTCACGATACGAGTACGTGATTTCCCGCTAGAAGACGACTAGCGACTGATTCGCTAGCGTGTTGGCGCGTGGATGATATCCATGTAGTAATCCATCAGAAAAATGTCTAGAAATAAGCTTAAAAGGACTATAAAAGCCAAATTGTGTAGCAGGACTTACTACAAAACTTCTGTTTTAAGTGACAAAACGACATGGGATTGAGTCGCTCTAGATTAACACATTTAAGTACATACAAAATAATTTTATATTAAGAAATAAATATTTAAAAAGAGGATATATTGTGAGTTTTCTGGCAGTGTTTCTCAGTAGCTGCCACGTCATGCACTGCACGGTAGGGTAAAAAAAAATTGACGATTCCACACAAATGTAATATTTTAACGGAATAAATGACGCCGTGTTCCGCGCGCGCTTCTCTTGAGTTGGGGGCAAGAATGCCCCCAATGGAAGTGGGCCTCACTTAAAAGTGGGCCAGCACCTGTCCAGATTGCAGTGAATGCGCGAGCGAATCCCGTGGTCTGGCCTAAAGGTGGCTGAGGAACACCGTGGGGTTATAGTCGGTAAACCCAGCTCTACCATCTGGCTGGGAGTCCGGCATGCCCCGTCGCTTCCACAGCGGCGGGACAATCCATAAAGGATTACCCCACGAAAAAAAAAATGTTAATCTCAACTTGTTAGACTTCCTAATTTACTAAGTTATTTGTTTATGCTATAATCCATAATACACAACGACTTTTTCAGTTCCCAACATACTCAGAGGGTGGTCTAGAAAACTCGCGAGTTTACTTTTTAAAAAGAAATTGACTTAGCTACAGGTGGAAAAGTGTTACTATTCTGTTAATGGTTTCGTTAGCGATAATTCTTTGTAGGACTTTGCTGAAAGTATTAATTTATAATTTAATGTAATTAATTTAAGTCATCGATTGTGGAGATCTTTGGGGGAGGCCTTTGTCCAGCAGTGGACGTCTTTCGGCTGATATGATGATGAATTTAATTCATGTTTTACTTTTGCTTGTAACAATTGTAATATGTTTTGTCTATATCAAGATGACATATTGAACTTGACATTTAATTTTACTGATTTATATACTATGTTTATGTAATTTTGCATGCCGTTATGGTAGAATGTTTATTTTATTCTTTATTTTATTTGAAGACGCAGTGCGAACGCCTCGTCACGACACAGTTGTTTCTTGGAAGTCTACTGGAAACTACATAGTGTTTCAATGCAATAAAAATAGTGAGCGTACAGTGAAAGTGATTACCAACTATGTTGACTGCACGTGTGGCGCAGCGGCTTAGACAGTCGCCTCGCCGCTTAATGTCGCGTGTTCGAGTCCCGCGCTGGACAACTATTTGTGTGACCCATAAATAGTTGTTCTAAGTCTGGATGTAATTTGTGTCCGTCTATTATGTTTGTAAAGTGCCCCGCGACACAGAGATGAAATTGACGAATGCGGGAGTCGTCTTCCAAAAAAAAATATCACCCTGGATATCAGTTCAAAATTCAACACAATATATCAGCCCTTCAACGCCACAGACAATGTGGTGTCTCCGGATCTCTGTCAGCCAGGTACTCACTTCTACTCAGATGTGTCAGTTTGGCTACATCATAGTGGCCACAGAATTTGTCTTTTGTATGGGATTAAAAATATGAAAGAAAGAAAAAGATTTATTCAGAAAATTGCACAGACAAGAAAAATATAAAATAAAAAAACAACAAATAAAATAAAAAACAGACACTAGTTGTCCATGCAAGCCTGAAATGGCACCATCACAGCATTAGCTAGATAATTTTATTGTTTTAACAGCTGGTAATTCTGATGGTGCCAAATGACTGTCACGGAACATTAACTTAAAAACTTAAGATACAAGTATGTCACAGACAAAACAATAATAGAATAAGAATAAAACAAATTCAATTTTTTGAACAATAAAACATACAACATGGTTTCTACACTCTAAATAAATAAAATAATCAAATACTGGTTAATTGGTATGCTAGTTGTGCATCACTAATATGCATTCCCTTCGAGCGTTATGCGTTCCATATCACGGGCGAAGCGAGTATCAAAGTCGTACTAAACATGTTACATACTCTTTGAAACAAGGTATAAAAGTATGCTATCTTCTATTTCTTCTTTCCTTTTATTCATAACCTCTGAACTTTTAAAAGAAATATAAATGCTTCTTACTTACGTAATAAGTTTCTGCGTCGCAAACTTCTGCAGCAAACTGGCAACAATGCCTGCATCAACATCACCCAGTCCGGGCAACAGGGCACTGGCCGTTGCCGGTAGCTGCAACTGCATGTCTGACAACACTTGTAGGAGACGGACTTCCAGAGAGGCTACTGGAACTGGCAGTTTAGATTTTTCTGTTGGAAACGAGGAAGAAAGGATTATTATTATTACTATTATAAGAAAAAAACTTGATATATTGTAGTGCCAATTAGCCAGAAATTTAAGTGTTATCACTTATGTTTATAAGTGATTTAATTATTTCTAGGAAATTATACAAATGGAACAAGTATTATTATTATTACTATTATAAGAAAAAAACTTGATATATTGTAGTGCCAATTAGCCAGAAATTTAAATGTTATCACTTATGTTTATTAGTGATTTAATTATTTCTAGGAAATTATACAAATGGAATTTATTCTTTAGAAATTAAAATTTTATTCATTTATATTGCTCATCACTAAACATGGAAATTAAAATGCATAAAATATTACAGAGTTACTTAATATAAGACGATACCACATTTTCCTACCCTAGTTAAAATAATGTAGAACTTAGGATCACAATTTATTCTGATAAGTGTAATGAAAAGGTATCTAAACTGATCTGTCCAAAATTTGGAATAAAGGTACCTTAGAATGGAAATGGAAAATGGAATAGTAAAATCACCTTGGTCAGTAGCCAGACCTGCCTGGGCAGAATTGCAAGCAAACCCAAAGGCAAAAACAACTTTATTATATTTAAGCCCACCTGCAATCCAAATAGGTATTGCTGGGTCAGTGTTATACATTCATCCTCCTCAACTGATATGGACTTGGCTTGGAGGCTTCATCATAATCACCACCACTTCAATGATGATGATTATGATGAAGCTAGCTCATTAGTGTCCCATTGCAGGGCAACAACCAGTTCTCATAATGAGAGGGTATAGGCCATAGTTCACCATTTTGGCCTAGTGCAGGTTATCTGACTTCATATGCCTTTGAGAACATTCATAGAGAACTCTCAGGCGTGCAGGTTTCCTCACAATGTATTCCTTTAGCATTTTAAGCATGAGATAATCAATTTCTAATATGTAAATTGTTTATTGCACCCAGACCGATCAGATCAGATCAGATATGTAAATTGTTTACTTGATCGTTGATCATAACCAATTGGATTCCTTAAAATGGTTGACGCAGTAGGCCCAAACAGAGATGGTGTGATGACCTGAACTCAGTTTTTTAACGACTGGCCTGAAATTGCAAAATAAAGGGAAATCTGGAAAACCAAGAGGGAGGCATTTGCTCAGCAGTGGCACACTATTATAGGATAGTATAAAAAAAATGTAAATTGTTCTGAAGTCTTTAGTCTTGGGTTTGATCTTGAGATCACTGATACCAGAGCCCAACAGTCTAACCAATAGGCTATCTCGACTTGTTGCACTACAGTACATTTCTTTATTTCAGTGAAATTAATACTATTTTATAGTTCTATTCTAATTTTATTTATAGTTCAAGTTAAATCTGATACTACACCTGAAATGCTAGTCTTGAAAAAATAAACATTTACATTACTAAATTACATTTACTCATCATCATTATATGTAGTTAGTTGGGCGATAGGTTTCCGCACTTAGCCTCCTAATTGGGCCATTGTACGTGATACTTGTTTGGCTACTTGAACCATTTTAGTTCCATCCAGAATCATCATCATTATATCAGCTGAATGAAGGTCAAAGGCCTCCCCCAAAGATCTGCACAATTGCCGGTCTTGTATCCACATCCAGCTACTTCCAGAGACCCTCACCAGATCATCAGTCCACCTTACACGGGGCCTGCCCACGCTGCGTTTTCCGGTTCCTAGTTGCCACTAGAGAACCTTTCTGCCTCAGCGGCCGTCGCCTCTACGAGCTTTTTATACTCAATTAAACTCAATACCCAAGTTTACCACTTCATAATGAATAATAGAATCCAAATGATACAGTAGTTACCTTCATTCTTCTGAGTCGAAGGACTTGCAGTAGACCGCTCTTTCCCGCCAGGGGACCCCTCGGATTTCTCCCCACTCCCAAGATTAGCACTCAATATGATCTGCCGCTCCTTCTTCCTTTTCTCCAGCTTTTCTCTTAAACTGTTTCTCTTACTCTTCACCGCCTGAATCTCTTCCCAAGCATCCGACATTTTACTATATTTAAAAAATAACCAACCGGCTTCAAAAGTACACAAATTTGAATTTAAGCGAGCAAATTGTATGTTTCGGACGTTATCATTTTGGAGCGAAATTAATAAGATAACAATATCTGTACTAATGAATAATAAAAAAATAAAAATAAAACAAATATCTCATAAGTACAAGAGCAAGCAAGAAGCGACGGGAGACACTGACACTTGACTGACAGTTTTATGACAGATTCATGACAAACAATTGACATCCAATATCAGTACAAGTTAAGCCACGAATACACTAAAAAATTAATATAATGTTTTTTGTAACGTCTTCGAGCATTAAGATGCTCGAAATATTACATACATTCCATCGTTCTTCTTTTGAAGTACTTTTCATCCGCATTGCGCCGGAGGGCACCCATATAATTTGAGATTCGCATCTCGACTCTGTTAGCGACGAGGATGCATGAGGGAGTTGTTTTTTTTTTAAACTATCGCTCTACTATACTACTAGATCTGAGAGGGCATTTCATCGTTATGAATGCAAAATAAGGGTCATGAAGGACGCCGGTCTACGTAGACTTTGTTGTATATCGTTCCTCAGGATTTTTTCACCTAACCTAGTTTAACACAATTGCTTAAAGGATTTAGACATGGTGGCCATTCTCGCCATCTTCACGAGACAAGTGCACAGGAGTGTTGTCGTACACACTTGTGCACTATAATCGCGCCCCATATGTGTGCCTTTCCTCCCTCTCATGATCCGATGGGATTGGCTAGCAATACAACCGAATCGAATTAAAGGCGCCGTTAGTAGGTTTCTTTTCATTGAATCCCTATGATACAAAAAAAGTCTCTCTACGTTTGCACTCTGGGCTGTAATTGCAAATATTTATTGAGAAATACGCATTAACTCTGGTAAACGTGAATAATCTAGAATAGAATAGAATCTCTGAAAAGATCTGCAATTTCAACGAATAATTTCACATCATCGAAATGTTCTCCTTTTCCATAAAAAAATCCCAATGGAAACCCTAAGCGGGCATTTATTTTGAACTATGCCTACGCGCCTCGCGACTAATATTGTTCATGCAGCAAGGCTGATCCTTTAAGTTCGTAGTATAAGCTCAATGTGTGCTTTGCACGACTTTTGATGTTTTGAGTTTTTTTTGTCTAATCAATTAGACAACGGTTTGCTAACGAGTAAGTAGTTTAATAACAAATAGTGCCTTCCTTTTCATCCTTTAGATTAAAAAATGTGTAAACTTATCAAAAGTCGTGCAAATCTATTGGACAACTTTTCTATTGTTTACATTTCGAATTAATGTTGCTGAATTTTAAACTAAAATGACAATAAGTAATAATTATGTCCTCCTGGTTGAATTTCGGCTGCGGCGGCCAATCTCAATGGAGACTAGCCATCTGGGCGGGACATATTATAGTGCACAAGTGTGTGTGCAAACACAGGGGCACATTCTATTCCATCACTCTCACTCAGCAGGGGTTCAGCACACGGATCGTATACGTCCAATTGATATGGAAAAGAAAGCAAAACAAGAGTGACAATTCTGTACTCGTATAGTACAAGTAAAGAAACACAAGTAAGTTTATTCTGTGGTCAAATTTAAGTAAATTATGAACTATCCATTTGTCTCTAAAGTGAGAATTTGGCCGCCCTCTGAACTTGCCGCCCGGGGAATGGGCCCTGGCTTGCCCTTCCTAGATCCGGGGCTGCCTTCTACCAAGATAATGGCGTCGTAGAATTGTCGCTAATCTGTCCCAATTGGTAGTTCATTTGAATCAAAATTATAACACATTACAAACACATTTGACAAAAAATAACACTTACTTGTAATAGGAAATACCGTGTTCCCGTAAGTTTGATGTCGCTGATCGCCTTTTACAAGAAAATGCCACACCATTCACCATTTTTACGGAGCACTACTTCGCAGCGGGAAACGACACCAAATGGCCTAGTTTCGAGTGAAACAGTTTTATATAACTTGTATGGTCGAAGGACACGAATGGCCGGCAGAGGGGTTCGCCTTGCGTTAACGTCTCCATTGACATCTAAATGCTCGAAGGGCTGTAACTGTTTCTAAATGCTTGGCATGAATAGCCAACATCCAATGAGTTTCTATAGTACTTAAATATCTGATTACTGTAAGAAATAACAAAAAATACCTGGCCGAAATATAAGTAGACATATTATAAAAACAAAAAATGAACAATTTTGACACTGACAAATCATTATCGGAGGCGAAATTTACTTTTGGGGAACGTCGTAAATATAAAATAGACAAAAATCATTTGAGAATGCCGTTTGCGCCGGAACTAGTAAGCCATTCTCAAAAAGTGTGTGCATTATATAAGAAAGCTGCCAGAAACTTAGAAGCATATTACGTTCAAAGGTTGGTAAAAAGTCATGTTTGGTTTAGAGATAAAAATACGTACTATATTCAGTGAACGCAAATAAACATGGAAGCATTACTTCAAGGAAACTAAGGTCAAATCTTGACCCAATATTCCAATCAAACTGACACAAAGGAATACCGTCTCTGATTGGCCAAAAATATTGCCGCTCAGGTTCACCTTTTAAAAGTAGACATTATGACGTGAAGTTTGGGTCTAAATTGCCATGTTCATGTCATTCGCCGAGGGATGTTTTATGCTATAAAGTGCAACGAAAATAATTCACCGTGACATTGATGTTATTAAAATCTATATATATAAAAATGAAACCCGTTTTCCATTGTCACGACATCACGCGTGAACGGCTGGACCGATTTCACTATTTCTTTTTTTATTGTGTTTGTTATTGTCAGGAGAAGGTTCTTATGTAAAAAAAAGAATTTAATTGCGCGGAAAATAAGAAAATTTAAGAATACTTCACAACCAAATATTATTTCTAATCTAACCTTAGCGCTTTGGACAATATTACCTTTTTTAATGTAACTTTTTTTTATTTGACATAGTATTGACAGATAGCGTGCGTTAATAGTCATCGTTAAGACAGGACAAGGTCTGTCGGGTCAGCTAGTAATATATAATTACGATAAAATATATAGTTTCTTGAACTTTACGGCAAGAGCTTTTCTTAGGTATTTGGCAAGTAATGGGTTTGTTTGCTATGATAATAAGGTAAATAAAACAAATTTGTGGTCAATTATTTATTATAATTATTATTTACAATTTCCGTATACGTAACACTAGTAGTGTTACGTATACGGTAACGTGCTACATACGTTGTAGTAGTAGGTAGTGACCTTTAAGGATTCCGTACCTTCAAAGAAAAAAACGGAACCCTTATAGTATCTATCACTTTGTTATCCGTCCGTCCCTCTGTCTATCAATACCCTTGATCTTGAAAACGCGTGGAGGACTCGACTTGAAATTATAGGTGATCTAGTATATATACAGGGTTACTTCTTAAACACCAACAACCTCGCAGGATTAGGAAGTTAACACCATAAGCAACAACTAACTCTACGCGCATCGCAAAGATTACGTAACCCGCCTGGTTACGTTATCTTTGCGATACGCGTAGAGTTATAAACATTCAAGTGAAAAGTAAATTAATATTGACTTATTACAAAAAAAATATAGATATAGATAAAAATACAAATTAACAAAATTTGTAAAATAAATGTTATTGCTTATGGTTTTAGCTATCTAGTCCTGCGAGGTTGTTGGTGTTTTACAAGTTACCCTATATATATATATATATATATATATATATATATATATATATATATATATATATATATATATATATATAAATAAAATAGAATTGCCTGTTTATAATGCATTAAACGAATAATTGTACCGTACGTATCGTAGCGTTTGTTTTAGCTTCCTGTATCCCTTTTTTGAAACAGAAAAATCGTCATTGCTGAAATGAACCGAACATACCCTTGTCGTTTTATTTGGGCTCCATTCAATTGCATTCCTTTCAAAAGGAACGGCTTTCGTCTATAGTTCTCTTCACTTTAGATCTAGTAGAAATCTGAAGAAACCAAGTAATTTAAATACCACCATTACTATTCTTTTGAACAAACTCTAAAGATGCTGAGTATTATATCTAAGATTGTTATAAAATGAATAATTATAATAAATAAAAATATTTATCATAATTTTTGTGTCGAGAAATAAATTGTTTCGTTTGCATAACAACATTACCATATATTTTGTGTGAATTAGATTGACTTCATATTAAATAAATTAAAATATATAGCGATGTACTACCCGTAATAACTAATTTCAACACTCTTGTTATGCAAATGAGATTTGCATTTTTGTAAATTAAACACGCTGAAACCAATAACTGACAGACGACTGCCATTGATGCCTGTAGTGCGCAAACTCCGCGTCACTATTTTTAAGCCCGTGGCACAATCTGCGTTGGGTCATTTTGGCAAGCTAGGAATGCTTCCATGTTTATTTGCGTTCACTGACTATATTAGAAATCAACAGCCTGAGATTTAAACTTTATTTGATTATTTTCTTTATGTCGGTAAACCAATGACATTCTAAACACATGGATATCGCATCAGCGCGTTAAACGCGAAACGACAAAAGTATGCTTAAACGCGATATAAGCACACTTTTCCTTAGTCGTGTTCGAGAAGCCGTAATCCTGAAGCGGCTTATTAAGAAGAGTTAACCAATACATGGTATTGGCTACCACCGGTAGATTTATTTTAATTATGCTAGATAACACGCTAAAAAGTGTTAAAATAAAAAAAATAAGTTCTATTCTATTAAGTATATGAAGCTGAAGAGTTTGTTTGTTTGCTTGAACGGGCAAATCTCAGGAACTATTTGACTAACGTTCGATTTGAAAAGTTCTTTCCGTGTTAAATAGCTCATTTTTCGAGTAGGGCTACAAACGATATTATGTCATTACAGTAAGACTAATAAGAGCGGAGGAACATGCGAAACTTTGAGTTTCGCATTAAAAATGTGACACAGAATTGATCCCCATGAAAAAATTAAAAAAAAAAATCCACGGAAGCATATTACGTTTATCTTTTCAGCTTAGCTCACTATAACCTTTTATTATCTTTTAAGGTTATTTCACTCTAACTAGATCGAAACTTAAGTCATTTAAATTTATGTTGATATCCGTTCAAATCCGTCAACACTACTTCTACCAAAAATATACATTATGAAAGAAGGCCAAATTAATTTGGTTTGTAGCTTAAGTTCCATATGAAATTGAACTACGTGTAATGAATTAATAACAAAAATTATGAACTACCCATACAAGTAGGTACCTACCTATTAACGATCCGCTGATACATTTTTTAGATAATTTTCTATGAGCAAATAAGTTCAAACTGGTTTTGTTTAATTTGTTGAGTTTCATTGGTCTCGCGTTCAGCGCTCTTTAAGTAACGTCGTAACGTCCACTATTTTTGCTACTCCTGGTATATACTTATTAGAAATTCAATATGCACAATGTTGCACGAATTTGAATCATGTGCCCATTGCCATTTTTTAGCTATTTTGTATGGCGTGATTTGTTCATGCGTGTAGAATGTCGTTGCGCTAACTACACAAACTTTTAATCTCTCAATCACTGAATTTCGTAACTCCTGTATTACGAAATTGACATTACTTTCGTAACTCCTGTATTACGAAATTCAGTGGTAATAATACAAGCCCCCCTCAACGCGGACGGGGGGCCGCGTCATGTCATTAACGTAGAGCGAAAGTTGCACTAAACTCCCTAAAATGATGATCTCTGCCCTCTCCCCGCCAGTAATCGCCCAGAGTCGAGGTTCGAACCCCACAGGGGGTGCCCTCCGGCGCGGGTTACTTAATTTCTAGACGGCTCGAGCCCTCTGCTCGCCTCTATAGTCCGGTGAAGCAGTGAAAGCCTCCTAGGCTAACTGTAGCGTCATTATTATAAAAAAAAAATGGTAATAATACAGAGTAAAAATAAGTATAATGTTGTATTGAACATAATAACGTACAGACGCCGCCAGCACATCCAGCTCCCCCAATCTTTCAAATTTCTTTTATAGATTTTCAACTATCCTGTATAAGCATAAGTATCACTTTCAATTGGGGAAATTTGCAGATTGGGGTAGCTGGGTGTGCTGGCGTCTGTACCTAATTACGATTTTAGGAATGTTGTGCGTTATCATCAAGTTATTTTGAGAGCTGAATTCGACAAAAATAAATGTGTATCTGACCCTAAAGATCAACGTCGCTTATACTGGCTAGGAGTACATGAGCTATTTTCGAAGATACATCCTATGCCCGCGATTGCTAAATGTAAGTAATTTAGCAGCATTATATAGTAAAACTATTTATATACGAGTACGTACAGACGCCAGCACATCCAGTTACTACAATCTGTCAAATTTCTTTTATACTTAGATTTCTAACTTTATCACAAAAGGTTCACTTTCAATTGGGGAAATTTGACAGATTGGGGTAGCTTGATGTACTGGCATCTGTACATATCGAACATACAGATTTAGATGGATACAAAATTTTAAATTATTATATTTTGCACAAATATTGTAGTTAACTACCTAAATTTATTAAATTTAGTTTCTTAATTTTCTATGTGAGATAGTTAATATAGCCAGAGGCCATATTTAGAGAAAATAAAACTCCACTCAAAGGGGAACTTAACTTTAAATGTGGTTGGTCAATTAGCTTTATATTAATTATATTAAGGACGGCTGTGAGTTTCGTTCATAAATATACTCAGGAAACAAAATTGAGAAGTCTACAACAGTATCATTAAGAAAGTATTTTACTATTTTAAAGCATTATGCTTTAATCGTAATTGTATAATTCATATAAAAATGCATTAAGCAATAAATAATTTTCCTTGGATTTTGTCTATATATGTACATTTTATTAGGTTATAATATGTATTCTTTAGTAATGATGTTTTGATATGTGCTTATAGCCCTGAACACAGCGGATGGAATATGGATAATTTCGAAAATAATTTTGGCTGTGACTATATTTCAACTTAGCAAAGCTTAATCGACTGGAAATTTATACCTGGGTCTTCATACAAAATACTGGTTTCCTGATTACTGATTCGCTAGCGCATTAGTGGAGGTTAACATAATACTATTAAAAAGCTTCGTTATGTTTTGATAGGCTCGTTTGCGTGGTTGGAAGATACTTGCCTTTCATGGGTTCTGTACCCACCCAGATATTTGTGTGCATGAACATGTCTGGATGTAATTATATAAGTATGTATTAACAAAAGAAAAAAGGTATATCAGATATCTGAATTTTTACAACCTTTGCTTAGTTTGGGATCAGATGGCCGTGTTTGAATAAGTTACCAGGAATGTCGCAGAATATAACACCCTTAAATGCATATCACTAAATTCTAATTCTAAGCGATTAACTAATATTTATTTATTGTCTAGTTGCCAAATCGTGCGGCTCAACAGCACATGAACGTGTCGTAACACCTCCAGACTGGATCCTTGATTACTGGCATCCTCTTGAAAAAGCACATTATCCACAATATTTTAAAACACGTGAATGCCGTAAATGTGAATACATTCAGAAATGGCAGAAGGATGAATTATACTAATAACCGAAAATATACATTTTATGAATATTGTTGTTTTACCTTCTCACTTCAAAGCCCTTCATGCATAATAGTGTTGAACAGGTGCCGTAACTATTTTATTATTTACACTTAACTAAATGCTGTGTTTAGTTAATAAAATGAACGTGTGAAGGTTACGATAGAATTAATGCTAAAACTTACTCTTACCCATACATTGGCATTCATTACGAAAATAGTGAATAGGTCAATAATGTAGTCATTATTGACCTGCTGGCCGTGTGTACTAGTGTACACACGGCTACATATCAAGCTATACATTTCCAGTATAAGCTGATCCCGCGTTGTATAGGATTTCCAAACAATAAGAGGTCAGCAAATAAAACATTGAGTATTGAGCTTATATTGGAATTTAATAGCTTGATATGTAGCCGTGTGTACTTTCCCTGCTAGTAGTTAACAAGCAACTCACAGAATTTTTAGAAAACAATTAAATATATGTCTTCGCTACAATCTGGTTTTAGCAGATCTCGCAGTACCACAATGGCCTTAATAGATGTCACAGATATCATCATCTCTGCATTGTACAGAGGAATGTGCACGGTGATGGTCTTGCTCGATTTTTCTCGTGCCTTTGTCGTTATAACCGTATCATTACTTCTGTCCAAATGAAGTTACTATTGTTTTGATTATATACCTACAAACTGGTTAATAGCTATTTTGAAAATCGAAGACAATTTGTGGAGCTGTGTCTTGACAATGCAACCAAGAAATCCCCAAACAATGAGCTCTGTGAATAGAAGTGTGCCACAGAGTTCTGTATTGGGTCCTACATTATTTACGCTGCACTGTATTGACATTGAAGAATGTTTTCACACATGCCAGTATCATATTTAAGCTGATGATGCCATAAGCCAAGAAGCAATTTGAAATTTGAGTGACGATTTCAATAGAGTAGTTGCATGGGAAAAAAGGCCTTTTTCCTAATCGTGAAAAGACAAATTATATCGTCTTTGGAACTGAGCACCACATCGAGACCCTTCCAACACTAAATGGCACGGTCCTAGGAATACCAGTTGAAAGAGTATATAAGGCTCGTAACTTGGGCCTTAATTTAAACTCTGATCGTGGGTTCGAAAGTCAGATAGCCGACGCAGCTAAAAACTGTTTTTAAGGTCTAAAGGTTCTATATAAAATTAGTCCGTTTCTGTCAGAAGAATGCGGATACAGCTGGTTGAGTCATTGATCCTATACAAATTAAATTGCAGATGCCGTTTATAGTCCCCGGTTGTAAACGTGAACAGATAAACTAATACAGCAGGTTTTCTAAACGTGTAGATAACACCACTTGCAAACTATCATATAAAACCCGGTCTGGCAGAAGTGTATGAATGTGAATTACATAAACATCTACTATATAAAAATAAGTCGGGTTTTCCTTCCTGACGCTATAACTCCAGAACGCACTAACCGATTTCCACGGTTTTGCATTCGTTGGAAAGGCCTCGGGCTCCGTGAGGTATATAGCAAAAAAAAATTATAAAATTTAACGCGGGTTACACCGCGGGGCACAGCTAGTATGTTATAAATTTGATTCATCTTTTTCTGAGTGTATCTATGGCATGTGGCAATCTTAATTAAGTTATTGTTAATTTTTCCATGGCTGTCAATTCGATGCGTATAAAAACTAACTAGCTTTGCCCGCGACTTCGTTTGCGTGGAACACCTTACAATTTTCCATACAGACTTACATCCCCTATTATTAAAACATAAATTTCAAGCTTCTAGCTCTAAAAATACTTCCATACAACTTTTCTCTCTCTGCTTTCTACCCTTTTTTCGCATTACATGTCTATGTCCTTCCATTTCAGTTTCATAATTTCATTTAAATCGGTTTAATAGTTTTGCAGTGAAACCGCGACACACACACACACACACAGACAGAGGTACTTTCGCATTAAAATTTATAATATTAGTAAGGATTGATGATAATGGTTTTATTTTTGGTTGTATCCTTAACACGCACCCAAATGTTTTCTTTCAAAATTGGGTTTGGGTTGGATCTCAAATCGAGTCGCCTGAATTTGAGATAAGTGTGTATATGGGGGGGTTAAGGGGGTTCGTACTAAATGATAAAACGCATTTTTTTCTGCCGGAGACGCGCCAATTTTTTTTTATGAATTTTTTTAAATCATAGGACTTCATACAAATGCACAAAACAGAACGCAATTTTGAACATTTCGTAGCGATTTCGATACCTACAGCGTTGTAAAACAATGTAAAAACATTGCTTTCGTGTTTAGAAGCTATATTATTTTTTATATAATTATCCGAAAAATACCCAAAACTGAATTGTTCATTGTCACTATCATGATATTTTTGCAAACATGCACTTTTATGAATAATTTGGGTTAGGTTAGGTTAGAACGGTGACCATTAGGCGCGCGAAGGTGAGCGAGCGCAGCGGTCGTGCCGCGGCAGCGGCCGCCGAGCGCTAGAAAAACATTAACCATGGATTTCTCCATAACCATGGGGTTCCGCGGGTTGGGGATGGTACAGGAGGGTAGCCCCTCCCCCCTCCACCCCTCCCCCCTCAATTTACTTACGTTTGAAGGCGACTTGATTTGAGATATAAACCTTGGGTTTCTTCTATAACATTTTAAAGTGTCTTGTTATCCTTTGCAATCGTTTTGTCCTAGTTTGAACAATATTATTAATATGTTTACATACCTATTATACGACTTTAAATTGTATTCAGTAACTTGACAGTTCAAAGAAAAATAATGTTACCATACTAAAACTAATAGTGTGGGGAAGTGACCGAGTTTACGTAAGAACTAATGACAAGAATGGTTTAATTTAAATATAACTTTAAAAATTCGTAGTTTGACTCTTTAATTGTATTCAGTAACTTGAAGGATCAAAGAAAAATTATGTTGTCATACTAAATCTAATAGTGTAGGTAGGTAGTAAACGATTTTACGTAAAGATCTACCGAAAAACTGGTTAAATTTAAACAAAACTTAATAAACTCGTTTGTAACATGTGGAATATGTATAATCCTACATCCTAGCATACTAAGGGTTAGTTATAGTAATTATTCTTTATCATAAAGTGTGCTGTTGTTATCCTGACAATAAGTTAAATGATCTATTTAAATTAAATGCAAGAGTTGATACTGGCCCTCGATTTTCGCGTCATAGATATTATCTCTATGCTATATATGCCGAAAAACAATGTGGAATGACGGTTGAAGAAACTAATTTGCGTCTTCGAAATATCGTCTGAGACGCGAGAATCGGCCGAGAACGGAGCGATTCTCGCGTAGAGTATGAAAATTTGTTTGAATATTCTACGCGACATTTCTGAGTGGGTTAAATCGTCATTTCGTTTATATTCATATTATAGTAAAACTTATATTTTCTTATAGTTAGGGCAGACCTTATTTTTTGGCGGCAACGTTATCTGCGCTTAATAAATCAATATCGCAGAGAAACACGATACATCCACGATTAAGATGAACCTGGGTCAATGAAGGTAGTTAATTTTACCGATGCTAACTTTTTTACATCCTATGATTTGTATGAATAAAAACATTTTTGTACAACATTCACTTTTTTAGGTTATACTAAAAAAAAGTATGGACCGATGAAAGTGTTCAGTCATCTAGACAAACGTTTCTGGAAGGCCTTACCACGGGGCTTAAAATTCCTACTGGCAAAGGAGAAAGATTAATAGTTTGCCGTATACGCGGACAGGAAGGATTTCTGTAGGACGGGCTCCTCATTTTTGAAGCCAAGAAGTGGTTACCACGAGGAAATTAATGCCCAATGTTTTGAAGAGTGGTTTGGTTTTGTCTAACCTAACCTAACCTAACTCTGTTGTCGTAAAAGACAATGCCCCTTACCATTCGCGAAAAATCGAAACAATGCCTAAGATGTCCAGGAAGAAAAAAGAAATTCAAGAGTGGCTGAATATTAAAAATATTTCATACTAACAGTGCCCGCGGACTTCGGTCCACGTTATAAATATGTTTGTCCCGCAATTTGCATTACATTATTCAAGTAAAGATGCGTTATTAATTTTGGAATTTTTCATAGCCTATGACACTCCACAATAACGTAACTGTCTATTAAAGAAATAATTTTGAAAATCGGTTCAGCTGTTCGAGAGATTACCCCTTACAACGTCACGTAGAAGATGATATGTGTCGTATGGAACATGTAATTGATAAACATTTATCATAAATGTAATGATTATATATGTCATCTCTAAGTCCTTTTATTTTAAATTACCTTACTACTGAGAAACATAATATGTAATAAATGTGTTTTTAAGACAAGCTTATTAATTATTTAAAATAAAACGTTCGTGTAAGTACGTTATTTAAGTTCATTCAATTTAGTTCATTCCTGCACCACCTCACTATCTTTTTTTTGTCAAAACCTGGTAACCCTTTATCTGTCAAGTTACTGAATACAATTAAAAGTCGAACTTTAGCTGCCTGGTCGGTTTTGGTCATGTAATGTTGTCAGTGTCGATTTTTACATTTTCTTTGGTTACATACTCTTTGACTTGCACTGTCACTCTGAGGACTTTGAGGTTATTCTCATGTTATTGTGCGCTTAAGCTTGAAGATATTTCGTTTTATGGTTTAAAAAATGGAAAATTGAATGGACAGTGGTCTGTTATATTGTAATTTTAATACATGCAACGAAAAACACTTGTTAAAAAAAGTTGAGTAGGAAACAAAAACAAAATTATGGCTGAGGAAGGTTCAAAGGACATTAAACAACCCATGACTGATGAGGAGAGAATTGCACTATGCCAGAAGCTCGATCAGGAACTGGATGACTTTATTGATGGCTTGGAAAAGAAGCGATATACAGAAGGATGGCCCGAAGACCGATGGGAGGTAATGACAACTGCCTATTAATATATTATGTTGTCTTGGCTGGGGTGTACTAGCGTACAGCACTTCGACCCTTCAAGATCTGTTGCGGTTAATATCTCAAATCAAGTCGCCTTCAAACGTAAGTGAATTGAGGAGGGGCGGAGTGGAGGGGGTAGGTGGCTACCCTCCTGTACCATTCCCACCCCGCGGAACCCCATGGTTAATGTTTTTCTAGCGCTCGGCGGCCGCTGCCGCGGCACACTCGCTACGCTCGCTCGCCTTCGCGCGCTAAACGGTCACCATTCTAACCTAACCCAAATTATTTCATAAAAGTACATTTTTCCAAAAATATCTTGATAGTGACAACATACAATTCAGTTAAGGATATTTTTCGAAAAATTATATAAAGGTGTTATAAAAAAAATATAACTTCTAAACAAATGTAAAAGTGTGTCATGTAAAATAGTGCGCATGTAATGTTGTTATTCTTTTATAATTTGTTATTTTGACATTTAATATTGATATAGTAACATATTATATGTTTGATTTACTAACAATATATGGAATATTTATTAATCTGAATTAATGAATAATAATAAACACGAAAGCAATGTTTTTACGTTGTTTTACAACGCTGGGTATCGAAATCGCTACGAAATGTATCAAAATTGCGTTCTGTTTTATGCATTTGTATGAAGTCTTATGACTTTCAAAAATTTATTAAAAAATCTCGGCACCTCTCTGGCAGAAAAAAATGCGTTTTATCACTTAGTACAAACCCCCTTAACCCCCCCATATACACACTTAACTCAAATTCAGGCGACTCAATATGAGATCCAACCCTCTGTTGCCCCTATTGGTTTTTACTCTATCTCTAGAGCCCTGAATGAGGTTTGCACATAATTCAGTACACATGTTAGGGGTAGGTAGATCCTTGTAGTCTCCTGGTTCTGGATATGCAGGCCCCAGGATGGTAATTCTGTGTCTTGACAACGCATCGCATTTACATATTATATATATTATGTTAATGTTATACATTAGTGGCTTTTCAGCAGGACTTTCCTTTAAATATATTGACTTAATTTTATTAAGTTATAAGCACAAGTATTACTTGATTTACAAAGTGTAACTGTTAAGTTATATAGGCAAAACGCCTTATACCTCTAAGTCTTATAAACACTCGCAATTTAACAAAGTCAGAATACTTTATATTCTGCATTATGTTTCTTTAATAATATATTATTTGTTAGTACCTGGGTGATCAAGCTTCACTTGTTATTTCAAATTTGGAAAATTGGAATTTTACAAGAAGTAGTTAATCTTAAAAATACTAAATTTTATCTGAATTTTTAGAGCTATTTTTCAGTATTATCTTATAAATTTAATTAAGTATTTAAAATGTGAAATGCTTGTTTATAGTTATTAGGTATAGTATAAGTACATGCATATTATCATGATTATTATCATATCAGCTGAAAGATGCCCACTGCTGGACAAAGGGCTATCTCATTGATCTATTGTTTACTTTTTACCATTTGTACCTGTCTTGCTCTTGTTCACATTTTGTTCTCTTCTCTTCATTCAAGTGCAAGGTTGAGTAAATATTTTTTTTAGAACAATATGGGATCAGTCCCTCTGTCAATTGTTAAATGAATGTGGAGGTGCTTAGAAGTGATTAGAAGCATGTGGTTGATTTTAAAATTGCTGATTCTATAGGTCAATATATTGCTCTGAAGTGTTGCCAGGTTTAGGAACATGCGTTTCTTGATTTAGTAAATCTGAAGATTAGAGGAGTACCCTGACTTTATTAGAAGACAGCAGAGGAATTAATAAAAAATCACATTACTTCAGTTTTTGGTAATTATTGGACATCTACCATTTTAAAAGTAATTGCCAATGTCAAGGTTAATAAAATAAATAGTAAACTTGTAAATTGCAATAATTCCATCCAAAGTTGATATAAGTTCATCACAAGCTATACTATATATTATTTCTGAGTGCATTATTGTATACTCTGATGGTGTTGTTATGTAAATATATAACTTAGTCAAAATTGAGGAAACTTAAATTAAAATGACGTTTATTTTTTAAGGTTTTGTACGTCAGCCCATTTATCCACCAGAATATCAGCGGGCTGTGTCTTATGAACTAAAAAGATCAGTTGAAATTTTCACAAATTAAAAATTAAGGGGATTGAGGAAAATGTCGCGCGCGACGTTTTTGCTTGATGACTAACGATTTAGATAATTAGTTTTGAGTATGAGTTATAAATAAAGATAATATGGCATACTTAATTTTTTATTTCCTAAATTTTGAAAAGTGAAGACTTTAGTCATTGATAAAATATAATATTTCATTTTGTTTATGAGGTTTTATACTCTCTGTAATTAGTAGTAGTGAATTGATTACCAAGGTCAACTGAGTAAGGCACACAATTGGGTAGGTTAAATTGTTATTGTGGAAAGATAATCCACTTTCTTTATAGCTTTTATAGTAAATTTCCTCCATTCCGGTGTGGACTGGATTGTGACTTCTACTGTGTTTGACCAATCACACATAATTATTAGTTTATGTGATCCATTATACAAGTTTTTGCATTTCTATTGCTCAAATACAGTATAGAGACTGCCATGCTAATGGAAGGATCAAAAAATAATATTCCAACTATTAGTCACAAAATCTTGTCTGATGTCATTGTCCTTCATGATTTTGAAATTGCAGGGTCTCATCAAAGTATTTACTCCATACTAATTGTTATACTTGTAGGAAGAAATGGATAAGCATCCCTTCTTCATGAAGCAAAATCCTGACGGTGGCGAAATGTCACCCCTGGCTGAAGGTCTCGCTAAGCTCAAGTATGACCCTGATGAAAACACACCAGCAGAATTAGCTGCTAACTATAAGGAAGATGGCAACTTTAATTTTAAACACAAGAATTATAGGCTGGCAATAATGGGGTAAGTTTATTTTGTTGAATGTCGTCGGAAATCGCCATATTATGCCTCTAAGCGGCGCCCGCCGCTCCACATTGCCGCTTTGGTAAAAATTAATGTCAGGCACCTATTGATATTTGAAAGCAATGAGGAAGCAGCTTCATAATTTATGATATGTGGTAAGACTAATTATAGGTTTTAAATAAATGCCTCTAAATTGACTACAAACAGCAAAATCTCTCTCTTCACGTATTACCCTTCAATTTGTGCCCTACTGTAGCTTTAGTTTTAACTGGAGAGTCTATAGGTATTCTTAAAGCTTGTCTGTTTATTTTATTTCATACAACTAGCTGTGCCCCGCGGTTTTACCCGCGTTAAACTTTATAAATTATCACAGCTCCTCCCCCGTAGGTGATAGCGTAATAATATGTAGCCTATATGTTGACCCGACCTCTTAGTAATATGCATGCAAAATTTGAAGTAAATCCATGCATTACTTTTTGAGTTTAGCCCGGACATACATACAGACAAACAGACAAAAATTCTAAAAACTATATTTTTGGCTTCCATATCATTTGTAGATCACGCCCAAAGTAACCTTTTTAAAAAATATTCAATGTACAGTTTTGACTTTCCTACGATTTTATTATATGTATACAAGATTATAACCTAGGCAATATTTTTTTGGGAATCCAAACGCACCCTGTAGATAGTACTTAAAAAGCTTTTGGAAGATAACCTCTGCATCTCTGTTATTTTAGAAATATAAAAAATCTTGTATGTGTGCTCTCTTATAGAAATTGAAGTGTTACTTGTCCATACAAGTAACACTTCAATTTCTATAAGCTCATTCCAGATCATGTGGGTATTAGTGGTAACGAATATGCAGATGGAGCTGCCAAAGCAGCTGCTCATTCTAGTTCTGGAGATATGAAGCATTACTCTGTCCAAATATACTGCATACTGCATGAAGCAAAGATCGATATTTTTCATTCTTGGCAGTCCTCCTGGGTTGAGACCAGTAAAGTAACGGCTGTAAATACGCAGCTATTCAACCTATAATGCCGATTAAGCCGTGGTTTTATAAATTTTAAAAATACTGCAACTCTGTCATTAATGTAATATGTATAACAAGACTTGGATATTGTTAATGAACAGTGAAGTTTAGCATTCACAGTCCTATAACGAATTTGTACCATATTGCGTTGACGAAGATTTCCTATGATGTTTTTCACTTTCCAGATATACAGAGGGAATCAAGCAAAGATGTGATGATGCCGAAATCAATGCCAGTCTCTACAACAACCGAGCCGCTTCACACTGGCACCTCAAGAATTACAGATCTGCTTTATTTGACAGCGAAAGAGCGTTAACATTCAACCCAAACCACACTAAAGCCCGATTACGCGCCGCCAAGTCTGCCTTAGAAGCAGCAAAGTATGATACATGCATAAAACATTGTGAAGAAATCTTAAAAAGCCAGCCAAAAGAGAAAGAAATCGTCGAACTCCTCAATACAGCGAAAAAGAAGAAGATAGTCCAAGAACGTGATCAAAGAAAAAAAGAACGGAAGAATATGAAAGACGAAGAACAAAAAGATTCTGTGATAAAAGCCATTATTGAAAGAGGTATTAAAATATCTAAATGTGACGATGAAGATGATATTGATCTATCGAAATTGGAACCGAGTCTACCCGGAGCTCATGATGCAATAGTACATATTGAAGATGGGATTCTCAAGTGGCCAGTTTTGATCTTGTATCCTGAATATCAGATGACAGATTTTGTAAGGGCATGTCCTGAAACAGTTCCATTATTGAATCAATTAGAACAACTGTTCCCAGCTCCTTGGGACGAGGAAAATAAATACAGTTGTGGGAAAATAAATGTGTACTTTGAAGGGTATGACAAGATGCCGCATGTTATTGACCCATCAAAGAAACTCGGCGAATTGTTGAAGACTAAATACTTTGAACTTAAAGCGGGCACTCCTGCGTTTTTCGTATTGCCACGAGGTAGTAATGTTGAGCGTAAATTCTTAGAAAGCTATATATAAGTACATGTAATGTTAGTATATTCTATATATTTGAATAAATTATGATTTCTATTATTGTTATACGCTGAAGTTTTAATATCATCTTATCTTTCGGTCAGTGGAAGAACTGAGAAAAGTTTTTGATTTTCTTTGATTTCGGACAAATAATGAGAGGCAATTTCAGAGTATAGAAACGGCGCCGATCACTGTGCCACACAGTGATGTTCCACCATCACTATATGTGATTTATTGAGCACAACATTCCTAGCCGTGATGAGGGATCTGTCCCAGTCCATCTAATTAATTTATGAAGTTTAACACTAGTAAAACTGCGGGGCAGAGTTAGTGTGTAATATTCTCCAAAAATGTCTCTGGATATTTTTATTATATTTTCAAAAGCAAACAAATAATTAAACCCTGGATCATGGAAGGCATATTAAGATGTATAAAAAATCGTAACAAGCTACAAAAAGAATTCCGAGACGATCCCTATAATGAAATAAACAAAATTACATATGCTTGTTACAGAAATCATTGTAACAACCTTATAAAAAAACTAAAAAGAAAATACGAAAGAAACCTTATTGCTTGCTTATCGTATGGGTAGTGGTAACCCTAGTGTCAGAGTTGCTCAAGCCGCCCAGTAGGCCTCTGACATGGGTTAACGACACTACAACCGGGACCGACATCTTAACGTGCCCTCCGAAGCACGGAGACGCTCAGAAATTAAACCACTTTGGCGGTCACCCATCTATGGACTGACCGCGACCCTAGTTCCTTAACCTCGCCGATCGCTTACGGACCGGTGAGAGCATCTAGCTATGAGCGCCTCATTAATAAATCGTTACACAACAATAAACTCCTCTGGAAAACCCTAAAAACTATCACATACACAAATACATCTACGGGAACTAATCCTCAGTTAACTAATATAAAAGCAACACCTACGGAATCAGCAAACTTCATAAACGAATATTTCGCAAATATTGGTAACCAACTGGCAAATGACCTTCAACAAACCGTAATGCAGACTGACCTCAACCTTTATCTACGTTCCTTACCTAGTCTCTCAAAATCTTTTGGTCTTCTGGATACAGATGCCAATGAAGTCAACAGTATAATAAATTCTCTAAAAACAGATAGTGCCCCAGGATGGGATAATATCTCCACTAGGTATCTAAAACACGTCAAACTTGAAGTAATTCCAATTATAACGCACTTAGCTAATCTTTGCTTTAAATACGGCACTTTTCCTGGCTGTTTGAAAAAATCAATTATAACCCCCATTTACAAGGGTGGGCAGGCGGGTGATGTTAGTAATTATAGACCAATTTCTGTTATTCCTGTCATAGCAAAAATATTAGAAAAACTCTTAAATTCCAGATTATTAAACTATCTTCAAACCAATAACATTTTATCCCCATCTCAATTTGGGTTTAGACGCGGTATGTCTACAGAAGACGCTATCACATCTTTAACTGCAGTGCTAACAAAAGAACTCGACAATGGTACTAGGTGTTCATCGGTTTTCATAGACCTAAAAAAGACCTTCGACACGGTTTCTATCTCCATCCTTATCAAAAAATTAGAAAAAATTGGTATAAGAGATACACAACTATCCATTTTCAAAGATTACCTGTCAAACAGAAAACAGAAGGTTAAGTTAGATAATTTGGTTAGTGAGGACGTTGATGTGACTTGCGGCGTACCTCAGGGAAGTTTTGGGTCCCACTCTATTTTTAATATATTTAAATGACTTATGTCAAATGACATTAGATAAAGCAAAAATATTTTCGTATGCCGATGACACTGCAATCGTCTTCACCGGCCTTACCTGGGCTGAGACCAAAACTAACACAGAAAAAGGTATGTTGAAAGTGGCTTCATGGCTAAAGACATATCTCCTTACGTTAAACACGAGCAAAACTAACTATGTCTGCTTCTCAATAAACAAAAATGTCCAACCAGAACCTAATTACAATATTAAAATACACGAGTGTAGGAGAGCTGGTGAATACGACTGCAACTGTCCAACCATCAGTAAAGTTAACCACGTCAAGTACTTAGGTATAATGCTGAACCAAAGCCTGTTCTGGTACCCTCAAATTGAACAAATTGCTGCGAGGATACGTAAATTTATTTGGATTTTTAAAACATTACGGCATGTTATCCCAACGAGTGGCTTAGAAAATAATATCCTAAATAAGGTTTATATCTCGCTAGTCCAATCTGTAATAATTTATTGTATTTCCACTTGGGGTGGTGCACGTAAAACACGTTTTCTTGATGTTGAAAGAGCGCAACGGACATTACTAAAGGTAATGTACTTCAAAAAAAGGACTTTTCCCACCCATGAGCTATACCAAATAAGCAATTTGTTGTCAGTCCGAAAATTATACATTATACAAATAGTATTAAGAAAGTATAAAACCATTCCTTATGATCCTAATGTATTAACTAGACGAAGGAAATACAATATTGCTTCCACTCCTATCGTAAAAACAGAATTTGCAAATATTCAGTACGAAAAACGCTCCTCTTTTTTATACAACAAAATAAATAAACATCTAGATATTTATAATAAACCGTTTAAAGAATGCAAGTCATTGTTGATTGAGTGGATAAACAAGTTATACTACGATGAAGTAGAGAATCTCCTATTAAATATAATGTAAAAACGAGTCCGGATAAATTAATAACACATACACATACACACACACACACACACCCACACACAAACACCCCCACACACACACAACACACACAGACTAATTATAATAAATATGTATTATTAGTTTTCTTGTTTAGTTACATGTTACACGAAATTTTAGAATTGTAAAGAGCGGCGCTTCCTGGCACAGGCATCTTTATGCTTAAAAGGAAACGCCACCAACTGTAAAATGAAACACGTGTAATAATGAAATAAAACATTTTGATTTGATTGATACTTCGACTCCGCTCGGTATCTTTAGGCACCACGGACGTATTCGTCGGTTCGCTTACCCGGTTAAAACCTCCCGGCATTTTGACATTTCACTCAGCCAGTCTGGAGAACAGGTTCTGGTCTTACGCTTCTACTATGGCCAGCTGGTTAGGGCAAGTGGAGGGCTATTATTCTCTCTCTCGGCGCCTTCCATCATCATATCAGCCAAAAGACGTCCACTGCTGGACAAAGCCCTCCCCAATAATCTCCACAATGGTTGGTCTTGTGCCGCATCCTGCGTCTTCCCGCGCCCTTGCAATATCATCGGTCCACCTTGTAAGTAAGGGGCTTGCTCATGCTGCGTCTTACAGTTCTATCCCTTGTATATACCTCGCTAAACATAGCTCCCTGACGATGCACAGTGGTTCGTGTAGAACAAGCTAGCTGGACAATATTATTTGTTTCGATTTTTATTTATAAATGAGGTTATTAAGCAAAGATATAAGGGTCATAATACTATTTGAGGTCCATTGGTCGTTTGAGCAGGTATAGTGAAATAAAAACACAATATTTTTTTAAACAATTTTATAAATAAATTTAACTATAAATGTAACTATAAAATCTAATATCAGATACATAAAATACCTACTTAAAAACTAAATCGATCACTCATCATCACTATCATCAGATGAATCATCCATTGAATAGTCATGATCATGAGTGGCAGAACTATGAAAACTAGAAACTATATTAACATTTTGTTCCTTAAAGCTAGGTTGAACTAATAAATCTAGGACTTCGATAGGGAATGAACCTATTTTCTTCCGGGGAATTTCTCTTAAACCATTTATTACAGGGTCAGATGTTATCAATAACATATTAAGTAAATCTCTATTCGTAGCTATTCTTTGCACAGCTGCTATTTCTTGCACAGCTGCTCCACTTTTCAGCCAATTTTGAAGAATATTTTGAGATGATGACCTTGACGTCTCTCAGGGACTGCTCCGTAACACCATCAAAGTCATGTCTCAAAGATATAAACCGAAAGAGCTCCACGTTTCGCGTTTCCTTCGGGTGTTTTAGCCATTCTTCAAAAAAGTCCATTTTTGAGACGGTGAAAACTGTTTAAAGAAAAAAAAAGAAAAAAATTAGTTGTGCAAATAATTCGCAATATTTTTTTCTACTAATTACTACTAGATACTTGTGAGAATCATATAAAATAGATTTTACAGAGTGGACATGAGTGGACATGTAATATTTTGACTATTGAATTCAAAAATATGGGTGAAAAAGTCCACTTTTATCGAAACATTTAATTTAATAAAATTAAATAATGAAGATCCTGTGATAAAAATTAACTAAAACAAAACTACTTACCCTTATGTACACAATCCATCACAAAAACACTATCACAAATTTCTTTTATGACTTAAAATAATGTTAACAATATGGTGTAAAAATGCAAATGAATGCACTTTGAATTATCAACACTTTATATACTTACCTTAATGACGGGCCTAATGAGGGTAATTACGAAAATTAATAGATGTATTCCTTAATGTATAGGGCTAATGAGTTCATCTTAATAATTAACTATTAGGAATTGAAGAGTTGTTTTTGTCCAGCTAGTTTGTTCTACGCGAATCACAGTGCGATGTACCGAACGCAGTCCAAACTCACCATTGCACTTGACTTACCTTCTAGTTGGTGGGAGACCTCTATACTTTGATCTTTAACAATAGTTGTAGCTATCAAGACTAAAGTCTGCGAGGTTAAACAACTAGGCTCGCGGTCAGTCCACAAACGGGTACCCGCCAAAGTGGTATCATTTCTTAGCGTCTCCGTGCTTCGGAGGGCACGTTAAGCTGTCGGTCCCGGTTGTAATCATAAGGCAACAGTACTGGGCGGCTTGAACAACTCTGACACTAGGGTAACCACTGCCCATACGATAAGTAAATACTTAGTCCATTAACCACCTCATTTTAAACTCTCTTGTGTTATAATAAGAGATAGAACCAATTAATTATAAACATACGCTATCACCTATTAAGGGTCGCATGCAGGGTTTCTTTAACTTTTTGCAGTCACGGACCATTTGCACAATATTATTATTATTAAAAAAAAACTATTCCACGGACCCCTTTCAAAGAATATTTGAAGTAAAGAAAACGCCTTAGAAGTTTAGTTTTGTTCAATTTACTAAGGTTTTATGACTGACGATACGTTGTTGGCTTAGACGAGATTAGGGGAACAGAGGGGGTATCCGTACACCTAAGGATGATGACTAATCATATAAAAACTAAAACCATTATTGGTTATTTCTACGTATTATTAAATTGGAAATATGGTTAGGTAAACATATTCGGAAAGTGAAACGAATCAGTTAACTACACGTGCTTTATTTTCCTTTTTATAAAATATTGATAGTACGGAATCATCCGCAACCGCCGGATGATTCCGTACAGACTATACGGAATCATCCAAAAGCATTTTTAACTATTTCTCGTTGCAGAAACCGCAAGCATAGCCTTCTGGTGCGTCTTTACCGCTTCATAGTGCATAAACCCAGTACCTACACAGTATGCAGCGATACCAGAACTGAATTCGCCACAGATCATGCAAAGCTCGTTTGTAACTCCCGTCTCTCCTTCTGTATTAAAGCCATAATCGTCCTCATCACTTCCGCAGAACATCAAACACTCGTCTTCAGAACTGGAGCTGTTTACAATTTTTCTCTGATGCGATGGTTTTCCTCCTTTTTTTGTGGTTCACTTGTTTAGAAGCTATATTAAGGTAATACCGTACTTAAGTATACGTACTGACCCGAAGTGTCCATTTTGAATTAGTTGTTAATAACAAATAAAAACAATACAGGATATTGATAAAATTTTACAGTTCATATAACATTTGGACATTATTGTCCAAGTTAGGAATATTATGCAACAATAAACAATTAAAAATGTTACTTACAGTGTAAAACACCAACAACACTCCTTATAATAATAGGCGCAAAAACGTGACGCATGACTTTCCTACAAATCCAGGCGGTAGACTAGCGTGTGGCGATCGCGGTACGAATAGATAAATGTTTACTACGAATTAGACAGGAATAGACATATTCTCATCATTTCTTTTCCGTAATATCCAATGTACGGTATCACCCGCTGTACGGGATGATCCGCCGTTCCCCTATTACACTATTTCCTAGTAAATAGGTTGAGAGTTAACAAAGCTACTGCGGAGCCTTGGTGCACTTACCCTAGGGGTTCCGTGGACCCCACTTAAAGAAGAGTCTACGACTAAACGCCGACAGACATTACGCCGACAAAGTGTACACCGACAAGACTAGTAAGACTGTACTTTTCGCCGACAGAACACTTCACTCATACTCAGAGAGAAACATTTACCAAGTGTAATATAGGACCGATTCGGTTCTGGCACTTCGCCGGCCGCTGCCGTGACACGCTCGCTTCGCTGGCTCGGCACATGCGTTGTGGTCACAGTTCTAACCTAACCTAAACCAATAATTATGAATACTGTCGGCAAAGTGTTCTGTCGGCGAAAAGTACAGTCGAATTAAAGTCTTGTCGGTGTACAGTCTGTAGGCGTTTAGTCGTATAATGCTTTAAAAACCCTGGTCTAATGGTACGTGGATAAGTAAAGGCCGTATAGAATGTAAAAGAGTATATTTTAATGGACGCCTAGTTGCTGCTCGTCATATCCGCGCTGGTGTGGGTAGTACGCCCCTGGGGACTGGAACGTGTCTTTTCCGTCCATCATAGTCATAGGGTACGGGTGGTGCGGTGACGCCCCCATCCATTGTGGATACCAGTATAAACCCTGGAGACAAGACATAATTGGTGTTTTTAACGCTTGTAAAATATTAGACGTGAGGTCCAATGTCCATAATAATAACTTATTGTATGTTCTTACTATAGCACAGTTAAATATTACCTATACCTACCATAAAATGAAACATTTTTTTATTTGACTACATTTCATATTTTTAACTGGCATGTATTATTGCGTTATTTAAAAGTAAATTCAAAAAAAGGGCACCCATATTCTTCCTTTTTGCGATTTTATTTATGAACTTTTCATTCATAATTTCAACTTTGAAACGTACGGTGGAATAGCCATCAATCTGTGCTTTAATTTAACCCGTCAAAAAAAAATCACTGTCTTGTCAAAGTCGTTGGCGCCTAAACTTGTTTACGTTTGTTTATTGTTTTCAATTTCAAATTAAATTAAAATCGTCAATATTAAATTCATTTCCAGTGTTATTATCCTTATTTTAGTCACCATTAAAGTTTCGAAATTTAAAACCGTGTATTGTTTGACATTAATTTATTCGTTGGAAGTCTTAGTCAAAGGAAACTACTTCGTCCGCCGTATAAGTGACGTCATCATACCTTTTTTAGTTTTTATATTTTTCCTCAGAAATGAAGAAATAAAAAAATATAAAAAAATATATATTTGAACTCAGGATACAAAAATAAAGAAATGGTATTTTTGTTTTAAGGTGGTGTCAGTTTTGAAATGTTGTCAATTCATATAATCAATAGGTACACCTGCTAGTTGACGGGCCGGTTGGTGTGGTTGGTAGATACTGGCCTTTCACACAACAGATTGATTTTCACCCAGGACAGATTTTTATGTGCATGAACAATTGAACATGTCTGTTTGTCCTGAGTCTGGGTGTAATTATCTATATAAGTATGTAGGTATTTATGGTTGCATCGGCAACATGTACCTACGCATGGCTATGTTTGTACCTATGAAGAAAATTACATTCTCAATACCTTAGTTCCTCCAGCGGCGTTGCAGGTGAACCGATCGTCATGTAAATCGATAACGTCGAGGTAACTTTTGCCGGCGATGGAGCCGTAGTTCGGAGGGTACATGAACAGGCAACCATCCAGGTTATCTGAGAAGTATTAAAAAATTTAGAGGGATAATATTACTGTCAGAACCGTTTTAAAAAAAGGAATAAGACTTTTTGGTTATTTGTTTGATACTGGCAAGTAATACGCCGTCATAATATCATCAAAATATATTGTAGAATTGGAACGCACAACTTGATATTTTTTTTTAATTTTAATATTTGTAAATTATTATAATCTAGCGGGAACTTGTTCGCAAAAATAGAGCTTTTGGTTATTTTCGTATTATAAATTACTAGCAGTGCCCGCGGACTTCGTTCCGCGTTATAAATATTTTTGTCCCTGCCCGTTTGTCCCGCGTAATACTTCGGGTTAAAAGTTCGGGATAAATAAAAATTATGTTCATGAATCATAGCCTATGTATGACACTCCACAATAAGGTAGTTTTCTATTGGTGAAATGATTTTGAAAATCGGTTCAGTAAATCCAGAGATTACCCCTTACAACGTCACAAACTCACAAACGTTACCTATATCTATAGATTATGACTGTAAAACGTTTACAAGGAGGGCAGCATGCTTTTTTGCTGATACGCAATGCAATATATGATAGGTAACACTTTCTATCTTTTCTTTGGGGTTGGTCTATATTCAAACATGATGGGATTTATATATGGCAATGAGGATATTGTAGTTTTTCGCTGTTTTTTTTTATAATGATGGCAAAGTCAAGCAACTGGGTCACCTGATAGTTTTTTCTTTTATGTCATTAAATGTGAAGCACTTACAAGGCACGGTAATATTATCAGATTCATCAACTTCTGGCTTGGGAGTGGCCGGCTCGACGTAGGGCGGTACTGGGTCTATACCTGAACCCGGATCGCCAGGGATCAGGAAGGGACCTGTAGAAGCAAATAAAAGTTTAACGATGTATATCCTGTTGCAGCCTCTCGAAAGTCGCTGTATGCAATACTAGTTCGAGTGAAGGATCAGAAAGACGTAGGTTATAAGAGCTACGTCTCAATGTTTATATAGCGTAATACACTCGATTTCCAAAATTTTACACAAAAAGAAGACTCATATCCATGCGCAATTCCTCACATACCTCTCACGCACGCACGCTTAATCACATACACATAGGTACATGCGCAGACACACACACACACACACAGACACACACACACACACTCCGCGTATATATATGTCCGTATCCGCTCCCGGAATCGCTATGAGCCTTTTGGTTTTCCGATTTCCTAACGTATCTTCCTATACTCTATTAATCTAAATCAGCCATACTCAAACTTTTTTTATAGGGGTCATATTGTCTTATTGAAAGATGTTACTATTTAATGAAAAAAAATTGAAATTCGGATGGGCCTATAACAAAGGCACCGGGCTACATGCGGCCTGCGGGCCACAGGTCGAGTATAGCGGAACTAGATATAGGTACACAAATTTCGCTATACTCAAGCGGCTGGGTCGGGAAAAATAAGGTGAATTCACCTTATTATTGCCTTGATTCATCGCTCAATTAGATTTTGGCGCTTATACGAAAAATATGGCCATCGTGGGAGCTATATACCGCCGGGCGTAAGCGAAATTGTAATGGAAAATAAAGTTGTAGGTAAGTATTTGAATAATATTTTGTCGCGATATATCTACGTGATGGTAAAAAAACTGGCCAAGTGCGAGTCGGACTCGTGCACGAAGAGTTCCGTACCATTATCTATAAAATCGAGCAGAAAATGCACGTTTATTGAATGGGAGCCCCCTTAAATATTTAATCTATTTTGTTTTTTGGTATTTGTTGTTATAACGGCAACAAAAATACATCATCTGTGACAATTTAAACTGTCTAACTATCACGGTTCATGAGATACAGCCTGGTGACAGACAGACAGACAGACAGCGAAGTCTTAGTAATAGGGTCCCGTTTTATCCTTTGGGTACGGAACCCTAAAATGGACAGCTAAAGACGCGCTTCCAAATTCACAAATTCAAAATTCATTTATTCCGTTACAATGATACATTTGTTCATTACGTGGTATATACTTTAAATATTTATTTCTTAGGCTGATTTCAGAGTGACGCGCGCGACACGCGCCGGAGGCCAGCGCGTCTCAACAGCGCGCGCTTGACACGCGGACCACTGTGAAACGAGTTTTAGTATCGCGCGTTTCTTTGCAATGTACAGTTGTGTATAATCTAGTTTAGCTATTTATTTTTTATGGAAAGAGGGCAACAGCGACGTCGTCGTAGAAGATTGCCAATTTTTCCGTTCAATGCCACAAGGTTACTAAAGTTTAAAGATATTTAATCTCATTAAGACATACGTTACACACATGAGAACAAAGATATAAACAAAATTTTAATAATATATGTTCGTTGGCATAGGTACATACATAGTAAAAAATAAAAATTAAAATGAACATAAAACAAAAAGTAAAAACATAATGACAATTTATGCTACGTGGTTCTAATCATAACAAACTTAAACAATGTTATACTTATCTAGGTGTAAAACTACTAAGAGGCGCCTTCGTATCATCGTTCTCCGACTTACCAGAAGATACTTAGTTACAGCTTTTTAAATATTTTCGTTTGAAGTGTACGCAACAGCGCGTGCGACCCGCGCCACTCTGAAACGCTAGCTGCCAGTAGAGGAGCTCGGGCCGCGCGCGCTTCGCCAGCGCTGGCCGACGGCGCGCGTCTCACACGCGGCGCGTTTGAACTGCGTGACTATGAAACGCAACTACTAGCTAGTGTAATTGTAAGCGCGCGCGTTTGGACGACGCCGGTCGCCGGCGCGACTCTGAAATCACCCTTAATATAAAATTTAATTATACTTAAATGACATGCCGTTTTGTAACTTAAATAATTAAAAGTTTTGTAGTAAGCCCTATTACACAATTTGGCTTTTATAGTTCTTTTTAAATCATTATTTTTAAAAAGCCCTTGTTCCCATAGTGGTTAGTGCAGTTCCACTCACAAAAGTGGTATTGTGTATGTGCTGGTATTTAAGTCACTTACCCCCATAGTGGTTCGTGTAGTTCCACTCACAAACGTGGTGATCGCAAACCAAAGGGGAACCAGGCTCTTTAGTGTAATATGTATTGCCGTTAGGTATTTGCTGCAATGAAGAAAAAGAATAAGCTATCAAATGCCTTTTCAACAGGATAAAATTGTATGGGATTTTTTGGCGAGTCGGTAGTTTTGACATCATTGTAGAGAATTAATTACTAAATTCAGCCACGAGGAACAAGGGTAAAAATAAGAAATGGCATTACTTACTTTTTGACTGGCCGGTAGGTCTAGCGATTAGTTATGGTGGCATGCGAAGGCATTCCCCCTGCCTTATCAAAAAAAAGGCTTTGCCTAGTTTGGGATCAGATTGCAGCGTGTAAGGTATCCCAAAATTTTTATTTTTAGTCTATTAACTTGAAGGTAAGACTTATTCTTGCTGTGTGATGACGGCGACGAATAATAGAATCAGAATATCATCACCCCATCTCATCCCGTGGGGAGCGTAGAATTCGACCCGAGGGAATGTCTACCAGAGGACGGGCAGCAGCGTCTGTGTACTACGACTACCATACTGCGATCGACAACCTGTCTGCCAAACATGGCGCTTATGGCATATCTCCGTAAGATAACTCATGGGGAGGCTTTTGTCCAGCTGTGGACTTTTGAAGTTATACTTCTTTTGGCGCGATGGAGAAAAATGATGAGAGTGAATTTTTACGATGCGCGCGCACACCGACACCAAAAAATTTAACAGCATGAAGTTAGTTCTAGGTGGTATGAGAGTGAATTTTTACGTAAAAATAACAGCATGACGTTAGTTATAGGTGGTATGAAAATTGATAACTATGTTCAAGTTGTACCTATATTAAGAAGTATAACTTCTAACGCGTGTACATAAGTACACACAAGTTTTTTTTACAGCTATTATGAGTGAAGACTTATTTTGGGTCCAAATATATAGGCTTTGTTTAAATTTAGAATGTATAATTAGATTTAAGGTACTGACGTGATTACACATTGAAAGTGAACCTTGCGCTTATGTGATAAAGTTGAAAATCTATAAAAGAAATTTGACAGAATGGGGTAGCTGGATGTTGCTGTACATCAACAAAATATGTCTCGAGCGCATTACTTTTATTCGTTGAGGATCTCTAGAACTACAGTATTATGCACTGTGTTATATTTAATATTTCGAATACTCAATACTCACCAGGAGATAATCGTAATGCCGATACCGCACACCCTGTATATTAAAGTCTAGAATAAAGGAACCGGACGTGATGATACATGAAGCGGCGGAGAGTGGGGGTAGTTTGTACGTGTCTGTGCCGCATTTGACGATCGCCTTCGGTAGTGTTGCGACGTCTGGATCACGTTGTAAGAGTTTCTTGAATGGAAACCTGATAAAATGGTATAATATACAGCATAAAATATTTTGTGCGGTATAAACATTTTGTGTAAAGTTACCGAAATAATTAAGAGATATAGGGCACAGCGTTGATTCGCTCAAAGAGCAGTCCGACTGAGGAAGTACCTCCGGCTTACAGAAGACATTCCTTAATAATAACATTAATATCTTAATGTTGGGTTTCTGCGTGTGTGTAAGGTTGCCAGAGCTCATTAGGGTGGGGGGAAGGGTCGTCAACACTAGTTTGCTGGCACTTATAAAGGCCGGCAACGTACCCGCGACCCCTCATATCGTATCGATAAGAGCCCCCTCAACGCGGAGGGGGCCGCGTCATGTCATTAACGTAGAGCGAAAGTTGCAAGAAACTCCCTAAAATGATGATCTCTGCCCTCTCGCCGCCAGTAATCGCCCAGAGTCGAGGTTCGAACCCCACAGGGGGTACCCTCCGGCGCGGGTTACTTAATTGCTAGACGGCTTGAGCCCTCTGCTCGCCTCTATAGTCCGGTGAAGCAGTGAAAGCCTCCTAGGCTTTCACTGCTTCCTGCTTCCTGCTCCTAGGCTAACTGTAGCGTCATGACAAAAAAAAAATAAAAGAAAAACCCGCCACCCCTCTGGTGTTGCGAGTGTCCATGGGCGGTGGTCACTTACCATCAGGTGACCCACATGCCCGCTTGCCGCCCTATTCTATAAAAAAATACTTCCTACTAATATTATAAATTCGAAAGTTTGTGAGTATGGATGTGTGGATCTATGGATGTTTGTTACTCTTTTACGTAAAAACTACCAAACGGATTTTGATGAAACTTTGTAGTAATATAGCTTATATATCCGAATAACACATAGGCTTATAATGTATAACGTGTGTAGAACTGCGGGGCACAGCTAGTATAAAATAAATAGAAATTATGGGTTTAAATACTGACCTAAATATACAAACACCTATGTGACACTCCAAGCCATGTAGATAATTGTCAGTCGGGAAAGACACGGTAGGGTCCTCTAGCAGATAGTATTTCTTTTCATCGTGGAAGTGCAGGAAGCCCATGAACACAAAGGATCGTTCCTTGCAGTACGGTGCGATCCCTCGGCCCATGTTGTAGATGTCGCTGTAGAGCTCCGATAAGAAGATATACACGTATTTGCCGCAGTAGAATTCTGGAAAACCACATCAAAAGCCACATTTATACAGTTGGAACTTAAAATAATTTATGGAAAAACGGCGGGGTGACGGAGCGGCGTGAAATGAAATGAAAAGAAATTTATTCAGCAGGTATTAACATACACACAAGTACTTTTCAAGCTCACAATATAGTATATGAACATAGCCAAATTCAGTACCTATTAGAGCCTGTGCACACAACGTTTTTTAAAACGCGCGCTTTTATCGTACAGAGCAGTTTGTTGTCGTTTGTAAGGTCTATAGGCTGCGTCTGACTTGCGTGCGTGTCGCGTCTGTATCCCCACAAACGCGTCAATAGCTCGTTTAACAAACGTGGTGTGCATAGGCCCTTAAAGTTTTTTTTATTATTCCGTGCGGTCTATGTTATACACAAACATATTGTTTTTTAAATCCTTAAATAAATAACAAGTTACTAAGTTATTATTTTTGAATTCAATAATATTGTCTTAAAATAAAATAATAAATAATATTACGATCAGTTAGCTAGCGCAGAGGTACCAGTAACCAGTAGCTTAATTTAATAGATTAATACCTGAGGGCACTCATATGTGGTTCGGGCCACAGCTCAAGGGGCTGCTAAAGTATGACTTAATAGGTACATCACTTCAAGTCTTTGCATGGCCAACATTCGAATCGATGAAATGCCCGCACCTGTCTTCAATCGAATGAGCGGCCCGTGCCTTCTACTAACGTAGAGTAACAGTTGCTCAAAACATCCCTAAAACCCGACCCTCTCATGCAAATCCATGTATTATGGAAACCAGATAACTAATATATTTGTTAGGTACACTAATTCTCTTGTAAATACATATAGATAATTACAACCACACTCAGGACAAACAGACATGTTTATGCAGACAAATATCTATCCTGGGTGGGAATCGAACCGCGGCGTGAAAGGCAAGCATTTTAACAACCACGCCAACCGGCCGGTCAATTTTAGTTGCTTACCTTGACTGATATAAAACTCCATGGGCACTGGACCTCCAGTGTAAGTTGCCTTCCGCTCAGCAGCCACCGAGTTGTGGTTCTCGTACATTGTGAGCATGTTGTCAATCACGTCATCTAGTGTGATTAATAGTACCTATGGTAAACCAACAAAACTTAACTAGTACTTATCTAAAACGATTACGAATCGAACCTTTTTGGATCACTTTATATTCAAAATTCTGGTGCTATTGTCATTGTTAGTTCACAGTTTTGCCGCGTTTTTTAAACGCGCGGTTTGGAAACGCGCGTCGAGGGCGCGCTTTTCTCCTACAGAGCAGTTTGTTTTTGTTTGTATTGATACAAACAAATTATGCAATGCTAACGCGCGTCTGTATCGCTACTAAAGCGCGTCAACGGTACGCTTAAAAAACGGGGTGTGCATAGGCCCTTAATTAAAGCATAAACTGAAAATATTACTGTAGTATTTTTGCTGATCTAACTGTAGGTAATAGTTTTGTTTAAACTTAGAATAAGTACCCCTTAAGATAAGTTAAGGTTTTGTCTAATTTAGCAAGCTGTGTCTACATCAGAGTAGGGTATAGACTTTATTTTTTATAAATCGATGTTGTCTTATCCATATAGTCTATATCCAGTTTTGTAGACCAATAAACGGAGAAAAAGCTAGTTTTATTTTAGCGTATTATTGTTATATGTTTAATTTCCATCCGATGTTTAACAAAAACCATTAAAATAAATTCAGCGTAATTTAGTATATCTTATGTTACTGCTACTAGGGCAATCCAGAACCCTCTCAGGGTACGTGTCCCTACCATCTATGGAGCACGGCGGCAACGTTAAAATATCTCCGGGATGTCCAGTGGTAGTGGGCGTCCTACGGTGGTCAATTCTTGGCCCATTTGTGTTTTTTATTTATATAAATGACTTCTCACCCCTCCCTACACAATCTCATGCTTATCCCTTACATACTAAGGTAAGGGATAAACATGAGATTGTGTAGG
The DNA here is from genome assembly GCA_951640165.1 of Pseudoips prasinana. Classification (NCBI taxonomy): domain Eukaryota; kingdom Metazoa; phylum Arthropoda; class Insecta; order Lepidoptera; family Nolidae; genus Pseudoips; species Pseudoips prasinana. The sequence continues at coordinate 12,484,799 of OX621254.1, forward strand.
AAGGGGGCATCGGAACAGCATACCCGCGTTCTCGGGGCTCCCCCCAAGCACCAAGACAATTCCACGGGAGGTTAGGTTTAGTCGGTGCAAGTTCGAAATACCCACTTTTGTGGGAGGCATGCGTAGGCATTCCCCCTCCCTTATATATAACAAAACATACACACACACTGGTGGGCTACTATGCATTATCACTGAAAATCTTATTTAAAACGTTCCTCCTGTTTTGGACTTCATAGGGAACACACGGACAAACATATAATAAACTATCGCTTTCGATAATCCTAATTTAATAACAAACTACTTTGATGGTCCAATCCCAAGTTGGGCGCCAATACATAACATAATTGCTATACAACATGTAACATAATTAACGCACATCCTGAAAATAGTTTGTTCAGAATCGTTTACTGAATCGATTTCTATCATTTTTAATATACGTCATTTTTATTCCAAAATAATTAAACCGTAGTTAAAATTATTGTCATATTAACCCTGTATAGCCAAAACAAATTGAAATGGACCGTAAGCCAAAGTAATAAGACTTTTAAAACCGCAGTTTTATTTGTATTCATACAAATTCCATCATTCAATACAAAAAAAGAAAAATAAACTTTATTCCAAGAAACTAATTTAGTAAATAACAATGCAAATACTTTTTAAATTAAAAATTCAGTGTATGTATTATGATTACAACATAATATTCTAATTGGGGTGTTTGAGGGTGTGCGTTAATTACGTTACATGTTGTATATGCCCGCACTAGGGACATTAATATTTGTGTCGTGGGGTATTTTACAAACATATAATTGACGGACACAAAGTCCATCTACACTCAAAACAACTCGCGGATGTCACGCGGGATTCGAACCCGGGACACGAATTGGCGAGGCGACTTTCTTAACCGCTGCGCCACACGTGTAGGTATATAGATTTTGTGTGTGTGTCACACACACACACACAATCTATATATGTGTTTTCTACTTGCAATTATAAAAAAGAAGAATAAGTGGAACTTTTGGCTTTCATAAATCTACTATTTTAGGTAAAGTAATATTGTTAGAACCACGCAAGTCTACAGGGTTACAGGGTACAGGAACTATAGGGTTAGTTGATAACAACCAAATCAGTTTAAAAGTAATTCAACTTACTTTGAGTTCTTGAACATGGAGTTTTATAAAACGACCCAAATGATCTGTCGCTATGTGGACTCTTTCGTTGATCAAATACTGTGGAAAAAAAAATCAAATCCTCATCTACCACTGTTCATAGACAAAATATTTTGTACAAAGAACAGACACAGCAAAGTGAAATAGACATAAATAACAGAATGGCAAAAGGAAAAGTGGATGTGTGGGAAGATTACATTGAAGAAGTGCAGTGAAGCCAAATGGTAGAAAATCTCAAATGAGAGTTATTACTAAAGACATCTATGCGGCAGATTTAAATTTCCATGTCTTGAATATGCCGTTTTCATAATTTATTTTATTTTATTTTATTTGGGAAGTTTACAGCTACATGCAAATGATTACAAAAATTTGAATGAATAAACGTCACTGACAAGCTTCCACAACTAGTTTACAAAATGGTGGCATCTCCGGTCTACTTAATTAATTACAATAATGACTACCTTACAAATAGTTTACAAGATCGAGCCAATAGTACTATACAAAGATTTATACAGTTAGTCTGGTAGAATGTTTACTAGTGTAGTAAACAGATTAATAAAATCAAAACGACTGTCGCCATTTAACTTGTTAAATTCATAGAATACTCTATGCAGAAAGGTAACGTAAAAGCTCCTATTAACGACCCCCTAAAGTACTCTATTAACGATCTAATTTTTAAATCACTCATATTGGACATAATATAGGGTTCCAGAATGTGATACCTTAAAAATTTGTTATTTATTTTAGTTGGGTAACAAAAAGAGTAAAGTTTATGTGTGTAAATAGCCAGTGAAAGAAATAATTTGACAATGAGTGGGACGCACCCAAAATTGACGCACGTTTCATAGTGTCGCGTCTCCGGCCACGTAAGTACACCTAAATATTACTTAAGGAAAATAATACACTAAGAATGGATTGGTCTTCTTGCTATCACATTACAACTGTAACGTATATATTTGTTTTCTAAATTAACTCTTGATATAATACTTCTTATTGGTTTTTGTGTTATAAAATCATGTTTTAATTTAAGGCGGTAATAGAACCCGAATTTCAAAACTTGATTCTAATAACGACCCATGGCGTTGTTAAATTTTGAGAACATTTAGTATTTTTAAATAATATCTATTATAAACTACCTCATTGGATTTTACTTTTCTCTTGTTCAATTCTTAAAATTATTTTACTTCGTTAGCTCTATTAACGACACAGCTTAAAGTTTTTGTGTAAAACTCGATTCAACGTTAGACAATATCCCTATTATTATAACGATATTATACTGTAAATAACCATCATTATCTGAATTAAAGACTAACTGAGACTAAAAAAATAATATAGTAATGAGATCGAATTTAACAGTATTCCATAAAACGGATATTTTATCTGTTTATTATTAATTTTATTGGTCGCTAATAGAATGTTGTAACCTTCATACGTGATTCTATTACCGACTCACAGCTATGACGATATTTTTGGTAGTATAACAGTACACAAAAACAAAATGTATATTTTTGAACAAATTGGCTTATTTCTTGCTAACGTGACGTTTTGAGAGATTTTGTCACAGGCCATATTATTAGGTAATGTTAAATAATATTTGCTATCCAGTTTCATTCATGGCTTCATGGCATTGGCTATATTTCATATGTTTTCAAATCAAATAAAATGGCGGGACGGAATGAGGGCCATGTAACTTTTTAAATCTTCTTTCGAAGAATTAAATTCTATATCGTTGATTAGTGTCTCTCTCTCTCTCTCTTCTCCTAGCCTTATTAATCCCAAGCATCTTGGGATCGGCTTCTGTATTGAGCGAATTATAAATGTGTTATTATAAAATTAATCTATTATAAAGGTATTTTGTGATTGTATTACAGATAAAAATATTTTTGTTATTGATTTATAATATATAATTTATAGTAGTAGTTTTTTTTCCGCGAAACAGCACGGAGTTAAACTCGTCAAGACAAACGTCAAATCAATAATTAGTATGTAGGTAATGAAAAAGTAAGCTTTTAATTATTTGAAGACTGTTTTCTGAGATTGGTTACATTTTTAATCAATTAAAATAACATAAAGTAAGTTCCCTAAGCGTTGCAATAAATAAATATGTTCATATTGTAATAATGGTGATCTCATAACTATTCTTATTGTATAATATATACCTAAAAAATCATTTTTTATTTTATTTAATAGTAGAGAAGAAGTGACATCTTCGTAGCGGTCGGTAAAAGAAGTAGAAAAATCGGTAATAGAATCTTGCCGCATACTATGGGTCGGTAATAGAATCAACTACTCTTTTGGATTAAATAATTATTTAGTAATTATTGCGTTATTAAATATTGAATTTAAGTACTGGATTGCAAAGAATACTTTGTTGAGATTAAATAAAAATTATAACATCTTTTCTAACATAACAGCTTATATCTATTTTTAAGGTGAATCCTAAGACTGCTAAAACTGGCGGTAATAGGAGCTTTTACGTTATTTATTTATTTATTATTTAGAAACAAACAGTCATACAAATATATGCTTACAGAATAAATATATTATAATTATAGACCTTTAGTTTCCTTAATGATATCCATAAAGAAAAAAAATACTTGGTCGATTAGTATAAACTACAGTCAAGTGCAAAATTTCAGTCGTTCATTTAGACTTACAATTACATGAGATTATTTGCTTGTAAAGATTAATCTGATCTAGCAATATCATTCCAGTTCAATACAGGAAATACACTTTAAAGTATTTTTCTTGAATGCGCATAAGGTTTCATTACAAATATCAACGTTAGACAACTTTTCATTATACAATCTACAAGATCTTCTAATAAAACTATTGTGAGCATAACAAGTTCTACTTACGGGAATAAAGAATAAATGTTTTCTACGACAAGCTCGTTCACGTCTATGAGGTACTCTAAAGTCAATTGCATGTAATAATGCGGGTGCATCAACAAAATTATTTAAAATTTTATAGAGGTACATAGCGTCAGTTAAATCACGGCGGTTATTCAAAGGTGAGATATTATACCTTTCTAGAGAAGTCTCATAATCGAAATAATTATTACCAGTACGATAGTCAAGAGCCCTTACAAACTTCTTTTGAACCCTCTCGATTCTGTCAATATGATTATTGTAAAATGGCCGCCAAACAGAGCTAGCAAAATCTAAGTGACTCCGTACGTAACTATTATATAAAATTTTATAGGTTAATATTTTTCGGAAAGGCTTGCTGACCCGTAAGATAAAACCCAACTGTTTATAAGCCTTAGCTAACATAGCATCGATATGCGGAATAAAAGTAAGTTTTGAGTCCAATATAACACCTAGGTCACGTATCTTTGATACTCGTGTCAGTTCTTTATTACAAAGTCTATAATTGTAGTTAAGGATTGATCTCTTTCTGCTAAAACTAATGACAAAACATTTATCTGGGTTCAAAAATAAATTGCTAGTATCACAATAGATCTCAAATGCATTGAGATCCTCTTGCAACAAGTTACAATCTTCTAGGTTTCGGACGTTCCGAAAAATTTTTGTGTAGTCAGCATAGAGTAATTGATTTGAATTAGATAAATTTTTACTTAAGTCATTTATAAATAGAATAAATAATAGTGGTCCCAGATGAGATCCCTGCGGGACGCCGGAGCTGATAAATTTATAATTAGAGATATAACCACCAGATACCACAGCTTGGGAACGATTTTCAACGTAAGACTTTATCCAACGAAAGAGATCGCCATGTATTCCAAGCCGCCAAAGCTTGAGGAGCAAGGTATTATGACAAATTTTATCAAACGCCTTGGAAAAATCTGTATACACCGCATCAATTTGTGCATTACTGTCAAGAGCATCAAGAATAATTTCAGTAAAAGATAACAAATTTGTATCTACACTACGCCCCTTAAAAAAACCATGTTGGTTCGGTATTATATGCCGACTAACAGCTTTAAATAGTTGATCGCTGACAATTTTCTCTAAAATTTTACTAAACTGGCAAAGTTTGGAAATAGGACGATACTTCTCGATGTCCTCAGAATTGTCTCCTTTTGGAATCGGCGTAATCAACGCTCGTTTCCAGATAACAGGCACACAGCCCTCTTTCAACGATCTCACAAAAAGTAAAGTAAGCGGTATTGACAATGCAGATGCACATCTGTTTATTAAAATAGGATGAACACCATCAGGTCCTGCCCCTTTATTAATGTCTATTGATTTAAGATATTTGCATACTAATTCATTGGAAAATAAAATATTGTTTATGTCAAACATAGCATCATTACACGGTGGTAGATTCTGTAAGTCAGTGGAGACCATGGTAGACATTTCGAACACCGAATGAAAGTGTTCGTTGAATAAATTACATATTTGGTCACCATCTGTCGAAGATATTCCCTTATACTTCATAAGTTGTGGCAGACCAGTCTTGGAGAATATAGATTTAAAATAAGTCCAAAAAAATTTAGGGTGTGTCTTAATTTTAGTCTCAGAGAAATTTATGTAATTATTATAACATTCATTTTCAAATTTTAATGCTTTCTTTCTTAAAAATTTAAAACTGTCGTAATCTAAAGGGTTTCCATATGTTTTCCACAGCTTATGAAACTTTCGCTTTTCATTTAGTAACCTACGAAGTGGCCGAATATGCCAAGGAGGCTTAGAATTAAATGTGCGCTGAGGGCGTCGCGGTACGAATTTTTCTATTAAACTATTCAATAAATTGTAAAATTTGTCTACGCATTGTTCTACCGAAAGACTAGAGAAGAGATCTTGCCAATCAGTTTTAGATAACTCTGAGTTAATTTCATTATAATTTGCATCACGGAAACAATATACAAAAACGGGAGCCGGTTTTAGTGTGGGCAAAAAGGATAATTTTAGTTCTATTTCAAGGGCCTTATGGTGTGGATCTTCTGGTGTTAGTGGGCTATCACTAGAAAGCACAGCACAATCTTCATTGCAAAGGACCAAATCCAGAATTCGATCATTAATATTAACTATTGAATTGTATTGTTTTAGACTCGAAAAAGACATAAATTCACGTAACAATTTTGTAATATAACAACTACTATCATTGAGGAGCACGTCCGCACAGTCAGCAATTGACCATTGGGCCTCGGAAATATTAAAGTCACCAGTTAATAAAAAAATATCATTAGGGTTTTCCACTAAAATATGACCACAAACATCAAAAAAAATACGTTATGGCATCTTTGTATAAAGAACCATGCGGAATATAAATGCAGCAGATATTTAAATGTTTAGCATAATTGCTCTTATGTTGTAATAGTGGTATGGCAATCCAAATGCACTCGGCGGCGGAGGGCGGTGGAGTTGGCCAGTCCCGGCGCATAGGTTGCAGCTTGCGACGCACGGCCACAGCTACCCCCCCACCACGCACTTCCACCGCACCGCGGGACAAGGGACACCGGTCGTTACGATAAACAATATACCTATCATCAAAAAATTCTCGGTCATAAAAATTTGATGTTAACCAAGTTTCTGTTATACAGATAAAATCAAAATTTGATTGTGAAACCGCCAAAAAAAAATTATGAGATTTTGTACGCAGGCCCCTAACATTTTGATAGTAGCCATTTAAAGTATTTAAAGACATTATAACATTAAATCACACTTACAAAAATAGTTATAAAAATAGTTATAAGATGTACAAAGTGAGTAAAAATGGCATAACTACCAAGATTAAAATAAAATAAACCTAATAGACGCAAGCGAGCTGTCCCCATGTTATTTAAATATAAATATAACCTAAAAATTATAATAGAGTATTCAGAGTAGAACTTTACAAAATTAATTACATGAACTAATTTTAATAATTTGAACTTTGTATAGTGACACAATAGTTTGTACTTCATTTGTATTAAAATATCAGAAAACCAAAATATTATAATTATTTTAAACACAGTAGTGATTAAATGTATTATTTTCTGTACCAATGAGTAATCATAGCAACAACAGACCTTAAATACAGGGCAATTAAGCAGCAAATAATTCACCACATAGATGGATATCCAAATAACTAACAAAAGTCACTTAATATTATTAAAGTTAAACTTATTGTTAATTAGCATGACCTTTGAATTGGCTGTTTTACGTGCCAAGATCTTACAATCACGTATCCACAGAAATGCAAGTTTATTCTCTTTCTTTAACACTCGGGCTTGCTTAAGCAGTAGTTTATTGGCAGGCGTTAAGTGGTCATTAAGGTACACGTCGCTGGCAGGGCCAAATAACCCTATAGTAGCTGTAGTGAGACCTCTAAACGAACGGGTAGCCGACAACAGCTGATCTTTGTAAATGCGGCGGGTAAACTTCACAATAACTGCCGGTGAACGAGTATTTGATGCCGCCCGGTCGCCCTTCACATCACCTTCACCAACTATGTAACGACGCACACGATGGATGCTATCGATGCTATTCTCCTCGAATTGTAACTTGACTGCCGTGTATATGTTGCGTATAATAGAAATCAAGTTTTCATCCTTCAAAACTGGTAAACCGGTAATTTCAACGTTATTTATCCTAGCATATTGTTCACGAACATCGTTCTCATGCTGTAAGCTAGAAATAATTACCGACGTCGCATCAATCTCTGACTGTAGCTTTGAAAATCCATCAATGTGTTTCTCAGAAACTATCATTCTGTCCTCCAAGTCAGAAAATCGAGACTCCATTTCGTTTATTTTGCAGTTGGTCTCACGCAAAGCTTTGTTGATATTTATGTTATCCTCCTTCAGTGTTAGAATGTTTTGGTTAATATCAGATAGCGTAGAATGTATCTTCGATAACTCGCTCGATATAGCGGTGCCTACCGCCTCAGACACACTACGACGGATAAGATCACTGAGGTTGTCATTCCATTTAGCTTGAGATTTCGCGTCGTGGCCTGGGTCCATTGGTAATTTCTGCTGATTGCGTCTACGCCGACTACTGTTATCACAGTCGTCTCCATCCATGGTTCTCGATAGGGTAAAAGTAATTCGAGTAGGACAAGAATATACCGTTGCACTCCCCACCGCCACGGACAAGATCAGCGACGCGAGAAAGAGACGAACTGTTTCTATGTATCGGGTCTTTTCCTCCAATGGGCAACTGATAAGGAACACTAAATGCACTGTATTAAAGACGACTTTTGTTTGCAGTAGAATTTAGAAATCTTATTACGATGTGTAGCACTACCACCTTCGACAAGTGTCTGGAGCCAACTGAACTCTAAAATTGGCGTGGCACGGAGGAGAGCGAAACAAGAGCTTTTTACCCGACTGCGGGACGCAAAGGGTAATGTGTTTATCAGGCTATGTATGTATGTATGTTCCTTTGAAGCACTATACAGACCAAACGCCTGGATCGATTTTAATGATTCGCACGTCAATCGATTCCTTTCAGTCCGGAAAGTGTCACTAAAGACATGACGTTAGTGAAAATTCAATATGGCGACTACTGGACGCCATATTGTGAAAATTTAAAAAATTAAAGTCAACAAACTATGTCGTGTGGGGTATCGTTGAATAGGTATTTAAAAAACATTTTTAGTTTTCTTTCAACATTTTTCGATTTGACCGGCCGTTTAGGAGCTATATCGATTTAAAGTTGCGTAACAACTATTCTCACATATAGGTTTTAAAACAGTAGAAATTTACGATGAAAAGACGAAAACTTCGTATGACTGTGCGTGTTGATGGACATATACTAAAGTATCTATTAGGTATATTGGACTACCTAAAGTATCTAACGTCTTACACGGTCGCCCATCTCCAACTTCAAACGATTTAGTACTTAACTTCACTTGAAAAACTATATATAGGTAGGTACCTACCGAAATCGAATTGTTTTAAATGCAATTACAAAGATATAAAGAACAACGTCCCTTTGGTTGTTGTGAGAATCGAACTATCAACAACCGAATTTCATGCGCTTTGTGGACAAGGTAAAATTTAAAGAAAAAATTTACCTTTAATATTATGTTGGGGAGTAACTGTACACAAGTTGCAAGGGACAACTTTGAATCGAGCCGTTGTCGATCTCAGTTCGTGCATTTTAATTTTGAATTGAATTGAATTTTTCATAAAGCCAGGTTAAGTCTTTAGATGGTTTAATTATTAGTACTCTGTACCACCGCAAGCTACTAAACAATCCTCATGATATCAAATCTCTCAATGAAATCACGAGATTGCGAAATTTGCAGTCATATAACAATAACAATGACTGACTTATCTCTCAGGTTAAAGAGCTGCTTGTATTAACGTGATATTTGGCCCGGATGTTTATTTATTCATTATCATATCACAGATTAAAAAAAATTGATTAAAAAGTAAACAGTAAAAAAAATGCCACTCTGGAAAGTGGAACTCTAATTAAATATTGCCAATCGGACTATCTCGTAAATAAGCATGGACTCTTTTTTTTTCTATATTAATGTCATACCAGATATAACTCATTATACATGCACTTTGTTTGCAGATGACATCCTTATAGTTTTGGCATAGAATCTGTTAAATAACTTTGACATAGAAATTAATAATACGATAGAAATTAATTCGCTTGATAAAAATAATCTGACCGCGAATTTGAGCAAGACACACTTTATTCAATTTTTGAGCAAAATAAGTAAATCATATTTACTAAATATAAAATACAATGGTCATAAACAAAGTAGAGAGTGTGAAGTTTTTTGGTATATAGTATAATTAATAAAGTAGTTGTAGAGTGGGTGAGCGGGAACCTAAGCGATTTCTTCAGAAACTTGTTCAGAGTACTTAGAGAGAAAACATACTAAAAGTCCTGATGTTCAGGAGGTAAAGCGGAGGGAGGGGAGAGGGATAAAGACCTCAATTTTAGGTTTTACGCTAATATTTTAAAAATGGCGCGTTTTAACAAAAAATGTTCTAAGATGAAATGAAAGCTTATAAAATTTTCTATTACCTTATACTTTTCCATATCCCATCTGTTTTCAAACTACAGGCTCTGGAAAAGTGCAATTAAAAAATGTTTTGAAATATTAGTTTCTAAGTCCAATTTTGTGAATGATTCACCTTTTTATTCTCTTAGGTCGTGAGGGTCCTGGAAAAAGGTCGTTTTCTGTGGTATCTTCTTCCTCGCCTTCCTCAGTGGTAAGTGGTTCTTGCTGAGAGGGCTCTCAATCATCTTCATGGTAATTCTCGTCATCTTCCTCGCTAAAAGACACGCCGTTGAAGCATTTTCCTTGGCAATGAAGGCACGCAGTAGAAAATTTCAGCATAGCTTTGCGACATCCACATTTGCTGCTGCTACAATCCTTGGTGCAGCGACAAAATATTGTTTTTAGTAAAACCTGGGGCGCCGGTAATTCTTTTGTTGTTCTTGGCGCCAAGATATCACCATAAATTTTTCCACCCCCACTCTTGAGAGAGCAGCTCATTCCCGAGCCACTGCTGCACTTGGTGATATGTGCTTCAGGAATTATATTTAGCTACTCTCTTAGTGGCTATGTGGTAACGGCCTAGAGAATATAGCCACCCCCTCTCTCCCGCGGGGGGACGTAGAAGTCGTCCCCAGGGAATATATACCAGAGAATGGGCAGCAGCGTTCTCATGAGTACCAATGTCTACCTTACTGCGATAGCCAACTCGTTTGCCAAGCGTGGCTATTATGGCAGATCCCCTCAAATGAATGGACACAATTAAACCGCGGCCGCCAGTCCCCGGTAGCCCTGCTATTCCCAGCCGTGGTAACAGCCGTGGTTACGGCAGGGCAGGGGTGCTAAGAATCCCCGGCAGATTCCGCGTTACCAAAACCGACGATCTCTGGCCCTGGCAACATACAACACACGCACACTGTGGACCGACGAGAAGATGATCGAACTGGAGGAAGAATTGAGCAGGTTACATTGGGACATAATAGGATTATCTGAAGTTCGAAGAGAGGGGGAGGACACTATAATCCTGAAATCCGGGAATCTGCTTTATTTCCGGGAGGGCGACCAACTGTCCCAAGGTGGTGTTGGGTTCATAGTACACAAGTCCCTCGTCCACAACATAGTGAAAATCGGGAGTGTGTCGACTAGGGTTGCGTACCTTATACTCAGAATTACCAAGCGGTATTCGTTGAAGGTCATACAGGTTTACGCGCCGACTTCGACGCACTTCGACGATGAGGTTTAGGTCATGTATGAGGATATTTCTAGAGCCATACATACCTCGAACTCTTATTTTACTGTGGTCATGGGGGACTTTAACGCGAAGCTGGTTAAACGATTCGGGAATGAGCTGAGAGTGGGGCAATTTGTAACTGGAGACCGGAACCCCCGAGGCCAAATGTCGGCCGACTTCATGGAGAAGGAGGGATTCTTTATGATGAACTTTCAAGAAGCCGGAAAACCGCAAATGGACCTGGGTAAGCCCCGATGGTAAAAAAAAAAACGAGATAGTTTATCTTGTCGACGAGAAGACAGATGTTCAATGACGTCTCAGTAATCAATACGATTAAAACCAGGAGCGATCACCGACTGGTGAGAGGCTCATTGAACCTAAATGTCAAGCTCCAGGGGTTCCGACTGATAAAGTCTACGCTCCGACCTTTACCCATCTACATCCAAAACCCTGAACCCTTTCAGCTCGAACTGAGAAACCGTTTCGAATGCCTATCAGATTGCGAGGAAGTGGACTCATACCATGACAGGCTCGTAGAAGCTATCCATACGGCTTGGTCTAAGGTCTTCAAGGCCCACCGTACAAACAGAACCAAAAAGATCTCTGACTATACTCTGCAGTTTATGGACGAAAGACGGAAAATGGTTCTGACATCCTTTGATGATGCTACCAGATACCGGCAGCTCAACAGACAGATCTTAAAGTCTTTGACTCGCGACACGCGTCAATTTAATACAAATTGTATTAAAGATGCTATTGAGCGGAACAAAGGCTCTAAAGTGTTTGCAAGAGAACTAGGTATCTGTTGGACAGAGCCAACTGACGAAGCTGAAGACTGAGGATGGCAGAATCGTCACGTCTAGACCTGAGTTGCTGGGAGACATCGAGAAGTTCTACGGACAGCTGTATACGAAAACCCAGTCACCTGTCGATAGTTGTGCCTCAGATCCCAGAACACGACTAACCCAACACTTACCGACGACATCCCGGATGTCAGCCTGTGCGAGATTAGAATGGCTCTCGAACAGCTTAAGAAAAATAAGGCGCCTGGTGATGATGGAGTTACGGCAGAGCTTCTGAAGGCGGGTGGTACACCAATCCTACGGGCCCTTCAAAAGTTATTTAACTCCGTCATACTAGAAGGTCAAACGCCACAAGCATAGCACAGGGGTGTGGTGGTGCTCTTCTTCAAAAAGGGCGATAAAACCCTCTTGAAGAATTACATTGAGAAGGGTCACTTTTGCTGGTGTCCCATACCATTTCAGGAAGCACACCTTCCCAGCTTCTGCAACATGACTATGGCTGGAGCTTGGGTTGTAAAAGATCTTTGCTGCTTCCTGAATAATTTCCGTATTTAAATACAATTTACAGAAACCCACCTTGCTTCTTCTAAACGTTGCTGATGTTGTATCGTAGCCGGTAAATGAGTGTAAGAAGAGGATGTGTTCATATCCATGCTATTGCATCTCATTTTTTGTCATTCATTCATTCATCGTCGTTTTTCAGTTTTAGCCAGTAAGGTTGGGTTTCCTACAGTAAGCATTGAGCGAAAAGCAATCTTCATGATTTTTTCCCGCCTAAGCTCAGTTATCTGCTGTTACAACAAAACGCGATATCTTACTGCTACCACCCTTACCTCGTGGAGGTACTCCCAGCTTATGTTAAAATACATTTAGAGATAAGGATAAGGATCCCGATGAGGACCATTGTATGTGAGCCATGACGGCCTTCACTCCATCCAGCACACCTCCCTCCAGAAGCATATCAGGTCTCCTAAACTTCTCAAGGCATCTGTAAGAGTTCCGCTGAATAACTTATTTTTTTTATATTTCTGGAGCGTGTAGCTCATAAACGAATGGAAATATGAAAAAGTATATGAGATCAAAGTTATTGAAAAATAAATGAATTTTGTAAGCTTTAATTAAATCTTAGAATATTTTTTGCTAAAACGCACCTTCTTAAAGATATTAGCAAAACACCTAAAATTGAGGTCTTTGTCCCCCTCCCCCCTCCTCCTTCCGCCTCACCTCCTAGACGTCAGGACTTTTAGTATGTTTTCCCTCTAAGTACTCTGAACAAATTTCTGAAAATATCCCTTAGGTTCCCGCTCACGCACTCTATACCCTCCTTTGAGTCATTCCTTAATCGGACTAATAACAGTTGATCGTTATTGTGACTGGAAATTGCACATTGATCAAATATGCATCAGAAACAATAGGTCTGTATACGTTTTGTCACGACTTCGCAAAACAGCCTTATTACCAATCAATATTGATGGCATGTCTATGGGGCAATTCAACAGATAAATCGAGAGCATTTCTATTGCAAAAAAATGCATGAAAGCAACTACAGGTACCTACTCCTCCGTTTGTCTCATGTAAATCATTGTTAAAAGGCCTAAAAATTATGACTAGTGTGTTTGTACATTTATCATATTGGTGTATTTGTGAAAACGCAGCCACAGTATTTACTAGAGCTAAAGATGCTTTTCCTCGCAACATGATAACTAATACAACACTATTTCAAAAAAGTTCCTATGCTGTACGTGTGAAAGTGTTTAATGCTTTGCCGCAAAATATTAGACATTTTTCAGCGGCAAAGTTCAAAAACCAACCCAGACTGTGGCTCCTAGAAAAATCATTCTATTCAATCAAATCAAATTTTTGACTGCACGTGAGGCGCAACGGCTAAGGCAGTCGCGTTGCCGTTTCGTGTCGCGGGTTCGAGTCCCGCGCCGGACAACTACTTGTGTGACCCATAAATAGTTGTTCTGAGTGTGGATGTAATTTGTGTCCATCTATTATATGTTGTTAAGTACCCTGCAACACAGGGATTAGATTCCATAGTGCAGGGGTTGTCTTTAAAAAAAACTGTGATTTATTTAATTAATTATATTATTTGTGTAAAATTTGACATATAACAATCACACATTTCGCATGCTGTTTATGAGTAAAATTGATGAGACTAACCTAATAATAAGACCACCACTGTACTCTATTTTAAGTGAAATAAATAAAAGAATGAATAATATTTAATAACTAAATCTAGATAATGAATGATAAAAATATAAAAAAAACATAAATATTAAGAACAAAAATTATAATATATAATGTGGTTAACTTATTTTTGAAACTAGGTAGGAACTTATAACTAAAAAGTACAAAATAAAAAAATATTTAATAAATAAAAAACCCAACTGCGTAAATAATGAACCAAACAACGTACATAGACAAAGAACTGAAAAGAAACAAACAAGCACATAGATGGCTGGTGGTCTAAAATTATATAATGTACTATTGAATGAATACTATTGAAGAAAATGAAATATATTCGAATAATGAAACATAACAACTGAACAGTCGGGATCCATTAGTCGACAGCCAATCTAATTTGTCAATGGATCCCGACTGTTCAGTTGTTATGTTCCATTATTCGAATATATTTCATTTTCTTCAATAGTATTCATTCAATAGTACATTATATAATTTTAGACCACCAGCCATCTATGTGCTTGTTTGTTTCTTTTCAGTTCTTTGTCTATGTACGTTGTTTGGTTCATTATTTACGCAGTTGGGTTTTTTATTTATTAAATATTTTTTTATTTTTTACGTATACATTTCTTACAGGTATTGACAATTTAATTTTGTCAAGAAGTTCGGGACTGTCGAAAATTGGAAGAAAATGAATCGCTTTTGTTTCGTACAAAAGTACCAAATGAAATGAAAGCCAGTTTGACATTTGTTCAGTGCGAAATAGATTCTCCATTTCGAACAGAACACTTGTCTAACAGGCCTACCTGAATCGGTCTACCTGATCTTCAGCAGTCTTGACCCTCAACATCTCGTTCTGGTAAAGCCACAAGTTATCCAGCTTGTCCGTCGGATCATGCCCGTAGATCTCGAAGGCATCGATGATCATGGCTAGGGTTAGATTTTCGTTGGGCTCTTGACAACATGGATGATTGCGGATATTGTATGGTACCTTAATCATGGAAAATTTAATCTAGCTGTTATATCTTATCATAACCTAAAGCATAGAGATTAAATAAAAACTATTCAATTTGTAATATACACATTTGAATATTACGTATATAATGTAATGTACCTATATCATGTCGCTCATTTGGTGCGACAGTGACGTAATTACACTTTTAGAAATTTTACAGGAGATCGAATCAAAGATTTCTATTAAATGTGTGGCATTTTGGAGAGACTTATTACAATCGTCGTGATTTTGTAAGTAAGTTCAATATGTGTAGTTTCTAATTTAGTCCTAACCTACTCGGCACATAGTACATAACCTAGATTATAGACTGAAATAAAAAAAGTATCTGTAAATACGTCACTGTTGCTTCAAAATTAAATATTAAAAATAAGGCACTTGCTAGGAAATTTTTCATTTATGACAAAATAAACTAAATAATTGAATTAATCGACGTAAACATTTATTAATGAAAGTTTAATAACATAAAATTAAGAAAAACAACCGTGTAGGTATGTACCTATGTTCACTATGTACTTAATATTAAAAGTGGAAACATCTTAATACTTAACTCTGATTACCATTAGTTAGTCGTAATGGCACAAAATCACAGATTATTTACCTACCTAATTTTAAATATGCACCAGTAAGCTCTTACGCCCATACCGGCGGATATTACACTTGTGAAAAATACTTTAACAATAGAAAAAATCCTTTAGAATATACTTTCATAAAAACCAGAGTAATACTGACGAATAATGTTTTTTTTGTAATAGTTCTTTTAAATCATTTTTCTTGTTTGCGGAAATTTCTCTTTTTGAAGTATACGCTGGAAACAGATTGATATCTTCTACAGCCTTTTTGTTTCTTTTTTTTTATTTCAGCTTCACTCCAGTTATCGTCGAATTTGAGTTTGTACTGTGCACAAAATGTATACTGCATCATTGTCTTTTCTAAATTCTATTGCTTTGAGATCTAAAGTTTTTATGGTGTTCCCATCCACATCTTTGACAGTGTTAAGTTCTATTTGGTCAAATATTTTTTTTAAATCATAATAATCATCGAAATTCAGTTCTTCAACATTAAATTGGTTACCTTTTTTCTTTGCAGATCTTATTATTTGTACATACTGATCCGGAACGTAAATAGCACCCGATTGTTTAGCTCTTTTTATTGCCTTTTCAATTATAGAGTGGGCTGTAATTCCCTCGTTTTGGGTATGTCCCCTTATTAAAAATTTGTGTGTGATTTTATTGACTGGTAGAGTTTTGACTGCATACAAGTACATGGAAAATATAAATCTGAAAAAGAACATTGTAAATATTAGACACGCCACAAAATTACAAAAACAGTTCTTAGTGAATGAAACGCACCTATTTTTATGTTGCCCGCCACAATTGTCACTATAAAATGGGATATTACAACCAGTGTGACTAGTGGCTACACGTTGCTGCTCCTCTACCACCCATAGCTTCATGCCAAAAATAACAATAGGTTTGTTCGTCTTTTACATCTGATACCTATAAAACAAGACGGTTATCAAACTGTTGACAAATAAGGAGCACAAAAGAATATTTTTTTTACAATACAGGACAAAGTACTAGAGTAATAATGACAAAGTTACGTAATTGACGGACAATTAAAAAAAACTGTTTGCTGCAATAATGACGTAATTACACAATTCTGACATCTTTTCAATAGCTTAATAATTTTTCTGGCGAAAAAACGACGTAATTACTCAATTTTGTCATTGAACTATTAAACAACACCATATTTGGAGCTACAACGACATATTTACAAAATTTCGTCGTTGTTTCACCAAAAAGTTACTTTACTTAGAGAAACATTGACGTATTTACGCAATTTTGACATTGTTTCACCAAGAACTTATGAATTTTTGTAGCAACAACGCCGCGATTTCTCAATTACGGCATTGTTGCACCAAAAAATATCAGATTAAATGTCATAAATACCTTTACGTCGTTGTAACTCCCAAACACAACCACACTCAGCGGGGCGCCCCGCGTAACTGGCCATCCAGACGTTGTAGCAACAGAAATTACGTTCTTTAAGTCAATTCTACAATGACATTCGCGCCATCTTGCGGCAAATAACCACAAATCCAATTCTGTCGATGTTTCTCCGGATGTAAATAGTCTTGAAGCACATTTTGACATTATTAACTTGTTTTTAAAATATAGTGTAATTACGTCATTGTAGCACCAAATGAGCGATGTAAGACTCATGACACATCATGCATAACTACGCGTAGGTATATATACATATATCTCTGTATAATGAATTATTGATAATTTTTTCTATGGAATAATAAAAGATCGTAATGAAATTAGAAGAAGTCATTTTAAGGTAGAACATTGATATTTGACTTGATACCTATTCTGTGCCTAAGAGTTTCTTCGAAGACGTCTTTGAGGAGACAAAAGTATCTCTGTTAGTGAGATACTTTCATTTGTGCACCGGTAAACAATAGATAATTAAATGAAATTAGGGGAACGGATTGATATAGAAATTATTAAAGTAAGTAAATTTAAGAAAAAATAATGAATAAAGTTTTTAAATATAAGCGTTTTATGTTCTCGGAGGGGGTTAAGTGGGGATACTCTGCCCCTTTCGCGCAAAATAACTGTTAATATGGGGCTTCTATGACACCACTAAAAGTGACGTCATATGTGTTATATCATTCTTTATCTAACAAGATTTTTTAATACCTATAACTTGGCTACATTGAATTTGATAAATTTTGATAGAATCTATTGAATATTGACAATTGAAAACAAAAATAGACCGCACCCCCATGGCTTTATCTTAGACACGCCACATCATACAAACTAGCCTTAAGTAGTAATATACATAAATAATAGCACAAAGACTTCTATGCCATTGGAAACTGACATCTTTCTATTAATTAGTCTCCTCATTAACTTCTCCAGAAGTGGAGAAGTGAAGCCGTCCGAAACAGTCAATGCTAGTTCCCAGTTGAGGAATACATGAGGACATATCGGTTGTTTTTTAAATAACTTTTCTATATAATTAGTGCCATGTTATCCATGTCGCTTCAGTGGAAGTAGTTCAGCTTATCAGCACTAATATGGCCACATAATCTCATCTACTTCCTAAAGTATCAACTTAAATTACTCACACTTATCTGTATACAAAGCAGACATATTCCAAGCAGCACGCATGCGCGAAACTGCACGTCCATTTTGTCAACATGGTGGCTTGGGAAGTGAGCGCGCTAACAATTAAAATAATTGCCAATTTGCATTGTAATTTTATTTGTGGTGTTGTATTTGTTATCGCTTTTAACGAGTATTTTGTTTTGACTTGTATCTACTTGCCTATGTAGGTACTTACCCATGAGTTTTGAGATCCTTGGAATATATTTCTTTCTGATAGTGAAATCTAATATATAAAATTCTCGTGTCACAGTTTTCGTTGCCATACTCCTCCGAAACGGCTTAACCGATTTTGATGAAATTTTTTGTGTTTATCCGGTATTTATGAGAATCAGCCAACATCTATTTTTCATCCCCCTAAATGTTAGGGGTAGTCCACCCCTAAATTTTATTTTTTATTTTTTAGACAAAATTTCAATTACTATTTTTTTATGATACAACATACAAAAATACATACAATCCCCAATTTTCACCCTTCTACGATCAACCCTTATTTTTAAATAGCCATTTTAGTAATTTAATCAGTTTTCCTCTCCGGTCGAAAACTGATAAATCGTCATTTAATTAGTTATCTCCGCCAGATGTCTAAAGGTGTCACTTCTGACCCAGTAAACAGCATAGAGTAGGGATGAGAACAAAGCCGGTCTCATTTCTTTCTCACTCCCTACACAGTTGTCGGCCATCATTATTGTTTATGCATCAAGTGTAGTAGTAACGTTGAAAATTATTATTTTGCTATCTCAGTGTAACTCTCATATTAACTTTTAATCATTCCTATTTTATCAATAATAATTAAATTATCAATTTTGAGTGTATTTTGCACGATTAGATATATAAATCAATTACTGTTCGTTAGTCTCGCTAAAACTCGAGAACGGCTGAACGGATTTATCTTATCTTGGTCTTGAAATGTTCGTGGAAGTCTAAAAGGTGAAAAAAATTCGAATAATTGCCGGGAAAACCCAAAAAACAGACATTTTCTTTTTCGCAAATAAATAAAATATTAAATAAAATTATAAATAAAATATGTAGAGTCAATTGGAACTTTATTGCTATTCAATAAAGTTCATTTATCGATTGAGGCAGTACGAAGTGTGCCGGGTCAGCTAGTAATAATATAATAATAATATCCTGGGACCTAATTCTCACCCGGCCATCTGATCCCAAACTAAGCAAAGCTTGTACTACGGAAACCAGATAACTTATAATTTTCTTTGGTAAATACATAGTTGTATATATAATTACACCCAGACTCAGAACAAACAGATATGTTCATGCACACAAATATCTGTCCTGGATGGGAATCGAACCCACGACCTGCAGCGTGAAAGGCAAGTATCTACCAACGGCGCCAACCGGCCGGTCATTAGTAAGTGGATTTTATTTTTATCTTTATTTTTAGTACTTAATATAGAAGTGATAAAAAGGTAAACTGTATGTAAATGTGTAGTTAATATGGCGCAGTGGGTAAGGTAGTCGCATGGTTCTACTTAAGCATTCATGTTTTGGATACCCACACGGTCAACTATTAATGTGTAGATGTTCTAGTTCTGAGTTTGGATGTGATAGTTTGTTTTCCGTGATACAGATATTTTATACACGAGCGCGGTCCTTCACATTTCTAATAAAAATAATAATAATATGATAAGTATTAGACACAGTGCGCACTATATTTTGTTAGGAGCCGGTCGCCAAATAAGTTTCAGGCAAAGTACAAGCGCGCACACACAATTCGCTCCATAACGTGGATCACCATACATATCTAATTTTGTAGCAAAACTTTTCTCAGGCGAGTGTCCTGGAGTCCTGAAATACAGGGTTTCCCTAGTTTAGGCTCCAGTCCACCTCATTAGTATATAAAATTATAAGTACCTGTTTTATCTATATTTACTGTGTTGTGCAAAATAAATACATTTTTATTTACTTATTTTTTATTTATTGTGTTCCTCAAGACTAATTGAATATCCCTACTGACCACAAACTGTATCAGCCTATTTAAACTATGTTTTCGATTTACACGATAATTTTATTAGTATGCATATCAATCAATGAATGGTCTAGCGATAGCATCAACCGCAGAAAATGAGGCCTTGGGTTCAAATCCTCAGTCGGGACAAAAAGTGATTTTGAGATTTTTCTTAAAAGAAGATTTCACACTATCAGCTCGAAGTCTGGGAGTGGGCGATAAAATATTCCCGTACCTCGGAGAGTACTGTTAGTTTGTGCGACTCGGTAGTTTAAAAAAAAACTACATAAGTGAGTAGCACTAGTTTTATTTTATTTTTGTATTCTGTTTTTAAAATAGGAAACACTAATAATAACTTTGTTATTTGGACTTGCGCGATAGCCCTAGTGAAGGGCAGAGTGACGACCCGGAATATATTACTTCTAGTTTCCTTGGTGAAAGCCAGCCGGCAGATCTATAACCATTCCGTAGCTGGGCAGCAATTTCACCAGAGAATAATACACTGATGGAAATAGTAAAAACGCGAGTTTGTATACAGTATTTACTGCTGATTTGCTGGTTGGCATTTGCGTCAATCGGAGATTATTGCAACTCAGCATTAAACAGCGGAAATAGGGATGTAACAACACGTAAAGCCAAGGTAAGTTGTAGGTCTTGGACCCGGCTTCTTTTCGGTCGGATGATGAGAGTGATGTAATAGAAAGTACTCATATTGTGTTTGCACTTAAACTTGCGAATTATAATATGTCCCGCGCAGATGGCTATTTTCCATTGAGACCATGACCATTAGCCACCATGGCCGAAATTGAAACAGGAGGACATTATATCAATAAATGTAACTTTATTATTTTGTATGGAGAGCCCAAAAATTATTATTTCTGTATTTCGCAACCTGATTTTCTTTTCTTTACGATACACCTTGTAGAAGTGTGTTCATCAGTCTGTCTGGCTACCATAGTACATAAGTACCATAGTACCGGATAGTTTTCTCAAGATATTTATTATAATAATAATATCCTGGGACATTATTCACACACGGTCATCTAATCTGAAACTAAGCAGAGCTTGTACTATGGAAACCAGATAACTGATATACTACATATAACACTTTTATTTTGTAAATACTTGTGATAAACAGACATATGCATGCACACAAATATCTGTCCTGGGTGGGAACTGAAGCCACGACCTGTGCTGTGAAAGGCAAGCATTTACCAAGCACGCCAAACGACCCGGCGTTTATTAAACAAAGGATAATACATAATAAAAAAATAAAACAGGATCATCATATCAGCCGAAAGACGTCCACTGCTGGACAAAGGCCTCCCTCAAAGATCTCCACAATTGCCGGTCTTGCGCTATCCGCATAAAAAAATAAAACAGGATATCGAATAACATTTTATATTATTTAAAATACACACCTAGAATTGTTCATTTCATCACAATACATTAAGTATATTTTTACAACATTATTGCACTTGGATACATCTCTAAATATTTATATGGATAAGCATGGTTACTTTACAACTAAACAGGCGAAGAGAAGCAACTTTTTATTCGTACACCTTACCACTTACTTTTGGAAGCCCTTTACTTTACTATAGGTATACAGATGGTTTATAAAATGTTATAAATAAAATCAACTATCAGAAGTCAAAAGAAGTACTACTAACTACTTTTTTATAACTCCTCCTTGTTTCTTTCTGATTAACACTTTCGCAGCCATAAAGCTGGTAGTCGTGTGGTGGGCATACCACCGTGTCTTCAACACACTAGTCGGGTGCAGGGTACCGGTAAATTGGTTACGGGATCCAAGACAGTCTAAGCGATTCCCAGGTACATGCCTGAGCCTCACCACTCAGTGTGGGTAGTTCTATTATGTGCCACTGTTTATCCAGCTTACAAGAGTTGCATTGGTGGGTAGGAGGGACTACCAAAAAAAAAATGTCAGCCTTCTGTCAATATTTTTATAGTTTTTTGAACGAACGAAATGTCTCAGTAACATTAAAGTAATGTCAATTAAATAGGCGTTCCTGTAGCTGTGCTAGTCTCTGCCGGATTTTGGTATTATCAAAATGGTTTAAATTTTAATATAATATAATATGCAATACATTGTATATTAATACATACGTTGACGAGTTTGTGATTTGATGGCTTGTTTCTTTCATCATATCAGCCGAAAGACGTCCACTGCTGGACAAAGGCCTCCCCCAAAGATCTCCAAAATGGCCGGTCTTGCGCTATCCGCATCCAGCGATTTCTTACGGCTATGTCGGTTACTTTGGTTCGCCTGCGGATCTCAACATTTCTGATTCGATCTCGCAGGGAAACTCCAAGCATAGCCCTTTCCATTGCTCTTTGGGTGACCTTGAGCCGCCTGATAAGGCCCATAGTGAGTGACCACGTCTCCGTTCCGTAAGTCATCACTGCTTGTTTCTTTATCGTAGTGGATTTTTCTGGTGTCAAGAGTTGTTTGAGCTGCCTTATAGGCCGTGTGGTTTCCGGCCTAGAAAGAACATTATGGCCACCCCATACCATTCCGTGGGCGTCGTAAAAGCCGACTACGAAATACACCAGGTAGTAGCCCTACCTATGTACTAGCTACCACCTAACTGCGGTCGCCAACTCGGATGCCAAGCGTGGTGACTACGGGAATATCCTCCAAATGGTATCGTTATTTAAACCTTTGAAGGAAGCCTATGTCCAGCAGTGGACTATATCAGGTTAATGGTGTGTGTGTGTGTGTGATAAGCCTGAGACATGCCTTAACGACAACAACCGGTACCGACAAGTTAATGCGCCCTCTGAATCACGGAGACGCTCAGAAAATAAAGCAGTTTAACGGAGACCCATCTATACACTGACCGACATGAGTTACGGACCGGTAATAGGAATGGGCTATGGGAACCTCGATTCAAATATATTATGTTTTATCTCCTCTGGATTTCTTTCTGTCACTGCTTCATACATCATATTGTCTTTTCTCTTCGGTTCCCTTTAAGTAGGTACAAATTGAAGTATGGATGAAGTGAACTCATACGTACCAAGAACATATAGTTGCTATTTACTGTGATCCGGTAGACAGGACTTACTTTAATAAAATCACGTTTCGCTACCGTTATGTACAGACGCCAGCACATCAAGCTACCCCAATCTGTCAAATTTCCCCAATTGAAAGTAAACCTTATGCTTATGCGATAAAGTTGAAAATCTATAAAAGAAATTTGACAGATTGGGTAGCTGGATGTGATGGCGTTTGTACTTACTTTGAAGTTAAATAATAACTTTTATCTGTATACCTTCCATCTGTATACCTAAATTCAAGTTACATAAGTTGGTATCACAATATTCTCATCGTCTCACGTTATCTCAACACTAACTATTCTAATCAACATGTATAATTTAGTACAACTCTATATATAATCAACAACAATTATATTTCAAAATGGAAGACTTAGTTCGGGTGTTACTCTTCAGGTTCTTTAGTATACACCACCCAGATTATACTTATGAAATAATTTGTAGAAGTTTGTAAATATATCTTTAATAATAATATGATTAAATTATAATTAATAAGTAACTATGTATTTTATTGTCAATAAGTAAAATTGTGTATAATGGTTATATAAAAATCCTAGAGGTTTCTGTATACAAATTATATGCTTGTCTCTGGTGTCAAATTTATGTAGTTTCATTTTAAGATTCTACATAAATATCATGCGTAGTCGCACGCACGCAGTTCTTATGGAAAGTTAGGCGATTTTTAATGTGGTTTCTATAGAATACACTGTTATTTTGACTCCACGATTAGCAATAAATTTGCGATGACAATGCACTGAGCTCTTTTCTTTTTAATCTGTCCGTCGACAGATGAGTTTATGGTTTAAACCAACGACATACATTGTTTATGCTTTTCCATGTTTTGAAATTGATAACATTGAGGTATTATGTATTACATAATCGTTAGCTATCCAAATATTCAATTCCTTCTAAATTTAAGATTATAGTAGGGCCAATTTAATAGATCTCATGTAACACTTCATCTAAATTCAACAACGAAACCTTAACCGTCGGCCATAGAATATTATTTAATTTTTCGTAGTTAGAACTACCCATTTGGTTATTTTTTTTTTCAATTGAAATAGCTTTAATGTTGTAAAAGGTTCCAAATAAGGTCATTTTACAATTCATTTTACTAGTAACTGACAGATGTCAAATGTAATCTATTAAATTTGCCCTACTATAAGTGTATATATACATAAATCAACTTAATAAGATTCTACACAACGGGTCGTTCTTTGCAATGGATTGTCTTAAGCGACCTTGTGTGCTTAGCGATATTTCAAGTGATACCTCCTCTCTATTTGAAACATAATACCTCAAAGATATTTATAGAAAGTATATATATATAATTTAAATTTATATAGGCAGAACTTTTGTTCAGTTTCTTACAAACGTCTTGATTTTTATATAACTATATATTAGTCAATTAACAATACATTTTGGGATAATAATAAAACCATCAACTCATTTAATTGGTTACTACATATCAATTACCTAATATTAATGTAAATATTATCCAAATATGTTTTTGATATTAATACGTGCTCGTACACGCAAATAAGTCGCTTATTAATAGCATCATTTTAATGGAAGACTTCGTTGTAATACAAAAAAATTAAATGTTTAACCTATTTTAGTGAAAGACTCTCTCACCTTGCGTATACCAACGAGTTCATCGGCTTTAAACTACTTTTCAATAGGAACTAAAACATATATTATAATGGATAAATATATTATTTAGTAGAGGTAACGCTATAATTGGCTTACATTGGAATGTAAGTCAATGGTATCATGGGTACATAAACAATGTTAACAAAACACTTAAACTGTAGAAGAAACTCGTTTCATATAAATGACTTTATTTTAGCTTTGGCTATCTACCCTCAATGATAACTATATACATACAATTTGGAATCATATTGTGAAGGCAATAGTTTTCTTGCACTTATTATGTATCTACACAAAAATTAAGATCCCTAAAACACAGTGGATCGTACTTATTAAATCGGAATATGCTCATGTACTATAGTGATACAAGATAAAAATATCTTCTCATTGTACAGGTCTAAAGAATCGTGCATTCAACGTTATTGCGTCTATAGTATATACTTTACGATATATGCATAAGTCTAAAAATAGTTCAACAATGATAGTCTAAAATTATAATAAATTAGAACGGCAGCCCTATTTTAAACGCCTTGATGAGAGCTGAACCTGAATCGTACATACCAATGACACCAAATAGAACACCAAGAGCAATAATAAAATAGTCATAAGCAATTGTAGTACTTTCCAACTGGTTCCCTTTCAACTTCAAGTGGAAGTAAGCAGGCCAGATGAAGCTCAGCATTGTGCCAGTAAAACTGCCGATGAAGCCCATGAGAATAGCGAAGTGCGGAATAAATATAGCCATCAAAATTGTGAACATTATCACTCCTAATCGCCAAGCTAGACCCCATACTTTAAGTTCGCCGTCTAGTGCATAAATTACTGGGAAAAATGTCTTAGGTTTGCCTCTGAAGAGAGCACGTTCAAGGAGATCACACGCCGCATAATAAGGCAGAGGATAGCTTAGTACAGCCTTCACGACCAGAAAGAAGTTAACGAGCCCTTTGAATCCAGCCGAACGCAGGTTGTTTGTAATCACTTGCTGAGTATCGTTTTGAAAAGTCAAGAAGCATAAATAACCAAAGATCGATTTGAAAGCAGCAGCTGCGATATGCGACCAGTCTAACATCCACTCAAACTTGGATCGGTCTTCCATATTGCCTTCTAAAGTGGGCAAAAATATTTGTGAAGTATAAGAAAATACGATAACACCCAAACTGATTGGGAAGTTTTCAAAATCCAAACTCCATTTGACTTTACCCCAGCCCCAGTCCCCGATATTGAGAATACAGTAGCCCAAGACGATAGCGTTTATGATTAGATGGCTCATGGTGCACCAGAAGGACAACATACTGACGCTTTTGAGAGACTTTAAAAAGGCCAAAGGGAGAAGAAATATTCCTATCAACATCATCCAGGATCGAGTGTCTATGGAGCCATCCGGGAACGTTCCGATCATCAAATCGCCACATACGACGACATATAAAATGCAGGTCATAAGCAGTTCAATAATTTGAGCAATGCTCACTATTTTGGCTCCGTATTTTCTGCCAAAGCACTCTTTAGCAATACTGACGTAGGAATCTCGGACTCTTACACGTTGGCCTGTTACAGGGTCATCTTCGTAGAGACATTCAACGAGGATCTTACCGGTGTAGCAGCAAATATGGGCGATGCCGATCATTGCAGCAATTGCCCAGTAACCTCCCTGAAGCACGGCGAATGGTAGGGAGACCACGAACATACCCTGAAAGAAACATCCAGTTCAAATAATTGTTACATATTACAAAATGATTTCAGGTAGATATTTTTAAAATGACTTTTTAATGAACCTGAATAGCATTGGTGACGTTCCAAGCAGCCTGATACTCATTAATCTTGGCGCCAGGTTTTCCGCCGCCCTCTTCAAAGCCACCTTCTTCAGATGAAGCGTAAAAGTCAACACTTTGCATGCTTTGAGTCCTGAAAACGAGATAATATTATATAAGTATTTTTTTATTTCATCAGAGGAAGTCATTGTTGCATTAGTGTAGAGGGTGTTAGATAACTTGTAAACAGTGCCTACATCTGTTCAGGACTATAATATATGTACATGTTATTCATAAACTTACCTGGGTGCTCCCTCCTGTTGAGGATAGGTGTTCTGATAGCTGGTGAAAGAGTCCTCGGCTTGCAGAGCACCGCTCAAAAATGGGTTAGTGGGATTTGTGGATTGATACGTCGGTGATGTTGTCTCATTCATCGTTGACAGTTCACAACTTTCTCCCATGTTATCTATAAGAAATATAATCAATACTTATTAAGGATAACTTTAAATTTTTAAGTGTAATCAGTTTGTTAGATGACATGGTGTTTGATATATCGGGTTTGGTATGGTTATTGTAACACTTAATCGATTACATATGTCACGACTGACATATGTAATCGATTAAGTTTACTTTTTATTATGTTGCATATCATATTAGAATTATGTTCTCACATGGGTTGTGGGGGTATATTATATATGATAATGGATTCTTTGATTATTTTTGCATTTCAACAAACGCAGCAAGTGACATGTAAGAATAGTGGACCTACTTATAGGAATCTTCATTTTATTGATTGACCTTTCGTGACTCACCTAAGTTAGCGAACCTGACATTTTGTGGAGGTCGCGGTGCTGGCCC
Source organism: Pseudoips prasinana (assembly GCA_951640165.1). Lineage (NCBI taxonomy): Eukaryota > Metazoa > Arthropoda > Insecta > Lepidoptera > Nolidae > Pseudoips > Pseudoips prasinana. The sequence continues at coordinate 12,512,590 of OX621254.1, forward strand.
GGGTTTTTCCGGGATCTGCTGTCTGACCGTCTGCATCGTGACGTCGAGGACATTCTTGAGAGGGGGTAACTTGAATCTACCCAGATTTATCATCTTGAAATTGATATGCCGATTCTTCTTATTATTTTTTTTTTAGGCTGCCAATATTATTATTTTTAATATTTGTTGAACTCTTAATTCAAATATGAATATAGATAGTTTTTTTATTAAATTTACATCATCGAGACATCGAATATCTATAATATTATTTTTGATATCTTACTTTCACAAACTTATGTATATTATTATCAATTTTCTTATAACACTATTTTGGAAGACTTCGTTACACTACACTAGGTTTAATTTGTATTACATTATTGCTTCACCGTGCCTTTGGTTTTACGAGCGGCCATTTTTTTGCGACATTTATCTCATCGCAGTCATTATTTTACGGAGAAAGAGTGATTTAATTTGAAGCACACACTTTTGTTTTATGTTATTTATCTAACAAATGTTTCTCGTTTGATTCTTATAATGTTTTATCATTTTAAAAGAATTTTCTGTGGTACAATGGGCTCCGGCACGGTGGGTCGACTGGGTTGGCAGCATCCGTTGCGCGGGGTAGATGCGCGGGACGACGATCGATAGGCAGGCTATATGCGAATATCTTCGGGGATACAATGTAAATTTTGGTTTTAAATATTGAGGTAGCAGTTTTGCACCTGCGATATGATTGTAAAATTGTATCGTTAGGTAAAAGCGTCTATTTCGACTCTTTTCTATATGTTATATCTTATGTATGTTTTTTTTAATCCATATATAAGATATACTTAAATATTCCATTTCAACCTAAAATAATAGGCAAATAATAGGTTTTATCTCAAATAAAAGCAAATATTTATAGTAATATATTCCGTGATAGTCCCTCGCTAGAACAATAAAATGTTCTAGCAAATGCTGAGGTGGTGCCATTTCGGTCTTGCACGGACAACAAGTGTCTTCGTATTTATTTTATTTTAATTTTATATTATATTATGTTGTCTGTGCAATTTTTTTAATAAATCTTTCTTTCTTCTTTCTTCTAAATATATTAAAATTAAACTACTTCTTTTTATGGAATTAAAAATCTATATCATTTTAATTGTGGTTTACATTTAAACTACCTACTGTATTAAAACATTATCAAAACATTCGTTTAATAATTAGGGTACAGTGTGGGATCTTTTAAGTAGCAGTGAAATGAATTCTTAAAGGTCGGCAACGCGTACGTTAATAGGGTGTTACAAGCGTCCAGTTTACGTTAGCCACTTACTATCAGCCATACGAGATACGTGGTTTTGTAGGTAGATAAAAAGAATAAGTTGCCCAAAATGTTTGATTATAACATTTTAGGCAAATTATTCTATGTAACTATGTGATATTTATTACGTATAGGTTACAAATGTATTGGAATATAACTTAAGACAATGACTAACATAATAACAAAGAACCTAAATAAACTTATGAATATAATATCTACATTAGAAAGAAAAACTAAATCTACGAAATAAAACAAATGAAAATAAAAAATCTAAATTATTCTATGAATTATTTATTTAATATTTTCTTTCAATGATTTAAACAGTTAGCCAGGTGTTAGGGTTTAATCTTGATAACAAAATATTTATAATTGACCAATCAAAATGTGTTATCTCAAACGTTTTAGTACTAAAACACAGATTGGCAGTTTCAATAATTGGGAGTTAATTGGTTTTGAGTGCGTTACACGGCGAGCTACATAGTTTTCGGTATGGTCCGCCCGTGTGGTTTGCAGTTTTTATTTATTTTCATATGGTTATTTACAACAATAGTAAGTAGATATCAGTGTATATGATAGTTTTCCATTGTACGTATTTTTTTTTCTCGAACCGGGGCGGTGTGGGCTTCTTTAGATACTGCGCCATATTTGTATATAGTGATCAGAATCAAGGCTTCTTATATTATAAGCACAGTTACCTAATTGAGTACACCTCAAGCTATACATTTCCAGTATAAGCTGATCTCGCGTTGTATAGGATTTACATATAATGAGAGCTTATATTGGAAATGCATAGCTTGACGTGTAGCCGTGTGTACATGCAAATTATTTGATGTTTTTTATAACTAAGCAAAGTAATAACAAAGCTTTATAAATGCATAAACAAAGGTTAATCAACTAGGTTACTAGCTAATGCTTTTATAACTTTAGTGAACTCGTAATGATACAAAATTTTTATATTTTCTTTGTAATGTTAAGTCGCTGCATATATCCTTTTTTAATATTATGAATGTGAAAGTTTATGAGTATGGATGTTTGTTTCTCTTTCACGCAAAAACTATCGAATGGATTTTATTGAAACTGAACTAATATAGCTTATACATATATCCGAATACGACATTGGCTTTAATTTATAAAGTTTAACGCGGGTAAAACCGCGGGGCACAGCTTCTCAACTTCGCTATAGCTTTTGTAGCTAGTTATGCTACGCGCATTAAACTACGAACGTAGAAACTATTATTTATAATTTCTACGCTATTCTATGGCCCTTAGGAACTCTATACTACGCCCGCCCGTAGCAACTTTATACTACAGGCGTAGCAACGTAAATTTGCATACGTAGCAACGTTATACCTCGCATTTTGCCTGTTAATAAGGGACAATTCATACATTACATCAGTAGTATTTTATGATGTAAGAATGTTTGCCCATGTCTTTGGCACAATTGGTCGTATTCGAATGATGCCCTGGTGCAACGTATTTTCAATTTTAATTTTAGTAACGTTAAAATTAAAACAGCATTTTGTTTGGCTTTACTGGCGCTAATTGAGCGTTACGGACTTAAGGGAATTGAGCGTGAATTTTTGCAGCTGACATGTGCCAATAAGTGATGCAAACAAATTAAAACCATATGTAAGTATTAATAGGATTCGTCATAAATTACAATACATATGTCCTTATCACGCTGTGGTACGCCAAACTGAGCTAGTATAAGAGTAACCTCATGTGCTATGAATGAAAATAACTTAGATACTATTTCATATTTTCTATGTCCATTCTAGCGATGTTACATAATAAGCAACCACCCTTGCTGTCGGGAGCCGTCGGAGAACTTAACCCTGGCCATGGTAATAGACGCATATGAGATCTACGGACACGACCCAACCGAGAAGCTAGACTACCTTGCTCACTACCAGATTGAGATGATGAAAGTCAAACGGGCTCCTGACCAGGTAACAAATCAAATAATAATAATAGTACCCTGGGACATTATTCACACACGACCATCTGATCCCAAACTAAGCAGAGTGGTAGTAAGTTATGGAAATCAGATAGCTGATATACTACAATATTACTTTTCTTTTGTAAATACTTACATATATAGATAATTACACCCAGGACAAATGGACATGTTCATGGTCACAAATATTTGTCTTGGGTGGGAATCGAACCTACGATCTGCGGCGTGAAAGGCAAGCCTCTACCAACCACGCCAACTGGCCCGTCAATATTTCATGTTTCAGTCATCAAATTGTTGTGATATATAAATACTACTATGTCAAGAAAGTACCGGGAAAGATCAATAATAAACAAAATGTTTGTTATTCATCCAAATTTATTTTATCACCTTCAAAGTATGCTCCTTCAGAAACGATACACTTACGCCAACGAATAATCCATTCATCAAAACATTTTTTAAACGCTACTTTCGGAATTGAGTTCAGTTCTCGCCGCGAATTCTCTTTTATGTCTTCTACCGATTGAAAACGGGTACCACGAAGTGTTAATTTGAGTTTAGGGAAAAGAAAGAAGTCAGCTGGAGCCATATCTGGTGAATATGGTGATTGCTGGATGGTATTGGAGTGTTTGGTCAAAAATTCGTTCACAATGATGGCCTTGTGCGAAGGCGCATTATCGTGGTGCAAAATCCAAGAATTTTCTTTCCACAAATCTGGCCTTTTTCGTCGAATTTGCTCTCTTAAACGCCGCATAACGCTCAAATAATATTCTTTATTTACCGTTCGACCTTCCGGTAAGAATTCAGAGTGCACAACACCGCGATAGTCAAAGAAAACAGTCAACATGACTTTGACTTTTGATCGACTTTGGCGTGGTTTTTTCGGTTTCGGTTCAGTTGGAAGGCGCCACTCCGAAGCTTGTTGACTAGTTTTCATGTCAAACTCGTAAACCCACGTCTCGTCACCAGTAATAATGCGTTTCATGAATGTTGGGTCGGAATTGACTCGTTCTACCATGTCCTCAGCGACTTTCATGCGATTGAGTTTTTGGAGAAAATTCAGGTCTTTTGGGACTAGCCGAGCGGCAACATGTTTCATACCCAAATGATTAGTTAAAATGGTACGAATCGACTCGTGAGATACAGAAAGTTCGGCGGCTATCTCTCTCAGAGTTGAATGAGGATTTTCAGTCACTATTTCCTTCACTTTTGCGATGTTAAGTTCAGTTGCAGACGTTGATGGCCTACCAGAGCGAGGCAAATCTTTCATCACATCTCGACCGCTTTTGAACGCTTTGAACCACTCATAAGCACGAGTTTTTGATAAAATCTGTTAACCGTAAGCCTTCTGTAACATTTTCAGTGACTCCGAACACGACATTCCCTTAGCGATGCAAAATTTAAGACAAACTCTTTGTTCGATATTTTTGTCCATTATGAAATTTGCAATACACACTCTATATGATATTACTAAAACCAGCACTGTATTTAATATAAATAACAGATGCAACTCAAACTCCGCGCCAAAATGGAAAACAGTTGTGCCAATCTAACAACAACAAAAAAAAAAAACAAAAGTTTGAATGGAATTGGAAAAAAAAGTTTGGAACCATAAACAAATCATTCATACCCGATACTTTTTTGACTGAATGTATCTCTCTGGGCGGTCCAAAGAGGTGACTATGCGTTACCAACTGCTGTTTCAGCATCGTGGAAAATGTTATAAACTAAAATTGGATAGCTTGAAAGGCATTTTCAATAGATATGATCCTTCTTTCTACTGCGAACATATCAGTCTGATTCATTTCTAGAGCCAAGTTGGATGGCTTCTACATCTGGTAAGGGTGTTTGCAAAGGGACTCAAAGATTCAATCTGCCGGTGTATATCGTTTGTAGGCTTTGTAGCTAATGGCAGAGAGGCTTACCTGGAATAGTAGATTTCGATTCCCAATTTCGAATTTAGATGTTTTCTGCAATCCAAAATATGCTATTCAGAACTAAATTGTTTCAACAGTGTTTTTGTAATATTAATTTGAAGTACTTGTGCGTTGAAAACGTACCTTACTCCAACATTAACAAGGATGGTTTTTGATTGTTCGTGTAGATGTTGATTAATCTTTTCTCCAACACACCACGGCAGGTCTCCATAATCTTGATTGGGCGTGCCGAGCACTTTTTGGGTTTGTCGTCTATATATGCTTGCGCCTGTCAAAAGATTAAAAGAAAGATATACTTTTATTTATAATACACAACAATCATCACACTAATATTATAAAGGCGAAAGTTTGTGAGTGTATGACTGTGTGAGAACTCCTTCACGTCTAAACCGCTGGAGCGATTTTAATAAAATTTTGTATGGAGTTAGCTGACACCCTGGATAATCACATCCTAATCCTAACTAATATTATAAATGCGAAAGTAACTCTGTCTGTCTGTCTGTCTGTTACTCTTTCATGCCAAAACTACTGAACGGATTTGAATGTTTGGTATACAGATGGTCTAGACCCTGAGAAAGAACATAGGCTAATTTTTATAGTGAGGATAACACATAGGCCATATTTTATAAAGTTTAACGCGGGTAAAACCGCGGGGCACAGCTAGTAGGCTATACTTTATAAAGTTTAACGCGGGTAAAACCACGGGGCACAGCTAGTCTTCTATACTTATATAAAAAAATGTCTGTATTTCCTTTATAGAATCGCAAACTATGTATTTGATCATGTGATGATCTTCAGAAAGGTGTTATGCAGGAGGCCACAAAGGTTTCTGAGTTGGTACGACCTATCTTCGATAGATGGTGCCACTGTCATTCCATTGAATTTCATATATTGCCGTAGCTCCGCGCGCCTGAATACAAAATATTTTGCTGTGTACCATAAATAGGTGCCAACTGCAGCAAAAAATTCTGCGCTGGTATTCTAGTTTTCCCCAGTGATTGACGCCAAACATATAATTTCTGCATAGGTATTAAAAAAAACACACGGCTATTAGAGAATAACTCTGGTGCACTTTAGACATACCGAAACGGAATGCACTTTAAATCAAAATACAAAATCAATATTTAGTTTTAATTCCGCTAATTGTCAGTTTAATCATGCTGGGATGCAATTTGCACCGCCCTCCCGCCCGCAAAAATGTGCACATGCAAGAAGGACAATATAAAAAGCAAATTACATGCACCAGTACGATACCCAACACGTGTTTCGGTCCTCCACGGACCATTCTCAAGGGCTGCTAACTCGTCGAGTGCTCGAAGGAGACTGAAAGTCAACGAGGCGAGCGCTCTTTTATATACTACCAACCGCATGGACAACTATTTCTAACTACCCCCAAATGTTCGTAGTAAAGGAGATGAAACTAAATTTACTGGTGCATGTAATTTGCTTTTTATATTGTCCTTCTTGCATGTGCACATTTTTGCGGGCGGGAGGGCGGTGCAAATTGCATCCCAGCATGATTAAACTGACAATTAGCGGAATTAAAACTAAATATTGATTTTGTATTTTGATTGTTATGGATTTCCGCAAAGTAACGCCTGATTCCATTACTTATGGAATGCACTTTGTTAATTTAGACTGCACGTGTGGCGTACCGGGTAAGTCAGTCACCTCGGCGTTCCTTCAAAGACAAAATACAAAGACAAAATTTATTTATTGCTTATTACAGGTAGAAAATGTGTTGTATCTTATATTAAGGATCTCTGTAACATACCAATGAGGTGTGCAATATTTTATACATTTTAATTTACATAGCATTACACATCAATACAATTTCGTTTTTAAAAATACCAATATAATCCATTTACGTTTATCATTTCCTATAAATAATTAAAATAATTAAGTCACTAATAAACATCTTTGGTCATACAATTAAATGTCAAGTTTTACTACATATTATAATAATATCACAAATAATAATTAATAAGTATCACAATATAATCATTACTAAAACTAAATTCATTCATTTTTGTCATTTATATAATCATGTATTGAGTAATATGCCTTATATATTAAAAATTCTTTCAGCTTACGTCTAAACAAATTTATTGCGTCAGCATTTTTTATAATATTGGGTAGTTTATTATAAAGTTTGACCCCGATCCCAAAGACAGACTTTTGAAAATGTGCAGTTCGGCATTTAGTGTAATGTAATCGATTTTGATGACGTTCCTTGTCCCGGGTTTGATTCCCGCGCCGGACGACTATTTGTGTGACCCATAAATAGTTGTCTGGATGTAATTTTCTGTCGTTTATTATATGTTTGTAAAGTACCGCACGACAAAAAAGTTTTGGTAATAGTTTACTGTATTCTTTTTTCCCGTCATGCAAGTAAGTACTATATTATAGCCCGTTCTCACACAATGGAATTTGAACATGGCCGTCAAGAAAGTTAAGAGTCACGCCCTCGATAAAACGACAATATGTAACTTTTATCTAACGTTAGTTTATTAAAATGGCACAAAGCCAGATTTTATAAATTGCCCTTTTGGGTACGTTGTCGATAGCGTCAATGCATTAGGTTGTCAGTTTTATGTGAAAATCTGTCGAGAGCCCATTCCAATCAAATCTCAGCAAGGGACTAGTCCACCCCACAAACTATCTTATTTTACCGATCGATGCCGCAATTGGAGCATGCGGATGTCTTTATGTATACTTCGAGACAATCGTGGTTGTGCAACACAGCAAACTTGGAGATTCAGGACTTCTAATAACATTTTTTTGAAGTGAAAACTTCTTTAGCGACGTTGTTTTTGGAATGGGTAAAAAATTATAAGCTAGCGTCAGAAGACGTGTCCTGATCGAATGTTCGTAAGACGGAGGGTTTTTTTAATTCTCACTGGCCGTTTATACACTCACATGACCGCAGAAATGTTTTCATAATTATGTTAGATCAGGCCTGGCCTCAGCAGAGTCTCTCAACAAGTGGGTCTAAAAATGAACATGGATAAGACGAAAATCATGTCGAGCATCCATGTTGCACCCACTCTAGTTAAGGTTGGAGACTCTGCACTCGACGTTGTAGAGAACTATGTTTACCTAGGACAGACCATCCAACTAGGTAGGTCCAACTTCGAGAAGGAGGTCAATCGTAGAATCCAACTCGGCTGGGCAGCGTTCGGGAAGCTACGTAATATCTTTTCGTCCCAAATACCGCAGTGTCTCAAGTCGAAAGTCTTCGACCAGTGTGTGTTGCCAGTGATGACTTACGGAACAGAGACGTGGTCGCTCACTATGGACCTTCTCAGGCGGCTCAAGGTCACCCAAAGAGCAATGGAAAGGGCTATGCTTGGAGTTTCCCTGCGAGATCGAATCAGAAATGTTGAGATCCGCAGGCGAACCAAAGTAACCGACATAGCCGTAAGAATTGCCAAGCTGAAGTGGCAGTGGGCAGGGCACATAGCTCGTAGAGCCGACGGCCGCTGGGGCAGAAAGGTTCTCGAGTGGCGACTACGAACCGGAAGACGCAGCGTGGGCAGGCCTCCTACAAGATAAACCGATGATCTTGTGCGGGTCGCTGGAAATCGCTGGATGCGGATAGCGCAAGACCGGCAATTGTGGAGATCTTTGGGGGAGGCCTTTTTCCAGCAGTGGACGTCTTTCGGCTGATATGATGATGATGATTTATAGCCAACTGCCTAACCAAATTTAGTTCTATTTTTTTAATTTATTGCCTCTATAGGGAGGAACGCAATTACTATGAGTCTTTACCGCCCAAAGGTGGGAAGTTGCATCTTCCACTCGCTACTCGGATCAAATAAACACTACTTTCAGAGTATGAGAAATGAAAAAATAGTTTTCACTTCTATCGGCAGTCCCCAAAGACTGCCCCGCATTGTTTTAACAGCGAATACTCAATAAACCTTTTCCCTTAACATGCGGCCTAACAATATTGGACGAACGAAGCGATCTATCCAATTAATAGAGTATACTTATAAAATAGCGACAACAGTGCTAGATAATACCTACTCCCAATAATAATAATAATGTTGTCCTGGTCAAATTTCGGCCATGGCGGCCAGTCTAACTATCCATATTTTAATTATTTACATGCGCATTTTGAAGTCTATAAATAAATAGTGATTGATAGGATATGACAAAATAATGTATTCTAATTAATGTTTTACTTCGCAGTACATAATAAACGAGCATATTCACATAGCAACCGATCACCTGGCGAGGTTTGTTCATATGCATATCAAAGAACTTAAGGTGAGTGTCATAATAACCTCTTTTTTGTTCTGAATGCATTTTTATCTTATATATAATTTAATTATGTACGACTCATGCAGAAAAAGTGTAAGATAAGATGATATTTATAAAAAAAACGACTGTGTTTTATACCACAAGACTGAAGTAAAACATAATACGTAAATGGAGCAGCGGATAAGATAGTCACCACTACTCATTCAGAATAAGTGTAAGAACAGATGATATTTATAATAAAAAAAGGATCATGACGAAAGTGAAACATAATACGTAAATTGCGCATGGCGCAGCGGATAAGACGGTCGCCTCGCCACTTCGTGTCCCGGGTCGATTCCCGCGCAGGACTATTTGTGTGAACCACAAAAAGGTGTCTTGAGCCCTGTATATACTTTGTATACGTCAATTATATGTTTGTAAAATACCCCGCGACACAGGGATATATTTACTTAGTGCGGGCGTTGTCTAAAAAAAACATGGCTCTGAGAGAATGACAGAAAGAAAATGTGTGCTCGAACCTCTCTCTTGCCCCTACATATTTCGTTAATAACACCCAGACTCAAGATAAAGATGCACACAAATATCTGTCTTGGGTGGGAATCGAACCCACGACCTGCGGCGTGAAAGGCATGTATCTACCAACCACGAAAACTGGCCCGATTCCATTATATATTTAACATTTCTAGGTGCTGCTCATAGCATTGGACGATGCATTAGATAACATGCTCACGATGTATGATAACCACAATGCGATCAAAAATGAGAGGATCGCAACATTTACTGCTACAGCTGGTGGCGCGGTGCCATCGGAGTTTTATTTGAGCCAGGGTGAGGTTAAAACCATTAGTTCATAGCTGCTTGTAACTGGTGTATGAGTGATGATTGGTCCGATCCATTTTCGGTTATGGCGACCACTTGAACTCCTGGTCGGTACCGCTGCGCGGCGGTGGTACGTCCAAGCAACAGTTTTGTTGTGGTTACGAGTGTGTCAAAAGCATGGTAGTGTGTTTAATGTTTGTTTTTCACTTCTAATACCTATTACTTATAACTCCTTCTACATATTAACTTTAACTGTTCCAAAATTCATACTCCACCGTCCGCGCAATTTTTGTAAAAAGTAGTACAAAGATTTTGCTTATTATGATGATTTCTCTACACCCGAGTGAAGCCGGTGCGTTTAATAAGACCCCTCCTCTTCTCAACAGCTGCGATAGGATTATGCAATCAAATCGCTTGAGTGATACACACTAATAGTACCAAAAAAACTAAAATGTTAAAATCTAACCGATAAAGTTTATTTCCACATCCTTTAGAAAACTTCAACTGACGAACCTAATTTTAAGCCTTCTTAGTACTCTTTACCAAGAAATAGAAACATGTGTGGACCTTGTGGTGGTTGTTGCGGTCCCTGCGGCGGTGGCTGCGGTGGATGCTGCTGTCCCTGCATAACAATTTGCACGTGCTGAACCAAGATTTGCTAGTGAGGATGTGGCGCTCGACCCGCAGACAAGCCATGGTGTCTGCGTCAGTTAAGCGCCGCAGATTTGACGTTCGTCTTGACGAGTTTAACTCCGTGCTGTTTCGTGGAAATAAACTACTATGTACAGACGCCAGCACATCAAGCTACCCCAATCTGTCAAATTTCCCCAATTGAAAGTGAACCTTATGTTTTGGTGATAAAGTTGAAAATCTATAAAAGACATTTGACAGATTGAGATAGCTGGATGTGCTGGCGTCTGTACATCAATTTTCAAGCATCTCTTGTTTTTTAATCGCAACAACAATTTTTTATCGAATACGTCAAATAATTTTCGTTATGTCTATCTATGTCAGCAATGGTTTGGCTTATGCAACTTTTCATTTAACGGAACCCACTTTTTCAGAATTCTATTGCGGCAAAAACGTATACATTTTCGTATCGGAGTTATACAGCGACATATACAGCATTGGCAGAAGTATTACACCCTACTGCCGCGGCAGAGCATTCCATTTCCTAGGTTTTGTGCATCATATGGATGAAAAACGATATTTCTTGGAGGAAGACCCAACAGTTGCGTTCTCCATGGACAATTATTTGCATGGGTTGGAATGTAATATTAGAATCTGTATTTTCAGGTAAGCCTTTTTGGCATGGGTCTCCCTTTAATACCCTTTTCATTTTACGCATCTATGAATAAGTTCTAAGTACATATATATATACTTAACTTTCTTGATTTTTAACATACTATACAGAAAATAGCAAAAAACAATGCCCTGGTCGAATTACGGCCACGGCGGCCAATCAATAGAGATTAAACATCTGCCCGAGACATTATAGTGTGTGCGCAAACGCAGGCGCACATTCTATTGCAAGAGGACAAGTACAGGATTGACGGCTTTACGTGCTCTCCGAGGCACGGGTGTGTGATACCACCAACTCTCTGAATTCCGGCTGAAACTGAGGAATTTTCTGAACGTGCTTAAGTTGGACCAACGAGGCCCAAAATGACAGATGTTTGGCTCATAGAACGACACAATTTTGGGACATACACAAAAATTATAAAAAAATCATATTTATAAGATAGGTAGGGCACAGCGTTCATTCGCTCAAAGAGCAGTCCGACTGGGGAAGTAGCTCCACTTTACAGAAGACATTCTTTAATAATAACATTAATAACTTTAATGTTGTGTTTCTGCGTGAGTAAGGTCGCCAGAGCTCATCGGGGTGGGGGAAGGGTCAGCAACACTTGTCTGCTGACTCTTAAAGGCCGGCAACGCATCCGTGACTCCTCTAGTGTTGCGAGTGTACATGGGCGGTGGTGATCACTTACCATCAGGTGACCCGCTTGCTCGTTTGTCGTCCTATGACATAATGAAAACATATTTTCTAGACTGAAGCCATCTTTATCATATTTTGATTAGATTCCCGTTCAAGAAGAACTTGCAGCACATTCGGGACGTGGCCACTTTACCGAAGGCAATAGTTAAGTGCGGCACAGTCATGTATAAGCTGCCACCGCTCACCAGCGTGTCTTGCATCATCACGTCAGGCTCCTTCATACTTGACTTCAACATACAAGGCGTGAGGTTCCGCCATTATGATTATATGCTGGTACGTATCACATAGCTTGGTGGTTGGACGGTCATTTCAACAATCATCATCATCATTGTAAGAAAGGTAGGGCATAGCGTTCATTCGCTCAAAGAGCAGCCCGACTGGGGAAGTACCTCCACCTTACAGAAGACATTCCTTAATAATAACATTCATCATTTTAATGTTGTGTTTCCGAGTGTGAGTAAGGTCGCCAGAGCTCATTGGGGTGGGGGGAAGGGTCAGCAACACTTGTTTGCTGACTTTTAAAGGCCGGCAACGCACCCGCGAGGTGTCGCGAGTGTCCATGGGTGGCGGTGATCACTTACCATCATGACCCACTTGCTCCTTTGTCGCCCTCTGATATAAAAAAAAATCATCATGTCAGCCAAAGGTCGCCCACTGCTGGGCAAAAGCCTCCCTAAAGAATGGGGGGATATAACAAAATTGCCACGGGTTCGATTCCCATATATGTATATGCTTGTACAGTACCTCGCGACATCATCATCATATCAGCCGAAGACGTCCACTGCTGGACAAAGGCCTCTCCCAAAGATCTCCCCGCGACATAGCATTCATTAAATCAATCAAATCGGAATAAAGGTACCTAATTAAATAGAATGGTGCTCATAGCTAGATGGTCTCACCGGTCCGTAAGCGATCGGCGAGGTTAAGCAACGAGGCTCACGGTCAGTCCTTAGATGGGTGACCGCCAAAATGGTTTAATTTAAGAGCGTCTCCGTGCTTCGGAGGGCACGTTAAGCTGTCGGTCCCTGTTGTAGCCATTAGGCAACGGTCGTTAAGCCATGTCGGAGGCCTACTGGGCGGCTTGAACAACTCTGACACTAGGGTAACCACTGCCCATACGAGAAGTAAGTCATCATCATGATCATCATTATATCAGCCGAAAGACGTCCACTGCTGGATAAAGGCCTCCCCCAAAGATCTCGACAATCCCGGTCTTGCGCTATCCGCATCCAGCGATTTCCAGCGACCCGCACAAGATCATCGGTCGAGAAGTAAGTAATAGAAATTTACCAAACTCCTTAACGGCACACTTGCAAATAGGCCCAGTGGGTTATAGTTCTTTTGGGGTACGATTCTATGTGGTGTGGTTGCTGGCAGGATGCATAAGTTGATAAGCTTCTAAGGACGTTTTGTTCAAGTTGTTCTGCATTAATAATAATAAAACATTTAATTCAGACAATTGTATCCATAGTATTCTTAGTAAATAGATCTTAAAGAAATAAAAAAAAATATTATATTATAATAAAAGGCAAAGTCATAGGGCCTACCCCTAGGACTTTGCCCACCCAGTGGCTTTATATATGGTTCTCAAACTGCTCTAAAATGGTTCTCAGAATGCTGTTGTGACTGCTACGCGTCCGGTGCAGTATTGGCGGCACCATCTTGCGGAAACATTTGCGATGCACTACAGTGCCTTGGTAGTCCCAGCAGCATTCTGAAACCATTATTGTATCAAACGAAGAGAATTTGCTAAGTAACCAGTGCTATTAATTGTTTTCTGCCGTAGATCATGCCAAACGGGCAAGCGTATTACACAAGAGAGGAATACACACCTTTGGTCTGTGACCACCATGTGTGTGAGTGGAACTACACTAACTTCTATGGTGGTGAGTATATAGCATGTAATATGGAAACTATTTTATAATAATCTGTCAGGCAGCCACATGAATCCAAGCATACTACGTGTATCCAACTTGGTGCCTTAGTTTGTGTTGTAATTAAATTCTATCTCGAGTCCAATATTACCACATCTTTAGGCATTGACTATAGAACTCCTTTTTTTTTGGTAAAGCAAGGGGAATACTTACGTATGCCCCCCGCAAAAGTGTCTGCCGCCTACCTAACCCGCCGTGGACTCCTTCTGGCGGCTGGTGGGGGGAGCACCTGGAACGCGGGTATACTGCTCCGGTGCCTTTTTGCGCCATGTCCCAGGTGGTAGGGACACATACCCTGGGAGGGCTCTGGATTTCCCTTCCCTAGTGCCGACTCCTGCCAGTCCGGCACAGCCACGGTGCACTTGGCGAGTGTGCTGGGCAGAGTCGAGGTTGCCCCCGTAATGGGACTATAGAAATCCTAAATGGGACTATGTAAATCGTAGGTAGCGTAAACAATAGCACCATTTGAGGTAAGTAGAGCATGAACTCTTTTATTCTATAAGCAGTTCAGCAGCTCCAGGTAAAAGCTTGTTACCTCGAGTGCATCTTGTAAGGTCGGCAAACATGCATAAGCAGCCTTTCTGATGGTAAGCGTTAAAAGTTTAGATTTCCGCTTTGCAATTAGGAATATGATCTCATTTTAGTTTTATCATCATCATCGTAACAGCTGTAAGTAGTCCACTGCTGTACAAAAGCCGCCGCCAAGAATCATCTTAGGGTCAGCGCAGACAGAGAGGAGCGCAGCGGAGAGGATTTTATTAAGGCACTAGAAAATCAACTTTAGAGCTATAGGAATAAAGTGCATATATGCTTGAACCTGACAAAATGCTCGCGCAGTCTCGCGCATTATAATGTTCAAGCATACATGCACTTTATTTAAATAATTTTAAAGTTGATTTTCTAGTGCCTTAATAAAATTCTCTCCGCTGCGCTCCTCTCTGTCTGCGCTGGCCCTTAGGGGGATAGGGGCCATAATCGCCACGCTTGGTAGACGGGTTGGCGATCGCAGTATGATGGTCGTAATCAGAAAGAAGCTGCTGCCTGTCCTCTGGTAGATATTCCCTCGGGTAGCCTTATACCCCCCACGCACGGGATGAGATAGGGTGATGATACTCTGATATACGCCGTCACTATACACAAATGTAATTATATTTGTTCTTATTCTTTATTGCAAACAGAAAATAAAAACATAAGTTAGAAGTTACAAAAAGAAAAGGTATGTATACATAGGCGAGCTTAATTCATTATTGAATTTTCTTCCAGCAAACCATCAGGAAAGAGAGATTTTCAAAATTATGGGTATACGCAGTGTACAACAAACTATTATAATTATGTACTTTGTCGGGTAAATATATTGATAAAATACACACTAATAATTACATACGATACCTTATAAAAATATATATCTATTTAATAAACTACATAAACCTACATACCTTATATATACGTAAGTTACAGAGATAAGAAGTGATTCTTAGTTCTGCTCTTAAAAATACTCAATGACGAGCTATCACGTATGCAATGTGGTAAGGAATTCCAAAGGCGTACCTACTGCGCGTACAGTAAATGAATTATTTATCATCTTGATTCTAAGGTTGATTACCAACAGGTCCATTCGTAATCCCTGGCGACCCAGGCACGGGCCTATCGCCGGTGCCACCGTTCGTAGAGCGGACTACCGAGAACTACCACGATTTGTCCACTCCAGCACCACCTGATGAAAATAGTAACATAACTTGTGAGTAGTTTCTTCATTTTTTTAAGCTATTGCATAGCTTCTATCGCGGGCCTTGAGCGTGGGGACCGAATCCAGAAATTCCGTAACGAAAAAACCTACCACCCCCCACTCCGACCGCCATCTATCGATAAATACCAGAACTTTTAATGACTTTTTTAAATATCACGCTTGTCTCTTTAGTTCAGCAACCCGCCTTTAGGTGGTTGGTTGTATTGGAAAACTACCGTAATCAGCTGTTTGTGAGAAAGTATATAGGTGTATAGGTATTTATCATCTACGTACAACAGTGAATATCTGTACTCGTATAATTTGTGTACAAAGTGTTTTAAATATGAATAAACAAAGTGCATTTATTAATGAAGAAAGTCACGAAAAAATAGTGAAAGAAAATGAGTTAGTACTCTATATACATTCATTTTATTATTATTATCACAAATGCAGTATTATAAAATAAATAAATAATTATAATTGCATAAGTTGATAAAAAATGAGTGCCACACGTCTTTTTTATTACTTTAATCATACCTACCCAGTTTTTGTTTGCAAAATACGAACTTTTTAAGTTAGTACCTAAACTGCTGTGGTTCAATAGGAAGCCAGTAAAATTACAGCATTTTTCTGAAATTCGGAATTGAATTTTTTATTCCTTCTATTACATACTTACAGTATGGGCAGTACTGCCTCGTTGGTCTAGCGGTAGCGTGTTCACCCGCAGAGAACGAGGTCCTGGGTTCAAATCCAGGGTCGGGCCAAAAGTGATTTTGGGACTTTTCTGTAAACAGAAAAATTTCTCAGCATCATCCCGAAGTCTGGGAGTTGGCGGTGTTATACCCCCGTGCCTCGGAGAGCACGTAAAGCCGTCGGTCCTGTACCTGACCTCTTTCCGGTCGTGTCGCTATGCGTCCCATCGGATCATGAGAGTGATGGAATAGAAAGTGCTCCTGTGTTTGCGCACACACTTGAGCACTATAATATGTCTCGCGCAGATGGCTAATCTCTGTTGAGACTGGCCGCCGTAGCCGAAATTCGACTAGGAGGACATTATTATTATTATTAGTTACACTAGTGTCAGAGTTGTTCAAGCCGTCCATTAAGCCTAATGGCTTCAGCTGGGACCGACAGCTTAACGTGCTCTCCAAAGGACAGAGTCACTCGGAAATTAAACCACTTTGGCGGTGTCCCATCTATGGATTGACCGCGAGTCTAATTGCTTAACCTAGCTAAATAGCATCTGGCTATGAGCGCCTCATTTTCTCATTCCTTCTATTAGTTTCGGTTGACTTGCTTAGTGACTTTTTGACTCAGGTACTGAGACATCATACCGTCAACACAGGAGCCCTAAATATGCTGCAGCAATTATACTTATTAGATTATGATTAATCAATTATTCTGTCTGCTTCTGTTACTGTACTGGTCTTCAACCTTTCGCAGACCTAAGAGTAAAATGTGGCTGACGTAACATAATTGTATTTAACATCAGTACTGTACCCATATTTGCGGGTCCATATTGGCTCACCTAAAGTTCTTTACCCGAAATTATTCTTCCCAACGATTTGTAATCCGAATGATCACTCTTCATAAAATTTTTCATCCTAATATTTTCATTCATACTATATGTAGTGCTACCGGCGATTTTCATAATACGTTTCCGAAAATTGTTATTGACGCTTCTATCCCTAAACGTAATTTCCATAATATTTTCACTCATACTTAGAAAAAAACAATTACCAAGTGTAATATATGCTCAGGAAACTTCACGTAGCGATTGTTCGCACTAATTACCGACAGAACAGCTTCATGGTGAGAGCGAGCAGAACTTACAATAAGACTTGTCAGAAGGTTGATATTGACCTATTCTGCAATACTACCTGCAGAATTAAAAATAAATTAGCACTAAACCTTTTTAGAATAGATACCTGAACAACTGCCATTTATTACTTCTATTTGACCTAGTGTTTAGCTAGTCTCCTTGATTTTCTTGGTGTTGATTTTGATTTTGCTTAATGTTATGTAAATTTTCACAAATATTCTAAATTTTTCTCTCCTTATGTTTTGTCTACCGATTCTCTTTTAAACTTATGAATATTAGCGAAAACTTGTAATTGGCCTTCATCCATTATTGCATTCTGTATTTCTGTTCTAGCTGTAAGTTTTCTAGATGAATAAAATGAAATATAGGACCGATTCGGTTCTGGCACTTCGCCGGACGCTGCCGCGGCGCGCTAGCTCGCTAACCTAAACCAATAATTATAAATACGACCGATTCGTTTCTGGAACTTGACTGAATGACTGGAGCAGGACTCTGGCTACGCCGCTCGGCTCGTGCGTTATGGTCACAGTTCTAACAAAGAAATCCAAACCTAAAAGATATGACTTTGAATAATAGATTAAAAGATGGTTATGTTGAGAAAATATAGGAAAACAAATAAAAGTATAATAGATTTTTATTGCTACTGACATTATGAAGTTGATGCTTCGGAATTATGAACATTAGAGACAGAGTAGTTAGGAATTATGATTGTTAGGATGAAAAATGTTAGGAAGAACATATTCGGATTTCAAATTATCGGAGTTAATAATTTAAGTGAACTTTGGCGCACCCCATATTTGCGAAATATATTATCTTATCTTATCACGTCTTTGAACAGACACATTGGATGGGTGTTGGTTCATGTTCCCACCGAACTACGGCTCCATCGCGGGCGTCAGCTACCTCGACCCGCTCACCGTCAACGAGAACCGATTCACATGCCAAGGTTCTTCTGGAAATAAGGTACGAATAAACTTATTTAGTCGCAAAATAGCTGATTATTATTCTTCTGGTGGCGGCTATTTCCAGTCGCCGGAGGTACTGGCAACACTGCGTCCAGTGATGAACTATTGTGCTCGCCGCTCCAACTAAACTTCCCTGTCTAACCCTGCAACATAGATAAATTGCAGAATCTTTTTGGCAGGAGTATCGATAACATCGTCCTGGTGCAAGAAGTGTTGGCCCAGGACGGTGTTACGTTTATGCATCAGTGGGTCACAGTGACAGAGCAGGTGTAGAGGTGTTTCGTCTGCGTTATTGCAGAATCTACCCACTCTACAGTCTCCGATGTTCACCGTAGACAGGTGTTTCCTGAGACTGCAATGTCCCGTTACCACCCTAGTTATGATGCTTAAATTCCTTGGGCTTCGTTTAATAGCTGATGATAAAATACATTCTTCAGTATGCCCTTTACCTACCCATTTCTTCATTTGAAAAAAGGGTGAGTTCTAAAAGGCAATAAAATCTATATAACTCGGTAGTAGATTCTTCTTAGTCGCCTGTTTAGCTACCTTCCTTGCATGTAAGCCTACCGTAAAGGTAAGGGTGTTATTATATTCTGGGACATTATTTTCATACGGACATCTGATCCCAAACTTAGCACAGCTCGTACTAATGAAACCAGATAACTTGTACTACTATTCTTTTGTAAATACATAGGTACAGATAATTACACCCTGACTCAGGACAAACAGGCATGTTCATGCATACAAATATCTGTCTTGGGAGGAAATCAAAACCACGATCTACGGTGTGAAAGGCAAATATCTGGCAACCACGCCTATCAATAGCAAGACAGTAAATGATGTTTTCAAACAATATGATATAGATATATTTAATGCGAGTATAGCGTCAGTAAGAAGGTTGATGAGCGCTGAGTTTTTCAATAACTATCGTAATGTTTAACTTTCCAACGTAGACTTTATAATTCTCCCTTTTGTTAATTAGATTTTATAAGTAACTTATTTTTTTTGGTTAAGTGTATTTATGTACTAACTGGTAATATTTTTCTTGTCCATATTTTTAACTAGATGTTTAAAAGTGAAGACCTGTAATTGGCTATGTGTTGCTTATAACATCTATTGTTGCTGTTGGTTTTTCAAATAAATAAATAAAAAAAAATACAGAAAATATAAAACATTTGCTTTTCACACTACCTCCGATCCAAATACGCGATCCAGATCGGATTTAGTGCGTATACCTGTTGCGTACTACCTGATGCGGCGTGAATGACAAGCATCTTGATGGGCTTGTTGGCGTGGTTGGCAAATGCTTGCTTTTCACACCGGAGGTCGTGGGTTCGATTCCCACCCAGGACAGATATTTGTGTACATGAACATGCCTGTTTGTCCTGATTCTGGGTGTTATTATCTATATAAGTATGTATTTACATAAGAAAAGTAGTATAAGTAGTATATCAGTTATCTGGTTTCCATAGTAATCTATACCTATAATAAAATCGTAGGAAAGTCAAAACTGTACATTTAATTATTTTTAAAGGATACTTGGGGCGTGATCGAAGCCAATAATATAAGTAGTTTTTAGAATTTTTGTCTGTGTCTATTTGTCTGTATGTATGTCCGGGTTAACTTAAAAAGTACTGCATGGATTTACTTCAAATTGCATTAATATCACTAACAGGTCGGGTCAACATATAGGCTACATATTATCACGCTATCACCTACGGGGGAGAAGCTGTGAGCTATAAAATATAAAACCGCGGTAAAACCGCAGGGCGCAGCTAGTAATGTAATGTAAGAGTTTAAGCACTATGCCCCGCGGTTTTACCCGCGTTAAATTTTATAAATTATCATAGCTCCTCCCCTTTAAGCGATAGCGTGATAATATGTAGCCTATATGTCGACCCGACCTCTTAGTGATATTCATGCAAAATTTGAAGTGAATCCATGCAGTACTTTTTAAGATTATCATAGAGTAATAGTAATAATTAATCATAGAGTCCGCAGGCGAACCAAAGTCACCGACATAGCCCGAAGAATTGCAAAACTGATGTGGCAGTGGGCGGGGCACATAGCTCGTAGAACCGATGCACATACGTCAATTTTTGAGATCTATGCGGCCAAAATTGAATTTTAAAAACTTACGGTAATCATATAGAATTGCACATGCAGAGCTAGAAGAACGTTTCGAGAATCATAACTGACCCCCACCACCTACCTGGGGTACATCACGACCGAACACAGGTAGTCGGTACTTGACCGTCAACCCGTGCGCTCGTTTTTGTTACTTAAAGTTATAAACACAACAAAAGTTACAACATCAATATTTTTTTTTCTGTGACAGTTTTTGAAGTGAAAGTTATGGATTCCATTAACCCAGGTATGATGCTTTATTTTTATTATTGTTTACTTACCCTAAATGCACAATTCGAATTATTAGGCGGTTTCAAACACATGGTGCTTTTTTATACAAATTTTTAAGTAATTTTCAACTTTAAAGGTAAATTTGTTGTATTTCACGATGACATACGATCATCATTCTTTTTTTATTTTAAAGTACAATACTTTGACTAAGAGAGAACACAAAACTAGCTGCGGAAGAGTGCGGATGACAAGACGGTGGCCCTTTTTAGTCATTAAGATTTTATATAAAAAAAATATGTTTTTTTATTAGTTAGGTAATCTTTACTTTTTGTTGTTGTAGGTACTTCAAGCACATCAGGTGTGAAAATTGTTACCCGGAAATATCTTTATCAAATTATGAAAGATGAAAATTTACCGAATTTCGATGCAAAAGTGAATTACTTAGAAAGTCATTTATTATTGAACTATGGCAATACAGATGAGGACATAAAAGATATAAAATTAAGATTTTCTTTATTTAAATCAGTCTTAAAGGACAAATGGGCAAAAAGCCACAGAAAAGAAGAGGTTTTTTTTAAAAAACAATGAGAATTGGTTAAATAGAACTTTTCAACTACCTGTAAAATCGTTGAATCGGCCGGGACGGCCCTCGAAATCGTTTGACGAATTAAGTGAACGAAGCAAGCGTCGTAAACCAGAAGAAATTCGAGCAACTGTGGGAGATGACGTCATCGTTCACGCTGCACAAACATCCTTAAGAGTACACGGAAAAAGAGATGCGTCGAAAATCCTAAAAGAAATAACAAATTTCCCTAGTCGAGCGAACGAATACAGAAAAGCAGTAAATGAAAAAGAAAATAAAGATAGTGTTACTCCTCTGACACCACCACAAGCTTTAACTATGTTTGTTGAGGCTGATCTAACAAGATGTCAGTACGAGATTATTCGGAACACCAACAAGGTATTTTATCCTCCATATTATCTATTGTTACAAGCAAAACAAGAATGTTATCCACCAAAGGAATGTCTACGGGTCACAGATATCTGCGCGGAAAGCAGCTTACAAAGTCTTATTGACAATACCGTAAACCGGTTATCAATTTTCTTGGAAGAAGTGCTATTGACGCTTAAGGAAGAACAAAGAAATTCTTTGAATATAATTTGTAAATGGGGTTGCGATGGCTCCCAGCAAGCACAATACAAACAAAAATTTAATAGTGATGGTGAATCAGATGTAAATATATTTTTGAGCTTGTTTGTGCCTCTTAGAATAGTATGTGAAAAGGATAAAAATAAAGTTATGTGGCAGAACCCCACGCCTTCGTCCCCACGATTCTGCCGCCCAATAAGGTTTCGGTTTGTAAAAGAGTCTACTGACGTGACAAAAGAAGAAATAAGATACGTTGAAGAGTCTGTGAAAGCACTGAAACCCACAGAAATAAATTTGAACGAAACAAAATTATCTTTTGGACATTCTTTTGAGATGACTATGGTAGATGGAAAAGTATGCAATGCTGCAACTGGAACAAAGTCAACTAGTCGGTGCTATATTTGTGGTGCAACATCGAAAGACTTCAACAACATAATGGATAACAAGGAAACATCAAGTTTTAAGGGTGTTAACTTTGGGCTTTCTGTATTGCATGCCAGAATTAGACTTTTTGAAAGTGTTTTACATTTGGCATATAAATTACCAGTAAAAAAATATAGGGAAAAGAGGTCTCAGGAAGAAAAAGAACTAGAAGAAAAAACAAAGAAGCAAATTCAAGAAAGATTTCGGATTGAAACTGGGTTATTGGTAGATATGCCCAAAACGAATTTTGGAAATACTAATGATGGTAACACCAGTAGAAGGTTTTTGGAAAATCCACATCTGGCAGCCGATATAACCGGGATAAACTACGAACTGATTTACAGATTAAAAGTTATATTGGAGACAATTTCAAGTGGACATAAGATTGATGCACAGAAATACGATTGTTATGCCAAAGACACAGCAAAATTATACGTCAGCCTATATGGATGGCACCCTATGACTCCGACCATGCATAAAATATTGACACATGGTGCCACTATAATAGAAAATGCTTTGCTACCAATAGGTCAGCTATCAGAAGAAGCCGCAGAGGCCCGGAATAAACACTTCCGTGTATATCGCGGAAACTTCGCCAGGAAATTTTCCAGAGAACATTGTAATATTGATGTGTACCATAGATTACTACTAAGTTCGGATCCACTTATTAGCAGCCTGAGGCCCAAGAAGAGATCTATCTCCAGAACATTTAGCCCGGAAACAATAAACATGCTAATGGCAGAAGATACTAACACCAACGAACCAGACTCAGATAGCGAGCAGCAAGATGAATCTATTATGTAATATTTTTTTGTGTAGAATTTCTCATAGATTTGTTGTAAAAAATTCGTTACATATGTTGTATACTTTGTTATATATTTTAATTTTATCGTAATAAATACAGAATTTGTTTTAAATAGCACTATAGTGCTTAATTTATTGTTTTTCAACCGTTGTATTAACGTGTGCTTGTAATATTGTACAAATTTTGCATATTTAGTGTGTGTTTCTTTGGGTATAATAAATAATTATGTGAGTTTAATGTGATTTTTTTTACCTTTATTTACAAAAAACTTAACTAAATTAAAATAAATACTCTTATTAGACATATAATATCATGCAGGCAAGATTTAAGTGTACAAATAATTATGGCCGCGTAAATGTTGAATATTGACCTATGTGCGATGGCCGTTGGGGCAGAAAGGTTCTTGAGTGGCGACCACGAACCGGAAGACGCAGCGTGGGCAGGCCCCCTACAAGATGGACCGATGAAATTGTGCGGGTCGCTGGAAACAGCTGGATGCGAATAGCGCAAGACCAGCAATTGTGGAGATCTTTGGGGGAGGCCTTTGTCCAGCAGTGGACGTCTTTCGGCTGATATGATGATGATGATGATGAATCATAGAGTAATAATATTGTGTGAGCTGTGACGCCCGACGACGACTTAGCCGTACAGCGGCTTTTGCTTTGTTTTAGTACAAAGTAAATGTTATTGTTTATTTAAGTCACACGATGAAGCCGAAAACAAGTGAGATATGGCAGTTTTTTTTATAAATAGATAAATTTAATATTTATATTACTCATAAATTACTATTTTTTCACATTCACTTTCACCTTGGCATCCGCCTCCATTTAACCTCCGCAATCGTCTCTGAAGGCCTCAGTTGCAACCCTAAGGCTGCGGTTCCACTGAGGCGGTGCGGAGACGAGCTGTGCCACGATTCACCAATCACATGGCTTCAAAGGAGAGGAGATTGTTAAGCGATTGTTAAGCCTAATTGTTAAGCGTCGATCAAGCCCGCTGCATTCTTGATTTTTTTTAAATTACTATAATTATGATATAAATTATATTTTATTCTCCAGGGCCTGTATTGGTATCCACAATGGATGGGTGCCCCGCCGCACCACCCGTACCCGACGGCGGGCGAGCGTCCGGACATGACCGCGGAAGCACCCATTTACTACCCCCATCAGGCGGAACAGGCGTCGATAGATCAGCACTCACCTATGAACTGAGGAATAAATTTATATTTACCGACAGAGTTTTCTTTTATTTGCAAGCATCATCGTTGCAACAATCTCCATACACTACCTACTTAATTTGCTGGTGTTCTTTACCATTTGCAGTTGGAAGTATCGTTTAGCGAGTGCATCATATAAACCTTTTTTATCGACAAAAATTGCTATACGATAATCAGCACATAGCATTTGTAGCAGGGTTTACATTACTTGTAGTACGATGATGCATAACCGAACCATAAGCCATTGTTGGCTGATGCAAACTTTCAAATTTTTTATGGTTCCAATTCGCATATTTTACCGTCAAAGGGTTAAATAACAAATTAATGAATAACAAAAATGGTACGAACCAAATATTAAACATCTCATCTTTCTGTTGTTAATCTTTGATGGAGGGTCTGTGTTTTCAGCCTTCCTATTCCTTTACTCGGTTGTTTTTGTCGTTATACGATCCATTTCGATTATCAGATTTTTATCATCGCACCACGCGTACCCTCAATATGGTTCAACCGTTTCACCTGGAAGCGATCTCGTTTCATTGTACACCAGATGCTGAAACGCACTTTTTGAAAAGGGCAGTATCACATTGCTCCCTTTTATTGAGGCCTAACATACATATGATAACGCTTCCACATTTGCTATCAACTCCACCGTTATTACTGAAATATTGGGTTCCAATTTAAATATAATGACAATTTACAGAAGTGGACAAAATAAAGGGTGTCATACTCCTCCGGTTTTTGAACTATCTGTGAATAATGTATATACCTATACATATTGTACATATATTGAACCTCCCCACCGCGTAGTGGGCGAAGTTATTATTTCACTGGAGTACTTGTTTAGCGATCTTTTTCCCCAAAATTCAAAAAGATGAGGGTTAGCAATAGATAACCACTAATGTTAAAGTTTATGCTTATTTAACACAATTCATTTCAAATAATTCTACTATAAACAAATTGTAACATTCAAGTCAACCAATAAATTACGCACATACTGTATGTATCATTCATTTAATACTAACTTTTCTTTTATTACTGGTTTATGTACATATACTAGTTTATGTATTATATTATGTAAGTATTCTCATTTAATAAGAACTAGTATAAAAATATGTTTATATTTATAGTATCTATATTTATAGTATGGAAATAAATTAGATATCTAATTAGTGCTATGGGCCGGTTGGCGTGGTTGGTAATTGCTTGCCTTTCGTCGTTCGTTATATATTTATGTATCTATTATATTAAATAAACATTTAGTATTGTACTAGCACTACCCCCGTCCGTGCGTGACTTCCAGGGTTGCCAACTGAAAACCAACGCTAGGTGTAACCCACCTAGCTAGTGCTGAAGTGGTGACCCTTTCGGCAGAACATGCAAGAATCGTCATTGTGTGTGCATTTTCTTCAAATCTAGGTATGTTATGTCTTGTAGAACTGTGTGTTGTATATTTGTACTCCTGATTTTCTTGTGTGTTGTGCTGAATTAAATGTTTTTCATTTCATTTCATTTCACATACGTTCCCTATACCTCTTGAACCAAGGACCTCATTATCTACAGGTAAACTCACTGAAACTGAAACGTTTTACCAACAGTCGATTGGTCCATGAATCGTTGGTCAACAGAATCTTTAAACCATTTACTTTTCATCCAAAGAACTTTTCGCCCACGAACTTTTCACAAACAGAACTCTACGTCAGTGAATGTCTAACCAACAGAATGTTTTGACCAATAACTTTTCACCCAAAGAACCATTGGCTCATGGACTGTTCCCCAACAGAATGGTACGTCTGTGAGTGTTTAGGTAACCTCTAGAAGCAATAGCCGGCAGGCACCAATATGTTATCGAATTCATGTGCGTATTATAAATTAATTATGACTTGCTGAAACCGCTGAAGAAAGCATCGTGAGGATACCTGAAAGATTTTTCAACGGTGTGTAAAAGATGTGGTGGTTTAAAGATTCTGTTGACCGACCATTCATGGACCAATCGACTGTTGGTAAAACGTTTCAGTTTCAAACTCACTACCACTGACCAACGAGGCAATGGTCAAAAATGACTGTGCTTTAGACCATATGACTGAAGTAAAACTTCAAACATATTGATTCCTTAAATTGTTTTAAGTCCAAAATCTTGAAGTCACTCACAAACTACTGTTAACTCGTCATAGGTATTTCATTCTTCTATAGCCTAAATAATCTCAAGTACCGTTTATTCGTCTAAATTTGGAGAATGTTGATTAACCCGTAATTGCGTGTAAGTCTAATTTGTAAAAAAAATATTCATAAGATATTTATTGTATGCACAAGCTGTGGGTAAACCTGAACTGGTTATGAGACAAATTGAGAAACAAAATGTGTGTTCGCACCTCGCTCTCCTGCCCCTTCAATAATATACGAAACGTAACTCTCTCTCTATTTTCACTAAGTTATATATCCCTCTCAACTTCCGTTGGCCACGCCCGGTCACACTTTTCAAAACACTTACTCCCCAAGTGATGCGTGTGTTGAATTGGTACTTGGAATCGTTTAAAAAGGCGGTAGTTTAATATTTTAACTACCATGAAATAAACTTTCTTTTATTTTTATGTCGCAACGTAGTCTGTTTTATTATATGTACACCTTGTATGTCTTGTATTTAAATGACTATTTTCCTAAATGGTTAATAAATATACCTTATAATAGATTGCCTGATTTTCAGTATATATTACACCTCCATCATACATAAAGCTTTGTTGTTGGTTAAAGGTGTAAAGTAACTTTATTTGTAACAATTTATATTTTAGAGCTTGGCATCATCTGGATATATTTAAGTCCTTGTAGTTTTATCTAACACGGTTGTAAAAAAGTTTTACTTAAATAACGAGCAATATTAACAGTATAAAAACAATTGCTACCTTTGATTTGGCACACCACGCGTACCCGCAATATGGTTCAACCGTTCCACCTGGAAGCGATCTCGTTTCATTGTACACCAGATGCTGAAACGCACTTTTTGAAAAGGGCAGTATCACATTGCTCCCTTTTATTGAGGCCTAACATACATATGATAATGCTTCCACATTTGCTATCAACTCCACCGTTATTATTGAAATATCGGGTTCCAATTTAAATATAATGACAATTTCCAGAAATGGACAAAATAAAGGGTGTCATACTCCTCCCGTTTCTTTTGAACTATCTGTGAATAATGTATATACCTATACATATTGTACATAAATTGAACCTCCCCACCGCGTAGTGGGTGATGTTATTATTTCACTGGAGTACTTGTTTAGCGATATTTTTCACCAAAATTCAAAAAGATGAGGGTGAGCAATAGATATCCACGAATGTTAAAGTTTATGCGTATTTAACACTAGTGGCTTAGCACATTCATTTCATTTCAATATTAGTAATAATATCTGGGGACAATGTCACACAGATCATCCTAGCCCCAAACTAAGCAAAGCTTGTACTATGGGTACCAGGCGACGATATAGATACTTATATAGATAGATAAATACTTATATACATAGAAAACACCCATGACTCAGAAACAAATATTCGTGCTCATCACACAAATATTTGCACTTACCGGGATTCGAACCCAGGACCACCAGCTTCGTAGGCAGGAGCACTACCAACTAGGCTATGGTGACCGTCTATATTAACAGTATAAAAACAATTGCTACCTTTGATTTGGCACACTATTCCAATTAATTTTAGTTTTACTATATCATCATAATAGGTCTTTACCTATGAAATTGCCGTTTTGTATGAAAAAATTTAAACGAATTTTTTTCATGAATTTTTTTATTTGTATTAATCGAAGTAATCACCCATGCAATCAATGCATCTTTGCCATCGCAGTGGCAGTTTATTGATGCCCTTCTTAAAGAAATCAGCTGGACGGGAGGCAACAAATTCTTCAAAGGCATTTTGTACTGCCTCTCGGGTATTGAATTTTTTTCCCGCCAAGAAGTTATCCAAATTCTGGAAAAAGTAGTAGTCTGTAGGCGCAAGGTCTGGTGAGTAGGGCGGATGACGGAGAGCTTCCAACCCCAGTTCTTGCAACTTGGAGACCGTCTGCTGTGCAGTATGAGGTCGCGCGTTGTCGTGCAGGAGCAGCGGAGACGAGCGATTGACCAATGCTGGTTGGAGATGCGCCAGCTTCTCCATCATTGTGCTCAGTTCTTCACAGTACACATCTGCAGTAATGCTCACCCCGTTTGGTAAGAAGCTGTGATGAATCACACCGGCGCTAGACCACCAAACAGTGACCATCACTTTTCTAGGGGTAAGTTTTCGTTTAGGGCATTGTTTAGGTGCTGAACCAGGATCCAACCAACTTGCTGAGCGCTTGCGGTTATCAAACAGAATCCATTTTTCATCGCAGGTAACAATGCGGTTCAAAATTCCTTCATTTGTGTGTCTGTTGAGCAGTGCAAGGCACGTCTCGACGCGTACTTCGCGCTGGCGATCATTGAGTTCGTGGGGCACCCATTTGTCAAGCTTTTTTACCTTGCCAATTTGACGCAAATGGACCAATATTGTTTTGACGCTAACGTCGAAAGCTGCTGCTAATTCAGCCGTAGATTGTGTATCATCAGCTTCCACAACCGCCTTTAATTCGTCATTGTCGACCAAAGTCTTCGGACGACCGCGAGGTTCATTTTTCAGGTCGAAATTTCCAGAACGGAAGCGAGCAAACCAATAACAGGTGGTGCGTTGGTTTGTAGTGTTAGCTCCGTAAACGTCGTTGATGTTGCGTGCCGCTTGTGCCGCGTTGCTGCCACGACGGTACTCATATTCCATAATTACTCGAATTTTTAACGTATCCATGATGACGAAAAAGATTGAAATGCGATGAAAATGTAACACTAATCAATAAAGAAATGACTACTTTTGGAAAAAAGAATCCATGTTTTTAAAATAAAATTAATTTGAAATTAGAATTCTTAGCCAAACAAAAATTATTTTGATTTGAAATGGCCAGTACTGCAGAACGGCAATTTCATAGGTAAAGACCTAATATTAGCCGAAAGACGTCTACTGCTGGACAAAGGCCTCCCCCAAAAATCTCCACAACTGCCGGTCTTGGATTGCCCGCATGCAACGGCAACCCGCCACCCTTGTGGACACCATTCGACATTTTTTCTGCGCCTGCGGCCGTCGGTGCTATAAGCTATATGCTCCACCCACGGCCAATTCAGCTTGGCAATTCTACGAACTATGTCGCTATGATTCGCCTGTGGATTTCGGCATTCCTGATTTGATCCCGCAGGGAGACTCCGAGCAGAGCCCTCTGCCGCTCTTTAGGTGACCTTGAGCTTTCTTTTGACGCCCATAGTAAGCGACCACGTCCCTTTTCCGTAAGTTATCCAGTAATTAGTATAATTAAAGATAAAACATATAAAAAAGAATATGACTGGTATGGTTGGTGTAAAATGAAACCAACTAAATACGATTTTTAATAACTTTTATTCATATTCGTAATAATCATAATTTACACAAACATAACGATACCTAAGGTCAACACATTTGTTGAAAATTTTAATCTAAATATATTTAAAAATAAATGTCGAGTAATTTTAAGATAACTGTATTGCACTTATAATTTATCATTTATATACCAAACTTTATACCGCGGTTATAGAACACTCAATTTAGGTGTTTTGCTAGAAAATATTATAATTATAATTTCCAAACATTTTATTCGTAGTAAATGTTGCCATAAAATCACGTCATGAAAATATTCTTATAACAGACACAGTGTTAGAAATATATTTCACATCAAATTTGAATGGAAAATCAATTTTATAAGAGAGGATTTCGTTATTCAACAATAATTTAATG
Source organism: Pseudoips prasinana (assembly GCA_951640165.1). Lineage (NCBI taxonomy): Eukaryota > Metazoa > Arthropoda > Insecta > Lepidoptera > Nolidae > Pseudoips > Pseudoips prasinana. Next base: position 12,543,081 of record OX621254.1, read on the forward strand.
GTAACACTAATCACGTAAGTTCTATGTAAGTGTTACCACCGCAAAAATATCACTAATCTACTAAAAACTTATTTAGAAGAGCCTATTTTAGTCGGATATCACACTTGGAAACATTATTGTACCACATTGCAGGATTTGTAAGCATTAGAACAATATCAACTCGCCAACTACAACTGCAATGTATGTATATAATTTCTGCGGCAAAAATTTTATATTAACACTATCTTCTCTTTAAATAATATTTTGCATTATTAGGCTTTAGGTTAAATGCCCTCATCGGTCCGTAAGTGATCGGTTTCCAAACGTCGCCATGCTTTGAAGGGCAAGTTAAACTGTCGGTTCCGGTTGTAGTCAACAGTCGTTAAGTCATGTCAGAGGCTCTCTTACATTAGTTACCACAGCCCTTACGATAAGTACTATTAGGCATATATAAAATAAAATAAAAAAATATCTTTGTCACAGTTCACCCTTAAATAGGTTTTGCTCTATTTTTTTCATTGTTTTTGGACCTTCTTTCAAAGTAGCACGGAGCCTGTTTAAGGGTTAAGTGGCCACCGGCATGGATAAACGACTGTTGTCTTATAACTGCAACCGGGACCCACGCGGCGAAGCACGACTTCAGAATTAAACCAGTTTGGTGGTAATCCAAACTGAACGCGTGCTAGATCCTTAACTTGGCCGATCCCCTACAAACCGTTGAGGATTATAGGTTATATTTAAACACCAACAACCTCGCAAGACTAGATTGCTAACATCATAAGCAACAACTTTTGTTCTACGACTTCGGTCATAATCCAATACATGAAAAATAAAATGATTTTAAAAGTTTTTATTGTACTCTCGTGACATTTGTAGGTCTATGTTTCATTCATAAACGAAAGTTCGACACGCGAACAATGCTAAGCTCGCTTTGCGATGCTCGTAGAGTTATAAACATTCAAGCGGGAAATTAAACTAATACTTATTTTTGTATGAAAATAAAATCTAACATATTATCAAAAGTTGTAGAACAGAAGTTGTTGCTTATGGTGTTAGCTATATAATCCTGAATGGTTGTTGGTGTTTTACAAGTAAACCTGTATATCGAACTATAGTACAGACGCCAGCACATGAAGCTATCCCAATATGTCAAATTTCCCCAATAGAAAGTGAACCTAAAGCTTATGTGATAAAGTTGAAAATCTATAAAATTAATTTGACAGATTGGGGTAGCTGGATGTGCTGGCGCCTGTACTACTTTAAACATAATATATGTGGTTACGTTTCTCTTGATATTAGTATAAGAATCATGCCCGAATAAATTTCCAATATCCTTCGAATTTTATTCTTGTGTCGTCTTTACCGCGGACATTATAATAAGATTTAATGAAAATATGCTTTACTTTTATAATTTGAGGTAATCATATTGAACCATTTGGCGATTGTTAAAACCACATTGTACAGTTTTGGCAGGCGAGTTACAACGCATATCTTGGAATGACTATAATATGGTATAATATAAAAATATCCTATTGACCCCATGTTAGTAACTTAAAAAAGGGTACCACACATAAAAATGTATGTTAAACTATATATTTTGTTATAAATGTGAAGTATTAAAAGTAAATGCAAAAGGAGATAGGAGGGTTTAGCCGAGAACTAAAAAATGTGCACTTACGCTAAGGCGGCATACACGATTCTATTTAGATATAAGAGAGCTATAAAAAGTTTAATAATGATTCAAATCACATTTACCAAACTTTAAACTCTACTTCTTACGGTCACACGTCTACACGTGTCGTAGTCAAATACCCAATATATATTGCTGCAATATGCTCCCCCTACCCAAGATGCTGTCATTTTTTATAATAATATAAATGATTTTTTATGCTTTTGTGAACTTTATTTAATGATGTGTAATTAGTTCTTAATATAATATATAAGAATACTATACATTTTTGATGTACCTATGTTGTAGTTCACTACACGATTTGCCTCCAAAACATAAATTAATATACTGTAAAAAAGTATGATTTATCCATCACTAGCTTACTCAAACAGTTTTATTAGCGAGCAATTAAGTTTTCTCGTCATTTATTTGTTAAAAGCGTTGTTAACAAGCGAATGGCATCTAAAACCGCCATACTAATCCGATAGGTGACGCTGCACATTGTTGGTTACGTCAATGTTAATGACAGGTGTCAAATGTCAAATAGGTACGTATAGATCTACGTTATAATAATCCCAGTATTTCACAATTCACAACTGTTATTGGTATATGCTAGCGATAACTAGTAAAGCCATTGCCATTTAATACGACTGTTTTAGACGCCAGAAACTCCAATGTCAAGATAACTTATTCGATTTTGACATGTTTGTAGTAAAAGAGGTTTGATAAATGGAAATCCGTTTTATTCCGCCTACCCATCTGGGAATCAGGCGAGAGTCTATGTATGTATATGGTTCATTGTATGGTGGTTTCAATATTAATAAAATCATTTATAGCTTCTTATATCTACATACATAGTGTATAATACTTAAGTATATCTATTATACATTATGGTCAGTCACTCGGGACTAAAATTCTATCGCAAAAGCCGTTAAAATGTTACACTTGCGTCAAATGCGAGCTGTATATATACATACGGCTATCCTTATAAAATGCTAGTATACATGCTTATATGCAAGATCATGCAAATTGTACAAATTATTCGATATATAATACCTTGTTAACTAGAGATGGGTATACAGTGTGTGAATGAGACAGACAATTTATATCTACGTCATATCTTTTATCAAGTAGTACACACGGCCACATATCAATCTATACATGTCCAATATAAGCTGACCTGTCATTGTATGCAAGTCCTATACAACGCGAGATCAGCTTATACTGAAAGTGTATAGCTTGATGTGTAGCCCTGTGTACATGTCACGTACACTGGCATCATTCTCTAGATTTTATTTGAATAACATTTTTTAATACAGTTTTCTATAAAATATCTTAAGAAACGAAAGTATATCATACATAAATTTGATTTTTTAATTTTCTTGCATCATCTTGCATTTAATTTATGGCTCAATCAATATAAATACAATAATACAGCATTGATACAATTAATTACATGGCTTCAATTTCAAAATGTTTATAGATGCAGCCAGAAATATTCTCCTATCTTGCATCACTTGCATTCAGCATCTATAAAAATTTAAGCTTAGTTCACATTATTTGAGCAATCAGGGTATTTTGCGAAAATTTTCAAGTTTATAAATGCATGTAAAATAAGGCATATATTATCTCATAATATTTTGTGTCAATATCACATTTTTCATACAAGATAAAAGAATATTACTACATGGCTGTATAGCTAAGCTTTCTCTGTGTGCGATTGGGTTAACGGCATTACATTGTGCGGGCTCGCGATTCAATTGACATAACACTGCGATAAAGGTATCACGATAATGAACCTTATTTTGTGGACATAACGGTTCATATCACGGGGCGGTGGGAATATAGGTTTATATCAAACTTTTTGTTTTTAGCTGTATAAGGCGCAACTATTATTGGACATCTTAGCCACAGTATAAATAAGGACAGTAAGGTAACTAGGCCTAGTTGATGAAATAATTACCTACGCTCTATTGAAGATATAGGGTTATAGATACCTATTATTGTTTTTTTAGGGTTCCGTACCCAAAGGGTAAAACGGGGCCCTACTACTAAGACTTCGCTGTCTGTGAGTCTGTCACCAGGCTGTATCTCATGAACCGTGATAGTTGAAATTTTCACTGATGATGTATTTCTGTTGCCGCTATAACAACAAATACTAAAAAACAAAATAAAATAAATATTTAAGGGGGCTCCCATACGACAAACGTGATTTTTTTGCTCGTTTGGTACGAAACTCTTCGTGCGCGAGTCCGACTCGCAATTGGTCGGTTTATTAAACATATTTGTTTTATAAATCAGCAGGACGGTTAAATTACGAAAGCTCCAGTTTTGATAAAGCCGAGTTCAAACAGCCGCATACTACGGAAAACGCACGAGGATTTTAAAAAACATTGCGGAGATAAGCTTATAAGCGACCACTCGCTTTGACGCAGCACTCACTACTGACAGCACCGCGACAACCGCTTAGAGGTCTTGTCGATGCGCATCTTTGTGTGAGTGTGCCGTTTCGACCGTTTGTAGATAGTTTCCTTACTGTCTATTTTTATACTGAGGCTTGACTTTATTACAAAGCGATTTAACTTTTTAGTTGCGCATTATGACGTCACTCAAATGGTACTCACAAGGAGTGTTTCACATGCTAGTTAAAATAAAATAATAGTATTTCTGCTTGGTAGTAAATATTATATACTATGCTTCGAGTGTATACTGTTCCTTAAATACGATATACCGATACCTTACTATGTTAACTTATTAACATATCCTGTAACACTATAAGTATGTGGAATATTTAAGGAGTTAACCAACTGTACAGAATTAAATCATATCACGTAATAAATAAAAATAAACTAACTTCCCACAATTTGCGCTTTAATAATTCCTAGACTTGACTCACCTACTATCACTATTTGTATTGTATTCGTCTATACGAAAATAATAATACTTTAAATATTGTCCACAAAAACCAATACTAGTTTAAAACGATTATTAAAACCTGGCATCAAAAACTGAAACTGAAAATACACACACACAAACACACACATTAATTGACACACATACACACACATTCATAGTCTCTCTATGTATCACTCAATCAAACCCACACACACAGTCACGCACAAACACTCAACCACAAAAAGTAGGATAATAATTTTAACTAGGTTTTAATAATGACAGTTTCATTTATATTGAACATATGTAGTGAAATTTATTATTTTAATAGTAAAAATGTGTATAACTATCAAAAAAGCTTGTGTGTACTTATGTACACGCGTTAGAAGTTATACTTCTTAATATACAACTTGAACATAGTTATCAATTTTCATACCACCTAGAACTAACTTCATGCTGTTATTTTTACGATGCTCGCGCATCGTAAAAATTCACTCTCATCAGGTTTCTCCATCGCGCCATAATAAGTATAACTTCAAAAACGTTATATCATTTAAATATTATTAATATTTTGGTTGTTTCGATATCTGCACAAGACTGTTAATAAGCACACTGAAGTTCGCTGGTACTCATAGCACAGGGTATCCTTTTCCAAGAACCAGTGGTACAAATCCTATTGTACTTTTTTGTGATTCAATTTGTAATAAATTAATCTTGTATTTATTGTATTGTACATCTTAAACTCACAACTTAGAAATAATGAAAACTGGACTCTATTACGCAAGACGTAAAGCTCACTTTAAAAGATTTTTAGGACGGGACGCAACACGGTCTTGTTAAGACGCTATTTTTTATACTCTGATCAGTGGAAGCAGATTGCAAGAAGCGGCAATTTATTTCTCGTGTGTTTATATCGTTCAAGTTTGTTCAATTTTGAGGGTAGATTGAGCCCCTTAATGGTATTCGGCATATGTGCATTATTTTTGGTATACTAAGGATTTAAAGTAACTTTTCATATAAGTATGTAATTATATATTAGTGAATGTATGAATATGTATTATATTTCAAGAAAAAAAATATTCAATCACATTAATTTGACGCTCCGCACAATGTAACCGAACTATTTTATATTACTCTTATATTATCTATGGCCGGACTTTCATGCTTTCTGTTCTACATCGTCAATTTCAAATTCTTTCTCCCAACTTTCATCAGAATTTGCGCTAGCGTCGTCCTTTACCTCTTTATCACCAAAATAATCTTCGACTAAATTATTTCCACAAACGTCAGATTTTAGCGCCTTTTTAGGTGATCGGCCGTTTTTATTTTTAGTTTTGTTGTTCATGTTGTCTCTGGTTTGTGCGTTTTTGTTCTCTATGGCGTTATTGTTGGCTATGTCTCGGGGGGAAGTCTGTTTGGACATTTTCTTGGAGGCGATTTCTCTTTCGTATTCTTCTAGCAGTAAGGTTTGTTGTTCTTCTGTGAGTTCCACATCGTTGGCGAAGTCTTCTGTACAGAGGTAGAATGTGTGGTAACGCAATGTTAAATGTTAATAAATTTAGAATTTTTAATTTGATTAGAATAAGCAAAAAAAAAAAATTGGTAATAAAGCATAATTCTTATATACTCAAAAGCAATCCCTTATGCAAATTTAGCACTTTGTTGACCAAGTTATATCAGATACTATTAATGACATTTTTCCAAGATATCAAGAGGTTTAAGTTTTTTTTTAATTTGTACTACATTTGAATAAAGGACATACTTTACAAGCAAGTTGTTTGAATTAAAAGTCACTAACATTCGTGGTACAACTCCTGCCAAGTGACAATATGGCAAAACAAAAACTATCAGGCCTTGAAAAATACATGCATAACGTGGCAATGACACTATGATATATTTAATTTGCGCTATATTTTTAACGGTTTTATGGAAGAAAAAGAAAGTGCACTCAAATAGGGACTAAAGAAATGACAGCCCGCGAGCTGAAAAAACAATCTTGCCATAGACAACAATGTAAAGATGATGCATGATTATCAGTTACTCTACCAACGGTATTCTTAAGTCTAGTGACTTAGATTGATTCAACTCCCGAGCAGCCTCGGTGTGTGGGATACAAAAACAAGCAATTAGTGAAGACATTTTATTAATCATTTACACACGATACAATATAAATACATAACTAATTATTAAAAGGTAAAAACACGCCTTAACTCACGGATATAGGAAAATTCTAATTTCCGCAGAAAAATAAAGAATAGAAGTTTCTAGTCATAACTAAAACTACAGTTGGATGTTCATAGGAACGGCTGTCGCTAGCCTACTCTTGCTAGTAGGCTAGCCTACTAGCAAGAGTAGGAAGGGTGTGCGCGCGCATTACACGAGTAGTAATAGTTGTGATCATATTATTTATCGGTCACCCTTTATCGGTCGTAGCTTATGTTTATTATTTATTGATTTTGGCTCTTATTACAACTGAATAGAGTTTAAACACAGGTGGTAATTATTGTACCATTATCCGGTGAAGGGTTAATCGTATAAAAACTCATCTTGGAATGTTATACTGGGTAATCGGCGTCAACCCTACGATACTCGTAGATAGTGTAAAACGCGCTTTATTGCAGTATACTTGAACCTTTAAAGGTAAATAATGTTTCGAAGATACCTTAAAATGTAATCGCATATATATGCGTGTTTAACGACTCGTATCGACTCACAACGAGCGCATATTATGAAATGTCACTGGGACAATCACACTAACACCATAAAGGCGAAAGTTGGTAAATGTGTGGATGTTTATGTTTGTTACTTCTTCACGGCTAAACGGCTGGAACGATTTCAATTAAATTTGGTATGGAGTTAGCTGATACCCTGGATTAACACATAGGCTATAATTTATAAAGCGGGTAAAACCGCGGGGCACAGCTAGTTTAATATAAAATACTATAATGTCCACAAGTCTGTATACTAAAAAGTATTAATAAAATACTAAGCAATATAATATCACCTTTCATGTTTTAATTACAACAACGTAATTATATAGTGTTACTTGTAAAACACCAACAACCTCGCATTACTAGGTAGCTAACACTACAAGCAACAACTGTTGTTCAACGAGTTCGGACATAACTCAATATATGAAAAAAAAAAATGATTTAACACAGACAACTGGCGATCGGAGAAATAGGTCAAGTTCAAAGGCGCCAGCGCTGCACTCATTCACCGCTTCCTTTGTGATGCGCGCAGGGTTAGAACATTTCAAGCGGGAAATTAAATTATGAATATATTGTGTAACAAATAAAACTTAAAAAAATATCAAAAGTTGTAGAACAAAAGTTGTTGCTTATAGTGTTAGGTATATAGTCCCGCGAAGTTGTTGGTGTTTTATAAGTAGCCCTATAAAAATAAGATAGGAATCAATAATAGTAATTTTACATACATATTATGCGTAGGAGACGTTGGATTTAACGCATATGGTTTATGTCACACATTTGTATTAAAGCGGCTAAGTGTGCATTAGATTCGAAAATAAATTCATTATTACGCGTTAGGGCCTATGCAGACCACGTCTTTAAGCGCGCCGTTGACGCGCGTTTGTAGCGATACACACGCGCGTTAGCGTCGCGTTTGTATCGATACAAACTGCTCTGTAGGATAAAAGAGAATTCGCGCGTCGACGGCGCGTTTAAAACACGTGGTGTGCATAGGCCCTTAAACTGGACCTTGCAGAAACCATTCAGTTCACAAGCTTGTCAAAATTAAGGTGGTGGTGGGGAATCTATTGTACGGACAGTATACAACATTTTGTCAGCCAATAGATGTGAACTGATGGAGAAAAGCCTCTCCCTGATAAGATTATTGACGATTTTTTACGCTTGGTCATGGTAATCAGAGAGACGCTGCTGGCCGTTCTCTGGTAGATATTCCTTCTACGCCCTTCCGAGATAAGATAGGATGATGTTCAGCACCACACAGCATCATCACTGCAAGTAGGCTAATTGGTCCCTATTCCCCATAAGTACCTTAATTTTGACAACATGGACTGGATCATTTCTGCGCAATACGATCCAACTATACTGCAAGAATGCACAATTGGTGTGCGTATGAGTTTACACAACCTGTAATCAGCGTTAACACCCTCCCAAGCATGGTAGTTTTGACTAGTCTCTCTATATTCGACCAAAGAATTTACGGCATCATTGTATCGCATTATCAAAATGTCAATGGCCAAACACTGCTACGTCTAAACTGCCATGTTATCGGACAGGCGTGCCGTTCCCATGACAATCCCACAATACTCATAACTCTCCGAATTCACGTAAGATTCAGCGCGTTTCACATTGTAATTCGAATAAAATAAACAATTAAGTACGCATTAAGTTATAATTATATCATCGATCCTATTTATAGCGGATGATGATGTATAATAAAATCTAAGCATAACTTTATAGACAAATTCATTTGAACTCAATTATTTTATCGACAAAACCGATACATCGTTCACAACAAAAACCTTGTATAAGTGATAACTATTTGATATAGTGAACAATAAACATTGATTTCGCTATCTGTATTGATTTTTTTGACTGTATAAAGGTACATTCTTTTTAAAGTTGCTTGCCACCAGCATCAAACGATAAATTAAATCCACAAGGTACAATCAAAGCATTTTATTATAAATATTTAATAAATACACTATAATAAATATGAGAAGTCGTCAGTGGCTAAAGACAATAATATGTAACTTTTATGATGTTCGATTTGATGACATAGTACAAAGATTTAGAGCGTAAAGTTGGCTAGCGCAAAGATGTTACATGTTTTCTTTGTCAATTTATCTCTTTAATTACTACTTCTCATTATGCTGCCTATGACAAATATTCGCGCCTAGCTGTTCAATTTCTTTTCGCAGTGAAAAGGTTTACAGCAAAAAGTTGACCAGCGCAAAGAGGTTTCATTTTGTCTTTACCCACTTATATCTTTACTTATACCCTATCTTGTCTATGCCAAATATTCGGGTCTAGCTGTTCAATGTCACAGTGAGAAGGTTTATAACATAAAAATAGCCTGCTCAAAGAAGTTTCACGTTGTTTTTGTTCACTGATCTCTTTAATTACTCTTTATCATTTTATTGTCTATGGAAAATATTTTTTAGGTTGAAGCCATTAGGCAACAGCCGTTAAGCCACACCAGAGGCCTAATAGGCAGCTTGAACCACTCTGAGAGTAGGGTAACCACTGCTAATACGAAAAGTAGTAGTAGTAATATATCTCTTGCTCCTATAGACTATATTTCCATAGACATTTTTAGCGTTTGGTGCTGGCAAGAAGCAACAATGAGACCACAAGTAGTCTGGTTATGTGAGGTCACTTATACAGTGTTCTTATGTGGTAGTCTACTGCGACTTACCGTCCTCCCAGGCGACCACGTTGTCGATGACGCCATCGACATCGTGCTCTACGTCGGCCAGCGGCGAAGGTGTCTCGAACGGCTTCTCGTTGTCTAGCCCTGATAGTACTTTCTTAGGGCTTCTGGAATTCAAATACATATAACTATTTAATAAACGTGTAACTTAAACGTAAGATGTAACTTGAGTGAAGATGTAACTTGACTTAAGTGAAGTGATCAAATACACAAAAATGAGATTGACTTCCTATTATTAACAGGATTTTACTACCTTCACTTGTATGTATGTAAGAAAATCTTGGGATCTTAATTTGACCCACTTCCCGGTCCCCGATTAGGATCAAATTTTGCACACGCTCTGAGTTCTGATGACAATACATGACTAGCTAAGAAACGTCATTAAAAATCCAATATGGCGGCCTCCCCAAGATGGCGGACTGGCTGTTTAAAATCCACCCTCACGATATGGGTATCAAATGAAAGGGTTTGCTGTCAGGAATACGAAAAAAATAGTCACGTGACTTAAATCCAATATGGCGGACGTCCAAGATGGCGGACAGGCTATTTTTAATGCACCCCCATGATATGGGTATCAAATGAAAGGGTTTGCTGTCAGGAATACGAAAAAAATTGTCACGTGATGTAAATCCAACATGGCGGACATTCAAGATGACGGATTGGCTGTTTGAAATGCACCCCCTGAATTAAATGGAAGGGTTTGCTGAATGGGATACGAAAAAAATAATCACGTAACCTGAATCCAACCTGGCCAAGCCAAAATTGTTCAAGCCGTCCAGTAGGCATCTGATATGGCTTAACGACTTTGTTTCTGACTACTCGGACTCGGACTCGGTTGTTTACTGACTACAAGCGGGATCTACAGCTTAACGTGCCCTCCGACGCACGGAGACGGTCAGAAATTAAACCACGTTGGTGGTCAACTATCTATGTGCCTACCGTGAGCCGGCGACGTTAAGCAACTATGCTTAACCTCGCCGATAACTTCCGGTCCGGTGAGAGCGGATTTGACGTTCGTACGCAAAATTTAGATACTTTAATGATGAGGAGTATCCGAATCACCTCCATGTATGTTCTACGATATTCCGTAGTTTTCGAGATAGAATTTCATTTAATGATTTTCGTCGTAAATTTCACCTAACATCATTTTTCGATATTTTTCGTTTTGTTGAACATTTCTGGTTCAGTTTTTTGTGATACTATAACACGTTACGTATGATAACTGATTAGCATAGTTTAAGCTAACACCTTAAAAAGTATGATTTATCCAAACATTGCACTTAGAATTTCACCGTAGCCTAGTTGGTAGTGCCCCTGCCTACGAAGCTGGTGGTCCTGGGTTTGAATCTGTTTCTGAGTTATGGATGTTTTCTATGTATATAAGTATTTATGTATCTATATAAGTATGTATATCGTCGCCTGGTACCCATAGTACAAGCTTTGCTTAGTTTGGGGCTAGGATGATCTGTGTGACATTGTCCCTAGATATTATTTAGATATTAGATATTTATTCGGAAGTTCAAAATTAGGGTTTTAGGACTCATAAATTTTAAAAAGTATCAAAATAACGCAAAATCGTAGAACATACATGGGGGTGATTCGGATACTCCTCATCATAAACTATCTAAATTTTGCGTTTGAACGTCAACTCCTCGGCCAGCCTGTATATTAAGAGAAATAGCTTTGAAATAATATCGTAAATGGTCAAGGAACATGGGCTTGTTGAATGTACTTACTGTTCAATGGGTGTGACGGGTGTCTGCATGGGCAAGTGAGCTATGACCGGGTCACTGGTGGGCTCCTCCATGGGCTGCTTGCGCGCCGCCGCAGCCAGGCGGTCTTGTAATAACGCCACGCGGAACAAGTAGCTGTAGACAATGAAATATGATGTCATTTTGATGTGAAACATCTATAGCCGCACGTAAAACAGATTTCTGGCGTGGCGACGCATTTTTAGTTCCTATCACAATATGTTCTTTTCGACTTCGACTTCTACTTGGACTTCGACTTGACTTCGACTTTGACTTTGACTTCGACTGCGACTTATACTTCGACTTCGACTGCGACTTATACTTCGACTTCGACTGCGACTTATACTTCGACTTCGACATGACTTCGACTTTGACTTCGACTGCGACTTATACTTCGACTTCGACATCGACTTCGACTTATACTTCGACTTCGACTGCAACTTCTACTTCGACTTCTGCATATTACTTTTACAAAATAATGTCGATGTTTCACATCTGCCAGGCGTCCCGTGAATGCTCACATTTTTTTTTATTATGGTTCGATTTTCGTTGGACCTAGGTACGACAGTTAAGTTAGTAAGAAGGGACCTCCATTATTTAACACACAGAATATTTTTTAATTGAAACCTTACGCATGCATGCTGATTTACACGCATTTACCAGCTGGGAAGTAAGCTGGTAAATGCGCGTCGAGAGCATTACGAAAAGTATTAACATGAAAAACACAAGGGATCTGTGGGGTTTATCAGTCAAGACTATTTCATCAATTATGACTATTATCACCCCACATCTAGCTACTGTGTTCAATTGCTGTGTTGCATCAGGTGTATTTCCTGACTTGATGAAGTATAGTAAAATTATTCCATTGTTTAACCCTTAATTTGACAGTGTTCCACGAGTGGGACATCCTTAAGAAATAATTGTAGTGCTAAATCATATTATTTTTTTTAGCATTTATCATTTAAATACAATGGAAGCACTGCCAAAATGTTAGGAAAAAATAATATGGCTATGGCGGATAATGATGGCATTATCTAAATAATAATTTAGATAATGCCATCACTCAAATGTTAGTTGTGTCAAAAACATGTGGCCGAGACGAGAGAATTTATTATTTTATTGTTTATTTTGGTGCATTTTAAGTTGAAAGAATGATGTTATTTTAATGGTAAATATGTACACGTGTCATTCATATACAATTTGGTACAATTTCTATCACTTTCCTATTCACTGTTCAAGTGCCATGTCCCACGCACGGAGCATTGCCAAATTCATAGTAAAGTACCGACATTCCCGCGTGCTCCGTGTGAGGGACACTGTCAAAGACACAGCAGTACGAGTTGTTGGATCAAAATATCTAACATTATAGTGCATTTCGTGGGTGTATGAGTTTCAAATATTTACTGTAGTGCATGTCGCGTGCGTATTTCAATTTTTTTTACTAACTAAATGTCATTAATTTTCATTTTTTTTTATAAATTATGTATTATGTCTTAAAACCATTTATTGAATAAAACATGAAACTTAAACGTCTTTTTATCTCTGCCAAATTAAGGGTTAAAGCTGGTGATACTTCAGATCCTTAAAACATCCAGCCTATTTCCGTATTGCCCATTCTAAGTAAAATATTTGAAAAGCTAATGCTTAGCCAGTTGCTCAATCACTTTAATATACATAATTTATTTCATCGGAAACAGTTTGGATTTACGAAGGGTTGTTCAACTATAGATGCAGGCGACAATGTGTTAAAAACTATATTCGCGACTTGGGAGGATGTATTAGGTATTTTAGCGGTTTGTCCAAAGCATTTGATTTTTTTATTTTATTTCAAAACTTTGTGCACAAAGTTGTACAGAGGCGGACTTAGTGCCGTAGGCATTTTCTCCCAGTCGACCTTGGGGAGGTGCAGAGATTAAACAGTAGGAAGGTGCACTAAGTAGAGATTGGATAAATAATCGATACATAATTAATTTAAATATATAGTTAAATGTATATAATAATATAATATAATATATACAATACTTTACTATTACTACTATAATATACTATACATACAAATATAATTTATTAGGTAGGGAAAGCACAATTCTGCTTACAAGTTGTTTAGAATGTGCTCTCTTAGCTTCAATGATTGTGTTCATCATGATACTCTTTTCAGGAAACTACACCACTACGGTATCAGGAACAAGGCTCTCGAACTTTTCACTTCTTACTTGGGTAAAAGAATTTAGAAGGTCGATATAAATGGTAAAAAATCTGCGGGATCCCCAGTGTAGTGCAGTCATTGAAGCGAAAAATACGGTCTTACCTCCGAATTTTTTTACTGTGAACCGATTTGCATGAAATTTTGGAATTAGGCTCATCTTACCCATAACTTCAAAAGTGAAAATAATCTGAACTCCGCCTATTATTTTTAAGGGGTGTAAACAACCTCTTAATGGAAAAATTGACATTGAGCCATTTTATCGCTATAAAACATGTCTAATAGTTGTAAAGTATTTTCTAACATAATAAAATCCTCATATTAAAATCATTTTCAACCCCTTGAAAATCTTACAACCCTTGCTAACAACCCCTAAATTGAAAAAATCACAAAAATATACGTTGGTATGACATAAAAAGATGTAAGTATAGAGTAAGTAATATTTTATATTCTCTATAATAATTATCAAATTTTTAACCCCCTTTCAACCCTTGAAAACTACCCCTTGATAAAAAATTGATATTTTTTTTTTGATAAAATGAAAAGGTATTAAATATTATGCCACACTCTCGAAAATGATTATCATATTCTTAAGCTTTTCTACCCTTAAAACTACCCCTAAATTAAAACAGTAAATATATATGATTACATATTTAAAAATAATTTAATTTAGAGTAAAAAAAAATTGCCATTTATTGAATAAAGTATTTAGAAATTATATAAAATTGTACTATTATTATCAATTAATCTATCAATTAATTAAGTAAATGTTGCAATGTCAGATTAGTTATTAGTTTGTAAATAAACTATATTTTTACTATTATTATTAAAATATAATATTATTATTCATAATAAACATGAGCATAACCCTAAACCGGCGAGCATGTATGAAGAATATAATGACAGTAATCGAGGCAAAAGACGTGTGCAAAGATCGTGACAAATTGAAATCCGTTGTCTCTGCCTACCCCTCTGGGAAACAGGCGTGAGTCTATGTATGTATGTATTATTATTCATGACTCAATGTCGGAGTCGCTGTCACATTCAACATCTTCTGGCTGAATTGGAGGGCTATTTTGGCAGTTATCTCCACTGCACGTTCCACAGGTACTATTACAAAACAGACCAACTTTTCTGCTTCCGCAAGACGCTCCACATCCTTTTTTGCAGTTTAGTAATATATATTTATGTATCCGATAGCTCTAAAAAATGTGTTGAATTAAAAAATCCCCTATACATAATCTATCAGTTAATTTTATTATCGATGGCTTTTTCGTTGGCCCCTTCACTCAAATGTGTTATATATACATATAAGAACATTGGTATGTATTCATGCCTACGTTTCCAAAATATATGAGCCATATTATGTATATATATACACATTACAAGAGTTGGGGGTCTCTATTATACTGCGTACTTTCACATTGCTCCAAAAGAAATTTGCAGTTACTAAGTAGAAAAAAATATGATAAGTTTTTGGACCATAACTCATTCAATTTTCATGCTATCACAATTTATAAAAAACCATTGTAAAGGAGCTTAGCTAGAAATTAAGAGAGCTACAACATCCTGCATTGCAATATATAGTAAAAACCTTTTTCTAAAACGGTGAAGGGTTAAAGGGCTTAAGAGAGGCTGTGATTGCGCTGCCACGCGCTCTTTAAACAATCATATCTCCGTCAATTTTTGTTTGACAGAAAAAACAAAAAAACCAAATTGTTTGTCAGAAAAATACCTAAATTTTTTATCCGTACACTTTTATATGTATCTGTCGTAATTTTTGAGATATTATGAAAAAAAAAGTGGGTTTTGTTAAAATAGGAAATTTTGTTTTTTTTTTAATCGTGACTTTTTTGAAAAGTATGTCTCCTGAAGCAGCCAAACTGATACTATCTATCAAACTCTTCATAATAAAGTTAATTCTAGGCGGAATATGATTAATTTTAATTTTGGTGGAAATGGCACTTATGAAACCCATTGATTTAAAAGAAAAAACATTAGATGCTCCCCTTATTTGCAATACAGCTCACTTATTTTACGTGCAAGACTTTTAATAGTGCTCATTTTAAAGCTTATTTCAAGCACTACAAAACCCTATTGTATAACGCATAAAATGCATTTGCTCGCCGCTAGATGGCATTGACCACATCGATGAAGTTTCAGACAAAATAAAAAACGGCTTTGATCTTTAATATCTATCTTAATATTGCACTTAAAATACTTTGTAAAAAACCAAATTGTTCATTGTTTTACCTGCTACAATTTTGTTCTCTATAAAATTTTCGATAAAACGTATATTTTTGGAGATATTTGCAAATAAGCGATGAAAAACGTGAAGAAATTGCGAATTTTCAATTGCACATAACTTGAAAAGTATTGGATTTATTGAAAAAAATTATAGATGATTTTTTGCTTAAAATTAGGCCTTCTATCGATATCTGAGGTTATTTTGAAAAAAAAAAGAATTCACCTTCGAGAAGGAGTGGCAACCACCCCGAGAATCTTTAGGAGAGAAGTCTAAAGAGATTAACATTCTCACTGTAGCATGTCAGTATATATATGACAATCTAATTTATATGCATAAACATAAAGACGCATTCTGTAAAAGGAGCGATACTCATAATATAAATACTAGATATAACCATAACTTTGTGTTAAATACCACCTGTCTCCACAAAGTAAGTAACTCTTTTATGGGGCAATGTATAAGATTCTATAACAAACTTCCCAGTGATATCCGAGAAATGTCTACGAGTAAGTTTAAAAGAATTATAAAAGCCAAATTGTGTAGCAGGGCTTACTACAAAACTTCTGATTATTCAAGTGACAAAATAGCTTGCTCTAAATTAACACATTCAAATACAATGTAATTATTATATGTAAGAAATAAATATTTTAAAAAAGGATTCCTACCCAGTTTTCTGGTAGTGTTTCTCAGTAGCTGTTACGTCATGCACTGCACGGTAGGGTAAAAAAATATTGACGATTCCACACAAATGTAATGTTTTTATTGAATAAATGAATTGGAATTTTGGAATTTTAGTCTCCATTGAGACTGCCATCCGTGGCCGAAATTCGGCTAGGAGGACATAAAATAATAAAAAAAAATGTAATGGCACACTTACCGCTCCCAGAAGTCGTGGTGCGAGACGGCGTCGGGCACGAGCTTGTCATACTGCGCCTTGAGCGTGGAGCTCTGGTCGAGGCGGCGGGCGGCGGCCGAGGCGCTGATGAGGCCCGCTTCGCCGTTCTCGAGGCTCGCGCGCCACGCCTCGAACTCGGGGCTGTACGCGGGCACGATGAACGTCGCGTCCACACGCTGCAGGCCTTCTAGCTCTTTCTATTAAACACACACATCATGTCAGCCGTAAGACGTCTATTAGTGGACATAACCCTCTCCCAAAGATTATGGGAGGGAAATGCCATAATCGCGCACATTTGGCAGACCGAGAGTTGGCAACCGCATTATGATTATTGATGGTAATATTAATCAGAAAAACGAGGCTGCTTTTATGTTAAACTAGCTGTGCCCCGCGGTTTTACCAGCGTTTAATTTTCACAGCTCCTCCCCCTTAGGTGATAGCGTGATAATATGTAGCCTATATGTTGACTCCACCTCTTAGTAATATTCATGAAAAATTTGAAGTAAATCCATGCAGTAGTTTCTGAGTTTAGCCCGGACATACATACAGACAAACAGACAAAAATTCTAAAAACCATATTTTTGGCTTCGATATCGATTGTAGATCACGCTCCCAAGTATCCTTTTAAAAAATATTCAATGTACAGTTTAGACTTTCCTACGATTTTATTATATGTATAGATATTCTCTCTATACATATAATAAAATCGTAGGAAAGTCTAAACTGTACATTGAATGTTTGTCTGTATGTATGTCCGGGCTAAACTCAGAAACTACTGCATGGATTTACTGGTCATGTATAGGTAATATTTTACATTCGTTAAAAAGTTCGTTAATATCTTCTTTTAGCTTATTTTTAATTTTGTCGGGTGTGATAGTTTTTAGTATACGAGACTGTAGACTATATATTAGGTCGAGATGCGATTTAAACGTTCTTCCATAACTACTTAGGCCATAATATATTATACTTTCTCCTAGAGCTTTATATAACTGTAATTTAGTGTAGTAAGGAATTTTTTGTTTAACAGTATTAATTTATCGAATTGTATTTATCTATCCAACAGGAACAGTATTTTTCTAGATGAAATGTACCCTAAGTACATGATGAAATACTTCCTATAATATCAGCTACCTAGTGAAAGTCTTATCCAAATTTTTTCGAAGTCTGTCAGTGTTAATCAATGATGTTATAAGTAAAAAGGTGTAGATAGGTTAAAAGCGCTCCGGGAGCGGCACGTTGAAATGTGGCTAATTAGCCAGAATTTACTTCAGTCAGTATCGCGTCACTAGTGTCAACAACGCACTATCGCAAATTACATTTGTCTCGTTTTTGCTCACGATTATTGAATCATGCCATCTTACTTTGACGTCTAATCGTAATGTAGTGTGATATTTCAATATTAAGTTATTTATGTGTGCGTTGATGTGCCGTTTTTGGAGATCGAATGTTGTGTTCGAAACCTATCTACACCTTTTTACTTATAACATCATTGGTGTTAATAATAAAATAGGTCTGCAAGGCATTCTGCTGCTTGCAAATATTGAATGTAGTTAAGCAAATATCTAAACTATTACATTGATTTCAATGGGACATTTGTTTTTTCGGTGATTATTTATTCGTGGCGTGACCAATTTTTATGAGATGATTATTGAGATGTATGCACTCACGGGTATGGTCTAGGTACTACCATGGAGGAGGACGATTAGGAACGAACAAATCACGAGTCACCAAAGAAAGAGATTCGTTTACACTGAGCTCAATTATTGTGTACTTTCCTGTGCATTAAGTAAAACTATTATTAAGAATTAATATTAACAAAATTTACAATTATATTACAAATATATAAAAAAAATTCAAATAACATCCTGGGACATTATACACAAACAGCCATCTGATCCCAAACTAAGCAGAACTTGTACAATGGAAACCAAATAACTGATATACTACATATACTACGTTTGCAAATACATACTTATATAGATAATTAGGAGGTAATTTCCTACCTCCTACAATAAGTAGCTCCAACAAAAAGTCCCAAACTAGGTCAAGTATCTTGAGCACAAAAATACCCTGATATTAAAATATGTATAAAATTACCTTGTAAGTGGACAACATGGTGGTGTCCCCCGAAGACAGTATCACTTCCGTATCGTCCTCATCATCTGGTTCCGGGTTTAGTACTGTGCTCACTTGACCTGTTCCAAAGTTAACATTAATATATGGTTACTACCTAAAGCATATACCAGGTTTTTTCGCCATGCGGTGACAGTATGAGAAGTGTCCTCTACTGCCGCCACATGCAAATAGCCCCGGAAAGACAGCGATCTGTTTGTGGCGCAGTCGCTGTACCTGACTGGCAGGAATCGCCAATAGGGGAGGGCAAACTAGCGCCCTCTTGGGGTACGTGTCCTGATCATCCGGGACATGGCGAAAAGGGGGCACCGGAGCAGCATTCCCCCATTCCCGGGGCTCCCCCCAGGCGCCAAGTTCACGGCAGGTTAGGTTTAGTCGGTGCGTGTCCGACATACCCACACGCAGACACTTTTTGCAGGTGGCATGCGTAGGCATTCCCTTGCCTCATAAAAGTATTTTCGCCAGTATTTAATCTTTTACTTAAAAAATACCGGTTAAGAAGCTGACAGCAGCCAAAAGTTTACACTAGACTTGTTGATCCCAAATCAAAATAATTTTTTAAATGAACTTGATAGACTGTATAGAAAATCTCAAACCTTCACGTCACCACAAACTTTTTATATATATGTCGGAGATAGTTAAAAATTAAATTCGCCAACCAAGTTAGACATTTAGTTAGTACTGTACAAAACATTGTTGAGAGTTTTTGATATTGTAATTAGATTATAGTTGTTAAAAAACAACTGTTATAACTTCACGATAATTCTTGTTAGATTATTTGATGAATTTTAATAATTACACTATTTGGATTTTGATCCTTTTTGTAAATTGTATCGAGTAAACGCGTGACGTATTTCCGTACGCCATTGAACAGAAGTGTTTGGAGGGAGTAGGAGGCGTGGCCTACCCCCATATAAGAGCTCGCACTGGCTTGTACCGGCAGTTAGAGCGACAGTTGCACAAAATCCCCTAAAATCACGACATCTTCCCTCTCCACGTCAGAATCCGCCCAGAGCCGAGGTTCGAGCCCCACAGGGGGCGCCCTCCGGCGCGGGTACTTAGTTTGTAGTTTATATTTGCTAGGCCGGTTAGAGCCCACGCTCACCCCTACTGTCAGGTGAAGCAGTAAAAGCCGAGAGGCTAACTGCACGCGTCACGTTAAAAAAAAAAAAAAAGTACCGGCAGTCTATCTTCGGATTAGACTCGATAAAGAGCTCTGCTCCCAACAGAACTGTTGGTCTACTTGGTACAGTCTTGCACTGTATATTGCATACTCGGAATTGCTGACGCGATACCCTATGCTATATCTATATTGCCTAGACAATACGCTATTCGGGTGGTTGTATTGCCACTATACGAACGTAGAATTAAGATTCTGTTCGTCTCCATTTTGCTTTCTTTATTTTAATTGCAATCATTGTAATATTGTAATTAGTGTGTAAATTAATCGACCTTGTTAGTTAATTGTGGCTACTTAATCCCAACAACATGGGAACTCCAAACCCTGACATACCGCTCGTCCACCCCTGATCCTACATATATATTTTAGGCTATTTTATATAAAGAATCTGTAATACAATACTTCATTAGAAAAAAACTGTCTTGTCGTCTTATATATCTTGATTTCTATCGGCATCTATTAATAATTTTGTTAAACGCTCTCCAATAATTCATGTCGATTTGATAATGGTGCAAACATGCATAGAAAATTTTAAATAAAAAGTTTCTTGAACGTTCTAGTTTGAGTTTCTTGTAATTATCGTACACACTGGAAACCAATATGATTAAATCTTATTTAAAAAAACCAACGTTTCGAAATTTATAATTTCATTTGCTTTAATTGAAACTGGGTACTCCCAATGTTTGGGTCACGTATGCCCAAACATTAGGAGTATCAAAATCTGTGGTAAACCTGGTTATCAAGAGGTATTGGCAAACTGGACAGTATACTAGACTCGCAGGACAAGGCCGGAAGAGGAATACTGTGGTCATAACTCTAGAACAACAAGCCAGTATGAAGTATTCAGTAGTTGATATTATCAAATATTCTTACCAATAAAAGTGCTGAGACTCTTCTTCATCACGTTCGCTGGCGACTCTGGTTCATCCAACTGTGGGAGAAAAATGTTCATACTAAGTGTTATTTGTCGGTAGCGAAGTGAGTTACATTTGGAAGAACTAATGAGTGATGAGGCTTTGTGCAGGAAGATAAAAGCATCGGAATGGCTAACCACATACTCGAAATAAGACGAAAATCAATGTGATCCTGTCCGGTTCAAACTTCACAATATCGTGAAATTTGATTTCATGACATTTGGTATCAAGAAATTTGATAACATGACATGGTAATGGCCTCGTACAGAAGCCAGCACATCAAGCTACCCCAATCTGTCAAATTTCCCCAATAGAATCATGATCGGCGTTCAAATTAAAGGTTAACAATTACTAAATCGGCTTCAACGTTGAAAATCCATTCAGGACCATTTATGCCGTCACATGTGCTCATGGAAATTGATTGAACGAATGATTTAGTCCTTTTTAACCTTCGTCTATTTAAACGCCGATCGCGATTGTGATAAGCAGCGAATTAGGCGATACCCCCCTGATAACAATACATACAATAAACCCGTAAATTATAGTTATTTTGTATAATTATTTCAGATGTATATATATAGTATATAGTGCCAGGAGCACTACCAACTAGGCTGGAGTAACATAATTTTGTGTTTCTGTATTCATGGCTGCCAAAACTGCTGGTAATAGAAGGTGGAACGGGTCGAAAATGCGTAAGTGTTGCTTCCAGTTTTGCAAGCCGTTACCGCAGTATAAAGTCAAACTCACGTGATTGGCCCGGCATGTTAGTTTGACTTTACCATACGATTCAACTCGGTTTTTAATTATCTACGAAGCTGGTGGTCCAGGGTTCGAATCCCGGTAAGTGCAAATATTTGTGTGATGAGCACGTATATTTGTTTCTGAGTCATGGATGTTTTCTATGTATATAAGTATTTATCTATCTATATAAGTATGTATATCGTCGCCTGGTACCCATAGTACAAGCTTTGCTTAGTTTGGGGCTAAGATTATCTGTGTGACATTGTCACGAGATATTTAAAAAAAATCTTCAGTCAGGTAACTCTTACCTTGAAAGTTTTGCCAATAACCGTAGAAGTGGTGCTGAAGACATGGCTCGCCTCATTCTTCACCGCGCTGCCGATCTCGTCCAGATCTTTCTTCACCATTGTATATACTTCTGCAGACTGAAAGTAAAAGTGAATATGATCATTAGATTTTTCTGGCAGTTGTCTAAAAGTTGGCTGTAACGACCTGATGGTTTCTAATGAATAAAGTTTAATTTTAAAATAATAATATCCTGGGACATTGTTTACACACGGCCATCTGATGCCAAACTAAGCAGAGCTTGTACTATGGAAACCAGATAACTGATATACTAAATATACTACTTTTCTATACGAGATACTTATATAGATAATTACACCCAGACTCAGGACACACAGACATGCTCATGCACACAAATATCTGTGCTGGGTGGGAATCGAACCCACGACCTCCGGCGTGAAAAGCAAGCATTTGCCAACCACGCTAACAGGCCCGCCAATCATTTAATTTAAAATCCTTCAAACCGTTTAACACATTCGCCACCCACTTGCCTGGCATACATGAGTGCCCGTAATGGCAACAATTTTTCCATGCCCCAAACGAGTCGAAGTTAAGCTGTGTACCTATCGACTCACGGTCAGATCAGTTCTACCATATTAAAATACTTCGCAGACGCGTAGCTGGGCACTGAAGCATACGAAAAATGTATGAAAACGTGCATAAGCGCCGTGGACAGATGACAAATATATAAAACAAATGCACAATCGCATAATAGGCAGGAGACGTGTTAAGCTAACGATGGCTCACCGTATTTACCCTCGATGGGCATGGAGCATGGGGCATGCGGTACTAAAATAAGTCCACTCCTTTTTAATTCTAGTGGTTATATGTTAGTATCTAATAGTAGCACTGGTTTTTGGATTTTGCGACGCTGCGACAGCGTTTCATAAGAGGTGCGTCCTTATGAAACGCTGTCGCAGCGTCGCAAAATCCAAAAACCAGTGCGACTATTAGATACTAACATATAACCACTAGAATTAAAAAGGAGTGGACTTATTTTAGTACCGCGAATTCCAGATTTTATTACCTATTAAATACTTAATTATTTTTTTGTGGTGTAATAATCTGTAGCCGAATAGTGATTAAAATTATTTATTTTATTTGCTTAATTAATGGCTTTACAGTACAAGTACTTATAAATAATCACTGTGCCCCGCGGTATAACCCGCGTTAAATTTTATAATTTATCGCAGCTTCCCCGTAAGTGATAATATGTAGCCTATATGTTGACCCGACCTCTTAGTAATATTCATGCAAAATTCGAAGTGAGTCCATGCAGTACTTTTTGTGTTTAGCCCTGACATGCATACAGGCAAACAGTCAAAAATTCTAAATACTTTATTTTTGGCTTCGATATCGATTGTAGATCACGCCCCAAGTACCTATCCTTTTAAAAAAATATTCAATGTACAGTTTTGACTTTATTACGATTTCAAATATTGTATTAATAATAATAGCGATTCTAATTCGATTTGTTGTTATTGTGGAATCGGTGGGTCGACTCCACATTTCTAAAGTTTTTAATAATGGAAATATTTGTCACGGTTATTTTCAACCAACTATAAAAATGGGATGTTATCAAATAGATCTTTTTTTTCGTTTGAAGTACATATATTACTTAATTTCACCGTTGTTTGTCGATCGTTTTGTATAATTATTATTCGATGGAGAATAATAATATAATAATATCTTGGGACAATGTCACAGAGATCATCCTAGCCCCAAACTAAGCAAACCTTGTACTATGGGTACCAGGCGACGATATACATACTTATATAGATAGATAAATACTTAAATACATAGAAAACATCCATGACTCAGAAACAAATATTCGGGCTCATCACACAAATATTTGCACTTACCGGGATTTGAAAATGCTTTCCGTATCCATATAAATTTTGGTAAAATCTTTCTAGAGAATTCTCTTCCAGAGTCCCACTATACATAAATATATAGCTTCCACTATCATAAACAAAATTCTACCGCATTTAATGTGCGGATGAATTTATTGCATTTATGCGTACCCACCCTTGAGAACTTGTTTCTAATTGCTAAATATTGATCGTAGTAATTTATTTATATAATAATACGTCAAATAGAACAAATTCATGATCTCCTAATGTTGAACATAGCTAAAAATATTGAGTAGAATCATTTTATTACGAGTAGCCTGCCCCGGCTTCGCACGGGTGCATTGTAGATACTAATATGGGTACATGTATTCCCCTTGTTTGATAGCTTTAATAAATGCATGCGTTTGCTGAAAACAATACAATGCTTAATTTAATAGCATTCACGTCACGTTAAACAAAAAAACATTTATGAAGTTTATAATCTTTGTAAAGCAAAGCTTGTAAATAATATTATCTTTAGTATGAATTGTAATATAATATAATACATTTATCTTTGTGATAAAAACATAACTTCGAGTAATATCAGGTGTTAATAAAATTATGCAAGTCATTTCTTTTATTATACCTAAGTACGAAAACTAAGGTACTTTCAATACGTAGACTATTTCGGTTGGTCTAGCGGTAGCCAGACCAACCGTAGACAATAAAGTCCTGGGTTCAAATCCGGGTTGGACCAAAAAGTGAAATTGAGATTTCTGTTAAGTAAAATTCTGAGCATCAGCCCGGGGTCAGGAAGTTAGCGATGTTACACCGCTTAGGCTCGCTTCAGAGATTACTTAAAACCCTCGGACATGTTCTAGAAAGAAAGAAAGAAATAAAAAGTTGTATATAGTTAGTAGTATATTTATTTAGTTAGAAAGAAAGAAAGAAGAAAGAAAATCCATTTATTCAGTAAACTGACACAGATAATAATAACAGTATATATAAATGTATACAAACAGAAGTCCTTAATTCTTATCTGTGTGAGTCCGAATTGGTCCCATCTCAGCACTAGCTGCAACATTAACAGTTGCAGCGCTGGTTTTATGATGGAACCACGTAAAATAACTCACGAACAATTAGTGTACAGGTCGCAGTTAGAATTTTACAGTACCTGGACACCAAAATATAACTTATAGCTAATTTAAACAATAAATGTATGCAAGAACGAACTTAATAAATAAATATTAATAAATTAACACCAATTTGGAGATGCATAACACAGACAGTATATAAAATAATTGTTATAATGTCGACATTCTGCTCATAATTCGTCCATAACAATACATAAGTGCACCAATAAAAAATGACATTACATTTATTTAATCCATATTTTTTAGCTGAGTCGGTCAATTATATGCTCTTGGATTGACTGTCAGACAGATGTCAAGAAAAAAGGGACGCGGAAATTGAATTACTTGAAAAATCTAATATGAACAGTAAATTATTATGCTTCTTAATACTAAGTTTATAGCGTAAATATGTTTGATGTATAAGTAAAAGTGGTAATTGTGAATTTTCGATATAAAAGTGAAATATGTATGAAAACAATATTGATCGAGTAATGGTGATGCTATTGTGACGGAGTTCTTCAGTGTTAGTGTTGTGTAGTTCGTTTTTGACAATTTGGGTACAAATCACCATAATATAAGTATACTCAATATATCTGTAGTTTTGATTTAGTTTATTTTTAGAAATAACGCTCTAGGCTAATGATCCGTGCTGCGGGTTACTATAAAATATAATTATTAATATAATATTAGGTAAACATATAATTGACGGACACGTAGCACACCCAGACACATAATAACTTATGGGTCATAAAAATAATGGTAATAAACGGGAATCAAACCCGGGACCCGACTGTCTTACTGTCACCGCGCCCCACGTGCAGTCAGGTATTTTTTTGTAGTTATTATATTGTTAATAGTGTTATTTATTAGTTTCTGATTTTTTTACCAACTTATTGCATTTTCTTTACGTTATGTCTAAGAAATAATAATATCTAAGGACATTATTCCCACACGGTCATCTGATCCCAAATTAAGCAGAACTTTTACTATGGAAACCAGATAACTGATATACTAATTATACTACTTTCTTTTATGTAAATACATACTTATACAGATAATTACACCCAGACTCAGGACAGACAGACATGTTAATGCACACAAATATCTGCCCTGGGTGGAAATCTAACCCACCACCTGCGGCGAGCAAAGCAAGAATTTACCAACCACGCCACTATATTTTCTTTCTTTCTTATTTTATTATACTATAATCTACCTTTCTTGTCTTATAATCAAGTGCAAAAAGTAGGGTTCCCTTTAAAATGAGGCATAAGAGTCGAAATTTCTGAAATTCCTATTAGGTAAAACCTCGTATAGCAACTTTGTCGACACGGGTGGTATATTATAATATGTAAGTACACATTTTATACTTGGTTACACACACACTAACGTACTTTCTGGTAGATACTTTTTATTAGTCAAAATAAGACCTTAATATGAAGTAATAAAGGTTGAATTTTATATATACGTAGTAATATTAGCAATATAGCGATTATTGTGATTGTTTGATTAACATTTAGCTGTTATGACTCAGTTTTGCAGATGTCGCTGAACTTTGTATGTTTACTGTTAATGTGTTTCAGTTTCGTGAAGTGAAAAATTTGCATAGTGAGGCGTATCAAATTGTGCGCCTGAACAGATGTAGAAAAACTTATGTCACAACATTATTGTACTACTACTTATTAATTATTCTTTTGAATAATAAAATCTTAAAGTAAAGGTTTTCTTGTGGGACTAGTCCCCCCATGTTACCCACCACTGAACTGTGACTCACTGACATATCACGGGAAATCACTTCAATCGTTTTGAATCCTGGAACGAAGAAAGAAACAAAGAGGAGTTGAAAACAAGGGAATCCACCTCCAAGACAGAACGATATAACGAGGCGATATAGAGCCTCATAAAACGAGATAATTCCAGAAACTAGAGAAGCCAGCTGCAAAAGCATCAAAGGTATTTTAAGGGTCTTATCAAATGAGCTTTTATAATTGATTCCAGTCGTAGGTATAGCAAGCACTTAAACTCACGGAAAGTGTTCCTACAAGATCCGTATGACAAACTACTCCAGAAATTGATTGAAAAATAATTGACATAATATCACGGTCGTAAGCCTTATGTAACACACCCGGTTTGTTTATATTCGGAAGAGGAAGTTAAGTAAAGAAATGTGTACATATTTATTTTAAAGAAGGGAGTGCCCAATGATGCCTTACTACTAGGGAAGTACTTCAAAATTAGAATACTATTTACCCGCGTTTGAGTAAGGTTGCCATAGCTTAGTGAGGGCGGTGTAGTTTCGGTAACGGCTTTGCTTAACGCTTGCTATCAAGCGGACTTCTTTTGTTACATGCTTATATTGCATTCTGGGAAAAACTGGCTAGCCTCCATTGAGTCCGGCCGCCATAGCACAATTTCGAACAGAAGGACATTAATATTATTATATTAAATAATAATAATAATATCTAGGGACAATGTCACCCAGATCATCCTAGCCCCAAACTAAGCAAAACTTGTACTATGGGTACCAGGCGACGATATACATACTTATATAGATAGATAAATACTTAAATACATAGAAAACATCCATGACTCGGAAACAAATATTCGTGCTCATCACACAAATATTTGCACTTACCGGGATTCGAACCCAGGACCACCAGCTTCGTAGGCATGGGCACTACCAACTAGGCCGTCTAAAGTTAAATTAAGCTAGTTTAAAAAATTAAATTTATTCTTGCACAAGTTAGTATCGCATCGCCTGCCTAATCAGGTTTTGCTTCGAACACAAAAAAAATATCACACAAGTTATGTTCCTTTGAGGATTTCTTTTTCAAATTATTTCCTTATAGTAACATTCGGTCTGTCCGTCTATACGACCGTCTGTTACAGCTATACCTATTTAAATCTACCTAACTGCTAATATCAGTGTAAACTCTGCGTGATAATTTTTTTAAGTTTTTTACAGATAGTCTAGAAGGCATGTACTGCTCCACTGGACAATAATCTAGTCTAGCGAATAAAATTATAAACTAAGTAACCCACAATAATACAATCTCAATACTATTTTGGTGGGTAAAGACGACTTGGGCATGGATGAGGCCGTTGAGCAATGGACGTCTTATGGTTGATATGAATGGCTTATTGGACGATACGATACGTACGAATTGAGCTCGCACGATACGTACGAATCGACTACTTTAAATAATATTTTTTTCTGTAGGCAATTCGCACGTAGTTAATTTATTGGTGTGCGAATCGAACCTCCAAAAATATGTAGTAGGCTATTATAAATGCCCTAAAGGGTCTAAACCTTTAGTTGGACTGTTTGAGTTTTCCTGAAGTTGGGAATGTCCGAAGCTGGAAGAACTGCATCCCTTTACACCCGTGAAACTGAGTGACTAAACCTTTAGTTAGACCATTTTAATCTTTCTGAAGTTGGAGATGTCCGAAGGTTGGAGATATCTTCTAAAATATTTCGTCAAATACCATGTACATACTAGCAGTAAGTATTGTACTAAATGGTGAGTTGTAACGGCAAACACTTCCGATTAGCCAAGCTACAATTCGCCACAATCGATTATTTACGCTCAAATGAATTCTAAAGGTGATTTTTTCTTATACAAGTATATTATGTGCGTTGGTACGACAAACATGTCATATAAAAGGTGGAACATAAATAATGGACGAGACTTAAGGAGCATAATTTGCCTATGTCACTGAACAACATGCAGCACATGAATATGCAATATACACAAAAAAACGAGTGTGCTTAAGTCCACACAGCTGAAATAAACCTTAGATATACGAAACAACTGGCTATGAGAGAAAGAAAATGTGCCCTCGCACCTCTCTCTCTTCCCACTACAGTAATATATAAAACGTAACTCTCTTTCTTTCAATCCTCACTAACTTATATCTCCTTCACCAATTTGCCTCACCCAATCACACTTTTCGTAACGCATTCTCCATACTCCCCAAGTCAAAAAATCGCAAAGAAGTTTTACTTTAAAAATGTTAACTTCCATACCATAGACAATTTTGTATGGGGAGCTAAAAATATTATTCGTATTTCACAAACCAATTTCGTTTAATTGTTTCAATTCAATGGATAGATCTTTAATTTTTAATCACAGTTTGATACACCTTAAAAACGTATACCATATAACAGCTTTTTTATTGACATTTATAATTAGCCTAGGAAGTTTTCACTGCTTTACTCAAACCGTCTAGCAATAAAGAGTACAAAATAAGTACCCGCGCTGGAGGAGACCCCCTTTTGGGTCATAGGGATGCATGAGACGGACGGCTGCTTCGATGTTCTTTGGTAGGCGCAAAACTTGATAACGTGCGGATTGGAACAGTCAAATTACGAGTTGTTTTGAACTATGTATGCATTTTTTTATTATTCCTCGTGAACTAAAATTATAAGTAAAATTTTACCCAATCTCTATAGTCGAATTGAGATAAGAGGGCACGTTAAGCTGTCGGTCCCGGTTGTATTCACAAGGCAACAGTCGTTAAGTCATATTAGAGGCCTACTGGGCGACTTGAATAACTCTGACACTAAGGTAACCACTACCCCAAACGATAAAATTACGGGCCTGTTGGAGTGGTTGGCTTTCACGCCGGAGTTCGTGAACATGTCTGTTTGTCCTGAGTCTGGGTGTAATTATCTATATATAAGTATGTATTTACAAAAAAGTTGTATATGTAGTATATCAGTTATCTTTCACAAACCTACACAGTTCAACTGAACCAATTAAACAAAACTTGTGTAAGTGGATCAATTGAACTGTAGAATTTACAACTGCAAGTTTTTACCCCTATTTTTATTACAACTTGTATAAACCAATATGAACAGACGCCAACACATCCAGCTACTCCAATCAGTCAAATTTCTTTTATAGATTTTCAACTTCATCACATGAGCATAATAAGGTTCACTTTCAATTGGGGAAACTTGACAGATTGGGGTAGCTTCATGTGCTGATGTCTGTACATATACCAAATAACAGCTTTTTTATTGACATTTACATTTAGTCTAGGAGGTTTTCACTACTTTACCTGACAATAGAGGGGAGAGTGGACTCAAACCGTCTAGAAATAAAGACTACCTACAAAATAAGTACCCGCGCTGGAGGAGACCCCCTTTTGGGTCATAGGGATGCATGAGAGAGACGGCTGCTTCGATGTTCTTTGTTAGGCGCATAAATTGATAACGTGCAGATTTCTCAGTTGGGGCGCATTGGATCCGGTGGTAGCATTAAAGCGCGACCGTCGTTATTAACATAAGGTCCGTCATAATAATATCACCTTAATATAGACAGAACCATTGCCAATATGTATTACAAATATTAGACTTAAACTAGATAATTAAACTTAAACATAATCTCTTGACAATAACTTGATACGAGCTAGCTAAATATCATTGCTGTTATAAAATAAATTTTATTAATGTTTTAATACTATCAATACAATGTGTACCTAAATATCTATGTTACTAGAAATAATAATGTATACAACTATAATACTACAAACATGTTCTGACTATTTACAAGCGCTTTTTTAAAGTCTACGTGAATAAAAACCTTTTTTATTTTTTTGTTTATTGGAACAGTCAAATTTCGAGTTGTTTTGAACTATGTATGCATTTTTTTATTATTCATCGTGAACTAAAGTTATAAGTAAAATTTGACCCAATCTCTATAGTCGAATTGAGATAAGAGGGCACGTTAAGCGGTCGGTCCCGGTTGTAGTTATTAGGCAACAGTCATTAAGCCATGTCAGAGGCCTACTGGGCGGCTTGAACAACTCTGACACTAGGGTAACCACTGATACCACTGATAAGATGACGGCCTGTTGGCGTAGTTGGCTTTGGAGATCATGGTTGTCGATTGACTCCTAACCAGGGAAAGATATTTGTGTGCATGAACATGTCTGTGTGTCCTGAGTCTGGGTGTAATCATCTATATATGTATGTATTTACAAAAGAACAGTACCTAGTATTTATGTAGTATATCAGTTATCTGGTCTCCATAGTACAGGCTCTGCTTAGTTTGGGATCAGATGGCCGTGTGTGAATAATGTCCCAGGATATTATTAAGTAAGTATTGAGATAAAATGTTGCATATTGTATGTACTTTGTAAGTCAGATGGCAATGCAAATATCTGACGATGGAGCCGAAAGGTGGTTACTCTTAAATAAAGCAATGTAAATACATTGAATATAAGGTTGTTTCATTTGTCTTGACAAGTAGTCCGATCGCAGATGGTTATATTATGATTTATAAGTCTTGACCACCGGCCAAGTGCCAAGTGATTGGTGCAAGGCTGTCATCGTACCTCTTTACAAATGGAAAGGCTCACGGCAAGACTGTAAAAACTATAGGGGCATTAGTCTACTCAGCGTCGTTGGTAAGTTGTATGCAAAAGTATTGGTTGAAAGAGTTGTGAAAGAAACCGATGCGAAAATATGGGATGCACAGGCAGGTTTTCGGAAAGGAATGGGATGCACGGATCAGGTCTTTTCTCTGCGAAGCATAGTAGAGAAGTTTTTGGGCAAAAACCAAAAGGTTTACTGTGCCTTCGTAGACTTAGAAAAGGCCTACGATAGAGTGTTGAGGAGTGAACTATGGTCGGTACTGTCCATGTATGGGTTGAACGACAACCTTGTTCAAGCACTAAAATCTCTTTATAGGGATTCCAGAGCTTGCGTGAGGATTAACGGGTCATACACCGAGTGGTTTAGCATCCAAAAGGGTGTTAGACAGGGATGTGTAGCGTCACCGTGGTTGTTTAACCTATTCATGGATAGCTGTTTAAAAGATTTGAAAGAAAGTGAATGCGGTTTAAGGATGAATGAGTTACTCATCAAATGTCTGCTTTACGCTGATGATCAAGTTTTACTCGCATCATCGGCGGACGAGTTGCAGGTGATGGTAACAAGTATGCATGAATCTTTTGAAAGGAAAGGGATGAAAATGAATGTAGGTAAGACGAAAGTAATGGTATTTGAGAGGGATGAATACACGACAACGTGTGATATTGTGATTGGAGGAGAGAAAGTCGAAGAGGTGAATGAGTTTGTATATTTGGGAACTTTGTTTACGAGAGATGGGAAATATGAAAAATATATTGTTAGAAGAGTAAATGCGGGGAACAGAGTGAATGGGGCACTACACGACTTTATGAGTAGCCGGCAAGTATCAAAGAAGGCTCGACTAGCCGTGCACGATGGAGTGTTAGTGCCAACTTTAATGTATGGAAGTGAAAGTTGGGTATGGCAGAAAAAGAATGAAAGTAAAATAAATGCAGTGGAAATGAGAGCTCTGAGAAGTATGTGTGGTGTGACTTTGAGAGACAGAATTCGAAATACTGATGTAAGAGAGCGTTGTGGTGTGAAAGAGGATGTAGTCACAAAGATTGAAAAAGGCATGCTGAGATGGTTTGGCCATTTAGAAAGGATGAATGAAAGAAGATTGACAAAAGAAGTATACCTGGCCTGTGTGAATGGGACAACCGGAAGGGGAAGACCACGTCGAACATTCTCTGACCAAATTGGAGATGTTCTCAAGAAAGGGCAGGTCAGAAGTACCCTAAACCGGCGAGCATGTATGAAGAATATAATGACAGTAATCGAGGCAAAAGAAGTATGCAAAGATCGTGACAAATGGAAATCCGTTGTCTCTGCCTACCCCTCTGGGAAACAGGCGTGAGTTTATGTATGTATGTATGTTATAAGTCTTGCGGATCGAGTTACGTTTTAAGTAATATTAAAAATTTATATTCCAAATTATCACACTAATATTATAAAGGCGAAAGTTTGTGAGGGTGTGAGTGTGTATGTTTGCTACTTCTTCACGTTTAAACAGCTGGAGCGATTTTATTACAATTTGGAATGGAGTTAGCTGACACCCCGGATTAACACATAGTTCAACGCGGGTAAAACCGCGGGGCACAGCTAGTATGGCATAAATGAGAACAAATATTCTTGTATTATTTTGCCGTTAAATGCTTAGACCGTCCTTTGCCCATGACGGGCTATGCATTTTATAATATACTTGCCCCAATGCCCAAGACGCGCGTTTTCGTATATCTTCAGTGCCCGGCGGAGCGCCTGTGAGTGTATTGTTATTTTTGTTAATATTAGGTCTTTACCTATGAAATTGCCGTTCTGCAGTACTGGCCATTTCAAATCAAAATAATTTTTGTTTGGCTAAGAATTCTAATTTCAAATTAATTTTATTTTAAAAACATGGATTCTTTTTTCCAAAAGTAGTCATTTCTTTATTGATTAGTGTTACATTTTCATCGCATTTCAATCTTTTTCGTCATCATGGATACGTTAAAAATTCGAGTAATTATGGAATATGAGTACCGTCGTGGCAGCAACGCGGCACAAGCGGCACGCAACATCAACGACGTTTACGGAGCTAACACTACAAACCAACGCACCACCTGTTATTGGTTTGCTCGCTTCCGTTCTGGAAATTTCGACCTGAAAAATGAACCTCGCGGTCGTCCGAAGACTTTGGTCGACAATGACGAATTAAAGGCGGTTGTGGAAGCTGATGATACACAATCTACGGCTGAATTAGCAGCAGCTTTCGACGTTAGCGTCTAAACAATATTGGTCCATTTGCGTCAAATTGGCAAGGTAAAAAAGCTTGACAAATGGGTGCCCCACGAACTCAATGATCGCCAGCGCGAAGTACGCGTCGAGACGTGCCTTGCACTGCTCAACAGACATACAAATGAAGGAATTTTGAACCGCATTGTTACCTGCGATGAAAAATGGATTCTGTTTGATAACCGCAAGCGCTCAGCAAGTTGGTTGGATCCTGGTTCAGCACCTAAACAATGCCCTAAACGAAAACTTACCCCTAGAAAAGTGATGGTCACTGTTTGGTGGTCTAGCGCCGGTGTGATTCATCACAGCTTCTTACCAAACGGGGTGAGCATTACTGCAGATGTGTACTGTGAAGAACTGAGCACAATGATGGAGAAGCTGGCGCATCTCCAACCAGCATTGGTCAATCGCTCGTCTCCGCTGCTCCTGCACGACAACGCGCGACCTCATACTGCACAGCAGACGGTCTCCAAGTTGCAAGAACTGGGGTTGGAAGCTCTCCGTCATCCGCCCTACTCACCAGACCTTGCGCCTACAGACTACTACTTTTTCCAGAATTTGGATAACTTCTTGGCGGGAAAAAAATTCAATACCCGAGAGGCAGTACAAAATGCCTTTGAAGAATTTGTTGCCTCCCGTCCAGCTGATTTCTTTAAGAAGGGCATCAATAAACTGCCACTGCGATGGCAAAGATGCATTGATTGCATGGGTGATTACTTCGATTAATACAAATAAAAAAATTCATGAAAAAAATTCGTTTAAATTTTTTCATACAAAACGGCAATTTAATAGGTAAAGACCTATTATATAACTGGGCTCAACGCACACTCAACGGGCACACGGCATAAGTACAGACGCCAGCACATCCAGCTACCCCAATCTGTCAAATTTCTTTCATAGATTTTCAACTTTATCACATAAGCATAAGGTTCACTTTCAATTGGGGAAATTTGACAGATTGGGGTAACTTGATGTGCTTGCGTCTGTACTTCGGACGCGTTATTAAGTTATGGGCACACCGTACGACCTTTTTGACTGATGAATTCGACTGCATGTAATTTTTTTATAATATACAGAATATACTTCGTTTAATAGATTCGGAATGGTCTTATATAAATTTTGTTCTAAATGTTTGTCATAAAGAAAAGTTGGATCTGTTTTGTTTTTGTAAACAGTAATTAAGCGTATTGTACTTGGAAAACCGCTCTTATTGCTAACATATAATGACATTATTAAGATAAAAGTGTATACATCGAGGTGCCGTCGATTGTTCGTTGCGTCATAACAATGCAACCTATGTTACCTATATTGACTGAACCATCTGGACAAACTAAAGAATGTAGACTGATAATTCGGCTGGCGATTCTATATTTTACAACGCTAAACAAATTTAAATGTCATTATTTCTCATTCTAAAATAATAATAGATTCATTACTTTTCTCACATAACATTTAAAAAAACCGGCCAAGTGCGAGTCGGACTCGCCCATGAAGCGTTCCGTAGCAGCAAGTATTTCAATTGATTAAATGAAAGGTAAAATGATGTATTAAAAAAAATTGTTAGTTTGCAAACTATTCAGTTTAGAAAAAAATTATATTATAAACCTCAATATCATTTTTGAATACCTATCCATAGATACCCAACATGTATGTGTACGCTGAAAAAAATATTCAGTTTCAGTTCTATGTATGGTGAACCCCCAAAATTATTGTTCATTTTCTATTTTTGTGTGAAAATCTTAATGCGGTTCACAGAATATATCTACGTACCAAGTTTCAACAGTACAGCTCTTATAGTTTCGGAAAAAAGTGGATGTGACATAAGGACGGACAGACAGACAGACAGACATGACGAATCTATAAGGGTTCCGTTTTTTGCCATTTGTAGGTGTTTTCTGTGAACCGCATTAAGATTTTTACACAAAAATAGAAATAGAACAATATTTTTGGGGGATCGCCATACATAGAACTGAAAATCAAAAAAAAAATTTTCCTCGTGCCCATACATGTGGGGTGTCTATGGATAGGTCTTCAAAAATCATATTGAGGTTCCTAATATCATTTTTGTCTAGACTGAATAGCTTGCGCGAGAGACACTTTCAAAGTGGTAAAATGAGTGTCCCCCCTGTAACTTCTAAAATAAGAGAATGATAAAACTAAAAAAAATATATGATGTACATTACCATAGAAACTAACAACGAAAATTGGTTTGAACGAGATCTAGCAAGTAGTTTTTTTTAATACGTTATAAACCGCAATTTGCTGTCATTTAATCAACTGAAATACTTGCTGCTGCGGAACCCTTCATGTGCGAGTCCGACTTGCACTTGGCCGGTTTTTTTTACTCAGTATTTCACGCTAAAACCATCTTCTCTTCCATAAGAACTGTGACATCAAAATCAGTTTAGTTATCAGATGCAATCACTTGAAGTTAAGGCGATGTATTTTAACGCGATCGACGATTTTAGGTGGTGAGGGGTGGAGGGCCGCACGCGTATTCCGAATTCCTGAACTGAAGGTACTGAAGGGAAAGCGGGCGGCACGGCGTGTTGTCATCCCGTTGGGCAGCGAGCGCTTACATTATAATAATTGGGATAAACATTAATTTAATGAATATAGGACTTCAATTGAAAAAAATAATGAGCGAGTACCTGTTATAATCTAAGATAAATATTTCTATATAAAAAATATTTGAAATATTAGACATTTGTATATTTAAGAATTCGTTTAAAACTTTATTCTTTGACAATTTTCAGGATTTTATATGATCGAGTAAACTATATTCTATTATGTAACCAATGAGCACATTTTTTAGATAATATCTTTAGGTATATCATTTATTTTTTCGTTATTAATTTGTAAATAACTCAAATATTTGTCCAAACAAACCAGTTCTTTCCTCTTTCCGCCGGTGACTCGCCTTAATACTGATACCTATAGTAACGACCCAATGATTGTCCTACTTTTACTAATGATGCATTAATAGTGTCATTTAATTAAGTATTTGTACAATTGGTTCAAGTACATGCAACCTTGCTGTATCATTATAAATATCTAGCGACCAGCCCCGTCTCCGCACGCTTTATACTTTATGTGGCCAAATAGAAGGTAACATTGTTTCTGAGTTTATCCATTACAAACATACAAAAAATGAAATGTATTCTCTTTCTATCAGTTTAGAAGTTGAGATAACAGTACTGTTCTCTCAAATGTTTCATGAATAAAAAATATTAGATCCATTATTTATTTAATTTTGAAAATATATAGTAACTAATTAAGTATAATTATATTGATCCGTGATAATATGAAATATAAAAAAAAAAATTGATCATAATTTTCTAGATTACATTCAATGTAGGTAACACTGTCAATAATTCTGTTCCTGTAATTATTTTATTATATATTATAATAAACATTGTTTATGGTTACTAGACTGTTGAGTCTGTAATAAGCTATATTTAATTTTCAAACTAAGCTTCTACACTCGACTTGGCACTATGAATTATCCTAGAAGTAACCTTGGACAAAGCATGGTGATCAACATATTCACATATTTTATTTAGATTTTTTATGCGTTCTAATCTATGTATAATTCTGAACAACTAATTTCCATTAAATACAGGTCCTTATTACAGGACAAAAAATCAGAGCCAATATCACCATCAAAATTAAACATGATCAGTGTACACTTAACTCAGATCAGGTGTTTAACCGAGTTCAGAGTGCAAGGTTGCATTTCACCAACATAAGAGTTTACACTGAACCGAACAATTAATTTTGATTTCTAAAATTAGTTAAGGTATAGTTCTTATAATTGCAGACTGTTGCAGTCACATAATGCAATGAGCCTGGCCAATGTTTTATTCTGGATATGCGAAAGTAATCTAGAAGAAAATACAAGAACATCTGCATTTTTACTTTTTTTACATTCCCAAAGACAGCTGAGATAATAGCAATCAAAGTACGCATTTTCGAGTGATATTATTTCAAACCGCAAGCGGCGTTTCATCGCGCTGTGACGTCACGCATCCCCTCACGCAGCGCGCCGGCCGCTTTGCGGGTACGAATCTAGGTACTATTCATTTAATCACCGCTGTTGGTGGCTCGTACTTGCGATTTTATTACGAGAAAATTATTAGAAAATGCTGTGCAGTGCCCAAGAGTTTTAATTCAAATGTTAACACACCCAAAAAGTGTTTTTAGTCTACCTAAAAATTCTATGATAAGGAAGAAATTAGATGATCGCAATACGCAGACAGGATTCAATAGGACTGAAAACTATTGCATTTTGTTATGAATAGTGCGTTATGAGAAAAGTGTAAATATAATAGTTATTGACATCAAAATAATGATGTCAATAACTATTATATTTACACTTTTCTCATAACGCACTACGTTATCTATTGTTGCATTTTATAATCAACTTCTGACACCTACCTACCTTTGTCATTTAAGGATTTTACAAATTAATCTTATAAAAAATAGTTTATTGATTCTTCTAAATAAGAGACATTAATATTGTTATCATCTATCAGGAACCTTGACATCAGGATGTTATAATAAATATATAAACCAACCATGTCGTATTTTTTTTAATGAGAATAGGTGAATGTTACCTGACCTAATACTGACCTAGATTAAACATGGGATATTTGGAAATATATATTTTACCTACTTATACAATATTTCGTTATTATTATCTACCTTTGACTTTAACCACTAATACTTAATAAGTACAAATAGGCATATTGAATATAAGTGAAGTAAAATTAACTGCAAGTGTGGCGCAGTGGCTAAGATAATCGCCGCTGTGTGTCCGAGGTTTGATTCCCACGCCGGACAACTATTTGTGTAACCCGTAAATAGTTGTTCAGAGTCTGAATGTAATTTGTGTCCGTCTATTATATGTTTGTAAAGTATTATAGTATTATTATTGTCTTTGAAAAAAAAAGTTAAGAATGACAGTGGTATTAATCTACAGCTGTTAGCGTGCCGCTGAGTATAGTACTTACCTTCGTACGTTAGTATACTTGGAGATGGTGTACAAAATTTTACAAACATTTTGCTAGAAATATAGTAGTACCGGCCTTTATTTTATCCTAAATACTAGACATACCGTTAACACTTTTGAAGATTTACACAGAGTGAGTTTATCCTCTGGTCTTATTTTGGTCGTCTATAATGGCATTCAAATTTGGAATTATATGTAAATATAAAAAGGTACCTACTTATATTTTTATTTTATATTAGTTTAGTTAGTTCTTTATTAGATTTAATAAAAAAGATACTGAAAACAAAAAATAAGTAAGTAACTAAGTCGACAGCATTATTGGTAGATTAAGAAACTTTGGATTCTTGACGCCGCATGCTAAAGTCAATCAAAGTTTGTCAGTCGTGTAAGTAAATCTTCCTCCCATGTAACCCTCTTCCAGGGTGCAGATATATGTAACTCACAAGGTATTTAACAGGTTGATGTAATACAATAATAACAAACAACAAATACAATAAAAACAAGGTACATCATTGGAGTGTGTTCGTAACGGATGTGATAAGATATTAAATTATATAGGTACATCTGCTTATATTTCTTATTTTGAACTGGACTTACTGTGGCTCCATTCACCTTGCTATGACTAGTATTAGTTATAAGTTATTAATAATAGGTCATTACCTATGAAATTGCCGTTTTGTATGAAAAAATTTAAACGAATTTATTTCATGAATTTTTTTATTTGTATTAATCGAAGTAATCACCCATGCAATCAATGCATCTTTGCCATCGCAGTGGCAGTTTATTGATGCCCTTCTTAAAGAAATCAGCTGGACGGGAGGCAACAAATTCTTCAAAGGCATTTTGTACTGCCTCTCGGGTATTGAATTTTTTTCCCGCCAAGAAGTTATCCAAATTCTGGAAAAAGTAGTAGTCTGTAGGCGCAAGGTCTGGTGAGTAGGGCGGATGACGGAGAGCTTCCAACCCCAGTTCTTGCAACTTGGAGACCGTCTGCTGTGCAGTATGAGGTCGCGCGTTGTCGTGCAGGAGCAGCGGAGACGAGCGATTGACCAATGCTGGTTGGAGATGCGCCAGCTTCTCCATCATTGTGCTCAGTTCTTCACAGTACACATCTGCAGTAATGCTCACCCCGTTTGGTAAGAAGCTGTGATGAATCACACCGGCGCTAGACCACCAAACAGTGACCATCACTTTTCTAGGGGTAAGTTTTCGTTTAGGGCATTGTTTAGGTGCTGAACCAGGATCCAACCAACTTGCTGAGCGCTTGCGGTTATCAAACAGAATCCATTTTTCATCGCAGGTAACAATGCGGTTCAAAATTCCTTCATTTGTGTGTCTGTTGAGCAGTGCAAGGCACGTCTCGACGCGTACTTCGCGCTGGCGATCATTGAGTTCGTGGGGCACCCATTTGTCAAGCTTTTTTACCTT
This sequence comes from Pseudoips prasinana, assembly GCA_951640165.1. Classification (NCBI taxonomy): domain Eukaryota; kingdom Metazoa; phylum Arthropoda; class Insecta; order Lepidoptera; family Nolidae; genus Pseudoips; species Pseudoips prasinana. The sequence goes on from OX621254.1 coordinate 12,583,482, forward strand.
GCCAATTTGACGCAAATGGACCAATATTGTTTTGACGCTAACGTCGAAAGCTGCTGCTAATTCAGCCGTAGATTGTGTATCATCAGCTTCCACAACCGCCTTTAATTCGTCATTGTCGACCAAAGTCTTCGGACGACCGCGAGGTTCATTTTTCAGGTCGAAATTTCCAGAACGGAAGCGAGCAAACCAATAACAGGTGGTGCGTTGGTTTGTAGTGTTAGCTCCGTAAACGTCGTTGATGTTGCGTGCCGCTTGTGCCGCGTTGCTGCCACGACGGTACTCATATTCCATAATTACTCGAATTTTTAACGTATCCATGATGACGAAAAAGATTGAAATGCGATGAAAATGTAACACTAATCAATAAAGAAATGACTACTTTTGGAAAAAAGAATCCATGTTTTTAAAATAAAATTAATTTGAAATTAGAATTCTTAGCCAAACAAAAATAATTTTGATTTGAAATGGCCAGTACTGCAGAACGGCAATTTCATAGGTAAAGACCTAATATTATATCGAGAACCCAGTGGTTAGACAAACCTAACTTAGGCTTTAAGCCACTGATTGTATAAACAAATAATAAACTGTATGTTAAATGAAATAAATAAATAAAAAAAAATGAATAAATAAAGCAATGATACAAGTACACTTCAATGTGTTTCATATGGCGCGGGGCACGAGCGCACGGAGCGACCGGCACCGAGCCGACAGCTGACGTCACGCGTCGAGCGCGCGATATCTTGGAAATTTAAAGTGCTCAAAACTTCTCACAGTCATAACTTCCGTAATACTACATTGATTTACGTGAAATAAAGACTAATCTTATGTACGTAATTTAATTTTTATTGTTAAGTAGCTTTTAGTGCAATATTCGCATGTGTTGGTCACCCTCATTGTTAAATGCAGCAGGACTTATTTACTTCAACAGAATAAATAAGATAATTTAGATTTTGTAGTCTACTTTAAGTTAATAAAGCATGTGTTAGGACACCCTGCTCTTCTTTAACACAATATTTAATATATGTAACATTACATTAATTCTACATCAAAAAAATCAGTAGATAGTAGATTTATTGATAGAAAGTAATTGCTTGTTTTGATATGAAGTGCATGCGTGTGTGTATAGGTATGTGTGCGTGCGTGTATGAGTGGATATGTGTGCGCGTCTGTGTGTATGTTTAGTTTTTGGGGCGATATTTCTATATGTAATGGAATGTTATATTTTATGTGTATTTTTTATTAATTTTGTAACATATGTGTGACATACCTTGGACTTGGCGGATGTTATCCAGGAATCCCACCAGTTGCCGGAGCCTGCATCCTCATTTTTAGGAGTTGAGACCCCTTCACTTGGACTTGAATCAGTAGACCTGTACAAACATACAACTGGTTTAGCAATCACACTAATATTATAAAGGCGAAAGTTTGTGTGTGAATGGATAGCTGCAGGCCACACTTCATTGAACTTGGCATACTAACATCAACATCTATGTACATCTTTGAAATCTGCTTATTTGTCAAAAAACATATTAACTTATTTTCCTTAAAGAAAGATCATTACTCACAACCTCGTAACTTAAGAAATAAAAATTCACTAGCTCTACCGACATCAAAGCTATCTATATTTCATTCTGGGCCCTATGTAATGTGTATTAAGATATATAACAAAATACCACAACAACTAAAAGAAACATCCAACTTCAATGTATTCAAGAATAAATTAAAAAAATACTTCAATTCAAAAATGTTATTACAGTATAAAAGAGTTTTTCGAGGACAGAACTAAACAGTAAGACAGTGTGCAATATAAAAAATAATTAGATTACAATATGTTAAAGTAAATAGTATAAATATGATGATAACATAATAATAAAGGTATATAACATAGTAATAATATATATAAATAAATATATAACCTAAGATTAATTAATTAGTTGTAAGGCATTTTATATTAAAATTGTATTGCTGCGTCCTAACAGGGTATCATGTATGTACCTCTACATTCTGTAACACCTATGTATCACTCATGATCGCAATAAATATTTGTATTTGTATTTGTGACTGTGTGAGAGTGTATGTTTGTTACTTCTTGACGCAAAAACTACTGAACGTATTTTGATAAAACTTTGCAGTAATATAGCTTATATATCCGAATAACAATAACAGCTATAATTTATAAAGTCTAACGCGGGTAAATCCGTGGGGCACAGCTAGTAAATAATAAATTATCTCATGTTGAACGAGTCATATAGGCAGCTGCCACTATGTTGCCTACTGAGAACAATCAAAAGTTATTTTTTTAATGTTTAGTAAATGTAATACGAATGGTCAAAATTAGTGATGAACTCGTACACAGGCAACAGGAAAACAATACAAGGCAGACTCAGGCGATGGGTCGAGGAAATTAAGTCTGTGGCAGACGGTACTTGGATTTCACTAGAAAGAAACAGAGAAACTACTTACTTGCTTTTTCAAAGCACACAGATAATACAATTACCCTTTATAAGGCAGTAGGTATAGTTTTAATTTAAAAGTTTTGAACTTTATTAGAAGCCCATAGAGTTCAAAATATGGTGGCAACTATATGACCACTGCCCAGGAAAGGGTTAATGTAACAAATAAAGAACCTAACCAATTGTGAGATTTCTGACAGAAGGCTTATAATAATAATAATAATGAGAGGCTTGTGTTAAGCAGTTGGTCAAGGGTCAGGTTCAGAAGACAGTACTTTTGGAGACGGAACATATTGTGAGGAGGTTCCTCTCTCTGGGGCCTTGACCATCGGTAGCATGGACCCTGCTCCTGTTGCCGATTGGACCTCTATTTTTATATTTATATATTTTTTTTAAACTATATATTTTTAAATGAATGAAATAAGAAAGACATGAAATAAAGGAGATAATAATAATGCAATACAATAGGGAATAAATAAGATTGCTGTAGAATGGGAGCAGAAATTTTGCAGATAGTGTCCCGAGCAGCCTAAAGTAAACAAGTATGACTAAAACTACTGTCATAATGGTCATTATGACAAACAATATTGAAGCCAATTATATACTCAGAATACTAGTGGCACCTGTTTTAAGCAGTAGCTTAGACCAGGTGAACCCATAGAGAACAATTATAATAGTCATGTTAATTGTTCTCTATGGGTTCAAATATAAATTGAACACTTGCCATTTGACCTTCGAGGTTATGTAGCAGTTATTTGATTCATCTGGGTAGTTAGCTGTTAGACTAGGAGGCACACCATTAAATATTCAAAATGGCTTGGACTTTTCCAAGCCATTTTGAATATTTAATGGTGTGCCTCCTAGTCTAATAAGAATAGTAGTACAAATACTTACTTATCATATGGGGAGTGGTTACCCTAGTGTCAGAGTTGTTCAAGCTGCCCAGTAGGCCTATGACATGGCTTAACAACTGTTGCCTAATGACTACAACCGCGACCAACAGTTTAACATGCTCTTAGAAGCATGGAGACACTCAGAACCCATTAACCCCTTTGGTCGTCACCCATCTATGGACTGACACCAAACTTAGTTGCTTAACCTCACCAATCACTTATGGACCAGTGAGAGCATCTAGCTATGAGTACAAATTGTATTACACCAGTCATTTAAGTTAAGATTGTGGGTTGGATTCTCCCCAGGCTATAATTTTATTCATTGTTAATTGAATTACAATTAATTTTCAGTTATTAATGAATTTACAGACCCACAGTAGCACACTTGCATTGAACACATGGGAACAGGCATCTTATGGGTACTTGTGGTCCACCTTCAACCACAACTTCACTTACTATCAGGTGAGATTGCGGTCAAGCACAAAAAAAAATTGACTTTTTGACTTAACTCTTTGTAATTTTTATTAATAATATATTTATGGAAGCCAATTGTGTTACCACTTCAAACCATATGAAGGTAAAGATTATAGGTTGCTTCATAGTTCATAGGTTTATTTAATGGTGTGAACAGATAGTGTCAATCTTAATGTATTATATATGATTACACTAACACACTGAAGAATGAATTGTATTGGAACATAGATAGTGGGCTTGTGCTAACCAAATTAAGCTAAGAATATAAGTAAAAGCAGTCAGCCTAAAGGCTTTGTAAGTGTTATACAACAACAAGAAACCAAGTTATACTATTATAAATATACCTTATGGGTACAGAAGTGTGATCCAATTTAGTTCATAAATACATAGAATACTCTTTAACTCAAATGAGAGAAATATATTTGGAACATATTGCACAATAGGCAGTCTCTTCAATTTAAGCATTTTTTTACAGACAGGCTTAGGTGCTGATAATAACATAGACAGTACTTAGATACACAAATTTGATTCCAAAGACGAAATAGACTTACCTATACTCCTTGTACCACATACTCATCTTCTACAGATTAAGAATGAGCAATACTAAATTGTAACACACAGATATATACAATAGCGAATTGTATGAAGCACGGTTTTTACTCGTTTGTTCTTGACATTAGTCTCCGTAAAATTCGCTTATACTACGACAAATAGCACAACTAGGAAGTGTAAAGGCACGGTTATTATGACCTAATTATCATTTTAGAACAAAAAAAGTCACATAAAAATCTAATTCCTAATTCTAACAAAGAAACCATGTTCTCGTTTTATCAACAAAACAACGCATTTTTTCAATTAATTAATCTCATTTTGTGATAACCATTGAATGTTGACATGGTTTTACTGTTAGCGAAAATAATGAACGTAACTTACTTTTCTGCCATATCGACGATATTTTTATGTATTTACAAATATTGGGAGCACATGGATTGCTGCACATAAATTGTTTTACGATTTTGTTGTTGTTTTTACACGAAATTTAGATTTATTAATTTTGACATAGTTTTTGTTTGCGTTGACATAAGTATTGCGTTCCGTTATAAGACGAGTGTCGAGTATTGTAAGTTTTGGATAGTGTGTAACAAATTACAGTTATTCCATAAATTATACCACTTTCAATTTCTTTATTATATATTAAAATTTAACTACATATGTAAAGTTCTGTTCAGTATGATTTATCATAATTTAAAACATAAATTAACGTTCATGTAAGCGTTTAAGCTGCAGAAAAACGAAACGTGTTTCTTAGCTTTCGTAGTTACCACGTTACTTCATAGATGGCGTTCATTGAATTATTTTGTACTAAGCAAAACTATTACGCCAATAATAAAACAAAACAAGTACTTTCTATGTCAATAATAAATTAAAACAAGTACTTTCTATGATAATTCATTTGAAAATATATCTTATTTCTGTCCGATGGCTGGTTTAAATACCTACCTACCTATAGCTTGTAAATGTTTTCTACTTTGATAGCCAATAAAATTATGTCAAAGAATCAATCAAGTTATTTTTGACCAGATTTCAAAAAGAAAATATTAGATTGTTTGTCTCTTTGCTTGTTACATCAATAGTAGTAAAAAGGTATAATAGTATTAAATAAGTAATTACACTGGGTAGTGCGGTAGTAACCTAGGTATTGTTTTTTTTAATAAGAAGGCAAACGATTTGTCTCCGTGTATTGTAAGTAAATTCCCCGCGTTATAGAGATTTAATTCATAGTGAAGACTCCCTCCATCTCCATCTCCTGGCCTCGCATCCACTCTCGATAGGCGAGGGTGAGCGTAATTTCAGGTGAAAATTACCCTAGGTTAGTTAATTAAAAGTTCACGGTACATATGGCCCAACCGTTATTATAACATCTTGTTAAACAGTAGTGACGCGTAACTTTAATTGGAAATGTTATTTAGATACTGTAACAGGTTTGCACGAACAAACACAAGTGAAAACGAAACTGTCTTTATTGAATGCAATACTTTTACTACTAACAAACTATAGTGTACTACAGAACAGGGAGCGGGACCCCGTGCGTGTGCTAGCGTATAACTGGTACTCAGAGCTGTCCGACCAGGAAGGTCGAAGCAGTCCGAGAGCGCAGTTAAACCTGCGTATACTTTTTTTTTTTTTTTTTTTTTAACGTGACGCGTGCAGTTAGCCTCTCGGCTTTTACTGCTTCACCGGACAGTAGGGGTGAGCGTGGGCTCTAACCGGCCTAGCAAATATAAACTACAAACTAAGTACCCGCGCCGGAGGGCGCCCCCTGTGGGGCTCGAACCTCGGCTCTGGGCGGATACTGACGGGGAGAGGGCGAGAGATCATGGTTTTTAGGGAGTTTAGTGCAACTTTCGCTCTACGTTAATGACATGACGCGGCCCCCCGTCCGCGTTGAGGGGGGCTTTTTATCGGTACGATATGCAAACTAAGGGTCATGGAGGACGCTGGTGGTCGCGACGCGTTCGCGGTCGTACTCGCATCCGGCGAGTACGAAATATCGGTTGTGCAGTGTTGCGAGAGTCTCTAATCGATTTGATGTGCTCAAGGTAGACGGTGGTCTCGTCGTCCGGTTCGTCTAGGACGTGCTTCGGACGACGGTGCTTAATTGTGAGTCGGAGGGGAGTGTAATTGACCGCCTGTACCACCAATTTACTTGGATGGTGAGTGGCAGAGTCAAAATACCTTTTGGACGTTTGCTTCATCCATTGCCTGATGGTAGGCAATTGGAGATCGGCATGGAGGCTTTTGTTACGGACGAACCATGGTGCGCCCACGGCTCGTCGCATAAACTTGTTCTGGACTACCTGTAGGAGGTGGATGAGATGTTACTTAGCGTGCGCGAAGACCGGGCTCGCATAGGTCATCATGGGTCGAATGCACGTCTTGTAAATTCTCACCTTGTTTACAAGGGACATTTTACTGCGTGCATTCAGGAGGCTGTGTAATCGATAAAGGGCAAATGAGGCACGGTTGCGAGCGTATCTCAGATGGTCCTTGAAGTTTAACTTCTGATCGAGGATCACTCCCAAGTATTTGGTTTTCCTCTCCCAGGGGATCGGTTTACCAAACATTCGGACGGGATCTGTGGTGGGCGCGGGGTGTACCCTAGAGAAGAGCACGGCTGCGCTCTTGGTCGGGTTGACTTCGATCCTCCATTTCCTGAACCATTTGCCGAGGGCATCGGCTGAGGATTGGAGTTCTCGGTGAATGGCTGTCGGGTCCCTACTGGAGTAGTAGAGAGCCGTGTCGTCAGCGAAGAGGGCTAGATGAGCCTTCTTGGGTCTGGGGATGTCGCTGGTGTACAGCGAGAACAGGAGCGGGGCAAGGACTGAGCCTTGGGGAACTCCTGCACGTATCGGTCGGAGGGAGGAGTAATTTCCCTCGACGCGGTAGCGAAACGTTCGGTCCGTAAGGAAGTCTCGTAGGATGTGCACGAGACGGTCAGGCACTTTGAGTTTAATCAGCTTATATAATAAGCCGTTGTGCCAGACCTTGTCGAACGCTTTGGCCACGTCGAAGAAGATTGCTCCTGTGTGGGATCTTTGACGGGCAGCTTTCACTAGGATGTGTTCGACAATGCGATGCACCTGGTGAACGCTGGAGTGTCTGGCTCGAAAGCCAAACTGCTCGTCTGGGAGAATATCGTTTGCGTGGATGTACGACGACAAACGGGCGTGGATGATGCGCTCATAGAGTTTCCCCATGGCGCAGAGAAGGCTAATGGGGCGGTAATTCGCCGGGTCGGATTTGGATTTAAACGGCTTCGGGATACCAATCACGTTCGCCTGTTTCCACTGGTGTGGAAAGATGTTGTTGGAAAAGGCCGCGTTGAAAATCGCGACCATCAGGCTAAGTAAAAGCAATGGGAGTTGCTTGAAAACGCGATTGGTGAGTCCGTCATAACCGGGGGCTTTACGAGGGTGGAGTTTCATGATCAGAGTTTTAACCTCTTCGATGGTCACTGGCCTCAGGGGATCGTCGTCGTCGTCGACGTCTACATCCTCCCGGGAGGGGGCAGTTGGGGTCGGAGGGAGAGGGATGGCGAGCCTACGTTCTACCTCGGAGTCAACCTCATTGAGGTGCTCCGGGTCTACTGGTAGGTTGCTGGGAGAACATTGGGTCTCTAGATTGTCGGCCATGCATTCGGCTTTTTCGTCGTCATCGAACGCGGGGCGTTGATTCGGACGCGTCAGCGGGGGGATGGTCCAGTCGGTGTCTGTCTTGAGTCGCTTGCAGAGATTCCAAAAGGCCTTCCGCGAGGGTTGAATCTCGGCTAACGTCCTATCCCACCCGGATTCCCGCCTCTCGGTCATGCGTTCACGTACAGTACGCTGTAGTTCACGCATTCGAGTGCGGTTTTCCAAGGTGTTATAGGAGTCGAAGGCTCTGATGGCCGCGTTCTTCTCAGTCACTAACTCACGCAAATCCTCCGGGAGCTTCCACCGTCTGAACGCGTCAGCCGCTGGGACCTCCCGGGAACATTCGTTCATTTGGATTTGGATGTGAGTCGTGAAAGAGCCGATGGCTGCATGCGTTTGCTCGGGGGTCTCTATGAGGGATGGAATCGAATCTAAGTGCTCCGACGTGGCTGACTTGAGTTTACCCTCAAGTTTCTGCCAGTCGGTAACATATCTGGGTGGGAGGTTGCTATCCGCGCCAGAGTGGCTTGTGCGGGAGGCAAGACTAAGGATGACCGGTCTATGGTCAGAGTCTAACTCGTGTAGCACCTCTACAGAAGCCAAACGTAGATTTGTATTCTCAAGGAGCGCTATGTCGAGTATGTCAGGTCGGTGACCGTCAATTCTAGGGAAGTGGGTCGGTTCGAGAGGGACTATAGGGTCGAACGGTATGATTGCCAAGTGATTCGAGTTGCTCGTACGGCAGCTCCATTGCTCATGCTTGGAGTTTAGATCGCCTGCCACTATGACAGAGCCATCTAAGTCATACAGTACTTGGAGGTCGCTAAGTAGCATCTCCTTGTCTGGGGGGAGGTAGGCCGAGACTATCGTGATTGGCTGATGGCCTGTCATGCCTATTCGACAGACAGAGACCTCAATGTTCTTCAGCACGGGAGGGTCCAAACGGAAGGTAACGGAAGGTAAAGGAAGCCAGGAAAACGGAGGTTTTCCTGGCTATAAAGGCTTCTGTCGTAACGTTCGCCTCCTGAACTTCATGTGTGATTTGGTAGTACACCATGAATGTTGGTTTTTTCGGGGCGAACGTGTGGCGGAGCTTAGTGCAGAAATCTTCCCACTGCGTCACACCAGTCTTCACTCCCTGCAACCACACTGCTGCCTCATCTCGTAGTAAAAGTGGGAGACTTTGCAGTGCGTCTGAGTCACTTATCTTCTCCGTCGACTTAAAAACCATTTTGCAAGAAGTCGACGCCTAGTAGTGTGCGGTTGTCCCGAGCTTCCTGCAGCACGATGAACCTAGTGGCTATTTTACGACCATTTAGGTTCACCATGGCTTTGCACACAAGTACCACCTGCTCCCTCTTTATTCCATCGGCTAATGTGAGATCCACTGTTTTCTCGTCGAATTTGCATCCACTCTTCAGCAGTGACTGGTAGAGGCTATAAGATGCGACACTCATCTTGGCGCAAGTGTCCATAAAGGCCGTCCCCCTTATCCCATCCACCTCCAGGAACACCACAGGTCGTGAGTGCGTCTGTTCAGGAGCGTCAAGAGCGCAGAAACCGACGTTTTCTTTTTTAACCGGTGACAGGGACATCTTGATTTCGCGATGTGGAAGACGACGTAAGTTTATGATCTTGATGTCTGGATTCGGCCTCGCGTTGTGCGCCAGATTGTCACAGGTTTGCACGAACAAACACAAGTGAAAACGAAACTGTCTTTATTGAATGCAATACTTTTACTACTAACAAACTATAGTGTACTACAGAACAGGGAGCGGGACCCCGTGCGTGTGCTAGCGTATAACTGGTACTCAGAGCTGTCCGACCAGGAAGGTCGAAGCAGTCCGAGAGCGCAGTTAACTCTGCCTGCGCACACTTTTTTTTTTTTTTTTTTTTTTTTTTTTTTTTTTTAACGTGACGCGTGCAGTTAGCCTTACGGATTTTACTGCTTCACCGGGCAGTAGGGGTGAGCGTGGGCTCTAACCGGCCTAGCAAATATAGACTACAAACTAAGTACCCGCGCCGGAGGGCACCCCCTGTGGGGTTCGAACCTCGGCTCTGGGCGGATACTGACGGGGAGAGGGCGAGAGATCATGGTTTTTAGGGAGTTTAGTGCAACTTTCGCTCTACGATAATGACATGACGCGGCCCCCCGTCCGCGTTGAGGGGGGCTTTTTATCGGTACGATATGCAAACTAAGGGTCATGGAGGACGCTGGTGGTCGCGACGCGTTCGCGGTCGTACTCGCATCCGGCGAGTACGAAATATCGGTTGTGCAGTGTTGCGAGAGTCTCTAATCGATTTGATTTGGTTTAAGTATACGGTGATCTCGTCGTCCGATTCGTCTATGACGTTCTTCGGACGACGGTGTTTACGTGAGAGTCGGGAAGGAGTGTATTTGACCGCCTGTACCACCAATTTGCTTGGATGGTGAGTGGCAGAGTCGAAGTACCTTTTGGACGCTTGCTTCATCCATTGCCTGATGGTAGGCAATTGGAGATCGGCATGGAGGCTTTTGTTACGGACGAACCACGGTGCGCCCGCGGCTCGTCGCATAAACTTGTTCTGGACTACCTGGAGGAGGTGGATGAATCGATCCTTAGCGTGCGCGAAGACCGGGCTCGCATAGGTCATCATGGGTCGAATGCACGTCTTGTAAATTCTCACCTTGTTTTCAAGGGACATTTTACTGCGTGCATTCAGGAGGCCGTGTAATCGATAAAGGGCAAATGAGGCACGGTTACGAGCGTATCTCAGATGGTCCTTGAAGTTTAACTTCCGATCGAGGATCACTCCCAAATATTTGGTTTTCTTCTCCCAGGGGATCGGTTCACCAAACATTCGGACGGGATCGGCGGTGGGGGCGGGGTCTATCCTAGAGAAGAGCACGGCTGCGCTCTTGGTGGGATTGACTTCGATCCTCCATTTCCTGAACCATTCGCAGAGGGCGTCAGCTGAGGATTGGAGTTCTCGGTGGATGACTGACCTGCTCCTACTGGAGTAGTAGAGAGCTGTGTCGTCAGCGAAGAGGGCTAGATGAGCCTTATTGGGTCTGGGGATGTCGCTGGTGTACAGCGAGAACAGGAGCGGGGCAAGGACTGAGCCTTGGGGAACTCCTGCGCGTATCGGTCTGAGGGAGGAGTAATTTCCCTCGACGCGGTAGCTAAACGTTCGGTCCGTAAGGAAGTCTCGTAAGATGTGCACGAGACGGTCGGGCACTTTGAGTTCGAACAGCTTATATAATAAGCCGTTGTGCCAGACCTTATCGAACGCTTTGGCCACGTCGAAGAAGAGTGCTCCTGTGTGGGCTCTTTGACGGGCAGCTTTCACTAGGATGTGTTCGACAATGCGATGCACCTGGTGAACGCTGGAGTGTCTGGCTCGAAAGCCAAACTGCTCGTCAGGGAGGATATCGTTTGCGTGGATGTAAGACGACAAACGGGCGTGGATGATGCGCTCGTAGAGTTTCCCCATGGCGCAGAGGAGGCTAATAGGGCGGTAATTCGCCGGATCGGATTTGGGTTTACCGGGTTTCGGGATACCAATCACGTTTGCCTGTTTCCACTGGTGTGGAAAGATGTTGTTGGAAAAGGCCGCGTTGAAAATCGCGACCATCAGGCTAAGTAGAAGCAACGGGAGTTGCTTAAAACGCGATTGGTGATTCCGTCATACCCGGGGGCTTTGCGAGGGCGGAGGTCCCTGATCAGAGTTTTAACCTCTTCGATGGTCACTGGCCTCAGGGGATCGTCGTCGTCGTCGACGACGTCTGCATCCTCCCGGGAGGGGGCAGTTGGGGTCGGAGGGAGTGGTATGGCGAGCCTACGTTCTACCTCAGAGTCGACCTCGTTGAGGTGCTCCGGGTCTACTGGTTGGGTGCTGGGAGAACATTGGGTCTCTAGATTGTCGGCCATGCATTCGGCTTTTTCGTCGTCATCGAACGCGGGGCGTTGATTCGGACGCGTCAGCGGGGGGATGGTCCAGTCGGTGTCTGTCTTGAGTCGCTTGCAGAGATTCCAAAAGGCCTTCCGCGAGGGTTGAATCTCGGCTAACGTCCTATCCCACCCGGAATCCCGCCTCTCGGTCATGCGTTCACGTACAGTACGCTGTAGTTCACGCATTCGAGTGCGGTTTTCCAAGGTGTTATAGGAGTCGAAGGCTCTGATGGCCGCGTTCTTCTCAGTCACTAACTCACGCAAATCCTCCGGGAGCTTCCACCGTCTGAACGCGTCAGCCGCTGGGACCTCCCGGGAACATTCGTTCATTTGGATTTGGATGTGAGTCGTGAAAGAGCCGATGGCTGCATGCGTTTGCTCGGGGGTCTCTATGAGGGATGGAATCGAATCTAAGTGCTCCGACGTGGCTGACTTGAGTTTACCCTCAAGTTTCTGCCAGTCGGTAACATATCTGGGTGGTAGGTTGCTATCCGCGCCAGAGTGGCTTGTGCGGGAGGCAAGACTAAGGATGACCGGTCTATGGTCGGAGTCTAACTCGTGTAGCACTTCTACAGAAGCCAAACGTAGGTTTGTATTCTTAAGGAGTGCTATGTCGAGTATGTCGGGTCGGTGACTGTCAATTCTGGGGAAGTGGGTCGGTTCGAGAGGGACTATAGGGTCGAACGGTATGATTGCCAAGTGATTAGCAAGTGCGCGGCCGTTCGAGTTGCTCGTACGGCAGCTCCATTGCTCATGCTTGGAGTTTAGATCGCCTGCCACTATGACAGAGCCATCTAGGTCATACAGTGCTTGGAGATCGCTAAGTAGTATCTCCTTGTCTGGGGGGAGGTAGGCCGAGACTATCGTGATTGGCTGATCGCCTGTCATGCCTATTCGACAGACAGAGACCTCAATGTTCTTCAGCACGGGAGGGTCCAAAGGTACGCAATGCAGTGATTTCTTAAAGTAAATCAGCGTGCCCCCTTTGGCGGAGTGAGTCCTATCGTTGCGAACTATACGATAGTTGGCAACTGTAGGACTAGGACTTCTCCGTTTGCTTTGTTTGAGGAATGTCTCTTGAACGAGGAAGAGATCAATTTGATGATCGCAGAGGAATTCTGCGACTTCATCGCGTTGTCTCGCTAATCCGTCTGCATTGTAAAACCCGATCTTTAAAGATCTGGGTTTTAGCCTGCAAGTGAATTGGGGAGTCATCAACGGGTGTACAGCCATTACGGTTGTATTGATTTAATAAAGCGGCGGTATACGCGTGCCGCGTCGATGGCCAACTGGATGTTGGTCGGGTCAGCTTCGGCCCTCTGGGTGAGGTCCTCAAACTGATCGAGCAACTCCCAGCCCTGAGTCATGATGCGCTCGGCAAAGCCTGAGGCGCGCCCTTTGCTATTCGCTTGGGGCGCCCGGGTTTTGGGCGCTGGGGCTGATGACTTTGGAGTCTGGGCTCCTTTGGCCGGGGCCTTTGGAGCCTGTGACTTCTTGGTCAGCGGGTTGTAAGCCCAGCCCGATTGGACTGGGGCGGGAGGGGTCGCGCTGGTTGAGGGTTTGGGGGACGCCTCTTTAGCTGGGACTGGCACAGCCTTAGGGGCGACCGCCTCACCCGCAGCCTTGGGTGCGGTCGAGGGGACGTAGTCTGGCAGAGGCCAGTGTGGTCTCGCTGGTCGCAGGGATGTCTTTTGGACATCCAAGGACATTAGCGGGGGAGGGCTTGCTTGGGGCTTGGCGGATCTAGTCTGCGCCTGGGGCTTTCGAGCGTTGCGCTTGCTGCGAGGCCTCCTGGCGGGTCTCCTCGCCGGTGCCTTGGGGCAGCCGCGATAGTTCGCAGGGTGTCCCAGGGACTGGCAGTTGACGCAGCCAGGTGGTTCGGAGCATTCGCTACGATCTTTGGGTCGGGTGCAGTCGGAGGTGCGGTGGCCTGGGGTCAGGCATTTGACACACCTCGGGGCGACGTGGCAGTTCTTAGACGCGTGCCCGTACAGTTGGCAGTTGTGGCACTGCCCCTGTACGGTCCCTCGCCGCGGCGGCTCGACGACAATGCCGCCGACGCCGCAAACTGTTTTTAGGACAGTCAGGATTTTCTGTCCTTCCTTCGAGTCGTCAAGGTGGACCAGCACCATATCGAAGGGCTCGCCACCGTTTGATCGGCGCATCCGATGCACCTCTCTCACGGGGTACCCTTGGGTGGTTAGGTCCTCCTTGATGGAGTCGATGGGAAGGTAACGGCACACTCGGCGGATAACCACGCGGAGTGTTTTGTCCTCAGCGGTGCCGTAAGTGTAGTAGTCTACCTTACGTGCATCGAAGAGAGCCGTCGTTGTCCTGTATTCAGTGGGGGTCTGCAGCTGTATTTTGTACATCTGCTCCTTGAGGATGTATGTAGTGCTAAGTGCGACTACACCTTTGGACTTTAACGTGGTGGACAAGTCTTCCCACTTATCGATGCTGAGTAGCATGATAGGTGGGGGCTTAGTGGTCTTGGCCGTGAAGCCAGAGGGTTTGGCCTTTGCCTGAGAGGCGGGGGCGCTTGTAGTGGGGGAAGAGGGGACAGAGTTGGTGGCGGAGGGTCTCTCCGTGCGCAACTTCTTTGTCTTGGCGCTCTTCTTGCTCTTCTCCTGAGTCGAAGCCTCAGAATCAGAGCCGGAAGAGCTGCCAGACGAAGACGACGACGACTTGTCGCCGCGGGTCCGCTTATCAGCTTTCCCGCGCCTGACGGTTGTCCACTCGTTGTGAGCGTCGTCATCGCTGTCGATCGGTACGACGTCCATCTCTTCCTCTGTGGCTAGAGGCTGAGATGGAGAGGGGGTACGGTTACGGGGGAGTGGCGACTGCCTGTCCATTCTGGGTGAACGGGGCAGAAGAGGAGGGGACGGAGAGACTGAGTTTCTCCTGCGCTGTTGCGCCGGAGCAAGGGGGGTCGTCTAGCATGAGCTTAGTCTTCACAGACTCCATCAAGTTTGCCCAGACAACTGGGTCAGACTTGAGGACCTTGAAGACAGCCTCAATGAAGCGTGGATCCTTGGTAATGTCTACCATGGAGGCGGGTACGGGGGCGGCCATCTTGTGATGGTTTTAAGAGCCTAACAACTACCGGAATTTACGTTGGTTCGCTCCCGGAGCGTTCCGAGAAGAAGAACCAACAAGAAACATCTCGGCGGTCGCTCTAACAATAGAATGTCCCTAACAACTATCACCTCGGGTTGGACGGGCCCGAGGGTGTGTTGGTGTGTGTATCACCCTCCTCGCCGGGTTAGACGAGGAGGTATGTGTACCTATGGTGAGCCCTAAGCTTGTATCCCTCTCGCCAGTCTTATTGTGCGAAAGGGTTCCTAGCAGCTCTAATGCAGAGGGTGATATGGGCCGAAGCCGTCAGCACCCAAACAACAAGAGAGAATGGGAAGGTAGGTTAAGGAGGTGGGATTCCGATTTGGAGTTGACTAGGGTAGCCCCCAAGGCCAATGATTCCAAACCGCTTCCAATTAACTGGCGTTGCTCTGAAGGAGCAAGGCCTAGTGCTTGGGGCTACACTAACTTGGCTTAGTTGGCACGGTTACGTTTCCACCAAGTACCACTAGAAAAGTGGATTTTCCCTGAAGGGGCACGAAAGTACAAAGAAACACACACTATATTGGGGTAGCGCTGTCTTGAAAAAGACGCCACTACACCAATTAATAGTGTGAAGGTTTGCCGAGATTCAACCAATCTAACGATCGATTTATCTCAACTGACGAACGTACACGAGCACGTATAGTCGGAAATAGTCGGGCAAGGCAGGAGCGCACGAACGTGTCCGTGCGCGTCGGCTGTCCAAACGGGACTCCCCTGCGCACACTTTTTTTTTTTTTTTTAACATGACGCGTGCAGTTAGCCTTACGGCTTTTACTGCTTCACCGGGCAGTAGGGGTGAGCGTGGGCTCTAACCGGCCTGCCGGTGCAGCGGTGGTCGTGTTTTATAGGCGCCGGCCGGCAGAGCTCGGCGGCGCACGGTGGGGCGGCCGCTTGCGGGGAGGCCACGCCCAGTATGACGTAAAGATGCCTCGAGCGTTCGGGAGTTGTAGATCTTGTTACAATACATTTTTACATGTAAACCAATCTATCAGTAGATAATTGAAGAGACATTGGAACAACGAGTGGAATCAGCTTCATCTTCAACCATTCTAAATTCAGGGTTGCAGCGTGTAAAAAAAATACACCTTGGTGACCAGAAATTTACATCGAATGTAGAATTGAGTCTCAGTAAACCTGTATTTTAAGAGTAAGGGGAATCTATCTTAAAAGCGGTATGAAAGCTTTGGGAAACGTTGGAAGAAGTGCATAAAGCTAAATGAAGATGACGATAACAAATAGGTAAATATACCTTATTTCATAAGCATATATTTTGTTTTTTTGATTAATCCGCGAACTTTTCACTCCACCCTCAATATG
Source organism: Pseudoips prasinana (assembly GCA_951640165.1). NCBI lineage: Eukaryota > Metazoa > Arthropoda > Insecta > Lepidoptera > Nolidae > Pseudoips > Pseudoips prasinana. The sequence continues at coordinate 12,599,864 of OX621254.1, forward strand.
TGCATGTCCACGACGACACAAAAGCTAGTAGCTTACTGTTAGCTAGGTGTAGAAGTCGGCCCCTAAAGTTAGGAATTAGCACGGCTTCGCTCTGTGATATTCATTCGTATACTCACAGTGTTTTAGCAGTTACATGTACAGACGCCAGCATATCAAGCTACCCCCAACTGTCAAATTTATTTTATAGATATCCAACTTTATCACATAAGCATAAGGTTCTGTTTCAATTGGGGAAATTTGACAGATTGGGGAAGGTGGATGTGCTGGCGTCTGTACATACCTACTTTGGTGTAATAGCGCACTTGTTACTCCAGCTGGTGGCGAAAGGTTATATAGTGGGTGAAGTGGAAAAGCCAAAGGAAAGTGGGTTGCTGTTTACATAAAGACTTATCTACCCTTCATCACAAGATTGACAAGGGTTGGTTAAGTGCATAAGTGTGAGGTAATACACGTATCCTAGTGATAAAAACTTTTTACTTAAGAAAACATCGTAACCTATGGACGCTTGCACCATCAAAGTCAAAGTCAAAATCATTTATTCCGTAAAAATTTTACATTTATGTGGAATCATCATATTTTTTTACCCTACCGTGCAGTGCATGACGTGGCAGCTACTGAGAAACACTGCCAGAAAACTCAGTAGGAATCCTTTTTTAAAATAAAATATACTTAAGATTAATTACAATCACGTGTGTTGACTCAGAACAACTCAATCCCAAGCACTTTTATCCCTTAAATAATCAGAAATTTTGTAATATGCCCTGCTACACAATTTGGCTTTAATAATTATTTTAAACTTATTCGTAGTTAATTCTCTAATATCATTGGGAAGTTTGTTATAGAATCTCATACATACATCCGAGTCATCATTTTACATTGCCGATCTATTAGGAACCTTATGATTAGAACGCGAACGGCTTCATGTTGTAGTCACTTAAGAAAACTATATCAAGGAGATCATTTCGCAAATGCTATGGAATGAACACCTTTATATGGTTTTATGTACCATATAAGATCACCCAGTTCTTCCGAGCACAGTACCAGAATCGCTTGTACAGGCGGCATGTGAAGACAAGTCAAGTTGTAACAGCTAGTCTTTGGCCTAAACAAGTGTTAGGTGAAAAATTGATGTTCGTTTATTTTCCAATAATAACTAGATATGGCAAATGTGGAGGGAGGTAGGTAAAAGAAAATCTTACCGTCTTTCTATCAATCGTGTGGTATGAAGTGTAGGTATACTTACAACTTCCTTGTACAAGGTAAACCAGATAAGAAATAGTGCCTTTTCACGTTAAATGTTTTAATTGTACATAAATAAATTTAATTTATAGGTTCTCGAGGGGCGACCACGAACCGGAAGACGCAGCGTGGGCAGGCCCCCTACAAGATGGACCGATGATCTTGTGCGGGTTGCTGGAAACTGCTGGATGCGAATAGCGCCAGACCGGCAATTGTGGAGATCTTTGGGGGAGGCCTTCATCCAGCTGTGGACGTCTTTCGGCTGATTTGATGATGAAGAAATAAATTGATGGGTCTTTTTCTCACATCAGGCTTGCCTTATACTGCTGCTTTTCCTTCTCTTTTTGTCCGCCGCATGGTACGACTACATAGTTATGTCCGTTGTGTGCATGGCATCTAGCTCAAACCTAAGTATAAAATAGATAGTACGGAAACTATCTACTAACGTTCGAAACGGCACACTCACACAAACATGCGCATCGACAAGACCCCTAAGCGGTTGTCGCGGTGCTGTCAGTAGTGAGTGCTGCATCAAAACGAGTGGACGCGAATACGTTTATCTCCGCAATCTTTTTAAAAATCCACGTGTGTATTGCGTAGTTAGTATACGGCTGTTTGAACTCGGCTTCATCGAAACGGGAGCTTTCGTATTTTAACCGTCCTGCTGATTTATAAAACAAATACATTTTAATTCAAAATAATAATAGGTATATTAAACATTAAAAGTTACAACCCTACAGCTTCAATAGAGCGTAGGTAATTATTTCATCAACTAGGCTTAGTTACCTTACTGTTCATATTTTTACTGTGGCCAAACTAAGCCTTCCACTAGGAATGCTAGAGAGAACACACGTAGGCCAGACAAATAGACATGTTATAAACACAAATATTTGTTTTGTGCCAGTACCGAACCCACACCCTTTGGGTCAGAAGGTAGGCTCACTACCAACGTGTGGCGCGGCGGTTAATACAGTCGACTCGCCGCTTCGTGTTGCAGGTTCGAGTCCCGCGCCGGACAACTATTTCTGTGACCCATAAATTGTTGTTCTGAGTCTGGATGTAATTTGTGTCCGTCTATTATATGTTTTTAAAGTACCTTGCGACACAGGGATTAGATTCCCTCATGCAGGCGTTGTCTTTTTTTTTAATAACTGGTCGTACCTAACTGTGTTTTTGTTCAAAAGTTATTTATTTATTTTTCTATTTAATCTAGAGGCGGGTCGTAAGTTATACATACCTATTTATAGAAGAGGAAAACCTCGGCATGCCACGTAAACGCCTACATGAGTAATATAAAATCAAGTTCTGTAAATACAAAAACCATTTTTGTATTTCCAGCCTAATAAAGAAAATAAAAAAAGTATCTCACAAACAAAATTTCGCATAAAAGCATCCCACAAAACTGAATAATAATTACAACTAATTATATTAATCCATCGAAGCAAAATATTAATTTGCGTCGGGTAGGCTGTATCGCACTTGCGATCTTTGCCTCGCGATTATTCAATAAGGCATTGAAGAGGTTTTTTTTTTAAATAAACGGGCTTAGTACAAAGATGTTCTTCCTACGATATTAATTCAATGTTTGTTTAAGTGCATTTAACAATATTAATATCTGTAGATTCTTTTACCATTTACAACATTGTATGTAAGCTGCATACCGCTTTTGTAGCGGCTTACTTATGAGAAGTTTATAACGTCCGAGCGGTATTTGGATTACGCAGGAAGAGTATACCTAATCACATAGGCAGGTATATAATTATTATATAATTTCAACTATTTTTTTTTTATGGATTGAAACACGTTCTAACTTCAAATCCTATGTCCAGCTATTTTAGAAGAACGAGAAGACATTCTAAATTCTATCTCTCAAAAGAGGTTTTATATCAGGTAATATTATTACAGTACCAACGGGAACGGAACGTATATACCAATGGTGTACCAAGGGGTGTCTTTGGTTGTGTACTAGCCAAAACATGGTTTTTAAAGAAAAAGGTTATAATATTTGATTTGCCTCATCTAAACGCTCTTAATGACACTTAGTTTAAGAAATCATTTAAGAAAATGCATCCAGACGTGGAGCTAAGGAGTATCCTAGAAACATTAATGATGGTATTCTGTACATAAATTAAATATATAAATAAATAAATAATAATAAATATAGGCACAGCTAACTCTCTGCAATCTGATTGTAAACTAGGTAGAGCTTGTACCTACCATGGCAACTAATAAATATATAGGTAAAAATAATAATTACATACATACATATACACGCCTGTTACCTAGAGGAGTGGGCAAAGAAAACTGATTTCCATTTGTCACGATCTTTGCACAACTCTTTTGCCTCGTTTACTGTCATTATATCCGTCATAATAATTATATACTCGCCGATTCGGGGTATTTCTGACCTGACCTTTATTAATAAATAATTAGATGCTCATTCAAAAAAAATATTCAAATTCAGAATTTAATTAATTCCATTAGAATGTGGAGAACATTTTTGTGGAATCGTAATTTTTCACCCTACCGTGCAGCGCTTGAATTGCAAGCTACTGATAAACACTACCAGAAAACTCAGTAGGATCCTTTTTTAAAACAAAATTTGCTTAAGGTTAATTACATATATTATATATGTATGTGTTGACTTAGAACAACTCAATCCCAACACTGTTGTCACTTTAAGAATTTGAAATGTAGTAATATTGAACTATAAAAGCCAAATTGTGTAGCATACTAGCATATGCTACATAATTTGGCTTTTATAGCTTTTTTAAAGTTATATATAGACAATTATCGAATATGCAGTGTGGTGACAGCGTAGAATGTCATCCCGTGGGGGGCGTAAAAATCGTCCCGAGGGAATACCTACCAGAGCAGCAATAGCGTTTTTCTGTGAACTACCATCAAACTGCGATCGCCAACCCGTCTGCCAAGCGTGGCGATTATGGCATATCCCCCATTCTTTGGGAAGACTTTTGTCCAGCATTGGACGTAATTTGGCCGACATGATGATGAATTATCTACATTAAGAACTATGTTATAATACGTATAAATACATGATCAATATATAACTATAATAAAATAAAAGACTAGTGCCCGATATCTCGCGCAAAATACGAAACATAATGTCATAAACACTTAAAACGCTACCTGCCATAGATATCACAGCGCAGTACAATAACCCGCGAGTGTCGTATTTTTAAGATTTCCGCGTATTTTGTAAAGCAGAATATTATAATAAATAATATTTACTTTGGGCCTGGTATCCGTGCACACCCATTGTTTGCCGATCAAGAGATTCGGCCCTTTCTTCGTTATTAATAAGTGCTTGCGAACGATGTTGTAACAGCCTACAACTACAGGGTGGCTCATACTTTGAATATTATACGTTAATTAATATCAAAGGTAAATATGAAAATTATGGTGATGGTTGGTAAATGCCGCAGCTCGTGGGTTCGATTCCCACCCAGTAAAAATATTTGTGCGCACGAACATGTACTCGTATGTTTGTCCTGAGTCGGGGTGTAATCCTAACTAATATTATAAATGCGAAAGTAACTCTGTCTGTCTGGTACTCTTTCACGCCAAAACTACTGAACGGATTTGAATGAAATTTGGTATACAGATGGTCTAGACCCTGAGAAAGAACATAGGCAAATTTTTATAGTTAGGATAACACATAGGCCATATTTTATAAAGTTTAACGCGGGTAAAACCGCGGGGCACAGCTAGTTATCTATATAAGTATGTATTTAGAAAAGAAACGTAGTATATCAGGTATTTGGTTTCCATAGTACAGACGCCAGCACATCAAGCTACCCCAATCTGTCAAATCTCTTTTATAGATTGTCAACTTTATCACAAAAGCATAATAGTCCAGGCGCTAGAGGTAGTTGAGTATGCAAAATCCGAGTGACGGCAACTATGACCGGATTCTTATACCTGAGACCCTAAATAATGACAAAACACATCTTGCCGCCGGGTGTTCTGGTCCCTTCCCGCTCCCTTCACATCCCCTCTCCGCCCATACAGCAAGCATAGCGCGCGTACGCGTTTAGTTTGTTTTTACATCTATTGACGTAAAGACGTTGCTTTGTTGAGTCGTGTTTTTATATAAACATATAAAAAAATAGTATTTTTGTAAATTCTTAGTGCCTGTTAAGAGTGTACTGTGTTGAAAAACGTTAGAAATGTCGTTAGAAGTGGTTAATTTGAAAAGAAGAAAACCTAACGAACAATTTTGTTTATTTTGCGATAATTCAAGTGCTTTAGTGAAAAACTCAAGGCCAGGGACGCTGCTTAATATTAAAGAAGCAGCAAATCGAAGAAAAGACAGCATTAGTGAGAAGTTTTCAAAACTATATGATCCAGACTCCACAAAACAAGAATTTTCATGGCACCAAGACTGTTTAGCCACTTATATTAGTGAGGAGAAAATACGGCGTAGAGAAATTGCGTTGTGTAAAGAAGAAGAAGTGTCTGCTTCAACTTCCAAAGCAAACGTGGAGGAGCTTACTCCAAAATCTCGTTCGTCATTGAGGGCACCGCCAGCGTTGAAAAAATCATTGAAATGCATATTTTGTAAGAAGGTAACGAGAAACAAAGATAAGCAGCTAAATTTATGTTACGAAATTGCAGCAGCGGAAAAAAATTTTAGTACTGCACGTATAAAAGAAGACCATGTTTTCACTGAACTTAGTACATGTCAACGGCCTCAAGATTTATTTGCTATCGAAGTGAGGTATCACAAACATTGTTACCTTGATTATTTAAGATTACCGAGAAGTTCTCAGATGCCAGCTGGTCGACCTTCAAATCAGATCCCGAAAGAAATACTTATGGATGCATTTGACAAACGAATCGATGAAATTAAAGACCACTTACCAACACATTCTTTTGAAGTGCGCTTCTTAGCTGAACGACTCGCTGTACTCACAAACATTGAAGATGCAGTGATCGAAAATCGTGTAGTGAAATCACTACTTATTGATAAATTTGGTGAAAAAATATTATTTTCTTACCCGGCTGATCGATCAAAATCATCATTAGCGTTTATGGGAAATAAATTTGCCATTGGCGGAAATAATAGAACATGTTTGTAGCATGAATTCAAAAAATATCATCATTGAGACTGTGAAAGTATTGCGTCAAGAATGATTTAAAACAGAAATAATACCTAGTGGATATTTACGCAATGCAAAGATGGTTGTTTCTGTATCCTTTCAAAACCAGCGTTCACTCAATGCTCACTTCATACCTTGGAATACAATCTGACACTACAGGTGACATAAATAGTCATAATGAATGGACGCAATCGAGAATTTATACAGACGAAAACGATGTTGAAAATATCAATTAAGTGTTTCAAAGGTTGTAGTCCATTTACTACTAATGGGGAATCTGTGCTTCGCAATATTGTCACTGGTGAACTTGCGGAAGAATCAACTTCACGATGCTTACTTAATGTTAAAGAAAATGGGGAGGCTCTATTAACTACATACGAAAAGGAAAGATTTTTCCAGAAAACTAAGAAATTATCGGACCCTATACAAAAAACTAAATTTTACAACTTTAAAGATACTCCTTCGAAATCCAACAAGAATGCTCCCAACAAAAAATTGCTAGATGTAACAGACATAACAATTTTCCAAAAATCATTCATGTCAGCGTCTCAACGTGGACATAATACAAGAATATTAGCATCGTATGAATTATTAAATTACTGTAAGTATCTATTTGACAGTGACGGATTTTACAGGAAGTCACCAAAATCACAACTCCTCGTTGAAGTTCAAAAAAATTATAATTGTGGTACAAGCTCTCAGAAAGATTTAATAAATTTAAATACTTTCAAAGTTTATATTATTGATGGTATGGCACTTATTCACAAGATTCAGTTAAATAAGTTCAATACTTTTGGTGATTATGCCGAGGCTTTTTTCAAAAAAAATTATGGAATTTTTTACTTTGCCTGGCGTTAAGAGAATAGATGTAATATTTGATAGATACGACGATATTTCTATAAATTTTTTGGAGACAATATTACGGAGCAAAAACCAGATCATTAAAAATATCATAATTTCTAACCATTCAACAAATATTCGTGCTGATTGTAAAAGCTTTTCTAACTAACGCTCATAATAAACTGCAACTCGTTCGATTTCTTTGCGCTAATGCTCCAAAATATGCACAAGTAAAAGAAGACTGCGAGATGTATATTTGTGGAGGATTCGATGATCCAACTAAATGTTTTAAGTTGCAAGGTTCTTCAATTTGTGAGGTACTTGAATTACAATAAAACCATTTAGAAGCTGATTCAAGAATGTTCGTCCACATATTTCACGCAGTAAGGATTCAATCTTCTCATATTATCATAATTAGCGCTGATACAGATGTATTCGTCTTGGCAGTTTATTTCTGGAAATACTTAGCAAATATTGGGTGTCTCGGTGTATGGTTTGACGGTTCTCACACAAAGAAATGTTTTCTAGGATGCCATTTGGCTGCTGAATCACTGGGTGAGAACATATGCAATATTTTGCCAGCATTACATGCTGTAAGTGGTTGCGACACTACTAGTAGATTTGTTAGTAAAATGCAATGGTTAAAAGCTGCGTCTGAAGATTTTGTACAAACAGCTCTCATGCCTTTGGGAAAACTTGACCTAAATAATCAGCAATTCAAACAGTTAGAAGCAGTTTGCACATATTTATTTTCGAAGAAAAAAGATGCTTTGCATTTGCATTTATTAGGGGTTACGGTACAAACATTTATATGGAAAAATGCTCATCAAACACAATTACCACCCATTGATTATTGTTCATTTGGTTACGAAAAGCTCAACGGTGACTTACATCCACGACAAATGACGAACCCGTTTTACCAGAGTCATTAATTCCACCATGTAAATGTACTGCAAATTGTCGCACATTGTCTTGTAATTGCAAAAAATCAGAATTGTTTTGTATTTAATTATGTAAATGCATCAATAACAAATGTCAAAATATAAATGAGTAATTTTTTACCTACTTTAAATACATTTATGCTTGCATTCGCTAGTTTTTCATATGTAACTTTAATTTTTTTATTAATAAAAAAAATTATTACTTTCATTTTTGTTTTTTTCTTATTATTTAAGAATCCATCCTGACTTTCACCATTAGGAAAAACTATAAATCATTACGAAATAATCATTAAAATGATTTTATATCATGTACTCAATTCATTCCCTTTACGAATAAGAGAAGAGGGGGTAAAAAAAATATGGACCAAAAAATTGACCGGCAAGATCCACATTATTATTCTTTAACCTTTTCTTCACTTAAATCCGTTGGCGAAATTCGGCACTCACATTATGCATACTCACTTACCTCTAGCGCCCGGTCTATAAGGTTCACTTTCAATTGGGGAAATTTGACAGATTGGTGTAGTTTATGTGCAGGCGTCTGTACAGGCTCTGCTTAGTTTCGGAACAGATGACCGTATGTGAATAATGTCTTAGGATATTATTATTATATAAAATTCGAAGAAGAAAATAGTGGAAGGAGACTGTGACTTATCTCAAAATGAGATCGATAACTTTAGAAACAAAAGTAAATGAACTTACTACCACAAAATAATATTATATAAATATATATCCTGAGACTATTAACACGCCGCCATCTGATCCCAAACTATGGCAACCAGTAAATTATAAACACTTGTATATTTCTAAACTAGCTGTGCCCCGCGGTTTTACCTGCATTAAACTTTATAAGTTATAATAGCCTATGTGTTATTCTAGGTTGTGAGCTAAGTCCATACCAAATTTTATTAAAATCGCTCCAGCCGTTCAGACGTGAAGAAGTAACAAACATACACACTCACACAGTCACAAACTTTCACCTTTATAATAATAGTAGGATTACTAGTAATTAGTGCTTTTGTTGGATCTATGATATGTTTTCGCACGTAATATTTTGAGATTGAATTCATTTTTTCTATACTTGTGCATTATGATGACAGCGGCGTACTACTTTTGATCTTACTTACATTGATATAATCCATCATAGTTAAAGTTCGTAGAATAGTTTATATATACACTTTGGATAACTTTTTTCTAAATTATTTATTTAACTTATTGAAAACTTACAGATATAAAAACAATATCGCTTTGGAATTTTCTGTAAAGGTGTTGTAAATGTGTTTCAATAATAAATAAAAAAAAATAATATGACACTGGATTAGCAATCTGAATGCCAATTCAAATCAACAAAACAAGTCTTCGCTTATAGATTATGTCCACCTTCTTGAAGAAGTCTCTTTCAGTACAGTCAAATAAATTATGCATACAATATGTCAGTTCATCAAACTCATCAATCTTACAAAATATTAACTCAACAACATCCTGTCTACAAAAATCTGAATGGATAATCCTTCGCACTGTAATAATAATTCAGAAATGATCGACGCGAGCAAAGTTCATCGCTCAATCAGCGTGCCGGGGGCGGTGACGTCATCGCTCGTGATGCGCCCCGCCCGCACAGAGATGGCGCTGTACGATTCTACGCGCAGTCTACCCTCACGCTTCTCCGTGTGTGGTTTGTGTGTTTGAACTGGAATTTGCTCCATGTTGATTGATTTTATCTGGGATCTGATACTTCGTAAAGTTAATTTACCCTTGTCTTGTAATATGTATAAGGTTAGTATTTATGAATCAAATGTTGAATTTCATGTATATTATGCTTTCAATCTTAGCAAAAAAATTGGCAAATGGATCAATTTTATCAGCCATACGATTAGAATTTCTAATCATCATCAACATCATCATCACTGCTGGACAAAGGCCTCCCCAAAAGGTCTCCACAATTGCCAGTCTTGCGCTAACTGCATCCAGCGACCCTCACAAGATTATCGGTCCATCTTGTAGGGGGCCTCCCCACACTGCGTCTTCCGGTTCGTGGTCGCCACGCGAGAACCCTCCTGCCCTAGCGGCCGTCCGCTCTACGAGCTGTGTGCCCTGCCCACTGCCACTTCAGTGGGCAGGGCAGGTAGACTAATAATACGTGTGCGAAATTTATTTGTTCAGAAGTTGAACAAATTAACTACATATGCCATGATTTGTGAATTTTGCGATTAGTGATGGAAATAATCTATATAAATAAAAATTACTCACCGCATTGTTTGTACCTTCGTACATAACTTCCAAACGACTGCACTGGATATAATGCATATTATATAATTTTTATGCGTTAGTTATTATTAGGAGAAGTTTTGTATCAGCAAAAAATTGTAAATATGTATTTATAAATATCAGAAAAGTGAGTGTGCGAATGAGACAGAGGGGTGTGAGACATTGTTTTTGTTTTTTTTTGGTCGTTGTTTATTCAGCACTATTTGTTTTCTCGTAGGAAGGAAAAACGAAAAAAAGTTGTACAGACGCCAGCAGATCGAGCTACCCCGAACTGTCAAATTTCTTTTATAGATTTTCAACTTTATCACAAAAGCATATAGTTCACTTTTAATTGGGGAAATTTGACAGATTAGGGTAGCGTGATGTGCTGTCGTCTGTAGACAGTATTGATGGGAAATAAAATAAGGCGGTACGGCTGGGACAGCTTGTATGAAAGCATGAAATCTTTCCCCTTATCAGATGGCTAAGGAATTAAGTTGGACGTTTTCTTAGATATTATGTTTAAGTAGTAAGTTTACACATCAAGCTTCCTCAATCTGTCAAATTTGTACAATTGAAAGTGAACCTTATGCTTACGTGATATAGTTGAAAATCTATAAAATAAATTTGACAGATTGGGGTAGCGGGATGTGCTGGCAACTGTACTATATAATAATATTGGCGGGCCTGTTGGCGTCGTTGGTAGATACGCTACCTTTCACGCCGCAGGTCGTGGGTTCGATTCCCACCCGGGACAAATATTTGCGTGATAGCATATGTAATATATCAGTTATCTGGTTTCCATAGTACAAGCCCTGCTTAGTTTGGGATCAGATGGCCGTGTGTGAATAATGTCCCAGGATATTATTGTATAGTAATCGTTTTATACCAAAGAGGAATATGTATATAAGATACGGGGAGAGACACCACAGGACAGTGTGTGTGTGTCACCATCAATTTACTTATTGGTCCTGACTGCAACTTTTTAGTTATCAGTGAACGCTGGACCTCATTCATCAACAAACAGCCGCTAAGCCAACGAGGCAATTTGTAAACCTACTTATAACTGGATAAATACGTGGACGATGAGGCTGTGCATTTAACCCTTTCCAAGGCTGTGGGAATATAGTTACCACCACATTTTGAACTCTATGGGCTTGTAATAAAGTTCAAAACCAATGAATTAAAAATATACCTACTGCCTTATAAAGGGTTAATAAAGTATAGCAGCACATCAAGCTACGCCAATCTGTCAAATTTCTCCAATTGAAAGTGAACGTTATGCTTATCTGATAAAGTTGAAAATCTATTACAGAAATTTGACAGATTGGGGTAGCTGGATGTGCTGGCGTCTGTACATCATAGTATCGATTCCACGACGCCTACAAGCTGGATTATTGGTAAATCCTTTCTCTTAGTTAATTGAGATGAGCTAATGGTGCGTGCGATACACTTACAATTGAGTCATACAAGCCACAGACTGTAATACTTTACCTTTTTTTTTACATACCAGCCATAGGTAGAAATTAATTAAGCAGGCTATTCAGATAGTTTGAATAGCCCGCTCAATTATTTTTTATCAATTACTAGCTGTGCCCCGCGGTTTTACTCGCGTTAAACTTTATAAATTATCACTGCACCTCCCCCGTAGGTGATAGCGTGATAATATGTAGCCTATGTGTTGACCCGACCGCTCTGTAATATTCATGCAAAATTTCAAGTAAATCCATGCAGTACTTTTTGAGTTTACCCTGGACATACATACAGACAAACAGACACACAGACAAAAATTCTAAAAACTATATTTCTGGCTTCGATATCCATTATAGATCACGCCCCAAGTATCCTTTTTAAAAAATATTCAATGTACAGTTTTGACTTGCCTACGATTTTATTATATGTATAGATTAGTTGGGGTTTGTTAGGTAATAAGTTAGGTTATCATCTCATTACGCGAAGGCGTAGAATCGGGACTAATCCCTCCCTCTTACCCACCACTGCAACTCCTGTAAGCCAGGATCAACAGTGGCACACAATGAAATTACACTGAGCGGTGAGGCTCAGGCATGTCCCGGGGAATTCCATCTTCTGAGTTGGGGCGCATTGGATCCGGTGGTATCATTAAAGCGCGACCCTCGTTTTAAACACAAGGTTCGAACGCACAAATCCGTTATAATAATAATACTGAATTCATTACTTAATATAGACAGAAACATTCAGACAATATGTAGTAAAATATAAATTTCAATAATTAAACCTAAACATAATCTCCTTGACAGTAACTTAATACAAGCTAGCTAAATATCACTACTATTATAAAATAAATTGTATAAATGTTTTAACATTCCGTGTACCTAAATATCTGTAATATGCAACTAGAAATAATAACTGTATTACTACAAACATGTTCTGACTATTTACAAGCGCTTTTTTAAAGTCTACGTGAATAAAAACTTTTTTTGTTTTATTTTTATTTTAATCGCTTTAACTGTCTTGGATCCCGCAACGAATTTAATCAGAAAGGAAAAAGGAGGAGTTAGAAAAAGGAGGCGTAGAAGTTGTCCCGAGGCGCGGGAATATCTACTAGAGAACGGGCAGCCGCGTGTCTCTGTGTACTATGACCATCATACTGTGATCGGCAACCCATCTGCTAAGCGTGGTGATTATGGTATATCCCTACAAAAAGGCACAATTCCATTCCTCAGTCGTCCTCAATTGAAGATTTTGGGAAGGCCTTGGTCCAACAGTGGAAGTTGTACAGTTGACAATGATGAATAATAATCGTTCACTGACCTCTTCACCGTTATAAATTTACCATACCATATGAAAGTCATTAGAAACTCTCGTGACACTATACAAGCCGATATATTGACCGTAAACACCATCGATAAAAACCAACCCTCTCATTCATCTATGTGTTAGACATGCTTCGGCTGACTTCGAACCTTGAAGGGGGCACCGTCTGACACTGGTTTCTTTTTTATTTGCTAGACCAATAGAGCTCTCGCTTGACTCCATCGTCTGGGGTAGGCTAATTGTGAACCTCATGTTATAATGTTCAATGGTCTTCTACCACTGTGCGTTTCACGAAAACTTTTTACCCCGCATTACCACTCTGTGGAACCAATTAACTGCGGAGATAGTTCCGATCCCGTATGACATGGCAACCTAGGGAAACACAAATACATAAAAAAAACATAGGTACAATCGATTATAACCTCCTTGCAAGGTGCACGGATACCCTAATTTATTAAAAATCTCCGAGAAATTTTTATTTATTTACTTAACACCATATAATTAACGTGACAGGTTTACACCTAATGCGTTAATTATTTATAACATCACTAATCTAAAACATATCAAATTATTAAAAAAGAAGATTAATTAAATTACACATTATTACATTAAATATACATTATTTTTATACATTATAATTAGGTATTATTATAAAAATTATTAAATAACATAAATCCTTACAATTTTGTCAAATAATCCAGAGTCACTCTCATAAATTCCGCCAGTGTACAAGTAAAGATGTCAAGTCTTTGGGACACTTCATTAAGTATCTTTAATGAGGTACTAATTGGTGAAAATTTTAAGATATTAGTCCTAGCTGATGGGACTTTAAACAGTCTTCGTCTCGGCCCCTGTCTTAATCTGGTATTTGGAACCATCAATTTTAATGATTCCAACAACTCAGGATTATTTATCTTGCCGCGAAATACACAGAAGCTGGATTTAGCTAGAGCTAAGTTTCGCCTCACCTCCAATTTATAGTATCCAACCATACCTATAACGAAGAGAGTTGGATACATTAGGGGATAGAATGGATATAATCCGTACTCCTTGAAATATAGAAACCGCGTGAATTTATTTTGTATCTTATCCACCATGAGACCATATTTAGCTTCATGGGGATTCCAGATGATAGCATTCATTTCTAGCCTACTCCTTACCAATGCATTGTAAAGTGACTTTAGGGATACTATACTTGTGAAGTTCCAGGTTTCGCGTAAAACAAATCCTAGATTTTGAAAAGCTTTCTTACATAGTTGAAAAACAAAATGGCGAAACGTCAAATCACTGGAGAATAAGACACCGAGGTGTACATACAAATTGGTGTACCTACATACGTTTAAAAAAAATACCAGTGAACTTGAGAACTTCCTTCTTTTGAAGTCGGTTAATAAACTAGTTGTGCCCCGCGGTTTTAAACGCGTTAATTTTTATAAATTATCACAGTTCCTCCCCCGTCGATGATAGCGTGATAATATGTATCATATATGTTGACGCCACCTGTATGTAGTAATATTCAATCAAAATTTGAAATAAATCCATGCAGTACTTTTTGAATTTTGCCCATACATACAGACAAACAGATAAGCAGATAAAAATTCTAAAAACTATATTTTTGGCTTGGATATCGATTGTAGATCACGCACCAAGTATCCTTTTTGAAAAATATTCAATGTACAGTTTTGACATTCCTACGATTTTATTATATGTATAGATATAGATTCTAACTAATAATTAGTAAAAGTTAATTGAGCAGACTAATCTGACTTTCTGAATAGCCTGCTCAATTATTTTTTCAATTATGGAGGACGAAATCTGGATCGAAAGGAAACGAATCGAATACGAAACCTCTATTTTGTGTTTTTGGTTCGATTTCTGAGATTTTTTGTGCTTAAGAGGGCACGTGAAGCTGTCTGTTACAGGTACTGGGCGTTCAGACGCCTACTGGGTGCGGCTTGAGCAACTCTGACTCTACTGTCCACCACTGTCCATGCGACGAACCAAGACTTAAAAAGGCGTCTGTAAATAGTCAGGACATCTTTTTTAGGGATCCGTACCCAAAGGGTAAAAGGGACCCCCTTTTACTAAGACTTCGCTGTCTGTCTGTCCGTCTGTCACCAGGCTGTATCTCATGAACCGTGATAGTTAGACAAATGAAATTTTCACAGATGATGTATTTCTGTTGCCGCTATAACAACAAATACTAAATAAACAAAATAAAATAAATATTTAAGGGGGCTCCATACAACAAACGTGAATTTTTTGCTAGTTTTATAGATAATGGTAGGAACCCTTCGTGTGCGAGTCCGAATCGCACTTGGCCGGTTTTTATTAATACTTAGCTAACAATATATAATTACTTACTTTACTTTATCGAATGGGCAGTGGTTACCCAAGTGTTAGAATTATTTAAGCAGCCCAGTAGACCTCTCATATGGCTTAGCGACTGTGTTCTAACGACTTCAAAGGGGACTGACAGCTTAACGTACCCTCCGAAGCATGGAGATGCTCAGAAATGAAAACAACTTTGGCAGTCATCCATCTCTAGAATGACCGCGTGCTTAGGTGCTTTACTTTCCGAACACGGACCGGTGACAGCAACTGGCTATTAACGCCTCCATAACACAATTAATTCCAGATACATGCTTATATTTAGATCTTCAGTTTGTATTGCATCATTTAAAATTTGCATTTAATTTATTTTAGTAGTAATTAAGTTTAAGTTATTATCGCTTACGTTTAAGTTATTATCGCTTAAGTTTAAGTTATTATCACTTAAGTTGAAGTTAATTACCTTGTTTAAGTTATTATCGAATATATATGAATATCTATATAACTTTATATACGTCTAAGGAGGGCACGGAACCTATATGGTCCAAAGAAGGCAAAGGTGTCAGACAAATGACTTCATTTGTATTGCGCAAGAGTTGAATCCTTTTCAGCCTTGAAACAATGAGCGATGATTCCTTCGCCTGCAGAACATGAAATTACTAGATACTCTTGATCTTAACAATGATTAGTTATTCATATTTCTACTACATTTAAGTAGTAAGGTCATATCTTGCGAAATGAAGCAGATATTAAATAACTATACGATTGTTTTGTTCCCGATCCTTTTATTGATTGGCCGGAAAAATCGTGCTTGGAATGAAAGGGCGCCCATCTTGTATGTCAGTTGAGGGATAATGCTACGGGCAGATGAGTAATTTTTAAATATATGTAGATAATGCCCCCGATTTTATGAAATACCATCCTACTAATATTATAAATGCGAAAGTTTGTGAGTATGGAAGGATGTATGGATGTTTGTTGCTCTGTCACACATAAACTTCAGGACGAATTTTGATGAAACTTTGTAGTAATATCGCTTATATATCCGAATAACACATAGGCTATTATTTACAAAGTTTAATGTGAGTAAAACCGCGGGGCGCATTAAAATTATGTTAGACTAGCTATCTAGTCTAAAATACTTATAATATCAATATATATCTTTCTTATATAGTTCTTATGAAAAGAAAAAGACATCTTTAGTTGTGGCAATTTAGTTTTGGCGCGAACTCCGGAGGGAAATAATCGAAGCGTTCGAACCCGTCGACTGATTAAGTGCCCGGTGTGCATTGGTGCTCCTATTATAAGCAGTTTAATAGTGTTATTATAACATCTTCAGTAGTTTCACAGTGATATGTATACAGGACGACGATCAATTGCAATGATGATGAGGAAACTGTGAGAAAAAATAAGTTGAAAGTAAGTCCGAAGTCCTTTTAAAACCAGTTTTTTTTGCCGATGTCATTCTGAAGCTTAGCTCTATGGTTTCGCTTCTCCTAGACCCGCAGTTCATCTATGACAGACGTGGTAAAATATGCCGAGCTTCCATCGGCTTGATAAACGGGAACAGAAGATGTACTTAAAAACAAAAAAAAAACAACCAGATAAAGAAATACCTACTCCTATGCAACAATAATTTAGTGGCCAATGATGATGACGACGTATTAATATTTCTTAGACTTCATATTGCAAAAATTTCACACTAAAACTGTCTCTTAATCCTTCAAACTACATCATAAATACACAAGTTACTAATATACTTACACTAAGTATAATACTAAGTTATTATCACGGAAACTAGACTTCATAGCGCTTGAAATAAAGTTAACTTTGAAGATAAATAAATTAGTTGATACTAATTGGGCGGGAGTGTAATGCGTGGTGGAAATTTTATTCTCTTAATATCAAAGAGGATAAAAGCACTACGCTTTAGTGTATATGCTGGTTTAATAACCAACTTCGAGCATTTACAATTAGTTTATGGTTCTAAGTAATTAATTGTCTTTTTTATTGGTTTTTCGGCCCTGGCTTCTTCGGCCTTATGCGCCATAATTAATTGTCAACGTGGCAAATCTGCCAGCGTTCTGGGTACGTTCCCCGACAACGATGATGATGATGAGAATGTTTTTGATGCTGTTTAGATTTAGTTTATTTTATATTTAAGTAGGTGTATGTAGTGAGAGTCCTCTCAGGGTGCGTGTCCCCGACCATCTGGGACACGACGCAAAAGGGGGGCACCGGAGCAGCATACCCGCGTTCCCGGGGCTCCTTACATCAGGTGCCATGGGAAAAAAATGGCTTGCGTAGGAATTCCCCCTGACAAAATAAGAAATAAATAAAGAAAAGGTTTAATGTAGTTATTAATTTTTACTTATACAGTTATATCCAATTTATATAAAACTAATTGTCTTTAATAAGAGTGGAGAAGGTGGTCACCTTACCACCGTAGGCGAAGCGTGGGTGCTCATCATACAGTGATGCACATTAAATTTGATTGTTTCTGCAACCTGCGCGATTTATATTATTACTATTTAATACCAACTGCTGATTTGACTTGGCAACAGGTTTAAATTTATTACACGATTCTGTTAATATTTTAGCGTGATGTTGAGCTAAATATAGGTACATTTATTATTTAAATCTCTTGTGGTATATCTGTAAAATATGTCATTGCTCCCAATTCTATGCAATATCAACTAAACTATTTTTAATGTCATTGCAATTCTTCTAACATAGTTCTAATTGAAAAATTCAATTCAATCAAGGCAATTTCTATTTCTTTCATGTAGGCTAATTTTCGATCGAGAATTAATAATAAATATATTTTTTGCGGATTTCAATTTACGCAAAATAGAATTCCGCAAAAAAATTATAACAAGAACATTGTTCCAAGCTGAGTTCTCGTAACTGAAAATACTTCTTAATGTTTAAAAGTGAAAGATCACTCATTTACTCACTGCCGAAATCGCAAATACTTTTTGTTGAATGACGCTAAAATGAAGTAGGAAAAACTATACAAAATGAGGTAGGTATGTGGACTTGGTGAGAAAAAGCCTAATGCAGGACCACGGATTGATTTTAGATACGTAGCAATCTGTAAGGTCGATAGTACTTATAAAAAAAAACTTTCCCTGTATCCGAAATCACATGATGGAAGATATAAAGATGGCCGATAAACTCATATGGAGCGTTTCCCTTGTTACGATGCCTTTATGAAGCTACCATAATGTGTTCCAATTTCAAAAGCAAGCCCTTCGTCGTTTGTAGCAGGAGGCAAGCGGCGGCGGTGGCCGCAAAGAATGTCGTCGTACGATTTATGTGTGCGCGCGCAAGCGTTGACAGCGCTCCACCGGCCACTACTATACGCTTATGTTGTCCTGGTACCTGCTCCTTGCGTTTAGCCAATCTATTTTTTATTTCAGACAATTTTCTTTGGAGATAGGTTTATTTTTTATTGTATTTGCATATTATTAAGAAAGAGTTCGTAAACAATTCTCGTTATTTTTTATCGAATGACGACACCATGAACTACGTAAACCAATAAATTAATTTATAGACATGAAACAATCATGGAATAACCGTGACTCTATTTTGTCATTAATTACCTGAATTAAACTCAAGACTAGCTCATTATAACAAACGGGTTTGATGGATTTTGTCGTACTCGTATTTATTTTTATTAATGACAAATCAAATATATTTAAAAATAAACATCTTAATTAACATAATTATGAAACAGGTGCCAGACTCAACATTAATTAGAGCAAACAATACTGCAACGCAGAGATTCTAGAGACCCGTTATCAATCAAAAAATTGTATGGATGGAATCAATCAACTATATTTTGTTACCAATCATTGTCTTATTTTAATCCTTTACGAAAAAAAATAAAGAAAATTTATTAAGTAGCAAAGCTTAACCACTTTATTTAGGCTGAGCTTCCGACAGCGGTTCACTAGCAGCTCGCATAAACTTAGTTTAGATTTGCTTTCTCAGTTTATGTAGGCGCGGTCGGCTGTCTACTGCTGCCACAGTATTTATGCTAAAAGGCCGCTCGGCTCGGACCCTTAATAAACAAATGACGCGCTCACAGATTTAAGAGCTCGCGTCGCAATTATTTCGCTATTTCGACGCGGGCCAGCCAAGAAGGCGGCTTTTTCGCTTTATTTGAATTTTAAGTAACCCCAGTAATAGTGGTTGTGGAGTTAGCTCGCTTTGTTGGTAAGGGAAATGACTTGTTGCGCGCCAGTGCCCACTGACGGCTCGTAATGTCACTTCAACTTTAGAACAACTTGGCGGGTTTAACAATGAGGAGTTGATTGGTCGAAGTGTTATAATTATTGTTGTAGACTTTTGGTTATGGATTGCTGCAGTAAAGAGCCAAGAGTGAGTATAAACTAAAGACTTTTTAAAGTATAGATAAGTACCAGGCCTGATGAACCGTATCCGTGCTTTATTTATTTTTTATTTCTATTATATTTAATACGTTCGTATGCATAGTTATTTGTTGCAGCCTAACGGTGATTGATGAGCGGCAGATTGTTAAGACACCTTTGTATTATTAAACGAGCAATCTTAAATGAATAACATCAACAAGAAGTCAGTGACCATCTTTCGTGATACTCAAAATTTTATCGGATTTCGAATATGGCAGCTACTGGATACGATCATTTAAAATGATAAATCACCCTCTCCGTCACCGAGCGACTCGTCAAAATGAACTTATTTGTCAAACTTAGATCACTCAGGTGCGATAACTAAAACAGGAAATTGAAATTTGTATCGCTGGACGAAAATCGGCTGCGTCGCCATGTTGGACGCTAATCGCGCAACAATTTGAATATGGAACTCTTTATAACTAAATTGCTTTTATTTTTTTTTTGTTGACAGCCAGTTGATTCATAGATTTTGACGGGAAATGGTCTTGTTTTTTTATATTTGATTCTGACACAGATACCTTGACATGACCTTATTCTACGGGGGATATGGGAAATGATGGAAGTTTCATATCCATAGACAATCTTTACAATCTCCAGAATATGTAAATAAAGGTCGTATCGTAAAAAGCATTCATCCCCACATTATTTCACCATGTAACAATTTTCTTATGCCGCTATACGGCAGACATAAAATATTTAATCAAAGCTTTTCTAATTACCTACAATAATTAAAACTAATAAGAGACTTCCTCTTAGGTGAAGATCATCCGGTAAATATGTTACGATACAATGCTGGTTAGAAAACTATAGAATGAAGAAAGTTAGGTAGGTACTTAACATTTTAATAACAATTTATTTATCCTTGGCGGTCCTACACGACTGGGACTCTAAGTACCTACGTGTAAGTCTGTCCTGGGGATATACCGGCTAAGTCGTCGAATATCGATTTCTTAAATGGCGTTCAAATAAATAAAGGTTAAAAATGACTTAATCAATCATTAAATTGACACAAAGACACAAATCTTTGTGTCATGAGCGCGATTATTTGTTCTATGTCTGGGTGTAATTTATCTATAATATGTATGTATTTAGAAATAAATAAGTATGTTTATCAGTTGTCTGGTTGGTATACCACCGACTCTGTCTCATTTGGGATCAGATGGCAGTGTGTTAGTTGTCCCAAGATATTTATATTTTTTATTATAAGTAAGTAAGTAACTCTTTATTGTAAACTAGCTATGCCCCGCGGTTATAACCGCGTTAAATTTTATAAATTATCACAGTTCTTCCCCCGTACGTGATAGCGTGATAATATGTACCTCTTAGTAATATTTATGCAAAATTTTATGTAAATCCATGCAGTACTTTTTGAGTTTAACCCGGACATACATACAGACAAACAGACAAAAATCCTAAAAACTATATTTTTGGCTTCAATATCGACTGTAGATCACGCCCCAGGTATCCTTTTAAAAAAATATTCAATGTACAGTTTTGACTTTCCTACGATTTTATTATATGTATAGATCAAAAAAAAAAACTTGTGTGTACTTATTTACACGCGTTAGAAGTACAGTTATACTTCTTAATATACAACTTGAACATAGTTATCAATTTTCATACCACCTAGAACTAACTTCATGCTGTAAAATTTTAGGTGTCGGTGTGCGCGCGCATCGTAAAAATTCACTCTCATCATTTTTCTCCATCGCGCCAAAAGAAATATGACTTCAATTATACATAAAAAGAACTATGAGTATGTAAAGATCGTAAAAATGGCGGCCTTATCGCTAGGTGCGATCTCTGCCCTTTATGACTTAATAGTAGAAATTATAACCTTCCACTCCATCAACGTTCTGGTCTTTGTAGAGAATCGTGAAAGGCGCGCCGCTATTCATCCTGAATTTTAACTTCTCATTTATTTTATAATGCATCCCCTGTGTTGCGGGGTACTTTACAAACATATAATAGACGGACACAAATTACATCCAGACTCAGAACAACTATTTATAGGTGACACAAATAGTTGTCCGGCGCGGGACTCGAACGCGCAACTAGATGCGGCGAGGCGACTGTCTTAGCCACTGCGCCATGCGTGCAGTCAGATATAGATCGATATGCATATCTTTGTCCTTTATGAGTTAATAGTAGAAATTAAAACCTTCCAATCCATAAACGCTATGGTCGTTGGAGAGAATTTTTTTTTTTCTGGGGTCAATGTCACACAGATCATCCTAGCCCCAAACCAAGCAAAGCTTGTACTATGGGTACCAGGCGACGATATACATACTTATATAGATAAATACTTATATACATAGAAAACATCCATGACTTAGAAACAAATATTTGTGCTCATCACACAAATATTTGCACATACCGGGATGCGAACCCAGGACCACCAGCTTCGTAGGCAGGAGCACTACCAACTAGGCTATAGTGACCGTCAAATCGCTATTCGTTCTGCATTTTAACTTCTCATTGCATATCTACAGTTAATACATAGCCAAGTAGGTAAATCCTAGCCACGTTTAATTAGCCTGGCTAATTACCCAGCGACTCACGACTGGTCACCAATCGCGCTGCTATTCGCGGCATCCAATGATTTACGAGCTAGCTCGTTATACTACCAGCGTATCCTCTGACCTCACTGTATTTGGTACGAATATTTCCGTTTGACTGTAGTGTGAATAAGTATTAATGGTGGAAGGAAAATTGTGGTTAATTGATGGCTGTATTTTTAATATAAACTAGCTGTGCCCGCGACTTCGTCCGCGTGTTAATTAGTTTATTTTGTATTTCATAAATAAAAGATTTTTCAAAAATAAAAGTAGCCTAAGTTACTCCTTATTACATCAGCTACCTGCCAATAAAAGTCCCGTCAAAATAGCTCCAGCCATTTCAGAGATTAGCCGGAACAAACAGACAGACAGACAGACAAAAATTGTAAAAATGTTATTTTGGTGTATGTATCGTATATATATTCATATACATGTAGTAAAAAATGGTTATTTTAATATTACAAACAGACACTTCAATTTTATTTATTTGTATAGATAAATAAATTAAAAAAGGTTTTTATTCACGTAGACTTTAAAAAAGCGCTTGTAAATAGTCAGAACATGTTCGTAGTAATATATAATTTATAATTATTTCTAGGTACATTAGATATTTAGGTACACGGATTGTAGGAAATAATTTACAATAAGATTTATTTTATAACAGTAACGATATTTAACTAACTTAAATTGAGTTATTGTCAAGGATCATGTGTATGTATAATTATCAAAATTTTAAATTCCGTATTGGAACAAACATCATCAATGTTTGGTTTTATTGAATGGTTAATGATATTGTATATTGAATTGAATTTATGAGTGGAACTGAGCAATAATGAGTATTGACACGTAACTTAAGTGTTGTACACTTCTCGGTGTCAGTTTTAAGCCTTCTCCTTGACTTCTTTGGAAGCTCCATATTGACATGGTCCATATATTTAAGTAAAATTGATGCAAGGAGAAAGAGAGGCAGACCGAGCATTGATATAGATCACTCAAAAGTGTAGCTGTAGCTGTTGAGTAGTACAATAATAAATAATAAGTGAAATAAAACTAGAGACAAGTCATGACTAAATGATGTGTCAAGTGAGTGTTTGTTACAAAGGTGCGTGTATGAGATTGAGTGTAAAAGTGTGTGGGTCTGAATGTGAGTGTGTGTGTTTGCACTAGTGCGGAAAAAAAAGAATTTAAATAATATTATATGTTATATGCCGGATAAAAGTTTTTCTGTATCGGAATAGCATAGTTTTAATAGGTGGTTTGTAATTTTGATTTTACCTGGAATCTATTTAGCGTATAAATTGATAAGAATTTATTTTCATATTTATTTTATTGTATAGCCTAGTAACTAAGAATTCAAACTGACGACCGACGACGACGAATATGTAATGCTTCCATCTGTTATGTAATTTACTATCGTTACTTAATACGTTATCCTTTGAAGATTCTCCACTAATTTAATTTATTTTAGTATATAGGTACATATATATTTGGAAATTCCTCATCCTGTCACATCTTGATGCTCTAATAAGGAAAATCTTAATTGTTTGGACGAAGTCACGAGCAAAACCTACCGTAGTCTAATATTACCTACAAACTGAGGCAGAGATCTATAGAGCGTACTTAGACTTTGCTCAGACTTTACTTAGACAGAAGTTAATGCATGTAACGAAATTACAATTGGTGTTTTGACTTTGTCTGTCTTAGCTTATGCTAAGCATAATCTTAACTTTAAAAAGTCTATAAATACCAAATCAAAGTATAAGCTTAGCATACATTTAGCAAAGTTTAAGCAAAAGCAAAGTTTGAGCAAAGTCTAAGTACGCTCTATAGATCTCAGCCTAAGTCTCCGCGCGCGACGGAGAGCACTCCATTTGGGATTCGTAGCTCGACTTTGGGCGGTTAGTGAAGATGAATCTGTTGATGATGGGTCTGTTGTTTTTGGTACGTTTATTTATTATTATTCATTTATTTATTGTTTTCTTAATATTAAATCATGAGTACAGAAAAATACCCCACAAAACCGATCTGTCGGTTTGACTGCGGGAGTAAAGTCTCAATAAACAAGAAAACAAAAATAAGATATCTAAATACTAAAAATAACTTATAACTATTATTAATCTCAGTTGATATTATGGCACTATTTTATGTATTAACAATATCTCTATTATCTATCTTATCTAATTTAGTAAGTAAGTATTTATATAATTTGTTTTTAAATGTATATTTTTTTGGTTCACTCCTAATGTCAGCCGGTAGACTATTTAAAGTATAAGGTAATCGTTTATTAATGGTTCTATCACCATAATAATTGATGACCCTAGGTAGGTACTTCAAATCTTCCGGCAGTCATTGATTAGTACATTACCTGTCGCATCACCTTTATACGCAAAGACTGCCTCGTTGGTCTTATCTAGCGGTAGCGTGTTCACCCGCAGTTAATGAGGTCCTGGGTTCAAATCCTGGGTCGGGCCATAAGTGATTTTGGGACTTTTCTGTAAAAAGAAATATTTCACAGCATCAGCCCGAAGTCTTGGAGTTGGCGGTATTATACCCCCGTGCCTCGGAGAGCACGTAAAGCCGTCGGTCCTGTGCCTGACCTCTTTCCGGTCGTGTCGCTAAGACGTCCCATCGGATCATGAGAGTGATGGAATAGAAAGTGCTCCTGTGTTTGCGCACACACTTGAGCACTATAATATGTCCCGCGCAGATGGCTAATCTCTGTTGAGACTGGCCGCCGTGGCCGAATTCGGCTAGGAGGACATTATACGCAAAAGGTAGGCCTCCTGTTCGATTGGAGTTCGAGAGGGCTTTCATCAAAACGAATGCACAAACGGCCATGGTGGTTTGGTTATAATCTATCCTTTTGCTTTTATGAGGAGCTAACTTTGTCGATAATGTTAGCCAAGTTAGTCAAAATTGGTCACACAGACCGCAAAAGTAAATTAAATTCAGTAAGTAAGTACACGAGTAAATTTGTCGGTCCCGGCTGAAGTAGTTTAGTCAGAGATTTACTGATCGGCTTGAACAACTCTGACACTAGGGTAACCACTGCCCATATGATGGTAAATTAGGAATTGTGGCTTAGGAAGTTTATACCTATAGGCTTTATTCTTGTAAGATTGTAAATTGAATCAGATAATGGGGAAGAGCTGGTCCTTGAGTATATTTTTTTGTATGTAATTTAACAATTATAGATGCGCCATTCTGTTAATGTATAATTTGTAACATACTTTAATATAAATTTTATTTGAAACTTTTACCAACGTTACTTAAAAAGTGTATGTATCCAATGGTAAATTTTTACAAAAAATATTTAAAGTATTTCTTTGGTAAATGATATTTTCGCATGAGTAAGAAGTTATTTCAATGGTCTCTTAAATAACAAGCCTGTGGTAGATACCTACTTAAGAGGCTGACAAGACTGTCATTAAAATTTGTGAAGCCCGTAAAACATACGACTGATTTCATTTTGCTTTTATAAAGAAAAGGTCTAATGCTAGGCGTATAGTGTGAATAGAACAACCTAACACCCTCCCTTTAAAACACTATTAAAATTGTTTCAATTGAACCAAATGTTTAATCTCGCTAATTACAGTAAAATCTTTCATCACAGAAAGCTACCATATACGACAATTTTTAGTATCGCTACAATACATACGCAAATAAGTTCATATAAAATTATCGAGTTCAAAAAAGCTCTCGTATTTCTGTATTTTTTTACAAATAATATAGCTATACGAATGAAATAAAGAAACAACCACCCATGTTTTAGGTTATTTATATGTTTTGTTTAATTTAAAGTAAAATATTTAACCCTATTTTCGACATTCATGAAGATTAAAATATTGGCCTTAAGTTCAAATGGATCCTTTTACAGTGGCAACTGTTTCTAATCGATTGTTATTCTCTTCTTCCTGTGATCAGATTAGTAATATAATCAGTTTCACGGTGCTGTGCTGCTTTACTTCTTTAACAATACATGCTTAAATTTAAAAAAGGTGCATATTGAATATTGAGGTAATTAAAAAACTTACCTATGAAACTAAACATGTTAAATAAAACCATTTTATGAAATTCAACAAATAAATGTTTTCACATTATGCATTTCTCGACTGTGATCGACATTTTGTATGGGAACTTAATATATTTTTTTCATGTATTTTCGCTTAGATTCAAATAAAATTAATCTTTTTAAGTTACCACCACTAATAATGTTATACCTCGTATAGTTCTGTTTGTAGTATTGAACAGTTTAGTAAAAATTGGGCATTTGCACAAGTTGACGCGTTTTCTGAGTACAAAAATATCTATAAATGTTTTGAAATAATAAAAAACCATATAATAATAATAATATCTAGGGACAATGTCACACAGATCATCCTAGCCCCAAACTAAGCAAAGCTTGTACTATGGGTACCAGGCGACGATATACATATAGATAGAAAAAACTTAAATACATAGAAAACATCCATGACTCAGAAACAAATATTCGTGCTCATCACACAAATGTTTGCACTTACCGGGATTCGAACCCAGGACCACCAGCTTCGTAGGCAGGAGCACTACCAACTAGGCTACGGTGACCATATATAGTGACGACAGATGTGAATCTTTTTGCGCTTTTCATTTGCAATATAATATTCTGGTGCATTAGTCACACACGGCCATCTGATCCCAAACTAAGCCGACCTTGTACTATGGAAACCAGATAACTGTTATACGATTGTAAACGCATACTTATATAGATAATTACTCCCAGAAAAACAGACATGTTCATGCACAAAAATATCTGTCCTGGGTGGGAATCGAGCCCTTGACCCATTCTTTCAATAATTTATTAATTAGTCATATTAAACGTTGCTGTCAGCCTCTTAACCACTTAAGTCCGAATGGAGCCCGAGTAAGCACAGAGCCACAGATATTTACAATCAGCGAGTTGCAACTGTAGCGCGGGTTAGTTACAAATAAGCTTAGATCGGATCGGTCGTTGTTCTGTCCTTCCTGTGATCAGATCAGTGATCACGACGCGGCGGTACGGTGCTGATCTGCCTCATTAACAACACATTTATATATGCAGTTTCTAATATTGAATGGTTTTCAGAGAAACGGGCTTCTGTATGAATTATTACAATATAATTAAAACCTCTTTATTGTACACCAGTAATCACACTAATATTATAAAGGCGAAAGTTTGTGAGTGTGTGAGTGTGTGACTGTGTATGCTTGTTACTCTTCACGCCTAAACGGCTGGAGCGATCTTATATCCAGGATATTCATACATCCTTACTCACCAACTTTCGTATTTATAAAATTAGTATGATATTAATTTACACGCTCGTTTTTGTTTAAAACCATTAAATATAAGAAACAGCATATATGTATAAATATAAATGTGTGTTCCTGTGATACATAAGCTATTTCACTAACTCACTACAAAATTGCATCTGAATCCGTTCGGGAGTTTTTGCGTGAAAGATTAACAAACATCCATACATACTTACTCACAAAATATGCATTTATAAATTTAGTATGATATTAATTGTCTGGAAGAAATTGCAACTAGCGATAAGACCGCCCATTGTACATAATATAATAACTATTTTTGTAATTAAATAAAATAAAAATAAATAAAATAAAAAAGGTTTTTATTCACGTAGACTTTAAAAAAGCGCTTGTAAATAGTCAGAACATGTTTGTAGTAATATAGATGTATACATTATTATTTCTAGTAACATAGATATTTAGGTACACATTGTATTGATAGTATTAAAACATTAACAAATTTATATTATATTATTGTCAAGAGATTATGTTTAAGTTTAATTATCTAGTTTAAGTCTAATTATCTAGTTTAAGTCTAATATTTGTAATACATATTGGCAATGGTTCTGTCTATATTAAGGTGATATTATTATGACGGACCTTGTGTTAATAACGACGGTCGCGCTTTAAAGCTACCACCGGATCCAATGCGCCCCAACTGAGAAGACCCAGCGAAACAAACTCAGCGGGTGTCTCTACTACCGGTTTCAACACGGCCCAGTTGAGACGCTCCGGCGAAACATACTCAATGGGGCATATACACGAGATTTGGTCCACTTACATTAATTATTACTAGCTGTGCCCCGCGGCTTTAGCCACGTTAAACTTGATAAATATAGCCTATCTGTTAATCCAAGGTGTCAGCTATCTCCATACCAAATTTTATTAAAATCGCTCCAGCTCTTTAGACGTGAAGAAGTAACAAACACACTCACAAACTTTTGCCTCAAAAATTTTAACCGACTTGAAAAGGAGGAGGTTCATGTACTTGATAAATTTCAAATCGCTCTAAAGTAACGATTATGCAGAAGTAACTTAACTCTGTTCTATTTTTTACCATGAGGGTGACTACCTTAAGCACAGCGCCATGCGGGTATTCTAAATTTTACGTCAGCTTTATAAATATAGACTCTAAAAGTCCTGTAATGCTTCTGTATCAAGAACAATGAACGCAAAATAGTAACAATCACCCTCCAAATAAAAAAAAAATGAAAGTAATCCACCCTATTCTTTCGCAATGCAATTAAACATTTTTTTAAATTCCCCATTAGAGTCCTTAATTTGTAAACCGTTCCGACTCTAAAAGTATTAAGCAAGTCTTCAGAGAAAATTTAACGTTATTTATATTAAGATAAAGTTTAAAGTTGTTTGAGGATTAGTGTCGTTCCTTTGTACAATATAAGATTTAAATGCTACGCTTAAGTTTTGTTCTAAAATAAAACCAGCAATAAAATTGTAGTCAGATTACTGAACCGGAACGTTTTCAAGTATTGGTAAGAGGAAGAAATCGAAATCAAACAATAGTGCTTCAAACTTATACTTGAGTTCTCAACTTCAGTCAATTGCCTGTTGGCGTGGTTGGCTAAAGTTTGCTTTTCACGCCAGAGGTTGTGGGTTCGATTCCCACCCAGGACAGATATTTGTGCGCATGAACATGTCTGTTTGTCCTGAGTCTGGGTGTAATAATCTATATAAGTAGGTATTTATAAAAAAAGTAGGTAGTATATGTAGTACATCAGTTATCTGGTTTCCATAGTACAGGCTCTGCTTAGTTTGTATCAGATGGCCGTGTGTAAAAATGTCCCAGAATATTATTATCTTAAATGAGTAAATAAGTACTAGAGGTAAAGGGTATAAGAAGTTTACCGTTTCCCTAGAAAGCTTACACTGCTTCACCAGATAATATTGAAGAACGAGGGCTCAAGCCCTCTAGTAAATTAAAATATTACACTCGACTTGTAGCGTTTCCCTAGGAGGCTTCCACAGCTTTACCAGCCAATAGAGGTGTGCGAGAGCTCAAGTTACCTATATAGCAAAATAAAATATAACTAAAAACTAAAGCCTAAGGGTCCTAATTAAACTCTCGACTACTGTTGTTTTAGTGGTTAGTGACCTTGATTTCTAAGACGGAGGACGGGGGTTCGATCCCAGCCCTGGGTAAATCTTTGTATTATGAGCACGATTATTCGTTCTGTGCCTGTGTGTAATTTATCTTTCATCCATTGAACCACTGATTGACTCAAAACACAGGATCTCTCCTAGTTTGGGAGTGAGGGGCAACTCTAACTTGTATAGCCGAAATTTGGTTTCGACAATATCTGTTTGGTACTTTTTTCCTTGTATTTCTTTTTATATTGTCTGATATTCTAAGTTAATAAAATTAATTTAAAATTACTTTAAGGCTGCTAATAAACCATTTATTTATTATTTATTATCTTCACCAACATGTCAGCCGAAGACATCCACAGCTGGATTAAGAGTCTCCCCCAAAGATCTTCACGATTGCCAGTTTTGCATTACCCGCATCCAGCGTCTTCCATACATCCATATATATATTTAGGAATATATTTACCAGTTGTCTGGTTGCGATAGTACAGGCTCGGCCTAGTTTGGGGTCAGATGGTAGTGTGTTAGCTGTCCCATGATATAAAGATATTAACTGAAATAATAATATAATAATAATAATAATATCTGGGGACAATGTCACACAGATCATCCTAGCCCCAAACTAAGCAAAGCTTGTACTGTGGGTACCAGGCGACGATATACATACTTATATAGATAGATAAATACTTATATACATAGAAAACATCCATGACTCAGTAACAAATATTCGGGCTCATCACACAAATATTTGCACTTACCGGGATTCGGACCCAGGACCACCAGCTTTGTAGGCAGGAGCACTACCAACTAGGCTACGGTGACCGTCCGTAATAATTGTATAATGTCATTTGTTTCTTACAATCACAGTAAAGCCTTACTTCTTACTTACTTATCGTATGAGCAGTGGTTACCCTAGTGTCAGAGTTGTTCAAGCCGCCCCTTAGGCCTCTGACATGGCTTAACGACTGTTGTCTAATGACTACAACCGGGACCGACATCTTAACGTGCCCTCCGAAGCACGGAGACGCTCAGTAATTTAACTACTTATGTGGTCACCCATCTATGGACTGACCGTGGTCCTAGTTGCTTAACCTCGCCGATCACTTACTGACCGGTGAGAGCATCTAGCTATTTATGAGTGCCTCAATGCCTTACTGTGATCATGTTTGTAAATAATTGAAATAAAAAAAAATTACACTCTAGCTATGCCCCGCGGTTTCACCCGCGTTAAAGTAGTTTTGGCGTAAAAGTGTAGCAAACATACATCAATACATCTATACTCACAAACTTTCGCATATATAACTTTGGTAGGATGTGCCTGCACCTCTAGCGGTTTTGGCAGTGCACGCTGGAATAGCTCGCAGATGGTAGATTTTTTCCTACTTACTTGACACTTATGGTCATATTTTGGACAATTCACACAATATCTTTATAAATTGTAGCCTATGTGTTATTCTGATATATAAGCTATATTATTGTAAAGTTTCATTAAAATCCATTCGGTAATTTTTACGTAAAAGAGTAACTAACATCCATCCATCCATACTTACAAACTTTCGTGTTTATAATATTAGTTGGATTAAATTATAAGTGACTATGTTAAATACGAATAAAAACTCTATGATAATAATGGGGATGATAACGTCATCATGTCCATAGTACATTTAAAGGCCACAAAAGGTAGTCAGTTTGTAGCAATGTTAGTCGTGTGTATCGGACAGGCGTGTGCTACCGGTCGATACTAAATAACAGTGTCACACTGCCTTTAAGGACACCGCCGGGATGGTTTAATGCACTAAGTGCGAAGGCATTTCTTGTACCAGAAATATTTTCGCCCTAAGAAGTGCATCCAAATGTGGACTTTACTGGTAAAGCATTCAAGTAATCCGGGTACAACCCTTTGCCTGTAACCTATATGGGCATAGAGATTTTTATATAAACTTGAACTGATCATAAATAGATTTCTACATTCTTTTGTTAAGATATGTATTATTAGTATTTAAATATGTACATATAGATGTACACACAACTGCACATCAAGCTATGCATTTCCAGTATAAGCTCATCTGGCGTTGTATAGGATTTCCATACAATGAAAGGTCAGCTTATATTGGATATGTATAGCTTAATATGTAGCCGTGCATTAGGAATTACACTTTCACAATTTAACTTAACTAGTAAATAAACTTACAATTATCGCATATTCCTAGAGTTGGTTTGCTACTTAGTGACAAGAACGAAATTGCTGGCGATTCTGACCTGTACAGCATTAAATTAATTTAAATTCTCATTACATCTCTTTCTTATATCATAATCATCATCGGTCTTGTGCTGCCCGTAACAATTGAAATTGAAAGATCGTCTGTCCACCTTGTAGGTGGCCTGCTCACGCTCCGTCTTCCATATCGTGGTCACCACTCGAGAACCTTTATGCCCCAAGGGCCGTCCGGCTGGTTTCTTATAAAGCAGGTATAAAAAAAAACGTATTTTTATTTATGACGTAAACTTTCTCATATCATTATAGTTATAATCATATGAGAAAGTTTGCGTCATAAACTAAAGCAGATTAGATTAGATCCTAACCATAATACTAGCGCAAGTTAATTATTACTCTTCAATAATCTTTCCTAAACACAGTTACACTCCTGTTCTTGATGATATATAAAGTAACCGTCAAGTCTAGTTTTAAGGATCTGAATTTCATTCCTTATGTCATTTTTCATATAGGCACCAATCTATAATATCTAAAATCAATTCTAGTACGAGTAAAAATGTCTATTATGAAGTCAAAATTTGCGATGAGAAAGTATTGAAATGTATATGCTCGTTTTACCTCTAAAGAAAATAATTGGTACGGTACTAATACTATTTAAATGTTTTAATGAAACGAACACGCGCCATCCCGCATACTGCCATCCGTCGCTCGCGCACCTTTTTGTACAATTCCCGCCGTATTTCGGCGCGCTTCCATTTATCTCAGCTATCATCTGAGATACCGGCTATCCTACCGGCTATCGCGGCTATCTTTATGCGTCTGATAGTCGATACTGACCGCGTCTGATTAGCAGATAAGTTAACCATTCATATTTTCGTGCTTTTAAATTAGGTTAGGGTATTATTTCTTTTTGTAATGAAATAATATTGGATTACTTATATTACACTATATGAAGATCCCGATGGATGCGGGCAGCGCAAGGCCGGCAATAGTGGAGATTCTTCCTATGTCCAGCAGTGGTCGTCTTTAGGCTGCTATGACTCTCTGCCTATCCCTCTGTGTGTGTGGAAACAGTCGTGAGTCTATGTATGTATGTTTTTATTAGGAACCTTTTCTTTGTGCTTCTTAAGTCGTCGAATGTCAGTTTAATGGCTTGGTTTCAATGTCCATCTATATATATTGTCCGCTATCTTGGGTTGTAGGGCATTGTGTTGTCCCTAATTAATTGTGTTTTGATTGCAATCATTAATCTTTTGTGCAAGGGTCCAGTTATAAAGTTGTGCGCATGAGCATGAACCTAGGGTAATCTTGGAGATGGAATACTTAGTAGGTGTAATGATATTGCTCTCCAATATAAAACCTCTTTTAAGAGTAGAAGCTAGAAAACTCTGTAAAAAACTTATAAAAAAGCTGGACATTTAATATAAAAATATTTTTCTTTTCTTTCTTTTTTATTAAGAAAACGCTCTAACATGGGAATCTTTTCCCTGTGTCACGGGGTACTTTACAAACAAATAATAGACGAACACAAATTACACCCAGACTCAGAACAACTATTTATGGGTCACACAAAGCGGGACTCGAGCCCGCGATACGAAGTGGCGAGGCGACTGTCTGGGGCGCTGGGCCTCTGCGCCACACGTGCAATCTATTTGTGGGAAAAATCTTGCCTTGTTGATAGTTTTCATGAATTCTTATTTTTGGATGGTACGTAACACTTCATGTGCGAGGCGTGCTCGCACTTGGCTGGCTACTATTAACAATAAATAGTGAAACTTAGCCTCAGTTGCAAATAAAGTGAATACCAATTCTCAAAACCGAGTCCTAACACGTGCTATTTTGATAATAACGGGACCTAATTAATTCAAAGCGAACTTCAATATCCCGTTCATATCATCCTTACCATTCAACTAAAGCCGACCATTCATTGTGCGTAATTAATTGTGCTTTGATTGCGCGTCAATCTCATTACAACGCTGATCGGATCGCCTCGCTGAATGAAGGGGTATCAAACGTAATCGATCTGATAATAAAACGCTACAATCGCGAGCGGTGTGGCCCGCTTTATGCGACGGCTTATTGGTTTTGAACGGATTTAGTTTTTGTTGTGTGACATTTTCGATTTGCGTTCTAGATTTTTGTTGAAGTTATGGACGCTTGATGGATCGAGCAAGCAAAATGGTCTTATATACATGTATATATATAATGTCCTCCTAGCCGAATTCGGCCACGGCGGCCAGTCTCAACAGAGATTGGCCATCTGCGCGAGACATATTATAGTGCTCAAGTGTGTGCGCAAACACAGGAGCACTTTCTATTCCATCACTCTCATGATCCGATGGGACGCCTTAGCGACACGACCGGAAAGAGGTTGTGCCTGACCTCTTTCCGGTCGTTTTACGTGCTCTCCGAGGCACGGGGGTATAATACCGCCAACTCCCAGACTTCGGGCTGATGTTGAGAAATTTTTCTTTTTACAGAAAAGTCCCAAAATCACTTTTGGCCCGACCCAGGATTTGAACCCAGGACCTCATTAACCGCGGGTGAACACGCTACCGCTAGACCAACGAGGCAATTATGTACATAATTAACGCATATCCTAAAAATAGTTTGTTCAGAATCATTTACTGAATCGATTTATATCATCTTTAATATAGGTAATTTTTTATTCCAAAAATAATTAAATTTACGGAAATTATTGTCATATTAACCCTGTACAGTCAAAACAAATTGGAATGGACCGTAAGTCAATGTAATAAGACTTTTAAAATCGCAGTTATATTTGTATTTATACAAATTCCTTCATTCAAACAAAATAAAGAAAAATAAACATTATTTCAAGAAACTAATTTAGTAAATAACAATGCATATACATGTTAAATAAAAAAATCTGTGTATGTATTATGATTACAACATAATATTCTAATTGAGGTGTTTGAAGGTGTGCGTTAATTACGTTACACGTTGTATAGGTACAGATCCTCGGAAATACAGTAGCTCCTTGGTAACTCGCCATCTTGATTTTCATCCCAATACAATATTATTAACTTAAAACTGAAATAAAATAAATTATCCAGAGATTGATATCTGGAAATCCAGATGAAAAAAAATTGATGGCTCCCGGTCTCATTAATTTACATGGAAATCGACTGATACCGAACAACACAAATTGTATAATCTGTGATATATAATCACAGACTACACAATTTGTGTTGTTCACTAGTTAAGACATATTTATAAAAAAAAATGCTTTTCGACGCATAACTTTAGGTTTATATAACTCAGTCAGAAAATAACTTTACGGTTCATCTGATTGGTTCACAATGCACATGGCATAACTCACACGTTGCCGACCTCTCAAGAGGTCTTCCATAAATACAAATTGATCATTTTTTAGAAATTTAAGTTATCACCAAGATAATGTTCTATAGTTTTTATTCGGCGTTTATAGTTTACCTAGAAGGCTTTGTCTGCTTCACCTGACATTGGAAGCGATCGGGACTCAAGTTGACTAGTAAATGTCACAAATTTAGTCATGCCAGAGGGAACTTTCTTTGGGGTACGAACGTTGGATCAGTATGGATATTGACGTAGAAATACATAAAAGTGTCTGTTAAGCCATTACCACCTAAAGTCCATGGAATGGTGATAGTGGTTCGCAGTCGTACTCTTGACCAGCAAGTACGATATATCGGATTTTTCACGATGGGAGTTTCTAATAATCTTGACTGTTCCTTATTAAGCTGTGATATTGTCATCAGACAGGAAGGAATTATTGAGGGGTGTTTAACTCCTGCGACCACTGCGGGACTTGATGGTAAATGGCTACACCTACAGTATATCCTGTTCGATGTTCACAGTTGTACGACTCGAAAGGGAGCAAAAAGGCTTCATCGTATTCGCCGAAAGATGTTCATAGCTGGATAAATGACTCCCCATGGTTCTCCTCAAAGAAAATACGCCAATTAAAACGGACTATGGACAAAGTGCATCGTTGATCTGGCTCGCGGTAAGTTGCCGGATGCTGGCAGAGCAAAACCAATCAAAGAATGGCTTACAAACATTTAAAGTCTAAGCTGAATTAATGTTGCGAGTTTAAGTGTTAGATTATGTTATGATGGTATGTTGGACTGGGTGGGACCTGTGAACGTCATATTATATAGTGCCTACTGTAATAGAATTTGCGATGCACTAGCAATACGTGTGTGCCTACAATACCCGTTACCAATCCCTTAGGGTAATGAAATAGTCCACGATATATTATTTACGTACGAGCTATTAGGTATATAAGTAAGTACATAGCTACTTCTTCGGAAATGATTATCTTATTTATGTAGGTACTCCGTATATAATAGCAGTTTATTGCAGTACAGGGTTGTCTCTATAAGCAACAAAATTTTATCTTCCTTCATAAAAGAATGCAAATGTTGGTCTAAGAAGGCTAAGTCAGCCAACAAAGCTGAAAATAAGTGGTTACCATCGTATTTTTTAAAATTTTATTATATCATTCCCTCCCTCTTACCACCACTGTAACTCCTGTAAGCCAGGATCAACAATGGCACACAAAGAAACGACACTAAACGGTGAGGCTCAGGCATGTCCCGGGAAATCGCTTTGACTGTCTTGGATGTCGCAATGAATTTAATCAGAAAGAAACAAGGAGGAGTTATAAAACGAATAGTATCACTTCCCTCCAGAGCAAAGCGAAAAAAAGAATAATATAAAGAGGCTATAGCCTCATAAAACGAGAGAATTGCAACTAGCTTAAGCGTTTCAGCTATACTAATGCAGCCTGAAGGTCGTGGAATATAAGGGTTCCTAAGTGAGATATTATATGTAGGTAGGTATGGCAAAAGCGCTTTAACGCACACGCTCATTCAACACTAACACAGAACTAGAAACAGAACACGGGTTACAAAAAAGTCATGAAATAGAAAAAAAAAAAAACTTGTGTGTACTTATGCACACGCGTTAGAAGTTATACTTCTTAATATACAACTTGAACATAGTTATCAATTTTCATACCACCTAGAACTAACTTCATGCTGTTAAATTTTTTGGTGTCGGTGTGCGCGCGCTTCGTAAAAATTCACTCTCATCATTTTTCTCCATCGCGCCAAAAGAAGTATAACTTCAAAAATAATTTCCACAGAGAACCTCAAGCACTCTGACCCCTTGCGGAACGGGGAGGGAAGAGTTACCATAGTATGAGAAATCTGGCTCAAATATTAAGCTATAATCACTTGGGACCTTGATAGATTATTCATTTGACAGCCATACATTAGCAGTCTTATTTAAAAACGCTACTTAAATTTAAGCCGGCCGCTCAACCATGGTTTATCAAATTTTTCATTTAAAAACACGATTTAACTTTGACCCGCGGTTAAGCCATGTCAAAATTTAAACCACGTCGGCCCCTGGTTTAAAGCTTGCTCAA
The DNA here is from genome assembly GCA_951640165.1 of Pseudoips prasinana. Lineage (NCBI taxonomy): Eukaryota > Metazoa > Arthropoda > Insecta > Lepidoptera > Nolidae > Pseudoips > Pseudoips prasinana. Next base: position 12,637,458 of record OX621254.1, read on the forward strand.
ATATGGCGGATTTTATTTGCATCAGCTGACGTTTTGTTTGACGTTTGTTTGTGAATGGAGGTTTTAGTTAAGTTACTAACCGTTTTATTTTTTTAATAAATACTGAATTCCAGTGGGAATCTTATCACAAACTTCAAAATCCACCGAAAAAAATCAATAGTCCTTGAAAATGCACTGTTACGATCATAAATCTATCATTCCATGTCTACCATAGAGCAAAAATCATAAAGTTTTGATAAATAATCCGATTTAGTCGATTAATTTTGGTCAAGCTCTATACCAGTCTCAGAAATGTTGACAGTGTAAAATAAAATGACGTTACTTAGCTGAGAAACCTTTAAGTAGGGTTTTTAAATAAAGAAATAGTTGAGCGGGGTTTAAGTGATTGAGCAGGGTTTAGCTGAGACATGGTTAAGCGGCGGATCAAGGAATTATTTTAAATAAGAGTTTAGGTATTTAGAGAAATGTTTTTTATAGAACGGTCATCTAAATAAACAGTGCAGATTAAAATGATACATATTACAGAAAACGTTCATATATCACAACCAGTTGCTTTCACATGGCAAGGCATGGAATGGGATGGCATGTGATAAAGTTTATAAACATCAACTAAAACATACATACTCATCATGTCAGCCACAGTACGTCCTGGACAAAAGCCTCCCAAAGACATATGCCATAATCGCCACGCTTGGCAGACGGGTTGGCGATCGCATCTTGATGGTCATAGTTCACAGAATACGCTGCTACCCGTTCTCTGGTAGGTATTCCCTCGGTCGATTTCTACGCCCCCCACGGGATGAGACGGGCTCATGATATACTATGCCGTCACCACACAGCAACATACATACTACTTTCATCATATACTCTGAAAGACAGCCACAGGCCTCCCCCAACGATCTCCACAATGAATGTTCTTGGCCCTTGTAAGACACCAGGTTCACCTTGTGGGGGCTTGCCCACGCTGCGTCTCTCGTTTCGTGGTCGCAACTAGAGTTCATTTCTGCCCTCATCCGCCGTCAGTTCTATGAACTGTCTGCCCCGGCCACTTCACTATTGCTTAACTAAGGTTTAATTATTTTTGTTCCTATGGACTTACTATGGATTTAAATCCCTACTCTACTATAGAGCCGTAAAAGCTTGTAAGAAATCAAGCTATTTCACTCGCTGTTAACAACTCTGGCTATCGCAACTAGGCTCGCCGTCAGTCCGTCAGACTACCAAATTGGTTTAATTTCTGAGCGTCTCTTTGCTTCGGAGGGCACGTTAATCTGTAGTTAGTAGACAACAATCTTTAAGCCATGTTAGAGGCCTAGGTCGGTTTGAACAACTCTGACACTAGGGTAACCACTGCGCATAAGACAAATAAGTAAGTATCTCATTTATAAATAGAAGGTTTAGTTAATAAATGAAACGTTTTCCAAACTCTGTTTTACGTAGCAGCCCTATGTACGTATGACGCACAATGCTTACGACGATGTGACATGCGCGTACGCGGCGGCACAAAGCGATGTCGGAGCGGTAGACAGCTACCAGTGAATGTCGTAGCTCTATAAGTACTTTTATACTACCCGACACTATGTTTATGCACAAATAGAGGACATATGTGTGTGCTTGTATGCGAGTGTGTGTAGTCAAATTAAGAATGGATAAAAACACGTATTTAGTTCATTTAACTTCAACATCTCCTTAAATAATATCAATAATTAATATCTTGGGAGAACTAACACACTGCCATCTGATCCCAGATTAGTCAGAGCTTGTAGTTTGTTCACCAGACAACTGATAAACATGTTAATTATATTTATAAATACATACATATTATAGAAAAAAGTAAACCCAGACATAGAACAAATAATCATACTCATCACACAAAGATTTGTCTAGGGTGGGAATCGAACCCAAGACCTTTGTTTTAGCACTCAGGCCCACCAACCACTAGGCCAACATACTTATTTATAGGTAGGTACATACATAAATGAAAACACAAAAATACATTGGATCATCTTAAGCGATGTCTTTTAGACAATCTTTGAATGTATAGGAGCTGTAAGTAAGGTAAACAGTAGTATAGGAGTGAAATAAATACATTATATTAACCAATTGTGTTATAAATACATTGCATATCGATTATTTCCTGGTGTTTACTGCAGTCAAATATACCCATATCGTACACTCCCGTAAGCAGTGTTCCTGTGACGACGGCGGCGTCCTAAAAACATAATCAATTCAAATTATGACATTAAAAATTACCTAGTCTATCATAAACAACTCTACTATAATCGCCAACTAAGAATAGGATCGCGCTTGCTGCCTACTTCACACGATAACTGTCAAATTAATACTGCCAGCAAAAAAAAACTGTGAAAATTAAAATTATATTTTTTATTCATAGATTATGTTATTATCATTTTAATAAAATGATATTTCTTAAATTCCATAAATAGATCATTTTGGATAAGTATGTGTATAATGTATATGTATAGCGTATATGTATATGTGGTATAGAAGAATTATAACCTGATTATAACTGAAATAATAAAAAAATGTTTTTATTAACATACTTTTTTTTCAGATCCTGCTCATATATAAATAATTTGGCGTAAAATTGATTAGAAATATTAAAAACGTGAACAAAAAATAAATAAACGGAGTATAAATTTTTCTTCCCAATAGCAGTATTTCTTGACATGACCAAAGCCTTTGACATGGTATGTCACAATAGACTTTTAGATAAGCTCGAAAAATATGGTATAAGAGGCAATGCCCTAAAATGGTTTGAAAGTTTCTTAAAGGGTAGAAAACAATGCACGGAAGTGAAGAAGTTATGTCATAAAACGAAATTGGAGGAAACTTTTAGGTTTTCTTACGTTATAAACCAATATGGTGTGCCTCAAGGCAGCGTACTAGGGCCAATATTATTCATTGTCTATGTAAATGACCTGCCAAACTCAACAGACCAGTTTACAGTCTTATTCGATGATGATACAACTGTCTTAACTAAAGAAAGTACAATTTAAAATGCCATAAAAGTAACAAACAACGCTTTAAATGACATTATTAAATGGTTAGAACTAAATAATTTGACAATAAATATTACGAAGACAAAATTTTTACGATTTTTGACATACAATAATAAATTAAAAGATGTTGACATATCCTTAAAATATGACCAAAAAAATATATTAGAAACACATGACATCAATTTTTTAGGGTTACATTTTGACAGATTCTGTAATTGGAAATATCAGGTAGACAATATGTGCAAGAAACAAAACCAATTCATATTTGCTCTTAAAAGAATTAAAAATCTAACAAATCTGAAAACGGCTTTAATGGTATACCATAGCCACGTAGGTTCTGCACTAAGATATGGAATTATTATATGGGGAAACTCAACAGATGCCCAGAGGGTATTTATAGTGCAAAAAAAATGTATTCGATCAATATTTAACCTTAAGTGGACTGATTCCTGCAAACCAATATTTTACAAAGAAAAACTCCTTACGCTTCCATCTCTGTATATTTTTGAGATGTGTAAATTTGTTAATAATAACAAATCAATGTTTGAAATAAATAAAAAAGCCCCATTAGAAAGGAAAATTGTACGAAAACCATTAGAGATACCACGGAATAGACTTAAACTATGTGACAAAAACTGTTATAATATGGCTGTGTCAATATATAACAAGCTTCCGGAACAATTTAGGAAATTAAGTTACTTAGAATTTAATAAAAAACTATACAATTGGCTATGTGACAGATGTTTTTATTCAGTGGACTAAACTCCCCAAAGAATGGGGGGATATGCCATAATAACCACGTTTGGCAGACGGGTTGGCAATCGCAGTTTGATGGTCATAGTTCACAGAAAAAACGCTGCTGCCCGTTCTCTAGTAGGTATTCCCTCCGACGATTTCTACGCCCCACACGGGATGATATTCACCACAGTCACCACATAGCATGTGACTTACTAAAATACAAAAAAAAACTTGTGTGTACTTATGTACACGCGTTAGAAGTTATACTTCTTAATATACAACTTGAACATAGTTATCAATTTTCATACCACCTAGAACTAACGTCATGCTGTTATTTTTAAATTTTTACGCCTAGAACTAACGTCACCTAGAACTAACTTCATGCTGTTATTTTTGAAAAAATTCACTCTCATACATTTTCATACCACCTAGAACTAACTTCATGCTGTTAAATTTTTTGGTGACGATGCGCGCGCACGATGCGCGCGCATCGTAAAAATTCACTCTCATACCACCTAGAACTAACTTCATGCTGTTAAATTTTTTGGTGTCGGTGTGCGCGCGCATCGTAAAAATTTACTCTCATCATTTTTCTCCATCGCGCCAAAAGAAGTATAACTTCAAATACGTTTAATTGTTTAGAAATCAAATATTAAACGTTTATTTAATGTGTAGTGGGGTATTTTACAAACATAATTAACGGCCATTAACAATAACCAGACTCAGAACAATGACTTATGGGTCACAAAAATAGTTGCCCTGTGCGGGAATCGAACCCGGGCATGGAATTGCTGTGCCTGTCATACTGGTGCGGTAAAATTGAATGTAAGTATTATGCCTTTCACGCCGCAGGTTGCGAGTTTGATTCCCACCCTGGACATCTATTTGTGTGCATGATCATGCCTGTTTAGAAGATGCTTTAATTATTTATATACGTATGTATCTACAAAAGAAAGTTAGTATATGTAGTATACCCGTTATCTGGTTTCCATAGTACAAGCTCTGCTTAGTTTGGGATCAGATGACCGTGTGTGAATTATTTTCCCAGGATATTATTATTATTTTAATAAACTTCTGTAATAATTATTTTTTTAGCCATTTCTTTGTATTATTATTCGATTTCATATAAAATTTATTTAAATATCCACTTACACTTTACAGTTGATATATTTTTTTGCCGATATAAGTATTTTTTATTTATAGAACATGCTCGTCTCTCCTGCATGTATGCACGTCAATATTTTATTTATCGATTGCCAGTATCGCTGATATCTGCGTCCGATAGCAGCAAGCCAGGTAAATGAGGCCCGGGGACACTTCGCCTGCCCCCTGTGCACGAGATTTACTGCAATACTCCCACTTAGGGGCCCACGGCAACTTACAAGTATTAATTATTTAAAGACTAAAGCCCAAGCCCAATGTTAAGCTTATAAATAAAGATTAAAAAAAAGTAATGTTTCAATTTGGAATCTTTCATGATTTAAATTAAAATTCGAAGGAACTTGACTTTATTGACGCAAAACGTCTTTAAGCAGGGCTAACTTCAGCGGTCATAAATATATTTTATACTAGCTGTGCCCCGCGGTTTTACGCACGTTAAACTTTATAAATTATAGCCTATGTGTTAATCCAGGGTGTCAGCTAACTCCATACCAAATTTTATTAAAATCGCTCCAGCCGTTTAGACGTGACGAAGTAACAAACATACACACTCACACACTCAAACAGTCACACACTCACACAGTAGGATTTTACGAGCTGGTTAGCGTAGGACAGATAGTTGTGTGCTTGAACATATCTATTTGTCCTGAGTCTGGGTGTAATTATCTAAATATAATATATACCAATATTATAAAGAGGTACCGTTTGTGAGTTTGTGACGTTGTAAGGGGTAATCTCTGGATCTACTGAACTAATATCCTAATTGATAATCCTATTTAAAAGAGTACACGTTAGAAGCACGAGTAATAAATATAGTCCTTGTCCTACCCCAGCAAGGCAGTGGAGACTTTACTAGAGGCTTCTATGGAGTTTTAGATTTAACACAGAAAATCGCAATTCACGGCAATATGGCACTTTCCTCCACTTGTGTACGTTGTCGAAGATGTTGTGTCAAAAAAAAAACCCATATTTTCACATTAAACCTCGAATTTACACCAGTTTTTGAAAATGAAACAATGCCCCCCATGCGTCTTTTTCCGCGTTGGTGCCAAAACTCTCCGCATTCAGAAGTTTTAAGCAGTGTTGTTAAAAACATCAAAGAAATCCCAAAATAGATCCTAAAAACCCCGAACAAGCCGTTTTAGTTAAAACATTACAAACACAAAAATAAATGAAATCCTCAATTTCTCTATTCTAACAAATCCATCTCACCATAGAGACGCAAACTGTTCAAAAAAAGAACACGTCTTCACAGTTGAAGCCGCATGCAAATGCGCTGAGATCTATGCCTGCGCGCCGATTTATTGCATAATTGACTTCCGTTCCAGACGCCATCTTGACAAACCGACAGTTTTATGAATCGCCTCATTCACTGTTATTTCCTTTTATAGGTTAAACTATTTACTTGTTTCTATAGTTGAAGTATATAATTGTTATTGCTTTATTAGATCAACATTCAATAACCTCAAAGTCTTTACATATCTTTTTTAGATTTATGCTTTATTATCAAGTCATTACACTGTGTGGTGACGGCGAAGAATATCATCACCCCATCTCATCTAGTAGGAATCGTCCCGAGGGATTACCTGACCTACCAGAAAACGGGGAGTAGCGTTTTTAGGGTTCCGTAGCCAAATGGCAAAAAACGGAACCCTTATAGAATCGTCATGTCTGTCTGTCTGTCTGTCTGTCGGTCCGTATCTCACAGCTACTGTTTACCCAAAATATAAGAGCTGTACTGTTGAAACTTGGTAAGTAGATGTATTCGGTGAACCGCATTAAGATTTTTACACAAAAATAGAAAAAGATAACAATAATTTTGGGGGGACCCCATACATAGAACTGAAACACAAAAATTTTTTTTTTCATCGTACACGTACGTACGTGTGGGGTGCCTATTTATAGGTCTTTAAAAATGATAATGAGGTTTCTAATATAATGTTTCTCTAAACTGAATAGTTTGCGCGAGAGACACTTCCAAAGTGGTAAAATGAGTGTCCCCCCCTCTAACTTCTAAAATAAGAGAATGATAAAACTAAAAAAATATATGTTGTACATTACCATAGAAACTAACAACGAAAATTGGTTTGAACGAGATCTAGCAAGTAGTTTTTTTTAATACGTCATAAATCGTAAATCGTAATTTGCTTTCATTTAATCGACTGAAATACTTGCTGCTACGGAACACTTCATGGGCGAGTCCGACTCGCACTTGGCGGTTTTTCTGTAAACTATGACCATCCAACTGCGATCGCCAACCCGTCTGCCACTCGTGGCAATTATATCATTTACCCCCTGAGGTTTTTGTCCAGCCGTGGACGAAATTTGGCTGACATGATTCAGTAATTTCATCATATTTTTCAACAAAAATGCAATGGAATTACTTGATAGTTTACTTTAACTTATATATTTTGCGTTGCGATTTGTGCTTTATAAATCTAAAATATGTAAGTAAGACGTTTGAGTTGTAAAGATAAAAAGATACTTACTATACTAAAAAGAGGTGGTAATCAATTGGACTGTATGACGTTATCCAAACTAATATTATAAATGCGAAAGTAACTCTGTCTGTCTGTCTGTCTGTCTTTGCTTCACGCCTAAACTACTGAACCGATTTGTGTGAAATTTGGTACAGACATAGTTTGGAACTTGAGAAAGGACATAGGATAGTTTTTATTACAAAAATAAAATAAAAAATAAAATTTATTCCGGACATACAGCGCCATCTATTGGTCAAGAGTCGGCATCAATTCAGTACTGAAAATTCATCGGAAAATAGTAATTAAATAGTAAAAAGGTATGAAAATATAATATAATACAACTTTTAGTAGAAAGAAAATGCTCTAAAGGAGTATAGATAATTCTATTAGTACTATATGTCAAGTTGGTGATCGCGCAATGGTGTCGATCGTTACACGAGTTCGGTTCATGTTATTGTTTTAATTCATCGGAAAAAAGTAAATAAATAGTAAAAAGATATGAAAAAAATAATATCAATATAATAAAACTTTTAGCACAAAGAAAATGCCCGAACGGAGTATAGATAAATAATCCGAGTTGTCACTATGCTCGATAGATAGCGTTGGGAGGAAATGCCAGTTTGTAACATAAGTAAAAGTAGTAAGCGTGGAAGAATGTTGCAACAATGTAAACTGCTGGTTTGGGATAAATGTACGATGCCCCATAAAAGAGCAATCGAAGCACTTCGTCACCCGATGAAAGACATAAAAAACAATCAAGGTATTATGGGAGGAATGGTGGTTCTATTGGCCGGTGACTTCCGGCAGACCCTGCCGGTTATAGCAAGGGGCACACCGGCAGATGAAATCAATGCCTGTTTAAAAGCATCTGTGCTATGGACACATGTGCAAAAGGTTTCACTGTCGACGAATATGCGAGTATTACTCCATAATGATTGTCAAGCCGGGCAGTATGCTGCTGCTCTTCTGAAGATCGGCGAGGATCGTATGCCTACCGACTCCGAGAGTATGATCACGCTGAGCAGCGAATGATGCCAAATTGTGGATAGCACATATAATTTCAAAAATAGTGTCTATCCGGATTTACGCGCTAATATCGAAAATCGGGAATGGTTATGCGAAAGGGCGATAGTGGCGCCAACAAATGAAATAGTAGGCCGGATAAATGACCAAATTATGTCTGACGTAGAGGGAGATGTCATCGAGTATCTATCAGTAGATAACGTCGTGGATACCGAGCAAGTGACATCTTACCCAACAGAGTTTCTCAACTCCTTAGAGTTATCAGGAGTGCCTTCTCACAAGTTGAGGCTGAAAGTTGGAGTTCCTGTGATGCTTATGAGAAACCTAGATCCACCAAGGCTATGTAACGGCACATGGTTACAAGTAACCTATTTAGGACGGAATGTCATTAAAGCCGTTATTATGACTGGAATGGCAAAAGGCGAAACTGTAATTATTCCCCGCATTCCCATCATTCCAACTGATTTGCCATTCCAATTCAAAAGAGTTTAGTTTCCGCTGAAAACTGCGTTTGCAATGACCATAAATAAAACTCAAGGGCAAACGCTCAAAGTTGCGGGGGTACATCTTGAAAAAGCCTGTTTCTCCCATGGACAACTCTACGTTGCGTGCTCAAGAGTGTCAAAACCACAAGACCTATATATTTTTGCAAAGGATGGCAAAACTCAAAACGTGGTATACAGAAATGTCTTGGTGTAAGAAACTTTAATAATCTTTAAAGCCTAAAATAATAAAAAATTTGTCAAGGGAGAAACAGTATTTTTTTCTGAAATGGCAAAAAAATATATTTTGAAAATAAGGGAATAATAACATTTACGCCTTTTTCGATCGGCAATAACGGCTTTAATGCCCTAAGTGAGTATACATATCTTCAATTCAAACGCAGAGCTCATTATGTTGATTTTTGAAGAGTTCCCTAGAATATCTTCCTCATTTAATTTTTGAAGAGATCCCGCGAGATCGGGAACTATGTGGGTAAAACCAAAAATCTGCTGGAAGACACTATTCCACGCGAACGAAGTCGCGGGCAAAAGCTAGTTGTATATATTTACGCGGTTTGTGAATCGATTCCTATATTAAGTTTTCATTCGGATGGGATTCTTTCGAGATGATCTTGTTTATAAATTTTCTTTAGAGTAGGATTACAATGTTTTTAATAAACAAACTTTTTACTCGATGTTTTACACAGTAATTATACTTAGATATTATTATAACCTATTCTAGTAAAAGGTGAGCGGAAAATGTAGATTTGTTAATGAACTATATAAAATATAATGCCATCAATATAGTTAATTTAAGTTGACAACAACAGTGACAAAGGAATGGCAGTTTAAGTATAAGAGTTGAGAATATGATACGTGATATTATAATTAAAAAGGTCAGAAGATTACGTGTACTCGTGGTTTAGGGCTGTTTTTATTTTTGGTATTTTAGCGGGAATGCCTACGCATGCCACCCGCAAAAGGACTTTGCGGGTGGGTATATCGGCCTCGCACCGACTAAACCTAACGTACAGTAGACTTCTCTAGGCGCCTCCAAGAGGATCCCCGGGAACACGCTGCTCCGGTGGAGGGTTGGTATAACCATAATCGTTACCACTAACAGACAACTAACCGTGCCTAACACGAGTTCCTGCAGTTTACTTACTCGATCACACGTACAGTTTCGTCCCATACATTGAGCACCAGAGTTTTAGTTCTTAATAGTTTCCGCGAGAGGCGCTGGTGCTCAATGTATGGGAGGAAACTGTACGTGTGATCGAGTAAGTAAACTGCAGGAACTCGTGCTAGAGGCACTGGCGGAGCAGATTTAGTAAAATCGGCCAGTACCACTTGTAGGGGACGTGACCTACGGGTACGGCTGATGGAGATGATTGAAAAGACTGGAATTTGGAGAACTGTGTGTTGTTTTATTGCTATAATAGATTTAGTCTAAATAATGGAATGATTATGAATGAATGCTCGTGGTTTGCCGACAATGTACTGAAGTCGCGGTACGATGCACGACCTAAGTTATTGCTTAATGTGCTGGATTAGCACTTCGGTGTTCGGTCGTATTGACTCGAACACCAGTGGACTCTAGGCCACCTGCGCAGGACATATTATAGTCCACAAGTGTGTAGACACAGGTACAGTTTCTATTCCCTCAATCTCATAATCCGATACTGCAGATGGCCTGTTTGACCAGAACGAGGCTTACGTGCTCTCCGAGGCACGGCGGTGCAACTTCCAGACACCGAGCTAGTACTGAGTATTTCTCTTAACAAAAAAACTCCAATTTAACTTTCCCGAACCCAGCATTAGAACTTAGGACCACATTATCTGCGCATAAGACCAATGACGCGAATAAATATAATTTAATTTATAATATTCACGTGTGGGAAACACGTGAATATAGGAGTAGGCAAAGCGAATATCCACTTGCTACAATCTTCGCACACCACTTTTGTCTTCGGTCCATTTACGAGTAAGTAACGTTGACTGTACGTGTGGCGCAGCGGCTAAGACAGCCGTCTGGCCGCTTCGTGTCGTGGGTTTGAGTCCCGCGCCGGACAATTATTTGTGTGACCCATAAATGGTTGCTCTGAGTCTGGATGTAATTGGTGTCCGTCTATTATATGTTTGTAAAGCAACCCGCGACACAGGGATTTGATACCCTAGTGCGGGTGTTGTCTTGAAAAATATTTGGTCGGTTTAGTGTGCCTACTTCTGATGTGACCTTTTACCACAATATACATATCTGCCTTCATCGCAGAGTCGCTGGTTAAGTATGAAGATAATCAAAAAGACAACGAGGTCAATATCTAGATAATACATAATAATAATATCAAAAGCATTGTACACGGATTAGAGATTCCTCCGACATTATTATTAACATTATCGGTTTTTTACCTTCTTTCTTACTCCTATTTCAAAGGATCGTAAATTCTTCACACAATAAATGTAATTTCCAAAAAAACGTCAATAGCCAATAACAAGTATTTAACGATGTTATAAAAAAGAAAACGAACAGTCACTTCCGAACAATATTTCGATGCAAATCAATAGGAAATGTCGTCTGGCTGTAAAATTACGATATCATAGCACGTGGTCGTGGATTTAAAAAAAAAGTCTCTTTATTTATTTCACACAGATTTTTTTTTATACGTTACAAAGTTACATTGCATTCCAAGATTGAAAATTTGGTTCCTATTTCTCTTGCCTATGGTTTATATTTCTTAAAATTTATATTTTCGAATGTAAATTCGAGATGAGAAATGAATCGTGATGAGAGTATGAATATAATGTGTAAAGCTAAGGGTGGTCCGACGGGATTTTTTTTTATGAATTTCTAATTTATTTATGAGTATGACGAGACATGTTCGATTTATGAATATTAAATGTGTTTTCCTGTGAGTGACAGACGTCAGTCGCCAGTTTGTGAAACCAATGATTCTTAATTTATGAGGTTTTTACGCTACATGTAACTTTCCTTACATTTTTAAAATAATAATATAATATAATGTACCTATAAAGGTAAGGTAAGGTCCACCGTAAGGTTTTCATGATTTTCAAGACACATGAGTGAAATAAAATTTAAAACTACTAAATGTGAAATAAATTAAAAATAAAACAGATCTTAGCTCTTCTTCACCTATATTCTGATGGAAGTAATTGGCCCTGCACTGGAGAAAGAATTGACATTCTTTCTTCAGTGCGGGCTTGCCCGCCCCATTGGATTACGAGAGTGATGTACTAGAATTGGATTGGTTCAGACGAGCCTGTTGGCGCGGTTGGCAAATGCTTGCTTTTCGCAACGGAGCTCGTAGGTTCCATTCCCACCCAGAACAGATATTTGTGCGCATGAACATGTCTCTTTGTCCTGAGTCTGGGTGTAATTTATCTATTCAAGTATTTATTTACAAAAGAAAGGTAGTATAATTATGTAGTATATCAGTTATCTGGTTTCCGTAGTACAAGCTCTGCTTATGCTCTGGGATCAGATGGTCGTGCGTAAATAATTTACCCAGGATATTATTATTATTATCTGTGTTTGAGCACTATCATAGTGACTGCTTCAAAGCCAAAATCACGTCAGGAGGTTGGAAGAAATAAGAATCATCTTAAAAATATCTTGTCATCCCACGTTATTCTGCAGGTCACTGTTTTGCATATCTATTAAATTTATTTATTTATTAGTTTCAATTTTATCTTCCGACTTAATATTCCATAAAACTGTCTAAGGCACTCAATCACGCGATCACAACACGTCAAAACTCAATAAAACAGTTAACAATATCTATCGGACAAAAAGCTAAAAGTTTATGTAAATTAGTGTCGTGTAACAAGCAGGCTGAATACATTGGACGAGACAGGATGTGACGATGACGCCGCGAAAATGTAACTCCACTGGACGGTTAGGCGTGAGGTAATGTTCCATGTTTAAAAAAAAGTGAATTTAAAAATAACATTCAATGCTTTCTTGCTCTATGGTTTATGTTGTAATCTTATTTTAAAATTATGACAATAACGAATTCAGGTCAAATCCATTCTAGGCTCACTGAGTAGCACTAAGCACTAGAAATTCAAAAGATAATTAATTTATATTTTGTATAAAAATGTAATTTTAATTTTCTTGTCTCAAAGAACATTTGCATTAATTTATTTGGTAAACAAACTCATTAAAATTTTAATTATTTACCGCGTGATAATAAATATATTGTCTGCAAGTAGGTAAAGAGATATGAATAATTTTTTCTCGTGTTATTAGTAGACAAGAAGCAATTACTACTAGTGTAGCAGAAGCATATGAGAAATAATGTTGTCCTTTCTTTATTTCTGGATCATCAGTCCATCAATTCCCAAGATTACAAAGGACATTGGAATAATTTTAGCAAATCTCCCAGCAGCAGCTTGGAGTCAGGAATTTGGCGGTATTCACACCAATAATTAAATGACCCACACCACCTCTAGGGGTTCGAACTTCATTTCAGGGTCATTCTCATACCAAATTTTATTAAAATCGCTCCAGCCTGCAGCCATTTAAACGTGAAGAACGAAACTGGGAACATATCAGTCGGCTAAGTTTCTAGAAAAACAAAGCCGATAGATAATACCTACATCCTCCGGAAGGATGTTAGCAAGGGAATCCTAAATTTGATCTGCCAGCGTGTATCGTTCGTAGCTTAACGCAGAGCGCCTTCTCCGGAACGGTAGATTGTGCAGGTTCGAGACGCGCCGGACGATTAAATTTATGATTTCCCATTTTTGAAATATCCTCCTAGCCGAATCTCGGCTACGGCGGCCAGTCTTAATGGAGACTACCCATCTGCGCGGGACATATTGTAGTGCAAACACAATTTGCACAAGTGTGTGTGCAAACACAGGGGCACTTTTTATTCCATCACTTTCATGATCCGATAGGAAGACTAGCGACACGACCGGAAAGAGATCAAGTACTGGACCGACGGCTTTACGTGCTCTCCAAGGCCGGGGTGTATAATACCGCCAACTTACAGACTACGAGCTGATATTGAGATTTTTTTACTGAAAAATCACTAAAGTTTGGCCAGACCCGGTATTTGAACCCAGGAACTCGTTATAGAACAACGAGGTTTTTAAGTATTTTTTTTATTATTAGGTTCACTAAACTGGCCAAAGCACTTTGTGAAATTTAAATAACACTTAACAAATATAGCACAAGTTTATGGCCTTCTAGAAGTGAACACAGCATTCATTAAACAAAAAGAAAGTTTACAGGTGGGTTCAGTTAAAATTGAAATTAATATTAAAAAGATAACATAAGTAATTTACATCATCATCATCATCATAGCAGCCGAAAGACGTCCACTGCTGGACAAAGGCCTCCCCCAACGACCTCCACAATGGCCGGTCTTGCGCTATCCGCATCCAGCGATTTCCAGCGACCCGCACAAGATTATTGGTCTATCTTGTAGGGGCCCTGCCCACGATGCGTCTTCCGGTTCGTGGTCGCCACTCGAGAACCTTTCTGCCCCAGCGGCCGTCGGCTCTACGAGCTATGTGCTCTGACCACTGGCACTTCAGCTTGGCAATTCTTACGGCTATGTCGGTTACTTTGGTTCGCCTGCGGATCTCAACATTTCTGATTCGATCTCACAGGGAAACTCCAAGCATAGCCCTTTCCATTGCTCTTTGGGTGACCTTGAGTTTACATCAGTTATAATTAAATTAATTATGAGGGCAATGAGACTGAGTTTCATCTGTAAGTATGGACTGAATATTGCTATCGAGCACACCGTTCGCCACGTGCTTGCTATCATCACGTCGTTTTACCCAGTTTCAGTTAAAACCAAAACAGCGCATTTACTGCCCATTGTTACGCGCAAGTACCTGCGCGGGATTTGTTTTCAAACATTAGTAGGAAACTACGAAGAAAAAAGTATTAGTGATAATACCGATACGATATCATTTGGTGGCGGTTGTGGCCTATAATTTTATGCCTGACTAGCAGTGCCCGCAGACTTCGTTCCATGTTATAAATATTTTTGTCTCTGCCTGTTTGTTCCGCAACTTGGATTACATTATTCAAGTTTAAGTAAAGATGCATTATTAATTTTGTTAGTTTTTAAGCCTATGACACTCCACAATAACGTGGCTTTCTATTGGTGAAATAATTTTGAAAATCGGTTCTGTAGATCCAGAGATTACCCCTTACAACGTCACAAACTGTACCTCTTTATAATATCAGTATCGATGTTCATAACCTTTTGCATGCTGTGATCTCCTATTATTAAAGATGCATAGGAACTGAGTACCTATAGTAATAACTAAGTTAAGCCTTTTGTAATCTTTATTGATTTATCCTAATAAATAAATAAATAATGATTATTCGATATCTATTTTTAGAGTCGACGTCACCCTAAGTCGATGTTCGGACCCCATAGGAGGTGCCCTGTTGGGCGGAATAGGTGCTTTGTAGTTTTATTTTGCGAAACGGCTTGCTTTGATCTGCCGCTATTGTCAAATTAAGTAGTAAAAGCCTCTTCGGCTAACTGTAAACTGTTCAAAACGGTTGTATGAAGGAAAAGGAAAGTATTAAGCTCTTCTATGTCCATCATAATCACACATTATCAATGATCCGCTATAAATAAAACCTTCATTGCGATAATTTGAAATTTTCGTTTTCTTTCAAATAATACCTAGGTAGCAAAACAAGCATTTAGCGAGAAAAATGTCGCCACATTAATTTAAAAGCGGTTTTTCTAATGTTTAATAATACCTGTCGCTGTTTGTTTTATTAACAAGCTGGCTCTTTTTATAACGATTATTATTGATTGCTATGTTATTATTGTCCTCTTAAGGCGTTTAAATCAATCCTAGTACTACCTACATCATTAGTATAACAATATAATATGACTATTTACTGCAATGACCTATTACATCTATACATATAATAAAATCGTAGGAAAGTTTAAACAGTACATTGAATATATTTTTTAAAGGATACTTGGAGGGTGATCTGCAACGATATCGAAGCCAAAAATATTGTTTTTAGATTTTTTGTCTGTATGTATGTCTGGGCTAAACTCAAAAAGTAGTAGGGACTATTGCATAAGTAGGCATATAGGAAGTAATATAATAATAAATGTCCTCCTGACCGAATTTTGGCCACGGCGGCCAGTCTCAATGGTAGTCTCCATTGAGACTGGCCAATTACGCAAGACATATTATAGTGCACAAGTGTGTGCAAACATAGGAGCACTTTCTGTTCCTCCACTCTCATGATCCGATGGGACGCCTAGCGACACAACCGGAAAGAGGTCGGTACAGGACCGATGGCTTTACGTGCTCTCCGAAGCACGGGGGTGTAATATCGCCAACTCCCAGAGTTCGGACTGATCCTGAAAAATTTGGAGAATGAATTATTACTTATGCTCCTACTATATAACTTCCTATATGATCTATACATATAATAAAACCGTAGGAAAGTCAAAACTGTACATTGAATATTTTTTTTAAAGGATTCTTGGGGCGTGATCTACAGTTGATATCGAAGCCAAAAAATATAGTTTTTAGAATTTTTGTCTGTGTGTCTGTTTGTCTGTATGTATGTCCGGGCTGAACTCTAAAAGTACTGCATGGATTTACTTCAAATTTTGCATGAATATTACTGAGAGGTCGGTTCAACATATAGGCTATATAATCCTTTGTATTAACTTAATAAGTTATTTAAGGATTAATTTATTTATTAAAGGGTATAATAATAATAATAAAAAAAGTATATGTATTATCACGCTATCACTTACGGGGAAGAGCTGTGATAATTTTTAAAGTTTAACGCGGGTAAAACAGCGGGTCACAGCTAGTAATTAATAAATTGTGCGCCCCTTTTGCGCGATGTTCCAGATAGTTGGGACAGATACCTACCCTAGGAGGGCTCTGGATTGCCCTCCCCTATTGCCGACTCCTGTCAGTCCGGCACAGCGACTGCGCCATAAACAGATCGCTGTCTTACCGGAGCTGCTTGCTCATGGCGGCATACGGCAGTAGAGGACACTTCTCATTGAGTTTAAGTCTTACGCTTGCCCACCACTACAAATTTATATGCGTATTAGAAATTAACTGTGCACCGCGGTTTTACCAGCGTAAAACTTTATAAATTGTAGCCTATGTGTTATTCGGATATACCACATGTAACGTAATCAACGCACACCCCAATTATAATATTATGTTCTAATCATAATACATACACTGAATTTTTTATTTAACATGTATATGCATTGTTAGTTATTAAATTAGTTTCTTGGAATAACAATTATTTTTCTATATTTTGTATTGAATGATGGAATTTGTATGAGTACCAATAAAACTGCGATTTAAAAATCTTATTACTTTGACTTACGGTCCATTTCAATTTGTTTTGACTGTACAGGGTTAATTTGACAATAATTTCCGTAGCTTTAATCATTTTGATATAAAAAAATTACCTATATTAAAAATGATATAAATCGATTCAGTAAACGATTCTGAACAAATTATTTTCAGGGTGTGCGTTAATTAAGTTACATGTTGTATAAGCTATATTACAACAAAGTTTAATCAAAATCCGTTCGGTAGTTTTTGCGTGAAGAAGTAACAAACATACACACACTCACAAACTTTCGCCTTTATATTAGTATGATTATCTTGCATTTCTTTCTCGCACCTTGCATTTTTCATGCCTGAGAGTTCTCCAATGTTCTTGATAACATGTGAAGGCACAAAGCCAACGTCCTGAAGAAGAGGCCTTTGCCTTGGAGATATAAAAGGCTGCATATTTTTGTATGTAATAGTTTTGTGCGTGTGTTTTTCTAACATAGCTCTAAAGAATATAAATCAATTTTTGACAGATTACCTATAACCAGTTTGAACGCCTTAGAAGTTGCTCAAACCAGTTTCTTTGTAGGTATGTAATATCAAAGAAAAATAATCATTACGTTACACATATGTTAACCAAATTATGCACTCCGGACAAGTTTTATTATTTTAAAAGTTCTAGATATGTCCGGTCTTTTTCAAGGACTCCATCATCGAAAGAGAAAAAATATACAATAGCTAGCAATGCCTATATTTTAATCCTGCCACACTGAGACCTTATAGGCCTATAAACTATCAGGCCAAGAGTGAAATACATCGGCAATGTGGCATCACATTAAAGTAGTCGAAAATCACAAGAATAACTCTTGGGATCGAACCGTATTCAGGCGTCCGAGCTGATAGGTCGCGGTATGCAAACCGAGCCTAATAAATGTATCGGCGCTATCTACAAAGGCGCATCTCTCTTTGGTGCGCCTGCGCCGCTGCTGTGCCGCGCGGATTTCACGTACTATAAGATATGCGAATCTGTGCGAATTAATTCGGGTGAATTGGATGAGTGCTAGTAGTGTAAATGTACTAGCTGAGATAGACGATTTAAAAATCGATATAAATATAATCTAACCAAATATATATAATATTCGACGGGCCTGTTGGCGTGGTTGGCAAATGCTTGCCTTTCACGCCGGAGGTCGTGGGTTCGATTCCCATCCAGGACCGATATTTGTGTGCACGAACATTTCTGTTTGTCTTGAGTCTGGGTGTAAATCAGATCACACTAACATAACCGTTAGAAATCCAACTATAATTACATCATTTTGGAAAAGAGCTGATACTCTTACACTGCTGGACCGATATTAACCAAACAAAGCTAAGACCCTTTGCAAAGAAATCAGCTATCACAAAAAAAATCTGCATCGAAATCGCTTCATCCGTTTGGGAGCTATGATGCCACAGACACTCACACTCACAGACAGACATCGATTTCAAACTTCTAACACCCCTTTTGCATCGTGGGTTAGACATTTGGAATGAAACTTAGATTAAGTCTGCACTGACTGCACGTGTGGCGCAGCGGCTAAGACAGTCGCTTCGCCGCTGTTTCGTGACGCGGGTTCGAGTCCCGCGCCGTACAACTATTTGTGTGACCCATAAATAGTTGTTGGTAGTCTGGATGTAATTTGTGTCCGTCTATTATATGTTTGTAAAGTACCCCGCGACACAGGGATTAATTTCCCTAATGTTGGCGTTGACTTTTACAAAAAACAAAAAAAAACAAACATTACACAGACAGACATCGGAGTCAAACTTCTAACACCCCTTTTGCGTCGTGGGTTAAAAACTAGGAAAGAAACTTAGTTTAAGTTCATCTTTGCATAGCGTAGCTTTGAGTGCGTGAAGATCATAAGGTAGTGGTCAGCGTATATTTATTGTCCCTCTATCACATTAGGTCGCTTTATGCATTCAATATGCAGCGCAGGCTGATACCCCTCGTCACTAATTGTCGGTAATTACGCTGAGACTTATTTATTAATTATCATATACGGTGTAGGAAGTAATACCCTACTATAGCATAGACTATAAGGCATAGACGACAAATTAATCGACTTATTCTCTGTGCTGTGTGGTGATATCATCACCCCATCTCTTCCCGTGGGGGGGGCGTAGAAATCGTCCGAGGCAATACCTACCAGAGAACGGGCAGCAGCGTTTTTCTGTGAACCATCAAACTGCGATCGCCAACCCGTCTGCTAATCGTGGCGAATCTGGCATATGGAGGATATAATGGGTCTTTAACAAACTTCCCAATTATATTATAAAATTGTCTACGAATAAGTTTAAAAGAATTAGTAAAGCCAAATTGTGTAGCAGGGCATATTACAAAATTTCTGATCATTTAAGTGATAAAAGTGCTTGGGATTGAGTTGTTCTGAGTCAACATACATGTTTGTAATTAATCTTACGTATATTTTATTTTAAAAAAGGATTCCTACTGAGTTTTCTGGCAGTGTTTCTCAGTAGCTACCACGTTATGCACTGCACGGTAGGGTAAAAAGAATATGACGATTCCACATAAATGTAAAAATTTTACGAAATAAAAAAATTTTGACTTTGACTTTGCTATTCTCTGGGGACGCTTTTATCTAGCAGTGGACTTACTTTGGCTGACATGATGATTCTCTCCAACATCTCCAGCCTGATATAGTCCTATGCTGGACATAGGCCTCCCCCAAAGGTTACTATAACGTTGCTATTTGGAGGGGTTTGTCTTAGTCATCGCGAGTTGGTGACCCTAGTTAGGTGGTAGTTAATACTATAGTAGATGGTCCACCTTGTAGGGAGCCTGCCCACGCTGCGTCTTCCGGTTCGGGGACGCCACTCGAGAACTTTTCTGCCCCAGCGGCCATCGTTAAGTTACCACGCTTAATGATACTTAAATTATTTAATTGTGGAAATGCAAACTTCTTTTTATAACAGCATAAATTGAGTATTTCTTTACAAAACAATGTCTAGAAAAAAAGATAAGGGTAGAAGTCTTCTTGTTTAGATGTAATGATGGAAGTACTCATCCAATTTATTCGCTGCAGCCCGACTACCTGGCACTTACTTGTCTTAAATTCTCATAGTTTTTGTATCAGCTTTTTAATGAAGCTGCCCGCTATATCGTTGCAGTGATTTCACAAACATGTCATTCATGGACACCCAAAGCCCACCCAGACTTAGGATTACACAAATAGTTATCCAGTGTGGGGATCGAATGCGATACACAAGGTCGTGGAGGTTGTGGTGAGGATACTGTCGTATTTTTTACATCACACGTGCTTTGTTAACTATTTCAGAACTGATTATCAACCAATTTTTTTTTATGTAAAGGGCTGCTAGTTAATCTAAAGTAGCTAACAGTTTCATGCGTAAGCACAAGAAGGCACTTATCGTTTTAGATGACTATTGTCGGGTCAGTTGCCATGATTGGTAGATACTTGCCTTGGACGCTGCAGGTCACGGGTTCTATTCCCACCCAAGACAAATATTAGTGTGCATGAACATGTCTGTTTAATTTGGGAGTAATATTTATTTAAGTATGTGTCTACAAAAGAAAAGTAGTACCTATATGTAGTATATTAGTTCTCTGGTTTCCATAGTACAAGCTCTGCTTAGTGATGTAGACAGTGTGTGGATTATGTACCAGGATATTATATATTATTTATGTAACCGATATTAAGTAGATAATAACCCATGTTATCACGACCCCATCTTCTCCTACGGGGGCATAGTAGTCAGCCTGAGGGATTACCTACACGACATCATCATAGTGCAATCGCCAACCCATCCGCTAACCGTAGCGATCATGGCATATCCTCCTATTCCAAGAGACGTCTCTTATACAGCAGTGGAGGTAATTCGGCTGATATCATGTTGAGGATGATTTTCAAAAATACTTCAAGGGTGATATACTGCGGCGTATCTGGCATAGGGTTACAAATGGAGGAAGTAGGTCTTGCCTTTCACGCCGCAGGTCGTGGATTCAATTCCCACCCAGAATAGATATTTCTGAGCATGAACATGTCTGTTGTCCTGAGTCTGGGTGTAAGAAAAGTAGTATATTTGTGTGATGAGCACGAATATTTGTTTCTCAGTCATGGATGTTTTCTATGTATTTAAGTATATATCTATCTCTATAAGTATGTATATCATCGCCTGGTACCCATAGTACAAGATTTGCTTAGTTTGGGATTTGATGGTCGTGTGTAAATGATGTCCCAGAATATTAACGTACCCACTACAAGCTGTACCTACGCCTTGTTGAGAGGACACGTTTCGAAATGCGGGCATATTTTGGCCAAATAAATAAGTATTGCTATACAGCGTGCTTATATTCTGGGAAGGTTACCAACAGCAGAAAATGTAGAATAGGGTATTTAATAAAAATTTGAGTTAGTTTTTGTTAATTTGAGGTTTATTTTGTTACTTCTTTATCTCACTTGATAATGATAAATTCAAAGGAAACTTAAGCATTCACAAAGTACTAATAGTTATCTACTCCCACTAATTAAGAATGAAATTTAAATGGTCTAACCTGTATTATAAGTTTCGGTATGCTGATTTAGGATCGGCAGGGCATTTCATCGATACGGAGGTATGGTTTGTTTTCGCAAATTGCATTTTTTAAGGGCCCCTATTAATATAGGGAGTTTCTTATCCACTCACTGGCAGAATTGACCAATATTTCTGATCAGTGGTTCTATAGCGCTGCTATATAACTATATAGTAAGTTATTCCACTTGGGTCAAAGTACATATCATTGCCCGATATGCCCAGAACAATTACTAGAGATTATTTTGCGAAAGACTACACAATACTTACTTACTTATCGTATGAGCAGTGGTCGCCCTAGGGACAAAGTTGTTCAAGCCGCTCAGTAGGCATTTGACATGGCTTAACGACTGTTGTGCAATGCATATAACCAGACTTAGCTTAAGGTGTCTACGTACGCACAGTAATTAAACCACTTTAGTGGTCACCTATCTACCGACTGGTCGTAAACTTAGGTACTCAACCTCACCGATCTCTTCCCAACTGGTGTCTACGATCTCCTACGAAGTATGCTGTCTTTATCCGTCGCATATGCCATCTAAAGATTTACTCGTCTTTGTGCAAATTAAGCTTGTTTTAAATACTATAATCCGCAAAATGTCTCCGCCGATTAAGATGTAAAAAGGGGAATAAAAACTTAATAATCATGTATTATAACAGCCTTGCACCAAAAGAGCCTTTCGGGAAAACTGCAGTAATAGATAAAATACGTTTTTTGTGGATATTTTTCTTAATGTTTCGAATTTTTTTACTGATTTACAGGTGTCAAAGTAAATGTTAGTCTAACTCTAGTAAGTTAAATTAATACTTCCGTTGAGGTTGACGCGCTTCTTCTCAAAGTGCTAAAAATATGATGATCAGACTTCATAAACGACCAATATATAATAGCAGATTATTGAATGCAGCGCAAAGTGAGTTATTAATGCAGCACCTCCGACTTAAGCTGTTGAATTCGGCATAAAAACGTTTTAAACCCATATCAGAAACCTACTGGGTAGTTAACAACTCTAACACTAGGGTAGGTAAGCACTGCCTTTACGAATATACATATAAATCTATCTATTAGTAACAGAAGGGCAAAAGTATTTAACAGCTCAACTTGGTATAATAATGCAAATGTTATATAATCTACAAATTGAGGTTTAATTTGCGATTTCTCGTTCGCATATTGAACAGTGCAGACTAATACACGAATAAATCATTCATTTTCTCTATTTTGCATAATTGTAATAACAGTACATAGATTTGCTTGCTCGGTTTTGTTAATGCAATTTCATGAGTTATTTGCATTTGCCAACCGGTGATTAGGTGGTTTAATAATTAGTTTTGTTACCTGTAATATATATTTATATTTTAACCATTGCTAAGATTCAAGAAAACTAAAGTGTATAGGTACATCTTACTATATTGTGCTTTGTTTGGGATTACAAGCGAGGAATTACAGAATTTAAAAATTACAGAATCTCTATGAGACACACAAATAAGATTCCCGAGTCAATTTGCAGTTTTTAAATATTGTACTAAATCTGATCTTTTGTGGTCCCAATGTCAAGGCTTTTGTGCGAAGCTCTTCCTAGCTCTAGATATACCTACCCTATGTGTTATCATTTGCCGAGTATATGCTGTGCAAGAAAACGAGTTGACAGTCTCAATTTGTGAATTTCTGCGGTTTTCATTGTACTTCCATTGGTCCCAGCTGTTGTCGTTAGAAAACGGGTGTTAAGCCGTGTCAGAGGCCTACTGAGTGATAAGAACTACTCAAACGAATGAATAAATAAAAACAGACTTTCGAGTTTTTTCAAGTCGATTATGTTGCAAGTTGAGTGTGTAAAGAGTAATAACTTACGGGTACGACTTACCGCACATCCAAATTACACAATCCCACATAAACGAAAAGCTTCCTCGAACTCATATAGCACAATTTCAAAAGCTCATTTCTGTAGTTGTATCTGTTTTCTCGAAAACGTCAATACATCAATATCGCGAGTGTTGCGCCAGGGGCGTGCGCGCGGCCATCGTAATTACAGGCGCGAAAGGCCGCGGGCCGACCACAGCACACCCCTACCCAGCAAATTATTTAGTAATTTTAATTTTATTTGGACTTATACGCTTTCTGTGGGCGTTTATTTTAGTGTTTAGCAGACTTTAGCATTTGGCAAGTGCGGTAATGTATTATTAAAGGTGTCATTAATTTCATTTGATCGTATCGCGCGGAGTAAAATAAATATGCGATGGAGATTCGAATGTGGAGAGTGATGGACTGCGGTTTTGCACGTGCTTTAGGGAGATGAGCTGATATTGAGTTGTGTAATGTAATGTGGAAATGTAATAATCATTTTCTTTTTTTAGCTCGGGTCGTATTTACAGATGACACTAAGATTGAACCAGCGCTAAAGTTTTCAACGTTTATTGAATCTCGTTGCGTAATCAGGTTTTTAACTTTGAATTATTCTTATTCTTTATTCTACATAGGAATCATACGTATCACATTAATATTATAAAGGCGAAAGTTTGTGAGTGTGTATGATTGTTACTTTTTCACGTCTAAACGGTTGGAGATTTTATTAAAATTTGGTGTGTACGTAGTTAGCTGACACCCCGGATTATCACATAGACTTTAATTTATAAAGCTAAACGCTGGTAAAACCACGGAACACAGCTAGTAAAATATATAATCTAATCCTATTGCAAAGAAGTTTAACTAACTTAAAATTGAAGTAAGGCTTTAATTTATAGTTTGAGTTTAATTTCTGAATACTTATTAAGTATTTAGTAAACTCAAACTAAAGCTTACTTAACTTAGTCATATTGAGTTAAGTTTCTTATATAAGTATATAGCTTTAGATTATATAATTCATAAGTAAAGTAGCTGATAGTGAACCAGCACCAGCACTGTGGGAGACGGGATCGGACGTGTCGTGCGGGTCGCATTCGACCTGAAGATGATCTCCTGAACAGGTCGAAACTGTTGACCGAATCCAACACAAAATTAATTACGTGAGTTACCCGTTCCCATTGTTCAGATTTTTATCAATATACCTTTACTTCGTTGTTGATTATTTTTAGCCTTTTCCGGAATCACAACTGATTTGAGCTCAGAGCCATGCTTATTAAAGGAAAGTAAAAATGTGACCGTCTGTCGCGTTTTAACAACTAAATCACTGAACCTATAGAGATAAAAATTTACAAGGAATTAGATTTTACTAGAAAAGGCCCAAAATCACTTTTGGCCCTATCTGGGATTGGCCCCAGGACTCTGCGGGTGAACACGCTACCGCTAGACCAACAGTGTATGTATATTGTTATTTTGAATCATTTTGTTACCTAAAATTCCTTTACATATGTAAACTGATACACACACATAACTATAATAATTATGTGTGTATCAGTTCGAAGCTTAAAGCGGCCGGCGCATCCGCCGGAGCAACAGAGTATCTACCGGCTGCCGATTCGCTGCTTGTCATAGTGTTAATCTTTGAATTGCTATATTATTGGAATCACCATTTATTTAAGAATACACACGATGTTATTTTAATATTGGACGACTTTTATGGCTCAAGTTGTCCACAGAGCAACGTGCAGCAGACTAGCTCGCAATATAAATAGCAAAAAGATTAATCTCAAAAATGGGAAATCATAAATTAAATCGTCCAATGGGTCTCGAACCTGCACCATCTACCAATCCGGGGCAGGCGCTCTGCGTTAAGCTACGAACGATACACACTGGAAGATCAATTTTGAGATTAGATTTACGCTTTTCATTGCGAATAATGGTATAAAATTCTAATTTAGCTAAAAGATTAGTTAGGGGAAACAAAAAAACTTGTGTGTACCTACTTATGTACACCCGTTAGAAGTTATACTTCTTAATATACAACTTGAACATAGTTATCGCATCGTAAAAATTCACTCTTATACCACCTAGAACTAACTTCATGCTGTTAAATTTTTTGGTGTCGGTGTGCGCGCGCATCGTAAAAATTCACTCTCATCATTTTTCTCCATCGCGCCAAAAGAAGTATAACTTCAAAAATTTAGGCCTATAGCGCCCTCAAAAACATCATTGGATAAAGATAAAATGTATCCTTACCGAAGTATCCAATTTTATGCTATAAACCTTAGTACCATGACATAACACAACACTTAAAAAGTCACATCTAACCTTTATTCACTGTAGTCCTTTTTTATATTACACTTTGTTTAACATCTTACATAAATCATAAGCGCTACTTACGGAGCTGAAATCACACTAATATTATAACGGCGAAAGTTTGTGAGTGTGTATGTTTGTTACTCTTTCACGCAAAATCTACCGGGTGGATTTTGATGAAACTTTGTAGTAATATAGCTTATACATCCAAATAACACATAAGCTATAATTTATAAAGTTTGACGCGGGTAAAACCGCGGGGCACAGCTAGTTAACCATAAAACTGAAAATGTAGAAGATTCCTTCCTAAAGTCAGATGAGTAGTTGACTCTGCAAACACGTTGACCATTTTTCCGCTATTGGTGAAGGTTGATGGGGGAAGAACCTTACAGAATACTTACAGAGCTAATTGGGAAGAAAAAACATGCTATGTGTGTTGCAAGCGTCATAGACTACCTACGGTAATCATAGCTTAACCTTTCATGCTTGTGCGTGCAAAACAAAAACAACTATTTGTTTTTTTTACACTATCTGGACTTACTGCTTCCTCTAAGGCCGCCTACGCACAATGCGGTTAGCCGGAATGCGGTCAGCCGTCAGCAATCAATATTGCTGACCGGCTAGCGGCTGCCGCATCGCAGTGTGAATAAAAACTACTTTCTCGTACAAATATCTGAGTACGGTCAGCCGCACGGCTAGCCGCATAGTGCGTCGGGGCCTAACTTGCTTGTTTGAGTACTTAAACGTATAAAAAGGCTTTATGAAAGTAGCTCATAATATAATACTCTGTAGGTTTTATATGGTAACACGTAGAGCGGTCAGTCCTGCTTCTGATCTCGTTCAAGTAGTATCAAATAGCCGTATCGGATTATAAGAATAAAAGAAAAGCAAGATTATGTCCATGGAGAAAAGTCACTGTAATCCAGTCAGGAGCACTATTATCATCGTAGAATAATTTTCAGGTTATTTTGTTTAAATGATCAGGCCATCTCAATACAACAACCTGCCATCTCCGCTTCTGCAAATGGAATTTGGAAGACAACATAAAGTCACAGATGCGTATGAATAAAATTTAATTGCTCCTTATAAATTTTCTTACATTTAGGAAGAACTTAGTTTCGCAGTGCGAGTGTTTGATTTCTAAACAACTAAAAATTGCAGCGTAAACTTAAAAACAAATTAACTAGGTAATTTTAGTACACATAGCTATAGCCTATGAGATATTCTTTATTAATATATACTAACAGTTTATACAGAAAAACAGTAGCTTTATAAAAATTTATAAACTAAAACAATAAAAAAATATAACTTATACTACATATCTACAAACTTATTGGAAGAACTATATTTCATTTAATTCGACGCTCATTTTAGTTTTTTATCTATGAAATATACAAAAATAGTTACAAATAAATAATCTTTTACATAGGAATCGCATTATTCGCTAGCTCTATGGTACAGGGGTTTGGACGAACAAACATATATAGGATCTCTTCACATAGCACCAATATAGATTTAAACATAACAGCTTTTTATCAAGCATTCGAAGACATCATTGGATAAAGATAATATGTAACCTCGTTGTGGTATCCAATTTTATGCTTTTAGTACTATGGCATAAAACACAACACTAAAAAAGTCACATATCGCCTTTATTCACTGTAGTACTTTATTTTATTCTTATATTTTAACGTTCGCTGTTTAAAATTGCTGCCGTATTTTTTTTGTACATTTTCATATTTTATACGAGGCAAAGACAATTTTGGAACTATAATCATGAGATACAATCAAGCCTTTCCACTTTTTAATTAAAATTACATTTATTTCCCTATAAATTCACTTAAAATACGTTACTTTCCTCTTTAATTTATTCAAATGTAATAAATAATTGAAAAGTTTTACACAACGTAACATAAAAAAAGAACTGTATCACACGCGGTAATTAAAAAATCCGAGTTACATTATTGTGTGACTTGGTAGGAATCTAGTTTCAAGATATATATTGTCTTTAATTTTACCAAAAATATGAATAAACTATCTGCAACATACTTTGTTACTAACATAATCATTCACCAAACATTTGGAACGAAATCAACTCTTTGGGCTACATTTTAGGAAGAGTCCATTTGCTATCCCGTATCAGTCCTGGCTAGTCAATTGCTGTAGCAAGTTTGCCTCACGCCGGCTA
Organism: Pseudoips prasinana; assembly: GCA_951640165.1. Lineage (NCBI taxonomy): Eukaryota > Metazoa > Arthropoda > Insecta > Lepidoptera > Nolidae > Pseudoips > Pseudoips prasinana. The sequence continues at coordinate 12,665,630 of OX621254.1, forward strand.
AGATGTCGCTGAAGTCGTCGGGCCTAGCGTCAGCGCCGGGAGCGTTGGGAGGGTAAGCAGTGGGAGGAGCTCCAGCAATTACCGACGCGTAGGGAGACCCGTACATCCTAGGCTCAGGGCCGTACTCGGGCCCCGGTGGCTGCTCCACGCAGTAAGCATGCCTGTAGTTCTGCTGCTGTTCATATCTATATTGCTGTTGCTGCTGATGCTCAGCCATTTGCTGTCCATCAGGTCCACAATCCAAATATTTATCAAATTCGCGAGTATCAACGTCAGATTCGGGGGAACACGTCCTTATCTCCGATCGAGGATTCATGAAGTTTTGTTCATTCTCCTGATTGGACGGCGGCTCCTCTGAGAAGTAGGTGCCACCAGTATCATATTCAGTTTTCGGCTGGTCCGGGTAATGAGACACGTATGAGTCCTCAGTTTTGTATATCTGTTCATATTGTTCATAGTGATGATATTGGATGCTGTATTCCGTCGGCATAGGGCCACTGGGAGCCGACGAGACTCTGGGAGTCGACGTTCCTAGAGTTTGTTGATCCTGAGACGTCGCTACAGGTGGGAAGAACGTGCCTGTAACTAGCGGAGGCTGCTCAGTCAAAGTCCTCTGGGTACACATGACGTACATACCGTTGGCCATACCCATGGCGGCAACGGGCGCTGGTGAGAACGAACCCTGGGTTCTATAATTTTTGTAAGGAGAATATGAGTCTGACATAGATGACGCATTGATCACACGTCGCCTCTCTTCATACTGATAGTTCTCTTTCTCATTTTCGACTGGAGATGCGGCCGGTGTAGGCAAAGGAGCTTCAGCAGGTGCGCTCCTTCTACCTTGTGGTTCAGGTGATCGGGCCGGAGATGATTCTGGAGTTTGAACGTGGCCATTAAATTGTTGGTTTTGGTAATCAGAGGCTAGAGGTGAAGTACGGTAAGGGGAGAAACCAGCTCCAGGGTTGTGGGAGAAACGAGCGTCCGGTGAGTCAGTGCCAGTGGCGTAGGGAGAGCCTAGGGTAGCGGAAGCAGTGGGAGGTGCGCTGACCGGCGTGCTGGGTTGGTTGGGTCGAGCCTTGTTCTGCTTCCGTCTGCGCGGCCGGTACTTGTAGTTGGGATGTTCCGTCATGTGTATGACGCGAAGACGCTCGGCTTCCTCGACGTAAGGTCGCCTGTCTTGCGGTGTGAGCGAACGCCATTTTTTACCTGGAAAATAAAAAATGAAAATGAGCCGATTGTGTATGACTGCATACAATGTTGCACACGTTTTTACCGTGCGGAGAAAATTGACATGCCATGACTTGTCGTGGTGATATTACGATATTATTTACGATACTTTTTATTCGCCGTGTAACAGAGAGGTTTATGCGTTTAGCGTGAAAAGTTGTCTCTGTTTTTTTCCTGCGACCGGAATACCAAGGTTGCTAGGATTTTATGAGATGGCATTATATTTAAGTAGTTTTTCTGAATTTATTTCATTGTAAAAGTCAGTTTTTCAGGTAAGATTCTGGACTTATTGTTAACTTGTGAGTAGATTATTTGAGTTAGGCTTAGCCTTATTAGGCTAATCATTTTCAACCTTTCATCTATTTGAACGACGATCACGATTACGATGACAGGCGAATTAGGTGGTAGCCCCCATGGTGTCATAATCGCTATTATCTATCATTGTTGATATATTTAAGAATGTTTTTTTTACTAGGTACAGACGCCAGCACATCAAGCAACTTTGATACTACATTGATAGTGAACCTTATGCTTTTGTGGTAAAGTGAAAATCTATAAAATAAATTTGACAGATTGGGGTAGCTGGATGTACTGGCGTTTGTACTAGTCACGCCAAAACCAGCATTTTTTAAAACTAGTCTAAAATATTGTCTATTAATCAAAGCAAGACAGCTGTAACAGTATATCTAATGTTTACTAGTATAACCTTACAAATACATAGATAATATCCGAGAATAATATTAGTGGCATGTTAAATAAACAAAATAGATTCAGCCAGTCACAAACTCAAGCTAAATAATCACGATAGTGTTTTATCAAATAACTATAAAACACGTAGTATGAGGGTATCATAAATAACATCATGTATCTTTGACCAATACTACGCAAACTTTCAAAGAAAAATTGACTCTATTTGAGATGTATTAAAGTTGGTATTTCCTTGGTGATGTAAGTGTGAGGTTCAGAGAGAAATTATCGAGGAGTCCGAACAATCTTTAAGGATATTTATCAAGGCGACACTACTTGCTACCGGCAAAACAAACAACTTCACTTTTAGTGATGGCCTCTGTCGATATAAAAAATGGTAATTTATCAACTGGGATTCTAATAGGAGTTATTCGGGTTTGAATTCATATGAAGTAATGGACGGTTAATGTTGTAGAATATATTATATGATATCATATCAAATGTAGATAGATAAAGTTTTTGTATAAATTTCTTGATTGGTCTAATAAAATTTAAATCCATAAAATGCTGCTGAGAAATGGTGTACGTGAAAAATCATCAAATTCTACAATACTAAAAATAGTAAACAACCTTTAATTATGCATGGGTACATAATTAAAGGTTTTTTAATAAAATGGAAACAAATATAATACAATGATAGTACAATGCTTAAAATTCCAACCAGATTGTACTTGAAAAATACCTGTTACTTTTCAAAGACTCATCTATTGTCGTGAAATATAAGTCACAAACATTTAAATTTTACTAGACTCCTTCTATATAGCAAACCTCATTGAAATCTGTTCATCCGTGTGAGAGTTGCGATGTTACAGATATTCATAAAACTCATTTCAAATTCATTTCACCCTAATTTTTGTGACAAAAGTATAAATTCAGCTAAAAAATAACGTTATGTCTAGGTTATATACAATATCTTAATGGAAATAGGCAGGTTGTCAAAGCTCAAAATCAAAAATCTATCCTAATTACTTAACTTATTTACAAAATTATAAAATGCTTTCTCAAATAATTGAACCACCTACGTAATACCTGTTCGAACATCGCTCTGGCACCCCAAAACTCAGTTGAGTGATGTCAAATGTCAACGTGACTAATGACAGGAAAAGGCTTCCTGTAGTGCGGCGCCTTATTCCATTAGTCGACTAATATTATTGATTTTTGTATCGATAATTAATGATGAATTCTATTGAGGAGATTAAGAGCACTTGTCAACGACGTCGGTGATTATATTAATTTATTAATGCAAGTTTTTAGTATATGGTTCTAGATCTAGTATGCTTATTGAATAAAAAGAAGCGAATAAAACAAGTAATTTAAATATTGAATTATAAAGCCAATACAATACAATAGGTATCTATTGTAATTGAATGAACTAATAAAAAAATAATTCTTTTTCTATTGTTTCATCCTATTTAATTTGATGATTATAATTGACCTGACCGATTTTCGGTCATGGCGACCACTTCAACCCCTAGTCGGCAAGAAGTTGCCACGTTGGTGCGCTCGAAGATATGTGATATTGTAGTTAACTTTAAAATTTTTCTGAAGCAACACTTTTGAAGTATATTTATTATAAAATGTACGGTTGGCATAATAAGAAGTTTAATAGAAATTTAATCCAGTTATTTCGGACACAATGCGCTATACACTAGCTTGTCAGCTGAGTCACTACCTATGTGTTATATACTAGTAACAAGTGACTTAAGTCAAATGTCCAGATTGAATGACAACACATTCTTATGTATAGCGCACTAACCCAAATATTATAGGCACTACGGGCTCTAAAATGCTGTTAGTATCTTATAACACACTAGTAATGAGTAAATTAAGTATTATTGCACATTACATTCATTTCAAACTTCCAATATACCATAGAAAAAAGGTTAGTTTAAAAAAGAAAAAAATCAAGGTTGTCATTTAAATTCTTCAAAAAATATATTTAAACCATCAGTGGCACCCATATTTATTCCACGAATTGTCCGAAATTAAAACCAGATGGCAAACTTTTAGTCATTACGAATCTACTTCCGTAGCTAACCGTACGAAGTACTAAGTAAAATAATACAGTGATCAAGATAGTTTAATACAAATAAACAATGGCGTATGAATTACAACTAATCCATTAAAATTCGCAAACGATACGGCAAGTCAGTAGCCTTTATAACAATAATCAAACATCAAGAAAACTTGTTATTCATCTTCATGCCTATCATTTATAATAACGCTAACAAGTTACATCCTACACAAAAAACCTAGTTCATTATTTAAACACACTTCTAGTCGAAAACTGACACATATCCAATTAGTCATTTGTCTAGATGCGTGATAAGAGATCGACTAAAAGACTACCGGATTCCGTGTCACCTCACTAGTCGTCGAGAAATATTTCATTTACGACAACATCTAATAAAGCTTTTAGTGGGTACTTTAAAGAACCTGATGGTTGACACCTGGGAAAATACTAGTTAAAAGTATATACAGGCTTACATAAAATTTGTGAGTGGTATTTGGCATAGCATTGCAGTAAATATAATACCATATAATGTGTGTCCCTACTAAGCCAACATTAATGTAGTTTAATGAATGATTTACAGGTAACATGATACTAATAAAATGAAAATTGTATTATATAGGTGTTTTAAAAGGTGCCGTAGCCTAATGAAAGTTAATTAATAATTGTTATATTTTCGTACTCATGACACAACGATGGGGATTGAATCCGCGACCTCTGTCTTAGCAGCTAGGTTCACTAACTACTAGGCCACACACACACATATATAAGATTCATCCTTAATAGCGAGTTTGAGGACATGATTATGGCTCCTTTCCTACGCTTAAAGTTTAGTTCCAGTTCAATCTATAAACCGAAGTGGACGATTACTTAATCAGAATAATTAATCACCTCCCCAGTTCACTTAAGCACATCTCTGAAGTAAGCTTCATTTTTAAATACGAACCCTAATTTAACGAATTAAATTATAAGTATGAATGATTATAATAAGCTTATAAAAATCATAATTACCATAATAAATATCATAAACCAATTAGCTAATCCATTGCTAAGCGACCACCGGCCTCGGTAACCGAACCCTATCTGCGGTAATTGAGTGGCGTCGATAAAGCGGACACGGCTGCGCGTGCGACGGAAGCAAGGAGTAAATTGAGCATTATTGATAGTTTTGTAAGAGGAGAGGGAATGCTAATAGGCAGAGACGTATGATTTGAAGCATACCTAGGTAATTGTGGAATGTGTTCTTTTAACAGTTATTTATCAAGTTAGTATTTATTATTGAAGTATTTATATATTTTTGTTGTAGTTTTGAGGCTATTAAAATTTAATGTATTAAGTAATGTAGGTAAGTTTGATCCACGGGTCAAATTAAAATGAAATATTAGAGTTTTTTTGGCAAGGTAATCTTTCAGTAGCTTGGCCGCCCTCGTGCCTCGCATCCTGCTGACTACTCTGCGCCTGCGCCGGTAATGCAGCAGGCATTACCGGCGCAGGCCTTATTCCATTAGGGATAAGAGAGTAAAAGAATATAAAGTTCACCTGCGTTTGTGCACACACTTTTGCACCATACTAGGTATCTCCTGCGTATTTGAATAATCACCATAGCCAAAATTCAACCAAGAACATTATTATTAATTAGAGAAGAAGTAGAATCTTACATATACTTTTGTTAACATCAGAATAGATCTCCATATTAATATAATTACAAGGACTTCCAAGTTTATTGATGAAGAAATTTGGTTCATAAAAGTATGATAAGTATGATTGATTTACATCTTGTATTTGCACACAACCGAACTTTCGATAAAATTATTTCTGCAAAAAATATTTAAGGAATATATTTCAATTATTATAAAAAATATCAGTCAATATATTTCACTTAATTATCTCAATAAATCTTTTTCAAAGTATCGTCAAAACAACATTTTTCCTATGAATAGCCGACAAAGTGCTTCTTCACTTATCAATCAAAATCTACCAACGTTATTTTCATTTATATCTTGATTTGTACTCAAAATATTCTTAGAAACCACCCAGAAAACGGGTACAATTCAAAAATAATAAATGAGATACCATTAAACTAGGGGTGGATAGGCTCCCAAACTGATTACTTTGAATGACACGAATCAATCAAGCTAACCGCATTTTTTCTATTTTATGGGTTACGTTATTATACTTTTGTGCGAGAGGACATTTATATTTTTAGTGAAGTTGATAAAATATTTTGCCATTTAATGTGTCGATAAAATCAAGATAGATAGTAGTTATTATATATGAGAGAAGGACGATAAAAACGAAGAGAATATTTATTTTTTATTTAATATCAGATGCGGTATTTTGACAGACGTATTAATTTATGTAAAATATATGATGTTCTAGCTGCTTAATATGGCTACCTCCATATTATAAAGACCAAAGTTTTAAAGATATTCTTAGTTCTTATTTATTTCTAGGTTATTACATACTACATATAAATAAGTACGTATTTACAAAGGAAAAGTAGTAGGTATATATTTGTAGTATATCAGTTATCTTATGACTTATGACTTATCTGATTTCCATAGTACAAGCTCTGCTTAATTGGAGATCAGATGTGTAAATAATGTCCCAGGATATTATTGTATTACTATTAGGATATTATTATTGTGAGCTTTATAAGCCAGTGTCCTTTAACCGATTCAATGCGGATGGCGCCAGAGAGGTGCCATGGAAATCTTTTACGTGTGGCGTATGGTTTAAGTTCTATATCGGGTCGCAACTGAACTTAAAAGACGTGGCAAATAAAGAAAACGCAGCAAGTTACAATTCATGGTCGATGGTGCTTTAGGGGCGCCATCACATTCCCTGGTGCTTGGCTCCTCAAAGGCGCCACGAAATGTTTGGTACAGTTGTTCAGTGCAGTAACACTGAAGTGGTTAATACTCAAAAGCTGAATAAATAAAATCCTGGACATTATTTAGACGCAGCCATCTGATCCCAAACTAAGCAGAGCTTGTACTATGGAAACCAGATAACTTATATATTACTTTAATTTTGTAAACACATACTTATATAGATAATTACACCCAGACTCAGGGCAAACAGACATATTCATGCACACAAATATCTGTCATGGGTGGGAATCGAACCCACAACCTCAGGCGTGAAAAGCAAGCATTTGCCAACCACTCCAACAGGCCCGTCGAATAATATAAAAATAATATTCATTATTTCATTACTTATTTAATAAAAGTGAGTCAGTATAATCATTAACTTCCTAATCTTAATACTAACATGAAGCCGCTATCAACACAAGCTAACGGTACTCACCCAGAAGCCATGTTAAATAAAAACCTTATAAATAATAATAGCCATCGATCATCCTTGTAATGACGAGGTGGTCCCCGTGTATCATTAATTAGATCCATCATTACCGAATTTTGATTTGTTTTATATTAGGCCATGTTACATTAGGGCGCTGTGATATACATTTTATAATTTGTTTTTAATAGTGAGAGACTTGTGTCTATTTGCTATAATTATTTTTTTAAAGATTTAACAAATTATTGGCTTATATTTATTAAGAAAATCAAGTGTATAAAAATACTTATCTACTTAAAATCGGAGTTAAAATTGGTACCAATAAATTTTATTGTTTAAAATTGTCAGAACCTGGTAGGATGTTCAGATACTTAATTTTTGTTCTTAATTTTAGACCCTATTTCTGATATCAGGAAAGTATAGGGTCAAATATAAGTAATACAAAAGGTAAAACAATATTCCACCACATTTCTAGAATGTTGTGGATGAACGTATTATTTTGAAATAGCCTCTCACGTCTTAGGTACTTTTTATTCTGATTTATATAACGTATTCATTTTTATCTTAGTTATATCTTTATTTCGTCGGTCAATATGACCTGGAAATTAACTTGTACACTTAAGAATGTACATTCATAACCAAAGTTGACAGCCAAAAAGCAAAATTGGTGCACATCAATCATTGACCCGCTGTAGTGTCACAAACTACCGATAGATGGCAGCACCGATTTTTTGCGGCGACGGATGTCGAAGAGCATGCGATGCATTCTAAATTTATATTTCCTATTCTTTTCTGTCACACGTTATAAGTAAGTTGCCGTCTCTTTCTTACAAAAAATTTTTTTTTGCATTTCGATTCCGAGTGCGTGGTCAATTTTGTCGTTTTTTTTTAAGTCTTGTCTCATAGTCGTACGGACGGTGGCTGTTTGGTTTTATTGCGTATGTGGACTTTTATTTCGGATCGCAACGGGTCATGTTAAAATTATTGCTTGAATTTAAATCATTGAATGTTATATTAAGAGTATTGTGTTCGATTTCGTTGTACTGTTTACGATTGGTAACTTATTATTGAAGATTTAAGAAATATAGAACAGTGAATTTGTTTACTTAAGTAAAGTTTTGGACATTCATGGTAGAATATTAAAGGGTCATATTAAACATATCTGAAGTGAAAAGATAAAAATTTATGTTTCTTACATATAAATTAAATAATTACGCTTAAAATTAAGTTTATGAATCATTGGGATTATAAGAGAAACATTCCATTAACGTCTCCGAAGAGAAACGTAGAAAATGGCAATTGGAAACTTATTAATTAGGTATCTTATAACGCTTTGTAGGAAAGAGGTCTTAAGACTATCATACAGTAGATTACTATAGGAAAAATGAAAGTGTCTTCAACAAGAAATAGTTAGAGCGAGTGAAACTCTTTCACTAATCATGTTAAAGAGATCCAAACGTGTGTATATTCAGCATTAGGTAGTCAAGTTGGTTCAAAGCCTTGATTTCTATGCTGAAGATTATAAAAGGGATAAAAATACACATCTTCATCATCACCAATGAGGGAAAAGATAAAGGATTGGAGGGGATTCTTTAAAACGAAAATCTTAGAACGTTGCCAATAACAAATCTCAACTGGCATTTTGTCGGTTGTAGGCTTCTTGTAGCATAGTAGTTTTACAATCATATCCACTAAATAGCCTTCACAATAAATAGTTTAAATTCCTTGTCACATTTTATCGTATAGTCAAAGCTTCCAGAGAGCCTGCGGCTATATTTTTTCTCATTTCTCAGAACCGAGAGCCGCCGCGAAATAAACGGTTAACGCAAAGCTGCCGAAATGCATAAAGCGAAGGTTTATTCAGCTCAGCTATGTGGCGGAAACGAAAACGCACAGATTTTAAGTTAGTAGCTTTAGCGGAGACATTATTATTTATAGTTGTATGTGGGTACCTACTGCAAAACTGGAAATTGTGGGGATGTTTGTGGAATTTTTGTTCAGCAATGGACGTCTTTCGGCTGATATGATGACGAAAAAGATGATTATAAAAATAACAATGTTCTTCAGTTCTGGCCAGTCTTATCAAAGACACTTAAAACAGCAAAAGTGCGTGCAGGAGCACTATGCACTCACAATCCGTTACGGCGGGCAGTGAGTCCAAAGAGGACCCTTGAAATTTTTCGTGTACATTTCCCAGAACCCCATGAATGTAAGTCAAGTCTCTCCTGATGGTAAGGACAGACATGTGAAAATAATACTTAGCGACATGAACTATTAGATCCTACCACCAAAGATGCTAATATGTATAGACTTACAGAATACGTATTTTTCTCAATTATGAAGTGATGAGTAATTATTATATTTATTCTGAATTGAAATAATGTACCCTGTTTCGAGCCTTGTTCAAGTTCATACTTCAGGAGCTGTGTTTGAAATTTGCGAGACTCCAAGCGTTTAATTCGTTCTTCAGTTCACTCTATTTTGTCCCGCGTAGTTTGTGTCATAAAAAGACGAGAATTCCACGAAATCACATATAGGACGTAACGATTTAAAAATATCACGGTACCATTCCACCATTAATAAGGCCCCTGTTTAAAAATTAAAAAGTACTATCTTTCTGTTATATTGTTTATGTTTATCTTGTTTTACGCTTCCAAAAAAAAAATCTAATAAATCGTTGTACGCTTATAGTTTTTTTATTAAACCAAACAGAAAGCGCTGCATATGTTCGCTTGTAATAAACTTTAGTGCAGTAATGTGGCCAAAGGCAAGCATTGTACAGCCAAACGCTTCGGAGACGCCCCCGGCGTAAGTTTATAATCTATTTTATGAAATATTTTATGTTACGACGGTAGGAAAAAGCTATGAAAATGACCAGAACTCGCAGCGAAAGCCTACTTAGGTACAGGTGTGGTGCCTACAGGTCTCTTTGAGAATTTCTGAGTGTTCAATGTAGGTAGCGTTTAAGAGTTTTGTGTCATAAGCGTCGCGGGTGACGGTAAGTGCGTGCATTTTGGACTTTTTTTTGCGGCGAGAATGCAAATGGTTTTGTGGTGTAATTTTTTGCTAGACAATCTATCGTAGAGAGAAGACAGGACAATTCAATTATAGACATAGAATAAGAACCTACTATATATATTTAATATTATAAACGCGAAAGTTTGTAAGTATGGATGGATGGATGTTTGTTACTCTTTCACTTAAAAACTACTGAATGGACTTTAATGAAACTTTACAATAATATAGCTTATACATCAGAATAACATGTAGGCTACAATTTATAAAGATATTGTGTGAATTGTCCAAAATATGACGATAAGTGTCAAGTAAGTAGAAAAAATCTACCATCGGCGAGATATGCCGGCGTGCACTGCCAAAACCGCTAGAGGTACACACCCTTCTAATATTATAAATGCGGAAGTTTGTGAGTATAGATGTATGGATGTATGTTTGTTACTCTTTTACGCCAAAACTGCTTTAACGTGGGTGTGTTGGGTGAAACCGCGGGGTATAGCTAGTATTAAATAAGTGGTATCTCTATTTTTATGTTGTTTCTGTGTAAGTAGGGTCAGGTAAAACTCCTCGGGAAGCGTGGCGTAGTTCAAAACTCAAGAGTAATGTGGAACTAGCGTTACAGCGTTCATAGACCACTGGATGATAGATAGATTACACTTGATTGCAAATCGAAACATAACATAACTCATCGTGACTGCACGTGTGGCACAGCGGCTAACACAGTCGCCTCGCCGCTTCGTGTCGCGGGTTCGAGTCCTGCGCCGGACAACTATTTGTGTAATCCATAAATAGTTGTTCTGAGTCTAGATGTAACTTGTGTCCGACTATTATACGTTTGTAAAGTACCCCGCAACACAAGGATTAGATTCCCAAGTGCGGGAGGAATCTAAAAAAAAAATCGTATGGGCAGTAGTTAACCTGGTGTCAGAATTGTTCAAGCCGCCTAGGAGGCCTCTGAAATACCTTAACGACTGTTGTCTAATAACTACAACCGGGACCGACAACTTAGAGAGCCCTCCGAAGCATGGAGACGCTCAGAAATTAAACCACTTTGGTAGTCACCCATCTATGAACTGACTGCGAACCTAGTTGCTTAACCTCGCCTAACGCTTACAGACCGGTGAGAGCATCTAGCTATCTATATATAACATTGAAACATAAATTAACTTATTTTATGAGGTACAAACGGCGGTCTTATAGCTAATATAGCAATCTCTTCCAGACAACATTGGATGGTTGTATAAAAAACAAAATCATAAAGTAGATATTAATCCATTTTAAATGGAAGAACATGTTGTACTGCTATTAATATTGATGACAAAAAATGAATGAATTTAGTTTTAGTAATGATTATATTGTGATACTTATTAATTATTATTTGTGATATGATTATAATATGTAGTAAAACTTAACATTTAATTATATGACCAAAGATGTTTATTAGTGACTTAATTATTTTAATTATTTATAGGAAATGATAAATGTAATTGGATTATATTGGTATTTTTAAAAACTAAATTGTATTGATGTATAATGCTATGTAAATTAAAATGTAAAAAATATTGCACACCTCATTGGTATGTTACAGAGATCCTTAATATAAGATACAACACATTTTCCTACCTGTAATAAGCAATAAATAAATTTTGTCTTTTGTCTTTGTCTTTTGTCTTTTGTCTTTGTCTTTGATATACAAACTTAAGATTAAACTCAGATTTCAATACTCATTAGGTATAGCTAATAATTAAGTCATAAATAAAGTCACTGGCACAAGTCAGTTTGACATATGAATTTTATACATACATGCAATTTTCTTGCAGCATTTTTTTTGCAGTGTCTTAGTATGTATTACAATTCGACTGGATTGTTGGTCTAGTGGCTAATGGCCCAGATGGCTAAGCCAGAGGTCGTGGATTCAATCCCCACCTAGGACAAATCTTTGTGTGATAAGCACGATTATTTGTTCTGTGTCTAGGTGTAACTTATTTAGAAATATATAAGTATAATAATAATATTTAGGGACAATGTCACACAGATCAACCTAGCCCCAAACTAAGCAAAGCTTGTACTATGGGTACCAGGTGATGATATACATACTTATATAGATAAATAAATACTTATATACATAGAAAACATCCATGACTCAGAAACAAATATTCGAGCTCATCACCCAAATATTTGCACTTACCGGGATTCGAACCCAGGACCACCAGCTTCGTAGGTAGGAGTACTACCAACTAGGCTACGGTGACCGTAAGTATGTTTATTAGTTGTATGGTTGCCATAATAGAAGTTCTGCCTATTTTGTGATCAGATGGTGGTGTGTTACTTGTCAAAAGATATACACACATCAACAAAGTCTAGGGATACGTTATTTTGAAATCAAACATGGCTTTATTGTTTAAAACCTATTTAGTTTCCTTAAAAAGTTTATTTACAGATTTAAACCTTGTCTATTCTTTATTCAAAATTTAAAAATTAAAATGAGAAACAAATGAAAACACGCAAAGCACAGCGCAATCTTGAGTTGTATCTAATTTCAAGAAGTTGCATTAAAATTTTTTTTGCGTGTTAATTGAAGAAAACCTGATAAATTGTTTTATTTTCTTTTCTCAATTGGTTGTGTAAGCTTTTTAGCGTCATGCCACGCCATCATTTGAGTCGAGATGAAATGTTACGGGCAGTTGGCATGTTACAAAACGGTGCTATTCAACGCGTCGTTGCTGAGTCTCTGGGCACAAGCCAAAATGTGGTATCCAGGCTGTGGTCACGTTATCGCGCTACTGGAGATGTGGCAGAACGGCACACAGGTAGATATCGTGTTACCACTCAGAGACAGGATCGATTTCTCCAAATGACCGCCAGAAGACTACCCAATATCACAGCGATGCAACTAGTGCAAAGGCTCCAGGAGGGTCAGCAGCTGCTGGTGAGCGACCAAACCGTGCGAAGGAGGCTGCATGAAGTTGGTCTTCATGCTCGCAGACCGCTACGAGTCCCAGCGCTGCGACGTGGCAATCGCGGTAGGCGACTTTTATGGGCTCAAGAACATTTGACATGGAGTGATCAACAATGGTCATTGGTGCTGTTCACTGATGAGTCCCGCTATGGATTTCATCCAGATTCGAGACGAACACGCGTTTGGAGAACTCCAGGCAGGGTCAGCCGTCTCCGACATCCACAGGAGGTCCACTCTTACCAAGGCGGGACAATTATGGTGTGGGCAGGAATACGAATCGGCGGACGAACCCAACTCATTTGGATTCAGGGCAGCATGACTGCCCATAGATACCGTGAGGAGGTAGTAGAACGTGTCATTGTCCCGCTCAGGGCCCTAACGGGGCAAGAATTTCAGCTCATGCATGACAATGCACCTTCCCATACAGCGCGGCTGGTGAGGGCCGCCCTTCGAGAACACGATGTTCAGGTATTAGATTGGCCTCCACAGTCGCCAGACTTAAACCCAATTGAACACGCCTGGGACATGTTACAGCGAAGAGCATTGAGGGATTTTCCGCCCAACTTGACAACAGAAGAACAACTTTTCGAACATTTAAAAAGAACTTGGGACTGCATACCCCAGCAAGACATTGACACCTTAATTTTAAGTATGGAAAATCGTTGCCGCTGTGTGATTAATGTTAGAGGAGGAAATACCGATTACTGATTATCAGATTTGGTAAGATTTTTATTCATTTAATTCGATTGAATAATTTTATAAGAATAAAATGTTTTTGTTCACTCAGTAATTTTCTATGGCTTAATTAATTTAAGACTTTTATTAATTAGAAAAACAAAATCGCATCGTGTTGTTAATGTTTAAATATCGGCCATGAAATTATCTTTAATTCTTCCATTTACAGTCATAACAAAATGTTTATAGTTTTCTAGATAATCAATGAAATGTTCAATATCCCTAGATTGTGTTGATGTGTGTATATATATATATATATATATATATATATATATTATTTACTAGCCGTTCCCCGCGGTTATATCCGCGTTAAAATGTATAAATTGTATCCTTTGTTATTCGGGTGTAAGCTATATTACTACAAAGTTTCATCAAAATCCGTTGGGTAGTTTTTGCGTGAAAGATTAACAAACATCCATACATCCATCCATACTCACAAACTTTCGCATTTATAATATTAGTAGGATAACCACTTAGGTACATACTTAAGTAAGGAGTTCAGCACTGTTTTGGACCTGTTTATCGAACATTAAAACGAGTCATGGCTCTAAGATTATAAAGCTGGACTTCTATTAACTACATCCCAAATACATTTCACCATTTGTATTTGTAATAAAATATTTGAGTTTAATAAAGCATCAACTATCAACTCCAATATTTATTTCTCCTAATTTGACTACATTTCTTGGTTACGGGTCGTGCTCATTAATCATATATCTGTCTTACTCCGTCTTCTGGCGCTCAAATATTGCTGTCTCGTTTCACCGATTTAAGATGCGGTGCGCGTACGCGCGGAGACCGCGCGTGCCGAGACGTTGTTTTTTTTTCGATTACAAGAAAAAGCATAAAATGAAGTGATTGTTGAGTGGCTACTCTATTGGATTAGTTTCCGAACGTTTGCTTAAACGGATGATCGGTCAATAAATAAAAGGGTTCGCATTTTTTATCAATCTTTTAAAAGGCTTTGAATTATAATTTTGCTGCTTATGCTGTAGTGGTTGCATGTGGTTTCATTCATTTCATATTTGATCACTGTAAAATATTTTTACGTTAAACATTAATGGTTATGATTGTGCTAAATATTTAAAATACATATTTTTATTTTCGTACCAAAATAGGCATGCTTAATTAGAAAATTAAACGAAAGAAAAGTTGCGCCATAAATAGATTTTCAACGACATTTTGATGATTGTTAAATTAAAGAATTAGGCTGCAATTTTTAATTAGCCTAATCTAAAGATTCAAAAGTCTAAACTTATCAAAAGTCTAATCTATGGTACAACTTTTCTATTGTTTACATTGTAAATGATTGTTGCCCTTTTTGGTACAGACGCCAGCACATCCAGCTACGCCAATCTGTCAAATTTCTTGTATAGATTTTCAACTTTATCACAATAGCATAAGTTTTACTTTCAATTGCGGAAATTTGATTGGGGTAGCTTGATGTGCTGGTGTCCGTACAAAATTAAAAATGTGTTTTGCCCACATTCAACCCTTCACAGTCTGAAGGGCATTGGATAAATTGAATGGTTTTGGTTCATAAAAGGCTTTTTAACTGTCGTATTACTTATATATTTACTGTATATAATTAATTAACTACTTATTCTTGAAATATTGCTTTCTTTTGCTTTTTTAATATAATATTTTTATAGATATGGAAGGCTGGACTTATATCATGTTCAGTTGACATCCTTGGTAGACTGTGATTTCAAACTGGACCTGATTTGAGAAATACTAATAATTTGAGAATTTAATAGATAATTACTACAGCGGTGGTGGTCACGTAAATCAGGTGGCCCACTGGAGTGTTTGCTGTACTATGTAAAAAAGTAGGCTATTTGGACTAAATACTTCGTTAAATATCAAATTATATTAACATTGCCTTAATCGTGCCAATTGAACTTAAAATTTAGACATAAAAAATGGTGCGGGAAATTTCTTGTTTGATGACGAATGTCCGTATGATAAAATCAATATTTTTACAGAACTACTACTAACTGTCCTTTTCAAGCAAGCGTTAATAAAAAGAGATGTAATAATATTTAAATTACTTCATCGACCGAACGCATTTATTAATATCTATGATTATTATTTTGTTTAAAATATTTTTATATAAATATCGTGTTCTCTACCCTGCTATGTATGAAATGGTGGTCTCAAGAGTTTTCTTATCTCTCAAAGCAAGTTTGGTAGTGTCATATATGATAAATGCCAAAACCCATGTTCATTTCTAACGTCGATGCCTGCTATCAAGCATTTTGATCAATCTCTTACGTGAGCACCATCATCCCAGAAACATGCTTTAAACGATGAGATCACGGCTTACCTAGAGCAAAATATACTTCAAGGGTAGTGGGACCTGTGGCGGATGTATCTGAGGGCCTCGAACCGATACATCCATCTGTGATGATGGGTACATTTTTCTTCTGTTTGGGGTTGAAACCATGGAATTAGAAGCATGCAAACTTGTAAAGAACTAGTCCGAACGCCTCATTGAAATTGCAGGTCACCCAATGGCTGATTCTTAATTTTAGCGGAGCAGCTTGGCTATACAACGAGGCAACGACTCGCCAGCTTTTTGGGCGCCCTAACCGCAGATGGTGACTTGTATACTATTCTTATTACAAGTAAATTATGAATAATTATTTCTAGGTACAGGTAGATGTTTATATCTGAGATTTTTATCAATCAGTGCTAGTTCTGCTAGTGTGGGACTTTTATTTTAGTTACACGTGTCACACTAAATTTACTACTAAAAAAGCCTAACAGAAAATTCGTTGATCGTTCGTTTACTAAAAATGCCTAACAGAAAATTCGTTGATTGTTCGTTTACTAAAAATGCCTAACAGAAAATTCGTTGACGTTCGTTTACTAAAAATGCCTAACATAAAATTCGTAGACGTACGTTTACTAAAAATGCCTAACAGAAAATTCGTTGATCGTTCGTTTACTAAAAATGCCTAACAGAAAATTCGTCGATCGTCTGTATACTAAAAATGTCTAACAGAAAATTCGTTGATCGTCCGTGTACTAAAAATGCCTAACAGAAAATTCGTTGATCGTTCGTGTTGAAGGTGAGGTAAGGGCGCGTCCAGACGCACGTGCTCATTAGCTGCGCGTTTATTCGCGCCGCGTGGTACAGTCACGTCGCCAGCACGCGCCAGCGTGAGGCTCCAGTGTCGCACGACTCTTTGTTACATTACAATGAATGAGTATCGGAAAATTTGTACAAAGGACTATAAAATACTTGTCACACTGTTCAGTTGATTTAATCAATTAATTTAATAGATGCGAATTAATTGCATACATATTGATGATGCAGCCAATGAGCCCCAAGAACACCCCTTGCCTGGCTGTGAGACAGTAATTAATTTAATTTAAAGGACTACTCCCGCACTAGGAAATTTAATCCCTGTGTCGCGGGGTACTTTACAAACATATGTATACTTAATAGACGGACACAAATTACATCCAGACTCAGAACAAATATTTATGGGACACAAATAGTTGTCTGGCGTGAGAATCGAACCCGGGACACGAAGCGGTGAGGCGACTGTCTTAGCCGCTGCGCCACACGTGCAGTCAAAACATGTCAAAGTAATGACTGTCCCACTGCCGGGCAAGGGGCTCCCCTTACGATGAGAGACCACACGCTTAGAGAGGGTTGACACACGTCACATACCCACAAGAACATTTTTGGAGAACTCTCAATCATGCAGGTTTCCTCACGATGTTTTCTTTCGCCGTTTTGAGTACGAGATAATGAAGCTCTAAATACGCTGTTGATATCGAGAAGTCAGTGATATTGTATATATAAAAAATAATAAAGAAAATTATCGCAACTAACTAATATTTTATGTAGTTTATAAATATGTCTATGAATTTATCATCAGTAAAATAATAACTAATTAATAATTTACTCCAGGTCGAATATCGGCTCTGTCGGCCATTTTCAATGGATACTACACAAATCGGAGACGGTCTCAAGAAAAACCAGGTCAGAAGTACCCTAAACCGGCCAGCATATATGAAGAATATAATGACAGTAAACGAGGCAAAAGACGTGTGCAAAGATAGAAATCCGTTGTCTCTGCCTACTCCTCTGGGAAACAGGCGTGAGTCTATGTATGTACTACACATATGTACAGGGCCTAACGATCCTAGTCTAGTTTTTGTAAACATACATACAAGATACAATATTACGTACAATATTTAAAAAAAATACAGTTTATGTCGCTAGAGTATTTTAGATAGAAGGTCGTGAACGTATCAATAATGGAAACTGGCACAGAAGTTAGCGGCGGCTCGCAAACTCAAGTTACTATTAGTTATTATTATCAACGCGACGGCGCGCTGTGGTTCGCCGAAAGGCTGCAGGATGTCGTGAGGACGTGAGTCTTATTGGGGAATAAAAATTGGGTTTACTAGTCTATGGTTGCGCATGGATAACTTGGAAGCCGGTGACAATATTAAGTCAGTCGACGTTTTTCCGGCAGCTGTTCAAGGATTCAAATGCACTCTATTTTTTGGTTTTTATTGAACCATGTTTTACTGTATAGCCAAAGAAATTTTAAATAAACAACATCATAATCGAAAAATAAACGATGGTACCTACTAACGGCATAGTGGTTAAGTAGTCGTTTATGCCGTAAAGGTACAATTTAGGAGTGGATATGAGTTCTAGTTTCGCCATAAGATTAATTATATTATTTTGAAATTGCACCATAAAAAAATCAATATTTCTAAATTAACTCACACTAATTTTGTAGTTTGATTTTAAGTTTATAGGGATAGTTTTAGTTCGTACGTAGTTTTAATCTTTTTCCAATCATTAATAAGTTTTAAATATATTTTAAGTTAAAGTTTAAGTATAAGTTTAGATATATTTTACCTTGAATATATTAGTTATCAATAAAAATTACTTTATGACAGCACATTATAAAACTACTTATCACACATATTATATATTATATTATTACTTATACATCGATGACATTAATTGTATAAAGTTAGCACCAAATTAGATTAGCAAAATATAAATAAAATACAAACATACACATAAAAACTTGAGATGTGTCAAGGGACACCCGGATGGAACGAAGTTATTTCTTATTATTTATTATGTACAAAAAACCTGTATACACTCAACAAAAATAATCGTCGCAACACCACACTGTTCAATGCGAAATAGAAATGAAAATATCTGGCTTGCTTTCTATAAGAGAGAGACAGACAGAGAAACATGCGCACGCCGCATAGCTGCAAAAAGTGTCGAGACAACTTTTCGTAAGATTTTTTCCGTCTAGCCCTCGTTCAAAGTAGTTTTTGTATTTAACTTCGTTCCAATACAACAGCACTTTCTTGCTTTCTTCATCATATGGGCAGTGGTTATCCTTGTGTCAGAGTTATTCAAGCCCTTAACTACTGTTGCCTAGTGACAACAACCGGGACTGACAGCTTAACGTGCCCTCTGCAGCACGGAGATGCTCAGAATATAACCACTTTAACGTTCACACATCTATGGGCTGACCGCATGCCCAGTGAATTCAACTGGCCATGTGCGCCTACATACAACAGCACTAAAGATTCATAACGCGTTGATGTCTTTTCTTAGTAATTTTGGGAGTTACACATTCAATGACGTAGCACAGATAGCAGTCAATATGCGATCATGAGTTTTATATTTTACGTCGTGTTAGTTCTTACAAAAATATCGAAAACTACCACAATAGTGATAATTTTAATATAAGGATTATGTTTCCCAGAGCGGTAGGCCTTTTTTTTATTACGCATGTGTCGGCCTCTCACCGACTAAACCAAACCTGCCGTGGACTTTTCTTGGCGTCTGATGGGAGGAGCTTCGGGTTCGCGGGTATGCTGCTCCGGTGCCCCCCTAGAGCGGTAGGATGCATAGACAATTGTTCTGGTGTGTTATACATCGCTTTAAATAAAAGTTTTGGGGCGAAATCAAGGTGAATGAATGATTGAATTCGCTGTTTATTTCCTTATTATCATGATGATATACATACATACAGTACAAACAATTATATCATAATTAATGGGAAGTGGATCTATTCATTTTCTAAATCCTCCTTTTTTCTCTTTCTGATTAAATTCGTTGCGGGATCCAAGACAGTTATAGCGATTCATGCATAGCTTCACCGCTCAGTGTCATATCATTGTGTGCCACAGTTGATCCTGGCTTACAGGAGTTGCAGTGGTGGGTAAGAGGGAGGGTGTAGTCCCGATAAAAACAATATCATAATTGATTGAGGTATACAAAGGGATTTCTTAAGTGTGAAAATGCGTTCAGGTCTTAACATTCTATATGTTTTATGTTGGAATTGATTGGTACTTTATACTAAAATATACTATCTTCCGATTGTAATATTATAGACATATATTAGGTCTTTACCTATGAAATTGCCGTTCTGCAGTACTGGCCATTTCAAATCAAAATAATTTTTGTTTGGCTAAGAATTCTAATTTCAAATTAATTTTATTTTAAAAACATGGATTCTTTTTTCCAAAAGTAGTCATTTCTTTATTGATTAGTGTTACATTTTCATCGCATTTCAATCTTTTTCGTCATCATGGATACGTTAAAAATTCGAGTAATTATGGAATATGAGTACCGTCGTGGCAGCAACGCGGCACAAGCGGCACGCAACATCAACGACGTTTACGGAGCTAACACTACAAACCAACGCACCACCTGTTATTGGTTTGCTCGCTTCCGTTCTGGAAATTTCGACCTGAAAAATGAACCTCGCGGTCGTCCGAAGACTTTGGTCGACAATGACGAATTAAAGGCGGTTGTGGAAGCTGATGATACACAATCTACGGCTGAATTAGCAGCAGCTTTCGACGTTAGCGTCAAAACAATATTGGTCCATTTGCGTCAAATTGGCAAGGTAAAAAAGCTTGACAAATGGGTGCCCCACGAACTCAATGATCGCCAGCGCGAAGTACGCGTCGAGACGTGCCTTGCACTGCTCAACAGACACACAAATGAAGGAATTTTGAACCGCATTGTTACCTGCGATGAAAAATGGATTCTGTTTGATAACCGCAAGCGCTCAGCAAGTTGGTTGGATCCTGGTTCAGCACCTAAACAATGCCCTAAACGAAAACTTACCCCTAGAAAAGTGATGGTCACTGTTTGGTGGTCTAGCGCCGGTGTGATTCATCACAGCTTCTTACCAAACGGGGTGAGCATTACTGCAGATGTGTACTGTGAAGAACTGAGCACAATGATGGAGAAGCTGGCGCATCTCCAACCAGCATTGGTCAATCGCTCGTCTCCGCTGCTCCTGCACGACAACGCGCGACCTCATACTGCACAGCAGACGGTCTCCAAGTTGCAAGAACTGGGGTTGGAAGCTCTCCGTCATCCGCCCTACTCACCAGACCTTGCGCCTACAGACTACTACTTTTTCCAGAATTTGGATAACTTCTTGGCGGGAAAAAAATTCAATACCCGAGAGGCAGTACAAAATGCCTTTGAAGAATTTGTTGCCTCCCGTCCAGCTGATTTCTTTAAGAAGGGCATCAATAAACTGCCACTGCGATGGCAAAGATGCATTGATTGCATGGGTGATTACTTCGATTAATACAAATAAAAAAATTCATGAAAAAAATTCGTTTAAATTTTTTCATACAAAACGGCAATTTCATAGGTAAAGACCTATTATTATTATCAAATTTAAATTCTTTATCAGGACTGTATGTGTCATACAGTTGATTAGTAAGTCGCCACAATATGGGGCTTGCCTACCCATCCCATTCGTCCCTCCCGCTGAAAACCTTCCGCCCGGACACAAGTTGCCGTGGCCATCCTGGAAGTCCCTGAATAGACTCCGGACCCAAGTTGGTCGAAGCAAGGAAAACCTGCTCAGGTGGGGGTTTTTAAACATTTCCAACCTAGAGTGCAAGTGTGGTTCTGTTCCTCAAACTATGGCACACTTATTAAAATGTCCTGCGTGCCCTAATGCCTGCACGTTACAAGATCTAATGGACGCTACTGACAACGCTCAACGCGTAGCTGAATTCTGGGCTGACTTAATTTAGATTGCCATCGACACGCTAAGAAGAAGATATGGGATAAAGTTTAGCAAGCAAAGGACTGTGTATAATATAGACAAGGGAAAGTAGAGGCTAGCTAGGCAGCTAAAAGTTATGTGTAGATAATCCAAGATGCGTGTACAAAGGATATTGTGACGTCGCGCCGGCCACACAAAGCGCCGCCGGCGCACATTAGCATGTGACGTACGTAACGGTAGACAATCCGATGTCACTATTTACTTTCTATGTAGCTGCTGAATTTATGATAGGATATGTGTAATACTATCATCCAGGGATGGCGAACTTTAAGCATGGTGACATTTTATGTAGCTATGTGCCAATATTTTGAACTATTCATTTTCTAACTCCTCCTTTTTGCTTTCTGATTCAATTCGTTGGGGGATCCAAGACAGTTAAAGCGATTCCCCGAGACATGTCTGAGCCACTCAGTGTCATTTCATTGTGTGCCACTGTTGATCGTGGATTACAGGAGTTGCAGTGGTGGGTAAGAGGGAGGGATTAGTCGCGTATTTCTATAAAAAAAAAATTGAATATAATTGGACGTTATATTCAAAATATTTTTATACCCTTAAAAGCATAACATTAATCATCCTTAACATTATTTCTTATAAAGATTTAAAAAAGAAACAAAATTCATTATTTCTTAAAAAATATTATAATATCGAAAATCTCAAACCGAGTTTAATTTATTTGTCGTCATAAGCAAGAAATATCTGTGGGAAAGTAATTATACAGAGTTAAAAAAAATCAATTTATTAGGAATTTGTACTTAGGATTTCCAAATATTGCTACTCCAATTCGGCTAATGTGACTTTGACGGTCACCCAACAATAGTCTGACCGCGTGCTTAGGTGCTTTAACTCGCACATCACTTATGGACCGGTGAGTGCAATTGACTATGAACTTTCACGATTCATGTGATACAGCCTGGTGACAGACAGACAGACAGACAGACAGACAAACGGACAAAGACTCCGCCTTAGTAATAGGGTCCCGTTTTACCGTTTGGGCAAGGAATCCTAAAAATGAACTTGATATAAACTCAAGTTAATTATATTTATAAAATAACGGTTCATGAGATACAGCCTGGTGACACACAGACAGACAGTGAAGTCTTAGTTATAGAGTCCCGTATTGCCCCTTGGGTACGGAATCCTAAAAATGAACTTGATATAAATCCAAGTTACTTACATAGAATTCCAACTTGCTTTGACCAAAGTTGGTCAAAGCAACAGTGTATTTTGTTAATTCTGTCACGATAGCCTTAAAAGGAAACCTGCCTAAATTATTTATAACTTGTAGTTAAACAATTAATTGGGTTGAGGTGTTTTACAGGGACCTATTAATTTGACACTTTGAAATGTTTTAAAATAAACTGGTCATTGTAAATCAAGTATATTTTGTTATTATGTGTACCCATAGGTACTATTTGTAATGTATCTATACACCGACAACTACCCCTCTCAATAACTCCATTCTCAGATCCTTACTTTGGTTGTCTGGAAGAGATCACATTTTGTGATAACTGATAAGGCATTGTATACTTTTTAATTGTTGTTTTATTTTGTTATTTATTTTGGTGTACAATATTTGGTTATCTATATTATATTGAATGAAATTATAGACACGCCTATTTTTTTCTTGATACCCACAGGACTATTAGATTTATGATTTTACAGATTCGAATTTGGAATTTCGCTTTGGATAGCGAATAATGCAAATGCAAAATATATTTTAATAAATATATTTTTTTAAACCATTATTTGCAAATATCTAGGTCCTAATTGAAACCTGTTTAAATGCATAGCACCTCAGTATATATTTTTTTGAATGCAAAATGTAAGCGTGGCATATGCTTGCTTTCCACGCCGGAGGTTGTGGGTTCGATTCCCACTCAGGACAGATATTTGTGTGCATGAACATGTCTGTTTATCCTGAGTCTGGGTGTAATAATGTATGTATTTACAAAAGAAAAGTAGTATATGCAGAATATCAGTTATCTGGTCTCCATAGTTCAACCTCTATTTAGTTTGGGATCAGGTAACCGTGTGTAAATATTGTCCCAGGATATAATTATTAATTTACAAAGGCATCTTAAAATAAATAACTCATAATCTGAAAAGTTAGTTTGTAATATATATTTATAAAGCTACCTGATTCTTAAAAGCCGTGTTTTAAAGTGAACTTCTATAGGCACTTTGAGCAATTTTTGGGTGAACAAAAAGACTTCCTATGAGCTATTGAGTATACTGCATATATGCCTACATTTAGGGTGAAATAAGGCGTGAAACTCGCGTCATCGTCACGTCACGCTTCCTATGAGCTATATGTGTACTGTGTATATATGTGTACTTTTTGAGTGAACAAATAGAGTAAAACTCGCGTCATCGTCACGTCACGGTTCCTATGAGCTATATGTGTACTGGGTATATGTGTACTTTTCTGGTGAACAAAAAGCGTAAAAGTCGCGTTATCGTCAGGTCACGGTTTCTGTGAGCTATACATATATATAACTATTGTATCGTAGATTACTTAGATTAGAAGTGTAAAATATAGTTTACACTTCTATCGACAGTCCTCAAAGACTGCCTCGCATGATTTTTTAATACAACTCACTTTATAAACAAGCAATTCTCAGCAAGTCACATAAATAGTTGCCCCTTCCAGGGACCCGAACCCCGAAAGACTTTAAACATTGCCCCACACTTTACCTTCCGCTTGAGCTAATTAATTAATTAAGTTTAGGAATCAGCTCAAGTACCTATTGTTAAAGTCTTTAATTGTTTTGGTACACAAAGTACGTGAAACGTGTATTTCAAACAATACCCAATACGCGAAATCAGCAATTTCAGAACTTAATTGTCAGTATAGAACAATACACCCCTATGTCCCTCCAAATACGATTGTACGAATGTAAAAAAGGTCATATGAGGTCCATATACAACATGTAACGTAATTAACGCACACCCTCAAACACCCCAATTAGAATATTATGTTGTAATCATAATACATACACAGATTTTTTAATTAAACATGTATATGCATTGTTATTTACTAAATTAGTTTCTTGGAATAAAGTTTATTTTTCTTTATTTTGTATTGAAAGATAGAATTTGTATGAATACAAATAAAACTGCGATTTAAGTCTTATTACTTTGACTTACGGTCCATTTCAATTTGTTTTGACAGTACAGGGTTAATATGAAAATAATTTACGTAGTATTCATTATTTTGGAATAAAAATTACCTATATTAAAAATGATATAAATCGATTCAGTAAACGATTCTGAACAACTAATTTTCAGGATGTGCGTTAGTTAAGTTACATGTTGTACTATAAGTATATATAATATGGACTATAAGTGTGGCGCAGTGGTTAAAATGACCTCGCTATGACTTCGGCGCCCACGTTCGATTCCCGTATAGGAAAACTAGTTGGAGTATTTTGTGTTTGTATGTGTTTTAATACTTCATTTCGCTAAAAGAACATAAACTATGAAGGAAATACATTTATCAGAAATAGAACATGATAGATCTCTATTAGGCAGCAGAATCAAACAAAAACGTATATATAATTAACTTACTACAAACTTACACCTTATATATGAACATTGTTAACAGGTATTATCAGGTCATCCCGTGACCACGATCAATGCAACTTGGTCGAAACGTCGGGAAAATAACAATAAGGTTAGTCGCGTTAATACCTGTTAACAATGTTCATATATAATTAAGATACGCGAAAGTTTAAAAGTGTATAACATATAACTTATTCTGTTGCATTGTACTACTTAATAACGATAAAAGAAAATAAATTAAAATGACCGAACACTGTCTCTTAAGACACAGGCTTGCGTAGTTTAAGAGGCAGGGTTATTATATTTTTGTACAGATCATGTAATATATAAGTAAAATAGGGTTCGGGTTATAAGTATGAGCCCAAAATACGCCATGTTTGAGCGAAATTTATAATGATAATGTACCCACTGTTTAACTTAAGCATCTGTAACTTTCAGAAATAAATATTATTATTATACATACAAACATATTGCAAAATATGTTCCGTAATTTAAATTAAGAATCCATACGCATTCTTATTAAAGAAACATGCAATATCACGTATATTACAGTATATAAATTACCCTAAACTAAGCTCAAAATGTGTCAAATCGTCGTTTAAAATCACTTATAATAGTATCTACAGGTTGAAGTAAACCCGGCTACCGTTAGGTGCGCTCCGTGCATGCTAATGTGACGCGTGCGACGGCTTTGTGTCGCCGACTGCGCACGGCTCACTGTCATCCTGGTGCCTGGTGGCGGGACTAGGAGACGCCGGACTCCTACGCCTGGTATTATTATTTTTTGTATATATTATTAAACGGCTGGACTCATGTGTAGGTATGTGTATCCGATTCAAACGACGTGCGTTTCCCATCTGTTGGGTGCATGAGAAGGTGACGTCATGTCAACATGACGTCACCCCTTGTAAAAGAGCCCGAGCCCCTGTAAAAACATGTGTACTTTGTAAGACGATCAGTATTACGGATCTAAAATTTAGTAAATTCTTAATATATAAGACCCGGATGATGTAAAGCCTGAGTAAATACCTAAAAATATGTTTCTTAGGCTCTACACAGACGGACCGCATTTCAGCTGCAATTCAACCGCAAATTGCAGTTCAAGTGCAGTTTGAATGCAGTTGACACGACTACAATGGAACAAACGCGCAGTCCGATTGCAGTTAAATTGCAGTCGGCGTGCAGTTGCAGTTGAAATGCGATCCATCTGTCTAGAGCCTTACTCTCTTTTGTATATACGCTCTCGAGTTATGCTTATGGAAATATGCTTTTACCTTCCTCTGTCTCGGAACCATTTTTCTTCGTATAGGATGCGGTCTACTCAAAACAGTTTTCTTCTTTTTAGGGAAAATACGTCTCCTTCTTTTGCCCATATTTGTCTTTAACATAATTGAAAAACGGTTATGTGTCTACATAGTTGTTGATTAGATTCATTTTGTTTGACGAAAATTATAAAGTTTTTATTACATTTTATTATTTGGATATTTGATGCTTATGTTGATCATAAGAGAAAAATTACCAAACCCGTGACACAGGCCTCTAACTCGAAAAGGTTTATACTATTTTTTGTAATATAGCCGAGAACTATATCGAATAAATAAGCTTTTACACCAAGGCTCAGAACAACAACTTATGGGTCATACAAATACTTATTCTGTGCTGGAATCCAACTAGGGATACTAAGTGGTCCAGATGTTCCCAGTCGTCGTATCCCAGTAAATAATAAGTTAGAGGTGTTCTGATTTTAATGCTGGAATATAACAAAGTAACAAGCTTATATGATTACAATATGTAGTAAAAATATAGCTAAAACTGTAAATTTTGATAATTAAACTTAAACTCTTTGACACTAACTTAATACAAGCTAGCTAAATATCATTGCTAATAAAAAATAAATTCTATAAATGTTTTCGTACAATCCGTGTACCTAAATATCTTTGTAACTAGAAATAATAATGTATACAACTAGATTACTACAAACATGTTCTGACTATTTACAAGTGCTTTTTTAAAGTCTACGTGAATAAAAACCTTTTTTATTTTATTTATTTATTATCACTTTTATGTCCGAAATCGAACTGTGGCCTCATCCATTGATGACCAAATAAAACGTGCTCCTGCAACATACATATGCTGCACAATATATTACAATATTTGGATTTGTAGTCTCTTAAATAATTCATAGCCGTAGAGTCACAAGTGCAGTCACGAAGTCCAATACTGAATTTTCTATTGCCGCGAAATCGTTTTGTTTGGAGATTAATGTTATTGTTGTGTATGATTTTGGTTTTACTTTTTTGCTAAAGAAAACAAGATGCAAGCTTGCTATTATGCATATTATTCGTTATTGATTGTTTTTAATTTCAGGAAAAACTATTATTAATATATTACAATTTTTGACGGTTTTTATTGAACCCGTTTTCTTTAATATGTTCATTTGCCTAGATAAACGGCGCCCCTGAAGTAACGTATAGGTACTGTAATGATATTACCTGCCCTCCTATAGAATAAAACCTCTTTTATCAAGATAGCTAGTAGCTCTGGTCATTTTATTAAAATAACTAAACATAGCTTTTAAAATGAGAATAGAATTCGAATCAAATATAATAATAATAATAATAATAAATAATAATAATATCCTGGGACATTATTCACACACGGCCATCTGATCCCAAACTAAGCAGAGCTTGTACTATGGAAACCAGATAACTGATATACTACATATACTACTTTTCTTTTGTAAATACATACTTATATAGATAATTTACACCCAGACTCAGGACAAACAGACATGTTCATGCACACAAATATCTGTCCCGGGTGGGAATCGAACCCACGACCTCCGGCGTGAAAGGCAGCGTATCTACCAACCACGCCAACAGGCTAACGCCAATAAAAAGCATGGTGTTACATTTGATTGATGTTTGTCAATAGTTATAAAAATGGTGTGCTAAAGTAAACATTGTGAATCTAATATAATTATTTTAAATAAAATCAGTGATTGTTTGTGAATACATGTGTTATCATTGAGAAGATCTCCCTAGATCCCGTATAGAAATACCTCTTGCAGCTGCGAGTGTGCTTACATGGTGGTAGACGCCTTTGGTTATTTGAAAAGATTTTGAAGTTTTCAAAGGGGAGAGAGATTAAACAAGAAAACTAAAAAGAAAAGAAGAAACCATGGAATCGACAAACGTTCAAGTAAAATTATTCAATGGCATAGAACAGGATTCAAAAGAATTTTTAAAACAGTTTCGAAAATTGGCTATTATTAAAAAATTTACAGACGAAGAAAAAATTGCGATTTTCCCGTCTTTCCTACAAGGTCCGGCGTCATCATTTTACAAAACTATAGAAGAGACAGCAACAGAGTTTGCCGAAGTTGAGAAGCTATTCTTAGAAGAATTCCCACCGATAGTGGACTACGTAGAACGATTTTTTTTAGCAAAACAAGGCGAAAAAGAGGACATCATCGAATATTTTTATAGATTACAAGAATTGGCATACAGAGCAGAAATGAAAGACGAAAAAAATTTATAATAAAATTTATAAAATCATCAGGACCCTTCTTCAGAAATAAATTGGCCACATCATTGATACAGGACAAAAAAGAATTAAAAAAATTAATCATGCAGCTTAAAGACGTTTATAATATGAGCGATTTGAAGCAAACCAATATACCGATTATGGTGGATCATTCCCAAAAAAATAGGGGAGGTAGGGGAGATATGATGCCTTCAAATAATGAAGATCGATTCTACACACCCCCATCAGGTAGTATGAGACACTACACGACATCGCCCATGCATGCAAGAGCAGAACGTTCACCGTATGCATTACGATCGAGAGGACAGCCCCTCACTCAAGATGTACGGCGCCAGGAGGGAAACGAACCTCGGCGGCCATGAACGTCACGCATCAGGCAGCCGTTTCCAGTCAGCAGAACGTGGCGACGTGTGAAAATGGCACTCAAACGGGGGAAGTATTGAATTTTTGTTTTAATAATAGAGATAAAGCGCCTTATTTGCATGTTTCATGTAAGACCCTATCCTTTACGGCTCTCTTAGACACAGGAGCCACAATATCTTGTATGTCACGTACATTAGCATGTCGGTTGGATTTACAATTATCAGGGGCTGCAGACGGCGTGATAAGAGGGGTGGACGGCAGGCACATTAATACGGCAGGAACTGCTAAGTTTAATTTTTATATTGTTGATAAAGAATTTAATATTAATATTTATGTTGTAGAAAATCTAGCTTGTGATTTAATTTTAGGTCAAGATTTTTTGAACAAGTATGCCGTTATTATGGACTTTTCAAAAGGTAAGGTCACGATCGGCAAAGACAGCGTAGAATTTGGTCGAAAAACAAAAAATCGGGCTTCTTCTGAAAATCTTAATTCAAAAGAAATTTGTACTTCCTTTTTTTCTGACAGCAATGTCAAATGTCAATCATCCGCTGTGACAGACATTACGGAAAAAAACTATGTAGATTTATCACGTAGTGATTATAATTATTTTTCAGGATTGAAAAACACAATTGACTTCTCGTTAGAAAGCGAATGCAATTTTGTTTTGGGCAAAAATTTGAAGTCGGAGCATAAGGCAGAGTTAGTAAATTTATTGAATAGTAGTATAGACATATTTTCTTTTAAAAGATTGAACAGATTGGGCCGCTGTGATATTATCAAAGTTAATATCGAAACCACGGACGAGCAACCTGTTAATTCGCTACCTTACAGAGTTTCACCAGCCAAGCGTAAAATCATTGATGAACAGGTTCAAGAAATGTTGGAGTTGGGTGTCATAGAAGAATCAAATAGCCCTTATGCTTCACCGGTCGTCTTGGTTAAGAAAAGCGATGGTTCATGGCGATTCTGCGTTGATTATAGGAAGCTAAACAAAAAAATTGTTTCAGATAGATACCCCATTCCAGCAATTGATGATCTAATTGGATATTTATCTAAGGCTCGATTCTTTGCGGAGTTAGATTTGAATTCCGGTTATTGGCAAACTAGTATACAAGAAGGGAAGCATAAAACAGCGTTTATCACGGCGTCAGGGTTATATTCCTTTAACGTAGTTCCTTTTGGTTTAAAATCGAGTCAGGCTTTGTTTCAGCGTATGATGGATCGTGTTATAGGAGATCTACGTTTCAAAAACGCAATAGTTTATGTAGATAACATTATAGTTTACGGTGAAACATTCCATGAATTTTTAGAAGCATTAAAAGAATTATTTGTACGTTTCAGAAGGGCGAATCTGACATTTAAATCATCGAAATGTCAATTTGGTTTAACGGAGCTTTGCGTCTTGGGTTACCATATCTCGAGAGAAGGAATTAAGCCAGACACGACCAAATTGGAGGCTATTCGGGAAGTATCAGCACCCAAAAACACCAAGGATGTAAGGAAATTATTAGGTCTTTTTTCTTATTACAGGAAATTTGTTAAGAATTTTGCAGAAGTCACTTTACCTTGGACAAAATTATTAAAGAAGGGAGTCAAATTTGATTGGTCAACTGAATGTCAGCGGTCATTTAAGCAAGTGAAGACAATTTTATGTAATCCTCCAATATTACGTTATTTTTCCTCAGATCCAAAGGTGGTGACTCGTATAATGGTTGATTCCAGTGACGGTGCCCTGGGAGCAGCATTATTGCAGAGTCATGAAGGGCAAATGCACCCGGTAGCTTATGCTTCAAGAAAGTTATCGGAAACGGAAACCAGATATTCGACTACGGAGAAGGAGTGTTTAGCTCTAGTCTGGGCGTTAAAATATTTTAAAACGTATCTCTGGGGTTCCTCTTTTCAGATAGCCACAGATCACAAAGCATTGTGCTGGTTGCAGTCAAGAAAGGACACATCGGGTCGATTAGCACGATGGGCCCTGGCGATACAAGAATGGGATTTTGAAATTGTTTTTTGCAGAGGTAAGGATAATATTTTGGCAGATTTTTTGAGTAGAAATCCATTATCAATAAGACAGGACTCTAATGTCGATGAGGAGAAACCTATGGACGACGGTTTAGAGGTATTTAAAATAGAATTTGTGTCATTTCAGGAGGGACAGCGGCAAGATAATGTATGTATTAGAATTATGAATATTTTACAGTCGGGTCGAGAATATAGAGGCTTCTATATCAATAATGGTCTTTTATATAAACGGGTATATAGAAATAGCTCGGTACGTGAGGTGGTTGTCCTTCCAAAATCTCTGTTCCAGGATGTTATGAAGGAGATACACGACGACCCATGGCTAGGGGGCAATTTGGGGCTGGCTAAAACTTTAGGTAAGTTCAGGGTCCGTTATTTTATGTATGGAGCGGATAAAGAAATTGAAAAATATATTCGCACATGCATTCCTTGTCAGGAGAGAAAAGGAACGCAGAAAATTGCTGAGTTGATGCCTATCTCCGTTACCAGTATGATGGAAAAGGTGGGGATAGATGTCTTGGGTCCTTTTCGTGTCTCAGATAGAGGTAACAAATTTATTATAGTGGCCTTAGAATATGTTTCTAGGTATGCGGTGTGTAAAGCAGTTCCTAGAGCGACATCGAATGTTATCATGGAATTTTTGACTGAAGAGATTTTTTGCAGATTTGGAGGCGTTAGAGAGATAATTTCCGACCGAGGGACGGTGTTCACAGCCCATATAGTACAAGAAGTCATCAGATTGTTTGGAGCTAAAGCAGTTCTAACAAGTGCGTTTCACCCAATGACTAATGGATTAGTCGAAAGGTTTAATAGAACTTTATTATCTATGTTATCTAAATTTGTTGCTGCTGACCAGAGAAATTGGTGTCACTTTGTACCTTTGGTAACGTATGCATACAATTCCAGTAGACAGGCTTCCACCGGAATTGTTCCACATCTACTCATGTATGGTAGAGAACCACGCACAGTGTTAGATATGGATCTGTCAACAAATAACGTACATAATTATATGTCTGTAGATGAGAAAAGAATTGCTTTGGAAAACCTAGCCACACAAGCAGTAAACAACATAACCCAGGCGCAGCAGAAACAGAAGTCCAGCCACGACAGGCGAGCGTCAAGGCGAGAGTTCCAGCCGGGAGATCTGGTGCTCTTGTACACTCCGAGACGAATTTCTGGTAAGAACTTCAAATTACAACAGTTATTTGTAGGGCCATGGGTGGTGGTTAGACGTGTAAGTGATGTCACTTATGTGGTGCGAAAGCCTGGACGGAATAGATCCGACACAGTACATATCAATCGGATGAAATCATTCCAGACAAGGGAGATTTGAATAAATACTTGATATGCTGAGCTCCTATGTCTAATGAGAGTTATTTTATTTGTTCCGTTATTGTTATTTAACATTGTACGATTAGCATAAAATTATAATATTAATGTTGTCCGCTGCTGGACATGGGCGTAGCCCAAATATTTTCATAATTTTAATACTGCTTATGATTGACTATAGTCATCACACTTATGACTTATTTTATTGGTGGTGATGATGTATAAGTGGCGCTGCTACATGATTATCAGGTGTTACCCTGAAAAGAGTCGTTTTTGGGGCACACACACAGGATGTTCATTGTCTGGAGAAGCAATGAAAGCCTCCTAGACTAACCAAGTCCTGTTATTATGTTGTTTATGCCAGAAAACACACGATATTTATAGATTACATCAAAAATGTGGAATTATCATGTCACGGTGTTTGCGACCAAACATCTCCGAAACGGCTGGCCCGATTCGCATAAAAATTTTGTATGAATATCTGGCGAATATTTTTTTTTTTTACCTTAAGTTTAAGGGTGAACCACTACTAAATATTTGCCTTTAATAAAAAAAAAAAAAAAAAAAAAGAAAAAAAAAAAAAATTGAAAATTAAATAAAACTTTAAATTCACCATTCTACTACCAAGCCCTATCTATATTTTTTTTTCTTTTTAGTAACAATAATTTAATTTTATGTTTATTTGGATAATTTTTTTTGCATCCAATCAAATGTCTTTCGATGACTTAGATTTGTTAATAGACCCGATAGATGGCGCTGCGATAAGACTGTGAGTTTTATTGCTGTTGTTATGGCAGTGGTAGAATAGATAAGCCGTTTACTTATGTTACTGATGAGAATGTTTATAATTACAATTTTATTTTATTTGTCAAATATATGAATATACTTTCGCGCATAAATTTTGTTTTCATGTGAAACGTACGAGAGCAACGATGACCAGGGGCGGTGTTCCAGTACAACCACAATGGACATGATGGAAGATCGGAAAATGAATAACGGGATTTACAAGAAGTAAATATCCAGGTAGAGATAGGGAGTTAGGAAATGGGTGAAGCGTAGATTAAGGGGATATTTCCGTCAATAGTTAAGAGTGGGTGATAGAATTTAATTATTCATTGGCATCACACATCTAGCACATAGTAGCCGATAGATGTGGGAGAACCTCATGGACTCCATGATGTTGATGGGTATTCTGTTCTACCTAACACTTTTATTTTCATGTCTGGGGACAAATAGATGATAGGGTAGGTTAATTGGTATAAATGAGATATTTATTTTTCATTAATCTTGGTTGGTATATGATCTTCCATCATGGTCCTGACTCTCTGGAACCCCATCCTTGATTGATAAGATTAATATCTTTTTGTTATCAATTATTTTGGATAGTTTAGCAGTTAGGTTTTATAATAGGATAGCCATTAGCCAACTTTTATACATGCTTCAATTAATTTTTAACCACTTGTTCTAATTAATTATTTCAGATTATCATTAATAATTTAGTTGAACGGTCAACTGTTGTAATAATTTAATTTGGATTAAACTTTTAACCAGTTGTTATAATTAAGTTTGCCCTTTTAAAATAATTATTTTCAGATCATTAATTTATGATTTATTTAAATGGTTAAAAGTTGTAATTATTTTCATTTCTTTTTATTTCTGTACTTTTACTTGGTGATAGGACCAAGTATGATCATTGAAGCTTTTGTGTGTGAAGGTTGACTAATATTTTATTTTAGCTAGGATAGCTATAATTAGGTAGTGTTTAGCTAGTGTTAGGAAAGTAGAATTAGGGCCTTGAAAGTATAATTTTTGGTTGTTTTTTTTTATACTTTGAGCAAGTCGGACTCATACTCCCATTTGCTAGACTTTCAGTGGGTCCTGGGTTCAATTCTACTCTTTTTTATTGCACCTATGTATTTGATAACTCCCAACATAGGTAGACAGTTATAATGTAGGAAGGTAACAGAATTTTGGAAGTGTTTCAAGACTTCCAATTTTTTTTTTTTTGGGGAGGGGGTGATGTAATGATATTACCTGCCCTCCTATAGAATAAAACCTCTTTTATCAAGATAGCTAGTAGCTCTGGTCATTTTATTAAAATAACTAAACATAGCTTTTAAAATGAGAATAGAATTCGAATCAAATAAAAAGCATGGTGTTACGTTTGATTGATGTTTGTCAATAGTTATAAAAATGGTGTGCTAAAGTAAACATTGTGAATCTAATATAATTATTTTAAATAAAATCAGTGATTGTTTGTGAATACATGTGTTATCATTGAGAAGATCTCCCTAGATCCCGTATAGAAATACCTCTTGCAGCTGCGAGTGTGCTTACAGTACTATTCATCTTTCACCTAGTAGGTTTACAATATGTATCATCTTCTCAATATTGCCCAGGGTAAATTCGACTGTCACGAACTTCTTTCAAAAATCAAGTTGTCAATACCTGTATTGATCTGTTTACTACTAGCAAAAATCCTACCAGATCCAAATTAACTAGATATTTCATTGATAATGTATAAATCTTAGTATAGTACTATTGGTTCAATCTTTTAAAACCATTGGTAGAATAGTAATTACTGTAAATAATTAAGTAGACCGGAGATGCTTCATTTAGTTAACTAGTTGTGGAAGCTTGTTATTGGTATTTATTTATCAAAATTTGTAACGGATTGTATGTAGCTGTTAGCTTCCCAAATAAAATAAAATAAAAATAAAAATCTTTTAAGTTCTGATCTGTTAGTTTTTATATCTTTGAATTTAATCTTTATTTATTAATTGTGAGTTGTAATGGATTAACTGTTTTTATTTCATTGAATTTGTCTTTTTTAAGTTTAAAGCTACGCAATGGCAATCTTTAAAAGGCAAACGTGTCAATTACAATAAATATGTAGTATGGTTCTCTATTTAGCACGTCTCTTTTTACGATTAAAAAAAAATCAATAGTTAGAGGTTCTAATATTATTTATAAATAAGGGAGTCTTGTTGCAAGTGGTAGGGAGGCTCACCAATTGCAGTTACTTTACGATTATCTTAAAAAAAGTAAATATACAGGGCTCAAGTTCTTTCTCCTCTTATTAACTCTCAATGGATTAGTTCGCTCTATTGTCCATAATTAAAATTTTAAAAGAGCTTAGCACTACTCTTTGGGTCCAACTATTAACTAGGACTATACTGAAGGTTCGCTTCTCCTGTCATCTTACTAACAACTTAATAGTTTTAGGTCGTAGAAAAAAATTGACCTATCATTAGTGCTGCTAGCTATTTCTACCGAATAAAATGCAATTACGTAACTCGCAAAATATCATAGTATGGATGTAATTTAGTAATGTATCTATTTTATCTGTTTGTTAAACCCATATTAGTAAGTTAAGGGCATTTAATTTGCCTGAATCATCCCTTTGGCTTATTCTCACAGTCCAGATGTTCCCATACATCGTCCCATAAGACAAAGTCAACGACCTAAAAATTCCACAATTCCAAACAAAATTACTGGGGCCACAATCGTTCGTCGCCCAAATGACACACCCGTGACGGCCAAATGACATAATTGTCAAAATAGTCACTGCACTGACAGTCGCACGTGACACCAACCACAGAACAAGACGGAAATATAGAAATATTACTCGTAAGATAAGAACAGAGAATGGCGCGTCGGTGTCAATTATAGGCGGGGAAAGAGAATTAGAGAGGAGAACATGCCGGTTTCAAATTTGGAACCGTTTTGTTTTAAATCGATAAATCGTTCGATTTCGTGTTCGATTGCGTGTGGTCGACATTTCTAAGAATAATTGAATATCAATATTAAGTTATGATTCTATATTATTAAAATGATTACCGTCCGGTGAATGAAACCTGATTCATTCATGTCTCAACTGCAAAATATTTTGTGGCGATATTTTATAATAAAGACTATTCTATTAAAGGACATTATTATTAAATACGGGTCACAATTTTATGAGCACATTTATTAGTGCCGTATAACAAAAATCGGTCATATATTTGCGGGCCGCAGTCCTGCCCTTTCGACGCCTGTCGCGCATAAAATCCGTGATCATTTCTCCTAATTATACGTGTGGCGAAGAGGGCAGGGACTTTTGGTTCGATGTGGGTGTTCGAAATATGAAATTATGAGTTGGCGCGAACGTGTGACAATGTTTTTTTAAATAATAAATGGAGACATTGATTGCTGTTATTATGCCTAATATGACGTATGAACTATAAAAGATGTTTTATCATCAAAGTTTTTGAACAAAATTTCCAACGATAAATGGGGAATATTTATGGGTTTTAAAATAAGTGTAACGTAAGGAGATGCCACGCATTCAGTGCCGTGTCATGAAAGGACGATAATTTTATTTATGGCTTTATAATGAGCATGTTTACACACAATATTAAAAGGGGAGAAATATATCAGAGTCATTTACTTTATAGAATAAATAAATCTGTTTTGATGTCAGTTTTTGCTTTTCTGAAAGGTAAAGATTCTTTACTTTTTTTAATACTATCTGAATTTTGCTAAGATGACCAATCTCAACGGGAATTAAGTGCGATATATAACTTATATGTATACTAGATATATTATAACGTATAGTTAATTATATTACTACAAACAGGTTCTGACTATTTACAAGCGGTTTTCTAAATTCTATGCGAATAAAATACTTTTTATTTTATTTTATTATAATGCTTAAGTGACGCAACACGACTACATAATCAGGCACTAGATCAAACGTTTTATGTGCTCTCTGAATAGAACATAACACACTGCCGGACTCCGGTCTGCTTCGGAAAATTGATCATCATGTCAGTCATGTTACGTCCACTGCTGGACAAAAGCCACTCCAAAGAATGGGTGGATATGCAATAATTGCCACGCTTGGCAGACGGGTTGGCGACCGCAGTTCGATGGTCATAATTCAAATTCAAAGAAAAACGTTGCTGCCCGTTCTCTGGTAGCTACGCCCCCACGGGGTGAGATGGGGTGATGATATTCTATGCCGACACCACAGTAAATTATTCGAATTAATTCGAAAAAGTTACTGTGGTGTCGGTAATTCGAATTAATTTTTAATCAACTACTGATTAAAATATTTTCTCATCATTTTAGCATTTAAAATCATTTGTCAAAATTTTAAATACCTATTTGAGAATTTTGAGTTGTTTTCATTTCAAATAATACCTACCTTGGATTACATAAAACTTTAAATGTCTTGTTTGCTCGCGAGTTGACACACCTTATTGAGTCAACAAACAATCATTAAACTTATTAAATCACGATGACCTACGATTAATCGATTCAACGAACTATCGTTATTA
This sequence comes from Pseudoips prasinana, assembly GCA_951640165.1. Taxonomy (NCBI): domain Eukaryota; kingdom Metazoa; phylum Arthropoda; class Insecta; order Lepidoptera; family Nolidae; genus Pseudoips; species Pseudoips prasinana. The sequence goes on from OX621254.1 coordinate 12,703,874, forward strand.
GCATCAATTATTTCATAATCGATAAAAAAGGAGGTACACGGAAGCTTCAGCCAATTATCTCGTGACAAAAAATCGATTGGATATGATTATGACGGATCGTTTAATCGATTCATGCTTTCGTATCGAGTATGGGAAAATTATTAACAGGTCAGCTTTCTTTTATCACAATGCGAGCAATGTAGGTGTGGTATGTACGTGGTTTCATTTTCCATCCTTTATGAGATGGGGGGAGAGAATGTGTGGTTATAAATTGTAAGACTGGTAATAACTTCAATATTTTAATGAAGTACCTAAATAAATCAAATATAATTAGTATAGAAAAGTTTGTATAGGTAATAAATTTGTAGAACTGTGAACTTTGTCTGATTTCAGTTAACCAATCATCACTAAAATCTAAATTTATTAATGCTGTAATTGATCATGAATCTTATCTACCAATAGTAATTCAATTTTATTTTCAAAACAGACGATTCATGCTCACCCTAAAATGGACAAGCTACATAAGCACCCACCTCATGAACCGTAAAATAACATCAATTGTGCATTTCATCAATTTCCTGTGGCTCACAAAAAAGTTAGTTAAAAAGGAGTCATAGATGATAGTGACTTTTAACATTACTTTAAAATCGAATTAAATTCATTACAAGGTATAAAGGTTACATCACTACAATATTTCAATAAAAAATATGTATAGTAAGCTCTATGGTCAAAATTAAACATGTGAGCATCAGTATTCAAAATTTAAAAGCTTGCTGACCGAATAAATAAAAAACTTATCAACCGTAACATGACATCGATCGTCCACCTTAATTTCCTGTGCCGTATAACTAAAAAAAACAAAAAGTATAAAAAGGCAAAGTTCGCGTTGTATAGACCATTTCTTCGGGGTCATAGCACCCAACAGGAAGTCGCGTCGCGGGTCGGCGCACACGGTCTTACGAAAAATAATACTTCTAGGTATAACACATAGTCAGTGAGTCGTGTAACAGTACAGTAAAGAGGTTTTATGTTTAATTTTATTGCTTTATATTTTAAATGTGATGTGATTTGGGTTGCGAATATTTAGGATATTGCATTTCATTTCATAAACCAAACTCCTCTTAGTAAGACGTCTACACTCGCTCCTTTATAATTACGTTCACTGCCTTATAATTTAATTTCAAGTTAATTAAACATAAAGTCTGATTTAAAACAGCTTTTTAAAGCTTACATACTTCTAAAATTTCCCTTTTCAATAAAAACACACGAGTAACTTCAATCTTTCCAGAATTTATAATGGAAAAACTCGAGGGTAACGAATAAAACAAAATAAAATTATTAAAATAATTTTGCTGTGGTTTAAACGATTCCGTTAATTTAATAACAAGAAAAACATAGTTGAATTAATTCTTTCACCTTTTTAAACCGTTTTAAAGCATATGGAAAGAAAGGAGTGGATGTAATCTAGTTTCCATTTATGACGCACTAAACAGTGTTACTGTTTTTTGTACTCTTATAAATACATAATAATAATATCTATCGTGCGATAACTAATGCATTGTCATCTAATCCAGCTGATAAACTTGTATTAAGTACTTATGTATTTTTAGACATATACATAAATTACATCTGGATACAGAACAAATAATCCTGTTTATCACACAAAGATTTGTCCTGGATGGAGGTCGACCCCACAGCCTCTGGCTTTTTCAGTCAGGGTTATTATCCACTAAACCAACAGGCTAGTCAAGTTCTAATACATTTATGAATAAATATTATTAGATTTGGTTGACATCAAGTCTGATAATATCGTAGAAATTTCTATAACCTAAAGGCTGAAAACCTTAATTAAAAAACAACTAAAGTTATAATCTGAGTTGCCATTACTTTATCTATTGTGCTCTAGTAACAGTGTCCGATTACTTACTTATTGTATGGGCATTGGTTACCCAAGTGTCAGAGTTGTTCAAGCCACCCAGCAGCCCTCTGACATGGCTTAACGACTGTCGTCTAATGACTTCAATTAGCACCAACATCTTAACGTATTCTCCGAAGCACGGAGACGCTCAGAAAATAAACCATTTAGGCGGTTACCCATCTATAGGTTGACCGCCAACCTAGTTACTTCACCTCGCCGATCACTTACGGGTCGGTGAAAGCATCTAGCGGTACCGATGAAAGGCCCTTTCCGATCCTCAACCGGACATGAGACGTAGAGCGAAAGTTGCACAAAACATCTTTAAAAACTTCGACCCTCTCATGCAGATCTCCTTTAGTAACCGCTCAGAATCTAGGTTCGAACCCCAAAGAGAGTTCCGTCCGGCGCGGGTACCCTATTTGCGAAATGGCTTGAGCCTACGCTCAACACCGTATTATTACTATTTCTTATATACCGTATTGAGGAGGCTTTCACTGCTTCTCCAGACAATATATTTTTAATATATTTTTTTATTAACATTATTACATCGCTGCCTATTCAATAAAGAAAAGTCATAAAAAGCACACTTTACAGATATTGACAATGCTATTTTATTGTATTCATTTTAATTTAAGTTTACCATGTGAAGTTTTGTCATAAAAATATTTGTTTATATATTGTATTGTTGCAGTACGGGGTTCATGTTTGGTACTGTATTATAATCTTAAATACCTATGTAAAACCCATGAAAGCAATAAATAAATTGAAATCGAAATTGACAATAGATATCTGGAGAAGCAGTGAAAGCCTCCTCAATATAAACGGCATGATCAAAACAAAAAACAATTTTTTTTTAAGTAAAATGGGTTTGCGTTTTACCACGATCACACCTGATGGTAAGTGAAGATGTGGTTGAAGGTGGACCGCGCGCACCCATAAGATGTCTGTCCACTCTAACCTTGAATAAACCCATGTTATATGAGTTTCAGAGGGGCAGGAAGGTTCTCGAGTGGCGACCACGAACCGGAAGACGCAGCGTGGGCAGGCCCCCTACAAGATGGACCGATGATCTTGTGCGGGTCGCTGGAAATCGCTGGATGCGGATAGCGCAAGACTGGCAAGTGTGGAGATCTTTGGGGGAGGCCTTTGTCCAGCAGTGGACGTCTTTCGGCTGATATGATGATGATGATATGAGTTTCAAAACACGTCGTTTGGGAGGTTGTTCCACAGCTTATAAGTGTTACTTCCTTGCACAGCTTTATTAATTGTTTACTATACTCCATAGGAGTACTACGAAAGCCCCCGCCTCCTTTGAAAGCGCTGCTCCTAACCCTACGCGTGTGAACCCGGGACGCGGAAGTTCACGCATGGCAGCCCGCCTAACCTCGCTGTGACCGGTAATTAACCATGTCACATAGGGATTCCCTCAGCTATTTGTACTAATAAGCTATAATCAGAGATAATGCCTGGAGCTTCTCAAGAGAATAATCTCTGAATAGTACGTTTTTTTAAACTAGCAAGTGCAAGTGCGTTTCCGGCCTAGTACCTACAGACGCCAGCACATCAAGCCAACGCAACCCCAATTGAAAATGAACCTTACATTTTAAATTGGGGTTTGACAGATTAGGGTGGTTTGATGTGCTGGCGTCTGTACATGTTTACCTTTTATAACTTAACCATTAGAAAACCCCCGACTCCAACTATAATGACATAATTTTGGAAACGAGTTGATACTCTTACAGGTGAAAAAAGTCCACTACTGGATAAGCCTCCTCCAAGAATCATAGAGGGATATGCCATAATCGCCACGCTTAGCGGACGGGTTGGTGATCGCAGTAAGTTGGTCATATTACTCAGAAAGAAGCTGCTGCGCGTTCTCTGGTAGATATTCTCTCAGGTCGACTTCTACGCCCCCTACGGGAAGAGATGGGGTAATGATATTCTGGTATTCGCCGCCGTCACCACACAGCTGGCTCTTACACTCTTATACAACTGGACCGATATTAACCAAACATAGCCAAGTTAACCACCGCAAGGAAACTGGCTTTCAAATGAAAAAAAAAACTGCATCAAAATAGGTTGATTCATTTCAGAGCTACGATTCCACAGACAGACATCGACGTTAAACTTATAACACCCTTCTTTTTACATCGGGGGTTAAAAAAAGTTGTCAAAGAGAACATTTTTCCGTTAGCTAAGTTGCGATTAATGATTTTATAAGCACCTGTGAGCAATGTACCGTGATTTATTAACGATAAAGACAACTAATTGGTCTTGTAAACACTAATTAACTACTAAAAGTTATGAACCTCTTATATAAGGAACTATAGTTACTGCTTCACGGCAGTAACCGCCCAGAGTTGAGGTTCAAACCCTAAAATTGATGACTCCGGTGCGGGTACTTACCTAATTTGTTTCAGCCCGCGTTCGCTTCTATTGTCCGGCGAAGTTAGCTGTTAACGTCATAATAGAAAAACCAAACTAATTATCTAAATACGAGTAGAAGTGGGTGTTATGTTTTCGAAAATGATAATTATTCTTGATCGGATTCGGAGCTCTTAGGGTTAAGTTAAGTTACTATAGTATAGTTCTTGTTCCTTGAATGTTTAATATTTGAAAAGTCCCCCGCGATTAGGGTTACCAGATGAAAAAAAGAAAACCGGAGAATAAAAAAGTCCGGATAAAATGCCTGAGATTTTTTTCAGTGTGAGAGAAACGTACATTACAATTTAAGAAAATCATAATTTTATTGTTTATATATACTGCGAATCGAAGCGGCTGTATTTTATTTTATTATTATTAAATTCTAAAAACCATGAGATTTCATGAGATTAGTAACATCCAGCCGTAATCCGGAGAAGACTACAAAAATTCCTGATAGGTCATATCTCCATATCTCAGGAAAATCCTGAGATATTTTAACCCTACCCGCAATAAGATAATATAGAGATGTTTTTCTAAAACAGACATTTGCTATTTATTCTAAGCTTCCGACCAAGAGGTCAAGACCCTGCTCTTCGAAACGCTAAAAACTATAAAAATGTACCTCAATCAATGTACCGCTAGCGGCCGTCATGGGAATGTACCCCTCATGCATATTGCACTACTTCTCTATAAAAATTATGTTTTATTGCAGTAATTATACCATTTTACAATTAAAAATACTATAGGTGAAGCGATGCGCATAAAATCTCCGCGTGTTCTTGTAATGTTATGGCGATATGGGAATTGGAAGAAAAAATCCTGTCTTGTTTATGGTTAAACAGTTAACAGATAATAATTACACGCACATTTTGGTATGTAAACTATGTGAAACTTGACTTATATCGAGTTCCTAACATATTCGAATACTGGCCTGTAACTGTTAGTCCTTTTTGTATTATGAACACGATTTTTTAGAATAAAATAATCTTTAGCAGCGTTGTGCACTTTTTTGGGATAGTAAAAAATTTTAAACTAAATAAAATAAAATAAATAAAAAAGGTTTTTATTCACGTAGACTTTAAAAAAGCGCTTGTAAATAGTCAGAACATGTTTGTAGTAATATAGTTGTATACATTATTATTTCTAGTAACATAGATATTTAGGTACATATTGTATGAAAACATTTATAAAATTTATTTTAATAGCAATGATATTTAGCTAGTCGCATCCAGACACGGGATCTGATCGAATATTTGTAAGACGGAGGGTGTTTTTCATTCGCACTGGCCATTTATACACTCAAATGACCGCAGAATTTATTAAGTGCAAACTTTTTTTGCGGCGCTGTGAATTTATTTTTCTTAATAATGTTAGATTTTTGCAGCCGACTGCCTAACTAAAGTTAGTTCTATCTAACTAATATTATAAACGCGAAAGTTTGTAAGTATGGATGGATGTTTGTTACTCTTTGACGTAAAAACTATTAAATGGATTTTAATGAAACTTTACAATAATAATGCTTATACATCAGAATAACACATAGGCTATAATTTATAAAGTTTAAAGGGGGAAAACCGCGGGGTGCAGCTAGTATTTAAAATTTATTCCGACCATAGTAAGGGAATAAATTATTATGAGTCTTAACCGCCCAAAGATCTTCCACTCGCTACTCGGATCAAATAAAGACTACTTTCTGAGTATGAGAAATGAAAAATTTTGTTTTCACTTCTATCGTCTCCAAAGACCCGCATGTTTTTTTAAATAATATGCACATATTTAGAAATATATAAGTATGTTTATCAGTTTTAGCTGTTTTGATTTATTAAGTCCAACGGCTGTGTCAGTCAGGACTTAATCTTAGGATTTTTAACATCCATGTCTGTGCAATAAAAAGCTACAACTGAATAACTTATTAAGTTTATTAATAACTCACGTACAATTAATACATTACCTAATTAACATAGGCTGCATATCAACTGTTTAGCGCCGCCGGACTAATTTTATTAACCCATCGTACCATAACCGAAACTATACACTGAATAACCAACCCTAAACACTATTAATAAAGTTCATAGTTCTTAAAAAATCTGTGGAGATATATGGATTTTAATGAATGCCCATTCGTGATTTCAATTACAAGGGAAAATTTAAGTTAATAGTAAAATTTTAGGATTGATTTTTGTTTGTCAAAAGCAATCGATGGGTGGTTATGGTCAGTTTAATTAATAGATGTAATTAATGAAAAACGCATTGTAAAATGTTGTGTGATCATATCATACGATGTTTGTTGAATGTTTGGTAAATAGTGTGTTTAGAGCTGTTAGATATTTATCATAATATTTACTTAGCGATATGTAAACTTGTATCTCTTTGCTTTACTAATAGGCGCGAGTTTTGATACGTCATTCGATCTCTTTGCATAAATAACAGTAGAATAAATGTGAGGTGTACTTGTGGCGCAGCGGGTAAGACAGTTGCCTCGCTACTAAGTGTACCGGGTTCGATTGCTGGACAGAACAAATATTTGTGTGACTCGTAATTAGTTCTCCTGAGTTAGAGTCTGTTTGTATATGTTAGTTAAGTAGTAATACTGACCCTGCGTCACAGGTATACAATTTATAAGCTTAAAAATGTGTAGGTTATTTGAAGAAATTATTCGTAGCTTTTCATTAAGGCCATGATCATTTGATTACAATAAATAGTAGATAAATGTATTATTCTAATGAAATAACCGTGCACTATTTTTAAGTAATACATAAATATTTGATAATTCAAGGTATACCTTTCATATGAGAATATCATTCTTATAAGAATACCATTCTTATATGAATGAGTAATGACAAACATGCTCCGCCGTTTCTAAATTTATTTCATGAAGAAAAATATCCTCAATTCACAGATTCTTAACCAGGTCCTCAAGTGTTACATTAAGCACGGCTCTAACCCAAGTTTCATCCCTAAGTACAGGCCTTGCAGTGATATTCTTGGCCGGACATCACAATAAATCATCGTTTAACTTATCACCGAGCATGTCATAATACGCAACTTCTCAGGAGAGCAATAAACAGATTTATTCAGTGTCAAACTATTGTTTCTAGTTACCTAACTAGAAACAGTAGTTTGCCGCTAAATAAAACTCTTCAAATATTTACATTCTTATATTGAATTAACCTTTATTCAATATAAGAATTTAATTATTTGAATATACCAAACTACAAACAGTAGTTTGATGCTAAATATTACGATAAAGCGTTTTTTTTTGCTATCCAGAAAAGTTGCGTATTTTGACAAGCACGGTGTTAGAACTTCATCGAAAAAATGTTGGATGTATATTTCCTGCACACCGCGACGTCGAGCTTGACTTCCCACTTAATATTGCAGGCGAAAACAATTTCAACAAATTAGCCCCTAATCTTCTTGTTTTCATGATCCAAAAGCATCTGATTAGCCAGCAACGGTAATACGAGAATTAACTTTAAATTAAATTTGCGACACACAATTAAGATGGTCGTGAAAGTTGAAACAATGATGGAACTCTCCCACGGCATGTCACCTAGTTAAGATCTGGATCATGGGTGGAACAACTGGTACTTTTTGGCTGTCTACAACTGTCTAATGACGTTGATTTTGGTAGGTGCACATGGCACTAGACCACCAGGCTTGAATGGCAGTCTAGATTCGAGCCTGTACATTGCATTTAATCAATGAGATCGCGTGAAGACAATACTTTTCAATCTTCTGATCAAACACACAGAAAAAATATATGTCTGCTCTGACATCCTAAAAAAATCTGGGTGCTTAGTAGAAAAAACAACCCTAAGGTCAATTCATCGTGCTCTTTGTATGATTTAAAACGTCCAAAATAGTAGGCACAGTAATAGCTAACTCAGTAGAAATCTTTTCACCGCTTTAATAAGGTTTCATGCCGGAAAGTTGAAAAATTTCGGTACAGAGCTCATTTTACAGACCGTTTGAAACGGTTTTATGTGACCGTATAATTTCCAAAAGTGTATGATTAAATCTCCTTAGAGGGAAGAGACCCGATGTAAAATGGCCCCATGCTTGAAAACAAGAAATCCTGCTTTATATAAGTAATTCAACTGGCTCGGTATATGTTTACTTCTTAAATCGTACACGTAACTGTATCTAATAAAAAGTGTTCAAATTTACTTCCTGCCAAGTAAGAGATGAGTTTCCAGAATGAGCAATGCGAACATCACAATGGAGAGGACATTCTACAGCACCAGCATACTTTTGTTTTCGGTATAATACCAGCATACTTGATGTTCTTCTTAAATTATCTGTTGTTAACTGTCGGTAAAAAGAAGAAGGGTAATAGAAAAAAATAATTATAGCTCCAAATTCTTCTGAATACAGTACAGGCAGTACGCTATAGAACTGAAGCGAAAGTTACCTCCGCTAATGCTTAAATTTTAAAGATATATACTTACCTAGGTCTGGTCTATATTTATTCTTACAGGAAAGATCCTCAGTCCATTAAATCGTGTTAAATGAAGCTTTAAGTATCATTTACCCTTCCCCAAGCTTCACCGTGAATACTTGCGATATAAATTAACATATTCACACGCTGCAACATAAGCAGAACGGTTAATGACTACGTCTAACGGTTTGTTTCATCTATGTAATGTGCAGATGGGCTTCCGATAGCTTTTACTCTACTGTGAAGTGCAAATGTTATAATTTAAACCCCTTTCTTATACATATAAATCTGCTTAAGTGATGTTTTCTTTTTGCCATACATAATCATTAAAAGCCTGTACTACTAATATTTATTTAATAAACATATCTTTGAATGAATGCTAGGTATCGATGACAGATCATGACGAAAATATGATTTATTATTTGATCTTGGGTATATTAATTAAATATATTTGCTTATTTCATAAATTCTCGGTACTCATTAATTAAACACTTAACTTTGAGACAGAAGAATCAAAAACATTGTAAGTATTGACAGCTTCGTCGTTATCCTGTATGGGAAATTTAGATAATATAATGTAATAAACAATAGGTCCCTGAGGTTCAGAAGCACGTGTTTTCGTTAGCGAGCTGTCCAGACGTCTAATCAAGTCGTCAGGTGACCAGAGAGCTGGCTCGTACTTAAAACAACGTATTAGCCTCGCTATTCAATGGGGTAATGTGGCCAGCTTTCTGGGCACCTTGCCCGCAGGCGACGATTTAAATGAAGTTTTTTATTTATAGGTATTAAATATTATAGTATGTAAGATTTGGTTATATGTTAATATGCAAATTAATCTCTAAAAATATTAAGATAATTTTAGTCAATACCTAATAATTATTATAATGTTATTTATAAATAAATGTAATATACAGTGGTAAATAAACGTTTATAAATAATATAATATATATTATATAGGTGATAATATATTTTTCTTTAATATTAGATACATTAATATATTTTATAATAGTAAGGCAACTGGGTCACGTGCTGGTATGTGATCACTGCTGCTTATGAACATTAGCAACCCCAGAGAGACCGCAAGTGCGTTGCAATACATATAAATTTATTTATTTTAATTTGAATTTTGAATATCCTTTTCTTTATTCATAGAAAATCAAAATACTTGTACTTGCTTGCGCCCACATAATAGACCCCCTTAATTCGTCACTACTATAAATTCTGTTTTCTGACGTTTCTTACACAAAAACTCCGCACCTACCAAAGTTCAAGTAATGTTCGAAATTGTGTTTGAAGTGTCATAAGTGCATTGCTACAAATTAACATCGCTATATTTCCCTACCGTACCACAATTTTTTAACGATTAAAATCACGCTCATCTGTTACCACATTCGTGTCGAATTCGTTTTTCTAATCGTATTCCAATGCAAAGGTGTGCGTGCGTACCCTGAAATTAACTCAACGATCTTAAATCAGACGAACTATTGGCGCCGCAACTTAGAGCGACATTTGTGCAAAACGTCCTAAAATCCGACACTCTCATGCATCGGCATTAACCCTCCTCAGTCAGTCCCTCTAGCAAGTGCTACATAGTTTGTAGTGTAAAACCTGAACTAGATCGCAGCACACGCATCAAAGTAGTCAAATAATGTAAACTTGGGTGATCTGAGCCTGTCAATATTGGCCAAAAATTCAGCGAAAGCAATTCTATTCGAATCGCTTGACTAGCCTCTTAGGCCTTGTATAAACTTTTTGTACTTTCAACCACGTAACTCATTCAATTTAGCAGCCAAACGTCCAATTTGGAAAACCCTCATCTACATGAACCATTCATTAGAACGAAGGAAGTTGTATATCATCGCATCTCAATTGAAGAGGTACTGGCGTTGCGCTCCGCTGCGCGCAGAAGTGGAGCAAAGGTGAAAGAGTGATGCGCGGTGAAACTTTATAGAGACGGATTGACTGATGTGTAACGTATGCATATGATTACATCTACCAAGCAGCAGTTATAACCAGGTGTCCTCGCTGGTTTATGTGTTAATCAGCTATTGCCTCGTTGGACCAGCGATAGGGCCATTATGTGTTTTTCTGGCAAGTAAGAGCCTGGAATTTGGCGGTGTTAAAGCTGCCAGATCTTCCCCGATAGCCTCGAATAGCCCTCCAATGAGAATGTTTCCTGGGACATTAGATAGATAGATTAACTCTTTATTGTACACCAATATTAAAATCATACAGTACAGGAGCATGCAATTAAAAAGTATACAATTGGCACACGCGACCATCTCATCCCAAACTAAGCAGAGCTTGTACTATAGAAACCAGATAACTGATATACTACATATACTACTTTTCTTTTGGAAATACATACTTATACAGATAATTATTGGCAGACTCAGGACAAACAGAAATGTTCATGCACACACATATCTGTCCTGGGCGGTAACGAACCCACCACTTAAGCCCTGAAAGGCAAGCATTTACCAACCACGCCAACCAACCCAACAAAATGAGTAGTTGTCTAGTCTGTAATTCGGCTAAAAATACTTTAATAAGCTGGGATCGCAAACAGTCTATGAATTAGCGGTTTGAGTACTTCAAAGATATCCATAATTCAATGGAAAACAGATGCCAAGCCGTGGCAGATACTGGGTTTTCTAAAATAAAGGCAATCGCTGCCCCCAAGTAGATATCAGTGAAGTTGAAGATAAAAACTAATTCTCTGGGTTCCTGAGTTATTTTTGGACATCTTCTAGAAGCAGGTTCTGCGTCTGTTAGAGCTGATAAAAAATGTAAAAGTACTTAAGAAGTAGGCACTTATGTAATGTAATACTGATATAGTTATTCTGTACAGAAATTTCCAGTCCGCAATATGTGAGTGCATGATGATTCACGTCTTACATGTTCTAGAAGCTTGAGTAATAAAAAATTAAATTAGATTAGGCCCCTATCCAGAAAACCTATAACTGGTTTAATTGTATAGAATTAAAGCCTTTTGTGGTCTTGAACAGTTTTGATAACTTTTTGATAAAAAGGTATTGCTTCTTAAAATATAATTTTTAAGATTGGATTCCAAGATAATCCTGTGTACAAGTCACAAACTTCATATTAAAGTATGAACTAATTAATTCAGCCATTTTCATCATGAAAAGTTCAGCATAGTAAAGCAGCGTTAGGTTATAATAATTATTCGTAGCGATCTAGGCATCCACTTTGAAACTACATCAGTATTTTTTCGACCCATCTAAAGTCAAGAAATACCGTATCGGAAAGTCGCGTGATCTCGGGCTGTTGTCATTGGTTGATAAGATTATGGTGCCAATTCTATTAGAATTGGTTCGCATAACTACAAAGCTGTAATCTCTACTTCGTTACTTTCTCTATCTGCCTTCAAAGTGAATTAAAGACACGTATGTGGGCGTGGTTATAACCGCGTTCATAATGTGTGATAGCTACGAACCTACTTCATAATGAAATATATATTAAATCGTTTTGAAAGTTACTACTACTATAAGTGGAACTATTCATTTTCTAACTCCTCCTTTGTTTCTTTCTGATTAAATTCGTTGCGGGATCCAAGGCAGTTAAAGTTATTCCATGGGACATGCCTGAGCCTCACCGCTCAGTGTCATTTCATTGTGTGCCACTGTTGATCCTGGCTTACAGGTGTTGATGTGGTGGGTAAGTGGGAGGGACTAGTGTTTTTTTTTTTTTTTTTTTTTGTATATGTATGAGTTTGTATGAATATAAACAAGTTTAGTATATATATGGGCGTTTTCTACACAGTACGGCACGTGCCTCGCAGCGGCTAAGACAGTCGCCTCGCCGCTTCGTATCTCGGGTTCGATTCCCGCGCCGGACAACTTTTCTGTGACCCATAAATAGTTGTTCTGAGTCTGGATGTAATCTGTGTCCGTCTATTATATATTTATAAAGTACCCCGCGTCACAGGGAAAAGATACTCTAAAGCGGGCGTTGTGTTTATTAAATAAAAAAAAGCATACAGTACCTACCGTTTTCATCGTAAGTATTAATTAATTTTATCATATTCAAATCAAATCTGCGTACCTCATAAAGACTCATGATGCCTCTACAGTAAGCGTTCGACCAATTAAATCACAGAAAACATCGCATGCATTTTTGTATAATGTTTTCGATTTTGGTTCAAAAAGAAAAAAATGCCTTTTGCGTACATTCAGCCTAGCCTATGTTCTTGAAAGTCCGCCAATCACACTAATATTATAAAGGCGAAAATTTGTGAACGTGTGAGTGTGTATGTTTGTTACTTCTTCACGTCAAAATGGCAGGAGCGATTTTAATAAAATTTGGTATGGAGTTAACTGACACCTTCGATTAACATATAGGCTATAATTATATAAAGTTTAACACGGGTAAAACCGCGGGGCACAGCTAGTTGTATATTAAGTCTCAATATAATGGAAATAGAACACAAAACAGAATAATGGAAATGTTACAGGTGTAACTAGGAGTCACATAACTAATGTAAACCTGATTTTATAACATGACGTATACGACTATTCCACTACTTCACCGGACATTAAAGACGAGACAAATTAAGACTGCAAACTAAGTAATCCACCAGGCCCACCTTATTGGGGTTCAAAACATCGTTTACCCGGTGAAGCAGTGACATAAAAACGAAAGGTAGACTTGCTATCACAATGTTCTGATAGGATTCCTAAGACCGTTTGGTATTTATCAATTGCGTCAAGCTAATATACGTCAACCGTTTGTTCCCACATACATACATACATACATAGACTCACGCCTGTTTCCCAGAGGGGTAGGCAGAGACAACGGATTTCCATTTGTCACGATCTTTGCATACTTCTTTTGCCTCGATTACTGTCATTATATTCTTCATACATGCTCGCCGGTTTAGGGTACTTCTGACCTGCCCTTTCTTGAGAACATCTCCAATTTGGTCAGAGAATGTTCGACGTGGTCTTCCCCTTCCGGTTGTCCCATTCACACAGGCCAGGTATACTTCTTTTGTCAATCTTCTTTCATTCATCCTTTCTAAATGGCCAAACCATCTCAGCATGCCTTTTTCAATCTTTGTGACTACATCCTCTTTCACACCACAACGCTCTCTTACATCAGTATTTCGAATTCTGTCTCTCAAAGTCACACCACACATACTTCTCAGAGCTCTCATTTCCACTGCATGTATTTTACTTTCATTCTTTTTCTGCCATACCCAACTTTCACTTCCATACATTAAAGTTGGCACTAACACTCCATCGTGCACGGCTAGTCGAGCCTTCTTTGATACTTGCCGGCTACTCATAAAGGCGTGTAGTGCCCCATTCACTCTGTTCCCCGCATTTACTCTTCTAACAATATCTTTTTCATATTTCCCATCTCTCGTAAACAAAGTTCCCAAATATACAAACTCATTCACCTGTTCGACTTTCTCTCCTCCAATCACAATATCACACGTTGTCGTGTATTCATCCCTCTCAAATACCATTACTTTCGTCTTACCTACATTCATTTTCATCCCTTTCCTTTCAAAAGATTCATGCAAACTTGTTACCATCACCTTCAACTCGTCCGCCGATGATGCAAGTAAAACTTGATCATCAGCGTAAAGCAGACATTTGATGAGTAACTCATTCATCCTTACACCGCATTCACTTTCTTTCAAATCTTTTAAACAGCTATCCATGAATAGGTTAAACAACCACGGTGACGCTACACATCCCTGTCTAACACCCTTTTGGATGCTAAACCACTCGGTGTATGACCCGTTAATCCTCACGCAAGCTCTGGAATCCCTATAAAGAGATTTTAGTGCTTGAACAAGGTTGTCGTTCAACCCATACATGGACAGTACCGACCATAGTTCACTCCTCAACACTCTATCGTAGGCCTTTTCTAAGTCTACGAAGGCACAGTAAACCTTTTGGTTTTTGCCCAAAAACTTCTCTACTATGCTTCGCAGAGAAAAGACTTGATCCGTGCATCCCATTCCTTTCCGAAAACCTGCCTGTGCATCCCATATTTTCGCATCGGTTTCTTTCACAACTCTTTCAACCAATACTTTTGCATACAACTTACCAACGACGCTGAGTAGACTAATGCCCCTATAGTTTTTACAGTCTTGCCGTGAGCCTTTCCCTTTGTAAAGAGGTACGATGACAGCCTTGCACCAATCACTTGGCACTTGGCCGGTGGTATAGCATAAATTGAATAGGCTGCACAGCTGACTCGCTATGACGCCATGTCCAGCCTTCAGCATCTCGGAAGTTATCCTGTCATACCCTGGTGACTTACCTGATTTCATACCCTTAATAGCTTTCACAATCACATCCATACCAATGTCATCTTTACATTTGTTCTTGTCTATACTTAGTGAACTACGTTCACTCTCTGTTACACCTCTTTCATACAAACTTTCAAAATACTCCTTCCAACGTTTTAACACGCATTCTTCCCCTTTCACTATATTTCCATCTTGGTCTCGTATGGATTTCAGTTCTGAGGTTTGAGTTATGCCTCTTACTGATCTAACGGATTTCCAGAAAAACTTAATGTTCGTCTGAAAATCCTTAGACAACCTTCTATCAAAATTATCCTTTTGTTCATTTTTCTTTTCATTCACCACATCCTTTACAATTCCTTTCATTTTCCTATAATCATTCCAGGCCCTTTCTATATCCTCATTCGTCGCCTTATGCATTCGTTCGTTTGCTCTGGTGGCTAGCCAGTCCAACCACGCTTTCTTCTTTTCACATACAACTTTTTGTACACTTTTATCCCACCAAATATTCTTCATATTTCTTCCTCTTCGTCTCTTTATTACACCACATACTTCACCAGCTACACTCACCACACCTTCTTTGACTACCTTCCATAGCTCTTCTACTTCTCTTATGTCTTCAGATCCCTCAAACTTCTCAACCAACTTACTTTTGTACTCATCTGCCACTTCTTCCTCTTGCAGTTCCTCTACTTTTATTCTCTCTAGTACACTTTTAGTCTCAGGGATTCGGTGGCGCCATCCTTTGAATAGACCACTTATTCGGCTCATTACCAGAAAGTGGTCTGTATGGATTGCGGTCCCACGATAGACTCTTGTATCTAGAACATTTTTTCTCAGTCTTTCATCTACAATCACGAAGTCAATCATACTCTTTCTCACATTTTTCCTCTCTCGTGTAAACGTATGGATTCTTTTATGTTCAAACATAGTATTTGTAACACAAAGACCCCATTCCAAACATATCTCAAGCAGACTGTACCCATTCTCATTCTCACTCTCGTCACCGAATTGACCTAGTACTCTTTCAAAACCATCACGTTTTACCCCAACCCATCCATTAAAATCACCTAACATTATTACTCTTTCATTATACTGACTTAACCGCAACACATCTCTCAGGGTCTCCCAGAATGCCTTTCTTTCCTCTTGTTCTCGCTGTATTACAACTGCACCTATATCTACAGGAGCGTACACTCCTACTAGGAAGATACGGGTCATACCAACTTTCATTCTCAACCACATTACTCTTGCATTCACGCATTCGGACTCAGTCACACACTCAGACATACTTGTGGAAAGAATGAGACCCACACCTTGGCAACCTCTGGTGGTGTTCGGTACTCCAGACCAATACGCCGTGTATTGTCCGTGTGTTGTAGTATCACACCCTTTCCGCTTCGTCTCATTCACACACAACACATCGATCCGCTTTTCACTCATCAGCTGACATACTTCGTCCATCTTATCTTCTATTCCTCCTCCCACATTCAACGTAGCAAAACGGCTCTCCGTTGGCCGCTTTTCGCCTCTCCGGGAAACGAGACGTGACGGGTGGCGGACCACGTCGCCGCCATTTGAAGGATTAAAATGAATTATTTCCATTGCGTTCCCACGAGTATTAGGGACTAAACGGTCCACCCTCGCAGAGCCCTATACGGGGGTAAGGCGGATCCATGCTGTGTCCTATGACCGCCAACATAGACACCCTCCGTTATCGACCAGAATACCCTCTGGCCAAGGATCCCTCAGCACGGGTCGGATAACACCTTGGATCGGGGTTTTGTTTCAGGTATGCTCCCTCGGACTAAATAGCTCACTTGTTCCCACAACAAGCAATATAATTTAAATATAGGTAAGAACTATAAATATATTGTATATGTTGCTAACCAGTTAATTATAAACAATTATTATGAGTAATACACAAGTCGTACAACTAATACGTTTTCCTACTTTGGTTTTGTATTTTATTAATTCATAATTTTGACGAGATTTCCTGTTGAAATGTTCTGTATTCAACTTCAAAAATGTTACTTCTTTTTCAATTTTTAACGTCTTTTCATTTTGTAAAATTGTACGACTAGTCGAAACTGCAAAAATCTTACTGCTGTTGTAAAAAAGGGCTTATTTAAAGAGAAGATCTCCTTAGTACTTACTTTCTGTGTTCTTCATGTCTTTAGTGCATTGAGTTAGTTGTATATATCAATGGTTTAGCGATTTTAACTACGTCCAACGTTCTATAATTTCTGAATTCATGTTTAATTACTAAACGTATTCTACCGCAAAGTAGTGCGTACTTTGAACTGTATGCTTTTTAAATTAGTGTCAATTTACAAAAAATAGTTCTTCACTTGGAATATAATTTGGAAGTTTAGTTTGCCTTAAGCTAAGTTTTTAGTTTTGAATAGCATTGCACTTCAGAGTTACATTAAATTCAACGAAATTTTATTATTACTTTTTACAAAAATGAATGATAAAAGTTCACAAAGCTATAAGAGCTATTAGAACCTCTAGTTTTACAATCGGCGAACAAAATCATACTCTTACGGTTTTACAAAAAATTAAAGATCCAATTTAAAAAAAATCTGCTCTTTGGATTTGCAAACGTCGAAAGATTCAAGTTAACAAATATAGACTACTTCTGTTTTACAAAAATTTAATGCAAAATCTGAATAAAAGTCGAGTAACAAACTTCGACGTCGAATTATAATATTTTAGTAAGTTCTACTACTTATGTTTTTGAAACGTGCTATCATTTTATTTAGGTCAGTTTTACAAAAATCTTAACGTTCAATTTAACTTGTGTTTAACAAACGCCTAGTACTTCAGTTTGTAAGCAGACTGATGCATAATTAACAATATTTGTAAGTGTAACGTAACTCGATTGAGTCCAGCGGGGCAGGCCGCGACCCGCGTTGCCCAACCGTAATGTTATTCATTGAAACGACCCTCGACTCATGCTAATTCATATTTATGAACATCTTCTTTACGTTATTGAGGATTGAACATGTAGGTATTGGCCAAGAGTTCGTATAACAAGATCCTTTCGCGGCTTTTTATGATATCCGGATCTTAATCTGTAGATTTAGCAAAAAGTAGGTAGGTACAGACGCCAGCACATCCAGGTACCCCAATCTGTCAAATTTGTTTTATAGATTTTCAACTTTATCAGAAAAGCATAAGGTTCACTTTCAATTGGGGATATTTGACAGATTTAAACTTTTAGTTTAAATCTGTCAAATATCCCTATCCTATTCTATTTCAGAAATTTATGTATGATGTTTTTAATTTTCTTAGGTAAATACTTATTTAATAACTAAATAATGTAAAATTAATAGATATATTAATAAAATAGGAATATTTTTTATTATAATTTCATAGGCTTAAATTCAGATACTAATAGCTGGTTAATGATTTGTTATATAGTTCGTCTGCCCTTAATTTGACTCGTAAGAAGTGTTACAACATAGCGAAATTTATCTTTAAAAGATCAATTTGATGGTATTACAATATTAAACAACTATTATGATTTACATATGAAGGTTGTTTAAGAAGTGAAATGTAAATTGTAAGATTTGTTGATTAATTCATAATAACTATTACGAAAACGATATAGATACAAGGAAAATAATTAAATTGAATGTTATGGTTTTGATAAACACTATGTAAAATTTCTTAAAACGTCATTTATATTCAAATTTAAATAAAGAAGTCGGCAATAGAATAGACACATCAGTCACATAGCCACCTGTAAAGAGTCTTATTATATTTATTTCCAGCCAGGTTTCTAAGATTTTCAGGAATTTTATTTTAGACTGTGAATTCCAATTTAGTAGCTGACAGTGTTGCTGACTGACACTACCGTGATTTGGAGAGCACTTAAGGCGCCACCAGTTCACGTAAAAATTTCATGCGAGGGGTTGAAGTACGCGCATAGCCGCCCGCAGCTGCGGGGCGGGAGGGAAGTTACGGCGCTCGTTGATGCCACGCGCGGGCAGATTCTTGTTATTAATAGGTCTTTACCTATGAAATTGCCGTTTTGTATGAAAAAATTTAAACGAATTTTTTTCATGAATTTTTTTATTTGTATTAATCGAAGTAATCACCCATGCAATCAATGCATCTTTGCCATCGCAGTGGCAGTTTATTGATGCCCTTCTTAAAGAAATCAGCTGGACGGGAGGCAACAAATTCTTCAAAGGCATTTTGTACTGCCTCTCGGGTATTGAATTTTTTTCCCGCCAAGAAGTTATCCAAATTCTGGAAAAAGTAGTAGTCTGTAGGCGCAAGGTCTGGTGAGTAGGGCGGATGACGGAGAGCTTCCAACCCCAGTTCTTGCAACTTGGAGACCGTCTGCTGTGCAGTATGAGGTCGCGCGTTGTCGTGCAGGAGCAGCGGAGACGAGCGATTGACCAATGCTGGTTGGAGATGCGCCAGCTTCTCCATCATTGTGCTCAGTTCTTCACAGTACACATCTGCAGTAATGCTCACCCCGTTTGGTAAGAAGCTGTGATGAATCACACCGGCGCTAGACCACCAAACAGTGACCATCACTTTTCTAGGGGTAAGTTTTCGTTTAGGGCATTATTTAGGTGCTGAACCAGGATCCAACCAACTTGCTGAGCGCTTGCGGTTATCAAACAGAATCCATTTTTCATCGCAGGTAACAATGCGGTTCAAAATTCCTTCATTTGTGTGTCTGTTGAGCAGTGCAAGGCACGTCTCGACGCGTACTTCGCGCTGGCGATCATTGAGTTCGTGGGGCACCCATTTGTCAAGCTTTTTTACCTTGCCAATTTGACGCAAATGGACCAATATTGTTTTGACGCTAACGTCGAAAGCTGCTGCTAATTCAGCCGTAGATTGTGTATCATCAGCTTCCACAACCGCCTTTAATTCGTCATTGTCGACCAAAGTCTTCGGACGACCGCGAGGTTCATTTTTCAGGTCGAAATTTCCAGAACGGAAGCGAGCAAACCAATAACAGGTGGTGCGTTGGTTTGTAGTGTTAGCTCCGTAAACGTCGTTGATGTTGCGTGCCGCTTGTGCCGCGTTGCTGCCACGACGGTACTCATATTCCATAATTACTCGAATTTTTAACGTATCCATGATGACGAAAAAGATTGAAATGCGATGAAAATGTAACACTTATCAATAAAGAAATGACTACTTTTGGAAAAAAGAATCCATGTTTTTAAAATAAAATTAATTTGAAATTAGAATTCTTAGCCAAACAAAAATTATTTTGAGTTGAAATGGCCAGTACTGCAGAACGGCAATTTCATAGGTAAAGACCTAATATTTTAGTTTCGGTGTGCACACAGTGTAAAAATAGTAGTAGTGCAACTTCAATTTTATGGTATTTATTTTTTTTTGGGCATAGGAAGTGGTTGATGGGTAAGTTAAATGAATACAGTAATAACTTATAAATATATTTTATATCTATTAAATGGTATAACCTCTTTCAGGTTTTGCATACGCTTCATTTAATTTACAATGTTTGCAATTATTTTACATTATACAACTGATCTTATATGTAATGTATATTTATGATAAAAAATTACAAATAACCAAAGGGCTGCAACTTTCGAACGGCATGACCAATTTTCATGAAATGGCCTTCCCAATTAAACTAACTATCAGATGAAATAAAGGCATTTTAAACGGTAGATCCCTTTAGAAGCTGCTATGGATGCACACAAATACAGGCAGACAGGCACACAAATATTATACACGTTAAACTTATGACACCTTGTTTAAAAAGACCGGACTAGTGCAAGTCAGACTCGCCCATGAAGAGTTCCGTAGCAGCAAGTATTTCAGTTGATTAAATGAAAGAAAATAGCGGTCTACGATTTATTATTAAAAAAACTACTTGCTCGATCTCGTTCAAACAAATTTTCGTTGTTAGTTTGCATGGTAATGTATACCAAATACTTTTTTAGTTTTGTCATTCTCTTATTTTAAAAGTTAAAAGGGGGCACAATCATTTTACCACTTTGGAAGTGTGGCTCGGGCAAACTATTCGGTTTAGAAAAAAATAATATTAGAAACCTCAATATCATTTTTGAAGACCTATCCATAGACACCCCACATGCATGGTTACGATGAAAAAAAAAAACTTGAGAGGTGTCAAGGGACACCCGGATGGATCTAAGTTCTTTTCGATTAATTAGTGAAGGAATTGACTGGCCACCGTGGCCTGAATTCGGCTAGGAGGACATTATTATTATTACATGTTTGGTTTCGAGAGGGTCAACAAGATACGGTGACCAATTAACATCAAGTGGTCTATATACTTATTTCATGTCGAGAGCGGCCATAGGCTACGGTGACCTCTTAACTTTGTATACTTGTTTGGTGTTAAGAGCGTCCATAGACTACGGTGACCGCTTAACACTGTTAACTTGATTCGTGTTGAGTACGACCATAGACTACGGTGACCTCTTAACATTGTATAGGTACTTGTTTGGTGTTGAGAGCGCCCATAAACTACGGTGACCGCTAAACATTGTAAACTTGATTCGTGTTGAAAATGACCATAGGCTCTGGTGACCTCTTAACATCGTATACTTGTTTGGTGTTGAGAGGGACCATAGGCTACTGTGACCACTTAGCATCACGTGGTCCAAACACTTGTTTGTTAGAAGCGTCTATAGGCTACGGTGACCGCTTAACATCACGTGGTCCGTATACTTGTTTGTTGGAAGCGACCATAGGCTACGGTGACCGCTAAGCATCACGTCGTCCATATACTTGTTTGTTAGAAGCGACCAAAGGCTACGGTGACCGCTTACCATCACGTGGTCCGTATACTTGTTTGTTAGAAGCAACCATAGGCTACGGTGACAGCTTAGCATCACGTGGTCAGAGAAACATGCGCACGCCGCACAGCTGCAAAATATGTCGTGAACAATTTTTCGTGATATTTTTTTCTGTCTAGCCCCCTTTCACAACGCGCGATAAGGAACTTCGTTCCAAAAATTTTTGAATTTCAGTTCTATGTAAGAGGACCTCCCAATTTTTTTTTCTATTTTTGTTTAAAAATCTTAATGCGGTTTACCGAATACATCAACTTACCAAGATTCAACGGTACAGCTCTTATAGTGTCGGAAAAAAGTTGCTGTGACATACTGACGGACAGACAGACATGACGAACCTATAAGGGTTCTGTTGTTTGCCATTTGGCTACGGAACCCTAAAAAGGTGGAAAATAAGTAAATGATACAATCATTTTACCGATCAATTATTTATAAAAAAGAAACTAAAAGATAGGTGTGATAAGTTTAACGTGTGTATTTGAGTGTATGTCTGTGGCGTCGTAGCTCCTTAACGGATTGTTTAAAAGCTAGTATTAAAAAATATGTTTGAAATTCTTAATTATTAAAAAATCTGCGAAATTAAAAACCGTTATCTCTTCTTTATCGTGTATTCTGATACCTGCACTGAAAGAGACATCCTTGTTGCATGATATATTATTTACGTCTTCCGTAATGCATAGTACATTATTAGACTATTTGTTCTCCTTGTCTGTTTCATCGTCCCTTAATGGTAATCCCCTACTATTGCGTGAGTGAACCAGCTCAACAAGAATTTGATTTTTGTTAAAATAACCAGCTATTGCTCCATCTTATTTTTCCAAAACTGTTCGTCTTTATTTATTTTAATGACTTTGAATGGTGCTTTCTCACTTTCCCATATACCTAAAATACACTTTTCTCTGCCACTAATATTCAACTGACCTTGGGTTTGAAAACACCAATTACTGTTTAGATTTTTTATTGTATTAATAAATTTCTATGATTTGTCTTGATAGCTACATCCATGCCAACTTTGGAAGGAGCTACTGGACATTTTATTTTAACCAATGTGTCATCACCTACTAGTCCATCTGGACTTCGCCCCAAGGAATGGATAAATAGGCCACAAGGCACAATTTTATATTTTCTTTTTTAGCCAACTGCGCTAGAGCAATTTTTCCATGTGATACAGAAACCACGTTAGAAATGTTCTTTTTGTACAAAATATCTTTTACTAAATTTCCAGGACCTTTTTTCCTTTAACAACCCTTCCAAAATTTGAAGCGGTGAGTAATTTTTTCCCTCAGCTCTAACCATTCACAGATGTCTCTCTGTAAAACTGTTTGTCTCTCCACCGCCTTTCTGTCTACTAAAAGACCTTCTAAATTTTCTAAAAACTTTCAATTTATCCACGATGTACTGTTACCAAACACGCTAGACCAACGTTTCCGTCAATTGTTCTACTGTTCAATCCTATACACTATGTACTGCGGGCCACCTACTAGCGCAGACTTCACTATTATGGACTCTATTACTAAAGAGTTAAAGTGCTATTAGAGTAAAATATTATCGGTCATTTCGTTGACGTGTTTGACGTTTCCTTGTCCCAATTTTGCTAAGTAATCTATGACGTTTATTTACCATTATCACAAAAACAATTACTTCTAAAAATTTTAAAAAACAGTTCACAAAAAATCTTATAACCTGCCTAATACTACAAAAATCATTGCTACTTTGGATAAAGTAATTCCTGTCTTATATTTATTGAAAATTTTATTAAGTTGTTCGGCGATCAGAGCGACACAGAAACCACGTCCCGCGGCCGCGTCTGAACGCGAACTGAAAGTACAAGTCGTTCCGACATTTGTTCTTGTCACTCGATTAATAAGGTCGAACTTTGCGTAACGAAGGGCAGTCGCTTGTAAATGCAGGCTCTGAAGTCAATTTATATTTAAGGTTTTTATTTAATTTTGTAAAAAGTAAAGAGCAAAATTATAAAATAAACGGTCTATTCTTTTAGAAACCTTTTAAGGTACTAACTTCTTAAATAAAATATGCTGTTGTCGCTTAAAAATATGGAGAAATAGAAGAAGCAAATTTATAATCTTAGGTCACTTCACATTTTTTTTTTGCTTTAGACTTTTGTTATTTTGGAAATCTAGTTGGTTCATTATTTTATTCATATTCTTCGCTTCCTACTGTATTTTTCTTAGTTTAGTATCTATTTCGAGACGTGAGATTCGTAAGAAGAAAAAGGGGCTTCTTACTGAGTTTTCAACTACGACGTCGCCTTAAAGCCTTCAGTGATCTACCTAACCTTTTTCCGGTCGTGTTGGCTAGCCGTCCCATCGAATCAAAAGCCAAGGAAGTAGTAAGTGTACCTGTTTTTGCCCACAACCACTTGATATGTCCCATGCAAATGTGATCCCCATCTCCATTGTGAAATTCAACTAGGTAGACATTATTATTGGTTAAGTACTCTTAAAAAACCTATACAGTTTGACGACCGCCGTTGCTTAGCTGGTAGTGAACCTGCCTTCTAATCAAAAGGTTACAGGTTCGATCCCCGCACAAGACAAATATTTGTGTTCATGTTTGACATGAATATATTTAATTATTATATAAATAAGTATTTCTATCCGTTGTCTAGTAAACATTGTACAAGTTTTGTTTAGATTGGTCTAGATGGCGCAATGCCAAGGTATTTATTAATACTTTAAATGTAAGAATCGGATATTAATCCCACTAAAGTCAGAGTTACACTGTCCGTTTTTGCGGCGTAACTATTCGAACTACTGCGTATTAGAATACGTTCCCAATTGTTAACTCAACTCGGCCAAGGGTTACTAGAATTTTAACGAAGTAAAAACAGTTCAATCTCACATAATGACATTGTACAAAGCTTCACACAGCAAAACATAAAGCTAGGTGCACAATAATACCCCGCTTCTGGCGCAATATGCAGTTTTTGCGCAACGCCGATTCGGTTGTATGCGTTGCAACGCCCGTGTGAAAACTACTTCTTATTTTACAGTTTCATTGTCATGTAGTGGCGATTTATAAGTGTGTGACTTCAGCCTTAATTGAGATTAAGCATAGATAATGAGTTGCGAAACAAA
This sequence comes from Pseudoips prasinana, assembly GCA_951640165.1. Classification (NCBI taxonomy): domain Eukaryota; kingdom Metazoa; phylum Arthropoda; class Insecta; order Lepidoptera; family Nolidae; genus Pseudoips; species Pseudoips prasinana. Next base: position 12,728,838 of record OX621254.1, read on the forward strand.
ACGGTTAATATATAGTTAGATAAGTTAGTATATAAAGGGTGGAAGTCACGGCCTACCGTAAGCAGTTATACCAATGTTTCGCATGGCAGTAAAGTCTATAATATCTTATACATAATATGCGGTATATATTTGTTGAGGTAAATCTCATATTGCAAACGAACTGGATAGTAATAAGGTCAATAAAAAAAAAGAATTAGGGAAATATCAAAAGCAAATATCAGCTAATTGGCGTTTTGTAATGAATTAAAACGTTTTTATGTCATTTGGAAGTTGATGTACTTCACGTTTTTCGGTCTTATAGGCAAATCAAGCTCGTCCTTAAGTTTCATTCCCTATATTGGAGTGTTTATAAACCTAACACAAAAAATAAAATAATAAAAATAAATAAATAATACAGATTTAGAAATGTCTATTTAATGTGTGTGACAGCTGTCATTTCCTGTGTCTATTCTTTTTGCTACCATTAATGTGCTCTGTGTCCTCTATTAAAATATCTCAATTAATCTGGCTTTTTGTGTTTATGTTGGTTTTTAACCCTTTTGATTATGGGCCTAGCACGCTTCCACTGCCCTTTGAGACGCTTCTCCTATCCGCCTTTAACTCAAAACAGTCTCATACATTGCGATCCTTAAGATTATCAGAAAACCTAAAATGTTTATAACATTTACGGTTACTCGTTCAGGCTAACCACAGATACCTGATCTCTTTTCGATCGGATGATGAGAGTGAGGGATACGACAGTGCACCTGTATTTGCACACACAATTGTTGTAAAATATATTAGTTCGGTTTTCTATAAAAGCGTGTTTTTGATTTATTATTAGGTTTTAGAACGGCAATAGAAATACACACTGAAAATTTCACACCCCCAATTACGGCTTATTTACTACCCGCTACTACACAGTTTTATTAGGTACACTTTGGTTACAGAATCCTGAAAACATAATCTAATTTTCTCTTGTGGTTAATACTATTAATTTGTATACTTTATGACGAGCCTAACTTTTTTTTCTGGATCCAAAAACTTCTTTATCTTTTGTTTTTGGTATGCTGTCATTTAAATTGTATATTTTTAAATAGGTAAGAACTAAGTTGGACTGTAAGATAGGTCGATGACTTATGACGTTATGTTCTTGGTTTCCCACGGCAATTTGGATTTCTGTATAATACTGGTGTTCGTATCAATTTGGTTAATTTGTTGCAAAATATATGAAGTTATGGGTAATTTAGATTGTATACTATTTTTGTACTTTATGTGGTATAGTATTGTTAACATGAAAATAGAATAAGTATTTGCGTAATTTTAGGCTTCCAAAATATTACGATTTCTTTTCATATGCTCCAGTACAGAATACAGTAGTCCATTGTATAGACTACCTACTTTATTCATAAATCAGGAAATGTAACCACTCACCAAGAACAACTAAATCGTATAATAAATTCTCTGACTAAATCTTAGATGTTCTCAGACAGATCAGAAGTATCCTAATACTAACTCGGAGAGTATTTATGAAGAGTATAATAACAGTAAACGAGGCACAAGCGGTGTGCAAAGATCGTGATAAATGGAAATCCGTTGTCTCTGTCTCTCTGGGTAACAGGCGTGAGTCTATGAATGTATGTAATATCAAGTTATTAACCTACAATTCAAACAAATTACATATTTTTAAAGACAAGGGCCGCGCTAGTGTAATGAATCCGTGCGTTTTAGTGGACAAACATAAAATTGATGGACACAAATTAACATAGACTCAGAACAACTACTTATGGTCACACAAATAGTTGTCCTATGCAGGGATAGAAACAAGTGGTGAGGTGACAGCTTTAACCGCTGCACTGCACCTGCAGACTTGCAACTTTAGTTTTAACTTTTGTTTTAACTTTAGCCTAGTTGGTAGTGCTCCTGCCTACGAAGCTGGTGGTCCTGGGTTCGAATCCCGGTAAGTGCAAATATTTGTGTGATGAGCACGAATATTTGTTTCTGAGTCGTGGATGTTTTCTATGTATGTAAGTATTTATCTACCTATATAAGTATGTATATCGTAGCCTGGTAACCATAGTACAAGCTGTGCTTAGTTTGGGGCTAGGATCATCTTAGTGACATTGTCCCAACATATTATTATTATTAAATTACTATGTGGTTACTTCTAAAACACCAACAACCTTGCAATACTAGATAGTTAACACCATAAGCAACAACTTTTGTTCTACAACTTTTTTAATTTGTTAGATTTTACTAAGTATTAATATACAAAATTAAGTATTAATTTAATTTCCCGCTTGAATGTTTATAACTCTACGTACATCGCAAAGACGCGCTCACACGCGCCAGATTAGCGTCGGTCGCGCGTCGTCCTTTCATTTATGAATGAAACATAGACCTACAAATGACACAACAATACAACAAAAACTTTTAAATATATTTTTTTCGTATATTGAGTTATATCCGAACTCGTAGAACAAAAGTTGTTGCTGCTGATGTCAGCAATATAGTCCTGCGAGGTTGTTGGTGTTTTACAAATAACCAAATATAGGTTGTTGCCAATACTCCCCAAAAATATGAAACCGTAACTAAACTTGACTAATCACATTACAGCTGACCTCAACTTTAGAAAGGTAAATTACTGTAGTAATTAAGAAAAAAAACGGTCGGTACATATGGCAGCCAAAGGCTATTGTCTCGGGGAAAAATATACTTTATATGTATAGAAACGTTTTTATCAGATTTTCGCACGGTCAACTCTAACTGTATACAGTATGTTCGTTTAGAGGTAAATTTATGGATATTACAGTGGAAATATTGCTGGAATTAAGTATTTGGTTAATCTTAATTAAGTTACTGTGATTAAGAGTAAACGGCGTGCAGTTGAAATTTTATTTTGTATGGAATTAATGACAAAGAATGCTTTGTCCTACATTTTTTGGATTTTTCATTTTTACCAAGACTCTTACTCAGACTGGTCGTATATTTTTTTTTATAAGCAAATTTAAATAAGAAGAGTATATCAGTGGTTAGTAAAGATCACCAGAATTTAGGTATTAATTCAGGTAGGGAGGACGATACAGAATCGCGTGTGTTATGTTTTACATGCGTCACTACGTTTACCCCTTATTATAAATATCTCCACCTTTCCATAGAAAAAAAAACGCAAGTTTCCGAGTTATCTGAAAACAGTATCGTAGGATATGTATATTTATTTGAAAAAGAAACCAATTTGATATTATGTAGTATACCACCTCATACGTGTTACTCGCGATATAGAAATTTGTTATAAAAATCATGTTAAATCATGGCAATCTATCCTAATTTCAAACTTAATTCAAATCGGTTCAGACGTTTTGGCGTTATCGAGTCAATAACATCGACACATTGAAACATACAAACCTTTACATTTTTTCTTAAAAAAAAGCATTGCCCGTACTAGGGAACTACATTCCTGTATCGCAAGGAACTTAATAAATATGACTTACGCGGACACAGAACACACCCAGACTTGAACAATAATATGTGGGTCATACAAATAGTTATCCTGTGCGGGGATCGAACTAGATACACAAAGGCGTCGCGGTAGTACGTGCAGTCATGTAGGTAAGTTACATTAAGAAACATAAACATCATCAATATTTAAATCTTCGTAGATTACGAGTCAGCCTGTATACATAAGGCAATGTGGCAATTAATACGTTTGCGCTAGTTGTGCCACTGTTGCGCCACAGTTGCGCACTCTCCTTGACTGGCTCCCGAAATATGCCCCCGATTTGTAAGTACTAGCCTTGTGAAATGTTATTTTTATATAAGGATTTTTCAAGTCTTAGCATAGGTAGGTAGGGAATTAACGCCCACCATCAATAAAAAATAAGAAATCAAGAATGTTGGCATAAGCAAAGTGAGATACGCCGATTAAAAAAAAAATAGGTATATAGAACTTTTTTCTGTGTCAACCAACTCAACTGTACATACGTATTATATCTATAAGTTATTCATATTATTGACTATGTGCCATTACATTAATATTACTAAGATACATAATTTAGAACCAACAATTGTTAAACTTATAACAAAACCATAGAAAAATACATACGGGGCAGTCTTTGCGGACTGCCAATAGAAGTAAAAAACAATTTTTAATTTCTCATATCTGAAAATATAGTGTTTATTTGATCCGAGTATCGAGTGGAAGATGCTACTTCCCACCTTTGGGCGGGTAAAGACTCGTTGATAGTAATTGCATCCCTCCCTAAGGTGGGCAAAAAAAAAAAAAAAAAATAGGCAGTCAGCTGTAAAAAATCTAACATAATTAAGAAGAAAATGCTGCGGTGATATGAGTGTATAAACGGCCAGTGTGAATTAAATAAAAAACCCACCGTCTTAGGAATATTCGATAGGCCTCATGTTCAGGACACGAGTTTAACAGTTTTTACCCATTCCAAAAAAGTGCAGAACGCAGATGATTCAACTTCAAAAAAAAAAATTATAAACTAACCAGCGCAGCGGGTAAGGTTCCCTAAATACTGCCAGCATTACCATATAAAATAAAATTTGTTAAAATTATCACTAACTCACATTACCGTGATAGTGTTGCATTACCATAATACCGTTATCATGACCGCTAACATTACCGAATATGCTAAAACTTTGAAAGTGCCAATGTGACATCATTGCCTTGTTCACTTCGATGGGCAAAATAAGGTCATCAATAAAAAAGAAATGCGTAACACATCAAATTCGGCCGTAATAATCCAGAACTTGTATTTTTAATAAATTAAAAGTATTCTTTGGTTTTTTTAGATCCCTACAGGGCTTTAGGTACTTAAAGTTAAGCGTTGAAAAGATATTTTCCGAATCATTATTGAATAATATAGCGTATATATAGAAAACTATTGTTAATTCATATTTATGCTTTATTCATAGTGGATCCCAATTTGACTAAACTGAATTTGACTAAGAATTAATCACCTTTTATGTAGTTTTAAAGGCTGTTATTAGATCACGTTGATTTACGCTCAAATTATTTAGTTATTTACGGTCAAAATTGTTTAATGTTATGTGTAATACGATTAAAATAGACAAAGTTTTCAATCGTATAATCGTTTTGCCAAAAACTGTAATATAAATAATAGGTAGTAAGACAACTTTGATAAAAAAATATTTATCCAATATGACAGAAAAAGACATTTATAAACCATAATACCAGATTCCCCAAACCCCGAAACACATAATTCACAAAAAAAGTTCCGTTAGACAATACGAATTTAGAATTTATCATTTTTTTTAATATCCTTCATTGTTCGAATTTCGAAGTACGCAAGTATAAAGGACGGTACACACCGCCGCATACGAATTACGCACGCACGTGACGCGACTTCCGCTCGGGGCATCGCACTATCAGCTGATGATACATTCCTTTTGCGTTTGATAAGTATGATTTTAATGCTTTATACGAAAATCAAAATTAGAAATGCGTAGAATGAAGTATTTACAATATTTTATTACGGTAGATGAGCACCTTACTACGTTTGAAAATGTATAATTGGCTTTGGAATCAATATAAATGATAAATATGTGCCTAATTTAACTCGACCTGTTTTGCGAAAAATAAATTAGATCAGTGCAGTAAGGAAGCATCTCTCTTATTTTTGAGCAGTCATGAAAGAAAACAAATCTGCATACATTTTATATGGTTTTTTTTTATAAATAATCCTAACTGAGTTTTTGTCCTTTCAGGAGATAGATAAGCTTTTATTCTTTATAATGCAGCAAACAGTATCTATCAGTGCTTTTTGCAAATTTGAAGTTGTAGTGTGCACAGTTCTGTAAATTAGAAATCTTTTTGCCGAAGATGAATATCACCTTAAAACTAAAAACTTAACACGCCATTTTCGCTTGATTATCGTTAAATTACTACACACCGTTATAAACGACAACCCTACATATAAATCACTTCTATATTACTACAAATTCACTCTTATTATGTATACAATAAAGCCATAATAACCGCAGTAGTAATATAGTCGTTTTCTACAAATTAACTTCATTGTGTTATATAGAGGTGAAAAGATTTTCCCACGAAAAAAGGAAAACTTGTGTGTCGAAACTCTTGCGACACGGTTGCGTGTCATATGGTGAATGGCACGTAAGGGTCACGCGTTGACATATGAATAAAACCCCTTTAGTAGTCTAGAATTGGTTAGTGGCTAGCTAAAATATGAAAAATAGTCGGTAATACTACTCGCAATTTAGCAATAAAAATTATTGTTGCCTGTGTTAATTAAGAGGTTATTCCGTTAGGCAATCTTTGCGTGATTTGAGTATCAAACATACAAACTTTTAAATCAACACTAGTTAGATGGTATAATTTTAAAACACTTGAGACGAAACAGTTGAACCAGAGCAATATCCTTACTGGTGGAAAAGGGAACATTGACCACTGGAAATATAGTCGAGATCGCCTAGTGGTTAGAGCTTTGGACTGTGGAGTAAGTAATTTTGAGTTCAAACCCAAGGCGCGCACCACTGCCTTTCAAATTCATGTACAAACTAGAAATTAATTAACTAGAACGGTGATGAAAAACATCGTTAGTAAAACTTCATGTAAGACAGTTCCCAAAAAAAAATCTTGATGGCATGTGACCTCTGCCAACCCGCACTAGACCAGCGTGATCGACTATATTGCCTATGCCATCTCCTAGTGAGAGGAGAACCTTGCCCTGTAGTTGGATAGTAATGGGCTGAATTATCAAGAAAGCCTTCTTCTATTTTACTCAGATGGCATTCCAAAATTCTGGACTGAAGTTAATGTGATTAGTTAAAGATTAACGTAGATGGCGTTGTAAACAGAACTCTACCATCAACAGTGGGTGTGCATGCTTCTTTATAAATAGAAAATGAGAAAAATGAATCCTCTTGAATCTTTTGTTTACCATACACAACAATGTTAAACCACTTAATTACGTAAGTATATTAATTAAATCGCCATTTAATTTTCTTACAAACATCGAATAAAAAAACCTGGATAAAATAATCTTGCATGACATTGGACATTAATTACTCAGACGAAGGGCATGGGCTATTTGAAAAAACTTAGCATCTGATATCTCTGTAATTTTCTGTTTTTCCTTATAGCCTGTCATCGTCGTAGTTATACATTTTCTTGTGCTGTTAAATAAAATGGCCGCTAAATGGTTTTATAAGTTTTATATATTTTCTTTTATTTTTATTATTTCTGTTGTTATATTAATCTGTACTAGCATCCTACTAATATTATAATGGCGAAAGTTTGTGAGTGTGTGACTGTGTGAGTGTGTATGTTTGTTACTTCTTCAAGTCTAAACGGCTGGAGCGATTTTAATAAAATTTGGTATAGAGTTAGCTGACACCCTGGATTAACAGATTGGCTATAATTTATAAAGTTGAATACGGGTAAAATCGCGTGGTACAGCTAGTATTAAATAATTATGAAAGTAAGTTTATAGTCAGTAATAAAAATACGATACAATTTTTAACGGGAATAACTCCAGAGTTATTGAGACCCAAATAAAAGCTTTACTATAATGCATTTACATTTAGCGAAATATCATCATATTATATGTACAAAACGAGATTTTATAGGATGTTATAATAAGATCTACGGATTCGTATTAAGTTTAAATACAATGTTCCGACTGCAACGCCGCAATAGCCGTGGTCGAAAGTCTATTGGCATTTCGGCAAGTAACTAGTTATTTTATTTTAAGATATTTCTGATGTATTCCTATCCTTATTATAAGTTTTAAATTAGGAATCACCAATTTTTTACTCATAACCATAGCTAGTTGCACTGATCGGTCTGATAGGCGAGGAAAAACACTTAGGTACGCAGTCATGCCATCAGCATGGGTGACCGTCAAAGTGGATTCATTTCGTACCCCAAAAGCATGGAGATGCTCAGAGCTAAGTTGTTGGTCTCAGTGATTGCCGTCATTTGACAGTTTATGTCAAACAATGTCGGAGGCTTGCACAACCCTGACAGTGTAACAACTGCCTAAAGGATAAAAATAAGGAATCATTTCTGCTTTATGGACGTATAATACAGGTGGAATATTGTATAAATTAAGAAAAAAAAGTTTAGTAATATAAATAGTGCTGCTAGCTGAATTTAAATGTCGAATAAATAAATCTGGCAACTTGAAACCAAAACATAAAAGATTATTGTCTTGTCGTTCGATGGCTGAAATAATTACAGAAAGCCGTTTAGGAGGACGAACTAGGAGAATAAGTAATTTCAATTTTTGTTAGCTTCGTCTATTTTCTTTTTTAGACGTAAGCACGGAGAACGACACAGCGTTAATTAATCTTAAAAGTAAATAAATATGCAGTTAAAAACTTTTTAAACAGAAACTTTTTAAGATAAATGCTGAAGAGTAATTTTATTAACCGGACCATTAAACAGCATTTGAATATGTAGCATAAAGATGGTATCACATACACACGTTTAGTTATACGTGTTATTGAGAAATGTGGTGGGCGTCATGTTCGTATGTATTGTCCATACACCGTTACCAATTAATCACGCCACGTCATAATTGAAGAAGCAACGATTTTTCAAGACGAATGAATTGATAAATGAATAGTTATTTTACCTATTTCTGTAACAATATAAAAAAAACCGAAAAAAAAGATTTTATTCACTTCAGACTTTAAAATTTTAAATTTGGCAGGTTGGCATAGTTGGTAGATGCTTGCGTTTCACGCCGCCGGTTGTTGGTTCGATTCCCACCAATCCTGAGTCTGAGTGTAATTATCTATGTATGTATGTATTTACCCGGGATATTTATTTATTATGTATTAAGACTAATAATTTATATTAATTAATACTAATTGATTATATACTGTCTTATTTTTAAAACAATGCTTTAGTACCTACTTAATGGGCATCAGCATGGGCAGGTCGTAGTGAGTTAGCCTCACCATAGCCTAGTTGGTAGTGCTCCTGCCTACGAAGCTTGTGGTCCTGGGTTCGAATCCCGGTAAGTGCAAATATTTGTGTGATGAGCACGAATATTTGTTTCTGAGTCATGGATGTTTTCTATGTATATAAGTATTTATCTATCTATATAAGTATGTATATCGTCGCCTGGTACCCATAGTACAAGCTTTGCTTAGTTTGGGGTTAGGATGATTTGTGTGACATTGTTCCTAGATATTATTGTTATTATTATAGTTAGCTGTCCCAATATATTAATTTATTTATAAACACAAGTCGTTATTAAATAAAATATATATACACTCATCCCCCAAAAAGGTTCCCGTTCAACAGCCGCAACCGATGCGTAGTATTACGAGAGCGTAAGAATACGAGAGGCCGGACGGATCTTGCCACAGTCTCATTAAAGATTCTAGGTCGGTCTGCAATCGTTAATTAGCGAGATAAGTACTGTATTAATTGTGTACGCCATTGGAGCTACTATCGCGCCATCTCGCGGTGAGCGGATTAGGTTGAGCGCAGACGTGGAGTTTTTGTTCGTGCGATTTTAATTTTAATTCCATCCTGTACTACAAGTATATATAATAATTACTTATTACTTTTTAAGTAGTGACTTCATTATTGTAGCAAAATAGTTAAAATAACAATTTCCCTCCTAAATAAAGAGCTTCCTACGAAATGCATTTTACGGCACCGGTAAAATTTGACATTTTATAATATTCTGTCACATTTGTTAATTATAGGGCGAGTCTTAAACAAACGTTCATCTTTTTCCTTTAAAAGACTTAACGTATAAGTAAGACTTATATTGTCATGTATAATTAAAGTATTATGTATAACAAGACTTAACGAAATGGAAATTACTTTAGTGTAGTTTTCAAGGCACTAAGTAGACCCCTAACATGACTTAACGACTATTAAAGTGATCAAATCAAATGTAAAACGGTGAAAATCAATGTTAAAAAATATACCACCGCGGCGGCGTAACGGTCACATATCTATAGACTGACCTCATGCTGACCTAAATACTTAACCTCCCTAATCAAGAGCAAATTAAAAATTAAAGAGGAATAAAAGAGGAAGTTGGCGATGCTTCTACTGATTCTTCTAGCGTTACTCTTAAGAACGCGACGGTAAAATCGCAGAACTGCACCCGGCTTTATCAGGATGATTTTTGTTCTTGCATACATTTGTACATTTTAGAGTTCTCAGCTCGAGGTCCCACTTGTTTCAAGCTTTTGTAATCCGATGTTTGTTTAACATTCACGAATACAGATTAAGATAATTAAGTTCAAATTGAGAGAAATTAGGAACATTTGGTATGTTTTGCAAATAATGTATAGTTGCTGATATTATAAATCTCAACTTTTAAACAAAACTTATTTTTTTAATTTTAAATTTGGAACAAATGTATGTGGAGGAAGAAGTGCAGGTTTCTCCAGATTAACATACATGTAAGACCGAGATACTCCGTAAGGGTGTGTATCGTTATTTTTATAACCCGATGGAAAAGACGAAACTTGCATTCATATGAAATCTCATAAATCTCCATGGTGGTCCGTCGCAATGGAGACTACCCAATGTTCGCAAACACAGGTGTATTCTAATTTCCACACCCTTAATTCGATGCAACTGTTATCTGACATGACCGAGTGGACGTCAGTTGTAGAATCGCCATTTCAGTAGTATTGTTTTTTAAACCCAATACATTTTTTGGCTCAGAATCTAAATATACAGCCAGAGAAAGTTTTTTTTTAATTTGACGTTTACAGTAAGCCTAGGTTACTTGTTGCTTTACCGGACAATATTAGAACAACGAAACAGACACTAACTACAATTTAGTAGGTATCTGGTACGTATACTATAAAAATATCATAATTTTAAATATAATTATTAAATGTTATCTTTTTAATAATCTTTTAGTACTTGCTCACTAAACTTTAGTAGAATGCCAGTCATGTTTTTTATAATTATATATTTAAATATAAATAAAATAAATGTTTAATTTATTATCTACTTTGCAACTTTGTTTCAACTGTCTTACTTCAACTGTGATAAAGTGCATATATGTGAAGATATTTCCGTACCTGAAACAAAAAAAAAACATTTACTAAAATGAGATAAAATTATAATAATTATTTGGCAACACGAAATCCTAAAAGAGAATAAATTTAATTTATTAATTACCTTCCATACAAAAACATGTTATGAATAAAGTTAGGGCATAAAGTAAAAATAAAATTCAAATGTTATCACTGTCATAAACTATAATAACGTATATACGTTATTATAGTTTAAAGTCCTACACAACTATCATCAGTTCTCGGATATCCTTTTTATTATGAATGTGGAAATTGAATGTTTTTAGATGTAGTTAAATAGTAATTTACATGCATCTTCTTAGCATTAAAAAGCTAGATACCCACAATACCTTGCCCCTACTTCATATAATTACTTGAAAATGATGACAGAGAATTTCAAACGTTTTATTTTTTCAAATATGTTGTTATTATTATATATTATGTAACTATACAAATTAGTTGCTTTTCATTTGTTATAAGGCGAGGCAAGAAATATCAAAATCAATTCAAAATACAATTATTGCATGTGCATATTTTGGCAGTCGGGAGGACGTTGCAAATTGCATCCCGGCTTGATTAAAGTGACAATTAGCGGAATTAACGCTACATATTAATATATTATTTTGAATATTATGGATTTCCACAAAGTAACGCCTGATTCTATTTCCTATAAATTCTAAATTTGAGTTAATAGATGCATAGGCATTTTAACCTAAGATCTGCCGAATTGGATAGGCCACAGCTTGTTAAGGTACATTTTAGAGATCATTAAAACAAATGAAATCGTTATTCTGTCAGAACATGGTTGGTACTTGATGTCAGTCAGTGTATTTAAAAAAAATCCAAGCGTATGTTGCTTATTTAATAGATTAGATTAATATTAGTCATTTCATACTTTAATAAATTATGAGGTTTGTCAGATATTTTAATTAAATGTTAATAAGTTATATTATTTTAGGTACCTGACATGACATGTCATTTATTTACTTATATTTTTGTACCATAGAGTTTATTCAAAATGAATTCTAAAACATTGTTTATAAAATTATGGTTTTGGGTAAATACTCGATGATAACATAATGCATATGCTAAAATAGTCTGCTTTATGTATGTAGGCGTCTCTATAATTTTTCATTGATGATTGATGGATCTCAAATATAAAATCTAAAAATATTATAAACTCGTTAGTAGAATTCACGAAAATGTATACATTTCATATAAATCATGAAACCTGTCAGATTTGTTACACCGCAAGTATTATGTTACAGGCTCACGTTTCACGTTGAAACATTTCATCGGGCGATTAATTTTCACACCGTGTTTCCTCACAAAATCAGCGTTCGGAAACGCACCAACGCCTCCCATTTCGGATACAGCATTGCGAAAATGGAACGGATATTGCTCGTTCTTCTCAACGCTGATAGAAATTTGAATTTTGCCGGTTAAGTGCCGCCGTCCGGCCTCGTTACACCTCTTTGTTATTTAGACGTGTATCCGAACGTTTGGGGGTGACGAAGCGTTGCACCGCCATTTTGTTACACCAATAGACGTTTGCTGTCTAATTAGCTATCTAAGAACATTACATTTGGCCCAATCATTATAAGGGTTTATACTTTTTCAGGCATGATAAGTTTATTATTTTAATTTTTATTATTATGGCTAAAATAGAGGACTTTTGACTTTACAGTTCTCCTCGCCATAATATGCTCTGTCTTTGCCATTTTAAAGATTCACTTATGTTTTAATTTTTTTTAATAATTTCCTATATAATATCTAAGATTTTTATAATAAATACATTTAATAAATCCAAGTTTAAAACAAAACAAGGATATTATCATAAAAGTTCTATTTTATTATTCTATTAAACTGCAGAACTCATTAAATGTGAGATTTGGATCTTCTTCTTAGATTTACCACAGTTTGGAATATCTTAAATTTTGGAATTTTAGGGATACCTACTAGGCTTTTGAATTAGTTAAGTTTTAAAATAGCGTCCAAACGAGCTTTTTTAAACTACAAACAAATGTATTGACACTTCTTTGTCACACACTTTATGTAAAACACTGTTAAATAATAAATAAAAAACTGCTAAATAAATAGTTCTCAGGTTTTATTTTAACCAAAGTCGAATTCGGCTGTCATTTATTTAATTATTATCTTCTCAACAAAAAAGCATCAACATTGCTACAATTTACGCATTTAATACGTGAAGTGAGGCGTGTTTGAGGGAAATTAAATGTGCATTAAGTGCGCACGGAGCGTGGCGACGACGCTTGCATGACCCTTGACAAATGCACTGATTGGGTCCCTTTCATGTTAAATTTGAATGTTTGGATGATGATTGTACTTATTTATTGGTACCAAAGTATTCCACTGTTTAGACAAGTGAACGAGCGTTTCGAATCGATTTGACTCCGATATTTTCTGGGACCGTAATAACAGCACTTAGCAATTAAACTTGCTATGACTGTTCTAAAAAAAATAATTTACGTTAGCTAGCTACCTTAAACGGCTCCGGTGAGGCCTGCACCATGATGTGGTCAAAATTATAGATTTAGAAGGTACACACTGAGTCCCTTTGCGAGGTGCTACACAGTGAGGGCAGCGAGATGTTCCAATGGAGTTATCGGTGGTCTTCCAAATGTGTTAAATAAGTTCACCGTGGGATTTAAGTCGTTTAGAGTCCGAAATAGCTCGTTCTTTGACCTAAGGTACGGGTATCCCTGACGGACTTCCCCACGGAAAGAACTGTTTATATACCCCAGCTTGTCATTGTTAACCCTATCGTTAACTAAATTGTTTTAGATATAATACTTTTTATGACGTTCGTATATCAAAATGTTCCCTTTATTTGACCCTTAAATTGTCAACTAGTTTTTTTTCTTTTGGCCCCGAATAATATTTGTTGCGATAAAATTAGGTAGAACGAGTCAGAGGAAGTTATTTGATGACACATCTGATCTAGGATTTTGGCTAGTTGTAATTAATGATTACACATCTAATTGACAGATTTGAGGCAAAGAGATTTTGTTAGAAAATTTATTGAAATTTGCCTGAATTATCTATTAAGGACATACAAGATGTTAAGAGATAATTTAGGCAAGTATACAATAGATAGAAGTTCTATAGTTATACTTTTATTATACATAGAAGTATTTCGTTAAGCTTTCGCTTGGACTTTGGGAAGCTTTAGCTTGCTGTCATGGTTTATACACTATTCAAAGGTCTTTTAAACTAATATAATATATGAAATTTTGTGCTATTATATCGTTTTGTGTATTTATACCGTATATGAGTAAGTGCTTCACCTATAGTAAGTGATCACCGACGCCTATGGACACTCGCAGCACCAGAGGGACCATAGAAATAATAACAGTGATTGCTACAGAAATCCTCAAACTCTCAATATATGCAAACTAACATTTACATGATCGAAACTAATCAGAGTTTGATACGTTACAAAACGGGATCAATGAAGGAAGCACTTTTATACTCTGAGGACTATCATATTGACCTTTACCTCATTTAAATTTAGAATCTCGTATTAAGTCACTTAGGCATTTAAACCGTTTTCTGTTTTACAAAACGGGACTATTCAAGTGAGCACAGAGGTCTTATGAAGACTATCATAAAAAATCATGTTGACCTTTACACTAATTTAAATTTAGAATCTTGAATCAGTAGTAGGTATCTCATCAGACTTAGTCAGTCTGACGAGTCTATACATGTTTCTCAACCTCCTGGCTATAAAAACGGTACCAGACGATTTTCATATCACCGTGCGAGGTTATCACACGGCGGGCGCTCCCGTCTAACTGTCTGTCGTCACGGGTCGAGGCGCAAGCAATTAGCACATTCGCCCACCCGGAACGCCTTCGGACGATCTCGGACAGCCTCGGCTAAACTCGGTGATTTGATTCCAAGTTTGAATTTAAGTTTAAATATAAAATGTGTCTTCAAGAGGAATAGGCTTTAATACAACGTAAAAAACATTTAGACAAAAAAAACGAAATTGTTTTTGGGTAAAATTATATTACGCACAGAGTTTGAAGATATTAGTGATCACTGACCAGCAATAGGTGGGAAAACAAATGGGCCGCAGTCAGAAAGATTGCGTATTTTAAACCCCCGTGCCTCCGTCAGTACGGAAAGCTGTATTGGCGTAAGATCTCACGCTGATAGGCTAGGAAACAGGCTCTTCCGTACAGATAGCCGTACTTTTTGAAGCACGGGAAGAGTTAAGTACTCTTCTGACTATGATAGTCTAGAGATTAGTCGCTGGACGTAACCGTCTGTCCAGAGACTGATTTTTAGCGGATCGTAATTCCCATTATGCCGTACGAAGCGCTTTGCTTCCTCTTTTATCATACGCACGGCTAAGCGGTGGAACAGCCTCCCGAACAACGTGTTTTCCAGACTCATACAACATGGGTTTATTCAAGGCTAGAGTCAACAGGCATCTTATGGGGACGCGCGGTACACCTTCGACCACATCTTCACTTACCATCAGGTGAGATCGAAGCTGTCCAATTGGAATACCGGTCCTACTGTATAGAAAGCCGCTGTTCTATACAGTAGGACCGTCATGCCAATTGGACAGCTTTTTTATGCTGAATTGGTTTGCGCTTGATCACGATCTCATCTGATGGTAAGTCTCTGTGCTCTCGGTGGACACGTGGGTCCAGCAACTGAATTTTAGCCAATTGTTTTAGGTTACCGCCCAAGAATGATGTCTTCCCGGTCGAATTTCCCATTCCCAATGGAGATTAGCCAATTGCGCAGGACATATTGTAGTGCACAAGTGTGTGCGCAAACACAGGGGCACTTTTTATTCCATCACTCTCATGATCCGAAGAGACGCCTAACGACACGACCGGTAGGAGGTCAGGTACAGGACCGACGACTTTACGTGCTCACCGAGGTACGGGGGTGTAAGACCGTTAACTTCCAGACCTCGGGCTGATACTGAGAAATTTCTTTTTGCGGAAAAATTCTAACATCACATTTTGGGCCGACCCGGGATTTGAACCCAGGATCTCATTCTGCGGTTGAACACGCTTCCGCTAAATCAACGAGGCAGTCGAGCCCAAGAATATTATAAGCATGACAGATTAGAGAGTGCGTCTGTATTTTCGCATATACTTGTGCACTATAAAAGGTCCTGCATAGTTAATTAGTCCCTTTATCCGAGATACGGTCAGGAGCACTATTATTAAAGTGAGATATCAGATGTAAAAAAGCCATGAATGTTGACGAACATTTGAAGGTTACAAGCGACACGGGTCACCACGACCGCACCCGAGTCGCACCTCTCTACAGGATGTTACGGATATAAAAAAAAATGGAGGAATATAAAAAAAAACTACATTTAGCTTCGACCCGCAGATATCATCATCATCATTATATCAGCCGAAAGACGTCCACTGCTGGACAAAGGCCTCCCCAAAGATCTCCACAATTGCCGGTCTTGCGCTATCCGCATCCAGCGATTTCCAGCGACCCGCACAAGATCATCGGTCTATCTTGTCCCACAAATATGCTCAGAAGAAAATTCCGACTAGCTCGGTTGACGTGGCTGCCCGTTCTCTGGTAGATAGTTCCTCCGGGACGACTTCTGCGACACCCTGTGATATGGGATGGTTATATTCTTTGTATTCAGCCCCACACCAGCGTCAGCCACTTAGCATACATAGCAATAACAAAAAGTACGAGAAGTTGTTCTGGTCACGAGAACATAATTCTTATAAAAGGGCCTCCTCCTACCTTATGTGTACACAAACAGGACTGCTGCATTCCGTGGTAGTTCCCGATACACTGCTAGTAAAATTTTGAATGATCTGCCGCCACCTTTTCATACTTTGAAATCGGTCAACTCTTTCGGTATGCGCTATAAAAAATATTTACTATCTCAACAAAAAGTTAAATTTGATAATTATAGGTTCTATCGATCATTATTAGTGTTAAGTAGTGAATATTATCAGTGAATTGTTTTTATTTAGATTATAAGATTATTTTAGTTGCCTATCCTTAATTTTATAATATGATTTAAATTATTTATTTATTTTTTGCTTTGTTATGTTTTAATTTTAAGTTACATTTTAATTTGTTTTATAAGTATATTTATATTACTTTCTATTTCATTTACTATGCCATTGTGGCTTATATCAGCCTCTATCGGAAGATCAGCGCTGCGGTAATACACCTGTGTTGCCGTAGCTAATGCTGAGATAGGGGCCTTTTTTGACAACCAAATTTATTATATTAATTTAGCGATGTATGGTAAGATTTCTTTTTTGTCAAAAATAAACATTTTTTTCATTTCATTTCATTTTCAATAACAATTTTATGTGAAAATAAAATTGTAAAACAACATTATAGAAACTTACTGTATCTCGCCATGGTCTGACGTACCCCGTAATATGTGAAATCAACCGCGAACGATGAAGGACGCCATTATACGTGTGTATATTAAAATATACGTTTTTTCCACTAGCAACTGTTTACAGGAAATATTTTAATCCCCTTTTAAAGGCAACTAGGTTACTATAGCATCCTTTGACCTGTCCTTTTTTTAATTACCTACTTTATGGTGCAGGTGTAGAATGCATGGTCAAATGCTACCACATTTATATATATATCAGTTATCTGGTTTCCATAGTACAAGCTCTGCTTAGTGTGGGATCAGACAGTCATGTGTGAATAATGTCCCAGGCTATCATACTAGCTGTGCCCCGCGGTTGTACCCGCGTTAAACTTTATAAATTACTAGCTGTGCCCCGCGCTTTTACCCGCATTAAACTTTATAAATAATAGCCTATGTGTTAATTTAAGGTGTCAGCTAACTCCATACCAAATTTTATTAACATTGTTCCAGTCGTTTAGCCGTGAAGAAGTAACAAATATACACACTCACACACTTACACACTCACAAACTTTCACCTTTATAATATTAGTGTGATTGTTATAATATTTAAGAGAGGAGACTAGCGTTTTTTTGTCCTGCGAGTAGCTGTATGACTGCAGAAGTATCTCTTATACAGAATGCTTTCCTGGTACTATACTATATAGTAAGTTGAAAAATCTACTATACCTATAGTACGCCTATGAGCCTTCCTCCTTTCCTCGATTAATCTGGCCATCTTTCTCATACCCTGGACTCTCGGTAGCGCTAAACAGTACCAATATTTAAGCGTTCTTTTGCTCTGCGACTAGCTATTTGACTGGAGAAGTACCTCTTTTACAGAATACTTTCCTGGTACTATACTATATAGTAAGTTGGAAAACTACTGCGTAATAACCTATACTAGGTAGCCTATGAGCCTTCCTCGATTAATGTGGCGACCTTTCTCATACCATGGACTCTTGGTAGCGCTAAAAAGTAGCAATATTTAAGCGTTCTTTTGCTCTGCGAGTAGCTACTGGAGAAGTACTTCTTTTACAGAATGCTTTCCTGGTACTATACTATATAGTAAGTTGGAAAAACTACTAAAGTAGCTAAATATTATTACTATTATTAAATAAATTTTAGAAATATTTTAACAATTCGTGTACCTAAATATCTATATGTAACTAGAAATAATTATGTACACTTAACTATATTACTATAAACATGTTCTGACTATTGACAAGCGCTTTTTTTAAGTCTACGTGAATAAAAACCTTTTTTATTTTTTTTTACTCCTCAATAACCTATCGTAGGTACCCTATGAGCCTTCCTCCTCTCCTCGATTAAATCTGGCGACTTTTCTCATACCCTGGATTCTCGATAGCGCTGAAAGGTAGCAATATTTAAGCGTTTTTTTGCACTGCGACTAGTTATGTGACTGGATAAGTACCTCTTTTACAGCATGCTTTCCTGGTAGGTACTATAATATATAGTAAGTTGGAAAAACTACTACACAATAACCTATAGTAGGTAGCCTATGAGCCTTCCTCCTGTCCATGGTTAAATCTGGAGACCTTATTCATACCGGGGACTACAATATAAACAGATCCCGAGACAAATTGCTCACGTAATATCTACGGTAATCTTACGAATCTGCCATATTTGAAATTTGTTTCAGGTTTTATAAAATATCCAATACTTGTTTTTTTTTAAGATTAAATTTGGAAAATTTCTATGGTTTAATGTTCTTTTAGTGGTTAAAAATACCTTTTAGAACTACAGACAACACAATGACGGAGGAAGAGGCCCAGCAAGGTAAGCGAAGGCAAGTTTTACAGCCATCGCAGGGTGTACAGAATATAATTTAGTGAGCTATTCATGTTGTCAACACTCGATCATTAAACAACATTTATATAACAATTCGAATAAACTCAATATTCAATCGCCATTCAAAATGTTAAACAAGTTATGTAAATGAAAGGGAACAAATGTACGGAGAGATGATATTTTTTTATGAATACAACGTGGTTCTTTAATTGTATAAAAGTTTTAAACCTTTACTGAAATTGACTATAAAACTTGCATAAGACTGTGGGCGGGTGTGTCCAATGATCCAATTATGAACTCAGGAACATAATTATTTAAGTTCCTGAGTTCATAATCTATTTGTTATGGTCCTTGTGTTTCTATGTATTGCGTTCGAATTTGGAATAAACATTTTATCATACCCAGACTCTTTATTATGTGCTAGTAACATAATTTAGCTATTAAGTAAGAGTCTGGGTATGATAAAATGTTTATTCCAAATTCGAACACAATACATAGAAACACCAAGACCATAACAAATAGAAATGCTCAAGAACAAAAATATTGGTCTTGTGCAAGGATCGAATTCACAAGCTTTGTTTCAAAAGGAAAGATCATTACCAGATAGGCAATGATTTCGGAATTGTCTCATGTCCATTTTGTCCCAATCGGTTGTCTAAAAGGAAAATTGAAGTCGGTTTTTATAGTCGGTTATATGAATTATGTATACGAGCACGGAAAAGTCAAAATTAAGTACATATATTAACTTTTACAATTTTATTTCTATAACTAGCGATGTTTTAGTTCAACATTTGAGTTTATATAGAACCCAGTTAAAATAAATAAAACATTAATTTGTTCGAAAGCGTACATCTACATCGCATGAATCTAATAGGATTTAAACAACAATAAACACGTCGTTCCTAATCTGCATACCAACAAACAGCTTCTTCATTTCGCAATAAAAACTATTCAATATCTATGGTGAATGAACTGTAGTTGACTTTTGAAACAAGTTTGTACGAACGCGACACGACATCATTTATCATAACTATCGTTGTGATCGACCGTTCTACAATAAAAATGTATTACACTTATTGGAACCTAATTTTGAAGAGAAGAATGCTTGCTGATTACTTAAGCCATGTTTAATTTACAAACTTTAATATAATATAATATCCAGGGTCATTATTAACATCGGATCAGATGGCCGTCATCTGATCCCAAACTAAGCAGAGCTTTACTATGGAAACCATTTAACTGATATATTACATATCCTACTTTTTTTGTAATACATACTTTTATAGATGATTACACCCAGACTGAGGACAAACAGACATGTCCATGCACACAAATATCTGTCTGGACGACCTGCGGCGTGAGCAGCAATTAATTACCAACCACGCCAATCGGCCCGTAGCTAGCCAATATAGAACTGACAACAAACAACCAGTATTTCGCGCCAAAACTAAATTGACACAACTAAAAGATGCCTTGACCTTTTCATAAGAACTAAGTATGTTAGAAAAATATTAAACGACATGGCGACATTTAATTTAATTGATATTCCATATAATCATGGACTATATTTTTTATTTAAATAACATTCATTCAATTTTTTACGCAAGTTTTGCGCCAAAAAGTATAGATGTGTGTAGAAATTTCAAGCGATAGAGTAAATTGAACCCTACATAACCTCAATCTATTTGATGAACGCCAAAGTGAAGTTGGCAGTAAAGTCCCGGTTCATTTCATTCACATTGTGATCGCATCGTGTGTGTTTACCGTTATATTTTGACATTTATGCCTTATGTAATAGAGGTCATGGATGACTGGCTGGTAATAAACATTCATTCAGTCATATTAATAATAGGCTTATGAGAGGGATTTTATTCACGGTTAGCCCAAAACTGTTTATTAGTAAATACTGTATACGTTTTAGAGATAATCCTACCAATATTATAAAGCCTAACGAGTGTATAATTTAGACTACACGTGTGGTGCAGCGGTTAAGAGAGTCAGCTCGCTACTTAGTGTCCTGGGTTAGATTCTCGATCGAACTATTTGTGAGACTCATAAATAGATGTTCCGAGTCTGAATGTACTTCGTATCCGTCATTTATATGTTTGAAAGACACATGGATTAATTTCCTTTGTGCGGGGATTGTTTCTTTATTACAACAAAAATAAGGAAGATAAAATAATAACTGCAAATGTTAAGTTAAAAGCTTTTGATAGCGTCAAGAGTAACACAATTATAAAGTTTAAATGAACCGTAACATATAGAGACATGCCTTCGCGCAGTTTCCTTTAGGATTTTAGGAGAACTACCATCATTTTCCCTACAAAATAAACAGTATTGATCCTTGATGAAACCCTCTTTATTTCATATACATACTCATTACATCAGTTAGAACAGTTCGTTATACAATAGTCAAGTCCTACTCGAACACGAATTATATAGAAAATTGTCAGTTGTAGAGCAAAAATCTTCACGCCTTTTTATGACAACCCTCTTTTATATTGAATAATTTTAATATTTGTGGTTTCAACACCATTAGAGATTAACATCCTGTGTAAATTGCAACCGTCTACCTATTACAAATAATTATTAATAATAATAATTTATTTTATTAAACAAGACAAACATTACACCATTTAGAATTACAAAAAAATAAAGAGGTATAGTTTATACTACTTCAAACAGAGATATGGTTCCGTGTCCAAAAGGTACCAACGGAACCCTTCGTGTATGAGTTAGGCTCGCATATGGCCTGTTTTTTTATTCTGAGTCTATCTAAGTGAAAGGTGTCGTCTATATTTTCGTTTTGATCATTTGAATTCGAAGTTTAACAAATAATTACTAACAGTCGTACCAGCTTGGCTAAAGCTGAATAATTCAAGTAAATGTTACGTAAAAGCAATAATGGTGTGCTGTACCAATTTCCTGGCGATTATAACGCGCCGCAAGAAACCACGAATCATCGCCTTGTGGGCGGCGAGCTCTAGCCGAAGTACACTTAACGACAAAACCTTTACGACAAAAATTTTTGCTTTATAGCATTTGCAATGCAAAGCGTTTACCATTTCTTGAAACATACATACTCCGGGAATGTGTTAGTAAGGGAATTAGTAAATTTATGTGCCAGTAACATTCATAGAATAATATAATATTCTGGGACATTATTTACACATGGCCATCTGATCCCAATGTACTATGGAAACCAGATAACTGATATACTACACATATAGATAGTTATACCCAGACTCAAGGCAAACAGATATGTTAATGCACACAAATATCTGTCCTGTGTGGGAATCAAACCCAATTCCTGCGGCATAAAAGCATTTACCAACCACGCCAACCGGCACGTCTATATCGTTGGTGGATTAACGGCGGACTATTCAATTCATAATTTCCCAGGAGTGAGAAATAAGACCTTTTTTTACACGCATAAAAAATGTCCTTAATGAGAACTTAGAAGAGAAGGTAATTAATTAATATCTAAATAGCGAGGGATCTTACAAACTGGCCATTCACACAAAGCCTACCCGAAAAAGAACAAGTAGATATATATGAGATCGAAGCCTAAACACTGAGCTAGAATTAATAATCATCATCATCATCATCATCATATCAGCCGAAAGACGTCCACTGCTGGACAAAGGCCTCCCTCAAAGATCTCCACAATTGCCGGTCTTGCGCTATCCGCATCCGAATTAATAATAAATAAATAAAAATGATTTATTTCCTTTAACTCAACAATCAACAAGGCCTCAACAATCTTGTCATTAGATTAATCTAATGACAAGATTGTTGAGGCCTCCTTTTAGGCATAACATTGCCTGTGTTAGGATGCTCCGCTCTTCCACATTCAGGTAATTGTTTACAGATTAAATAGCAAGTTACAGATAAAACGTTACAGAAAAATTAAACTAATTAAATTAAGAATATAAAAATAAAGAATGTAATAACTACGCCACACGTGCATTCAATTCATTATTCGAAATATAGAACCAAAATGCGTTCCTGTATTGAACCTGTCAGTATGTTGTATAAAAAAAATTGATAATATAGATACAATGATGTATTATTTTAATATGAATTTGTTATAAAATTGACGAAAATTATGCAGAACAGTAATAATGTACTGTATCAATTTCCTGGCGATTATAACGCAAGCAATGCAAGAAACCACGAATCATCTGCCTTGTGGGCGGCGAGACGAGGCTCGAATCAATGTACTATCGATATCAACAATCTTAAAAATTCAGCGTATTATAAGCATTAGATGTTGTTTTATAGATATTTAAGTAGGTAAGGTGGTGTATTAATTTGAACAAATTTATAATGAACGTAGCTTGCAGAGTGCTTACATCGGATTGGTAGAATGTACTGGTTCGAGACCCGATAGATGATTAAATATATGCTTTTCCATTATTAGGGTACCGTACCAAAGGTTAAAACGGGACCCTATTACTAAGACTTCGCTGTCTGTCTGTCCGTCTGTCACCAGGCTGTATCTCATGAACGGTGATAGTTAGACAGTTGAAATTTTCACAGATGATATATTTATGTTGCCGCTATAACAACAAATACTAAAAAACAAAATAAAATAAATATTTAAGGAGGCTCCCATAGAACAAACGTGATTTTTTTGCTCGTATTTATAGATAATGGTACGGAACCCTTCGTGCGCGGGTCCGATTCGCACTTGACCAGTTTTATTTATATTAGTTTTACGCATTACGTTGCAAGTCCTATCCAACTAATATTATAAATTCAAAAGATTTTGATGATGGATGGATGTTTGTTAGTCGTGTTTTTTTTATTATTGCCTAGTCATCTTATCTTCTGTCATCTTAGTTTACTCGAGACCATTTTGTTACAATAATATTTAACTTAATGTAGATCTTAATTAGTTCAACTTTGTGAGGGACTTTGTACATTTGAAAGATGTACACTAATTACATAAACACCAAGGTTTAGTAATTAGTGTCCATCTCACATAAAATTATGGAATAATTATTTTAAATTAATATAATTATTTTAAATTGCAATTAAAATAATTTATGTTCAAGCTATATCTGCCATTAACACCGTCGTACTCGCTAGTACAGCGATGGCGTACAAAAAACGATTTAACATATTCAATTTATCGAGACGCGCTCCGCCCAGTGTGTCACGTCACTATGCGACACTGACATGAAATAATCCAACAAATATTACTCAGTTTAAAAATGTATATTTGATTACACTTTTTACCGTTTCAAAACTAACCGGGCTAAGACTATAAAACACCCAACATTTCTTAAAGTTTATTTATTTATAAACCTACTTTAAAACAAGGAGGTTATCAAGCCAACTGTATGGTTTTTGTAATACAAAACTAAACAACAAACTTTTTTAATTCGAAAGGGAATACCTTCAGAATAATCCTTTATAAACTAGAGATCGTAATGTTAAAGTCGGTTTAAAAAAACCGTTTTACGTAATATTTTATTTCCATAGACACAAGCGGGTCCATTATTTTTATTGTCTCGAATGTTTAAACTTCAATTTTTCAGATTTTAAACCCTTATTACTATTATGAGATACCCTGAAAAATCTATTGTAATGATCGATAGTAATAAATTGCAAACTTATTTGTTAATTCCAATTCTAACTATAGTATTTTTTGGACAACATGCTTAATTTTAAAAAGAAATCCTCTATACAACAGAAATTAAGCCATGTATTTTAAGGCCTTTAAAACATGCAATTCACGGACACAATAATGTTTAGCTGTTAAGAATAACAGCTAAACATTCAATATTATTTACAAGCTCAGAAATATTCAGACCATACATAAGATTCTTACAAACATAACCTAAACTTGGTAATACGTATAACCTCCTATTTTTTGTATTACTAGGTAAGTACTTTATGACCTATGAATGCTTACAAACATTTTCGCGTTGTTAATAATCAATATATCAGGACTTAAGACGACTCCTCAAGGAACACCACGATATAATTGTGTCCATAATTCGCAGGGATACAATATGCTATCATAAACGTAGTATAGTGTTCAAAGTACATAGACAGACGCTAGTACCGATTCTCTGGTTGATATTCGATTACTGGGGGACGTCCCACTGGACAACATGGGGTCAACACACAGCCAACATTGTAGAAACCTATTCAGTATTTTTCGAAAGGCCCATATTGTAGCCTCACTGCGACATTAGGCATATTGTCATAAAACTTCTACCGTAAAGCACAAAAATAAGGTTTTTCATAATTCTTTGAAAATTTGATCTCAGTCACATATACTCAATACTCATACAACCTATAGACGTATTAAGTACATAGTAAATCACATAAAGGTTTTATGTGACTTCACTCAACTTTATTGCTTTAGTACCGTCAGCAACAATTGCAGTGCAAAAGAACTGAATATTTTAAACATACATATTCTACCATCACAATTCCAAATTTTGTTAAGCTACACTAAAACTGGTTCAAAAACTAAACGAAGTTTTATAAAAACTATTTAACTTAGGCAAAAGATAATAATAATAATATCTAGGGACAATGTCACACAGATCATCCTAGCCCCAAACTAAGCAAAGCTTGTACTATGGGTACCAGACGACGATATACATACTTATATACATAGAAAACATCCATGACTAAGAAACAAATATTCGTGCTCATCACACAAATATTTGCACTTACTGAGATTCGAACCCAGGATCACCAGCTTCGTAGGCAGGAGCACTACCAACTAGGCTACGGTGACGGTGATTTAAACTAACTATTAATAATAATAATAAGTATTCATAATATATCCCCCTACACGGTGTACCGAAGATTTTGTGCGGGCGCGGGAAGCCGCTGGATGCGGGCAGTGCAGGACCGGCTATTGTGGAGATCCTTGGGGAGGCCTTTGTCCAGCAGTGGACGTCTTTCGGCTGATATGATGATGATGATTCATAAAAAAGTATTTAATAATCATTTTTTTGATATTCTTCTATTGTGTATGATAATTTAATATTTAGTGTGAATTGTTTTTACAAACTATTGTTTATAAAAATTCAGTGACATATTAATATCGAATTTTAGTATAATACTTTTTGTCAAAACAATTTAAATAATTTCTGGAGTCACCAAATTTTTGTTTATCCTCTTTTCGCTTTCTCTAATTAAATATTTCTTTAATATATAATATTTGAGGTCGTATACATTTATCAAATTTATGCTGCTATCGGTCCTCGGCTGCGCCTGCGGTTATGCCGAGGCTAACGATTTTTCCACCACCATTCCACTATAGTACCCGAGCCTCAAGAAGTACACACAAATGCAAAATTCAACTGATTTTATTATACTTTTGCTTACTTCTTTGTTAGGCAATCATTTTAACAACACAATGCAGTCACTGACCTGTCGTCATACACAAAACCAGCTCAAACTGGCTAATAGTCATAAAATAAAAAAAGGATATTAAATGTTGAAAAAATATTCATGAATTACGTAGGTCCTTGAGAGTCAGAATCAGTTGTTATATAAAAACGTTTTACAAAGAATTATTTTTCTTAATTAGAATTTAAGAAGACGAATATAAAATTGCAGATTATTTTTAAGTTTATAGTTATTATTTTAGTTTATATATTTAAGGATTATTAATTATAATCTTGATATCTAGTAAGTATCAAAACAATGAGTCACCAAAAACATTTCAGCTCGAATGTACTTCGAAAGTCGCAAGCACGTAAAACTGCAGTAACCGGAGCTTACTACGCACCCAAAGGTTTTTTGGTACACACCTTCATACTATAATTATGTAGACATTCACTATAATATACGACTGACATTACACAAGCAATGGGACCTGGTAAGGGCGATTGGCGAGGTTACTGAGCGTCTCCGTGCTTCACAGAGCACGTTAAGCTGTCGGTCCCGGTCCCGGTTGCAGCCGTTAGGCAACAGTCGTTAAGCCATGTCAGAGGCCTTCTGGGCGGCTTGAACAACTCTGACACTAGGGTAACCACTGTCCATACGATAAGTAGTAAGTATTAGGGCGATAACGGGTGGCATCATCTCTCCGAGTACTATGACCATACATACTTCCATCACCAACCCTTCTACCGAGCGTGGCCATTAAGGCGGAGATATATCAACCATGCTTAGGCGTCAGCTGAAAGACGTCTAGAAAGACTGCTAGACAAAGGTTTAGACCAATAATATATTTTTGAATTGGTATGATAATGGATTTTATTATTCTAGGCACTTTTGTACCTCTATAATTTGAATATGTCACAAAATAACTACTCATGTTATAATCCAATTAATCAAACATAAAATCTATTAAATATTCTTCTAAGAAATTTGATGGATAGTAGGTACCTACTTATCAATATTTCGTTAAGTTTTTAAATAATTAACATAAGCTCACAAAAAGTTAATTCATAATTTTGCTCGTCATCATACCAAAAAGGTTTTGTAACTAAAGTAACCGTTGGGGGTCTGTCATAGATACAGTCTGTGCAGCTTAAGTTGGTACCGAACACCAAAAAAAAAAACAAATTTAACCCTCCACATTGGTTGTTCAGAATCAATATTAGTTCCAGGTAAATGTATAAAAAATATTTTATGCCTACTGTGAACTATATAGTGCTTTTGGTCGAAAACATTATATTTGTAGGTAAAATTGTCGGTATGTAAAGTAGTTAAGAATCTTGCAATTAATTTGGACCATGGTCACTAAGTTGACAAAACCTTGTATAATTATTGTTGATTAAGCCAGGAATGGCCAGGAGATACTATTACTGACTAAAAAAAATTTTATTGGTCAGTGAATAAAGTGAATAAAGGCTTTTTGAAATTAAAATTGAAATAGAAATGGAATTGAAATTGAAAAGAAATGAATGCCAGGCATGCTTGTACGTCATATTGCCAATGTTGATCGCAATTAGAACTTTTTCTAGATGGAAACATCTGGTCGAATTTCGTTCAACAGTGTACAGACGCCAGCACATTCAGCTACCCCAAAGTGTCAAATTTTATTTTATAGTTTTTCAACTCTATCACAATAGCATAAGGTTCAGTTTCAATTGGGGAAATTTGATAGATTGGGGTTGCTTGATGTGCTGGCGTCTGTACAAGTGTGTATTCAATAATCAAATTATCAAAAATCCTATAGCCCACATAAATAATCCTATTAAAACATTGGAACTTTTCCTAGTTCAATAATAATTTCCCACTCGTATTTTTTACATCTACACATATTCAAATATTTTCGGTTCGAAGTCTTAAGCGCCTGTATATAGAGGTCCCTCTGTATTTTTATAATATCCTTTGCTGCAACTAAAAATGAAAGTCATGGTTGGCCTGTGTTCTTAAATGGATTTATTGTACTGATCGTTTATAAAGATTTACTGAGAGATATTGATATCTTGTCTCAGCTGATCTGATTATTTTGAATATTGGTTATCCTGCCAACCAAGTTTAATATTAAATCTTTAAATAACCATCCCAACAATATCTTCAAAAAAATTAGGTATTAAAATAAACCATTACTATCATAAATTAAATATAATAATAATTCTTTAAGATCAAATATAAGTCGCAGATGTAATAATCTGTCTGTACAGAATTAAATAGATATAGTTATATTTTTTTTATTATTGAGAGGGGTATAAACGAGTAAGAGATGGTAAGTGATCTTCGCCGTCCATGGACACTCGTAACACCAGAGGAGTCGCGGGTGCGTTGCCGGCTTTTAAGAGTCAGCAAACAAGTGTTTCTGACCCTTCCCCTCACCCCGATGAGCTCTGGTGACCATAGTCACGCGCAGAAGCCCAACATTAAGTTATAAATACTATAATTAATGTTCTGATTATTTACCGGTGCTTTATAAAGACTACGTTAATATATTATATAACAAGTAAGTAAATTAAACCAACGTAAGTATAGAAAGATGAGTGTGTAGCAAGAACATATAATTTAATTATTTGATACAGATTTTTGATATTATTATTTTAATAACTAGTTTCTTAAAATTTCATCGAAAAATTATCACAATTCCCTACATCCAAAACTTGGAGCGACGCGCGCTTTGAGATGTAGTTGTATCCATAGGTTTTGGTCTGCCACTATTTTTTTTACTTGTATATTTGTATTTAGCAGTGTACATTCATATTCGTTCTCGTTAAACTATTATATTTCCATCTAGAAAATTATGATTAGGCGCTAAAGGAATCAATCTACATAAATGGGCAAGATGAGCAGTAATAAGAGGCAGTGGTATATGCCAGTGAGGATTTGTTGGAGGCTTCCTTGAAGGCAAGAACAGTGGCTACATAGTGGCATTTGATCTTTATTCACACACGGCCATCTGATCCCAAACTAAGCAGAGCTTATACAATTGAAACCAAATAACTGACTTTGACATATATACTACTTTTCTTTTGTAAGTACATATGTATAAAGATTATTACACCCAGACTGTGTGACATATTTATGCACACAAATATCTGTCCTGAGTGGGAATCAAACCCACGACCTGAGCGTGAAAGGCAAGCATTTACCAACCACCACCGACCACTCAAAATGGATCTGAAAGTTTTATCTGAAGATGAGAATTATTCGAAGCGAAAGAAGAATAATCTGTTGAAAATTATTTTATTTATAAACTTTTAATGCCACACCAACGCCACACCTCATTTATTCACTTCCATAATAAAGGAAAATTGTTTTCAATAACAGTTGACGCACATTCCAGCGCTCTGATTGGTCCGTTTGGCGCTGACGTCGCTAAGGCTAACACGACGCCATGCACTCATAGGTGGATATCTGATTCATGTGACCGCAACGCTGGTCAATGAGAACAGGGTGTGTCTACATCATACATAGCTCGTGCCTCATAGTAACGTGAAACTAATAGAATTAAGTGTTTTGTAACTCGCAATGTTATTAGTATCTATCGTATGACCGACAGACTAAAATGTATCCACGTGACGGTCTTACGAGTCGCCAGGCCATAGACAAAACCGAGGTTAACATTTAACTACGTTCAATCTTTCACCGATTATGAATTTCTACAGAGATAAGTTTTACTTAAGTATCCAAAGCGGCATAATTAGGATCCTACTAAAGTTGGCTAGGAAGAGGGAGGGATGCTGAGAGACACGGGGGCTTCCTTAAACCTATGTACAGACGCCAGCACATCAAGCTAGCCCAATCTGTCAAATTGCTCCAATTTAAAGTGAACCTTATGCTTTTCTGATAAAGTTGAAAATCTATAAAAGAAATTTGACAGATCTGGGTAGCTGGATGTGCTGGCGTCTGTACGTCTGCGTCGGAAGTCCCAGACTTTTCCCTCATCTAACACGCGATGGAAACCGGGTGGTTTCTGCACGGTGAATGGAATGCTAAGAATTAGGTCTCCTATATTTGAGAATTCGTAAACAAATGGACAGTACAAACTCTACTTTAGCTAGTCTGATGTCGCTTACAAAATACTGCAGTAAAAAACATTTTCATCAGATGTCATCAGTGGTATTCTTCAAGCTTGAACTTACACACGGCACCGATCTAAGTTTGTTTTAAAATCTGAGCTTGATATATAATAGAATATCCTGGGACATTATTCACACACGGCTATTTGATCTCAAACTAAACAGAGCTATAGTACAAGCTCTCTGGAAACCGAATAACTGATATATTATATATACTACTTTTCTTTTGTAAGTACATACGTATAAATATTATTACACCAAGACTGTGTGACATATTTATGCACACATATATCTGTCCTGGGTGAGAATCGAACCTACGACCTCCTGCTTGAAAAGCAAGCATTAGCCAACCACGCCAACAGGCCCGTCAATCGGGAGACTCAGGATAAACAGAATCATGCACACAAATATCTGTCCTGGGTGGAAATCGAACCATACCAACCAGAACGTCGAGATAAAGATACGAGTACATCTTCGAACACACTGACTTATACATAACTTCAAAATGAATTTCATAAACATTCTGATGTCTCTATCTTGAGGCATACTTGCCCTCAATACAGTTGTACACAGTTACACCTTGGAACATAATATCCACAATAGAAACCCAAGGTTTAAAGTTAACGGTAACTTCAATAAAGATTGAAGATAGATTGAATTACAAGCGAAACAAGTAAATACCTAATTACACCTTCCACTGATGACTGCATAGCTGCCCTTGAAACCGTCATGATAATAAACTTAAAACTTTACACGAAGACCGCAAAATGTTTAATGTTGTACAGTGATTCATTTTCTTAGTTATTACCTTGTTACTTAAAACAATAATAGTTGTACCTGAGTAATGATATGCGGTCGAAATATTCATTGAGGATTCAACGGTTTTTTTCAGATACAACAAGGATGTTATGCGATATGTAATTGTGGTCAAAGTTCAGTTTAACCCTTAGTCGTTCATAGATATAATGTCAAATGAAAAAAAGGCCACTGCTGGACAAAGACCTCTTCAAAAGACAGTTGGCGTATTGGTAAAAGCAGGACAGATATTTGTGTGATTGAACACGTCTGGATCCTGTATCTGGATATATATATTATTAAGCACTCGTAGGTTCTGCACATTAAAACTCCGAGATATTTTCCACACACAATATTTAATCGAACAGAGTAACGTTCTCATCTACCGTCGTACAAAGAATGCCTCTTTAATAATTCTCCTACCCTATTTATATTTTTATCAGTGACAACCATTTGAAAATCTAATATCGATTATTGATAGCTTTAAGATGTTAAATTATTATAGTAATTATTAAAATGATAATCACTAATCAAATAAATAATCACAGTGTAAAAATATTCCGTATTCATAACCGTTGCGCGGCTATTGAGTACTTGATAACAATATGATAATCGTATATGTGTTGCTCAGAACTCTGATATGACATCGAGAATGAATTCTAATTATGCCACGTTGTCATAGTTACTCATATATTCCGGCGCAGAGCTTATTCCTAGTGCGAGAGAGTATGCGGCGCCCGATTGGCTTTTCCCCGGCTGGGCGCCGTCCCCGGTATCGCTGGATCGCTTGGAGGAGGGGAACTCCACTCGTCTTGTATAAGCGTTCCCGGGGACCTGCTGTGGGTCAGGTTGTCTAAACACGCTTGTGCGTTACGGGGAGAGGGGAGGCATACATGCCTCCTTCTCTCTCCAGGTGAGAGCCTCGCTAAGGCTACAGTGTACGGCGGGGATACTGGTGTGTTCGTTCACGAGTACCCAGAGCTCCCGTTACAAGCACTGTGAGGATGGACAGACGGATTGGCGATCGCAGTAAGATGGGCAATGGGTACTTTATCTAAGATGTGTAGGTATTTAGAAAAAGAATATTCATTACTATAGTACAGACTCTGCTAGTTTGGAATCAGATGTCAGTGTGTTAGTCAAATCAACGAAATGTAATATAGGCTCTGTTTAAGTATCTTAATTTCCGTTCAATAGTTTTCGCAAGTAAAACCACAATCAGAATGTAAAATTCAAATCCCATTCCTAACAAATGATGGAGTATAGCAGTTAATAAGGTAGCGCGTTTATCTTATTAAACGTCTGTGTGGTGATGGATAGAACGCGGGAGGCCGGCCGATACCGTCGACAAATAATGAGGGACGGTGCTCTATCGATATTTCTGTGTTGGACTCGCTCTACCCATAGATATACCATTCGGTACAAGTACATCTATTATCTATGGTTATGCCACAGTTGGTAAAAGTTTAGGTCTAACGGCTTGAAACTATATTTCCGTCAAGAAAAATAGGATCTTATTTAGCTATAGCCAAAAAAATTGTCACTGTAGAAGGTGGTACAGGAATAATAACATAATTATAAAATAAAAACGGAACGTTGGAGGCAAACCCTAAACGCAAACTCTTGCACATATAAAGATTCATAATATCATAGGCTGTTGTAAGGACTTCGAGTCAATGGATACAATTTAACCTTACTACTAATATTATAAATGCGGAAGTTTGTGGGTATAGAGGAATAGACGTATGGATGTTTGCTACTATTTCACGCAAAATCTACTGAATGGATTTTGATAAAACTTTGTACTAATATAGTTTATATATTCGACTAACATATTATATTTATATATAATTTGTATAATGTAGACACAGCTAGTTATTTAATAATTTCGGTTTTAAAGGACATCGAATGGAGTTATGTTTTTTTTAGCAACCGTTTAAAAAAAAAATTATATGAGACTACACAAAAAGTAATTCCCATCGCACAAAAAAATATTTATCAATCTATTTACATACAAATTAACATACGATCGAAATAATAACCTACTTCTTCTGAAGTTTGTTAAAAGCCAACAAAGAACCCATTTATTATATATAGCTTCTAAGATGCATAACAATATTTCCAGCAATACAGAGACAGTATTGAAAAAACACACAATGCATTTACTTTAGTTTGAAGTTATGCTTGCATTTATGAAACTTTAACTTTTTTTAGGTTTTTTACAAGAACAGAAAATAACTTAAGTAAATTTTGTTAATATTTTTCTCGCTAATCTACTTCGGGACACTCCCTAAAGGCTCAGGATATTCGAAACTTGCGCTAGTACAATCTAATGGTATAGGTATCAGTACATCACTGGCTGCGAACTTAACTACATAACATTTGTCAAGAAGCTTCACGACTATGGAGTGGCCTCAATGTTTATTTTTTAGGTTGCAAGGTAACATACTTTGTGTAAGCTTTCTTATATTAATTAGAAAACGTCCAAATACAAAACAAACATACTTTTTAGAACAAAACCTTATGGTAGCAATAATTTATTCTGCTTGATTAATCGCTACACTTCACTACAGGTTTCGCCGGTTATAAGACAATAATTTTGAAAACGTATTGATTGTACTGGGGTGTTGTTCGATACTAACAAATTTTACCTCTATGGTTATAATAGTTTTTTTTTTAATTTTATACGGGGAATATTAGAGATCTAGCCTCAACGTGCCCTGAAATATGGTTCGTGTAACGAAATAAAATCAAAACACTGATTTTATAATCACTGAATTGGGTTTGGTCGAATGACTTCAGAAATATATTTAGTAACTCACAATTATTTTTATCCTTGGGTTATTCTTTTTCAACATATTTTAATAAATTCTTGTAGAAGGATGGAAGTCTACTGACCATTTGGGTAAAATAAATGTGGTGTCAACTTAGTCCATAGACTACGTTCCGTAATTCAAAGAAAGATGTCCAAATATAAAAGTAAGTTCCGTAAGCAAATCCCTATATAATTAATTCCAAATGCCAAATCATAACGCGACAACTAGTCAAGCTGGTTCAATCTACTATATTTAGCCGCACAAAAAATCAAGCTCACCAATAATACCATGTCGTATTATTTATAATACCTAATGTTAAACCACTCTATTGCCTAGAAAGCCATTACGAAGAAGTGTTATCTCACACAGCCGGTCCATCTCTCATTTTTGGACCGCACGGGACGCGGCCACGAGGCGATAAGCACGGATTAACTATAACTATTTATCATTTCATTCTATTTTTTGTTTACTACCGTTCACAGATGGATAGGGTTCGACCTCCTTGGATTGCGCGGCTGTATGGGTGAATGCCATTGACAGGTTCATATTTATTTTATAAAGTGTTTGTTGTCTATGGAGCGTATTCAAATTTTGAAATTAGCGTAATTCGTGAGTTCTAATTTCAAATTCGATTACATATTAGTGTTTTGTTTGTATAGGTAGTGTGCTGTTGCCAAATTTGAAATATGTATGTATTCTTCATATAAAAAGAAGAAAAAATAATTGTGTAATATTGTCTCTATAGTAACTTAAACATTAATGTTAACAAGAATCCGTTGACCAAATGCGTTTATCATGTTACTGGATCGGCTTGACATTGAAATTCCCAAACAATGCGACAACAGTTCAACAAATACATACTATAATCTACAAATACAAACGTCAAACTGAATGACAGCTGGACAAAAGACATCCATTACATCACAGACCAGAAACAATAAGATTTAACACGCTACGTCATAGCAAACAATAATAATACAATAGGTACCTACGTTAAGTTCATTGTTACTTGTTGCCATCTTTCACCTATCAGAGATAATCTCGTGAAAACAGCTGATCGGAACAATGACGAAAAACAAATGAACCTATTTAAATGAAAGCTACATAGATGTGAATGAACTGCCTTGAGGAACTCCTGATGTTGCCGCAAATATAAAAGAACAATGCCCTATTGTTGTCGACTACGTCATAGGTCGGAATATAGGTCAGTGGAGGTCCAAATGTGGCGATCAGCTGATCGTGGGATCGCCTGCTTTTGAATGGAGAAGTCCCATAAAAAACGACACAATTATAAGTTGCCAGTTTAAAAATACAACTTTTTACAACCATAGATACTAAAAACTATTTTATCGTTTGAAAAATGTCTTGTTTTTAAATTCTTATAATTTTTGCTTAGTTAACTGTATAATACTGACGATGGTCTGGGAATGGTAGAACAATAGAGGTTATCTTGCGTACTACTCATAAACGGGTGGGAGAAAACTGAGCTAAATAGGTGGCAACGGTCTCATGTAATATAACCTATTATTTACGCGATACATGTAATAAGTAAGAAGGGTTAGATGATAAAATGAATTGTGGCATTACATTTTAAAAATCATACCATAGCAAATTTTTATTTACTATATGAGGCAGGATGAAAAGAAGTGCCTAAAAATTAGTTTTGCAAGAAAATTTGGTACAGACGCCAGCACATCCAGCTACCCCAATCTGTCAAATGTCTTTTATAGATTTGCAACTTTATCACAAAAGCATAATGTTCACTTTCAATTGGAGTAATTTGACAGATTATATATTATATGTACCTAGAAATAATGATGTATACTTAATATATTACTACAGGCATGTTGCATGACAACTTGCAAGCGCTTTTTTAAAGTCTACGTGAATAAAACTATTTTTTATTTTATTTTAGATTCTTTTATTATGTGCATGCTGTATTATTAGAAAATCCAGTGTAAATTTAATTAGACTATATAGTAGTTCTTTATTGGTTACATAAAGTAGAGTTATATATGACTTTACTGCCATTCCAGTATCGTTGATCGAAAAGTATTGCCAGCTTGATTGCAAATTTCAAACCCAACCAGCTCTCGTAACAGATCTTGAGATAGTGTTAGATTTATTATACCTTTGATCGTATTAAGTTTTCTCGGTCTCAAATGTATCGGCGGAAATTCTCATCAGGCCTTGATTTCAATATTCGATGTGAAAGCAATCTTGAAGAATTTAACATATGCATTACATATTGGAATTGCTGAAGAAGGATAAGTCAATAAATTAGCCCGGTTCTTTTATTTATAACAAATTTATGGGTTATTAACGTCACTTCTTAAGATTGAACTTACATAAGTATGCCTCTGATCAGTTTGTCATCTCTACGGACAGATATTTGCTTCCTTATTATAAGTCCAATAACCGTAATATTCATTCAACATTGGATCAGTAGCATCACAGCTTGATATATTTGAAAAAAAAGCAACATGGTTTTTCAAGTTATGTCATATATAAACCTGTCTCAATACTATCATATATTCGTAGTAAATCAAAGTCGATCAAAACTGTAATAATGCTTAAAACGACAAATAAGTGGCTTATTCATAATCATAACCAAACTATCCTGCTTCATTTGGATAAATGGCATAATATTATGTTTTTTGTATTAATATCATAATTTTAACAAAAATAGGTTACCTCTGATTACACATTTTTCTTACTTGGTCATAGTTACAATAAGTTATAAAAAAAGTTATAATCTATAAAAGCACTTAAAATACCAGTGTTAATTTGAGGGTAATTATAATCATTGATTTTATAAATATTTAGTATTGAAGCATTTTTAATTGATAACAGCGTGTTTTTGGCATCTTTTTTAAGAATGAGAGGATAGTCTTTAAAATCTTATTTTTATAATTTTAGACTAATTATTTAAATTTTGTTGAAGCTTTAGAGCAATTTTCAACAGAAAAATACATTTTTGCATATTATATTGCCAGCAGCGTAATAAACCAAAATCTTACTCGTCATATTGTGCTTAATAAAAACTCAAATCTAACCTTTAGTTGAGTGCCAAGGAAAATAAAATCAACTCTAGTCAAACGTATGGTGTACCGATGGAGGAACGTACCACACACCCGTATTCCACCTAATTACTCGGCTGTGAACGACCCGCAGGATTCCGAAGCACAGTGCCGCGACACAAGACAATAGTACATTGTTTTGTTTTCACCGGCAATTATGTCTACCACGTGCATTCTGTTTACCATTTGTTATCTTACATCTAACCGTCCTTGAGATTCATTGTTCGTTGACAAGTTTCCGGAGATTTTTCGTGACGAACTTTCAGTTAGTGTGAAGTGATGTTGCGTGAAAGATAACGTCATTTTGCTACTGTTCATGGTAACCGGGAAAATCGCAAATATTTGTAAATTATTGACATGTCTTTCCAATTAAGAAACGTTCCTCATAATCCCACTTTAAAAGGTCTAAGTAAAATTTAAACTAACAGTAATCATAGATTTATACGTTCAATTTATTTAATATTTTATTTATAATTTTTATTTTTATTGTTAGAATGTAATTTTTGCGATTATTCTTGGTATTTAAGCTTCGTCCTTCGACTATTATTTAATTATATGTTATTTTTCATATATATCTAGTTTCAATCATTCATTTTATTAATTGTGTATGCTTTGTAGTTTTAATATTTGTCTCTGTTCTACTTTTCAATGGTACGTTTTGTCTCTTTTAGATGTGTTTATATTTAGTGCAAGTTTATTTAAAACTAATTTATCTTAATTAATTTTAGCGGTATTAAATTCATACTCTTTGGTTCTCTTTAGGTGTTGCAGCACTATTATTTTAAAGTATATATATAAGTGTAACTGTATGAGGGTTTTTAAACGTCTTCAACGTTACAAACGCTCATACATACTTAAATCACACTAATATTATAAAGGCGAAAGTTTATGAGTGTGCGACTGTGTATGTGTGTATGTTTGTTACTTCTTCACATCTAAATGGCTGGAGTGATATTTATAAAATTTGATATGGAGTTAGCTGACACCCTGGATTAACACATAGATAGGCTATAATTTATTTAGTTTAACGCGAGTAAACCCGCGGGGCATAGCTAGGAAATAAATAATCGTCTAAACTTAAGGTTCTTAATTTGCGTATGAAACTAAAGAACATGTTCTATATGTTGCTTAGTTTGAAAAAAGAACAATTTAATTTAAAAAGTTATTAATTAAGTAAATTGTGAAGTGACCTTATTTGGTAATAATTACAATAAAGATAAATCGTAATGAAAAAAATAATAAGCAAATTTGCAGTTCTAACTACGAAAAAATAAATAATATTCCATGCCCGCCGGTTCGTTGGTTAGTTTACCTTAAAGGCCAATGGATAGGATCAAGAAACACAACGTATTAAACATTCGTAGAGTCAATCCACAATAATTGAAAGTTCCCCTCGAAAAGTACCGGACGCCGGAAGTTTGTCACCATATCGCTAGAACAATGAAAGCCCAAGGACGACTTGCAGATAACAATGGGTAAACAAAGGCATGGACCTACAAGTGAATGTTATTATGTTGCTTACTGCTGAATATTACCAATCATCTAAATTAATAGGTAAGTAGTTATAGTTATTGATAATTTTATTGATAAATACAGAAGAAAAAACGAGATAATAAAATCTTATGGAAACTTGATCTAAAATTAAATTAAATAAGAAATTTTAACTATAATGCTATAAACTAAACTAAAATAAACTAACTAAAGGCAATCCATTAAGCGCTCCGCATCGGCATCAAAGGGTATCGTGCCCAGAAGGCTGGCAGCATTGCCACGTTGTATGGCAATGCTTATTCTCTGTGCAAAAAATAGACCAGCCCTCTGGTCACGTGTGGCATTGATGTTATAGTTATTTAGTTTATTTTTTTCTAGCTCAATAAAGGCATTAACTGTTTTGATCAAGGCAGGGGGAATATATAATCAATTAATTTCATTTCAGAAAAGGCCCAAACGACTTTATTTTGTACTAGCAGTGCCCGCGGACTTCGTTCCGCGTTATAAATATTTTTGTCTGTGCCCGTTTGTTCCGCGTAATACTTCTAACTAAAAACTATGATGATGAATGTCACTCAACTATAACGTATCTTTCTATAGGTGAAATAATTTTGTAAATCGATTCAGTAGATCCAGAGATTACCCCCTTACAACGTCACAAACTCACAAACATTACCTCTTTATAATATTAGTAAAGATTAAGATATAACAGGTAGGGAATTAAGAAAGGAGTGTCAGTGTTGCCAGTAAACAAACAATTTTCTGAAAAAGTATATTTTTAATTGTTCCCAACTCCTTTTTGTCCCATATGTATATTTTTGACTTACTCGTTGGTGTAGCGGTAGCGGGGTCAACCGCAGATAATGGAGTTCTGGGTTCAAATCTAAGATCAGGCCAAAAAGAACGAACGACGTGTTTCCAGACTCATATAACAAGGAGTGAACAGGCATCTTATGGGTCCGCGCGGTCCACCTTAGACATCTTCACTTACCATCAGATGAGAGTGTAGTCAAGCGCAAACACGTCCACTATAAAAAAACTTGAGAGGTGTCAAGGGACACCCGGATGGAACGAAGTTATTTCTTATTATTTATTATGTACAAAAAACCTGTATACACTCAACAAAAATAATCGTCGCGACACCACTCTGTTCAATGCGAAATAGAAATGAAAATATCCGGCTTTCTTTCTATAAGAGAGAGAGAGACAGAGAAACATGCGCACGCCGCACATTTTTATTGGCAGGTAGCTGATGTAATAAGGAGTAACTTAGGCTACTTTTATTTAAGAAAATGATTTTATTGTACTAAAAAAACGAAATAAACTAATTAACACGCGGATGAAGTCGCGGGCACAGCTAGTATTATATATATATGCAGTGTGCTAAGACACTGCAGCAGTATGTAACGTTTCTTATGACTTGTACATCATAACGGTAGGCTGACACGCGCCGTCGGTAACGGGAAACACTCATAGTCTATCCTATATCATTTCTCTCGTTCGTCTTGTCTGTAAATATTATGAAGTACGAAAAATACTTCTTAACATATATATTTTAGTTTATGAAACATATTTTAACACGTTTTTATTGGTTGGTATAATTCATATTCATATATTTTATTTGCATTCCACAATGTAATAATAATAGGTGGTAAATAGCTTGCGTTATGAGCAGCTAAGAATGTCATGTAGTAAAGTATCTTTATATAGGTATTTTGAAAAAAAATCTTCTTATTTGTATATATATAAATAAATACTTCCATTAATTTGGCAAGGTGCTCATAGCCAGTCGCTGGTGATAAAAAGTGATCGCCGAGGTGAAGCACCTAGGCACGCGGTCATTGCTAAGATGGATGACCATCAAAGAGGTTTAATTTTAACAAACACGTGTGGCGCAGCAGCTAAGACAGTCGCCTCGCCGCTTCGTGTCGCGGGTTCGAGTCCCGCGCCGGACAACTATTTGTGTTACCCATAAATATTAGTTCCGAGTCTGGGTGTAATTTGTGTCCGTCTATTATATGTTTGTAAAGTATCCCGCGACACAGGGATTAGATTCCCGAGAGCGGAAGTTATATTTTTAAAAAAATCTTGTAATACTAAATATATTTTTTGAGTCCCCCAACAACATGCATCAGCTAATGGTTAGATATTCTTGTGTAGAATGTAGCACTAGAATATTTCACGACCTTTTTTTTCAATATGTTAGCAAAAGCACTCCGTAAGTGCAAAGCAAAGAGTTACAGTAGGTAAAAATATGATAACGTATTAACCTATCAAGACTTTATTATTTCAGTTTGTTTGTATGTATACGTACTCGGGAATTCCCGTGACGTTAGTAGCATAGGATAAAGCTTCCGACCGTTGTGTGTTAACAATTGCGGCAGCTATACAATACCTACTCCGATTATTTATAGCAGGGATAAATTCAATATCATCATCATATAGACGGAAAGAAGTCCACTGCTGGACACAGGCCTTCCCAATAAATATGTCCACAATTACCGGCCTTAAGCTATCCGCATACAGTGGTTTCCAGCGTGGACTCTCTGAAGATTAGCGGTCCATCTTATTCATCGTCATCATCATCATCATATCAGCTGAAAGACGTCCAGTGCTTGACAAAGTCCTCCCCCAAAGATCTCCACAATTTCCAGTTTTGTGCTACCCGC
Source organism: Pseudoips prasinana (assembly GCA_951640165.1). Taxonomy (NCBI): domain Eukaryota; kingdom Metazoa; phylum Arthropoda; class Insecta; order Lepidoptera; family Nolidae; genus Pseudoips; species Pseudoips prasinana. The sequence goes on from OX621254.1 coordinate 12,770,424, forward strand.
ATCCAGAGGCTTCCAGCGAACTTCACAAGATCAACGGTCCATCTTGTAGGGGGCTTGCCCACGCTGCGTCTTCCAAGTCTTTCAATATTATTGAATAAATAAAAAAAAAATAGGTTTTTATTCACATAGACTTTAGAAAAGCGCTTGATCTGAATAATTCCAATTCTGAACATAATATGTTCAAAATATTATATTAAATATTATTTGTAGTAATATAGTTGAGCATACAGAATAATTATTTCTAGGTAAGTACATATAAATTATTATTATTATGTCTTTTATTCCATGTCATTCTTATTTTATACATTTACAAGTATATAGTTACAAAAAAAAATATATTTATAAATATAAAAAATAGACATCCAATCGGCAACGGGAGCAGGGTCCATGCTACCGATGGTCAAGGCTCCACAGAGAGGAACCTCCTCACAATACGCGCCGTCTCCAAAATAACTGCCTTCTGAACCTGACCCTTGACCCAACTGCCTAACGCGAGCCTCTTAAGGTGACGGTCGAAGCTTTTGGCAATCAAACCATGGGCAGAAACGACAATCGGTACAATGATCGCCGAGTCGACGTCCCACATGTCAACAACCTCGCGTGCTAGGTCAAGGTATTTAATTTCCTTGTCTTTTTCAGCTTTCACAAGGTTGTCATCATGTGGGACAGCAACATCGACGATCACTGCCCGGCGCTCTTGGCGATCCACCATCACAATATCAGGCTTATTGGCAACAATAGTCCTATCTGTGATGATGGATCTGTCCCAGTACAATGTGACACGCCATTCTCCAGTATTGTCTCTGGAACGTATCTGTAGTACGGCACCTCCGGCGTCACAAGGTTGTATCGCAGAGCAAGTTGCTGATGGATTATCCTGGCTACTTGATTGTGCCTGTGCAAATACTCACCATTAGCAAGACGGGAGCAACCAGAAATTATATGTCTGAGGGATTCCCCAGGGCGGTGACATGCCCGACAAATGTCAACAGTACCATCCCTCAGTATAAATCTCCGGTAGTTATTCGTCATTACTACTTCGTCAGTAATTGCACAGACAAAACCCTCGGTATAATTATTATAAATTTAATTTATAATAATAATGATTAAGTTATATTAAGTTATTGTCAAAGAGATTATGTATAGGTTTAATTATCTAAATTTATAGTTTACCACACTAAATCGCTACACAGAATCTAAATCCTAAAATTGCGGAAAACATGTTTTATTTTTAAATTTGTCCAAAACTGAAAGGGCAACGCTTAACTTGCCTAAAATATTTCACGTCATTACATTACAGCTCTGTTACTTTTTAAATTTAAACTTTTTAAACTCACGCACAAGTAAATCATTGGATTTGGTTTTATGATGACGAGAATCGTAAAAACCGTAACTTAGCTAGAGGGTTATTGCTGAACAAAATTGAAGGTATTTCTTGAAATCATTCGTGAATGAACTACATGAAAGCTGTATTTTATGGTCTGGGAAAAATATAGAAATGTTAAGGTTTAAAAGGTCTTGAAAGAACTTTATACTTATTTCGTTTGTGTTCTGCTGTTTCTTTATTCATTTTTTGTAATTTTAAAGTTGACGTGTCTCGTAATAAAAAGAAAAATACGCTAGTGCCTGCTAACTTTAGAATTTACAACATTTATCATCATCATCAGATCAGCTGGAGAATTTTTGTTTAATTTCAAAAGTAAATTGTTTACCCATAAATAAAAAATACCAAATGAATCCAGGTAATTCGTGTTTTTAATGAATGTGATAAAATATTATACAATGTAATTATTTTTTTTTTATTTTTAGAAAATGTGTAGAGTACGTTATTATCTGAGTTACAAGCAAAAAAATATAATACCAATCTTTTTAACAAACGTCTTTACCACAATTAAAAAAAAGTGTTGCATATTCAAACTACCAATGAAAACTTAAATACAGCCAGCACGCGTCGCTAAATTGCTCGGGTAGCGATCGAATCTGCGGGACGATTTTATGTGTCTCTTTACGACGCCAACACTGTTGCCAAAAGACTTTAAATGATTTATAGGGAGTTACGAGCTCCTTGCAACGAAATTGCAACTCATTTCGAGCCTCCATACAATGTTGGGGGTGGATGATTGATGCGTAACTTTTTAAATGCTCCGCTTAATGTGAAATTGTATGTTTTGTTACAGTTTTGTGACTATTCGTAAGGGTTTTTACGGATAATTACCGTTAGTCACGAGGGTTTTACTGGTTAAACTTTAACACCTTCCGCGTCATTTGTTTTAGTGAAGCTAGCTAGCCACCTTTGTGTCAAGCCACGTAGGTTTGTTTCTCATAAATCAACCCTATGCTTAGAAAGCCTTTCTGTGGTACAGAAATTTTAAATGGGTATTGAATCTTCACTCATAAAATTATAATGCATGATGGTTTATCTTTCCGTTGTTAAAACCCACTTCGAAAGGTAATCAATTTGAATGTTTGGTTTTTTGTATTTTTTTTTTTGAACCAATTTTTTAAATCTTCCATAGATAATTCTTAGTCTCTTTTTATATTTTACCTTTTTTGAGGCTCTCGGCTCGTTATATCAATCTGTCTCGCACTTTGCTCTGGAGGGAAGAGGAACTAACAACTTTTTCTAACTCCTAGTTTATTTCTGTTTGAATACGTTGCGAAATCGAAGACAGTCAAAGTGATTCCCCGGGCCAGTCCTCAGCCACACCGCTTAGTGTCATTCCAAACAGACATTTCCTAAGACTCCTTGAAATTGAATCTCGCAAAGAGATTCTTAAGTATGAATTATATGAGGTACAGAAGGGATTTTCAGTATTTTATTATTAAATGATGAAAATTATTACAATTATGTTTTAATGTCACTATCATTACCTATCTCTACATAGTTTAGTGTTACCTAAAAGTGTTAGTAAACTTAACTCCTTGTGTCAAGACTGACACTCTACACGTTCGTGTGAAAGGGAGGATGAATATTCTTTCATTTCCTCCTCTTAAACTAAATCGATTACAATAGTTTAACAGTTTAAAAAAATAAGAAAAAACATATAAATTAATATCTTGTGACATCTACCACACTGTCATCTGTTAAACTGATACTGTCACTGTCAACTGATAAACATACATATATATATATATATTGAAATACAAACATATTATAAATAAATAAATTACAACCAGACACATGACAAATAAGCATGTTCATCACACGAAGATTTGGGTTGGGATCAAATCCACGTCCTCTGTTTCACGAAATCCTTAATACAAAAGACAAAGAAATTAAATAAGTTATTACTAAGTGTTATTGGTAAATTGTACGTTACGCGCTGTTCAGACCAGGTTTATGGAATGTGTGTTGCTCTCGCTGCGACTCTACAAGTGTAAAACAAAGTTTTTGTTGTTTTTTTTTTAATGGAATATCAAAACAAATGAGCAAACAGGTCACTTGATCAGCACTGCCCATAGACACTCGCAGGCCGCAAGTGCGTTGCCAGCTTTAAAGTTCGCTTATATGAATCTCAGCCGCAGTTTTATATTACAAGCTAGGAAATGAAGGTTGCATAAAAGCACATAATATTAAAGTGGTAAATAGAACCGAGTTCAACGCAATTCCTCCAGTAAGGCCCGTACCTAATCGTGTAGTGTAAGGTGAGCGGGCACTGCTGGTGCAAACATACGGGACGGTATTACGACCCACTATTATGCTAGATTAAATTTGATTACTTATTGGACTTAATATAAACAATGAATGTCAATTATTTTTTAATATTTAAAATTTAAGTGGCACACTCAAACCCTAGAGGTTTCTGTGCCACTTCTAAAAAACAAACTTTTGTTATTTTTGCTCAATAAATAAATAAAAAAAAAAAAATAAATAAATGACTCTCCACTGTATTTTATCCTCAAGCTTCGATTTTTAATTAACTTTTCCCCATTAAGTATACAAATAATAATATCGAAATTAAAAATTCACATAGCCTTAAACATCGGGCAGCAGCGTCTCTCTGTGTAGGTACTATGACCAATATACTGCGATCGTCAATCCGTCTGCCAAGCGTACATTATTTCATATCCCTCTAAATAACGAACACAACTCCATTGTGGAAATATTTTGGTGAGGTATTTGTCCAGCAGTGGACGTTATTTGGCTGACATGGTGATAAACATAAATTTGGAGATGGGAATATTATTTAATTATTTTTAGGTTAACTATGTCTAAAGCTGTTAAAAATATCCATAACAATTACTTTGCGGGGAGTAGGTAAATGAAAGGTAGGTAGGCAATAAAATACATAAATATACATAATACTAGGCATCAAAAACACGAACACCACGTTCTGGGTGTGGAAAGGTCACCAAAGGTCATGGGTGGCGAGGGTCGTAAGTGTCTTGTGTGTGTTAGCTACGGCTGCGGTGGACGCTTACCATCAGGCAGGCTGCATGCTTGTTTACTCCTGCGATTCGCAACCTCATTAGCAAAATAAAGTACTGTGGTTACAGTACTCATGTCGCTTACTATTCAAGTGCTTAAATTCATTCATATTTTTAGTGTATGTAAGTTTGTGCTAAGCCTACTTCTCATCTACGTTCGGGAGGTATCAGTCCCACTAAAACTGGATTGCCGGGTTTTGATAAGCCTTATGTTTTCCTTGTTACAATACTATATTACAATATATTCTTTTGGGTAGGCATTGATTTTAAATCAAACCACCAGATGATTCCCCATTACAGAAATAACGATACTCGGAATTTCCATACGATCATTGTTTAGACGATTTTAATTTAAATAATTAAAACCAGGAATAAATCTGGAATTCCAATTAATATGAAAAAAGGCAAATTTGATGTTGAAAAATTTACCTTATACATACTATACCTACTTACTTATCGTATGGGCAGTGATGTCCCTAGTTTTAGAGGTGTTCCAGCCACCCAGTAGGCCTCTGAATCTGGATTATGAATGCTGCCAGCGACGTGGAGGAGTTATTTTATACATATTTTATACTTCATTTCTTTTTAAGCTACATACATAGATAAGTACATATGATTTCTTTCTAATTTGATTTTTTCTAGCTATTTCTATAATTCACCTTTATATAAATACTTATTTGTATAAACTTAAAAAATCTCCCGCTCCCCAGTCTCTATTTTTGCTGTCACGAAAATATCACATCTTATAATAAGGCTGTCAATAGTATACTTTTACGATAGTTTGATGGTTATCGCTATTGATAAAAGAGAAATAATTTACCTTTATATTTTTTTACTACTCATTTAAGTATATTATAATGATGTAGGTAAATACATTTAGATCTTCTGATGTTATATTATAAACGTCGTATCGAAGATGAATCGTATTTGGCCACAATTACCTACTTAATAATTTTGGAATCATTAAAACATACTATTAGATTTACTGCTTCCTAAAACTGGCATGTAAAATAATGTAATATACGAGGGGCCATTTAATATTACATTTGTAATATTATTTATTACATTGGGAGAATTTTGTACCCGTATGTGCTTGTAATAAACAGTATGAAACATGACGCTTGCCGCCGTTTTTGAGCAAAATACTGCACGTTAATTTAACACAGGCCGGTCATTTGCGGCCGGCCGGCCTCATTCCAACTTTTTTTTAAATATTCTTTTTAGCTCCGTTCACGACGATTCGTCTCGATTTGACGATGAAATTCTCTTTATTTTTGAAGAATTTGGTTTCGCTCCGAAGTTTCGGTTTATGTTTCGGTTATTTATTTGCGTTTCGAGAAAGGACTCTCAAAGGATTCGTTTTGGAGAATTTCGGATGATCATTCGGAATGTAATTTATGATTTACGTACTTAAAGTACGTAAGCTTTACGCTAATTATGCATATTTTTGACGTGGGTGTTAATAAATTGTTGTTTAGTGTATTTTTAGTAATTTTTAGAATAATACCTGCTTCAATATTAAAAATACCCAACAACCAAGTTAATAACGATTAATAAAACATGCATTTACAAAGTCACTGATTTTCTTATCGCTTACTTAGGGATAAGAAATTCCACTTCATGCTGAAATGTGACAGTAAATTACTTTATAATAATAATATCCTGGAGCATTATTCACACACGGCCATCTTATCCCAAACTAAGTAGGTAGAGCTTGTACTATGGAAACCAGATAACTGATATACCTACTACATATACTACTTCTCTTTTGTAAATACATACTTATATAGATAATACCTAACACCCAGACTCAGGGCAAACAGACATGTTCATGCACACAAATATCTGTCCTGGATGGGAATCGAACCCACAACTTGTGGCGTGAAAAGTAAGTATCTAACAGTCACGTCAACCAGCTACAAATAAATATTATTCTCTGATCGCGACGAATATAACAACGCCATCTTATCCCATAGAGGCGTAGAAATCGTCTCGAGGCAATACATATCTATCAGAGAGCGGACATGTCTATGAACTATGACAATCGTACTGCGATCATTCGCAACCTCGTATGCCAAGAGCGGCCATTATGGCATATCCCCCATTCTTAGGGTAGGACATTGTCCAGCTGTGGACGTATTTTAACTAAATTAATGAAGTAAATGATTAAATACAATTCATAAATCTAAATAACATATTCTGACTGTTTCCATGCGCTTTAATAAAAACAGTCTAATATTTTTAGTCTATGGGCGCTCGTTACACCCTTGGACTCCTTGTTGAAAAGCCCTATGTTCTAGCCAAGAAACATACTCTTCAGCCTATTCTGGTAGAAGTTGCTATGTTTTTAGGATATCAGGATAAATTTAGTAGTAAGAGATTCGGCTGTAGAAAGCATAGTGATGCAAGAGTACCTATATTATACCCACCAATAAAACTGTTTAACCAACTGAATTTATATAAACTCGTCACTTCCTCCGTATAATAAAACATGTCTGAAAGTTGTATAACAAGAAACCAATCAGTCCCTCGTCCCTCTCTCACGGTCATATTTAAATATCAACGCGATTTGTTTATAAAACATTAACTATAACATGAACGGCTTCACCTGACGCCTGTTTAGACTGATCTTGAATGAATGAGTGTAATTTGATCGATTGTATTCGATTTTCGAATCCGAATCGTTGAATGAACGGTGGAGTTTTTTATTTTGTAGGTCTTTTGGTGGTCTGAGATCGTGTAATGCTGGCTGATAATAATGTTATTCGTTTTTTAATTTAGCGTGTTTATAATTTACTACAGGTGTAGGTACCTTCATGGTAGAAATTTATAATAAAAGTAATCTTTATTCTAAGTGCTAATATAGACTTATGGTAATTTTTTAACCGACAGATAAATTATATTTGTGGTGGATTTAAAAACGAATGCAAATTATTTTTATAAATCGGTGGTTGCTTTAGTTATTTATTTTATTTATTTGTCTATTCCTTGGCGGTGCTCTCCACTAAAGTTATATCTAGCTCTTGCATTCCCTTTATACAGCAATACAACTCAAAGGATCCAAGGAAGCACACATTGCTGATCACTTACTGACTACAGAGAGACTGCCTCAAACATGGCTATTTTTTTAAAGACACTGGCCGCATTTGAAATTATTCGAATACTTTTAATCGAATGTCAAAATATCGAATGGTTAATAAATCTATCTTCCAATCGAAAATATCCGTTTGCGATAAACGATTGATTTTTTCATGGCCTGATATATGCAGTTCAAACTGTTGAAATAAATGAATAAATAAACCTAACCTAACCTATTTTTTTGTAGCAAATTACGAACCATTCCATGTTATGAACGTTTGAGTATCGATCAATAGATATTCGATTATTTAGCATTCGATTTGGCACAGTATATAAGTATATTTACATATCGCGATGTGTAAAACATAATAACTAGCGCAGTAAATGTGTTATTACACACTGATTATGATAAGCACATCGTAAGGAAAGTAAGTTTATCAATCGATTGGCCGTGGTCACGCTATGTTGATGTAGGGACAAACTGTACATACATTTATGTATATCTTTCTATAGTTTATGGTTATTATATACCGAGCTCTTTGATCAAATAAAGGCTATATACCTCCAAAGAGTTTATTTGCTCAAAAAGCTCTAGCGGTGGCGTGTTCAGCCGCAGAGAATGAGGTCCTGGGTTCAAATCCCAGATCGGGCCAAAAAAGCGATTTTGGGACTTTTCTGTAAAAAGAAAAATTTCTTTCTCTTTTCTTTCTCATAGATATTCCTTCGGGTCACCTTCTACGCCCCCCAAGGGACGAGATGATGATATTCTGATATTCGCTGCCGTCACCACACAGCAAGAAAGAAGAAGGCCAAACTACGGGTAGATAAATCCATATAACTAAAATAAAATAATATAGCCTTGGAGGCACGTTAAGCTGTCGGTCCCGGTTGTAGTCATTAGACAACAGTCGTTAAGCCATGTCAGAGACCTACTTGGGCAGCTGGAACAACTCTGACACTAGGTAACCACTGCCCATACGATAAGTAAGTACGTAATCTCAATAACAATTTTTGGGATTTTGTTCTTTGTTCTAATATGATTCGGCATAACGATTTTGGGACAATTTGTTTTGGCATAATGATACTTTGGCATAATTTTTTAGGCATACATTTTATGTTGGCATAATCATCTTAAAGACTAATTTGTTTTGGCATAAATTTGATTCGCATAACGTTAGTAGGCCTAATGACCAATTTGCTATAGTTTCTGTAACAATTAAATAATATTGTTGGTTAAAAATGTAATATGCTGTGCCAACAAAAGTTAGTGACAGAACCGAATTGCTGCAAAACCGACTCGACGTAGTCTTGTTTGTCCTAGCCCTAGAGTGTAATTTAAAATCGCGTAGGTGCGTGGGGCCGCCAGAGGCCCGCAGCGCCGCGGCCGGAGCCGTGCAGAAACCCTGCCTGCTGCATGCTCGCTTGAATGCTGCATGCTGCATGCTTGCTTGCATGCTGCATGCTTGCTTGCATGCTGCATGCTTGCTTGCATGCTGCATGCTTGCTTGCATGCTGCATGCTTGCTTGCATGCTGTATGCTTGCTTGCATGCTGCATGCTTGCTTGCATGCTGCATGCTTAATAAATGTGTGCTTTAGAATATTATGCTTAATCATTATTATGCTTACCATAATAATGATTAAAAAATAATACTTAAAAAAATTATGCGTAAGCTGTTATTTGTAATAATATTATGCGAAAATATAATTATGCCAAACAAAATTATGTGAAGTTATATTAGGTCTTCAAATTTTATGCAAATGGATAGGGAACCCAATTTTTGACGTGACACGAGGCAGGATTATAAATAAATTTATAAATAAACGTTGTGATTTTACCGCGAAACAAAATCAACGTTCTTATACAATTTTATTAAAACAAGGATGTACCTACAAATAATTTCACGATCTACTAGTTGCAAACAGGATATCACATTACTAATATTTATGAGGAAACACTCCCCTATACACAAACGAACTATACAATTTAAATTAAACTCTATTTACACTACGTTAAGACGGCATATTAAATCTATAACAAATGCATAACAATTTTTAAACCTATTTCTAGAATCACCATCAAATCAAGGACAATAGTCGAATAATTCATAAATCCCCTAAAGGGAATCGTTTAGAATTTATTACAAGCACATTAACACTGCACTTATGTCAATAAAAGGTTTTAAAAGTGCATTTTAATAAGTTATCAAAGAAACCGTTCGGCTGAGGGACAGTGCTAGTCTTTTATATGCATTTCACGTTTCAATATGCGTAGAAGCAAAGAGACACAAGTACATTCGATAGAGAATTGTATTAAGCCTATTTCTATTAGTGATTAGAGCAATTTGATGTACTTTTAGGTGCAATAGCAAAATAATTACGGAGCCATTTTCGTATACCGCCTTATCGTCATTTGTTTCACGACGATTTTAACAGTGGAACAATATTTTTACTTAATTTAACTATCAACTTACATATATGACCAAGACCAGACTGCATTCAGACGCAGTCTGGTCTAATAAATAATTATATTATAGGTAACGTAAAAGCTCCTATTACCGCCAGTTTAAGCTGTCTTAGAATTCACCTTAAAAAAATAGATATAAGCTGTTATGTTAGAAAAGATGTTATAATTTTTATTTAATCTCAACAAAGTATTCTTTGCAATCCAGTACCTAAATTGAATATTCAATAACTAATTACTAAATAATTATTTAATCCAAAAGAGTAGTTGATTCTATTACCGACCCATAGTATGCGGCAAGATTCTATTACCGATTTTTCTACTTCTTTTACCGACCGCTAGGAAGATGTGACTTCTTCTCTACTATGAAATAAAATAAAAAATGTATATATTATATAATAACAATAGTTATGAGATCACCATTATTACAATATGAACATATTTATTTATTGCAACGCTTAGAGAACTTACTTTTTGTTATTTTCATTAATTAAAAATGTAACCAATCTCAGAAAACAGTCTTCAAATAATTAAAAGCTTACTTTTTCATTACCTACATACTAATTATATATTATAAATCAATAACAAAAATACTTTTTATTTGTAATACAATCACAGAATACCTTTATAATAGGTTAATTTTATAATAACACATTTATAATTCGCTCAATACAGAAGCCGACTCCAAGATGCTTGGGATTAATAAGGCTAGGAGAAGAGAGAGAGAGACATTAATCAACGATATAGAATTTAATTCTTCGAAAGAAGATTTAAAAAGTTACATGGCCCTCATTCCGTCCCGCCATTTTATTTGATTTGAAAACATATGAAATATAGCCAATGCCATGAAGCCATGAATGAAACTGGATAGCAAATATTATTTTACATTAATAATATGGCCTGTGGCAAAATCTCTCAAAACGTCACGTTAGCAAGAAATAAGCCAATTTGTTCAAAAATATACATTTTGTTTTTGTGTACTGTAATACTACCAAAAATATCGTCATAGCTGTGAGTCGGTAATAGGATCACGTATGAAGGTTACGATATTCTATTAGCGACCAATAAAATTTATAATAAACAGATAAACTATCCGTTTTATGGAATACTGTTAAATTCGATCTCATTACTATATTATTTTTTTAGTCTCAGTTAGTCTTTAATTCAGATAATAATGGTTATTTACAGTATAATATCATTATAATCATAGGGATATTGTCTAACGTTGAATCGAGTTTTACACAAAAACTTTAAGAAATCGCTGTGTCGTTAATAGACCTAACGAAGTAAAATAATTTTAAGAATTGAACAAGAAAAAAGTAAAATCGAATGAGGTAGTTTATAATAGATATTATTTAAAAATACTAAATGTTCTCAAATTTTGTCAACGCCATGGGTCGTTATTAGAATCAAGTTTTGAAATTTGGGTTCTATTACCGCCTTAAATTAAAACATGATTTTATAACACAAAAACCAATAAGAAGTATTATATCAAGTGTTAATTTAGAAAACAAATATATACGTTACAGTAGTAATGTGATAGCAAGAAGACCAATCCATTCTCAGTCTGTTATTTTCCTTAAGTAATATTTAGGTGTACTTACGTGGCCGTAGACGCGACACTATGAAACGTGCGTCAATTTCCGGTGCGTCCCATTCATTGTCAAATTATTTCTTTCACTGGCTATTCACACACATAAACTTTACTCTTTTTGCTGCCCAACTATAATAAATAACTAATTTTTAAGGTATCACATTCTGGAACCCTATATTTTGTCTAATATAAGTGATTTAAAAATTAGATCGTTAATAGAGTACACTTTTTAGGGGGTCGTTAATAGGAGCTTTTACGTTATCTATTTTACCGCTGTTTTCTTTTTATATATTTACATTCTATGACAATGATATAAATAGCCAGTTTTTTTACTATAATTAATGAAGAGAAAATAAAATTTCAGTTACATATTTAGATATTGCAGAACAGAGTTCCAAATCAAATGTAGTTTGATAACTTAAAAATATATATCTAATAATATATTGAAAACAGGTCAGATTTGGAATAAATGTAGGATTCACATGAGTACCATGGATAGCATAAACATTAGTAGTCATATAAAAATATAATAATCCAGGAGAAAAGCAAGAGCAGACGCCAGCACATCCACCTACCCCGATCTGTCAAATTTCTTATATAGATTGTGAACTTTACCCATCAGAAAAGCATAAGGTTCACTATCAATTGGGGAAATTTGACAGATTGGGGTAGCTTGATGTGGTGGTGTCTGTATATTTTTATCTCATTATATTTTTAATTGACTGGGAAAGACAGCTGAATTGACGTCCGTATTTTTTTTATTTGGTATCGAGGCAAACGAGCAAGCGGTTCACCAGTTTTCAAGTGATTACCGACGCCCAGGACACTCGCAACACCAGAGGAGCCGCAAGTGCATTGTCACCCTTTCAGAAAGGAATAGTCTCCCTTCTTGAAGGTTGCCATGTCATACCGGATCGGAAACTCCGCAGTTAATTGATTCCGTATCATGAATCGACAAAAAATAATTGTCGATCATTAATCACATAACACTCTTGTATTACGAAATATGACAACACTAGTCTAACATCTTTTGTTACAGTCTTTTTTATTCTTGAATTAAAAACTTACAACCATTCAAAGCGAGCGTCTTGTCGTGCGTCAAAGTGACGCGTGTGGCGCGTCAAAATGAAACGGATGACGGTCGCTTTGTGCGCCAAGAGTAGTGACAGCTCTTTTGTGCAGCATAATTTGTCTAGTGTGGTAGTAAAATTCTATGTTCTAAATTCAAACCTGATCAACGTATATCCTAATCTTATAAGTCGGTATTTTTTTAATATTTCAAGAGGTCTATAATTGCGATTGTCAACCTGCTGGCACAGAACGGTACCAGCGGTCATTTATATTACTATTTTATTTAATTATTAAAATATAAGGCTTTATTTTTTATCAATTAACGTTTATTAAGGTATGCTTTTGTCTAATATTGTAATATTAATCAGCAACTGAATGAAAATCATTGACGTATATGTATAACTAGACACGCTGTTTCGAATAAAAACTCTGTCCCAGTCCGGCTACGCGCGAGGTGAGTTGCAGCGCGGGCGCTGCAACTCAGTGAGCAAATTCTCGATATGGGATTGCGTGTCTAGTAGAATACATATAGGTCAATGATGAAAATCAATTAATTCAGAGCGTCTTTATAAGTTTAATAGCTTTAATGCATTTTTTGTATATTTTTATATATGTATACACTATACATATAACAAAATCCTGAGGCAGCTATGAACTAAACCACAATTTAAGAGATTATTACATACCGCATATTTTTTAAATTTAATCGCAAAAGATTGGACTGTAGAAAGCACAGTGATGGTAAGAGAATATTATAACCACGAATAAAACTGTTAAACATTTGAATTTATGGAATATATAATATGGGAAGAACTGGGTTTCGAATCTATTTTGTTGTGAAAAAGCAATGAAAACTCGTTCCGCATATTTTGGAATATTAATCTCACTAAAAATGTTGAGAATTATTAATTGCATAGCCTATGTGCATATGCATCTAAATGTGTCATTTACATAGCTGCACATTGAATTCTGAGCCTTAACGGTTAGCAATGTTGCACGCCAGCTATAAGGTATAATAATCTATTAATTATATCTCAAATTATTAGCTGAGTGATATAACCTTGTTTGTACTATCTTCCACTCAATCACGCGAACGCAGTTGGAATTTTTTTAATGACGTCACAACTGTATTTATTGCTGTAATTTGATGGATGATAAACTTGCGTTTAAATGTTATATTGTTTTGCAAATTGAATTAATTGAAGCCTGTATAAGCGTTCAGATGAGGTCAAAATCACATTTTATCAACCACCTTTTTATTATCTATACATACACACATCAACAAAGTCTAGGGATACGTTATTTTGAAATCAAACATGGCTTTATTGTTTAAAACCTATTTAGTTTCCTTAAAAAGTTTATTTACAGATTTAAACCTTGTCTATTCTTTATTCAAAATTTAAAAATTAAAATGAGAAACAAATGAAAACACGCAAAGCACAGCGCAATCTTGAGTTGTATCTAATTTCAAGAAGTTGCATTAAAATTTTTTTTGCGTGTTAATTGAAGAAAACCTGATAAATTGTTTTATTTTCTTTTCTCAATTGGTTGTGTAAGCTTTTTAGCGTCATGCCACGCCATCATTTGAGTCGAGATGAAATGTTACGGGCAGTTGGCATGTTACAAAACGGTGCTATTCAACGCGTCGTTGCTGAGTCTCTGGGCACAAGCCAAAATGTGGTATCCAGGCTGTGGTCACGTTATCGCGCTACTGGAGATGTGGCAGAACGGCACACAGGTAGATATCGTGTTACCACTCAGAGACAGGATCGATTTCTCCAAATGACCGCCAGAAGACTACCCAATATCACAGCGATGCAACTAGTGCAAAGGCTCCAGGAGGGTCAGCAGCTGCTGGTGAGCGACCAAACCGTGCGAAGGAGGCTGCATGAAGTTGGTCTTCATGCTCGCAGACCGCTACGAGTCCCAGCGCTGCGACGTGGCAATCGCGGTAGGCGACTTTTATGGGCTCAAGAACATTTGACATGGAGTGATCAACAATGGTCATTGGTGCTGTTCACTGATGAGTCCCGCTATGGATTTCATCCAGATTCGAGACGAACACGCGTTTGGAGAACTCCAGGCAGGGTCAGCCGTCTCCGACATCCACAGGAGGTCCACTCTTACCAAGGCGGGACAATTATGGTGTGGGCAGGAATACGAATCGGCGGACGAACCCAACTCATTTGGATTCAGGGCAGCATGACTGCCCATAGATACCGTGAGGAGGTAGTAGAACGTGTCATTGTCCCGCTCAGGGCCCTAACGGGGCAAGAATTTCAGCTCATGCATGACAATGCACCTTCCCATACAGCGCGGCTGGTGAGGGCCGCCCTTCGAGAACACGATGTTCAGGTATTAGATTGGCCTCCACAGTCGCCAGACTTAAACCCAATTGAACACGCCTGGGACATGTTACAGCGAAGAGCATTGAGGGATTTTCCGCCCAACTTGACAACAGAAGAACAACTTTTCGAACATTTAAAAAGAACTTGGGACTGCATACCCCAGCAAGACATTGACACCTTAATTTTAAGTATGGAAAATCGTTGCCGCTGTGTGATTAATGTTAGAGGAGGAAATACCGATTACTGATTATCAGATTTGGTAAGATTTTTATTCATTTAATTCGATTGAATAATTTTATAAGAATAAAATGTTTTTGTTCACTCAGTAATTTTCTATGGCTTAATTAATTTAAGACTTTTATTAATTAGAAAAACAAAATCGCATCGTGTTGTTAATGTTTAAATATCGGCCATGAAATTATCTTTAATTCTTCCATTTACAGTCATAACAAAATGTTTATAGTTTTCTAGATAATCAATGAAATGTTCAATATCCCTAGATTGTGTTGATGTGTGTATAATAAAGTCGTAGGAAAGTCAAAACTGTACATAGAATGTTTTTTTAAAAGGAGACTTGGGGCGTTATCTACATCGATATCGAAGCCAAAAATATCGTTTTTAGAATTTTTGTCTGTTTATCTGTTTGTCTGTATGTATATCCGGGCTAAATTCAAAAAGTGCGGCACGGATTTACTTAAAATTTTACATGAATATGTAAAATTTAAAAAAAAATATTAAATTATTAAATGAATATGTAAAATTTTAAAATTTTAAAAAGTAGATAAAAGGTCGGGTCAACATATAGGCTACATATTATCACGCTATCACCTACGACGGAGGAGCTGAGATAATTTATAAAGTTAAACGCGGGTAAAACTGCGAGGCACAGCTAGTTAAATATAAATACTTACTATTGACACTATAAACTATTAAATAATAATACAATGTTACACACACTTAAAAAAGCGCTTATAAAGAATCAGAATATGTTTTAGTATCAAAGAATAATTCATACTTGGTAACTACAGGTAGATAGATAGGTTTGTGGATAATTTAGATTTTAATTTCAATTTAATTAATGAGTGTAATTTCATTATCATCATACCAGCCGAAAGAGGCCCACTGCTGGAAAAAGGTCTCTCCCCAAGACCCTCACCATATCATCGGTCTATCTTGGAGAGTGAGTTAACTAATTAAATTACTTAAGAGACTTAAGAGACTGTCAAAATGGTTACTTGAAATATTAAATACTCGCGTCAAGACTTATAGTTTTAGATATTGAGAGTGAGTTAACTTATTCAATTACTTAAGAGACTGTCTAAATGGTTACTTAAAATATTAAATACTCGCGTCAAGATTTATAGTTTTAGATATTGAGAGTGCGTTAACTAATTAAATTACTTAAGTGATTGTCAAAATGGTTACTTAAAATATTAAATACTCGCGTCAAGATTTATAGTTTTAGATATATTTTACTTCATCACGTCAATATTACCAATTTTTAAAAAGGCCGTATTTTTTAAACAGTTCGTGGAGCTTTTGTCAAACATAGCTAATAAATAGCTTTTTATTTTTTTTAAGCACCATAGAGTTTTAGATATATTTTACTTTATCGCGGCAATATTACGAATTTAAAAAAGGCCGTCACTTTTTAAACAGTTTGTGGAGCTTTTATCAAACATAGCTAATAAATAACTTTTTTTTAAATTAGCACCATAAATCCTTTTTAGTTGGATTGTATGAAAACACATTAACATACCGTTATGCAGCAACGTATGTGGTATTTACGTACCTGTGAAAAAATAATAAAATTAGTAAATTAAATTAAATTTATTCAGCAGTTGGGTATCAACATACACTTGTTGTCAAACTCATAATGTAGTACATAAACATAGTCAGTGCGGTAAGAAGTCTGTGCGGTCTGTTTTATCCATATATATTTTTAGTATTTAAATAAAACTAAAATTTAATAAAAAAATAAAGCTTTTACATATTGATTTTGTATTTTGATTGTTATGGATTTCCGCAAAGTGACGCCTGACTCCATTACTTATTTAACGAAAGTGTTTTAGACCACACGACTGAAGTAATAATTAGATATAAAAAACGTAACTGGCTATGAGAGAAAAAGAGAGAAAAATGTGTGCTCGCACCTCTCTCTCTTGCCCCTATAGTAATATACGAAACTATCTGTCCTTCTTATTTAACTTCCGTTCGCCTCGCCCGACCAAACCCTTCGTAACGCTCTCGTCACGCGTACATATGTACATTATACGATTAAGTGTATATTAACACTATTTCCATCGTTATTGATCTGAAAAAATATATCTAACACACATACACTCTATAGACTCATTTGTTCATTCATATGCAAATTAATAATTTCAAACCTATCAATTTCAAACGGTGCTAACGATAAATCCTAAAACGAGTCCGGATATATCACGTCAAAAATTAATTCATAATCATTATTAAAGTTCAAATTACGAACCAAAGTTAAATCGACAGCAAAATTATTCATGGCACAATAGATGAACAAAAAAAGTTGATCAAAATTGCGTGCGTATAAACGTACACCTATTCATTCATACGGCCCACGGCATAACGGAACTTTTTTCATCCATACACCAACGCGCAAGTTATGCACTTAAAACAATGATTAGCATATTATACGGTTCTGAACAAACTTACAGTTTGGGTGTACGATGTATAAATCTGTTTGGAGATTGATATACGTAGGAATGACAAATGAAATTATGTTTGATATTCATAATGCCACCTCACAAGACTAAAATTTTATTTAGTTGTGTGTGCTAGAGCCACTCAAATCCTTGGCCGGTTGCAAGTAGTTGTACTGAAGTAGTGTACCGGAAGAGAAAGACAAATTTGGAGATGTTCTCAAGAAAGGCCAGGTCAGAAGTACCTACTCTAAACCGGCGAGTATGTATGAAGAATATAATGGCAGTAAACGAAGCAAAAGAGTTGAAAAGAGTGGCCAAGTACTAGCAACAACAAATTAAAAATATACCATAGACATTAAGAACACCATAAAATATTTAAAAAAGTTACATAATAAGTCGAAAAATAAATTCAAATCTCGAACTTAAAGATTCTTCATGTACGAAATTTAAAATGTCTCATAACCGAAATATAATTATATTTACTATACACAAAAATTGTGAAATATTTCCGTTTCGGACTAAAACATATACTTTGCATTTCAATTGGTGATGGTTTAAGACTAAATGTAAATTTTTAAATCGATAAAAATCAATTTGGTTATTTTAAATCTCGGTTTTTTACTTAGTTATACAAATTATTGACATTTAAATACTCACCCAAAGAAAAAGCAACTAACACAGAAAAGCCGCGTGTATACCTACGAACGCCCACGTCACTAAAATCCGAACACATTTGCAATTCAAAACAGACGGTGACGTTGCGGTCCATACGCTCCATACCTAAATATTACCATGTACGGGGGAATATATTATTAACCGGTGAAATGGTTTAGAGAACGGTGTAACATATTTACATTCAAGTTTGGAGATGGAGAAATAAAGGATAGGTTAACTAAGTTGCAGAGGGACTTCCTCCCACGCTGGGTTAAGATTCCCTGCCATGGATGTATGCTTGATAACTGTTTAAGTTGTATAAAAAACGACGCAGTTTAATAACACTGTCAAAAAAATTTGTTTAAGCAGTAATATTACGGAGGCAGACTATTTTTTCCTACTGTGTGGTTCACAACAAGAAATAATGAAAATGCACAGACTACCAACACAAAAAAATTATTGCACAAGGATGAAATAACCTTTTTGGGTTAGTAGTCTGTGCATTTCCTTATTTTTCCGAGATATTTATGCGATAGTCCTATAATATGTTTAAATACCAATCAAGTTCTAAGTGTTAAGTTTTTTGTTTATTATATTTTAGGCAGACTTCGCAGTAGGTGCCACGCCTATCTTCACGGTAAGGTTAAAAAACGAGACGTATAAAAATTCATACAATAATATTTATATGAATTGGAATATAAGTAGCATTATGTAATAAAACGTAATCTGCTTACAGAAGATAAGTTCTAAAATTGAATCGAACACACTCAAAACATTTTTCGTAGATAACCCTGTTTAACAAAAAATAAATAATAATAATAATATCTGGGGACAATGTCACACAGATCATCCTAGCCCCAAACTAAGCAAAGCTTGTACTATGGGTACCAGGCGAAGATATACATACTTATATAGATAGGTAAATACTTATATACATAGAAAACATCCATGACTCAGAAACAAATATTCGTGCTCTTCACACAAATATTTGCATTTACCGAGATTCGAACCCAGGACCACCAGCTTCGCAGGCAGGAGCACTACCAACTAGGCTATGGTGAAAATCATTTTAGAGAATTTATATTTTTCCCAATTTGGACGTTCTATGCTGGGTTATTAAATTGTAATCAGTAATTAAGATTCTTACAGTTTTCTTAAAAAGGTTTCTTGCTTAATTGTTGCAGGTACTATAACGACAGGGTAAAAAAGGTCGAATCAGATTTTTTTTTATTAAATAAAGTTTATATGACTATGATATGAAACACGATTAGTACAATGTTTCCAAATCAAAAAAATACTTCATTATTGCTGGGACACTTTATACGTACTTATAGTAACTCAGATAGTTTACTTACTTAGAAAAATAAACTGAATCTTTAGTATTTGCATCAATTTAAAACCATCTTCCTTATTTTACGAACACTATCAAGCTTCATCCTCCCCGTAATAGCGTCAAAAGAATGTTACTGAACCTAATGAAAATTCAATTCAAGCAAAACATTTCAATCATTAACATCGCTATGTGGCTTGCCCATCACAAGACGATGGTACAATTAACAACACATCATTATCACGGCGACATACTAAAACACAACACAATACTTAATACAAAATAAAAACACCATTCTTTAAATACAAAACTGATCTAATTTGCATTATCAACGGGGACTTTTTGGTTTTAGAACGTTGATACGCACACAATTAGTGTCGGGAAATTCAAAGACGCGATATCGATAAACGACGACAGTTGGAGACAAAACGCGATGCTATCGCCCCCTGTGATTCATGTGGGGCAACTTTTTAGGGCTTGCCACTTATAAATTTTGAATATTTTTTTGGGTGCAATACTTTACAATCTTGGTAAAGTAATAAATATAACGGCAATATACTCGCCGAAAATATATAAAACCCTGCATTTTCATGTCGTCACAAATCACTGCATTACAGGTGTCGTCTTTTATGATTATTGATGGAGAATTAATTATAACCACTGGTAATTAAACCAATGATAGCTCACTTGGATTTTTTTACCTACGTCGGAAATTAACAACCTCGTAGGTACAGCAGATATTTTTAAATTACGTGGAGTTATAAGAAATAAACTTCTTAGTATTGAAACATTTAGTAAAATTTTAATAATTTGCATGAAAACAATTGAGCGCATTGCATTTCGGTTAAGTATCAACAAGTCCATGTGAATACTGTACATTTAACTTATTCATACTAGTTGACTTGATTTTAATACTTATCTAAAATACCTAACTTATACGGTCACGTAGAAACGAGAGCCACGTAACTTCAGTGTAATTCTACGTTCATGCCTAAACTATATTCAGAATATATCAATATCACATATAAATATATGAAACCCATAACAAAGGCACATTTTTTTAAAATTTTGATTGAAGTTTTTCCCCGAAAACCACGATATCAAAGAACTCTGACAAAAAGTAGTTTAGCATATTTTTTCAATTGTGAACGTAGTGATTGACAAATGACAAACCTGAATAATTAATGAAGTGACAAGGGAATTTTTGTGTGACAAAACTTTTCTCGGAAATATTATAATATAGCCTTGATTATCTTAAAGGAAAATTGCTAAAGACACGTGTTATAGATAAAAAATAGTTTAAACTCAGTCTCTTACTAGGTCTCATACTTTTTAGTAGTTTAGATACCTACCTCTTTCAAGTATTAACACCTATCTTAAAACCCCCACCCATTTACAATCGACTAGAAAGGGAAAATCAAAACTAATCTTCTCATTTACGAGCCATGCTCGTCACATATCATATAAAAATATTGATTTTACATAAAGTTTCTATGTACAATGAAGGATATTTCCTTAAATACAAATATAATGGCATTATATTTTACATGTACGCACATTATGCAACAAATAGCTACTACTATCGTCTAAGTATTATAAATCAAAAGCAATTAACTACAAACTATTGAACCTAGATTGTTGTTAATTATATACTAACTATAGAAATATTTTACATAGGCACATCTGAATTAGAAACATTAAAATCCCTGAGGGAATTTAGCAAATGTACAATACGAAGGTAATTGCTAGTTTTGATTCGATAATAATGTATTACACATAAATTATGATCTTAAATAACCTTCTGAGCTAACAATCTAATTTATTTTACTCAGGGCTTGCCCAATCACAGCCCAATTGGCTAATTAGAGGAGGTTCCAAAATCACAATAAATCAATATACAAATATACGGTAAAATAAAACAATGATTTTTTACTACTGACGATTTCAGGGACAATTTCTTTTAAATATTAGGGATATTCAATAATTTTAAATAATAATTTTAGAAGGGGAACTTTAATCACTTAAAACCAAAGAAAGAATAATTTTTAGCTAGTTAAATGTGTTGAAAAATAATACAGTAATCCTAAAAATTATGTTAACTTCAATTAGAAAGTCATATTAATTAAAAACTGTGACTCCAAATAATTGTCGCAACCCCCAACGCCCAATCCACTGTCTGCCCAAACACATCTTAATTTACGCAATTAATTTATAAAAAAATCTTGTCCCAACCCTATCAATAACGTTAAATGGTTTAATTCTTGCGCGGCGGCCATTGGTCGGGCGGGCGGCCGGCTATTGGCTATGTCGGCGGCGACTACAAAGCCGAGAGGCGGGCGTTGCAGTGGCTGCATGTCCAGTATGAATATGGATCGAGCTGTGTTTATGTTGTCTGTCTGTAGTGTCCGCAACACGGAAAATGCACTTGGTAGAAATACGCTTCAAGTTTTTGAAAAAAGAAGCGTATGCCCTAGGGTTGTTTAAGTTGCTAGTGTTGTACCTTTAAAACTATTTATATATAGTCTTTGTTTTGTAATTTTACTAGAGACGTCATTTGACATGCTTTTGGTCGTGTCAGCAACAAAAATAGTTGAACAAAAACTAAACTAATACCGCATCGTATTAATTTCAGTACTTAATAATATATAATATAATAATATCTAGGGACAATGTCACACAGATCATCCTGGCCCTAAACTAAGCAAAGCTTGTACTATGGGTACCTGGCGACCATTATTAATTATAATACCTAGACCTCAGACAAAAAGTTGAAGGTTAAGGTGTATTTCTGTAAATCGATTTTAAGGTGGTATATTAAAAGTATCAAATCATTGGAGAGCAATAAGTTTACTGTAATGCAATATTTTTTGCAAACTGTAGGTCTGCAGTGAACACACACACACAGAGCCACTTGGTGACATCTATTTTGCCGAAATATATGTAATTTCTGTCCCTTTATTATATATTTGTAAAAGTACCCCGCGACACAGGGATTAGATACGCTAGTGCGGGCGTTGTCTTTAAAAAAATATGATTTTAGTACATAATAACTTGCCTTGCTTACTCCAAATTGGTTTTAAGATTTCAGGTGTATCTTACACACGAAATCGCTACTAACTCGGCTCCCTAATGTTTCGAGATAGATTCCCGAACACTTTACCCGTTAGCTAAATGTAAAGTCCATCGCGATGGATCAAATCTTTAAATCCTGTTTACTTATAGTACATATAGAAATAAATAAGATCTTATTACATAGGTACTTTATCCGCCAAGCTTCAGTAGACACAGTAAGCACGATTGGTTTACAAGTTTATGTAACCCATCCGAGCTCGGCCGACCATAAAATCATTTTGTAAGAATTATTACCAAAGATAGGCATCTGTAACGTTAAACTTAAGAAACTAATGTCTATTCTTCAGAGTATAATGTCAGCTTAAAGACTGCTGGATAGAATCCTCCCTCAAGAATCTCCGACATTGCCGGTCTTGCGTTAACTATACAGTTGCTCCCAACAGTCCTCACAAGATCATCTGTCCACTTTGTGGAAGTCCTGCCCCATCCATGTCTTCCAGTACGTGGTTGCCACTTGAGAACCTTTCTACCTCAGTGGCTCTCAGTTTTTCGAGCTGCTCAACTACCAAAATTATCAAATCGCAGTCTAACTGCTGAAAACTTTACGCTTGTGGAAAAGTAAACTCATGGCATTTTAGGGTTCCGTAGCCAAATGGCAAAAAACGGAACCCTTATAGATTCGTCATGTCTGCCTGTCACTTTTTTCCGAAACTATAATTGAAACTTGGTAGGTAAGGTGTATTCTGTGAACCGCATTAAGATATTTACAAAAAGTAGAAAATGAACAATAATTTTGAGGGTTCCCCATACATGGAACTGAAACTCAATTTTTTTTTCATCGTACCCATGTGGGGTATCTATGGGTAGGTCTTCAAAAATGATATTGAGGTTTCTAATATCATTTTTTTCGAAACTGAATAGTTGCGCGAGTGAAATCTCACAACAAAGTTTTTTTTAATACGTCATAAATCGTAAACCGCAATTTACCTTCCATTTAATCAACTGAAATACTTGCTGCTACGGAACCCTTCATGGGCGAGTCCAACTCGCACTTGGCCGTTTTTTTTTTTCATCATCATAATCATCATATCAGCCAAAAGACGCCCACTGCTGGACAATGGCCTTCCCAAATGATCTCCCCAAGTGCCAGACTTGTGCTACCCACATCCATCGGCTCCCAATAACCCACACAAGATCATCGATCCATCTTGTAAAGAGCCTGCCCACGCGGCGTCTTTTTTTTTTTTTTTTTTTTTTGTTTAACGCATTTAATAAATTTTTACAATTATTTTTACACGCCAAACTGCAATGCAGTTTGTAGGCGATACGCTCATACACTTATACATCTTAAATGCTACCTTTATAACAATTCTGTAACTTAAATACTAATTTTTGTTTTATCTTTAGTGTACCCAAACATTTCTTTAATAATTCTTCTTATTATTATTTCTTATTATTATTATTCTTCTTTCGGTTCGTGGTCGCCACTCGAGAACCATTCTGACCCTGCTGCCGTCGGTTCTACCCTACTCGGTGCCACTTCAGCTTGGCAATTCTTTGGACTATGTCAGTTACTTAGGTTTGCCTGCGGATCTCAACGTTTCTAATCCCTTCTCTCTCTCTCTCGTTCTCTTACGTATGAAACTGTATTCACGTGTAGCGCTGTGGTTATGTAGTGTTTGAGCCCGGTTTAGATACTACTATTTGAGAGACCCATATATAATTGTTCTGAGTCTGGGTATGCCTTATGTCCCTAAATTGTGTGTATGTAACGTCCCCTGGAATACAGTGGTCCATTTCCCAAGTGCGGGCGTTGACTTAGAAAAAGATTAACAAGATATTTCTGAAGCTAAAAGTGAAATAATATTTTTGTAAGTTAGTTAACTGCGTGTTTCATTTAGTTGCACTTAAATTTATGACGTTATAGGAAGCTAAGTTGATCTAAGTTACAGCTTCCTGATCAAAGCAATTAGCAATTAATTAGCTATAAGATAACAGTGATCGCTACATGATATAGCAGAGTGCGTTTAGTTGTTGCTAATAAGTGGAGCCTAGTTGAGTAATTAGTTGGTTGATTTGTGTAGCTTAGGTTTAGTTTAAGTTAGTTATAAAGTTTCTAAAGCGTCGGCAACGCGCTAATGATGACCCTGGTGTTGCAAGCGTTCATAAGCTACGGTGACCATTTACCGTCGGGTGGACCGTATGCTTGTTTACTAATTAGGTTGTATCATATATCATATTTTCCATAATTAGTTTTACTGAAGTCGTTTCCTAGCCGTGGATAATATTATAACCTTTTATTTCAGGCATTCCAGCTGATTCATTAAACATTTTTAATATATAAAAGTTATATGTAGTTAGTTAAACTTTAAACATACAAACTAAAACTATTATTTGAAACTTAAAATTAAACTTTTTTATTCGTAAGTTTTGCTTTTATTTTTGTAGTTTAATATTAAGTTTACAATCATATATTTATAAAATAATTCTGTTAAAGACGATGAAGTTTTTTATGCCACTTAATTATACGCATCTTACTTGTTAAGAATTAATATTAATTTTACGCTTAATTTTACATTGACAATACTTGTTACCTATAAACATTAAATTAAGATGTAAATTTTTTATCATTCATTTAAATTTAAAACTGCAAACACAGCAGAGGTACCAGGAAATCATAAAAACCAGAAGGAAAATCCTGTCGCTTGCGGACGTGAGTCATGCACCGCTGTTGGTGGCACGTGCATGTAAATACAACGCTATGTTCATATTTAATTGTCCGACTGACAACCTCCCGAGTTACCTGCCAAGTTTCTGCAAACGCTGCGCAGGCGACCCCTGGCCGAAATCAAACTGTTTAACATTACAGATAGGTATAGCTGACCTGAGTACAAACAACTTTATAAAAATATAAAATTCTTCACTGAGTTATCTAATAAATAAATATTGATGAACTTATTGCTTAGTTCTTATCATAAAAGAAATAAAATACTTCAACATTCTAACAAATAAGGTATTTAGCGTCTCTAAAAGGATATTGAATTGCATAGGACACAATACAATTCAGGGCAAACTGAAAAAATTGCGAACATCACCTTTAAATATTTAAAAAATTAATAATCTTTTATTTCTTAATACTTAACTTTTACTTAACTGAAGTTAAGTATAGTATAATTGTGTGTATTTAGTATAATTATGTTGATATTTCACATGTACAGTTCCAACTTAATATTATGATCGAACAATGCTCCAATTTTCAAGCAGATTGGTTTAATACTTGAGGCGAGTAAAGGTTATAAATAAACAAAGTAACAAACTGACACGCTATCAGAATTATAATATTATACGATTTTCGCGGAGGTTAGAACATTTTAGTTCTGTTTTTTACATATACGAACAGACGAGCAAGTGGGTCACCTGATGGTAAGTGATCACCGCCGCCCGTAGACCCTCAACACCAAGGAGTCACGGGTGCATTGCCGGCTTTGAAAAGAGTCCGCAAACAATTGTTGCTGACCCTCCCCAACATCACCCCTATGACCTCTGGACCTTACTCACACTCAGAAACACAACAGCAAATTATTAATGTTATTATTAAGGAATGTCTTTTGTAAGGTGGAGGTACTTCCCCAGTCCGGTTGCTCCTTGAGCGAATAAACGCTGTGCTCTACTTCTACAAAACACACTAATAGTCATCCGGTATAAGATGAGATCAAATACAAGATGAATCTACCTACTGCACATGTTATCTTCACGCTCCCATGAGATGGCCGGTCAGCCGGTTTGTAATAAAAGTACACAGATAGGCATAAACATGACTAATTTACTGCATACTTATTGAAAGAATTATAACCTCTTATATTGCTTATTATTTAAAATGAATACTTGCACATTTCCTACATAGCTATTTCCTTGAATTTTAGCAAGAATAGCTAGAAACAGTAAAATTATGAGTGCAACGAGTAGAATGTTAAGTATATGGAAAGACAATGATTATAAGAACGTACAGACGCCAGCACATCAAGCTTCCCCGATCTGTCAAATTTCCCCAATTGAAAGTGAACCTTATGCTTATGTGATAAAGTTGAAAACCTATAAAAGAAATTTCACAGATGGGGGTAGCTGGATGTGCTGGCGTCTACGATACTAGTTTACGAGTATAACCTAACCTAACAAATCTAGATAACAACTACAAAATGTGCTGTAATTTCCTGAAAATAAGCTAAGAAACATCGAATTTCATCAAAATTGGAATTTAAACTAGGTTTTGGACACAAAATCCAAAAGCCAGTTTAAATTCCCATTTTGCAGAATTCTCAAAAGACCTATTTTGAAACCAGTCCATATGATTTTCTGTCAAGAGAGCAAAATAAACATGGCCAAAATTTTTTTATTCGCAAGTTTTACTTTTATTTTAGTTGTTTAAAAAAAATGTTAAAGACGATGAAGTTTTTTATGCCACTTAAACTCATGTTAAGAATTAATATTAGTAATATGCTTAATTTTACATTGACAATTTTTTTACCGATGAACAGTCCATTTGTTTTTCTGTCAAGAGAGCAAAATAAATATGGCCGAAAAATATGGATTAATAATTACAGTTTTAAAACACATGATAGTTTACATGGTAGTAGGTAGACCGATTTGGAGTTTGTATGTAAAATGATTATTAACCAGCTGTGCCCCGCGCTTTCATCCGTTTTAATAATAAGCTATCATGTCAGCTAAAGTACGTCCAGTGCTGGACAAAAGCCTGCAAAAAGAATGGGGGACATGCCATAATCGCCACGCTTGGCAGACGGGTTGGCGATCGCAGTTTGATGGTCATAGTTCACAGAAAAACGCTGCTGCCCGTTCTCTGGTAGGTATTCGCTCGGACGATTTCTATGCCTCCGACGGGATGAGATGGAGTGTTGATATTCTATGCCGTCACCACACAGCAAATATAAGCTATATTACTACAAAATTTATTCATATTATTAAGAATATTCTATTAAGTAGTTTTTGCGTGAAAGAATAACAAACATCCATACTCACAAACATTCGCATTTATAATATTAGTAGCCTGTGTTCTAGCTACGCTATACAGTATCCACCTCTGAATTGGCCAAACGACTGTGGCCTTAAGACTTCAGCCAAGATCAATACCTTACGATACCCCCTGAAACATGGAGACAGTCTGAAATTAAACCATTTTCGCGTTTTTAATCTATTCCACCTATCTACCAATTTCACAGAACCGTGAATGCATTTGGCTATAAGTGCCCTATTCAAAATATTATAATTAGCTAGGAGAGAGTCAGTTACACGAACTTACTTACTTTTTGTAGGGGTAGTGGTTACCCTAATGTCAGAGTTCTTCAAGCCACCGAATAGGCCTCCGACATGGCTTATCAACTGATGCCTGATAGCTAAAACCGGGACCGACAGCTTAACGTGCCATCCGAAGCACGGAGACGCTCAGAAATTAAACCACTTTGGCGGTCACCCATCTATAGACTGACCGCGAGCCTAGTTGCTTGAACTCGCTAATCAAAGATAAGTAATTTTGAAATTACAACCAATAAATCGGAATAGAAGACTAGTTTGTGACAAATGAAAGGGAAATGTAGTCTAACTTCCAAATGAGCAATATTTACCTTAATTAAAATGTGTCCTAATTATAATTCTAAGTCAAGTAAATATGTCCAATGTAATTGAACAGAATGATACCTCAATCAAGGGCTATCTACAAACCATCTATATACTGCGTTTGGAAGTATAGCCGACATCACGTCAGTACATACAGTTGTATTACAAAAAACCGCCTTATTTTCAACTTAATAAAGACGTTAATAAAATGATAATGTATCCACCTTTGTGACGAAACGTTGTCTGCACAATTTGTCCACTAGACAACTAACAGTTAGATAATTTGCTGGACATCTCGGTCTTTAGCAAATTGATTAAGTCACAAGTTGAATATAATTGACAATGATTAGACAATTCTTTATCGCAATCTTAGCTGTGTATTTACGGTGACGGGGTAAGTTGAGGTGGTAATAATCTATATAAAAAAATAAATATCCTGGGACATTATTCAAACACGGCCGTCTGATCCCAAACTAAGCAGAGCTTGTACTATGGAAACCAGATAACTGATATACTACATATACTACTTTTCTTTTATAAATACATACTTATATACATAGTTAATTAAACCACAGGACATACAGACATGTTCATGCACACAGATATCTGTATTGGGTGCCAAGCATTAAGCAACCATACCAACCGGCCAACCAAATCATTGATTATTACCACCTCAACTTACCACAGAGAAAAAGAGATAGACAGAGATTAGAGGCATTTGAATTGTGGTGCTGGCGAAGAATGATGAAGATTAGTGGGACGGAAAGAAAAACAAATGTGAAAGTATTACGAATGGTAGATGAGAAGAGATTCATATTAAAAACCATAGTAAACAGAAGGGGAAAGATGTTATAAAATAAATAAAAATAAAAAAGGTTTTTATTCACGTAGACTTTAAAAAAGCGCTTGTAAATAGTCAGAACATATTCGTGGTAATATATAATTAATTTATAATTATTTCTAGGTACATATAGATATTTAGGTACACGGATTGTAGGAAATAATGTACAATAAGATTTATTTTATAACAGTAACGATATTTAACTAACTTAAATTATGTTATTGTCAAGGATCATGTGTAGGTTTAATTATCAATTTTTTTAAATTTTAGCTATATTGTTAGGGCACTTGATACGATATGACACCTTTATGAGGAATATCATTGAAGGCAAAATAGAGGTAAGGAGAGGAAGAGGAAGACCAAGAAGGACCTATATGGATCAGATAAAGGAAAAGTTAAATGTAATGTCGTATCAAGAAGTCAAAGCGTTCGCCGAAAGGCGAGACGATTGGAAGAAGCTCCACCGACAAGAGCATAGTTCTTAAATACGATGATGAAGTCTGTGGTAAGTTTTCGGGGGGTGTAGCAGTAATTCCGGGGGATATCTACTGTCGCGTCGGGAGATATCTCTTGCATACCCTTCCAAAATAATAATAATACCTAATATCTAGGGACAATGTCACACAGATCATCCTAGCCCCAAACTAAGCAAAGCTTGTACTATGGGTACCAGGCGACGATATACATATTTATATAGATAGATAAATACTAACATACCTAGAAAACATCCATGACTCAAAACAAATATTCGTGCTCATCACACAAATAATTTCACTTACCGGGATTCGAACCCATGCTTCGTAGGCAGGAGCACTACCAACTAGGCTACGGTGACCGTCAAAATGGTCCTTGGGAGAGGCTTGTGTCCACCAGTGGAAGTCTTTCGGCTGAT
The DNA here is from genome assembly GCA_951640165.1 of Pseudoips prasinana. NCBI lineage: Eukaryota > Metazoa > Arthropoda > Insecta > Lepidoptera > Nolidae > Pseudoips > Pseudoips prasinana. The sequence continues at coordinate 12,800,506 of OX621254.1, forward strand.
ATGAAGCGATCTACAGCACTGTTTTTGTTGGGGTAACGTAATATTTTGTTTTGAAACAAAACTATTAGATATTTTGGAACAAGTATCTACTGTTAATAAAACGTTGATGACTGATGGTGAATTAATTAATGATATTTATATAACAATGGTATAGTAATAATGTACAAGGCTTAAAATAACTAACCACTTTTAATTGGGGAAATAAGACAGATTGGAGTAACTTGATGTGCCGGCGTCTGTACCTCAATCTTTTATACGGATGGGGGATGAGGATGGATTTAACGATTGATTAAGTCATTTTTAACCTTTATTTATTTGAACGCGATTCACGAAAACGATGTTCGGCGACTCAGCCGGTAGAGCGCCTGGGTGGGAATCTAACCCACGACCTAGAGCATGAAAGACAGATTGTATGACATATAAATATAATAATACATTACCAACCACGCCAACTGGCTCATCAAACAGGTGCATATTCTATTAAGAGTACATCCTTAATTTGTTTGAGGTTTGACTAAGGAGTTATAATTAATATTCTTGTCATATTTTTAACTTTGCGTCCTTGGATTGTGGTTTCCTTTCCCGTAAATGGTAAACGGAAAAAATAACGCATGAATTTTTTCCGAGTACTAATAATACCATTGATACATTATCCTTGACAATTAAAATATATAATACCTACGCGGTACGAAATACTAACTGTGCCCCGGTACTACCCGCGTTAAACTTTATAAATTATAGCCTCTATATTATTCGGTTATATAAGCTATATTACTAAAAAAAATCATCAAAATTCGGACTATAGTTTTTGCGTGAAACAGTAATAAACATCCATACATCCATCCATACTCATAAAACTTTCGCATTTATAATATTAGTAGGATAATACTACAACATTTCATCAAAATCAGTCCGGTAGTTTTTGCGTGAGAGACTAGTCCCTCCCTATTACCCACCACTGCAACTCCTGTAAGCCAGGATCAACAGTGGCACACAATGAAATGACACCGAGCGGTGAGGCTCAGGCATGTCCCGGAGAATCGCTTTAACTATCTTGGATTCCGCAAAGAATTTAATCAGAAAGAAATAAGGAGGAGTTAGAAAATAAATTTGACCTGTATTTACCCCAATATAGGTCAAATTTATTTTCTAACTCCTCCTTATTTCTTTCTGATTAAATACCCCAAGATATCCAATTACTCTACAGACATTATGATCAAACAAAAAAAAATACAGGTGTAGCCTATTTTTTTTCGCTTGATTGTTGAAAAAATAATTGTAATTGGTTCAGTTTTGGATGAGGAAATAGGAGAAAACGAACATAGGTATGTGTGGCAAGCGTTATGATTTCGACTTTGGAGGAATCCTCTAAAGTTTATCTATTATAAAAAAAAAACAATTAAGCTTTGATGAGGAAATGATGAGAATGCTTCTTAACGTCAACGTCATAAGGCCCTAAGTAGCTCTTACTTCAGTCAGCATCATATACATAGTCAGAAACTTTAAACATTTAGTGATAAAGATCATTTTCCAATAACAATGTTTCAATTGTTGTCACGTTGACTGTACTTGCTAATCAATAAAATCGTCACGCAACTGATCACGTCAATCATTTTCCTGGGCTGTTCTTAGAAAGACGAGCAAAGTATAACAGATGCATATATTTTCCTGATAATATTTTATGCAGTTGGAATTAATAAGTTTAAGTACAGACGCCAGCACATCAAGCTATTCCAATCTGTCAAATTTCTTTTATAAATTTTCAACTTTATCACATAAGCATAAGATTCACTTTCAATTGGGGAAATTTGACAGATTGTAGTAGCTTGATGTGCTGGCGTTTGTACATAGGAAACTCAAAATAACTAGCATTTACTTATCAATACGTATAATAAAATCGTAGGAAAGTCAAAACAGTACATTGAATATTTTTTTTAAAGGATACTTGGGGCGTGATCTACAATCGATATCGAATCCAAAAATATAGTTTTTAGAATTTTTGTCTGTTTATCTGTCTGTCTGTATGTATGTCCGGGCTAAACTAAAAAAGAACTGCATGGATTAATTAAAATTTTGCATGAATATTACTAAGAGGTTGAGTCAACATATAGGCTACATGTTATCACGCTATCGCCAACGGGGGAGGAGCTGTGATAATTTATAAAATTTTACGCGGGTAAAACCGCGGGGCACAGCTAGTATATTATATTATTATTTAATCATAATGATTTTAATATTGCAAGATTGTTACGATTTATTTCATCAGAATACACTTATTTGCTTTTTGTATTATTTTCAAAAGATTAACATTTACGTGGACAAAGTACGATTATAAAATTAACGTAAGTTTAGTAGGTATTTACGTAAACACTTTTGTCTTACTTTTTAATTCTTCTAGAAAATAAATATTAATTACATAATAATAGATAATAAATAGAAAAAGAACAGGGGGAAAAAGAAAGGAAAGAAAAATTCTAGAGTGGCGACCACGCAACGGAAGATGCAACGTGGGCAGACCTCCTACTAGATGGACTGATGATCTTGTGCGGGTCGCTGGAAATCGCTGGATCTTTAGGGGAGGCCTTTGTCCAGCAGTGGACGTCTTTAGGCTGATATGATGATGATGGTGAATAGAAAATATCTAATAATATCCTGGGACATTATATAGGTACACACGGCAATCTGATCCCAAACTAAGCAGAGATTGTTCTATGTGAACCAGATAACTAACATACTACGTATACTACTTCTATTTTGTAAATACATACTTATATAGATAATTACACTCAGACTGAGGACAAACATACATGTTTGCCACAAATATCTGTCCAAGTGTATCTCCAACCACACAAACCGACATCTCTTTTTTATTCAACTAGCCATCCCGCTTTAACTATCAAATGCAAGAGTTTTTTTTACATTAATGATTCGCATCGTCTCCATGGATTCTAAATAACGCAGTAATATCTGAAGATCATATCATACTTTAAGATTGATGATATTTGGCTCTTTTAGCGAGAAATGTGCACGTTCTTATATTGTCATCGTTTATAACATCTAGGAAATAAACCACTACATTAGTGTCCTAAAGACAGGTGACTTGGCTGACTTACTTGCCCCATATAATATTATCTTTGGAAAACTTTAAATTATCACTCTATAATGACTCTTATCGGTGTGGTTAAAAAAATAACGTGACTCACAATATTATTCAGCCCAACTGTTTATATTTATATTTATAAATAACCAATGAGCGAATGACACAAGCCGAACACATAAAAACTACCATGAATGTCATCAAACTACCCTTATACGGCGGTACATTTCGGCATTCTTTCAATACAATTTCCCTATGAATTTAATTAGCTTATTATCTTCCCAGAAATCTATGACATCGCCATTACATTCGTCAATTGTCGCCATACCCGACGGTAGCCGAACAACACCGAATATAGTCGAACCAAATCAAATATGGCCACTCGCATTCCGATTGCATCTAATAACCTCAAAATCGAATGCAAAATGGCGTATTGAATAAATGACGCCGCTTCGTTTAGCATTCCGACATGCCATATGTGTGTACGCATTTTCATTTGGGGCCATTGTCTTGGCAGATATTAGTATTGATTTCAATAAATAAATTAATCGTATGCCTGCGCGAATAGCATCGGTTTGGCACGCGTCGCAGGACAAACGATGAATCGATAAGTCCTCAATTGTATGGCTATGGACCGTCTGGTTATTGCTGATTTTATAACGTTTGACTCATGTATCGTGTACGTGAGCCAGGCCGTTAACATCTATGTAATTTTCATTGTTAACAAACTAAGCAAATAGCCTGCGATTGTCTACTTAGTGTTGTGCGTATAGGGACCACACCGACAAACTATTCATGCAAAATTCCTTTTTTATGCATTAGTCAATGTATTTTAATAAGAACATAATATAATACGGACTGCATTTTATGTGACGATAAAGGGTGAATAAATTGATGATAATTTTTATTCCAATATCGTTCATTAATTCTGTATATCGATACTTATCAATAGCCCATCACTATTCGCATCCTTTGTTGTCACATCATCAAATGTTAATTTAATATCCTCCGTAGGATCTTCTCATCCTGTTAATTCGTAAGTTAAATTTAAACACGACTTTTAATTAAATTAATCAGTAACACGCTATATAGTATTATGCTAGCTTAAATGCTAGTTTTAGATTAAATAAAAAATGGGGAAAAATATGTCTGATACGTCCACATCAGATAGCAAGACATCACTATTTTTTGTTTAATTTTATCTTAATATCTCATCAATGACTGCCAGTTGTGCAAAGTTTGAAATAAGAGCACAGAAAAATCTCTGTTTTCTCCATCCATCATTTTAGTTGTTATTCGTCGAGTACAAGTTGAAAAAAGAATAAAAAATATGAAATTTTTACAGTTCAGTAATTTTCACAAAATGATTATCAATTTCAATTTCCAAAGTAATCTAGCAACTTCTATTACTTTCTAGAACGGTTCTTTCAATTACATAGTTGAGAAAATCCAATGAAATATTTGACTGAACAAAAATAATAATATCTATCCTGGGACATTTATTCACAAACGGCCATCTGATCCCAAACTAAGCATAGCTTGTACTATGGATACCAGATTATTGACATATTACATATATATATACTACTTTTCTTTTGTAAATACGTACTCATATAGAGCATTACACCCAGACTCAGGACAATCAGACATGCTCATGCACACAAATATCTGTCCTGGGTGGGAATCGAACCCACGACCTTAGGCTCTAGTCCGGCTAAGTCGCCGAACATCGTTATCGTGAATGGCGTTCAAATAAATAAAGGTTAAAAATGACTTAATCAATCGTTAAATCGGCTTCCATGACCACATGTGACGTCATAAATGGTACGGAATCGATTGTCAACGTTGGAGCCGATTTAACGATTGATAAAGTATTTTTTAACCTTTCTTTATTTGAACGCCATTCACGAAAACGATGTTCGGCGACTTAGCCGGTAGAGCCCCTGTGGCGTAAAAGTCGAGCATCTACCAACCACGCCAGCGGGCCCGTGGGTGAACCGACAGATGTACGAATTTCCCATCATTATTTCTAGATATGGCGATAAAAAACAAGATAGATCAAGATCGAAGCACAGTAAAAACACCTGTAAAAGGCCACCTCTTTTTCTGTCATTAATCAAATCAAAGGACGGCTAGTAGGTAATTAACGCAAAGTGGTTACAAACAGATATGATATGCTAGCCTCGTTGTGACTGGGTCATGAACACTGACTACATCTACTGAATCCTTTGCAAACACCTACGTTTGATACCTAAACACTCAAGAATTATCAGTGTACATTAAGAAATCGGATTTATTGGTCAAGATTTTTATTTGAGCAAACAATCCACATCTATGTTAAAGCTAATAACAATGACGAACTTCAATTTAAAACCCTTTGAGTTGGCAAATTTGCCCGTCCGATGACAGCTATTTCTCTATTGAAATTTAACTCTGTCTAAAATAATACATTATTATAAAAACAATACCAATTCCTATGTTGAAATTGAATTGAAAATGACGGGCCTGTTGGTGAGATTGGCAAATTCCCACTCAGGACAAATATTTGTGTGTATGAACATGTCTGTTGTCCTGATTCTGGATGTAATCATTATATATATATAAGTATGTATTTACAACAGAAAAGCAGTATGCAGATGTGGTATATCAGTTATCTGGATTCCATAGTAAAAGCTCTGCTTAGTTTGGGAACAGATGGCCGTGTGTAAATAATGTCTCAGGATATTATTATAATATTAGCAAGCCTGTCTAAATGTTTACAAATAACTATTATTGCCCTAAAATAAAAGAAAAATATATTAAAATAACTAGTAACTTTAATCTTCTACTTGAATAGTAATCTAGAAATAATCTTTATGTGTATCTATATTCTCAAGGTCTCAAAATAAGTAGCAAACAATAAAACAGAATGTTGTAATTAAAATTTATGGTCATCGTGGACTTAATTAGTCAATTAACAAGCAGTTAATCTTTATATTAATTTATACAAAGATAAAAAACAAAATTTTAATCACATTTCCACACAGCAAGTGCTTACGAATCTGTCACAATGTTGTTGGCAGAGACCACACAAGTTACTTTTTTTAAAAAATAACAAAATCGCCAACGAGCCATTTCGAATTCAGCTTGCAATGACAGCTGTCAATTGCAATTTTACCATTGAATATTGGCGCGAACGCGGAAACTTGAGTTGAAATGTCACCTTGGTTAAAAAATTATCGGAAGTTCTCAAAACTTTATGTATGAATCGCAGAAATTGTATATTAAAAATACCGTCAGGCTAGGTTTTGGGGGTTTAGACCCCAAATCCTAACCAAGCATAAAAATAGAGGTTTATTGTCTTCTAAAATCGCCATCGCCATAGACATAAGCTCTACTTTAGTTTTGTAGCTCTACTCTGCTTCTGTTAGATTATTTAAAATAGGATTACAAACGATTTTATTAATATATTATATATCGGAAATTCATAGTTTATGGCATTGACACAACGAACTAACAACTTAAATATATTTTAAGAATAAATAAATATTTTAATAGAATAATTTTGTAATATTATTAATTACAAAATGAAAAACAATTTTCCATATTTTGTAAAAAAAAATTATCCTCACATTTTGTATGCTAATTTTATTTATTTTATTTTATATTTGAATTATATTTTATTGTCATTTACGAATACATTGCGTATAAATCATAACAAATAATACATTTTTTTAGCTATTTAACGAACTGTTAGTTGAATAGGAGTTTCGACCACCGTACCTCTTTTGGTAGTGACGATGTCTTCTGATCCAAAGGTTGCGGGTTTGATCCTCGCACAAGACAAATTTGACGGGCCGGTTGGCGTGTTTGGTACATACTTGCCTTTAACGCCGCAGGTCGTGGGTTCGATTCCCACACAGGACAGATATTTGTGTGCATGAACATGTCTGGATGTAAATATCAGTTATCTAGTTTCCATAGTACAAGCTCTGCTTAGTTTGGGAATAGATAGCCCCCTGTGATACATTAACGCTCACCTTCTCTGTCTCTCAGTGCCCCCTCCTCTTCCCAGCCAAATTTCGTATGATCCTTAAAATTTCGCTGTGGATCGTTCTAATAGAGAACTTACGGAAGTTCTTGATAATCCTAAGTCTTTTAATAAGTTGTAGAGGGATGCTGGTACACCCCCTCGCACCCACTTCCACGGCGTATGAATTAACCAGTTTCTGGTTAATTATTTGTGAAGTCGCAAGTGAAATTCACAGGAGTAAACACAGAAAAGTGGTTAAAAGCAGGAATATTGGAATGAAGTTCCTTATCGCGCGTTGTGAAAGGGGGCTAAACGGAAAAAATTCTTACGAAAAGTTGTCACGTCACTTTTTGCAGCTGTGCGGCATGCGCATGTTTCTCTGTCTGTCTCTGCCTCTCTCTGTCTTATAGAAAGCAAGCCAGATATTTTCATTTCTATTTCGCATTGAACAGTGTGGTATCGCGACGATTATTTTTGTTGAGTGTATACAGGTTTTTTGTACATAATAAATAATAAGAAATAACTTCGTTCCATCACGGTGTCCCTTAACATCTCTCAAGGTTTTTTTTATTATTTTTTTGGGTACTGGTATAGTTTGTGTAGTCATAATGTGTGTAGCACCGGCAACCCGGTTTCCAAGCATTAAATAGAGTAGTTACACAATTGAAATGGAAATAAAGATATTATGATGCTTTGTGTACTTTATTGCAGTCTTGTAGAAGTAAACTGTAATAAAATGTTAATTACTATAAAAACTAATAATTGTTGGTTTAATGAACAAAAAAGTAGCGGTTGGTATGGTTCACACAGACCCGCTTACCGATTTACAAATATCTATTTCGCAGTTATCGTTCTGTTCGTCTGTGTATCTGTATATGTATAAGTCTGGGTACGAAACTACGGACCAGTGAAAGATGATTCAATTATATAATGATAAAATTCAAAATCCGGGCAAGTCATTGTTTACATTTCAACCATATGTTGTCGATTTTGTTACAAAAAGTAAAATGCGTTTTACACACAATTAGCCTATCCTATGCCTCAGTATAAAAATTGTCAGTAAAGAAACTACCCACATACGGTCGAAACGGCACACTCACACAAATATGAGCATCGACAAGACCGGATGTCGCGGTGCTGTCAGCAGAGAGTGCCGCGTCAAACTAGTGGTCGCGTATAAGTTTATCTCCGCAATTCTTTTAAAAATCCACGTGCATATTGCGTATGAACGGCTGTTTGAACTCGGCTTCAACAAAACGGGAGCTTTTGTATTTAAACCGTCCTGCTGATTTATAAAACAAATATGTTTTAATAAAAAAAAAAATAGGTAAGTATCTAAAGCATAAAAAGTTAAAACCTTACAGCTTCAATAGAGCGTAGGTATTTCATCAACTTGGCTTAGTTACCTTAGGATTAGGATCGCAAAATTTGTTGCACATAGTAACTGACAGTTTATGAATATCTATAGGATAAGGAAGTTTCTTTCTAATGCAATTGCAAAATAGTAAAAGTATAGGTATAAAACATAGTCCATACTAATGGCATTTAATTAATATGGCATTAATTACACTACTTACCTATATGCTAATGTTGACATCACTATGACATACGTAAATTTTTCCTTTCACTATTCATGTGAAAGATTTACATTTTGTATTCAGTTAACTGAGCAGGTCTTATCATCATCGGCCACCACGACCCATAGCGCACTGGTATCGATATAATACCTTATATAATGCCGATATATTATATACTAGCTATGCCCGAGGCTTCACCCGCGTTAAAGTAGTTTTGGCGTAAAAGAGTAACAAACATCCTTCCATCCATCCATACTTACAAACTTTCGCGTTTATAATATTAGTAGGATGTCTTTCTGGTCGAAATTAAACAGCTGCTTAGCTGTTTAGTCTGTGGCGATGAGCAAACTAATAAAATGTATATATTTGAAGGGAAAAGCAATATTGAATCAGGGTTATATGTACTTAGAACCCATTAAAATTACAAAAAAAACCTCAAGGTCTGCACACAGACTACACTAACTAACTACACTATCATTATTTATTGCCTGCGACAATACAGTATATCTTTAAACTGATTTGAATTTTAGACAAAGTTGTAAGTGGGAAATCAATACTTACGATGAAAATTTACTTATAGTATAAATTTAAGAAAGCATCTCTAGAATAACATTAGCGCGATATTAAAAAAAAACATAAGCCTTATTTAATACACTAGCTATATTATTAAAGGAAGGGTTGAGTAGTTACCCCACTTTCTAAAATCTGATTCTGAAATCGATTACTAAATACGGGCCAAAATGATTCGATAAATCATCAAAGTAAATTAATATCTGCCGAGTATCATTTGATTACTCGATTAAAGGAATCGATTAATTCGCAATAACAATTTGTCGTCAAGTCATATCTATAGAGTATTCGCCTACTTACAATAAAATAATGTATTCGTCTCTCGCCGCGTAGGCGATAGGCTGATTGACACGTCTTGATACTTGAGGCAGAAACATTTGTACTATTGACAGTGATGGGTGTACTCTATACACCGGACAGCTACGGCCTTACTGCAGGCCTATTTTTTATTTATCATGTTGCGGAAGTTACATTTTATGTACAGACAAAAGTGTAGTTTTTTATAACTTGTTCCAAATTTAAATGTTATAATTTCGTCGACAATAATAAAACATGTGTTGTTTATTTTCGTTTCACTCAGTGCAATATATTTAATTATGAAATCCCAAAGATCGTTAAGTTTCTACTGTTGGTTAAATTAATAAATATAAAATGCAAATAAATATTAAATATACTTCTTACTATACGTTAAATTAATAAATATAAAATGCGATAAAATATTAAAAGATTATTTTAAGAATAATATATATTCTTAAAGACTTGGAAAGATTCTGTTGAAAGCAAAAGTATTATAAATGCATATCAGTTTATAGAGAATCCATGCGGGCAGTTTTTACGCGTTGACTATCCGATCTAGCGTAGGTATCTTTTTATATACCTTTTGCACATTTATTATATAAAATATTACATCTTTTGATAAAATATTCACGCTTCTAGCCGCTTTGTGCAAAGGCTAGGCTAGTCTAGTCTTAAGAGAGATTGGACGCCTTAAGGGAATCAACTACACAAGAAATATTACAATGGTACAACTTTGGTCTCGATAGAGTATAGTCTCGGTAGGGATAGGAAGGACTGCTGTGTATGCTTTCTGATGCATGCGCTGTAATACTGCTCGACTCAGGGTTGCTATTTCATGAATTTAGAGGTTAGTTACAATTCATAAAATAACGATTGAGCCGTTAAAATTACAAAAATTGTATTGTTTATGTTGGTGGTGTATAAATAACGTTTTAGGATTAGATGAACACTTTTGCGATGACTAGCACAGATAGAGTTTAAAATACAACTTACAAATTATATGTCCTGTAGTCGGTGTGGTAGGAGTGGCGTGTACGTTTGTTAAAGTGGCAACGAGCTAACCGATTATTATATGTTATCAAACACTGGGTCTTCTTGATTTTTACAACAGGTGTACATTTCTACCTAGCAGATAGTAAGTTATTTTATTCTATTCAGGTCCAATAATACAGGAATAAAATTTATTACAAATAAATTACTTTTTGATTTAATCATACGATCAAAACGACATATTCCTAACATAATCACAATCAAAACATGGTAAGCGGCATTTATATAGTTTCATACTAACTTATAGTCGAGTATAGTTAACTATAGTTGCCTATGTTACTTACCGAGTGTCGTGACCCTATTGCGTGTGTGAGTCATGTTCGTGGCGCGTGCGCAACACTTTGAGGTTTTAAATTTCGAATATTCGATATTCGAATTTGCATTTAGTTGGAACGATAAGGCACGCATGATTGTGTTAGATTATTGTTATTAATGTTTCTACGTACATGGTAACACTGGCCAAAACCTATTTGACATGAATCACATCCAACCACATGCCACAGTATACACGTGTCTTAAAAAAGTTAATTCACGTGACCATAAAGAATTTTAGGTGTTTCATAATAATAAATCCTGTATTTCATATATGTTAGTAAGACATTGCAATAACTAGTATTAGTAAAAGCAATATATTTGAGTTAACGGCCAGTAGCCTAAGTCGAGCCCAGGACACGACCATCTGTAGTACCTATGTAGAGTCCAGTGCCACGACATAGGTTCGTTCCAGACCCACACATGGAGGATGCTATTGAAACTCGATCTCGTACGGTTGAACATATATGTATAGACGCCAGCACATCCAGCTAACCCAATTTGTCAAATTTCTTTTATAGATTTTCAACTTTATCACATAAGCATAGGGTTTACTTTCAATTGGGGAGATATGATAGTTTGGGGTAGCTTGATGTGCTGGCGTCTATTTGTACAGACAGCACAGAAAGCTGCTGCATCAAGCAACTGCCGTACAGACCGAATAAATAAATAAAAATATTTGTACACTCACACTCATACAACCTTTATTATAGTTCATAAGTTTTATTTTATGATACACTAAGTAGATCCCTTGTTTATTAAGATTAGTTAAATAAATTTGATCTCACTATGAAAATAAGTATTGACCTTTTTTTTATTTATGAACCTTGGTCACGTAAACCTATACTATAATTAGTACAACCCTTGTTATCGGTACCCAAGATACAGGCACAATGCCTAGTTTGGGACCAAAGTTACTTTTAATACTCTGTAAAGTTTTACTGAGATACATATATTCTTATTCTAGTACAACTAATACACCGCCATGTGATCCCAAACTAGGCAGAGCCTGTACTATGGCTACGACTGATTCTGGGATATGGCCTTTTTTTTCTTCGCCCTCTTTGGACAGGCTAGGATCAGAGACCATACCGTCTGGTCTGTGGTAACTATACTGGTGGATTTTTTTTTCATAGATAATCGGCATACAACTATACGTTCTTAATCGTTTATGAAGCAAAGGCATTTACAAACTGCCAATGCGTTCATACAAAGCGGCAGCTCACCTTTATATTTGACACATCAATAACTTTAACACGTCAATTTTCATAATGGCAACTCTAACGATTACATTATGCGTAGCGTGGGTTCTATAATGCTAGTTATTTTAGTAATTACATAGTACTAATTGAGACCTCGTTAGACTGGATACATTTGAATAGTTTAACTATCATTTTTGATCTTCAAGGATCCTTTTCAAATATGGGATTCAGGGCAATTCTATCAGTAAATTCAAATGTAGAACGGAAAACAAAATAATATATTTTTTTTATATTTCTGCCAACGCAATATTATCATCACGGATTAACCGTGATGATAATATAAATAAAAATAAATGTCTTAAGGTGCCATGGGAAGCCAACATCTTTCAACATAAACATAAACATTATTGATCTAATTTATTCTTTTTTTATTTGATTTGGAGCAACAGAACCACCTAAAATCACATAGAAAAATCTATAGTAAATATAAAATAATATCGCGCAATTATTAGGTAACCACGAATAAACGACTGTGTAAAATGTATGTGGTCATTTCACAAATCAAGTAAGTGCCTCATTCACTAAATTATCCCGGCTATTTTATTATTGATCCGAATCAAACATCGTATTTATTTGATATGTGATATGTATTAAAATAATAAAGTAATGACATTCTTTCAGAACTGGGGGATTAACATTTTCTTATACTTGTCAAACAGCATGCAACATGAAAGGTTTATCTACCTAGTACAATATGAACTTTAGAAATTTTAGAACGAGTGCGTCAGGGAAAGTTATTTTTAAATTTAGTACTAATATTACAAATGGAAGATCGTTTAGTAAGCGAACGCAGAAGGCTCCCAATCAGTTTTTAGTATTGGAAATATTATTTAGAATTAAAGTAAATATATATTATTATTATTTTTTAAACTTAAACAATTGGTGATACAAAAACACTTTGCTTGTAGTGTTTGCCTATAATTGATTGTACAGTTAGATTTAAGACCCAATGCGTGTAAATTCTTATCTATAGTAAATCTGAAACAACTGCTGGTAAACCTTAATTGAATAAGTAACTAAATAAAAAACCGGCCAAGTGCGAGTCGGACTCGCACATAAAGGGTTCCGGAGCAGCAAGTATTTCAGTTGATTAAATAAAAGCAAATTGCGGTTTATAACGTATTAAAAAAAAACTACTAGCTAGATTCTATGGTAATGTACATCATATATTTTTTTAGTTTTATCATTCTCTTATTTTAGAAGTTACAGGGGGGGGGGCACTCATTTTACCACTTTGGAAGTGTCTCTAGCGCAAACTATTCAGTTTAGACAAAAATCAGTAGTTTATAAGAGACTAATACCTGTAGAATTTCGTATTTCGAACACCATAACCTTATGATTTCCGAAAAACGAAATTTCTATGATCACTAGCACGGCTTACATGCACGGGAAAACAGGTCAGTTTAGGTAAGGGGGCTAACGCTGTCCCAGGTGGAAATGCTATCTGCATGACTTTAGCCTATGCCTTTCACTGCTTCACCTTACAATAAAGGCATGCAGAAGCTCAACCGAATATTTTACTTCAAACTAAGTAAGCCTTTGGGCTAGAACTTCGAACTGCGGTGGCGACGCATGAGAGGGATTTTTCTTAGGGGCGGATTGTGCAACTGTCGCCATATATTAATACGCAAAAGCGTGGACTGCATGTGCGATTGAAGATTGGAGAGAGCATTTCATCGATATGAATCCATTTGCATTTTATTTAAATGTTACTATTTCTACAAACCGAAATGTCGAAATCCGCAGGTGAATCAAAATCATCGACATACGCCAAAGAATTGTAAAGCTGTAGTGGCAGTGAGCGGGGCACATAGCTTGTAGAACCGACGCGACGGCCGTTGGTGCAGGAAGGCATAAGACGCAGAAGATCTTGTGAGGGTTGCTGGAAATCGCTGGATGCAGATAGCGCAAGACTGACAATTGTGGAGATTTTTGGGGGAGGCCTTTGTCCAGCAGTGGACGTCTTTCAGCTGATATGATGATTTCAACAAATCATACTTTACAAAATGATTTCCTAAATATTTGAATCCATACATTCCTTTTTTATTCAGGTCAAACACGTCGATATATTATGTAGAGACAAGCTGTCTACCTGTCATACAATTTTCATTTATCGTGTCGCACCTTGGACATTTGCCAGGAGAGGCGTTCTGTGGGCCGAACGGAATACATTGGCACAAATAGTGGGCCAACTTATTATAATAAACACGCAATTTTTATTTAAAGGTTATACTCAGTTTATAAATAAAAATTACGTGCGGGTAAAACGCGTGTGTGGCGCAATGGTTAAGAAGACGCGTCCAACTTCGTGTCTCGGGTAGTTATTCTGGATCTGGGGGTGCTTCGTGTGGGTCAATTATATGTTTGTAAAGTACCCGCGACACAGGGATTCATTCCTCTATTGCAGTCATGTTTTGAAAAAAGAATTGTCACCTGAAAACCTTATTAACTTCGGTAGTGTTTTATGTACAGACGCCAGCACATCAAGCTACCCCAATGTGTCAAATTTCCCAAATTGAAAGTGAACCTTATACTCATGTGATATAGTTGAAAATCTATTAAAGAAATTTGACAGATTGGGGTAGCTAGATGTGCTGGCGTCTGTATAAGTATCAATTTGGTGGTGACTTAAGTACCAGTATCAATTCGGTGGTAACTTACTTAAAAGTATCAATTTGGTAGTAAGTTGGCGACCGCGATTAGGTGGTAGCTAGTACGAGGCGCTGCTGCCCGACTTCCTGGTGTATCCCTTAGGCGCCTGTTACAACACCCACGGGATGGTATAGTGTGTGGTTTGCGGCCTAGTAAAATGACAGCATTTTACTAGGCCGCAAACCACACGGCATCGACTTCCAATGGCTTTAAATTCGATATCTGATGGTACATTTCTATCTGATGATAGCCAGGAACGGCAACTAAGACTAATAATTATCCTACTAATATTATAAATACGACATTTTGTGAGTATGGATGAATGGATATTTGTTACTCTTTCACGCAACAACTACGGAACGGATTTTGATGCAACTTTGTTGAAATATAGCTTATATATCCGAATAAACACATGGGCTTATAATGTATAAAGTATAACGTGAGTAAAACCGCGGGGCTTAGCTAGCAATACATGAAAATAAAATCAATAAAACTGTTGAAGTTTTAGTTTTCTGCTCGTTAAATTATTGTGCCTATTAAAGTCGAGGAGTCAAAATTAGTCAAGCATAAGCCTCACAAATCATTTAAACTGACTGACTAATAAGAATCTATCCACCCACAAAACTTAAGCTAATGTTCTCCACATGTCTTGTCAAGTTAAGCACATTAAGTTTAATATTATTCATCTATAAGTAATAACTTTGCCTCATCGCCTACTTAGAGACGCTCTGCGCATTCGCAAATTATAATTACTTAACAAACAGGGTCATCGCACCATTTTTAACCGCGGCAAAGTTGCCTAACCTCACTAAATCAATCCTTTATAAGTGCTGCAAATATTATTTGTATATTTAGATGGGCTGATAATATTGGTTCATGATACTTTTTGCAAAGCTATATACTAAACAGGTGTCCTTATGTATATTAATGACGATCGGTGTGAAATGCCATGCTGAAAAATATGTGTTTAGTTACGCATAAAAGGTGGTTATTTTAATCCAAAGTAAACAGGTGTACGCGATGACATATAAGACATCTTCGGCTAGAGTGAACAGGCATCTTATGGGTACGCGCGGTCCAGCTTCGACCACATCTTCACTTACTATCAGATGAGATCGTGGTCAAGCGCAAACCCATCTACCGGTATACAGATTTAAAGAAGTCGGTCTATTGTATTGCTTTCCAAATCATGATACGCTTTTTGAGAATTGACTGATGGTGTATAATATTTACAGTTTATGTGTATCTACTTACCATTAGGTGAGATCTTGGTGAAGCGCTTACCCATCCAGCATTAAAAAAACGCAAGCCTATCGATAGTAAAATGTATGACAAATCTCAACTTCAAATAAAGAGCTGTTGCTTTTGAATATTTGAATGGATTTTCAAGATTTTCGCGATTATATTAGCTTTGCAGATGGAGGAATTCGTTTGGAAGATTCTACTACAAATAAACAGATAGATGATCGGTCTATATATTATTATATCTAACGGTTTTATGGTGACTATGGTGTTCTATGGTGGGGGGCGTAGAAATCGTCCCGAAGGAAAATCTACCAGAGAACGGGCAGTATCGTTTTTCTGTGAACTATGACCATCAAACTGCAATCACCAACCCGTCTGCCAAGCGTGTTTACTATGGCATATCCGCCCATTCTTTGGGGGGCTTATGTCCAGCAGTGGACGTAATTTGGCTGACATGGTGGTGGTGATCGACGGTTCTATACTTCTTACAACTGCCTTTATCAATCAGATCGTGTAACTAACATATAAAAATAATAAACACTATTTATAAGTAGGAAATCATATATGCGCACAAACAATTTTCCCAATGGGCCACCTCCCATATTGATGACAGCCTTTTAAGATTTTCTTTATTATTGCTTCAATTTGTCTATGTGCCCGACAGATGGGCAAAAATAACCTCTATGCTTATCGTTATAGAGATGTTGACAAATGCGTCGATAAGTTTGTAAGTTTAGAATCAGATGTGACAAACGGAATTAATTGTATTATTATAGCTGACATGAGCAGAATTTTAATATGTTTCGGTTCGCTTTTTGTTGAGTTCTTAGAATAGTTTGGTGTTATTCCGCCAGTGTTTGGGGGCTATGTTCCCAGAACTCGGCACGGCATGAATACGTCTAGTCACTAACGCGAAACGCTATCAGACTATATCTTGTAATTCTAGTGTATTGGTTTTCGGAAGGTTCCATTCTGAAGCTAGAAGAAACAAGTACCTAATGTCGGCATTATTTGATGTTCACGTCGCTTAGAGAATTTACCACAGCAATGCGTCTGTCCACAGAACACAATAAATATGATGTATATTGAATACTTAAACATAAAATGTATAATAAAACTTTTGTCAATATGTAGTAAAAGAATAGCTAAAATTTAAAAATTTTGATGTTTAAACCTATACATGATCCTTGACAATAACTTAATTTAAGTTAGTTAAATATCGTTACTGTTATAAGATAAATCTTATTGTAAATTATTTTCTACAATCCGTGTACCTAAATATCTATATGTACCTAGAAATAATTATAAATTAATTATATATTACTACGAACATGTTCTGACTACCTATTTACCAGCGCTTTTTTAAAGTCTACGTGAATAAAAACCTTTTTTATTATTATTTATTTTCAAACCTGAAATTTTTCAGTCACATCCACTTCCGTGTGTTTAAGCGCTTTGGCCATACTTACATAGGTACTATCGGAATGAAATATAACCTTCACTCAGTCACTTAAATTGAGATTAAATATTAAATGGTTTTGAAGAAATTAGCTATAACTTATAACCGTCTATAAACCATATGTCACTAATGATAATGCTGTCAAAAAACGAATCATATATCCGTCAAAAAGGAGTGTACTTTAGACCACGCGACTGAAATAAAACTTAAAATGCGAATGAGTGCTTCATGCCCCCTGCTCATTTCTTCCTCTCCACTTCGTTCGTTCATTCCTTCACCTCGTTCATTCACCAGCTTACTCCTCAATTCAAGCGTGCATATAGAAATTTTATACAATTATTCCAAGTGCCAATGCTCCCGAACGGGAGGAGAAAATACTCAAAGATCATTCAGTATCAAACCTCCTTTATTTTTCCTAAAATTAAGACTACGTTTGAACGATCAAAAAATTTAATGGTCTTTCAGAAATTTAAATGAATGAGAAATTCAAGGTGCCTCAAAGTCAAAACAGAAGCTAAAACACGCAATAAAGATAAATCTCCAACTCATTAAATTCATATTTAATGTCTCCCAGAAATATATTATCCTCATCAAGATTAATATTACCATTGGCAAGACTTGACCGTATTTAGAAGAGTAAAAACTTGTCTCTGGCCGAAAATGGCAGGTAAACGAGATTAAACCAAAAACAGTAAAGTGGCAAATATCAGAGATATGCCTTTTGAGTTTTTCTTCAAGTGTTTTAATTATAGTCTGTGGATTAGGAGTGAAAGGTGACTGTACTTTAGGTTATGCTACAAACTATGAAATTTATTATTATGGAGAACGGAAACAACGTATTTTTAGAGGCCTACGTAGACAATACTTTATATGGTGTTAATATAACGGCAAAATATATTTAAGTCAAGATTATGACATTTATATTTTTTTGTGTGTGATGTTCAATCTTCACCCACTTTGAATTTGTAACTATGTCTTTTTTGCAATAAAAGTCATACTTTGGCTAATATTAAATTAGCTTAATCTTAATATAATACTTTAATAAATAAATAAGACTGCGCAATGGCGCAGTGGTTGAGGTAGTCACTTGCTCCTATCTAGGCGTCCACGTGTTTCGGGTACCAACCTCGTTTAGGACTTTAGTCTGGTAAAGCAGTGAAAGCCTCCTAGCCTAACTATAAAGGTCATGTTTAAAAAATATGTTCAGGATAACTTTAAGTAGGTGTTGTCTAAGTATGTAATGTCCTTCAGGTCACACCAATTGTACAATATAATAGTTTAAGGAACGCTCTTTGATTAACTACTCAGTATAATGAGCCAAATCAATTTGAACCTTATTAATTTGATGTAAAGTCCTAAACCAAAGAAAAAATCAAGCGTCAGGTATGCATAGTGGATAAAATTTTACATCGTTTTTTAGAAATGATAGACTGTATTATGCCATTTTATATTTCGAATCAAATCAGTCTCCCACTGAGTTTGAGGGTGAATTACTAAAAAGGTCAAAATCTCAATTTTTATACTCTAACTACGATAATAAAGCTTACTATATATAACAAAAGTAAATAAATTTAACAGTAGTATAATTTAAATTTCTACCCTCTTTAGGCCGTGCCGTTTCTGAAATTCCAAGTATATCTTAATATGTCTATTTTTTTACGCTATACTGTTTGCCAAAAGTAGCAAAATTAATTATTTATTAAAAATAATTATTTTCACAATAATTGCTCTTCAGACGCGCATTGCTAAGACTTATCAGAAATTTAAAATACGTTTTTCACGAGACCAATTATTGCTCAAATTCCGCTGTCATTTAGCTTTATGAGACATTACCCATGAAATCGCAGACACGTATGTTCATAGTAAAAGTCGGTGGGAACCGGTAGCCTTGGTATGGTATAGGTCCAACCAATCACTCCATAACAATATTTGAATTATTAGTTTAGGACATATACGAAAAATAGGAATATGTAGGAAACTGCCATATTGCTGTATTTTTGATAATGTTCTTTACAACGAATTTCAGTTATATTAGATGTTTTGTTAAATATTTCACAATAAAACTGGGAATTCATAAATTTAATCATCCAGTGAGTATTGAGCCTACCATTTCGGTTTCCGGCTCTGCCGTTCAGCTGTGAACTATGCACACAGGCAGCTTAAAATTATGTGTGCCAACGCATAAATACCCTCATGGAGGTTATAGGTGCCATTCATCGGCTTGTTTTCTAGAAATAAGGCAAACTGACTAGATCATGCAATGTATGGGTTAAATTTTTGGATTGGAAACTTCTTTAACTTTTGCCATCTAAAAAGTGCATAACGCCGCACTTTTTGGGATGGGAAAAGCCGAATTTTCCACTCGCTACTCGGATCAATTAAATACTACTTCTTAATATGAGAAATGAAAAAATAGTATTTTATCGGTTTTGTTTGTTCATTGCTCAGCGAAGCTTTATTACCTACAGTAACAAATTTTTCATCTCATTATGTTGTTAATCAATGAATCCCGAACGTGTTAACTATTTGTCTTATTTTATTATAACAATAAAGTTACATAAATAAATCATATCTTCCGCCACCTTGCAATGTATATCTAACCTACTTGGTTCCTAGAAATACTGAAAACGATTAATTGAATTTGTTTAATCATAATAAGTTGAAAGGATCTCACATTAAGTTACCAGGATCACAGCAAAATCAGAAGCAAGGATTAGCGGACAACCGCCCCAATCCACGAATTCCTAATTCAACTTTCGATTAATACAATTTTAAATTATTGATATTTTCGAACGTTTAATTTGAATTGAGAATTTGTGAATCTAACTATAGACAAATTATAGGCCGATAGATGTCACTAATGAATATTTTGAGTCAATTAACCAATTTAAAATAAAATCTATTGGCTCTAACTCAAGATGGTATAACTGGTATAAGTAATTCCTACTAAAATTATTAAATGTACATTCGCAACACGAAGTTGACCACATACTGACACATTATAACAATTATCATAGAATGCAATTACTATAAACATTAATATAATAACTTCATAAGGCAGTTAGAATGTATAAGTGCTACTTTGTTATTTATGACACAGATCTATTATGATTGGTCATTTGATTGAGTCGTCAAATCCTGCACGTTGACTTAGTATATAAATAGACAGTACTGAAACTACCTACAAACGGTCGAAACGGCACACTCACACAAGCATGCGCATCCCCTAAGCGGTTATCGCGGTGCTGTCAGTAGTGAGTGCCGCGTCAAAACGAGTGGTCGCGTACAAAGTTATCTCCGCAATCTTTTTAAAAATCCTCGTGCGTATTGCGTAGTATACTGCTGTTTGAACTCGGCTTCATCAAAACTAGAGCTTTCGTATTTTAAACGTGCAGCTGATATATAAATATAATATAATATAATTTAAATATAATATCTAGGGACAATGTCACACAGATCATCCTAGCCCCAAACTAAGCAAAGCTTGTAGATATTATGGGTACCAGGCTACGATATACATACTTATATAGATAGATAAATACTTATATACATAGAAAACATCCATGACTCAGAAACAAATATTCGTGCCCATCACACAAATATTTGCACTTACCGGGATTCGAACCCAGGACCACCAGTTTCGTAGGCAGGAGCACTACCAACTAGGCTACGGTGACGGTAGATAAAATAAATGTTTTAATAAAAAAAAATAAGTATCTATAACATTAAAAGTTACAACCCTACAGCTTCAATAGAGCGTAGGGTTGTAATTATATCGTCAAATAGGCTTAGTTACCTTACTATCCATATTTATACTGTGCCGTTGATGACTAAAATGTTATGAATTAAAAATATATAATAGACTACATGTCTTAAGGAAATAATTCTTCATATTAAATGCCTAAGTAGCGCATACATACTAAATTAGTAATCTGCCGTGTTTTGTTTTTTATGTTACTACGTAATCAAATCACCATACGTAGGTATGGCTCACGTGATAGTTAGCGGTCATCGTAGCAATTTTAAGGGCCCTGGTTGCTGTCACTCATCACAATACCACTAAATGCACCCGACACGTGTTTCAGATAGGCATAACCCATCAAGGAGGGAAGACAGGCCAGCAATGCGTAAATGATGTCATGTGTGTTGTAAAAAGCCAATTCATCATGATCATCATTATCGTATCAGCCGAAAGATTTCTACTCCTGGATAAAGTTCTCCACAGTTGCCGGTCTTGCGCTATCCTGATCCAGCGACTTCCAGCGACCCTGACAAGACCATTGATCCATCTTGTAGGGGGCCTAAAAGATGGACCGATTGTCTTCCGGTTCGTGGTCTCTTTGGCACTGTCACTCTCATGGTCATAGTACTCAGAAGGAAGTTGCTGCCCGTCCTCTGGTAGATCATCATTCTCGTATATATAATTAAAAAAAAACTAGAATGACCCTTGACCGACCTAACTCAAGTTGTAAGTCGACCTTACGTCACGTTTTCTCAATAACCAGCAGCGACCTTGAAGCTTCCACCATTAATTGGCTAAATTGCATACCATTTAAGGTGGCACCACACTGCGATAATGACATCCTCGTATCAGAAGCGGTGGTGTACATACTTAGTGGGTCTAATTAGATGGTATCCTTAAATGGCTCTGCTAGGAGTATAATAACTAATGTTTATATTTGAATATGCACAGGAAGCTTTTTGCTATTGAAATTGTTTTTTTATTGGGCCATTTCGTTTTAAGGGTGGGTATAAGAATTTTATTGGTTGAGAGTGTCATAATGACTGCCCGTGTAGCTTGGTGGTTAAGGTACACACAAATTGATATATAGCACTCGCAGGATGCGTACGCGTCGCAGCTACAACCACCAGTATCCTCCATGATCCTTTCTTTGTATTTGTATCAATGAAATGCCCTCCCAATCCTTTATCGGATGAGACGCCCGCGTATCAACGTAGAGTGCCCAAAGTTCGCTAAAACAATTACCCTCTCTTGTATCTCCCATCATTTTTATATACTGTGGACACGGGTCTCATCGCGATAAAGATTTAGGTAAATCATTACCTTGGTTACCCGACGTTTCGGCATGGATTGCACCAGCCGTGGTCACGGGTCGACTCATTAAACTTTGATGACTCATTACTCTTTATCGCGATGAGACCCGTGTCCACAGTATATAAAAATGTGTACAAATCGCGAAAGTTTAAAAACATTAATATCTCCCATCGGTTGTCGCCCAGAGTTGAGCTTAGAACCCCAAAGGAGTTGCACTCTTGTATACTATTAAACGGCCACTAAGAAATAAACGGCTACAGCTCACGATCGTTTCTATTGACCGGTGAAGCAGTGTAACCCTCTTAGGGTAACTGTGAAATACATTCTAAAACAGGTGGTTAAGTCACCTGGTTACTACCTCTGGTACAGCGTGTTTTGGGTTTGATCGAGGTATAGGTATGCTTTGATTTGATGTGTAAAACTTCGGCTACAAATACAAAAGTGGATGATGTCTGTTTTTAAGCTAAACTTAAGTTTAACTTACATTATAGGTCTTTAAAGACCTTAGATAAGCTATACATGTGCCAAATACATATTTCATTTTGTACCAAAATCGGCAACATTAATTCAAAATGTAAAAAATAGAAAAGTTGTGTAATACATTTACACAATTCACTGCCATTTTGTAGTAAATTTTCTTTACCCACTCTTGACTTTGGGAGTAAACTGGTAAATTCGTGACGAGAGCGTTACGAAAAATGTGCTCGGGCGAGGCGAACGGAAGTTGAGAGGAATAATAATAATAATATCTGGGGACAATGTCACACAGTTCATCCTACTAAGCAAAGCTTGTACTATGGGTACCAGGCGACGATATACATACTTATATAGATAGATAAATACTTATATACATAGAAAACATCCATGACTCAGAAACAAATATTCGTGCTCATCACACAAATATTTGCACTTACCGGGATTCGAACCCAGGACCAGCAGCTTCGTAGGCAGGAGCACTACCAACTAGGCTACGGTGACCGTCAAGATATAAGTTAGTGAAGATGGAAAGAGAGACAGTTGCTTTGCGTAAATTACTGTAGGGGCAAGAGAGATAGGTGCGAGCACAAATTTTCTTTCCCTCTTTCTCTTATTTTTACGTTTTATTAGTTACGATTCGTATATCTAAGTTATACTTCAGTCGTGTGGTCACTCGTTTTTCTTTCTTAATTTAAACATTGTTATTACAATTTCTAATTAAATCACTTGCTCATAATAATGGCGTGGCGTCATTTTTTTATGGATTTCCCCTTTTTTGCCAACTTCCTGCCACTGACCACGTCAATATCGTCCACGCGACTTTGACCTTTATCACAACATGCTTAAGATGATTTTCGATAAAAGTTATTTCGTAAAAGTTAACCTCTGACCGCAATGTAGGCAAGCTGCTATCAGAAATGGAAATTCCATGCATTGTTTATCGTAGGCATTACAATTATACACACATATATATATATAAAGGTGAAGGTGCCTCTGTCATTTTGATGAAATATTTGGAACCATTAAAGTAATTAAAACTGTTAAAATCATATAACCTTACCGTTAGAAAACCGCCGACTCCAACTATAAGTACATCATTTTGGAAAAGAGGTGATACCCTTACACTGCTGGACCGATATTAACCAAACATAACTAAGAAGATATATGAGGCGCTCATAGCCAGATGCTCTCACCGGTCTGTAAGCGATCGGCGAGGTAAGCAACTACGCTCGCGGTCAGTCCATAGATGGAAGACCGCCAAAGTGGTTTAATTTCTGAGCGTCTCCGTGCTTCGGAGGGCACGTTAAGCTGTCGGTCCCGGTTGTAGTCATTTGACAACAGTCGTTAAGCCATGTCAGAGGCCTACTGGGCGGCTTGAGCAACTCTGACACTAGGGTTACCACTGCCCATACGATAAGCAAGCAAGCAACTAAGAAGAACCGCAAGGAAACTGGCTTTCAAATGGAAATATCCAAATCGAAATCGATTCATTCGTTTGAAATCCCACAGACAGACACACACACAGTCAGACATCGAGGTCTAACGCAAAAAGAGGGGCTTTTTGCGTCGGGGGTTAAAAAACGACTTCAACATTAGACGTACTATTGGAATAAAATTTATATTGAACCATTCTGAGAATTCCATATCGATAAAAACGATTTACGAAATCGGTTAACCAAGAAATCCCCTAAAATGGACGTAAATTTAAAAATGATACCGTAAACTTAATAACCTTCTTTAACGAAGTTCTTTCAAAAGAAGATAAGATTATGTTTATTATAATTCTCTATTATCTGTTGATTTGTGTTGTAATCCAAATAGATCCTAAAGCAAAATAAATAGAGATCTTGGGACAACTAACAAACTAACTGCCATCTGATCCCAAATTAAGCATAGTATGTAATATAGTAACACAAACATTTGTCCTGGGTGGGAATCGAACCCACGTTCTCAGACCTAGTGTACAAGATTATTAATGGGTTTTCTATCATGGCTTCATAAAAGGAGCTACAAAATAATATGAAAATAATCCAAGCTAAAGTTGTTTATCACCGTACTAGCTACGAGTATACGGTTTAAGAACAGCATCTGTACCATCAAATCCGTGTGTCGTAGTTCTCATCTTCTTTTACACAATGTTTCTAGAATTCCCGTCAATTGTCACAACCATAAGGTAATCCCATATTTGACCGATAAAAATATGTTACCATTACTCATCAACCTTTGAATAATGGCTCTGTGTGATACCAACTTTATATTGCAGTTCGAAAACTAAGTAAGATTAAAAATTAAACTCTAATGCATGGCGTTAAGTCTTTAATTTGTCTGATCAAAGTTTATGTTAAGATTGGTGTTAGGTTACCGTCACGTTAGTGGTACTTTTTTGGTACAATAATAGTCTTTATTTTTATGGCAATAAGGGTTATGATATCCACGTGTGCTCTATTCCTATGGTTACTATTTACAAGTACAAGCGGGCAGGCATTATTTTTTTATTCGGATTTTATTTCATTAAGAGTGATACCATCAACCACCCACGCGGTCTATAATGACTTGCCATATCTAAGCTTAGTACAATTGTGAACATAAGGGGTACCGTTAATTCTATGTTATGATATGACCCATTTCTTCGGCGTTAGTCACGAATTGTTTAAATTAGCACAGAATGTTGTCAAAAGTCGACTTTAATACGATCTCATATAGGTGTTGTCTCGTTGGTTTGATATAAGCGTCTTCAACTGCAAATAATAACGTTTCCAGATCAGGCGAAAAAGTAATATTGACTTTTTCTCGTCGAGATAAATTCACAGTATAGCCCGGATCTTTGCACACCTTTTTCTTCATACATGCAGCCTGTGTTAAGGCACTTCTGACCTGGCCTTTCTTGAGAAAATCACCGATTTGGTGAGAGAATGTTCTACGATGTCTTCCCTTTCCGGTTGTACCATTCACACAGGCCAGGTATATTTTCATCCTTTCTAAGTGCCCAAACCATCTCAGCATACCTTTTTCAATCTTTGTGACTACATTCTCTTTCACATCACAACAGTATATTGTATTCTGTCTCTCAATGTCACGCTTTATGTATGTTTGTCACAGCTCTTCAGATCAAAGTCTCTTCTCAGTGTCTAATTACAATACTTATTCTAAATCCGAACCAATGGGAAATTTTACTAAAATATATATATAAAAATCAATGCATTGTAATGTTATAACTCAACAACGCCTTTACCGATTTGGCTAATTTTGGTCTTGAATTATTCGTGGAAGTCCAGGGAAGGTTTGTACGTAGAGAAAATTAAAAAAGAAGTCTTCAAGAAGTATAAAATCAACATCTTTTAGCAATTTAGAATATTTTTTTGGTTTGAATAAACGAACCTAATAATCATTTTTTTTATTACTATGCCTTATACGTAGCGAAGCATGTACCGGACCGCTAGTTTATTATAAGTAAAATGCTCATAATTGTCTCCAATATCATGTATTTATTCCGTCAAGCGGGTCATTCCTTGTTCGTCACAATGCCATTAACAAAGATCATTCAATGAATTACCTACCTAACTAGTTGATAAAATATATTCAATATACATAGGCATGTTATTAATTGCCTGCTAGACATTTTCCTGCTTGAATTACAGAATTCCCATTTAATTAAAAGGGGCAAGTTACTGTACGAAAGGATATTAATATCGCTACCCATTTTAATACAATATGCAAAACGATTTAAAATAAATGTAGTACTTTTTCTTTTGGAACGAAGTTCCTTATCCCGCTTTGAGAAAGGGGGCTAGACGGAAAAAATTAAGACGAAAAGTTGTAACGACAATTTTTGCTATAGTAAGTTATTGTAAGCTGTGCGGCGCGGCGTGCGCATGTTTCTCTGTCTGTCTCTCTCTCTCTTATAGAAAGCAAGCCAGATATTTTCGTTTTTTCTTTATATTTCGCATTGAACAGTGTGGTGTCGCGACGATTATTTTTGTTGAGTGTAGGTATATAGGTTTTTTGTACATAATAAAAAATAACTTCGTTCCATCCGGGTGTCCCTTGATACCTCTCAAGTTTTTTTTATTAACTTAGTTCTTATGTTAAAAATAAGGGTTTTTAGTTGTGTCACTTTAGTTTTAGCTACACGATATAATTACGCGCCAGGTGTCCAGAATTTCTGCCAAGATGCAAATAAAATCTTAAGTCTGGCTAGAGATGTAAAATGACTGAATATTACTAGTCACAATTCATCATTTACTGTAAAATTCAGTCATTTGACTGAAATATTATTGTCTATTCTCGACTACCACCCAATTATTTATTTATTTAGGTACCCAATTTATATGCAAGTGTAAATGAACCAACGTTTTATTTTGTATTATATCATGAGAGGATAAGACGACATCAAAGTCGATGCGCGAGGCGATGCGACGTTGCCATTCTGTCTTAAATGCACGCATGATTATAAATGTAAAATGATTAACACTATATAATAATACTATAAGTCATAAAAACCACTTTTTTGTTTCATTTAGAAGTTGTAGACTTTTATCAACGACAAAAACTTAAAAGATACTATAATATTATTGAAATCAAACTGACTGAAAATGACCATTTTTGACAGTGAATGACCATTTTTGACCAATTTGACCGTAAATTACAGTCAGTCTAATTCAAATCACTTTAGTCATTTTCAACACTTAGGCTGAGATCTATAGAGCGTACTTAGACTTTGCTCAGACTTTACTTAGACAGAAGTTAATTCATGTAACGAAATTACAATTGGTGTTTTGACTTTGTCTGTCTTAGCTTATGCCAAGCATAATCTTAACTTCAAAAAGTCTATAAATACCAAATCAAAGTATAAGCTTAGCATACATTTAGCAAAGTTTTACGTAAGTAAAGTTTGAGCAAAGTCTAAGTACGCTCTATAGATCTCAGCCTAAGTCTGGCCCTTAATGAGTAATAATTTGTTGTAACACTTTTCTCTCTGTGTGTACTAGGTGGGTACAATTGTACAGTCGTGGCGAGTAGAGTTCATGTCCTCGACTCCCGTGTTTTATCTGTAGAGAAAGTAACCAGGTCACGGTAATTATACCGATGTACTAAATGTACTATTTCGTCACTTGAGTACAGATTTAGATTGGCTTTATGAATGAGTTATGTAAATCGTGATTCAAAAAAAAACATAAGGTGCTAAGAAGTCTTAATAAAGTGAAATGTGTCATGGTAAATAGTAATCTATTTAACGGTAATAAAGTGTATTTTACTTTGGCAGATGCTTCGCAGTTGCTGTTTGAGTGAATGGATCGCAGCGCGATACATCAGACATAACGAAAGCTTCTAACGCTTTGAATAGTGAATTGTATTTGTCATTTAAAAGGAATGAAATATTCTATTAACTGTTAAAATCAAATAATTTAATTTACATAACATTATATATAGAAATCAAATCATAAACTATTATTACTGAAATTAACCAAAAAAAAAACGATTTTAATATTTAATTACACGAAAATGATCCATTCAAGAAGTGTAATATAATTAGGTATTCCATTCATGTTTCTTTTTGTATTGAACCATAATATTTTTTAAATGATTTAATTGTTTTAAAGTTTTAATTATAATAAATATCGAAATTAAATATGACAGTGACGTTGTACTTTTAGTTTGTCTTTATTGCTTTCATCCTCCTACTATCCGCGTCAAATAGACCAACGAAAATGTGAATATAAAGTTATATATTTAAAAAGATCCACGCGGACGTAGTCGCTTTAGAATTTAATTCATACATAAACAGCGATAGAAAAATAAATGCTGTTTATCCATATTCGGAAATAATCGTATTCATGCGGATGTCTCATATTGTTAAGAACAGTAACTAACTACAGTTCTAAAACTAATGGTAAATATATTTGATCACAATAAATATTTACATAGCTCGTAGAGCCGACGGCAGCTGGGGCAGAAAGGTTCTCGAGTGGTGACCGCGGCCCGTCTAGATGGACCGATACTCTTGTGAGGGTCACTGGAAGTTGCTGGATACGGATAGCACCAGACCGGCAATTGTAGACAACTTTGGGGGAGGCCTTTGGCGGCAGTGGGAGTCTTTCGACTGATATGATAGACTGGTATGCTTAAGTTAACAATGTCCCAAACTACATATTTTAAGAACAGAGGAAAATAAAACTTTTACATTGAATATGCTTTCGTTTTAAAGACAACGCCCGCACTATGTAATTTAATGCCTGTGCAAATTACATCCATAACAGCTCCAGGGACGAACATATACTGCTCAATACGCTCCCATTAGCCAAGCTCTACAGCTTGGCTAATGGGAGCTACCCCTGCTTAATGGCCTTATTGCCAGTGAACCAGATGCAGATATTTTTTATAATAATATAAATCAATTTAAGTGGTAAGTAATGTAAATTTAATTGAATGATGTGTAATTAATTTTAATATCTTTTTTTTTTGTTTTTTATTCACGTTGACTTTAAAAAAGCGCTTTTAAATAGTCAGAACATGTTTGTAGTAATACAGTTTTTATTTCTAGTTACTTATTACAGATATTTAGGTACACGGAATGTTAAAACATTTATACAATTTATTTTATAATGGTAGTGATATTTAGCTAGCTTGTAATAAATTATTGTCAAGGAGATAATGTTTAGGTTTAATTATTGAAATTTATATTTTACTACATATTGTCTGAATGTTTCTCCTATATAATAATAATTGCTGTGTGGTGACGGCATAGAATATCATCAGCCCTACTACAGACTACAAGAGAATATCTACCAGAGAACAAGCAGCAGCGTTTTTCTGTGGACGATGCATCAAACTGCGATGGCCAACCCGTCTGCCAAGCGTGGCGATTGGCACTTCCCCCATTCTTTGGGAAGGCTTTTGTACCGCAGCGAACGTACATTGGCTGACATGATAAATAAAAATAATGTTTATTGTACCTATGTTGTAGTTCACTACACGATTAGTTTGCAAAACTGTAGGTGTAGTGAATATTTGTTTCCTAAATAAATAAAACGCGCTCACAATAAAAAACACTCCAGCCAATATACGCCTTTACAAATAAGTAATTAAATAACAAACATGCGCCACGCCAACATTCTATCTCCCATATTAATAATGTCTTTCTTAACACATAATTAAATACTATTGCATACAGACCGATGTAAAAACTAGAACTATCATATATGCAGGTGGAAGTTACTAAAATGTCGTTCGGAACTTGTAATATTGTTCCTTATTTGACAGTATGGCACATTCCCGAGTCTTAACTAAGCTTTATGCCGAGGGTAGATGGAATTACTTAATTAAGCTATCACGATAATTAACTCGTTCCTTTTTGTGAAGGCTTATTAATAATATGTGTATTTGGAATTTTTGTAAACATACCTTATATTACACTAGCTGTGCCCGCGACTGCGTCCGCACATTTTGTAATGACTCCGTAAATGTTACATCAAAATAATAATAATAATATCCTGGGACATTATTTACACACGGCCATCTGATCCCAAACTAAGCAGAGCTTGTACTATGGAAACCAGATAACTGATGTACTACATATACTACTTTTGTTATGTAAATACACACTTATATAGATAATTACAACCACACTCAGGACAAACAAATAATTATTAAATATGTGATATTAAATGCGTGATACAAATAATTAAAATATTAAATATGTGAAATGCAAGCATTTTCCAACCACGCCACCAGACTCGCCAAAATCTCTAATATAATTTGATTTACTTTTTCTCTTGCCGCTTTCTTACTTACAAATCACATAAACCTTACATATTTCCGTAGAAACTATCATCCCGTATTTCCTAAATTTAAAACTTTAACAAACTTTAAATGACATATTTTATATCGAATCAACAGCCTAAAAAATAAGCTTCAAGCTTCTTGCTCTAAATATGAACTACACTTCCATACAACTTTTCATCCCTACTTTCAACCCCTTTGTCGCATTAAGTTAGCCTATGTCCTTTCTCAGACTACCTCTACACTATCTGTGTCCCAAATTAAATTTTAATGTGTTTAGTAGATTTGGCGCGACAGACAGAAAGACAGAGTTAATTTCAGTTTATAATATTGGTAATGATTATTCAATCTATACTATCCACCGTGTATAAAATTTAAAACATAAATAAGTAATTTTTTAAAGCAAGGAGAACTTCAATTCCGAAAATAATACGAGTATTTGTGTAAAATTTCAAGGTAATAGTGATTATTAAATAAATCATCAATTAACGTATTTACAGTTATTATTAAACATAGAATTGAGAAACAGGAAATACTTACCCACCTTATAAAACGCGTTAATATTTTAATATGTTCAAAGATCTATTTTTTTTGACGAATCTTGTGGGTGATTAATATTTAAATTACCTAAATAAATAGCTGAAGAGAGAAAAAAAAATATAAGTTAAAATTATACGACACTACTTTAAAATATAGGAACAAATAACAAAAGATTTTATAAAGTGGCCGTACGCCAAACAGAAAAGTATAAAAATAACTCACCTAGCATTTTACTCAAGTCAGCATTGTGAAGGTCCGGATTCTCATCAGCCAGCTTCTTCCTCTCGACTTTCGCCCAAACCATAAACGCGTTCATAGGTCTCCTTATCCTGGCCTCCTTTAAAGCTTTAGCCTGCCCCATCTTCGTAGTAAAAGGGGCTCTGGCGTACTGCTGCGTAGAATAATCCCTACTCGTGTCATAAGGACTTCTGTAGTCGTATTGTGCTCTATAGTCTAGTCCATAGGGTAGAGTTGACCATACAACGAGCTCAGGACTGGTTTGGTCTTGGACTGAGTCCCCACTGTTTTCAACTCCCCCTTGAACGTATTGCTCGTAAGTACGGTGGTAGGTGGGGGGTGATTCTGCTATGCCTGCTCCTCCGGAGTCCATCATGCTGGAACAAAAACAAACAAATTGTATTGAAGCCATTGATTGCGAAAAAGAGGCCAGTCTTCATTCTTGGCTCAGATTGGTGCTTTGCATATAACAAAATGCGTGCAAATTGTTTAACTAACGGCTTAATGGTGCCCAGATAGACCCTGAGATGTCTTCGTGGTACTAATTTGAACGTTCTCTACGATAATGTATATATGATATGAGTATGAGTATAATAAAAAAAAATAAGAATAATTAGGATAAAGATGACTGCTCAGCTCTAAATACAAATTTAATGTGACAAAGTAAGGAGGAAAAGAAGGATAATTTTATAAATAATTATTAGGTACATATCTGCTACATGAAAGTACAGACTCTTAACTGTCAAAACCAATAATAAGTTTACATTTCTAACTAAACACTTTAGTAGATAGAATATTTTTGATATGAAATATTGTATTCATATACAGAACTCCACGTTGAGGGTGGTCCATACGTTTAGGTTCGATGTCCATACGTTCAAATATAATGTTAATATTGAAACTTTAATTCCAAAAAGACTTAGGTATAGACGCCAGCACATCAAGCTACCCCAATCTGTCAAATTTTCCCAATTGAAAGTCAACCTTATTATTTTGTGATAAAGTTGAAAATCTATAAAATAAATTTGACAGATTGGGGTAGCTGGATGTGCTTGCGTCTGTACATACGAAAAATAACCGGTTAGGTTCATTCAAAGTAAAGCGAAAAATATTTTTATTGACTTGAGTTATGCACTTAAATTATAAAAAAATACTTTTTTTTTTTTTCTTAAAATATAAAATACGAAACCAGCGTTTCCTTGGGCATCCTGTCTGTTTTAAATTTGATATTTAAAGCTACTCCTCATACAGGTAAACAAAACGACATACTAGTAACCTGCGCCAGAGCATCCCCATTGTCGTCCCAACTAACACGCAAGGCGGTTACTTAAGAGGCAAGATTTGATCCACTGTGGGACGAAAAATAAATTTTTCGTCTTATCGTGTATCGTCTTATCGTGTAAGAATTAAATTTTATTTGTTCAAATTTGGCCAACAAACATCGTTTTAACTGAAGCGTCATATAACTCCTGAAGGGAACAGGAGACTGGACAGGAGGGACAAGCAGATAAATGAGCCATACTTTGGGGTGACACGCCACAATCGCAGATGTTTCAGAACCAATTGGCGGTCACCGTAGCCTAGTTGGTAGTGCTCCTGCCTACGAAGCTGGTGGTCCTGGGTTCGAATCCCGGTAATTGAAAATATTTGTGTGATGAGCACGAATATTTGTTTCGGAGTCATGGATGTTTTCTACGTATATAAGTATGTATATCGTCGCCTGGTACCCGTAGTACAAGCTTTGCTTAGTTTGGGGCTAGGATGATCTGTGTGACATTGTCCTTAGATATTATTATTGTTATAATTGTGTAAGTAATAATTATAAGCTAATTAGGAAGTTATTCATAGGGCCTCCTTAAATGTTTAAATCTCAAATGTTTATTATCTCTTGTACGTACGTAATTAATCTTCAGCTATTGACGTAGATTTAGGAATATTAACCGTAAAAACCAAATTAATATACAGATTTTACGGAACAATACAATTCTAGGTAATAGTTTTGTACTTAAACAAATTAACCTACGTATATACATACAATGTAAGGGACAGCATGTCCAATATTTATGGAAAGTTACCAAAATCGTGACACTCCCGGGAAATATAATAATGATGTCCTCCTAGCCGAGTTTCGGCCACGGCGGCCAGTATCAATAGAAATTAGCCATCTGCCCGAGACATATTATAGTGCACAGGTGTGTGCGCAAACTCGAGGACACTTTCTATTCCATCACGGCTTTACATGCTCTCCGAGGCACGGGGGTATACTACCGCCAACTCCCAGACTTCTAACTGATGCTGATATATTATTCTTTTTAAAGAAAAGTCCCAAAATCACTTTTGGTCCGACCCGGGATTTGAACCCAAGACCTCGTTTTCTACGGGTGAACACGCTACCTGACCAACGAAGCAGTGAAATATAACGTCGCTACATTGCAGAGTTGTTCAAGCCACCCAATAGACCTGTGATATATCGGCTGTTGTCTATGGATTAGAACCGATACTGACAGCTTAACTTGCTCTCCGAAGCACTGAGACACGCAAAAATGACATTACTTTGTCAGTCACAAACCTATCAGCTGGCCGCATGCCTTCTAATCTTGTTCTTATTCTTATCTTGTTTAGGGGTGTACTTGTGTACAGCACTTCGACCCTTCAGGATCTTTTGTACTATCCCCCACTGGTTTTATTCTATCCCTAGAGCCCTGAATGAGGTATGCACATAATCCAGTAGGTACGCTTCTTAGAGGTAGATCCTTGTAGTCACATGGCCGCATGCCTAGTTACTTAACCTCGCTAACGGGCACACCCGTGTCAGCTGACTATTAGCGCCTAAATACAATGATTTCGGCTAAATACATAAAAGGTCGCTAAATGGACATAACCGACCGGTTACCGCCCACGATTTTAAAACATGCTGCCAAATGATTTTAATAGCCTTATATGACTATTTTCCTTCTGAACCTATCAGTCATCTACTATGACAGATAGGCTTAAATTTAATGTCATCCATTTAAAATGTTTCATACATACATTTCATTTAAAAAGCTTGAATGAGTTTTGGTTTATTTTTCTTTCTTGGTCTATTTGTTCTCCTCGTCTCCCAAAAAGGCGATAATAAAACGGCAATAACGGCAATAAAAGTTGTTAAAATGTACATTACAAAAGTTATATTATATTTCGTTATGGTTTCCTTTACATTTGACTTTAAAAAACCAGATTATTTGTATTATGTAAAAAATCCAAGTGATAATCTCTTTTAAAATAATAAAAACTTATACGACGAGATCTCATTAAAGTTTTATTTATTAATTAATATAATGTAGGGGTATTTAGTAAGAGAGAACCTTGAAATTCTAAAATTAAAGACCATTTTATGATAAAAAATGTTCTGACTATTTGCATTGTCTGAAATATAAATAGTTTTCAGAGGTAACAGAGAATGGCGAAGAGTCATCAATTTCGTGAGAACGCAGCTATATGTAACGATGCTTCCGAAATGTTTACAGAGGCGAGAGTAGAAGGGTCACCATTTTCGTGGGGAAAGCAGCTATATGTAACGATGCTTCCGAAATGTTTACAGAGGCGAGAGTAGAAGGGTCACCATTTTCGTGGGGAAAGCAGCTATATGTAACGATGCTTCCGAAATGTTTACAGAGGCGAGAGTAGAAGGGTCACCATTTTCGTGGGGAAAGCAGCTATATGTAACGATGCTTCCGAAATGTTTACAGAGGCGAGAGTAGAAGGGTCACCATTTTCGTGGGGAAAGCAGCTATATGTAACGATGCTTCCGAAATGTTTACAGAGGCGAGAGTAGAAGGGTCACCATTTTCGTGGGGAAAGCAGCTATATGTAACGATGCTTCCGAAATGTTTACAGAGGCGAGAGTAGAACGGTCATCATTTTCGTGGGGAAAGCAGCTATATGTAACGATGCTTCCGAAATGTTTACAGAGGCGAGAGTAGATGGTTTTCATCGTATCATGCGCAGAGTGTGTGACAACCTTAACAGCATCCTGAGGACTGAAGCAGGCAGATGGGACGGTCCCATGCTGGCTCTGTAAGCCTACTAAACATTATAGCGCAGTTAAGTAATCGTATTTGAAGTTATATTCCTGCTAGATATAAGTATAAACTTACCGAAGCTTTAAGCTCTGTCTCAGTCTTAAATAACTCTTTTTATAATAATTATCGTATATTTAGCGTATATAGTTGTAGGACAAACGGATGGATGAACTAAATTGTACCATAACCATTTTATAGGTTGGTTGGTATAAAATAATTTCAGTACATATCACACAGCGCCATCTTGCCCAAACTAAGCAAAGCTTGTACTTTGGATACTAGATAATAGAAACACGCCAGTTGGATTGGTTGGTAAATGCTTGCCTTTCACGCCGCAGGTCGTGGGTTCGATTCCCACCCAGGACAGATATTTGTGTGCATGAACATGTGTATTTGTCCTGAGTCTGGGTGTTATTATCTACATAAGTATGTATTACAAAAGAAACATAGTATATGTATTATACCAGTTATATTTTTTCCATACTACAAGCTCTGCTTAGTTTGGGAGTGTGTGAATTATGTCCCAGGATATTTATTTTATTATAACATGAAACCCTCATCCTGTATTTGTAATTATAAAAAGCCATTGCGGATGAACTGATTTATAAATCTAGTCACCGTAGCCTAGTTGGTAGTGCTCCTGCCTACGAAGCTGGTGGTCCTGGGTTCGAATCCCGGTAAGTGCAAATATTTGTGTGATGAGCACGAATATTTGTTTCGAAGTCATGGATGTTTTCTATGTATTTAAGTATTTATCTATCTATATAAGTATGTATATCGTCGCCTGGTACCCATAGTACAAGCTTTGCTTAGTTCGGGGCTAGATGATCTGTGTGACATTGTCCCGAGATATTATTATATTATTATTATTATAAATATATATAGCAATAGCGTTTCGTCTCGTAATTCGATGGTACAGTTATTTCAGTCGAGCAAAGATTTATAAATATGATCCTAATAACTCATCTTTCTTAGTGTTAAGAATATGTTCCCTCAGTACCTCCCACTTAGGTAGGCACTGCGGAATTTGAAAAATCCGTAATTCTCTGGTGTCGGATCTCGTTTACCGTGAACATGCGGTATAGCAGGAAACTTGGTAAACCGATCCCGATGGCGATCTGTCACAATCGACACCGGTAACCAGAAACGTCGCGTCTAGCGACTGTCGCTAACTCTATGCAACTACTTATGGGGTAGCTACGCATGTTAGAACATACCTACTTGTATTTTATTTTAGGGAGCACCTCCTAAAACGACGTCCAAATCAATTGAAATTGGATTACAGCATTCTTAAGATATGAACAGTCAACGGCCAAATTAGATGATAAAATAGGATTTCATAATAATAATAA
This sequence comes from Pseudoips prasinana, assembly GCA_951640165.1. Classification (NCBI taxonomy): domain Eukaryota; kingdom Metazoa; phylum Arthropoda; class Insecta; order Lepidoptera; family Nolidae; genus Pseudoips; species Pseudoips prasinana. Next base: position 12,837,541 of record OX621254.1, read on the forward strand.
TATTTAGGGACAATGTCACACAGATCATCCTAGCCCCAAACTAAGCAAAGCTTGTACTATGGGTACCAGGCGACGATATACATACTTATATAGATATATAAATACTTGTATAGATAGAAAACATCCATGACTCAGAAACAAATATTCTTGCTCATCACACAAATATTTGCATTTACCGGGGGACCAGGACCACCAGCTTCGTAGGCAGGAGCACTACCAACTAGGCTATGGTGATTATAAACTAATGAAAGATCATTAGTATTGAATGTCCGATTTTAATTATCCACTTTTGCCGTTGACTTGTTGTACAACCCTAAAAACTAAAAAAAAAACATCATAACGTGAACCTTTTAATAAAGAATATCGTTTTATTTAAATTCACTTAGAATTAGTAATGGTGTAGCAATGTGCTATTGATGTTCCGCAGAAAACAAACTAAACCGGTAAAAGACTGTTCTAAATTATTTATTCAATAGAGTACATTTGAGTTCAAAAGATCTATATCGCTTTTCATCTAAAAGTTGAGTGAAATTCCTATAGTGGTCGTGCCAGGAAGGCGCTTAGCACAGCAACGTCCTATATGTTATAATAGCGAAAATATGAGGCAAGAGGTACATATTCTAAAAGTACAGTAGGTACAATACACTGCTTTTCATGAAAGTGTACAGCAGGTACAATTAAGGTAATGTAAAATCCGTGATCGTGCTGAATAGTACCACACAAAGTTGACCGTATATATCCTTCGAATTTTTATTACATATCAAACTTCTCACTTTTTAGTTCTGACGATATAAAGTTTATTAAATGAATGTTCATGCGCAGTATCTCTAGTAAATATTTGGAACACTTAACACTCACGTACTTTAGAAACACTTCGCTGCCACACTATTTTGACACAATAATAATAATGTCCTGCTAGCCGAATTTCGACCACGGCGGCCTGTCTCAACAGAGATTAGCCATCTGCGCGGGACATATTATAGTGCTCAAGTGTGTGCGCAAACACAGGAGCACTTTCTATTCCATCACTCTCATAATCCGATGGGACGCCTAGGCGACACGATCGGAAAGAGGTCAGGTACAGGACCGAGCGACGGCTTTACGTGCTCTCCAAGGCACGGGGGTATAATACCGCCAACTCCCAGACTTCGGGCTGATGCTGCGAATTTTTTCTTTTTACAGAAAAGTACCAAAATCACTTTTGGCCGACCCGGGATTTGAACCCAGGACCTCGTTCTCTGCGGGTGAACACGCTACCGCTAGACTAACGAGGCAGTCACGTTGACACAATATACGGTCACCGTAGCCTAGTTGGTAGTGCTCCTGCCTACCAAGCCGGTGGTCCTGGGTTCGAATCCCGGTAAGTGCAAATATTTGTGTGATGAGCACGAATATTTGTTTCTGAGTCATGGATGTTTTCTATCTATACAAGTATTTATCTATCTATATAATTATGTATATCGTCGCCTGGTACCCATAGTACAAGCTTCGCTTAGTTTGGGGCTAGGATGATCTGTGTGACATTGTCCCGAGATATTATTATTATAACTACTATTCTATGTGTATATATAGTGGATGCTTGATTACCTCGGTGGTCTAGCGGTGACGTATTAAATAGCAGATAATAATATCCTGGGTTCGTATCAGCACAAAAAGTGATATAGGGATTTTTCTGTTAATAAATATTCATAGGAAACGGTCAGTCTCGAAATTGGCGGTGAAAACATCAAGTGGGTCCTGCACCTGACCGTTTTCCGATCGACTAGCCCCTCCTATTAGACCATGAGAGTACTGAGTGCACTCTCAATATAATATCCTGTTTGCGCATTATAATATATCCCGCGGATATGGATAGACTCCATAGTAACTGGTTGTCATATGCGACATCATACAAGATTGTAGAGGTTTGGTTTGTAATTTTATTTAACGTTAAATTATTTGGACTGTGTATTGGAATTTTGTATGAAATAGTATGGAGTTTATATGGTAAATTAAAATGGATTTCACGGTTTGTACAAACTGATGTTCTACGAATTACGCATTTAAATTGGTAAACTTCCTTAAAAGATATTTATATTTATAATTTTACACAATACATACTAACAGTGCCCAAATTGAAATAATAAAATCTAATTACTTAGAATTTTTGAAACGTTATTATTATATTTACCTTATCTCCCGGGGGTTATTTAAAACAATTGGAAACAAGCGACAAAAGACCCCAACATTTAATTAAATTAACAAATAAAATCAACACAGACACAACACTGGCACGTCACTCCACAGTTTGTCAACACTGGTAACGCGATACAAATAATGAGTAATTCCAAATTTAAAGGAAAGTGCGCAGGCGCCGGCATCCGACACCGGAGTTTCTGCGTATTGCTACCGCGGCGCCACCGTGTGGGAACTTACCAGCATTGTTCTGATGATTTCACCTGTTCTCTCATCTACCTATAACAGTTCATTAATACGGTTTATGGCGTAAATTGTCATTATCAAGTGTATATGTGTTTTCCAGTGAGGGTACCGTTTCTAGAACGATGTATACCTTCGTTTTTCTCTATATCTAAAGTTATTAAAGTATATTTACGTTCGCAGAGCGGTGGCAAGCTACAATAAAGGATCAAAAATGGGCAACGATACACGGCACCTTACGCATAACAGTACGCTTGTGTCACAAAGGCTTAAAACACGCAAAAGCTTCCTGAAGTTTGTGCTCCCTCTTTCTGGCGAAAGGTCTAAGACACGGCTCAAACTGTGGCGAGACAGTGCTTACCTACCCATCCCATTTATCCCTCCCGCCGAAAATCGTCCGCCTGGAAACAAATTGCCGTCGCCAACCCGGAAGTCTCTGAACAGACTCCGGACCCAAGTTAATCGAAGTAAGGAAAACAGGCTCAGGTGGGGATTTTTAAACGTTTCCAATCTAGAGTGCAAGTGTGGTTCTGTCCCTCAAACTATGGCACACTTGTTAACATGTCCTGCGTCCCCTAATGCCTGCACGTTACTACAGAACTAATGCACGCTACTGACAACGCTCAACTCGTAGCTGAATTCTGGGCTGATATTGGTCTTAATTTAGATTGCCATCGACACGCTAATAAGAAGAATTAAAGTATATTGCCGTAGTAATTTTGACCTTTAATGTATATTTTGAATTAAATAAATAAATATCTAGGGACAAGTAACATAATTCTGGAAACTGAACTGATTGAGAAGAACTGTTCTTGGTGCTAATTCCCCAATACCCAGATTATGTAAATTGTTAAACAGCTGTAGTGACATTATTGATTTACATCACGACAATATTGCTAAATTTACCAAAATTATAATTCAATATTTTTCCCAAAAATAAAATGTGTGAGTTTAATCTATTAATTAACAATTTCAATTAAGTTATTTTAAATTAATTAATTTTATGTTAGATGTAAGTAGGTATATAAAAAATGTTGTACACTTTGTTCTATAGTATTTTTTATTTATTTCTATGTATACTAATAATATGAATATTTTAGATTTTAATTTAATATTAAGTTATCTTATCTGAATTATGTATTATTTTAAACGTTGATTTTATTTGTGTTTAGATGTTTTATTTTTATCATGTTATACCTTAATTATAATTTTTTTTTGCACTGTTAACTGTTATTTTGCATGTGGTGTTAACCAGTAAAAGATTGTTACATTTAAGCAAGCATATTGTCATCACAAACGAATAATAGTATTAATGTAAACAATCGTTGGTTAATCAAATAAATAAATTTAAAAAAAAACAACCAACTGATCTCAAACTGGACAGAACCTGCACCATGGCAACCAGACAACTGATAAACGTATATAATATACATATATTTTTAATACATGCATATTATAAATAAATTACACCCAGTCAGAACAAATAATCGTGTTCATCACACAACATTTTTATCCAGGTGGGTTTCGAACCACTATACGAACATAACACTCCATCTGTTTTAAGAGGTATGTTCTTGTCAGTGGACCTTTCTCGATTCCTCTCTGAATGCACTTTTACTTCTATTTCTATTTTATTTGTTTCATGAAAATTATCCATGTTCTTACCCGACTTCTTCTTCTCTCTTAATGTCCTTCCAATATGTTCTTTATCCATCTGTTTTAAGAGCTATGTTCTTGTCAGTGGACCTTTCTCGATTCGTCCCTGCATGCACTTTGACTTCTATTTCTATTTTCTCTTTGATGTGTTTCATGAAAATTATCCATGGGCTGACCAGATTTCTTCTTCCCTCTTAATCTCCTTCCATGAAGTTCTTTATATTGTTATACCGTGTCAAGTGTCCCGACATTTACTAGAAATTATTTTTTACCACATTAAATTCCAAATCTATTTCATCTTTATACAAAGACTGTTTAATTCGGGAATTCAACTACTTACACCGCCCGGATATAGCAGTATATACACAAGCTTTTTGTTATAACATTTAGAGCACAGTATTCGTGGAATATTTACAAGAAGGACAGAATTTAAAATAAGGAAAACATAAATGGAAGTGCTTAATTAATATTAACGTCACAATCAGGACTATTCCCTTATTTGGAGCAGAGTCGTTCAAACATGCTGTGGGAACATTAAATGTGTGCAAAACACATTTTTCCTTTTCTACCAAAATTGGCAACATGGATTAATAAAGTAAACAATAGATAATTTGTTGTTATTTTTTTTATAGTTATAGATTTTTTTAGGTAAATAATCAGGCCAAAATTTTTCGTAAGTTGTATTATAATACAACTTACGACAAGTAGGTTGTATTATAATACAACCTACTTGCTCTAGCAAATTGTATTCCGATTCTTCAAACTTTTTTAGTTTTTAATTAGATGGCACTGTGTTAGTTCTCCCAAGATATTATTATTATTAAGTTAAGAGGCACGTGTCCAGTCGCAGATTTTGAGAGATTATGAGGTCCGGGTTTCACTGTAGGTCGGGTTAAGAGTGCTATTCGGATCCCAAAGCCTCGAAGAGCACGTTGAACTGTGTCCATAATTTGGGGGGATAGTAAATAATAATACTACTAGCTATGCGCCGCGGTTTCACCCGCGTTAAATTTCGCATTTACAATATTATTAGGATGTGTACCTCTAGCGGTTTTGGCAGTGCACGCCGGAATAGCTCGCAAATGGTAGATTTTTTCCTGCTTACTTATCGTCATATTTTGGACAATTCACCAATATATTTATAAATTGTAGCCTACGTGTTATTTTGATGTATAAGCTATATTATTGTAAAGTTTCATTAAAATCCATTCAGTAGTTTTTCCGTGAAAGAGTAACAAACATCCATCCATCCATACTTACAAACTTTCGCGTTTATAATATTAGTAGGATGAATCAATAATTATTAAAAAATACGTCTAAAACATTTTCAAATATACTCGTAGTTTCAAGTAAGTTTGCTTTATTAATATTTCATGATTAGTAAGTGACCTTTCGCTTTAAGATGAAATAATATCTACCGTAGCACTTACTCTCGACAGCTGCCAAGTAACAAGTATGATTTACGCTCGATTTTACGCGACTCATTTTACGACTCATCTTGTGTCAAATTATTTACAAAATTACCTCTACACAACTAATTATATGTAAAATTTATTGTGAAAATGTTATTAGGTATTTTACTGTATTTTATTATCGAGACAAAGTTTAACGGTAATAATTTAAAGGGTTGTAAATATGTCAACAAGTTGTGTGGTGTGGGTTTACACTATGTATCTTTATTTTCAGGGTTCCGTACGACTGAAAACAAAAATGGAAACTTTATACGAGAAAGATCACGCACATGTCCATCATCACAGCTAATTCGCTCTTTATTGACTGGACAAATTAAATAGGTCCTATCAGTTAAAATTTAATCATATGTTTTGCCAAGTGTTGGCATACAAATATATGCAGAACAATATGATTTAAATATGCAAAACAAATTATAGATAAAAGTAATTTCGTAAAAAAAATACCAATTGATACGACATTTTCGTCACCATACACACACCTGAACTATTCGCTAGAAAAGAAAAAATAGAATAATTTCAGTAGGTAGGTAGTAGGTTAGGTTTGCCCAAACTAAGCAAAGCTTGTTCTTTGGATACTAGATACCGGTTGGTAAATGCTTGCTTTTCACGCTGGAGGTCGAGGGATCGATTCCCACCCCGAACAGATATTTGTGTGCATGAATGTCTGTTTGTCATGAGTCTGGGTGCAATTATCTAAATAAGTATATATTTACAAAAGTAAAGTAGTATATCAGTTATCTGATTTCCATAGTACAAGCTCTGCTTAATTTGGGATCAGATAGCCATGTGTAAATAATGTCCCAGGATATTATTATTACAATTCGCTCTTAATCTACTGGGCAAAATTAAATAGATCTTTTTTTTTGTTAAGGCAGGGGAAATGCCTACATATGCCAACCGTAAAAAGTGTCTGCGGGTGGTTATGTCGGACTCGCACCGACTAAACCTACCCTGCCGTGGACTTCTCTTGGCGCCTGATGCGGGGAGCCCCGGGAACGCGGGGATGCTGCTCCGGTGAAATAAATATGTCATTGTATATAAGTAATTTGATTTCTATAGTGCAAGCTCTGTTTAGTTTGGGATCAGCCGTATGTGAATAATGTCCCTGGATAAAAAGTATATTGGTTTTTAAAAACAATATACACAATACATAGGAAATGTGCAAACTAAGACGAATAGACTTGTTCATGAACACAAATATTTGTCTTGTATGAGGATCGAACTCGTAGCCTTCGGATTAGAAGGCAGATTCACAACTGAGTCACTGCGGTCGTCAATAATATATATTATAAGTTTTGCTGTACTACAATAACTATGTACTACTAAAAGAGATTGCATTATCCGATAACAACTCTATCGCCACCACAATCAATACTTATAACAATCATTTTTCTAGAAAAACATCTACCGCATTTAAATTTCATAACACTATGACGTCGCCGAGCCGCACGCGATGATCAAATCCAAACTGTTTATAAAAACAGACATTTTTTTATTAGAAACGTTAATTTACAAACTTATATTTGTTCCGTCATCCGTAAATACAACATTTCAGTCATATCTATTGTTTTTACCGCAAATATAAATAATATTAGTTTACACAATCGTTAGATGTCGCATTCCGATTTATCTAAACAAATTGAAAGAATGAGAAATAATTATAAATGTTTTCAATACGGTGGTGAGGATTCTTGGTTTGTTATTGACGGGCTCGGTGATGTAGCATGAGGTGACAGGTCATCATGGACTGATCCATGAGTAATACTCACACACAACTAATAAATTTCTATGTCGGCAAATTGTATTAAAAAAATGCGTAGTGCCAGTTGAAATCGCGCACCGTGAACTCTGCAAAAACTTGTAGGTTTTGAAATAAAACTTCTATGCACACGCTTGATTTGGGGTACAAGATGGTGAAAGCGAGACGAGAGCGTTACGAAAAGTGTGATCGTGGGAGGCGAACCGAAGTTGAGCGGGGGATATAAGCTAGTGAAGATAGCAAGAGATGGAGTTACGTTTAGTATATTACTGAAGGTGCAAGAGAGAGGTGCGAACACACATTTTCTTTATAAGATAATAATTGCTCTACAATGACTATGTTATGGATAATTACGTTAATTCGCTCCCTATTTTTGTTGGCCAAACTTCATAAATGTAATTATTTTAAACTTTTTACTTGGTTTTAAACGGTGATACTTTTAAATTAAAAAATATCTGTTTACATTCAGGTGTTTATATTTACAGCCAATAATATATTTTTCAAATATTCTAGCCAATAATATATTTTAGAAAATTGGGAACTTGTAAATTGATTCAGGAGCACCCGAGGATTTAAGCATCCTTGCTTGCCCTTACGGAGGTTCATACCATGTTTTACGCGAAACAAGATCATAATTATGGTTTACTGCAATTTTTTTGTCTCAGCTTTTGCTGTCATTATTTGACATTTAAAGTTATCTGGTTGCCTTAATACAGACTATTTCTAGTATAGGATCAGATGGCACTGTGTTAGTGTATTAATTTAACAGTAACTTGTTCAATCGCAGTTACGAGATTATGAGGTGAGTGCTTTGTAGGTAGGATATAAAGTGCCATCCCAGCGCCTCAAAGAGCACGTAAATCCATCAACCAATCCAGTCAGATTACTGTCTTATCTGGTTATCAGAATAAGGGAATAGAAAGAAGAAGCCCCGTGGCTTCACCCGCGTTAAAGTAGTTTCGGCGTAAAAGGGTAACAAACAAACATCCATACATCTTCTTCACTTTCGCATTTATAATATGTACCTCTAGCGGTTTTGTCAGTGCACGCCGGAATAGCTCGCAGATGGTAGATTTTTTCCTATTTACTTAATACTTATCGTCATATTTTGGACAATTCACACAATATCTTTATAAATTGTAGCCCATGTGTTATTTTGATGTATGAGCTATATTATTGTAAAGTTTCATTAAAATACATTCGATAGTTTTTACGTGAAAGAGTAACAAACATCCATCCATACTTACAAACTTTCGCGTTTATAATATTAGTAGGATTTACGCACATATTCTTGCAATATAAGACCAAAGTGCGAGGGGTATACCAGCAAAATCCCTCTACAACCTATTAAAAGACTTAGGATTATCAAGAACTGCCTAGTTAGTAGTTTTATATTATTGTTTTACGAGTAGTTTCATACAAGTTAAGCATTAGCCCTACTTCCCTCATATGTACATCTGAATGACGCACAATTTAGACTAGTTTGGATGTCTGTGAATTTGGCAGATCATTTGTCAGCAGATCAAAAATAAATAAGAGTTCTCGTCGCATGCAGGTGAGTTCTATAGTTCCTCATACTATTTAAATATAGTCCGGGCATTTTTTGTCAGAAAAGTCAATCAAAAAAATAAGCTGCTAACTTTCCGTAGCAGATCATTTTGAAAAAACTCACAAAAAATGGTTCTCGATGCATACCAATGAATTCTGGAGTTCCTGATACTTTTATTAATACAGGCGTTTGGTGAGACTGGTTGCCGTCGAGCTGAGAACCCTTAGTTCTATCTACGAGTATCCAAAGCAGTATTATTAGGATCATACCAAATTTGGCTAGGAAGAGACGGGAACACTGAGAGACAGAGAAGGTGAGCGTTGATGCACAAGGGGCCCCTTAAACCCACGTCTGGGTCGCAAGTCTCAGAGTTGAGTTTTCCCTCCTTTAATTAGGTCTTTTGTAATAGTGGTTGGTCCCTTTCGATTACCCGCCGCAAACAAGAACGACTATTATTATGCAAGGCGAATTATGACTTTAATAATACCTAATATAATAAGGTACTTTGATATAGTTCACCTATATTCGTTTCATATTATTAATATTTTTACCTAATTATGCCTCCGGGTTTACCAAATTACGATTTTAGGCTATTGTGTTTATTTTCCTCTAACACTTAATAATATACATAACAATGCGCTACAATAACATCGTGTACATTATATTTTATTTATTTCAATTTACGATAGTTAACGGCATGTAAATTATTGCATTCTGTGTTCGATATATAGATGCCAGCACATCAAGCTACCCCAATCTGTCAAATTTCCCCAATTGAATGTGAACCTTATGCTTCTGTGATAAAGTTGAAAGTCTATACAAGAAATTTGACAGATTGGGGTAGCTGGATGTGCTGGCGTCTGTACATATATAATAATATCAAGTCTCTCGGGGGCGGGGTATTTTATTCGCTCAAAGAGCAGCCCGACTGCGGGTGTACCTCCACCTTACAGAAGACATTCCTTAATAAGTTAATGTTATGTTCTGCGCGTGAGTAAGGTCGCCAGAACTCATCTGATAGCGGGAAGGGTCAGCAACACTTGCTGGCTGTCTTTTTAAAAGGCCGCCAAGATGTCCAAATTTGACAGCTATTGCTTTACCTGGATTGCGGCTATGCGCTGTCAAAGTTTATTGGAAAACCTTTTAAATGAGAGAGTAGGTTTTAAATACGTTTAGTACAACTTGACGGGCCCGTGGCGTGCTTGGTAAATGCTTGCTTTGTACGCCACGGGTCGTGGGTTCGATTCCCACCCAGAACAGATATTTGTGTGCATGAACATGTCTGTTTGTCCTGTGTCTGGGTGTGATTATCTACATAAGTATGTATGTATTTACAATAAAGTAGTATACCTATGTAGTATATCAGATATCTGGTTTCCATAGTACAAGCTCTGCTTAGTTTGGGATTAGATAGCCTGATGTATGTGAATAATGTCCCAGGATATTATGAAGAATATAATGACAGTAATCGAGGCTAAAGAAGTATGCAAAGATCGTGACAAATGGAAATCCGTTGTCTCTGCCTACCCCTCTGGGAAACAGGCGTGAGTCTATGTATGTATGTATGTATATTATACCGGTACCGAAATACTATAACATGGCGCAACAATTAACGCCCTGCCCTGACGCGTCAATCTCGCCGTCCTTCAGTGAGGAAGGGTGCTATCCATATATTATTTTCAAACATTGCCAAGACAATAGCCATTGTTGACAAAACGATCCGTCAGCGTTCAGAGGACCTGAGAACACGGTAGCGCTCGATTCTTCTCGATTCAATCGATTTTGATGAGATACGAATTTCACTAAACGTCCACGAGATTATGTGAAGTAAGGAAAAATATCGCTGGCCAAAATATTATCGTTACAAAGAAAGATGTACTAACTTTTAGTATGAGTCATCATTTTAGAATATAATTATGACTCATTACATATTAATAGGTATTACTTACTTACTTATCGTATGGGCAGTGGTTACCCTAGTGTCAGAGTTGTTCAAGCCGCCCATTAGGCCTCTGACATGGCTTCACAAATGTTGCCTAATGGCTACAACCGGGACCGACAGCTAAACGTGCCCTCCGAAGCACGGAGACACTCAGAAATGAAACCACTTTGGCGCTCACCCATCTATGGACTGACCGCGAGCCTAGTTGCTTAACCTCGCCATTCATTTACAGACCGGTGAGAGCATCTGGCTATGTGTGCTTGCCTGCCTATTAATATTGAAAGTATTGTTTCTTTAATTTACAATAAAAAAATTAACAGTCAGTTTAAGTTCTTCATATACTTCCGACTGAAACGAAATATCAAGGTTTATTCAAGGCTAGAGTGAACAGGCATCTTATGGGTACGCGCAGACCTACATACTTAGACCACATCATCACTTACCATCAGGTGAGATCATAGTCAAGCGAAAACCCATCCAACATGAAAAAATAACCTATGAATGTGAACAACTATTGAAGACTTCGGGGAAACTGTGCTAGTTCAAAGCATGTTTTTGTAGGGTTATACTATTTTGTAACAGAGACGTGGCCGGTCACTATGGGCCTTTTTAGAAGGCTCAGATTCACCCAAAGAGCAATGGAGAGGCCTATGCAAAAAAGGCCTATGCGTCCGATAGTAAAAAAAGACATTCTCTATTCAAAACAGTCTACATTGCCAGTTACATTAGATGATGCAAAAAGGTTAATTCACTACATACTCCATACTCCTTGCGTCTGCATCTATGCTCAGAGATTCCCTGTGAGATCGAATCACAAACGTCGATATCCAGCCGAAGAATTGCAAAGCTGAACAGGCAGTGGGCGGGGCACATAGCTCGTAGAACCGACGGCCGTTGGGGCAGAAAGCTTCTCGAGTGGCGACCAGAAGACGAAGCGTGGGCAGAACCCCTACAAGATAGACCGATGATCTTGTGGGAAACCACTGGATTCGAATAACGCAAGACCGGCAATTGTGGAGACCTTTGGGGGAGGCCTTTCTCCAGCAGTGAACGTCTTTCGGCTGATATGTTGATGATGATGATGATGATACTATTTTGGTAAATACTATATTAAGCTACCACGAATCTCATGTAACAAGGTACCAATATGGGAAAGAATTGACTAAGTGAAATCAGTTCATATAAGCAGAAATTCTGTTTTAACTTTTGGAAGTTCATGATTCATTTTGCGGGTATTGTCAGCGTGAGACATGGCTTGTCATTGCGATCCGTATGATTCACTGTCATTTAGTTACAAGACTCCTGTGTTACATAAACGCGTAAAAGTATCAGAAATCGGAATAAACATTGAGTCGTAAAATTGTTTTCCGGAAATTTGTATACCTGATATGCTTCGTACTTCGGAAAATAAGTACAGTTGAATCCACATTTGTGGTCTCACTTTGATGTCTATTGCACCTTATTACGTAGACAGTAGAGTCGGTTATAGTAGAGCAAATGTGTCGACTGATATGAGGTGCACTAGGTTTGCTGTGCATATTTTTTTTATATTTTAAAGTCGTCACCCGCACTAGGGAATCTAACCCCTGTGTCGCGGGGTACTTTACAAAACACAAATTACATCCAGACTCAGAACAATTATTAATGGGTCACACAAATTGTTGTCCGGCTTGGGAATCGAAACAGGGATACGAAGCGGCGAGGCGACTCTTTTAGCCGCTGCGCCACACGGGTAGTCAGAAATAAATAAAACACATTATTCTCGAGAATAAGTTTTCTGTGAGATGGTATATCGCTAGAAGTATTGACTAGGAGTTAGCGAACTTTCAATAAAATCATTGAAGCAGTTTCCGAGGATCCGAGTATATCATTATTATTATATCACGAGCATCAACTAAAAAGACAACGAGAAGTATCCTTCATTCGTTTCTAATCATTGTTGGGAACCTAAATAAATATATATAAATACTAGGCCCCGCGGTTTCACCCACGTTAAAGTGGTTTTGGCGTAAAATAGTAACAAACATACATCCATACATCTATACTCACAAACTTACCCATTTATAATATTAGAAGGATGTGCACCTCTAGCGGTTTTGGCAGTAAACGCCGGAATAGCTTTCAGATGGTAGATTTTTTCCTACTTACTTGACACTTATCGTCATATTTTGGACAATTCACACAATAACTTTATAAGTTGTAGCCTATGTGTTATTCAGATGTATAAGCTATATTATTGTAAAGTTTCATTAAAATCCATTCAGTAGTTTTTACCGCAAAGAGCAAAACATCCATCCATCCATACTTACAAACTTTCACGTTTATAATATTAGTAGGATAATATAACCCAATAAAATCCTAATTCATAAATCTGCAAGATTTTTTTTATGTATTTTCATGGACATCTCTAGTTGCATCAATTTAAGATTGGGCGGCGAATACCTACTATGGGAAATTAAGCGACACGTAATTTCCTCTCAACGCGCTCCAATTTTGCTACCACATCAAGCTGTCAAATTTCCCCAATTGAAAGTGAACCTTATGCTTTAGTGATAAGGTTGGAAACCTATAAAAGATATTTGACAGATCAGGGTAGCTGGATGTGCTAGCGTCTGTACACTAGTATAATCTTGATAAATACTAGCACAGTTATCGCTCACAGTAAATACTGCAAACAGCGTCATCGGGGCATGTAGGATAATAAATAAGTACCTATATTAAATATACTTATTCCTTATGAGGTAAACTTAAGCCTAGTCTAGCCTTAACCTATAATATCCTACAATACCTTTTCTTCATATTATGTAGGTACTATAAACGACGACTCATTAAGAAGTTAGTAATATTTAACCTAAACAATATAATCTAATAATATAATCCCTCCGCACTTTTCCCATAACCGATGCGGCCCTCCGCAGGCGTCCAATAATCCCTATTATTGGACGCCTTTTAGGGTAAATAGTGTATCTGTAGTTTATCTAATTTTTAGCTTATAATTTCATTTAATTTAATTAATAAATGACATATAATAATAGTAAGAGTATGAGCAGTAATTTTATTAAAATAACCTTGTATGGTAAGTATATATAATATAATAATAATATAATAATATAAATGATATTGGTAATAGACATGTGATATAATAATATCCTAGGATCTAGAGACAGGAACCTCTTGATAATGCCAGCCGTGTCTAAAAGTACTGCTTTTTGGACGTGTTTCTTGACCCAACCACCTAACGTAAGCCTTTTAGCCGTTTTCGAGGCTCTTTGCTATTAAACCATTAGCAGAAACGACTATCGGAACAATGAGAGCTGAGTTGGGAGTTTTACGAAAATTGTGATCGAGCAGGGCGAATGGAAGTTGAGAAGGAAAGAGAATAGAGGAGATAGTTGAAATTATTATTGAAGGAGCAAGAGAGAGAGGCTTTTCTCTCTCTTTCTCTCATAGGCAGTTACTTTTACAGTTTACTTTAGTCGTGTTGTCAAATATATATTTTTTTAATTGCGTTTTTTGAAAATTTGCGTCGTGTTGAGAATAAGGAAACAATTAGCTGCGTCAGATAGCAAAAAAAAAAGACATTCTCTATTCAAAGCAGTCTACATTGCCAGTTACATTAGATGACGCAAAAAGGTTAATTCACTACATACTCCATACTCCTTGCGTCTGCATCATTACAAACACGCGTATCTACAACAATTTGATTTACTCACAGTCCGTTGCATCCGTGATAAGAGATCGCATATCTAGTGATAAGCTATCAGTGCACTCGCCTGATAAGCGTGTGTGCTGTGTTCACGACATTTTTGCATGTGTATGCGTTGTGTTTGACGAGATGTGTACAGTTGCACTTGAGATAACGTCATCTTACAATTGAGAATCATGGAATAATGAAATTGACCTAGTTATTACATTTTACTCCTGTTAGGATAGGATTGAAACAAGTGAGTGTACACTTAATAGTTTCAAAAATCAATAAAGGCCACAATACAAAACTTTTTGAAGTAAGCTGGCGAATGCTTGACGGGAGCGTTACGAAAAGTGTGATCGGGGGGTGCGAACGGACGTTGAGATGGAGATATTTTAGTGAAGATAGAGAGCGAGCGTTACTTTTTTATATATTACTATAGAGGCAAGAGAGAGTGGTACGAGCATACAATTTCTTTCGCGCGTTCTCTTATAGCCAGTTACGTTTGAATATTTATGTTTTACTTCAGTAGTTTGGTCTAAAGCAAACTTGTTTTTATTATATTATATCGAGTTATGGTACAAACTACCCGCCTAGCAACTTACTTATCGTATGGGCAGTGGTTACCCTGGTGTCAGAGTTGTTCAAACCGCCCAGTAGGCCTCTGACATGACTTAACGACTGTTGCTTCATGGCTACAAGCAGGACCGACAGCTTAACGAGCCCTCTGAAGCACGAGTGGAGACACTTGTAAATTAAACGACTTTAGCGGTCACCCATCCATGGACTGACCGCCAGCCCAGTTGCTTAACTTCCCCAATCACTTATGGATCGGTGAGAGCATCTGGTTACGACCGCCTCGAGCAAGTAATAAGCTACCTTCATCTCATGTAAGTTCTACTTCTTTTTATTAGCATTATTGTATTGTAGACAGCTCAAGCTCTTGCTAGACTCTGTTGTCCAATAGAGCAGTGAAAACCCCGGTATCTGATCAACATTCTTAATATCAAATGGTTAATAAATCGAACATACGCTACTGGAAAAGTAGGTTAGGTTAGAACGGTGACCACACAACCCCGAGCAGAGCAATCGAAGCGAGCATGCCGCGCCGCGGTAATTGCTGGGAGTACACGCGGCTACATATCAAGCTATACATTTCCAGTATAAGCTGATCTCGCGTTGTATAGGATTTCCATACAATGAGAGATCAGTTTATATTGGAACTATATAGCTTGATATGTAGCCGTGTGTACTAGAAACAAAGCAATTGTTGACATTCGATTTATGGCTATCAGTTGATATTCGATTATCTAACATTTAAATTGGCATAATACACCCTCATAAACTAACAGTATACGTCACATTGAAAAAAGCTTTACCATCGTTATAAAACATTTTTATTACATTTAGTTTTAACTAATTTAATAGATGTAAGTTTTTTTTTCACTATTGTGTCTTAGTAGACGAGCGGGATCTTCCAACACAGGGATTGCACGCTTAAAGGAAGGGTCCAATCAATTACCCATTGTAAAACTGTTTTGAAATAAACATTTAACGTTTACTTTAACAATTTTATGTTATATAGAAGAAAATTTGACGTCACCAGAAATTCTCGGGGCTCCAAATGAAAAATACCTTAGTTTACATTGAAGAGAAGAGAAACAACACATTGTGATGTTCGAAATTGCACAACATTGAAACACAACAAGCAGTACTGGGAGGCGAGCTAACAACAAACACTTCGGGGAAACTTACGGACTGACGGACGGGTACTCTCATTTATTTTGTACTACGTGTTTCTGCTATTTAATACATAAATACATATACCTACTCCTTATTGTAAACCAATAGGAACCACAGCCAAAACAAAACGTGAAAGTGTATAAGTATGTATATAAGTACAAGAAACTCAAACAAAAGCTAAAAACTAAATAGACATAATGAGACTGAGCAACTTCTTAAAACACTAATCTTAAAACAAACAATTGAATTAATTTTACAGTCTACTCGACTTGCGGTCACAAAACAACATACAGCCGCACACACCCTCCATCACATAAATACTCACAGACGACCAACTCACACCTTACCCCCTACTCAATTCCAGGGATATCAATTAATTGTAATCAACAAATTTAATCAACTAGTTTTACTATTCTCTAAGATAATTTGCTGCTATTATTGACTGATCGAGACCAACATTTAAATTCAATGTGTTATATGATATTAAGTTTAAATATATTTTCGACAACTAGGCTACGGTGACGGTCACCGTAGCCTAGTTGGTAGTGCTCCTGCCTACGAAGCTGGTGGTCCTGGGTTCGAATCCCGGTAAGTGCAAATATTTGTATGATGAGCACGAATATTTGTTTCTGAGTCATGGATGTTTTCTATCTATTAAGTAATTATCTATCTATATAAATATGTATATCGTCGCCTGGTACCCAATAGTACAAGCTTTGCTTAGTTTGGGGCTAGGATTATCTGTGTGACATTGTCCCAAGATATTATTATTATTATAATTATTTTCTGTATATCTAAGTTATATATATCTGATAACCATAATACATCGATAGCCTCGATACAGGCATCGCCTAGTGTGGCTATCACTGCTAAAATAATTGTAACCCAAAGGCTAATAAATAATTTTGAATATAATACAATTGATCCCTTCCAGACATTTAAAGTAGAGACTCGAGGATAGAGTCATTGAGAGGAGCAGTTGACTCGAACCCGCAACACGAAGCGGCGAGGTGACAGTCTTAGCCGCTGCCCCACATGTGATGTATGGATCGACCTTTACCAGGAAGATCGTTGGAAGCCGTAAGATGCGTATAGCTCAAAATCAGCCATCGTGGTGGCCGCTTTAGACCAGCTTTGGACGTCTCTACGCTTACCTATACAATATGTAACTTAATTAACGCACATCCTGAAAATAGATTGTTCAGAATCGTTTACTGAATCGATTTATATCATTTTTAATATAGGTAATTTTTTATGCCAAAATAATTAATACTACGGAAATTATTGTCATATTTACCCTGGACAGCCAAAACAAATTGAAATAGACCGTAAGCAATGTAATAAGACTTTTAAAATCGCAGTTCTATTAGTATTCATACAAATTCCATATCTCAATACAAAATAAAGTAAAGGAAACTTTATTCCTTAGAACTAATTTAGTAAATAACAATGCATATACATGTTAAAAAAAAATTAAGTGTATGTTTTATGATTACAGCATAATATTCTACTTGGGGTGTTTGAGGGTGTGCGTTAATTACGTTACAAGTTGTATAGTTTAGATGAAGTTCAAAGCCTACATTCGCTATTCATATATATTTATGTGTTTTATATAGTACATACCTAACTAACGCTATACACAGTATTTACTATTGATAAGAGTAATACGGAACACGTGTTAAGTGGTGTTACTACAAGAGGTTAATTGACAGACAAACGTCTAGCTAGTTATCTTAAATAATGGCATTGTTTTCTATACGAAAATATGTCGGTGTAATGTAACTATTATGTAGTAAATACTAAATGATATCACGTGATAGACAATGCCGCATGACACAGGGATTTAATAAAATAACAATATCCTGGGACATTATTCACATACCGCCATCTGCTCCCAAACTAAGCAGTTTGTGGTACCTTCCTTTGCTAAATATATACTTATATAGATAATTATACCCAGACTCAGGATAAACAGGCATGTTGATGCACACAAATATCTGTCCTGGGTGGGAATCGAACCCACGACCCGCCAAATTCTCTCGTACGAGCGTTGTATCAAATATTAATTAAATATTATGTACTTATATTATATACAGTGCCACGCCCCTGGGTTGGCTAATGCTGAATTGGATACCTACTTGCTGCAATTGACAGACACATGCACCGACTTGAACATTAACAATTTTTTTTATATTGACAAGACGTATATGTATTTGTGTGTAAAGTGTGTCTTTCAATGTTAGCAATAAATTTTCTTTTCTTTTCTTTTTCTTTCTTTTCTTACTTATTTTTTGTAGGATCTCCGTGGTCTAGCGCTTGATGGTAGCTACTATGAACGGGAGGTCAGTTTTATGGCAACCCAATATATTTGATTTTTGTATGTTATTAGATTCTTACAATAATCATTTATTCACGTATTAATTTTGAGGAGGTTTAAGTTACATAACATTATCATATTATACAATTACAGAGCCTAGTTACTTAACCACGCTGCGCTGATTGTTTACAGACCGGTGAGAGCATCTAGCTATGAGTGATGGGACTAACTACCCGCCTAGCAACGAATAAACTACCTCCATCTCATGTAAGTTCTACTTCTTTTCATTACCATTATTGTATTGTAGACAGATCGAGCTCTAGCGCTAGGCTGTGCTGTCCAATAGCGCACGGAAAACCTGGAGTCTAATCTAAATATATGCAAACATTTATGATATCGAATGGTTAATAAATCGGACATACGCTACTGGAAAAGTAGGTTAGGTTAGAACGGCGACCACACAACCCCGAGCAGAGCGATCGAAGCGAGCATGCCGCGCCGCGGTAACTGCTGGGGAGTACACACGGCAACCCAATATATTTGATTTTTGTATGTTATTAGATTCTTACAATAATCATTTATTCATGTATTAATTTTGAGGAGGTTTAAGTTACATAACATTATCATGTTATACAATTAAACCTATATGGTAATTTGATAGGAAATTACATATTTGTGCCGTTTGGGGTCGAAACGCTTGGAACGTGGGGTCCGCGTTTAGTTGACGCTTCCCGTGACCAGAGGGCTGGCTTTTTCTTTGGCCAATGAATTAGTCTAGCAATTCAACGTGGTAATGCAGCCAGTCTTCTGGGCACATTTTCTCATGGCCTCGATTCGGAGGAATACTACGACGCCATCTGTAGTTAGTTATCATTTATTTATGTATATAATTTACTTTTTCGTAGATTTAGTTTTTCTTTCTAATGTAGTTAGTTACGTATATTCATAAGTTTATTTAGGTTCTTTGTTATTATGTTAGTCATTTTACTGTAAATTTAAATATTGATTAAACCTATAAATTACTAACCTTAAAAAGGACACCCTCAATATAAAGGCATGTTACGATATTCAAAACCTTAAAAAATTAAGCTTAATTCTCTCTCTCTGTCTCTTTTAGGGGTCGCCAAATCTTATCTGTGTATTAGCACACAAGAAGTATAGTTCTACACATGATATAACTTACAACGCTAGAACAAAATGTTCCCTGTCAAAACAAAATAAAAGCTAAACAAAATTCTCAGTTCAATAAAGGTTAGCATTGGTGCCTTAAAAAAATCAAAACACGAACAGATTAACAAGAAAATTCATGAATTTTCTTATACTGGTTCGATCAACCCAACCAAACTAAAACAACTAAAATCCACTAAACTCAAAGAAAATTCGCTATAATTTTTATGAACTATCTTAAACTAGCCATCATTTCATCATCATCAACCTGATTTAGTTCACTGTTGGACATAGGCCTCCCCCAAAGGTTTCTATAACGTTGCCATTTGTAGGGATTTGCCGTAGGAAACGCGCTTGGCATGCGTGTTGGCGACCGTCGTCAGGTTAGAGACTGGTGCATGCCAGGTATCATATGATTAAAGCCGAATTGAATCCATGAATACCCTTTTTTTAAGGTCGGGTACTAAGTAGTAGGGAGAGGAAACAAAATAAATATAGAAAATAAGTACAATACTAAGAGCGTTAGACAACAGAAATTTGTAATACCCTCGGTAAGAAATTGTTATGGTCAGAGAACTACCAAATATCTGACCCCAAAATTATTTAATAAATATGCCTGGTTAAGATCGAATTTTTATAAAGTAAAAAAACAAACAGTTACATATAAACTTAAAAATATATTACTCAGTGACTACTTAAATTCCGCTTAAAATTGTTGTATTAGTTTTAGTTAGTGTTAGTTTTTACTTTTTTATATTTTAGTATTTGTATTTATTGATATAATTATTGTCATTGTGTTAACGAGCGCTAATCCCGCCGACAAACTGAGAAACTGCTATGCAGTTTGGTGGGTTTATATTTTATGTAACATGTTTTTATTCTCAAAAAAAAAGAATGAAGTCAGCAAATTATTACCTACTATACCCGCTATATTTTTACTAGCTGTGCCCCGCAGTTTTGCCCGCGTTAAACTTTATAAATTATAGCTCATGTGTTAATCCAGGGTGGCAACTAACTCCATGCCAAATTTTATTAAAATCGATCCAGCCGTTTAGACGTGAAGAAGTAACAAACATACACACTCACACACTCACAAACTTTCACCTTTATAATATTAGCGTGATGTGACTAGCAATCTATTTATTGACCAAATACCAACAATTTCTATAGCCAGACTACAAAAAAACAGTACCTATAAAAAATGCTTAAAAATCAAAATCAAACCATAGACAAAAAAAAAACTAAACTTCAAATCTATGGATTAAACAAATGAGCATAACCGATAATAATAATAATAATAATATCTGGGGACAATGTCACACAGATCATCCTAGCCCCAAACTAAGCAAAGCTTGTACTATGGGTACCAGGTGACAATACACATACTTATATAGATAGATAAATACTTATATACATAGAACACATCCATGACTCAGAAACAAATATTCGTGCTCATCACACAAATATTTGCACTTACCGGGATTCGAACCCAGGACCACCAGCTTTATAGGCAGGAGCACTACCAACTAGGCTATGGTGACCGTCCGATGAATGATAGGCCTGCCAAAAGCACACTAGTTTTTGTCCCCGAAGCTCGGCACGCGTTAACAGTTAATTAAAAATAACTTCTGTTTAGCTTTCTATGACACTTTGGTAGGTGGCTCACGAACAACAACCGGTTCTAAATGTCTCGGGGAAATAGCTCTAGCTTTTTACAATGGGATGGTTCCGTACATTCTTTTGTGATTATTGAATATAATTTTTAAACTACTTTTCGAATTATTATCCAGTCACAACACCAGCATAAATTACATTTAGATAAGAGATCTTTTTTTTTTCTCTGAGAGCAATAAATCTTATATGGGAAAATCAACACAATCAAACAGACGCCAGCACATCAAGCTACCACAATCTGTCAAATTTCTTTTATAGATTTTCAACGTTATCACAAAAGCATAAGATACACTTTCAATTGGGGAAATTTGTCAGATTGGGGTAGCTTGATGGCGTCTGACATAGTATTTTTCAGTAATTGTACTGTATACGATATATTTACGGTCGTGTATTAGGTTCCCACCCCGGACAGATATTTGTGTGCATAACATGTCTGTTTGTCTTCAGTCTGGGTGTAAATATCTACATATGTATGGATTTACAAAAGAAAAGTAGTATATGTAATATATCAGTTATCTGGTTGCCGTAGCACAAGCTCTGCTTCGTTGGGGGATCAGATGGCCGTGTGTGAATAAGGTCCCATGATATTATTATTATAATTTCATTATAATAACCGGGAAATTATTAATTTTGAATTGTGAAGGTAGGTAGTTTGATAGTTTTTGCGTTAGGTCTCAGGTCAGACCGAGTATTTAAGATCGTAAAAAAAGTAGCTCAGAGTCTGGAAGTCAATGGTATGGTATAATCACGGTTTTTTGGAGAGCACATCAATTCACTAGCTTTGACTGACTCTTTTCAATCGTATTAATTGTTGCTTCATCGCTTTACGTGATTGAGAGAATGGAGAGTTCACCGGTGACCACACACACTTGTGCATTATAATAATTCGGCTAGGAGTTGTATTATCAATTGAGGTAAGAAAGGTACATAATGTATTTTATGTAGTTGAGCAGGTACTCAGATCAGTTCACTTCTTTATACAGGCCATCAATCTAGAACTAGAAGTTAGCCGCAATCATTTCAAAGGAAATTTGACTGAATGCACGTGTGGCGCACGATCCCCACACAGGACAACTATTAGTGTGACCCATAAATAGTTGTTCTGAGACTGGATGTACTTTGTGTCCGTTATTTATATGTTTATAAAGTACCCCAAGATACAGGGATTAATTTCCCTAGTGCAGGTTTTTGTCTGTTTTATAGAAAAAAAAATGTCATCTTAAAGGTCCAGTAAGAAACACTTCAGTAGACTTTAAGGATTTTCTTCAAAAATTATTCTTCTACAACAATTTATAGTAGCACAAAAAAATACATATTCCATAAATTTGCCCAGAAACATATGGGTTTTTAATCTTATAATACCGTACCCTAAATATTAAGTACAGCTCACAAAGGAGGCCAACGATCCAAGCAGAGATTTTGACAAATCGTTATTGATACTTCGTGATCTATTATGACATGCTGTGCCGCGAACAACCAACAAGGGTATTAAATTGGCTAGTAGATTTACCTATTTCTAGAAAGGACCTTAATTCTTACGTACGGCTTAAATAATACTAGCTATGCCCACGGTTTTACCCGCGTTAAACTTTATAAATGCCTATGTGTTATTCGGATATATAAGCTATATTACTACAAAGTTTCATCACAATCCGTTTGGTAGTTTTTTGCGTAAAGAAGTAACAAACATACACAGTCACACACTCACAAACTTTCGCCTTTATATATAATATTATTCTGATATCCTTTAGTCTAAGGAATAAATAATAATCTTTAATAAAACACCATTCTTTCTTATCACATCTAAACATAACAACAAAAGATAGAAAAATAATAATTGGTCATAACTTTTAAAACCATAAATAGAAAAGGAGTATATACTCTTTGGAGTCTCTATCTTGTCTTTGTTATCATCAATCATAGACAAGAATCATAATCGGATTAAAAAAGAGTGAGTCCAAAGATTAGTGAAATAAGTAGTAGGCCTATCAAAACATAAGTTACACATATCTACATTTAAATGGAACACAAACTGATAAAGCCTAAGTATATTGAAATTATATGAAAAGGAAAGTAAACATTCATAGTTATTGGCTAAACGTGGAATATTAAGATAAGGTACAAGAGGAAAAAGTTTGATATATATTTATCGATGTAACGACTTTGACGACTGTCCTTCTAATATCGATGCTTGCCAAATAGTATGCGAATTTATAATTAAGTATTTTCAGTACAGTTAAAATAAAGACAAATATACCTACAGCCCACCTTACTATAAGCGTTTTATTGCGGCCTATGACGCTTTTAACACATATGCTATCATTCCTTCTTCCCATCCCTTGTGAGTTCTGACAGCCTCACTCACACATAGGCATAAAATATAGTTTTTTTATATTAAATTTTGGCATACGAGCAAGCGGGTCACCTAAGTGACATGCACCGCTTTTATACACTTGCAACACCGGAGATATCGCAAGTGCATCGCCACCTCAAATAAAGGAAAGGCGCGTTTCTTGAAAGTTCCCAAGTCATATAACATCGGGAATATAGAATGGTGGTAAAGATATTCGTCGAACATGTATGAGCTAGTATGGCTATAGCACTGGCTTTCAACCACACTGATTATTTTTTGTTTTAAGTGCCACACCCTTATTGGGATATAAATGTCTGTATTTCAGCGGCTTTATAAATATGCTTTTCACGAAAACCAAACGCATTGACTCTGAACTACTATATATATATGTCAAATAAATACTAATCCTGTGCGGGGATTGAACCCGGGAAACTAGGAAGACTAGATAATGTGATGTGCAGTCAGTTCGGCACATACCAATGAACCGTATTTAAATTGCCAAAAAGTATAATTATGTTGTTGCATAACTTTTACAAACGCCAGCACATCAAGCTACCCCAATCTGTTAAATTTCCCCAATTCAAAGTGAACCTTATGCTTATGTGATGAAGTTGAAAATCTATAAAAGGAATTTGACAGATTGGTATAGCTATAAAAGAAAGTCGAAAATCTATAAAAGAAATTTGTCAGATTGGTGTAGCTGAATGTACATAAGAGACTAAGTTATGAAAGTAGAAATTCAAATTTCGAATTGAGCCGGTATAAGAGTGAAGGCAAGAATTTCCAATATCTGAAACAATTAATACAATTGTCAATAAATGTTATTTATAAATATATATATAGTTTAAATTATATATATATATATATATATAGGTATATATATATATATATATATATATATATATATATATATATATATATATATATATATATATATATATATATATATATATATATATATAATACTAATCCTGTGCGGGGATTGAACCCGGGAAACTAGGAAGACTAGATAATGTGATGTGCAGTCAGTTCGGCACATACCAATGAACCGTATTTAAATTGCCAAAAAGTATAATTATGTTGTTGCATAACTTTTACAAACGCCAGCACATCAAGCTACCCCAATCTGTTAAATTTCCCCAATTCAAAGTGAACCTTATGCTTATGTGATGAAGTTGAAAATCTATAAAAGGAATTTGACAGATTGGTATAGCTATAAAAGAAAGTCGAAAATCTATAAAAGAAATTTGTCAGATTGGTGTAGCTGAATGTACATAAGAGACTAAGTTATGAAAGTAGAAATTCAAATTTCGAATTGAGCCGGTATAAGAGTGAAGGCAAGAATTTCCAATATCTGAAACAATTAATACAATTGTCAATAAATGTTATTTATAAATATATATATAGTTTAAATTATATATATATATATAGGTATATATATATATATATATATATATATATATATATATATATATTCAAAAGTATCTAGTAACCAGTTCCGCTAACATAACAACAGCAATATCTGTAGACTCAACTCCCCGTACTGTTTTCGACCAATGAACTCACGGAATCATTGTATCGCGTGATAAAAAACTAATTTCTTCAATAACATTGGCCAAACGCATTAAAGACGCTTATTTATCCAATATCATGCTATATTTACTGGAATTGCGTAACACACTGTTTTAGTATATTTACATTTTATATTACGAAATTTTCAATTATCATTCAAATTAAAAAATTACAATACTATAAATATATATTTTCTAATATCTTTCGATGACATACATTAAATACAAAACTACAATACATTCAATACAAAACAAAAAGCCATATTCGCGAAGCCTCTGTAGTGGCAGGTGGTACAATAAGTAGAAAATAAACTCAACTCTTGGGAGAATGAGTTAAAAAGACTCTATATATATTTTGAATCTAAAAATGTTCTTTTACACAATACTTTTGAAAAGAGCCCATATTCTCAACGCCATCTAAACTACCGAAAGTCATTGACACGGTTAAGCAACTAGACTCGCGGTTAGTCCTTAGATAGGTGACCGCCAGAGTAAGTGGCTTTATTTCTGTGAATCTCCGTGCTTCGGAGGGCACGTTAAGCCGGCGGTCCTGGTTGAAGCCGCTAGGCAGCAGTCGTTAAGCCGTGTCAGAAGCTCAATGGGCAGCTTAAACAACTCTGAAACAACTAGGGTAACCACTGCCACTACACCATACGATAAGTAAGATCACTATATTTTTACCAAAGATACATCGTATGAAAAAGGGAGGGAATTTTTATATCTGTCAGTTAAAATTAGCCGTCTAATACCGAGAGAAAAGCGCCACATTACAACCTGTTGATTCATTACGAGCTTCGAACAAGCAGTTTTACTAGTATGACAGCTCTAATTATGTTTTGTCCTTTTCATACAATCTGTAATAGAAAAAGACTTAACGACATTTCAAATCTATTTTAAATGCTGGTTGGTGTGGTTGTTAGATACTTGTTTTTCACGCCGCAGGTCGTGGTTTCGATACCCACCCAGGACAGATATTTGTGTGCATGAACATGTCTGTTTGTCTTCAGTCTGGGTCTAATTATCTATATAAGTATTGATTTACAAAATAAATGTAGTATTAGTAGTATATCAGTTATCTGCTTTCCATAGTACAACCTCTGCTAAGTTTGGGATCAGACGGCCGTGTGAATAATGTATAGAATACAGAAATTGAATTATTGGTACAACACATTATTATTATCACAGATATCATCAAATCAGCTTCCAGTGACCCTCACAAGATTATTTATTTAGTTATGACAATATCAAATTAACAAGAACCCACTAGATTTGGCTTCGTGGGACACCTTTTAACCTTGTTTAGGCTGGCATTTGAAGAAATGTCTTCCTTAATGCATTCCTAGGGTTTCAGAGGAA
Organism: Pseudoips prasinana; assembly: GCA_951640165.1. Classification (NCBI taxonomy): domain Eukaryota; kingdom Metazoa; phylum Arthropoda; class Insecta; order Lepidoptera; family Nolidae; genus Pseudoips; species Pseudoips prasinana. The sequence goes on from OX621254.1 coordinate 12,864,206, forward strand.
TGCATAATTTAAACGCAATTCTCTATTTGAAAACGTTGTCGCTCTGTCTCTGACGGTAGTGTTTTGACGATACAACTTGCCGAGGTGATTGATGAATCCTGGGCAAGGACCTGGGCTTTACTTGATGAGTACAAGTCCGGGACTTAAAATTGACTCACGCGATAAGTTAGAGTTCTATGTATTTCACAACCACTCATGTTAAGTTTCAACAGATGTCTCGTAAAATTGGTTACAGTAAACAACAATTTATTAACGTCATAGATAAGACATTTGATTTATTTTGATTCCACTGGACGCCCCAATAAGTTCAGCTCGTGCTGTATCGAACTAGTAGAGTTCCGACCGACCATAATTCCTTCACAAAACAAAAATACACAAATTTGCAAACGTATAAAGAAATTGAAAGGTACCGGCGTGCGCGATGTTATCGCAAAATTATTCCAAATTTCACCGTTTTGCCTCTGCTCCTTGCTTTTTGTACTTTTTATTCGATGGCAGTCGGGCTGAGTCCCATAAATTATAGTTCGGAAGCTCTTTTAAAGGGGTTTTTGAGTATTTTTTTATTTTTGTTTAGCCCTTTGAAGAATTTATGTCCCCGTCTTACTTAGTAGCTGCGCTGCGCCGGTCAGCGGTTGTCCGGCTCGGAGAAATGTAGCCTCGCTATCGGTATAAGTATTTTGTACTTGCCGTTTTGTTTTGTGTGTTTTCGGTGTTTGTTTTGGATCTGAAGGCTTCTTGAAGTTCAGTCGGTGCTTTAATGGGTGATGTAGCAAGTTTGGCGAGGTTACATTGGCTTGGATAGTTTATTGGAACGAAGTTCCTTATCGCGCGTTGTGAAAGGGGGCTAGACGGAAAAAATCTTACGAAAAGTTGGCATGACACTTTTTGCATCTGTGCGGCGTGCGCATGTTTCTCTGTCGGTCTCTCTCTCTCTCTCTTATAGAAAGCAAGCCAGATATTTTCATTATTATTTCGCATTGAACAGTGTGGTGTCGCGACGGTTATTTTTCTTGAGTGTATACAGGATTTTTGTACATAATAAATAATAAGAAATAACTTCGTTCCATCCGTGTGTCCCTTGACACCTCTCAAGTTTTTTTTATTTATTTCTGGGGTACGTTGTGGTGAAATTAGAAATATTCAAACCACTCAGTGAACCTCTGACCATCCGATAGCTTCCGATAAGAGCACTTTTATTTTTATTTATAACTTTATGCACATAAAATAGTACAAAGGCGGACTTAATGCCGGTGCACGGATCATACAATTATCGAAAATTTTAAATGTAAGGGCTATACCTACTAAACGAATTCAAATAAAAGTAAAAACTGGACAACACAATACTATACTATATAATTAATAATAATGTCCTCCTAGCCGAATTTCACCATATGCGCGGGACATATGTGTGCTCAAGTGTGTGCGCAAACACAGGAGCACTTTCTATTCCATCACTCTCATGATCCTATGGGACACCTAGCGACACGACCGGAAAGAGGTCAGGCACAAGACCGACGGCTTTACATGCTCTCCGAGGCACGGGGGTATAATACCGCCAACTCCCAGACTTCGGGCTGATGCTGAAAAATTTTTCTTTTTACAGAAAAGTCCCAAAATCACTTTTTGGCCCGACCCGGGATTTGAACCCAGGACCTCGTTCTCTGCGGGTGAACACGCTACCGCTAGACCAACGAGGCAGTATTTACTTGTTGTATAATATCGTTGATTAATAAAAAAATATTTTTGGCACTAAGTCAGTTTCCACAGTCATACGGCCCAATTGATGGTAATTGGTCTCCATCACCTGAACCCAGGCGACAACTACCGACCTGGCACGAACCTTCTGCTGAGGTCTACTGAGGTAATTGAGTATCATTTAATTTATAACATAGTTTTTAAGAATAGGGCAGAACAAGTGTTTTTTTTTATAAAGTTTTAGTTTTAACGATTTACTTTAGTCTGGCAGAAGAATAGCGCCATATGAAAACGTTAGGAACGTTTTCATATGGCGCTGTTCTTCTGCCAAATCTGTGTTTCAGATAAAACTATCTACTAGCAGTACTAAAGTGGCCTGTTTTCTGTCAAATTAGCTCAAGCTTGATTTCTCATACTATCAATTTCGATTATTACTTTCTTTCTCAACCTCCAAGGAGTTAACTGGCTCCCATTAGGTGACCCGCGAGTTCGTGTGCCTTCTTATACTCGTAGGGTATAAATGAAACCTCTTTGGGATACTTTCAAGATGGTACAGAGGCCAGCACATCCAGCTACCCCAATCTGTCAAATTTCTTTTATAGATTTTCAACTTTACCACATAAGCATAAGGTTCACTTCATCTGTAGAAATTTGACAGATTGGGGTGGCTTGAGGTGCTGGCGTCTGTACCATAGACATTTTTTTTTACAGTTCAATATTAATAAAAGGAAATATTTAATGGCGTTTATATGCTTTTTAAAACAGTAATATCCAAGTTATACAAATCCAGTTCTATAGTATGAGTAGACATTAACTTCAGTTGGTAGCAGATGGTTATATAATACTGTGACGTCACACACAATGGCCATCGGAAATGGCACGTGGCGTCGCGTTGCCGCGTTGTCGTGACACTCCAACTGATTCTTGCCAATTGCCATGTCATACGAGAGACATGCAAGGAAAGTATGTAACTTGCGATTTATGTATAATTTCTGAGTAATGACAGTTTATGTAACTGAATTCCTCAACCCTTACACTAATTAAAAAAAAGAAAAGAATCTATGTCTCATACGTCTACTGTCTATTATAACGTGCGGTAGTAGGAAGCGGGTTTATATAGTCACACGTTTATTTTTTAATTTCGATATAGTCTGTCAATTACTTCACCACAGATTAAATACACGCTACTCGAATCCAGTAATGTATGTCTCTACACGTGTATTATATGTGTATGTTATGATGAATAATAGATTTCTTTTGGACTATTTTATACAGTTATGGAAGATCCACCCTCCTTTTCTACGTTTGTATCCATTTCCATCTCTATTTCTTCCTGGTTTTCATTGTGTTGGTTCTGGAGCTCTAATTTTTGAATCGTTTACAGAAACCCTGACTTCAAGTTTCACTCTAGGCTTTCGACTGGATTCGAGCTTGCACGGGTCCATAGAGTACATAGTTCATCCCTTAAGACTCTCTTCTCTTCTTTTAGATCATATTGTACATAGAGATCATTATCGCACGTTGGTATTGTAGAGAATATCGACGTGCGGTAAAAAAGACGAATTTAACTTGAAATTCTCCGTAGCAAATATTTTCACCTTTATTATTGCAATTGCATAATCTTGGCTTTGTTTATCCAACTCTCTCATAGTTTATTTTTATTTACGAAATCTACACATTTAAGTTAGTCTCCGAATGGATAAACAATTATCAATGCGATACCTAAATTTAAGTATTGTAGCTGTTTCTTGAATACAATTTATAAACTCTCTCCACAAAAAATTGGTAGTGAGGGTTCTACAGCCACAAATGATTATAACATACTATATGTATGTTATAATCATTTGTGGCTGCAGAACCCTAACTCCTTTACTTACAACTCAAACAATCTGACGTCTGAACTTCATGTTGCTTCTGCCAAAAAATGCCTACCTCAGGTATATTTTTTATGTAATGTTTAAGTTTTAGTCAGTAACTAATAATTTTAACTGGATCCGAAGCAACTAATTAGAACAACCGGTCGTTAAAAGAATCAGGACAAACTCATGGATTCAATATGGAAACTACAAATGATTGTAGGTAACTTAACTTTTTAAAACAAAAACAGAAATCATGTAACATCTTCAAAACAATATCGTAAGGATATCACTTACCAAATGTGCAGGAAATTAAATTCCTCTCAGGAATCTTTCAACAAAAAGCGAAATGTTACAAAATGCTGCGCAAAACATCAAAATTACAAATATTCCGTTGCCTAAATAACCTCAAAACGCGATAGCAGACAAAACGGATTCCGAATACTGGCAATTGGAATAGTTTTCAGGTTTTTTTCCCCGTTTTAAGTTTCGAAGGCATCCTAACGGTATTCGGGAGACATAGCTTTGGACGGACGCGACAACGTTTTTTATGTTATTTTTCTGCTGACCTTACTCGTTTGCTATCGATTTCGAATGTTTTTAATCGGTTTGACTTTAAAATAAATATGAAAGTTTCACATTTTTGTTTGTATTTTATGACTAGTATGTTAGATACGCAGACTTGAAATGTTATTATGGTAAATTCACATGTTTTAGTTGACTTTTAAAGTCGTATAATAGTGCTACTTCCTGTCTATCCGTAAAAATTATATGTAATCAATACTTTACTCCGAAGACAGGGTCATAAATAATAACTATACTTCGTAGAGACGGCAATAAAATTTTAATGAGTATCATAGAATTAAGAAAACTGTCAGACTATTAATTATCTTAAGACTCACTTAAACCTACCTAACATTTATCGTCGCGAGGTGATTATGACAAAAAGCCATACAGCCAGCTCTAATTACGTTCAACGCCGGCCGAAATTAAAAAGAAAAGTTGCACAGCAAGAATCCCGCCTATTTTTAAAAATGGAACCCGACGATGATTCGCCTAATTAATAAACCAATCACGTACAGTCGAGACGCGGCGTCGAGGTGCGGCGGACGTGCGGGCGCGGGGGATGAACGCTCGGAAATTCGAATACTATATTTTTTCTGCAGTCAAAGCATCGCAATGTTACTTGTAATTGGCTTGACGGCCAATGATAACGAATTTAGAATGCAATTAATTATTTATGAGTTATTACTATGTTTACAAGAAAAGCAAGAAATTAGCACTTTATATCAAATATAAAAGTAGTTATTGATCAATAATGAATGTTAGCGCATGCCAGATTTTATCTGGCTCTCAACTTCATACTGGCTAGCCATAATGTGACGATACAAAATTCCGACTCGATAGTTAATATTGTCAAATCAATATGAGAAGTATAAAATTAATACTTCTGATCGAATTCTCAGAACATTGTTATGAGAAAGATCAGATTATATGACACAGCATTATGTTTCTCTTTTGATTGAAAGGACATGAATGAACTACAATATTAACAAAGGAGCTCCAATATTGACACCGAAAATTAGTTGAAAAAATCTCAGGATTTGGAGTTATGAAAAAAATATCATTTATCAAATGAATGCATTCTCTGTTATGTCTTTGCGCAGCGTGACTGCAAAAACTAGTTGAATAATAAATGCGTTGGTTGGCAACACTGGCCCCGAGGAAGCCCGAAGCTCGGCGAAAAAGGGCGAAGATTAGCGAGCGCGCGCTTTTTGTTTGCATCAATCGATGCGCTCGCGCATTCGCACGATGAATAATTCAAAAATTGACATGAAATGGCGTATGGTTCTTTTTTTAAATGAAAGGTGCCCGATTGAGGACTGTAACCGCCTGACGAATTCATTGGTCAACGGCTTTTTGCGTTCGGTAATTGCTGTATTTACTTTATACGTTATGAAATAAACTAATACTCGCGACGTGTATGATCATATAATCTATAATACTCGTAACTATGTCGGATGTTCTTCAACGTATAGCTTAGATTAGGAATCCATTGCGAGAACGCCATCATTTTATACGGCTGTCAATAAATATGAATTTACAGTCAAACCGCAAATAAAGCCTCGCCTCAGTCCAAGTAGAAAAAAAAACTAAACTGTCATAGTGCACAACAAAGTGTTGCATAATCGCTTTATTGGTGGAACTGTAAAATATTTACGTCTCCACTTGTTTGTATTCTAGAAATTGGTTGACATTTACAGAAAAAATATATAATTAATTCGAGTAATGCTGTTAATGATGCACCGAAAACTTGTGTCGATTTCCAAGTATAAGTAATCTTGTCATCTGAATTCTGACTGTGATTGGTCGAGAGATCCCCGGTGCAGTTTTTGGATAAATGGCTTCATCCCGCGCTACAGGACGCTGTCAAGACTTCTTCGAGTTATGGTTATGACGGCTTTTTACGTATTTCATGAAGATAATTTCATTATGTCGTTAATAAAAAGTATGCGATAATTTGCCTGTCTGACTGTTAAAGTCATTTGTGAAGCTGTATCGATGTCATTGTTGAATTATGGGAGAAAACGTAGAGGAGAGTTTTTGTACTGGCAATACTCAGAGCTGTAATAGAGCTCATGCACGAACTGTGTAAGTACACATTCATGTTTTCACCAAATAGTAACTGCTATCAAATAAAATATATGTAAAGACGTGCGTTTAATGCGTTATTAATGTCAAAATCAAAATGGCGCTGTCACTAGATTCAGTGTCGGTGCTTAATACGGTGATTATAAACACTTTTCACCAATTGTTAGTAACTTTTGATTATGAAACTCTGTGAATCTAATTCTAAAGATGACCCAGTTTCGTCACTATTTCTGTAATACTGTAGCAATGAAAATTGGCCACTTCATGTATGTTACAACATACGTTCCTCATTAGTTCGAACCTCGAAGACAACGTTCTTCAATCGTCAAACAAGATAAAACAGAATATATTTGTAGTTTACTCACTTATAGGAAGAGAACGCCATATTGCTGTCTACGCAGGGTTGATCATCCACGGCGCCTCCGCTTGTGAGCATCAGGGTGTTCATCAGAATCGATTGTTCACAAAACGATTGATTGCAATCGGTACACGCACTTCACTATTGGTTCATCAAAGTCCGCGAGTGCGTCACTATGACGCGTTTGCACATAACTTACGTCACATCACTAGTGTTTATATCTGAAAAAGAAAGAACTATTATTAGGGACCTCTTTAAGAATAAGTTTCAGGTATGTACTAATTTTAATGAAATGTGAGGGGTTTTCTTAGTGCATTAAGAGTCGATACAGTGATCACTAGTGTTTATATCTGAAAAAAAGAACTATTATTAGGGACCTCTTTTTAGAATAAGTTTGAGGTATGTACTAATTTTAATGAACTGTGAGGGATTTCTTAGTGCATTAAGAGTCGATACAGGCTTGTGGAATGTGTTTTTATAATTCTTATACAAGTAAACCAATTAATCAGGTAGCTTGGCCGTAGACTCTGGATAAATGTCATTGGGCTTAGATTTAGTACCAATCAGTACCAAAAAATATAATTAGTTTTAATACTAATATCTGTAAAACTACGCTAGTAAATGAGGTAGGTCTATGTTTCTAATCGTGCCCTATTTACACTTTGGGACTTAGTTGTAAACGTTGTAATGAGTCAGTTACTCTTACGAGTTCAATATATTTCGCAAAGTTTATCGCTTAATCTATGGGTAGTCGAACAAAATGCCATCGAAATTTACCTGTTGTAATGAAAACAATTAGCGTCAGTTGACATTTACCCGCGAACGTTCTGATTAAAGAGGTCATCCGTTGTATAAAAACATTTTCTAATCTTATGAGAGCCCTGCGTCAGATTTGACGAGATAGTGACTCGCGTTTGTACCGACGGAACCGGCCCGCCGCCATCTTGGAGCTGATTGACAGCTGTCAATGTTGGCGGCACTGCGACGCGTCGCCGCGCCTGCGCACTACGGTACACCGCGCGCCACTAATTCGTTTTGAAAATAATGTTCGTTTTTTAGAAGCCTCGCTCTTTTTGCTTGGCGTTCAATTGTATATTTTTCCTAGTTTTTGGTAATGTTTGCTTTTAAATGGTACCTTTAAGGAAATAACGTTACTTTCCCTTTGAGTATAGTTTCTTATCTTTTCCTTAATCAAACAAGGGCATTTTGTTTTAATGACTTACTTACTTTTATTGATTATACAAACTACTAGAAGGTAACTATAGTGTTATCCATATAAGTAACTCATTAAAATGCTGATTAGGTGTCGCGTTCTAATAACCAGCTTATTTTATCAAAACTAAGTTCTTTAATATCTAAGTCAGTTCTAAATTACTACGGAATACTCAGGTTCGAGTTTTGAACTTTACTGTTACTTGGTGAATTAAGGTAATTTGCGAACTCAATCTCAGAAATACCTAATAAAAATCCTGCGATATTGTAGAGTAAGGTGTAGAGATACAGTGCACTCAACCGATTGTCTAGCAATTACTACTAATATTGTAAATGCGAATGTGGGCTGGTCGTTACTTTCCCGCCTTTACTACTCCACTGCTACAATAGTACCCAAAATATGGAAAAAGATCGCAAGGTGGACAGAAGGAGTGATTGAAAGGTGACATTACTAAAATTGCAGGCATAAACTGGCAATAAAAGGCTAGAGATAGACAAATCTGGAAAAACATGGAATAGTCTTACACCCAGAAATGGGTAACCAAACAACTCTAATAATATAGACAAGAATATGTTCAGTAATTGCATGACTTGAATTAATTATAATTATGCATTTAATTACTATAATTATTATGGTAGTGTCTGCTATCTATCCGAGGGGATAGATAGCAGATACGAACAGTAAGTGTTCGGGGACAGGAGTGACGGCTTTACGATTGCTTCGAGGCAGTACTTCCGGGGTGTCACCAACTTCCAAACTCACACTAATACTGAAAATGTTTCACATATGAAACATTTAGTGATTCCAAAAAAATATGTCTGCGCTATCACAAAAAAAAACAATGATTTGTTTTCTGAGATGACATTCGAATTCTAAATAGATTGCCCTATAGCACGGATTCTTTACATATAAAAATAAATTTATTAGATCCTCGTTGATGGTCCGTGCCTGGCTACCCACTGAAACTGATAGTTTTTTTTTTTTTTTTTTAGTAGGTAACCCTGGCAATTTCCACCGCTCTAGGTACAAGGTCGAGAAACTCGAGATGATCTCCATCAGGTACTACCACGATTGCACCTATATCACTTAGGGGGCGATGGGGTCGTGCCTAAGTTAAGTCGTCTAAGCTAACTGTAAACATCATTTTAAAAGAAGAATCAATGACTCTACGTCACAAAGAGCTCAGACATTTATGGGAACGCGTGTTGCATTATTCAGTTAATTTATTTTCCCAGCAAATTTGAAAAATAAATATGAATGGGTAGGTGGATGCTTAATCTTTAAAAAAAATAATTTAAGATGTTATGCTAGTTACGTGATTTTATCCTTCATGTCACTTAGTTAATGTGTACAGTAATAATTTTAGGGTTCTGTAGACTGACTGTTGGCAACCTGATTGCTAAGCTAGAGCTCGTGAGTCCTAGGACCAATCTTTGCGGAATGTGCTCGATTATTTGTTATGTCAGGGTGTAATTTATCTATAATATGTATTTAAAAATATATAAGTACTTATCTATGTTTATCAGTGGTCGGGTTGTCACAGTACCGGCTCTGTCTGGTTTGAGATTAGATGGCAGGGAATTTTTTAGGTGTCCCAAGATATTATTTTATTTATTTCAATCTCTTTTTCCGTCATTGCTTTTATCAGTTGTGAATTATACCAATTAATCCAAATACTAACAGTTTGTTTTATTTAATATTATTTTAAGGCTTTCTAAATTGTCCTTAGCCAGAAATTCTGAAAGCCATGTTTCATAGACAAATATTAAATTCTGGCCATGGATTTTAGACTATCGTTTGACCAAGTTTGGAATTTAATTTAAAAATGTCTTTATATTTACTTTCAATTCAATTCAATTCAATTCAATTTATTTATTCACACTAAATAGAGTTAATATGATAATTAGGTAAATTACATTATATGGTCCTTATAATCTATTTAGCCTGTATTAAGCATGTGAATACATTTTTATTATCTATAAATAAAATTAAAAGTTAAAAATTGTTAATATCACGGAATTCAAACCTACATCAAAATGTCAACCAATTCAAATAAAATGTCAAATTATTAATACATATTACATAGATTATGTCAAGTCAGAGACAACCACATCATTTCTGATCCACTCTTCCACAGAGTATATCATTCTGTCTAACAATATTTTCTTTAGTATTCGTTTGAACCTTATTAGTGGAAGTTGTTGAATGATTGATGGGAGTCTGTTGTACACTTTTACACACATTGCGAAACAGTTTTTATTAAATAGGGTAGTTGTTGGTAGAATATCTAAGACTAGCCGTTCCCCCCGTCTTGTATTTCGAGGGTATATATCCTTCGCTTTTTTAAATAGTTTAAGGTTCGTTTTAACAAATACGCAAATTTCAAAAATGTACATACTTGGCAGTGGTAAGATACATAGTTTCCTAAAATATGGTTTACATGATTCCCATGGAGGAATGTTAGCCATAGCCCTAATACATCTCTTCTGAGACAAAAATGCCCGTTGGAAATCTGTGGAATTTCCCCATAGAATCAGACCATATCGCAATACGGAACCAACATGTCCATGATATGCCATTAATACAGTGTGGTTGTTTGTTCTTAATCTATTTAGGACGTATACGAAACTATTAACTTTTTTACAGATTTCTTCAATATGGTTTTTCCAGTTACAGTATTTATCAATTATCAGACCAAGAAACTTGGCACTTGATGCTTCTTTGATTATTGTGCCTTTATAAGCAAGTGTTTTTAGATCTATTTTTGCACGCTGAGTCTGAAATTGAATATATTGTGTTTTCGACAAGTTGGCATGTAAGTTATTATCATTTAACCATTTGATAACGGAATCAATAGTTGTATTTAACTCTATATCATACTGTTTATAATTCAGTAGATTTTCGCATGTCACAATAATAGCAACACATACTTTATCGTATGGGCAGTGGTTATACTAGTATCAGAGTTGTTCAAGCCGCCCAGTAGGCCTCTGACTGGCTGACTGACTGACTGGCCTCTGACTTAAACCGGGACCTACAGCTTAGGGTGCCTTCCGAAACAGAGAGACGTTAAAAATTTAAACCACTTTCTGGTCACCCATCTCCACCTCACTGATGTCTTGAGATTTTTTTTTATATTATGTTACATAAACTATATACTAAACGACGACTCATTAATTAGTTTGTAAGATTTAACCTAAATAATCCTTCATAAGTACGGAACCATTACAGAGAGTAGCAACTCACGTCGCATCAGTACTTATTTAATATTTTAAAAGTTTATTATTGTGTACAATGTCACGTCAACAGCTGACGTTAATTGCTTAAATTATATTATTTTTGTTTCATATGATTTATTTTAGTTGTAATTAATTAATATTATAATTTACTCATGTTGTTTTCCCTTCTCATTGTGCAGTCGATAGTACATCAGTAGTGACACTTTGAACTTATAAACGCCATTATTACGTTTGTAATAAGGACGGTTATGTCAACTATTAAAATTGGTGTTGATAGTTCCATTTGACGGTCACCTTAACCTAGTTGGTAGTGCTCCTGCCTACGAAGCTGGTGGTCCTGGGTTCGAATCCCGGTAAGTGCAAATATTTGTGTGATGAGCACGAATATTTGTTTCTGAGTCATGGATGTTTTCTATGTATTTAAGTATTTATCTATCTACATAAGTATGTATATCATCGCCTGGTACCCATAGTACAAGCTTTGCTTAGTTTGGGGTTAGGATGATCTGTGTGACATTGTCCCGAGATATTATTATTATTATTAAGGTAGGTAAGACAAACAATAAAATTACTACTATGGTGAATACAATTGATTTTGATTTATAATCATTATCACCGTCGTCATCATCATCAGCTCAGCGTCAGCTTTTAGACGTCCACTGTTCGACAAACGCCTCCCCAAAAGATTTCCACAATGGAGTTGGTGTCGATAATTCGGAGGGATATGCCATAATCGCCACGCTTGGCAGACGGGTTGGCGATCGCAGTATGATAGTCATAGTACACAGAGACTCTGATGCCCGTTCTCTGGGAGTATACCCTCGGGTCGACTTCTACGCCCCCCACTTCCTCCCGTGATCCAAAAGAAATATAAATAAATATATATATGGTGTATAATAAATATGTATACAGTGAACACTAAATCTTAAATTTAGTGTTCACTGTCCATATTGTGATATACATAATAGTGTTCTTGTTCGATCTCAACTGATGCTAACAAGACACATTAAAGTGGCTGAAGATGTGCGCAAACGCAGGTGCACTCCTACTTATAATACGACCGGAAAGAGGCTCAGGACCGGCACCTCCACATCCTCTCAGAAACACTGGTGTATAAGACCGCCCCGGATTCTACTAGGTATTTTTCTTAACCGAGATCGCTACCGCAAGACCAATGACCCAATATATATACAACCATTAAAATATTACCGACCCTTTTTGGTTGTGATATCGAGTCATGTGGTCTACGGCGCAGAAAGAATAAAAGGAGCATCCCATATCATCCCTTGGCTGTCGTAAAAGGCACCTACAATAACTTGATACAAGCTAGCTAAATATTACTACCATTATAAAATAAATTGTATAAATGTTTTAACATTCCGTGTACCTAAATATCTGTAATAAGTAACTAGAAATAATAACTGTATTACTACAAACATGTTCTGACTATTTACAGGCGCCTTTTTAAAGTCTACGTGAATAAAAACCTTTTTTGTTTATTTATTTAAAAGGATGCATGAGGTGCTAGGCATTAGCTCTACCTGAGTACTAGCTACCATCTAAATGCGGTCGTCAACTTCCATGCCAAGCGCGGTGACTACGGCAAAGCATTAAATGGACAACTTAATGGAAACCTTTGGGAAGCAATTCTCGAGCAGTAGAAGACATGAAGCTGTTGATGAGAGATTTTGACAGGTATATCAATGATCACCAAGTTTCCAATCAATGAAGACTGGCCAGTTGGCAAATGCTTGCTTTTTACGCCGGACACAGGCCATCCCAAAGGTTTCTGTAACGTTGCCACCGTAGCCTAGTTGGTAGTGCTCCTGCTTACGAAGCTGGTGGTCCTGGGTTCGAATCCCGGTAAGTGCAAATATTTGTGTGATGCGCACGAATATTTGTTTCTGAGTCATGGGTGTTTTCTATGTAGGTATTTAAGTATTTATCTATCTATATAAGTATGTATATCGTCGCCTGGTACCCATAGTACAAGCTTTGCTTAGTTTGGGGCTAGGATGATCTGTGTGACACTGTCCCTAGATATTATTATTATTATTATATTATTATAGGTATGTATGTATTTACAAAAAGAAAAGTAGTATATGTAGGTAGTATATCAGTTATCTGGTTATAGTACAAGTACAAGCTCTGCTTAGTTTGGGATCAAATGGCCATGTGAATAATGTCCCAGGATATTAATATTTACCCGATATATAATATAATGTATCTCCGACAAAATTCCCTTCTCCGATTTGTTTACTTCAACAAATGATCCAGCAGTACTTTTTGAAACAAAGTGGGGATTTGTCATCATCTGCGGTTCACCACGCTAAAATGGAGACTAATATATTATTAAGATAAAAAACCGCAGTGTAATACGTTTTCAATTATGGAACTATGTTATCGAAGACTTTGACATATAGTACAAGACTTATAACATCAAAATTGACATAAGACTATGACACATCTTATACCTTTTTTTTTCTTTCGACTCCTATTATAGAGCAATGGCTCGCACGGTCAGTGCATCCGCCATTGTCAAGTATTGTATCTTACGACTTATCTTCCCTCTTTCTCTGTCTAGGATTTAAAAAAAAGGATTAGAGGTATATAAAGTTTGACGTCAACAATATAAACCTAAAGATTGCTCGAAAGATCTCAACATCTTGATTGTGTAATACTATCATAATTCTTGAATTAAACTCACTCAGTAACACGAGGAAAACATTTAACTCGATGATAAAAGAAGATAATAGTAATATAAATCAAATTTTACAGGCGCATGAGGTCACAACTTGGTAATAATATGTGAGAATATTTAATTGCTGAAGCTATTGCGCGTTTAAATTAAATTTTACTACTATAAATAAATATCTTCGGACAATTAACATACTGCCAATTGATCCCAAACTATGCGCGGAGCCTGCACTATGGCAACCAGACAACTGATAAACATACTTATATATTTCTAAATATGTATATATTACAGGTCTCAATCAAGTAATCGAGCTCATTATATAAAGATTTATCCCGGATGGGGATCGAACCCATGACCTCTCGCTTAGCATCTAGAGTCATTAACCACTAGAACAACTAACTAATCAAATATAATAGTGCTTTTATTTAAAAACGATAGCAGATGCGATGGACAAACGCCAGCACATCAAGTGGTAACTTGTCAAATTTTAATCTGTCAAATTTCCCCAATTGAAAGCGAACCTTATGCTAATGTGATAAAGTTGAAAATCTATTAAAGAAATTTGACAGATTGGGGTAGCTGTATTGCTGGCGTCTGTACTCTACATGGACCATAGAGCATTAGTTTTTTTATTAAGACTTTCTTCGGCTAACAACCATATGGGCAACCATACAAATTAGTCTATGACGTCAGTCGCCTTTCCTGAAGAGCTCTGATGACGTTACCTGCTGCATGTTCAGTTAGGTCTGGTAGTTCCCTGGTCAAATCGTTTACTTTTCAAACGAAATAAAAAATTATAATTATTAATGTGAAATATAAGTGCATAGACTATTGTGTTCTTCCCTATTACTTTCTAATCTCATCTTCTTTCCAAACTCCCAAACGTGTTTTGACATTTACAAAAGACAGTAGATCCACTTTCCATCAAGAATCGATAAAAATCTTGCTGCCGAACATCGATAATCACCAGAGTGTCACTACTCTAGACGTAGGTAGTGATCTCCTTGGTCACTTTGACACTGGCTGTACACAACATGGAAGCTGCTAAAAAATATAAACAAATGCTTATTATAAACAGAATGGACGAACAGATTCGAAAAAGGAATTTATAATACTTTGCAGTTTGTTGTTTTTGAAATTCCATGAAAGCACTACTTGTATGATTTTTTAAAATCACTTATGTGCATAGGATTTATACGTAGGTACACTCGTAGAATCTTTCTATTTCCTTTTTTGTAAATTTTATTTGAATGTTATCTGTAGATGTCATTTAAAATTTAGAACTTCAGTATTTAAATATACGAATATAGTTATTTGCTTTTGATCGCTCTTTTTGATTATAGCGTTTTTGTTGTAATGCTTATTACTCGTAAATAAATAACAAGAAGTTATTTTAAACTGCATTATTATGTTTTACTTTAGATTCAAAATATAAAAATAAGGATAATATTTTGTTTTGGTATTAAAATTAATGCAGATACATTAATTTTAGCACCGAAATAAAATATTATCCTTATTTTTGTATTAAGCATCTGGAAAACTTTATTACAATTTATTTTGTGTTTTATAAATATTTGGAATATAGATTATAAGTATATATATTAAATACATGTTGATCAAGGCACAACTATTTACCGCAGAATAGGTGAGCGTAATCGATATAATGAACCTCTCGAAAATATTCGAAATGTCAGTTTGACAGTAAAACTATGTATCCAACGTCAAACAACATAAACAGTTAAATACAGTAATAATTAAATTCCAGATGCATTGAAGGCTTTTTCACAGATAATTAATTGATATGGCCTACTGTGCGTTATTCCTGGGTTCTGGGAATGTTAGTCATCCGACGGGAGAGGGCGGAACATTCCACTTAAATATAGTAGTTATAATAATATCCTGGGACATTATTCATACACGACCATTTGATCCTAATCTAAGCAGAGCTTGTACTATGGAAACCAGATATTTTACATATACCACTTTTCTTTAGTAAATACATACAGATAGAAGCGGAACTTCTTAAAATAATACGAGATATGTGTAGTTCCTCAGCTATTCATATGTAGCGACTGAGGCGTCTACAACGTGCACAAGCATGATACTATCCCATCCCATCGTTTTATATCGCTGCGTATACGCCTCGTTCTTATCTCTATCTCCACTCGTTTTTCTTTCACTTTGTATCTACCTCATATCTTACTTCTCTCTCATATACCGAAATACCTATATGTGGCATATAAAAGATTATCGATTCGATTCCAAAAAGCAATATTCTACAAAACGTTTATCATTAATTCCAAGTATATATTCTTATCTTGAGCAGTAAAGACAGAACTCCTTGATTCTTCATTATTATTATTATCTATTTATATATTTTTTTAAATATATATTTATATCTTAAATAGTAGTAAATATAATACATATATATATATATATATATATATATATATATATATATATATATATATAATACATAGTATATACTTAATTATTAGAAATTATGTGTGTATATACCAGACTTATTTGTACAGAAGTACACATATATGTTAATTTACATCAGTTGATGCACTGCCAATTACCACTTGTCTCCCTGCAGTGCTTTGGTTCACCCACGGTTGTCTGGAAGAGATTGCTACATTAGCGATAAGACCGCCGTTTGTACCTTATATTAGGTCTTTACCTATGAAATTGCCGTTCTGCAGTACTGGCCATTTCAAATCAAAATAATTTTTGTTTGGCTAAGAATTCTAATTTCAAATTAATTTTATTTTAAAAACATGGATTCTTTTTTCCAAAAGTAGTCATTTCTTTAATGATTAGTGTTACATTTTCATCGCATTTCAATCTTTTTCGTCATCATGGATACGTTAAAAATTCGAGTAATTATGGAATATGAGTACCGTCGTGGCAGCAACGCGGCACAAGCGGCACGCAACATCAACGACGTTTACGGAGCTAACACTACAAACCAACGCACCACCTGTTATTGGTTTGCTCGCTTCCGTTCTGGAAATTTCGACCTGAAAAATGAACCTCGCGGTCGTCCGAAGACTTTGGTCGACAATGACGAATTAAAGGCGGTTGTGGAAGCTGATGATACACAATCTACGGCTGAATTAGTAGCAGCTTTCGACGTTAGCGTCAAAACAATATTGGTCCATTTGCGTCAAATTGGCAAGGTAAAAAAGCTTGACAAATGGGTGCCCCACGAACTCAATGATCGCCAGCGCGAAGTACGCGTCGAGACGTGCCTTGCACTGCTCAATAGACACACAAATGAAGGAATTTTGAACCGCATTGTTACCTGCGATGAAAAATGGATTCTGTTTGATAACCGCAAGCGCTCAGCAAGTTGGTTGGATCCTGGTTCAGCACCTAAACAATGCCCTAAACGAAAACTTACCCCTAGAAAAGTAATGGTCACTGTTTGGTGGTCTAGCGCCGGTGTGATTGATCACAGCTTCTTACCAAACGGGGTGAGCATTACTGCAGATGTGTACTGTGAAGAACTGAGCACAATGATGGAGAAGCTGGCGCATCTCCAACCAGCATTGGTCAATCGCTCGTCTCCGCTGCTCCTGCACGACAACGCGCGACCTCATACTGCACAGCAGACGGTCTCCAAGTTGCAAGAACTGGGGTTGGAAGCTCTCCGTCATCCGCCCTACTCACCAGACCTTGCGCCTACAGACTACTACTTTTTCCAGAATTTGGATAACTTCTTGGCGGGAAAAAAATTCAATACCCGAGAGGCAGTACAAAATGCCTTTGAAGAATTTGTTGCCTCCCGTCCAGCTGATTTCTTTAAGAAGGGCGTCAATAAACTGCCACTGCGATGGCAAAGATGCATTGATTGCATGGGTGATTACTTCGATTAATACAAATAAAAAAATTCATGAAAAAAATTCGTTTAAATTTTTTCATACAAAACGGCAATTTCATAGGTAAAGACCTATTAGTTTTAAGAAAATTCATGTTACGATGTGATATTTTGATTTGGTGCAATAAAGTGTATCTATCTATCTATCTAAAGTAGACAGGCTCTCTACGAGATGGACCGATGAAAATGTGAGGATTGCTGGTAGCAGCTGAATGGGGGTAGCGCAAGACCGATAATTGTGGAGATCCTTGGGAGAGGCCTATGTCCAGCAGTGGACATCTTTCGGCTGCAATGATGATGGTGATAACGATAATATATCCAGAATAACCGGTCACCGTAGCCTAGTTGGTAGTGCTCCTGCTTACGAAGCTGGTGGTCCTGGGTTCGAATCCCGGTAAGTGCAAATATTTGTGTGATGAGCACGAATATTTGTTTCTGAGTCATGGATGTTTTCTATGTATATAAGTATTTATCTATCTATATAAGTATGTATATCGTCGCCTGGTACCCATAGCACAAGCTTTGCTTAGTTTGGGGCTAGGATGATCTGTGCGACATTGTCCTCAGATATTATTATCCAAACTTAATATTATAAATGCGAAAGTAACTCTGTCTGTCTGTCTTTCTGTCTGTCTGTCTTTGCTTCACGCCTAAACTACTGAACCGATTTGTGTGAAATTTGGTACAGAGATAGTTTGGAACTTGAGAAAGGACATAGGATAGTTTTTATTACAAAAAATAAAATAAAAAATAAAATAGCGCCATCTATTGGTCAAGAGTCGGCATCAATTCAGTACTGAAAATTCATCGGAAAAATGGAAATAAATAGTCAAAAGGTATGAAAATATAATATAATACAACTTTTAGTACAAAGAAAATGCTCTAACGGAGTATAGATAAACTAGCTTTTGCCCGCGACTTCGTTCGTGACTTCCGGCAGATTTTCGGTTTTACCCACATAGTTCCCGATCTCGCGGGATCGCTTCAAAAATGAAATGTGGAAGATATTCTAGGATACTCTTTAAAAATCAACATAATGAGCTCTGCGTTTGAATTGAAGATATGTATACTCACTTAGGGCATTAAAGCCGTTATTGCCGGAAGTCACTATTCCACGTGAACGAAGTCGCGGGCAATAGCTAGTTATAATATAATGTCAGTAAACGAAGCGAAAGAGGTGTTCAAGGATCGTGACAAATGGAAGTCCGTTGTCTCTGACTACTCCCCTGGTAAACAGGCGTGAGTCTATGTGTGTATATATCCTTACTCCTTTCAATGGCTTTCAAGATTCTGTCGTTAATAACAACACTTGAATACCTACAATACGTATAGTGGTACTGGTAGTTACTGTGTGGCTGGCAATAGGTATACAATATCACAACCCCATCATATCCCATGGGGGGGGGGGCGTAGAAATGTCTGATGTGGTGGTGATACTTTACGCCGTCAACCACACACGGTCCAGTCTAAGAGTATAAACATGGGGTAGATACATTTGATCTACCTGTTTATCATTCGTAGTTTAACGACAGAATGCCTACACTGGATCGGTAGAGTGTGCTGGTCCGAACCCCACCGTTCGATAAAGTTTATGATTTTTAGTGGTGAGTTTCAATTTATGCTTTGTATGAGATACAAATCATGGAAATTCTTTAAATAATTTACAATAATTTTATTATTAAGTGCTTTATTTTTATTAGTTTAGTTTTCTATGTACAGACTTATGTTAAAAAAAACTACCCATAAAATGAGTTCATTTCATAAAAGCTCTGCCTGACACCTTACAATCTACATAATTACAAAATTCTATATTCATAGTAAAATCTATACATATAATAAAATCGTAGGAAAGTCAAAACTGTACATTGAATATTTTTTTAAAAGGATACTTGGGACGTGATCTACAATCGATATCGAAGCCAAAAATATAGTTTTTAGAATTTTTGTCTGTGTGTCTGTATGTATGTCCGGGCTAAACTCAAAAAGTACGGCATGGATTAACTTCAAATTTTGTATGAATATTACTAAGAGGTCGGGTCAACATATAGGCTATATATTATCACGCTATCACCTACGGGGGAGGAGGTGTGATAATTTACACAGTTTAACGCGGGTAAAACCGCGGGGCACAGCTAGTAGCCCATAAAACACAACAGTATGTCTATATCAAATATTTGCCAGCCATTGCTAATTTCCTCAATAAATGCAGGTGCCTACTACACAACGCCACAGTAGGTAAATCACAATAATATTGTAATTAGATGTTTAACCACAGGCAGCTTAGTTTATGTAGATAAGTGCTAAATTGACGACTTTAGGTAGCCTACACACAAAGACAACTTGCTCAACTTCCTATGCGAATACGAACACACCGCCCACCACACACTTTGGGAGTGTGATCGCTGGTAAAACGAGCGTGATATTATGTTAAATAGCTTGTAACCAATGTCTGGAGTAGTTTATTATACAGATCTTGTAGCAACCAGGAACAACTTCCGTGCGTTTTTGTTTTTTGCACGCCTATTATTGGACTTAAAATATACCTTCGGTGCTTTCTTCTCTAATCACAGTCCTCTCTTTTTTATACTGTGGACACGGGTCTCATCGCGATAAATATTTAGGTAAATCATTACCTTGGTTACCCGACGTTTCGGCATGGATTGCACCAGCCGTGGTCACGAAACGTCGGGTAACCAAGGTAATGATTTACCTAAATATTTATCGCGATGAGACCCGTGTCCACAGTATATAAAAAATGTGTACAAATCGCGAAAGTTTAAAAACACAGTCCTCTCATTTTACGAGACTTTAACTTTGTTATATCATTCTGTCTCACTCTTTGCTCTGCAGGGACCTGGAACTCTTTTGTTCCTAACTCATTCAGTCACAAATTTGGGATTCCAAAACGGTTAAAGTGATTCCCCGGGACGTGCCCGAGTTTAACCGCTTAAAGTCATTTCATTATGTGCCACTGTTGATCCTGGCCCGCAGCAGTTTAAGTGGTGGGATTGACCCAAAATATGTACCAGAAAATGTTCTTATACTAGTTCGGCTGTATTACGAGATTGTATTAGAGAGGTAGGGCACAGCGTTCTTTCGCTGGAAGAGCAGCCTTACAAAAGACATTCCTTAATAATAACATTAATAATTTAATGTTGTGTTTCTGAGTGTGGGGAAGGTCGCCAGAGCTCATTGGGGTGGGGGGAAGGGTCAGCAACACTTGTTTGCTGACTCTTAAAGGCCAGCAACGCACCCGCTACTCCTCTGGTGTTGTGAGTGTACATGGGCGGCTGTGATCACTTACCATCAGGTGACCCACTTCCTCGTTTGTCGACATCTGACATAAAAAAGAAATACCCCTAAATTTAGTAAATTTACTGTAGCCTATCTTCATTCAGGGTATAACCCCAATCGATCTTAATCTCCAGTTTTATCCAAAAAAGCAGGTGTGAGAGTATATGCACTCTCTATTCCGTCACAATCTGTCAGATGGCTACTGACTCTACAAAATGCTATTTGATGGAACTAGATTTTCGTCTAGATTTTCATCATCAATTCTAAACATAGTCCTCGCTCAAAGATGTCCACTATTGCCGCTCTTGCTCTACCCGCATCAAGCGGCTTCCAGTGACCCTCACAAGATTATCATCACTATACAGAATGTATATCAAAATAATAATCTATACATATAATACAATCGTAGGAAGATCAAAACTGTACATTGAATATTTTTTTAAAAGGATGCTTGTGGCGTGATCTGCAATCGAAGCCAAAAATATAGTTTTTAGAACTTTTGTCTGTGTGTCTGTATGTATTTCCAGGCTAAACTCAAAAAGTACTGCATGGATTTACTTCAAATTTTGTATGAATATCACTAAGAGGTCGGGTCAACATATAGGCTACATATTATCAAGCTATCACCTTACTATCAGCTGTGATAATTTATAAAATTTAACGCGGGTAAAACCGCGGGGCACAGTTAATAGTTTTATAAATATAAAAATATAGGGCTAATCGGCCACGCGAGCAGGTTTTATGTTACCGATGGAATCCATGTTACAGAGAGAGGAATCGCCTAATAATAATCGCTGTTTTTTAAGTACTGCCTTCTCAACTTGGCCCCTGACGCAACTGTTAACCTTTTGCTTTGCAATTTTTTTTCATTGTTTTTGTACCATATTCCTAAAAGATATAAGGTTGAAATTGGTGTGGTCTCTTACAGGACATAATAGTTAAAAGGTGAACGCAAGCTTCTTAAGATGCCGTTCGAAATCTTTAGCGATTAAACTATGGGCAGAAACGGTCCCTACTGACCGCTAAATTGACGTCACACATTATCAATAAATTAGTCTGTTCTTTCTGAACTAATTTGACAATTCTTAATAGTTCTAAAAGGCAAAAGATGGTTCCATATTTTGCACGAATAGAATATCACAATCAAGTGTCAAGGAAACATTAATAACGTTTTATTAAGGGAAGTTGTAAGTCTGATGTATATATTTTTTAAATAGTTATTGTATCTATGTGAAAGAATAATTATCATCTGGCAGCATTTTGGTCACGATACTCAATGGAATCGTGACTTTTGGGCTTTTGTATATGCACAAGAAACAATGATTATTTTGTCCTTTTTAAGTTCATATATTTTCTATCCATTTTTTCCCTGTTCCCACTTAATTAAATGACATTTACTTAAAATGGAATTATAGTTAATATTAATACTTACAAAATATACAGATAAGTTGTTAACTTTAACTTAGGTTAATAAGACGGCTGGAGGACTAGATTTGGTAAAACTAGATTTGGTCTTGGAACTGGACTTGATCTCTCTCTAGACACTTTTGGTGTGTATATTTCGTAGATATTATTTTGTGTATCCTATCTGTTTTTTAATATTTCGTTAAAATATATTTTTTTTTATTACCTAGTAGTATAAATATGTTAATAATTCTTAATAAAATGCTAAAATAGTGAATTTTATTTATTTTATTATTTATTTAATTCTAGTATCCACAGTAGGCACTAGCTTTGCTCAGTTTGCGCTAGGTGGCGCTGTGTGATATGTCCCGGATATTTTTTTACCATATTTATTTAAATCAAGACGTTTGGGATTAAAAATGTTATTTTGAATCCCAAACGTCAGAGAATAACGTCACGGTTTGGAAACTTATATAATAATATAAATAAAAATGTGAACGTGTTTAACTACTCAACCGATCAAAAATGTAATGGATTGTAATAAATAAATAAAATAAATAAAAAAGGTTTTTAATAAAATAAATAAAAAAGGTTTTTATTCACATAGACTTTAAAAAAGCGCTTGTAAATAGTCAGAACATGTTTGTAGTAATACAGTTATTATTTCTAGTTACTTATTACAGATATTTAGGTATACGGAATGTTAAAACATTTATACAATTTATTTTATAATGGTAGTGACATTTAGCTAGCTTGTATTAAGTTATTGTGAAGGAGATTATGTTTAGTTGAAGTTTTTAATATAAGTATTGAAATTTAAATTTTGCACACACACCTTTGTAATAAAGGGAAGGTAAAAGGACATAGGGCCTTTTATTTTATTACATCCTAAAAATGTACAGGTCCCAGTTATAGGGATGATACGGGCGAAGCCGCGGGTGGATAAATGGTGAACTTATTTAATCCTATACCAAAAATACCGGTATTTTGAGGATATTAGGAACAGTGTTAAACCATGCTAAAAAGTTTAAGGATTCTTATAAGACATCAATTATCTTATATTCTAGGCGTACGATTAAATGAAACTATCGAGAGACTTATGCCATTAAAGACAACAGTATACATATTAAAAGATTTAATGTATTTAACTTCGTCGGACTTTTTTTTCTCGGCGGGCATATGAAAATTAACCAAGAATTTTTTAAATTGCATTAATATTTTATTAGTGGTAGTATCTAGAATTCTAAAAACGTTTAATTCATCAGTTTAACATAACTGAGTTTTATATGAAAATATTTGTAAAAAAACTCAAACAAATCACATATTTTCCGCTGAAGTGAACGGTCATTTAACGTAACAATGTTCCGCTGTAACCTATAATCCGCTTAATTTGCATATTATTACCTACTTTAAATATAAATTAAGCAGCAGTGTCATATATACGGTGTAACGATATTAATGCCAAATAATAAGCCCTTATTTATTTAATCAACTTCTAGAACATTCTGTAAAACGTGGAAGAACTAAAAAGCTACGAAGACCAATATAAAAGCAGAGAAAAATAACCGAATCAATAGAGGATGAAAAAAATTCTGAAAGAGACAGACCAAAATGTTAGAAATGTAAGTGCCACAGAGTTAAATTTTAACGATGATAATTCATTTATAATAATTATTTTTATTTTTATAATATTTTTTTATAATAATATCTAATAATATCCTGGGACATTATTTACACACGGCCATCTGATCCCAAACTTAGCAAAGCTTGTACTATAGAAAACAGATAACTGATATAAATACATATACAATTTTTTTTTGTAAATATATATTTATATAGATAATTACACCCAGACTCAGGAGAAATAGACATTTAATTAAAATACTGTTGAACTGGTGAATAACTTTATCCTTTTTTTAGGTTTTCGTTAAACAAAACTAATTACTAATCTCCGAATAAGTGCCTAATATGATTCAAATATAATCGTTTTGGGTATCTTTTCAGCCAATAAGAACATCAAGCAGTGTTATCCAACTGCTGTGATTGGCGGAAAAAAGATTGAAAGCTACTTTATATTAAGGAACAGAACAAAGTCCACGGATACTGACATATTTTGCTCATATAATGAAAAGAGAAACCGATTACCTGGGAAAATTATGTTTATTGGTAATATCCCCGGCACCTATAGACCAGCATAGAACTTCAGTAAAGAAGAGCCGAGAAGAGCTAAAGGCTGCGGTTCCACTGAAGCGGAGCAGGGGAGCTACCGGCTAAGTCACCGAAAATCGGGATAGTGATCGGCGTTCAAATAAATAAAGGTTAAAAATTACTTAATCAATCGTTAAATCGGCTTCTACGTTGAAAATCGATTCCGGACCATTTATGACGTCACATGTGCTCATGGAAGCCGATTTAACGATTGATTAAGTAATTTTTAACCTTTATTTATTTGATCCCGATCACTATCCCGAAGTTCGGCGATTTTGTCAGTTGAAGCGCAGATCAGAGACGAGCTGTGCTGCGTTCACCAATCACATGGCTTGAAAAACAATCAGTGGAGAAAAGATGTGGATTTCAAGCCTTTTGATTCGTGAACGGGCACAGCTCGTCTCCGCTCTTCTCCGCTCCGCCTCAGTGGAACCACAGTCTAAGAGACAGTATGGACGTTATTTTTCTCTTTAAAATTATTATGAAAATTTAGATAATCATACGATGATCATTAATTGTGTGGGATTTATTTAAATAATGCGAAATATATAAGTCAAATCAAAAGTACACGGCCAATTTATTAAAATATCGTGCCGTGGTTGAAAACCTGGAGGTTTTGGAGCCGAGTACTTATTATTATAGAGCCATTTAAGTATACTAAAATAATGTTACAAAAATAAGTAATTGTGGTCATGTCAATTTTTACTTGTCTTTGCAGCCTTTTTTTTGCTTTTGTGAAGCGTTAAGCTATACCCGAGTTTTAGAAACAAGTTTTGTTAAATCTGGCTAGATATAACAAAACTGGCTGTATAGCTAAGCGGTTTAAACGCCTTAAATGGCTATGGAAGGTGCTTAAACCACTTTACTACACATATGTATACCTTAGAACGCAGCGTACTCAAACAACCTGTAGATTTTCAAAATTTAAAGTTCAGTTAATAGTACGCACAATCCTTTTATTTAATCGAATTTAATATAAAAAGGTTAATAGTTAAATAGATATTGAAAATGTCTGATTATTTCTATTTAATCTATGTTTCAAACTCTATGGTAGCTTAATTCTTTTTTATTTGAAATTCGAAGGCCAATAGAAATCAGTAACGAATAATTTTAAAAGGTGTTCTCAGTGCTCAAGTAATAAAATTAACTACCAAATAATATCAGTAGTACCTACCCGTTAAAATAATTTCTTCACATGTTTTATTTTAAGTTTGTTCACCGATACTGATATATTTCCAATACATATTTAAATAGGGGTGAGGCGGTCGTATAAATTAAAATCACTTAGCCTTGTGTGTGAATTTTAAAACCACAGTGAAAACTTGGATCTGATAGGCATAGGGTTTTAGTACCTCGGGTAAATATTTCAAATTTATTGGGTTGATTGGACTATTGATTTTAGGTTCATAATAAATTTATTGGCCTACTTATTTGATATGGAAAAGTTCGGAGTATAAGTAATATTCCATATCCGCGTTTTAACAAAATGTATTTGCTGTAATGTATCATCAATTACATACAACACAAAATTTGACTTTAAGAATTTAACTATTTAAATTGTTGGTAAAATTGGTAACCTATTTAATATTGAGTAACCTTAATATTTATTACACTAATATATTACACAATATATATTAAAGTAACAAAACATATATTTATTTAGACAACTAACTATGTATATCAAAACTCGGCGTTTCTTGTATGCGCGTTTTATCTTAGTTCTGTAAATATACTATAAATAAATACGCACCATTAAATGACTCGTTGCATAAAACTGATTGCTTAATAACGTTAGGATAAATTGTTTTTAAAGTATATCACTGGCCAATAACAAAAGCACAATAATCTTCAAAAAGAGTGCATCCAAATTAAGAACTTTAACCGCAAGTACCACTTAAGGTCATCACATAAATAACAATTTCTGAACAAACTTTGCACTTTGACACTATCACGTACTCTTTTTAAAAAATAATGTCAAGCCAAAGGCACACGATGATGTTAAGTAAAAAGTTCGTAATATTGTAAGTTCGCGCAGCGAAGCACTGCGCCGGCGGCTGTGCTCGTTGGACTGGAGTCGCAAGCGCACCTCAACACGGGCCCGCGCCGAAGCCAGTTGCAGCCAACATTTTTATGTTGTGATTAACAGACTAACCGAACTCCTTTTAATATTATATGTTTATAAAAACAATATTAACTTATAAAATAAATAGAAGGCAATTAGTTACAAAAGAGTATAATATAAAAAAATGATAATATAAATTTACTGCACAAAATTCTCCTTAAAATTGCCCTGGTATATTAATTCCAGACCAAAAATTTGTTTCTTACTTGTAATACTACAAACTTTATCACATAAAATACATTTATTCTATATCCGTTGATCAGTTCATATATTCATTATTGGAGTATTAAATCTATCAATCTGATACAAATCAGAAAAACGTCTACTGTTACCTTGCATTAATAGTATTTGATAAAATGTTTATTACTTCTGATAAAACCTGTTAAGTCAACTATTGAGATCACCAAGAGCCGTAAGACATATTCCGAAACTATAGAAGTCTCTTTCTTACACAGAGTCAATGAGCTCACATTAGACAAGGACAACTATACGAGTGTCCGCGATCGCACGTAGTAACTTAATTGTTACCGCTTCAATAAGTTGTAAGTAATATAGTCACATCTCATTTAATTTCCAACTTTGGATCAATTAACATAAGACTTAATTTCAAAAACATTTATCTCCAATTTCACAATTTTAAGTAAATTATTTACTAAAAGCTCGTAAATTTTGGCTATAAAGTATTTATAACGGTTTAAATTTAAACAAAGAACACCGGGAAAATACATATTTAACAAAAAACGATTGAAATGATAATTTCGGTGCGTTAAATTATTTTGGGCATGGGATGCGTGCGCGCCGGACAGTGGACACGTCTGATTAGTTGCAAGAATACATCTTTTAGCTTCATCTCTTTCGTCCGTGATGACCGCGGGAAGGTAAGAGCGGGACAACATAATGTTTACATCTCCATGGACCGAAGAGACGTGGCTATAATGGGATCTTCCCAGATGTGATCGGTTAATTTTCGTAGGTAGGAGGAAATCGTCAGTTACCGAGTTTTACATAGCAGCGTGTTTTTATCTTATTTATTAAGCGTTAAACTTGACTGCATTTTAATAGTCATCAAGTTAATGCCTTCTTTTATGTAATTAATAACTTTATTTAAATTTTATTACTTTTCATATCTACTTATATTTTTTGCTTGTGTTCTAATGTAAATCTTATTACCTAGGTATTTATGTAATAAAGTTTCTTAATTTACCTTGCAATTTTTTTTATTATAGTAATTAGATATTAGGCTTCATAGTTATATAATTATGTGTGACTAATCTAAGTAAATATTTTTATTATTCTTTATTGTTTGTGTCTCTGTTGCTGAAGCCGCTCAGTAGGCCTCTGACATGACGTAACGACTGTTGTCCAACGGCAACCTAATGTACCCTGCGGAGCACGGAGACGCTCAGAAATTAAGCCTCTTTTGCGGTCGCCCATCTATAGACTGACCGCGTGCCTAGATGCTTTGCCCCACCGTTGCTTTAGAGACCAGTGAGTGCGACTGGCATGATTGTTATTTTTAGTTTTCTAATGCATCATGTTGATTCCTGTCCAACTAAATTAAATTAAATCTGTAATGGGAGCATTTCGCAAAAAACAGGGATCGTACATAGGGGATAGGATAGATTTTAAAATTTACTAAAGACTTAATAAAAACTTGATACGAATACTATTCTTATTAGATACAAATAAATATTTTTTTATTTATGGATTATTATTTATTTATGGATTTATTATTTATTTATGGATAGATGGACCGATGATCTTGTGCGGGTCGCTGGATACTGTTGGATGCGAATAGGGCAAGACCGACAATTGTGGAGATCTTTGGGGAGGCCTTTGTCCAGCAGTGGACGTCTTTCAGCTGATATGAGGATGATGAAATAATATTCCGGGACATTATACACACACAGCCATCTGATCCCAAACTAAGCAGAGCTTGTACTATGGAAACCAGATTACTGATATATTACATATACTACTTTTATTTTGTGAATATACGCAGACTCAGGACGAACACACATTTTCATTTACATAAATATCTGTCCTGGGTGGGAATCGAACCCACGACCTGCGGCGTGAAAAGCAAGTACGCCAACTGGCCCATCGTAAATCACACTAATATTATAAAGGCGAAAGGTGTATGTTTGTTACTCTGTCACGCAATAACTACCGGAAGGATTGAGATAAAACTTTATATATATTTGCTTATATATATATATATATATTTGCTTTGCTTATATATCCGAATAACACATATCCTATAATTTATAAAGTTTAACGTGGGTAAAACCACAGGGCATAGCTAGTTTAATTATAGTTCTTGGGGGAGACTAAGTAGGGATGGTCTGCTCCATTCTCGCATTACGTTCATTACTACTGAGTTGCTACTGAGATTCTATGGTTTGCCTAGCAGTGACTTCTAGCTACAGCGGTCATTATATAGGTATTACTTTTTTTTTAATACTTTTTTTCTCTTCGCCCGTTCGGGAGCTTTGGCTCGCACGTTTTGTGCATCCGCCAGCGTTTTTGCGATTATGTAGTTATTGAAAAAGGTAAGGAAACATATCGCGTTAAATTTATTAATTTAGAAATTTTAGTAATGGTTCAGTAAAGGCTGATCTCAATAATGAAAATAAATTAAACGAATAAAAACGAAAACAAATAAAACGTAAAAAAACTTGTAAGATAAATTAATATTAATATGTACAAGAACAGTCTTATATTTACAACCTAATATTATTACTATGTTTATATTGGGAAAGTATACGATATATAGAAGAGTTGAGGGAATGAAGAAGGGACTTTATAGATGTAGGAAATGGGACATGGAGTGATATCAAACTATTAATAAAGGAATTACGATCATAATTAGGACAGGAAAAGAATATGTGGTTAAGATCTCCAAGGTCCTCACCACATTCACACCAGGGGCTATTAATGATATGAAACCTAGCAAGGTAGTTTTAAATACTTAATTATCTATAACCTCATTCGTTTTAATGTCATTTTTTAATTAGTATTTACTGTATTGCTTTATATGTGGCCAGTATTCGTACCTCAGTACGAACTGGCCACTGTGTAGAGTTCTTATCTCAAAATAAAAAAAATTGTCTACAGCACCCCTACTATACCTATAAGTTTACATAGTACTATTCCTGGCTGAATCTTGTCTTGCCAATTATATGCACAAATATACGTTTACCTACTCTTCATTTGCTCATAACCCAAAGGAACTGTTCTCTGATACTATAGTATAGAAATTAGCGCATTAACGACTTAGCTAGATGCTCTCACCGATCCGTAAGCGATCGGCGAGGTTAAGCAACTAGGCTCACGGTGAGTCCATAGATGGATGACCACCAAAAGTGGATTAATTTCTGACCTCTGCCATTAGGCACCAGTCGATAAGCCATGTCAGAGGCCTACTGAGTAGCTTAAACAACTCCAACACCAGCGTTACCACTGTCCTTCTTATTCTTCTGGTGGCGGCTATTTCCAGTCCCCGGAGGTCCTGGTAACACTGCGTCCAGTGATGAACTATTGTGCTCGCCGCTCCAACTAAACTTCCCTGTCTAACCCTGCAACATAGATAAATTGCAGAATCTTTTTACCACTGCCCTTACGATAATTAATGAATGAATGAAATATTTATTTGCTAAAATATAGGTACAGGGTTGTTAGGTACATTATAAACTTATCCAACTATATTTGACATAGATATGTCGTGCAAAATTTTAAAGAATGTCAACCATAATCTAAATAATTTAAAACAAATAATTAAGTTTAAGTAAGTATTATTGACAGATTCACGTGCTGTCTGTGACCAGGAATTGGTGATTGGGTATTTTACTACAGGCGACTTAACTAGACTGGAAACTTTTGCGGCCTGGATTTCCCAGGTTGTTTGTTATTGTCATAGGCGTTAAGTTCGGCCGTGTGGTTTCCGGGCCAGAAAGAATAACAGGACCGCCCCATACCATACTATGGGTGTCGTAAATGGCGATTAACGGATACACTAGATAGTCGGGGAGCAGTGTGTACCACCTGTGTCCTAGCTACCACCTAACCGCGGTCGCCAACGCGCTGTGACTACGGCAAACCGCTCTAAATATCAACACTAGTAGTAAGTACTAACACTAGTTTCTAAGTCGTGTGTATACTAAACAAAATGGACAATTTTAATGGATCTGAAATAAATAAATAAAAAAGGTTTTTATTCACGTAGACTTTAAAAAAGCGCTTGTAAATAGTCAGAACATGTTTGTCGTATTATAGTTGTATACATTATTATTTCTAGTAACATAGATATTTAGGTACACATTGTATTGATTGGATTAAAACATTTATAAAATTTATTTTATAACAGCAAAGATATTTAGCTAGCTCGTATCAAGTTATTGTAGTATATAAAAAGATTATTCTTTATTCCCACTTGCTCATAAGAACCAGAGAAACGGTTCTCCGATACTATAGGATAGACAGAACCATTCGACAATATGTAGTAAAAATATAGCTAAAATTTAAAATTTTGATAATTAAACCTACACATGATCCTTGACAATAACTTAATTTAAGTTAGTTAAATATCGTTACTGTTATATAATAAATCTTATTGTAAATTATTTCCTACAATCCGTGTACCTAAATATCTATATGTACCTAGAAATAATTATAAATTAATTATATATTACTACGAATATATTCTGACTATTTACAAGCGCTTTTTTAAAGTCTACGTGAATAAAAACCTTTTTTATTTTATTTTATTTTATAGAAATTAGTGCATTAACGACATAGCTAGATGTTCTCACCGGTCCGTAATCGATCGGCGAGGTTTATTATTAAACCTTTGGAGGAGGCTTATGTCCAGCAGTGGACTATGGCTGATGATGAAACGTTAATCGATACCAGTTCACATTTATCTGTGATCCAAAATTCGGGTAGAACTAGTAAGTAGTGGAGACATCAAACAACAACGATTTATGTGAAAAAATGGATGTACTTTATTGATTTTGCAAGTGTATTAGAAAGGCTGGACAGAGATCGAAGTAAAGTCATCCTAAAATACTGTCCCATAGGATTATGAGAAGAAGAAAAAAATATTTATTGAGCACACATAATAAAAATACAAAAAGACTCAATCAGATTAACAATGGCGATATACAATAAACTCTACAAAATCATCATCGTCATTACAGCTTAAATAAGTCCACTGCTGGACAAGCCTCCCTCAAGAATCATCTTGAGGGGATATGCCATAATCGCCACGCTTGGCAGGCGGGTTGGCGATCGCAGTATGATGGTCGTAGTACTCAGAAGGAAGCTGCTTCCCGTCCTCTGGTAGATATTCCCTCGGGTCGACTTCTACGCCCCCCACGGGATGAGATGGGGTGATGATATTCTGATTCTGATATTTGTCGCCGTCACCACACAGCAGAACTCTACAAAATACTCTATTATTATTACTAAAACAAATTTAGTGCGCTCAAATGGCTAGCAGCTCAGCATGATGTTACATACAACCACAATAAGGCTGTAACGCTGATTTTCAGCTACCTGCCACAGTGAGTCATAAATGTTCTACACAAAGACAATACATAAGACAATACGTTTCTTAAAAATTATACATAGAACAAAATAAAAGAATACGGTTTAAAAGAAAGAAACCAAAAATCTAAATAAAAGATAATTAAAATACAATAAACATAAAATAAAATTTAATCATACTGCTCCGATTCGCTGTCAATATACCGTAACCCATTGCAAATCTACTTCGGTCGATAGCTAAAAATTGTACTTATAACTTGCATCAAATAAAAGCATAGTTACAAAATAAATATAAAACACACACAAACACACACACATAGTGAAGCTAAATCGGAACTTAATGTAAAATTTAAATAATTGAATTATTTTGGTTTATATTAGTAAACTTTAGCTACGTAAGTATAAGGAATTGACGGAAGGAATAATAATAATATCTAGGGACAATGTCACACAGATCATCCTAGCCCCAAACTAAGCAAAGCTATGGGTACCAGGCGACGATATACATACTTATATAGACAGATACATAGAAAACATCCATGACTCAGAAACAAATATTCGTGCTCATTACAAAAATATTTGCACTTACCGGGATTCGAACCCAGGACCACTAGCTTCGTAGGCAGGAGCACTACCAACTAGTCTACGGTGACCGTCTAGGAATCTGTTGAGAGCGGGTATAGAAGATGCTCGTAAGTTTCTGCATACATGTATGTACTATAATATGTCTTGCGTAGCTACCTTAAGTCCCTCTTCCAGTTGAATAATGCAATCTAGTTATTTTAATATTGTGTTAGACTATACTGGTGCATTGTGAACATGACAGTCACAAACCTATCATGTTCGCAATGCATCAGTATGTTTGTACCCAAGTACTAAATAAGTTATTTTATTTTATTATCGAGATAATACATGGACACATAAACTTAAGCAAGGATAACATAACTACACGCCCCGCAGTGTTACACAAGATTTAGCCAATCATCTGTAGGTAATATCGCGTGACGTGTACATGTTATAATTTCTGAAGTTTATTTGTCTGTTTGTTTATTTTATTTGGTTTACCATCAATTGTTTACAATGATACAAACGCCATCACATCAAGCTACCCCAAGCTGTCAAATTTCCCCAATCGAAAGTAAACCTTATGCTGTTATGATCAAGTTGAAAATCTTTAAAAGAAATTTGACAGATTGGGGTAGCTGCATGTGCTGGCGTCTGTACAATAGTCTCGCTAATACTTGGTTCCGGATTTGATTTCCATACACAATAACTATTTATGGGATCCAAATATGGTTGTTCTGAGTCTAGGTTTGCTTGTGTCTAAATTAATAAATAAAACGTTTTTTAAGCATAGGCTTTCAAAAGCGCTTGTTAATACTCTGGACATGAATAGTAGTATTACATATTATATTTAATGCTAAGTACCATTGAATAAGTCATATATAACTAGACACGCTGTTTCGAATAGAAACTCTGTCCCAGTCCGGCTGAGCGCGAGGTGAGGGACGCGCGCGCGGCGGCCAAAATTGCTTACTGAGTTGCAGCGCCCGCGCTGCAACTTGGTGAGCAAATTCTCAATATGGGATTGTGCGTCTAGTAGAATACATATAGGTCAATGCTAAGTGCAAATAGATTATTAGATCGTTACTTATATTTGATCAGGTAATTAATTTGATAATTTATTATTATTATTTTAAACACATATATATAAATAAATAAATATTTTGGAATCACCAACACACCGCCGTCTGATCCCAAACTAGGCAGAGCCTGTGCTATAACAACAAGACAGCTGTTAAGTTATTGTTAAGTTTTATATTAATATGTTTACCATATTAATATAAAACTTGACAATAACATAATATAATCCAACTAAATATCATTACTATTATTAAATAAATTTTATTCTAAATGTTTTCATACAATCTGTGTACGTAAATATCTATATGTACCTAGAAATAATTATTTAAACGATCACTATATGACTACAAACATGTATTATTATACATGTTTGTAGTCATATCGTTATATGACTACAAACATGTATAATAATACATGTTTGTAGTCATATAGTAATCGTAAAGTAATGCATGCTTATATAGATAATTATATCCATACTCAGAACAAACAGACCTGTTCATGCATACAAATATATGTCCTGGGTGAGAATCGAACTCACGACCTGCGGTGTGAAAGGCAAGCATTTGCCAACCACGCCAGTCGACCCGGCATAATAACTACGGCTGGGACTGATCGCACAAAATTTAAACCTGGTGCCGGACCTAAACCGCGTCCAGGTGCTTTATCTCTTCAGGACGATCGCATATCAACCGATAAGGTCAATTTATCATGAGCGTCTCCCAAAAATTATCTTACTAATATTATAAACGCGAAAGTTTGTAAGTATGGATGGATGGATGTTTGTTACTCTTTCACGTAAAAACTACTGAATGTATTTCAATGAAACTTTGCAATAACATAGTTTATACATCAGAATAACACATAGGCTACAATTTATAAAGATATTGTGTAAATTGTCCAAAATATGACGATAAGTGTCAAGTACTACCATCTGCGAGCTATTCCGGCGTGCACTGCCAAAACCGCTAGAGGTACACATCCTACTAATATTATAAATGCGAAATTTGTGAGTATAGATGTATGTATGGATATATGTTTGTTACTCTTTTACGCCAAAACTACTTTAACGTGGGTGAAACCGCGGGGTACAGCTAGTAGAGGATAAATACAAAGCTTATAGAGAAATTGGAAAACAAAATTGTATTGCTTGTTCAGGCTGGTCATGGTACATATGAGTGGTGACGAGTGTGAAACTTGTTGACTCGAGGTGTACGCCCCAGATAACATCTTGATTGTGACAACTGTTTTGTTCAGTGTACACCTGCACGAGAAACTGGATCTTTATCTCTCTCTCTTTCATCTCTACTTCATCTATCGTTAGTTAAAAAAACACTCAGATTGTATAATTTACAAAGTTCGATCGTAACATAATAAACCAATGAGATAAGTGTGTTTTTTGCAACCGACTTATTAATAGTAATAAAAGTAATCATTTATTTCAGGAAATTATTCCCGTATTAAGCACTATAAATTAAATACAAATGCACATGTTAGTCATTCAAACTATTTAATTAAAAATAAAATTATAAATAATTAAAATAAAATACGTTGAAGTTACAATATAATTATATATATGATTGAATATATACATTGATTACTTAATAATATAGCATCTTGAAAATATTTAAAAAATTTACTTGTAACCTGTAAGCAACATTTGCACACCCCGACGGGGTTATAATTCAGCGGACTCCACGTATTATTACACCACCTATTGTAACCTGATTTATGCAAATAAATTTGATTTGATTTGAATAAATGGTGACGAACTGCCGGTACATCCACCTTTCCAATACCACCTCTAACCGTTCGGACATAATTTCAGGATCCTGTTAGTACTGCGTCTTAGGCAACTTAGTAGTCAGGCGCTTCACTTCCTAAGAATGACATTGTACACAAAAAATAATTTCCTAAGCTAGAACATACATACTCATGCCATACTTGAGCGAGATGCATCTGGAATCTATTTTGATGTGAAACATCTATAGCCGCACGTAAAACAAATTTCTGGCGTGGCGACGCAAGCCGTGGCGACGCGTCGCCACGCTATACGATAGTAGTGTGTACGGTGTGGCGACGCGTCGCCATGCGCAATCGACTTTTTATTTTATCATTATGACATATTTAGTTCCTATCACAATATGTTCTTTTCTGCATATTAGTTTTACAAAATAATGTCGATGTTTCACATCTGCCAGGCGTCCTGTGACGGCTCACATTTTTTTTTATTTTGAATGCTTTGGCCTTCAGCTTTTTTACTGTGAAAATCCTGGCTAACAGTCGTGTCTTAGTTTAGTTGGTTTAAGATACAGAAAATCAAATCTGAAACCCAAATCTAGAACCATTTATAACTATTTATTTTTTCAAAGGAACTATTTCCACCCTCTTACCTACTCCTGTGAATTTTTAAGCCAAAATCAACAATGGCAAACAATGAAATGACAGTGAGTGTGAGGCTCAGGCAGGCCTGGAAACGCTTCAACTGTCTGTCTATCAGAATTCTACAAGGACTTTGAGCCTCATATAACGAGAACATTGGAACTAGAGAAGCGAGCTGCGAAAGTACTAAGTTTAGGTATATGTTAACGGTCCTATCCAGTGAGCTATTATACTTGATACCAATACTTAATCGCATTGTTTCTCAAATTGTGACTGGTTGCTATACATATCTAGTAGATATGTATAGCATCAAAGAGCCTACTCCAGATAATGGTTGTCTTCAAGTAATTTAAAATAAAATCACGTGATTGATTGGGATCACACTCCCAAAGTTTCGTGGTAGTTCTTTTGTTAGTATTCGCAAATAGTAGAGTATCTAATTTGAAACTTATCATTTACAAATCTAAAATAATGTATTATTTTGATTCCCTTCCCAAAATAATTAGATTAAGGATGTACTATACTCAATACTGTTTTATTTGCATTCCACAACGTCAATCAGGCGTCATAATAATACAAGGCATCATTATGGAACTTGTCGGGCACAGCAAATGTAGGAGGGAGGGAGAGTGCTTTAGTTTAATTTTAAACATACTAAAACCTATCGTTACTATATATGTTGTTTTATATGATTCATTATGCCCCTTTTATTGGTTTTAGATTAGAATGAATAAATTCAAAGTGATTTCCGAACGGCACGTGTGGCGCAATGGTTAAAGTAGTCGACTCGCTACAACCTCGGTGCTCTGGTGTTTTGTGTTCAATCCCCGATCTTGCCAACTATTTGGGTGACCCATAAATGGTTGTCCAGAGTTTGGGTGTACTTTGTGTCCATCATTACATGGCGTGAGAGTTATGGGATTATAAACTATCGCGATAATGGAAATTATAAAAATTGTGCAGGTGATGTGTTTTAAAAAAAACAAACAGTTAATTTTCACATCAGAGTACAATCGATAAAGGGAGAAATAGTTACAGTTACTTTGAGCCTCCACTAAAGTCTTAAGTCGAATGGTTTATTCGAAGTTAGTTCAAGTAAGTAAATTAGAAATAATAACGACACTCTATGGTGTTATATATTTTTCATTTATGTTTTGTTTCTTTAATAATAATTTATTTCAAAAACGTTAAATTTTTTATTTACCAGGCATCCAGAGAAGGCTAATTTTTCTTCACTTATTTGACTTGGTAAGCTTTTGGCTAATACGAGTACATAATAGTACCGCACTCGTTTCAAATAATGATAAAATATAGATAATATATTTTTTAATTTGTACATATTTCAAAAAAGGAGGGTCTTACTTTTATTACATACATCACAATTATCTCGAATAAAATGTGGAGTGTATTAATTTATAATAATTATCCGTAACGGACTTGTAAGATTAAGTAATATATACAAAGTATATCTGCACGTCGTAACCACTAGGGTATTATTTTCTATATTCCAAGATGTCATTTGTGTGTACAAAAAAATGCGCGCGCATGTTTGAAAGATCATGAAAGTGGAAAATCACTCATAATAGTCGCGGTGAACGTCGTACCCATAATGTACGCAGATCAGCACAAAAATAATATAAATACCGATTAATTTTTTTTACAATAGATTATAATAGTCATTTTGTCAAAGCTCCATGCGGCGAGAACAGGGCCATATTTAAATATCAATTTATATTTAAAAAATAAGAAGAGGATAGCGTTCATTCGCTCAAAGAGCAGCCCGACTGGGGAAGTACCTCCACCTTACAGAAGACACTCCTTAATAATAACATAAATAATTTTAATGTTGTGTTTCCGAGTGTGAGTAAGGTCGCCAGAGCTCATTGGGGTGGCGGGAAGGCTCAGCAACACTTGTTTGCTGACTTTTAAAGGCCGGCAACGTCCATGCGGCGGCGGTGATCACTTACCATCAGGTGACCCACTTGCTCGTTTGTCGCCCTCTGATATAAAAAAAAAATATAATAATGATATAAAAACGCCGAATAATATAATTTATATTATTCGGCGTTCCACGTATGAATCTAAATACAAACAAATCTAAAAACAAATAAAAGCGGCCAAGTGCGAATCGGACTCGCCCATGAGGGGTTCCGTAGCAACAAGTAACATAATATGTTCTTTTTGATTTATTATTACAAGTGAGTTGATTGAATGAAAAGTAAATTAGGTTTACGATTTATGACGAATAAAAATAAAACTACTTACTAGATCTCGTTGAAACCAATTTTCGGTGGAAGTTTGCATAATGTACATAAAATATTTTTTTTGTTTTATCATTCTCCTATTTTTGAAATTATAGGGAGGGACACATTTTACCACTTTTGGAAGTGTCTCTCGCGCAAACTCTTCAGTTTATAAATGCATATTAGAAACTTATCCATAGAAATACCACAAGTAGGTACGTTTTGTTAAAAAAAAAATTTTGAGTTTCAGTCCTAAGTATTGGGAACCCCTAAAACTTATAGTTTTTTTTTTCTTTTTTAGAGTGAATATCTTAATGCGGTTCACAGAATACATCTACTTACCAAGTTTCAACGGTATAGTTCTTTTTTTGCCATTTGGCTACGGAACCCTAAAATGGGAAATATTAAATGTGATCGTCAATACATCTTATATAGGGACCTTATATAGGGACTTCGTTCATATACGTTCATTCTATCAGTTCGGATCGTTGTACTATAAGTACTAAATTTCAGATATACCTACCTACTGGATACTAGATTTCAAAAGATACAGGATGAGCCTAAAAACAAGCGAGGCGTGAGGGACGAGAAGGGTTGCAAAATAGCAGTTACTTTTTAAAGATAACTCTCGCACCTTGATTAAAATTCTCAGTATCACGGGGTAAAAATTGAAGAATTCCGTTATAATTTTAATGAAATATACATACATACATATACTCACGCCTGTTTCCCAGAGGGGTAGGCAGAGACAACGGATTTCCATTTGTCACGATCTTTGCACACGTCTTTTGCCTCGATTACTGTCATTATATTATTCATACATGCTCGCCGGTTTAGGATTCTTCTGACCTGTTCTTTCTTGAGAACGTCTCCGATTTGGCCAGAGAATGTTCGACGAGGTCTTTCCCTTCCGGTTGTTCCGGAATATAATGAAATATTAACATAACATTAACGGTTTAAGTATGATAGAAATTATATTCATTATAAGGTATTACCAGGTCGTCCACCTAGGTAGCTAGAGAAAGCCGCAGGTTAGCTAGGGTAGGCTCCTCAGCGGCGAGGATCGCTTTGGCCCCTTAACACGTCATCGGTGATCCCGTGCAACTGATCACACCCTCTCTTAGAATTCTGTCCTTTTGCTTCAGCGGCCCCCTGAGCTGTGGCGCGAACCCCAAAAGGGTGGCCTCGGGTATTAATCGTTTAATTTAAGCTACTGGTTAAGAGCCTTCTGCGCTAGCCAAATGCTCATTGCCTTCAATTCTTTAATTTTAATATTGTACAACTAAATGTTTATGTACTGCATTGTGAACTTGACAAGTACAAGTGTATGTTAATACCCAAGTGCTGAATAAAATTCATTATTTCATTTCATTGTTTCATTTCATCACCACAAAGTCAAAGTCAAAAATCATTTATTCCGTAAAAAAATTACATTTATGTGGAATCGAGCTGTCAGCCAAGTTACGTCCACTGCTGGAAAAAAGCCTCACCCAAGAATGGAGGGATATGCCATAACCGCCACGCTTGGCAGGCGGGTTGGCGATCGAAGCTTGATGGTCGCAGTTCACAGAAATGCGTTGCTGCCCTTTCTCTGGTAGCTATTCCCTGCTGCACCCCCTACGGGATGAGATGCCTCCCCTATGAGATGATTCTTTGCCGTCACCACGCAGCGCTTCACCATCACCAAGCAGCGTGGTTACTACTTTAGGGTGTATTTATTATACATTCAGTCAAAAAAGTATCGGGAATGGATATTTTGTTTATGGTTCCAAATTCAATTTTTTTTTGTTGTTGTTAGATTGGCACAACGTTTTCCATTTTGGCGCGGAGTTTGAGTTGCATCTGTTATTTATATTAAATACAGTGCTGGTTTTAGTAATATCATAATATAGTGTGTATTGCGAATTTCATAATGGACAAAAATATCGAACAAAGAGTTTGTCTTAAATTTTGCATCGCTAATGGAATTTCGTGTTCGGAGTCACTGCAAATATTACAGATGGCTTACGGTGAATCGACATTATTAAAAAACTCGTGCTTATGAGTGGTTCAAGCGTTCAAAAGCGGTCGAAATGTGATGAAAGATTTGCCTCGCTCTGGTAGGCCATCAACGTCTGCAACTGAAGTTAACATCGCAAAAGGGAAGGAAATAGTGACAGAAAAATCCTCATTCAACTCTGAGAGAGAAACCGCCGAACTTTCTGTATCTCACGAGTCGATTCGTACCATTTTAACTAATCATTTGGGTATGAAATTTGTTGCCGCTCGGCTAGTCCCAAAATATCTGAATTTTCTCCAAAAACTCAATCGCACGAAAGTCGCTGAGGACATGGTAGAACGAGTCAATTCCGACTCAACATTCATGAAACGCATTGTTACTGGTGACGAGACGTGGGTTTACGAGTTTGACATGCAAACTAGTCAACAAGCTTCGGAGTGGCGCCTTCCCACTGAACCGAAACCGAAAAAACCACGCCAAAGTCGATCAAAAGTCAAAGTCATGTCGACTGTTTTCTTTGACTATCGCGGTGTTGTGCACTCTGAATTCTTACCGGAAGGTCGAACGGTAAATAAATAATTTTATTTGAGCGTGATGCGGCGTTTAAGAGAGCAAATTCGACGAAAAATGCCAGATTTGTGGAAAGAAAATTCTTGGATTTTGCACCACGATAATGCGCCTTCGCACAAGGCCATCATTGTGAACGAATTTTTGACCAAACACTCAACAAATACCATCCAGTAACCACCATATTCCAGATATGGCTCCAGCTGACTTCTTTCTTATTCCTAAACTCAAATTACCACTTCGTGGTACCCGTTTTCAATCGTTAGAAGACATAAAGGAGAATTTGCGGCGAGAACTGAACTCAATTCCGAAAGCAGCGTTTAAAAAATGTTTTGATGAATGGATTATTCGTTGGCGTAAGTGTATCGTTTCTGAAGCAGCATACTTAGAAGGTGATAACATAAATTTGGATGAATAACAAACATTTTGTATATTATTGATCTTTTCCCGGTACTTTCTTGACAGAGTAGTACATAGTTTAAAGTGTGTTCGAATCTTGAGTCGAAATATATCTCCTAAAGCTTGTTGGTTTCTCGTACTTACTTCCATTACCCGTTAGTATTTGATCCATTTTTTTTTGGATTTTATAAAAGCTTATTTTTTAGTTATTTTAATTGAATACGATGTTTTTTGTTAACTGCTTCACCGGACAACAAAGGCGAGCGGGACCTAATTAGACTACGAAATACATAACCTGCTTCACAGGATAGGTCATCCTGTGGAGCAGGTTATGTTTTAGTTTTTTTTTGTATGTTATGTATTGTTTTTTTTCTTTAGGCTTCGAAACTCTAGTTAAGGAGGTTACTGACGTATGAGAGGGTCGGTTTTTAGGAAAGTTTTGTGCAATTTTTGGTTTACGTTTATTCAAGATCAGAGGGGGTATTTCATCATAACTAATGCAAGGTAAGGATCATGGCGGGCTACTCATCAGGTCATAAAGCCATTATCGTCAGCATTTTCCAGGGAGCTGTTCTCTCTAGCAAAACCTTTTTCTCATATTGATGACTTACTTGAACCAAAGATAACAACCATGTCTCTCAGAGAAAGTATACTTGAATGGAGGCAGTCGACCGTGCAGACTCTGTCCTTAAGTAGTATCGTATCGAAAATAAGCTCAATTTCAATGTCATTAAACCTAAGCTCTCGCTATATTTGCCTAAAAATGTACAGACGCCAGCACATCCAGCTACCCCAATCTGTCAAATTTCCTCCCATGGGTATCATAAAGGCGACTAAGATATACACCTCGGTAGTCGGTCAGCAGCGCCATCTGTCTACTAGCTATCACATAAATGCCAACTGCAAACTCACATTTTTTTTTTATTTTGACGTGTGCAGTTAACCTTTCGGCTTTTACTGCTTCACTGGACAGTAGGGGTGAGCGTGAGTTCTAACCGCCTAGCAAATATAAAACTACAAACTAAGTACCCGCGCCGGAGGGCACCCCCTGTTGGGTTCGAACCTCGACTCTGGGCGGTTACTGGCGGGGAGAGGCCGAGACATCATGGTTTTAGGGATGTTTTGTGCAACTTTCGCTCTACGTTAATACGCGACGCGAGCCACACTTCCGGTTTAGGTCCGGAGAGGGCATTTCATCGGGTCTCAAGCTAAGGGTCATGGAGGATGCTGGTGGTCGCGACGCGTTCGCGGTCGTACTCTCGACCGGCGAGTACGAAATGTCGGTTGTGCAGTGTTGCGAGAGTCTCTAATCGTTTTGATCTGGTCAAGATATACGGTGGTCTCGTCGTCCGGGTCGTCTATGACGTGCTTCGGACGACGGTGTGCCAACTCGCATGCCAAATGGTAACGTTATATAAACCTTTAGGATAGGCCTATGTCCTTAGTTGACGATATCAGGCTAATGCGATGTGTATTCCTGAATATTATAATAATAATATCTAGGGACAATGTCGCACAGATCATCCTAGCCCCAAACTAAGCAAAGCTTGTACTATGGGTACCAGGCGACGACATACATACTTATATAGTTACATAAATACATGAAAACATCCATGACTCATAAACAGATATTATTACCCAGGACCACCAGCTTCGTAGGCAGGAGCACTACCAACTAGGCTACGGTGACCGTTTAATATTAACCAATATAAATACGTAGTACGTAGTACTGCAAAAACTTGCTGTTGTATTACAAAAGTTGTATCTTAAGCAAAAATACTGATTACATAGTAAAATACTGTAACAGTCGCAGCAACGAGAGTATCCTAAATGGGATCTAGGGGGAGATCGTCAATATAATAATGATAACACTGTATAAAACACCAATCACGTATTTTATTTCATCATCATCATATCAGCCGAAAGACGTCCACTGCTGGACAAAGGCCTCCCTCAAAGATCTCCACAATTGCCGGTCTTGCGCTATCCGCATCCAGCGTTTTCCAGCGACCCGCACAAGATCATCGGTCCATCTTGTAGGGGGCCTGCCCACGCTGCGTCTTCCGGTTCGTGGTCGCCACTCGAGAACCTTTCTGCCCCAGCGGCCGTCGGCTCTACGAGCTATGTGCCCTGCCCACTGCCACTTCAGTTTGGCAATTCTTAGGGCTATGTCGGTGACTTTGGTTCGCCTGCGGATCTCATCATTTCTGATTCGATCTCGCAGGGAAACTCCAAGCATAGCCCTTTCCATTGCTCTTTGGGTGACCTTGAGCCGCCTGATAAGGCCCATAGTTAGCGACCACGTCTCTGTTCCGTAAGTCATCACTGGCAACACACACTGGTCGAAGACTTTCGACTTGAGACACTGCGGTATTTAGGACGAGAAGATATTACGTAGCTTCCCGAACGCTGCCCAGCCGAGTTGGATTCTACGATTGACCTCCTTCTCGAAGTTGGACCTACCTAGTTGGATGGTCTGTCCTAGGTAAATATAGTTCTCTACAACTTCGAGTGCAGAGTCTCCAACCTTAACTAGAGTGGGTGCAACATGGATGTTTGACATAATTTTCGTCTTATCCATGTTCATTTTCAGACCCACTTGTTGAGAGACTCTGCTGAGGCCATCGAGCATTGTACCGAGGTCGTCAAGGGTCTCAGCCATGACTAATATACTATAGTATTATATTTTATTTATTAATAATTAACTATTTTTCATAATTGTCAGTCAGTCAGTATACATTCTTTAGAACTTCAGTTTTGTTATTTTTGACAATCATCACTCAAACATTAAATTATATTTTCTTATTAATTCAAATTTTATTCTAACTTTAAAACCTATGTCCAGCTATTTTACAGGTATGAACAGAGATTTCTATCTTCTTAAAAAAGCATTTATTTTATAGAAGGGCAGGTCCTATTATTACTAATCACGAAACATAAAATAACGAAATATAAAAATCTTTACAGCAATTAAGTTCATGACGCATTGATATTT
This sequence comes from Pseudoips prasinana, assembly GCA_951640165.1. NCBI lineage: Eukaryota > Metazoa > Arthropoda > Insecta > Lepidoptera > Nolidae > Pseudoips > Pseudoips prasinana. Next base: position 12,908,601 of record OX621254.1, read on the forward strand.
AGGTATTTAAAAATCGATTGTTTGTGGAAATTAATTTGATTCTGGCGTTTTTTGGTCGCAGTTCTATAATGAAATGAAATGAAATAATGAAATGTATTCAGATCTTGGGTATTTACATTTATACTTGTCAAGCTCACAATGCAATACATAAGCATAGTTGAACACAGTATTAAAGTAACAAAAATATTTTGAATTAGTCCGTCCGTGCAGTCTGTTTCGTCACATATATTTTAATTTAATCAAACTGAGCTATTATTGTTACATAAGCAATATTAGAATAAAGAATTGAAGACAACGAGCAGTTGGTAAGCGCAAAAGGCTCTCAATCAGTAGCTTAATTTAATCGACTAATACCTGAGGGCACCCTTTTGGGGTAACGTAACCAACTTTTCTAGTGGCGAAATATATTGTCATTGAAACCCGGTTAAATTTGCTGTGCAATCAATATATTTGATAAGAAAATTATTTACTTGATGAATATAAATTTTCCGTACATGAAATACTCGCGAGAGGGGGGAATGAGGATCACAAGAACGATATTATTAACGGCATTGGCAGGCTGAATGTGTGCATTTTTCTTTTTGTATTAGGATCGGCAACACTTTAAAGATAAGTTGTACACAATAGATGTCCACAACTTTTGATAATTTTAGATTATTGTAATAACTAATGACTGCCGTATTCATTGGTTATTAAAATTATCTTGACAATGTTTAGACAAGTAGGCGGTTTAGTAGCAAATAGTAGTTTAATCCTCTAGTATTAAAAAAAATTCTTAACTTATCAAAAGTTGTGTAAATCAATTGTCTAAATTTTGAATAAATTCAGCCAGCTTGTCTATGGTTGCGCATGAATATCGATTTAAAAGATATTGGATAAATACCTTTAATAACGATATTTCATGCGCAACCATAGCCAAGCAATCGAAGCAATAGGGTTGCCAGCTTAGGATGACAGTTCCTCTTGATCCTTATGTACTGTGCTACAAACTTATCTGGCCCGGTGGCCAAAAGTAGAACTAATGACGCCAGTTTGAAATGTCAATCCATGACATTCCTGCCATTGATTGTTTGTTGCGCGTATTTATTTTTCTCTTTGTGGTTTTTAATTGTGAAAAATGCCGAAAGCTTTAAAAATTGATGCGGGGAACGTTATATTACAAGTATTAAATTATATGAAGGAAGAATAACGCCTTCAGGCACCAATTATACCCTTCAATAAGTTGTATGAATGCGTAGCTGCTGCTACAGGTTAGTGTTGTCAGCTTCTGAAAAAATACGAAATTCCCCCTCGCTCTTTAAATTAAAATACATATTTTAAAATATTCGTTATTTATTTAATTTTTGCTGTTTCCTTTGTTGGTGTCTGGGAGTGATGTGTAAGAAAGTTGTGAAAGAAAAAGAGCATGGTAGATAGAATTCTGAAATCCTATCATTCATTGCAGAAGCTTTTGATAAAATAATAGTCAATGAATGGCAAAAGCATTGCAATAATGTACAAAAATATTGAAAATGTGTATCGAAAAAGGGATGGATACTTAGACGAGCCTTTCATCATTCATGGTAGTGATAGTGAAAGTGAAAGCAGTGATTGCGATAATGATGATGATGAAATGACTTCTGAATTAAACCATTCCGGTCACATAATAATACCTGGAGCATCTCCGTTAGAGAACACATAGCATACATTTTATGTAAATGATCATAATTATTGTATAAAAATATAAAGATGTTATAAAGATTAGTAATGACAGTATTTGTTTGCTTTTTAGTGAAGTAATATTTACGTTACAATGTGCATATTATTTTTACCCACTTTATTGCAAAAAATATTTACTAGCAACACTAAATGCGATAACAGCGACGCTGCCACCGGGTCAGAAAAGTTTGCGGGACTGTAGGTATGTACATCAGAAAAATGTGACTGATTGCTTTGTCAGTACATTCCAGATTCACGTGACGAAACGCCTCCGCAGTTCATAGACCTTCACAATAATGATGATTTGTTGTAATTAAAGCGAAAGGAAGGACGTCGTATCACCACATCGAGAAAGTAAGAGTGTGACAATTTCACGCTCGCGAACGCGCACGCGCACTGAACTTGAGGCCTAATGCGCAAGATCGCGTACTGATAGCAATAAAATATGTAGCAGTATAAATTTTATACTAGAACTAATAAAGTAATGAACTAGTAATCTAGTATAAAATATAATATAATTAATTTTAGTTTAGCTTTCAATACTTAGCTGTAGTATTTACTAATTATATTCTAGTGTTACTGCTCTAATGATAAATGCATGCTGTGACGCCTTTAAAAATTGTGCAGTTGGATCCGTGTGAATGTACTTTTCATGTTAGTATTAAGAAAAATGTAACAATTATTGGCTGACCTTAATAAACTTACTTACTTATCGTATGGGAAGTGGCAACCCTATTGTCAGAGTTGCTCAAGCCGCCCAGTAGGCCTCTGACATGGCTTAACGACTGTTGTCTAATGACTACAACCGGGACCGACAGCTTAACGTGCCCTCCGAAGTACGGAGACGCTCATAAATTAAACCACTTTGGCGGTCATCCATCTATGGACTGACCGTGAGCATTGTTGCGTGAGCATCTAGCTATGAGCGCTCCTTCATAAATAAAATAAAATAAGATGATGTGGGCTCTCCAAGATGGACCGATGATATTGTGAGGGTCGCTTTGGGGAGATCCTTAGGGAAGGCCTTTGTCCAGAAGTGGACGTCTTTCAGCTGATATGATGATGATGATAAAATAAAGCACGTTAAACTAGAGCTTAATATTTTATTCCTGATTATTAGTAAGCCAGAGGTCTTCGTCTCGTAAGTATTGCAAGCGTACGACTACTACCTCTCTTATTCAATCCTAAAGAAAATATTCATATAATATCATGGCTCCATTATCAAATATGCAAATTAGAGTGAATTCTTGAAGGAGGCCACTGTGACCCTGGCAAAAAGTCCTTAACGGTATAAACTACCTTGTGTAAAATGCAGCAAAACAGGAGGAAAATGTCAATAATACTTTTGGTGTAAAGTTTGAGACCGTAGACGACTTCAGGCGAGGTTACAAAAGTTTCGTAAAATACTACAACACGTTGAGATTAAAACCGCCAGGTCAATTGGGATCTGCTAACTACCTAACCGGACATTAAACAGTAATAGGACCACAGAAATAAGATTTGTTATGAAATATTTGTGTTAAATAAAAAAGCAGTGCTATTCAGAAACGTCATTTTGTTTCTGAATTTTCATGTAACTTTCTATAAATAGATAGTAATGAATGCAGATATTTTTTATATAATTTTAATCATACATTTAAATGTTGTTTTCAAACGTATGTAAAACTACAATATTTTAGAAAGAGTAGGTACTTGTTCTTGTTCTTTTTTTAGTTTAGCCACGTATTTATCAAGACATCAGGTGACCCACTTAGTCGTTTGCCATCCTATTATATAAAAAAAACATCATATATTCGGTAAGTGTAGTCGGGTAAGCATCTAAAGCTACAGCAAGTTTCAATTCTAAGATACCGGTGTGAGGACAGACGGTTGGACAGACGCACATTAGGTAACGTACATTTCGTCGGGGGTTCGATTCCCACCCAGGACAAATATTTGTGTGCATGAACATGTCTCTTTGTCCTGTGTCTGGGTGTTAACTATATAAATAAGTATGTATTTACAAAAGAAAAATATTATATGTAGTATATCAGTTATCTGATACAAGTGCACAGTACAAGCTCTGCTTAGTTTGTGATCAGATGGCCGTGTGTAAAAAACGTCCCAGGATATTATTATTATTTCTACCATTTTATTAGGGAACCATTACTTTGACATTTCACTGCTGTCTCTACACGACGCGAGTCGATGCCTCTACAGATCTCGCCAAAATTGTACCCGTGATTTCCCGCCACTTTCCATATTGTCTATGATTGTGCAACGCGTTGGGTAATTCTATTGCCTAACATCTAAAGCTGCTTCGGATTGAATTACTATAAATTACTTAATCCATATTGATAAAGAAATTCTTAATATGGTATTTGATTGTGTTATGAATAAACTAACAAATATTAAGAGCCATTCTTAGCTTTGTTCCTATATAAACGCAATTGATCAGTCTTCCGAGAATTTTATCCCATATTTGGATTACTGGATATTTTTCACTATAGCCTGATCATTTTGTTTTAGTAGATAAAACTTTTTCTGTTAAAGATATGCCTCTACAAAAGTCAATTAGAAGCATATTCAAATTACTGAAAACAATACTCGCGTTCTATATAAAGCACAAATCTGCCCGCACATGGAGTACTGCTCACATATCTGGGCAAGAGTCCCTAAATACAAACGACCCACTTAACTTCCTTCAAGGACGTGATGCTAGGATCGTCGGAGATTTCCAATCTTACGGACATATTGGGGTCGTTAGAGGAGCGGAGTGACGTTGGATCTCTCTGCGTGTTCTACCGTCTCTTTCATGGAGGAACTGTGTTTACTCTGAGGAACTGTTTGAGCTGGTGCCATCGTCCCCTTTTTATCATCGCACCACGCGGACTCGCAGTAGGGCTCATCCGTGCCACCAGGAAGCGATTTCGTAAAGCACAGTCCGCTTTCAGCGTCCATACATCCCACGTACGTGCAGGCTCTGGAATAAATTACCTGCTGCGGTGTTTCCTCAGCGCTACGATATGTCCTTATTTAAACTAGGTTTAAAAAGAGTATTAATAATACGGTAGGCAGTGGTTTGCTGTGCCCCTGGCATTGCGAATGTCCATGAGTAGCGGTTACCACTTACCAACAGCTGGACCGCTAACTCGTCTGCCTGCAAAAGCAATAAAGAAAAAAAATGGTGTTATAACTATCACGGTTCATGAGATACAGTCTGGTGAAAGACGGACAGACAGACAGCGAAGTCTTAGTAATATGGTCCTGTGTTACCCTTTGGGTACAGAACCCTGAAAACGGTCAGACATAGCCGTATGAGTATTGATAAACAATCTGTTCAGTTTTTGTAATAGAAATAAAAGAATACGAGACAATCACTGCAGAACTTCCTCATTACTATAAATACTGCAGTAACCATAAATGTGTGTTACGAGTTTGTAACGGAAATATTAACGAATAAATAATAGAAAACATATATAATTTAACTAAGCTAATTTTGACTACAAAAACGTCGCAGAGACAGCTACGCCGATCTGAAAATATCCTTCTACGACCGGTTTCTACGGGCTAAAAACCCTGCCCACCGCCATTACAGCGTGTCAAGTCTTCGGCCTATGACAAATACCTTTTTTCGCCTGCAGACTTAGAATCCGAAACACCGAACATACCCTTCGCCACTTGTTCTTGAGCCTTCTTATGTAGCTGCCATGTGATAAGTGACTTTGTTGCACCATTACTTAAGTCATTCGTATGTCCTTACTCTGGAGTGAACATAAGAAGCTTATTAAAAAGAAATGCAATTGTAATAAATGTTATTTAGTTGCATTGGACGCATATATACCAATATCAAAAACTTGAAAATTTTTAAATTATGATAGGAGGTAAAAGCTCGATAGATTACATACACTTCATTGCAGCAAATCGACACATAACATTAAAACATAAGTTGACTTATATTATTAGGTACAAACGGCGTCTATCGCAAATATAGAAGTATCTTCCAAACAACCGTAGTTTAGTTGGCAGTGCACCTACTTATAAAAATTTATATATATATGCATGCTGCTAGAGGTATAAGAGAAGATAAGATAAATACTCTTTATTGCACACCAATAGCACACAATATGGAAAACATTGAAAGCAAATTGTACAATAGGCGGTCTTATCGCAGTCAGCGATCTCTTCCAGACAACCTTTGGATGGCAACCTTTGGAAGCAGAAATAAAGAAAGACAACATGATAAGGGTAGCGCAAGATAAAGAATTTAAGTAGGAATAGAAATACTTATAAACTAATAATAGTTATATACTACCATGTCATTAGATACAATACATACTTAATTATACTTAATAGGTATATGCTGCTTAATATCTAAACTTCATCATCTTTGCACAGATCAGACAGCATCTAAGATAGAGTATGTACGCCAATTTACGAAGGTTAACAGTTGTACTTCCGGGCTCTACCGCTTACGGTCTGAGGCAAAAGTGTTGATGTTAGCTAGCCAAGCGGATCAACTTGTGCGTACAGTTGTGATTTTTCCTCTTTTCTGTAATATCTTTAGACATATTTGTCATTGGAAGGGGAAGTGGAAACCTACTTTCTATTAAACTTCTATTGTAATGTGATTGATTTAGTCTCGGCCAGGCATGGCTGCGCAAAGGTTGCATGAACCGACAATTTTATAGGGAACAACCGTTTCGTGATTTCACAGTTTAATTCAGAAATACGGAAAGACCAGATTCCTATGGGACTACCAAAGCCAAAGTTTGAGCAGTAGTTTTTCCGCTCCTCGTAGTGAGCGAACAATATTGTTATGGAGCTTGTCCCACTCACATGACTGTGGCACACCCTGAAAAGTCTTTGAAAGCCGAGGCCCAGGCACGTATCGGACAATCAGTACATAGTAGCACAAATAGTTTAATAGGCTGAATTAAACTAATTTGGGTTTGCTGGTGTGGTTGGCAAATGCTTCCTTTTCACGCCGGAAAGTCTTTCTACGTTTGCATTCTGGGCTGTAATTGCAAATATCTATTGAGAAATATGCATTAACTCTGGTAATCGTGAGTGAGCCATTGTCTTGAAAAGAGCTAGATCTGTAATTTCATCGAATAATTTCACATCAACGGTGTGTACTCCTTTTCCATTCAGATAATGAATTGATAAATCAATCCAATCAAAAGTGGAGCAGTCTTGGTGCCGCTTATTTAAAAAAAAATCCGGGGTGGAACATCCTACATGGATGTCCTCCGCGTTGGGAGGGGGCGTAGGGGTCTGTCAGACTCCTACTGACTAAAGCCTCTTCGGAGTGGAACACGTCGCCCGGGGAATAGGCCCGGCTTTTTTTTAAATTTTTTTATTTAAATAATTAGTAACTTAGGTCTAATACATTTTTAAACTCGCCAAACTATATTGTTTAACGGCGAGAAGCGCTCTTATTCTACTACTTAAACCTACTTTACTCTATATATTATACTAAATATCAACTAATAAGCTACTGCTGCTGTGCTGTACTAACCTTAAAATTTACTATAAAAGAATAGCTTTTTAGTAGCTCGTGCCGCTTATATTTCTTAAGTCTCACAAACCTTGGAAACTAAGTCGCAAGTTCATAAAAACAGTCACCGGGAGCGAAGGGTCGCCACGGAAGGCAATATCCTGTTTCCTTTAACCCCTTTTTTATTTTAATGTACAATTATAAAGTTATTCGCTTGATTTCGTCACTAGTGCCCGGTTGCATATAAATTGACGTTTATGCGTTAATGCAAGGGTGGTCTCAAATATTTACCATATTTGTATACATTTTTGTAATAATTTAAGCTGAATTCGGATATAGACGCTATAATAATTTATCTGAGCAGGAATTATTTACGAACCACGTATAATTATCATGTATTGATAATGAGCGATAATTGCGCAAATTTCTCTTTCGCTAATCTTCTCCAAAATTATTGCTGATATGTAAAATATAAATTAATAAATAATAATAATATATAAGCGGCAGACCGCGGGGCATATAGCTCGTAGAATCGATGGCAACTGGGGCAATAAGGGTTTTGAGTGGTTATCAAGAACCGGAAGACGCAGCGTGGGCACGCCTCATAAGATGGACCGACGATCTTGCAAATTTCGTAGGAATCGCTTGCCATATTTTGGAGAAACTTGAAAAACTTAGAGAAGGCACCGACTTTAAACCTATTAATAGGTAGCACATATAAATTATAGTATTTCATTAATATAGGTATTACGTTTGCATACGAGATGTATTAAATTAAATCTATATTAAGATATTTTTTTTTTACTTTTTAGTTTCTGAAATCGGTTTTTTTAAACGAAGTTTTTTTTTACTTTTTAGTGTCTAGCTATGGGTAAGACTACGAAAAGTGCCGCGCGCCTCAAAACTATGGATCCCAACAAAAGAGAACGGAAAAAAGAAATATCCTCCGAAAAAATGTTGGTCGAAACTCTTTTTCGCGTTCTTGTGAGACAGTGAATGATTGAAAAGACCGTTGGTAAAGTAAGAAAAACTACATAAAATTACGTTCACTCTAAGAAAACTTTCACAGTACGAGTCTAGACTCGCTAATATTCATGAAAGTTTGAACAGCAAGCGTATAGGTTAGGCCGTATTTATGACCATCTATCTAACGAGTCTGGGTGCTGAGGGCTTACAGACTAGGTCTTATTAATGATCGAATATCCATCAAGTCTGCTAAGCAGAGGGCATGAGTCTAAGAAGACTAGGCCTTATTAATGATCGACTAGCCAACGAGTCAACTGAGCAGAAGGCTCATAGCCTAGGTCTTATTTATGATTGATTAGCTAATGAGTCTGCTGAACAGAGGGCTGTTAGACTAGGTCTTGTTCATGATCGATTAGCTATCGAGTGTACCGAGCAGAAGGCTCATAGACTAGGTCGTATTGATGATCAAGACAACGAGTCGAGAGAGTTTGAAAGGCGGAATGTTTTATTCCGTAGCAGCAAATATTTGAGTCGATAGAATGGAAGGTAAATTGCGGTTTACGATTTATGACGCATTAAAAATAACTACTTACTAGATCTCTTTCAAACCAATTTTCGGTGGAAGTTTGCATGGTAATGTACATCATCCATTTGTTTTAGTTTTATCATTCTCTTATTTTAGAAGTTACAGGGGGTGGGGAACACATTTGACGCCTTAGGAAGTTACGCTCTCGCGCAAACTATGCAGTTAAGAAAAAAATGATACTATATACCTCAATATCATTTTTGAAGACCTATCCATAGATACCCCACATTAATAGTTTGATGTTTTTATTTTTTAAATTAAGTTCTAATTATGGGGAACCCAAAAAATTATTGTTTGTTCTTCTATTATTGTGTGAAAATCATAATGCGGCTCACGGAATACATTTGCTTACCAAGTTTCGACATTACAGTTTTTATCGTTTCGGAAAAAGTGGCTGTGACATACGGACGGACAGACAAACAGACATGACAAATCCATATCCATCCAGGTTTCTGTTTTTTGCCATTTGGCTACAGAACCCTAAAAATGGCAGTTATTCCTTATCATAAAAAACCGTAAAAACCGTAACCTCCTCCTTTTGAAGTCAGTTAAAATGTCATGATGATGATTGCGATGAATAATACAAAGAAAACTGGAGGATGGGAACGTAAAATACATAAGGTTTGTTTTAGGGTGGATCTATTAATGCAAAACATGGGAATCAAGAATATTGAGATGATATTATTATATTGATGTTAACTTTATAACATTACTATGACCATCAAACTGCGATCCAACCCGTCTGCCAAGCGTGGCGATTATGGCATATTGCTCCAAATTATGGACAAATCTCCATTGTGGAAATCTTTTGGGGCGGCCTTTACCCAGTAGGCACTATTTAGTTGACATGATGAAGCCTAATGACGTCCAGATTAGGCTGACGTGACGATGATGACGATACGAATATGATGGATGCATTAACACTTCAAACAAGCTCTTGCATAGTGGCTAAAGATTTATCAAGATTAAAGCCCCTCTCCCCTCGGTTTCGGCTGGTTTTGGCTATTCTTGCTGTAGCCTTATCAATCGATGCTGCCAATAAGCAAAGTTCGTTTCGACGATTTTGTACCACTGACGCCTAAGGTCAATTAGAATAATTCCCAGGTTCTATATGTAGCTAATAACATTTGATGGTTTGTTTTGTTTTTTGTCCAACAGTGAGTGTCCATTGCACGCATTCTAGATCATTTGGTTTTGTTTGTCAAAATGGATTACCATTTTGACAAACAAAAAAAATAAATTTTTTTTTATTACTTTTATAATTGAACGAAAAGTTGAAGTTACCGCCGCGCCGTCACCGTTTGGAACCTGCTTCAGTGCAATATCTGTATTAAACTTAGTTTATAATAATATCCTGAGGCATTGTTCACACACGACCATTTGACCCCAAAATAAGCAGAGCTTGTAATATGGATACCAGATAACTGATATATTACATATACCTACTACCTTTCTTTTGTTACTACATACTTATATAAATAATTACACCCAGACACAGGACAAACAGACATGTTCATGCACACAAAATATCTGTCATGTGTGACAATCAAACACACGACCTGCGGCATGAAAGGCAAGCATTTACCAACCAGGCCCGTTGATTGAACGTCATCACTCTGGGCAAAAGGACTGCGGTATGAAAAATAAACCATAAAATACATGAATTCAATTCAATAAATACTTTTATTTCAAACAATTCAGGATTTATCTTACATAAGTACATAGCAATTTGTGAATTTATTATAAATAATCGTATTTTACACTTTTCAAACGCATTATGTCCCCGCAAAGTGTAATTAATAGTTTTAATTTAAAATATTAGGCACATTATGAATTATTGTATATAAAAATTTAAACGTAATTAAGTCATGATATAAACAAAATTTTAAGGTATCCCACTCAATAAACATATATATATATATATATATATATATATATATATATATATATATATATATATATATATATATATACTTCTAATTAAAGATATAATATACAAGTATTCCCTCCATGTGTTCTTAGATAGTCTTTCTTTAAAAACATCTCGCGTATGTATAGGGTTGTGTTTTGTGCGTGTTATAATCAAATTGTTTCTCATTATTAAAATTTTTAATTATTCTAAATTAATATTGGGGAAATCACTGGTGATTCTGGAAACCATTTATTTAAAAAAAAATAAGCTTTCACTTCCTTCCTTAAATAATTGAATAAGTAATATCATTAATTACAGTACTCTCAAATTATACAAACAAAATCGTGCCTATACTTGGATATTATAGAACAAAAGTTGTTCATTAATTAAAAACAAACCAACTCCGTGTGCGGATATTTTTGGAACTATACACGTACAGACGCCAGCGCATCCAGCTACCCCAATCTGTCAAATTTCTTTTATAGTATTTCAACTTTATCACATAGGCATAAGGTTCACTTTCAATTGGGGAAATTTGACAGATTGGCTTGATGTGCTGGCGTCTGTACCATAAATAGGGTTGCCATACGTATATGCGAGACTGTCACCATATTTAAGTATCACGACTCGTATTGTTACTTGTCCCGTTTATCAATATTTCAATGTAAAGTAAAATGTACGTCAAAATATGACAGGGCGAAGAAACATGAACCTCTTCCTGGTGATCCTTCTCAACAGTAATTTAACTGGTTTTCGATTAATTTATCACGATTGGAGTGAATTGTTTTTGTTGTCGTTGTATTCCATTTATTTTTTATTGTAATAAACCGGTACTACCCTTATTTTCTGTATTTATTTATTTGCCACTAATAAGACCCATCAGGTCTCAACAATAATGGCAGCCCTACCCATAAAGATTTTTTGTAAACAAATTGAGTATCTATCTAATAGATTTAAAAAGTTATATTTGTTTTTTATTTCAGTTCGTCATGTACATAAGTTCATGTAAAGACCCCAGCACATCCAGATCCAAATCTGTCAAATTTCTTTTATAGATTTTCAACTTTATCACGAGAGCATAAGGTTCACTTTCAATTGGGGAAATTTGACAGATTGGGGTAGCTTGATGTGCTGGCGTCTGTACATTCGATAAATTCTTAATTAATTATAATTGAAACAGCATTTTTCTTAATGAGCACTAAGTGTTTGGTATTATACTTGTGCCACGTTCAGTGTAGAATTTTTGTAAACAAACTGGCTCTTTTTATAATAGACTTCAAAAACGAGGAAGATTCACATGAAACTGGTATTTTTCATGAATATAAATACAAATTACTCCGGCAGTTGTTGATTTAAATTATTCTTTTTTTATTAGTAGTTCATAATAATTGTAAATTTGCAATGTTACCCATAAAATACAATAAAATTTGGATCTTAATAATTATAAGGAAATAAAAAGTTGAGAAATCTCGGACAACGTTGAAATATTCAATCAATTGTGTCTTCAACACATCTAAAATGTGGCACTCCACATCCAGCCCCTATTACTATGGTCTATATCATCGAAGATTTAAGGTTCATTATTGTTACTACGTGACGCTGTCCGACTTTTCTCGACCGTTCATTTGTGTTTAGTTGTAACAATTAACAATCAAGAGAAGTTGATTGTTACTTTCGACGCCCTGCACCCACCTGATGGGTTTAACCCTCTATAAAGCTATGTCCATATATTGGACACCATAGTTTGAACACTATGACATTGAGTTAAAGTTCAAATTCTATCAATTCGAAACATAGCTACTGGCCCGCTAAAGGGTTAGAGCTAGCGCGCACTGGTGACTTTTGTCAGTGTGACAGTTTTGTCACTCTTATCAAGTCCGAGGATATGTATGGAGATGCGCGCATGTTACGACGTGACAACTGGGTGACATTTGTGTACGCCGACCAGCGAACAAGCCCGTGACGAAACTGCCACCGCACCGTTAGGTTTTCATAGCGGTGCGCGCACTGGTGACAAAATTGTCACTCTCGTCGTCGGTCGTTCGCCATTTGCATCCTGACTACCGACTTTGGCGCGCATGGACACTAGAGAGACCTCCAGAAATGCAGAGGCCATTGATTGCGAAGATTATAGTAGGGATGATGATGAAGATGTTCCACAGCGAAACCAATATCCCCGAAAGAAAAAAACTAAAGTAATGTCTTACGAAGAAAGGCTTCTGGACATTTTAAATTATAAAAGGGTTGACGATAACAAGTTCATTGAGGCTGTGAGGCATAATAAAAGCAGTTGTGATGACGATGACAGGGAAAACCATTTTGCGTTATCCTTGGTGCCATTGTTAAAAGCAATCCCGAACGAAAATAAGTTAAAAGTACAGATCAAAAGTTTACAAATTTTTCAAGATGTACAGAAACAAAACTCCCACAGTACCCATCGAAATTATTCTCCTGTGAATAGTTCAGCTTCTAACACTCATTCGGAAATATCTAAAACAATTCTTGGGATGTTCTCGAAGTTTATAATACATAGTATAGAACTTTCCACGTAGTAGCCTGTCACTCCAAAGGGGATGTACCCAGTATTCTCTGCGCTTTCTTTTTCTCCTGGGTCTCATGAGTTCACAGAGAATGACCGTCTCTTCGAAATCCATATCAGCAAATGACGCTTCCATTTCACAAAAAAATTGTCACTGTCACCTTTCGTGTGCGCACTCCACTTTGGTAACGTGACGTGACAATGACAAAAACTTTATTGTCACACTGACAAAAGTCACCAGTGCGCGCTAGCTCTTAATGATAATTTGTTCAGGTGCCCACATCCGGCCAGCGATTCGTGTCCATACGTAGTTATAGAAGATACATTGCTAGGCCCCCCACTAGCGGGTGCATACGGCGACACGATAATAGGGCTGCCAAAAAGTTAACTCTTATAACCAAACATTATTAAAAAATACGAGATTGCCAATCCATAACCGAAGTACCCACATACACTAATTAATAACTAGTTCATAAATTTAAATATTAAAACTATGGTTAACTGTTTTAAATTTAAATTAAGTTACTTAAAAGCCGCAAATGTAGGTAGTCTATTTTTACATAAGAATTAAAACGTATAATATATTCAACCTAAAAACGAAAATATAATCAAACAAGAAATTAACAAAATACTGTTGAAATTGTGTATATTCTGGGAAACTGATATGTTTCCTTCAAGTATCGATATTTATCGACTTTTGTGGTAAAGTTTGTTTGAAGTCAACATATACGTAATGCATGTATAACAAAGTTGAATTGGGGCACTTCATAATAATTATCCTTGTTACTAAAACAAATCATCACTTCGCAAACTACTTCTTGCAATTAAAATAGCATACCGCAATTTTTAAATAACTTATTTTACAATCATATTCACAAACGACGAACAATGCTACTGACAATAGTGGTATAATGCTGTCTTCCAAACGACTAACTTGACTAAAATATAATTCTATCTCTTTCTATAAAAGTTTGCATGAAACAGGGGTACAAAGTAATGATCACTGCAGTCCTTTTTACCATATTATAGTATTAAAATTAGTTTTTGTACATGTTTCACCAAATCAGTACTAACATGGCTATAACAAATATGTGTACGCCATGCGCCAGCGCAATGTTTTACTACACAGTACACAATAACATTAAGACTTGGTTGAACGTTAGAAAGGCGAGTCCTTTCTCTCAGTAGTAATTTTTATGCCAATCAGAATAATTGATATTATTGGGAACTTATACAAACACAAAATTTAGAAAAAAAATATCAGTACCTACCTATTTGTTTACTTAGAGATTCACAGATAAATGAAGGTACTTATAGCATGCACGATAGTCAAATAGTAAAACCTATATGTTGCGTTATTTGTGAATACGCGCGTTATCTTTAATAATAGCTGTCAAACTGCCTTATTCAACACTCTTTCACAGCCTATTTGTTCCATATCTCTATTTATTAATCCCTAGATCTTTTCATATCCTCTACAAAGATTCTCTACTAAACTCTAATTAACGAATAGTGGACAAATTAACAGCTATTAAATTGAAGTAAACAACACCACTCGCCTATAATATGGAGACTGGTAATGTGTATTGCTTTGACACCTGTGCTTTATGGTCAATGTTTAAAAAGTTTCCATATACTTTATAACAATATCTATTATATCAATTTGCATAACAACCGCTTACACTGTTCCCCTAGCGCAGTCTTTAAACGACATAGACAATGCTGCTAATTCTGTATTTTATATGACCAAACTAATTCAAACATAATAGCACATATTTATATTTTACAAAGAGCGCGACGTATTAAAACTGTGAAATTAATAAAATTGCTTGTCTATGAAAAATTCAAAGTAGTTCTTATGCAAATAATAGAACATTTTTTCTCAATTTAAGACAGTCACGTAATAATAATCTTACACGCCTTAATTAAATTCACAGAGCAAATAAGCTTTGAATTTCTTTTTATAAGAATTATTTTTTTAAATGCCAATGACATATTTGTTTTTTTTTTTTAATTTTAACTGGTGTTGTTTAGAATCGTATCCAGTGTTATGTTTTTACAAAGTTATTATAACCAGCATAGGTAGCGCTAATAGCTTGTTTTAATGGATCTATACATGAGCCACATTACAATTAGAATATTTGTAAACAAAAAGTTTTGGCAACCTATTATTATTATTTTTTTAATTTCCTGAACGAATGAAACTGTATTTTAATTATGATATAACTGTTTAATAAAAATAAACATAAAAAGTTAAGAAATGCTATTAACGGTTTAATATTAAAATATATCACAACATATTCATTCTACATTTATATGCCTAACTATAAAAAATGCACTATTTCTGAATTTATTTTCATACACTGTTTTCGTTTTTATTTGGTGGGAGATTTTTCTTAGGAACGCAATTTTTCTGTTTTTTTAATGCCACGTGCATTTTAATGCCGTCACCACATATATCGTAACCTGGTACCAGTTTTTGAAACAGTACATTAAATAAATACGTTAATTATATTATTACATTAAACATTTATCTTTTCTTTCAAATCTATAATTTCTTTTATATCCCTGTTATCTTTATTATTATTCTTTTGTCCGAGCGTGGCTTTGCAGACGTATCCTTTGAGGGCGAGAACACCTCTGCATTTTATATGGACCTGGTATCTGGCACACCAGTCAAGGTTGTTGCATCCAACGCCCACTTCGGAGAGGGTTTTGACAGCGGCGATTGAGAGAAGATCTGTAAAAAATTGTTAACGTTAACATTAGAAGATTCCAGTACATTAATATGTCAGCATCGTTGATACTAGATCTATTAATGGCGGATGTTTAACCGTATATGTAAGATTCTCTTGTCAAGCGTATTCATGGCAAAGTGATTAAAGCACTTGGCCACAAATACGCTTGACAAGAGAAGACGTTTCAATGGCGCATTATTCACGTGCAAAATTTTAAATTTTGGTATTGATTGCCCCAGTTTATTTACCTTGTACAAATTCCGCGCACCCTCCGGAATACCACGCAATTCTATCACTCCACTCCGCAATTCGCCGTATGCCAGATTTTGCAAGATCATAAATTACTGCAGTGATCAAATCGATATACATCACGACTCACTCGCAAAATTAAAATCAAAAATTTTGAACTGTCTGCCAGATATATGGTAACCTTGTATCCTGCGGGTTTTCTTTCTTTTTTTGTGTTATTTTTTCATGTTTACCATTTGTTCTGTGTTCTACATAAATATGCCTAATGCAGTCTTAGGTTGGCTTACTATTTCATATTTTTCTTAATCTTAATATTCCTATGTGGTGTTTACCTATAAGTGATTGTTACACTGCTACTTGTAGCATATTTATTTATACAGATATCTTATTGCTAACAGATAATTCCAAGCACAATAAGTGATACAATCACTTATTGTGATTGTATCACTTATTGTGCTAAACACGAGATAACAAATATATTTGTTATCTCGTGTACTGTTGGTGAACCAAACAAAAAAATAATGATAAATTACACGATTACAGGGTTGGGCCCGCTTTAAAAAAAACCGGCCAATTGCGAGTCGGACTCGCGCACTAAGGGTTCCGTTCCATTATCTATAAAAACAAGCAAAACAATCACGTTTGTTGTATGACTTAAATATTTATTTTATTTTTTAGTATTTGTTGTTATATCCGAACAGAAATACATCTATGAAAATGCAAATGCCAAAACATCTTACATAGCTTTCCTGCGCCATGCCCATGTGTGTGTCTTTCGAAGGCAATAAGGAGCATAAAAGTGGACAATAATAACACCAGGTTACTAGTCTACTTAAGAGGCGGAGAAGCATAATACATAGCTGTAGGTGGTTAGGGAAGGCAACCGCGTATTTCATTTTCAATCGCACACAGAACAACTAGTTGTGTGGTCTATACACCGTTACATTTTGATCGGTTTAATCCCGGGGAGGGGTGATAGGGTGCATGAAACACTATCGATCTGTGTAGATAAATTAAAAAATAAAATTACGTTTTCTTATCAACTCGAATCAATTATTACTTTAGAGAAAACATGATGAGAACCATTAGTAGTACGTACTTTCATTCAAAGGCTCGTTTCACCAAATCGTGTAATCGTAGTCCATGTGGACTCATAATAATAAGCCAATGCTAGACCAAGCTCCGCCCCCAAGCCCTATTTGATTGTCAAAGTCAAAGGCTCCCGCCGCACGCGCCCCGCACTCTCCCGCGTACTGCCTCTATTGACCGTACATTTTGAACAATTGCTACGCTATTACGAAGTTTAGATGTGATGTAGGCATAAAGTGATAGCGTTAAATCAGCGTAAGACAGAGGTGATTAATTATTAGGTATGTAACTATTTGAATCGTTTAATTATTCACTATTACAGTTCTTATCTTTAAATCGTTGTAAATAATTATGATTCCACATTTTTAAATAGATACGTCATAAATGCTAGCATTGTTCATTTAATCTAATTAGGTCCCAGAACTTAGGCACAAAGCATTTAAGACAGTCCTAATCCTGTAAAAGTATGAAGAAATGTTTACATGAATATAAGCTGAGCGAGTCAATAACCTAGGTACTAGGTACTACAGTAGCGGTACCTACAGTAGAGTAAAGCGGTGCGGTACGTTAGAAGTAGGGTTACTAATTGGTAACTGATCAAAAAGTAACGGTGTTTATTTATTACTAGCTATGCCCCGCGGTTTTACCCGCGTTAAACTTTATAAATTATCACAGCGCCTCCCCCGTAGGTGATAGCGTGATAATATGTAGCGTGATAATATACATGCAAAATTTGGAGTAAATACATGCAGTACATTTTGAGTTTAGCCCGGACATACATACAGACAAACAGTAAAAAATTCTAAAATATATATTTTCGGCTTTGATATTCATTTTAGATCACGCCCCAAGTATCCTTTTTACAAAATATTCAATATACAGTTTTGACTATTGCGATTTTATTATATGTATAGATAGATGTTGCGAATGAGAGAGCCCTTGGTGTTAATAAATAGCAAGTTTATAAAGTCTCTCGTGAGACAAAGATTACTCTACTGCGGGCGTAATATAAAAAGAAGAAAAACGGGTTACATATATGGACCATGCGACATGATTCCGAAGTTGCACACAGTGTAACTAATAGTACAGTAAATGAGCGAACCCTAAGATAGTCTAGTACCAGGTTACCAGGTCACTGGACAATAGGGCACGCCGAGGCGGGAGGGGATTGAACCCACGACCTCTGACTTAGCAGTCAGTGTCACTAACCTCTCATACCAGATTTAGACTACCAGGTCACTTACCAGGTGGGTCGGCATGAGTAAGTAGCTGCACGTCGTTAGCACGACAGAAGGCGTGCAACGAAGGAGGGACAACGCAGCACGACGCCAAGTTGATCTGCGCTATAGCAGGCCGGACCCGCGCCCACGCGTGGAGTTTGCGCAGGCATCCACCGCCTACGTCAGCCACGCCTAACTGTTGGACGCGCCCTTTAGCACAAATAAAACATATAGTTTACTACTGAGACTGGCCCGTGGGGGATTGAAACACGTGTTGGGTATCGTACCGGCGCATGTCATTTGCATTTATATTGTCCTTCTTGCATATTGCATCCTGGCTTGATTAAACTGACAATTAACGGAATGAACACTAGATATTAATTTTGAATATTAAAATAATGATACTGAAATATGATTAATAATCTATAAATAATAATAATAATATGTACTATCTTGGGACATTATATACACACAGCCATCTGATCCCAAACTAAGCAGAGCTTGTACTATGGAAACCAGATAACTGATATACTACATAATATACTTCTTTTCTTTAGTAAATAAATCTAATAAAAGGCAAAAATATACTATATAAAGGCCCCTGGTTGCTAGGTAGAGAAAACTGCAGGTAGCTAAGATAGGATTCTTGCTGGAGAGGACTGCGTTGGCCTCATAAACACTGACTGATCAAAAGTCAGGGTTAATGCGTTTATCACACCCCTTTTGTAGAATTCCCTCTTTTTACTTCGGTGGCCAGGAACAGGGCTAGGGCCCTAAGAAGCAACTTCAATATCAACCATTACGGTTAATGCTTGACCAACAAGACAGGCAAGGAAATAGATGGACATTTGCGTTATTCTACCTACCAGAATAACATAATTTTCCCATAAATTATATACTTTCAACTAGTTTCAGTTATTTCAGTCAGCCGACCAAGCCACTCAGACATTAAATCACTGTAACGGCCACTCATCTATAGACTGACTGTGTCCCTAGGTGCCTTACTTCGCCGATCACTTACGGACCGGTGAAATGAACGCTTCACTAATAATAGTATCCTGGGACATTATCCACACACGGCCATCTGATCCTATATTAAGTGGGGTTTGTTCTATGGAAATCAGATAACTGATATACTACTTTTCTTTTGTAAATACATACTACTTACTTACTTATAATATGGGCAATGGTTACCCTAGTGTCAAAGTTGTTCAAGCCGACAATTAAGCCTCTGACATGGCTTAACGACTGTTGCCTGGCTACAATCGGGACCAACATCTTAAAGTGCCCTCCGAAGCACGGAGAATCTCAGAAATTAAACCACTTTGGCAGTCATCCATTTATGGACTGACCACGAGCTTAGTTGCTTAACATCACCAATTACTTAAGGACCGCTAAGATTATTATATATACTTATAGATTAAGTTATATTACACATACTTATATAGATAATTACACCCAGACTCAGGACAAACAGACATGTTCATGCACAAGAATATCTGTCCTGTCCTGTCCTGGGATTTGAGCCCACGACCTGCGGCGCGAGCAAGCATTTACCAACCACGCCAACCAGCCCGCCAAAATGCAAAGCAATATAACAAACCTTACCTTCTTTAACAAAATCTTCGAGGACAGACCACAGCACCTTGATACCCGGCAATATGGCCTCACACTTCCGGGCGTCAGCCTCGTTGTCACCTTCTACTTCCGTGCTAGACATGCGCACTGAAACATAAGAGCTATCTGTAGACACATTATGTCTGAACCAAACCGACAAATAAAACTTACCTGAAAAAGAATACCTGATGTACATTTATGGTGGACTAGCTATGCCCCGCGGTTTTAGTCTTTATAAATTATAGCCTATATGTTAATCCAGTATGTCAGGTAACTCCATACCAAATTTTATTATAATCGCTCCAGCCGTTTAGACATGACGAAGTAAGAAACATCACACACTCACAAACTGTCGCATTTATAATATTAGTGTGATATGTTCTACGAGTTCGGACAAACTAAATATATAAAAAAATACACGGACGACCGGCGACTAGAGAAATGGATCAAGTTCAAAGGCAGGACCATGTCCCCGCTCTCGCAGGGGTATGTTTACGTGGTGTTTGTAATACGCTTAGAAGTATAAGTAAACATTCAAGTGGGTACTTTTTAGGGTTCCGTAGCCAAATGGCAAAAAACGGAACCCTTATAGATTCGTCATGTCTGTGTGACTGTCTGTCTGTCCGTCCGTATGTCACAGCCACTTTTTTACGAAACTATAAAAGCTGTACTGTTGAAACTTGGTAAGTAGATGTATTCTGTGAACCGCAAGTGGGTCACCTGATGGTAAGTGATCACCGCCGTCCGTGGACACCCTTAACACCAGAGGAGTCGCGGGTGCGTTGCCAGCCTCTAAGAGTCAGAAAACAAATGTTGCTGACCCTTCCACCCACCCCAATGAGCTCTGGCGACCTTACTCACACGCAGAAACACAACATTAAGTTATTAATGTTATTATTAAGGATATACGAATATAAAATCTAACTAATTATCAAAAGTTATTGCTTTTTTTGCAATCCCGATGCCGAAACTTTCGTGGTTTGCGGTTGGGTCGATTCATTTCCAAGATGGACGTCGGAGAAGTAGCAGCTATTTATTATATTTAATATATTTTTTTCCTTATGGAAATCCATAGTTAATGCACCGCAAACTAGCACTATCCGTGTAGTGTGTAGGGCAACCGTCCGGCTGGCCGTCAGGCGGCGCGCAGCTCTCAGAACGACCGGAGCAGGTGACCGGCTGCCACATCACAGTGCGACAAAAAATTACTTTCTCGTACAAATATCTGAATATGGTCAGCCGCACGGCTGGCCGCATTGCAGCTATCCGCATAGTGCATAGGAGGCCTTAGGCCTCCTACGTACTATGCGGTTAGCCGGAATGCGGCCAGCAGTCAGCAATCAATATTGCTGACCAGCTGCCGCATCACAATACGGATAAAAACTACTTCCTCGTACAAATATCTGAGTACGGTCAGCCGCACGGCTGGCCGGATTGCGGCTAGCCGCATAATGCGTAGGAGGCCTTAGACATCTAAATTAGTTTTGTGGTGTAAAGACAGAATCGCCATTACTATCTTATATTGGTACATTTCTACTCACCATTACTTCCCAAAGAGATGGGCGAGACTTTAGTACTAGTGTAAGTCTTCATATTCGTGTCGTCATTGGTGTCTTCCTTGTGCAGTATATCTGGGTTGTACGCCAGGATCACATTGTCTATGTACGCCGTTTGTAGGGCTGCGAACACTGGAAAGAAACAAACATACATAGTTAGTAATAATATTAGAGAAGATAAACTTTAAATGTCATATTTATTTATATCAAATCAACAGCCTCAAAAATAAGTTTTAAGCTTATAATTCTAAAAATTTCGATACTTTTATACAACTTTTCATCCCTTTTTTTTTAACGTGGGGTAGTCCTTTATGAATCATCCCGCCGCTGGGGAAGCGACTGGGTATGTCGGACTCCCAGCCAGATGGTAGGGCTGGGTTTACCGACTAAAACCCCACGGTGTTCCTCAGCCACCTGAATGGCCACGGGATTCGCTCGCGCATTCACCGCAGCCTGGACAGGTGCTGGCCCACTTTTTAGTGAGCCCCGCTTCCGTTGAGGGCATCCATGGTCCCCTCCTCAAAAGAGGCGCGCGCGGAACTCGGCGCGCCACCGTCTCGGGCCTATTCCAGTCCGAGGATTTACTGCCCCAAGTCCACCATCCGCAGGCCACTCCTCATGGAGGCCGGAGATTGGCGATATGCGCCCTCCGACGCCCGGTTCTCCTGGCGCGGCTTTGGCGGGAAGACAGTGCCTCCCGTTCTCGCCCCGCCACCTTTTTTGCAACCATCACCTCCTCGCAAAAGGTGGCGACGAACTTTTTTTCATCCCCTCTTTCAACCACTTACAACCATTTTTCACATTAAAAAGTCTATGTCCTTTCTCACGCTCTAGACTATCTGTATGCCAAATTTCATTTAAATCAGTTCTGTAGTTTTGGGGTGAAAGCGCGACAGACAAAGTTACTGTCGCATTTATTACATTGGTAAGGATATTCAAGCTAAAAACTATGACTCTTAAACTAGGTACAGTTCCTGTCTTTTAAATATATAACAGGAAAATCGTTTTAGGGCCTAGTCATTCATTTAAGTAGGGATTCCCATAACAAAAGGAAAACTAAAAAGAATACCAATCTACATTTTGTTAACTTGTTTCTTACTGTTAAAAACAATAAACAGGTTAACAGAATGTAATTGTAAAGAAAATATACACTGTGTAGGTACACAGGTACTTACTTAGTGAAGTGTTACCAGATTAATGAGGTCTATAGATGTGTGTCTAAACAACACAATGTTTTCCACACATATCGAAAGGAGCATATAATATTATCATCAAGATAACTTAGATAAAATATATCAACAAATAGTACAAGATACCACGAATCTATTCTTACGTTCATGTGATTTTCGATAAGCCATTTAAAATTTAAATTAAAGTCAGATCATATTGTAATTATATAGAATATATTTATAAACTACATGTGTTAAATTGATGTCATATTATGGACTTTTAAGTCTGAAATAAAGATTATTATTATTATTATAATGGCTAAATAATAAAATCAGTTATTAAAATGTTTCCATTTTTTATAATTAATTTAAGCAAAAATATCAATATCAACTCTAGTTTGAATGTGCCACTTAACCAAACGTCGTCGGCACTTAATAGTTGTGCTGCGTACCGTGTACGTATCAAATCCTGAGTCACACCAAAAAGTCATTAGGAGATTTTTCTGTTAAAAAAATTTCTCAGTGGTTTGGGTGGGACGCTACCTGTCTGAATACCTTTGTACCGTCTCAGCTTCACAGTTCGCAAAATAAAGCTGGCTCGGGGGCTGAATCAGCTGAGACCCTCAAGAGGGGAAAACATAGTACACTTGACAGTTACATATTTGTTCCTTTTGGGGTGGATATTGGAGCCATGGTGACCAGGGGCCAAAGGTAAATGCGGGGAACCGAGTGAATGGGGCACTACACGCCTATATGAGTAGCCGGCAAGTCTCAAAAAAGGCTCGACTGGCGGTGCACGATGGAGTGTTAGAGCCAACTTTAATGTACGAAAGTAAAAGTTGGGTATGGCAGAAAAAGAATGAAAGTAAAATAAATGCAGTGGAAATGAGAGCTCTGTGAATAATGTGTGGTGTGACTTTGAGAGACAGAATTCGAAATACGGATGTAAGAGAGCGTTGTGGTGTGAAAGAGGATGTAGTTACAAAGATTGAAAAAGGTATACTGAGTTGGTTTGGCCATTTATAAACGATGAATGAAAGAAGATAGACAAAAGAAGTATACCTGGCCTGTGAAAATGGTACAACCGGGAGGAGAAGACCTCGTAGAACATTCTCTGATCAAATCGGAGACGTTCTCAAGAAATTTCTGGTGAGAAGTACTCTAAACCGGTGAGCATGTATGAAGAATATAATGTCTTTAAACGAAGCGAAAGAGATGTGCAATAATGTCTAATAAATAAAATACTGTATATATTATACTATGCACATACACATTTCTAGGATCACCTTAACAGCTGTAACACAAAAGCCTTCCCAAAGAATCATCTTAGGGGCATTTCTAAGGTACTTGTGGTAAATCACTGGCAACCCGGCATTAATGTTAATACTTTATTACGAGACCCTCTACATATATAAAAGCATTGCATTTAAACTACGCATGAGCGGGGAAATTGTGTCGTTGGCTTTCGTACTATAATATTATATACCTATGTATGTTTACCGAGTGTTCGTCATCAATATAACTATGACAACGGCGTGTTTGATGAAAGAATCCTTATTAACATACTTA
The DNA here is from genome assembly GCA_951640165.1 of Pseudoips prasinana. Classification (NCBI taxonomy): domain Eukaryota; kingdom Metazoa; phylum Arthropoda; class Insecta; order Lepidoptera; family Nolidae; genus Pseudoips; species Pseudoips prasinana. The sequence continues at coordinate 12,932,988 of OX621254.1, forward strand.
GTGCTTATTTATTAATGGACAACGAGTCGTATTAATTTATATACTTTACGATAACAGACTAGTCTCAATAATTACGGTAATATTTTAAGGTAACATCACGTGTTTGTTTATATTTTGTTCAATGTAGAGATAGTTTACCTTCAAAAATTAATAATAATAATAACCTGGGACATTATTCACACTCGGCCGTCTGATCCCAAACTAAGCAGAGCTTGTTCTATGGAAACCATATAACTGATATATTACATATACTAATTTTCTTTTCTGTATACATACTTATATAGATGATTACACCCAGACTCAGGACAAACAGACATGTGCATTCACACAAATGTCTCTCCTGCGGGCTACCGGATAAGTCGCCAAACATCGGGACAGTGATCGGCGTTCAAAGAAATAAAGGTTAAAAATGACTTAATCAATCGTTAAATCGGCTTCGACGTTGAAAATCGATTCCGGGCCATTTATGACGTCACATGTGCTCATGGAAGCCGATTTAACTATCGATTAAGTCATTTTTAACCTTTATTTATTTGAACGCCGATCACTATCCTGATGTTCGGCGACTTAGCCGGTAGCCCCCCTGGGTGGGAATCGAACCCACGACCTGCGGCGTGAAAGGCAAGCAATTACCAACCACGCCAACAGGTCCGTTGATTATATATCTACAAATATGACAGGTATTTAATTCCGCCATTGGGTTCCACCATTAAGCACAAGATGGCGCTATAAAAGAAAGCTTCATAGCTGACGAGAAGAACCGATAGAAAATCTATCTACATTTACGCTATTACCGCATATGTATGGGGTGTAAATATCTATTGTAAGTGATTATTTGATTACTGATTATCTAAAAACGAATTAACAGTTCATAACAGTGTCAATAATAATAATATGATGTCGCTATCTTATCAACATAAATCATAAATATACCTAGAATCAGAATCAGAATCAGAATCAGAATCAGAATTTTTATTTGTAAAACATAGGTATTTACATAAAGGTGTTAGTACGATGACATAATATATGGGCGCTATGTTTTGCCGTGGAGGCGTACAAATACTAACTTACTTACTAACTTAAGAACTAAATTACAACTTGCAATAAAAATAACAACTATCAGAAAAAAACAAAGATAAATATTTCTAAGTGAAAAAAACAAAACATTTTTTTAATTATATTTGAAAAATGAATAGGTATATATAAATATATCATATCTTAAAATACTTAAAACTTATGACTAATTTATATTATATTATCATTTAAAAAATCTTCAACAGCATAATAACATTTTTCCAATAAAAGTGAGTGGAGAGTTTTCTTAAACTTTATTAAGGGCAAATTTTTTATGCTATTGGGTATTTTATTATAAATTTTCGGAGCTATTCCAAAAAAGCTTTTCTTCATTAAAGCGGTTTTACATTTTATGTGGCAAAGTTGATTAAGGTATTGTGAACGCATCGGAGTCTTCTTTATATCGGACAGTTTTTGAAATTGATGTGGATTGATTTTAACAAATAGAGCAGTCTCGTAAATGTATATAGATGGCAGAGTTAGCAACTTTAGAGATTTAAAGTGGGGTTGGCAAGATTCTGTAGTTTTTAAGCCACACATGGAACGTACACATCGTTTCTGTGCTTTAAAAACAGTCTCTCTCTCAGTGGATAGCCCCCAAAAAATAATACCAAATCTAATAACTGATGCAACCAATCCGTGATAGGCTATCAAAAGTGTTTGTGTATTTACTTTTTTTGACAGTTGAAACAGTGCATAGGCAGATTTATTCAATTTTAAACATATTTGTTCGATGTGTGGTTTCCATGTGAGTTTACTATCAACTATAATACCTAAAAATTTTGCCTGTTTCATTTCTTCAATTTTGGTTTTATCATGTACAATCTGAACAGAGGGATTTTCACATCGTTGCTGAAAGTGCATTACTTTTGTTTTGTTCAGGTTAATAACAAGGTTATTATTATCAAGCCAGCTAATAATTTTTTTAAGACAATTATTAATATCACTTTCGTAAGTGTCAGGATTGGTACACTTTACAACAGCTGTACTATCATCGGCAAAAAGAACCATATTTTGGGATACGAATTTTGGGAGATCATTAATATATATCAAAAAAAGTAGTGGCCCTAGCACACTACCTTGAGGTACCCCGGATATTATTGCTCTTGGCTGAGATGTGTGAATGGTAACTAAATGGCTCTTTGTGCATAGTTGTGATATTTCTGTGCACTGAGATCTATTATTCAAGTATGACTCTATTAATTTCAAAACATTACCTCGGACACCATAGCCATATAGTTTATTTAGCAGAATGTTATGGTTCACATAATCGAATGCTTTCGTCATATCAGTATATAAAGCACATACTGGAGTTCTTGCATCTACAGATGTCATTGTATAAGACAGGAGGTCGAACAGTGCCATATTGATGTTGATATTTTTTCGAAATCCTTTTTGTTCATTGCAAAATAACTTATTTTTTTCAAAATAACTATATATTATACCTAATTGTTGGTTTATCAAATAATATCTATCAATCACCCGATTCTTATCTTTTTTTTAAACCAACACATGCTTCCGTGTGCGTTAGTTAATAAGCATAAGTTCTTAAGTATTTTATAAATAGAATAAATTTTATCTTATCTTAAGTTTTAGTGATTATATTTGGCGATGTAAGGATTTAATTGTATTATGTGCATTAAATAAATAAATATAACATCTTGAATAATTTACACACTGCCGTCTGAAGCCTCGATTATAGCAACCAGAAAACTACTAAACATACTTATATATTTAAAAATACATACACATTATAATTAACTTACACATCGACGGTCACCGTAGCCTAGTTGGTAGTGCTCCTGCCTACGAAGCTGGTGGTCCTGGGTTCGAATCCCGGTAAGTGCAATATTTGTGTGATGAGCACGAATATTTGTTTCTGAGTCATGGATGTTTTCTATGACTATAAGTATTTATCTATCTATATAAGTATATATATCGTCGCCTGGTACCCATAGTACAAGCTTTGCTTAGTTTGGGGCTAGGATGATCTGTGTGTCATTGTCCCCAGATATTATAGAACAAATAATCATGCTCATCACACAATTTTTGTCCTGGCTACGGATATCGAACCCACGCTGTCTGTAGGTCATTGTCAATGCAGGGTCATTAATCACTAGACAAAAAGTTCAGTCAAAGGGAATAAAGAGGTTTCTTTACTTATCAATGCAATTTGATATTTCTTCTATACCCCACGATATTAGAAAGGACAACAATTGGATGTTTGGAAGATGGGATGTTTGTTACTCAAGAACACAACGCCGCCTTAACGAATTTAGTAGAAATTTTGAATGGACATTCGTTATACGCTGAATGAATACATAGGCTATAAGTTTGTTAAATCCTAAGTTACACCGCGGGGTTCTCGGATACTTAATCAAAGCGGACTGACTTCTGCGTCTTGTCTATTAACAAAGATCAACAGTAGCACAGGGGACACCTAGCTATAAAGAGACCCCTCATACATGCCCTGCCTAAATAGTCTATCTAAATACTATATTTAAATAATCAATTTATAAATACTAATTAAAAACACACACAACCGTCTTCAGTTTTCCGTCTTAGGTGGTAGGTCCGAAATTAACTAAATTTATATCGAACTATTCCAAAAGCAATGCCCTTTCGAATAAAAAATAATTATTAGCATCAGTTTACAAACACACGTACAAAAAAATATCGTCTCCTTCTGTTTAAGTCCGTTCAAAAATATAATGAGAAACTTATTTATCATTTTAAATCGGTTTTTTTTTTTCATTTCAGTTTAGCAGCTGTGATGCAACAGATACAGACATAGGATGGAAACTAACATCTTTCTTTTCATATCTGTAGTTCAACAACAAAAATATCCTTACCATTTTCCAAGCACTCCGACAAGGCACTCGTACTGTCTTCATTAATAAATATTTTAACCCCAATCTTCAGATTCTTCCGTTCCTCCTCCGCCATTTTGTTCTGAACATCATCATGAGGTCGGGTAATGTTCACCACTGTTTCTGTCTCCTCTTTGGAAGTGGAGACCACCATGTAGTCGGAATGCTGCTGCGAAGTCTGGGCAAAGTCGGATGAGACACCATTTTGTGCTGGAATGCCGTTCTGTGTACCCCATTCTGATAGGGTGAGTTTGATGCTTTCTGAAAGCTGGAGAACGTTTTGTAATTAACATTTGTTTGGAAACGATACCTGTGATTAAACCAGAAATGTTGTGATTTGTTTCCTTTACACTGGATACATCAACTAATCTAGTGTAACGCGATTGGCCCACCGCCTCGCATGACGCAGCGTAGTGCGTGAGTGCGTGTTCTAACGTTGCTTGTAAGGCGATTGGCCCACTGTCCCGCATGATGCAGCGTAGGTCGTGACTGCGTGTTCTATCGTTGCTTGTAAGTATCTCCGTTTGTATAGAAAACACGCTCAGTCCAACACACTCAAAGCTGAAACTGCATCTGCATGAACGCGCGTGGATATAGAACACGCACTCACGCCCTACGCTTCATCATGCGGGGCAGTGTGCCAATCGCCTAAGTATCTCTGTTGGTATCTGCATCTGCATAAACGCGCGTAGATGCAGTTTCAGTGTGTTGGACTGTGTGTGTGCGCACTACGCTGCATCATGCGGGACGGTGTGCCAATCGCCTAAGGAACTTGCAATGAACGGTGGAGTAACAATTAATACAGGCTATTTTCTTTAGTGAAGTGGCTCCAAAGTTACGAATGAGGTACCTATATAGTCTTTTAAAAAATATGATACGAACAAGACGTTCAAACGCTTGGACAAGTGAGGGTGAGTGAGACCAGCCACAACAGTTGCTAAAAATCATTAAAATAAGTAAAATCATAATCTACTAGATAGTACACAGGTCGGAAACATTAATAACAGCGCGGAAATATAGGTGGGAGGCTATTCAATATAACTAGCCTCGGACAATGCCCCATTAATTTTATTGACTTTTTTTTAAAGAATAGCAATGTAAATTAGCATTCTGTTTACTGATGATAAGTGGTCACGGCTACCCATTGATACTCGCAAAACTAACTATAACTCTACTCATAAATAATCCTATTTAGCTTGACATGAAAGTTTGGACGGATTTTGATGACGGTAGAACATAACCTGAACGCACATATAGGCTACAAAGAATCAGTAAAATGCGGGGTTACCTCATGACGTAGTAGTGTATGTATAATATTTAAGAAACTCAATCTTCCCTTGAAACCGAATAACTTGTTTTCAAAATATGCTATAGTATGACTGCACTTCAAATCCAACGCAAACATGCCGAACTGCTCGATCGATTCAATAATTCGAAACTGTAACACCTTATCTATAGAATTGTTCAAGTTTTTAGTGAGACCTTAGTCCGCTGAAATAGTATTATTAGAACTCCTAATAAAACATTTTGAACGGAGTTAGGAGGCCCAACAAAAACTAGGGCTTGTCTAGAGTCTAAGTACAATGCTATAACCCCGTGCCTCGAAAGGCGCATAAAGCCTTCACACAAAATTTCTCCGGTCGTGTCGACTAGCCTGCGTTTCGAGACTTGAGAATAAAGGAATAAACGGTGCAGTGAGGCGGCGGCTTTTAATAATGCTAACTTAATTACTTAATTTAAACTAACGAGGACCCTTTCTAGCATCCATACAGGGGATTTAGGTATCATCCATCGACTCTGTTCTAGAAACTAAATTGCGGAAGATCTTAGTCTGTTGTCCAAGATGTTTTTACTTTCTATTCACCTGATACGTTATATAAAGCTCTCAGTGTTCTATAAAAAGCTTTATCATCATGCCAGCCTACAGACGTCCATTGCTGGACATAACCCCCCCCCCCCCCCCCCCCCCAAGATCGAGCGGCTTCCCGCTACGCTTGCAAGATGGTTATGTCGGTTACTTTGGTTCGCCAGCGAAGATCGACATTTCTGATTCGATCCCGCAGGTTTACACCGAGCATTGCCTTGAGCATAGAAATCAACCAGCTCTCTGTTTCGTAACTCATCACTGGCATTACACACTGGTTGAAAACTTTTAACTTGAGACTCTGCGGTACTCATAAAACGATGTATACTGATAATGGTGCTTCTCTACCACTGCACATTATCCATTGTGATGTAAGAAAAAGATTAAATTTTGTGAAAGAACATAATAGGTCATATAATCTTTCAGTGTTTAATTAACTAGTATGACGCATTGACATAATGACGAAGGCGTTTCAATAAATACAACATTGTATGACAGGTGGTATTTATAGATACTAAAACATGTTAACATACTTACTTTGCTAAGTCATAAAGATCTAAAGACAATCATGAAACAGCAATAACATTACTCGGCAAAAACGCAGGGGCTTTTAAATTTTTGCGGATATTTATAATAATAATAATAATAAAACTTTTATTTCGGGTGGCATAGACCCATATAAAACTTAACCTAGTAAAAACAGTACGGTACACGCTTATTTGCTATGACTCGCTACACCAACACAAGTCATGACCCAGTGATTTTGAAAGGGACAGTCGAAACGTACAGCAATTGCGTTCAGAATGCTGTTGTTGCTACCCCGCATACGGGTCAGCAGAGAAGCACTACTTAATGCACCACCTAAGGCAAACTGATACCCTAATCTATAGACAATATTGGGGGAAATCTTTCCGTTTCTAGCATTCCTGGCCAAGTGTGTGCGTAAACTAGGTAACTAAGCTAGGCGGTTGCCCGAATCCACCAACCGACTAGGTACTTGACGTGCTCTTCTAGGCACGGACATCTAATATCGCTAACATTCAGACTTAACACTGCTCTTGGTTATTTTCTTGGCAGGAAAATCCCAATAGTAAATAATATTGTTTTGATTGCAGTTGAATACGGTACTGCAAAACTATAGAGGCAGTCTTTACATTTCGCAGAGACCAAAAACATCATCATCATATCGTATGGGCAGTGGTTAGTCTAGTTTCAGATTTGTTCAAGCCGCCCAGTAGGCCTCTGACATGGCTTAACGATTGTTGCCTAATGGCTACAGCCGGGGCCGACAGCTTAGCCGTCCGAAGCACAGGGACGCTCAGATATTAAACCACTTTGGCGGTTACCCATCTATGGACTGACCGCGAGCCTAGTTACTTAACCTCGCCAATCATTTACAGACCAGTAAGAGCATCTGGCTATGAGCGCCTCAGAGAGATGTAATGCCAATACTATCTATGAAAGTACCATCCAGAATTTCGTTCAATTCTCACTAAACATAAGCAAAATCATGTATGTGATGATGTATGTATGTATATGTGACGGGCCTGTTGGCGTGGTTGGTAGTCACGCCGCTGGTCGTGGGTTCGATTCCCACCCGGGAAAAATATTTGTATGCATGTACATGTATGTTTATCCTGAGTCTGGGTGTAAATTATCTATATAAGTATGTATTTACAAAAGAAAAATTGTAATGTAATATATCAGTTATCTGGTTTCCATAGTACAAGCTCTGCTAAGTTTGGGAACAGATGGGCGTGTGTAGATAATGTCCCAGGATATTATATTATTATAATATTGCCAAAAAATAAATTATCATTCTAAAAACTAGCAGCCAGGACCAAGGAAGCCTACACCCCAGTAAATATTATTCATAATAAATAAAACAGATGCTAGTAATAATAGATATTGACTAGCAAAACTGAAACTGATGACTAATCTAGTTCAAGGTAACTATTGTGCTAAACTAGACAAGTATTAAGTAAACATGGAACAACAAGCAAATACATATTATAACTCCAATGTTTTTGTTACCTGAGTTAAAAAAGAAAGAGGTTAGATATTCAATTTTCTTTTTCTCTATATATACTCTTTTGTATTAGTATTAATAAATAATGATTGAAAATGCATTATGATTGTGAACCAATTTGATTAATTAAATTAAATAAATAAAATGAAAAAGGTTTTTATTCACAAAGACTTTAAAAAGCGCTTGTAAATAGTCAGAACATGTTTGTAGTAATATAGTTGTATACATTATTATTTCTAGTTACATAGATAGGTATGAAAACATTTGTAAAATTTATTTTATAACAGCAATGATATTTAGCTAGCTTGTATAAAGTTATTGTCAAAGAGTTGTTTAGGAACATTTTAATTATCAAAATTTATAATTTTAGCTATATTTTTACTACATATTGTCAATGGTTCTGTCTATATTAAGGTATTATTATTATGGACCTTCTTTTTATAGCAACGGTCGCACTTTAATGCTACCACCGGATCCAATGTGCCCCAACTGAGAAGACCCAGCGAAACAAACTTTTTATATTGGTATTCAGCAAGAAGCTGAAGTTGGATTAATGATTTTTAAACCAGAAATTATGATTTAATACAGAATGCTTTTCTTTCTTCCCACAAAAGTTTTGTTTACATTACTTGTACAAAGCAGTTGTTTTACAGAAAAATGTAATATTTAGAAATATGTATCTTTAACAGGTGTCTGGTTGCTATAGTAAAAGCTCTTCCTTGTTTGAGATCAGATGGCATTGTTTTTGTTAATTGTTTAGTTACAGAATGGGAGTTCTTGTCATAAATCTACTACCCATATCCTTAGAGCCCTATTTCAAAACAAAATATCACATCTAAATATTATTTGCTAAGATTGAATTGGAGATAGGTTATACCCTGAATGAAAATACATGAATAGAATAGAATGCAGTAAAATTACTAAATTTCAGGTAAATCAGCAGAAATAGTATAAGAAAATTTTCTTTTACATATTTTGGGTCAAAACCCACCCTCTTACCCACCACTGCAATTACTGTAAGTCAAGATCAAGCATATCAGGAATTACTCCAACTGTCTTGAATCCCACAACAAATTGAATCCAAAGGAGGAGTAAGTAAAGTTAAGTAAGTTAAGTAGTACTTTCTAGTAGCATATATTATATTGTGTATGTAGAATGGTATCAGTCTATGTATTTAATACTTAATATGTATTTAATACTATGTAGTTAATGCATTTAAAACTTAATAATTTCAAAAATTTTACCTAATGAGCATCATATACAGATCCCATTACTTTTGTTTAGCTCATGAACATTTCTATAATAGATACCTGAAGAATATTCATAATGATAGCTAACATTAAAAGAAGAACAAAAAACATTACATTTTTAAATTAGCTATTCCATTAAGTAAAGTACCACGTCGGGGGCCAACATTGATTAATGGATATTAATATCTCATACAAAATAAAGATAAAACACTTTTTAATTTATTTTCCTTGTGCTGATTCAACTTTAGTAAAAACAAAATTAAAAAGAACATGTTTCTAAACAAGTTTCTATTAATTAATAATTTATAATGATCTTTCACTATGCCTTAGGTGTACACACAGCTACACATCAAGCTATACATTTCCAGTATAAGCTGATCTCGCATTGCATATGATTTCCATACAATGAGAGGTCAGCTTATATTGGAAATGTATAGCTTGATGTGTAGCTGTGTGTACAAAGTGTCAAATCAATAGATATGTCACAAGCAATCTATGTTTGTCTCTGCTTAAACCACCATAGTTTCTGAATATTATTGACTTTTGCAATCTGGTAATATACTGTATATAGATAAAACTGAATTACATGTAGACAAATCATTCAGTTTCATCTGTATTTGAATTACTTTGAGTATTCCATGCTATGTTACATGTTATAATGGTGAGTCATAGGAAAATCTTAAAACTTCTTATCAAGTAATAAAACCAATTGACTTAGTGAACATAATTATAAATTTGTAACAATGACATCATTTGCTTTTTTTTACAAATCATGATTATAGTAAAAGAGGGATTTTAAGCAATTGAATTTTACAGGAGTATGCTCTCTGAAATAGGAAATTTAACAATTGTATGATTTGTTAATACTAGCTAACATATCACATCATGAAGTTCTAAAAAGAAATATCAATCTGTGAGAGCATAAGTTCTCTTTAAAAGACATTATATTAGTGACTACCAGGAAAAGCAGTCCATATATATAGTAGAATGGTGTCCTCAAGCTACATAGAAAAGGGAAAACCAAAGCATAGATTGGAAGATGATGTCAGGCCAATATCTGGAATAGAAGTATATGAATGATGTCTATGTCAGAAATAAAGTTTATGGTAAAGTTAAATTTCTTTTTTTTAAAAAGGAGTATGATATAATTATGTTAAAATCATCTTTTATTGTAACAGCTTCCATGCAGCTTCATTTATATTATATTTAAATTTATCAACGATCTTATAACTTCATGTTTAAAATCACATATTAATAATGAAATTAGTGATAGAATTTAATTCAAGAACTGAAATAAGGTTGACATACTTCTCTTTGCAAACATTAATTATTATATTATATAAGCAAACAGTTGTAGTTCTGTATACTAATTGTTAATTTGAAAGCAACTATATATCTACCAAATTAAGTATTCTAATAAGGATCTAATACAAACTACAAGAGAGTTAGGAATAATCTATGGTAAACACTTTAAAACTTATAATATTAAGTACCTACTTATAATGATAAAGCTGCTCAACTACTTACTACATTTTCCTAGTAAAATACAAAGATTTCTAACCTCTTCTGTTACATTTTGTCCTGCCTTCTTCTTGATATCGATCAAGTTCAGTACATTCCCCGTATTTATTGTCACTTTAGACGCACTCCTCAACATCGTGACCGTGTAGATTAACTTTTTTAATTGTTCTAAGTACTCGCGGCCTCAACACACATCCAAGGTTGCCAGCCAGTATCACTCACAAAAAATACTATGGAGCGCAATATTTGAATAATGAACGAGTAGCTGACCGCTATCGGCGACTGCGAACGACAGAACACTGGCCTTGCACACGGAACCTCATATTTTATATACACTGGAAAAGTGTTTCTGTGACATACTGCAAATTATGACGAAATACCTCATGCTATCATGTTTGAAATTAATTTTACGTTTCGTGCTTTAGTAGTGGCATTTAGTAATGAGTCGGCAGAGCTGGAATTTCATGGTTATCATTATTTTATATTATCACAAATGAAATATGAAATTGAAACGAATTATGAATTGTCAATATTTTGACAGGGACAGACAATGCATTGCCAGTTGATGGACACGATTATATTTTTCTTGACATGCGGAACTTATGTAGTGGAACTGGTGAGTACAAATGTAATAAAGGAAAACAATTACCTACTCTGGTTTAATATTAATGGGACCGCAATTTTAAATCAGAAATTACATAGGTAACATAAAATTACACATTGGGCGATTCGTAAATATGAATGTAACGTAAAATAACCTATGTATAATTAATAGACCTACCTAGCACTTCATACGTAGGATATGAGATCATAATTTGTCGTCATTAGCTCATATTATCATCATCAATTGTTTTTTTTTTCTCAGGACGTGTACAGTTATCATGTAGTTATCATAGGAGACTTTCACAGCATTACCGACCTGACCTGACCGGTTTGAGCTTGGGCTCAAGCCGTCTAGCAATCAAACTATCTACAAACAAAGTGTCCACGCCACAAAGAATCCCCTTTGGAGTTCGACTCTGTGTAGTTCCTGACGGGGAATGCATGGGAGAGTCCTTTAATTTTAGGAATGTTTTGTGCAACCTTCGCTCTACATTATAAAAAAAAATAAAAAAATATATTGACGTGATTAGTGATTTTCTTAATCTAAGAGTATATTTCTATAATTTGACATTATTCTAAATTAACACTAACGTTTAAACTAGGCTGAGCCTGTACCTCAGACCGTAGTTTCTTTTATGTCTGTGTAATAAAACAAAAACAGACGTGTAAATTAAATCTTTAAAAAACAAAAAATTCTAAATATATTCTAAATATTAAGTCTAAAACTTATATGTAAATAAATAAATATCTAGGGACATTGTCACACAGATCATCCTAGCCCCAAACTGAGCAAAGCTTGTACTATGGGTACCAGGCGACGATATACATACATATATAGATAGATAAATACTTATATACATAGAAAACATCCATGACTCAGAAACAAATATTCGTGCTCATCACACAAATATTTGCACTTACCGGGATTCGAACCCAGGACCACCAGCTTCGTAGGCAGGAGCACTACCAACTAGGCTACGGTGACCGTCAAGATGGTAGATATATTAAATACGGTTGCGGGTGTTTATATTTAAATAATCGAGTGAGGGGACCACTAAGTATGTGAACTTCAAACATTTCAATGTAGTTAGTATATTTTAGTTTAAGTATGTTTAGGCGTACATGTGAATTCTACTTCATATTTTAGTTTTAATTAGGTATATAAATATTTCACTGTTGTTTATGTGTTTAGAATAGTGTTGCCCAAAATCGGTCTTGGTCTTGCAGTCTTGGTCTTCTTGTTATTGCATTTTCACAAGACTAAGACCCACTTATTGTAGCAAGACTAACCCTGACGAGACTCTTGCGTCTCGCATTTAAGTCAAACTGAGATTTAGGCGTTATTAAGTAAGTAGCTATTTGGTTCCTTCCAATACCAATGTTGATAGACGTTCCCCAGTACTTATCAGTATCAAAACCGTATCGATAGGTTGGTATAGGTAATACTAAAAGCTATTGTATTGATTATTATAATATTTAGACTATTTAATAAGTACCTACCTAGCGCGTAACCTACTAGCAAGTCTGTTCCCATGTGATAAAATATACCTAGCATAAAATAAAATATCTTTCAAAAGTTCTACCCAGTAGTACCTACTACCGATGACAATATTAAGTAATAATATGCTTGTATAAGTCTTGTGTCCAGATCTAACATATAGTATGTGCTTAAAATTGTAACCAATAAAATTATAGATAGGTACAAACATTATGTAGGGACGACTAGGGACTTAAGTTTCAAATTTTATATTACCTATTCTTCTATTCAGCAAGATTTAAACTACCAAATAACTAACATCGAGTGAAGTACGTACTTACCTATAGTAAGAGTTTTGCGCCAGCCAATGCTATGGTATGGTCTAGATCTCTAAATTACGTAACGTGAATAAACCGTTGGTCGGTCGCTGTTTATGTATTTAATTATTTGATAATTTACCGACAAAGACACCGCTTTGTCAAAGACTGTGCGACAGTTTTGACACTGTTTGATCGCCGCCACGGAGTAGGTATAGAAATATATAGGGGATGCCTATATTTAGCAGTGGACGACCTACGGCTGATATGATTATGATGAAATTGTATTAATTTAGTGGTTCACTATGTATATGTCAATTTAAGTTAAAAATGTACCTACTATGTTACGTTGTTCTAAGATTTTAACGAACGTCTTTAATAAATTGCAAGAGGCCAATAGATAATTGCAAGACTTGCGAGACTCTTGCTGCAAGACCGAGACCAAGACCAAGACTGAGAGCGCAAGACCAAGACCAGGTGTATTGACGCAAGACCAAGGCCAAGACTCGCTAAGTCTCGTCTTGGTCTTGCATTTGGGCAACACTAGTTTAGAAAGCTCCTATTGTTATTGGGATAATAATATAGTTTGATTTTATTATTATATAGTATTTAAACATTTTCCTTAATATTTTAATGGTTAATTATACTATAAGAACTATTTTATATTATTCATACGAGACGCGGGCCTCTCGTCTGATTGGGGATCTGAGAGGTCGTTCCATCTTTTCGAATTTAAATTATGAAGGACAGTCACACGCAGTCAGTCGTCCGTCGTTTACGATAAATCAGTTTGTGTGTAGTGTTGCGTGGGGGGGAGTCGATAATGGTCTTAACTTGTTCTAAGGTAGTGTTCGTCTTTCAGATCGTGCAAGATGTTCCTGACGGTGGTTACGTGACAAGTGTGAGGGGTAGTTTACCCCCAAATGGCTTGGATAGTGAGTGGCAGAGTCAAAGAATTTATTTGTAAAGAGTTTGAAGTAGGTGGATGACGCTAGTGGCGACTCGCGTAGGTTATCATGAGTCGAATGCAAGTCTTGTAAATTCTCAGATGGTTTGCAAGGGACGTTTTAATGCGCGTATTCAGGAGTAGGTTAATCGACTAGGTACGATATGCAGTTGTCAAAATAAATTCAACTTTTATATGTTCAGGATTGAGATAACTCCGTTTTTATTTATTTCTTCCATTTTTATATAAAAGAGGACTCGTAAATTTATTTGACGAAGAATTTTGCAAGCGTTACTAATATATTCAGCAATAATATTGCTGAATAATATGTATCTAACTTTATGAAGGTTTTTCTTAGTCGACAATATTACATGTTTGATTTTTTTTTAACTGTAACTGGATTGTAAAATTATTGTTAGCAACACTAGGTAAACTTCAAATCATTGATAAGTTTGTTAAATTCTCCTCTTTGCTCATTGACTCAAACTCAGCTGATGGTGTAGACGTGAAAATCATTTTTATTCATATTTCTGTGGTAAAATTAGTACTTAGTATAAAATTTGAAAAGAAACAAATATTTTCTTCTAAAATGGGTGTTGATATTTTGAGCTTTGCATATGCCGCTACTGTCGCGGCCGGTGGCGTAATGGGTTATGCGAAAGCTGGTAAGTTATAATTTTGCCACTACTTCATAATTTGTTATCACTATCACTTCGCCTTCCTGATTATTGGTATACTATGTACCTGTAATCAAGTTTGGATGAAGTTCTAAGTATGTAAATTTAATCGTTTGGAGGTTAGGACTTCTAAGTTTTTTTTTCATAGTATGTATAGGCCTGGTGGCTTTTTCTTCTTGTTGAGCCTATACTTAAATAGGTTTAGGGCGCGCTGTAATTTATTTACGGGCACGACAGTTTTGTAGATAGCTAATAAAAATAAAATGGACATATTATAGAAACCTATTTTAATAATCGTGATAGGTATACTTAAACATAGTAGCAATCAGATTTTAGTAGTATAGTATCCAAGGGTCAAGATAAGCATGAGCTTGAGTTTACATACAAACCATACAAGTTGTAAAACATTGTGCTCTATTTCTGAATACTACATTAAAGACTACACCAAATTACACAAATATAGGTATTGTGCAATTTACAAGTTGAGCAGCCTTTCCAATTGCGGTCAGAAAATTGCTGACACAAACTTTTCATTTTGTAATGTAACTTCACAGTTTTTTGATGACTGACTAATTGTGGTGTCATTTTTCATTAGTAACAGATTTAATGTATGTATTTATGTTGATTGGTATTGTAGGCCTATTCAGAGTTTTAGGGTAATAATTATTTAGTTATCATGTTAGCCATATTTGGATAGCATATGATATAAAATATGCTCATATAACATGACCATGACAAATAAAATATTATTGCCATGCTTCATACAGGCTTGCCTCTCTTCATTTCTAGTGTACAACTTAAATTTTAAAACACTATTGTATTATAATTGAATAACAGTCTTTGTAAACATTATGGTCGGCACCTGTAATTGTTACCTATTACAGTCGACGAACTTTCACCTTGACAGCATACATAGCTAGTTGTAATAAGGGAGATTTTCCTAGTCCAATTGTATACACAGACACGATTACAAATTGATCAATGTTTTATGAGTGTTTTCTTGTAATTGAAATTTGCTGATATCTTCAGTTGCAATTAACATATATGTGTCAATTATAACAAGTAAGAATAATAAGAAAGTCCATTTGATGCCAAGTCAATGGGTAAAGGTCATACGTAACATTTTTTGTAGTACGATTTTGAATCTTGCAAATATGCTGTATATATCTTAATATTGGATAGTACAAAGAGGTTACATGTTGCATTTATCCAGCAATGTCTTCTGTTATAAATAAAATAATTTGACCTGTAGCAGGTTAGTTTTTCCTTTATTTCAAATTAAACTTAGCTCATCTCTTACATGTGTTCGACCACTTCCTATGCTTGCATTTGTAGACTCTGTCATGTGATTTTCTGGAATTTATTTGGTTGAAGTATATACAAGTCATTATAAAGAGGTTTGAGGCTCTCACCGGTTCTTAAGTGATCGGTGAGGTCAAGCAACTGGGGGTGCGGTCAGTCCATAGATGGGTGACCACAAAATTGTTGTTTTTTGTGAGCGTCTCCATCCTTCAGAGGGCACGTTAAGTTGTCGGTCCCGGTTGTAGTCATTAGACAACAGTCGTTAAGCCATGTCAGAGGCCTATTAGGCGGCTTGAAAAACTCTGACACTAGGGTAACCACTACCCATACGAGAAGCAAGTAAGGAAATAATATAATCTGCACCATGGCGATGGAGCTCATCTCTTAACTGTGTTAGACACTTCCTATGCTTGCATTTGTAGACCCGTATGATTTTCTGGGATTTCATTGTTCGAGCGCTATAGAGAGCTATTACATTTCTACCAGTCATTAGGTCTGAAACATGTTTAAAATGCTAGCAGTAAATAAAACCTGCTTTGTTCAACAGTAGACCTCTTTCTACTGATATGGTGATCATGATTGATCAACAAAAAATAAGCAGATTGAAAGTGTAGGCAGTGTAAAATCCTATAGACATTTAACTAAGCATCTATTCCAAAATCCAAAATGAATGCTTCGGAGAGCCTAGTAAAATAAAAAAGTAACAGATTTGTTTCTCTGTTTTAAAAGTTAGTTAGGTATAATAATGTCTTCCCGGCCGAATTTCGGCCACGGCGGCCAGTCTGAATGGAGATTAGCCAAGCATAAGAGTTTGCGCAAACACAGGGGTACCCATTATATCATCACTTTATGATCCAAAGGGACGACTAGCGACACGACCGGTAAGAGGTCAGGCACAAGACAGACGGCTTTACGTGCTCTCCGAGGCACGGGGGTGTAATACCGCCAACTCTCAGACTTCGGGCTGATACTGAGAAATATATTTTTACGGAAAACTTTCAAGATCACTTTTTGGTCCGATCCGGGATTTGTACCCAGGACCTAGTTATCTGCGGTTAAACACGCTACCAACGAGGCAGTCAACCCAAATAACAAATCATGTAAAGATTTTTTTTTTATATACTGTGGACACGGGTCTCATCGCGATAAATATTTAGGTAAATCATTACCTTGGTTACCCGACGTTTCGGCATGGATTGCACCAGCCGTGGTCACGAAACGTCGGGTAACCAAGGTAATGATTTACCTAAATATTTATCGCGATGAGACCCGTGTCCACAGTATATAAAAAAAAAAATGTGTACAAATCGCGAAAGTTTAAAAACATTAAAATCATGTAAAGCTTTAATGAAAACTATATTATGAGAAATATCAGTACCGAGTCACACTAATTACACCTAAAGGCGAAAGTTTGTGAGTGTGTAAGTTTGTTGCACTTTCACGCAAAACCTATCGAACGGATTTTGATGTAACTTTGTAGTACTATAGTTTATATATCCGTTTACATCATAGACTATATTTTATTAAGTTTTACGCGGGTAAAACCGCGGGGCATAGTTAGTGTTTAATAATTGTGGTGAAAAATTTTACTCCATGCCGCCAATGCATCGTCTTACATTAAGTATTGGCCCGTCATGCCCGCCACGATAATGCTTTTTTTATTTAAAACTAGCTGACCCGGCGAACTACGTTCCGCCTAACAGTCGATTCTTTTACTTTTTAGTTTATTTTTTATATGAGAATTACTAAATTTCATTTTATTTTTACTTAATCCAGCTGTGGCCCGTGGTTTTACCCGCATTAAACTTTATAAATTATAGCCTATGTGTTACTCCAGGATGTCAGCTAACTCCATACAAAATTTAAGTAAAATCGATCCAGCCGTTTGGACGTGAAGAAGTAACAAACTCACACAGTCACACACACTCATAAAATTTCGCATTTATAATATTAGTACGATAAAGTTATCTTTTTGTTGACCGCTGTACCCGGATTTGTCCGCGCGTTAAGTGTTTTTCTAAAATATTGTTTTTATTCTAAAATAAACGTAGCGTAAGTTACTTCTTATTTCATCAGCTACCTGCCAATAAAAGTCCCGTCGAAATCGGTCCAGTCATTTCAGAGATATGCCGGAACAAATAGACAGACAGACAAGTTGTATAGATATTATCGTATTGTAATACATTACTATACTTATTTATAACTGTTTTATTTATTGAAAACTAAGTAATCACAAAATAAATTTCTGTTCTCAGGATCCATACCGTCATTGGGAGCTGGACTCATTTTCGGATCAATTTTGGGTATGTTTGTTTTTATTTGTTCTAGGTTATAAAATTAATTACACCCAGACACGGGACAAACAAACACGTTCGTGCACAGAAATATCTGTCCTGGGTGAGTATAGAATCCACGACCTGAGGCGTGAAAAGGACTTATCTACCAACCACGACAAATCATAAAATTAGTAATTTAAGGGTAAATAGATCAGGCGGTGTATTCGACTTGTATCGCTTAATCAACAAGTATTGACCCGCGAGGGCATCGCACGGGGAGATAGATAGAAAAATAAATTTGTATTTTTAATTAGTACTTGACGTCAAATAATGACTTTTATAAACAAATTTTTGATGCTTTGGTTTGCATTATTGTGATTTCCTTAAGGATCTCTAATAAAAAAATACATGTTACTCGCTGGTAATGTTTCTTTCAGTTAAATTGCTTTTGAGTTTATCCGGTATTGGTTAGTGACCTTGACTGCTTAGGGACTACGCGCACTTATTCAGCTCTTTTCAGTTTTTGTCCATCATCATCATCATTACAGCTAAATAAGTCCACTGCTGGACAAGCCTCCCCCAAGAATCGTCTTGAGGGGATATGCCATAATCGCCACGCTTGGCAGGCGGGTTGGCGATCGCAGTAAGATGGTCATAGTAATCAGAAGGAAGCTGCTGCCCGTCCTCTGGTAGATATTCCCTCGGGTCGACTTCTACGCCCCCCGGGATGAGATGGGGTGATGATATTCTGATTCTGATATTTGTCGCCGTCACCACACCATAGAAAACAACAATTTTGTATGGAGACGTGTACGCGTCGATTCAGCTTTCCGCTTCCATTATGCTTACGCGGCAAACCAGCATAAAATGAGGATAAATGTGTTTTTATTATGCGAATGCTATAGAGAGCGGCGCCGAACGCTCTCTATGTTACACTGCGTTCAGCGTTGTTCCGCCGCGTACAGCGCTGTTCGCCGTCAAATGCGGCGGAACAGCTCTTTACAGGGATGGTTCGCGACTCCTTGTCGACAAGTTGCGACCTGTGTTGTTCCTGCATTGATTTGACGTAATCATTATGCACGCAAAGATTAAAGAGTGTAGACATGATTTAAAGTTATTAGGTAGGTTTATATCGCACATAGAAATGTCCATGTTGAGAGCACAATACTAAATGAGTAGCTTACAGTCTTCGCAGCAATTCAGCAAACTCTGAAACGCTGCACTGAAACGCTTACAGAAGTAGATAGCACGTTATGACGGCTATTCTCATTCTTACGACGCCGCGCCGTACGCGGCCTATAGAAGCAGAGCTTTATATGTGACCAAAATTGTTCAGCGAAACGCGAATGGAGCTGAATAAGTGCGCGTAGTCCCTAAATCAGAGGTTAGGTCCCTACTCTGGACAATACTTTGTGTGATGAGCATGATTACTTGTCCTGTATCTGGGTGTAATGTACCTTTAATATATATGTATTTAGATATATGACTGGCCTGTTGGCGTGGTTGTTAAATGCTTGCTTTCCACGCCGCGCGTCGTGGGTTCGACTCCCACCCAGGACAAATATTTGGGTGCAAGAACATGTCTGTGTGAGTCTGGGTGTAATTATCTATATAAGTATGTATTTACAAAAGAAAAGTACTATATGTATTATATCAGTTATCTGGTTTCCATAGTACAAACTCTGCTTAGTTTGGGATCAGATAACTGTGTGTGAATAATGTCCCAGGATACAATACAAAACTCTTTATTGTACACCAGAAATAAATATGAATTACAAAAATAGTTATTATTATTATGTACAAAGGGCGGTCTTAGCGCTAATTGTAATTTCTTCCAGACTATTTATTTATCAGTTGTCTGATTGCCATAGTACAGGCTCTGCCTAGTTAGGGATCAGATGGCTGTAAGTAAGAGGTCCCAAGATATTTATTTAATTTAGACATGGTGGTGCGGTTAAGTACCTGGGCAATCACTGAGACATCAAACTACTGCGCATAATTTACTATAGCTTAGCTTCTGCAAGTAATAATTGCGAGGGGTATGCAGCCGTCTTTTTTTTAAAGGCAACTGCGGGCGTTGCCTTTAAAAAAATGACGGCTGCATACCCCTCGCCTTTGGATTCTATCCCTGTGCCGCGGGGTACCTACTTTACAAACATATAATAGACGGACACAAATTACATCCAGACTCAGAACAACTATTTATTGGTCTCGCAAATAGTTGTCCGGCGCGAGACTCGAACCCGCTACACGAATCGGTGAGGGGACTGTCTTAACCGCTGCGTCACACGTGTAGTAAATTAGTTTGTTTATAATCATTGCCGATATTCTGAGCTGACGTGAATGGATTGGGTCCCCAATCTGGATAAATCATAAATCATTATCATTACTTATTGAATAATATCTTTAATTTTGTATATCATTTTAGGTGTTGGCGCTTATCAGCTGAGCCAGGACCCCTCAAACTATACCCTTATGCTCGGAACCACTTCGACCCTCGGCGGGCTTATGGGATACAGGTATATATATTCATTAGTAATCTGGTACGTGAACTACGGAGGGTAATACTTGTGGAGAAACTCCCGTAGAGATACAAGCATATATGCTTCCAGATTCCGGACTGAGTGTCATTTTGCCGAAAAAATCGCAATGACGCTTTTTGGCTTGACCCAGTATATACATTATGTACATGTTTAAAAAATTTCCACTAAATTTCACACGTTAATCCAGTAGTCAACGGATGGGGAGCTGTATCCTTAATATTATAAATGCGAAAGTTTGTAAGTATGGATGGATGTTTGTTACTCTTTCACGTAAAAACTACTGAATGGATTTTAATGAAACATTACAATAATATTATAGCTAATACATCAAAATAACACATAGGCTATAATTTATAAAGTTTAACGCGGGTGAAACCGCGGGGCACAGCTAGTATTATATACTGCCATGTTATTTCTCAACCGCAGATAACATTACATTAAAATCCGGGTCGGACCGTCTTTTCTGTAAAGTGCTTGTTTTTTAAATTACATTTTCAAATTTTGAAAATAGAATAAAACAGGTTTTAGTCTGTATAACTACATATAAACTTGTTATGAAAACTAAATAGGTTGTAAACTAAAAGTCATAAATAATTTATAGTTAAGGGATACCCAGATTCTGTTCATGTGTGTAGTTACTTCACTTTTACATAATACGGTCGTGAATCATTAAAAATGCAATACATTACGAAGATAGTGAATTATCTACTAGATTAATTGATAGTCAACAATGTATCGCATTGTTGACTAACGAGCCAAGTTGAGTTTCATAGTTTAAGTATTATTTATGAATTTAGAAGTTCGTTTATGTATTTTTAAATATAAAAAAGTTAATTATAATGTATAAAGTTAAGTAATCATATTTTTGAAGTTATAGTTCTTTTGGCGCGATGGAGAAAAATGATGAGAGTGAATTTTTACGATGCGCGCGCACACCGACACCAAAAAATTTAACAGTATGAAGTTAGTTCTAGGTGGTATGAAAATTGATAACTAGGTTCAAGTTGTATATTAAGAAGTATAACTTCTAACGCGTGTACATAAGTACACACAAGTTTTTTTTTTGCCTGTTTTTACTTTTATTAATTATTTCATTGTTTATTTATTATGATTTCACAAATGCGCTTTCAATAATATTTTGGATTCATATAAACTTTTTGCTTCTTTAATACGTAAATTATCTGGGTAAATTGTTATATAGTTGAACACTTGCGTAGGTTATATGGCGTTTGCCTTAATTAGTTTTAGGAGCGCATAGTACTAAATTATTGACACGCCGTTGTCGCCTTAATTGATGGTCCTTACTTCTTTATTGGAGTTCGGTATTAATGTGTATATCTTTAGCCAGTATATCCCGTATCAAGAAGCAAGAAGTTCTTATACGGTCAAAGATTTTTTTATTTCTCATAAGAATTTACATTCACTTACAGAGAAAATATAATAATTACATAATATAAGAAACCAAGCGTGGCTTACATACCTATCTGCTACAAAAGATAATTACAAACTATTTTTTTTTAATTACACCCAAACAATTTTCACAAATAACACAATTAAACAAAGTCCCTGTGTAATTAAAGTTAATTAATACTGAATTAATTTCCTTTCAGGTTTTACAACAGCAGGAAGTTCATGCCCGCCGGTCTGGTATTCTGTTTGTCTGTTGGTATGTTAGCTAAGTTAGTCGTTAAACACGTCGGCAGTAGTCCATTGCCGCCGGTTAAAACTGGTTAATTCGTGTATTTCTTCATTCGAGATTCAACAGACAAACCAATATAAGAACGGCTTTTGTTTAAAGGATTTTAGCACCCGATGCACATAATTCTAAATTCAAACATGACTAGCGGCCATTACACGTTCAATAACAGTTGAAATATCAAGTGTTTTTGAACGTGTGATAGCCGCTACGAAGAGCCGCTCTATGACAATCAGTCTGTAGTATTTATATATGTATTTACATTTGGGTAGCGCCATCTAGTAGAACTACGGATTTTCCATCTCTATGTTAAACGTGCATTTCATGACAGTGTCTGTATGAATGTTCTTGAATGATTTAATACACGAGTAGGAATAAACAGTAGAATCTTCCTTCGTAGATGTGGATTTTACTTAGTATTATTTATATTTCTACGGGTTATGTTAAATTGAAATTAATTAAGCAATTGATTCAATGTGACCTAGATTTTAAAATAAAATGTGGCGGCTGGACTTTTTCGCTAGTTTTGTTTATATTCCTGCCTTTATTTAATTTTACATTATCTGTAAAATATTGTTTGTATATTTTGTAGTGCTACGCACAATAATTACATGGTGCAATATCAGTGTTCATTTTTTTTTCATTAATTTATGTATTTTTGTTTAAGTAGTGGAAATGGATTTTTTCAATGAATTGTGACAAATAAAAGGTGTTGGGAATTCTTGTCTTTTCATGCTTTGCCTTTACTTATTTTTCGAAGAAGAATAACTAATTATATTACGACATGTTACCGGCGATTCTGTCTTAAACACGACTTAATTTAAATGTCATTACATCTCTTTCCAATAAAGGTCTCATGAAGAGAACAGAGCATACATAGAACTGTCAACTTACTACTTAAACTGCGAACTAATATTTGCGTCGATGTCGATGCCCTGTCTTTTTCATAAGAACTACGTTGGAATGAAACGGAATGATATTAAAATTTGAATTGCCCCACACTAGCCATTCATGGTCAAGTTGTGGTAAAATAAGAAATAACCCACCATTCTGTACATATCTGTTATAATTATGCACAAATGCAACACTTCTAGTTTTAGCTGTAGTAGTTTTGCTCAGTTCCTGTTAAATATCCTACGTTTTCTAAACCTGATCTCTTTCATTTTATAAAACTCAAACTCACTTTCTGCGTCTTTGATAGAACATCAAAACTACCCAACTTAAACTTCATCATATCAGCCAGAAGACTGCTGGTCAAAGGCCTCCCCTGCTTATGACCATTTAGCATAGCTTGCCGACAAAAATATTTTTTAATATAAAGAAAGCCTTGGAATCAGTTCATCTGTTTGGCAGTGACTACGTTAGAGTCAGAAATTAAGAACCGTTGCTTTACAACACCCTGACAGATAAAAAAGCAGCGACTTTGCCAGAGACAGAAATTAGAACCATTGCTTTCAATCTAGCTTGCTAAAACGAGCCCAGAAATCAGTTCACCTGTTTAGCAGCGACTATGCCAGAGACAGAAATTAGAACCATTACTTTGAATCTAGCTTCCTAAAACAAGCCCAGAAATCAGTTCACCTGTTCAGCAGCGACTATGCCAGAGATAGAAATTAGAACCATTGCTTTCAATCTAGCTTGCCAAAACAAGCCCAGAAATCAGTTCACCTGTTTAGCAGCGACTATGCCAGAGACAGAAATTAGAACCATTACTTTGAATCTAGCTTCCTAAAACAAGCCCAGAAATCAGTTCACCTGTTTAGCAGCGACTATGCCAGAGACAGAAATTAGAACCATTGCTTTCAATCTAGCTTGCCAAAACAAGCACAGAAATCAGTTCACCTGTTTAGCAGCGACTATGCCAGAGACAGAAATTAGAACCATTGCTTTCAATCTAGCTTGCCAAAATAAGCCCAGAAGTCAGTTCTCTGGCTAATATGCCAGAGACAGAAATGAAGTAAAGCTTTCAAACTCGATTGGAGACAAAAAAGGTCTGCAATCAGTTTCTCTGTTTGGCAGCGAATATACCCGAAATCAGAATTTAGAACTTAGAATTTCAATCTGTTTGCCAAAAAGCCCTCAAATCAGATCATCTGTTTTGGAGCGACTATGCCGGAGTCACTAATTAAGAACCGTTGTTTTCAAACTTGCTTTATTGATATATATAGGTAGATCTAAAATCGTAGTGTATATTGTTTTATTCCTTCTATAGACGTTCTTCAATATTTGCTTCTATAGAAATTGAAATCACAATTAATTTAGAATTAACATTCTAAGCTGCTAATCCTATATATAGAATAGTTGATTATGAAGTATCTAAACGACTTAAATAACATAATTTTAGATCTAAAGCAGTACCTAAACTAAGATTGAAGAGTGAAGAGAGAAGTGACCGGTATCCACATTTTACAATAAATCGTGCGGCAAGTGTGCTCTTAATGTCACTTTTCACTATCATTCTACCCGAAATTTTGTTGAGGATTTTGTAACTGAAAATACCTATGAATATTTTATTTATTATGTGGGCTCCATATGACCGCATTGCATTCTAGTTGGCTTCTTACCAGCGCATTGTATAATGCAACAATGGCTGAAACATTGGTAAAACTATTGACTGCTCGAAGTACGAAACCTAGGTTCCTGTACGCTTTCTTGCAGATTTTAACCACGTGATCACGAAATGTCAACCCAGCATCCAAATGTACTCTCAAATCTTTCACCTTTGTAACCCGAGTCAATGGAGTGTCGCCTATTTTCTATTCGTATGCAATTGGAGTGCGTGCGCGAGAGAATGTGATAGTCACACACTTGGAGTTATTAAATTGTAACAAGTTGTTAGTACTCCAATCTACAATTCTGTCAATGTCCTTCTGTAATAGTTCGCAATCATCATGTTTACGTATAGGCATATATAATTTTAAATCATCCGCGAATAATAAACATTTAGCGTTTTTTATAACCTCTGGTAAATCATTTATCATAATTATAAACTCCATTGGCCCAAGGTTACTCCCCTGACTGACGCCCGAACTAACGATGTACGGCTCTGACACGTAGCCTGCACACTCAACGTATTGTTACCTGTCCGTCATGTAGCTGGCAAAAAAATTTAGTAGGTGCGGAGTGAAACCAACACCGGCAAATTTTTTTAGCAATATGTCATTATTGACCAGGTCGAACGCCTTTTTAAAATCAAAATATGCGGTATCTATTTGCACTCCACTGTCTACTGCTGGTATCAGATCTGTCATATAATTTAAGAGATTACTAGATGTACTTCTAGAAGGCCGAAACCCGTGTTGAGCATCTGTTAACTGTCCGCTGATCTGTGAGAATATATGGTTTTTAATAGCCGTCTCGAAAACCTTAGCTGATGATGATAGCACAGCTACGGGCCTGTAACCTTCAACCTTGTCTTTAGCTCCTCCTTTAGGCACTGGAATAACTCTTGTTAATTTCCACCTATCAGGAAATACTGGCGCTTGGAGACAAAGGTTGTAAATATGAAGCAACGGTTCGGCTAGTACTGCACTGCAATCTCGAATAATGTAAGATGGGATACCATCTGGCCCTGATGATTTCTTAGGTTTTAACTGGTGAAGGGCTTTTCATACGTCATCTACACGTAACTTGTCTAGATGAACCCGCGCTGCTCCATTCAAGTAGCCTGCTTCCTGTATCGCTGCATCTATATTCAACTGCGGTCCCTGCTCGCTATAAATGGAATGAAAATATTTCGCGAATTCACAAGCACATTCCTGCCCAGTTAGAATTTCCCCGTCTATGGAAATTTTCACCGCAGTATTGCCACACCTTTTAGAATTTATGTAGTTCCAGAAAGACTTTGGGTCCTTTAGTAGTTTACTCTGTATACTATCTTTGTGCTGTTCCTGTGCTACTTTAATCATATTTTGTACCTTTGTTCTGTACTGAGCAAACATCCCGTAATCACTCTTCGAACCAGTAGTTTTGTACCGTTTGTGAAGATTTGCCTTTATTTAATTATCTAACAGCCTTAAATCAGTTACCGTTTGAGACGTATCCGTGGAGACTTTAATGTAAATATTTTGGAGAAAACCTCAATAAGTTATAATTTTTTTAAGTTTGTGAAAATCCTATAATTTATATCACAATTTTACAGAACCAACTAGAGTAACTGCCACAAGTGCTTGCAGTGATAATATATTAAGCACTGTATAACCTTTCTTTAAATCAATCAAATTCAGGTCAGCTGGTTACTTTTTCAAATTCTCCGACAATTAAAAGAAAACATAAGCCATTTAGTGAAAGCCGCTTAAAATAGAAATAATTTAATATAGTAAAACAACTAGCATGGTTGCCCTCTCATAATCCTGATCACTCGTACTCTTCTGCACAATATTCACACCCAAACAACTATCTGTAAGTGACCGTCTGATATTCAGTGATTAGGCAACTCCAGGAATTTATAAGTCGGAATCGGTTGTATGAAAATAATCACCCTACACTTAGCTACTGCGTTCAATTGCTGGGTTGCATCAGATGTATTTCCTGACTTGATGAAGTATATTAAAATCATTCAATCAATAAAATTTATATAGATTAGGATGGACCTCTTCTAGTATATTACTTTTGGTGGCAAATATTATTACACGACCATTCGTCAAATAAAAAAAACGAAATGCGACCATGCGGTTATATGTATATAGGACTGCCACAAGTTCAAATTATGTAAATTGTATGATTTATGATAGACCACATACATACGCTGCGGCAAGTTATACAGAAGACCGAAGAGTATAACAAGCCACTGTGCTTAGCGTTTGTGGACTATGAGAAAGCCTTTGATTCTATCGAAACATGGGCCGTGCTGAGGTCTCTCATAAGGTGCCAAATTGACTACCGGTATATCGAGGTGATAAAGTGTTTGTATGAAAACACCACTATGTCAGTGCGACTCCAGGACCAGATCTCGAAACCTATCCACTTGCAGCGAGGTGTGAGACAGGGAGATGTTATATCTCCGAAACTGTTCACCGCTGCATTGGAAGACGTCTTCAAGCTTCTGGACTGGAAAGGCTTTGGCATCAATGTCAATGGCGAGTACATCACTCACCTTCGATTTGCCGATGATATCGTAGTCATGGCTGAGACCATGGAAGACCTCGGTACAATGCTCGATGACCTCAGCAGAGTCTCTCAACAAGTGGGTCTGAAAATGAACATGGATAAGACGAAAATCATGTCAAACGTCCATGTTGCACCCACTCAATTGAAAGTTGGTGACTCTGCACTCGAAGTTGTAGAGAACTATATTTACCTCGGACAGACCATCCAACTAGGTAGGTCCAACTTCGAGAAGGAGGTCAATCGTAGAATCCAACTCGGCTGGGCAGCGTTCGGGAAGCTACGTAACATCTTCTCGTCCAAAATACCGCAGTGTCTCAAGTCGAAAGTCTTCGACCAGTGTGTGTTGCCAGTGATGACATACGGAACAGAGACGTGGTCGCTCACTATGGGCCTTATTAGAAGGCTCAAGGTCACCCAAAGAGCAATGGTGAGGGCTATGCTCGGAGTTTCCCTGCGGGATCGCATCAGAAATGTCGAAATCCGCAGGCGAACCAAAGTCACCGACATAGCCCGAAGAATTGCCAAGTTGAAGTGGCAGTGGGCAGGGCACATAGCTCGTAGAGCCGACGGCCGTTGGGGCGGAAAGGTTCTCGAGTGGCGACCACGAACCGGAAGACGCAGCGTGGGCAGGCCCCCTACAAGATGGACCGATGATCTTGTGCGGGTCGCTGGAAAATGCTGGATGCGAATAGCACAAGACAGGCAATTGTGGAGATCTTTGGGGGAGGCCTTTGTCCAGCAGTGGACGTCTTTCGGCTGATATGATGATGATGATGATGATTTACTCTCTGTAATCATTGTAAAGTAAATCCTAATGTTTACACTTTAATATGACAACTGTAACTGCACTTGGCCGGTTTTTTAGATATAACGATTCAAAAAGTTGAAAGAGTTGTAATCGTCATAATATGCACACGTTTCCACGCCACCTTTGAGGTAGTACTCGAAATAAAAAACAAGTGCAGTTTGCATGTCTTCCTCCAACCTCCTGCCTCCGAAAAAGATTGATAAGCAGCCTCAGCGGCTGCTCATCAACATCTTTTTCGGGTATATTAGTATAAGTAATAAAAAAGAAAAGAGTAGGTATAATGAAAAAAAGTATTGAGACATTACCCTATTGCGAAATCCTGTTGCGTGGTCACCTCAATCTCAATAATTCTTCATAGGAATTAGATTATTATTTGAAACCAAACTATATGTATTTTGATACTGTTTAGTAATATAACAACTACTAAAGGATAGCCTGTATCATTGGTCAATTAAACTTCCGTATGCTAAGTAAATTGTAGTTTTCCTGTGATAAGCGTTTCAATTGAGGGACCACCTTTGACAGATTGTAACTTTTGTATGGCTTATTTTACAAACTAAGGGTTGAATTTATAATAGTTCAAATACTCTTTACTAACGCTAAAACCATCCAAAAAATCAAAATTCCATTATGGTTTCCACAGACCGAACTTGTGGTGATCGGTGAGGGACCATCTTCTGCTTGCTAGTTATTGTAAATTGTAACTATGTTATGAGTTATGGATGCCTCTCAGTCACGTCTGACGGACCACCTTTGACCGATTGTAACTTTGAAGTGGCTACTTTTACAAACTAGTGGCTAAATTTACAATCGCAAACGCTCGCTCGGAGTCTTTATTTTCCTCATATGGCGATAATTGATAAAAATTAGAATGAATTATCTGCCTAGCCGGGAGTCTGGTGGTGGACATTTGAAAATAAAGAGGTTATAATAAAACAACATAAGTCATATTCATTATTTTCTATATTTTTTTTCTTAAAGTTTAGACAGTTTTTGGGGAAAATAATAATAATTGTGATTTTATACATAAATAGTTTGAATACAATAAATAGATTATATCAACGGCAAGTGATGTACAGTTACAATATCATTGTAAATATTCTCTAAACAAGGTTCTATACAACCCAAAAGATTTAAAAAAGTTTTTAAACTATGGTAACTTTATTAAAATTTAATATCTCATAAATAATTTTAGAAATAAAAAAAAACAGCTTAAATTATAACAATTTGATTTTTTTATAAAGATCAAAACCCAATTGGAAGTTTTTGTAAAATGTAAAATTACTTAAAATAGTAAGTAAATATCTAAGTTCAGAAGACCGCGAACCAGTCGCACATGAAGTCAGTTTAAACAAAAAAAAATTAAAAAAATATATCTTAATTTAACATTTCTTAAAATTACTGTAAAAAAGGCACTTCGTGGCAGTTTCTTTTATGAACAATGGTGGCGATTCTTAATTTGACACTACTAAATCATGACATCTCTTGTTAACACAGTTCTAACAAAAAGGATAGAACATTTTTAGAACTGACAAGGCTTGAAGACGGGCAACATCATGCGGATCGCATTCGCCCTGAAGATGACTTCCTGAAGAAGTTGAAACTATTGACCAAATTCAACATAAAATTAATTATGTGATTTATCCGTTACTATCTTTCATCATGTTAGCTCCTCATGTCAGTTTTAATAATAATAAGGCTTGAACTGATCGAAAATTGTCATCCAAAACATATAATTAGTAGAAAGGCTCTACCGCGGAAATGACACTCTAATGGTGTTATTTTCATAAGATCTACCTCAATCTCTGTTCGGTGTAGGTACCTACGCTGGAATTTGTTAGGGGTCTCAACTTCAACTCTTAATTTGCACTTGTGTGATTTTGGGGTCTCATTAGGCACTATCATCTGTGCCTTGGGGCATACTTTAAGCCGTTGATCCTTGTTCTCACGAGAACATCTATAATAATCTTTACAGGAATGCCGGAAGTCTAATATATAAGACACTGTTCACTGGACACTGATTCTTATTGGTTTTAAGATAGGTATGGTAGCTTGTTTAATTCTATAGTAGAAATGGTGAAAATGCAAAGAATTGGATTCTCATAAGATCTATGTTAGGTAAACTACAATGTCATTAAACATGTTTTAGTTGGTGCCAGCCAGAATCGTTGCCATTGATGATATTTTTTACAACATTTTCAACTCTTTACTAAGGAGTATTTCTATTCGTTATCCAACTACTTGGAATCGCAGGACCTCGACAGTTCTGCATAACATTTCTAATATACTAGTGTACTTATAAGTTCATTAATAACACAATCACATTGTAATATCACTCACAGAAGCATCTGACACTTTTATAAAGTATTGTCTTCAGATGCGTATTATTTTCACACACTCCGCCGCACACTCCCGTATTCATAATTTATAATATTGGGAATAAAAACAAGCAAATATAATATCTGCTTGCTTTTATTTCTGACTTAAGATTAGGGATTATTCTTCGAGATTATCTAAGAGTATTTGATATTACAGAGGTGGTAGTCCTTTGTATGGGTAGTGTGCGGTTTCACAATCTGTAATGTATATAGGCTGGATGGGACTGCCCAGGGGTTGACCAGGGCTTTTTGTGCCGTTCAGTCGGGTTGGGAGTCGCATCGCTCCAGCAAGACAGTCTTCAAAGCTTGGCCCGCTCTTATCACTAATGGCGGCTGCTGCAAAGAAAAATATATTAATAACAAGATATGGAATTTTGTTAGAAGACGGAAGAAAATATTGAGGAATTAGATATTTGTGGAATGATGGTTTTAGTTGGTCTCAAAGAGGTGCGCTATTTTGGTGTCACGTAGTTTATGCAAATACATTTTATATTTATTTATTTAGTGTTATTATCATCTCTATTCACTGTTTTCATTATTACTGCTTTATACTTTTTTATATTCATAATTGGAACGTTCAAAAAGAAAATGCATTTTCATTCCGTTCAGTAAAGCTCAAAGATTTTACGATCTACCTTAATATTTGTTTTACATTTTTGCATGTTAAATTAAAGATTCTGAACAGCCAATTTAAAGGAAGAGATGTTATATAACTTATATTAAAATTCTGTATACACAAGTTTCATAAAATTAGATAAATATCTACAATCCCTTCAGACATTATTTACAAAAAATGGGAAATATTGTACATCATGGGGAACATAAAGATTTTACCACTATTTTTAGTGATAAAAATATGAAGGTAAGGCCCGTATTTAAGCTCACCACGGGTGTGTTCCATATCCACCAATAAAATCGTTTGATATTGCATAACTTGAGGTGAACTAGGGAAATCTAGCGTTACAATTGGCGAGTATTGAACACATCTCTCGCCCTGAATATCCAACATTTGGCACCCTGCTGAACTTTACAGATCTGATTATTAATTTCATCACGTTTGAACTTAAAACTCAAACTAAAAGCGAGTTTCAACACTTAAATACAGGCCTTAGAAAATCATGACACATATATACCTACACAATTACAAGTAGTGTAAATGTAATAGTGATAATAAATTAATGTTTAGTTCGAATATGTTTCGATGTAAGTAGAAGATTTTATGTACAGGATGGTACGATGTAGTGATTTGACATCATTCTATATCCATGCTTCAAAGAACATCTTTACGCACAACAAATTCATGGCAATAATTAAGATGTACGTATAGAATTTCAAGGTTGTATGTATAAGATGTTTCGATGTAGTGATTTGACGTGAGTCTGTATCCATGCAAGAAAGTTTAATGTTCTTATAGATTTCGATATGAATTGAAATATATTGAGAAGAAAGTATATCTTCGTGTAGATTGGACATACAAGGTTTTTATGTATAAGATGTTTCGATGTAGTGATTTGACGTCAGTGTGAATCCATGCTGAAAAGCTTCATATACTTAGGTATATATTTTTAGTTGAGTGTGTTGAGTATGGCTTTGTAGTTCATATGTAGAAACTCAATGTAACGATATCTATATTGAGCAGAAGTATATCGATGTGTAGATTGTACAAAGAAGGATTTATGTATAAGATGTTTCGATGTAATGATTTGACATCCAGCCAGAAAATTTAATGTTCGTAGATAATTTTATTTCACGATTAAGTGTGATTTGTAATTGTAGAAAGTAAAAACTAAATGTAACAATATGATTATTGGGAAGAAAGCAAATCGATGTGTAGTTTGTACAATGCAGGGTTTTTATGTACAGGTTGTTCCGATGTAGGGATTTGATTTGAGTCTGTATCCATGCTAGAAATCTTAATGTACTTATATAGTTCTCGTTCTCAATCATTAGTATAACGTTGTAGATGTAAATATAGAAACTCAATGTAACAATGAGTTTTTAAAATGAAGTTTTGTATGTACAGGATAGTCTATATTATGATGTTATTTGACTTAAGACTGAATCCATGTTAGAAACTGTAAAGTAAGTACTTGGATAGTTTTTGTTCTCGATGATTAGTATGACTTTGTATATGTAGAAACACAATGAAATAATGAGTATTGAAAAGAAAGTAGTTCAATGTGTAGATTGTACAATGAATTTGAAAGTAATCCTCCATTTTTGTCCAGAAACTGAAGGCACAGAAACATGAAATGCTCATTCCAATGACAGCGACATTCAAGACATGCCATGAGAAGATGATCTGTTCATTTTATTCATCATTCTTACCAATATTTGGTAAATTAATGTTGAAAAAGTTCTCCACTCGTTAAATTCCTCTGATATGAGAAAACTAACCTCGCTGGTTCTATTTGAACTTGCTGTGAATTCGCGTCCGGCCTTATCGAATTGTCGCTAGATTTCGGTTGAGAATAATAAGTCCCTATTTTAAAGGCTGGTTTAAAACTCTTGTCTTGGTAAGGGCTTTTTGTCGTGCCTCTAAAGAAGCTGTCGAAGTCCTCTCTATTATAGAACCCGCGTTTTTCTGTGGAGCTTGAGACTGTCGACTGTGTAGTTCTCGTGGTAAAATCTTTGAAATCGTATGGGCTTTTCGTTGTACTAATTAAGTATTTGTTTATTGGAGGCAGGTATGTGGTGCTTGAGCTAGGTGCTTGAGTGGTCGTCGTTTTCTCAGTGTAGAATTGATATGGATTTCTTGTTGTAAACTGATATGGTTTCGCTGTGGTTGTTGTGTGTTCTGTACTCTGTCGGTAGTAATTTTGTTGTGGTGCCGCAGTGCTCGCCACGTAAGGCTCTGTGGTTCCTTCGTTACTATGTGTTGGAAACAAATATGGTAAAATTAGTTATGTGTGCTCCTATCTGTACACATACTGGCTGCAATGAGAATGTGAGGGTGTTCTCATTGGTGGTGCCAGTGATGTGATATTTTGAGTTCATTTGTGCATTTTTGTGTTATGTTACTGATGATTTTGTAACGTACAGTAAGATACTAAACTACTACAAGCGTTTTTAAACTGTCGTTACCTGAAAAGTCGTTAAAAGTACTACGAGTACATGTATGAAAAATACAGGAAATATTATACTTTTAAATCCAATTCGTAATTAATCATCTCTTATGAATTCATGATTCAGATAACTTTCTTACATCTAACTATTTCATTCAAAATCCAGTCAATCCAATGATGACTAAATCTCTAATATCACAATAATCCCACTATAATCTGAACTATGTCACTATAATCCGAACTATCCCACTAAAATTACAATGTTGCCACTATACCACTTATAATCAAATGAATACGCACCTAGTGATGTTTCCGTAGAACGGGCTTGTTTCTGGACGCACGTAACTCGGCGTGTGTTGTGAGTAATCTGGTATTATATTCTCGTGTTCTGTTATACACCGCCCGTTTATACAATACTGAAAATAAACAGATAACGAAGTTTTTTTATTATAAATAACGAAAGTTGTATCTAGAAGCGTCAAATGTAAATTTAGGAACATCAAAATGTATTTTTTTACTCTGGATCATGACCACATATAAAAGTAGTTATTTGAAGTAAGTATTGATTTCGTCCGTTTAATGGTTCTATATTTCATTTACTTATCATTTAAATTGGTTCTATATGTCGCTTTCCGACAACTGTACTCGTGCACGAGTTAACGTTTAACCGTCAACGTCGTCGTTAGCCGTCGTCTCCCTCTTTGTTTTTGAGGGGGGAAGACTTTTGACAACTCTTTGGTAAAGACTGATTATATTATAAAGAGAAAATATACCTGTCCATCGCCACAAGGCGAGCCCTCGGCGGCTGGTCTGTACGCGACGCAGTACCCACTAGCTGCGTCGAAACAGAACAGTTGAGCGCACACTCGCTCATCTTTGAAACATGCGCTGGAAAGTAAAAAGATTGATAGCCTTTTTTGTCAGTTATAATAATATAACTACGAAATCTGATAATTAAATTTAAACCTACAATGCGAGTAACTAATCCATAATATGAATAGATATACTTAACTAAAATTAAAAAATCAAACCAGGAATCCGATTATTACTGAAATTTCCAATCGGTAATCTTAACAGTACAAAATTCATTTTAGTTTCTAGATTTCACCCGGAAACTGAGTAAATTATACCCTATTTGTTTGTTATTCGGATATATAAGATATTTTCATAAAAAGTTAGTATAAATATGGACAAAATACACGTGTATTGCGACACAACTGTTCACGGCAGAATAGCAGAGCGTAATCCCATTGAAATATGTCCCCGTATTCTTTCGATAGGCTTTCTACATTTTGACTCACCTAGTCCCTCTGTCTTTCCGGCACTGCGCATCAAGTGTTAATAACCTTCCAGGTAATACCCGCGGTAAGGAATCATCTTCGTGTGGCGCGTTGTAAAGACAGGTTGCTGTGTCGCCACTGGAAAA
Organism: Pseudoips prasinana; assembly: GCA_951640165.1. NCBI lineage: Eukaryota > Metazoa > Arthropoda > Insecta > Lepidoptera > Nolidae > Pseudoips > Pseudoips prasinana. The sequence continues at coordinate 12,968,219 of OX621254.1, forward strand.
AAAGTTAAAAATGTTTAGTGTTGCCAGGAATAAGTGGAATGAAAAAGTGGGTGAAAATGGAAAAATCCTCTATGTGGAAGATGACCTGATGTACCCGCTGTACCTTCTCCGCCATGTCTCTATGGTAACAAGTATCGCAGTAAGTCGCATCAAAAGTGTGGACTGTAAGAGGAGCCTTGGAATTCTTTTTGCCGGAGAGATCTGACATGATTTTATCGTCTTCCCTATGATACCTACGATACTTCTGTGCTAGTAGTCCACCAAGATATAAGGAAAATAGTGCAACAGTCATCCTATCTATAATAGTGGTGGAAGATCTACACATTGCAAGTTAACCAGCTGTATTCTTTTAGCGCTGTGTGGGGGTAGAATATGATGTATCCGTTCGCTCACCTACTCTTCAATGCTACTCTACTCATCCGTTTGCATTTGACAAAAAAAAAAACTTAAACCTTGTAGTAAACTTAGAACGAATGTCATTTATTTGCAACTGCGTCTAATGGATCAATAAATGTTGTCAGGAAGAGTGATTTTACTTCTACTTAATGTAAATACTTCCTAATTAATGTAAAAAATGCCAAATTTAAAGGTTTCCAAAAACTTCACGATCAAAAAACATAATTTAATTGGGCACAACATTCAAGAAATACAGAAAGGTAAAATGAACATAAATACGAAGAAAAGGAAAAGAAAGAAGGTAACAATCAGATCATAAAACATGGGCTCTACCTGCTAAGTCGCCTATCATCGATTTCTTAAATGGTGTTCAAATAAATAAAGGTTAAAAATGACTTAATCAATCGTTAAATCGGCTTCAACGTTGACAGTCGATTCCGGACCATTTATGACGTCACATTTACCCTTTTTTAACCTTTATTTTTTTGAACGCCATTTAAGAAATCGATGTTCGGTGACTTAGCCGGTAGAGCCGCTGATGAGTCTTGCATGTTTTTCGGAAAGGTCATCACCTTAGCATTAGCTAAGTGGGAATCACCTAACACACAGTACACTTACTTAAGAAGCGGTATGGACCATCAGAATTCTCGGTGTGTCTGCGATCGGACATGTAGTCATCCTCCGACCTACTATTCTATCCCAGGGGATTACCAAAGTACCACGAATTGTAGCTACACAATATTTTCGGAAAGGTCATCACCTCAGCATCAGCTAAGTGGGAAACACCTAACACACAATAACTTACTTAAGAAGCGGTATGGACCATCAGAATTCTCGGTGTGTCTGCGATCGGACATGTAGTCATCCTCCGACCTACTATTCTATCCCAGGGGATTACCAAAGTACCACGAATTGTAGCTACACAATATTTTCGGAAAGGTCATCACCTCAGCATCAGCTAAGTGGGAAACACCTAACACACAGTACACTTACACAGTAAACTTACTTAAGAAGCCGTATGGACCATCAGAATTCTCGGTGTGTCTGCGATCGGACATGTAGTCATCCTCCGACCTACTCTTCTATCCCAGGGGATTACCAAAGTCCCACGAATTGTAGCTACACAATATTATAATAAGTGACAATAAACACAATAAACTTACTTCAAAAAGTGGTGGAAGCTCTGTATACTGCAGACAGACCATCGGAATCCCTTTTCGGTGTGCCGAAGATCTGACATAATGTAGCCATCCTCCCACCTACATTTCTCTGCTCCGGGACCGCCGAGGTACGAGGGGGGCGGGCTGCCGTCATGGACTGCGCCGAGCCTGTGAAACAAACGTGTTGGTGTTATTTTAATTTTATGTTTTAAGTGATATGTAATATAGATTTGAACAAGGATAAAATAAAATATACGCTTCAGTCAAAATAATATCGACTATGTGCTAACAGATGTTGATTAGAACGTCCTCTTGGTGAACGAAGATCATAATGAAAAAAATGTTGCCCGCTCACTACCCAATTAGAAAAAATAGATAGGTAAGTTATTTAAGGCGATCAGTTTTCAGGTGAAGATTAGATATTTGGTGACGTTCTCCAAACCTCATTTAGTAAAAATTGGATTGTCTATGACGATGGATCAGTTTCAGACAGTCCGTGAGTGTGAATATAGACGGCAATATACCCAGTCTCATTGTTCAAACTGTGACTTAAAAAAAGAGAACTTACAAATGTCCAACTTCATGAGCAGCAACAATGATGCCGGAGAAGCCACCGGTGTCTTCAATGATGGCGACAGAGTTAACTTTTTCTAATCTTTTGTTCACGACGCATGCGCCGCCGACGTACGCGAATCCTTCATTTTATAATATATGTGTCAGAATGAATCATTTTTGAGACCAGTAACAACAACGAAAGCAACATATTTTTAAAAATTACAAAGTAAATTTCATACAACGTGTAATATAAGAAACAGATCCGAATATTTAAAGGACAAATCATCGCGCAATATAGTAATTATATGTATACTAATTTATCAAAACAATGTTCATGTGAATTACTTTAGAAATACATGTAATGATATTAAAAAGAAATCGGAAGCGTTTGTCGATATCAAGAAAAAGCAAGTCTGCTGTTCGGAATGTTTAAATGGAATTTAAAATATGTTTATTTAACCAACCGATGTTCTACAAGTTATATATACTTCCTTAAATATTTCTCGTTATTTATTTTACACAATGTATATATATCCAAGTAAGATCCAATGAAAAACAGAATAGAAGAGAATTGTAATATTCTAGTCTTGATTCGAATTGTTTGGGCCAACTATGTAAGGTACATAAGTAGGTATACCACTTCATCCGTAGGTAAAATTTTAATACAATGTAAAAGATGATCATAATTATTATTATATGGTATGGGAATTTAACCCAAATAAATAAGTCTTTGCTTGAAATAAATGAGTGATCTGGGAAATAGGAATTTTGAGAGGATAAAGCTAAACATTATAATTGTGTGTTGGGTGATATTTGTGCATAATACCTGGTTTATATATTGTTAAATGTAAAATAAGCTGCAACTAAATATTTGAAAATGTATATATTAAGCGCTGTAAAAAAGTCACTTGATTGATAGTGCAGTGCAAAACATTATACACCATAGAGAAACGTGAACCAATCTTATCACACTTATTCTTCTTGCTATAAACCAGGAATTACATCCAAAGATAAACCCATTTTTAAAGATCACGTGTATATGGAGATATGTATGTAACTAGGTAAATAGAAAATAAACTAAAAATTAAGTAAATACAACAATACTCACAGTAGGAAGAAAAAATACACAAACAGGCAAATATTTATTAAACATGCAAAAGCGTTATCAAAGCCCGATTATAAATTAATAAAAAGCTTAGGTAGAGATTATATTGATTTAATAAATATATATATATATATATTATAAGGAACATGCAAGTACGCTTAGTAAACAAAATATTAGGTAATTCTGCACAACAACCAGCTAAGTTATAGTTAGAATAGTCTTGTTTATAATTTTAATAAAAAATCAAAGCATAAATTAAATTCGTCTCCCAAATGTTTTAAATCGCCCGCGCCTCATTTTAACACACGTATTAGTGATCGATTATACATGTTACTAAATCGATATTTTTAAAGTAGACCACAATAGTATGATGTCATTTTGTCGCTGTTATCTATGGTTTTTTTACTTAGTTGTGTACTCAATATGTAATTATCAGTTATATTCATTATTTGGTTTTATTTTCGGGAACCAGAGTTACACAAGTAATTACTTGTTATTGTAAGAAAGCAAGGTACGATCTTTGCCCAAGATGGAGTAAAACTTCTTGTTTTAATGTCTCATACAAAATCGCAAAATTTGTACACTTTGAGGTTGATATCACGTGACGTTTTATATCATAACAATCAAAAAGAGTATTTAGCAAAATACTGGCTATTTTATTTTTCTTAGAGGCATCGATTCGGTTTCATTGAGTTATGTTAGGCTTCCATCGAAGCGGAAAGGCGCAGAGAAGTGCGTTTTCAGCCAGTACTACTACATTGGGGCATAGGAAATTAAGTCGCACACTTATTTGCCACACTGATTTTTACTGGTTTAAAAGTCCGCGAGCCTTTTATGTTGGGCAAAACGGCACAGGGAAAAAATGACATCATGTCGCTTGTGGACTATTATAGTTTTTTATGTATAGATATCTTTACCTTAGACGTCACAAGAACATCTGTAATTTAATACAACGAATTTATTATAAATGGAAGGCTAAGTTTAACGATAATACACACAGTATGCCATTATATAAATTGTAGTAAATGATACATGCCTATTTTATAACATTACGTACTTTTGTCATTTTATATGACGGTGAAGTCGGATAGTATCTAGAAAATAATAATTTATTATGAAAATATATTTTTAAATAATATTAAATAAATCCTAGTGATAAAAATAACGAATACCAAAATAAATAGTAAGTAAAATCAATTATAAATGATTCAACTACATAAATGGAAAAGTTTAAAAGATTATTATTTACAATGTCATCTAAATATCTAAAATGATTAAAGATTTCATAGGTTTAAAATGTAGAAGAAATAATTGCAGAAAAGAGAGAATATTATTCACAAGGTGCGAATATGACAACGGAGTTGGGTACAGGTACATTTCAGTGGATTATGGATCCAAAGTGAACAACTGTGAATAAATAGGTGAGGGACTTTGATGAAAAAAGGCGTGCTTTTTAGATAGAATAAGATCTCTGTAACACGCCTACCTGCTGTCCCTCTATTGCACGCATCGTTGGGATATTGTCTTCTGCACATGTCTAGTCTGAAATTGCATGGAAAGAATAAAACTCAATAAAGTGCCACATTTTCCCATTCTTTAAATATAAATCTACGACTGGCAGCCGTAAAATTCGTTGGTATTTATTTCATTTCATATAGGAAATGAAATAAATTGTGTCCCCTTTTTCACTCGCGAATCTTGTGCAAGCGGCTAACGTGTGTAATAACTTTCATAAAATATTCAGCGCCATTACCAAATCCTTTACCTCATACATAAAAATAATGAAGCAAAATTAATATTTCACTCTTAAAGCCTCTGTTAATGCCGCTCCGTTTGTAAACACCATCCTTTATGAGCGTTGGGTTTAAAAGTCAATTTACCAGCGGTGCCTTTTGTACAGCGACCACCCTTGCGACGGCGGCACATGTCATACCTGTTGGTAAAATTAGTATTTTCTTCGTCACAATTTATTTCTTGACCTTCACCTTATCTTCGATTACTTACTAATGACAGACTCCTTTAATAATGGCGCTAAATTAAGATTAATGTAAGACTACGCATCTATACTTACTTACTTACGGTCTTACCTCTGTCCGGATACCACTGTGTGAGCAAGAAATATAAGCATAAAGGGCTGTAATGAGTATACAAATAGGGATAAATCTAGGTAAGGCAATGTAGATAAGTGTAGATATTAACTAAATGCAACAATAAATGTCACTGAGTATCAAGTTCAAGGCTAAACGAGTTTTAAATGCAAAACTTTTATTACTTCTCATTGCTTATAAAATTTGTATAATTTTTAATGCAAAGTTTGTTTAGTAATGTCTACTTAGCATAAAGCCAATATTTGCCCATGTTTGAATGTAATAAAATTTGAATAACAATTCTATTCTCGCAAGATATATTGTAATCATGCTGATCTGAAATAGGCTCTCCATTATATATTTATGTTTTGAAACTGGTAATGATTATTACTACACGATTGTCTAGTTTAGAAAATAAGATTTTTTATTGCATCAAAATTGTGATTTGATTTGTCGTTCTTTATTTATTATACAAATAAATAAAATTGAAGTGTCTGTTTGTAATATTGAAATAGCCGGTTTTTACTACTAAAATATGAATATATATACGGTACATACACCAAAATAACACTTTTTACAATTTTTGTCTGTCTGTCTGTCTGTTTGTTCCGGCTAATCTCTTAAATGGCTGATCTGATTTTGACGGGACCTTTATTGGCAGGTAGCTGATGTAATAAGGAGTAACTTAGGCTACTTTTATTTTAGAAAAAGTCTTTTATTTGACTAAAAAATGAAATAAACTAATTAACACGCGGACGAAGTCGCGGGCACAGCTAGTAAGAGAATATATTTATTTGTCATTCTTGTATATGAGTTCTACTACCGTAGTGTCAATATATGGCATACCCTATCGTATCTCTAGAATGACGTGTAACATTACATAAAGGACAATTATGTTCCATCAGAATATTAAAAGTCCATCCTGAGAAATGAAACCCACATTGGAGCAGTTCCTACTTTTGTTCAAATTTCCATCGGAACTGACCTGATATATGTAGGTACCTGTATATCTGTAAGCAGTTCCATCATACAATATCTTTTTGATACATTATCTACGCAAGCGGAATTTGATTGCTTCACACACATTGATCATTCTATTATTTATTTACAAATCTTAACTAAATTTGACAATTGCATAATTATCTTACATAAAACACAAGGAAAGACCATATTGTGAAGTAAACCACTGATTATAATGACGACATTTATCACGAAATGGCGAGATCGTAATAAAAACCACAGAACTAGATTTAAAGATATTAAAAGTGTTATACTTACTTAGTGATGGCAACGGCAATGTCATACACAGGCAGGCGTCGTTCTCTGAACAGATACTTGCCCATGTCAGTGAGCGCTGCTGCTGAGTCTATTGCGTCACGTCCAACGCGGTTCCTTTCAAGATAAGGTGTCGCATCTCGACCCTAAAAGATAGAATTTAACGTATCAATACGGGTACTTCTATGACAAATTTTTGGAGAAAAGTTTAGTCAGGTTGTGCCAATGTGTTTAATACAACTTCCAGATGACAGGTGGACATTTGAAATGATTTGCTGTCTCCACATAAACTACATCCAGTGACATTTCTAACGAATGCAACTTGTCCCATGGCAATTATTAATGTAACTTTATTCATCAAGAGCCTGGTATTCTAACGTGAGTTAGAAACTAAACATTTCTTCATCATGTATCAGTTGATATTTCATAGTTAAGTAGCCTTGCCTTATTGTGATTAAACTAGGTCTATTAAGAATTCCGTATGTGATCATTTTTGTGTCGCATCTGTATATGTTTTATTACTGATTTCCAGTTATATCTAATAAGCTAATGTATCTCGCAATCATTGTATCAGTTACCAAGCGAAATAGATTTAATTTAATCGGCAAATATTTGTAGGTATTTAATAAATCTATCCTAAAATCTGTTCTCACTCTTAATTATGCATTATCCCCAAACATAGATACTCAATAATATGATATTATTATGAAGACTTATTAGTCACATTGTGGTTAAAGTTTAAAGGCCAAAATCTTGTTTTGAGGTAACTTTCCTAACCTTGAGTAATCAGTTTTTTTACTAATTTCACAAGTTGGTAACCAAACCTGTTTTACCCGTCGCGTCTCTTGTATTTTGTTTGCGTTATGTTAGGTATATTATTGAATTCTCATGATTATATACCATAACAATTAAGTAAATCTGCCATTCATCTCATTAATATTGCAGGTGTTGTTAATTTAAATACATGTTTTTCATCAAAAGCCAATCCAGGTTTTATCGCTCGTATCGTTATGTACCTAATAATTGGAAGAAAGATTGTTTAGTTCATTAGGTAGGTAATCTACTTATTTCATAAGAACCTTCGCATTACCATGATTGCGTGAAAGTACCTAAACTACGTTTATTAAATTTCAGGATGAGCAATATCACATGCACGTCTTTGTTAAACACCTGTAAACGACGATGGACATATGATATTGCTCAGACACTCACAGAGTATAATCCATTATATAGTGTTAACATAATACAAGATCCATCCAGAGGTAGGATCCTGCTGGTCATGGTAACTGATTATAAACATCTTAGTGGTGGAGTTCATCGTTCCAAGTGATTAGTGGGAGTTAAAAAGCACAATACACAAATTTTATTTCTCTTGACTAGACAAAGTTAGCATTCGACCCTGTCTTAACGATTTATTCAGGAATGAAAAATTTTGTAAATTAGGTTCAAAAAAGGTAGAAATAAGCTTTTACTGCTGTGCTACAATATAAGAAACTTCTGATTTATTAGTTTATCATAAAATCTTTTATTAAACCTTAAATCCTCATGCAAGAATGTCAGCGTAATACAGATGTTGGCCTCAGTAAGGTACTTACCTAAGTAGTTCCTTTTTTATGTTAGTGACGAATAAATTACAATTCTTTCTATCTACTAATACTTTGAATATCTCTCACATTATTAAAAACATAGTTAAATTAATAGTATTTTTTTAGTTTATTTAGTTGTATATTATCATTAGGACCAAAATCCACCATTAACTAAACACCAATGTCCGTACACTAGTAAGATATACCTATATATTTTTTTTGTTAAAGAAAGGTTAGGTAAAACTAAGTTTTGGCTGCATAGCACCTAAGTGACCCTAAACTTGATATTTATAATAACGATGTACAGACGTCAGCACATCAAGCTATCCCAATCTGTCAAATTTCCCTAATTGAAAGTGAACCGTATGCTTATGTGATAAAGTTGAAAATCTATAAAATAATTTTGACAGATGGGGTAGCTGGATGTGCTAGCGTCTGTACATTACATTAATCTTGACTCAACATATTTTCAGACATAAGAAATATTTTTTACTAAAGCTATCAAAATTAAATTATTGCTTATAGTAACTTTTCAACCACCAACTTTGTATTAATTAAATAACCACTGTAACTTTCTCGATTATACATATCGCTAAGTCGAGTAAACTAAATACGTAGAAAGCAGTGCACATCACTAAACATTATCGAAGTGTCAAAAAGGAATAAACGTCAAAAGCTTTATATTGTGGCGGGATTTCGAACTGTAGAAATATAAATAATAATTATCAAAATGGCTGGGGAAGCAGTGTTAAAATATTTAATAGACACAAATCGTCCGTATTCATGTGCTGATGTTACTGTGAATCTGCGTGGAACATATTCAAAGACTGTGGTACAGAAAGCATTGGATTCGTTAAGCGAGACTGGAAAAATAAAGTGTAAATTGTATGGAAAACAAAAAGTTTACGCTGCTGTACAACTCGACAATATAGGAGATGACACGGATATGGAAGGTACTTTATTAATGTTCTCGTTTTCATTGAATTTTTAATAAAACAAAAGCAGCAGTTGGTGCTAAAGGGAGGAGCACAGATAATTACTTATTTCTATGGTGAGAAAATTATATTACAAAGTAAATCTCATTTCTATTCAAACCCATGTAATTGGCGGATAAAAAAAACTAGTCAAGCCCGTGGTTTTTTCTTTACTTCGTCGCTTTTTTAAGAGTAGGTACCTATAATAGAATGTCGGTTGTCTTGTCAAAGAAGTAATTTTGGGATATTTCAATTAAGAAAAAATAATCTCAGTATCAGCTCGCAATCTGGGAGTGGTGTTATACGATGTGATTTAAAGAGCATGTAAACCATCAGTCCTGAACCACACCTCTTCCCGGTCGTGTCGCTAATCGTCAAACCAGATCATGAGGACGATGGAATAGAAAGTGCGGTTGTGTTTGCGCACACAGTTTGTTCACTTCATTATGTTCTTATCAGCCGAAAGACGTCCACTGCTGGACAAAGGCCTCCCCACATTTGCCGGTCTTAATTAACTTATTATTATTATCTTATTCCAGACTACGACACTCAAATAAAAACCTTAACAAAAGACTTGGCAGACAAAACAAATGCTCTAAAAACATCTGAAGGCAAACTTAAAAACCTAATTTCGACTCCTACTACTGATTCAGCGAAGCTACAAATTAATGACATAAATGAAAGAATACAAACATTAGAAAAAAAGTTGGACACACTTAGAAACTCGACGGAGGTCTTAAGTGCTGAAGAAAAGAAAATTGTAATGGATGAACATGATAAGCTATTAAAAGAGTATAGGTAAAAAAGATCATTAATTATTTACTTTATCTATTTAAAAGGTAAAAGTAGTTAATATATCACTCAGAAAAAAAGAAAAGATTTATGGTTATGGACCTTCAAAAGTAGAACGAGTAATTATTGGAGAGTTCTGAATTCGAATTCAAACAGCCAGAATTGACTCAGTAACATTAGCCAACTGTTTATGTTTTTTAGACATGTAATATGTACGAAATCCGTCCTTATTTTTTACGTAATAAAGAATGCCAAGATAGATGTTTTAAACCAATGTAGCATCTATATATTCATTTATAACTTATTTTTGTTATACAGAAAACGCAAAAGAATTTCCAACGATATCCTAGAAGCAGTGTTGGAAGGATATCCCAAGTCTAAGAAAACCTTACTGGATGAACTTTGCATAGAAACAGATGAAATGGCTGGCTTTAAACTCATGTCTTAATTTTTTGTATTATTTCAATTTGTAATAAATTTTACTAAATAATGAAATTTTGTTAATTTCTATATTAACCCTAAGATTATTTTTCGATCATAACAAAATCAATATAGCGAATGCCCAATCGTATAAAAAGTAACGATACTTTTTGGTTGCTGTCATTTTATAGCCTGGGATCTGGTTTCTCCTTGGTCACTAAGTTGAAGTACCTACAGTATTATATAGTAAGGGATATTTGTACAGACGCCAGCACATCAAGCTACCCCAATCTGTTAAATGTCCCCAATAGAAAGTGAACCTAATGCTTACGTGATAAAGTTGAAAATCTATAAAAGAAATTTGACAGATTGAGGTAGCTAGATGTGCTGGCGACTGTTCTTTTCCTGCCTTGTTGTTTTGATCAGACCATCATACCAACGACTTTCAACAAGGCTTTGTTGGCTCAGAGCCGCAAGAGCATATATTTAAACAGAATATTCACACACTTTACAATAAGTGTGTCACATATGCCTGTTATAGCTCCAAGCTTTCATAATACTTGCCAGCTATATATATTATATATATATATATATATATATATCAAGCTGATATGGTCTACAAGTTGTTTATTTTCATAGGCACACTGAGTTATTTAAGTTAACTACTCGTTAACTACTAACACTGCGAAAACCACCCTTATTACCAACGTTATAAAATAAAGATGATGATCCACCGAAGTCTCGATTGTGCCATCCATTGATGCGATATGACGTAGCCCTGTTAGACAATAGACACTGCGTATATACACTTACCCTAGATATGATGATACCAGCGATGGATATCCGTACTTTGGGCCCTTTGAGCAGCTTGTACCGGAGGTCGACACCATTCCAGAACGACACGAAATACCGTTTAATTTGGACGTTGTCGCCGCCGTGTAATCTGAAAATGTCTAAATATTAGTATGGGTACGACATTCAACTCGAGACCATTGGCCGTACTTAGTCTGGTAAATTACGTAGGTCATACATATAACGTTTTGGAATTATTATTTGCTATGGTAATAATAAAGAAAGTAGTATAACTAGGTAATATCAATTAGACATCTAAAGCAATAATTTGGTTATTGAAAAAATGCAACGAGGAATATAAATCGCTGTTTTGAACATTACAAAGATAAACATCCAGACTCAAAACAACAATTTATAGGCCACACAAATAGTTGCTCTGTGCGGGAATGGACCTTTCCCGTCTGATTCTGGTCATCGAGTGTTCAGAAGATTGCACAATCTCGGCGCTTAACATAACATAATCAGTAAGTAAATAATTAATGAAACATACCTATAGCCATCATAATCAACGATGACCAAAATCTCGGGGTATATAACGTAGGGGGCTTCGCGTTTTCGGCGCGAGTGTGGCTCCGCCGACCGCTTTCTCCTGAAGCGCTTGCCGAGATGATCTGGCTCCATAAATGCTGAAGAATAATGCAAAAAAAAATATAAAATTAACAAATACTATATAAATATAGACTTTAAAATTTGAGGAACTTTCAGTTCCTTCCTCATTGCGGGTTGTTTTTGATTAGTAAACCATAATTTGTAAAGATCTAATTGAAGGTAATTAATCGAAATTAAACGTCGTAAGAGATACAATACAAAACCGCTGATATATACATATACATAATCAGATTGCACTCACGCCTCAAGTTTGAAGTAAATGAGTACGATAGTGATCTGAGTCACTAATTTGTTTTATTTATTAAGCTTAAATTAAATGCTTCGTATTTCGTACCCCCATGTGCTATTTAGGAATAGGGATTTTAGTACGTAGTAACAAATATAGGATACAGAAATATGGAAATAGTAGCTAGCGTAATGGGTCATATTCGACTCGAGTTAATTCACTTATTTTCCTTCATGCTTAAATCATAGTAACCTATTTATATCCAAATCTACAAATGCAACGTTATAATGCTGCATCGATTGTAAATCAGAAACAAAGTTAATAGGGTGCTTAAGCTACGTAATACGTAAGGAGTTTGAGTTGAGATTCGTTACTCTCTGAATTTGATTTCATACAAAATTCGTTAGTAGAATTCCTTGCTTGAATATTGTTGTGACGTAAATTGTAAACTCGATCTACCTCGTAATTCAATTTCAGAATGGTTTAAATACTAGAAGTAGCACACAATATTGAAATATTGAAAGGATTTGAAAAGAGAAGAAGGTACAGACGCCAGCACATCACACACGATCTGTCAAATTTCTTTTATAGATTTCCAACTTTATCACATAAGGATAAGGTTCACTTTCAATTGGGGAAATTTGACATATTGAGGTAGCTTGATTTGCTGGCGTCTGTAAATTAAACCATATTTGAACTTCGAGACGCCAAAATTTCGCTTACAAGCCTTTATTTGAATATGTGGGTATCCAATAAGTACAAATACATATTAGATAATTAGCCTTGAACGAACATCTACTGAGTTCTTTTATTTGCCGTAATAATATTTAATTGGTATCTACCATTCACATAAAATTTCCAGACGCCTTTTATTTTTGTAAGATCCGATTTAATATGCAAATGCAAGCATTATGCGAGTCATTTAATACTTATTAGATATTATAAAATGATGGATTTTAAAAACAGAACAATTATATCTATATTTATTGCTTACATAAATTAAGTACTAACAGTTTTAAATCAAAACTTAATTTTTTTTGAAGGAAGGAGTAAGATTGTACATAACATCGATGTTGTGGATTTAGATTGGCCTCCTTCATATATATGCGTAAAGAAAGAGACAGACAACGTTGACGGTGTCAATTCCTCTTCTTTAGGTGACAAGAGTAACATAAAAGTATGGATATGATATTATAAAATACGTTTATTCATTAAACTACCACAGATAATAATTAAAGAGGAAAGTATCATAAATATGATTAATATCCTTTTAAGGTTCAAACCAAAATGAGATATATTATAATTTATAAGTCCTTTTATATATTTTATGGCTACCAGTTGTTAGTTTCTCAAGTTTAGCGATTGCCTAGCAATTATATAATAATAGGCTGACTAGTGGGTTTTCCTAAGAACTGGTAAAATTATCTATTCATGATTTGACAAGTTAGGTATTCTCTATGATTCTATTAGCTGTTCCATTCGTAGTTTAAAAATAATATGTGACGTTATAGAACGTGACCTTATGACCCGAGACACATTAACGTTCTTATTAGCAAAACGAGATGTCACTAATACAAAAAATAAACGACATTATAAGTTAATAGCGCTTTTGTATTATAATAGGTAATATTGTCATTCCTGCTATAAATATTAATTAAACAATTTGTTTTTAAAGTCTGGGTTTAATAATATGTCAAATTAATATTGATTATATGAATTTTTCATTGTTGTCGTCTCTATGGTGGTGTAAATACAGAAAGAAAAAAAATTAAAAAAAAACATGCAGGGAAGTCTTTGGGGACTGCCGATAGAAGTGAAAACCATTTTTTATTCTCATACTCTGAAAATAGTTTTTAAAAAAAGTGCACAACGCCGCTCAAGGAGTTTTCACTTAACAAATGCTGCGGTCGTGTGAGTGACTTTACGGCCAGTGTGAATTAAAAAAAATATAGATCCTCCGTCTTACGAATATTCGAACAGGTCACGTGTCTTGACGCGAGTTTACAATTTTTCTAAAGAAGTTTTTACTTCAAAAGTATTCGTTGAATACGAAAGTAGTAAGTAAAATTCTACATGTATGTTTATATTAGTTATATTAAGTATATATCTACTAACAGAAGTAATCAAACAGAATAATCTATGAATCTTGTCTACTAATGCAAGCCTTATATAGCGTATAAAAAGATATACATGTCTTGCGTTGGTTCCTTATACTCGTACTTACGAAATTATTACTGTCACTTCGATCGCTTTTACAATGAAAAACAATCACCTAACTCTTCTATTTGCAATAAGATTAGGTAATCAAATTTGTAATTTTGTCGCTAGCATTAAGATAATGAGATATTATATTGTTGTGACATGGATTTCTACAGTTTGGAGATTATACTTACTTATCTTTTTGACAGGCTTTGTAGAGATTAATCAAGTATTTTTATTAAATATAATGTATTATTCAAAAGATCCGAATATCGAGTACAGTCGTCGCCCAGTCACGTCACTTGGGTGGATACAGTTTGACCTTAATAGCGTCTTTATTGCAAAGTTTATACAAAGGTTTTGGTAGAGCATGTGTGTCTATGTAAGTGTCGTCGTGTGTACCTGGATCCATAATACAATTATGGCATAAATTAATCCAAATTCTGCGTGTTCCAGTGACAGGAAACAAAATGATTTCATACTTCCCCACGCGTGTTTTAGGTTCGTGTTCGTACTCAATGCGGCGATTTTAGCTGTTTGCTTGTTATGTCATAATCGCCATGCTTGGCCATGGGAGTATGATCGACATAGTACCCAGAGAGACGCCGCGGCGCCGCTGCCCGTTCTTTTCTCCCGTCACCGCACCCCACCCAGATATGGTGAATATATAATAATAATAATATCCTGGGCAAATTTACACACGGCCATCTGATCCCAAACTAAGCAGAGCTTGTACTATGGAAACCAGAAACCTGATATATTACTGTACTACTTTTATAAATAACTAGCTGTGCCCCGCGGTTTTACCCGCGTTAAATTTTATAAATTATCATAGCTCCTCCCCCGTAGGTGATAGTGTGATAATATGTAGCCTATATGTTGACCTGACACCTTAGTAATATTTGTGCAAAATTTGAAGTAAATCCATGCAGTCCTTTCTGAGTTTAGCACGGACATACATACAGACAAACAGACACACAGACAAAAATTCTAATAACTATATTTCTGGCTTCGATATTGATTGTAGATCACGCCCCAAGTATCCTTTTTTAAAAATATTTAATGTACAGTTTTGACTTTCCTGCGATTTTATTATATGTATAGATTAAATACATTAAATACATACTTATATAAATAATTACACCCAGACTCAAGACAAACAGATATGTTCATGCACACAAATATCTGTCCTGGATGGTAATCGAACGCACGACCTCCAGCGTTTAAAGCAAGTATATTCCAACCACGCCAACAGGCCCGTCAATCAAAATTCACGGTTATTTCATAGATGTGCCATAGCCATCAAAGTGGTTTAATTTCTGAGCATATGCGTGATTCGAAGAGTACGTTACCCTGTCGGTCCCGGTTGCAGTCATGAGACATCGTTAAGGCACGTCAGAGGTCTACTGGGCGGCTTGAACAACTCTGATACTAGGGTAACTACATACGATAAGTAAGTAAGTACGTAGATCAATCTAAATGGTCCAATAAATAAATAGGACAATCGTAACTTTGTGGTACAAAAGATTTCAACGCATCGCTGTTCGACAAAACGATTCGACGGTTGACAAAAGAATCGCATACTGTGGTAAGAAACAAGGTCGAACTTAATAAGTGAGCGAAACTTGTTATTAAGCTATAATTTTATTTGTTTGATTTTGTTGGACCCAATACTCCCGTAGAATTGAAATAATAATAATGTTATCTATTACCTTTACCTAACATCTCATTAATTGCTTGATTTGTTTTGATTTAATTTTATATAATGGACGAGAACTCTTGATATAAATAGGTGAAAAAATTGTAATGTGTATATGTATCCCAGGTATACAATATTCTAATTATACGAAGTGACTTTTAATTTTGTTTTTTAGTTCGTTTCTTTAAATTTGTACACCTATTTATATCAAGAGTTCTCGTTCATTATATAAAAAAATATGAAGTTCTAGCGAAGATTTTAGTGAAAGGACACTAGGCAGCGTAATAGCGAACATTTTAGTGAAAGGACACTAAATTCGCTTCGAGCTGTTTGAATGGAGCGATCAGCAGAATGTAATTGAAAATGTTCGTAGCGAATTTAATTTTTTTAAAGTTTTCTATAGACTACATCCGCACTAGAGGAATGAATTCCTGTGTTGCGAGGTACTTCACAAACATATCATCTATATAACTACGTATTTACAACAGAAAAGTAGTATATGTAGTAAGTATATCAATTATCTGGTTTCCATTATACAAGATCTGTTTGGTTTGGGATCAGATGGACGAGTGTGAATGATGTCCCAGGATTTTATTATTATTTTTCTGTATTTTTCTGTAATAGCCGGACTCAAATTACATACAGACTCAGAACAACTATTTAGGGGTCACAAAAATAGTTGTATTGCGCGGGAATGGAATCCGGGTCACGGAGTGGCGAGGCTCTGTTCGTTATTCAGTTAGACGATTGAAAAACGGCGAAGACTTGATCATCTCTTGAAAGTGAGGACTATGGAAAATTACTTAATAATATACTGGCGAGGTGCTAAATATTTAAATAAAACTTTGATTAAATCGAAGTGCCAACCTAATATAACACGTGTTGGAAGCGTAGCACTAATGTAAAAAATATTAAGATTTTAGTTTTGACACCTATAATTACAACCATTATTTTCAATATTGTATACAGGGTGTATGAGGCAGTGTAACGGAAAGGGCTAGCTATCGTAGATTCAGTCCATGATTAATATCATGATTGCCCTGTTGGTCTTTTGGTTACTGACGCTGACTATTAGGCCACAAGTTGTGGATTCAATTTTCGACGGGCCTGTGGCGTGGTTCGTAAATGCTTGCCTTATGCGGCGCGCAAGGTAAGCATTCATGAGTTCGATTGCCACCCAGTACAGATATTTGTGTGCATGAACATGTCTGTTTGTCCTGAGTCTGGGTGTCAATATCTATATAAGTATGTATTTATAAAAGAAAAGTAGTATCTCTTCACACCTTCACACGGACATTCTTCATACCTGGCTATCTGATCCAACTAAGCAGAGCTTATACCATGGAAACTAGATAACTGATATATGTATGTAGTACCTACATTTGCTACTTTTGTTTTTGTAAATACATACTTATATATAAAAAGCAAGAAAAGAAAAGCAAGTATCAACTAACCACGCCAACCGGTAAAAAAAAGAGTGTGTGTACTTATGTACACGCGTTAGAAGTTATACTTCTTTGGCGTATGGAAATAAATAATAAATTATTAGTATCACCGTCGTATATGAAATTTATTTAATAACAACACCAAAATAATATTTATTTATTCACACTGTTTAATTGTACCCTTACGAAACACGTGTTCTACATATAAAAATACTAGAATATACAACTTGAACATAGTTATCAATTTTCATACCACCTAGAACTAACTTCATGCTGTTAAATTTAGGTGTCGGTGTGCGCGCGCATCGTACCACCTAGAACTAACTTCATGCTGTTAAATTTAGGTGTCGGTGTGCGCGCGCATCTTAAAAATTCACTCTCATCATTTTACTCCATCGCGCCAAAAGAAGTATAACTACAAAAATATTTATACAACTCCCAAAAGAATAGAAACATTAATTCACGGTGTACGTAGAAACATTATACCTTTCTCAGACCAACATTACCTCCCTCTTCTTCCGAAGATAAGTGTCAGTTCACGCTAGAGTTTTTCTGACACCCTATATAAAAATATGATAAATATTTGCATACCTACCTAGTATGATAATAGAAGCTACTTAGTACGCTACGATAAGATCCAAAACATATTAAAATGCAAATTTGGAGTAACTGTATTAGTCAATTAATTCTCTAAGATACACCTGTGTAGAGTTTATAGTCTATGGCAATAAAGTAGTCTTCTAATTAGTGATATTCTGTTGCTGATTAATTTATTATGATTAATAAATAAGGTAATTATTGGACGTAAACACGTGTTTCTTGGTGGGAATATTTTCTTTGGTCATGGGACGAATTACGATTGATTATAGTCGCCTATTCGTATTATATTTGTAACTAGCTGTGCCCCGCGCTTTTACCCGCGTTAAACTTTATAAATTATCACAGCTCATCCCCCGTCGGTGATAGCGTGATAATATGTATGTAGCCTATATGTTGACCCGACCTCTTAGTAACATTCATGCAAAATTTTAAGTAAATCCATGCAGTACTTTTTGAGTTTAGCCCGGACATACATACAGACAAAAGTTTGAAAAACTATATTTTTGGCTTCGATATCGATTGTAGATAACGCTCCAAGTATCCTTTAAAAAAAATATTCAATGTACAGTTTTGACTTTCCTACGATTTTATTATATGTATAGATATATAGCCATTATTTATGTTTTTTATAGGTAAGTACATATCATTGGCCGTGTGTCACTTGTAATTAGTAATACACAGAGCAAAAAAAAATGACATGGCTGCTGGCGTGGTTGGCAAAGGCTTGCTTTTCACGCCAGTGGTCGTGGGTTTGATTCCCATCCAGGGGCTCTACTGGCTAAGTCGCCGAACATCGATTTCTAAAATGGCGTTCAAATAAACAAAGGTTAAAATGACTTAATCAACCGTTAAATCGACTTCAACGTTGACAATCGATTCCGAACCATTTATGACGTCACATGTGCTCATGGAAGCCGATTTAACGATTGATTAAGTCATTTTTAATCTTTATTTATTTGAACGCCATTTAATAAATCGATATTCCGCGACTTAGCCGGTAGAGGCCCAGGACAGATTTATGGACCAATACCTGTCCTGAGTGGGTATCGAACCCACGACCTGCGCCGTGAAAGGTAAGTATTTAGCAACCACGCAGAGAGGTAGGGCACAGCGTTCATTCGCTCGAAGAGCAGCCCGACTGGGGAAGTACCTCCACCTTACAGAAGACATTCCTTAGTAATAATATTAATCATTTAATGTTGTGTTTCTGAGTGTGAGTAAGGTCGCCAGAGCTCATCGGGGTGGGGGGAAGGGTCAGCAACACTTGTTTGCTGACTCTTAAAGGCCGGCAACACACCCGCGACCCCTTTGGTGTTGCGAATGTCCATGGGCGGCGGTGATCACTTACCATCAGGTGACCCACTTGCTCGTTTGTCGACCTCAGACATAAAAAAAAAACCACGCAACCTGGCCGGTCAAGTGATAAGATAGTAAGTATTATTTGCAATGCCAGGCTTGAATCATTAACAAAAATAAAAAAAGTCATAAATTTTAACCATCGCCCTCTCCAGCACCCGGGGAAAACTGGCAGATTTAGGATGGTGGCAAAATTAGGATTCCCTTGCTAACACCCTTACGGAAAATGCAGGTGTCCTTCCACTGGCTTTGTATACTACAAAAAACATACCTGACTGATATGTTTGTAGTGGACAACTACAGTATAAAACCTACTTGGTTTTGTTGTAATATTTAATGGACGTATAATTATGTGTACAATAAAAACATATATATTATCAGTATTAATTACAATACTTAGAAAAGATTGCAATGCCTACAAAAACATTAAATAGGTTTCAGTTTGCAAAAGTAAATAATTATGTTGTTATTAGATATCAATTATAAAATTTTATTAGGTAGGTATAATCAGTGATGTGATTAGTATACTCTTAGATAATTAAAATAATAATGGTGTTTTAATTATTTTTAGTAGTTTGATTTTACGTGAAATAAACAAAAACTATAATAAATTACGACTATAATATAATATCCATAATATCCCTTTGTTATTACTAGTGACTCTTAACAAAGGGATATTATATTATTGTTGATACGTCATTTTCTAGTCGGATATGTTAATATGATCGTAAATTATGACGCCTCACTAATGTATTGTTTTAATCTTATCATTGTTTTGATGGACGCCTAATTTATTATAGAATTAATTGAAAGTCAATAAAACCAATAAGCCGGAAAACAGATATTGATACGGAAATATTAAGCGACATTTATATAAATAATATGTTGTTTGAATTTAAATTGATTAGGGATAAAATTGAGCCCGTGTTATTTTGGAAAATCACGTTGCACCTACCCATTAAGTGCTGGTGTGTTAAATGGATGCGATTAAGTAATTATGTTATATTTTAAATATATGTGTAGCTAATATCTTTATAACATTAATGTTCTTCCTCGTAGAACATTCTCTGACTAAATCGGAGATGTTCTCAAGAAAGCCCAGGTCAGAAGTACCCCAAACGACCATGTATGAAGAATAGAATGACAGAAAACGAGGCAAAAGAATTGTGCAAGGACCGTGACATGGAACTCCGTTATCTCTGCCTACCCCTCTGGGAAAGAGTCCATGTATCTTTATAATATTAGATACTCATAATATATTATGCACATAAATTTTAGACA
Source organism: Pseudoips prasinana (assembly GCA_951640165.1). Lineage (NCBI taxonomy): Eukaryota > Metazoa > Arthropoda > Insecta > Lepidoptera > Nolidae > Pseudoips > Pseudoips prasinana. Next base: position 12,988,836 of record OX621254.1, read on the forward strand.
AATGGTTCTATTAAATACAAAAGTCATTAATTTAAGTTTGACATTGTTTCAGGCACATTTAGATTTTAAATGCGTTTCTACGTGGTGGCATTCGATAACCGGTAATATTAACATAATCGATTATCAATATTATATTGGATACGATTTAATCGATTGATGCGCATGCACGTGATGTTAGCACAACTTTATAGGTGCTACACGTGCATCTACAGAGCTGTGCTTACATCACGTTCGTCACAGATTGTCCACAGATGCTACAATCTTTCAAATAATTATTGTTAAACATTGTTCTCAAAAGTGTAAGGAACTCATCTTAAAAAATAATAAGAGCATGTCTTGGTACACACAATTAAATATTATGGTATTTCGTACCAATAACAGATTAAATAGTCATGGAAACAATAAAATATACTCAACGTTGCAAGTAATTTTTTTTTTATTTCGTGCAAACTAATTCTCGATATACAGAAATATTACATATATATATTTATTTTATATAAACAAAAATATGTATTTGTGTGTAGCATTTAAACTGAAATTTAATTTTACTACTAGAAAAGTAGGTTAGGTTACTGCGGTAACAAAGCAAACACCAGCAAAAGCTTATTACAGTAACTTACCTTTCTAGTAGCAAAATAGATTTTCAGTTACGCCCGGGTCAACATAGTCAATGTCTAATTTAATATTTAGTCATTTAAAAATACTACCACATGCGGAGACTTATTTAATGATTTATTAACATAAAATATGGTCTAAATCGTAATAATATAATTAATAATACTATATAGTTTTGAGATAAATAAAATTTGCACGCCATAATTATGTGGCAGAATATGTGAATGTATTAAACTATGTAACATCTATTTTGTACCATGTTCTTGCAAATAAACTATTGATTGATTAATATTTTTAACTAATTATTACATGTTTTTGATTGTGGCTGAACGACTGTATGTGAATGTGGACATAACTCGCTGACACTGCTCAGTGTACCCCTTTGCTTGCATTAAGTGACCTCTATTGTGCTTCCTAACCTAACATGTCCGAATACTGGTAAAAAGTTTAAAGTGTACTGTTAAGTAGAAGGGAGAAGAGTAAGACACTTACCGAAATCACTTAGATGGTCTCCTTCTATAGGGTCTCTTTTAATGATGACGTGTCGGGCGCCATTGAGGGCACGTTTTAGCCTTTCTTGATCTTCATCGTTTCTTTTCACTGGAATTTTAAAACAAAGATTATCATTAGCGAATTCTGTGAAAATCAAAGAATGAAATTCTTTTCAGTCTGTCTGTGTCCCTTCTACATGAACGTGTTAAAAACGCCACACTATCTCTATAAAAGAAATTATATAATTGAAGTCGACAATTATAAGGAGTAATAGATTACATTACATTAGATATCAATATCTCAACACATGAATAAAAAAATGATTTTACACTGACTACAGAAATGGGTCAAGTTCAAAGGCGCTAGCGTTACATCACCTTCCCTGCGCCCTCACAAGGATATATTTACGTAATCTTTTTGATGAACGTAGAGTTACTAATATTTTTAATTATTAAATATTATTTAATTATTATATTATATTTATTAATTATTAAATTAATACTTATTTTTGTACTTAAATAATATCTATGGCGGTGTTAGTAGTCCCAAGATATTATTATATTAAGGACCATATCGGTCATCCTTAACAAGGCGCCGTCCTTACCGGTGGAAGTTCACTATTGATGCAGACTATATCGGTCATTATTAAGACTTCTATGTAATCATTAAACGACAGTTTCCTATTTTCAAATACCATATAGACTGTTCTGATTGAATTTGGAATTCATATGCATGCTGCAATACTATGGAAACCTTATTTAACAATCGTTTCTTTAGTCATTAATATCAATGTGTAGTTGACACGGCCGTACTGAAGATGTCCATGTACTCACCGATAGGTAGTCCAGTATCAATGGAGACCATGTCTATCATGCTGGAGGGGTCCATGAACATCTCGTCGTCCTGCGCCGCCGACGTCATAGAGTCAGGAATAGGCCGGATCACCAGGTCATGACCTATTGAACCTTCCTGTGGACAAATAGTTGGTTATTACTTAGGTAAAGGAAATTTTATTATATTAGATACTCATAATGACGGTCACCGTAGCTTAGTTGGTAATGCTCCTGCCTACGAAGCTGGTGGTCCTGGGTTCGAATCCGGGTAAGTGCAAATATTTGTGTGATGAGCACGAATATTTGTTTCTGAGTCATGGATTTTTTCTATGTATTTAATTATGTATCTATCTATATAAGTATGTATATCGTCGCCTGATACCCATAGTACAAGCTTTGCTTAGTTTGGGGCTAGGATGATCTGTGTGACATTGTCCCTAGATATAGATATTATTATTATAAAGATATTATTATAATTAAGCACCCTTTAAATTAAACGCTGTGAATTATTAATATGGTTTAAAATTTTACGAAATGCAAATATTAAGGATTCTCCAGCTTCGACCATCATTTCGTCGTCAAAGTTTAAAGTTAACGATTTTCCAGCTTTTATTTAGCAATTAAACGGTCACCATAGCCTAGTTGGTAGTGCTCCTGCCTACGAAGCTGGTGGTCCTGGGTTCGAATCCCGGTAAGTGCAAATATTTGTGTGATGAGCACGAATATTTGTTTCTGAGTCATGGATGTTTTCTATGTATATCTGTATTTATCTATCTATATAAGTATGTATATCGTCGCCTGGTACCTATAGTACAAGCTTTGCTTAGTTTGGGGCTAGGATGATCTGTGTGACATTGTCCCCAGATATTATTATTATTATATTATTAATTAAATCTGGAAAAAATAACTAAATGTGTGGTTTTTCTGGTAGGTATGTGTTATCGTAATAAGACAAAATGTTGATATGACACAGGTTTTTGTGTTAAATTACAGTATATTCTTTCCATAAACAGGATGTTTTTATTTTTGCAACAATGTTTGAAAGGAAAACGAAACAAAGAGGAGGTTACAGACATGAACCTAAAAATGTTATAAAATCATTTTATGTTTAAAAATGCTGTAAAAATGTAGATAAGATTTGAAAGTATTGTGTCATTATAATAAAAAGTTTTCGAGAATTCACTTTAATGAGTTCCTTGATATTCCATATATGCTGGAAAATACGATAAAACGGTATCCTGCATACCATAGACGATATATGTAAATCTATATTACATTGAACATAACTCGTGAGCAAAATTGAACTAATATACTTTAAAAAGGTAAATTATGGTATACGGCTCATTTATATATGTGTTGTTTGTAGTGTATACTGCATCTCAATATTTCCTATATAAGTCTTTGTTGTATATTTTTTTTAATTGGGTCGACTCCAATTCCAGCGATATATACAGATAAAATATTAAAAAAGAAGGAATAAGTGGTGCACCCTAGGTTTTTAGCGCCTCGAAAAAGAAGCATCGAGGCATTGTTCCATTTTTAAAAACTGGTGTTAATTCTAGTTTTATGTTATTTACTAAGACATAACGTCTTCAACAACGTTATACAAGTGGAGGTATTTTTATTCCTTATTGATTCGAATTCTCCATAGAAACATACAGTAAATTCTCCATTGCCTAACTGGGGTAGGACTTCAACTTGACTGTGATGGACTTTACAAGAGTTTGATTGTGATTAAATGACAAAAACACTACATACATATATATTATGTATATAATGAGAGCATTATTTATATCCATGGTTAAGAAACAATATTTTTTTATTACTTGTAGTTCTGGGCTGTAATTTTTACTAAGCCCACGGCATTTCGATCACTAATTAATTTTTCAACAAGTTTTTATTGCAATACGAAAATTAATATCCCAATACCGGTAGATTTTTTAACCAATAGTTACAATTTATAGAACACACAATCTTTGCGGATATTATACAGACAATTAAATAGTTAAGGTCAAATTCTAATCCGACTGCGATAGTTATAACTGAACAATTATAATCACCAAAATAGAACTTCAATTACTGTTACAAAGCTCAGCTCGTAACTGTTGAGTGTATTTATATAAATTGAATGTCAATAGTACATCGCGAAGAAATAAGAAACAATAAAAAAGAACGCTTATTTCGTTGGCCTAAATATCAAATTGCGATAACAACGATAAAAGGTTCTTGTGACAAAATGTCAAATGGAAGTGGCCGTAAAAGTTAGGTGGCAGGTCGACATTTTTAGACAAAAGACAAATTTTAAGTGTATGTTCATAGTAAAAGGTGAACATAAATATATAATTACTGTTTTAAAATACATGTGGGGAACGACAAGAATAAAACCTTATTAACAATAATTTAAACTTTTATTTGCTGGTAAAATCTTATGACCTGTCCGCTAGCACAATGTCCTACGACCGCCACTACCCTCCCCCTCGCACACCTCTATATCTCTTTTCTTCCTCTTACGTTCCGTTTCCCACATACATAGAATTGACTTCAGCTTTTATCTATGTCAACTAATTTGAACAAAATATATATATGGGATGATTCTTGACTTCTGTCAGCATATATTTTTTCTGTTGTTACGGAAATGTTTATCTATGACCTTTTTTGATTGAAATATATATGATATGATTCTATCTTTTGAAATCGGTTAATAAATAAGTAAATAACTTTTGTCTATTTTTTGAGCCACCGATAAATAAATAATATCCTGGCACATTATTGACACGCGGCCACCTGATCCCAAATTAAGTAGAGCTTGTATAATGGAAATTGGATAACGGATATACTACATATACTACTTGTCTTTTGTAAATATACACCTATAGATAAGTACACCCAGACACAGGAAAAACAGACATATTCATGAACACAAATATCTGTCCTGGGTGGGGATTGAACCCACGACCTGCGGCGTGAAAGGCCAACCAGCCCGTCAATAGCGGAAACCTTAAGTAAATTTTGGCATAGCCCTCAGTATTGGATTAGACGCATTTGGGTGCTTGGTTAGACTTTCCATGCATTACCGGGGAAGTAGTTTAATTTCTGTGCATCTCCATGATTGCGATAACAAGTATTGCTGTCACTTTAGAAAACTGTCATTAATTAATGTCAGAGAAACACTGAGTGGATTGGGTTACTCAAACAGAAGGTTAATAAGCATATAAAAAAGTTAATTGCAATTCGAAGTGGAAAAAATCAACGAAAAATATTAAGCAAAGTAATTGTTTTCTGTTGACGTGGAACAGTGTAAATAGATGACGTAGTAGGTACCTATAGTGGTAAATCTGTACAAAAAGATGTTGTCTATTCACACGTAGGAGCGGCACTTTGGCAATCGACCTTAGTCTTATTTGCACGCCATTGTGTCTATGGTTTCACACAACGTACCAATTTTATATATGATTGGCTATTGTGGATTATAGAGCGGATTTTTAGAGGGTTATCTGATGGAAAATAATAGGTTACATGTATAAGATCTCAATCTCCCAGGCTGGATTATGAACGTTTTCAAATGTAAGTCTTCAAACACAATCTCTTCATACAGGTTATGAATGTAACCTTAAAAAGTGCAAGGCCTGTATTTTTTATAAAACTCAGATCTGAATCATGCTTAAGTTAAAACTAGAGTACTTGTTTCGTAATTTTTTTATTGTTTGACAACTTACGTCAATACCGAAACAAAAGGTTTTGTTTCATCTCTTATGATAATGCAGCAACCGTATAAAAATACCGATGATTGGGAACAATAATTTTATCCATAATTATGTATGTTTCTTAATTTGTTTTCGTTTTTTACTATGACAACACCCGCAAATCTTGACAAACTTTAATTTATAAGGTTAAAATTTTTGTCGTTGCCATAAAACGTAACTAACTAAAATGTACCATTGACCAAAAATGTTAATATCTATCAGATCACACCTATCACAACAAAAAAAAACACATGTTACAGCCATCAACGAAGGGAAATATATTTTCATTCCATAAATATTCAAAAGCATAGTTTTCAAAGGCCTTAGTAACACGATATTATCCCATAATCATTAAGTTCTAGTCACGTCTCCACTCTGTAGTTTATGGTTAGCCGCGCATTGACATTGGAACGTGTTTAAAATCCAGAAAACGTCACCTCCGGTCTATAATATAAAGTTTAGTGCTAAATCTTTAGCATTGAAACAGGAAAATATGAGTAAAATTGTTTAAAATACACATTTTTAGTAATATTTAATAAATAATTTCGAACTGTAGAGGAATCCAAAGGTATGCCTTATCAAAGCCTGTTTAATTTTAGTAATATTTTTAAAATTGAAAATAGCCATCCCGTGATTATTTGTTTTACAGTCCATGGTGAAACATAAACTATGTGTAGTATTATGTGGTTAAGAAAAAAACAAGTGCGCTTTAGACTACACGGCTGAAGTAAAACTTAAAATGTAACGGCTTTGAGAGAAAGAGAGAAAGAAAATGTGTGCTCGCCAATCTCACTCTTGCACCGTCAGCAATATACAAAATATTTCTCTCTCTTTCTATCTTCACTAACTTATATCACCGTCTCAACTTCCGTTCGTCCAATCACACTTTTCGTAACGCTGCTTATTACCCATTTACCAGCATACTTCCCAAGACAAGCATGCGTAAATAAGTTTGACTTCAATAATATACTCACTAATTGCCCTGTGTAGGTTATACTAGAGAAGAATAATGTCTAATTAAATTAACAAAGGAGAAGCATATTATGCGTTCTGAGCCCATGGGCAGCTATTTAAGTATTTACTCAGATGGATACCTCGTACCATGACTCCGTATTTATGATGAACCGTATTTTCATCCGGCTTCGAAAAAAAGAGATTATCAATTCGACTTTAGATGTTATTGAATGGTTCGCGTGCGTACTGAAACGAATTTTATAATGATTGTTGTTCGATAGTATAATATAGAATCTAAATAAATAATAAATAAATATTTATTTTAGTATTCAACCCATTTCTGTTGGGATCGGCTCCTAGTCTAATCGAAGATTGATAAATAAGTACCTTGCACCCTGCTTGCACCCAAAAGACACGGGTACCTATGTAATCACAGGTGCATAGGCCCGACAAAATTTTTTGCACGTCTAGGACACAGAGATATAGTCAATAATTCAACTTAACCTAATAAAATTAAATTGCGTGCGTTTGCCAGTGTTTTTATTTCATTACAAAATTTATAAATTCATTCACGCATGGATTCCTAATTATGTTAAGGCTCTTCAAATTAACTGAGTTTCGCTGCTTTGATTTGTTTTGTGGAGCAAGATTGTTGGTAATAAAGGAATCATTATTATTTTACCTCATTTACCTATCAATTATGTTTGATTTCATTACTTAGGGTTCCATACTCGAAGGCTGCCTGTTGCAGAGCCTCTTTTATCTCTCTATCTGTCTGTACTGCTGATGAGATAAAGACAAACAATTTTCACATAGTGCGTATTTCTGTTACCTCTATAACATAATCAAGAAATTTCCATGATTTTTGCTCGATGACTGACTATTTTTTCTGATGGTACTCGTCTACGAGTCGGGCTCACACTTGGACGGTTATTATTAAGCCGAAAGATAAAGGTGAAAGTTTGTGAGTACCTATGTATGTTTTTTACTTCTTCACGTCTAAATGGCTGGAGCGATTTTAATGAAATATGGTATGGAGTTAGATGACATCCTGGATAAACACATAGGCTTTAATTTATAAAGTTTAACGCGGCTTAAACTGCGGGACACAGCTAGTAAGAAATATACACTATTCACGACTGAAATAAAACTTTGTCTTGCTGGTTTTCTGTCACCAATCATTTTAACAATTTATAAACAAATAAGGTAGTAGTTTGCAGAACCTGGATTTATTGTACGATTTTACTGTTTAATTAACGAAAGTTCAACTTCCTTTGACTAGTTAAAGAGCTGGTGCTAACACGGTACGACCCAAATACGAGTGGCTGAATCGGAAATGTGAGCACAGACAATAGCAGGCTAATGCTTAAAAAAGCAACAATTGTCGATGAGTTACTTTTTTTTTATTAATAAGTGTATGCCGACACTTGCAATTTGTCAAGTTTGATATTTATTTGTGTAATACCTGTGTGAGTGCGAATATTCGACGTGTTCCTGTCGTGTATCACTTAACATTGGTACGTTTATACGTTGAAATTATTAAAAAACATACAATTCGAAATGACACTTGGAACTTAACAGGTGGCTTATATGAATGCTAACTCACCACAATGAGTTTGCCATGTGTAGGATGTCTTCTGATGAGTAGTGCAGCGCCATTTTCTTCATCTTGGTAGAGATCACCCATCTCCTCGTTACCTTCCTGCGGAAAAGAAACAATATTACCATTAGCTATTGAAGAACCCAATGATTAAATCAGGCTCAAGAAGAACCTGCAGAGACTGTTTCACTTTTGACCAATTTGTGTGAAAAAGAAAAAATGAGGTTTTGTATTTTTCTATTTCCTCCTTTCAATTTTTGTTCAGTAATCAAATAAAAAGAATAATCTATGCTTGTCTATTTTATTTTTATATGGAATCAATCGGCATGGCACATAAAATAAAAAAAAAGACTGTCGAAACTTATGTTGCAACATAAAATGATGTTAGCAAAAGTAAAAAAAACTCTAATACTTTCTATAGTTTATACGCAATATAATAATTATGTATAATAAAGATTTATATTCTAAGACCTTCAACTTCTTTGAATATCTGCAAGAAAGTAAGTATACTATTGAACGAAACAGCTGAGCTCCTAAGTTACATGTCTTATAATGAGTTGCGAACGAAAAGAGGTGCATACTTAACCGAAGAGTAAATAAGCTAAGCGACAAGTTAGTCTAAATGTTTATAATCAATGCAGCCAATATGATATCGAAGTTCTATTCTTTGGTATCAAACTATATGGACATCATAAATGCAGTATACATATTTCGTGGGTACGTTACCGTGAGAATGTGCCAGTCGTGATCTGAGTGCCCGAAGTTGGACTCGGCGTGATACATTTATTAGCTTATCTGGTTGTACGCGTGTTTCTAAGTTATTTCACTTATACCTACTACTCCATGATAGTAAAAGTTTAATTCGTTCAGAAGCCCCAACCTACGAATTATAACTAACAAACGTATTTCTTTCTAAAAATCACGAAAAGCTCTGGCGACCTTGCTCATGTCCAACTCAAACAATACTTTGCCAATTAGGTTTACTCGTAATCATGTTAGATCATCGATTTATAATTCTCTTTCCAATACATTCTACTCCGAATGTTGACGCCATCTATTGGTATAGCTTAGCAATTACTCGACTAATTTGTTCTTATAATATTTATATAATAATAATAATAGAATAATGGTTTATTTCTCTCTTAAAGGCGCATATATCGTGTTGTTATGTTAAAATCATTTGAACCACCACTACTGGACTTTTTTTATTGGGCCTAGTCCCTCCCTAGGATCAATAGTGGCACATCGGAGCGGTGAGGCCCAGGCATGTCTCGGAAAACTGTTTTGACTATTTTGGATCCAATTAATATTTCAGTATGAATCATTGGAAAGAATGATGTAAGAACTAATGTCAAACAGTTAGGTGGGTAAAGTTTAGTTCATTAACTCAACCTTAACATATCATGTGCTAATTTATTACAAGTTAAACAAAAATAAGCCGCAAGTTAACACAGTATGGAAATACCTGTGACCTAATAGATACGTTTCATTTCATTCTGAGAAGTGAACCATCAAAGTCACACTTCATCATTCAATGCATCTAGTTATTTCTTCCTGTTCCTTTTGATAAAATAAACGGAAAGATCAGTTTTCTAATTCTATAAAAAAAAACTAGATGAAACCTTTTTCTTAATATGTAAATAATGTTTTTTCCTCGTTACCGCGACGCTCTCTTGTTTCGGGTTCAATCTCCACGCAGGATAACTATTTGTTTGACCCATAAATGGTTACCCAAGTCTGGGTGTGTAAGTAAGTATTTTGTGTCCATTCATTACATGGTTGTTACACATCCGCGATATAGAAAATGAATTAAATAGTGCAGCCGTTGTCTTCAAAAAATCTGACATTGAGGCATTGTTCTCCTTTTCAAAAACTGGTGTAAATTCGAGTTTTTATATGTAAATGTGGAGGATTTTTAGACACAACATCTTCGACAACGTACATAAGTTGAGGAAAATCCCATATTGCCCTAAATTGCGATTTTATGTGTTGAATTTAAACTCCATAGATGCCTCTAGTAAAGTCACCACTGCTTTACTGGGGTAGAACAAGGACTATGACTTGACTGAGACGGACTTTACTTGACATTGGCTTAATGACGAAAACCAACCAAACGAAAATATATACTACTGAAGACGGCTCATAAGGCCGAAGAAGCCAGGGCCGTAAACACAATTTAAAAAAATCTCAAGATATGAATTTATTTATTAGATAGTGTATTTTACCTGGTATTATTATTTAATATATATAATAATATAATATAATATCTGAGGATAATGTCACACAGATCCCAAACTAAGCAAAGCTTGTACTATGGATACCAGGCGACGATATACATATTTATATAGATAGATAAATACTTATATACATAGAAAACATCCATGACTAAGAAAAAAATTTTTCGTGCTCATCACACAAATATTTGCACTTACCGGGATTCGAACCCAGGACCACCAGCTTCGTAGGCAGGAGCACTACCACCTAGGCTACGGTGACCGTCGATTGCGAATCATATTTACATGTAATGTATAGGTATATTTAATTTGGATTCAGTTTATATTTTCTGTATGGCATGATGCGTAAACACATAGGTAATAATAAATATTGCCTATGCGTAAACGAATAAGTAGTGAATAAGTTTCGTAGTAGGAACTTGTATGTTTCAAAGCTACAGAGAGAATTATAAGTACATAGTAATTAATAACTATAGCATATGGTTGTCTGAATTATAGTTATGATAAACGATAGGTGTCAGTATAGTTCTTGAACTTTGCCTGATAATATAAACACGCAAACGTAGTGGCCATAGACGATTGTTTTTTTTTTTTTTAATACGTAGTTAAGTTTAGCAATATGTTACAATACATGCAAGAATATAATTAGTGGATATAAATATAATATAGCTTATACTACATATGCTGTTTTATTTTAAGGTTTTTTTTTTTAGTTAAGTTAATTAAAGGTATACGAATTAATGTAACATCTCAATTGAATGAAAATGCTAAAACGTAACCCACGTTCATTGTTTCGTGAAATTTGGAAACGTTATCGAGGCTTTCCGTGACCAGAGAGTTGACCTTTTTTTTGGGTAAAAGAATTACAGCGTGCAATGCGGCCAGCCTTCTGGGCACTTTACCTCCCGACGTTGCGCAGGAATTCTACGACGCCCTATAACTTAGTTAATTTAGCTGATATTTTCTTCTTCTTTTAAATGTTTGATTTACTGAATAAATTATAAATTAAAACGCTTAAAAATATAATCAAAAGAAATCCTGCAATATTTATAAATATAGTATTAACATTTGTGCAGCGTCGGGATGTAATTTATCTATAATATGATGGTTATATGTTGTATCCATAACACAGATTCTGCCTGGTTTGGGATACGATGGTAGTGCATCAGTTGTCCCGAGTAATCAATTCAGAGAATACACTGAAAGTGATCGGAATGAGAATTGACATTTCAGCAAACTTCTCACGGACTAAATAAGGTGCCATGAAATGTGTGCGCTTACGCATTGCATTAAATGGCGTAACTAACAAACTTATCCAATATTTTTTTATTTGTTCCACATTATATTCTTCACGCGAACATTAGTCACGGACATAGCGTATAGGAAGTCTTACATCCATTAAGCGTAATTTTTCTTTATAATTATTTTACATTCATAATTATTGCGATATTTACACTTAGTGAGGCCGTCATATGCAAATGGTTATTATACTATAAACTTATAATATGTTTATGATAATATTGCTTCCGCGGTTCATCGCAGTGCAGATGATATCTTCTCACGATGGGACGCATAAAGAATTTTATGTTCTACGTAATGTTTGTCATGACAACCATGTTTAATTAACTCATGATGTTTTGTGAGATGTTTTACGCGTTTTAAAATGAAAGGGAAATTTAAAAACCTATACATGCCACCGTGCCTAGCGAATTTACATTGAAATAGATAAAAAAAAAAGATGTGTATGGAAATGGCTTCTCTGGAAAACCACATAACAACTATGCAAAATTGTAAAGACAATTTAAACACGTAGATCGGAAAGGAGGTTGCATAGTGAAAAATAAAAAAGGTACGATATTTATCAAGAGAAATGCAACAAAAATGATTTTTGACCTCGAGTTGACTAACTAATTTTAAGTCTACGATCATGATCTCTACAATTTCAGATCTTGCGCTAACCGCATCCTGCGGCTTCCAGAAGTCAACACGTGATGATTTGATAAAGCTATCCACTGACATGGAGTCGAGTGTTCTACAAATTTCAATATAGATTTAAGTCCCTCACGATACAGACACTGACAAATATTAAGTAGTTGATTTCTAGAAGCGGCAGCATGCGGTTAGCGCAAGATCGAAAATTGTAGAGAATTTTGGGGGAGGTCTATGTCGTGGACGTTTGTTATTTGTAGTAAAGTCGACTCCACATAAACGGAGCACTAGGACTACTGCTCTTACTGCTTTTTAATAAAGTCTCTATCGAGCTCATAGTGACCTGGCGTGACGTTAATTGAATCTATGTGCCAATATTGCAAGCGCATAAATTTTCCTTTCATACGTATCTAATTCTCAATAAAAGCCTCAGTTGTTAGTGTAACGAAACAGAATGTATTATTATATAATCATTCTGCAATCATATTTGTAATTTGATTCCACAATAGCCGATGCGATGATACAACATAAGCTTAGATACCAAAAGTCATGAATTTTCTTATAAAGCAGATACTTAATTCATTATTCGAACAAGATGAACTCTAATTATTTTAGGAGGATGTTAGCTGGTGTAACATAAAATCCAATGAGTTGGAGAAAAGCCACATTTAACATTAAAGCTTAATAAAACACCTGTATAACACCTAAATAATATGTACAGACGCCAGCACATCAAGTTACCCCAATCTGTCAAATTTCCCCAATTGAAACTGAACTATATGCTTATGTGATAAATTTGAAAATCTATAAAAGAAATTTGACAGATTGGGATAGCTTGATGTGCTGGCGTCTATACCTATGTTTACGAAATAAAGAATACTGAATACTGAAATATAGTCATCAAAAGAAATTATTTCGTGTCACGTTTGCAGCTGATCGACTGCCGAAGCTTTACTGATATCAGTAAATCACAAAGAACAGATAGGAGCAAAGAAACGCGAATAAGCTATGGGAAATGCCTTGGCCAAAGTAACAGAATATGGACCGAAAAAGGATTGTATAATTAAATATAAACATAGAAGGAAAAATATTGGACGAGCAGAAAGCAGTAAAAAAACACTATAGTAATAATCGAATAACTTAACCGAAGTTAAGGGAACGGAGTAGAAAAAAAATTATATTATATATTATAAAACGAAGCAATAAATCAATGTTTAAATTTTATTTACTAATTAAGTATTTTACTCTATACGACTCAATTCAATATTAACTTCATGATTGGATATGATGAAATTCTAACATAAAAGTATAAATACGTGTCTAATATAGATGTGTGGTAATGGCGGTGGATAAAATAACCCCATCTCATCCCTGGGAGCGTAGAAGTCATCGCGAGGGAATATTTACCAGAGAACGGGTAGCAGCTTCTCTCTGTGAATTATGAACATCATACTGCGATCGCCACCCCGTCTACGATACATGGAAATTATGGCTTATTCCCCAATTCTTAGGGTAGCATTTGTTCAGCAGTGGAAGTCGTTCCGCTATCATAAATATGGTTCAACAATCTAAATGCCAGCCTGATTCTGTCTGCCATGAATGTAATAATCATTTGATTTAATTGTAAGCAGGCGACAATTATTCATCATTTTGAATTCTAATGCCCAGTTAATTTTGTATATTATTGAAAGGACATCTGATTACTTTAAATATAGTACCTCAAGGAGCACAGATACCAGACACAATAGATAAATAAAGGCCTATGTCATATTTAGACACGATCGCAGCTAAAGGGATAGTCTTTATTTAAGATTTGAGATTATTTACATAAACAAAGTATTAACGATCTCGCTTTGTATCTATGTAATAATGTTTTTTATGTAGCTAAGCCATCAGCCACTCGCAGTGAGTTAGGCTAGGAGCCGAACATATATGGCAAAAACCAAGTGTTAAATGTCGGAAGGAAATTAAACATATAATAATACGCTGGTAAAATAGTCCGGTCAATTTAGACATTCAAGGTTATAAATTTCCCATTAGGCTGAAAATTGGTAGGATCGTTCTATACTATTATAAAGGAAATGTGAAAAGACCTCATCGATCATGTGAAAAAAAATTTACTCGGGGTCAAAGGTTTTTTCGCGTTTTTCATCACAACTGTTATCATAAAATTACCTAAGACAGAAATTGTAGATTAGATAATTATCTATAAAAAATATGTCCCAATACTTTTTTTCCTAAACACCACCGTTTTTATGATATTACGATTAAAAAATTTTAAAGAGTTGTAATAAAGAGTTAGAGGAAGGAGAAGGAGGTTGAAGGGAAGTGTATATTTTGGGTATTATGGTAAGAATGTTTTAAGACAGCTAAAATAGCTATAGGACATATGTTTTATTGCCTATTAATAACTTCCGTGCTCGCAAACTTTTCCTCTCACACGACATATTGCAAGATGCTAGAACAAGATAACAATTACAATAATAAATATTGCATTTATTAACATTTGCAAATAGGATGTACGTACAGTTAATTATTTATGTTGAATCCTTATTTATGGCTGCGGTTTTAAATGACCGATGTCATTTATCATGCGTATCGCACATCTGGTGAGAAAATAATTATAGTATATTCTTTAAGCAAGAAGACGGAAGCCACTGGATGCGGGTGGCGCAAAACCAGCAATTGTGGAGATTACTGGAGATCTTTGGGGGACACCTTTGTCCGTTTTTCAGCTGATATGGTAATTATTAGCAATGTAGAAATAAGTACAGAATAAAAATAGTATTTGGTGCCGAAAATATTCTTCATCTAAACAATTGATGCCCCCTTTACCGCATAGTAAATAAAAAAGGTTTTATTCACGTAGACTTTAAGAAAGCGCTTGTAAATAGTCGGAACATGTATATAGTAGTACACTTAACTATACATAATTATTTCTATGTAGACATAGATATTTAGGTACACGGATCGTATGATATTTAACTAGCTTATATTAAGTTGCTGTCAAAGAGATCATGTGTCCTCTAATCTAGCTAATGTGGGCGTTGTATATGGTTTACAGATACACTGAAAATACCGTGACATAGGCCTGGTATAATTAAAAGTTTTTATTCATGCAAAATTTCTTTACGACTTCGATAGAGAGAGATAGAAAAGAAGGGTTTGGAATAAAAAAAAAGCTTTCATATCTATCTGGCTGGTGGTCACTTGTTTTAGACTTAATCGTACATATTTTAATTATTATTTTCTCAATACCAAGTCGGCATAAAACCATTAGGGCCGTCTGGTGACAAGCGGTCTTCCTGGCCTATGACGCACACCGCCACGAAGAACTATGGGGAACAAAATCACACATGAGACTACAACATTAACAAAACTCAGAAGTAAAGATAAACAATTATGGATTAGTAAGAGTCTAGTACATACAATATGCATACATAAATAGTAAAAATCTGCGAATGATGACCGTGATTTATGTTCAAATACAAAATGCAAATTGCAAACATACATATTATATTGAACAGGAAACCATAAACAATTACATATACCATAGTCATTTAGCTATTAATCGTAATGTACGTTGTATAATATTACGAAGTACTGTCCGCGGATACATTTCTACATTGACAGATTTATTATGTAGGCAGTAAGGCCGGTTTTTGTGCCGCAAGTGTATCTACTGAATTGACGTTTGATTGCACTTTATACGGTAACTGCTGTGCACGCGAAAATTGTCATTCACGTGACACTGTCCACAGATAATCACGTAAGTAACGTCACTGTGTACAGCAACAAAAGATGCTTCACAGAGACACAGCTTACCTATGACATGAAGTGATATCTCTACACTTAATATGCTTTAATAATTAGAGACACTCGTTCGAATAAGTAATGTTCAATCTAGTTTAATCC
This sequence comes from Pseudoips prasinana, assembly GCA_951640165.1. Classification (NCBI taxonomy): domain Eukaryota; kingdom Metazoa; phylum Arthropoda; class Insecta; order Lepidoptera; family Nolidae; genus Pseudoips; species Pseudoips prasinana. The sequence goes on from OX621254.1 coordinate 13,005,151, forward strand.
AATAATTTTTTTTTTTATTAAATAACCGACAAAATACATTAACCTAAAATTTACATAACATTATACGTAAAATAATATTCCGTCTATTTTTTTTAATTTTGGACTCCATAGTCTCCCGCTCCTCGCATTAAAATCCCCAGTTTCAGTTTTTGCCCCAACCTGGGATCTGAACACAGGACCTCATTATATGCGGTTAAACACGTTTCCACTAGGCTATGAGGACATTAAGTAAATATCCTGTACGTTGAGATGACTCTTAATTAGCAATGTGACCTTTTGACTTGGAAAGATTTTCACATAAATTCATCAAATAAAACAACAGTGTGATCTTTAAGTTAAATGTCCTCATTATTATTCGAAAAGTGTAAATATGACATAACACTAAACATGTGTGTTTTTGCGACGGATATGACATAACTAAAGGTCTAATGTCAGTGTATAAACGTTTTGAATTGTGACCTCTACATTGACATTTTGACGGCAATGAATGTGCGCTAGTACTCCCTGCAAATCCTATCTGTGAGCGTGTTTCCCATCAAAGTGGTCAGCGTTGCCGAATTTTAAAAATATAGTTCTTACTATCAAAACGATAAGAAGAAGAAGTGTGTTTCCAAGTAGAAGACGAGACATAGATTAGAATGTCTTAGGTTGTAGCCTGCCAGTTCGGTTACCGTTTAATAAAAGTGACAATGACAGGTGTCAGATGTATAGATGTCAACTGTTCGTAGCGATTCAATCACATTTACTGGTTTCCAGCTTTTGGGGGTAAATGTCTACTTTAGATTCTTGTCTGGGAAACAGACTGCTCGTTGATAGCGTGTTCACGATTACAGAGGTCCTGTGGCTATAGTGGCAGTAGGCATGGCATATAGCTCGTAGAACCAACAACGGGCACTGAGCAATCGAACCCGAAGATGCAACGTGGGCAGGCCGAACAACTGATATTCTTCACTAGATGAACTGATGATGATGAAGGCACTGGATGGCAGATAGGGTAAGACGGGCATTTATGGAGACCTTTGGGGCGGGCCTATGTCCAGCGGTGAACTTGTTTCGAGTCGATTGGACAAGATAATGATGGAACTTAAAACCATGAGGTGCTAATAAATTGTGTTTTACGTGCTATCAGGTCAAAGGCTAAGTGGTCAAGAGATTAACAAACGGAGCTAAATAAAACAAAATATAAAGTAAAAGGTCATACTATTTTAATCTAATAGTAGGAATGGCGAAGCACGTGTTGTCACACGTGGCTCGCAATTTTATAATCTATATAAATAAAAATATAAAATTTGTGTATTCGTTCTTTATGCCATCCTACAAAAAATACCTGATTGGGATGAAACTTTGGTTTCGTGCAGGTTCTGTGTTCAAACAATGACTTAAAAAAATAGAATCGATATTAACCTTTATGCTCAAGAAACGATTTAAACAGAATTTTATAATTGTAAAATTTTCTTGTTGTTCAAACACTGAAAGAAAAATTTAAGTCCGTTAAGTTTGGAAGGAGGAGCAGTGGAGAGGAAGGACAGGTGGACAAAATATGAGATAGCAAAACTTCGATTTTCTTGTTGCTTTCTTTGTTTTCGAACGCGAGAAGAGCGATTTAAAATTCGTCATGAATATATATTTTAAAAGTGAACTATAACGCCTGCAGATTTAAAAGTAATAACTAGGACTAATATTTGTCTGCATGAACATGTCTGTTTGTCCCGAGTCCGGATGTAATTATCTATATAAGTATGTCTTTATAAAAGAAAAGTAGTATATCAGTTATCTGGTTCCCATAGTACAGACGCCAGCACATTCTGTCAAAATTTTTCAATAGATTTTCATTTTTATCTCAAAGGCATAAGGTTCACTTTCAATTGGGGAAATTTTAAAGGGTAGCTTGATGTGCTGGCGTCTTTACAAGGTCTTTTTAGTTTGGGTTCAGACGGCTGTGTGTAAATAATGTCCCAGAATCTTATTATTATTACATATTTCCTCTCCACTACTCTTCTCTTACGTATAGCATTTAAACGTAGGTGAATAATAAATCAGAGAGTGATACGTAAATTCCCAACCAACATTCAAGATTCCAAACTATTCTAATTCGGCCATCCTGACCACGTGTACCGACGACACCGCAGCTGAATAGAACATACCTCATTATCAAATAAATTATTTAAATTACAAATCAAGAAAATGGCTCCTCGTAGAGATAGGCATACGACATTTGTTTCGTTGTATTTAAAAAAAGACAACGCCCGCACTTACGTAATAATAATAATAATATCCTGGGACATTATTTAGACCAGTGTTTTTCAACCTGTGGGTCGCGACCCCCTGGGGGGTCGCGAAGCCTCTGTAGGGGGGTCGCGAAGCTTCTATAGGGGAGTTGCAAAAGGTTGGGAAAGCTAGTCACAGGGTCGCAAATTAATTTGGAGTATTATGTTTACGCCTGCTGCAAATACATTAGAAGTTAAGCGGGAAGTTCCAAAACTAACCTAACCTCTGTATGATAAAGTAAATTTTGGTGGAGTGCTCTCATATTTTGACAATTTTTTCGAAACAGACGTTTCTGAGACGCTTTTTCTTTAATAGAATTTACAATTTTTATAATAATATATAGAACATGATCGTATTCCTGTGACAAGGTTTTAGCTGCAAGAGCTTGGCGACGGAAAAAGCTATGGGTCAATAGGCGTTTCGTAACTGTTCTTTCAGTCTAGTAACAATATCACTGTTCGCACCAGTCATGGCTTTTGCTCGGTCACTACAAACAGCAATACATTTATTTCGCCCAATAGATATTCATATTTTGCGTACCTTCAAGAAACCTGTTGTACTAGCACTGACCTGTAGCATTCGTGGGAAGCGCTATTAGAATTTCTTGCATAAATTTTTCATTTTTCATTCACATGTTACTACAAACATGTTCTGACTATTTACAAGCGTTTTTTTAAAGTCTATGTGAATAAAAACCTTTTTATTTTATTCTATTCAAAACACACAAATAAACAACACAAACAATAAAAAAAAACTTCATGACGACACTTATTTGAAATTCGGATTTACTGTGATTGGGAATAAATCACTGTTTGTTATTTGCTTCAAATTTTTTTCAAATTTTATTCAATCGAGGATAAGCGATATGACGTGTGATGTTCTTGATCAAGTCATGGAAAAAATAAAAGAATGTAGCAGAAAGTCTCCTTGAAATTGGATGAATCTACGGATATTGCGGATTGTGTGCTAGAAAGTGCACACAATCCGCAATATCCAAATAACAAACAGTGATTTATTCCCAATCTCAGTAAATCCGAATTTCAAATAACTGTCGTCATGAAGTTTTGTTTTATTCTATCAGTCCCGTTAGAAGTCGACGGTTCTGTTGGTCTTTTCAGAAATTTATCCATATTCTAAAGTCATTTCAGTTAAATACGTAAAAACAATGGCTGGCGCTCGACTAGCAGTAACCGACTGACGGTCTCAACTAGTCGCAAAGCACGCGAGTTGCAATCGTACGTGCCGCCACTGCATAGCCAGCGTTACCCCCCATAACGCTTATTGTGTCTCGCTTACTCATTCCCTCAACACGCATTTTAATAATGTATTTATCCGAACCCTAATTATGATAATGAATAAATATGTTGGATTCAATATTTATCATATAATTTAAAAAACAGGCCAAGTGCGACTCGGACTCTCGCACGAAGTGTTCCGTAGAATTATCTATAAAAACGAGCAAAAAATTCACGTGTGTTGTATGGGAGCCCCCTTAAATATGTATTTTATTTTGTTTTTTAGTATCTGTTGTTAAAGCGGCAACAGAAATACGTCATCTATGAAAATTTCAACTGTCTAACTATCACAGTTCATGAGATACAGCCTGGTGACAGACGGACAGACAGACATCGAAGTCTTAGTAATAGGGTCCCGTGTTACCCTTTGGGTACGGAACCCTAAAAATCCCAAAAAAGTGGGTAAAAATCGGGGGGTCGCGAAATATTTCTTCAAACTAAAGGGGCCGCGTCATGAAAAAGGTTGAAAAACACTGAATTTTAGACCATCTGATCCCATACTAAGCAGAGCTTGTACTATGGAAAACAGGTCACTGATATACTACATATACTACTTTTCTTTTGTAAATACATACTTGTATAGATTAATTACGCCCAGATTCAGGACCAACAGACATGTTCATGCACACAAATATGTGTCCTGGGTGGGAATGGAACCCACGACCTCCGGTGTGAAAAGCAAGCGTTTGCCAACAAGGCCAACAGGCCCATCAATAATAAGTCCCTTTAGTGTTACAATCATACTATTAAAGCATACCCAGACTCAAAACAAAAAGAAATGCCAAGTGCGAGTGGGCCTTGCGCACCAAAGATTCCGTACCATTATTTATAAATACAGCAAAAAAATCACGTTTGTTGCATGGGAGCCCCACTTAAATATTTGTTTTATTTTAATTATTCATTTTTAAAGTGAATATATTTAAATATCCTCTGAATATTTCAAGTGCCGTACCAACAACAAGTGTACAAGTGCCAACATATTGCCGTTATCAATATTGAGCAAAAACATCACGTTTGTTGTATGGGAGCCCCCTTAAATATTTATTTTATTATATTTTTTAATATTTTTTTGTTATAGCGTCAACAGAAATACATCACCTGTGAAAATTTCAACTATCTATCACGGTTCATGACACCATTGGTGACAGGGGGACAGACAGACAGATAAAACATCTATACCTATATATTGCATCCCATACATGGGGCTCCATGACTCAAAAGAAACAGTTCCAAGCTATCGGGTCGCTAAATGTTAATAAATAAAATATGTAGCATACATAAACAAATATGAAGTGCTATATTAATACTTTAATCAAAATTAGAATGGTAATGTAAACGAAAAATACTTCTAAAATCGTAAAATTTAATTAGGAAATCACATTAAGAGAGTTCACAATAAAATATTACATTGATTAGGTTTTATTACTTGTATTTGCATACCAGATAATTTAGTATTGCTAATGAATTAATTATTATTTTTCCTCTAATGTGTTTTATTCAACGGACTATGTGTATATACTTATATTAATAAGATCCATAAGCATATTTAATAATTTATATATATAGTTATTTTAATACCGGTAGTAGATGAACCCACTGAGTTTGTTTCGCTGGGTCTTCTCAGTTGGGGCGCATTGGATCCGGTGGTAGCATTAAAGCGCGACCGTCGTTATTAACACAAGGTCCGTCATAATAATAATACCTTTAATATAGACAGAACCATTGACAATATGTAGTAAAAATATTAGACTTAAACTAGATAATTAAACATAATCTCTTGACAATAACTTGATACGAGCTAGCTAAATATCATTTCTGTAATAAAATAATTTTTATAAATGTTTTCATACAAGATGTACCTAAATATCTATGTTACTAGAAATAATATCTAATGTATACAACTATATTACTACAAACATGTTCTGACTATTTACAAGCGCTTTTTTAAAGTCTACGTGAATAAAAACCTTTTTTATTTATTTATTTATTTATAACCCGGCGCGGCGTTCTGATACAAAAATAACAAACAGGTTTCTTTTTCTTTGCTTTTAAAAAAAAGCTCTTAAACTAGACCCGGTATGCGACGCAAAGCCATGTAAAGGAAATTAAAAAGATTAAAAAAAAATCTTGATTCGAAAGCTCCGCCCGTTTTAGAGTCCAGAGTGAACATACATTGATTTTTAATTCTAAAACAAAACTGTTCAGCGGATCTCTAACAAACTTTACATATTCATCTGGGCTAATATCGGGATTGTCTGAAAATGTAATCAAACTGGCGATACTGTAAAACAGGGTTACCTGGTATATATTCATTCCATGTCCCTCAAATATGCCTCGCTTGTTCGGTGAAGAAATATACACTTTTTAGTGCAGATGTATTTATATTATTTATAAAAATTTTGATTGCAGGTTTTTTTACCTGCAATAAAATTTTTTATGAAGACGAATAAAAATTGTGTTCCTCATAACCCCGTTTCACAGTGCCGTGGTGCCCGCGTTCGAGCAATGATCAAAATTTGCAAAATTAACGTTTTCTCCGGCTGATGTAACCTCAGCCTAAAAAGTTAATTTATATTATGTAGATACAAATATACTATTTATGTTTATTAACGTGACTAATTTCAATAAACACGTTTGGAGTCGTATAATAATTTCTATTTTGATAGGGAGGTAATAATAAAGTAATATTATTATGTAAAATATCCTAAACAAAGTTTCACGTGTATACAGGCAAACGTTTATAAGTCACACGTGATTTTTAATCGTAAGGTATATACTAATAATACCTACTATAGGTATGATTTTATGTGATTGAATTGATAAAATTTAGTAATAATCATGAGTTATTTTGACTGACTTTTACTATTACTGTAGGTTTTCTTTTGGAAATGAAATCTTCTTAAGGCTTTTTGGTTGAACGAAAATCATGGAACTTGCGTCATTGTAACGTCACGGTTCCCGTGAGCTATAGGTATGTATACTGTGTATATATGTATACTTTTAGGGTCAACAAAAAGCGTGAAACTCGCATCATCATCACGTCCCGATTCCCATAAGCTATATGTGTAACTAATATATTGCAGATTATTTAGATAAGAAGTGTAAAAAAATAGTTTTCACTTCTGTCTGCAGTCCCCAAAGACTATCCCGCATATTTACTTTTTTATTTCTGTTACATTTCTTTTTTTTAATTCCATAGAGACTGCTTTCGGAATTAGTCCAGGCGCTAGAGGTAGTTGAGTATGCAAAATCCGAGTGACGGCAACTATGACCGGATTCTTATACCTGAGACCCTAAATAATGACAAAACACATCTTGCCGCCGGGTGTTCTGGTCCCTTCCCCCTCCCTTCACATCCCCTCTCCGCCCATACAGCAAGCATAGCGCGCGTACGCGTTTAGTTTGTTTTTACATCTATTGACGTAAAGACGTTGCTTTGTTGAGTCGTGTTTTTATATATACATATAAAAAAATAGTATTTTTGTAAATTCTTAGTGCCTGTTAAGAGTGTACTGTGTTGAAAAACGTTAGAAATGTCGTTAGAAGTGGTTAATTTGAAAAGAAAAAAACCTAACGAACAATTTTGTTTACTTTCCGATAATTCAAGTGATTTAGTGAAAAACCCAAGGCCAGGGACGCTGCCTAATATTAAAGAAGCAGCAAATAGAAGAAAAGACAGCATTAGTGAGAAGTTTTCAAAACTATATGATCCAGACTCCACAAAACAAGAATTTTCATGGCACCAAGACTGTTTAGCCACTTATATTAGTGAGGAGAAAATACGGCGTAGAGAAATTGCGTTGTATAAAGAAGAAGAAGTGTCTGCTTCAACTTCTAAAGCAAACGTGGAGGAGCTTACTCCAAAATCTCGTTCGTCATTGAGGGCACCGCCAGCGTTGAAAAAATCGTTCAAATGTATATTTTGTAAGAAGGTAACGAGAAACAAAGATAAGCAGCTACATTTATGTTCCGAAATTGCAGCAGCAGAAAAAATTTTTAGTACTGCACGTATAAAAGAAGACCATGTTTTCACTGAACTTAATACTTGTCAACGGCCTCAAGATTTATTTGCTATCGAAGTGAGGTATCACAAACATTGTTACCTTGATTATTTAAGATTACCGAGAAGTTCTCAGATGCCAGCTGGTCGACCTTCAAATCAAATCCCGAAAGAAATACTTATGGATGCATTTGACAAACTAATCGATGAAATTAAAGACCACTTACCAACACATTCTTTTGAAGTGCGCTTCTTAGCTGAACGACTCGCTGTACTCACAAACATTGAAGGTGCAGTGATCGAAAATCGTGTAGTGAAATCACTACTTATTGATAAATTTGGTGAAAAAATATTATTTTCTTACCCGGCTGATCGATCAAAATCATCATTAGCGTTTATGGGAAATATTCCTTTGACGGAAATAATAGAACATGTTGCATTGACATTGTGGTACAAGCTCTCAGAAAGATTTAATAAATTTAAATACTTTCAAAGTTTATATTATTGATGGTATGGCACTTATTTACAAAATTCAGTTAAATAAGTTCAATACTTTTGGTGATTTTGCCGAGGCTTTTTTCAAAAAAATTATGGAATTTTTTACTTTGCCTGGCGTTAAGAGAATATATGTAATATTTGATAGATACGACGATATTTCTATAAAATTTTTGGAGACAAAATTACGGAGCAAAAACAACAAATATTCCTAACTTTCTAACCATTCAACAAATATTCCTGCTGATTGTAAAGCTTTTCTAACTAACGCTCAAAATAAATTGCAACTCGTTCGATTTCTTTGCGCTAATGCTCCAAAATATACACAAGTAAAAGAAGACTGCGAGATGTATATTTGTGGAGGATTCGATGATCCAACTAAATGTTTCAAGTTGCAAGGTTCTTCAATTTGTGAGGTACTTGAATTACAATCAAACCATTTAGAAGCTGATTCAAGAATGTTCGTCCACATATTTCACGCAGTAAGGATTCAATCTTCTCATATTATCATAATTAGCGCTGATACAGATGTATTCGTCTTGGCAGTTTATTTCTGGAAATACTTAGCAAATATTGGGTTTCTCGGTGTATGGTTTGACGGTTCTCACACAAAGAAATTTTTTCTAGGATGCCATTTGGCTGCTGAATCACTGGGTGAGAACATATGCAATATTCTGCCAGCATTACATGCTGTAAGTGGTTGCGACACTACTAGTAGATTTGGTAGTAAAATGCAATGGTTAAAAGCTGCGTCTCAAGATTTTGTACAAACAGCTCTCATGCCTTTGGGAAACCTTGACCTAAATAATCAGCAATTCAAACAGTTGAAGCAGTTTGCACATATTTATTTTCGAAGTAAAAATTATCTGCTGATGAACTCAGATTTATACTGATATCTCAAAATATAGGTTTCAATTTCAATTTGATGAGAGTGATATGCACTTCAGATGCTTTGCATTTGCATTTATTAAGGGCTACAGTACAAACATATGGAAAAATGCTCATCAAACACAATTACCACTCATTGATTATTGTTCATTTGGTTACGAAAAGCTCAACGGTGACTTACGTCCACGACAAATGACGAAGCCGTCTTTACCAGAGTCATTAATTCCACCATGTAAATGTACTGCAAATTGTCGCACATTGTCTTGTAATTGCAAAAAATCAGAATTGTTTTGTATTTCATTATGTAAATGCATCAATAACAAATGTCAAAATGACATTTGTTATTTACCTACTTTAAATACATTTATGCTTGAATTCGCTAGTTTTTCATATGTAACTTTAATTTTTTTATTAATAAAAAAAAATTATTACTTTCATTTTTGTTTTTTTCTTATTATTTAAGAATCCATCCTGACTTTTACCATTAGGAAAAACTATAAATCATTACGAAATAATAATTAAAATTATTTTATATCAGGTACTCAATTCATTCCCTTTACGAATAAGAGAAGAGGGGGTAAAAAAAATATGGACCGAAAAATTGACCGGCAAGATCCACATTATTATTCTTTAACCTTTTCTTCACTTAAATCCGTTGGCGAAATTCGGCACTCACATTATGCATACTCACTTACCTCTAGCGCCCGGTCTAAATGGTATTTTGATTCAATCGGTTGTCATAAAAAAGTGGACGTCGAATTCTCTGTTCTTTTTTTAAATATTTATTTTGAATATGTTCTGTATTTATATAAGGACACATAATATCCTGTTTGTACGCTTCATTTGGCACGGCATGTTGATCCCACATACTATTTCTGTATATATAACATTCTGTTACATGTCATAAACAAATACATTTATTTTTACCTTGTCACTGTCTCTGCTTTTGTCCTTATATTTATATCTCTATCAATTTTTTTTGTGAATAATAACTAAACTGTAACATTTGAAATTGCAAATACATCTTATATATTATTTTTACATGACGTTTACAATCGATCGACTTAATATTGTTCTGAAACTACCGTTTACAAAAAAAAACTACAAATGAAGAATTGGTAAGTTAATACAAATTTCATCGATTGTAGGACCTGCATAACATTTTAAACAAGGCGACTTAGTCCTTGTCAGCATGTTTTCGTGAATTAAACATAAGAAATCCAATCAAATGTGTTGCATAATGCATTATAAATTAAATTCAAATAACCCTTGCAAGAAATAATTGCTGTTACAATTCTGGGCGTGTACTAATTCAAACGATTGTTAGATGGACGTGCAAGGATGTTGCCTGAGTAGTGATTACTCTGAGCGTGAGCGTCAGCGGGGTAAGTTAAGTGCAAGGTTTTCTCCGGTAACTGTATAAATATAAAAATGTCAGGTGCTACTAAGTACAGTCAGATCAATAACGAACTATATAACGTTCAATTGTACTTAGAGTTTTTAAAATTTTATATAATTTTGTATGCTTTGCTTATTTGGTACAATAACGTCTACTCTATTTATCTACTTATTTATTTTCTTTTCTTGTGAGTATACGATAAACGATAAAAATGCCACGATTGTGAATAAGTATAATCGTACTCAACACGCTCCGTTACACGCTTTGCAAAACGCTTGCAATGTTAACGAAGCCTTATTGGATTTCAATTTACAACCGGGGTTAGGATCTTGTACGCTTATCGCTTAATATTAATTTTGAATCCAGTTGTTTGTTTGGTTTGCAAATTTTCCTACAATGTACAGGTAGAATATTAAGAACTAAACCTTGGCAAAAACAACATCAATAACAGAATGTAGGTAATTAGTGACTAATGTTTACACTGTCCACTCGCAAAATAGGTCCTTCGAAATCTTGGATAGATAAAAAAATATATTTTGTGTGTAGTTACGTTGTCGTATTTTTGTAGTTAGGTAGGAACTCGGTGCATTTTTGATAATCGGCTTCGGCCATTTAGTGAGGTTAATATTCCGAAAATTTAAATTGTGTTTAATAAACACAATTTAAATTTTTATGATATGACCGAGGATCTTGTGAGGGTCACTGAAAGCCGTTGGATGCGGGTCTTTCAAGATTGCATTGATTCTTGGACGAGGTCTTTGTCCAGCAGCTTTCTGCATCTTTCGGCTCATATGATGATGATGATCTGTCACATGCACTGTGTATATATCAGTCAGCCATTTTCGAGAAAACAAAACCGCTAAATAACACCTAACTACATCCTCCGAAAGGGTATGTTAGCAAGGGCATCGTAAATTTGATCTGCCATGCCAGTGTGTTTCGTTAGTAGCTTAACGGCAGAAATGCCTACCCCTGATTGGTAGAGAGTGCGGGTACGAGGTAGGTAACCCACCAGGCGATAAAATTAGATCTTCAATTTTTGAGATTAAAGTTACGCTTTTCATTGCGCAAAGTTGCTATAAAATTAAATTATAATAAAGTTTCTTTTAAACTTTTTATTGACTACAGAGGTAGAATAAACTTTTTTGTTTACGTTATTATGTAATAACTAAAACTCCTTTCCTTGCAGTAATTACCGGCCAAGGTTGTTTGTGTGACACGTAAGAGGACTCTGTCCCACAAGTAGACAAAAATCTTTAATTAGTCAAAATAATTATCAAAATCACAAATATTGTTAAAGTCGTAATTTTACCGTTTCTAGAAGTAATTGGTTATTATGTGCACTCAAGAGGGCTCTGACCCAAAAGACGATAAAAATGTTTAATTAGCAACTTGTTTCTTCAATCAAGAAATCACATAAATTAGCAAATAAAAACATTTATTTCAGTAATTAAATTAAATAAAATGAAATTATAAGCTAAAACTAGATAAACTATGATACACTATTTACCCTAAAAGGCGTCCAATAATCCCTCCGCATCGCTTATGGGAAAAGTGCCCAGAAGGCTGGCCGCATTGCCACGCTGGATGGCAATGCTGATCCTCTGACCCAAGAAGAGACCAGCCCTCTGATCATGGGAAGCGTCGATCAAACGTTTAGCTATTTCCCGAAACATTAGATGTGCGCTTGGGCCCCATGGTCCTAAGGTTTCTACCCCAAACGGCTCAAAAACAAAATTTGCTGCCAAATTTGTGTATTTGCGCCGTTTAAGGGTTTCCGCCAAAGCAGCAGCAGCGCCTGCAGAACCCGACGTATGGGGAAGATGAGGGTGTCGACGCATGTTGCGTCCCACACCAGGGGCCTACCCATCTTCCACGGAACCAATGACATACCATCGGGTCTCTTTCCATCATCACGTGCCAAGCCGCTCGGTTCTAGAACCGCTGGGACGTCAACGCTGGAAAGAGCCCGACGGATTATGTCATTGATGCTACTGTGGCGTGAGATTCTGCCCGCGCTACGGCAACATGACAGACCATGGCGTCCAAGGTGATCGACCGCTTCCCCACACCTACAACGATGCGGAGCAACGCATGAGACACCCAGACGGAGGCCGGCAGCGACGCGAAAAGTACCGTTGTCCAGCATAGTACCTATGTTGGGCGACGGTAACGCCTGTAACCATAAACCCGACTCCCATTCTCCCACAGCCAGTAGACGGGCGCGTTCCGCGAGGTTCGTGCATGTATTTATGAGATTATTACGCACTAACTCGCAAAGCGGCTGGTCCCACTGTTTCTGGGAGGACGGGTTCGTGGGTAGGTCTGAACTTGAACAGGTCATTTTCCAAACGTTTATGGCATCAGTCGAACACCTTACCTCTGAACTAACCTGAGTAGGTGAAAGAATTTTACCGATTAGTTCCTTGGTAGAGTGGACTGAGGACAGAAACGCTGGTAAGCTAACCTTAGTAATTTTGCGGATGCCAAGGCCGCCCATGCGCACAGGAAGAGTAGCTTGCGCCCAGGCACGGTCATCCAGGTCTAAATTTAAAATTGAGCATAGGGTGTCACGTAAAATTTGGTCAACTTTTCCAAGGAGGACCGAATGTTTCCATAATTGACAAGAACGTATGACGTATGTAAATTTGGGAACAAAACAGCAGTACCGAATCAATGTGTATGATGAATGTGAGTTTAGTTTAGAAAATCGTTCTGAAATATCAATGAAATTTTGAATTTTTTCGTCTATGAATGGTGAGAACCCCTCTTCCAGGATGGGAGACCCCAGGAGGCGTAACGAGTTTTTATTTAGGATTTTGATATCTGGGGCTATATAATTAAATTTAGAAGTTATAGTGTTTTTATTGACTTCGTTTGTTATAAAAAGTTCGCATTTGGATGGGTTAAGATCGAGGCCAATTGATTTTAATGATTCTTTTAAGAAAATTAGGTCATTCAGGACAGTTACAGCATCACCTCCTAGGGTCCCATCATCTAAGTACCATGCGTTAAATTTTGAATTTAGCTGCCGAATTATTGGGTGTATGGCAAGACTAAAAATGACCGGTCCGAGAGGGTCACCTTGTTGGCATCCGACGGCTGAATCTAAAGTGTGTCCTTTGTATAATAATTTTGTGGGATAACGGTAACATTGCCAAATAAAATGATAAATTTCGGGGGTTTCTTTTTGCACCTCGGCCAACAAGGTATCCCTATTTACAGAGTTAAAGGCGTTCTTCAGGTCAACCTTAAGGATGACCTCACCTTTACCACCACATAAATAAGTGGAAAGTGCGTGTATGGCAGCCTCACAGCCCCCCTTGGAGCCAAATCCGAGCTGCAGGGGCTGGAAAACGGATGAAAGCTTTCCATGTACGTGTTTGCAACATAATTTGGCTGCCATACGACGGAAAACGCATCCAACAGCAATGGGGCGGATGCCACCATCGCGTTTGTAAAGGGCACAGAGGTTCGCCCCGTACAAAACATCAATAATGGATCCGCAAACATTGCCGCTAAGCATTAAGTTAATCAGGGCCGTAAGTTCCTGCAAAAGTGATTCGCCAGCGACCCCCATGGATGGATTAATCAGGTCTTGGAGATGCTGAGGGGTCAAACCATCAAGGCCGCCCGCGGAACCACTCCGGAAGGAAGATACGGCCACTGACACTTCCCGGGCAGTTACAGATAAAGCTGTTTCACTAACGGGTGGTGCTGGAAAGCTGAGGCCATCTGCTGGCACCGGATGCTTGCACTGCAGCGCTCCAAGTGTGTCCGGCGTGCAAGGGGCCACTACATCACTGCTAAAAAGAAGCCTGGCGGCGCCCCCGATGTCACCTTCGCCTAATTTGGTTTGAACATAATTATATAAGGTTTTTGAGTTGTTATACCGTATTCTAAAGTTATCAACAGCAAAATTTGCTTGTTGATCGGTGTCGTAGTGGGTACAATTATTTTTAATTTCGGTTGTTAAATTATTTTGAGGATTATTTGATTTTTTTGCGTGCAAAACTGTATAGGCAAAGGTGAGCAAATTCCTCCAGCTGTGTTCATTGTTGTCCCGAAGAACAATGCGAATGCACTGAGCTAGGGTTTGTGCAACTAATTGCCTAGCTCCTCGAGGGATTCTTTTCACTAGCGGTACAGAATTTTTAAGATGGCTTAAAATTTGAGCTAGTGAAAGTCGCGAATGGGTGTTATTGGAGCATGCATTTGGGCTATTGCTGTTATTGGGACTAGGGCTCTGAGAAAAATTTGGTGGTTTGTGTTTTTTCCCTAAATGTATATTTAATCCCCGACGAGTTTTAAAAAGTTTTAAATTTGAGCAAAGGGGGCACCTTACCGGAGCATCGAGTGATGAAGAGGCAGGTTGACCTGTATCGACGTCGCTGCCATGACCCGCTGACATACTAGATTACACTTATACACTGTTTTTTATTTTAATGTACACATTACGGCACAAAAACACCTTATTATAAGTACAAATTAGATTAAAATATTTCCACAAAAAAGTAATAAAATTTGTAAACAAATACAAAAAAAATATATCAAAATATCGTCCAATCAGTAGTAAGGGGCTCTCTCTCACTCTTCAATACACTTTACGTTTATTGGAAGTCAATATTCTTTGTAGCCAATAGTATCCGTGTTGACCCGTCGCCATGGCTACCGCGTTGCTCAGCGACGAGAATTTAATGATGCCGTCAAAACACAGCTGATATTGAATTTATAGAACATTTATAGATAAAAAACTGCGCCGCTTGTGAGCCTTGAGAACACCAACACAAACAACAATAGTCTGGCAGTACAGGTTCACCGGGGACCACTTACAAGGGACCTTAGGGGCTCCACAATATATTTTTATATTTTTAAATCAGTTTGTCGCGTTACGTCGTTGTCATGTCTTTTCGTTCTATTAGCAAATTAATCATAAACATAAAACATATACACATAAATTAGTCACAATTCCATGTTTTATTTTTCTGATATCTAAGAAAAGGACAGATTAGTTTTAATCCTCTCATGCTAGTTGCTTGTGCGCATAATAATTCGATTTAACACGACACGGTTATGTGGCTAGATGGTTATACATAGATATAATGGATATAATGCCCAGGGCATTATATATATTACGCTATAAATTACAGGTTACATCAATATCAATGACAAGGTCACATTTAATTTTGAATGAATACACAACAAATTTTTGAAGTGAACTTTCTTTAGCGGCGTTGTGCACTTTTTGAGTTGGTTAAAAATTGTTAAACTCGCGTCAGGACACGTGACCTGATCGAGTTTTTATAAGACGGAGGATCGTTTTTTTTAATTCACACTGGCCGTTTATACACTCACATGACCGCAGCATATTAATTGTTTATAGCCGACTGCCTAACCAAATTTAGATAATTATGTATTACTAGCTGTGCCCGCGACTTCGTCCGCTTGTTAATTAGTTTATTTAGTTTTTAGTAGCTTAAGTTACGCCTTATTACATCAGCTATCTGCCAATAAAAGTCCCGTCAAAATCGGTCCAGCAATTTCAGAGATTAGCCGGAACAAACAGACAGACAGACAGACAAAAATTGTAAAAAATGTTATTTTGGTGTATGTACCGTATATAGATTCATATTTATGTAGTAAAAACTGGCTATTTCAATATTACAAACAGACACTACAATTTTATTTATTTGTGTAGATTTGTATAGATAATATGTGCTGGAGTTACTTTTTAAAAGCACAGCTCCGCGTCGAGTCAGTTTCTTCTACCGTTTGCAATTCTAAAATGGCCAGTCATTTAGACCTACCCTTTAAAATATTATGTGAAATAATGTGATGGCATTAGATTAGTTTATTTGGAATCAGATAGAATTGGGGCCATAATGTTTCAATACAGTGTTAATTAAGGAAAGAAGTTTGCAATTTCGAATGTTGTTTTGCATACAAATATAATAAAATATATGAATCCATTGACCATGTCGTAAATAATGAATCAAATTAAGTAATACCTCCTAATTTATGACTCTTATGTATCTAAATTTTAATACAGGGTGTCTTTTGTCTGTCTTTCGAAAACGTATTTTCATTAATTGTATGTCTATTACGACATAATATTGTTCTAGTCTGCATGCAAAAGGAAAGCCTATAACCCTGTGTTATTAGTTATATAGAGTAGCACATAGAAATTTAAATTTTAATGAAATATTCTATTCTAAAAATATCTATAACATGTTATATGTCATGAAAGATAGAGTTACCCGTTATTATCTTTCATTATGTCAACTCCTCACGTCAGTTTTAATAATAATAATGTTATATGTCTCATGATAGTGCATCAAACAGCCTCAGTTAGATACGAGACACAACCATTAGAACACTAATTATCATTTAAATATCGTTGTATATATGTCTAATCTAAGACTTATGGAGGACATGCATTCTATTTATTTATTTTACCAGAAACACAAGTCTACGGGGAGACCCTGTGTTATTTTTAATTTTGCTGTATAGCATGAAATTTTCTGTTTTTGACTTAATACGAAGTACTTAGAAGGTCCTTAGTTAACTTAATAGTAAACCTTTATAGATTTTTTCGAGATCCTAAAAGTTTTTAACGCGCAATCCTGAGAGATAATAAACTGATAGATAGAGAGAAAATAGTATATCAAAAATAATAAACAAATACTGTGCACATTAGAACTTAAGGATAGATTTATTACTAAACGATTAAATTTAAAATAAAACCGAATATAAACCAAACTGAATATAAAAAATATCAGTATTAAACAGAGAATTAGATACTAGGAATAAATATTTAGGCTGTATCTATTTATTTATTTATTAATACTGCTTTTTTGCAGTTAAGGATGTCACGTGCCATGGCTAAATGTCAATTTTGTACTTAATGTATTGACAGACAGACAAGTTTAGACAACAGATCATAAATATACGGCTATTAACATCGACAATATATTCGTTCCATGTAGTTATCTAGATATTATCATTATTGACATATTTGCCGTGATTTTAGAACAAGATAATATGTTAATACGTTAAGGCTGGTATTTAGAGACAAAACTACAGATAGGGCATAGAATTCTTTCCGAATCGAGAAATGCTGCCATTTTGCACAATACATGCAGTTTTAATAATAATTATTTTAATTTAGGAAATTATTCCCATATCAATCACGACAGTTGTTAAATATAAATGTACATATTATTCTTTAAAACTATTGCATCAAAAATAAAATAATAACAAATACTAACAATTTTATAAATTTAAGTAAGAATTTAATAATCGTACATCAATCAAATAATGATTCAATGCTCCGTTTCTGTATAAGTAAGATAACCAAAGCTTGGGAGGTATATAATAGGTTCGGTCACCCAACGTAACATGGGTGAGGTCTGTTGCTGAGATTCCTTTTTTATTCAACTAAGTCATCAAACAAGCTTACGACAAGGGTATCACCCATGCGCAACACTTAAGTATGGTTGACAGCATATATTTTGTAAGATAAAGAGAATTCTCCAGATGGCCTCTTCCGTTTTTAGAGCGAAAATGTGCAATGTTCTACTTTTCTTTTATTATCGTTTTTGGTTCAGTGCTGATAATGTCCTCCTGATCAAATTTGGCCGCGGCAGCCAGCTTCAATATAGACTAGCCATCTGCGGAGACATATGTGTGCATATGTGTGCATATGTGTGCGCAAACACAGGGGAACTTTCTTATCCATCACTCTCAAGATCCTGTGGGACAACTAGCGACACGACCGGAATGAGGTCAGGTACGAGAAACATATTTGTGTAATTTTCGAAAATACATGATATGCTGTTGGCCATCAACGCAACCAAATCTGAATGATTTAAAAACTGTCTAATTTGCTAGACCATAAAGATTTATGCTGAGATGGTTTGGGCATTTAGAAAGGATGAATGGAGGAAGATTGACAAAACAAGTATACCTAGCTTTTGTGAATCGGACGACTGGAAGGGGAAGACCTCATAGAACTTTCTCTGACCAAATTGTAGACGTTCTCAAGAAAGGCCAGGTCAGAAACACCTTAAACCGGCGAGCATGTATGAAGAATATAAAGAACGTAAGCGAGACAAAAGAGGTGTGCAAACATCGTGACAAATGAAAATTCGTTGTCTCTTCCTACCACTCTTGACAATAGGCGTGAGTCTATGTATGTATAAAGATTTAACAATTTGTTTCACCAGTTTAAAATACGTTTTCGGGCTGAGTTCCATCTCTAGAAACATGCCAAAGGCGCCATTATTAAAAGCTTTAGTACTAAATACCTTACGGGACCTAACCTCGATCTAGGTCCACAAACAAGATCGTGCAAGTATCAAGGTGAACCAAATTAAGTACACCAAGTATAGTCGAAGCAGTCTTAGTACTTTTGACATCATTTTAGGCTTCTGTTTGAATGTGTTTGCATAATCAAGTAGTTTGCTTGGAAACTAGATCGCGATGTCAGAAACGTCAATATTGCAGATAATATGGAAATTTAAGGTTATGAGTTAGGTCAGGTTAGGTAAAATAAGACTAGACATTACATAACAGGCATCTAGGGCTCATAACAAATAAATTGTGCGGCATATAAATCTATGCCACAAATTATAATAAATCTAAAACGCAAATGTTATTATGTTTATTAAAGATTTTACTAAACAAAGGTACGAGATTTAGGTACCACTGACTTCTAACCACCCATATATAGAATATATTTTTTTATTATTTATTAAGACGGACCTGGGGCGTGGTTGGTAAATGCTTGATTTGCACGCCGCTTGTCGTGGGTTCGATTTCCACCTAGGACAGATATTTGTGTGCATAAACATGTCTGTTTGTCCTGAGTCTGGGTATAATTATCTAGAAGTATGTATTTACTAAAGAAAAGTAGTATATATAGTATATCAGTTATCTGTTTTCCATGATACAAGATCTGATTAGTATGGAATCAGGTGGCCATGTGTGAATAACGTCCCAGAATATTATTATTATTATATTTACTAAACAAAGGTACGGGATTTAGGTAACACTGACTTAAAATCAGCTATATATGGAATATTTATTTTATTATTAATAGTCTCTGGTTTAAAGGTATACGTTTAAGTTTATACGTGATTATGTTTTGGTGCGATCGTCAGACTGATCTATACGTGACTATTGGAGACTGTTCCTGAATATAAATGGGTTTACGCCACGAATCGAATTAGGCCCATTTTTTAATTTTTGATGAAATGTTACTTCGGGACTCAGTGGACGGAACTTCTTCTGTTTTATCTTATGGGTTGTGGTAAACCATGTGTCAGGGATTTCCAGGTCAAGCGCGTTAAAATGTTAGTCCCGGTTGTCTAATGACGACAACCGGGACCGACAGTTTATCACAACTTCCGAAACAAGGAGATGCTCAGAATTCGAACCATTTTAACGCTCTATATCCATCTATAGACAGACCACGTACCAAGTGGTCGCCAATCACTTACGGATGACAACCGGGACCGACAGTTTATCACGAATTCTGATGCAAGGAGATGTTAAGAATTTGAAGCATTTTGACAGTCAATTCCCATCTATAGACAGACCACGTATCAAGTGGTCGCCAATCACTTACGGATGACAACCGGGACCGACAGTTTATCACGACTTCCGAAGCAAGGAGATGCTCAGAATTTGAAGCATTTTGAGAGTCAATACCCATCTATAAACAGACCACGTACCAAGTGGTCGCACTTACGGACGACAACCGGGACCGACAGTTTATCATGCCTCCTGACGCAAGGAGATCCTCAGAATTTGAACCATTTTGAAAGTCAATACCCATCTATAGACAGACCATGCTGGTGGTAACCGATCACTTATTGATGAATGAACCCAAGTGGATATGAGCGTCTCCATAAGGTTCTTTGCGAGTACAACGTGACGTGCCTTCTATATTGTTTTTGCTTTTTTAAACCAAATAAAAACGGTGTTTCAAGTTGCTGGCGCAAGCTAGTAATTTATATTTCGCTATAAAATATGAGTGTCGACCTTCGCAGTGGTTATGTTGTGCATTCACTCCCTGCAGGGGTTAGATTCATAAATTGCAAAGTAATGTCGCGGACGTCAAAACCAATCTATTTAAAGTTTGCACTCAGACTTGTCTAACACTGCTATTCTAATTCGGAATTCATGAACCGGGGATGTAAATATATATACAAGTCAACCGACTGCAAAAGAAGGAAGTTATCAATTCGGCAGGTATGCAGGATGATTTTATATGTTTTTGTATTTACATGTGTCTATAGTTTGTGAATCGATTTGGATTTCTTTTTATTGAATTGTCAAGGCTCCTACATTTTTTTTCTAATTGATCGTTGCCAAGGAAAGAAGAAATCTATAGTTATTTTTTATTAAGGCTTTTAAAATCATAAAATCTGATAAAAAATATTCTGATTTCAAGCGCAGAAGGTGGTAGTCCTCCATTTTGTTGTTTAGTGTTTCATCAGTTAAGCCCATATTAATTGTCAAGGTTATACAAACATACACCTGGATGTATTTGGATATTTTTGACAATTAAAAATGTATAGACGCCAGCTCATCAAGCTACCCCAATCTGTCAAATTTCTCCAATTGAAAGTGAACCTTATGCTTAAATGATAAGGTTGAAAATCTATAAAAGGAATTTAACAGATTGGGGGTAGCTGGATGTGTTGCCTCTGTACTTGATCCCTAGACACTTCTGAGTAGTAGTAGTAGTTAGTAAAGTTACCCATAGCCAGTTGCCCTTTCCGATCCGAAAACGTTTAACCATGTCAGGCGCATGTTCAGAAATATACGCACAGAAAAAGTGTTTTTATATGGAACGTATTCGTGCTTCGGAGAGTACGTTACTAATGGGCTCTGCTGTAGACATTAGACAACAGTCGATAATGCATGTCAGAGACTTGAACACTCGGTGTTTTGCAACGGAACAACGATATTTTCCACACGTTTTTTTCATCCCCTAACTTTTCACCGTTTTTTGTGTGTATATAGTAAGTATTTACAACTTCTCTGTTAGATAAGACGCCGTGGGAAAAGCTTTCACCGCACAACAACAGGTGCATGAATTTTTTGTGTCATCTGTCGCTGAGAACAAATAACTACTCATGCAGGGCTGCCCTTTGAAATTGATGACTTTTAGAAATAAAACAATTAGTGAGTGGACGTTGGAGAAAATGTTTGTATAAAGAAGTGACAGTTTGAGTGACTTATTCATATCCATCACTCCTTATACAGTACGGAAAGAATAACATAGTTCTATTTAATTTTAACTGAGTCAATCATACAACCATATGGCTACCTTTCTCTATAGACCCTTGCAATAAGGGCGTCAAATTTAGCTTTTTATAAAAAAAATATTTGAATTACGCTAGCTGGTACATAATATATAAAATATCAACATTTAGGTACATCTTCCTTCATTTAGGCCTACTAAGTTATTTTATATTAGCTGTGACCCGCGGTTTTACCCACGTTAAAATTTATAAATTATAGCCTATGTGTTATTCGGATATGTATGCTATATTAGTACAAAGATTCATCAAAATACGTTCGGTAGTTTTGCATGAAGAAGTAACAAACATACACACTCATAAACTTTCGCTTTTATAATAGTAGTGTGATGATATAATGATAACTTATAAGGTAGATGAATTTACAATTTTTATTACATATTATTTTGCGATACTAAATATAACGAGGGCCTTATTTTTAGAGGACGGCATAACAGCGTGATATCTTTAACAACGCCGTAAGAGAAATGATGTAAATTTTTATGAATTTTTAAACTACAATGTATTCTTAATTAATTCTGTTAAGGCAAATCCTCTTCAAAATTCTTTATTAACCTACCTGTACTCGCGTTTCGGTCAAGTTCAATCTGTTAAATATTATTTATAAAAATGCAGCTAAATTGGTTTCGGACCCAAGAATTTTAAAATTAGAATTCCCATATAAAAATTAAATCATAATTTAAAAATTTTATTGATTAGGGGCAACCCTAAAAATTATGAACTCATATTAGTCGTATACGTATAATTAGAATTGCCACTTCGCGGCTTCGTCGCATTGTTTAGTGTTTCCGAACGATATCGATTTAATTTTCGCTTTTCACTCGATTGCTCCATATATGGGCGAAGAGATTAAAATCACATGGGAATATTGATTATATTAGAATCGATTGTGATGTCATATGCAAAGTTGAATGCGGATGTTTTAGCGAGTATAAACTGGCATAAAAATCAGCAGTAGTATCTACTTAAATGTATGTATTGTTTTTTTAACGACGTGTTAGTCCTTTTGCCTATTTCCTGGACATAACGTGGCCATAGCTGACTTTTGTCATTAAAAAACATGTCTTAAATCATCTAGAAGACGGTAAACTTTCAGTTGTTTCAGAATACAAAGTATTTGAAATATACTGCTACGAATAAAAGATGATGGCAGGTCCCTTATTTTGAATTTTTCTATATCGGGATATTCACTAAATAAGTTAGTATACTTTTATTTATACAATATTGCAAATTGATTCAGACCCAAAATGAATAGTGCAGATTTGCATGAACTCCAGGTAATTATTTTCTATAGTTGAGATCAGTCTGTTCAACTACAATATAAGAGTGAGCAAAATTTTTTTTAAGAAATGTAATCAAAGTTGCGTTGTGCGGAACGTATTCTACTGCATATATTATTTGAAAGAGCTGATAAACAGTTGGCGCACCTAACGATTAGCTACATTTTATTATTAATAAAATAGAAACTTACCGAAACTAACTCCTCATAATCGACTCCATGAGGCTGCGATTCATTTTGGTGCGCTTTCCACACCTTCAGGCCATCTTTCTTCACTAGGCCTTCCTGTTTCTTCAGCACCAACTTAAGTTGCCTGCCAAATGCCTCCAGGTCTATCTTGTGCACGTCCAATTCCTGTCCTTCCACTAGCCTTTCCAAATCACTCAGCACAGCACTATCATTAGCACTATCACTAACTTCACTTGAATTTGACACATCGAAGTTGACACTAACTGTATCATTAAGATCTCCAATTATGTCTACATCTTTGATGTTTTCTTTAGCTTTGACAAACATTTCATCGTTCAGTAACGACGGAGGACTTGTTTCTGTCTTCCATTGAGGAATTTTGTCTTTCGTTGTTTTCTCGTGAGGGATTTTAGACTTGGCCTGAGTGAAGGTATTGGATGGGTGGTTGTGGGCGACGTGTCGTCTTGACAGATGGTGTGTAAGTTGGATGAGATGATATTCCGGGACGCTACTGTGGTGTTCCACGTGGAACACGTTTCGTAGCTCGTCAGCTGTCATTTGCTCATGGATCTGGAAAAAAGAAAGTTTTAGGTTAACATTGTGCAAAAATAATAAAAAAAAACTGCAAAATTCATTTTGGAGGAATTTGTCTATGGAAGAAAGCATGGAAGATTATACGAACAACCATATTTCAATTTTCGATTATTATTTAAGTTTTCTTTTATGATGTTAAATTGTGGATGACTAATTTCAAAGAAGGACTTTAATTGCCTAAAACAATTTGTATATAATATTTATTTTCAAAAATTTAATTATATTATAATGAAATAATTTGGCAACGAGTGTTGCTCACTGCCACAAAAATAAATTACCTTACCATTGTTTAAGTTCAATGTTGTTTATATTTTCCTTATACCTTTCCAAAGAGTTCTGAATAACGATAATTGGATACTCGATAACGCAAGTTATAATTTAAGACCCTTACATTCAATCTGACTCGCAATATATAACCTATCATTAGAATCCAATTGAGGAAAGTCATAAGTTAGTATTTTTGTACCCTTGATTAATTGGCACGTAAAGTCGTCGGTCCTGCACCTGACCTCTTGTCACCCCATCGGATCATGAGAGTGATGAAATAGAAAGTTCCCCTGTGTTTGCGCAGACCCTTATGAGCTTTAATATGTCACGCGCAGGTGGCTAGTTTCCATTGAGACTGGCCGCCGTGGCCGAAATCGGCTAAGGGTACATTATATTATAATTGGAATTCCCAACACATCTGATACATGGTTAGTAATGGAATAGCTACAACTGTTTTAGTCGCTATCATCATATCAGCCGAAATACGTCCACTGCTGGACAAAGGCCTCCCCCAAAGATCTTCACAATTGCCAGTCTTGCGCTATTCGCATCAAGCAGTTTCCAGGGACCCGCACAAGATCATCGGTCCATCTTGTAGGAGGTCTGCCCACGCTGCGTATTCCGGTTCGTGGTCGCCACTCGAGAACCTTTCTGCCCCAACGGCCGTCGGTTCTACGAGCTATGTGCCCCGCCCACTGCCAGTTTAGTTTTTAGTCGCTAACAACATCTATTTATCCAAATGTTATCTCAAAGTAATCGAAAAAGATTTGATAAACCCATCGTACACACGGCTACATAACAAGCTATACATTTCCGGCATGAGCTGATCACGCGTTGGATAGGATTTCCATACAATGAGAGGTTAGCTTAAATTGGACATGTATAGCTTGATATGTAGCGTTGTGTACATTATATTAGTAATTGTAATGTGCTTAGTGTCCATTGGCTGCGTGTAAAGTGTATTGAATTGTATAGAAAGTAACCACTCGGTTTAAGTAATTGACATTGTTTAAAACTACTTTTGTGCATATTGCGTTAGTGCAGAAGACATTTTGCTTCACCATTTCTATTAAGTTTAACTATATAGCTATTGTATGCTAGTCTTTTCTGTACGAATCGAGAAAATCTTCCCTAGGGTCTACCAAGGAGCTTTTTCAGCCATTAACTCATAGTTTTAGTCCAGGATTCATTGGAGATGCATCAGACATTATCAGCTTATAGACCTCGTGGAATTTTTGTGTTACGTAGGTGTCATAGAGAGTAGGGTTGTGTTTGTAATGATAGACCTTTGGACAGTCGATGGGCACCAAACGTTAGGACAGGAAGGATGCGATTTTATTATTAAGTAGCAAATGTAATTAAAAAGAGTGCATATGCACTCTTATGATATAAAGAAGGGAATTAAAGTGCCATGCCTGAGACAAAAGAGAACTCAGAGTACGCAGATAAGATGAGAATGAGATGAAAGAGAATGTATCCTTCTTTAGCTACCTGCAAACTCTCTGATAGAATGAGTGTGTATGTGTGATGGTAAGCACTTTTTTTATGACTTCTCTCGCATTATGGAATGTGTTGTGGGGTACTTTACAAACATATATTATATGGACACAAATTACATCCAGACTCAGAACAACTATTCATGGGTCACCCCAATAGTTGTCCGGCGCGGGAATCGAATTCGGGACACGAAGTGGTGAAGTGACTGTCATTGCCGCTGTGCCACAGTTATGGCCATATCAGTGTATTAGCACAGTGTTAGCCTAGGAAATCCTGTTTAAATAAGGCCTGTATTGTACAATATTAAACTCTTAAAGTTGAATGTGTCAGCAATGTTCATAACCTTGTTAATCGTTTACCAATAAATGCTCACAATCAGCGTATCGGTTACCGAATCAGAACTGCATATCACATCCGCATCGGTACTTTTGTTCGAATGTCAACAGAAACCCGCAAACCTTGGCAGAGGTCAATAGTACTTCTCGGTACTTTCAACGGACCATGTTTACAGATTTAATACATGAACGAAATACCTGTTCGCCTTATTTGTGTCAATAAACATACTTTAACGTACGTGAAACCATTAGCTACGTGGAACTTTTAAATTATTCATATGTATTCTATGCGGCCACAGAGTAAAATTACTAACCATAGACAAAAACCTTGTCATATAATACAATGACAAGCTAAACTTTTTTAATCCTGACTAAAATGATGGTGGACTGTGTTCACGTTATTAAATCTCCCGACCAAATATACTTTCCTTTTTTGAAAAGATTCACTCTCTTCCTTTGCTAGTTTAGTATCACCGAGAAGGCAATTATATACTGCCTCTTCTAATGTTTACGGATCCTAAGAGTAAGACAGACTACATACAACACTGAACTATTAATCTGCACTGACCAAACATGGCGGACTTGCTAAAAATAATCAAGTAGACGCGTATGTAGATTTCGTAAAGTAGACTTACTGACTGAAAGAGACTGGCCGGTTGGCGTGTTTGATAAATACTTGCCTTTCACGCCGCAGGTCGTGGGTTCAATGACCACCCAGGATGGATTTTTGTGTGCATGAACATGTCTATTTGTCCTGTGTCTCAGTGTAAATATATCTATTTAATAAATTAAATATATCTATATACTAATAAAATTGATATATGGAATTATATCAGTTATCTAGTTTCCATAGTAATGCCAAGCCATCTGATTCCAAACTAAGCAGAGCTTGGCTTAGTTTGGAATCAGATGGCTGTGTAAAATAAAATAAAATATAAAAGGTTTTTATGACGGTCACCATAGCCTAGTTGGTAGTGCTCCTGCCTACGAAGCTGGTGGTCCTGGGTTCGAATCCCGGTAAGTGCAAATATTTGTGTGATGAGCACGAATATTTGTTTCTGAGTCATGGATGTTTTCTATGTATATATGTATTTATCTATCTAAATAAGTATGTATATCGTCGCCTGGTACCCATAGTACAAGCTTTGCTTAGTTTGGGGCTAGGATGATCTGTGTGACATTGTCCCCAGATATTATTATTATTCACGTAGACTTTAAAAAAGCGCTTGTAAATTGTCAGAACATGTTTGTAGTAATACAGTTATTATTTCTAGTTACTTATTACAGATATTTAGGTACACGGAATGTTAAAACATTTATACAATTTATTTTATAATATGTGTGTGAATAAAGTCCCGGGATATTATTATCCTACGTCGCTGGTTTCTAAAATAAACTAGTTTGGGTTTAATTAAGTGATATTTGGTGGTAATGTGACGTTTTGGAGTGACTATGTTGTTTTACTAAACATAGGCAATTTTATGTTGTGGTGGGCGTTCAAATGGTTATAGATAGCTATGAGTAACACAATTATATGACCAGTTTTCAAGTATGGATATTATATGATATATATTTACATAATAATCAATGCGAATTTTCTACTACAAACGGCATTGTTTCACCGTCATATACGATTTTCTGACATCGGGAATTCTAGGACAAAAATGGTACTAATTGATGTCTTATTGCTAACTGCGTTTAAGAGTATTAAATTAACGAAAGATGAATATTATTCTCATTTTAAAAAACAGTACAAACGGCTACATATCAAGCTATTCATTTTCAAAATAAGCTGACCTCATTGTATGGACATCCTATACAACGTGAGATCAGCTTATACTGGAAATGTATAGCTTGATATGTCGCCGTGTGTACAAAATTCTTATTGTATTTTTATTACATTGTTTTAGCATAAAATTCAATAATATAATTTTTATTATAAATGCTATGTGAAGAGAGAGTAAACGTCAGTACGCGTGCTACTGTACACTTATTGGCAAACACCATTGCCTCTTACAATAATAAATAAGAAGAGAAATATAAAATAGTTAGTATCAAAAATTATTATATATAACGATCAAGCCAGAGTTAATCTCGAAAAATTTCAGGCTATAATAGACCTAAACCGATGTGCAAAGACAAAAAAGGTGTAGAACTTGTGGAAATCTGATGTCTTTACGTTAAAAGCAAGCGTAATTGTATGAATACGTTGTTAATAAACTTTGAGTACCGGTATCCGTGATAATTTATATTTATTGTGTTATTAATTTAGAGTCAACAACAAAAGAAATGGGACAAGTCAAGTATAATTAATAAAATGTCATTTGACATATTCGTAATAGCATAGTTCTTTTAAACTAGACTCCTACTCTGTTACAATGTAAGCAATATTTTTATTTTAGACGTAACCTTCAAAGTAATCGTATCCATTCCAAGAGTACACAATTTAAGGACTACGTCTTATGCCGAAACGTTGCGTTTCAGGGTACTTTGTGGCGTAGCATTGCATTGCTTGAGAGCGCTTTTGCAGAAGCGATTGCATGATATTATATAGCGTTGCACGTGCAGCTGATGTATTGTAAATATTTATTATGTATGGTGAAACGGTTCGTTGCATGGTACGTCATAGCGTAGCGTCGCATCGCGCTATCAACTCAAACAGCCATATGTATGAAAGAGCTTTTATATAAGATCTATTTCGCTTAAAAACGTGGTACATACAGGATGTTTACATAAGGTTTAAGTTCACACATTTTGTCTACAGAGACATGCGAATATATATTTATGATAGCGATTTTATGTTTTGTTATAGCTTGCTTCCGATGCAACGCGACGTACTACATGACGTGCCATGCATCGCGTTACCAAAATGAGCTCCTACTGTTCTATACAGAACGCTTTAGCCGCTCATAACAAGGCCTACATCCTCACCTAACTGTGAACAACATTCCTCTAAAACGGAAGCTCTTCAACACATTTGACCAGTCGGCCTCGGGCAACTGATCTATTTATTATATAACATTACATATGTATTAGTTAGCTATGAATCTTTGTAATTATATCGTAAAGGCCAGTTATATGTTTGTAACATTAATTGATTACATGAAACTGTAGTAATAAAAGCAACATTGACATTACAAGCGAAGGTTCGTAAGTATGAAATAAAATATATGTCTTTAATTATTTATATATGATTCAATCAGTGTATAACATTAGCATTGTTTGGTGTATTGTTACAAAGATTTGATAAGTTTATGTTTGGTTGGAAACCGATGAGAATATTTAGCACAATTGTTACAGGTAGTTAGAAGCCCAATAGTATTTGATATCTATTCTAACCCTCTTAATTGCTGCGGTGGTAGTTGGGTAAGACTCACTTACGTCATGTATCAGAACATTTACCTCAAATAAGTTTAAAATAACTATAAAAGCCAAATTATATTATGTATATTATAAAATATGTGATCATTTAGTCGACAAAAATGCTTAGGATTGATTCACAATTAACAAATTTTATTAAAATATTATGTAATTTTAAGCCATATTGCTTTTCCGTAGCTACCATGCACGTGAGGAATAAAACACCAAACTTATTTGTTTATAACGGAATAAATGTTTTTTTGTTAGTTCTTTTCAATTTTGTCGGCTATATGCTTCTCAGTAGCTACCACGCACGTTGGGAATAAAACATAAAACTGAAAATTTCTAACGGAATTAATGTTGTGTTTTGTTTATTAATTTGAATTGGATTTTATACTTGAATTGAATTTTTGATTTTAATTATGAATTCAAATTGAATTTTGAATTTGAATAGTAGTTCGGTTTTTTGTTAATTGAGAAATCAAATAAAATGCTTTAAAGAAACGCTGCTTTAAAAATGATCAATTGCAATGGAAGTGAACTTTATATACTCCACCTACGTAAATTGCATGCGAAAAAGCTGACCGTCACTTTTTAGGTTAACTATTAAAGTAACTGATAACGTTTACGATAATGCGAAGCTTCCATTACGTGACGTAACTAAGTGGACATTCGACATGTTGCTTGCTACTACGCGATGTAAATAGATCTGAATTGTGTAATTATTTACTAAATACTAATATTTGGTTGAGACATTGCTCCGAATGTCACAAGTAATGCAATGTGGAGCAGTAGATTAGGTTAATGTCCACATAATGTTAGTAATACTATTATTTATTGAAAATGTTATCCTAAAACTGGTTATTAATTTCATCATGAGTAATTTAGAAAAAAAATAATACATATTTCAATTATTCAAGGGGACGGAATTATGAGTACATTTGGGTGACAGTTTAATTACGTTGAAACAATTACATCTAAATAAAGAGTTTTTTAGGTTTACATGTAATTCGATAGCCGTGTGCCCGTCTGATTTGAGACCCGACGACATTAAAAAAAAAAATTATACACTGCCATCTGATCCCAAACTAGGCAGCGCCTGTACTATGGGAACCAGACACTTATAAGCATAATATAATATAATATCTGGGGACAATGTCACACAGATCATCCTAGCCCCAAACTAAGCAAAGCTTGTACTATGGGTACCAGGCGACGATATAGATAGATAAATACTTAAATACATAGAAAACATCCATGACTCAGGAACAAATATTCGTGCTCATCACACAAATATTTGCACTTACCGGGATTCGAACCCAGGACCACCAGCTTCGTAGGCAGGATCACTACCAACTAGGCTACGGTGACCGTCAAGCATACTTATATATTTATAATTTCAAATAAAAAACTCATGCTAGACTGAGTTGCTGCCCCTATTGATAGCCAGTTACAGCCAGAGAATGAGCCCTGAACTTCTCCATGCTTCGAAGAGTACATTAAGTTATGGGTCCCAGCTATAGTCCTTAGAAATCAGTCCTCAAGTCGTGCCAGAGGCTTGATGGGGGATTGAACAACTCTTGATACTATGGTTACCAAACGAATAAAAAACTGTCCCTGCGTTTTAGTCAAGTTCATAATATTATGTTACCAATAAAGTGACACATTTAATTCAATTCTGAATCTTCTATGAAATACAATACGGCAACTTTCACTTCCATAATTAAAGTTACATTGAAAATCATACCATGTTACGTGGGCTGTAATACTCTAATTCCATTGTACATTGTTACATATCAACAGTAGATTCAATGAAGAATAGAAGGCATGTAAATAACGAATGGAACACAATTCAAATTCCTTCTTTAATATGTTTGCAAAATTGCACTAATCAAAACTGAACTCTATGAATTACATGTGAAGGTCGTTAGTCTATTGTATCGAGGAACTAAGGGCGATATACAGTGTGTTGTGAAATTGAGTCGATCTCATGACTCACAGATAAAACTGCAAGGTCGCGGCTGTAGAAAGCACTTTATTAGCGCTTATATAAGCTTTGGTTTATGTAAGGCGTGAGCTTTTATTCGACAAAAGAGACTTTACATTTGTTTAAAACGGTCCGTTATATATAGCACTTTAGTCTTTGGTAATATGTTCACATTAAAATATATGTTATTAGGAATTATAAAAGCAATACTAATTTTTTATTTCAATCTTCATATTGGATCATTATTTATTACAAAGATATTTTCTATATACCATGCTGTTTGTATTTTTCGTTATAATATTATTGACACTGACAAAATTAAACATTTACGTATATATAGCTAATTCCACAAATGCAAACGATCGGTTACAATGCCAACCTTAAGGTGAATACACTCTGTAATTTCTTTTCAGATAATCCATATTCTAATATCTAACAAAATTATCCTTAATTTAAAATTTGATTGTAAAGAATTTTATTCGCCAATGGTATTTTAAGATAAATAATATCTAATTTGCAATATCTATTTCTGCCATATAACGTATTTGTTCTAAGTTGTTATTGTTTACAAGAAATATTTATAGAAATGAGTTCCAAATTCCATATGTTCCGATGACGTAACAAAATAGTCATTAATTTAAAATTGCATGATAGAATAGTTGATTCGATTTTTCAATTATATTTCACGATAAATTTCATTATTCTGCCCTATAAATTATTTGTTCCAAGTTGTTTATCGTTGGTTCTTGCATATTATAGTGGAACTTAATTTACGGTGACGTAGCAGAATTGTCGGTAGCTTAAAATTGCTTGCTTGTTAGAAAACTTAATTTGTCAATTGTATAGATGTTTTAAGATAAATTACACGTAATATTAACTTTTGCCCTGTAAGTTATTCGTTCCACGTTCTTGTTGTTTCCAAGAAAATTTAATGGAAATGAGTTCCAAATTCCGTCAGTTCCGGTGACGTAACGATAACCAGTTTGTAAAAGTTACGTGTATTAATGGTTTGAAGGTCACCGAGTGGAAGGTTGAAAAATGTTTACATAGATGCATTATGGATTTCGCGGTAACATAGTTCATTAGTTAGGTGATTGGTTTCCGCACTTAGCCTCCTAATTGGGCCATTGTGTGTGAATTTATTTAGCTATTCGAGCCATTTCAGTTCCATTCAGAAGTGCAAGATGCCTCGAAAGCTTGGCTTGAGTGCTTCCTACAGTTGGCCGTTGGCTGGCAACGCTATTGCAGTGTAGCAGTACGTGTGCCGATATTTCTTCAGATTCAATGCATCCTCTACACAAGGCGCTGTCTGTGATGCTAATCTTGAAGAGGTGGTTTTTTAGTGAGCTGTGTCCGGTGATTGTGCCTATCATCATGCGTAGATCCTTTCTGTTCAGGTGTAACATATACAACCGATAGGTGAGACACGGTAATGAAAAAGTATTACTAGGTGTATTCTAAGAAGATAAAATGCAATAACATCCCTGAGTCAGGATGTTAGTAGTGTGTATTTGAGAGTACTTGAATCCGTAACCTCATTTCAAATATGTCGACTTGCTCTCAAACTATCGGATTACGAAAGTAAAATAGTTGTTAGTTCTTGAGAAATAATGGTTTATTGTCCATCAATTCTTTAATGGCTTCCAAACGTAAATAATGATTGCAATGCGGTTGTTTAAGAAGAAAAATAAGATATTATAATTGGGATGTCTTTCAACTTTAATACGTTACAATCTGTCAAAAGTTTAAAGATAACTTATTTTAAAATTGGAGTCAGGGGCTCGAACAATAATATTTACAATCATCAAACCTAAAATGTTTATTTTCTGACTGTACCTAGTTATATTTGTTTGCTAACGCTACAAGTGTGTACAAGGTTGTGGAGGTGTAGTGTATTAGCTCGTACTATTTACACTGAAGGACTAACAGATCTCTTTGCTGATACATTTGTAAGCGTTTGTATATTCTATGGATATACAATGTTTGAGAGCTAGAATACAATTATGGTACCAGTGTTTTTTTTTTACTTTTTATGTGGTTAGAACGACTATTTACACATTTAACGCAAGTGTTATAAACTAAACATTACAGTTATAATCATAGATTAATTATTAACTACATGAGTATCTTTTTTATCCGGCCATTGCACTAGGAATATAATAATAATAATAATAATAATATCTGGGGACAATGCCACACAGATCATCCTAGTCCCAAACTAAGCAAAGCTTGTACTATGGGTACCAGGTGACGATATACGTACTTATATAGAGAATATGAATCTATGTGTAATTTATTCGTCACATAAATATCCTGATATTACTTTTAGTATAGTTGGTCGCGTAATTCAGTTGACTTGGACTTTTACCGGTCCAATTAGACTTAAAAGTGAGTGTCTTTTAAGTCTTATAAGCGTGAAGTAGGTGCGTCTAGTAAGGTGAGCATAATTTCATAATTGTGCTAT
Source organism: Pseudoips prasinana (assembly GCA_951640165.1). Classification (NCBI taxonomy): domain Eukaryota; kingdom Metazoa; phylum Arthropoda; class Insecta; order Lepidoptera; family Nolidae; genus Pseudoips; species Pseudoips prasinana. Next base: position 13,038,798 of record OX621254.1, read on the forward strand.
AATATATATAATTCCCACTTATAATAAATGCCCTAGCGACGTAGCCAATTTATGGCCAACTTCATTGTTTAGTACAAATAGGTTGTAAGCTGAGCAAGAGTTGAAGAATGATTACATCCCATTCACTCGATTTGTTGAATAGATTCAGCTTCTGAGCGTTCCTCAAAACCAGAATCTATATACCTTCATAAAAATGAATGTTTGTTTGTATGTACTTCAAAACGTAAACTATGCATTTGATCATGTGATAATCTTTGGCAAACTGCTGTACGACCGGTTCGGTACAACCAATCTTCGATAGATGGCGCCAGTATCATTCCGAAGAATTTTAGTTAGTGGCGTAGCAACGTGCACAGGGAGCAGCTAGTTAATATATAAAGTCTAAACTATATAATTTACACATAATATTTACTACTCAACAGCACATTTTTGGTTTAAGAGGAAATATTATAAAAAAAACTTGTGTGTACTTATGTACACGCGTTAGAAGTTATACTTCTTAATATACAACTTGAACATAGTTATCAATTTTCATACCACCTAGAACTAACTTCATGCTGTTATTTATACGATGCGCGCGCATCGTAAAAATTCACTCTCATCATTTTTCTCCATCGCGCCAAAAGAAGTAACTTCAAAAATTCTAATTAAAAAAAAATACTAATGGATACGCGTTGATGTCTTTTATACGGAAACTATTGTAGTCTGAAATTTCAATAAGTTTAATCAATTAAAATCTTAATTGCTTTTCATTTTTTATTGTTAAATGTTGAGATTATAAAGTTGATATTGAGTACTGAAAATAACTACCAAACCTACAAATATTATTAATGCGAATATTTGTGAGAATGGATACATCCATATCTTTGTTACTCTTTCACGCAAAGTATGGAACGGATTTGGATGAAACTCTATAGTAATATATAGCTTAAACATCCGAATAATACATAGGGTATCTATATATATAAAAATCAATGCCACTTTTCGTTGTAATGTTATAACTCAACAACGCCGTTACCGATTTGGCTAATTTTGGTCATGAATTATTCGTGAAAGTCCAGGGAAGGTTTGAACGTAGAGAAAATTTAAAAAAAGTCTTGATAAAGTGTAAAATCAACATCTTCTAGTAATTTAAAATAATTTTTTGTTTGAATAAATGAACTTAATAATATATTTTTTTATTACTATGCCTTATACGTAGCGAAGCACGTACCGGGCCGCTAGTAATTTATAAAATTTAACGCGAACTAAAACGAGAAACTAATGGTACTACAAGTTTTTTAGTACAGAAGACATCAACGCGTGTACATTTTTGTATTTATTATAAATTGTTTGTAGGAATATGATATTGTGATCGTGCCTTCTGATCCAAAGGTTGTGCGTTCGATCCTCGCACATGACAAATAAATATATGTTAATTTTTTTTTCTGTTTGTTTCGGAGATTTCAGTTAATATTTTACAATATCAGTCCTGTTGATCTTACTTCATATTCTAAACATAATTCAATTTATGTTCAAGAATATGTCATTTTGTTTTAGTCTGTGTGTTTTCTATGTATTGTATTTACAAAATAAATAAATAAGTATTTGATATGTTCCGGATATGTATTTTTTATTTATTCCCTGCTTATAATATAAGTTGTTTTGTACCAGTTGTAATTTAGATGCACCGTCATTGTCTATATCCGTGATCAAATCCAATCAATTCTTGAAGTTACAAATTTAAGCACGATTGCATTGCGATATTATTTCTGAGGCTATAGATTTGCCACACATTATAATACAATCGACGACACGCCGGAGACACTGTGACTTAGTCTTTGCTTTTATTATATCCTGGGACATTATTCACACACAGCCACCTGATGCCAAATTAATCAAAGCTTGTACTATGGAAAACAGATAACTTTATACTACACTAGCTGTGCCTCGCGGTTTTACCCGCGTTAAATTTCATAAATAATCACAGTTCCTTCCCCGTAGGTGATAGCGTGATAATATGTAGCCTATATGTTGACCCGACCTCTTAGAGATATTCATGTAAAATCTGAAATAAATCCATGCAGTACTTTTTGAGTTTAGCCGGGACATACATACAGACAAACAGATAAAAATTCTAGAGACTACATTAAAAAAAAAAATTCAATGTACAGTTTTAACTTTCCTACAGTTTTATTATATGTATAGATATGCTAATTTTCTTTTATAAATACATACTTATATATACAATTAAACCTAGACTCAGGACAAACAGACATATTCATGCATACAAATATATGCCCTGGGTGAGAATCGACCTCACGACCTGCGGCGTGAAAGGCAAGTGTCTACAAACTACGACAACCAGTCTGTCAGTTATATAATCTGAAAGGGTAAATTACGCGAGTAACTATCGCCGTGGGGGCGATTGTACTACTGTATTAAATTTAGGCACCTAATCTCGAAAATGGGAAATCATAAATTTGATCGTCCGGCGGGTCTCGAACCTGCACCATCTACCAATCCGGGCTAGGCGCTCTGCGTTAAGCTACGAACGATACACGCTGGCAGATCAAATTTAGGATTCCCTTGCTAACACCCTTCCGGAGGATGTAGGTATTTATTATCTATCGGCTTTGTTTTCTAGAAACATGGCCGACTGATATGTTCACAGTTGGATGTGAAAGATCATATCATACTGATAATACCTTCCAAATTATTAAATTTAAATTTTTGAGATGAGATAAAACGCTTTGCATTGCGAATAATGCTATAAAAATTTAAATTTAGGCACCTAGTAACACAGTGAAAAATTGTAACAGGTAGCACATATAATTATTTTTTTGTTGAATTAGGGCGACACAATTTTTTACTATATTTTTAATTACGTTAGTTGTTTTAATTCATTAAAATAATACAATCTCTTACACCTTGTAAAATGATTCTAGCTGCTATGCGACTCAGTAACTTCATTGAGTCGAGGTTCAAATCTCACAGGAGATGTCGTCTGCCAAAGTCCCTCTACTTAGTTTGTAGCTTTATTACTAAATGACTTGATCCCACGCTTGTCTCTATAATCCAGTGATGGAGTAAAAGCCGATTAGACTTACCGTAAATGTCATGTTAAGCAAAAGTTGCCAAGTAGTTTCATAGTACCAAAAGGAAGGAAGAAAGGCAATTAGTCCCATCCCATATACAACAACAACAACAGCGAAACGATTTGAAATCGTTCGATTAATTATAACATCATTGTATCGATACCCCTATTCGATATTTAGCAAGCATTGCTATAAATATTCTAACTAGAACTTTATTCTTTTACAATTATGGTCTAATTTAGAGTTTATATTTAATTGGATTACTTGCATAATAGTTTTAAGTAATGATGTTGATTGATGATTGAGTTTATAATCGAAGTAGGTGTTAAAATCGATATTAATAGATGATTCATTGACGTTAGTGGATATATATTTAACACAATACACTTACGTGATGCACGGTGTTATAGTTACGCAATTAATCTTAAATTTAATATTACAATATATCGGTACATATACCAATAATAATATCCTAGGACATTTTTTACACACGGCCATCTGATCCCAAACTGAAAGTGACTGAACTGGAAATCAGATAACTGATATACTACATATACTATTTTTCTTTTGCAATTACATACTTATATAGATAACCAGACATGTTCTGACTCAGAACAAATAGACATGTTCATGCACACAAATACATGTCCTGGGTGAGAATCGACACCACGACCTCCAGTGTGAAAAGTGAAATTATATAAAATTTAATACAAGTAAAACTTTTAGAAACGGGTTCAAATAAAGCGACAAAACACACAAAAACAAATACATATTTATACAGATAATTACACCCAGACTCAGACATCAAAATAAAACAAAATCTCTGTTACTCCATGCTGCAATCCCTGCCTAGGTTGCCCGGAAGAGATCACATTTAGTGATAAGGCCGCCAATTGTACAATTTTGTAACGTATGTTATTGTATTCTTGTATCTTGTAATGTTTTGGTGTACAGTAAAGAGTTATCTTATCTTATTAAATACTAATTGCAGCGAAGTATTCTAAAGTGCGTGAGTCTTTAATGTAAAAATATTAGCTAGTAATACTGCGGCGCAAAACTCTCGTCCGATTTTGATAATCCACTTTTGGCGTTCAATGTAATTAGTCACGTTATTATATAGTGTTTAATATCAAAATTTTATCAGTACTATTTCTATATACTACATACACCTTTTGAAATTCAACAAAGGGATTCTTTATCCTTCGTCGCGCCATACCAAATATAGAAACAATGAGTTCGAACTTTATATGCGTGACTTGTATTATAAGCGTTTAAAAAATCGTATCACACAAACTTCAATTCCCAATAAGAAAGTATTATTTACACGTATGAAAGAAAATCAAGGGCTAAAAGCAACTACTAAATACATACTTTTTATAGTAGGTACTAGTACTAGTCTTGTACTTCTCAAGATCCCAATATACAAAAAAAATCTAAACCTATGAATTAACGGGTATCTACAATTACATTCTATAGAATATCATGCTATTTTAATGGATAACCTCGTTGATAGTTTCGTGACGCAAAAACTTTATTTAACTTAAATACTTTTATTAAATTTAGTTCAATTCTCAGAAATGGGAAATCATAAATTACATCGCCGGTAATATTCTAACCTCTACCGACAGCCGGACTAATAAATTTTTGTTTTCTTACTTTTCAGATTAGATTTACGCTTTGAATTGCGAAATGCAATAAAACTAAGATTTATTTCAATACGTAATACTTAAATCATACTTAAACGAAATGTTGAAACCAAGAAGAAAAATCTCCCAACCAGTAGTTTTTATGACTCAGTTAGTCCCTTAAGTGAAGTGATAACGAAATACCAAGAAGAAAAAGTTCCCATCCAGTAGTTTTTCTAACTCAATTTGTCGCTTAAGTGAAGAGAGACATTAATATTGTGATCGCTAGGATGGTATCACAGATCAAAGACAGTGGGCAATTGCTGCCATCGCCTACGATGACTATCATAGCCAAGCTGCAGTTATGCGACATTTTAAATTTTATTTAAATTAAATATAAATATAAATTTCAATACATAATAGTATAAACTTCAACTAAACATAATCTCCTTGACAATAACTCAATACAAGCTAGCTAAATGTCACTACCATTATAAAATGAATTGTCTAAATGTTTTAACATTCCGTGTACCTAAATATCTGTAATATGTAACTAGAAATAATAAATGTATTACTACAAACATGTTCTGACTATTTACAAGCGCTTTTTTAAAGTCTACGTGACTAAAAACTTTTTTTATTTATTTATTTCGCGCTTAGCATGCGAGTTGGCACCCGCAGTTAGGTGGCAGTTAGTTGTGTACTGCTGCTGCCCGACTATCTGGTGTATCTCTTAGTTGTCTTTTACGGTACTCACGGGATGGTATGTGGTGCCCCTTTTATTTTTTACTGGCTGGAAACCAAAAATTGCCATCCAAGTAGTATCTATTTATAATAATAATTTATTGCATTACAAGGTTACAAAGACCCATAACTTATATTATCTTAACTAATTTTACATTAATTATAATTAACTAAACTAATTAAAATAAAATAAATGAACATAATAAATCTTATAAAATTATAACAATATAAACCAATTTAGATTGACTGTCCTTTATATAGCGTTAGTATTTTATTATTTATATAAGGACAATCAACCTTATTGGCTGTCATATTTAGTACGCTGTTGGCACTGCCGCGAACTCTAGCTACCATAGAGGCAACTCGCTTTCGCATTATAGCAGTAAAGCCATCCACTTGCGCTTCCGCGAACATGCCGGATGCGCTACAGTATCGTGGCAGCCCCATCAGCATCCTAAATTTATGAAAGTTCCTGTCAAAGTTCTACGTATCCACAATAAGAAGGTGACATTCACCTTCAATAAAAAGTGGGTAGAAATAGAAATCCATTTTCATTCCCCTATCACAGACCATCTTAATATATACATTGTCATCAGATGGCATCACAATAAGATGTCGTACACATATGGATATAAATGGATACGAGATACAAATCAGTTCATTATCTGATTCTATAAACCACATTTATCTATGTAAGTACATATCTATATTTTATGTAGGTACAGTTAGAATCTCAATTATCTGCATCATCCTACTAATATTATAAAGGCGAAAGTTTGTTGGTGTGTGACTGTGTGAGTGTGTATGTTTGTTACTTCTTCACGTCTAAACGCCTGGAACGATTTTAATAAAATTTGATATGGAGTTAGGTGACACCCTGGCAAAAGTGCCTCCTTAGTCCAATGGTAGGTAGCTATTCAATGACACACAATGAGGTCCTGAATTCAAAATTTATAGTGGTGTTTCCGACCGAATACCTACTTGGAAATTGGCGCTGTTAAAACTCTGTGCTTCAAAGACGATATTATGTAATGTGCTGGTTCTGCATTTGATCTCTCGCTGGAGATGTCTGATAGAGAATGCACGCTATGCTGTACTTGTCTGGATATAACTCAACATAGCTCCAACCGTTCCTTTTACACCAATTAAAAATCCATTTCACAGTTAGCTACCCCAACTTCAACTCTACACTCCGAAAAATATCTTCAAGTAATAGCTCGTAGTTGAATTTCGCTCCTGACTGTACAAATAGAGTTACTTTGAATATGTACCATGACTAGCAGATTCATTGTTTTATTGTTAATCACTTCACAAGGGTATAGAGAATGGATACGTACAATTGATCCCCTACACACAGTATACACTTCCATCACAAAAATCACCCTTATTCCCTGCGTTGTAAAGATGCTGTCAAGGTCAAAGTGTATCCATTGACGTGGCTGCGACTGTAGTACCGACAGCATTTAAACAAGGTAAGTTTTGATGAGAATATTCCCTAATTTCAAAGGTTAGGTAAACTGGCATTTATAATATAGAAATACTTTTAATAAATAAGTTTTTTTATAAGTCAACGCCCTCGCCCTTTTAATAAATAGCGTAAGGTTTTTGATATGACGTACTTTTTTACACTATTGAATTCTGTATTATTAAATCTGCAGTCTGACGTATGACGTGAGGGTATCATAAAAGTCATCCCGAGGGAATATCTACCAGGGAATGGGCAGTGTCTCTCTATGTAAAGACGCCAGCACATCAAGCTACACCAATCTGTCAATTTTCCCCAATTGAAAGTGAACCTTATTATGCTTTAGTGATAAAGTTGAAAGTCTATAAAAGAAATTTGACAGATTGGGGTAGCTGGAAGTGCTGGCGTCTGTACTATGACCATCATACTGCGATCGCCGACCCGTCTTCCAAGTGTGGGGATTATGGCATATCCATCAAACATACATACATACATACATAGACTCACGCCTGTTTCCCAGAGGGGTAGGCAGAGACAACGGATTTCCATTTGTCACGATCTTTGCATACTTCTTTTGCCTCGATTACTGTCATTATATTCTTCATACATGCTCGCCGGTTTAGGGTACTTCTGACCTGCCCTTTCTTGAGAACATCTCCAATTTGGTCAGAGAATGTTCGACGTGGTCTTCCCCTTCCGGTTGTCCCATTCACACAGGCCAGGTATACTTCTTTTGTCAATCTTCTTTCATTCATCCTTTCTAAATGGCCAAACCATCTCAGCATGCCTTTTTCAATCTTTGTGACTACATCCTCTTTCACACCACAACGCTCTCTTACATCAGTATTTCGAATTCTGTCTCTCAAAGTCACACCACACATCCATCAAAATGTGGCCTTTTTCCAGCAGTTGGTGTCATGTGACTGAAATGGTGGTCCAGTTACATTGCAGTTTATCTGGAAGAATTTGCTTCATACAACACGACCCTGCTCAATTACAAGTACCTACATTGTTTCAATCTAAAAATTACCTTTTTTGTGTACAATAAAATAAAAATAAAAGTGGTTTTTATTCACGTAGCCTTTCAAAAAGCGCTTGTAAATAGTCAGAACATGTTTGTGAATCTAATTAATTAGGTATACATAATTATTTCTAGTTAGATATTAGATAGATATAGATTAGATAGATATATATTTAGGTACACGGATTGTATGAAAACATTTATAAAATTTATTTTATAATAGCAATGATATTTAGCTAGCATGTATTAATTTATTGTCAAAGAGATTATGTTTAAGTTAATAAAATGCTTTTTTATGGTTTTGTACCATTGTAAAAAAATTCACAATTGGCATGTATGTTTTAGCGTGTATTCATTATATTAATTAAAACGTCGTTTCAACTTAACAACTAACAAGCCGTCAGATCCTAAGACTTTACATAATTTAGCACACAACGCCTGAGAAATTCGTTTGTATGCATATGACTTGCAAAAAGCATAGACAATGACCTGAACACAATGGCCACAATGAAAGGAACTGCTTCACACAATCGGAATAGCAAAGGAATGCTTTTTGGTGCGAGTGGCATTCCGATCTACGATGGATTATGAATAAGGTAATTAGAAATGGTAACTTTAGTTTATGCCTAAGATCATAAAATATAAAATTTCGATAGTTAAACCTACACATGATCCTTGGCACTAACTTAATTTAAGCTAGCTAAATATCGTTGCTATTATAAAATAAATCTTATTGTTAATTATCTCCTACAATCTGTGTACCTAAACATCTATATGTACCTAGAAATAATTATATATTACTACGAACATGTTCTGACTATTTACAAGCGCTTTTTTAAAGTCTACGTGAATAAATACCTTTATTTCATTTTATTTAAGGGGTTAACCCGTGAGTGAGGCTTCCAGTATTGTAAGCTACACTGCTTCGTTATCTGTGGTTAATTACGCTACCACCAATCTGGTAGTAGGCTATTGCAATGGTATTACCTCATATACAACCTTTTTATGAGTTGCGACTAGAATGTCTTTTAATTTCTATAGATAACTGGCCGTTACATTAACAAATTGGAATGAAATGTTTTATAAAAGATGATAGATAGAGAGTTATGTACTAATGTGTTGAGCTCCGGGATTGTAGGAACGAGTGATTTAAATAAATATAAATTCAAAAACAATTTACGAACTACATATAAAATGTAGCGAATATATCGATATTTACACAACTAACTAATCTAGTTACTATTATTTCAATTGACAATTATATTACGAGATCCTACGAGAATATTAGTACGCTCATGTGGATTTAGTATTTATTTTATTAATTTTTTGTATTTCAAATTTTCTTCTTTTACTACTTCGGTTAGATTGGTAGACATAGGACTGCACGTGTATTTTACTACCTCCATAGGTTACTTGACACTACTTTTATTTTTTATAAATGTTTGGTTTAGAATTCAACTATCTAAATAGTTTTCTTTTAGATCTCAAAATAACATTTTTGTAATCGATGTGAGAAGGCTAATTAATTAATAAAGTTTCAAGGTATGTTTAGAGTCTAATACTTGCTAATGCTAATAGTGGGTAACCAAAGAACTAAATGATGAACACAATTTTAATCAAAAGTACCTTCGGTCACTTAAATATGTAGACAACTTAGCACATACTTATGGTAACGTAAGCACATGAACATAACACTGTGCTCTCTTATCTTATATTCTTAAGGCGAGTCATAACTATATTTGATATAAAAGAATTATTACAACATATATTACACGAAATTAATAATTTTATGACGAATTAAATAAACATATTTTTTATAATATCACTAAGCTTTAACTAAATGCTGCCATAAAGATAAAAGGAGCCGGTTTCCTAAATATCAGAATAAATTAATATTTAGGTAAGCAGAATGATGAAAACAATTAGTAGCACTACGTGAACAGAAACAAGATCTAAATCTTTTAATGGAAATGATTAGGATAATCGTGCCTGATTTTCGGCTACGATGACCAATTTAATAGAAATTACACAGGTCATAATATCGTATATCGGTGCACTCGCATGATTTGATAGGATGAAAACCCGATATCATGTTGCGTCCCCGGGTGCAGGATTGATGGTTGTACGTATATGCAAGACGCGTGGGTGTACCACCAACAACTTTCAGACTTCGAGATGCTTCTAAAAAGTTTTATTAGATTTCTATGGAAAGGAGTATTTCTTTCGATACAAAACCAATAAAATTTGGACCCGAACTCGTGACCTAACAGTGCAGTTAAACAAACTCTCATAAAACAGTGAGGCAGTTTAATTTATTGATAATAATTTTGCGCGTTTATAAATTTAATTTATTAATTTAACAACTCCTGTGAGCCAGGATCAACAGTGGCACACAATGAAATGGCACTGAGCGGTGAGGCTCAGGCATGACCCGGGGAATCGCTTTAACTGTCTTGGATCCCGCAGTGAATTTAATCAGTAAGAAAACAAGGAGGAGTTAGAAAATGAGAGGTTCCACGTCATAAATATATACTGTTAACACTTCTTTTTACCAACCTATTCATCGTATTAACTCATAAACCATTTACCCAAACGAAACATTTAATCACTTTTAAAACGAAAGACTATAAATAATTACCTCCAGATGTTTCTAGAGTTGTTAGCAATTTTTTGCAACATTAAATTAAAGTGATTTTGGATTAAAACTTTAATGGAGCAAAAATAAAATGACATCTTAGGCTATAAATCTTGACCAGTTAGGTACAGGAAATCTACTTCATCAGTTTAAAAACATAATAATCTATCGGTTTTTAAATGTAATTAATTTAATGTTGTATTTTTCGTTTTATTGTCTGCGGGTGTATTAATTTTTATAAAGGTAAACTTAGATTAATAGTCTAACGGAGACCCTATATGGTAATAGAGTAAGAGGTATTATTTTACTGCTGAAATAAAGCAGTAAACTAATATAGGTGTACTGCAATAAAGAGTAACATATATATTTATTTGTAAATAAATAAATTATAAAGAGGATATTCTTCGGGCTATGTCGGTGACTTTATGAGTATACATATAGCTCATGGAAAGCATTTAGTGACGATCACTCAAGTTCCAGTAGACGATGTCTCAAGTTGAAAGTCTTCGACCAGTGTGTGTTGCCAGTGATGACTTATGGAACAGAGACGTGGTCGCTCACTATGGGCCTTATCAAGGTAACCCAAAGAGCAATGGAAAGGGCTATGCTTGGAGTTTCCCTGCGAGATCGAATCAGAAATGTTGAGGTCCGCAGGCGAACCAAAGTAACTGACATAGCCGTAAGAATTGCCAAGCTGAAGTGGAAGTGGGCAGGGCACATGGCTCGTAGAAGCGACGGCCACTGGGACTACAAGATGGACCGATGATCTTGTGCGGGTCACTGGAAATCGCTAGATGCGGATAGCGCAAGACCGGCAATTGTGGAGATCTTTGGGGGAGGCCTTGTCCAGCAGTGGACGTCTATCGGCTGATATGATGATGATGACTCAAGTTCCATGATTTTTGTTCTCAACGCGCCTAAAGAAGTTTTCACTTCAAACATACGAGTAACTATGAAATTATGATCACAAAGAACGGAAAAATCCAGTAACATACATACAAATACAAAACACGGTTTTGACGGGCCGGTTGGCGTGTTGGTAGATGCTTGCCTTTCACGCCGCAAGTCGTGGGTTTGATTCTCAACCAGGATAATAAATATTTGTGTGCATGAACATGTCTGTATGTCCTGAGTCTGGGTTTAATTTAAGTGTATAATGTAAAATAATTAATATAAGTATGTATTTACAAAAGAAAAGTAGTATGTTATCTGGATTTCATAGTACAAGCTCTGCTTAGTTTGGAATCAGATGGTTGCCTCTGAATAATGTCCCAGGATATTATATATTGTACTATAAACATACAGTCAACTCAATAACCTCCTTCTTTTGAAGTTAGTTAAAATATCGAAACCACATAGTCGAATAGTTAAAGTATTTATGTCAAAATACAATGTTAGTCCGTCCGAAACCCATAAGCCGAACGCGTCATAACAAGCGGCCATTTTCTCAGCGGAGTTGCAACACCCGTTACTGGAGCAAGGCTGTTACCTTCGTATCATGTCGAATGTCAGCTGGCTTTCCACGGAACCTTTGTTCCATACCCCGAGATATCGCTTGAAGTTAATCGGTAATTGGTTGGATTCGCGATTTGCTTAAATTTGTCCATTCTGATTGGAAATATGAAATAGCTTTGCAATCGATTATAAATGGTAATTGTTGCTTTTCTCTATTGACATTTCTAATAGGGCTGATGATTTGATGAGGTTTACGATTAGGTCATCTATAGGTCGCCATTAACGTAACGTGATTTTTCTTATCCTAGACGGGACGTAATTATTTCGTCCAGAATACGTTGTACGAAATTATTACGTCCCGTCTAGGATACGGATTGAACTTAAGATTATAATTACATTAGGTTTCTATTTGAATGTAATAATTTCATCCAAAATAAACTGTACGAGATTTTTTTATGTTTTTGTAAGTGATAAATTTAAGTTCATACCGTGTCCTAGACGGGGCGTAATAATTACGTCCAGAATACTCTGTACGAAATTATTACGTCTCGTCTAGAGTACACATTTAACTTAAGTTTATAATCACATTAGGTTTCTATTTGACTGTTGACTTTAGATATAACATTCGTATCGATATTAATCAATATTATAAGCATACCAGTAAACCTTGCACCTATTTTAGTTAAGTTCAATATAACTTGTACCAAATACCATGTACTAACTGGACGGATCAAATTACTTGTATTTCATAGAACATAATTGCTAGTATCCTTAACTTATAACGATAAAGTTAATACCGCAATGGACGTCATTGTCTTATTAAGCTTCCATCTTACTCCTTAATTGCAATTCGTATAGGTAAGCCAAAATAAATATTGGTACACAATTAAAAGGTTTCTAAAAGGCCGAGGCATGCCCTGAAAAATAGATGAATAGTCTTGGGACCCGTAACGAACTCATTCAGAAAGAATACACGAGGAGTTAGTAAGGGCAGATCAAAGACATCAAGTATGACCCGTCTAGTGTGGTCAAAACTGAATTTCAATAGTAGGCATGGTATTAAACGCTAAAACACATTTAGGTTGTTACTGTTTGCTAGATCTCTATACTAAAATTTCTAAATATTTGTCGTAAATTATTTAACACTAGCTGTGCCCCACCGTTTTACCCGCGTTAAACGTTATAAATTGTGTTAATCCAGGGTGTCAGCTAACTCCATACCAAATTTTATTAAAATCACTCCAGCCATTTAGACGCCAAGAAGTAACAAACAAACACACTCACAAACTTTCGCCTTTATAATATTAGTGTGATAATATCAAAAAGGTTTCGCTGTTTTTGCACTAGGGAGAAGAAGAATGCTAAAACTATAAATTATACTTTAACTAATAATAATGGTAAAGTATCAAATCTCTTAAACTTACATCTCCACTTAATGTTCTCTGATATAAAACTTACAACAGAAAAGGTAGCCATAATTGGAACCCGATATATAGAAGTTAATCATATTACCTCTCTATAATTCACATTTTCAATTGCAACAGTACAGTGATATTTCACAATGAGTTAATGCATCATTTCCTTCCAATTACATCCAAGTACAGTCGACTACAGTATTTTCACACGAACACTTAACAACGACCTTCGTCCATTGAGAAACATTCGTGAAAAAAAATAATCATCGATTGTTTTTACTCTTACTTTTGTTGCGATTAATTGATTTCGATTTCGTCTGGGTTTGAAAGTGAATTTTGTTTGTTTACGTGTAGCTGTAGGAAATCTAGCTACTTGGTTGAATTCAAAGATTAGGTTAAGTTTTATCTATATAAAAACAAAGCAAATGAGCAAGAGAGTGAGCTGATTGTAAATGATTACCTCCGCCCATAGACACTCGCTATTAAGAAAGGAATAGACTCGCTTCTTTATAGTTGCCATGCCATATCGGTTCGGAAACACCTACGCAGTTAATTGATTCCACAGAGTAAAAAGTTTCTTGTGAAACAGACGGTGGGAGTTCGTGGGAGACGACCATTTTCCAGGTAATATGGATGAAATTTCCACTTCTAGGGAGAGGGTCTATGGTTTAAGGTGGCGGATTATAATTATTTTACTAAACGGTTTTATTTTATTTAGTTAATACAGTATTTATATTGTGAAATAATATGCAAAAGGTAAACCTTTATTATGCTTATATCAAGTTATTAAGTATTGTTATAAAGCATTGAATACCAATATACAAATGTCAGAACTATACATTATACAACCAAAGTCTAGACAACCGTGAATGACTAAATAATTTATTATATTAATAAATTTAATTAACCATATTAATAAATTACCCAGTAAAACGAATAATTCACGTGGATTTATTTGTTATGAATAATAGATGCATCTTTGTTATTGTCGGGTCATTGGGTGACTTATAGGTGAACAACAATATATCATAAAAATGACACTGACATTGTAACTAAATAAATCACGTTTGAGAGGAAAGAATAGAAGTCATATTAAATTGTGGTTAACACTATGATATTTAACTGCCATCTGTTTCGAAACTTTTATAGCTTTGAGCTGTGACTTGAACTCCTGCCTCAGGAGTAGCCAATACGTGAGGTTGCTCTCACGTATTTGTCGCTTAATTTAAAGCTACTGGTTGAGAGCTTTCTGCACTAGGCAACTGCTCGGTGTGTTACATTTTTAAATTTTAATATAACAGTACTAAATTTAAAAATAGTAGCTAAGATATTTTTATAATATATGTGATAAAACCGACCACACCGACGGACTAGTTCAAAAATCGAATAACTTTAATATTATATTTTACTATATTTATGTACTGCATTGTGAGCTTGACGTTTGAAGTGCTTGTTAAGACGTATCCTTGGCATTGAGGACTGCCACTCATCAGTTCGATGACGCCTCATTATATTGTCGTCCAGATTACATATACTAGCAATGGTTCCAAAGGATATGAGAAGTAGAATAAGTTAAACTTTACTTAACCCTCAACCAGGCTTTACTTTATGTTGATTTGTACCTTATTATAAAGCGATAAGGTTGAAATTAAAAGGGTATCGCATAGTCCACAGTCTGTTCAAAGGTTAAATCACATATTTAAAATTAAAGCTACAAATAGGTTTATGATATTAAAGTGTCCTTGATTCCAAATGACCAATATCACATTATGTCTCTGTATTAGTTAGTTCGAGGATCACGAAAATCTATTCCGACGGATTATAATGATACTAATTCGGCTTAAAAGGCTATAATTGGACTTCATAATTGGTATATATTTAATCTTGCTGGGATCCTAAAAGAACCACAAGATGACGTGCTAAACGTTACTCTTTTTGAATTATTCTGCTTGTTTATTTTTAAATTTAAATTGATTTAATTTCACAAACCAGATACGATAATACGTATCCGTCGACAGAAGCTAGTTAGACGACATGTATTCCATCAGGTTGTGACATTATTTTGCTATCAAAGCCATTGTTACCAACAGGCAGAGAAAGTAAAAAATATAAAATAGTTATATAGCGCTATTTTGACAGAAAATATTATAAATATATTTTATCATCATCAATAATAAGATACTGCAAAAAGGTGTTGTTATATTGACAGTTTTTTGTATGGTATGACTTCAAGAAATGACTTTAAAGTCTTAATGTTGGTTGCCTGGAAGAGATAACACCTAACGATACGGCCGCCATTTGTACAATCTTATAAAATTTGTTAATGACACACACACACACACATGGTACACTTTATTCTTGCTTTAGGAAGCAGACGAGCTAGCGGCCCACATGATGGTAAGAAAGTGGTAACCTCTGCTCATGGACATTCGCAGTGCCAGGGGGCATAGGAAACCGCTGCTTACCGTGATATTTATACTCTTTTTAAACCTCGTTTGAAGAAGGACATGTCGTAGCACTGGGGAAACACTTTATTGCACAATATTATATATACATATATATATATATATAAATTATGAGGCGTAAGGTAAGGCGTTATCGCTAATGTAACAATCTCTTTAGACAATCGTTTGATTAATGTTATTCATACTAAAAGTTATTCTTGATCATGATATAAATAAAAAACGCAACCTTTACCATCGGGCCACACATAAAGTCTAAGGCTATATTAAATAGCTAGATTGTAATCTACATGTTGCCTTATAAATATGGCTCTGATCGGTGGAAATCTTGTAAAAATAATAATATATATGATACGTAATTATACATTGTTACTGATAAAATTATACAGAGGCAACGATATTTCCAAATAGCATTAACAAATAATTATTTTTCAATAACTAGTGTAAAATTTTGTAAACTTATAAATCAAATTACAGTAGGCAAACTTACAGGAAACCTGGTTATAAAATACAAAAAAAATTAAATAATTTTTGGTCCGGTGCCTGTTTAACATGGAATAAAAAATCGTGCACTTTTTAGAAGCGAGACTACATAACTTTTTTAGCACTATTTATGTAATCTCTTGTAGGTTACTCACTAACAAGAAGGCAAGCGCAATAAATTAGAAACTTAAATTTAGTTTTCTTTAATAAATAGTAATACGCCCGCACTAGGAATATAAATCCTTATATATAAACATATTAGTATTCATGACATATTATCGGCATCAAAAAGTAATAGTTGTCTACGTATCTAAATCTGTCAAAATTCGACACTTTTTTTCCCCACTCCTATTACTGATAATGGATCGCACGATCTCATTTTATGATAGATAATAATAATTTATTTCAGATTATTAAAATTTATATCTGAAGATAAAATATTCACATAAAATGCAATTCAGAAAATAAATAATAATAAAATAAATAATAATAATCAAGAAAAGTTTCTACTTCAATTTTTTTATCGTTGAAATTTTAATTGTGAACCTCCACAGTTAATTAGTGTGGCAACCCTGACTTCTCACCGTGTACTCCACATTATAACATATTAATAACAATAAACAATAGAAAGTCGTGACGTCATCACTTTCCGTCAAATGTCAAAGAAGCTCGCCAGGTTTAAGGATGAATAGGCACTTTCTTGTGGGTTTAAAAACGCTCTGTTTGCAAGACATTATGTAATGTAAATGAGTAACTTGTTAGAAATATAGCTGTAATATGTAAGTGTAATAGTTAGCTGAGTCGTAAGAGAGGTGATAGATTGAATGAAGTATCTTAGTACCTTGTCTTGTCTTAGTAGGAGTTTAGTTACGTACAGCACTTCGACCTTCGGATCTTTTCTACTAACCCCGTTTTTCATCTAAGTACCAACAACACAACAGTCCTTCATCTATAGGTAAGGAAAGTCGTGAAAAACTTGTGCTTTGAGTACATTCGGAGTAATCTCTTGACAATAACTTGATACGAGCTAGCTAAATATCATTGCTGTAATAAAATAAATTTTATAAATGTTTTCATACAATATGTACCTATGTTAAATAATGTATGTTAAATATCTATGTTACTAGAAATAATATCTAATGTATACAACTATATGCTTGTAAATAGTCAGAACATGTTTGTAGTACAAACATGTTCTGACTATTTACAAGCACTTTCTTAAAGTCTACGTGAATAAAAACCTTTTTTATTATTTTTTATTTTTTATAGTATTAATTTACAAAAAAAAGTAAACAAGTATGTATTTCGATCCGTCGTCTAGTATCCATACCATAAACTTTTCTTATTTTGGGCTAGATGGGGCTGTCTGAAATATGCCGTATATTTCGTCATCAGCCTGATATACCACATGTCCACAGTTGGACACAGGCTTCCCCCAAAGTTGCTATTTGAAGGGGTTTGCCGTGGTCGCCGCGCTTGCTATGCGAGTTGGCGACCGCGGTTTGGCAGTATCTATAGTGCACAGGTGGCAATGCTGCTTGACTACCTGGTGTATCCCTTAGTCGCCTTTTACGACAGCCACGGGATGGTATGGGGTGGCTCTGTGGTATAGCATAATGGACAGTATGGGGTGGCCCTATTCTTTCTAGGCTGGTAACCACACGGCACATTTTTATACTCTGACGGCCTATGGCGTGGATGGTAAATGCTTGCTTTGCACGCCCCAGGTCGTGGGTTCGATTCTCATCCAGGACAGATATTAGTGTGCATGAACATATCTGTTTGTCCTGAGTCTGAGTGTAATTATCTATATAAGTATGTATTTACAAAATAAAAATGGTATATGTAATATATTACTTATTTGGTTTCCATAGTACAGTCAACAGCAAAAGTAGATGATCAAAGTCGGATATTCAATATCTACTAATTATCATAAATTGTGACAAAATAGTGTGGTGGTGAAGAGTATCTAGTTGAAGGTGTGCGTAAGTGTAAAAAATATTAACTAGTTAAAACTGCCACCCAATAGCATCATAAACTCAAAACTCAGGTCCAATTTTGATCATCTACTTATGCTGTTGACTGTACAAGCTCTGCTTAGTTTTGGATCAGATAACCGTGTGTGAATAATGTCTTAAGATATTATTATTATTATTATATATTCAGGAAAGAGGGCAAAATATTTTATGGTTAGACTTTGAGGTAAAATTCCATTCCTTATTATTATTAACGCATTACATTTGAAATTACATTCGCACGGAGGTCAGACCGCCGCCGCCCGTCTAGCCGCATTTTCAATTAAATTTAGCCAATTGCAAGACAAAATTACTCCGCCGCAATAACTTCCGAAAATGCAGGAAATCATAACAATAACCGATATAATATAGCGTGCTAATTTAATTAAAGTCATGTGAAATACCATTACAAGTAATGAAACCACGTTAGTCGTTAATTTGATGAAATTTATCAAACTGCTATTAAATTTTCGACGGTCAGCCTAGTCGGTAGATTTCCTGCCTACAAAGCTGGTGGTCCTGGGTTCAAATCCCGGTAAGTGCAAATATTTGTGTGATGAGCACGAATATTTATTTCTGTGTTGTGGATGTTTTCTATGTATTTAAGTATTTATTTATCTATATAAGTATGTCTATAAATAAATAAATAATAATAATAAATAAATAATAATATCCTGGGACATTATTCACACACGGTCATCTGATCCCAAACTAAGCAGAGCTTGTACTATGGAAACCAGATAACTGATATACTACATATACTATTTTTCTTTTGTAAATACATACTTATATAGATAATTTACACCCAGACTCAGGACAAACAGACATGTTCATGCACACAAATATTTGTCCCGGGTGGGAATCGAACCCACGACCTCCGGCGTGAAAGGCAGCGTATATATCTACCAACCACGCCAACAGGCCCGCCAATCTATCGTCGCCTGGTACCCATAGTACAAGCTTTGCTTAGTTTGGGACTAGGATGATCTGTGTGACATTGTCCCTAGATATTATTATATATTATGTTTATTATTTTTACCACTCTTTTTATATGTTTAACTTAAGTGTATGATTTTTTACCCCATATCTTGTTTGAGGAATCGTATCTTGCAATGAGACCTCCTTTTTGTTTGACATGAGGTTTAAAATTAGCCTAGGAGGCTTACACTGCTTCACCGGACAATAAGCGGCCTTATGTACATTGCTGTATGTATACTTTATTTGACTGGCTATTTGATCTAGAGATGGCGATTAAGTTCAATCATTAACCGAAATTCGACCATGATGTTATACCAGGTATTCATTCATTATATTAGTCGAAAGATGTTCAAAGGCCTTCCCCAAAGATCGTCATTTATCAGCGACCTTAGTATGATGGTCATAGTACCTATACAAATGCTGTTGCTTTCTCTGGTATATATTCCCTCAGACGATATTTACGTCACTCGCGGGAAGACATGGGGTGATGATATTCTTTGTTGTTAACCACGCAACAAAAAAGTAATATAATAATTACTTTTTTAATATAATGAACTATAGTGAAACGAAGGAGCATAATTTGTTTATAAACCTGTATAACGTGTAGAACCTGCTTTTGGAAATGTACAAAAAATAAAGGTATACAAACTAGCTGTGCCCCGCCGTTTAACCCGCGTTATACTTTTTAAATTATAGCCGACGCGGTGTTATTCAGATATATAAGCTAAATTACTGCAATTTTTTTTGCAAAATCCGTTCCGTGGTTTTTGCGTGAAAGAGTAACAAACATCCATACTCACAAACTTTCGCGTTTATAATATTGGTGATCGATGCTGATTCGTTTTGTATGATGCTGGTTCCTCCACTACTTAAGTGACACGTTGTATGTCTATAAAAGTCTGATTTATAACTGCTAAAGTTACTTTGCATCCTGTGTGGATTGTACAAAGCATTAAAATGCAATATTAATGACTAGGACACATTGGCGGAACTAAACATTCAAACAATACCTAACTACAGATCCGTTTCTTATCAATTCTAGTTTTAATTGCATAGTTCACAAAAGGGTACTAAACTAATCTTTAGTTCATTCATTTCCTGGTATGTTTTTAATCACACCAAGGCCAAATGACATACAGCCTCGTACGATTAAAAAAAAAAAATAAGCCGCGGCTTTAGTATCCGGAAGGAAATACTTGTGTATATTTTATAGCGTTAATTATTGTCATTTCCGAAAACAATAGTTAATTATTTAAGTTGGCAACAATGAAACGTTTGAGATTGCGTGAGAATTCTTTAATCGTTATTTAGACACGAATTCAATATAGAAACTGTGGTTTTAATTATCTGTGTGGTAATGACAGTCTATAGCCGCATAACACTCCATAGAGTTTCGTAACACATATTTATAATAAAAAGTGCTCCACTTACTTTGAATTATTTATAACACCTATCTATTTCAATTTTTTAGCACTAGTTAATCTCTGAGTTTGGTTTAGTTGTAGCATTAGCAATGTATATCAGACTAAAACGTGTCATTGCGATATTTTTAACAAATTAAATAAATAATCCCGATCACACTAAGAAAAATCATTAGCATAGATAAAATGCCTATCTTCAATCAGTCGTCTCGTCACGTATTAACGTAGAGTGTTAGTTGCACAAATTGCCAGATTATTACAATATTCTTAATCACGTTAAGCGGCAGTAGGGTACAATATTATCGTCAACATCCTTAACCCACAAAAAGCAATGACGTTTAAAGCGACATTTAAATATTACATTTGGCAACTATAGCAGAGATAAGATCTTCACATGTGTACGTTTTGTTTGGAATTACCTGTGTTTTTTTATTAGTGAATGTCTCTTTCTAAACTATCAAACGAGCTGATAATTACCTAAACATAACACAGCCTAGGGATCCAAAAATTAAATTATAACAACTGAATGGATTAAAAAAAACACTAAGAACAATTTCAATTAAAACAGTGTTTAAATAGTAAAAGGTGATGGGCGGGTTGGTAAATACTTGTCTTTCACACCGCAGGTCGTGGGTTCGATTCCTACCCAGGACAGATATTTGTGTGCATGAACATGTCTGTATGTCCTGAGGCTGGATATAATTATCTATATTAGCATGTATATATATATATATATATATATATATATATATATATATATATATATATATATATTCACACACGGCCATCTGATCCCAAACCAAGCAGAGCTTATACTATGGAAACAAAATAACTGATATACTACATATACTACTTTCTTTTGTAAATACATACCTATATAGATAACTAGCTGTGCCCCTCGGTTTTACCCGCAGTAAACTTTATAAATTATAGCCTATGTGTTATTCCAGGTTGTCAGCTAACTCCATACCAAATTTTATTCAAATCGCTCAAGCCGTTTAAACGTGAAGAAGTAACAAACATACACACTCACAAACTTTCGCCTTTACAATATTAGTGTGATTAGTAGGACATAATCCTACTAATATGTCATTAAGTGTGTCATCTATATAAACCATAAGTGTGTCATCTATATAAACCATAAGTGTGTCATCTATATAAACCAAGACAGGACCTTAAGGCAACAGAGCGCAGCAAACATCCAGGTCAATCCGCATTACGTATGTGGCTCACTTTCCTTCTCAAACGCTTTCGTTTTCACTGCGATTGTGTACAGTGACGTCACCGCCAGAGGCGAAGAATTGTGCTCTTCAAGTGGCATTTATTTCGGCTATAATGAATTCTCTTTATTCTTCGTGTAGGTATTTGACACAAGTTGCCTAATAGGCTGAAGCTTACAGTGCTCTCAGGAGAACGTCGACGAAGTAAAACGAAAACAAAGAACCGCCACTTGTACTGTTTCTATTTTTTGGTGTGCAATAAAGAGTTATCTATCTATCTAACTGGTCAAGTTCAAGTCGATACCATCGTACAAGATTTTTGTTAACATAGAGCAATTCATATAATATAGATGAATAAGGACACCTTTATTATTAAATTTATTTTTATATTCATTATTATTGCGGCAATAAAAATTTCCAATGTGAAATGCCAACTGTCTACCTATTATAGTTAATGAGGTAGAGTCTGCTGACAAACGGACGAAAGGATAAGTTGATGGCTTGGTAGTAGGATTCCGCACCATTTAGTTATGTAACTCTCAATATTAAATAGCATGATGAGCAAATCGGTCTGGAGAGATCATCATGATCTCTCCAGACCGATTTCGGTCATGGCGACGGCTCCTAACTCCGATGTGATATATTTTGTCTATATTGCAACAATACCTACATACATGGCATAGCATATACATGTCCTAAAATAAGTACCCACGCTGGAGTTCCAACCTCGATTGTGGGTGCCTTTAAACAACCCTGTTATTGAAATATTGATTATATGATTAATGTATTTGAATTGTCGTCAGACACCTTGAAATGTATAATGTATCGTACCTTCCCATGTTCAGCAATCAATTATTGATTTATTGTCTTTTATCTTTACCGAAAGTTTTAGTGATCATCTTAGTGGAAAGGTTGTTTTTTTAATTGTGTCCAAATCCTGTATTTTGCAACTCACCACCGCCTTGAAACGTATAGAAGTTTTTTTTACCTGTAAATAAAGAAAATATTATATTAATAAAAATACAAAAGTGGACAATTTAAAAAAAAAGAAAGTTTAGATTATAAAATATAGCAAGTAGAGCCACAAAAATAAATGCAGAAAGTACAGATGCCAGCACATCTAGCTACCCCAATCTATCGAAATTCTTTTATAAATTTTCAACTTTATCACATAAGTATAAGGTTTACTTTCAATTGAGGAAATTTGACAGATTGGGGTAGCTTGGTGTGCTGGCGTCTGTTCATCTATACTACAATAATAATATAAAGAGGTAATGTTTGTGAGTTTGTGACGTTGTAACGGGTAATCTCTGGATCTACTGAACCAATTTTCAAAAGAAGAGTGTGATAGGCTATGATTCTACATCATAATTTTTATATATCCTGAAGTATAATGCGGGACAAACGGGCAGGGACAAAAATATTCATAACGCGGAACGAAGTCCGCGGGCACTGCTAGTATTGATTATAAATGTGCATTTCGATTGATTGATGCACTTTGACGTTAACGGATATTTTTGGGTTTAAGAACATATGCACATATCCGCATTGAAAAGTGCACATATTAGTATCCGCATTTGTCAGCGGGTGACGTTCTATTGTTTTTGCTGACAATCACTGGGATTTTATCTGTGGGATTAAAATATGTTAGTCCGGCTGGGCTTTTTCATAGTAATGCTTTTTTAAGCTTCGTTTGTGTAATTATAACATTGTTTCTACTTATCGGTGATAATGAAACTTTTTGCTTACAAACCTGTTCAATTATATTACATGTAAGTGTTATACTTATCTTTGGTCTGTTGATCTGGAGGTTAGTGACACTGACTGCTAAGATAGAGGTCGTGGGTTCAATTCCCACCCAGGACAAATCTTTGTGTTATGAACAAGATTATTTATTCTGTGTCTATGTGGTTTAGTTTATTATTCACACACGGCCATCTGATCCCAAAC
Source organism: Pseudoips prasinana (assembly GCA_951640165.1). Classification (NCBI taxonomy): domain Eukaryota; kingdom Metazoa; phylum Arthropoda; class Insecta; order Lepidoptera; family Nolidae; genus Pseudoips; species Pseudoips prasinana. The sequence goes on from OX621254.1 coordinate 13,062,764, forward strand.
TAAGCAGACCTTGTACTAAGGAAACCCGATAACTGATATACTTTATATACTATTTTTCTTTTGTAAATATATACTTATATAGATAAATTACACCCAGACTCAGGACAAACAGACATGTTCATGCACACAAATATCTGTCCTGGGTGGGAATCGAACCCACGACCTTCGGCGTGCAAAGCAAGTACATTAGTATGTTTATCACTTGTCTGGCTATCTAGTTTGGGATCAGATGGCAGTCTGTTGGTTGTCCCAAGTTATTTATATCGCGTATATATATATATATATATCGTAATCAAACAACCGGATTCTTAATCTAAGTAATTGCGAGTAACTTAGAGGTGTGCAATAACTTATTATGTATATTAAGTTTCGTGCCATATTTCATAAATTTTATTGTTTCGATTAGATTAATCGATGCCCAATGAGAGAGAAGAATAAATTGATTACGAAATATATTAATATTCCAATTAGTGTCTTGTTATTATTTATACTTTTTATATGTCTTTAATTAAAGAGAATTATTTAACTTGGGTTGTCTGTTTGGGAATCCCCAATAATTTGCATGTATTATTTTATTCGTCGAAATCAGAAGGCACACCAAAGTAACCGGCATAAAAGAAAAATAATAATAAAAAAGGTTTGTTCACGTAGCCTTTATAAAAGCGCTTGTGAATAGTCAGAACATGTTTTTAGTAATATACGAGTAGTTAAGTATACATAATTCATATATTTGGATATGCAGCTTGTTATTTAGAAATAACTTTTAATTTATGACACTAATGATTTAGTTACTTAGTTAATTTATTTAAGTTATAGTGAAAATTCTGAAAAATTGCCAAGCTGAAGTGGCAATGAGCAGAGCACATAGCTGGTTGAACCGACATCCGCTGGAGCAGAAAGTAGCGACCACGAACCGGAAGACTGCGTGGGCAGACCTCCTAAACGATGGACTGATGATCTTGGTCACTGGAAGCTGCTGGATGTGCAAGATTAGCAATCTTTGGGGGGGACCTATATCCAGCAGTGGACGGCTTTTGGCTAATATGACGATGATGATGATTTTACGAAAACGCTTCCGCCATCGATTACATATTTAATAATAGACAAACGTTTCTTGGTTTTACTTATACGTTGCTCGGTCGAGTTTAAATATGGCGGCAGATATTGTTGATCTATTAAGCCGCGTGTACGTATGTGTGTTTATGATAACGTACAATAGTATACTTACATTACAATTATTTTATATATATATGGAATGTATATGTAAATGGGCATGCGAAACATTACGAAACTAACAGGTTTCCTGACAATATATCACTAATTTTGTATGCTAACAATTAAAAAAAAATTGTCTGGCGGGTCTTAAACCAGCGCCCTTAACCGATTCGGGGTAAGCTACGAACGATGCACAATTGCAGACATAATGAAGGATTCCGTAGTCTACACTCTTATGGAGGACGATTTCCCATTTATGAGATTACGCTTTGCATTGCGAATGTTGCACTTAAACTAAAAATGAAACTAGCAATGTCTAAAATCTTGGCATGTAAGTCTACTATTTTAAAATACAACATAATTAAATTCTGTTTAATTAAGCTATTATGTAGTCAGAATTATTCAAAGCCTTTATTAAATAGGAAGTATACTTTTAGTTTCTAAGATTTATAACACCAAGCATGACGTTTTTAATATAAACACAATACCAATAAATCATTAAAATATAATAAAAAAAATCAAACGAATTAAAAAGTAATCACAACAATTCAAATACATTAATCATATAATCAATATTTCAATAAAATTACCATAATTATAACATTATACATAATTAATTTATTAATTACTTACTGGTTTGGTAATTATTAGTTATAAAATTTTACATATGTATTTTAACTTAGTATCACAGTATTCGTTTAATGGTTCGTTTCGTGTAAATTTATACTTAGATGACATATCGATACCAGTCATAATTGACATATTGTAAAGATACCAGTACGATTCTTATGGCAATTGAAATTAGAATTTATTAATTGTAATTTCAATTGCCGTAATAAGCTTAACTAATTTATTTAAGTAATTCCCTGTTTTAGTATACTACGTGACTGCCTTAGTATAATAAATACTCGTCGAAATTAAATGGAGTACTTATATATAGACCAATTATTCTGTTTGACAAAGATGTTCAAAAACGTCATAAATACTGGGTTAAATTAAATTAGGGAGCATTTATCAGTAAGAATCATTATTGAATCAGCCGAAAAACGACCACAGTTGGACAAATGCCTCCAAATCGCTAAGAATATTTACTTTACTAGCTGTGCCCCGCGGTTTTACCCGCGTTAAATTTTAGCGTGATAATATGTAGCCTATATGTTGACCCGACTTCTTAGTAATATTCATGCTAAATTTGAAGTAAATCCCTGCAGTACTTTTTGAGTTTAGCCCAGACATACATACAGACACACAGACAAAAATTCTAAAAACTATATTTTTGGCTTCGATATCGATTGTAGAACACGCCCCAAGTATCCTTTTTAAAAATATTCAATGTACAGTTTTGACTCTCCTACGATTTTATTATATGTATAGATTAAATATTTATCTTTATACTTACATTACTATATCGCTTGGACAATAGCTGCCGTAGTGTCAGAGTAGTGCAAGCCGCCCAGTAGGCCTCTGCCGTAGCTTAATGACTACCGACCGACAGATTAACGTGCTCACTATAGAATGGAGACGCCCAGAAATTAACCACCCATCTATTGATAGATTGAGTGCCTGGCTGATTTACATCTCTGATCACTTACGGATTGATGAGAGCAACAGGATATGAGTGCCTCAAGTATATTAACATATAATGTAAACAATAATGTTCATTAGTAATATTTGAAATATTATTTCTGTAACATGAAATAATTGTAAACACACATGATTTTAATGACACATAATTAACATGACATGATAATTAATCTAGAGTATATTTTATTTTAAAAAAGGATTCCTACTGAGTTTTCTGGTAGTGTTTCTCAGTAGCTGCAACGTCATGCGGTAAAAAAATGACGATTCCACATAAATGTAACATTTTTACGGAATGAATGATTTTTGACCATGACTTTTCTATCATTTATCAATATTTTCATACTTTAATATATATTAATTAATTATTTTGAGTAAATCTAGTTAGTTAAGAACTAATATAGTTCTGTTGTAGTAACACAAACCTACATAAGTATATAAAAAACCATTTTTTAACAAAAAATCTTGTTTAGAAGCCTCACATTAATGGGTTATTATTGACTAATAATAACTACAGCCGATTGTTTCAATTCCCCTAGATTAAACTTTGATTAGCCAATCAATAACCGCAGATTTTTTATTACTACCAAACTTATTAAAACATCAAAAATCAATTTCACAGAATCTTCGCGTTTTAGCACAGTAATATAATATGTCACTGTATCAAACGTTATTGTGTAAAGACCGGTTTATAGGGCTGTCAAAAATCTATATATACTCGTATAATAAAATCGTAGGAAAGTCAAATCGGTACATTGAATATTTTTAAAAAAGGATACTTGGGGCGTGATCTACAATGGATATCAAAGCCAAAAATATAGTTTCTAGAATTTTTGTCTGTGTGTCTGTATGTATGTCCGGGCTAAACTCAAACAGTAGGTACAGTATGGATTTACTTCAAATTTTGCATGAATATTACTAAGAGGTCGGGTCAACATATAGGCTACATATTATCACGCTATCACCTACGGGGTGTGATAATTTATAAAGTTTAACGTGGGTAAAACCGCGGGGCACAGCTAGTATTAAATAAATAAATTTAGTATATTAAGTGAAATAATATTAAATGATTAATTATTGTTTTTTCTACCTGTTTGGTTGGACTTAAGTAAATTTTCTTTCAAAAAAGGATTCCTACTGAGTTATATGTACACACGGCTACACATCGAGCTATACACTTCCAGTATACGCTGATCCCGCATTGTATAGGATTTCCATACAATGATAGGTCAACTTATAGTGGAACTGTATAGCTTGATATATAGCCGTATGTACTAGGCAAATCTGTCGTAACTAGATAAGTTATGTACGTATTTTTTACCTAAATTAGTCAAATGATTAATCTATTGCATGCGAAACATTAATCACTAATGTAATGGTTAAATTACAAAATATGGCGAAAAGTAAAATTGGGGAAAGTTAGACATTTGCACAAAAAGGAGTATTACGTTTTTATGGTATATGAATCTACCGATAGAAATGTAGTTGGAATCACTATAATTGTTTCAATTTAGTTTATTTATTGATAGAAAAAAATATTTTTGACGGTTTTTTTGAAGTTATACTTCTTTTGGCGCGATGGAGAAAAATGATGAGAGTGAATTTTTACGATGCGCGCGCACACCGACACCAAAAAATTTAACAGCATGAAGTTAGTTCTAGGTGGTATGAGAGTGAATTTTTACAATGCGCGCGCATCGTGCGCGCGCATCGTAAAAATAACAGCATGACGTTAGTTCTAGGTGGTATGAAAATTGATAACTATGTTCAAGTTGTATATTAAGAAGTATAACTTCTAACGCGTGTACATAAGTACACACAAGTTTTTTTTTTATGACATCACCTAATTCTCTACACATAGTTAATTTGTGTGTGGATGGTTACATCAATTATATTGTTGTTAGTAATGCAAATTGAAACGTAAAGAGATTTTAACGATCGCGTATTTATGAAATTCAAACTATATACTGGCAAGTGTAATGCTAGACAAGATTCAAAAACAGCACCTATATAAGAAGAGTTTTAAAATGTACTTTATATAAAGTTGACATGATTTTAAGTACACTTAAGAAGTAAATATTATCTTTACAATCTGCACAAGTGAGATGATGGCAGTTTATTCAAATTATTAAAAAGAAATAGTACATGATTCCCGCTTTTTTTATTTATTACTAGCTGTCCCGGTTAACATCGTACCGTCATATTTTTTTTGCCATCAAAGTTTAGTATTTCCTTCATGAGAAAATAACAAATAGGTAGTTCTAAAGAAACAACGACGATGAAAAACAACGTCTAAGAGTCTTTTTTCTCATTCGCACACCAACTTTTTAATATTATAAGTATTTTTTTTTATTATTTATATTCTTTCTTTTCTTTTCTCATACAACCTTTTCATGATAATAACTAACACATAAAAGAAAAATTTATACAATTTGGTGCAGTTTTTTGGAAGTTATGAGCGTAGAAACATTTCGGTGATTAATTTTCATTTATATAGATTTAAGCCAAGCCATTGTCCAAACAAAAATAGAGTATTTTCTAAAAACTTGAACTAAAATCTAACAACGAAAATGCTACGTATATTTAACAATATCTATAAATACAAACAGAATAACTAAGATAATAATATCCTGGGAAATTACAGTAAATACACACGGCCATCTGATCCCAAACTAAGCAATGCGCTTGTAATATGGAAACCACATAACTGATATACTACATATAATACTTTTCTTTTCTAAATACATGCTTATATAGATAATATAATATAAGATATATTTCATGCAATATGAAACACTCCAATAGCAATTTGGCAACCTTAGTTTTACAATACGTTCAATAAAATACAGTATAGAAAAACAAATTGGACAATATCAAATCGATTGTCTCACTATCCAAAAAAAGAGAAGAATAACTTTATTAATATTGTAAAACATGCAAATTTTCATGTATTTTTCCTTAAAAGTACAACAATAAAACGTTATTTGTCGGTTTTTAAATGTCAAATAAATCAGTTTGAGAAAATAATAAAGTGAACAGTGATATACTGTTTTATGCGTTACTTAAATATATTAATATTATAGCATTTTCTGAGTATCAGTTTTACGATTTCTAAGAAATTTTGATGACAATATAAACAACTTCTGGTTTTTTTCGGAACTTTTTATTCGTCAAGACGATCATTATTTATATATTAATATAAATTAGTTAGTGATTCATGATAGGTAACTTTATTCATGGATATGTCAAAAACAAATGACAAGAAAATTATTCGATTCAACTGACTGGTCTGTTAGTAGGTATATAAGTATATATACTCGTAGTAGATTATCATACTAACATTATAGAAGTGAAAGTTTGTGGGTATAGATGTATAAATATTGGTTACACTTTGACGAAAAATCGATGAAACGGATTTTAATGACACTTTACGTAATTTAGCCCATATATCCAAATAAAACATAGGCTATAATTATAAAGTTTAATCAATTAGTATCGTGTGTATTATAATTTTTTTTATTATGTTATTTCTAATTATTAATTTTGTTTTTGTATTTTATTATGTTTGTATTTTCTGCCTATGGGTCGCAATTAGTTACCCGAAATAAACATATTTTATTTTTATTAATTGTATTAACGCGAGTGAAACCGTGGGGTTCATCTAGTATTTAGTATTGCCTCCTTTCTCTTTTTACATTCAGTGCTATTTAAAGTTTTGTTTCTGGGTGTAGTTTATCCATAGTATGTATATATTTATAAATATATAAGTATGTAGTAGTCTACTTAATACAAGCTAGACTACTTGTTTGGGATCAGATGACAGTGTGTTAGCTGTCACAAGACATTTATTTATTTCTAAATAAAAACAGTTCATCTAACCTTCTACGCCAAGCTCTGCTGATAGATCTTTTCTTATGTAAGTTTATAATTATTATTTTTAATATTTTAGCTCAATGATGTCCACTACTGAACAAAGGCCTTCCCAAACGATTTCGACAATGGAATTGTGTCCATAATTTGTCATATGCCATAATTGCAACACTTGGCAGACAAGTTGGCGATCGCAGTATGATGATCATAGTACAGACGCCAGCACATCCAGCTACCCCAATATGTCAAATTTCTTTTTTCAACTTTATCACAGAAGTATAAGGTTCACTTTCAATTGGGGAAATTTGACAGATTGGGGTAGCTTAATATGCTGGCGTCTGTACATAGAGACGCTGCTGCCAGTTCGCTGAGGGGTAAAATGGGGTGGCGATATTGTATGCAGTCACACAGCAGAGTATAATATAGCAGATAGAGTATAATATAGCAGAGTAACATAGAGACGTTGCTGTCCGTTTGCTGAGGGGTATACCCTCGGGATGAAATGGGGTGGCGATATTCTATGCAGTCACACAGCACAGTATAATATAGCATATAGAGTATAATATAGCAGATATAATATAGCAGAGTATAATGATATAAGTAAAATTAGCGGTTTTTGAGGGCGCCCCCTATAGGTGTGCACTGCGGTATAAACTGGATTGCTATTTAATACTAACAACGCCCGATTGACAATGTACACAGTTCACAAGCATATTGTGTACATTTTGGTCACTACCTACTACTCAAACAAGTTGTACACGTTTAGTACAATATGGAGATAAGCGCAAGTACCATGAAACTTCACACAAAACAAAGATATTTGCATAAGATTTACATTACAATTGTGTGAAATTAAAAGCACGAATACATTAACTGTTAAACGCATAAAATAATATTGTTAAGTATGTATATATATGTTTATAAGAAAAACATGAAGTGAAACTATTTCAATGGTTGTTGGTCGTTATATATTTAAAGTGTGAACAAAATGAAACGAAATGATGATTTTGATAATTAAACAGTATAAATATAATATTACAACGCCTGCGCCTTGTAAATGTATCCCTGCATCGCGGGGTTCTTTAGAAACATATAATTGACGGTCACAATGTACATCCAGACTCAGGACAACTGCCCCACGTACTGTCCTGCGCGAATATCAAACCCAACACAGGGATCCGCGACTGTCTTAACCATTGCGCCACACGTGCAGTCAAAATATTGAATTGTTATTGTATGTACATAATTACAAAAAAATATTTCTATCTATTGTCTGGTATCCATAGTGTATCATTCTGACGGTCGCAGGTTCATGTATACAAATGTCTGGCCTGGGTGGGAACCGAACCCACCACTTGCGGCGTGAAAGGCAAGCATTTACCAACCACGCTAACCAGCCCGGCTTAGCTTGCGCTAGATGGCTCTTTTTGATATGTCCCGGATATTTATTTTCGTTTAGTTTCTGCAATATAAGTAACAAGGGAGTCAAAGTGTTCTTTAAGAAAGAGAGGGCAGTTCTTCATCCAACACACGGAATAATATCTTATACTAGCTTATACTAGCTCCTTCCCCGTAGGTGCTAGCGTGATAATATGTAGCCTATATGTTGACCCGACCTCTTAGTAATATTCACGCAAAATTTGCAGTAAATCCATGCAGTACTTTTTGAGTTTAGCCCGGACATACATACAGACAAACAGACAAAAATTCTAAAATCTATATTTTTGGCTTCGATATCGATTGCAGATCACACCCCAAGTATTCTTTTAAAAAAATATTCAATGTACAGTTTTGACTTTCCTACGATTTTATTATATGTATAGATTATGTACAAAAAACCTGTATACACTCAACAAAAATAATCGTCGCGACACTGTTCAATGCGAAATAGAAATGAAAATATTTGGCTTGTTTTCTATAAGAGCGAGAGAGAGAGCGAGAGACAGACGGAGAAACATGCGCACGCCGCACAGCTGCAAAAAGTGTCGTGACAACTTTTCGTAAGATTTTTTTCCGTCTAGCCCCCTTTCACAACGCGCGATAAGGAACTTCATTCCAATAAAGTTTCCTGGTGCAGGAATCCCGTAACCTCTTGGACGGAATGGCTCAGTCGGCTTCCACTATGACACAAAGGTCATATATAATGTTATTATAAAAATAATGCGTCGAACACGTAACCTCTGTACGTCATGGGAACATAATATGCCATACTCCCATAACATATAATATATAATTGTTCTCTATATTATAATTGCATTGTTTATGGGCGACGGAAGTGAAAATAATGATGTGTGACGCCATTTTATTATCCAAACAAAACCTTTGCAAGAATTTTTTCCCGTCTGAAATCACATCGTACATGACAAACATTTTGGAGAAATTTCTAGACAAAAATCATAATGAACCTGGTATTGACGGGCCGGTTGGCGTGGTTGGTTACTTACTTTTCACGCCACAGGTCGTAGGTTCAATTCCCGCCCAGTTTAGATATTTGATATATGCATGATGTTTGTCCCGAGTCTGGGTATAGTTATCTACATAAGTATGTATTTACAAAAGAAAAGTAGTATATATAGTATATCAGTTATCTGTTTTCCATAATACAAGCTCTGCTAGTTTAGGATCAGATGGCCGTGTGTGAATAATGTGTCAGCATGATATCAGGTGTCAGGATATTTGTACGTTAACAATAATCTTGATCTATTTTAATATACCATAGATATATTGTAACACGCATGTATTTCTCAATACATAGTTTTTTTTTAAGAGAGAAAAAGAATTAAAGAATTCAAAAAGACACCAAAGAGATTAAAAGACGAAAGATAGTATAGTAGAGATGAGAAAGAGAGAGAGAGATAGATAAGTAGAAATGACCAATCAGAACTTACAAGTATCAAATTAAAAAGAACGTCAACCACGTTTAATTTAACAAAAACGTGATTTATTTTGTACGGCAAATAATAGCAATAGTAAGTATGTTTGTATATTGTGATTAGGATAAATATGTGGTGAATACAGAACATTTTGCTGATATAAGATGGAAAACAAGAAGCGTGTCAGTGCGCTCACGCAACGCATTTGTGACGCAACCGAGTTCCTTCCCGGGTTGGCGCTTACACTTCCGAACGCACGCCGCGCCGTGCGTTTATACCGAGTATTTGTAGCTCATAGGCACAGTTGACGGACACAAAACTGTCAGTGTCACATCGGACACACCTTGACCTTGACAATGTTTGAATTGCGTAATGTTTCTGGTCGGATTTCGACTACAACGACCAATCTTAACCAGTCCATTGACTAGTCTTCGTTATGATTGGTCGCTGTACTCTAAATCCGACCAGAAGCACTTGCTCCAGCATCAGCTCTTGTACTATAGTATGTTGTGTGGGCGCATTATTATAGTGCAAGAGTGTATGCGCAATCAAAAGTATACCTTCTTTCTATTTCCTTACTCTCATAATCCAATGAGTCGGTTATTCAACACGACTGGGGTTGAGATCAAGGGAATTTTGACAACGCCAAGTTCCAGACTATAAGCTGATGCAGAGAATTGGTCTGGTTGGTAGACGGCGTTTCCCGCCACAGGTCGTGGGTTCATTCCCAGGACAGATATTTGCGTGTATGACTATGTCTGTTTGTCCTGAGTCTGTGCGTAGTTATCTTTTTTTATTGCCTATATCTGTGTCCCACTGCTGAGCAAAGGTCTCTTCCTTGGTTTTCCAGATTTCCCTGTCTTTTACAATTTGAGGCCAGTTACAAAACGAGTTCAGGTCATCACACATCTTCGTTTGGGAATTAATCTTTATAAGTATGTATTTACAAAAGAAAAGCAGTATAATATGTCATAATTATATTAGTTATCTGGTTTCCATAGTACAATCTCTGCTTAGTTTGGGATCAGATGGCCGTGTGTAAATAATCTCCCAGGATATTATAATATAATAATAATAATATGTAGGGACAATGTTACACAGATCATCCTAGCCCCAAACTAAGCAAAGCTTGTACTATGGGTACCAGGCGACGATATACATACTTATATAGATAGATAAATACTTAAATACATAAAAAACATCCATGACTCAGAAACAAATATTCGTGCTCATCACACAAATATTTGCACTCACCGGGATTCGAACCCAGGACCACCAGCTTCGTAGGCAGGAGCACTACCAACTAGGCTACTGTGACCGTGCGATATTATTATTATTCATTATCAACAGAAAAATTCTAATGTCACCCACTGCAGGTGAAACTACCACTAGACTAGGGAGGCAGAGTCAGTCTTAGTTTACAAGGCAAGCCAGAAAAACTGATACATTCCAATATAAAAAAGACTCTCCATGTATGAATGGAACAATAAATTGATAAATAATATCATACGTAACGTTCCTTCCGACTTCCGACTTGTCTATTGACAATACAATACAATACATTACGTCATAATAATGTCTTTTAAACAAGTATATAAGTGCAGACGGCGCTACGTCAGTGGTTACATCTTGCCTGAAATCCAACTTTATTTCGCAGACAAAAAGGGTGATTATTGTAGCGCAAGTGTATATTGTATATGACTAGTATAAATTTTGTTGATGGATTTGCTGTATGTTATGTTTACATCCGGAGTTACGCGTATGTAGCGAACCGATAATTGTAGTAAGGCGCCTTTTACGAGTGGCCCATATACTTTGAGTTTTATTGTATGTTTAGCAGTGTGCTACATTAGTATTTTATCCACTGTTGCAGCGTTGACTTTACTTTCATCATATCAGACGCATGAAGTTCTCCCCTAACGATCTCCATTATAGATCTATCTTGTTAGAAGCCTGCGGTAGTCTTTGGGGGTACAAATGAAAACTATTTTTTCATTTCTCATACTCGGAGAGTAGTGTTTATTTGATCCGAGTAGCGAGTGGAAGATGCTACTCCCCACCTTTGGGCGGTTAAGATTCATAGTAATTGCTTCCCACTCTATCATCATCATCATCATCATATCAGCCGAAAGACGTCCACTGCTGGAAAAAGGCCTCCCCAAGAGCTCCACAAATGCCGGCCTTGCGATATTCGCATCAAAAGATACATGTCTTCTGCACTCATTCTTTCCTTCCCTGCCGATCTAATACCCTTAAATACTCGTCGTAAATTTTAGTATTTATAAGGATCTGTAATTTTTTTTATAATGTCACGAATACATTCTCATACAACAATATTTAAAAGTGGAAATCTATGTATTACTTAATCAAAACACAATTAAAGATTCGTTCCGACTGACATTTCGTTCATTCATCTATGGTTGTTGTATGGCCACTGATTCTAGCCGAGTTTGAATGGAACCGGTCAAAGTAAATACGTTTCATTAATTTTTGAATGAACATATGTTGCTTGAGTCAGTTAATAGGTTAGCAGGCTTCTTTTGAGTAATTAAAATAAATGGATTTTCTACGTCATAGTTCTTTTTCGTCGGAATTGGCAACAGTTTAGTAGATAAGCTTGTGTTTTCTTAGTTCAGAAAAGTACATGTAATTTTTTTTAAGTGAAAACTTCTTTAGCGTTCTAGTGCATTTTTTGGGATGGATATAAAATGTTAAACTCGCGCCAGTACACGTGATCTGATCGGATATTCGTAAGACGGAGAATCTTTTTTTATACACACTGGCCGTTTATACACTCACGTGAGCCCAGCATTTTTGAAGTGAAAACTTCTTAAGCGGCGTTGTGCACTTTTTTTTCTTAATTATGATAGATATTTTTTACAGCCGATTGCCTACTCAAATTTAGTTGTTTTTATATCCTTTCAGTGTTACTTAAGTTATGAGTCTGGGTGTCAAGAGAATATATTCATGACCTTATAAAAAAAATAAAGATTACATTATTCATAAAATACTATAATTATGGAATAGTATTTAAGGGCCTTAGATAGACTTAATGAGTGCAGAAAACATTTATCTTTTTGTATCTATACAAATGAAAAGTTGTGCAATCATTTACAACGATCTTTGACAATTTTAATTTAAAAAGTTAGGCAAACATTATGCTTTAAAACAACCTATTTATTGGGAAATTGTAGCCTAATTCGATAGTTTAAAAAATATTAAATGATCAAATACAAGATCAAAATCTATTGCACAACATTTAACTATTGTTTAATTTTTTTACATACTGATTAAAATATCGAACTAAAAGTGTGTTTTGCACACTCATAATTTTATGCCCTTAATTGATTTTTTTTATGAGTTTCTTTGTTTTCTGATCACGCGGCAAATACGCAACCGCTCTATCAGAATTCTAGGACGTAGGATGTAGTGAAATAAAATAGCAATAATCCTCATAAATTGTTCGGTTATTATTGAGAGAATAGGTTTTAAAGGATGTTTTGTACAAACATCCTTTAAACCTTTTCTCTCATCTGTTATAGTCCGTCAGTAATCGCACTGAGCCGAGGTTCCCCGCCCAAAGGGTGTATTTTTACCATTTGGCGCAACTTTATAAGGTTGTAGCCCTAGGCTAGGGACCCTACTCATTATCAGGTCCGGTAAAGCAGTGAAAGCCTAAAAAGGCTAAAAGGTACACTTCAGCTAAGTTCAGAGATGGGGTTACTGACATGAGCACATTAAGTACCAATATATCAAATCATGTACAGAGCACACATCAAACTAGCCCAATCTGTCAAATTTCCCCAATTGAAAGTGAACCTTATACTTTTGTGATAACGCTGAAAATCTATAAAAAAAATTGGCAGATTGGGGTAGTTGGACGTGCTGGCGTCTGTACATATCTTTTTAAAATCGTACGTTGTCACCTGACCCTAATACCTGGCATCCAAACCCAGTCTCGATGGGTTAAACCTAAATAAATAATAACGAACATTAATGTAAAAAAATATCTCCTTTCCATTAATTTTACGTTAATAAGTATTTTTAGTGCTTATGTCATGCAAGGAAAGGTGGCGAAGCCTTACGTCAATGATTAAACCACTTAGGATACCCTTTATTTGGTAAAAACGTCTTATTTTTAGAGATTGGCCCGAACAAAGACTTTAGCAAAACGTTAAATTCAGTTTAGTCCAAAACGCCACAGCCCAAGAAGGATCTGCCTCAATAGTGTAAAGAGGCAGGATTTATTTATTTAATATAATAAATAAGATTACTATTAGCACGGGTATTATGCCGGCTGGCGTGGTTGGTAAATGCTTGCCTTCATGCCGCAGGTCGTGCGTTCGATTTCCACCCAGAACAGATATTTTATTAGATTGTATGCACAAAAATGTCTGTTTATCCTGAGACTGGGTGTAATTATCTATTACGTATGTATTTACAAAAGAACAGTAGTGTATCAGTAATGTATGTAATATCCGGTTTCCACAGTACAAGTTATTTTGCAATTATTGCGACGTGAAAGGCAAGCATTTACCAACCACGCCAACCAGGACATTAAAGGAAAGTCACAATTTATTTCCGTCTCTTGAAAAATTCAAGTTCTGTTCGTAGTGCCTTTAATTGGTGCCTGTATTGAATACTAAAAATTAAATAATAATGTCCTCCTAGCCGAATTTCGACCACGGTGGCCAGTCTCAATAGAGATTAGCCAGCAAACACAGTCACTCTCGTGATCCGATGGTATGCCTAGCGACACGACCGGAAGAGGTCAGGTACAGGATCGACAGCTTTACGTGCTCTCCGAGGCACAGGGGTACAATACCGCCAACTCCCAGACTTCGGGCCGATGCTGAGAAATTTTTCTTTTTACAGAAAAGTCACTTTTGGCCCGACCCGGGATTTGAACTCTGGACATCGTTCTCTGCGGGTGAACCCACCAACAAGGAGAATACTACTTAGGTAATAAAAACATAATATAAAAATGCGCAGGTCATTTGACTCTCTGATGCCGATGACCTACACCAATAACATGCGTCGTAAGACCTAAACATGTCGCACATTAAATACCATATTTACTCCAACCATGGAAATTTAAAATAACCTTTGACGGGATAATCGAGAAATATATGCATTGATATGAAGAAAACATGGCCCTTAAATATTAATATGGGCATTGGATTGTTTTAAAATACAAATGTTAGGGAAACATGCAATCTCATAAGATATTTGACCTATGCCTGTGACGCTAATTTGGCTGGTAGGTAATTTATAGATAGGCAACATACAAATTATATTTATTACTATTTATCGTACTCTTGTTTTGTTACTATTCGAAATGTGTACATCTATTTGTACAACCAATATTGATGCCAAACTAGGCAGAGCCTAGCTAACTAGGCTCTGCCGACACCCTGGATTTACACATAGGCTACAATTTATAAAGTTTATCGCGAGTAAAACCGTGGGGCACAGCTAGTAGCCTATATGTCCAAAAATCACATAGGCTATCACACTAATATTATAATGGCGAAAGTTTGTGAGTGTGTATGTTTGTTACTTCTTCGCGTCTAAACAACTGGAGCGATTGTATGGAGTTAGCTGATACCCTGGATTAACACATTGGCTATACTTTATAAAGTTTAACGCGGGTAAAACCGCGGGCCACAGCTAGAAAATAAAGTTTAGCGCGGGTAAAATCGCGGGTACTTTATAAGTTATGGCAACCAGACAACTAATAAACATATTATTATGTACTTTCAAAATAACTACATACATATGATAGACAAACTACACCCAGACACAGAAATATATAGCCAGTGTGACAACAACAGATCACAATAAACATAAAAATATATTTGTAATCGAAAGGGAATTTCTTATAGTTGTTCCAAGCGGTTGTCTGATATTATATATATACGACTTTCTGTGTGACATACGGACAAGGGTCTAGCAAGTTAAAAAAAACACACTAAACATTATCTACAAACATAAATACATAGACTCACGCCTGTTTCCCAGAGGGGTAGGCAGAGACAACGGATTTCCATTTGTCACGATCTTTGCATACTTCTTTTGCCTCGATTACATTATCTAGTACTCCATTTTTTAATAGGTCATAACAGTACATTTTTGGGTCCATCCCTCTTACCCACCACTCTTGTTAACTAAGACAGTGGCACCGCTTTAACTGCCTTGGATCCCATACCGAATTTAATCAGAAATAAACAAAGAGTTGTTTTTAAAAACCAGTAGTTCCACTTCCTGACAGAACGGTATAACGAGGCCAGAGCCTCATAAAATGAAATAATTGCAACCAGAGACGCCATCTGCAAGAGCTCCAACAGCATATTTTAAGCGTCTATCAAGTGAGCAGTTATAATTCGTATAGTATATATGGCAAAAGCGCTTAAACGCACGGGATGATTTTTTTTTAGTACTATCAAACCAATAAATTTACTTGTATGTATATCTATTTATAATATAATAATAATTATATGATATATATAATAATTATTAGATAGGCTACAAAATTATGGTAAAGTTTAGAAAACACTCAACAAGTCGTTAAAAAAAAAATTGCCAATGTCAGGTGATAATTATGTTCTGGATGATATTTATACAGGTGTACCCTGCGCGCGTTACTAAGCCACTAAATAAAAACAAATTAAAAATTAATTGGAATGATCGAAGATTTGCTGTACCAACTAAGAAACGATCTTGGGCTCATGCGCAACACTTTGCTGTAGATCATTAGATGATCACAAGCAACTCACATCACAAGCCAAGTATTATAAGTAAGGTAATTCATACTTGGTAGGAGGTTTTGTACCATAATACCTTTAATCCTCACTTAAAACGCATCTTCATCATCCATAACTAATTCAAACGCACAAGACCCACGAAATCGATACTCAAATAAAACCTAAAACACTTTATGAGAAATTAAACCATTGCAGAGTTTTGACCAACCAAACTTTCGTGACTCATTGAATAATCTGGCGAAAATAAAATAAATTTACTACCATGAAACCGGTCAAGAGCAAGTCGGGTTCGCCGAATTATATCTGCGTAGTTTTACTGTAGATATTACTTTTCTGAATTCTTCCTTGTCCATTCGTCGGTTCTCTAAAGAGATTGGTACAAAGCGAAAATACCGCCGATTGTAGCTGTATTTTTTGTGTGATAGCATCACACAAAAAATACAGCATATATACATAAAAAATATATTCATCATCATATCAGCCGAGAGACGTCCACTGCTGGACAAAAGCCTCCCCCAAGGATCTCCACAGTAGCCGGTTCTGCTCTGCCCGCATCCAGCGGCTTCCCGCGACCCATGCAAGATCGTCGATCGTCTTTGGGCTATGTCGGCTACTTTGGTTCGCCTACCACGCCTTCGGTACTTTAAAATATATTATAAGAATAGTAAAGTACAAGTGTATACGTTACTCTGCTTGACTTTTCTTCATTTGACACGACAAAACTAATTCAAATCTAGTTATATAAATAAATCTTATGAAAAAGACAGTAATCGATCTTATGACAGTAATCGAGGCAAAAGACGTGTGCAAAGATCGTGACAAATGGAAATCCATTGTCTCTGCCTACCCCTCTGGGAAACAGGCGTGAGTCTATGTATGTATGTAAAAAGACAAGATATACTTATACCGCCACAATAATTGTGCTGCTTAAATTATAACAGTTGCCCAGTTAGTTAAATAGTGATGGCCATTCGTGAAAAGATAATACATTTTTTTTATATATTTATTGGAATGAAATAGAAGGTTCTAACCAGACGCTTGTTATTCCTTACGCAGCAAATTAATTTGACACAAATATAAATACTGCACTAAAATATACGACTGACATATCTATATTAATTTTACCTATTTTAAAATACATAGGGAAAATTTCTATATAGTCCAAGCCAGGACCAAATTTTGTTTCACCATATATCAAGGTATTGGAAAAGCCCAGCAAAAGAGGAACTTTACGGGTGGAAAAACCCAACAAAAGAGTAATCTTAAGGGTTCAGTTTGAACAATTTTGTATACGGAGACCTGAAAGTACGTTGGCATTACACCTTTTTAGCACATAAAACCCAAAAATGCAAAGAACAAAACCTGTGGCGTCCCTCGCATAAAATACGCTCAAATATACATATCACACTCGTTTTCGTTTTAAAAAGACACTCACTTTTTTTAGGGTCTGTGGCCTTTTCCTACAATGTTCATTTTACTTGAAGCTAATGTTTTTTCAATGTTTGCAAAGCGAACATGCTGCGATGAGGTTAAACTGAGAGTTTTTTGGCTTTGTATTATGTGTTTATTTAAATAATATACATGTTTTTGGTCAAATATTTTGAATAAGCTCATACATTATCTTTATTATAGGTATAGGGGGTTGTATATAATTAAGTTGTCTTTTAGTTTCTTTGTTCAGAACTTGTATTAAGAGATGTAAAACAACGTTGTGAGTATTATGAAACCACACTCCAAGTGAAACTTTGTCTCCTACGGCGTAAAATTAATTTACTGTCGGATATTTTCGTAGTATTATGGGTTTTACCCTCGTTGACCGGTTTATTTGACTCACTGGCTGTATCGTTGTTCATCACGTTCAAGTGAGCATTATGGACCTCCACATACCCGGTCCTGCGCGGCCCGCGTCCAGCGGCTTCCCGCGACTCTTGCAAGATCGTCGGTCCACCTTGTAGGGAGCCTGACCACGCTGCGTCTAGGCGTCTTCCGGTTCGTGGTCGCCACTCGAGAACCTTTCTGCCCCACCTGCCGTCGGTTCTACGAGCTATGTGCCCTGCCCACTGCCACTTCAGTTTGGCAATTCTTATTTATACACTATCAAAACACAAATGCCATGGAGCACTAATTGCACAAACTAGTGAGTATGTAAATACTATACGGTCAGCTATTTCGAGCCATGTATGTTACCATATCGCGACATGCGATAGATGGACGAAAAAAATTGAGGCGATGTAAAAAGGAGATTCACTTTAAAAGAAATAGGGGCATGAAATCAGTATTATTAGAATTAAATGTCGCGTTCGAAAACTACATATTTTTATTGTCAGATAAGAATTAAAGATGTAAATTAGCTTTAGGATGCGAAAAGTTTAACAGAAGGTTTACTATACAGTTACAGCAATTAGTAATTTGCTGAGATTAGTGAGTAATTTACTGCGAGGTTTACTTCAAAATCAAAATATAGTATACCTGTATATTAGTCACAAGCAAACAAAAAAAAACCATGATGCATGTTGTATAGATTCTTAATATGAAATTTTAAATTGGTCATAGTTCTAAATTAAAAAAATTATAATATAACTCTTGAACAATTATATCAGTACCCTAATCAAGCAACGTCAAAGCTACCGATTCGAAGAAAATGGTAGATTATTTGAAGAAGAAGAAGAAAAAGGATTTATTCAATAAACATAGCACAGACAACAAAAATATAAAATAACAATCAAAACGAAAATAGTTGATTACAAAAAAAACTGTTATATTATGTTCACTTAAGTAAGTAAAGAATGGCGGCATAACACAAGCTCGTACGAAGAGTATAAATTGCAAAACAAAAAACAATTAAACCATAACGACCGATTCCCACAACTATAAAATTCTCCATAAAAACAAAAGTATTACAGTAGGCAAACGGTTACTCAGATTTACTTGGCCGTTGTCATGGTACATGGTGATTTATTCCCATAAAAACTGGCCGTATCCATTACTCGTATACAATCAAATACAATATACAATCAAAATATGAGTCATCTTTGCTACTAAAACTAAAGGTCTTAAAACACAGTTTATAAAAGATCTCAGTAATTTTTTTATGTGCTTTTTTATATTTTGGATACTGCTTTTCGACTAATAGTTTGACAAATCTTTCGAAGTATTTTTTTATTTAATCATTTAAAACTGTCAATCAACTGATCGGCGGGATAAAAATTCTACAAATTTTTGATGAGTAAAAATTTTTTATAGCACTTCATTATGTTACGCGGGGTCATTTCAGGCACAATAGTATAACAATAGTTTAGGCTATATCTTGAAACTTCGCCAGTTGGGCGGCTATATTAAGTGAGTTACTAATTGTAAATCCATCAAGAGTTTTATACCATTAAACATATGGCAGTTAAAAAAAACATTCTTTAAACGGAGTTATGAAATCAAGGACCACATCTGTACATAATAAAATAACTCTTACGAATTTGGATCAACATCTAGTTGTGGAAGCTTGTTATAGGCATTTATCAAAAAATTTGTAATAAAATAAAATCAAAAATAAAATCTTAGTTACAATTATATAACTTAGATGTTTATCATACATAATTTAAGTTAAATATTATCTTTCTGTGTTTAAACGTGTATAACACAGTTCGTTAGGTGTCGAAGGTTAAAAGCTAATTTTCACGGCATCGTAGACCGAGGTGAAGAGAGGTTTTTAGCGGTATCATTATACTTAGATCGCTTTGACGGCACGTCGTCTGCCCTTTACCCACTAACACAGATGGTGTCGCGAGCAAAAACCTTTCATAATCAACTTCCATTGTGAAACAAAACGAACACTACATTGGTAGCATTAAATACGAAAATCGAACGTTCCAAAATGGCGGTTATATTAAATTCTGTTTAGAAACGTGGCATTGGATAGAATCGCTTGACAATACGCAAAACTAATGTATATTAACAGTTTATTATGAAATTAACACTGGTCACACTAATTAATACTTTAGGATACCTCTTTTGTCTTCGATAATCAAATTATGTCTGGTGCTGACAAGGTTTTAAGTACAAACATTTTCCGCATTGTAAGGACACGATCGGACATATTGTATGAAGAAGAAAGCGACAGATTCAGTGGAAACGGAAATAGGAAGTTTTATTGTCTATGTTATCTAATTTCCGGTGATGTAGATATGGAGGTCAAGTTTAGAAAACTGGATCATGTGTATATAGAAATAAATATCTGATTCAAAGCTTAATTAATCATAATCTTTTCTTGGTCGATTATTTCAGATCTAAATTGATTAAATATTTTATTATGTGTGTAAGTATGTATTTACAAAAAAAAAGTAGTACATGTAATATATCAGGTATCTAGTTTCCATGGTAAGCTCTGCTGGTCCAATGGAATGTTTTGTTTGAGATAAGATGGCCGTGTGTGAATAATGTCCCTGGATATTACTATTATTTATTATAATTTATTTATGCTCATAGACATCACAATAACATTCGTTCAACACTAAATCCTGTCAACTTTAAAAATAAATCCAATTAAATGCATTCCGAGACGTACAGAACGCGATCGTAATGCCAAACGATCTGTAAAAATTATGCGCGCCAAATTTTTACTTTGCCATTGACACGATTTTTTTTACTCGTGCGATGCTTGTCTATGGTATCTGACTATGTAATTTAAATCCATTTATGTAAACAGTAATGCAATGTTAGTTTAAAATATAAGTAAGCTCCTGTGTCAATTCATTTGTTGCGTTTTCCCCACACTTAAGTATCATCATCATTATGTCAGCAAAATTACGTCCACTGCTGGACAAAAGCCTCACCAAAGAACTAAAAACGTTTTCAATTAGTTTTAAAAGGCATAAAAGTTTAAATATAACATTCAATAGGTTCGTGATATTCATGTGCTTTTATTAGTTTAAATGTCATTTGAGTGTGCCACGTGTTTCTTTTAACGAATGCAAACCACAGTCACTTGCGTCGCAGTTTTGCAATATAAATAAAAATATTTCTAAGTATAAATGTTAGATAAATGGTATAAATGTTAGATTTTAATTTATTCAAAAATATTCTACAACCGAGCAACCGAGATCGGAACTAGTTATGAAAAACTAGTACACTGAGTTGGTATAATTTAGATCAATCAAACCATACCACTAGTTGCGTGCGCATGCGTTATTTTGAGTTATGCAATGCCTCTTCACACGATGTTACACAACTTTTTAATTATGTATTGTTTAGAGTTTCGTTTTGAGGTGATGAGAGATTTAGTTGGAAGAGATTTATGACGTGGTTGGTAAATACTTGCCTTTTACGCCGCATGTCGTGGGTTCGTTTCCCATCTAGGAGAGATATTTGTGTGCATGAACATGTCTGTTTATCCTGAGTCTGGATGTAATCTATCTATCTATATATATAAAAATCAATGCCACTTTTCGTTGTAATGTTATAACTCAACAACGCCTTTACCGATTTGGCTAATTTTGGTCTTGAATTATTCGTGAAAGTCAAGGGTAGGTTTGTACGTAGAGAAAATTTTAAAAAAGTCTTGAAAAAGTGTAAAATCCACATCTTATAGCAATTTAAAATATTTTTTTGTTTGAGTAAATGAACTTAATAATTTTTTTTATTACTATGCCTTATACATAGCGAAGCACGAACCGGGCCGCTAGTTATCTATATACATAAGTATGTATTTACAAAAGAAAAGTTGTGCAAGCTCTGCTTAGTTTGGCATCAGATGGGTTAAATACAGAAAAAATACAGGATATTTATTAGTAACTAGCTGTGCCCGCGACTTCGTCCGCATGTTAATTAGTTTATTTTGTTTTCTTTTTTGTTTTTTTGTAAAATAAATTACTTTTTCTACAATAAAAGTACCCTAAGTTACTCCTTATTACACCAGCTACCTGCCAATAAAAGTCCCGTCAAAATCAGTCCAGCCGTTTCAGAGATTAGCCGGAACAAACAGACAGACAGACAGACAAAAATTGTAAAAAATGCTATTTTGGTGTATGTACCGTATATATATTCATATTTATGTAGTAAAAACCGGTTATTTCACTATTACAAACAGACACTCCAATTTTATTTATTTGTATAGATTAGCTAGCTAACTAGCTGACCCTAGATCTGTGACCTCATGTCAGTCCTCACAAGTTAACACTGGCCGCCACAGGGAAGAGACAAATATACATTAAAAACATTCCAATGTATATCTGTCTCCACAGCACTGTGTTACTCCACCTTACCCCATAAGGGTACCCTCAGACGTGTCTTCCCTAGACTTGTTCCACTGGTTTAGAACTTCCTGTTTTTACTTCTTGGGTGGCATCTGAGTAAAATTTATGATCTGAAATCTGCGCATTTATATGCGCATGACCACATAATTAATTAATCTCAGTTATCTGGTTTCCTTAGTACAAGCTTTGCTTAGATTGGGATGAGATGGCCGTGTGTGAATAATGTCCCAGGATATTAATTATATTATTATTATTGGAACGAAGTTCCTTATCACGCGTTGTGAAAGGGGGCTAGACGGAAAAAAATCTTACGAAAAGTTGTCACGACACTTTTTGCAGCTGTGCGGCGTGCGCATGTTTCTCTGTCTCTCTCTCTCTCTCTCTCTCTCTTATAGAAAGCAAGCCAGATATTTTCATTTCTATTTCGCATTGAACAGTGTTGTGTCGCGACGATTATTTTTATTGAGTGTATGTATACAGGTTTTTTGTACATAATAAATAATAAGAAATAACTTCGTTCCATCCGGGTGTCCCTTGACACCTCTCAAGTTTTATTTTTATAAGAACTATTTTACAAAGGAATGCAATGATTTTAAAATTAGCTTTAATTGTATTGCATGAATTTTCATTTGCGCGGAAATATCTGCATTACAAAACCGACGAACGGATTAGGTTATCCGATACAATTTATTTTAATTATATTTACATTGGCATATGAATGGCCACATGTTGGATAAATATCATCATCATCATCACCATGTCAGCCAAAGTACGTCCACTGTTGGAAGAAAGCCCCCTCAAAAATGGGGGCATATGCCATAATCGCCACGCTTGGTAGACGGGTTGGCGATCGCAGTTTGATGATCATAGTTCACAGAAAAACGCTGCGGCCCGTTCTCTGGCAGGTACTTCGGACGATATCTATCTACACCCCACACGGGATGAGATGGGGTGATGATATTCTATGCAGTCACCACATACCAAGATAAATAAGATTTCATTTAATTTAATTTTAGAGGCGCTCATAGCTAGATGCTCTCACCGGTCCGTAAGCGATCGGCGAGGTTAAGCAACTAGGCTCGCGGTCAGTCCATAGATGGGTGACCGCCAAAGTGGTTTAATTTCTTAGCGTCTCCGTGCTTCGGAGGGCACCATAAGCTGTCGGTCCCGGTTGTATATAGTCATTAGACAACAGTCGTAAAGCCATGTCAGAGGCCTACAGGGCGGCTTGAGCAACTCTGACACTAGGGTTACCACTACCCATACGATAAGCAAGCAAGCATTTAATTTAGACATTTGTAACAACAGTATCTACACTTTATTGTTCTTATTGTATACCAGCTTATTCTGAAGATATAGAGGGCGCTTGAGTCACGATATGAGTTGTTTATAGTCACGCTCACTTCAAATATTAAGTTGTAAATATGCTTTCGCAACATGAAATGGTTGGCGCCAACCATTAATATAATTATAACCATTAATAAATTGTATAAACGCATTGTCGCTACGTTAACGGTCACCGTAGCCTAGTTGGTAGTGCTCCTGCCTACGAAACTGGTGGTTCTGGGTTCGAATCTCGGTAAGTGCAAATATTTGTGTGATGAGCAGGAATATTTGTTTCTGAGTCATGGATGTTTTCTATGTATATACATATAAGTATTTATCTATCTATATAAGTATGTATATCGTCGCCTGGTACCCATAGTACAAGCTTTGCTTAGTTTGGGGCTAGGATGATCTGTGTTACATTGTCCCAATTTATTATTATTATATGAAATGTTCAGTTAACGGGCCTGTTGGCGTGGTTGGAAAACGCTTGTTTTTCACGCCGGAGGTAGTGGGTTCAATTCCCACCCAGGACAGTAATTTTTGTGCATGAACATATATGTTTGTCCAGAGTCTGGGTGTAATTATCTATATAAGTATGTATTTACAAAAGAAAAGTAGTATATGTAGTATATCAGTTGTATGGTTTTCATAGTACAAGCTCTGCTTAGTTTGGGATCAGATGGCCGAGTGTGAATAATGTCCCTGGATATTATATTATTATTATATTATAGTTAAATGATTAATGCCATCATTTCAGTCAAAAGACGTCCACTGCTGGACAATAGGCTACCCCAAGGATCAGCAGAACTGCCGGTCTTTCGCCGTCCACATCCATGTTCACACTAATAACTATATTTTTATTTAAAATTTTACCAAAACACACGAATAAACACATTATCTTATTAAGTGACACTTAAACCTATGGATTTGGTTTGAATATACCACTTTACAATTCGTCTTCGATACTAGGTTACACATAGATACATACAGAAATAGATAATTAAATAAGATATGAATAGAATAACCTCAATATAAAATAAAAAGTAATAATTAATTGTGTGGTTTAGCATCCAAAAGGGTGTTAGACAGGGATGTGTAGCGTCACCGTGGTTGTTTAACCTATTCATGGATAGCTGTTTAAAAGATTTGAAAGAAAGTGAATGCGGTGTAAGGATGAATGAGTTACTCATCAAATGTCTGCTGTACGCTGATGATCAAGTTCTACTTGCATCATCTGCGGACGAGTTGCAGGTGATGGTAACAAATATGCATGAAGCTTTTGAAAGGAAACGGATGAAAATGAATGTAGGTAAGACGAAAGTAATGGTATTTGAGAGGGATGAATACACGACAACGTGTGATATTGTGATTGGAGGAGAGAAAGTCGAACAGGTGAATGAGTTTGTATATTTGGGAACTTTGTTTACGAGAGATGGGAAATATGAAAAAGATATTGTTAGAAGAGTAAATGCGGGGAATAGAGTGAATGGGGCACTACACGCCTTTATGAGTAGCCGGCAAGTATCAAAGAAGGCTCGACTAGCCGTGCACGATGGAGTGTTAGTGCCAACTTTAATGTATGGAAGTGAAAGTTGGGTATGACAGAAAAAGAATGAAAGTAAAATAAATGCAGTGGAAATGAGAGCTCTGAGAAGTATGTGTGGTGTGACTTTGAGAGACAGAATTCGAAATACTGATGTAAGAGAGCGTTGTGGTGTGAAAGAGGATGTAGTCACAAAGATTGAAAAAGGCATGCTGAGATGGTTTGGCCATTTAGAAAGGATGAATGAAAGAAGATTGACAAAAGAAGTATACCTGGCCTGTGTGAATGGGACAACCGGAAGGGGAAGACCACGTCGAACATTCTCTGACCAAATTGGAGATGTTCTCAAGAAAGGGCAGGTCAGAAGTACCCTAAACCGGCGAGCATGTATGAAGAATATAATGTCAGTAATCGAGGCAAAAGAAGTATGCAAAGATCGTGACAAATGGAAATCCGTTGTCTCTGCCTACCCCTCTGGGAAACAGGCGTGAGTCTATGTATGTATGTATGTATGTAATTAATTGTGTATACTTCACTATGTACAAACATGTTCTGACTATTTCACAAGTGCATTTTTAAAGTCTACGTGAATAACAAAAACAATAATACCTCACATTTTTTTTATTAAAACCACTACTGGATAAAGCTTATTCAATTCCTGTATCACTAAGAACTTTACAAAATTGCAATTCACACAAAGAACACCCCTATTCAGAAGAACTATTTATGGCTCACACAAGTAGTTGTCTTATGCGTGACATGAACCACAAGGGTACCTGAGGTAGTCGCCTCGCTACTACCACTGCGCCACTTGTGCAGTCAGACATTCCACCTAGTCTTATTCTCATTAACCACAGAACAGTAACTCGACGAACATTATGTGTGGGAACGAACATAATTTCATAATTCATACACTTCCTACTGGAAATCAAACCGCGACCCACATATAGTTAACTTTCATAACCACTGACCGTAAATGTGAAAATATTCGTACTAGAGCATGGTTTATTTGACTACTTAAAGATTTGCGGGTGAAGATAACTAACGCTTAACATAAAGTACCTGGGTGACCGATACCACTCGTTTTGCTTTTACTTATGAGAACGAGATTTCCAGAAGCTCTTTCTTCCAGAGAGAAATAGTTAATTAACCTTTTTTAGTTCTTTCTTTTCTTTGTAATTTTTATTAGGTTTTTATTCATATAGACTGTAAAAAGTGCTATAAAAATGTTATACCTACTCGCGTCAGGACACGTGATCTGATCGGATATTTGTGAGACGGAGGGTCTTTTTTTATTAATTCACACTGGCCGTTCATACACTCACATGACCGCAGCATTTTTAAGGTGCCACTTTTTAACTGCTTTGGCAGCGTAGTGCAAACGAGTGTTCGCGGACTTGAAATCTAGATTGTTATATTACCATCTTAAAGGTAAATCAATACATTCAATAAGTTGTTAAAAAAATAATCGAGGATTGAAATCTGGGAAGACTCGTAGCCACGATATCTGAACATTAAATTTGCCGTCATTTATTGAGATTTCCACAGTTATTAACAGGATTAACATACATAAATATATCTGGGTTATTATCTATAAGGATTTATTTATGTATTTAGAAATATATAACCTGTACTATGCCAACCGGACTGCTGATAAACATATTATCAGTTATCTGGTTGCCATAGTACCAACTCTGCTTAGTTTAGGATCAGATGGCACTTTTTCAAAGATATTTATTTATTTTGTACATTATAAACGTCGCTTTATCCATGTCGTCTTAAAGATCAGATAACCTATTGTTGATTACAATATTACACATCTATTCTTTCTGCACATCGCATTTAGGTGGCAAATTATGTGTTAGGCAAGATTCGGCCATTTTCGTCTCGTCTGCAATTATAACTCCATCAATGGTATTGCATTGAGCAAAAAGTTGGCTATGTTTGGGTGATCATTATGCAAATATATTAAATTGTTTATTTATTTACGTTTATAAGTTTACAAGTTAGTTTTTGACAGCATATATTATGGCTTAATGGCTAAAGTACTTGCCTTGCTATTAAAACTCTGAAAAAAAAAATACTTTCATGTCACCTGTCATTTTACGTCACATCGATAAAAATTTTATTTATTTATTTTTATATCAAGGTAAAAGAGCTGTGTAGCTGACGGCATAGAATAGAATATCGTCACCCCATCTCGTCCCGCGGAGGGCGTAGAAGACGTCTCGAGGGAATATCTCTCTGTGTACTATGACCATCATACTGCGATCGCCAACCCGTCTGTCAAGCGTGGCGACTATGGCATATCCCTCCAAATGATGGACACAATTCCATTGTGGATTTTTTTTGGAGAGGCCTTAGTCCAGCAGTGGACGTCATTCGGCTGAAATGGTGCCACGAGCTAGCGCGGTACCTGATGGTAACTGTTTTCCGCCACCTATGGATACTCGCATTACCAGATGGGCTGCAAGTACGTTGAGTTTTGGCGCCAACGCGGAAAAAGACGCATCAGGGCATTGTTTCATTTTCAAAAACTGGTGTAAATTCAAGTTTTTATGTGTAAATATGGTGGATTTTTAGACATAACATCATGGACACCGTACACAAGTGGAGGAAAGTGCCATATTGCCGTGAATTGCGATTTTCTGTGTTAAATCTAAAACTCCATATAAGCCTCTAGTAAAGTCTCCACTGCTTTACTGGGGTACGACAAGGACTACGAATGACTTGACTGTGACGGACTTTACTTGACATGGCGAAAATAAATGATATAATAATATATTTTACGGAAGGTTCATAAGGCCGAAGAAGCCAGAGCCGTTGCCAGCCCTTAGTAATAGGCTCGCTTCTTAAAGGTTGCAATGTCATGTTTTGAACTGACATGCGTTATGAGAGAATTCTAATAGCGGCTGCACATTTAAGTTATTATTATTAGTGGCCTATTCCAGCTGCACTCGGCTTTCATTCATGATATCCGAAACAACCTACATATATAATTACGTGTAGTTTGATAGAAGTTGTTTTAGCTACAATATTATTAAATACTGGTTGAATTAAAAAAAACAAAAAAGGAAATATAAGTTACAACACTCCATTTCTTCACACGTCTTAGAAAATATGCTATTCAAATTAACACATTAATTTTGCGCTTGTTCAGTTTAATCTATAAACAAAGAAACCCAATTCCTTTGGAATTTGACAATATCAGTTTTATGAGGCACATTCAACGCTATGGTCCAAACGATCAAGTATTAATAAAACAAATAATCAATTTATCCACAACTTTATCGCTCGATGCACCAAAAAAGGTTCGTTGTTTTTTGTGTTAAAGTATACAGGTCACGCGGGTATTCGGCCGACGGCTACAAACACACTGAGAGCAAAAAGTTGCAAATAAATCCAAAATTTTGACAGATTGTAAAGAGGTCTACATAGCTTTTTACATAGAAATAAAGTGGCTCCCACTAAAAATAGTATAAACACCAGCACATCCAGCTATCCTAATCAACTTTATCACATAAGCATAAGGTTCACTTTCTATTGGGGAAATTTGACAGATTGAGGTAGCTTGATGTGCTGGCGTCTTCACTTATATTCTTTATCGCTTCCACCTTTTACATATATTATTATCTGCATTAAAACAACTATGGACCATGCCGTCGATCTTGTACTCATGGACTCATAGTACATATAATCGCTTAGCCCTATTAATTGAACGGCTTGTCTATTATATTTAGTTAGTATAATAGTGCCAGGAACTCGCAAATAATGATTGGTCATCGCCTTATCTGACAGATGTCATAGTGACACTGTTCTATTAAAAAATTAAGACCATAACTAAGAAGTCCATTAGTAGTTGATAATTTTAAGAATATTGACAAGGATTTTATTTAATAATTATATGATTATATAGTAATGTAGTTACGTAGCATTCTTATTGTAGTAAGTGGACCCACGTGCCTGATGTTAGTTGTGTAAACAGTTTAAAACCATTTTAATATACTAATTATATAAAAAATTCAAACCATGGGATATTTTAATTTTGTACAAGTAATATAAATCAGAATTCAATACTAAAATGTAAAGGAAGGGCAAATTGAAATCTCGAATGCATAATTACCCAATGATATGTAAACATCAAGAATATATCACACGACAATATTAACCACATTTACTTAAAATGTATTAGTAGAAACTAGATGCGTATTAGTAAATATGGCAAATATAGCTAAAATATACCTTTATTAATTACAAACATTGAGTCTTATATTGATTTCTCTAAAATAATTAAGCAACCAGATCAGTGTCTGACTAACTCACGCCGTCCTTCATATACTTTGTAAAAGAGTCACAAAAGACACGCATGCAATGCGTTTAACCTTACTCATTGCTAGTGTTGCCACACAATAGACGGTGTTAATTTTATTATTACACACAATAATTCCTATAGGTGACCACTCTAAATGATATTAAATTGATCAGCAAACATGCCAGCGCATTGGAAAACCTTGGAAAAATTGTTAGCGATTACGCACGAGTGTAAAATGCATTTAAACCTGAGTCTTTGTTCAAATTCTTAATAATAATATCCTGGGACATCATTCACACACGGCCATCTGAACCCCAACTAAGCAGAGCTTGTACTATGGTAACCAGATAACTGATATACATGTACTACTTTTCTTTTGTAAATACATACTTATATGGATAATTACTCCCAGACTCAAGACAAACAGACATTTTCATGCACACAAATATCTGTCCTGGGTGTGAATCAAACCCACGACCTGCGGCGTGCAAGGCAAGCATTTATAAACCACGCCACGGGCCCGTAAAATAAATATGGTATCTCAAAAAGGATATACGTATGTATATTTTTCTTAGATACTATCATGAAATACCGCTTTCCTTTTCCTTTTCATTGGTACTTGTGTAGTTGATTCATGTCAATAAGCAAGACCTGCTACCAACTGGTTTATGAGTACTGGGTATATCTTAAGCCTAAGTAAATAAACACTAGACAAAAAGTATACTTCATGTTACTTGATTACTGGTCTAGAAATCGTGAAATATCAGAGCATGACGGTTCGTTTCTAAGTTAAATAAATACCTAATTCTAAAATGTAAAGTCTTAAACTAAGACAAAATTAATATATCAGAGAACCGGTGAAGTATTTTTAACAGACTCCAAAAAATGTAGGTTCCTAATTTGGCTGTATTTGTTTTTAATGTTTGTTTCTTCATAACACCATCATTTATGAAACGAATTAAAAAAGTAGTGGTAATAGAGTATAGGTACATACTTTTAAATCGGTCCCATTTTACTTTCATATCAAAATTCATTTCTGGAGTTAAGGAAAAAAGTTAAAGAACTCAACTATCTTTAACTTTTTAGTGAAGTTTGCGATTATTGATTATCCTTGATAATTGAACTTGGGGTCGTATTTTTTGTTATATTTTTATGTTTTTTTGTCTTACTATAAGAAAAGTTGTGAAATAAAATATGAATTCAAGACGGAAGGTAAAATAATGTCTAAAGTATTTGCCCTATTTTCATTAGTTTTCTATATGAGTGCACTATGGGTATTGTATAACAGTCGTATTTATTAAATTTACTGCACATTTTATACAATCGTTAATCAAAGGTTAATCGTGTGCATTATTATGAATCCAGTACATTCACATTTTAACCCAGTTGTATAATTATGATTAATAATATCTCAAAAAACTTTAAATTCTAATAATTTAAAGATAGACTTAAGACCTTCTGAATCGTATTCATTATTTTCTCTCTAATCAATGCCACATGGCCATATGACATCCTGCAGAACCTCCCAGACCACTTTCAACCGTTTAAATGCAGGACGTGTATTACTGCGATAATTATTGTGATAAAAACATGACTTATAGCTGGCTTGTGAGTACTATAATAGATGTATCCATATATCTCTACATTTAGATGTAATTTTTAAATGGCGGAGTTCTAAAGCTTTTATGAGCCTAGCGGCAGCGTGTTTGACTGCAGATAACGAAGTCCTAGGATCAAATCCCGGGTCTGACTAAAAAATATTTTGGAACCTTTTTGTAATAAGAAAAAAATGTCAGTATCTGCCTGAAGTTAGGTGTGTGTGTGTCAGGTGCTCTCCGAGACACGGGGGTATAATACCGCCAACTCCCAAGTTGCCCTGTGCCTCGGAGAGCACGAAAAGCCGCCCGTCCGGTAATCATGAGAGTGATGGGATAGAAAGTGCCTCTATGTTTGCGCACACACTAGTGTACTATAATATATCCATCTCAGATGGCTAGACTCCATTAAGAATGGCTGCCGTGGCCAAAATTCAGCTAGGAGGACATTTAATTATACTAACTAGTGATTTTGGGAATTTTCTGTCATACAAAAGTTTCGCAGAATTAACCCGAAGTGTAGTGCCGATGTGAATACCGTGCCTTGGTCCTTCACCTGACCTCTTTTCGGTCGTGTCATCGGATCATGGCCTAGTTTAGGATCAGATGGCAGTATGTTAGTTGTCCCAAGATATTTATAAAATTTTTATTGGAAAGATTACTGTTCGTAAATACGTCACTTTTTGGTTCGCTAGAAATCGAACCAGGTACCTCATTGTAGATTGAAATCTACCGCTAAACCACCGAGGTGTAGTGTCAAATACTAAGCGGATGATGTTGTTACACTAATTTTTCATTTGTAAGAATGATTAATGTTTATCATAATACTAAGGTTCATCATTGCTACATAATTAGTATATATTTAGTAATATACTACCAGATTATATACAAAGGTATAGCGGTAGCGTGTTCACCCGCAGAAAACGAGGTCCTAGGTTCTAATCCCGGGTCCGACCAAAAGTGATTTTGAGACGTTTTTGTGATAAGAAAAAATTCTCAGTATCAACCCGAAGTCTGAGGAGAGCACGTAAAGCCGTCGGTCCTGTACCTGACCTCTTTTCGATCGTGTCCATCGTCCCATCGGATCATGAGAGTGATGGAAAGGAAAGTGCTCCTGTGTTTACACACACACTTGTGAACTATAATATGTCCCACACAGATGGCTAATCTACATTGATACTGGCCACCGTGGCTGAAATTATATTCAAAATGACATTACAACCATAAAAAAACAATAAAGTAACTCATATTTATAGATTTTTGATTAGATGTGTTCCAAACTTTGTTTTATTTTTTATTATTCGTAAGTATATTTGTAGCAATTAAATTGACACCAATCATTAAATTTGTAATTTTATCGTTGTTGCTGTATATTAAAATACAAAATACTGGTATTCTATATATATAAAGCATGTATTTAAATTTCGTGCACTAAGAGATGAAACTCAGATCGGTTTCAATCTTAGCCGGGATTGACTCTTGAGGAGTTGATTAACAAACAAAATCGACGAATTAATTCCTCAAGTTAAAAACAGTTCTTTTAAAATTATACAATATTGTAAAATTTTAATATCTTAAAAATGTTTTTGGTTAGTATCATATGTTTTGTAAAAACGAGGTTATAAATTGGTTTAATGTTTTCATCATCATCATCATCATGACACCCGAAAGACGCGAATGGCATCTTTCGCTACCCGCATTCAGGGGCTTCCAGCATCTCTTATAAGACCATAGTTCCATGTCATTTTGGTGGGGGCCTGCCTAATATTAGTTAAATCTCAGCTTAAATAAATAAATAAATATCCAGGTACATTATTCACAGATAGCTATCTGATCCCGAATTAAGCAGAGCTATTAGGTACTACTTAACAATAACTTAATTTAAGTTAGCTAAATATCGTTACTGTTATAAAATAAATCTTATTGTAAATTATTTCCTACAATCCGTATACCTAAATATCCTAGAAATAATTATAAATTAATTATATATTACTACGAATATGTTCTGACTATTTACAAGCGCTTTTTTAAAGTCTACGTGAATAAAAACCTTTTTTATTTTATTTTTATTTACTATGAAATTCAGATAGCTGATATATATATAGTACCATTCTTTTGTAAATACATACTTATATAAATAATTACATCCAGACAACGGACAGAAACAAACATGTTCATGAACACAAATATCTGTCCTGGTTCGGAATCGAACCCACGACCGGCGACGTGAAAAGCAAGCATTACCAAGCACGCCAACTGGCCCGTCATATACAACATGTAACTTAATTAACGCACATCCTGAACATTGTTTGTTCAGAATCGTTTACAGAGTCGATTTATATAATTTTTAATAAAGGTAATTTTTTATTCCAAAATAATTAAAACTACGGAAATTATTGTACAGTCAAAACAGATTGAAATTGACCGTAAGTCAAAGTAATAAGACTTTTAATATCGCAGTTTTATTTGTATTCATAAAAATTCCATCATTCAATACAAATAAAGAAAAATAAACTTTATTCCAAGAAACTAATTTATTAATAAACAATGCATTTACATGTTAAATAAAAAAATCAGTGTATGTATTATGCTTTCAACATAACATTCGGTGTGTTTGAGGGTGTGCGTTAATTACGACACATGTTGTATACAGCATATCATACGAAAGTTATACCTATATAGGTATACAGAATTCGGAAGTGTAATAGTCAGGTTGTAATGCGATACGCACGAGACTGATCCACGATTATCGATATTTTCATTTCCGATTACTGATACAATCGATTTACGTTGATTCGATACAAAACATTGATTGTTTTGTTTACTACTATGACACGGGCCTTCGATGTCTTCCTCATGGTAATTGATTCCGTATGATGTATCTGACTCATTTCGTTAATTATTTTCTATTAAAAAAGACATGTATTTTGATTACACAAGTCGATGAAATATGGAATCGATATTTTTAAATTTATTACTAATAATATTAAAGTATTAAATTTGTTTCTTATAGACAGATAGACGCCAAGGTTTCTGAAGGGCGTGACATGTCAGATTTGTTCTTGAACCCAAAGTCAAATGAAAAATGGTTGTCAATTTAAACCTAATTGAATTATCTACTTGAGTATTAAGTATAGATAAGAAATAGTATTATTTTTCGTAGGATTTCGTCCAAGAACAGATATCTGTGCGAGAATAATGTCCTTCTAGCCGAATGTTGGCCACAGCGGCCAGTCTCAATAGAGAGTAGCCATCAGCGCGGGACATATTATAGTGCACAAGTGTGTTCAGAAACAGGTCAGGTACAGGTCCGACGGCTTTACGTACTCTTTGAGGCACGGGGGTATATTACCGCCAACTCCTAGACTTTGGGCTGATGCTGAGAAATTTTCCTTTTTACCTATAGTAAAGTCCCAAAATCACTTTTTGCCCGACCTGAGACTTGAACCCAGAACCTCATTCTCTGCGGGTGAACACGACCAATAGAATATATTATAGTGTGCAGGTTAATATTCTCCCTCAATTACGCTATCCGATGGGACGGCTAATAGACTCAAATATAAAGAAATCAGATACAGGACCAACGGCTTTAGGTACTCTCCGAGGTCCAAGGGTATCATTCCGCCTACTATATAATATATTTAAAGCTTTTCATAACAGAAAATTATATCACACTTTTGGCCCGTTCCGGGATCTAGATTTCGATATTTAGATTTTAGAACAACAAGTCGAGAACAATGGAAAATACGTAGATATCATAATTTTTAAGAAATCGAATTGAGTAAAATCGACCAATCGTGCGCAACGCGGTTATCAACCAAATTTGGGCAAACTATCGCAATATCTCGTCCAGTTCCATTTAAAAATAAACCTTCGATAAAAAAGACAAAGTTCAAATTAAAAAAGCAAATGCTCACGCAAAATTTCACAGTAGCGGAAGTAGTCTTGATAGTTTATTTTAGTACTTTAGTTTCGGAAAATTGGAGCGAATCATTCAATAAAAATAAACGCCGTGATAAGAATTATTATGGCACCTGGAGCGGAATTGCTTTTTGGGCTATTGTATGAATTTAATCTGTTGTTTCTTTTTTTTAAATTGAATAAGCCCTTTGACAATTTCTGCCACCAAAGATACGGTGGTTGACGTTTATTGTCACATCGCTTTCATTGTCAAATCGTGTATTATGACATTATTATTTTTAGTTTATATTTCTTTTTATAAACTAAGTATTTTATTATAAGTTTGCTTGACATACATAATTCTGTTACGTATTTGATTTGGTTGAGGTTACTGATAATGTCTAAACTTGAATATTGTTGTAACTGATTTATTTATACATTATATTATGGTATTACTGACTGCTAAACCCTCAACCGTCTCGGCTATTTTAGAAGATAGTACGAATCTGTCAATCTACTTCCATGTCTATTTTCGCAAACTTGGCGAGTGCCATTAAAATCACGTTATCTGTAATGCTTCGTATTTACATATAAACCTTATGTGTTTGAAATCGTTATGAAATAACTGAATAATGTATATACGCATATATACATATTCTATATTTATATTTCTATATTTAGAGAGAACTATATATTTTTTATATAATTATATCTAGGGAAAATGTCACACAGATCATCCTAACCCCAAACTAAGCAAAGCTTGTACTATTGGTACCAGGAGACGATATACATACTTATATAGATAGATAAATACTTAAATACATAGAAAACATCCATGACTCAGAAACAAATGTTCGTGCTCATCACACAAATATTTGCACTTACCAGGATTCGAACCCAGGACCACCAGGTTCGTAGGCAGGAGCACTACCAACTAAGCTACACTACCATTTATCACCAGTGACAATAACAGTTAAAAATACTCAGAATGTGAGTACGGTATTTACACATCATCAGCATCAGCCCAATATCTTCCACTGCTGGACATATGCCTCCACCAAACGTTTCAACAACGTTGCCATTTGGAGGAGTTTGCCGTAGTCACCGCGTTTGGCATGCGAGTTGGCGATTGCAGTTACGTGATAGCTAGCTAGTACACAGGTTCTGTTGGTTCTATTCTCTAGTTCTGTTGGGTGCGGTAGCTAATGCGAAGCGAGATGACGGTAGACCTCTGCTTCGCTTTAAAGACTGCACCAAGCGGGATATGGCCGCTTTTAAAATTGACCACTGTAGCTGGGAAGCTCGCTGAAAATAGAGTTGGTTGGCGCAAACGTGTAGTGGAAGGTCGTTAGATCTGTGATGAAGCCTGGTTCGGAGTACTTGCTGATAAGAGGCAGAAACAACATGAAAGCGGCTCGGCACCAACCACCGCAAACTTCTCTTGTCAGGCCTGCGGCAGGCAATGTCGCTATCGCATCGATTTGTTTAGCCACCATAAGAAATGTCTCTCAGATAATGCGCCGTAAATCGTCTGTAACAGACGTAAAGGCCATATATAATATATAGTACTCAGGTGATGCTGCTGACCGGCTACACATAGACTCATGCCTGTTTCCCAGAGGGTTAGGCAGAGATAACGGACTTGCATTTGTCTCGATCGTTGCACACCTCTTGCATCTTATTTACTGCTGAACCTGCTCCCGTAAAACCCCATTAGTCAACAACATACCTATTTCTTGCTCCTAATTTTCTTTGTAATAACCATTCTAGCATTGTCTTGCTGAAAATAAAACAAAATGTATGCGGCGGTTACCTTTAAACGTAATTTATTCTTGTAAAAATAAAAAAAATATATTAAATCATAAGCGGAAATAGCTCATTGTCTCTTTCTAACCAATAACTCAAGTACATACGAAAACTGTTTTATTAACAAAACCTTCAAGTTGCTCTTGGACTGGATTAAAACCGTTTTGTCATTGCGAATCACGTGGGTGAAGTAATTTTATCTGTCATACATTATTCATTGGTAAAATGTTTACGGTTTTAACACTTTATAAATAAGAGTCAATTTTGAGTGGCAAATTCTGGGTAGTTAGGTCTAGGCGTTGAACTTAATTGCTCGTGCGTGCGTTCGCATTTTTGTTTTAGTT
The DNA here is from genome assembly GCA_951640165.1 of Pseudoips prasinana. Lineage (NCBI taxonomy): Eukaryota > Metazoa > Arthropoda > Insecta > Lepidoptera > Nolidae > Pseudoips > Pseudoips prasinana. The sequence continues at coordinate 13,100,141 of OX621254.1, forward strand.
GTTATGTAATTTGTGTTTGAGTTTTGTTTAATCAGATAATTGAATAGGTTTTCTGGTTTTCTGTTTAACTATTAAGAGATTTGGTAGTTCCGGGTGTTGTTTTAAATGTTTTTCCATACTTTTGTAGTTTGCTGTCCATTTTTATTTACAACTGATAAACCTGTTCTTATGTGGGTTAAAACTTTATATCCTCCGATTTTGTGACTATTTGTCGCATCGTAGGTCCCAAACAAAGGTTGCTGTGTGGTGACGGCCTAAGAATATCGCCACCCCCTCTCATCCCGTGGGGGACGTAAAACGGCCAGAGAACGGGCAGCAGCGTTCTCCTGAGTACCATGTCCACCTTACTGCGATCGCCAACCCGTCTGCCAAGCGTGGCGATTATGGCAAATCCCCTCAAATGATGGAGGCCTTTGTCCAGCAGTGGACGTCTTTCGGCTGATATGATGATGATGAGGTCCCAAACAGATGAACTTATTTTAATATGTTTTTGTGTTTGAAATATACTTATTTTATTTGAGAACATTTTTATGTTTGTTTGATAAAAATCCGTGAAAGTATTAAAGAGTTACAGTTCTTTTACTGCGTTGGAAGCGGGTGTTAGATGTTTAGGTTATAAAATGGAACAGAGATTGTAGAAACAGATCAGGTTGGAAACTGTGCAAAAAAACACTTATATAAACATGCCGATCTAAAATTATGTTAGTATAGTGTAATAGAGAAAGAAAGAAAGAAAAAGTATTTATTCATTCGTTACACAGACATAGATTAATTAATAAATCGTTGTAATTAGTACTCTTTGATTTACATAACATATTATATAGTAGTTTGTGCACGCTTAATAGACTACACCTATTACGCTCGATATTATTAAAAAAAAACTTAATTACGTATCTGATACCTTCAGAAGTATTTTATGTGTAAAACCTTTATTGGTTGGCAGAGCATTAGGGTTGCCGCCTACTAGAATGGTGTCACTAGTTCAAGGATAGGCCAAAGGAGGTGAATACTAATTTAGTATTCGATGTCTCATTCGTTCTGTAACGCAGTTGTTAGTCACTTATAGACTTCTAGCATTGTATCTCAATTAGAACCTTATAAAAACCTATAAAACATTTTATTTAAACCCATAGAATGCTTTATGTAAAACCACGGATAACACGATATAAAAAGAAAACGGGCCTACAAATATCACGAATTATAATAGCAGTGATTTTTATCTAAATGTTGTACTAAAAATAAGCTTAGTGTTATACGGGTGTGTCTCTCAATATAGTGTTGGAGTATTTTAAGATTAATAAATATAAGGTTTAACTCTTCTATTTAATTTATTTTAGATTTAGTTTTATTATTTTAGGTTTAGTTTTAGATTTAGTACCTATAATTTATGCTGAATTATACTCTAGACGTATATTTAGATTATTTAGACAATTGTTAATTATAGTGACTATCGTTGCATTACATCGAGACAAACTTTTAATTACTAATATTTATATCACAAAAAAAATAGAATTATATAATCAAATAACATAATTGAGATAAAGGACATTTATTCCTAATTTTAATAATTAAACTTGCAAGAGCGAAATTTGTATCTAATATTATTATTATATAAGGACTGTACAATACTTAGTCGCAAATAAACTTTTGACTTTGACTTCTTAGTAGGCTTTTAATCCAGATATTACGTTCAGCACTACAGTATACTGTCTTTATAAAGTGATCTAGTATCATACGGGTGAAGTTAAGCATCAGCGATAACCTATCCTCATATTAAACTCGCTCTATGTCACATATCCCAGATATTGCGGCATCACTAGCTCTACCTAATTGGGTGTACAATTCGGTGTAACAAGCGGGTTAGTTAGGTGTCTATATGAGCGACAACCTGTCCTCATATTAACCTCACTCTATGTTACATATGGTTCAATAATATGAACAGCACTAGCTCTACCTAATTGGGTGTACTCTCTTTTACAAAGTGAACTAGTAACAAGCGGTGTAATCAAGTGATGGGCGATAACCTATCCTCATATTGACCCCGCACTATGTTACGCTCCCGAACGACGTGTTTCAATGTAAATGGGGCATTCAAGACTAGAGTGAACAGGCATCTTACGGGTATACGCGGTCCACCTTCAACCACATCTTCACTTATCATCAGGTGAGATCGTGGACTCATCTAGCATAAAAAACATATAGTCCGATATTACGGAAATTAGCTCTACTTAATTGGTTGTACTCTCTTTTACGATGTGATAATAATAATATTTAGGGACAATGTCACACAGATCATCCTAGTCCCAAATTAAGCAAAGCTTGTACTGTGGGTACCAGGCGGCGATATTCATAGTAATATAGATAGATAAAATACTTAAATACATAGAAAACATCAATGACTCAGAAACAAATATCCGTGCTCATCACACAAATATTTGCACTTACCGGGATTCGAACCCAGGACCACCAGCTTCGTAGGCAGGAGTACTACCAACTAGGCTACGGTGACCGTCAAATGTTGAAATCATGATCTAGTAACAAACGGGTTAAGTCGTTTATTGACATTACTCCATGTTACATAATAACCCAAATATTACAGACAGCACAAGCTGTAATTCAGCTTGTGTGCATTCAAGAGAATCAGTAACATTGTTACCAATACATTCAATATATTTTTAGAATTTAAGTGTAATTGATTACTTGTAAGTAAAATAAATAAAAAATAACTATAAAATTGAAATTCCAAAACCCCAATTAGTAAAACACCTCACCGTAATTTGTATGAAAGCATTAGGTATACAATTTCAAAATGCTTGTTATATATGACAAGGTGATGACTTACGACACTCATGGGGTCATCACACGTATTGTCACGGCATAAACACTACACCTACCTGCATATTTATGGTCATATTGAACCCCACGACCTGTTCTACCACTCATTAATGCCTACTGTGAGAGTGACTCATGTTTAAATGTTTTGCCACAGGAAAAAGGAATGATAAAAGTTGTTTTCAATAAAAAAAATGGCTAAGACTGCACACAAAGACTTCTTACAAAGAAATTACTATATGATTTTACTACTTATTGGCACTGATGAACCTATAGATTTACCACAACGTATATAGTCACGATGTGGTAAGGCTTATTAGTAGCGGCAATATTTTTTCTTTTTTTATATATATACAATAAGCATGGCAAACGAGCAAGTGGGTCACCTGATGGTAAGTGATCACCGCCGCTGATCGACAATCACAACATCAGAGGGGCTGCAAGAGCGTTTCTGACTTTTATGAAAGGAATGGGCTCGCTTCTAAGGTCTTTTTACTGCTCCACCGGATACAAAAACGAGCGAAGTCATCATCATCATCATCATCCTATCAGCCGAAAGACGTCCACTGCTGGACAAAGGCCTCCCCCAAAGATCTCCACAATTGCCGGCGATCCAGCGATTTCCAGCGACCCGCACAAGATCATCGGTCCAACTTGTTGGGGGCCTGCCCACGCTGCGTCTTCCGGTTCGTGGTCGCCACTCGAGAACCTTTCTGCCCCAGCGGCCGTCGGCTCTACGAGCTATGTGCTCTGCCCACTGCCACTTCAGCTAGGCATGTCTTGGTAACAGTAATCTTACACAATAAAAATTAGTAAAACTCTTTGCAAGCTGGAGCTATGACTCTAGACATGTAAAATGTTTTTCATAATACAAAGCTAAATACTCATCTCGATTGAACTAGCATTCAAATTAAAGATAATAAATACATTGTATTTTTCATTAAAATCATATTAATCATAGGTAAAGAAGCTAACAATACCCAAATGTATCACTAGTCTCACTCATATAAACAACCAAGTACGGATCAAAATGGAGTGAAAAACGGTAAAAAGCAGTGAAATTTAAGAAATTCATTAATCACAAGAAATATAGTCTTTGTGACAAATCTAATAGATGTTAATGGTAATCTTATAGTCCACTTATAGCCTACATATCATAATAACAATTTAATTAAAAATTGATCGTGATTATTTGGTTTTAAGCATTTTTAGAGGTGACTTTGTAATTTTTTCTATCGAGCGAAAATAGTTGAAACGTGTTTTAGGATCCAATGATTTCTTATACTTTTTCAACATAGTGTCATTTACTGTACTAGTACTGTAGTTCATTTACTTATATGACTTTAATAAGATAAACTTTGTAAAGCTTAACACTGCACCGAGTCACCGATTTGGCTCATGTTAGCGCTTTTATATAAAAATTTGCAGGTGATGTAAAATGTATGGTATCCACATGGTGTACGCATATTGCAACAAAGGTTTATATAAAATCCATCCTTACTTTTCGTGGACTAAGACTCTGTGTCTATGGAAACTTTCTCGTATTATGTGTATGTTTTATGTACCAATGTGAGAAAAAAACAACATTGCGGTTTATATGCAAATGAAGGCATTTTATGTCCATTTAGCATTTGAATGTTAGAATTTAAGATTTATTTTTTTAATAAATGCTAGATTGGCAACTCTAACAATTCTTACGACACCATATTTGCAAACAATTTCATCGACCAATGTTTGTATCGTGTCACAACATCGGTGCGTGGCACAATATATACATTTAAATACTTAATTCTATAAAATATTTTTTGTTTAACATGTGAACTTATATTATGCATGCCCTATCAGGCAGAGCATAGTGAACTATTTCGTTATTTGTCGAGCATCTTGAAATATCCAGTGTGGCCGAGGAATTGATGCAAAAATTAGACACTTTATGATGAGGAGTTTCCTAATCACCCCCATGTATGTTCTACGATTATGCGTAGTTTTCCACATAGATATTTTTTATGATATTTTCGTAAATTTCACCTAACATCAGTTTTCGATTTTTTCTCGTTCTGTTGAACATTTCTGGTTCAGATTTTTTGTGGTAATTAATTAGCATAGTTTAACCCAACACCCTAAAAAGTATGGTTTATCTAATCATTGCAGAACTGACTTAGAATTTATTCGAAAGTTCTAAATTAGGGTTTGAGCTCAGGAATCATAATTTCCAAAGTATCAAAAAAAAACGCAGGGCGTACATGGGGGTAATTCGTATACTCCTCATCATAAAGTATCAAAATTTTGCGTTTGAATGTCAACTCCTTGGCCACCCTGTATAATATAATATACCTACCTATGTTCAGCAATCAATTATTGGTTGATTGATTGTCTTTTATCTTATAAAGTTTAAATGATCATCCTAGTTGAAAGGTTGTTTTTTTTAATTGTGTCCAAATCCTGTATTTTGCAACTCACCACTGCCTTGAAACGTATAGAAGTTTTTTTTTACCTGTAAATAAAAAATATATATTAATAAAAATATAACAGTATACAATTAAAAAAAAATTGATATCTGTACAATATGGCAAGTAAAGCCACAAAAATAAATGCAGTAAGTACATATGGCACTCATAAATATTGAATATCAAAAGAAAATATCTGACGTCTGTCTGTTTGTTCCGGCTAATCACATAAACTGTTGGAACTGATTTTGATGGTGAACTCAATGGCAGATAGTCCATATAAAATTTGTAATTTAATGTACTGCCCATGGTTTCGCCTGCGTAACTTATTCGGCGGTAAAAATTACGAAGGTGATGCTGCAGGCTAATGCTATTTATAAATATAAATGTTTGCTGATAGTTCGATAAACTTAAATGTATGCAACTATAAATTACACCAATATCTCCATACCCAATACGTACAAAAATAGGAATGTTTTAGGATCTCAATGTACCTATAAATCTTATAGTTAACAATATATAATTAACCAATATAATCGTGTACGACACGATTACCCTGACGCAATTTTTTTAACTGAATTCTTTTTGACATATCTATGTTACCTATTCTCTATAACGCTTAATAAATATATAACATATTTTAATGAAAATGGTTCACTAAATATTTGAATGAAATGAGAAATAATTTAACAAAAAATATCGGATCATTTTGCCAGTCACTTCCACAATTTTGTTCCACATCAATCATCAAAAATACATCAGTTCATTCACCTATTATAATAATTTTAATTTTCCTGCGCATCGGCATTGAGAGATGTTGGCAATAATTTGAAATCCGCCATTTTGTTTCACCTGTCAATGTTGCATAATTATACAAATGGCAAATGCATTGGGTTGCAAAAATATGGTGAGCGAAAGGTTTGACAACCTTTTCTGTAAGTAATTTAAACCAATTATTCACGATTAAGGATAAATAACGTAGTTGGAATCCCCCAGGTACAGACGCAAGCACATCCAACTAGGTACCCCAATCTGTCAAATTTATTTTATAGATTTCAACTTCATCACTAAATCATAAGGTTCACTTTCAATTGGGGAAATTTGACAGATTGGGGTAGCTTGATGTGCTGGCGTCTGTACAATGAACGTTAAACCTGTGGATAGCCTTGCATTACAAAAACCAATCTTACTGTCTACAAGATAAAGACTTTCTCAAAGTGGAGGGTGATCTCGAGACATTCCCCAAACGCATATCCCAAACGGCAGCTTGATCATGATAGCCTTGATGATAGAAGTTAAACAAAATTAGTTTGTAAATTAACATCAGCTGTGAGTTTCGAAATTTTATAAAAAAATGTAGATTCAGAGCAGCGAGGTGAATAAGCTATAATCACCTAATTTGTTAGGTAAATGACCTCATAATAAAAGAGTTCATGGTTAAATATTTCATTTGAATAGCTACAGAATTTCAATCCACAAGCCGCTTCAATAGGGTCATGTGTGAATATATGAATTCGGCGAGTTTCCGTATGGCCTATAGGCTTTTATTAAATTATGCTTTTGGACTAACCAAAAACAATAAAAGTCGATTGACCATGAGGGTGCGGATCTATATCTACTCGTATGTATAAACGGTTGCTTACAAAAATTGTTGTAGGTATAATATATTTGCTAAAGACGAAACAACAAAATTGGTTAAAAGAAAGTAATTTTTAGTCGATTCAGACATCTGTAAAATGACACGTACAAATGTAAGTGCGGGTGCTATTCGAACTCACAAACCTCGGGGTATCTGGCCCCATGAGCGTTAACCTTTCCGCCAGCGCACTGTGATACTGAGACTCGAATTTATACAATTCATTCGATGTTCCATATTTCAACGCATTGAAGACGTGTAACGCCATCTTACCGAAACCTACACAGCCAAAACAGCTCGTATGCCAATACTTAGATTGGATAATTAGTAACAGACGGCGCTGTTTTAAAGTGTTATTTTTTTTTTATAAACCTTAAAATTATATAGCTGGTAACTTTGCACGCTAATTATTTACAAGCAAAACATATGTATCGGTCAAATTTCTTTTATAGATTTTCAACTTTATCACAAAATCATAAGGTTCACTTTCAATTGGGGAAATTTGACAGATTGGCGTAGCTTGATGCTGGCGTCTGTACCTTAAAAATTTGTAAAACTTTCTTATATCATGTTTAATAGCAATAACATGTCATTGTTATTATTTTAGTAGACCCTCATTTTTCAAGCTAAATATTGATAGATCTAATATGAACAATGTGTAATTTATGGGGCCCCAGACAACCTAAAAGCGTCAACATAGTTTTTCTACGAGGTCCGTCTGAGACCGTCATTCAGCTTGTTATGTTCAAATATTCACAATATGTGCGTCATTTTCTCACCTATTCCATTTAAAAACTGCTAAATTTATGACGCATTATTTTATATACCTCTAATTACCACACATACCCACTCATATTCTATAATTAGAAACAATAATTAGAAAATTAAACGGGATTGGCACTTTGGACAGTTCATTATTCTAATTTATGCTTTCTAAGTATAAAAAAGGGAACGGGAAGACCTCGTAGAATATTCTGGGACCAAATTGGAACAACGTTCTCAAGAAAGACCAGGTCAGAAGTACCCTAAACCGGCGAACATGTATGTAGAATATAATGACAGTAAACGAGGCAAAAGAGGTGTGCAAAGATCGTGACAAATGGAAATCCGTTGTCTGTGCCTACCCCTCCGGGAAACAGGCGTGAATATGTATGTATGTATAAAAATAGAGGTCACTGTTCTTAAGTCTACTTCAGAAGAGTTGAACATTGATTAATAATGTAGTTCTTATCGAGTTCCGATCACAATAATGTACATTACTTCCTCATGACAAACGCTAATTGTTTCATGAACTACGTATCAACATGATTTTATCAGATACCTTCCTACTACGTGACGACAAGGCATAATTAATGACTTAAGGCTATATTCTGGAGTAGTACCACCATAAGTAGAAGGTACTTTTACCCTGGAGGGTACTTTGTTGACATCCGACAGGGCCGTCAATAATTTTAATCACAACCAATCAATGTCAAAATTAAGTTTTAATACGATTATTTTGATTATAAAGTCATGGTGAGTCCTCTGTTTTAATCTCTTGGCCTCAATGCAAGGGCGGAGCGGCGGACCAAGACGAGGAAATGATAGTAGACTAGGGTAGGTCAGGGTTCGCGGCGAACCTTTCTAGTGTAAAACAGAGATAAGCTGAAACGGACCTTATTAATTAAATTATAAAGGAGATATCAGCTTGGAAGATTGTTTGCTTCCAAGTTTATAAATAAAGAGTTTATAAACTTGACTTATTTGAATGAATTTCTTAGTTAATATTCTGATTCAGGCTATTTAGCAGGGAAGTTGAACGTAGAGTAGAAAACTCCCTCAAAAAAGCCGTTGAAACGTATATGGTCACCCATTTCTAGACGGACGGCACCTCTACCGATAATGCACAAAACGGTAAGGGCACTCTAAGGGCACTCACTTATAAGCACTTCTATTCTATTGCTCTTATCACAGAAAAATGTTAAATATCAATCTTCCTCTTTAAACTATGGGCTGTGTTTACCCTGGTGCCAGAGCTGCTCAGCTGTTTCCCAGGGGGATTGGCAAAAACAACGGATTTCCATTTGTCATGATCTTTGCACACCCCTTTTGCCTCGTTTACTGTCATTTTTACTAACACAAATATATCCATGTTGTCCATAATAAAGATTTATAATATGAATTGTTAATATATTATAAACGGTTTAATTAATAAAATCACAATTAGATAAATGCTCAGGCACATAAATGCGTGGGGAGGCAAGTAGAGTGGTGATTCCGCGGCAAATCTCAAAGTTTGTACAATGAATTAATGTCGGGTGAACCTGTGGAAACACATATGTAGATATTATGAGTTATTTAAGTCTAGTGATTCGTTAGATCTTACAGATGCAGACATTGCTTTGTAAAAAACCTTTTTACGTGGAATGAATTATAATAAGTTCTACTTCTTGAAGTACATGGTCGCACTAGTACGATGCATACCGAAAATGTAAACTATAAATAATAAATTTCTTCGAACAATTAACATACTGCTATCTGATCCCAAGTTAGTCAGAGCCTGTACTATAGCAACCAGACCACTGACAACGATACTTATATATATTACTAAATAATATAAAGAAATTACACTCAGACACAGAATAAATAATCGTACTCATCATATAATGATTTGTCTTGAGTTGGGATCGAACCCACGACCTTCGGGTTAGCAGTCAGGGTCACTAACCACCAGACCCATAAGCAATTTTTTTTTTAAACATAAAATCGATTTCTACGTACAGCAATCGTTTTGAACAGAATTTATATGGGACCACGCATGAAGTATTTCCTGATGAATAAAAACGAAATATGCAGTATATCAGTTATCTGGCTTCCATAGTACAAGCTCTGCTTAGTTTGGGATCAAATGGCTGTGTGTGAATAAAGTCCCAGGATATTATAATTATAATAGAGAAATCGCGTAACATACATGCTAAAAAACTATACAGTCTAATTATTAACCTACCTCTTTTAAATACGCTTATTATTTTTTTACGTAATCGTTACAATGTATTAGTAATCGAAGACCAATAATTAGAGGTACCAATTTATAGAAGGAAGGTAATTCCACACAATTAACTTTCAAACAAAGTAATTACGAAATTACATTAAAAATTAGTATCGTTTTGTGATTTTGTAACCTTATTAAACTATACGCGATAGATTTTAAGGAATTACTATCAAAAAGGCGTAAATACGGGCATTTTTTTTTTAATTGAGATCTTACTAAAATTATAAATGAGAAAGTTTGTGAGTATGGATGTTTGTTATTCTTTCACGTATACATTTCTTTTTTTTAAGACAACGCCCGCATTAGGGAATCTAATCCCTGTGTCGCGGGGTACTTTAAAAACATATAAAAGACGGACACAAATTACATCCAGACTCAAAACAACTATTTATGGGTCACAAAAATAGTTGTCCGGCGCGGGACTCGAACCAGTGACACGGAGCGGCAAGGCGACTGTCATAGCTGCTGCGCCACACGTGCAGTCACGCAAAAACTACGGAACGAATTTTGATGAAACTTGTCGTTCTGAAGATATATCTATCAGAGTACAGGCAGCACCGTCTCTCTGTGTACTATGCCCATCAATCGCTAAACCGTCTTCCATACGTTGTGATTGTGGCATCTCCATCCAAATGATGGACACATCACCAAGCAATGAGGGCTACCGTTTTTGTGCTCACCAGTCGGCGCCACTGTCGTGGAAGGTCCACTATAGCTGTCAAAATCATTGTTATTGTGGACGCGACGAATGTTTTTACGAAAAATATTTAAAATCCTGTTAAAGTGTTTCATAAATAGCATGCCGCAGTGTTGTGCGGGGACTGCACAACACTGCGACATGCTATTTATGAAACACTTTAACAGGATTATAAATATTTTTTCAAATGATTTACAGTCAGCTGTTACTCATTTTGTAATTTATTTAGTTTTAAACCAAAATTTTTAGTTATAATCGCAGTTTTTAATAATAAACAGCGTAACCCGAACAAAAACAGTGTATTTTGACGTTTCGTAGACCTGCCGCGATGCTAGCGCCTCTAGCGGCAAATTGATACGCGGTAGCCCTCATTCAACAGTGGACGTCATGCGGATCCAGACAAGCAGTTGTATTAGTTTGACAGTTCTTAGTGTGCCCTGTCCTTTTTAAACCAGCTATAATAGAAACAGATGTAATGACTTTTATATTAGTTTAGTCGTATTGCATCTTCCACTTAATCTACGTGCCTAGATCACTTAATTAAACTAGTCTTATTAGTCTAGTCTTTATTATAGGTAGGTATAAAATTAAAAATATACTTATATATTTATTTTGTTATGATATTTACTAAAATATTTTATTATATAATTGTAACAAAACTCTACTTATAATCTTGCGTAGAAAAAGTTAATCACCAAACCAAAGTCGTGATAAAACGCAATAATTACGTTTTTGAATATTCAATGTTTTCGCAAACATTCGTGGGTTCCACTTATTTTGGCAGTTTATAGCCATGCTACAGATTAAAAATAAATGGCATAACTCCCACTGTATCGCTCAATAAAATCAAGTCCTATTTCGGTACCTTAAGTCTCAGTTTTGCTTACACGAATGATTTGACTAACGTTATTCTTTTGGCAGATAGCTTAAATATGACAGTTCTGGTCCAGTTTTTTGATGTATTATGTATGAATCGGTTCTGCATCGAGTTTTTGGTGTTACGGTGCTATGTCAGTGTAAGAAGGTCGCCGGTAGCCTCCCACTCGCGTGTTGATGTCTCTATGGTTATCTAATAGCGCATAAATTTAATATCGAAATGCTCAGAAACAGATGGTTACTATTTGACTCATACAAAACTGTTTAAGGAACTTTATTCAGACTAATATTTTTTATATATACTTATAATTCGAAGGTCTCTCCAGACGGCTTTCTACTGATCTAGTTTTGATAACATTTGGCACAGAAATAATTTGACATGATTGAAACACATGTTGTTTTTTTATGTATCCTTAAGTGACTGCAGCTTTATGTGGAAATTGTGAAACAAACTGAATATTTTACTATTCCATGCAGATGAATTCAGAGGTACAGCTAATAATACTATATTCTTTTATAGTGTTTAGGGAGAGATGGGTAAATAGCATTTACTCTAAACAACTTACAAGGACTTGAACGGATTCGATATGTTAGCAAACAGTTCATTTAAAATGAGATACAAAGTTTTCAATAAAGTACCGAAATAAAATTATAAAATAAAATTAATTGTACAGACGCCAGCACATCAAGCTACCCCAATCTGTCAAATTTCCCAAATTTAAAGTGAACCCAAATTTGTTATAAAGTCGAAAATCTGTAAGATATTTGACAGCTCGGGGTAGCTGGATCTGCATTTTACAAACATATTTTTTAAGTTTGTACGAACGCGATTTCTCTGTTGCTTTTTCACCTTTTTTTTGAATATCAATAGTGAATGCTTTCGGAATAAACATATATATATATATATATATAATCGGTCGTTGAAAATTTAAGTTGAAACCAATTATATGTTTTCTAATACAGTTATTAAAATCTATCAACGGTTGTAGACTAGAATGGAATGTAAAAGAAACAAACTTATCTTCCGGACTAATATAAATTCTCACAGAAATCATTCGTGAAAACAGAGCAATTCTAAGAAACATTTTTATTGACTAATTGATTGAAACCATTTTATTGTACCTCATGTTTTGCGGTCACCGTAGCGTCATTATATTGAATAATTTAATACTTAAATCGGTATATTTATAGACATACGGATTTAACATGTGATTAAATTCTGAGAAAATAGAGGTTTAAAACTAGTTCTCAACTAATTGACGTCGTTTCAGACAAATCGGCTCCGAAGTTCCTTTAAACGGCTATAATATGCTTAATTATATCTTGATTGACTACCTCCTTAGTGTAGCGGTAAAGTTATAACCGCAAAATTAATCCTGGGTTCAAATCCTTGGACGAGCCAAAAAATAAAGTATTGTTTTTTCGAAAAGAAAATTACATTCTGGCGTAAGAATAATGGCGATGTTACATTGACGTAGCTGAGAGCATATAAAGCCATCGACAAAGCTGCATATACATAAAAGGATCAATTATATTTTATTAATTGTATATAGACCTTAAAGGTAGGTTTTGCTGACTTAGCAGCAGAACTCGGTAAATATTTTGCTCTTTTTTATTTTGTTTCTCCAGTCAAGTTTTGAGTACGAGCAATTTTAACGGAGAGTGCAGTCAACTGTCCATTAAAGATAGGTGCCGGCTTTAATCCGTCAGTTTTATCAATAGTTGAAATGGTAATTTTGAATTCTACAATTACAAATTCGTAACAAATATCAACGATTACGAGCAATTATTGCACACATTTGGCAAAATTACTAGATTGACTCCAGATACTTGATGAATGTGCGGCTACATATAAAAAGCAAGGCCTATGGTATTACATGATCTACAATATATATATAGTGGACTGTTCCATTATCAACTGACCGACTGAAAATTTTCCTTGCTAAGTAAAAAGCCTTGCTGTTCTGTTGGTCTAGTTATCTCCCTGACTGCTAAACCAGAGGTCGTGGGTTCGAACCCTGTCCAGGACCAATCGCTGTGAGATGAGCACAACTATTTGTCCTTTTTCTGTGTGTAATTTATCTATATATGTATGTATTTAGAAGTATGTAATTATGTTTATCAGAAGCCTAGTTGCCAAAACACGGGGTCGGCTTAGTTTGGGATCAGATGGCGGTGTGTTAGTTGTATTCAATTTATTTAATTACAATTTTTTTATATGGGCCTATCCCAAAATTTGTACACTATAGCTACAACATAGTCAGCTTACAAAGGTACTAAAGTAGTGAACGTAAAGTTATGAAGGTAAGGATCTAAAAGTCGAAGTAAATAGCTACTTAGATCATTCAAGCAGTTTTACGATGCGCAAAAGGCGATTGATTCGCTGTTTACGACCAGCCAATGCCAGCCGTTACCTCTTTAACAAGGATTTATGCTCGTCTGGCTTTTGAACAGGTTTTAAAAAGTTTTCCTTTAAATGTTGATTGTTGTTAATGGATTAGTTGTTCGTCTGATTAATGCAATATGTAAAATTATCTACCTATCTGCGCTTGATCAGTATTAGGTATATAGGAGTTTTTTAAACATCCATCCAGTTTTAGTAATAATAATAAAGTCATTTATTCTCTCTCACAAATTTCACACAGGTTTACAATTATAATAGCATCATAGCATATGACAAAACTTTGTGAGAGACTGGTGCTTGCTGTAGGTTTAATACCTATATTACAAGTCACCAGAAAACAAGTAATTTGTATTAACGTGAGTTATTTTTATGTCAAAGTCGCTGATTGTCTTTTATCTAAATATATTTTCTTATGGAAGCAAAGTAAACTAATAATAAATAAATTTAATAAAAAGGCCAATAAATATGTTTGTGAAAAAAAGCGCTTATAAATAGTTAGAACATGACTCTAATAATATTGTTAATTCAAAGTACATGTTTAGATTAGTTCTGCACCTTATTATAATTCTACAGACACCAGCACGTCCAGCTACCCCAATCTGTCAAATTACTTTTATATATTTTCAAGTTTATCACATAAGCTTAAGTTTCACATTAAATTGGAATTTGACACGTTGGGGTAGTTTGATGTGCTGGAGTCGGTACCCTGCCTGTTAAGCATCTATTATAAGACTCCCTACTTGGCTTGGCAGAAGCATGTTCAGCCGCCAACAATTAGGTCCTGGGTTCAAAAAGTATTATCAGTTCTATTGTCAAGAAAACTCTTGCAGTTGTTGCACGTCCGTGCCTCGGAGAGCACGCAAAGAGTCGTGTCGCATACGTCCCATCCGAATATACGAGTGAACAAATAGAGAGACTGTATTGTATGAAATTTCCTGCGTAATTAGCTACATTACTTTAAAATTGGACACGGTAGCCAAAAGATTTCCAGGAGCACTTTAGAAACTAAAACATTTATTATATATTCAAAAAAAAGTATACCTGGCGTGTGTGAATGGCACAATCGGAAGGGGGAAGACCTCGTAGAATATTTCCCTGACCAAATCGGAGACGTTCTCAAGAAAGGCCAGGTAAGAAGTACCCTAAACCGTCGAGCATGTATGAAGAATATAATTACAGTAAAAGACGCAAATGAGGTGTGCTAAGATGACAAATGAATTTCCGTTGTTTCTGCCTACCCCTCTGGGAAACAGACGTATGTATAATTTACAAATTAGGTAGGTTGGCTGGCTAAGTATCCCAACAAAATTAATAGGTGCTCATTTAAAACTGACCGCCTCCAAACCACGACGCAACATTAGGCGCCCAAAGTTCAAAAGTTCAACATCCTTATAACATTGCATTACATTTAAATTCGATTACATACAACACCAATATTATGATCGAACGTTTTTTGCGCAATAACGGTGCAATACTCTTGGAAATAGTAAAAAGGTCAATACTCTATCAAACGTAGGCTCATTCAATTAGGTAACCACTTTTTATAGCCAAGATCATTATAATCACTCATCAAATAAGCTTTACCGTTTAGAACTCCGTACAGAAAGGGCAAACCCTATTATTTGTAACGCACATTTATTATTATCATAATAATACTAATCCTTAATATCACCTTACAAGTTGAGGACTTAATATCTGTCTGGAGAGTTACATGCAGAAAGCGGTTTTGTAAACGCCAGGATAGTGCGGAAATTTCTCTCCATGTAGCCAAAACATAGTATGAGTTGTATTTGAATTAAAATACTCTTGTATTATATATTATAAATAATATTAGTAACAAACACAACAACAGAACACACATATAACATCTTGGGATAACTAACTAATACACTACCATCTGATTCAAACTAAGCAGAGCCTATACTATGGCAATCAGATAACTGAGAAGCATACTCATAAAATCCAAATACATACATATTACCTCTATAGATAAATTACACCGAGACAAATAATCGTATTCATCACACATATATTTGTCATCCTGGGTGAGGTTTGAACTCACGAACTGCTGGCTTACTGGTCGGGGTCACTGATCAGCTAACAGGCCAGCCAATATTCCAAGTTCAGGCCAGTTAAGATTATTATTGTTTCGACTTTAAAATTAAGGAATGTGGCGCTGTCAAATGCTCACCTAGGCACCATTTTTTGCTAGGTTTGTCTGAAGGAGATTGGATATTGTGTATATTATATACTTAAACAAAAAATAGATACGCTGATTACATAACATGTAGGTTTTAACCACAAACAATCCATATTTCTTTTTATAAAACCGTTAATTATTGTTTCGATTCTGTGGATTTCTTGAAATTATATTCTCAATTTATGTCTTAACCGCTTCAGAATACTGTTAGTCATAATTAAGACTTATATTTATTACCTCATTAAAAAGCTTTATTTCATACTTATTTTTTTTCTAAGAATACTTTTAGAAATTATAAATCATAATAGTTAATTTAAAGAGAAAAAGCCATCACATTTCATCATATTATATGAATAAAAATACAATAAATGATCATAAATACAAGTTCAGATGTCAACGTACAGACGCCAGCACATAAAGCGACTCCAATCTGTCAAATTTCCCCAATTGAAAGTGAACCTTAAGCTTATGTGATATAGTTGAAAATATATAAAAGAAATTTTACAGATTTGGGTAGTTGGAGGTGCTGGCGTCTGTACCAAAAGTTTTATAGTCTGATGAGTTCAAACAGCCAGATCATGGTCATTGGTCAATGAATATAATTTAAAGATGATTTGTTACTATAGTAACTGCCCAATGGATAGTATAGAATAGTCATTCCATGCTTATAAACTAACGGAGCTGATATGAATTATGGCATTTTAAATTGGAAATAAATAAATAGTTATTGCTAGAGAAAAACAAAATTCTCTACTACCTAGGTGTATTAATGAACACGAATATAACAAACAACAATATATTTTATTGTTTGTTCGCAGAACGTGTGAACCTCATAACTTTTCCTCTAACTGCTGACAAATACAAATCGTGTGGAAGGAATAAAACCTGAGAGTGACCACAAAACTGTAACAGGTACCATAAATAAAAATATGCTAATCAATTACAAGAATCCAACTTTAAATATCCTCTTAATCACAATAATTGACTGCCTACCATATGTTTTATACTTGCGGTTGCTCTCGGTCCCAACCGATTTATTTGGCAAAAGTAAAATTTTCCAGCTAGTGATAAAATCCGCACATATAGGTTTTTCCACTGTTTTTTTTATCTACTAAAGTGCGACAGATTTCTAAACGAAACTATTTCCTTCTTCTATTTTTGTCTATTCCATAGTAATAGTGATATATAATATCACAATTATTATTAGCTGTTCCAAATTTAGTGTACTAAGTCAAAGTAAGTAAGTAGTGTCACTAGAGGTTTAAGTTAAGTTTAACATACATACATACATAGACCCACGCCTGTTTCCCAGAGACAACGGACTTAAAACTGCTTCAAAAAAGTTCTTTTAAGAACTAACTAGTTTATAAAATAGCGACCCGTAGGTTCCCGTTCTCGCTATCATTGGGGAAGCCTTTCAAACTTCAAAAGAAGGAAGTTGACTTACTAGAAGAAGAAGTGTATTATTCCATTTTCCGTTGTTTGTGTTTTATTCGATATGAAGACAATTATCATAAACAAAATTACATTCGGTTCTATGTTTTTTAAGTGAAAACTGCTTTAGCGGCGTTTAACATTTTTTGGTATGAGAAAAAATGGTAAACTCACGTCAAGACACGTGACCTGATCGAATATTCGTAAGAAGGAGGGTCTTTTTTAAATTCACACTGGCCGTTAAAACACACATGACCGCAGCATTTTTTTATTAATTATGTTAGGTTTTTTACAGCCTTAGTCAAGTACCGAATTTAGTTCTATTTTTAAATTTTATTCCCACCGTAGTACGGAGGAAAGCAATTATTAGGTATGTGTTTTAACCGTCCCCTCGCTACTCGGATCAAATAAACACTACTTTCCGAGTATGAGAAATGAAAAACTAGGTTTCACTTCTATCGGCAGTCCCCAAAGACTATCCCGAGTGTTTTTATTCTTAACTTTTAATTGAACAATATAACATGTATATAGATAAAATTACCTTATTTTAAAAAGACAATATAAATCAATTATTACTTGGCAACACCTCAAAGAGAATGTATTTTAAATACCTCCAGATCTTCACGATAAAAAACGATTATAAATCAATAATATAAGGCTAAAACATTATTCTTAAAACTATCACCTCGAAAAAAGTTTTATTGGTATTTGTCTTAGGTCACTGAACGAGCGAACTGTGTATTAAAACCGCATATATTATTCATTCGGTACGTTTGACTGTAATTTAGTATTAATTCAGTTAAGTTTTATTATTTCAATGTGCCCATTCATAATACTGTATATCTGTTTTGCTTATTTGCAATTCAAAATGTATTGGCCTTTTTACGAGTGGGGTGTAGTAACTTATGGAGTTAAACCGTCTTACTTGGGCTACTTATGTTATAGGTACTTTCTGTTTTTTTCCTTTGTCGAAATAGGGGTACGACTAATCATCAGCTGAAAAACGTCCACTTTTGGGACAGTATGATATGTGTTCTCACACATTTTGAAGAGTTCCATATGTATGCGTATGAAACATAAGACCTTGGTATCTGCCTGTCAATACTTCACATATTTTTTTGGGTTCCGTTTCAAAAAGTGAAAAGGAATAAATATTTATAATATTTCAACTACACCATCCTCGCCAAAATTTGAAATAGCTTTAAATATTACTTAAGTTTGCTGCTTTAAATAAATCGTAAGTTTTACTTCCAGATTGTGGGTTTAATCCCCAACCAGGGCAAATCTTTGTAAGATGAGTACGATTATTTGTTCTGTATCTAGGTGTTAAAGATATGTTTTTAGATATATAAGCTACATATATTACTACAAAGTTTCATCAAAATCCGTTAGGTAGATTTTGGGTGAAAGAGTGACAAACATCCATACATGCATACTCCATACATCCATACATGCATACTTGCAAATATTTGCATTTAAAATATTATGAGGATGTAACACTGTACAGGCTGTTTTTGGGATTAGATGACAGCGTGTTATTTATCCCAAGATATTTATTTATAAATAAATTAAACGAGGGTGAAATCTTATAAAAACTATGTTACTTAACTTAGAAATCTCTGTTCTTAAATTCAATTTAGAAAAGCAAATTGTTTATATACAATAAATTAATATCACTAAGTGCTCGTTAAAGAATCAATTTACGCAGTTTTATTGAAAGGTTAAAATATGTTCAAAAAGTCATGAAAGCAATGCCCTTCGCCTTTGAGACTTGACAATTGCAAGGGCAATATAAATAAGTTATTGTAAACTTTACTCTTACACAATAAAGTTCAATATTCTTCAGTCCTTGAATTTTAAATATTCTTACAGGCCGTCAATACAAAATGAATTATTGCCAGATACATAAATTCCATATCGAGTGACCACAACAATAAATGGGTGATGTACGGATCTCTTTTACTATGTAACCAATTTTGATTACCTTTTTTTTTATAATAAAACTAACGAATCTTTATTGTCGTCGGGACTAGTCCCTCCTTACCCACCACTGCAACTCCAAGCCAGGATCAACAGTGGCACACAGTGAAATGACACTGAGCGGTGACGCTCAGCCATGTCCCGGGGAATCGCTTAACTGTCTTGGATCCCGCAAGTGCCCGCAACGAATATAATCAGAAAGAAAAAAAAAGGAGGAGTTAGAAAATTAATAGTTCCACTTCCCTCCAGAGCAAAGCGGGAGACAGAATGATGTAAAGAGGCTATAGCCTCATAAAACGTGAGAATTGCCACTAGAGAAGCCAGCTGCACAAGCACCGAGGAACAATTTAAGGGTCCTAAGTGAGCTGTTATATTTGATTCCAATAGTAGGTATGGCAAAAGCGCTCAATCGAATCTTTATTGTCAGAAAGTTACAGATGTTTAAGAACAAAAAGAGTATAATTATGTAGGTACGTTGTTACATCAAATTGTTTTTGACGTTATTCTCGGGAGTTCCAACGATTAAATATAAGGTTTATCGATGGTAATTACAAAATAATAATGCCATTCAGCTCTGTATGTATTTATTAGTTATTATCTGCTTAGATACTCTATAGTTAAATATTGTAACTTATGTGCACGTATAAGTTTGTTTACAATTTAGGAAGTGTTAAGCCGATAATACTTTAATTATTAAGCATATTTTAATTGACATATGTTTACTAATTGTTTGTGTTAATTAATTATTATTTGTGTATTCTTATGACATTTTTTTTATTTTGGTTATTATTTTATTGTATTGTATTCGTTTTTATATTTGTGATTCATTGTATATTCAAACACAATTTCAATTGTTAATGAATAAATAAACTTGAACTTGTAACTTGAAAACTAAAAATAGAATAAATATGGCAAAAAACATATTTTAATGAACATTGAAGAACATGAAGTTGATGGTACACAGTTTAATAAATATCAACCATAACCATACTCATCACGCAAAGATTTGTCCTAGATGAGGATCGAACGCACGACCTTTAGCGTAGCAGTCAGGGTCACTAATCACTAGACCAACACACCAGTCAACACTCAACATTAATGACGTACTATACTACTAATTATGCCCCGTGGTTTTACCCGCGTTAAACTTTGGAAATTATAGCCTATATGTTAATCCAGGGTGTCAGCTAACTCCATATAAAATTTTATTAAGATCGCTCCAGCCGTTTAGACGTGAAGAAGTAAGAAACATACACACTCACAAACGTTGGCCTTTATAATATTAGTGTGATAGAGTGATTTATGTAAACATAAGCGATGATCCACTTACAAAAGACACGGCATTTAGACGAATTACCACAGCTGAATCTAGACTAACGAACATGTACTCAAGAATCTGATTGCACCGAATATGATCGCCTGGCCTTTCAATGTCCAAATAAGGTCGCGTCGTCCGATGAGCACTTGAGTTACGTAAATAACACAAAAACTTGTCCGTAACTAGGTTAACTCCAGGGATGAATTTAGTACAATAGGGTGCATTTTTTTGGGCGCCGAAACTAATCAGGCGCCATAACTTAATTGCACAATTATGAAAGTATGTTAAGACTATTTTTGTCATACATCATACTTAAACGAAGGTTAACTCTTCCAGGTTCACGTTATTGTATGAACAGACTGGATGATGTAATATAAACTGGTCTGTATATAGGCTCTGCCCAGCTTGGCATCAGATGGCAGTGTGTTGGTTGTCCCAAGATATTTATTATTTAGTAAATCTTATTTAGCTATACCAATATTTTGTTAATACATTCAGAAAATTCCTATATAAATTTATTAAAATAAATGTTACTAACATGTTTGAAAGGTATATGATTATGGCCGTATGTAAATTATGTCCCAGGATATAATTATTTTCATATACCATTCAAACATGTTTTATATTAATATTCATTCGTATATTCATCCACTGTTTAATATTTTACTGAATATAGTATAATATTAATCTATTAAGTGAAATGTTGTGCGGCGAATATCAAAGTATCATCAGCCGATCTCATCCTGTGGGGGACGTAGAAGTCGACTCGTGGGAATATCTTTCAGAGGACGTGCAGGTGCTTTCTTTTGTGTACTAATACCATCTTACTGCTATCACCAACTTGTCTGCCAAACGTGAAAATTAGGGTATATCTTCCCAAGATGATTCTTGGGGGAGGGTTCGCCGGCAATAGACTTTTTTCAGCTGTAATGATGAAGTGAAATATAGGAATAACTTGCCTAAAACGTCTAGAGAATACTAACAACTTATTTTGTTTAAATCTGTCAAACATACAGGATACAATATAAAATATTAAAAAGTGGGAAGTTGGTTGTTTACTTCAAGTAAGTATTCCTTTTAAAATAAAATAAAATAAAAAAGGTTTTTATTCACGTAAACTTTAAAAAAGCGCTTGTAAATAGTCAGAACATGTTTGTAGTAATATAGTTGTATACATTAGATAATATTTCTAGTAACATAGATATTTAGGTACATATTGTATGAAAACATTTATAAAATTTATTTTATTACAGCAATAATATTTAGCTAGCTCGTATCAAGTTATTGTCAAAAGATTATGTTTAATTATCTAGTTTAAGTCTAAAATTTTTACTACATATTGTCAATGGTTCTGTCTATATTAAAGGTATTATTATTATGACGGACCTTGTGAAAATAACGACGGTCGCGCTTTAATGCTACCACCGGATCCAATGCGCCCCAACTGAGAAGACCCAGCGAAACAAACTCAGTGGGTTCATCTACTACCGGTTTCAACACGACCCAGTTGAGACGGTCCGGCGAAACATACTCAAGTGGGCATGAACACGGGATTTGG
Source organism: Pseudoips prasinana (assembly GCA_951640165.1). Taxonomy (NCBI): domain Eukaryota; kingdom Metazoa; phylum Arthropoda; class Insecta; order Lepidoptera; family Nolidae; genus Pseudoips; species Pseudoips prasinana. The sequence continues at coordinate 13,122,554 of OX621254.1, forward strand.
TCCAATTAGAGTAATTATTTAGTAGGCAAACACAATATATGCTCGATCGGTTGTCTGAATGCTTATTATTTTAGATTATATTTAGGTATACAAAAGAAAAACTTCGAAACAATAACATTATTCATTTTGAGACAGAGTCAATAATTTTAAATTAAGTATATGATAGCAATAATTTACAGATAGTTCACGTAACACATTTATATAAAACAATTGAACAAAGGATATCTATTTCATATTTTTCATTAAAAAGTTCTATGTCTAGAATTTTGTTAGAGAAGCGGTTTATATTTTGATGTGATAGAATTAGAAAGTTATCACACTTCTCTATTGTCATGCTTACATGTTTAAACTACTAACTGAATTGATTTTAATAACATTACTAAAAGATGGTATAAAAAGTGACTTCGTCATACTACTTATGACTGAGTTAATATGTGCCGCTACTAAAGTTGCAAGTATGTTCAAACATTTTCTTGGAACAGTAACTGTACTCATGGTTACCCTACAAGAATCTATAAAACTATTTGTGTCCAAAAATATAAATTTACTACTATAATGGCTAACCAAAAACTGTAGGTGCATATTTAGCTTGTGGATATAATTATTTGTACTATCAGGCACATTGGACACATAGGGGAAGGCACACAATATTATCTTATTACAGTCTAATTCTAACGTCTTAGTGAAACTATCTGTAATGTCTTTTTTCTTTAAGTTCTTAGAATTTCCTACCATTAGAGTTATACATGATTTGGCACTGTGTTTGTTCTGAATTAACTTATCTATTATAAGTAATGGAATCAGGCGTTACTTTGCGGAAATCCATAACAATCAAAATACAAAATCAATATTTAGTGTTAATTCCGCTAATTATGATGATTGTGACGCGGTATATATAGGTCAGACAGGCCGAAATTTTGAAATACGGTATAAAGAGCATGTAGCTGCTTATAGGAATGGCCATCCTGATAAATCTCATTACGCCAAACATTTAATTGAAACTGGCCATTCCTTGGGCGACAATAATACGTATAATATTTTACATAGTTGTGATAAAAGTTTCCGGTTATGTGTGTTGGAACAATTAGAAATATTAAAACATAGCAGTAATAGTTTTGCATTGTTGAATGACCAAACAAATTTAGTCTCATCTCCTTTACTACGAATATTTGGGGGGGTAGTTAGAAATAATTGTCCATGCGGTTGGTAGTATATAAAAGAGCGCTCGCCTCGTTGGCTTTTAGTCTCCTTCGAGCACTCGACGAGTTAGCAGCCCTTGAGAATGGTCCGTGGAGGACCGAAACACGTGTTGGGTATCGTACTGGCGCATGTAATTTGCTTTTTATATTGTCCTTCTTGCATGTGCATATTTTTGCGGGCGGGAGGGCGGTGCAAATTGCATCCCAGCATGATTAAACTGACAATTAGCGGAATTAACACTAAATATTGATTTTGTATTTTGATTATCTATTATATCTTTATAATGTAATCCTGGCATACAATAGTTGACAAAGGAACAACTCAGCTTATTACAAAGCAAGGTACCAAGGCCCTTACCCATTTCATCGGAATACAGTATGGAGCTATGTTTAGTATTCTCATTTTGTGGAGATACTGGTGACTCTGATCCCAGCTGTGTGTATGACTCCACTACTGCACTACTGGTGTTAACCGGTTCCAATGTCCTATTGCTTTCAGGATTACACTTTCCAGCCAGCAATTTAATTTCATTTTTGTATGACTGGAAACTGTGATATTTTTTTGCTCTTTTAATATGGTATAGTCACAATGTCTCTGCATATTGAAAAGCTGGTGGCAATCAAATTGTACACCTTTAAAACATGTAGATCCGGCCCTGGCTCATTCGGATCATTGATTTATACAGCATACCCTGTGTAATTTTCTCAAATTAACTGACAACGATTGTAATTATGGGCAGAAAATGTCAAGAGCGCTGGTGAAAACAGGAACACCTTGGATTTAAGATGAGTGAATGAGTAAGCGGCTAATTGGTGAGTGTGTTGAAATGATAATAAATTATTCAAGACACTGATGGTTGAATGAAATCATGTATGAATGGAAGTATGTATATTCTGTGAAGTGGGTATGACGAATATCATACCGTAGGGAGCGTTAAAGTTGTCCCGAGTGATTATCTACCAGGGAAAGGTAGTAATGGCTTTTTTAATGCTAATGACTATCATACTGCGAGCAATAACCCGTCTCCCAAACATGACGATTTTGACAGCCCTCCCTAAATTATGCCATACAGGAGGATTTTACCTGAAGACATCTTTTGGTTGACATGATGATAAATGAAAGACGAATGTTTTTCAGGGATTTGAAACCTAGTCCTCGCGTTGTCTTTTAAATTGTTTTTTTTTTATAAAACAGCCAAGGTCCAATATACATGGGATAAAGGCAGTTAATCTTTGTTCCGTGTTAGATTGACTGAATTGTATTACTTTATGTATAATTTAGTCAATCTTGCATAGAATAAAGATTAGCTCTTCCTACAAAAAAGTCTCCTTGTCGAGACATTTAAATATGTCTAATATACTCTCGTCACGACAAAATAATCTAGAAGCAGTATTTACCTAAAATGTGCTTTCGGACTTATATATTCTGAAATATTGCCACGGCCGTTAAATTAGCTCTGACTTTTCCAGGATCTAACAAATCTGTTTCACTCAGTAAATTAAAATGGATCGCACCCGCCGAAGTACTTGTAGCTTCGCTCTCAAGAGCCGAGTGCGTCAGACCCGCTGAATGCAAGACCGAAAATACTACGACGTTTAATTTCAACAGCAATTATAGTAGGTAGATTAACAACATACGTACCTACTTAATACGAGTGAAAATAATACGTAAAGTCAACAGTTTTATCGACTTCCGATTAAAATCCTTGGTAGCAACAGGAATCGATTCAAATTAACTAACGGAAGAGGATAATCGATTGATTATTCAAAACGTTTAGATTATATCGATTGCTAACTTGTAAAGGATAGAGGAAATTGCATGAGACGTGATAATTATTACTTACATACATAAAAGTATATAATCATGTCTATTTTTACCTTTTAGATGTTTTATAGACGACATAGTAAAGGTAGTAAACTTTTTAATCGAATTGAAAATAAGAAGGTTTATGTTTTAATTTCGACTCTATGTTCCTTTATTGAAATTTGTGATAGTGATTTCTGCATTGTCTGTGAACCGAATTAGATTTTTTGTTATTCGTTAGGGGATTCATTTGGTATTTTTCTTATAACGTATTTTAATATGGCCGTTTAAAGTTGAAGTTGGTTGTATTATTTTTAAAAGAGTAATTATTAACTAAGTTTTGGAGCATAGTGATTACAAAATTTTACTTTGTACAAAATTAAATATATCTACTGTAAGGGTTTTCACCCAGGACAGATATTCGTTTACTTGAACAGTGTCTGTTTGTCCTCAGTATGGGTGTAATATAAGTATGTATTTACAAAAGATAAGATAAGTAGTATATGTAGTATATCAGTTATCTGGTTTCCATAGTACAAGGTCTGCTTAGTTTGGGATCAGATGGCCGCGTGTAAATAATGTTACAGAAATTTATTAAAAAAAGCACATACAGTATACCGAATGGCATTGACAAACACATTTTAATTTATAGTCTTAGCAATTCCTGTACCATTACGTATGTAGGTACATGATTTAGTTTCTTGATCTTTCGCCAATGAAAAGTCGCAGAATCAACGCGGAATCATTTACATACACGAATCACGTATATTTTAGCTCCGATTAATCTATTGTGACTTCTTGTAATAAATCGTGTGCATTGCTATTCCAAGTAAATTCGTGAAATGTTCAAGTTGTTGTATTTATTACATTTTAGTTATATAGATATGCAAACTTGAATAAATTTACTGCGGAGGTATTTCCAAAAGAAAAAAAATTAAAAACACGACAATATGACTCAAAACGAAGTTACTAGATGCACTCACACGAGTCTTGAAATACAAATGGCAATGGGCAGGGCATATTTCAAGATGCACAGACAACAGATGGACAATATTAACTACAAGAAGGAAAAGACCAATACTAGGCAAAAGAAACGTGAGAAGACGAAGCAAACCGTTGACTGATGACCTTTCGAGATTGCAGGAAAAGACTGGATGTGTCATAATAATAATATTAAATTCGTACCTTAATATAGACAGAACCATTCAGACAATATGTAGTAAAAATTAAATGTCGATAATTAAACCTAAACATAATCTCCTCGACCATAACTTAATACAAGCTAGCTAAATATCATTACTATTATAAAATAAATTTTTGAAATGTTTTAACAATCCGTGTACCTAAATAGTTATCTATAATATGTACCTAGAAATTATGTATACTTTACTATATTACTACCAACATGTTCTGACTATTTACAAGCGCTTTTTAAAGTCTGCGTGAATAAAAACCTTTAATATTTTATTTTATTATTTTTATTTTTGTAAAAGCCGGCAAAGCACTTGCCGCTCCTCTGGTGTTGCGAGTGTCCATGGGCGGCGTGATCACTTACCATCAGGTTATCAGCCCACTTGCTCGTTTGCAGAAAGAAAAGGCTTTTTTTTTTAAAAAACGGTAACTGAAATTGAACTCACGTTAACCTAAAAATAAGTAAGCAGTCTCATAAGTTAGTTTTTGCTCTACTGGAGGGCTGGGGTTATAGCAATAACCGAACGTGTAGTAACACGTTCGGTTATTTCTTTAACCCCTTAGAAGTATATAATTATAAACACTATACTTAAATTCAAGCTAAATGATATTTTAAAGCTATAACTAAGCCTTAACACACTTTAGTAAATTGCTCATAGCATCTCACCGGTCCTTAGTTGACTGGCGAGGTTAGGCGACTAAGCTCGCGGTCAGTTCAAAGATGGGTGACCGCCAAAGTGCTTTAATTTCTGAGCGTCTCCATGATTCAGAAGGCACGATAAGCCTTCGGTCCTAGTTGTAGCCAACAGGCTACAGTCGTTAAGCCATGTCGGAGGCCTAAAGGGCGACTTGAACAACTCAGACACTAGGGTAAACACTGCCCATACGATAATTAAGTAGTAAGTAACACACTCTAGTCAGCCTAACAATAAGTGTGTCAGTTAGGTAACATACATCTAAATCCCTCTAGAGCGTGTCATTCAAAAGAATATATTTTCGAAAGCACAAGATTTTTTACATAATCTGTATCATTAGGTTCCCGCAGAAATCGAGGTCCTGGGTTCAAATCCCGGGTCGGACCAAAAAGTGATTTTGGGATTTTTCCTTAAGTTGGCGGTATTACACCCCCGTGCCTCGGAGAGCACGTAAAGCCGTCGTTCCTGTACCTGACTTCTTTCCGGCCGGTCGCTAGTCATCCCATTGGATCATGAGAGTGATGGAATAGAAAGTGCCCCTGTGTTTGCGCACACTCTTGTGCACTATAATGTGTCCTGCGCAATTGGCTAATCTCCATTGAGAATTGCCGCCGTGGCCGAAATTCGGCCGGGAAGACATCATCATTAGGTATTTTTACACCATGACACTTTGGATTACCAATATCATAACTTCTTAGAGGTACATACACACATCAACACAATCTAGGGATATTGAACATTTCATTGATTATCTAGAAAACTATAAACATTTTGTTATGACTGTAAATGGAAGAATTAAAGATAATTTCATGGCCGATATTTAAACATTAACAACACGATGCGATTTTGTTTTTCTAATTAATAAAAGTCTTAAATTAATTAAGCCATAGAAAATTACTGAGTGAACAAAAACATTTTATTCTTATAAAATTATTCAATCGAATTAAATGAATAAAAATCTTACCAAATCTGATAATCAGTAATCGGTATTTCCTCCTCTAACATTAATCACACAGCGGCAACGATTTTCCATACTTAAAATTAAGGTGTCAATGTCTTGCTGGGGTATGCAGTCCCAAGTTCTTTTTAAATGTTCGAAAAGTTGTTCTTCTGTTGTCAAGTTGGGCGGAAAATCCCTCAATGCTCTTCGCTGTAACATGTCCCAGGCGTGTTCAATTGGGTTTAAGTCTGGCGACTGTGGAGGCCAATCTAATACCTGAACATCGTGTTCTCGAAGGGCGGCCCTCACCAGCCGCGCTGTATGGGAAGGTGCATTGTCATGCATGAGCTGAAATTCTTGCCCCGTTAGGGCCCTGAGCGGGACAATGACACGTTCTACTACCTCCTCACGGTATCTATGGGCAGTCATGCTGCCCTGAATCCAAATGAGTTGGGTTCGTCCGCCGATTCGTATTCCTGCCCACACCATAATTGTCCCGCCTTGGTAAGAGTGGACCTCCTGTGGATGTCGGAGACGGCTGACCCTGCCTGGAGTTCTCCAAACGCGTGTTCGTCTCGAATCTGGATGAAATCCATAGCGGGACTCATCAGTGAACAGCACCAATGACCATTGTTGATCACTCCATGTCAAATGTTCTTGAGCCCATAAAAGTCGCCTACCGCGATTGCCACGTCGCAGCGCTGGGACTCGTAGCGGTCTGCGAGCATGAAGACCAACTTCATGCAGCCTCCTTCGCATGGTTTGGTCGCTCACCAGCAGCTGCTGACCCTCCTGGAGCCTTTGCACTAGTTGCATCGCTGTGATATTGGGTAGTCTTCTGGCGGTCATTTGGAGAAATCGATCCTGTCTCTGAGTGGTAACACGATATCTACCTGTGTGCCGTTCTGCCACATCTCCAGTAGCGCGATAACGTGACCACAGCCTGGATACCACATTTTGGCTTGTGCCCAGAGACTCAGCAACGACGCGTTGAATAGCACCGTTTTGTAACATGCCAACTGCCCGTAACATTTCATCTCGACTCAAATGATGGCGTGGCATGACGCTAAAAAGCTTACACAACCAATTGAGAAAAGAAAATAAAACAATTTATCAGGTTTTCTTCAATTAACACGCAAAAAAAATTTTAATGCAACTTCTTGAAATTAGATACAACTCAAGATTGCGCTGTGCTTTGCGTGTTTTCATTTGTTTCTCATTTTAATTTTTAAATTTTGAATAAAGAATAGACAAGGTTTAAATCTGTAAATAAACTTTTTAAGGAAACTAAATAGGTTTTAAACAATAAAGCCATGTTTGATTTCAAAATAACGTATCCCTAGACTTTGTTGATGTGTGTATATGAAGTATATTCTTTACTTATCTTTTTTTTTTTTTAATAAATATCGTTTATTTTCTCCACAAATATTTTAGAATAAAAGTTACAAGGTTGCAGGTTAGAAATAGGTTGTACAGATATGTTGTGGAGACTGGAGCCGGTACTAGGTTAACCCTGTGTTACAAGTCTCCAGGCCTCCACCTCGGACAGGTGAGATATTTTCTTGAATTAAATTTACATTGTGCTAGTCTCGTTATTGTAGATAAAATAAACAATTCAGTGAGGTATCTCCAACTTTAATGCTTGGAAGCTCTTCCAATTAAGTTTAAGTGAACTCAAGTAAACCTAACAATAAGTAAGCCGTGTCAGTTGGGCAGTTGTCATACCGGTCGCATAAGAAACCGATACGGGGCGTGGCGGTGACGAAATGATATCAACGCATACTGTACCGTGTTATGACAGTGACGGCATCGGGTTTATTCCCACATATTTGTGATTTAGTGGCTAACTATACCATGTAAGAAACACCAACAATCATTATGAATATACAACATACATTTTTTTTTAAAGACAACGCCCGCATCTGCGAAATTTAACCTTGTGTCACGGGGTACTTTGCAAACATATAATAGACGGACACAAATTACATCCAGACTCAGAACAACTATTTATGGGTCACACATATAGATGTCCGGCGCGGGACTCGAACCCGCGACACGAAGCGGCGATACGACTGTCTTAATCGCTATTACTTACCATATTGGCAGTGGTTACAATAACATCAGATTTTTCAAACATCTTTAAAATTAATTGTATAAATTTAAGTGCGGGTGGGAATCGAAACCACGACCATGGGGTATCCGGCTCCATGTGCGTTAACCGCTCCGCCACCGACCCGTGGTACTGGCACTTCGAATTTATACAATCCATTCGATATTTCTTAACGCATTTTAGGCGCTTTGACGTCAGATTTGTTCAAGCCGCCTAGTAGGCCTCTGACATGGTTTAACGACTGTTGTCTAATGACTACAACCGGGTCGGATAGCTCTACTTGCCCTCCGAAGCAAGGAGATGCTCATAAATGAAACTATTTTGGCGGTCACCCATCTATTGACTGACCGAGAGCCTAGTTGCTTAACCTCGCCAATCACTTCCGGACCGGTGAGAGCATTCGGCTTACTATATAGCAACCGGTAAAGCACTGTAAACCTCTTAGCTAACTGTAAACGTCGTGTTAAATATACTAATAGTACTCATCATCATCAGTAACACTATCAAAACAAATACTAATGTAAAATAGTATATAATCTTCAAACCAAGGATGAAATGGACGACGCGACGCGATGCTTGTCGCAACACCGTGTCTGCATAATGAACAGACAAGGGGCTTAGATAAGTGTGAACACGTAGCTAAGCTACCTTGCCAGAGATTTATAGTCTGTTTTGAATCGTACTTACTTATCGTATGGGCAGTGGTTACCCTAGTGTCAGAGTTGTTCAAGCCCATATAGCTTAACGACTGTTGCCTAATGACTACAACCGGAACCGGCAGGTTAACCTAACAGTAAGTAAGCAGTGCTATTTATTAAGAACATATACTGCCGACCAACAAACCTGACAAACCTAGACAAAACGGAGTGGTAAACTATGGTTCTTGACCACGTCAAGAGATACAGACGCTCCTCCTGAAAAGGAGGAATTAAAAAAAAAAAAAAAAAAAGCAGCTATTTGGGTAGATATTTTCATTGCAATGGCTTATGACGTCATACCTTCATTTCTTACAAGTATAACATTACAATACTTTTCTTAAATCGAACCTCAGTCATCTTTCATGTTCGTAAATGCGTCTAAACAAGCTAAACGTTGTGAATCGGGCGTTTACGAAACGAAACCAGGTTTAGCTTAAATTTTGTTTAAAGTTGTTGGTGGAATACAAACTTGTGCTCTGAACTCAGTGAACCGCTTGAACTGAGTTTAGGGTCAATTGATCGCGTTTAATACTAATGGAGAATTCGGCTCTAGGTTCTATGTCTTTATTGTCTTATCAATCAAAGTAGGTATACATATGTGCAGTCTTTAAATATTCGATATTTATTTATATTTTGATCAATTATAAGCTTTGTTGGAGTATCCTGTTTACTATGGTGTCAAGTATTTTGCACTGCAGTCATAGATACTTATCACACTATTAGTGTGGTCTTAACACATTAATTATACTAACAATTTAATCAGGTAATACGCGTATAACATATACTGTCAACTTAAAAAGGTGCCAATCAGGAATACTGTAAATACCCAATATTTAAAAAAAGTGACGTATCATATAATAACGGAGCTTCTGTCAATATCCTCTTGCCATAGACTATATTGTCTGAGATTTTAAAAAATTCTTCCATCGTTCCTAACGAGTTACACGACCGCTTTTTTGTGTTGAGACATGTTGAAACCACAAATATATTGAAAATGTTTGTTATTTTTTATTTCGACTTTTCAAGTAATCAATCAGGACATTGCTATTGCAGTGAAATTCCAAAGGTCATAAGAGCATTGGCATTAAAATCCTACTAATATTATAAATGGGACTGTGAGTTTGTTTGTTACGATTTTACGCCTTAACTATTTAAGCGATCATCATGAAATTTTTCACACTTTGTCATGGGTCAGAAAAGGATATAGAACACCTTTTATTAAGAAACAAAGTACTGCAGCCGTGCGAGCAAACCCGCGGGTAAGAAAGTGGATCCTGGCGGTTAGAGAGAGTATCTATAGAAGTACATATATAAAAAGATTTGTGTTTCTTTCTATGTGCAGTCGCCAGCACATCCAGCTAACTCATCTGTCAGATTTCTTTTACAGATTTTCAACTTTATCACAAAAGCATAAGGTTCACTTTCAACAGGGGAAATTTGACAGCTTGGGGTAGCTTGATGTGCTGCCGTCTGTATAATTCGCAAACTGATAGTGAATACGTTGTTCAGTTTTTGTCTAGATTAGAGACCTTTTATTTCTTCAACATGTACAAAAATTATTTATTGCAATACATAAACCAAGTTTTATAAATCGCGATTCTCGTAGCATTTCGCAAAACATCTTGCCAACTAACGTTCAACACCACAGATCGAGTGAAAGTAATGCGGTAACTACATGAATAATGTATGTACGTGCGAGCTACTGGAATGCAGTATAACTTCCGAAAAAAAACCGTATTACGCGAACAACAGCACGGCAATCATCGAGTCACGTGTTTAAAACAACAACCAGTAACGGGGCCCATTATTTGACAGCTGTCAAACTTCCCGCGCTTCAGGCGTTTTATTTAATGGTTTTGATACTTTATTTAGTTTCATAAAAAAAACAAGTTATGTTATTTTAATATACTAATATTTTGCACACGCAACCTTGAACGCAGCACGTGGTAGAAGCGACATTGCAGGGAGCCAATTAAATTTTTATGACTTAAAAACTTAGTGAAATCCAACATGTGTTCTCTAAATCACTTACTTATCTATTTTATAGTCCGACGGATAAGATGTTTAATTAACCTGTTGCGGTTTGTGAATGTCCAAATAAAACTCCAATGTTAATTAAACTCTGAAATACCAAAGCAAAACTTGATCAACAAATATTATTTTTAATACAAACTTGGTTTTAGCGCAAAGACGTGTTTCGACTCATCAGACGACTAATAATTTTACATGATATTTGAATGCATAATGAGATATGAGATACACAGTGAAAGAAATCCGGTTTAGCTAAAATCTTGTACATAAACTGAGGATGCCCAAGTACCAAGAATGTCAACCGTCAATTTCGTAAAGATTTTATAGGTTTTCATAACGTTTTATAGGTTATTTATCGTCTAATATTCTAAGATTAAGGCAATTTATTTCAACACACGGTCGTTCAAGCTTAATCAAACTTGTCAAGAGTATTTTTGGACATTGTACAGTCAGAAACATATACATATAGCGTAGTTTAGCTTAACGACATGTTATGTGATAAGTTTATTTGTTTTTAAGGTTTTAAAATAAACATTTGACTGCTAAATTGAGATTCGGAAATGGAATAGACGAAACATTTTTTATTAATTTTGGTTTGAGGTTGAGTGTGACGATAAGAGACAGTTAGGATTTGTCACGTTAATGTTTAAGAAGATTCATAATCTATAATATATTAAGAAATCTTACCGGTTTTTACTTGATGAAGCTCTGTACAAAGAACGGGAGATATTTACTGCTTTTTTTTCAGTATCGTATTTATTCAATACTCATTAAAATCGCGGTGAAGTAAATTTTCTCTGTTATTTTCAATAAAAAAAAGAAGTAGAAGAAATATGTTCTTGTCCTTTAAATAATGGTTGTTTTAATAAAAATAAATACTTACTGTAATTGTTTGCACTCTTAATTTCTTACGAATTGTTAGAACATCGGATTTGAACAAAAACAGAAGAATACCTATCAAACGTTCACAAAGTACCCGAGAAATCACGTTGACATACATTAAAAAAAAACATTTGTACCTACAGTTGAACTGAGAAAAGTCCTTTTTGGAGACGGGTAAATAAATTAAATTACCAAGAGATACCTTGAAATCTGTGTTTTGCATAAGTGGTAAGTGATCTTACAATTGTGACTTTGCAATTGCATTAAGTAGCCTTGCTTTGAAAAAAGTGAACTTGCATTTGATATACACTGATTCACTTACCTTAGTGTTGAGCGTATGTGTAGAGAAGAAGGAGCAGAGAAGAACGAAGGCAGTCAGCCAGTGGGCCGACACAAACGTCGACTCCATAGTGGATCTGTAACAAAAAAAAATGAAATTAGTTTTTTATAACATGTCAAAATACATTCTAAAAGATGATTTATTTATCCATTCACACATCCATAAATAATAAAATTATAACATAGTTTATAAGCTCCTGTTTGTTACTAATCATAATGAATCATGTTATCTGAGAGTAAATTAATAATAATAATAAGGCCGCCGTCTGTACCTGTGACGTCATTCTATCAATGCTTTAGGTTTAGTACAATGAAGTGTAACTATTTTTTTATTTAATGTAAACGTCAGTCAAGCACTGGGGTTGGTTAATGTGTTTCGGTAACGCAACAACCAACCCAGTGCTTGATTTATTGCTTGAGTACTTCGCCAATATATAAACTAGGAGCTAAAGTATGCTTTGATCTGAAATAACTTTATTTAAAGGGTAAAATAGAAATATAGTTAAAAAAAATAAAATATTCATGTGGCAAAGAGCGAGCGTATATTCTTAAAGGCCGGTAACGCACGTGCTCTGGTGTTCCTATGTCCATGTCCATGACTGGCTAGCTCACTAGGTTATTCAACAAAAAATAACGCGTGGCTAAGAATGCAGTAACAAAGTTTCAAAGTTGACCTTTTTTATGCATAATGGGTTTGCGCTTGACCACGATCTCACCTGATGGTAAGTGAAGATGTGGTCGAAGGTGGTCCGCGCGTACCCATAAGATGCCTGTTGACTTTAACCTTGAATAAACCCATGTTATATGAGTCTGGAAACACGTCGTTTGAGAGGTTGTTCCACAGCTTAGCCGTGCGTATTATGAAAGAGGTAGCAAAACGTACTTCGTACGGCATAATGGGATGTCGACAACATAGCGGTGGAGAGCCTCCCGACGCCTTTTAGTCCGATGAAAGGATAAGTTCATGGAGGACTGATGACCTCAGACCCAACAATTCGGTCAGTTATTTATACTTCTGATTTACTAAACGAGGGTAAAAAATCAAGTGTTTACATTTGCGATTAATTCTGAGTGGCGCTTTCTTAGTAACTTTATCTTGATAACACAATTGCAGAACATTACTTAACAAGTGTTCATGCGTACACGCGTTGACAAGGAATATGCGTCGTATAAATCCTTCCTTAAAGATAACTTCGGCAAAACCCAGCCGACATCAATCCATTTGGAATTACAGACGCAGTGTAAATCATTTATTTCTATTATCAATACTTTAAAGACATTTTCAGGCTAACATTATTATAGCTACAAGAATTGACATTTAAAGTATTAAACTAAGTTATGATTCTGTTTAAATTGCTGAATATAGAATACTTTCTCAGAGTCACTCGAGGAGATTCTGACAATACATATATACAATCGAGAGCGATGGACTGTAGTGGAATATCGAAGAGGTATGAATAAATGTTAATTTCATATTAACACGTGTTTAAAAGCCAATAAAACTCAGTATACTGGTTTGTAGGATCAATCAGTTTATCTAGCTATTTACCCTAACGAACTAGTTCGATCTCAAAATGTGTGACAGGATATCAGCAAACGCTTTAATCTGTACCTCTACCTCCCATCTTGGTTCGTATCGTTTTGTGCATGGAAACGTGTAAGGCCAAAAGTCATATGTATTTTACCATTAATATTTTACGAAGACTTGAAGAAACTGTAACAAAATAAAATCCAGTTGCATGCTCTAACAGGCTGGACATAGCGGTCTAATCATTTTACTATCACCGTTAAATGTACATTATCTACCTGTGTTCGCACTAAATAATTATGATTTGAAAAAAAGACTTGTTTAAAGGTAAAGTTAATGCCAGGTCTTTAACATGCCATGCCAATTTTGTACCTTTTTAGATAGTATCATTAAGTTCGTCGGATCCGATTAGTCCCGAGTCATTATTACTTCGAGGTTACACTTTCTTGCAAAATTTCTGCTCACAAGTTAGATCGGGAGATATTGCATTATCTTGTCATCGCAATTTGTGTGTTGCGAATTACACTTTGTGTTTGTAAATGTGTCCTTACAAGGGTTATATAGTTGAGGTAGCAAGACACACGAATCTTTTAAACATTATGGAATTTTACAACAAACTGTTTACAGTATACAATGGTTATTGTCCGGTGAAACAGTGAAAGCCTCCGAGGCTAACTGTAAACGTCGTGTTATAAAAAAAACAGTATATGGGAACGATAATTCTGGCGTTATATAATCATTATTTTAATAAAAGATACAGCAAACTTCATTATTTCTCTTCGTAAACCGACTGGAACTAAATTTGTATGGGTGGTCCCATATTCCGAATAATTATCAAAATCAGTTCAAAAGCAACGGAAAATCGGCAACGTACATACAAAAGAATTCCCGTCGATTTGAAAACTCCTCCAAATTATTCGCACTGCTATCATTTAAATAGAGGGCGCTGCTTTTGACATATGGTTATAACCCCTTCAGTTTGTCGTTTTAATTTTAAGGAGGAGAGTTGATCTCATGTACAATATTATAATATATGCTCCGCCTATATTCCCCATGTATTCATGAACGAGACACCAACCTAGGACAACACCTATAGGTCCAGATTTTTTTTAAATTCAGTTTTAACGACTCTGGCTTCTTCGGCCCTATGAGCCTTCCGTAAAATATATTATTATTTCATTTATTTTCGTCATGTCAAGTAAAGTCCGTCACTGTCAAGTCATACGTAGTCCTTGTGGTACCCCAGTAAAGCAGTGGAGAATTTACTAGAGGCTTATATGGAGTTTTAGATTCAACACAGAAAATCTTCACGGCAATATGGCACTTTCCTCCACTTGTGTACGTTGTCCATGATGTTATGCCTAAAAATCCACCATATTTACACCAGTTTTTGAAAATGAAACAATGCCCTGATGCGTCTTTTTCCGCGTTGGCTCCAAAACTCAAATAGCTCCAGAATAATGTTAGTGTCGCCCCTGTCAAAATTTTCCTGCAGTTCATCCATTTGGCAGGGTTTGACAGAGATGTTTATTTAGAGTGGCGAGCCCAATAGTTCAATGCATGACGCAGGTCACCAGTACTTCCAGGGATTGTAAATAGTTGACACCAGAAGAATACAGAATACCTTGGTTTAGTAAGTATATGTGGAGTCTTAAAAAAATCTCACGATACTTTATCGTATGAACAGTAGCTTATGCTTGGTCGTGGAGATCGACAGCTTAATTTTCCCTCGTTTGAATTTAAAGCTAATCTGTCAATTCTTTTATTTCTTTACAATGACATAAATAGCCAATACATTACACATAATTCAGAAACAAGTTTAGAATAATGCCTTTTAAAGCGATAGGTTATTTTCTTATTATTTTAAATGCAGGTATATTGAAAAAAAAAAAGGCTACTTAGATCATATTGTTTTTAATTCAATTAACACACAATCAAATAACAAATAAATATTGTATGCCATTCGACATGTAAAATTAAAAAAAGTAAACATGCTTTATTACTAAGAACCAGAATAGGTAAACATTCTTGTTCAAAGTAACAAAACATGTTACATAGTATTTATTTTTATTCTATATGTTTGAACAAACAGAAACGCTTAATAATTATACCGTTACAAAAACAAAATCAGACTTCCACTGCTGGACTAAACGGAACTAATAAAAACAATACAAGTTAAGTGCCACCCTGCAATTAAAACCTGCACACGAAAAAAGCATAGATTACAATTTTCTTTTTGCCGCCAACAGCCGACACCATAAACAAACAAAAAGTTTGAGGTCGACGATCGAGCTCAGAAGGACAATGTCTTTTCTGAGAATCGGACGCCGCTAAATATTAATAAAGCTCTGTTCAGTCCGGGACACGTTTCCGCATTGGCCAACCGGTCCTGGAACAGGTGAGAATACATCTGGACAATAATATGGGACTTATGAATGACTGTAAAATATGAACTTAAAGAAATGATGCTACGCTTACAATAATAGGAAACCATACCGATTCGATTATCTGAATTACCTATCTGTTTACAGAGTTGCTTTAAAATGCACTCTAATTACTTATCTGGTCAACTGGGTCAGTCATCAACAAATCTGAAACTAGCTTTACTTTTGCTCATATGATAAGTTAAATTTAGAAAAAGAAATGATCATCGATAAAAGGTAAAAAAATATGGAGTCTTGACATTGACATGACCATAATGGTGATTAGATCACGTGGCTCACCACTACATGAATAATAATTGGAATAAAAAAACGGAATATTTCTGCATTATGGTGTGATAATGAACATGAAAACAGTTCTTAACATAAACAATGACTTATTATATTATTCTCAAAATGCATATGACCGTAAAGTGTAAATATGAAGCACGCATCATAAAAGCCGTAAATGATTAAAACTAATCACATCAGAGCATTTTAATTAGTACTTTAATGTGTTAATAAAGGTTTTTAATTAGCTTACAATGTTCTTAATAATTATTTAATTCCAACTAATTAAACAACACATAGAAAAAGCAAATTATTGAGACATTTGCATTACAGAACGAGATTAAGACAGATTTAAGAGAGGGCATAGTGTTCATGCGCTCAAAGAGCAGCCCGACTGGGGAAGTACATCCACCTTACAGAAAACATTCCTTAATAATAGCATTAATAACTTAATGCTCTTCTGCGTGTGAGTAAGGTCGCCAGAGCTCATCGGGGTGGGTGGAAGGGTCAGCAACACTTGTTTGGTGACTCTTAAAGGCCAGCAACGCACCGGCGGCTCCTCTGGTGTTGCGAGTGTCCATAGGTGGCGGTGATCACTTACCATCAAGTGACCCACTTGGTCGTTTGTCGCCCTCTACTCGTTTGTCGTCTTCCTACAATCCGTGTACCTAAATATCTATAAGTACCTAGAAATAATTATATATTACTACGAACATGTTCTGACTATTTACAAGCGCTTTTTTAAAGTCTACGTGAATAAAAACCTTTTTTATTTTATCTAACACCAAAAAAAAAGAGTTTTGTAAGAAAACTTCGTCTACATACTAGTTCGGCTACTAGAAAAAATGAAAGTCAAATCGTTTGCTATAAGCTCTAAGCTTTATCTCCCTTCCAAATCATTGGCAGATTGGTTTTGTAGTTGAGATGTGTAAAGGTAACGAATAATCTAGCACAGTTGCGGAATTATTAAATAAACTAGTATGGATATTTCCTCATCCAAGGTATCTAGTTACTGATTTGTACATGTGTATAGGCCTTCACTACTTCTAACAACAAATAACTGAAGCAACTATTTGCAACGTTTAAACACCAACAAACAGCTTGGAATTGTTGTGTATTCATGTACACACATAATTGACTGCACCTTATTTCATAACGCCTTATACTCTTACCGAAAAAGTAAAGTAGAAAATGAAAAAGAAATGTACTCTTAATATATTGTTATTATTTTATTTAGTTGAATGATTATTAATGTTATGAGAACACCGTTAAATGCATATATCTGCTTCTTTAACTAAAGAAAAGGAAGATGGACCTATTTTTCCTTTTTTTTTAATAGAAACGCTATACCTATCTTCGCTAGGTAATTTATACCAAATAGATTAAATCATACCAAGAGGATTTCATTATAAGGTAACTAGTCCCTAAAAAATGGTATTTTATCATTTTAATATTTTAAAATGACTACCAAAAGGATTTATACGATTTTGAGTTAATGCTGGCTTAAACTCGTATAGCTAACTCCTTTTGATACTCATTTTACATTTGAATAGTTACTTTAGCGACACATTTAACGCTTGCAGATTCAAAATAAACAGTTAGTATTATTGTAAATAATACGATAATAGTAACTATGCAATTTCCAAATTGAGTTATTTGTTTACGATACTAAAATGATTGAAATATTATTATGACAGCTCAAAATAATTATTTCATTAATTTAATTATTTCAATGTCGTACTTATCCTAATATTGAATCTGTAAACAAATGTTTACGACTCATTCATTTACTAATATATATCATCGGACCTGACAGATAACTTATAAATAAATTCATAACGAGTGCATGTACAAACACCAATACGTTTGGGAGTCCAAAAATATCGCTACATGTCAGTGCACGTAAAATATTAACATTTTATTGCGGTCTCATATAAGTATAACATTAATAAATAATTTGTTACATGTTGCTGTTAAATCTAATTGAATTTTATACTCGATTGTTTGCTTGAATAATGACTTGTATAATATATAAGTAGCCAGTTAAATTAACTGTCAAAGCTGTAAAACAAAATGTGAGCCGTCACGGGACGCCTGGCAGATGTGAAAAATCGACATTATTTTGTAAAAGTAATATGCAGAAAAGAACATATTGTGATAGGAACTAAATATGTCATAATGATAAAATAAAAAGTCGATTGCGCATGGCGACGCGTCGCCACACCGTACACACTACTATCGTATTACGTGGCGACGCGTCGCCACGGCATGCGTCGCCACGCCAGAAATCTGTTTTACGTGCGGCTATAGATGTTTCACATTAAAAACATGCGGGGCAGTCTTTGGTGCCAATAGAATAGCTCATACTCGGAAAGTAGTGTTTATTTGATCCGAGTAGCGAGTGGAAGAAGCTACTTCCCACTTTTGGGGTGGTAAAGACACATAGCAATGGGTTGAGGGAAGCTATAACTATGTGTCTAGTAGTAGAAGAAGCTACTTCCCATGGGGTCATAGGCAGTGCAAGTTACAAAGGCAGTCAGCACATGCGTGAAACTCTTCATTCGATTGCACATGGCTGTCAAAAACGAACAATGATACAATCCTTATATTAAAGACTAGTTATTAAAAACAATTTTAATACATTAAATTACCTACATAAAATGCTCTTTCCGTCAGAAACCTATTCTTTTGTATAATTTAGTAGTAATAGGATATATTTAGAAGTTAACTTTAATGTGTTGTGTAAAAGACGTTGCGTTTTATAGCTTAGCGTAGTGTGCCGTTGCAAAATCTAGGCGTTTATGATTTAAGCGCAGTACACATAACACTAGAAAAATGCCCTAGATGTATAATATTACTTTGAATATTCGGTATATACATTAAATTGACGGCCTTACTGGATTACCGAACTCCTGGGTACTTCCTAGGGAGGTATGTTACGTATCGGTAATCGATATCGAAGCTGCTTTTTTATACACTAGGGATGCACCAAAAAACGGACAGTGTTAACGATGACCAGTTTCTGGTTAGCCGCAGGTTGGGTGTCCGTACCTAGGCTTTATGCCATGCCCCGGACACCACACAAAACTCATCCTAGTAAACATGAGAACATCTTTGTGAATATTATGCGGAGCCAGAAGCCACATAGCAACAGAAGAAGAAGAACAAAACAATGGATAGAAACAAGTAAATTATCTTCATCATCATATCAGCCGAAAGACGTCCACTGCTGGACAAAGGCCTCCCCCAAGGATCTCCACAATAGCCATTCCTGCGCTGCCTGCATCCAGCGGCTTCCCGCGACCCGCACAAGATCGTCGGTCCATCGTGCAGGGGGCCTGCCCACACTTAATTAGCTTATTTCAATGCAATTATGGCCAATCGTTGAAAGCGATCTCTTCTCATCGATTTCAGATGACAGTCCACCATTTAATTCTGAAAGCTAACTGCGACTGGGAGTCGATACATCGAAATATGGAAAATGGCACCAACGATAATGTAAGTAAATTTGACGAAGAAATGAAAATGAATAGGTCTGAGGCGAGAAATATATTTCTAAAGAAAGAAAAAAACGTATTATTGTCATTAGTGTGCACACAGGCTAAGAGTGGATTGCAGACGTGCAAATTTACGACTTCAAATGAATGCAGCAATGTTATGTTTGTGTGTCAAACAATCAAACTTATCAGTGAAAACATAATGAGTTTAAATGAAGTTACAATACCTGTGCGAGGTATTAACATAAATAATTGAAATTCTTAACATAACATTAGCGCTCATAGCCAGATGTTCTCATCGATCCGTAAGCGATAGGTGAGGTCAAGCAACGCTCGCGGTCAGTCAATAGATGGGTGGCCGCCAAAGTGGTTTAATTCTCTGAGCGTCTTCGTGCTTCGAAGGGCACGCTAAGCTGTCGGTTCCGATTGTAGCCGATAGGCAACAGTTATTAAGCCAATGTAGGCCTACGGGGCGGCTTGAACAACTCTGACACTAGGGTAACCACTGCCCATACGATAAGTAAGTAATTCTTAAAAATGTGTTGGCGCAGCGGTTTAGACTGTCGCCTCGCTACTTCGTATCCCGGGTTTGATTACTACAGGTACGGGGACGACATCTGAAGTGGGAGTCCATTCTTTTTTAATCACAGCATGTGATATATCATCGGATAGGTAATTAAAAATAAAATGAAAGCGTGTTCACCCGCGGAAAACGAGGTCCTAGGTTCAAATCTCGGGTCGGGCTAAAAGTGATTTTGGAACATTTCTGTAATAAGAAAAATTTCTCAGCATCAGCCAGAAGTCTGGGAGTTGGCGGTATTATACTCCCGTGCCTCGGAGAGCACGTAAAGCCATCGGTCCTGTACCTGACCTCTTCCGGTCGCGTCGCTAGACGTCCCATAGAAAGTGCTCCTGTGTTTGCGCACACACTTAAGCACTATAATATATCCCGCGCAGATGGCTAATCTCTATTGAGACTGGCCGCCGTGGCCGAAATTCGGTTAGGAGGATATTATTATTATAAAGGTCACCCAGCTTTAAATGCTTGTGTATGCTAATAATCAATAGTCTTACAATAACCCAGTAATATTTCGTCAATTCTAATCTAAAAATAACCAGTTGCGTTTTTATCGCAATGGCTGACATCCTAGAATTGAGGAAATCTACTATTACATAATTACTGGGTGTTTGTTTTGTTTTAATTAATTAACCAAACTGCCTTGACGGCTTGTAACATCGGTATAACTATCGTTATTTATAACTATCGATATCGATAGATATCGGGTTCAGCATTATAAAATTTGGATATTAATTCTTACTAGCTGTGCCCCATGGTTTTACCCCCGTAAACTTTATAAATATAACCTATGTGTTAATCCAGGGTGCCAGCTAACTCCATACCAAATTTTATTAAAATCCCTTCAGCCATTTAGACGTGAAGCAGAAACAAACACACTCACAAACTTTCACCTTAATAATATTAGTGTGATCTATAGCAATTGGCGATCACCGTAGCCTAGTTGGTAGTGCTCCTGCCTGCGAAGCTGGTGGTCCTGGGTTCGAATCCCGGTAAGTGCAAATATTTGTGTGATGAGCACGAATATTTGTTTCTGAGTCATGGATGTTTTCTATGTATTTAAGTATTTATCTATCTATATAAGTATGTATATCGTCGCCTGGTACCCATAGTACAAGCTTTGCTTAGTTTGGGGCTAGGATGATCTGTGTGACATTGTCCCTACATATTATTATTATTATTATTGGTTTTAGATTCAAAGATTCAAATTCATTTATTCCATAAAAATTTTACAATTATGTGGAATCGTCATATTTTTTTTACCCTACCGTGCAGTGCATGACGTGGCAGCTACTGAGAAACACTGCCAGAAAACTCAGTAGGAATCCTTTTTTTTAAATAAAATATACTTAAGATTAATTCTAATCATGTGTGTTGACTCAGAACAACTCAATCCCAAGCACTTTTATCACTTAAATAATCAGAAATTTTGTAATATGCCCTGCTACACAATTTGGCTTTAATAATTCTTTTAAACTTATTATATTAATTCTCTAATATCATTGGGAAGTTTGTTATAGAATCTTATACATTGCCCCATAAAAGAGTTACCTCCCTATACCAAATTAGACAGGTTGTTCATTTATAATTTTAATACAATTGAGATATATGGCCTCTTGGTATAGCGGTTAGTGACTCTCACTGCTAAGTCAGAGGTCGTGGGTTCGATTCCCACTCAGGACCAATCTTTGTGTGATGAACACGATCTTTTGTTCTGTGTCTGGATGTATTTTGTCTATTATATGTAATAATAATAATAATAATATCTAGGGACAATGTAACACTGATCACCCTAGTCCCAAACTAAGCAAAGCTTGTACTATGGGTACCAGGCGACGATATACATAGATAATATAGATAGATAAATACTGAAATACATAGAAAACATCCATGACTCAGAATAAATATTCGTTTTCATCACACAATTATTTGCACTTACCGGGATTCGAACCCAGGACCACCAGCTTCGTAGGCAGGAGCACTACCAACTAGGCTACGGTGACATAAGTATGTTAATAGAATACATAAGTATGTTAATCAGTTGTCTGGTTGCCATAGTATAGACTCTGCCTAATTTGGGATCAGATAGTAGCGTATTAGTTATCCCAGGATATATATTTATTTATTTAACTCTAACGGATGAGATAAAAACTGTATTAGATTTTAAAACTTGATAAATGGTAATGTATATACGTTAGTCGATTAATTTGCTGATATCGTATGCCGAATAATAATAAATAAAAAATAACTTTATTTACGTAAACACAAATAGCTTATGAATTTAGTTTTTTTATATACAACGCCCGCACTAAGGAATCTAATCCCTGTGTCGCGGGTTACTTTACAAACATTTTTTTACAAATAGTTGTCCGGCGCGGGACTCGAACCCGCGACACGAAGTGGCGAGGCGACTGTCTTAGCCGCTGCGCCACACATGCAGTGTTGCACTAGTGGTTCAAGTCTCTTTTTAAGCGTTTAGTAGCTTGTGGTAATATGTGTCAGCATTAGACTATCATGCAATGCTTAAAATATACATAATTAAAAAAATATACTTTTATGTAATAATATCACAAGCGTTCAAACTTTATAGGTCTTAAGTAAAAATTTTTTATATTGATCAATCATCTCATTAGGCTTAAAATTTATACCTAAATACATATTTTTTTTTAATTTTACCAATGTAGTATCTCGATAAAATTATGCATATGCTAATATGCATACGTTATGAATATAAAGGAAGTCTAAAATTAATAATTAGAATTAATAAAGATGCTGCTTTGAAAATTTCCATACAGGTAGGTAAATTAACATTAAAACAAAGTATACAAAAATAATTTATTATACTTACCTATCTACTTTTATAAATAATCTATGGTAATAATAGACTAAACATATGTATTTCTTTAAACACAATTCTTTAATCGCACAGATATATAATTAATTATTTATTAATTTAAATTTAGCATTAACTGACTGCATAACTCATTCGTCGAATAGAATAGAATAGAAGAATAGAATTTCATTTATTGCAATATAAAATAAATCGTTACTACATTAAAATAGTTCATATAACAGAAAATAAAAAATATAAAAATACCTAATCAAATGTCAAAAACTTAATAACAAGTCTAGAAATGAAAACAATGTCTCATATTAAACATTACACTCCCAGCGCTCTAGAATAAAAAATACATTTAGTTTCCGAAATCATCGTAAAATTAGAGACCTACAAAAATGGAAACCGTGTTTTATTGTTACAAAATATCATTGCATGCGTCGTGTGAACGAAGTTACGACATTACACAAAATGTCCGAATTTACGAAATTTCATTTTAGTGTAGACATAGCTTTACAATGATTATATTTTTTAGTCTATGGAAACTTATGTCACATTCACTTTGTGTACACTTGTATAATATTTAACCGGAAGGTCCTCATCTCTATATTTTACAGATGGTATATTTGTATTTTAATATTAATTAAGTAATATTTGAAATAAGAGTTAGTCGAAATTTATTACTTTCAAAGGTGCAATGTTACACATTTCGCACTAGTGAGAAATTATTGTTAATTTTCTCTTTTAATCTTAGTAAGAATTAAAAAGAATTAGAAGTCTTAAAAAGATGTTATTAATTTTGCATAATCCAAATACCATTTTTATTTTTCTATGTATAATGTCGGCACATTATACATAAGAAATAAAAATAGTAGAAACTCGACTAGTAGGACATTATAAGAGCCTATATTCTATTTTTGTATCATTGTATAATTGCTAGAGCAGGTAATTTCTATGACACAAATTGTTTCGTTAATTTAAAATGATATTCAGTGACATTACGAATTGAAAATGGTGATTGGAACACAAGAAAATATGGTCCAATAAGCAATAAGCATAAGTTATATGCTTGCCTACTTTAATTTAGTAACACGATAAATTAAAATTACCATATTCCAAAATAATATGTATAACTTCCAAGTTTTATTTTTCATGCTATAACAAATTTATCAATATTTCTACATATTATATAAAGGATAAGCAGCAGTGGACGTCTTCCGGTTGAAATGATGATTTTAGTTTATTCAATGAATAACTTTGTTTCAATCGGCAACTATGGAGATCTTTGGGGGAGGCCTTTGTCCAGCAGTGGACGTCTTTCGGCTGATGATGGTGATGAATCTTATGGCCTACTTACGGTAAATTTTACCATAATTAATCACATTCCCAACTTCAATATTATAAAACTGTAATATATAAAAACAGTTATTCAATAATCATATACCAAAAAGAAATAGTTCTTAAGGTATTTTTGAATTTATAAAGTGTGCGAATTGTCTTAAAGAATGTTTTATATGCGAGAAGAAATATTTTAATTACAGCCGTTAAGTGAAAAGCAAGCATTACTTAGGAAGTTTGTATTTTTTCCGCACAAGAGCGATTATTTAATACTGAAATAAACTTAAATTCCATAGAAATCTGCAAATATTTTAGACTATTAGAAATAAATAGTAGGGGAGACCGGGGCAAAGCCGTAAGGGTTTGTGGATGCTGATCAATAATTTTAAAACACAGTTGTACTAAATCAACATTTATTTTTAACCAGTCTCATAAGGTACGCAAATCACAATATTTTAACTTAGATAATTAAAGCGTAAATTGAAAAAAAGTAGCAAAAATAATTCTTCTACGTTTTACGGTTTTGCCCCAGGGCATGGACAAAACCGTATAGTGTATACGATTTTACCCCAGTATATCAACGTGCAGCTATGCAGCCCATGCACACAAAATCATCCAATTCTTCTGAATCGTAACCTGTGCAGCCTTCATGAGCCCAACCTTTGCACTCTATACATTGGACCCAACCTTCATTCAATCGAGTAGTGCCGTATTTCTCAAGACAGTACAGACAGTTATCGTTGCCATTGGTAGTTGTTTGTTTTTTAGTTTTCTTTTGGTGATCTAGATTAAGTTTAGGTATTATATTTTGTGAGCTAATCAGTTCGTTTTTGTAGGGAGAGGAAGTGATGACAGCTATTTTCCCTCTACGATTGTTTGTCCTTTTCTGACTCACACTAACTCTAGGGATTGGCATTACATCTACCGGAGATACAGCTTCAAAGTCTTGATCAAAAGCAATAGAAGTTGACTGTGTTGGTTCAATTAAAGAGGTGGATGAAGCGGATTGTACCAAGTTCATGACAGACGCATTAGAAGATGATTTCACCGGGTCGATTTGTCCACTAGCGGTTGATGGAATCGCATTAGCAAGTAGCGTAGATGATGTTGAGGGCTCCCATGTAACTGTTGTAGTAGAAGTTGAAGGTGTTAACGCATGTAAATCCGTAGTTTCAGCCGCAGCAGTAGTAAGTTGACCTCTTTCCGCTGAACTGGCCAGGCCGACCTGCTTTTTTCCCTTTAAGGCGATTATCCTACTTTGTCTTTTAGGAACCGTCGTCAAACCCATTTCATCAACGTTATATATCTTATTTGTGTTGATCTATGAGTTCCTCAAGCAAATCAAAAAAATTATTAACACTGACCATATTAAACCCCATTGCCCTTGCCACGAACGTGGGTTCAGCTGCACGCAGTGATAATTGTGGGTGGCGTTTCATAAATCCTGACAGCCAATCCTCTCCCGCTTCTTTAGTAGTTGTATTAAAAGATTGGTCAATATTATTAGCTTCTGCAAGCTGGTACGCTAACCGTCGAAGATCTTTATAAGTGAGACCAAACAATCGTTTTTCCATAATTAAGATGTGGTCAACTAAACTTTTTTCCTGAGTAGTTGTAAAAGTTGGCCTAAAACGCCCCAGGCCTTTAAGAGTTGATTTGTTTAAATCATTATTTTGTCGGAATTTATTAACGCGATCTTGTAAGGTGGGTTTCGGCACCTGATATATTTGAGCAGCTTTGAAGTATCCCATAGTCCCATCAAACACGGCTTGAACAGCTTTTTTCATGTTTTCCGTGTCCCACGATTGTCTATTAGTCGTCCTTTTATAATCACGAGGCATCGTGGCATCTGTAATGATAAAATAAAAGGTTAATACACTTAAGTACATCCGGGTCAAAATCGTACATATACGATTTTACCCCATACGATTTTGACCCATACCATTGTATGTATAAATACGTTACTCACTACTACATTCGTAATTGATTTCACCGGTACAAATGTACTGAATTACATAAAAATATACACACTTTTAACATGACTATTAGTTACTTACCTATTGTACACGTAAATTTGACGATTGGCACTTCTTTTTTCACATAAATTACATAAAAACCACTAAAAAACAATAAAATAAAATATTTAAAAAACGCGCATGCCTGTCGCGACAAGTGTTTGTTGACAAATAGCTGTGATTGGTTGACACCGCTGAGCTGCAGTGGCGCGGGAAATTTGAATTATTAACAGAAATACATACGCTATACGGTTTTGCCCGGATATACGGTTTTGGACAGGTCTCCCCTACTTAAGGAAATAAACCATACAACAATGTGTATTTAATTATTTAAAAAATGCTGTAAAATCTTGTACGATGCTATGGAACTCTTCGTGTGTCCGGATTGCATTGACTGACCACTACCGAAAATTTCAAACTTACGAAATTGGATTTTAATACATCACCGCATGCCTATAACATGGGTATAGAATATATTTGTTATTCGCGTAAAGCCCCCTATTCAACCCTTGGTAAACGCCATGAAATTAAATAGAAAATACATTTGATTTTTGTTTATTGTATCTAAAGAAAAGCATGAGAAACTAGCACCAGTTCAGGCACGGGTTACCTGATGGTAAGTGATTATCGCCGCCCATGGACACTGGCTATACCAGAGCCGCAAATTCATTGCCAAGAAATATTATTTTTCTCATTTTCTATTTCACGTAGCCTTTAAAAAGCGCTTTTAAATAGTCAGAACATGTTTGTAGTAATACAGTTATTATTTCTAGTTACTTATAATAGATATTTAGGTACATGGATTATTAAAACATTTATAAAATTTATTTTGCATTGCCTAAGAAAGGAATAGGATTGGAAATACTTCCGCATTTAATTATTCAGATGCAGTTAAGACGGTTTGGTGTATTGGCAAGTTAGACGAGTATTTACTAAGTTAGCTTTGTCTGTGCTACTGATTTATGGCAAATATCTTTAAAAACAGCCTTTTTCGAATAATAACGAATCATTATATATTACTAGCCGTCCCGGCAAACTTCGTATCCTCTTATTTTTTTGTCGTCAATACTGTCTATAGTCGAAGGTTTTTTTTCAGGTACGAGATTTTTCGTTTTTCCTTGCTATAGGAACAACGACCAAAAACAAGTCCCACAGTCTTCTGGGTCCTTCGCATACTCTCTTTTTTGCGGGGATTTTTAATATTGTCTATTCTTTTGTTTATTATTTTTTTATACAGGAGAATGTCCTGACAAGAATATGGTGCAGTCGTTTGGATGTTATTATATGCGTACAAAAATATCGGTGACTTATTTTTGTTTATATACATATGTACATACATGCATAGACTCACGCCTGTTTCCCAGAGCGGTAGGCAGAGACAACGGATTTCCATTTGTCACTATCTTTGCACACGTCTTTTGCCTCGATTACTGTCATTATATTCTTCATACATGCTCGCCGGTTTAGGGTACTTCTGACGTTCGACGAGGTCTTCCCCTTCCGGTTGTTCCATTCACACAGGCCAGGTATACTTCTTTGGTCAATCTTCTTTCATTCATCCTTTCTAAATGGCCAAACCATCTCAGCATTACTTTTCAATCTTATATAGATTATCAATTTCAACTTTTCTTTTTGTCAACGCTGTAAAACATGTTGATATTTGAGTTATATTATAATTTTAGTGTATACTAAACAGTTACTCAAAACCAAGTCCACATTCAAGCCAGTTACGTTAAAATTGAAACGTTTTTCTACTTACACTATTTATTCATGTTACAAAAACTAATTATGATCGGTTAAGTAATCGGTTACGTGGTATAAAAGAAAGCTGCTTAATTATACTATTGTACGCGAATCAGATTTGTAGTTCAAGTTACTTGTTAACGATGTGTTATATACAACGTTTTTTATGACTATATCTGGTCCGGAATTATTGCCACAGATATAAATACTCCAGAATAGTAAACATTGCTTTTTATTTTGGCATAGACTTAAGTGCTTTTGACCCCTCTTGTCTTCAAGGCACCATCATTTTATAGCGAGTTATGTACTCTTAAATCGGTTAAACATATCGAATTATATTTGTGGTCCAATTCCGACTAAATCCTAAGTACGGGGTACGTAGGCCTTTGAGGCTCTCAAAACATTTGCTTGTTTAATTATGGTGTCTGCAATGTCTGTAATTGAACCTTCAATTTAATACTTCTAAAACCCTATCAGGTTATAATAAAAATGAAATTAAAAGAATGAATACAAAAGAATAAAAAAAGTGGCGAGGAACTAACGTAAAATAGGATGATATTAAGTCAGAAAATCAAATCAGAATAAAGTCCATTGTGGAAATCTTTTGGGCAGGCCTTTGTCCAGCAGTGGACGTCATTCGGCTGATATGATGATGATAATGACTAATACAATAATGTGCATAAAACTGTGTTGTATATATTGTTTGTTTGCTGCAAAGTTAAGTTGCTGCAAAAAGTCACGTTGTAAAAATATTACATCTTTATACCAGTAGTTGTATAAACTGTTTAAAGTCTCCACAACAAAGTAACCTCCATTGACAAAATAAAAATAAAACCGAAAATAATATGGAATTTTTCCTTAAATATTAATTTGTAATTTAATTAAGAGTCAACCATCCCATTATCACATAACATACGTTCAACACACGTTGGTACATATGACGGCAACATTCTCTGATAATTGGCCTCCAAGATAAAAACCTTTGGCGGTCTGAAGCATTACAGGCGCACTACCTCGTGACGATTATTTATTTCAGATACAAAAACCGGCAAAGTGCTGGCTGGACTCGAACGCTGAAGGTTCCGCACCTCTTTGGACAAATAATAAGTTTATTCCGTTATTCAAATATCGCCAACTAAAGACTTATTAAAATACTAGATTTTAAAAGCAATATGCCAATGTGCAACATTAGTGGTAAATTTTTTTCGTAACTTTTAACAACTGCAATTATTATAGAAATAAAGGGAGAGACGCGTTGTTTTACCTTTTTAGTCATAGTCAGGCGTTAAAACCCGCTATAATATGTGAAAATGTGGAGTAGCAACACAGTTCCTACTTATAATATTATCTATATCTTGGAAAATCATAAAAAAGAAAATCAATTGGGCTTTTATACTAGTTAATGAATTAAAATTTTATATCTATAACCTAACTTGGGTTTCCCGGTTCGTGGTCGCCACTCGAGAACCTTTGCAGAAGCACCAGTGGCCGTCCGCGTCGGTTCTACGAGCTATATACCCCCTTCTTACAGTTTGGTAATTTTGTAATTCCATTTCATTAATAACACTATCAATCAATATCCTATAGCATTATGCCATTGACAGATAGGCTGACGGATTCTGGAAGATGGAATTCTGTGCAACTTTTTAATTGAGAACCCTAAAAATAAAGGACATTGAACTTACAAGGAAGTAACGATATCCTGAAGAACGAATTTATAGCGGTATTGTCAATGTCATTGTATCGAGCCAATTAAATAACGCAATGTCGGCAACGAGCGTAAGAAATTTTATTAAAACGATGTGTAGACTTGAGAGATAAAAGGAGTTTTACGTGTCGGTTAACTTAAAAGGATATCTCTGATACTTGCTAGTTTTGGAGGAGATGTCGTTAAATAATGTGATACGGCTAAAGCACCCATATCAACTAATTTATTACACTAAGTTACTAAATTGCTCAATAATTTTATGTAACGTATTTGCCGTACAATACATGAGAACCCGCCAAAAGATGCCGCAACGCGGTGCTGTTATATTCTTGTGCGTTATTCCTGAATTAGTATCGTATTTATGAGTCAAACTCAACAAAGAGCTATACTTAAGTTAAGTATGGCACTTTGTTGAGTTTCACACTAGAAGAAAGTATTATATAATCAGATTGAAGAATCATTTCCTCAATGTGAACTTTGGAAAACCCAGGAATCAAATTTCTAAAGAAACAGGATTTATTTATAGTAAAAGTGTATTACGATTTGGTCCAGACCAGACAAACAAATATATATATATATATATATATATATATATATATATATATATATATATATATATATATAGTGTCTAGTATGTAATTTGTTTGGTTTGGTAGAAACAATATTTAGTATCTGTTAATTTTATTTTTCTTTTGTTGTTGTACACTGTTTTAACCCTTCTTCGACAAATCAGTCAGTGGTTTTCTGGAAGAAAACTGATCAATGAGTTAAGCTCGCCTTTGTACATCAATTTACAAATACACATGTATAAAAAAATAAAAACATGTTATTGTATCATCATTATCACATCAGCCGAAAGTCCACTGCTGGACAAAGACCTCCCCCAAAGAATAAGTGGGATAAGGATATTCTTGTGCAACTTACGTTATTAACACAAGGTCCGTCATAATAGTAATACCTTAATATAGACACAACCATTGACAATATGTAGTAAAAATATTAGACTTAAACTAGATAATTAAACATAATCTCTTGACAATAACTAACCTTTTTTATTCATTATTTTATTTATTTAACTAGTGTAACTGGACTGCGTGAATGGTGCAACCAGAAAGGGAGGACCTTGTATAACATTATATAACCATATAGGAGATATTCTTAAGCTAACCAGGTCAGAAGTACCCTAAGCCGGTGAGAATGTATGAAGAAAAGACAGTAAACGAGGCAAAAGAGGTGTGCAATTTATATCGTGACAAATGGTAATCCGCTGTATGGATATTCCAGTGCAACTTGCACACGAATATCCAATAATACTACTACTACTTCCTTAACCTTTCTGCTGCAATTAGGCCAATGAAAGACAGACTCCATCGTTTAACTATTGTTTTTGTGGTATGCGTTGTAATTATACCTACGACTAATAACACCTATAGGGTATTATTTTCCAGTTACATATTTTTCTCTACAAAACAAGTTTTGAAGGGAAAATTACAAATAGGTTGGTATACAATGCTCAGCGTATTGAAGATGTTATGAATCACTTTTAACTGTGCGGGACTTAATCATAAAACTGGTTGTAAATACTAGCTATTAAAGATTTACCATGTATACAATAACCTAACCTAAGTTTTAAGCCTGGGATACACTAGGGAACATTTTGTCCCGAAACACGACGCGCAACACTCAATATACGTGACGCTGAAACGTTGCATAGTGTGCCGCAACATCTCCCGGAACATTGTACGTGATGCGGGGCATGTTGCTTGCTCCCGCCTCGAGAGCGAGCGCACGTGTCGCGCCATTTGTCACCAAGTGTAGTCGCGTACGCAACGTGCCTCTTAACATGGCTTTAGTGTGGGGAAATGATACCGTGCTTTCATTTCTGGAGCTTTACGAAAGTCGTGAATTGTTGTGGGATACGTCTCACCGTAATTATAGAAATAAAATAAAGAAAAATGACTCATGGGAGGCTATTGCCAAAGAGCTTAAATTGTCTAGAAAAGATATAGAAACCAAAGTTCATACCCTGCGTTCGCAATTTTTCCGAGAAAGGAAGAAAGTGAAATCTTCAACAACTACTGGCAGCGGAAGTGGTGACGTGAAGTCCAGTGCAGGGTTTGCATACGATGCAAGAAATTATTGCAAAATTTTTTGAACTTTTATTAGGAATTTACTGTACAAGTTATAATAATCAAAGCCAGACAATTGTGCAACAGGGCTATAGCACTACATCCAGTGATATCATCCCGGAGCCTTCTGAAGAGCATATTATACAAAATATACTAGCAACTATGGATTCCTCGAGCACTAATAGACTTAATGACACTAATACAAATTAATTTACGTTGGTCACTGTATCTATCTTGTACTCTGTCGAGTTATAGATTAAAATTTCTTTTACTGAAAATAAAAATACAATTTAATAAAGTAGGTATGCATTGTCTTTAACTTATATCTTAAATTTTTTTTATCAGTTCTTTACAAACTTCTGATACTATTTTACATATCAGTTGTATTGACACTCGAAAAGTGTACGACAAGGAAGCATAAGAATCTCCAGTCGACAAGTACCTCAATGTAATGGCAAGTCTGATATGAGGACTAATAGCGTTCTGTAGTATTTTATACTGTGTGGCTATGGAAGGTCCGATCATTTGCAATAAAGTTTCAAAATCAGATAATGACATTCGAGTAAAATTTACAAACAATCCGTCAGACATTCGGAGATCACTTAGAATATTAACTCTTCTTTCTCGTTGTAGTAAGAAATTCCGCATCGACCACCTTCTCTTTCTTCTACGTTTCAACACACTCGATATAATTACTATGTACGCAGCACTAATAGCCACAACTTCCTCGGGCGACATTTCTATAAACACTTACTAGTGTGGTCAACACAATGTTCCGCGACATTCACTTCGGCATGTTTTACGTAGTTGTTGAGCAACATGTTCCGCCACATGTTGCTCCGTTTGCCCCCTAGTGTATCCGTGGCTTTAGTAAACTCCCCGGACTCCAACTATAAATAAATTATTTTGAAAAAAAGAGCTGATACTCTTACACTTGCTGGACCGATATCAACCAAACATGGCTAAGAACCACCACAAAGTAACTAGCTTACAAAAGAAAAAAACCGCACTGAAATCGGTCCATCCATTTGAGAGTTACGATGCCACAGAGACACACACACACACACACACACACACACACACACATCGACCTTAAACTTATAATAGACCTCTTTTTGCGTCGGGCGGTCAAAATAGATTTAAGGGTTAGGTTAGGTTAGGTTCAAGACATTATGGGGCACGCCACGATAGTGGCGGTAAGACCCGTCATGGAGGAATGGCTGGAGAGGAGGCACGGCGCCCTCACTTATCGGCTTACGCAAGTCATCATGGATGCTTCGGTAAGTACCTGCATCGGATAGGCCTAGAAGAGACGTCCGGTTGTCACCATTGTGGTAGCCCCGTTGACACGGCGCTTCACACATTGGTGGAATGCCCAGCCTGGGAGACACAGCGCCGTGTTCTCGGTGCTGCAATGGGTGCGGCTGACATCTCGCTTGCAACCGTGACCGAATTCATAATTGCAAGCGAGAGTTCTTGGGATATCGTCGCCACCTTTTGCGAGGAGGTGATGATCGCAAAAGAGGTGGCGGAGCGAGAACGGGAGACCTCATCCTCCCTGCCTAGCCGCGCCAGGAGAACCGGGCGTCGGAGGGCGCACATCGCCAATCTCCGGCCTCCATGAGGAGTGGCCTGCGGGCGGCGGACCTGGGGCAGTCCTCCGTCCGACCAGAATAGGCCTGAGACGGTGGCGCGCCGTGTTCCGCGCGCGCCTCTCTTGAGGAGTGGGCAAGGGTGCCCCCAACGGAAGCGGGGCTCACTGAAAAGTGGGCCAGCGCCTGTCCAGACTGCGGTGAATGCGCGAGCGAATCCCGTGGTCTGGACTATAGGTGGCTGAGGAACACCGTGGGGTTTTAGTCGGTAAACCCAGCACTACCATCTGGCTGGGAGTCCGACATACCCCGTCGCTTCCCCAGCGGCGGGACGATCCATAAAGGATTTCCCCCCGTAAATAAAAAAAAAAAAAAAAAGGTTCAAGACATTATAAATGTAAATATTTTACCATCGGATCTCCTAATTACTAGTCTTGAATATCGGAAATGTCAATAGTATACAATTACGCAATTACAACGTAACGGCTATACACAGTATACTTAAATCCATGTCTATTGCGTTCTGAATTGTAATAGTGATAATAAATTATTAAGTGACCATTATAAGCACTGGACATACTCATAATATTGGTTAGGTCCATATTAGGCTTACAGACCAAAAATTTACATATCGTGCTGTATGGACTATAGATTTATGATTCGGTACAAATCTTTTGGCTATGGTTTGGAGTGTATGTAATTAAGTGTGGTACGATTCATTTACATTGTAAATCCTTTATATATACCACTTAGCATGTACCACGTGTATAAATTAAGTATACTCGTAATTAATAATGTTAGCTATAAATTTGTTTGGAGGTACAGGCTATTTTGTCTATGGTTTCTTTGAGTGATATCTCTGGTAGTGTCAGTTTATAAACTATTAACCACTATAATCACCTTAAGCATACTTATAATGTAATTCAATAATAATAATTTTATTAATAATAATTATTTATTGAATGAAAAGCCTACAAGGACCAATTATAGATTTAATTATAGTTTTTTACAGAAACATTACATTTCAAACGAGCTAGATATCTGTGACATGTTACAAGAGATAGACAAGTTCTATTTTGGATCAAAATATTTGAATTTGGATTTTATTTGAATCTGTTAGTCAGCTAAAGCTGTGTTTTTTTTTAAATTAAGTTTTACGGTCCTCGCTTCTTCGGCCTTATGAGCCATCTTCAGGAGTATATATTTTCATTTCGTTGGTTTTCGTCCTTAAGGCAACGTCAAGAAAATTCCGCCACAGTCAAGTCATAGTCCTTGTCCTAACCCAGTAAAGCGGTGGAGACTTTACTATAGGCGTCTATGGAGTTTTAGATTCAACAAAGAAAATCGCAATTCACGGCAATATGGCACTATCCTCCACTTGCGTACGATGTCGAAGATGTTAAATCTAGTCGCACCATATTAAATTTTCACCAGTTTTTGAAAATGAAACAATGCCTCGATGTGTCTTTTTGCTGCGTTGGCGCCAAAACTCCGCGAATGTTGTTATTAAAATAGTGTTGCCAATGAATGTAATTTATTATGACTTATCTATGTATGACGAATGGGACTTTATAAATGGCTAGTCAGGTGAACACTTCGATTGAAAGAATGTAAACGCAAACCCAACAAAAGGTAAGCAAATTACCTTTCTCGTAAAAACACTTTCACAGAAACTCAAATCGCTCTAAATAGACGACAAAAGTATGAAAGTTCCAAATGGACAATCAAAGATTCCTTACACGATCGTGTTTTCACATGTCGACCGATCCATTATTATATATTCTGTAGCAATGCCAGTTTGTGAGACGAATCTACAAAATAACTGGCCACTTTCTTTATTTTATTGGACCAAGTATGAAAGTTATTTGTTTCTAAATCCTTATTTATGTAAATATAAAAAATAATTCTTCTACTTAGTCTGAATAATTAATGAAATATCTTGAAATATTCTATTTCACCAGAGATGCCAAAACGACTGTATTAATGACTACAACCATGATCTGACTGCTTCACGTACCATTTTCTTTTTTTTATATCATAGGACGAGAAACGAGCAAGCTGATGGTAAGTAATCATCGCCGCCCATGTACACTCGTAACACCAGTGGAGTCACGGGTGCGTTGCCAGCCTTTAAAAGAGTCAGCAAACAAGTGTTGCTGACCCTTCCCCCACCCGATGAGCTCTGGTGATCTTACTCACACGTAGAAACACAACATTAAAGCTATTAATGTTATTATTAAGGAATGTCTTCTGTAAGGTGGAGGTACTTCCCCAGTCGGGCTGCTCTTTGAGTGAATGAACGCTTTGCCCTACCTCTCTATTTCTGATATTTGAGTGCGATAATGCTGACTCACCACGATGAACAAAAAGAAATTCCTTAAGTGCGGGAAAGTACTTCCCGCTAAGCAGCGTTCAACAGTGAAACAACATAAAATCCATTAATATAAAAATAAATATCAGCATATTAACGAGATAACATGCATATGCCGACAAAATCCTCGCCATTCAAGATAACAGTTCACGAAACGCCGCAAGAGCGCAACACGTTCGGAAACCACCATCACAAACCAATCATAAAATTCCTATCATCATAATCACTATAAAGTTCCAAATTTAAATTAAGCTGTATGAGGTAACTTTTCAAGTACACCGCCAAAAAAGCAACCAACAAAAATGGTGGCGAATAAAGTAAATATAGCGGCTGCGTTTAATGAATTTTGTGTCACCTCCATTATTGCATAACGGGATGAACAGTTTTGTTAAGCAAACTCATTGGGATTTTATCAAAGGGTCAAGAAACTTATAATGAGTGTGTGAACAGTAGGGGGCAATACAGAGCTGATTCGGCTCGGTAAATTGGCTGTAAAAAACGCACGGGCCAATGTCCAGGGTCACAGTAGCTATGGCTTGATAATGGGAAATTCATGTGGATGATCGAATTTAGAATGGATATATTTTTGTGTGTTTAGCATTATCACTTTCAGTTTTTAAATGTTCTTCTGTTATTTGATTCCATTGAGAAATTATATTATACATACTCTTCTCATCTCAAATTCTCACTCTCTCTCACTCTCTCTACTGGTTTTTGCGCTAGCCAACTGCTCGTTGTTTTCAATTCTTTCATTTTAATATACAATTGCTAAATGTAACGATAATAGCTTAGTAACTTGCTATTTATTATTTATTCAAGGATATTAAAAATATATGTGACGAAACAGACCGCACGGACCGACTAATTCAAAATATTTTGTTGCTTTAATTACTGTTTTTAAACTATGTTTATGTAATACATTGTGAGCTTCACAAGTATTATTTCCTAAATTTCATGCTCTGCTGCTAAATATCAGTGCATAGTTAGTTAAACCAAAAAGAAAACGCAACTTTGCAAATACGTAAACTAAATATTATTCTTTTCTCTAGAAGTCTAGAGCTCCAGTTATTAATTGCTCAAATTTCAACTACCTGTATTAAAAATCCACAATTTTATAACCTGAATAATATTTATTATAATATGATATAACAATTATATCCTGGGACATTATTCACACACGGCCATCTAATCCCAAACTAAGCAGAGCTTGTACCGACTCCAGCACATCAAGCTACCCCAATCTGTCAAAATGCCCCAATTGAAGGTGAACCTTATGTTTTGTGATAAAGTTGAAAATCTATAAAAGAAATTACACAGATAGGGTAGCTAGATGTGCTGTCGTCTGTACTATGGGAACCAGATAACCTTTTCTTTTGTAAATACATACTTATATAGCTTGTACCGACTCCAGCACATCAAGCTACCCCAATCTGTCAAAATGCCCCAATTGAAGGTGAACCTTATGTTTTGTGATAAAGTTGAAAATCTATAAAAGACATTACACAGATAGGGTAGCTAGATGTGCTGTCGTCTGTACTATGGGAACCAGATAACCTTTTCTTTTGTAAATACATACTTATATAGATAATTACACCCAGACTCAGGACAACAGACATGTTCTACACACAAATATCTGACATTGGTAAGAATCGAACCCACGACCTGAGGCGCAAAACGCAAACATTTACCGTCCACGCCAACCGTTATATGATGTAGTTGCAAAAAACAAAACCATGAGTGAGATCCAAAATAATTTATTTAGTTTTCTGACGAATTTTACAAATCTCAGGTTTAATTAAAGCATTTGTGAACTTAGAATTATATACAGAGAATCTTATCAAATTAGTGTATTGTCATTCGGACTCGATAAATTTACAAAGTTTGAATGAAATCTGTGCGAATAAACAAACAAGTGAAGCTAATATAAACCGTGCAATAAAACACAGTTAAACACAATTTAGCACAGTCGCAAAGAAATCATTTGACATTTAAAACGTGTCTAAAAAAATGACATAACTTTACAGGAAGTGACCAACGACAAAAAAAACTAGCCATTGTCAAGCTTCTGATTATAATATAACCATAGAAAATTTGTTTCCGTAAAATATTACTTAAAAACAAAAAAAAACTGAATATTAATACCGACAAGATAATGTCATTAAATACGTTTTGTTATCAAAATAAATATTTTATCTAAAAATAAAGTATAATAATTAGCCTTGAAGTTACAAATGGATAACTGTTAATTTTCTCATATTATTGTAAATGGCGAATATATTACGATTGTTGTTTAAGTTTTATATAGTATTTAATATTATTGCATTGATCTAACATCGCGGAACAGAATGAGATGTCGCAATGTGATTAAAACATGAGAATGAACCATGAGATAAGTTTTAGATAAATTTAATCAAGCAAGGAACAACCATAAATTTTATATATTAGAATAAGATATTTCTGACTAAATATACAGACATACATTTTTTAATTTATATATATAGCATATGTATTAATTTAAGGTACAATTTTCTTAATATTATGGCCGGTGTTTTTCTTGTGATTGAGTTACAACAACCTAAATTCGTATGCAAAGTATAACACCAAATTACCAAAATACCCAAGAAAAAACATCAGTAAACCAAACTTCAATAATTCGATAGCTACCAAAGTCTGCGTTATATACCACTCATATGAAATATAAAACATTTTATATAGGTATTAACGCGCGGTAACTTGTTATGAAAGAGATAAATAAATAACTTGGAACACTAACACACTAACATCATGTCTGATCCCAAACTAGGTAGAGCCTGTACTATGGCAACCAGACAACTAATAAACATACTTATATGTTTCTAAACACATACATATTATAGACAAATTACACCCAGATACAGAATAAATAATCGAGCTGATTACACAAACATTTTTCTTGGGTGGGGATCGAACCCACGACCTACGGCTTAGCAGTCGGGGTCACTAACTGCTATATCAACATTTATTATTAAGATTGTCAGATATTCATGGATTTTTTTAAATTGGCATCTATTCTATTTGCGTTATAGCATGGTGCGGGTGACGGTTTCAGTAACATTTCGTTTCACTCATGATGGGATTTAGAAATGATGTCTTAGTATCTCAGCTGTACCTTTTTATTTTATTTACGAACTTATTAGATTTATGCTGCGAGTATCGTTAGCAATAAAAATGTATTGCACATCCCTAGTAATGTGGTACTTATAGATGTCAACGTCAAATAAGCAACTGTCACCCGCACCATGCTACAACGCAAAAAGTATAGTAGTGAAATATGCATACAAACATCGACAACATAGAACATACCCCAAGCTAGTTCGTCTTAATTTGATACATTAACTAAAATAAAACCTAGTCGTGTTCACCGGGCGGTCTCGACAAAGCCAAAGACACTATAAGGTAGATAAGACTCAATTTTATCCCCTCGTAGAAGTTAATAAAAGTATATATAATATAAATACTAGTTTCTGCCAAAGTTGATATTATCAAGTGTGAAGATTAATGTTATATAATATAATATATGCACTCTATTCAGCGCCAAAATATAAAATTGTTATCCAATTTTATACTCATCATTCGTGTCATACATTTAGTCAATTGGTCATCAGTCTGTCAAAAGAACAAAGACTAATTTAACAAAATCCAAAATAAACACCAATTTAATACCTTGTCACTTGTCAAGTTTTACATTTTTTCTTCGTCCTTGTAAAATAGAACTGGCACATTGACAAGTGACGTCTTATCATAGACAATATTAATGGCGAATAATTCTTAAAAATGAAGGTTTTTGACGTATCGTGAGAAGTTGCCATATCAAATATCAAATGACAAATGTATCAGGTTTTTTAGCGTTATTTAGTTCCTGTTGCTGTATTATTAATGTAATTAGTTTTATGACACGTGATCTATGATCCATTATCATAGATCACGTGTCATAAAACTAATTAAATAATAAGTTAATTATTTTTTGTTCTTCGATACCACCTGTAGTTGAGTGTTTTGCCTAACCTTTGCTTTTTAGAACAAATCGCTTATAAATATCTCCGTGCATTGATAGTATTTTTATTACAGTGATCAGCTCAGAAACGGCCCACCAATAGATGGGTGACCGCCACAGTGGTTTAATTTCTAAGACTTCTAATTCTTACAAGGGCACGTTATTCTTTAGCTAATAGTAACAGTTGCTTTATAAAGTTGTTTTAAGGAATTCAAATAAGTGTTCCCTGTGTCGTATAACAGTAGGAAAATGGTCAAATAAGGCTTGTCAGAAGCTTAAACACCTATAACACTTGGGTAATCACTCCCTTTACAATAAAGCTAAGCCAATGAACACATTGCAGAAGCCATCATTTTTGTATTTAACTGGAATCTTACTTAATTAGGAAAAAATAAATGATCCAAATTCCCCCACACCAAAAATATGCTACAAATTCTAATTAATCCACATTGAGCTGTACACGACAGTGCAATAAAAACCAAATAAATTAACGTAATTATAAATCCTTAATCTCCATCTAAAGAATGATAACATTCCGAACGTCTTAATAAACATGTAATGATACATTTAGAATCGACCTCCAGCGAAGTTAATCCTTTAATGTGGTTTAAGGACACCATTTGGTTGGAAATTTACTGCTCCGTGGCAGTAGCATGTAGCGACATTTATAAAAGGAAACAGAAAAGTCAACCTTTTCAGCTAAGGTCTGGACACATGCACTAAATAAATTTAAACATGTGATGAATGGTGAATTGCGAACACATTACTTTTTTGTGGAATGTTCTCACTAGATATTGATATGTTCCATAAATTTTATCATCTCCCACTTAGTACGTTATTGGCTTGGTGCTTTTAACTTTTGTTTTGATTGTGGGTTCGATTCCCACCTAGGAGGAGGACCTTTGTATGAATATTTGGATGCATGAACATGTCTGTTTTTCCTGAGTAAGTGTTTAATTATCTATATAAGTATGTTTTTAAACAAGAAAAGTAGTAAATGTAGTACATCAGTTATCTGGTTTCCATGTCCATAAGCTCTGCTTAGCTTGGGAACGGATGGCCGTGTATGAATAATGTCCCAGGATATTATTTTAGGATATATTATTGCCAATATTGTCAATATCTTCTCTCCAAATCATAACTTAGTTTTGAATTAATACTACTGGTGCCATCTTTATTAAAATTTGAAGTTTGTTCTTATAAAGGTTCTATTGCCAAAAAATATTATTTTTGACATTGACAGTTTAACCGTGTGTGCGCGTGTAAAACGCAAGGTAGTTGTAGTAGAGCTAGTGTATAATGCTGTTTTTATTTATATAATTTCAATCTAACGAATATTATACAAAAATATTAGCTTTCAGCACTCCTTCACACTAACTTGAAATGTACCAAATTTCATACTCCTCCGTCCGCGTAATTTTCGTAAAAATGGGGTACAAAGTTTTTGCTGCATGTATTAATATAATAATTATGACGATAATTCTTATTGTAATGTTTTATTGATTGTGTATCCGTGTTCACATTGGAAGGTGATAATATATTAGTTAAGCATGGCTAAATAACAAAAGAATATTATTATCATAAAAAGGAAAAAATAGTACTAAGCTGCATTGTGTGCACAGAACGGATACAAAATTTACGTAATAGATCATTATTATTTTATTTGTAATGTTTCAAAATGACTAAGGAGCTATTCAACGGCCATCAAACCCATCATTTATCAGAAACCAATTTATTTGCCAAGTCATGCGGATCGTGTACTACTTCCTTATTGAATTTGTCCATTGTTACTACACTGTTGCTGAATTTTTAATAGTTTTAAATGAAATATAATTAATAATTTGTCTTCTATCATCTTTGCATAAGAATTGACAAGCTGAAGTGACTGTGGGCAGGGCACATAGCTCGTAGAACCGACGGCCGTTGGGGCAGAAATGTTCTCGAGTGGCGACCACGAACCGGAAGAGGCAGCGTGGGCAGTCCCCCTACGAGATGGACCGATGTCTTGTGAGGTTCGCTGGAAACCATTGGATGCAAGAGCGCAACACCGGCAATTTTGAAGATCTTTTGGGAGGCGTTTGTCCAGCAGTAGGAGTCTTACAGCTGATATGATGATGATGAATAAAAACTTTGTGTTCTATAATTGTTGCATTCGAGTCTGTATTCAATATTGTTATAACTTACTTACTTATCCTATGGTCGGCGGATACTTAAGTGTCAGAGGTGTTAAAAAAATTGTTACAGTGCACGTGTAGCGCAGTGGTTAAGACAATCGCAGCACCACTTTGTATCCCGGGTCCGATTCCCGCGACAATTGTTTATGTGAACCATAAATAGTTATTCTCAGTCTGAATGTACTTAGTGTCCGTTAATTATAATAATATGTTCGTAAAATACCCCGCAACACAAGGAATCAATTTCCAAGCGCAGGAACGTCTTTAAAAAATGCCACCCAGACAGTCTTCTGAAATGCTTTAACGGCTGTTGTCTAATGGCTACAACCGAGTCCGACAGCTTAATGTGCCCTCCGAAGCACGGAGACATTTAAAAATTAAACAACATTGGCGTTCACCCATCTATGGACTGACCGCGGGCCTGGTTACTTAACCTCCCCGATCACTTACGGACTGGTAAGAGCATCTAACTATGAGCGCCTCAAATTCAATTTTATTAGTAAACCGTTCTTTATATTAAGCACATTGTTGGAGTTCGAATATACATCTGTACTGATAGTTGGTGATTTTTGGGAGGATATTTTAAGCTCAACGACTAACCTGCCTGACTTTTTATACTTCAAACTCAATATACGAAGTACAGAAGCCAGCACGTCCAACTACCCCATTCTGTCAAATTTCTTTTATAGATTTTCAACTTTATCACAAAAACATAAGGTTCACTTTCAATTGAGGAAATTTGGCAGATTGGCTTATGCTGGCGTCTGTACACTAATATTTCGCGTACTCATATGCAGTTTAAGGTGCTTAAGTGTCTTCCAAAATTTATATTCGAAATCGTCATATTTTCGTTAAGGTATTTTAATTTTGTAACATCATTTCATTTATTTTACCAATCATATTTGATTGAACAATTCAAAGTCCAAGTATCATACGTGGACTCAATCATGTTCGGTAAAATTTTTGCTGCCTAATATCTTTTGTAATACTAATCCGAGTGAAACTACTGAACATTATTTTAGATTTTACTTAGCGTTGATTGCGCTGATCTGCAGATGTGGATGCAAATGAGAAGCTTTACCTGGAAAAAGGAAAAATTACAAGTTAGATATTTAATCGCGATAAAGTCGAAGTTTTATGTATATAGGGCAAAACATAATATAGAATAACAAGCGACATGATATTGTTCGCTATACTACATATATATAGCAGATACAGCACTGCGCTAGAAGGACAAATACCTAACTATAGCTTGTACCAAAATATTCCTACTAATAGTATAAACGCAAATGTTTGTAAGTATGGATGGATGGATGTTTTTTACTATTTCACGTAAAACTACTGAATGGATTTTAATGAAACTTTACAATAATATAGCTTATACATCAGAATAACACATAGGCTACAATTTATAAAGATATTGTGTGAATTGTCCAAAATATGACGATAAGTGTCAAGTAAGTAGGAAAAAATCTACCATCTGCGACCTATTCCGGCGTGCACTGCCAAAACCGCTAGAGGTGCACATCCTTTTTAATATTAGATATAAATGCGAAAGTTTGTGAGTATAGATGTATGGATCTATGTTTGTCACGCTTTAACACCAAAACTACTTTAACGCGGGTGAAACCGCGGGGCATAGCTAGTAGGATAGTAATATGTAATCTAGTTCTGGAACACGGATCTATAAACAACAATAAAATTCACAGTTTACGGGCCTGAAGATAATGATTGTGATTATGTCTGGGAAAACAGGTTTTATTTAGTAAATTTTTGAGTAAATGAAGCAGAGGTCAGTTATCCAATTTCTTCTATATTGTACAAATAATATTACAAGTTATTAAAATGGCTCCAAAGATTTTATGAACTTCATAGGGTTAAAACTAGAATCTACGTTACGTCACCCTACCATAAACTAAGTAAACAGACCTTGAACAACATCAATGATAATAATAATTTATTTACAAATAATTGTTTTGTTTTTAAAGATTTTCTTGTTTTATTTACACAGACACGAGTTGGTTCGTTCGATTGTTAATCTTAATCATTTTAAATGGTTCACAGCTTAATAAACTTGAATTTTAATTACTTATTGATATGAATCCAAATAT
The DNA here is from genome assembly GCA_951640165.1 of Pseudoips prasinana. Taxonomy (NCBI): domain Eukaryota; kingdom Metazoa; phylum Arthropoda; class Insecta; order Lepidoptera; family Nolidae; genus Pseudoips; species Pseudoips prasinana. The sequence goes on from OX621254.1 coordinate 13,166,806, forward strand.
ATCCTAGCTATTTTTTTTACCTAATTCATACTCAAGCAACAGAAGTCTTCGTGGTTTCACCACGTTCTGTGTTTGCTTCCTTTTGTATCATCATCATGTCAACTTAAATATTGCATTTCACTATTAAAAAAAGAATGAAATCTACTAAGCATAAGTCTATATTTCACTAAGAGGAGCAAAAGTATATCCTAGTTTTGAAGTAAAAATATGTCTGACTTAAATTAGCTGTCTTCCTTTTTAACGCGACAAGTTCCCATAATGCCGGCATATACAACATGTAACGTAATTAACGCACACCCACAAACACCCCAATTAGAATATTATGTTGTAATCATAAGACATACACTAAATTTAAAATTTAACATGTATATATATATATGCATCGTTATTTACTAAATTAGTTTCTTGGAATGAAGTTTATTTTTCTTTATTTTGTATGGAATAATGAAAGGACTTCGGCAAATCCCGGCCTGTGATGAACAAAAGTTTATTACTACTTAAAAAAGAAATTATAATATTTAAAATCCCTCCATGTCTTTTATTTCCTTGTACAACATGGGAAAATGATTTCAATTCTTAAAAGTAAATCATTTTATTCCGGCATTCATGTTTCTTAAACTGTCTTATAGGGTCTGGCTGCTTCGGTCTTTTGAGCCGTTGGGGAAATATTTATTTTTCCAGTCGTGCAGTTATTATTATATTGTCATTGTCAGAGGCGTTATAATTTCACTGTATTGAAATATGTATTATTTACATACATAATATTATCCCCAATAGTCATAATATAAATCAATAGTATGTATGGTATGTGGATTTATAAATCAATGAAGGAATCAATTCTGCATTACTATGCAGAATTGATTCCTTCAATGGCAACACTTTTTTATCTGTCATATTGAACTAATGGTATTTTTATTTACATTCGTGTTTAGGCTTGCTTGACTTGCATCGTGAATGTTTTCTTGTGGCTTGTATATTTACGACGACCTTGGGCTTTGTTTCTGGATTCTGTTTTCGACTTCCCGTCTGACCCCGGCTTTCTTGGACTTGAGATCTACGCATCATGATTTACCTCTGCTATTCGCAGCTCGGACTACTTATTTTGTCCTAAGTAACTATGACCGCGGTTATTTTTTTGAATATGTGTGAACTTACCACGGTTGTCATAAACATATCTTAACCTGTTTTACTTATTTATATATAGAAAATAGTATAATTATTACAAAAATTCGTTCCATGATCTAATACAATATTGAAATCTTGTTCACCTTATACGCCTTATAATTCATAAATCCCATGTTTTACATAAAAATTAAATATACAGGGCGATAGAATATTAGTACCCCTTCAAAATGCATATTGTTTTATTTATGTCCATTCCGGGCCATGTTTGTATGGACGGGTTGCCGATCTCCTTTGTATGAATACAAATAAAACTGCAATTTTAAAAGTCTTATTACTTTGCGTACGGTCCGTTTCAATTCGTTTTGACTGCACAGGGTTAATATGGCAATAAATTCCGTATTTTTAAATATTTTGGAATAGAAACCTACCTGTTTTCAAAATGATATAAATCGATTCAGTAAACGATTCTGAACAAACTATTTTCAGGATGTGCGTTAATTAAGTTACATGTTGTATTTTGCCCAACAAATAAGCATTGCCATACAGTGTAGCAATGTTGCTAGTATTTTGAGAACGTTATTATTATTATTTGGGGCTTGAAGCCTTGTTGGCCTCTTGCTACCTCATCCATTTCTGATCTGTTGTAGCAGATCTCCTTGATTTGTTAGAGTTTACTGCTTAATTCTATAGCTTTAATAAACTTCCAGATTGTGCAGTGAGTGTTCGTATATCATCCGGTTGCATGATATGCTGTCCCAAGTAGATTGTTATGAAGTACTCAATAGCCGCGCAACGGTTATGACGTAGCTGCTATGTTATAATAATATCACACACTATGATTATTTATTTGATTAGTGATTATCATTTTATTAATTACTGTAATAATTCTTTAATAATTTTACATCTTAAAATATTAATAATCGATATTATACTTTCAAATGGTTGTCACTGATAAAAGTATAGGTAAATAGGGTAGGAGAATTATTAAGGAGGCATTCTTTGTACGACGGTAGATAAGAACGTTACTCTGTTCGATTAAATATTGTGTGTGGAAAATATCTCGGAGTTTTAATGTGCAGAACTTACGAGTGCGTAACAAGATACTTCTGTAACTTTACGTACTTCTGGGAACTTCACGAACGGCAGAAAATATAGAATAGACTTTTATTTAAAATTTGAGTAACTTTTTTTGTTAAATTTGAGCAAACTTTATAAATACTAACTTACCAGTAAACATTTCACGTTTAAATCTTGAGTAACCTGTTCACCAGTAAAAGATCTACGTCAATTTTTAGTTTAGTCTAATTATAAGCTAATATTTATTGTTTTTACATGCCTTTCTCAGAAACTTAATTACAAGTGTCAACAAACTCTTACGCAAATCACAGTGTGCTAATTGTGAGAATAGAGGCACTTCCCCTAGTTTAACAGTTTCCTCATGAGTTTCCATGAAAATACGATACTTAAGTTTAACACTTATATCGTATAAGTAAGATCAGCTTATTGCCTATTGATCTCACTGGTGCGTAAGAGTACTTCGATGAGCACGTTAAGCTGTCGGTCCCGGTTGTAGCGGTTAAGCCATGTCAGGTAGAAAAAGTGATACTTAGAACAATATTATGTCTAACAGAATTAAAATAGAAGTGCCACGTGCAAGCAGCTCCGAGAAGTCGCTGTGTACTGGGACATGGCGCGAATGCGGGGCACCAGAGTAGCATATCCTGAGTACTGTTAACAAAGTTTAAGTACACCGACAACTGCCCTCTTAAATAATCCCTATTGTTGTCCATTCTTTGGTTGTCTGAAAGAGATCACATGTTAGTGATAAGACCGCCAATTGTATATTTTATAATTATATGCTCCTGTACTGTCTGATTTCAATATTGGTGTACAATAAAGAGTTAATCTATCTATCATATCCGTGTTCCCGGGGCTCCTCCCATCAGGCGCCCAATGGGTGGAGCCCCGGGAACACGGATATCCTCCGGTATAAACTGACAAAATTTTTTGACTCTTACACTATGCATTGACCTTATTTTTTTAATTCATTATACTTATTTGACATTATTTTGCTACTTTGGATATAATTTTAATAATTTTGTTACTTTGACATTATTTGACTGTTTACTGTTTAATTTAATGAATTGTTATTTTAATGCAATGCAATGCGTGGTTATAATGTGATTCTTGAATACTATTTAAGATAATGTAAAAATAAAAAATACTGTTCGCATGCCTTATTTTAAGGTAGAATATAGAGCACTATACCAACACTGTAACAACTTGTACTTTTAACCTATGTTCTGTGCTGCAGCTGTTATATTGACATTATAAACGTATACTTACATTTATTTAATTTAAATAAATATGCCTAACTTAATTTCTTCCTTGCGCAGTAAGAACATTACCCCACGCTACTGTTAAACAAGTTGACTAAGTCGGGGTAACAATAATGGCCTCAACTGTCAAATTGACCGTGTTAATCTAAAAACAACAAAAAACCGAAGGTTGTTCCCAACACAATGGACAGTACGTAAATGCGTAAGAAATGACAGCAGTCCATTTTGTATACAGAGGCTAAAACCTGCACGTCCCTCCATCGCGGCGTCTTGTCACCGGTCATGGTGAACGCACACAATAACTTAGATGCAAAAACTGTGTAGGTATAATTACAATCAGCACCTTAATAGAACACTGTGAAAACATCATCATCATATCAGCCGAAAGACGTCCACTGCTGGACAAAGGCCTCCCCCAAAATCTCCACAATTGCCGGTCTTGTGCTATTCGCATCCAGCAGTTTCCAGCGACCCGCACAAGATCATCGGTCCATCTTGTAGGGGGCCTGCCCACGCTGCGTCTTCCGGTTCGTGGTCGCCACTCGAGAACCTATCTGCCCCAACGACCGTCGGATCTACGAGCTATGTGCCCCGCCCACTGCTACTTTAGTTTTGCAATTCTTCGGGCTACGTCGGTGACTTTGGTTCGCCTGCGGATTTCGACATTTCTGATTCGATCCCGCAGGGAAACTCCGAGCATAGCCCTCTCCTTTGCTCTTTGGGTGACCTTGAGCCTTCTAATAAGGCCCATAGTGAGCGACCACGTCTCTGTTCCGTATGTCATCACTGGCAACATACACTGGTCGAAGACTTTCGACTTGAGACACTGCGGTATTTTGGACGAGAAGATGTTACGTAGCTTCCCGAACGCTGCCCAGTCGAGTTGGATTCTACGATTGACCTCCTTCTCGAAGTTGGACCTACCTAGTTGGATGGTCTAAGTCTGTGAAAACAGCTGATAATAAATTCGTAATAAAGATGCTGTAAACGTCTAATTATTACCAATCGCCGTGTCGTCGACTGTGTTTCATAAATTAAAACCGATTATATTGTTCTCATATATATCTATACATATAATAAAATCGTAGGAAAGTTAAAACTGTACACTAAATATTTTTTTTAAAGGATCGGAGGGTGATCTACATTCGATATCGAAGGCAAAAATATAGTTTTTAGAATTATTGTCTGTTTATCTGTTTGTCTGCGTGTATGTCCGGGCTAAACTCAAAAAGTACTTACTTCAAATTTTGTATGAATATTACTAAGAGGTCGGGTCAACATATAGGCTACATATTATCACGCTAATTTAGCGCGGGTAAAACCACGGGGCACAGCTAGTTATTTATATATATACTATATATATATTTATTATATTTCAGCACGCTCAAGGTCCAACATCTAAAGAGCAATGGAGAGGGCTATGCTTGGAGTTACTCTGCGGGATCGAATCAGAAATGTTGAGATCCACAGGGGAACGAAAGTTGACATTTTTCTAGTGTGAAACAGCTTGATACTTATATTTAAATTCTTTTAGGGTGGCTGATGTCCAGTCTTACCACAAATATACAAGAATACATGGCCTACCATTATTGGCTGTGTTGTGCACAATGCATTGTGGAATTCTTTTGGAGAGGCCTTTGTCCATGAAATATCCCTACATAAGAAAAACGTATAATTAGAAATTACAACACCAATTTCCCTGCACAGAAGTAAGCTGGCAAAATTTATTAGGGTTACCAACATTTAGAAAGCGAATATAAGCTAATTACAATGCAATTTCGCTTCATATTACCGCTTGGGCAACGGCCGCCATTTTAAAATTTCAAATGTTACGCACCAATTTGTTAACTAGGCTAATTGTCAAAGTGATCAATATTGTTATTTGTTTGGTTAATAAAGGAAAATTTGTTTCGTATATGAATGATTAATGTCAGATACAATGAGCTAGCCATTTGTGTGAAAGTGAGGGAATATACAGGCCTGTGTTTTAGCACACTTGCAAATTAAAGTACTGCGTTGGTTGATGGCTACTCTTCTATAAGTTTTGCCATAATAGTGGGAATTCGGCAAGGAGCATTACACATACCAATCTTACTAATATTACAAATGTGAAAGTTTGTTTCCGGTGGATCTTTGGGGGTGATCATTGTCCAGCCCTTTGTTCAGCAGTGGAAGTCTTCCGGCTGATATGATGATGATGAAAGTTAGTTTATTTGGATGTTTGTTACTTAATAAAGTACCTACTTTTTCTACTGTTTTGTTACTTTTTCACGATCGAACCACTTGTCCTAGTCAAGCCTTAGTGGTTCAATCGTTGATGGTTAGAAACCAGGGATAGCATAGACTGGTGTTGATATCAGTGTAGGGCACAAGCTCCTATCCTTCCACAATTTAAATAGTAATATCTAAACAGGCTGTCAATCAGTTTTTATACTTACACAGTACAATGTATGTGTGTGTTTAAGAAGCTCAGTTTTTCATTCAAACTACCATAAACTCAGTATGTAAAGTTACACAAGAGTCGTAATTATAAGACAAACAATAAGTTTTGAAACCACTGGTCGCACGATCTTGAGATCTGCGTGACGGTAATAAAATGCTGCTGAGAACTTTCGTCGCGGTTTTTGGCAGATCCTAGTTGAAATTCTTTGACACTTATAAAACAGAGAAAACCTTTTGCCAAGTCAGGATATACATAGAAAATATGGCTACTTTAAAAGCTTATGCCAAGTGTTCGGTGACATTGGCCGCGGGTGTGCTCAAAATTTGTACGTATTCCAAATGAAGAATGATTTGTGCTGAATAAATATTTATTCGGTTCTTATGTTTTTATATTTAATTTTTTAGGCCCTATCTCCATATTTTTTGAAGTTTTATGAAATTACTTTGTCATTCTCTAGAATATAGTTTCTATTGCGGTTTTGTGTTATTTTTCTATATTTTTGTATTTATTCCTTGACTTATATACCGAATACATAGATTTTCCTTTCTTGAAAAGCCTTAAAAGCATGTAATAGAGTATAATAAAACATAAAATATCGTCTAGCATCGTGAAGTATAAAAAACTCATTTTTCAATTTCCACATTTCAAATACAAATTTGCGTATGTGTATTTTGAATACACATTTGCATAGTAGTAATCATTTTTTTTTTATTGTGTCATTGTGAGTGTGTAATATATTTAACTGTATCTAACTTAACACTAATTTTTAGTTAAAATTTGTTACTTACTAACAGGTGGGCATTGTTGCCTAACAAGTTATAAAATAAATTATTATTATTATCAATATCTAGCATTCCAAAGTGTACCACCCCGTTATATATAGAACACACACTAATTTAATTCAAGCTATATACCTGACCAAATTACAACTCTATTGAGAAAAGATCAACATTATAATCAACCTATTTCAAAACACAAACAAACGAAACTCATAAAGAAATACTAACACATTATTAAAATAACAATGAAGAAAGATAATGGTTATTATTGTCCACGGTTTTTTATTACATATTAGTACAACACTGCTTATTACTTGGCTGGTAATAACTTAATTATAAGAGATAGAGACGTTTGAAAATAAGCACAGCGGTGAAGCCTTGAATTCGTTAATGTAATTATTAATCCGGACAAACTGTAATAGACGACTAAGGAGTCAATTACTAATTTAAATGGGAAACATTTCCTCTACTTAATATATGGAAATTGTAATATTAATTTTGCAAACCTTGTACTATAGCTATTAATAAAAGAGATGAAATATTGACGTATTTCAATACATTTCAATTCTAATGTACCAATATATTCTATACATTGTTAATTGACGAAATTATTAATTCTATATATCTTTTCTGTTCTATTTATTGGGAATAGAACAAAAAAGATATGTTTCTCTTTTATCGTACATTTAGTATTTTTTTTTATGTTTCTGTGTTTCTCTATTTTAATTTCATTTTAAATTTAAACGTTAATATAAGTTCAATTTAATTTACATTAGTAGTATAGTTTTAATATTGTTTCGTTAATTGTGTTTATATGTATATATATTTAGTGACAATTTACGAATGTTGTATACATTTGTAGAGAATTTTTTTTTTAATCTCAATATCTTGTCTTCTTTAAATATTTAGTGTTAAGTTGGTGATGTATATATTCTAATTAATAAAAAATAATATAAACATTCTCTCGTTTATGTAACACGACTACGATATTCACGCTTTAACCATAATCCTATTCATTGTTATATTATAAAGAAGATTTCTATTTATTTCATCATGTTTATTATAGACAATTAGTGCATCTAGAATTACTACAGAACGTCATTTAAGTCACCGAGGTGTACCGAAGTATAGTAGTAAAGATTGTAATCAAGATTGTAGTCAAAAACATCGGCCCTTCTCAATGAACGCATCCAAACTTTATGGTCAAAAGATTATGGAAAGTACCGTATTCGGTTATTTCAAATGTAGGTCATGGATTATGCAAAAATGTAAGCAAAATTAAATAATAATTTTATGAGGTTTGTGGTTTCTGGCCTAGCAAGAATAACAGGGCCACCCTGTACTATCCCGTGGGAATATTAAATGGCGACTAAGAGATATAACAGGTAGTCTAAGAGATATAGTAGTAGGCAGCAGTGCCTTCCGTGTAATAACTACCACCCAACTGCGGTCGCCAAACTAAGACTAAGGCAATCCCCTTCAAATGGCAACGTTATAGAAACCTTTGGAAAAGCCTTGTCCAGCAGTGGAATATATTAGGCTGGAGATGTGATATCAAAACTATAAGCAATACCGATAATCGAGTGTCATTTTAGCCACCAAATTGTACCACAGCTTAAGAGAGGTTGTAATACTCCAAGAAATGTCAGTCTTTTGTGATTCGTTACATTTTAGTGGCACAATACTAGATTCAGTTTATCACGCTCTATCTTTACGACTTACTGAATGCTCCGCAGTGGGTCACGATAATTACAAAACGTTGATTACGCAGATAATTACGTAGTACATGTATAATCGTATTTGAACATGTAAGTGTAATATCTTAATTTGTACTGATTCTGAATTACCACCCAACTGTTGTTGCCAACTCGCATGCCAGGCGCGATGACTAAGGCAAACCCTTTCAAATGGCAACGTAATAGAAACCTATGGGAAAGCCTTGTCCAGCAGTGGAAGATATTAGGCTAGAGATGTGATAGCAAAATTATAAGCAATACCATCGAGCGTCATTTTAGCCACCAAATTGTACTGTAGCTTAAGAGAGGTTGTAATACTCCAAGAAATGTCAGTCTTTTGTGATTCGTTACATTTTAGTGGCACAATACTAGATCCAGTTTTATCACGCTCTATCTTTACGACTTACTGAATGCTCGGCAGTGGGTCACGATAATTACAAAACGTTGATTACGCAGATAATTACGTAGGAGATGTATAATCTTATTTGAACATGTAAGTGTTATATCTTATTTTGTACTGATTCGTTACTGTTTCACCTATTACCACTATCTATAGACAGTGGTAATAGGTGTAAACAACCTATAGTTTGTATTCAAATCATTTCTTCAAAAGAAATAATTAAATTTATTCAGCACTTTGGTATGGTCTGTTTTATTAATTTTTTTTTAATCATAATTAAGTACTATTATATTAAAAATTTAAGATATCGTGTAGTTGGCTAGCGTAGAAAGTTCTTAATCAGTAGCTTTACTTAAGCGACTATTAATTAGCTTTGGGCACCCTTATGGGGTGCGGACCACAGCTCACGAGGCCGCTGAGGTAATAAGACAGAATTCTAAATGGAGATGTGATCACTGAAATGACTTGCTACCAGAAAAGTAGGTTCGGTTAGGTCGAACAGTAGGCACCCTAGCTAATCTGCGTATGTAAGTATGAGACTAACTTTCGTATGCAGGAATTAAGCATATTAGGCAATTTCTTTCGATCAAAATAGTTTGAAGAAACGTAAAAAGATAACTACAGAATAAAGGTTTACTATATTACGGGCTCACTAAGTTTAAGTATACAATTGTTGTCCAAAGTTAAATCCCATATAGTTTCTATTTTATTACTTCAATTTATAATAAAATAAAATAAAAAAGGTTTTTATTCACGTAGACTTTAAAAAAGCGCTTGTAAATAGTCAGAACATGTTTGTAGTAATATAGTTGTATACATTAGATATTATTTCTAGTAACATAGATATTTAGGTACGGTCTATTTTTTCTTACTTGTCTTATTTAGTACACAAATATGGCGTACTGGTAACCAAAGACAATTGATAGAGTTGGGAAATTATCGAATGAAGGACTGAACGAATTCATACAGCTGTAACCGAATGATATTAGTAATGTAGGATTTCCTGACAAACAATATTTTAGTTTTGGCCCTGGGAATAAATTAGCGTTGATAATTTTGTAGTAAGCTGCCAGAATATCACACATTATCTTAATCACAGAAATAATTCCTGAAATATATCGTTGGCCTATATAAAAAATAATACAAAACTATTTTTAATTTATTTATTAATTTGATTCACTACATGTATCTTCACTCCTGGAGTCTTCCGATTCTGACAGGTGTATAATGAAACCCTGGGTAGGTGCATCTGTTGCAGCATCTAAAAGTCCGTCAAGCTGCATCATTTTATCCTCTTCTTTTTTATATGGTTTATACAATTATTCCAAGACATCGTACCAATTTGGCTTAAGCCTTCTTTTAGTAACTCCTTGACTTCAGCCATTTTAAAAGTTTTATTATTTTTGCCAACATAAGATTTTAACTGCGCCCATATCAGTTCAATTGGGTTTAATTCGCAATGATAGGGCGGAAGGCGTAAAACGATAACATTTTTGCGGGCCGCCATTTGATCCACAACTTTTGTATTAAATAGATTTCTGTTAAATTTAGATAAAAGTTGCGCTTTTATCTCATTCTCTTCAAAATTGATATGTTCCTCCTGTAGCCACGCTTGTATATCTGCCTTCCACCAACTCATGTTTGGCACTCGTTCTGCAAGTCTGGAGTGGTACGGTGCATTGTCTAGTACTATAACCGAGCCAAGTACCACTTTACTCAAAATTTTTTCAAACCTGTAATGCAGATTATTCCATTATTTTATTTTCATCTTGAGTTAATAAATGTTCGATAACACGATTGTCTTTAATTATTTATCCACAAACCATAATGCTTGCATAGCTTAAGTAGCATAAGTATGTTTTTTTATTTATGGTTTATGTTGGATTACGGTGAGAAATAATTAAATAAAATCCAATTATTATTGTTATTCAGGATTGTTTATAGAATTCCCAATATGAATAAATAACATTAAAAAAGATTAATTTACTTACCTTGTATAAACAAAACAATTGCACTAAAATAACAGTCGTATGCAATATCGATGTCCTTGAAGAATAGCCAAAGGTCGTCAGTCCAAAGAATAAAACCGTCCAAATCACAGAAAGAATCAACAGAGTCCAGTAGAAAGCCAAATCGTTACACTTCAAACACACACAGAGAGCACCCGTAAAGTACAACATAAAGCGAGACGACGAGACGAATGACAGGACGTATCCCGTCAAGTCAAAAAAAATCACTTGTCAAATAATACTTTTAGTCTACGACCAGTTACAACAAAAACTTTAGTTTTTAAAAATAATGCCTTACATTACCATACACACATATAATTTGAGATATATATATATAAACATTCTGCTTTATTATTCAGTTTTTTACATTAAAATTATACAGTTCACACTGGTCAGAATCATTCATTCGCTTTTCCCTTCTCTAAGTTCCGAAGACAAACTAGCATTTTGAAATGTCAAATTGCCAATATAATTATTAATCTGTGAAAATGGATCCGGATATTATTTTGATTTTAAGAGAATTAATGTGTTTGGATGGTTAATTTGAAGCAGTTTTTGGTGTTATTTATATAGTATGTGTTTCTTCCAACAATCAAGATGTTCATACCTAACTAAAAGTGCGTGATTGATGACGAAACTAGTGATTTTCGTGCCGAGTAGTGTTTGTTTACCAAATAAGACAAGTAAGAAAAAATCCTGTGTACATCTTTTATGAAAACATTTATAAAATTTATTTTATTACAGAAATGATATTTAGCTAGCTCGTATCAAGTTATTGTCAAGAGATTTGGGAGCTCAACTAGTGTTTCCAGAGTTAGGTACGCAAAGACTATTTTGTGTCTGTTTTAACAGAAATAATATAAGCTTACCGGTTTGATCCTTTTGTATATTTAATAACCAATAATAGACATTTATAGAAACATACACTAAAATATTTACAAATAATATGACTACTTTGCCAATGTCATTAGAATCATTTTGACAGTCAAAGATATTCATTCTGAAAGATTAAAAAAACATCGGCCCTTCTCAATGAACGCATCCAAACTTTATGGTCAAAAGATCATGGAAAGTACCGTATTCGGTTATTTCAAATGTGGGTCACGGATTATGCAAAAATGTAAGCAAAATTAAATAATAATTTTATGAGGTTTAAAGAGTTGATATGGGTTCAATTCATATTACAGTAACCATAAAATTTGGCAATTAATGTATCTAAAGACTGGCAGTTCTTTTAAAATATCTTTAAACATTTAAAGGTGATGAAAAAATTGGTTAACATTAATTGGGATCTTCGTTTAAGGTGTTGATAGCTCGTTGCACAGACCTGTCGTTACCCTATTGTCAGACTCATTCTAGCCGCTCAATAAGCATGACATTTACCTATCGTATGGGCAGTGGTTACCCTAATGTAAGAGTTGTTCAAGCCGCCCAGTAGGCCTCCGATATGGCTTAACGACAAATTGTTGCATAATAGCTACAACCGGGACCGGCAGCTTAACGTGCCCTTCGAAGCATGGAGACGCTCAGAAATTAAACCACTTTGGCTGTCACCAATCTATGGACTGACCGCGATCCTCGTTGCTTAACCTCGCCGATCGCTTACGGGACGGTGTGAGCATCTAGCTATGAGTATCACATAACAGCTTCTGTCTAATGACAGCCGACGCCGATAGCTTTGGCGGTCACGCATCTATAGACTGACCGCACGCCTAGGTGCTTCATTGACGCTTAGGAAAGGGGTGAGAAACTAGATAAATTCTGAGCCTTAAAAAAGATTGTTACTTATTTGTCTTTAGGTTGACGTTGGTTCATCATCATCATTATTTAGATATCTTTGATTAGAAGGAATGATTATTATTTAAATAAGGGTTAGTTATAATATCCTGGGTCATTATTCTCACACACGGGAAATCAAGCAGAGCTTGTACTATGGAAATCAGGAAACTGATATAATACATATACTACTTTTCTTTTGTAAATACATGCTTATATAGATAATTACATTCAGAAACATGTTCATGCACACAAATATCTGTTCTCGATGGGAATCGAACCCACGACCTCGAGCGTGAAAAGCAAGCATTTGCTAACCACGCTAACATTATTATTTAAACTAAGAGAGAGAATTGTAGATATCAATTTAATGTAGTTAGTTAACATTTATCTATGTATATAATTAACTTTTTTGTAGGCTTACTTTTTCTTTCTAATGTAGTTAGTTAAGTTTATCCATAAGTTTATTTAGATTCTTAAGGTTTTATTTCTAGTACTGTGCTAATTTAATTTATATATTTCATACAAATAAAAACTTCCGCATTTAATAATTAAAATTTATTTATTTTTTTCAGGCCATCTACTTAAATCTAAAATGTTTTAATCTATACAATAATATAATTTAAATGTACAGCTTCTAAAGGTGCCACAACATGCACAATGACATTGGTGAGTAACACTGATACAAAACAAGGTACAGGCTAGTCAGTATCCTCATATTGCAAACACTTAAAATAATAATAATTATAACTAAAAACTATTAATATTAGGTACACAATTATACAAGGTACAGTATTATTTATTACTCAATAATCTTAATACAGTGTTTCTAAAATTATGTAAATTATAAAATTCATGTGATATTTTAAAGTCATTTTGATGCAACACAGGGCGTGTGAGGTAGGTCTCTAAAAATAAGGCTTTTAATAAGAAAATATCTAAAGGGCCGGAAGCTCTCACATAATTTGTACATATTTCTCTCAACTTTATGAAGGTTCTCAACACAACCGTTACAAAGAACCAAAATGAAGTGTATAAATATTATTATCATGTGAAGTGTGCCTAATAACTGTATATAAAGGGAATGTTATGTAATTTACTTAATAAAATGTCTTTTTTACAGTTATAATGTTAATAAAGTCTTGTAACATTTTATTTTATGTATATTGGAACGAAGTTCCTTATCGCGCGTTGTGAAAGGGGGCTAGACGGAAAAAAATCTTACGAAAAGTTGTCACGACACTTTTTGCAGCTGCGCGGCGTGCGCATGTTTCTCTGTCTGTCTGTCTCTCTCTCTCTCTCTCTCTTATAGAAAGCAAGCCAGATATTTTCATTTCTATTTCGCATTGAACAGTGTGGTGTTGCGACGATTATTTTTGTTGAGTGTATACAGGTTTTTTGTACATAATAAATAATAAGAAATAACTTCGTTCCATCCGGGTGTCCCTTGACACCTCTCAAGTTTTTTTGATAATGGAAGCTACAGGTTGCTGTTACTCGATATCCGAAAATTAGAAGTCAAAATATAAAATGTCCCACACTGTATAGTTTCACAAAATCAATGGTAAGTGATTGTTCTTGACCGGTCAGTAAGGGACAGTTTCAGCTCCCGCTCGACTTTATTTCCGGAGAAGTATTGAAAGCCTACTAAATTTAAACGTTGCGATAAAATTTTACAGTAAAGACGAGAGAGAGAGACAAGTCGTCTAATAAACAAGGCTACAAACAGAAAGAACAAAAGGATCCGGGAATCAGAAACCACGTTAACCCATTCTTATTCTTTATTGTACACAGAAAATAAACATTTCATACATGTGTATTTGTAAATTAATGTACAAGTGCGAGCTTAACTCATTGATGAGTTTTCTTCCAGCAAACCACTGACAGAGGGAGATTTGTAGAAGGGTAAAAATAGTGTACAGCATCAAAAGAAAAATAAAATTAAGTGATGCTAATGGCTACTACCAACTGGTAGGAATAGATATATATCTACATACGAATACATTATAATAATACAAACAAATTACATACTATACACACTACATATATATGAAACTCCTACATATTAGGTCTTTACCTATGAAATTGCCGTTCTGCAGTACTGGCCATTTCAAATCAAAATAATTTTTGTTTGGCTAAGAATTCTAATTTCAAATTAATTTTATTTTAAAAACATGGATTCTTTTTTCCAAAAGTAGTCATTTTTTTATTGATTAGTGTTACATTTTCATCGCATTTCAATCTTTTTCGTCATCATGGATACGTTAAAAATTCGAGTAATTATGGAATATGAGTACCGTCGTGGCAGCAACGCGGCACAAGCGGCACGCAACATCAACGACGTTTACGGAGGTAACACTACAAACCAACGCACCACCTGTTATTGGTTTGCTCGCTTCCGTTCTGGAAATTTCGACCTGAAAAATGAACCTCGCGGTCGTCCGAAGACTTTGGTCGACAATGACGAATTAAAGGCGGTTGTGGAAGCTGATGATACACAATCTACGGCTGAATTAGCAGCAGCTTTCGACGTTAGCGTCAAAACAATATTGGTCCATTTGCGTCAAATTGGCAAGGTAAAAAAGCTTGACAAATGGGTGCCCCATGAACTCAATGATCGCCAGCGCGAAGTACGCGTCGAGACGTGCCTTGCACTGCTCAACAGACACACAAATGAAGGAATTTTGAACCGCATTGTTACCTGCGATGAAAAATGGATTCTGTTTGATAACCGCAAGCGCTCAGCAAGTTGGTTGGATCCTGGTTCAGCACCTAAACAATGCCCTAAACGAAAACTTACCCCTAGAAAAGTGATGGTCACTGTT
The DNA here is from genome assembly GCA_951640165.1 of Pseudoips prasinana. Taxonomy (NCBI): domain Eukaryota; kingdom Metazoa; phylum Arthropoda; class Insecta; order Lepidoptera; family Nolidae; genus Pseudoips; species Pseudoips prasinana. Next base: position 13,182,238 of record OX621254.1, read on the forward strand.
TGGTGGTCTAGCGCCGGTGTGATTCATCACAGCTTCTTACCAAACGGGGTGAGCATTACTGCAGATGTGTACTGTGAAGAACTGAGCACAATGATGGAGAAGCTGGCGCATCTCCAACCAGCATTGGTCAATCGCTCGTCTCCGCTGCTCCTGCACGACAACGCGCGACCTCATACTGCACAGCAGACGGTCTCCAAGTTGCAAGAACTGGGGTTGGAAGCTCTCCGTCATCCGCCCTACTCACCAGACCTTGCGCCTACAGACTACTACTTTTTCCAGAATTTGGATAACTTCTTGGCGGGAAAAAAATTCAATACCCGAGAGGCAGTACAAAATGCCTTTGAAGAATTTGTTGCCTCCCGTCCAGCTGATTTCTTTAAGAAGGGCATCAATAAACTGCCACTGCGATGGCAAAGATGCATTGTGTTACGCACTCGTAGGTTCTGCACATTAAAACTCCGACATATTTTCCACACACAATATTTAATCGAACAGAGTAACGTTCTCATCTACCGTCGTACAAAGAATGCCTCCTTAATAATTCTCCTACCCTATTTATACTTTTATCAGTGACAACCATTTGAAAGAATAATATCGATTATTAATAGTTTTAAGATATAAAATTATTATAGAATTATTATAGTAATTAATGAAATGATAATCACTAATCAAATAAATAATCATAGTATTATAACATAGCAGCTACGTCATAACCGTTGCGCGGCTATTAAGTACTTGATAACACTCGGCCATCCTGTGAAGGTCGTGTCCCACGGCCCGCGTTCTGCTGCGCTTCGGAGCTGAACCCAGAGTCCTGGAATAGAAATATGCTTCCGCAGTAACTTGTTGTTTATATACATTTTAAGCATTACTATAGAATGTTTTATATACTAAAGAGTTATAACTCTGAAACTGAATTTTGTAGTTTTTTTTTTTGAATAACGCTCGCTATATGGAATTAAATCCCTGTGTTACGAGGTACTATACATACATATAATTGACGAACACAACCACACGGAGATTCAGAATCAGAACAACTAATTATGGGTCACACATATAGATTTACTGCGCGAGAATCAAACCTGAGACACGAAGCGGCGAGGCGACTGTCTTAACCGCTGCGCCACACCTGAAGTAATGGTCATACTTATTTGATCAGCTGTAGGTATTTCTGTTTAGTCACAACGTTTTCATTTCTATTCTTCTGAACACAGAATACAGTACATAGAACTTACAAAAATTATCAGTATCATTGCCAAATAGTGACTACTTTCAGTTAACATACAACTACCCCGGTTATAAAAATCAATCATAATGGACAGCATGTCCATGAAACGAATACAACCAAAATGTAAAGGATTATACTGTTGATAGCAAAATGACGTGGAAGTCACACAGCTTCTATGTATTCCAAACCACACAGCTTTTATGCATCCCATACCACACAGCTTTTATGTATCCCAAATCACACAGCTTTTTTGTATCCCACACCCCACAGCTTCTATGTATCCCAAATCACACAGCTTTTATGTATCCCAGATCACACAGCTTTTATGTATCCCGAATCACACAGCTTTTATGTATCCCAAATCACACAGCTTTTATGTATCCCAAATCACACAGCTTTTATGTATCCCAAATCACACAGCTTTTACGAGTAGATATTTTAAGCAATTTTCCGAAGAAAATCAATTCAAACACATTAAATGCAATAGGCAGCCCTCGCTCCAATGGCCAAGCTCAACAAGTCAATCGCACTTTATAAAATGGTCTTAAAACTCCAAATACACATCTTCCCTTTCAGATACATTTACTTCCGAGACCAAACTAAATGAACTACAGACTAATAGGGTAACTGCTAAACTTCAGATCGTAAAGAACACGACTACGATGAAATATTCTGATTTTGAGCCATTATTCGCGTATTTTATTATCTTTAACGATGTAATTTGTTGATAAATTTGAATCTGAATTATCGTAAGTCTAGTAATAATACTTTGTATATTGTCATCCTGTAACTAAAGTTAATAGCCAATCAGAATTGTCAATCATAAGTATTGTTAGTGGGATTTCTACTCAGTGCATGTACATGTTTCATCAGTTGTGAGCCATCAACGAGCTATCCGAGGAATTAAATCGCATACAAGGGTGAAACTAAAGCTGCGTAATCAGCAATAACTTTAATTTTGAAGCCTATTAAATATATTTGGAAATGTTTGAGAGATTGAACCACAACAAGTGTTTTGAGCTCGTAACTATGGCAATGTTTCTCTTCGTTAGTGGTCACCGAGCTAACATTATTACTATTAATCATGGTTTGTCCAATGAATAGATCAATATCCAATGTTATGAAATTAGTTAATTAGACTTTTCCGTTCAATCGAGTGAATTCTCACATGCTCTACCGAAACTTTCCATAATAGTAGTGCTAGGTTCGATTATAATTCTTAAGTTCTGAACTTGCGAGATCCAAAGTAAATTGATTTTACTGCCAGTTGCTATGTATGCTCTGAGCTGTTTGCCATCGACCGTCACTGTTCTTTAATATATATCTATCACTATAATTATCATAAGTGATATGCAATATTTCACTAACCTCATGTGGTGGGTTTCCTGATGTCTCGACACTTCCGGCGCCAAACCAGCAGGCCTCAGTGGTGTGTCCGCTGCGTTGGCTCTCAATTCGGGAATCCTCGAATTATATGCAATAGCATCTCGTGATAATACTTCGTCATAGTGTCCTTATCATCCTTAGTTCTCGCCAGCATGTGTTCCAGATCGCGGGAAAGTTACCCTCAGCATCTCCTTCCATCCATCCCAGGTGAGGTCATAGTTTTCAAGATTTGTAAACGTGCGATCAGTGTCGTCCCAACTGTAGACGTCGCCGAGCTGGTCTATTTTGTGAGACCTATCGTTTTTTTTTGTTATTCACATTGTTAATGCGACCGACGTCTAAGAAAAAAAAATCGCTATTTTGATCTTCAGAGCTGTTTGATTCGTTGTGCTTCCTTTTAAGTTTCCCCAAACAGGCGAAATATGGTCCAGGCATTGTGGGTAAAATCACACTTCTGAAATGTTACGCACTCGTAGGTTCTGCACATTAAAACTCCGACATATTTTCCACACACAATATTTAATCGAACAGAGTAACGTTCTCATCTACCGTCGTACAAAGAATGCCTCCTTAATAATTCTCCTACCCTATTTATACTTTTATCAGTGACAACCATTTGAAAGAATAATATCGATTATTAATAGTTTTAAGATATAAAATTATTATAGAATTATTATAGTAATTAATGAAATGATAATCACTAATCAAATAAATAATCATAGTATTATAACATAGCAGCTACGTCATAACCGTTGCGCGGCTATTGAGTACTTGATAACAATTGATTGCATGGGTGATTACTTCGATTAATACAAATAAAAAAATTCATGAAAAAAATTCGTTTAAATTTTTTCATACAAAACGGCAATTTCATAGGTAAAGACCTATTATACTAATACATATATTATAGATTACAGTGATTGTGACAAAAAGTCCCAGCTGTACCGAGTATACGAAACTTGTTACAAATGGGTAGAAGCATTAAAGCGGCTTTTTTTCAAACACGTCCCGGGAAATCGTTGCATCGGGTACTTTACAAATATATAACCGACGGGCACATAGTAAATCCAAACTCAGAACAACTAATGAATGGAAGAATGGACGGGCACCGTAGCCTAGTTGGTAGTGCTCCTGCCTACGAAACTGGTGGTCCTGGGTTCGAATCCCGGTAAGTGCAAATATTTGTGTGATGAGCAGAAATATTTGTTTCTGAGTCATGGATGTTTTCTATGTATTTAAGTATTTATCTATCTATATAAGTATGTATATCGTCGCCTGGTACCCTTAGTACAAGCTTTGCTTAGTTGGGGGCTAGGATGATCTGTGTGACATTGTCCATATAAAAAAAAAATTATTAGCCTGACAAGCCTGACGAACTATTTATGGGTCACACCGATAGTTGTCCAATGCGGGAATGGAACCCGGGACACAAAGTGGCGAGACGACTGTCACACAACTGCGCCACACGTGCAGTCAAAGTCTACAACATTATCTAATCACCTGACAGTTTAAAGGTATCCAGCCTAATGAAATAGGTAAAGGAAAAGGGGAAAAAACATAGTATTTTTTTATTTTATTTTATTAGGGAAGCTAACAGCTACATACAATTGGTTACAAATTTTGGTAAGTAAATGCCAATAACAAGCTTCCACAACTAGTTAACTAAATGGATGCATCGCCGGTCTACTCAATTAATTACAGCAATGACAATTCTATAAATGGTTTTAAAAGATTGAGCCAATAGTGCTATACAAAGATTTATACATTATCAATGAAATATCTAGTTAATTTGGATCTGGTAGAATTTTTGCTAGTAGTAAACAGATCAATAAAATCAAAGCTACTGTCACCATTTAACTTGTTAAATTCATTGAACACTCTAGGCAGAACGCTGTTAACTCTAAAATTGGTGTGGCATGGAGGACAGTGTAACAAGAGATTTTTACGTAAATTTCTTACAGGTATTAACAACTTGATTTTTGAAAGAAGTTCGGGACAGTCGATATCACCCTGGGCAATATTGAGAAGAAAAGTGTAAATGTTTTACTTTTCCACATGAGATTAAATACTCAGAAATCAAAACAGAGTCCACAAAAAAGCAATGTTGCGAACTCGGGAACTGTATATTGCAGTTCTCAACATTTAATTTAGTGGACAAACTTCCTTGTACCTGTCTGTATACCCCGAATCCTAATCTTAATTCGCAATCTTTCCCTCGCTAAACTACACTAATAGCAATTATACGCTTAATTACTCACAGTTTTAAGTTATCAACCCAGCATTGCGTCAGAGCACAAGACATTAAATTTGAATTATTCGAGCACTTTTTACTTACATAACTGTTATTATTAAATGTAAAAGGTTCCCACATTTGGAGAAGTTACTGAAATAACATTCGAGTTCCGTGTTCAAGGAATAGCGTTTTAGTAATTAGTTGAGCTAATTAAGAGGAAATAAAGTTGTAGACTTACTTATCGTGTGAGTAGTGGTTACCCTTGTGTCAGAGTTATTCAAGCCGCCCAGTAGGTCTCTGACATGGCTTAACGACTGTTGTCTAATGACTACAACCGGGACCGCCAGCTTAACGTGCCCTCCGAAGCATGGAGATGCTCAGAAATAAAAACCACTTTGGCGGACCCATCTATGGACTGACCGCGAGCCTAATTGCTTGACCTCGCCAATCTCTTACGGACCGGGGAGAGCATCTGGCTATGACGCGGTTTATGAGTTGGTAGATACATATGTACTAGCCTAAAACATTGAGTATGTACTAGCCTTTCACGCCGCAGGTCGTGGGTTCGAGTCCCACCCAGGATAGATATTTGTGTGCATGAACATGTCTCTTTAGGACAAACAGTCCTGGTGAAATTATCTATACAAGTATATATTTCCAAACGAAAGAAAACTATATGTAGTACTAGCTGTGCCCCGCGGTGTTCCCCGCGTAAAATTTTATAAATTTTCTTTGCTATAAACCTCACGGAGCCCGAGACCTTTCCAACGAATGCAAAACCGTGGAAATCGGTTCGTGCGTTCTGGAGTTATAGCGTCAGGAAGGAAAACCCGACTTATTTTTATATAGTAGAATATACTCGTATATCAGTGAACTTATTTCCATAGTACAAGCTGTGCTAAGTTTAGGATCTGATGGCCGTGTGTGAATATTGTACCAGGATATTATTATTATATTTTTAAATGAGTTACATTTAAGTGCGGGTGAAAATCCAACGGATGAACCAGGGGTATTCCAGCCCCATAAATGTCAAACGGTCCGCCACTGCACCAAGGTGTTCCGATGCTTCATTATCTTAACGTAATGGTCCTATACCCGCAAGGCTAAGACATACGCATATATAGGTATGCACGGGTATGCCAATACTTAGATTGGACCATCACTGTTACACGACTCTTTTGAAACATGTTTTTATGGTCCTCCAGTTTTGCCAGTTACCGCATCCCATCGGATCATAAGAATGAAGGAATAAACAATGCCTGCGTTTGCGCAGATGGCTAATCTCTGCACCATCGCTGAAATTCGAGCGAAAATACATTACAAGTACACGTGCGTCGTCCAGAACATTGTACATAAACAAACAATATATAATAATTGTTTAGTTGTACATTGGCCATTGTGCATTGGGAAAGTGTCTGACGTTGAAACGCGGCATTGTATTGCTGTCAACTGGTACGTTCTCCTTGGTACCAGTCGTACTCACGTAAATAACTTCATAAAAAAAATCTAAATAGTTTTTTTTTACCAATATTCCCAACACTATATACCAGGTTTAGATATTGTCTAAAAATAAATGCCATGCATATACTACTAGACTTCTGTCGTTTCTAACCTACGCGAGTCTGTTGTTCCCACTGCAATATATTAGAGTTCTATACCCACTCACCATCTCATTGAACGATTTGATTCGTAATAGTTACCAGATTTTTAAGAACATTTGTATGCAGAATGGTACTCTTTATATTACAAATAATTTTGGTTTAGTGGTTATTGACCCTGACTGCTAAGCCAGAGGTCGTAGGTTCCATTCCCACCCGGGACAAATATTTCTGTGATGAACACGATTATTTGTTTTATGTCTGCGTGTGATTGATCATATGTATGTATTTAGAAATAAATTTGTAGAAGGAAAGAAGAAAAAGAAATTACATAACCTGCGTTGGGGTTATGAAAGTAATTACCCCAGGATTTGGCCAAAAACCAAAGTCTAACGCTGCAACACTTAACATACATTACGATGGCAATGTGGCCATATATGTAATCTTGGCTTTTTGAATTCAAATTCAAGTTCTTTGACTGGAAAAATAAGAAATAATATCAATAATTTTTGTTTCAACTAATTATGAGTTCCCCGGAAGTTCGCAATAGATAAGAAAACAGGTCCCAAAAGATTGGTTCTTGGATTATTTGCAGTCAATTCCCCTTAATCTCTGCACTCCATAAGCAGGATCAATAAAGAGTATATACACGATAAAGAGGTTGCGATACGTCCGAAGATATTCACCTGCCTTCGAATCCAAAAATAATGTAATCATCTATACATATAAATAAAATTGGAGTGTCTGTTTGTAATATTGAAGTAACCGTTTTTTACTACATGCATATGAATATATATATATACGGTACATACACCAAAATAACATTTTATACAATTTTTGTCTGTCTGTTTGTTCCGGCTAATCTCTGAAATGGCTGGACCAATTTTGACGGGACTTTTATTAGCCGGTAGGTGATGTAATAAGGAGTAACTTAAGCTACGTTTATTTAATAAATATTCTTTTATTTTAGTAAAAGACTGAATAAACTAATTAATACGCGGTCAAAGCGCGGGCGCACAAATATAACTTAATTTAGGGAATATGTAAAAATAAAATGAAATAAAGTAGGTATCATAATAAAATAAAACATGAAAAAATTGTTAGGGGGAACGAAGTTCGCCGGGTCAGTAGTAAAAAATAAAAATAAAGAGTCGTTTAGAACACAACCTCCTTCCCTCTTCTGCAACGTGAATACAAAGATTAAGCAACTAATGTGTGAGCTGTTATATGTTAAATTAACAAGACTACACAAGAGAAAATGATTACCTTAGTTGTATTTTATTTAATGAAAAATAGCCTCTCTTTTATTGCGGAATACATTATGTGGTAATAATAACTTCTTGCCGAGTTCACAGGTGTGTGGGAACTTGTAAAGTTTGCGGTTTATGTTAGTTTATGCCTTTTAAAATAGTACAAAATTACTGAGGTGTTTATATTCTAAAATCTCTACTCAGCTTATCAAACTCAAGTCCTTTTCTCAGATGAATCACCCCATTTGTTTAAATGATGTTTCTCTCTTAGCATTCTTTTTTTATCGGGGCTAGTCCCTCCCTCTTACCCACCACTGCAACTCCTGTAAGCTAGGATCAACAGTGGCACACAATGAAATGACACTGAGCGGTGAGGCTCAGGCATGTCTCGGGGATTCACTTTAACTGTCTTGGATCCCGCAACGAATTTAATCAGAAAAAAAAGGAGGAGTTAGAAAATGTATAGTTCTCTCTAGTCTTTCTTTGCATTAGGGATATAAAAATTACTTTTCCTACTTCTCTTATATCGGTGCCACGGTGCTGATACTCGGTTAATAGCCTTTTTATAGTCGACCATGGCACACAGAAGGTACAATGACGGGCGTGTAGGAGGTAGTACTCCTAAACTTATCAAACACGTCTCAAAATTTACCCTACTACTTACTTATCGTACGGGCAGTGGTTACTCATAGTTAGAGTTGTTCAAGCCGCACTAGGCCTCTGACGTGGCTTAACGACTGTTGCCTAATAACTACAACCGGGACCGACAGCTTAACGTGCCCTCCGAAGCACGGAGACACTCAGAATACCTACTTTGATGGTCACGCATACCGCGAGCTTAAACTTCGCCGATCGCCTACGGACCGGTGAGAGCATCTAGCTATATCTAGTTAACTTTTCAAGATTAAATTTTTTTATCGGATTCAATTGGAATCAAAATTTGAAAACCGTTGTTAGACAACCCTTTTTTATTTCAATGTTTACAGCAAAACAGTACTAGTAACATTTTTTATATACTGTAGACACGGGTCTCATCGCGATAAATATTTAGGTAAATCATTACCTTGTTTACCCGACGTTTCGGCATGGATTGCACCAGCCGTGGTCACGGGTCGACAGTATATAAAAAATGTGTACAAATCGCGATAGTTTAAAAACATTAGTACTAGTAATGTTAGTCAATGCCCACATTGCTCTCAGGCGCGCTTTTTTAAGGGTCAGCATGGCCTAAATGTGCATATTGGTAAGACTCATAAATCTCCTACCAATTCAGTGCATTTGGGCCAACCTGACCTTACATTACCTATATTGCAGTCGCAGTCCGATTCCTCTCCTTTCTGGCAAAGACTTTCGAATCTAAAATTAACTACACCGGTTGTTAAGCGTATTCCCCGAGGAGCACGCATAATAGCAGCTCAAAATTTATCCTACAGAATACAAAAAGTTTTAAATGAAAATTCCGAGTTCACCTGGGAGCAACTGCTGTCTTTTTCTTTCAAAACTCTCCATGTTTCAGGAAATCAAACATCTCTGACATCAGCCATAAAAAAAAACTGTACAACCCAACAATACCATTGCAGTGAATCTGATCACCAAGCAAAAAACCATCATGGTGCTAAAATTGGACTTCTACATTCAAAAAACATATTCAGTAAAATAGAATCCAAAGTAAGCGATGGAGATTTACGAGGGGCAGCACAACTTCTTTTTACCAAAGACATCATTGCTCCTGACACGCCAGAAACCTTGACGGCCCTTATTGATAAACATCCACGTTCGGATCAGCCTCTCTTACCAACACCTTCCTCATCTCATCGCCCTGTCAATGCTCTTCAGGTAACAGAAAAGAACGTCAGAGCAGCAGTAATGTCTTTTAAGAATGGTTCCGCCGGGGGTCTGGACGCTCTTACTCCCCAACATTTAAAAGACCTCTTGTTTGGTGCCCCTGGTGATGCCGGTCGAGCCCTTCTTAAAGACATTACTGCACTTATAAATTTCATGCTTCAGGGAAAAGTACTTGCACAAATGTCACCTATCCTATACGGCGCCAATTTATGCGCTCTTAAAAAACGAGATGGCGGTATTAGACCTATAGCCGTGGGTTGCTTGTATAGGAGAATTGCTTCTAAGATCTGCTGCAAATATATCCGCACAAATCTCACAGAAAAATTTCAACCCATCCAGTTGGGATTTGGAAGTAAGGGAGGCTGTGAGGCAGCTGTGCATACTCTTCGTTCATTCATCACGCACAATGGTGGTGAGGTGATCTTAAAGGTGGATGTTAAAAACGCTTTTAACTCTGTTGACAGAACCACTCTTTTGACTGAAATTCAAAATTTTATACCGGAAACCTACGACTATCTGTGGCAATGTTATGGTTTTGACTCTAAATTATTATATAGATCTCACCTTGTGAACTCTTGCTCTGGATGTCAACAGGGTGACCCACTCGGACCTGCCATTTTCAGTCTTGCCATTCACCCTATAATTTCGACACTAAATTCTAAATTAAACATGTGGTATTTAGATGACGGAACCTTAGGTGGCGATGCTTGTACTGTACTACATGACTTGGAAACTTTAATAGACAGATTTCACACGATAGGTTTAGATCTAAATTTTTCAAAATGCGAACTGTTTCTTTTAGATACTCTCACTGCCGATAAGAAACAAGATATAATTGATAAATTTTCTATTATGGCTCCAAATTTAAAGATCATAAACAAACAGTCGCTTCGCCTCTTAGGCGCACCGATTCTGGAAGACTCATTCCCAACTTTTATTGAAGAACAACGCAACAAATTTGAAGAAAATTCGGTACGTTTGACTAAAATTCATTCTCACATTGCTTTTCATATCATTCGGTTTTGCCTTTTTGTACCTAAATTTACATATGTTCTTCGTTGTTGCCCTCTTTGGAATCATGGTAGTCTTTTGACAATTTTAGATAACACTATCAAAAACATTTTGACCCAAATTCTAAATTGTTCACTTTCGGAAAATGCTTGGCTTCAGGCCTCTCTTCCGATACGTTTCGGAGGTCTAGGCATTCGCAAAATTTCAAGTGTTGCTCTGCCTGCATTTTTGTCTTCTGTCCATGCTATTAACGGTCTATTTCGCAAGATAATTTCCCCATCTATCGTTAATACACCGTTGGTAGGCATGGATGGTGCCAGAGACGCGTGGTCAATGGCCTGTCCGAGTGAGGCGTGTCCAAAAACACTCAGTTCGCAGAGACAATGGGACGAGCCTCTATGTAAACTTGTTCAAAATTCCCTTTTAACCACCTGTCCTGGCACTAGAGATCGGGCTCGTCTCCTCGCCACTAGCGAACGGGAGTCAGGGTACTGGCTGCAGGCAATTCCTTCGACCAGTATAGGAACCCTTTTAGATAATACGGCTTTCTCAGTCGCTGTAGGTCTTCGTCTGGGCATCTCCAGGACAGAGCCCCATAATTGTCACTGCGGGGTTGAGGTAGACCGTTTAGGTCACCATGGGCTATCTTGCCGCCGCAGCGCAGGGAGGCTTTCACGCCACGCTGCCATTAATGACGTCATTCGTCGGGCGCTTGCCACCATTCACGTGCCGGCTCTTTTAGAGCCTAACGGTATCTCTCGTGACGATGGCAAGAGGCCCGATGGTATGACGTTGATCCCTTGGAGCCGTGGGAGACCTCTGGTATGGGACGCAACTTGTGTGGATACACTGGCTCCCTCCCACCTTCAAGTAAGTTCGCGTTCAGGCGGTGCTGTAGCGGAGGCTGCTGAGAACTCGAAACGGAGTAAATATGCTGCCATAGGTGATGGCTATATATTTATTCCGTTTGGGGTCGAAACAATGGGTCCCTGGGGCCCAGAAGCACGGTCCTTTGTCAAGGAGTTGTCCATACGACTTATAGAGCACTCTGGTGATCAAAGAGCTGGCACGTACCTCGGCCAACGCATAAGCCTTGCGATCCAAAGAGGTAACGTCGCTAGCTTTTTGGGCACCTTACCGGCAGATGGTGACTTGAAAGCGGTTTTTTATCTATAAGTTATTCTTTTATTTGTAATTTAGTATTTTTATTTTAAGTTTATAATGATAGTTTTAGTTTGTACGTAGTTTTAATCTATTTCCAATATCTATGTTAGTATAGTTTTAATTTATTTATTACATTTATAGTTAGTTATTTTTTTGTGATTTCTCAAACAATTTCTATAAAGTTATGTTTATAAATGAAATAATAAACTTGTATCTTAATAAGAAAAATACTTAATTAATCTAGTTGGTTGTTCTAAAACTAGTAACAGTTTTTGTCTCAATTTATTTACCAAAGAGTTTGTATGTTATTTTTTTAAGTCAATAGAGGAGGACCCAATATGACCCATAGCATAAGTAAGAGTAACAATAAATGAGAAAAAAGGCGGTATTCCCCGAGGTAGTACTGAACCTATCCATGTCATCGTTTATCACGAATCACGTGTCAAGGCGTACCTACGTGGGTCCATTGTAGTTATCTATTGATCACTGTACCTTCAACTAACAGCATTTTGACGCCATTAAAATGTTCATAGAGATTTTATAGTGTTGAAATCAAATGGATAAAGAATAGAAGAGCCTATCAATAGTGGTATAGTGGGTATCAAATAGTAATATCGCTCCCATCTGAATTTTGGCAACCACGGTTAATTTTTCTTTATATATTTAAAGGGATTAGTTTGACTCTCTTACTCATCACTGAAGGTTCGATTCCCACCCAGGATAAATCTTGTGTGATGAGAACGGTTATTTGTTCGGTGTCTGGGTGTAATTTATCTTTTATGTATAGAAGTATGTTTATCAGTTGTCTGGTTTCCATAGCAAAGGGTCTGCCTAGTCTGGATCAGATGGCATCACCATGTTGTATACGTGACTAACAGTTGCACACAATCAAAAAGCTTTGAGTATTGAGGACCAGGTACGTCCTGGGTAAGTAAGTAAAATTGCCCAGAAGCCTGAAACGAGTTTACTCAGAATTAAAACAGGGCGTAAATACCTCATTAAGGTTATGCTAGAAAGAGTCCAATACATGCCTGAAAAGGCAATACAATGGAGGCTTTATTCAAAGCCCAGAAGTAGTTCCAATAACTTTTAAATATAGGGTTCGTAAAACATAGCTTTTTTAATTTTTTCAGAGAAATGAGGGAATTAAGAAGTCTTCGCAGAAGAGAAAGAGTTACAGCTAGAGAAGCCAGTTAAGAAAACAGCAACATGATCCTTTCAGTTTTCTCTCTGGTTAATTAATTGATAACCTTAAGACATTTAAAAGGTTGTTACCTACTTCATAAATTTATCGATTTGCAGTAAAACACGATTTAACGCCACTATGTGGAAATGGAAACCTTCAACCTTTTAATGTGACGGTCAATATGGACGTAACTATTATTAATTTACTTACAACACGTAGTAATTTAATACAAGTCTAATAAAGAAGATTTTGTAATGAAATACTGATCCATGTAACGAATTACTTCCATTGCTGCATCCTATATCATCAGCTGGCCACCATTAATGCCAACAAGTTGACATCGCGTTGTTTATTAAGTAACTAATTTATATTACTTACAGACTAATTTACAGCTGTAAATTAGTCTGTAAGTAATATAAATTAGTTACCTAAGTAACTAATACATTACAGTTAGTATCTAAACTTCCTAATACTGTCGTAAAATAATTTATAGCTTTTATAACACGGTGAACCATGCTTGAGGGAGTTCCACCAGTGAAGTTCTTTCACCTGATAATTATAATAATAATATCCTGGGATATTATACACACAAGGCCATCTGATCCAAAACTAAGCAGAGCTTGTACTATGGAAACCAGATAACTGCTATATTACATAGTATATTTTATTTTGAGAGCTCTGAAAAGTATGTGTGGTGTGACTTCGAGAGACAGAGTTCGAAATACTGATGTAAGAGAACGTTGTGGTGTGAAAGAGGATGTAGTCACTAAGATTGACAAAAGAAGTATACCTGGCCTGAGTGAATGGGACAACCACAAGGGTAACGAGGCAAAAGAGGTGCACTAAGAGCGTGACAAATGGAAATACGTTGTCTCTGCCTACCCCTCTGGGAAACACGCGTGAGTCTATATATGTATTTTATTTGGTAAATACATACTTATATAGATAACACAGAGACACAAGACGAACTGACATGTTCATTCATATGCATTAACAGCCAAATTTAATAATATAGCATATAACCAAGGATCAAAAATTCCCACGCACTCCAACATATTAATATCAAGCCTTTGGCTATCGGCACATATTGCGACATTTGTATATATCGGTATGCCCGGTTATGTGGCATTATGAAACTATTTGGCATAGTAAATGGCCGGTAGTGATCAATGTCAGGTAATTTTGTACGTTGCTACTATAGTTCCGCTGAACTAATGATTAGTAAGGCAATCGTACACTGCGGTGTATCAATGTGCAAGCGGATAGTTGTTTCGAATCAATGCATCGATGAGCAAATAAGGCTGCTAAAAGCCAGTTAAAAGAGCTTCAATCGTATTCTTTCGGTTTTCTACTTTGGTTAATTAATTCTACGAAATAATATTTAACTACAACGAAAATTATTTATCTGACTAAAGATTAACGGGATTTAAGGTCCATTGATTCCAAGATTCGTGATTGGATTTAATGAACATACAATGACATGACTGACTACCGTAGTATTCTGTGGTAATTAATCACATCAGTGCACACCAGCCTTATGTATATGCCATATTGTGGTTCGCGAAACTACGGCGTTACATTATAAGTGTATTTATTGTGACAAATAAGGCTGCTAAAAGCCAGTTAAAAACATCAATCGTATTGTTTCGGTTTTCTCCTTTGGTTAATTAATTCTACGAAATAAAATTTAACTACAATGAAAATTATTTATGTGAATAAGGATTAACGGGATTTAAGGGCCATGGATTCCAAGATGCGTGATTGGATTTAATAACGTACATGACTGAGTACCGTTATCTGTTATGTTGTAATTAATCACATCAGACCAGTGCACACCAGCCTTATATAGCCATATTGTGGTTCGCATAACTACAGTGTGTCAGTAATAAATATAGTACCTATAACAATGTTTTGATATAACTAATACTGTACTGTAAAATATATTTATTTAAGGACATCTAGTAGCTGTTACATCTGCTTAAATATAAAAAGGTTTTAATCTATATATCACAATATCTGTTCTACTGGAGTTAAGCAGTTAACACTACAAAGAAAATTATTCATCTGACTAAAGATTAACGGGATTTAAGGGCCATTGATTCCAAGATGCGTGATTGGATTTAATAAACGTACATGACCGAGTACCGTAATCAGTTATGTTGTAATTAATCACATCACATCAGTGCACACCAGCCTTACATGCCCATATACATACATACGATCGCGTTCGGTTCGCGTTACTACGGCGTTATATTGAAAGTATATTTATTGCTTCAAATAAGGATGCCGTATGTATCTATATATTATTAAATGATCACTGTACATGTACCAATTTGCCTGCTATATCGCCTGACCAGTTGCGCTCTTTGACAGGTAAAGCCAAATGTCAAATTAAAAGGTTAAACTAATCAAAACTTGTAATACAGAATGTTGGTATTTGTATTATAAATCCTTTCTACTATAGCGATTGCACTCATCATGACAGTCGAATGCGTCCACTGCTGCACAAATGCCTCCCCAAAAGATTTCGATAAAGGAGTTGTATCCATCATTTGGAGGGATGATGCTTGTTAGACGGGTTGGCGATCGCGATATGATGATCATAGTACACAGAGAGACGCTGCTACCCGTTGTCTGAGATATATTCCCTCGGATCAACTTCTACGCCCCCTACGAGATGAGATGGGGTGGGTATATTCTATGCCATTAGTCACACAGTAAAGTGATTTGCGATTGATGATTGCACTAATTGAACATTATAAAAACACGGCACGTCCCAGAGACTCGTTACAAAAGCATTGTCGCTAATTACATGTAACTTAATGACATGTGGTCTTAATAGTTGCTTTATTACGTGTTTCCCTCCCTAACAGTGCAATGTTTTTAATAAGGGACTGGTACCAATCTCTTATCCACCAACGGGGAACTGTAGCACATGATTAACAGATTCTGATAGGAATGCTCGGGCACGTCCTTGGCATCCGCTAGAAATCTATTGATGCCCGCAACCAAAAATTATAACTATTCGTATTTTTTATGTGTAATTTAAATAAAATAAAATAGGGAACAGTCCTATCATTTTACCATTGGAACTTTGACGTAAAAAGGGAAGCCTCATCATCATCATATCAGCCGAAAGACGTCCATTACTGGACAAAGGCTTACCCAAAGATCTCCACAATTGCCGGACTTGCGCTATTCACATCCAGCGGTTTCCAGCGTCCCGCACAATATCATCGGTCCATCTTGTAGGGGACCTGCCGACGTTGCGTCTTCCGGCTCGTATTCGCCACTCAAGAGACTTTCTGCTCCAACGGCCATCGGTTCTATGAATTATGTGCCCCGCCCACTGCCAATTTAGTTTTGCAATTCTATACACATCCTGGATAATCGCTAGAAATTTATTGTACACGCAATCAATTTCTACAGAACGGAAATAGGATTCAAACTGTTTGAAGACGTCACTAATTCCATGTCGCTTCATGACGACATCATCATAATAACTGTACAATTACGTCTGTCCCTCACCCACATGTGCATACCGATGCAACACGACGTTAGGAACCGGGGGAAGTCGTTGTGACACTGTGTAGTAAGATTATGTTATTATCTATGAAGTGCCTTTGCGACACGTCCTCTTGGCCAACTTATGGACACTTAATTAACAACGTAAAGGAAATAAGTTTTTGAGGTTATTTTACTTAAAACTGGGCTATGTATCCCTTGAATTTTTACAAAATATAGGGGTATGTTGTAGTGTTGTTGCCGGAGTTAATAGGGGTCGTCGAACCCTATTAATCGTCTCATCATCATCATCATCATATCTGCCGAAAGACGTCCACTGCTGGACAAAGGCCTCCCCCAAAGATCTCCACAATTGCCGGTCTTGTGCTATTCGCATCCAGCATTTTCCAGCGCCCCGCACAAGATCATCGGTCCATCTTGTAGGGGGCCTGCCCACGCTGCGTCTTCCGGTTCGTGGTCGCCACTCGAGAACCTTTCTGCCCCAACGGCCGTCGGCTATACGAGCTATGTGCCCTGCCCACTGCCACTTCAACTTGGCAATTCTTCGGGCTATGTCGGTGACTTTGGTTCGCCTGCGGATAATAATTAATCGTCTACTTCGGCCATTTTTTCCATTACACACGTCATAATAATTATCATAAAAATTTGACTAAATCTACTCATCCAGACTAATTCCTATGTTTAAGATAACAACGTACCCCTATATTTTGTAAAAATTAAGGAATATTTGTGATTTTTGCGAAAGGTTGATCATATTTATAACACCTTCGAGACTATTTAATTTATGATTTCTTATTTTTGCGTTTGCATTGGATTAAAATAATAAACCTAAAATTTAACCTGTTTAAGTTAACAACATATCCCTATATTATGTTAAAAATGAAAAAATGCCAGTTTGGTAGATTCTGGGAAAGATAATTTCCGGACTATTAAGTTTATGATTCCCTATTTTTGAATTAATATAGATTTACGCTCTCCAAGGCGAATAGTACTATAAAAATAGTATTTTATAGATTTCCACAAGTCGGTTAAAAATACAATTATTATTTTTGTAATATAGAAAGTTTGTAAAATATATTTATTTATCTTAGTTGTTTAAATTGCGTACTAAAATAGACAAGATATCAGTTAGAGACTAGTAATCACAAAATTACGGGTCGCAGATATCTGTGTGATCTATTAGTGGTCTAAGTATAGTGTACAACACAAATTCCACTGATAAACTTTGTTTATGGTCATTACGACATGTTCGACTCAATGACTCATAATTCACAAATTACTCTATAATATTTTGACTTACAGGAAACATTAAGAGGCTGAGAGTTTCACGTAGTTCTTGCCAATATAAACTAAAGGGTATTTATTATATTACACAAGACATAGTAAAGGCAAAATAAATAAAACGGGTTTCAAGTGGAACCATATCAGAAACTGGGACAATAATATAATAATATGAAAAACCAAGTGTGCTTATAACGTCAACTCCACTGCATATAGATATCTGATCATTTTAATGAAGAACCAATATCTATATTTTTACATGTAATAAAATCGTAGGAAAGTCAAAACTGTACAATGAATATTTTTATTAAGGGATACTTGGGGTGTTATCTACAATCAATATCGAAGCCAAAAATATAGTTTTTAGAATTTTTGTCTGTTTGTCTGTATGTATGTCCGGGCTAATCTCAAAAAGTACTGCATGGATTTACTTCAAATTACGCATGAATATTACCAAGAGGTCGGGTCAACATATAGGCTACATATTGTCACGCTATCACCTACGGGGGAGGAGTTGTGATAATTTATAAAATTTAACGCGGGTAAAACCGCGGGGCACAGCAAGTATATGTATAACGCGGTAAGTTCCTAGATGAATGACCGCCAATGTAGTTTAATTTCTGAGCGTCACATTAAGCTGTTAGTCTCGATTGAAGTCATTAGACAAAACTTTTTAAGCCATGTAAGGGGCCTACTGTGTGCCTTGAAAACCTCTGGCACTAAGATAACTACTACAATACCAATACCAGTGTCTAAAGTGTGTAGAGGAAATTGTCATAGTTAGTACAATTTTCCCTATAACTGCGTATGTATGCAGTTATAGGGAAAATTGTACTAACTAGTAAAATTTGTTCAGTCAGAGTTGTTTGTTTGTTGACAGCCTCTTAAATAACATTTCAGATCAATAAATTCTGATATTTGTTCATTTAAATCCAATCAAGAAATGGAGGTATTATGTATATCCAACAAACTTTAGTAAATACCATTTATTTGTACCTATTTCACATTACATTCTCTTCGATTGTAAATCTAACCCAATCACATGATATAACTTCAAAATAACACTTATATACAATGAAATTTCAACTGTAATGTTCAGTTAATAAGGTTTATATTAGTTTGGTGTGTCTAAATATATTTATTAGTAAATAAAGTGCAGACAATGGTCTCAGGCGCGTTGGTACAAAATGTTGAAACAATAGCAAACTTGCGTGTTCACTGAATATAATAATGTTGTCATTGACTAAAATCTAGGAATCCATGCAGACCGTATTAGTGCACGACATATGAAGACTTTGTTACACTAAAGACTTTACAATTCGCCAGAAATTGCTAAAGTTTGTGAGGTAAAAACTACAGATCAACGCCACTAACAACAATGTAGATGGAACGCGATTTCGGACCAAAACACCGCATTTTGAAGGGCCAGTTCGCGTGGTTGGTAAATGCTTGCCTTTCACGCCGCAGGTCGTGGGCTCGATTCCCACCCAGGACGTGCATGAACATGTCTGTTTGTCCTGACTCTGGGTGTAATTATCTATAAAGGGTTACTGCGTAAGTCAACCTAGATCCTTTATGGGGTTATAGTTTTCATAATTTCTGACTCATTTGAGAATGAAATAATAAAAATTAATATTTCTAAACACATCTTATCAAGGTATCCACGATATAAGAACAGCAAAAGCAAATAAATAAAAGCCACAAAACATGTTTTACAACAATAGACAAAAATGGGCAATTTTTGTAAAAACACTTTTAAAGTCCAATAACTTGAAAACGGTTAAGTTTGAGATATGGTATTTTAAAAAAAGAATCTAGGTTGAAATACCCTGTACAAGTATGTATTTACAAAAGAAAAGTAGTATATGTATGTAATACATCCGTTATCTGGTTTCCATAATACAAGTTCTGCTTAGTTTGGGACTAGATCCGTAGGTCAATAATGTCGCAGGATAATTGAACATTTCAATCATTCTATTTCTTAGAAAATTACATCATATAACGATGCCGTTTCAATAAAGTAACAGGTAGTTATTACTGATATTAATAAAACAGGACAATAAAATTCTTAAAATTATTTTTAAATTCTTCGCGAGTATTACTGTAATTATCTTCGATTGCAATTGATTATCCACTCTAGATAAATAAATTATATATCTATTAACAAGTATATACCAGTGAAGTTAGAGATATCGCATTGCTTTATGTGCCATTTAAAGATGTTCGTTCATTCGAAGTAGAGAAAATTGTTGTAAGAAGCATGAAGTGTTATTATTAGTTGTAAATACAATCACTTACTTATATAATAATAATAATATCCTGACACATTATTCACACACGGCCATCTGTTCCCAAACTAAGCAGAACTTATACTATGTAAACCAGATACCTGAAATACTAATATTTATAAAATAGCAAATATTTTTTACTGATTTATTTTTGGCTGATATGATGAGACAGTATAGACAGGAAAAAATATTCCGGTACGAAGTACGCCGGGACAACTAGTTGTTAATAAATATATCACTGAACTTAAAGATATTGATTGCATAGTTACTTGAGCCATAGAAGGAAGTGTATCAACCGTCATCTCAAAATCATTTCGAAAAATTCTTCCCCACTAATAAAACTGTATCAATTGAAATCTTATTGCAATCCATTATCTGCTCTAAATAAATAAATTATCTACATATTAGCAAATTACGAAGACCACAGAGATTAAAGACGCTGCATTGTCTCTCTTGTATGAAAAGAAGTGTGTCAAACGTTATAGGATGACATCGTGACACGTGGTTTACTCTACTTATTGATTGGCCTAAAAACGACACAAGGTCATGATTTTGCGCAAGGCTTAGTCAGAGTATAATAGTTAAATTGGTATTTAACCTAAACAACAAGAGAGATTAGATTGTGGAGTCATGCCGTACTTCAATATGTGGGTAGTAACGTAACGCTCTGCGGCTATTGCTATCGAGAGGCACATCACTAGTTTATATCCAGGATGCGAATTTCATATTATAGATTGGTTTCAGATGGGTAAAGTACGCTTTATTGCACAAAAACAAAATTTATCATGCAGTCTCATCGCATAAATAGAAATGTCTTCCAGCCTTCCACTGGTGGAGTAAAGTACTGAGGGGGGAAAGGCGGTTATAGGCAGTGTATTTACTTGTATAATTTGTTTTTAACAGGTTATCGTGTACAGACTTAAATATACTATTTTATACTTCATCATTACAGCTACAAAAAGTCCACAGTTGGACAAGTCTCACCCGAGAACCATCTTGGGGGGATATGTCATAATCGCCACGCTTGGCACACAGGTTGGCCATCGAAATAAGATGGTCATAGTACATAGAAGGAAGCTGCTGCTCGTCCTCAGGTCCCTCGGGTTGACTTTTACGCCTCTCACGGAATGAGATGGGGTGATAATATTCTGATATTCGCTGCCCTCACCACACAACACTTTTTATTTAAACTTACATAAATACACAAATAGGTACAGTACGTTAAGTTAAAAACAAGCTATTTCGTAAAATCATCGACCGAGACGAGAGTAACGCGAACAAATAAACGAATGCCTTGACTATTCATGTTTTTGTCAATTTCAAAACCAAATAATTTTATCTGTTACTTTTCCTCTAAAGGATATCACCTAGATGATCAGAGACTATCCTCCTCCTATACAACCCTAGATTATAAATTCATATTAAATTGTTTTCACTTAATATGTTGATACAGTAAAGATCACCTTTTAATGATTAAAATAATTTCCCAATATTTTTGAAGTAAATATAAATATTTTAAAGAAAAATACCAGAAGACAACTGGCAAAAACAGACCTTGTATGTATGTTATATTTTGTTTCATCAATTCTGAGTTAATTTGGAGGAGAACGCTCGTAGTCGATAAAAAAATGTGTAGCGGAAATTGACACAAAAAACATCCAGACTCAGATATGTAATTTATCTGAGTCTGGATGTTTTGCATCTCGTAAATTATTATTCTGCGCGGGTATTTAGATTTCAAGAATCACGAGGTTTCCCAAAAGGTTTTCTACTGAGTTTTTGACAGTAGTTTTCAGTTAGATTTAAAAAGTTAGATTAAAAAACTTGACGATTTAAAAAAAAAATTAACTTAATAAATGACTATGCCTATAATCCAGAAACACTTGGCCATTTACCACTAATCCACCCCACGTACAGTTCATCCTTTATAGAGCGTACACATCCCGCGTTGTATAGGATTTCTATACAATGAGTTAGCTTGTGTACATCACGACATAACTACTTCGATTAGTTTTATTTTGCGATGTCTAAGTTACTAGTCTGTAGTACTTTATATAATAAATTTATAGCTACACAAGTAAGAATGCATAACATTTAAAATCTACAATGTTATATAGCTCTTATTTATTTAAGAATTTGCCCGGCGATTATTTTTGTTCAAGGCTCACAACGCTACAATGTTACCAATCGAATCCTTTCTGTACTTAAACCTTCCTCATCAAAAATGACGCAGAAAAATCCTATTTGGAAAAATGTGGCAAAAAAAAACTTGAGAGGTGTCAAGGGATACCCGGATGGAACGAAGTTATTTCTTATTATTTATTATGTACAAAAAACCTGTATACACTCAACAAAAATAATCGTCGCGACGACACCACACTGTTCAATGCGAAATAGAAATGAAAATATCTGGCTTGCTTTTAAGTAACTATCTGAGTTTTGTAAAACTGTTTGTTTCTAATAAATAAAGAAAAAAAAACAGACAGACAGAGAAACATGAGCACGCCGCACAGCTGCAAAAAGTGACGTGACAACTTTTCGTAAGAATTTTTCCGTCTAGCCCCCTTTCACAACGCGCGATAAGGAACTTCGTTCCAATTACCATAATGGTAGAAGAGTTTAAGAATACCGGCTAGCTACTTCTATCACTAGCCGTGTGGTTTCTGACCCAGAAAGAATAACAGGGCTATCCCATTACATCCCGTCAGCGGCTAAGACAGTCGCCTCGCCGCTTCGTGTCGCGGGTTCAAGTCCCGCGCATTTGTGTTATGAGTCTGGATTTATTTATTTTTATATCTTTATTTATTAGAAACAAACAGTTTTACAAAACTCAGATAGTTACTTAAAAATAGAATGTAGGTATATAATTATAGACCTAAAGTTTCCTATATGAGATACGTATATGCTAAATAGCTCTTTTTTACTTAAAATATAATATACAAGTACAAGTACAAGTCTGGATGTAATTTGTGTCCGTCGATTATGTGTTTGTAAAGTACCCCGCGACACAGGGTAAAAATAAATAGTGCGAGCATCGACTTTAAAAAAAAAATTGGACTAGAGACCGCACTTACATTATAAATCATTTTCGCGTAAAAAAATTATTAATCTCATAATAGGAGAGATGAAACGTTTCTTTGTATATGTGAATATTGCAGTATTTCTCTTTCAGATATCTGTTCACTATCGAGACTTGTAAGTGGGAAGGATTGGCATTACAACGACCGTAATGGCGCAGGCAATAATAATATTAAAAACGTAGTCCGCAAATGCACATCGGCGTATGCGCACATAGGAATTTACGTGTGTGCGACTGTAATAAAATTTAAAGGTCTCAAAATCAATCTACTTGAAGCACATAATTTTAACCACATCCTTCAACTATAAATCGAACCTACCCTTGACCAAACCACAGCATTAATTAGTGTCTTTACGCCGCTTTCTGTAGCCTTGCCTGTGGGCGGAACTTTAATCTACATACATACATAATCACGATTATTTAGAGGTCTCACAACTACAATAACAGACAAGATTGCAGAGACATCACAACATTACACTCATTGCTGTGAGTGTACGACTAAACGCCCACAGACATTACGCCGACAGACTGTACACCGACAAGACTTGACTTCGACTGTACTTTTCGCCGACAGAACACTTCACTCATACTCAGAGAGAAACATTTACCAAGTGTAATATAGGACCGATTCGGTTCTGGCACTTCGCCGGCCGCTGCCGCGGCACGCTAACTTCGATCGCTCGGCCCGTGCGTTGTGGTCACTGTTCTAACCTAAGCTAAACCAAAAAACTTGAGAGGTGTCAAGGGACACCCGGATGGAACGAAGTTATTTCTTATTATTTATTATGTACAAAAAGCTGTATACACTCAACAAAAATAACCGTCGCGACACCACACTGTTCAATGCGAAATAGAAATGAAAATATCTGGCTTGCTTTCTATAAGAGAGAGAGAGAGACAGACAGAGAAACATGCGCACGCCGCACATCTGCAAAAAGTGTCATGACAACTTTTCGTAAGAATTATTTCCGTCTAGCCCCCTTTCACAACGCGCGATAAGGAACTTTGTTCCAATAATTATGAATACTGTCGGCAAAGTGTTCTGTCGGCGAAAAGTACAGTCGAATTAAAGTCTTGTCGGTGTACAGTCTGTCGGCGTTTAGTCGTACAATGCTTTGCAGTACAGCTCAAAAGGTTGACAATACCTGGGATACTAACTACGCCTATTTTGCTCGTTATCATGTGCATAACAAGCGGATATTAGTACTATAAATACATTGATACATTACTTTGAAAAATAATTATATCCACAGTCCACGCTTCAGCGAGTCTTACCATTCTTAGTACCAATTAATTGATAACTGCCGCGTAACACATCGCCACTTACCTGCAAAAAAAAAGAATATAAAATATAAACTGTCCATTCATATAAAATTAAATTGTTCATAAAAACAAATCTCTAAGTGCGATATAATAGTTAATCTCCCGTACTTTCACGAATAGTCGTTAATATAACAATAGTTAGAAAATAGCTAACGTAATAGCGTTGCGAAGATTTTTTTGCAATATGTGTAGGTAGTTCGGTGAGCTGTATTGCTCTATACGACCGCCGTCATAACTTTTTTTTATTAGGCAGGGGGAATGCCTGCGTATGCCACCTGCAGTGTCTGCGGATGGGTATGTATGCAGTACGCACCAACTAAACCTAACCTGCCGTGGACTTCTCTTCACACAACAAGGGCCACCAGCAGTCACCCATCCTTAAAGTGGCCGCCTGCCTAGTAGTTTAGCCTCTCTTATTATTTACGGACCAGTTAGATCAAGCTGTGAACACCTTAATTAAGCATTTAGTTTTTTTAACCTATTATAAAATACTACTTTTCTTTTGTAAATACATACTTAAAGAGATAATTACACCCAGACTCACGACTAATAGACATGTTTCTTGACAAATATCTGTCCTGGGTGGGAATCGACCCTCGACCTGCGGCGTGCAAAGTAAACATTTACCAATCACGCCACAGGCCCATCAAACAGGTCATAGAAACAAATCAACATCAAAAATATATTACTTTGTTTTAAATTTCGGTACCATAAAACAAAACGGCGGAAGGAAAGCAAACAATTTTATGAATATAATAAAATAAGATCATAATTGTGTATTACTATGCGATTAACCTGCAGTCAATGATCGAAAGTGAACGTCGGACGCACACAATGACACCGCCACGTATATGTATTACGTGCTCATGTGTGAGTGTTGCGTTCGCGCACCTAGGAAGTAACGGGGAGCAGAGAGATAGAGACAATAGAAATGTTTAAACGTAAAATAGAATTGAGTAAAAAATGCATGTGAAATTATACAATTTTTGCTGTACCGAGTATAGTGTCTAGTAGTATTTTCAAATTACGATCATAATAAAACATTCTTAATTAATTGACTGCACGTGTGGCGTAGCGGCTAAGACAGTCGCCTCACAGCTTCGTGTCGTGGGCTCGAGTCCCGCGCCGGACAACTATTTGTGTGATCCATAAATAATTGTTCAGAGTCTGGATGTAATTTGTGTCCGTCCGTCTATTATATATATGTTTGTAAAGTACCCCGCGACACAGGAACTAGATTCCCTAGTGCGGGCGTAGTCTTGTTTAAAACAAAAAATAATTAGGTAATAAGTTGAGTGCACAGATACATAATAAAAATAGTTTCATCTTGCCCGAATTTTGACCATAGCAGCATTTAGCCCTTTTAAACGCGAAAGTCATATCAGTTCTTGAACCACTGGCGCTAGTTTAGTAATATTTACGTAAATAATTTTATATTTTCTTGGTAATATCAAGGTTGATACCAACAAATTCGAAACTGTTGACATGACCGCTTCATAAATGAGTTATGATTCAGTTCTTTAATTCCAAACTTAAGTAGGTATTGCTCCGATCTAAGTTTTATTTGTTATTATTGACTTTCTTACAGTATCATTCTCTTTTAATGTAACAATAGATTCAAGGTTATTCTATATCTAATATTGATATTCTTTAAAACAACGTGCCGTAGGCGAACGCTATCACTTCCAGTGTGCTTATATCTCCGCACAAAGTAGCAGATAGATCACGACTGACAACAGTTACGGTGAAAATCTCGATTCCAATCGAATTATCGTTTCAAATCGATATTATATCAAGATTACGTCAATGTAAATTGTCGACCACAAGAAAATATCGATTTTCATCACTATATGACAAAGTTTAATTTGGGAAACGTAGGAAATTGCCGAAATGATCATTTATAATATTCGATACTACGAAAATTAATTTGATGTCACTATTCGGTCCTAAGAAAATATAACATCACTATTTAGCCAATACTGTCAAATCTTAATAACATTTACCAAACTTATTATAAGACAATTATTGATATTTCTTTCTTTAAACGACTTCAATAAAAGGGTGTTGTCAATTTAACTGTATGTTTTTTGGATTTTCCGCCGCTTGTGAGACAGTTTTCAATATTATTCCATAGAGAATGTTATGGGAATGGTCTATTATAAATAAAAAAAAAACATTAATCTTGAGTAATTCTAGAACTCCCTTTAAAAATTAAAACCATGCACTACAGTTAAAAAATAACGCATATAACCACGTACTTGGTATACAATATATATTGGTATACAAGACTAATATTATAAAGAGGTAACGTTTGTGAGTTATTGAGGTTGTGAGTTTGTGACGTTGTAAGGGGTAATCTCTGGATCTACTGAACCGATTTTCAAAATTTATTCACCAATATCAAGCTACGTTATTTTAGAGTGTCATAGGCTATGAATAATTCCAAAATGTATCCCGAACTTTTAACCCGAGGTATTACGCGGGACAAACAGGCAGGGACAAAAATATTTATAACGCGGAACGAAGTCCGGAGGCACTGCTAGTTATGTATATTTAAAATAATGATGTTTAAGATATGGCTGCTGAAATGTTATGAAAACGTTGGCTTTGTATCCATTTTATATTATTGTGATAATGTTTTATGTAATTTATCCGCGGC
The DNA here is from genome assembly GCA_951640165.1 of Pseudoips prasinana. Taxonomy (NCBI): domain Eukaryota; kingdom Metazoa; phylum Arthropoda; class Insecta; order Lepidoptera; family Nolidae; genus Pseudoips; species Pseudoips prasinana. The sequence continues at coordinate 13,209,294 of OX621254.1, forward strand.
AGTTGTTTCATTTACATCATTCATATAATACGATGCCTCACAACTTCCGTTTTATTAAAATTGTCTATGATATTCAATAAGAAACATATAGCAATTCGACAACGGTTGTACGAGATTGTTTGACCAAATTAAATGTAAATGGTAACTTGTAGAAAATCTGTAATTTTTTCATTTCTTCTTCATAGCATCCCGTTTATCGCTATTTTCTACCATTTTTATTACTAAAGTTATTTTAAATACTGACAGTATTAGAATTTGATTTAGGTAAACTCTTTTTTTCCACTACAAAAAAGAATTAATTACACTTAACTTTTCTACTATCCCGAAAAAGCATAAATATTAAAGTTCTTTTTATAAATTACGCAGTCTTTAAGGACTTATTTCGGTTATTGCATAATATGTGAGTATTTATAATTATATAAGTATGTTTATCAGTTGTCTGATTGCCATAGTACAAGCGCTGCCTAGTTTGAGATCAGATGGCAGTTTGTTAATTGTTTCAAGATAATAATAATAATAATAAAAAGAAAAAAATTTTGTCAGTAGTGACGGTTGTTATTTTTTCAATTTTATTAATATTTATTGTTTAAATTATTATCTCTCGCATTATATTACTCACAAACTTAAAATTACTGTGTAAAATCTATTTTAAATTTTAACATACAACAAAATACAAGAAATAATTACAATATGCAACGACGTTGGTACTACATACAGTTTGACATGAGTGAAAGTGACAGCTATCACAATGAAAATCCATATCCATGCAGACAATAATGTTATAAACAACCAAAATGCTGACCAGACGGAGAGCACGAGCAAGACCCCCGGACTCATCGCCGCGTCGCTCCACCACCCAAGCGTTTGATACCGTCCCAGTGGTGATTTCGCCAAACTCCAGTGCGAACAACGATGACGATGAATATTTTTCTCCGCCGACGTCGTCTCCACCAATACGGCGGCGAAGAGCCCGGCCACCGCGAGAATTGGGACTTACGGGGCAACCAGCCCCGAGCAGGGTCCCCGCTCCCGGTGGTAATGTGCAGCGCATGCGATGGACTAACTCCATTAATGAAAATGTGATGCGCGCATATTTTGAGGCTACAGAGGGGGGTACTCAACTTACTGCATATCGTGCTCGAATGCTGTCTTTTTTCCAGGAACTTGAACCAACTATCAACGTATCGGCACAGCGACTTTCGGATCAGGTACGGGTTATTCAGCGTAATCATATGTTGAACGATACCGTGCTTGATCAGCTGCGCTCGGAGGCCCTCAATAGCCGTATTGTTCCCGTCCCGCCCGTGGCCCAAACATCCACCATGGCTCCACCGCATTCTGCCGCTAGTGCGGGCGACGATGGGGGTGATATGACTACTGACGTAAGTAGTATGTACAATGAAATAAGAAGCACCTTTGAGGTTGTGGTTCGAGAATATCGGTCCACGGCAAACCATCTCAAACCACGGTTGCCGCGCTTGCCCATGCATAATAAAAATAAAACATTAGTGTGCACCCTAGATTCAATAATGGCGGAGTACTTTGCCACTAGTGAAGACCTAACGGATATGCATTCTCTCCTGTATTGCGGGGCTATTACCGTATGTCGTGTAGCACGTGTCAAGTTTCCCGATTATGACGGAGCTACACGACCGAGATCTGCTGTACCGACCTGGCAGTGCAGGATTGAACGGCGTATCCGTGAGGCTAGGGTGCTCATTGACAAGCTTCGATCCTTTCAAGAGGGTAACACCCGTCCTCGAGTCATGCGCTTTGTAAAGAAGGTGTTTATGGGGACTGATATCAGTCCCCGCGATTACATATCACATGTTACAGAGCGCATAGATTTCTATAAACAAAAAATTTATGCATGGGCTAGTCGTATTCGGAGATATAAAAAACGCGTGGATCGATATTCCCAAAACCACAAATTCCAAAAGGACCAGAGATGGGTATATAAATTGTGGGAGCAGACTGAACAACGGACTAACGGCGATGGGCCCCGGCCAGATAGTGACGCCATGATATCTTTCTGGCGTAATATCTGGTCGGTACCCATCGCTCACTCCGAGGGCGATTGGATGGGGGTCGTTAAACGTGTGTGTGAGCCTATTGAAGAAATGAATAGTACTTCTATCACACCCGACGACGTCGCTAGTGCAGTCTACCGTTTGTCTAACTGGAAATCTCCAGGGCCAGATGGACTGCACAATTTTTGGTTAAAATGGCTACGTAGCTCGCACGAATATTTGGCTATCAAATTCCAGTCGGCTTTAGAGTCAGGTTCGCTCCCACAATTTATGACCACAGGTGTAACCCACTTGATCCATAAGTCAGGTAGTACCGCGGAACCCAAGAACTATAGACCAATTACATGTCTTCCAACCATGTACAAAATTTTAACATCAATATTAAAAACCAAAATCTGCAATCACATTGCAGAAATGCAATTATATCTACAGCTCAAAATGGATGTAGGAATGGGTCCCGCGGTACTAAGGAATTGCTTCTTATTGACACGGCCATTTGCCAGCAGGCACGCCGAAACCGAAAAGATCTGTCGACATGCTGGATAGATTACAAGAAGGCCTATGACTCCGTGCCCCATACTTGGCTTATGAGAGTGCTAGAATTGTATAAAATAAATACAATTTTACGTACCTTCCTGAGGACATGTATGGAGCAGTGGAGTACAGTCCTTCTTTATCCAGGATCTCGCCAGACCTTGGGGAACGGTGAGCCTATAAGGATAGAACGGGGAATCTTTCAGGGCGACAGTTTGAGCCCATTGTGGTTTTGCCTGGCTCTGAACCCTCTGAGCACACTACTAGAGGATTCTGGGTTAGGTTATCGACTGCGGAGAGGAGGACAAGTAATATCACACCTCCTTTACATGGATGACTTAAAGTTATTTGCCTCTAGCAATCTTCACTTGTCAGCGTTACTGAAGCTCACAGAAAACTTCAGTAACTCTATCAGAATGGAGTTTGGTATTGACAAATGTGCAGTCATGCATGCAAAACGAGGGAAGATAGTGGAATCTCAGAGCACCCAACTCTCAGCTTCCATTAACTTAGTAACCCTCTCTGCAACCGAAACCTACAAGTACTTGGGTATGTCACAGGCATTAGGCATCAAAGAGGCTGACATGAAGGAGTCATTGCGGGGGCGCTTCTTGGGCCGCTTGACAAAAGTGCTGAAAAGCCTATTGTCCGGAGGGAACAAGGTGCGTGCTTACAATGGCTGGGTCATGCCAGTCTTGTTGTACTCCTTTGGAATACTCAAGTGGACTCAAACTGAGCTAGACGCCCTGGACCGAACAGTCCGAACGCGGCTGACATCACATCGGATGCATCACCCCCGCTCTTCTGTGATGAGATTGTACATCCCACGGAAATGTGGTGGTCGTGGCTTTTTAAATGCTAAAACTCTGCATAACCGTGAGCTGTATAATCTTAGAAACTATTTCCTACATAATAGTGTGGGTATGCATGCGGACGTGATCGCCGTGGACAATGGATTCACCGCTCTATCCTTAGCCAAAACTAACTGGCGTCAACCTACGGTACTTAGCACCAGTGACCGCAAGGAGGTATGGCAGAGCAAGGAACTTCATGGCAGATTTTACAAGGCCCTGCACGGGCCAGATGTAGATTTAGCAGCATCAGTAGCCTGGCTACGGTTCGGTGACCTTTTTGCGGAAACCGAGGGTTTTGTCTGTGCAATTACTGACGAAGTAGTAATGACGAAAAACTACCGGAGATTTATACTGAGGGATGGTACTGTTGACATTTGTCGGGCATGTCACCGCCCTGGGGAATCCCTCAGACATATAATTTCTGGTTGCTCCCGTCTTGCTAATGGTGAGTATTTGCACAGGCACAATCAAGTAGCCAGGATAATCCATCAGCAACTTGCTCTGCGGTACAACCTTGTGACGTCGGAGGTGCCGTACTACAGATACGTTCCAGAGACAATACTGGAGAATGGCCGTGTCACATTGTACTGGGACAGATCCATCATCACAGATAGGACTATTGTTGCCAATAAGCCTGATATTGTGATGGTGGATCGCCAAGAGCGCCGGGCAGTGATCGTCGATGTTGCTGTCCCACATGATGACAACCTTGTGAAAGCTGAAAAAGACAAGGAAATTAAATACCTTGACCTAGCACGCGAGGTTGTTGATATGTGGGACGTCGAATCGGCGATCATTGTACCGATTGTCGTTTCTGCCCATGGTTTGATTGCCAAGAGCCTCGACCGTCACCTTAAGAGGCTCGCGTTAGGCAGTTGGGTCAAGGGTCAGGTTCAGAAGGCAGTTATTTTAGAGACGGCGCGTATTGTGAGGAGGTTCCTCTCTCTGGAGCCTTGACCATCGGTAGCATGGACCCTGCTCCCGTTGCCGATTGGAGGTCTATTTTTTATATTTATAAATATATTTTTTTTGTAACAATATATTTGTAAATGTGTAAAATAAGAATGAAATGGAATAAAAAATAATAATAATAATAAATCATTTATTTCTCTCATAAAGTTTACATAAGTAGGTTAGCAACAACAGTAAAGGATATAATTAAGTCAAATCTACTTTATGAGAGCTGGTGCCCGTGGTAAGTTTAATAAAAACCTGAATTATAGGTCACCAGAGCCCACTCCATAGTTTACATATTGATATAAGGAAAATACAATTGCTGTTATAGCTACATTGATTTATGACAGTAATAATATATAGATAAAAACAAGACCATGCAGCATTTTCTCATTCCGCCATTTTTCTAACATAAATTGTAATATATTGCGACAAGATTTTCCGACAGCCCCGAAGCATTGACCGTAGAAACGGAGCTGAGACTAGCTTAACGTGCTTTCTAACAGTGGACCTGCATTATCATATACCATCAACCGACGTTACGTCGAGAGAAAATAATTTAAATTACATCCCGGTAGTATTCAGCGTCCAACCAGACATAGTTCACATCCGATGCAATTTTTTTGCATAGAATATTTAAAGGATTTTGGTTTTGTGAATAAACAATATAATAAGTCATTTGCCACTAAATAGGTATGGGACGGTAAGGGCACAGACATTTAAAATACATAATAATAATACATAATAATAATGTTATCTTGTTCGAATACGCGAAACTCATATCGTTCTTGAATTAGTAGCGCTAATTTAGTAATATAATCTAAATAAGATTTTTAGTAAATGATATTAAATGGTATATGTATATATGACTAGAATAAACCGCAAAATGTAATTATTACAAATTGAAATATTTCAGAGCATTATCCCCCAAATGAATACAATTCGAATAACAAAAAACAAAACCCAAGGTGCCATGATGAAATAAACTCATAATATGGCAAAGTTATACAGACAACTAAGTTCTAGAAATATTCTTACTAATTAGTTATATACAACTAAATAAAAAACTAAACATGCTTAATCATTCACTAAAACGAAGCATGTTCTTTTTATTTTGATATACTTAATCATTAATCATTGATACGTAAAGTTCGTTGGGAAGGTTAAATCTAACCTACTAACTCCAAACTTAAGGAATATAATAGTAACTTTTAAATAAAGTTACCATCACATCATAATAAACTACCATCTGATCCCACATATTATGGCAACTGACAAATATAATATTAATATTTTTGGGACAATGTCACACAGATCATCCTAACCACAAACTAAGCAAAGCTTGTACTATGGGTACCAGGCGACGATATACATACTTATATAGATAGATAAATACTTATATACATAGAAAACATCCATGACTCAGAAACAAATATTCGTGCTCATCACACAAATATTTGCACTTACCGGGATTCGAACCCAGGACCACCAGCTTCGTAGGCAGGAGCACTACCAACTAGGCTTCGGTGACCGTCTATATATGTACTTACATGCTACTAAATACATACATATAATAGATAAATTACAGCCAGACGCAGAACAAATAATTGTTTTCATCACCCAAAGATATGTCCTGGGTAGGTATGGAACCCAGAACCTCTAGCTTAGCACTCAAAGTCACTAACCCCTAAACCAACAGGCCTGATCAGCTCAGCATGACATATACTTATCTATACATATAATAAAATCGTAGGAAAATCAAAACTGTACATTGAATATATTTTTTAAAAGATACTTGTGGCGTGATCCACAATGGATAGCGAAGCCAAAAATATAGTTTTTAGATTTTTTGTCGGTTTGTCTGTATGTATGACGGGCTAAACTCAAAAAGTACTGCATGGATTTACTTCAAATTTTGTATGAATATTACTAAGAGGTCGGATCAACGTATAGGCGACATATTATCACGCTATCACCTACGGGGCAGGAGCTGTGATAATTTATAAAGTTTAACGCGGGTAAAACCGCGGGGCACAGCTAGTACAATATAAAAACTTTAAATTTACCGCCGATCCCACACTTAAATTTATACAATTAATTTTAAAGATATCCGAATTATTTTTTTAATTTTTGATTTAAGTAGGCCTCATAATTGTATTTAATAATGGTTATGTTTAATATAATGTAATTTGTTTGAAATAAAAAGCTTAAAATTAAAACTCGGTCTTATGGGGGCATTAAAATCGATGATTTAATACAAGTAAAATTTATAGAAACGGGTTCAAATCTATAAAAATCAATGCCACTTTTCGTTGTAATGTTATAACTCAACAACGCCTTTACCGATTTGGCTAATTTTGGTCTTGAATTATTCGTGGAAGTCCAGGGAAGGTTTCTACGTAGAGAAAATTAAAAAAGTCTTGAAAAAGTGTAAAATCAACATTTTTGAGTAATTTAAAATATTATTTTGTTTGAATAAATGAACTTAATATTTATATTTTTGTTACTATGCCTTATACGTATAAATAATATGATATAATAGTTTATTTCTCTCAAAAAGGTACAATCATAAGTAGGTACATTCCAAGATTAAGAGTACAAAAACTAACATAAAGCGACAAAACATATAAAAGCAATCTAATTATGATAATAACCAATAACAAAACATTAACAATTCACCAATTTGTACGAAACACATCATGTCGCAACTGGCCAGAGGCATTCTGGCTAACCTTTTGAACTCATGTCGGTAACTAGCCATGTGACGGCGGGTCACCTTGTAAAATATTAATAGTCATAAGATATTTATATTGTGAAAATATTAATAGAAGTTTCTTTGATGGAACAAAATTGGGGTGAATAAACTTGGAAGTATGTATATATGTTCAAGGTAGGTTCTCATACACGTGAGTAGCGCTTAGAGCATAGAATATAGAAAACAGACTATAGAGCATAGATACAATATAGCATAGATTAAGGGCCATAGAGTATAAAGCATAGGGCAAAGAGTATATAGATATTATGAGTATAGTGTCTTCTCAATAATGAGTACACTGTTACTTTATAATTTCTACATTGCAAACTTAATTTCAAGTAATGAACTGACAGAAAATCCAGCACGCAATTTTAATACAATTTGTTTATAAAAAAAATATTTGATGTTTGAAGATGTTGTAATACGGGCGGGTGTGACAAATGTGGCGCTCACGGCCAAATGCTCTCAATGGTCATCAAGTCTTCGGTGAAGTTGATCCTCCTCCTCAACTTCGAAGGAGGAGTGAAGAAGTAACTAGACATGTGGCCAGTCCACAGATGGGTGACGGCCAAAGTGGTTTAATTTCTGTGCGTCTCCGTGCTTTGGATGGCACGCTAAGCGGTAGATCTTGCTTGTAGCCATTAGTCAACAGCCGTGAAGCCATGTCAGAGACCTACAGGATGGCTTGAACAACTCTGACACTAGGGTAACCACTGCGCATACGATAAGTAAATAAGTAACACGGTATTCGGGGGAAGTGGCACAAAACTCAACAGTTCAACACATCCATAAAATATATCATATAAACACGCACATCACTTACCCTTTCACATTCATCATCAAGCATCAGCTGTTCACCTACACGCATACACACATGTACACATCGCGTGATGCTAATTTCCTTGTGTCAGTGTATCTTGGGTACTTTTTTGCATACCGTCATTGTTCAATTCTCCGGTAGTTGAAACGAATGCATTATTTGTCTTTGGAACTAATTAAGGTTCGTTTATATTGACCAAACTGAACTCTGTGTCGGAAAATCTTCGACTAAAATCGAAACTAACTAAAATTCGACTTGAATCCTTCGTTAATCTATTCCATAAAAGTGAAATTTAGTTGAACATAGGCTCCGAGTTGAAATTTGCGTCAAATCGACTTCCTGAATTTCCGTTCTACTTTTAAAATTAAATTAAATCAATATGCGGAACTCGAAAATGCATCGATTATTTTAACAAAAAAAATTTTATGTTCTTTCGACGCCATATAACAACATAAAAAAATATAATTTTGTCTATCAACTTGAATGAATTAGGAAATCAGTTTAACCCAGTATATACAATCCATAAACAATCAATATTATCTGAATCTATCTAACATTTTGCTTAACTTATAAGAGTTTTATATAATAAATTTATTCGTAAAGGAAATAACAATTAGTGGAACAAGTACCTATATTACTAGTAGAGTAAATACGTAACACATTCACTACCGGATGCCGAAGAGTCCAGAAAGTTGGCAGCATAACAACTTTGTACAACGGTATGGCGCTCACTATTTTGGCGCGTGAATGCTCAGGGCATTCTTGGCGCGAAAAATGAATGTAATGTGTTTAAATAATGCATTAATTGAGTTTGGAACTAATCAACTATGTGACTTAAGGTTCACGACTATTGACATTTGAGCAAAGTAAATTCATTACTTTATTTAAAAAAAACACACACTGTTATTAAATTAATGCTATTCAGTGTACAAGCAGCAAATTGCCAATATATTATAAAAAGAAAATAAGTTAAAAAGATAAGATTGCAGCCATCAATGTCTCTAATGAATCTCCTTAATTCCTAGAAATCTGAAGTGTGATTTCCAGTTGATCAGAAAAATAAATTCACTTGAACCCAATACTTTTATTTACTAACTCCGTTCGTATTCATTGATTTATACTTACCCAATCGTCATTAATTCCCATCATCGGGGCGTGACGACAACATTTATTGGTTCTAAAATAGCTTATAATAGAAATAATATAGACCATAGACACAAAATTTACACTTGTTACTAGCGCCATCTATTATCATGCTACCCAAGACTTTTTTCTTCTTTATAGTAAGGACAGTAATTACCCTGGTATCAGAGTTGTTTAATCAATTAGAATGCCACTAACATGGCTTAACGACAATAACCGGGACCAAAAGGTTAACGTGCCCTCCGAAGCATGGAGACGCGCAGAAATTTGATGGATATTCGTCCATAGACTGTCCGCACGGTTAGGTCACCCTTCACTTACGGACAAGTTCAACTGGCCATAAGCAAGACTAAAACATGATTACTAACTAATAACAAGTTATTAAGTGGGCAGGGCCCATACAAGATGGACCGATAATGTTACCGATCACTGGAAGCTGCTGGATGCGGATAGCGCAAGCAGCTTTTAGCTTTTAGCTTTTAGCTTTTTTCGGCTGATATGATAATAATAATAATGAATTGCAAGAAGCACATAAAAAGAAACTTAAAGAATGTAAGTTTCCATTACATTCTAAATTTGGTTCCAAATATATACCTGCGTATATTGGGCTTCATTGAAACTTTAGTAATGCTTCTTACAGTTCGGTTACGTGAATCATTTCTTGTCAGTCTTTTTGCGGATATGTTATTCAATTGACAAGTTTCTACTTAGGTATTGTTAAGCTTGTAAGTGGTATTACTCAATATTCAATAAGACTACTAACTACTCACTTACTAGATTTTTTCCGTGACCACATCGGCGTGGATTTCAATTGTTAGACGTTCGCTATTAGTCCTTATCCCATGGAAGTTTAATAAAATCCTGTTTTTTTATCATATATTGTTCTAAGTTTGATTTTGAGCGCAACAAAGAGTGTCGATATTCATGGAACGTGCATATCGCAAGTTCCATGGATATCTCATATCTGCACTCTTTGGTGTGCTAAAATTGTAATAATCTCTTCTCGATAGTAATTAATACTTAATAACACTCATTAAGGAATTGTGTTTATAATTTTACGAATGTTATTAATTATTAAGTGTTAATTACTAAGTATAATCAAAAACTAAATAAAAAAATCAGTTGGCAAATCATCGATTTCTTCATTTTATTTGTGACTTAAGATTTCGGTAAAACCTGAATAATAAAAAATGCCGTTTATACAAAGCCTTGAATCCGCTCACAACACAAAAATTGCATCCGAAAAAACGTCAGTGTGAAATCTATGAAAATGAAACTCTATTGACATCTAGATTTGAATAAATGAATATACAAACAGTTATAGTTTCGTCATTTTGTTACTTGCATTGTAATGATAAATCGGCAGATCAGATTAGGTACAGTCGAGTGCAAAGTTACCGGTCCTCGATAAAGTCGACAAACAAATCACCCCACCTAATAGTAAGTGATTAATTATTATTTGCACTTGATGCCTATTACACAATCCCAAATATTGAAATAGCCGGCCAAGGTAAGACCGCGAAAACCCTTACTTTGCATTCGTAACGATAAAAAACCCACTCTGATCATCAATCGGATGAAACGTAATCGTAGATCGACATTTCTATTAAAATGTCTTTAAAAGTAGAATAAAGAACGTTTAGTTCAACTGTCAACCACATGCATCACCATATCAGTAACGTGTGTGTGTTTTATGACGATGAAAGAACGTAATCATCACGGATCAACGTGGAAAGGGAATCGAGACCCCCATCATTGCAATATTGCGACGGTAAGGTGGTTGCGAGAAGTAGATCGTTGGATTCCAAAAGGAACCACACCCCTCTCTGCGTCAATTTTATGACGCTTATGATCTTCGTGGCAACACTTACGGCTTAGCCTTCCACTACCCCGATGAAATCAGTCAGAAACAGTCCTCCTTACTAACACCCAGGACCACAACATTTTCATGTCCTTTTGTGAAGGGTTACTTCGGGTAGTTTTGACAGTTGTCAACATAAGTGCTGGAGTGAATGCTGATCGTTCAGAAATTTCATTCGATATTAGTTTACACTTCCAGAATACAACATAAAGATATGCTGCCCGTGCAACATTCCCACGTTCTCGAGGCTCCCTTCGCAGGCGCCAAGAGAAGTCCACGGCAGGGTAGGTTTAGTCGGTGAGAGTCCAAGATACTTACCCATCCGCAGACACCGCTTGCGGGTGGCAAGCGTAGGCACTCCCCCTGCCTTATCAAAAAAACTAGCATAAATATATGCTGATATTTCATTAGCTTCACTGCACGTGGGACTGTCAATGAAGTCAACATAGAAATTGTTGTCTCTGAGTGAGCTTTGTCCAGTCATTGAACTTATCAACACACTTTTACTTTGGAACTGACAATAGACCATTTGCTGCTCATATAAATAGACAGTTGTTCGCATCACATTGTAAGTAATAAATGAGGCTAGGCATCGAGAAATGGGGTATATATATATAATGGTTTATGTATGAATCCGTTCTTCAGAGGGCACTTTGAGTTATTGTGCTGGTTAGATTAATAAGTCAACAGTCTTCGAGCTATATCAGAGGTTTAATGGTTGGCTTGTACAACGATTACATTAGGATTGGTGAAGTGTAAAAGGATAAGGTTTACATGGAACCCTTTCACGTCAATTATTTAGCTGATAATGGTGGCGATTCGACCTTTTAGACTACCACTATAGTAGTATTGTCATTACATCTCTTTCTAATACAGCTCCTACGAAAAGTACAGGCATACATTACATTACTGTCTGACTTCTAAAACTGTGTACTAATACACGCACTGGGCGCATAATTAGACGGGCCTGTTGGCGTGGTTGGCGACCGCAGTAAGATGGTCATAGTACTCAGAAGGAAACTGCTGCCCGTCCTCCGGAAATATTCCCTCGGTTCGACTTCTACGCCCCCCACGGGATGAGATGGGGTGATGATATGATGATATTCCCCGCTAGCATAAAATGCTATAAAACTAACGAATAGTTGGTATTGTATAAAATCAGGGACAATATATATTAAGTTCTAACGTGACAGCAACTAGCTCCGATCACTGAGAACTCGAGTGTACATTACAAAACATTGAACAAGCTAATAGAATTATATTTTTTCTCAACAGAACCCAACCATCTAAGTAAATTGAATGATCCGCATGGCTAGCTAAGGCTTACACCATTCGACACTTTAGCCTAACTACTTGACTTTTGGTTGCTGCCCAAACCTTCGCATAGTATTAAGACGTATCTATCTATCACTGTCCCACTGTGTGCGTGAGGTTTATGTAATACCATTCTAATTCTATTAATAATGTAATATAATATATATGTTTTTAGAAATACAGGGTGGCCGAGGAATTGACGTTCAGTAGTGTCAACATACATGGGGATGATTCGGATACTCCTCACCATAAACTATCTATATTGGTATTTGGTTTGAACGTCAACTCTTCGGCCAGCCTGTCTATGAGTATGTTTATCAGTTGTCTGGTTGCCATAGTACAGGCTCTGCCTGGTGTGGGATCAGATGGCAGAGTATTAGTTGTCCCAAGATATTTATTAAGTAATATTTGTTACCAGCTATCTCGCACCACTGCTTCTCTTGCGTTATTTCTCGGGTAACAGTATATTTTTCTAGATAAAAGGTAATCAATGTCCTTTTTGGACTCTTGTCAACGCGAAATCAATATTTCGCGTTTGATAATCGGTTGAGTATTAATGGCGTGAAAATTTTACAAAGAAACAAACTTGCATTTGCATTTATAATACTAGGTACCTAGCTGGACCACGCATGGTGGTGGCAAGTCGCTTTATATCAGCTTCTGTCACTTATCGAGTTAACCATCGCCAAAGATAAGAAGAGAGAAGCTATATTCGTAATATTTCTACTGCAGATCGTAAAATATTACGAATATAACAATACTTGCCATTCAGTAAAGTTACGTCGCTGCAAAAAATATCCAGACGTTAAGACGTTAGAAATTAATATTGAATCTTATTTAGTAGTAATGTATACGAAATTATGTAAGTAGTAACTGGAGGACGACGTTACAGACGCTTGCGTGCGTGTAAGATTTTTTTAGGCTTAGGTTGAATAACATTATTATACAAGAAATAGTTTATCAAAATTATAATTAATGATTTTAGCGAGACCGATTGCATACGTATGTTTATTGATATTACTTTGTCCGAACTAATATTATAATAAGAAAAAAAAAAAAATGTTTGTTCGTACTGAATAAACTCATAACTACTTAACTTTTTTTAAATAGATATCTACATTATAATCGTCATCATATCAGCCAAAAGACGTCCACTGCTGGACGAAGGCCTCCCCTAAAGATCTCCACAACTGCCGGGCTTGCGCTATTCGCTCCCAGCGGTTTCCAGCGACCCGCACAAGATCATCGGTCTCCAACTACATTATCAGCGAGTACAAAAATGTTATTATTATTAGTGAACAGCAAGCAATTGATTCAACTGGTAAGTGCCTGTATCCAGCTCTTCTCCACTAGTTTCTATTGCAGCTGACATATTTGTCGTGTCTATTTTTGAATTGATTCACATTTTGGGCTGAAATTACGTATTCTGAGAGTTTATTCCACGCTTTGACTATTTTGTTGTTTAAAAAGTGTTTGTGAGGGTTGTTGTGAGATAAATTGGTTCACAATTTAAGATGGTATCCTCGTAAATGGGAATTATCACTGCGTAGGTATAGTTTATCGAGGGTTAGAGTGAACAGGCATCTTATAGTTACGCGCGGTCCACCTACGACCACATCTTCACTTACCATCAGGTGAGATCGTGGTCAAGCGCAAAACCATTTTGCATAAAAAAAAGTTTATCAAAGCCATAATTTCTATGTCATAATGCCCATTTAAGATCTTGGACGTCTCAATTAGATCCCCAGGTTCCCTATATTACCTACCTGCATTTTTTTGTGTTGAGCATATTCTTATCCTGCTAAGAACTAACTACTAACTTTCAATAAATTGAAAGTGTTTTCTCCTTGGTCTTGAGCATGCCCAGGGCCACTTGCGCCATAGTGAGAGGTCAGTGCAGAATTAACAGTAACAGTCGAATGATTGTCCGATGGCTAACGCTGACTTATTCAGAGTACAGACTGAGTCAGTACTTGAACTTGATTATTGACTGTTTTAGATACTTGTCAGTGGCTGTTTGGTAATACATCATATAATATAATGCGTTCACATAATGAATGAAATACCCTGTCATATTTAGTGAAAATGGTAGAGAAACAGTAGCCAAAAATATATGAAAAAAAAAAAAAAAAAAATGAAGGTTTGATTCCTGCACAGAATAATTATAAGTAAAGTATTTTTTTTGGTTTCGTGGAAGACTTATTAGTAATAAGTCTTTCTAGTGTGCATAATAAGATATAATAGACTTGGAGAGAGATACTAAGATTTATTTAGGAAATAATATATTTTAGGGTTATTTTAAGTAAGTCTGAGTTTGGATGTGTTTAATTGATTATATGACTATAAAGTGTCCCGGGATCTATTGGATTGGTCATCGACTTCTAAAATATATTATATATATATAGCAAGCGTAACTGCATCGTGCGGGTCGCTCGCTGGAAATCACTGGATGCGGATGGCGCAAGACCGGTAATTCTGGAGATCTTTGGGGTAGGCCTTTGTCTAGCTGTGGACGTCTTTCGGCTGATATGGTGAAGTGTAACTGCATGTATGTATTAGAATTACTGACCTTATTAAAATGTTTAAAGATAAATTTACAAGCTTCCAGTTTATCTCTATGTGGTTAAATGGCAATATTTACATCTAGTGATTAACATTTGACCTGTAACCCTAGTAGCTTACAGACGTATAACTAAATGTTATCCGTCAGTGTCATTGGGTACGATTGGACCTGTCAAATTGGGATATTAAGTCTGGCATTTTGGCGTAATAGAGATATCTTTATTTGAATAGCCAGCTGCGTTACTATGTAGACAGTTCTTATAATGTAATAATACTATATTCTTTTACGCCAAATTCTGTTATCGAATATTAGCTACAGTTCTACCGTGTATTTATTCCGTCTTATGATACATTGATTATTTGTCACATATTTCTGACGTCTGGAAGACCCGTTGAATGCATTAAGACTGCCCCTTTTAGAGGATTGTATTATTTGTGTCCAATGTATTCATCCTTTTGACTGTGAACAATACCTAAAGAGTATTCTATTGTATTATATTCTACAGGGTAAGTTTTCTCTTGTCACGTATTTGTGCCAAGGCGTCCGGAAGATTAAACTATCCACTTATTGATTATATAGTTACACTATACCCTTAGTCATAACAAGCTAACAAATTATAGGAATTCTGAAAGAATAAAAAGTAAATAATACAACACAGATTTAGTTAACTAAACCAGTGAAGTATAATAAGTAAAGTCGTATTATTGTTACTGACTATACAATTAGATAGCAGTACAGGAACACAATAGATACTTGTCAAAATACATCAATAACATTTGCCGTCTTTTATGTTTCTTATTACACTAATATTAAACTAAATTTACTGAAATCTTCATTATTATTCTGCCTATCTTGGGTAAACAGAAGTGCGAGACCTTACACTGAATATATTTTTATTCAATTGAAACTGCTTCAATTAAGTATGACTTTTTAAACAATCCTATTTGTATCGTATTGTCGCTTCAACAAGTGACTGACATCTAACCTCCAGACCCACAGACAATCAGCAACGAAGACAGTAAGACCTGGCAACAGATTCTACTAAGTTTTTGAAAACCGATAACCATTGGCATTTATTAATGGTTTAATCACGACCAGAATGAACAGCTTTACTTTCCCCTACGAGGAATACTAGCTATTCTGCTTACACTGCTTAGGCACAGGATCTTGCAAGCTAATAGAAATATAATGCGGTGTTAACCTATAATTAATTGTTACACCTGATAATTTGCCTGTATTTAATGTCATTTATAAATGTATCGTGAAAACAATTGTTGGTTAACCTTAAGTGAATAATTTTTACGACTTAGGAAGTTCATCTTATTTTTTGTACTACTCACTTCACTCGTGTGAACTTACCATTATTAACAAAATATCTTCTTGTTACAAAGACCTGAAAAAAGCTTATAAGTAGCTTGTTATGTAACCTAAAGTGATGTGCCCAATGAATTTACGCTACGTTACTGTAAAAAAAAACTGGTAACGTAACTGCTAAAATAGCAGGCGGAGTAACGTGTTATTGAGTAACAGTTACAGAGGACAGCGATTCCATCGACACGGTCTGTTATTTGTGTTGCATCATATATAATTAGATTACAGGCCTGATAGGTATGCAGAGTTATTGGCCGGTAATTGCACGACAGGAGTTATCGGTTGTGATCTATGATATAATGCTCTTGAGTTTTCTTTTGTTCTAGCAATATTCAACAAAAGAATACCTACGATGTAAAACATAAAACGTCGCAGTTTCACGGTTTATTTATTGTTTTAAATGCTCCACTTGCGTTACATCACACTCATGCAAGAAGCACATCAAGCTACCCCAATCTGTAAATTTTCCCCAATTGAAAGTGAAACTTATGCTTATGTGATAAAGTTGAAAATCTATAAAAGAAATTTGACAGATTGGGGTAGCTAGATGTGCTGGCGTCTGTACATGCCCAGTAAAGAGACAAAATACAAGTCTAACACTTACCAGAATAGCAGACCATAACAATATACCAAAGTGTATTAATTTCCCAAATTCCTCACAAACGGCAACAATAACATTGAAAACAACATTAGAAATAGATTATTTATACAATTTTGTAGTATTTTGACCACACCGTAATTAATTATAGTTCTCCGTAGTTAATTATTGTTTGGTCAAACTAATTTGATCAAACTAACAGTTAATCATCTGTAAAACAAATTGCTAAAAGCCTCAAACTTTTTTTATTAAAATTACGAAACAATAATTGACCATGAACTTAAATCGCAATTAATTTGTGTTGCAAGATGTGAAAATAATAGTAACAGAAAAGATCACGTTTCCAAATAAATTAGTAATTTAATTATGTATTGTATCTTTTTTTGCAAGTTTTAATTGTTTTGATGCCTTTGTGCGTTGGTTTGATGCCAATTTATTGAACCGGCTTAATTCATGTCAAAGTCATCAAAATACTGCGGATTAAATAATAACTTAGAGTCAAGTTTATTGACGAAGAGTGATTATTATAAATAATAAACGTTCGTGTATTTATATTCACATTTTTATCTAACATTGAAGAAATCGGCCCTTGCTTCGGTAAAATTATATACATAATTATGTGTTATACTTTAAATTGAATGTTTAAATATTTTTATACGAATTAGAGATCCGTATAATTTCATTCGAATAATCTTTATTTTATTTAGCCATGTTATTCATAAACTATATTATAATTACGTTATTGTAAGAATTTCATTGTAGACATGTGAGTGTTTATAAACGGGAACTTATTTTTATGTAGTTATTTAACCACCACAACACACCCTTGCCTATCTAAAGATTTTTTTGCGTATCATTTGAAATTTTGGTTAAACCATCATTTATATTTGAAGAGTTTTGTCTTATACGACTTTTTTACGTTTGTGGTAGACTTATTATTAATAAGACCTTCTAAACTGCATCATAAGATTAGAATAGATATAGAATATCCTTGAAAGATAAGTTATTTCTAAATAGCAGTAAGATTTATTTAGGTAATAATATATTTTAGGGTTAAGTAGCAATTATAGGAGCAGCAATAAAATTACTTGTTATAAAATAGTGTTGTAACCACTCAAGCTAAACACTACACCACACTCGTAAAACTTATATTTGTCAGTTAATATCTTAACGGTTTATTGCACACGGATTGAGCTTATTCAGTCAAAAGAAGAGAAAGGATAACGTAACATTTCAAAGGTTTAGGTGACCTCCAATTGGTTAATCGTTAGAACAGAAAGTTGGTGTAGCAATAGCAATTAATAAAAATAAATTCGTCTTGAACTTTTTTTAACAGTACTCTTTTAAAAGTGTTGTAGTATAATATATTACTTGATTACTGAACGGAATTTTGGTCTAGCTCTTTTTTGGTCTGCTCCGTCTTTGGAGAAGATTTGTAATTAGGATTTACTTATAAAAATAATAAAAAGGTAAGACGATGCAATTTCATTTTTTTCTGTGCCAACTAAAAGGAGGAAGGCATGTGAAGTCCCAAAATAACGTGATTGATTTTTTTTAATATACTTATATATTTATATATGTAAGTAAAATAGTTTTGCATTATTAATTGCTTGCTATTTTTTTCCAATTATATGTTTCGCGTGAACATGAATAAATAAATAAAAATGTTATGTAATTTTACGGATTTTTTAATATGCCATACCTCTATAAATATTTTCCTATATTTTTACCAACTTCAAAAGGAGGAAGTTCTCAAGTTGATTGGTTTTTTTAACAAATAACTTCATTTGTTACACTTAATTGTAAAAAATATGGAAAAGAAATCAATACATCGACAGCAACCACGCGCGACGCAAACTTATTCCGAACGTGACAACACTGAATCGGAACCATTACCACGAGAACAAATCACAGCGATTGACCGTCGTGAATCGGCGGTGTTCGCAATACAATGCTGGTTACGCAACTCGCTTATTTACTACAAACTTGTTATAACTTACATTGGAATTGCAACACTGTGCAAACATCTGATGCCCACGCCATGCTGTGACCAGCCACAGCATTGCACAACTCGTAATGTACTTTACAGTACATTCAAAAATAATATATACTTTTATTTATGGTATCGCATTATTATTTAATACTGTTTTTATTCAAGTATGTTGTGTAATAAATAACACTAATAACTGGTGCTTAATATCAATTCAGAAAAATAATATAAGTTACCAAAACTGTAAAAATAATAGCAATTTTTTCTAATTTAATATATATCTAAATATATCCGATTTATAAATTAGTATAGTATTAAGACTTAATTTCAAGTAGATGTTCTTGTAGTAAATAAACACGTTTAAATTGTTAACAATGTTTTGTCTAAGCTGAAATGTAAATTTAAAGATAAATGTTTTTCTACAGGAGTGTGTTTCGTTCTTTTCCATTATTGTTCCGCCTTATAGAGTCCAGCATAGCATATCTTCTGGTGAAGCAGTGGAAGTTATCTAGAATAGCTATAAAGCTCATGTTAAAAAAATGTGTCAGGTTAAGCAAATAATAAAGGAATCGGTTAACAATAGATATTATTGTGTTGAGGTCCTACGAGTAACTAAGGGCACATGATCTTGTATTGATGGGAGAAGACGATGTTTTGTTTCATTTCTCATACCGACTTCCCACCTTTGAGCGATAAAGACTCATAGTAGGTAACTGCTCTACAGAGGGATAAATTGTAAAAATATAACTAAATTTGGTAAGGCAGTCGGCTATAAAAAATCTATAATAATTAAGAAAAAAAAGTGTACAACGCTAAAGAAGTTATCACTTCATAAGTGCTGCGGCCATGTGAGTGTATAAACGACTAGTGTGAATTAAAAAAAGACCCATTGTGTTGCCAATATTCGATCAGGTCACGTGTTATGACGCGAGTTTGTCATTTTTTACCCATCTCAAAAAAGTAAATGCTGCTAAAGATGTTTTCACTTCAATAATCATGTTTCTTGGTAGAAAAAAAGAGTAAGTCGACATTGAACGGCGGTTTTAACGGCACAATAAATAATTTCAGTGAACATAAATATATGTGCTGAGACTTAGAAAAACATTATTGTTTTAATGTTACCCAACTATAAATAACTGCAACCAGAGCTTTGTACTTTGAAGCGCCTCATTTTGTATGCATAGCCATGTAAGGTGCCTATAAAGAGTATGCTAAGTGCCTTTTCAAGATACCATCCTCTTTGAGTAAGACTTTTTACTGAAAATAACTATTTACGTGTATAAGCAGTGGCGAGAGATAATAGGTCTTTACCTATGAAATTGCCGTTTTGTATGAAAAAATTTAAACGAATTTTTTTCATGAATTTTTTTATTTGTATTAATCGAAGTAATCACCCATGCAATCAATGCATCTTTGCCATCGCAGTGGCAGTTTATTGATGCCCTTCTTAAAGAAATCAGCTGGACGGGAGGCAACAAATTCTTCAAAGGCATTTTGTACTGCCTCTCGGGTATTGAATTTTTTTCCCGCCAAGAAGTTATCCAAATTCTGGAAAAAGTAGTAGTCTGTAGGCGCAAGGTCTGGTGAGTAGGGCGGATGACGGAGAGCTTCCAACCCCAGTTCTTGCAACTTGGAGACCGTCTGCTGTGCAGTATGAGGTCGCGCGTTGTCGTGCAGGAGCAGCGGAGACGAGCGATTGACCAATGCTGGTTGGAGATGCGCCAGCTTCTCCATCATTGTGCTCAGTTCTTCACAGTACACATCTGCAGTAATGCTCACCCCGTTTGGTAAGAAGCTGTGATGAATCACACCGGCGCTAGACCACCAAACAGTGACCATCACTTTTCTAGGGGTAAGTTTTCGTTTAGGGCATTGTTTAGGTGCTGAACCAGGATCCAACCAACTTGCTGAGCGCTTGCGGTTATCAAACAGAATCCATTTTTCATCGCAGGTAACAATGCGGTTCAAAATTCCTTCATTTGTGTGTCTGTTGAGCAGTGCAAAGCACGTCTCGACGCGTACTTCGCGCTGGCGATCATTGAGTTCGTGGGGCACCCATTTGTCAAGCTTTTTTACCTTGCCAATTTGACGCAAATGGACCAATATTGTTTTGACGCTAACGTCGAAAGCTGCTGCTAATTCAGCCGTAGATTGTGTATCATCAGCTTCCACAACCGCCTTTAATTCGTCATTGTCGACCAAAGTCTTCGGACGACCGCGAGGTTCATTTTTCAGGTCGAAATTTCCAGAACGGAAGCGAGCAAACCAATAACAGGTGGTGCGTTGGTTTGTAGTGTTAGCTCCGTAAACGTCGTTGATGTTGCGTGCCGCTTGTGCCGCGTTGCTGCCACGACGGTACTCATATTCCATAATTACTCGAATTTTTAACGTATCCATGATGACGAAAAAGATTGAAATGCGATGAAAATGTAACACTAATCAATAAAGAAATGACTACTTTTGGAAAAAAGAATCCATGTTTTTAAAATAAAATTAATTTGAAATTAGAATTCTTAGCCAAACAAAAATTATTTTGATTTGAAATGGCCAGTACTGCAGAACGGCAATTTCATAGGTAAAGACCTAATATAATTGGATAACAAATAAATGAGAAGACGTCTTACAACCCACCTATTTTATACCATAGACTAAGTCTCTAGAATCATACATGGCTCTTACAGCAATGGGAACTCTATGATATCTATATGAAATCGTACATCACCAAAAAGCAATGGACTTTGAAAATTTTTTGGTCACTAAGATCCATTACAACTACGCACGCCGTAAGACAAAATCCACAAGAGCGGTTTAAATAATAAAACTAGAAACATGAAAGGGCTAAAGGGCAAAAATTTAAATATAATAAGGTATTCTAATAGAATGACTACTTCGTTGTGTTTGTGCGTCCCCAACACTGTTGGTGATCTTTCCCCACATCGTGATGATATCTAATGCCCTTACTTACGCACGACCGAGAATATGCAACAACGTTCAAGGTCCTGCACTCCATAAACTGAAATAATGGTATGTACTTTTATCCGGATCTGTACTTTTCCTATTTTGTCTCTGTTTTCCGCCTAATCTTTGACATGCAATCACCGCGTTGTTATAAGTAGAGCAATAAAAACATGGAAAATCTGATTATCCATGCCCTTTTAAGGTATCACATATCAGCACAGAACCTTAAATAGACATTGCGTTTTGTTTTATCCTTTTTTTAAGACACAGCCATCTTTAAAAACGGGACAGAACAAAACACAATGTCTATTTAAGGTTCTGTGCTGATATATCAAAGGCGAAACAAAATATTCTCACCAAAGACAATATAAAATAGGACTCCAACTCCAAGGTAAGAATCTAAATAATTACAATATGTGGAACATATTGGGGGAAGCCTTACGTTTAAAAGAAGCTTGCAAGCGTGCTACGGAGGGTACAGGGGTCGTTCCGGATTATAGTTATTCAACAACAGTCGTTAAGCCATATCAGAAGCCTACTTGGCGGTTTGATGAACTTTAACAGTTTGGAAATTACAAAGTCACAAACAGACTTAACATTTACACACTGTTCCACAGCTAAACTACGTACTTTTACTAATGATAGAGGTTAAAAAAGTAAAATCGAGCATAGACAAAAATTAATATAAACAAACGTTACATTAATAACGTCAAGTTATTATAAAAATGGAAGCAAAGGTCACAAATGTTATGCCATGAAATCGGAAGTAGGGCTAGTTACGTAACGATTGGCCAACTTTCGTGGCTCCGTTCAAGAATCAAGTTACCGCGTGCAATGAAATCGTGAGTGGAGCACGTGATCTTACGATAAACTGGCCAGTGATAGTGAAAATTATGGAATTGTCGGATTTAATTGTGATCTTTTTTATTTTATTGTTATAGATAGCAACAGAGAATGTGCAAAGACTAGATTTAAATTATGCCACATTATGAAATTTAGAAACTTATTTTTATTTCCGTGACTGATGTGCTGTAGAATGTCTGACAATGGCGTCAAGCTCTGCTAGTTGCATTTCTTTGACATGTCAAAAGAAGACCAGTTTCGAAGAGGACCAAAAATATCAATTAAATTTGCTACTTACATAAAATACTACAAGAGAAGACGATGTTTATGACAGGGCATCATTTTTTTTTATTTATTTATTTATTTATTTATTTGGTCTACCAACAACTTAAACATTAACATGAATCTTTAAAAATAGTACAATATTTAAAATCTAAATGTCTAGTTACTTATAGGTAAACACTACATTCAAAATTTAATGAGCTACTTTTACAATTTTTTTTCTATTTGTAACTAAAACCTTAAGAACTACTGATAGTTTTCCGAAATAATCCTAATGAGACGTGGTGGATATCAACCCTGCCACTGCATTCGTTATATAATTTTGTCATTCGGCAGAGAGGTGAGTTTGAGCCAAGTAATGTTCTACGTAGTGGAGGAGCTAAGGGAGTTATCGGTTTTCGTGGAATATGGAACGGAACTCTAAATCGTATCCTTTGTAACGTAATCATGAAAAAAAAAATCATAAAAAATGGGAAAAATTGAATTTCTGAAATAATGTTAGATATTTATCATGTCCGACCATGTCAGAGGCCTATTGGGCGGCTTAAACAACTCTGACACTAGGATAACCACTACCCATACGATAAGTAAGTAAGTAAATAGGGAACAGGCCGCCTACAAGATGGGTCGATGAGGGTCGCTGAAAGCCGCTGGATGTAGATAGCGCTAGACCAGCAATTGTGGAAATCTTTCGAAGAGGCCTTTTTTCAGCAGTGGACATGATGATTATGATAGAGTCAATATAATTTTTATTCGGAATATGAATCATAATGTAAATAAAACCAGTTCATAAGTATTATTGTTAAAGTACCTGCATTAATGTATATTCGTAGGCATAAACCATGTAGTTGCAGTAATCCATATTGAGGAGTGCGTGGGTTACGTACAGCAGACATAATACCGGTAGTACATCGACATCAGGTTGAACCAAGCGTGGGGAAAACAGCATAACTGATCTAAGTTCCATTTTAACTTACGACCTTTTGACTATTGATTGAGGACTATCAGTTCTCGGTGTAGAGTATAAACCATCAGTATATTTGAATAGCTTTAGACGCATACAAATTTTACTTCTCGTAGATTTGCTTCTTGTAAGAGGTCATGGGTTCAAATTACATTAGTAAGTAAATTTAATAAAATTTCAATATTGTCTACCCATCTATTCACTGCCGCATTTTTAGATGCTTAACCTTGCCGATCCTATTCGGACCGGTGCGAGCAACTCGCTATTATGAGGTTTAAATTTATTAATCTTTTAGAAATATTTAACTCGATTATAAAAATCACTTACAATTTACTTTTCAATTTGTTCCCATTTTTTACGTTAACACACCAATCAATTACCTCTACATCTTTTATTCCTGTAACACCTTTTTAGGCTGTAATAATGAACCGAAAATTAGTAATGCATCGACGTTTTTTCTTTCTACTTACTTACATAATCTATATATATAAAAATCAATGCCACTTTTCGTTGTAATGTTATAACTCAACAACGCCTTTACCGATTTGGCTAATTTTGGTCTTGAATTATTCGTGGAAGTCCAGGGAAGGTTTGTACGTAGAGAAAATTTAAAAAAAGTCTTGAAAACGTGTAAAATCAACATCTTTCTATACCCCCATATACAAACAATTTGTACTAATACTTAAAAGCGTAGCGAAGCACGTACCGGGCCGCTAGTATATTATAAACTGTTCAATGTACAGACGCCAGCACATCAAGCTACTCAAATCTGTCAAATTTCTTTTATAGATTTTCAACTTTATCACAATAGCATAAGGTTCACTTTCATTTGGGGAATTTTCACAGATAGGGTAGCTTAATGTGCTGGCGTCTGTGCATTATGCATAGTTCCACTTTACAGATAACAAACAAATAAATTGAACTTTAATGAAAGCGGAAACGACGAGAATGTTCAGGTGAATGTAATTTTGTAGGCAATCAACGAAGTAAACGCAAAATTGTGTTTTTTTTTGCTACAGTAAACGCAAATTACTATAACCTTTGACTCATGTTGCGTACTTAATAATTTAATGATGAGAAGTTGAATTTTAAGAGAGTAAACATCAGTACTGACTACAACTGGTAGGCTGTGAGCGTTAGAAAGAAATAGAAAAGATTCTATTCTTCTGTATCGTTCCCAGCCTGTTCACTGTGCACAGCACATTCGCTATTCCTAGGCGGACTGTATATATACTCACGCGGTCAGTTTATAGATGGGTAAACACCAACATTTCTTAGTGGCTACGTGCTTCGGGGGGCACGTTTATCTGTATTCCCCAGTTGTAGTCGGTAAGCCACGTTAGAACCCTTCAGGGCGGCTTGAACAACTCTGATACTAGGGTAACCGCAGCCCCTACGATAGAATAATACTAACTTTAAGTTTGCTATTATTGTCATTTAAATGGAATGAAATACCAGCGAAGAGCGTTTCAGACTATATTAAAACTTTAAGTAAGAGCCATACTTACTTTAAGATGGGCCATGAGCCGATCTTATATATATATATATATATATATATATATATATATATATATATATATATATATATATATATATATATATATATATATATATATATATATATATATATATATATTATATAATAAGCTTTGTGAGTAAAAATACGCAAAAACAAACGAACGGATTTTGATGAAACGTTGACGTTATGTAGCTTATATATCCAAATAACTGGCGATAATTTATAAAATCTAACGCGGGTACGTACACGGTACATATCACACTAAGTATGGCTCGGTCGGTCGGCAGCTCCAGATTTTAAAACAAATAAATTGAAAATATTTTATTTATTTTATCAGGTATAAGGGCAGATATAAAACATAATCCAATTAAATGTTAAAATCATATAAATTGATTTAGGTATAATTTATTTGTTGCCCTCCTGCTACTGTTCAATTTTCTTACAGTTCCTCCGTTCAAAGATTGTCTGGAATACATCGCTTAGAGCATTCAGACTGTCCGTTGTAAATTATGTTCTATATATATACAATGTATTTTTCTTCGGTTTTAGTGTGTATAATAAAGATTATTCTATCTATATATCAATATGCAAATTAAAGCATGTCCTTTACTGCACATTTGGCGCAGCGGTTAAGAGAGTTTTCCGCATAGGCCAACTATGCGTTTTATCTATAAGTAGTTGTTCTGAGTCTGGATGTTCTTTGTGTCGGTCGGTACAGACGCCAGCACATCAAGCTACCCTAATCTGTCAAATTTCCCCAATTGAAAGTGAACTTTAAGCTTTTGTGATAAAGTTGAAAATCTATAAAAGAAATCTGACAGATTGGGAAGCTGGATGTGCTGGCGTCTGTACATTATATGTGTGTAAAGCGTCCCGGGACATACGGATTCAGCACCCTAGTGCAGGCGTCGTCTTTTAAAAATAAAAACGGAAGGAGGTATGGGCAGAAAAAATTGAAGAGGACTTAGTTCATAACAGAAACATGTACACTACTTCTAACGATGTCATCTTTTAGATGTATTTACTAACAAAACTAGACCATTAAGCAACAAAATAAACCGATAATCGATTACGTATATTTGATAAATGAGTCCATCCAAATAATTCGATCATTAAAGTATCGTGAAGAAACATCTGCCAGTCATAGGAATCGATTGAAAATGAACAATGGTAGATTTGAAATGAAATCCGATTAAGTTAATTGATCATGTTTTGTAACTATCAATGGATTATATTGTCTCCATTGATTAAGTAAGTACTTTTGCATTGAAACTATTTCGTCACTAAACGGTGCCCGATTATTATTTCAAATTCAAAATAACGAACTGCCTTAAGATAATTAGAATAATAAACAAATAAAAAACTTAATCATAACATATGAGTGCACACACACCATGATCCATTTTGAAGAGTACACTACTTCATGAAAGGATATTTACTTGGATTTGCATAACTACAAAACAGCGCGAAAATGTATAGAAACGTCAAAATTAAAAGTTGCCCTGTCATGCCAGCGCAACATTTTTGACAGTACTATTTGTGAAATAAACATACCATAGACTAGACACACAGGTCAATACTATTTCTATAATTTTTTAATTCATATTTGCTATTCCAAATATATTTAAAAATGTCCAGAACCTAAATTGGACAGTTGACATTAGCGGGTTTTTTTTAAAATACTATATACTTCATGCAAGCTAGGGCACTACACATTAGTGTCATCTTAAATTAAAATCACAGAATACAGCTTTTTCTCGCCTAATCTCTTTACATATCGCTGGCATTGTTAAGATAAAAAATCTTAATTTTGAATGGCAAACGATCTTGTTGAGATCTTTGGGGATCTATGTCCAGCTGTGGACGTCTATCGGCTGACATGATAATGATGAAAGATTCACCTTCACTGACCCTAATCGCCCCAAGTAAACCGATACAAATACCACACTGTATTTAAGCCTAAGTATCATGCATCTGTTTAAATACCAAGGAAATCTATCGAATCATTAATCAAATGTACTTTTGCAATAGATAAGTGTTTTAACGTGCTTTAAGACTGATTAATATATGTGTACTGCTTGAGAACTTAAGCTATCAATCATTGTTAGAAATATTTTACATAGAGAGGAATGTATCGTAAACCGATCAGTCTTAATTTTGTTCAAAATGAGTCTATGTCCTATAAATATTGGTGTACCATAGACATTCCAATATGAATGACAATGGATATGAAAGTGCGCCCAATATGTAGTTTTATTATAACGCTTTTATTAGCTTCATACGTATGTTAGTAGGTATGTATATAACGGAAACTTTGAACATGACTTTAACCTCCTCCAAAACGTCGGATAAAATCGATATTTGGCAGTCTTATCAAAACCTATGACAATTTAATATTGTCATCCGTCTTTGATAAGTATACCAAATTTTGATTAGCAATTTACTGTTCCCCTATAACGTTTCATTTTATAATTCTTTAAGTTTGGTTTACTATATAAACACGCTTTTATAGTACTTAAACCAAACTTAAAGAAAGAAAAATAGAAACGATGTATTTTATTGTAAAAAAAGCATGGGCTACGTGGTGTCAATATATATTTTATTGTCAGGTAGAAGTATTATCATTTTCATAATATTTTTAGAAGAACCCTCCGCTTTGATTTTTTTAAAAAGCTTGTGTTTCGTTTTGACTAAGTCACTCAAATAACAGTATACATTCTCGCAAATGAGCATTTCTGAAACTAACCAAGAGATCTAAGAGAGTTTAGTTATTTCTAATAACTAATAACCAGTATGTTTCTTACAGTCTTAATGTTCGATAAATACAGATAATTTATTATCACATTATGTTTATGATATTTATGTTCTTTGTATTGTCAGCACTTTGCATACTATTTATTATTTAATTGCAATATCGGATTGACAGTAAAATAAAATTATACTGGTATTACGCTACCTGTATTACGTCATATGTATATATCGGTGTTTTACGTTAGATCTTATTATGATGTAAACAATCGACACATACAAAAAGAAAAGTCACTCATTCAATGACTGACTCAAACTTCAGCTCGATGCTCTTGCCGGGATTTTCCGGATTCGAAAACTTTAATCCAGGCTGACTGTATCGCGGACATTAGCACAATAATAATAATTTGAAGAACAAATGAAAATTAACTCTATAATTATGAAAAGCATATATTGTAATGTAAAATTATTTCCATGCTGAATGTGAATTTATGACATTGGCTATTGCTCGTTCATTTCCACTGTATATTTATTAACTTTTTAAACATACAGTATAGTATTTTAATTTTATTCTTTACTTATGTCTTGTTATCATCATTCAATTTATCCGTTACACAATAAATACACTAATTTTAATAATACCACATCCCTGGAATCAAAATTACGATCAAAATGATACTCTTATTTCCAATGCTTATGCGGATCGCGCGTGAATTCAATGTAAATATAACAATAATAGTACATATTTGTATATTTTAGTAAATATCAAATTACTTCATTCGGATTACTTCATTAGGATCATCGAAAAAAGCACTATGTAATGAGGTGGCTTAGCGATTTATCAACCTATTAAATTAACTGAAGATATATTTTATTTAAATAGAATTTGTAGCAACACAACCTAAATCTATTTTCATATAGTCTCCATCGCCACTGCAATTAATTCTAGTCATTATAATCTTACACGTATTATTAGCGGTGGAATAAGGAAGTAAAGAATGATTCATGGAGGTATTATCGAAATTGCCGTTTTTTTCGCACTACGACATACGCAAACTAAACTTGATATTACGACAAACAGTTGCCTGTCATAGAATAAAAATAATAGTAGGATAACCTCAGTTTTCCTACCACAGGCTTGCCTACGCATGTGGATAAAATAAACAAATACCAGCATATTTGGGAATTATATTAGTTGGTCCTTGTATGTTATCCTCTGGGCTGTGGTTACCATAGTGTCAAAGTTCATGCCGCCCAGTAGGCGTCTGACATAGCATAATAACTGTTGTCTAACAAAATCTTGCGAAGCGTACGGAGACACAAAATAATCAACAACTTTAATGGTCACCGACGTTGATTATGAGTTATATAGCTTTCTGCTACCTCCAAAGACATGAGTCTGATCCGAAGGCTACTCAGGTCAATTAACGGTCCTTTGTAGACTCCGGTACCAATCTTAAGATTGGTCCCGGAGTCTTCTTAGTTGAGAGTCTACACTCCATACCTCGAAGATCATGTTAACCAATTCAATGCGGATGGCACCCGAGAGGCGTCATGGAAATCTTTTAAGTGTGGCGTATGGTTTACGTTCAATATCAGTGCGCAACTTAAAAGAAGTGGTAAGTTACAATTCATGGCAAATTTCGCTATAGATGCGCCATCACATTGCCTCGCGGTTGGCACCTCAGAGGCGCCACGAGATATTTGCTAGGTTACCGCATTGAACCGGTTAAGCAGTCGGTCCCAGATTGCATTAAAACATATATGGCAATTGTGACGTAGTCATCAGTCCAATAGTACCTGATACCTGGTCTAATCACCGTAGTTACAGTTGGGTTTAAGGTCAGATGACAGTGGGTCCATAAATTTTGATTGTTACACATAAAGGGTAAGCCTGAACCCCAAAAGAAATTTGAAAAGGCGAGGTGATTGCTAATAATAGCTTAGTACGCCCTTGACATTAACCTTAGAAATTACTACTGGTATTGTTTTATAACATCGGTGGTTTTTTTTGCCGACTATGTAAAATCATTGTTTACGTATCATTATTGTTAATATTAAAAACGAATACAAAGGTATTGCTGAATTCGCTAATTTGTCAAGTCTACAATGAACCCACCAATCGGGCATGAAATAACAATAACTAAACATGTTTATTTTGAATTGAAAGGCTGTCTAATCTAGATTAAAATTATTTTTTTAAATAGGATGTTATTCTTCCATTTTCTTCTTTAAATTGACTGCACGGGTGGCGCAGGGGCTAAGACAGTTGACTCGCCGATTCGTGTCGCGGGTTCGAGTCCCGCGCCCGACAACTATTTATGTGAGCCATAAATAGTTGTTCTGAGTCTGGATGTAATTTGTGTCCGCCTATTATATGTTTGTAAAGTACCCCGCGACACAAGGATTGGATTCCCTAGTGCGTTACGTTGTTATTATTAAAAAAAAGGTTGTGGACTTACAAGCGGACGAAAGTGAGAATAAAATCAATTACCAATATAGAAGTTAAAGTCTCATGAGTAAATCATATGATTGTCGAGAATACGTGGCAAAATATTCACAAGCTAGACTTCTTAAAATTAGATATTATTAATGCAATAATTGATAATGAACCAAGCAGTCGAAGACAACGCCCGAAGCAACTTCAAAAGGCTCCGTGGTAGGACTTTTAAGGGGAAAAGCCTTTTCTAACTACTTCAGACTCAAGTCATCTAGCCTTAATCAATCGCAGTACTGCACCATCCTAAGTGCCCTTGGGATGTAAATCGAAAACATCCCGCTAATGTCATGCCCCGCGTGCTGCCTCCAAAATTGGCGATTTATGTGGTTCCATAACTACATAATTCAAAGAATTCATTGCGGCAACGCTAAATTGAAAAATACGGAAATGGCGCCTGTTATCAAACTATATTTTTTATACTAGGTACGTATGTATCAACCATCACAAATCGTGGAAAAAAGGTTACGAATATATTTAGTTAAAATTATGGTAAATCTATGCAAAAATCTGTGAATTATAGTATTTTATAATTACATGGTTTTGATAAATATTATTGGATTGAATAAAATATTGTTTAGTGGTCTAGACAGTTGGTGCGATGATTTGTCTAGATTTGAAATCAATACTTGTCACTAAAACGATTACATACATATTTTAATTTATTTTTATTAATAGCACAAACAAAACCCAATTCTGAGGCATAAATTCCGTAACTAACCGTATTATAAAGACCAAACCTTGCCGTAATTACTGGTGTTTCTATAAATAATGGATTTAATTACAAACTTTAGAAACTTTACTACATCCAGAATTAGAATTATGTGCATAAGTACCCCTTTGGAATTCATTTGTAAATACATATTTATATACATAGCCTAGCCGTATAGCATAGCATAGGTCACCGTAGCCTAGTTGGTAGTGCTCCTGCCTACGAAGCTGGTGGTTCTGGGTTCGAATCCCGGTAAGTGCAAATATTTGTGTGATGAGCACGAATATTTGTTTCTGAGTCATGGATGTTTTCTATGTATATAAGTATTTATCTAACTATATAAGTATGTATATCGTCGCCTGGTACTCATAGTACAAGCTTTGCTTAGTTTGGGGCTAGGATGATCTGTGTGACATTGGCCCTAGATATTATTATAATTACTCCCAGAATCAGGACAATCCAGACACACATATATCTGTTCTGGGTGGGAATCGCACCCACGACCTGCGGCATGAAAGGCGAAATATCTACCAACCACGTCAACCAGCCTGTCAAACTTAACGATTAGCACTACTTAGACAGAGGCCAACAAAACGCGTTAGCACTATTTCTAGGTCTATCTGATTAGTAGGCTCACTATAATATAACCCTCCCATACTTTTAGTATTAACGTAAACTTAGTAGGTACCCTTTAAGAAGCAGTAGGTTAGCTAAACCAGGGGTCATACTGTCCGTAATATTTAGGTTCAATATGATTATTAGACGCGCTCATAGCCAGATGCTCTCACCGGTTATTTAACGTGCCGGGTACGACGGTGTATTTCTAGCTTCGCACCGAAAGAACTGAGTGCGACAGTCGTAAAATAAATAAGACTTCCCAACACTATAGAGCCTTATAGTGTTGGGAAGTCTAGCTAACCTACTGCTTCTTAAAGGGTAATCTAGTAACAAGCGGATATATCTAAGTGTCTATAGCAAGCTATAACGTACCGTCGTATTGAGCTGGCACTATGTTGCGTGATTCAGACATTATGCCTCTGGCCGATGAGGTGTGAGCTTTAGCTAGTTTGTTGTCCTTTATAAAGTACTCTAGTAACAAGCGGATATATCTAAGTGTCTATAGCAAGCTATAACGTACCGTCGTATTGAGCTGGCACTATGTTGCGTGATTCAGACATTATGCCTCTGGCCGATGAGGTGTGAGCTTTAGCCAGTTTGTTGTCCTTTATAAAGTACTCTAGTAACAAGCGGATATATCTAAGTGTCTATAGCAAGCTATAACGTACCGTCGTATTGAGCTGGCACTATGTTGCGTGATCCAGACATTATGCCTCTGACCGATGAGCTGTGAGCTTTAGCTAGTTTGTTGTCCTTTATAAGGTATTCCAGTAACAAGCGGATCAAGCAAAATGTCTATAGCAGACTAAAACGTACCTTAATATTGAGCCCGCTCTATGTTACAAAATCCTAACAATATGAAAAATATGACCTCTCTTTCAGCTACTCTGATGTTTCTTACAGAGTACTGTAGTAACAAATGGATAAAGCTAAGTGTCTCTAACAAGCTGCAACCCACTCTATATTACGAGTACATAATACAAACATTACGAGCAGCCTGAGCTCATCTCTGCTAAATATATAATTTTAAGTCGATTCTAGCTTATACTTAAAATCAAAATATTGATGCCGTTATAGGTCACTAAAGTACATTGTACTTACTAATAATATGCTGATGATTACGATCAACAGAAGTGTGAAAACCAGCCAGTTGTTTAAGCATAGACTCCGTTAGAACAGCATGCAAAGAAATTACTAATATTGATTTATGGTAAACCACTAAATAACTAGCTGTGTGACTACTATGTCAGTTGTTTGTGCGCAATGTTTTTCTTTTTAAATACAGCCAGCGGTATATAGGTAGTTATTGACCTTTGTGTAAAACACGGAACAATGTTTTATTTAAGAAATAATGAAATTTATTCAGCACTTGGGTATTGACATACACTTGTTCTTGTCATGTTCATAATGCAGTACTTAAATACAGTCGTATACAATATTAAAGTTACTAGATTTTTTAACTAGTCCGTCCATACGGTCGGTTTTAAGACGTCCTTAAATAAATAAAAAGTTACAAGTTAATGCTAATTTTTACTTTTTTACTACATTATATTAATAACTAGCTGTGCCCCGCGGTATTACCCGCGTTAAATTTTATAAATTTTCTTTGCTATAAACCTCACGGAGCCCGAGACCTTTCCAACGAATGCAAAACGTGGAAATCGGTTCGTGCGTTCTGGAGTTATAGCGTCAGGAAGGAAAACCCGACTTATTTTTATATAGTAGAAGATTGAATACACCGTTAGCGAACGCAGAAGGTTAAGAAACCAGTAGCTTTAATGAAGCGACAAATGCCTGAGGGCACCCTTATGGGGAGACCAGAGGGCAGCTGATCACTAGCAAAGAGTACAGGCACTGGCTATTTGGAGAACTACCGTAGTACCTGCGACCGTGTAAAGTCTTCGGTCCTGGTCGTGGTATCGACAAACGTTACATATAGTCAAAAGTCAGATTCCGTTAGAATCATACACTTCCTCTAACCGTCTAATTTACCTATGCTTTGCTTTTACATGTGACATGTATAAGACTGGGGTCAGACTGACACCCTAATAGGTCGAAGGCAACGAAGAAGAACATAAACCTCTATGTTTCTGCTGGTCTGAAAATAAATGTTTATTTATTTATTTTATAAAAGGTGCATATATGATTACAGTGCAACGTAAGCATTTATATTGAAAAATTGTCGTAATAACTGTTGTGAAATTGTGGAGATCTTTAGTGGAGGCCTTTATTCAGTCAAGACGTCTATTATGTTATATATGTTTGACGGTCACCGTAGCCTAGTTGGTAGTGCTCCTGCCTACGAAGCTGGTGGTCCTGGGTTCGAATCCCGGTAAGTGCAAATATTTGTGTGATGAGCACGATTATTTGTTTCTGAATCATGGATGTTTTCTATGTATTTAAGTATTTATCTATCTATATAAGTATGTATATCGTCGCCTGGTACCCATAGCACAAGCTTTGCTTAGTTTGGGGTTAGGATGATCTGTGTGTTATTGTCCCCAGATATTATTATTATTATTATGATAATGACGGAAGAGGAGGAGGATGTGTGTATCGGTAACAGCAAAACTACCGAAAGGTTGATTCGTTTTCAATGCGGATATACAAAATACAACTTCTATTTAACATGGTATTTATACGTGGGTGCTGTCCATTATTACTTCAAATAGATTATACCTATATAAATATTTTCCATACAATTAATGGCTTCGGATGTTAAATAGGCAATCACAAGGTATTCCATTTCTTAGGTATATTGGGCTACTTGAGACGCGAAACATAGACAATATTATTTTCATTGAAATAAAGTCGAAATTAGCGTAAAATATTAACTTGAACTATAAAAGCACTATTTCCACGCATGTTCACTAAATCTGAGGGGGTTTTGTAAGATGAAAAAAAATCTCAAGCTACTATTTGAGCACTTTGCCATACAATTGGATAGGATGGAGCATGCATACACAATTGTACATAACTGGTAAAACACTTTGGTAGAGCATTCCACCCCTTTGTGGTTCACACGATAAAACACGAAAGAAGCCAAATTTAATTCCTCTGTCTACATTAAAAGGAAAATATTATTCTACATTATTATCAAAACAGATTAAAATAAACTGTAAATGTGTAAATTATAGTCAAATTAATGTATATCTAACACTTGTACTGTCACCACGTGTCACCACCGTTAGCCACTCAATAACTCTTGACATATATTTTTTCCTTAAGTTCACAAACTTGAAGTACTGAGAACTGTAGTTAAGAGCAATGCTCGCCTGCTTTTAGTTGTACGTTTATTGCTTTACCGCATTGGCATTAAACTTGTGGTCTTTAACGGTATCCTCGAAAAACACATCCTGGAGTTGTAGACCACACTTTATTAATGTTCATGATGTTATTGTGATGGATACTTTCTGTGAGTCAATGATTTCTGTGACGGTCCTTTTGTCGTGGTTGGTAAATGCTTGCCTTTCACGCCGCAGGTCATGGGTTCTATTTCCACCCAGGAGATATTTGTGTTCATGAACTGGTGTGTTTGTCCTTAGTCTGGGTATAATTATCTATACAAGTATGTATTTACTAACGAAAAGTAGTATATGTAATATATCAGTTATCTGGTTTCCAAAGTATAAGCTGTGCTTAGTTTGGGATCATATCCTGGGAAATTATTCACACACGGCCATCTGTTCCCAAACTAAGCAAAGCTTGTACTATGGAAACCAGATAACTGATATACTTATATAGATATACTTATAATTACACCCTTGATCAGGACAAACAGACATGTTCATGTACACAAATATTTGTCCTGGGTGGGAATCGAACCCACGACCTGCGGCGTGAAAGTCGAGCATCTGCCAACCACACAAACCAATCCGTCATTATTAGAGTAGGCCTCGTTCTTCATATTGTGTTCCAATTTCTTATATTGTGTCTTAAAAAAAAAGCAATGAGATCTTTTTGGTCATATATTTAATTCACACTTTGTCACTTATATTAATATTACATTACTTAGCGGTCAAATGTGTGAATCATAAAGCGGCCAGAAAAATCATGAGTGATATATTTGTACAGGAAACGGTACAGTGCTGACGTACTAACGTTCTATGGACTTATATGTTGACTATATCTTGATATGTTATTGACTGGTCTAGACCAGCGACGCAAACTGCAACCAAATCAGAATATCAGCGATTTGAAAAAAATAAAACAATAATATTTTGTTCACGCAACTAGCGTTTTAACCCAAGATATAAGTCCTAGGTTTAAATCCCATCTGAATGAAGCATTTCATAACAATGTTGTCTGAACTTAGTAAGCCTGTTCTACTTTGACCCTCACTCTGCGAAAGGCGAAACAAATTGAAATGGACCATAATTCAAAGTAATAAGACTTTTAAAATCGCAGTTTTATTAGTATTCATACAAATTCTATCATTCAATACAAAATAAAGAAAAATAAACTTTATTTCAAGAAATTAATTTAGTAAATAACAATGCACATATCACATATATGTTATTGTATTGTGTATATTGTGTATTATGAGTATTGGGGTGTCTAAGGGAGTGCGTTAATTACGTTACATGTTGTATATATATATAGCAAATGTTAATATCCGGGTTATATCACACAGCGACATCTAGCCCAAACTTAGCGAAGCTTGTACAGAAGCCAGCATATCATCCTACCCCAATCTTTCAAATTTCCCCAATATAAAGTGAACCACATGCTTTTATGATAAAGTTCTATAAAAGAAATTTGACAGATTGGGGTAGCTGGGTGTGCTGGGGTCTGTACTTTACAATCTAGGCAACAGATATAAATTATATTCTTTCTTTCGTAAATATGTATATACATAGAATACACAAAAACAGCCAGACCAAGACATATTTCATATTTAACAACAAATATTTTATATGTGCTAGAATTGAACCCACAACCTTTCGATCAGAAAGCAGGTGCACTACGAACTGATACACGGCGATCACACTTGCATGATAAATAGCAATCATTCTTGCAATATATCGTGACTATACTTAAATTCCATACTACTATGAATGCCCAGTTTTGGCCATTGTTTGGAACCCGTTACAAATTTCGAGGGCCCTTAATCACAAAATCTTGGCACGTAGTGCACAAAAGTACAGTCAACAGCAAAACTGTAATATCTCACTGCTCATATGTCCTTAACCGCCCTAATGTTTCGAGTTAGATCCCCGCACATCATAACTATTTGTGTGGCCAATAAATGATTGTTCTAAAAACAATAAAACCGGATTCAACTTTTCTTTTATAAAACCCCATTGATACAAAATTAATATGAAGCTATTAAAAAATATTCCTTATCGAATAAAAAAATCAAATTTGAAAATCGGTTCCCAAACAAAGGAGCAATCGCGTGATATACTTACAAAAGAAAAATAAAAAAACACACAGTTGTGCTGAACCTGGGTGGACTTCGTACGCTTGCATACATTTTTATATTCATTATATGTACCTATATTTTAAACTAGCTGTGTCCCGCAGCTTCACCCGTGTTAAACTATATAAATGATTACTACAAAGTTTTATCAAAATACGTTCGGTAGCTTTTGCATGATAGAGTAACAAAGATCCATACACCTATACTCACAAACTTTCGCATATATCATATCATAGTAGGAGGACTGACATATATTTTTGCATAGATTGCCTTAAATTAACTTGTGTCAAATAGGAAAAAACAAGTATCATCTATTGAATATACAGTGTTCTTACAGATAAATGACAGTTGACACCCTGTATTTGTGAGATTATGTAAAGGTACACCGATTACACAGACGACTATATATCACGACTATTTTTAGATACTATGACGACATCCACTTTTTCTACTTCCTTAGCGACCGTCCATCTGTCAGGCGTGGTGACCACAACATAAATTTCCACCCAAAAGGGGCTTATACCAAAGATTGATGATGGCAATATAATCTAAGTACATAAGAATACCGCTCCAAATTAATGTCAGTACCAGCAACTATCTATCTATATCTTACGTCATCCACTTTTGTTGTTGACTGTACCAGGTGAATGCCCTGAGTACTGTTACAAGTTTGCATTATCCTTACGGGACTGTACCACGAATTTATATTTACATAGGCATATTAGATACAGTTCGTATTAAATGATGATAATTAGGATTCACTCCTTATGCTATATGGTATATTTCTTAATCTTTGAAGGGTCATCATTATCAACATATCAGCCGAAAGACGTCCACTGCTGGACAAAGGCCTCCCTCAAAGATCTCCACAATTGCCGGTCTTACGCTATCCGCATCCAGCGATTTTTTGAAGGATTAGTCTTTGGTATAACATTTTGTTTTTCATGTCATGATCATGATGTTTACAGGACCCTTACACTACTTCACTAGACACTAGAGGCAAGCGTAAGCTCGAGCCGTCCAGCAATAAAAAAATACATATTAAGTAGCTGCAGTAAGTGCCGAGAGTCGAGGTTCGAACCCCGAATTGTATGCCCTCCATACAATTCGGGATTCGAACCTAAAAACTGACGACTTGTGCAACGATTTGTGCAACAGTCAAAAATGAGTTACGCCATATTTTGATCAAAAAATGAGTAAAGTCGATAACATTTTTGGTAGAATTTCTAACAGTACTCCCATGCAGAGTCCATTAGTAATAATCATAATATAAATTAAATTAGTATTTTTTATGTTCATTATTTTATTTATCCTACCGTACAGTCCTTGACTTGGCAGCTATTGAGAAACACTGCCAACAAACTCAGTAGGAATCCTTTTTAAAAACAAATCGGGACCATCTTAACAATTACAATTGAACTGTTCAGGACGCACGTGCGCACGACTTCTAACCGTTCTGGTACCTATTTTAAATAATGAAGGATTGACATTTGAAAATTTGCCAGGAGGTATCTATAGATATTTAAAAATGCAGGGACAGGTATTCTAGTATTACTCACTGTATTCTATAGGAACACACGGCATCTAACTTTAGATGAAGACACTGGGGCCATAAACAATATGTGACCTTTTAAACTTGACTTATAAGATGCGTAAAGTTGTAAGCTCATTCCACATAATACAGAAATACAAAACAATAAGTTCAAAGTAAGTATAGGGTCTGGCTTTCATTCTGAATTATTGAAATTATGACGGGCCAGTTGGCGTGGTTGGCAAATGCTTGCCTTTCACGCCGCAGACCATGGGTTCGATTCCCACCTAGCTCACAAATTTGTGAGCATTAACAGGTCTGTCTGTCCTGAGTCTGGGTGTAATTATCTATATAAGTATGTATTAACAAAAGAAAAGTAGTTTATGTAATAAATCAGTTATGTGGTTTCCATAGCAGAAGCTGTGCTTAGTTTGGGATCAGATGGCCGTATATAAATAATGTCCCAGGATATTATTATTATTTTTAAATTGTTGTGATTCTGAACAACCTGTTTAAAATATTTTACGTTATTTAAATAACCTGCGATATTAATCGGCTGCAATTAAGAAATATATCACACGACGCCTCAGACACTCTAACCTAACATCTGATACGTTACATTATGCTGTATAAATCATGACATTCTATTGAGCATTGCGTTATTACGAAACCTTAGCTAACATTTTGAGTAATGAACGAAAGACCAAATCGTAACATAATCTACCTAATTGCAGACTGAATAAAACCTAGACATTCTACTAAGTATAAAATAATTAAGCCAAGTTTCCGTATTTACATAACAGAGATAATAATATTCTCTAAAACCAAATTTGATTTTGAAATAAAACAGGGGATATTACGTGCAACAGAATTATGTCAATTCTTT
Source organism: Pseudoips prasinana (assembly GCA_951640165.1). NCBI lineage: Eukaryota > Metazoa > Arthropoda > Insecta > Lepidoptera > Nolidae > Pseudoips > Pseudoips prasinana. The sequence goes on from OX621254.1 coordinate 13,249,061, forward strand.
TGACGACACATTATGTAAACATTGCTAAAATGATCGAAGAACTTCCCACAGCTGTCTTAATAGTGTACGTAGAGCAAATAAGGTACAGAGAGGTCATAGTGTGTCAGGGGGTCGCCGGTCGATGCGGCGAAAGCATTACGACATCGATTATAGCTTTTAAGAAGCATCCAATTGCAAAATATGTAGTTAAAGGTTAGGTGTTGTGTAATATATGAACATGTGCATAGGTCTAGTAGTAGGTAGCAGTTGTGTAAGTTGCATTAACATTTTACATTTTATTTAAACTGTCACGCCGCCGTTCTGACGTTTTATACATAGAAATGTAGGTAACGTAATTTCAAGATATATACATTTTTAATTGAAACACAATTCATACATTTAATATGAATTATATTTAAAAATTACTTTAGAACAATGTATTTTAAGATGGTAATTATTAGCATATACAATACTCATACGATTCCACAATTTCCACACAAGAGACAGATATGTCCAGTGGATAGTGACTCTGATTGCTAAGCCAGAGGTCGGGGGTCAGGGGTCAGGTTCAATGTCCACTTAGGAAAAAAAATTTTATGATGATTTGTTCTGTATCTGGGTGTAATTTATAACAATAATAATATCCTGGAACATTATTTACACACGGCCATCTGATCCCAAACTAAGCACAGCTTGTGCTATGGAAACCAGATAACTGATATATTACATTTACTACTTTTATTGTAAATATTATTATACAGATAATAACACCCAGACTCAGGACAAACAGACATGTTCATGCACACAAATATCTGTCCCGGGTGGGATATATACATATAATAGGTCTTTACCTATGAAATTGCCGTTTTGTATGAAAAAATTTAAACGAATTTTTTTCATGAATTTTTTTATTTGTATTAATCGAAGTAATCACCCATGCAATCAATGCATCTTTGCCATCGCAGTGGCAGTTTATTGATGCCCTTCTTAAAGAAATCAGCTGGACGGGAGGCAACAAATTCTTCAAAGGCATTTTGTACTGCCTCTCGGGTATTGAATTTTTTTCCCGCCAAGAAGTTATCCAAATTCTGGAAAAAGTAGTAGTCTGTAGGCGCAAGGTCTGGTGAGTAGGGCGGATGACGGAGAGCTTCCAACCCCAGTTCTTGCAACTTGGAGACCGTCTGCTGTGCAGTATGAGGTCGCGCGTTGTCGTGCAGGAGCAGCGGAGACGAGCGATTGACCAATGCTGGTTGGAGATGCGCCAGCTTCTCCATCATTGTGCTCAGTTCTTCACAGTACACATCTGCAGTAATGCTCACCCCGTTTGGTAAGAAGCTGTGATGAATCACACCGGCGCTAGACCACCAAACAGTGACCATCACTTTTCTAGGGGTAAGTTTTCGTTTAGGGCATTGTTTAGGTGCTGAACCAGGATCCAACCAACTTGCTGAGCGCTTGCGGTTATCAAACAGAATCCATTTTTCATCGCAGGTAACAATGCGGTTCAAAATTCCTTCATTTGTGTGTCTGTTGAGCAGTGCAAGGCACGTCTCGACGCGTACTTCGCGCTGGCGATCATTGAGTTCGTGGGGCACCCATTTGTCAAGCTTTTTTACCTTGCCAATTTGACGCAAATGGACCAATATTGTTTTGACGCTAACGTCGAAAGCTGCTGCTAATTCAGCCGTAGATTGTGTATCATCAGCTTCCACAACCGCCTTTAATTCGTCATTGTCGACCAAAGTCTTCGGACGACCGCGAGGTTCATTTTTCAGGTCGAAATTTCCAGAACGGAAGCGAGCAAACCAATAACAGGTGGTGCGTTGGTTTGTAGTGTTAGCTCCGTAAACGTCGTTGATGTTGCGTGCCGCTTGTGCCGCGTTGCTGCCACGACGGTACTCATATTCCATAATTACTCGAATTTTTAACGTATCCATGATGACGAAAAAGATTGAAATGCGATGAAAATGTAACACTAATCAATAAAGAAATGACTACTTTTGGAAAAAAGAATCCATGTTTTTAAAATAAAATTAATTTGAAATTAGAATTCTTAGCCAAACAAAAATTATTTTGATTTGAAATGGCCAGTACTGCAGAACGGCAATTTCATAGGTAAAGACCTAATATTTATCAATTTTCTGCCTAGTTTTAGATCAAATAGCAGTATTAGTTGTCAGTTTAAATTTATTTATCTATGTTAGTATTGAGATTTCTATATCTAACATGATTTTAAATGCTTATAACTTTTCTATTTTCTAAGTAATTTCAACTTTGTATTACCGTTAGTTTTTATTTATGGTCAATATTGACCAAAAAAAAAGTTAGTCCACGACCCTATGGACACAAAAATCCCTACTACATAAAAATAACAATAATATCACCCGATATTTAATGATATTTTTGGTTGAACTTCATTCCAGTAAAGTGTTAGTTTTATTATGTCCGATCAGATGTTTTAGAAATAATATCTACATAAAAATTTGATTACAAAATCGACATTTTCAGCACTCCGTTTTCGTGTAATCCGATATTTTGTCTCTCATACATTTTTTATGAGAGCAATCTTCACATTTGGGTACACGTGTTGAATATTTGAAAACAAACGTACCTACTTACTCGTATTTGGTGCCCACGAACAGACCTACTTTCACTCGTAAATACATCCTATACAGAATGACTTGCTAAAATATTTTTTTTATAACGAGCATTATAAATCATGTAATATTATATCAGTAATGTAAAAAATTACACACACACACACACAAAATTACATTACTATAAATTTCTGTGTCGGTGAGGTCAGCCGTCCGTTCGGGCCTTTTTACCTAAGAGATTCGATATTAATAATCTTTGAATAAAAACCGAGAATATTTTCGGGTGTCTGATAGGAACTGTCCTGTGCCTCGGAGACCGCGTTAAACAGACTTCCAGTTCATTCGATTCTCTGTGATAACGGTTACGAATAGATAATTTAACACCTGGTCTGTTTATCTGAGTTACTGGTTCAATTTGACTGTAAATAGGTCCATAAAGGACCGAAGGCTTGACGTGCTCTTCGAAGCACGGGTGTGTAGGCAAGCTACAATACGGTGATTTGTGAGCATTAACATGTCTGTCTGTCCTGAGTCTAGGTGTAATTATCTATATAAGTATGTATTAACAAAAGAGATGAAATCACACTAATATTATAAAGGTGAAAGTTTGTGAGTGTGTATGTTTGTTACTTCTTCACGTCTAAACGGCTGGAGTGATTTTGATAAAATTTGTTATGGAGTTAGCTAACACCCTGGATTAATACATAGGCTATAATTTATAAAGTTTATTGCGGGTAAAACCGCTAGTAGTACCTGTATACATTATTTTAACTGTCTCTCCTAAATACAGGCTAATTAGTACCCTATCTAAGAGGGCAGCAAGCACGTCAACAATTTTGCATAATGTCTTATGTTCTAATTATTATGTAACTACTATGTATATTTTAGTGTAACAAAGATTTATTGATAATATTAAAAAAAATGTTTAATTGTATACATATACTCGTAGAATATCATGCATTGTCGATTTTATAAGTTTTAGTTATATTTACTATATGGTGTTTGGTTTGGTTTTGTCTACATTGAGGTAAGATATTATTATGTAATTACTAGACGATGTATGATTTCAACACGATATCACACATAAAGGTTGATATCCCTAACGATCCATAGACCATGCTTACCACTTTAACAATGTGTTGCCAACTTAACTGCAAGTGTGGCGTAGTAGTTAAAGATTTTTTAATAAGATGTTCCGATTTTATAGTCTGTGGCAGTTAAATGCATGTTTGAAAAATGCCCCGCTATACAGTTATTCATTTTACTAGTGGAATCATTGTATTTGATTACCATATTGTATCGTACGGGTAGTGGTTACCCTAATATCAGTGCTAGTCAAGCGGTCCAGTAGGTTTCTAACATGACTTAAACATACATACATCTAGGAGCAGCATTTTTCTATGTGGCTATTGGTGAGAGCATAAAAAATAAGTTCACGATTTTAAAGTTAAGTAAAAGTTTTGATGTGAGTTCTACCACATTATTTATTGAATATGGGTTTTTTGTGAAGCTATTTAGAATTAATAAAAATTACAGTAGACCCCCTTATATACTGCGCCTAATGTTATTTTAAGATTAAGTACAAAGAAAAAAAATATTGAAAATATATCAAGTATAGTAGTCTCATTAAAATTACTCAAAGTATTTCCATATCTTCTCTTTGGGCTTCGCCAGTTATGCTACGGTCACACCTTTAAAATTGTCTTGTCCTTTTAAATGTCAGCGCCATCTACCGACACCACTTGTCAGTTTCTCGCTTAATAAGGTAACACTCGTATTAAATTAATAATGCAATAATAGTATACATATTTGATACGTTAGATGCATTTAAACGTGTGACTTCCGGCGAATTTAGAATAACAGAGCCACCTCATACCATCCCGTGGGTGTCGTTAAAGGCGACTAAGGGATACACCTTACTATATGTTGCATATAGTAAACCAAGAACTTTTTGAAAAGGAGAACATACCAATCAATCCTAAATTAACTTTATCCTAATCATAAATAACCTTTCTAAACTCATGTAATTGTATACAGATTAACAGAACTAATGAAGCCTAGTTTACCCTAAATTAATTATTGCAGCGCCACCTGTGTACTAACTACCAACTAACTGCGGTTATTATATTTATTTATTTATTATCTCATCACAAAACATTGCTTACGATAAACATGATCCAGAAATAATACTTGAACCTGTCCACGGTGTCCAGGGATGGAAAGAAACAGTATTATAATAATTACTGGCTAAACTGGGCACGGAGAATAAAAGTTCTGATAATTGTAATGTACAGACGCCAGCACATCAAGCTACCCCAATCTGTCAATTTTCCCCAATCGAAAGTGAACCTTATTCTTTAGTCATTAAGTTGAAAATCTATAAAAGAAATTTGACAGATTGGGATAGCTGGATGTGCTGGCGTCTGTACGTCGGATGACCAACAACCGCGCTCAGCGTGCCACCCATAGACAATTGATAAATAGGAGTAAACAACCTATTTTGCGAGAGACTGGTGCCTGATGTAGGTTTTTCAAGAACCTGAATTACAGGTGCTTAGGGCAAACCCCTCTAAATAGTAACGTTACAGAAACCTTTGGAGGAGACCTATGTCTAAATAGTAACGTTACAGAAACCTTTGGAGGAGACCTATGTCTAAATAGTAACGTTACAGAAACCTTTGGAGGAGACGATATCAGGCTGATGATAATGTTAGATATGTTTTAAATTTACATTACAAAACCAGCTAATCTAAATCTCAGCATTTAAATTAAATTCAAAATAAAACAAAATTAGAACCTACTTTTAAATGGACATTTGTCTATTTGGAGAGTGGTCTATTACATACCAATGTCTATCATTATGTCAGAAGTCATTACAACAGACTGTAAGTAAATACCTAGTGATGCATAATTCCATTAAAATTCTGATTGCCTCTATTTTACATTTTCTCGTAACGCTAATAAAGAAAAGCTAAGTAGAACCTGTTTTAAATAACGGCTATAACTAGCTGTGTAACTAAAGCATAACTAAAGATTATTGAATAACACTAATATCTGTAACATCGAAGTTAAGCCTTGTATCCAGTGTAAGCGATAATATATTACGAGGTAGCTTAGATAAGATAGATATTATGCGTACCTATATGTGGTCTCAGATGACCACATATAAGTATACCTAGGTATTGATTCTAGATCATTATCATCATTATATCAGCAGAAAGACGCTCACTGCTGGACAAAGCCCTCTCCCAAAGATCTCCACAATTTCTGGTCTTGCGCTACCCGCATTTAGCGGCTTCCAGCGATACTAGATTACACGGACAGATTTAGTTTAGTTTAACCTTTTAGCTTTTTTTAAATTTCGTTGTCACTCAGCATGTTTTACTCATTACCTTATTTACACGGAAACTCTAAAAATATAAACTACTTCCGCGGTTACCTATCTATGGACTGACCGCGGAGCTTATACTTAACTTCACCGATCCCTTACTGACGGTAGTAGTTTTATATTTGGACAATTCCAATCAAGACCGATACGAAAGCGCTACAAAGTTGAGTGTATTTAAAATCTTTAAGCGTATATAATTATACTACAATAAAAATAAATTAAAACTTTGTAATAAGGAACAACTTAGCTAGGAGAACCTCTAAACTATTAACCAACGATCCGTTAAGGTTCCTCTTAATTAATTATAGATAAGATTAACCTTTTATTAGCGTTAAATTACTTGTCTTACAAATATATATATATATATCTACCAACATATTCCATATAATAGTATTTTAATCTTAATTATTTGAACTTGTAATTTACCTTGACCGGGATTATTTTAAATTTATATGGTGGCGCCCACCATAAAAATCTGCTAAAACAAAACCGGAAATATATTAAAACTCGATGCTATAAACATAAAACTGTTAGTACCCGAGGAACACTCATAGCTCAGTATTAATACAGCCATTTAAGAGAGAATTGGAGTATGTTTGTGTAGTTTACCACCTGCTACTAAATTAGTACTGTCCGTCATAGCAAACCGACATTATACCGAGTTGCGTTGAAAATTCATCATAGACAATGTCATAATAGCGGCAAATGTGCCCAAGCAAATGAAATCTTAGTTTTAGAATTTTCCGAGACATGAGACATAGCAAGATCAATTTTATTTCCAAATTTCAATACAGCAATTCAATTTCTAATTATGTATATTATTAAAGAACATATCTGCCGGACCGCGATTAACTCAAAACGTATCAAGCGTATTTTTTTTTATTTTGAGCAATGGACGGAATTATGCCTGAAGAACTAAACCTTCTTCAGGCATCATTCCGTCATTGGTCAAAACCAAAAAAAATACGTTCGATAGTGTATAATTAATTAGGATTTTTTGTAAATGAGCTGAAATATGATGACGATTGTTGAAGATGTAGAACATCTTCAACAATCGTCATCATATTTAAGAAATTATTAGCAGACTGTTACATCACTGCAGCAAAAGACAATGTAGGCATATAATAATATGCTTTGCTCTGAAGCGAATTTCGTTTTATTTAAAATAATAAGGGATAACCTAATTAAAGTTAACTTTGCTTGCAGTGGAATTCGTGCTTTACGGCCTGACGTAATTCTGAAACGATTCTAATAGAACTTTCACTTCTAGATAGTTTAACAAACAGTTTAGGAAATTGTATCTAGTAAACTGATTTTATTTGCTACCGTAACTTTTATTGATACATTACTCATACTATTTACTATTAATGCTGTACTAGTAATATTTGCCTACAAATACTTTCTTATATAAGTAGGAAACTTTACAATATCAGCTGAACTCAAAACAACAATATTACAAATTTCACACCACTTTAAAATGAGTTATATAAATTTAAGTGCGGATGAGAATCGAACCCACGAACCACGGGGTATCCGGCCCCACGTGCCTTAACCGCTCCGCCATCGCACGGTTCGAATTTATACAATCCATTTGATATTATTTTTTTAATTTCCTAAGTTGCCAGTATTTACTCTAGAGTCAAAGTTGTTCAAATTACCTCATATCTCTCTGACATGGCTCACTAAGGAGTTTTTAAGTCTTCACTATAAGTGACGTCATATGTTAGTATAGCACGTTCTTTATCTAAATATTGCATGCTGTGTTTACTTCAAGAAGGTCGTATGCTACACTTTCTTGAAGAACTTACATTTCCTTTTTATTTTATATTGTTTACGTCCAGTTAATAATGTCCCAGGATATAAAGTTTAGTAAACCAAAAAAAAATTTAAATGCAGAACATAAATGCCATTAATGCATGATATATTCTGTAATCTTCAGCAATCATCGTCATATTTCCGCTAGTTAAAAAAAAACTTTAGTGAGCTATGACATCTAAATATTTCTCATATATGACTCCATCCATGGGTGGACACTATATGAAAACCCATTTCATAGATTATGGGTTGTTCGCGTTAAGGGTGTTTAATAATATGTACCAGACATATTATTAAAAAGAGTCTGCACCCCTATCAGGAATGTGAACTTTAATCACCCACAACCCTTTTTAATAGTAGTTTTAACTAACGGGAAGTTCAACTATTGAGGAATGTTTGTACGGGTGTTTTATATAACTAATTATAAAATGGTAACTAAGGTAATTAATATGTAAAGTATAACGATTAGATTAGTTGTTTTATGCGGGTCAACCGGGTCATAAAATATAGCCTAATATACAAACCAACGCGTGACAACATTGTGTCAAACCAGTGGTTCAATCCAGATAGCACGTGCATTAAGAGAATACTCCTTTCTAATATGCTGTCTTTTAAATACAATTGAGAATTGTTAAGTATATCTGTAATACATATCAAAATAATTAAAAATGAATCACCGAGTCGTTTGAACGCTTATAATTTCCAAACGACTGCACCAAATTGGATAAATCTTTCTTTTATGTGTTGGTTATTGTTAGGAGAAGGTTTAACATCAACACGCCACCGAGGACGGTAGTGTGTATGACTCAAATAATGAGGTCCTGGGTTCAAATCCCGAGGGGGGGCCAAAAATATGTTGTTAAGATTTTTATAGCGAGAGAATCTGTAGATATGCAAAAACATGAGTCGTAAAGGGAATAAACATATCAGGTGTTGTCTTTAAAAAAATAGATAGATAGAATACACTTTATTGTACACGTTGAAAAAGAATAGTACTAAAACACGTTGGAAATAAAGAACTTAATATACAACGGGTCTTATCGCCTTATACGATCTCTTCCAAACAATTATTAATAAACGAATCCAGGGTGAATAATTTGGATTATTTTGACTGCCATAGCGTCAGTGAACAGTTTCGTAGGTAAAAATACGTAATAACGAAAACATCTTAAATCTGAATCAGTTATGGCTCATTATCGTGCAAGACCGGCCATTGTGAAGATCACTGGCGGATGCTTTGTCCAGCAGTGGATGTCTTCAACTGACATGATGATGATGACATCTTAGATCTGACTCGGTTGATTTCTTTAAATTTGAGAAATTGAACATCTAATTTTGCCAAATATAACTACCTAATTAGGTACAGACGACAACACATCAAGCTACCACAATCTGTCAAATTTCCCCAATTGAAAGTGAACCTTATGCTTTTGTGATAAAATTGAAAATCTATAAAAGGAATTTGACAGATTGGGGTAGCTGGATGTGCTGGCGTCAGTTCGTTAATACATACGGCAGTCGCTATCGTATATTTCGCAATATAGAGATTAAACACTATGAAATGTTTATGTGCTACTAATATGAATCAATCTTACTATCTAGGGTATAGAAACGGGCAGAAGTAAAACTATCTGGGTTTCATATCGATAATAAATTAGATAGAAAAGTGAAAACCGGACGTGTAATATTTCCAAAATCGAAAATTCCTATGGTGCTGCTGGCAACAAAAGCTATTTTAATTTTTTTTATAAATGTTGTGGCAGTCTGTGCTACTTTTCTTTCGTAATAATCTGACAGTTTGAACAGTATAACGTATCGAGTGACATATATTTTTAAAGTATTGGTTTGAAGACTCCTTTTGATTTATTCGGCGTCCTACAAAACAGTCCACGAAGATACAAAACATATAGAGGTATGTATGTTTAGATTAGTGCTACATATGTAGGCACATATGAAGTTAATCAACATATTGTACTTAAAATATGGAAATCTAGGTCTAAAACGTAACCTATTAAAATTTTGTAAAGTAATTGTTTATGCCTCGATGGAACTCATATAAGACTACGTTTATCTCGATAGGTTGAGTTGAACCGGAGTTAAAGTTTGACCTCTCTAAAATACGCTTCAAATCCACGCAAATAAAGTATACACTTTTTTTATAGGCGCGATTTAAACCATTTCATCAATAATTTGAAACATAATTCACAGATCAGAGGTCAAACAAATAATTCGACGTTTTCTCTTTCAACCTCTGATCTCTCACGTTAATACCTTTTCTATTACAATATTTGGAAGAATTGTTACACGCATTCTATATTTTTAATGAAAGTTAAACAAAGTAAAATCAAAACAAGTTTAAGCATTATACCACGTGTATAGGAATTTCAACTATTCATTATCAATGATAGTGGATTAAGGCATAATGATTATAAGAAAAAAAATAACAGATCTCACTACAACTGCTTAGTGTTGGACTTTAGTGCACATCCTCTAGCAAATAATACTAATTCTTCACCGGTAGATCAAAAGATATTCCTGTATAGCTACAATTCACGAATAAATTTTTATTTTTCTTCTAGGCGCGAAGTATTATTAAAAAGATGTGTGACACTCGGAGACTGTCGCGGTAAAGCTATTGCATAGCATTTTTTATCAACTTTTGCAATTATAATTATTTATTTATTTTATAATACTGCATTTGTGATAATAATAATAAAATGAATGTATATAGAGTACTAACTCATTTTCATTCGCTATTTTTTCGTGACTTTCTTCATTAATAAATGCACTTTGTTTATTCATATTTAAAACACTTTATACACAAAATATACGAGTATTATACTACGTACAACAGTGAATACTGTTGTACGTAGATGATAAATACCTATACACCTATATACTTTCTCACAAACAGCTGATTACGGTAGTTTTACAATACAACCAATGCCACCTAAAGGCGGGTTGCTGAACTAAAGAGACAAGCGTGATATTTCAAAAAGTCATTAAAAGTTCTGGTATTTATCGATAGATGGCGGTCGGAGTGGGGGTGTTAGGTGTTTTTCGTTACGGAATTTCTGGATTCGGTCCCCACGCTCACAAAAAAATAAATATAAAATTTTCTCATCTTTTTTCCCTAATAATTGCTATTCTAACTTTGAGGTGTCATATTCCAATATTTTACTGATTGACGCAAAGGAAAAATATATACTTTTCTCAAAGATTTTTAAATTTAGAAAGTGATAAAAATCAATCTGTATACGCTCATTCCTAAAAGTAGAAGCTTAAGTATACGAATTAGTTAAAACTCACACGCAACCACTAGCCCTTAAAAGCATAGAATGGAATAAAAACTACTTTATCATCATTTTATTACATTGTAACTGCATTTATATAAGGTAAATGTTTCCATGACTCTAACGACATTCGCCGTATACCATAGACTATACCAGTCTATACCTACATCTACATATGTATAATGTGCAGTGACACCGGAAGGGTTTTATTTTAGTAAATATAATTTTATTTTTTTGGAGCACGGAATTTTGTGGAACTAACATTTTCGTAATAAATTGAAAGGTATTTTTCATCTTTTTATATTATTACTATACTTACTTTACCTTATATTCATATACATTAATAAAACGTGAAATTCCTGCTAAAGATGGACAACCGGATAGTTAGATGAATTTAAGATTACCAGCTCATCCGACCTCGGTACAGACAAGAAACAAGAAATGGTAGCATACCTAATGTCCCCTAATTTTATTCAGGGTTGTCAGTTTCTTCACTAACCGAGTTAGCCAACCCATTGCGGCAACCTGAACGCTCTACTGCCTCGCAACCTATACTTTTTATGCAAGAATAGGGTTGGCCTACATACCTCATTTTACCTTTTTTCACTGCAATTTTAATAGAGTTTAATAGTAGTTGGGCCTTTGCTTTCTTTGGTTGACAGTACACTGTTGTTAATTGCGTAAATTATTATATACTTCTTTTGTATTTCATAGTTTATTTTTATTGTTTATACAAAAAAGCCAACAAGGGTTACAGAAACCGTTATAGAAAGCGCTTAGAACACATGAACAAAAAGTACATACTTAGGTATATTTTTGTTCTATTTACTGTCAATAAAACGATTAAAAAATGATTGTAATATAAAATTAAGCAATCGAAAGTTAATAATTGGAATACATTTATTTTGTATTACTATTTTGCCGTATATAGGTACTTATACAATGTAAATTATTTGGATTCGGTTTCTCGTTTCAACTTCTCTGGAAGTCATTTTCAGGGCGAATGCGACCCGCACGATGTCGCATCCCGTCTCGCACTATAAAATTAATTAATTACGTGAGTTACCTGTTACTATATTTCATTATGTTAGCACCTCACGTCAGTTTTAATAATAATAATATAAATTATGTATGTGTGTATATAACTATCTACCATAAGCTTTAATGGAGTCACCACTACTTTATTTCGTGTCTCGGATTCCATTCCCATACCTAAGAAGTGGCCTGATGTGCATTGTCTAAAAATTTATATATTTAAACTTTATACACTACAATGTACAGGCGCGGACTTAATGCCAATCAACTTTGGAGTGACGCAGAGAAAACGTATTAATGATATTTTTGTAAAGTATCCCCCGACACATAACTTAATTTCCATAGCGCGGAAAAATATCTATATTAAAAAAACCTGCCATGAAGATATGTTATATGAATATTTTAACAGTAAGACATGATAATTAACCTGTTCTATTAAGTATTCATCCAATTAAGTATCATAGTATCTTAATATTTAATTGTTTAAATGTAAATACAAATTTCATTAGCATTTATTGCACAATTGTTTGTTCTGTATGGTAATTATATTCCAATGCCTATTAATGGCGAGATTTATATGTGTGATACCCTACACAATATTTTTGTAACATCTACATTATATGGTAAATAAACGATTTATTATTAGGTAATAAGGTTTTCTGAAAAATATACTACTTACTAAGCTCCGAATTTAAAGTCACAATAATCGTATAAATGCAAAATTATGAAGAATTATAAAAACATAAACTATTTTCCCAATTGAAAGTGAACCTTATACTTTTGTGATAAAGTTGAATATCTATAAAATAAATTTGAAAGATTGCGGTAGCTGGATGTGCTGGCGTCTGTACGTTAAACACTCCTTTCTACGAAAATAGCACTGACGGAGGAGTATGAAATTTGGAACAGTAAAAGTTCATATGGGGAAGAAGTGCAAAAAGCTAATATTTTAATACAATACCACATTGTATTAAAATATTTTTATTTCATACTACTCTACTCTATCTATTATTTCATACTCTTCCGTCAGTGCTATTTTCGTAGAAAGGGGTGTTTCACGTACAGACGCCAGCACATCCAGCTACCGCAATCTCTCAAATTTATTTTATAGATTTTCAACTTTATCACAAAAGTATAAGGTTCACTGTATCAAATTTGAAAAAGATCGCTACTGCCTTTCAGGAAGAGTACGATAAGGAACGAACAAGCTTCGCTTACACTCAGCTCAATAAACTGAATCGACATTCTCAAGTCGGTCCAAAATAAGAATAAAGAGATTGAAATAATACGTTATAATAAGATTTTGGTTACACTATTACGGTTACATTAAAAAATCACCTTTCACCGGGCTTGTAGTATTTTGCCAAACTCGTGCTTACCTGTAAAGAAAACAAACAAAAATCAATATAATAAGTAATATTGCGTGACTGCAAATAAATATATAGATATAATGTACGCATGCATGTTTTTCAGAGAGGAAGGCTAGTTTTTTTTCTTTAACATGACGTAAATAGTAAGCCTTGGAGGATTTCCACTGCTTCACCGGGCAATCGGAAGATCGCTCACTGTATGAAATGGTGTACACCAGGTATACAATTTCATACGAACGTGCTTATTGCATTACTAAATATTTATTTTATATGACGTTGACCCTAGGAACCAGGACGATATTATTATTATCATATTTGTCCCTGGTTACAATATACCTATGTTACGTTGTATTTCCTTAGTCGACATGCTCACAGAGCGTAAGAACACTGGATAAGTAGATATATAAGTATAAGTAGATATATTATGTATGAATAAAATATGCCATTTTACGTAAAAATTACGTAGGTACCCCATATTGGTTGACATGTCACAATATCACAATATTAGGTGCGCCAAGAGCTAATAATATTCTTGTGAATTATGACACATTATGTCAAGACACGTGACATTAGCAAGTAATATAATATCAGCGGGCCGTAACATTAGTTTTTAAAAATATATATATCTATACTTATAATTCCCGTTGTATCGCTTATACATAATTAAAAGAAAAATACTATTGTGGACGGTAATAAAAAGTATTGTGTTATATTGTAATTCACCATTGGCGGATATCAAGTATCAAGGCATAAAAAAAACAATACATTTTTTATGCAGTTAGGCCTTTACCCAAACCGGGGTTCTCACTAGTAACATCAGAATAACAATTACTATCCTATTTAACACAACATTAAAATAATAGTAACTAATAAATAATATTGCATTATTTTATGTTATAAAACTTGTAAATTGGTATCAAGTAAGAAATAAAGGCTTATTATAATATATAAAGAAAAATACTATTGTAGAGAGCAACAGATAAATAATATTGTATGTGGCCATTGGTAGATATCGGCAGAAGTCGGCATTTTGCAAATATTTATTCCCCATTACTGTTTTTTTATAGTAATACTAGCTGTGCCCCGAGGTTTTACCCGCGTTAAACTTTATAAATTACCACAGCTCCTCCCCCTTAGATGATAGCGTGATAATATGTAGCCTATATGTTGACCCGACCTCTTAGTAATATTCACGCAAAATTTGAAGTAAATCCATGCAGTATTTTTTGAGTTTAGCCCGGACAAACAGACAAAAATTTTAAAAACTATATTTTTGGCTTCGATATCGACAGTAGATCACGCCCCAAGTATCCTTTTTAAAAAATATTCAATGTACAATTTTGACTTTCCTACGATTTTATATATCGATAGTAGATCACGCCCCAAGTATCCTTTTAAAAAAATATTCAATGTACAATTTTGACTTTCCTACGATTTTATTATATGTATAGATCAATACATTTATTTACCACAGTATATCAGCGTTTTCCCAGAAGTAGTAGTCTTATGAATGTGTCATTTTAAAATGATAGATAACAAATTATATCAGAGACCGAAACGTGTTAAATCTGTGTAAGTAAAACATTTATCGTCACCCACATTGTGACGGAGATAACTTCGTGACATGTCAGTGATATCACAAAACAGATAATGTAAAATTAAGAATAATTAGTATATACATGTATATATACATAATAAAATTTGACGGGCATGTTGGCGTGGTTGGCAAATGCTTGCTTTTCACGCCGGAGGTCGTGGGTTCGATTCCCACCCAGGACAGATATTTGTGTGCATGAACATGCCTGTTTGTCCTGAGTCTGGGTGTAATTATCTATATAAGTATGATTGTATTTACAAAAGGATATCAGTTATCCGGTTTCCATAGTACAAGCTTTGTTTAATTAATAATAATAATAATATCTAGGGACAATGTCACACAGATCAACCTAGCCCCAAACAAAGCAAAGCTTGTACTATGGGTACCAGGCGACGATATACATACTTATATGATGATATACATAGAAAACATCCATGACTCAGAAACAAATATTCGTGCTCATCACACAAATATTTGCACTTACCGGGATTCGAACCCAGGACCACCAGCTTCGTAGGCAGGAGCACTACCAACTAGGCTACGGTGACCGTAATTTGGGATCAGATGGCTGTGTCTGAATAATGTTCCAGGATATTATTATTATACATGTTATGCTGTGTGGTGACTGCGGCGAATATCAGAATATTATTCCTCATCTCATCCCGTGGGGGTCGTAGAAGTTGACCCGAGGGAATATCTACTAAAGACGAGCAGCAGCTCCCTTCCGAGTACTATAACCATCATACTACGATCGCCAACCCGTCAACCAAGCGAGGTGATTGTGGCAGATACCCAAGACGATTCTTAGGGAACCATAAATTGGCTTAGAAAAAAAAAACGCATGGCACCCAGTACCAATTTTTCACCATAATATGTCCTGCGCATTGGCTAGTCTCCATTGAGACTGGTAAATAGTTGTAGGTATATATATTGCGAACAGGCGAACCAAAGTCACCGACATAGCCCTAAGGATTGCAAAGCTGAAGTGGCAGTGGGCAGGGCACATAGCTCGTAGAGCCGACGGCCGCTGGGGCAGAAAGGTTCTCGAGTGGCGACCACGAACCGGAAGACGCAGCGTGGGCAGGCCCCCTACAAGATGGACCGATGATCTTGTGCGGGTCGCTGGAAAACGCTGGATGCGGATAGCGCAAGACCGGCAATTGTGGAGATCTTTGAGGGAGGCCTTTGTCCAGCAGTGGACGTCTTTCGGCTGATATGATGATATATATTGCTAGAGGTCTCTATTTCACGGTCGCTTTGTTCAATCCGTTTGTTAAAGAGAAAAGTTGTAATGAGTTATTGTTAAATTATTACATATTATTTTAAAATGATCACTTTGATGGAATATCCAAGGTTTTGCATATGAAATATTACTCAAATACTTAACTTAATAGGTATGTAGAAAAGCAGAGCTATATACGTAAATTGCTTCAAAGCGTAATACGAAGCTTAATAATATCTTCCGGTATTACTGCAATATTAGCTTGTGGTATATGTATGTAATAAATGGCAGATTTGACATACTTACGGAAGCGATTAACAGAATATTTTTTTGACAAGTTACCTATAGGTAACCTAGGAGACATTTGCTCAAGTTACCAAGTAAAATAAAACTACAAAACAAAAGCACCTAACTCCTTTTGGGTTAGAATCTTGCCTAATGGTGTTAATTGACAAGATCCATGATAGTCGCTTTAAGGGATGTTTTGTAGAACTATTGCTCTACGTTAATGTCATTCATTGGATTGGCTGTATGTGTGCAAAACACATTATCCTTTTTGTGCCAAAATCGGCAACATTGATTAAAAATGTAAACAATAAAAAGGTTATGCAATATACATAGTTGCACAATTATTCTTGATTTTAGATTTTTATAAAGACTTAAATGACTACAATTTGATGTTAAAAAAACGTACTTGTTAGCAATTTGTACCGTAAGTCAACAAAAGTCGTACAACTCTATTGCACAACTATTCTATTGTTTATATTTTTAATGATAATGATACAAAAATCTTATTGTGTTTTGTACATGTTCAGCATATTCAATGCCCTTAATGACCCTCCCTTCCTCCCCGATGTGCGATGTCCCCGATTATCTTTGTATAATAGATAAATGACAACTAACTACAGAAGTTATTTAGCTAAACTAAAAACAATAAAGTATAAAACTTTATTATAAATTGAAGACGTCGGCGTCTTCAATTAATAATGACGTAAAAAATTGTTTAGCTAAATAACTTCTGAATAGTTTGCGAACGCAGAAGCCTCACCTGAAGTTTAACTTAAGCGACAAATAACAGAGGGCACCCTTATGGGGCTCTACAACTCAGGGGGCAGCTGTGGGGTGTGATCGGGATCACAGATCAAGGGCTAAGGAGCCAACGTAACCTCACCGGCGAGGACCCTACCCTAATTAAACTGCGCCTTTTTCTAGCTACCTAGATTGTCGATCCGGAGATGAATGCCAGAAAGAAATTAGTAGCTAACTAAAACCTACTGATATGGTAGCATTTTATCGACCTACATGGTAACTTAAAGTTTCTAGACGTAAAGGGTACCACTCTTTACTCAATATGATAAAAAAAAACTTATATTACAGTGACGAAACGATAGAGTTAAAGAGGTCAAAAAAGCTATGAAAGATGCATGACATGATTTGTGTTATATTATTTTTATCTATAAAAGATAAATAATATAATTTAAAATGCAAATTGTCTTTAATGTCACCAGCGCACGTGATTAAGTCTCTAGTTTCGTGTTTATAGATGATTATTATATTTTATTCTTTTAATATATTATTACCAACTTTACTGGCGCCACAATCATTAATAAAGGTGTGAACAGAAGCAATTAATTTAATAATATATTGTTTCAGTGTTGTTCAAGATGCCCAGTAGGCCTCTGACATGCCTTAACCACTGTCGCGTAACAACAACATATGTAGCCGCTTAACGTGCCCTCCGAGGCACGAAGATGCTAAGAAATTAAACCACCTTGACGGTCATCCAATTTAGATTATTCGCGGGTAGTAGATATATAGAAAAGCAGAGCTATATATATAAAATGCTCAAAGCGTAATACGAAACTTAATGATTTGACATTACCTTCTACCACGCTTAATATATGTATCTTCCGGCACGAGGCACGAAGATGCTAAGAAATTAAACCACCTTGACGGTCATCCAACTATAGATTATTCGCGGGTCTAGGTCCGCTGATCACATGTGGACTGGTGAGTGTATTTGACCATGATCACAACTTTACAATGACTGGCAAGTTTTTTATGAATTTTTTGAACTGACATTCTATAGATAAAGATATCAATGCTTTGCTTTTATCACCATCAGTCTGCATCATACTTTGGTCACGTCATCTGCCTCAAATCGTCCACTACTGGACATAGGCCTACCCCAAAGGTTTCTATAACGTTGTCATTTGGAGAGTTTGCCTCAGTCACCGCGCTTTGCGTTCGAGTTGGCGGCCGCAATTAGGTGATAGATAGTCCTCAGGTAGCGCTGCTGTATCCCTTATCGGCCTTTTACGGCTGTTTCGGGATGATATGGGGTGGCCCTGTTATTCTTTCTGTGCTGGCAACCACACGGATGAATTTTCAAGTTGTTAATTATATTAAAGTATTTAATTTAAATTTATTTCGACATGTAACTGTGGACATATTAGTCGAATAATTGCGAAACGAAACCACTAGATGGCGTCAACATACCTAGACATAGGGGTTTGCAAAATCTCTTCACGATTGTGTGCTCCACAGGTGAGGTGAGAGGTGCAGCACTCTTTATTAGGATGATTATCCGACACGTCCGGAAAGAGCTTGACCTACTCTCGGCGGTACAGGCATATAGCACCGCTAACTCCCAAACTCATTGCTTCTACAGGGTGTTTGTCTTATTAAACAGAATCTACAATACCAGTTTTTATTTGTCACTACGCTTATCCTATAGATAAATATAACATATTAACATTAATCAAATGGAACATTTTTTATAACACAGCAGCTTATTTAGTTAGTTCTTACAAAAAACGTTTGAAAGTCACTACCTATCATAAACTTTCGTTCAACTATTCATAAGAAAAACGTCCCTATTAAATTTAAATACTCATAATATATATTTTGTCTATGGATGGTTCGTCGATCTACTGACAGCGTGTTCAAGCACAGATAATAAGGTGCTAGGTTCAAATCCTGGGTCCGGCCAAAAGCGTATTGGGAGATACTATTGACTTTGAAATATAAAAATAAATAGCACCCCGGAATCCGGAAGTTGGAGATGTAATTACATTTTTATTCAGTTACTTTTACTCTTAAGATTGACTTTGTACGCCGAGTGAACTCATGCGCAACTATTGTGTTAACACAATCGTCTCTGCAGCGTAGTGAAATGAGTTAAGGTGGCAGTTACGCCACGCAGCGCCACTCATCGCTACTCATATCAAATGATGTGAAATAACGAAAAATGACCTTGTGAATTATAATGTCTGCAAATTGCACCCACAGTGCAAAGGAAACTTGACATCTTTTAAAGCAGTGTTAAAATATATTTGATACCAGATTTAATATAATAAATCTTTGTCATCGGCAGCAATAAATAACAAATAATAATAAATAAATATCTTGGGATAATTAACACACTGCCATCTCATGCCAAACTAGGCAGAGCTCGTACTATGGCAACCAGACATCTGATGAACATACCTATGTTTTTCTAAATACGTACATATCACACTAATATTATAAAAGCGAAAGTCTGTGAGTGTGTATGTTTGTTACTTCTTCACGTCTAAACGGCTGGAGCGATTTAATAAAATTTGGTATGGAGTTAGCTGGCACCCTGGATTAACACATAGACTAATTTATAAAGTTTACCGCGGGGCATAGCTAGTTATAAATAAACTACACTCAGACACAGACACAAAAAGATTGTCCTATTTAAAGATATTAGCTTATGTGCTATTCGAATATATAAGCTATTCTACTACAAAGTTTCAATTGAAAACCATTACTCAGTTTTTGCGTAAAAATACTCACAAAATTTCGCTATCATAATATTCATGCATATAGATTTACATTGGTTTCCCGGAGGGATAGGCAGTGAAATCGGATTTCTACGTACTACAATCTTTGATCAACACTGGCCGCCTTATACTTTCTTAACATTTTTATTTAAAATAGATGAATAAAAATATATCCATAGACAGAGATTCATTTCTGTCCGATATCATATGATTTAAATTTGTTGCTTTGTCAAATGCAACAATTGAATTTCGAAACAAACAATTTCTTAGTAGAAAGGAATTCATCTCACATCATAACCTCAAACTTAATATTATTATTCAAGTAATGACTCGTGTGAATATTAAATTAATTTATTATTTAGTAATCAGATTAAGTTTTTGTTAGAAATGTAGGTAGTAGGTTGAGTTGCATTATTCTTTTATTGGTATTTTAATTGTAATATGCAAAAGAGTATACAAAAAGTTTGAATCTGATAAAGCTATTGGTCACCGGCGTCATTTTATTATAACTATTAATAAGATGGCGTCTAGGAAAATTCCTAATTCAATAATAAACTGGTTGTAGGTGTTTAGGAATTAGAAACTTATTATAGTCGGCAATATATTATATATTTAAATCTAATACAATAAATACAGGGGTTTGTGTAATTATAATTATGACTATATTTATGTGTGAGCTTGACATGTACAAGTATATGTTACCCAAGTGCTGAATAAATTTCATTAGTGTCCACTTTCTATATTGCTTGGTCTTGCTTGACCATAAAAAAAATGTAAGAGGTAATGAAAACAATTGCCATAAACACTTTTTTCTATCTTTCTTCTTCTTCCTACGAACCAAAGTAGCCGACAATGCCCGAAGAATTGCCAAACTGAAGTGGCAGTGGACGACGCACTATGACTGACGGCCGCTGAAAGGTTCTAGAGAGGCGACCACTATCCCGAAGACGCAGTATGGAGAGCCCCTCCACAAAGTGGATTGATTACCTTTAAAGAGTCGTAGGAAGTTACTGGAAGCAGTTCACGCAAGACCGGTGATTGTAGAAAAGTTTGGATAATCCCCAGTTCCGCCAGTGGCCGTTTTTCAGCTAAAATTATGGTGATGATGATGATGAACCCTTCGTTTCAGGCAAAGGTCTCCTACTGCTGCCATATTGCACTACTCTGTGTAATGTCATGAGTGTAGCGACATCATATAATATTATGCTATTATGTATGTAGGTCTTAACATAAATAAGGTCATAATTAGAATCCAGTAGGTAATAAGTAGAAATTCTGTATAAACAGGTATGTATTTAGAAATATTTAAGTGGATGGATGCAATTCTACTATGCAACTCGATGGGGAGGCCTAAAACCTATTCCATTTTCAATTATTTAAAACGAATGGTACATAAAATATAAACTTTAAATTATGTGCTTATGGTACAAATTTACTGTGCCACATGCTAAACTTCCCTGCAGCTTGAGGCCATGTTCCTTCCTAGATATTAAATAATTACTACAAAAAATTGTGAACATTTTTATCTAATTATTAAGTCTATGAATGTACTATGGACCATTACCATTTATCCATTTTCTGTTATTACTTAATGAGTAATGGATTTTAATAATAACATTTGTGAGATATTTTTTATAAATAAGTAAGTAACCTCGAAACAACAAAGTACAAGTTAAGTTATCACTTACTTATTTCGATTAAAGTAATTAAATGTTGAAGTATTTCTTCTATTAACATTTGCATTTAAATGCGTAAATAAATATAAACTAATAATAAATGTCTGAAATCGATTGAATTATAATGAACAACTATATCGAGTTTATCATTGCGAAACATTGTAATCGATTTCCCTAGTATTGAGTAAGTCACAATAATAAACTTATAATATACACAGTCCACAAATCTAGTATGCTCGTTCGTCAAAAGATTTAATTTACACAGTCACTTACTCTATACTGCTAACAGCTATTAAAAGTCCACTGTTGGACAAAAGCCTCCTAAATAATGATCTTAAGGGCATTTGCCGTAATCGCCACGGCTATATGTCACTACCATTATAAAATAAATTGTATAAATGTTTTAACATTCCGTGTACCTAAATATCTGTAATAAGTAACTAGAAAAAATAACTGTATTACTACAAACATGTTCAGACTATTTACAAGCGCTTTTTTAAAGTCTACGTGAATAAAAACCTTTTTTATTTTATTTATTTTTATTATACCGACGGTTTGGCGATCGCAGTATGATGATTATTATAGTACACAGACGGATGTTGCCGCCCGTCCTCTGATAGATATTCCCTCGGGTCGATATCTACGCCCCCCACGGGATGAGATGGCGTGATGATATTCTGATAATCGCCGCCATCACCACACAGCAACCACCACCCTTTTTATATCATACGAAGCAATAATTTTGCTTTACTACTGAGCAAAATATTTCATCTCAGCCGAATGACGTTCACAGCTGGACATAGGCCTCCCCCAACGATCTTCACAGTAGCCGATGTTGAGCTACTCGCATCCAGCACTTTCCAGCGGGTCGTCGGTCTCTAGAAAGTCGGTCATCGTCGTGATGCCTGCATACGCTGAGTCCTTGTGATCGCCACTCGGGAACCTTTCTGCCACAGCAGCTGGTTGGTTCTACCAGCTATCTGCCCTGCCCAATCAGTTAGGCAACTCTTCAGGCTATGTCAGAAACTTTGGTTTGCCTAATATTTCTATTTCAATCACGCAGGGAAACTCAGAGCATAGTGCTCATCATTAGATAGGTAGGTGACTTTGAGATTTCTCTTGAGGACTATAATAGAAGACCTAGAGAATAGAGCGATCAAGTATTAAGATATTATATATTGCTGTTTGGCTGACGGAATAGCATATCGCCACCATTTAATCTATAGGTGGCTTAGAAGTCGACCCGTGAGAATATCTCACAGAGAAAGGGCAGCAGCGTCTATCTGTGTACCTACCTTCACCATCATATTGCGATCGCCAACCCGTCTGCCATTCGTCGCCCGTGGCGATTATGACCTGATTATTCTCTACTTAATGATAAAATAATTATCAAAATATATTCACAAACAAGAGAGAAATCGTATACATGCATACAAAAATAAGCATACAGTCGAATTGATGACCTCCTTTTAAATCTTTATGAAGCACTTTAAAAGTGACGTCTAGAGTTTTAGTAATATATATAACAGATGGAGTTGATATCAAATTTAAATTGTGTATTGTAATTAATTAATAAAAGTGTAATTAATTTCAAATGTCGAATGCCCGGCTGGGGCTCTACCGACTAAGTCGCCGAACATCGATTTCTTAAATGGCGTTCAAATAACTAAAGGTAAAAATGACAACGTTGACAATCGATTCCGAACCATTTATGACGTCACATGTGCTCATGGAAGCAGAATTAACGATTTATTAAGTCATTTTTACCTTTATTTATTTGAACGCCATTTAAGAAATTGATGTTCGGCAACTTAGCCGGTAGAGTCCCTGGTTGGCGTGGTTGGTCGATGCTTGCCTTTGACGCCGCAGGACGTGGGTTCATTTTCCACTTAGGACAGATATTTGTGTACATCATCATCATCATCATCATCATTACAGCTAAATAAGTCCACTGCTGGACAAACCTCCCATACATAAACACATCTATTTGTCCTGGGTCTGGGTGTAATTATCTATAGGTATACAAGTATGTATTTACAAAAGAAAAGTATAAGAGTAGTATATGTAGTATATCAGTCATCCGGTTTCTGCAGTGCAAGCTCTGCTTAGTTTGGGATCAGATGGCCGTGTGTCAATAATGTCCTAATTAGATAAAACACGTTGCTACTGCACCAACGAGGCACTCATTAAAATTCATTAATTTCAAATAACACTCGCATTCAATGGAAATTATTATTCTTTGGTACTTAATTATTCTGAGATGAACATAGTTTTTATTGCAAATGTTTAAGTTGTAAACTCGTTAAATATGTTATTTAAGTAGACTACATATATTATATTCGATAAATAAGAATAATTTATCGAACCTAAATGTTTGTAAGCAAATTTCTACGGCGCGATGTTCGTGAAATGAATTTTATATTGTTTTTAGGGTTCCGTAGCCAAATAGCAAAAAACGGAACCCTTATAGATTCGTCATGTCTGTCTGTCTGTCCGTCCGAATGTCACAGCCACTTTTTTCTGAAACTGTAAGTGTAGATGTATTCTGTGAACCGCATTACGATGTTCACACAAAAATAGAAAAAAGCAATAATTTTGGGAGTTTCCCATACATAGAACTGAAAAAAATATTTCATCGTACCCATACATGTGGGGTATCTATTAATAGGTCTTAAAAAATGATATTGAGGTTTGTAATATAATTTTTTTCTAAACTGAATAGTTTGCACGGGAGACTCTTCCAAAGTGGTAAAATCAGTGTCCCCCCCCCCCCCTGTAACTTCTAAAGTAAGAGAATAATAAAACTAAAACCATAAAAACTACCAACGAAAATTGGTTTGAACGAGATCTAGTAAGTAGTTTTTATTAAATACGTCATAAATCGTAAATCGCAATTTACCTTTCTTTTAATCAAGTAAAATACTTGCTGCTATGGAACCCTTCATGTGCGAGTCCGACTCGAACTTGGCCGGTTTTTTTAAGAACTATTCTGATGACTCGTCAAATATGATGCACAGTAAAACTCTAATGAGTTTGTGTTTGCATCATTCTGTGTATGTATATAGTGTAAGTATATTTTTTTTTGAAACCAATTATGGTGTTTATAAAAGGATTTAATAAGGCTTTTTCATAGTTTTCTAAACAAAGCTTAAACTCCGATAGCGTTAATGTAATAATTTTTCTTTTTTTTTATTCTTTGTCCAGCCGTGGACGTAATTTGGTTGATATGATGATGATAATAATATCCCTTTAGTGCTCTTAGCTAGTTATATTCCCCACTAAGATGATGTAAGTAATACAGAACTGTCCAAATAAGCGAATCCGCTTGACACCAGCGAATCTTTAAATATTTATACAAGACAGACCAAGTCAACACTTAGACAACGTGATGACCTTAGGGCGTAGTCACACCAATTAGAAAATATTAAATTATTATGAATCAAGATTTTAATCAGCTACTTACAATACTAATTAAATCTTTCTACAAAACTATACACAGATATCAGTTTTCATAACATACATACATTGCGCTCCACACAAGTTTCCTAATCATTATTGAAAAAAAACTAAAAAGTATTTGTTTCAAAATGACTGTTGTCAAAATGTGAATGGTTTGTTATCTTTAAAAGCCTCAGTTCCTAAGAACGTATTTTTCAATATAGTTTCGAACCCAACACTGACCATTTTAAATTTTTATCAGCCCTGTTTACTGGCTACAAATAAACTGGCTTCAGGTAACTATCTGCTACAAGTATAGTGATATTAGTAGTGTGCAGAAATAACGACTTTAAATGGTTACATATGAGAACATGTCTATCTGTGTATTTAATATATATGGATTTACAATAAAAAGTACTTCTATCCATTGTCTAGAAGTCATAGAACAAGCCTTCCTTAGTTTCATCTAGATGGCGCTGTGTGATTTATCCCAGATATTTTTATTTTATTAAATAAGTAACTGGGCAATTCATCAAAGAAATAGATAAATTCTGTATTAATGTTGTAATATTTGTATTTTGCCTAATATTTTTTATTTAAGTAACTTAATTAAAAAATAATCTATTTAAAACACCACCAATACCAGATATATGTCTACATATATACTATGGCGGCGCTGTGAACTTTCGCTAGCTAATAACTTAATCTTATGAATGAATAATCATATAATTCAGAGTACAATCAAATAAAGTTTTGAAATAAGAAAAATATAAATAAAGGCATTTTATACATTTATAAATAACTCCTTGATAATTCCGTGAAGTTAAAACATTTATTTAATCAAAGATAAAATTATCGAAAATGTTTTAATATTTACGAGTTTACCCCAAAACCCTTAAAGTGACGAAGGTGCACTTAATGCTACCACATAATAAACCATTCTAAGTTAAGCCATTAAAATCAATCAACAACTAATTTTATTACCCCAGAAATAAATTTTAGTGTTTCCCAATCCCTAAATCAGGTAGGACCGCAGTTTAAATGCAATAAAATATGTGTTTACAATTTTCCTCGTGCAAAATTCAAAGCATTCGAATAATTAAATAACTTAAAATGCCGTTTGGCGTGGTTGGTGGATACTTGCTTTTCTTGCCGCAGGTAGTGTGTTCGATTCCCATCCAGGACAGATATTTGTGTGCATGCACATGTCTGTTTGCCCTGAGTCTGGGTGTAAATATCTATATAAGAATGGGCTGTGCGGCGCTGTGTATCTATGCTCATCCCGTGGGGGGCGTAGAAATCAACCGAGGGAATACCTACCAGAGAACGGGCAGCATCTATTTTCTGTGAACTGTGACTATTAAACTGCGATCACCAACCCGTCTGCCAAGCGTGGCGATTATGGCATAACCCCCATTGGGGAGGCTTTTGTCCAGCAGTGGACGTACTTTAGCTGACATGATGATGATGATGATCTTGCCCGCAGGCTACGATTTAAATTGAGTTTTTAATTTATAAGTTTTTAATATTAATAGAATGTTATTTTGACTATTGTATAAATACATACTTATAGAATGTATAAATATATAACTTTATACATTCTATAAGTATGTATCTATAAAAGAAAAGTAGTATATGTAGTAGTATAACAGTTATCTGGTTTCCATAGTACAAGCTTTGCTTAATTTGGGATCAGAGGGCTGTGTCTGAATAATGTTCCAGGATATTATTATTATTTCATCATCATCATCATATCAGACGAAAGACGTCCACTGCTGGACAAAGGCCTCCCCCAAGGATCTCCACAATATCCGGTCCTGCGCTGACCGCATCCAGCGGCTTCCCGCGACCCGCACAAGATCGTCGGTCCACCGTGTAGGAGGCCTGCCCACGCTGCGTCTTCCGGTTGGTGGTCGCCACTCGAGAACCTTTCTGCCCCATCTGCCGTCAGTTCTACGAGCTATGTGCCCTGCCCACTGCACTCAGTTTGGCAATTCTTTGGGCTATTATTATTTATTTACGATAAAATATATACTAAACCATTATAATAGTCTAACTAAAGTGTGTCTATATATTGAAGGTATTAATAAAAATGTACAATGTGATGTTGAGATGTCCTTCACTCACAATCACCAATATTTTGATCTGATGTATATTTGTATGTATGTATGATTACTATGCCTATGTTAATGAAACTTTATTTGTTGTTAACACTTACTGCTTATGATGCGTCTTAAAATTAATTTATACCATTATTTATTTAAGAAAACTCTTTTAACTCTCAGCTATTATTACAAGACAGCTGCATTTTTTTTTTCACTCAACTTATTACAGAGTCCCACAACAATGCAAAATGGAAATATCAGTTATTAAATGATTTAACTCTGTGATGGGGTATACTATATAGAGGTATATAGTAGGTATACAAGGTGTCGGCCAGAATCATGTAAAGTTAAAAAATCTATTTCAGTTTCACTTTTCTGTATTTTTATTCACCTAAGACATAGTTTGGTAAATGCTTAACTTTCACGACGCAGGTCGTGGGTTTGATTCACACCCAGGACAGATATTTGTGTGCATGAACATGTCTGTTTGTCCTGCGTCTGGGTGTAATTATCTATATAAGTACCTATATATTTACCAAAGAAAATTGGTGTATGTAATGTATCAGTTATCTGGTGTCAATAGTACAGTTCTGCTTAGTTTTGGATCAGTTATATTATTTATGTTTGTGCTCTTAACGCGAAGTAAGAATACTTTGACATGACCAGGGTTACCATATGACAGGCGTTAGCCGCATTTTAAGGTTTAGACAGGCGTGCGGCCGGCATTGGTCTGAGACAGGCATTTTCGCAGGCTCTCGTCAACGCCCAGTGGAGTAAAGACAGAAACCGGCTAACAATTGAATCAGTAAAAACAATATTGATTACACAGGAAAATTACAAAACTGTATCTTGTGAAGATTTTTACGTTTATATGTTAGAAAAGAAAGAACTAATAAAAAAAAACTGAAAATTTAGGACATTTTTGGTACCATAGACAGGCATCCCTCTATTTA
The DNA here is from genome assembly GCA_951640165.1 of Pseudoips prasinana. NCBI lineage: Eukaryota > Metazoa > Arthropoda > Insecta > Lepidoptera > Nolidae > Pseudoips > Pseudoips prasinana. Next base: position 13,277,338 of record OX621254.1, read on the forward strand.
TATATGGTAACCCTAGACATGATAGCGTTAAGATTCTGTGGGTATTACGGTTGACAAGGTAACATGTCGTCGACTGTACTTGTCGTGATCCAAATTTAAAAGTTTATAGTGACACTTAAAAATAATACAAATTATTTTGCACGATGTGTATTACTGGTCATTCATTAAGTTGATAACCTACAATATAATTACATTAACAAGTCTTTATGAGGAAATTAGGTCTTGATAACAAGACATTGACATTATGCCACTGATAATAATAGCCGACATTTATCTTTAACATTTGTTATAAATAAATAAAATATTCTTTATGAGAATATTTCAAGTAAACATGCCATGCATTGCATAAGAAAATGCAAGTGTTACTAACAACATAAAAATAACGTTTAACTTTTTTCATATAACTATATATTAATTGGAAACCGCTGGAAACGAATAGAGCAAGACCGGCAATTGTGGAGATCTTTGGGGGAGGCCTATGTACAACTGTGGACGTCTTTCGGCTGATAAGATGATAAAATAAAATAATATGAATAACATTTATTGTATTGAGTTATTATTTTTATAAGCAAGTTATTTGTAACTCAAAGCCTTGATCAACACAAAGTTTAGTGAGTGGTGAAATATATGACGTCATCAAAACAAGTACCAATCACAGCGCCGCATGCTGATCGACAGTTAAGGAGACTCCGTTCGGTGTCCCTAAAATACTAAAATAGAAGTAAAACACTCATACATTACAATAACGTTTAAGTACGATAGTAGGGATTCGCTGCTGCAATTTCTTCCAGGCAGGCAATTCTAGGTATGGAATACCCGTTAAGGACAGAAAGTAGGTAGAAACAATGTAGATACATGTATGGTAGACATACTACATTGTAACATAAAGAATATCATCAACATGTCAGCCGAATGACGTCCACCGTTGGAAAGTGCCCCCCCCCCCCCCCCCAAAGATCTCTACAATTGCCGGTCTTGCGCTATTCGCATCCAGCGGTTTCCAATTAATATATAGTTATATGCAAAATGTATGTGTATGTAATATCCTGGGACATCTTTTTACACAAGGCCATCTGATCCCAAACTAAGCAGAGCTTATACTTTGTAACAATTTATTTTAAGACAACTCCCGCACCAGGAAATCTAATCCCTGTGTCTCGGGGTTCTTTACAAACAAATAATAGACTGACACAAATTTCAACCCGACTCAGAACAACTATTTATGGGTCACACAAATAGCTGTACGGTGCGGGACTCGAACCCGCGACACGTAGCTGCGAGGCGACTGTCTTAGCCGTTGCGCCACACGTGCAGTCATTTTGTAATATATGTACGTCCAATATCATAATGTCATTTAATATAAGCGTAGTAATACCTATGTTAAGATACTGTAAATATATTTTTTTCTTTAGCGTCCCGAATTGGGCCATCTTCATAAAATACGAAAGATATTGGGTCGTAGCAGGTAATTAATAACAAGGCCATAGTGCAGAACATTTTGTATTCAAGTTTTTCGCAAAAATATCACACTTTATGAAGGCGCCTTTATAGTTCAAAGGTTCCCCATACAGGTTTTACTAGTGACCGGATTATAGAATTAATATAATGTTTAAAATAACATTAGCAACGACATATTCTTTTTCGATTAAACGTATGTTTTTTAATCGGAATTAAATATTATTATCGACATTTTTGTTTAATTTATTGGTACTAAGGAAACTCGATAGTGACGTCAAAATATGTTAAGTTTTTTTTGGCATATATTATAATGTGGCGTATATTATAATGGCTATTCGCCTGTTGGGTCCTGCAGTTACATAGTTCAGTTTATTTTTAAATGACGTTGACAGTTATCCTTTCACTGCTTCACCGGAGAATTACATAGTTGTCATTTCATAAGGGAAAAAAGTCACGAATAAGATCGAACCAAACTTGTATTTGCGGTTGGCCCGAGGTTTTTACTAGTTAAGAAAGTTTTATAAAAACCTCTCTACGTACATCAACATGGACGGCTATAGCTCAAGATTGACTTATGGAGTTGGCCACAATGTTGGCCGCAATTTTCAATAATAAAGGCAGTTTTTATTTCTTCTCTCTACAAGAAACCATATGAAAACTACTTCAGAGTATTTTATTTCTTAAACATTATATAATCTTAAAAATGACGAAAGTGTACAATCATAAAGAATACCTTTTCAAAACTACCGAGAAGTAATAAAAATAAATTACCCTTTGATTTTCATATTCAGCTGTCACCCCTAATTTCATAAACGGAACATTTTTTTCAAAGCCCGGAAACTTTTTAACTGTACTGTTAAATAATATAATAATATCTGGGGACAATGTCACACAGATACTTATATAGATAGATAAATACATATATACATAGAAAACATCCATGACTCAGAAACAATTATTCGTGCTCATCACACAAATATTTGCACTTACCAGGATTCGAACCCAGGACCACCAGCTTCGTAGGCAGGAGCACTACAAACTAGGCGATGGTGACCGTCTTTAAACCCTCAAAAATAAAGTAACTCTCTTTAAACACATTATATACCCTCAATTTTATAAAAAAATGTTATACAAATTTTAGTTAATCAAACAAAAATATACAAATAAAATATATATAATAATTATAAATAAAAATAGTAAATAAAATAATGGTTTATTTCTCTCTTAAAGGCGCATACATCGTGTTGTTATTTTAAAAACATTTTTCAAGCAATTATTAAAAGATAGACAGCTAACTTTTACTTATATATGTTAGCTGTAAAGTTTTAGTAGTTTTATTTCTTTGTCAGACTTAGTGCAACCCTTTAATACATATGTACATCCTGAATTTTCCATCCTGGTTTTCTGAACAATTTAATCTTTGGTACCTATTTACGTTGGCATTAAATACGTATTCGTGTACCAACTCTAAACCGTAATTTTTCGTAAGGTATTACAAGAAATTGCTATTATTTATCTACCCTTTAAATTTAAGTCTAGTAGTAGTCTAGTGTGTTTCATTATAAATGTATGTAATGATATCAGTCCAATTTTTATTACCAACTTCTAAATATTATTTATTTCTAACATTTCTCATAAATCTATAAGTTACTTATGTTCCGTCAATTTAATTTAGTTTTTGAAGGAAATTAGCGACGTGCTAAAACCTGACTATTAATTAAGCGCCCCGAAGAAGCAACATAATATTCGTCAGTTTATCAAATACCATCTCATTGTGATACCACTATTTCTTTTGTCTTAATAATAATTATAATAATAATATCCTGGGACATTATTTACACACGGCCATCTAATCCCAAACCAAACAGAGCTTGTACTTTGCAACCAGATAACTGATATACTACATATACTACTTTTTTAAAAATACATACTTATATAGATAATTACACCCAGACCCAGGATAAGACAGACATGATTTTGCACACAAATATCTGTCTTGGGTGGGAACCAAACCCACGACCTACGGCGTGAAAGGGAAGTATCACCAATCACGCCAACTTTTACTCAAAAAAGTCTGACTACACACGAATTACCACTCACACATCCACTAACTATCTCTGTTGATCCTGCAGATTGTACCTAATAAACTAATGTAAAGGTTGAAGGTATAAAAACCAATAAACTATAAATAGAACGGCGTTTATTAATAATATATCAAACATTTTATAGCTTGATACTTGTATCAAATTGCAGACATTATATACATTGTCCTCAAGAGTAAGGAAAATTTTGGCCAAATACGCCGATGTCGACCTTGATAGACAACAAAGCTTTCGTTCTTAAAACAGATGCCAGCACATCCAGCTACCCCAATCTGACAAATTTATTTTATAGATTTCAACTTTATCACAAAATTATAAGGTTCACTTTTAATCGGGAAATTTGACAGATTGGGGTAGCTTAATGTGCTGGCGTCTGTACTTATACAAATTATCTTTGCTAAGACTATTATGAACATGTTATTAAAACAAGCCGTTCTCTTACAGATCAGTAAAAGAATGAACAAAAATACAGACATTACTGATCATGACACAAATATTTTTTCTTTTTTATTTAATTTATTTTTATTATTCTTATTGGTACTTTACAGTCCTGTGATGTTTCATTCACTAATTTGATTTAATCCTTCATAATTTAATATAATTTAACGTAATATTTATTAAGTCGTTAACCAGAAAAATACATACCTAACCGTAATTTTGAAACAGATAAGAAAAGATACTTTCTAGTTACTGTAAAAATATTAATTATTTTAAAAGTTAATAATATTTTAGTCATGCATCCCTAACAAGAAAATGCAGTGAAATTGTTAACCAATTTGGCATAAAATTACAAGAAATTATAATCTGATGGAGCAAGCTGAACAATTTATCGGAGTTTATTTTTGGTAAATTAAAATTAGATTGATTATATGGTTCATCAATTTATTAATCCAATCAAACTTTCTTTTATTTCATAATCGTTCCTTTTCATCGTGAAACAAAAATAAGCATCATTCGAACACTTATATTTAAAAATACCAGTTAATTAAATCTTGGGTAATGAAACAGATTTTAAAACTCGTATCGAGTGAATGAGGAATGAGTTTCCGAGGTAGTGGCAAGAGGTGTCAATTTACAAGACCTTTTTATGAATACAATTATATCTTACATTTCGTGATAAGTACACGAATTTTTATTGAGACGAGTGTCTGGTTTAGTACAGTGTTTTTAACAACTGTGCCAAAATACAGCAGTTTTCTTATAAATAAGTTTTTATAGCAAATAAAATAATAATGTACATTCGAAAATATCTAACTTATGTAAGCTACGTTTCTATGACCTTACTCGGTCAGACATAAAACCTATTAAATTAAATCCGAATAGCAAAAACCTGATCACAACTTAATATTGAAGACATTATTATATACATTTATGTATACATGCGTACATTTTAATAAGGCCATTAGCGCTCCAAGCGGATATTTCAACAAAAATCCTTTCGCAACTTTCAGTTAGTATCCGTTGCATAATATAATACATATTATGTTACTACTTACCGTGTATAAGGGTTTTTATTGGGGGAAAGGTGGGCCAGGGGCACTAATGTAGAGAAAAACACTTGTAAAGCACTTTTCAGCCATGCACATAATCCGTCATTGGTTGAAGGCACAGGTTCTCAGACGCACTCGCGACACAATTTTTCCCGTGTGTGTAAAAGGAAAACTGATGCCGCGCGGCGCGGACGGCGCTTGCGACGGCTGGCGGGCGACTGGCGTGCGCTTGCGCTCCCCCACGCAATAAAACCTTCGCTTTTCAAGAGTGGGGAGTGCCTTTTTGAAAATTCGTCCGTACCTGTTTGTTGGGCCCGGGAGTGGATTTCCCGTTAGGATTTTCGTTGTTATTTTTTTTTATTCACTGAATTGAGGTTTGGTGATTAACTAATCTTAGTTTGGTTTGTATTATTTACAATACGTAGTGGTCTTTATTAGTAGGCTTCTACTTATTTAAGTAGAAGTAGAGAATTTAGTTCATAATCTTAATTAAAATAGATAGGTGTGATAGATTTATGGCATATTACGTACAAACAATATATATACATACTTATGTAGATATATTTGAAATAACAGAGATTTCTTCCCGACAACCCTTGGAGGGACTAGATTAGTGGATAAGAAAGTCGGCTGGTAATGTACCGTAATATATTCGACATTAAGTATTTAGTTACAATATATCTGTATCCAAACTTCAACACATTAAGTTAATAATAAAAATAAATATACAAAAAGTATGATAATGTATAAATTAATATAATATATATACATGTATATAAAAAACTTGAGAGGTGTCAAGGGACACCCGGATGGAACGAAGTTATTTCTTATTATTTATTATGTACAAAAAACCTGTATACACTCAACAAAAATAATCGTCGCGACACCACACTGTTCAATGCGAAATAGAAATGAAAATATCTGGCTTGCTTTCTATAAGATATAGAGAGACAGACAGACAGAGAAACAGGCGCACGCCGCACGGCTGCAAAAAGTGTCGTGACAACTTTTCGTAAGATTTTTTTCCGTCTAGCCCCCTTTCACAACGCGCGATAAGGAACTTCGTTCCAACATAAATAAACACCAAACACTATAAAGGAGGAGATCAGAAAATAGTAAACAATTGGCAAGTATTTTATTTTAACGAGAAAGATAAGCCCCCGATTCAATGCAATACCAACTAAACTGATTATAATATTATTGCATCCCTTACTAACATGGTTCTTATGACAAGGACAGGGCATCGTAGCTTGTGAGGTTTTCATTGTGGTTTCATACTGGGTAAAAATAAGCAACAGTTTACGACCTGTTGACCTGTGTCCGGTGCGCGTAGAAGGTTTTAGTTGTTTGGCTATTCTATGTATACCCTGTCTTTTCATACGAGGTATATTAGACAGAGATGTACTGACTTTGAAATGAGTTTAAGAGGCAGCATCGCCAACAATGGTCCTCCAGTAAATTCTGAAACGCTTTATAATGTACTATCTTAGTAAAGAAAAAGAGTTCAAGTACGTTGAACTGTATTTTTTTTACTAAGATTTATTCTTTAAAATTATCATAGATAGATTGGATTACGCTCTACTTTAAACATCAGATGGCTTAGGAGCCAATCCTAATATAAAAGGGAAAAGAAATTGGATGAAGCTTTAGAAGGCGATAGAGGTTTAATGTGAAAATGGTAGTTAGTTAGGGGCTTAAATTATGTTAATCTTTGTTTGTTTTTATTGCTGTTAAGGTATACCTAAATCACTACACATTTGACCAGTTTTTGAGAAAATTCTAGTTGTTACATTACTAAGAATTATACTTTGACTTTTCTGTTTTCGTAAGACACAATTGAAACAGATGATTTTGAGATTAGATCTATGTAGATCATGGGTAATAATAGATTATTTCGACCAAAAGAAACAGCTTTTGGTATTATTTCCTTTTAATCATATACACATTATGCGATGGGGAAACTGCAATACCGTGTAACTAAAAACGTTAATTATCACATTTTATTCCTTAACACGTCCTTAAAATAAGGATATTATGATTGCGTAACAAATATTATCGTATCTTTCTCTAGGAGCATGAATGATCCAATAATACTCATACTGCAAGTTTTAATTATAATTATCCTTATCTTAATACTATCTTCTTTAATATACGTTACCTAACAATCGTTACACGTTAGTGTGTAGGTAATCAGTACTTAAATAAGTAATTTATATTTACGAAAACTGCGATTGAGATTATGTTAACTGTAATCCTAACATCAATAAACTATTAATATTGAAAGTGATGTGAGTAAAATACCTACTTAAAACCCCATCAAAATCTAACGGATAATAATAACTTTATTTTCTAAGTAATCAGTTAAAAATGGCGTCTATTTTTTCAATTCTACCTAAAAATCAGGTTAAAAGGTTCACGCAATCTCAGACATATTATCATGTTTGAAGGCGATCGATACAGAAATCAAAATAACGGTCATTGTATACCTTACATATTTTCAATGTTGAAAATTTATATACTAGTTTTTACTCTATCGTTCTGATTTAAAGTAATGCCATGATCTGTCACTTAATCATGGGCCAGGTAACCCTGCTCAACCACTTGAACTACGCTGAACTATTTCTTTATTTAAAAACCCTACTCAACGGTTTCTCAGCTGATAAATGTGATATTATTTTAATCTGTCTACATTTCTGGGACTGATATAGAGCTTGACCAAAATTAAATGTGTCATCACGACTTTTTTTTCTCTACTATTTTTTCTCTATCCATATGGTAGACATCAAATGATATATCTATGATCGTGACAGTGTATTTTGAAAGACTATTGAGTTTTAGGTGGTTTTTCAACCATAAGTACAAACCAATCATGCATATTTTGGCAGGCCTGTTGGTGTGGTTGGTAGATACGCTGCGTTTCACGCTGCAGGTCGTGGGTTCGATTCCCACCCGGGACAAATATTTATGTGCATGAACATGTCTGTTTGTCCTGAGTCTCGGTGTAAATTATCTATATAAGTATGTATTTACACAAGAAAAATAATATATGTAATGTATCAGTTATCTGGTTTCCATAGTACAAGCTCTGCTTAGTTTGGAACCAGATGGCCGTGTGTGAATAATGTCCCAGGATATTATTATATAAATTTTGTATTTTTTTTACTGGACTCATTCGTTTAGAGTATTTGCCATTCTCAACTAATTTGATAAATCAAGTTATTTGCATATGACTACAACATTATGCAGCTTTTTCATCATTAAGTCGTAAAGTCCGTCATAGTCAGGTCAATGTCCTACCTAGGGCATCGGAACCGGTTTTTCCCGGTTCCAGAAGAACCGGGAAATCCCGGTTCTGAGGGACCTTGAAAGAACCGGTTCTGTAAAACGGAGAACCGGTCGTTTTGGTTCTTTCGGTTCTCTCTTAAAATAATATTATCTCTATGATACTCTTGGTGCTAAATATCATTATTTATCCAAACAGAATAAATACTGTTATTTCACCATTAAATTATTAAATAACGTTATAATTTTAATATTATTGATGAATCTTTAAGAAACTTACGATATTTTTAAGGGATTCGGTCGGCAACTTTAAGTAAAGTAGGTATATACGCCAGAATACCCCGCGACCCTCAAATTTTTGACATTTGTTTGCAATTCTCAGCTCAGCCTCGGATAGTATGGTCATCAAAGTTGTATTCCCGGCAATGCCACATACTATCCGATAGTGAGCTGGCGATTGTAGAGTGAGTGAGAGAGAGAGAGAGAAATCCTTTCGTTTTGATAGTAGAAATTTATATAAAAGATAGCCTTGTAAAGCATACCTTTTTTCAACTCAATTTATGAAAAATCCCGAAAGAACCGAAAAAGCCGGGTACCCGGTTCCGGCTTGAGTTTAGAACCGAAAGAACCGGTTCTTAAAATGGGGCCGGTTCTCGATGCCCTAGTCCTACCCCAGTAAAGTAGTGGAAAACTTTATAGACACTTCTATGGAATCAACACGGAAAATTACAATTCACGGTAATAATATGCTACTTTCCTGTGTTACTATACGTTGTCAAAGACGTTTTTTTATATACCATATATGTTAGTCCTACATATTTTACAAAATACCTAGAAATTTCAACAGTTTTGGAAAATGAATCAATGCGCCTATTTCCTTGTTGGCACCAAATTCCCTTTCTAAATCTTCTAAAGAACGCAATTACCTAAAACCATAGACAACATATTAGGATTGTTTATGGGTTATAAACATTGATTTTTTCACACTTAAATCAATAAATATGTCAGGCTAAATTTATGGCATATTCAAAATTGAAATACTTTATGCCTTTCTTGAGGGAGGCTTGTCCAGCAGTGGACTCATTTAGCTGTAATGATGATGATGATGCCTTTTAGGAAAATAATACTCAATCTTTTTTTCAAATTACTAAGACATTTTTTCTAATACACTAAGTAATATTGTAAACAACATTAAATGTGGGAAAGTAATTTTAAAGACAGCACCAAGCGGGATATGGCCGCTTTGAAAATTGACCACTGTAACTGGGAAAAGCTCGCTGAAAATAGATGAATATCAGGATCGCGGGTGTATTTCTCAGATTGGCCTAAATATATTGCAGTTATTTGGTACCTTATGTGTACTTTTACGTACCTCTCCTGAAAATCTGTGTACCTACGCCCGTACAGTGATATTTTAAATATTAGGTACACCCGCTATCCTGATGTGGGAACCGCGGGTGTACTGTAAAACAGTGTACCAAGTTACATATATTGGTTAAGTACATTTGGTACCTCTTGTGTACCTCATGAAACAAGTATTAAACAAATAAAATACGGTATGCTTCTTGAGAAATTTAATAAATCATTTTTCACTTTTACGTCGTTACTATTTTATTTAAAAAAAGCCGTAGTAATCGAACTCAGAACCTTCACATTAAGAATATACTATTATTCCCTTACCGGGAATCGAACGCAGAACCAGGAACATAAACAGGAAACAAGGAAATATAATGAGCGGTAGTCCTTGCATTTTGCACTAGAGGAATCCAAGTGCCATCAATACAAAAATACTTAACTCAATTTTTTTTTCTGTTTCGATTCCCGGTACAGCCACTTTCGTGCCTACATGTTTTATGCGGGGTTCTGGGTTCGATTCCCGGTATAGCCACATATGTGCCTACAAGTTTAATGTGGTGGTTCCGGGTTCGATTCCCGGTATAGCCACATATGTGCCTACATGTTTAATGTGGTGGTTCTGGGTTCGATTCCCGGTAAGGGAATAATAGTATATGCTGAATGTGAAGGTTCTGGGTTCGATACCCGGTAAGGGAATAATAGTATATGCTGAATGTGAAGGTTCTGGGTTCGATTCCCGGTAAGGGAATAATAGTATATGCTTAATGTGAAGGGTCTGGGTTAGGTTACTACGGTTTTTTTATATAAAATAGTAACGACGTAAAAGTGAAAAATGATTTATTAAATTTCTCAAGAAGCATACCGTATTTTATTTGTTTAATACTTGTTTCATGAGGTACACAAGAGGTACCAAATGTACTTAACCAATATATGTAACTTGGTACACTGTTTAACAGTACACCCGCGGTTCTCACATCAGGATAGCGGGTGTACCTAATATTTCAAATATCACTGTACGGGCGTAGGTACACAGATTTTCAGGAGAGGTACGTAAAAGTACACAGAAGGTACCAAATAACTGCAATATATTTAGGCCAATCTGAGAAATACACCCGCGATCCTGATATTCATGAAAATAGAGTTGAATGGCGCAAACATGTAGTGGAGGGTCGTCAGATCTGTGACGAAGCCTGGTTCGGAGTACTTGCTGATAGGAGACAGAAGCGACATGAAAACGAATTGGCACCAACTTCCCTTGTCAGGCCTCCGGCAGGCTATGTCGCTCTCACATTGGTTTGTTTAGCCACCAAAAAAAAATGTCTCTCATACAATGCGTCGTAAATCGTCTGTAACAGACGCAAAGGCCATATATAGTATACAGCGTTTGCTCTCCAAAAGTAACTCAAGTAAAGTATTGTTGCCTAGGGGCCAGTTGGCGTGGTTTGTAGATACTTGCCTTTCACGCCATTTTCACATCTTTCACATGTACGGTTCCCACCCAGGACCGATATTTCTGAGCATAAACATGTCTGTTTTTCCTGAGTCTATGTGTATCTATATAAGCATGTATTTACAAAAGAAAAGAAGTATACGTAATAATTCAGTAAACTATAAAAATGATTATTACTTGATACTCAATTGACTTTAAATAAGTTTTAAAATAAACTTAAACAAGTTTAAGAGGTGTAGGGCATAGCGTTCATTCGCTCAAAGAGCAGCCCGACTGGGGAAGTACCTCCACCTTACAGAAGACATTCCTTAATAATAACATTAATAATTTAAATGTTGTGTTTCCGAGTGTGAGTAAGGTCGCCAGAGCTCATTGGGGTGGGGGGGAAGGGTCAGCAACACTTGTTTGCTGACTTTTAAAGGCCGGCAACGCACCCGCGACTCCTCTGGTGTTGCGAGTGTCCATGGGCGGCGGTGATCACTTACCATCAGGTGACCCACTTGCTCGTTTGTCGCCCTCTGACATAAAAAAAACAGTAAGTTTTGATATTAAAATAAAAAAGATCATGGAACATTGAATAAATTATATACTAATTCTTTTACAATGTCATGTAAATAATGAGCATTAAGTAAAACAATCTTAGATGAACATCAAAGATAATGAAGAACTCGCAAGTTTTTTTTTAATAAATATCCTTATTTTTGACACTTTTCCGAGAAAATATATGCAAGGGTTCCTAATCTCTATAATTAGGTTTACCTTCCACATAATTTATTTCTTTTACCTTGTTCTCATTACCTTAAAATAGCATGTAAGTGACAGTCTAGCGAAAACTGGAGGATGAATATTCAGACGTCGTTTTTTCAGAATTTTGATAATGACTGCCACGTTGCTCTAAAGTGCACGAATACTCTACGTGTTCAAGGGTACATTACAATGTCCAGGTTTCCTGCATGTTTTTCAAACCGAGTCGAGACAAAATGTGATTTTTGTGTAAAGGATAAATTTCTGTCTATAATTTTTAATTCTCTATATGAGCCCCGAGTCTAAGATTTGGCGGAATTAACACACCCGTACCTCAAAGAGCACGTTGAGCCCTCGGTCCTGTACCTATCCTCGTGTCGCTAGTCGTCTCATCAGATCAAAGTGATAGAATCGAAAGTGCCGCAGTCCTTGCACACACACTTAAGGACTTTAATATGTCCATCGCATATGGGTAGTCTCCATAGAGACTGGCGGCCGTGGTTGAAAATCAACGAACAAGACATTATTATCAGAATATATATTCATTTGTAGGCCCTATAATCAGCTTTGCTCTCAGCAAAACTACGAAAACATCCATAATAAGGGGTCCATAGACGAACGCCAGTTTCATTATAAGCTACAGGATAAAGAGATTTATTGTTGACGTGTCTAATAAGAAGATTTGTAATGCCCCGTTAGTCTAACGATTGCGTTTTCATCCGTAGTTTCTTTACCTCTTCAAGAATTCTTTATTTTTCGTTCTAGTCCTAACTAATATTATAAATGCGAAAGTAACTCTGTCTGTCTGTTACTCTTTCACGCCAAAACTACTGAACGGATTTGAATGAAATTTGGTATACAGATGATCTAGACCCTGAGAAAGAACATAGGCTAATTTTTATAGTTAGGATAACACATAGGCCATATTTTATAAAGTTTAACGCGGGTAAAACCGCGGGGCACAGCTAGTTGAATATAAATATTGTTTTATTTTATTTAGAACTGCGAGTCAAAGTAAAAAAGCAATATTTTATAACATAGGAGTTAAATAAATAAAGAAGAAGAAAAGATTGTAGATCCTTTGGAGAAGCCTTCGTCCAGCAGTGGGCAGTAGCAGCAGCTTTGTCTTTCGGTTGATATACTCGTATGATGATGATTTTAAATTCAATTGAAATGTATTGCTCGGGAATTTCGTTGCTCTTTAACATAATTACGCAGATTTTATATTTTTATGACCAAAAAGTCATAACTTTGGTCAAATTTCACCGATTCCGGGTTCTAAAGTGAACACACTTCGCACCGGTGTCTGATCCCAAAGCGATGTCCCATTTATGTCATGAGTTTTTGTAAGACTATCCTTTACATCCTGTATAATGTTTGCATTATAATATACATGAACACGTGTTGTTAGACATCTAAATTAGTATAATCAATCGTAAAAAAATTATTTATTTCATGCGAAATACTATATACAAAGTCGTAAAAATATTGTTTCATTTCCAAACTTTTCCATAGAAAAGACATCAACGCGAGTCCTTTACGTTAGCTGATTAACGTTGTATTGACGTACGTTGATTGCTTAATGAATATTTTTCGGCATTAAATATATATTAATTAATTAATTATTCTTAATTACATTTAATTAAATTTATTATCATGTTGTATTTTGAAAAACACATTTTCCGCACTAGGGATATATATCCATGTATTGGGATACATATAGCCTCAAAAATTCAACAGAAAATGGGTCACTCAAATATTTTTCCTGGGCGGGGATCGAACTAGAAACACGCATGTACGTATAATTTCAACCACTGCGCCACACGTGTTTAATTCCACAAGATCAGTCCAGTCATTCCCAGTGATGACTTCCGGAACAGAAACGTGGTCTCTGACTCTAATCTCGCTGGCCTCATACGAAAGCTCAAGGTCACTCAAAGAGCAATGGAGAGGGCTATAATCGGAAATACCGAAATCTGCAAGTGAACCAAAGTAACGAACATATAGCTCGAAGAATTGTCAGCTCATAGAAATGACAGCCGCTCGGCCAGAATAGTATTTTAGAAAAAGAAAGAACCTGCAATTACTATGAACTGGAAGATATGTTGGACGGATGATCTAGTGAATCACTGGAAGCCGCTGGATGTGGGTAGCACAATACCGGTAGTTGTGGAGGATCATACGGGAGGCCTACGTGCAACAGTGAGCGACTTTCGGCTGCATTGATGATATGATATGATGAACTTTTTAGTGTTGCTTGCGATTGTAGAGTAATAATGTCGCGCTTTTTGTTAAAATTTTACTATTAAAATAAAGTTCACAGGCATCGGGGCTATTATAAAAAATATTTGGGGCATATCAGAAGTATGTCCTACACGCAAACCCTGACTCTGACTCTCAGATGAGAGTCTGTGAATCGATGATAATTCTTTTAATGATAAAATTTTAACAAAAAGCACGACATTATTACTCTACAATCGCAAGCAACACTAAAAAGTTCAGGAATCCCACCACCATCAGAGCTGAATTTTGATATAAAAATATACTCTATATATTTTTTCCTTTTTATTTTTTCTAAGTTTGTTTATTAGTAATGGTCCATTGCCTGAGATACAGGCGTTAAGCCTAGTTCAGGTACAGTTGTTTAACATTGTAGGTAAATTGTTAATTAGGCCTAAGTATTTACTGAATTAAGATATTATTATTACTGTATATTTGAAGTATACACTTTAAAAAAAAGTGTTTTTCTAATCTGATTTTAAATGAAGGAGCACCGCTAAAACAAAAATTAAATTTGTTCGTTCTCCTTCTTTTGAGGTCTGTTAAAAATGGCAAGCGTCCATAGGATAAGTTATATAAATAGTAATAAAAAACATTAAACCATCTTCGCGGTCACTCATCTATAGAGTGACCGCGTGCCTAACTTCGCTGATGTATGCAATGAGACTCTCAGGGCTTGAGCTTTAAGAGCTCACAGTGGCGATACTCATCAACGGCTCGCTACAAACCTTCATGTAGTAGAGTCATATTTGATTATTATTTCCAACTTTAAAGCGTTAGAAAGTAAAAATAAGAATAAGACACATATACGTCAATTGTAAGTCCAAACAATTTTATTATCACGTCACATTGAGTAAACAAATGCATGAGTGTAATATCCTTTACAAGTGTTTGCAATTTATTTTGAGGAATGTTTTGGTTTTTAGGGTACTCTATCCAAAACAACAAAATGGTTGTGTGTAATAATTGTTGCGTAACAGTTGTTTTTTTTTTTTGTCTCTCTACTGCTTATTTTTATTCTTATTCTTCTAGTGGCGGCCTTTTCCAGTCCCCGGAGGTCCTGGTAATACTGCGTCCAGTGATGAACTATTGTGCTTGCCGCTGCAACTAAACTTCCCTGTCTAACCCTGCAACATATTTACAGTCTCCGATGCCCACCGTAGACAGGTGTTTCCTGAGACGGCTCTACTACTTTCTCTTTAATTTAATTTTCTTGTACTATTTAAATGTCTGTAATTGTTACATGGGTTGCTATTCTATAAAAGACACACTCTTTTTTCACATTATGTTTTGCTAAATGACTGAAGTAAAACTTCTTTAGATCTGTCTAACATAAAATGTGTATGTACAGACGCCAGCACATCAAGCTACCCCAATCTGTCAAATTTCTCTAATTGAAAGTGAACCTTATGCTTTTGTGATAAAGTTGAAGATCTATAAAAGAAATTTGACAGATTGGGGTAGCTGGATGTGCTGGCGTCTGTACATATATTTAAATAACTTAATGCCAGTAATATATCTCAGTATATGTTATCTTGATACTTCATAATTAATTAAAATAAAAAACATATTTCCGAATTAATATCTACACTCTTACTTTTGAAGTCGTTTAAAACGAAACGATATCTTTCTTGTCCTGGTATACCTTGTTGCTTTTAGAGCTCAATAGATAAAGAATAATTTTTATTTTCACGTGTATATATATATATATATATTGAGAGAAATGGAGACTATGAAATTATGGTACCATAAACTTAATAATATTATACTCTATATAAAACCAAATAAACAAAACTAACATGTCATGTCGTGATATAATTAACCCTTAATTGGTGTGATAGCAGCATACCAATCAAAGATAGATGCCATTGTTTCTATAATGCGTGTCGTGTTAACTTAAGAATATAGTTTTAAACACATGATAAAATTAAATAGTTATTGCAGTATGCCCAATATGATATCTACAGAACATTAATGGAACAAAGTGTGTCTCGTACTTGACTGTTTTTTATTTGGACAATAGCTTCTGTCACTTGCGTTGCTTACACGGTGACGTAGCCGCTATTGCAATCAGGAAACATGATAACTATTTGTTGTCATCAAGCTGTTTGGAGAGTCTGTGGAAAGGTTACCGCTTATGCATATTTACATATATTCCGTTATATATATGTAAACTAATGGTTTAAACTGTAATTCGGTATTAGACTAAAATTCTTCAGGCGCTGTAGAGACCGGTGAATATCTCTGGAACAACGTATCCAATATCTATGTGAAAAAGAAAAAGTGTATATATTGTGGTGAAATAATAAATATATTATTAATAAAAACTACTTATGGATCACACAAATAATTGTCCGTAGCGAGGCGACTTAACCGCTGCGCCACACGTACACGTATTTAATTTCCTTGGTAATTAATCGATGGAGTCCTTGGTAAATCAATAGATTTTTGAGACTCTTTTGGCGGAGCCACTGACGCCTACCGATATCGGTTATGCACACACATATCGGTAGGTATATCAATAAACGATATCCGTAAGCGCCAATCAACATAGCGAATGTTGTGTTACGATGTAACACTAAGTACATATTCCATAGTCTTACTTGTACCACTACGAGCGTTACAATTAATCTGTCATATAGGTGAAGAGTAATAATGTTAAAATGTTTAAAATTTGGAACAACTTAAGGGTAAATAAGCGGAATATCAAAGCAGAACAGTGAGTTTTTAATTCAAGTGAAATCGAAGGCGAATTAAGAGTAACAAATAAAGTGGAAAACTGAACAAGTGCAAGTCACTGAAAGTAAACAGTGCCAAGTGTCGCGACTTAAGCTTTGGCTCCTGTTCGTCATGGGGACTCTCTAGTCCACACGGGGCGCACTTCAGAGCAACAGAGAGCTAGTCTCCGAGACTTTAAGTACGAGTGTATTCCGTCATGGTGAACTAACTGTCACTGTCAACGCCAATAAAAGTTCCTTTGCAAACACTAGTGTCTTTTCCAATCCCCTGACACACCGCCTGCCACAATATGTACTTAATGAAAAAAGAAAGGTGTAATTACTATTTAACCCATATTTTCAATACAAAGACCTGGTATTCTACGTCAAAATGATTTTAGTTTCATATAGTTTTAAACTTTTACGTATCATAATTATACAACATACTTATTTTACATGTATTATAACACGACTACACTTTTTTCTTTTTTCTGACGTTTCGACCACTTATAACCGGCCTTATTAGTGTGATAAAACATCCAGATTGCCTGCCTCGTTGGTCGAGCGGTATCGTGTTCAACCGCAGACAAGAGGTCCTGCGTTCAAATCCCAGGTCGTGCCAAAATGTAATTTTAGGATTTTTCCTTAAAAAGAAATTCCTCACTATCAGCCCGAAGTCTGGAAGTTGGCGGTATTTCACCCCCATGCCTGGGAGAGCACGTAAAGCCGTCGGTCCTGTACCTGAACTCTTTCCGGTCATGTCGCTAGGCGTCCCATCGGATCATGGGATGATGGAATAGAAAGTGCCCCAGTGTTTTCGCACACACATTGGCTAGTCTCCATTGAGATTGGCCGCCGTGGCCAAAATTCGGTCGGGAGGACATTATTACTATTAAACGATCCAGTGAGGGTAGCTCAAAAGCTCGACGGCCTCACTAGCGGAGCAACATCGCGGTGCCAGTCAGCCCGTGACCACAGCCAAAGGTTAGTTGCGTTAATGCCTGTAAATAATGTTGGATTTAGTTCTGATATTTATATTGAATTATTTTTACTCTACGCTAAATAATTTTAACAAGCATGATTTTATACATGCGAATATGAATTTGTTTTAACTACTCAACAAAGTATTATTTGATTGCCCGTTGGCGTGGTTGGTAGATTTAACGCTGCAGGTCGTGGGTTCGGTTTCCACCCAGGACATAATATATTAGTCTGCATGAACATGTCTGTTTGTCCTGAGTTTGGGTGTAATCTATACATATAATAAAATCGTAGGAAAGTCAAAACTGTACATTGAATATTTTTTTAAAAGGATACTTGGGGCTTGATCTACAATCGATATCGGAGCCAAAATTATAGTTTTTAGAATTTTTGTCTGTGTGTCTGTTTGTCTGTATGTATGTCCGGGCTAAACTCAAAAAGTACTGCATGGATTTTCTTAAAAATTTGCATGAATATTACTAAGAGGTCGGGTCAACATATAGGCTACATATTATCACGCTATCACCTACGGGGGAGGAACTGTGATGATTTATAAAATTTAACGCGGGTAAAACCGCGGGGCACAGCTAGTTATCGCTATAAAAGAAAAGTAATCCATGTAGGTATATCAGTTATTTGGTTTCCGTAGAATAAGCTCTGCATAGTTTGGGATAAGATGGCCTTGTGTGGTGGTTATATTAGCACTATGATTTTTTAACACATTTTCAGGTATGGAGGAGTACGAGTTATGTGACGGTCTACTGCCACTTCAGTCGGATAATTCTTCAGGCTATATAGCCTATGGATCTCAACATTTCTGATTCGATCATTATTAAGAATCATTAGGTCATTATTAAGACTATTTCCTAAATTACATCAAGACTTTGCAACGTTTGGGTACGCAACTTTAATAATAAAGTACAATTTAGTTGGGCAAAGACAATTTAGGTAACAGCAATTTGTAACTGAGACACTAATAATTTAATTTAAACAGAATCTACACCAAGGTGAAAAAAATGCTATTATCAGCTTACAAAGTCAGATTTATCTGATCAAACGATGAAAATGAACGGAAATTGCAATTTAACGTTAGTGGTGCAATATTAAAGAACAAATAATTGCTATTTAGGCTGACCTTGCTTTTAAAACTTCATAATATTTAGCGTATCCGAACTGAAAATGAATAAATAGTTATAAAGAAAACAAATAAAAAAACTTTGTATATTTACGGTTTTTTTTTAATCGGGACTAGTCCCTCCCTTTTACCCACCACTGCAGCTCCTGTAAGCCAGGAGCAACAGTGGCACACAATGAAATGATACTGAGTGGTGAGGCTCAGGCATGTCCCGGGGAATCGCTTTAACCGTCTTGGATCCCGCAACGAATTTAATTAAAAAGAAAAAAGGAGGAGTTAGAGAATGAATAGTTCCACTTTCCTCCAGAGCAAAGTGAGAAAGAGTGATGTCAAGAGGCTATAGCCTCATAAAACGAGAGAATTGCAACTATGAAGCCAGCTGCAAATTAAGTGTCCTAAGTGAGCTGTTATGTTTGATTCCAATAGTAGGCATGGCAAAAGCGATTAAACACACGGAAGGAATATTTAGGATTTATATAAATTTGCCTTTTGTTTTTTAAATCTCTGCTGTCTATCATCATCATCAGCCTGTTATCGTCGACTATTGGACGTAGGCCTCCCCAAAGATTTCCATAATGTTGCCATTTGGAGGAGTTTCAAGTCACCGCGCTTGGCTTGCGAGTTCGAAACCACAGTTCGGTGGTACACAGACAGAAGGCGCTCCTGCCCGACTACATGGTCTATCTCTTAGTCGCCTTTTAAGACACCCACGGGATGTGGTATGAGGTGGCTCTGTTAGTCTTTTGGGCCAGAAACCACATGGCTTTTCTTTTTTTATCGGGACTAGTCCCTCCCTCTTACCCACCACTGCAACTCCTGTAAGCCAGGATCAACAGTGGCACACAATGAAATGACACTGAGCGGTGAGGCTCAGGCATGTCCCGGGGAATAGCTTGAACTGTCTTGGATCCCGCAACGAATTTTGGCAAACCACATGGCTACTGCTCTCTCTATAATTTGATAATAATTTATTACTGACCTCACAGATGAGAAAAAAATCCTATCCCGTCGGTTATACTCCAATTCCTCATAACCAAAAAATATTTGCTACGCAATTATAAATCAGATTTCATGCAAAAAATAAGAATAATAAATAAGTAGCAAACAGTTTTGCTACGCGGTATTGGAATAATATCGTGTGGTTGGCAAAATGCTTGCTTTTCACGCTGGAGGTCGTGGGTTCGATTCCCACCCAGGACAAATATTTGTGTGCATAAACATGTCTGTTTGTCCTGAGTCTGGGTGTAATTAGCTATATAAGTATGTATCTACAAAGAAAAGTAGTATATGTAGTATATCAGTTATCTGGTTTCCATAGTACTAGCTCTGCTTAGTTTGGGATCAGATGGCCGTGTGTAAATAATGTCCCGGGATATTATTATTATTATTAAGATGCATAGTTTTTCTTTTTCTTTATCCGTTAGATCAGTAAGAGGCATAACTCAAACCTCATAACTAAACTCCATACGAGACCAAGATGGCAATATAGTGAAAGGGGAAGAATGTGTGTTAAAACGTTGGAAGGAGTATTTTGAAAGTTTGTATGAAAGAGGTGTAACAGAGAGTGAACGTAGTTTAGACAAGAATAAATGTAAAGATGAAATTGGTATGGATGAGATTGTGAAAGCTATTAAGAGTATGAAATCAGGTAAGTCACCAGGGTATGACAGGATAACCTCCGAGATGCTGAAGGCTGGACATGGCGTCATAGCGAGTAAGCTGTGCAGCATTTTAAATTTATGCTATAACACCGGCCAAGTGCCAAGTGATTGGTGCAAGGCTGTCATCGTACCTCTTTACAAAGGGAAAGGCTCACGGCAAGACTGTAAAAACTATAGGGGCATTAGTCTGCTCAGCGTCGTTGGTAAGTTGTATGCGAAAGTATTGGTTGAAAGAGTTGTGAAAGAAACCGATGCGAAAATATGGGATGCACAGGCGGGTTTTCGAAGAGGAATGGGATGCAAGGATCAGGTCTTTTCTCTACGAAGCATAGTAGAGAAGTTTTTGGGCAAAAGCCAAAAAGTCTACTGTGTCTTCATAGACTTAGAAAAGGCCTACGATAGAGTGTTGAGGAATGAGCTATGGTCGGTACTGTCTTTGTATGGGTTGGACGACAACCTTGTTCAAGCACTGAAATCTCTTTATAGAGATTCCAGAGCTTGCGAGAGAATTAACGGGTCATACACTGAGTGGTTTAGCATCCAAAAGGGTGTTAGACAGGGAGGTGTAGCGTCACCGTGGTTGTTTAACCTATTCATGGATAGCTGTTTAAAAGATTTGAAAGAATGTGAATGCGGTGTAAGGATGAATGAGTTACTAACCAAATGTCTGCTTTACGGTGATGATCAAGTTCTACTTGCATCATCGGCGGACGAATTGCAGGTGATGGTAACAAATATGCATGAAGCTTTTGAAAGGAGAGGGTTGAAAATGAATGTTGGTAAGACGAAAGTAATGGTATTTGAGAGGGATGAATACACGACAGCATGTCATATTGTGATTGGAGGAGAGAAAGTCGAACAGGTGAAAGAGTTTGTATATTTGGGAACTTTGTTTACGAGAGATGGGAAATATGAAAAAGATATTGTTAGTAGAGTAAATGCGGGGAACAGAGTGAATGGAAACGCCTTCATGAGTAGCCTGCAAGTCTCAAAGAAGGCTCGACTGGCCGTGCATGATGGAGTGTTACTGCCAACTTTAAAGTATGGAAGTGAAAGTTGGGTATGGCAGAAAAATAATGAAAATAAAATAAATGCAGTGGGAATGAGAGCTCTAAGAAGTATGTGTGGTGTGACTTTGTTCAGAATTCGAAATACTGATGTAAGAGAGCGTTGTGGTGTAGTCTCAAAGATTGAAAAAGGAATGCTGAGATGGTTTGGCCATTTAGAAAGGATGAATAAAAGAAGATTGACCAAAGAAGTATACCTGGCCTGTGTGAATGGAACAACCGGAAGGGGAAGACCTCGTCGAACATTCTCTGACCAAATCGGAGACGTTCTCAAGAAAGGACAGGTCAGAAGTACCCTAAACCGGCGAGCATGTATGAAGAATATAATGACAGTAATCGAGGCAAAAGACGTGTGCAAAGATCGTGACAAATGGAAATCCGTTGTCTCTACCTAACCCTCTGGGAAACAGGCGTGAATCTACACACATCAACACAATCTAGGGATATTGAACATTTCATTGATTATCTAGAAAACTATAAACATTTTGTTATGACTGTAAATGGAAGAATTAAAGATAATTTCATGGCCGATATTTAAACATTAACAACACGATGCGATTTTGTTTTTCTAATTAATAAAAGTCTTAAATTAATTAAGCCATAGAAAATTACTGAGTGAACAAAAACATTTTATTCTTATAAAATTATTCAATCGAATTAAATGAATAAAAATCTTACCAAATCTGATAATCAGTAATCGGTATTTCCTCCTCTAACATTAATCACACAGCGGCAACGATTTTCCATACTTAAAATTAAGGTGTCAATGTCTTGCTGGGGTATGCAGTCCCAAGTTCTTTTTAAATGTTCGAAAAGTTGTTCTTCTGTTGTCAAGTTGGGCGGAAAATCCCTCAATGCTCTTCGCTGTAACATGTCCCAGGCGTGTTCAATTGGGTTTAAGTCTGGCGACTGTGGAGGCCAATCTAATACCTGAACATCGTGTTCTCGAAGGGCGGCCCTCACCAGCCGCGCTGTATGGGAAGGTGCATTGTCATGCATGAGCTGAAATTCTTGCCCCGTTAGGGCCCTGAGCGGGACAATGACACGTTCTACTACCTCCTCACGGTATCTATGGGCAGTCATGCTGCCCTGAATCCAAATGAGTTGGGTTCGTCCGCCGATTCGTATTCCTGCCCACACCATAATTGTCCCGCCTTGGTAAGAGTGGACCTCCTGTGGATGTCGGAGACGGCTGACCCTGCCTGGAGTTCTCCAAACGCGTGTTCGTCTCGAATCTGGATGAAATCCATAGCGGGACTCATCAGTGAACAGCACCAATGACCATTGTTGATCACTCCATGTCAAATGTTCTTGAGCCCATAAAAGTCGCCTACCGCGATTGCCACGTCGCAGCGCTGGGACTCGTAGCGGTCTGCGAGCATGAAGACCAACTTCATGCAGCCTCCTTCGCACGGTTTGGTCGCTCACCAGCAGCTGCTGACCCTCCTGGAGCCTTTGCACTAGTTGCATCGCTGTGATATTGGGTAGTCTTCTGGCGGTCATTTGGAGAAATCGATCCTGTCTCTGAGTGGTAACACGATATCTACCTGTGTGCCGTTCTGCCACATCTCCAGTAGCGCGATAACGTGACCACAGCCTGGATACCACATTTTGGCTTGTGCCCAGAGACTCAGCAACGACGCGTTGAATAGCACCGTTTTGTAACATGCCAACTGCCCGTAACATTTCATCTCGACTCAAATGATGGCGTGGCATGACGCTAAAAAGCTTACACAACCAATTGAGAAAAGAAAATAAAACAATTTATCAGGTTTTCTTCAATTAACACGCAAAAAAAATTTTAATGCAACTTCTTGAAATTAGATACAACTCAAGATTGCGCTGTGCTTTGCGTGTTTTCATTTGTTTCTCATTTTAATTTTTAAATTTTGAATAAAGAATAGACAAGGTTTAAATCTGTAAATAAACTTTTTAAGGAAACTAAATAGGTTTTAAACAATAAAGCCATGTTTGATTTCAAAATAACGTATCCCTAGACTTTGTTGATGTGTGTATGTAGTATGTCTAGTTATTCTTCCATACATTTCTAACTCTATATTATTACAAATCTCAATAAATTAATAGTTATTTTTATGTCACATTAGAATTAAAACTGACTTGAGGAGCTAACATAATAAGTATGGTATATTATATGTATATATGGTATATAGATAACTAAATGATATATTGGTCTAGGTCAACAGTTTTTATTTTCTTCTGGAGAATATCTTCAGGGCGAATACGAACCGGAACGGGACGCGACGTATAATACTACTGGATTAGCGCTCTCATGAGCGCGCTATCGCTCTCACCGGTCCGTCAGCGATTGGCGAGGTTAAGCGACTAGGTTCGCGGTCAGTCCATAGATGGGTGACGGCCAAGATTAATTTCTGAGCGTCTCCGTGCTTCGGAGGGCACGTTAAGCTGAAGGTCCCAGCTGTAGTCATTAGACAACAGTCGTTAAGCCATGTCAGCCGTCAGTTCAACTGCTGTACCAACTGGCTGGTATAACTCCTCCGGCGGTGCGTAGAGCGGCGGCAAGTTCCAGCGGGAGATTAAAAATGGATAGTAACGCACGGCACCCATTGCACAATCACAGTCTTGTGCCACAAAAATCAAAAATAATCAAAATTCAAAAAACCTTAATTCCGTAAAAACTTTACATTTATGTGGAATCGTCATATTTTTTTACCCTACCGTGCAGTGCATGACGTGGCGGCTACTGAGAAACACTGCCAGAAAACTCAGTAGGAATCCTTTTTTAAAATAAAATATACTTAAGATTAATTACAATCATGTGTTTTGACTCAGAACAACTCAACCCCAAGCACTTTTATCACTTAAATAATCTGATATTGTGTAATATGCCCTGCTACACAATTTGGCTTTAATAATTCTTTTAAACTTATTCGTAGACAATTCTCTAATATCATTGGGAAGTTTGTTATAGAATCTTATACATTGCCCCATAAAAGAGTTACTAATTGGGTAATAAAGGCTTAAAAGTCAACACAGCTTTGTGAACTGCATCCTTCGAACCGTAAGGAGCGGAGAACTCTCATAGCCTAGTTTTTATTGCATTTGTTCCATCATCAAAAAGTCTCGCCGCTGCGCTGGATGGAAACTGCCTTGGCTAGCCTAGAAATCGATGAATAGGCTTCGAACCCAGGTTGGTCGTAACAGGGAAAACTTGTTCAGGTGGGTATACATCGATGAACGCCGCCTGCAATGCAAATGTGGTGTAGTCCCACAGATGATGCCCTAACAGCGGCACGTTTAAAGATCTTATGGATGCTACTCATAATGCGATTGTCGTGGGCAAGTTCTGGGCAGACAGAATCTAGATTGCCATCACCTCGCTAAGAAGAAGAAGTTATCCGTTACCGTTTTCGCATGGGACTTAATCCTACTAATATTATAAATGCGAAAGTTTGTGAGTATGGATAGATGTATGGATGATTGTTACTCTTTCACGTCTAAACTACCGAACAGATTTTGATGAAACTTTGTAGTAATATAGCTTATTATATATCCAAATAACACATAGGCTATAATTTATAAAATTGACCGTGGGTGAAGCCGCGGGGTACAGCTAGTAATTTATATTTAAAACATAAAATTGATTTTTAAATATTTTTCTTTGTAACAACCCACTTGAAATAATTTTATAGAAAAACTAAAGTTCGATTTATTTTTTAATCGTGTAATTAAGTTCACTTCGGCTGCCAATGCTCGTTTATTATATTGTTTTCTTGATGGCTTATTTTATACTAACTGTGCCCCGCGGTTTTACCCGCGTTAAATTTTATAAATCATCATAGATACTCCCCGTGGGTGATAGCGTGATAATTTGTAGCCTACATGTTGACCCGACCTCGTAGTAATATTCATGCAAAATTTAGCAAGTAGCAAGCAGTACTTTTTCAGTTTAGCCCGGACATACATACAAACAGACAAAAATTCTAAAAACTATATTTTCGGCTTCGATGTCGATAGTAGATCACGCCCCAAGTAGACTTAAAAAAAAATATTTAACCGCGACCCGCACAAGATCATCAGTCCATCTTGTGGATGTATAATAAATAAATATTATTATTATAAATTAATAAATAAAAAGGTAACAAAAAACAGAGAAAACTAATTTTATTACTACAAAATATGATTGATAACTTTGTTCTTCTGTAGTTGGTTGAATGTTTGTTAAAACATTCATTGCTTGGCAAGTCAAATAGTAGGTAGATAGTGTCATAAAGATGACGATAAAATTACATTGCGCATGCTCAGTATCCGGAAGTTCTATAAACCAAGCATGAATCCTGGAATCCCCGCAGCACATTATATCGTTTTGGCGAAATGCATTGATGCATGCAAAATGGTAATACAAAATAGGTGAGTCTTTAAGGAGCACTACTTATGCTACCATTATAAAAGAAAATTTAAAAACATAAGACCTTATTCAATTTACAACTACTTGCTACTTTGCTTTCAAATTTTCATAATCATATATTATTCTTTTATTAAATGTATACTTAATTATAGGAAATACATAAATCTATTTTACAATAAAACTAAATAATGAATAAAAAAATACTAATTACTGTTTTAATGAAACATAAAACTGATTTCAACTTATATATTAATCTAACTCTGCCCCGCAGTTTTAACCGTGTTAAACTTTATAAATTATAGCCTATGTGTTAATCCAGGGTATTAGCTAACGCAATACCAAATTTTATCAAATTCGCTCCAGCCGTTTAGACGTGAAGAAGTAACAAATATACACACTCACAAACTTTCTAATATTAGTGTGGTCCTGGATTTTTATCAGTCCGGATAGCTTGGAAACCATGTACTCTTGCTTTCACAAGCATGCTAAATGCACTACAAAAAAGAGGCAATCCTAATAGCACACTAAATCCATTGTTGGACTTTGTACTTATTCAGGAATACCTTCGTATAACAGATCCATAGCTGTGTGAAAAGTTTGGCACTATACTTCTATACTTAGTAGACTTCCAACTTATAATAAAAACCGGCCAAGTGTGAATCGGACTCGCGCACGATGGGTTCCGTACCATTATCTATAAAAACGAGCATAAAAATCATATTTGTTGTATAGTCACCCCCTTAAATATTTATTTAATTTAGTTTATTAGTATTTGTTGTTATAGCGGCAACAGAAATACATCATCTGTGAAAATTTCAACTGTCTTATTATCACGGTTCATGAGACACAGTCCGGTGATAAATGGACAGACAAACTGACAGCGAAGTCTTAGTAATTAGGTCCCGTTTTACCCTTTGGGTACGGAACCCTAAACATAACTTCAAACTATGCTTGAAGTTATGTTTGTCTTTTGTTTTTTGAGTTAAGGTGGTTGGTAGAGCCTTTTATGCCGCAGGTTGTGGGTTCGATTTCCAGGACAGATATTTGTCTGCATGAACATGTACGTTTGTCCTTATCTATATTAGCATGTATTTACAAAAGAAAAGTGGTATAAGTATGTAATGTCCATAGTAAGAGATCTGATTAGTTTAGGATCAGATGGCCGCGTGTGAATAATATCACAGGAAATATCTATTACAGGAAAATTACAAACAGTTCTCTTAAATCACGTTTCTTCAAAAATCTGATTTTAAATATGCAGACTGAGGAAAACTGCTTCTTAGTATTCTTTCGCGCGTATCTATTCGGCGTATTCTCTTTGGTTTTGTGGTACGTTGTTCACAGAAACAGACGCCCACACATCCAGCTACCCCAATCTGTCAAGTTTCTTTTATAGATTTTCAACTTTATCACAAAAGTATAAGGTTCATTTTCAATTGGAGAAATTTGACAGATTGGGGTAGCTTGAGGTGCTGGCGTTTGTACATAGTAACGTCATAGATAATTTACTGCTAAGAAAATATCTCATTAGCCCTGAGTTAGAAAGCTGACAGTGTTACTCCAGAATACGGAAAGCCGTCTCACGTTCTCTTTACTTTGCGAGGGAGTGCATATTATTATAGATAAGATAAGATAATATAAGATAAGATAAGATTCTTTATTTGCGTTAAATGTGGTAGATACATAGGTGGTAGGTTTTATTGTAGTTCTCACATTTAGCCAATTTCCGGCATACAAATATACATTTTATAATTTAATAATTCATAATAATATAATAAAAATATTAAAGAATTTATACATACACTTATTTCTATAAATTAATGCCAAATAAATTTCTATTTATAATTATTATCATTAATCTTACATTGTCAAAACTCATTAATTGAATAAAAGCACTTCTCAGGCAGTAAATTGTATAATTGCTTTTTGAATTTCGGTAAAATTTTATAAATTTCTGGTAGATGGTTGTAAATTTTGACCGACATATGATATGAGTTTCTGGCTGAGATATCTGTTTTTGTTCCTGGTAATAACAGCTTGTTTGGATATCTTGTCTTGTATTTACTGTACTCATGTCTTCTGTTGTATAATTCAGGATGGTCTTGTGTATTATCTCTATGTATTATCGTCATATATTAGTACACTATAAAATGCTCCGCACAGCTGACTGTGACTTTGAAATTTGGCCATAGCGTAGCACCGTATCATATCATTACCATATTATACACGAAACATTAAAATATCAAAATTGTTTGACAAATAACTGAGAAATTATTTTTGATTGTGACTAGATGGATGGATATTTGTTAATCTTTCACTCAACACCTAAGGAACGGATTATGATGCACCTTTGTTGTAATATAGCTTATATATCCAAATAACACATTAGCTATCTACTATATAAAAATAAGTCGGGATTTCCTTCCTGACGCTATAACTCCAGAACGCACGAACCGATTTCCACGGTTTTGCATTCTTTGGAAAGGTCTCGGGCTCCGTAAGGTTTATAGCAAAGAAAATTTATAAAATTTAACGCGGGTAACACCGCGGGGCACAGCTAGTGAAATATACATACGAGCAGAAAAAGGAAAGCAAAATATACATAGATGTACGCTGAAATATATATAACAACAAATTAATGAAGGACTGTAAATTTTGACGGGCCTGTTGGCGTGGTTGGTAAATGCTTGCCTTTCACGCCGGAGGTCATGGGTTCGATTCCCACCCAGAACAGATATTTGTGTGCATGAACACGTCCGTTTGGCTAGGCTGGGTGTAATTATCTGTATAAGTATGTATTTACTTAAGAAAAGTAGTATTCATATGTAATATATCAGTTATCTGGTTTCCACAGTACAAGCTTTGCTTAGTTTGGGATCAGACGGCTATGTGTAAATAATGTCCCAGGATATTATAATGTTATTATTATACTCAAAATACTTATTGAGCAAGTTGTACTCAAAACCACATTCGTGTTCGACCGGTCAGAGTCAGCTATTCAGGTCGCTACGATCGCTGAACGAAATAATAATTTTTAAATGAACACGCAAAAGTTAACTAATCGTCCATTTTCTACTAACAGTTATGTTATACAAGAACATTTATTCGTTGTTAAAAAGAGTATATCTAGGCTTCCAAACGGGACGCCGTAGTCTCCTTCTGAGAGGCAGTCATGCTCTAGAAGGAGGCCGCCGAGCGGGATCGGGAACGAGCCGATCCCGCTCGCATACAGAGGAGGCGTTGGGGCGGTGGTTCAGCCGGTAGCCCGACTCCTCTCGGGGCTGCGGTAGGCAGTATGAGAATTGTTCTCTACTGCCACCACTTGAAAGCAGCTCCGGGTAGACAGCGATCTGTTTGTGGCGCAGTCGCTGTGCCGGACTGGCAATATGGGTCGGCAATATGGGAGTGCAATCAAGAGCCCACTCAGGGTACGTGTACCGACTATCTGGGACATGGCGCAAAGAGGAGGCTCCGGAGCAGCATACCCGCGTTCCCGGAGCCCCCCATCAGGCGCCAAGAGAAGTCCACGGCAGGTTAGGTTTAGTCGGTGCGAGTCCGACATACCCACCCGCAGACACTTTTTGCAGTTGGCATGCGTAGGCATTCCTCCTGCCTAAAAAAAAGGCCTAGCCTGTTTTACAGCTGGATACAGCTGTATAATAATAATAATTATAAAGTTCTTTATTAAAGATTATATTATAGATTTATTCTTGACAATATGTAGTAAAAATATTAGACTTAAACTATATAATTAAACATAATCTCTAGACAATAACTTGATACGAGCTAGCTAAATATCAATGCTATAATAAAATAAATTTTATAAATGTTTTCATTCAATGTGTACCTAAAACTTGTTACTAAAAATAAATAGAAATAATAATGTATACAACTATATTACTACAAACATGTTCTGACTATTTACAAGCGCTTTTTTAAAGTCTACGTGAATAAAAACCTTTTTTATTTTTTTTTATTTAAAAAGTAACCAAAGATTCAAAATTGTTAATTATACATAAGACTTATTCTATGTTACTAAAAATATAGCTAAGATTTTGTTTAGTGGAATACATGAATCACTGATGATGGGGCATCAGTGATTCATGTATTCCACTAAACAAAATCTTAGCTATATTTTCTCTAGTCTGTCTAGTCTATGTATAGAGTTATTTAAAATTAAAATAGAATCTTTGTTATTAATGTTTTTAAAGTTTCGCGATTTGTACACATTTTTATATACTGTGGACACGGGTCTCATCGCGATAAATATTTAGGTAAATCATTACCTTGTTTACCCGACGTTTCGGCATGGATTACACCAGCCGTGGTCACGGGTCGACCCGTTGTTAGTTAACAAAGCTTACTACGATATAGGAGATTATTAATGACATGAATTAGCGACTACTTGACTTTAATTTATGTATTTTTATTTTGATATTTTTGTGACATTAATATAAACAAAATTTCTACGCTTCTGCATCAGGCAACATGAATGATAAGACATAGTTTTGTAACTCCTTGAATGCAAATTTAATTTGTTTACTACATGTCATAACAAATAAATTTTAATCTTATCTTAATAAACTTATTTTATTATTTCAGTCGAGGTCGAGAAGACGAGATACATAGCTCGGTGGTTAGATTTCAATTTAAATTTATTTATTGCAAATCATGTGTATACAATGTTGTTACAATGGTATTACTAATGTTTCAACATGATACCATGTAAGGGCACAGCAACATTAGGTACATATTACATTAAAACTTAATATTTGTCTTTTGATTTTACACAATACAATCAATAGAATAAATATAAAATTACAGTATTACATAGTTAAATAATAAGAGGAAAAAAAATATAAAAAAGTTTCATGCATGTCAATAGAATAAATGTTAATTAATTTTACATTCAATATATTAAATGTCATCTGGTACATCAAATAGTCAGGGAATATAATAATAATATCTCGGGACAATGTCACACAGATCACCCTAGCCCCAAACTAAGCAAAGCTTGTACTATGGGTACCAGGCGACGATATACATACTTATATAGATAGATAAATACTTAAATATATAGAAAACATCCATGACTCAGAAACAAATATTCGTGCTCATCACACAAATATTTGCACTTACCGGGATTCGAACCCAGGACGACCAGCTTCGTAGGCAGGAGCACTACCAACTAGGCTACGGTGACCGTCTATAAAGAGAATGTCATATTATTTGGTTCCAGGTTTTACCTTCTAGCATTAATTCTACATTTCTATTTATTCATTTAGACTGGCTGTCATTGTAGAATTCTTGTAGCGTATAGAAACTGTTCTGGATTAAATAGCCTTTGAGTTGTCTAACGAAAGAATCACATAATTGTTCGTCTCGTATAACTTTTGATAGTTTATTATATATATTAATGGCACTAGATAGTAGTACTATGGAGACAATTGCCTCGAGTTCGAATCCAAGACGCGAACCACTGACTTTTCAACGCCTACGGCCACTTTACAATAACGACTGCAATTAACTAATTATGTTTACGTTTAATTAGGTATACATTTGCGTATTGTTCGCACTCGATGGGGAACTATATTGTGGCTTTAGAACCAATTAAGGAAGTCACTCTTTGATGAAGATACAACCAGTTTTTAAATTATGTGGTCTATTATTTACTTTAAATTATTTTAAATCACATAATTATAGCGCCGTGTATGCCTAAATTCTAAATAATAGCATTTTTTGTGACGCATGTATAAATAATATAATTGACAACATTTCAAAACTGACACCACCTTATAACAAAAATGTACATAAACAGCAACATCATATGAGCCGAAAGACAGTGCTGGTCAAACACCCGCCCCCCAAAAATCTACACAACTGCTAGTCTACCCGCATCCAGAGGCCTCCAGCGACCCTCGACCTTTTTGGAAGTCTGCCCTACCTGCGTCTTCCGGTTCGTAGTCACCACTCTACAATCTTTCTGCCCCAAAGGTCGTTGGTTCTACGAGCTATAATGCCCCGCCCACTGCCACTTCAGCCTTGCAATTATTATCTTGTACTTTACACGGTGGAGGAAATTTCGTGAAGAAACCTGAATTCCTGAGAGTTCTCCAGAATGTTCTTGATGGCTTGTGAATATTGCCTCTAATTGTGAAATGCCCTTGCAGTACTCCTACCCCAGTATTGGGGTGAATTATCATCAAGGAAGAGGTTATCAATACTTAAACGGAAACAAAGGTATGAAAGTTAGAAACCAGCAGGAGCACTAGATTTGGTAAATATTAATTGGATATTGTTTTAAAGTCAAAATTGTACTTGATTCCTAGATATAGTTGTTGTATGTATTTTATTTTAGCGTGTTCTGATAAAGATTCCATATTAAAGGTCTTGCATTGTTTATTACACGTTGTATAAATATACACCCAAGAAACATTAATCTCTTAACACTGTACACATCAATATACAACACTTACACGGTCATAACTAATTAATTCCAAACAATATGATACCTGAAAAAAGTACATTAATTCAATAAAGTCGGCCATAGACCTAGGAACACGCAGATAGAACAAACTTTACAAATATGCAGATTATTAGGCATGTAATTAGTGCTGTGAATATGCGTTGATTTCGACGGTCCTAATGAGACTTCTTAACTAAAACGTTGAAGCCACCGCTTGAGTATTTGAGACCTGACTCAAGATCCGACGCGAGTGTTTACAACCCGCTCGAGCATATTTACAACACTTTATGAAATCGATATCAATCCAATTGAACCCAAAACGTCTAATAAAAAGTTTTATGGCATAAGTTTAATGGCATAATAATATATATATATTTTTTTTATTATTATTATTATTATAAGACTTATGTTAAGGGCGTTTATCTGTAACTGTGATATCGCATTTCATACAAACAGCCAAATCCAAAAATGTGGATATTTATAAATTTATTATAACTAGAAGTTCATGATATGGCTTTATATTTTATGAACTAGAGTATATAATATGTAGTAATATTGGAATACTTTAATATAATGCAGAAGCCTAAGATAAATAGGCTTCTGCATTATATTAGAGGTAACAGACTATTTTGTATTAATATAAACAAAATTTCAACGCTTCTGCATGAGGCAACATGAATGATAAGACATAGTTTTGTAACTCCTTGTTTGCAAATTTAATTTTGTATACTACATGTCATCTATACAAATAAATAAAATTGGAGTGTCTGTTTGTAATATTGAAATAACCGGTTTTTACTACATAAATATGAATATATATATGGTACATACACCAAAATAACATTTTTTACAATTTTTCTCTGTTTGTCTGTCTGTTTGTTCCGGCTAATCTCTGAAATGGCTGGACCGATTTTGACGGGACTTTTATTGGCAGGTAGCTGATGTAATAAGGAGTAACTTAGGCTACTTTTATTTTAGAAAAAGTCTTTTATTTTACA
Source organism: Pseudoips prasinana (assembly GCA_951640165.1). Lineage (NCBI taxonomy): Eukaryota > Metazoa > Arthropoda > Insecta > Lepidoptera > Nolidae > Pseudoips > Pseudoips prasinana. The sequence continues at coordinate 13,310,912 of OX621254.1, forward strand.
AAAACAAACGAAATAAACTAATTAACACGCGGACGAAGTCGCGGGCACAGCTAGTAACAAATAAATTTTATTCTTATCTTAAAAAACTTATTTACAATTTTCAGACGAGGTCGAGTATCCGAGTAGTACTATGGAGACAATGGCCTCGAGCTGGAATCCAAGACGCGCACCACTGAGTTTTCAAATTCATGTACGTAATCAGCAACATCATATGAGCTGAAAGACACTGCTGGTCAAAGCCCCAAAGATCTACACAACTGCTGGTCTACCCGCATCCAGAGGCCTCCAGCGACCCTCGGCCCACCTTTTTGGAAGTCTGCCCTACCTGCGTCTTCCGGTCCGTAGTCACCACTCTAGAATCTTTCTGCCCCAAAGGTCGATTGGTTCTACGAGCTATAATGCCCCGCCAACTGCCACTTCAGCTTTGCAATTATTCATCTGCGTATTAGAAATTAATTATCTTGTACTTTACACGGTAGGAAATTTTGTGAAGAAACCTGAATTCCTGAGAGTACTCCAGAATGTTCTTGATGGCTTGTGAATATTGCCAAGCCTCTAATTGTGAAATGCCCTTGCCCAGCAGTACTCCTTCCCCAGTATTGGGGTGAATTATCATCAAGGAAGAGGTTATCAATACTTAAACTAAAACAAAGGTATGAACGTAAGAAACCAGCAGGAACACTAGATTTGGTAAATATTAATTGGATATTGTTTAAAGTCAAAATTGTACTTGATTCCTAGATACAGTTGTTGTATGTATTTTATGTTAGCGTGTTCTGATAAAGATTCCATATTAAAGGTCTTGCATTGTTTATTACACGTTGTATAAATATACACCCAAGAAACATTAATCTCTTAACACTGTACACATCAATATACAACACTTACACGGTCATAACTAATTAATTCCAAACAATAAGATACCTGAAATAAAAAAAACTTCGTTTAAAAAAAACGACTTCAAAAACTAAAAAGTATAAAAAAATCATAATAAAGATTTAATTTAATACGTCACTTACAATATAATATTAATTAAATAATATAAATTGTATGTGCTACCTATTGCTAGGTTTGAAGTCGGTGCCAAGCCAAATGTATGTAATAGTAGATACCACACTCGCCGCGCTTTACTTTCAGCGGGATAGCTTCGTATTTCTACACAAACAACCCAAGCGTGCAGACGTCGTTGACGGTCGTCATATATTTTTATGATACAGTTTCATCTGTTTCATATTAATTCATATTGTTCTTTAAGTTTATTTACTAAGGTTAATCTTTAGTGTAGGAGTTTCATAACAAAGTATGAAAGCTGTATGTAATATTAACTTTTATTTTGCTTAGGGCTTGGCACCGACTTCAAACCTATCAATAGGTAGCACATACAAATTATATTATTTAATGAATATTATATTGTAAGTGACGTATTAAATTAAATCTTTATTAAGATTTTTTTATACTTTTTAGTTTTTGAAGTCGGTTTTTTTAAACGAAGTTTTTTTTATTTGTTACTTTTTAGTGTCTAGCTATGGTTAGGACTTCGAAAGGTGCCGCGCGCCTCAAAACTATAGATCCCAACAAACGAGAACAGAAAAAAGAAACATCTTCCGAAAAAATGTTATTCGAACCTCTTTTTCACGTTCTTGTGGGACAGTGAATGATCTAAAAGACCGTTTGTAAAGTAAGAAAAACTACATAAAATTGCACAGTACGAGTCTAGACTAGCTAAGATTTATGAAAGTCTGAACAGCAAGCGCATAGGTTAGGCCGTATTTATGACCATCTAGTTAACGAGTCTGTGTGCTGAGGGCTTATACACTAGATCTTATTATGAATCGAGTGATCTTATGATCGAATAGCCATCTAGTCTGCTGAACAGAGGGTATGAGTCTATGAAGACTAGGTCTTATTAATGATCGATTAGCCAACGAGTCTACTGAGCAGAGGGCTGATAGCCTCGGTCTTATTTATCATTGATTAGATAATGAGTCGGACTCGCCCGTGAAAGGCGGAATGTTTCTTTCCGTAGCAGCAAGTATTTGAGTTGATAGAATGGAAGGTAAATTGCGGTTTACGATTTATGACGCATTAAAAAAACTACTTACTAGATCTCTTTCAAACCAATTTTCGGTGGAAGTTTGCATGGTAATGTACATCATCTATTTGTTTTAGTTTTATGGTTCTCTTATTTTAGAAGTTACAGGGGGGGGGGGCATTTTATGCCTTTGGAAGTGTCTCTCGCGCAAACTATACAGTTAAGAAAAAATTATATTATAAACCTCAATATCATTTTCGAAGTCCTATCCATAGATACCCCACATGTATAGATAAATGATTTTTTTTTAAATTCAGTTCTAAGTAAGTATAGGGAACCCCCAAATTTTATTGTTTGTTTTTCTATTTTTGTGTGAAAATCTTAATGCGGTTCACGGAATACATCTGCTGACCAAGATTCGACAGTATAGTTCTTATAGTTTCGGGAAAAAGTTGCTGTTACATACGGACGGGCAGACATACAGACATGACAAATCAAGAAGAGCCTTTGTGAAAGACATTTGGCTACAGAACCCTAAAAATGGCAGCTATTCCACATCAAACTAAAGAAGAATCACGTAAATCGGTTCATAAATCTCAGCGTAATCGGTGTACGTATGTACATAAAAAATACGCTGGTGCTAAAAGGTGCGCCTACATGCGCTTCCAAAAAAAAAGCTTATACGTGCGTATTAAACGCTAGTCGTCTGAAATTGTTGTTTATGTTCATGCCAAGACACACTTGAACAGGATGAGTCTAGCTTGACTAGCTAAGATTTACAAACGTCTGTGCATCATCGACATCGTCCATTTAAACAAAAAATTTCATACAAAAATGTCCATAAAATGAAAACTACTGCGCCAATCTATATAAAATTTATGGGACCAAATGGCAACTATTCCGCATCAAACTAAAAAAGAATCACGTAAATCGGATCATAAATCTCCGAGTAATCGGTGTACATACATAAAAAAAAAAAAATAATACCGGTGAACTTGAGAACCTCCTCCTTTGGAAGTCGGTTAAAAAGTACATTAATTCAATAAAGTCAGCCATAGACCTAGGAACACGCAGATAGAACAAACTTTACAAATATGCAGATTATTAGGCATGAAATTAGTGCTGTGAATATGCGTTAAATTCGACGGTCCGAATGGGACTTCTTAACTAAAACGTTGAAGCCACCGCTTGAGTATTTTAGACCTGACTCAAGATCCAACGCGAGTGTTTACAACCTGCTCGAGCATATTTACAACACTTTATGAAATCGATATCAATCCAATTGAACCCAAAACGACTAATAAAAAGTTTTTATGGCATAAGACTTATTTTAAGGGCGTTTATCTGTGATATCGCATTTCATACAAACAGCCAAATCCAAATATGTGGATATTTATAAATTTATTATAACTAGAAGTTCATGATATGGCTTTATATTTTATGCCCTAGAGTATATAATATGTAGTAATATTGGAATACTTTAATATAATGCAGAAGCATATTTATCTTTATTAGAGGTAACAGACTATTTTGAGTACCTAGACCTTGTTCGCTATTAGTAAAAGCCGAATTATAAGTAATTCCCATGTTCCTTAAAGAAGTAAATAATTATGTAATTTATTGAGTCTCATTCTTTCTTATTCCTCGAAAATACGTTGTAAGTACATGTCTATCATGCAGCACTGGTCTAGTGGTAGCGTGCGTCGCAGCTTAAGTCCAGGGTTCAAATCACGGGTTGGGCTAAAGAGTGATAGGAGGAGAAGCCAGTGTCTTCTACAATCTCTGTCAGCTCGAAAAGCCGTCATTCCTGTACCTACATCTTTTCAGTCCAATCGTGTCGGTAAGATGTTCCATCGAATGAGAGTGAGAGAATATAAAGTGCACTTGTTTCTGCGATGAGACGAGACCTGGAGGCTGGAGGACATTATTAATATCATGCACTGTCTATCACTTCCTAAGTCTACGCAGACTTAGACCCCAAGAAATTCATTCTCCCCATACAAATTGATAGGCGTATTAAATTCTTTTATCGACCCGGAAAGGCAATGTTTCACCGCAGCTTCCGTTTCATCTTTCCTTTTGTGAGGAACCTTGATCGGTCATTTTGAGGGGCCGTGAGTTGATCAATCGACTTTTCCTACATTATCACTATTTTTACGCATGATACTTCCTTATTTCTCTAAAACCTTGAAGGGTGCTAATTCCGCATTAAATTTAATTAAGTGTGATTCTATTAAATGACTGGAAAAACCACCAGAATATACCGTTTGGGTACGTGCGTATATGTAACGTTACGTTTGGGTATCCACATACATTGTTCGTGAGATCTCTTTAAATAGTTTGCAACCAATATCTGGTTTGGCAATTGTGGTTTATTATACAAATATTTAGCAACAAGGAACAACTTCCATGCGTTTAAGCGCACATCAAGCTACATCAATCTGTAAAATTTCCCCAATTGAAAGTGAACCTTATGTTTATGTGATAAAGTTGAAAATCTATAAAAGGAATTTGACAGATTGGGGTAGTTGGATGTGCTGGCGTCTGTACAATAAAGAGTTACTTACTAAGTTTGCCCTTGTCACTGGAGATGGTCTTAGGCCTGTTTAAATATTAGTCTAACTACAGCAGCCAATACCAACTGCTTAACAAGCCCCGCGAAGCACGAAGACGTATAAAAATTAAAACGTAGGCTGTTTGCAAATGATCTTAAAACCTTACCTTGAATTTATTGTAGCCAACGCTTAAACTCCCACTTTATAATCGACATCACTATAGTTCCTGACACAAAGACCTAAGAAAACAAAAATCACCACCCACATCACTTAAACCACAACCATAGATATGACCAATTGACCATAGATCGGCTGACAGCACATACATACATATGGTTTACAATTCGTAAGTATTAATACAAATTGTGGCTAATATTCCTGGCTATCTTTGACTCAATTTACTGAAGGTTTGGCGACCCATCAGCAGGACTATTTTTTTAATTTTTGTTAAAAACAACGCCCTCACTAGTGCATTTAATCCCTGTGTTGCGGGGTACTGTACAAACATATAATTGATGGACACAAGTACATCCAGACTCAAAACAACTGTTTATGGGTCACACAAATAGTTATCCTGCACGGGATTCGAACCCGGGACACGAAGCGGTGAGGCGACTGACTTAGCCGCTGCGTGTAATGGGTCTATTGCAAGACCGGCAATTGTGGAGATCTTTGGGGGAGGCCTTTGTCCAGCAGTATTTTTTAGGGCGTCTTTCAGCTGATATGATGATGATGATGAATGGGTCAATAATTTTAAATATGTATAACGGGCTGGTTACTGTGGTTAGTAGACACTTAGTAGTGCCTTTCACGCCGCAGGTCGTGGGTTCGATTCCCAACCTGGACGTATATTTATATGCATGAACATGCCTGTTTGTCCTGGGTCTGTGTGATTATTATTATGTATTTACGGAAGAAAATAAATATGTGTAGTATATGAGTTATCTGCTTTCCACACTACAAGCTCTGCTTAGTTTGGGATCAGATGACCGAGTGTGAATAATGTGCCAGGATATTATTATTATTATGTTCCTGACCTTATTCTTATTATTCTGGTGGCGGCTTTTTCCAGTCCCCGGAGGTCCTGGTAACACTGCGTCCAGTGATGAACTATTGTGCTCGCCGCTCCAACTAAACTTCCCTGTCTAACCTTGCAACATAGATAAATTGCAGAATCTTTTTGGCAGGAGTATCGATAACATCGTCCTGGTGCAAGAAGTGTTGGCCCAGGACGGTGTTACGTTAATGCATCAGTGGCTCACAGTGACAGAGCAGGTGAAGAGGTGTTTCCTGACCTTAATCATTATCATTATTTATGTCCCTACCGGTCACTAAGCTTTATCCCTATTTATTGTGTATGTTGTTTATTATCTATAACTACCGTATTGTAGAGGCTTTTGATTTCCTGTATACCTATCTTTACCGCTTATAAAATATATTTTATTCTATTCTATGTATTACAAGTTGTGTTTTTGAGTGGGAGTTAGGTCGCCAGAGCTCATCGGGGTGGGGAAAATGCACCCACACACAGCCCATCAGGTCCTGGGTTCAAATCACTGATCAGGCCAAAACTTGACCTTGGATCTCCTCAACAGATCAGATCCTCAACAGAAAAAAATCTCTGTACTACCTCGGAGTATGCTCAGGGCGGCGGTGTGTTACACCCCCGTGACTCATTATATATCATTAATAGACCCATTCATCATCATCATCATCATATCAGCTGAAAGACGCCCTCAAAGAGACGCCCTTAAAAATACTGCTGGACAAAGGCCTCCCCCAAAGATCTCCGCATTTGCCGGTCTTGCAATAGACCCATTACACGCAGCGGCTTCGTGTCCCGGGTTCGAATCCCGTGCAGGATAACTATTTGTGTGACCCATAAACAGTTGTTCTGAGTCTGGTTGTGTTTGTGTCCATCAATTTTATGTTTGTGTGGTGGCCCAGAATACAGTTAAGCACGGCAAAACAAAACTCCAGAGCTTCCAAAGACTAGCATGCTTAGCAACTACCGGCAGCATGAGAACGACTTCCACAGCTGCACTAGAGGCCCTACTAAATCTCAGACCATTGCACCTGGTTATCCAACAAGAGGCCGCAGCTACAGCCATAAGGCTCAGCAAAACTGGCCTGTGGAAGCAAAATTATAGGGAAAATCACACGCGCATCATGGATGAAATTAAGAAGACGCTCCCAATGATGGACGCTATATGTGACATAATCCCTAAAACGTGAATGGTCTGAATGGTTCTGTCTATACTAAGGTACGAATTAAATGTTATTATTATGGCGGACCTTGTGTTTATAACGACGGTCGCGCTTTAAACGAAGTGAGAAAGGGCACGTGTCATTACGTACACACATGTGCACTATAGGTTATACCTAGTCTCCATTGCACTGGCCACCATGCCCGTAATACAACTGGAGGGACATAACTTATATTATACGTATACCGTATGCTTGTTTGTCGACTTGGTAGTATAAAAAGCGCCAAGTGCGAGTCGGACTCGCCCATGAAGGGTTCCGTAGCAGCAAGTATTTCAGTTGATTAAATGAAAGGTAAATTGCGGTTACGATTTATGACGTATTAAAAAAAACTACTTAAAAGATCTCGTTCAAACCAATTTTCGTTGTTAGTTTGGTATATATGGTAATGTACAGACGCCAGCACATCAAGCTACCCCAATCTGTCAAATTTACCTAATTGAAAGTGAACCTTATGCTTAAGTGATAAAGTTGAAAATCTATAAAAGAAATTTGACAGATTGGGGTTGCTGGATGTGCTGGCGTCTGTACATCACATATTTTTTTTTAGTTTTATCATTCTCTTATTTTAGAAGTTACAAAGCGGGCACACTAATTTTACCACTTTCAAAATTCAAAAAGTAATTTATTCCGTTAAAATATTACATTTGTGTGGAATCGTCAATTTTTTTACCCTACCGTGCAGTGCATGACGTGGCAGCTACTGAGAAACACTGCCAGAAAACTCAGTAGGAATCCTTTTTTTAAATATTTATTTCTTACATAAAGTTACATTGTATTTAAATGTGTTAATTTAGAGCGACTCAATCCCAAGCTGTTTTGTCACTTAAATAATCAGAAGTTTTGTAGTAAGCCCTGCTACACAATTTGGCTTTTACAATTCTTTGGAAGTGTCTCTCGCGCAAACTATTCAGATTAGAAAAAAATTACTTGAGAAACCTCAATATCAATTTTGAAGACTTATCCATAGATACAAAACATGTATGAATACAATGAAAAATAATTTTTGAGTTTCAGTTCTATGGGGGTTCCCCACCCCCAAAATTATTGTTATTTTGCTATTTTTGTGTGAAAATCTTAATGCCGTTCACAGAACACATCTACTTACCAAGTTTCAACAGTACAGCTCTTATAGTTTCGGAAAAAAGTGGCTGTGACATACGGACGGACAGTCAGACAGACATGACGAATCTATAAGGGTTCCGTTTTGCCATTTGGCTACGGAACCCTAAAAACGAAAAAGATGGAGCAAACAAATTACAGCCGATCTATAAGATACTTATACCAAATGCTACATCTATGATCATAACCGACTGAGAGCTAACAACTTGTTGATATTCTTCGCTAAATGCCTGCGGTTATTATTAACGATGCTTCACTTCCGACATTTTCTAGGCCTACGGCCACTTTACAATAACGACTGCAATTAACTAATTATGTTTACGTTTAACTAGGTATATACATTTGCGTATTGTTCGCACTCGATGGGGAACTATATGGTGGCTTTAGAACCAATTAAGGAAGTCACTCTTTGATGAAGATACAACCAGTTGTTAAATTATGTGGTCTATTATTTACTTTAAATTATTTTAAATCACATAATTATAGCGCCGTGTATGCCTAAATTCTAAATAATAGCGTTTTTGTAACGCATGTATAAATAATATATATTGGCATCTTTAAAATACACTAGAGATCGCACTTGCTCGAAATTCGAACATTAAGGTTCTAATGTCAAAGACTTTTTTTTTCTCGTCTCCCGTTCGGGAGCAGTGGCTCGCACGTTTTGCGCATCCGCCAGCATCGAGTTTTAATGTTTTTGCGATTATGGAGTTAATATTTTATTGAAAAAGGTAAGGAAACATATCGCGGTAATTTATTAATTTAGAAATTTTAGTAATGGTTCAGTAAAGGCTGATCTAAACAAAGACTATTAAAGACATGTTAATCTATTCTCAGTTTTGATATTTATTATCAGTTTGTCAGTGGATCAAAAACATGGACGTTTCACTGGCAGAAATCGCAGGAGAAAACAGCAGATTGTCAAAAAAAATAAGCATGGTAGTGTGTAATGATTTTTTTATTAAAATAATTTACTTCTAATTTTATATATAAATACTAGCTGTGCCCGCGATTTCATCCGCGTGTAAATTAGTTTATTTAGTATTTTATATGTTTTTCCTAAAATAAATTATGTTTTCTAAAATAAACTTAGCCTAAATTACTCATTACATAAGCTACCTGTCAATAAAAGTCCCGACAAAATCGGTCCAGCCATTACAGACATTAGCCGGAACAAACAAGAGAGACAAACAGACAAAAATGGTAAAAAATGTTATTTTGGTGTATATACTGTATAAAATAGAATCATACACATGTGGTAAAAAATGGTTATTTCATTTCAATATTACAAACAGACACTTCAATTTTATTTATTTGTATAGATTAGCTTTCTGCTCTCCTTCTGCATATAAAGTTTAACTGTTCCAAATTTCATAGTCCTCCATGAATTATATGTTTGTAGAGTAGCCAGCGAAAAAAAGAAAACAATAGTGCGGGCGTTGTCTTTAAAAAAAGATTTCTCCAAACCTTTATAATAACTGTAATATATCCATAGATATTTTCCCACTTACAAAATATAACTGTAAAAAAACTATTACTATCTGGCTCAAATCACAAAATTATGAAGAAACGGAAAACTTATTGCATGTTCCATCTTAATCTAAAAATATAAGTAACACGAAATATATGTATATACAAAAGTCTGGTAAACAACACACACACACAACACAAACTCACAAACTTACTCACATGTAGGTACTACAGGTTAATCGAGAGGTACAAAATTGAAATCTACCAATCCAGAGTGTGGAGAGACAAGCGATCTGTCATACGGGTCTCCTGTTACAGACACCAGTCTCTCACATAGATTAATCCTAACTACACCTAGTAATGTAGGTACACCTAGATTAAGTATATTTAATGTATACAATTCTGTGTGAGACAAAAAAAATAAAGTTATATTATATTATTATTATTGCGTTCAATATTAGACCAAATAATTTAACAACTATTATTATTTAAAAACAAGAAAGTTATGCCCAAATGCCAACTGACCAGTAGGAGCGTTAGTAAACCCTTCAAGCGCTCTGTAGATTCAAAGCAAAAGATGGAGGAAACGAACTGGAAAATCCCAAACAAACCGCAGACTTATGAAAATGTTGGTCTTGGTTTATCTTTTAACTACTTTACATATTACCTATATGTTAAGTAGTTAAAAGATAAAACCAACACAATAAGTTATATTATTTCTAAGTATATTTACATACGTTAAAAATCGTTAACACCATATTCTATACATTGTCCCATAGAATGTCTATTATTTTAATGGCCAGTGACAAATATATGGCAAACTATTCGCAAAATATGCATCAAAACTATTTTATATGTTCTCTAGGAAGTAAGCAGGATAGCGTATGTTCTGACATCACTGAAGAGCAGGTACTTGAGGCTATATGAGGACAAAATCATCAGAAGAGTTTTGTTTAAAGTTTTTTTAGGGTTCCGTACCCAAAGGGTAAAACGGGACCCTATAACTAAGACTTCGCTGTCTGTCTGTTACCAGGCTGTATCTCATGTACCGTGATAGTTGGAATTTTCACAGATGATGTAGGTATTTCTGTTACAATAAATATTTAAGGGGGCTCCCATACAACAAACGTGAATTTTTTGCTCGTTTTTATAGATAATGGTACGGAACCCTTCGTGCGCGAGTCTGACTAGCACTTACTAGCACTTGGCTGGACTTCCTTGTTACCTACTGTAAATTAAGTTGAATGTTGGATTGTTTAAATTAAGTTAGCAATAGCTCTGTATGCTCATAATTTAAATGTTTAGTTATAAAATAAAATAAAATAAAAAAGGTTTTTATTCACCTAGACTTTAAAAAAGCGCTTGTAAATAGTCAGAACATGTTTGTAGTAATATAGTTGTATACATTAGATATTATTTCTAGTAACATAGATATTTAGGTACATCTTGTATGATAACATTTATAAAATTTATTTTATTACAGAAATGATATTTAGCTAGCTCGTATCAAGTTATGTATATTTTCTCATAAAGTGAATTTATTGTAATTCTTATGAGCCCAAAAATTCTTCTTAAACCGAAAGCTTCCCCGCTTTTGTCCAACAGTAAGAGTTATCCGGCTAACATGAATTGGTTTTAATAACATTCTTATTGTTAGGTTGTCAAATTAAAGGGTGCTTAAATAGTAGTATAAAATATTAACTGATTTGTTCTATCAATTAAATGAATGAATTCCTTGCACTATAAAATAAAATAAAAAGGATTTTATTTACGTAGACTTTAAAAAAGCGCTTGTAAATAGTTAGAATATGTTCGTAGTAATATAGTTGTATACATTATGATTTCTAGTAACATAGATATTTAGGTACACATTGTTTTAATTGTATGAAAACATTTATAAAATTTATTTTCTATTAGCAATGTTATTGTCAAGAGATTATGTTTTATTATCTAGTTAAAGTCTAACGACGACGACGACGCGACGTGGTCCGCCACCCGTCACGTCTCGTTTCCCGGAGAGGCGAAAAGTGGCCAACGGAGAGCCGTTTTGCTACGTTGAATGTGGGAGGAGGAATAGAAGGTAAGATGGACGAAGTATGTCAGCTGATGAGTGAAAAGCGGATCGATGTGTTGTGTGTGAATGAGACGAAGCGGAAAGGGTGTGATACTACAACACACGGACAATACACGGCGTATTGGTCTGGAGTACCGAACCAGAGGTTGCCAAGGTGTGGGTCTCATTCTTTCCACAAGTATGTCTGAGTGTGTGACTGAGTTCGAATGCGTGAATGCAAGAGTAATGTGGTTGAGAATGAAAGTTGGTATGACCCGTATCTTCCTAGTAGGAGTGTACGCTCCTGTAGATATGGGTGCAGTTGTAATACAGCGAGAACAAGAGGAAAGAAAGGCATTCTGGGACACCCTGAGAGATGTGTTGCGGTTAAGTCAGTATAATGAAAGAGTAATAATGTTAGGTGATTTTAATGGATGGGTTGGGGTAAAACGTGATGGTTTTGAAAGAGTACTAGGTCAATTCGGTGACGAGAGTGAGAATGAGAATGGGTACAGTCTGCTTGAGATATGTTTGGAATGGGGTCTTTGTGTTACAAATACTATGTTTGAACATAAAAGAATCCATACGTTTACACGAGAGAGGAAAAATGTGAGAAAGAGTATGATAGACTTCGTGATTGTAGATGAAAGACTGAGAAAGAATGTTCTAGACACAATAGTCTATCGTGGGACCGCAATCCATACAGACCACTTTCTGGTAATGAGCCGAATAAGTGGTCTATTCAAAGGATGGCGCCACCGAATCCCTGAGACTAAAAGTGTACTAGAGAGAATAAAAGTAGAAGAACTGCAAGAGGAAGAAGTGGCAGATGAGTACAAAAGTAAGTTGGTTGAGAAGTTTGAGGGATCTGAAGACATAAGAGAAGTAGAAGAGCTATGGAAGGTAGTCAAAGAAGGTGTGGTGAGTGTAGCTGGTGAAGTATGTGGTGTAATAAAGAGACGAAGAGGAAGAAAGATGAAGAATATTTGGTGGGATAAAAGTGTACAAAAAGTTGTATGTGAAAAGAAGAAAGCGTGGTTAGACTGGCTAGCCACCAGAGCAAACGAACGAATGCATAAGGCGACGAATGAGGATATAGAAAGGGCCTGGAATGATTATAGGAAAATGAAAGGAATTGTAAAGGATGTGGTGAATGAAAAGAAAAATGAACAAAAGGATAATTTTGATAGAAGGTTGTCTAAGGATTTTCAGACGAACATTAAGTTTTCTGGAAATCCGTTAGATCAGTAAGAGGCATAACTCAAACCTCGGAACTGAAATCCATACGAGACCAAGATGGAAATATAGTGAAAGGGGAAGAATGCGTGTTAAAACGTTGGAAGGAGTATTTTGAAAGTTTGTATGAAAGAGGTGTAACAGAGAGTGAACGTAGTTCACTAAGTATAGACAAGAACAAATGTAAAGATGACATTGGTATGGATGAGATTGTGAAAGCTATTAAGGGTATGAAATCAGGTAAGTCACCAGGGTATGACAGGATAACTTCCGAGATGCTGAAGGCTGGACATGGCGTCATAGCGAGTCAGCTGTGCAGCCTATTCAATTTATGCTATACCACCGGCCAAGTGCCAAGTGATTGGTGCAAGGCTGTCATCGTACCTCTTTACAAAGGGAAAGGCTCACGGCAAGACTGTAAAAACTATAGGGGCATTAGTCTACTCAGCGTCGTTGGTAAGTTGTATGCAAAAGTATTGGTTGAAAGAGTTGTGAAAGAAACCGATGCGAAAATATGGGATGCACAGGCAGGTTTTCGGAAAGGAATGGGATGCACGGATCAGGTCTTTTCTCTGCGAAGCATAGTAGAGAAGTTTTTGGGCAAAAACCAAAAGGTTTACTGTGCCTTCGTAGACTTGGAAAAGGCCTACGATAGAGTGTTGAGGAGTGAACTATGGTCGGTACTGTCCATGTATGGGTTGAACGACAACCTTGTTCAAGCACTAAAATCTCTTTATAGGGATTCCAGAGCTTGCGTGAGGATTAACGGGTCATACACCGAGTGGTTTAGCATCCAAAAGGGTGTTAGACAGGGATGTGTAGCGTCACCGTGGTTGTTTAACCTATTCATGGATAGCTGTTTAAAAGATTTGAAAGAAAGTGAATGCGGTGTAAGAATGAATGAGTTACTCATCAAATGTCTGCTTTACGCTGATGATCAAGTTTTACTTGCATCATCGGCGGACGAGTTGCAGGTGATGGTAACAAGTATGCATGAATCTTTTGAAAGGAAAGGGATGAAAATGAATGTAGGTAAGACGAAAGTAATGGTATTTGAGAGGGATGAATACACGACAACGTGTGATATTGTGATTGGAGGAGAGAAAGTCGAACAGGTGAATGAGTTCGTATATTTGGGAACTTTGTTTACGAGAGATGGGAAATATGAAAAAGATATTGTTAGAAGAGTAAATGCGGGGAACAGAGTGAATGGGGCACTACACGCCTTTATGAGTAGCCGGCAAGTATCAAAGAAGGCTCGACTAGCCGTGCACGATGGAGTGTTAGTGCCAACTTTAATGTATGGAAGTGAAAGTTGGGTATGGCAGAAAAAGAATGAAAGTAAAATAAATGCAGTGGAAATGAGAGCTCTGAGAAGTATGTGTGGTGTGACTTTGAGAGACAGAATTCGAAATACTGATGTAAGAGAGCGTTGTGGTGTGAAAGAGGATGTAGTCACAAAGATTGAAAAAGGCATGCTGAGATGGTTTGGCCATTTAGAAAGGATGAATGAAAGAAGATTGACAAAAGAAGTATACCTGGCCTGTGTGAATGGGACAACCGGAAGGGGAAAACCACGTCGAACATTCTCTGACCAAATTGGAGATGTTCTCAAGAAAGGGCAGGTCAGAAGTACCCTAAACCGGCGAGCATGTATGAAGAATATAATGACAGTAATCGAGGCAAAAGAAGTATGCAAAGATCGTGACAAATGGAAATCCGTTGTCTCTGCCTACCCCTCTGGGAAACAGGCGTGAGTCTATGTATGTATGTATGTATGTTAAAGTCTAATATTGTTTTTATATTTTTACTACATATTGTCAATGGTTCTGTCTATATTAAGGTATTATTATTATGACGGACCTTGTGTTAACTGCACTGTACGTGCTACCCACTGGTATACAATTAGACATTGGGAAAAAATAACTTTCAATATTGGAAATTACTTATTAATTACAATAAATAAGTAATTTCCAAAAAATGTGTGTATACACACATTTTTGGAAATTAGTAGTTGACACATTATTATGTATCTATTCTATACACAATTGTTTTATATAAAAACAACGTCCGCGCTATGGTAATAAATCCCTGGCCTGGTGGGGGGAAAGGTCAGCAACACTTGTTTGCTGACTCTTAAAAGCCGGCAACGCGATTCCTCTGGTGTCGCGGGTGTCCAACGGCTGAGGTGATCACTTACCATCAGGTGGTCCGCATGCTCGTTTGTCGGCCTCTGATATAAAAAAAAGCTAGATAATAATTAATAAATATGTATATCATTAGAACAGGGTGTAAAGCTTCTACACGACTACAAAACTACCTGTATAAACTAGGAGTAGTAGGATTGAAAATTTTGGTGTATTAAATTACTAGCGCAATGCAGTTAGGTTCCCTGCACTGCGCTAGCAATTGAAACAAAGATTATTCTGGTTCAGTGTAGCAGCCAGGTGTCACTATACCATTATTTTTATATATACCATTTTTAATATTACTTCATTATATGTATACTACTAGAACTGCTTCGTTGGTCTAGCGGTAGCGTGTTCAACCGCGGAAAATGAGGTCCTGGGTTCAAATCTCGGGTCAGGCCAAAAAGTGATTTTTGAAATACAGGAATTTATTTCGATAGCGCGGACGGCTTAACTAACCTACCTTTCACGGACACAAACAAAACCAGACTCAGAACAACCATTTATGAGTCACACAAATAGTCGTCCTGTCCGAGGTTCGAACCAGAATCACGAGAGCACTGATGTGGTTGCGAAACTACCTTAACCATTGAGCTACAGGTGCATTCCTTTTTAAGAGAGCCTCTATAACCTTATATATATTTTACATCACTTGGCTCCGGACAAGAATGGGTGTCCATGCCATAATCGTCGCGCTTCACAGACGGGTTAGCAATTGCACAATCAAAAATGTCATAGTTCAAAGAAAGGCGCTGCTGCCTGTTCTCTGATAGATATTACCTCTCGGGATGACTTCTACGCCCCCACGGAATGAAATAGGGTGCTGTTATTCGGTGCCATGACCACACAGCAAAAATACTAGTGTAACTTTTTATTTGGTACATTAATCATTACAGCTGGAAGAAAACCACAGCTGGACAAGCCTCTACAAGAATCACCTTGGGGGGTTTCGCCATAACCACCACGTTTAGCAAACGGGTTCACGATCGCAGTATGATGGTCAAAGTACGCAGGAGGAAGCTCCTGGTAGTCCCCTGGTAGTCCCCCTCGGGTCGGCAAATTTGACAGATTGGGGTAGCTTGTTATGCTGGCGTCTATACATTACAATATGATACATTATACTGTATCTATATCAAAATTCGTGCGTCAGTTAACAAGAAATGATAATCCAACAGATTAGGATATTTAAGAAAAGAAAAAAGTAGCGGACGCGTTCTTGTTTGTGGAAATAATTTAGTATCTTGTTGGTGGAAATAATGATTAAGCAAAATACATATTTAATATATAACTAAGCGAAGCCAATCCGGTACCCGTTGTAAAATGTCAGCAATGAGTAGGATCTAAAACTTCGCTAATTATCTGTGTTGTGTTCAACTTTGGGAATTCCCACCGCTGCGGTGAAGTATTTGAATAACAAGAAATCTATCTAGATTAGGTAAAATCCACACGATATCAGTTGAAACATTTGTAATGCGAAAACCTCCCTTACCTCCTACGTAATAAAGGCGCTGTCACGATCGAAATATAACGACTGAAGTGGTGTCACATTTACAATTATTCTACACTTATCGAGTTCAATATAACTTGAAGAATGACATTGTAAAATTAGCACAACGAACTCTTACACTACAAAAGCTCCTTATATTTATTTACCATCCAGGGTTAAGAAAATATCAGATTCAAGTGTTTGTTATCATAAAACGGTCATCACCCATGATTAAAATCGGATTAGACATCCATTTTGACATTTATAATAAAAGGTAATGATTGCATTAGGCAAATTGATTAATAGTACTTTGATCGAAAAGGGATAAGTCTTTGACTAATGACCTGATTGCTAAAAAAACGGCCAAGTGCGAGTCGGACTCGCACATCAAGTGTTCCGTAGCAGCGAGTATTTCAGTTGATTAAAAGAAAGCAAATTGCGATTAATGACGTATTAAAAAAAAACTACTAGCTAGATCTTGTAGCAGCTCATACTTACGTATTGATTTACATACTCTTCGGCAATTAGCTGACTGTCAAGTATCACTGTCAAGTGAAAGAAAATGTGTTTTAGTTTCTGTAGATAACGTGTAATAATAAGTTAGTTTGAAATTAAATATATATTGTTAACCCATAGATATACATTAAACACAGATCGTTATTCGCCGTTTTACTTACCACAAGCCCCGCAATATTGGTGACCCCGCGTTCAAAATGGCCACGCCCGTAACAAAGGAAGACAAAACTACGGCGCCTGCAGACGTTGAAGCAGTTAGCGTCCAGTCACGCATTCCTAAATTCTGGTGCAACAGACCTAAGCTTTGGTTTGCTCAATTTGAGGTCATTATTCAAAACCAGAAGCTCAGTGATGAAAGCAAGTTCGCACTTCTTGTGGCTCAGTTGGAGATCAAGGACATCGACCAAATCAGCGATATCATCCTGTCACCGGCCAACTCCGGCCGATTCGCCAATGCCAAAAGAAGATTATTGGAGGTCTACGAAGATAGCGAGGGTATTCAGCTACAAAAACTACTGAATGAAATGGAGCTCGGCGACCAACGACCATCTCAGTTGCTGCGTCGAATGAGGAACCTCGCTGGGACTAAAATGCCGGACGACACCCTTAAAATGTTGTGGCAAGGCCACCTACCTGCTTCTACCCGCACAGTGTTGGCATGTTTGAGTGACGAATCCAAGCTAGACTCGTTGGCCGCCATGGCTGACAAAATGCAAGAGCGAGAGGTGAGCGCCGTGTGTTCATGCCAGTGTCAACCTACTACGTCAAAGACAGTGACGTCAGCTGAGATAGCGGCGACAACTGTATCTGCTGACCAGAAGCTTTACAGCATGATTGAAGCTCTGACCAAGGAAGTCGCAGAGCTGAAAATGAACCGATCTCGCAAGTTCCAACGCCGATCCCACAATTTCAGAAGCCGTTCCAGCTCCAAATCTCGGGACAGGAGAAACACGATGTGCTATTTTCATAAGAAATTCGGGAAATCAGCATACCGATGCAGAAGTCCGTGCAGTTTTAAAGAGACGTCTAACGAGAAGTCGGAAAACTAGTGGAGACCCAAGCCGTGGCGGTGGCTGAAGTCGACGATTTATCCACATACCGCCTATTTTTATACGATAAATCAACCGAAAAGAAATTCCTAATCGACACGGGTGCAAACGTTTCCGTGTTACCCGCCACCGCACGAGATAAACAGCGGATACCAACCAATTACTTATACGCAGCAAATGGATCACAAATACCCACTTACGGTGAGCGAACCATTGTTCTCAACATCAGAATGCGCCGTGCCTACAGTTGGCGATTTATGGTTGCAACAGTTAGCCGGCCGATATTAGGCGCTGATTTTTTGCATCACCATGCACTTATGGTGGATCTCCATGGACGACGATTGGTGGACAAAAGAACCAACCTATCGGCACGAGGGTTCCTGTCACCCGCAGCAGAAGGAAGCATCCGAACCATCGATGACAAGCTTCCCTACCACGACCTGTTGGCCCAATTTCCAGACATCACGAGACCCAACTTAGAGAAACTGCGAAATAGTGAAGTTGAACACTATATTGAAACCACCGGCCCGCCGATATTTACAAAAGCGAGGCCACTACCGCCGCATAAATATAACGCGGCAAAACAAGAATTCCAACTCATGATGGATCAAGGAATTTGTCGACCGTCTAATAGCCCATGGGCCAGTCCATTACATATGGTATTAAAGAAAGACGGTACCTACAGAACCTGCGGCGATTATCGTAGAGTCAACGCAGTAACTACACCCGACCGATACCCGATACCACGCCTGCACGACTTTACACATAACCTTCAAGGTAAAACGATATTTTCAAAAATTGATCTTCAAAAGGCCTACTTTCAGATCAAAAACAGAGAAGAGGACGTGAAGAAGACAGCCGTGATTACCCCTTTTGGCTTGTACGAGTTCACCAGGATGTGTCCTGGTTTGATGAACGGAGGCCAGACCTTCCAACGTCACATCGACAACGTGCTCCGTGGCCTTCCTGTTTTCCCGTTCGTCGACGACATTCTCGTAGCTTCTGAAAACCAAGAAATACACAGAAGGGAACTTCAAGAAGTATTTAAACGACTCAACGATAGTGGTTTAAAAATAAACGTCGCTAAATGTATCTTCGGCCAGTCAAAACTAGATTTCCTTGGATACACGGTAACACCAGAAGGCATTACACCGACAGAAGGAAAGATACAAGCAATTCAGTCCTATCCATTGCCAAAAACAATCCAAGATCTACGTCGGTTCGTTGGAATGCTTAATTTTTATCGTTCGAGCATACACCATGCGGCTGAACATCAAAAACAATTAAACAAATATTTTCACAACGCCAAGAAAAACGATAAAACAAACATACAATGGACAGAAGTGGCAAAACAAGCATTCAATCAATGTAAAGAGGATATCAAGAACTGCGCATTATTGTCCTACCCCTCGCTGAGCGAACCTTTCGCATTGATGACAGACGCGTCAAATTCATGTGCTGGGGCCGTTATACAGCAAAAGATCAATGGCAGCTGGAGACCACTGGGATTTTTTTCCAAAAAGTTCAGCGACGCTCAACAAAAGTACAGCACGTACGACCGTGAGTTGCTATCAATCTACATGGCAATACGTCACTTCCGACGTGTGTTTGAAGGACGAGAGTTAATTGTTTACACGGACCACAAACCGCTGTGTAATGCATTAACATCAAACAGCAAGTCTGAGACACCCCGCCGAACAAGATACCTTGAATATATCGGACAGTTCACGTCCAATATTCAACACGTAATCGGCCAGGACAACAAGGTCGCGGACGCATTATCGCGAGTCGAAACAATAACATGCCCGTCACCACTGGATTACACCGAGTTAGCACTAAAACAAGATTTAGATGAAGAACTTAAATTGTTGTCAAACAAAGGAAAGCACCTATTCAAGAAGATTACCATCCCTAACTCAACTGCCCATCCCGTTACCTGCGAGATGTCATCAAGCACTGCTCGTCCATATTTGCCACCAGATTTTCGAAAAGCAGTATTCCAAGCGATCCACGACCTTAGTCACCCCGGCATAAGGGCGACAAGGAAGCTAGTCACCGCTCGATACTGGTGGCCCTCTATGAATAGAGACGTGAATGTGTGGACCCGAACGTGCGACGCGTGCCAGCGCGCCAAGGTGCAACAACACACGAAGGCACCCATAGCAAGTTTCCAACAAGCAAACAGACTGGAGCATGTACATATAGATATCGTTGGTCCGTTACCTATTTCTGACGGCTTTCGATATTTATTAACCATGATAGATAGGGCTACCAAATGGCCAGAAGCCCTACCTCTGGAGGAAATAACCGCAGAACAAGTTGCTAATGCATTCTATGAGGGTTGGATTGCGAGATTTGGTTGCCCAATAACCATAACCACGGATCAAGGAAGGCAATTTGAGTCTGACTTATTTAATAAATTAATGCAACGCATGGGAATTCACCGCACCCGCACTACTGCCTACCACCCACAGTGTAATGGCGTGATTGAGCGATGGCACCGTTCACTCAAAACGTCACTCACCGCAAGACTCAAATCCACAACATGGTCACACGAGTTACCTACAGTGCTACTGGGACTGCGCGCGTCGATAAAAGAGGATGTAGGCGCTAGTACCGCAGAATTATTATATGGCCAATCGCTGCGATTACCCGGAGAATTCTATGATGAATCAACTAAACATCGAGATACGATTTCAAACTTTATGAATAAATTGAATGGAGCTTTAAAGAAGGCCCAGGCGCAACGGAAATCTAACCAATCACGAGCAACATTTATTCACGACGATCTACATAAATGTTCGCATGTTTACCTACGCGATGACGCATCAAGCAAGCCTCTGACGCCGACCTACACTGGCCCGTACCAAGTGATCGATCGTAAAGACAAGTACTTCACAATCCAGTTGCGCAATCGATGCACACATATCACTATTGACAGACTAAAGCCCGCTTTCCGCATCAACACTGAGACAGAGGAACCCGTCACAGATACGTACGCATACGTAACAAGATCAGGAAGGACATCGAAGCCCTGTGTACGTTTCACTAGCGGGGGAATGATGTAGCAGCTCATACTTACGTATTGATTTACATACTCTTCGGCAATTAGCTGACTGTCAAGTATCACTGTCAAGTGAAAGAAAATGTGTTTTAGTTTCTGTAGATAACGTGTAATAATAAGTTAGTTTGAAATTAAATATATATTGTTAACCCATAGATATACATTAAACACAGATCGTTATTCGCCGTTTTACTTACCACAAGCCCCGCAATAATCTCATTCAAACCAATTTTTGTTGTTAGCTTCCATGGTAATATACATCATATATTTTTTTTAGTTTTATCATTCTCTTATTTTAGAAGTTACAGGAGGGGGACATTCATTTCACCACTTTGGAAGTGTCTCTCGCGCAAACTATTCAGTTTAGAAAAAAATGATATTAGAAACCTCAATATCATTTTTGAAGACCTATGTATAGACATCGCACATGTATGGGTGCGATGAAAAAAAAATTTGAGTTTCAGTTATATGTAAGGCGACCCCCCCAAAATTATTGTTCTTTTTCTATTTTTGTGTAAAAATCTTAATGCGGTTCACAGAATTCATCTACTTACCAAGTTTCAACAGTACAGCTCTTATAGTTTCGGAAAAAAGTGGCTGTGACATACGGACGGCGAGACAGACAGACATGACGAATCTATAAGAGTTCCGTTTGTTGCCATTTGGCTACGGAACCCTAAAAATAATAACTTTAGTAATAAAATAACAAGTAAATAGCCCTAATGAGTGTAGCTTTTTAACAACAAAAAATGACCTATAACATTATTAACAGCCTTTGGTTTGACTTTTAGTACGAAGATGAATCGGCTCGCCGCATCCATCAAGTTTCAAAATAAATAAACGTATATATGACAGTTAATAATGGCCTCATATACCTGGTCTTCGGTGACGTCAGAGCATACACCATCCTACTGACTTCCTAGAGAAAAAATTAAAATAGATTTCATTCATATTTTGCAAATAGTTTGCCATATATTTATCAGAAGCCTTGAAATTAATGGGTATTTTTATAGACTATGTTTAGAACATGGTGTTAAAGATTCTTCTACATATTTTTAAGGTATATGAGTACTTCTAACGTGCTTATCAAGCGACCTTAACGACTTTTCAAGCTCGGTTAAAACAGTGGCTTATCTGGCAACCGTTCTGTGGTTCTACTATGTTGATGAATTCATACATTTAAAATCTAATTGTTTGTCATGATAATATTTCATTTTATGATTTTAACTTGCTGAGTAATGTTGTGACGATTATTGAATCCATAGACCTAATTTTTATCCGACTTCAAAAAAAGGAGGAGGTCGCAGTTTGACTGTATTTTTTGTACTTATTATTTGTTTGGCTTAAATTTATTTTCTGTATACATTTGATTTGTTGACATTATTTAAACGTTTAATTTATTTTTATAACCATTTTCATGTCATGGAAAAATCTTACATTAAATGACTATTTGATTACTCAAAAATAATAATATTCTATGTGAATGTTAATGCGTAGAACAATCTCCTCAACGATTGAATGCTGCTTGCACTAAGACTACAATATTCGATCTACGAATATATGTATGTATATACCAAATGATGACTGCCACGTTGGTCTAGCGGTAGCCTGTTCACCAGCAGAGAACGAGGTCCTCCGGGTTCAAATTCCGGGTCGGGCCTAAAGTGATTTTGGGACTTTTCTGTAAAAATAAAAATTTCTCAGCATCAGCCCAAAGTCTGAGAGAAGGCGGTATTATACCCCCGTGCCTCAGAGAGCACGTTAAGCCGTTGGTCCTGTACCTGACCTCTTCCCGGCCGTGTCGCTAGGCGTCCCATCGCATCACGAGAGTGATGGAACAGAAAGTGCTCCTGTATTTGCGCACACCCTTGTGCACAATAATATGTCCCACGCAGATGGCTAATCTCTATTAAGACTGGCTGCCGTGGTTACGAAAAGATGACGGTGATGCTTTCCTTTTTACGAAAATTCTTGCTGCAATTACTCAAACCTGCCAGTAACCTGGCAGTCAAATATGCACGCTATTCCATTTTGATTTTCTACTCATTTACGATGGTGTGCCGGAGTCGGTCTCCACAAAAGTTAAAATGCTTACCGTCAACCACAGTTGTTGAATAATTCATGGAAGTTTGTATATGTCATTAACCACGGGTTAAGGACAATAGACAATGGGCACTTATACGTGTCGCGATCGACTGTTTCATTCATTCTTGGAGCGTAAACTGTGGTTATTAATTTGAAGACAGGAGTAGAAATTGTTTACGCCGCAATGAAATATAATTTGCTTTCAAGAAGAAATAACTAAATAAATGCCGGTAAAGACAACTTACACACAGCCATCTGATTCTAAACTAAGAGCCTGTATTACAGCAACTATACGACTGATAAACATACTTGTATAATTCTAAATACGAACATATTATTCTAGATAAGTAACCCCATGCACCACACAGCCATGGAAAAATAAACGTGCTCATCACATAAAGATTGGACCTGAGTGGTGAACGAACCCACGATCTTTAGTTTAGCAGTCAGAGCCACTAACCACTAGACTGAGGCTGAGATCTATAGAGCGTACTTAGACTTTGCTCAGACTTTACTTAGACAGAAGTTAATGCATGTAACGAAATTACAATTGGTGTTTTGACTTTGTCTGTCTTAGCGTATGCTAAGCATAATCTTAACTTCAAAGAGTTTATAAATACCAAATCAAAGTATAAGCTTAGTATACATTTAGCAAAGTTTTACGTAAGTAAAGTTTGAGCAAAGTCTAAGTACGCTCTATAGAACTCAGCCTGAGAGAACTTTACAGTAGAGTTCTTTAATTCATCAACAATCATTTATATAATAGTAGGTATCGGTAAATGATTTATTTAAAACGAAACGTCTAGACCTAGTCTTGGACATGTCACCAATGGCCTGTTGTCAATTCCAAAGTATTATTTATTCTTAACGTTTTATTCAACTTTTTTAATATCAGAGGGCGACAAACGATCAAGCGGGTCACCTGATGGTAAGTGAGTCGCTGGTACGTTGCCGGCCTTTAAGAGTCAGCAAACAAGTGTTGCTGACCCTTCCCCTACTCCGATGAGCTCTGGTGACCTTACTGACACGCAGAAACACAACATTAAAATTATTAATGTAATTATTAAGGAATGTCTTCTGTAATCGTTTTATTTATATTTCCAGAAATATGCCGAAGTTCAGGAAATCTTGAAAGAATCTCCTGCGTCGAGTTCAGATCGTTCAGGATGTATACCCGTTGATGACGATGATACAGCGATTTTGGCAAGGGCCTCTTTCACAGTGAGATGGCAAAGGCCATAGTGTACCACGCTGGACTAGTACTGGTTGATAAACTTCACATGCCATCAAGGGAAAATAATAAATTACAGAATTCTGCAGTCCTATCACCAAAGGCATTAAATGGGTAAGAAATAGACAAATGAAAACCAAGGTACACACGGCTACATATCAAGCTATGCATTTCCAATATAAACTGAGCTCTCATTGTATCCAAATCCAATACAACGCGGGATCAGCTTATACTGGAAATGTGTAGCGATATGTAGCCGTGTACACCGCGAAAAAAGGAGCATTGCGCTCCCGTCTCCAATAAGTGTCAACTGATTCCTGTTAGAAATGAGCTCTACACTTGCCTAATAAAGTCAAGTTTCCTCTACGTTAACTGGTAGCTTCTTCGTAGCTGTGACTTTATGAAGTTTTATTTAAGATATCAGAAATCTTTTTAGCGCAAAATGTGATGTGAAGCTAGGGATTATTATTACGCTAATGGGTGGAAAATATTTCTACTGATATAATTATGGAATAATAAAATTTATTCAGCACTGGGGTATTTATTTATTTATTTATAGTAGTTTATTTCCACGAAACAGCACGGAGAGTTAAACTCGTCAAGACAAACGTCAAATCCGCGGCGCTTAACCGACGCAGACACCATGGCTTGTCTGCGGGTCGAGCGCCACATCCTCACTAGCAAATCTTGGTGCAGCACGTGTAAATTGTTATGCAGGGACAGCAGCACTTGTATTTGCCGAGCTCACAATGCAGTATATACCTAAACATAGTCGAATACAATATTAAAGTAACAACAAAATTTTGAATTAATCCGTCCATTCCATCTGTTTGATCACATAAATAAAATAAAATAAATAAATAAAATAAAAAAGGTTTTTATTCACGTAGACTTTAAAAAGCGCTTGTAAATAGTCAGAACATGTTTGTAGTAATATAGTTGTATACATTAGATATTATTTCTAGTAACATAGATATTTAGGTACATCTTGTATGAAAACATTTATAAAATTAATTTTATTACAGAAATGATATTTAGCTAGCTCGTATCAAGTTATTGTCAAGATTATATTTTGAAATCCTTAAACAAATAATTCATTACAAGTTACTAAGATATTAAATTTAGTACTATTATATCAAAATTAAAGAATTGAAGACAACGAGCAGTTTGCTTGCGCAAAAGGCTCTCAGCCAGTAGCTTAATTTAAGCGACTAATACCTGAGGGCACCCATAAGGGGTTCGAGCCACTGCTCAGGGGGCCGCTGAAGTAAAAATAATTAAGAATTGTAGTATGTGTACCTATGTATATATATTATTATCTGTGCTTCTTTACTGAATAAATATATTTTCTTCTTCTTTCTTCTTCTACTAATCAAGAACATACTGTCTATAAATAAATAACATGGTTTACGGATATTTCAAGATTAAGTATAGGTATATCTTATTCAATAATCCGATGTCATGTAGCACTGAGTCATAATGTTCATAAGTTTCGCTAATCTCTGGGGCCAGCCTTGATCTCGCACATGTATGCGAGGTTAAGGGCAATGTATACGCAAACGTGCATAATTATACGGAGTTGTATCAACAAAGCGTAATTAAGGCTCAATATGGATGTGATTTTAAACTTTTCACAGAAAATAACATTTCCGGGTCGGTAACAGAAAAGCCAAGCATACAGGATTTCAAGGAATTAGTTTTACGGCAAATATCAGTATCATTATCATCATCATCATATCGGCCGAAAGACGTCCACTGCTGGACAAAAGCCTCCCCTAAGGTTCTCCACAATGGCTGGTCTTGTGCTGCCCACATCAAGTATATAATAGTATTATAAGATAATAATAATATCTGGGGACAATATCACACAGATCACCCTAGCCCCAAACTAAGCAAAGCTTGTACTATGGGTACCAGGCGACGCTATACATACTTATATAGATAGATAAATACATCTTCAGTATGTTATAGTACTATTTTTATTATTATTATGTTATCACCACGATATATAGATGTTTTCTATAATTATTACATTTAATAAGTATATGTAGGTATATGTATACATATTTCAGTAGACATATTATATTGCAGGAGACTGGTGCCTAAACTAGGCTCGAAGCGAGGTGTTTCAGGACAGCAAAAAAAAGGAATCAAAAATGAGGGGTCCCACATTTCTTTTTCCTTTTTTTTAATACTACGGCCGCACTAGGGTTGTAATCTCTGTGTCGCGGGATACTTTACGAACATATATAGACGGACACAAATTACATTGACACTCAGAACAACTATTTATGGCTCACACAAATAGTTGTCCGGCGCGGGACTCAAACCCGTGACACGAGCGGTCAAACGATTTACATTTTTTACATTTTATATGTATCAGAAAGCTGAGAACGTATAATGGTATTTAAAAATAACATTGCTTATTCAAATGTTTAGCTGGTTTCCTCAATACTCTTCCACGATTATTTTCCTTTGTGAGTAATCATGGTTAGGCCAACTTTTAGTCTCTCAGCATCTTACGTTAGCAAAAGAGGTGGTGCTTGTTATAAAAACGAACATACAAGATATCTTCACCTTTCGAGCTTTCTAAAGGCGTTTGTGGAAACGGTACTGTCGTCCCTACATTCTAAGAATGTCGTCGTAACTGCATAAGACTTACGACGATTCTTAAAAATAGTAAGGCAATGACATGACATCTCCCTTTTATCGTCAAAGTTTTATTGCTTTATAGTTAAACAATTCATAATCTCTAGGAAAATGACAAAAACATAAAGACTCAGTCTGCTGAGACCTTCCTTCTTGATTTTTCTTCGTGATATTCTCTGTATTGTAGGCATAAAGTCCCAGGATATTATTATTATTTATAAAAAATAAGTCTAGTATCTATAGTACAGACGCCAGCACATCAAGCTACTCCAATCTGTCAAATATCCCCAATTGAAAGTGAACCTTATGCTTATCTGATTAAGTTGAAAATCTATAAAAGAACATGACAATAAAAGAATTTGACAGATTGGGGTAGCTGGATATGCTGGCATCTGTACAACCTTAACTTTTTAATTAACAATATTAACCGTTATGAGATAATCTAAATGTAATACAGAAACCTAACGTATTATAAAAGTCGGTTCACAAACAATTCGTGTAGCATAAATACAAAAACCAAAAAAAACTACAGCCAAATTGATAGGCAAGTACAATTAACAGTCATTTTACGATTACAACCGCAAAATCGCAAATATAGTGTAAGCCTATTTAGTGATGATCAATTTACACTTCATAAACTGGTTATTTTCTCAAGAGACTGCAGAGGATAATATTGACATATCTTTATTTACTGCAAGTTCCTTGTGTGCATCTTGTTACAATCATATTTAAATGGAAACAAAGGGTAGATAATCAGTGATAAAATAAATAAAGAATTTATATCACCTGCACATTTATGGAAGTATTGCCAAAAATTAAAAGTAATCCGACATAACTTGGATTTGATCCAAAATTTGGCATGGTATTGCATCTAAAATGCTCTTATTAAAAAATAAATATTTCAGTAGCTATAGCTAAGTTAAATTATATTTGTACGCTTCCACGGCACAACATAGCTCCCATATATTATGTCATCGTACTAACACCTTTATGTAAATACCTATGTTTTACAAATAAAAAATTCTGATTCTGATTGTCTATGGCACCATGCGTTATGATGTTTACAAACAGATACCAACATACGATTTACGGACTCAAAACACATCCACGCTTTGTGTGTATATTATGTTATATTTTATATTAGAAAATATATTTCACAAACCATAAATAAAATATATGTACTAACTGAATTCTCTCGAGTAATATCTACTGGATTTTACTTAATTTCTTGGTTATATACTTCCGAGTTTTACGGTCTTAGCTGACCAGAGTGTCAGTGGTGTGTAAGGAGAGACTATTCACAAGAAAAAAAATAGATAACCAATAACTACCTTGATGGCCTTGTATCTTGCACCACAGACGGCGAGTGAATGCACGTGTGGCGCAGTGATTAAGACTCTTGGTGTGCCAGGTTTGATCCCCGCTCAGGACAGATATATATGTGACTTTATAATAATAATATCTAGGGACAATGTCACACAGATCATCCTAGCCCCAAACTAAGCAAAGCTTGTACTATGGGTACCAGGTGACGATATACATACTTATATAGATAGAAACATCCATGACTCAGAAACAAATATTCGTGCTCATCACACATATATTTGCACTTACCGGGACTCGAACCCAGGACCACCAGCTACGTAGGCAGGAGCACTAACAACTAGGCTACGGTGACCGACCGCTGACTTTGAGTGTATACTTTGTGGCCGTCAATTATATGTTTGTGAATACTAAGTACCCCGCGACACAGGGATTAATATCAGATGCGCAGGCGCTGTCTTCAAAAAAAGTATAAAAAAGATATATTTTCGTATGTGTCGTGTTATTTCATCTTAGTAGCTATTTTTTCAGGAATGAAAGGGATTATAAAATGCATAATAACAGGTTCTTTGGATAAAAATGTCCGTTTAGAGTGACTGCCACAGCCAAATTTCGCTTTTGAGTACTTTATTACATATAAATACTCGCCTGATTATTTATACTATCAGCATTACAGCTGTAAGAAGACCACTGCTGGACAAGTCTCTTCTCAACATCTTACGCTACGTCCTAGGTAGGCGGTTCAAAGCGAACGCGATTATGCAGCGATGACACGCGAATTCAATGCGTTGCGGTGAGACGCGGCGGCTATGTTCTACGTGCACTTGAATCCTCGTGCAGCCGCCACCGACGCAGCAAAAACACGACGGCACCGCATCCAGTTCGCGAGAAAATATCAAACCAACTGATCGCGTTCGCTTCAGTGCGCGCCGCTCCGCACCGCCTTTTGTCACGTAGGACACTTCAATAGGTTTCGACTGTTTATTGTTTACGCGCCGCGCCGCGTTCGCATCTAGATCGCTCACGCAGGACGTCGCGTTAGCTGGAAAAGCTATAATCGCCACGCTAGGCAGACGGGTTGGCGATCGCAGTAAGATCAGTCGAGTCAAGTCAGAGTATTCAGAAGCTGCTGCCCGTCCTTTATGTATATACCCTCGGGTCGACTTCTACGCCCACACGGAATGAGATTGGGGGATGACATTCTGATTCGCCACCGTCACCACACAGTCTGTTTATGTTATAGTACACAAGTATATTGCAATAGAACATCCAAAGCATCGTAGAAAGTGTGGTTTCAAAACGTTATTTCTGTTGCCTTCTCCCAGCAAGATGCGTGCTCATTGCTTTCGCAATGTACTCCAGAAACAATTGCCTCTCAAAACCACGCCAATATATTATCTATCAGGCTTCAGAAATCACTTAAACACTGCAATTTCTACTTTACCCTCATATTATCCCGTCACAACCCTATAATCTTCACAAACGCGGCTATTCTGCATAATACTCGTGTTTCAACGTGCATATAAAATATATTTCGAAAACTTTAGCGCTGACTTCCTGGGCACGACATGGCCCTTGCGCATAGGTGGATCAAGTTTTTAGTAAACAAAGTGTCGAAATTAATCAGCCAGTTCACTTGCCTTAAAATCGATAAATTTCCCAAGCATGTTGTGATGTATGAGATATGATTACACTATATATACGTTTATGTAAATAAATATGTCTTAAATCTTTATAGATACAAGATTGTTAAATATTGGTGAAAGTTTAGGTATTGTAGGTAAGGAGTTTCTATTACATAATTATTAAAAATGTTTTAAAATTTTATTCTGTACAGTCTCATAATAAATATCTTAAAAATGTAAGTACCCAGTTGAAATTGACCGCAAAGAAATATTATATATTTAAAACTTAGACTTACTTGTACAGTGCAGACACATCCGCTCAACAATGACACAATTTTGGCACGATCACAATAATATACTAAAATAGATATATTATAGATTTAGTAAAATTATCAACATAACCACTACCATATTATTATTATTACAAATATCATTTATTTAAATTCTTATTTTTTACATATTTATAAGTATAAAACCAATAATATATAAATAAATATGCCAAATATGGAGTTCACCCTGCGGCGGGGTTGGACGCCCTAATCCGCCGGTGGTCGGGTAGACAGCGAAAGAAACTCCACACAATGCGTCCTGTTTTATTATTACTATTATTATATAATTATAGTATAGTTAGTCTTTAGTTAGAGTAGGTGGCCTATATATACATATAATAAAATCGTAGGAAAGTCAAAACTGTACATCAAATATTTTTTTTAAAGGATACTTGGGGCGTGATCTACAATCTATATCGAAGCCAAAAATATAGTTTTTAGAATTTTTGTCTGTGTGTCTGTTTGTCTGTATGTATGTCCGGGCTAAACTCAAAAAGTACTGCATGGATTTACTTCCAATTTTGCATGAATATTACTAAGAGGTCGGGTCAACATATAGGCTACATATTATCACGCTATCACCTACGGGGTAGGAGCTGTGACTATTAATAAAATTTAAGGCGGGTAAAACCGCGGGGCACAGCTAGTAATAAATAAAAAACAAAATATATGTGAGGACAGTTATGAGCGTAGGCCACAAGTAGTGAGTTCAAGTATATGGCCGTACAAATAATGTCGTTGGATCTTGTATTACGGAGTATATCGAGGTTAATTTGCGGCGTCCGGAAAAACATAAACAAAATTACATTCGAGATAAATATTGCGAAATAAAGACGCTATCTGATCCATATAAGGGTGAAAACGAGTATGGTCCATCTTTGTAATGCTCATGAAGACATTACTGTCAGGATGGTGCCAAATAAAGTTCCTCCGTGTAAGCATTTCCTTTTGTTAAGGCTTGATGTTTTCAAAATAATACTTAGTAAAGACATTATGCTTTTTGTTTGAACTTTTCCCTATAAAGTATATTTTTAAATTTGTATACAATCTTGATAGAAATAATTTAACACATTTTTTATTACTTTACAAATTTAAAAATATCATCATCGTCGGTCATATGTCAAGCACAGCTTCATGATGAGCTCATTTTTTATTTATTTTTAAAGAGACAACGTCCGCACCTGGGAATCTAATGCCTGTGTCACGGGGTACTTTACAAACATATAATAGACGGACACAAATTACATCCAGACTCAGAACACCTATTTGTAGGCCATACAAATAGTTGTCCCCGAGGCGACTGTCTTAGCCGCTACGCCACACGTGCTTACTCTCTTAATACTCATGTACTTTTCGTAATAAATAGCAAGTATTTAAGGACCATTTTAGATAAAGAACGCACTATACTAACATATGACGTCACTTGTAGTGGCCATAGAATCTTCATACTAAAGCCATTTTGCGAGAACTGGACTGAGCTGGATGCTTGATGCACTTTATCCCCGCTCAGGACGCTTATATCTATATACTACTCTGTCAAGAAAGTACCGGGAAAAGATCAATAATATACAAAATGTTTGTTATTCATCCAAATTTATTTTATCACCTTCAAAGTATGCTCCTTCAGAAACGATACACTTACGCCAACAAATAATCCATTCATCAAAACGTTTTTTTAAACGCTGCTTTCGGAATTGAGTTCAGTTCTCGCCGCGAATTCTCCTTTATGTCTTCTACCGATTGAAAATGGGTACCACGAAGTGGTAATTTGAGTTTAGGAAAAAGAAAGAAGTCAGCTGGAGCCATATCTGGTGAATATGGTGGTTGCTGGATGGTATTTGTTGAGTGTTTGGTCAAAAATTCGTTCACAATGATGGCCTTGTGCGAAGGCGCATTATCGTGGTGCAAAATCCAACAATTTTCTTTCCACAAATCTGGCCTTTTTCGTCGAATTTGCTCTCTTAAACGCCGCATAACGCTCAAATAATATTCTTTATTTACCGTTCGAGCTTCCGGTAAGAATTCAGAGTGAACAACACCGCGATAGTCAAAGAAAACAGTCAACATGACTTTGACTTTTGATCGAATTTGGCGTGGTTTTTTCGGTTTCGGTTCAGTTGGAAGGCGCCACTCCGAAGCTTGTTGACTAGTTTGCATGTCAAACTCGTAAACCCACGTCTCGTCACCAGTAACAATGCGTTTCATGAATGTTGGGTCGGAATTGACTCGTTCTACCATGTCCTCAGTGACTTTCATGCGATTGAGTTTTTGGAGAAAATTCAGATCTTTTGGGACTAGGCGAGCGGCAACATGTTTCATACCCAAATGATTAGTTAAAATGGTACGAATCGACGATGAGGATTTTCAGTCCCTATTTCTTTCACTTTTGCGATGTTAACTTCAGTTGCAGACGTTGATGGCCTACCAGAGCGAGGCAAATCTTTCATCACATCTCGACCGCTTTTGTACGCTTTGAACCACTCATAAGCACGAGTTTTTGATAAAGTCGATTCACCGTAAGCCTTCTGTAACATTTTCAGTGACTCCGAACACGAAATTCCATTAGCGATGCAAAATTTAAGACAAACTCTTTGTTCGATATTTTTGTCCATTATGAAATTCGCAATACACACTATATATGATATTACTGAAACCAGCACCGTATTTAATATAAATAACAGATGCAACTCAAACTCCGCGCCAAAATGGAAAATAGTTGTGCCAATGTAACAACAACAAAAAAAAAACAAAAATTTGAATTTGGAACCATAAACAAATCATCCATTCCCGATACTTTTTTGACTGAATGTATATGCTTTCTGGATTAAACTTGTGTCAATTCTGTTATGAACTCTGCCAACTTCAGTAAATGTGTCTCATTAAAACACAGTTCGCAGTGTGCTTCAGGATAATCGATCTATCTTTATTAAGGTTAGTTATGTTTCTATTGAAATTTATATTAATTGAAATTTTAATTATACCTAATTGTTTTTATTGTTTCACTTATAGCCAAGAGATAAAATTTACGCCACAAATTTCAAGTTTATATATATAATAACTAGATGTGGCTAACCAGAAATAATTATCTATACTTAACTATATTACTACCAACATGTTCTGGCTATTTACAAGCGGTTTTTTAGAGTCTACGTGAATAAAAACCTTCTTATTTTACTTTATTTTATGCTAGTGGTAGCGGTCCTGGCGATGACGCAGCTTTGCCTAGGGTGTGGTAGGTGGAGCCACCTCCGCGCTAGGCACCATCATCAGCCTCGCAGAACAGAAAGAGGTCTGGCTCGTAAAGGTCTATAACGAGGGAAATCATCAGGTACATATGTGGTGTGCCGACGCAAACATAAAAATAGGAGGCAATGGTTTAACCTGGGGATAAGATTGCGTGGTATTTATCATCAGTCTGATTCCCTATGCTAAAGTATAAATTGCTAAACATGACTGAAATGTCTATTAGCTATACCCTGCGTGCGTTGCAACGGCAATATATTATTATCATATTCAGTGGAATGATAGTGCCGCCATCTGTGGCAGATTGATCGTACCAACGCAAAAACATTCATAGGCTCATGCAAAACACTTTGCTTAAGATCATCACATGATTAAATTCATTCCTAGTTTACGATCCTATAAAGGACATATAGACAAACATTCATTTATATATATAGAATATTTTGTTACTGATCTCAATTTTCTGTTCTGTTCTTAATTTGCTTCTATACAATAATATGCCACGATATTAAACTAAGTTTATTTGTCAAACATATAGACAGAAAATTGGGTACAACAATCTAATTTAACCATTAATTAGAGGAAGAGTTCAATATATACAACAATAACTTTAAATACTGAGTAATTATAGTCCAAATTAATTTTAAAACCTTGTTTTTATTACCCGAACTCATAATTGAATCATTACAAGGGTATTAAAACTATTTTCATCCAAATTAGTTAGTACATTAGGTTTGTGGTTAACAGCACTCGCCAGTCGTCGCCTCGCCACTTCGTGTCCCTGGTTCGATTCCGCACAAGACACCTATTTGTGTGACCCATAAATAGTTGTCCTGAGTCAATAAACTAAATACCAAAAAAGCCTACATCATATACTGCCTGAAAATACAAAATGTTGTAACAATGCATCTGGAACATGCGGCAATTTACATACTCTTGGTGTTACGTTGTCTCTGGTTGAACAATCTTTGTAATATTATGAATGTAGAACGACAGATGTTTAGCATAATAATGTTGCAGATTGCTTTACATTGAATGTTTTAGCAACAACTATTAATTGTGAATAATTTTGACTGGATTAGTGACTCTGACTGCTAAGCTCTGAGCTCATGGTTTCAATCCCCATCCATGACAACTCTTTTGAGCATGATTATTAATTCTATGTCAGGGTGTAATCTATCATCATCATATCAGCCGAAAGACGTCCACTGCTGGACAAATGCCTCCCCCAAAGATCTCCACAATTGCCGGTCTTGCGCTATTCGCATCCAGCAGTTTCCAGCGACTCGCACATGATCATTGGTCCATCTTGTAGGGGGCCTGCCCACGCTGCGTCTTCCGGTTCGTAGTCGCCACCTCGAGAACCTTTCTGCCCCAACGGCCGTCGCGTCGGTTCTACGAGCTTTGTGCCCCACCCACACATTGTAATCTATAATATTCTATAATGTAATATACTATGTTATTTTGAGTAATTTCACATTTAAACACGCTTTGTACGAGATGATTAGCGAGTTCATTCTTAATCGCTTAAAAACTTCTCTAGAGTCTACACATATTTTACAAATGTTTAATCAAGAATTAAAAAGTACACCATAATTTATTTCTTATTTTTATGTTATGCCTTAAATGTAGTTATTAAATGTATTTAAGTTATTTTTTCTGTTTATTATGTCCTCACTTAATGATATTGTAATTTTAGTCTTTCTACTGACTAAATGTATAGTGCGCATCACCTTAATTAAGTAGTATGTTAATGTTTTCTATGAATAACGTAGTTGATTACACAATTGTTTATCAGTGATAATATTGCTTGTTACACATATTTCGTAATTGTTGTTCAAAATTAATAAGAATAATCTTAAACTGTTTAATACTAACTTAAGATTATCTGTACTTTGCTATAAATAACCTTAAAATCGACACTTACTCCAAAATCCAACTTACATTATTACATTACGTTGTAATACATAGATTATCGTTATAATGTACTTTTTGCCGTGTTGAATGTCGTGCGGTAAATTAATTCGCGTAACTTATAAGTTAATTCACCCATAAAGTTAACGGACCTTGAGAATATAAGTTTAAAAAAAATGGCATCAAAGTATAATAGCCAGTTCAAAGAGACCTGTCATTCGAAATAAGTTAGATTATTTTTATTTTATTTTATTTATTTGGTTCGCCAACAACTTAAACATTAACATGAATCTTTAAAAATAGCACAATAATTAAGATCTAAATGTCTAGTTACTTATAGGTAAACACTACATTCAAAATTTTATGAGCTACTTTTACAATTTTATTTTTTATGTGTAACTAAAACCCTAATAACTATTGATAGTTTTCCGAAATAATCCTAATGAGACGTGGTGGATATCAACCCTGTCACTGCATTCGTTATATAATTTTGTCATTCGGCAGAGAGGTGAGTTTGAGCCAAGTAATGTTCTACGTAGTGGAGGAGCTAAGGGAGTTATCGGTTTTCGTGGAATATGGAACGGAACTCTAAATCGTATCCTTTGTAACAACTCAGGGCAATCAATTTTATTTCTTAACAATTTAAATAAAAATACCAAATCAGTTACATCCCTTCTCTTAGACAGTTCCATCATCTTAAAATAATCTAACCTGGTTTTGTAATCCACTTTTTTCCCCCCCAATCCCACCGAATATGACAAGTGCCGAACAAATCTCTTTTGAATACGCTCGATTCTGAGAGAGTGAATTGCAAAGTGGGGACGCCACACAACAGCAGCGTACTCCAAAACATTTCTGACAAGGCAGTTATATAAAATTATTTTAGATTTAACATTCCGAAAGTTTTTACTACTTCTAATTAAAAATCCAAGCATCTTGGAAGACTGCTTCAGTGTCCTCTCGATGTGAGGAACATACGTGAGTTTTCCGTCCATTAAGACCCCCAAATCCCTAATGCTTTCAGTCTCTGTTAGAATGGTATCACCCAACATATATGATGATGCTGTCTTGTTATGCTTTCTTGAAAATTTTATATGAGCGCATTTTTTTGCATTTAAGTAAAGACCATTGTGTACGCTCCAGGAAAGCAATGAATTTAAGTCTGCTTGTAGGTGCTGAATATCTGTATCGGACTCTATTACGTGAGCAAGCTTCAGGTCGTCAGCGAACATAAAAGGTTTTGTGTATTGCAAGTATAACGGAAGATCATTGATGAAAACATTAAATAAAAGAGGCCCTAAGTGAGATCCTTGGGGAACACCAGATGAACTTGCATATGATACAGAGTGATAACCGTTAGCAACAACATAAAACTTTCTATCAGATAGATACGAATCTAACCATTTCAGTATAGATCCAGTGAAACCGTAGTGATTTAACTTTCTAAGGAGCAAATAATGAGGGATCCTATCAAATGCCTTACTGAAATCAGTGTAAACTACGTCAACTTCTTTATTATTATCGAGCGCTTCTATTAAATATTCTGTAAAACATATCAAGTTGTTGCCCGTTGACCTACCTTTTACAAAACCGTGTTGTTGAATTGTTAAATATTTCATGAAATAAATCTGCAAATTTTGACAAACTATCGATTCCAAGACCTTAGCTACGACAGGGAGTATGGAAACAGGTCTGTAGTTTCTAACATCATGCTTTTCATTAGCCTTATGGATAGGAACTACTTTTGCCAACTTCCATTGCACAGGAAAAGTACCTGTGTCGAGAGATTTAGCAAAAATATATAAAATAGGATCCAACAGATTTGAAGCACATTTGACTATGAAAATTGGTGGAATGTTATCTGAACCAGCACTTTTGTTTATATCTAAGCCTTTGAGATTTTTTAACAATAAACTACGGGTGATAGTTACCGTCCCAAAATAATCGGCTATATTTTTATCAAAGTGTTCATTAAGGGTGTCTCGGTCAGACAAATCATGTTCACTTCCACGATAAACAGTAGCAAAACACTTCGCGAATAATTCGCAAATTTGATCTCCCTCTGAAGACGTGTCATAGCCATCAGTCATCGTGGAAGGGTACTTACTAGTACCACCTTTCAGGGATTTTATGTACGACGATTATAACGCTCTTTGGTGGGAATATATGAATGCAAGACGTGGTCATATTCAGCTGTCCTAACCGTTCCGTAAATTTTAATAACGACACTTCTATTGCGTATTTATTAAATATTTTTAAATAAATAAAATAAAAATAAGTAAAAAAGGTTTTTATTCACGTAGACTTTAAAAAGGCGCTTGTAAATAGTCAGAACATGTTTGTAGTAATATAGTTGTATACATTATTATTTCTAGTAACATAGATATTTAGGTACACATTGTATGAAAACATTTATAAAATTTATTTTATTATAGCAGTAGTAGTACACATGTCGGATGCTTTGTGTACGATGTGTGCGTAAATAACCTGAGTTACGCAGATGACATGATGCTCTTGAGTCCTTCGATTGGGGGTCTTAGACAGCTGTTGAGGATATGTGAGTCTTATGCCGTGTCACACGGTTTGAAGTACAATTCAAAAAAGAGTGAGTTCATGTTATTTAAATCTAACAATAAAGGGCCATCCATAATACCACCACTCACACTTAACGCAGTGACTTTGAACCGTGTCACGCAGTTTAAGTATTTAGGCCATATAGTCACCGAAAACATGTGTGATGATCTGGATATTGAGAGAGAGCGTAGGTCATTGTCAGTACGTGGTAATATGTTGGCGCATAGGTTTGCTTGATGTACAGCTGAGGTCAAGATCACGCTTTTTAAAGCATATTGCCAAGTGTTTTACACGAGTAGCCTATGGGCCAGCTTCACTCAGAAATCCTACAATGCCCTACGCGTTCAATACAACAACATCTTCAGGGCTCTGTTCCGGCTACCACGCTTCTGTAGTGCGTCAGGTATGTTTGCCGATGCTTGCGTGGATGACTTTTATGCAGTAATGCGAAAAAAGATTGCATCACTGACGTACAGGGTGCAACGTAGCTCGAACAGAGTCCTGAGGATGGTGGGTGAACAGCTAGATTCAGCTCTGGTTGGTAGGTTCACCGAGCTACATGTTGTTAAGGTTCGGTGAGTCTGCCCATGTGGTATGAATTTATTATGTATACTAACATAGCCTGTAAGATATATTGTTACTAACACTATGGATCTGCTGGTCTGAAAATAAATGATTTTTATTTATTATTTTATTTATAGCATTGATATTTAGCTAGCTCGTATCAAGTTATTGTCAAGAGATTATGTTTAATTATCTAGTTTAAGTCTAATATTTTTACTACATATTGTCAATGGTTCTGTCTATATGAAGGTATTATTATTATGACGGACCTTGTGTTAATAACGACGGTCGCGCTTTAATGCTACCACCGGATCCAATGCGCCCCAACTGAGAAGACCCAGCGAAACAAACTCATTGGGTTCATCTACTACCGGTCTCAACACGACCCAGTTGAGACGGTCCGGCGAAACATACTCAAGCGGGCATGAACACGGGATTTGGTCCAATTAGAGTAAGTAATTATTTGGTTGGCAAACACAATAATGCTCGATCGGTTGTCTGAATGCTTATTATTTTAGATTATATTTAGGTATACAAAAGAAAAACTTCGAAACAATAACATTATTCATTTTGAGACAGAGTTTTAAATTAAGTATATGATAGCAATCATTTACAGATAGTTGACGTAACTCAGCAGATCAGTCATATCTATATGACTACAAGGTCTCCAGCGAGCAATGTGCAGGTAGGCAGTGAGAGCCAGACGTCTTTGTCATCGATGTACTCTATAGTGGTGTAATAACCCCTAGCCATAAGTATACGTTTAATATGTGTTTTAAAACTTGTGTCAGGCAGATCAGTAATTTGAGTAGGAAGCTTGTTATAAAACCTAATACAATTTCCTAAAAATGATTTATTAGTTTTGCTTACTCTAAAGCCTGGCATGGCTAGTAGTATTAGGACACTCAAGAACAAAGAACGTGCAAGCCATTGTTTTTCAATGCAGCAAAAAAAAAACTTGCGTGTACTTATGTACACGCGTTAGAAGTTATACTTCTTAATATACAACTTGAACATAGTTATCAATTTTCATACCACCTAGAACTAACTTCATGCTGTTATTTTTACGATGCGCGCGCATCGTAAAAATTCACTGTCATACCACCTAGAACTAACTTCATGCTGTTAAATTTTTTGGTTTCGGTGTGCGCGCGCATCGTAAAAATTCACTCTCATCATTTTTCTCCATCGCGCCAAAAGAAGTATAACTTCAAAAACAAAAAAGGAAACTCGACCATCTGACATTTCTAATATTGAAACATTGATCAACCAGAGACAATGTTACACTGAGTATGTAAAGATACATTTTCAGTGAGACCGTTGTGACATAGTTCGCCGTTAAGTTTATTACCGTGCTACATATTTGCGGTATTTGTATACCGTGTAACATAAATAGGTTAATCTACAAAACAAACTAAGTTTATTTAAGATTGCATTTGCAAAAAGATAATCACCTCTCATACAAAAAGACACATTAAATTATGTAAGTTCTCTATTAAGAGGAAATATAATAATATAATTTAGTTATCTTAAAAAGGTACAAATAACATTGACATTTCATGTCAGATTAACAAAACTAACATTGATTTTGAACTTTTGAGAAACCTGCAGTCTGTAGTAGACTCGAAAGCTTTAACATACTCACTCCTCCCTGCAGTAATTTAGATCAGTTTTTGTTATAGAAATCAAAGAGGCAAAAGCAAAGAATATTCTTCTTTTACCTTTGTTATTATTATTATATATTATATTATTATTAGGGTAAAGTATTGATATTTTCCCGTACACAAACCAGCAGTAAAGTAATGTAAACGCAAACAAAGTCTGGTGGCTAATGTACAGTTGCCACACGTAACTTTTTTGTGGTGGTTAGTATGTGGTTTGTCGTGAAGCAAGACTGGAATAACACAATAAGTAACTCTCGGCTCTGTGACAGCCAGCTTATCCATCGTAATTTGCAATTGTACACGGTACATCTCTGCCAGGCCGCTTGCAGCTGAAATAAATAAAGCCAACACAGATCTACCTTATACTCACATACAGCTTCTTGGTTGCACCTAACTAGGTTCTTTGTACATACCCAACCATTGCTACGGACGTTTTTAATAGTCATATAGAATCTACTTTTCTTTATCTTGTGGTTTGTAGACACTGCACGCCGCAGGTCGTGTGTTCGATTCCCACACAGGACAAATATTTGTGTGCATGAACATGTATGTTTATCCTGAGTCTGGCTGTAGTTATCTATATAAATATGTATTTACAAAAGAAAAGTATTATATGCATAAGTTATCTGGTTTCCATAGTACAAGCTCTGTTTAGATGATATCAGATCGCCGTCTGTGAATAATACCCATGATATATTTATTTCTACTAGTTCGCTTTGTGTAAATCGGTATCCATAAACAATAGTTCAAGTTTGGTTTATATATTTTAAAACATAATACTAACTTTAAAATGAACATGAAAACAGTAATTATTAGTGGCACAATAAACTAATCACTATTATTAATGCACATTAACTTCATTATTATTAGGTTTTCCGCCCATTTTTGGGAAGTGCCAATTCTGTCGATGACTATCACGGATACAGAGTAATATTACGCCACCGTATATTCATATACCTACAACGCACAAATGTGACATGACGAAAATTATGTAACTTCATTGCAGATGTGTCACTTATTACATCAAGCTATCCCAATCTGTCAAATTTTCCCAATTGAAAGTGAACCTTATGCTTTCGTGATAAAGTTGAAAATCTATGCGGGGTTCTCTACGTGTTCCATTTGCATGGTGTGACTTAATGTCATGATTCTCAGCTATTAATAACTGAGTGCAGGGGTTTCCATTCCACGGATTGTTTTCCTTGTTGCAACAAAAACAACACATAAAGCTGTCAGTTCTACATTTGATCCTACTGCATTCGCGTCTGTTTTCCATTCTGTCGTAATCTGTCTCCAGGAATACAGTGCTATACCTACATAGCACCTATACAAGATGTAACATGAGTACCTAGTAGAACATAAAAAAAAATATTGTTGAGTTGAAAAAAATATTTCATGGAACTCGCGACATTGTCACCGCACGCTTTCCATTAGCTATTTATACTGTGAATATATATGTACATAGATATCACCGTTACCGTTACTGTCACCAGCGTTATTAGTACACCTTTAAATATAAAAAGTATATCTCAATGTAAAGTGAAAAGTGTCAACTATTATAGTGCATATTATTTAGATTAACAGTGTACAAATATATAATTTAAGCTTTTTTGTGTGTTATTTATATTATTATGTATTTACGTTGTTATAAGGTATGATGGGGTTGGCATATCCTTATTGGACAAAAACCCCTAAAAATAATAAAGATAAAAAAAAAAACAGTGTACAAAATAATTTTAACTTCTATCGGCAGTCCTCAAAGATTGCACCGCATGTTTATTTTTTGTAATTAATAAAATAGTTTTGTCAATTTCATGGTTAGATATACATGTATACCTCTCCTTAAATTATCTCCAATATTAATGTTACACCTTTTATACATATGTATATAACAAAGTCAGTGAACAAGCTTACGGCCCGCCTCGGGGCTATCGGTTGCCGTAGCCCTTGCCGAAAACCTGGCGTATAGAAACATGGTTGTAGTTTATGCTCTCGTTTGTAAATTATGCTCTCGTTAAACCACTAATTAGGAGTACATAAAAGTAGAGATAAAATTTGTGAACCCCTCCCCGTCTATATCTATTATAATACTAATAAAAACTAAAACTAACCAGAGCTTGTACTATGGAAACCAGATAACTGGTGTACTACATATACTTTTCTTTTGTAAATACATACATACTTGTGGGAATCGAGAAATTAAACTTCGTAGTTGTTCTCACAAAATAACTTCTTATTTATTTCTTTCAATATTATAATATACAGATTGCGTCTTGCTCAACTTTTTCTCCTCACAGAATAGAACTGTCACACCATAGACTCACTATCCCCGCTGTTACCATAGACCAAATATCTATGATCGTTTTTGACTAAATAAAGCTGCACATGCATAAAGAAAGCGTTTTGATCCTACACACTATATAGATAATTAATTACACCCAGACTCAGACAAACAGACATGTTTATGCACACAAATACTTGAAACTAATTATTTAAAAAAGGAATATATCAGTACCTATAATCCTATAAGTATATTCTAAAACAAGGATATTCCAGTTCATTCGGAATCAGAATAATTTATTTCACCAAAATAATATTATACTGACTATATTTATAGGTTACTAGTTATGCCCCGCGGGTTCACTCGCGTTAAAGTAGTTTTGTCGTAAAATAGTAACAACAACATCCATACATCTATACTCACAAACTTTGGCATTTATAATATTAGTAGGATGTGTGCCTCTAGCGGTCACGGCGGACATTCCACACAATATCTTTAAAAATAGCATATGTATTATTCTGATGTATGAGTGTATAACCTATATTATAGTAAATTTTCATAAAAATCTATTCTGTAGTTTTTACGTAAAAGAGTAACAAACATCCATCCATCCATTCATACTTGCAAACTTTCGCGTTTATAATATTAATAATAAATAATAGGACATATGAGGACATAGGAGAATAAATAATAATAACTGGGCGTTTTACTTACTACTCTGTCAAGAAAGTACCGGGAAAAGATCAATATTGTTTATTTTATCACGATGATATATATCACGAATGCTGCTTCAGGAACTTACGCCAACGAATAATCCATTCATCAAAACATTTTTAAACGCTGCATTCGGAATTGAGTTCAGTTCGCGCCACGAATTCTCCTTTATGTCTTCTACCGATTGAAAACGGGTACCACGAAGTGGTAATTTGAGTTTAGGAAAAAGAAAGAAGTCAGCTGGAGCCATATCTGGAATATGGTGGTTACTGGATGGTATTTGTTGAGTGTTTGGTCAAAAATTCGTTCACAATGATGGCCTTGTGCGAAGGCGCATTATCGTGATGCAAAATCCAAGAATTTTCTTTCCACAAATCTGGCCTTTTTCGTCGAATTTGCTCTGTTAAACGCCGCATAACGCTCAAATAAAATTCTTTATTTACCATTCGACCTTCCGGTAAGAATTCAGAGTGCACAACACCGCGATAGTCAAAGAAAACAGTCAACATGACTTTGACTTTTGATCGACTTAGGCGTAGTTTTTTCGGTTTCGGTTCAGTTGGAAGGCGCCACTCCGAAGCTTGTTGACTAGTTTGCATGTCAAACTCGTAAACATACGTCTCGTCACCAGTAACAAAGCGTTTCATGAATGTTGGGTCGGAATTGACTCGTTCTACCATGTCCTCAGCGATTTTCATGCGTTTGAGTTTTTGGAGAAAATTCAGATCTTTTGGGACTAGCCGAGCGGCAATATGTTTCATACCCAAATGATTACTTAAAATGGTACGAATCGACTCGTGAGATACAGAAAGTTCGGCGGCTATCTCTCTCAGAGTTGAATGAGGATTTTCAGTCACTATTTCCTTCACTTTCGCGATGT
Organism: Pseudoips prasinana; assembly: GCA_951640165.1. Classification (NCBI taxonomy): domain Eukaryota; kingdom Metazoa; phylum Arthropoda; class Insecta; order Lepidoptera; family Nolidae; genus Pseudoips; species Pseudoips prasinana. Next base: position 13,355,025 of record OX621254.1, read on the forward strand.
AAACTTCAGTTGCAGACGTTGATGGCCTACCAACGCGAGGCAAATCATTCATCACATCTCGGCCGCTTTGAACCACTCATAAGCACGAGTTTTTGATAAAGTCGATTCACCGTAAGCCTTCTGTAACATTTTCAGTGACTCCGAATACGAAATTCCATTAGCGATGCAAAATTTAAGACAATCTCTTTGTTCGATATTTTTGTCCATTATGAAATTCGCAATACACACCATATATGATATTACTAAAACCAGCACTGTATTTAATATAAATAACAGATGCAACTCAAACTCCGCGCCAAAATGGAAAACAGTTGTGCCAATCTAACAACAACAAAAAAACATCCATTCCCGATACTTTTTTGACTGTATAGTAAAAAGTTCAGTTCTATCTTTTCTATGGCAGTCATGTGATATTGTTTAAAAAGGTACAGATGCCAGCACATCCAGCTACCCCGATCTGTCAAATTTCTTTTATATATTTTTATTTTTATCACATAAGCATAAGGTTCACTTTCAATCGGGAAAATTTGACAGATTGGGGTGTCTTGATGTGCTGGCGTCTGTACAATTACTTTATCGACTTAAATACATTTTACAAATGAATGACTAATTTTAATTCATTGATTTGTACAAATAGTGTAGTTTATGGGTTCGTTTCCCATCCGCACTATACAACCCATTTTAAAGATGACTGAAACTTTATTAGAAAGCTGTTTAGATGTAATTTAGCTATTCTTGGTCAGAACCTAAAAAACCCACGTGGAATAATCTAAACCAATGACAATTAAATGACGTTAGGTGGTAGTAACTAAAAATCGGGGTCATTATAACAAAGATCCATCAACAGATGTTCTAAACTCGAACCATCAAACCATAATCGATACTTTATGGAGTAGAAATACTTGAATGTTTTAATTAGCACACGGAATGTTGTACCTAAGATATTTCGTTTCGATCATCTTCGGTGATCGTTTCGCAATGAGCAATTAGGCGTTGAATCGATTATTGCAACGATTCGATAGATCGGTATGACAATCGATTCATCAAATACTAAGTTAACAATCTTATTACATTCATGGTGTTTTATTGGTTTCTTTACGTCAAGACAATAACAAATGGAGTGACCGTGATATTGTAGCCCTTGGGAGGTCACGGGGACAATTTCGCCCCAAATATTATTTGTGTAAAATAAAATAATTGGTTGGGCGATTGGTTGAGTAACTAACCTCTGTGCTTCGAAGAGCTCGTTAAGATGTCGGTCCTAGTTGTTATCAGAACCCATTCAGAACCTCTATGACATTCTGGTTATAAGCCACAACAAAACAAACACGAGCCGAACCCGTTTTTAAATAATTACTGTTTAGAAGACTTGAACTTTTTACCGACCAATTGAAACAGGTGGATATGGGACCATTCTACATACAAGTATTCCGTACCGAATAAATAACGAGTTATCAAAATAGGACTGCAAATATTTATGCGTGTAACATACATACAATAATTAAGAAGAATAGTGTAGAGTACACTTTATTGCACCAGAAATTACAATACATTATCTCATCGAATCTCTCATCAAATAAAATTAATAATATCCTGGGACATTATTCACATACGGCCATCTAATCCCAAACTAAACAGAACTTGTACTATGGAAACTAGATTGCATGGTATTTGGGCAGACGACTTGCTGATCGTATTATATCATAGTACTCAGAGAGATTCTGCAGCCCGTCCCCTGGCAGATATTCCCTCAGGACAACTTGACCAACGGGATGAGATGAACGAGGGATTTTTGTAGTTGAATTCACTAACTCAGATGTCGAGCCCTGACTTAGAAGACTAGGATCTATACCAATTAATCTCTTACCACACTCACTGCCAGAATTGGGTATCCAACTATTTAGCTAAAATCGCTGAGCGGGTCAAGCAAGTTAGTTAATTGAGATAGGGCGATGTTCACACATAAACTTCGTTTATTTGAAATACAGAACGTTTAGCAATTTTTTTTAGTAATTATATTAAATAATTACTAGGCAGAGCCTGTATTATGGCAACCAGACAACTTATAAATATAACTAGCTGCGCCCCGCGGTTTTAACCGCGTTAAACTTATAAAATATAGCTGCGCCCCGTTGTTTTACCCGCATTAAATTTAATAAATTATCATAGCTCCTCCCCCGTAGGTGACAGCGTGATAATATGTAGCCTAACTGTTGACCCGACCTCGTAGTAATATTCATGCAAAATTTGAAGTAAATCCATGCAGTACTTTTTGAGTTTAGCCCGGACATACATACAGACAAACAGACACACAGACAAAAATTCTAAAAACTATATTTTTGGCTTCGATATCGATTGTAGATCACGCCCCAAGTATCCTTTAAAAAAAATATTCAATGTACAGTTTTGACTTTCCTACGATTTTATTATATGTATAGATTATATAATTCTTAATATATACTTATTTTTTTTAATTATTTTTTAAATTTAATTAATAATATTTATTAAATAATTTCTAGGCAGTATCTGTATTACTTATGGCAACCAGACAACTTAAAAATATAGTTATATAATTCTTAATATATATTTATTACTTTTTATATATTTTTTTATTATTTTAGTGAATTAGTTCATAATTCCGGGCACTTTACCTCCTGACGATGCGGAGGAATTTTTCGACGCCATATAGCTATAGCTTAATAACTATATAATTCTTATACTTATTATTCTTTATATATTGTATGTATTAATTCAGTGAATTAATTTATAATTTAAAAGGAAATGAAAAATATCAGCTAATTTAACTACTACTATAACTTAACTATAGGGCGTCGAAAAATTCTTCCGCATCGTCGAGAGGTAAAGGTGCCCAAAATGCTGACCGCATTGCCACGCGGTATGGCAATTGTAATGGATTATGTGACCTAAAGAAAAGGCCAGCTCTCTGGTCACGGGAAGTGTCGATCAAACGTTTTGCAATTTCACGAGACAACAAATGTGCGTTACGACCCCACGGCCCAAGCGTTTCGACCCCAATAGTCTCAAACACATAAATTCCAACGAGATTGTTGTACTTGCGCCGTTTGACGGTTAATATAATTCATAAAAGACACCCAGAAATAGAACATAATCATAAGAATAATCATGCTCGACATATAAAATTTGTCGTGGGTGGGAATTGAACCCACGACCTCTGGCTAAGCAATCACTTTTTTTTTACTGCTCTTGTGGCGCAGCGGCTGAGACGATCGCCTCGCCGCTTCGTGTCGCGGGTTCGAGTCCCGTGCTGGACAACTATTTGTGTGACCTAAAAATAGTTGTTCTGAGTGTGGATGTAATTCGTGTCCGTCTATTATATGTTAGTAAAGTACCCCGCGACACAGGGATTAGATTCCCTAGTGAGGGCGTTGTCTTAAAAAAAACAAGTCAGTGTCACTAACCATTGGACAAAGTGAATCTCATTCATACATCATATGAAAATGGTACAGTCTTGTCACAATCTATACCTACATATAATAAAATTGTAGTAAAGTCAAAACTGTATATTGAATATTTTTTCAAAGGATTCTTGGGGCGTGATCTACAATCGATATCGAAGCCAAAAATATAGTTTTTATAATTTTTGTCTGTGTGTCGGTTTGTCTGTATGTATGTCCGGGCTAAACTCAAAAAGTACTGCATGGATTTACTTCAAATTTAGAATGAATATTATTAAGAGGTGGAGTCAACATATAGGCTACATATTATCTCGCTATCACCTACGGGGGAGGAGCTGTGATAATTTATAAAAGTTAACGCGGGTAAAACCGCGGCCACAGCTAGTAAACTATAACTACAGTTCTATGAAGTGTTAGATAACAATATTAATTTGACAAATATCAGGTAGTTAAGAAATCGTAGTTCTGTTATAGCAAGATCCTGTGTGAAGGAAACCTAGGCCTTGTTTAAAATAAATAAAATAAAAAGGTTTTATTCACTTACACCATAAAAAAACACTTGTAAATCCAATCACGCCAACAGGCCCGTCATGTGTATGTTTGTAATAATATAATTATTCCTAGAACATGTGATGTGTTCAAATCGGTAACTTACAGAATACATTCCTTAATAATAACATTATCCAATCCAATAATTTAATGACGGTCACCATAGCCTAGTTGGTAGTGCTCCTGCCTACGAAGCTGGTGGTCCTGGGTTCGAATCCCGGTAAGTGCAAATATTTGTGTGATGAGCACGAACATTTGTTCCCAAGTCATGGATGTTTTCTATGTATATATGTATTTATCTATCTATATAAGTATGTATATCGTCGCCTGGTACCCATAGTACAAGCTCTGCTTAGTTTGGGGCTAGGAGGATCTGTGTGACATTGTCCCTAGATATTATTATATTATTAATGTTGGCTTTCTGAGTGTGAGAAAGGTCGCCAGAGCTCATAGGGATGGGGGTGGTGAGGGTCAGCAACAATTGTTTGCGGACTCTTTTCAAGGCCGGCAACCCACCCGCGACCCCTTGGTGTTGCAAATGTACACGAACGGCGGTGATCACTTACCATCAGGTGACCCACTTGCTCGTTTGTCGCACTCTTATATAAAAAAAAATGCGGTTTGTGTCGAATCATTTATAATAAACATTTAATTAATGATAATAATGATTACTTAGCCAGCTTATTTAAGTTATTGTTAAACTGGTTAGTTATAAGTTAAACTACTTTTAAGTATCGATAGTGTATTTTTAAGTGTCGGAATGGTTTTATTTTATTGTATTACTTTAGAAAACTTACAACTAGAATACAAATGCCACATAGAATAAAAGGTGAAGGCCAATTAAATGTTTTCACAGATATACACAGGTTTAGGATTAAAATAGTAAAAGTAGGTAGTCAAGAAGACAGCTCATGGAAAATAAAGAGTAGTATAGCTTAAAATGCATTGGAGAAATAATCCGCAATTTGTTTTTTAAATGTAAAGTATCATCATCTGTGCTAGTAAGTATGGTTTCCGCACCTAGTCTCGATGTGGACCATTGTACGTGAGCCATGGCGGCCTTCACTCCATCCAGCCCACCTCCTTCTAGAAGCATATTAGATCTCCCAAACTTCTCAGGGCCTCTGTAAGAGTTCTAGGTGAACCCAAGGTTTCTCTCTGGATTTTCACGATGCCTGTGCCTCTAGCACGAGTTCCTGCAGTTTACTTACTCGATCACACGTACAGTTTCCTCCCATACATTGAGCACCAGCGCCTCTCGCGGAAACTATTAAGAACTAAAACTCTGGTGCTCAATGTATGGGACGAAACTGTACGTGTGATCGAGTAAGTAAACTCGTGCTAGAGGCACTGTGCACTCGAGGAGCACATGCGCGACCGTTTCGTCAGCGTTCATGCACGCTCTGCACAGAGGGCTGTCAGTTATGTCAATAGTGTGGAAGTGTTTATGTGAAGTATCTTTATAAAATAAGTCTACAGCGTTTTTCTGACGCACCATATTGAATGTTCTACTTGCCCATGTAACTGTTCTGTCTATAGTGTTTTGTCTATATTAATGTAAGAATTCAGTATTAATATAGGTATTATGGCGGATATTGTATGTATAACGATGCTAACATCATCCTATGTATTACCCGAAGGCAGTTAATAATTGAGATTGATTAAAATATCATGTTAGCCTAGCAATTATATAAAACAATTCCATACGTGATAGCTCGTCATTGAGTATTTTTAAGAGCAGAACTAAGAATCACTTCTTATCTCTGTAACTTACGTATATATAAGGTATGTCGGTTTATGTAGTTTATTAAATAGATATATATTTTTATAAGGTATCGTATGTAATTATTAGTGTGTATTTTATCAATATATTTACCCGACAAGGTACATAATTATAATAGTTTGTTGTACACTGCCTACACCTATAATTTTGAAAATCTCTCTTTCCTGATGGTTAGCTGGAAGAAAATTCAATTATGAATTAAGCTCGCCTATGTACATGCCTTTTCTTTTTGTAACTTCTAACTTATGTATTTATTTTCTGTGTGCAATAAAGAATAATAAAAACAATACCAAAGCAAGTGAGTGTCTTCCTATGTGGGTGTGTGTTTGTGCTTGTATATGAGCATGTACAATAGAGTATGTGCGGATCACTAGACGGGTCATTTCAAATTAATAATTATAAATATTATATCCTTTTTAAGAGCAATAAATAAATGCAAAGTCCATATACTATACATTTCAATTCAAGCTAATCTAATATTTTATCAGTTTAGTTCTAATTATGCGGCCATTTTTTTTCTACCACCTGTTCATGAGCGTTGGTTAAAATCAACACACTCCAATAACTAATAAATAAATATTTAACCGGCACGTATGACACAGCGCCATCTAACCTTAACTGAGTAAAGATTGTACTATAATAATAATATAATAATATCTGGGGACAGTGTCACACAGATCATCCTAGCCCCAAACTAAGCAAAGCTTGTACTATGGGTACCAGGCGACGATATACATACTTATATAGATAGATAAATACTTATATACATAGAAAACATCCATGACTCAGAAACAAGTATTCGTGCTCATCACACAAATATTTGCACTTACCGGGATTCGAACCCAGGACCACCAGCTTCGTAGGCAGGAGCACTACCAACTAGGCTACGGTGACCGTCATGAAGGCTATGGATTCTAAACAACGGATAGAAATACTTATTTACTTTTTATTAGGTTCACTTTCAATTGAAAAATTCAATTAGAAAATTAAAAGTTTCTCTCAAAAATAAAATAACTAGGCATGCTACTCTACAGTTCCACCTGTTCGAGTCAGTTCTAAAATCATCATTCGTAACTTCGAGTTCATAATTGCTTTACATTACTGCCTATTAACGGAGAACATTTGAAATTACTCGAGTGTAAGCAGCAATGTTTTTGTGTAGTAGTTGGAGCATCATATGGTGAAATTAGAACCATGTGTTATTATTGGGAATTTTATGTATGGCATTTTTTATTTATTTTTATTTATTAACATCAGGTTTACCCACAGTTTGTGCATACAATATATATCTTATGAATAATTTTTTAACAAATTAGACTTACACACTAGCCAATTACGGGTTAACCAACATTCTCCAAATCTAGACGAATAATCGGCACTTGAGATTAATTAGGCTATAGAACAATGAAATACCTACGACGAGTTAACAGTAGTTTTGAGTGACTTCAAGATTTTGGACTTGAATCATGGTGTATGTCGGCATCCGGTACAGATTTGTATATGAGCTGACAGCATATGAGATATGTGTATAGAATAGCATTGTGTGACGAGCACACTCATAGCCCGGCTGAGAATTTCGCTTACAATTAGGTGGGCCGTGTGCTTATTTGTATTAAAGAAACCAATGAATTATGAAGAATACATTTGTGTGCGAGAATTATATAGCTGCCAGTTATGGCTTCTATGGCAGTGTGTCTACATTCTAACATCGGTAGTGACGTCATACAAACATACGTCCATTGGCAGTAATTGGTATTTGGTAGCAACCACAACCTTTCGCCTTTCTAACGCACCTTATTTGTTATGATTCTTTAACCTATGTACTATGTCCTAACCAACTAAACTTACCAGACTTATTGCTGCTAATTTGATACCTAATATTGAGTGGATTGATTTTTAACCGTCTCTTGTTGCAAAATGTATGAGACAACAGATCTCCCATGAATTTCAATTTTATTTTGATTGGTCTGTAGCTTGTAATGTTTCTTTTCTTATGTAAAAATGTAATTAGTGGAGATGAAAATAAATATTTATTATTATGATCTTAACCTATTGTTACCAAGTGAAAAAATGTGACGTGACAGAAGTATGCATGTTGCCTGATATAGGGAATTCATATGTAGCGTCTGAGGCGTATGTCTAAACCACACTCGGTATCATATTCTCTACCTGCCACTATATGTAAGCGAATAAAGTGTTTATCTTATCATTGTGTATACTTCCCTATCTTTAGCTCGAAAAAATAGTTCTCCTTCTCTTTCTTTCTACGTCATATATTTCTTTTCTTTCATGTAATGTGCCTATACGTGATTCGTCCTTAAAATGTTACCCTCAATTCCGTCCACTTATCGATTATCAAAACGCCGCCGCGCCGGCGCAAAGTTTCACTTCCAAAATTGTCACGTCTAGTTTGGGGCATATTGCTGCAAACATTCTTGTTGTTAAAATATAACGATGTAGAAATAAGACCACGGTGCCCTTATTTTTTGTCTATGAAATAGACACTTCACCACCCTTCATAAATTGCTATAAACTTTGTTGCTCGTATTATTATAGGCTGTGCTTTTATCAAATTTTCGGTTTTTCTTATACTTACATAAACGTTGAATTTTATTCTATTAAGGACCAAAATCATCAGAAAATTTAAAACTACTACCAAAATCACAAATATATATTTATCATAAATTCATTAAGTGGATTCGCTTGACTTTGGAATGCCTTGCCTATTGTAATTAGTCGTGCTCCGACTATATCAGCTTTCAAAAAGCTTGTCAGAGAACACTACTTGTGTATATAATTTATGGTCCCTAAATGTTCTTGATTTTTATGTTTTAATAGTAAATTTACTAAGTATTCGACCGTTATGGTTTTATTCTTTATAACTATGAACATTAAACACAAATAATATTAATTTGTTCTCGGTTTTCACACTCAGTTTGTCATCTCTTCTTAGTTTTTCATTGTGTCAAAATTATGGTAATGAGTGTATCGTTTATTTATTAAAATACTTCTTATGCCTATTGTATAAAAATATAAGCTTTCCTCACTCATTCTCCGCATGAACTTTAACTGTTCCAAATTTCGTACCCTTCCGTCTGCGCAATTTTCGTAAAAAAGGGGTAAGTACAACGTTTGTGATTCACGCATTAATATTATGATATCCTTGAATATGGCTGTATAAAATACGTGTCAAAAGTCTGTCAAAAGTACGCTATTATTTAAATTGTTTTCAAAATGTAGATTTGACATTTGACACCTGTCATTAATATTGCGTAATCAACATGACACTAGCTGAATATATCGCAGACCTCCATAAAAAAAAATGTACGAATGTTGAATAGTATTTTTCAGACGCCATGGACTGTTTTCTTTGACCGTCATCATCATCCTAATCCATCCACTCAATCCAACCACTGCTGGACATAGGCCTCTTTCAAAGGTTTACACAACGTTGCATTTTGGAGGGGTGAACCGTAGTTACCGTGCTTGACACCGCAGTTAGGTACTAGGTTTGCTAGAACACAGGTGCTGGCTTTGAGGTCCTGTTATTATTTTTGGACCGACACGAAACGACTCCACTCTACTCGATATTGACTATATTTATTGACGTGCATAAATGTTAATCTAAGGATCTGTTAATAAGGAGAAGTACCCATAAAAAACTAACGCTGAATCACTTGATATACCACATAATTACACAACAGTAAAATAGAGTGGATCTTCAAAAAACCGAATCCAATCAACCTGAAATACTTAACCGTATCTTCGTTATAATATCACAACAATACTGTTTGTAGCATTAGCTGGCTAATTTTGCACTTTCGACTCAAGTAATTACAACTTGCGACTTGCGTAACCGAGGCCCCCAGTCGCTTCTGTAGTCACGACCAAACTGTAACACAAAATTACCTCTGCACTCGCGAATCCAACGAACTTTCAAATCTCAACTTTAAAACATCTGCTATCTGTAAAAAAAAATGGCGGACGGTTTTTGCGCGCCAACGCTAGAATGGCGAGTACACAAAGCAGTAAAAATTATATCAAAACTCCAAAGGCAGTGGTTGCATAACCTCGTGCCCAATAGAATAATAATAGATGTCGCAGAAAAAAAAACGAAAGTGTAAGAATTGGAGCGGGCAATGGATACAATGGCATAGTAAGCACGATTTTGCCTTAAAATATAATATAACAATACATACCTGATAACATACTGGCTTGATGAGGATACTATGTGGTGTGACATGAGATGACTCTATTTTCGCAATATTATCTAGCTCAAACAAGATTGGAGTGTTGAAATTACTTGACTAACTTTTGACCTACAATTGGGGAAAGAACTGAATGAAATCAGAACATTAACTTTGCATACTAGCATGTTGTAATTGAATAACTTGTAAGTTTCTGCAGATAAATGTTGCTCCCGTAGAAATTGCCAAAACAAAAGTTTGTTAAAGTACCAGCTCCTCTTAGAAATAATAGTGTAATAGTGTAAAAAAATAGTGTAAAACCAAGCCTTATTTTTATTGTCTGCCCTGTTGCTCAAGTGGTTAATAAACCAATAATTTTCTATGATATATATGTCTCTGATGTAAATAAGAAGAAAGTCCACTGCTGGGGAAAAGCCTCCCTTAAGAATCATCTTTGGGGTATGTTATATTCGCCACGATTGACAGTCCGGTTGGCGACCGCAGTAAGATGGTCATAAACATCGGCAGATTGCCATAAAAAAAAATAAAAAAAACAAAAAAAAAAAAAGATGGTCATAGTACTCAGAAATAAGCAACTGTCCTTCCTCTGTTTGATATTCCCTCAGGTCGACTTCTGTGCCCCCCATGGGATGAGATTCTGATATTCGCCACCGTCAACACACAGCATGTATGTAGGTATTTAGACATATATACATGTTATGCTTATCAGCCTGGCAGCTATAGTTCAGGCTCTGCTTAATTTGGGATCAGATAGTACCGTGCTAGTTATCCCAAGATATTCATTTATTTATTCACTCATATATTCAGCCCTGCCACGTAATTCTAATGATTCCTATTCAAATTCATCTAATTTTAGAATTATGTAAATTACCGCTAAATATCTATTAAATAACCGTTCAAACTCTGACCCCTTGAATGTTAAACGCCTATTAGGAAGTCGTGATCTATCCCCGGTCAAAATATTTAATGTTGATATTAATTATTTTATATGGCGTAATTTATTCAAGAGTTGAAATTATGATAATGCTGCACATGACTAACTCACTGCAGAGCTAGGGACTCCTGCCACATTTTTTTTTAAATATTACATCTGCACAATCTGGAAATCAATTTTGTCGTGTAATAGCATAGACTTCCGCAATGTAAACAACAGATAAAATAAATAAATAATATACTGGGACATTACACACACACGTCCAAGTCCAAATCATAGACCATTGTGTTGCACAATTTCTTACCGGACACGGCAATTTTAAAAGTAAATTGTATAGTTTCATATTAGTATCTTCACCAATCTGTCTGTGCTCAACATCCAGTAACGAATATGAACAAACTGCTCACCACATCCTGTGGGAGTGTGATCTCTGGCAAAATCAGCGTGATATTATGTTAAACAGCTTGCAACCAATATCTGGAGTAGTTTATTATACGGATCTTGTAGCAACAAGGAACAACTTCCGTGCGTTTAAGCGTTTTTGCCATACCTACTATTGGAATCAAATATAACAGCTCACTTAGGACCCTTAAATTGATCCTCGGTGCTTTTGCAGCTGGCTTCTCTAGTTGCAAATCTCTCATTTTATGAGGCTATAGCCTCTTTACATCATTCTGTCTCCCGCTTTGCTCTGGAGGGAAGTGGAACTATTCATTTTCTAACTCCTCCTTTTTTTCTGTTTCTGATTAAATTCGTTGCGGGATCCAAGACAGTTAAAGCGATTCCCCGGGACATGCCTGAGCTTCACCGCTCAGTGTCATTTCATTGTGTGCCACTGTTGATCCTGGCTTACAGGAGTTGCAGTGGTGGGTAAGAGGGAGGGAATAGTCCCGACAAAAAAAAAAAAAATAAAAAAATAACTCCAAGTGTTCCCAAATTAAGCACAACTTTTACTATGGAAATCAGATAACTGACATACTAAATATACTACTTTTCTTCTGTATACCCAGACACAGGACAAACAGACATATTCATGCACACCAATATCTCTCCTGGGTGGGAATTACTGGGAATCGAACCCACGACCTGCGGCGTGAAGGGCAAGCATCTACCAACTACGCCAACTAGACTGGCCTATTGCGTGTTGGCAGAGTGCACATGCCATCAAGAACAATTTTTACGCACACTGACTCGCAAATGTGGTGTGAGCCTTAGGTTTTATATCGAGACGACTGATTCCATAATCTAATGATCTAACCACTGGCCTATCTTGACTTATATAGTAGAATTTATGACCTAACGATGTAGTACGGAATCCGAAGACAGTATATTTACTCTCATTTTTTTTTCACTTCAGTATGCTGTGTGGTGAGGGCATAGAATATCATCACCCCATCTCATCCCGTGGGAGGCGTAGAAATCGTCCTAGGGCACACCTAGCAGCGTTTTTCTGTGAACTATGACCAACAAACTGCGATCGCCAACCCGTCTGCCAAGCGTGGCGATTATGGCATATCCCCCCATTCTTTGGGGAGGCTTTTGTTCAGCAGTGGACAAGCTTTGGCTGACATGATGATGCAGCAATGGCTCGCACGTTCCGTGCATCCGCCAGACTCACAAAATGAGAGTTTCGATTGAAAAGCATTTAATTTAATTTTTGACAAAGCTATAATCTATATGTCCAGTAGGTAATAATATGTCTGCGAATATTACTTAAGTATTTATCGTTTCATTTCTTTCGTATCGGTTTTAAACATAAGTGTCACTGGGTCAAGGCATGAATAAAAGAAATTGCTGAGATATTTCATGGGTTACGCTCAGCTATTACGCCGTGAATCATATTGTCGTAATCCACGTGTATTTTATACATATTTGTTTGTTGCAGGTTATAAATGTTGGCAACATTATAATAAATGTGCACTGTGGAGTTTTGGCGCCAACGCGGAAAAAGACGCATCGAGGCTATGTTTTATTTTCAAAAACTGGTGTAAATTCGAGTTTTTATGTGTAAATATGGTGGATTTTTAGACATAACATCTTCGACAACGTACTACACAAGTGGAGGAAAGTGCTATATTGCCGTGAATTGTGATTTTCCGTGTTGTAACCAAAACTCCATAAAAGCCTCTAGTAAATTCTCCACTGCTTTACTGGGGTTGGACAAGGACTATGTATGACTTGACTGTGACGGACTTTACTTGACAATGACGGAAATAAATGATATAAAAATATATTTACTGAAGGCTCATAAGGCCAAAGAAGCCAGAGCCGTAAAACGGAATAGAAAAAAAAATGTGCACTGTGTGGGAGTTTTGGCGCCAACGCTGAAAAGCACGCATCGCGGCATTATTCCATATTCAAAAACTAGTGTAAATTGTGTAAATAAGGTGGATTTTTAGACATAACATCTTCGACAACGTACACATACGATTTTCTGTGTTGAATCTAAAACTCCATAGAAGCCTCTAGCAAAGTCCCTACTGCTTTACGCGTACTGCTACATTGCAAGAGCATAGGGTGCCAACGGGTAAATTTCCTACAGAAATCACTCAAGCCAAGCTTACTTACTTTTCTTGGATTTCTGGACCGAACCAAAATGGTTCAAGTAGCCAAACAAGGTCACACACAATGGCCCAATCATAACTCTAAGTGTGGAAACTCAACTAAGAGGCTCAACTGAATAATTATCAAAAAAATATAACATATTACTTTTTAATTAAAAAAAAACATCATGATTCGTATTATAAATAAAAAAATTGGGAAATCATACAATTTTATATTATCTATACATTCAGTCAAAAAGTATCGGGAATGGATGATTTGTTTATGGTTCCAAACTCAAATTTTTGTTTTTTTTTTTGTTGTTGTTAGATTGGCACAACTGCTTTCTATTTTGGCGCGGAGTTTGAGTTGCATCTGTTATTTATATTAAATACAGTGCTGGTTTTAGTAATATCGTATATAGTATGTATTGCGAATTTCATAATAGACAAAAATATCGAACAAAGAGTTTGTCTTAAATTTTGCATCGCTAATGGAATTTCGTGTTCGGAGTCACTGAAAATGTTACAGAAGGCTTACAGTGAATCGACTTTATCAAAAACTCGTGCTTATGAGTGGTTCAAAGCGTTCAAAAGCGGTCGAGATTAGATGAAAAATTTGCCTCGCTCTGGTAGGCCATCAACGTCTGCAACTGAAGTTAACATCGCAAAAGTGAAGGAAATAGTGACTGAAAATCCTCATTCAACTCTGAGAGAGATAGCCGCCGAACTTTCTGTATCTCACGAGTCGATTCGTACCATTTTAACTAATCATTTGGGTATGAAACATGTTGCATGACATGGTAGAACGAGTCAATTCCGACCCAACATTCATGAAACGCATTGTTACTGGTGACGAGACGTGGGTTTACGAGTTTAACATGCAAACTAGTCAACAAGCTTCGGAGTGGCGCCTTCCAACTGAACCGAAAACGAAAAAACCACGCCAAAGTCGATCAAAAGTCAAAGTCATGTTGACTGTTTTCTTTGACTATCGCGGTGTTGTGCACTCTGAATTCTTACCGGAAGGTCGAACGGTAAATAAAGAATATTATTTGAGCGTTATGCGGCGTTTAAGGGAGCAAATGCGACGAAAAAGGCCAGATTTGTGGAAAGAAAATTCTTGGATTTTGCACCACGATAATGCGCCTTCACACAAGGCCATCATTGTGAACGAATTTTTGACCAAACACTCAACAAATACCATCCAGCAACCACCATATTCACCAGATATGGCCCCAGCTGACTTCTTTCTTTTTCCTAAACTCAAATTACCACTTCGTGGTACCCGTTTTCAATCGGTAGAAGACATAAATGAGAATTCGCGGCGAGAACTGAACTCAATTCCGAAAGCAGCGTTTAAAAAATGTTTTGATGAATGGATTAGTCGTTGGCGTAAGTGTATCGTTTCTGAAGGAGCATACTTTGAAGGTGATAAATTAAATTTGGATGAATAACAAACATTTTGTATATTATATAGTTATTGTAGTAGTAGTATAGTATATTGATCTTTTCCTGGTACTTTCTTGACAGAGTAGTATATTAATAATTATAATAATATCCAGGGACACGGCCATCTGATCCTACATTAAGCAGAGCTTGTACTATGGAAATCACATAACTGATTTACTACATATACTACTTTTCTTAATCATTAATTTTTAGGGTTCCGTACGCAAAAGGTAAAACGGGACCCTATTACTAAGACTTCGCTGTCCGTCTCATGAACCGTGATAGTTAGACAGTTGAAATTTTCACAGATGATGTATTTCTGTTGCCGCTATAAACAATAAAATAAAATAAATATTTAAGGGGGCTCCCATACTAGAAACGTGAATTTTTTGCTCGTTTTTATAGATGGTACTGAGGTAGGAGGAGTGGTACGGAACCCTTCGTGCGAGATCTTCTTCATTCCCCGATCGTTAGATTGTGCCGGTTCGGTCCCCGACAGGCAGAAAATACATGAACGTAGAAAGAATGTCGCGACCTCCCATATTATTCCATTTCTTGTAATGTCGTTAGTTATAGTAGCGGTAAAAAGTCTGCTTACCTACGCTTATCTCATAATGCGTTGGTAAAACTGGCCGAAAAAATGGAAGTTCAATGCAATTGCTTTCAAATGTGGTGTTATAGGAGACTGCCTTGTTGGTCTAGCGGTAGCGTGTCGAGGTCCTGGGTTCAAATATGTAGAGAACCCACTGAGTTTGTTTAGCTGGGTCTTCTCAGTTGGGGCGCATTGGATCCGGTGGTAGCATTAAAGCGCGACCGTCGTTATTAACACAAGGCCCGTCATAATAATAATACCTTAATATACACAGAACCATTGACAATATGTAGTAAAAATATTAGACTTAAACTAGATAATTAAACATAATCTCTTGACAATAACTTGATACGAGCTACCTAAATATCATTGCTATAATAAAATAAATTTTATAAATGTTTTCATACAATGTGTAGGTACCTAAATATCTATGTTACTAGAAATAATAATGTATACAACTACACTCGCGAGCAACCAAATCGACTCAAGCCTAGACGGCGCACATATACATTGATTTTCCTAAAACGATAAATGGTAATTACAAAAGTGATATGTCATTCGAAAGCTGAAGAATTAGGCTTTCAATTAACATCAATACCTTAAAAAAAACTAAGCGCTGATTTATTGACACATTTTAATTGGCCGTCAGCGTAAATTACCTCTTTAGGAATCCACGACTTGCGCTACCTGCTCCCGCTATAAAACCCCCCACTTCCGGTTTATCTTATCAGTTGCTTGTTACAGGTTGACCGGTACACATCTCCGTAAATTGCATTCCTTGTTTTCGCTAACCCATGGATACCACACCAGAAGAAGCCGCTCAAGTTGTTGCCTTGTTGCAACAAGGGTTAAGTCAGCGAGCAATCGCTGCCCAGCTCCACTTGAGCCAGTCTTCTGTATCCCGAGTATACAGACGGTTCCAAGAGACTGGTGCCTTCAATCGGAGACCAAGAACGAGCCGCCACCGGTGCACTTCAGAGAGAGACGACCGCTTCATTGTCTCAACCTCGCTGCGCAATCGACACCTTACGGGCGTTGATGTGCAGCAAGAACTGAGACGTGTACGACAAGTGGCTGTCAGCGAGTGGACAGTGAGAAGACGCTTGAAGGAAGCCAACTTGACGCCAAAAAGACCTGCGACGGGCCCTAAGTTGACTGCAGGCCACCGACAAGCGCGCCTTCAATTTGCTCGAGAGCATCTCAATTGGAGCGTTGCGCAATGGCGATCGGTCCTGTTTACTGATGAGTGCAGAATGTGTCTGCATGGCAGTGACAGGAGAGGCCGAGTCTACAGGCGTCCGGGAGAACGATTTGCCCAATGTTGTTTCGCTGAAACAGTGGCATATGGCGGCGGTTCCTGCATGATGTGGGCTGGTATCTCTTTAGAGGGAAAAACCGAACTTGTTTTCGTGCCTGGGGGCGGCCGAGGAGGCGGGCTAACAGCTGATCGGTACATCACCGACATTCTACTGGATCATGTTGTGCCCTACGCAGGGTTTGTCGGTGAAGACTTCGTGTTAATGCACGACAATGCCCGCTGCCACACGGCACGAGTCACTCGACAGTTTCTGCAAGAGGTCGAATTACGCACGATGGACTGGCCTGCGCTCAGTCCTGGCATGAATCCCATCGAGCACTTATGGGACGAGCTTAAAAGAAGAGTTCGGGCCAGAAATCCAGTCCCTTCAAGCGTAGACGAGCTAAAGACAGCATTATTAGAGGAGTGGGACGGCATTCCTCAAGAAAATGTCAAAAAATTGATAAGGTCCATGAAAAACAGACTGCGGGATGTAATTAGGGCTAGAGGGGGCAATACGAAATACTGATTTAAATAAAATAATTTTATTTTTAATTTTTTTTGTTTAATTTGTCAAATACGAGACACATACCCTTTTTCCTAAATTCCCGTTTTTCCTACTCTTGCATTCAGACATCATTTATTTCAAAAATGATGGATGGATTTCAATGATAATGATATCAAATTAAAGCTGACATCTTAAGCTTTCGAATGACATATCATTTTAATAATTTCCATTCATGATTTTAGTTGTATCAATGTATGTGTGCGCCGACAAGGCTTGAGTCGATTTGGTTGCTCGCGAGTGTATATTACTACAAACATGTTCTGACTACAAGCGCTTTTTTAAAGTCTACCTGAATAAAAACCTTTTTTATTTATTTTATTTAAAAAAAAAATCCAGATCGGCAAAAACTGTTACATTGCTATTTTTCATATTGGCATAGAAACATGTCCATGGGCTACACTCGTTGGGGGAGCCGATGTTACGAGTCTTGAGATCGATACATAAATAATAAGTTTGTTCGTGTGAGCAAAATATCCGACCATGTAGGAACCTGACTGGCACTCGATGGTTTCCGAACCTTCATAAAAGATTGACAGTCATTAAGCAAAGAACATTGCAATTTCATGTTACTTATATAACTGATTAAATTATATGAGTAACATGAAATCGCAATGTTTATATGTAATTTAATGTATTGATTCTTTGTTGGCAATAGAAATACATACTTTGTCAAAACTTCAACTTGCACTTTGTTTAAACACGACCAAGGGTCATCATATTTAATAAATATAATAACATAGGTGTCGCACTTACAGCTCCTCTGATCTTGCGAGTGTCCATGGACGGCGGTGATCACTTAACATTATGTGACTTGGTAGTTCGATTGGCTTGATATTCAAGAAAAAAAAATTGACAGGTTGTCTATAGGTGATCTGTCACATTCAAAATTTATTCGAAGAATTATGCTCAGCTATTCTGTAGTGAATATTTGTGTCATAATCCACGTGTATTTTATTTACTGTACCAAGTAGATACCTTAAAAAATACCGCCCAGAATATGAATTACTACTTGACATTGGCAATTCGTTTTTCCCACTAGATAAATAATACACTGCCATCCGATCCCATGCTAGGCAGAGCTTGAACTGGCGACCATACGACTAATAAATATACTTATATATTTCTTAATACATACACGTAATAGGTGGATAAGTTTCACCCAAATACAGAATACACAATATATATCATGCTCATCACACAATTATAGAATAGAACCTACGACCTCTAGAACAATTAGGGTCACTAACTACTAGGTAGTACTGCAGGCCAGTAGATTGTGCGTGGATAGCGTGGAATGCCATTAATAATAATTTATTTCATCAAAAGGTTACAAAAACCCAAACTTATAAATATCTTAACTAATTATATAATAATTATAATCGACTACACTAATTAAAATAAAACATATAAAAGTGGACATAATACACACAATAAAACTTATAAAATTACAAAAATATATAATTTTTTATTGTTTGTCATATATATTGCGTGATTTTTTTATTATTTATCTAAAGACAATCTTATTGGCGAACTCTAGCTACCATAGAGGCTACGCTTTCGCATTATGGCACTAAAGCCATCCACTCGTGCTTCCGCGAACATGCCGGATGCTACAGAACCGCGGCAGGCCCATCAGCATCCTAAATGCATCATTATACTGAACTCTGAGGGCTTCGCAAGATCTTTGAGTGTATGTCTCCCATAGGCCGCACGTGTATTAAACTAATAACAATTAGTATTAGTTTTATTCGGGAATCTACGTAAACATAGTATAGATAATTCAGTATTCCACGTAATAGATCTATAAATATAATAAAATCGTAGGAAAGTCATAACTGTACATTGAATATTTTTTTAAAAGGATACTTGGGGCGTGATCTATAATCGATATCAAAATTAAAAATAAAGTTTTTAGAATTTTTGTCTGTTTATCTGTTTGTCTGTATGTGTGTCCGGGCTAAACTTAAAAAGTACTGCATGGAATACTTACTTCAAATTTTGCATGTATATTACTATGAGGCCGGGTCAACATATAGGGTACATATTATCACGCTATCACCTACGGGGGCGGAGTTGTGATAATTCATAAAGTTTAATGCGGGTAAAACCGCAGGGCACAGCTAGTAGATCAATAAATTAATCAGTTTGCTAATACCAGGTAAGTACATAGCTAGTATTATTTAACAGAACATGATCATAAACCACTTACTTATGTAAAATAAAAAAACTATTACATTCGTAACTAGAGAAATCGACCCAGTGTACAATATGAAACGCATTTCGAATCATAAAGAATCTTTTTTACTTATAGTTCTAGTAGTAAACTGCTTATAACACTTATTACTTACGCCATAAGGCACAGAATTGTAGCCAATTGCTTTTTTTGTGGTAAATTATTTAATTGAAATTTAAATGTCATAAAGTGTACGTACTTATTGTGAAACGAATCCATAACCAATCCTTTGTATCAAAATGGGGCAAGGCTTAAGTATATTTCCTTATTGGTGAAATAAAACATGTCTATCCTCACTAGAGTTCTTCTGTACTAAATTGGAACGCCTTCGTAGCTGTGCACTGAAATTTATAGATTTTTTTTTTCTTTTAAAAAGACAACGTCCGCACTTGGGAATATTTTCCCTGTGTCTCGGTGTACTTTTACAGACATATAATAGACGGACACAAATTACATCCAGACTCAGAACTTTATGGGTCACACAAATAGTTGTCCGGTGCGGGACTCGAACCCGCGACACGAAGCGGCGAGGCGACTGTCTCAGCCGCTGCGCCACACGTGCAGTCGATTTGCATTTACCCTAGCAAGTTTTCCACAGCACAACAGATCAGAGTAGCATAATTGTTTAAAATATTCGCATTACTTAAATACTTTTAATGTCCCTACGTTAAAGATTATATTATTGAAGTAAAACTTTTTTTATTATTATTCATTTTTTGTAGTAAATTAATTATTTATATCACCTAAGTAATATTTATTTATTTCTCCGGCATATACAAATAAAAATAATGTGTTGAAAAGATAGTACTTACGGTGATCATTTCATTACTGTGTTTCTACGCCGATTGCTGGCAAAACATGTGATTTTTTTACTTTAATAACCACTAAATATACTTAAGAAGGGAACCCAGATGACCCTCCCTTTGGATTTGAAACCTTGACAGTACCTAGGTGACATGGAGATGCAAGAGATTTTTTTTTTAGGGGCGAGATGTTTTGTGCAATAGTCACACGTTTATGGGCCAAGACACGGGCCACTCATCCGATTCAGGATTGAAGGCGGTATTTCATCATTACAAATTCAAACTATGATTCACGGATGGCAATGTTAAACTGGCGCTGCGCGGTCGTACTGTCTGCCACTGCCAAGGCGTAGCAATGCGCTGACTATGTCCTACCTCAGAAAAACTAATAGAACTTATGAATACAGTGCAGTGTGCCACTTTAGAGTAAAAGTTATCTAATAAAGCTGATAGGCAGGTGTTTTTAGGCTTTGTGTTGAGAAATAATATCTAATTGAATTAAGAAATATATTGTTACTTAATACTTAACTGAATTTTGTCACTCAAAGGAAAATGTAGGTATATTGTAAAACATACTAGACGATACAAAGTGCGTAGAGCCTGTACTGTGGCAACCAGACAACTTACATACATATATATTAGGTATAGATAAATTACACTCAGCCACAGAACAAATTATTGTGTTCATGATACAAAGATTTAACGAATTCGACACTATCCACTACTAACAGAAAAACTATTCAAAAGAACCATTTTTACCTTTTATACATGTCTCCAAACGTCCTGACCATTCATCTTTGACCTCACGATGCACATCCAATAACTTGATAATTTCATAACGTTTTGAGCAGGCTTTCTCCTTTAAAATAATCCATAAACAATTAGACTCACGGATTAAGATCATAACTTGCAAGACCCTAATCTACAGAGTCGATTAAATTCGTAAAAATTGCATCAACCTGCAACTTGAAGCGCTGAAGCTTTATTTTGTTTGCTGGTGCTAAGTTGATGGGGCTGCCGCGCTATTGTAGCGCGAGTGGCATGTTCGCAGAGGCGCACGTGGACGGCTTCCACGCCATCATGCGTAAGCGCTGTGCAACGATAATGGCGCGGGTACGCGGCAGCTCCAGCGCCATTCTGGCCGCGTGTGCCAGCGGCTTGGAGTCGGTACGGATGGCTTACTGAAAAGGCCTTCACACGAGATCAAGCGCCTGACGTAATTGTACCCTTTACTAACATTAGGCTAAGAACATTATTACTAACTACTCGTGATCTGTATTTTTGCTAACACTAGGTTAAGAACACTGTTACTAACAAATTTATGGACCAAAGTCTGAAATAAATTTATTTATTATTATTATTAAGTCTTGTAAAATGCTCGTTACTTTGTAACCTAAACATCTCTAAAATATCGCTTTAGGAATTGGTTGCTTATGTTTGCATCCGTTGTGCACAAAAATGGAGTTTTATCGCGCCTCCAAACTATCACATATGCTGGGTGTTGGTCACCTTGAACCCACTGAATCTGTTTCTGGGAGCTATGTATGTTAAGCCTTATTGATTTGACGATTAAACTTCTCTTGTTATTATTTTTGAAGTGAAAACTTCATCAGGCGCGTTGACTTTTTGGGTGAACAAAAATCGTGGAACTCGCGTCATCGTCACTGAACGTTTTCCATGAGCTATATTTATACTGTGTATATATGTGTGCTTTTCGGGTGAACAAAAAGCGTGAAACTCGCGTCATCGTCACCGCACGCTTCCCATGAGCTACACTATGTATACTGTGTACATAGATATCGTGCCACGAGCCACCCGTTTCTGTAAACTTTTTTGCATGGTTTCATGATTTACTCCCGAAATTCAAAATTAAGAGTCGAAATGAGTTATTTCCTTTATTTGATATTACTACGGGACCGGAGTAAGGACACGGCTAAACTGCATTCAGAGGCGTCAAAAGCCAAAAGGTTTTCATTGCTCCATGTCGCAACCCTATTTATGTCTTTGACGACTTTAGGATGTTTGTTTATCATGAGTATGAACTCTAATAATAATAATAATAATTTATTTCAGATAATTAGAATCCATTTTTGTTAGTAAATAATTAATAAACTTAAATACTATTGTTAGTTAATACCTTAAAGGTAAACATTAAAAAAACACCCCATTGGGGTATGTTTGCGCATCCAATGTTCCAGTATTGGGCTGTCCCACCGGTCCACGATCGTGTTTAATATGCTATTGGGACTGCCTCGTACCCTGTTCATAATAGAAGCGCATCGCATACGCATGATGGCGTGGAATCCATCCGTGCGTGCGTCGGCGAACATTTTTGACGCGCTACAATGTCTTGGCAGTCCCATCAGCATCCTAAACGTGTTATTATATTGGACGCGCAGAGCGTTATATGCCTTCTGCGTATAGCTAATCCATAGATTGCACGTGGAAAACGACTGACAGTAAGCTCTAAAAAGGGTCGTCTTTACCTGTTTCGTACATCGTGCAAATCTACGAGCCAGCATATTGCATCGGACAGCCAACGCCCTGCGCTCCCGCTCTATGTCCATATTGTCTTTGAGGTCTTCGGAGAGCCAGTGACCCAGATACTTGAAACTTGTGACTCCATTCAAGGGTACCCCGCTAAGTTTAACTTGTGGTAGATTATTGTAGTATTTATTGCCGCCTTGAATACAAGTAATTCACTTTTCTTAGCATTGTATCTGAGTCCATGAGTCTCCGCATACCTTTCACATATGGTCAACAACGTCATCAATGCATTAATAGAAGGACACAATAAGACCATGTCGTCTGCGAAGCTTAAGTTATTGACGCATACTCCGTCTATGTGACAGCCCAGATGGGTGCTACTGAGGTCTTCAATCAACCGGTTTATGTACAGGCCGAAGAGTCGAGGTGAACTCACACCGCCCTGCCTAACCCCACACTGCAGCCTATACACATCCGAAAACGAGCCAGCCCATCACACAATCACAATTTGTCTGGTTGTTGTACCAGTACCTCAATAATGATACAACTTCACCAGCCACGCTTGTATCCTCCTTCAGCTTCAGCCATAACAAATCGTAAGACACCAGATCGAATGCCTTGGATAAGTCGAGAAAACACGCATTAACTGGCGTTTTTCTCGACGTGTAGTACTGGACTGTATGCTTGAGAGACAAAATGGCACTTTCTGTAGACAGACCTGATCGAAATCCAAACTGTGCATCATTTAAATCAATGTGGCTTGCCATATGTCTATCAAGCAGACCATCCAGCACTTTAGCCATAACAGTGGCTAGCGATATGGGCCTGTAATTGGCCAGATCTGATGTGTCACCTGTCCTGTTTTTTTACAATTGGCACAACTATTGTTTTCATCATGTCGTGCGGCAGGTATGAGTGGCTTAAACAGAGGTTATAAAAGGCAGCCAACACTCTTGGCAGATGTATCCCGGCGTGTTGCAAGTGTTCGATGCTGAGATTATTTTGCTACACAAATTGCTACCTTGATTTACTCCTGCCCTAATGAAATATTGGTCTGATCTGTATCCGGGGTATTTTACGTGCTGCCTGTTTGCCATGTAACTAGCAATGAGGGTCTATAACTGGCAGGTAAACCCAACTGCTGTCAACTTTTTAAGTGGTAGGTACATCATTATCACTTTTTTGTAGTCAAAATAAGCGACATCAACCTGTCCTCTCCCGTCTACGGTTGTCGTATCTTTGGCCTGCTGTATAAAATTATGTTATGTTCCTGAATCAAAACATATTGGAATTTAGTTGATTCTTGCAGTTTCGCGTTTTCGCGCGAAACTTCATTGAGCACCATTTTTCGCTACTCGCGGTCCGTATGACTTAAGCAGCCGCCCTCATCTTTCACCGCTACATGGTCAGTAGCGGTAGCATTCTTTAAAATGAGCCAGTTCACGGAAATTACGCATTCTGTAAATAGGTTGTTGGGCAGAGCATTCCATAACATGGCCTGTTCCTTTGTTTATAATATACGCACATATTAAAAAGAGCAAGCAAAATGCTTAGAACAGTTTAAATCGAAAACTAATGTTACGCACTCGTAGGTTCTGCACATTAAAACTCAGACATATTTTCCACACACAATATTTAATCGAACAGAGTAACGTTCTCATCTACCGTCGTACAAAGAATGCCTCCTTAATAATTCTACTACCCTATTTATACTTTTATCAGTGACAACCATTTGAAAGTATAATATCGATTATTAATAGTTTTAAGATGTAAAATTATTATAGTAATTAATAAAATGATAATCACTAATCAAATAAATAATCATAGTATTATAACATAGCAGCTACGTCATAACCGTTGCGTGGCTATTGAGTACTTGATAACACTAAGCTGGGGAAACCCTCCCGCCCTTTTTAAACCGGTAGAAATTGGTGAATGGAGACGGGTTTTGCCGGAAACATCGCTGTTTAAAATATTCAAGTTCAACGAATAGATAGATTTCTGATACTTTGCCTAATTTTATAATATAGATATATTGTAGCGTACATTTAGAAAGCTGAAACTAGTACTATAACATGACAAAATATAACATGGGCCTAATTAGCTAGGTGCCTATGATGAGACTTCCCTAATATTTACGTTCGTTTAATTACGAGTACGATCCAACAAAACCAATAAAAGTAGATATATTATTAGGAGCACTC
This sequence comes from Pseudoips prasinana, assembly GCA_951640165.1. Classification (NCBI taxonomy): domain Eukaryota; kingdom Metazoa; phylum Arthropoda; class Insecta; order Lepidoptera; family Nolidae; genus Pseudoips; species Pseudoips prasinana. The sequence goes on from OX621254.1 coordinate 13,380,112, forward strand.
AAGCCACAATTTTGTGTCATAAACGTAACAACATGCTTGCAAGTAACATGCTGCCTTATATTTTCTTAAATAAGGTCTAAAATCCCGTGGCATAATCACGTATACCGGAACAAAACTACTTTAATCCATTGACTGTATCTGTAGAACGTAGATATCCCAGCACTTTCACTGTTCCCGATCACAAAGCAGGTCGGATCACTTCCTTACAGATCTGGTCACGAACTGGACGGACAAATAGCTTTCATGGAACTTGCTTTTAGTGATGTGCTGACGAATTGACATGGTGTGATAAAGAATAATATACCATAGATGTCGCAACGTTAGGTACATTGCGGCATTTAAAAACAAATTAAATCTACCTACCAATATATCTCTATCTATCTATCTACAACAAACATACACATTCACACACTATGTTTGTTACTTCTTCACGTATAAACGGCTGATTTTAATAAAATTTAGTATGGAGTTATCTGACACCCTAGATTAACATAGGCTATAATTTATAAAGTTTAACACGGGTAAAACCACGGGGCACAGCTAATAATTTATAAGCGAGACGTCTACCTTCACCACCGCGTGATTTTTTTTTTATAACAACCGCTACCTATACTCTTTTAATGCATCCATGTATTGGAGGTACTACTCTGTCAAGAAAAGATCAATAATATACAAAATGTTTGTTGTTCATCCAAATTTATTTTATCACCTTCAAAGTATGCTCCTTCAGAAACGATACACTTACGCCAACGAATAATCCATTCATCAAAACATTTTTAAACGCTGCTTTCGGAATTTAATTCAGTTCTCGCCGCGAATTCTCCTTTATGTCTTCTACCGATTGAAAATGGGTACCACGAAGTGGTAATTTGAGTTTAGGAAAAAGAAAGAAGTCAGCTGGAGCCATATCTGGTGAATATGGTGGTTGCTGGATGGTATTTGATGAGTGTTTGGTCAAAAATTCGTTCACAATGATGGCCTTGTGCGAAGGCGCATTATCGTGGTGCAAAATCCAAGAATTTTCTTTCCACAAATTCGACGAAAAAGGCTTTTTTCGTCGAATTTGCTCTCTTAAACGCCGCATAACGCTCAAATAATATTTTTTATTTACCGTTCGACCTTCCGGTAAGAATTCAGAGTGCACAACACCGCGATAGTCAAAGAAAACAGTCAACGTGACTTTGACTTTTGATCGACTTTGGCGTGGTTTTTTCGGTTTCGGTGCAGTTGGAAGGCGCCACTCCGAAGCTTGTTGACTAGTTTGCATGTCAAACTCGTAAACCCACGTCTCGTCACCAGTAACAATGCGTTTCATGAATGTTGGGTCGGAATTGACTCGTTCTACCATGTCCTCAGCGACTTTCATGCGATTCAGTTTTTGGAGAAAATTCAGACTTGGGACAATTGGGACTAGCCGAGCGGCAACATGTTTCATACCCAAATGGTTAGTTAAAATGGTACGAATCGACTCGTGCGATACAGAAAGTTCGGCGGCTATCTCTCTCAGAGTTGAATGAGGATTTTCAGTCACTATTTCCTTCACTTTTGCGATGTTAACTTCAGTTGCAGAGGTTGATGGCCTACCAGAGCGAGGCAAATCTTTCATCACATCTCGACCGCTTTGGAACGCTTTGAACCACTCATAAGCACGAGTTTTTGATAAAGTCGATTCACCGTAAGCCGTCTGTAACATTTTCAGTGACTCCGAACACGAAATTCCATTAGCGATGCAAAATTTCAGACAAACTCTTTGTTCAATATTTTTGTCCATTATGAAATTCGCAATACACACTATGTATATGATATTACTAAAACCAGCACTGTATTTAATATAAATAACATATGCAACTCAAACTCCGCGCCAAAATGGAAAACAGTTGTGCCAATCTAACAACAACAAAAAAAAACAAAAATTTTAATTTGGAACCATAAACAAATCATCCATTCCCGATATTTTTTTTACCTAAAGGTAGGTACTTTACTAGCATACAATCAACGGACACAAAGCGCGCCCGTACTCAGAACTACTTATGGATCGCACAAATTGTTGCCCTGTGCGTTATCGGGCACGAAATGGCGAGACGACTGTCTTGCCCGCTGCGCCACAAGTGCATGACAAAACTGCTTTTACTGCCTACTGCCCACTGTGCAGAGGGCAGTAAAAACTGGTTTATAATAATTGAAGTTGGGGTTTTTTAACAGCTTGTTAGGATAATCTATTGCGTAAGCTACTGCACGTGTGGCGCAGCGGCTAAGACAGTCGCCTCGCCGCTTTGTGTCGCGTGTTCGGGTCCCGCGCCGGACAACTATTTGTGTGACCCATAAATAATTGTTCTGAGCCTGGATGTTTTTTGTGTATATATATATGTTTATATATATATGTTTGTAAAACACCCCGCGACACAGGGATCAGATTCCTTAGTGCGGGCGTTATCTGCCTTGAATTATTTCTTTTGAATAAATAAGTAATTCTCAAACTGATATATTACTAGTTCAGTCTTATGGCATGATAGACCACCTTAAGTACCTATCGAGTGTGTGTGTTTATAATTAAGGGGGTAATTCTTTCACATTGTATATTTTTATAGTATGGAAATGGACATTCTGATAATTTACTAAAACTAAGGCGTCCCCCACATTTGGCGTGCGCGATCCTCGGGCGTGCGAGCTGCACGGACGCAGCGCGCGCGCTGCGCGAGCGTCGAGTGTTGCCGCCGTGTGACGTGCACGCAACGTGCGCGCAACGCGCGCGCGGCGCGCTCGCGACGCTCGAGTCGCGATATTTATATATAATAAACTGACTTGTCTGAAGGGGGTTAAACGCCAAGGCGAGCGCCGCGCGCGCGTTGCGCGCACGCTGCGTGCACGTCACACGGCGGCAACACTCGACGCTCATGCAGCGCGCGTGTAGCGCGCGCGCTGCGTCCGTGCAGCTCGCACGCACGAGGATCGCGCACGCCAAATGTGGGGGACGCCTAAGACAAACAATATCAATTGGGATATGAGCAAATAAGTGCAAATCAAATTAAAGTGAACAGAAAACTAAAATTCTCTTCTTTCTCTTTGCCTTATCCCACGTTAGGGGATTCCTAATTTTCTTGCGCCAGGACCATCTGTCCTGGATTGTCGAATCTTGTTTTGGGCTTTCTCTAAAAGTTTGGTCATACTAGATCACCACGTCAAGGGAGGACGACCTGTTTCTCTTTTTTCGGGAATTGCGAGTACTTTGCGTACTTCGTGTTCCAGAACAGAAAACTAACATTATCAGGTTAAAAACCAGATGGCATTGAACAAAATTACTAATTGCAATAAAACTTTGTTACAAATTATTCTAACCATAAAACTAGCTTTCCCGGCGATCTTCGTAGCGCCATATTTTTTCGACCAAAAATCTAAAAACAATATCTCACAGTCTTCTGTCTCATTTGCACACTCACTTTTTGCATATTTTTAAATATTTGCTACTAATATTTTAAATCTGTAATAATTGCGAAAGAGCGGTAGGGCATTGCGTTCATTCGCTCAAAGAGCAGCCCGACTGGGGAAGTACCTCCACCTTACAGCAGAGATTCCTTAATAATAACATTAATAATTTTATTGTTGTGATTCCGAGTGTGAGTAAGGTCGGCAGAGCTCATTGGGGTGGGGGAAAGGGTCACCAACACTTGTTTGCTGACTCTTAAAGGCCGCCAACGCACCCGCGATTCCTCTGGTGTCGCAAGTGTCCATGGGCGGCGGTGATCTTCAAGCACTTACATAACTGTGTGTGCAAATGATGCACACTCACTTTATGAATATTTGCTGTTAATATTTTAAATGTGTAAATAATAAAAATTGTTTTCTTGTGCTGTATCCACTGGGGTGGGGTAAACTATAAATAAAAAAAAATAAAACAAACTACAAAATATCTATCTTATCTATAATAAATCACAAACAATAGTAGCTACATCAAGCAGTTACACAACTGCGCTTACAAATTTCATTATTACAATAAAATAATAATAATCCAATATATGATTCTGTTCAGTAACTCATCGATCACCTCGGCCTCTGCATCGCAGCAACTTTTTCCCCAATCTCTGTTAACATCTGAGCAGATTTTTGTATATTTTCGAATTGATAACCTATATGTATTGTTATGAGCTGCATCTTCTTTAGATTTTCTTCACTGTTTTCTAATTGATTCTCTATTGATGCCATTTCTCTAGCTGCTTTTGTTAGTAGCTGGAAATAAAAATACAATATCTTAGGATAAGTAACACACCACCAACTGATACCAAACTAGGCAGCCAGTCAACTGATAAATATACTTATATATATCTCAATACATATGTACATATTGAAGATAAATTACACAAATAAGAATGTTCATCAGGCAATGATTTGTTCTGGGTGGGGATCGAATCCACAATGTCTGACTTAACAGTCAAGGTCCCTTACCACTACACCAACAGGCCAAACATTAATAAATTAATTTTAATAATAATAATATCTAGGACACAAAAATATCTGTAAATTACTTAATCATATCATTAGACTTTAACACTAGAGTGCACGCGCGGGCTACATATGTAACCCAGCGTGTAATATTGTCGTATATAATTTTTGTTTGCCGCGCTACAGTGCAATCGTCTAAAGTATTCCTCAAGCATTACCCTCCGCTCCCGCCAGGAGCATGCCGACTCCCGCGGCTCACAGACGTCTGCAAAAATCGCCCTTGAAGTTGGTGGGCTACGCGTGTAGCCCGCGCGAGCGTTGGAGGAAATTAAGTGTTTAGTGTGCAAGTGGTGAAATTGAGGTAAATATTAAACATTTGTTGCAGTATTACTACAAAACGTACTGTTAATTAATTTTTAAGTGTTTGTTGTTTGTATTTATGAGTTTTTCATGTATCTTTATTCTGTTTTGTTCACTTTTTAGATGGCGGGTAACTCGAACAGATTGTGCGACCAAATACAAAGATGGCTGCTGGAGGATAATGAAGACGACGACATTTCGAGCGAAAGTGAGGAAGGCGGAGAATCCGTGGAACAAAGTGGCCCGCTTGGATCTCCTCACCATTCTGCTACGGAACAAGATGGCGAGGAAGACGAGGACGAAGATGAAGACGTGCCTCTATAGACTTTGGCTCGTAATGGTACAAAATGGAGAAAGATTGCACCGCCCACTTCAAGAACCAGATCTCACAACATTTTAGTGCGTCCATCAGGCCTAGTAGGTGTAGCAAAAGATGCTAAAACGGCACTCCTATCATTCCTGCTGTCAATACCTCCTACAAGTCGGATTTGATCTTGCAAGACCTTCTATTGAGCGTCGTATATCCCAACAAAATATACCCAGAGGTATTAAACTGAAAGGCAGACTACTTCGAGGATTGGCAGAACAACCCCTGCAACAAAATATGCCTATTCGGGGAGGAGTTGGTCGGTGTGCTTTTTGCAGTAGGGCTTGTGACCGTAGCTAGCGCAAGCAATGCTGCAAATGTATGAGGCGTATTTGTAGCGAACATCAGGCAGTCATGTGTCAGGAATGTATGCCAATAGACTGATTTATTACCCATTACTTTGATAAAAGATTCAATTAGATTAAAATAAACGCCTTTTGTAATAAATATTACGTTCCTAAATGAAAATAAGACTAAGAGAACTGAACCTTCCAAATATTTGTTGATATTTAAGAAGTTTATGTTTAAGTTTCAAATTATAATAAAGAATCTAAATTTTGTTGATTTTATGAGCTATTTTGATAAAAATAAATATGTTTAGTAATTATATGCTGTGTTTGACTAATTTTTTTGCCTTATTCAGAGAAATAATTGACCCATAAGTGGCTTACACCTGTAGCCCGCGCGTGCGCTTAAGGAGTATTTATGGGCGCGTGCACTCTAAATCCTTGTTTATTTGGCAAGAAATGTCCATTTGATATAAATTGAATAAAATTATAATCTTTATCTGACAATTTGAATAAAATATAGACATGAATTTTATATATAAAATTGATTTTAAACACCAAGATGACCTAAAAGGAAGTGTGTAAACAGTATTGCACACTAGAAACAATATAATACCTAAATAATATTTAAGTATTTTTTGTGTGTATATGGGGGAGTTAAGGGGGTTCGTACTATGTGATAAAAATATTTTATCACAGTATTATATAATATCTAATCATATAATATTTAATCTGACAATTTGAATAAAATATAAACATGAATTTTATATATAAAATTGATTTTAAACACCAAGATGGCCTAAAAGGAAGTGTGTAAACAGTATTGCACACTAGAAACAATATAATACCTAAATAATATTTAAGTATTTTTTGTGTGTATATGGGGGAGTTAAGGGGGTTCGTACTATGTGATAAAAATATTTTATCACAGTATTATATAATATCTAATCATATAATATTTAATCTCAGTAATATATATATAATATCACAATATTTTATCGGCGGCAGCGGCCGCCGAGCGCTGGAAAAACATTAGCCATGGATATCTCTATAACCATGGGGTTCCGCGGGGTGGGGATGGTACAGGATGGTAGCCCCGCCCCCCTCTACCTCTCCCCCCTCAAATCACTTACGTTTGAAGGCGACTTGATTTGAGATATTTACCATTTTTTGTGTTCCTTTATGTGAATGAGATAACAATTTTAGAGACGGAGTGATTGCCGGTGTTCCATGGGTTTATAGACCACATTAACCGCTTACTCAGAAGAATTAATAAATTTACTTGTCGGTCGGTTACAAAAAATAGGTATGTTTTTCTGATACCTACCTCATTTGATTTGGATCCCCTTTGTATTTGGCGTGCCAAAGAAGAGATATTGTTCATATTCACTTGTACTCTCTCTGCTAGTCTTTGTTTGGATTCAGCAAATAGCGATCGCGCGCTGCTTGACGACGCTGATGTCATTGCGTGGCTACCACACACTTATTCGAAAATTTCGAGATACAGTATATTTTCCTTAATTATTATTGTTACTTAACCAAACATACAAATTTATGTATTTTCAAGTTGAATCATTAGATTTCAACAACTGGTTACTTTGAAGTTGACAATAAAAAATGCTCGTTTGACATTGCATCAATTTGACAATGACGCAAAGTTTGACACCGAGGAGCTGGTGTCCATCCATGAAATTTCTTTCATCATTGGTGTCCACCGGTGGGTTGGATGTTGCCAGGTAATATTTGAAAAAAGATCACACGACATGTAAAGACTGCTTGAAATCAGTTGTCATCAATACTGATATATATTTTTATTTTCCTGATCCTGATGTTTAGTTAGAATTACTTCGAAAATATAGTAAAGATCAATTGCGTAATTGTTTATTTTAGTCATTGTCATAGTTGATTTGCTATGAATTAAAGGTAACGAACTTATATTTGCCGGAAGTTAAAATACCCTTATTCAGAGCTTACTGCACTGCCTTTTATATATGCAGTTTGTGGGCTAGTAACACGCAGTCACCGTGTTAACGGTTAGGCAGCTATATCATAATAAGCAGTGAATATTAAAGCAGCCCTTCCCTACAAATTGAGTTTTTGAACAAAAGATAAAATCAAAACATGTTTTTGAAGTTATACTTCTTTTGGCGCGATGGAGAAAAATGATGAGAGTGAATTTTTACGATGCGCGCGCACACCGACACCAAAAAATTTAACAACATGAAGTTAGTTTTAGGTGGTATGAAAGTGAATTTTTACGATGCGCGCGCAGATGTGCGCGCATCGTAAAAATAACAGCATGAAGCTAGTTCTAGGTAGTATGAAAATTGATAACTATGTTCAAGTTATATATTAAGAAGTATAACTTCTAACGCGTGTACATAAGTACACACAAGTTTTTTTTATTTACCTACCTATTTTTTTTGCTCTAAGATCACAAAAATATGAGCACAGGGCAATAATTTTGGAGACTGCACCATTTTTTTCATATGGCACCCCCAATTTTCTTTTTTCCGCCTCACAAAACCACTATTCGGTGCATTTATATAATAGAAAAAGTAGTCTTTATCTCTTTCGGGCCAATAGAAGTTCTTTACGTATAAATGTGATAGCGCTAAAATAATCAAGCGACGTTTCGATTTTCAACATGATTATGTGAATCCAAATAAGAGGGCTGACTTTTCGCTCGTCACGGAAGGTTTTGTGTTGTAGGAAATTTCTGTAATCTAATTCAATTATTAGCCCTCTCTCCGCAATGTTTTCCTTAAATTTTAGCTATTTGATTCTTGTACCACCAGCTGTTCTTCTTTTCTTGTTTGGTAACGCTATTGTATAGATATGCCCTTTATTTACAAGCCTATTGTGAATCAAAAACTTAACTTCATATTTCCTTAGAAAAGTAGTGTTTAGACGAAGATGGATAGAGGAGTGACGTGCGAACACCTGAACAATCTTGCTGTCGCTCTTGGGAAGGAGTTATGGCAGTCGAAAGAGGTATTTTAATATTAATTTTATGTGTACTTAACCTCAAATGTAATGTCAGTATAATAGGTAATTAGCATTCTTGGTTCTGTGTATTTATCATTGTGTAATGGTTGGAGCACCGCGTAGGTACTTCTGGCGATTACAACGTAAACCGCATAATGCATACTTGTTTATCAATGCATACCTCTTTAAACCTACCTAACTAGGTATACAATACTTCTATGTTTACTTTTTATACCTCAATGAATTTCAATTTTAATTTTATGTGGGGCTTGAAGAAAATTTAGAAAAAGCATCTTTTATGATTAAGAGTTAGTATTTTATGAACTACTCTATGGCTCTAGGACTGCTCTTTGCGGCTTTGGTAAAATAATAGCATATTCAACCACATCCTGGGTATTAATGATTTTTCTTATTAAATACCTCGACTCTTCTGATGTCAGTGTGGGTGCGTTATTGTTCTGACTGATCTTGATGAATCATATTGGGTTACTGCTGTAAAACATTTTTATTTTTCATTATTGTTCTACTAAACTGTAAACACATACTTTGTGCTACAAACTTAATGTTAAAATTAGAACTTAACAAATTATTCTATGCCCTTCTCCAATGTAGTCACAGCAAACAATTAATAATATTAATAATTTATGAGGATTTATTCTAAGTTTAAATATACATTTAGCTCTACGAAAATATAACTGAATTGTGTTTCATGTTTATGTTAAAATAAGGAGGAGAAAGATCAATTGAATATATCTCGATAATTTTGAATTGCATTGCATGTAAATGGGTGAATGAGTAACAAAGTTAATTCGGCAGTTATGTGATTGTGGTAACCATCATGTATTCTCATAATCTCCTAATTGGCTGTATGTGCTCATACTGATGTGGTATAAGAAGTCTTGTACAGCTAGCAGTCTCCATTGAGATAATGCTAAAATATACAAGGCAGGGCAAAATATGTTCCTAAACCGATAGCTGGTTTACCCTTAAGGTCTTTTAATATCATGAGCATGGGAAAGACTAGACAAATACAAAAATAAATATCTATAGGATTTTAAAGAAGCCTAATTTAAAACCATCCTAGTTAAATGCTAGTACATTAATCGAAAATTAATATTATTGCATCATAATCAGTGCATCCAATCCAATTATACTATAAAATAACTAGTAATGTACTCAAACAGACTTCACACTTATAAACCCCCTTCTTATGGCCTGCATCCTTTTAAAGTATCTTGCAGAAGCCTCGAGGTAGCTATCATGAGCATCTAAATATGGATCTATTGCTCCTTATATGTATATTGCTCTTGCAATAATAATATACGGAAGTTAAAAACAATTTGTTACGACTAACAACTGCCTCGTTGGTCTAGCAGTAGCGTGTTCACCTGCACAAAACTAGGTCCTGGGTTCAAATCCCAGGTTGGGCCTAAAAATGATTTTGGGACTTATCCATAAAAAGAACAATTTGTCAGCATCGGCCTGAAGTCTGGGAGTTGGTGGGAATATAGCCCCGTGCCTCGGGAGCATGTAAAGCCGTTGGTCCTGTACCTGACCTCTTTCCTGTTGTGTCACTAGAAGTCCCATCGGATCATGAGAGTGATAGAATAGAAAGTGCTCCTGTGTTTGCACACACCTTGTGCACTATAATGTCTTGTGCAGATCTCTATTGAGACTGGCCGCCGTGGCTGAAATTCGGCTAGGAGGACATCATTATGTATTCCAGGTGATACTGTAGTGTTTTATGTGGTGCTCTAATGTTATGTAAACTTGCTGGGTCATGTCTGAATGTCTTTTAGTAGATTGGAGGTTATTTAGCACTGAGATAAAGTGTAAAAATTATAATATAAATATCTAAGATGCCATTATGAGGTCAGCAATTATAGCAGTCCAGCAAAGATTTATCCACCTCTGTGATGGTTTTGATGTTTTACCTATTTAGATAGCACTTTTACTATTGATTTGGCCAATCCATTAATACAAGAATATTTGGTCTACAGTTATTAATAAAACATAATGATAGTCATAAAAATAATTCAGCAATAATTATAAATCCTCATCATCAAATCAGCCAAAAGATGCCATTGAAAGGCTGCACATAAACATCTCCAAAATTGCCAGTCATGCACTCTCCGAGTTACAAACACATATATTTAATTTAAACTGTGTGGTGGTGATGATATCACCCCATCTCACCCCATGGGGGCATAGAAGTCGATCCTAGTGAATATCTACCAGATGATGGGCAGCATCATCTCTCCGAGTACTATGACCATCATACTGCGATCGCCAACTCATCTGCCAAGTGTGGCGATTATGGCATATGATTATGATATTTAATTTCATTGGGAAAAATAGCTTTAACAACTATGATCCAATTTCCAGTATAAATGTTTTCAAGGATAATAACTACAAAAAGGGCTTGGTTGCCCAAGTACTAGATATAAAGTATTTCAGTTGATGGGTAATTTATAAGTGTTGTGTTCAATTAGCTAATTGAATAAATGTACCATTAAAGTATTGGTGTTATAATTTATTTTTAACTGACTTAATGTCATTGTAAACATTTATAATGATTATTTATAACTGTATGATATATATTAACTTTGTGTCCTGTTGGTATTATGGTTAACTCTAATTGCCAGTATGTGTTTATTTCACACTAGCTGTGCCCCGCGGGTATGCCCTCTTTAAGCTTTATGAATTATAGCCTATGTGTCCAGAGTGTCAGCGAACTCCATACCAAATTTTATTATAATAGCTCCAGCCATTGTGAAGAACTTTTGCCATACCTACTATTGGAATCAAATATAAACAGCTCACTTAGGACCCTTAAATTGATCCGCGGTGCTTTTGCAGCTGGCTTCTCTAGTTGCAAATCTCTCATTTTATGAGGCTATAGCCTCTTTACATCATTCTGTCTCCCGTTTTGCTCTGGAGGGAAGTGGAACTATTCATTTTCTAACTCCTCCTTTTTTCTCTCTCTGATTAAATTTGTTGTGGGATCCAAGACAGTTAAAGCGATTCCCTGGGACAGGCCTGAGCTTCACCGCTCAGTGTCATTTCATTGTGTGCCACTGTTGATCCTGGCTTACAGGAGTTGCAGTGGTGGGTAAGAGGGAGGGACCTTAAAAAAATGTTGTTGTTAAGAAGTAACAAACATACAGGCTCACAAACTTTCACCTTTATAATATTAGTGTGATGTCGTTGAATATAATAATCGCATACACTATGTTGGCCGACAGTATATCATGCATGGTACAGATGCCAGCACATCTAGCTACCCCATCTGTGAAATTTCTTTCATAGATTTTCAACTTAATCATATAAGCATAAGTGTCAATTTCAATTGGGGAAATTTGACAGATTGGCGTAGCTTGATTTGCTGGCTTCTGTACCAAACTTACGCAATGGGTTGTCACCATCTGACAGACATCTCTCCGCGTTCGCGCTTCCCCGGTTTTCGGTAACAGAATCCCATCCCTTTTCCAAAATCTCTCCCACGAAAAATATCCAGCAACCGAAGGATAGAAGTTATATAAAGACGCCAGCACATCCAGCTACCCTAATCTGTCAAATTTCTTTTATAGATTTTCAACTATATCACAAAAGCTTGAGGTTCACTTTCAAGTAGGGAAATTTGACAGATTGGGGTAGCTTGATGTGCAGGCGTCTGTACATCAAAAACGTTTATTCTGACGTAACTCATGGATCGTTGTGTGTAATATGAGTACTATAAACAATGTATCATCAGTAGTTTTTGCAGCGCGCGCCTAATAACTACTTTTAAAAGCAAGTTTTTGAAACCTTGGGTTGCATTAATGTTATTTTCATAAGAATCTTTATTTTTTGGAAAGAAAAGAAAAGCTTTCTATATCGAATGAATTGTTGAATTTATCTTGTAATTCTTTAAAAAAATATTATCATTTTACAGAATCTAACCTGTTTCGACTGCGGTTGCCCCGGTCCCAACCTCTGGATATGTCTGCAACCTGACTGCCATCACATCGGCTGCTCTGAAGTGAAGAATGATCACAGCACTTTACACCAAAAGGTAAATTTAACTTAATGATACAAATTGGCAACTATTCGTAAACAAAATCGTTTTTTATGTACGTAGACTATAAAAGCGATTTTTACAAATTACGATACAATTTAACTAAACATCATTAATTCTAGATACTGGTTGCTATTTTAAATCTTGTTTTGTCGATGCGCAGGAATTTTGTTAGTCAATAAACAGAATACATGGTTTCTCTGACTACCTAATTAATACCTTCACATTCAAGAGGAGTACTGCCGCCATGACTGTCTCGCTTGCTATGCATACAAAAGAAAATTGAACTAAAATCGGCAAAATCGATACCTCATTTCGTATTCTCCTATTTGAATTTCCAGATGTCAGATTTGTATTTTATTTTTCAGTATCTAAACAACTGGATAATTTTTCTAAGTCTCGCTGTAATCAAAATCGGTTCGCGAACTATGGAGAAATTTAAATAATAATAATAAAATAATAATTAAAAATTAATAGAAATTAATAATAATAAAAAAAATACACCCGAATTGCCATTTCTTGAAGTAAATCTATGTCTGTGTCTGAGAGTTTAATCAGGTCGGGATGCAATTTACACCGCCCTCCCGCCCGATCCATTATCAGTATAATCCCGTATTCATTAAAAGGTCAATTAGCGGAATTAACACTACATATTAATTTTGTATTTTGAGAGGCATTTAAATTGATTTTTGGAGAGACACAATGTATAGGGAAATAACTTAACACATCAATACGGGCAAAAACTAAACGGGCGGCAATAGTTATGGGAGATATCGACCTAATCTTATTAACTAAGGAGTTGAATGAGGAATATGTCTGTACAGGAAACTGGTATTTAGTAATGTTTCTAAAATCCGGGTGACAAGCAGTTATACTATTTTGTACCTAATACACACACGCAATTTTTCTTTTATAGATTTTCAACTTTATTACATAAGCATAAGGTTCACTTTCAATCGGGGAAATTTGACAGATTGAGGTAGATTGATGTGCTGGCGTCTGTACTTGAGACTCGTCTTCTGAAGACAAAGGCATTACTATTTATTTTTAATCTTACACAAAGCTATACATAAGAAACAAAAGCGAAGCATTATTACATTACTCATTATATTGTGTTCAATACGAATTTGTGCAAGTCACATAATGCTTTGTGTAAACAGCTGATAGTGCAATGAATTGAATTTATTTGTATTACATAGTAGCTAATGTGACTTAACTTCAGTTCGAAACATCGACATGGCTGATGAATTAGACAATTATACATGAATATACGGGTCTTTAGGGTTCCGAAGACAATAAAGAACCCTTATAGTTTCGCCATGTTTGTCCGTCGGTCTGTCCAGTGAGTCTTAGTACAATTATACTGCAATTTGTGATATCCGGTTTCTAGTGTCGTTGTCTTCAGTTCATCAGTTCTGCAGCGGCTTTTTTAATTCTTCATGAATGAAAGATGATGTCATTAATTTCATATTAACTAACTACTAACTTTAGATCTTTATAGGCTTTATTACTTATCCAAAAGGCGCTCATAGCTAGATGCTCTCATCGGTCCGTAAGTGATCGGCGAGGTTAAGCAACTAGGCTCGCGGTCAGTCCATAAATGGGTGACCACCAACATGGTTTCATTTCTGAGCGTTTCCGTGCTTCGGAAGGCACGTTAAGCTGTCGGTCCAGCTTGTAGTCATTAGACAACAGTCGTCAAGCCATGTCAGAGGCCTACTGGGCGGCTTGAACAACTCCGCCGCTAGGGCAACCACTGCCCATACGATAAGTAAGTACTAACCCAATAATGAATGAATGTAAACCGAAATAAATAAATTTTAATATAATGAAATACGTATGAATGATTGAAATATTTATTTGCTAAAATATAGGTACAGGGTTGTTAGGTACATTATACTTATCCTACTATATTTGACATAGATATGTCGTGCAAAAATTTTAAACAATGTCAACTATAATATCATCATCATCATATCAGCCAAAAGACGTCCACTGCTGGACAAAGGCCTCCCCCAAAGATCTCCACAATTGCCGGTCTTGCGCTATCCGCACCCAGCGATTTCCAGCGACCCGCACAAGATCATCGGTCCATCTTGTAGGGGGCCTGCCCACGCTGCGTCTTCCGGTTCGTAGTCGCCACTCGAGAACCTTTCTGCCCCCGCGGCCGTCGGCTCTACGAGCTATGTGCCCTGCCCACTGCCACTTCAGCTTGGCAATTCAAACTATAATAGAAATAATTTAAAACAAATAAAATGTCAAACACAAAAACACGATACAAAATAATACATTAAAAGAGTATTACATAAAAACATTACGTAGGGAACATGATTAAAATATATTAGTAAAGGCCGTCAACTGACAAGTAACTACTCTTGTAACATAATTGTTATTGCTTAGTTACTTTACTTATTAATAGGTTAACAGTGTTTTCTGTTAGTGGAGATACTTTTCCATTCGAACTCTTCCTCTCTTTAGCTCTTTGGGACCACTCACCATCACCACCATACCGTGTTATTATTTGTTATTCATCGTATGAGCAGTGGTGGTTACCTGGTGACAGAGTTGTTCAAGCCGCCCAATAGGTCTCTGACATGGCTTAACGACTGTTGTGTGACGACTACCACCGGTGTCGACAGCTTAACATGCCCTTCTAGTTTATTATAAACCTTCTACCAGCTATCCAGCTATACACTCAAACTCTTGAGTATAAAATGTAATAAATTAGGGTAGGTATTATAAGCCTGTTTCACAATTTAATAAAAATAAAACAATTCGATCAATGATTTTATGTTGCAGAACTTTCATTTGCACTGCGTGCATATGAATGTTTCCACCGAGAGGATCTGGTGTTATCTCTGTGAGAAGGAAGTCTACATCAGAGCAGCGTTGGCACACGCGGTAAGTTAGATGTTGTACACTTTTGTTTAACTCATCCGTTTGTTGAACACTTTGTAAAGTTCAGCAGACTAGCTAGTCCAAACTCATGCTGTTGGTGTCTATCTGAATATATGTAGCATAAAGTAATGTTCTCCTAGCCGAAATTTGGCTATGGCGACCAGTCGCAATGGAGATTAGCCATCTGCGCGGAACATATTGTGTGCGCAAAGACAGGAGCACTTTCTATTCCATCACTCTCATGATCCGATGGGACGACTAGCGACACGACCGGAAAGAGGTCAGGTACAGCACCGACGGCTTTACGTGCTCTCCGAGGCTCGGGGGTGTAATACTGTCAACTACCAGACTTCAGGCTGATATTAAGATTTTTTCTTTATACAGAAACATCCCAAAATCACTTTAGGTCTGACCCGGGATTTGAACCCAGGACCTCGTTATCTGCGGTTGAACACTACTAAACATACATTTAAAAGATTGACAGGTCTGTTGGTTCTCTATAGTAACCCTGACTGCTAAGCCAGTGGTTGTGGGTTCGATCCCCACCCAGGACAATTATGTCTACTATTGGCGCAGTCGACACCACTTTGTTGGGTACACTAACTTGAAATCCGTCTTTATTACTATGACAGGAAAGACGGTTTTGCTAATGCTGCGCGTCGACTGCCCTAATATTTTTAATAAGTTTCTATTACTTTTGCAACACAAAAACAGCATTGAAAAATGTACCGTAATTCGACGAGAGTAAGATTAAATTTTTATCTCAATATTTAGGCAAATCCAGATTCCACCGTAGAAGGTCCCAGTCGTCTTAGTGGAGTAGGCTTGTCTGCTGCAGAAGATGAACTGGACCCCGATGATATGGATTATGATGACGACGCCAGACCTCGAGGTGAGAAACATGTCATAGACAATCTTAAGTACAGACGCCAGCACATCAAGCTACCCCAATCTGTCCAAATTCCCCAATTGAAAGTGAACCTTATGCTTTTGTTATAAAGTTGAAAATCTATAAAATAAATTTGACAGATTGGGGTAGCTGGATGTACTGGCGTCTGTACATTGGTGTAGCTGATTTTATTCACACTAGTCGACCTGAAATACACGGACACACGTGGACTCTTCATCAGCGCACAATATTAACCTTTAATTCAACATACCATAGTACCACTGAAGTGCTTATGTCACCAATATATCTATACATATAATAAAATCGTAGCAAAGTCAAAACTGTACATTGAATATTTTTTTAAATGATACTTGAGGGCGTGACATTGAATATTTTTTTTAAATGATACTTGAGGGCGTGATCTGCAATCGATATCGAAGCCAAAAATATAGTTTTTAGAATTTTTGTCTGTTTGTCTGTGTGTATGTCTGGGCTAAACTCAAAACGTACTGCATGGATTTACTTCAAATTTTGCATGAATATTACTAAGAGGTCGGGTCAACATATAAGCTACATATTATCACGCTATCACCTACGGGGGATAAGCTGTGATAGTTTAACGGAGTGAGTTATTGACAAAACATAATAATAAGTGGGGTATGGCATTGATGCGGTTGTGCAGATATTAGGAGGCCTTTACACCGAGTGTTCGAGTCAATTATTTTGTGAAGTTTATCTTTTACTTAAATATTAAATTTATTTATTTACGTCGAGATATTATATTTATAAAATTTAACGCGGGTAAAACCGCGGGGCACAGCTAGTACCGAATACGCACGAGATTTCGTTAGACAAGGTTACTTCTAAAACAACAACAACCTCGCAGTATTAGATAGTTAATACCATCAGCAACAACTTCAGTTTTACAACTTTTGATAATTTGTTAGATTTTATTTTCATACAAAAAAAAGTCTAGAGAGGTGTCAAGGGACACCCGGATGGAATGAAGTTATTTCTTATTATTTATTATGTACAAAAAACATGTATACACTCAACAAAAATAATCGTCGCAACACCACACTGTTCAATGTGAAATAGAAATGAAAATATCTGGCTTGCTTTCTATAAGAGAGAGAGAGATAGACAGACAGACAGAAACATGCGCACGCCACACAGCTGCAAAAAGTGTCGTGACAACTTTTCGTAAGATTTTTTTCCGTCTAGCCCCCTTTCACAACGCGCGATAAGGAACTTCGTTCCAATAAGTATTAAATTAATTTCGCTCTTGAATGTTTATAACTCTACAAGCATCGCAAAGACGCGCACACGCGCGTGAGCTTAGCGTCGTTCGCGCGTCCCTTTTTTATGAATGAAACATAGACCTACAAATGTCACAACAGTACACCAAAACCTTTTATGATAATTTTATTTCATGTATTGGGTTATGTTATGTCTGGGAGTTCGGCCCAGAACAAAAGTTGTTGGTTATGGTGTTAGCTATTTAGTCCTGTGAGGTTGTTGGTGTTTTACAAGTAACCCAGTATACTAATCAATATCTTAACCTTACCGTTATAAATTCCCCGACTCCAACTATAATTACATCACTTTGGAAATTATACTGATACTCTTACACTGCTTGGCCGATATTAACCAAATATAGAACCACCTCAAGGATAACTGGCTTTATAATGAAAAAAAAAAGCCGCATCGAAATCGATGCATCCGTTTGAGAGCTCCGATCCCACAGACAGACATCAACGTCCAACTTATAACAACCCCCTTTTTACTTTTTGTTGTTAAAAGTGCGGCAATAGAAATAGATACACTGTGAAAGCTCCAACTATACCTGTAACTATACCTATTATGGGTCGAGGGGCAGCAGAGGCTTCATAAGAGAGTTAATTTTTATACCCTTTAGTAGCGGGACCCTGATTAACCATAAATAAGGTTGATTAGCCGCTAAACCACTCTGCCAGGAGCTCCCGCCGATCCAATATAACAATCGACGTGGATAAGCAACTAGGGATATCATGGTCAGTCTAAAGATGGGTGACCGCAAAAGTAGTATATTTTCTCTTTTTAGTTTATTGATAATTTATTTTATTTAATTCCTTTTTGACACTAATTTTATATTTACACTTTAAGCTTTCGTTTCCGGTGGTAGACATTAGACAGCAGTCGATAAGTCATGTCAGAGGCCTAGTGGACGGGTTGAATGTATTAAAAATATTAGACTTAAACTAGATAATTAAACTTAAACATAATCACTTGACAATAACTTGATACGAGCTAGCTAAATAATAGGTCTTTACCTATGAAATTGCCGTTTTGTATGAAAAAATTTAAACGAATTTTTTTCATGAATTTTTTTATTTGTATTAATCGAAGTAATCACCCATGCAATCAATGCATCTTTGCCATCGCAGTGGCAGTTTATTGATGCCCTTCTTAAAGAAATCAGCTGGACGGGAGGCAACAAATTCTTCAAAGGCATTTTGTACTGCCTCTCGGGTATTGAATTTTTTTCCCGCCAAGAAGTTATCCAAATTCTGGAAAAAGTAGTAGTCTGTAGGCGCAAGGTCTGGTGAGTAGGGCGGATGACGGAGAGCTTCCAACCCCAGTTCTTGCAACTTGGAGACCGTCTGCTGTGCAGTATGAGGTCGCGCGTTGTCGTGCAGGAGCAGCGGAGACGAGCGATTGACCAATGCTGGTTGGAGATGCGCCAGCTTCTCCATCATTGTGCTCAGTTCTTCACAGTACACATCTGCAGTAATGCTCACCCCGTTTGGTAAGAAGCTGTGATGAATCACACCGGCGCTAGACCACCAAACAGTGACCATCACTTTTCTAGGGGTAAGTTTTCGTTTAGGGCATTGTTTAGGTGCTGAACCAGGATCCAACCAACTTGCTGAGCGCTTGCGGTTATCAAACAGAATCCATTTTTCATCGCAGGTAACAATGCGGTTCAAAATTCCTTCATTTGTGTGTCTGTTGAGCAGTGCAAGGCACGTCTCGACGCGTACTTCGCGCTGGCGATCATTGAGTTCGTGGGGCACCCATTTGTCAAGCTTTTTTACCTTGCCAATTTGACGCAAATGGACCAATATTGTTTTGACGCTAACGTCGAAAGCTGCTGCTAATTCAGCCGTAGATTGTGTATCATCAGCTTCCACAACCGCCTTTAATTCGTCATTGTCGACCAAAGTCTTCGGACGACCGCGAGGTTCATTTTTCAGGTCGAAATTTCCAGAACGGAAGCGAGCAAACCAATAACAGGTGGTGCGTTGGTTTGTAGTGTTAGCTCCGTAAACGTCGTTGATGTTGCGTGCCGCTTGTGCCGCGTTGCTGCCACGACGGTACTCATATTCCATAATTACTCGAATTTTTAACGTATCCATGATGACGAAAAAGATTGAAATGCGATGAAAATGTAACACTAATCAATAAAGAAATGACTACTTTTGGAAAAAAGAATCCATGTTTTTAAAATAAAATTAATTTGAAATTAGAATTCTTAGCCAAACAAAAATTATTTTGATTTGAAATGGCCAGTACTGCAGAACGGCAATTTCATAGGTAAAGACCTAATATCATTGCTGTTATAAAATAAATTTTATAAATGTTTTAATACAATCAATACAATGTGTACCTAAATATCTATGTTACTAGAAATAATAATGTATACAACTATATTACTACAAACATGTTCTGCCTATTTACAACCGCTTTTTTAAAGTCTAGGTGAATAAAAAAAAAAAATCTCTGGCACTAGGTTAACCACTGCCCATAAGAATGAATGAATGAATTTTTTTTAAGTCTTACATTTTTCAGTTGCTATTTTATTTTAATGCTTGTTTTATTTTTCTTTTTCTCCGTTCATTAAAAAAATCACATTCAGAGGACCGCGCAGGTCTGGTGGGGCTTCAGAACATGGGGAACACGTGCTACATGAACGCGGCACTCCAAGCGCTGTCCAACACCGCCCCTCTGACGTCATACTTCCTGGAGTGCGCCGCCGCGGTCGCCGTGCTTGCTGCGGATAAAAAACCAGGAATCAGCAGGTACATTAAAAAAATAACCAGGTACCATTTTTGAGGTTTTCCAAGGCAGAATAACACTGTCACTTTATCGATTTTTAAATTTCCGAAAATTTGCACTGGTGGATGGAATGTTTTGCCCCGAAATAATCTCAGGAACCAAGTAACCGAATAAAGCTAGTGTAGTAATTGTAAAATGTTTAGTCCGCTATGTCCAGCCCGTTAGAGCATGCAACTGGATTTTATTTTGTTGCCTTTTTTGCGTAATATTAGAAACAATAGAATTACAAGAAAAGGTTTATACCCAACAAGCATAGATAATGCTTAACTTACTACGTTTAGTTTACAAAGGTGTTCATTTGGAAGCATGCTACTTTATCCGTATAAGCAAGGAAAGAGCGTCTACTATACTAAAATGTCATAACTAAAGATGCCCTGTCCTTTTCATAGGAACTATATTAGCAAGAAATGCAATGAGATTAAAATGAGTTTAGATGGTATTACATGGAATCGAAGGTTTTGTAAAATACGCTTATCTAGCTTCTGAGTTAATATAATTAACCCATAACTACTGAAGAGCCGTAAAATTACTCCGGCAAGTCGTCACAGTAATGTTATAAAGGCGAAAGTTTGTGAGTGTGTATGTGTGTTACTTCTTCACGCAAAAACTACCGAACGGATTTTGATGAAACTTTGTAGTAATATAGCATATACACACATCAACAAAGTCTAGGGATACGTTATTTTGAAATCAAACATGGCTTTATTGTTTAAAACCTATTTAGTTTCCTTAAAAAGTTTATTTACAGATTTAAACCTTGTCTATTCTTTATTCAAAATTTAAAAATTAAAATGAGAAACAAATGAAAACACGCAAAGCACAGCGCAATCTTGGGTTGTATCTAATTTCAAGAAGTTGCATTAAAAATTTTTTTGCGTGTTAATTGAAGAAAACCTGATAAATTGTTTTATTTTCTTTTCTCAATTGGTTGTGTAAGCTTTTTAAATTTCGGCCATGAAATTATCTTTAATTCTTCCATTTACAGTCATAACAAAATGTTTATAGTTTTCTAGATAATCAATGAAATGTTCAATATCCCTAGATTGTGTTGATGTGTGTATATCCGACATAGGCTATAATTTATAAAGTTTAACGTGGGTAAAACCGCGGGGCGCAGTTAATTAGAAATAAATGACATTAAAATGAGTTTATGATATGAGATGAGAATATTATAAAGGTGAAAGTTTGTGAGTGTGTATGTTTGTTACTTCTTCATGCCTAAACGGCTGGAGCGATTTTAATAAAATTTGGTATGGAGTTGACGGATTAACACATGGCTATAATTTATAAAGTTTAACGCAGGGTCAGTTAGAAATAAATGAGATTAAAATGAGTTTAGTCGGTATTATATGGAATCGAGGGCTTTATAAAAATACGTTTAGCTATATATCTTCTGAGTTAATATACTAGATCCTTAGTTACTGAGGAACCGGAAAATGACGCCGGCAAGTCAACAGTAATAATTATTTATTATAGATTTTTTTTACAGAGCATACCAAAAATTAGTAAAAGAGATGTGGAGTAGGAAGACAAGAGGCTATGTTGTACCTAACGGCATTCTATATGGCATTCGTAATGTGAGTATTACATATCTTTACTTGGATATTATATTCTTCATCTATAATTCTGCCTTTTTATTAAAACAAAAAATTGATTACATTACCTTCTAATTAATCTGGAAGTACCTAATAGGTGTTCATAACTAGGTTCACGTTTATTTAAACATATGTCGCAGTCATAAATTACTATATCCTTTCTTTGAGTTGCTTTTAGTTCTCTTTAATTTCTTGGCATAAATCAAGCCAAGCCATAGCCAAGAAGTAAAAAAAAATACAGCGTTATTCGACTTTTTCTGTGTAATAAGTGATTTGTATAGTGACTTATAAGCGTAAATGTTAACATTTGAATAAATCTAGAAACATTAAAAGCATTAAAATGAAGTGAAATTATTATTATTTTATCCGCCACAATATATTTACCAGTTACATTTATGTATAGTCGTACATTTATGTATTGACGGTCACCGTAGCCTAGTTGGTAGTGATCCTGCCTACGAAGCTGGTGGTCCTGGGTTCGAATCCCGGTAAGTGCAAATATTTATGTGATGAGCACGAATATTTGTTTCTGAGTCATGGATGCTTTCGATGTATATAAGTATTTATCTATCTATATAAGTACGTATATCGTCGCCTGTATATCGTCACCCATAGTACAAGCTTTGCTTAGTTTGGGACTAGGATGATCTGTGTGACATTGTCCCCAGATATTATATTATTATATATTATTTATAGTCACGGTGAACAATTACTATGCTTAGTTTGTGTTAGATGGCGCTGTGTGATATGTCCCGTATTTTTACTATTATTATGTTTAAATTCTCAACTACATGTTTGAATTTCTAATCATATAACAATACCTGGGTCTATACCGGCTAAGTCGCCGAACATCGTTTTCGTAAAAGGCGTTCAAATAAATAAAGGTTAAATTGATTTAATCAATCGTTAAATCGGCTTCCATGACAACATGTGACATCATAAATGGTCCGGAATCGATTATCAACGTTGAAGCCGATTTAATGATTTATTAAGTCATTTTTAACCTGTAATTATTTGAATGCCATTTAAGAAATCGATGTTCGATGACTTAGCCGGTAGAGCCCCTGGTGGTGAACTTCAAACTGAATGGTGATGATAAATTTGAATCGCTTAACTCAGATCAGCGTATTAAAAACAATACATTTTGAAGTTGAGGGGTAGCACCGCTAGTGTAACATGACGGGTTGCAAATATGGGTGATTGGTAAATACTTGCCTTTCACGCCGCAGGTCGTGGATTCGATTCCCATCCAGGACAGATATTTGTGTGCATGAACATGTTTGTTTGTCCAGAGTCTGGGTGTAATTATCTATATAAGTATGTATTTGCAAAAAAAGAGTAGTATATGTAGTATAATCTCAAAAATGGGAAATCATAAATTTAATCGTCCGGCGGGTCTCGAACCTGCACTATCTACCAATCCGGGGTAGGTGCTCTGCGTTAAGCTACGAACGATACACGCTGGCAGATCAAATTTAGGATTATATGTAGTATATCATTTATCTGGTTTCCATAGCACAAGCTCTGCTTAGTTGGGATCAGATGGCCGTGTGTATATAATGTCCCGGGATATTATTTATATAAATTTCAATGTCCAGGTACACCCCATGTTCCGTGGCTACCATCAACACGATACGCAGGAGTTCCTGCGTTGCTTCATGGATCAGCTGCATGAAGAGCTCAAAGAGCCGGTATGTTACAATTTTTTGATATAAAACTTCTTAGTCGCGTTTCGGTAATAGACAATTCAGGGTATTATTTTTAAAGAACTCTTTACGTTTATGCACATTTCGTTACGTGGAAGTTTAGAAAATAAACATAAGAACTAGAGAGAAAGAGACCCACGATACAGAAGTGTAGCAAAAGAGAGCGACGTATAATAATGTCCTGTGTTCATCCTAGGTCGGGACGAAAAGTGATTTTTTGGATGAAAAAGTGATTGGCGGTATTTATATAACTCCGTGCCTCGGAGTGCGGGTAAAGCCGTCGTTCCTGTACCTGATCTCTTCCTGGTCGTGTCGGATTATGAGATTGATGGAATAGAAAGTGTCCCTGTGTTTGCGCACACGCTAGTGCTCTATATGTTTCACGCTGATGGCTTGCTGTCATGACCGTAATTCGACCAGGAGGACCTTATTAGTACAGTACCATTTAAAAATTAGAACCAAAATCACATGCCGTGTCTACGGGATGATGGAACCAACACTCGCACAGTAAATAAACTAGCTAGATGCGCTCACCGATGGCAAGGTTTTTTCATTTTTTATTTCATTTATTTCAGTAACAATTTTACATTTTATTGAAAATTTACATTAAATTATAAAATTTAAACAAACAAAGGTACAATAGAATCATAAATATACAATAGAAATTCATTAATAACACACTAACCAAAAAAATTGTTAAAAGATTAAAACAACTAGGCGCGCGGTCAGGCCATTGACGGGTGACCGCCAAGGTAGTTTAATTTCTGTGTCCGTGCTTCGGAGGGGCGCGTTAAGCTGTCAGTCCCGGTTAAGCCATGTCAGAAGCCTACTGAAGTTGAACAACTCTGACACTAGGGGAACCACTGCCCATACTATAAGTAAGTAACTATACTTATAGTATGGGCAGTGGTTCCCCTAGTGTCAGAGTTGTTCAACCTCAGTTGTCCAACCGGGACTGACAGCTTAACGCGCCCCTAGGTTGATTTTATTTTAAGGTGGTGTATTTTTTTTAGGTATGGGACAGCACATCGGACGACAAGCTCACTTCAGAAGCTGATGGTGACCATCAGGACAACAGGAACGTGCACATCCGACGGAGGGCCGCTTCCTCGGGGGGTAAGGAACAACTTCTCATTTAGACTTGAGTTTACTATCGCATCAATAAGTCCTGTAGCAGAATTACTAGGAAAAAGACTGTCATTCTGACTTATCAAATCTATTTATCCTACTAATATTATAAATGCGAAAGTTTGTGAGTGTGTGAGTGTATATGTCTGTTACTTCTTCACGTCTAAACTGCTGGAGCAATTTTAATAAAATTTTAAGAGTTAACCCAACTCCTTCCAAATTCCCTTCAAAAAACGTTGTGGAATCTTTAGTAGGCCTATGTCCAGCAGTGTCTTACCGTAATCATTTTCTTCGCAGCCAGCGACGCACCGTTTTTCGCTCGGATGAGGAGAAAATCACCAGCGCCGTCTTCATACAGCGAGTCTCGGACCGAAGGATATTTGAGGTGAACATTTCTAGCCTATTAGAAAAACGAAGTTCTTTAAAATTAGTACATACTTGTTATGGATGTGTTTGATATACATTCACAAAACATTTAAATACTACCTTGCACAAATCTTGTTATTTATCTACACAACTGATGACTGAAATTTGTTGCGGGATCCAAGACAGTTAAAGTGATTCCCCGAGATATGCCTGCGTCCCACCGCTCAGTATTATTTCGTTGTGTGCCACTGTTGATCCTGGCTTGCAGGAGTTGCAGTAGAGTAAGAGGGAGGGACGGGTCCCGATTAAAAAAAAACTGATGACTTCCTGTCTCTAATTCTATGTACAATAAAAACCTTTATATAATTTTTCATTTTTCCGCTGTATGTATTCATTGTATGTGTACTCATGTGAGTATATTCATTATGATTCAATTTAATGAGTTTCTGAAACGCTGCCTAATTCCCTATTCCCATAATTATTAACATATAGCGGTTTCTATATATGTAATTGACGCAGGCTATAACTCTTAATTATTAGATTATTATTCGACTGCGCGTGTGGCGCAGCGGTTACGACAGTCGCCTAACCACATCGTGTCTCGGATTCAATTCCCACACAGGACAACTATTTGTGTGACCCATAAATAGTTTTTCTAAATCTGGACTTTTTTAGTGTCTGTGAATGTGTGTGTAAAGTACCCCGTGGCAAATGGATTCAATTACTTAATGCGGGCGTTATCTTTTCAATAAAAATCATAAAAAACGAGTGTACTTTAGACCATACGACTGAAGTAAAAGAAGAAGTCTGTGTAAGAAAGAGAGAAAGAAAATGAGTGCTCGCACTTCTCTCTTGCCCCTACCGATTAGAGAAAGAGTTACCTTCCATATATTAATATGGAACGTAACTATGTCTCTTTCTATCTTCACTAACTTGTATCTTCATCTCCCTCTTAACTTTCGTTCCCGATACCACTCATCACCTCGCCCCATCACACTTTTCGTAACTCTTTCTCGTCACGCATTCACCAACTTAACTTAAAACTTAACTTTACTAAGTTTAGTCAAAGTCAAAGATTTATTCGCGAGTAAATATGGTTTTAAAAGCTCTTACATTGGTAGCACAATAGTAGCGTAACATATCTAATCATATAATAATGACATGCAAATATGTGTAGACAATTATTTGGCCTGCAGGAATTCCTTTACATTATAGTAGGAAGGAAATAAACTGTCGTTCAACCACTTCACTTCTTCTTCGAATGTCTTCTCACTCCTCAAGCCGATATGACGGATCATTTACTGTTCGAGCAGTGCGTTTGTGGAATGCCCTTCCACATCTAATTCGCGCTACAATATCTCTTGATGTGTTTAAGAGAAAACAAAAGAACACTTCTATGTCTTATATAAATATATGTATTTCTGTGTGCAATAAAGAATAAATTAAATAAAGTAATTCTCAATTAGCCATTTGCGTAAAGCCTTTTTGAATCGACCCATTGAAAGTACCTTAATTTGGTCAGGAGTCTTCTTATTAGCGTAAGAAGAAACACAAATTATTATAATAAGTAATTTTTACGGTATTTATTGGTTTTATATTAATCTAGTTGGTGGTTGTATGTTTAGGGTACAAACACAAGATAGTTTGCCCTCACGCCACCGTCGGTCCGCGAGCTTCGCCGGCACGCACCACCTACAATACAACGTGTTCACACAGCAAGCCAATGGTAACATTTTTTTAAATATGTCTTCTAACAACAGAGAAAACGCTTAACATGAAAAAACCATTAATATTTTTTATTATTTTTATTGGACTATCATTTCTTTTTTCATCTAGTACTTCATAACTGAGTTTATTAAATAAATTAAAACTATACATTAACATCTACTTACAGGTCCTGATTCAACAACTCGAGGTCCTAACCAAACACTGGGTGGGTCTGAGTCATCTTTGTCGTGGTCCAGCGAAGCTGAGGAGCGGTACGAGACCTGCTCGAGTGGAGCTAGCGACGCGCCCGACTCCAGGACTTTGGCACCGTAAATAGACTTCTTTTTATAAATAGCTAAACCACCGCACGAATATTCCGTATAAGAAGGTTCGATTTAAGTAATGGCATTCCAACCGTTTTGGCCGTGCAAGTTTCGGGAAGTTTAACCCCAAATCGGTCATAGCGTATTTCGTTCATTCAATGGTTTTAGCTTTTATTAGCACACCATAGAGTTTAAAATGAGGTGGAAGCTGGTATAATGTCCAATTAATAGTTAACGATTTTTAGATTGGCATGTGAAATGAAAATGTTAACGCCATCATACATCAATACAATAATGTGACGTGATAAGTGTATGGGTCGCAAAGACCCTTGCCAAAAAACCTAGAATAATCGGCCAAGTGCGAGTCGGATTCGCGCACGAAGGGTTCTGTTCCGTTATCTTTAAAAACAGCATAAAAATCACATTTGTTGTATGGGAGCCCCACTAAAATATTCATTTTATTTTTAATTAATTATTTATTTTTAAAGTGAACTAGCGGCCCGGTACGTGCTTCGCTACGTATAAGGCATAGTAATAAAAGTTTTTCAAGACTTTTTTTAAATTTTCTCTACGTACAAACCTTCCCTGGACTTCCACGAATAATTCAAGACCAAAATTAGCCAAATCGGTAAAGGCGTTGTTGAGTTATAACTATTTATAACATTACAACGAAAAGTGGCATTGATTTTTATATATATAGATATATAACTAAATATTCAACATATAACGAGAAAAAATTCACGTTTGTTGTCTGTGAGCCCCTTTAAATATTTATCTTACCGCAATTACAACAAATATAACTATAACAAACAGAATTTATTTTAGTTATATTTGTTGTTATTGCGGTAACAGAAATACATCATCTGGAAAATTTCAACAGTCTATCACAATTCATGGAAGCCGATCGAATGAATGATTTAGTTATCTTTTTAACCTTAATCTAAACGCCGATCAAGATCACTCATCATGTTTTTAAGACAACCATCGCCATATGGAACCCAATCCCTTTGCCGCGGGGTACTTTACAAGCATAGAATTGAGCATAATATCACGATAGTTTTGTCAGAGAACATTTTCAAATTATGTAGTGGGCGTTTATTCGTAATAGGATGTTGAGCTTAGATTGGTGAAGGGACTGATTTATTTTATACTAGCTGTGCCCCGCGGTTTTACCCGCTTTATACTTTATAAATTATCACAGCTCCTCCCCCTTAGGTGATAGCGTGATAATATGTAGCCTATATGATGACCTTTTAGTAATATTCATGCAAAATTTGAAGTAAATCCATGCAGTAATTTTTGAGTTAAGCCCGGACATACATACAGAAAAACAGACAAAAATATTTAAAACCTATATTTTGGCTTCGATATCGACAGTTGACCACGCCCCAAGTATCCTTTTTAAAAAATATTCAATCTACAGTTTTGACTTTCAGTTGAGATTTTATTATATGTATAGATAAATACAGGCCCCCTACAAGATGGACCGATGATCTTGTGCGGGTCGCTGGAAATCGCTGGATGCGGATAGTGCAAGACCGGCAATTGTGGAGATCTTTGGGGGAGGCCTTTGTCCAGCAGTGGACGTCTTTCGCCTGATATGATAATGATGATAGATATTTGTTGTTGCACAGGAAGAGTGTGGGTGTGTGTGGCGGTGGCGACGGCTCCACAGGCAGCGTTCGGTATCGATCCGTCATCTCCGACGTGTTCGATGGCAAGCTGTTGTCTTCTGTGCAGTGTCTCATCTGCAATAGGGTGAGTGACAGGGTGCAAAATGACAAGCACAATGACTCCATTGGTAGTGAACCTTCTGATCCAAAGGTTGCGAGTTCGATCTTCGCACAAGACAAATATTTGTGGTCATGAACATGTCTATTTATCTTTTTCTGGATGATTTCTCTGTAACGTATGTTTGTATTTTTTTAAACGCTTGGGATTTGGGAATCTAATCCCTGGGTCGTGGGGTACTTTACAAACATATAATAGACGGACACAAATTACATCCAGAGTCAGAACAACTACTTATGGCTAAACACTAATAGTTGTCCTGGTCGGGAATTGAACCCGGGACACGAAGAGACGAGGTGACTTTCTCAACCGCTGCGTTACACGTGCAGTGAATCTATATATTAAAAAAAAGTATTTAATTCATTGCAAATTTTGCTTAGTTTAGGCTAGATAGTGCGTAGTGATATGGCGCAGAAATAAAAAAAAAAACAGCCAAGTGCGAGTCGGACTCGCGCACGAAGGGTTTCGTACCAGTATGACTGACCGTAGCGTTCTGGGCACATTTTCAACTAAACGCATATTTGAACTAGACTTACAACCTTAAATAATAATAATATTTTAACTCAGGTATCAACGCGTGTAGAAACGTTCCAAGACCTATCGCTCCCGATCCCGTCCCGTGAGCACTTGGCCGTGCTGCGCTGCCAGCAGCCCATACTCAACCACCACGTGCCACACGGCGCGCAGGAGTCATGGGTAAGTGGAAGTGGAAGCTGTAAGGAAAAACTCGCCGTAAATCCTCTGAGGATGAAACTTTACACACAGAGAGAACAAAATTTTCAATATAATATAATTTTATTGAAATTTCTTTTCGTTGACTGAGAATTCATTCTATGCGGTTTTTTGTATGAGGACCTCCTCATACAAAAAACCGCTTAGTTTCCAGAAAAATCCTAAATTGAAAATGTTATTATCAAACGGTTTGTATTATTCTTAAAACACATGATAGGTTGATTATACTACTTGTATCGTCTCTTGGCAAGCCCGCCGGTATAAGCTACCGATAGATGACCGTAAAATCGAGTTAACAAACGCATTTCTTAAGCACATTTGCGATTTATATGTAGAAAAGTAGTTTAATTGAGTTGTGAAATGGATGAGTTTATACGAAACAGTCTACATTTTGTCCCCCTTTTAGTAGGGTTAGCCGAGTTGCAGTTGGCAAAAACCAATTCGTCTGCCGTAAGCCCGTTAAGTATTGATAAGGTACATGTTGCTGGGTTCAGCTAATGGTACATAATGTAAACTGTTACCAGAAACCCATGATAAGGTTAGATTTAAATTGCATTTGCAATTGCATTGATAAATGACTGGCCTGATCTGGGGATACATCAGGGAAGCTTCCTGGAACCCTATTGGGGCATTTTTGTTTGATTATTGAATAAACAAGCATTCAATACATGAAAATGTTAGGCCTACTATATCCTACTAATAATATAAATACGAAAGTTTGTGAGTATGGATGAATGTATGGATGTTTGTTACTCTTTCATGCAAACTTCTAATAGGGTTTTGAGTAGTAATTAATGTAGCTTTTATTTCCGAAAAACACAAAATATAAAATTTATAAAGTTTAACGCGAGTGCAATCGCGGGGTACAACTAGTAAGTTATATTTTTCGTAAGTAGTTCCACTAATAAATATTATTTTCAGGTATGGTGGGTGCTGAGCTGGCTGCGGTCGTGGTTCTACGGGCCTGTGGTGTCGCTACAAGACTGCTTAGCTGCCTTCTTCAGCGCCGACGAGCTTAAAGGCGATAATATGTACAGGTTAGGAACGTGTCTATTTAAAAGACCCTAAAAGTTGCAACACTGTAGTAAACTTCCCCACCCCTATCTTTTTTTAATTCTTTCTATCTCTAGCTAATTTTGTAAAATACTGCAAATCGTAAACAATAAACAACGTAAATTTGTTATAAATTAAAAGAAATACTTATCCTTACCCAGGGTGATTTGTTAAACACCAACAACCTCCCAGGACTAAATTGCTAAGATCATAAGCAACAACTTTTGTTCTACGAGTTCGGATATAACACATGAAAAAACAAGTTAAAAAGTTTTTGTAGTACTACTGTCGTGACATTTGTAGGTCTATGTTTCAGTCATAAACGAAAGAACGACTCTAAGCTCGTGCGCGTGTGCGCGTCCGCGTCTTTGGGATGCTCGTAGAGTTAGAAACATTTAAGAGGGAAATTAAATTAATACTTAATATTTTTTTACGAAAATAAAATGTAACAAATTATCAAAAGTTGTAGAACAAAAGTTGTTGCTTATGATGTTAACTATCTAGTACTGCGAGGTTGTTTAGCGTTTTAGAAGTTACCCTGTATAATGGTTCAAGAGATAGATAGAATACTTCTTATTGTAAACACTCAAACAGGAAAAATACATTGGACATAAATATCATACTGCTAGTTAAAAAAAAAAGTATAGTAAAAAAAAGAATGCATAATGCGATAAGCATACTCTTTTTTGTTTCTTTAAGTACTTTTTTTTCTTAGAGGCATGTTTAAGAAATCCTTTCATCGTTATCCCTTTTTTTAATAAATAACTTTGAATAAATAACTTGTCTTTTTCTTCGTTTATTAACTCGAGTTTCACTAAGTCTAATTTCCTCTCCAGTTGTTCCCGCTGCAATAAACTCCGCAACGGTGTCAAAATGTCAGGCGTAGTGCGTCTTCCAGAAGTGCTATGTGTTCATCTCAAGCGGTTCCGCCATGAACTGATGTTTAGTGCTAAAGTTGGAGCCAGAGTGTCTTTCCCCATCAATGACTTGAACATGGCACCTTACACGCATAAAGGTAAAACAAATTAAATACAATTTCCACTGAGGTATTCATAAACAATATAATTATTTTATATAGATATAAAAAACGCCTTGTTCCTAGAATGCTACCCAGAGGTATCCCATGTTAAATAGAAAGTGAATACAGTTATTATTTACTCTATCGTCAATACATCATGTTGAGCTAGTTTACAGCAATTTGATATAAAAAGATATTATCTCTTGTTTTTTGAGGCTTCATCTTTATTAATTTATTTATATGAGTCGCAGTCTCAAAAGCCTTCGATAAATCCACATGTATGGGCTAAGTTGCCAATCAATTATAATCATCTACAATAGCATCATCAAAATAAACTCATGATATCGCTTTTGCACAGCAAAATAAAAATAAAATAAAAAAGGTTTTTATTCACGTAGACTTTAAAAAAGCGCTTGTAAATAGTCAGAACATGTTTGTAGTAATATAGTTGTATACATTAGATATTATTTCTAGTAACATAGATATTTAGGTACATCTTGTATGAAAACATTTATAAAATTTATTTTATTACAGAAATGATATTTAGGTAGCTCGTATCAAGTTATTGTCAAGAGATTATGTTTAATTATCTAGTTTAAGTCTAATATTTTTACTACATATTGTCAATGGTTCTGTCTATATTAAAGGTATTATTATTATGACGGACCTTGTGTTAATAACGACGGTCGCGCTTTAATGCTACCACCGGATCCAATGCGCCCCAACTGAGAAGACCCAGCGAAACAAACTCAGTGGGTTCATCTACTACCGGTTTCAACACGACCCAGTTGAGACGGTCCGGCGAAACATACTCAAGCGGGCATGAACACGGGATTTGGTCCAATTAGGGTAATTATTTAGTAGGCAAACACAATATATGCTCGATCGGTTGTCTGAATGCTTATTATTTTAGATTATATTTAGGTATACAAAAGAAAAACTTCGAAACAATAACATTATTCATTTTGAGACAGAGTCAATAATTTTAAATTAAGTATATGATAGCAATCATTTACAGATAGTTCACGTAACACAGCAGATCAGTCATGTCTATATGGCTACAAGATCTCCAGCATTGATTAAAAAGCGTTTTGTCAACAATGTTTACCTTCCAGCTAAGTTGTTTTATAAAAAATCACATAATTTCTTGTATTTTAGAAAAAAATACTGCAATCATCTTAATATTTTAGTATTCCAAAATATTTACATTACATTTTAAGAGTTTTTATTTTTGTAAATATGGAATATTGATTGCAGTTTTGGAAAGTCCATGCAATCATACATCCAATAATCCACTTAAATGCGTGATAACTTGGGCATTACATTCTGGGCTTTAAGCATTTCCCAATTTAGATCATATGTTTGCTTAAGTCATAGTTAAAAACTCACAGAAATTAACTCTTAATACACATCCAGCATATGGAATATTCTTCGTCTATCTCATGTCGGCAGTCTTACCCATGTATATCGCGTACGGACCGGTAAAGAAACCTGCGTATCCCGCGGACCGGTAAGGTATTGGTCGGACCATATAGAGAGTCTACGCTGTCTGTGAGTCTCCAATCCGAAATATTAGAAGATTCACGTATAAAACCAAAGTTGTCTTTCTAATAGAAAGTAGGCCTTCAGAGGTGCCATTCAAATCGCGATGTAACTATTTTCACCATTCTGTTCTCAGATTGCACTTCTAAAATAACACGATACGAGCTCTGCGCTGTGATATGTCACGCGGGTACGGCTGGCGGTGGACATTACACGTGTATCGCCCGGAACGGACGCGCGTGGTACACGTTCGATGACCATTGTGTACAACCTCTGCCGCAACATCATCTGCCACACTGCGAAGCCTATGTGCTGTTCTATAGGTAATATATAACATCATCATCATATCAGCCGAAAGACTTCCACTGGACAAAGGCCTCCCCCAAAGATCTCCACAATTGCCGGTCTTGCGCTATTCGCATCCAGCAGTTTCCAGCGACCCGCACAAGATCATCGGTCCATCTTGTAGGGTATATATAACAACTTATAATATACTAATAATATCCTGGGACATTATTTACACACGGCCATCTGATCCAAAACTAAGCAGAGCTTGTACTATGGAAACCAGATAACTGATATACTACATATACTATTTTTCTTTTGTAAATACATACTTATATAGATAATTAAATCCAGACTCAGGACAAACAGACATGTTCATGCACACAAATATCTGTCCTGGGTGGGCATCGAACCCACGGCGTCCGGCTTGAAAAGTAAGCATTTGCCAACCACGCCAACAGGCCCGTAAATAGGTAATATTTTCATGGTTTTGGAATGGGCATGTTTGGTACATGTTGTATGATTATTATGTCCTTTGCCACATTATCATCAGTCACTTTGTGATAGGCTGGTTGGTAAATGCTTGCCTTTCACGTCGCAGGTTGTGGGTTCGATTTCCACCCAGGACAGATATTTGTGTGCTTGAACTTGTCTGTTTGTTCTAAGTTATGGATATAAGTAGGTATTTAGAAAAGAAAGTAGTATATCAGTTATCTGGATTCCATAGTACAAGCTATGCTTAGTTTGGGATCCGATGGCCGCGTGTGAATAAATGGCCCAGGAAATTATTATTATATTCTTTCAAATATGGAATTCATTATCTTAATTTATTTCTTTCTTTTTTTTGTAGAAACACATCTAATTGAAAAGAATATTATCTTTTAACCAATTATATTTAATTACAGAAAAATCAACCCCCAAATGGCGACGCTACGACAGAAGGCGGCGGAGATACTAGAGTCCACCACCGTCGAGCCCAACGACATCAAGTTCTACATCTCCAAGCAATGGATTAACAAGTAAAGCATTTGTATAGATAACTGTATAAATCATATCCATCATGATATGATTAATACAGAACGTTTTGAAAAAGTGGCTTATATCCAATGTGTTTTACAATCTCATTGAGTATTTTGCCAAAAAGTAGTCCTTTTTTCTATAAATTATAATAAAAAATTCCACAAATACAGGTATATTATAATAATAAGAATTGTTATGTACTATTTATTATGTTTAATTCATAAGCCTTACTGTTGCATGCCCAATACGGGTAACTGTTGATACTCAAAATTGTATACCATCTACAACCATGTACACAGTTTTAGCAATAAAGAAATCTTTATCTTTATCATCATATTAGACGAATGACGTCCACTACTGGACAAGAGCCTCCTCAAGAATGTGGGGGGATATGCCATAATCGCCACGCTTAGCAGACTGGTTGGCGATCGCAGTTTGGTTAGTCATAGTTCGCAGAAAAACGCTGCTGCCCAATCTCTAGTAGATATTCCCTCGGCACGATTTCTACGCCTTCCATTTATATCCAATCTTACTATCACAAGCAGAACTTAGATCCCGAAGAGTATTGAAAGTGGTCAAGGTGTAAAGGATTTGGCGATTTAATATGAGATAAGTTTCTATAATGTAAACGAATACTTTAATGTAAGGTTTAATAATTATTATTTATTTTGTAATATTGATCACTGTTATCATGTAGGTTTGGTATTTGTATGCCATGATATAAAGATGGTAAATGTGTGATACTATGAAAATATTGTCATCTATTTGTATGTACACCACATTTATGCAAATAAATATTTTTGTATTTTGTATTTGTATAAGTATTGGTGCTGGATATAGTCAATGTTTTCTAACGCTGTAGGATCTTTATGATATTTTTTTTTCTACAGATTTAATACCTGGGCGGAGCCAGGTCCCATAGACAACAGCGACTTCGTGTGCTGGCACGGCGGCGTGCGGCCCGACCGTGCTCCGCATCTCCACCACCTGGCCGCGCTAGTCCCACAGCCGCTCTGGGAGTTCCTGTATCTGCAGTATGTATAGCATAGATATTACACTATTATTATAAAGGTGAAAATTTGTGAGTGTATATGTTTGTTACTTCTTCATGTTTAAACGGCTGGAGCAATTTTAATAAATTTTGGTAAGGAGTTAGCTAACTATGGCTATAATTTATAAACTTTAACGCGGGTAAAACTGCGGGGCACAGCCAGTAAGAAATTAAGCTCGGAACTGAAGGGTTCCCGTGTTCTTAATGCCTTTAATTATTATGTTGTATTTTCTCTAAGCGGTCAAAACATACTAAGTATTGTGGACTCAAACTAAAAAAAACTATTGCACATTCCAAAATACTACGTACGAAAGAATAATAGAGAGTTTTATAAGTCAGACGATGTTTAAACGCGGCCCATATTGTTGTATGATCGAGAAATAATAAGATATATGTGATGATTTTTAAATAAAATAAATAGAATAGATTGATATTTTTTCACGTAGACTTTAAAAAAGCCCTTGTAAATAGTCTGAACATGTTTGTAGTAATACAGTTAAGTAGGTATACATAAAATTTCTAGTTACATATTATAGATATTTAGGTACACGGATTGTTTAAACATTTCTAAAATTTATTTTGTAATAGTAATGATATTTAGCCTACCTCTTTTGCCAGAAAACAATTCAAGAGACTTGGATGCAAACTCTATAACACCACAAATAAAAAAGAAAAAATTGTAGGACTAAATAGCCATGAGGTTAAAAAGATAGCTACTAGTTGGCTACTGCAACTGGACTACGAAAGTACCGATGCGTTTTAAATTTTTTTTGAATAATAGATTAATTTAAACTTACCATCCACCTCACAAACACACACACACACAAACCTCAGAAAACTCAGTAGGAATCCTTTTTTTAAATATTTATTTCTTACATAAAATTACATTGTATTTAAATGTGTTAATTTAGAGTGACTCAATTCCAAGCTGTTTTTGTCACTTAAATAATCAGAAGTTTTGTAGTAAGCCCTGCTACACAATTTGGTTTTAATAATTCTTTTAAACTTATTCATAGACATTTCTCGGATATCACTGGGAAGTTTGTTATAGAATCTTATACATTACCCCATAAAAGAGTTACTTACTTTGTGGAGACGGGTGGTATGTAACACAAAGTTGTGCTTATATCTTGTATTTATATCATGGGTATCGCTCCTTTTACAGAAGGAGTCTTTATGTTTATGCATATAAATTAGATTTTCAAATATATATATATGAGATGCTACAGTCAGAATGTTAATCTCTTTAAACTTCTCTCTCAAAGATTCTCTCGGACTCCGTTTATATTATGGCTCTTACAGCTCTTTTTTGCAATACAAATATGGTGTTAATGTCCGCAACGCTGCCACAGAATAAAAAGTACTTACGTACAGAAGCGGCTCTTCGCGGAACAATTTATAGAAATAGCGACTCTTGCTACTAAGCAACTAAGTGCAATTCAGCTTGCATACGCGCTCAGTGCCTACCGCGATATTCACCTAAACGCTGCCGCTCTCTTCTAACGCATTACACTGTCGCTGTCGGACACGGAGTGTCCTAGCGTAGGGTTCCCCGCTTGCCGCTGTTACTGTGATACCTATTCATCGTCTATCTACTTATTAACTACATAATCTATGTTATGTTTGATCCGTATATATTACACGGTAAATTTTTACAAATGTGATATTTTTGTTAGGTTATTTAAGCTGGCTCGACGAACTTTAACTATACTAATTCATAAATATCTCCTAAAAGCGTGGACCGATTGGCATGACTCAAACGGATAAAATGGTTTTAGACCTAAATCTTTAATTTGACACCAAAATCGTTAAGATATCTCGACAAACAAAAAAATCACATTTTCAAGTTGCTCTCGTAATTATCTTACATGTTTGAAACATAAGTTTCAAACATGTAAGATAATTACGAGAGTATGAACCAATTCTCTTAAAAACTATCTTGGCCAACAAAAACGTTAAAACTAGAGTCTATACGACTGAAAACACATTATTTGGAATCTAATTATAAATAATGAACACCTACAAAATCCCTACTTTGGTATTTAAAATAATAATTTGAACTAACCTTTCCGCAACTGTAGGTAATGTAAAAACTGATAAAACCTTGTCCCCATTTTTCGACAAACATCCAAATTAACAATACCTAGCACCAGATTTGTGATGACGAGACATTTTTGTTGTTCAATATTTATAGTATTAAGTAGAGAGCTGCCAGTACTTTTTAATCCGTGGCGTATGGCGCTGCGCGCGAGCGGTCGGCGACAGCCCTCTGGGCTACGCCACTGCCACGACGCGCGAAAGTGTAGGTAATTATCACCGTAGGTATGGCCGAGTGAAGG
The DNA here is from genome assembly GCA_951640165.1 of Pseudoips prasinana. Taxonomy (NCBI): domain Eukaryota; kingdom Metazoa; phylum Arthropoda; class Insecta; order Lepidoptera; family Nolidae; genus Pseudoips; species Pseudoips prasinana. The sequence continues at coordinate 13,418,149 of OX621254.1, forward strand.
GGCCCTGGCGCCTGGCGCTGCCCCAGAGAGGAATTCCATAGGACATTATACTATGAAAATAACTGAAATAAACCATTCTGGCTTTTTTTTTGTTTTAACGGGACTAGTCCCTCCCTCTTACCCACCACTGCAACTCCTGTAAGCCAGGATCAACAGTGGCACACAATGAAATGACACTGAGCGGTGAAGCTCAGGCATGTCCCGGGGAATCGCTTTAACTGTCTTGGATCCCGCAACGAATTTAATCAGAAACAGAAAAAAAGGAGGAGTTAGAAAATGAATAGTTCCACTTCCCTCCAGAGCAAAGCGGGAGACAGAATGATGTAAAGAGGCTATAGCCTCATAAAATGAGAGATTTGCAACTAGAGAAGCCAGCTGCAAAAGCACCGAGGATCAATTTAAGGGTCCTAAGTGAGCTGTTATATTTGATTCCAATAGTAGGTATGGCAAAAACGCTTAAACGCACGGAAGTTGTTCCTTGTTGCTACAAGATCCGTATAATAAACTACTCCAGATATTGGTTGCAAGCTGTTTAACATAATATCACGCTGATTTTGCCAGAGATCACACTCCCACAGGATGTGGTGAGCAGTTTGTTCATATTCGTTACTGGATGTTGAGCACAGACAGATCGGTGAAGATACTAATTTGAAACTATACAATTTACTTTTAAAATTGCCGTGTCCGGTAAGAAATTGTGCAACACAATGGTCTATGATTAGCCAAGTTTTATTTAACCGTTCGCGTACGTCCGGAAAGAACTGTTGCAGATGGCGACCCTTGGTTGACGTATTCCATCTACATTGCCATTCATTTAGTAGTTCGTTATTTAAGTCAGCTATTGGCATAAATAGCCTGGTTATTTTCGCACGGTCGCGTAATGATAAGAAATCATTTTCTAAATTATCGCGCGTAGAATAATACACCATTCTAAACCATTCTGGCTGTATCCACATCAGTAAGCAGTCTTATAGTTTTAACCACATACGCAGCAGAACTTAATTTGCCTGATAGTTTTTCTATTTGTGGGCCCCATTTTAGTTTTGAATCAATTGTGATATCCAAGAACACAGTTGACTCAACAGGGGTCAATCCAGCCCCATTAAGCTGTACATTGGTAGCCGCCTGTTTCACATCAGGTGTAGAGAATTAGATGACTTTAGTTTTCTTGTCATTTAGCAAAAGATTATTGGCATTAAAACTCGTAGTGTGACCATGGAATAAAAAAAAACTTGTTGAAAAAATAATTTAACAAAAAATTAAAATTGATGGCCTGCCTTAATGCTGAGATGTTCTCGTCTGTGCGCGCGCAGGTTCGGCGGCGGGCCGGCCGTGTCGCACGTGCACGAGTGCGGCGTATGCGCGCGCGCGGCGCAGCGCCTGCGCACGCGGCGCGCGCGCGAGCTGCAGGCCTTCTGCGACCTGCACGCCAGCTTCCAGGTGAGTGGCCGTGTAGCTATATATACAGCGCAGTGCGGCGGCGGGCCGGCCGTGTCGCACGTGCACGAGTGCGGCGTGTGCGCGCGCGCGGCGCAGCGCCTGCGCACGCGGCGCGCGCGCGAGCTGCAGGCCTTCTGCGACCTGCACGCCAGCTTCCAGGTGAGTGGCCGTGTAGCTATATATACAGCGCAGTGCGGCGGCGGGCCGGCCGTGTCGCACGTGCACGAGTGCGGCGTGTGCGCGCGCGCGGCGCAGCGCCTGCGCACGCGGCGCGCGCGCGAGCTGCAGGCCTTCTGCGACCTGCACGCCAGCTTCCAGGTGAGTGGCCGTGTAGCTATATATACAGCGCAGTGCGGCGGCGGGCCGGCCGTGTCGCACGTGCACGAGTGCGGCGTGTGCGCGCGCGCGGCGCAGCGCCTGCGCACGCGGCGCGCGCGCGAGCTGCAGGCCTTCTGCGACCTGCACGCCAGCTTCCAGGTGAGTGGCCGTGTAGCTATATATACAGCGCAGTGCGGCGGCGGGCCGGCCGTGTCGCACGTGCACGAGTGCGGCGTGTGCGCGCGCGCGGCGCAGCGCCTGCGCACGCGGCGCGCGCGCGAGCTGCAGGCCTTCTGCGACCTGCACGCCAGCTTCCAGGTGAGTGGCCGTGTAGCTATATATACAGCGCAGTGCGGCGGCGGGCCGGCCGTGTCGCACGTGCACGAGTGCGGCGTGTGCGCGCGCGCGGCGCAGCGCCTGCGCACGCGGCGCGCGCGCGAGCTGCAGGCCTTCTGCGACCTGCACGCCAGCTTCCAGGTGAGTGGCCGTGTAGCTATATATACAGCGCAGTGCGGCGGCGGGCCGGCCGTGTCGCACGTGCACGAGTGCGGCGTGTGCGCGCGCGCGGCGCAGCGCCTGCGCACGCGGCGCGCGCGCGAGCTGCAGGCCTTCTGCGACCTGCACGCCAGCTTCCAGGTGAGTGGCCGTGTAGCTATATATACAGCGCAGTGCGGCGGCGGGCCGGCCGTGTCGCACGTGCACGAGTGCGGCGTGTGCGCGCGCGCGGCGCAGCGCCTGCGCACGCGGCGCGCGCGCGAGCTGCAGGCCTTCTGCGACCTGCACGCCAGCTTCCAGGTGAGTGGCCGTGTAGCTATATATACAGCGCAGTGCGGCGGCGGGCCGGCCGTGTCGCACGTGCACGAGTGCGGCGTGTGCGCGCGCGCGGCGCAGCGCCTGCGCACGCGGCGCGCGCGCGAGCTGCAGGCCGCTGCAGCATTCTTTAGTAGAATTCTTTAGGCAGTGTCAGGTTAACATCACGAGAGGATTGCCAAAACCACTTGTTCGGTATTTTGATCAGAAATCCCAAAATTTCTATAGCAATTGGGATTATGTCCCTACCTACAAAATCGCAAAAAGTTATCGAAGAAAATGGTGAAATGTAAATAAACTATATTAAAAAATGTTTTGTATTTTCTTATAAAATGCGAAGAATCTTTTTCCCCAGCCTATTAGTATAGCCAAAGAGATTTTATGACAAGTTCATACATACTATAATGAGAAAAAACTTTTTCCCCACGCTAATATATAAAAGGCAAACCAGACTTGCTGACTTATATATACACAGCACAGCCGAAACTACAAGGGTTAGAAACTTTAAATTGTGCACAGGGGTTCCTTTTATAATGTAGGGGAGCACTAAGAAATGATTTTTGGAAATTCATTCAGCTGGTAAAATAGGGGATAAAAGTTTGTATGAAAATCCGTCATTTTTGAAGTTAATTGCATGAAAATTTGTATTTGGCCTTTCAGTTAAAAATTGAAAATAGGAATTTCAGGATTTTTGGAAATTGTACCCCTAAGGGCGTAAAACAGGGGATGTAAGTTTGTATGAAAAATGAGACATTTTTGAAGTTAAACGCATAAAAATAGGTACTTGGCCTTGAAGTTAAAGTTAAAAATATATATTTCAGGATTTTGGGAATTCCACTCCTAAGGGTTTAAATAGGGGATGTAAGTTTGAATGAAAATCTGTCAGTTGATTGATTTTACTAAAACGCACGTTTTAGTAAAATCAATTATTGTTTCCTTGCTCTACCATGTGGATTAGATTAGTAGTGAATTAATATATATAATGCTTATTAATACTATCATGCCTAAACTAAACCAATAGCATGGACATGCAAGAGAGGTCATCTCTTGCATGTCCATGCTATTGGTCTTACAGAGTAAGAAGCTCAATTTTACGTTGGCACTGCTTGACAGCTAATGACATGTATCAAAAATCGATAATCTCTTTTTTTCCTTTATCTCTTGTTGGCAAATTTGATATTTGTAGGCCAATGGAAAACTGCCTGAAAAACTGTACTTATTTGTTAATTAGTGAGCCAGTGAAACCTTTATTGTGAAAATATGCTTTATAGGCCGTGTTTTTTTATTGTTGCGTTAACGCTTTTTTCTGTGTGTTGAACTTAATACATAACTTGACACTATGAGCCTGTAGACTTTTGATGTTAAACATCTATAGCCGCACGTAAAACATATTTCTGGCGTGGCGACGCATGCCATGGTTTATTTTTTTTTTAGTTCCTATCACAATATGTTCTTTTCGGCTTCGACTTCGACTTCTACTTGGACTTCGACTTGACTTCGACTTTGACTTCGACTTCGACTGCGACTTATACTTCGACTTCGACTGCGACTTATACTTAGACTTCGACTTCGACTTATACTTCGACTTCAACTTCGACTTCGACATGACTTCGACTGCGACTTATACTTTGACTTCGACATCGACTTCGACTGCGACTTATACTTCGACTTCGACTTCTGCATATTACTTTTACAAAATAATGTCGATGTTTCACATCTGCCAGGCGTCCCGTGACGGCTCACATTTTTTTTTAGTATCACTATTAATTTTAATTGGATCATTTCTCAAACCGTTTCTGACTGAAATGGCATACAGAATTTTAATGAACGGCCTTTATTTATTTATTCACATTTATTTTAAAGTTTCTAAAAACGACTTCACGTATGTTAGGACTTTTTGCTGTAGGTTACATTGGCCATCATTCTAAATTGTCGCTGACGAAGTCGCGGGTAACAGCTAGTAAATCTTAAAATTGTAATCAATTGTGAAAAGTTGTGATTAGCCTTAACATAAACATACAATCATATTATTGTTTAATGAGCTCTAAGTTTTCTTGATTTAAAAATTAAATCAAATAAAGACATATTTAAGTATTTCTTATTGACATTTGTAGGAACAAGAACGTCCGCACGCAATCTACGCCATCAGCATGCACTGGTTCCGGCAGTGGCAAGCCTTCGTGCGCAATAAGACGCAACAACCACCGCCCCCTGTGGATAACACCGGCATTCTAGCCAAACAGGTAACAATTCACTCATATAAATTACACACTCATCACGTAGCGAAGGTCTTAACTACATACTCCACACATAGTGAAGTATAAGAATACATGGCAGGATGCACTGGTTCAATCAGTAGAAAACGTCAGTGCGGTTAATAAAAGTAAAATATATGGTAAAAACACTCGCTCGCTATAAATAATTCACAACATTTGCTATTAATCAGCACCTGCTTGAAAGAAAAAAATATAGTCGTGGTGGGTACATCCAGCATTTTCATACATGCCCAAAAATGAAAACCCAATAATTAAAGATTTTTATAAAAAAATATTCTGTGAAATGTCACAGAATATTTTTTTATAAAAATCTTTAACTATTAGGTTTTCATTTTAGAGGACTGTGCGTGAAATGTCATTATATTTCACACACAGTCCTCTGATCACAAACGAAGCAGAGCTTGTAATATGGAAACTAGATAACTGATATTCTACATACACTACTTCTTTTGTAAATACATAGTTATATAGATAAATAGCCCCAGACTCGGGGTAAACAGACATGTTTTTGCACACAAATATAGGTGGGGATCGAACCCACGACCTGCGTCGTGGAAGCAAGCATTTACCAACTATGTCAACCAGCCCGTTCTACACTCATACATTCGAATTGTAAAGTAATTCTTGAAAAGTTAGGGAAAATCATAAACATCACGATAATATATATCAATAATGAAACAGGAATAGAAAATATTAATTTTATCAGGAAAGAATTAAAATTTAATGAAACTGTTACTTTGACAGCACACCTATGTGGTACTACATATTTCAGCCTTTTTTTTTTCATGCGTACTTGCATAATATAAGAATTCTCATCATCAACATATAATATCAATAATTACTTGATGTTTAATAACAAATAATACTTTACTAGGAGATCGATGGCGTCACCAGCCATGCGCTAAAACCGGGCTCCGACCACGCGCAGCTCAGCGAGGAACTGTGGCGGTTCTTCACCAACATCTACGGCGGCGGACCTGAGGTCAAACTCAAGTCGCCCACCACCTTGCACCCGCAGCAAACCATAATCACCGACAAGGACAAGATGCTGGACACCCGCCGACTGTCCAGGAAATACTCCGAATCAGACAAAGAGGAGTACTGCACCAAATCGACATCAGAAATGAACATACGGGACACCATTCACGGAGAACTTCAGAAGAACCAATCACTTCAAAACATCAATCGCCGTTACAAGATCACTAAGACCGCCGACAGCGATGAGGACGTCACTTACAGACGCACGAGCTTCCAATACAAAAGGCACGAACCCAACGGCAATTACCAAGACTCCGATGACGAAGACATGGACGTATCCCCCCCACGGAACTACGTCAACACCATCCGCATGGAGAACGGTGTCGATACGTCCGACCACGACGCAAACGATAACCCCGTCTACAAGAAACACACAGACAAACTGACTGACACGGAACTACCAAATTTAGACAGTATATCATTAAAAGCGAAGCCTTCAAAAAGCGGCAAAGTGAGAAAAATTAAAAGACGGACAGTTAAATGATTCTTTCTTGCCTTCCAATTCGTTCATCGGCTGCGGCGGATGGTGTCAAATAGATACTATGTTTGATATCGTTCTTGGAACTAATCGAACTCACAAACATTCCTTTTTTCTTGGTGACTGGTGTTTATAATACGTGCATTTATAGGTTCAACGTTTTGGGACTTGGGGTCTCTTGATACATCATGAAACGATATTTTTCTAAAGCATTATATTAAAAATCTGCGGCCTCCGTGCCCGGCGATGAAAGGTGTTAGTATTTTTAGTACAATTTTAATTTAGTTCAAATTCAGGTATAGAAAAAAAATTGAATACTTGAATGGAGATGTTACTTGAATAATCATCGAACTGTATATTTACTGTAACGAATGTATATCTGTGTAAAATTCTATTGAAAGTTAACCATAACATCCTGTATAGTGTCTTAGGTAAACAAGGGCTTCTTGAATTGTTATTAATCGAGTTAAAAAAAAACATCATGACACGAATAAATATGGATAAAAAGCCTTTTTACATAATCGATGCTCGTATATTTATGTCAATTCATACTAGAATTTTTATTCGTAAACTTAATTGATCAATCAGAATCAATCTCCAGATTGTATTAAATTACTAAAAGTACGGCCTCAGTAACGATTATGTAAAAGCAATTTCAAGGATGGCACCTTAATTAGCTAATGCGCTGTATGTGTATAGAAAATTTCATGTATTTAGATAGAATATAATTAATTATTGTACTGACTGCATTTCTTTTGTTTTTCCTCTTGTTTACCATGGATAAGGTATTTATTTTGTTATTTCTGGTTCTAAGTCTATGTGTTATTTGTTAATGAATTGATCAGAAATAAAATATATTTCATCTATATTGGCTGCACCACCTTGTTTTATTTATGAAATAAATAATGTCTATTCAGCAATTACTATACACTTGTACTCTCAATATCATCATCATCAGATCAGCCGAACGACGTCCATGGCTTGACAAAGGATGATCTCCACAATTTCCGATTTTGCCCTATCCGCATCCAGCAGTTTCCACCGACCCTCACATAATCATCGGTCCACCTTGTAGGGGGCCTGCCCACGCTGCGTCTTCTGGTTCGTGGTCGCTACTCGAGAACCTTCCTGTTCCAAAGGCCGTTGGTTCTACGAGCTATGTGCCCCGCCCACTTACATTTCAGCTTTGCAACTCTTCACTGACAGTATAGCAGCGTAGAAATTAATTTCAATATTTAATTCAGCAATACAAATGAATCTTCATTTATCTTGTACCTACACACATTTGTACTTTCTTCTGCAACTTTCCTCTCGCGGGTCTGCTGATTTCTTTTGAAATAAGCAGCACCCTTGTACTATGTAAATTTCCTTCTGTCTTTGTGTGTACATTAATAATAATAATAAAGAATACAGCTAACTGGGGGTCAATAAATGCAGATTGGAATCATTAATATACCCTTACACAACAACGTAAAGCACATATTTCTTCTGAGATAAATGCCGAGTGCTATTACTCGGCAAATCGCAAACCTCTTACTTAATAATACCCGCAAAATTTGCATAAACATTTCATGTCTTCCGAAGATGAGCAAAAGAAACCGATGTTACCGTATATACCTTCCACATCATTAGCCTAAGGGCCAGCGCAGACCGAGAGGAGTGCAGCGGAGAGGATTTTATTAAGGCACTAGAAAATCAACTTTAAAATTATTTAAATCAATTGCATGTATGCTTGAACATTATAATGCGCGAGACTGCGCGAGCATTTTGTCAGGTTCAAGCATAATATATGCACTTTATTCCTATAGCTCTAAAGTTGATTCTAGTGCCTTAATAAAATCCTCTCCGCTGCGCTGACCCTAATATGGTCCAATGCTGGACACAGGCCACCGCCAAAGCTTTCTATAACGTCGCCATTCGGGGGGGTTTGCCTCGCCTCGCCTGGCATGCCAGTTGGCGACCGCAATTAGGTGGTAGTCAGTCAGTACACAGAAGGCGCAGCTGCCCGACTATTGGTATATCCCTTAGTCGCCTTTTACGACACCCACGGGATGGTATGGGATGGCCCTGTTATTATTTTTGAGCCGGAAACCACACCGCTACTATACCTACCACTCCTTTTTCCGTCGAAGAACCCGATCACCCGTTTCTCCAGAGTGGGGAACCTGACCTTCAACGACGCCGCGAGCCACAAATCTTCAACTACATCAGGAAACCACGCTTGTTACACCAACCTAATGAATATATTCTTCTACTGGTCTCTGCTCACAGTCTAACCAGTTGCTGTTGACTGGAATTAACGTGCTCCTAAGTACTAAGATAAATCCCCCGGTAATTTTAATAATATTTAAAAATATCGGTACTTAGATCTTATAGGTAGGTACCTCATATAGACAATCTTTACACATTTCGTAGGGTACACTGGGTACAGTTGTGACAATTTTGGTTTGTTGGCCAATAATTATGTTAATTTATCAGTTAGCTGGGAAAAATTGTACACGAATCGTAATTAGTTTACAAGAAAATAACGATATATTATCCTTAAATATGCTGTATAAGTCATAGAATGAAATTAAAAAAAAAAAGAAAATTGTCACAACCGTCCACATCCCACGGACTGTTGTGACAGTGGTTGGGGTCAGTAGTGACAGGCATAAATATACACCAAAATGGTTTATAATGACTTTTATTTTAATAAAAATGTACCATAACAATAAAAAATATTCTTCTAAACATATTCATCTACCATAACAAAACATAATCTTCTGCTAAACAAAGTTAACATCAATATGGCAAATAAACTGTAATCTGAGATCATTTCTGTTCTTATAATTATTAAGACACTGTAACAACTAATATTATACAGTCCTCTCAGAATCAGTCAAATCCTTAACATGTGCCTTGGCACTTGATCCAATTTTTTCACAACGATATGCGATTAATTTGATGCATTTCTGCTGCTCTCCTTATAGAAGTCCCACGTTTAACTTCGTCGTAAGTATCTTCATATTGACTGGTCTGTGCCTGCGCTCTTTCGGTGTTCCGCAGGCGTTTTCTGGGAATCTTAAGGCCTGGGAATTCTGGCCGTCACAATACTGGGGAACACGTTCATACTTGCAAGCCGCTTCTCTCTCCCCTTGAACCCTTCCGCGTATACCGTATAATTTCGCTGTTATGACTACTGTCACTACCGTACCCTGGCACGACCGTACCCAGTGTACCCTACATATTCACTACATAGTAGGGTCAAATTGGCATAATTTCGTTTACCTAAAATGAAACTACAATCATTCAATTTTTACGTAGATATTCTAATTTGTCTGCTGTGTGGTGACGGCGACAAATATCAGAATCAGAATATCATCACCCCATCTCATCCCGTGGGGGGCGTAGAAGTCGACCCGAGGGAATATCTACCAGAGGACGGGAAGCAGCTTCCTTCTGAGTACTACGACCATCATACTGCGATCGCCAACCCGCCTGCCAAGCGTGGCGATTATGGCATATCCCCTCAAGATGATTCTTGAGGGAGGCTTGTCCAGCAGTGGACTTATTTAAGCTGTAATGATGATGATGATGATGAGATACGTGATTTCAAGGCGTATATGATATGATTTTTTTAAGATTATTTGTGTCAACGACAGTAAATAAGGTTCTCTAGGCTGTAGTACGGGCGAACAAATTTAGAAAAGTGTAGTGTGGGAGCCATTAATGAAGTACCTAGTTAAACGATTTTCCCAAATTGTGCTGTATTTTCGCGAACAATTTTCGAAATACTATTATCCATAGCATTGCTATGTGAATGTTATGAATTGAATAAATTTATGCTCCAGTAATACCCAAATATTAGAAGTTATTTAGTCATTTTCGTGATTTTTACGAAAAGAAGGTAGCTGACCAAAGAGAAGTTTCTTTCAGGGGCAGTATCTCATCGTATCCCTGATGTCTAGTGATTACAGGCGGGATAAAAGCTTAACGTAGGTACCCTCCGAAACACGGAGACGCACTGTAATGATACCACTTTTGTTATTACCCTTTTACGAGTTACTACCTGCCTAGGGGTAACCGAACCTATAGTTTACGAACCGGTGAGGCAAACTATGAGCGCCAGTATTAGGATACAGTAAATAATACATCGCCTGTTCTTTATCGTGTTGGAATTACCCTGGCTGGAGGGCTAGTTTATTTTCTAATAACTCGAATACTATTATACCACTTACGGTAGTATTTAGATTGTTAATGATAGTGTTATTTTAGCACAATCCAAGTTGATGATAAAGTAGGTACATATCCACTACTTATTGTTAGACATCGTATTAAAAAATATTTGCAATAATTGCGAGACGGTTTCCATCGCATCTCATGAAAACATTTTTAGCCATACTGGTTCCCCAACATATTAACTTATAGAATTTTAATAGCGACAATTGGGTAGTAATGTACTCAGAATACGCGCAAATCATCAAGCACATCGAGATGAAGATTTATTAGTGCCAAGTGTCTAATCTACAGCTATCCGTCTAAAATTATTCGTAAACCAAAATATGACATGCAAATAAATTCAGCACTAACTGCGGAATTGTAATAAAATGTCTCTTTGTTCAGGAAACATAAATTAAGAAAAATTGTGTCAAGAAAATTAGAGCGGGAAATAATCGAAATAAAAACAAAATGGATGTTCCAAATATTTATTACAATGAAGACCATTACATCATGTTATTATAAACCAGGTACAATGTTTATAATTTATTTATTAGGCTATCTTGCGAGGATATTATTGGTTCATGTGTTAGAACTAGTATTATATACTGCCAGGTTATTGCATTGATTGTAAGCTGGAAATCAAGTTTAAGGCTAGAATTAAAAAGAAAATGCCGGATTAAGTCGACTGTTTCTGCCTCTTCCCCCATTGTATCTTAGTATCTTTACCTGAATGTAAAGTCGGCGCCAGGACAGTGAATACACTTGACGGCGTTTTTAATTACGTACACAAACAATAGTGCAAGCGTGTCTTGACAGTACTAACATTGTGAAACAATATTTTATAATGCCGAAGAGACGATGAACTTTATTTAAAAAATAAAAAAATTCTTTGTTTAACTTGGAACTGTCAGTTAAATGGATAGATTAAGCAGCTCCGGTATTTTATACCTTTATTTTTAAATCAAACTAAAAATGGAAATCTATTTCTACTCAAAATAATAGAGAGTCACAAGAGGAGATTAGAAGAGCGATGTCAATGAGAAACATCTCCTAGAAGACATCGAGGTATTGTTAACCCTTTTCCGGGCAGTGGGGATATAGCTACCACTACATTTTGAACTCTATTAGCTTATAATAAGGTCCAAAACCAATGAATTAGGAATATACCTACTGCCTGTTAAAGGGGATGCGTCAAAATTGATTTGAAATGTATACATCGAGCAGAATGAAGTTTTAAAAATTTGACAAGAACTTTACGCATAAATTATAGTAGATCCAAAAACATCTTATTTTCTCAAAATGTTTAATTTCCACGTACCAATATTCTATTTATTTAGTCTTAGTGTTAAGTTACTTGAACATTTAGGTCATAGTGTAAATAATGTCAACAGAAATCAAATTGTAATTTAATTTTAATCCATGAAATTGGAAGTCATTCAAAATCTCTGTTCTTGCTTAATAACGAAGGAGTGGTATTGATTACAATTAAATGCACGTTAAAATAAAATTTGATAAAGTGCTTAGGTACTTTTTCACCAAATGTCTCTTATACATAAAAAAGTCTCAATATCAAGGGATGTTTTTTTATTGAATTTAAAATTGAAATACTGTCTAAAATTATCATGGTTTATACAACGTGTAACCAAAATACGGAAGGCTACTTAAAAGTTTAACTGCAAAGTGTAATCAATGTTCTATGACTAATATAAATCTAAAATTGGAGCGAATATTGTTTAATTAGTTTGTTATCTACACTTCTAGAGCAATGTTTCGATATAATTAGAACTTCCAAATTCAAAATTCTCAAAACATGAAAACATTGCTATTCTAATCATAGAGTAGATAAAGTAATAAAACGCTTTACTTATACACAATTTTAGACATTTCAGTTTGTACCATAGAAATCTACATTTAGAACACCAGTTTTAAAAAGAGAATTTATAACTTTTTAGAAATGCGTCATCCAACCGTTATATTTATACGTTTTAGTCAGGCAGATGTCGCTTATAAGCGGCAGTAACGCTAGCGCCATGTCGACCCTGGACACGGCTTCTAGGCGAAACCATAACATGGGGTTTGTAATTTTTATAAGGGTAATCTCGGTAACGTAAACGGTTCGTGTATTCTACAGACAGTTATTTGGTGGGTAGATTGAATTACAAAGCTATCGTGATTAATTTAACATTTATATACAAAGTAACAATACATTGTTTAACAATGGTGGCGATTCTGTCTTCTTCGCCACTACACTAATTTCAATTTTATCACATGTCTCTCTCTAATATACTTCGTATGAAAAGAGCAGGGCATGTGTAAAACTTTTGAACTACTTAAACTGCATTCTTTCTAACACAGACCTTATGAAAAGGACAAGGCACCTTTAGATGGTTTAATTTAGTTTTGGCACTAAATAGTGAGGGAAATTAAGCGGCAAATTAGATGTCTTGTCAATTATGCGTCCACTTGCGGATAATTATAAACAGTTTTAGTAGTCAGATCTATGTATGCCCTATTCTTTGCAAAAGAGGTATATTATAGAGAGAGATGAAATGATATTTAATTTAGTTTAGTTGCGTAGAAGACAGAATCGCCAACATTGGCCTCGGTCCTAAGCAATACGACTAAACTAATTTTTGTATCATTACAATTCTTATGAAAAAATCTGGGCCTCTTTATTTTCTATCAATTTAGTTTTACCGCCAAATGCTGAGAGAAAATAAGTAACACATTAAAACGTTGACCAAATATGTCCTCCGGAAAAGTAGTTTTAGTAGTTTGACAGTTCTATGTATACCTTATCCTTTTCATACGAGCTGTAATAGAAAGAGACGTAATGATATTTCAATTAGTTTAGTAGTATGTACCTAATACAGAATTACGACCAATGTTTCCAAATTATAACAAATAAATTAGTATTCATTCTACCTAAACTCTGATTTCCAACTTAAAGCGTGTGTATTTCGTTACGTGTATTTTTTAACATTCAATATCAATTTGTTCCATAAAAACGTAACAAAAATAGATCACTTGTATTAAAATATCTAAAAATATTATTTCCTTTCATAATTGTAGAAATCTTGTCCACGTTTCATTTAAGGCCCCTATTATGTAACAAAAATTACGTATATCGTACATCTATTGATCATTTTTACACATTTTCAAGCTATGAGTGACAAAACATTACCAACTTCTAAGGGTTGTAAATTGATGAACTAGGTGATATATTATGTCAGTTGAACACATTTAAGGCACCGACAACAGCCAAATTTTTCTCCAATTTTTAAGCCAATGCTAAAAAAATATATGTAAAATGTGACTGTATTTTTAAGAACTGATTTTTTTACCATAGAACAGACATAAAATATCCTCGATACAAAATTGCAGTTAACTCACAAAAATACTTAAAAGAACCTCAAGTCAATTTAAAATGTTATACTTATAATAGGCAGAGTTTGATGAATCGGTAAAGGTTTCTTATTTTAGATTTGTCATAATTCTTTTTTTAATTCGTTTTTATAGTTAGTTTTTCTTTTAAAAGGCAACGAAAGACAACATTAGGAAAATAAATTACTACATCGCGGGGGACTTAAAAAAATACTATTTTTTTTATAGTTTGAAATGTTTTAAGTAATAGTTGGTATGAAGGCGTAAAACGAAGTATTTGAATTGTTATTTATTCAATAATATTCTGTCACTCACAGTAGCTTCGTTGCTGTAACCAAACTAACATAAAGAAATAAGAAGAAAATATTCGAATTTTTTACAGATGTAAGCACAAAATAAAAATATGATAATAATTATGTATTTGGTATTAAACAACATAATTTCGTTTTCTACAAAAATATAAATGAGTTATACTCATTGATAAAAACTATATAAAACTGGGGGTACGTGAAAAAGTTAACAATTATGCTTACATATTCCCCAACAAAGACAAAAAGGTAAACACTCATAGTGTTGCCAAAACAGAATTTAACGTCTAGTGACATCTGTTAAATATAAATTGTAAAATAAATAAATACAGGTATGAACTTTAATATTAAATATTCAAGTTACATGACAACAAAAACGGCCGTACATGGTAGTCTTTGATATGATATTACTATTTATAATTACTTTACAATCTAAAAAAAGAACTTTATAAAAAATATATTGCATTGTGTCGTTGTATATTTAGGTATGTAATAATAAAAAGTGAAGAAACATTGTACGCTACGATTTCACTTAATTGGAAACAAGATTTGATGCCTTTTAATAGAATAAAAATCTATTGCAACCTTCAATGAATAAAAAGGCATCTACCCAAAAAACAACATAAACAAATTCATAATTTCTCACAATAGATGTGTCAGCATTTTTAATGTTTTCCAATTCGATGAAATCGTGCTATATTAAATCTACAGTGTTATATTTTGTACTCAGTGGTTTGCACCAGTTTCGGTAAAACTATTGTAAGTCAGATTGGTAAATATCACTCAGTATAACTGCCCATTTGAGAATATAATGTACTGCTATTGTATATGACTAGTGGTATAAGGACATAGACTGACTGGAAAATCGGTATGCAGACTTCAAAAGTGAAGGACTCATTAATGACATTAACATTCTTATTACAATTCACTGCCTTTGCAGTATCATAATATGGACTTTAAGCTGCCTTTTTACCAGCAGCGAAGTTACGGCCGCCTTCCACCAAAGGTAAGTGCTGTAGCAGAGAGGCAAGATTAACTAGGAATTAAAATGCTACATTCCTTAAAAAGCTCGACCTCTTACTCTTTTCCACCTAAGTTACACTAAGCGAACCTATGATATCCGTCGCTACGCATCTGCGCACACGCCTGGTGGTAAGGCAGCTAAAGTCAAAAAGTAATCATTGATATTAGTGATTTACGGTGAATCAGTCAAATGGTATTTTAATTTGAAATAAAGAGGGAAAATCGGTGAACATTAATTTGGTAAATAATCATATTATGAGTAATTAATACAATCGTTATATTTCCAGGATGTGGATCGAAGAAATATCAAAAGGGGATCTTTAACTTGTAGTTGGCAAAACATGTCAATAAATTATTATTATAGGGTTCTGGAGTAAAATAGCATACCCATTGGTTTGTCAGTCTACAGCCTCGGGGACGATTTAGCAAAAATATTTCCAACAAATACATACACCAGTCTAAAACTTAACCATTAACAGTTAGATATAAGTAAATTGTATTTAAAAAAAATATTTTTGCGGAAATCTTTTCTGATATCTGCATAAAGGAAATATGTATAATCATCGATATACAAAATATATAAATTTCTTATTTTACTTATACCAAATGTGCGATAGGAAAGATCCTAACATTATTACATATAACTTTTTTTTGTTTTTATTTTTTTCTTGTATTAACTTTAATATTCCAGATCTTTCGATTGTAATCTTTACTGTATAATTCGATCCGAAAACTATCCAACATTGAACTCAAAGGCCACTCTTAAAGAGCACAATAAAATAAAAAGCGAAATTAATATAATCATACATATTTAAATTGTATATCAATAAAGATTTCGATATGCAGCACACACTTACATTAAATTAAGACAACATGGTGTTAACTGAATCAACCAGTCCTCTGTGGTCGCGTATTTCTCAAATAGAAAAAAAAACCTAACGTTTCACTAACCTAAAATAGTACAATTAAATTTCTAGAAGTAAGAATAAGTTGCATTTGAGGTAGATTAAATTTTTTATAGTCCTATTAACCTAAAAGATTAGAATTATTCACATAATATTCTACTTATCAAGCGTGTACGACACGATCTGACCATAATATGCGCTCCTTGCATTTCTAGACGCCTAACATCGATCTTTATTAATTTAAAAAAAAAACCTTTATATTACCGAAAAAAATTAAACTTACATTTACTTATAACATATGTGTCAGGAATGAGACTTTCTTTCCAAATACTACAGGCGCTATCAGTTATCGGATATAGAAAAAAAATAAAACAGCTTCAACTCTTTACGAGTGGTAAAAACCCTTTTTCCTTTGTTTAATTATCTGAATTCAGCGAAATTTAATGTTATCGGGTTCTCGGGTCAAATATTTAAAAATGTCGGTAATAAACCTGGCAAAGGCCGCTGGAATTAGAATCGGCTGATATGCTAGTATAAAACAGTTTTTAACCGAAATACAAAAAAGGACATAGTGATCAATTTTAATGTTTGCTTTTTTATAATATATGTAATGCGGTTGTATTTGAACCGATTTGATCATTGTTTTTCATTCAATCGTTACAACGGGGTTTTATAATATTTGGACCATTAATCAGAAAGCATTGTAATTATAAGAATTGAATATTAATCAAATTTTGTACACTTCCAAAACCTGATAGCACGCCTGAAGTATTTTATAAACCCCATCACTGCATGCATGTACAACTTACGACAAAATGAGGAGAATCATAATTCCTTTGACTTAAGCAAATGAGAAGAGTATGATTTGTATGAAATGCGAGTTCAATTACAATGTGTATGAGTGCAATTTATATCATACACGCCAGATTTCGTCTGGATCGCAAACGATTCTTGGGTAACGTTATGGAGAGAACAAGCAACTCAGCCGTATTTCTAAGCCGTAATTGATGTTATATTATAACTTGAGCATATCATGTGAGTTTTCATGACCTCTTTTGTAAAAGACATAGATCAGACTCGTGATATACCGAAGTAACATTTAACTCATTACTATAAAACGAGTCTTTAAGTTAATGTAGATTGTCCACGTTACATAAAAGGCCAAACAATCCATGATCTCACTGTAGTATCGGTAACGGTTTACAAATACGGCTGTACGCAGCAAATAAGATACCAATTATCAAACAATTTTACGAACAGTAAATGCATACCTGGTACATCAGATATAAAAAAAACGAAAAAAAGAGACACTGAAATCAACCAAAAGATGCAAGATCGAAAACAATGCCCTCAAACAGACATTTCTGCCTTCTATGGTGTGAATCTAAATTCCTTCAGTAATTATTGTCATTCAATCAATTATGATGGATAAGATAAACTTAATGGGGATAAAGAAAATAGGTGATATGCATCGATCATTCGTCCCATCCACCTATTTAACTGAAAACCGACAATGCTCAAATTGTACACTATGGGATATGTATGAATCGAGTAAATCAATCACTTGGCTTAATATTAGTTTGCAATAATCTAAATGTTAAAATTTGAAAATGTTAAAAGCCGTCGAAGCGTTGTGATTAGCGAAACGTATGACGGCGTTAAAGCTTTAATGGACTACAATAAAATGTGGTAGAGTCTGAGATTACTAATGCGTTCTCTAAACAGCTCAAAACAGACCTGCATCTAAAGATTTTGTCATTGAAACTAATGGCTTTAATCCATTTCAAACGCGTTTATTCCTTTCGGCATTCTATTCCTTTTCAAATTTAACTAATGTTTACAGGAAATTGTGATTCAACTCCACAAGGGATGTAGTTACGACATCAGTGATAGATAATACTCATTCAGAGTTTTGACATTGAATATATTTAATCATTTTTAAGGACAGTAGAATGCAATTCCACATTTGATCTGGTTGCGATGAAAGAGTGAGTATTTTTCATAAAAGCAGGAAAATATATAGATTAAGTCAATACTAGGAGGGTCTAGAGACGCAAGCTCACAGATGTTCCGCAAAGTCCAATGCCATATGACGGCAAAAATGGTGAAAAATGAAATTACAAAACCTCCTTAAATTAAAACTTTGTTATTTCTCGGAAAAATGAACAAACCAAGAGAAATATCAGTCGTAAGTTGTCCATGACGCTCGTGAACACAATATGTTTGCTTCAACAAATGTAAGGCTTCTACCGGTTGTAATATCCTTCCATTTTGTGTCGACTACTGTTCTCTGTTCTGTTCTCACTATTATAACATCAACCATCTGACACTTACACATCACTAAACGAATTACATAATTTGGCTCATTATTCTAAATCGTATGCCAAGAAAATTGTTCCTCTGAAGTAACTTTATTTCTGAAATATTATTTTTGAATGAAAAATAAGATTTTAATATGGTCAAAATTAATTAATTTTGACCTACCTACTTACAAAAGCGGCAGATCGTATGGAAGATCTAAATAGTCGTAATTACTGCACACGCGAGTCCAACGAGCAAAAATGATTATTTAACTTTCGAAAACGATTTTAGAAACATTCGATGACACCCATCTATCTACAAATAGGTATATCACTTTTGGCACATTTTTGTTATAATGAAAATGATAACGTTAATCTACGAACACGAATTCGCCCATGTTGCTCATCAGACACACACCTACTAGTAGGTACTGTTCACATATTATTCTATAAGGAAGCACAAGTGCCTCTGAGGTATATTGATCATTTTATTGCATTTGATTCTAGCTCAAGTCTGCTGAGTTGTAAGGACTTCAATATAATTGAACCCTATTTCCATATATATAAAGCCGTAAATTGTATAAAGGCATACTACGACCACGACAGCAGGCGGAAACGTTTACCAACTAAAATGTATGCAATACAGCCTGCAGTGCATGCATTTTTGTATGGAAAAAGTTAAGCTGCCGCCTATCGGCGTGGTCGGGGTGATACCTAAACTCTGTTATGAACACTTAGCACTTACACCTATGGATGATATTTCAATTAAGTAGATACAGACAGATCTGATGTTAATCTACTCTGGCAGAATTTTACATTTCTCTCCATTGATTCAAAAGGAATATGCTCTCTGTTGTATTACAATCGCGTCAAAAAACAGCAAGCCTTCTCTAAAACATATTATAATAGCTTACTGCTTTTGAGAGCTATATCCCTGTACACATTCTGCTGTAAAGACCTATGGGCGCGTCAGGCCACCATTCAACTAAGCACTATGATCATCCTAACTCACAGAGTTGGTCCCAATTATACTCCATAAACTTTATACATGTACGCTATAAATAAACAATACAGGGCATAAGGGACAGCATAAAGAAAACTAAAAATAGTGGTTTCACTATAAGCCTTTGGACGTCCCAGTAAATTTAATCAAATCAAGATAACTTTTTGCAGCTAAAAATGACACTGATAATTTTTTCTTATAGTCTTTAACATGATCAACAAACCAATTAATAAAATTTTATTCAAATATGAAATAGGTAGTAAATTTGACACTTTTTTTAATACTTTTTATTACTGCTGATATAGATTATTTTTCGGCAATTTGTGATAAACTATTTTTTTTTAATAAAATTCAACAATTAAATAGATTATGGTGGATAATGTTGTTTCGGTTTAAGTAGTTGTGAAATAAGTAATGTCAAATTACAGCACTGCTAGGACCGGAAGCATATACTAAATCCTTACCAACAGTTTTCAATATACTATCCTTTACACCTCACTATACATTTCCGAAAGTACATACATGACTAGATAATATATTCATGTAGAATTCGGAAGTAATTTTGGTATACCTGAGACGTACAAATATACAATTTGGCAATATAAACAGGGGATGTGACCCCTTCCTTCCGTACCTATATGCTTACAAGATGAAAATATATCAAATCCAACAATATTACAATTCAAATTACTAACTGCACAAGACTATTTACAGCTTAGATCAACCTTACCTAATGATGAGGTAGTTTGGTACTCACATAAGCTAAATGCAGGAATCTCGCATCATACATCCATTTCACCCCATTCACACTACAATATAATTATAGAATTTGTTCATTGAGCTCCTTATTAGAGGAGCAGGGTGAAATATTGAAGTGTGAATAGGATAAATGATGTAAGCATTGCGAGGTTAATGCGGGGGTGGCGGTGGCGGCGGAGGCTTGGGACTTTGTGCAGTCTGAAATGCCTGCGTGAATGCTGGCAGTCGCTGCTGCGCGCGCCATTCGTCGCCAGCGTAAGTCGCCTCGCTCTCCTCTGGCATCTCAGCCAAACTGCCCAGGCCAGAAGGACCTTCACCAGGATCCATCAACAATGACTCCACACCCCCTGAGTGGAGTAAATGTTCCGCTTCAGACAAATCTTCTGTTGTAATGTACGGTAAGTCAGATTGTGTCTGTGAGTATGGCAGCGTCACCACATATGTCAAGGGATACTCATCTACGGGCAGCAATGTACAACCTGGTGAGGTTGGTTCTTCAATTTTTATTTCTATAGGTTCTTCTAATTTTATATCTATAGGCTCCACTTTAATATCCAGGTCAGGGGGGATTTCTACTATGATATCTGTAGAGGGTACCCGAGTCCGACCTCCCTCAGATGTACTCTCTTCAGGTGAAGGTGATTTCCATATAGGAAATTCTGCATCTTCTAAAGGGAAATCTGCAGTATATGTTTCCTCAAAGGCAGATGCTTCAGGAGGTGGTTCACTAGATGTGCCAACAGCAGCAGATTTCCATGATTCCTCAGGATGGGCATTCTTTACATGTCGGACCAAATGGTCTTTCCGCCCAAATTTCTGTGGACAGTATGGACACAAGAAATCACGTCTGCCTGTGTGCACAACATTGTGCCGCCGCACATCCTTTGCAGTAAAGAATTTTCTATCACAATAGTTACATGTAAATTTTTTATCAGAATCATTTTTTACCGTGCGACTACCTGTGTGGACTTTTAAATGATAGATTATATCCTGCCTAGTGGTAAAATTTTTATCACATATCTTACACTGAAGATTACCCTCTTCGGCAGAATGCAAAGCAGCATGCTTCCTGTAACTCAGGAGAGAAGTGTATGATTTCCTACAATCTTGCCTCTCACACGTATAAAGCTTTTTAACAGGATTATGCACTCGAACATGGTTGGTGAGATGATCCTTACGATTGAAAGTCTTACCGCACACATTGCACGCAAAGGCCCTGGCCTTGGTATGTATAAGGTTGTGGCGCACCAGCTTGAACTTGGAGTTGAAGCGCTTGTCGCACAGGTCGCAGCTGAAGGGCAGCTCGCCGGTGTGCGCCAGCGCGTGCTGGCTCAGCTTGCCGGGCGAGGAGAAGCGCTTGTCGCACACGGCGCAGGCGTGGCGCTTGGCATCGCGGCGCCGCGGCTCGGGCGCAGGCGCATCAGCCCGCCGCGGCAGGGTAGGCACGCGCCGCGCCACCTTCACCGTACGGTACGTCTGCTTGATGCCGCTGGGCCCGGGAGCGCCCAGCGCCACCCACTGCAGCTTGGTGGGCAGCTGCGATGCAGGCGGCGCTACGAACGTCTTCGGCGGGGCGGCCGCGCGTTCCCCGCTCGGCTCCTCGCCGAACTCGGAGCCGCCCTCCTCGCCTTCCTTAGGGTTCGGTGGCGGGCTGGCCATCTCGCGCACATTTTTGACGCGCTTGCCCTATGTCGCCGTTTGTTTAACGCGCGTCGTGGTCGTGTCGGCTCCTCGGTGGCGCTGGCCCGTCGCGATGGCAGAAAACATTTCTGTCACATTGACGGTCTGGAAGCCCTTTTTCGTATTCGTGTCACATGGTTCTCGCGGAATTTCTCGTATGTACAGTCGTTTTTTCTACGGCAATGGGTTCCACCCGCGTACCCGAGATTATATTCTATTGAAAAAACCAGATTTAGAATGAAAATGGACGAATAAAATCCTTTTCTCAAAGAAATACGTAGCGCTTGACATCGAAATCACGAAATGTCAAAATAATGAAATGAAGCCAAAAGCCATGTCAAAAAAAGTCCGCCGAATCGTCAGCTGTGGTCCATTGACCTACATAGGGTGCTTTCAGAACTACAAGTTTATTGGAGTATTATCGGGTTTCACCCATCGTTTAGAAAATATTGTGATAAAAAAATATCTGAATCATTTAGGACCAGTCTAAAATATTGCTCAAGTGGTTCAGAATATTTATTATATTTTAATTAAAATTTAAATTAGGTAACATAATGCTTTATTTACAGATATTACGCAAAGCACTGGAACGCGTGCATATTCGAAATTTTCGCGCATAATAGCACGATACATTATAAAGGTTTTAAGTTTATCCACGAAATATTGCGTATTATTATTGAAAATGTAAAACATGTATTAAAAAATGTTCAGATTTACCACTTAATTAATTTTATAAACTTGTTTTATAATTTAAATCTGATATGTGATCGGCAAATCCTTAACATTTGTCTCAATATAGATATTTATTTCTGGGGGGGAGGCATTCAGGCCCCTCCTCGCCCCGAGTCTCGCGGACGCCCAGTGGTACTGGGGCAGGGGTACTGGTGAGACCGTTCACGAGTAGGTACCCAGAACCCCCGCTAATATACCTAATATAGTAGTCTATGGCCCCCGCTACAGGCACTGTGAGGCTGGCTACCGTGGTGGTTTTAGTGGGTCGAGCCCCACACCACGTGCGACTAGACCATTTCCACCACGTAAAAAAAAAGATATTTATTTTAATTTACGAGGGCGCCGGGTATTCGATGACGTCACAAGTCTCGCTCGGCTCGGAGGTGACGCGTGAAGCAGTGTACGTACGTACGAACACGAACATAGTGAACAGAAACATCAAACATGAACATTTGGTTTGTATGTATGGACGGCATATTCAAACACGAACGCGGACATAGTTCGAATAGATTTCAACAGAGACACAACAGTCATGAACTCAATACCCATGGTTGCGCCGTTGGAGATGCTCGATCTGGAAGTAGCGGAATGTTTTTTTAGTGGTTGCAGTAATTCACGAGATATTGTTTCCTAAATCAAATCCTAGATGGTGGGAAACAGTTACCCCTCTGCCGCCCCGCCCCTGTACCCCACCAAGCTCATACGAACAGTTTTGTTACGTCTCATTTATTAAAGCTATTCGAACACCTTCAATACAGTGAAGTTGACTAGTCCACCAGCTATTGATCAGATCCTTTTAATAAAACAATAATATTTTACTCAATACAACATAATTTATTTTATTATAACATCAAGATTTTCTAAAACATATTTTTCCTAAATAAAAGAGCGCGCTCCATTAATTAGATGCAAAACTGTACATTCAAATCCACTTTATAAATGTGTAAATGTGTAAAACTCTTGAGCAATACAAATAACTTTTTGTACTTATTCCTTATTAGATTTGTGCCATTTTTTTTAACTTCTCCGTCATACATAGTTTCCAATTGTTTTTTTGCTGAACCTGAACGAACATTTTACGTCTACTATATATTCCTCTGAGATACTGTTAGGCAGTGTTTGGTTATGCTCCAAATAGAGGAAAAGTCTTAATGAGTATTCATCCACTTTCCTTTATTATGATTTCCTGTTTAGCAGTTATTATTTTTCTAACTTTTGGCTCCAAAGTCGTTCCTGAAAAGATTGAAATATCAACATATAACAGTAACGTAAAACGTATATTGTCTCAGATTCTAATTAAAATAAAAACAAAAATACCTCTGTTAATTGCTTTCGTGTCTTTTAAAGTATATGCTCCTAAAATTTTCTCTATCTGCACCCATTTTTGTTTGCGACAGTGTGCGATTTCATGTAGCTTTGTGGCAGTAGTGCGGCTATAGTTCAAACCATATGTTAGATTTAAATTGGTCCATCGTAACTTGAAATTTTATGTTCTCTTTGCAGTCATTCATTAAATTGGGTTCCTGGACGTGACATGCCATAAATATAATTAATGGAACATAATACTCTCAAATTTATGATACAGCATTCAAATTGAAATTTTCTGTTACTATTCAAGTATTTCTTTAAAAAACTATCCTTTGCTAAGAGGAAGAGCAACCTACAGAGACCTGGGGCTTTTGCCCAATAACATTATAGGCAAATGCGAGAATGTTTTTCAGATCGTCGGTTATGCCACATAACTAGAGCATGCTTACTGATGGAGATGGGAGTGGCATGCGGGAAGAGATAACAGGAAACAACCATTTGTAGTATAATATTAATTTGGAACTCCTGCAAATTCAAAACAATATCCAGAAAATTATTTTCTATCTATCCTGCAACTTCGCCAATCGGCGTCAGCCATACCGAGTAACTGTTTATTTTCGGTCTTCTTAAAATGTACAGTACCCGGCGATAAATATTGCACATCGACATTTGGAAAGAGATAATCGGCCAACCTCGGCCCCGTAGAGCGTTATCTCTGTCGCACGAAATACAAACAGTCCGGTATCTATTAGGAGCTGTTAAAACAATTTTAATTTGCTTCTTTTAATAAGTAATTCTTTTTATTCTTTGTATAAAATACACCATTTTTTCTATAAGTAATGGCTTTAGGTTCGGGTAAAATAAAAAAAAATATGTTCACATTATGTTTACGTATTTAATTACTTTGGAAAATTACAACTGTAGTGTACAAATAAACACCATTGTACCTATTGTTAAAGTGAGACATTGTAATAAAAATAATAATAATTCTAATTCTCAATAATAGTGAAATGAAAGTACATTTCACTATCTGTGCTCTCAAAGAGGTCAATATCACTGTCACTATCAGCCGTATTTATCACTAGTCTATCAGTGTAATTGTTTAAACCGTGTTGAATGCTTCTATATTCATTCTCACATTTGATTGTGTGCTCGCAAACCTTAAAACCACTCTTCAGCCCCGATCATGTTTATTTTTTCAGTCAATAACGTTTTTACTGTAGTTAAATTCATACCCACATTTCTAGAGGCTACATAGCCTTTTAGTAGGGACCATATATTTTCAATTGGATTAAAATCCGGATGATACGGTGGCAATCGCAACACAGTGTGCCCATGTTCGGCAAGTACTTTGTCCACGGAAAACTCTGTATACCTCTCCTTGTGCTGACATATAATAGCGTAAAGCTGGGTTTTTGTTAATTTTGGATCAACTGGAATTTCGTGTCTGTTTAACCAGTTGATCATTTCCGGTTTAATGGTGTTTGAGTTCCTCAACTCAAACACCATTAAACCGATTATTGATTGTGATGCGTTGTCGATGACTAAAACGGAATCACTGGGTATATTTGGGATTAATTGATTAACCAGCCATTTCTCGTAGTTATCGTTATTCATTTCATTGTGATAGTCACCTGTAGTATCCGTGGATTTATACGTTAAAAGGCACCGGGTACAAAGCATTTTTCATGAACTATTATCAAACGTTGACCTTTTGAAATTGGCTTTTTACTCCTTTTTTCTTATCATCACGACAACGATAATAAATACTGATGCGCGACAGAGATAACGCTCTACGAAGCCGAAATCAGCCGACCGTCTCCCTTCAAAGGCCGATGTGCAATATTTATCGCCGGGTACTGTAAACCGATATCTTTTGTACCTTTTAGGTACCGTAGAACACATTTAGCGCTTTTGAAATGGATTTAGTTAAAACTGTCACTAAATTGCGACAGGTAACTCACAGCAAATGCGATGTCTGGCCTTGAGGCAACAGCCAAAAACATTAACATGTCAATTAAATTTTTGTAAGGTAAATCCACTGTTTCCCTTTTATTTGGTTCTAGCGCAATGCCTGGTTCTATCGGCGTAGTGGTCGATTTGCAACCTTCCATCTTAAAACTTCTTAGTGCTTCTTCAATTTTCTTTGTTTGTTTAATAATGATTTCGTTGTCTGTGTACGATACTTCCATACCAAGTATACGGTTTGGCTTACCCAGATCTTTCATTTCAAATCCTTTAGAAAGCATATCTTTTGTTTCCTTTAATTTCTTTTGTCATGAGCAGGCTAGTATTAAATCATCGACGTAGATAGCAATTATTGCTCTCACTCCTCCTTTTGTGTATGTTACACAAGGCTCTGCTTTTGATGGCTGAAAACCAATATTTTTTAATTCTGTATCTAGTTTGATGTACCATTGCCTCCCTGCCTGCTCAGTCCATATAGAGCTTTTAATATCAAACCTACTTTTTCTCCCTCTATTCTTTTAAGATCTGTGAGGACCTATTTTGCCTTGTTGTAGACGGTTAAGTCTTCAGACTCAAACTCTTTAACCAGAATCTCTCGAACGTATTTCTCTACATAGTCAGGTATCTTCATATAGATTTTTTCCTAAATATTTCCATTTAAGTACGCCGTGAGTATATCCATTTGATTTAAATGCAGACCTTCT
The DNA here is from genome assembly GCA_951640165.1 of Pseudoips prasinana. Taxonomy (NCBI): domain Eukaryota; kingdom Metazoa; phylum Arthropoda; class Insecta; order Lepidoptera; family Nolidae; genus Pseudoips; species Pseudoips prasinana. Next base: position 13,444,786 of record OX621254.1, read on the forward strand.
TCACTGGCAATACCAAATATAGTTCTTATAGAACTTAATTTAAAAATTATTAAACATTTGCGCCTTTGCTACAGGCGCAAATGTTTCATTATAGTCAACGCCTGGACGCTGCGTAAAACCTCGTTCAACAAGTCGGGCTTTGTTTGTCACTTTCTTATCTGGGCATACTTTCTTTCGTAAGACCATTTTGTAATCTATAACTTTCATACCATCCTCTTTCTTTGCAATTTTCCATGTAACATTTTTGATGTGTGATCTAATCTCTGATCGAATAGCCCCACTCCAGTCTTCATTCATTTCATGATCTTCGGAAGAGTAAGCTACTTCAGATATTAGTTGACATTCTCCTGAATTTTCTATATCATAATCTTTCATCCAAATAGGATGTTTTATGATTCTACTCGGCCTTTTTACAGTTATTGCTTCAGATGTGTCAACGTAATCTTCATCGGATGATAATTCATCAATATTTGAATTAGGTACATTATTTAATATCGAGTTCTCATAGTATTCTTTCGAGGTTGAAGGAACTTCCTGGTGAATCTTTGAATTTTCTAACGATTGAAATTCTATTATTTTTTCCGATTTATTTTTTCCTTTTATTTGTTTGTTTTTCACTTTTTCAGGTTTTTGTTCCGAACTGTCAATGAGATTTTCATAGCTTTGTTCCTTTTTGTAAAACATTTCTGTTATGATTTTAACATCCCTACTGATTATAACTGAATTCTTTTCGGGAATGTAAATGCGGAATTCTTTTGCGTTTTGGGCATAACCGACAAATACGCCAGGTATAGCTTTTGCAGATAACTTTCCTTTTCTTCTTTTCTGAAGTACAAAAGCTTTGCTTCCAAAAACATGTAAGAGATATCCTGATGGTGTGCGCCCCACCCATTTCTTGAATGGTGTGTCTCCCTTTAGCGCTTTTGATGGACTTCTGTTTATCAAATAGTTTGCTGTATACACTGCTTCCGCCCACAAGTGCTTTGGGATATTGGCTTCTATCATTAAGCATCCGGTTTTATCAATCAAAGACCTATTTTTTCGCTCGCAGATTCCATTTTGTTGCGGCTTGTAAGGTGTACTTAACCTTTTTTGGATTCCATGATATTTCAGATAATCGTTAAATTCTTTATTTATTTATTGTCTTCCGTTATCTGATTGTAAGTTTTTAATTTTCAGTCCAGTGAAATTTTCCACTTTACTTTTATATTCCTTAAATTTATCGAATACTTTATTTTTCCTTCCTATGAAATATATACAACAGTACCTGGTATAATCATCAATGAATGTGACATAATACTTTTATCCAGCTATTGACTCACATTCTAAAGGACCACACACATGGAATGGTAGGTATGTTAATTTTTCTTTAATTGAGATTTCACAATTATCTAATTTTCCTTCCCCTATGTCAATTCCATACATCAATCCTTCTTTTGCCATTTTTCTGAAATCTTTTCATTTATATGGCCAAGTTTCTGATGCCACTGCATAATTTTATTATTTTCAGACGTAGGTGTGTAATTTACCTTCTCATTTCTTTTCTCAAATTCCAGGTAGTATAAATTGTTATTTTTCTTAGCTGTTAGTATGACTTGTCCATTACTTTCGACAGCTTTATCTAGCTTTATCTAGCGATAAGCTTTATCTTTTTCAAAAATTACTTTATTACCTCTTTCAGTTATTTTTCCAACTGACAATAGGTTGGTTGTCAAGTCAGGAACGAACAATGTGTCATTAAAATTATATTTTTTTGTTGTTATTTACTGTCACTTTTCCTTTTCCTTTAATAGAAGTGGTATGTTTATTTGATGCCAGCTTTAAGCTACCTGATTCGAGAGTCATATTGCTAAACAGATTACTATTTCATTTGATTACATGTGTGATGAACAGCCGCTGTCTAGGCACCACATATTATTATTTTGAACTTCTTTATAGGTACTGAGACAGACGTTGAAGTTTTTCGCAGTTGGTTTTTCTTTATAATCTTTGGACCAATGTGTCTTTTTCTTACTCCAACATGCCTGTGTGGTGTGACCTTTCTTTTTACACTTTTGGCAGTATTTGGATTTCTTGCTGTAAAAGGCTTCTTCGTGTTCATTTAAATCGTTGCTTTTCCGCGCTTACTCTCTTCAATTATTTTTATCTTTAGTTCTTCGGGCTTCGGTAAAGAATCTCTAGTTTCTACTGCTATACGAAAATTTTCATACGAAGCAGGAAGGCTTTAAAGCATCATTATAATTAATAGATCAGGATGTAATTCAACGTTCATATTCGCCAGCTTGTCTACGGTGTCCATGAAATTATTTAAATGTTCACGGACATCATTTTTATCAGCCTTTTTTAGAATTCGCTGTTTTAACAATGTGGCTTTTCGAGCAGGACCCTTGCTTTAGTAAATCCCTTGCAGCTTTAGCCATAACTCTTTAGAAGTTTTGCATCCTTTCACTTGTTTAAGCTCCGAAGGTGAGATGAGCAACAATAATTCTGATCGGGCCAAGCAATCGGGCAAGTAAGTCATTTTCACAAAACTTACGTTTTTGATCTTCGTCTTTTGACTCGGTGATCTCTCCATTTGCGTATCCCCATAGTCCATTTTTTTATTAGGACCGCCTTAGCTTGCACACTCCACGTATCGTAATTATCTTTTGATAGAGCTTCAATACGATATGAGGCAGTCGTGTTCATTTTTATTTTTCTCCGATCGCTCTGCTACCATTTGATGGAGTTGGGAGTGGCATGCGGGAAGAGATAACAGGAAACAACCATTTGTAGTATAATATTAATTATTTTGTATTTATTGTGATAGGAAAAATTAAAACGATATTCACTTATTTTACACGATTGATATAACAGCACCATGGCAACCGTAAAGTTGCACATACACTTGGTATATATTAGGCTGGTGCTACACTGAATCTATCGCTTCAACACTTACATCTTCGCAACAAGTTTTTATAATGTGTTCAGTCTCTTCATTACATAAAATTACACAACGATATAGCTTGCTCCTAACTGTATGCTCTGGGGTTATTCTAGCTAGCTTAAAACCAATAGCGTTATTAGTCATCACTCACTGATCTTTAAATAATATTACGAATTTTATTCGATATTCATTTGATTGGTCGGTTTAACCCGGTTAATAAATATTAACCCTGACAAGTACCTATATCTAGCGTATCTAAATAAATATTTCACCGTAAATATCAATATGTGTGTAATATTGGTCCAGATCTAGTAATCAACAATGAAGTGTTGGAATCTGTTGGATCCACTCTTAATCTTGGTTTTAACATTAGACAGAATATTTCAATAGATTACTCACCTTCCCAGCCAAGTAACCAAAGAGATATAAGCAGTTGCTCACACTTGCTGCTGCTAGTGGAGGTAGTCCACAGTAGATACATCTTGGGCGCATAAATACGCACACGGATTTTTAGGCCCTTTAAAATTCCAAACATATTTAATCGTGTGATCATGCTTAGTATAACTATATATTGTTTAATCATTTTAAAAAATTAAGTAAACTTATTAATCTATTAGAACGCCTGTGGTACAGGTTTATCCTATTACATGCACCAACTGTCTATAGCATCAAGCGTGGCTTGATGCTATAGACAGTTATGTACTAAATTTGAATACTAGCGGTGCCCCATGGTTTTACCCACGTTAATGTTTATAAATTATAGCCTATGTGTTATTCAGATAAACGATAAACGACAAAAAACGCTTCGTCGCTTGGTTAAACAAGAGCAACATCTTAGTCATATGTTAAGGATATACATTTATATTTTTCTCAATCGACTATAGAAATAATGCTGTAATAATTTAACTTTAGATTTTTAGACCTATTAATAAAACAAATGTATATTATATTGAGCATGTCAAACGCTGTGCGGCCGAAGGCTGTTAACGACTTCAATATGAACTCCCCTTTGTAAGCTCGTCAAGCTCCCATTGTCTGTTAATGCTTGCGGTGGCGTTGTGGGTCGGGTCGTTTCTTTCCCTCTAATATGGTGAAGGAGGCGATAACTGGCCCATACGTCATACTCGTGAATGGGTCCTGCTTCCGGTAACTGGTCGAACTGCTGTTGGGGTACCTACTCATATTTTTTTTGGTCTCTGGTAGACTTCGTGTGACTTGTTAATTTTGTATCATTTTCTGACTCCTTAACTTTATTTAAAGCTTGCAAAAACAATTAACATCAATACTGAAATAAATAGTGTTGCTAATAAAAACAAACGATCTAAGGTAGGTAGTAGTAGTAATGTACGCAGATGCACCCACCGTTTTTTCGTCTAGCAAGAAGATATTCTAAGTTACTTGAGTGAAATTGAATGGTATTGCTTAATTATTTTATTATAATTCACTGGATGACTTAATAGATTAGTAACTTGTTATTTATTTAAGGATTTCAGAAAATATATGCGATAAAACAAACCGCACGGACGGACTAATTAATATTTTTTGTAACTTTTATACTATCCACTATGTTTATGTACTGCATTGTGACCTTGACAAGTACAAGTGTATGTTAATATCCAAGTGCTGAATAAATTTCATTTCATTTCAGATATTTAAGCTATATTACCTACTATAAAAGTTACATCACAATCCGTTCGGTAGTTTTAGCGTGAAGATGAAACAAACATTCACACTCACCAACTTTCGCCTTTATAATATTAGTGTGTTAAATAGATAAAACTATGTACCTATACATTTTTACTTGAATAATATTTATTATTATTATATTATTTATGATCTTTTTGATCCTGCATTACACATGTGTACCGATTCACCCCGAATAATTCAGGCCCTATAAATTTAAATGTTACAAGACAAAAAAATGTATTTTGCTCTTTGATTCTGTTAACCTCTTTCAGTGTAATTTATATAGGTATTTGTTAAAATTGTTACAGAAAGCTTAAATACTAAAGGTTTTATTTGTTAATATCATTCAAAAATTCATCAGGTAACTTTTGATTCTTCATACCATCTGTATTTTAGAATTTCATCATTTCTCTATCCTTACTTTCATGTATACTGTTTGACCAATGTTTTAATGATATTATGATTTCCATTGGAATTGGGTATTTTTCAAATAAGTAATATACATGACATACATGTGTATTTGAATCAGAATATGTAAAGTTAATCATTTATTTTGTTAAGTAATTTATTTAGTTCTGCTAATAAAATGCAGCCACAGATAATTTTTTAATACCTTTTATCTTTATTGCAAAGGTTTACTTATCGTTATCATAAGGATATTGTATTTTACTTACTGGCTTTGTCCTGCTTATCATTTAATCTTAAAGCTTCCCAGACATGGATAGGTGCTAATTAGCCCAAATTTGTTGTTTTCCAAATCAGTTTATGGTCTGTGTTTAGGTACAAATCAATAAAGTTCATAGTTTATATCATAATTAATAAGTGCTTACAATGCAATAATAATGTGTACATGATTGGGACACTTGACTGTGTTACCAAATTTAAATATAAAAATCTAATGAATCTACAATAAGATTGATAGCATAGAAAGATCCCAGCCAACATTTATACCTAAAGAGTGTACAACTGAAGTAGGAGTGGGCAGGGCATTTAGCTTATAGAACTGGTGGCTGCTGTGGTTGAAGGGTTCTTGAGTTGCAACAATCCAGAAGATACAGCTTGGGTACGGCTCCTACAAACTGAAAAGATGATCTTATGAGGGTCACTGGATTATTATTATTTTGTGTAGCACACTAGCAGCTAATTAGCTGTAGCGTGAGTTTCAAATAGCTTGGAGATGTTTTCCTTGTCCAATCTGTTCTTTAAGGAATTTAATGTCGGAGCCATGACTACTCTTTTTGGTAGTTTGTTCCATGCTTTTGCAACACTGTTAGGCAAGAAATGCTTCATTGGTTTCTCTCTAGATGAGTTTTCCAAAAGTTTCAATGGATGACCTCGTAGATGTTTATTATTATTTAGCTTATACATGTCTTTAAGGCTAGGCACATCATAATGATGCGGGTAGTGGAGATCGTTGATTGTCCAGGAGTTGACAGTTTCTGCCTGATTTAATGATGATGATGATGACTTTATGGATACTTGTAAAAAGGTGCATAGATAATCTACTGATAGAATTTAAGCTTATCAGTAGTGTTATTGCGTTGTTCTCTATATCTTTAACTTTTGCATTAGATGACTCTCTTCCTTTACAAAGCAATCATATTCATATTCTTAACTATAAGAAAACCTTCTTTAGAAGTTTGTAAAAAATATTATTCAATTTAACCATCTTTATCTGTGCTGTTTGTGATTGGATTTTGATTATAATTCTTTTTTTATTTATTTTGTTCTATTAAAACATAATGCTTATGAAAATAGAAATGGGCAAGACATAAGATTAATCCTAATAAGTTATATATACTATGTTGGGTTCTATTTTAAACCTGCTGTATTGAGCGGTCTTTGCAAATATGCAGTTCACACATTCATAACACCCTCAGGACATTTATTTTTTGACTTGTCCATCTCTCTTACCCACCACTGCAACTCCTTTAAGCCAGAATCAACAGTGGCACACAATGAAATGCCCTGAGCTGTGAGGCTCAGGCATGTCCCCGGGAATCACCTTAATTGTCTTGGATCCCGTGACAATTTTTTTTTATCAGAAAAAAACAAGGAGGAGTTAGAAAATGAATAGTTCCACTTCCCTCCCTAGAGCAAAGCGGGAGACGATGATATAACAAGGCTATAGCCTCATAAAACTAGAGATTTGCAACTAGAGAAGCCAGGTGCAAAAGCACCGAGAATTAATATAATGGTCCTAAAGTGAGCTGTTATATTTGATTCCAATAGTAGGTATGGCAAAAGTGCTTAAACTTACGGAAGTTGTTGTTCCTTGTTGCTACAAGATCCTAGCAACAAGGAACAACAATTATATGGGTTACACAAATATTGCCCTGTGTGGGCATCAAATCTGAAATATGAGGGTTCTGAGGTAGTAGTGAGGGAACCCCTGAACCACTACACCACTCAGGCAGTCATACAACTGTCACTTTTTACCATACATACAAAATATAATATTCTAATTATTATGAATATTATTGCAGCCAAAATGTCCGATTCAGCACCAGCATCTGGAAACCCTTCTGCCACCAGCATTGCTGATGAACAGAGGTCTAGCACAGGTTAGTATGATGGAGTACTCCGTACAGGATTTAATATTTTTTTTGAATTAATACTAATATATCCTATAGGATTGGACTCCCCCTGTTGGGCTACAGTTTCAATGAAAGAAACCCTTGCCTCATTGAGGCAGAAAATAATATATTTTTTTTTTTTTTTTTTTAATCATTTATTCTCTTAAATTATTCAAATTACAAAACAATGTAACAAAATCGCCAAACTGTTGCCAGTTTGTTGGCGATAATGGCGCTCTTACATATTACATTTATACACATTATATATTTATACCTTTTTTTATATAACTATACATATTTTTATTTTAGGTAGTACTTTTTCAGTCTTTTTTTTAATGATACAGCACTTATATTATCATCTTTGGACGAGTTCCTTATAAAATCTATGTTATTAAATATTGTTGGAGTTAAATATTGTCTAGTTCTTTTACCATAATAATTTTTTACATAAGGTATTAAAAATTTTCCCTGAACAGCATTCCTAGTGTTATATTTGTGATTTATTGGCTCTTTGTATTCATTTATTTTATATTGTTCTAATGCTATCAAGTATTCTACTTTATCATGTACTGGTATTATATTACAAAACTTTAATAACTTGTCATAATTCTGCTTGTATTTTAAGTTAACTTTCTTTCGAACAAGGTATTTACTTAGTCTAATCTGTAGTTGTTTAATTAAATCTAATTGCGTTTTAAATGTAAGTCCATAACTACTTAAGCCATAACTAATTAGTGAGTCTGCAAGTGCGAAGTATAACACATGTAATACTTTCTTATTAACAAATTTACTGAGGTGAAAGAATTTACCCAAGATGGATCGCAGCTTAGAACATAACTCATTAATATGTGATTTCCAATTTAAATTACTATCTACTGTTAAACCTAAATATTTATATTTGTCTACTATATCTATATTTGTACATAAGCATCTATTCTTATCGTTATGTAAGCATTCGTATGTATGGCCGGTTAGATGAATCTGTTCTTGTTTCTTATAACTACTATAGGGGGAACATATAAACATTAATTTAGTTTTTGTAAAGTTAAGTATAATACCATTATCATGCGCCCATTTAATAATATTTTCAAAATCTATCTGCATGTGATGTTGTGCCTCGGCGGCGTTTTTGGATGAGTATAGTAGGCACATGTCATCTGCATACATAAACGTGGTGCAGTGTTTTATGACATTTATGACACTGTTCACATGCATTATGTACCCCACCGGTCCGAACACTGAGCCGGTCGGCACACCAAGATTTACTCTTACCTCGTCGCCGATGGTACCGTGTATAGATGTGCGAAGCGTTCTGTTCTCCAGGTAACTTTTGAACCAACGGTTGATAGGGCCTCGCACACCACACTCGTCCATTGCACGCAACAGCACGTCATGATCCAAAGTATCGAAGGCTTTTTTATAATCAATAAATAATGCTGTAACGAATTTGCCCTGGTTAAGGTTGTTGTTGACGTAGTCGGTGAATTGCGCGAGCGCAGTGGCAGTGCTGCGCCCGCGCCTGAATCCGTGCTGCGATTCTGATATTATGTAGTGTTGTTCCAAATAGCTACTAACTTGATTTACAATTACTTTTTCTATTAATTTATTTATAACTGATAATATTGCGACTGGTCTATAGTTACTGTAATCTAAGTGATTGCCTTGTTTAAATATAGGTCTTATTAAAGACTTTTTTAATAGATCCGGGTAAACACCGTCACTAACACACATATTTATTAACTTAGCTAAAGCTGGACTCATTTCTTTCTTAACTTGTTTTACATCTTGTACCCTTATTCCGTCTATTCCCGGTGCCTTATTACAACTCAAACCATTAATGTATTTTTCTACGGTACTAGCCTCTACTTTCTTAAAATAAAATGACTTATCACTAGGTTTTACATAGGCACTTCTATCTAGAAAATTACTAGAACAATTATGCTTAATTTTTAATATTTCACCCGTAAACGTTTCCGAGAACTTATTACATACGTTGTACATAGTGTCTGTTTATAGTAATAGCATTGCTTGATATTTACACTTCCACACTTATCTATCCAGGTAGATAAGTAGATCATAACACTATTTAAGGGTTCCAGCTTTCCTTGTCACATAAGTCTCAATGTGGGAATTATATTAATGATGAAACATAGAATGAACAAGCTCCGGACCACATATACATACATATACTCATATCTACACACTCAATATATGTTCTTTAGTAGTAAGCTTATGGCCATAAGTGGTCATTGTAACCATTCATAGATGCTTGCAACACTTAGGGTGTCACCGACGGCTGTTACTCACCCTATGTATCCTTATTACTTGTCCTCAAAGTACATTATTCTGTAAACACTTGGAAAATCAGCTACTGAGAGCGCAGCAGAAAGGGCTATGTTAACTTTTACCACACATTTTTCACCCCCCTCGTAAGTATACTTACGAGATAAATAGATTTAATTATTACATTTAAAGTAGTTGTAATTCACACAATAAAAAAAAACGCGACAGATCTTCGTACATACTAACTAGTTTGGTAACTGTTTATAACCCTCGGTTCGCTGTCCTACCCGCACTTAGCCGGGTTTTATTGCTTTGTTGATTATTTTTTTAACTGCAGGTAGTGTGATTCAAGGTCTGATGGATCACCAATTTATATTTATTCTGACACAATATGAGTGGTATTACAAGAAGTAAGATTATTATTAAAATTTAAATTATATTTTCCAGTTGGCAGTGAAGAAAAGGTCTACGGTGGTTGCGAGGGTCCCAATGCAATGTACGTGAAATTGATCTCATCTGACGGCCATGAGTTTATTGTGAAGAGGGAACATGCGCTGACATCGGGTACTATCAAGGCCATGCTGAGTGGTCCTGGCCAATTCGCAGAGAATGAAGCTAATGAGGTCAACTTTAGGGAAATTCCGTGAGTATCTTGGCTCTTTTCTTATATTTGGACTGCCTTTTGGTCTAAAGGTAGCATGCTCAATTTACCTACCATCTACTAAATTATTAAATAAAATAAATAAATAAATAAACGTTTATTTCAAGTTTATAAAAACTCATAATTGTTAGTAAAACTTAGCCTAGGTGTTAGTAATAAAATATAATATTATTTACATTTCGCCGCTACGATATGCATGTCGCAGCACCTTCTTATAAACGGACAGTCAATCCTGTCCGCTATCATTTTCAGCACTATGTTGGAACTAGCTCGCACCCTGCGCACCAGCGATGTGCCGCGCTTGCGTATTGTTGTATAAAAACAATCAGTTCGCGCTTCGGCGAACATAGCTGAGGCACTGCAGTAGCGAGGTAGTCCCAACATAGCCCTGAATGCATTATTGAACTGTACGCGGAGGGCACTGTAGGATTTTAGAGCGAACTTGATCCATAGACTGCAGGTGTAAAGCGAAGTACAATAAGCCTTGAATAAAGCAATTTTAGCTTCAGTAGATTAAGCTACCAATTTATTTATCAAGCGCACATGTGGTTTATTATTGCGTGGCATATGTGCTGCACCAAAACATGAGTACCGGAATCCAAAGAAAATAGAATGGCGGCAATTTTGATTTAAGAAATATTATATAACTAGCAATGCCCGCGGACTTCGTTCCGCATTATAAATATTTTTGTCCCTGCCCGTTTGTCCCGCGTAATACTTCGGGTTAAACGTTCGGGATATTTTTTTCATAGCCTATGACATTAACAATAACGTAGCTTTCTATTATTGGTGAAATAATTTTGAAAATCGGTTCAGTAGATTCAGAGATTACCCCTAACAACGTCACAAACTCACAAACGTTACCTCTTTATAATATTAGTATTGCCAAATAGAATAGAATATAACTGTGAATCTGTTTGTTTCTATTACTAGCCTCGTGCTCATCGGGAATTAGTAGAGAATTAGCTTAGATTTACTATTTATTTATACACATTCCCGAATACTAACCTTTAAGAAAACATTAAAGTACACAATAAATTATGGACAATAGAGTTTAAAATTGAAAAAAAAGAGCAACCGGATTGTTTTAATTTCTTACTGTGTGCTTGTTACGTCCTTTCCCTGTCTCTTTGTAACGTTTGGGAACGAAAAGAATAGGAATAGTATTTGATAATTTACGATATTTATTGAAAAACAAAATGTTTTAATTGTTTCTATACACTTTTTTTGCATTTTATTCGTTGCTTTCATAAATATAATAAAATTCTTTTTGGGTTGTTAGGGTATTATTTCGACACTTCTTTGTGCAACACTTCGGCATCCTGACAGCTTCGCGATTAACACACGACCAAAGACCTATTAAACCACTTGACTGCGCATACAGTGGCCCCGCGTTCGAAAACTATTAGTATTTTGGCGCCTATGAATAGGCTACGGTACTAGTGACCATTTTAGTTGTGTCCAAGTGTTAGACCAGTGTACACGCTAAATTATCACAAATTACTAAAACAATATTTGCAATTATAACGCATCAAAATGCCTTCGTGTGCGGTGAAGTGGTGTGGGAAACATTCCAATACATCTAGTTACAAAAAGGATGGCATAACTTTTCATCGGAAAGTAAACAGTACGAAAATTATTTAATCGAATCAGACTATGAGCGACTGATGCATGGGTCTAGATAAAATGGTGGTTTGGCAAACTGCACACACGACTGTTCCGCTCGTTGATGTCTTTTGAAAAAGTCTCTCTCTTTCATTACGCAATTCTCATGCTTCAATCCCTTTCTTTCGCACTGTTGTTTTATCGTAAAATATAGTGTTGTTACCTTTAGTAAGTAGCTGAAGTCGATGTCGAAAATAAATATGTATTATAATTAATAAAATACCTATCTAAAACGTGTAATTGAATTAACTCAAAACCTGCAACTAGTTCAGAATCGATAGCTAAAACTATCTTTGCTTTGAAAATTTTGACGATACGTTTGGCGTAATGGCTGAGCCGATTGCTTCTATGGCACGGGTTGTGGGTTCGATCCCCGCACATAACAAATATTTGTATCACCTATAACACAGGTATGCAATGGTTTTCCCCTTTCAGTTTTGATGAGCGATTTGGATAGATATTGGGGCGCTGATTACGGGAAAAATATTCCATCACGTCAGGATTTTTAGTTATAGATTATCCTTTTTTTTGCCTAAATTACTTAAGCCTTCCTAGTAATTTATTAATTATTTTATTTTTATCGTATCTTATTGAACAAAAAACACACTAAATGGTTGATGTAGACATTAATGAATGAGTTCTCATAAATGTAGTTAAACATAACTTTTAATTAAGTATGTGATATACCCTTATTATCAATAAAACTAGTGGATTTTTAGGTCATTTGCTAAAGACCTCATTTCTTGTAGGCTAAATGCTTTTTTTTATAGAAATTAACTTAAATCGTTAGAAGACAGTAAATGAGTGTAGTTTAATATTATTTTGTATAAATAGCACCATCACTATTTTTAAAAAGTCAGTACTTCTGTGCAATTCGTAACGCTTACTTGAAAAATGTCATCGCGAAAGTGTTTAAACTCTCCGGACAATTTTTGCTACATTTGTGGGCAATTTATGCTGAGAAAACAGCAGCATAACATAACCGAATTTATAAGGAACGTTTATAATATGTATTTTGGCCTATCAATCGCCAATCAAGATAAACAGTGGGTCCCACATAAAGTTTGTACCACCTGCGTTCGTGAACTTGAAAATTGAGTGAAATTGAATTAGAAGCCTGGAAATCTTTTAAGGAAGTAGTGAGGCATTTTCTAGGAAACCATAAAAGTCCAAATTATGAGGAAATTGTAAAGAAAATGATTGAAAATTTCGGCAAAATGGGATGTTCGATGAGCATTAAACTTCACTTCCTTAATTCGCATTTGGACTACTTTCCTGATAACTTGGGAGCTGTAAGTGAAGAGCAAGGCGAAAGATTTCACCAGGACTTGAAGGAGATGGAACGTCGCTATCAGGGAAAGTGGAATAAAGTAATGATGGCAGACTACTGTTGGCTATTAAAGCGTGATGATCCAAGTCGGAATTTCAAGCGAAAATCTCACAATCGGAGCTTCGGTGAAAAAAAGCAAGATACCATAAAAGTATTTAATATTTTTAATTTATTTATTACTGTCCCTTCAATGTATTTTTAATGTTTTAAGTTTAGTAATATAATTGTTACTTCATTGTAATAAAAAAAAACTTTGTAAAGTTGGCCTTTTTTTCCGATTTCACATAAAAGGATTTTTCAAAAAAACTGAAGGTGATAGGACAAATCCAAGTACATATTCGTAATCAGCGCACCAAAATACCTCAAGATCAGCAATCAAATCCAAAAGGGGAAAATAAGAGTTCAAATTTGCAGACCTGTGTAATTAGTTGTTCTGGGTCTGGGTGTTTGGGTATGTAAAAATTGTGTTTGTGAAACGCACCCACGATACAAGAGGAAACGCTAGTGTAAGGCAACGTTACTTTTTTAAAATAAAAATACAAATAGTTTTTTTCAACGATCTTGTTTATGTTTTTTCTTATTTAAACTTTCTTATTTAAAAACACATACCATATTATTTCATTTTAAAAATCAATAAGAACAGGAACAACAATATTTTTTTATTGTTGGACTTTGATTAAATATTTTAAGTTGAGCATTTTTCATTGTTTTTATCAATTTTATCGATATCGACTATTTTCCCTAAACAAGTAGAACAACTTCAACAACGGCCTATAGGTTGCGCCACGAGTTATCAGCGCTCGCTTTATCTGCGCAGAACGCATTTTTAGGTCTGTTTGGTAACAGGGTTGAGGCGCGGGGGCGGGGAGCCCGCGCCCGGCGCGGTCCTTGCGCACTATTGGAGAATCAGTCGCTGCATAACTCCCGCTCTCGGCGCACGTTGATTTGAGTTCGAAAGTACAGTCACGTAAATAGTTGTTATCGATCGTTTATGATTTTGATATTTATATAATTAAAAATGCTAAAGAGTCAGGTGTTAAAAAGACAAGCCGGGCTTATGTGATTACAATATTCTGCCATTATTTTCAATTGCAAATATAAAAAATAATTATTAATACATTAAGTTTTTTATTTATTATCATATGCACTAGTAGGTACGCACTTCTACCTGTGGAATCGTCGAAATTTTGCAAAGAGATAGTTCAAACTATCTCTGTACAAAATTTCATGTTTTTAGAGATTACCTTCATTTAACTGTAAACTAACAAACGAATTAACAAATAAAAGCACTCTCGCATTAATTACATAATAATATAAGGACATTTTTTAAATAATTAAATCATAATTTTAACTTAACCGTAAGTTGTTTTGTTTGCGAGTGTACACATGCGTAGATCCCCACCACTAAAACAGAGCGCTCATAACTCGTGGCGCTACCTATACCTACGCAAGTCGACCTTGAGGTGACCAATAGCAGCCGCGCGTTCTTCCTGGCCCCGCCGGCCCGCGGTAGTGAGTCGTGTTTTTAGGAGAATTCGGGGTATAAGCTCTCTAGTGGTTATAATTCTCTTTGCACACGACTAAAGTTAAAATTGTACTTATTTCGTGTTTAAGCACAATTTTGTCGTTCCGCGTGTGGCGCGCTGATATGTACTTAGTCCTTGTGTATATAATGTCATTGATTTTATATTATAATATTACAATCACTAGCCTGAAATCGTCCACAGTTGGACATAAGCCCCCCGAAAGGTTTCTCTAACGTAGGCATTTGGACGGGTTTGCCATTGTCACAATGCTTGGCATGTGAGTTGGCGACCGCAGTTAGGTGCCCGACTACCTGATGTATCCCTTAGTCGCCTTTAACGGCTTTATTATTTCTTGGCTGGAGACCAAATAATATACAAAACTATATTGTATTACATTAGTCGCGTTTAAATATTAGCGTTCTCCTCATTCCCTATATTTAGTATTTGAATTATAATAATATAATATAATATCCTGGGACATTATTCACACACGGTCATCTGATCCCAAACTAAGCAGAGCTTGTACTATGGAAACCAGGTAACTGATATACTACATATACTATTTTTCTTTTGTAAATACATACTTAAATAGATAAATTACACCCAGACTCAGGACAAACAGACATGTTCATGCACACAAATATTTGTCCCGGGTGGGAATCGAACCCACGACCTCCAGCATGAAAGGCAGCGTATCTACCAACCACGCCAACAGGCCCGTCAATCCAAATATCCATATAAACAGAAAAGATCTGCGATTCGTGATAGGCACAATCACGGGACACTGCACATTAAACAAACAGCTCTGCAAGATTGGCGTCACAGACAGCCCCTTGTGAAGAGGATGCATTGGATCTGAAGAAACACTACAATAGTGTTGCCAGCCAACGGGAAAAGTTCCTAAACGATCTGTAGACTCCGCAGGAAGCACTTAAGCCAAGCTTTTGACGCCTCTTGGACTTCTGGATGGAAATGAATTGGCCAAAATGGTTCACGTACAATGGCCCAATCAGGAGGCTAAGTGCGGAAACCAATCGCCCAACTAACTAACTATCCATATCTAAAACACAAACAAACCACGCACACAACACATACACACACACTTCAGCAGTCATATATTCAACGTTCATACTAATTATATAAATTAGTATTAGTTTTGTTTTAGTTAGATATACAAAAATTATAACGTCACAACCAACCAACCCTATTATAATGCAACACACATAATTTATAATTTTTCAAGTTGGACACTTAGTTTAGGGGAGGGAGTTCAAAAAGCTATGCTGTGGGTCTATTATTTCATAACTACCACAAATGTTATAGACTAGACTAAACTACTACATACATAGTTTTAAGACCTTTTTATAAAACATTAATAAATAAATAAATAATAATATCTTTATTGCAGTTCCCACGTTCTGCAGAAGGTGTGCATGTACTTCACATACAAGGTACGCTACACGAACTCTTCTACTGAGATCCCGGAGTTCCCGATCGCGCCGGAGATTGCGCTCGAGTTGCTGATGGCCGCCAACTTCCTCGATTGTTAGATCTGCAACTAGATGGCGCTAATACTACGAAAGGAAATGTATCTTGTAAACTTGTGAAAGATCGAAACGACTTAGTGCAGTTTAAATGTTGTAGAGAAGTACAGTAGCGCCAGTAAATATAAAAATGATTTTAACATTATCAACATTTGGGGAAAATCGATTACCATGTCATAAGTTGAAGAGTAGTATTTCTTTTATTTCAAATATTTATCATTTGGCAGATGTACATTTGTGAACATTTGAGTGCACGTGTGGCGCAGCGGTTGAGATAGTCGCCTCGCCGCTTTGTGTCCCGGGTTCGATTCCTGTGCAGGACAACTATTTGTGAGGCCCATTAATAGTTGTTCTGAATCTGGATGTCTATGTTTCCGTCAACTATATATTTGTAAAGTACGCCGACACGGATTAATTACCCTAGTGCAGGCGTTATCCTTTAAACAAAAGAGTAAAGACTGGCGCTTCGCAGATGTACATTTGTAAAGACTGCTTCATTTGCGCCTCGCGCCTATTAGGTTGGTTACACTGATCTCCTAAGTAACTAATGTTTATTCAATGCCAACCTAACGTACAGGAAATACCATAAAACAGTGTTTTAACAGATCTACATTTCCATCGCTGCCAGCCAACTTCATAGGCATTAAATTTAATGGATTTTTTTTTAGATCTTTGGCGGGTAATACCTAAAAAAACATTTAAATGTGTAATTAGATTTTTAATGGATAGTATAGAGGTAAATGTATTACAAAAGCGCGGTAAATTTTGGAATTGAGGGTAAAAGTATAATACAGGAATGGACATAATTTATAATATTCGTATTTGTTTCATTAGGATAACTGGATCTTAAATTGATAAGTTTAAATAACCAAATTGTATTAAATTAAAGTATAAAGTTGGATACATTTTTCTTGGCACATGGAGAGCTAGTTAAAATGAGAAGAGAAATTCACGTTTTATCAATACGTTTAAATGATATCAGTAGTGTACTTTCGATTTAAATTGTATTTTTAATATTAGTATGCAATTTTATTAGACACACTAGCATATTTCAATTAACGGTAATTCGGCTCGACAAGGAAAGTAATTATTTGCAAAACTTGCTGGGTGTTGGCTCACCAACACCCAGCAAGTTTTCTCAAATAGTATACAAACAAAATTAAAAAACAATTACCCACGTTAAGTGATATCTGCTGAATAAAATAAAATTAAAGTATTAAAAAAAGGATGAATCTAATCTAATATAGATACTTTTTCTAAGATCCACAGTAATATGTGCGATATATGAAGTAGAAATTTTCATCATTTACGTGTTTTTTGAGTAATATTGGTCTTCTAACTAAGTATTTATTACTGTAATTTATTTCATAAATGAACGAATCAAATTAGATATGTCCTCTGCAAAATAGTTGCAAGTGCAATATAAACATTGCGGCGCTGAGTTAGCGGGACTTAATTGGTGATTCGGTCTCTAATAATATGATTGTCTTATAATCTCAAGTTTACTCAAAGTAGTTGGCAGTCGTTAATTATTTTATGTTAGCATCTGTGTTTAATCCTCTTAAATGCAACTAGAATTTTCTTTGTTTTATATAATTAAAAATAAAATGAATTGATCCGATAATGCCAGGTCAACAAACGTCGTTAGTGCATAATATGGCCACTAGATGCGCTGTCAGTCATCAAAACATGATTAACCTTACTTATAAAAATATTGACACACTGCTTCGTTCTCGTATCGATGAAATGCCCCTTCCGATATTCAATCAGATGAGCGTCTAGGCGTGTTAACGTAGAGCGATATTTGCATAAAACTCTAGTGCGGGTTACTTTGGTTTGTAGTGTAATTTGCAAGATGATTTGAGCTCCCGCTAGCGTCTATTGACTGGGGAAGCAGTAAAAACCTAGGCTAACCGTAATAATAATGTAAAAAAAACCAGTCGAGTGAATGGGATGAAACCTGTCCTAAATTATTGTGTAATTTTTTTATAAGGAAGTGTATATATATCTACGATGGAAGTTGTTTTTAGATCCAACTCGCCAAAATTGTTAAATTGATTCGAACTGTTTTTGGTATAATTTGAAAACAACTCTGGTTACAAGGTGTTCATGTAAGCGTAATATTGTTGGTCTTGTTCGTGAACAATTTAGGTGAACTTAACTAATTTTATAACATTATTGTATTGACTTGTTCCTTTGTTATTAACACTTTGTGCAACTTAAAAGGCTAGGATTTCCTTATTTATATTGTCAGTGTCACTTAACCTTAACTTAATCGCAATGTTTTGCTTTATATTTTGTTAATAAACAGTGAATTATTTATATTGTATTTCATTTATGCCTTCCTTATAGCCGAATTTCAGCCACGGCGGCCAGTCACAATAGAGATTAGTCATCTGCGCGGGACATGTGTGCGCAAACACAGGAGCACTTTCTATTCATCACTCTCATGGTCCGATGGGACGCCTAACGACACGACCGAAAAGAAGTCAGGTACAGGACCGACGGCATTACGTGCTCTGTGAGGCAATACCGCCATCTCCCAGACTTCGAGCTGAACCTGAAAAAAATTTCTTATTACAGAAAAGTCCCAAAAATCACTTTTGGTCCAACCCGGATTTGAACCCAGGACCTCGTTCGCTGCGGGTGAACACTACCGCTAGACTTTAGATTAATAACACAAGCAACCACATTACCAATAGACCCGTCTATATTGTGGGAGATAGATAGTGCGCACTCATATTGTAGGTACTTCGGAGTTACCGCAAATCGTTGTAGAAGTGAGAATATGGCTCGAGTCCAATGTACAGTAAAGCAATAAAGTTGTATTTTCAATAGTAACTATGTATAGTCGTTGGGGCAACCTCATTCTTGGAACGAGGGTTTCCCTAAGGCTCCAACCTTGTTAACGAATTGGATCTTATTATATACTAGCCGTACCCCGCGGTGTTACCCGCGTTAATATTTATAAATAATAGCCTATGTGTTATTCGGATGTATAAGCTACATTACTACAAAGTTTCAACTAAATCCGTTGGGTAGTATTTGCGTGAAAGAGTAAGAAACATCCATACTCACAAACTTTCGCATTAATAATATTAGTAGGATTTGACGGGCCGGTTGACGTGGTTTGTAGATACTTGCCTTTCACCCCGCACGTGGGTTCGATTCCCACCCAGGACAGATATTTGTGTGCATGAATATGTCTGTTTGTCCTGAGACTGGGTGTAATTACACTAATGTAATAAAGGTGAAAGTGATTGAGTGTACATGATTGTGTTACTCTTTCACGCAAAAAACTACAGGACGGATTTTGATGAAACTTTGTAGTAATATAGCTTATAGGTACTAGTCTGTCAAGAAAGTACCGGAAAAAGATTAGTAATATACAAAATGTTTGTTATTCATCCAAATTTATTTTATCATTCGCGAATTCTCTGTTATGATAAAGGAGAATTCGCGGCGAGAACTGAACTCATTTCCGAAAGCAGCATTTAAAATTTTTTTTGATGAATGGATTATTCATTGGCGTAAGTGTATCATTTCTGAAGGAGCATACTTTGAAGGTGATAAAATAAATTTGGATGAATAACAAACATTTGGTATATTACTGATCTTTTCCCGGTACTTTCTTGACAGAGTAGTATAAGCTATATTACTACAAAGTGAATATGGTGGTTGCTGGATGGTATTTGTTGAGTGTTTGGTCAAAAAAAAATGATGGCCTTGTGCGAAGGCGCATTATCGTGGTGCAAAATCCAAGAATTTTTTTCCACAAATCTGGCCTTTTTCGTCGAATTTGCTCTCTTAAACGCCGCATAACGCTCAAATAATATTCTTTATTGACCGTTCGACCTTCCGGTAAGAATTCAGAGTGCACAACACCGCGATAGTCAAAGAAAACAGTCAACATGACTTTGACTTTTGATCGACTTTGGCGTGGTTTTTTCGGTTTCGGTTCAGTTGGAAGGCGCCACTCCGAAGCTTGTTGACTAGTTTGCATGTCAAACTCGTAAACCTACGTCTCGTCACCAGTAACAATGCGTTTCATGAATGTTTGGTCGGAATTGACTCGTTCTACCATGGCCTCAGCGACTTTCATGCGATTGAGTTTTTGGATGAATGGCTTGTACATAATGTATTTTATAATATTAAGGATTTTTTTGAATATAAATATAATAATTAGGTAGTGTGTAGTATGTAATAGTTGTACCAAATATTTTAATGAAGCTACTTCTTATGTAAACCATTTCTTTGCATGTCAGTACGACAAAATATGTGAAACTTACTTTAAGACTCTCCATCTATCTGTCTGTAACCATATTTTTTGCGAATTAAATATATTTGAATTTGAGAAAATTCAGATCTTTTTGGACTAGCCGAGCGGCAACATGTTCCACTAAATTTTAACTAATCGTTTGGGTATCCAAATGATTAGTTAAAATGGTACGAATCGACTCGTGAGATACAGAAAGTTCGGCGGCTATCTCTCTCAAAGTTGATTTTGGATTTTCAGTCACTATTTCCTTCACTTTTGCGATGTTAACTTCAGTTGCAGACGTTGATGGCCTACCAGAGCGAGGCAAATTTTTCATCACACCTCGACTCTCGACCGCTTTTGAACGCTTTGAACCACTCATAAGCACGAGTTTTTGATAAAGTCGATTCACCGTAAGCCTTCTGTAACATTTTCAGTGACTCCGAACACGAAATTCCATTAGCGATGCAAAATTTAAGACAAACTCTTTGTTCGAGGTTTTTGTCCATTATGAAATTCGCAATACACACTATATATGATATTACTAAAACCAGCACTGTATTTAATGTAAATAACAGATGCAACTCAAACTCCGCGCCAAAATGGAAAACAGTTGTGCCAATCTAACAACAACCATAAAAACAAAAATTTGAATTTGGAACCATAAACAAATCACCCATTCCCGATACTTTTTTGACTGAATGTATATCCGAATAACATATAGACTATAATTTATAAAGTTGAAGGCGGGTAAAACCGCGGGGCACAACTAGTATCTATATAAGTATTTACTAAAGTAAACTAGTAGATCAGATGGCTGTGTGTTAATAATGTCCCAGGATATTATATTTCGGTCGTGTATAATGGAATCATATCATATGTATCAATGCCCGGTAGCTAGTAGAATGATATAAAGCGGTTGCAGCTTTCAGACTTTCACAGCCGTCATAGGCAGATTTAAGAAGTGTACCATATTTACATCCATCAAACCATTCAAAATGATCGGTGAGGCCCAATACTTGGAAGAGAAAGAAAATTATTAAGTTAACTGCAAGATAAACTTTGGCGAGCATTTGTGTAGTCTAATTGCGCAACATTTGTCCAAGCCGACTTAGTCAGAAATAAAATGTTCCATGTAAAAAAGGTGAGAATTTCGTGAGCGTCAGAATGGCTGGTTGCTTATGCCAGGCGGCTCTGAAGGTATATTGAAGAATTGCTATCCAAGTGCTTAGTTTCAGAGAAATATGAATATTTTTTTTAACCAGACATTCTGACTATAGATAATACACTTAACTAGCTATTCTCAGGATGGATGGTGGAAGCTGATTTCCGCGTGCAAGACGCAGAATTTCTAAAAGTTTGTTGTATCAATAATCGCTTACTAATTGCTGCATTCAGCAATTTAAGTTTAAGCTTCGTGCATACATTAGGTAAAAAAATATAGCTTTTATTAATATTTGTAATTGTAAACGCCTGAAAGATTTAACAAGTCGCTGTAGCACAAAAAAAATGTGAGCCGTCACGGGACGCCTGGCAGATGTGAAACATCGACATTATTTTGTAAAAGTAATATGCAGAAAAGAACATATTGTGATAGGAACTAAATATGTGATAATGATAAAATAAAAAGTCGATTGCGCATGCGTCACGGCATGCGTCGCCACGCCAGAAATCTGTTTTACGTGCGGCTATAGACGTTTCACATCAAAAAAACTGTTGCCTATCCAAATTATCAGGCACTTCTTCTTAAAAATATTAATAAAAACAATTTTTTACCCAATGTATGTACAAAGCTCAAACTTAATTGGTGAATGAAGCAATTAGTATTTAGTAAGCAATTATTGATACAACAAACTTTTAGCAATTCTGCGTCTTTCACGCTAACGGCGGCCACCATCCATCCTGACGTCAAAATGTCTGGTCAATAAAATATCCATATTTCTCTGAATATATCATGTGAAGCAATTATTGAAGAAACTAAGCAAATATAAGCAATTCTTCAATATACCTTCATAGCCGCCTGGCAAAGGCAACCAGCCATTCAGACGCTCACAGGATTTCCACGACATGCCTACATGTCCTATTACGACCTATGTGACTCCGGTGTTCGAAGTTCATCAACGACGCTGCCGAGGATTGTTTGACGCCATGTAGGTAGACTTTAGATTTGTGACCAAACATTTTATTTTATTTAATATTAATCCTGGGAAATTATTCACACACGGCCATAGCTTGTAGTATGGAAGTGATATTATATTACATATACTACTTTTCTTTTGACACCCAGATACACCCAGACTCAGGACAAACAGACCATGTTCATGCACACAAATATCTGTCCTGGGTGGGGACCCAGCCCACGACCTGCGGCGTGAAAGGCAAGCATTTACCAACCACGCCAACCGGCCAGTTATCTTAATAATTGCAAGATATAATATCTAGGGACAATGTCACACAGATCATCCTAGCCCCAAACT
Source organism: Pseudoips prasinana (assembly GCA_951640165.1). Taxonomy (NCBI): domain Eukaryota; kingdom Metazoa; phylum Arthropoda; class Insecta; order Lepidoptera; family Nolidae; genus Pseudoips; species Pseudoips prasinana. The sequence goes on from OX621254.1 coordinate 13,467,718, forward strand.
AAGCAAAGCTTGTACTATGGGTACCAGGCGACGATATACATACTTGTATAGATAGATAAATACTTATATACATAGACAACATCCATGACTCAGAAACAAATATTCGTGCTCATCACACAAATATTTGCACTTACCGGGATTCGAACCCAGGACCACCAGCTTCGTAGGCAGGAGCACTACCAACTAGGCTACGGTGACCGTCAAATCTCCTACATGATCATTTATTATTCAATCAAGGTTTTCAATGTAGGGTAGTAAATAAAATCCAACAATAATGATTGACTTGACCTTTATTCAATGCGTAAACAAAAACCGGTCCACCATTATCAGATATTTGGAAAATAATCTCAGGCGTCACTACTACGATATATGGACTACTGTTAGGCTTACTATTACCATATACTTTGGAATGATATCCTGCTTAACACTAAAACATTAAGAAAATCAACTTTACATATAAACCGAAGATACGTCAATAAATAAATTCAGATTTCATAATTACAAAACTAATCGATTTAACATACGCTAGAAATTTCTTCTGAGATCTAAGCTTACAATAAAAACTTTGGATAAAAAATTAAAATAATTATTGACAATTTGTTTGTACATTTTTACAAAGAAATTCAAATCCGGTTGAATACTGCGTGAATGTATTGTATTAAATGCAATTATATTAAGTTGTGACTGAGTTTCTTAACTAACGGAAAATATACACGTTATACTCGCAATAATTAATACATTTTACATTAAAAAATAATACTTTATAATAAATTTCAAACGACAGTTACACAATTATTGTTTTCATATGGAAGAATTGATTCTGTTACTTATGCGAACATCGCGACGGCCGAGTACAAAACTTGCAACACTTTCACGACAAATATAAAAATTTTGTATGAAAATAATTATAAAACTTACTATTAGGTGCAAGTTTGGGGAATGTGCTCATCTGTTACTATGAGTTATAGCCGTTCTTACGATTAAAAGTATTCAATTTTATTGGTAATAATATCACAAATCAATATTATCATTTCACAATCAACAGTTGGATACTATAACGTGAATGAAGAATGACAGATTGGGTATGAATATACTCGTTCGATTTATATATTTCAACTTCAACTTTCGTTATTTTGTTTATTCTGGACTAGTCCCTCCCTCTTACCCACCACTGCAACTCCTGTAAGCCAGGATCAACAGTGGCACACAAAGAAATGACACTGAGTGGTGAGGCTAAGGCATGCCCCGGGGAATCGCTTAACTGTCTTGGATCCCGCAACGAATTTAATCAGAAAGAAAAAAGGAGGAGTTAGAAAAAGAATAGTTCCACTTCCCTCCAGAGCAAAACGGAAGACAGAATGATGTAATGAGGCTATAGCTTCATAAAACGAGAGAATTGCAACTAGAGAAGCCAGTTGCAAAAGCACCGAGGATCAATTTAAGGGTCCTAAGTGAGCTGTTATATTTGATTCCAATAGTAGGTATGGCAAAAGCGCTTAAACAACAACTTTCGTTATTATGTATCCTTTACAGCCCTTTCCGATGTCAGTTTTTTTTTGGTGTCTGATTAAGTGCACAAATCACTCGTCAAACAGCCTTTCCATCTATTGGCACGCCTAATGGGTATGGCCTGCTGTTATGGCGTCGTGGAAAACGGCACAACGCTCTATTACACAGATAACCAGCAAAACTAATAATGCATCAATTTTATTAACAAAACTGTTTTTTTTTTATTTTACTCAATATTTACTTCTTGTTTATTTTATTATAAATTCATTCACACCTCCGAGCATGCCGTAGACTATGGACAACATTTTTTTAATAATTTTAGAACTTTTTGGTCTGAAATTAGCAGTGTACCCATCGTACACACGATATGCACAGTGCTACAGATGAACGTAAGTTGAAGGTTTAAATAAAAATCCCGCGAGCATCACGAATTACTAGAACGAATCGATATGTTGAAGAATAATATTTGAGACTGGCAACACGAGATATCAATTTGAAGCGCAACAATGGCAATGATATGTCAATAGGTTTCACTAAAATGATTCAACATACAGTATATTGTTTGTATCAACAACACGTTTTTTTAAAGACAAGCTTTTCAAATTAAAAGCAAACTAATAATGAGAAGCAGACATTATTATCAGAAAATCCTGGCAACACCTGACAAAGGACAGATTAAAAATGTATAAACTTGGATACAATGCTATCGTAGATATACTCAATGGACAATAAAAGTCTCATCCGTGAAAGTAAATTAGTATAAATACACGATATAATATATTTCCCTTGCCATTCACCATTTACTTCTTGTACAATCATAGGATTATACCACGTGACTTACTGAAGTATTTGGTAAGTAATAAATAGTTAATTCTAATTGTAGTCATTCTTGGATTTCCTATAAATATATGACTCAACATTGGAAAGGCGAATCGCATAATTATTAATGCCGCATTACATATTAATAAGTTTCCTTAAAAATAATCCAAGCACCTTTACATATGTATGTACACAGTCCATTACATGAGTAGAAGAAATAAGTACATGGGAATTGTTGAAAAATGATTGATTTCCATATAGCTACTAAGAATCGCCTTACCAATGTTTGCTTTAATTAAAAAGAAACGATGTTGATACAAACAATAAAGGCACATTTTCGAGGACGTCGCTTGACTCCAGTCATGGATATGGTAACGTTTTGACATTCAATTGACAAAAAATTATCTATGGAAAATGTCACCATCAAGTCTAACGAGAATATCGGTCACTTTTACCGCATAATTGTCTATGGGAAATGGGTTCTAGTTACGGCCCCAAAAACTATAATAACTTTTATGATTATAATGTTTTCATAGATATTTTTACTAGTACCCGGAGACAAGCGCCATCTATACGAAAACTCACCTTTATATAAATGGTTATATGACTCCGATTAAAATCAATGCCTTACATATGGATAACGACTTTATTTGGCTTCACTCGCTACAGATAATATTGAGCATTTTGTCTTTTCCAAATAAGCGTCTTACTATTTAAAGCGGCAAAGGAAGTATAACTGCTACATGAGCAAACCCGGGTAAGTACTTATGTTAAAAAGTCATAGCCTATAGTAAAGCTGTCGACGTCTTCCGACGTATAAAATAAAAAATTTGCCACTACAAGCGAAATGAAGTCGAATATTCACTACTCAGCCCTGGTCGTTGAGCCCCATATTCTGGTCCAGCGGGATCATTTTTTTGCTGACGCTATAGATGGGGGGCGAGTCTATTTTTCCAGCTATAGCTTGGACACGACTTTTAACGGACTCCATAGGCGCTGAATCGACTTTTACATCGTCCGAAGACGATGAGTATTGGAAGGAACCTACTTCCGTATTCCCGTATATGTGTTGAGGTTCTTGCACATTCCCGTAGAGATTGTAGTTATGTATTAGGGCAGATACGCGGTTGGAAGTCGCGGGAAGACTGCTGTGTTCTTTGGGTAGAGGTTCCGTCAGTGTCAATTGGCTGGTGGTCACTGGCTGGTTGATTTTGAAGTCAGGTTTAGGCGGCACGTTTTCATCTTCTTGTACAGAAGATTGAGTGCTCAGAACTGGGTTGATTGGTATGAAGACTTGGTTTTGTGCGGCGAAGACCTGGTTCTGAGAGGTGAGCGTTTGGTTTTGTGGGTTGGCTATTTGTGCGGTGGGGCTGGGCTGGTCGGGCTGTAGGGCAGCCCGCCAGTCAATGTTGGGGTGTCTCTCGCGGATGCAGTCGACAACATCGAGCAGGTTCTTCGCGTCCATAGCGAGAATGTGCGCGGCTGCTAACATGTTCCTGGAAGATGAATAAAAAAAATAAATCAGTTTAGTAATTAATATAATACTCCACAAATATTAATAACTCCAAGAAAATCGTTTCAAGAGTCAGTTGATGTGAATTGGTTGTGAACCAATAAGTTCCTAAATTATTTTTATGAAGCTTAAATATGTGGTAACTTCTTCCGATGAAAATTAACGCTAACATTTTTTGAACTATATTGTTTTGTGATGAAGTCCAAAACTCATAACGTACTGGGTGGGAATCAAACCCACGACCTGAGGCGGGAAAGGCAAGTATCTACCTACCACGGCAACCGGCGGATATTACACTAATAATGGATTGGAATTACGGTTAAAGCATTACATTATTATCGCGGTGACATTGATACAGGGTGGCCGAGAAGTTGACGTTCAAACGCAAAATTTAGATACTTTATGACTTACTTATATACTTTCTACGATTTAGCGTAGTTTTAGAGATAGAATTTTTTTCGTAAGTTTTACCTAACATCAGTTTTCGATTCTCGTTCTGTTGAACATTTCTGGTTCAGTTTTTTTGTGATAACTAATAAGCATAGTTTAACCTAACACCCTAAAATGTATGGTTTATGTAATCATTACAGAACTGACTTACAATTTATTCGAAAGTTCAAAATGAGGGTTTGAGCTCATTACTCATAAAAATTTTCAAAGTATCAAAAACAATTAAAATGGGGTGATACATGGGGGTGATTCGGATACTTCTCATCATAAAGTATATAAATTTTGCGTTTGAACGTCAACTCCTCGGCCACCCTGTACACACCGTGTGGCATAACTGGCATAGTATTGTCTATAACGAAACTATAAAATAAGTACGAACTTGTTGTACTCATGATGCAGCGTAGTGTTGGCGTACTGCATGGCGAGCCGCATCGCCTCCACCAGCGCGGCCATGTCCTTGCTCAGCACCTGGTGAGCCATCTCCACTTCCCTGTATATAATAAATAAATAAAAAAGGTTTATTCCCAACAAGCACAGATAATCCTTAACTTAGTTTACATCTAAGACGATATAACTAATTGCGTTTAGTTTATATAATACTTATGAAGAATGCAACATTATATAAAGGCGTTACAGCAAATGTTACAGTAAATAATAATGATTACTGTAACGCTGATCTTCCGATAGCGCTTAAAACTTTAAAACTACTAAATAAATTACAAAATTATCATGCGTATCGACCAGTAGTAGCGTTTGGTTGCTTATCTTGCTTATTATATAACATTATGCTTATTATATAACATTATCGATACAGAAGGTTATTAACAACAATTCGGTATCGGTAATTATCAATCTTAAATTATATCATTTTATATCGGAGGGCGACAAACGAGCAAGTCGGTAACCTGATGGTTAGTGATTACCGCCGCCCATGGATACTCGCAACACCAGCGGGGTCGCGGGTGCGTTGCCGGCCTATAAAATAATCAGCAAACTAGTGTTGATAACATGATGAGATATGTATAACCACAATATTGTTGATTATAAGGGTCAAAAATCGTATTTTCGCTTCTACCGGCAGTTCCCGAAGACAGCCCCGCTTGTTTTTTCTTACCTAAATTAATTTACATTGATATTATCTTAATTCCCTAAACTTTAAGATAGATTTTATAATTATTCAAAAATTGATAAAATAAGCATGTGGTTCGGTAGGTATACAATTTTTCGAAAATAAAATCAAATTTTATGAAAATAATTTTAAGTTGAAATCACCCTTCGTGAAAAAAATTTTGCCGTTATTTGCTTTCCGGCATAGTCATACCATCAAATAACGAATGGTGTCTGTTGTGAAAATTAGAGTTAGAAGTAGCTGTGCCCTGCGGTTTTACCCGCGTTAAAGTTTATAGAATATGCCCATTGACTTATATGTATAACTAGACACACTGTTTCGAATAAAAACTCTGTCCCAGTCTGATGTGCGCGAGGTGAGGGGCGCGGGCGCGGCGGCCAAAATTGCTCAATATGGGCGATAGACGATTGCGCGTCTAGTAGAATACATATAGGTCAATGATTATGCTCTATGTGTTAATCCAGGGTGTCAGCTAACTCCACACCAAATTTTATTAAAATCGCTCCAGCTGTTTGGACGTCAAGAAGTCACAAACATACACTCTCAAAAAGTTTCGCCTTAATAATATAAGTGTGATGCACTGACCGCTGCGCGTGCTGCGGGAAGGGCACGACGAGCAGGTCCACGGTGGCGCACAGCGCGCGCAGCTCGGCGCCCACACCGCGCACGGCGCCCAGCACGCCGCCCGCGCCTCCCGCCGCCGCGCCGCCCGCCGCCGCGCCCGCCAGCCGCATCACGCCGCGCACCACGCCCGTGGTGGCGCAGTACACCGGGTCCGCCCCGCCCTGCCACATGCCAACAATTCTTTATTTTAATTTAATAATCTATACATATAATAAAATCGTAGAAAAGTCAAAACTGTACATTGAATATTTTTTAAAAGGATACTTGGGGCGTGATCTACAATCGATATCGAAGCCAAAAATATAGTTTTTGGAATTTTTGTCTGTTTGTCTGTATGTATGTCCGGGCTAAACTCAAAAAGTACTGCATGAATTTACTTCAAATTTTGCATGAATATTACTTAGAGGTCGAGTCAACATATAGGCTACATATTATCACGCTATCACCTACGGGGGAGGAGCTATGATAATTTACAAAATTTAATGCGGGCAAAACCGCGGGGCACAGCTGGTATATAATTAAAATAAATTTAATTTAATAAATTTAATAGATCCGTTCACTCGGATCGCAATAGCGTATAGACGTGTGCACGTGTTATAATTAATTTTATTATTTTCACAAAATAATTTAATATTTCCGCTCAAAACTCGAAAAAACAAATAATACAAAGTACTAGGCGCGCAGAACGCAGCAGTGGCGGTCAAAGTGCCAGTGCAAGAACGAGAAAGTATTTGCTGGGACGGAGACGACACTACCGAGCTACGTTGCGCTGCATTTATACGCACGAGTGACAGGTACGTCACAACGCAGCGACGCTTGCCACAACTTATAGACGACAGCGTGAATTAGAAATTTCAAGGAGCTGGCCCAAGTGGTAAATAAATATTAAGATACTAGTACGAAAATTTAATTTAATAATATTCTTACATTTATTATATTATATATAACGATTCCATAATATTCTAAAATCATGGACAAGAGTATGGATAAATCTCTCTCGGAATCTAATCTATTAGATATTGCAAATAAGAATTCGACTCCCCCTGATTATGTTTCGAAGCGTGCCAAGAGGAAACGAGACGAATGTACAAAAGCTGACTTAGCGGATCTAAAGAATGAATTGAAGGAGATGATCATGACGTATATGGATGAACAAAAACAAAAATACGCAGACATTACCTCCAATTTAAAGGACATTCAACAGTCTAACCAAAGTATAGAGAACTCCATTGCATTTCTCACGAGTCAGAATGAGGAATATAAAAGAAAAATTGAGTCGCTGGAATTACAAACTAAAAAAGACCGAGACCTCATCAGTATTTTGGAAAAAACAGTAAGACAATCAAAGAACACTCAGGAAATCAAGTTTAGAAATTAAAAATCTACCTAGGAAGAACAAAGAAACATCAGAAGATTTGATAAACATGGTGATCAAGTTATCTGAAAGTATTAGCTGCCCTATCGAGAAAAAAGACATTAAGGATATTTACCGTGTCAAAGGAAAGAAAGAGGGTGCTACTAACCCACCTATTATAGTGGAAACAAATTCTACGATCCAAAAAAATGAGCTCCTCAAAATGTGCAAACTATTTAACATCAAAAACAAAAAGAAAATAAGTGCAGGGCATTTGGGATTCACTAAAAATGAAGATACCCCTGTTTTTGTAACGGAACAACTGACTCCTAAAAACGCCCGACTGCATTTTCTGGCCAGAGATTTAGCAAAGTCAAAATCATACAAGTATTGCTGGACCTCCTTTGGAAAGGTTTATGTGCGAAAAGATGACCTTACGCCGATAATAATCATTAAAAGTGAGTCACAGGTACAACACCTTATTCAAACAGCATGACTATTTAATTTAATTTATATTGTAGATTTCCTTTTTTATAATTCGTTTGTTTTCATAAGTAGCCAAAACCATATATTAATATTATCTTTGATCTTGATACTTTATATAATATTTACTTTAGAAAATTTAAACTTAATTCTAACTTTAAGTTATTTTATAAGCCTTTGTTTTTAATTGTTTACAAGGGATTGTTTTATATCATATTTTTACACACACTCTACATTACAAAAAACATTCATCTCATAATTGCACCCGCCCTTTTCACAATACAGGCTCTATTCTCGAATAATATATACAAAACTAAATCCATAGACGCACAAACACAGCTTTATGTGATGGCACAAAGTATTTTAATTCAACTGAAAATTCAGGCTTTTTTTTTCAACCCACAATAATTTTACAATCTTGTTATTAATTATTTGTTCTAATTTTCAATACAGTGATGGATAATAAACTAAATACTATACTAGACTTAGACAATTTAGAGATCACTCAATCAGTTGAATGCTCGATAAATGACTTACCCGCGTATTATCCTAAACATATTAAACACTCAAAATTAAACATAGTATCGCAAAATATTCGCAGTATTTACAGTAATCTAGACGAAATAAAAGTAATGTTAACACAATTTCAGTTCCATATAGACATCTTAGTGCTCACAGAATGTCGACTAAACAAAAATAAAATCATCCCTACCCTGAATAACTACAACTCATTTCATACAGTTAATTCACTGAACCAAAACGATGGAGTTGTAATGTATGTTAGGAATGACTGTTCCGTCAAGGTTAAGGAGATAATACTACACCACTCGTCTTGTCTACAAATTTCGACTACCGAGTATACGATACTTGGCATTTACCGTTCTCCAGCTAATACCTATGCTGATATATTTATTAATTCACTAAATTCCCACCTTGAAACTATAAAAAATCATAAAACCCTTATCATTACTGGGGATCTGAATATAAACCTAAGTCCTAAATCAACTGAAACCTCCCAAGAGCGCACTAACAGGGAAACCTATCTCACTATGTTGTCCATGCACGGCTTGTTTCCAGGCCATACTCTACCCACTAGAGAATTAAGCTGCCTGGATCACTTCATTGTGAAATTGGAAAAAAAACCAGTATCAGCCTTCATTGCTGTCCTTAATACGTCAATTACTGATCACCTTACAATATTACTATGTTTAACAAGCGAGTTTAAATATAAAAAATTGTGTAAATTAAAAAGAGTTGTTGATCTGGACCAGGCCTGCATAGACTTTTATTCCAAAAATCTCACTGAACTATATTCATATACGGACCCCAATTTATTTACTAATATCTTAATCAGTAAAATTAGAGAAAGTCTCGATGACAATACACGAATTTGTACTACTCCTCGGTCGAAACTTTTGATTAAACCCTGGATGACCGAAGGTGTATTGCGCTGTATAAAAAATAGAAACAATATGCAAAAGAAATTAAAAATACAACCCTTTGATGAAATTTTAAGAATAACCTACAAGAGATACAGAAATTATTGCAACGCTTTGATAAAAAAAATTAAAAGAAAATATGATCGTGATAGACTAGCTGGTTCAACACGTAATAGTAAAGTTTTATGGAAAACGATTAACGACATAGTTCAATATAAAACTTCAAAAAATTCTTACACTAACTTATTAAACAGTTGTCCATCACCCGATGAATCAGTAAATAAAATAAATCGGTATTTCGCTGGTATTGGTAAATGTTTGGCAGAAGACATAGTGTCAAGTAATAACGGGATACAATATACTCACCTTCCAATCTTACCATTACTTACTAAGTCGTCATCATTTGTACTATTCGACACTGACCCGTCTGAGGTGGAATACGTCTTGATGAGCCTTGATTCCAATAGTGCCACTGGGTGGGATAATATACCCACAAGATTCTTAAAATTAGCTAAAGCAGAATTAGTGCCTTTAATAACTTATCTTGTAAACCTATGTTTCAAATGTGGTGTATTTCCCAATGCTCTTAAACAATCTATTATTACGCCAGTATATAAGAGTGGTGACGGTGAGAATATTAATAATTACCGACCAATCTCAGTTCTCCCCGCTCTATCGAAGATAATTGAAAAAATACTAAACAAAAGAATACTATCCTATGTAGAAAAGCAAGGAATCCTATCATCTTGTCAATTTGGTTTTCGGAAAAAATTGTCAACTGAAGATGCTGTGTTATCGCTTAGCTCTATTGTAGTAAACAAACTAGATAGTAAAAAGAAATGCTTATCGGTATTTTTAGATTTAAAAAAGGCTTTTGATACAGTCTTTATTCCCACCTTAATACGTAAGCTTGAGAATATAGGAATAAGAAGTATTCCCCTTGCCCTTCTAGAAGATTACCTGCACAACCGTAAGCAGCGTGTCAAAATAGGCGATCACTTTAGTCAGGATGAAAATGTCTCCTTTGGCGTACCCCAGGGAAGTGTTCTCGGCCCAACGCTATTCTTAATCTATATTAATGACCTGTGCAGTATGAATATAGAGGCTGGGGACATTTTTTCCTACGCGGATGACACCGCTGTTATCTTTTATGGTGATACATGGGAAGACGTACGAATGCGTGCCGAAAATGGCTTAGCTCAAATTTCTAAATGGTTATCTTCTAATCTTCTCACTCTTAATGCAATAAAATCTTATTATATCTGTTTCTCTCTTAATAACACTTCCCAGCCCAGTGCGGCCTATGAAATCAAGATTCATAACTGTGGAAATCCTCAAAATATAAGTTGTAACTGTCCCGTAATAAATAGAGTAAAAAGTGTAAAATACTTAGGCATAAATATAGATTACAGATTGACTTGGTACTCACATTTAGATTTGTTGAAGACAAGAATAAGAAAATTTATTTGGATTTTCAAAAATTTAAGACATGTAACGACTAGAGATGTGATTAATAAAATATATGTTGCACTCGCTCAACCTATATTAACGTATTGCATTCCAGTTTGGGGTGGAGCGTCAAAAACAAAGTTTTTGGAACTTGAGAGGGCACAAAGGTCACTTCTAAAAGTCATGCATTTTAAGCCGTATCGCTTTCCAACCACAGAATTATATACTTTTAGTAACCTGCTCTCAGTCAGGAAAATGTATATATTATTAACACTATTAAAACTACACAGTACCTTAGTATTTGATAAAGAAACGCTCAAAAAAAGAAGATGTGTTATGGTAGCCCCCTGCCATCGTGTTACAAGCACATTTGCACGTCATCAATATAATAGACAATCTTCTTACCTATACAACAAAATAAATAGACTCTTGAATATCTACCCAATGAATATGTACAAATGTAAGGAAGCATTAACCACTTGGTTAAAAACGCTAACATACGACGAAACTGAATCCCTCTTGACCATTTTATCGTAAAATAACCAAAATAGTACAATCATACACACATCTTCACATACACACCCTCACATACACACACCATCACTCACACACTCGTAATGCCTTTATTTTTTCCTTTGTTTGTTTTTTTTTTGTAATTAACTATAACTGTATTTTTTTTTATGTCTTTGTTTTTATTATTATTTTAAAACTTGCGCTTTTTAATCTGTAATGTATTACCTGCATGTGGAAGAGCGGGGCTTCCTAACACAGGCAATTTTATGCCTAAAAGGTATGCCCCAACAAAATTGTAATTAGGTTAAATTGAGTTAATGAAAATAAAAACTATTTTTTTTTTTTTATTTATATTTTTAATAGTGGAGGGTGTTAGGTCGATCCCGATCAGATGACTAAATATATGATTTCACAGTTTTGAGTTAATATTAAAGATTTGCACTTCATATAACACATTAAAATGAAAGAACAATGTCCACTTTTGACCTGACTATGTATAGAGATGACATAAATCTTAAAATTCAGCTAATTTAATTGTAAATTAATTACGCTGATCACAATTTTGAAAGAAACGCAGGAAAAAAAGATATTTTAATATTTCTCTAGGTCAAGGGCAAACGTATTTACCATATTTTAAACGCATCTCAACAGTTTCTCTATATAGTCTGTGATCTTAGCTAACCTTTTTCTAGGACGTTCCATTTTACATACTGCTACTTGACTTTATTCAACTTTGTTTCTGAGTTTTATACATTATTTTACGTTTTATTTAATCAGTAAGTATTTCTGTACATTTATATCTTTTTAAAGTACAGGATAATTAAATATAACATAATAAATAAATTAATTAATCATGCAGTATGTTATTAAATGCGCACAAGTGAAACGGATTTTTTGACATATGACAGTTCTGCGATTGGCATCGACGCAGTGCTTCGTTGTTGCGTTTGCGAATCGTTGTGTACTGTGCCATTTTGTGTGTGTTACTGCTTTTTACGACCATATTTACCACCCCTGGACCTCGATATCTTCCTCATCTGACGACCTTTGCTTTCCATACCGTTTTAAATCCGTCCTCTTGACAATGCCGCCGACAGCAAAAAGTCGACGTATAACTGCAACGTCTGCATAAATACGTTTCGACGTTATCTCGTTCATGAGCTGAACACGAGAGTTATTTCGTTACTTAGCGAGTGGATATCACCAGTAATCGTAAGTATTTATGCTTATTATAGATTAAACATCGACTAAACTAATACAGTTTTGACTTGTTATTTCGTTATTATGTTTCGTTTTTGAACTGTTGATCTTTGTCTGTTGTTTATTACAAATAACTATTATATTGAATATAATTTATTACAACATAGCAATAAGCTATTGTATCAATTGTATTCAAAAGAAGTTTACATTGCATTTCCTATTTCAGATTACTGAGGAAGATTACATTTGTGAACATTGTAATGATCTTCTCATTAGGAGCGTAAACCAGCAATTAACAACAAGTTGTGATGGTGCTCAAGCTTCAGGGTCATCTCAACCAGGCCAAAGACAAGTGTGCATTATTTGTGGACGGTCAACACATAATCGTCAAAGCCATTCTATTGTTTTGGACAATCCTTCAGAAGAGCAAAGACAGATAAATGTTGTCATTCAAACAAGAATTGCACCACGTCAGGTATTTATGTTTCTATATCATTCATTATTTGCTAGTATAATTCTTCATACTGTAACTCTTGATGATTACTTTTTTTGTCTTCTGGACAGAAATGATCATATCTGATTGACTGATGCTCTAGGAATTTTAGCCACAAATAAATAGAAAAGTGAAAATCACATGTCTCTCATAAATATATCTTATATATATGTAATACTTGATATTAATTCAATGTTTTCTTTTGCAGATATCAACAGCTGATAAGCTATGCCATTCATGCTGGATGAGTTGTAAGCGTGCTGCCATTCGTAATGAGCAAGTCGATGAAGCTCGTCGAGTATCTGCTACTGAAGAAGTTGACCTTGAAACAGGTGACTCTGAGCCAATCACTGCTGAACCAGTTAATGAAAGTCTAGAAGTGCCTTCTGAAGTTATATCTAGTGACATAACATTGGAAAATTATAGACGAGCAGCAAATACTGCTTCTCACTGTGTTTTCCCACAATGCACTAATAGTAATCTACATAATATGACAGACTCATTTAGAGCAACAATACTCAGTACTTATAAATATTATATCCCTGTGCACAGCCGTGTCTGTACAGAACATAGACTGAGTAACGAGTGGAGTAATCTGTATGATTCCAGTAATAGCATGAGTACATTTTCTTCACAACAAGTAGAACATATTTTTTCATTTGTTAATGCTTTCAAGCCTTACCTTAACTTCACAAATGTGGAAGCAATACAAGAAATTGAAGATAATATATTTTTCTTTTGGACAGGAAAGTCTAAGCAAAACTTTTTTACACTTCTTAATGAAGTTCCTCGCATACAAGGAATGCACAAAGGCATTTTGGGATTAGCTGCATTATTAATGAAAATGAGGACTGGTGAATCAGATGTTCGGTTGTCTACATTATTAGATGTACCGCGTACCAGATTAGAGCGACTAATGAACAAATGCAGGGAAATCCTGGTTCAAGATTTTGTACCTATGCACCTGGGAATTACTCACATATCGAGGGAAAGTCTAATGCATCACAACCTCACAATACCAAATGGTATATACAATATAAATTATACAAATGCTATAATTATTTGTGATGGGACATACATAAATATAAATAAAAGTTCGAATTACTCCTTCCAAAAAGATACGTATTCATTACACAAATATAAAAATCTATTAAAGCCATTTTTATTTGTGGCATGTGATGGTTACATCTTGGATTGTTCGGTCCATACAAGGCTACCACATCTGATGCTGACATTATGAATTCCCTTTTTGATTATGAAAACTCACCTCTGAGATTATATTTTCAAGATAATGATGTGTTTATATTGGATAGGGGTTTCCGAGACTCTATAAGAATGCTAGAAGGGTGTAATTATCGGCCATATATGCCTGATTCTATATTAGAAGGCGAACACCAATTAACAACACAGCAGGCCAACCAGAGCCGCTGTGTAACAATATGCCGCTGGGTAGTTGAGGCAGTAAATGGACATTTTAAAAGAGATTTTAAGCTCCTGAGACAAGACTATTTTAACAAATCGGTTCCAAATATGATGCAAAACTTTCAGATAGCAGCCAGTTTACTTAACCGTTTTGGTGTTCGTTTTCGTGATAGAGATGATTCGAATGAAATAGTCACAATAATTAGAGAAAGAATTAATTTTAAAAATAATTTAGCCCTATGGGTTGAGGAACTAAACATGAATAGAAGGTTTACTGTTTTTCACAGTATAACGGCTGACAGAGACAATTTATTTATGTTTCCTAGATTAACTTATAGTGAAGTAATACTATTTGCTCTCGGTACTTACCAGATTAGACAAGCCAGATCATATTACGGTGAACATATTAGATTTCATGGGTCATACAGAATAGAAATATGTAGGGATACACAAGATTTCTCACAGTATAATCTCAGAGGAAGTGGTGATAGAACATTAATAAGAGGAAAAATAAAGTCCAGGCACATTTCAAGAAGACAATATTATGTCTATATTTTAATAGAAAATAATGTGTCTGGCAGAGCTGGTATAGTCGAATACTGTTGCAATTGTTTGGTCGGTCGACGAACCATTGGATGTTGCGCTCACGTAATGACGTTAGTGTGGTACCTTGGATGGGCTAGGTATGAAGAAAATATTTCTGCTCCTGCAGAATTTCTGGATGAAGTAGTTGTAAGAGATTTAGATAAAAATTATGATAATTAATAAACTATTTTACTTGAATATAGTGTTTTATTTGTTTTTCCCATTTTATACATCAGGTATGTACCTACCGTAGGCTACTGAAATGTGTTTGGTAGGTACCTAATTCTTTACGTGATCTAATCACTTTTGACAATACAAGAAATTAAGACTTATACTTATCGTTTTATTACAAAAAATGGTAATTATAAAGTAGATACCTAGGTACATAAGTGTGCTGGTGAAACAGCTGATACACAGAAATTACGTTTTAGACCATAGCTAAGTAAGTATTACTATCTAAACTTCGAGCGTTAATGATAGGTCTAGCACATTTATTTCTTTACTAGCTGTGCCCCGTGGTTTTACCCGCGTTAACCTTTATAAATTATCATAGCTCCTCCCCCGTAGGTGATAGCGCGATAATATGTAGCCTATATGTTGACCCGACCTCTTAGTAATATTCATGCAAAATATGAAGTAAATCCATGCAGTACTTTTTGAGTTTAGCCCGGACATACATACAGACACACAGACAAAAATTCTAAAAATTATATTTTTGGTTTCGATGTCGATGTTAGATGACGCCCCAATTATCCTTTTAAAAAAATATTCAATGTACAGTTTTGACTTTCCTACGATTTTATTATATGTATAGATATTTGGTAAATGGCAAATCCTATTAATAGACAGACAGTTTTATTACTTATAATTACCTATTTCTGACTAAGGCAAGCAAAGGCCGCCGGCTATTATGCCAAGAAAAGTAAAATTAATATTTTCTGGACTTCGTAGCGTTTATATCGTAAAAAATACTTTATGACATCATTTTCTAAACTTACAGGTAGCCTTTCTGCTAAACCTTATAACTATACATACATTTTCACTATCAGGTTTTTAAATGTATGGAAAGTGGGCATTGTTCTTTAAAATTGAAACCTGATAGAGGAACCATTAATTTCCTAACTTAAAATACTTGAGGTATTTTAAGTTTAGAAATTAAAGGTTTCTCTATCAAGTTTACACTATCAAATCTGGATGTAATTTGTGTCCGTTCTCGCGACCCACGAATTATATTCCCTAGTGCGGGCGTTGTTTAAAATAATCTCATTTGGCTTTCCTCCGTTCTTCGTGGTCTATTCAATAGCCTGTCTGGACCAGCTTAGTTCTTCACATGTATTAATATGAAACTCTGATAATAGTGAACATACCTTCTCGTCACTGGGCGGTTTATCTTTTGATTTCACGGTATTTGCCGGACTCGTCTCTGATGAATTGGACGCTGAAAAAGAGACATTAACTAAGAAATCTAAATAAAACGCTTGTTATGATCCTTTTTTACATAAGTTTAAAATTCAAAAAGTCTCACACTCTATATATATTTTCATATAAATAATTTTCAATATTCAAAATTTTTAATTTGAGCATACAAATTTAGACTACCGACAAAAATTTTGTTTTACAAAACCTACTTTGCAAAGAAATTGGTTTTTACCGAAAACGAACGAAACGAATTTGTTTTACGAAACGCTCGACAAATTCTGGCGGTGCTTTAAATCAAAATATAAAAAAAAAAACCTTTCTAAAATCTCTATAACTATTCTATACTTATTTCAAATTAAACACTATGGATGAGGTGAGGCTATCATAGGTGAAATCCATAGACAGTAGATACATTATTTATTTTAACGGGCTCAATAAATACTCTCCAGCATGTGGCTGAGGCCCTGACTATTAACGAGGTGCTCCACTAGCCAATTAGTAAAAAAATCTACGAATGATTAAACAGTGTATAACGTGACTTCAATCATTAACATAAATGCTCCAGATTTAGCAACCATATTCAATAGCGCTGACGTATCCGGTGTATTTCCTAACTTGATAAAACATAGTAAAGTCATGCAGTTATTCAAATCTAGTGATACTTCTGACCCCTGGAATGATCAACGTATTTCTGTACTGCCCACTAAGTTGCTCAGACATTTTAATAGTCAATTGTCTATTTAATAATTATATAGTTAGAGGGTATTATAATGTTCGTAAATATTTGCGTTCATGGCCAATGACTGTCGACAAATTGATTTTTTTTCGAAGTGAGGGCTTTAGACTAAAACAATTCTAGCGAAGCCAAGAGATATGTGAATGTAGTAAGCACATTTTTATGTAGTCCACTTACCCGAGTGTGGCTGACTAGACGGCTTAGGTTCCTGCTGCTCGAGCTTCTGCTCCGTGCCGGGATCAGACTCAGTTGACAGTTGCACATTTGACAGGCGTTTCTTCTGCAAACAATATTATCATATTAGTATACCAGTTTCCGCCCGCAGCTCCACCTACATTGAAATTCCTGTTTGAAAATATGACCCATTTTTTGCGATAACTAGCATTAATTAGTATCATATAATCAGCCTGATATTATCCACTGCTGGACATAGACCTCCCCCAATGGTTCCGATAACGTTGCCATTTGGAGGGGTTTGCCGAGGTCGCCGAGTTTGGCATGCGAGTTGAGGACCGCAGTTAGGTGGTAGCTAGAACACAGGAGACGCTGCTGGCCGACTACGTGGCGTATCCCTCAATAGCCTTTGACTACACCCATAGGATGGTATGGGGTGGTCCTGTTATTCTTTCTAGGTCGGAAACCACAGGGCTAAACATCAAGCGTGCGGTCTAATCTATACATATAATAAAATCGTAGGAAAATCAAAATTGTACATTGAATATTTTTTTAAAGGATACTTCAAGGATCTACAATCGATATCGAAGCCAAAAATATAGTTTCTAGAATTTTTGTATATTTGTCAGTATCCGAGCTAAACACAAGCTGGGATGATTTATAAAATTTAACGCGTTTATAACCGCGGGGCACAGCTAGAAAATCCCGTGTTCATGCCCGCTTGAGTATGTTTCGCCGGACCGTCTCAACTGGGTCGTGTTGAAACCGGTAGAAGATAAACCCACACCACCCACTTATTAACACAAGGTCCGTCATAATAATAATACCTTAATATAGACAGAACCATTGACAATATGTAGTAAAAATATTAAACTTAAACTAGATAATTAAACATAATCTCTTGACAATAACTTGATACGAGCAAGCTAAATATCATTGCTATAATAAAATAAATTTTATAAATGTATTCATACAATGTGTACCTAAATATGTTACTAAAAATAATAATGTATACAACTATATTACTACAAACGGGAACACCCAAATACTCCGAAATATTTTATTCCGAATTTTGATGTTCCGATTTTCAAAAGTCCGAATTTCATAATACCTAAGAATTGTAATGTCTATTATTAAATATCACGAAATTTATCTTACCGAAAGTCGTAAATGCGATTTGTTAGTTTTCCGATTTTCATACGTTCTAAGAGCCAAAATGCTCGAAGGGTTCTCGGTCCGAAAAACGACATTCCGAATTTCAATACTTCGAATAAACTAAAAGTCAACATGTTGTGCTACAAAAATTTGTGACATAAACGAATCACTGCAAAACCGACTTCACGTAGTCTTGTCTGCCATACCCTCGAGTATAATTTAAGCCCGCGTAGGCGCGAAGGGGTGGGGCGGCCCGCGAGCTGAGGAGCAGGTGGTTTGAAGGCCCCCCACCGCGGCTGAGGCTGACCGGGGGAGCCGGCCAGCAAGCCGAAGCTGCGGTGGTGAACGTTAAAATCATCTGCGACGATAAGCTCGCGTGGGGCCGCCTAAACCCCGCAGCGCCGGAGCCGTGACAGAAACAATGCTTGCTGCATGTTGCATGTCTGCTTGTATGTTGCATGCCTGCTTGCTCGCTGCATTCCTGCTTGCATGCTGCATGCCCACTTGCATGCTGCATGCTTGCTTGCATGTTGCATGCCTGCTTGCTTGCTGCATTCCTACTTGCATGCTGCATGCCTGCTTGCTTGCTGCATTCCTGCTGGCATGTTGTATGCCTGCTTGCATGCTGCATGCCTGCTTGCATGTTGCATGCAGCCGACGAGTACCAGATCCCCTCCATTGTTGGTGAATCATTTGGGTTAGGTTAGGTTAGAACTGTGACCGGTGAAACAAAATATTTTTATACGTATTGTTGATGTTTCGAATTATCATTAAGTTGGACTTTTTGTTATTCGATCTATTGAAGCTCGGTATTTTTAAAATAGTAATTATAAACGTTAGGAATATTGAAATTTAGGAGTTATAAAACTAGGAGTAATGATAAGGCGGAGTTGTAATATTCGGAATTTTCTACCATTCGGAATTATGATAGTCGGTATTTTGAAATTCGTCTTTGTGACTGTCGGAATAAAGTTTTTCGTATTAATGTAGTGTACCCACTAGGGTCTGTCTTTTTTAGGATCTGTCTAAAACTTGCTCGTTAAAATTGTATGGATATTTACCAAGTTTTCTTCCTGCATTTGTAGCCAACGGCGGTCTTCCTCGCTCTGGTGTTGTTGTCGCGCCAGTTCGGCGAGCAGACGACGTTCTACTGCTTGCTCGCTGTCGCATTCTGGACTCTGTTGTTATAACGATAGAGGTATAGACATTGTAGTGAGGAAATAATACATTTAAAGAAAAAATAGCTTCACTTTATACAACAGAAACAAAATTTATAACGGGCAATCTCGAAAGCTTTCCCTTTGCAATAAAAATAATTGAAATCGGTTCACGGTCCAAGAAGTAATCGCGTAAAATAAATACAACAAAAAAATAAAGGCGAATATAATCTATTTTTTGAAGTCAATAAAAAAGCTATTTTTTGCTGCCTTATTTAAATGTGATCTAAACCATTTCATCTCGTCTTTGTGTATTAAATGTTAATACTTACATGTTGACATAACTGGGTAAAGGTAATATGTAATAGTAATAATTGGAGCAATAATAATCGATTTAACAATCCAACAAAAGCTTTTCGAACTATTGATTATTATTGCTCCAATTATTACTACTACATATTGCCTTTACCCACTAATGTTTACGTACTTTCAAAACTTTTCTAAACAACCTGTACTCTTATAAATCTTGTTTAATAAAACCTGTCAAATAAACTAAAGAATAGTTTCAAATCATAAGTAAACTCAGACATTAACTTTTCTTGATATGTATAAATTGATATGTATGGAATCCGTTTTTTTCGTGCTTTTTATTTAACCTGTTTTTTATAAACTTAAGCACCTATTTTGTAATGGAAATAACGGTGCCCGAATTTATACTTGTTCTCGAAATCACTAAAAGGATTACTGTGCCGAAATAGCATTAACTCACAGCTCATGAGCACCAACATCATTATTGTTATAAGTACATATTTTAAGACACAATATATAGTTATAAAATTTTAAATGCATAAACATGCATTTAAAATTTTATAACTTTATAATTTGGACTTGTAAATTTCACCTTTGATACTTAAAACTATCTATTTTGAAGAACCAACATTGCCGTTATACCAAATTAGTAAGTTGCCAATTTCCAAATATTGTACAATTATCCACAGGTTTTAGTAAATTTTGCCTTAAATGTTATTTACCACATATGAAATACCAAATAAAAATATAGAGAATGCAATAATTTTGATTATCAACAATGTTAGTTCCAGTACTTATTTTTACTAAAATAATGAAATTATTTGTGAAAAATATTAATGATAAAGAGTTCCATGTATTTTAATTTTATTATTAAAACGCATATAATGTATTTTGCACAAGTAATCTCAATTAATCAAAAATTATTAAATAAATAGATAATGAAAACAAAAACCGACACTCTACCGGAAAACCCAAATGACACAAAAATCTGAAAAAAAAACCAAAGGCAAGAAAATAAATTAAAAGTAATAAAAATATTTACATTTTCATACACCTCAAGTTTGGGATGGGGAAAAGGTTATACAACATAAAAATCTAATGAGATCCTGATTGAATAATAAAATCAAATATAAATGATGTTCATATTATAAAAAACTTTCAAATAAATTTACTATTATGCGTCACGCATATAAAAATCAAACATGCATTTTTAATAAATCTAAACACACATTCTAAATACGTTCTCTCGCTAAAAATGACTATAGACGCAACTGTAAATATAATAAATATGCATGCGCAAGAGTTCGCTTGCCAAGTCACTTTTCAACTTGTAAATAATACAACCACGTCTACAAGCATACTAATAATCATGCTTTGTTTAAAA
The DNA here is from genome assembly GCA_951640165.1 of Pseudoips prasinana. NCBI lineage: Eukaryota > Metazoa > Arthropoda > Insecta > Lepidoptera > Nolidae > Pseudoips > Pseudoips prasinana. The sequence continues at coordinate 13,489,034 of OX621254.1, forward strand.
TGCCAATGTAAATTTTCTACGACTACGAGATTCCCATTCACCTGCACAGGTTGTGCTACGCTGGTCGCTACGTTTGCTACGCTGGCTACGGCCGGTGCTACGCTTGATACAGTAGGTGCTAAGACGGGCGCACACTCCATTCTTGAAGCAAATATGGTGGAATCACTCTGAAACTGGTGGAATGTCGGTGTTCCTGGCATTTGTCCACCAGCCTGGGTGCTGGCAAGTTGTGCTCTATACATCATGGGCTGAGATCCTGATGATACGATGTTATGTGCCGCGTAAATCTGCTGGCTATATGGTGGGATGGGACCCATCGCCTGAGACGTGAAGCCTTGCGAAGGGTAAGGCTGTGGACTTGCGGAGCGAATGAAACCTTGAACCTTTGTGGTGGGGCGTGTTTGTCCAGGAGAGTATGGACCACCTTGAACTACGCCAATTGGGACTGCATATGCTGCTGGGTGTGAGGCGGCCATGTTTGGTCTGTACTGAGGTCTGGCCATAGCCCTTTGGGCTGCTATAGCAACGCAACTTTTGACGTTATCGCCTCCGAAATCGTAGATTTCTTCTATAAGTGCTGGTTCAGGTTGAGTCCGCATCTTGTTAACTACGCTAGCGGCTAGTTGGGCATTTAAGGAACCTTGTACTGCGAATTGACCTATATCTGGTTCCCTACGGCCTCTAGGCGGGGGTGAAGCGGGGACCGAATGCTGTCTGGTGAACGGTACTATAGAGACCGGGGAACCGCGATGAGACAAACTTCCTCTAGGATTACGTTCTAAGGAACCAACCCTTGTTGGTCCTCTTTCAGCACTTGATAATGCTCCTCTAGTATTTCGTTCCAGGGAACGGACTCTGTTCGCATAAGGTTCTGTATGTTCAGGTTCTATAGTGACGGATCTAGAGGGCGTACTGGGAAGGTTTTGGCAGAGGTTATCACAACTCTCTCGTGCTCCTACAACGACAGTTAAAGTTTCATCTGTAGATTCTAAAGTGGACGTTGAAGAAGGGACTATAGGGTCTAATTTCTGTAGGCTAGATGCTGGGATGGGGGCAGTTTGGAGGGGGATATCGATCTTTTCATCGGGCCTAGGGTGTATTATCTTATCAACAATGTCGGGGGTTTCCGGCAGTGTCTCGGCAAAGTCAACGGAGACGGTGTTAAATACCGAGGCGGGTGTGGTGTACGCCTGAGGGTGGAGGGCGCGGGTTTGGTTCTCGCGTAGCAGATGCGCTAGGACGAGGGGGTTTTGTGCGACGATGTATGTTTGTGCCGTGTTGCCTCCTGCTGGTGTTGCTGACGTGTCTCCTACTGGGAAAAATAAGTACTTTTTATGAATATAGTCCGCCTTTATACAAATATACAGTATGTCATCTATTCTAATCTCCCACGCTCTATTGCGCTCATTAACAAGTAATAATATCAAAGAAAAGCTAAACACAAGCGATAAAAAATCTAAAATAATTTGGGTGATAGCGGCTAGTCCCAATGAGGTCTAGTCATCTGCGCGGGACTGTATAGTGCAAGAGTGTGTGCGTACGCAAATACAGATGCACTTTCTGTTCCCCACTTTCGTGGTCCGAAAGGAGCGACGGCATTACATGCCCTTCGATGCACGAAGGGTCTTCAATAACTTCCAATCTCTGGGCTGTTATCGAGGTCTTTTCTTAACAGAAAACCCTATAACATTTATTGGCCCGAGTATTCAACCCATGCAGGATCGATGGCACCGCAGCAGTACAAAGCACACATACCCGCAATGTTGTTGGCCGGTCGCTGCGGCTTGGGCGGCGCCTCCCCGGCCGCACCACCCGCCGCCACGCGCCTGTTCTCTCGTCTCATCGTCTCCCACGCACTACTGCGTTCCTCTTGTAAAATTTCACTAAGTAGGAGAAGAAACACAATAATTTGTAAAATATAAACACAATCTTAAATTGCCTTTGGTGCGTTCGCATTAAATTTTTGAATTTTTCTTTTTTCGGGACTAGTCCCTCCCTCTTATCCTCCACTGTAACTCCTGTAAGCCAGGATCAACAGTGGCACACAATGAAATGACACTGAGCAGTGAGGCTCAAGCATGTTCCAGGGAATCGATTTAACTGTCTTGGATACCGCAACGAATTTAATCGGAAATAAACATGGAGGAGTTAGAAAATTAATAGATCCACTTCCGTTCAGAGCAAAGCGGGAGACAGAATGATATAACAAAAAGGACCGAGGATAAATTTTTGGGTCTTAAGTGAGCTGTTATATTGGATTACAATAGTAGGTATGGCGAAAGTGCTTAAACGCACGGAAGTGCTTAAACGGACGTTTTGAACAGGTGTTTGATAATACTCACAAAAGTGTCTCCTTCAGTTGATGGGCGGCGGGCCTCTGGCTGGGCTCGTAGGCCCAACACCTGGACATTACAGAGTACAGTCTGGGCGGACATCGAGGCGGCAAAGCTAAGCGTTCCCCGTTCTCCAGTTTGCCTATAACGTCGTTGTTCTTCACACCACTGAACGGCTTGACACCAAGCATTAGGATCTCCCACATGCATACACCTGGACGAATTATATTGAGTTAAAATCTATATCAATATGGCTCTTAAACGTCTCGTTTGGGTTAATTTCTGTACGTGTGCGAGTATATGTCTCTAGTGAGAGTTTCTATATGAGGGCTAGTATCGTTTTGCGTGTGAGTTTGTGGTATGTGTGTGTGAATATGAGTCTCTCTGTGTGTGATTGTATGGGAAACACAGTAAGAGAAAAAATAAATTGTATCGGGACTAGTCCCTCCCTCTTACCCACCACTGCACCTCCTGTAAGCCAGGATCAGCAGTGGCACAAATGGGGAATCGATTTAACTGTCTTGGAACCCGCAACGAATTCAATCAGAATGAAACAAGGAGGCATTAGAAAAGGAATAGTTGGGACTTCAAAATGTATTGTGTGTGTGTGTGTGTAGATATATTTTGACCTGGGGGGCTACCGCTTAATTCACCGGCCATCGTGATCAGCATTCAAATAGATGGAAGTTAAAAATTACTAAATCATTCGTTCAATCGGGTTCCATGAGCACATGTGGCGTAACAAATGGTCCGGAATCGATTTTGAAAGAGGAAGCCAATTGAACGAATGACCAGCGAATTAGGCGGTAGCTTCCTTGGCTAACGCCCGCGCGTCCTAATTACAAAAGCAGTAAAGGCGGTTCTCGTAGTGTAAGTGTATCTACTAACATGAGTCTGTTCCATGTTCATAAATCACAATCGCTAAAAAAATATGTTATGTATGTTTAACTACAAAAGTAAAAACCAGTATTTTGATATCGATGTGCATAGACATACCGAACATCCAGACGTCCGACGCTGAGGTGAATCTCCTGAAGTTGATGGACTCGGGCGCCATCCACTTGATAGGCAACTTGCCTCGAGATGCTTTGTAATAAGATTTGTCTTCTACCATCTTTGACAGCCCGAAATCTGCTAACTGTAGAGAAGAAACAAAATCAATGGTAAAAGATTTTTGAAGGAAATCTTTAAAGTCAAGCACTTCTTGGGTGAAAAAAATCATGGAACTCGCGTCATCGTCACCACAATGCTTTCCATGCGCTATATGTAAACCTACTATGTGTATAATAATATGTGTACTTTTTGGTTCGAACAACGACTTAACTCAGTGTCTGTGTAGGTGTGTGTGTCCTTAGTAATGCCTCTTACGCACTATGCGGTTAGCCGGAATGCCGTCAGCACTCAATATTGCTGCCCGGCTGCCGCATCACAGTGCGAATAAAAACTACTTTCTCGTACAAATCTGATCTGATCTGAGTACGGTCAGCCGCACGGCTGGCCGCATTGCGGCTAGCCGCATAGTGCGTATGAGGCCTAGCTCTGAAATTAGAGTAAGAACCATTACATTCATATATATAATAGATAGATAAACTCTTTATTGTACACCAATATCAAAATCATACAGTACAGGATCATGCAATTAAAAAGTATACAATTGGCGGTCTTGTCACGAAAATGTGATCTCTTCCAGACAACCAAAAAAATTTTTTTTTTTACGCCTACCCTGGATTGGTAGATGGTGCAGGTTCGAGACCCGCCGGACGATTAAATTTATGATTTCCCATTTTTGAGATTAACCAAAAATAATATATAAAATAAATAATCTATGTCTGCTTACTGTAGCTTTAACACATCTGTGCGCTAGCAATGGTGCTAAACACTGCCAACTTTTGGACTCCGAACTGCTAGTGCGTTTAAAACTGACAGTGATTATCGCACTAACCTTACGGTAGTTATGATGTCCTTCGCAACCTGTCCGTCGATGGCGAACCCTGCTATAATTTTTTGTTGTGGACTCGAATATGGCTCACAAACCCAAATTTAGTTTTAAACACTCTTTCGCATGACACATAGTACAACTGACTATAAGAGTTGTATGTATAGTTATATACTGGCTTTGGCTTGAATTTTTTTGTGTTGGCGATCAGTATCTATGTTATTTAACCTGGCAGCCTCGTATTGCGCTGCAGCATGATGGATAGGTCTGCGCCATTCAGGACCTCGATGTGGCTATGTGGTGGACGATGACGAATATTACTCCATTTGAAACTGAAGGGGGCGTAGAAGAGATTGCGCAGCAGCCTCTGTTCGTGATTGTGTCATATTTTCTTGTCCAGCAGTGGAGGTCATTTGGCTGACGAGAACATTGTACTAACCTTAACACAAGTAGGTGTTGAAACAAGCACGTTCCTCGCCGCGATATCTCTGTGCACGAACTTCTTGCTCTCCAGGTAACTGAGCGCGGTTGACAGCTGGTAGATGTACAGCACTAACGTACAAGTTTCCAGTCTGAAACAATCAATAGCAATGTTATTTTGTGGCGAAACTGGCTTGCTCCTCATAAATAATAAAAATATCCTGGGACATAATTCACACACGGCCATCTGATCCCAAACTAAGCAGCGCTTTTACTATGGAAACCAGATAACTTATATATTACATATACTACTTTTCTTTCGTAAATATATACTTATATAGATAATTACACCCAGAATCAGGACAAACAGACATGTCCATGCAGACAAATATCTGTCCAGGGGCTCTACCGGCTAAGTCGCCGAACATCGTCTTCGTGAATGGCGTTCAAATAAATAAAGGTTAAAAATGACTTAATCAATCGTTAAATCGGCTTCCATGACCACATGTGACGTCATAAATGGTCCGGAACCGATTGTTAAGGTTGAAACCGATTTAACGATTGATTAAGTCATTGTTAACCTTTATTTATTTGAAAACGATGTTCGGCGACTTAGCCGGTAGAGCCCCTGGATGGAAATCGAACCCACGACCTCCGGCGTGAAAGGCAAGCATTTACCAAAAACACCAACCGGTCCGTCACCATATTTATTTACCGTATATGCAGTGGTTACTCCAGTGTCCAAGCCGCCCAGTAGTCCTCTGACATGGCTTAACGACTGTTGCCTAATGACTACAACCAGGACCGACATCTTAATGTGCCCTCCGAAGCACGGAGACGCTCGGAAATTAAACAACTTTGGCGGTCACCCATCCTGTGGACTGACCGCGAGCCGAGACATAATAATAACGATGATGATGAGATATACCACTGATCGACATACCGACGGACTCAGCCCAATCACAAAGGAGTAAGTACTTTCTTACTACTTTGGTATGGAATCTAAAAAAAGGCCAAGTGCGAGTCGGACTGGCGCACGAAGTGTTCCGTAACATTATCTATAAAAACGAGCAAAAATTAACGTTTGTCGTATGGGTGCTCCCTTAAATATTTATTTTATTGTGTTTTTTACTATGGGTACCAGGCGACGATATACATACTTATATAAATAGATAAATACTTAAATACATAGAAAACATCCATGACTCAGAAACAAATATTTGTGCTCATCACACAGATATTTGCACTTACCGGGATTCGAACCCAGGACCACCAGCTTCGTAGGCAGGAGCACTAACAACTAGGCTACGGTGACCGTCACAGTAATAGGTCAAAGTAATAGCAGGCTAGCTAGGGTAGGTTCCTCAGCGGCGAGGATCGCTTTGGCCCATTAATGCGTGATCGGTGATCCCGTGCATGTGATCACACCCTCACTTAGAATTTCGTCTTTTGCTTTAGTCTTCAATTCTTTAATTTTAATATAGTAGAACTAAATTTCAAAATAATAGATTAGTACATTGTTATTTATTTAAGGATTTCAGAAAATATATGCGGTAAAACAAACCGCACGGACTGCAGATTAATTTTTTTTTTGTAACTTTTTACTATCCACTTTGTTTATGTACTGCATTGTGACCTTGACAAGTACAAGTGTATGTTTATACCCAAGTGCTGAATAAATATTTCAATTCATTTCATTTCAATAGGGTCCCGATTTACCCTTAGGGTACGGAACCTTAAAAAAGAGTATAATTCATTTGCGTTTTAGCAACTTGATGCGTTACCTGTGAGAGTGTTGTTGTAGATAGGCCCTCATCTCCCCGAGCGTGGCTAACTCCATCACGATCCATATCGGCGGAGAACTGCACACCCCCACTAGGCTGATGATGTGCGGATGTGAGAATTGTTGCATTATATCTGTTAACAACAACTATATTATCAATATCTATGGCAGAAAAATAATGAAACTACAATAAATGCAACGGAAATGAGAGCTCTGAGAAGAATGTGTGGTGTGACTTTTCGAGACAGAATACGAAATACTGAAGTAAGAGATTTTTTTTTTTTTTTTGATTTTTTTTTTTTTTTTATCTTGACGCTATAGTTATCCTAGGAGGCTTTCACTCCTTCACCGGACTATAGAGGCGAGCAGAGGGCTCAAGCCTCTAGCAATTAAGTAACCCGAGGGCACCCCCTGTGGGGTTCGAACCTCGACTCTGGGCGATTACTGGCGGAGAGAGGGCAAGATCATCATTTTAGGGAGTTTTGTGCAACTTTCGCTCTACGTTAATGACATGACGCGGCCCCCGTCCGCGTTGAGGGGGCTTTTTATCGATACGATATGCAAACTAATGAAGTAAGAGAGCGTTGCGGTCTGAAAGAGCAAAGATTGAAAGTAGGCAGGTATGCTGAGATGGTTTGGGTATTTAGAAAGGTTTAATTCAACCTTCAAGTTGATGGATAAAAGACCCGGCCCGTGTAAATAGTACAAGAGAAGGACATTCTCTGACGTTCTCAAGAAAGTCCAGGTCAGAAGTACCCTAAACCGGCGATGTATGAAGCATATAATGACAGTAAACGAGGCAAAATAGATGTGCATTAGTCTAGAAAGATATTAATCCCTGTATCGCGGGGTACTTTACAAACCTATAATTGACGGACACAAAGTACATTCTCGCTCAGAATAACTATTTATCAACAATATCAACATAATTAATTTCAATGTTTCAGAAATCTTTAAAATGAATTGTATAAATTTAAGTGCGGGTGGGAATCGAACCCACGACCACGGGGATCCGGCCCATGTGCGTTAACCGCTCCGCCACCGCACCAGGTACTGAACACTTCAAATTTATACAACCCATTCGTTAGATATTTCTTAACGCATTTAAGTCGCTTTAACGCCATCTTACCGAAACCTACACGGCTAACAACGGCTGGAATGCCAATACTTAGATCGGACAATTCCAACAGATGGCGCTTTTTAAATTATTCATTTTTGAATATTTTTATTAAATCATAGTTTTTATTATTAACTATGATTTCTTATTACTTTTAGCATTTTAAACATGCTATACTGAAAACAATGTTTCAGAAATCTTTAAAATGAATTGTATAAATTTAAGTGCGGGTGGGAATCGAACCCACGACCACGGGGATCCGGCCCATGTGCGTTAACCGCTCCGCCACCGCACCAGGTACTGAACACTTCAAATTTATACAACCCATTCGTTAGATATTTCTTAACGCATTTAAGTCGCTTTAACGCCATCTTACCGAAACCTACACGGCTAACAACGGCTGGAATGCCAATACTTAGATCGGACAATTCCAACAGATGGCGCTTTTTAAATTATTCATTTTTGAATATTTTTATTAAATCATAGTTTTTATTATTAACTATGATTTCTTATTACTTTTAGCATTTTAAACATGCTATACTGAAAACAATGTTTCAGAAATCTTTAAAATGAATTGTATAAATTTAAGTGCGGGTGGGAATCGAACCCACGACCACGGGGATCCGGCCCATGTGCGTTAACCGCTCCGCCACCGCACCAGGTACTGAACACTTCAAATTTATACAACCCATTCGTTAGATATTTCTTAACGCATTTAAGTCGCTTTAACGCCATCTTACCGAAACCTACACGGCTAACAACGGCTGGAATGCCAATACTTAGATCGGACAATTCCAACAGATGGCGCTTTTTAAATTATTCATTTTTGAATATTTTTATTAAATCATAGTTTTTATTATTAACTATGATTTCTTATTACTTTTAGCATTTTAAACATGCTATACTGAAAACAATGTTTCAGAAATCTTTAAAATGAATTGTATAAATTTAAGTGCGGGTGGGAATCGAACCCACGACCACGGGGATCCGGCCCATGTGCGTTAACCGCTCCGCCACCGCACCAGGTACTGAACACTTCAAATTTCCCTAGTGCGTACTTTTTTAATTTAATTTTATACTCACAGGCCTCCTCTAGGAACTTCTCGGCAGTATCCAAGTCTGCGTCCATCTTGCACGTTTTGACAGCTACCGGCAGAACACATTCCCCCCGCGGCCCGCCTGCTGCCACCTGCCTTCTGAGAGACGGGTGGTTTGCTGCTGTCACTTTACAGGTACCTGGACGTAAATATATTAAACGAATTTAATTTATAATAATAATAATATCTGGGGACAATGTCACACTGATCATCCTAGCCCCAAACTAAGCAAAGCTTGTACTATGGGTACTACCAGGCGACGATATACATACTTATATAGATAGATAAATACTTATATACATATAAAAACATCCATGACTCAGAAACAAATATTCGTGCTCATCACACAAATATTTGCACTTACCTACCAACTAGGCTACGGTGACCGTTAATTAAAGTAATAGTTAACGAAACTTAAATCCACGACTACCTAAGGAGAAGACCATCGGTGAAACGTAACTGATTGCAGTTATAATCATATCAACCGAAAGATGCTGGACAAAGGGCTTCCAAAAAATCTCCACAATTGCCGTTCCTGCGCTACCTATCCGCTATCCAGTGGTTTCCAGCGAACAAAGTCAAAGTCAAAGTAACTTTATTTCGTAAAAAAATTACATTTATGTGGAATCGTCATATGTTTTTAACCCTACCGTGCAGTGCATGACGTGGCAGCTACTGAGAAACACTGCCAGAAAACTCAGTAGGAATCCTTTTTTAAAATAAAATATACTTAAGATTAATTACAATCATGTGTGTTGACTCAGAACAACTCCATCCCAAGCACTTTTGAAAAATGAAAATGAAAATGAAAAATGTTTTATTCATAGACAAAGTTGGTTTAACAATTATTGAGGTTGACCTCTCCTTTTAAGTGTAAAAACACCTGTGCCAGGAGAGGCCGCTCTCCCTTAGCTTGATTACGTTTATAACTTAAATATTAAATCTTAAGTATGGTATACAAAAGTGAACTAAATCTATGTAAGCACTCACGCCATGTACGCACGTGTGAGTAGAAGCATGAGTGAGTGTTTGTGCTTGTGTGTGCGACGGTGTCTGTGAGTGCGTTTATGTGTGTGTGTGTATGTGTGTGTGTGCATGTGTGCGTGTGTGTGTGTGTGCGTGTTTGTGTATATGTGTTACTGTGTAGTGTATAAATGTGGTCGTGCGTGTGACAGACAAAAATAAAAATAATAATATTTATCGATGTATTGATTTTTATACATACATACATTCGTATTTATTTAATTGTTTGGGTACTTTTTATTCGCAAATACATACAAGCGGACAATAAATGATGTATAAAACATTACTACTTAATAATATGAATAATCATATTCTCAGTATCCTCATAGTCTAGAGTTTTTAGCCAATCTGTCACCATCCGTTTACATTCCAAAGTAGTTTTTGTATACATTTTAAGATTTTTATTAATTGAATTATATAAATGCGAAGACTGATTTACATATTGGTGTCTAGCAAAGTAAGTTCTACATGCGCCTGTTTTAGTTACTATGTCATTTCGTCTTTTTGTTAATATAGTGGGATCAACTGGAAGCGACTTATGTTTTTTTAAAGTGGTATGTAGGATGTACAATTTGCGAATAGTTAATAGGTTGGTCATTGAGTAAAGAGTAGCTGTTGGAAATCTAAGTTTTTTAAAAAACATAACCTTCAGAAGTATCCTTTGAGCACGTTCCACTTCGAGGAATTTAATTTTAGATGCGCCCCCCCACACTGGAATGCAGTAGATCATGATCGACTGAGCCAAAGCAATATAGACTTTTTTAAGTAGATCAACACTAGCCGAATGTCTAAGGATTTTAAAAATCCAAATTAACTTCCTAATTCTTCCACTGATTAGGTCAATCTGAGAGTGCCAAGACAGCCTTTTGTCAATCATAATTCCTAAGTATTTTGTGGAATCTACCTTGCTTATTATAGGGCAATTGCAGTTGAGACCAATACTAAGGCAGTGATGTATTTTAAGATTAAACTCGGGGCGAGGTTGGGTTCTACTGTCAATTGCAAAACACATATAGTTGGTCTTTGAGGTGTTCAAGGTTAGTAAATTCTTCCTCAGCCACAGGGCAGTGGTAGCCAGTGCAGATTCAGCATCCCTTTTTATAGAGTCCCAAGATTTTCCCGTTATTACCATGGCAGTATCGTCAGCATACGAAAAGACCTGAGTGTTATCAAATTTCGAACTTTTATCACTTAAATAATCAAAAATTTTGTAATATGCCCTGCTACACAATTTGGCTTTAATAATTCTTTTAAACTTATTCGTAGACAATTCTCTAATATCATTGGGAAGTTTGTTATAAAATCTCACAAGATCCACGATGCGTCTTCCGGTTCGTGGTCGTCACTCGAGAACTTTTCTGTTAACTCATATGCGAACCGGCTGAAGGCAACCTTGGTTAAAATTCCTCTTAGTAATTATGGTATTCGTAGCAATAGAAAAATACTGATCTGGCCACTACTTTCCAGTGGTTGGTAATATGCTGCCGAAATCTTATAAAAACTTGAGAGGTGTCAAGGGACACCCGGATGGATCGAAATTATTGAAGTTATACTTCTTTTGGCGCGATGGAGAAAAATGATTATGAATTTTTACGATGCGCGCGCACACCGACACCAAAAAATTTAACAGCATGAAGTTAGTTCTAGGTGGTATGAAAATTGATAACTATGTTCAAGTTGTATATTAAGAAGTATAACTTCTAACGCGTGTACATAAGTACACACAAGTTTTTTTCTTATTATTTATTATGTACAAAAAACCTGTATACACTCAACAAAAATAATCGTCGCGACACCAAACTGTTCAATGCGAAATAGAAATGAAAATATCTGGCTTGCTTTCTATAAGAGAGAGGGAGAGAGAGAGAGAGACAGACAGAGAAACATGCGCACGCCGCACAGCTGCAAAAAGTATCGTGACAACTTTTCGAAAGAATTTTTCCGTCTAAACACCTTTCCCAACACGCGATAAGGAACTTCGTTCCAATAACAAAATTTATCAATTCGTATCTTAGGATAATCTATGAAATATTATCTAAACATAATCTATGAAAACTAATCATAGCATAATATGTTTAATTTAAAAGGTGCTTTCCACTAATTTACCGTGTGGTTTCTGGCCTAGAAATAATAACAAGGCCACCATACCATATCATCCCGTGTGTGTCGTAAAAGGCGACTAAGGGATAAACCAGGTAGTCGGGCGCCTCCCGTGATCTAGCTACCACCTAACTATGGTCACCAACTCAAGCCTTGACATGCTAAGCGCGGTGAATACGGCAAAACCTCTCCCAATGGCAATGTTCTAGAAACCTTTGTGGAAGACCTATGTCCAGCAGTGGAGGTTAGGCTGAAGATGTATGTACACTAATTAAGCTTAATATGTTGGTTTAATTTTGCCACTGCTAAATGTTACTTCACTACCAAAATGGCAAATTATCAAATCGCCACTAAAAACGATTTTCCAATAAGCGTGTGGCGTTCTAATGTATATTTATATTTTATATGTTACCTAATTAAGTGATGTGGCGTTATGATGTAAATGTTTCTTAATTTATCATCTTATGTTGTATAATTAAATAGACATTGTAATTTAATTTTTATATATATGTATACGCGGACAAAGCGATTTTATATTAGTAGTGAGTTGACTGGAGCGGCGCGAGTTTACGAACGATCCCGTCGGTGCCGCGGCGGCGCTAGCTCCGCGCGGCTGCTCAAGCGCCGATCGCATCAGTCAGCTTACTTAGCTTACTACGCACGCGACGCCCGTGCCGATTAACTTGCCTCCGCGCTTTTATGGTTACGTTAACCATCTCGCTTTCAACTCTTTCACTCCTTCTATATTGTGTATATGTATGGTGTTCTGCTAATAAACATTTCTTCTGGACGTGTTACTGCTTTGTGCTATACCTCTTCGTGCACGCGCTAAAGACATTAACCCGCCTATACACTATACCGCTAAAAGCGAATGGCACTATTTCCTAATTACAACAATTTCATGGACAATATTCATGGAAGGTACTTTGTTTTATGTTTAAAAACTATATACTTAACAATATACTATTAATATTGTTATTGACTTTGACATTATTCTTATTTCATACAAATCTCTGTGCAATTCAATTGTTAGGAAATTAATCTTGTAAGTGTTTTGGATGTAACATCTGTTAGCTTGTAAGATAAAATGAATAAATAAATGAAAAATGTTAAAATTACAAGTAAAGTTGAGTTACCTTTGTGAACATCTCCAAACTGTCCTTCCCCGATGATGCCAGTCAATTCTATTTGGTTACGAACCAACTCGTAATCACGAACTGAAACAAAGGAGAAAGTCAACAAAACAATTATTATGAGGGCCCCTATTATATTGTAACTGTCTCATAAGTGTTTAGCTTAATATCCTACTAATATCATAAATACGAAAGTTTGTGAGCATGGATGGATGGTATGGATGTTTATAACTCTTTCACACAAAAACTACTGTACGAATATTGACGCAATTTTGTAGTAATATAGCTTATATATCCCAATAACACATAGGCTATTATTTACAAAGTTTAACGCGAGTAAAACCGCGGGGCACAGCTAGTTGTTTATAAATCCATTGCTACAAAAAAGATATTAAAACAAAAAACTTTATAAATTATAGCCTATGTATTAATCCAGAGTCTCAGCTAACTCCATACCAAATTTTATTAAAATCGCTCCAGCCGTTTTGACCTGAAGAAGTAACAAACATACACACTCACAGACTTTCGCCTTATTATAATACTAGCTGTGCCCCGCGGTTTTACTCGCGTTAAACTTTATAAATTATCATTGCTCCTCCCCCGTAGGTTATAATATGTAGCCTATATGTTGACCCGACCTCTCAGTAATATTCATGCAAAATTTGAAGTTAATCCATGCAGTACTTTTTGAGTTTAGCCCGGACATACATACAGACAAACAGACAAAAATTCTAAAAACTATATTTTTGGCTTCGATATCGATTGTAGATCACGCCCCTAGTGTCCTCTGTAAAAAATATTCTATGTACAGTTTTGACTTTCCTACGATTTTATTATATGTATAGATTATTAGGATTATTTCAACTAAATGTTAATCTTACCTGCCGGCGTGGAATAGTCTGCATCGTCGTCTACGATCTCCGCGTAGTCCTCAGACAATAAGGTGGCGGTGTTCGCTTCTAAAGAGCTCGATTTACCTTCCGACGAACTGCTGCTCATCTCAGCTGGAAAAAACGCTTAGGTAAAGAAAACTAATATTTACTTTTGTTGAAATGCAGGCGTTGGGGTCCCGATAAGTATTTATGTATAAAAACTTGAGAGGTGTCAAGAGACACCCGGATGGAACGAAGTTATTTCTTATTATTTATTATGTACAAAAAACCTGTACACACTCAACAAAAATAATCGTCGCGACACCATACTGTTCAATGCGAAATATCTGGCTTGCTTTCTATAAGAGAGAGAGAGAGAGAGAGAGAGAGAGTGCGCACGCCGCACAGCTGCAAAAAGTGTCGTGACAACTTTTCGTAAGATTTTTTTCCGTCTAGCCCCCTTTCACAACGCGCGATAAAGAACTTAGTTCCAAAATTGAAAAAGAAAAAGTACTTGACAACATCATCATGTCAGCCAAAGTACGTCCACTGCTGGACAAAAGTCTCCCCAAAGAAAGGGCGGATAAGCCATAATCGCCACGCTTAGGTTGGCGATCGCAGTTTGACGGTCATAGTTCACAGAAAAACGCTGCTGCCCGTTCTCTGGTAGGTATTCCCTCGGACGATTTCTACGCCCCCCCCACGGGATGAGATGGGGTGATGATATTCTATGCCGCCAACACACAGCATTACTACACATTACTACTTTACATGTGACGCTAAATTTGACTGACAGTTATTTATATGTGGACGCAAAAAATGTATGCGGAAATAATAAACATATAACGCAAATAATGTAAAACTTTAAAACGCAGGGCGGATTTAAGGTCTATAATAATATGCGATTAATAACTGCGCTAGTTAGTTATATTTTACTAGCAACCCGTCCCGGCTTTGCTCGGGTATTCATTTATTAATGCAAACATTTTGTGACAAGAAATTAGTAAATCGATTCCAACGAAATTAGATATTGGAAATTACTTTTTTTTAGGTAAGTTTTTTTTATATTTTATATATTTTTATTATTTGTCTCATATTAGAAATAAGTCGCTGGATGCGGATTGCGCAAGACCGGCAATTGTGGAGATCCTTGTCCAGCAGTGGGAGCCATTCGGCAGATATGAGGATGATGATTCCAAATAATAGTACAACGTATGTGTATCACCTAAAGGTTGACTGAGAGACATTATTTTTAGCAATAGGGCAAACTCTGTACATTTGGGTGCAAAAAGTTTTGATTAAAATAAAAATGTGATGGTTTTTTGGGTATTGAATAGTGTTAACTTAACCATGTGCAAAGTTGGTCACAAATAGAACAAGATGAAGAAGAAAACAAAGTCATCAAGATTAACATCAAGAAGACCTTTTGAATCTTGATGTTTTAGTGATCTTTAACAATTATTATGATATTATTAGATGAACCACCTATTTGTAGGTTTAACATTAATACTTAACAGCCTGTAGGCGTCCGTGATAAATCTTAATATTATATTTCGTTCTATTCCAACTTACTTTTGCAATGACAATTGAGCTGTTTCCATACAGTAGCTTGTAAAGGAAATATTTATATTTAAATTAAACATTCAATTATAATCATTTAGTGTATATATCAAGTGAAACTTACTCGTTCTGTTCCACAGCGAGGTTTGTGACTCTGTGACCAGTCTACAGTATCCATCTA
Source organism: Pseudoips prasinana (assembly GCA_951640165.1). Lineage (NCBI taxonomy): Eukaryota > Metazoa > Arthropoda > Insecta > Lepidoptera > Nolidae > Pseudoips > Pseudoips prasinana. Next base: position 13,504,589 of record OX621254.1, read on the forward strand.
CTAAATCTGCTAAACTTTCTGCGACCTGGAAAATATACGAGAAGGTTAGAACCGTCTTATTTTTAGACATTTTCAAGCAGACTAGTAAGGGAACGAACAATAATAATAAATATATAAATAAATATACGTCGCATTCGAGCATTCGGCGAGTAAGCATCCCTTGAGTATCGTCCGTGGAGGTCTGAAACACGTGTTGGGTATCGTACCGGTGCATGTAATACGCATTTATATAAGCTATGTTAAAAAACTGGCAAAGTGCATCATTACACAAAGAATTCCGTACAATTGTCATGATTGATTGATGATGATTTAGATTGTCAGTTGTCGAAAAAATTACGTTCCTTGTATGGAAGCCCTCTCAAATTGTTATTTTTATTGATTGCTGATATAGCGGCAATAGAAATACTGTGAAACTTTCCTTTTACGGTTCCTGAGATACAACCTGCTGATAGACAGATGGAGGATGGATGGGCAGCACAGGCTTATAGAGTGCCTTTTGGATATGTAATCCTAAAAGATAACTTAGAACGAACCTCAACACTGGTGCAGGTGATCGTAAGCGTCTCAGTAGCTCCCTTCACTCGTAGCTGTAACGCCGCCTTGCCACAGGACCCACTCTGTAACATCAAGTGGTCATGTCAAAATAAATAATAATAATACATATTCTGGACATATCATAGCGCCATTTAGCCCAAACTAAGAAAAACGTGTACTATGAATACCAGTCAACATACAAAAAAAACCTTTTTTTTTGTAAATATGTATCACACTAATATTATAAAGGTGAAAGTTTGTGAGTGTGTATGTTTGTTAATTCTTCACGTCTAAACGGCTTTAAACATAATTTTTATGCAGTTAGCTGAGACCCTGGATTAACACATATGTAGGTTATAATTTATAAAGTTTAACGCGGGTAAAACCGCGGGGAACAGCATTTTCTGTTCTTATCACAGCGCCATCTAGCACAAACTAAGCAAAACGAAATAGTCAAATAACAGATTTTTTTTTGTAAATATGTATACACAATACACAGTTAACAAACAATACAAAAAGTGATTTTGGTATTTTTCCGTAAAAAGAATATATATAATACTGAAGTATCAGCCCGAAGTTTAGGAGTTGGCGGTATTACACCCTGTGCCTCGGAGAGCACATAAAGCTGACGGTCTTGTACCTGAGCTCTTTCCGGTCGTGTCGCTAGTCGTCCCATCGGATCATAAGAGTGATGGAATAAAAAGTGCCCATGTGTTTGCGCACATACTCGTACGTAATAATATGTCCTGCGCAGGTGGGTAGCCTCCATTGAGACTGGCCGCCGGAGCCGAAATTCGGCCTGCAGGACATTACTTTCTTACTTATATAATAATAAAATAGTTTATTTCTCTCTTCAAAGTTTCTACAATGAATTTCTAGTTAGGAACAATTACTCAGATTAATAAAAACTTTTGAGAGAGCTGGAGTTCGTACTAGGCTCGAGACCTGTATGACAAATCTCCAGCCGGGGGAGGCTGGAGATTTGTTCTCGTCGATTTTTTTTTAAAAAAGACCTAGGCATCAAATTCAATACCCACTGCCTTTACGTGGGGGTTTTCCAGCGAATATGTATATTATAAAGTTCCAGATTGATGTTATTACCTGCGTTTGTGACTGCTGCAACGTGCAGTTGGACTTGAGCGTCTGTACCGCGACGATATCGCGGAACGACGCTATTTTGGTGTACGTCGGCGGCTCGCCAGCTTTGTGCGACACGTACGATATGTCTGGAACAAGCAATGTATTAACGTTTTTATATAATCCACACTTGAGATTAGTGAACTTCTATGCTAGTCCAGGGTCATTAATGGGGCGCAGGTGTGAGATGGAACACCGGGATGGATTTTTGTTAGTAGGAGTCTGACAGACCCCTTCGCACCCCTCCCCCCCCCCCCCTAAGGCGGAGGATATCCATGCAGGATTTTCCACCCCGGAAAAAAGCGTCATTAATGGGCGGTCATCGATAAATTTACTTATGGTAATAATTCCCTACTGGTTGTCGTGTAATAGGCAACGGCGGCCAGTCTCAATGGTATTAGTAATATGCAATTGTACACAAGTGATCCAATGGAACGGCTAGCGGACACGACCGGAAAGAGGTCAGGTATAGGACTGATGGATTTACGTGCGTGTGTAACAATACCAACTTCTAGATCTCGACTAATACTCAGAATTTATTTTGAAAGAAAATACCATATCACTTTTTGGCCAAATTTAACCTGTGTGTCCAACCGTGGATAATAGGTTCTGGGACCGAGAATACACAAGGTAATTTCTCAGGATCAGTCCTAACAATAGGAGTTGGGGGTATGACATCCCCGTTCATTCCAGAGCACGTTTAACCATTGGTCATGTACCTGACCTCTTTTCGGTCATGTCGCTAGTCGTTCTATAAGTACATAATACTGATAGAATAGAAAGAGCTCTGTGTTTGCACTTCCACTTGCACTTGGCTTGTCTCCATTGAGACTAGCCGCCATGGGCGAAATTTGATCAGGATGGCATTATTATTATTCAGCATGTCAGCCGAATGACAAATGCCTCTCCAAAAGATTTCTACAATCGAGTTATGGCCATCATTTGGAGGTAAATGCCATAATCGCCACGTTTGGCAGGCGGGTTGGCGATCGCAGTTTGATGGTCATAGTATACAGAGACGCTGTGGTCATTCCAGCCCCGGATCTGAGGGGGGCAAGCAGTTCAGCGGCCAAATTCAAACTTTAGAGACGAATGGATAATTCATCATGATTCACTTAACTTGTGTTTCCGTACTTGTACTTTACAAGACCAGAAATCTTAACCTGTGCTATGTGTTAAGCCTATTTATTTACTTGCTTGCTTGCTTTATTTACTGATCTATAGATATGACCGCGTAGGATATATATTTTATAAATGTACGCGACCATATATCAGACCGCCTCGTTGGTCTAGAGGTAGCGTGTTCACCCGCAGAGAACGAGGTCCTGGGTTCAAATCCCGGGTCAGGGCAATGTGATATTGGGATATTTCTGTTAAAAAAAATTCTCAGCATCAGCCCGAAGGGAGTTGACGGTAACACACGTAAGGCGGTTGGTCCTGTACCTGACCTCTTTTCGGTCGTGTAGTTAGTCGTCCCATCGGATCATTGAGAGTGATGGAATAGAAAGTGCTCTGTGTTTGTTTGTTGTGCACTATAATATGTCCCGCACAGATGGCTAATCTCTATTGAGACTGGCCGCCCTGGCCGAAATACGGCTAGGAAGACATTATTATCATTAAATAAATAGGCTTAATACAGAAATAACAGCGATGGATGTATTATTTTCGGAAGGACTATGTCCAAATTTTAATCAATTAGTGGACAGAAGATAGCTGAAATTATAAAGACGTGAAATGTAAAAAGAAATATAAGTGGGTGGGGGCGGCATTTAGCAGTTTTTACCCCGCTTTTAAAATATTGAAGATCCGGGGCTGGTCCATTCTCTGAGAGATATTCTCTCGGGCCGACTTTTACGCCACTCTCGGGATGAGATGAGGTAGCGATATTCTTTGTCACCAGCCACACATCAAACATTATTATTATTATACGCTCATAGCTAAATGATCTCCCCAGCGCGTAAGCGATCGGCGAGGTTCAGCAACTAGGCTCGCGGTCAGTCCATAGATAGGTGACCACCAAAGTGATTTAATTTTAAGAGCTTCTCCATGCTTCAGAGGGCATGTTAAGCTGTCGGTCCCGATTGTAGCCATTAGGCAAGAGACGTTAAACCATGTCAGAGGCCTACGGCTTGAACAACTCTGAAACTAGTACCCTACTAGTGTCAGAGCTCTCAGAGAACCACTGCCCATACGGTAAGTAAGTAAGTACGATAATAATATATTGCATTTTTTTTTAATCGGGACTATTCCTTCCCTCTTACCCACCACTGCAACTCCTATAAGCCAGGATCAACAGTGGCACACAATGAAATGACACTGAGCGGTGAGGCTCAGGCATGTCCCGGGGAATCGCTTTAACTGTCTTGGATCCCGCAACAAATTTAATCAGAAAGAAAAAGGAGGAGTTAAAAATGAATAGTTCCCTCCAGAGCAAAGCGGGAGACAGAATGATATAAAGAGGCTTTAGCCTCATAAAACGAAAGAATTGCAACTAGAGAAGCTAGCTGCAAAAGCATGCAGCTGCAGGATCAATTTAAGGGTCCTCAGTGAGCTGTTATATTTGATTCCAATAGTAGGTATGGCAAAAGCGCTTAAACGCACGGAAGTTGTTCCTTGTTGCTACAAGATCCGTATAATAAATAATATATTGCTGTTACCTTAGATAGATTATATACCTATTAGATACATTAGCAAACACATAAGTAATAATAGAATTTAGTATGTTTAACTAAAGCCCTCTTCCTCTCTTCTACATTTGCTGTGCCAGACAGGGTCCATAATGATGCCATATATAATTATAACACCTAATCAAATTGTGAAATGCAAATAAAACATTGAGTATTGAGTACCTATATCAGGTCCGATGGCTAGCACCACCGGTATGGCCCAGCCCGTCCCGAGCGCCCCCTCGAAGGTCTCCCTGTCGTACCCGTAGTGAGTGTGCATCGTTTCCAAGTATTTGAGCATACAATCTGTGTCGCTTAGGTTGGCCACCTGGAACGAACAATAATCTTAGTTATTCAGGGATAGTTCTAAAACACCAACAACCTCGCAGTACCAGATAGTTAACACCTAAAGCAACAATTTTTGTTCTACAACTTTTGATAATAAGTATGATTTTATTTTCATACAAAAATAAGTATTAATTTATTTTCCCGCTTGAATGTTTATAACTCTACGAGCATCGAAAAGACGCGTACAAACGCGTTGGGTCGCGAGTCGTCCTTTCGTTTATGAATGAATCATAGACCTATAAAATAGCACGACACTACCACAAACACTTTAAAATATTTTTTTTATCGTGTATTGAGTTATGCCCGAACTCGCAGAACAAAAGCTATTTAAATAATTATTTTTGGTGTCACTTAAACGTAAGGCTGCCATAAAGCCCAGAACTCAGGGCGCAGGAACCATGCTTACGCATTACTATATTTTAAGCCTCTCATTGCCAGGGTCATGTAATCATGACAAATATAATCACAATATTAAAACGTGACGCCAAAACTTTGTACCTACCTCTTTCTACGAAATTTGCGCGGACGGAGTATGAAATTTGGAACAGCTAAGTTTAATATATACAAACATGTTCTGACTATTTACAAGCGCTTTTTAAAGTCTACCAGAATTAGAACCTTATTTAATTTATTAAAATAAATAAGAACCATCGTTATTTTTTATTTGATAAAAAATTAGGTTGTTACTCAGGTAGAGAAGGAGTGTAGAAAGCTAGTATTTTTATATAATAGGCATTAGAAATAAATTATTTGAATTATAAAAAAACATTACACACACTACCATGCGCTTTTGACACCCTAACAAACTAAGAAGATATGACAAACTGAGTGTCAAACAAAACTAAGAACAGATTAATATAATTTACTTACAAAAATAAAAAACAATCGAGTGTTATTAAAATAGCCGGATGCCATTAAGGCTGAAAATCTGGAGTTTTGGGGATTAAAGAAGCTTCTACGAAGTCAGTGACATGATGAATATGGTGTTTACCTTTTTGAACTGCTGCTGTATCGCCTTCTTGAGCACCTTGGGCTTGATGGCGTCGAGCACCGGCTTCGGCAGGAACTTGTGCAGCCCGAACTCTTTCTCCAAATATTCTATGTTAGACTTCTTGTCCAAAGATATTTGATTATCCTTACAAAAGTATCTGGAATTAGAAAGAAGACACTTAACGATTGCACAATGTTTTTATAATAGAAACAAAGTAACATAATTGACTTTATTTTTTTATAGATTTCTTTAAATTTACCAAATAAATTGGGTTAATTAATGTATCACTTTTTAAAAATAACAGAAAAGGGGTAGTTGTTTATTTTAGTTACATGAAGTTAGAAAATTAACGAAATGATTAAATATATACAAAATAATATTCTGTAATCGAAATTTGTTGTTCAAAAATGCAATATTTCAATAAAGCCGAATGCATATCTAACCATATCTATACGACTTTAAAAATTCTGGTTATCAAGTCATACAGACGACTTGATAACCACCTTTTTGAAGTTGTCATTCTTTTGTTTTGTTTGATTGCTATCCAATTGGATATCCCTTTGTATTTTGTTACAATCGGTTTTCTAAAAGAAAAGTCGGTTTTATATCTTGTTAAACAGTAATTCAAGACCACATTCGGTTATTTCATGTCTATCATTCTTGATATTGGTATTTGCACCAAACCTCACTCGACGACCAAAATAATAACATTTTTCTTAGACGAGTCGAGATAGGGTAAAGACGAATAAATAAATTTTTGCAGCATTTAATATTGTGGTTTGTTCTTTATTGTGATCTCTTAAACAAAACACGAACAAGTATTAAATCGAAACTGGATAATCAAATTTTCTACCAATCCAAACAAATTTTCGCCTTAAGCATTAAGTCCGTCTTTGTACTATTTTATGGGTATATGGGTATATTTTATGGGTTAGTTATAAAAATATATAAAAAAAATAAAAAATCCGAGACTAGCGTATTAGATTCACGCGAGAGCCATCTAGAGGCCTATCTTTGAAACTGATATAATGGACTGGTGGCGGTGGGAATATTGATGGCTTGAAATGCAATCCTGTATTTTCAAGGATGTGTTGTCGGTACTCTGTAAGCTAAGCTATCGATTTATGATATCGTAATGCGAAAAATAAGTTTTACTTACTTAATTTCTAAACAACATATTTGTATCGCCAACTCCTGGTCCACAGGATGGTTGGCGTTGAGGTAGTCATGTCGCACCTGAAACACGAACGTAATAAAACTTACACACACTAATAATAATATAGAAAAAGAAATAAAATATTTGGATCTTGCATGAGAAGTGGTCAGCATGTGGGATGTCGACTCAGCTATCATTATGCCAAAAGTCGTTTCTGTTTGAAAAACACCTAAAGAGGTTTAGGTTAGGTGCTTGAGTCAAGAACTAGATCCAAAAAGCACTACTTTTGGACACGGCTCGTATTGTCAGAAGGTTACTAAGGTGTCTAGAACAGTAAACCATGGTAACATCCGGACCATCATGCTGCCGGCCCTAGCAGGCTCTATTTTTTATATTTTAAAGTATATATTTATTATTTATATATACACTTTAAAATGTATTAAATATGAAAAAAATTTAAATTAACATTAGCATACTGTAGTGTTTATTATTAACATAACAACACAATTAAATATTAACATTGGTTTTCTACAATAATTAAAAGTTTTAGGTAGTCAAATTTACAAATAAATTATAGCTTAAAATTAACAAAAAGTGCCTCTAGATAAACTAGAAAAATACTTAATTAAACACGATTTCTTAAATAAATGAAAATATAAGCTAAGTTTTAGTATAAGTTAAATGTCCATCTTGTAGGAGGCCTGCCCACCTTCGTCTTCCGGTCTGTGGTCGCCACTCGAGAACCTTGCTGCCCTAGTGGCAGTCGGTTCTACGGGCTATGGGCCCTGCTTAGGCTTTATTGAGATAGATTCTAAGACATGCAACATATAACTTGGCAAACAAGCTCATGGCCCATCTGATGGTAAGTGGTCACCGTAGCCTATGAACGCTTGCAACACCAGGGGCATCATTAGCGCGTTGCCAACCCTTTATAAAAACCTTATATCTCCCTTTTTGAAGGGCCCCATGCTGTAGTTTTTTGGGAAAACCGTAACAAAAAGTTCATTCCGTAACCTCAACGTACGTGGGAGGAAGTTTCGCTGAAAGCGAACCGTACGAGATCGAGAAGGTTCGAGGATGTGAGGATGAACTCCCTGTCTGTAGATATTGTAGAATCCAACTAAAATGTGTAAGTCAAAAGCCATTATAGGAATGGTCGTACCTGGTCGTAGTAATAGTGGAAGGTAACCCTGTCGGCGTCGCACAGGTCGCGCAGATTGGCGGGCAGGTAGCGCACGCGTAACTCCAACCGCCACTCGCTCGCCGGCCATTTGGCGAGTAACTCTGATACCGGCGTGTCTTGGTGGATCCAGCGGATCTGGAAACATTGTTGATAAGAGGTTAATGAGAAACGTGGTTGTGTAAATCACCAAAGAATATGAGCCTTTCACGCCGTAAGTCAGCGGTTCGGTTGCCACCCAGGACAGATATGAGTGTGCATGAACATGTCTGTTTGTCCTGAGTCTGGGTGTAATTATCGCTATAAGTACGTATTCACAAAAAAAGAATTAGTATAAGTAGTATATCAGTTATCTGGTTACCATAGTACAAGCTCTGCTTAGTTTGGGATCAGGTAGCCGTATGTGAATAATGTCCCAGGGTATTATTGTGAGAGCCCTTGCCCTGTAGTATTACAAGCAGTAAGCAACCCAACCTTGTCAGTTGTAGGGTTGTAGACCCTGATCCACACAGTGAGCCGCGGAGAGACTTGTTACAACGCTGACAGCATATCTTCGTTCCTCGTAAAACACGCCGATGGCTTAACGCACTACCTGGGGCTCTACCGGCTAATTCACCGAACATAGTTATAGTGAATAGCGTTCAAATAAATAAAGGTTAAATATGACTTAATCAATCGTTAAATCGGCTTCCATGACCACATGTGACATCATAAATGGTCCGGAATCGATTGTCAACGTTTATATTTATACGATTTAACGATTGATTAAGTCATGTTTAACCTTTATTTATTTGAACGCTATTCACTATAACTATGTTCGGTGAATTAGCCGGTAGAGCCCCAGGTAGTGCGTTAAGCCATCGGCGTGTTTTACGAGGAACGAAGATATGCTGTCAGCGTTGTAACAAGTCTCTCCGCGGCTCACGGCACATTTATTTGAACGCCATTCACGTAAACGATGTTCGGCGACTTAACCGGTAGAGCCTGGACGTTAAAACGTTTCCTTAGTTCCACCAACCTTGCCAGTAGTAAGCTTCTTGACCCTGAGCGCGTAGCAGGATGTGTACACCCTGTCGCCCGCTGCGAGCCGCGCAGCCAGCAGTCGCAGCACCGACCGCACATCTTCGTCCGCTGTCGCCCGCACTACGTTGAACCCGCCGTTGGGCAGGTGCACTTTGAGGGTTGACTGGTCACCCGTTGCGGCACCTGAGCCGAGAAAAGAATAATTAGAATTGTTCAAAAATAAAACTAAGAGTCCGGTGTTAAGAAGACACAGATAACATTGTACCTAGCTAACTAAAGTGATATAATATTATAATCTACTAGCTGTGCCCCGCGGTTTTATCCGCGTAAAATTTTATAAATTATCACAGCTCCTCCCCCGTAGGTGATAGCGTCATAATATGTAGCCTATATGTTGACCCGACCTCTGAGTAATATTCATGCAAAATTTGAAGTAAATCCATGCAGTACTTTTTGAGTTTAGCCCGGACATACATACAGACACACAGACAAAAATTCTATATTTTTGGCTTCGATATCAATTGTAGATCACGCCGCAAGTATCCTTTTTAAAAAATATTCAATGTACAGTTTTGACTTTTCTACGATTTTATTATATGTATAGATATGCACGATGTATTATAGTCGACAAGTATATGTAATAGAGAATGCCTCCGGCGTTATGACCACCTAATATCATACCGATTGCAGTTGAAGAGATAACTACCAATTTTATCGTATCACTCCCGCACAAGTACTGGTCAAAATAGAGTCTACAAAAAACTTTTATTTTTATATCAGAGTGCGAGAAAAAAGAGCAAGTGGGTAAGTGATCACCGCCGCCCATGTACACTCGCAACGCCAGAGGAGTCGCGGGTGCGTTGCCGGCCTTTAAGAGTCAGCAAACTAGTGTTGCTAACCCTTCCCTCCCCGATGAGTTCCGGCGACCATACTGTTCGGGCGTAGCGCCTCCCGTAGTTTTGGCAATAAATACTTTTTGTATATATTTTCTTCATAAACCATAGACACTTTTATATGTCAAAATGTCATTATATATTTTCCATTGTTACATAATTCAGGTTTTTCACAAGAAATACAATTGTGATATATTAATAAAAAATCGTTTTATTAATGGCACCAGTATGTCCTACCAGACAAATTTTGGTGGCCCATGAGGGGAACTAACAAATAACTAATAAAATTCAAGAAACTAAACAACAATCGGCAACTTCATACAACGAGTACAATCACGGCTTGCGTCATCAGAGCAACGGAGCTGAAGATTGAAGATTTTGCTAGATAAAGAGTTGTGGACAACTTATCATCCAGTTTGACCGGATCAGTGACGCCGCAAAAGCATCACACCGCAGCGCAAATAAGGAATAAGTGCCCGTTCTTTGTCCTATCTAAATGCCCAAATTTCTATAATCTATCCTAAATTTCGCGTCTTATTAGTTCAAATTTGCTAATCTGTGTAACCAAAGTACAGTAGGTATACAATATAATCTATATTTTTTAATAGTTAAAATAGCACGTTGTGCGATTTTTTATTGCAACTCATGCCCTAATTAGTTGGGTCTACGGGTGTACTTTGTCGATTGTAATATTGTTATAATACATTCGACAACGATTATTCACTAACATAAAACATCTTTGCGAATTTTACAAAGGTTTGTACTTTTGTCTATACTAGTAGTTTACGTGTTTGCCGATCATTCCAGTGGACGTCATCGCGCGGCTCAGCAGCACTACAAATGAGTTATTGTTTCGATATTGGCGACATTACGGAGGCTGCGCAACCGACTTCCCGGACGGCAAATGAAGTCAAAGTGAGGAACGTAAACTTATTCATTTATTTTTACATAATACATTATTTTATCATTTGAACAAGTAATTTGCAATATCAATTTACTTTGGCGGATTCCAAAATGGATATAAAGGATTTAAAATTAAGACGTAGCTCTGTCAAAGGACAAATTACGAAGTTTAAAAATTACTTAAGTAATCTTAAATTACAAACATCATTATCCTCTATAGATATAGCAGAGCTAGGCCTTAAACTAACGAAGTTTGAATCTTTATCCGCAAAGTTCGAAGATTTGCAAAGTGAGATCGAGGTTTTAAATTCAGATAACATGTCTGCAGAACTTAACGAGCGCGAAGGCATTGAAAACGATATCATAAGTAATATCGCAGTCGCAAGAACCTTACTTGAGCAGAGCCAATTAGAGAAGGATCAGCGTCGCAGTTCCGTGGCTCCTCATGAGGTTCATCAAGATATTGGTATTAAATTACCACAAATACAAATATCTAAATTTGATGGTGCTTATTTTAGATGGTTAGAGTTTCATGACACATTTAAAAATCTAATTCATAAGAATGAAAGCATTATGCCTATTCAAAAATTCCACTACCTATTATCGTACCTGGAGGGGGATGCCGCTAGGTTACTTTCTAATCTTGAGGTGTCTTCTGCAAACTACGATGTAGGTTGGAATCTACTTTGCGAGAGATACAATAATAAAAGACTACTTATTAATCAGCACCTTAAATCTTTATTCAATATTGATAAAATTGTCTCTGAGTCAGAAAGGTCACTACGTTTTTTGGTTGACCACGTTACCAAAAATTTGAGAGCTCTGTCCAGCTTGGGCGAGCCAACGGACAAATGGGACACATTAATAATATTTATGGTTTCTTCAAAGTTAGATAGTCGTACACTTCTAAAATGGGAAGAGTTTCGGAACACAATCAGTGAGAGCCCATCACTTACACAATTTTATAAGGTTTTGATCAATCGAGCGGACGTATTGGAGGCTATAAATAGAGGAAAATTAGACACTATCAATAAACCATTTACTCCAAATACACGAGCACCGCCTTCAACACCTCAATACAAACTAGAAAGACCATCATACACCAAATCATTTGCTAGCACCAGTCAACCCAAAACTTATGTTTGCGTAATTTGTAATGTAATACACAAAATTTATGATTGCAATATTTTTAAATCAAAGAGTGTTCAAGAAAGGCTGAATGATGTCAACAAATATAAGTTATGCTTAAACTGCCTCCGGCCAGGGCATTCAGTAAAGGATTGTAGGCTGGGTCCCTGTCGAGAGTGTAAGAAACGTCACAACACTTTACTTCACAACCCAAGTCCAATTGCAGTCAATAACAACGTTTCTGCTCAATCAGATTCTATGGCAAATTTTTCAGAACAATCATACACTCAAGTACTATTTATCCACAGCAATGATTGCAGTTTCTAATCCTAAAACAGGTTTTAAAAAAATAGTAAGAGCTTTGTTGGACTGTGGAAGTCAATCTACATTTATCACTGCTTCATTAAAAAAATACTTAAATTTAGACTCAACCCCGATTAATCGGCTAAGGATTGTTGGGATAGGTAACAATTGTTCAAACAATGTACACGAAATTTGTACCGCTAAAATAAAATCAATAAACAGTGAGTTTCAAATCAACTTATCTTGTTTAGTATTGAGTGAACTAACAAGTGAGCTGCCTAAAGCTCCAATCAATAAGGCTATGTTAAATTTACCCATAAATATTAAACTAGCAGACCCTACCTTTGATCAACCAGCTCCAATTGATATTTTAATTGGAGCCGATGTATTTTGGGAGTTACTAGAAACTGAGCGACGTTCTCTTGGCAAGTCGAGCCCTACATTATTAAACTCCAAATTAGGTTGGTTGTTGTCAGTCCCAGTTCATTCAAGTAATTCTAAGTGCAATGTATACAGCAATCAAGCTCTAACATTGACATCTAAGACTAACGACATAGATAATTTACTAACTAAATTCTGGGAGCTAGAAGAGGTCCCACAAAGGTCAAAATTTAGTGAAACGGAAAGAGCATGTGAGGAGCATTTTTTAGCTCACACATATAGGTTAGATACCGGCAGATTTTGCGTTAAGTTACCATTGATAGACACTCCAGACTGCTTAGGTGACTCTTATAATATGGCCAAAAGACGTTTCATTAACCTAGAAAAGAAATTCAAGAAGAATCCTAAATTACACACGGAATATTCTCAGTTTATACGAGAGTACGCCGAATTAGGCCATCTTTCTCCATCTGAACAACTTAAGCCATTCATAAGCTACTTCCTATGTCATCATGCCGTATGGAAAGAAAGCAGTGAATCCACCAAGCTTAGAGTTGTGTTCGACGGTTCGGCCCCTTCTTCCTCTGGAATGTCTTTAAATGACATATTAATGACAGGTCCAAGAATACAGGATTCCCTTTTCGCCATTTTGATAAGAGCAAGGCAGTATAAATATCTGTTGACAGGTGACATTGAGAAAATGTACCGCCAAGTACAAGTCTCTGAAGACGATCGCAACTTGCAACTTATTTTGTGGAGAGAAGAGGAATCCAAGCCTATTAAAACACTTCGATTAAATACACTAACTTACGGTACAGCAAGTGCGAGTTATTTGAGCACAAGGTGTTTATATCAAATTGGAGAGGAACAAGAGGACGAACACATAAAAACTATAATACAGAGCGATTTTTATGTTGACGATCTGATCACTAGTTCTAATGACAGGGACAATTTGCGATATATACAAGGCGCAGTGGCAAGGGCATTAAAGTCAGGTGGTTTTAATCTCCGAAAATATAAAAGCAATGTGCCAAATTTATTTGAAACTTCTAATATGGATACATCTGATAATTTTACCATAAGTGAGTCGTCCGTCACACTCGGGCTTGGTTGGATTCCGTCTTCTGATAGTTTATATTTTCCTATCACATATCCTCCTGAGTGTGATAAGATTACTAAGCGTTTCATTATGTCAAATTCATTTAAGATATTTGACCCATTAGGTATATTAAGTCCATGCACTATTGTTTCTAAAATGTTGTTGCAGCAATTATGGCAGCAAAGGGTTGATTGGGATCAACCTGTACCATTGAAAATTCAGTTAGACTGGATAAAATTTACAAAGGGTCTATCACACCTATCCAATATACGAATTCCAAGATCAGTCCTTACCGATTCTCCAAAACAAATAGAGATTCATTCCTTCTGCGATGCTTCTCCACATGGATATGGAGCATGCCTTTTCGTGCGGAGCATTGATACCAATAATGAAGTCACAGTTAGGTTGCTTTGTTCACTGGGACCGCTGGCGTTTGGAGGAGGGGAACTCCACTCGTCTTACATAAGCGGTCCCGGGAAGAGGTAACCTGCTGTAGCTCAGGTTGCCTAAACGCGCTTGTGCGTGAAGGGGAGGGGAGGAGGCATTTGGCCCCCTCCCGTCCCCGGAGGAGAGTCTCAGACGCTCAGTGTACAGCGGGGGTACTGGCGAGATCGTTCACGAGTACCCAGGCCCCCCGCTACAGGCATTGTGAGGCTGGCTACCATGGTGGTTTTAGTGCGTATCCCGGGACTAGCCCGAGTGAGTCCCACATAACCCGTCGCCTCCCCAAGCGGCGGGTATGCGTAAGTTTAATGCATTTCCACCATGTAAAAAAAAAAGGTTGCTTTGTTCAAAGTCCAAGGTTGCACCCTTAAGGCCCACAACCATACCGCGCCTTGAGTTGTGCGCGGCGGTTTTAGCGAGCAAACTAACTAAGGCAGTGACAGATTCGCTTAGGTACACTCCAGACAAAATTTACTATTGGAGTGATTCTAGCATAGTCTTAGCTTGGATCAGTAGTGATCTAAGGAAATTGAAATGTTTCGTGGCTAATCGCATCAGCGAAATATTAGAAAATACAAAGGCATCATCATGGCGTTATGTCCCAACTACTGACAATCCTGCAGACTTGATTTCAAGAGGAGTTGATGGTAGTCAAATTTTGGATAAGACGTTATGGTGGTCTGGACCTAGTTTTTTGCAGAAACCAATTTCAGAGTGGCCAGTTCTAAATCAAAATAAGGAAAAGGACTTTGAGTTGTTACCAGAAATTATTGCAAACTCAGCTGTAATATCAGAAACCTTTATTGATTTCTCAAAGTATTCTAAAATGTCTACAATTCAGAGAACTTTAGTTTACGTTAAACGTTTTATTAATAATGCAAGAAATCCTACTAATAAACAAGTAGGAAATATAACGTTAGAGGAACTAAATGAATCTTTTAATGTACTTTGTAAATTTTCCCAACAACAATCATTCAAATCGGAGTATGATACATACATACATACATAGACTCACGCCTGTTTCCCAGAGGGGTAGGCAGAGACAACGGATTTCCATTTGTCACGATCTTTGCATACTTCTTTTGCCTCGATTACTGTCATTATATTCTTCATACATGCTCGCCGGTTTAGGGTACTTCTGACCTGCCCTTTCTTGAGAACATCTTCAATTTGGTCAGAGAATGTTCGACGTGGTCTTCCCCTTCCGGTTGTCCCATTCACCCAGGCCAGGTATACTTCTTTTGTCAATCTTCTTTCATTCATCCTTTCTAAATGGCCAAACCATCTCAGCATGCCTTTTTCAATCTTTGTGACTACATCCTCTTTCACACCACAACGCTCTCTTACATCAGTATTTCGAATTCTGTCTCTCAAAGTCACACCACACATACTTCTCAGAGCTCTCATTTCCACTGCATTTATTTTACTTTCATTCTTTTTCTGCCATACCCAACTTTCACTTCCATACATTAAAGTTGGCACTAACACTCCATCGTGCACGGCTAGTCGGGCCTTCTTTGATACTTGCCGGCTACTCATAAAGGCGTGTAGTGCCCCATTCACTCTGTTCCCCGCATTTACTCTTCTAACAATATCTTTTTCATATTTCCCATCTCTCGTAAACAAAGTTCCCAAATATACAAACTCATTCACCTGTTCGACTTTCTCTCCTCCAATCACAATATCACACGCTGTCGTGTATTCATCCCTCTCAAATACCATTACTTTCGTCTTACCTACATTCATTTTCATCCCTTTCCTTTCAAAGGATTCATACATATTTGTTACCATCACCTGCAACTCGTCCGCCGATGATGCAAGTAAAACTTGATCATCAGCGTAAAGCAGACATTTGATGAGTAACTCATTCATCCTTACACCGCATTCACTTTCTTTCAAATCTTTTAAACAGCTATCCATGAATAGGTTAAACAACCACGGTGACGCTACACATCCCTGTCTAACACCCTTTTGGATGCTAAACCACTCGGTGTATGACCCGTTAATCCTCACGCAAGCTCTGGAATCCCTATAAAGAGATTTCAGTGCTTGAACAAGGTTGTCGTTCAACCCATACATGGTCAGTACCGACCATAGTTCATTCCTCAACACTCTATCGTAGGCCTTTTCTAAGTCTACGAAGGCACAGTAGACCTTTTGGTTTTTGCCCAAAAACTTCTCTACTATACTTCGCAGAGAAAAGACCTGATCCGTGCATCCCATTCCTTTCCGAAAACCCGCCTGTGCATCCCATATTTTCGCATCGGTTTCTTTCACAACTCTTTCAACCAATACTTTTGCATACAACTTACCAACGACGCTGAGCAGACTAATGCCCCTATAGTTTTTACAGTCTTGCCGTGAGCCTTTCCCTTTGTAAAGAGGTACAATGACAGCCTTGCACCAATCACTTGGCACTTGGCCGGTGGTATAGCATAGATTGAAAAGGCTGTACAGCTGACTCGCTATGACGCCATGTCCAGCCTTCAGCATCTCGGAAGTTATCCTGTCATACCCTGGTGACTTACCTGATTTCATACCCTTAATAGCTTTCACAATCTCATCCATACCAATTTCATCTTTACATTTGTTCTCGTCTATACTTAGTGAACTACGTTCACTCTCTGTTACACCTCTTTCATACAAACTTTCAAAATACTCCTTCCAACGTTTTAACACGCATTCTTCCCCTTTCACTATATTTCCATCTTGGTCTCGTATGGATTTCAGTTCTGAGGTTTGAGTTATGCCTCTTACTGATCTAACGGATTTCCAGAAAAACTTAATGTTCGTCTGAAAATCCTTAGACAACCTTCTATCAAAATTATCCTTTTGTTCATTTTTCTTTTCGTTCACCACATCCTTTACAATTACTTTCATTTTCCTATAATCATTCCAGGCCCTTTCTATATCCTCATTCGTCGCCTTATTCATTCGTTCGTTTGCTCTGGTGGCTAGCCAGTCTAACCACGCTTTCTTCTTTTCACATACAACTTTTTGTACACTTTTATCCCACCAAATATTCTTCATCTTTCTTCCTCTTCTTCTCTTTATTACACCACATACTTCACCAGCTACACTCACCACACCTTCTTTGACTACCTTCCATAGCTCTTCTACTTCTCTTATGTCTTCAGATCCCTCAAACTTCTCAACCAACTTACTTTTGTACTCGTCTGCCACTTCTTCCTCTTGCAGTTCCTCTACTTTTATTCTCTCTAGTACACTTTTAGTCTCAGGGATTCGGTGGCGCCATCCTTTGGACAGACCACTTATTCGGCTCATCACCAGAAAGTGGTCTGTATGGATTGCGATCGGAGTATGATACACTTCACAAACACAGGAATTTAGGTAGTAAATGCAAAATACTATCGTTATCTCCATTTCTGGACCACACGGGCCTAATTCGAGTGGGGGGAAGAATTGATGCGTCTTTTTGCACTTATGAAAAGAAGCATCCCATCTTACTTCATGCATCCCATCATTGGACAAAACTCATATTTGAGCGAGAGCATATCCGTAACCTACATGCGGGGCCTCAGTTGTTGTTGGCCACTATACGCCGCATAATCTGGCCTGTAAATGGTAGGTTTCTGGCTAGGCGCACTGTAAATAAGTGTGTCCAATGTAGACGACTGCGAGGAAACACGCTTTGCCCTCAAATGGGTAACCTTCCAGCCCAACGCGTTACTGCTGGTTTTCCATTTTTGTCCGTTGGTCTTGACTTTGCTGGACCATTTTATATTGTTAATCGCAGGGGCAGAGGAGGTAAATTAGTAAAGTGTTATTTATGTTTATTTATTTGCATGCGATATAAATGCATTCATTTAGAGTGCGTAACTGATCTAACTAAAGAGGTTTTTCTCTTGACACTAAAGCGTTTTATTTCGCGTAGAGGAAAGCCAAAAGAAATATTTTGCGATAACGGCCGTAATTTTGTAGCTGCCGCTAAGGAGGTAGGAATTTTCTTAAAAAACAGTAAAGAACCTCTATCTGACTTTGCAAACCAAGAAGGCATTAGGTTTTTTTTCACGCCAGCTTATTCTCCTCACTTTGGCGGCATCTGGGAAGCCGGGGTAAAGTCCGCTAAGCACCACATTAAGCGTGTTATAGGGAACAGTAATTTAACGTTCGAAGAAATTTCCACGCTGTTTACACAGGTTGAGGCAATTTTGAATAGCCGTCCTTTATGTCCTCTCTCAGCTTCCCCTAACGATCTCCTACCACTTACCCCAGGGCACTATCTTATAGGGAGACCCCTAAATGCATTACCAGAATTAGATCTTGGAAACGTCAAGGAACACAGTTTGAAGCGGTATGCGCGATTAGAGCAAATCAGGCAGCATTTTTGGAGCAGATGGTCAAAAGAGTATATCTCGGAGCTGCAGCAACGTACTAAATGGCGAAGTAACATTGCAAGACTGAAACTTGGAGATCTTGTGCTGATACAAGAAGACAATATACCACCCTTGAATTGGCGTCTTGGTCGCGTTGCCAAACTGTTTCCTGGGTCAGACGGTATAGCCAGGGTGGCTGAAGTCAACACCACTAAAGGACCGGTCCGCAGGCCCTTTGTCCGACTGTGTCCACTACCAAATGAAGAGGACTACGACTGTTGAAATTGTGCGATTTCAACAAGGCGGGAATATGTTCGGGCGTAGCGCCTCCCGTAGTTTTGGCAATAAATACTTTTTGTATATATTTTCTTCATAAACCATAGACACTTTTATATGTCAAAATGTCATTATATATTTTCCATTGTTACATAATTCAGGTTTTTCACAAGAAATACAATTGTGATATATTAATAAAAAATCGTTTTATTAATGGCACCAGTAACGCAGAAACACGACATTAAAATTATTAATGTTATTATTAAGGAATGTCTTCTGTAAGGTGGAGGTACTTCCCCAGTCGGGCTACTCTTTGAGCGAATAAGCGCTGTGCCCTCTCTTAAAACAACTAAAAAAGGAAACTACTTTCAAAACAACGGTGAAATATAACAATATCATTGTTATGTTTCCCCTGTTTAATAATTTTAAGCTCTCACGCTCACGCTTATGTATGTACATTTATCAAGTGAAATAAATTATTTTATCAAGGACACCACTAAAACTCGCTACGCATATTTATGTTAAAGCAACTAATAATAACAAATACGAGAAGGCATAACTTGAAACTTTCTGGCAGAGCAGCGTGAAGAAATCTTGAATAAATAAACATAAAACGAAATACGAAAGAACCGGTACCTACGTTCCGTAATATAACAAAGTGCTTACGCCTTTGCAGTTACCAGAAAAATATTGAAAGGGCGTTCGTTAGGTGAATACCACCTACGAGTCTCAGCGGTGTCATTAATACCTATTGATTGGACATATCTCCCATAGGAGCGCACTTTCGTCGACACCACATTCTTATCACGTAGACTGTTGGTTTGTATGGAGAGAGGTTCCTACTTTCGACAGAAAGTTGTGTTCGATGACGAAAATTAATGTTTATATAGGATTTTTTTTATAGTAGCAAGGCAGAAGGGCAAGCGTGTCACCTGATTGTAAATAATTACCGCCACCCATGGACACCTGCAACTCTAAAGGGGCTGCAAGTACTTTGCCGGGCCTTGACAAAAGAATAGGCTCGCTTCTAGAAGTTAGCTATGGACTGCATAAACTGCAGAAATATCTAACGTACAGTCTATCAATGCCTCCATTTTTGAAGTCGGTTAAACTATCCTACCCTATGATATTGTTTCATATATTCCACTAAACAAATTGCACGCCACTAGGTATAATTAAATTAACCTAAATGTCAAATTCTAGGAATATCCACACCTCCAGTCGGTCGATCTATTTAGTTACACAGAAATTGCGTCACTAAATGGACATACAATTAATGGAGCACATAAAGTAGAGCGAAATAAACTGTGGGATTAACGGCGAGGAGTGGAGCCCAACCCTTATAATTGAGTAGCCTTAAATATGGAATAAAGTATTTTATGGATTTATTAATAGAAAGGTCAATGAAATGAAATAATGAAATTCATTCAGCACTTGGGTATTAACATACACTTGTACTTGTCAAGCTCACAATGCATTACATAAACATAGAGAATACAGTATAAAAATAACAATAAAAAATTGTCCGTCCGTGCGGTCTGTCTTATAACATACCTACATAAATATTATAACCATTAAATAAATAACAACTCACTAAGCTATTTTTTTAAATTTAGTACTACTATATTAAAATTGTGGAGATCTTTGGGGAGGCCTTTGTCCAGCAGTGGACGTCTTTCGGCTGATGATGATGATGATGATATTAAAATCAAAGAATTGAAGACAACGAGCAGTTGGCTAGCGCAGTAGGCTCTCAGCCAGTAGCTTCATTTAAGCGACTAATACCTGAGGGCACCCTGATCGGACGCTGGTCACAGCTCAGGGGCCTTCAGCAGCCGAAATAGACGGAATTCTAAATGAGGGTGTGATCACTTGCACGGGATCACCGATCATGTATTAAGGGACCAACGCCATCTTATCCGCAGAGGAACCTACCCTAGCTAACCTGCGGCTTTCTCTAGCTATCTAGGTGTACGACACAATTTGACGTCAACAACGAAAACTATAAGCTAAATACTTGGATCTGATTTATGTAGGCCTCCAATATGGCTTAAATTCAAATCAATCGGGTCTCTAAGTTCATGACGTGGCAGTTACTGAGAAACATTGCCAGAAAACTCAGTAGGAATCTTTTTTTAAGATAAATAAACATAAAAACATAGAATCTACTTCATACTTATGAATTATTATAGAAAACGCGTAACAAACATGACTGCATGTGTGGCGCAGCGGTTAAGACAGTCGCCTCGCTACTTCGTGTCCCGGGTTCGATTCCCGCGCAGGACAACTATTTGCGTGATCCATAAATAGTTGTTCTGAGTCTGGATGTACTTTGTGTCCGTCAATTATATGGTTATAAAGTACCCCGCGACACGGATTAAGTTATCTAAAGCGGGTGTGGTCTTTAATAAAAGCATACAAAAAAAACGACTGTCATGAAATGACAGAATAAATATATAAATGAAACATTAATTAGACAAATTAATGTTCAATTGATAATCTCCTCTCCTTATTTTTGAACTTGGTTAAATTCAGCATCCCTTTTCAAATCTCTATAATACCTTCATTTCTTTGCTTGCAATGTACTTAGATAAAACACGATGTCCAAAAAAATTGTATAATAGCGTTGCATTTTTAATTAAATGACTTTTTCAACGTTTATGAATATAAACACCATGTTGAATCATAAAGGCACTGAAAAACACGCTTAATACGCGTTGAAATTTTAATTAGAGCTCTTAGCTTACAGTGTAATATAATGTGACTCGTTAAAAAGACAAACATCCGAGGTTACCCGTTATATATTGCAAGAGGAAACGACGGAAAGGATTTACATAGTTGACAATTTTCCATTTATTTTTAAAAAGTCCTTTTTAAAGGGAATACTTACTTAGTGACTACTTACTTACTGACTACTTACTTACTGACTACTAACTTACTTCCCAAGCACTGGTAAAATTAATATCCTGGGACATGATCGCATTATTATTATTATATTATTATTATTACTTATATAGATTAATTAAACGCAGACTCAGGACAAACAGACATGTTCATGCACACAAATATCTGTCCTGGGTAGGAATCGAACCCACGACCTCCGGCGTGAATAGCAAGCATTTGCCAACCACGGCAACAGGCCCATTGACCTATATGTATTCTACTAGACGCGCAATCCCATATTGAGAATTTGCTCACCGAGTTGCAGCGCGGGCGCTGCAACTCAGTAAACAATTTTGGCCGCCGCGCGCGCGCCCCTCACCTCGCGCACAGCAGGACTGGGACAGAGTTTTTATTCGAAACAGCGTGTCTAGTTATACATATAAGTCAATGAACAGGCCCGTCAAATTAGAGAAAAACGGACGTTGGTATGGTATGACTCATCGCACTGTGATTCGCGTAGAACAAACTAGCTGGACAAAAACAACTCTTCAATTCCTAATAGTTAATTATTAAGATGAACTCATTAGCCCTATACATTAAGGAATACATCTATTAATTTTCGTAATTACCCTCATTAGGCCCGTCATTAAGGTAAGTATATAAAGTGTTGATAATTCAAAGTGCATTCATTTGCATTTTTACACCATATTGTTAACATTATTTTAAGTCACTAAAAGAAATTTGTGATAGTGTTTTTGTGATGGATTGTGTACATAAGGGTAAGTAGTTTTGTTTTAGTTAATTTTTATCACAGGATCTTCATTATTTAATTTTATTAAATTAAATGTTTCGATAAAAGTGGACTTTTTCACCCATATTTTTGAATTCAATAGTCAAAATATTACATGTCCACTCATGTCCACTCTGTAAAATCTATTTTATATGATTCTCACAAGTATCTAGTAGTAATTAGTAGAAAAAAATATTGCGAATTATTTGCACAACTAATTTTTTTCTTTTTTTTTCTTTAAACAGTTTTCACCGTCTCAAAAATGGACTTTTTTGAAGAATGGCTAAAACACCCGAAGGAAACGCGAAACGTGGAGCTCTTTCGGTTTATATCTTTGAGACATGACTTTGATGGTGTTACGGAGCCGTCCCTGAGAGACGTCAAGGTCATCATCTCAAAATATTCTTCAAAATTGGCTGAAAAGTGGAGCAGCTGTGCAAGAAATAGCAGCTGTGCAAAGAATAGCTACGAATAGAGATTTACTTAATATGTTATTGATAACATCTGACCCTGTAATAAATGGTTTAAGAGAAATTCCCCGGAAGAAAATAGGTTCATTCCCTATCGAAGTCCTAGATTTATTAGTTCAACCTAGCTTTAAGGAACAAAATGTTAATATAGTTTCTAGTTTTCATAGTTCTGCCACTCATGATCATGACTATTCAATGGATGATTCATCTGATGATAGTGATGATGAGTGATCGATTTAGTTTTTAAGTAGGTATTTTATGTATCTGATATTAGATTTTATAGTTACATTTATAGTTAAATTTATTTATAAAAATGTTTAAAAAAATATTGTGTTTTTATTTCACTATACCTGCTCAAACGACCAATGGACCTCAAATAGTATTATGACCCTTATATCTTTGCTTAATAACCTCATTTATAAATAAAAATCGAAACAAATAATATTGTCCAGCTAGCTTGTTCTACACGAACCACTGTGCATCGGCTTAAAGGAGTTAATGAATAGAGAGTTCACCTATCAACATAATCATGTCAGCCGAATGACGTCCATCGCTGGACAAAGGCTGGGGTTGTGTCCATCATTTTGAGGGATATGCCATAATATAGGTCACAGCTCATTAGAGCCACTCGGCACCCACCCTGCCCCGCCTCCCCTCCTGCGGCTAGTATTCTTTATATGGGCTTGTATGGGTATGCGCTCACTATGTCCACTCAGTAGCGTCACCGGATCGCCTCGGTCGTAAGCCCTCTACGTGCAGACGGCCGGTGGACCACTAGGTGACAACTCGCTGGACCGCGCGCTCCCCGCGAATGATTCACGCGAGGACGATACTTGGCGATGCGCCGCTCCCCACCCAACTCTCGAAAATTCGTGGAGCAAGCGACGTCCACTCGTTGACCACTCGGCGTTTACTCGTTGACCGCGCGGCGTTTATTGGTGATAACGCGGCGTCAACCCGTGGACCACCTGTCGACATCGAGTGGACACCGTGCGACAAGGCGGTGCAGGGTAGGTGCCGAGTAGCTCTAATAAGCTGTGACCTTAAAACGGGTTGGTGGAGATATTCTTTGCCGTCAACCCAATAGCACCTGTACGTACGTAGTTAAATACGTTGTCTCCTTCGATATCTGCGGCTTAAATTAATTGTCGAACGTACCACCGTAAGTGAACCTGACCTGCATAAAAATATCGATTCCTTCTGTAAAAGGAGCGATACACATAATGTAAATACTAGATATAAGAATAATCTCATATTGCATACTACCCGTCTCCACAAAATAAGTAACTCTTTTATGGGGCAATGTATAAGATTCTATAACAAACTTCCCAATGATATTAGAGAATTGTCTACGAATAAGTTTAAAAGAATTATTAAAGCCAAATTGTGTAGCAGGGCATATTACAAAATTTCTGATTATTTAAGAGATAAAAGTGCTTGGGATTGAGTTGTTCTGAGTCAACACACATGATTGTAATTAATCTTAAGTATATTTTATTTTAAAAAAGGATTCCTACTGAGTTTTCTGGCAGTGTTTCTCAGTAGCTGCCACGTTATGCACTGCACGGTACGGTAAAAATAATATGACGATTCCACATAAATGTAAAATTTTTACGGAATAAAGTACCTTTGACTTTGCTAAACCAGGGGCTCTACCGGCTAAGCCGCCGAACATCGATTTCTTAAATGGCGTTCAAATAAATAACGGTTAAAAATTACTTATTCAATCGTTATTTCGGCTTCAGCGTTGATAATCGATTCCGGACCATTTATGACGTCACATGTGCTCATGGAAGCCGATTTAACGATTGTTTAAGTTATTTTTAACCTTTATTTATTTGAACGCCATTTAAGTAATCGATGTTCGGCGACTTAGCCGGTAGAGCCCCAGAGGTCGTAGGTTGGTTCGATCTCTACCCAGCCTCATGAACACAATTATTTGTTTTATGTCTGGTTATTATTTATTTATAATATGTACGTATTTAGAAATATATAAGTATGTTAATATACCGGCAATTGTGGAGATCTTTGGAGGAGGCCTTTGTCCAGCAGTGGGCGTCTTTCGGCTGATATGATGATGATGATGATGATGATGATGTTAATATTGTCTGGTTACCATAGTACAGGTTCTGCTAGTTTTGCATCAGATGGCAGTGTGTTAGTTGTATATATATATTTATATAAATATGTAATAATAATTAAGCGTCACTTATTAGGCCAAATTTTTCTTTGGATCAAATCCAACTTGAAGTGATGATAGGGTCTCTGATCGGTGAGAGCATGTCATCGATACGAAATTTATGTTTCGACAACTTTACTTTGGTTAGCGGCAGGCTGAAAGACCATACCACCAAAATACCTTATAATAAGTATGACATTAAACAGATATTATATAACGGTTAAAGGCTTCCAACTGAAAAGCGTATGGTTATGTCTGGCGAGTGCGTAAGCTGTTTTTAACCCCTCAAAGCAAAAAGGGGTGTTATAAGATTGACGCCGATGACTGCCTGTGTATGTTTGGGTGTTTGTGTGTGTGTGTGTGTGTGTGTGTGGCATCGTAACACTCGAACGGATGAACCGATTTCAATGCGGTTTTCACATTTGAAAGCCACTTTTCACTTTACTTCTTCTTCACTTTACTTGGAGTGGTTCTTAGCTATATTTGGTTAATATCGGTCCAGCAGTGTAAGAGTAGCAGCTCTTTTCCAAAATGATGTATATATAGTTGGAGTCGGGGGTTTTCTAACGTTTAGGTTAGCTTATTATAAATAATTTCAGTTTCCAAGTCCGATTCACCTTTTTACCGGCACTGCGTAAAAAGAAGATGCAGTATAACTCACCATGTGCTGGCTGCTGTGTTTGATGCCGCTTGGGCGAGCCGCCCGGCGGCGCGGGCTGCATAGCGCGCCCTAGCGGCCCCTCCCCGCACCGCCCGCCGCCCTCCGGCTCATGGCTGAAACAATACAGGACACAGATTAGATCTTGGAATTGGAACCTGAATATACTGCATATACCAATGAGACACTCAACATTTTGCGGTATAATATCGCTACGACCCGCAGTTGTTTAACTAGAGCTCGCATGCTGTACGAAGTAGGTAAGTATATAAGAGTTGTACGTAACAGATTAAATTTGTTCTAACGTGAGTTTGCAGGTAATTTAATACCTTCCCTTCCTCCACTAGTATTGTATGTACGATTTTAACTGAGTAGATCTGGAAAAGAGAATTTTCCATAACGTAATTTATAGACAATGATAAAAAACATACAAATCTTTTATCATCATAATCATTTGCAGTTTATGTTCTGGTCAGTTATTTCTGAATTTCCCAAAGTTTCAATGGATGACCTCGTAGATGTTTATTATCATTTAGCTTATACATGTCTTTATTAAAATGAATTATCGTCAATAAATTATCGTCAATAAATTTTACACTTCGCGTTAATACCAGTAACCGAGTAGTTGTTGTTGTGCAGTATTGTATAATTATGATACATATACGAAAGTTGAAAAGTGTATATTTTAGCGATGTTTTGATAGTTAACCGACTTCAATAGGAGGAGGTTCCCAAGTTCATCGGTATTTATATATTTTTTTTGTTTATTCTAATTATCAAAACATAGAAAAAAATCACGCACAAAAACACAAAGACGCGCATAGAAAATAAACGCCACTACTCGAGGTGGAGACAGATAAAATTTTGCTAATTAAAATAATTATATATATGAAGCCGTAATATAATCTAAGTGCTGAGTAAAGTGCTGTGTACAGTTGTAATTGGAGTACATGTTTAATCACTGCTTACCAAATAATCTGTTATCTGTTTCTGAACCAAAACAATTTTTTTTTAAACCGGTCCAACCGTTCTAAAGCTATAAATAACTCAACTTTGTTTTATAAATATAGTTAATACATATCTACTTAATTTGGTTGTTGTTTATCTGAATCGCGTCCATTACAGCGACATCGCGTCTTCTAACAATCCGTTTAGGCAACATAAGCTTACGAAACATGTCAAAACTCATAATTTTGAATACCGTAGAGAAGGATGACGAATCCCAATTAACCTTAACCCAATACTGGAAAGGAAACTTAAGCTCAATAATATCCGTATGAAATAAGTTACAGGTATACAGAATTGGTCAGGCTTTGGTCAAGGATTTATTGACAATAACAAAAAATGGCGCCAAACGCCGCGGCCATTATGTGCTCGCCTTAGGCCAAGGCGCAAAGCATTCAGCCAAGGGTAAGAAAATAGGAAAAATAAAATGCCTTCAGCGTATCGTTATGGAGGTCGAGCCTTTTATTGCTTGTATTTGTGTTAAGGAATGGAAACAATATAAGATGTAAGTACGTACTGAGCTACATAAAGTAAGTACCTAAGTAGTCTTTATTGTTCATGTATGTATATCTAAGCATGATAATTCACGTACTATGTAAGACTACTAGGCTTGCCTCGTTGTTCTAGCAATAGAGATAATGAAACCCGGGGTTTAAATTCCGGGTCGGGACAAAAAGTGCTATTTAGACTGTTCTAGGAACAAAGAGACCCAGTAGGTATGAGCTCGGAGGCTGGAAGATATCGATTCTGCGCCTTATATCTTTCAGTGTGTTAACTGTGTTTCGGTAAACACTCCTGCACTATTAAGTCCGTTTGTCTCCATTGACATTGGGCGCTGTAGCCGAATTTCGACAGGGAGCACTTTTAAGACTACTAGACTGCTCATTACTTCTAGTACCTATTAAATTGTATACTTACTCAGGTCGGGCAAGTGTTAAAAAAAACTGGCAAGTGAAACATAGTGGCAACCCGGCGGCAGAGAGTAGCGGTGTTCCAGCCTCGTGCCTCGAAGGGAAAGCAAAGCCGTCTGACCTATCTTCCGTCAAGATCAGTAAAATTTCATTCACTTATTAACTAACAATCCTCCGATTCCATGTGAAAAGTAACAAAGGTTGTCCCGGTTAGGGATCAAATCTGAGGACAAAATAATCATCTGCGTTTCAAAACACTATTGCATTTTAATCCAGTTAAATTAAACAAATACTATACCCAAACAGTGTTTTAACAGCTAGTCATATATCTGGAACACCTTGCGCAGAACTTGTGTCCACAGAATTTCTATGAAAAATAAATTAATTAGAAAGCTTTAATAAACGTTATACAAGGCCAAAATCTCAACTAAAAACAATTGACTAACAAACACAGATCAGAAATTTACATAAACGAATAGCTTCTTTAATGCTCTTATAATTAAACTTTGTAAGAACGCTTCGACACAACTTTTCACCACAACATAATTTCCCCACGGCCTAAATCCTCGACACGTTTCCACAGACT
Source organism: Pseudoips prasinana (assembly GCA_951640165.1). Classification (NCBI taxonomy): domain Eukaryota; kingdom Metazoa; phylum Arthropoda; class Insecta; order Lepidoptera; family Nolidae; genus Pseudoips; species Pseudoips prasinana. The sequence goes on from OX621254.1 coordinate 13,532,869, forward strand.
TTTCAAAGTAGAAATATATTAGTAAGTTAACTTATTACTACTATTATCAGACTTTTGATTTTGATAAGGCAGGGTGGAATACGCATGCCACCTTTACTTACCGCCATTATTGATGTGAAACAGCTATAGCCGCACGTAAAACAGATTTCTGGCGTGGCGACGCATGCCGTGGCGACGCGTCGCCACGCTATACGATAGTAGTGTGTACGGTGTGGCGACGCGTCGCCATGCGCAATCGACTTTTTATTTTATCATTATGACATATTTAGTTCCTATCACAATATGTTCTTTTCTGCATATTACTTTTACAAAATAATGTCGATGTTTCACATCTGCCAGGCGTCCCGTGGCGGCTCACATTTTTTTTTTAAGGGGGGCCTTCTAATCTCTATTTTCTGTATACGTTTTAAATTTATACTTTAAATAAAAGCAAGACCGATAGATATTATTTCTCCTCTCTCAATTACATTCCTTGTCATCTCTATATATAATAGGTCTTTACCTATGAAATTGCCGTTTTGTATGAAAAAATTTAAACGAATTTTTTTCATGAATTTTTTTATTTGTATTAATCGAAGTAATCACCCATGCAATCAATGCATCTTTGCCATCGCAGTGGCAGTTTATTGATGCCCTTCTTAAAGAAATCAGCTGGACGGGAGGCAACAAATTCTTCAAAGGCATTTTGTACTGCCTCTCGGGTATTGAATTTTTTTCCCGCCAAGAAGTTATCCAAATTCTGGAAAAAGTAGTAGTCTGTAGGCGCAAGGTCTGGTGAGTAGGGCGGATGACGGAGAGCTTCCAACCCCAGTTCTTGCAACTTGGAGACCGTCTGCTGTGCAGTATGAGGTCGCGCGTTGTCGTGCAGGAGCAGCGGAGACGAGCGATTGACCAATGCTGGTTGGAGATGCGCCAGCTTCTCCATCATTGTGCTCAGTTCTTCACAGTACACATCTGCAGTAATGCTCACCCCGTTTGGTAAGAAGCTGTGATGAATCACACCGGCGCTAGACCACCAAACAGTGACCATCACTTTTCTAGGGGTAAGTTTTCGTTTAGGGCATTGTTTAGGTGCTGAACCAGGATCCAACCAACTTGCTGAGCGCTTGCGGTTATCAAACAGAATCCATTTTTCATCGCAGGCAACAATGCGGTTCAAAATTCCTTCATTTGTGTGTCTGTTGAGCAGTGCAAGGCACGTCTCGACGCGTACTTCGCGCTGGCGATCATTGAGTTCGTGGGGCACCCATTTGTCAAGCTTTTTTACCTTGCCAATTTGACGCAAATGGACCAATATTGTTTTGACGCTAACGTCGAAAGCTGCTGCTAATTCAGCCGTAGATTGTGTATCATCAGCTTCCACAACCGCCTTTAATTCGTCATTGTCGACCAAAGTCTTCGGACGACCGCGAGGTTCATTTTTCAGGTCGAAATTTCCAGAACGGAAGCGAGCAAACCAATAACAGGTGGTGCGTTGGTTTGTAGTGTTAGCTCCGTAAACGTCGTTGATGTTGCGTGCCGCTTGTGCCGCGTTGCTGCCACGACGGTACTCATATTCCATAATTACTCGAATTTTTAACGTATCCATGATGACGAAAAAGATTGAAATGCGATGAAAATGTAACACTAATCAATAAAGAAATGACTACTTTTGGAAAAAAGAATCCATGTTTTTAAAATAAAATTAATTTGAAATTAGAATTCTTAGCCAAACAAAAATTATTTTGATTTGAAATGGCCAGTACTGCAGAACGGCAATTTCATAGGTAAAGACCTAATATAACAGCAGCAATATCCAATGTTGTTTGTATGAAGATAACCTACTGTTGTAATTATACTACGCTTCAGTATTGTCTGTGTTTGATTTGTTTGCGTAATACCGCGGAAAGGGATTATACATAATACTCCAAATGTATTGACATATACTCCGAATGTAAGGAGCTACAAATGAACGTATAATATTCCACATGTCTTTAGGCAGATTAAATCCGAATACTACGTATTAATCATAAAGGGAGAGAGTTTATACTTTATACATGGTTCAGGGTTGAATGAAGACAGATAATGATAAACAATATATAGTTTATACATACGAGTTTTGTGTATGTATTTGAATGTATTCTATTAATATCTATATTAAACAAAACTGATTCTGAAAACAGTTAATGCTGGAAATTCTGTATATACCACGCACCAAGTACACTCATTAAAAGAAATGAGGCGTTTAATTTTTCTCCCTGTGGCGTAGCGGTTAAGACAGTCGCCCCGCCGCGCCACACCGTGTTCCGGGTTCGAATAAATAGTTGTTCTGAGTCTGGATGTACTTTATGTCCGTCAATTATATGTTTGTAAAGTACCCCGCTACACAGGAATTAATATTCCTAGTGCGGGAGTTGTCTTAAAAAAAAAAACAATTTCAAAATTTTACTTGTCGGTATTAAAATGGTCGTGGTGACTTAAGTACAATATTTCTCAGTAGCTGCCACGTCATGCACTGCACGGTAGGGTAAAAAAAATATGACGATTCCACATAAATGTAAATTTTTTTATGGAATAATTGAATTTGAATCTTTGAATACGAGTTTGAACATGTTACTGGCCGGTTCTTAAATGACCGAGCTGTATAAAAATACAATACGTTTTTGCACATGTTACTGGCCGGTTCTAAAATGACCGATCTTTATAAAAATACAATACGTATTTGCACATGTTACTGGCCGGTTCTAAAACGACAGAGCTGTATAAAAGTACAATAATAATATGTATTTGTACATGTTACTGGCAGGTTCTAAAATGACCGAGCTGTATAAAAGTACAATACGTATTTACACATGTTACTGGCCGGTTCTAAAATGACCGAGCTGTATAAAAGTAGGTTCAATACGTATTTGTTCATGTTACTGGCCGATTCTAAAATAACCGTGCTATTTAAAAATACAATACGTATTTAAACATGTAGTTGGCCCGTTTTAAATTGAACTATGATGCAACTTTATTATTATCACTCTACGAGATATCCATCTTACGGGGTACATGCACCCGATTGCGACTACAGTATTTTATAAGGGATAGCAAAGTAGTAAGTGATTGCATCCTGAAGTAGTATCTGGGTTATGTATAAAAGAGCGACGTTAATAGCAGGATGGATCGTCCACACCCCTATTTTTGCGTCGGGGGTTAATAATATATGGAATCACTAAACTTGAAATTGCGGAACGGAGCCGAGCTTAAGCTAATTGGACACGTAATCTATGAGGTGGATGGTCTACTCCAATCAAACATGTAATAGATAAAAAAAAACGGCCAAGTGCGCGTCGGACTCGCGCACGACGGGTTCCGTACCATTATCTATTAAAACGAGCAAAAGACTCACGTTTGTTGTATGAAAGCCCCCTTAAATATATTTTGTTTCGTTTTTAGTATTTGTTGTTATAGCGGCAACAGCAATATGTACATAATCTGTGAAAATTTCAACTGTCTAACTATCACGGTTCATGAAATACAGCCTGGTGACAGACGGACAAACAGACAGACAGCGAAGTCTTAGTAATAGGGTCCCGTTTTACCCTTTGTGTACGGAGCCCTAAAAAACGCTATGCTCCAACTGCCTGAGGAAACTGACCACCTATTATTAATACCCGTTCTATAAGCAGACGGTTTTCTAAGAATAATGAATCTGGTCACCTTGACAGGTCAAGTAGGTAAAGGAGGATTTGTAGCACAATTTTCGGCAAGCTGACCTTACCGTCACTTAAGGAAACTGTATTTTTTGCTGACTAAACAAAAAATCGTGAAATATCTTGGTTAGTTATGTGTGTATCATATTTATGTAGGTTTTTCTATGGTTAACAATTTTATTATTTTAGTAAAAGATATCACTGTAGAAGTAAAAAGAATGCGTAAAAACGATAAAAAAATTACTATGTCAGCTTGTTGGTCTCGTGTTTAGTGACCCTGACTGCTAAACAAGAGGTCGTGGGTTCGATCCCCACCTAGGACAAATCTTTGTGTGATGGGCACGTTTTGTTTTGTGTCTGAGTGCAATTTATCTATAATATATATGTATTTTTAAATATATAAGTATGTTTATTTTAGCTGTCTGGTTGCCTGGCTTGAGGGAGCTCAAGCCTCATTTGTTAATGTAAGCAATTCATATAAGTGTGTATTTTAAGTAGTAGGTTCGTTGTCGACAATGTTTATATTTTATTTCGGTGTTTAATTTCATGTATCATTCTTTTGTTTTATTTAATGGTGACTTAATACAGACGCCTGTTTCCCAGAGGGGTAGGCAGAGACAACGGACTTCCATTTGTCACGATCCTTGCACACCTCTTTCGCCTCGTTTACTGACCTTATAATCTTTATAGGTTTAGGGTACTTCTGTTTAATATTTACGATTAAAAACATTTTTATGACATGATTCCGTGATGTATATATTATTATAAAGTCTTTCATAATAAATAAGTCACCTAGACTAGCCCATTTTATCCCCTATTTAATATACTTTGGGGTACAATTTTGAATAGCGACATTAAAATGTCGTTATTAATAATTGTTTAGTTTCAATCAGAAGACGTAAGTTTTTAATTTCATGCTTCTAACAACAAACCCACTAAACTATTGACTTTATAACAAAGGGTGTGCAGGTCCAGCTCAATTTTGTGGTTCCCAATATCCAGTGGACGTAGCTGCGTAGGTCGGGAAATTTTAATTATAACTACACGAACGGCGACCGTTATGTTGCGGGAGGGGGTGTGCCACCCCTACGCATCGATTGGGCATTCGGCGCATGCAAATGCACAATGCCCCTTGCATTTAGAGTAGCTACGTATAGGTAGGTTGATACGGTTTGTATGATAGGGTTGAACACAGAAGTATCGATATTTTGAAATTATTCAGGTTACCGATTCCCAAAGTATACGAGTTGCTTTGAAATGAATATAACATTCATTTACATCTTTTTTATCCGGTAGAGGAGTATTGATTTAAACCATAAACTTTTTTTTTTATTTTTTTATGGCAGAGGTTGACAATCGAGCAAGTGGGTCACCTGATGGTAAGTGATCACCGCCGCCCATGGACACTCGCAACACCAGAGGAGTCGCGGGTGCGTTGCCGGCCTTTAAGAGTCAGAAAACAAGTGTTTCTGACCCTCCCCCCCACCCCGATGAGCTCTGGCGACCTTACTCACACTCAGAAACACAACTTAAATTATTAATGTTATTATTAAGGAATGTCTTCTGTAAGGTACATATATATATATATATATATATATATACTAATATTTAGCAAAATAATATATATTATATTTCTAAATAATAATAAAATAAAAATAATTGTGTTAATTACACAAAGATATGTCCCGGGTGGGGATCAAACCTACGACCTCTGGCTTGGCAGTCAAGTTCACAAACCACTAGACCTATAAACCAGATATATCTTGATAATTAATTCATACGTAATTTTTTCACTTGGTTAATAATTTTATTCTTTTCTCTATAGTAATTTTATGATATAAAATATTTTTAAAGACTTTTTTGTGAGACACCTCAATGGTCAGTGATGTACATATAATATAATAATTTGTCCAAGAGAATCACCTGTTATCAATAAAATTCTTTATGTTTCTACCTTTTTCTACAGTTTTCTTTTATTAAAATTATTATGCTTAGGTATTCTTCTGTTTTTAAGTTTAAGTTGCATTAGTGATGTAGTTTTAAGATACTTTAATTTTTAAAAACAACTCCCGCACTAGGGAATGTAATCCCTGTGTCTCAGGTATAAATAAAATATTGTTGCAAATTCTGAGATGGAGCCATTTCGACTTGCACAGATAATTTTTGTTTTCCTTTTTTTTGTTTTCCTGACTAAATATTTTTCTTTCTTTTACAATTTAATTGTAATAATGTACTTAAAGAGGCGCTCGGATATGAGCAGAAGACTACAGCATTGGTATCAACTTCTTTTACCATATCGATCTTAAACATCGAGAAGGAGCTATTATCGATTACTAGCCAGCCGTATTTGATAGGGTTGAATTTTATATTGCGTAGATGCATCTGCCTGGAATTAATCTTTATTTGTTTCATGAACAAAGCTTTGACCATTGACTGTATGTATATCTACGTTATTATGTGCATTAGCAAAGATAATGACACATTCCCATAATGTGAACAGTTCTTATCATGTACAAACGTGGTTCAATATGAAATCATGCTTTTTTAACTTATAGAGGCCTGTGACATGGCTCAATGACAACAAGGTGCCCCTATCGGTACGTAAGCGATTTGTGCGGTCAGCCTTTCAGTGCTACGTGGAGCTGTCGGTCCCGGTTTTAAATTTTCATTTTTGCGGTTAACGCTACGTAACTAACTTGATGGATTATTATTGTCTTGAAAGACATATCGACTTCAACGATTGTTTTATCATAACCGATTTGAATAAAACTTATAAGGATTCATTAAAAAAGAGTTAGTTAAATTGGTTCATAAATAATCGGGAAAATGTGGTTCAACAAATTTCAGTAGAAAATATTAATCATATTCCTCACTACCCAAAATCAATGTCAGACGCCTACTACTAAGAGACATGAAAAACTCTGACACCCGGATAACCAGTGCCCATACGTTAATGAAAGACTACATAAAATAATACTTATTTACCAAGCAAGAAGTCGATGACTTGTCGATGTTAGTTTTCGCATCATAACTTTATTTGACTGAATGATATTTAGTTTTGTTATAGCACACTGTGTACGGTGTTCAGCATCAACATGAGTTGTTCAGCATCGTTGTTAGATCTGTGGTTTTACTGGCAATGTTGTTTTACGCGAATAAACTTGATTTTTGTTGACCTTACATTTGTTTTTGTTGATTGCGATCTAAAGACAATCTTCACAATTTAGATGGAGAATCACTAATAACCTTAAACTCTGTACATTATTTGCTAGAACAAAGGACTTGAAAAGTGCCAGTATATCTGGCAAACAGCCCGTGCAGGTTATCAACCGCGATGCAAATGATACATTGTGTATTATGTTATTGTGCGCGTATAAATGTCCCCATGTATTACTGGCATTGTATAACGGATAACAGTTTTTCTATACATTTCTTGAATATTGGATTAGTTTGTTGCACTTTTGTATAATAAACACAGCAGTGTAGTGTAAACTAGAAGCGAAGCAAAAAAACCGCTTAATGCTTGCAAACAAACAAGGTTCTGAAGACCAGCAAGTAACAGGTGCGATGTTAAGTAGGTTAGCGAACATACACAAACCACAGTTTACAGTTATCAGTACAATCGTACATTGTCGTATTACACAACTATAGCGCTCGTTGTGCGATAAAATGATTACTTTAACTTACGAGAAAATAAAGCTGTTTATGTTGAACGCTATATGTTTATATCCCCAATTTTATAGCAAAAAAGGGTTTCAATTTATTCGCAGCAAATAAAACGAAGAGATTTGCTAATAATTATGTTTTAGTATGTGTGTGTACCTACATTTATTATCTAGGTACTTAATGTAGAAGTAACCTATTTTACCGACAAGTAAATTGTTATTAATGAGCAAGCATTCCCGAAGTTGTGGAAGGCCTAAATAAGCATGGAATACATATAGAGCTTGTTAATGAAAATTTAAAAGACGATTATTTACCACCAGATACCAACCAGGAGAAAATTCTGCCGATGCCATATGTAAGGAAAGCCCTTTAAGTAGGAATGGGCAATATATTTAATTTGAGAAAACAGTTATTCAATAATTAGAAAACGACCCCCAATAGTTGAGGCTTTCTGCAATACTCAGTATTATGTACAAGAATTATCTATGAGATAAATGTGATTTACAGTTTGTTTACATCAGATTCAGGTGCATGATAGGGGGGCGAACATGAATTGAATAGAACCCAATTCCTCACTAGACTCAAAATCACATCAATAGAAACAGTTTTCTTAGAAAATGGACCGTATCTCTTAAGACATAAGTTTCTTTATAGTTAGCACTTATGTAGCACTGATTGTAGTAATGTTTTCAAGCGTAAAGCATATCGCACGAGTGTATTATGAAATCGCACCGTTATTTTTACACTACATTACATGGCTGACTCATCTACAAACTGCGAAGCTAATGAACTGTATATCGCAAGCAATAGAGTCGAGCTTGAGTCAACGACCAGTCAATCAAGATGTGTTAATATCTGTAGGAAATGTTTTATGATCTATAAATCATTTTATTATATCCGCGTTTGGGAAGATTGATATTTAGTGTCTCAGGTTAGCCTTTTAAGGTGACTTGTGTAAAGTTAAACTAAGATTCATAATTAATATTTGTGTAGTTCGAATAATACAGTGAGAAGGAGGTCTGAAGTACGGATACGTAAGAAGTACACCAAACCCACTTATAAATGAAGTATACAATGAGAGTTCAGAAGCAAAAGCGATATGCAAATAATGAACCAAGAATACATGATTTGCCTTCGGAGAGAGACAAAGAATTTCCAACTTCCAGCTGGATTTCTGTAAAGCAACTTGACAAAGAATTGACTGAGACGCAAAGATGGAAATCTTTTCGACACTGTCAATTCTTCTGGGAAATAGGCGTGATTTATAAGATTTTCGATTTTTAAATTTAAGTAATGTATTGCGTAAATATGTTACATTTATGTGGATCAATATTTACCCTAGCATGTAGTGCGTGGCTAGGCAACTCCTAATAATTTTTTACACTTAATAAAAACTCAGGCTTAATTTATTTTTTTCTTGAATTGTGTTGACTTGAAACAACCCATTTAGATAGTCTGAAATTTGCAATATGCCTTGTTACACAATTTGGCCTTAATAACTGTTTTGCTTGTTAGCTTATTTATGGACTATATTCCGTATTGATATATTTGTTATAGAGTCGTAATCATGGCGCCATAACTACTAATTTAGAGAGACTAGTATAATAATAATATCCTGGAACATTATTCACACACGGCTCCCATACTAAGCAGAGCTTGTACTAAGGAAACCAGATAACTGATATATTACAAATACTACTTTTCTTTTGTAAATACATATTTATATAGATAATTACACCAATACTCAGGACAAACAGACATGTTCATGCACACAAGTATCTGTCCTGGGTGGAAATCGAACCCACGACCTGCGACGTGAAGGCAAGCATTGAACCACCACGCCAATTGACCAGTCAATTACATTACATTATGCTTTTCAAGAATTAGCTTTAAGTATCATTAATTACTTACTGGGGCTGTTTCATTCACATTTGCTGATGTAACTATTTGAGACACAATAAACATTTTTCATTTTTTTTAAACCAAAATATACTAACTACATTGACATGTTTGAAGTTCACATACTTAGTGGTCAAATAAGCTTGCTATAGACAGCAAAGTATGCATATTTGTGACGAGCGAAGCGACCCGTCACTCGATCATTAAAATATAAATACCCGCAACCTTATTTTATTTATTTACATATAAGTTTTAGATTTAATATTTAGAATAAATTTAGATATTATGCTTGTTTTAAAGATATTATTGTACACGTCTTTTTTGTTTTATTACACAGACTTAAAAGAAACTACCGTCTGAGGTACAGGCTCGGCCTAGTTTAGACGTTAATGTTCACTTAGAATAATGTCATACATAAGTATAGAAACATACTCTTAGATTAAGAACAATGTAAACTTATCACTTACGTCTATAAAGATTTTTATTATTATTATTTATTATTATATTGCTCTTCTTGCAATATATATGTATATAGGTACATATAACGTTCGAAGCTGAGAAGCTCCAGGTTATGTGCACATGCACTTGTAATGTGCGTCACAGATCGATGGCAAAACGTGCCTACCGAACCTCAGGAGGGTTTCGTTTCAACGTGCCGAGTCCCCTTCCGAGCGGTAATTGCTAAACCTTGTCAAGTGATTGAGTCACATGACTCCCCGTCTGCCGAGTACAAAAGTACTTAATATAACTTCAAACAAAACAGCTTTTGGGCCTATTAAACTATGTGAAAATTGGTGAAATTCGGATGTCGGGGTTACATCCGAATTTCCGGAAAGTTTCGGAAGTTTTCCGGAAAGAACTGGAGAAGTATGTACCAATACTAATTATCCCCAGTCTAGGTACTCATGGAGCTTAATAAACGCTGATTTATTATTATTTAAGTAGATATAGCTTTTTCACGAACTACCTACACACAATGCGGAATAGATATTTGACGGTCACCATAGCCTAGTTGGTAGTGCTCCTGCCTACGAAGCTGGTGATCCTGGGTTCGAATCCCTGTAAGTGCCAAAAATTTGTGTGATGAGCACGAATATTTGTTTCTGAGTCATGGATGTTTTCTATCTATATAAGTATGTATATCGTCGCCTGGTACCCATAGAACAAGCTTTGCTTAGTTTGGGGCTAGGATGATCTGTGTGACATTGTCCCCAGATATTATTATTATTAATAGGAATAATCTAGCTCCGATAATATGGCATTGCAAATACGTCCCTCTATTTGGCCAATGACATCCCAGTAAATAAGGTTTTCGATCACGCGATTCAAGAACAGTAGAGTTATCAGGACATAATCAGCATTAAGTTAATAATATCCTGGAACATTATTCAGACACGGCCGTCTGCTCCCAAACTAAGCAGAGCTTGTACTATGGAAATCAGATAACTGAAATACTATACATTTACTACTTTTCTTTTGTCAATAAATAATAATATAAAGTGGCCGAGGAGTTGACGTTCAAACGCAAAATTTAGATACTTCATGATGAGGAGCATCCGAATAATAAACCCCATATCTACTCATAAACAAATATCTCCCCATTTTTTTGATACTTTGAAAATTTATGAGTCCTGAGCTCAAATCCTAATTTTGAACTTTCAAATTTCGAAAAATATCAAAACTTGGTGTTAAGTTAAATTTACGAAAAAAATAATTTAAAAAGTTCTATATCGAAAACTACGCAAAATCGTAGAACAAACATGGGGGTGATTCGGATACTCCTCATCATAAAGTATCTAAATTTTGCGTTTGAACGTTAACTCCTCGGCCACCCGATATAGTTAATGCTCTCGCGAGAGAGGAGTAAGGTCTATAGAGCTCCTGAGAGAAGGTGGAAGGCGCGAATAATATCATATAAGTAGTTATTTTTAAAGACTACGTATGTAGCCACTCATCATCATCAAACCATATACTAGGTAGAATAAACCAAACAGATATTCATTCATTTTACTTCACGGCTTCGATGCCCGCACAGGACAACTATTTGTGTGACCCATAGATTGTTATTATAAGTCTGGGTGAGTTCGTGAATTGCATGCTTGTAAAGTACTCCCGATACAGAGCTTTGTTTGGCAACTAAGGTCTCGAATTAAATAAAAAAAAATGATTCGCACATAATTTGGAGTGACCTTATTTAAAAACATACTGAATTATAACAATAGAATGAGTTCTTAAAAGAACGATTGTTTCTTTTATATCGATGATCTTATGAGGGTCGCCGGAAGCCGCTAGTTGCGGGAAGCGCATCAAGACCGGCAGTTTTGGACACCTTTGGGAGAGGACTCTGTCCAGCAGCAGGACGTCTTTCGGCTGATATGATTATTATGACGATTTATCCGGTAGCGGACTACATCAGGCTCATCATAATGATTAATTAATCATCAAAATCTTAGCAGAAAAGTTCATATTGAGAAACCCGTTAATAAATAAGTGGGTTAACAAGTAAACGTTGATAAATTCCTCGTAAACGACGATGATTTCTTAGACATTTATTGCATTACAACACTCGTAAAGATAGATGTTTATTACCAAACTCTCTGTGTACTTACCCAAGAATCATACGGCCTATAAATATGACACAAGAGCTTTCAACTGTGTTTTCTATACGAATATACTCGTACAAGCCTACATTTACCAATATTATTTATTAACTAGCTATGCCCCACGGTTTCACCCGCGTTAAATTAGTTTTGGCGTAAAAGAGTAACAAACATAATAATATGTACATCCATACATCTGTACTCACAAACTTTCGCATTAATAACATTAGCAGGATGTGTACCTCTAGCGGTTTTGGCAGTGCACGCCGGAATAGCTCGCAGAAGGTAGATTTTTTCCTACTTACTTATCGTCATATTTTGGACTATTCACACAATTTTTTTAATAAATTTGTAGCCTATGTGTTATTCTGTTGTGTAAGCTATATTTTTTTTAAAGTTTCATTAAAATCCATTTAGTAGTTTTTACGTGACAGAGTACAAAACATCCATCTATCGATCCATCCATCCATACTTACAAACTTTCGCGTTTATAATATTAGTAGGATTTACATCATCAGAACTTGGGACGACCGATGGTCTGTTCGTTTGCCCGAAGACGACCATTTAATGGCTCACAGTTGATTCGTGTGTTTTCTGTGGTTTAACTACCTTTTGAAGGGCCGCATGCCGTAGTCTTGGGAAAACCGCAACAGGGAGTTCATTCCACAACCTCAACGTACGTGGGAGGAAGTCTCGCTGAAAGCAAGCCATACGTGATCGAAAAGGTTCGAGGATCTTAAGATGAACTCCCTATCCGTGGCGTGAGGTGCGATATATTGCGAATAATTCCACTGAACACATCCCATTGTATAGACGGTAGAACACACAGAGAGAGGCAATGTCCTCCAATGCAATGGATCTCCTTATACTTAAGGGTTCAATGTGTCTATATAGCTTAGGATCGTCGATAATCCCCACAGCGCGGTTTGTTTAATTTCTTCAGCTTCATGGGTAAATAGCGCTCATTAAGTTACGTAGAAGGAACTTCACCTGACTTACTAGTGACAGCACTAGCTTTCACTAGTAAGCCATTTGAAATTGCCGTACTAACCTACGAAAGCGAAAACAAAACATCTATTAATAGAACACAAAACGAAAGTCTAATAATTAGTACGTTTACCATACTATTCTATCGCGGCTGTGACGTGGCATATTTAAATTTAATACGCGAGTCGAATAGCGTAATAGTAGCCGTGTCGATAAAATTGATAATTTTATGGTTTTATCAAAGTTATGCGGGTTAAATAATCTCTAGGATCTCGATAATATTTCAACGTAAAATTTGTCATGCTTTTTGAGAATTCTTTGATTACTCGAAATATTTTTCCAAGATTTTTATTGTTATTCGAAATGAATATCTTGGGACAACTAACACACTGCCATCTATTCCCAAACTAGGCACAGCTTGTACTATGGCAATCAGACAGACTGATACTCATACTTATACATTTCTGAATACATACATATTATATTTTTTTTTTTTATATAATCGGATGGCAAACGAGCAAGTGGGTCACCTGATGGTAAGTGATCACCGCCGCCCATGGACACCCGCAACACCTGAGGAGCTGCAAGTGCGTTGCCGGCCTTTAAGAAAAGAATAGGCTCGCTTCTTGAAGGTTGCCATGTCATACCGGATCGGAAATACCTCCGCAGCTAATTGATTCCACAGAGCGGTAGTGCGCGGCTAAAAGTTTCTTGTGAAACGAACAGTGGTAGATGACCATTCATCCAGGTGATAAGGATGAAATTTCCACTTTTGGCGAGAGGGTCTGTGGCGGAATGTGGCGGCAGGTATAAGCTCGAACAATTCCCCTGAACACTCCCCGTAATAAATGCGGTAGAGGACACATAGAGACGCCACGTCTCTCCGCAGGGTAAGAGGATCAAGCCAAATAGTGGGACTCCCGTCGTCAACGACCATTCGAGCTGCACGATGATGTATGCGATCAAAAGGAAGAAGTTGATACTGTGGTGCTCCGGCCCAGAGATAGATAAATGATTCAAGGACACAGAACAAATAATCGTGCTCATCACACAAAGATTTATCCTAGGTAGGGATCGGACCCACGACCTCTGGCTTAGGGGTCAGGGTCACGGGAAACAGGCCAGATAGTCTGCGTCCTGCGATAATAGGAAATCAACCATACCCAGGATTTCATTATCTGTGGTTGAACATCATAACTAGATGCTCTCACCAGTCCGTAAGTGATCAGCCAGGTTAAGCAACTAGGCTCGCAGTCAGCCCATAGATGGGTGACCGCCAAAGTGGTTTAATTTCTGAGCGTCTCCGTGCTTCGGAGGGAACGTTAAGAGCCATTTCACATTTTCGCGCAAATTTCTAAGATTTTGGGCTCCTATATTACCATCTTAAGTAATACCCAGAAATTATTGAATACATGTTAAATATGGAAAAATCGTTTTTGTTGACGTTTAATGTATCACATTTACCAAAAAAAATTTGCTTGTTCTGTAGTGATTCATCTCCCACAACCATTTTAATGAAAAATCGCCGCAGAGTCAATTTCAAAGTCCTGTATCTAGCAATAATACTTATAAACTAAGCTAAAAACATACATTCAGCATGAGACATAAATTTTATTCGTCGTTTAATGTAACAGATTCTTGAATTTTGTTACCATTAATTAGTAAAAAAATAAATCCTTACACCAATTTTAAGTTTTTTTTTTAAATTTCATATTGATTTTTGGTTTAAATAAAGCGTAATTACTAAAATAAAATTATACCAAAATAAACTATGTTCTTTGTAGAATCGAATTCTACAGTTTTTTTTTTTAATATTTGCAATTAATTTGCCATAATATCGATTTGAACATCAGTTTAAACTACAATAAATTACGATACAAGAGCGAGTGGGCGCCGATTAGTACGGCGCGCGGCGCGAGCGTAATCATTTTGTGAAATGGCTCTTAAGCTGTCGGTCCCGGTTGGAGCCATTAAGCAACAGTCGTTAAGCCATGTCAGAGGTCTAATGGGCGGCTAGAACAACTCTGACACTAGGGTAACCACTGCCCATACGATAAGCAAGTAAAATGCTACCACTATATCAATAAGGTCATCCCATAGATAACGTGTAAATAGGCAGCCAATACACCATTGACCGATAAGCTTTTGGTAATGTCAAGTCATTCCAATGACGAGCAAATCGTGCTCGCACTATTTAGGTCTGATCACTCCACTAAATAGGACACACAATAGCAACATTCCGTATCAATATAACCAGTTATAAATCAAATTGAACGAGAACTAAATAGATAATGGTGACATCATCAGTAGTAACAGTAGTACTCACGGCTAAATATCAACCTACACATTTCCAGTACAAGCTGATCTCGCGTTGTATAGGATTTCCACACAATGATAGGTCTGCTTATATTGGAAATGTATAGCTTGATATGTAGCCGTGTGTACGTAGTGGTTTATTTTTGGACCTATAGCTTTGATGATATGGTTATAACTGCAGGTTTGGTGCCTTATTGCCCGTGTGTTTTTGGCTGCTTCAAAAACTGTACGGGGACCGAGGCAGTAGCAAGTGGTAAGTGATCATCATCGCCCATGGACATATGGCGCAGTGGTTAAAGTAGTCGCCTAAATTCGATCCCCGTACGGAATAAATCATAATATAAAAAAAATTACCCGTTTTACGAAAACTGCGCGAACGAAAGAGTATGAAATTTGGAACAGCCAAAGTTCATATGGAAAAGGAGTGTAGAATATTTAGCTAATATTCTTATGTAATAGGCATCAGAAGTAAATTATTTTAATAAAAAACAAACATTACACACACTACCATGCTTATGTCACATTGAAAAACGGAGTAATTGGCAAACTGAGTGTCAAAACTGCGAGCAGATTAATATTTTTCGCCTTCAATGTCTATAGTCTTTGACAATAGAAACACAATGATCGGATTTCGAACAAGTGCGATCACTAGATCACTAGATCGATGATTCTGATGCACGGACAAACTCTAATGAGTTTATGATTGCATCAAATATTATGTAATTAGTTTAAGTTCTCTTTATATAAATAAATAAATAAAAAAAATAAAAAATAGTATTTATAAAAGTCCCCCGCAATGTAGGGATTTACATGCCTAGTGCGTTGACTTGATTGACAAATCAATAACAGGCAAATTTCATATAATAAAATTTACGCGTGAGTAATAGTAATAACTCTGGTGTTGCCAGCTTCCATAGGCCATCCCTTTAGGCCTGTTTACTTAGTTGCGTATAAAAAGAAATCTAATAACAATGTTAAGAAGCAAGTAAGCCTCAATAAAGTGTATCCCCTTACTACACTATAATCTACAAGAGTGTCCCGACCACCTAAATCGATTGTCGTTCCGTCAATTGATGCGATAGTGTACCAATTGAGACTCAACATCGTTTAGTCGACTAGGTTCAATATCGATAGTAATTAGAGGTAATGTAGGTATCGATTCTGTTGCGAATAGAATTGGTTGTTTAGCATAACGAAATATCGATTGCTGGGGTTTAATCATTTAATATTTAGTTTTCCGGATATATACATTGTTCAATACAATAGTATCTATATTTGTCTTGAATATAATTATATATTTGAATGTTATTCAGGATATTATTCATATTTTTTGTTTATAAGGAAATGCTTACCATTCCGTAAGCTTTCCTTATCAATTAAAAAAAGAGTTGACATACTTGATAAACCCTCTTGAAAATTGGTAGCTTTTTATGACTTTATATGATTATATACATATGTATAAATCGAAAAGCTAGTATTAAATTTAAGTCGCATTATTCGCTTACTTATTTCGACAGGCGGACACTATTTGAATTCACTTACCCACTTACTTAGAAACGAGAATCAACTTAAGAAATGTTTTCTCTTTGTCTTTTAGTATTCGAGCGAAAAAAACAAAACATTTCTAAGTAAGAAGGTTGAAGGATTCAAAGATGGAGAGTTCTAATCATACCACATATACTATTTAATTCGACACCAAGACCCAAAAACATTTATGCTACATTCGCCCCGGAAATTAATTGTTACATCGGAAAGAACACTGAATCGAATCATAAATCGATTTCCACCATGAAGTATCGATGAATTGATGACTCTCTCAATGGCAACGAACTCGAGTGTTCAATACCTATTTTCTATAAGACAAAGGCCATTCGCTCCAGACGGTTTGTTGCCGAACTGTTTCCACGCATCGATAGATAATAAATGTCTGACTAAAATAGATCTACCAGTATACAATGCCTGTCTGTCAGACTAACGATATTAATGAACGAATTATTCCTACTAGTTGGAGTTTCTGCTCTAACTGGCTTGTTGGTCTTAGTTAGTTACCCTGACTGCTAAACCGGAGGTCGTGGATTCAATCCCCACCCAGAACAAATATATAATTATGTGATGCGCACGACTTTTTTTCTGTGTCTGGATGTACATAATTTATCTATAATATTGTCTGGTTGGCAGTGTGTTCATTGTCCCCAGATATTAAAAAGTCAGTCAAAAGTTGAATCTGAGTAGACCATTATGTCAAAAGTAAAATCTGTCAATAGTAAACTATTATATCAAAAGTCAAATCTGTCAATAGTAGACCATTATGTCAAAAGTCAAATCTATCAATAGTAAACTATTATGTCAAAAGCCGTCGGTCCTGTACCTGACCTCTTTCCGGTCGTGGCGCTAGGCGTCCCACCGGATTATAAGAGTGATGGAATAGAAAGTGCTCCTGTGTTTGCGCACACACTTGTGTACTATAATATGTCCCGCGCAGATGGCCAATCTCTATTGAGACTGGCTGCCGTGGCCGAAATTCGGTTAGGAGGACATTATTATTTCAAAAGTAAAATCTTTCAATAGTAGTCTATTATGTCAAAAGAGAATCTGACAAATGACGACTAAGCAAGATCGATTATGCGGACCAAATTTTAGTTCCTGTTTGTTTGTCATCCTGTTTTACGACGTCTGAATATCATAGTAATATTATAGAGCAAGGACCTAACATTATAAATACATTGATATGTACATATATCCATCAAAGATAACCATCTCATAACAAACAGTTGTGGGTGTAGCGACCTAGAGGCGTTATTTATTACTAATACCTTACACAACGATGAGAAATATATTAAGATTATTCACTATATGCTTTACGGCATATTTCCTTGAAAGGACATTGATCCGCTCTATAGCAATGTAGATATATAAATAAGTACCCCGCTATAAAGGGATTAATTTTTCTAATGGAGGCGTCGTCTTGGAAAAAAATATAATAACAATAGTTTTGTTAGCACTTCCCTTTTTACATGGTTGATGTACAATGATAGCCTCACTAGGCAATGCCTGTATCGAGGTTATCATACGAAATACGATTGCCTGGGGACTAGCTTACAGGCAAAACTATTATTATTATTATTAAATATGTTTTTTCCAACACGACGTCTTCATTAGAAAAAATAATCCCTTTATCGCGGGGGACTTAGAAACCTAATATACACAGCTATATGCTCTCACCGGTCCGTAAGCGAGTGGCGAGGTAACTAGGCTCGTGGTCAGTCCATAGATGGGTGACCGCCAAAGTGGTTTAATTACTGAGCGTCTCCATGCTTCGGAGGGCACGTTAAGCTGTCGGTCCCGGTTGTAGCCATTAGATAACGGAATCCATGACAGAGGCCTACTGGGCGGCTTGAACAACTCTCCCAGTAGGGTAGCCCCTGCCCATACGATAAGGATAAGGAAGGAAATACTCTGCATTCCCAATTCCGTTGGAAATTCGAAAAATCGGTCGGATTTCAAATGGGATAGGGAATAAAGAACACAGCGATAGCTAGTTTCTGGCGTTTTCCTCTAGCATATGTTATCTTGTATATTATGTACTTTTTATTTATTGGCCATTTAGAAAGGATGAATGAAAGAAGATTGACCAAAGAAGTATACCTGGCCTGTGTGAATGGAACAACCGGAAGGGGAACACCTCGCCGAACATTCTCTGACCAAATCGGAGACGTTTTCAAGAGAGGGCAGGTCAGAAGTACCCTTAACCGGCGAGCATGTATGAAGAATATAATGACAGTAATCGAGGCAAAAAACGTGTGCAAAGATCGTGACAAATGGAAATCCGTTGTCTCTGCCTACCCCTCTGGGAAACAGGCGTGAGTCTATGTATATATGTATGTTATGTACTTATATGTAACACTCTGTATAAGCAACTACTATTTTTGTTTTATAGAGCGTCACCTAATTGTGACGTTCAAATAGAAGGTAAAAAATGACTAAATCATTCGTTCGATCGGCTTCCATGAGACGTGACGTCTTAAATAGCCCGTAATTGATTTTAAACGGACAGTCACCACACCGCTTCGTGACCCGGGTTCGATTCCTGCGCAACAACTATTTGTGTGACCCATAATCTGGATGTAATTTGTGTCCATCTATTATATGTTTGTAAAGTACCCCGTAAATTGCAAACTAAAATCAACTTTAAAGTTGGGGAAGAACCAACATTGGGCACACACGTTCCTATTTAAACCTTTAGTCTTTGTGATTCCATTAGTCTAATTTCTTCAACGTGTAACCAAAGCGACACAGAGACTAGATTCCCTAATGCGGGTGTTGTTTTTAAAAACAAACAACTCGACGACAAAACGCCTTCCTTGTATTGGTGGAGATCGCAAGTACAAGTCCCCCGGCTGATTTTAATTTATTTTGGTGTATGTAAATCTCCTGACCAGATCTTGACATAGTCGCGAGCACGAACAATATTAATAAAAGAAGTTTAACTAAACTTTCTGCACTACAAAGATGTGACGATGCAGGCAATCAGTCTGGGCTGAATATTCATAGATTTAACTCAAAATTGCATTCGATATGAGTCGAGCGTCCGCCGATACCGTCGGCGATTGAAATAATCTATCACACTTTACAAGACAGCAGTTAATTGAATTTAAAAGATGGCGTGGATGCGAAATTCTTGAACTAAGTATACATATACATATTGAATAACAAAATATTGAATAATAAAATAACATTAAATAAAATAAAACTATATACACCACACAGAACTTTTGCAATAAAATTAACCAGAGCAATTAATAACTTAATAGGATCTGATACATTAATAATAATAATAATATAATATCTGGGGACAATGTCACACAGATCATCCTAGCCCCAAACTATGCAAAGCTTGTACTATGGGTACTAGGCGACGATATACATACTTATATAGATAGATAAATACTTAAATACATAGACAACATCCATGACTCAGAAACAAATATTCGTGCTCATCACACAAATATTTGCACTTACCGGGATTCGAACCCAGGACCACCAGCTTCGTAGGCAGGAGCACTACCAACTAGGCTACGGTGACGGTTAATTATTATTTGAATTTGTGAACTCTGGTACTGAATAGAAACAAGAGTTGGCAAATTCAAATAATAATTAATGTATCAGATCCTATTAAGTTTATTTTATTAAATATATATAGTTTTATTTTATTTAATGTTATTTTATTATTCAATATTTTTGACTGTTAATGTAATTGTTTATTGTATTTATGTAATTGCATGTATATTGTTAACGAATTAATAAATGAAATGAAACGAATGAAATATCTACACATATAACAAGACAATCTTGACTCACTCACTAAGACTCGTCGCACAGCTCAAACCGAAGACACATGATATTTGGCAGAAAGATAATTCTTTATATCTTAGGATAACTAACACACTGCCATCTGATCCCAAACTGGGCACAGCCGGTATTATGGCAATCAGACAGCTGATAAACATACTTATATATTTCTAAATACATACATGTTATAGACGAATTATTGTGCTCATCGCATAAACATTTGTCCTGGGTAGGCTTGCCAGGTGTCCGGCTTTAGCCGGACATGTTTGGCCTTTTGCGGTCGCGTCCGGCCAAATATTATGCAAATATGATATATGAATAATATGCAAATATGTACGTGTTTGGCCTGTCCGGCTTTTGTCAGGCTTTTTGTCAGAGTGGCGATTTGTACGACGATGGGATGAATATGCATATATCTAGGCACACACTCCATCTTCGATCTCATTCTCATTTTACATCACGTATAAAATACTTTTTTCAACAGCCCAGCTGTAAAAACATTATATTTGGCAATAAAAAAGATATGTCCGGCTTTTAGGGCAAAAGTTAGTTTACACGGTAATGTACATCATATGTTTTTTAGTTTTATCATTCTCTTATTTTAGAAGTTACAGGGGGGGGGGGACACTCATTTTTCCACTTTGGAAGTGCAAACTATTCAGTTTAGAAATGGGGAACCCCCAAAATTATTATTATTTTTCTATTTTTGTGTAAAATTCTTAATGCGGTTCACAGAATACATCTACTTACCAAGTTTCAACAGTACAGCTCTTATAGTTTCGGAAAAAAATGGCTGTGACATACGGACGGACAGACAGACATGACGAATCTATAAGGGTTCCAGTTTTGCCGTTTGGCTACGGAACCCTAAAAATAAGTATTGCAAATGAAATAACAATATGTAATTACATTTTTCTTATTTTAAAATGTATTAGTTTTCAGTATATTTCATACTGAAAACTAATACATTTTAAAATAAGAAAAATGTGATGCGTGTTAACAATAGTAATCTAATCACAAAATTTATATTTGTAAGCAGTAAATCAGTTTAGTGTGAGAATAACACCTTTGTAACTAATTAGAGGAAGGAGATTCCTTAAGTATCAACCACTTTTTAGATAAGATCCTTTATTTGATCATGAAGCTGAAGTTCACAAAAATATCGATCGATCGATACGGGGCCACAATTATCGTATTACTCAAACGGGTTCTTTTTATCTGTTAAGATTCTTGGCTAGATTGCGTTCCTACAATTTCCTCCACTATTTAGATTTAGGTTAAAGTTTTAATAATAAAACCAAAAATAATGGACATTCACTATATTATATGACGTATTTTTATTTTGTTCTACTTTTTCTGTATAAATTATTTTGATTTGTGTAGGGAAGCACCAAAAAAATAATGTCAAACTATTTTTTTATATGGAAGAACGAAGTCCCCTGGCACAAGCTGTAAAACGCTTAAAAGGAGCCTTCAATCACCAACATAAGTCTCAAATCTCAAATCTTTTATTATTCATTACATTTTGGGTATTACATGGTCGTATGGTAAAATGAATCACCAAAATCTGCCTGTGAGGCGTATGAATCGTTTGGTATAATCCAAAAGTTACACTAAAATAAGTACAATAAAAAAACATGTCAAGCTGTCAACAAGTGGTAAACTAAAAATATTAAATTTCCCCGTAATAACCTACAAATGTCGTTAGATAAAATTATTATAATTATACAATATATTAGAAAAAAAATTGAGAGGTTTCAAGGGACACCCGGATGGAACGAAGTTATTTCTTATTATTTATTATGTACAAAAAACCTGTATACACTTAACAAAAATAATCGTCGCGACACCACACTGTTCAATGCGAAATAGAAATTAAAATATCTGCCTTGCTATAAGAGAGAGAGAGACAGACAGAGAAACATGCGCACGCCGCACAGCTGCAAAAGGTGTCGTGACAACTTTTCGTAAGAATTTTTTCTAGCCCCCTTTCACAACGCGCGATAAGGAACTTCGTTCCAATATATATGACATTTGTGTTTACGAAAATACAGTTATTTATAGTTTATTTATAATAAACTTTCTACTGTTATATTCTTGATTACTATAATAGTCAATTTGCATTGAGGATATCCGAGGTTGTTCCACTAAGATTTAATGCAATCACAAGTGATTACTATGAATATTCAGAGCACGGGCCGGCGTTAATTTGACGCATATTATTACTTGCATTATCGGATATAGTGTAGAAAATTTAGTTTACCTTTTTGACATAATAGGTACTGAGTATACTGGTGGCCGCGATTTCATGCATGCAAATTTCAGTAATACTGAAGCATTTATTTTAGAAAAAATCGTTAGCTGATAACCACAGTTAATGTGCATTAAGGTGTTTAATAGGGTACCCAAGAGGATCAGAGAACTACCACTGATACGTATGAAAGCAGTTTTAAAACAGTGGCTTATAGATAAGGTCTTCTACAACCTTACTGAATTCTTTGACCATAAGGAGTGAAGTCATGATTATAATTATTGACATATTCTGATTATTGATTATTTATTTTTATATTACTATGATGGTCTTTTCTTATTATTATGTATTCGATTATATTACAATAATTATAATAATATACTTAATTATATAGTTATTATGACTACATGTAAAAAAATATTCGCATGTCTCTGTAGACAAAATGTGTGAACTTAAACCTTATGTAAACATCCTGTATGTGCCACGTTTTAAGCGAAATAAACGATAGTAAGTAAAAACTTTCGATTTCGATCGTGACGGTTCACTTTAATTAATTCCTCAGAAGCACGCTTATAGTAGTTTTCAGTAGGTTTTAGTAAATCATATCATAAACTTTAAACATTATCAATTAAAACTATTTGAACTTATTAATAACCACTTTGACAATAATTTGAATAAGCGTAACTGCATCATTCATTTCATAGATTAAATATTAATGATTCGATAAAAATTGCAGATCTAAATAGCGTGTAGAACCTATTATGTATCTAGCTGTGCCCGCGGTTTTACCCGCGTTAAACTTTATACATTATAGTGTGTGTGTGTGTCAGTTAACTCCATACCAAATTTTATTAAAATAGCTCCAGCCGTTTAGACTTGAAGAAGTAACAAATGTACGAATTTAGAAACTTTCGCCTTTATAATATTAGTGTGATTTACAATATGACTACAGCACTCTTTTAAAGTCTTCGTTAACCTTCAACTGTTTCGGTGACAAAATATGGCGGACGCCATTGTTTAATTATTCCACGTAATGTTTACTCTGTGTCTGTCTGATCTACCTTTTTGCTAATATCACATACAATTATGGGTGAAAACTATGAATATTCAGAGCACGGCCATCATCAATTGCATCCGTATTATCATTTGCACCAATGCATGTCGGCAGTGTAGAAGATTAAGTTTGACTATTTCATATTACTGTGTGTGCTTGTGAATGTAGCTTTATGTTTGTCAGAGCGTGTGGAATTAGGGCACTTCTCTTATTAAATAGGCCATAAAACTAACATTTGGATACAATAATAAATCATCAAAATTAACGTAGTTTTTTAAATTAAGATTTGGTGTTAAAATAGACATTTCTACGCGTCCCGGAAGATACAGTGTGGGCAGGATATATAAGAGGAACTGATGATCTTATGAGGCTGAATGCGGGTAGCGCAAGGCTGGCTATTGTAGAGAGAGATCTTTGGGTTACGCCTTAGTCCATCAGGGGATGGCTTTCGGCTGACATAATGATGATGATGCAATTCTACAGCTTTTTGTACACACTAAGTAAGAAGATATAACCTGACGGTAGTCTACTATATAAAAATAAGTCGGGTTTTCCTTCCTGACGCTATAACTCCAGAACGCACGAACCGATTTCCACGGTTTTGCATTCGTTGGAAAGGTCTCGGGCTCCGTGAGGTTTATAGCAAAGACAATTTATAAAATTTAACGCGGGGCACAGCTAGTTTAGTTACTAAAAAAGCTTAATTTTAAGACAATCCCAAAGATATGACTACCTAAAGAAACGCACAGAACATTTAATTTTAGCATTACTTGGGTTTTTTTAACCGACTTAATAAAGCATTGTCTACACGGTTGCAAACCACGGTTGCCTGGTGGTTACAATACATCTAGACTGCAGTTGTGACCTCTGTTGGGACGTTGCTTTGCAACTGTGTAGAATATGCTTTAATAAGATTATGAATTCTACTTCGACTCGTATCTCTTGTACGCTGGTATGTTACGAGTGTTCTTAATAGTTTGTGAACCAATGCAATTTTTTTTTGATTCGATAACGAATCTCAGTTGGGGCACATTGGATCCGGTAGTAGCATTAAAGCGCGACCGTCGTTATAAACACAAGGTCCGCCATAATAATAATTAATACCTTAATATAGACTGAACCATTCAGACAATATGTAGTAAAAATATAGCTAAAACTATAGCTAAAACTATAAATTTCGATAATTATACTTAAACATAATCTCTTTGACATTAACTTAATACAAGCTAGCTAAATATCATTGCTATTATAAAATAACTTTTATAAATGTTTTCATACAATCCGTGTACCTAAATATTTATGTAACTAGAACTAATTATGTATACTTAATTATATCACTACAAACAAGTTCTGACTATTTACAAGCGCTTTTTAAAGTCTACGTGAATAAAGTCCTTTTTTATTTTATTTTTATTTAATTGTTTTATATACCATACCATTAATATTTTGTAAAAAACATTATTATTTAGGAAAAGTTGAAATATCTTGATTGTTTTTTAAACAGTTATTATTGTTTAGCGCTATGTATTAAAATCCTTCAAGTTATTTGGCGGGTATGTTCCCATGACGATAGTACAGATAAGCATCTCTGAAATTATACGGCAGGCTTTATTACGGCTTGTCCAATTGTCACTTCTGCACTGTGATATTGGTATTAATTTATTCCTGACGCAGATCGTTAAAGGTTTGATGGTATCGTTTGCATTGCGGACAAGGAAATGGGTCAAATAAATATTGTTAAGTAGAAACTAAGTTACTGCAAGTACCACTCCCTAACTAGGTACCCCAATCTGTCAAGTTTCCGCAATTGAAAATGAACCTTATGCTTTTGTGATGAAGTTGAAAATCTATAAAAGAAATTTGACAGATTGGGGTAAGTGGATGTGCTGGCGTCTGTACTTTTGCAGGCCGACTTGTTTCATGTGTCCGTGGTAAGTAGCGACACCGCACTCAGCTCGCGAGAGATAGAGTAAGGCGCTTATTTGGTCTATGAGCAGCTCGACTAATAAGTCTTTGAATCATAAAGAATCCTTACTAATATTATAAATGCGAACTCTGTCTATCTGTCGCGCTTCCACGCCAAAATTACTGAGATGATTTAAATTAAATTTGGTACATAGATAGTCTAGCGCCTGAGAAAGGACATAGGCTACTTTTTTTATCCGAAAAAGGGTTGTAAGGGAATGAAAGAGGGAAATGAAATGTTGTATGGAAGTATCATAATTTTTAAACTTATTTTTTAGGCTGTTAATTATGAAAATCGAAGTTTGTAAAAGTTTTACTCTCAAGGGTGTCAAATAACAATAGGAATAGGGGGGGATGAGGTTTGTGGGAAAGTTTGATAAGTTTACGACAAGAGACACAAATATTAGAGATATGCTGATGTGACATTTACGGAGTCATTACAAAACTAGCGGACATCGTCGCGTGAACAGCTAGTAAATAATAAAGAATACGAAGCTTGTCTATAAAATTATGATTGAGGTCTTTACCTAAATGTGTGTATAAGATCATCAGAAAACTCAACAAGGAGGTCGGCAACGCGCAACTGATGCCCGCTTACAATAGCGTGGGAATCAGGGCCGTTATCTTGTTTGACGACTTTATTAAGATGCCAATTTGTACAGTAAGCAACAGAAAGTTATTAACCCCTAAAATAGGCACACATATGTATGCCCCCTTGGTTTTAAATTTTAATTTTCGAATCATTAACATAGCGGAGTTATACGTTTGAAATTTAATCTACGTCAGTATATCGATCTGTGACGACAAGACCGAAAATATTGGAGATTTTTAGGAGACGCCTCTTCAGAAGTGGCATTTTTCAGATGATGATGATGACGATGATGCGATGTAAAAACTTTTTGTGCAATCTAAGAGGATACATGGAGATTAGCCTGTTTATCTAATGGGTAGGGTTACTAACCACTGCTAAGCTAACAGTCATGGTTTCGATCACCACCCAGGATTAATCTTTTGAGTGATGAGCACGATAGTTTGTTTTGAGCCTGGATATATTTTATCTGTAATATGTATTCATGTATGTAGAGATATGTAGGTATGTTTATCAGTTGTCTGGTTATTATAGTACAAGCTCTGTCTAGATTGGGATCCGATGGCAGTGTGTTCTCCCAAGATATAAAGAATAAAAATAATAAAGAAAATCTTTCTGCCAAATTTCATGCGTCTTCGGTTTGGGTTGTTTGATGAGTCTTAGCGACAGAGTCAAGATTTTTCTTGTTGTATTTATAGCTTTTATAGATATACATATATGTATGTAGAAATATTGAGGTATGTTTATCAGTTGTCTGGTTGCCATAGTACAACCTCTGTCTAGATTGAGATCAGATGGCAGTGTGTTAGTTGTCCCAAGATGTTTATTTGTTGATATAACTTCTTCATTTCTCTTCTCAATTGTTGCTAAAGGTAATGTTCACAAGCAATTAATGAATACCATTTATGGCAAATGTATACACATTTATCAGCCGTTGATTGAATCCAAATATCAGATGATGTCACAGAGTCATAGGAATTTGTGTAATGAGAATATTCTGTGAATTACTAACACAAGATACGTGTCTCACATAATTATATCTTATTCAGTAGTTGAACGTAATATGATGGGCGGGAAATTACAATGCCTATGCTTACTAGGAATTATTGTGAATCTCGCCAATACTAAGGTATATATAATAACTAGCTATGCCTCGCGGTTTTACCCGCCGTAAACTTTATAAATTATAGCCTATGTGTTATTCAGATATATAAGCTATATTACTACAAAGTTTCATCAAAATCCGTTAGGTAGTTTTTGCGTGAAGAAGTAACAAACACACACGAGTGTGTGTGTTTGTTACTTGTTGAGTACACAGTAACACACTCACAGACTTTGGCCTTTAAAATATTAGTGTGATTGTGGTAATAATAATATCCTGGGACAATATTCACACACGGCCATCAGATCCCAAACTAAGCAGAGGTTGTACTATGGAAACCAGATAACTGATATACTACATATACAACTTTTCTTTTGTCAATACATACTTATATAGATAATTACACCCAGACTCTGGACAAACAGACATGTTCATGCAGGCTCGTTATTGACATTGCCGAAAGAAGATTCCCACCTATTAATCATGTATACAATTTTTATTATGACTCGTTATAGAGAAGGTCTCGTTAAATAGCTAACAATTCGTTTAAGAGGCTGACAACAGACGTTCTATCACGCCAAACATGCCCGTAGCTATCAAATGCGGAGCAAAATACATTGAACCAAAAACACGTTAGGGTGCAAACAAAATTATCATTTACGAGCGAATTATTAACTTATGACAAATATAAGACAACAATTTAAAATCCAATAATCGTTTATTTAATTTATGTGGATGAAATACAATAATAAAACAAAAACAAAATAGTATGCGAATGGGTCACTATACTGAATCATCGAAGTTGAGTTCAATTCCTGGAAGTAGATTGGACATAACATGCACTTCTCAGTATAGGCAAACTTAATGACAAAGAGTTTGGGGAAAGAAGCATAGAAACACATTTTATATAGATAGTTACTTGCGCAAGACAATTTAAAATCCAATAATCGTTTATTTAATTTATGTGGATGAAATACAATAATAAAACAAAAACAAAATAGTATGCGAATGGGTCACTATACTGAATCATCGAAGTTGAGTTCAATTCCTGGAAGTAGATTGGACATAACATGCACTTCTCAGTATAGGCAAACTTAATGACAAAGAGTTTGGGGAAAGAAGCATAGAAACACATTTTATATAGATAGTTACTTGCGCAAGACTAAATATACTAATGAAATAATTTAACTTAATAAATATCCGGGACTAATCACTCATTCATCAGACACTATAGGATGTTTTAATCATCATCATAATCATGCCGAAACAGGTCCAGGGCAATCCAGAGCCCTCCCAGGGTACGTGTCCCGAACATCTGGGACATGGCGCAAAAGGGGGGCACCGGAGCAGCATACGTGCTTTCCCGGGGCTCCCCCATTAGGCCCCAAGAGAAGTCCACGGCAGGTAGGTTTAGTCGGTGCGAGTCGGATATAACCACCCGTGGGCACTATTTGGGGGTGGCATGGGTAGGCATTCCTCCTGGTTTATAAAAAAAATGTCCATTGGTGGACCAAGGCCTCCCTCAGGGATCTCCAAAATTGTCAGTCTTGCGCTACCCAAATCCAGGGGCTTTTGCAACCCTTACAAGAACGTCGGTCCACCTTGTGTGCGTGCCTGTCCCGCCTGTCAAGTTTGTGCTCGCCACTCAAGGACATTTCTGGATGTTTCAATATTCTAATGCCTTCGTTAATTAATATTTATTATATACATATGTTTTCCTAACATAACATATATAAACAACTCAATTCCTCTACCGCCATTTCTCATATTCACACTTCCTCATTAATTTTTACGCCCGCAAAATAAAGCATTCTTCGTAAACCGTACGTTTGAATAAAGAAAAACACGTCGACGTGAAAATCAACAATGTTGTGTTCAATGAACTTGAAAATGGCTCTCACGTCGAGCTGCGCTTTCATCAGACATTTCATCGATACCTCATACATAATGTACACTTTCATTACATTTTTTATATTTTATTTTTGTACTGTATCCTTCTTGCTTGCAATTGCCTCTGAACTTTTAGGGTTGTGTAAAATCGACGGTTCAGTTCGATGATTAAGCCATGGTCGAGCTGCACTTTCATCAGATATTTTATCAATAGCTCATACATAATGTACGTACTATACGAACACTTTCTTTACAATTATTTTTATGTTCCTAATTAGCAGTGCCTCGCGGTTATACCCGCGTTAAACGTTATAAATTATAGCCTATGTGTTAATCCAGGGTGTCAGATAACTTACCAAGTACAACATACCAAGTTTTTATTAAAATCGCTCCAACCGTTTAGACATGAAGAAATAACAAAAACACACACTCACAAACTTTCGCCTTTATAATATTAGTGTGAATCTTTGTACATGCGCTTCAAAGCATAGTATGTATTTCCCCTTTCCAGTCTAATATCTAACTACCACACTGTATTTACCACAGATACACAAACATACTACAAGTTACGACCTAACCATCATACAAGCGCGCAACGCAACACATAATTAATGAACATACATTGGCTGATATATGACGTGGGTGTTGATAAAACTACTTCCTTGTTTTGTTCATATTTTGTGAATAATGATAACGTTAACACGTTTTCATAAATCTTATTTATAGTATTCAAATAATTTACTGAATATTTTAATAGTTACGCCACTATTCATAGCGAATCCTAGCAAATAAAACTCGCGCCAGAAGCCTTTGGGGTTCGAACCTCGACTAAGGGCGGTATTGACGTGTAAATCAAGAAAAAAAGATTTATACCCATCAAGCACACATAAACCTTAACTTAACATAACATGTGTGAGGAAGGATCAGAGTTTTACCGACGTATTGTGCAACTGACGCTCTACGTTAAGACGGGGGCGGCTTGCCCGATTAAGGTTCGGAGGGGGAATTTCAACCTTACAAATGCGATTATTAAGGGTCATGAAGCCCGATGGTACACCTAGTGAGCGAGTACGATACATCAGATTGAGTACAGTGTCACGAGAGTTTCTTTTACCCTGAACTTGGTCTAGTGTGTCGTATTATCATCTGACTTAATGTGTGTAAGCAAAAGCTCTACATAAGGATTTTAAATTAACAATCACCATTAGGATTATGCACCCCTGGTACTCACCAATTAAAAGTTGCCAACACGATTAACTAAAGTAAATCAGGTTTGATGGAATTATAAATACAAAGTTATCATAAAAGAATAACGCAATTATGGCCAAAATTTGTTATATTTTTGTTTTTTTTAAATAACAACCCCGCACTAGGTAATCTAATCCCTATGTCGCGTCGCGGGGTACTTTACAAACATACAATAGACGGACAAAAATTACGTCCAGTCTCAGAACAACTATTTATGGGTCACACAAAAATTTGTTCGGTGCGGGATTCGAACCCGCGACACCAAGCGCTGCGCCACACGTGCAGTCAGGTTTGTTGATTTTCACTTTCCTCAATATTTAAAAAGTACTGCAAAAATCTTCAATTTTCTCTTTCTCCTCAAAGGAAAAATACCCGTAACTGTTCCCCGCGTATATTTTCATCGGCTTCAATGTTTGTCACGAAGAAAAATGTCCGTAAATGAGAACATGAGGCCTGAAATATATGGAAATGGAGACGGAAGCGGTCGTAATGTTGCGTTTTTCATTAAGCGCCTCATTTGGGAATGAAATTTTATCACAGTTATCACAGTTAGTTTACGTGTAAGTGATATTTATTGCTCAGATCCTTTCAATCATATATAATAATAATAATAGCTCGTCATAGCCAAATTTCGGCCACGGCGGCCAGTCTCAATAGAGATTAGCCATCTACGCCGGACGTACATATATAGTGCACAAGTGTGTGCGCAAACACAGGAGCACTTTCTATTCCATCACTCTCATGATCCGATGGGACGCCTAACGACACGACCGGAAAGAGGTCAGGTACAGGACCGACAGCTTTACGTCCTCTCTGAGGCACGGGGTTATAACACGGGGTGCTAAAATCACCTTTGGATCGCCCCGGGATTTGAACCCAGGACTTCGTTTTCTGTGGCGGCTAGACCAATGAGGCAGTCAATAATTACTTTAATAACCTTAAAAAGACGGATGAAATTATTATTCAAAATTCGCAAACACAAGCTACTTTAAAGTCTAGCCGATGCTTCAAAACTCGTTAGCATTCAGCTAAATCACCTAGGCGTAGGCCTCACACCGTAAGTGTCCATACAATCGAAAATAAACTGACTACCTCACCCATAGTTCACACCTGCCTACGTCCTAGAAACCATTTTGGAGTCAATGCGCCTATGCTGAATACGGAAATTTGAATTAGCTATTCGGCAATTATTTTTACATTTTGTAACCTAGCAACTTATTGATATAAACCAAGATTTCCTTGTAAATCTAATATTGTCATTGTTTTTAATAAAGTCAGAACTAACAGATTTAGAAAAATAACAACTATACTATAGTGTCTAATAATGTCCTCCTAGCCGCGACACTACCGGAAAGAGGTCAGGTATAGGACCGACGGCTTTATGTGCTCTCCGAGGCACGGAGATATAATACCGCCAACTCCCAGACTTCGGACTGATGCTGAGAAACTTTTAACAGAAAAGTCCCAAAATCACTTTTGGTCCGACCTGGGATTTGAACCCAGGACCTCGTTCTCTGCGGGGGAAGACGCTACCGCTAGACCAACGAGGCAGTATCTAATAATTAACTAAGTGCTCTACTGCTCTCAACATTTTGCCTAAGGGCAAATCCCAAGGTATTTCTTGGGCAACGGACTTTAACCGTCGAAATGTAAATTTATATTCAAATCATAGCTTCGGAGACTGATATATGTATGTGCGTAATACCTAACCTAGCTTTATCACTGCAATACCTCGCCTTGCGATAAGAAGCCGTTAAAACCGTTAAAATGATTTTAATTGCAGATTAAAATTATTTTAGTCTAAGTTAAAGTTTATTTTTTATTGTTTCAGATAAGACGCTAACTTTAACTCAGACTAAAAATTAAGCTTATATTTTTTTTAAGTATTTATGTTATTTTTAGTATTTTTCTAGTTTATCTCGAGCCACTTTTTATTAACCATAAGCTATAATTTATTTGTATATCTTACTACCTAAAACTATTAATTAATCCAGAATACCAATGTTAATCTTTGAACAATAAATTATTAATTATTATTTTAACGGTCTACCGTAAATTATACTCACGATTTATGCAAAATGTCTTAGAATTATTTATTAAACTTATACATACTTAATACCCGGTGACTACGTATCTCACAGAAGCCAAAAGATGGCGAATAATAACATAATATATAATGAATATTGTAATAATAATAACATATCTTCTACATTTCCTCGCACCTATTAAAATTGTGCTGTTCAACTCCTACAAAATCTGTTATATTTTGCTTCCTCTAAATGCCATAATCTAAGTTTAAGTTGTAAAAAATCCAGCATGGTGTTACAATCATTTCAAATCCTCTAATCAAAGTTATATTAAAGCAATTAGCAGGATCCTACAGAACACTAGGATCAATTTTGTAGGAGTTAATTACACAAATAAAACCTTACAACAGCAATTGCTATTCAAATAACGTACAGAAATATAGGTTACCAGTATCCCAATTAGCGAGGGTCAAATGTCACTCGGTTAATATAAATACTGTCTCAGATAGATTGGACGACGACCCCGCTATTTGGGGCCAGCGACAATGGCCTTAATTCTGACGTACATTGAGCTGCACCTAGGTGTATACAGGCTAAATAATATTATTACCTCATCAACCAATCACAAAAACCAAACTTCGATAATTGAACTTAAACATGATCTCTTTGACAATAACTTCATACAAGCCAGCTAAATATTATTACTATTATACAATACATTTTATATAAATTTTCATACAATATACCTTAATATCCATGTAACTAAAAATAATTATGTATGTATACTTAACTATATTACCTACTATAAACATGTTCTGACTACTTACAAGCGCCATTTTTAAGTCTTCGTGAGTAACTTCCTGAGTTTTATATTTTATTTAAAAAATCGATTACGAATAAATTACTAATTTGCAATAGAAGAGCAATAATTGCGCAAAATTTGCTACTGTGATGCTTAAGATGTGCATAATTTGATTGGCGTGGCTTGGCGGTTGGCGTGGTTGGTAAATGCTTGCATTTCACGCCGCGGGTCTTGGATTCGATTCCCACCAAGTAGAGATATTTATGTGCATGAACATGACTGTTTGTCCTGAGTCTGAGTGTAATTATTTAGATAAGTATGTATTTAAAAAAGAAAAGTAGTATATGTAGTATATCAGTTATCTGGTACCCGTCAAACAAGCTCTGCTTAATTTGGGATCAGATGGCCATGTGTGAAGAATGTCCCAGGATATTATTATAATGACTAAGAACGATTTCAATTTCAATTCGTTTGGCAACTATGATGGCACAGAGAGGCACAAATATATATGCATAACCCTTCGAACACCTCTATTTTTGAAGTTATACTTCTTTTGGCGCGATGGAGAAAAATGATGAGAGTGAATTTTTACGATGCGCGCGCACACCGACACCAAAAAATTTAACAGCATGAAGTTAGTTCTAGGTGGTATGACAGTGAATTTTTACGATGCGCGCGCATCGTAAAAATATCAGCATTAAGTTAGTTCTAGGTGGTATGACAGTGAATTTTTACGATGCGCGCAGATGCGCGCATCGTAAAAGTAACAGCATGAAGTTAGTACTAGGTGGTATGACAGTGAATTTTTACGATGCGCGCGCATCTGCGCGCATCGTAAAAATAACAGCATGAAGTTAGTTCTAGGTGGTATGACAGTGAATTTTTACGATGCGCAAGCATCTGCGCGCGCATCGTAAAAATAACAGCATGAAGTTAGTTCTAGGTGGTATGACAGTGAATTTTTACGATGCGCAAGCATCTGCGCGCGCATCGTAAAAATAACAGCATGAAGTTAGTTCTAGGTGGTATGAAAATTGATAACTATGTTCAAGTTGTATATTAAGAAGCATAACTTCTAACGCGTGTACATAAGTACACACAAGTTTTTTATGTCTGTGGTTTGAAAGAGATACCATATAAACTTAAGGATTATTCTTAGCTATATATAATTAAAATCTTCTGAGAGTTTCAAAAAGAACACTAATTTTGATTACTTCAAGCAGCTGTGAAGGAGAGTTAGAAGTTATAGGACCTCATTCTTGCTTGTATATTTTTTTCTTATTTAATACTAGTTTTAAATATTAAAGCAATAAGTAAATATTTATTAAAGCGACGAATATACGAGTAAACACTGCAATAGATGTATAAAACAATCAATTACTACTTTATATACTTACCGTGGACATATAGATATTTGCATATTTTATGCCAAGCCTTTTAACCACGAGCCAAGTTATGCAAATTAACCCGACTTATCGTCAACTCTTAATTAAATATAATAAAGTATTTTAATAACATTGGCCTCAAAACTCATAAAAACTGTCACGGCTTATTAAAACTGCTAGTGCTGTAGCCAACTTCCGTTCCGGTTTCGGCCGAAACCGTAATTTTCTCGACATTTTTATTGTAAATTAAGTATGCTTTGTTCATTGTTGTCTTATATTCGAAATGTTCTATTTTTCCGACGGCTTCTTTTGCATTCTTATGTCAAAGTGGATAAGAGGAGTTGCGTCGTGTATATAATTATGAAGGCCAGTACAAACTCCCTCCTTCTCCCTTCCTATACACATTCATGTCTTCAAGTATAAGACTGAAATGTGAGCGACTGCACAAACTATTTGCTCTAAAAGCAACTCGACTGAGGAAGTACCAGTAACTGGCAATAAACAAACAGTTATAATAACTTAATGTTGTCTTAATGTGTGTAAGGGTGCCAGAGCCCGTCTAATATTACATGCTTTTGTTTTTATCTCAATAAGTTTTTCATGTGCACACAAATACACTTTATATGCACTCTCGCGATGTGAACCGATTCAATCGAAAATTATGACTAGATCGCAGTAATTTAGGAGAATTTCCGCATTCTAATTGTTATGTTATGTTTATGAATAATTGCGTGTGTTTGTGTGTGTACGATGGCTATTACTTATACTTAAAAAGGAAATAAAACTTTGCAATACCGTTCCCAGTATTGAATACTGGTAACCTACTTTCAAGTCTGATTCCTAGTATGTTTGATTTAAAACTTATATTCCATAAACTACACCTACTTGCTTAATAAAGTTTATAAAAGGCATTTAATATTATGATGATCACGATTCCATAATACCTTATATTAGTTTTACATTCATAATATTCGTAGGCGTTGTGAGAATCGTTCAATATCTAAGGACATAAACATAAAACGTCAAAACATTTAGCCGAAAACCGAAACCGAATCCTGGAGTTGTGCACTATGGTAGGTACTAAAAATTCCTTGACGCCCACATTGGATCGAATCTAGTGATACATAATATAAAGTGAAGATATTGTTTGTTCGTTTGTGGTCTCTTCTTTGTTCGCAGCTACATATACAACGTGTTACATAAATAATGTAAGGTATAAATAGGGCTCAATCAACCTATGAAATAGTACAGACGCCAGCACATCCGGCTATCCCAATTTGTCAAATTTCTTTTATAGATTTTCTACTTTATCACATAAGCATAAGGTTCACTTTCAATTGGGGAAATTTGACAGATTGGGGTAGCTTGGTGAGCTGACGTCTGGACATCTTGTAAAATATAAAATAAAACAAAATAGTTCTTACAAAGGCCCGGACGCAGAGGTAGTCACAAGGGAGGTTGGTTACAAACAACAAGTGAACCTAATAAATATCTGTTGAGGGCATTGGATGTGGCGGAATATGTGCTAATACATTTTTGTTCATTAACAACATGAATTCAAAATGTAATGTAATTAATTGAAAAGTTGTACAATAGAATTCCACGGCTTTATAATAAAATAAAATAACCTAGTACTTATTAGCAAATTGCAGCCTAATAATTTTTTTTACAAAAACATCTAAAATCATCAAAAGACGAGCGATATTATTGCACAATTATTGTTCTATTGTTTACATTTTGAATCAAAGTTGACGATTTTGTTACGAAAAGAGAAATGTGTTACAAACATTCCGCCTATCCAATGCCTCTAAAAGTGTATGGCATAGCTTATATAAATTGTGTCAGTTCATCGACATTTCTTAAGGGGAAGTGTTCATTAATTTGCATATTTTGTAATGTGATATTCTGCTAGTCGAAAGACTTGCAGTGTGATGTACTTATGCACTATAGTATGAACTTCGGAGTCTAGTCTCCATTGGAAGCTGCCTTAACCGGAAGCAGACATTAATAAACTTTTATCACGAAATCCACACTTTTTCCTTTAAGTCATAAGTATCAACACGTGGAATTGGGGACTGTATGATGCAAACAAGATCTGGAGAACTAAAAAAATACCAATCAACTTGAGAAACTTCTCCTTTTGAAGTCGGTTAAAAACAACTTCAATACCTATAAAAATAAAATAAAATTGCGTTTGTGCAATATCAAACATAAACACGATAAATTATTGTAATTTCTTTGAAAATCTGTCCAAATTGTGACGCAACTGACGTAACCATGTTCACATTATCACTATTTTCACTTAATTCTTACTCAACGTTAACTTAATAAGGTTAATGTTTACCAACATTTAAATAACCAATATATTGACTGAATACTGTCAAAATTCACAAGAAATATAAGTTAAAACGCTTATAAATATAAGTAAACAAAATGCAATTTATCACATAGTACTGTTTGATCATTTTACAGTAATACTCAAGTTTTAAACTTGGCTTCGGCCAATTGAACGAGTTAACTCATACCGCGGATCCAGCTTAGAGCGGGATCAGTTAAGTAAAGAACCTTTTTACCTTCTCGTCAAATAACCGCTGTTTAAAATACATAACCAACTTCAACTATTTTTCTAGATAATCTACTGGAACAAATTTTATATGGAACCAAAAATAATTATCAAAATCGGTTTACAAATAACGGATCAATTGCCTAACATACATACATTCTTTGAAATCAGTTCAAAACAGAAATTATTTATGTACGTAGAGACATAAAAATATGCTTCAGTTACTTGTGAGATTAGTATTCCAAAATAATCAAAATACAATTCGGTTTTACATTATTTTATTTTGACCATAAAAAGTTTGCAAACTCAGT
This sequence comes from Pseudoips prasinana, assembly GCA_951640165.1. Classification (NCBI taxonomy): domain Eukaryota; kingdom Metazoa; phylum Arthropoda; class Insecta; order Lepidoptera; family Nolidae; genus Pseudoips; species Pseudoips prasinana. Next base: position 13,570,550 of record OX621254.1, read on the forward strand.
TTTTCATATCTCTTTTGGTGAGTATAAAACTTATAAAAAATAACTGTGCTGATTATCTTGGAATATGTGCTGATGCAAATAGCGCAAGACCGGCAATTGTGGAGATCTTTGGGGGAGGCCTTTGTCCAGCAGTGGACGTCTTTCGGCTGATATGATGATGATGATGAAGATGTGCTGACAATAATTTTATACCTAAAACCGCGAGTGAGATGGCTAAAGCTATACATAATGTATATAATCTTACTTTTTTTTTCTTTATTTATTTAAAGGGACTTTTACGCGTAGCGTATGTCCCATCGTATCCTAATCAATTGACTTTTCGCAAAACATGGGCCATGAATTTGAACAAACCCATTGCATCATCACTATTTGGTTGGGATAGAATTTTATAGAATACGCCCACATGTTCCAAAAATTCTGTTCAAATTCAGGGACCTTTAAATTATTTCTACTAGACTCATATCGAACACATTCCATCAATAAATGTCGTAGGTCCTCAATAAATCCACATACCATATATAATCTTCTACTGATACAGAGTAGGCCTGTATAACAAAACAAACATATGAAAGCGCTTTGAAGCCAGCTTACATAAATGCTATCAAGATAAAACACGTTAGGGTGTTGTCAACATCATTACACCCACAGAACACCCACAGGGCAAGGTGGAGTGTCGCAAGATAATGAAACCGGCGAATGAAAGTTGATGCCCCTACTCAATTGATCAGTTTCGAATGTAAATAGCATAATCAAAGAATTCAAGTATATCAGTATCTCATTAAATATGTGACCCAGTTATATTTTGAAATGGTTTGGGCATTTGGAAAGGATGAATGAAAGAAGATTGATAAAAGAAATATACCTGGACTGTGTGAATGGGACAACCGGAAGGGGAAGACCTCGTAGAACATTCTCTGACCAAATCGGAGATGTTCTCAGGAAAGACCAGGTCAGAAGTATCTTAAACCGGCGAGCATGTATGAAGAATATAATCACAGTAAACGAGGCAAAAGATGTGTGCAAAAATCGTGACAAATGGAAATCCGTTGTCTCTGCCTACCGCTCTGGGAAACAAGCGTGAGTCGAGTTATATTTTAATTACTTGGCGATTTTATATTAGGTATTCATGAATAAACTCATATTAATCCGAAGAATGTTAGTTAAAATACTTTAGGTTCAGTACATAAGGTGTTACATAAATAGTGAGCGTAGCTTAAGGTGTTTAAATTTCATATTAAACTAAGCAAGGTGTAACACATCAATATACATTTAAACATACATTAACTTCCTATATAAAAATAACGATCAGCTGATATGACGGGCCTGTTGGCGTGGTTGGCAAATACTTGCTTTTTACGCCGCAGGTCGTGGGTTCGATTCCCGCCCAGAACAGATATTTGTGTGCATGAACATGTCTGTTTGTCCTGTGTCTGGGTGTACTTATCTATATGTATTTACATTTTCAAAAAAATGTATGTATGTATGGATGTATTTACAAAAAAAACGTAGTATATGTAGTATATCGGTTATCTGATTTCCATAGTACAAGCTCTGCTTAATTTGGAATCAGATGGCGGTATGTGAATAATGTCCCTTCATATATATTATATATAACTTTATTTTATCCGTCTGGATTAGTAGCATATTTAGAAATCAGTTCATTCAATAATACCAAAAAAAATGATCCAAATACGTTCCGCTAGACCACATCTTTGATCTCAATCAGGGAAGGAATAGAAGAACTGCTAAAAAATATCTAAAGAGTGAAGTTGCTTGTAGCTTTAATAAGAATCAACAACTTATTTAAAGGGGAAAAATAAGTTCATACAAAAAATATCCGTACAAGTCCGAATTGGCTCTACCTCAGCATTTGCAGCAACATTTTACTGTTGTAGAGCTGAAATTCTGGATTTAATTACTGTATGCACGACAAAGTAGTAATTATTAATACGCCTGTGATCGTGTGAGGCCAATACACTCGCCATGAACGAAAGTGATTATAAGCAAGCTACTCAACGCGCAGTTATTTATGGCGAGAATTCTTGACCATGAGTAAGGAGATAAGATGTAAGAAACTGTTAACTGTTATCTGTCTCAACGAAGACAGAGAATTTTGATGTCCTCCTAGCCGAATTTCAGCCACGTCGGCCTGTCTCAATAGAGATTAGCCATCTGCGCAGGACATGTTATAGTGCACAAGTGTGTGCACAAATACAGGATCTATTCCATCGCTCTCATGATCCGATGGGAGGCCTAGCGACACGACCGGAAAGAGGTCAGGTACAGGACCGACGGCTTTACGTGCTCTCCGAGGCACGGGGGTATGATCCGCCAAATCCCACACTTAACTATATTTTACTACATATTGTCTGAATGGTTCTGTCTATATTAAGGATTATTACAGGAACTGCCTATTTTAGGATGAGAAGGGACAGTGTATACCTAAGTTGTGCCAAGATAGGTACATAATATAATTCGATAGGACGGATATTCTACACGACCGGAGAGAGATCAGACCGTGGCCGAACAGGTATTTGAGTTTCAATGACGCTATCGCTGGACCAATAATCCAAAGACAAGAACGAGAAAGCCAATTAAAGAATAACAGTCGTCGTCGTTGTCTTTGGATCGAATAGTAAAAGAAATATATTGTTGATCTCAACGTAAGGTTATCTGTTCGATGCATGTGAATATGTTTACCCCTGCATGTGAATATTTTAACAACAGTAAACAAATTCACATGCACCGAACAGATAACCTAACGTTCTTATGCTTTTAATTTTTAGGCGTTGCTTCGCTTAAAGAACAGGAATTACCTCCACCTTACAGAAGACATTCCTAAATAATAACATTCATAACTTAATGTTGTGTTTCTGCGTGTGAATAGGGTCGCCAGAGCTCAACAGGTGGGGGGGGGGGGGGGGGGAAGGATCAGCAACACTGGTTTGCTGACTCTTATAAAGGGCGGCAACGCACCCGCGACCCCTCGAACCCGCAGGTGTTGCGAGTGTCCATGGGCGGCGGTGACCAATTTGCTCGTTTGTCGCCCTCTTATATATATAAAAAAATGTGGATTTGACGACATACAACAATGAAATGATTAAATTAAGAAGCTATTGATTGGTAGCTTAGCCTAATCATTAAGTCATTCATAATCTCCATCAAACTGTCCCAACATGTTATGAACTAACAGGTGTTTTTTTATAGACATGCTTGACGTTGCATAATATTATAATAATATGCTTAAAGTAAGTAGGACACCTTGAATTGATTCATACATGCCCACACTTCTATATGTAGGTTTACGGTCACATATAAACATTCTTGAGAATACATTTCGGACAGCCAATATTCTTTTAAATAATTGGCCGTTTGGGGTTGGATATATTGGACTGTGGAGCTCAGGGCTCGTCTACTTTTCGACAGGATCTCGAATTATCCTCGTTACCAGAAGACCTTATCTTAACGAGAGTAATCATCATGTCAGGCAAAGTACGTCCACAGCTGGACAATAGCTTCTTCAAAGAATTGGGGGATATACCGTGCCATGCTGGGCAGACGGGTTGGCGATCGCAGTTTGGTGATCATAGTTTACAGAAAAACGCTGCTGTCCGTGCTCTAGTAGGTATTTTCTCGGACGATTTGTATGCCCCCCCCAAGGGATGAGATGGGGTGATGATATTCTATGCCATCACCACACAGCAATACAGCGACAGTAATCACTGCCATACAACGTGGCAATGCTGCCAGTCTTCTGGATCCCGTACCTTTTGATGGCTATGCGGAGCGACTACTGAACGGCCTATAGTTATGTTTGGTAAGTAAAATTTATCATTATTATTATTATTTTATATTATTTTTTAAATCATTTTGTCCTGTGTTTAGTATATTTCTACTGAAATACGTGTTTTCAAAACCAGTATATAAACAGTACACGGTTACCGCACAATGGGCCGCATACCCATGGTCGTGGGTTCGATTCCCAAGCGCACTCAAATTTATACAATTCATTTTAATGATGTCTGAAAAATTGTTTTCAGTATAGCATGTTTAAAATGCTAAAAATAATGAATAAAATCATAGTTAATAATAAAAACGATGACCTATAAATAAACAAAAAATATACATTAAATATTAAAGAAAGGATTAGTAGAGATATTAGACTTACACAAACCTTTTCGACCGCACTCTGGTGTATCTCCAAGTATTGCTACTATAATGTCCCGAACTAGAAGGACACAACAGTAGCTGAAGACTGTTCGGCCTTGGTTGCCTCTGCTTCTTCACTCGAAGTTTCACCACCTCCTCAACTTTTTTGGTCTCTTTAACAGGCGGCTTCTTTGAGTCCACGCTCCATCTATGCTCGTCTATGATGATATTATCCTCCAAATTTAAGTGATCCAACCTGTCTTTTATAAAACTCCTCGTACGGAGTAAATCCGGCGTCACATCCATATGTCTCCTCATTTCTATTGGAGATAATGGAGGTCTTCGTGGCTCAAAAACTACTTTGGAGTATTCATTGCTGCGACGCCAAAGACGGGGCGAGAGAGGCCAGAAGCGGCCGCCCTGTTGTCCAGATTCCATAACCATTTTCTTTAATTTTACACACTTCACAAAACACTAAACACTTGACTTTATCGATGCTTCTAATAAAGGAAAAGATTTACAATATTCAGTTTTAGGTCCTCAGACGGTCACTAATTTGATATTCAAAGTGAACAAATATGTATATTAAATTTTAATGTAGACATTGTATACGTCCGCTACATCCGAAAGCCATTCGTATACTAACAAGTTAAAATGAAAATGCATAACAAACTCAGCCTACGCAATCAATCATACTCGAACGTTGCAGGAATTATAGATAAAGATGGAATGAGTATGTTGATGACTCAATTGGGTGTTATCTCTTCAAATTCAAATGTAAAAATTGTTAGAAATATGTTTTTGGAGATATTTTTCCTCGAGTTAAGATATTACGAGTACATTCAAGTTTGACGGAAAGTTAATGAAGATTAAGAGAAAGCATTAATTAAATTCTTAATTTTTCGAGTTTAACCAACCTTTCACCGTTTCAATTAATATTAATTACATTTAAACGCTTCAGTTTTTAGAACAAAAACTCCCGGACTGAACTTAATGACAGTAAAGTGCCCAAACGAGTTTGACCTCAGACGACACATTTCATCAATTTCTATCATCATTTGTGAATTCTGCTGTAATTAATAAAATCGAGGACAGTGGTCGAAATACCGGGGGTCATTTAGTGGCGCTAAGATAACACAATAGACCATTTTGATCGTTAAATCCACCGGATTTGAACAGTTAGTATTTCTATATAATTTCATCCGGTTAATGACATCCTGTAGTACTTACAATAACGTAATTATGACAAAAATTAGGCAAGAATACATTTATAAAAACCCGGAACAGGAAATCCGGATTATTATAAAAGAAATTATTGCTTAATTTCAAACATAGTTAGATGAATACAAATTAGTTGCATAGCTGCATTTCCATTGAAAATGAAGTAGTAAATTATCTTCAAATTAAACATACGGATTTACTAAGGATTTCGAACCTGATATACTTTTCTAAGGGATTTAAACTTGGATATAGTTTAATGAAAGATGAAAAACCATTACTAATAATATCATAGGGCATTATTTACACACGGCCATCTGATCCCAAACTAAGCAGAGCTTGTACTATGGAAACCAGATAACTGATATACTACGTATGCTACTTTTCTTTTGTAAATACATACTTATAAAGATAATTACACCCAAACTCAGGACCAACAGACATGTTCATGCACACAAATCATTTTTATCTCTCTTCTGTTCTACTTTCCTATTCTACATTTCATAATAATAATATACTATGGTATGTACCTAGTATAATATTATAACAATCCAGGATTTTTTTAACTTGTAAGTATGATAATGTGAATTCGTCTGGTATCACGCTTCCAGTACCTACTGGCCCTATCGGAAGATCAGCACTGCAGAAATGCAGTTCTAGCTGAGATAGGGCCATTTTTCAGATAAAATTAATAATGGCTAAAATGAAATTTTTGTTTTTAAAATTGAATGTATTTTCCGTATGTTATGAAAATAAAATTATTTCTTTCATCTTTCTTTCTTTCAAATATCTGTCCTGGGTGAGAATCAAACCGACGACCAGCGGCGTGCACAGGAAGCATTTACTAACCATGCAACCGCCACCGTCCTATATATCTTAACGTTACCACAAAAACCTAAGCGTAGAATGATAGCCGTGTAATCTCAAAGCCTTTTAAGGCGAAATAGTAATAAACCAAAGAAATTTCCAGTTTAGCATAAAATACTACTCAGTATATTCGTACGTGCAAGAGAAATCGTTGACGACTCCAGACGACTAACTGATAGCCATAAAATTCCTGGGAGGCGTAATGGCTCCCTTATCGGATGTCGTCGAATAACATTGCATACTAAACGTCGGCTCAGGAAGTTCAGGACGGTAATATATGTGCGTACGAGTATGCTAATGCCGATCTAGTACATAGATATCATATATATACATTCATCTATACATACAATAAAATCGTAGGAAAGTCAAAACTGTACATTTAATTTTTTTTTTAAGTATACATGGGGCGTTATTGACTATCGATATCGAAGCCAAAAATATAGTTTTAAGAATTTTTGTCTGTTTGTCTGTATGTATGTCCGGGCTAAACTCAAAAAGTACTGCATGGATTTACTTCAAATTTTGCATGAATAATTACTAAGAGGTCGGGTCAACATATAGGCTACATATTATCACGCTATCACCTACGGGGAGGAGCTATGATAATTTATAAAATTTAACGCGGGTAAAACCGCGGGGCACAGCTAGTAATAAATAACGAGCTACTTCCAATATAATTTTTGGTAGATGGATCTATCATAGGTGTTTGATAAAGTAAATCATGTTTGATATGGACATTTTATACATAATGCTGGCGATTCTGAATGTAACACGATCATGATGGGCCTGTTGGCGTGGTTGGCTTGCTTTTTAAGCTGGAGTCTTGGGTTCGATTCCCACCCAGGACAGATATTTGTGTGCATGAACAAGTCTGTTTGTCCTGAGTTTGGGTGTATCTATATAAGTATGTATTAAAAAAAGAAAAGTAGTATTAGTACGTACGTAGTATATCAGTTATCTGGTTTCCATAGTAAAAGCTCTGCTTAATTTGGGATAAGATGGCCGTGTGTAAATTATGTCCCCGGATATTTATTATCTTTTTCTATTCAAGGTCCTATGAAAAAGACAGACCATACATAAAACCTTCAAATAAAACTGCATGTCCGACAAGCATACATATAATCAATCAGTTATAAAGTGCCGCTTATATTCCCTCCGCCCTCCACATTACGCGCCAAAATGAAAATGACAGAACTAGTAATACAGAGGGGATTACTAGTTCTGTCATCCTTGTGTCCTTTTCATAACAAATACGTTAAAAAGAAATGCAAACTAAAATCTAATTTTTTTAGTTGATATTTTGCTATTAGTGCTTCAAATCGAAATATTTGAGTATTCATCAAACACTAGCTATGCCCCACGATTTTAACCCACGGTAAACTTTATAAATTATAGCCTATGTGTTAATCCAGGGTGTCAGCTAGCTCTATACCAAATTTTAATAAAATCGTCCCAGCCGTTTAGCCGTGAAGAAGTAACAAACATACACACTCACAAACTTTCGTCTTTATAATATTAGTGTGATATCGATACAGGCGCAGAAGACATCATGTCGCCCGATAATGCTTATCTACCATAAAATTCTAATACTAATATGCAGATATGTTATCTTCACAATATATAGATAGGAAACGGAGATAGTTAAATAGCTACCTATACAACAATAGAATGTAACAAAAACTGTTGGCCAAGTTAGGAGCTAAGGAAGCGATGGAAGTGACTGAATCACAGGAAGTATCGACAACCACCCGTTATTATTACAATAGGGCTCTGAGTCAGGGCTTCTAGAAAACGACATCAATTGTTGTCACGTCTAACGTCAAAAGCGAAATACTGCGGAAATTCGGATTAAAAAGCTGATAATGAGTAACTGCAATAGGCCTCTCCGCCTGCATGATTAATGCAAGTTGAAGAGATATGCAACATAGTTTTGCAACAAAGACCCGGTCCAGTAGGGAATTGACAATAACTTAATATTAGGTTAAGTTTAATTTGCATTAGTAGTATAGTATTAAGTATTGTTTCTTTTTTGTGTTTAGTATATTTTGTGACTATTTTCTTTATGAATGTTGTATTTTATGTTGTATTAAACTCAATAACTTGTCATCTTCAAATGTTTAGTGTTAAGTTGATGATGTATCTATTATAATAAATAAATAAATATAAGCTAGCTAAATAACATAACTATTATAACATAAATGTACCTTAAATATCTATATGCACCTAGAAATAATTATGTATACTTAACTATAGTACTACAAACATGTTCTGACTATTTACAAGCGCTATTTTAAAGTCTACGTGAATAAAAAAAAAACTTGCGTGTACTTATGTACACGCGTTAGAAGTTATACTTCTTAATATACAACTTGAACATAGTTATTAATTTTCATACCACCTAGAACTAACGTCATGCTGTTTTTTTTACGATACGATTCACTGTCATACCACCTACAACTAACTTCATGCTGTTAAATTTTTTGGTGTCGGTGTGCGCGCGCATCGTAAAAATTCACTGTCATACCACCTAGAACTAACTTCATGCTGTTAAATTTTTTAGTGTCGGTGTGCGCGCGCATCGTAAAAATTCACTCTCATTATTTTTCTCCATCGCGCCAAAAGAAGTATAACTTCAAAAACCGTCCTTTATTTCTTTTCTTTTTTTAATTTAACGTTCCTCCATGTTGCAGAATACTGCAGTCAGTCAATATTATCATGTCGGCCGAAGAACGTTCACTACTGGACAAGAGCCTCCCCCAAGAATGGGGATATGCCATAATCGCCACGCTTGGCAGACGGGTTGGTGATCGCAGTATGAAGGTCATAGTACATAGAGACACGCTGCTGCCCGTTCTCTGGTAGACATTCCCTCGGGTCGACTTTTACGACCCCCACGGGATGAGATAGGGTGGTGATATTCTATGCCGTTAACTTATACTTAATCTTCTATATATATAAAAATCAATGCCACTTTTCGTTGTAATGTTATAACTAAACAACGCCTTTACCGATTTGGCTAATTTTGGTCTTGAATTACTCGTGGAAGTCCAGGGAAGGTTTGTACGTAGAGAAAATTTCAAAAAAGGCTAGAAAAAGTGTAAAATCAGCATCTTTTAGCAATTTAAAATATTTTTTGTTTGAATAAATGAACTTAATAATCATTTTTTTTATTACTATGCCTTATACGTAGCGAAGCACGTACCGGGCCGCTAGTATAATATAAATAATATTGACTTAGATTTACGCTTTGTACTACAATTTTTTTATAGTTCAGAATTTAATGATCTTCCTTTTGAAGAAAATGAGTGCAAAACAAAAAACACATTTAAAAAGAGGTTAGGAACATATCTGATGGAAATTGTCAACAATAATAGAAATTTAATGTATTAGTTTAATATAGGTTTAAAGTTGTTTTTTTTTTATCTTAGTCTGGTGGAATGTATTGATTGAACAATTAGTTTAATTATTTAAAGCAGGGTGCTACATCTGCCAACAAACTGTTATACAGTTTGGGAGTAGTATTATTTTTGTAACATACTTATATATGCAGAATAAACGCTTTTAATTTCATTTTTCATGTATGTATATGATATATATCTATAGAAATAAGCCTATAGATATTGCCTACATCCTCTGTAAGGGTGTTAGCAAGGGAGATATTTGATTTGCCGCTGTGTATCGTTCGTAGCTTAACGACAGAGCGCCAACCCCGGATTAGTTCGAGACCCACCAGATGATTAACTTTATTTCTTTCCCATTATTGAGTGTAGATTTACGCTTTGCATTACGAATAAAGCTATAAACTAAACGATAACTTAATGTAATGTTTTATGATAATGGAAAGGAAAGTTGTTATATGGCCTGTAAATGTTTGTTCTGAGTCGGGGATTGCGTTGTGTCCGTGAATTGGATACAGGAATTTATTTTCCAAATGCGCGATTGATGCTGCCTTCGAGTAGGTATGACTGTCCCTGACTAGGCCTTGACTGCCTCGTTGGTCTAGCAGTAGCGTGTTCACCCGCAGAGAACGAGGTCCTGGGTTCAAATCTCGGGTCGGGCCAAAAAGTGATTTTGGGACTTTTCTGTAAAAAGAAAAATTCTCGGCATCAGCCCGAAGTCTGGGAGTTGGCGGTATTATACCCCCGTGCCTCGGAGAGCACGTAAAGCCGTCGGTCCTGTACCTGACCTCTTTCCGGTCGTGTCGTGTCATGTCCCATCGGATCATGAGAGTGATGGAATAGAAAGTGCTCCTATGTTTGCGCACCCTTGCGCACTATAATATGTCCCGCGCAGATGGCTAATCTCTGTTGAGACTGGCCGCCGTGGCCGAAATTCGGCTAGGAGGACATAATTATACTGAGTCTGCAATCCGGAGAGCAAACTAAGGCACTCACAGCGTATGTGTCAATCACCTGCGGAATGGCAGATTTCCAGGACTCCCTCCACCAGGCGTTATTGGAAGTCGACGACAGGTTAGGTTTAGTCGGTGCGAATCCGACATACCTACCCAACCGCAGATACTTTTTGTTGGTGACATGCGTTAGCATTCCCTCTGCCTTGCCAAAAACAAGAAAAGTTGCTTGTTCGTCATCGACATAGTTAAGTTTTATAGAAGTACTAGCTGTGCCCCTTTTAAACTTTATAAATTATAGCTTATATATAGATATTTTAATGCAGGGTGCCAGCTAACTCCATACCAAATTTTATTAAAATCGCTCCATCCGTTTAGGCGTGAAGAAGTAACAAACATACACACTCATAAAGTTTCACCTTTATAATATTAGTGTGATTATTCTGGTGTCAGAGTTGTACATCCGCCCAGTAGGCCTCCCACAAACTTTATCGATTGTTGTCTAATGACAACAACCGGGACCGTCAGCTTAACTTGCCCTCGGCACGGAGGCGCTCCAAATTAAACCCATTTTAACTGTCATCCATCTATGAACTGACCGCGTGTCTAGGTGTTTTACCTCGCCGATCACTTACGGCCAGATGAGCGCCACAAAACTTTAAATATTTAAAACTGATAGCTGATCTGTGGATAATTCAAACAAAATATAATATACCTCTAAGTTATGACGTCATAAATACAGTAACATTAATAAATACCTACATCGAACAGTTTCACTACAAAACTATTCGTCGATTAGGTATGAAATTATACACGATGTCTAGTCGGTGACATTGTGTGCAATATTGAAATGTAGGACGATGCGTAAGCAAAGCGGAAACTCGTGGTTTAATTCACGTACATATTCAATATTTATATGGGAGTGGTTTAAACAGTAGGAAAATTACATCTTAAATTTAATAAGTAACATCTAAATGTGTACCATATTCATAGCCAAAATAGTAGATGACAGTATTTGAATTCTAAAGAAAAGAACTTGGAATTAACGGCCTAATGACAATAACATGTAAATATGTACCATATTAAATTCCTAGCCTAAATAGTGGATGACAGTATTTTAATTACAAAAAACTTGGAATTAACTCCCTAGTGACTAACATGTAAATGTGTATCATATTCATAGCTAAAATAGTATAGTATTTGAACTATAAAGAAAACAACTTGGAATGAACTCCCTAGTGACAATAACATGTGCCATATTCATAGCCAAAATAGTAGATGACAGTATTTTAATTATAAAGAAAAGAACTTGGAATGAACTTCCAAGTGACACATTGATATGAGTAGGCGTTAGTATGAGAATAAATCCTTGCTTGCCTTGAAAATTGATATTTTTGAGTCATTAATTTTCATTTATCGTTGTCATCATCCCCAGAAAACGAGCACCATTATTTGATCAAATTTCATGTTACTATAGGTCAAATGAATAAAACAATATTTGTTTTTGAGTGATAAAAAAATAGACATTCTATTTATATTCTTCTGTAATTTTAATTTTCACTTTAAACACAAAGCATCTTTCAAGTAGTGAATATCCAAAGAATGCCTTCCTCGAAGACGGCAGCTGACAATCGCCGGAAGATGTCGACAAGTCAAGTGGGTGCCAGTGCCTTAAATGGCGACCTAATACGTATGCAGGGGCGATAGCAACGCAGTTGGAAATTACGACGCCCAGCCAAACGGAATATGAAATTGAAGATTGTGATATTACCAAAGATATTATTAATAAAGTTACTACAGATCAAGTTTTATAGGAATTTGATGATATTTTGGTCGTAATCTTTGCTATATTGCCTAGAAAAAACAGCCTACAATCGTCTGCCTGAGGATGTGAGAAATGCTAGCTAAGAACTCGTTCAAATACCGAGCAAAAAGTGGCTTCTTAAACAATCATTGTACTTTTTTAATTAATTAACGAAATCTAATTAATAATGGTAATATTATTATTTTTTATTTGTTAATGGCTGTTATTTCGATTTGATATTGACATTATATATGCTATTGACATTAATTATTATTTCACTGCATTTGCTATTATTTACATATGTTTCTAGGTTTTGTACAACTTTACTTTATATGATATTATCTGTAATTACTTTTGAATTGTAACATAACATATTCTGTTATGAATAAATGAGTATGAATATTGCGATTGTTAGAATTTTCCCGAAGTTAAAACACAAAAACTGTTCTTCAACAATAACTTTATTACATGAACACAATTTATCACTCTTAACAACCAACGCGCTTCGTAGCTCAATAATGACTGCCTCGTCGGCCCTCGTGTTGCCATTTATATAGACTTTGATTATAACATCAAATGAAAAAACAGGTAGTGAAATCAATGACGAACTAAATTATTTTTTGCTACGACTGTCAGAAGTCAAAATGTTAATAAATATAACAATAAAAATATAAACATACTATAAAATTACAAGTCAAAATCAACATGTTTTATGGTAAATTGAAAGATAGTTAATATTTTACTTTATACAAACTTCTGCAATAATTAACACGTTTTAGTCAAATCCTCAACTTATTTAAATCACAGAGCCAAATAATTCGAAAATGTGCAATATTTAATTGAAATTATACAATGTTTTTTTAGCAAGCTAACAATTCGCCCATCCTGACTACTTTCGCGTCCTCGCGAATTGTATTATATGAATTGATAAGAATTACACATAAGACAGTAACAAAATTTTCAGATTTTTTTTTTCATAATTGCACTTATACTATCAATCATCTTCATCATCATCACGCCAACAAAAGCACGCCCACCGTCGGACAATAGCCCGCAAAGAGCGGGAGGACACGCCACAATCGCCACGCCCGGCAGACGGGCCGGCGATCGCAGTCCGATGGTTACAGTTCGCAGAAAAACGCTGCTGCCCATTTCCCGGCAGCTACTCCCTCGAACGACCTCCACGCCCCCACGGGATGAGACGGGGCGATGACACTCCATGCAGTCACCACACAGCCAACATATCTCGACTTACATAATGACAAGCCTGCAATAAAGAACTGTTCGCTGATAGCGGGTTATTTGATTGCGTGCACCTTGCACTTCAGAAGTAATGTGCACCTTGCACTTCATTAGTAACGTGCACCTTGCACCTTGCACTTCAAAAGTAACGTGCACCTTGCACTTCAAAAGTAACGTGCACCTTGCACTTCAAGAGTAATGTGCACCTTGCACTTCAAAAGCAATGCGCACCTTGCACTTCAAAACGAATGTGCACCTCGCACTTCAAAACTAATGAGCACCTCGCACTTCAAAAGTAATGTGCACCTTGCAGTCCAAAAGTAATGTGCACCTTGCAGTCCAAAAGTAATGTGCACCTTGCACTTCAAAGTAAAATACAATCATATCAGTTCATACTTACTCTCGACTTACATAATGTTGTTTGCAATAAAAGAAATGTTCGCTCATAGCGGGATAGATGGTATTGTGCACATTGCACTTCAAAAGTAATGTGCACCTTGCACTTCAAAAGTAAAATCCAATTATATCAGTTCATACTTACTCTCGACTTGTTGTGCCTACAAAGAAATGTTCGCTCATAGCGGGTTAGATGATTTTGTGCACCTTGCACTTCAAAACTAATGTTCGCTCATAGCAGCTTATAAGATTTTGTGCACCTTGCACTTCAAAACTAATGTTTACTCATAGTGGCTTATATGATTTAGTGCACCTTGCACTTCAAAAGTAATGTTTGCTCACAGCGGCTTATAATATGATTTTGTGCACCTTGCTCTTCGAAAGTAATTATTAACACTCACGCTCATAGCAGTGAAGGTTTAGAATTTGTGTATTTAAACTTTCTTATTTAGTAACAAAAGTAACTCACTATACCCAATAGAATCTATCCAACTAAATTGGTTTTCATTTTAAATTATTCCATTACAAATAATATGCTACTTTTGTTTTTGTCTTTCAGATTGAATCAGATCATATAATAGGATAATTTGTGCCCATTCGGCTATGGAAAGACTGCAAAAAGCCCCTCGTATGTGTGCAGACGATTTACGGATTCTTATGATTGTGATCAACTCTGAATTAATAATAAATGACCCCTAAAATACATCCTACACTCTAAATAATGTGATCAGATGATAAATTAACTCTCAAACTTACTCTTAGCTTTACTTATGTTAGCAATGTAATAATATATTTTTATGTCATTTATACCTTCTAGTAACTGTTATCCTAAGGTTGACGACTGTAATAACTATTTAAATTCAAATATTGTTATATAATATATTTATAATAGAAATCCATTAATTTTATAATTGAATATTTAATCGTCTAGTTGTCTACTCATTTTTAAAAATGTACATGCCATATATATGGCGATGCATGTGAAACCACCAAAGATTACAACATCTATAATTTGTAAACCTTGTTTCATGTAAATAAATTATTTTAACTTTATCATTCATAGGACGTTTTGTACGTATGTGGTACCCCAAATATATTGTGAAATAGATCATAGTAGATTACCCATGGCGCCAATCAGTGCTGATTCAGAGTGATCCCAATAATGACAACATTATTTAACGAATGGACCTATTGATCTTTATCGGTTACTCAGGGATTGAATTTATACATTTGGGCACATATGTGCCGTGGAAACAGTGTACGGAATATGACAAAATTTTACGAAGGCGCCTATGAATGCATCTTTAAACCATATAATTATGCGTATAAATGTTACGAGTCTCACCCAGGCTATCATCAATTATGTGTACACATGTACAAACAACGATATTCATGATTATGTGGTTTTGTGAAGCTAAAAATCCAATATTTTTCGATTTTACCACTCCACCTGACTATTTGCTCTAGGTGAAGCTACTGCATTTTTAACTCTTACTTCAGTTAGAAAACTATTGAATTTCGAACTTTAAAATGAGGTGCCTTTTTTGGTACTCAGTCGTTTTGGTAAACCAAATGTTCCAAAGTAGCTTCAATGAACTGTAATGGTTGAAGTAGACTTCGTATTTTTAATCTCTCTCTCTCTCTCTCTCTCTCTATGGAACGTGTGTGAGGTAGCGTGTATTTAAACTCAATTGTATTGTATAATATGTGTGTATCGACCACCAGCATCCGACCTAAAGCTCTTTATATCCACACTCGAGTATATTCTTAGGATATTCTTTATTAAAGTCCAGATATGTGGTGATTTTAATATAAATATGTTTAGATGCATTTCGGTCCTTTAATGCTTATTTTCTGAGCCCACAAGAGTCACACTTGCACACAATGACACAACTGCAACCTGCATTGATAACACAATTATCAACTTTGAAGTCTCCGAGAAGTGTTTAGTAACTGGTGTTCGCTCTGATCATAAATACCAATAGCCAAAATAAATATTGAAATAACTAATAAATAAACAGAAATTTCTTTGAGACCTCTTACAAAATCAAATTTAGGAAGTTTAAAACAAAATGTGCCTAAATTCAGCTTTCAATTCTCAACTAGTGAAGACATTATAAAAGCTTTCAATAGTGGACGATTTATGGGAACTGTCTGCCAAAACCACTGAATCAATCACACAAAACCCTGCCACAATATCCCCGCAGCCATCCTCAACTGCTGTATAAGTGATAGTGGTTTCCAGACTTCATGAAAATCAGTTAAACGGTGTTCAAGGCAGGCCTGAGAGAGCCACGAACACAGACTAGTAAAGCTCATGCTTAGCCAAATGTTGTCACACCCCAACACGAATGGGATATTGCATAACAACCAGCCTGACTTGACAAGGGGCCACCCGACCCAAGACGCGGGGTGCACGCCACTGAAATGCAATCTCTCTAAGGCTTTCGATTTCGGTGATCATCGTACGATCATTTTAAAACTGAAGTACTATGGAATATCTGATACATCTCTTGATTTTATATTTTTCTATTTATCGAGGTGAGAACGTCATCTCGTGAGAATAGTGGTGCCCCAGAGATCCATCCTGGGCCTATTTTTACCTTTAATATATATAAATGATCTACTTTATCTGGTGGAGCAAAGTGCCAGACATAGTTTTGTTTGCTGGTGATACGTCGCTTATTTTTACAGTAAACAGGAAGGACAAAAATCTTATTGAACAAGATAAAGACTCAGCCTTATATCAAAATGGACTTCTGCAAATAAACTTTTATTAAATGCAGGGAAAACTAAATGTAACAAATTCTCATTACGGAATGGTGACACATTCCGTACCAACCAACAGTTGCACTTAATGAGGGAATATTAGCCCCGTCAACCGTATTTCTAGGATTTGCATGAATCCAGACTCAGAATTGCAATGGGCTCCTCATATTGAAAAGTTAACAGATAAATTCAGTTCGGCTTCCAAGTCATTTGGAAAATAAGACAGCTGTCAAACTACCAGACCACTACATTTTACGTACTTCCACAGCACCATGCTGTGGGGTTCGGCAGCCGACATAGGTACCATTTTCATATTGCAAAACAAGAATCGGTCTGACCCCTTTATGGGTTAGGTAGCCTTAGTACTTTGTTTTAAGAAATAGATATACTCACGGTGCCATCTGCACACTGCTCGTTGGCGATACTATAGCTATAGACACGACCAATCTGCTGCGTTACGTGAACCATCTGCGGCTCAGCCTTGGGGATGACCATCCCGATCAGCGCCGCTCGAAACCACGCCTATCGGTGCGGGGCGCTACAGATGTGCAATGACTTTGCCTCGGGCCTCGACCACACGACCTCGATAGGCCACGCCTCGCCGCGCGCTCAGGATCAGCTGCGCCTTGACGAGCCCCGACGCGCTCTTGGGATCGACTGCGCCTC
This sequence comes from Pseudoips prasinana, assembly GCA_951640165.1. Taxonomy (NCBI): domain Eukaryota; kingdom Metazoa; phylum Arthropoda; class Insecta; order Lepidoptera; family Nolidae; genus Pseudoips; species Pseudoips prasinana. Next base: position 13,588,012 of record OX621254.1, read on the forward strand.
GGCGCGCACCCGTGACCGGCTGCACCTCAACGATCCTCGACGCGCAATCGGGATCGGCTGCACCTTGGCGATGCCCGACGGACGCCCGGGATCGGCTGTGCCCCAACGAGCACAATGCTGTGATGAATCCCAGAAGACGTCAGTCTACTCTCGAACCGATCACCAGGCATCTTCACTTGATTGTACAATTATAGTTCTTTGTCAAATTACCTGAAATGTATTTTTAAACAACGAGTATCTATTTCATTTAAGCATGGACCATATACTAATGTACCAGCCAATGTGAACTTGAATTTACAAATGAGGTTCTCAGAAATTTACTACCTGTGAAATTTCTATAATGTTTCTTATATCAGCTCATTTAATATCTACATTACGAACACAATGATATTGGTTTTAAATAAACCTCTTTTTAAATTATCTATACATATGATAAAATCGTAGGAAAGTCAAAACTGTATATTGAATATATTTTTTTTAAAGGATACCTTGTTCGTGATTTACAATCGATATCGAACCAAAAATATAGTTATTAGAAATTTTGTCTGTTTATTTTTTTTTCTGTATGTATATCTGGGCTAAACTCTAAAAGTTCGGCATGGATTTACTTCAAATTTTGCATGAATATTACTAAGAGGTTGGTTCAACATATAGGCTACATATTATTACGCTATCGCCTACGGGGGAGGAGCTGTGATAATTTATAAAGTTTTACTCGGGTAAAACCGCGGGTGTGCCCCGTGGTTTAGAGCTACTCAAAAATATAATTACAACGACAAAAACGATACGATCTTTTTTTTCTAAAAAAATTTAAAATTTCGAGCCATAGTTACAATATTAATAAATCAACAATAATTTGCCATCGTGCCACAAAAATCATTGCTAGATCAGTTTGTCACGCCTTTCGAAAGCCTCCCACCCGAAAATAAATTACCGTGGCCGATCTGGAAATCCCTAAATAGACTCCGGCCTCTGGTGGGCCGAAGACAAAGAAAATATGTCTAGGTGTGGACTATTTTAGCAACCCCAATATGAACTGTATTTGTGGAGCATCGGTCCAATGCATGGCCCATCTAACAACGTGCCCAGCCCGTCCTGCCACATGTTCATGGCAAGATTTATTTAATTATTTTTCTCTCTCCTTAACATCTATCATTACATGTCTTGACCTAATGCGATAGTGTTGGTATTAAAATTATAAAATCCTTATTTAATTACATTTTAATACGAATTATTCTTGTAACTAACTACATTTAACACGATCTTTATGAATTCACACAAATTACATAAGAATATATCCACTTTTTCGTGTACTTCATTAATTAATCTAATTGCTCGGGTGAGTGAGTGAGGTTACGAGTAGGTAGTTGGATCTTAGGAATGCCACAAGCAAGCAAACAGTATGGCCACATTCTGGGCTTTAATATCAATACCTACACAATTTTAGTAGGTACCTTTCTTGCAATAAACATCACACATATAGAAATCATATTAGCATAATCAGAATAAATTATTAACATACCTTGTTGTGAGCGTATGATCCCACCAGGGTGGTATCCATATACCTGAATTCCTTGGTGTTATCCCTGCTTCTGAATTTGTTAGAATTTTCCCGAAGTTAAAACACAAAAACTGTTCTTCAACAATAACTTTATTACATGAACACAATTTATCACTCTTAACAACCAACGCGCTTCGTAGCTCAATAATGACTGCCTCGTCGGCCCTCGTGTTGCCATTTATATAGACTTTGATTATAACATCAAATGAAAAAACAGGTAGTGAAATCAATGACGAACTAAATTATTTTTTGCTACGACTGTCAGAAGTCAAAATGTTAATAAATATAACAATAAAAATATAAACATACTATAAAATTACAAGTCAAAATCAACATGTTTTATGGTAAATTGAAAGATAGTTAATATTTTACTTTATACAAACTTCTGCAATAATTAACACGTTTTAGTCAAATCCTCAACTTATTTAAATCACAGAGCCAAATAATTCGAAAATGTGCAATATTTAATTGAAATTATACAATGTTTTTTTAGCAAGCTAACACGATAATCTTTCGATAGTCGAGTTGGAAATGATTAACAAAGGTGATGAATCTGAGGAATCTCAATTTGATGAATTATAAACTCAATACTATATTTTATCGAAATCGTAAATCATACATTTTATCGTTTGGCGAGAATCGAATCTGCACTATTAATCAATTCGAGGTCACCTTGCCGGTATTCCAAATTGGTAGACGGTGCAGGTTAGAGAAGTTTTAAATTAAAACGGCATTAATTCTGCCCTGGATGGAACAGTCCTAGATCGATTCCCATACGAGAATATTTTGACCGCGAAAGTGGTTTAAGCTAGTTCAAGTGGCACGATAAGCTGTCGGGCCCAACTGTAGTCATTAGACAACAGTCGTTAGGCCATGTCAGAGGCCTACTCTGACAGTGTAGTATCAGGTATTTAGGCGCTATCAGAATATCAGCGCTGTGGCAATATGCTATATAAGTAGCCTTCAGCGTGCGCGGACTGCTATAATATTTTAAAGTTGATCAAGACCAGAATTTAGCTTTATAAATTATTGTCTTCTAATTAATTAATCTAATTTATTCTGTAGGTATATCCTCTTTCCTTGTGAATCGTCTCACTCCGATAATTTCGTAATGGGAGGATAACTTTTTAAAGAGTTCTTGATTAGTAATACTGATTGGTACAAACCTCAGCACTCCAATAATTTCTAGGGCTCTCGCCGGAATATAAGCCTTCATTCCATGCTTTATGAAGAAGTCCTCATTGTTTAAAACATTGTTGTCCGTGCAATAATTGAATAACTATTTATTATTTCTTTCTTTCTCCATTGCCATACTATAATATCCTCCTAGTCGAATTTCGGCCACGGCGGCCAGTCTCAATGTAGATGAGCCATCTGCGTGGGACTTATTACAGAGCACAAGTGGGTGCGCAAGCACAGGGGCACCTTCTTTCATAATTCTTATAATCCGATGGGACGATTAGCGACACGACCGGAAATAGGTCAGGTAGAGGACTGACGGCTCTACGAGGCACGGGTGTCGATATAGCGCTTCGGGCTGATACAGATACATTTTACTTTAAAGAAAATCACTTTTCATCCCAAAATCACTTTTTGGCTCAACCCGGGATTTGAACCCTCATTACCATTATCTCCAGTTGAACACGCTACCGCTAGACCAACGAGGCAGGCATAGCAATAAAAATAGCATTTGATGTTTAAATCCAAACGACTGAACGTCTCAATAATAGCATTGTATCAACAGAAATAACTCCACTAAAACCAACGATAGTTTATAATAGATTTCGAAACTTTCTGAAACAAGCTCCAATTATCCAACGGTCTTCAGTGGAATTCCGTTCACTTTGCGTTGCATACGTCGGCCTAGTTAAACGGACTGCCGGCGAATTGGAGCATCGCTTCATCCATCTGTAAACTTAACAAATACACTCTCTGGTTTATATTGTTGCTAGGTTTCTTTCTTAACAAGTTTGTTTGACTGCCGTTGGTCTAGCGGTAGCGTCTTCACCCGCAGAGAAAGAAGTCCTTTTGAGTCTTTTTTTTTCGTGGAGGAAACCTTTTATAGGTCCCCGCTGTTTGGGGAAACGACGTGGTATATGGGAGTCCCCAGGCTTACCCACTAAAACCATCACGGTAGCCTAGCCTCTACATGCTAATAGTGGAATTCGAAACGATTACAGAAAGAGGTCCTGGATTCAAATCCCAAGAAAAATTTCTCAGCATCAACCCGAAGTCTGGGAGTTGGCGGTATTATACCCCCGTGCCTTGAAGAGCACGTAAATTGGTCCTGTTCCTTTCCGTTCGTGTCGCTAGTCGTCCCATCGGATCATGGGAGTGATGGAATAGAAAGTGCCCATGAGTTTGGGTACACACTTGTGCAGTATAATATGTCCCGCGCAGATGGCTAATCTTCATTGAGACTGGCCGCCGTAGCCGAAATTCGGCTAGGAGGATATTAATATCTTAACTGGTACCGTATTAACAGGGACGATGTATTAGATATGAAAACAAATGATTGTACTGCATTTGGATATTAAATAATAGCTATATATAATTTCAGTGGAATGACGTCAACGGTTGGAAAAGAACCTCTCCCAAGAATGGTAAATGCCATAATTAATACGCTTTAGAGATATGTAATGTATCGTCAACCGTCACTAGAATTAATTAATAATAATTATATACTGGGACAATATTCACACACGGCCATCTGATCCCAAACAAAGCAGAGCTTGTACTATGGAAACCAGATAACTGAAATACTACATATACTACTTTCCTTTAGCAAATACATACTTATAATCACACTCAGACCCAAGAAAAACAGACATGTTCACGCACACAAATATCTCTCCTGGGTGAAAATCTAACCCACGACCTGCGGCGTGAAAAGGAAGGCAAAACATATCTTACTTTATTTTATTGCAACTATTAAAATTTGCCAGTTAAAATAAGCCAACCAATTTCCAACGAACACACATAACTTTGCGAGTTACAAATAGTATTTGCCTAACACATAAACTAGAAACAATTTGCAAATGAGGCTAAGTAACCAATTCAGTGTCCACGTTTCGATTTCAAAACCTGCAGGTATTCTAGTCCGTACTATTTAACTTCTGTGTTTTCTAGAGAATTGACTTCATTTAATTCCCTGAATTAAATGAAGTCAAATCCAGAGAGTTTCCTGTGTTCGTGTTATAATCATCAAGTCCTCTTTCCGCGGTTAAGACAGTCGCCTCGCCACTTCGTGTCACGGGTTCAATTCCCGCGCAGGACATCTATTTGTATGACCCATAAATAGTTGATTTGTGTTTGGATGTACTTAGTATCCGTCAATTATATGTTCGTGGAGTACCCCGCAACGCAGGGATTAATTTCCCTAGGGCGGGCGATGTCTTTAAAAGAAAAACCTTCTCCCCATCAAGGTCCGAGCATCCATTATAAAAATACCAAGATCCGTAAATAAACTGCCAGGGTTATTTCTTTGGTCCACACGGCCAGACACATAGACCTTCCATCTTGAAGTCTACTGCTGGACAAAGGTCTCCTCTATTGAATTATGTCCATTTACTTAATACGCAATATTTACGTTACTTGTATTCATGTTAGCTACATGATGTTCACTGCTGGACAAAACCATGTCCCAAGAATGGGGAATATGCAAGTATTGAGTATGGAAATATGATGGTTATAGAATTCAGAGGCGCAGTTGCCCTTTTTCTGGTAGATGGATATTCTCTCGTTATGACTCCTACGTACCCCATATTTTTTATCATTCATTATCTTATCTTATCTGCACAAGTGTGTGCGCCAACACAGGAGCACTTTCTATTCCATCACTCTCATGATCCGATGGGACGCCTAGCGACACGACCGGAAAGGGGTCAGGTATTTCGCCTAAATACGCAGAATGCAAAACACAGCATCTGTATAAAACGCCTTACTTCATGTCCTGGAAGCCCTCGTCAGTAGCCAGCAGTTGTTAAGAATATGCTAAAGACTGTGCCAGATTTGCATAAAAGCTCCTCTGATTAAAGGGTCAAGTCCTATATTTATCATTAAAACTTTTTAGAACGAATTCATCTTCTGACGCAGGAATAATATACCCATGCTGTAATTTGCGTTATATTATTGCGTTGCGAATCTACCTTGCAATTTCTTTATTACCGGCCATTACATGCTCCATTAAAAATCACCTAGCCGTTACCTCCGTATTTTACGCAATTCAATATTAATGTCCACAAATTATTGTCCATTCTCTTATCGCCGTAAGCCATGTAGCTTTCATTGTGTGTCCGGAGACTGGCAGATGTCGTGCATCGATCATCGCTAGGGCTCCCACATCGGAGACGCTTCTAATTAAACCTTGATAATCCTCAGCAAGATTGCTGACTCCTTTTCAGTTGATATTATTGGACTGGAGCTCTACTTAATTATACTTTCTTCTTGGTCTTAAGTAGAAAGCATTCCTTAATCACCTTAAAACGGAAGACCTTAAGCCACAAAATTCATGTTATGTTAAACTCTTAACAATTTTCCAATGAATACAGCATTTGCAGAGGGGTGCAACCCTAATCGTATTGCACTTGATTTATCACTGCGTTTCCGCATATCACCGGATTTAGAGGTTGGACAGTCTTTGGGAGGTTGTTTACTGGCATTCAAATTAAAAATAAGAATTAAGTGTGAAGAAATTTCCACGCGTTCAGTATTGGTATAATAAAACAAGCCGCGTACAATGCTCGTTTGCTAGAATCTCGTGAATCGCACATACTAATATATAGTAGAAAGAGAAATGATTTCTGTCGGTCAACCCTAATGGAAGCCCCATTAAGGATCTTCGTTCCAAAATCCGTCATCTCTCTATACCCATCCCGATAACATCCCGATAATTCTCATCCCGCACCTGCGGTTACCCTGATGGACGGTTGTTCTGGTGGTCCGCCTGTAATTAAATCTTACAATAGTAGTAAGCCCTAATCAGTGCTATGGTTTAGGTGCTCTCGAAAACGCATCGGGTCCTGGTACGTGATATCTGGCGCATTTCCAAGTGGCTGCGGTTATGTTGCTTAATCCTGTCGAGTGTAGCGTAGACCGAGAAGTCCTTGTTACTGATGTGCCCATATAGCACTTGCATTTCTAATTTAGATGGAGTGCACACTGAAGCGCACCGGAGTGGTTTAATCTTTAGCGTTCCGAAACCAATGGCTAAACGGCGTGGTCCATATCTACATCGGTTATTCTGCTGGTTATTCTTCTGAAATTTAACCTTTAGAGTACTTTCTCGCCTTTAATTCTTAGCGAAATTCTGACACAGAAGCCGAAGTCCTATTTGATTAGGTACAAATTTTAATTATCAAAGAATCACGAGGAACCCATAGTACGTATATTTTTGCTATTGGAAATCACACTAATATTATAAAGGTGAAAGTTTGTGCGTGTGTATATTTGTTACTTTTTCACGGCTAAACGGCTGGAGCGATTTTAATAAAATTTGGTATGGAGTTATCTGATACCCTGGATTAACACATAGGCAATATAAAGTTTAACGGAGGTAAAACCGCGGGGCACAGGTAGTATATTATAAATAATATCTAAAACTACTAGACCAACATGCCAGTCATGAGTAATATATTTGAGGAAAAAATACTAACAATAAATGTCGAATATAAAAAATTAACAAAACTCACAAACATTCCATGCGAATTGTTTAGAAACTTGTCTGAGGCCCCGTAATGTTAGGTTATGGCCAAGTTAGGATAATACTCGTTCGTTCGAGAGTTCACCATAAGATTTGAGAAACATATAAGGTTTTATTCAGAAATGGGATATTTTGAGTAAAAATTTATCACCACCTAGCGGATCCGTAACAAAACTTCAACAAAATCAATCATAAGACTCCTTTACTTCTTTATAAGATAAGACGACTTGTAATCTCTTTCCTAACTAATTTCCTAATCCTAACTAATCATATAACATACCGTGAAGAACAAGACACCACATCACTATTTCCACGCTCATAGAAGCTATAGTCAGAATTTATAAGATTATGCTAATATAATAAGACAAATATTATACTTTTATTATTATTATTTATTACCAGAATTTTACTCAGAAAACATGTTCTCACAATGCATTCCATGGCGGTGGGGAGAGGAATTAAACAATAAAATATACGCTTATTTAAACATTTTTTAATCCCTTAGATATCAAATCGATATATTTCATTAAAAGCGTCATAGCCCCTTTCCGGAACTGTATCACATATTTAAATTTTGCTTAGTCTCTCGCCTAGTGCCTCGTCATCGCTCAACTAGTCTGACATCTCTCAAAAATGTTTTAGTTAAAACAGGGTTAACCAAAGTGTTTACGACGAACGACCATTCTCCTATTACGTTCTCTATAACTTTCTGAATCCAGATAATACTGCCCCGATGAAGTGCTTCAGTAACAAGCGCGTTCATACTGATGATGAGCCCATTACTGTTCTACTGCAGAGTTAGGGTCTTCTCTCACAATTACAGGTCATGGACCCTGGCCTAGTCGGAGTTGGTATATTTCAAATTTTTGGAGAGCTCTCAGCTTTTCTTCGCCATTGTAAGTACGAATTAATGAATTTCTAACACACACTCAAGTCAGTAGTCAGCCTTGGATTTCTACTCAAGACAACTGACTCCACAATCCAAAGATCTGGTCACTAAGCTATATAGACTTATGACTTACATATATGCGCCATATGTCATTTAAAAAATAAATGAACGTAGAAATAATGTCATGGTATCTTATATTAATACTGACGGTATCTCATGTTGAGCTCTCGGATCTATTCGTCGAGTAACTTTGGAATTACTAAGTTTCTGTATTAGCTATTAGCTAATGATGTACTATTTGCTGGAATGACTGGCAAAATGTGATAAGTGATTAGTTGGAGAGTATCTGCTCCGAGCATTAGTGCGGACTTTGATAAGTTTCTAGTTTCTACATTGACTTAAGAAGGGTTCTCATTAATATGGTGCTTTTTCTCAACGTTCTTAGAAGTTTGCTTACACGGACGCTGGATACGGTCAACGTAATTGTACCTAATTAGATTGTAAACTAGAGTCTTAGATCTTTTGAAAGTTCAATTTAATATTAACTCACTTACTTATCGTGTGGGCAGTGGTTACCCTAGTGTCTGAGTTGTTTAAGCCACCCAGTAGCCTCTGACATGGCTTAACTAAAGTTTCCTATTGGCTACAACCGGGACCGACAATTTAACGCGAGACACTTTGGCGGTTATCAACTAATACATACAAAACTTACATTTCAAATTATTTTGAACTCCTATAAGCTATTGTCTATGCGTCTATCTGTAGCCTCGTAATTCCTAAATAGTTGAACCAATTTAGATGTGATCTTTAGAGTTCATCATCATCATCATCATTACAGCTAAATAAGTCCACAGCTGGACAAGCCTCCCTCAAGAATCGTCTTGAGGGGATATGCCATAATCGCCACGCTTGGCAGGCGGGTTGGCGATCGCAGTAAGATAGTCATAGTAATCAGAAGGAAGCTGCTGCCCTTCCTCAGGTAGATATTCCCTCGGGTCGACTTCTACGCCCCCCACGGGATGAGATGGGGTGATGATATTCTGATTCTGATATTTGTCGCCGTCACCACACAGCATCTTTAGAGTTAGTTAAATCAAATTTTACTAGCTTCATTATAACTCTTTTTTGTTGTTGCATGCTATGTTTTTGACGGTTAGATTACTTCATCACACATTACGAATATTGTTGTGCATATCGACATAAAATAAAAGAAAACGGTTTCATTTCTTATACAAAATGCGTTGCATGTGTCAAGTGATTTTGTCATCTGTATAGTAAATTAGAAACAATACGATTATCGTTGTCCTCACTTTATCGCCGAGTTTAAATTATACATAGGTGGAAAAACCTGATGGGCTAGGGTCCCTACCAGGGTCTTTCTACGTTCATTTTACGCAATTCAAAGCTTTAATCTTTATACAATATTTCACTCAGCGGAATCAAACCTGTACTCTGTAGCAATCAAGGGTCGGCGATCACTTGCTATCTTCCTTATGTAGGATGAAGATGCCACCAATCGGCGTCATTCTAGAAACTTTCTAGGCGCTCATAGGTAGATGCTCTCACCGGTCTGTAAATGATCGGCGAGGATAAGCAACTAGGCTCGCGGTCAGTCCATAGACAGGTGACCACCAAGGCGGTTTAATTTCTGCCACGTTAACCTGTCGGTCCCGGTTGTAACTATTAGGCGACAGCCGTTAAGCCATGTCGAACGACTACTTGAACGACGACTTGGAGGCTTGAACAACTCTTGACACTCTTGACACTAGGGTAACCACTGCTCATATGATAAGTACCTAAGTATTCTTGAAACTAAGCTTGTAGATGGCATCTACATCCACCGTAAAGATATTATAAGCCAACTCCTAACCTGATTTCCATTACATAATCCAACATTTTTTTACACTGCACTTTTTTATGTTCGTACGAACGTACCTAAGCTTAGTCAGTTACAGCAAAATGAAAGTTATATACCGGTACTTGTAAATATCAGGAAAACATTGCATATATTATTGACATTCGTGACGGAAGCCATGTTGGACTCATTGCTTCAGAAAAGCCTATTTAGCCGGCTAATATAGATGAATTTAGGTACCTAATCATACCAACAATCGTCGTTATATCGTACCCAGACTTCGATTCATTTGGGTACTATCAGTGCCTGGCACCGATCAACAGGGCATAAATATTAATGGGTGCTTTTAGACCTAGATTTAGGCAGGTACTATAATTCTAAAGTTGGATGTCTTCGACTCTTCGTTCGAATATATGTAGGTATAACTAGCCGTGCACTACGGTTTTACCCGCGTTAAAATTTATAAATTATAGCCTATGTATTAATACAGGGTGTCAGTTAACTCCAAACCAAATTTTATTAATATTGGAGAGATTTTAATGAAATTTGGTTTAGGCCGTTTAGACGTGAACAAGTAACAAACATACACACTCACACACTCACAAACTTTCACCTTTATAATGTTAGTGTGAAAAACGTAATATAAAGTGCTCTATGCGCAATTTCAGCTCCCTTGTGGACGTCTTTCGGGTGATATGATGATGAGTCTTCCCTCCTTATTAACCCTAGGTGACTTACACTGCTTCACCGAACAGTAAAGGTATGCGGGGCCATTTTGAATGGAATTAATTTATATTCAGATACTTCAATATAAAATGGAGCAATATTTTATAGCTGCAGCATGATACAAATTGATAGCTGTGATGGGGATAAATCGATAATAGTGAAAATAAATTATCAACATATAAAATGTCCTCTGTCCGGCCGAATTTCAGCCACGGCGGCTAGTCTCAATGGAGACTAACCAATTCTGCATAGTGCACAAGTGTGTGCGCGAACACAGGGGCACTTTCTATTCCATCACTCTCATGATGCGATGGGACGACTAGCGACACGACCGAAAAGAGGTCAGGTACAGGACCGACGGCTTTACGTGCTCTCCGAGGCACGGGGGAGGGGGACTGATAAATTTATTTTTACGGTAAAACCCCAAAATCACTTTTTGGCCCGACCCGGGATTTGAACCCAGGACCTCATTATCTGCGGTTGAACATGCTACCGCTAGGCAACGAGGCAGTCAACGTACCAGGTACCCGTACGTATAGACATGGTTTTCTCAGAACTCCTACACAAACGTTTGGAGGAGGGGGTATCTCCCTTTAGATATCTTTACGCGTGTACAATTTTGTACGTGAATTACTTTTCGTACATTTCCAAGCAGGTTATTGACCTGTCTATAAAACAATATTCTTAAGTTATGTAACGGTAATGAATAACATGACAAAAATAATTTTGCAGAAAATCTCTATATTTAACCTACTTCCAAAAGAAGGAGATTCTCAATTCAACAGTATGAAATTCTTATTCATGTCATAAAAGTGAAACTAATTTTGTCTGTCTGTTGGTCGCGCTTACACGCCAAAACTACTGAATCGATTTTAATGAAATTTGGTACGCTGATAGAGCCTGTGAAAGGACATAAGCTGCTAATACGTCAGAGGTTTAAAGGGGACGATGAAAAGTCGTATGGAAGTATCGCCATTTTCGGAGCTAGAAGCTGTAGATTTGATATAAATAAATATGACATTCAAAGTTTATACAAGTTTTACCCTCAAGGGTGTAAAATATAAAATAACAATGGGGAATAAGGCATGAAAGTTGGTATATAAATATGTAATTTTTATGTGAATGTTTTATAAGTTTGCGACAAGAGACAAAATATTAGAGATATTCTGATGCAACATTTACGAAGTCATTACAAAATGTGCGCACCGAAGTAGCGGGCATAGCTAGTTTATTATTATTATTTTATTTATTAGGGAAAACAAACAGTAACACATTGAACAAACTTATGTAGTTTATATAAACTACATAAGTTTGTTCAATGTGTATATAATATAAGTATACCTACCTACATTAATATGCACTCACAACGTTATCCACAAATTATCTTCTTAAAATAGATCTGATCCTTTATAGTATTATAAAGTAAAGGATATTTCAACTTATTATTTTATGTTCTGTATATACTGCATTCGTTTCTTCTTAAATGTATAAGCAGGTGTAGCAAAAATGTCTATATCAGTAAACAAATTCCTATAATTGCTACATATGCGATTATAATTCTCTGGTATTTGTTTGTCGATTTCTTTAACATTTTCTTATATTAAATCGAATAATAATCTTAGGATCTGAATGGAAATTATTACTTGTTGAAGTCGATGAAAACAGTAATTATACCCGGTTGTTTCTAACCAAAAGTTTGAAGTAATCGAGCCCAGTAACAAGTACGGTAACCATTAAATGTCTATCTTGCTTTTAGAGCCGGGCTATAAAACTGCACGGACAAACCAAATGACCTATTCTAGAATGAGTCGCTATAAAACAAATAGAAAATTAAATCTTAGAATTACAAGTTCAGACGGAAGCTATTCGAACCAGCATTATCTGGGTAACGAATCAATGCTTTGCCGATTAAGGAACAGTGAATCCTAAAATAGAATAGAATACTCTTTATTGTACAGACGCCAGTACATCAAACTACCCCAATCTGTCAAATTTCGCCAATTGAAAGTGAACCTTATGCTTTTGTGATTAAGTTGAAAATCTATAAAAGAAAATTAACAGATTGGGGTAGCTGGATGTGCTGGCGTCTGTACACACTCGAATAGGAAAATAAATTGGACAAAAATAATATAATCTCGTACAATGGACTTAGGTTAGTAGTAGATAGTATCTTATTGCATTAAACGATTTCTTCCAGATAACCTTTGGAGGGATAGGAGCTGTAAATATTTTAAAAAGTAAGTGCGTGACAAAAGCGTTGGATATAAAAAAAATAAAGTATATGATAATGTAATCCTATTAGGTTATCAATATTTAAGTATAATATCGGGAGGACAAATCAAAGGCCTACCAGGGTACGTGTCATAACCACATGGGGCATGGCGTGTTAGGCACCGGTGCAGCATACCAACGTTCCCGAGGCCCCGGGAATAATACGGAGTCCAATAGACTCGTCCGCAGACACTTTTTGCGGGTGGAATGCGTAGGCATTTGTCCTGCCTTAAATAAAAAAAGGTTATCTATTTTATTTTTATTTGGAATACTTACAGCTAATACAATCAATACTCAAATATAAATATTAAAATAAGGCCAATTACAACTTTCCACTGTTATACAGTGTCTATACATAAGATAAAGTTGAGCATTGAAAAGACAGCATTAAGCCGCGTTGGAAAACAAAATTGAATCATAAAAAGGGACATTAATACAATGAATTTTAAGGAAAGAGGATATTATAAATTTAAGCTTGTTAAGCATCAAAAAAGATTTTGCCAACCGTATTTTTTAATTTAGCGATGTTTATATTAAATAAATCAAGGTCAACCCTCCGACACTCCGCGTTAATCTATGTTTATCTTCATCGTTCTAACATGAAACGCACCATCTACATACTTTTTGGAGCAATGCTTAAAGCAGTCGCCGTCTAATAACCATGGCACCCTCGTATTTTGGTTTTGATTCCTACACAAGAAAACAATTGGTGTGGTCCACACTTAGTTGTAATAAGGCGGGCTGGAAGGTTTACATATTGTGTTTCTGAATTGCATGTTAGGAAAGTTCCTCGCGATATTGACGTTATTATAAAAAAAAATAAGTAAGAAAATTCGTCGGTATCGCTGAACAGTTAATACTTAATTAGCAAAGCTATCAGCAATTCATGTTCTCATCATCATCATCATATCAGCCGAAAGACGCCCACACGGTTGAAAGATCTCTCCCAAAGATCTCCACAATTACCGGTCTTGGGCTATTCGCATCCAGCGATTTCCAGGAGGACTTTCATTCATTTTCGCGTTCTAAATTTATTACTTACAAAATTCAATTCGAAGTACGCGTCATTGCGCAAATGTTTAATTTACAAGATTTTGAAACATTAAACGTTGCAATGCAGTAGTTTCATATTTTCAATGTTAGTTTCGAAGTCAATCATGCTGGCAGACAATTTCGAGAGTTTATAATAACATTGAACCGCCCGTGTGGTCTGATTACGAATTGAACATATTAATTTTTTGTAAGCATCCAATAAAAAAAATATTCAAGGAGTGCCAAGCTCTTTGAGATTATAGTACACTAGCAAATATCTAGACATGTCAGATATGTATATTTTCTGAAGTGTATTGTGAGTTATTTCATATTTTCTCGTCCTGTGAAAACAGGGAATTGGACATTGTCTCCTCTTCTTCGTTTTGTCTCTCTCCAAGCACTTTACCGATATTCCTTAGACATAGAGCCGATTCTACCTTCTGCTTATTTTGAGTAGTGTTACAAAAATCAAAGTGGAACAAATATTTTAATTAAAACAATAAAAAAGTGTCCTTTCTCTAAATATATCAACATTCTTCCCTTTCTCGGCTGGCCTCTTGGTATATTGGTTAGAGACCGTAACTGCTAAGCCAGAGATCGTAGGTTTGATCCCCACCCAAATCTTTGTGTGAGGAGCGCGATTGTTTGTGCTGTCTGGGTGTAATTTATCTATTGAGGATTAACTAGATGTCATCGGTTCTGTGCGTGTATTAGCCCACATAACAGCCAATCACAATGGAAAAACAAAAAACAATGTTAAAAAAAAGATATAAAAAAAATCGAAAACAAAAAGCAAAAGAAGACGAAAAAAGCAAGCCCGGAGTTTCTTTGTGGCTTCCTTCTCCGGGTCGTCCACCTAGGTAGCTAGAGAAAGCCGCAGGCTAGCTAGGGTAGGTTCCTCAGCGGCGAGGATCGCGTTGCCCCCTTAACACGTGATCGTTAATCCCGTGCAAGTGATCTGACCCCCATTTCGAATTCCATCTTTTTACTTCAGCGGCCGCCTGAGCTGTGGCCCGAAAACCCCATAAGGCTGCCCTCAGGTATTAGTCGCTTAAATTAAGCTACTGGTTGAGAGCCTTTTACGCTAGCCAACTGTTCGTTGTTTTCAATTCTTTAATTTTAATATACATTTGCCAAATGTAACAATAATAGCTTAGTAACTTGCTATTTATTATTATATATTTAAGGATATAAAAATATGTGACAAAACAGACCGCACGGACGGACTAATAAAAAATATTTTGTTCCTGTAATTACTTTTTTTAAACTCTGTGAACATTAAACATTGCTAGCTTGACAAGTACAAGTGTATGTAAATACCCAAGTGCTGAATAAATTTCATTATTTCATTTCATTTCATTATAATATGAACTAGATGTTTAACAGTTGTATGCATTGCATAGTACAGGCTCTGATTAGATAGATGGCAGTGTGTTAGATGCCGCAAGATTTTTATTTATTTATTCAATCCATTCAACGGTTGCCTGCGTATATAGGCAGTGCTTAGTTTGGGATCAAATGGCCGTGTGTGAAAAATGTCTCAGTATATTATTATTATAGCTATCTCTTTGTATATTTTAATAATATTCAGTTCTATTCGTTGTAACGGACAAAACCAATGTAACATTCATATCGTTTTGAAGCTGTGCCCACAGAATACGGCAACATTGGACAGTAGTTGTTATCTAACCGATTGTTCAACTGACCGTGTGCATATGCTCAGTTAAGTGGCAAACATTATGAAAACTTGAAAGCGCGCATGCTTCATATTTGTTAGGGTTGCCACTACAATATAGCTTAAATAAAAATTATTATAGAAATAATCGTATCACGTGTTGTCAACGATATACTCTCACCGGTCCGTAAATTATTGGCGAAGTTAAGTAAGGCTAGTCAGTCCATAGATGGGTGATTTTTCTACTCACTTATTTATTAGACAACAACTATTAGTTTGAAGTTTCTCACTAAAGTAGGCCGCAAAAGTCATCGGTGTACCATCAAAAACACCAGCAAAATGTCTTACTTACTTATCGTATGGGCAGTGGTTACCCTAGTGTCCGAGTTGTTCAAGCCGTCCTGTTGCGTCTGACATGGCTTAACGACTGTTGTCTATGACTACAACCGGGACCGACGGCTTAACGTGCCCTCCGAAGCACGGACACGCCCAGAAATTAAACCATTTTGGCGGTCACCCATCTATGGACTGACCGTGTGTCTAATTACTTAACCTCACCGATCGGTTACGGACCGGTGACAGCATTTACACAGTTATAAACTAACCTTGTACACGAGGCGCCCCTGACGCGTGCTCTCCGTACTCTTAACCTTATAGCAGCTGAGACTGACCTATTTGTGTGTTCTCTGAGTGAGTTCACGAGAAGTGCATTATTCATAATTAGTTATAAGTAAAAAAAAATTAGGGGTATAAAATTATATTGTATTTAGATAAGCACTGTATCGCATTGGACTTATACCTGTAATGATAGATGTAAGAGGAAATAAATAAATATATACACATACATTTCAAGCGAATATCCAAAGTTTGCACGGGCAGCCCTACAGGTACTTTGTTCTCATAGTTCGCAACTCGTATTGTGAAATGTACGAAGTGGGCCACCTCCCGGTGTGAATTAAAGGGATTATATTTCGAAGGCTGAAAAAATACGTGTAGGAGAGTTTCACAAGCGTTTTAGTGTACCTATTTGTGTGGAGGATTTGTTAACGTAGCTTGAACGGGAAAGGAATCAATAGTAGATAAGACGTATGTACAGTAAGAAAAGGAATTATCTCGAGCAATAGCAATGATTGCTTTTTAATTCGCTAGGAATTAAAATGTAGGATAGATCATAAGTAATAAGACATATATTTATGTAAGTAAAATAATATTAAAATCATTTTATTTCTCCGTCCCAATAGGTCTAGGTCTAGTTGGTCTTACAGTAAGAGAACCTTAAAATTTCAACTATGTCAGAGACTGGTGCCTGATGATGTGATAAACCGTGTTTTTATTTTTGGTCACACACGCCTTATTTGAACTTTTCATAATAGTTGTAAAATCTTCACTCCTAGACAAAAGCCTCTCCCAAGAATCATCTTGGGGATATACCATAACAGCTACGTTTGGCAGACGGGTTGGCGATCACAGTACGATGGGTATAGTACACAGAGAGACGCTGCTGCCCATTATTCTTATTCTTCTGGTGGCGGCTATTTCAGAGGTCCTGATAGCACTGCGTCCAGCGATTAACTATTGTGCTCGCTGCTCCAACTAAACTTCCCTGTCCAACCTTTGCCCACCCTCTAGTAGATATTCCCTCGGGTCGACTTCTACGCCCTCTACGCAGGCAGGCAGATGTCGTTTTTGTAGCTTATATCTCCCCTGTCCTGCCCTATCACCGTAGGTCCCAAAAGACTAAGAGCACCTATAAGTATAAGTGCACCTATGTTTGCGCTAACTTTAATGAAATATAGTTATTAGGTGTTGCATAATCGGCTAGTCTCCGTCATATTTGGCCACAGCAATTAAAATGCGGCCAGGAGCACTGTAAGCTCATGTACTAATTTACGCTAGCCGTACCATAAGACTAAGAGAGCGAGGACATAGAAAGTGCACCTATTTGCGCTCACGCTTACGCAGTATTGTTATTTTGTCGGTTAGTTTCCGTTGAGATTGGCCACAGCAACCAAAATTCAGCCAGGAGAACTGTTAGCACTATGTTCTAATTTACTAGTAACTTGATTTAGGGAATAAACTTTCCTTCTAATGTACTCGTAAATTGATTTAGGGAACAAACTTTCTCGAGTGTTGTTTAAACAGATCTGTAACTAGATCTGGAGCGAACAAATACACAATGGGACCGTTTCAACTCCAGTGGATCTGTACGGATTTCATACCTACTATTTGCCGGTTGAAGTGATAGTTGATTTTGGTACCTACATACGTCTCGTACCTATACGTAAACAGGCAATAGTTTAAACATGGTTATCCGTGTATTAGTAGGTTTAAAGATCCTATTTCGATCATCTGTAAATTTAAGAAAAAGTTTGATTACGTGATTCCATTGCGCTGGACATTTCTTCCGCGAAGCTACACGTATATACGTCGGGGTATCGTGCGGATTATTTCCTTACTAGGCTAGAGAGAGAGAGAGAGAGAGAGAGAGAGAGAGAGAGAGAGAGAGAGAGACGAAGCGTCCAGGGTAAAAATAACCCCCGTAAGTAATGATTCAATATAAATTATTCTACTTCTTATAATATAGCTATGTGTAGTTTTACAATAAGATAACGGCACAATAACATCTTAACCACTAAAACATCTTAACAACAAAATCATCTTAACCCAAATTAAGCAGAGCTATAGAAGTCAGATAACTGATATACTACTTTTCTTTTGTAAATACATACTCAAGTAGAAAATTACACCCTGATACAGGACAAACTGACATGTTCACGCATAAAAAGATCTGCCCTGGGTGGGGATCGAACCCACGACCTGCGGCGGGAAAGGCAAGAATTTACCAACCACGCAATTACTAACAGTTTATGGAATTTCCTCAAGTTATAATAACTATACCTACAAATATACATACTTTCATTCACATTCACTTACATTCCGGGAAAAATAATTCGTAAATATTCCTCAATACATTAATACCTCTAAAGGCCACATTCAGTGCCTTCTATAAAGTACACCAATAAAGGAAAATGCGAAAACGAGGATTTTGTTATCCAGCGCAATAACTGTAATCGTTTCACGGTCTGTACGCACCCCAACAATATATTATTATCTATAATCTGAACAGATAAAAGTTGCCATTAAATCCGATTAAACAAATAAAAGTGACTATTAAAACCCTGAACATCGAAATGCTGGATATGGCATGGTGAAAAGAGATCTATTCTAAACACGATAAAGATTCAAAGAGATAATACGAGTATAGGTTTAATACGACTTCCATAATAAAAATTATGGAACAGAAAGTAGAACTGGAAGGCGAATTCGGGGCAGAGTCTGAGTCTGGGTGTAATTATCTATTTTTTTTTTATAAAATAGGATGGCAAACGAGCATGTGGGTCACCTGATGGTAAGTGATCACCGCCGCCCATGGACACTCGCAACACCATTTACGAAAAGAATAGGCTCGCTTCTTGAAGGTTGCCATGTCATACCGGATCGGAAATACCTCCGCAGCTAATTGATTCCAGAGATCTATATAGGTATGTATTTACAAAAGAAAAGTAGTATATGTAGCATATCAGTTATCCGTTTTCCAAAGTACAAGCTTTATAATGTCCCAGGATATTATTATTATTAAACAACACAGTAGGTTAGATTTTTAGCAGTTAAATTGAAATTGTTCCAATATCTACATTTAAATATACAACGTTTTGATAAAATAGGGAATTTGAAAGCTGCGACAAATAAAATATTTTAATTCGAATATCCGGTACACACGGCTACACATGAAGCTACACATTTCCAATGTAAGCTGACCTGACATTGTATGGAAATCCCATACAACGCGAGATTATAGTGGAATTGTATAGCTTGATGTGTAGCCGTGTGTACATACTATACCGTTAACGAATACAGATGTAGCAATTAAAAGCAACGATATCTAAATCTGTTGATAGATTGGTTGATAGACAGGTCGGTAAACAAGTTGCTATAAATCTGTTAGTAAAAAAAATGTGTGTAGGCTGGAAATAAAACCGTAAATAACGTGATTAAATTAGCTATAAATACATAAGTTGCTAATATATAGCATTTACAATACCATCGATTCTATAAAAGTTGTAGAATCAATTTGATTAAGACCTAGTGATGTGTCTCGACGAAAGAAATTCTACAATATCTAGACAAACGCCTATTGCGATGTTTGCTACTACTGAACAAAGAAAGTTGTGATACTACGCATGGTGTGATATAAACAAACACTTCTTAAGGATACTTACTTTCTTATCGAGTGGGCAGTGGTTACCTTAGTGTCAGAGTTGTTCAAGCCGCCCAGTAGGCCTCTGACATGGCTTGACGACTGTTGCTTAATGGGTAAAACCGGGACCGACAGCTTAACGTGCCATTCGAAGCACGGAGATGCTCAGATTTAAATCCACTTTGGTGATCACCCTTCTATGGACTGACCAAGAGTCTAGTTGCTTAACCTCGCCGATCACTTACGGATCGGTAAGTGCATCTAATTATGAGCGCATTTATCTAAAAAACGCCATATCGAGGAATACGAAAAATATTTTATTAGCTCCCCATACAAAATGCATGAGGATATCGTTATTCTTGTATGGGAAATTAATAGGTATTGTGAATTTTAGCTGTATATTTGCTACACGTTGTTCAGTTCATTGGCAAAGTAAGTTTTTAAAGTTAAGTTCACTATTTATGTAACACCTTGTATAAGTAGCTTTTAATCAATCATATAGATACATACCAAAACCACGAAGATTTAGATGATATGCTAGATCTCCTTACTCTTGGCTTACAACAAAAACTAAACATAACACAACACACAACTAATTCAAAACGAAACCGTGAATAAACTGGAAATACCTAGAGGAACACAGGAAAAACATGTCCCATAAATAAACAATATCTAAAGTCTAACAAAATTAACTGTGTATATTTGAATTAGTTTCGTAATTCCGTTCAAAGATCTCTGTGTCTAAGTGGTTGGTGGCGAACGTTGACACGGTGAGATATTGAGCACACTGATGTTGTGCCAGTTGTTCAGATTCGGGTTGTTAGATTTGTTGTTAGATTCATCATCTGAAGAGTATTCCACACGTAATATAATATGTTATACGTCGTGTAGAAACCGATCATGTTGTATGTATGTTGTTTAAGGTTAAATAACTGTTGAACTCATAAAATCAAGTTATTTACATTATTTAGAGGTAATTATAGAAAAATCAGACAAATGGAGTTAAAGAATCTTTCGCCACTTCGATGAGGCATGGCAAGCCCGTTGATGAGCGAAACTCTTCCAGTCATTGACACTATTCTATGAGTTCTTCCGGAGTATATCTGTGGCTTAAAACACCGATCTTATGATTAAGAACAGTGTTTAAAGCAACCTTGCCATTATATACGGCATGGCAGGCCCATGGATAAGAAAGGCTCTTACATAAGATCGTCAATATGCAAATTTGTAGTACTACGCTTTGTCAGAACACATTCAAATCAATTTCAGGCTAAGATTTTTTTGGAGTATTGATTGATATAAAATAATTGAAGATGATGTAATCATTATAAAATATATAAAATTTGGAGCATATTATAATAGTCGTGTGTATTATTGTGTGCCAAATTAAATTAAGTTATTTAGCCACAGCTCGACCTTTAATGACCTCAAGTGGCAAAGTGTTTGCGTCTCATTTTGTTAGACGTTACAATATTGATAAAGCTTAGAGGAAACTGAAACATCCTTGTTAGTGTTCATGGGACGTTTATTGTCTGTTATTGAACCAATCAGGACAGTTCATTCACTTATTGGAATGTTTATTTTACTTTAACACCTAACCTTGCATGACTTTCGGGAGATATGTAGAGCATAGTCTATTTTCGCTCCAGGAAGAATGTACTTACAGAATTCCTGCAGATTATTTATAGGGGGCTAACAGCATCAATAATTTTTTTCGCGTGTTTTTACCAAATACTACTCAGTTCAACATGTTATAAACATTTCTATGTGTTAACAATAACTTGACAATAACTTGATACGAGCTAGCTAAATATCATTTCTGTAATAAAATAAATTTTATAAATGTTTTCATACAAGATGTACCTAAATATCTATGTTACTAGAAATAATATCTAATGTATACAACTATATTACTACAAACATGTTCTGACTATTTACAAGCGCTTTTTTAAAGTCTACGTGAATAAAAACCTCTTTTATTTATTTATTTAAATATGAATATATTTTAAAGAAATTAATTGATCCTAAAATACTGTTTAATTACTTTAGCTCGTTTTTCAGACATCTATAAAATAAATTGTATAAATTTAAGTGCGGAATAGAACGGAGCATGCTAAATATTAAAAAAAATACAAAAAAATAACCACTCCAAAATCAGAGAAATGACCAACTAATCTACGTTAAAAGACTTAAATGGAAGTGGGCCGGGCACGTAGCGAGGCTACAGGACGAGAGGTGGACTAGCAGGGTAACAAAGTGGAAGGGCCAATACGGCAAGCGTCTCAAAGGCAGACCACACAGAAGATGGGCAGACGAGATAACAAAAATAGCAGTCCCCTGCTGGCCGCAACTAGCTCAAGATAGAGACCACTGGAATTCTTTAGAGGAGGCCTTCACCTTCGCCTATTGAGGGGTTCTGACATAAGAATTTGTTTAGTTTTTCAATAACCAAATTTACCTAAAATTAATATTTTTTTATAAATTTTATACTTCATACTTTCTAAACTCTGTAACATACTTGTGAGAAATATAAGGCTTTTTATTTTATTGGTGCGGGTTGGAATCGAACCCACGACCACTTTACCTCGAGTAAAAATGTCTCTAAAAATATCAAGATTTAACTAACTGAAATGTAGTAAATTGTAGTCCTTTGATAACCTCCCCTTTTTATTCAACTCAAACTAATCCAGTAGTCGTAGTGCATCGAGGAAGAAAACTCTAGTTCAATTAAAAGTTAATTAATAACTTGGAAAGAGCCATTTGTCTCAGTCCTAGGAATTTAATTGCTGGAAAAATGAGTTCCACTGAAATATATAATACGAAAGTTAAGACAACTGTTTGTTGAAGTAAAACAGAATATTTCAGCCAACTATGTGCTAGTTGGTATTTTTCTTGAGATAATAATAATAATAGTATTTTGAATAACAATCGAACTAAATTAATTTCGTCAAATTATACTATTTAATACAGCACGTCAACCGAATTACGTCCACTACTTGACAAAGGCCTCCTCGAAAGATTTTCACAATGGAGTTATAATAATATCTCGGGACAATGTCACACAGATCATCCTAGCCCCAAACTAAGCAAAGCTTGTACTATGGGTACCAGGCGACGATGTACATACTTATATAGATAGATAAATACTTATATATACATAGAAAACATCCATGACTCAGAAACAAATATTCGTGCTCAACACACAAATATTTGCACTTACCGGCATTCGAACCCAGGACCACCAGCTTCGTAGGCAGGAGCACTCCCAACTAGGCTACGGTGACCGTCAAAGTTGTGTCCTTTGTTTGGAGGGATATGCCATAATCGCCGCGTTTGGCAGACGGGTTGGCGATCGCAGTGTGATTGTCATAGTACACAGAGAGAAGCTGCTGCCCGTTCTCTGGGAGATATTCCTCCGGGACGATTTCTACGCCCCCCACGAAATGATATAGGGATAGCGATATTCTATGCCGCCTATACTATTTATTACATAAACTATCATTATTTATATTTCTTAATTCTTTTCTTTTTTTAAAAGACAACGCCCGCACTACGTAATCTAATCCCTGTGTCGCGGGGTACTTTACAAACATATAATAGTAGGCACAAATTATATCCAGACTCAGAACAACTATTTATGGGTCACACAAATAGTAGTCCGGAGCGAAACTCGAACCCGTGACACGAAGAGGCAAGGCGACTGTCTTAGCTGCTGCGCCACACGTGCCGTGCAATTTTAGATTAGTTTAAATTATTAACTATGGTTTAAAACTCACAAAACGATTGACGAAACATCTTTAATAAAAACACCACTCGTGTTCCATGGGTTTAAAATATCTATTACCAAAAGCTTTATTTAAATTCCTGTAAGCACAAGATGTGAGATGATCCCCTTACATCAGCAAGAGAGCGTTAAATATTATTTATAGTTGTCCAAAAGTGTTTGAGTGAGCCGACACTAACGATTTGGCAGTCGTCCAAAGGACGAGCGGTGACTCAGGTATCGAGGGAGTTCCTGCAACAAGCCTGATGTCATTTAGTTAAAGTATTTTAGACTTCCCGGTTATTTATGGTTAGATCTATACGCCTCTTTGTGAGCTGACTTTCAGACGAACACTACTAACTCGTTACATCTGGGGCAGCAGTTAAGAGAGTTGCTTCGCGTACCGGGTTCAATTCCCGCACAGTACAACTATTTTCGTGGTCCATAAATATGTTCTGTGTGTGGATTTACATTGTGTTCAACTCGCACTTGGTCGGTTTAAAATGTAAAGGTTATCAATAAAGTTCCCTAAAAAGCCGAAGTTGAAATAAATACCGGCCAAGTGCGAGTCGGACTCGCGCACTAAGGGTTCCGTACCATTATCTATAAAAACGTGCAAAAAATTCAGAGCAAAAAATTCACGTTTGTTGTATGGAAGCCTCCTTAGATATTTATTTTATTTTGTTGTTTAGTATTTGTTGTTATGGCGGCAAATAACTATCACGGTTCATGAGATACAGCCTGGTGACAGACGGACAGACAGCGAAGTCTTAGTAATAGGGTCCCGTTCTAGAAATGGTGGCGGCGAAGAGTTGAGCAAAAACCCTTATGCAAAATCAACAACTTACAACAACGACGACTTATTTACTCGTGATTGTAACAAATAGAGCATGCGTTGCCAGCAGTTCAATGTAAGAATGATCTAGTCCAGATCACAATGTAACTAAGGCAATATCTACAAATCCTTTGCTATCAAAAAACAGCACTAACTTTTATCAACCTTTAGGCCAGACATGAACAAAGATAATTAATTTATCCTTTGTTTGAAATAGCTTAGGTAAATTTGTTCAGAATAATAATAGACATTAATCTTAGCTACAGATTGTTCAAAAGAAATATTGCTTACCTTAGTTAAAAATAAAACCCGTGTATTAATATATGCATCTGTTTACTGATAAGATAAGCGCGGCCGTCGTTATAAACACAAGATCCTCCATAATAATAATTCCTTAATATAGACAAAAACCACTCATACAATATGTAGTAAAAATATAGCTAAAACTATATATTTCGATAATTAAACTTAAACATAATCTCGTTGACAATAACTTAATACACGCTAACTAAATATCATTGCTATTATACATTTTTCATACAATCCGTGAATGAAATGAAAAAGTCATTTATTCCGTTAACATTACATTTGTGTGGAATCGTCACTTTTTTTTACCCTTCCGTGCAGTGCATGACGTGGCAGCTACTGAGAAACACTGCCAGAAAACTCAGTAGGAATCCTGCGTGTACCTAAATATCTATATAACTAGAAATAATTATGTATACTTAATTATATAACTACAAACACGTTCAGACTATTTACAAGCGCTTTTTTTAAGTCTACGTGAATAAAAACCTTTTTTGTTTTATTTATAATAGAGTTTTATTCATCCCTAGAAGATTTGAAGACTATACCAATATATTATGTTACACAATATTGATATCTGCCACAATTATGGCCGACCGGCTCGTGTTTGTAGATAAATGCTCTTGCTGAAGAAGTTACAAAATCTGCTAATTTCGAAAATCTTTTATTGAATTTTTTAGACTTTATAACTTTTCCAGAAAAGGGGTTTATCCACGAAAACGAACCCATTTGAACTGCCGAAAATAAATTACTGGCAAACAAATCTGGCAAAACGAAAGGAAAAATAAAAAGTCAGTCATAGTCCAATTTCCGTCGTTTGATAATTGAAACAGTTCAGTTTTACAATAGGAATTCGAACAATAGGAAAGCTGTTTTCTTTCTTATACGTTTTAGAATGACGATGTGCAAAGTACACGTTGTTATTTCAAAGTACAAGTTGTTATGTTATTTCATAGATCGTTAAATACATAAATAAAATAAAATATAAAAGGTTTTTATTCACGTAGACTTTAAAAAAGCGCTTGTAAATAGTCAGAACATGTTTGTAGTAATACAGTTATTATTTCTAGTTACTTATTACAGATATTTAGGTACACGGAATGTTAAAACATTTATACAATTTATTTTATAATGGCAGTGACATTTAGCTAGCTTGTATTAAGTTATTATCAAGGAGATTATGTTTAGTTACTTTAAGTTACATCCCTTATTAATGTGACACCGTGTATATACAATTGTTGTTTGTATTCATTGTCACACAATGTATACTACGACCACCGCTATTTACTCCATCTTCACATAATTATCTTTTTATTAATTTATATAAAAATTGTACCTACCTCATCTAATTATAACTTCGAAAAAAATTACAAAATAGTTAATAAATTTAATTTATTGGATTTATTATTCCATTTAATATTATAATTTCTTATTTTATATATTGAAAATATATCGTTCACAGATTAGAATGATTAAAATAGCGCCCCAATCGACAAACGGCCCATGCTAGATAGTCAGGACTCCAAACAAGGAAAATCCTCACAATATGCGTCGTTTTCAAAAGAACCGCAAATCACCTTATTATATCTATCACTAGTAATTACCTATCTTTTTCATAATTACTATGTTACAAATAAACGCAATGTTAACATCAAAATTAAATTAGTTATATAGGTCATGATCCGGAACAGTGGCAAGACATATCAAATAAATAATGCTAAAAAGTTAAAAAATGAAAGTTTCTGAATAATATAATAATAATCATGAAAGTAAAACACGCACAGATATGTGCAATGTACAGCACATGAAGGAAACAAAATGCAATAATGTAATTGGGCAATTTAGATAATGGAGAGAACATTAAATGAAAGTAGCGGTCAAATGAGCTTGGTGTAGAGTAATATTTTTTTCTATAAACTGGAGGCAAATAAATGGCTTGCCCCTGTTAGTCTAATCGTTAGTGACCTTGAGGGCTAAATGAGAGATCGTGGGTTCGATTTACACCCGCGACAAATCTTTGTGTGATGAACACGATTGTTTCATCTGTGTCTGGGTGTAATTTATCTATATCTATATATATATAAATCAATGCCACTTTTCGTTGTTATGTTATAACTCAACAACGCCTTTACCGATTTGGCTAATTTTGGTCTTGAATTATTC
Source organism: Pseudoips prasinana (assembly GCA_951640165.1). Classification (NCBI taxonomy): domain Eukaryota; kingdom Metazoa; phylum Arthropoda; class Insecta; order Lepidoptera; family Nolidae; genus Pseudoips; species Pseudoips prasinana. Next base: position 13,615,047 of record OX621254.1, read on the forward strand.
GTGGAATTCCAGGGAAGGTTTGTACGTAGAGAAAATTGAAAAAAGACTTGAAAAAGTGTAAAATCAACATCTTTTAGCAATTTAAAATATTTTTTTGTTTGAATAAATGAACTTAATAATCATTTTTTTATTACTATGCCTTACACGTAGCGAAGAACGTACCGGGCCGCTAGTTATATATATATTTTAACATGACCTATACAGTTAGCCTGGCTTTCATTGCTTCACTGGACTATAGAGGCGAGCGAGGGCTCCAGCCGTCTAGCTATACTACAAACTGAGTACTCGACCCGGAGGGCACCCTCTGTGTATATATTTAGAAATATATAGAAAGAAAGAAAGCTAAAAGATTTCTTCAGAAAATTGCACAGACAACAAGAATATAAGATAACATAATGAAAAATAAAATAAAAACAGACACTAGTTGCCCGTGCAAGCCTGAAATGGCACCATCTCAGCATTAGCTAGAACATTTTATTGTTCTAGCGCTGGTAATTCTGATATATAAGTATGTTTATCAGTTGAAACTTGTATGGTTGCCGCAGTACAGGCACTGCCTAATAGTCTGGCACATGAACTGTCTAGTTCAGATGCCAGACTGTTAATCGCTTAAAATGTCTCAGATTCCGCAACGAATTTAATCAGAAAGAAACAAAGAGTACGAAAAAAGTAATTCCATTTCTACTGCCGGAAAAGCTAGCAACCAAACGTATAAATAACCGTTCCATAATCCTCAGTACTAAGGATAATTTAATACTAAATATAATTGAAACGTAATAATCAAGGAAAATGTATTAAAATCTTGCTCGAGGATAACGCTTGCGGTGTTCGTGATATTGTTTCATTCGATCATTAATTTTAATTATTTTATTCGAAAGATTGAGTTCATTGAACAAAAAATTATGTTATAAGTAGAAAAGATCATTTTAAACAGGTTATACGATTATAAAGTTTCGTTGATTATAATAATATCCTATGACATTATTTACAGACGACCACCTGATCCCAAACTAAGCAGAGCTTGTACTATGGAAATCAGATAACTGATATACTAAATATACTAATATTTTATTTGTACATAAATACATACTTATATAGATAACTAGCTGCGCCCCGCGATTTTACCCGCGTTAATCTTTATAAATAATAGCCTATGTGTTATTCGGATATATAACCTATATGACTATAAAGTTTCATCAAAATCCGTTCGTTAGTTTTTGCCTGAAAGAGTAACAAACATCCATACATTCATCCATACTCATCCACAAAATTTCACATTTATAATATTAGTAAGATTACACTCAGACTCGGACAAGCAGACATGTTCATGCACACAAATATCTGCCCTGGGTGGGACTCGAACCCACGACCTCCGGCGTGAAAGGCAAGCATTTGCCAACCACGCCAACAGGCCTGTCGTTTCGTTGATTACTTTTGCATATAAACGGTATAGTAATAATGCTGAACTAGAAATCGGCACCAGCTTACACAGGTTCAGACGCCAGCCTACCACAATCTGTTATTTTTTATTGATTTTCAACTTTTATCACATAAGCATAAGGTACACTTTCTATTGGGGAAATTTAACAGATTGGGGTAGCTTGATGTGCTGTCGTCTGTACATAGAGGCAGATAAACTAGGTCTGCAAGGCATTTTGCTCCTTGAAAACGTATAGCCGAGTGTAGTTAAATAGATGTCAATACTTTTTACATTGATTTCAATGTTGACAACGTCACAGTCTACAAAGCTTATCATCATCGATGCATATAAAATATCATGCGGGGAAGTGTTTGGGGACCGCCAATAGAAGTGAAAACTATTTTTTCATTTCTCATACTCGGAAGGTAGTGTTTATTTGATCCGAGTAGCGAGTGTAAGATGCTACTTCCCACCTTTGGGCGGTAAAGACTCATAGTAATTTCTTCCCTTTCTATTATGGGGATAAATTTTAAAAATAGATCTAAATTTGGTTAGGCAGTCTGCTGTAAAAAGATCTAACATAATTAAGGAAAATATGTGTACAACGCCACTAAAGAAGTTTTCACTTCAAAAATGGTCATACGAGTGTATAAACGGCCAGTGTGAATTAAAAAAAAATGTATTGGCGTCTTATAATGCTCATATTTTCTTTTTCCCCATATAAACGTTTTTTAAAACAAAAGTTTAGGTCTTTTTTATCGCTTGAAGCAGTAACAAGTCTGCCGGGTCAGCTAGTGTTGAATATTTTTGTAATATTTTATCTCAAATCGATGTACTGCAGACAAGTAAACTTTCCAATGAGTAAAGGAGTTTGAACTCTAAAAAAAGGACGCTTATATCAGTACAAGGACGAGACGCAGCCATGCGACGAGTACTGTATTCAGAACAATAGATAGGTAACGAATTTGATGGAATTATCCACTCAACAGACAATTCAGGTTTTGGACACAAAATGTCTACTGCTGGACAAAGGATCCCCAAAAGATTATCACATTGGAATTGTTTCTATCATTTGGAGGGATGTACCATAATCGCCACGCTTGGCAGACGGGTTGGCGAGCGCAGTATGATGGTCATATTAAAAGCAGAGACGCTGCTGCCCGTTCTCTAGGAGATGTTTCCTCGGGTCGACTTCGATTTTCTTTGCCATAAAGGAATCATCATAAAATGTATCATTGTTTAAATTTATCTCACCTTTTCGTGACGGGAATCCTTTTAATCATTGTAGCAGTTTCCAAGGTCCAATAATTTTCAAGATTGTAAGCATTACAACCCGCCAAATAAGAACGCTAACCATTGCCAATGTCACTAGCAAGTTTCCATCACAGATATACTATTATATGTTATTATTTAGCTACTATTAAAACTACATAACTTGACGTCCTTACATTAATAACACGTTTTTACAATGAAACCTTTCCCCACAATACAAGAAAAGCGGTTAATAATGATATGCCGATAATGTGTATGCGTATTTCCCTCCGATTTTATTGTATTCGACTGAGGTCAGCAGTATATTTTTTTAATATTGCGGTCGATGATTGCTGGTAATGAATATCATGATGGTGAATATCAATATACTCCCAGCTACAGTGGCACAGACTCCGGTAAAATCGTAACATACCCGTATAAAATTGCCGTCCTCCCTACCAACTCACCCTGGCCAGAGTTTAAATAGTCTTAGAACGCAGGTTGGGCATCTCATAGGTATATAGAGATTCTATGACAGCCAGACAAAAATCGTGCCGGTGAGGGGATAGAGCCCACGACCTCGGGCATAGCTATCAGGGCATTGGCCCAGCTAATCCTGACCTATAGGTCTAGTGCTTATTGAAGCAGTAGACCAGCAGCCCAGTCTTTTACATTTTTAGTTGTCGCTTTAGAACGCGGAGTTTCTTTTTAGAAAACAGTTATATTAATTATTTTTCAAATTATATTATGTAAGCGCAATATTTAATCGCTACAAATACTAAGATTATTATCAAATTCCAACAAAGTTTACACTCAAATTGAATAATAATAATAAAAATCAGTTCATAAAGATAAGCGTACACAAAGTAGTAAGCGATATACATATACGAAAGAAAAACTACGAAACGAATCGATAAACTCCCTCATTTCTGAAGTCGGTTAAAAACAAAGAAGGCTAATGTAACACGATACTAAACCACGGTTTAGTCAGTTGTAATCTAAGTTTAAACGTGGAATGAGTCAGTTGTCTGAAACGGTCGCAGACGATTTGTTTAACAACAGTGGCAGCCGGCGCCTTGCGCGTACGCATAAATATGAGTAAATAACGTCATCTCAACTCCCAGCCAATAACCAGTTCCGTTACTAATAAAACATAAATAGATAACAAGAATATTAGTGAGAATATTTCAAAGGGCGGATCGGGTTGCCGAATACCTGTTACGAAGCAGTTACAAAGTACTGAAGAGACTTCCACTGTTAGCATTAGCTTACAGTAGTTGCAGTGTCGAATAAGGAGTGCGACCAGTCCCTGGGACCGCTGGCGTTTGGAGGAAGAGAACTCCACTCCGGTTGAGAGTCTCGCGGACGCTCAGTGTACAGCGGGGGTACTGGCGAGATCGTTCACGAGTACCCAGAGCCGCTGGCTACCGTGGTGGTTTGTGGGTCGAGCCCCATACAACGTGCAACTGAAGCATTTCCACCACGTAAAAAAAGGGGTGGGACCAGTAAAAAAATATATTTGACGTATCTCCAAAGAATACTACAAAACTTTGTGAACTTGGAAATACCAGTCGTGGGAATTTTCTTGAATAAACCGACTAGTTACTGACTAACCAACCGGGAAAACGATAATCCATTTGCAACGGTGTCGTCGTTATCAAATCATGACTATTAAATCTTACTATTATTATAATGCGAGTCATCATGTCAGCCAAAGTACGTCCACTGCTGGACAAAAGCCTCCCCAAAGAATGGGGGGATATGCCATAATCGCCACGCTTGGCAGACGGGTTGGCGATCGCAGTTTGATGGTCATAGTTCACAGAAAATCACTGCTGCCCGGGATGAGATGGGGCGATGATATTCTATGCCGTCACCACACCGCATTATAATGCGAGTAAATAAATAATAAAAAAAAATAAAAAAGGTTTTTATTCACGTAGACTTTAAAAAAGCGCTTGTAAATAGTCAGAACATGTTTGTAGTATTATAGTTGTATACATTATTATTTCTAGTAACATAAATATTTAGGTACACATTGTATTGATAGTATTAAAACATTAATAAAATTTTATAACAGCAATGATATTTAGCTAGCTCGTATCAAGTTATTGTCAAGAGATTATGTTTCAGTTTAATTATCTAGTTTAAGTCTAATTATCTAGTTTAAGTCTAATATTTGTAATACATATTGGCAATGGTTCTGTCTATATTAAGGTGATATTATTATGACGGACCTTATGTTAATAACGACGGTCGCGCTTTAATGTTACCACCGGATCCAATGCGCCCCAACTGAGAAGACCCAGCGTAAATACCATTAATACAAGAGTAAATACCATTAATGTAGAATTTGATTTTATTAGGCCTAAGGGATGTCCTGATTCCTTACAATTGAGTCCAATTTATATATAAGTAACTTCGGTGCGCATTATAGAACCCATTAGCGCCTATTACCACGACAATTTTTTTTTTACATAGGAACCGTTAAGAAACTTTGCTTCAGTAGTAAGCCTGAAGCTTGAAAATGTATGGCAATGATCCTATAATTATCCGCTAAATATAAAGAAGTCACTGTTGAGGTTTTCCCAAGAGACTACAGCATGGGGCCCTTAAAAAAGGGAGTTATAAGGTTTCTAAACAGTCGGCAACGCGTTAATGATGCCCCTGGTGTTGCAAGAGTTCATAGGCCACACATACGGTGATCATTTCCCATCTGTTTGGTCGTATGCTTGTTTGCCAACTAGGTTGTATAAAAAAATACTGTTATAAATTCATCGTTCGGCGTATACATACTAGTTAAAAAAACCCTTATTGTGTTTGTGATTTTCATTGAAATGCAGCCCCAATTAAGCTGTAACACTAACTTCTCTTTTCTCTTTTCATCATCAGGTCACCGTTAATTTAATTATAATAGTATTACCATACATATTTAAAGTTACCTATTTTCCATTACTCTTTAATAAACCAGTAAGATTTTACTGGCATCACAAATTATCAAAGTCTCAAGGCCGTACACGCTACCCGTCTACACAAAACAAGCTACTATATTATGGGGCAACTTTAACAAGTTTGCATGATATTAAAGAACTATCTGTAAACAAATTTATAGCCACTGGCGTACGTAGATCGTATCTTGTTCTCAAGTTTTTATGTAAGTCAGATCAATCTGTATGTGGCTCCTGTTTTGCCTTCCTTCAAAAGCTTAATAGTACAGGTTTCGGGGCGTTCCGAACAGACAAGCACGTGCGGTACCAACTATCACACCACGGTGGCACTGCGCCTAGTTGTTGCCAATATTTCTTAATTTTTAGACATAGAACCTTACGAACCAAGTATGATGGAGTAAGGACTTTAAAAAGTATACCAGAAACTCCTAGATAATGTGGATCACAAAAAGGCTTGAGAATGAGTTGCTCTCAGTCACAACACAACATCTATATTTATTTCCTTTCAATTATATCGACATACAGAAAGATAAAAAAATTAAAATTAGATCATAATCATTATAAAAACTCACAAAGCTAGATGCACGTACCTGTCTGCGTGCTTAATACTATATGACCTGGTTCATGTTGTAAAACAGTAGTCGTTAAACTATGTCAGAGACCCACTGAGCCTCTTCAACAACTCTGGCAGCAGTAACATCTTCCAATTCGACAAAGAACTATAGATATTATAGAAAAAAAAAATAAGCATTTAACAAATATTACTCGTAAGTTCTAAGCTGACGGACGTAACGGGACGTAGTAATTTTTGAGATGAACTGCCTTTTTGGCAGTTGTCACGGCCAGAACTGAAGGTATAAAAAATGGGAGGATCATAACAAACTAAAGACACATTAGTATGCCAATATGATTTAAGATATTTTTGGTAACGTTTGGTTTTAGTAGCAAATCCACGCACGTCTGTGTGAATCGAATAATCGTGTTGAAACGAAGAGGTTTGTACAAAGTATAAACTGCTAAGCAACGTTTCAGTGAAAAGAATGTTGTGCCATACCAATTACATCTATCAACGCAAAAGGTAAACATTTAGGAGTTGTTAAGGGGTCGCTATTTGACCTCAATCCACGGAATTCAGTTCACAAGGTTTCGGTTGCTAAATCTATTGCAGTAACAGTTACTTTAAATCTTTATATTGAAAAATCATTAAATGAACTATTGGTAAATGAAACTTTGAACAAAATGTACACACACCATAGCACAGATACTCATGACATAATAATATAACAAGTAATTTAATATTTTTTACTATCATCAACGAGTTAGGGATTAAAACGACATATCTAATGGAAATATATCTATTACAAACCGCCTTGTAACAGATTTGTTTATTGAGATAAAATATTAACATGATCATTAAGAATCTAGCAAAGCATTCGATTCAGAAATTACCGTTGGTCATTCAACAGCAATATCTATGTTAAAGCCTGTTGGACTATTCCGCAAGAATGTTGTGACTGAGTCAATGACGGATTTCAATTCTATGTGTGTCTAGGTTAGCGAGCTAAACCTAACGTATGGCATACATTTATATCGATGCTATCGCTTTACTGGTTTGGGCAAAGCATTTGACCTTTCGTCACAACTGCTTATCCAACTTTGATTTTTTTCTGCACTAAGTTTTTTAATTTACAGTGTTAAATGTATACAGTAAGTTGCGTTAAATCGAAAATATACAGTTCTTATTAAATATAATTAACAAATATTAATAATACTATTACTTATAAAATGTCAAAATATACAAATAGAAAAATATTTAATACTTACACAAATACCAATTCAATTTAACTGATTAATCCTAGTTTTACCAAATTGTGAATGACAAAAATACAGCAAAATTTAGATTTGTTCCTGTCTATTTACATATATTTAGGGAATCTAAAATAATAGATAACCAGATTGAATTATGCTTTTCAGACGTGGTTGCACCATGAACAGCTAGATCAGCAAATAGATTAACCTTTCGTTATCTCCTGGGCGTCATCACTTGTACCTCAAACCCACCATTTCAAAAACAACTCTTGAACATATATAATAATAGTAAGTCACCCACAGAAGAGAGAGTACTTCAATCTGATAATTTAACCAGTGCTGTTATATTAACGTTCCCAATTCCTATAGAATCTTTGAAACAGTAAACTTCATCATTTGTAATGAAAGCTTTATAGAACTCAAAATAATTACTCAAGCACTCTTATTTACAATCTTTAACACACTTTGCTATTGAAGAGACCTCTGTCTCTTTTATTGAAACGACCAATAAAACTGTAACTAAATAAAAGTGCGTGTGACACTGTGACAGCGTCGTTCTAGCGGCAGTTATACAGTCCGGTTTATTTTTGAACATCCTCGTACATACAACAAAGACCGCCTGTGCCGTGTTTTGATGTTAGATGATGAAGAAATTTTAAGAAAAGGTTGGACCACTTACATTCGTATCAAAATCATCTTTATTTTTTCACACTGCATGCATGCTATATCAAATATTACTTTCAAAAACTTTACGGATGCAAACAAACGAATTGAAATAATTGCGAGTGAATACGTCAGGCGTCCTAAAATATACAATGATGCTTATTTAACTTCACATTTTAAGTAACAAATAGTATGCTTAACAGGAAGGCAATAGCCACAAAAAAGCAGTGACTAATAATAAAGTAGTCTGAGGACCTAAAACTATGCAAAATTAATAAATATATTAAGAAATAACCTCTAATAAAATCACAATTCACACAAAACATTGGTTTATGAGCACATCGATAAACTTCGTTAATTTTCGAATATCGAACGGTCGCGTGTGTTCGCTATTTTGAAAGACGAACGCGCGGTCCGCGCCGCATGCGCAGCGGTCTGAGACTGGCTGGAGACGGAGCTCATTGCACGCATCATTCACCTTTACCATCTGTCTCTTTCACACATATGAAGCTTATAAACATAAGAAAAGGAAAGTAGAAAGCTGTTAAATTTTCTCGTAATGTCGTTGCGGAGGTGTAATTTCGCAAGGCTCTATCGTCAAGGACATTTTACAAAACAATATCCGAATAAAAATAAATAAAACGTGAATTCTTTTTAGTAAAATGTCAACTGAGTGGCGGACAGGGTCTGTCCCTGTCCGACATGCAGTTGATATGGCGCGATGAATTTATTTTTAGGTCATGTCGTGCTACGCCGTTAACACTGTGTTTATGGGCAAATTAACGTATTAAAAATAGGGCTTTTATGTAAGACCGATTTCGTATGCGACGAAGTGTGTACGGACGGAAGAGGAGTGTAAATATAGACATATGATTTGTATACTTAAAACTAAATTGTCTCAGTCGTCGTTGTATTAAGTAAAGAAAAGATCGATTTTAAGTAAAGCATGGTAGCGTGACCCATAAGAATAACATAATAGCTAATAACGAAAATGGGAAAAAGCGTTTGAGTCATTTTATATTAAGTTAATAAACTCAATGCAATGACATTATAAGTATCTACCCAAGTCATAAGCACTCAACTTTTTGCTCGTAAAGAGGCAGGCATTGACAAGTGTGGAGCCATTATCAATAAAATTGCAATTAATACCCGTCGGAATGCGAGGTTTCTTGTGGCTAGAAAAGTAAATACTTTGACCTGAGTCCACATACTGCGTATATTTATTTATCATGTCGATCTGTCTACGTGAGTATTTAAAAATATCTCCGTAATTAAGAATGAGTTGATTGGTTTATTTGATTTAAAAGTGATTAAGAGACGTTTAAAGGATTTCAATTTTGTTGTAATGGAAGCAGGTGTCTGTTATGTGCCTAATTGGATAATTACCGATGTACATTTTTGTGCTCAATTTCTTATTTGTGGGATTCTAATGGTGTCAAGAATATCTAACAACATGTATAGAGTTTGTAATATGATCCATATAACACGCCTATACTAAATGTCAAGTGAAATGATAAGAATAGTATTGCCCACAATACTGTGAACTTTTTAGAAACTCCTGTAAATGTTATAATTAAAATTAACGTCAGCAGCTAACATATAGTCAAAAAATTATGTAGGTTTTTGTTTGATATAGTGATATTTTCGTATTGATAGTATCGTATAGGTTAAGTGAAGTAAAAGTTGAATTCTTTATTGGACAGCATAACTTACAGTTACAATTGAGGTACATAAATTAGGTACAATGGGAGGCCTTTGCGTTACTGTGATTTCTTCTAGAAAATCAGGTATGGAGTAGATAGACGAAGAAAGGAAGAAACTGGGAGGTAGATGTAACAACAGGTCAATTAATTTATTAAATTATACAAAAAAGATAATACAAAAGAATTAACATTGAAGATAAAGAAAGCAGGAATGAGTGAAATGATAAAAGGCAGCGGATAAATAGTTTTCCTTACTATTACTCTTAATGGTGTTATGGGCAGTGCCGTTTAATTCTATTATCTATTAATTAAGAGAATAAAACATCAGTGTACTAAATTGCATCTAAATCCGTTTAGCCAAACACTTTTATAATATTTGTAGTAAGTAAGTTTGAAAATATTTAGAAATACTAACGGTAGTCATCATTATAAAAATAACATAATATTAAGAACAGAGTCAGACGAAGCCAGAGAATAAACTATTCATAAACGTTAAGATTCATAAATATAAAATGACAAGGAAACGATCATACGTACGACAACCTCACACCACCAAAGGCCGTTATACGGAGTTGGCAAACTAAATGAATTATGGATTATGAATATACTACACATTATTCATAGCAACTTTGCATTCAGTATTTTTATGCGTTATGTGTCTATCATAGGCAGTGAAACCTCAGTTATACAGTTACACTGAGAAAAGAAAATAAGAAATTGGTATACCTACATAGTGAGTAAGTAGTCTACATGTAGATGAATGATGAATTATGTAGATAATGCAAGGCATTCGTTTTCAAAATTATAAATATTAAATATATTATAAATATTAAATATGGTGAAATGCGAATGAACACTGTAATTAAAATGTCGGTAGTATTAAAGTTGATTAACTTGAACTTAAAGCTTAAGAAAAATTCTCACATCCAGGAATAACATGATTTTCAAAATACGTTATTTCTTTATTAATTATCTCAAGTGGCTCCCCATCCGCCTTCGTAGCAATGCCCCTCATATTGTGTCTCTAGTTTATGTCCTTCACAAGCCCTCATCTCCCGCCTACCTACGGGAGCTTTTCTCGTTTATTCATTTACCTGACTCCTGTAGGTCATGCCTAAAATCCCTCCTTAAGTTGCCTATACACAAAACCGCTTTTTTACTCCTACTCTTTTAAGGTGTGTGCGGCCAGGTTGTGGAATTCTCTTCCGCCTAACATGCGGAACATTTATTATTCAAGAAACGTGTGAAAGAACATTATTTTATATCTATTGTATCCTATATATACCTCTATGTAGTGTGCATTAAATAGTCTTTGTACACTACTACACGCGCTCTTCTCTTTATCTAATTAGTTTCTCCTCTCACGGATCTACTGTAAGAGATTTCTATTTAAATGAGCAGTACTTTTGTGCAATGTTTCTTTTTGTGTTTACATAAATGATTAAATAACAAAAAATAGGTCATAATATTATCATTCTATCATCGCACTATGATTTAAAGAAGCTGAAATAGATTAATTGTGATTCGATAACTTTTAGACCCGTAAATTAATTGTGTATCCAAATATGGTACGCCACGTTTAGATCAACAGTTGAATCAAAGAAAGAAATAGGCTTAGATACTTGTAAAACAAACATACTCGTATTATTTGAACTCGTATCGGCGATATTATTGCAAAGTGATACATATATGGCTTGAACAGGTGTAAAAGTTATTCTACCACAATCTTAGGAAGAGTATGATTCAATATCTTTTACACTTTTAATACTTTTACATTTATAAATATTATTAAAGCTAGTGTCGGCAATATTTTACTAACATCTCAGGCAGTATCTTCTAGACTCAAAGCAATGGTGACGTTGGTAATGAGTCATGTGAATATTAATATTCTATTGCGTTCATGTAGAACATTCACTTTTTACTTAAGATTGTGTACATGAGAAGCAAAGCTACATTGTCCGTAAAAGTGTATTCCAATAATACCAACATTAACTTAAAAGATTTATTACAAACTAGCAGCTACATTCAATAAGGCTACTTTCTGCTTAGTGTCTTTTACAAGTATTGCGATTTATTGTTATTTATTGTTAACTCTTTTAGCTACTACTTACTGCGTTATTCTCACATTACGTCTCAGAATTTTGAGTTTAATACGAAGAAAATTAACTATTAAAGTAAAATTAATTTATACAAAGATACTATTTACTATCTCCGCATACATTTTCATTAAATACTCTCCATTTTTCGACGGGCCCGTTGGCCTGGTTGGTAAATGCTTGCCTTTCACGCCGCAAGTCATGGGTTCGGTTTCCACCCAAGACAGATATTAGTGTGCATGAACATGTGTGTTGGTCCTGAGTCCGGGTGTAATTATCTATATAAGTATGTATTTATAGAAAACTAGTATATGTAGTATATCAGTTACCTGGTTACCATAGTACAAGCCCTGCTTAGTTTCGGATCAGATGGCCGTGTGTAAATAATGTCCCAGGATATTATTATTAGTTACTGCGTTATTACTCTTAGAGGTAAGGAAGAAAGAAGTAAGGAAGTAAGGTAAATTTACACAAAGATAATATTTACTATCTTCGCATACATTTTCTTTAAATACTTACTTAATTTTACTATAACCTCAGAAATGAATATAAACGTATCGCTTGCGATGGTCACCAGGTTTTATTTCAAATCGTGAATATGAATCGTGACCGGCTCCGAATAGGTTAACCTATACCTGCATGTGTAGTAATTGAAGTGCTAAGTTTAAGTTCTGCTTTGTGCCCGCCGCCGTTTTTACTTTCCATTTTATTATTTCCCCGGAGTTACCGTTTGAATTATATGTAACGTGTTTCTTCATAGCACATATAATTCCCATCCAATATACAGGAATAAAAATTCCAAAAACGGTTTCCTGAATTTTTCCTCTAGTGCATATAACAATTATTTGGATCAAATCAGTATATTACGACCATTACGGTCGCGCATACTGCAGTACTTCGGAGATGTCTTTAGACGGGATATCGACTCCATAGAATGACTGTGTAAAGAAAAGTGGAGGGAACCAGATCGCGTGGCAGGTCACCTATGCGCTGGACCAAGTGAAATTCGAAGTAGGAAGCTACGTATCTGACTTCGCCAGACAGTCCGCCAACAGAGAGAGATGGCGGGAAATCGTGAGGAAAGTTGTGTCCACCTTTACCACCGACGTGGATGCCTCGATGTGACCACGACCGCTCTGCCAAGAGCCATCTGATCCCAAACTAAGCAGAGCTTGTACTATGGAAAGCAGATAACTGATGTACCACTTACACTACTTTTCTTTTGTAAATACATACAGCGTGGCCGAGTTCTTCTTCTTAGCGAGTCGATGGCTATCTAAATTGTGTCAGCTCATAACTTTAACGAGAATCGCATCATCAGTTCTTTAAGCGTGCAGTTGTAAGGGCACGCGCGACATGATAACAGATGTCCCATAGTCTGTGGGACTACACCACATTTGCAATGCAGGCTGCGATCATGGATGTATCCCCACCAGAACAAGTTGTCCCTGCTACGACCAACCTGGGTTCGAAGCAGATAACTGATATATTAGATATAGTACTTTTCTGTTGTAAATACATACCTACTTAGATAGATAATTACACCCTGACTCAGAACAAACAGACATGTTCATGCACACAAATATCTGTCCTGGGTGGGAATCGAACTCACGACCTGCGGCGGCAAAGCAAGCATTTACCAACCACAAAAAGAACGAATATAATTTATTTCCAAGGCCTACACAAATTATTTACACTTCCGATAGTCACATTTCCTAATCTAACGTTACTAGTAAATCTTGCTTAGGATTTAGGTACACTTATTGGAAAAGTTTGGTTTACTACTTGGCCCAACTTTTGTTCAAAGACCGACGCGACGGAGCTTTAGTGTCGGGTATTTCGGTGTCCCAATGTGGTAGACTTTGGTGTCCGGTGCTATTTATGAACCGCTCGAGTATTTTATTATTCTGTCTCCAACTTGAATATTACTACTTACCCTCAGATGTGGCTGGGAAGGGTTTAGATTCCCTTTTCTTCGATCCGAATGAATAATTCCGACAAGATGTACAAAGGTTATTTGATTACACTTTATATATACTAGCTGTGTCCCGCGGTTTTACCCGCGTTAAACATTATAAATTATAGCCTATGTGTTATTCGGATATATGAGGTATATTACTACAAAGTTTCATCAAGATCCGTTCGGTAGTTTATGCGGTAAAGAGTAACGAACAAACACACTCACACACTTTCGCTTTTATAATGTTACTGTGATATTTTATATTGACTTCCTCGTCGGTCTAGCGGTAGCGTGTGCACCCGCAGAGAACGAGGTCCTTGGTTAAAATCCCGGGTCGGGCCAAAAGTGATATTGGGACTTTTATGTAAAAAGAAAAATTTCTCAGCATCTGCCCGAAGTCTGGTAGTTGGCGGTATTTATTTATTTGTCACCAATCTTACATCTACCATTACAGGATACATCCCAATGCAGTAGCGAAGACCCCAACTTGTCTACTTCCCACAACATATTTCTTTATATGCTGTCCTTGTAAATTCACTCAGTGTACAGTGAAACACGTCCAATTCCGAAGCAATATCGTTGAGAGTGCGCAGTGCGCGCGTCAATGGCGCCTCCTTCAGTAGGTTAGTGCGCGCGCGCGGCAGGCTCAGCATTATACCCCCGTGCCTTGGAAAGAACTTAAGCCGTCGGTCAAGCACCTGACCTCTTTCCGGTTGTGTCACTAGGTATCCCATCGGATCATGAGAGTGATGGAATAGAAAGTACGCCTGTGTTTGCAGATGGCTAATCTCTATTGATACAGGCTACCGTGGCCGAAATTCGGCTAGGAGGACATTATATTTCACTTGTTCGTCTTGATTTTATTTGAAATGGACTTTGTGTTGATATTAGGGAATCAATTTCAGCTATCAACTAAATTGAGTTCTAGTCTATTCGTGAATCATGATTGCTACACTTATAAAGAGGTCAAATAGACCACATTCGGTCAATGTCATTTAATTTGGTATACGTACAGACGCCAGCACATCAAGCTACCCCAACCTGTCAAAATTCCCCAATTGAAAACTTATAGGTACTTTTGTGATAAAGTTGTAAAACTATAAAAGAAATTTGACAGATTGGGTTAGCTGGAAGTGCTGGCGTCCGTACATACTGTACACACTTTATTTTTATTTAAAAAAGACAACGCCCGGACTAGGGAATCTAATCCCTCTGTCGCGGGGTACTTTACAAACATATAATGGACACAAATAACATCCAGACTCAGAACAACTATTTATTCGTCACACAAATAGTTGTCCGGCGCGGGGCTGTCTTAGCTGCTGCGCCACAAGTGAAGTCTTAAATAAACTCATATTATCTCAGTTCGAATGAGCCAGCTCGATGTTAAATACCATCAGATTGCAAACACGTCATTTTAATTAAAAACTATATGTTGTCTAGTCCATATAAAGGCAGAACCTTTCGTGACGGGTGTCTACAAAGTCCTATTAAATCAAATGATTTGCATAGCAAAGGGGCAGGCTGATTGGACTATAAATAACAGACTGTCTATATAAATTGAAATTAAATACAGAATGTACAGACGCCAGCACATCCAACTACCCTAATCTGTCAAATTTCTTTTATAGATTTTTAACTTTATTACAAAAGCGTAAGGTTCACTTTCTATTGGGGAAATTTGACAGATTGGGGTAGGTTGATGTGCTGGCGGCTGTACATAGAAAGGGCGATATCAGCTAAAATTAAAAGTGGTTACAATGTATGTTTGTATGTATATCGAGCGACCGATCTACAACAAACTTTTTAAGCAAAACATTAAAGCAATATTTATGTATTCATTCATTCATATCAGCCGAAAGATACCCACTGCTGGCCAAAGGCCTCCCCCAGACATCTCTACTTGCCGGTCTTGCGCTATCCGCATCCAGCGACTTCCAGCGCCCCTCACAAAATCATCGGTCCATCTTATAGGGGGCCTGCCCACGCGTCTTCCGGTCCGTGGTCGCCACTCGAGAACCAATCTGCCCCAACTGCCGTCGGCTCTACAAGCTATGTGCCTTGCACATAATAAAACATTTATCCTTATAAATTCTGACTAATAATATGTCAATATTCACTAGAATGAAAATTATAGATTTTGTTTTTAAGTTTATTTTTATTTTATAGAAAAGGTTTTTTATTCACGTAGACTTTAAAAAAGCGCTTGTAAATAGTTGTAACATGTTTGTAATAATATAATTATGTATACATATTTTTTTCTAGTTACATAGATTTTTAGGTACACGGATAGTATGAAAACATTTATAAAATTTATTTTATAATAGCAATGATATTCAGCTAGCTTGTATTAAGTTATTGTCAAAGAGATTATAGATATCATCATCTATATATTGTGTTCAGTTTCTGAACTAATTTTAGTATCATGATCTCATATCCTTCGAGAGAAAAGTTCCTATAATGAGAAAAGAACATGTTTAATTCTGAAACAAACTCAATTTTTATCTCATAATAAGAATACGTGCTTTGGCAAAACTTTGATCTCGTCGATAGAACAAATTAAACTGTGTAGTAAATTTTCTTTAATTTTAAACTCTTCCTAAAATGATCAGTGATCTCATCGACTCAAACACCAATTAAGAGGTTTGCTGGAGGTTGCTTAACCTACCTCTGTAAAATGCTAGTATAATATTTTGAAGTTAAAAATGCGCGAACCATTAATCTTTCACTGCATCCTATTAATTAATTCATTAATAATAGCTCGAATGCAATCAATATCACCGATAGGCTCAATTTATTTATTTTTTACAATAAAGCAAATCCACTTCTTAATTTACATTTGCTTTTTATCTTTGAATGTGTTAAATGGATAAAGTAATACATATACACATACATACATAGATTCGCGCCTGTTTCCTAGAGGCGTAGGCAGAGACAACGGCGGACTCTCTTGTTTAGGGTATTTCTGACCAGGTCAGAACGTCTCCGATAAAGGATAGAGTAATATACTACAATAATGTTTAGGGCACTTCTGACCTGGCCTTTCTTGAGAACGTCTCCGATAAAGTATAGAGTAATATTCTACAATAATGTTTAGGTTACTTCTCACCTGGCCTTTCTTGAGAACGTCTCGGATAAAGGACAGAGTAATATTCTACACTAATGTTTAGGGTACTTCTGACCTGGGCTTTCTCGAGAACGTCTCCGATAAAGGATAAAGTATTATTCTACAATAATAATCTCTGCAAACCCCCTGTTGTCAGCTATCAAATACGCTTCATCGTGTGATTAACGATGGTGATGTTATGACTAATATTTACGATCAAAAACATCAATCTGTTTATAACGCCGTCAATCGCATGAACGCTCAATTCCTCTTCATTTTACGGCTCTTTTGAACTTCGAATTATGTTTGAGTATTCACGAATGGAATTCCATTATTCGATATTATGGGACCCATTACCATACCTTCAAGTACACCTCATCTTTTTTAAAAATAAAGGTAATAAAATACAGTCTTCATTATTTCATAAAAGAACAGATTGGATATTTGTCTTCTATATCGAATCATATCATTGAATATGAATAACCACTTATCATTACAGCTATAATTCGGATCAATTTGATTGGTATACTGTATCAAAAGCCTCTAATGCATAATGACATGATTATGCCTATTGGAAATCTATCAATACAAATTCTGATTAAAGCAAATTACGTACGATTACTGGGTACTAATTTAAATACGGCACTATATCGCTATGGCAAACCAAAAGTTCCAAGATACCATGACTCAGTCGATAGTTAGAACAAATGCTTCCGTTGGGTACCATATTCTAAGGATCTGGTGCCATAACCATGACGTAATGGATCCTTAAATGAAACAAAGTATGATTATCACTGAACCCGATTGCCGTAGTACTAACAATTCATCCCTAGTTTATGATTCTGGAGTTTCAACAGTCTTACCACATTTAAACAATCAATCTAACCATCAACAGAGTTCTGATTTTGGTACAACTCATGGTCAGGAAACACATGTATAGAAGCGTAGATTAGTATTCCCTCGCCGTATCGTCTCGCTAGTTCTTGTTCAGACGGAGTTAGTACTGCAATAAGACAGTATTGGCTAGACTTTTACTGAACATTTATTGATCACTCAATGTTTGACTAATCAAATTTGATAGCACCGATATTATAGTATACTGGGTCATTATTGACACACGACCATCTGACCCATAACTAAGCAGAGCTTGTACGGAAGCTTGTATGGAAACCAGATAACTGATATACTACTTATCTTTTGTAAATACATACTTTTACAGATAATTACACCCAGACTCAAGACAAACAGACATGTTCATACACGAAAATATCTGTCCTGGGTGAGAATCCAACCCACGTGAAGGGCAAGTATTTACCAACCACACCAGCCTGCGTCGTAATGTTACGAACTTTAAAAAAAGTTAACGGTAACTTAATTTGGATTTGTATTTCTATGTGTTGTGACGATCTCTAGAAGCCGCTTGATGGGGGTAGAGCAGGATCGGCAATTGTGGTAATCTTTGGGTGAAATCCATGTCCAGCAGTGGACATCTTTCAGCTGATGTTGATGATGGTGAGGCGCTCATGTCAGTTGCTCTCACCAGTCTGATTGTTGAGGTTAAGCATTTTGTCGGTCAATCTATAGACCGGGTGACCGTATAAGTGGGTACATTTTGTGTGTCTCCGCACCGGAGCTCACGTTAAGCTGTCTATCAAAGCTGTAATCATTAGACAACAGTCAAAGGCCTATTGAACGGTTTGGAAATTCTGACGCTGGAGTAAACATTGCCCATTTGAATGTAGAAGTGAGTAGGTCGATATCAGTAAACGTCTAATGGTAAAAAAATGCGGATCACTCTATGGGGACTGCCGATAGAAGCATAAAATAATTGTCGACAGGTCACTTGAGAAATACACTCTGTTTATACATATAATGCATACTTATGATGAACGGAGGCATATATACACAGTAAACATATAGCTAATGGGAAGCGTGCGGTGCGATGACGCGAGTTCCTTGAATTTTGTTCACCTAAAAAGTGTTCAACGCTCCTAAAGTGGTTTTCACTTCAATATGCTTGTAATTTTGTTGACTGCCTCGTTGGTCTAGCAGTAGCGTGTTCAACCGCAGATAATGAGGTCGTGGGTTTAAATCTCGGGTCGCTGAAATTATTTTTTTTTCGTAAAAAGAAATTTCTCAGTATCAGCCCGAAGTCTGGGAGTTGGCGGTATCACACCCTCGTGCCTTGGAGAGCATGTAAAGCCCTCGGTCCAGTACCTGACCTCATTCCGATCGTGTTGCTAGTCGTCCCAGAGTTTGCGGACACGGTTGTGCACTATAATATGTCCTGCGCAATTGGCTCGTCTTCATGTGTGTCCGCAAACTCTGGGACGACTAGCAACACGATCGGAATGAGGTCTGGTACTGGACCGAGGGCTTTACATGCTCTCCGAGGCACGAGGGTGTGATACCGCCAACTCCCAGACTTCGGGCTGATACTGAGAAATTTCTTACACTGAGAAATGCATGTAAAACTTAGACATTTTCAGTATAGTTTCGTGATCCAAGATATTGCTAAATTAATTAAAAGGTAGACTATGTCCATAAAACATGAATGGAAGTGATCGTTTATCTAAAGCTTTAATAGAAACTACTCAATAGAATACAGTTAAGCTACTAATGGACCATCAATTCCATTGAATATAGACTTGATTCCTCCACTAGTGCAAACAAGCCATTATATAAACAAAACGGCTTATTCCATTCAACTACACCAACTGTTGAATATGTATCGACACAGTTATGGCAAGGAAAGAGCCGAGCTAAATCAACCTATAATAACCCAAGAATCACTTATTTCTGAGGAACTGTTTTCAAACTGTTAGAGAATTTACGAAATTAAGCCTTATACATTAAAACAGTAGGTATATAATTGTCTGTTGTTTGGCTGGTTTCACTGGTTCATCCAAATTTGTACTATTACTCCTTGGGAGTTGGTGAGTACGGAATTTCACTACCCAAAGAATCGGCAAACTACTTAATGTAGCCTATACTCCGTAATATATTCATCACCCACGCACTTCCAATCTTCGCCACGTCTCTGATGAGAACTGGGGACATCCCCCACGTGTAGGATAAATGTTATTAGCAGTATATTAATAAGTTAAAGTCTACGGATGCGGGAGGATAAACTCCTATGTCATCCAGAGATATCTGAAGGATCTGAGTCCGAATTAAATATCAGACGTAAAGAAAACCGAGAAGGAGCGTGGAAAATACTTAAAGCCAATATCTAATGTCTTCCGAGAGAGACAAAGAAGACAATTTTATGTATTATCCTTACAAATTTATTTTCTTGTCGCCGAGCCCAAACCAGAAAAGCGCATTTATCTGAAAACCAAAATTAAGAAAATGTCTTTTTCTTTTCAAATTCTCCAACGATTTGCTTATTATCAATACTGATAAGGTTCTTATAGCCAATCATCGGTCCGTATGTTATCAACGAGGCAAAACACCTAGACACTCTGTCAATTTCCGTGCATCTCCTTGTTTCGGAAGTCATGATAAGGTGTCGGTTCCTGTTGTAGTTAACGGGCGACATGAACTACCCTGACAACAGGGTAACCATTGCCCATATGATAAAGAGGAGTCCCTATAGATTAGAAATCTACGGGTGACGGACTTGTTACTTCGCGAAAGTTAATCTGAAGTTGATATTAATGACATCAAGTCCATAGGCATTCGTACAAATCATAATTCCGTATACGATCTGTACGAATGCCTATGGACTTGATAACCATAACTTACTGTAAGATTCTAGATTTGTCTTTAGAATCGCGTGACCATAAATTAGACGTCTCGCGTGTACAGCGCACTAAGAATTAATTCACCCACTTCCTATGTAAGGCAGTATGACAATTGTGTTTTTCCTTTACCAAATACTAAGAAGGAAAGAATAATTTTGTCATTAAGAAGAGGAAGATTTAAATAATTATGATGTCAAGTGACTTAAGGAAAATACAAGCGACTAAGATATTCCATGTAATGACGATGTGATGGCGATTTTCCAATCATTATTGATCAATTGATGTGTATCTAAATACAATGGGATCATCATCAACATCATATCAGCCGAAAGACTTCCATTGCTGGACAAAGGCCTCCCCCAAGGATCTCCAAAATGGTGGCGGAAGCGCAGCGTAGGCAGGCCCCTTACAAGATGGACCCCTACAAGACCGCCAATGGGATACTGGAGGTAGTTTGTAAAAAAATAGTGCCCACATTGTGATATTAATATTACAATTTGGGGATTATGTTATTTGCTTAAAATCTGTTTCTATATGAGAATGTATGCTGCAGTTTTTCTCAAACATAATACATTTAAAATACGACCGACGATATTCGAATTTATCCACAACAACGTATCTAAAATGTTTGGGATTTTGTTTGAGAAAAAGACAGCTGCAAATCAATATGTTCAAAGAGATTGAATCCTTTCCTCGAAATCAAACGAAACTTGAGTAGCTAAAACTTTCTTTGAACACCATCGCGTCTTACATACAATTTCCTGCATTGAAATAATACCTTTGAAAATAAATGTACTTTGTTAGGTAACATCTATCGCATATACCTACCAATTTAAAACCAGCTTCCGCTTAATTTAAAACGATCGAATAATTCACGCGCGCAGAAACTGTATTATATTACTCCCTTATAACATTACTTATCTGCTAGTGACAGTCCGGTCAAAATCGGTCCAGCCAGCAGACATTAGCCAGAACAAACAAGAACTTTGGATTGATTATGGTTATAAGTACCGTATATAGGTACTTTCATAATCATTTAGTAAATAAAATAAATGTCTTGGGAGTACTAGCACATCTGATCCCAAACTAGACAGAGGCATAAACATACTTACGAGTAAAGAAAGAAAGAAAGAAATAATTTTATTTTCATAACATACGAAAAATACACTCAATTTTAAAAACCAAAAATTCAATTTTAAACATTATTAATTTATCCGTACTGGTATGAAAAATGGCCCTATCTCAGCTAGTACTGAATTTCTGCAGTGCTGATCTTCCGATAGGGCCATGTATCACATATAGATTTGACTGGGTGGGGATTCACGGCAAGCCACTGACTTAGCAGTCAGGGTCTTTAACCACTACAACTGCAGGCCAGGTAATAGTAAAAACTAGTTAAGTAACAATAATAATATCCTGGAACATTATTCACACAAGACAATCTGATCTGGCAGAATGGTTGGCGATCGCAGTTTGATGGTCATAGTTCACAGACTGCGTGCGGCAACCCTTCTGCCGAGACGTGGCGTATACCCTCATTCCTTGTGTTATGATTTCCAAATAATTGGTAACATTTTTGGTGATTTGTTTACTTAAAAAGGTATCATTTTGTTTTGTATTTAATTTAATATTTAATAAAACGATATAATCTGCCTAAAAGAGATGAATGAGCGGAATGGCCGATGCATTCAGTTCATTCCCGTTCATGCCATTCGGCATGCTCGCCTAATTGGGCAGAGCTCACGGAGCGCTGGAACCGAAACGTTGTTAACAAGTATCGTGTTTTGTATGTACATTCATTTATTATAATGCTGAAGTGAATTGGTTTAGTTTAAGTTGGATAAGTGTTGTAATGGTGCAATCCTGAGGAGTTGAATATACGTATATGTTTGCTGAATAATGTGTTTTCTTATCATCTCAGAAGTGGAAATTACCCAGGAAAAAGGTATGTAGACCATATTTAAAAATAATATAAAGATATAATATGATTAAACCGCTTGTAATTGGTCATACTTGAAAATAATTGTTAAATAATCACCACGTTCAAGGGTTTGTGTGTAGGCATAAAGCAATTTTATGGATTCAAGGCTTTGTGTTATATCCAAATAAATGTTAATTGCGTAGCAACCCATACGGTCAGGGCAACTCTCTGATAATGGATTATCCTGTGTAAACTGTGTTATATAACTGTGGGCGCGGGTACGTGGCCGGGGCTTCTCTCTGGCAGTACTAATAAGCACACATTACGTATATAGTGGCCGAACGTATTGTGTGCGTTCGAGATGGATAAAATTGAATTTTGATACCTTTATGGCTACATCCATAAACTTCTTGGAATATTTAAATGGAAATCGTTGAATATATTTATTTGATGGAATGATTAAATTACAAGCACCATTATGTAGATTTTATATTGTTGGTTACTTAAATTACTGCTATGATTATTTGTTTTATCTATACTTCTGTACTAATATTATAAAGAGGAAACGTTGGTGAGTTTGTGAGATGGTGTCGTTGTAAGGGATAATCTCTGGATATACTGAACCGGTTCTTAAAATTATTTCACCAATAGAAAGCTACGTTGTTGTGTTTTATTAATCTTGAAGTATTACGGGGGACAAACGGGCAGGGACAAAAATACTTATAATGCGGAACGATGTCCGCGGGTATTGCTAGTGGACAAATACAGTGAGAATTTTGACCAGTTTTGTTTGGGGGCGTACTATGTAACTTTGATGGTTAATTAAGTGAGTAGCTATCTCACTGGATGGTGGACAGGATGCTAGTCATCGGATAAAGTTAGTTTGGAAGCGTACTATGTGCCTTCGCTGGTTAATTGCGTGAGTAGGTATCTTCTAGATGATGAGCGGGATACTAGGCGTTGGATAAAGTTAGTTAGGGGGCGTACTATGTGACTTCGCTGGTTATTTGAGTGAGTAGGTATCTCACTGGATGGTGGACGGGATGCTAGTCATCGGATAAAGTTAGTTTGGAAGCGTACTATGTGCCTTCGCTGGTTAATTGCGTGAGTAGGTATCTCACTGGATGATGAGCGGGTCGCTAGTCGTCGGATAATGTTAGTTAGCGGGCGTACTATGTGACTGCGCTGGTTAGATGAGTGAGTAGGTGTCTCACTGGATGTTGAGTGGGTCGCTAGTCGTCGGATAAAGTTACTTAGTGGGTTTACTATATGGATACATTGGATATGATTTTGGATAATTATGGTTATTGCTGGTAATCGATTGCGTGATCAGTTGTCAAATAAAGTGTTCCATGAATGCTTACAACAGTCTATGCTAATCAAAACAAGTGATCTGGTCAATGAATAGTTTACTCGATAAAATTTAGCCAGTTTTATTTATTTTTGTTGTTACATGTGAAACGTTTAGAAGACTTTTACTGTGTTGAGAACTGAAAAGAAAGAACTGAAAGACTGTGTTGGTTTTTCTTTGTTTTGAGTAGAATGATACAGTACATCTGTTATGATTTACTGGATTGGAACTCATATATACATTGTTACATGATTATGAATGGATTATGTCGGGGTTAAGTTTTAAGACGGTGTTGATTTTTCTATGTTTTTAGTACAATGATTCTGTACATCTGTTATGATTTACAGGAATTTAACTCATTTATTCATTGTAATATGATTATGAATGGATTATGCTGGGGTTAATTTTAAAGACTGTGTTGATTTTGTCTATTTTTTGAATAGAATGATTCTGTACATCTGTTATGATTAACTGGATTTTAACAAATTTATTTATTGTAACATGATTATGAATGGATTATGTCGCGGAGAATGTATATGTTTCAGTGAGATGTTGATGACGACTGATGATGAAGCAGATGCTCCTCCTGATACACCTCGGAGATCTCAGAAAATTATGGTTAAACTACGAAGTCCATCGTGAAATAGTTCAAGTGAAGAACTGGTATCTAAAGATTTGCTGTACATGGTTAAAGGTAGCTAGTTTAACAAAGAGATTGTTAGGAGCTTCGCTAACAGTTGTTTTTAGTTCAGGTGAGTGACAAGTTAAACTCATGAAGGCTTTTCCCAGTGAATAGAATTACGGTAGACTTTTAGAAGAAATGTTAAATCTTATTTCACGTGATGATAAGAAAACACGTTATTCAGCAAACATATACGTATATTCAACTCCTCAGGATTGCACCATTACAACACTTATCCAACTTAAACTAAACCAATTCACTTCAGCATTATAATAAATGAATGTACATACAAAACACGATACTTGTTAACAACGTTTCGGTTCCAGCGCTCCGTGAGCTCTGCCCAATTAGGCGAGCATGCCGAATGGCATGAACGGGAATGAACTGAATGCATCGGCCATTCCGCTCATTCATCTCTTTTAGGCAGATTATATCGTTTTATTAAATATTAAATTAAATACAAAACAAAATGATACCTTTTTAAGTAAACAAATCACCAAAAATGTTACCAATTATTTGGAAATCATAACACTTGGGTAGGCTTTTGTCCAGCAGTGGTCGTAATTTGGCTGACATGGTGAAGTATTTAGAAAATAAAATTAGTATATGTAGTATATCAGTTGTCTGGTTTCCATAATACAAGCTCTGCTTAGTTTGGAATCAGGTTGGTTGTGTGTGAATAATGTCAATTTCAATACACAAATATCTGTCTTGGCTAGGAATCGTATCCATGACCTGCGGCGTGAAAGGCAAGTATTTACCCCCACGCCAACCGACCCGTCGGACTAAAAGCTTATTTTGATACGAACAACAGATACTTAATTTTTTTTAATTTGTTGAGCCGAGTTATTGATGGCAATTTCACAGCCATTGATATATATATGTACAAATAAGGAAGTTCTAATATTAACCGTAATTCCAATATCAAAGTCATCTTATATTAATGTCCTATTGCCGGGATACAAGTCGTGTCTTGCTCCAATCAATAAGCAATCAACAAACATAGCTAAAGGTTATACTTACAAAGTTAAACATATCGGTAATTAGCAGTTTGTGTGTTTGTTTGTCAGGAGAAATATCGTTACTCAGATCTAAGTTTCATAGGCCGTTCTATTTCCAAAAAGTCCTAGTGATTTGCTTGATGCCGTTGCTCTTACCAGCTTGGAAGAGAATAGCGGTGTCAAGCACCTAGACGCGCGTCAGTCTATAGATGATATATATATATATATATTTTTTTTTTTTTTTTTTACTTGACGCTACAGTTAGCCTAGGAGGCTTTCACTGCTTCACCGGACTATTCTATAGATGAGTTGCCGCAAAAGTAGTTGACTTTCCGAGCGTCTCCGTGTCTCGGAGGGCAGGTTAGGGTGACGGGTCTCAGCTGTATTTACGAGAATGAAACAACAGTCGTTAAACTATGTGACTGACATTGTGTCGCGGGTTACTTAACAAACATATAATTGACGGCTACAAAGAACACCATGACTCATAAAAACTACTTAGGAATCACACAAATATTAGTCCCGTGCGGGAATCGAACACGGGACACAAAGTGCCCAAGCGACTGTCTTAACAGCTGCACCACATGTACCCTCAAGTTTAATTAAAGACAGTTAGGTAAAGACGCCAGCACATCAAGCTACCCCAATCTGACAAATTTCCCTAATTGAAAGTGAACCTTATGCTTTTGCGATAAAGTTAAAAATCTATAAAGAAAGCCAGATTGGGGTAACTGGATGTGCTGGCGAATAATAGCTTCTGTCATATTTTAGGAACATAAAAGATATAAGTATTCGATGCCATACAATATCTGAGAATTTCCGGGCAAAGACGCGGACAGATGTTATATATCGTTTATGTTATTATAAAATAGATATGATACTATATGCATGGTACAGTTTCCATATAGGGCGTTGTGTTAACATCGAGTCGAGGGCACATGGAAGGTCCAAAAGGTGACCAGTTATTAGAAAAAATTAAGATACGTTTATAATAGATTAAATAAATTGGAGCCATTACTGTTACAAAAAAAATATCCCGGGACATTATTTACACACGGACAACTAATCACAAACTAAGCAGATCTTGTACTATGGAAACCAGATAACTGAAATACTACATATACTACTTTTCTTTTGTAAATGCATACTTATAAAGATAATTACACCCAGACTCAGGACAAACAGACATGTTCATGCACACAAATATCTGTCCTGGGTGGGAATCGAACCCACGAATTCCGGCGTGAAAAGAAAGCATTTTGCTAACCACGCCAACAGGCCTGTCAAAAACAGTTTAAGCTATAAAAAACGTAGGGTCGGCCATCGTACTTATCGTATGGGCAATAGTTACCCCAGTGTCTGAGTTGCTTAAGGCTGATTTCAGAGTGACGCGCGCGGCACGCGCCCGAGGCCAGCGCGTCTCTACAGCCATTTTAAGTGTACGCAACGGCGCGTGCGAGACGCGTCACTCTGAAACGCTAGCTGCCAGTAGAGGAGCTCGGGCAGCGCTGGCCGACGGCGCGCGTGTCACCGGCGGCGCGTTTGAACTGCGTGACTATGAAACGCAACTACTATCTAGTGTAATTGTAAGCGCGGGCGTATGGACGGCGCCGCTCGCCGGCGCGACTCTGAAATCAGCCTAACTCACACAGTAGGTCTGACTACAACCGGGACCGATATCTTAACGTACCCGAAGCAAGCACACGCTCAGATTAAACCAATTTGGCGATCACACATCTATGGACTGACCGCATGCTTAGATGCTTAACGTCGCCAATCACTTACAGACCGGTGAGACCAAGAGCCTATGAGCACCTATGGCCATAGGCAGATATCTATATTGGGTAACATATTATAAATTATTTAGACTTTCTGTCTTATACTCTGGGAATGGAAATTACGCATATGTTTGTAAAAATCCGTCAGATATGAATGGCTCTTAATGATAATAGGAGTATTACTGATAGACACAGACGCCAGCACATCCAGCTACCCCAATCTGTCAAATTACTTTTATAGATTTTGAACTTTATCACAAAAGCATAAGGTTCACGTTCAATTGAGGAAATTTGAAAGATTGTGGTAGCATGATGTGCTGGCGTCTGTACCAACCTATCAGTAAAATTATCATTAAGAGCCATTCAGTTGCCATAATCTAATTTCGTTCGATCTGCGCGATTTTATTTTTGTCCATTATAGAAATATAATATAACATCCACAATTACCTCTCATTTGTCCAAGTTATATTATTTGATTATAACTTGGACAAATTAGTGGTATTTGTGGATATTGTTAATAAATATCTGCTAATTAATGATTATAATTTAATTCAAGGTATAATTTTCATATTAATAATAATAATAATAATAATATATAGGGACAATGTCACACAGATCATCCTAGCCCCAAACTAAGCAAAGCTTGTACTATGGGTACCAGGCGACGATATACATACTTATATAGATAGATAAATACTTAAATACATAGAAAACATCCATGACTCAGAAACAAATATTCGTGCTCATCACACAAATATTTGCACTTACCGGGATTCGAACCCAGGACCACCAGCTTCGTAGGCAGGAGCACTACCAACTAGGCTGCGGTTTTTCAGTATCTATGTATATGTGTGTCCGACAGTGTTTTTATTATGTTTATTCTTTTATTACAACAACACCCTCACTGGGAAATTACATTCTTGTATCGCGGGGACTTCACAATTATGCAATTCACGGACACTCAGCAAGACTCAGAATAACAATTTATCGGGCACACAAATAGTTGTCCGGTGCAGCATTGGAACCCAATACACAAGGGCGCCAAGGTAGTAGCGAGGTGACCACCTAAACGCGTACAAGTAATATATCTTAGCCAACGTACTTAGGAAACGAATACCTAAGTATATCGCAGAAAAACTTTAGAAACATAAAATTCACCCCGACACGGTCACTTATCTATTCTGTGCCAGAATCGAACCCGACACAGGACAGTGTAATAGCCAAGTACTTTAGCAACTGCGCAAACCGGCCACAAATGCCCCGAAATAAATAATCATCAACATTATTGAGTGAAAAGTTGTTGTGTAGACATAAAAATTTCTAGACATATTTTTTACTGAAATTTAGCACACAAAATTCCTTACCATTAAAATAATGTATATTTCTCGATTTTAAAAAATATTACAACAGCATGGGTAGTCTACAAAAACGGACATTCTTTGTATACAAAGTTTTATGTTAAATAGGTGACCACAAATATGTCGAAACAAATTGTTAATTTGTTGATATGCGTGTGTGATGTCATTTTAAAGCATTGTCAATAAATTACAAATGGATTTATATAAACTAATCTTTCTACTGAATGGTCACTGCTTAAAACGTCCGTAAATTGATTTGAATTATTCAAATCAATTTATGGACGTTTCCAATCACATGCAATAGGGATCAACGGAAACCCTTGATGAGCTAGCTGAGTTAATCTAATTTTCGATTATGCAGGGTCACTTACTCTACATAATTACATTAATCTGTATGGTGATTAATACTAGGTGTAATATACAAATACTAGGTGGTATTTGTTCAACATTACCCAAATTTCTTTATATTAAAATAATTAACGAGAATCTACATTATCAAAAATTAGATTAATATGCATATGCGTGATTGCGAGGTAATGCAGATACTAGGTGGCATTTGTTTAACATTACCCATTTTTTTTTATTAATTTAATTATTAATGAATATTTTTATAATCGAAAACTCTATTAATCTGTAAGTGAATGCTGTCGGAGGATTTCCGTGAGTTGATGACTGACAAAAAGCAGCCATTAGAGCCTTCGATTGGTAAAACATCGAATAAAATCGCGCTCGCATGCGCTCCTTGCAGCGTTACCTAGACCTCTAGGTTGTGGGCCAGGCATTCCGCCCATTGTTCGCCTAGCACTCTCCCATTATACCCGGTCCACCTTACTGGGGTCGATTCCGAGGTAGAACGTAGTTTCGATACTCCTCCCGACCCAGGATACAGTCCGCCCGGCGCCCTTGATAATCCTGGATGCCTGATACTGGCAAATTTTCATAACAGAAAAATCACAATATCACTTTTCGATCCGACCCAGGATTAGATGCCAGGACCTCAATATTTGCAGTTGAACACGCTTCCGCTAAACAACGAGGCATAGCCCACTACATCTTAGTGGGCTAACACTTAACAATATAAAATATACATCGCGCTGCTAGTATTAAAATTGTTATTAAATATGGATGTGAATCACCTAGGTTTATTGGCATAAGCATTATTACCTAAATCTTAAGAGCAAATTCGGTACATAAGAGGCACGCCTATTTATAGATAAGGAACCTAAACTATAAAGCGGACAAGGAGAGTGGGTAGGTACACACATATAAAATATTAAAGTTTAGTAGCCATTAGCATTGACACAATAAGATATATCTATTCAAACCAGCCACGCCATCAACAAGATTTCGTAAAAGAATCTATACCGTTTCGTGACCAATCGAAGGCCGCCGCCCACACATATAACACAATGTAAACACCTCGCGAACATAATTAATTAATCAATATAACATCGAATTAAATACAATAGATAATCTAAACAAGCTAGTGTTATCGGAGCGAGCATCTGAGCTAGGAGCAATGACCTACGACAAGCATTATATACGTACAGATAAGATACTGCTTTGAAGTATGACGACACCTTATGATTTATGCCATACAATTAGCTTAAAGTGAGTGATTGATTTTCCACTAGCAACTATATATGTACATATATAAAAATTAAAGTTTGTCTGTATATCGTTTATATAATTGTAAACTATGAATTGATTATGTGATGATCTTCAGCAGAGTGTTGTGCATGAGCCCACGATCTGCAGCTTCGACAGATGGCGCTAGATCATTCCAATGAATTTCATATATTGACGTATCAACGCGCGCAAGGTACAGCTAGTATTATATAAATAATTGTTCAATAGATCGATCTAGAATTTTAACCGTTTATGCGAACGCACTTAAAGACTTTTGCTTGTGATTATTAAGTAAAATTAATAATTACTGCTATAAAAATCACGCAACCGACTCTTTACAGCGGCCGATCTAAACCAAATTTATAGGGGAA
This sequence comes from Pseudoips prasinana, assembly GCA_951640165.1. NCBI lineage: Eukaryota > Metazoa > Arthropoda > Insecta > Lepidoptera > Nolidae > Pseudoips > Pseudoips prasinana. Next base: position 13,645,840 of record OX621254.1, read on the forward strand.
CATTTCAAACAATAAAAAATATTTAATAGTTCTACGTAGGTACGTAGGTTTAAAAATTTATAGTAGTGGTATTAAATTTATTTTGTAGGTATGTTAAGCGATTTATATACAATCCTGCCAATTTACGCTACTTACTATGAGTTTACAAAGAAATATAACGTACGATTGTATTAACGCTCACGGAAGGTGTGACGGAATCAAAGCAAAACCAAATCCCAGTCTATAGCTCAAACTTGCCCCTACGTTTCGGTTTTTACTAACTCGTAGTAAGATGGTATGCGTTGCTGACCCATATCATCAAGAAATAATTGAATATAAACCTCAAGAAAATCAGTAAAAGACAACAACTTCACATATGATCTAACGTTGCGGCCGTCCCGTCAGCCTGAGTTTTTCAATTCTACGTAGAACTGTTTCATTTAAGTTTGAGATCAGACGAAAGTTTGAGTGGAAGGAACTAGAAGTTAAACAATATTTGTCGTAGATATTATTTGGATTGTGTTTGTCGTTACAGCTTCGATAAGTGTAATTTTATGTGCGGGCGGCTTGAACAACTCTGACACTAGGGTAACCACTGCATACATAGGCAGTGGTTACCCTAGTGTCAGAGTTGTTCAAGCCAGTAAGTAAGTACGCCATACAGCATACATAGGCAGTGGTTACCCTAGTGTCAGAGTTGTTCAAGCCAGTAAGTAAGTACGCCATACAGCATACATAGGCAGTGGTTACCCTAGTGTCAGAGTTGTTTAAGCCGCCCGTAGGCGTCTGACATGGTTTAACGACTGTTGCCTAATGGCGACACCCGGGACCGACACCTTAACGTGCCCTCCGAAGCACGGAGACGCTCAGTAATTAAAACACTTTGGCGGTCACCCACCTATGGACTGACCGCGAGCCTATTTGCTTGACCTCGCCGATCACTTACGGACCGGTGAGCGCATCTGGCTATGAGCGCCTGACGACGATGAATATCACCACCCCATCTCACCCCGTAGGGGTGAGATGGGGTGGTGATAACACGGGCAGCAATATATCCCTCCATTCTTGGAGGACACATTATTTGGCAGAACATACCCGTTTTATACATGCATACATACCTAGACTCACGCCTGTCTCCCAGAGGGGTAGGCAGAGACAACGGACTTCCATTTTTCACGATCCTTGCACATCTCCGTTTTATACATACATAAAATACTTCCAATGATCCGTCTTTAGATCGCTAAGGGCTATAAACGCCTCACATAACTTAAAACTTTTCCCAGTACACAATTAGGCAGATCATGACGGCTTCATTCATACAGACAAGTGCCCCCTCCAATTATCCGTTTAGTCTTAGTGCGGGCAATTGCAGGGCTGGCGCTTCGCCAATGTTGGAACTTTTATTAAAAACTGAGCGTTAGGTCGCAATCTGTTGTCTATAACGTAGGCATATGGTGCGTACGTGTTCGTTATTCTGCTTTTAGGTATTATTGGTCAGTTTTACTACAGAAGACAGAACTTCAGTGGATACACTTGCGCTACCAAAACCACCCTTACTAACTACTAAATAAAGACGTAGTTACAGACAAAATGTATCCATAGAGGACCGTATGTAGAATTACGTAGTTAAGTTTGGGTTAAAATGTTTGATATAATTAGTTGAATCGTAAATTTTTCAGTAAGTACTGATGAAGTACATGAAAATTACGGACAGTTGAGCAGGAGTGTTGGAAATAACATCAAAGTTACGCTGTGTTATTATTCCAACATGAAACGTATTACAGTAAATAAAATAATGATCTTTTGGAGCTAATAGGACAATAAATCTCTCGAGTTGATCACAATTTAAATATTTTTATAATAAAACAAACGGTACACATTCCAGACACAATAATACCTTAACAATGGTATCTCATCGCAAAGTATTAGTTGGCCAGTTAAAGGGGTTAAAAAGTACATTATAGGTTGGACTGAACAAATTCAATTCAGTTTAGTAATTTTTTTGCATTTGCCTCCACTATCCCCTCACAATGGAACACCCAGAGTGTCTAAGTATCGCAGTATTTAATTCAACAAATTCAGAGAAGCTGTTCGATCTTGAGACAAGATTAGGAACACACTCTAAAACGCTACTAGCTAGCCGACAATGCTTCCTGTCACTAGTGCCGACCATAGCTAAAAGATCTGTGTACATAAAGCTGAATATAATGCGCTTTTCGTTGATACGATAATAGTAATTCACGGCATAAGTCACAAGCCGCATTTTGTTACTAATTAAAGTAATAAGACATCTAGAAAATATCTTAGAATAAAATACTCTTTATTGTACTTACACCAGATACTTACATAATTACAAGCTATTTCTTACACATTACTTTGGATGATACATGTTTGATTGAAAAGGGTATGCTGAGATGGTTTGGCCATTTAGAAAGGATGAATGAAAGAAGATTGACCAAAGAAGTATACCTGTCCTGTGTGAATGGAACAACCGGAAGGGGAAGACCTCGTCGAATATTCTCTGAACAAATCGGAGACGTTCTCAAGAAAGGGCAGGTCAGAAGTACCCTAAACCGGCGAGCAAGTATGAAGAATATAATGACAGTAATCGAGGCAAAAGGTGTGTGCAATGATCGTGACAAATGGAAATCCGTTGTCTCTGCCTACCCCTCTGGGAAAAAGGCGTGAGTCTATGTGTGAAATAAATTTACTATAACTAATGTATGAATGTTTTAAAAAAATAAAAAATAGTAGTTTTTTTCTCTTTATGCTCGGGATTTTCTGAGTCCAATACCAGTTCTAGGACTTGACTTCTATAGTTTTTTACACTATGGTGTTACTGGGTACGAATCTTATAAATCCGGTGAATTTAACCTAGATTCCATAACACTCCAAAATAAGCTTAAAAAATCGTCACACAAAACTTAAAGAAACCAAAATGATTTTTATACCATTATTATAAATGCAATAATGATAACATCGCGTGAGTATTTCAGATCACAAAAGTTTTTATTTGTCACTGACAAGTTAATACATAACAATTGAGTCGTAAACTTTGCGAAGTCAATTTGGAATAATTGTACCATTTAGCGAAACCTTAAAAGGAAAGTTCGGGTCAATGGCTCAACTACTTTAAATAAGGTAGTAATTGGATTGGGATCAATTAATAAGTAATGGTACAGGTTATAAATGACACCTAAAGTATTGAACGTATGTTAAGTTAGGGTTTAGAATGAAAAAAATACGGTAATATATATTTACTTCCATGGGTTCCATAGGCAATCGGACAGCGGGCCGCATCTATGGCTGGCCTTTAATGTAGAGAGACGGTTCCACTAAAGACCGAGTGCCAAACAAACATTCAATTTCGCGGAAAACTATTACTACCGCTATTAAACAAACTACCTCAGAAAATACAAATGAAAACGTTATATGTAACCTAAACTTGAACGGTATGATATACAGAACGGTGGACTATACAGTACGAAAACGCTTTGGTCGGCTAAATAATGAAGAATTAACAAACAAAAGTAGAGGAGGCATATTGACAATTAATTTATAAACAAATGGATTCGAAATTACATTATCTATTTGTATATCAAAGTAAAATTACGAATTAATCCACTGAAGAGGAACGTTTGCGTATTGGGAAATTTTGAAAATTACAAAATACTCGCAATCGGACGGCCGCATCTGTGCTTTTAACGTGGAGCGAATATTCCACTAAAGAGCCTGAGAGTAGTAGAGCCCCCACTCGCCTCTATTATCCGGTGAAGTAGTGAGCCTCCCTAACATCAAATAAAGACAAACAACCTGGTGATACTTTTGGATTACGCTGTGCTGTGAACATTCTGTAACACAATCAAGTCGTCAAACAAACATACAGCGAAACTAATAGGAAGCAGCTACCATTTTCCTTGACCATATGCCATCACAAACAGGTCATCCAACCTAACGAAATCTAGCGATTATACCCACGCCGATGAATTCAAAATCATAATGCTATACTACTGTAACGTTCCACCCCCTCAGACTCCCTAGTCGAGTTATTCCATCTCCCTAAAGTAAGTCTTAAGACCGTCGCATAGAAGTGAAATTCTAGTTCTACCGTGAGCATAAGTCATAATTGGTCGCAATATGACAGAATACATCACATAAACAATACTATCATCAATTTCGCGGAACGTTTAGAAACAATAGTTGCGTGGGCTACTACAGCGAAAACATTTACAACGATACGCCCCATGTTTATGCAGGGTGTGCCTATACGTAGTTCTTCCATCTATGGATCTGCATACACATCGCTTCTATTTGGAGTCAGCTCTTCTGGTATGGCGTGGCTAGGAAATGTCCTGGGTTTGTAGGGTCGTAATGAGCGTATTTTATATTTTCATGAACTTTTTCACCAAAAGACAAAATTTTCTTCACCAAATGCATATTTTTGGGACACAATGGCTTAATTAGAGAGGTTTCTAGCCAATATTCCAGACTGTCTCGCGCACCTCTCCCAACATTCCTTTCGGGCCGAAGCTTGAGATACCGCAACGAAGAAGCTAATTTCGCTACCCGGTCAGGCAGCAGGAATTGGTCCTTGTGCAGTTCCTATTCTCACTATACACAAAAGTTGTGACAAGAATTTTGATATATTATCGTTTATGGTACACAGTTTTTAATACCTACTGAAAAAATCATGATGCAGCCCAATACTGTACCACTGCAGGGTAAAGGTCTCCTCTGACAGCGAGAGGGCATACGCCATAGTCCACTACGGTGGCCTAGAGCTGGTAAAGATTATATATCATCAAAACATTTTGGTAGAACTCCCTTACATGCAGGTTTCCTCACAATGTTTTCTTTTACCCTAAATACGAGATAAACAATTTCTAATACGTACATAAATTTGAAAAGACAGTGCCCGCCTTCCTTTTGTTCTTAAGACACACACAGTCCACTTTCCACAATCTAACACTACACTACATGGTGAATCAGATTTTTTCAGTATAATTATACTTTACTTCCGTTGACGGGTGCTATTTTGCACTAAAATGATTATTATAATAAATTATATTAATATAAAATTACAAATTATGCCATTCGCTTGATTATTTTGCGACTAATTGAGCCAGCGCAGAGGCGCGGCGATGCAACACTGTTCCGAATTGTGGACGAGGCAAATTATGCCAGGCTCCCGTAGCAGCCGTAGTTATCAGAACAGTAACTGTGGCCAGCAATTTTCTATGTGCTAGTACTAGTTGAGATGTATTTTATATGACACTAGCCATGCCCCGTGGTTTGAAATTGTCAAAATTTTATAAATTATAGCCCATATATGCTAATCCAGGTTGTCAGCTAACTCCATACCAAATTTTATTAAAATCGCTCCAGCCGTTTAGACTAGAAGAAGTAACAAACATACTCACAAACTTTCACCATTATAATATTAGTGTGATTTCTAATCTAAACAGGCAGTCTTCAATAGAATTACACAAAGGCCTGTTACAAAGAACCTTTGATAAGTAAATCGTCATGTCTACTAACCTCATCAGGGGATTTTAGGGGAATTTTTCAGTTGTAATACTGAAAAATTCCCCTAAAATCCGCTGTTGAACTAAGCGGACATGACGATTTACTTATCAAATGTTTCCGATGATGGCTTATCATCATATACATATGTATAAATATGAAATAATATTACAAAACTCGTTATAGATAAAGTTTAAACTTTACTTAAAACAAGTTTTGTATGATTTTGCAATTGCTGACCGAAAACAAACTATGAACATGCTAAGTACCTATCCTAATTAAAAGCTATTTAAGTGACATTCACTGGCAGTTTCATATATTGGAGACCACTTCTAGTTAAAAAGTAATATTTCTACTACTATGAAATATAGAAAGAATGAACGAGCAGTAAGAGCTGGAGTATGCTGCACCCCTAGATCAAAAATGTTTTTAATATCACAAAAAAAAGATGCCATTGCCGCAAAATGACAAAATTCTCGGTTTAATACCAGGCTAGTACAATGTATGATATTGTTATTCTACGTAAAATATTTTTAGTAACGCTACTTTAAAATGGCCTCCGGGTCGAATTAGGCCATTTTCAAAGGGGGCTACATATTTTGGGCGGGAAGTATAAAATAGTATTTATTGTACCTACCTATCCAGTTAGTGCACAAACGAGAAGATCTAGAAAACCCCTCTTTTTTTAAGGCATCGCCTGCTATGCGGGAATCGAACCCGGGACCCGAAGCGACGAGGCGACTGTCCTAACCGCTGCACCAACCGTGCAGTCATATGATGGGAAGCAGAACCGACGCGACGGCTTGACGTGCTCTCTGTTAGGAAAGGGTTTGTTACACCTCCCAGTTCTTGTTACCAATATATCACTGAACATTTTCTTTTAACATTAATCCCGAATTGGTTAAAAAAGAACAACACCAGGACAAGTACTTTTTATTCTGTGACCAGGACCTCATTTTCAGAGCTATCTTATACAAATACTTACATCCCAACATTAATGATATTACACGACTAAGGAGACAACCTGCATGTTATTAGAGCTTTATTTACATTTTACATAATGGCCGTCGGGCGATGATGTTGGTAAACACAACCCCTATACGTACATAAGCCTTGTTGAACCAACCTGCCTAATTATACTATGCTAATACAATCTGCGTTACGGAGATAATTTATGGCGGTTATTACTCCTTAGATCAGCCAGAGGTTTAATAACAAAGTATTTAATGGCAAGATTTTTAGAACTTGATGTTTCGTTGTACTAAGTTAAGGGACCTCATTGGCGATAGAAGAAAGTAAAGAAGAGGCTGATTATATTGTATCACACCAATTTCTCCCATATGAATAAACAGGTACGGATCAAAATAGAGTGAATAGAAAACTATCAAATACGTAAAAAGGCAGGGTGAAGTATTTACAATACAATCATGAATTGCGAGAATAGCGAGAAAAATATAATCTTTATGACAAATCGAATACGATCAAGTTTATGCTAATCATAATGTATAATATTAATACGTGAAGCAAAAACTATGAACCCCTTTTTACGATAAACTTCTTATGCAGAAAGGTAATATTTTTATATAATAGACTTTATAAGTAAATTATTCAATAAATAAATATGTAATAGTTAAAAAAACACGCTTTTAGCACGCCCTAAAAATTACAAAATTTAAGTCACGTGGCAAGTATTCCTGAGTATTCCTGACAGCAAACCCTTTCATTTGATACCCATATCATGGGGGTGGATTTCAAACAGCCAGTCCGCCATCTTGGGGAGGCCGCCATTTTGGATTTCTAATGACGTTTCTTAGCTGTATTGTCAACAGAACTCAGAGCGGGTGCAAAATTTCATCCTAATCGGAGACCGGGAAGTGGGTCAAATTAAGATTCTAAGATTTTCTTACATACATAGTTACAAGTGAAGCTAATAAAAGCGTGTTAAAAATATTAAACACACTGCCATGCTTTTTCAAACTCAGAAGATATGAGGAATTGAGTGTCTAAACTTAATAGAACTGATTAATAGTCTTTAATGTCTATAGTCCTTGACAATATTTTAAATGGGTAGTTAGTTTGCGCACTAAACTGTAACGTTACGTTAACGTAGCATTGTCAAAAATGTCTGGCAATAAAAAAAGTATGTCAGGTAGACTTATTTAAAAACAAAAAAATAAAAATTACGCCTTCTAAAATGCTTTTAAAATCCAGGATTATTACCTGGACAGGTAGGATGCGCACTAATGAACGCAACCGCTACCGCCAGCCAGATAGCCCAGATTCTAACCGAAAGTGCAAGAAGGACAACATATCACAAAATCAGCTGACCTAAAATTCTTACTTTTCAAACGTTGCTAGCTCCCGTACCATTATGTTGGAAATGTAAAGCTTGATATGTAGCCGTGTGTACCAACATTTTAAACCAAAATTATTATTTTAATTATTTATTTTACTTCTACAATTTCTAAAATGTACGTTATCTAAATCCAGTGTATATCAAAGAATTCCTTACAGCTACGCTACTAAATTTGCTGTGATAATATCTAAGAAACATTTAAAACATGATAACATCTTTTGGTTTAGCCTTTAAATTCAGGACTGTTGTGTTGATAAAGCAGGAAAGTTATTTAAATGTAGTCATATACCTTTTTCAGTAAATTACATATGTTGTAGGCATATGAAAAGGATGAATGAAAGAATATTGATAAAAGAAATATACCTGGCCAGTGTGAGTGGGACAACCGGAAGGGGTAGACCTCGTAGAACATTCTCTGACCAAATCGGAGACGTTCTCAAGAAAGGCCAGATCAGAAGTACCCTAAACCGGCGAGCATGTATGAAGAATATAATGACAGTAAACGAGGCAAAAGTGGTGTGCAAAGATCGATGGAAATCAACAAGAGTAATGGAAATCCGTTGTCTCTACCTATCCCTCTGGGAAACAAGCGTGAGTCTATGTATGTATATGAAAATACTAAAAATGCAAACGGCTTTTACCAACGTAAATATGACAATATCAAAAATGTAGTTACAGTGCACAAGTTTATATCGTACAACGCATCACGCCCACGCTCGCATTGTGCGGAACTGTCTGATATTTCATGCAACAAACAACTGCATAAAATATTTCAAATTACATAATGTAGCCCGACACATGTAGGTAACATTGCAGTAGGTTAACTTTGGAAAAGAATGCCAAATTAGAAATTATTTAATTTATGGTGGAACGACGTATCTAAAGGCGGCTTGAAGGTATGAACAGTGGCAACATACTGGTCTAGATGCATCTGAATATTTTTAAATCAAGTTAAGAAAAACGAAGAACGAAGAAATTGTCACAAAGGACACAAAGGATGACGGGCCGGTTGGCGTGGTTGTAGATACTTGCCATTCACGCAAGTATCTACTAACAGTTCGTGGGTTCGATTCCTACCCAGAATAGATATCACTGTGCAGGAACATGTCTGTTTGTTCTGAGTCAGGGTGTAATAATCTATATAAGTATGGATTAACAAAAGAAAATTTCACTTTTTTTAACAGGTAAGCCACAGGATCAACAGTGGCACACGATGAAATGACACTGAGCGGTGAGGTTCAGGCATGTCCCGGGGATTCGCTTTAACTGTCTTGGATGCCGCAACGAATTTCATCAGAAAGAAAAAGGAGGAGTTCGGAAATGAATAGTTCCCATTCCCTCCAGGGCAAAGCAGGAGAGATAATGATATAGAGAAGCAATAGCCTAGCTGGCATTCACCGAAGATTAATTTAAGGGTCCTAAGTGAGCTGTTATATTTGATTCCAATAGTATGTATGTATGGCAAAATCTGTATAATAGTTTAGTTAGTATAGTTGCTACAAGATCTGTATAATAAACTACTCCAGATATTGGTTGCAAGCTATTGAACATAATATCACGCTGATTTTGTCAGAGATCACACTCCCAAAGTATGTGGTGAGCACAGACAGATTGGTGAAGATACTAATTTGAAACTAAACAATTTACTTTTAAAATTGGCGTGTACGGTAAGACATTGTGCAATACAATGGTCTATGATTAGCCGTTCGCGTACGTCCGGAGAGATCTGGTGCAGATGGCGACCCTTAGTTGAGGTATTCCATCTACATTGCCATTAATGTCGTAGTACGTCACTTAAAAACTTTAAATTTCAAACTAGGTATGGATATGGGAAACATACTTTTTTTTCAGGTATCTTGAAATCCATAGTTTGGAGTCAGTCCATTTTTTACGTATGTGTGGTCGAGATAAATATACTCATCAATCAAGTCACTAATGTACAAATTACAAAATAAAATGTTTAGTCAGATAGGTCATACGGGTAAAACTCAACTTTAGCTTTTGCCATAAATACACTACGAGTCCGTCTTAGTTACACGACTTCAACAAATTGCTGTGTCACTTTAATACCATTAATTATCGAATCAATCACTGATACAATTAGCCGACCAATAAATGTCATCGCACAGCACGAGCAATAACAAGTTCCGCAGAATCCCGCCCACGCACTCAGATATTTTTGCCAGAGTTTAAAACGGGACATGTTAAAGGTTTTTGAAAATTAATATAGGTAATCATATTGAGGGTATGCCAAGTTTTGGTGCGAAATAATGATGGAAATTTAGCGACACGTTAGAACCTGTCTTCCAATTATGCATACTGTATGCATAATTAGTACGCGGATTAGAAGTATTTTAATAGTTTGACAGTTCTATGTGTGCCCTGTTCTTTTCTTTTAGGGCGTGAAAGAATCATAATATGTATGCAATATATCTAACATCTTCCTACAACTAACACAGTAGTACTATGGCAACCAGACAACTGACAAACATACTTATATATTTCTAAATACATACATATTATAGATAAATTACACCCAGTCACAGAACAAATAAACGACAGAAGCGCCAGCATTAGCTATTGATGAACGTTCGGTTCAGATCATATACCTAGTTTATATAGAACGCGGTACGTGAGATACCTATCTTAGAAATATCTATGTTGTATACAAATGGAGAAAATCAGAAAGCTGACAAAGTTAAACTAACCAACGTGAATCCTACGTGCAATCCACATACTCGCTGTACTTGCAACTTATGAATTACTCTGGCACATTTCCAGTGCATAAATCGCATTTGGTATAAAAATTGCAACAGTGCTTGCATACTAACCTACATAGCGGAGATAAGTGTCCTCACTGCGACGGCCCGACTTGTCTTAGACACAAACAACAGTCTGCAGAACTCTAAGTTGCTTCTTCAGGTATATAGAAGACTAGCTGTGCCCGCGACTTCATCCGCGTGTTAATTAGTTTATTTTGTTTTATTTTTTCAAAAATAAAGGTTTTTTCTAAAATAAAAGTAGCCTAAGTTACTTCTTATTACATCAGCTACCAGCCAATAAAAGTCTCGTCAAAATCGATCCAGCCATTTCAGAGATTACCCGGAACAAACAGACAGACAGACAGACAAAAATTGTAAAAAAAATATTTTGGAGTATGTACCGTATATATATTCATATACATGTAGTAAAAATCGGTTTTCTCAATATTACAAACAGACACTTCAATTTTATTTATTTGTATAGATGTTACATAAATAGAATACGAAAGTTATGATACTTAATTGGCCTATGAAAATAACATCATGTGAAAATACACAAAAATAAGATTGACTTCCCATACAAAAGTGTCGATTAACAGACGCAATTTGTATTGGAAGTCAAAGCATTGGTCAAGCAGAGGTAAAGCACCTTCCCAAGCGGTCAGTCCATACATGGGTGACCGCTAAAGTGGTTTATTTTTGTGCGCAGGTTAAGCTGTCTTACTCGGTTGCAGTCCTTAGACTTAGCCTATATTAATTAGGCCACGTCAGAGACCTACTGAACGGCTTGAACATCACAACAACGATAACCGTTTTATACTTCTTTTTAGATCGGCAATAGCCGAAACACTTGTACGAAAATTTAAATGGTGTACCTATTTATAAGATACAGCCTGCTGATAAACAGACTGACGGACAGGCATCGGAATTACGTATTGGATTCGGTACACACAGGGTACCTACGGAACCCTATTCTATATATTTTATCTATATATGAAAAAATATGATGAATTCAATCCCACGAAATTTTCATATACCTCCATAAAAACGGGATTGAACACTGTGGGAGTACACATCCTCAATAATCCCCTAAGACCCTCCTTTTCGCCAAAAATGGGGAAACAATAGCACAGCTTACAAGTTATTAAGTTGTCAATGTATTCAAATCCCATTTAAGTCAATCACAACAAATACAGACACGAACGTAAAGCCAAAGTTTGAAACACGTCAAAATATTAAATTATCACCTAAAAGAAACTTTAAATGTATGAAGTGTAAGTTGAAATTCAATTTATTTAGGTATGTGCGAATGAAATATGTTAGTTTTATGTCTGAGGGGACGTCAAAAGTTGCTAAATAACTTCTGAAATGCTAATGCTGTTATGAATTTTTGTTTAGATTGCGCCTATCTGGGGAAATGTGTAATTATAACACTAGAAATATCGTAGGTTTTTTTGTTATTTGTGTATGTTTAATAGTTTGTTCAACCTGAAGGGAGAACCTTTCGACCCTAGCGGTCGTCGATTCTAAGGCTCTAGACAGACGGACCGCATTTCAGCTGCAACTGCACGCCAACTGCAATTGAACTGCAATCGGACAGCGCGTTTGGTTTTGCAGTTCTATTGCAGTCGTGGCAACTGCATTCAAACTGCACTTGAACTGCTTGAATTGCAGTTGAAATGCGGTCCATCTGTCTAGAGCCTAAGAGCTATGTGCCCCGCCCACTGCCATTTCATAAAATCCTAATATATATAACATCTTATAAAATCTTTAACTGTGAAGGCACATTTTCGTATTAGCCATTTATTTAATTCATTTTTGAGTAGGTATTTCTATGGGTAGTTCTCTTAGGGATTGTGGGACTTTATTTTATACTTTCATACGCATTAAAACACTGTTCTGATGATAAAGTGTAGTTCTATATATTTTCATTTAAATTGTTTGTTGGATCTCGTCGGCTTTACAAACCAATTTTATTGTTTCTTTCAAATAGTTGTGAAAGTTTTCCAACACATCGTCTAATTTCTAGAATGTCGAGAAAAAATAATGAATGGACTTGATGAGACGAGTGCGAGCGAGATGATATAAATAGACTCGTTTTGATGAGATGGCTATAATATATGCGAATATGAAAGTAAACAAAATATACCTCATCAAAAATAACGTTTTTAGCAAAATTCGGTGGTCATTTACATTAATTACATTAAAACATAATTTGTTTCAAATTATTCGTAACAATTTTCTTATCAAAAGGAAATAATTACTGCGTTATTGTCTTATATCCAGGAAATTGCAAGCTTGCTCGTAAGGCGCTATGGATAAGCAAGCCGCCTCGGTAACACCTCGGCACCCTCGTGCTTCGCTCAGAACAACTATTTGTTTGACCCATAAATTTTCGTCAAGAGTCTGGGTTTACTTCTGTGGGTCAATGACATTTTTGTAAAAGATTGCATACATAAAATGGCCTAGAGTAAGGAAGTCAAAAATACTACCTGTAAATTGAAAGATATTTAGAATACCCCCTGATACCAGTCGATGGTTGGTTGGAATACCCGCAAAATTACAATATATCCCCTTAACCTTATTATATGGCAGTCGGTTAAAAAGAGCTACAGTACAGTATCAAATGATTGTTCCTTATCTAATCTATTACAGCTTAGTTAACAACACTGCAGTAATACATTAATTGTCTACTCGTTCCACGATTCATGGAACACGCAATAGTAATAATTATCCATCACCCTACAAGGGTGCGCAAACACTGAGAATATAAACAGAATTGATTCGACCCTAATAGGAAGAAAATAAGGTTGAACTTCCCTTAGCAAGAAGAGTGATTCTCAGTCATTATATCGGTTAATCACTTGACATTGTCTAACAAACAGTTCAGCCATGTTTGGAAAATATACAGTTTCAGTACAAAAAGTCGTGTTTCTCGTGTATAAGCAAATTTCCCAACTTCATATCAATACTTTATTCACAAGAAACATGGTAATTTAATAAATACATATGATCATAATAAATCAGGCATATACATACAAATTAAGCATCTCTATATGAAAAAGTGGGGTTAGTTGGACCATTTATAACTCAAGAATGGCTGAACTGATTGTTATGATGATCAATTTGTTGGATCTGTTTCAGCTCTACTAAACACAAAATGTACGAATTAAATTTATTATTTACTAGCTGTGCCCCGCGGTTTTACCTGCCTTAATGTTATAAATTATAGCCTATGTGTTAATCCAGGATGTCAGCTAACTCCATACCATTTTTTTTTAAATCGCCGACCGTTTAGACGTGAAAAGGTAACAGACATACACGCTCACAAACTTTCGCCTTTATAATATTAGTGTGATTAATTTCCTAAATACATTAATTTGAACATGGGAAGTAGGAAAGTAGGAAATCTCTGATACATGACTGACAGCTGTGAAAGCATTCGTTGTTAGCAACGGCCAAGCCGATTGTGATGAAAATATGTGCGTTACAAACGAAAGAAAATAAAAAGAAATGGGTTTATGGTACTTGTAGTATATTAATATAAGTATTTTTAACTGCTGGTTCGGTTGTCAAAGTTACGTCTTGGTTGTCCAAAAGATATATGTAGATATTTATTTTATTATATAAAAGCAAGAAAGAGAAAAGAGGAGTTATATATATATATCTATTCGAAATGTCAGATATGATTTCGATACAATTTATTTACAGAAATAGAGGTCGAAAGATATAGTTAGGTCTCATGCCATCAGAAAACTGGTGTTCTCAATATATTCATTTCTAGCGACACTTAACCGGTCTTCCTTCCTTACTTTGTGATATTAATACTGTGGTCACTTTGTAACAAGGTACTAACATTGGCACTTAATAGGAAACTCCTTCAGAATTATCGGATACTAAGCCCCGTAAGTAACTGAGCATTATAATTTGCGTGCAGAACGTTTACTTGTAAAATACAGTCTTTAGGATATCAACATCGACGGTAAGGCCTTAATACCTTATTAGGTAATAAACATTGAACAATACCATAGACAAGATACGATATAGAATCGTCTTTTTAGGGTTCCGTAGCCAAATGGCAAAATACGGAACCCTTATAGATTCGTCATGTCTGTCTGTCTGTCCGTCCGTATGTTACAGCCACTTTTTTCCGAAACTATAAGAGCTGTACTACTGAAACTTGGTAAGTAGATGTATTCTGTAAACCGCATTAAGATTTTTACACAAAAATAGAAAAAAAAACAATTATTTTGGGGGGTCGCCATACATAGAACTGAAACTCATAATTTTTTTTTTCTTCGTACTCATACAATAGGGGTGTCTATGGATAGGTCTTCAAAAATTATATCGAGGTTCCTAATATCATTTTTTTCTAAACTGAATAGTTTGCGCGAGAGACACTTCCAAAGTGGTAAATTGACTGTCCCCCCCTCTAACTTCTAAAATATGAGAATGATAAAACTAAAAAAAATATATGATGTACATTACCATAAAAACTAACAACAAAAATTGGTTTAAACGAGATCTAGCAAGTAGTTTTTTTTAATATGTCATAAACCGTAATTTGCTGTCATTTAATTAACTGAAATACTTGCTGCTACGGAACCCTTCATGTGCGAGTCCGACTCGCATTTGGCCGGGTTTTATTTTAATTGCGACCTGCAACACACAAACAATTATGATAGTGTCATGAAGTGGCTTTCTATGGGAAAATGCAGGATTTTAATTTATACATACAAATATTTAAAAACCTTAAAAACAAACACAACATATTTTTAGTTGACATGTACAGACGCCAGCACATCCAGCTACCACAATCTGTCAAATTTATTTTATAGGTTTTCAACTTTATCGCAAAAGCATAACTTTCACTTTCAATTGGGGAAATTTGACAGATTGGGGTAGCTTGATGTGCTGGCGTCTGTACATATTAACAAGAAAAATTTATAAAGTGTACATATGTAGTATGTATGACGACTGTCATACATACTACATAGTTGACGACTACTTTATATACTGTAGTATTTAAGTATTTCATATATTACACGATTAGTTTTTAGTTGTGTTTTATTGTTATTTATGTTCGGTTATTAATAAATTAAATGATTATTGTAAAAATATTAAATTACTGTAATACCGTTTTAATTAAAGTAAAAATATATAAATAGTAGTTCGGACTCTCCGCGAGTACCTACACACCACCAGGGAAAAATCAGACGCAAGCCATATACTAACACTGGTTAACACTGACCCTACCCGGGATTAGAACCTAGGACCTCATCAACTGCAGTTGAACGCACTACCGCTTAACCATCAGATAGTCATGTAAACAATCTGTTATGGTTATAATAGAGGTTAATGGTGGGGGATGAAACTATGTAAAACTAATTTCAGCACTGCAAGTTAATATTTTACTGATAAAAAGTAACCGAACAGACCTTTCGTATTATAATTTGAAAATAATAACTAGTATGTTTTTAAAGACTTTTTTATACCTAATATTCGTACTTAAAATAAGTTCTGTAACGCCTAACAATTACAGTGTTCACATGTCTGAGGCAGCTGCTCTATGGTTAACACTTAACCTGACTAAGTCTGGCCACACCTTCATCTAGATTTAACCTCAGTGATTTAGCCTAAGTATGGTAAGCAACAGGAGTATCTAAACATTGGTTTAGGTCTTCCATTAGACCATACAAGACACTAAGCTTTAATGCCTGCTTTTAAACCACTATTCCGTCGTCATGTCATTAGAAACACGTTCACTACGAAAACCGCCCTTAATACCTACAGTATAAAGAAAGTCAAAACGTTAATGTTATAAATGCGAAAGTTTGTGAGCATAGATGTTTGTTACTCTTTCACGCAACTACGGAACGGATTTTGATGAAACTTTTTAGTAATATAGCTTATATATCCGAATAACACATCGGCTATAATTTATACAGTTTATCGCGGGTAAAACCACGGGGCACAACTAGTAAACTATAATGAAGCCCCTGTGAAGATACTTCTCTAACTGTATGAGACGAAGAGACTCCAAGTAGACATTGAGATTGCTGAAAAGATTTGACTGCAAGTGTGGCGCAGTGGTTAAGGCGGTCGACTCGCTATTATCTCGGAACCGTGTGTTTTATTCCGTGCGGTTCGAATCCCGCAAATAGGACAACAAGCTATATGACCATTACACCACTAAATTATTGTTCTGAATCAGGCTTTGCTCTTTCAGGGTATCCCGTGATACAAGGATCTATTGACATACATAGTGCGGGCGTTGTCTTCTTACAATAAAAAAGCAAGTTGAAGTAATTATAGGTACTATCTTCGAACCGCCCAAGTAATTAAGGAAAATGATGAACTCCTGAGAAGACTGAAACATCCCGGCCGAAAGAAATCAACTAAAGATTCGAGAATTATGGACGCGTATGCGTACTAAACGGTTTTGTTAGTATCGGACAGGTGTCCCACAAAACCGACTAGTACGCTGTGACGGAAAACGTCATCACGCTCTCAATTAAAACCTCTATGAAAAGTCCTAGAAATCTGAAATTTGGTACGGACACACAAAATCACAGAAAAAAAAACACGCGGGGCAGTCTTCGGGGACTACCCATAGAAGTGAATAGTATTTTTTTTATTTCTCATACTCGGAAAGCAGTGTTTATTTGATCCGATTAGCGATTAGCAAATAAGTGAAGTTTTCACTTCAAACATACACACATCAACACAATCTAGGGATATTGAACATTTCATTGATTATCTAGAAAACTATAAACATTTTGTTATGACTGTAAATGGAAGAATTAAAGATAATTTCATGGCCGATATTTAAACATTAACAACACGATGCGATTTTGTTTTTCTAATTAATAAAAGTCTTAAATTAATTAAGCCATAGAAAATTACTGAGTGAACAAAAACATTTTATTCTTATAAAATTATTCAATCGAATTAAATGAATAAAAATCTTACCAAATCTGATAATCAGTAATCGGTATTTCCTCCTCTAACATTAATCACACAGCGGCAACGATTTTCCATACTTAAAATTAAGGTGTCAATGTCTTGCTGGGGTATGCAGTCCCAAGTTCTTTTTAAATGTTCGAAAAGTTGTTCTTCTGTTGTCAAGTTGGGCGGAAAATCCCTCAATGCTCTTCGCTGTAACATGTCCCAGGCGTGTTCAATTGGGTTTAAGTCTGGCGACTGTGGAGGCCAATCTAATACCTGAACATCGTGTTCTCGAAGGGCGGCCCTCACCAGCCGCGCTGTATGGGAAGGTGCATTGTCATGCATGAGCTGAAATTCTTGCCCCGTTAGGGCCCTGAGCGGGACAATGACACGTTCTACTACCTCCTCACGGTATCTATGGGCAGTCATGCTGCCCTGAATCCAAATGAGTTGGGTTCGTCCGCCGATTCGTATTCCTGCCCACACCATAATTGTCCCGCCTTGGTAAGAGTGGACCTCCTGTGGATGTCGGAGACGGCTGACCCTGCCTGGAGTTCTCCAAACGCGTGTTCGTCTCGAATCTGGATGAAATCCATAGCGGGACTCATCAGTGAACAGCACCAATGACCATTGTTGATCACTCCATGTCAAATGTTCTTGAGCCCATAAAAGTCGCCTACCGCGATTGCCACGTCGCAGCGCTGGGACTCGTAGCGGTCTGCGAGCATGAAGACCAACTTCATGCAGCCTCCTTCGCACGGTTTGGTCGCTCACCAGCAGCTGCTGACCCTCCTGGAGCCTTTGCACTAGTTGCATCGCTGTGATATTGGGTAGTCTTCTGGCGGTCATTTGGAGAAATCGATCCTGTCTCTGAGTGGTAACACGATATCTACCTGTGTGCCGTTCTGCCACATCTCCAGTAGCGCGATAACGTGACCACAGCCTGGATACCACATTTTGGCTTGTGCCCAGAGACTCAGCAACGACGCGTTGAATAGCACCGTTTTGTAACATGCCAACTGCCCGTAACATTTCATCTCGACTCAAATGATGGCGTGGCATGACGCTAAAAAGCTTACACAACCAATTGAGAAAAGAAAATAAAACAATTTATCAGGTTTTCTTCAATTAACACGCAAAAAAAATTTTAATGCAACTTCTTGAAATTAGATACAACTCAAGATTGCGCTGTGCTTTGCGTGTTTTCATTTGTTTCTCATTTTAATTTTTAAATTTTGAATAAAGAATAGACAAGGTTTAAATCTGTAAATAAACTTTTTAAGGAAACTAAATAGGTTTTAAACAAATAAAGCCATGTTTGATTTCAAAATAACGTATCCCTAGACTTTGTTGATGTGTGTATAAATGCTTATCTTCCACGTTGCCCACCCCTCACTAACGAGGAGTACAGGTCTGTGAATTAAATCGAGTCTAGACATCTGCTAGGTTTGGCGGCTACATTGTTTTTGTTAGTTCCGGAGAATGTTTACAAGCCTGTGATGAGCTACAACACACAGTGCACATTGCAACACAACATTTTTGGCAGTAGAATTAGCACACGTTAACAAAAGCTTGATAACAACATACGTGTTTGCCCGCCACCTTCAGTTAGTTGTTAATAATGCAGCATCTTACCGTGGCAGTGAGAAAGTCACTCGCTTACTGAACATGCAGCTAACTAGGAGCCTTACCTGAAACAAAAGAAGGGTTTAAATATTGAGTAAGTCAAATTGGGAATTCGCAACCTTGCACTAAAGGACGAAGTCTGCTATTAAATTCTGTCAAATTAGTGGTTATGATGATTTTCCATTGAAACAATAAAGGAGCGAAATCGAACGTCATGGCGTCATAAGAAATAGGCACAAATATAAAACAGGAAGAAAATATATATTTAAAATCAGCTGATAATGTTTTTAGTTCTTGACGGGGTTAAGGATTTTTTATAGGGAAACGGGACGGACATCTATTCACCATCGTAAGACAATTTGCTTTTAATCTCTACGTTATGTATTTACATTGTTTTGCAAATTGTAACATCCAATATGCGAAATAAGAGTGATGAGGTTGGGGTAGAAAGTTTCGGAAACGTTACCTAAATTAAAACGGAAATTTAAAACACAGATCTTTTAAATATAATTATAAATATTTTAAAATATGGTTTTTGAACATTCTTCCCCTAAGGGTGTTAAATAGGGGTATATAGAATTACACGGGATGAAATGGCGGAAAAGTGCTATGTACATACCTATGTATATAAATAATTCTACTATCTCATATAATGTCACTATGGTGTAAAATGAAGAGAATCATATGATCTCATATAATTAAATTAAAAAATAAACAAACATGGATGCGTTCATACAATTAACTAACTAATAAAGATCATTCCATTTTGATGGAATAAAATTTACTAAAAGTAATTTAATACTTAATGGATTAAGGGTCAAATCTGAGGTATCAATATTTAGTAGTATAGGAGGAAATGTATTGTAAAAGCAAATCGTTAAAATCGTAGTAAAGTATACTACAGCATTTTGTATGGCCATAAACCTACAATGGGTGAGCTTAAGAGCTGAACGGAAACATAAATTTATTTAATACTACGAACTTATTTAACAACATTATATTTCACAGATAAATAAAGCATGTTATAACAGCAATAAGACCTAGAAGATATGGACACTAAGCAAAGTGGAGCGGTTCAAAACGTAAAGGCAAGTTGTAGTGTTGTGTGTCTTCTATTCTTGTTTATTTGCATCAATATTCTGCATACATGAAATAAAAATGTATATTTAGTATATAATCAATTAATATAAAACTCATTCTGTTAGAATCTATACATATAATAAAATCGTAGGAAAGTCAAAACTGTACATTGAATATTTTTTTAAAAGGATACTTGGGACGTGATCTACTATCGATATCGAAGCCAAAAATATAGTTTGTGGATTTTTGTCCGTGTGTCTGTTTGTCTGTATGTATGTCCGGGCTAAACTCAAAAAGTACTGAATGGATTTGCTTCAAATGTTGCATGAATATTACTTAGAGGTCGGGTCAACATATAGGCTACATATTATCACGCTATCACCTACGGGGGAGGAGCTGTGATAATTTATAAAATTTAACGCGGGTAAAACCGCGGGGCACAGCTAGTATTAAATATCTGCACATTAATACTCATTGATGAACATGATTTTTCCGATTTACCCTTTCTGTAGGCCTTATCATTTTTTTTTTACCAAACGTATGGAGTTACATTTAACTCTACGATGGTAAACTACAAATGAGAGAAACGGTTGGACATTTTAAGGCTGCATACATTTTCTTAGCATATTGGTAGGCCTGACCGTAGGTCGATTTCTAGCCGGCGCCGCATCTGATTCCGCCACAATCATCAACCAAAGCCGAAAGTTTAATAAGCCAGACAAATTCAGTTGAGCATTATCTAAAGGAGAATAAAATGATAATTTAAAAAAGTTGTCGACTTTATTTACCTTTTGAGTTATCTAAGGTGACAGTATAGAATATCACCCCATCTCATCCCGTAGGGGGCGTAGAAATCGTCCCAGGGCATACCTACCAGAGAACGGGCAGCAGCGCTTTTCTGTGAACTAAGACCATCCAACTGTGATCGCCAACCCGTCTGCCAAGCGTGGCGATTATGGCATATCCCCCCATTCTTTGTCCAGCAGTGGACGTACTTTTGGCTGACATGATGATGATGCTGATGAATGTAACAATTACTATCAGTGTCAGTTTAATACAACTGATATCAAATTACACTAGTAAATAAACTCTTCTTAAGCATAGGTCATTAATTTAGACGTTACTCGAAATTAAAAATTAAGTAACAACTACAATAATAATAATATAAAATCTTATAATTAACATCAACCGACCGCGCTTCAGCAGCTTGCTGTAAATCTTCATTTTCGGCCAAAATTTCGGCCTACTTAAATTATGATTTTTGGCCGAAAGTGGTTTAATCCGAAACCTAACCCAAAATCCGGTCGGGCACTAACTATTGCCAAAAAACATCAAAGAACATCTCTTCATCAATTGCCGTTGATCAATATTTGTAATGTATTACTCACTCGTAAGTTCTGCACATTAAAACTCCGAGATATTTTCCACACACAATATTTAATCGAACAGAGTAACGTTCTCATCTACCGTCGTACAAAGAATCCCCCTTTAATAATTCTCCTACCCTATTTATATTTTTATCAGTGACAACCATTTGAAAGTCTAAGGCCCACTTGCACCAAAAGCTAGGCTAAAATAAACTAACTCGAGTTAAGTAACTCCGGGTTAATTCTTTAAAATTTTAACTCAATATTCTGTTGCGCCAATGAAAAATAACACCGAGTCAACTAACTCCGTGTTTTTATATTTTACGTTGGTATCATTAAATAGGTTTTGTTCCGTAATGTAATCCAACCAAATATGAATGAGTGAAATATTTATACACCTCTTTTTGTCACTAGAAAACTTTGTATATGACTGTCTCATGTGTCAAGTTTTTTCAAAGACTGTTCAATTTGATCGTTTGTGTTTGAAACCAATCTGTCAATTTCGAGTCGTTCAAATATTGTCATGGCAACGTTGACATGATCGATCTTTCAGCAACTTTTCTTTTATAAAAGTCCGAGCTAATATTATATTCGACGATTTCTTCATCATCATCAGACAATAAAAAGTCACTCATAATTGTTTAGGACACAAAACTGTTATAAAATCTCTGACATTCCCTTCTGCAACCCAACATAACCTCTCAAACGAAACAAATTTGACATTACTAATCCGGAGTTAGTGATTTAACCCACCTAAATGGCTGGGTTAATTTTTTCATAAAATAACCCAAGGTTAGTTCCTAACTCTTGGTGGTGCAAGACGCAATTGTAATTAAACCCCATATTAGCCACTAACTCTGAGTTAATGCATTTAACCTGGGGTGGCGCAAGTGGGCCTAATATCGATTATTAATAGTTTTAAGATGTAAAATTATTATAGTAATTAATAAAGTGATAATCACTAATCAAATAAATAATCACAGTGTTAAAATGTTATTATAACATAGCAGCTACGTTATTATAACCGTTGCGCGGCTATTGAGTACTTGATAACAAATGTAATAGAATACAAATCTTGATCTTATCTGACACATAGAACATTAATAATATGTTTTATACATATATGACAAACGTTTTCGATGGAGATTCTTGATACCTTTTAAGTCTCACAGACGACTAACTACAATATTCAATATTTAATTATTGTATAAATAATTCAAGTAATACTTGTAGTCTTAGCGGGTAGTACAAAGTATCCGGTCGCGTCGGTGCATACAAAGCTAGCACCACAAATCTTCCCGTCTCATCGCTTACGGACGGCCGCGGCGTCTGAGAGTCGTACGCAGTCGTCGACTTCGGCTGATAACTCAAAAAGTTTATACCGGGCTGACAGGATCCTTCAACAAGCAAGCGAAGTTGACCAAACGATCGGCCGTAAACGTACTTCATTTAACAAGGTTTATCAATTCAACTATGTTTTAAACTGTGAATATATTCATTGAACCACGAGTTTCATATAATTTGTTCATAATTAAATGATTCATATTTTAATTTTATATCGGCTAAAATAATTAAGTGTCACATTTTATGTATATTGTATTCGATCCATCGATTATACTAGGTATATTCAAAACTGTTAACGAAGGTATTAAATAGTGCATGCTGTGGCTTCCTATAATTGGAGGAGCACACTGGAGGAGGACAAAACCTGTAATTTTTTATGACGACATTGCATCATGTGTATCCTCTGTTGGAGGTCCATAAATAAATAAATACTATTTTGTTTAAAAACATTGTAATTTGTGTAGATAAAATTTATAATTTTTGTATAAGTATTTATAAGTGAAGCCGATTATCTAGAACGGCAAAGCAAATAATCGGTTGCATTTGATGTAAAAATAAAACCTAATCGGATAATACAAGGTGGGCCAAAAGAAGTCATCCGATGTTGTTTGGATCACATTTTTTTTCTAAATGAAAAACTTCGATTCTGTTTTTAGATTTGTTTATTTGAACTTTTAGAATTTTATTGGTCAATTCGAGAAGATGATATCCGCCAAATGGGCGCCGCCGTCACAATTGATTGCCATACGGGCTCGTTTTATGATTTTTTCAATCACTTCGGCGAGAACTTCGGGCGACAGATTCTCGCACTCGTGTTGAATGTTGTCCTTGAGAGCTTCCAGGGTCTCGGGCTTGTTCACGTAAACACGAGACTTCAAAAAACACCACAAAAATAGCCTGGAACGGTTAAATCGGGCGATCTTGCGGGCCAATGCAAATAGCTAAAACGAGAGATGAGGCGACCCGGGAACGCCGCCTTCAGAATATCCGTTGCTCCGTCCTGTAGGAATCACGTGTCGTCCAATTGCGGCAGAAAAAACTCGGTTAACATGTTCACTGTAGTCGTTTGACCAGAGGCTTTCTCGAAAAAAATTACCCGATGACTCCTCCAGCGTTAACACCATGCAGTAACTTAGAGCAGGTATAATGGCTTCTCGTGCATCACTCAGTGATTTTTGGTACCCGATAGGCGATAGTTTTGCTTGTTCACGTACCCGCTGAGGTGGAAATGAGCCTCATCGCATTATGATTTTGGTCGAAAAATCGTCCACTTCGTCTTCAAGATTGAGGGTGGCTTGGGCGTAGGTTAGACGCGTTTTGCAGTGAACAGGTAGCAGCTAATGCACGGAATGGACTTTGTACGGGAACATGCGCAGGATTTTGACCAATATTCGCCTTTGGAAGGACCGGCTGATGGCAAATTGCGAGGCACGGCGTCTAGTCGATGTTTCCGGCGACAGCTAGACATCCTTGGCAACAGCGGCAATATTCTCAGCAGAACGGGCGCTCCGGGGCGGGCCACTCTTGTCAACGTATCGTGTGGTACCAATACTCTTCAAGGTTGGTGGCCAAACGGTGCAGTGTTTGCGCAGTCGGTATCGGACGACCGGGGAATCGGCGACGGAATTCGCGTTGAGCTAACACCACAGACGAATTGTTACGCAAAAAAATAGACACGATTATTCCGCGTTCTTGGGGAGTGTATCGCTCCATAGCTTGTTTACTTGTATTCTACATGTGTCTAGTCCACAAATGTGAAAACAGATTTGACATTGGCTGCCATTTGCAAAAATAAGAGCAATAGGGTGATTTCTTTTGGCCCACCTGGTAGTAAGAGCCTAGTACGTGATGTGAACTCGCAAGATCGAAAATGTTTGTTAAAAGCCGATGAAATACCACCATAGCTTGTCATGTTTATACTTCTCCACTGCTACAAGCCTGACCAAGAAGTTTGCAGACTATATTCCGAACTTATATAATGAGCAATTAACGTACGAAGTTTCTATATTACCTAGATACCTAGGAATATAGAAACTTCGTACATCTTCAGATGGGAGATTTTGTCGACGGTAAAGTTAATTCACTTTTTATGTACCAACTCTCTATTTATAAGCTTGAAAGTTTTGCGACCGTGGTCACAGCTCAGCAGTGGCGAAGGGTGATATTTTTTATTAAAGCTATAAAAGGCTTTTAAAAGCTGTAGGTACTCGGTAAATCTAGGTTTATCTTTGATTTGTATTGTAGATGAAGAAAAATTGAATAGAAGCGCTGAAATCATACATTGAATAGCTATTCCAAAGTGAACATCTGAAAGTCTCGCCCCTGGATGGAAACTGCCTTGGCTAACCTGGAAGTCATTAAATAGGCTTCGAACCCAGGTTCGTCGTAGCAGGGACAACTTGTTCAGGTGGGCTTACATCATTGACCAATCAATCAATGATGCAATGCAAATGTGGTGTAGTCCGACAGACAATGGTACATCTGTTATCATGTAGCGCGTGCCCTAACAACTTCACGCATAAAGAACTGATGGAAGCTACTCATAATGCGATTCTCGTGGCCAAGTTCTGGGCGGACACAATTTAGATTGCCATCGACTCGCTAAGAAGAAGAAGTGAATATCTCATTAAACTACCATATAATATAACCATACGTTACCGAATCCATTGGGACCAGTCTATTGGGAGCCGTTTACAATCGATTAACATGTCTGATTACTAATTGAGATATTTCTGTCTTGGGAATACGGATTCGAGGCAGATTGGATGTCAAGACCAATAAATTCGACTATATATTCAATCGGATCTAAGAGAATAAACGCGTACCGAGTTTATTCTTAGATCTCATTATTTTAGAATTGATGTAATACTAGCTGTGCTCCGCGGTTTTACCCGCGTTAAACTTTATAAGTTCTATAACTTATAAAGTTTATCGCGGGTAAAACCGCTATATGGTGTCAGCTAGCTCCATACCAAATTTTATTAAAATCGCTCCAGCTGTTTAGACTTGAAAAAGTAACAAATATACACACTCACAAACTTTCGCATTTATAATATTTGTGTGATAGTAGGATTGTAGGTATGTATATGTCGGAAAGATCATTAGTACGGAAGGGGCCAAATATCGGCTTACTACGAAACTCAAGCATTGTTCAGCATGTCACCTTCGTTGCTCAAGGCTTCAAAGGACACCCCAATCAGTTTATTTTGTACCACAATTTCCGAACCTTTCGACCTTGAACAGTGACGGCTAAGACCAGCAAGATCACTTTAAACCGATTCAATGCGGATGGCGCCGGAGAGGCGCCATGGATATCTTTTACGTGTCGCATGTGGTTTACATTCAATATCGGGTCAACGAAAATATCACAGCTAGTTACAATTAAAATTCAGTTAAGTTATAATTACAATTCATAGTAGATGGCACCTTAGAGGCGCCATCATCTTCCCAGGTGCTCGGCTCCTCAAGGGCGCCACGAAATATTTAGCATCTACCGCATTAAATGGTTTAATAATACCCTCCTATAAAAAAATATTTTACCTCTTCACAAGATAATTCCGCATAACTTAAGAATTTCCATTCCCCCTCTCCCCACTATTTACGAGTTCCCATCTATCATCATAAGTGCCTCCAGACCACCCGCACTTGTTTACCTTCAATTTTTCCCTCGCCTCGAAAGTATGAAATATCGCAGCTCCATGTTTCACGGTTACCTGCGGGCATGTAGAAGCTCCTTTACGAGAAAATGATTCTCGCGTGTAATAAACTGATATGGAGTGGAAAATAAAAGGGTAGACAGTGAAAAGTAAACAAAGTACAATCAACCTCAATTTAGTCACTTGCACACGAAAACCATTCATACACCCTACGTTATAAAGACGCTCTCTAATTATAAATAACGCCTGAACCTAGAACCTTTGCTTTGTACAGACGCCAGCACATCAAGCTACCCCAGTCTGTCAAATTTCCCCAATGGAAAGTGAACTTTATACTTTTATGATAAAGTTGAAAACTATAAAAGAAATTTGACAGATTGGGGTAGCTTGATGTGCTGGCGTCTGTACAAGTTTGGAAACTCAAAAGGATGTTCTATCATAATTTTTAAACTTTCGCGTATCTCTTATTACAATATTATTTCTCCTACCTTACTTTAACCATTTCTGTTGAGGTCATTTCCCAACCTAACCTTTTGCGGAACCCATACGTACCAGCAACCAAGATAGTAAAACCAAGTGTCAGATTCCATTAGCCATCTGACTACCTGTGATTATTGTCATAAATTATTTTCATAATAAACCAGTACCGAAGACTTACTACGTTCTACGAGCACACGAGCACAGAGGACTACCGTCCGCGCTCAACTTACCAGAAAGAAAGAAAAAACCTTTGTTTCGCGATCTCCGGGACAAAACAGATAAAACTTACATAACTCGGACACAGAGGTCTTCTACAACATTATAGTAATGTGAGAAAAGCAAATCACACATTGATACAATACACAGTGAAGGTAGAACATAAAATCAACACTAAGTCTCTTTTTTTCCTATCCTTACGTAACCACGATCAGCTCAACTTAGCCAAAACATCGGGTAAAAAATAAAAAACATTTGTTAACGAACTCTTGATATCTGCAGTAGGTCACATGAAACGGCGGCATGCGGCGGTAGGCCAGCTTCCCTCGGGGCTGCAGTGGCTCAGTCAGAGAAGTGTCTTTTACTGTCGTCACTTCTAAGCAACTCCAGGAAGACAACGATTTGTTTGTGGCTCAGTCGCTGTGCTGTTTCGTTGTGTCAGGGTACGTCTCTCACATCACGTGAGACATGACGGAAAAGAGAGTGCCGGCGCAGCATTCTCGCCTTCCCGGGGCTCCCTTACAGGCGCGAAGAGATTTCCACGGTAAGTTCAGTCAACCCGCAGACACTGTTTGCGGGTGGAATCATCATCATCATTTCAGCCGAATAAAGCCCACTGCTGGACAAAGGCCTCCCCCAAAGATCTCTACAATTGCCGGTCTTGCGCTATCCGCATCCAGCGACTTCCAGCGACCCTCACAAGATCATCGGTCCATCTTGTAGAGGGCCTGCCCGCGTTGCGTCTTCCGGTTCGTGGTCGTGGCATGCTTATGCTTTACTTATAAAGAAAAAAAGGTCATACGATACTTAATAAGTAAAAAAATTCTACTAAGTTAAAAGCTTTTACTACTAAGGAAACATTCGTAGAAAATAATTCGTCGATTACTGAGTAACGTATTGCTATTACTGAATTTTTGACATTATATTAAATAAATCGAAAGTGTTTCGCCTTGAAAGAAGTTATGTATATTGCACCTGAGAATTTCCACTTAACCCATAATGAGGTGGGTAATCATCATAACTTGGCTACACGCGAAACATAAACACTTATTGATTGAGTTTATTGACAATTAAATTTGATTACATCAGGAAATTATTTTTACTACTCAAGATAATTGGGAGACGCAGCATCAACACACTTTTAATACTTTACTACATTACCTTTATTAACTATGTGGCAAGTAATTAACTTCAGCTTGATTACCGTTAAAATACCCAAAACGCGTTGGGTATTTTATTTTAAAATGAGGAAGGATATCATACCATATTATTAATAATAAAAATATAAATGGGTGAGCGATACTGGTTACCTTAAAAATAAAAAAGTTTCCATCCTAGAGTATATTGGTTTGAACGGATGCATCAGTCTTTATAATATAAATTATCCCAATTTTAGAATTAATTGTACACACGGCTACATCTCAAGCTATACATTTCCAGTATAAGCTGATTTCGCGTTAAATAAGATTTCCATACAATAATAGGTCAGCTTATATTGGGAATGTATAGCTTGATGTGTAGCCGTGTGTGTGTTGCGTGGTACGCAGACGCGCTGACCACTGTTACATTTGCAATTTATACTATTTCTATACAAATAGTTCTCAATGCCGACATGAGAAGACAACGAATGTAGAAGACAAAGTAGTAGAAGTAGTAGAAAACAGTAGTAGAAGACAGTAGTAGTAGAAGACACCGACTGTATCTTTTTATGGTAGTTTCTTTATAAAATCTTAGATTATATTGCCATTTGAATATTTTTAATAAGATTGTTATATTTTTTTCAGACAAATAATGTAATATTTGAATTTATTAAATAGTAAGTAAGTATTTATTTCGCTTAAAAACGTGGTACATACAGGATGTTTACATAAGGTTTAAGTTCACACATTTTGTCTACAGAGACATACGAATATATATTTTTACATGTAGTCTTAATAGCTATATAATTCATTATTGTAATATAATCTAATACATGTTTAATAAATTCAAATATTACATCATTTGTCTGAAAAAAATATAACATTGATTTTCATCGTTTTACCTAAGCAGGTAATACAACTTTTTTTCTAAATAGGTAATACAATTTGACTGCACGTGTGGCACAGCGGCTAAGACAGTCGCCTCGCCGCTTCGTGTCGCGGGTTCGAGTCCTACGCCTTACAACTATTTGTGTGACCCATAAATAGTTGTTCTGAGTCTGGATGTAATTTGTGTCCACGAATTATATGTTTATATAGTACCCCGAGACACAGGGTTTAGATTCCCTAGTGCGGGCGTTGTCTTTTATTTAAATAAATAAATTAAAAATGCCCTAGGCATTTTCTGCCAATCAACCTTAGTAGTGTAGAGAGAGCATGGTGCACAGATCATAAATAAAACACAAAAAGTAAAAAATAAACTGGACTATACAAATATGTTTCGTTATTTCATCAGTACTGAGCAAAATAAAAATGAATTGAATTGAAAGTTTAAACTACAGCGACGCTGCATCTTAACGCTGAGTCTTATCAATGTATTCAAACAACTTTGAGTGAAGAATTTACCAACACGAATTCCTTTTCATAAAGCGCCGTAACTTTAAATTGATTACAAAAACTGCACAGCAATCCGAGGTATTTCGTAGCAAGATTTCATGACAAAACTTGCTTCACTGTGTTGGAGGAGTTTACAAATTGGCCACTCAGGGCTCAGGGTCCTTGGCGCGAGTGGCTTTCGGGACAGTCTATTAGTGGATCTCAAGCTTTTCACGTTGTAGCCATGCTGCATTTTAAAGCAACATTTTCTTCAAAGATACTGCGCTTAAGTGTCATTTTCCCCAAACAAACTTAAACCTCATTTTCCTCTGTGGATCTCAGGACTAGATAATTTTTTCACGCAATATCGATATTAGCCATTTTATATTGTATTCGACATTGGTGTCATTGACAATACACGTCTGCCATTCAGCTACTATGTTCTATTTTGTGGATAACAATATTTTGTAGACCCCCAAAAAATTAATATAAAAGCATACGTACTCTACGTTAGAGACCGTAACTGCAAAACTAGAGTTTTGCAGTTACGGTCTCTAACCAGAATCAAAATTTCTTTTTATTCTATTATTTTTCAAAATTTGCCGAAACAAATGGAGCCCACGACCTCTAGGTCGTGGGCTCCATTTGTTTCGGCAAATTTTTGTGTATTTTTTGTCCGACAATTATATGTTGTTAAACTCCGCGACAAAGGCATTCGATGCTCTAGGGAGGGCATTTCATTTTAATATGATGACTGTAGTGCGAAATTTACTCCATGAATGTACGTGTCTGATTAATGAAAATTGGCAAGATGATGATTTGGCATTACAGGGCACATACAGGTCAAATGTAAGAATAATACTTATCATAATCCACAAATTTAAATCATTAGATATTTTATAGAGCTGGAAAATAAACAATATTTGAAGCGAATATCCAATCCAAAGTAGTTTAATCCGTCCCAAAAATATACTTTGCTGAAAATGGTAGCAATAACGGTGTATATCAAGCGATTCGATGGCGTATATATCATTTGAACTTGCCACACAAGCAATGCCGGAGGATTAACAACGTTTTTGTTTTATTTTTACACATTCGGTGCAAACGAATATGTACAATATTCATATGTATATAACAAATATCGCAAAAGCTATTCCATATTTGGGATGTTAAATCCTGTGTAAACGTATTTAGCGATGACTGAATCCCGGATTGGTTCTGGGAAGGTAAATATCATAATCTTTAGTAATATTATAAATGCGAAAGTAACTCTGTCTGTCTGTCGCGCTTTCACGCCAAAACTACTAAACCGATTTGAATGAAATTTGGTTCATAGGTAGTCTAGAGCCTGGGAAAGGACATAGGCTACTTTTTATTTCGAAATAACGGTTATAAGGGATTGAAAGAGGGGGATGAAAAGTTGTGTAGAAACATCGTCATTTTTGGAGCTGGAAGCTTGAAACTTATTTTTTAGGTTATTGATTGAGTCTATATAAATAAATATGACATCAAAGTGTGTAAAAGTTTTACTCTCAAGGATGTATAATAACAATAGGAAATAGGGGATGCAAATTGGTAAGGTTTATGTCATTTTTTATGATATTGCGAGAAGAGACAACATTTTAGGGATATTCTGATGAATAATTTACGGAGAAAACAGCTAGTCCATTAAACATATGTAGACTATATATTCAAAATAGGGCTCAGTTAGTATCATATACTAAGTGGTGTTGTGTTAAATACAAGGATCAAACCCAGGGTCGTTAAACGAAGGGTTGTTAAATGGGCAGTAGGATGTTTTAATGTCATCGTAACATCACATAACGGGCATCTATCTAATCTTTATCTGCTTTAAGTGATACTTAAAGGGCTATCTTACTTATAGGATGTTTCTTTGAGGCCGCCGTTATATAGTTTCAGATTTGCCAGTTTTTTTTTCAAATGTTACTGCAATTTTGAAACTACCAGCCCTATCATCATATCAGCAGAAAGACGGCCACTGCTGGACAAAGGCCTCCCCCAAAGATCTCCACAATTGCCGGTATTGCGCTATCCGCATCCAACGACTTCCAGCGACCCTCACAAGATCATCGGTCCATCTGACGGGCCTGTTGGCGTGGTTGGTAGATACCCTGCCTTTCACACTGGAGGTCGTGGGTTTGATTCCCACCCGAGACTGATATTTGTGTGCATGAACATGTCTGTTTGTCCTGAGTCTGGGCGTAAATTATCTATATAAGTATGTATTTACAAAAGAAAAAGTAGTATATGTAGTATACCAGTTATCTGGTTTCCATAGTACAAGCTCTGCTTAGTTTGGGATCAGATGGCCGTGTGTGATTAATGTCCCAGGATATTATTAAATGTTATTATTATTATTATATTAAATCTTGTAGGGGGCCTGCCAACGCTGCGTCTTCCGGTTCGTGGTCGCCACTCGAAAACCTTTGTGCCCCAGCGGCCGTCGGCTCTATGAGCTATGTGCCCTGCCCACTGCCACTTCAGATTTGCAATTCTTCTGGCTGTGTAGGTAGTGTAGGTACTTATCATTGTAGTACAGAATTAATCTCTCTATTTAATCTGTCCATTGGGATAATTCTATCATGTTACTCCGCGTGAAATAATTTCCAAGATGATGATGGAACACCGCACTTTAGCAACTCGGGAAACTCTACACTGCCATGTACCCAGTCAACCTAAAAGTTCTGGTTATTAATTCTAAAATCAAATTAAAAGGCCGGTGATTATCTAAGCTTGTCAAATTAAATTATAACCATTTGCGCTGGAGGCAAGGGAAATCATCAACATCAATTTTCTTTCCCCATCTTTAATTTTCTTATTTAATTTGTTAGGAATTCAAAGACAGCTCACTCAGGTGTTTCCTAAGCATGAGGCTCTCTTAAGACTTCTTGTCATATGCTACTGTCGATCTTGGCTCACTCGACCTACAGAGGGCAAAGAGTAGGCAAGTTAACAAACGCTGGTATTCGAGTTCCATATTTCCCCAATCCGAATATTTTATTAGTAAGGGTTTAAACTTTATTGTGTGCGGCTTAACAAAATAAGTATGGGTGTTAAAACTGCCACAAAATATAAGCTCAACGAATAGGCCACTGCAACTCCTCAAACCGCTGACGGGATTACTAGACGGATTAACTCGAGTTTGGCAAATAGCCCACTTTCCATTCGCAATAAGTAAGGGATTACTTTGTAGCAATTGTATCAAGTATTAATTTCAAAGTACGAAGTATTAATTTCAACCGAAAGTAACAATTAAACTGTCTCGTTTTGAAGTTATTTGATACAAAGTTTTAAATACCGCTTTGACATTCAATGAACGGGCAGGTTGGCGTGGTTGGTAAATGCTTGCCTTTCACGCAGGTCGTAGGTTCGATTCCCACCCAGGTTAGATATTTGTGTGTATGACCATGTCTGTTTATCCTGTGTCTGGGTGTAATTATCTATATAAGTATGTATTTACAAAAGAAAAGTAGTATATGCAGTATATCAGTCCTGGTTTCCATAGGACAGGCTCTGCTTAGTATGGGATCAGATGGCCGTGTGTGAATAAAGTCCCAGTATATTATTATAAATCTCTTAACTGGTAAGGTATCTAATAATTAAAACGTCTTGAAAGTAAATATGCTTGATCATAGCAGAACTCAAGTTTCCCACAATAGAAAATAGGGGTACAAACATTGTGCTCCTTGATCGTAACAGTAGCTGGTGTAGGCAGATGACGTATGATGACGATGACGTAGAC
The DNA here is from genome assembly GCA_951640165.1 of Pseudoips prasinana. NCBI lineage: Eukaryota > Metazoa > Arthropoda > Insecta > Lepidoptera > Nolidae > Pseudoips > Pseudoips prasinana. Next base: position 13,679,453 of record OX621254.1, read on the forward strand.
CGATCGGAGTCATTCGGAGTCATCAGTGACAGCATTGGCCTTTTTTGACACGCCGAATTCCGTAAATATAATTAGTTAAGTTGTACTAAAGCTGTAAAGAGTCTTCTGTGAGTGGTGCTAACTTAGGAGTCATTAATGAGACTGTGATACCGCCAACACCCAGACATCGAGCGGATACTAAGAAATTTTCTTAAATAAAACATCTCAAATCTCGTCTTGTCCCGACCTTGGATTGGACCTTATTATCTGGGGTCTAACTGGCTACCACCAGACCAATGAGGCCAAGTGCTGTTTATCAGTTCAGCTATATTCACCGCACAATAAGACTAGTTTCAAGGTATGGGAGATTCAAATAGTTAATCAGTTTATCACAAATTGTACCTACGCTATGATTTGGATGAGCGCCGTTGTTTGAGCAAAAAAGCAGTTACACATAGCATCACTTACGTGTTGCCGATGCCCTCCCCACTGAGTGGTGAGTCAGGCGACCGCAAGTAACACACCCAGGGCCATAACATCAGCATACAAATGTTATTAATTGGAGTGTATTGTAGGTATGGCAGAAAAAGAATGAAAGAATAAATGCAGTGGAAATGTGAGCTCTCAGAATATGTGTGGTGTGACTTGGAGAGGGAGAATACAAAATACTGACATAAGAGGGCGATACAAAGATCAAAATCTTGAAAAATTTAAATTTAGAACGGATGAATGAAAGAAGATTAACAAAAAGTACACTTGGCCTGTGTTAATGGTACAACCGAAAGGGGAAGACCTGGTCAAACATTTTCTGCACAAGTCAAAGATGTTATCAAAGATAGCCAAGTCGGAAGTAGATACCCTAAACAGGCGAGCACGTGTGTGGGTCTTTAAAATACCACGCTTGGTCACAGGTCACACAGATTTTCGTCATATAGTCAATATCCTCAAGCAAAATCTCTCACTTTTTCTAGATATATTAAAACATTACATTGGCACACAGCGTTTATCATTTTTAACTGACAGTTTGCAACACTTACGCTCATATGCCGGAACCTCAGCGGATTGAAAACCGTATTATGAGTTACTAGTGTGAAAATTTCAGGGGACAGATGTAAAAAAATGGGTCATGTATACCGTTACCGTTATTGTTGAGAACAGATACGGGACAAACAAATAAACACTTAACATAAGGGTAGTAACGGTTTATTATAATAAAAAGTCAATGGAAAACAACGACATCAAAAACCGTTTACTCCAATCATGATAAATTAATCTAAAACCAGTTTAATTACTGTTGAGAAGAACCACCAGTAAGAGGCCCTTGTTTCTTCGCCCAGCCATATTTTGTCGTAGATTTTACTTTAATATTGAAATACGGTTGCAGTCCCGTATATACGGGACGTATGGCAACCCTAGTCATGTAGTATAGGTACGATTTATAAAACCTACGGTCCCGGTAGCAACTTGCTCAAGTATATATGCACAACAGTCGACGTATCCAAATGTGATCGTACCACATACGTTTATTTTTACAGCAAAATCGTTGATTACGTCCAATGTTCATTAATCATGCATGAAAGTCATTGCAGATATCCATTACACGTTCTGACAAAGTGTTCGTATGATTGGTTAACGTCAGAGACTTGATGAATGATCCCACTTCTGAGTTTTGTTTTAATTTTATAGATTCTACTAGCTCCGTTATTGGTAAACAAAGTGGTTATTTCGCAGTCAATGTACGACAAATTGAAGCTAAAATAACATTGAAGGTTGAAAGATAATTATAAATAATTATTTTCTCTGATATGAAAGGCTCGTAAACCCTTTCTGGCTCCCATAGTTTTTATTGATTTTAGATCTTAAGTCAAAGTTTAAGGGCGATAGTTATTTGTACCCATATAAACCACAGCCTGACTATAACATCCTGATAAGCCCACAATTGACGATCACCGTAGCCTAGTTGGTAGTGCTCCTGCCTACGAAGCTGGTGGTCCTGGGTTCGAATCCCGGTAAGTGCAAATATAATTTATTCAAATATAATATGGTTTCCATAGTAAAAGCTCTGGTTAGTTTGGGATCAGATAGCCGTGTGTGAATAATCTCCCGAGAAGTAGACGGTCACCATAGCCTAGTTGGTAGTGCTCCTGCCTACGAAGCTGGTGGTCCTGGGTTCGAATCCCGGTAAGTGCAAATATTTGTGTGATGAGCACGAAAATTTGTTTCTGAGTCATGGATGTTTTTTATGTATTTAAGTATTTATCTATCTACGGTCTATTTTTTCTTACTTGTCTTATTTAGTACACAAATATGGCGTACTGGTAACCAAAGACAATTGATAGAGTTGGGAAATTATCGAATGAAGGACTGAACGAATTCATACAGCTGTAACCGAATGATATTAGTAATGTAGGATTTCCTAACAAATAAAATTTTAGTTATGGCCCTGGGAATAAATTAGCGTTGATAATTTTGTAGTAAGCTGCCAGAATATCACACATTATCTTAATCACATAAATAATTCCTGAAATATATCGTTGGCCTATATAAAAAATAAAACAAAACTATTTTTAATTTATTTATTCATTTGATTCACTACGTGTATCTTCACTTCTGGAGTCTTCCGATTCTGACAGGTGTATAATGAAACCCTGGGTAGGTGCATCTGTTGCAGCATCTAAAAGTCCGTCAAGCTGCATCATTTTATCCTCTTCTTTTTTTATATGGTTTATACAATTATTCCAAGACATCGTACCAATTTGGCTTAAGCCTTCTTTTAGTAACTCCTTGACTTCAGCCATTTTAAAAGTTTTATTATTTTTGCCAACATAAGATTTTAACTGCGTGAAGCGTATGAGATGTGGTTTGGAAGAATTAAATAACACAAATCATAAACTTACAAATTTATTTAAAACAAAAGTATGGTCATGGGTACTAAAGCCCGTCAATTAATTATGCCCTATGGAGGTAGGCGCGCCAAGTACTCTCCTGGCTGGCTTCGTCGCTAACGGAGATGTCGCGGAGTTCCAGGAGGATTACGCAGGCCGGAGGATGACCCACAGGGATTGGGCTGGTCTGAAGTGTGGCTTCGTCGCTAACGGTGACGGATGTTGAGATACAGTTGCAATTCGTACTTTGGACCCTCGTAGGCCGAACTTTGGACCCTGGGAATTAAAGTCCATTATATAAAATATCCTTTTGAATAAAACCTCTCCTGTCTGTGACCGCGTAATGGTGATGAGGAAGCGGGAGTACTAATTACGCTTATGGCGAATGTGTGCAAATGTCACAGGCAGAAGCGGAGTTTACAAATTTAAGTTTGTTATAAAAATGTTATAGAACAATGGTGTGAAGCACCGCACATAAAATAAATTTAGTGTAGGCATAAGGCACAATATGAAGTTGACATAGTATTTGCCACAAGGTCAATTAAAGGTGGCCGTTACACGTTACAATACCCTACATGAGATGAGAACTAAATACTAATCAACACTTACCCAATATGGGGTTAACACTGATTGAAATTAACTTGTTAAACTAATAACTATTTGTGAATGAAGATTCACTTCAACTTGAAGATGTTACACGACGCGACTAAGAAAAATATAACGTTTCTTTTTAAGTGAGTGCGTACGTGCTATCGCAATGAGTGCAATCTGAGTCTGACCTCCCAACGTTCGCTATATCCCCGCTCGGCGGCTCACGCTTCCCAACCGGTTTTGCTTAGCGACCGCTCGGCGGTCGCTAAGCAAAACCGGTAAGCGACCGCTCGGCGGCTACCGAACTGGTTTAAAGCGGCGGAGAATTAATACTAAAATGAACTAAGGAGCGTTGAATAGAAATACAACGTTACATGCGCCCATATCAGTTCAATTGGGTTTTATTCGCAATGATAGGGCGGAAGGCGTAAAACGATAACATTTTTGCGGGCCGCCATTTGATCCACAACTTTTGTATTAAATAGACTTCTGTTAAATTTAGATAAAAGTTGCGCTTTTATCTCATTCTCTTCAAAATTGATATGTTCCTCCTGTAGCCACGCTTGTATATCAGCCTTCCGCCTACTCATGTTTGGCACTCGTTCTGCAAGTCTGGAGTGGTACGGTGCATTGTCTAGTACTATAACCGACCCAGGTACCACTTTACTCAAAATTTTTTCAAACCTGTAATGCAGATAATTCCATTATTTTATTTTCATCTTGAGCTAATAAATGTTCGATAACACGATTTTCTTTAATTATTTATCCACAAACCATAATGCTTGCATAGCTTAAGTAGCATAAGTATGTTTTTTTATTTATGGTTTATGTTGGATTACGGTGAGAAATAATTAAATAAAATCCAATTATTATTGTTATTCAGGATTGTTTATAGAATTCCCAATATGAATAAATAACATTAAAAAAGATTAATTTACTTACCTTGTTTAAACAAAACAATTGCACTAAAATAACAGTCGTATGCAATATCGATGTCCTTGAAGAATAGCCAAAGTTCGTCAGTCTAAAGAATAAAACCGTCCAAATCACAGAAAGAATCAACAGAGTCCAGTAGAAAGCCAAATCGTTACACTTCAAACACACACAGAGAGCACCCGTAAAGTACAACATAAAGCGAGGCGACGAGACGAATGACAGGACGTATCCCGTCAAGTCAAAAAAATTCACTTGTCAAATAATACTTTTAGTCTACGACCAGTTACAACAAAAACTTTAGTTTTTAAAAATAATGCCTTACATTACCATACACACATATAATTTGAGATATATATATAAACATTCAGCTTTATTATTCAGTTTTTTACATTTAAATTATACAGTTCACACTGGTCAGAATCATTCATTCGCTTTTCCCTTCTCTAAGTTCCGAAGACAAACTAGCATTTTGAAATGTCAAATTGCCAATATAATTATTAATCTGTGAAAATGGATCCTGATATTATTTTGATTTTAAGAGAATTAATGTGTTTGGATGGTTAATTTGAAGCAGTTTTTGGTGTTATTTATATAGTATGTGTTTCTTCCAACAATCAAGATGTTCATACCTAACTAAAAGTGCGTGATTGATGACGAAACTAGTGATTTTCGTGCCGAGTAGTGTTTGTGTACCAAATAAGACAAGTAAGAAAAAATGGACCGTATATAAGTATGTATATCGTCGCCTGGTATCCATAGTACAAGCTTTGCTTAGTTTGGGGCTAGGATGATCTCTGTGACATTGTCCCTAGATATTAATATTATTATTAATTAATTAAATTAGTCTATATTCTTATTCGACTACAAAACGATGGAGTATGTTAAATGAATTTCCTGCTTTAAATTAAAGGTCCTGATTTAAAACTTTTGGCACACAGCAAAAAGAAACAGTAGTGGACTTAAGAGCCGGAATTTAGGGCGTTGCTACCGCGCTCGCACGATTACATGTTTTATAGGATATCATATTACTGTATGCAGTTTAGAAAATAAACTAAAACGACCAGTATACCTAAATAGTGTACTTTAGATAAACAGTTGACGTAACTGAAGGAATTTAATTTGCCCATGAAGTTAGACAACATGTAGCACAGCACCACAACACATGACACAAAAGAAAACTTTAACTTCCGATGCAATATGAGAGAAAAAGTGTATTTCAGTATATTTCCCTCATTTGGAAAATGTATAGGTAGTTAGGTACTTTTCATAATACGAAAACGCTTATACTAAGGACAACACTACACAGGGGTCCTACAACATGGTGTATTCACAAAAGAAAAGTATTATGTGTAGTATATCAGTTATCCGATTTCCATAGTACAAGCTCTGCTTAGTTTGGGATCAGATGGCCGTGTGTGAATAATGTCCCGAGAAGTAAACTGCACTTAAAAAGTGTTAACATAAAAATATGCAGGTGATAGGTATACCGTTCAAAACTTTGTGATATAGCACCTCATAATAACAGTAACTCAGGGTAAAGATAAATATCTATATAAGTAAGTAGGTAGTTACAAAAGAAAAGTAGTATATCAGTTACCTGGTTTCCATAGTACAAGCTGTGCTTAGTTTGGGATGAGATGGCCGTGTGTGAATAATGTCCCGAGAAGTAGACGGTCACCATAGCCTAGTTGGCAATGCTCCTGCCTACGAAGGTGGTGGTCCTGGGTTCGAATCCCGGTAAGTGCAAATATTTGTGTGATTAGCACGAATATTTGTTTCTGAGTCATGGATGTTTTCTATGTATATAAGTATTTATCTATCTATATAAGTATGTATATCGTCGCCTGGTACCCATAGTACAAGCTTGGCTTAGTTTGGGGCTAGGATGATCTGTGTGACATTGTCTCCAGATATTATATTATAAGTAAACTGCACTTAAAAAGTGTCAACATAAAAATATGCAGGTGATAGGTATTCCGTTTAAAACTTTGCAATATGGTACCTCATAACAACAGTAACGCAGTGTAAAGATAGATGGATTACTGTAGAGTGGAGCTCAAATATTCACATTGTTCGCTTTTTATGGGCCGTGGTTCCCGGGTAATGTTTACTCCCTGGTAAATGTATGCGGAATTTCAGTATTACACGTTTGTACGCAATGTTTGAGGGATTTTGTATAGTGGGTTTAATAGTGGCGATATCATATACACTTACTCCTGTTATACAAAGGAGTATGTTACTTTTGTTTTTGGTAGGGCAGGCGGAATGCTGATGCATGCCACCCGCAAAAAGTGTCTGCGGGTAGGTATGACGGACTCGCACCGACTAAACCTAAAAAAAAAACTTGTGTGTACTTATGTACACGCGTTAGAAGTTATACTTCTTAATATACAACTTGAACATAGTTATCGATTTTCATACCACCTAGAACTAACGTCATGCTGTTATTTTTACGATGCGCGCGCATCGTAAAAATTCACTCTCATACCACCTAGAACTAACTTCATGCTGTTAAATTTTTTGGTGTCGGTGTGCGCGCGCATCGTAAAAATTCACTCTCATCATTTTTCTCCATCGCGCCAAAAGAAGTATAACTTCAAAAAAAAAATCGGCTTCAACGTTTACAATCGATTCCGGACCATTTATGACGTCACATGGAAGCCGATTTAACGATTGATTAAGTAATTTTTTACCTTTATTTAGTTGAACGCCATTTAAGACATCGATGTTCGGCGACTTAGCCGGTAGAGCCCCTGGGGCTTAGCCGGCTAAGTCGCCGATTATCGCTTTCGTGAATGGCGTTCAAATAAATAAAGGTTAAAAATGACTTAATCAATCGTGAGTTGTTCAAGTTCCAGTTGAAGCGTACATTCGTCGTATCACTTTTCAATTCGGAGATTAATTGCTATGTTTTTATACTACGATTCTTTACATAGACCATTAGTATCAGAATCGATATTAGGTCATGACAAAAATAAAGAAAAATAAAAGTTCTACAAAAAAATGTTTGTACGACGGAAATCGACAAAATCGCGAACAATCACAATAATGTTTATTTGGATTTGTTTAGTATTTATCGTGACCTAAAAAGATATTTGAATAGTGAACACTTATTACCTAGAACTTGTACAGACGCCAGCACATCCAGCTAACCCAATCTGTCAAATTTTCCATATAGTTTTTCAACTTTATCACAGAAGCATAAGGTTCACTTTCAATTGGGGAAATTTGACAGATAGGGTAGCTTGATGTGCTGGCGTCTGTACCTACTTCATGTGAAGCTATTTGTTTTTGCGGTACCATTGGCGGACATAACGTCGACAACTTTACAAAACTTCCTGGCATTGATGCCAAATGTCACTACAATTACTGGATAAATACGTACACAGGGAGAATACTAATTATTTTCAATACACAAAACATGGCTTTACTACTACATACGTAGTGCTTATTAAAATTATATATTTCCTTTATTTTAAATGTCTGTAAATTATATTATTCTTGTTACTTACTTACTTGTCGTGTGGGCAGTGCTTACCCGTGTGTCAGAGTTATTCAAGCCTCCCATAAGGCCTCTGACATGGCTTAACGACTCCACAGTTAGGCAACCCTAATGGCTACAACCGGGACCGACAGCTTAACGCTCACTCCGAAGCACGAAGACGCTTAGAAATGAAGCGTTTATATTCATATAGAAATATTTACCCGACGAATCCGGATATGGATCCGACGTGTTTATAAATTGTTCATTAATCTTAATTTAGCGATATATGAACAGTTCGATTGACAGTTTTCTTAGACTACTAGCTGTGCCCCGCGGTTTTACCCGCGTTAAGCTTTATAAATTATAGCCTATGTGTTAATTCAGGGTGTCAGCTAACTCCATACCAAATTTTATTAAAATCGCTCCAGCCGTTTAGACCTAAAGAAGTAACAAACATACACACTCACACAGTCACTCACTCACAAACTTTCGCCTTTATAATATTAGTGTGATATCATTCAAAGGTTTGGTGACCGCCGTGACTCAGTTGGTTGTGAAGCAGTCTTCTGATCAAAAACGTTGTGGATTCGATCCTCGCACAAGGCAAATAATAGGTCTTTACCTATGAAATTGCCGTTTTGTATGAAAAAATTTAAACGAATTTTTTTCATGAATTTTTTTATTTGTATTAATCGAAGTAATCACCCATGCAATCAATGCATCTTTGCCATCGCAGTGGCAGTTTATTGATGCCCTTCTTAAAGAAATCAGCTGGACGGGAGGCAACAAATTCTTCAAAGGCATTTTGTACTGCCTCTCGGGTATTGAATTTTTTTCCCGCCAAGAAGTTATCCAAATTCTGGAAAAAGTAGTAGTCTGTAGGCGCAAGGTCTGGTGAGTAGGGCGGATGACGGAGAGCTTCCAACCCCAGTTCTTGCAACTTGGAGACCGTCTGCTGTGCAGTATGAGGTCGCGCGTTGTCGTGCAGGAGCAGCGGAGACGAGCGATTGACCAATGCTGGTTGGAGATGCGCCAGCTTCTCCATCATTGTGCTCAGTTCTTCACAGTACACATCTGCAGTAATGCTCACCCCGTTTGGTAAGAAGCTGTGATGAATCACACCGGCGCTAGACCACCAAACAGTGACCATCACTTTTCTAGGGGTAAGTTTTCGTTTAGGGCATTGTTTAGGTGCTGAACCAGGATCCAACCAACTTGCTGAGCGCTTGCGGTTATCAAACAGAATCCATTTTTCATCGCAGGTAACAATGCGGTTCAAAATTCCTTCATTTGTGTGTCTGTTGAGCAGTGCAAGGCACGTCTCGACGCGTACTTCGCGCTGGCGATCATTGAGTTCGTGGGGCACCCATTTGTCAAGCTTTTTTACCTTGCCAATTTGACGCAAATGGACCAATATTGTTTTGACGCTAACGTCGAAAGCTGCTGCTAATTCAGCCGTAGATTGTGTATCATCAGCTTCCACAACCGCCTTTAATTCGTCATTGTCGACCAAAGTCTTCGGACGACCGCGAGGTTCATTTTTCAGGTCGAAATTTCCAGAACGGAAGCGAGCAAACCAATAACAGGTGGTGCGTTGGTTTGTAGTGTTAGCTCCGTAAACGTCGTTGATGTTGCGTGCCGCTTGTGCCGCGTTGCTGCCACGACGGTACTCATATTCCATAATTACTCGAATTTTTAACGTATCCATGATGACGAAAAAGATTGAAATGCGATGAAAATGTAACACTAATCAATAAAGAAATGACTACTTTTGGAAAAAAGAATCCATGTTTTTAAAATAAAATTAATTTGAAATTAGAATTCTTAGCCAAACAAAAATTATTTTGATTTGAAATGGCCAGTACTGCAGAACGGCAATTTCATAGGTAAAGACCTAATATTTGTTGTGTTCATGAACATGCCTATTTGTCTAGTATGTCTATTAGGTGTAAGACAGTCTTGCTGTTATAACTTGCTGTACTGTATATAAATATTAACAAAACAAAATGACGGTCACCGTAGCCTAGTTGGTAGTGACCCTGTCTACGAAGCTGGTGGTCCTGGGTTCGAATCCCGGTAAGTGCAAATATTTTTGTGATGAGCACGAATATTTGTTTCTGAGTCATGGATGTTTTCTATGTATTTAAGTATTTATCTATCTATATAAGTACGTATATCGTCGCCTGGTACCCATAGTACAAACTTTGCTTAGTTTGGGGCTAGGACGATCTGTGTGACACTGTCCTAAAAAAAAAAGTAAATTAGTAATTATATCCGTTGCCATCCATAGTAAAAGCTGTGCTTAGTTTAGGCTAGACAGGGGTTTTGTGATATGTCCCGGATATTTATTTTGTACTTGCCCGCGGTTTTACCCGCGTTGAAGTAGTTTTGGCGTAAAACAGTAACAAACATGCATCATATAGTATTAGTAGGATGTGTACCTCTAGCGGTTTTGGCAGCATTTCGCAGATGGTAGTTTTTCTCCTACTTACTTACTTGACTTTTACTTTTACGTGAAAGAGTAACAAACATCCATCCATACTTACAACCTTTCGCGTTTATAATATTAGTAAGATTATTATTTATTTAAAGGTAATCCAATAAATGTGACAAAACATTATCTTTAGCTGATCAGTTATAATAAGATATTTTATAACTCAACACGGAGGTTTGAAAGTAAAACCTAATTACACCACCCAAAGGTACAGGAAATAACATACAAATGTCGGTAGAGGAAAGACATTATGCTGATTGCATTACAGCATTAATAACTCGAAGGTTGAAACATACAATAATGATTTTTTAATACATATCCGAACGTAAATATTCTTGCCAACACCACCGGTTAATTCACAATTGGCGAGATTATAATAATGATAATATCCTGGGACGTTATTTAAACACGGCCATCTGATCCCAAACTAAGCAGAGCTTGTACTAAGGAAACCAGATAACTGATATACTACTTTTCTGTAGTAAATACATACTTATATAGATAATTAAACCCAGACTTTGTGTGTGTCTGAACATGTCTGTTCGTCAAATAGACATGTTCAGGCACACAAATATTTGTCCTGGGTGGGAATCGAACCCACGACCTCCGGCATGAAAAGCAAGCATTTGCCAACCACGCCAACAGGCCCATTGTCATTGCAAAGGCCCCACGAGGAGGCGTCGGGGCGACGGCGGCAGCCGGTAGCCCAATTCCCCTCGCGGCGGCAGTGGCGGCGGCAATGGCACATGAGAAGTGATCTCTACTGCCGCCACGTGCAAGCAGCTCCAGGAAGACAGAGATTTGTTGTGGCGCAGCAGTCGCAGGTCTCGACAATAGGGAAGGACAGTCCAGAGCCCACCCAGGGTTGGCGCAAACGAGGGGCACTGGAGCACCATACCCGCGTTCCCGAGGCTCCCCCATCAGGCGCCAGAAGAAGTCCACGGCACAGCGGTTAGGTTGAATGAATGATTTAGTCATTATTCACCTTCATCTATTTGAACGCCGATCACAATCACGATGACCGGCGAATTAGGCGCTAGACCCCCCAGTAAATGGCTCATGCTGGATGGATGTCAAGAACTAAATTAGATAACGCGTGGCATATAAGTTGTTTGGGAGTTGTGTTATATCAACATCATCATGTCAGCAAAAAAACGTCCACTGCTGGACAAGAGTCTCCCCAAAGAATGGGGGGATATGCCATAATCGCCAAGCTTGGCAGACGGGTCGGCGATCGCAGTTTGGCGGTCACAGTTCACAGAAAAACGCTGCTCCTCAATCTCTGTGTATTCCCTCGGACGATTTCTCACGGTATGATATGGCGTGATGATATGCCGTACCACACAGCAAACAGTTGTATTGTATACTAGCTGTGCCCCGCGGTTTTACACACAGCTAGTATTAAATTTTATAAATTATCATAGCTTTTCCCCCGTAGGTGATAGCGTGATAATATGTAGCCTATATGTTGACCCGAACTCTTAGTAATATTCATGCAAAATTTGTAGTAAATCCATGCAGTACTTTTTGAGTTTAGCCCGGACATACATACATACAGACAAAAATTCTAAAAACTATATTTTTGTTTTCGATGTCGATGGTAGATCATGCCCCAAGTATCCTTTAAAAAAAATATTCAATGTACAGTTTTGACTTTCCTACGATTTTATTATATGTATAGATAGGTATAGATAGCCATGAAATTTTTACTTCTTCTAATTAATACACCAAATTTAATAAATTAGGTCCCTTTATTTTTGCTTGTTCCTAATTAATATATTCCAACAAGATTTATAATCTCTTCCATGCCGTGCTTCTCTTAAAACAACCACCATATTCATACCTACTTCGGTACAAAACTTTACAACCCCAACTCTTTAAACTTTCGAAAGGAAAGGGCAAAAAACTGAAAACTCTCAACAATACGAACTTCTATGAATAGGCCGTCGAATCAAACACTTAGACCTGTCATCTAACTTCTGGAGTTATAAACATTTACTGATCGGTAAAGTTCGTACTTCGAATAAAAGTTTCACCCGTAAATAACATGGTGATCAAAATGGGATGAATTCACCGTGCAACCTTGATCACGGAAAGAATATAGGCGTAGATGGAACCTAACATATGAAAGAGAAAGATAATGTTTTTATTGAAAACATACCTACACATTGAAATAAAGTTTGTACAAATCCTATATTTACTTACATACTACTATAAAACTAGACATGATAATAATAATAATAATATCTAGGGACAATGTCACACACATCATACTAGCCCCAAACTAAACAAAGCTTGTACTATGGGTACCAGGCGACGATATACATACTTATATAGATAGATAAATACTTAAATACATAGAAAACCTCCATGACTCAGAAACAAATATTCGTGCTCATCACACAAATATTTGCACTTACCGGGATTCAAACCCAGGACCACCAGCTTCGTAGGCAGGAGCACTACCAACTAGGCTACGGTGATACGGTGATTAAGAAAACTGCATTATGAAGAAACAAAGAATAGTTAATATATAATGTGTTCAATTGGTAGGCAGCTCAGCAGACTGTTACAGCCAGAGCCCAACTGCAACGCAGATTTTCAGCTACCTACCATGGTGAGTCACAGATGTGCAATTCGGTTTTTGACATGACTGACATTAAACAATACTAATTATGAAGAAACGAGAGTCACCATCGGATACAGACAAGGAAGAGGGTTTAAGAGAGGTAGGGCACCGCGTTCATTCGCTCTAAGAGCAGCCCGACTCGGGAAGTACCTCCACCCTACAGAAGATCTTCTTTAATAATAACATTAATAATTTTAATGTTGTGTTTATGCGTGAGAGAAAGGTCGCCAGAGCTCATCGGGGTGGGGGGAAGGGTCAGAAACACTTGTTTGCTGACTCTTAAAAGCCGGAAATGGACCCGCTACTCCTCTGGTATTGCGAGTGTACATGGGCGGCCGTGATCACTTACCATCAGGTGACCCACTTGCTCGTTTGTCGCCCTCTGATATAAAAAAAACCGGTCAAGTGCGAGTCGGACTCGCCCATGAAGGGTTCCGTAGTATTTCAGTTGATTAAATGTAAGCAAATTGCGGTTAACGATATACGACGCATTAAAAAAAAACTACTTGCTAGATCTCGTTCAAACCAATTTTCGTTGTTAGTTTTCATGGTAATGTACATCATATATTTTTTTTAGTTTTGTCATTCTCTTATTTTAGAAGTTACAGGGGGGGGGGGACACTCATTTTACCACTTTGGATGTGTCTCTCGCGCAAACTATTCAGTTAAGAAAAACAAATTATTAGAAACCTCAATATCATTTTTGAAGACCTATCCATAGACACCCCACATGAGTAGTGAAAAGAAGTAACGTCCTGTACTCTGGATGTAAAATAAACTAAAGTAACGCAGATGTTACATAAAGTCCCATCATAACGCCTTTCAGCTCCCTGAGCATTCAGCTGTTTGGCACAATGAGTGCTTAGAACCATACATTTACAAAACATTATAATTTAAAACATTAAGGATCATTATAATAGTATTTTTTACTGCTTCATTGGTCTAACGGTAGCGTGTTCGAGATAAATAAAGATTGATCTGAACCCAGGACGGGTCAAAATGTGATATAAGCATTTTTCTTTAAAGAAAATATCTAGTCTGGGAGTTAGCAGTATGCATCCCCCCAAGGCACACACTCGAAGCCGTCAGTACCGTACCTGACATCTTTCCGGTCGTGTCGCTAGTTGTCCTATCGGATCATGAAAATCATTGAATAGAAAGTGCCCCTGTGCTTGCACACTATAATATGTCTCGCACAGATGGCTAGACTCTATTAAGATTGGTCGCCGTAGCCGAAATGTGACCAGGAGGATATTATAATAGCATACCTATAAATACCACAGAGAAATAAAATAAATGCTATAAAAATATTTTTTCCGCAATACCTATATGTCAAAACAAAGATCGTTAATTGCTCGATGAATTTCATTTAAATAGATCCCAGACTTATGAAAGCCAATCAGCGAAATAAAAGCTTCATAATTACACGGCTTTCACTCCATGTTTCAACGTAACATTTTAATTACACTCAACCTATTGAAAACAAATCAATTCATCGGATGAGTTTGTAAAATAAGTACTTTGCTATTGAAGTGCCTTAAGGAGATATTCTATTTAAAGTAGGGCCAATTTAATAGATCACATTTGACACTTCATTAAAATTCAACAATGTAACCTTACTCGGGCGGGCATAGAATATTATTTACTTATTCATAGTTGGAACTGCACATTTGCTTATTTTTTTTTCCAATTACGATTTATCTTTATCGTAATAATTACCAAATAAGGTCATTTTACAATTCGCTTTACTAGTAACTGACAGATGTCAAATGCGATCTAATAAATTGGCCCTAGATCTATAATTTTAAAACTGAAAAAGAATACCGAGTTACTCGTTTAGATCATGGTGTAATACGGCTCTGAATCGATAAGTAACTATGTAAAAAAACGGGGTGGAATGTTAAATAAACTGATTACTTGCAAGAAGAATATAATCTTTATCCTACTAATATTATAAATGCGAAAGTGTGTGAGTGAGGAGAACATAAATAGATATTTTTTACTTTTTCACGTAAATACTATAAAACGGATTTTGATGAAGCTTTGTAGTAATATAGCTAGCCTATAGCTTATATACCACTCGGGTATATAAGCTATAGGCTAAAATTAATAAAGTTTAACACGGGTAAAACCACGGGGCACGGTTAGTGACTAATAAAGCAACTATTTTTCCAATCATAAAGTTCATTAGATATTACGATAACAATTTAAAATGATTTGCAAGATTAATCTTAGAGATGATAATGTTTTTGTTTCTATCGATTGAAAGTACTTTGACCGTGTGTGATATGAAATTCTTTAAAACATAGTCAAATTTAACGTGATATCCTTGTTAACACCGTGGTGAACCATAGCTTTGGTTAAAATTTTGCGGAAGAACATCAACATAGCTGGTTCCTTCAAACATTTGACAGCGCTTAACCGCGCAGTGGCGTATAGTGCAATATCATATATAATTCAGTAAATTTAAAATGAGCTTCATTTTTATCTGTAGATCTAAATAAATTGCCATGAGAATAAATAAGAAATTTTAGTGTAGTCGTTTTTTTTTTATCTTAACTCGCGTTTGGCAAAGACCATCATCACATTTATAGGGGGACATTACACAGCGAAGCAGAATGGCAGTTTAATTTAGAAGTCCTCTGCAGTAACATAAAACATTCAAAGATTAAACTCCTTCAAGAATCGCCTTAAGCCTGAAAGAAACATCCCTTCCTCGACCACAGCTAACTTTTTAATTACGTTTATTCAAGGAATTCAGCAGATGTAAGTTATTACAGTAACAGTCAGCTTAGAATTAAAACTTTCAAACAAAGTGGAAGACAGGCTGCAATTGTAGAAGAACACTGGCTTTAGAGATTTGTTCCTACAATATTGTAGGATCATTTTTCTCTTTGAGAAAATCGTAGTTAGTAACTAGGGCTGGTAACTGATGATCGTTAGACGGGTTCCAAAAAGGAACTACTTTAGTGAAATGAAATTATTTTTAACCAACAAATGTTCCACCAGTGTCCTCCATGACCCTTGGTTTGCATTAATATCAAAGAACCTCTCCAATTGTACAAGAGACATGCTTTTTCGCGTATTAACCTAGAGAGACAGTATCATAAAACGTCCCAAAATATTGACTGCATTTCAACGTTAGTAACCGCTCAGTGTCGAGACTCGAACCCCAAAGGGGGTGCCAGCCGGCGCGGGTACTCAGTTTGCTATATTAATTGAGAGACGGCTCGAGCCCACGCTAGCCTCTATTATCTGGTGAAGAAGTGAAAGTCTCCTAGACTAACCGTAGACGTCAAGTAAAAAAAATAGCTGTTCTAGCATGTACCTGTGTAGATTAACAATCATAGGTTTGAAAAAAAAATTGTTATTTGAATCAAAACTATTTTTGTTTTAAGGAGGTATTCAGGTGCGTCGGAAATTCAGCTTTCATATACCTAATTTCTTCTTCCATATATGGTTATACTGTATTTAATTTCTGAAGGAAAGAGTCTTCTACAAACCGGGATGACGGGAGTACTTCGCATTTAAAAGTTTAGTTGCACTTAAACAAAATGGGCTCCTAGAGTCCGTAACGATGACATTTAGAGCTAAAGAATACGTCCTGTAACTAACTTAAGAGCAAACTCAGATTGTGATACGAGTTTGTATAATAGTAACTTTGTATCTTTTTTTTAAAGACAACCCCCGCCGCACAAGGTATTCGCGGGGTACTTTACAAACATATAATAGACGGACACAAAGTACATCCAGACTCAGAACAACTATTTATGGGTGACACAAAATATACTTGTCCGGCGCGGGACTGGAACCCGCGACACGAATCGGCGAGGCGAAGTCTTGTCTTAGCTGCTGCGCCACACGTGCACTTATAGCACTTATATATTAGATAGAAGAAGTAGAAGATAATCTCCAACCCAGTCCATACTAAGAAAGAATAATGCTTTAAAAGATAATAAATAATAATGAATATCTTGGGACAATTAACACACACTGCCACCTGACCCCAAACTAGGCAGAGGCTGTACTGCGGCAACCAAAAACTGATAAACATACTTTAATATTTATAAATACATCCATATTATATCTTAATAACACCTCCACATAGAATAAATAATCGTACTCTTCACAGAACGACTTGTGCTGGGACCAAACCCACAACCTCTGGCGTAGCAGTCAGGGTCACCAACCGCTAGACCAACCGGCCAGTCCAACTCGCGTTTGGAAGATAAAACCAGGTTCAGAATTAACCTGCCATTTAATAGTTAACTTTACTATTTTAGATCCGAATAAACTAGGGAAAACGTATAAGTTGACAACACCAAAGCTTACACGGAGAAAAATTACTGGTACGCCCGATTCAAAAATTTTATAAATATTTTAATATATAGTAAAATTACTACAAGATAAACTACTTTTTGTTATTTTATTACATTAAACTCATGGAATTCGATCAACAATGAATTGTTTATTATACATACATACATAGACTCACGCCTGTTTCCTAGAGGGGTAGGCAGAGACAACGGACTTCCATTTGCCACGATCCTTGCATACCTCTTTCGCTTCGATTACTGACATTATATTCTTCATACATGCTCGCCGGTTTAGGGTACTTCTGACCTGACCTTTCTTAAGTACGTCTCCGATTTGATCAGAGAATGTTCTACGAGGTCTTCCCCTTCCGGTTGTACCATTCACACAGGCCAGGTATACTTCTTTTGTCAATTTTCTTTCATTCATACTTTCTAAATGGCCAAACCATCTCAGCATACCTTTTTGTTTATTATGCATTTACTTAATTACTTTTTTGGTATCGAACATTCTCCGATCAAGTCGGAGATTTTTCAATAAAGGCCAGGTCAGAATTACCCCTTTTTTGGAAAGCAGGTACACGTGGAATGCTTACGCTTACCACACGCAAACTTTTAGGTTACTCTCATTATATTCTCCATACATGTTCGGCGTTCGCCAAGCAAAAGAGATTTGCAATGGAAAACCGTCGTCACTGCCTACTCCTCTGCAAAACATAGACTTATGTAAACTATTAACCGTTCCCGTGTGCGTATGAACGCGTGTTACGCGAACTATGTAAAGTTAGTATACAATTTTTCGCTGTGTAGGCTTCGGCGAGGTGATCCGGTTATACTTTTAACGAGGCGAATCGTTTGAAACGAGGTTTGTTCGGGAAACAGTACCATGCTTGCAGGCAAAACGATACAATTTTACTGAAAATACTTATTTTTATGGAAAATGCTGTGTTCGGTTCAAATGAAACTATCTACTTTTTTATTCTATTAGAAGTTTTTATCTCTATCGTAGCACTGTGATTCGCGTAGAACAAACTAGCTGGACAAAAACAACTCTTCAATTCCTAATAGTTAATTATTAAGATGAACTCATTAGCCCTATACATTAAGGAATACATCTATTAATTTTCGTAATTACCCTCATTAGGCCCGTCATTAAGGTAAGTATATAAAGTGTTGATAATTCAAAGTGCATTCATTTGCATTTTTACACCATATTGTTAACATTATT
This sequence comes from Pseudoips prasinana, assembly GCA_951640165.1. Classification (NCBI taxonomy): domain Eukaryota; kingdom Metazoa; phylum Arthropoda; class Insecta; order Lepidoptera; family Nolidae; genus Pseudoips; species Pseudoips prasinana. Next base: position 13,697,992 of record OX621254.1, read on the forward strand.
TTAAGTCACTAAAAGAAATTTGTGATAGTGTTTTTGTGATGGATTGTGTACATAAGGGTAAGTAGTTTTGTTTTAGTTAATTTTTATCACAGGATCTTCATTATTTAATTTTATTAAATTAAATGTTTCGATAAAAGTGGACTTTTTCACCCATATTTTTGAATTCAATAGTCAAAATATTACATGTCCACTCATGTCCACTCTGTAAAATCTATTTTATATGATTCTCACAAGTATCTAGTAGTAATTAGTAGAAAAAAATATTGCGAATTATTTGCACAACTAATTTTTTTCTTTTTTTTTCTTTAAACAGTTTTCACCGTCTCAAAAATGGACTTTTTTGAAGAATGGCTAAAACACCCGAAGGAAACGCGAAACGTGGAGCTCTTTCGGTTTATATCTTTGAGACATGACTTTGATGGTGTTACGGAGCAGTCGCTGAGAGACGTCAAGGTCATCATCTCAAAATATTCTTCAAAATTGGCTGAAAAGTGGAGCAGCTGTGCAAGAAATAGCAGCTGTGCAAAGAATAGCTACGAATAGAGATTTACTTAATATGTTATTGATAACATCTGACCCTGTAATAAATGGTTTAAGAGAAATTCCCCGGAAGAAAATAGGTTCATTCCCTATCGAAGTCCTAGATTTATTAGTTCAACCTAGCTTTAAGGAACAAAATGTTAATATAGTTTCTAGTTTTCATAGTTCTGCCACTCATGATCATGACTATTCAATGGATGATTCATCTGATGATAGTGATGATGAGTGATCGATTTAGTTTTTAAGTAGGTATTTTATGTATCTGATATTAGATTTTATAGTTACATTTATAGTTAAATTTATTTATAAAATTGTTTAAAAAAATATTGTGTTTTTATTTCACTATACCTGCTCAAACGACCAATGGACCTCAAATAGTATTATGACCCTTATATCTTTGCTTAATAACCTCATTTATAAATAAAAATCGAAACAAATAATATTGTCCAGCTAGCTTGTTCTACACGAACCACTGTGCGTAGGTATTATATCAAACGGGTTTTATATAGGGCTTTATATCAAACGTAGGTGCACGACGTTTGATGAATTCAGATTATTTTATAAACACATACCATAAGTCTGAGAGTTTAAAAAATACTCGAGGGATAAAAACTTCTAATAGAATAAAAAGTTCCTATTATTTACATTTTTATTTATATTGCCAATTGTGGTAGAAAAAATAAAATGTGTTTTGCATACACTCAGCCTATCTAATGCTTGCTATGCTTAACGTATTATAAGATTTTGAAATATACCCCTGTGACAGTCAGACGGACGAACTGAATGTTAATATTTTATCAGTATTGTACGGAACTCCAAAATGTAATGTAGCTTTGGAATATGAAAACTAAATTAACAAACTTGATGTACTTTTCATGCTAAATACTATTCATTCATTCGTTCATTTTTAATCTGAATTTGTTTTAAATGTGCTAAATATTTGGATTTTCTAAAGGAATAATAACAATCCCGCAGTGGCAGTTGGTAGCGATTCGCTAGAATGGCGACCCCACGTACCCCGATTGCACCCAGGAGATAGGATCTCTAATTTCCGGCTTTACTTTCCTTAAACCCCATGGTTTTATGAATTGCGTCGTCATACATAACAATAAAGCTTTTATTATGGACTCTTAGGTATAGCGGTAGCGTGTTTTTTTAAATAATTAAATAAAAAATTATATTCACGTGGACTTTAAAAAAGCGCTTGTAAATAGTCAGAATATGTTTGTAGTAATATATAATTAATTAAAAATTATTTCTAGGTACATATAGAATTTTTCATACACGGATTGTATGAAAAAATTTACAATAAGATTTATTTTTGAACCGCAGATAATGAGGTCGTAGGTTCAAATGCCGGGTCGGGTCAAAAGTGACTGTGGAATTTTTCTGTTAAGAAAATATCTCAATCAAATCAAATCTCTCAATAGAGACAGTTACCGGTGTAAAATAGAAGAGTAGGTAAAGCAGTCACAGCAGACACTGAGCGGTGAAGCTCAGGCATGTCCCGTGGAATCGTTTTAACTGTCTTAGTTACCTTACTGTCCATATTTATACTGTGACAAGATATGCCTCGCGGTTTCACCCGCGTTAAAGTAGTTTTGGTGTAAAAGAGTAACAAACATACATACATTACACCTATACTCACAAACTTTCGTATTTATAATATTAGAAGGATGTGTACCTCTAGCGGTTTTAGCAGTGAACGCCGGAATAGCTCGCAGATGGTAGATTTTTTCCTACTTACTTGACACTTATTGTAATTTTTTTGGACAATTCACACAATATCTTTATAAATTGTAGCCTATGTGTTATTCTGATGTATAAGCTATATTATTATATATATTGTTGGAAAGTTTCATTAAAATCCATTCAGTAGTTTTTACGTGAAAGAGTAACAAACATCCATCCATACTTACAAACATTCGCGTTTATAATATTAGTAGGATATTACAGTGCGTTTACACTTTGTTAAATGTTCCATAGAACCCACATGTATATTTTATTAGACGGTCCCAACCTCCAAGTATTCCATTTGTTTCTAAAAGCCAAATGCATTGAAAATAAGCAGAAAACATGGGAGGTCTTGATAAATATGCAACGATTTTTATTGTTGTCCATTTAAAGCGGTGGGCAAGCAAAGAGTGCAAACTGACTTTAACGTGTATTGTTATCAATGCGTTGATAAATTTATTGATAAGTGATGTGTAAACATTACTGAACTATACACTGTAAATTTCAATAGTTAAACTTTAACATAATCTCTTTGACAATAACTTAATACAAGCAAGCTAAATATCAATGCTATTATGAAATAAATTTTATATTATGTTTTCATACAATCCGTGTACCTACCTAAATATCTATGTAACTAGAAATAATTATGTATGAATTATATTACAACAAACATGTTCTGACTATTTACAAGGGTTTTTTTAAAGTCTACGTGAATAAAAATCTTTTTTATTTATCTATTTAAACCTGTACACTCTTATTTAAAATAATTCCTTGATCCGCCGCTTAACCATGTCTCAGCTAAACCCTGCTCAACCACTTAAACCGCGCTCAACTATTTCTTTATTTAAAAACCCTACTTAAAGGTTTCTCAGCTGAGTAACGTCATTTTATTTTACAACATTTCTGGGACTGGTATAGAGCTTGACCAAAATTAATCGACTAAATCGGATTATGTATCAAAATTTTATGATTTTTGCTCTATGGTAGACATGGAATGATAGATTTATGATCGTAACAGTGCATTTTCAAGGATTATTGATTTTCTTCGGTGGATTTTGAAGTTTGTGATAAGATTCCAACTGGAATTCAGTATTTATTTAATAATTAAAACGGTTAGTAACTTCAATAAAACCATCCATTCACAAACAAACGTCAAACAAAACGTCAGCTGATGCAAAGAAAATCCGCCATATTTGAGCAAGATTTAAACCAGGGGCCGACGTGGTTTAAATTTTGACATGGCTTAACCGCGGGTCAAAGTTATATCGTGTTTTTAAATAAAAAATTTGATAAAGCATGGTTGAGCGGCCGGCTTAAATTTAAGTAGCGTTTTTAAATAAGACTGTTAGATTTCAAGAGTGTTGTTGCGCCATCCCTCTCGCCTCTTAAGCAGGAGGCTGAGGCCATGATAAATAAAGTGTTTAACACATGTGACAATTGATTGTTACACTACGAGGTACAGACGCCAGCACATCAAGCTAGCCCAATCTGTCGAATTTCCCCAATTAAAAATGAACCTTATGCTTATGTAATAAAGTTGAAAATCTATGAAAGAAATTTGACAGATTGTGGATATGCTGGCGTCTGTACTCGTATCATAATTAGTTCTATCGTGTTTTTCGTTCTTTAATGTGTACTGTTGGTGTAAACAATTCTTGATGAACCAAATAAATCCTACTAATATTATTATTTAACAAATATCAAAAATACGAAAGTTTGTGCGTATGGTTATATATAGAAGTATGAATGTTTGTTACTTTTTCACACAAAAGCTACTGAGCGGATCTAACATCCGAATAACACTTAGGCTATAATTTATCAATCAAATCAAATTATTTTATTTGCAATATAGGTCAGTACATAATGTTGTTACAGAATAGGGTTAGTAGGTCTCTCTATATTTTGCCACAACAAGGCGTGCAAATATTTAATATTACAATACTAAAATACAATATAATTCAGTGGAAAATGTCAATAAAATTATTCATGTCGATATTATCTATTAAGAAATCATTAATTGTATAGTAACATTTATCTACCAAAAACTTGTTTAGACATTTTTTAAATTGCGTTATAGTTTATAAAGTTTAACGCGGGTAAAACCCCCAGGCAAAGCTAGTAAATAGTCAATGTCCTTGTGGTCAAATATTGACCATGGCGGTCAGTCTCAAAGGAGACTAGCCATCTGCGCGGAACATTTTGTAGTGCACAAGTATGCGGAAACACAGGGGTACTTTCTACAAATGACTCTGGCCTTGATTAGCTTTCTCTTTTCAGTTATTTTGTCTAACAAAATGTATTTTTCCTTTGGTATAACCCAAGTGCATTCTTCAAATTAGACAATACATAGGCCTAATAGTATCGAACAATGTCAGTGTTTTGCATACTGTGTGCATGGATTTTCCGCCACGATTTTCCTGTTTGTTACGAACGGCTTACGATCAGATTGCTCGTTTAAACTGTAACCCGACTGCATGCAGGATGAAACGGAGACTGGACCTTGAGCCGTCTGATAAGGCCTATAGTGAGCGACCACGTCTCTGTTCCGAAAGTAAGTAATTAAGTAACTCTTTATTGTACACCAAAAAATATTACATGCAAGGAACTATGAGCGTGTTATCAAGATTGTACAAATGGCGGCCTTTTCGCTAGGTGCCATCTATTCCAGGCAACCGATGAATGGACCAGGAATAAAGGAAAGGCATTTGGGTATTTGTTGGCATATTAGTAGAAAGGATTTTTTTGAAGTCTTCACTGGCAACACACTCTATTTGGGACGAATGAATTGACCTCCTTCTCGAAATTGGACCCAACTAATACCTATAAATGTAATACCTATCCACCGCTTCATAAAAAATATTAGAGCCAATTAATATTAGAGCCAATTAATATTAGAGCCAATTAATATTAGAGCCATTTAAACATAAATACAATTAATATCTTAAAATTGAAAAGGAACAGTCCTCGTAATACCAATTATTTACCAATGTGAATTTGCTGAACGCTTTTATAAATAATACGATTTTTTAAGTAATCATGTATTTTAAGTATTTTAAGTTATCAAACATCGAATGATGTCGATAAATTCCAAGCCATGGCACAGTGGCGGCGGAGCGGTTAGTTGGAGGGCGGGCGCGGCGGTGGGAAAGGCTGCATTTTATTATAATGTAAATAAGTATCTTAAAATTAGAAGATATCTGAAACTTCAGTAAACTTTTGTTAATACATAATATAACTAAATTTGCTCATTTAAAAACGAGATTCAAGACAGAACATATTGCATAAGGATAAATAATCAAAGGATCATAAATCAAAAGAAATATGGCTTCCATTTTTATTCAGCGCGCGTTTTCGAGCCGGTGCATAGATATCAAACATTTCAACAATTTAAAATTTAAATGAGACTAACAGCAGACCAGAATTTTAGAACAGACAGGTTTTTAAAAATCAGCTAAATGGCGAAACCAAATATGCATCCGCCGCGGATCTATGATTTTATAAATTTTATTCCATATTTATTTATTGGTTTTCTTTAGTTATTCTTAATATAACCATTTTCTTTTAAAATACATAATAGATAATTACATCCAGTCCCAAGACACACACATATCCGCAATCACGAATATCTGCCCTGGATGGGAATCGAACCCACGACTTGCGGCATGAAAGGCAAGCATTTACCAACCACGCCAATCGGCCCCTCGTTATTTACACAATAACAAAACACTATATCTTCACAAAACTATTTTCGTAAACACTTTTATACTTTGTCGCCGAAGCTCTTAGTAAATTGTAATATTTTTATCTTATCTTATGCGAATATGCTTGGAACCCAAGCCTTTCAGGCTATTCTCAAAAGTGGAATCCGGCATTTCATATTTTCTTTGCCAACGTAAGAGTAAATACATAAAATCCTTCAGAATTCGTGAGAAAGTTATGAGAAAAATGACACGTATTTGCGGTTCGATTCTATGTCATATTTCAAAGATGTTATAGCATAAAATCGGATAACGCAAAGAGGCTACATGCCCGACTTTATCAACTTATCTCTTAAATTATATAAGCAGTTTATTACATTCACCTCATGCCTCAAAAGTAATAAAAGCCGATTAGAAGGTTTATAGGGAAAATCTTTTCCAAGCTAATTTGATTTCGACCTGAAAAGAATCGTAAAAACTAGCCAAGTGCAAGTCGAAGCTATTAGGGTGCCGCAGATGGGACATCGGAAAACTAAACAAAATTTTCTTACATAGTTGTGTTTTTTTAATATCTATACATATAATAAAATCGCAGGAAAGTCAAAACTGTACATTGAATATTTTTTAAAAAGGATATTTGGGGCGTGATCTTCTATCGACATCGAAGCCAAAAATATAGTTTTTAGATTTTTTGTCTGTTTATCTATTTGTATGTATGTATGTCCGGGCTAAACTCAAAAAGTACTGCATGTATTTACTTTAAATTTGGCATGAATATTACTAAGAGGTCGGTTCAACATATAGGGTACATAATATCACGCTGTCACCTACAGGGGAGGAGCTGTGATAATTTATAAAGTTTAACGCGGGTAAAACCGCAGGGCACAGCCAGTAATACATAAGTTACACAATTTCCAAGACTTCGTCTTTGAGATATGGCTTGTCAAAGCCATGTCGATCGATCGATCTATATACGACTTAAAGTCACTTAAAGTAACCGTTAATTTTAATGATGATATTATTTTAATTATGGTTACATAAATTATAGCGTCCAATAGCAAAAAAAAAAAGTTTTCCCTTTTCTTCCCAAATTACGCAAAATAATGATTACTAATTTCCTGCAAAATAACCCATTTATTACCCTTTTCCAAGCTAAAGTTACGGCACTTTAGCTTGGAAAAGGGTAATAAATGGGTAATAAAGGTATGACCTTTGAATTAAAACTTTTTTTACTTTGGTTTTGAATTTATGAAATTATTTTGCAGGAAATTAGTAATCATTATTTTGTCGGACGAACAGTCAAGCAGGCAGAAATCGAATACATACATAACAGTTACTTCTGCATGATCGTTACTTTAGAGGTGAGCGATTTGAAATTTGTCTAGTACATAATCAGTTATACATTTTACATAATTTTTCTAGCTATTTGATTATTTTTATACAACAATGCGTAAAAGATGCAGTTCTCTGGTGCATAGGGTGCGCACCAGCTCTAACAGTATCCTAAACATGATTGCAAGTAGGTTGGACTGCGCCTACATAAGTCGTTGCTGTGCCGTCTCCCATGACTTGTCACAGGGATGACGGCTGCAGGGTTATTATAATAATGTATGGTACTAACATAGCTGTAAGTCCTACTAACATATATGAGTCATAGCTACTTGATAAAGTATTCTTTTTATTCTATTCTATTGTTCTATAAATAAGCTAATTGCTAGAAAAATTCTGGAAAATATAGCTAATATAGTTATAGCTGATTTTCTATTAGACATATTTCCAATAGCTCTCCTCTAAAGCAGAATGATAACAATGGGCCTCCGTTTTGAGCTCAGGGTAAGTAAAAATGTACTGTACCTGATGTATGTATAAAAACGTATTAATATTGACGTAAATTCATATTAGCTTTTTTGGGCTCAAACATATCCACTACAGAACTTCTTTGGCGGTGGACTTCTATGTTTTTAGAAAGTTTTTGTGTTAATCCTATCACAAAGTACAACTTAAAAATTATGTTAATTAAATTGCACTTGTGGCGCAACGGTTACGCCTCGCGAATACCCCTAGTACTCGTGTTCAGGTTTATCCCTGAACTGGACAACTATTTGTGTCGGCCATACATATGTTCTGAGCTTTATAAAAACAAACAAAAAGAGAACCACTTTCTTCTACATTTGTAAGATAAGAAAGATATGATACGAACTAATTTACGACTTAAATTAGTTTTTCTACATGATTAGACATTTTTCCTTTTGTCCTGAGTCTGAGTGTACTAAGTACACTCAGACTCAGGACAAAATCTATATAAGTTTGTATTTACAAAAAAAAAGTCATATTATACAATGGTATAGTACAAGGTCTGCTCTGTTTGGGATCAGATGTCCGTGTGTAAATAATGTCGCCGAATATTATTATTATTATACAGCCAGCGTCTATAAATCCAAATACTCAATGAGTTGTAATGCCATAACAAAGTAAATCTATAGATAGACTTAGCTGTTTAATCCTAAATCACACAGAACATCGACGATTGGGCCCTTAATCAGAATAATAGACCGATGCGGACACCGCTACATGCAAATCAAGAATAATGAAAACTATTCCAATATTTTCACTTAATTCTACTATGCTCTTTCAAAACTCCACGACCTGTAAAAGGCGAAAGCTTTTGTGAAACCATATCGGGTGAGCACAGGTCAGCGGACAAAAGAATTTATCACGTTAGCACTGCGCATAAAAAGAACAAATAGCATGGAAAATTTAACCTGTGTCAGCTTGCAGCCATGCAATCTGGATAAATGTGTAAATTGGAATAACAAAAATTGTAATTAATTAATATAAATCTGGTATAAAAGTGTGTATAACGTAGACAAAACAATGAGTAGTCAGTGAGCGGCTGTTTCTTTGAGTGGTTGAGTGTGCGGCAAGAATGACACAAGCCCTTAGCCTTATCAGCAACTAGCTGTGCCCCGCGACTCTACCCGCGTAAAGCTTTATAAATTATATTCTAAGATAAGATAATTATTTATTTCTCTCCACAATATTAATAATTACAAAACAAAACTTTATATGGCAAGAGCTTTACATAATTTTTGTACATTAGTAAGAATTATTACTGTGGCAGACTGGTGCGTAAACTAGGCTCAAAGCCTGTATTTCAGGACACCAGGCCATTCTATTTGTTAATCCAAGGTATCAGCTAAATACATACCAAATTAAAATCATTCCAGCCGTTTACACGTGAAGAAGTAACAAACACAGACACTCACACACTTTGGCCTTATAATATTATTTTTGTCTACTATCAGTATAACATTGTGTATAGTTTTTCGTAACGAATGTGTTGATTTTATAAAATTAAACCCTAACGGTACAACAATAACATGCAATGTACCTAAGATAAAGTAGTTACATAGGACCTTTTGCAATTTATGCCTCATTTACAAACATACCCAACTTTGAAAAATTATACCGAAACACTGGAGACAGGAGCCGGACCGTTTTTCATTATTCCACAATAAACAAACAGAAAAAAGCTTAATAGGAGTAACTGGCGAGGACAAACCACCCCTCCATCGATTTACATGGGGGGATCTCCCCTCGACGACGACGTGGGTGGTGAAATGTTTAAATGGTCTGCATTTAAACACTTTTGTCTCAACCATATGACTACGGTTTCTCTACACAGATTTTTTTTTTGCTACCACCCCTGTCCGTACTACCGCCAGTTAGCACTGACATATTTTGTTAAAAAATTAAGCAACATAACAAGCCGAATATTATTTACTTCGAAACATAACACAAGCTATACTTATATAAATACTTAAGTAACTTAGTATGTTGTATTAGTAAGCAGGTTTATGAATATATTTATTCACCACTGGTAGATTCTGTTTTGTTTTTAGTTTTGTATTATTTTCATTTCCTCAGTTCATTCTTATTTCATATCGTTGTGCACTATTTGTAACCCATTACTTATAAGCTCTCACTCTGACAAAGGTTTGCTGGAAGAGAACTCATAGTTCAGTCTTCAGTTAAGCTCGCCTGTGTACGTGATACGTCTAATCTCTTATATAAATATGTATTTCTGTGTGCAATAAAGAATAAATTAACATCATCATCATCAGCCGAATGGGGCGTCTTTCGGCTGATATACTGATTTCGCGGCTGTTGTCATCAGACGTTCTTAGCGTTTCGATGGCAAACTTGTAAAATTTTTGTGGCCCAGAACGTGACCACACTGATTGCCCTACTTGTGGTGTTCCTAAGATCCTGCCATGAACATGAGGTAGGGCAGGCAGGACACGCTGTTAGATCGGCCATGGATTGGACCGATGTTTCACAAATACAGTCAATTTTGGGGTTGCTCGACAGTCCACTTAGACATGTTGTCAAAAGCGTATGAGGTGACTTTAACAAGCTTCAATCCAGGTAAACCAAATTAATAAAAAAACATAAATGGCACACGTCTATATTTTCCATGGCTAGACTATCAAAGGTTGCAAGGTTGCTGAGTTTAACCGAGTCGGAAATTCGTATTACCGATTGCCGAGCCATAATCTCGAATTACCGCTTCAGAGATCGATAGGAAATTATACTCTTCCCCACGGAGAAGTCACGCTCGAGATAAATGGCTGCCAGGCCTCTGCGGATTTGAGATTTGAACTTCCAAGGTCGTCAAGTACTCGATTAATCATTCGATTTTACGCTAATCGAGTTTGAAGTGTCCGTATCGATTTACAATTCGGTGGCGGCGTACCGGGTATTTTAAACTTGTTTAATTGGTAAACTCGTTGGTATAATAGGCGTTCATTGTCCGAGAGGATTTGACACAGTTCACTGCGTTCCAATCAGTAGATAACAAAAAGCTTCGTATAAAGAAATTGTATTTTTGCTGTCAACGTGGAAAGAACCGTATTTTTTATTTTTTAACATCTCACTGACCATACTATTGAAAAACTATGTATAAATACATCCCTACTTCATTACATTTAAATAAAACATGAAATTCTTTCTTCTTCCTAACCTAAGGTAGAATCACGCTTGTGTATCGTACAAGCGTGATTCTACTGGCGTACTACATACAGAAAGCAAAGTTAATATAAATCTCTCTTTCTAGACAGTACGTTTCGCCGAAAACTATGTTCGTAGATATCTAATCCATAGAAAGCAGTGTTGACAAAGATCTCTGTTCATAGACAGCACTTCTTGCCGTAAACTGTGTTCATAGAAACTTTCTTCTGAACCAGCCAAACTAGGATGACGATGAAGGTTCACGAGTTGCTACGGGTACAATTATCAGGTGTCGACCACCAATCCCCACGCTTGCAGCCAAGACTTGTTTGATATTCTGTGATTTCATTGGTCAAATTATGTAGAGCGATAAGAGCCTGTGTCGCCATTTCCGTGTCACTGTTCCGATACAAACTTGGCTTGAACAACTCTGACGCTAGGGTAACCACTGCCCATACGATAAGTAAGTAGTAAGTAATACAAACATGTAATTATAGACCAATATCACTCCCAGATTCGGAACAACTATCTACGGGTCATACAAATGACCTTGACCTCTGTACAGTCTTCCATGTCCGCATTTGCCATTAGGCACGATTTTATGCGACATCATTGACTGAATGTGTTTCTTTTTAATCTTTTTCGATCTTCGTCCACCAAGTGGTGGGTGGTCTTTCATGCCTACGATTCGTCGCTAGAAAGGCTTGGGCAATCACCATTTTTTCCTCCAGATGTCTTTAAAAAACCGTTTCTTTTTCGAATTTATGAACTACCGCGTTAATTTTCTCCTTAAGATAAAAGGGTTCCATTTCTAGCTTTAACTAGGCTTTAATACAAACCAAGTCATCGCTAAAACGAGGAGCATGAAAACTATCACCACCTCTGCACATAGCAGCTCAAATAGGTCACACCTGTATTTTCCACTACTATACACTCACACGTGTCATTGATATAGACGTAACTTGTCATGTTATAGTGTAGCTGGATACAATGATAGTTTCTCCCGCCATTAATAAACACAAGAAAGTAACTCAAAATCGGTAAGATTTTTTATACTAAGTATTTATAACAGCTGAATGTTAATACTTAGCCCAGTCTTTGAATACCTTGTGGCAGATAACGCTGGAACGATACACACTACCAAACGGTGGAATACCGTCTCTTGCAATATGGTTAGAGACATACAAAATGGGTTTATTCAAGGCTAGAGTGAATCTTACAAGCATACACGATCCATCTCAACTAATATTATAAACAGATTGTAGTAGAATTTGTTATTTTGTACGTTTGCTTGTAATAGATAACTCAAATTAGCAACTGATTTAAGAAATTTATTTATTTATGGAAAGTTTCATTATTAGAACTTTTGTCGTATTTTATTTCCACAAAAAATAGATCTCTAAGAATATTACAACTAAACTCAAGCTATCAAAAATTTATCTCTGAGTGATTTGGGGTGTGCTGCAAATATTATCTATGTTATATAATAATATAATATCTAGGGACAATGTCACACAGATCATCCTAGCCCCAAACTAAGCAAAGCTTGTACTATGGGTACCAGGCGACGATATACATACTTATATAGATAGACTAGCTGTGCTCCGCGGTTTCACCCGCGTTAAATTTTATAAATTAAAGATTTTCCCGCTTTTCTGTTGAAATTTTTCCTGAATTTTCTTTGCTATAAACCTCACGGAGCCCGAGACCTTTCCAACGAATGCAAAACCGTGGAAATCGGTTCGTGCGTTCTGGAGTTATAGCGTCAGGAAGGAAAACCCGACTTATTTTTATACAGTAGACTAGCTGTGCCCCGCGGTGTTACCCGCGTTAAATTTTATAAATTTTCTTTGCTATAAACCTCACGGAGCCCGAGATCTTTCCAACGAATGCAAAACCGTGGAAATCGGTTCGTGCGTTCTGGAGTTATAGCGTCAGGAAGGAAAACCCGACTTATTTTTATACAGTAGACTAGCTGTGCCCCGCGGTGTTACCCGCGTTAAATTTTATAAATTTTCTTTGCTATAAACCTCACGGAGCCCGAGACCTTTCCAACGAATGCAAAACCGTGGAAATCGGTTCGTGCGTTATGGAGTTATAGCGTCAGGAAGGAAAACCCGACTTATTTTTATATAGTAGATAAATACTTAAAATACATAAAAAACATCCATGACTCAGAAACAAATATTCGTGCTCATCACACAAATATTTGCACTTACCGGGATTCGAACCCAGGACCACCAGCTTCGTAGGCAGAAGCACTACCAACTAGGCTACGGTGACCGTCTATAAAGACCTGTACAACATATTGATGGTACCTTGTCATCATTACCCACAGCAAAATCTTGATGTTAGACTTATTGTCAAAAATAACGGCTTTTGTACAAATGAACCAATCAAAACACGGTGAAAATGGAAAGATGATGACATTTGTAGCCATAGGTAGTCAACAGGCAAAAATTCTACATCTTTACATCTATCCACAAGTACGATGCCAGACCTAATATTAAAAAAAAAAATGTTGAATATGTAGGTATATAAAATCGGTAACATTAGCCCTTATTATTACTTATCTTGTTTTTGTTGCAATATGATTAAAAGCCTTTAGTATGGGACCGGTTCCAAGATCCGATTTGAAGAACAGCAAACTTACCTGAAACAAACATAAATAATAACATAAATACAATGAATTAAGATTCCAACCTGAGGAACTCCCACCATATGAGATTGGGACTCAAATTTCGCTTAAGGCGGTTACAGACGTGGAGATACATAAAAGGGTCGGGTTTAGGGACATTTTGTACAACTGTCCTGCCTCCCGTAGCTCGAATTCCTCGACGCTGTACTTTACGCAAAGTGATGGCAGATTTCGGACATATTCGTACTGTTAGCAAATATATACACACCACTCAGAGTTATACAGAAACAGCAGGAACCCTTGGATTATAAATTAAATATATGATCACATGATCGGATTGAATAGTATAGTATTGTATAGTCCAGTTTTGTTGCTTTTTATCTTTTGTTTACGATCTGTGATCGACGACAAACCAGAAGACGCAGCGCAGGCAGGCTCCCTAGAAGATGGACCGACGATCTTGTGAGCGTCGCTGGAAGTCGCTGGATGCGGATAGCGCAAGACCGGCAATTGTGGAGATGTTTGGGGGAGGCCTTTGTCCAGCAGTGGGCGTCTTTCGGCTGATATGATGATGATGATGACGACGCAAATGACTTCGAAAAAATCAATGGTTTGCGCCTCGAGTTTGAACTGGAGACCACAGACTCCACAGTCCAAACGGTCTAACTACTAGGTTATCCCATATTTAAATACTTAATTTGAAATTCTTCACAAGCTAGTCCTCCTATATGTATGGGAACCTACGATATTTCCATATTCCCACGTGTAAGCACTATTATTTTGCATTCATAGAAATATGCGTCGCAACCATTACATGTCATACAAAAATATACAAAAGCATTTTCATTTCCGTGCAAGCACAAATGTACACTGCGCGTTAACTAATTTGGCCCGGTTCTCCGTAATTTGAACCACTAATACTAGTGTGAGCTTACACCCTCTTATCCCAGTGGTTACAATCATAGATATCTTTTGACCGATACACATATCGCCTGTTCTCTAATAAAAAAATAATAAAATGTCAATTGTCTAATTAATTCTATTTTACACCATAAAAAAAAATTACACCGTTAATTGAATAAGCTTTGAAATTAAACAATGCGTTCCAATTATTAAAACTCGTCGACTAAGACTTCACTGAATATTAAGTATTTATTGTATTGAGAAGTTGTGATATCGAGACGTTAAAGAATAGCTAAAGCGTCAAAAGTAATTTATAACGGAATAATATACAAGGTGTAATAAAAATTTGTGTATTTCACAATTGTTCTACGGACTAATTCTACAACCTTCGAAACACAGTTACATGAACTTGTATACAGTATTTAAAACATAATTAATCAAAACATAAAACTACAACATCGTGTTCAAATCTATGATATGATAATAGCGGCCCATAGCTTAACAACTATTTTCTATTTACTACAACCAGGACCGACAGCTGAGCGAGCCCCCAGGGCACAGATCACATTAAACTTCTCTTGACGATCCCCCATCTATGGACTGAACTCGTGTCTATCCACGCCTTTCACTTATGGATCGGTGACAACAACTGACTACAAGCGCCCAATAGGTAATAAGGTTTTTTCACCAATTTCACCATAAGTTATCATACCATATAAATTCGACCAGTCATATAGTCACAGTTAAGACATCTACGTTCAGAGAGCCCGTCCAACTTAGTTCGCTTTGAGTGTAGTTTGAATGTCTTGCAATGTTGACATCCTCTGTGAGACGTGGAACTGTTCTAAGTGCATATTGTAAGCGCGACACATTTAATGTTAGACTAAATACTGACAGAGTTCCCTAGACTCTATGGGCCTCTACGTTCGAGCAATGCTTTCAGAGAATCTTTCTATCATCAACCAAATCGCCGATTGATATCATTGGTTAAAGGCAATAGAGAAGCTCATGTAAAACATGCCATGCTGCTACTTCAGTTGCAGTAAATTTTCTTAAAACCCAAGGATTTTTTTGGAATCTGGATAAAGGAAAAAATAACAACTTATTTTAATTTACTCTTGTTTCTGTTTATTGAAATAAAAAATAGATAAATCAACTTTAAATCTTAAACTTAGAACTGCATACAAAAATATTATTTTGTAACTAAATTAAATTATAATAAATTTTGTGTAGTATTCATATTTTTAGGGATACGTAAGTACACAAACAGTAAACACCCGTCAACCTGAAACCTAAGTCTGTAATAATGGATGAAAACTATCCCAAGCAACGTGCGATGCTAGTGACGTAACTGTTTAAAACTTTTTGTAGCGGATATTGCACATGATAAAAAAAAATATTTATGTATTTTATTCCCAAAAGGCGCAATCAAAGTTTCACAATATAGGTAACAGTTCTCATTAGGGAATCCTGTTAAATGAAACGGCTTTAAATAGATATACCAAAAGGGATTTTTATGTTCTTCTATTTAAATAAAAATACCATGCTCCTCTTTAGCTCCAAGGATCATGTTAAAAAGCTGAAATAACTAGTTATATAGATGTTGCATTAAACAGATTTATAAGAAATTAAAAATTAGTAATGCAGTCTCTATGCAGCGGTTTAAGCAACTAACTATATTTAAGTATATATTTAAGGAAGGCAGAGTAGGTACTCTAGGCACGAGTCCAACTCGCACTTAGTCAATTACATATACAACATGTAACTTAATTAACGCACATCCTGAAAATAGTTTGTTCAGAATCGTTTACTGAATCGATTTATATCATTTTTAATAAAGGTAATTTTTTATTCCAAAATAATTAAAACTACGGAAATTATTGTCATATTAACCTTGTAAAGTCAAAACGAATTGAAATGCACCGTAAGTCAAAGTAAGAAGACTTTTAAAATAGCAGTTTTATTTGTATTCATACAAATCCCATCATTCAATACAAAATAAAGAAAAATTAACTTTATTCCAAGAAACTAATTTACTAAATAACAATGTATCATCATTACAGCTAAATGAGTCCACTCCTGGACAAGCCTCCCTCAAGAATCGTCTTGGGGGGATATGCCATAATCGCCACGCTTGGCAGGCGGGTTGGCGATCGCAGTAAGATGGTCATAGTAATCAAAAGGAAGCTGCTGCCCATCCTCTGGTAGATATTCCCTCGGGTCGACTTCTACGCCCCCCACGGGATGAAATGGGGTGATGATATTCTGATTCTGATATTTGTCGCAGTCAATATATAATACATGTTAAATTAAAAATTCAGTGATGGATGTATTATGATTACAACATAATATTCTAATTGGGGTATTTGAGAATGTGCGTTAATTACGTTACATGTTGTATACATACATTTTTTAATCACAATGGCCGCAGTTAGAAAAATTAAGTCTTGTGTCGCGAGGTACTTTACAAACATATAATTAGTTAACTCAATTTATAGAGAGGTGTTATACCGAATTAGGAAACGAATTACGTACATACATATTATTGTTTGTTGTCTTAGCTCTATTTCTCATAAACTTTAAATACTTATTGCTCGCTATAAACGATATTATTAAATTTTGCAATATTTTAACTAGTTTTAAAGTTTCGCTGGTCAATCTACTTTGACACACAAAATTTACATGATTCTATAAAATTGGGTGTTATCAG
This sequence comes from Pseudoips prasinana, assembly GCA_951640165.1. NCBI lineage: Eukaryota > Metazoa > Arthropoda > Insecta > Lepidoptera > Nolidae > Pseudoips > Pseudoips prasinana. The sequence goes on from OX621254.1 coordinate 13,715,228, forward strand.
CCTCTAAAGCAATTATGACGGTTTTCGTGGGGCAAATATAGCCTGACAAGGCGCCGACGTGCGTACATTCCGCACTAGTTTGCATGCCACTTGACATTCCAGCGCAGTTTGTGCCATGCAAGAGCTCTCGTATGTCAATGACGGTGTTGAAATAGAGCAGGTACTAACGCGAACAAAAATTTCCGTGTCGACTTCGAGTATGTGACACTTGAAACACGGGAAACGACGTAAAATCACATTGCAGTTATAAAGTTTCCGCAGATCCGTTGGCACTTTTATTTTTACCTTCAATAACTCAATGTCGAAGATAAAAGAAATCCTGCAAAAAATTCCAAGAATCTGTGGCAGGATCTATAATAAAATTCCGGATGTAATAAAAAAAATGCCTTTAAAAAAACATGGATAACAGAGAAAGCGTTTTACTCGGTAACTGAATTTCTGACATAACTCCTAAAATTAATAACGTAATTAATAATAATGTAATAACAATATATCTCAAAAATGGGAAATATTAATTAAATCGTCCGGCGGGTCTCGAGCCAGCATCATCTACCAATCCGAGGTAGGCCGTCACACTGGCAGATCAAATTTAGGATTCCCTTGTTAGAATTTCCCATTTTTGAGATTACATTGCGAATAATGCTATAAAATTCAAATTTAATGTCAATATTTGCCTGGTAATCAAATTGATTAAAGTTGTAAGGATCATGTACTTAACTCATGTACTAAAGATTCACTTCAAGAAAGACCCTTAATTTTTTTATCTTAGCAGAATCAAAACAGTCTAATAAACTATTGCTACATCGTGTGATCTTAGGCTGTTGTAATTAGCTGAGAAAATAGCAATGACGCCTCTATTCGATTCACTTGGCTACTTAACTTCCCAAATACCTATTGGTGTATTGGTCAAATCAGTAACCTCTGTCTCGTGTTTTGTTTTAAAGAAATATGGTCTTAGCCTTTTCCCAGTAATAGATGGACCGCAAAAGATAAGCAAGTGTTTATCTGGTTATTTCAATCTCTTTAGCGTAACTTAATACTCAGTTAACGATCAAATCGCAAGCATCCCAAACTGACAGATCGTCGAGGAATTAAGTGTATAGACACTAAGCTTCTTGGATAACATTTTCTGTAAGATTTCCCTGTTCATGAAAACCTCAAGACTTTTATTACAAAGTCGTTCATAGCTTGAGTTTACCCCGTCTAATTACTAATGGCGTATTATCTCTGCATTATACAAAAGATCTCGTACATTAGCTAATATTATGTGCCTACCGTCATAATTCCCCTCAGAGGCGGATCGGTCGAACAATGGGAAACTTTGAATCTGTTTGCGTACAAAGTTTGTCCTGTAAAGGGTGCAATGAACACGCTAGTGAAGCTCACACTTCATTGAGTCCATGTTCAGCTATATTAGGGTTGTCACAAAAGGGTATAAAAAAATCAGCCATACCTTATCAAATTTTTAATTAGGTTGGCACCATTGCAAATACCAGCATTTCACGAGGAACAGCTAATTGACTATTAAACCGATATGGAATTTGAAAAAAGAAAAATAAATAAGATTTTGACTACCCTTAACTATTGTCAGATGTTTTTATTACCACAATCCTAAACGACTAGTGCTAGCCATTCAATAATCTAAGACAATCGTGAGGAAAATCATAACTCACGGAATATTATTAAAACGGAAATATTTAAATGCTTTGCTTAATATGCATGTTCGCTGAGTAGTATACTTTCCCAGAAAAAACACCCATCAGTTAAAAAAATATTTTCCAGAATTAATTTTTAATGGTATTCTGCCAACCCTATTTATCTGTCCACTTCGGTTCGTTAGTAGTGATTCAGTGACTCTTCAATGATTCATGCCGAAATTAATATATTGTAAATATTTAAAGTACAAGCAAAGGCACAAATCCATCCAAACCATTTAAGCATTCTAGGTTTTCTGTAGGATATTATTGTCTTTGCTTTCTTTTGACGGTAGAAGTAGGTAGTCCTCCTTGCGCCTTACAAAAAGGGCTTATCAGTGACATTAAAGCAATAATATATACACATGTAAGTGTTAAGACCGCCAATTGTATACTTCTTAATTATATGCGCATGTTCTGTGTACAATATATAGTTAATCTATGTATCTATTTAAGATATTTTAGGCCAATCTAAATCTTTAAAACTTACGAATTTAAGATAGAACATACTGTATATACTTGAACACCTCACTGCACATTGCAAACACAAAAACTAAATAATGGTGTCTACCGTATTTGGCACCATATCATTAGAAAGTAATAAAAAAAGAAAAAACACAACTGTTACTGCCGATAAACTGTAATGCAGTTTGGCAGAATACATTACGTGTAAAAAACAGTATTATTTTTAAAGTAAGATAAAAAAATCACGGGATAAGAACCAGAATCCACAACGACGTCGTAAACGGCTCTTGTCTAAAAAGTAACATCCGACCCAAAACATAATTGCCCAACAGCAACATCTCTACCAACAAAATATCTCCCACAAACGTAATCCCGAAGATTTTTTACTACTCATCTCTGAATCCTTTATGCCCTTCGCAAAAGGTTAAAATCATAAATATTGCACAACCCCGAGCCATGTAAGCACGTTTGCGGCACGGAAGCGGAAAGAGACGTTTTTGCGTTTGGAGTCTCTCCAACCATACCAAATACAGGTCAGCTAAGAGACTTCGGCACTTCAGCAAACCGAGTTATTGTGGGATCCTGGATTAGGATTTTGGAACGTATTTTAAGAGTGGACGGAAGTTAAAAGATTTTTAGATTTGATTAGCACTATCAACGTTAATTGGCTGATTGTAAAGCAATCATAACAAAACCAAATACATATGGAATTAGATTTATACAAAACTAGCCGAAATTTGTGACCGTTTGTGAAAAAGGAGTGGTGTAAGCAAGAATGTGATAAAATCGTATTCCTGGGTTACCGTTGTTGTATAAAATGACATTCTAATGTCATTGGTATTGGTAGAGTTGAATAGTAAGTTTTATTATAAAAAATATAAGGTAACTGTCAGAAAACCCTCGACTCGATTATAATTACATAATTTTGGAAAAGAACTGATACTCTTACACTACTACACTGCAACAGAAACACCGCAAGGAAACTGGTTTTCAAATGAAAAAATCGCATCGAAATCGGTCCATCCGTTTGTGAGTTACGATGCCACAGACAGACACACACAAAAATCGACGTCAAACTTATAACACTAATTAAAAAGAAAGAAAGAAAATGTTTTTATTGAACACACAACCCACACAATCTTATATACATACGTCAAAAACTACGAGATTATTTTCGATTTGGGGAAGAGTAGAATGCGTACCTATATCGAGTTAAACCCAGACAATGAACAAAGTAAACGAGTTCACTCCAAACTACAATCAGAGATACGCGTAGTGAAAAAGAATTTTTGCTTCTAAGTTCAATATTTGTTTAACAATTGAATTGTTGTTAAATTTTATCCGTATCTTCTATTCATACGAACCAAATGTCAAACCAAAGAATATATGCTATTGTCTATATTCTTCGGTTTGGCATTGCAATCCGTTTGGCTTTATCTGCAGCCAAAGAAATGGCAATCGTCCAAACCTATAAACCTGTTTTAAATGTAAACTGCCAATGTCTATACGTATCTTAACTAACTGATTTAGTATTTTTATTTACAACTAAGTAAGCAAAGACGGTTAGGCATGGCCAACCTGATTGATAGTTACAGAAGTCTCCTTTATAGGAGGAAATTTGAATATAGTTTTCGCGACTTAAACGTTTTAACTTTTAGTCACACAGACTCCTTACATCACCAAAGAGCACATTAAGCACACATACCCAGAGGCTAGATAGTTATTACGATAAATCTCGCAGCCACAATCTGTATTCCCCGGGGTATAATCTGTGGCTATTATTAAGGGTCCCTCCACACGGAGTGTTGCGTGCGACCCGCCAATCACTCGTCTAGCAAAGTGCCTCGACTGACAATTACTATGTCTTAGTAATACAGTTAGCACGACAAAGGTAGTAACAGTCAAGACCCTTAAAACTTTTATAAAAAGAGCTGTTTTACATTAAAATTGGTTCTATTGATGTGACTTTGTCTGTACATTTTTTTCATGGATAGATACGGTAAGAGATATTGGCAGCGTTTCCATTTTATAGTGCGTTATATAGATACCAGTGGCGATGGGAAAAATATAATAAAAGAGAAATATTGGATTAAATGTGGCTGGCCAGTTACAGACAGCTTACTGACTGACTGACTGTTCGGCTACAGTGGAGCCCGGGCGTCTATGTCAACTACCCAAATGGTACATGATATTTTAATACCATAGACAAAAAAAACTGCAGATTCGTGGTTATAAAGCAAGGGACTGAATTGTATACATAAACGTCTCTTAATCTATTTAAAATTAAATTGATAACTCTAAAACAAATTTTAGATAAATATGAAGGGTCTTAGAGTAAATTAATAATATCAGTAAGCAACGGATTGTAAGGCATGAAGCCTATAAAGTAGTGCGATTCTATTGCACATCTTTTCTTTAGTACACATTTTAATATATATTTCTGATTTTAGTGCAAAAAGTAAAATGTGTTTGCATAATTTCAAACTATGCAACGCCCTTAACTTAGGCACTATTGGTATAGGTATAATAGAAGTCGTCATTTGGAATGGTTAAATAGCACCATCTCTTGGTAATAGTTCAGTATATGTACTGGCATACCAGCCATTTTAGCCGTGCAGGTTTCGGTAATATGGAGTTAAGAAGGGCCTTCACTCTTTACTGTTCCGTACTCCTCAAATACCCCGTATATGAACTACGGAGTGTTCGAGAAGGTTCGATTCCCAACCGCACTAAAGTTTAACTAAACCCATTTTAAAAATGTTTGAAACTTGGATATAAACATATTAATTACTCCTATAACAGCCCACAGATGAATTCCACTGAGTTGATAATTATTGTAATTCTAGAGGATCCGAGAACCGAATATTTCAAATATTTCTTGCCAGAGGGAAAGAATTTGCAGAACATCTGTTAAAAATTCCTTACAAATTGGAAGCCTCCAATTGGTATTCATTTTTCATTTTGTCGAGCTTATGCCGATAAGAGGCTGCCTTTTTGAGATTAACATAAGTAATATAATTATAGAGGGTGTTTATTTGGAACCGACTAGCGTTACAGTGAATTAAACCTTCCGATTACCTTTTCTGGTTCGATCTCGTATCTCTCGTCTCGAACGATCTAACTGAAAAACAAGTATTTGTTTCGTGGTAAACCTACCAAAATTGGGAGGATAAGAGGGTACCATAAACCATTGGTGTCAGATTTCATGTAAAGAAAGATCTTTTGATAATCGTTGCAGGTAGTTAAGTCTGATAGGATCTGACTAGGTAAGTATTTTCAACTATTTGACCGGGTCTTATCTGCAAAATAATGAGGACAGTTTTTCAATGCAAATATTGATATTGATGAGGATGAGCGTAATATTATTTATTGATATTGATGAGCGTAATATTATTTATAATTTAGTAATGGTTCAGTTGGAATAAAGTTTAAGATTTTTATAGCATATCATATCATCAAAATTTGGATATAAAAAGATATGGTTTACAAATAGGGTAACAATACCCTATTTGTAACAGGATGAATCCACGAGAACGATGCTTCGGTGAAACTAGTGATTATTTAAACCAGGACCATACTATACGCGCTTTAGTTAACAATCGTCTGCATAATTAATACCAATCAAGAGGAAACGGCCACAAACATAAATTAATGAGAATGTAATATTAATCCATCCGAACCGTAATCACACACAGACAACTTAACTGATAACAACCCAATCCTATAAATATTTTGTTACCTGACCAGATTTGGATGGAATTTGACACACAGTTTATTACCTAAATTCATAAATAGGATACTTTTTGACGTAAAAATATGGCCACATCGGTTTAACAACGCCATCGAACGATGAAGTTGATGAGACCCGAGAATTTCTAATGGCTGTGCACCATCGCTTGCGACGATAACCCATCTACCAAGCGTGATTATCCTCTCAAAAGGTGGACACCCTTCCATTGTCGAGCAGTAGGCGGCTTACATCTGATATGATTATGACTCCTAGTAAAAAAACCATGTCAGGTAATGCAATTCACGTAAGGTACATTCTATTTGCTCAATACTAAAGCAATAAATGCAGATAAATACGCATATTATAAAAAGTTATTCAACATCCGGAAATATGACAAATATTATAAGCAAGTTTAAATCTCGACAGAATGCAGAACTTCTTCACGTAGCGAACTACCGGGTTTCAGAATAACTTTGCCGTTCGAGGAGGCAAAGTTTCCATCAGGAAAGTATTATAAAGAATTTTCCCAACTTATCCCGTGACACGCCGAACGATCGACGAATTGTTATACAATACGTTAGTTAATTTTTTAAAGAAATATTATGCCAGGATTATCTGTTCCAAGTAGACCTTGTTGGACGGTAAAATTATAAAAGTTTCAGTTTCAGTATTATTTGTCCTGATGTAACAACAAAATTAGTAAGCAAACACAGGAACTTAACAACATTTTTTTTAAATGGCAACGCCTGCATTAGGGAAATTAATCTCTGCGTCGCGGGGTACTTTACCAACATATAATAGACGGACACAAATTACATCCACACTCAGAACAACTATTTATGGGTCACACACATAGTTGTCCGGCGCGGGACTCGAACCCACGACACGAAGCGGCGTGGCGACTGTCTTAGCCGCTGCGCCACACGTGCAGTCATAACATTATATATTGCCGACAGATTAGGCAATGGCTCAACGCAACGGCTTACGCGTAAGTATCTCTGAGCTTAATAATAATGCACGAGCGTTACGCGTACCCAGAATTCAAAACAAGTCGACACCTGGTTGAACAACGCCGTGTTATCAAGATCATATGGCAGTAATTCGTATAATTCTGATAATAACCACATCAAGCCAGAAGTCAATGAAATCCGTGACTGCTATACTAGAGGTCGTGGATTCGATCTCCACCCAGGACAAATCTTTGTGTGATGAACACGGTTATTTGTTATTTGTACTGATGTGTGGGAGCGTTATGGTGTAAAAGAAGACGAGACTTCCTAAAACATTCTCTGACCAAATCGGAGACATACTCAAGAAAGGTCAGGTCAGAAGTACCTAAATCAGCTAGCACGTATGAAGAATATGATGACAGTAAACAAGGCAAAAGAGGTGTGCAACGTGACAAATGGCAATCCGTTGTCTCTACCCACCCCTCTGGGAAACAATCGTGAGTCTATGTATTTATGTTGTATTTGTTCTGTGTCTGGATATATCTACCATGTATATGTATTTAGAAATATATAAGTAAGTATGTCAGTTGTCTGGATGCCATAGTACAGGCTCTGCCTAATTTAGAATCAGGCAGATTATTTATAATTATTAATTCCTCGATTCCTAGAGAAATGCCTGTCAGAAAAATATTACATTACACGGCACTTATTCCAGACACAATTTGAAAAATAGACTGGCACTTCGTTAAACAAATATTATAGCCAAATCGAGCTCATTCACACTGGAGCGCGATTGAGCGAGCGTGAGGGCGGCATGAAAGCGATGTATGAAGCACTTACCTTTGTTCGTCGTACAAATTTTAGTTTTCCCGCGTGAACCATGCCACCACAACTATTAAATGAACAGATATGTAAAAAACGGGTAAAATTTTAAATACAAAAACAAATACTTTAGTATTTTTTCTATTTCGAATGCAAATACAAAATCGTTTTACGAAAAGGTTATCAATATACTTGTATCTTAAAACAAAGTACGTTAAAGTGGACACAATAAAACGTATGTACTTACAAAAAAATCTTATTATAACAAAAAAGTTTGGTTCTAATAAAACTTTGCTTATTGGTCTGTTGTCTAAAACGTTTGTGATGTGCACGTCTAACCGAATATGACGTACAAGTATAATTTTTTTTTAAGTAGTTTGTAATACAAAATAAATGTATTGAGATATGGTAATCGTGTCTACATTGTTTGAGACGTACACGTCCAGCCAAAGTTGACGTACATCTTAACGCGGTACCATTAGTTTTACATTAAAAAGCTTCAATATAATAGGTCTTTACCTATGAAATTGCCGTTTTGTATGAAAAAATTTAAACGAATTTTTTTCATGAATTTTTTTATTTGTATTAATCGAAGTAATCACCCATGCAATCAATGCATCTTTGCCATCGCAGTGGCAGTTTATTGATGCCCTTCTTAAAGAAATCAGCTGGACGGGAGGCAACAAATTCTTCAAAGGCATTTTGTACTGCCTCTCGGGTATTGAATTTTTTTCCCGCCAAGAAGTTATCCAAATTCTGGAAAAAGTAGTAGTCTGTAGGCGCAAGGTCTGGTGAGTAGGGCGGATGACGGAGAGCTTCCAACCCCAGTTCTTGCAACTTGGAGACCGTCTGCTGTGCAGTATGAGGTCGCGCGTTGTCGTGCAGGAGCAGCGGAGACGAGCGATTGACCAATGCTGGTTGGAGATGCGCCAGCTTCTCCATCATTGTGCTCAGTTCTTCACAGTACACATCTGCAGTAATGCTCACCCCGTTTGGTAAGAAGCTGTGATGAATCACACCGGCGCTAGACCACCAAACAGTGACCATCACTTTTCTAGGGGTAAGTTTTCGTTTAGGGCATTGTTTAGGTGCTGAACCAGGATCCAACCAACTTGCTGAGCGCTTGCGGTTATCAAACAGAATCCATTTTTCATCGCAGGTAACAATGCGGTTCAAAATTCCTTCATTTGTGTGTCTGTTGAGCAGTGCAAGGCACGTCTCGACGCGTACTTCGCGCTGGCGATCATTGAGTTCGTGGGGCACCCATTTGTCAAGCTTTTTTACCTTGCCAATTTGACGCAAATGGACCAATATTGTTTTGACGCTAACGTCGAAAGCTGCTGCTAATTCAGCCGTAGATTGTGTATCATCAGCTTCCACAACCGCCTTTAATTCGTCATTGTCGACCAAAGTCTTCGGACGACCGCGAGGTTCATTTTTCAGGTCGAAATTTCCAGAACGGAAGCGAGCAAACCAATAACAGGTGGTGCGTTGGTTTGTAGTGTTAGCTCCGTAAACGTCGTTGATGTTGCGTGCCGCTTGTGCCGCGTTGCTGCCACGACGGTACTCATATTCCATAATTACTCGAATTTTTAACGTATCCATGATGACGAAAAAGATTGAAATGCGATGAAAATGTAACACTAATCAATAAAGAAATGACTACTTTTGGAAAAAAGAATCCATGTTTTTAAAATAAAATTAATTTGAAATTAGAATTCTTAGCCAAACAAAAATTATTTTGATTTGAAATGGCCAGTACTGCAGAACGGCAATTTCATAGGTAAAGACCTAATATTTTTGTACAGATTTTAAGGTTCTTTGAAATACAAAATAAATATATTTTTAGCATTTAAAATAAATTAGGTACAAAATAGTTCTCAAGAAAAGTAATTAAAATACTAAATCAATCTAGGTAATTTACATAAATACATGCATTTCCAATAATTCACATCTCTGTCGATTAACGGTTTCCCACCACATTTCAAGGCTACAAGTACCCCTTTATTAAGTAGCGCTCGTAACGCCGCCGAACACTTATTAAGAAGTGTGCTCCACTTACTAATTCGAAACTTAAACGGACACTGTACGAGCGTCAATTCGGTTTCGTTAATAAGCCATGGTCTTATCACCTATCTTTCACAAGTAGGCTTCTTAATAAAAACACTGATAAACACGCTAGGCGTAGTGAGCTCAAAAGATTAAATAGGAAAATAGAGCATCGAATGTGGCGTCATGACAAATGAATTTTTTTAATTAATTTAGTGATGTCAAACACAGATACGACAGTATTTTACTTTTTGAACAACATATTATGTGCAACATTTTATGAATATAACTTGAGTAGTAACGGCGGCGTAAAACAAACAAACTCACGGGCGATAGCAATTACGTAATTAAGATGCTATCAAGGTCTAAGAGGTGCTCATAATGCTCTCACCGGTCCGTAAATGATCGGCAAGGTTAAGCAACTAGGCTTGCGGTCAGTCCATAGATGGGTGACCACCAAAGTGATTTTATATCTGAACGTCTCCTTGCTTCGGAGGGCACGTTAAGCCGTCGCAGGTCCCGGTTTTAGTCATTAGGCAACAGTGGCCTACTGGGCGGCTTCAACAACTCTGACACTAGGGTAACCACTGCCCAAACTTACTTATTAAGTAGTAAAGTCAAAGTGTATCCAACGACACGGCGTCGACTGCACAAACTATGCTCTGCAGTTCCCAACTTTGTAAGTCCCCTGTACAACAAACAGTGCCAAACACAAATATTGGTGTAGGGAAGTCTAACCACTGACAAAAACAAAGTGTCACTTAGTTAAGAAAATAAGTTCGAACGTTCAGCGAAGCGAAGAGAACAAAACCAGTTAAACCGTTATTTATCGAATTTAGCTGTATGGTGACAGCGGTTAATATCAGAATATCATCACCCCATCACATCCCGTGGGGGCGTAGAAGTCGACCCGAGGGAATGTCTACCATAGGACGGGCAGCAGCTTCTTTCTGAGTACTATGACCATTTTACTGCGTTCGTCAACTTGTCTGCCAAGCGTGGCGATTATGGCGATTCCCCCCATGATGATTGGGGTAGGCTTTTATCCAGCAGTGGACTTCTTACGGCTGTTATGAAATGGCTCCAAATATGTCTATTGACTGTCTTGTGGGTCTAACATGGAATCAATCGGGATTCTGGTAAAAAAGAAAGTTGTTTTGCTCACATTCAACCTATCCAATGCAATGGATAAATAAAATAAACCAGCCAAGTGAGAGTCGGACTCTCCCATGAAGTGTTCCGTAGCAGCAAGTAACATAATATAAAAGTTCTTGTAGTTCGTTGCTACTTTGATCGATGTTTTAATAAAAAACGAAAGGTAAATTGCGGTTTACGATTTATGACGTATTAAAAAAACTACTTACTAGAAATCGTTAAAAAAAAATTCGGCGGAAGTTTGTATGGTAGTGTACATATTTTTTTTTCGATTCGTGTTATAATCTCAATGCGGTGCACAGAATACATCTACTTACCAATTTTCAACAGCGACATAGGGACGGACGGACAGACAGACATAACGAATCCATTAGGATTTAATTTTTGCCATTTGGCTAGGGAACCATAAAAACAGCTATCTTTTGATATTGTGCCTAATTTCAAAGTATATAGGTATTGTGATCGCTGAAGGTGGTAGTTTTGTGCAATTGCGTGACAATTGTATAGAACGATGACCTCGACAGTGCCTTTTTTATTTTAAACATTTCCATAGATCAAATGTATCCAATGTCGTTTCAGCGACCAAATATCCAACTAAAACATAAGTAAAAGTAAGTCTAAGTATTTATAATAATTATAATATCCTGGGACTTTATCCACACACGGCCATCTGATCCCAAACTAAGCAGAGCTTGTACAATGGTAACCAGATAAATGACATACTACGTTTCTTTTGTAAATACATACTTCATTCTTCTATAGATAGTTACACCCAGACTCAGGACAAACAGACAAGTCTGAATCGAACCCACGACCTCCAGCATGAAAGCCAAGCATTTACCAAAAACGCCAACCAGCCCGTTGATTTAAAACAACAAAACGTCGTAGTAACTTATTTATAGAAAATCCTGGACAACATTCTAATCTCCTCAAAGGACCACAATACTCAACCGCCAATTCTTTACAGATTCCCGAGGAAAATATCAGCATAAACTTAAATGTAATAAAGAAGATTGATATAATGGAGAGTGACGGGGCGCCGTCAGTAAACCTGCCTTCCTTTCATATTCCGGCTACGAAGGATTACGCTAAGACCCTCAATATTCCGCACAAATTGCCGGTCTCAGTAGTGGAAAGAGGAACACAAAGCTTTCTTTAGGTATCTTTAATTATTTCATCCGGAACACAAGGGCGCGTTAATGAGTTCGAAGAACCTTTCATCAATTATTTCGGGCATGATGATGAGAAGAGATGGCCTTAAGCTGAATCCGAAGTTGACGATGAATTTTGGACACGAAAGCATAAATTGGAAATCATAAGCTATTTAAGAGCTTGACACATGCAAATCTTTAGATTTAGGAGTGGATTAACTAAAAGATAACAAAACCAGGTGTTTATGGTCTAATTGTAGTCTATTACCACAATTTACTGGTCTTCCTGTCCGTTAGTGGCAGTTATTATAAACACTATAGTTAATCAGTGGCGTTTGCCTTTCGTTGGCATGATCGTAGCTTATTAGTTATTGGAATGAAGTATTTAATATAACCTGGATTTCTAATTTAAATCTTGAGGTATTATAAGTTAGAAATATATGTATATCTTTCTGTCGGCTGATATATTCAAAATGAAGGTTTCAACGTAGTTTTATTTTTATCTAAATGCTACTTTCATCATCATATTCAGCCTGACTTCGTCTACTGCTGGACGTAGGCGTCCCCCAAAGGTTTCATATATAGTATGTTCATATATTTTATTATTTTATTTATCAAACCTCTGAAATACCATCCCAATGTTTGAAAATTTAAATTAGCAATATTTTTAAAGGCTGGGGCACAATTGGCCCACCACTGTTATTTCATACTAGCTGTGCCCCGCGGTTTTAACCGCTTTAAATTTTATAAATTACCACAGTTCCTCCCCCGTAGGTGATAGCGTGATAATATGTAGCCTATATGTTGACCCGACCTCTTAGTAATATTCATGCAAAATTTGAAGTAAATCCATGCAGTACTTTTTGAGTTTACCCCGGACATACATACAGACAAACAGACACACAGACAAAAATTCTAAAAACTATATTTTGGCTTTGATATCGATTGCAGATCACGCCCCAAGTATCCTTTTTAAAAATATTAAATGTACAGTTTTGACTTTCCTACGATTTTATTATATGTATATAGATTACCACATTTATGGCTGCGCAAACTAAGCCCATAAAATCTTAGATCACATAAATTTTCAGTCTTACCTTAAAATTGGGCTTTTAAGTTAGACTTACTTATCTAATAAATCCTAGAACAAGCATTAAAAATGTTCACGAGAAAATGCATTAAAAAAGTTCCTCCCGCTTCGCTATTGTGGAAGAAAAAAAGCCGTAAAACCCGATTTTCAGTAGACGCTTTTGTCGTTGAACCTGATAATCCTATCAAGTACTGGCAAAGGGGTGGAAATGCGGAATACAATCGTTGGTGCAACATCGTGGAACCCTACTTAAATAGAAAGGTACGCAGCACCTGGACGAGCAACACGGATGTAAAGATACAGTGAAAGGATAAAATAAGGATAAGGAAAAAAGGATGACGGTTCTAATTATTTTAAATATTTTTGAAGTAAAAATTTATATAAAGGCGTTGTGCACATTTTTAGGATGGGTATAAAATGTTAAACTTGTGTCAAGCCCCTGATCGAAAATTCCTAAGACAGGGCCTTTTTTTAATTTACACTGGCCGTTTATACATTCACATAACCGCAGCATTGTTTTCTAATGTTAGATTTTAAGATTTTCTTAATTATGTTAGATTTTAATTATGTTTGATATTAGAAGCCTAACCAAACTTAGTTCTGCAATGAGTCTTTACCGCCAAAAGGTGGAAAGTAGCAAATTCCACCTCCGACTCGCTCCTCGGATCAAATAAACACTATTTTCCGAGTGAAAAGAGTTATAGTGTTAAGAGATCCGCGAATAAGCATTTCGGCGCGCGTTCTGTCCATAAACGTGTTTCCACCAAAATGGATTAATTTCGGAGGATACATATCGGCCCTAATATAATTAATCAAATTAAGAAGCCCTCGACAAATATCCAAATGCAAACCCCTAATGTTCCTGCAATAAAAATTAATGAAATATTTTCAATACCCCACTCAGTCACGCACTCATCCAATTTAGTTGGTGTTTTGTTACCATCATAATAAAGTAAATATAAATCATGTGTGAAATCATACACGTGTGATTCACCCTTCAATGGGGTGAAAAAGGATATCCCCAGTAGCGCGGCGGCCCGTGGGGCGAAAGCAATATTTGGCTCCCCTGGATTTATTAATTCCATATCCAAGTGCAATATTGCGAGACAGTGTGATAGGGAACATGGGATTACTAACATATGGCAATGCACTAGCCTCTGGTATTGCGAGTGTCTATGGTCGGCGGTGATCACTATCCATCAGGTGACCCGTTCTGCCCACGTCTTCGTCCGCGTGGCATTTTAACTTTGGGCTAACGCTAACTTTAACCGCCACTTTGTTTACGTAGAAGGTATAAATATTTTTCCATAACTGGGGCTACTTATTATTTAAGACAAACATTTCCAGTATTAATTATATACGTGTAACTCTAACGTTATTTGCAGCGCACGCAGAACAGCAGATAGCAGAATTTTTCCTACTTAGTTGACACTTATATTATTATATAGGTAATTATTCTATTAAAGAGTAACAAACATCCATACATCCATACTTACAAACTTTCGCATTTATAATATTAGTAAGATATTTATGATATCAGTGTTATTTACGGAATTGTATGCGTGTATTGATACGCTGCGATTGCTACTCTAACCACACTAGTAGTGCCATCTATGATGCCACGATGTAACTACATAAGATTTAAAGTTGATTAAATAAGTTTTATTTGCTAATATAATAAAAAGTATTTGACGTGTGTATGCACGTGTAGTTCAGTGGTTGTGCTAGCTTCGCTAGCACAACCACTGAACCCGCGTTTTTCGGGTACGATAGCCGCACAGGAACACTATGAACAGAACTATGTGTCTAAAACTAACGTATAGCGTGAAGTAACGAAGTATGATCTAACGTGTGCCTAAACATGACAGGGTCTTAAAAAAACTAAGTACTTTTATCTCTAGTCCACTTACAACAGGAAGCCAAGAATAATCGTTTTATATGGAAGCTTCACCCCTGCACTAATATGTTAAAAGCAATGTGAAATATGGAGAGACTTTAATCGAGTGCATTAATCGATATTGAATACATGCGTCAGTCGGGTGGAATAATAGATAATATACAATCAACACCATGGATACACTGAAAATACAAAAACCGCCCTTACTACCTAAAAAATAAAGACGCTGTTAAAGTCGGAGTGTATTCACTGACATGTCACTGTACATCATTGCAACTCATAAAAAATATTTTAATTAATATAAATGGTCTATGGTATAACCATACGCTCTACGAGGGGTGTGCTTGCGAATGAAATATAAATATTACGAGCGTATCCAGTAAATATAAGTTACAATAATTGAGAAGAATTCGTGGAACATAGAAGTTATAACATTGTTTTGTCATATTGATGAAAGGTATTCTTGCACGAAATAATTATTGTATCAATTTGGGTAAAAAATGTAACAAGGCTAGATTACGGGTCAAAAACTTCTGTGATGCTATACAATTAAATAAACTATAAATTTCAAGGGACAGATTGCTGGCAGATTCTTCTGGTACACTATGTAGGGTACAAATGTCTGCGCAAATATAATGCGCCCCGCGTAGATGGCTATTCTTCATTGATACTGGCCGCCATGGTCTAAATTCAACAAGGGGAACATTATAAAGAGACAGATACATAGGCTACAAACTTAAAAACATCTCATTGTTTTTGTTATAAAACAATAAGGCTAAGAAACAATACAGACCTGCTATTTGGAATTTAATAATAAATAATCATCAGCATTACCTTCATTGAAAATTTTGCAATAATGCAACTTGATATACTATTGCAAGTAATTTCAATGGTTCTGTGGTTCGATTGACGTAAATCTAAAACTTAGATGTTTGTTGGTAAGTATAGTCAGCAAACAAGATATTTGTACCATACCAGCAGCCGCAGCATCGACTGTAGGTACCGTCAATAAAGATTAACCTCAATGATAGCTATCAATTTGTAGGCGCTCACCGGTTCGGTAAATTAGGCGCGGTTAGTGTAAGGTGGTTTAATTTCGAAGAAACTTGGGAGGCTTAAACAACTCTGGCATTAGGGTAACCCCTACCCATACGATAAAGAAGAAAGAGTTATTCGTGATTGAAGCAGAATCGAAGACCGCTGGGGCAAACAGGTTCAGGCGACTACGAATCAGAAGAGCGTGGGCAAGCCTCCCTGAATGCGGACCGACAATCTACAAGGGTCGAGGGTAGCACGAGACCAGCCATTGAAGATATCTATGTGGGAGGTCTTTGTCCAGCAGTGGACTACTTTGCGTGACATTACGACCTACCTCTTACTCTTCAATTCCTTCTGACGTAATAGATAATTTCATAACCTAATGGAACGTGTGGCGCAGTGGTCAATATGATCGTCTCTCTACAACCCTGGAGCCGCGCTTCGTCGTGTTTCAGGTGAGATCCCTGGAGTACCGGACTACTATTTGTGTCAACAGGGTCTAGGTGGGCTTTGTTTGTGTGTATGTATGTCACCCGCATACAGAAATTATTATTATATCTATTATTAAAATAATTTAGCAGACTTTTATAAAAATATAGGAAGCGCCTATTTTATATTTTAACATTTTAAATTAGGGACCAAAATAAGAGCATTTTCAATGATTCTAAGACAAATATATATATGAATGTTTTCATAGTATTATTGCAAGACCTACAATATGAAACGTAAACAATGGCAGTGCATATTGCACAAGGGTTGTTTGGCACGGTGGGGTGGAGATCGATTATGCGTCTAGCCATAAATTCTCCGCTGCATTAGAACCCTAGCACTTAAATGTTGTTTTTAAAAAGAATAAAAGGTTTTTGTTGTTGATAGTACATTGATGCAACGAATTGTATATTTTTGTACTTTGGCGTATATTTTGCTTATAAAACTAGAAAAGACTAAGGAGTGAAATCGAAATATTATGTCTGTATAAGTAAAAAAGGTTTCTGTATATTCATATACAACACTGAGTTTACTATTTAGTTACTAATATGCCCCTGAAAAACAGACAGAATAACTAAAGTCTATTGTTAGAAAACCCCGAAAGTTAATAAATACATAAATTTCAGGAACAAAATGTTCATCGTGATTTATATTCTATTAAGGTCATATCTTTTGTTCAGTGCATTACAAGATACTATATTTTATTTAAAGTTAGTATTGATAGATGAGGATCTATCAATACTAACTTTTTATTTTCGTGATTCGTTCTCTACCTTTCGTTCCGCATAATGGGTAAGGCACCAGTAGCAGTCATATGGTCGACTGTACTGAGTATTGAAGACTAAATTTTGGGTTTACGGGTCATATCTTTTTTTTTTTTTTTTTATTCACGTAGACTTTAAAAAAGCGCTTGTAAATAGTCAGAACATGTTTGTAGTAATATAGTTGTATACATTAGATATTATTTCTAGTAACATAGATATTTAGGTACATCTTGTATGAAAACATTTATAAAATTAATTTTATTACAGAAATGATATTTAGCTAGCTCGTATCAAGTTATTGTCAAGAGATTATGTTTTATTATCTAGTTTAAGTCTAATATTTTTACTACATATTGTCAATGGTTCTGTCTATATTAAAGGTATTATTATTATGACGGACCTTGTGTTAATAACGACGGTCGCGCTTTAATGCTACCACCGGATCCAATGCGCCCCAACTGAGAAGACCCAGCGAAACAAACTCAGTGGGTTCATCTACTACCGGTTTCAACACGACCCAGTTGAGACGGTCCGGCGAAACATACTCAAGCGGGCATGAACACGGGATTTGGTCCAATTAGAGTAATTATTTAGTAGGCAAACACAATATATGCTCGATCGGTTGTCTGAATGCTTATTATTTTAGATTATATTTAGGTATACAAAAGAAAAACTTCGAAACAATAACATTATTCATTTTGAGACAGAGTCAATAATTTTAAATTAAGTATATGATAGCAATCATTTACAGATAGTTCACGTAACACAGCAGATCAGTCATGTCTATATGGCTACAAGATCTCCAGCGAGCAATGTGCAGGTAGGAAGTGAGAGCCAGACGTCTTTGTCATCGATGTACTCTTTAGTGGTGTAATAACCCCTAGCCATAAGTATACGTTTAATATGTGTTTTAAAACTTGTGTCAGGCAGATCAGTAATTTGAGTAGGAAGCTTGTTATAAAACCTAATACAATTTCCTAAAAATGATTTATAAGTTTTGCTTACTCTAAAGCCTGGCATGGCTAGTTTATTTTTATTCCTAGTATTTATATTATGCAGTTCACTTTTCTTTTTATAATTATGAATATTTTTTCTAACAAACATTATATTCTGATATATATATTCCGATGGCACAGTAAGTATATTTATTTCTTTAAACAAATTTCGCCAAGAATCGCGACTGCCTAAACCATAAATGGCTCTGACTGCTCTTTTCTGCAATACAAAAATAGTACCTATGTCAGCCGCCGAACCCCACAGCAGAATGCCATACGACATAATGCTATGAAAGTACGCGAAATACACTAATCTAGCAGTTTGTTCATCTGACAATTGCCTTATTTTCCAGACAGCATAGGAAGCCGAACTTAAATTACCTGATAACTTTTCAATCTGAGGACCCCATTGCAATTTTGAATCAAGTGTCAATCCTAAAAATACGGTCGATGGGACTAAATCTAATATTTTCGCATTAAGTGCAACTGTTGGTACAATTTGATCTGCGAAATCACATGCGGTGTTTACCTGATTGTTACACCGCTACTTGAATCGTATATTTTTATTTTGTGTACTGTTGGTGTAAACAATTGTTGATGAACCAAATAAATAAAAAATCAAACAGCAGGTTTCACCGTCGTGTCGACGGACGCGGACAGGTGAATCGCGGACGTTATCAGCTGTAGGTAGGTATAGTGCTACAAACTTATCTGGCCCGGTGGCCAAAAGTAGAACTAACGACGCCAGTTTGAAATGTCAATCGGCCTGTTATTCCATGACATTTCTGCCATTGATTGTTTGTTGCGCGTATTTATTTTCCTTTATGTGTTTTTTAATTGTGAAAAATGCCGTAAGCTTTAAAACGTGATGCGAGGAATGTTTATGTTACAAGTATTGAATTATATGAAGGAAGACGCCATCAGGCACCAATTATACCCTTCAATAAGTTGTATGAACGCGTAGCTGCTGCTACAGGTTAGTGTTGTCAGCTTCTGAAAAAATACGAAACTCCCCCTCGCATTTTAAATTAAAATACATATTTTAAAATACTCATTATTTATTAAGTTAGTAGTTGTAGTAGTTGTTGTTAATTTCATTAGAAATAATTCAAACTTGTACAGAAATTATAAGAGTGAACGACACAAGCATAAAATTTGCTGTCTACGTCATGAAACCACATACTTTAATAAAAGCATATTTTGCGTGGGACCACGGATTTATAATCATTTACCTAAAAGTTTGTTGGAGTCTAGACATAATAAGCTGTTCAATAAAACATTAAAAAATATATTACGAGATAAAGCGTATTATAATGTAAAAGAGTTCTTATCTGATAATTTGTGATATAATAATAATATAATACAAATAATATAATATTCTATTATAAATAAACAAAAATATTGAAAATGTGTATCGAAAAAGGGATGGATACTTAGTTGAGCTTTTCATCATTCATTTAGGTAGTGATAGTGAAAGCGAAAGCAGTGTTTCCGATAATGATGATAATGAAATGACTTCTGAATTAAACCATTCCGGTGACATAATAATACCTGGAGTATCTCCATTAGAGAACACTCAGCATACATTTTATGTAAATGATCATAATTATTGTATAAAAATATAAAGATTTGTATTGACAGTATTTGTTTGCATTTTAGTGAAGTAACATTTACGTTACAATGTTCATATTATTTTTACCCACTTTATTGCAAAAAATAGTTACTAGCAACACTAAATGCGATAACAGCGACGCTGCCAGCGGGCCAGATAAGTTTGTGGTACTGTACTTACGCACTATTGTTTTATCTGTTGACTGCACGTGTGGCGTAGCGGTTAAGACAGTCGCCTCGCCACTCCGTGTTCCGAGTTCGAATACCGCATAGGACAACTCTTTTTGTGACCCATAAATACGTAATGTAAGTCTGGACGTAATTTGTGTCTGTCTATTATATCTTTGTAAAGTACCCCGCAACTCAGGGATTAAATTCCCTAATGCGGGCGTTGTCATTATTAGAACAGAATTTAAAATAATCAATACACTACTGCTCAACTCTCCACAAACTTCAATGGCAGAAGGTCTTTGTTGTGTTCGATTTAATCAACATTTGTATTGTTCTTAAAGTTTAACCAGGGACTGGTATACAAATAATTTGAAAACATAACATATCAATCACTCCAAAAATAAACGAAGACTCGAATTCAACAACACCTCCTTTTTTGAAGTCGATTAATAAAGAGACGCCCACAAAACAGAATCACAATTACTATCACGATCGCAATTTAGCGACGATCCTCCACAGTTTAATACACATCAAAGAAACGCTGAGGAAGTAATAAATAATATATGAAGAGATAATTTTCATGAAAGCTAATTAGAGTTTCAAAGTCCATTAACGTAATTAACGTGACTCCCGTTGAATCCTTTAAAATGTTTGCGTTAGGGGATGACGACCCCTCTGTAAAGAATTTCTATTTTTTATCGGAACTGATGGCTGAAGTGACGGTGAATTGGATAGGGGAATGATGGGGCAAAGGTTATTTATAGATTTTTCTATTCTATTATATTATTGGAACAATAATGTCCTAGGGTAGTTTTAGGGGTGACAAATGTTGGACAAATCATAGATCATTGTTAAGAAGTTAAAAAAATATATGTTACCCAGACAGGACTGTAACTAATTTGAACGTTACTATTTTGTGCTTACATATATCAATGAATCAGTGAATTAATAGTCATATTTTTCTATATAATTATTTTTCTATATCATAATCAATCATCTGGGATGAAAAAATGGCGGCATTTTCCAACGATTACCTAATTTTTTTCAATTCCAATGATATTTTTTATTTGTGGAATGCAAATAAAACATTGAGTATTGAGTATTCTTATTAAATATTTAACTAACCCATTCGCTGCCAAAATATGGCAAATTCCATTGTTTAATTATTGCATATGAAAATATGTGACGTAAGAATAGAGTAATTTAATTAATTAATACGTCAATGTATTATGGCGCTGTACAAGCACGATAATTATATTATTGTAACAAGGTTGATAATAGAGTAACATATTTAACTATATAAAAATAATACATAGGTCATTCCTTTAGAGCGGTCAATTAGCTTTCTAATAATAAATTAAATTATCATGTCGTCGTTGAAATAAGCCATTTTAAACGCCAGATCGTATTTTTATGGAGATATTGCGTATTGTTTACTGTTTGATAGATACGAAAAAAGAATCAAATGATACTCTATATTTATTTATTCAACTAGAATTTGATCATCTTCGCCGTATGGCGTAGGTATTAATATTAATACCTAGGGACAATGTCACACAGATCATCCTAGCCCCAATCTAAGCAAAGCTTGTACTATGGGTACCAGGCGACGATATACATACTTATATAGATAGATAAATACTTAAATACATAGAAAACATCCATGACTCGGAAACAAATATTCCTGCTCATCACACAAATATTTGCACTTACCGGGATTCGAACCCAGGACCACCAGCTTCGTAGGCAGGAGCACTACCAACTATAGCCTAGTTGGTACCGGTGACCTCGGTGAATCACAAAATTGTTATCAGATTCTTTTCCATCCGTTATATTTTAAATCTCATTATTTCTTTTTAAATAAGTCGAGGTTTGATGATGGAGTGGAGATGGTGTCCCACAGAGCAAGGGCTTTTTATTTAGCACATTGAGGGTGCGTAGGCCTAAGTCCCCCATGTAAGTTTAGTGCAGTTTGGCAAACTTTACATGCCATCAAAAATATTCATGAAGAACTCTCAGGCAGGCAGGTTTCCTTTCAACGTTTTAATTACCAGATAATTAATTCCTATTATTCACAACTACTAACTAAGACTAACAAGCCGACATTTACAATCACGCATTTATCGAATTTACCATCATACCGCGCCTTAATTAATTGAATTATTACGTTACGTTAATCAATTGGTAAAATCTAATTTGTATAATTTTTATACAAAAGGCAAGGTGTGTTTATACAAAAACAGACATAAGATCTGTATTTACACAGAAGTAACACTAGTTAATAAAGAAATAATAAATCTGATGTTCAATTAAAACTGTACACAGCATTCATAAATTATTATGCTTCAATGAGATTATATAAATTAAAAGCTAATTAAATATTAAAAACTAGTTGTTATAAAGATTTAAATTAAAATATTAGATATCAAATTATCCTATTCTTACACACTACGTTACTTCACACTAATATTGTAAAGGCAAAAGTTTGTGAGTGTGTGACTGTGTGAGTGTGTATGTTAGTTACTTCTTCACGTCGCAGGAGCGATTTTAATAAAATTTGGTATGGAGTTAGCTGACTGGGTTAACACATAGGTTATAATTTATAAAGTTTTACGCGGGTAAAACCGCGGGGCACTGCTAGTATCTTTTATAAAAGGCAAGTCGTAACGTAACGCATCGTACCCTTCTCAACTAGTACCTATGTAAGCGAAGCCCCAGGCGACAATCTAATATTGCAAAGAAGCTCGTAACTAAACTGTTTTCTGCCGCTGGTATTCTTACAATCTCGCCTGTGTAAATTAAAATGGCTGAAGACGCCAAAGAAATGTTTAATTTATTAAATGATGTACTGAGTTCCACTTTGAGTGTTTGTTTCGTTAAGAGTCCTTTGTAAGCTATACATAAAACAAAATATGTTTGTCTGTATGTCCTTAATGGAATCGTAATCTATGCATTAGGCCTATTGGTCTAGTGTTTAGTGATCCTGACTGCTAAGCCTGATGTCGTGGGTACGATTTACACCCGGGACAAATCTTTGTGTGATGAACACGATTACTTGTTATGTGTCTGGGTGCAATTTATCTATAAATAGCTGTGCCCCGCGGTTTTACCCGCGTTAAACTTTATAAATTATAGCCTATGTGTTAATCCAGGGTGTCACCTAACTCCTTACCAAACATTATTGAAATCGCTTCAGCCGTTTAGACGTGAAGAAGTAACAAACATACACACTCACAAACTTTCGCCTTTATAATATTAATGTGATACGTATGTATTTAGAAATATATAAGTATGTTTATCCGTTGTACCATGGTACCTAGTTGTGCCTAGTTTGGGATCAGACGGAAGTGTAACTAAATCACCGCCTTCCCTAGATATTTATTTATTTGATCATGTGATGATCTTCAGCAAAGTATTGTGCATGAGCCCACGAAAGTTTCTGAGTTGGTACGACCAATCTTCGACAGATGGCGCCACTTTCATTGGTTCATCAATGGTTTGTTAGTAGTACAGTCGAGTCACATCGGTGGATACCTTTGAAACTAGACAACGTATTACAAGCGTACGCAGTAAGGGTGGTAATCAACGGTCACTGAGTTGACTGTACCGAAAGACATTGTGCAGTTAAAACTAGATTAATTTGCGCAATAGTCATTCCCGATCAAAATAGGTATATCTCACGATATCACGCTGACAATCTATTTGCAACGGTCGAGTTACTGTTAGCGGCAACGTGAGAAAATATCAACAGCATATCAAATAGACTCGATTTGTAGGCGAATTCATTTAAGTGCAGTGAATTGAAAACAATATATAAATTGGAATTTAATTTCATAACCTTGTCATACCAGTTGTTCTGTTAAATTTGACTGGGCTTGAATGTTTAGCCAGAGGGCGTAGATCGATCCAATGTGTGACGTACATGATTATTTGTTCTGTGTCTGGGTATAGTTTATCTACATATAATATATATGTATTTAGAAACATATAAGTATTTTCATCAGTTGGTTTATTTTCAATTAAGCATAAAACATATTTTTTGGACATTGGTTATTAATATGGGTTGTATTAATAAAATCAAACCATAACCTCCTTTATAATAATAATAATATCTGGGGACAATGTCACACAGATCATCCTAGCCCCAAACTAAGCAAAGCTTGTACTATGGGTATCAGGCGACGATATACATACTTATATAGATAGATAAATACATATATACATAGAAAACATCCATGACTCAGAAACAAATATTCGTGCTCATCACACAAATATTTGCACTTACTGGGATTCGAACCCAGGACCACCAGCTTCGTAGGCAGGAGCACTACGAACTAGGCTATGGTGACCGTCACTTTAAATTGATTAGTTTGTGACTTTGAGATGTCATATTTCAATCAATAAGTATTTATTTGAAAGACGACGCCCCCACTATGGAATTCCTTTCCTGATTCGCTGGGTCTTACAAATATGTTATTTCATGGACTCACAATAATTTATGAGTCATGCAAATATTTGTCTTGTTCGGGACTCGAACTTGAAATACGAGGGAATCAAGGTGGCGGGTGACCACTTTAACCACTGCGCCACGTGTGCAGTAAAGCAAGCAGATTTTTCTAAAGCATAATATCACAAAGAAAGCTGTTGGTATAGGCCCTTGGTTAAAATTAGCTTAATCCTTTTTTTCCTACAACTAGATATAATTATTTCTCCCCATATTTTTTATTAATCTATTCTTAGCCTTTCACCTAATTATTTCATCACGTCTTTCCATTCGTCGATACCTCTAATTTATCGCCTTGTTGATCAACATAAGCATCTAAAACAATTTCTTCAAGACAAATCATTAAATTTTATAGAGCTATTACGAGCAACTAAGCACACGCGGTGTTCTCTAAAATAGACCCAAAACAAACTACTAAGCACTTTAGAAAACACTTAACTCCCCTTTTTATGCGCTAAATATAAAACGGCGTTAAGAAAACATCCCACCCTTTGGTAGTTTAAAAAAAGCACAATAGTACTGTGGCGTACAGAAGTTCTAACTCTATAATTACTGATTTAAAAAACATCCTGCTGAAACTTTTCGAAACATTTATATTTCTTTTTATGTCATAGGCCGACAAACCAGCAAGTTGGTCACCTGATGGTAAGTGGTCACCGCCGCACATAGACACTCGCGACACCAGAGGAGTCGCGGGTACGTTGCCGGCCTTTAAAAGTCAGCAAACAAGTTGCTGACCCTTCCTCCCACTCCAATGAGCCATGAGCAATGAGAATATTGAACGCCTTATCTTTCCAAAAAAGAAGTATTCTCCAAATCGGTTCACAAACAAGAAAGAAATCGAGTAGGATACACACATCCTAAAAAGAAATACCAATAAATTACTTAACCATATTTTGAAGTCGGTTTAAATATTTTTTATTGACGAAGTCATTCGAAATAAAATAAGACATTTATTACTATCGGGTGTTTTACAACAACCGATTTGAACAAGTTCCACAAGTTATACAATCGGTAGGTACACCGGAATCAAAAGCAACGGGGAAATCACGTAACAAATATAATATAATGAATAAACAAGTATAATAAGTCTTTAGTGTGCACTCGAGACAGAGGATAATTTTATATTTTGAAGAATTTCCTAAACTGTTCAAATACATATATGAATGAAGAACCGTAAAAAACGATAAAAATTATAAAAGTTCAGCTAAACATTTTTGTACTTCAGTATTAATATAATTGCCTTACTTTTTATGTGTATTTTAATTAATTCAGGAACAATAAGTTTATAAAAGAAGCAAGTTATATCTTGTTCAAACGTAAACGTTAAGTAGAAGTAATTGTATCATTCATTAATTTTTGATGCAGTTATTTCCATTTACATACATAAATCTAAACATATATTAAAATCGTGGGTAAGTCAAAACTGTACATTGAATATTTTATGCAAAAGGATACTTGGAGCGTGATCTACAATCGATATCGAAGCCAAAAATATAGTTTTTAGAATTTGTGTCTGTTTGTCTATTTGTCTGTATGTATGTCCAGGCTAAAATCAAAGAGAACAGCATGGATTTACTTTAAATTTTGCATAAATACTACTAATTTATAAAATTTACCGCGGGTAAAACCGCGGGGCACCGCTATTTTGTAATAAATTTGCACAATGCGCTCATCAGCCAGTGTACTGGACACATTTTATTGCTTCTCGTCTTCTATTTATTTTAACCTACTTACATCTCTAAACTGCTATTTGTTACTTGTATACTCTTCATAAACGTTGAAACATTATATCCTTATACATGTCACAAAACATATCCGTCTGTTACCTTGTTATTATGGGACATAACTCCAACAAAGCCGCGGCTTTGCCACACTCGCATAACATTTTGTTTCACATCCTTCCGCGTCATATTTGCACGATGCATTACCTACTCGCGCGTTATGCTTCCTTCGTTGCCAGTACTTTTGTAGTCGACTGTACGCCCACTCATTAACGTTCAACTTTATCGCCCAAGTGTACTTACATGCCTTTACAAGTCCATATCATTTGTCGACCACCCCGCCTCGAAATAAGCACTATTTTCCTTTGAAAATTCTCGAAATCCCGTTTTAATGAGAGCTTATATAATAAAAGAAGGGGATTTTGTAAATTAATGTTTCAGAGGCTAAGCTTGATGAGAGGTTTCAAATTTCAAAGGTCACTGAGATGCTTCGGAGATGACGAACACAGTTTCCTACTTGAGATTTTGCAAAAGTAGGGATAAGTGTCCTTGAAGTGTTCTTGACATCTTATCTCGTCCTGACCCTGTCTGTAGACAGATTTATGAGAGTAAGACATAAATATCGTGTCCTACAAACGTATCTCAACGAGCGGTTTCGTCACTTCAGTTTGAGGCGCTTCTGTCGATTGGTAAACAATAAGCCAAGCAGATCAATCAATCAGATAGTTAAGTGAATAGTAATTGCAGACTAATGAATAGTCAGTTCACGGGACGAATTGAATCGTTGTTTATCGGACACCATTCGGAAATCGGAAACATAACCAAACAAGAATAGAGTAGAGCAGATGAGTCTGTTCGTTTTTGAGCTTCGATAAATAAAGAGGGGTGCTATTATATCGAAGCTTGTGTCTATATGCCTAGTCTCCTAAATTCTAACACGAATATTTTTTTGGAATATTTCATAGGAATCCGCTCATCGCCAGTTGGACCGTTAGTGATCGACTAAGTATTAATAGCATTAAGTGGGCATGGAAATTTCAAATTTCATGTAGATTAAATTATTTTGATTTAAAATTTTATATCAGGATATTATTTTGATTACGAGATCGCCTAGTGGTTAGACTATTGGACTCAGTATTAGATATATTATATACTAGCTGGTGCCCGCGACTTTGTCCGCGACAATTTTGAATGATGACCAATGTAACTACTTTCTTCTAGCTTAATCTAAAAAAACATAACTTTTAAAACAAATAAGCAATATAAATTGAATAAAACCTAACCTATAAATAACCTTATAAAAGACTACTTTGCTACTGTTATTTACAAAAAGGACCCGATATCATCAAGCAAAAATCAAAGAATACATATCAATTGTCCTTAAGTATAGTCAGTAAGTTAAATAATAATCAACGATGCATTAATCACAAAGGTAACTCCCATTAGATTAGGTTGCGACATTTTGTGAACGAAACCATAGCGCGAACTAAAACGATGATTACGCCATCTACTAACAAAAATATAAACTTGTAAAGCGGTAAAATTAAGATGTGTGTATATATTTTGGGTGAGATTTAGGCGATCATCTATTGATTCAGTTTTGGACTACCTTTTATTTCAAGCATTTATTTATTTTAACCGATATGCCAATTAAGTTCCGCGATCTGAAACGACATTAACGCCATCTAGTTACAAAACTGTGAACTTGTAGATCAGTAAAATTAAGATGATGTTTTTTGGGTGCGATCATCTCGACACCAACAATTTATACTACGCTAACTCAAATTTTAGATAAATTCGTTTTTTATCCCAATTTGATTAAAATGTTGTTATTTAAATTTGTTATACAATTTACCAAAAAAAGAAGTTACAAATCTTATCAAACGCTAAATCTTTACTTAGACGACAACGACCACGACATTTTAAGCTACTTGGCATAAGAAACTAATTTTTTTAAATTTGATATTGCTTAAATTGTTGGTTGCGATCTATTGAATCAGTTTTGGATTACGTTTTTTTAACAACAAATTATGCCCTGGATTGCTTTATTTTTAACTGAAAGACCAAATACCAATTTTCATGGGTTTAACTTCAAAAATGTCACATTTTTCATACAAACTTACATCTCCTATTTTACGCCCTAAGGGGTGGATGTCCCAAAAATCCTGAAATATATATTTTTAATTTTTAACTGAAATGCTAAGTACCAATTTTCATGCGTTTAACTTCAAGTCGCAGTTTACATAGAAACTTACGTACCCTACTTTACGCCCTTAGGGGGGGAATTCTCAAATATTCTGAAATATATATTTTAAACTTTTAACTGAAATGCCAAATAACAATTTTCATGCGTTTAACTTAAAACGTTTCAGATTTTTCATACAAACTTACATCCCCAATTTTACGCCCTTGGGGGTGGAATTTTCAAAAATCCTGGAATACATATTTTTATTTTTAACTGAAAGGCCAAATACCAATTTTCATGGGTTTAATTTCAAAAAAGTCGCATTTTTCATACAAACTTACATGCCCTATTTTACGCCTTAAGGGGTGGAATTCCCAAAAATCCTGAAATATATATTTTTAATTTTTAACTGAAATGCTTAATACCAATTTTCATGCGTTTAACTTAAAAATTGTCACATTTTTCATACAAACTTACACCCCCTATTTTACGCTCTTGGGGCTGGAATTTCCGAAAATGCTGAAATATATATTTTTTATTTTTAACTAAAAGGCCAAATACCAATTTTCATGCGTTTAACTTAAAAATTGTCACATTTTCCATACAAACTTACATCCCCTATTTTTCACCCTTGGGGGTGGAATTTCCAAAAACCCTGAAATATGTGATTTTTTATGTTTAACTGGAAGGCCAAATACCAATTTTTATGCCTTAAACTTCAAAAACGGCAAAGTTTCATACTAACTTAGCGCCCCTGTTTTACCCCTTAGGGGTTGAATTTCGAAAAATCCTTCCTTATTCCTTGTCTACATTATAAAACAAACATTTGTGCAAAATTTCAGCTTTCTAAGTCCAAGGGTTTGGGCTGGGCGTTGATGAGTCAGTCAGTCAGGACTTGTCTTTTTATTTATATAGATATATATATATATATATATATATTCTTTTAAAGACAACGCCCGCACTAGGGAATCTTATCCTTGTGTCGCGGGGTACTTTACAAACATATAATAGACGGACATAAATTACATCCATATATTAATTATCTCGTACTTAAAACGGTGAAAAAAAACTTTGCCAACGTGGTGGTTTAAGGAGGCCCTTGCCCTATAGTGGGATAGTAGGCTCCATATGTACAGACGCCAGCACATCAAGCTACCCCAATCTGTCAAATTTCCCCAATTAAAAGTGAACCTTATGCTTATGTGATAAAGTAGAATATCTATAAAATAAATTTGACAGATTGGGATATCTGAATGGGCGTCTGTATAGGCTACATTATTAAGTCACCAAATAATGCAAATTCAACGCGGTAAATACGTTCGCGAAACCAGTGAAATTCATAGAGAACTCGAAAATTAAAGCCAGGTCAATAGTAACCGGGTAGATATTCATGCCGTTCGCATTCGTGAAATATTGTGGCCGTATGGTAATCCGGCGTCTTACTCTCCCGGCATACCGGTCCGTTTGCACTTTATGCAAAATTTATTCAAAACTTTACCAGCGAGGAATGTATCTGACTTTTTATCGTCACGCACGTGGAGATATTAATTTTGTTTTACATAGGTAACGAATGGTGAAGATGTTAAGGATTTTTATCTGCGAAAGGCTATATTTTAAACAATTTTAAGAAAATTTCACACAATTTTTTGGATTTTTGTTTATTAATTACAACAGTGTTCGCATTCAGCGAGAAGAGGATTCTTAATAGAGCAGCAATTCTCACTATTTCACTTCCCTTCACAGTAAACTTATATCGTAGCATTAAAGTAATTGCACTCACCGGTCCATAAGGGATCGGTGAGGTAAAGCACTTAGGCACGCGGTTAGTCTATAGATGGGTAATGGGGATTCCTGAACGTCTCCGTGCTTCGGAAGCCACGTGTTGACAACAACCGGACCGATAGCTTAATCGGTCCCGGTTGTAGTCAGCAGCAGGCCTACAAGGCGGATAGGACAACTGACAACAGGGTATCCACTGCCCATACGATAAAGAAAGAAAGTGGCGAACTCCTCGTAAAGAACAAAAATGGTGACTACACTTCTTACTGCTATCAATTTGTCATAGACAACTATACCGCCATGAAATATGATGTGTTAATTTATCATTCATTCAACCAGTTGTATAATTACAAACCAACCTATTAAAGCTAAGCATAATGTCGTTGCGTAGCTAAGCATGTGTCCACGAACCAGAAGACGCAGCGTGGGCAAGCCTCCTACACGGTGGACCGACGATCTTGTGCGGGTCGCGGGAAGCCGCTGGATGCGGGCAGCGCAGGACCGGCTATTGTGGAGATCCTTGGGGGAGGCCTTTGTCCAGCAGTGGACGTCTTTCGGCTGATATGATTATGATGATGATAATGTCGTTATATGAAGAGTTCAACGCAACAATACAGTGCCTGGCCCTCTGGTCTATACCCTTCCAACCGCTATTCACTTAAATTAACATATCTCCATATTCCTCTACCATAAATTTCGCTAACATCAGCGTTCAAAAAGGAGCCACCGAGAACCTTTTCACTCTTTACAGTGCTGTTTATAGTACTGATTTTATCTGTTGGTCAAAGCGTCCTATTTCAGGGGAATCCGCCGTGTATTTGTGTGTGTTACACAATGGAAGGTATTGTGTTCGTTTGCGAATGACATCGCACGCCTCAATGGCATTCGCGTTGTCGATATCGGACGACATCGTATTGAAATAGACAGATCTGTAGATAATGTATTTAAACCCGTTTAATACACCGACATTTTTAAGGGCTTTACATTCACCATATTAATTAGTTAATTAAATAATAAATGCGAAACTTTGTGAATATGAATGTATGGACGTTTGTTACTTTTTCACGCAAAAACGAAGTAACTAATTTTGATGAAACTTTGTAGTAATATAGCTTACTAGCTTTGCCCCGCGGTATTACCCGCGTTAAATTTTATAAATTATCACAGCTCCTGCCCCGTAGGTTATAGCATGATAATATGTAGCCTATATGTTGACCCGACCTCTTCGTAATATTCACGCAAAATTTGAAGTAAATCCATGCAGTACTTTTTGAGTTTAGTCCGGACATACATACAGACAAAAATTCTAAAAACTATATTTTTGTCTTCGATGTCGATTGCAGATCAAGCCACAAGTATCCTTTTAAAAAAAATTTCAATGTACAGTTTCGACTTTCCTACGATTTTATTATATGTAGTAAAACACTAGCTGTGCCCCGCGGTTTTACCCGCGTTAAATTTTATAAATTACTAGCTGTGCCCCGCGGTTTTACCCGCGTTAAATTTTATAAATTAACACATCTCCTCCCCCGTAGGTAATAGCGTGATAATATGTAGCCTATATGTTGACCCGACCTCTTAGTAATATTCATGCAACTTTGGAAGTAAATCCATACAGTACTTTTTAAGTTTAGCCCGGACATACATACAGACAAACAGACACACAGACAAAATATCTAAAAACTATATTTTTGGCTTCGATATCGATTGTAGATAACGCCCCAAGTATCCTTTTAAAACAATATTCAATGTACAGTTTTGACTTTCCTAGGATTTTATTATATGTATAGATCATAGCTCCTCCCCCGTAAGTGATAGCGTGATACTATGTAGCCTATATGTTCACCCGACCTCTTAGTAACATTCATGCAAAATTTGAAGTAAATCTATGCAGTACTTTTTAAGTTTAGCCCGGACATACATACAGACAAACAGACACACAGACAAAATATCTAAAAACTATATTTTTGGCTTCGATATCGATTGTAGATAACGCCCCAAGTATCCTTTTAAAACAATATTCAATGTACAGTTTTGACTTTCCTAGGATTTTATTATATGTATAGATCATAGCTCCTCCCCCGTAAGTGATAGCGTGATACTATGTAGCCTATATGTTGACCCGACCTCTTAGTAATATTCATGCAAAATTTGAAGTAAATCCATACAGTACTTTTTGAGTTAAGCCCGGACATACATACAGACAAACAGACACACAGACAAAAATTCTAAAAACTATATTTTTGGCTTCGATATCGATTGTAGATCACGCCCCAAGTATCCTTTTTAAAAAATATTCAATGTGCAGTTTTGACTTTCCTACGATTTTATTATATGTATACATTAACGCGGATAAAACCGCGGGCTAGTTCACTATTTTAATTTATAGATTAGGTGCTCAAGTTGTTCCTGAATGCTCTAGTGTTGCCAGCGAGGAAAAATAACAGCTTGATTTAATTTCCTCGACAGAAAAATATGGTACAGTTACAATATGGTATGCTCTGATTATTTCGTTTTCCATCTTCATCACAATATAATTTTTTCACATATCATCACAAACTTATTGTAATGATATTTAATTATGCGAAGCACAATACGTAACTTAGTGCAGTTTCAATTAATCAAATTATTGTTTTCATGAACTAGCGCATCCGTGCATAGTATAACAATCCCACAACCATTAATTAAGTAATTATAACAGAACTTACGCGGGGATACCGCGTTATTTCTGAGAGTTTTTTTTTAAGGCAGGTTCTCTATTCGGTAGTAAAAGGTCCTTAAAGTTCGTATTTGCCATTTAATATATAGAATAGCCATTTCACAACAATCATTCATTACGTTATTACGAGTATAACATTCCTCTCAGATTTTATACTCGAGGCGAGGTATATCAAGCCGTCAGGCAAATAAGACTACAAACAAGGAACCCTCACCAGAGGGGCTCGACATAGATTAGAGGGTCGGTTTTTAGGGACGTTTTGAACAACAATCGCTCTACGTTTATGCGCAAAGAAGCGCGCTGCTCGTCAGATTGAAGATCGGTGAAGGATATAGCGCATTGTATACTGTCACGAGAGTTTCTAATCGCCTTGACTTGTCCTAGGTAAGTCGTGATTCTTGCGCATCGTGCTAACGGGAGAGAAAGAACGGAATGTATTTTGACCGCCGCGACCACCGAAGAATTTCTATGCTGCATGGCTAAGTAGAAAAAGCGTTTAGACGCTGGCTTCATCCAATGCTTGATGGTAGGCAATTATAAATCCACGCCAACCACTCGGCCGATTGCGGATCTCATGACTGTAGGAAAGGCAATCAAATTCTGGAGTAAACCCGACTCTTAATTTGTTTTCACCTAGACATAAAATGAGTTTACCTAAGCGATAAATGTTTGCAAGCTTTCAGCAAACAAAACCATTGTGCTTAAGTATGAGTACAAAGTCTTGCCATATTCCCAAACTTCCACCTTACCTAATGAAATTAAATGGCGTAGGTATCAGAACTGTGTCTGCATTAAATTGTCTTATTTCTGTCTTCGCTCCATCTTTGGAGACAACGAACAGATTTCGAAACACTCTGTATTAATTATTTTGTATACTCACAAAATAATTAACAGAGACTGTTTCTGTGACTGAAAAATTAATAAAAGGATGAAAAGGTTGTCATGGCGACTAGTACTAGGCAGACGCCATGCTTTTTGGCAATTGGCATATGCTAAAGTGGCAATATAAGTATTATACTAAGTGCAGTAAAAATACAACGAGGATAGGCCTGTATTGTACCGAAGAAATGCACTTAGTGATAGGTATATAAATAAATAAATAAAAAAGGTTTTTATTCACGTAGACTTTAAAAAAGCGCTTGTAAATAGTCAGAACATGTTTGTAGTAATACAGTTATTATTTCTAGTTGCATATTACAGATATTTAGGTACACGGAATGTTAAAACATTTATACAATTTATTTTATAATAGTAGTTATATTTAGCTAGCTTGTAAAGTGCTACAGAAATAGTGAACAAGATGGACCCATGATCTTGTGAGGGTCGCTTGGAAGTCACTGGATGCGGATAGCGCAAGACCGGCAATTGTGGAGATCTTTGGGGGAGGCCTTTGTCCAGCAGTGGGCCTTTCGGCTGATATGATGATTATGATGACATAAATAGTGGACGTAACTTAAATTATGTAAGTACCCTTGAAACTAAATAAACAAAACTAAAATACGAAATACAAAATAATGGCGTCAAAATTACATAAGACGATTTTACATAGAACGATGCTTAGAGAATGCGTCAGCTGATCGTTAGTCTTGTATGGGGAGATATTTTATTTTTGTATTTTGCATAGGATTCTTTGGCATTTTTATGCTCCGTAAGTTACAACCACTGTTTATTTTACACGTCGAATAATTATTAATATGTATATGTCGCTGACTATGCCTCATAAGAAGGCTTAGGGTCACTCAAAATGCAAGGTTATGCTCGGAGATTTTCTGGCGAACCAAAGCCAAACCCCGAAGAATTCCCAAACTGAAGTGGCATTGACGGGGCACGTACTCTGTAGAACCGACTGCCACTGGGGCAGATTGGTTTTCTTGTGGACAATCACGAACCAGAAGAGGCGGAGAAGGCAAGTGTACGACAGAGTGAACCGATGATCTTGTGAAGGTCACTGGAAACTGCTGGATGCGGGTAACGCAAAGCCTGCAACTGTGGAGATCTTTGTGGGAGGCTTTTGTCCACGACGTCGTTCGGCAGACATGTTGATGGTGATGATGATGATGTTATTTTGTTTTCTTTGTACGCAATTCTTATTTTTTTCTAATAACTCCATTACTTTCGGGTAAAAGAGACAGATAAAAGAGCAGAGATTAACGAGATCTCTACATTTTACCCGACTAGGGAAGCGTTGGAAGAAGAAGTTAGTCCCTCAGGTTTGGGAGCAATAGATCTGACTTAACTACGCATTCAAATTCATTCTTACGTACCTACATATTTATGTAACGTTAATTATAATAGATAGATTCGACGGTTTCTGACGGATAGATTTTTACTTTGCAATTCAAGTTCGATGTTCAAAATGTAAAAGATTGACAATTATTCGTGACAATATATCAATCGATAAGTTCCCCGCACATCTGATTAATTCAGGATTCGAAATGGAGTAGCATTACAATTGATTAGTCAGCCGCTGGCTCGCCCATAAAATATGCAGCCCGACTGCGTTCATCGCCCGTTCATGTCTCAATCTGAGAAACCACCATTTATTGCTGGATCATTTGAGAATTTTATAGAGCGTATTACAAACCAAACAAGACACTCAGACTTGGAAATAATACCTATTTTTAAATTCAAGACTGTCGTCTTTATGAACTACACTAACTTGTTGACTGAACGTACAGTTCACATAGTTCTCACAGAGACGTTCGTATCCCTCCCTCATTACCTATCTGTTCCCAAAGCTACACAAGGCCCATTGGTATAATCCCCAAGAGAACATACGGAGCTTGACTTGTTATTAGCTTCCTTTTCATTATAACGTGAGACGTAGATATTAGTTATAACCAACTTTACCTCATCCCACAGATCCTCCTCCCCGAATAGTGGATCGTTTGCGAATCGTCAATTATAATATATTTTACTATGGCATAGATGGTACAGGAAACATCTACCCTTATCCGGTGAATAATTGAAAACTTCCTAAGTTAACTGTTAACTTCATTAAAAAAAAAACACAGTAACATGCTGAACTGCAAATAAAGAAGAAGATAAAGTAAACTTTATCTCAAAAATAAGTAAAACAAAACAATGGTTTCAAACTAACCACTTTCGAATATATATAACATTATCTACAATAACGCACTAATCAAAGAAAAACGATCTTCAACTAGTTAAAGTTGACGCGCGTCTTTTTGCTATTTTTGAGCGTCTCCCTACTTCGGAGCGATTAAGGTTGCTTGAGTTCACCAAAGAGAAGTTCGGTAACGCGTTAATAATCCCATCAGTGTCATATATAATAAAACTCCGAATTGTATAATACCTATGAAAGTTAGAATTATCTTTCTACTTTTTTTGCATGCCAATGCAGTTTATATTTAGCTCCGAAATTTGCATACAAAAATGGTCGTGTTTAGTCGAAACAGTTATCGCTTCATCTGCCCTTCATAATATCTTCAATATTTTTTATTTCCATTATCCGTCGATCGTAAAACCCATCTCAAAGTTAACTAAGGTTAAATTTGAACGGGCGCCTCCGGAACGAAATATTGAACGTTCTCTTTTTAATTTTTTGTGAAGATATAAAACTCCTAAGGTTGGTTTAAGACGTACTGCATCTTTGTCTACATGCACTCCTGTATATATACCTAAGCAGCACGTATATTTAATACAAAGTAAGCTAACAGATAGACTGCATATTCGTCTAATTGCTTAGTAGCTAAGTTGTCACCCTTACAAGATCGTCGGTCCACCTTGTAGGGAGCCTGCCCACGCTGCGTCATCCGGTTCGTGTTACTCGAGAACCTTTCTGCCCCAGCGGCTGTCGGAAACCACTGGATGCGGACCACATGACCAACCGTATAATAACCGATGCGGCAAGTTGCAATCACCACCTATACATTTGAGTTCCAATAGAATTCTCCAAATGCGACATGTAGACAGTAGATGGAGACAGTAGGTTGAGGGGTAACCAATAAAAAAGATAACGGAATGGTAACGAAGTGTTAAGTTACCCCAGTGGCTCAAACCTGGCGAACTGGTTCAGACACATTATGACTGTTTGCATTATGGTCAAAAGTCAATTTTATTGGATTCATACATATTTTACTCTACAGTTAAAATTTGCTTGCTGTAGGCATCTCTGTGATTCTCCTTTTATAATACACAGTCAAGCTACGGAACTCATCGCTGAATAATGTTTTTCCAGTCGTATATAGCATGGGTTTATTCAAGGCTAGAGTGAACAGGCTAATTATCACGCGCAGTCCACTTATAACCAAGTCGTTGCTTCCCATCAGGCAATAAAGCGACAAGCGCAAGCCCCATTAAAAAATTACATACAAATTATCAGATTAATCTGATACGATAATAATAAAATAATGGTTAACTTACGTTTCCAAATACTGGAAGACCCTGTACACCGGCTTCCTGTAGACCAGGAATCCATCGCACCTCTCCATCGTGGC
This sequence comes from Pseudoips prasinana, assembly GCA_951640165.1. NCBI lineage: Eukaryota > Metazoa > Arthropoda > Insecta > Lepidoptera > Nolidae > Pseudoips > Pseudoips prasinana. The sequence goes on from OX621254.1 coordinate 13,752,670, forward strand.
AACTTTCCCGTACTTTCCAATGAGAATCACCACCTAACGTTATCACGGGCCCACCACAAACACAACATCACTTCAACGATAACTATCCAATGTCACTATAGAAAACCGTATAAAACGTCACTAAACACTATTCCGTAAAAAATTAAGGCGGTTAACTACAAAATGTTTACAAAAACTGGTCCTTTCAGGTCTTTTTCTAATATTAAGGCTGTTGGTTATAAGATATAAACATTTGGTAAAGAAGCACTTATAGTTAAACACTAATTTAACGCCTATAAGGCGATCACAGTTCACTGATTTTCATTGAGTAGAAGTATTGGGCAGAACTTTCCGACTGCTTCTCTGAAAACAAAGGGAGAAATGTGACTCGGAAAGTTTTGCGCAAAGGTTTGAGTCACAGTAGCTTTTATTTCCCTGATAGATGGATGTTTTCAAAAAAAGAAAACTGTATAAGAAATTTAACAGCAAATATTTAAGCAGTCCAACTTTTTAGGCGCCTATCAACATAAACTACGACAACTACTTGTTACTAAATTTCTCAGCATCAGCTCGAAGTCTGGGAGTTGCCGGTATTACACCCTCGTACCTCGGAGAGCACGTAAAGCGGTCGGTCCTGTAACTGAACTCTTTCCGGTCGTGTCGCTAGGCGTCCCATCGGATCATGAGAGTGACGGAATAGAAAGTGTTCGTGTGTTTGCGCGTACACTTGTGCACTATAATATGTCCCGCGCAGATGGCTAATCTCTATTGAGACTGGCCGCCGTGGCCGAAATTCGGCTAGGAGGACATTATTATTACTAGATTTTTTATAAAGAACAATGGCCGGAGCTGCTGATACTACTGACAAGATGTGGATGATCTCAGCAAGTAATGATATTTTAAATTTATAAACAATCATTACTATATACCTACTAAGGACGGCCTAATGAGTACCTGAACATACTCCAACCAAGTCGACGATATTCTTGAAAGAGTTTCCAACCCAAAAACAACGGGCTTGTATGAAAAATGCAATAAGAGTAAAAAAGACAAAAAAGTGTGCAAGGATTGAAGCAATTGAGAATTCGTTATCTCTGCTTAACTTCGCAACAGGCGCCTGGGCGTAAGCCTATGTATGTATGTGTGAAAAGTAATTTCCCTTTCAGAAATGTAGCTTAATTTGATGAGTTGACTGAGCTCTTTTAATCTTAAAAGGTAATTTTGTTAGAAGGTATAAAGCATATGATCTACACAACATGGGGGACTTACGGAACACGTACAGACGCCAGCACATCCAGCTACTCCAGTCTGTCAAATTTCTTTTATAGATTTTCAACTTTATCACGTAAGCATAAGGTTCATTTTCAATTGGGAAAATATGACAGATTGAGGTAGCTGAATGTGCTGGCGTCTGTACAACAGTATTCTTCAAAATACGCGGATACTTTTATGAAATTAACTAACATCGTAACGTATTTTATAGAGCCGTAATATACTGACCACTGAGCCACAACTGCAGTGTTCTACTACAGTATATATAGATATATATTGAGCTTCTAATAGGCTGACAACCCCATATTCAACCGTTTCATGCCAATCCCATAAGTAGGTATGGATCAAAATAGAGTTAACAAAAACATCAAAATTAGTATAATTTAGGAACTAAAATTTTTCTAGATTCTATTGTTTTCTTTATTTTTTTATTGACTTTGCGAATATTTTTCTATCGAAAAAATGTCATTAAGCCGTGTTTTGGGTACAATGAAATTTTTAAAAAGCGTCAAAGATACATATTTTATTTTTTAATAATAACATGCAGAAGGAAATCAATATGGCTGTTGACAGTCCCTAAAGCAACCCATTCTAGTTATACGTCGAATACTTACAGGCCTATTATGTAGAACCAACAAAAGGTTTCAGAAACATTCAGGAATGTGTTTTCCGACCTTAACATTGAACGTCGGCCTCCGTTTGCGTACCCTCGTCATTCAGAAATGTCAATATCTATCTGTCGCATACCTTGTGTCTGACATTAGTATAAACTCGAATCAATTTCTCGTATATTTAATGTAATAATATTTATGTCAGACAAAATTAGACCTTCAATGCAAGGTATCTAAAACTCTACAGCGAAGTTCATAACTTCCTTCTTCTAAAGCATATTTCTAACCCATAAAGGTGTGTCACCTTAAAATATGTTACATGAATGGTTATATTTGAAAACCAGAATAAAAAGAGCCGTAATTCAAAAGAATACAGCAGCAGCAAATATTATCATTTAGCCGCGGCTGTCAGAAGCATCCGGCGGCGAACAATTGTTCCGGCAACGATAACAGCATACACAACACTCTACACTGACATTCAGGTCATCCTAACTAAATATACTAACCAAATAAATAAAAGACACACGACAAAAAACGTTGCATTATCTCCATATTATGCGAAACCTTTTCGATTCGCTTTGTTTTTCTTTTGCGGATACCAAAACCGGCTGAGATGTGTACGCATCGATTGTCAAGACATGACTGACCAATAAAGCGTTCGACATGCATTCTATACCCCAAATATACGTATGCGCCGCCGGAAACAGGTGTCACGTGCGCCACCTGTCTGAGGAGAATACCAAAAGAACACTTGACGGAACAATGACCCGTCTGGACATGCATGCTACTGTTGTATTGTATAGTAATAGTGAAGCGACTCGCCGCAGTTTTCACTCGAGAAACCAACTCGAGTAGATTATCGATTTGTGTTCACTCGAGGAAAAAAGAAGTGTTTGTCAGCGGTATTCGCTTCAATGACTCTTTCCCCTAAGAATTTCTACAAATTGCGCGGGTTTAGATATCCGAGTAGTAGTAATAGCTTCGATTGTCCCCTTTTCCATCGATAGTCCACGGTAACAATGGTTTAAAATAGGTCACCAATGGAGATCGACAATCTCAAAAGTAGGAAAATGGTTCAGAAGTGAATTTTAACTTATACGCGTCTATCGGCTTGAGAATGTTATTGGCATTTTATTAATGGCCTTTTGAATTCAAGCGAATGAAAAATACATTTATCATGTCAATCCATATTTTTTCACCAAAAACACTGCTGCTGGACCAACCCACAATGATCTTGGAAGGATATGCCATAATCGCCACCCTTGGCAGATGAATTGGCAGTCGAGAGAGATCCTGGTGAGGCTATCTAGTATATATTTCGGGAAGACCGCTTCCCCGAGGGATAAGAAGGGTGGTGATATACGACGCCGTCACCACACTGCATCCACGATTATAATAAAATTATGCTTTTATAAAAACAGAAAATAAAATAGTCGCAAAATGTAAACAGCAACTCGAAAGCTCTACAATAATTCGAGTGAAAAATCGAATAATTGTCACATCACTATTTTATACAACACAGTTAATTAGAACTTACTTTGGGCACTAAATCGGCTATCGATTATCTATTATCTTCATTAATACGTGCTTTAAATACTGTATAAGTTTTGGGTACTGTTAGATTTTTAGTAGTTCACCTTAGTAGTTGCCGCGTGTTTGCGGTTTGGAAGCGGTCCATTCTGTGTGTGTCAATATTTGGAAGTGTATACTATTACTTAGTGGCCGTCAAGTGGTTTTACATTAGGCTAGTTAGAACATCTCCTACATTCATATTTCCGTATTTCCCGTCTAGTACATAAAGCTAGTAAAATATTTTTACTGTGCGATCTTAGCCGTCATAAATAAATCGGACTAATCGTTGATTAAAGTCCAATATTTATTTCCGGACCTGATATGGTGAGAGAAACCTACCGTGCCGCGGAGTGGACGCTGAACATCTATAACAACCGTTTAAAATAGCCTAAATATATAATCTTACGTTTGTTCTAACCATTTTTTTTTTGTAGGACGCTACAGTTAGACTAGGAGGCTTTCACTGCTTCACCGGACTATAGAGGCGAGCAGAGGGCTCGAGCCGTCTAGCAATTAAGTAACCCGCGCCGGAGGGCACCCCCTGTGGGGTTCGAACCTCGACTCTGGGCGATTACTGGCGGGGAGAGGGCAAGATCATCATTTTAGGGAGTTTTGTGCAACTTTCGCTCTACGTTAATGACATGACGCGGCCCTCCGTCCGCGTTGAGGGGGGCTTTTTATCGGTACGATATGCAAACTAAGGGTCATGGAGGGCGTTGGTGGTCGCGACGCGTTCGCGGTCGTACTCTCGTCCGACGAGTACGATTTAAGGTGAATGTTTCACTAAGGGTTTAGAGATTAGCTAGCGTCAATGGGTTAGGTCGGAGGACTAAGTCAACCAAACTGGGTAAGATACAAAAAAAAATGGAAAATTATCTTATAGATATACACATATCTACATGGATATGTGTATATCTAGAAGATAATTATGGATATACCAAGCATTTTATTATTTTAACATTCGATAAGTAATGAACCTCGAAAAATCCAAGCCAAATTAAACCTGTCCTAAATTTATATTTGACAAACCAATAAGAACATCTAAAATAATTTATAACTCTACTCACTAAAACCCCAGACCCTACCTAAACAACGGCTTTAACGAGCTTCTGAAGGCTTTACACAGCTAAGCACTATCTTGATTAATTTAGCTTTCGGATAATAAATAAAAATCTTATTGATACACACATACGATGACAAAATCTCTGACCTTCAAACTTACAATATCTTTTTGGATATGAGCTTTAATGAGTCACCAAAAAGAGAGTTGTCTTAAGTTCGTAGTCTGGGCCTATGTGTCCTAGTGATCCTGTTTGTATGCATATGGTACCATAACTGCTAGACGGAGATAGCATTATTTCAATAGCGCTATAATAATAATAATATGTACATCTTATTGCGTCAAATTATTTACAATCCAGATAAATAAACAACAGAAATGTTAATGCAATAGGCGACCTTATCGTTAAAAGCGCTCTCTTCCTGGCAACCAAAGCCATCCATCAGTTGGATGAAGTATATTTACTATATGGAGAATGAAAAGCGCATCAGACTAATTTATAATTTGAATTCTATGTTTTAAAGATCTAAGGCAAGTCTTTGCGCTTGCAAAACCATCTTAGAGGTCTGTAATCTATCTATAAAGCTGTAAAAACCATCTAGCTACCAGAATGGGTGATAATACAGTAAACCGAAAACTATATAATTGTCGGTTGAAAGAGTTAAATATAACAAAATGATTTATTACGAGAAAAATATAATCTTTTTGACATACATTATACATAGGTGGATATATAATTGTTCATCATAAAGTTTACTATATACTTTAATAACCATTTAAATTGAGTTTTAATTTTTCGAGATTAATTTAAGAATTTTTGGAGGTGACTTAGAGATTATTTACTTATCGTCGCTTTTATACGATGCCATATGTTAACCTAATAAATTATATCTGTATGTCATTTAATTTACAGATATCAACGTTATTCACGACAGGAATCTCGCTTGACCGCATCGCCAAATTCTCGAAAACGTGTCACGAAAAACATTCAAGTTTAAAGTTTCAAAAACAAATTTATTCCCGCTGACGCTAGTTCCGACTTTACTGAATTTACGGTGCATAAGTTTGTAAGTTACGGGGTGTCACTTTATGAGGGTGAGTCAGCCATAGGGCCGCCTATTCAACCTGAATTCGCACAAATTGGATTAATTGCTACATGCATGTTGAGGTGGCACGTTTAACAGAACGGAGTATTCGTCCCGGGTTAAAAACTGTTGCTTACTAAAGCAAGTCCGGCCTTATGCTATGTATGATAAGATTTCTTTTTGTCAAAAATGAACATTTTTCGTGTCATTTATTTTATTTTATTTATGGGAGACCGTTATCTTAGCATTGTTGTTGTGTGCTGACGGCATAGAATATCATCACCCAATCTCATCCCGCGGGGGGCGTAGAAATCAACCGAGGGAAACCAGAGAACGGGCAGCAGCGTTTTTCTGTGAATTGTGAGCGTGACTATCAAATTGCGATCGCCAACCCGTCTGCCAAGCGTGGCGATTATGGAAAAAATCTCCGTTCTTTGGGGAGACTTTTGTCCAACAGTGGACGTATTTTGGCTGATATGATGTTATCTTTGGGCGGGTAATCTGGTCGATATATTTGGCTTGCTGACCGTAACACGGGCCTGTGAGGAGTATGTTGAGTTTGGTGTGCATAGCATAGCGGAGCGGTACCTCAACCTGAGGTGAAAACTGTTGCACGTCCGAACATAAGTCCTGCCTCACATGAGATACTGTTGTCACTTTTGGGCGGAACATCTGCTCTGCTTTGGCAGGTTTGCTCACTGATACAATAGGCTGTATTCGGGATAATAATTTTATTTGATTTCCCACATAGCACAGGAAGGTTATACCTATTAGCTAGGTTCCACAAGAACTCCCTCTCACATACGCATACTTATGCTGAAGTTATGGAATGAGTTCTATGACGTGGATTTAGTGAAAGACACCCTTTTTTCCAATGGGCCCTTCAAAGAAGGAATGAAACAGTTTCTGCAGTCCAGATGTCCGTATGCTTAGATAACCGCTTGATTGATGAAGTACTTGTATAAATATCATCAGTAATTGGCCGAAGAATCCCAATTACGAAGATTTCATAAACAGTTTTTGTCGGATAGATATGGTTACATAATACGGTGGCAGCCCTACAAAGAAAATTCGGGAGGTTGGTGCACGATCATTCCTTATTGCGCCGCATCAAACGGGATATTCTTGAGTCAGACATGTTACATAATATTTTGACATAACTTGTCTCGTCAGAATTATAATGTTCTGAGTTCAGACAAAAAACTATTCCGTATAATTTTACATTAACAATAAGGGTACAATAAAAAAGGGTAACGTTGACAATAAGTAATATAAAATATTTATTTTTGAAGTGAAAACTTCTTTAGCGGTGTTGTGCACCTTTTCGGGATGGGTAAAAAATTGTAACCTCGCGTCAGGACACGTGACCTGATCGTATATTCGTAAAACGAACGAAGACCGCAGCATTTGTGGAGTGAACACTTCTTTACATTTGCACTTTTTTTATAAACGGCAAAAAAATGGCGGTACGAAGCCAGTAATAAATAATAATACGTGGGATTACCACGTATTATTCGAGTCACTCAACCCACAAATGATACTGATAAAATTGCGAAAAAGATTTTCCCTTCCCCTACAAGCACTTTACTTTAAATGCTAACTTATTACTTTGGATATTTCACAGTTCTGTCTTAAATACCAAATATTTCCATGAATGAAAGTGAAACAAGTTAACAGTCAATTCAGTGTTACCAATCACGATAAAGCTGTAACCACTGCCGGGCTAATACTGGGAATTATCACGCAATTAGTGCTACATCCGGATCATTAAACATTTATATCGAGGAATTCATCAGCCTGTACATATTAACTTAAAGCACGCAACCTTCAACCTTTAGATAAGAAATGCGATTAATGTCATTTCTTTTTATTATTATGATTATACTGTAGATTCTGTCTTTTACAAGTCATTATATCTCTGTATAATATAGGTCATATGAAAATAACGGCGAAGAACTGTCAAACTGCTCAAACTTCTTATATTACGCGCACTGCGATTCCATAATTGGTCTACAGTTTCTAAGGCGTCCTTTTCTCCCTTAGTATTTCGAACCATAACGATGTAGATACAACTGAAGATTTTGCAGCCTTGCCCTTCACATAAGAAGTATGTTAGAAAGGAATCGGGACTAGTCCCTCCCTCTTACCCACTACTGCAACTCCTGTAAGACAGGATCAACAGTGGAACACAATGAAACGACACTGAGCAGTGAGGCTCAGGCATGTCAGGGAATCGCTTTAACTATTTTGGATCCCGCAATGAATTTAATCAGAAAGAAAGAAAGAAATTAATTAATTTTCAAATTATGTACGGAAAATACAAAACGATTGTGCTATACATTTAAAATTTTTTGAAGTAAATCCGTACTGATATGAAAAATTTCCCTACCTCTGCTAGTACTACATTTCTGAGGAGTTCGAAAATTAATAGTTCCACTTCCCTGCAGAGCAAAGCGGGAGACAGAAAGGAATGTATTGATATTTAAATAAGTTTAGTTGGTATTACACAGAATCGGAGGGATTGTAGTAGTTCTCTAAATAGTATAAATTAGACTAATAGCCTATGCACCAAAAAGTTTAATTGTTTGTCTTTCTTTTCCGTGTTAGCACTAAGGTCAGAGTTGTTTAGGCCTCTGGCAAGGCGTAACAACTATTGTTTAATAACTAGATCCGTGACTGACTGGTCAACATGTCTCCGATGCCCTTGCGTAAAGCAATTATATATATGGCATTTTCCTTACAAAATATTAATCAGCTGACATATTTTGTGTCGGGAGTCATAAAATATTTTTAACTACTAGAAAGTAGTTTTTGATTTCTTCAGTTTCATGGGGAGATGATTTCTATATCCCTCCAATATTTGTGTAACACCATGTATATATAAACAACTTAGGTGCTTAACCTAGTTGTTAATTAATGGACGTTTGAAGGCCTCTATTCCATAGCTTCAACGACAACTTCAACAACTGCGCCGTAAACATTTACTACTAAACGAAAGTGACATTATTTCCACCACATGAGGCTTAAACGGATAATGGCTCAATCGGGAGACTTAATGCTTAATACCAATCCACCAATTACGGCTAGAAATTTAGTAAAGATTTTTGCACCGAGCGTTTCCTACGTTCGTATGAACATAGGCCAGTTCTTTTTTTATTTGATCTTTGAATCAATAAATGATGCAGCTGTTTAAAACGTTCTTCGCGTTTCCATCAAGGCTTGTCAGAGTATAGAAAAAAGGTAATCTATCAAATTATTCATTATCTTCACTTGCTATGTTAATTTTGAAACCAGACGCAATAAAACGACTAAAACGAGAGCGCGATTCAAAAGTTAAAACGAGTGATGAATGGCAATCATGACTGCCTGTCTGCACTTTAAATTGTTGCCCATTGCGCTTTAATTAGTTTTTAACAAATTCTGCAATCATCGTGTCAGCCAAAGTACGTCCACTGCTGGACAAAACCCTCCCCAAAGAATGGGGGAATGTGCCATAATCGCCACGCTTGCTAGACGGATTAGCGTTCGAAGTTTGATGGTCATAGTTCACAGAAAAACGCTGCTGCCCGTTCGCTGGGAGGTGTTCCCTCGGACGATTGCTAGGCTCCCCATGACATAAGATTGGGTGATGATATTCTATGCCGTCAGCACACGGAAATAGTAGTCTGCAATGGTAGCAATTAGTATCCCAACTATGTGTTTCAGCTGACTGCACCACGGTAGGATCCAAAAATATTTTAAAATTTTAAAGATGACTTTATTTTAAATTTAAATTTATATGACTATGATAAATTAGTTTCTCTATGTGTACTGCTAACCATTTAATCTCATGGTTACTCTATAGGTCGGGTCATTGAACTCGCGGCTAATGACGGGCTATAAAACTACTTGTGACTTACAGAATTAGACAGACTAGTCGCATTGTCTGAAGTTCATCGACTAGTTTATACTCGAGGCGGCTAACTTGAAAGCTAAATAACTTCAAACAAGAAAAGAAAGGCAAATAGGATTGGACAAGTTTTAGCAAAATATTATAAAAATGGGAGTCTTTAGTTGTTTGTTTTGTTAAGGCGGCGCATTCAAGATATTGGTAACAGCGAATTAAATTTTTCTCAGGCAAATATTCGGAACTATTTTTAATGTTTTTTTTTTCAGGTTTTTCGCATACTTTCTGTTAAGCTTTACACAATTGGTAAACTTTAACTTGGTAAATGTAGTATCGAATAACGTTTATTCAATACTACATGTAGCGAAAATACTAAAGGAGGCTTTCACGCCCAAACCACTGCAATAATTTCATCAAATTGGGATCCGAAAACAGTACCGCGGTTTTGCATTTTCCATACAAAGATTCATCATTATTTTCATTTTTTTTAAATATTTGTATGGAAGACGCTAAGATGCAGAACCGATTCGATAGTACGTCTCCGGAAACAGACGTCGTTTATTTTGATTTTAATTTCCACGCGGACAAAGTTGCGGGTCTAGCTTGCAAAACATAAAACAAGTCCACCCAAAATAATATACTAATAGATTTTCTTTTCGATAAAAAAGCAGCATGGAACCGATCCCGGAGGACGGTTTCGATATAATGCATTCCTCTGAGACCAGAATAATGCTCCGTCAATATAAAAGCAATTCCAACTAGAATTAATTTTATTTTATATTTTTCCAGATTTTTTAAAATTGAAATAATAGAGTAGATACTATAATAAATAATAATAATAATATCATGGGACAATATTTTAATTTTCACGACAATTTGATCCGAAACTAAGCAGAGTTCAAAATATATAAGTAATATTCTTCTATAATTATTTAATATGTGACACATTCAATGAGACTTTTTGGTAAGACCCGGAATTTGTACCCAGAACATATTATAATTTTCAGGTGTCTTCTCTACTATCCGGCACCCATAGAATGCTATACCAGCCATAGTGCATTCCTGTAGAATTTCAATTTGCATCGCAAGTAGCAATTAGCGTTATTATCGCTTCAACTCTTTCCTAATTAAGCATTCTTATCATAAAAACAGTATAAACATTGCATAAATTTGAACACGTAACAAATTAAAATTCAAGTCATTATGATGCATTTGTAGTATACAATTAGTGAGCATTCCTATTCCTGTCATATCTTCTGTGGACTGATTAAGGTATTGAAGAACGGGATATTAGTTTAGTAGTATTAGCCCTTTGGTCGATTTGGGAGCAATGACACTTTCCGTGTAATTTATTCAGGAATCTACGATGCATAAGAATTGGCTGGTCTAGAATACAACGTTGGAAGTTGTCGCGGTATATCACACTAATATATGTTTCTTACTTCTTCACATCTAAACGGTTGGAGCGATTTTAATAAATTGGTATGGAGTTAGCTGTCACCCTGCTTTAACACATAGACTATAATTTTTAAGTTTAACGCGGGGAAACCGCGGTGCACCGCTAGTAGAAAATATTTCAGAGCTATACTTCTGTTCTATACCAGGATGAGGATGAGTGCCGGCAAAATGAAGATGTAGACAGAAAATACTTATAAGTATATGCTTATTTGTACTAAACTGTCTACTGGCTGACGGCAAAAAAAGTTGTCCAGAGGGAATATCTATCAGAGAACGAGCAGCAGCGTCTCTCTGTGTACTATGACCGTCATACTGCGATCGCCAACCCGTCTGCCAAGCGTGGCGATTATGGCATATCCCTCCAAATCATGGACCCAACTCCATTGTGGACATCTTTCAGGAAGGCCTTTGTCCAGCGGTGGACTCAATAATAATATCCTGGGACATTATTACACGGCCCTCTGATCCCACACTTAGCAGAGCTTGTACTATGGAAACAAGATAACTGATATACTACTTTTCTTTTGTACATACATAGTTATATAGACAGACTCGGGACAAACAGACATATTTTGGGGAGGCCTTTGTCCAGCGGTGGACGTCATTAATAATAATATCCTGGGACGTTATTTACACACGGCCATCAGATCCCACACTAAGCAGAGCTTGTACTATGGAAACCAGATACCTGATTTATTACTTTTCTTTTGTACATACCTACATACTTATATAGATAATAACACCCAGACTCGGGGAAAACAGACATGTTCACGCACACAAATATCTGTCCTAGGTGGAAATCGAACCCACGACGACCAGCACGAAAAGCAAGCATTTGCCAACCACGCCGTCAATCGGCTGACATGATAATAAGCTTAGCTAAGTTGAGTTTGTTGACTTGGTAGTATAATAAAAAATCTTATCCCTCATATCGCGACATAAACATCATCTAGCAAAGACATCTCAAGACGCATTATTGCCAAAGCTAAAGAACAATAAAGCATATCATTTACAATTGAAACTCCTGTCCGTAGCACGAGATCAGACGAAGCGACGATAACAGTGCGCTTAAAACAATTCACATTGAAACTTTAAGCATTATCCATTCAAATGAAGTATAAACTGAAGAGCGATGCAGTTAAACCGACTGGAATCACATTATTAAGGAAACTATAACGATTACTACTGGTGAACATGCAATTGTTGTAATAATTATGATTTATTTGTAAAGGGAAACTTTAACGAGGAAATAATAAACATAATTATGTTCTAGTAATCTATAAAAGTGTAAATACATACTTATATAGATATTTACACCATACTCAGGACAAGCAGACATGTTTATTATTATTCGATAAAGGACAAATCAAGTTAAGAAGACATACAAAACATATAACTAAATGAAAAAGAAAGAATAAAAAGAAACTTCACATAACGGAGAGCACATCCATATAAAAATTCCATATAAATAAATAAATATTATATACGAATATATAAAATAAATATATACAACAATATAGATAAATTATAATATATATATATATTATTTTTAAACGTGTAATCGAGTCTTAGCCATTCTTATTTCAAGAAGTAGCGCATTCCAAAGAAGTACAGATTGTACGAAAAACGAAGAATGTTCTTGCACACAAATATCTGTCCTGCCATAAATAATTACTTCTGGTAAAATAAATCCATTCATTCATTCATTCATTCATAATCTTTATTTGTGAACACAGGTACATAAAAGGTCTTAAATATACAGTATTATTGTAGACGAACTCTATGCTCTACCAATGAAATTGGTGTACAAATAGTAGGTATTTAGGTTTAATTAAATTATAAAGTTTAGTCAATATCTAGATATAATATTACAGGAATTGTCATAACTTATCATTTAAAAAATCCTCAATATGGTAATATGTCTTATCAGCTAGAAACAAAAACAATTTACTTTTAAATTTGTGGACACTATCTTCACTTCTTATGCATTTCGGTAATTTATTATATATCCTGGGAGCCATTGCAAAAATACTGTTCCTATAAAGTGTAGTTTTAGACCCAACTGTTTGTAACCGGTCACAACGGCGCTGACTACTTACTCGAGCAAATTTGTGCAGATTATTTTTGACAAACATAGAAGTTTCAAATATGTATAACGAGGGCATTGTTAAAATTTTCATATTTTTAAAATATGGTTTGCAACTATCAGTTGTTTTTACGTTATAAATGGCTCTTATGCATCTTTTTTGGCACTTAAATACTGTATCTTTACCCGTTGCATTGCCCCAAAATATAATACCGTATCTTAATGTTGAGGCCACTAGCCCATGATATGCTGTTAATACTGTTGCTCGATTGGCAGTTTTACTTAACATATGCAAGGCATAGGAGTATTGGTTGAGTTTACAACAAACTTTGTCAATATGCGAATTCCACTTTAATGTACTTTCTATGTTTAACCCAAGAAATTTCGTCACATTTGTTTCATTAATTACTTTGTCATTATATCTAATATCTAAGTTCAAGTTACGATTTGTTCTTTGTTGAAATGTCATTATTACGGTTTTGTCTAGATTTATAATCAAATTATTATGTCGCAGCCAATTTACAACCGACTTTAAATCAGAATTAATATCAGCCTCTAATGTATTTACTTCGTCATTATTGAAAAGTAAAGTGCTGTCATCTGCAAACATTGTCATAGGATACTTTGATGCTGTCGGAAAATCATTAATATAGATAGTAAATAAAAGTGGTCCGCGTACGCTACCTTGTGGTACCCCGTAAATTACAGTTTTCTGGCTAGATTCATATGTGTGTTCAGTATTTTTATTAATTCTACTAATAGTCGTTAATTGCTTTCTATTGGATAGATAAGATTCTATTAAATTTAGTATATTTCCTCTAATTCCGTATGAGTTAAGCTTATTTATTAGTATTTTATGGTCCACGTGGTCAAAAGCTTTTGACATGTCCATATAAAGCGCTAGAGTTGGTAGTCTCTTATCTACTCTGCTGCTAACCATATGCAAAAAGTCATAGATGGCCATGTCAATTGATCTCTTTTTCCTAAAACCTTTTTGATTATCAACGAATAGATTATTTTTCTCAAAATATGTAGCAATTCGATTATATATAGCCTTTTCAAAAATTTTAGAGAAAATTGGTACTAAAGCTTTTTTGAAAAGAGGTTTAGTAATAGTTATTTTTCATTCTTCCGGAAAATAACCATGCGATATGCATATGTTGATAAGATGACTTAATACAGGGGCAATGATTACAAATACCTGTTTAACAATTTTCGTACTTATATTATCATATCCAGTGCTAGATGTATTTTTTAGTGACATAATAATACGATGAATTTCAAGCGGTATTGTGGGTAACATAAACATAGATGTAAGTTTACTTTCTATTGGTGTATTTTTATTAGTGTTTGTATTGTTAACTGGATTTACTTGATCCACGAAAAAATTGTTAAAAGCTTGTGCTATTTCAAGAGGATTAGTTAAAATTTTATCATTTGATTTGATTTTCATTATAGCTTCACGTGGTAAATTATGTTTACTCTTGTTTTTGTTGATTACATTCCATGTTGCTTTACAGATATTCTGCGCTGAATGTATAAAACGACTGTTATGAGCTCGCTGTGTGAGATTTATTACCCTTTTTAGCCGATTAGATAGCTTATAGAGATTTGTTTTATTTTGCTTATTTGGCAATAACCTATACCTCCACAGCAGTTCTCTTTTTCTTTTACTGCATATCTTAATGCCTCGACTAATCCATTTTGCTTTTTCTTTAGTCGATATCCGTGTTTTTATATTTGGAAAGCACAAATCGTATAGTAACCGAAACATATCATAAAACAATTTGAATGCCTTAATGGGATCATTTTCCTCATAAACGTCAGCAAAAGTAATGCTATTCACGTGATTTATGAATTTCTGAACATTATCTTTCGAGTAATCTCGTTTAGTTGAGTACCAGTAACTTATCATGCATGTCTGTCTAACTGGACATCTTAAAAGTTGTGCCGTATGATCGGATACTGCTAGTTCTAAAACCTCTCCTTTCGACCCTCGTACATTGTGGATTATGTTGTCTATGCAAGTTCCGCTACTTAATCGTGTTGGGACTTTAATTTCAAATTTAAGATTATAACCCAATAAAAGATATTTGAACTGCTCTAAACAAGACGTGCTTTTTAAAAGGTCAATATTGAAATCACCACATAATATTAGTTTTTTTCTGACGTGAAACGATAGAGATCTTAAAATAATATTTAAGTTATTAAAAAATATCTGAAGTTTATCTTTTACCTCTCTATTTTGTGGGCTCCTGTAGATACAGATTATAATTATTTTGTGATCAGTAAGTTCCACTGCGCAACATTCAATTATATTAGAAACACAGTATTTTCCCACTGACTCCAAGACTCTATAATTAATACCGTTACGTATCATAATACATGTACCAACATGTCTAGTTTTTCGAGTGAAGTGAGCAGCAACATTAAAATTAGGAATATGTAATAAGTTCACATCAGATAATATCATATTATGCTCAGAAAAACACAACACATCAATATTTTTTCCTGAATTAAACAGTTCCTCTAAAATAACAGTAAACATACCAGATTTATTCAGCAGACCATTTATATTTTGATGTAGAATATTAATATTTTTATACACGAAATAAATTATCGTGTTCATATATCTCATCACAAGACTCACATTGTAGTCTGTTATTGGTTACGGTTAAATATACATTTTGAAAAATATTACGCATTCCGCGGTCATTTATTCTTCTGCTCAATTTTGAGAACATTGTAAAATCATAAAATAAATTTAAATTAGAGTCAAATGCAGTTACGTAGTTGTATGTTTGTAAGTCAAGATGTAGTAGATTGTTAAAAGTCTCTATTCGCCAATTGAACATTGTTGAGTAATCACTTAATTTAAAAGTAGGAACACACAAAATTACATTTGTATTCTGTACTGTCATTAATGATTCCCTTAATTTAACAATGATATCAACGTAATTTTGCGTATGTAAAAAGTCTTCTTCTCCAATTAAAATAACACAATAATCCTTCTTGGAATAATCATCTAGTTTTGTATGTAAGTCCTTGACAAGCTGTAGAGTGCCGCAGTTTGGTAAGATATAATGACAGACTTGGAAGTTTTTAAATGTATCTTGTGCTATAGACAAAACTTTGTTGATTTTGTTCGCGCTGACTATGCACAGTTTATTTTTTGTCGAAACAGAAGAATAATATTGCATGTTTTTCCTCTGTGCTACATTATCTAATTCCATTACAGAAGTAACCGTCACTTGTTTTTCTGAAATTAGTTGTGTCTTCACCCTCCTGCTTTGTGTGTTGATTTGGGAGTTCGGGCGCGGAGTGGATGTACGTGAGGTTTTGTGGGGAGTTCCAACTTCACTGGTTAATTTTTTTGCAGCTTTTTTTAGCATATCATTTTTAGTAGATAATGTATGTATAGTTTGTTTTAGTTTTGAATTTTCTATATTTAAGTTGGTTATCTCATCATGTGCTGAGTTTAGTTGTGTAGTCAGTTGTTCAATTTGGCTTTGGAGTTCTTGAATTTGTATATTATTCTCGTCGCTTGTTAAGTTTGGTAAACTACTGGTGCTGCCATCTATATTTGAACTAATACCATCGTTGCTTTCGCCGGAATTTTCTGACAAGGAACGGGCCTTTGGTTTTCGAAACGTGATAGTATTGAAGAAGCTCATTTTGTTGTTAATACAAATATTTTAAAAACTTATTAAGAAACTGGAAAAAGGATTACGTGCGCTGGGGTTAGAACGCACGTCGCAATATGCTCAGGCGAGCGCTGTGCCACTAGACCAGCTGATCAGTTGTATGATAGTGCCAAATTGTCCTTCATATCGTACATGTGTATTTTTCTGTTGTATCTTGTTTATTGTTATTGACGGTGGTTCGAAATAATGTTGCGTTCCTATAGAGATGATTTTGAAAAATATTTTATTAATTCACAGTTCAGACTTAATTGCTAGCTCTGTTTGAAGTACGTGTTTTGATTATTTACACTTCTATTACTTGGTATTTGACGTAAACTTCACTCAAGTTCACCATAATTTATTTCTGTGTTCTCTTGATAAATTGATGCACTTAATTTAAATTGTTTATAACTTTATTGTTTGTATTTATAATCACTAGATAACAATGTCACAGATGTATTGTAGTCCACATTCACTGATTAACAACTTTGAAACACGTAAATACTTTTAAAACTATTATTAATTTTTAATTTATAGCGGAGCGGATACTGTTGACGTGACAGTGACGCCATTCTTCCAAACCATTCCATCCCTTAAGAAAACCCCAGGGGATTTATGATACCAAATGATGGGCCGGATGTCGTGGTTGGTAAATACTTGCCTTTCACACAGCAGGTCGTGGGTTCGATTCCCAACCAGGACAGATATTTATGTGTAAGAACATGTCTGTTTGTCGTGAGTATGGGTGTAAACAGCTATATAAGTATGTACCTATTTAAAAAAGAAAAGTATTATAAGGATGTAGGAGAAGGAGGGATAAAGATCTGCTTAGTTTGGGATCAGATGGCCGTGTGTGAATAATGTCCCAGCATAAACGTATCATATATTAAAAATAAAATAGACGGCAAAGTAGGTATACGAAACTAATACCAACAAATTACAGTGAAGTTTCCACGAGGAGTAAATTTCTAAATACCGAGGACCGCCGGGAACTGACCTAATAAACACTGGTTTAGAAACGTATAACGGAACACTTTTCTCATCTTTGTTAGGGAATGACTCGGGGGGAAGCATTGTGAAGGAAATCATTTTGTATGTACAGGGGTTAGTTTCCAGAACCATACAACAGCAAACGAACACAACGCTCATAGCCAGATGTTCTCACCGGTCAGTAAGTGATTGGCGAGGATAAGCAACTAGGCTCGCGGTCAGTCCATAGATAAGTGACCGCCAAAGTGGTTTAATTTGTGAGCGTCTCCGTACTTCGGAGGGCACGTTAAGCTGACAATCCCGGTAACGACTGTTGCCTAATGACTAGTCATCGTCGTTAAGCCATTTCAGGAGCCTACTAGGCGGCTTGAACTACTCTAACAACTGCCCATACGATAAGTAAATAAGTTTCGAAAAGGACCCCACGGTTTCCCCAATTAGTATGGGCATATATTAGACAAGTCATCATTCAAGGACGAATTACGAGGAGTTGTTGATAACCTTCATATGTTCATCTTAATAGAGGCATTCGAATGCTTGGAAGAAGACCGGATTTCCTTTCGAGTTAATGCTTATACAAACATTACCGCATCAGACAGCAGATCTATGATGATAGATGCTTGGTGAACCTTCATGAAACTCATATTGATCAGGAACTCTCCAAATTTACTTCAATTAACGCGGTAGGTACAAGTGCACGACCAGTCACAAAACTAGAATCACAGTGTCTAACATTCTTCGGGACTTACAATATCGCTATGAGAAGATAGCTGTTGTAATTAGAGCATCTAGATTTATGGCACACCTACTACAATTTAAGCATGCATTTATTCTGATTGTGTACAATAAAGATCTATTCTATACTAAATGTATGAAAAACCTACCCCCTCATCCATGTCACTTCAGTAACTGCTCGGAACCGAGGTTCGAAAACTAAAGATTTGCCCTCTGGCGGGGGTTACTTAGTAGTTTGTAGAATTTGCTAGAACACCCCTAGCCTCTACGGTCTAGTGATGCAGTGGAAGCCCCCTAATCTAACTGTGTGTGTGACTGTGTGTTTCAGTTTTGTCCCTGGTTTTGCTGACTGTACATACCCAGTTACGAAAAAACTAGTTAGTTTAATTACGCTTAAATTACGCACGCCGTTCAATTCACAATTATTTACTGGCACAATTTATTATTGGCTATATTAACAACAATTGGAAAACCGCAATGAGGATTGTGATTATTGAAGGTACAATTCTAATACAAAATCTGTCAATTGCAATGTACAACTGAACAATTCGCATGCAAAAGACTGAGAAAAGGAAATTGTTCGCCCCGATTGCTAAGCTATAATATTTAAACAAAACGATTTACTCTTGCCTCATATTGCTTTCTTTGAACGAAACAATTATTATATTGTTGCGAACTTTGTGAACACGCAAAGAACAATAAGTTATTAAAGGCGATATTAAAAGAAAACTTAATAAGCTAGTATCCTTCATAACAGCTGCTATTAGAGAAAGACAGTTATCACTTCTTGGCGTTCATTTTGAATTCAACTAATATTATGAATTTATATTATTAGATGATCTATTTATTTATATATTGTACTCAATTATCAAAGAATCGAACGACTTTTTCAGTGGCTCATAATATCTTTATGATGTAGGTAGCCTAAAAATTTAGTCAGGCAGCACTAGATTTTGGCGTTTGGTTTTCAATATTTGGTATGTGATTTGGTGGACAGCGTACGTCTGAGGGTGAATATTGACTTTAAAATCTAGCGGTTGGAAACTTAAAATATAAGTCTAATTTAACGTTAAGAACTAGCATCTTATCCAGTTTGCGAATTGCGTTAGTCTGGTTAGGTACCTTAGAACTGTGGACTGCCTCACTGGGCCATTTGGATAGATTTTATTCACAATATATCCACGAAATGAGAACAAGTTAGTTGAATTAGGAATTTCTAAGAAGTACTACTGCCATTCTTCAACTGGAGATGTGTCCAGATCGCTAAGAGATCCGATAACGAATACGGTGTAACGGTGACAGGTTTTACATGTGGTTGTTTAAGGTTAATAATTGTCCTAACATCTAAACTGCCTATTTTATACACAGTTGAGGCAATACATTTAATATGACTTGCACAGCGGCTAAGACAGTCGCCTCGCCGCTTCCTGTCGCGGGTTCGAGTCCTGCGCCGGAAATCTGTTTGTGTGACCCATAAATAGTTTTTCTGAGTCTGGATGTAATTTGTGTCCGTCTATAACATGTTTGTTAAGTACTCCGCGACACAGGGATTAGGTTCCCTAGTGCGGGCATTATCATTAAAAAAATGAAAAAATGAATATTGTAGCGCCAAAATAGCACATGATGTGGTACTTGACTACGCCATGAAACTATAAGTTAAGGAAAACCTTTTCTGCAACACGTACACAAGCAACAAATTGCAAGTTATGCAGCCTTTTAGCCAGCAAGTGGTCCAATAAATCTCAACGTAACGCAAAACCCCACTATATCCTCTTTCGAAGCTCGGACAATATAAAGGTGGCACTATCTAAATTCTTCACCAAGTAGTAAATACATAAAAGCGTCCTCACATACTGAAATAAAAACATACTAGGCGAGCGAGCTGCAATACAAAATGGTAGCGATACGGCACGTTTGTCACGAAAAATATGGGCTTAATCCGGCAGAACTCTTGCAACCTTAGTTATGTAAAACATAATAAAGCTTGCTTATGTATACCTACAAACGTACACATATATGATACCAACTACGTCGGTCTTAATAGAAATGCGTCCAAAGTATGCGTTTGCGTTTGAAAGCACAAAGTATATTTGAATCCTTATGTTTTATCTGGAAATGTCTTTTATTTTCGTCGCCGGTTAAATTTATTTTATTTTTCTTCACTCTTCTAATACCTTTTTTTGGACGGGCTTATTGGCGTGGTTGGTAAGATACTTGCCTTTCACCCCGCAGGTCGTGGGTTCCATTCACACCCACAACAAATATTTGTGTGCATGAACATGTCTGTTTGTCCTGAGTCTGGGTGTAATTATCTATATAAATATCTATTTACGAATGCGCCCAGACGATCATAGATAGGGCGACGGAAGGTCAGACCATCTACATACTCAGTGACAGCAAGGCTACATTAAAAGCCCTGATGTCACATAAAACTGAATCAAAATTAATACAGAACTATATCACGGCTCTGAACAAACTTGGTACTAAAAAACAAAGTCAAACTCGTATGGGTACCAGGCCATACAGGAATAGAAGGCAACGAAAAAGCAGATGCCCTGGCTAGGAAGGATCTGAAAGTCAGTTCTGTGGACCAGAACCGTGCGTAGGGATTCCTCCAAATGTAATAGGAGCAATCCTTAAAAATGAATCCACAGCTAAACACAATCAAACGTGGACCAAAATCAAGGAATTAAAACACTCAAAGCAACTCATAAAAGGAGTAGACAAAAGCTGGTCCAAAAAACTTTGGAAGTACAGCAGAAACCAGCTACGACTGATAGTAGCAGTATTCACGGTCCACTATGGCACCAACTATCACCTACACAAACTGGGACTGTCGAATAGACCGATCTGCAGGACCTGTAGGGAAGAAAATGAAATGCTGCATATAATATGCAAATGCGATGCATTGGCAAGACACAGAATGGCCATCCTGGGGCTGGCATATCCAGAACCAGGAGACTACAAGGATCTACGCCTAAGAAGCGTACTGGATTATGTGAAGACTTCATTCAGGGCTCTAGGGATAGAATAAAACCAGTGGGGGATAGTACAAAAGACCCTGAAGGGTCGAAGTGCTGTACGCAAGTACACCCCATCAAAGATAAGATAAGATCTATTTACGAAAGAAAAGTGGTATATGCAATATAAATGTTATCTGGTTTCTATAGTACAAGCTCTGCTTAGTTTGGGATCAGATGGCCGTGTGTTAGTAATGTCTCAGGATATTATTACTATATATGATAGCAAGGCAAACGAGCGAGTGGGTCACCTGATAGTAAGTGATCACCAATACCTATTACCAATACGTTTGTGTCGCGATTATAATCATGATAAGTGCATCTTTAGCGGAGACTATAGAAGCCGCTGGACGGAGTCAGCAAGTAAAAAAGTAAAGTAAAAGTAAAAAAGTTTATTTCAGTTCAGGTTTAC
This sequence comes from Pseudoips prasinana, assembly GCA_951640165.1. Classification (NCBI taxonomy): domain Eukaryota; kingdom Metazoa; phylum Arthropoda; class Insecta; order Lepidoptera; family Nolidae; genus Pseudoips; species Pseudoips prasinana. The sequence goes on from OX621254.1 coordinate 13,774,519, forward strand.
ATTGGGTAATTGATTGGACCCGTCCTTTAAGCATGTAATGCCTGTGTTGGAAGGTTCCGCTCTTCTATAAGACACAGTTGTGAAAATAAGAAAATAAAAAAAATTGTGTGTACTTATGTACACGCGTTAGAAGTTATACTTCTTAATATACAACTTGAACATAGTTATCAATTTTCATACCACCTAGAACTAACGTCATGCTGTTATTTTTACGATGCCTGCGCACGATGCGCGCGCATCGTAAAAATTCACTCTCATACCACCTAGAACTAACGTCATGCTGTTAAATTTTTTGGTGTCGGTGTGCGCGCGCATCGTAAAAATTCACTCTCATCATTTTTCTCCATCGCGCCAAAAGAAGTATAACTTCAATAAAAAACTTACATCTGTCAGCAAGACTGACCATTGTGGAAATCTTTGGGAGTGGTCTTTGTTCATCAATTCTAAACTGTACGAATAAAAGCAACTACGATCAACTGATCGGCATTCATCGAAATCCATGATATTAAGATGATGGCCTCGACATGTTCAGCTCTATTAATATAGATGATAGGATACTAGTACCAAGCAGTTTGAATGTAATATATGCATCGCTTCACGAATATATATACCAAATTCAAAGGAAATATTCGTTAACGTATCATGTAATCTATTTCGGCTTTGAACGACATAAAGCAGGAAGTATCCAATCAAGTACATTGGACGCCGCACCATCGAAATAATATTTGATTCATTTACTTACCCCAAACTAAATAAATCCTCTACGCAAAAAGCCGGAAAACAATACCAAATTTGCATGTAAACAACAATCTTATCGGTACGCAAACTTCATTCAAAAACCCTCAATTTTATCCGAACAACAATTAGTTTAAAATTTGGTAACAGATGGAACAAACGTTGGACTTGCGAGTATTTTTATACGGAGTTCAGTTGCCCATACAAAAGTTGGACGGTTAGAACAGGCTACCGCAAATAATACAAACAGCTTGTTAATTCACGGAACCCCAAGTGCTATTGTGTACTAATTGGTACTTTCATCAAGTGGTTATTCCTCTGGCTATTATCTTTGGACTATAGACGTAAGTATTAGAAGGCGCGATGTTTATAACGGTAATTGTTATAAGATGTGCTCTAATGCGTAATTAATGAATTGTTAAGGATATGTTTTTGAGTGACGATATGAATAAACCTCACAGCTGGCTGGATATATAAAGGGTAACACAATTAAATTACTATTTCGGCTTCGGTTTAACCAGAATTTACATGGTATAAAAAATATTTTTGAAATGGTATACTTTAAGAGAGCCTACCTCTTGAGGCATAGCGTTCATTCGCTCAAAGAGCAGCCCGACTGGGGAAGTATCTCCACCTTACAGAAGACATTCCTTAATAATAACATTAATCAATGTAATGTTGTGTTTCCGAGTGTGAGTAATGTCGCCAGAGCTCATCGGGGTGGGGGGAATGGTCTGCAACACTTGTTTGCTGACTTTTAAAGGCCGGCAACGCACCCGCGACACCTCTGATGTTGCGAGTGTCTATGGGCGGCGGTGATCACTTATTATCAGATGACCCACTTGCACGTTTGTCGCCCTCTGTTATACAAAAAAAACAACCCTTCAAAGGTACATCCTCCGAAACGGTGTTAGCAAAGGATTCCTAAATTTCGAAATCTGATTACACAATTTAAGAGGTGCTTACTTCTGTTCTAGTAGGTTTCAAATAATCGCAATATTCCAACAATCAATCAGCAACAAAGCGAAGAGAAAAGATCTAAGTAATTTTCCAAACAAATAGACGAATCAGGCAAAGATTTCATTAGTACTCATCAAGCCCCGCCGTCGCAAAATGGTATACGGGAGCTGAACAATGGCAGCAATTTGGAGTAATTACTGCCAAGTCCGCCAGATTTACCTGCCAGCCAATGTCGAAGTACGAAAACCATTCAAAAGGAAATACCAACTTTCTCTAGGGACCAGATTGCAGAGTCACAAATTGTGTGAACCTCTATATACAAAGTGTAACATAAAATTAGTGGACGAAACTTCAAGACGGCTCTCTATAGATAAAACATAACAAATTAATCAAAAACAGTTTGTGAAATATGTAAAAATAGCTGTGCCCTGCGGTTTTACCCGCGTTAAACTTTATAAATTAAAGCCTATGTGTTGCTCCAGGGTGTCAGCTAACTCCACACCAAACTTTATTAAAATTGCTTCAGCCGACGTGTAGAAGTAACAAACATACACACTCACGAACTCACAAACTTTCGCCTTTATAATATAAGTGTGATAGAAATCAGCTCTCCATACAAAACAGGTAATAAATAAATATCTTGGGACAACTAACTCACTGCCATTGGATCCCGAAGTAGGCGGAGCCTGTGCTATGGGAACCAGACAACTGATAAACATTCTTATATATTTATAATTACATACATATCATACATAAATTACGCCCAGAGGCAGAACAAATAATCGTGATCATCACACAAAGTTTTGTCCCGGACGGGAATCGAACCCACGACCTCTGTCTTAGCCTTAGTCAGGGTCGCTATCCACTAGACCCTCAGACCAGTCAAAGAGCTAAACATTATGATTGAATCGAAATTTAATATATTTTTTTTGTGTATTTTACATGGAGTTGCGCTACACGTTGTTCAGTTTTATCGGCAAATTAAGCTTCTAATGTTACGTCCATTGTTTATTTTATTTTAAACTAGCAGTGCCCGCGGACTTCGTTCCGCGTTATAAATATTTTTGTCCCTGGCCGTTTGTCCCGCGTAATACTTCAAAGCCAGCGGTACACCTCCACTTGCCAGAATTTCATTTGCCCCAATTTTATTTGCTATAATACTCACCTGACATATTATTGTTTCTCATAATTTTATATGTCATATTCATTGTTTACTATAGTCACGTGCTAGAAACTTTGCTTCCCATAAAGTTAATTCCCATAACATTATTTGTTATAATCATTGTTTCCCATAAAACCAATTTCCATAACATCATTTGTTATAATAATTGTAAGCCGTAATTATCACATGTCATAACATCATTTCCCACCGAAATTGCATGTAAAATAGGTTAGAAAAATTATAAAAAAGAATAGTTTAACATTATCACAAAAGCATCAGGTTCATTTTCAATTTAGGAAATTTGCCAGATTGGGGTAGCTTGATTTGCTGGCGTCTGTACTTTAAACAGCTATCTGCCAGTGTAATAAGATCGGTCCATCTTCTTCGCGTGTCGATGGCAATCTAAATTAAGTCAGCCCAGAATTCAGCTACGCGTTGAGCGTTGTCAGTAGCGTCCATTAGTTCTTGTAACGTGCAGGCATTAGGGCACGCAGGACATGTCAACAAGTGTGCCATAGATTGAGGAACGGTCCATGGAGGAGTTACGGCGTTTCTCCGAAATGGCAGGGCTGACGGACCTTTTAGCCAGAAAAAACAATAACTTTTAGGCAGCTGAATAATTTACGCGAGAGAAACCGCGAGCCGATACTAGTATAGCATAGGATACCATAGCATAGTAGTATATAAATTACCGTTTATAAATAAACGGTAATTTGAACCTGAACTCAGTAAGCCGATAATTATATTCCATATCAACCCATCAGAATCAAAACAAATATTTTTTATTAGATTTAACCGCTGCGGTTATAGAACCCGCGACCAACCCGTCTATAGAAGCGCGATCCAATGGCTTACAACACACAATCGAGAGGTCGATGCCAACGACAAAAATAAATCCGAAAGCTTCGCGAACTTACTCAAGGGACCAGATTGCGCAGTTTTGAAATTGTTTGGATCTTCAATATTAGCGAAAAACGTTGGTACACGAGACATTTACTTCAAAATTTTCCGTGAGATTAATATCTTAACGGAGTTTATTGACGTTTGAAACCTTCCTTGATACGATAAAATAATAATCAAGACGAAGGATTTTCCTGGATGTTTGACGTTCTCAAACTCGATTTAAAGTCGAGTTGGGAGTTCGATCGTAAATTCATTTCCTGAGTGACTGGGTGCTTGGTGCCGTCTCAGTAGATCAAATACCGATCGTGCCCAGCTACGACAGCTAAAAAGTGAAACAAAACTGCATGATTTACTGTGTTAATAGGAATTGCTCCTGTTGAGACTATCTAAGACTTCCTATGCACTATGCGGTTAGCCGGAATGCGGTCAGGCGTCAGCAATCAATATTGCTGACCGGCTGCCGCATCACAGTGCGAATAAAAACAACTTTCTCGTACAAATAGCTGAGTACTCTCAGCCGCACGGCTGGCCGCATTGGGGCTAGCCGCATAGTGCGTAGGATGCCTTACTCTTCTTGTATCTATAAAATCGAGGTTTCGTAATCTACAATTTTTTACCCAAACTTTACCAACTTCAGCAAAAAAACACAAATAAATTCGGCTATGTTCGACAGTTTTATGTCTTTTATTCCAAGTCATTATTAATTATTCAGGGTCTGATTACCAGCATAATATTATAAAGTTTGTGAGTGTGTATCTTTGTTACTTCTTCACGCCTAAACGGCTGAAGCGATTTTAATACAATTTGGTATGGAATTATCCGAGACCCTGGAAATAACACATAGGCTAAAATTTATGAATTTTAACGCGGGTATAACCGCGGGCACAGCTAGGAAGACATAACTTCTATTATTGTGTGGCAGACGGCGAAAAAAATCACCACCCCATCTCAACCCGTGTGGAATGGAGAAGGCGTCCGAGGGAATATATACCAGAACACGGGCAGCAGCGTACTTTAATACTATGAGCATCATGCTACGATTGCCAACCCGTCTGCTAAACGTGGCGATTATGGCATATCCCCTCAATGATTTGCAGCCGCTGGTTGCGCAAGGTACAGCAATAGAGGAGATCTTAAGGTGAGGCCTTTGTACAGCCATGTATTAGCTGACATGATGATAATTTCTACAAAAATAGGTTTAGTTATATAGTTGTTGCAAACGCTGTATTGCGTGGAAATATTTGCCGTGTCTTTATATCGAGAGAAGGAAATGAAGAACATGTTTTTATGGGAAAAAGACAGTAATTAGTGGTAGATTTACCTTAAGTCTTTAGGTAAACCAACACATAAACAAATAACACCACACCTTATACATAAATAATAAATACATAACCGTATATTTAACCACTGTTCCTATAGGTAAAGTTTAATAATAGAGTTGTTAAGGAAAATTGCAGAGTAACCTACATAATGAGATCAAAACAAGAAGAATGAATATTGAGGCATTTTGAATATGAAAATAACTATTACAGAGCATAGCATCAAGCAGAATAGTTTCAGCGGGCCTGTTGGTTTGGTTGGCAAATGCTTGCTTTTCACGCCGTAGGTCATGGGTTCGATTCCTACCCAGGACAGATATTTGTGTACATGAACATGTCTGTTTGTCCTGAGTCTGGGTGTAATTATCTATATAAGTATGTATTTACAAAAGGAAAATAATATATGTAGTATATTATCTGCTTTCCATAGTACAAGCTCTGCTTAGTTTGGGATCAGATGGCCGTGTGTAACGTCCCAGGATATTATATTATTATATTATACATCTGCACCAAGGTACGGTCAATATTTTTATCGTAAAATGTCTAGAGAGCGAAATTGTTGATGGTCGGAGAATGTCCGGCGTTTTTTGAGGGTCGTAACTAGTCGTGGTATCATGCACGTGGTTGTAAAGCAGCCGAATAAAGGAGTATTCTATAACAGTAATAACTACCCCTGTTGATATATTTCAAGGACTCGCAGATAGCTAAATACAGAGGTAACTTGTTAGTTACCTCTGTATTTAGCTGCCTCAATAGAAATATTTGTTAAATATAGCTGTACCGTAATTACAGCGCTGCCTGTGTGTGGAAGATACACTCCCTAAGGAGCTCTACAATTGCCGGACTCACGCTACTCGCATCCATCGATTTCATGCGGGTCTCACAAGATTATTGGGCTACCTTGTGAGGTGGCAGCCCATGCGTCATGTTTTGTTTTTTTAAAAAAGAAAAAAAAATATCACTAATCATTCAAGAATTTGTTGTTTTTGTCCTTGACAGTGTAGACCATGTTGCCCAAATTTATTTACAAACTTCGTTTATTTTTTTTTAATGTTCTCATCTAACTTACAAATCAATTGTATCCTGCTTAATTTAAAGTATTCTCAAATTCGGTTCATTTAATTCTCAAATTCCATAGTTTCAATGAAATGACGTGTCTCAAAAACGATCCTAAATCCTCGAAGATTTAGAATATTAGTAACGGTACCTACCTCTCTAATGTAGGTATTCCAGTATTAGTTCACGTGTCATTTATATAAGCAATCAGTTGCAGGAAATAGGTACCTTCTTGGCACATTCGATGTCTAAAGCGTTAGACATCGAATGTGCCAAGAAGGTGAAGACAATAACAAGTTACAAGAAAATTTATAATAATAGTAGGTAATAATATTAATTGAGTACTAATACAAACAGCAACACACACAAGATTAATTCGATCGCTGGTACCTATTTCCTGCAACTGATTGCTGATATAAATGACACGTGAACTAATACTGGAATACCTACATTAGAGAGGTAGGTACCTATTGGTTCACGTGATGATATTGTATAAGAAAACAATAGTTAATAAAGTCTGTCCAGACTATATCTCTCTATTTGGCAAGCACGTGTCTAAGCCAAAATGACTCACAGGCTAGACACATGAATAAAAATTTGCCTGTTGGCTTGGTTGGCAAACGCTTGCTTTTCACGCCGGAGGTTGTGGGTTCGATTCCCACCTAGGTCAGATATTTGTGTGCATGAACATGTCTGTTTGTCCTGAGTCTGAGTGTAATTTATCTATATAAGTATGTATTTACAAAAGAAAAGTAGTGTATGTAATCTATCAGTTATCTGGTTTCCATAGTACAAGCTGTGCTTAGTTTGGGATCACCTGGCCGTGTGTGAATAATGTCCCAGGATATTATTATTATAATTAAGAAAAAGCCACAGATTAAAATTTCCAAACTATCTTAGTTTGAGCTAGATGTCCTGTGTGATATGTCCCGTATATTTATTTACTAGTTGTGCCCCGCGTTGAACTTTATAAATTATAGCCTATGTGTTAATCGAGGGTGTCAGCTAACTCCATACCAAATTTTATTAAAATCGCTTCAGCCGGTTAGACGTGAAGAAGTAACCAACATACACACTCGCAAACTCGCCTTTATAATATTAGTGCGATTTCCTAGAGATCGCACTTGTATGAAATTCGACCACTAAAGTTCTATGTCAAAAAATGGCGTCATAAATGGTCCGGAATCGATTATGAACGTCGAAGCCGATTGAACGAATGATTTAGTCATTTTTAACCTTCTGTTTGAACGCCGATGACGATCACGATGATCGGCAACATAGGCGGTATATCCCCAGGGACGCGATACCTCTTTTCATAAGACCACAAGTACCATATATATTAGATATCCATTTTTTTAAGACAACACTCACATAGAGAAATGACGCAAAGTAATTTACAAACATATAGTTAACGGACACAAAACCGACCCGACTCAGAACAACGATTTACGGTTCACACAAAGATATGTCCTAGGGCTCTACCGGCTAAGTCGCCGAACATCGATTTCTTAAATGGCGTTCAAATAAATAAAGGTTAAAAATGACTTAATCAATCGTTAAATCGGCTTCAACGTTGACAATCAATTCCGGACCATTTGTGAAGTCACATGTGCTCATGAAAGCTGATTAAACGATTGTTTAAGTCATTTTTAACCTTTAGTTATTTGAACGCCATTTAAGAAATCGATGTTCGGCGACGTAGCCGGTAGAGCCCCTGGGTGGGTATTAGTGTTAGTATCGAGTCGAAGCTACTGAACCTTCGAAGCTCGAGCTCTGAGGGCTCGTAAGTCTTAAAGGTTCGAACCCTAAAGGCTCGAACTTTGAAGGCTCAAGAGCCTAAATGAAGGACTCGAGTCGAAGCTCGAGCTTTATATATGCCTGATAATATTTAAATGAAATATTTTTGTGTTAATGTGGTAAATACGTATAAAAAAAATGAAATAAAAAGATAGAAAAAAGAAAACTTTATTATACAATTAATGATTATTCGATTTTTAACCATTAGGATAAGCACATGGATGCCTGGATATTTTTGTTGCTCAGCCTGTTACTTTTGTTTTGTTATTAAATTACCAGACTTTGAAAAGGCTTGTTCACTAGGAACGCTTGTCGCTGGTATAGACAAAACTTCAAATGCTATTTGAGCTAAGGTTACTAACAACTAGACTAACAGGTCAGTCGATTTATAATAATAATAATATCCAGGGACATAATTTACACACGGCCATCTGATCCCAACCTAAGCAAAGCTTGTACTATGGGAACCAGATAACTGATATAAGACATACACTACTTTTCTTTTGTAAATACATATTAATAGATAATTACAGCCAGACAGGACAAACAGACATGTTCATGCACACAAATATCTGCATGGTGGGAATCAAACCCACGACCTCCGGCGTAAAAAGCAAGCATTTGCCAACCACGCCAACAGGCCCGTCAATTAAAGTCAAGATTTATTAATCTAAACAGTACATTCGTTAATGTTATTACAATTGTGATGTTACAAAATCTATGTTAAATTATAGTAAACCTGCTCCTTAAACGAAGCAACTAAGCTTGTGCCTTAAGAGACAGAAATTCCACTCACAGTAGACTATTAAGTTTCGCTCTCTAAGAAAACCTTCGTACTTCTAATTAACTATTTTAACTTCTAGCACTAAAGTCAGACTTCCATATTGGATTACATCGGCGTCAAGTGCTCGAGTTATGTGCACGTTGAACCCAGCCACCTATTATATGAAATTACATTGCCTAGTCTAGACTTACTTGAAACTGAAGTATGATGAATAATGCCGCTTCTTTTTGCTTATTTTATTAGTATCTATACATATAATAAAATCGTAGGAAAGTCAAAACTGTACATTGAATATTTTTTAAAAGGCTACTTGGGGCGTGATCTACTATCGATATCGAAGCCAAAAATATAGTTATTAGAATTTTCGTCTGTTTGTTTGTATGTATGTCCGGGCTAAACTCAAAAAGTACTGCATGGATTTACTTTAAATTTTGCATGAATATTACTAAGAGGTCGGGTCAACACATAGGCTACATATTGTCACGCTATCACCTACGGGGGAGGAGCTGTGATAATTTATAAAGTTTAACGCGGGAAAACCGCGGGGCACAGCTAGTAAAATATATATTAGTCTTTGCGACATCTTAATTAATATATAGCGAGTTCAACATTAACAATAAATAACTTGGGACAATTAACACACTGCCATCTGATCCCAAACTAGGCAGAGGTTACTATGGCAACCAGACAACTGATAAACATTCCTACACAGGGTGCCCGAGGAGTTGACGTTCAAACGCAAAATTTAGATACTTTTTATGATGAGTATCCGTATCAATCCCACAAAAGTTCTACGATTTTGCGTAGTTTACGAGACGAAATTTTTATCGATCCTGAGCTCAAACCCTAATTTTGAACTTTCGAAAAAAATCTAAGAGCCGATTTCACCTTTAAAAGTAAACGCGATCAATGCGCGCTAAATTCGGTTCCGCTTCCTGTAACTGAGTTTAGCGTCCATTGATCGCGTTTAATTTTAACGGTGAAATCGCCTCTAAGTCAGTTCTGCAATGATTAGATAAACCATACTTTTTAGGGTGTTAGGTTAAACTATACTAATTAGTTATCGCAAAAAACTGAACCAGAAACATCCAACAGAACGAGAAAAAATTCGAAAACTGATGTAAGATAAAATTAGCAAAAAAATTCGTTAAAATTATTCTATCTCGAGAACTACGCAAAATCGTAGAACTTACATGGGAGTGATTCGGATACTCCTCATCATAAAGTATCTAAATTTTGCGTTTGAACGTAGTTGACGTTTCGGTCACCCTATATACTTCTAATTACATACATATTATAAGATAAATTATACCTAGGAAGATAAGTAATCGTGCTCATCACACAAAGATTTGTCCTAAGTGGGAATCGAACCTACGACCTCTGGCTTAGCAGTCAGGGGCACTAACTCCTAGACCAACAGACAGTCAAGACGCCTTTTCTGTACACAAACGATTAAAGTAATTTAAATTTTATATACATACTTTTACTACAACTTCCTATTTCCTATTCCCTACTCTCAAAATTCCATCAAAAATGTTTAATATAGGTGCTTACAAAATATGAAATTTTTAGGTATTGTACACGCTTTCTAGGTTCTCTTTAACAACGAAAGTATTTCAATTTCCTGGTGAAAATATGCAAAGGGAATTCAAATGTATACCGTATATTTTTGAAATATTAATCTACGAAATGCACACGTTTCTCATATTTCAAAAATAGACGAAAATCACGAAGCTTACTTGCAAGAGCAGTCAAACAAAATTGAATGTATTTTATTTTTAAACAGCTTCTGCCGCAACTCTTATATACTACCTCATAAGTAAACGGCCGGTTTGACGTGGTTGGTAAATGCTTGCCTTTCACACCGCATGTCGTGGGTTCAATTCCCACCCAGGACAGATATTTGTGTGCATCTGTTTGTCCTGAGTCTCGGTGTAATTATCTATATAAGTATGTATTTACAAAAGAAATGTAGTATATCAGTTATCTGGTTTCCATAGTAAAAGCTTTTCATCGTTTAGGATCAGATGGCCGTGTGTGAATAATATCCCAGGATATTATTATATATAAACATGCATAAAGCCTACTGATTAGTTACCTGTTAATGTAGCCTATGGACTCTTGCAACTCACATGGCATCGATGACGCGTTGCCGACAGTTTCCCCACCCCTAGGATCCGGCGAACTTTCTCAAACATGTAAAAAGTTTTCTGTAAGGTGGAGGAGCCCATATTGTGAATGATGCTATCTGTAAATGATCCCAATCTATTGTATCAAATAATAAATAAATTAATTACTGACAAATTCTGGTTTAAGATGTTTATAACGTAACAATTATTATATAATAAACCTACAATTTGCCTAAATAAAGCAAAATATAAAAATAGCGAAGGTGTCCGATAAGAAAAATAACATTAATATGACTTTTACGTTTGAATAAGGTAGTATAGTCGGTGCGAGTCCAACATACCCAACCGTAGACTCTTTTTGCGGGTGGCATGCGTAGGCATTCCACTGCATTGTAAAAAAAAACAATGTAGGTACATAAGAAGGTCGGATTTTAGGACGTTATGTGCTGTAACTCTTAGTTAGTACGGGAAGACGCCGGCCGATCAACCGATTGATCATCAGAGAGGGCACAAAATTAGCACGAGGTGCGACCACAATCTGTAAGTTTTAGATCTGTATTTTATGGACGCAGCGCCGCTGCTAAGGCAGATTCTACACTGATGTGCTCAAAGCATAACCTGCTACATTATAAAATATATTTTCCGGTATTTGAATGGTCTATCGGCCTTTAATATCTGTCCACATTGATAATCGTGCGCAGCTAGAAACCTAACGAGCCGAATAACGGTAGTAAGTATATGTAGGCATTCGCCGGCCTTCAGGAGATACCATCTTAGCAATTGTATACTCACTATTCCCACGTTTAGATTTAAGCATGTTGACTTATTATAACCATTGGGTTATAAACTGGACGACACTACACACTACGACGCCGGCGACCACGATGAAACCAACCTTGAAGCATAATTTGCATTCTTATGGATGAAATGACTTCTTCAATCCTCAATCGTACGAGCGGCCAAATCTTCGCATAGTAACCTAGTACGATAGTTGCATAAAACTGACCCCCTCTCATACATATCCACGTCAATAACCGCCCAGGGGCTCTACCGGCTAAGTCACCGACCATCGATATGTGCTCATGGAAGCCGATTTAACGATTGATTAAGTCATTTAACCTTCATTTATTTGAACGCCATTTAAGAAATCGATGTTCGGCGACTTAGACGGTAGAGCCCCAGGGTGGCTACCGCCTTAAGTCGCTGATCATCGCGATCGTGATCGGCGTCCAAATAGATGAAGATTAAAATTGACTAAATCATTCGATCAAGCGGCTTCAACAAAAAGCGTGCACAAACGTAATATCTCCGATTTAGGCCCCTTCACACCACTTTTTTCAACCAATTTAAAAAAACGTGGTGTGCACAGGAGCTTATTCGTAGTACAGTCTCTCAAACCGTGAAAGTACACTAAAGGGCGATTGTGAGCGACAGAATAATTAGTAAATTACAGAGCGGACGTAAGCACGAACGCTCATTACATTTATAGCGAACAAAAAGTGGGGACTCCCAAAGAATTTGTGACAACGGAAATAAGCTTAATTCTCACCTGTCAGGATACGAATAAACGACGACATTTATTTCAGAAATGTTTTAATATTGTAAGTGCGTCCTTACGGAGGTTTGAGAGGAAGCTTTAGCAAATTAGCGGCAAATAATCTCGCATCGACAGAGGAAACAGATAAAGGAGGTTGGTACCAGTAGCGCTTTTGGAATAGTTTCTTCGGTATCTTACCATTTTTTTGCTAACCTCTTTTACTTATTAACTTAAGTGTTCAGTAGACACTGTTTTCATTTTTATTTTATTTGTCGTTTACAATCAGTTTCGCCGGTCAATAGCAGCGACACAAACCATCCACAAAGTAAGACTATAAGCTAAGCAACTCGCGCCAGGGGGCACTTCAATTGATCGGCGAACCTTTGCAAAGGACGGATTTTAACGTCAAGATGCGGTTTTTAAGGAAGATTTGGGCAAACGTAACTCAACGTTAATACGCGACGACGCGAGACGCTCATTCAATTGAGGATCAGGGAGACTACCCCCTAATTCGCCGGTTATCGTGATTGTGATCGGTGTACAAATAGATGAAGATTAAAAATGACTAAATCTAATGACTAAATTGTGATCGGTGTACAAATAGATGAAGATTAAAACTTCCATGAGCACATGTGACGTCATAAATAGTCCGGAATCGATTTTCAACGTCGTAGCTGATTTAACGATTGATTGAGTTGTTGAGAGTTGAGTCATTTTTAACCTTCATCTATTTGACCGCCGATCATGATAACCAGCGATTTAAGCGGTAGTCCCCCAGAACTAGTTGCGGCGGTTTCCCGTTCGTACCCTCAGCCTAGTCTAAGACTTCACGTCTGATCTGTCCGTCGCTGAGATATGGTACTAACGTCTATCACCTTATGACGAATAGCTACATTACACATTCTAAGCCGCTTGTGCCACACACTGTAGGCTTTGTTGTGACGACAGAATTGCATATTCAATGGAACTTATTGGACATGGCTGTCGGTCACGCCTGAACAACGAAAGCGTGCCTTGGTACCCACTCTAACTGTTGTTTATACCTCTGCGTCTATCTGTTCACATGCAAATTCGTGCCGCCAATAGATAAAGATAACGCAAAAGGTCAAAGAGGAACGACAAACGACAAATACCTATATTATCGCAATAACCTTTGTACAGGCGACAGCTATTTCGTGGTAACATTTTGTTCACTCAAAGTCAAATGAATAGATAATTTTATTAGGAAATGGTCTTTTTGTTGGAAATTTGAGGCTCTACGCTGTTACCACCTATGTGAGGTCGACTGTGCTACGGTTGATGATGTCTGTTTTTATTTTTTTGTTACAATTTGGGGTTAAAAGTTACTCTATGTTTTTGTAAGATATGAAATGAAAAATACATTATCATTAAATATTAAATGAAAAATATATCATTTATACATAGATATAAATCTTATTTTATTTTATATAAAAAGGGAAAATATTTTACATTAGGACTAAAAATCATTTTCATTTTAGTGAAATCAGCAACTTAATAAAATTAAAACTAATTCGATCAGTCCCAGCCTCGTTGGTCTACCGGTAACTTTTATTCCGGAGAGTACACAGAACCACGGAATTAACTATGGTACCCACGGCAACCAGGTAAAGAAGAAACCTAGGACGGGCAAGTCGACGTATATATATTATTTTCAATCGGGACTAGTGGCTCTCTCTTACACACCACTGCAACTCCTTTAAGCCAGGATCAACAGTGACACACAATTGAAATGACACTGAGCAGTAAGGCTCAGACATGTCCCTTGGAATCGCTTTAACTATCTTGAATCCTGCAACGAATTTAATCAGAAACAAACAAGGAGGAGTTATAAAATCGATAAAAGTCGACGTAACTAATCGAAGAAGTCGACCGTCCCATCATATTAAGAGAGTAAGGATAGCAATAGAGACCACCTGTTTTCATCGAAGCCGAAATATAACCAGAATGATATAATTATAAGTCGCACAAAATCATTGCCAAACACCGCCCTACCAATAATCCCTTTCCCTTATCCGACAGCAATCCTAACCAGTCATTTAATAAGCTCACATTATATTATAAATTTACGACACCCTAAATTAACTTCCAAAACGTCGTATGCCTCATATAATAATTTGATACAATAACCTGGTACACAGTACTGTAAATAACTGCACTTCTGACATCAATCGATGACATCACGCGCCGCCCGACATCTAAAAATGGCGAGTCTCGATCGCGAGGGCCGAAGGACGAAGGCCGAATTTCAATTTCCAGCCGAACGGGCTCGGCCCGGCCCGTTGTCATGCAAATGCGACTATAATGTTTATACGAAGCAGTTAGAGTGTAACGAGTTTATTTAAATTTCCAATTGGTAGTAGGCAGGCACATGGAAATTGGGAATAATAATATTGAATTCCTTTTGTGTTCTTGTGTAGGTTGGCGGCGACAAGTAAACACTAGCAAAGAGTGGGTGACTATACTTCTTTTTTTTATTCGTAATAACTTCGGAGTTAACAAGTTGTTAAGAGCGCACTGTTTTATTTGTTCCGCCGGATCTACTCAGATGGGTTGCATGTAGGTAGAAGAATTAAAACACGACAGTCATCATATACACATGCCGCTCTAATAATAACTTCCCACAAATACACCTAGATATAGATATGACGAAACAGACACGATAAAAATCGAAACTTAATTTATAGACACTTCGAGAATAAATTGCTCCCCTTCCGTACTTTACAATTAATATGTACTTAGACACGGGATATATGGATATTTTTAAATTCAAATTCATCTTTTAAACTAATTTAAGTATTCGCATAACTGAATTTCACAGTTATTTAGCGAATTTTATGAATAAAAGTTGCAGTTTTTCTGAAAATCTGAATCGCATAGCAATTGGCAATACAAAGACCTGATTGCAGGTGACAACATCGAGGGAAGTAACATTAGAGACAACCCAGCAGTTCCTAGGTGAAATTCAAATTACCCATCTGACTTGCTCTAGGTAAGTGGTGATCTCGTCATTCGGATTGTCTAACACGTTCCTAGGACGACGAAGCTTACGTGACAGGTGAGAAGGGGTGTTATTGACCACCTCTACATCCATACCATGGCAGTCGCAACAGCATCCTGAAGACGTCGTTGTATTGTACACGCAGGACATTGTAGGTTCGGCTCGTATATAACACCCATAGACCACCCGAATAGAAGGACTGACAGAACGCTTTAAATAAACTAGTACAGGCTGAGCCTAATTTGGGATCAGATGGCAGTGTCGAAAATCGGAGACGTTCTCAAGAAAGGGCAGGTCAGAAGTACCCTGAACCGGCGAGCATGTATGAAGAATATAATGACAGTATACTGTTGGCGTGGTTGGTAGATACGCTGCCTTTCACGCCGGAGGTCGTGGGTTCGATTCCCACCCGGGACAAATATTTGTGTGCATGAACATGTCTGTTTGTCCTGAGTCTGGGTGTAAATTATCTATATAAGTATGTATTTACAAAAGAAAAATAGTATATGTAGTATATCAGTTATCTGGTTTCCATAGTACAAGCTCTGCTTAGTTTGGGATCAGATGACCGTGTGTGAATAATGTCCCAGGATATTATTATTATTATTATATTATTAGTAATCGAGGCAAAAGAGGTGTGCGCAGATCGTGACATATGGAAATCCGTTGTCTCTGCCTACCCCCTCTGGGAAACAGGCGTGAGTCTATGTATGGCAGTGTGTTAGCTCTCCCAAGATATTATTGTTACAAACTTTCAAAATGCAACAACAACCAGCTCATTAATAACTACTCAATTTGTTACCTGGGGCAGGACATGGGCCAAATATCGACCGACTTATAATTACGACCTGTACACACGATCGGTACATACGAAATCAATTAAGTACAACCACTTTCTCTTCCACTTATAACGCTTTTGGCAAACTTAAAAACAAACAGGTAATGTTTTGTGTAATGTGAATTAATCGATAATATCAATACATATCTAATAGAAGATATATCTATGAAAGCTCTTTTAAATACATGGCACCTTTTTAAAGTATTTAACTATCCTTTAATATTTGAAAGGCTTAGATGAAGGTCTTTATTTTTATTTTTTGAGGAACTCATAGCCAACTGTTTGCAACGGTTCATAAATGACCGGCGGGGTTAATTAACTAGGCTCGCGGTCAGTCCATAGATGGGTGAGCACCAACATAATTACTAGGCGTCTTCGTGCTTCGCAGGTCATCAGAAGATATTCGGCTATCAGGACATTATTATTTGAATAATAATATCCTGGGACATTATTCACTCACGACCATCTGATCCCAAACTAAGCAGAGCTTTTAGTATGGAAACCAGTTGACTGATATACTACATATTTATATATATAATTACACCAAGATTCACGACAAACAGACATGTTCATGTTATTTAATCTAAGTAAATATTATAATAAATATTTAGTCAAATTATTCTTTTATTCAAATAATAACTATGTCATATATATTTTAGTACCTTTTTATAGTGGCAGCATTTTTATAGTTTAATCTATAATAAGACCCCATCACTAGTCAAGTATACTATAGTTGAACTATAATTCGCTAGTCACCACTTCGCTCCGTAAACATCTCGTAAACGTAGAGAACGAGTGACGATAATCATAATGTGTTGAAGAACTGTTACAGCCTCATCTACCACAGTTCAACCATTAACACAGCTGTTAAAATCCACATACCGGTTGGTCTGAAGCAGGTCGTCCCATTCGCAACTCCTCCAAATAGCTTCTTGTCCCATTCGTAACTTGTCCCATTCTCAAATCATCCCGTTCGCATCTCGTCCCAATCGCAGCTCGTCCAGTTCGCGTCTCGTCCCATTCGCTACTTGTAGCGTTCTTAGCTCGTATTGGATTATATGCCTAACTGAATAATCGAGTCAAAATCGAGGTAGCCGTATAGCCAACGGGAATAAAAAAAAAAAATTCACTGTACATTCAATTCTTTAACAACAAATAGGATACGTCTGCCAAACTGCAAAACAGTTGGTTGGCAGAGAGCTGCCTTTTTTACATTTCTCAAACAACTAATTACAAAAATTGGTCAGCCGCATAGTGGGGTATCGTGGCCGAAAGAGAAGCGTGTCTATTGATTACATAAACTGTTTGAGATGATATACGTTATTACATGAAAGTAGCGACCTCTGATGACATTTTTTAAACAATTAATTTAATTCGGTCAGTAGATTCGCTTGCCACCAACGCGTTAATGAATAGTACAAATCTCTCCGTTGCAACGGATAGATTTGGTACTATTCATTTTACCTACTGGCGTTTAAACTCGCGATTTTCTTGTTTGTCAGGTGGGATTTTATTAGGTATGCAACGTTCTATAAACGCGGTGACAATTTCCTACACTATTATTATTGACGCGCTACATAGCACCGTTCCTGGGTAAGATCCACGCTAACATCCAAGTTTAACTGCTATATATGATTCTACTACGTATCCACCAGGAATTATGGAAAATATTATATGTTTTAGTACGTGCAGTCACTAGGCATGTATTTAAAAGGCACTTAAATCCTATATATAGCCTTAACTTGCATCGTAAGATACCTTACTCAAATCAGGTATGGGTACTCTTATGTCTTTATAAAAAAGGTATAGACAATAAAACGCTGGTTATGATAATGGGCTAGGTAATTGCGTTAGGGTATTTTGCACTATGCCTGAAACATTTTTAGAACGGAAGAAAAATTAAAATTATTTTCGGGCCGAAATATGTTTCATGTTTAGCCGAATTTCAGCAGCTTGACCTGGACTTTGGCATTCGGCCAAAAAACTAATAAAAGTTCCGTCATCAGTAGTGATAACAATAAAGTAAAATTAAGTATTTTATATTATGTTTGTTAAATGTTAAATAAATTCAATGCCTAGTTAAATAGACATCAAAATTAGGCTTATAACATTACAATGTTATAACATTACAACTTTATAAAATTACTAGCTGTGCCCCGCGGTTTTACCCGCGTTAAACTGTATAAATTATCACAGCTCCTCCTCCGTAGGTGATAGCGTGATAATATGTAGGTACCCTATATGTTGACCCGACCTCTTAATAATATTCATGCAAAATTTGAAGTAAATCCATGCAGTACTTTTTGAGTTTAACCCGGACATACATACAGACAAACAGATAAACAGACAAAAAATTGTAAATACTATATTTTTGGCTTCGATATCGATTAACGTTCACGCCCCAAGTATCCTTTAAAAAAAATATTCAATGTACAGTTTTGACTTTCCTACGATTTTATTATATGTATAGATAATGTTCCTGATTAACGGATGGTTCCGGGCCATGCGGGGAACCGCGGTGTGGAGGGGGGGTAGTTAAGCCAAATTTTTGGCCGACGCAACGTTCGTATTCGGTTTGAACCACATTCGGCCGATATCGAATAATAATCGCCATTGTTAGGGCAGTATTGCACAAATACAGTGAACAGCGAAATTAGATGATTTCATTATAATATAAGATAGGTAAAAATTATAGGTACTAAGCCCAATCCCAGCGCGCATTCGCCCGCAGCATGATGAGTTTATCTAACCTATTAATTTTACAATTTGGCAAATTATTAACATAATAATTTGCCAAAAGCACACACACAAAAGCCTACGTGCATAGTGCTATTTTATACGTAATACTTAATTATGTTAACATAAAATGTTGCCCCTAAGGAATATATATACATGAAATAAATATTGTCTAACCGTTAAAGACTAGACCAATAATATTGAAAATTACAACGTGTAACATAAATAGTGGCGGAATCTTATGGAGCGATGTCCACTAATGAAACTTAACAAATTAAAAGAAAAATAGTTTGGGAAATACAAAAAATATATGTTTAACTCCCACTAGAGTTATTATATATAATATTATATTTTAGTAAAACGTAAACGCTTCTTCTTTATTCTTGTACGGGATGTTATTTTTTGTGTAATTTGCATGTTGCTACACGCTAATTCAGTTTCATAGACTAATTAAGCTCCTCAATCTGCGTCCACATTTTTATAACAACCTTTAAAATAGATTTTTTACTTGCATCGTGTCTGCAGATAAGTTAAGCATCTTCGTGATTTAAAGTAAATAATAGGTAATCTACAATAGACCCACGTCTATAATTAACCCAATTCCATAATAAGCGAGCATACTATATAATTTGCACTATATTATCTTTACCATATTATTTCGAGCTCCAGCTAATTATAAAGTAAACCATCCTATATTTTGCTACGGACATTGAAAACCAATTGTTGTAACACAGCCTTGCTACATAGCACTTACTACTGGAAGTACATGGGGCACCTAGAATATTGAATAGTCTTAAGCCGTAAAATATATATATAGTTGGAACAAGAGTGAAAGAGTCCAAAGGTTTTCAAAAAGCAAGGAATTCCTTCGATATAGTTTATCAATATCACTGGATGCGGATAGCGCAAGACCTGCGATTCTGGAAATGTTTGGGGGAGGCCTTTGTCCAGCTCTGGACGTCTTTCGGGTGATATGATGATGATGAATGTATCATATAATAATGAGTATGTACAGACGCCAGCACATGCAGCTACCCCAATCTGTCAAATTTCTTTGATAGAATTTTAACTTTATCACAAAAGAATAAGGTTCTCTTGCAATTAGGGAAATTTGACAGGTTGGGGTAGCTTGATATGCTGGCGGCTGCACTATAAACATTTAGTACATTATTTTACGTATCATCAATAGTTTTCGCAGCGCATGGCACGTAATGACTTTATAGGCAATGTTTAATACTTTGGGTTACATTATTGTAATTTTCATAAGGATCTTAATTTTGTATGATTAAAGACAGCCCATATTACTCAATTATAATGTAGCATTGTATAAGCAAAAGGATTTTTTAACGAGTTCAGTAGTTTAGGAGTTTATCTATTACAAACAAACAAAGATACAACAACTCAAATCTTTCCCGATCAGCTATCTTGTTTACGGTGTCTTGCGGCTGTCTCGATCGCACTAAATGTATTTTCCGCAAGAGGTTCCCCACTTAATAGAAGGTGAGGTCGAGCGGTGAATGAAGCGCGAGACGCTGAGTGCCGTTTTTAAGTATATTAGTACTACTAGGTACACAACGTGTAACAGACCATGTATCAATAGTGATACCAGTAGTTCCGTTGGATGTTGGTTGAACCTTCCAATTATACCTGCTTTGGAAGGTTCATTCAAATGTCTGTAACTTACTGCTGACTAACATACCTAAGCAATAGTAATATAGCAAGAGTTTATCGCTATGCCTCTCTTTCCAAGAGCTAGCCTTCAGCGCGTAGCTATCTCGTATTTAAATGTTTCATAGGATATAAAACTATTGTAAGCATTTTCGAAGAATCTACTAATATGAAAATGCTAATATTTAGAAAAAGATTTCATATAATTTTTATTTACCAAAACAAATATGAAAATCTGATTAAGTAGTCATTGCCAAAAATTTCAAAATGAAAACCTATTCTTATTCTGAAGACAAGCTTCAGTAAGCTCGTCAACTCTGCTCTTGCTCAACTCTCAAATCCCAGTAATCAGAACTAAACATTTCGGTATTGGAGGTAATGATCGCGTCTGCCTGCCATGCCATTGTAGGTACTTGTCGCAACTCACCGAAATTAACGAGTCCGTCAGGCCTTCCCGTAGCCTATTACGAAGTCAGGCTGAATGCCGCCTCAATAAACAGGAATAAACATTTTGGTATTGGAATTCATGATCGTGTTTGCCTGATGTGCCGTTGTACTTGTAGCAACAAGTCGAAATTGTCGAGTCCGAGAGGTCTTCCAGTTGCTTATTCCGAAGGCAGCCAGTTTACAGAAATATATTTTTCAGTATTGGCTCTAATAAGTCTCAGTTATTTCTCAGAACATTGCGAAGTAAAACTCAAATCATATCTATGGTAACAGATTTCGTTTAGTTATCAGTTTCACCCTGCATATTCTTAGGCTATAGCTGCGAATACGCCTTCCGCCCACGACTAACTTTCAGAGCAACAAGCTTGAATGATTCATCTGTATATTTGCTAATAATAGAGGTCTGGGAAAGTTTAGTACCTTTAAAGTTTCATTCATGTGGGCCTCATGGTATAATAAAGTTCTAGATACAGTTAAAACTGCAGTTTCAAATATATCTACTTTAGAAAATTGTGTCACAATGTTAGTTACCTTACTCCTCCGAAACGGCTTTACTGATTTTTACCAAATTTTATATGCATATTCATTTAGGTCTGAGAATCGGCTACTATCTATTTTTCATACCCCTAAGGGATAAGGGTTGTTCACCCTTAACATTTTTTTTTAAATTTTGACAAAATTTTTGTTTTTATTTTTCATCTATACTTATATTATAATAATGAGGCTATGGTTCATCATCATAATTTTTATTTATCCCGAACTTTCAACCCGAAGTATTACGCGAGACAAACGGGCATTTTTTCCAATAACTTTTAACATATGTCTTCAGCTACTCTGATTAAGAGTAAAATCGGAAGCATTGTATGTGTGTATGAGTCGCTATCCGTGGAAACCTGTAATTGGCTTTATGTTTCCTATTATAGCAGTAATATATTTTATGTATAGCTGTTGATTTTCCAAAAAAAAAATATAAATAAATATAATATTTTGGGATAAGCTACCCGCTACCGATTAACACCCAATAACTTTTTTTTGATATTTTTTATAAAATAGGATGGGAATTGATCAAGTGGGTCACCTGACGGTAAGTGATCACCGCCGCCCATGGACACTCTGAACACCAGAGTAGCGATTCAATATAACACTTCATTACACTCATCATTATCTGCCGAAATACCTCCACAGTTCAACAACAGCCTACCCAAATAATCTTTGGCAGATATGCACTAATCGCTAAGCTTGGTAGACGGGTTGGCGATCACAGTATATGTATGTAGCATAGGCACAGTACTCAGGGAGACGCGGCTGCCCGTTAAATCCCTCGAGACGAATTCTACGCCCCCCACGGGATGGGGTAGAGTGGTAATATTCGTCACCGTCACCACATAGCACTATAATATATCAAATTTAAAGGCACAGTACACAGGGAGACGCTGCTGCCCGTTTAGTCCCTCGGGGCGAATTCTACGCTCCCCAAGAGATGAGATGGGGTGGTCATATTCGTCATCGTCACCACATAGCACTATAATATATCAAATTTAAAGGCACAGTACACAGGGAGACGCTGCTGCCCGTTTAGTCCCTCGGGACGAATTCTACGCCCCCCACGGGATGGGGTAGAGTGGTCATATACGTCACCGGCACCACATAGAACTACAATATATCAAATTTAAAGGCACTGTACTCAGGGTTTAATCCCTCGGGACAAATTCTACGCTCCCCGCGGGATAAGATGGGATAGTCATATTCGTCACATAACACTACAATACTTCAAATATTTATAATTTCTTCATAATAATTCTAATTAACAAGTCCCGGTTTAATATGCTAACATAACAATTGAGGTGACCCACAACCGAGCACAACGTCGGACGTAATGAAAATGTACCGCATTAAGTTGGGATTAATGTTGTTTAATTTCCATAATATTATTATAACTCTCATGTTTGAATATAATCAACCGTTTACTTAATTACTTGAGATCCAGCGCGACAATGTATGTCGGTAAACAAAATAAGCTATTTAAACATAATACCCAAACATACCCTAATAATGCGTACCTACTCAGGAGAGGTCTTTACGTATGGTACAGACGCCGGCACATCCAGCTACTCCAATCTGTCAAATTTCTTTCATAATAAGCATAATGTTCACTTTCAATTTGGGAAATTTGACGGATTGGGGTCGCTTGACGTGCTGGCGTCTATGCGTCTGTACTATTTATTATCCTACAAATATTATAAATGCAAATGTTTGTTAGTGTATGGATGTTTGTTACTCTTTCACATAAAAACTACTGAACGGATTTTGATTAAACTTTGTCTATATATGAAGGTATTACATACATAGACTCACGCCGGTTTATGAGAGGGGTAGGCAGAAACAACGGATTTCCGTTTGTCATGATCTTGGTACACCTCTTTTGCCTCGTTTACTGCCATTACATTCTTCATACATGTGAGTATATGAGAATTACGGGGATTTCTCAAAAATGCAATTCACGGACCCACGCTCAGAACAACAATTAATGGGTCACACAAATAGTTGACCCGTGCGGGACTCAAAGCCAAAACGAGGGCGCCGAGGCTATAGCGAATCGACTAGCTCAACCAATGCGCCACATACCCACATTTTGAAATCGCCACTCCAATCCTTTTTGAAATCGCCACTCCAATCCCGTCTAGGTACGATAAAGCTGCCAATTATACAATTTTGTGATGCATTCTTGTTTCTTGTGTTTTATTTTACTTGTTTTACAATAAAAGCCATCTTATCTTATTAGTTTTAGGTGAAATTATTTTTAAAAAGCTAGCAAATCCCGATAGAGATACTCAAAATATAGCTCTATGCACAACCTTACTAACTCATGCTAAAGAAATCCTTTAACAACTTGTTATTTTATTCACACTTCGTAATTATTTTTTTATCAGGCCGATGATAAAAATACATAATGTACAAATTACAAAGATAATGCTTGCCGCTACGTGCAATATCATAACATTTGTTATAGCGAGGTCATTGACTCACTGCTGGGGGTACGCGCGATCTACGGATAGGTTCACACATATTACATACTTCATAACTCGTCAATTAATCTCGATAGATAATTCTCTAACCTTAATTCGGTTGCGGCCAACCTCAACGGACACTAGCCAATAACAAAGGACATACATAATATTATATGTACAGACGCCAGCACATCCAGCTACTCCAATCTGTCAAATTTCCCCAATTGAAAGTGCACCTTATGCTTTTGTGACAACGTTGAAAATCTATAAAAGAAATTTGACAGATTGGAGTAGCTGGATGTGCTGGCTTCTGTACCTAATAATGGTATCGAAATCTACCTATTTAGAGTGTGGAGAGATTGGCGATCTGTAATACAAGTCACTCAATCGTGATCGGTATTCAAATAAATGAAGGTTAAAAATCACTAAATCATTCGTTCAATCGGCTTCAACGTTGCAAATTGATTCCGGACCATTTAGACGTCCCATGGGCTCATGGAAGCCGATGAAACGAATGATTAGTCATTTTTAACCTTCATCAATTTGAACGCCGATCACGATGACCGAAGCCCCCCACACCTACTAATACAGGCACCAGTGTCTCAGATAGATTAATCCTAACTAAACCGTAATGTACACCTAGATTAAGTGTATTTAATGTATACAAATCAGTGTGAGAGAGGAAATATAGTTAGTTAGTCTTTGTGCTAACTCAGATGGACCCTCTATTACCTCAATCTCATTATTCGATGTGACGGTAACCCGACACAACCGGAAGGAGATCCGGCAGGGTATGCCAGCTTGATGTCGCCACGGTATAGAACTGACCTCTTCCGTCGGTTGACTCAGTCACAAAAATAATCATCCACTGACAAGGCATCAGAAATAAAATTAAAACTCCAGATGACTTGATAATAGCATTTTCTCGGTCTGAAAAACATTTTTTTTATATATAAGAGCGCAACATGCAAGTGGGTCACTTGATGGTAAGTGATCACCACCGCCCATGTACCCTCGCAACACCAGAGGAGTCGCGGATGCGTTGCCGGCCTTTAAAAGAGTCAGCAAACCAGTGTTCCTGACCTCACCCCGATGATCCGAACACCGGGAACTGTACATGTTTCATAATCTTTTCCCCACAATGACAAAGGATCAATTTAACCCACTTCCTTTCTATGTAAAACCATACTTGCAATATAAGAATTGTGCCCAAAGAATTGCGTCTGAGCAATACTTTTCTTTCGCAACCATTCTCAACAGAAAAGAGTCACACAATTTCTAGGTAACGGAGACAATGCTCAACAACTTATCATTATTTTTTCTAAATATAAACTACGAACGTGACTTCCTTCGTTTTGCCTACTTATTACCTACTCGCAGTTAATAAGTGTTGTTTTAATAAAGAAAAAATAAAACAAGTCATTTGTATAAATTATAAGGCGCCAACAGACGAAACTGGCGGTCAAATCAGAGATAATTACAGCTTAGAAGAGTTGGTTAGTTCGTCTAATCTAAAATAAATTAACGGGCATCTGTTGCCGTTTATGCATATTATAAAACTTGGAAGTGGATAATGAATTGACTGCACGTGTGTCGCGCTTAAGGTTGTTGCCTCACTACTGGCAGGGATCAAACTCGGAACACGTGAGTAGTTTTGGGTTCGATCCTCGCATGGGACATATATTATCTAGCTGTCTTCTTGGTCGAGCGGTTAGTGACCTGACTGATAAGCCAGGGGTTGTGGGTTCAAGGACCAATCCAAGTCAAATCTTTGTATGATGAGCACAATTATTTGTTGTGGTTGGGTGTAGTTTATGTATAACTAGCTGTGCCTCACGGTTTTACCCGCATTAAACTATATAAATTATGGCCTATGTGTTAATCCAGGGTGTCAGCGAATTCCATACCAATCGTTATTAAAATCGCTCCAGCCGTTTGGACGAGAAGAAGTAACAATCAACATCACAAACTTTCGCAGTTATAATATTAGTAGTATAGGATAAGTATGTAATTATAATATATAAGTATTTATACCAGTTGTCTGGTTGCTATAGTACAGGCTCTGTCTAGTTGGGGATCAGATGGCAGTGTGTATGTAATGTTTTAATTATTATTATTATAGTAACTACTTTTCAAACTATTGCTAATTTCATTTCATTTTTACAAAATTGTTACTTACTTACTGACAGATCGATATCTCAGAACATCGATGGAAATGTGTAATTTAAATTTGATTACTGCGACGAAAACAGAAAAAAATATTGCTTTCAAATTGTCTCTATATGTCATAACAAAATTTTATACAGAAATATTATCTAGAACTTAAAAAACATCTACTCTCATTTAAGGTTAGATCACCATCAACAATGATTAATTGAATTCCAAATCAAATCACACAATAAAAATTCCAACCATTATATCAATCAACATAATTAATCACCGAAATGATTTCTCATGACTTTCCGACGTTTCGTAATGTATGCTCATCAAATTTTTAATATAATAGAGCGGTCATCTTAAATTATTCTTTAAATTTATCGACCGACATAAATGTCGATCGATTCATCTGAAAGTACCTTTACATAAGATAAGTGTGGTATGACACATTACGAAACGTTCAAGGAGAAATGAGGATTGTAATATTATTTATTAGCTGTGCCCGCGACTTCATCCGCACATTTTGTTATGACTACGTGAATGTTTTCTATGTATTTAATTATTTATCTATCTATATAAGTATGTATATCGTCGCCTGGTACCCATAGTACAAGCTTTGCTTAGTTTGGGGCTAGGATGATCTGTGTGACATTGTCCCTAGATATTATTATTAATGTTAAATCAGAATATCTTTAACTAGCTGTGCCCCGCGGTTTTACCCGCGTTAAACTTCATAAATTATAGCCTATGTGTTAATCCAGGGTGTCAACTAACTCCATACCAAATTTTATTAAAATGGCTCCAGCCGTTTAGACGTGAAGAAGTAACAAACATACACACTCACAAACTTTCGCCTTTATAATATTATTGTGATATTTTGTCTCTTGTCGTTCATACAACTTTTCAACCCTCTTTCGACCCCTTACAACCTTTTTTTCGCATTTAACAGTACCCTATGTTCTTTCTCAGTCTCTGGACTAAATGTATACCAAATTTCATTTAAATCAGTTCAGAAGTTTTGCCGTGAAAGCGACAGAGACAGACAGACAGAGTTCCTTTCGCTAAAATGTATTATATTAGTAAGTATAACTAAGTATAACCTATGGCGCGGCGTTGCAATGCCACATAAAGGAACATTACAAAAAAAATTGTTCATTTCGCTAGTCGCTACCAAACTTTAAAGAATATCTCGCTTGGGAATTATGAGGACTGTGTGAAAATTCCAATAAAATCACTCCATCCGTTTTGGAGGTGATAAGGGACTTACATTTAAATAAAGATTTATATACTTATATAAAATTATTGTAGCCGAGTAAATTATTGCATGATTATGAGTGTTAGCATAATTAATAATTATTCGTAGGTATATTAATGTGCTTTGTTACTATTATTTATTTTTTATTACATACATATATACATACATAAACTCACACTCACACGCAATGCCTTTTTCCCAGAACGGTTGGCTGAGACAACGGATTTCCATTTGTCACGATCCTTAGAAGACAAAATAATGTAGCGTAAACCAGGCAAAAGGGGTGGGCCCTTTTGCCTGGTTTACGCTACATTATTTTGTTTTCTATTTTCATATCTTAATCATGATAATAACTGTTTAAAATGTTTGAAACTGACATCAACTAGATTAAATATAATTTTCAAAATCGGTCACTTAAATCGAGTAAAATACATACAAATAAAAACATACAGAAAAATTTATAGCCATCCTCGTTATTTTGATGTCGATAAAAAATATGCTTTCTGAATAAAAACATGTTGCAGTCTGCACTGGATGTAACAAACACAGGGAATTATTTAATACAATAAATGAAAAACAGGATAAATTACTCCTACAACCAGCAATATAACGATAGCATCATAAATTCCTAAGTATGACGGAACCAGAATATTTATTTGTTTATGGTCAGTATAGTAGTAGTATATAATATCCTAGGCCATTATTCACACACGGCCATCTGATCCCAAACTAAGCAGAGCTTGTACTATGGAACCCAGATAACTGACATACTACATATACTACGTTTCTTTTATAAATACATACTGATATAGTACATACTTATATAATAATAGTTGATTTGGCTTTTAGTAATTAAGGCGACGCATTGAGAAACAAAAACAAGCGAACTGAAGCACAATGAACAGCAGACTGCATATAAACGGTTTTGACGGGACACCAACGCTACATTAGCTGGTGTCGCGACAAATCATCATCATCGCAGCGGAAAGACAGCTGGACAGAGGCTTCCCACAAGGATCACTACAAAAGCCGTTTTGCATCCACCATTAATAAAAAAAAGATACAAGGTATTCTTAATACTGGAACTAGCACTAGGATTTTAAACTCACAAGGTTCTTTACGTTGTCATCTTGGAGATTGTACAATTGGCAAATGCAGGAAACTGACTCTACATATAATTATTTGGTATAACAGTACTCTTTATTCAACTATACGGACAAAATACGACATCATAATACCAAATTCTATACAGTTCAGTATACAATATCCACAAAAGGCCGGGCTTGCATCAAAGATTATTAAAAAAAATACAAGGATTTTTTGAATAGAAACTACCACCAGCATTTTAATACTCAAATCTTGGAGATGACACCATAAAGAAGCTGGCATAGAATGTTGTGAGCAATTGAAAAATTTGACTCTACATATAATTATTTGGTAAAACAGTACTCTTTATTCAAAATATGGAAGTATGTGCTCCATTGGCAAATGCAGAAACCTGACTCTACATATAATTATTTGGTATAACAGTACTGTTTATTCAAAATATGGAAGTATGTGCTCAATTGGCAAATGCAGAAAACTGACTCTACATATAATTATTTGGTATAACAGTACTCTTTATTCAAAATATGGAAGTATGTGCTCAATTATCAAATGCAGAAAACTGACTTTACACATAATTATTTGGTATAAAAGTACTCATTATTCATAATATGGAAGTATGTGCTCCATTGGCAAATGCAGAAACCTGACTCTACATATAATTATTTGCTATAACAGTACTCTTTATTCAAAATATGGAAGTATGTGCTCAATTGGCAAATACAGAAAACTGACTCTACATATAATTATTTGGTATAACAGTACTCTTCATTCAAAATATGGAAGCATGTGCTGAATTGGTTAATGCAGAAAACTGACTCTACATATAATTATTTGGTATAAAAGTACTCATTATTCAAAATATGGAAGTAAGTGCTCAATTAGCAAATGCAGAAAAACTATGACTCTAAATATAATTATTATAATAACAGTACTCTTCATTCAACTATACGAACAAATCATGGCACCATAATACCAAATTCTTTACAGTTCAGTATTCAATTATCTGCTTTATAAGAGAGCTCGTATAAACGCCACAAATTACTAGTTGCTGGGAATAAAAATTCACATCTCTATGTTCCATTATATCTGTATAATAACTGAAATTAATGAGAATAGGCATATTATTTAGTACGTGGGTGGAGAGCTCCGCTAGATTTGATTATCATTGGGATAATACGTTTTCCTAGACATGAGATCTAGCTAGGTAGTACACAAGGCTACACATCAAGCTATAGTTTTCCAGTATAAGCTGATCTCGCGATGTATAGGATTTCAATACAATGACAGGTCAGCTTATATTGGAAATGTATAGCTTGATATATAGCCGTATGTACACGAGAGGTTGAAATTAATGAGACTAGGCATATTCATTTCTTTCCCGGCCCCATACTAGAAGCATATAGATATAGAGGCTAGGCTGCTGTGGTGGTCTGAGTGGGTAACCCTTGGGACTTCCACATAACCCGTCGTCTCCCCAAACGGCGGGGACCAGGAAACGAAACCAAAAAGCACCACAAAAAGAATAGTCCCATTAGGTAGTACACGAGAGGTTGAAATTAATGAGACTCGGCATATTAATTTCTTTCCCGGAGTCATCACTAAAAGCATCTGGAGGCTAGGTTGCCGTGGTGGTTTTAGTCGGTAACCCTTGGTATTCCCACATACCCCGTCGTCTCCCCAAACGGCGGGGACCTGGAAACGAAATCAAAAACCACCACGAAATAAAAAAGGATATTAATGTTTAGGACCTACAGCGGCACTAGTTTTGCTTTCCATTGGGAAGACAAGTTTTCCCAGACATAGGATCTACCTATGTAGTACACAAAGCTACGGCATAGCGGTGTTTTACTCAAAGAGTAACCCGACTGGGGTAATTACCTCCACGTTACAGAATTTAGTCTCAGGTACATACATACATAGTTATTACTCACACCTGTTTACCACGATGTCAAGATCTTTGCACACCTCTTTTGCCTCGTTTACTGTCATTATATTCTTCATACATGCTCGCCGGTTTGGGGTACTTCTGACCTGGCCTTTCTTGAAAACGTCTCCAATTTGGTCAGAGAATGTTCTACGAGGTCTTCTCCCTCCGGATGTACCATTCACACAGACCAGGTATTCTTTTTTTTGTCAATCTTCTTGTTTCGTATTGTCTCAGGTACACACGGCTACGCATCAAGCTATACATTTCCAATATAAGCTGACCTTTCATTGTATGTAAATTCTATACAAAGCGAGATCAGCTTATACTGGAAATGTATAGCTTGATATGTAGCCGTGTGTACATACAGTTATAATAACTAAATATTGTGTTTCTATATAAGAGTAAGGTTGCCGGATTTAATTGGAGTCAGAGGATGGTCACTAGCGTCTCGTTAGTGGTGCTTCCAGTATAGAAAGCGTAAACAGTCTACAGTAACCGGTTGCCACAAGGTAATATGATGCTCAGTTCTACAACAAAATATCGTTATATTGTCCCGTAATCCCTCATTTTGTATGTTTATTGTATTAAAACCCGTAAGAGACCTCGTCCCTACACGATTAAATTCATATTAACACGTAGAATAGTATTTAAAAAACTCTTCAATTCCATCAATATAATTAACGGTACTCTGGGATACTCTGGGAACAGACAGAGTAACAGTATTGGAAGCTGATAAATAAAAGCTTAGGATATTCAGGAGAAGATGATAATTTTATTAACTAGTACCATGACAAGACATATATTGACAGGAGTGAATAAAAATATAATAATTCGAATATAAGATTTTACAACATGCCAGTGCTTTGATTAGTAATTAGAAAGTAGGTTTCAACAGATATAAATATAAAACATTTTCTTTTATTTCCCTATTTAAACACTAATAGTTTGCTCGTAAAGTTTAATTTCAACTTATTTCCATTTGACATCCATGACAAAACTGGAACTATGAGACCTATTAGGTACTACTTCTAATTTGCATACTCCTTTATTCCATAGAGCCGATTGTTTGTCTGTTGTTACATTCAACATAACTAAGCCCTAGAAACTCAAACGAACAGGAAATTACCACAACAGCACCAAAGACCACATCAACTTTAATTAACTAATTAATAACATACGTTAAAAGTCATGATATTTCATACGAAGTATTTTTAAATGCGAATCCACTCCATTCAGAACGGATGGTGAAGAAACACCGGTTTTATTAAATTACCCGAATCGGGAACTTCGCCAAAATATTCGCACACGTAAAAAAATAAAATATAATTTTCCTTTGAACTGGATATAAAAATTTCCAGACAACGTGCC
This sequence comes from Pseudoips prasinana, assembly GCA_951640165.1. Classification (NCBI taxonomy): domain Eukaryota; kingdom Metazoa; phylum Arthropoda; class Insecta; order Lepidoptera; family Nolidae; genus Pseudoips; species Pseudoips prasinana. The sequence continues at coordinate 13,806,431 of OX621254.1, forward strand.
AGAATCCGAGTTCAATTACCAACAGGGAAATAGAAGCTACTGCGTGACACAAGAAATTAAGAAAAAAAAAAACATAAACAAACCAATGCGCAAAACTTGAAATCCGTAACACACACACTAAACTAATGCACTAATTTCGTTATACGCGACATACAAAAATTCAGCACTTGATATTAAAACACTTTTTTTTTATTGTAACACTATTGGATTTCCGCACGCGTGCCGTAACCTTCGGCGAACGTTCGTCATACGAAACCTACCGCAACGCGACGCCTGTTATCGAACGAATGCTCCCGAACAGGGGGTTGCGGTGACGCGGGCGATGGTGCCGGCGAGCGGCGTGGCACTGCGGCGGCCGGCCGGCCGCGTGTAGCCCGTGCCGCTCCAAAGCCTGACGACCTAACTCCCGGCGCTGCCAGAACACTACAACACCCTAAGCACAAAGACACAAGGACGTATTTCCGACGCCGATTACGTAGAACGCCAATCGATGCTCCTGGAACAGGACAACAGATCTTTCCGCCTCCGCTCCCGTCACGTGACCAAAACGGCCGATGTGAAAAATTTTCGCTAATTTCACCGGCAACAACAACTGCGAATCGATTGCGAAAAATTGAATGAGCATACCGACATATTGAACCTCATCGGCATCTCGAATTACATTAGGCAATCGAATAAAAATCGGACACTTAGCGGCGCCAGTGAAATAAACAGGCTATAAATGCTTAAAATATGGAATCCTTTTACCATAATTTCCTGTTTTTAAAACGCAAGCATTTTGTGTAAAAAAGTTGAAGTGGAAGACTCGGGTTGAGAGCTTAATAAAATAAAGTGCACAAGGATCTAAAGTTCTAAAAAGAATCAAGATAATAAAAACGTATTGGCACTTATGAGGGTAGGAAGTTTGGAAGGAAATTAAGACCATAGTTAAAATACGAGGCAAGGCATAAGTCCTTATTATAACTGACACTAAGGTTGTTGGATGTCAGCAAACGGGCAAGCCCACACTATCCTCCCACGCATTATAAAACCTGAATCATTTTCATGCAGGAAATTGTTATTACTTGGCCCAAACCTTTAATATTAGCGTAAAAAAGGAAGCTGAACTACGTCATCCTGTTATTATTTTCATACAAAACAATACCAACGCTAGTGTATGCAAGTGTAAACATGTCTCTCTAGTGGATAATCTACTAATAATCAACAATTGTCTACCTGATCATGCGATGAGATAGATTTCGTGAATTTTAGAAGTGATATATACATACAATGGGAATAAAAAAAAACATAATACATACATACATAGACTCACGCCTGTATCCCAGAGGGGTAAGCAGAGACAACGTATTTCCATTTGTCACGATCTTTGCACACCTCTTTTGCCTCATTTACTGTCATTATATTCTTAATACATGCTCGCCGGTTTAGGGTACTTCTGACCTGGCCTTTCTTCAGAACGGCTCCGATTTGGTCAGGTTTAACATAATACAAAATATAAATTAACTGGCCTAATGTGAAATCTTAGTACCTTCGACTTCTAATTAAAAAAAAACAACCTGCCTAATTATAAATATGAGTACTCGTAGATCTACTCTTCCTGTAATATTTACGTAACGTACGTTTATGAAGCGAAATTTATTTCATTTTACTCTATTGTATTGGAAGTGGTTACCCTAGGGTCAGAGTTATTGAAGCCACCCAGCAGGCCTGTAATACGGCTTGACGTCTGTTGTCTAACGACTAAGACCGGGTTAACGTGACTTCCGAAGCTGGGAACAGATTTTAATGCAAGCTTCGGGGGCAAAAGGTATTTTTTTGGGTAAAGTAAGTCATAAGATATACCCGTGTGTGCATAAAGTTGAAATAAATTAAATTCAAATTATTTTATTTGCAGAAATATGGGTCTTACAATGTTCTTATTTCTAAATAATATTACCATATTAGCCTTTCGGCGTGCAAATGTCTTACACATAAAAAAATAATTTTAATTTATTAACAAACTAAATGTAAATCGAAGTCTTTAAATTTATTTAATAACTAGCTGGTGCCCGCGACTTTGTCCGCGACAATTTTGAATGATGACCAATGTAACTACTTATTACTTAAGCTTAATCTAAAAAATATAACTTTTAAAACAAATAAGCAATATAAATTGAATAAAACCTAACCTATAAATAACCTTACTAAGAAATAAATGAAAAACTACTTTGCTACTGTTATTTACAAAAAGGACCCGATATCATCACGCAAAAATCAAAGAATACATATCAATTGTCCTTAAGTATAGCCAGTAAGTTAAATAAAGTAAAATAAAATAACTACCCAAAAATCCTGAAATATATATTTTTAATTTTTAACTGAAATTCTAAGTACCAATTTTCATGCGTTTAACTTCATGTCGCAGTTTACATAGAAACTTACGTACCCTACTTTACGCCCTTAGTGGGGGGGGGGGGGAATTTTCAAATATTCAGAAATATATATTTTAAATTTTTAACTGAAATGCCAAATAACAATTTTCATGCGTTTAACTTAAAACGTTTCACATTTTTCATACAAACTTACATCCCCAATTTTACAGCCTTGGGGGTGGAATTTTAAAAAACCCTTCTTTAGTGGATGCCTACGTCATAAAAGGTACCTTCTGTCAAAATGTCAAGTCTTTAACTCCAGCCGTTTAGGCTGTGCGTTGATATGTCAGTCAGTATAAACTTACATCACCTATTTTATGCCCTTCGGGGTGGAATTTTCAAAAATCCTGGAATAAATATTTTCATTTTTAACTGAAAGGTCAAATACCAATTTTCATGGGTTTGACTTCAAAAAAGTCGAATTTTTCATACAAACTTACATGCCCTATTTTACGCCCTAAGGGGTGGAATTCACAAAAACCCTGAAATATATATTTTTAATTTTTAACTGAAATGCTTAATACCAATTTTCATGCGTTTAACTTAAAAATTGACACATTTTTCATACAAACTTACACCCCCTATTTTACGCTCTTGGAGCTGGAATTTCCAAAAATGCTGAAATATATATTTTTTATTTTTAACTATAAGGCCAAATACCAATTTTCATGCGTTTAACTTAAAAATTGTCACATTTTCCATACAAACTTACATCCCCTATTTTTCGCCCTTGGGGTGGAATTTCCAAAAACCCTGAAATACGTGATTTTTTTATTTTTAACTGGAAGGCCAAATACCAATTTTTATACCTTAAACTTTAAAAACGGCAAAGTTTCATACTAACTTAGCGCCCCTGTTTTACCTCCTTAGGGGTTGAATTTCGAAAAATCCTTCCTTACTCCTTGTCTACATTATAAAACAAACATTTGTGCAAAATTTCAGCTTTCTAGGTCCAAGGGTTTGGGCTGGGCGTTGATGAGTCAGTCAGTCAGTCAGGACTTGTCTTTTTATTTATATAGATTACACAATATGTTTGCTTAACCTAATTTATCGTCAAAGTATTCCTTGATTGTGTAAAAAGCTTTACGTAAAACGTATTCAGAAAGCCTTTTCTTAAATTCAATGTTGTAGTTTAAATCTGCCAGGTTGTGAGGTAATTTATTGAATATACTGGGGGCCATACAGAAAACGCTTCCATCGTAAAGACTTGTTCTATGCCCTCGTATGCATAGCTTATTCCTTAGTCTCTTACTTTTTAGGGACTCAAAAAGAACTTGGTTATTCCTGACAAACATAATAATCTCATACAGATACAGGCAAGGAAATGTCAGTATACTATATTTTATAAAAACAGGTTTGCAGGAATCTGTCTTTTTGAGGTGAAATAACGCCCTTAAACCCTTTTTTGCGCCTTAAATGCTCTTTCCCAATCTGATGAGTTGCCCCAAAATATGAGACCATATCTAATCACCGATGTAACGTATGCATGGTATGCAGTAAGGACAGCATCTTGATTTACTACCTATATATATTAAAATGAATGTTTGTCTGTATGTCCTTTATAGAATCGTAAACTATGCATTTGATCATGTGCCTCGTTGGTCTAGCGGTAGGGTGTTCACCCGCAGATAACGAGGTCCTGGGTTCAAATCCCGGGTCGGGCTAAAAGTGATTTTGGGACTTTTCTGTAAAAAGAAACATTTCTCAGCATCAGCTCGAAGTCAGGGAGTTGGCGGTATTATACCCCCGTGCCTCGGAGAGCACGTAAAGCCGTCGGTCCTGTGCCTGACCTCTTTCCGGTCGTGTCGCTAGGTGTCCCATCGGATCATGAGAGTGATGCAATAGAAAGTGCTCCTGTATTTGCGCACACACTTGAGCACTATAATATGTCCCAAGCAGATGGCTAATCTCTGTTGAGACTGGCCGCCGTGGCCGAAATCTCCGGCTTGGAGGACATTATTTGATCATGTCATGATCTTCAGCAAAGTGTTGTGCATGAGCCCACTAAGGTTTCTGAGTTGGTTCTACCAATCTCCGACAGGTGGCGACACCATAATTCATCATCAGTGGCAATTGTAGTGATCTTTGGGGATGCCGAAGTCCAGCGGTGGGACTTCTTTCAGCTAACATGATGATGACGATATTTATAAATTACTCTCATATAAGTGCGACTGAACTAATGGCAAGACTAGGTACTAAAAAACCGGCCACGTACGAGTCGGACTCGCGCACGAAGGGTTCCGTACTATTTATTATCTAATAAAACGTGCAACAAATTCACGTTTGTTGTATGGGAGCCCCCTTAAATATTTATTTTATTTTGTTTTTTAGTATTTGTTGTAATAGCTTCAACAGAAATGCATCATCTGTGAATATTACAACTGTCTAACTATCACGGTTCATGACATACAGCCTGATAACAGACGGAAAGACAGACAGACAGCGAAGTCTTAGTAATAGGGTCCCGTTTTACCCTTTGGGAACGAAACTATAAATTTTGATCATTAAACTTAAACATAATCTCTTTGACAATAACTTAATACAAGCTAGCTAAATATCATTGATATTATAAAAAAAAATTTATAAATGTTTTCATACAATCACTACGATGTGTACCTAAATATATATGTAACTAGAAATAATAATGTATACAACTATATTACTACAAACATGTTCTGACTATAATTTACAAGCGGCTTTTAAAGTCTACGTGAGTAAAAACATTTTTTGATTTATTTATTTTATTTAATAAGAAACCTAAAAAAGCGAGTACGAATCGCGTGTAAAAGCAAGTTGATATTACAAAAGAAAATAACAAAATAAAGGCAACACCTACAAAAATCATTTTCATTACAATATTCGCATCGTATTGCAACATTTGCAACCGAAGGCGAAGGCGGTAGATTGGAACGATCCTGTTTCAATACTCACAATATCAAATACGCCTCGTGATAGCTGACATGACGACGGCACATTCGATGTGTTTGGAAAACATTCCGCATTTGATAGAAAACGATGAACTCATGAATACTGTGTTTATTTTATTACTGGTACTCGCATTATAGGTTTAAATATCTTTATTACTTATTATTATGATATAATATTCGGATTATTTTATATATATATAGTGTCATGCCTGTATCCTCAAAGGATATGGTAGAGGTATATTACAACATCCACATTTTGCTGGTCTTAGTCCCACATTATAGAGGGGAAGGCAATATTTATTTAGATATGATGAATGAATGAATGTGAATCCATTGAATAGTCATATTTTTACTGTTTTTTTGTTGCAGCTTCATAGGCTACAAAATCCAGAAGGAGACAATTAGCGGTTGGCATCAACAGTAGATTGTTACAGTTGGAAGAGATGCATGTAGAGAAAGATATAGTCAGGAACACTGAGCCTGCAGGCATTAGGGGTGTCCTGTTGAGAGCTGTGTGGTCTAATGAGAAAATACTTTGACCAATTAAATTTATTATATCGGCATACTCCACATAATTAACTGTCTGATAAACAGTTTCCCTACTCAATTTTGCAATAATATAATAATACTATAATGGTTCATAAATGCAGTGGAAGTGGGAGCGCTGGGAGTATGTGTGGTGTGACTTTGAAGGACCGAATACGAGATAATGATGTAAGTTAGCGTTGTGCTGTGAAAGAGGATGTAGTCACAAATATTGAAAAAGGTATGCTGAGATGGTTTGCGGCGTTTAGAAAGGATAAATGAAAGAAGATTGACAAAAGATATATACCTGGCCTGTGTGAATGGTACAACCGGATAGGTAAGACCTCGTAGAACATTATCTGACCAGATCGGAGACGTTCTCAAGAAAGTCCAGGTCTAGTACCCTAAACCGGCGAGCACGTATGAAGAATATAATAACAGTCAACGAGGCAAATGAGGTGTGCAAAGATCGTGTCAAATAGAAATCCGTTGTCTCTACCTGCCCCTCTAGGAAACAGGCGTGATTCTATGTATGTATGTATGTACATGGTTTATATACAATGACTTACCGTTTCGTAACGTATAGGGGGAAATGTTGAAACCTACTTATAAAAAATACACGATGTATATATTTATTAACACAACAAACAGCTAGTTAGTAAATATCAACGATGTTTTTCCAACAGAATTGAATTCCAAGAAGACATTAACCGCAAACGCAAATTATGCTCCATTACTACAGGATTCGCAAAGCTCGTCAAACCATTGAAAGAGACCCGTTCCGCTCGCTGGATTTTTATGCCGTGGGAAAGGTAGACCAAACTAGTAGTTAGGATGACCTCCCATTGATTAGCACGACAGGAGATGCAAGAAAACATTATGAGGGAGAATTTATTTTATTTTTCCGCAGATCGTGGGTTTGATTACCACCCTGGACAGATATTTGTGTGCATGAACATGTTTGTCCTGTGTCTTAGTGTAATTATTTATATAAGTATGTAAAACGAAAAGTACTATATGCAATATATAAAGTTATCAGATTTCCATAGAACAAGGTCAGTAGTACTAGTACAGCTATTTGGGATCAGATGGCCGTGTGTGTAATGTCCCTGGATATTATTATTTGTAAGGAAAAAAATCTAATTATTAAGTTACATCTTCCTTCACTGCAATATTTGCAAAGCTTAACAAATAACATAGAAGAGGACCCGTTCCGCTCGTTAAAAATCTGATTCCTTTAATAAGGTAGAGCAAACTAGAAGAAGGATAAATCCTTCCTACTAGTTTGCATTGCCTGTTGTCAACGGCAATAGGATATGGAACAAATAAATAATGAATTAGTTACTTGCTAAAAAAAACTTGCAGAATAAAACATTAACTATTAATTTTGTTTCTTGCATTTCGTTGAGTTATATCAATCCTGAAAGAAAAATGATTAACTCACATTAAGCTCCGAAATGTATCCTTTCCTAACAATGCCAAAAATAAACATTCAGGTAAAACGGTTAACTAACAACATATTGATGATAAAAAATTTAAAATGTCAATTTATTGTGAGTTAAACTGTATAAAATTGAAATGACTAAAATTCTAGCTTATAACTATTCACTTATGTCATTATCTACGCTATATATAATTAAAATAACAATTTGTATTCTCGACTATACATACAGCGTTGATAATGAACAAATTACTCATAAACTAAACAATTGTAAAAGAAATTATTACTGAATTTTATATGGAAAGCGAACCGTTAAGCAATTCCAATTTCACCCGGTAAATATCACGCAAGATACGTAATAAATTGTATACTTTCTCAAGCCAATATTAATGTAAAAGTTAAACAGTAAAGATAAACGTTTGATTATTCCAAATTCATATTATTATCCAGCGCTATCTGATCCCTAGAGAAAAGTTCCGTATAATGCAAACATGAGGCACTAACGCATCAGCATAATTACAAATTTCTTCTGTCATACTAATGTTGTCTTGCATGCCGCTAATGTGCTGCAGCCTTTACGTGCCTCGTTCGAATTTACATTGCATTACTTACTTTAAACTCAAGTAGCTAACGTTTAATTTAATTCTGAAGCGTGTTTTGAGCATTGTTTAGTTACGATAAAGAGTCAGCTGTTGCATTTACGATAAGTGAGTAGATTAGGCATGCACGGCGCTTCAAAAGTTTATCTTTTGATAGGATTTCTTCACAAATATTGACATGAGTGTAATTTTGATGTTATTTTTAGACAGCCTTTGGGTAAGTATACTGCGCCAGGTGGGATGATACATTGGAAGAATGAGTTATTGCGTGTTATCCTTATTATAAATGCTCTGTCTGTTTATCTTTCACGGCAAAACTACTGAACCGATTTAAATGATATTTGGTACACAGACACTCTAGAGCCTGAGAAAGAACATAGGCTATTTTTTAATGCGAAAAATGGGTTGTAAAGGTTGAAAGAGGGGGGTGAAAAGTATTTAGAGGCAGAAGCTTAAAACTTTTTAGGCTTTGATTAGATATAAATAAATATGACATTCAAAGTTGGTAAAAGTTTTACCTTCAATGGTGTAAAATAACAATAGGGAATCGAGGGTAAAAGTTGTATGGAAATAGGCAAGGTTTATGTGGCAAGAAACAAAATATTAGAGATAATATAATGTAACATTTACAGAGTCATTACAAAATGTGCGGACGAAGTCAAAAAACTATCATCATATCAGCCGAAAGACGTCCACTGCTGGACAAAGGCCTCCCCCAAAGATCTCCACAATTGCCGGTCTTGCGCTATTCGCATCCAGCTGTTTCCAGCGACCCGCACAAGATCATCGGTCCATCTTGTAGGAGGCCTGCCCACGCTGCGTCTTCCGGTTCGTGGTCGCCACTCAAGAACCTTTCTACCCCAACGGCCATCGGTTCTACGAGCTATGGGCCCCGCCCACTGCCACTTCAGTTTTGCAATTCTTCGGGCTATGTCGGTGACTTTGGTTCGCCTGCGGATTTCGACATTTCTGATACGATCCCGCAGGGAAACTCCGAGCATAGCCCTCTCCATTGCTCTTTGGGTGACCTTGAGCCTTCTAATAAGGCCCATAGTGAGCGACCACGTCTCAGTTCCGTATGTCATCACTGGCAATACACACTGGTCGAAGACTTTCGACTTGAGACACTGCGGTATTTTGGACGAGAAGATGTTACGTAGCTTCCCGAACGCTGCCCAGCCGAGTTGGATTCTACGATTGACCTCCTTCTCGAAGTTGGACCTACCTAGTTGGATGGTCTGTCCTAGGTAAATATAGTTCTCTACAACTTCGAGTGCAGAGTCACCTACTTTCAATTGAGTGGGTGCAACATGGACGTTTGACATGATTTTCATCTTATCCATGTTCATTTTCAGACCCACTTGTTGAGAGACTCTGCTGAGGTCATCAAGCATTGTACCGAGGTCTTCCATGGTCTCAGCCATAACTACTATATCATCGGCAAATCGAAGGTGAGTGATGTACTCGCCATTGACATTGATGCCAAAGCCTTTCCAGTCCAGAAGCTTGAAGACGTCTTCCAATGCAGCGGTGAACAGTTTCGGAGATATAACATCTCCCTGTCTCACGCCTCGCTGCAAGTGGATAGGTTTCAAGATCTGGTCCTGGAGTCGCACTGACATAGTAGCGTTTTCATACAAACACTTTGTCACCTCGATATACCGGTAGTCAATTTGGCACCTTATGAGAGACTTCAGCACGGCCCATGTTTCGATAGAATCGAAGGCTTTCTCATAGTCCACAAACGCTAAGCACAGTGGCTTGTTATACTCTTCGGTCTTACCTCTTTGTATAACTTGCCGCAGCGTATGTATGTGGTCTATGGTGCTAAAGCCTTTTCGGAAACCGGCTTGTTCGGGAGGCTGGACGTCGTCAAACCTGCGCGCGAGACGATTCGTAACGACCCTCGAAAACAACTTGTAAACATGGCTCAGCAGTGTGATGGGTCTATAATTCTTCAATAGGGTTTTGTCGCCCTTTTTGAAGAAGAGCACCACCACACTTCTGTGCCATGCTTGTGGCGTTTGACCATCTAGTATGACAGAGTTAAATAACTTCTGAAGGGCCCGTAGGATTGGTGTACCACCCGCCTTCAGAAGCTCTGCTGTAACTCCATCATCACCAGTTTTTTATAAACTAATAGCTAGTTAATAAAAAACTAGCTATTAGTTTAATAAAATTCCAGAACAGAAATACACAAAAAACTCAAGGCATGCTGTAGGTCATTTGGATTATATTTATTGGCCTGTTAGTCTAATGGCTATTGACCTTGACTGGTAAACCACAGGTCGACCCCCGCGAAACAGCTTTATTTTTCAAGTGCGGGCGTTGAATCCCGTGGTGACTATTGTCTGAAACATTTGCATTACGGCTCCAGCTTTCGTAAAAAGACCGTAAGAATCTTAAAGGTTCAAAGATGTTCACAGTTCTCTTGTTAATTATGAGAGATGCGATGTATTTGGTATAAATTCTACTCAAATAAACCATCTACCACCGATTAACCAGCCCACTCGACATACACATGATACGTGATCAGTAGCCCATAGTCACATAACATAGTCTTCTAAGGTAAACAACATATTAGGTCTTTACCTATGAAATTGCCGTTCTGCAGTACTGGCCATTTCAAATCAAAATAATTTTTGTTTGGCTAAGAATTCTAATTTCAAATTAATTTTATTTTAAAAACATGGATTCTTTTTTCCAAAAGTAGTCATTTCTTTATTGATTAGTGTTACATTTTCATCGCATTTCAATCTTTTTCGTCATCATGGATACGTTAAAAATTCGAGTAATTATGGAATATGAGTACCGTCGTGGCAGCAACGCGGCACAAGCGGCACGCAACATCAACGACGTTTACGGAGCTAACACTACAAACCAACGCACCACCTGTTATTGGTTTGCTCGCTTCCGTTCTGGAAATTTCGACCTGAAAAATGAACCTCGCGGTCGTCCGAAGACTTTGGTCGACAATGACGAATTAAAGGCGGTTGTGGAAGCTGATGATACACAATCTACGGCTGAATTAGCAGCAGCTTTCGACGTTAGCGTCAAAACAATATTGGTCCATTTGCGTCAAATTGGCAAGGTAAAAAAGCTTGACAAATGGGTGCCCCACAAACTCAATGATCGCCAGCGCGAAGTACGCGTCGAGACGTGCCTTGCACTGCTCAACAGACACACAAATGAAGGAATTTTGAACCGCATTGTTACCTGCGATGAAAAATGGATTCTGTTTGATAACCGCAAGCGCTCAGCAAGTTGGTTGGATCCTGGTTCAGCACCTAAACAATGCCCTAAACGAAAACTTACCCCTAGAAAAGTGATGGTCACTGTTTGGTGGTCTAGCGCCGGTGTGATTCATCACAGCTTCTTACCAAACGGGGTGAGCATTACTGCAGATGTGTACTGTGAAGAACTGAGCACAATGATGGAGAAGCTGGCGCATCTCCAACCAGCATTGGTCAATCGCTCGTCTCCGCTGCTCCTGCACGACAACGCGCGACCTCATACTGCACAGCAGACGGTCTCCAAGTTGCAAGAACTGGGGTGGGAAGCTCTCCGTCATCCGCCCTACTCACCAGACCTTGCGCCTACAGACTACTACTTTTTCCAGAATTTGGATAACTTCTTGGCGGGAAAAAAATTCAATACCCGAGAGGCAGTACAAAATGCCTTTGAAGAATTTGTTGCCTCCCGTCCAGCTGATTTCTTTAAGAAGGGCATCAATAAACTGCCACTGCGATGGCAAAGATGCATTGATTGCATGGCTGATTACTTCGATTAATACAAATAAAAAAATTCATGAAAAAAATTCGTTTAAATTTTTTCATACAAAACGGCAATTTCATAGGTAAAGACCTATTATTCACAGCAAAGACCTGCGTAAAAATACATCTTCCATTTTTTCCCGTAAAGCTGTAAATTAACTGAAGCTTCAGCTGAAAAGAAACGCGCCAACTCGCCATATCTGTCACCATACATCTTGCTTCATCACACTTAGTTGGTTCCAGCTGAATATTAGTCACGACAAGGAAAATGCAATTACGCGACACCCCGGGTTGGAAGAAAGTTAAGTTGGATATTAGAATTATTTTCATTTAAACGCTACTATAAAGTATGAAAAGCGTTTTTGTGTTTTAAAGTAAAACGTATCCCTCTGCTTATATTCACTTTGTAACACAGATTATCTGGAGTCATATATCTCATTCATTCAACTGTTAAAAGACAAAGAAGAAATATGTTTCAATATATCCCGAATATTTTATAAGCACCCCGTACCAAGCCCGTACTTCGGAAATAGATCTAGTTTCCGACTGCACCTTCGCTTGTGTGACACTTCTTCCAATCGATCAGTTTTATAGGATAGTTGCTTTTCTATATGAAAGTCTGGACCAAGATGGTTAAGTAGTTGAGACATGAAGAAGTAATAACCAGCGTAAAAATCAAAGAAACACACTTAAGAAATTACAGTTTGGTAGTAATTTTAACATTGGGAAGTATGAAGATGGATTCCACATTTTTATGTGAGTTTTATTGAAAACGTTCATTTTTGTTAAATCAAATACTAGCAGGTATCACTTATTATACGTAATATTGTCAATTATACAAGAAACTCATAACGCATATTAAATGTAATCAGGGGAAACGGAAACCATACAAAAGCAGAAGAAACTTTATAGTTTCTTCTGCTTTACTTAATATATAAAGTAAACTTTATATTTATATATTCAGTTTTGATTATTGATTTCCTTGACAGCAGTCAATAACTTTAGTATAAACTTACGCTTATCCAATGTTGAAACTATGAATTAACTACTACTACTAGAAATAACATTTAACTAAATAATAAAATCATAAATTAAATGTGATATCAAAATGTTTCCATACAATCCGTGTACTTAAATATCTATACGTATCTAGAAATATTTCATCATTCCAGTCGAAAGACGTTCACAGCTGAACAAAGGCCTCCCTCTAGAAATAATTATGTTTAATTAACTATATTACTACTATTTACAAGCGCTTTTTTTTAAGTCTACGTGAATAAAAACCTTTTCCTATTTTATTTTATTTATTTATGATCGAGCCCTAGAACAGTCCAATCAACATTAGATGTTAAACTTAGAAAACGAAATCAGAACAAAAGCAATGGTTTGGTAGATAAGAACGTTAGCTGTTATCTACTAAACCAATTGATGTTATTAGTTCTAAGAGTAAATCTTGTGTTAAAGTCCTGTTGCTGTGACTTTAACACAAGATTTACTCTTAGAACTAATAACATCAATTGGTTTAGTAGATAACAGCTAACGTTCTTATCTACCAAACCAATTGATGTATGAAGAGTAAATCCTGTGTGTTAGGAAACATCAATCGCTGAACAGCAAACAAGTTTAGCATTTGCCAAGTGCCAAACTTGCCAAATTCCATGGCTAGGTTTGCGACATCAAGGGAAATGTCGATCGAAGTTCCACAGTTCTCATGGATTGTTCGCTGTTTCGTTGATTTAGCTGTATCGTCCTAAATGTCATACAATTAGGTCCCGGAGCGAACCAAATAGTGTTATAGAGATTTTTTTATGAAAAAAGATACTCTGGAACGTCCAAGTTCTCGGGGAATTCGTAAAGTTATCGCTCTTGACGTTTTCTCGCTTGTATACTGACATAGCAGCGCAGATTGAAGAAAAAGAGGAGTTACACAAGTAACTACTTTTTTATAATTGCTTCTTTGTATATGTTTAATTTTGTTGCGGGATCCAAATAGTTGAAGTAAAGCTCCAGGACGTGCCTGAGCCTCACCGTTCAGTGTCATTTTAATGTGTGCCACCGTTGATGCTAGCTAACAGGAGTTATAGGTAGGAGAATGGGACTAGTCCCGTATAAATAAAGGCACCCACATATCTTCCGTCAAAATGAAATTATTTAATTCATCATGTAACTATAATGATATAAGCACGCATTTATGCACTATAATATGTCCCGCAAAGATGACTAGCCTTATTGCGACGGACTATTATGTTGTGGCCCCATGAGAAAGTTTCAGCCATAACATTATAGTTGTTTTAGCGGATATTTCCTACATTCCTTGCTAGCACTAAAATGTTCCCCATGTTTCCATAAAATCAAAAATTAAAATAAATTAAGCTTTGAAACTGAAACCAATTCTGTGGAAATGTCTCATTTCCGTAATTTTTCCTGGGATAGGCAAAAATAATATCAAAAATATATAAATATTGTAAACATAGGTATTGCGTTTTTCTAGAATTTAGTATTAGAAGCTTTAGTATAACATAATAGTTTAAAAATCTAAAAAACACGCTTTTAGCACGGACTAAAAATTACAGCATACCCTTTCATTTGATACCCATATCATGGGGGTGGATTTTAAACAGCCAGTCCGCCCATTTTGGGGAGGCCGCCATATTGGATTTGTAATGTCGTTTCTTAGCTAGTCATTTATTGTCATCAGAACTCAGAGCGTGTGCAAAATTTTATCCTAATCGGAGACCGGGAAGTGGGTCAAATTAATATTCCAAGATTTTCTTACATACATAATTAGTTACAAGTGAAGGTAATAAAAGCGTGTTAAAATAGGTAGATGTAGAAACCAATACCTCGTTAAATGTCCTAACTACATATAATATATAATAATAAATCCTTTATTTTCAAGTATCCATGACTAATTTTTGGTAAGTAATACATAAGAACAAAAACTTAAGCCTATGTTAGTAGATTACAAAAATATTAAAAACTGAAATAACAAATAAATTTAAAAAAAAATGTATTACAATCAACGCTGCACCACTCCATGCGAAGTTGAACAGCAGTGATTGACATAGATGCAGTCCAGCCTGTCTGCAATCATTGCAAGTATATTGTTTGAGCTAGCCCGCACCCTGCGCACCAAAGATGCACACCTTTTGCGCATAGTAGTTACAAAACAGTCTGCTCGCGCTTCAGCGAACATCCCTGACGCGCTACAGAAGCGGGGCAGCCCCAACAACACCCTGAAATCATTATTGTATTGGATACGGAGGGCATTGTAAGCTTTTTGAGTATATCTAGCCCACAGGCTGCATGTATAGAATGATGTGCAATAGGCTCTGAACAGGGTAATTTTTACAATTTTTGAGCATCGTGCAAACCTGCGGGCTATCATGTTCACTCTCACTGACAACGCCCTCCTTTCCCTCTCCACGTCATCATTGTCTCTAAGACCGGGGGTTAGAACATGCCCCAAATATTTAAAAGTAAAACATCTTTTTAAAGGAGTTTTATTAAGGAGAATTTGTGGCATAGTTTCAATGCTTTTACCCCCGGTTTCAAAGACCATGATTTCGCTTTTCGCTGTGTTATAAGATAGACCGTGACTTTTTGAATACTTTTCACATATCGCAATCAGTTTTTGCAGGCCACAGGGGGAGGCGGACAAGATGCAGCTGTCATCGGCGTAACTAATGTTATTAAGGGATACTCCGTCAATATGACAACCCAATCTGGTAACGTTCAGTTCACCAATGACATCGTTAAGGTTAAAAAGCACTGGCCTGTTGTTCTGGTGGTTAGAGACCCTGATTGCTAAGGTCTTGGACAAGTGGTGTGACAAGCAAAATTGTATGTTCTGTATCTGGATATAATTCATCTATAATTTAATGTGTTTTATATAAGTATGTTTATGAGTTGTCTGATAGCCATAGTACAGAATCTGCCTAGTTTGGAATCTGATGGCAGTGTGTTCGTCGTACCGCACTGTGTGGATGGCAATGGGGCAGGATTTTTGATAGACGAGGAGAGAACAGAACGAGAAGTTGTGTGTGTCAATTTGGGAGAGTCTCAAATACAAAAAGAGTTACTAACAAAGTCGATGAGTTTAATGGGTTTCAGCGACCAAAAGCTGAATAAAATACCTTAATTAATTAAAAAAATACGACTCATTAGACCAATTCAATATCTGTAAGGTCATTATTCGATGCATATAAACTTAATATTAAAAGTCTATCATATATATTCCAATAATACATACAAATAAGTAACCTTACTCCAGCCTAACAGTTAACCGTTTTGAAAACAGTAGCGGTAATGATATCATTACAATAACGACGGCAAAATGCTGACAGTCAGCGGTACCAACTACCGCTAACATTACCGCTGTGATAAGTAAACGAATGGTATAAATCTTACACTAAAGACGCTTTTCCACCGCACATTCACGTTAAGAAGGGTTATGAAAATTATATTTGGATCAACTGTTCGTTTATCATTTCCAATTTCGGATAATATCTAAAAAACAGTGATTGAATAAGTTCGTCTAATTTAAATATTATTACCGTATAAATACCTATTATTAACATATACCGGGTGTCCCAAAACTCAACGTCAAGCCGAAACGGGGTGACAGGATTGATCATAACCATCACGAGAAAAATCTGAAAAAAAATCTATCCCATGCAGTTTGAAAATTATGGGCATTTTAAGAAAAACCTAGAAATTTGATCAAACTGTACCATTTTTCGGTTATTGTGGTTATTATTTTTTATTTTTGTTCATTTGAACTTTAGAAACGTAATCCTAAATAACATTTCTAGAATCCCAATAAAAAATAATGACACAATTGCCTTAAGTTCCCGAGAATTGAGACTATTTGTTAAACTACGAATTTAAAATTTTCAAGATTCGTCGACTTTGACAGGCCCTCCTATAAAAAAAATGTACTAGAGTGCCTTGGCAAGTAGCATTAAAAGTTGGCGCATTTAATCAGAATTCTAAAATGGTACAATACTTGTTAGTTCCATACAATAGAAAAGAGTAAAAAAATTAAAACCTCAAGTAACCCGATTTTTGCTATCAGATTTTACTCAGTTAAAATGTTTTTAATTCGCACAAGCTCTAGGTAGGTTCTTAATTTTAAGGCAAAATGATGAGAGAGATGGATAATGGGTATGTTTGCCATGAGTGGACGTACCACTAGCAGATCTTCGCGACATGTGGTTTCAACAAGATGGCTGCCCAGCGCATTTCGCAGTGCAAGTAAGAGATTTCCTTGACCAGGAATATCCGGGAAGGTGGATTGGACGTTCGGGCACTATCTCGTGGCCCGCCCGTTCACCAGATTTAAATCCCCTGGATTTTTTCTATTGGGGAGTTCTCAAAGAAAAAGTTTACTCAAAGCCCATTGAGAACGTAGCCGACCTGCGTGAACGCATTTCTCAAGCAGCTGAGGCGATCAACTCTCGAAGATATGCCCGACTAATAAGTAGATCTTTTTTAAGAAGATGTAGGGCTTGTATTGAGGCTGATGGTAAACAATTTGAACATTTATTTTAATAAAAAACGTTATTTCTCTATCATCTGACTTTTATTCCAACAAACCTAATTATTTTACTAATTTTACTAACTTTTTTTCACTTTGGTAAAAGTGGCGTCACTATCTGTCTCGCTCACTCATGGCGAACATACCCATTATCCATCTCTCTCATAATTTTGTCTTAAAATTAAGAACCTACCTAGAGCTTGTGTGAATTAAAAACATTTTAACTGAGTAAAATGAGATAGCAAAAATCGGGTTACTTGAGGTTTTAATTTTTTTACTCTTTTCTATTGTATGGAACTAACAAGTATTGTACCATTTTAGAATTCTGATTAAATGCGCCAACTTTTAATGCCACTTGCCAAGGCACTCTAGTACATTTTTTTTATAGGAGGGCCTGTCAAAGTCGACGAATCTTGAAAATTTTAAATTCGTAGTTTAACAAATAGTCTCAATTCTCGGAAACTTGAGGCAATTGTGTCATTATTTTTTATTGGGATTCTAGAAATGTTATTTAGAATTACGTTTCCAAAGTTCAAATGAACAAAAATAAAAAAGAATAACCACAATAACCGAAAAATGGTACAGTTTGATCAAATTTCTAGGTTTTTCTTAAAATGCCCATAATTTTTAAACTGCATGGGATAGATTTTTTTTCAGATTTTTCTCGTGATGGTTATGATCAATCCTGTCACCCCGTTTCGGCTTGACGTTGAGTTTTGGGACACCCTGTATGTATAATACCTAACACACACCTACTGTATGCTACCTAGACTAAGTTAATTTTGTTGATTACCTATAGTTTGCCATAGTTGCTTGTTACTAGTTTTACCGTTTCATATGATATGTTGTAGATAAAGTTGCTGGTTGTGTGATTAACTAAGTCATTTCTAAGAAATACTGTATTAGTATTAAGCAAATTACGCAATTGTTTGTTGCCTCAAATAAAAAAGAATAAAAAAGTCTGCCAGTTATAACGGAGTTCCCAGGGTACGTGTCCCGAACATATGGGACATGGCGCAAAAGAGAGGCACCGGAGCAGCATACCCACGTCCCAGGGGCTCCTCCCATCAGGCACCAAGAGACGTCCACGGCAGGTTAGGTTTAGTCGGTGCGAGTCGGACATACCCACCCGCAGACACTTTTTGGGGTAGCATGAATAGGCATTCGCCCTGCCTTAATAAAAATAAAAAGTTACAATGGAGTATATATTAGTTGCACAAGTACAGGTGTAATCTATTTTGTCACACTCTCATGATCCAAACGGACCAGCTAGCCGACACCAACGACCGGAAAGACCACAAGTGTAGGACTGACGGATTTACGTGCTCTTCGTGGCAACGGGGGTGTGTTACTGCCAACCTCTTGTCTTCTTTATTATCAAAGAGGCAGGAGAACTGGTCCTTTATAAGAGCATAACAAGGGATAACGTAGCAGCAAGATAGAGTTTCCAACGACTACTTGTTAAATTCCCTTCCATTTCTATAGATTACACCAACCAATACCAGGAGAGGTAAATAGGAACAAATTTGAAAAGTTTTAGCTACCCCGACATGCTGAAAAGGTGGCAGGTTAGGATATACCGAAAATATATAAACAAAAAACATATACTACATTAAATATTCTTTTCCACATCACCAGCAAAGTTACATAACAAGAAGACACGAAAGACATCACGACATAGGTATCATCGAGTAATATTTGTATTATTTTAACTGTTTAAACACAGTACACAGTTATACAGTTCTAGCTTGGCGAAATATGTCTTGCTAGACCTCATGTATGGAAAACTTTTTTTTCGCGCAAGTACTTTTTTAAAATAAAATAAAATAAAAAAGGTTTTTATTCACGTAGACTTTAAAAAAGCGCTTGTAAATAGTCAGAACATGTTTGTAGTAATATAGTTGTATACATTAGATATTATTTCTAGTAACATAGATATTTAGGTACATCTTGTATGAAAACATTTATAAAATTTATTTTATTACAGAAATGATATTTAGCTAGCTCGTATCAAGTTATTGTCAATATCTGATATTTATGCTAGGGACTAATAGATATATTATGTATCAAAAGCAACCCGATTGTGAACTGTGGTCCATCTCTCTATTTCAAGCAAGTTATACACAGAATGAAGCAAAGTAGAAACGGTTAATGCTATTATTCAAAGTAGCTACCTGGAGAAAGTCTATCTCAATATTATGAAGACGATTGCCTAGCTCTCCAGTAATCCTAATTTCTT
Organism: Pseudoips prasinana; assembly: GCA_951640165.1. NCBI lineage: Eukaryota > Metazoa > Arthropoda > Insecta > Lepidoptera > Nolidae > Pseudoips > Pseudoips prasinana. The sequence goes on from OX621254.1 coordinate 13,825,885, forward strand.
CATTACCACCATCGCGTCCCGCTTATGGAAACACTACTTAAACTTTGTACAGAATACATAACAAAAACGTGTGAAATCAGACTATTGTCTTCCATAGTAGCGCTTACTGTAATTAAGCTCCGTTCGTAATCGTTAATAACATCGTTTCATTTTGATGAGATGAGGTCACTGTTGGTTTTTTCTCGAGACAAATGACGAGTAATAAATTATAGGGTACTCTGAATGTGGGTGCTAACTGTCAAGATCTTTGAAGTTCAAGATATAATGAAATTATTTAGATAAAAATTGGCAATTCAAGAGTTGAATAGAACAATATTAATCCTGAAATATGGTTGTGATGGGACACGTCACAGACGACAAATATTGCAAATGCGATACGATTCTTGCCACTTTAATTAAATCTTTTGACAGTATCAGGTAGCAAGTTGTCTTTTCATGTCTTGTCTTGGTAGGGGTGTACTTGCGTACTTCGACTACTTCGACCCTGCAGAATCTTTTGTACTCACCCCCCATTAGATTTTATTCTATCGCTAGTGCCTCGAAAGCAGTCTGCACATAGTTCATAACGTTTGTTAATGGTGGATCCTTGTAAAACCAGGAGTTTAGGATATGCCAGCCCCAGGACGGCTTTTAGCAAGTAGTAAGTTCCTACGTGTTGTAGATGTGTAATACTGAGAATAATAGTCCCTGCTGTTGTTGCGATAATAAATCCCCATAATATCGGATGCACATCGACATGGGTTGGACATAATTAATAAAAGACAAGCCGAGTATAATAACACTTGCCGACCGCAATAGTCGGCGAGTGTAATTATAGATAGCGAAAGGTAGAGAACTAAGAATCCAAGGGGTTTTCGAATGATGCATTAATATTATATAGTGGAAAAATTGTATGTATTATGTTATGACACAAATACTTAACAATAATTCACTTTTAAGAATTATATATACATCTTCGCTTCAGCTTCGTTAATTTGATTTATTACAAATTGTTTCGTCGCCAAACAGGTACGTTGCAATTGACATACCTGTGTATCTACGACGCTGTCCAAGGTTACCAGTCATGACTAAAGTCAAACGAATTCAAATCATCATGATCTATCTTGATGATTTGCTCGGTGGTGCTACCTTCTTTCTCGGCAAACGCTTTATCTTCTTAATACGACCCTACTTCTACTTTATCTTAGGTTTCATTCATGTAAAACTTCCATAATGTCTTTTATTAAATTCACATGCTGTATATCAAGTGTTCAAACATCTTTCCTTTCAACTATATATGTGTTGATGATGAAAAATCCAAACCCAATCTAAATTAATTAAAGCAAATTCAAATATTTAAGGCAACATAATTTATATTCTTGTTAATGTTTTATTGCAGTTGTAAACAATACGCGCAAACCATTAGTGATTGACAAGTGTAACTTGAAACTACGAATCTATCACTCCCACGTAACACGTAACCTAGAAAAACACAATTAGCGTGTTTAACTAAACACAGACTAAAAATGAGGATTGTCTTTTATACTCATTAAAGTAACGTACCTATTTTACGTTCCCATTTATTACTTTCGACATAAAGAGGTATTTGTGTTTCTGTCAATGGAAAAAGCATCAAAATCCGCGCTTTGCACATTTGAAAAGTACAGTGCCCCGGACAATAATAGATCTAGGGTCGCCTTAATGTCACATTTGTTCAAGAAACACGGTTTATTAGCTTCAAACTTATAAAACTACAATTTTCTTTCAGTAAAAGAACGATTTATTTCGTTCCCAGCACAGTAAGGAATTGATTCACGGTATGGCTAAACAATTTTTAAGATAAAATGTGCGATATTTTTGTATTTTAACAAATATTTTTGTATGCCAACCTCGCAATCAATTCTCAGACAGCAAAACTTTGCGGGATTGTGATATAGTATAACCTAACATATTATAAAGTACAGACCAGCACCTCAAGCTACGTCAATCTGTCAAATTTACCCAATTGAAAGTGAACCTTGTGCTTATGTGATAAAGTTGAAAATTTATAAAAGTAATTTGACAGTTTGGGATAGCTGGATGTGCTGGCGTCTGAACAACGCAATTTACATTTATTTTCAATACAAGTAACCTTATTATATTAAACCTAGTAATTTCTCTATCCAAAACTAATTTACAAAAAAATATATGTAGTATAATAAGAATCTAAAACAATGTTAAAAAAGAATCATATCCATTATTAAGTCAGGCGTAAAGTCAGAAATAACAGCGTCACTACTATGCTTAGCCTTCACATCAATACCAATATTAAAAATCGAAATCAGATCCTTATTTTTCGTAAATAAGGTCCACTATGTATTTATGCTTTTGTGAAAAAAAATGTGTTATATATTATTTATATATCGTATAGGAAGTCGTTACCCTAGTATCAGAGTTGTTCAAGTAGGTCCAAGTAGGCTTCTGACATGGCTTAACGGCTGTTGTCTAATAACTACAACCGGGACCGACAGCTTAACGCGCCCTCCGAAGCATTTAAGCAATTAAAACACTTTGGTGGTCACCCATTTAAGGACTGACCGCGAGCCTAATTGATTTGTCTTGGCGATCACTTACGGACAGGTGAGAACATCTAGCTATGAACGCCTCGTATAGTATATAAGGATATAGAGTAATAACTTTAAACATATACATATAAAAAAATAATTAATGATATTTTTCATCAATTTCAATGTAAGTATTTTAATTATCCGAATTTATAGTGCACCTACTATAGTTTTATCTGCATCACCCAAAGGTCGACTGGTAGAAAATGCCTATGGCATTAAGTCCGCCTGTACTTGTATATATGTGTATATATATGTGAATGATTTTTTAAAATAAATGTACATAAATAAATATTGTGGTAGACCTCAACTTAATTCCCTAGTCTGTTAGAATTGTATGAACTGGCAGTCGTCAACTGTACTATCATCAGCATTCGTGATCACTACCCATCTGACATGTAATCACATCGAAGCGCATCTGCGTACCTACTTACTCGCGAACAATAGCCTAGCCACATAATGGGATGACGTTTAATAACTCTGCCTACATGACTAACTTAGCGTACTGTTCGTTTCGTTCGAATATGATTAGCATTTGATAAGTACCACAGACCTATGCATACAGAGACCTTCAACCGATGGGTAACACAGCTTAAAATTTGAGATTCAACTTTGTTACCAAACGGACACAGTTGAAATGCTCGCTTAAACAATTGAGAACAATACCACTTCACGCTTTTTTGTTTTTGAGCATGACAATTTAAAATTTTGTTTATAAATAAAAAAAAGTATTGAAAATTATGTTTATATATAATAATAATATGTAGGTAATACGAATAACTTCTCTATATGTTTTAAAGTATGGAATTAAATTCTATATGAATAAAGATTAGGACGAAGGTATGGTCTACAATCTACATACACACTAATATTATAAAGGCAAAAGTTTGTGAGCGTGTGACTGTGTAAGCGCGTATGTTTGTTACTTCTTCACGTCCCAACGGCTGGAGCGATTTAATAAAATTTTGTATGGAATTAGCTGACACCCTGGATTAACACATAGGCGCGCAAGTTTATCCGCGGGTAAAACCGCGGGGCACAGCTAGTTCATCATAAACATAATTTATATCTGAACTTTAAAACATATACAGTACAGTAGTCATGAGTTTTATGGCGACCTATCGGACTTACAAGACCGACCGACACTTACACCACTCGAAAACAAGGTTGAGGTTGAGATCGCCATTCACAATAATTATTAACTACGTGTAACAGAAATGGTGGTCATGGTAGACGCCTTACTACTGCTTGACGCCTTGGTGTTTCGGGTTCGATCTCCGCACAGGACAAGCATTTGTGTGACCCATACAAGGTGTAACATAGTTAGAGGACGTATCTTAAGGAGTGCTATCTACCCATGAAACTGAAATGATATAAATAAACCAGATTGTGAAATACCAAAAACTTTTTCTACCCCTCCGTACAATATGGGTCAGCTTATCATTATTCTTGTATGCGAATTTAATATATTTTTTGTGTATTTCACATGGTTATATGCTGCACGTTGTTCAGCTACTTAGGTAAATTAAGCTCCTAAACTTAAGTCTAGATCTTGTAGATGTACTGGGCATGCTGTGTGTCTATAAATCACATATTTATGGACACACAGAATGCCTTATGCCATATATATTCAGAGATATATTATTACCATCCGCAGCGATAAAATCGAACTAGAATTTCATGATGTTAACTGAACTAAGTACTTAAATTTGTCGACGCAATATAAAGACCTTGTTACGCGTGATGGTTATATTTAATAACCCATAATCATCATCCTTCTAACATAATGATGCCTCTCGGTGATGAACAATCTCTTACCATTTATGTTACACAGAGATAACAATTACCTATTGCTGCTTTGATAGGGACATCATTCATGGAACAGTTTTTATTCCATCTAATATAATTAACAAATATTTTATCTCTGACTCATATTCCTCCTTGCAAACAACAAAAACCGTAGTCACAAAAACACAAACAAATGGCTCTATAGAGACAAAAACTACTATTTACAAATAATAATAAAAAATATCATTCACCCTTACCCGCATTTATGAATATAATCGGAACGTTGCAATCTAAACGGGTAGCAAATTGTTTGAACCGAATAATCGAAGCGAAACAAATGCAGAACGAATCGATTATAATAAGCTTGACTTATATAGGTTCATCAGCTGCTTCGTGACAATCAATTAATGATTAATTTGAATAATGTTTAAAGGCTGCTTTACTTTTTCGAAATGAGCATGTTTTTTTAGTAGCCGAACACAAAGATAAATGTCCTTCAACAAACTATCTATTATACTTACTTGTTACTTTTGTAAATATTTATAAAACATTTCAAGATCAAACGGTTAGCAATATGACTGTTATTTTTTTTATATATTACGCCATTCATTTATTCCATATCCGATATTCCATTCCTTCGTTATTGGTGAATCGGGTTTCAAAGAAAGAAAGATATTAATTTATTCTAAACCAAAACACATATAAAAGAAATAAACAAACAAATATAATAAAGCAAGCAAATACATACACCTGTGTCAAAGAAAAAGCCCATACCTTTAGCTACAACAAGATATTCATAATTATTTATTTATTCTTCCGGTCCCATTCAAATCAAAGATTGTTTGTTCAAACTGATAACAAACATGAGACTTATATAGAAAAGCTGAAACACACAATTTTTTGAAGTGATAACTGCTTTAGGCGCGTTGAGCACTTTTTGATTTAACAAAAATCATGGAACTCGCACCATCGTCATGTCACATTTCCTTCCATTTTAGCCAGACCGAAATAGCACCATCTCAGCATGTGCTAAAAGATTTTATTGTTCTAGCGCTGGTAATCCTGATGGTGCCGAGTGATTATCACGGAACAATTAACTCAAAAATAAATTATTACTTCAAAACTTCAAACTTTCATCAAAATCTGTTTCATAGTTTTTGCGTGAAAGAGTAACATACATCCATACTCACAAACTTTCGCATTTATAATAGTAGTAGGATTACGCGACATATACAGTCGTCAATATATTCTGAATACGACCAATTAAAATTTCTCTTACTCATACGCAGCGGTCAATATCGTTCGGACTTCCAATTAAGCAATTGGAATTCGCCGGCTTCTGCATTCTGGGAGAGACCAATTATTTCCGAATATGTAATGTATATTCCAGGTAAACAGGGAATTGTGTTCTAGTAAATTTTTTGCTTCTACGTTAGAGTAACGAAATATTTTCTAATTTAATTCTCTACGTCATAAGTGCCATAACAACATTAATGTAATTAAATTATCTAATAGGCGTATTAAACGCTAGGAATCAAATGAAGCTGTTTAACGGAAGTTTATTTACAGACCAAAAAAAATCTTTTTTTTTTTGCTTTTAGGCGATTTCTCTGTTGTTAGTGAACCGGTTGAAAATTCTTTTTTTATTCTTTAGAGTATACACAATATATATAGGACAATTCAGAAATATACTTTCTGAATTGTCCTGTATATATTGTGTATACTCTATATATATTGCGTCCTATATACTACTGTTTAGATCGGTTGATTTGATGAAAAGTTGACGTCGGATATTTTTTTTAACCGTATGAAAAAAAGAGTTACTCAATTGCGCACGACTGTATTTTAAAGGCAACAGCCAGAACACAAACCAACTGAAGCACGGAGACGCTCAGAATATAAACCACTCTGACAGACACCCATCTATAGACTGATCGCGTGCCTAGGTCCGTAACACTTACAAGCCCGTGAGTGCAACTACATATAAGCGCCTATTTAGATGAATTAATGTAAACCTTAGACAGGTCAAACTAGATAAGATTCCAAGCTAACAACACAGAGTATGATAACGTCCATTAATATCAGATCCATGCTCACAAACCCGGAAAGCAACAGCCACGTAATTTCCGTCACTAAATCGAATTCGCTGCCGACATTTGTAGGAACAAACAAAGTTTTCTCAATCTAGCAGCGCGTGTTCAAGTGCCAGCCTTTTTGTAGGTTAGCGGAGCGCCTAATTACGCCGGGGCTCGGTCGCCTAGACTAGCACAAAAACAAACACAATAGAATCTAGTGTAACTATGAATAATGTTTGTTTCGTATGCTCGTGGGGCTTGATTAAAGGAAAGCGGAACAGATAACTGAATATATTGAACGGTAATTGTAGTATATTCAGGAACAATCTAATCTTTATCCTGGGTCATTATTCACAAACGGCCATCTGATCCCAAACTAAGCGGGGGCTCTACCGGCTAAGTCACCGAACATCGATTTCTTAAATGGCTTTCAAATAAATAAAGTTTTTAAAATTACTTAATCAATCGTTAAATCGGCTTCAACGTTGACAATCGATTCCGGACCATTTATGACGTCACATGTGCTCATGGAAGCCGATTTAACGATTGATTAAGTCATTTTTAACCTTAATTTATTTGAACACCATTTAAAAAATAGATGTTCGGCGACTTAGCCGGTAGAGCCCCTGCTTAGTTTGTTTTAATTAATTAATTTGATTATTTATAAGTTTAAATATTTATGGTTCATTATTAGTTTTTAGTGTCGGTATTAAATACCATAAAACTGCGACCGCCAAATCACAATACAAGCGCGGTGACAACGGCCATCCCCTCCATTTTGGGGAAGCATATGTCCAGCAGTGGAAGAAGTGCCGCGTCCCGCCAGTCGTGGTTTAAACCACACACATGAGAAATCTTTGTGTGATGAGCAAGATTATTTAGGATCAGATAGATGGCCGTGTGTTAATTATCCCAAGGTATTTAGTTCTATCTATATCGAGGTAAAAATTTAATATTATTATGTTGACTGACCTTGGTGTCTAAAGACGGTCGCGCTGTAATGTTACTACAGGACATCCGTCTCAACTGACAAATTTAAATTAACACTTAAATTTAAATTGACTGAGAAACGTACCAGACTATAAAATCATAATCAATCAGCGTGATCGTGTTAACTCGGTTCTTACAAAAATTCTTGTACAAGCATCTACGACTACACTTAGGAAATAAATCCGTTACAGCAGTGACTTCATCAACATGTAGTTCAAGGACACAATATATAATAATATATACTTAAATCTAGCTTATTTGTAGATTACATTATTCTTATTATCGTAGGGAACTACTATTGTTTGGGAATAAAGTACAGACGCCAGCACATCAAGCTACCCCAATCTGTCAAATTTCACCAATTAAAAGTGAACCTTGTGCTTTTGTGATAAAGTTGAAAATCTATCAAGAAATTTGACTGATTGGGGTAGCTTGATGTGCTGGCGTCTGTACAATCCGTGTTACTCACCGGTAATGTCGCTTAATATTGGTGCAAAAATGATTCAAATACAGTTTAGTATTTTTGTCCAGTCAGGAGTAGTTTTTGTACAGTTTAGTTTTTTCTTAGTAATAATATTAGTTCAGAAATACATTGGTTCTGAAGTGATATTCAAATCTTATTTCAAAAAGATTTTATGAACATCATAATGTTTACAGTTTAAAATAGGTCGTTTTACTCAGTCTAGAAACACATGAGCACTTAAATCTAGAAAACAGAGCCAGTAAGTGATTAAAACTACTTTCGTATAAACAGAAATGATCTAGATTTCAAAATACATGGAAAACATCGTAAAGCATTAGGTATTTATAAAAGCTAACATTTTGTTTGTAATGAAGAACATTTTCTGATACAATAAATTTATAAACACAAACCAAAAAAATATGAAGTTTTTTTAAAGTCCTTATAATTCAGCACGCAGCGCGCAGCTCTCTCCCCCGCGCATTTTGCGTATTTTAGGATTTTTATAAATTACAGGGTATAAAATTATTGTATGTATTTTTATAAAATATGCTCCCGTCATCTTGTGTGCGTCTTAATTTTCGAAATAATTAGTTTATTTTTGTTTATATGCTGTATGGGTTTGCGGTTGACCACGATCTCACCTGCTGGTAAGTGAAGATGTGGTCGAAGGTGGACCGCGCGTATCCATAAGATGCCTGTTCACTAATGTCTTAACTAACATGCTTGGTTCCAGCTTAGCACATTTATATACAATAAAATAACAGTTAATATTAAAACAATGATTAATCATAGTGTAAATGAAAGACGAAGGAATGAAGATTATTAAAAAAAGAATAATGAAATATAGAGACATCTATTGGTACGGGTCCAAGCTAAGTAATGCCAATATTAAGCTACCAGTTAGGATCCGCCAAAGATGGCGCTTTATTCCATTATTCTTTTTATTAATTATTAATATCGACTTAGCCGTGCAGGCTTTGGTATACGTAAGCGTCTTCAATACTTGATAAAATTAATGTGGGATCGAAAAACTTGTATACATTCGAGTCCGAACACCACGGTACGGTGGCAGAACACTTCTAACACATGGGGATGTCGGATACCCCTTCTTTCGCGGTTTCTATTCCCACCCGCATTTAAATTTACACAATATATTTGATATAAATGTGGATATATTATTTTTAGTATATTAATGCGATATAAAAAGGATTCTGGAGAATATAGATAATATAAATGACGACTTATTTATCTACCACAATGATTCAGTTATGTTATACTTATTGTCATATAAAAGTCTTATTTATTTAGCACTTACCAACTGCAAAGACTCGGTGATGCCGGCAACCTGTAACGGAAACTGTAATTAACTCTTCTTAAAGATATGAAAGGCATTTTTGACTTCACACATAATTGTGAATATGAGCTTTTGAACTCATAACATCCAGCCGCTGAGCGTTCCTGGTCTTCCAAAATCGATTTTAGGCCGGACTCAGAGTTGGAGCAGGCGACTTGATTAACTCCGGCGAACACGCTACTGCTAGACAGACGAGGCAATCGTTAATTGAGTCCAATTAGGTAGTCAAAAAATTACGAGGAACAATTGTCAAGTATTCAAACACTCAGGGGTTTAATCTAGGTGTAATGTACCTGCGTATTCCACCGATTTCCTTGATAAATCTTTCTCAGTTTAAAGTGTTCGGCGGTGGAATGCGCAGCCAATAAAAATACAACGTTCACATAAGTACCAACAAAGTAGAGAAAACTATAGAATTCACGTAGATAACTGCCCCTCTCAAAAACCCCTATTCCTATCCATTCCTTGGTTATCTGAAGATAACATGTTAGAGAAGTCATAATGCAGCCAATTTTATATATTTTGTAATTATATGCTCCTGTATGTGCTTCCTAATGTAGAACAATACAGAGTTAATGGGTCGCGGAAAGACGCTGGATACAGGCAACGCCAGACCAGCCATTCTGATAATGCTTGGGAATGCCTTTATCCAGCAGTGGATGTCTTTCAACTGTCATCATGAAGAACATAAAAAGAGTTATCTGTCTATCAAGTGGTGACAAAAGTTTAACTTCTCTTAACCCTTAGGCCTTATGATCGCACCCAAATACAAATCACTCAAAAAATCATAATTACAAAAGCGTTTGCGTTACCGTAAACCATTAGTTCTTGTCACTTGTGGGTGACAGGCACTTGACAATATAAAGGGCGGCTTACGACTAAACCAAGTTACGTTCCATCCCCTCAAAAGCTCTTCAAACAGACCTGCTAACAAGTGACATCCCTAACAACACTTCTTCTGTATTTTCTATAGGTTAATGGCATTGTCAGTATTATTATGAAAAATTTGGTTGGTGTATTCAACCGCAAACAATAACGAATTTCCGGGTCGCTCCAAAACTGACAGGATTAATTCTTAGAACCCGGAGTCAAGCTGCCGAGCTGGAGGAAGTGAGTGAGGAAGCGCCCTAGTAACTAGAGGATCAGGGAAAGACGCAGTCTTTGACATTTCCTTATCTTCATAAATCGATCGAGGGTGGGCGAGGGTAAGAATCTTTGAGAGAGAGAAGTTTAAAAAGATTAACATTCTGACTGTAGCATGTCATTATATATGAGCTAATTTATATGCATAAATATAAAGACTCCTGTAAAAGGAGTGATACTCATAATATAACAACTAGATGTAAGCATAACTTTGTGTTACATACCACCCGTCTCCACAAAGTAAGTAACTCTTTTATGGAGCAATGTATAAGATTCTATAACAAACTTCCCAGTGATATCCGAGAAACGTCTATGAATCCAAATTGTGTAGCAGGACTTACTACAAAACTTCTGATTATTTAAGTGACAAAACAGCTTGGGATTGAGTCGCTCTAAATTAACACATTTAAATACAATGTAACTTTATGTAAGAAATAAATATTTAAAAAAAGGATTCCTACTGAGTTTTCTGGCAGTGTTTCTCAGTAGCTGCCACGTCATGCACAAAATAACTTCCCAAAAACATGGTGACAAAGGTAAATCTTAACCTTAACAATTCAAAATTCAAAAAGTCATTTACCCTACCGTGTAAAAAAAATTGACGATTCCACACAAATGTAATATTTTAACGGAGTAAATGACTTTTTGAATTTTGAATTGTTAAGGTTAAGATTTACCTTTGTCACCATGTTTTTGGGAAGTTATTTTTATTGTCTCATGTTGCCTCTTCCCATTCCATTGAGGTCTGCTCCGAGTCTCTGACCCGTTGCGGCTAGTGACTAGAATTAATCATGCCAATGCCATCTGAACTCAAAACCCATAAGGCACTAATCACCAAGATGGTTAGACCAGGTGTCAAATTCTCTAGATATTCTCATGACCACCGGGAGAATAATTGCTTAATAATATCCACACAAATCTTTGTTCTTCAACAAAGGTCTCCCGGGAATTAGGGTCCAGATTACACCGTTTCGACAAAGACTTTGTCTCTTATATGTTTGATATTTTTACATAAATAATAATAAAAGCTAAATCAACTTAATACCGAGGTTATTGGATTGTCCAACGCCAAATCACAGTTCAAAGTAAAAATATAGTATATTTTGCTTATTTAATTTTGGTAGTATAAATATATGGCACTGTTCTATCGGATTCAATGCGCATAAAATCTTACATGCATCATCATCAAATCATCCTAATGACGTCCACAGCTGGACCAAGGCCTAAAAGATTTCCACAAAGGAGACGTTTCCATAATTTAGAGGGATATGCCATAATCGCCACGCTTGGATGCATGCTAATACAGAATTCGTACAGAAAATCGTCTTGGTCATGACACCGGATTCAATATTTTCTCTCAATGCAATAAAGTTCAATATAGCTAACACGAACGCGTTTGCAATGCCCATTATTGTGTTAGTCTAAAGTACGCGTATGGATTCTATGAAATAATTTCCGAAGAGAACTTACTTGGCTCGCTTAAGTAATACAGATCGGGCAAGCCGGCTGGCCCTTTCAATGTATTTGTATGGTCGCTTCGTAGATGCCAAGTAAGGCAATCCTAAAGCTGGCCAAATTTGAATGGCAATAAAGTTAATTAATGAGTTAGGTTTTTAGGAAACGAACACTCAGGGCAATCTTTAAATCAACCAATTACTCAGTGCAAGCAATATAAAATTTGATAATCTGTGGCATGACAGAGTTTCATAAAACAGCTAAAAACATTCCCAAGTACATAATAACATTGAGAATCAAAAACACAATGAAATCAATTCCACTGACATACAAAAAAGTTAAAGCTTCAAATTTAGAACACTTTTCTTTTTGTATCAGGAGATTTTTTTTTATTCTTTATTTTTATTCGGAACTTTTGACAATTCTCACGCCAGCGCCAGTTCCATCATACCACAAACCAACTTACAACTAACACTATTATCCTGATACTAACTAATACTAACTAAGTACGTAAATTACACAACTCATACAACATTTTAGCTTCACGTGGTGTCAGGAGATAAAAGGACTGTGTACTACTGCCTTATTCCAGCAGGCGGCTGCGAGACATCCGGAAATGACGCCGGCCGACTTTTCCGTTCGACATACTGACACGACGCCGCGACGATGACCATTATACTCGTACCAGCACTGAGTTCTTTTTAATAGGTCATTTCGATGTTATTTTTTTAATGCACTCCGAAATACGCACGGCTAAACAATTTACTTTATCTTCTACTTCATATACATCGCATGCCAAGCACGATGACTAAGGCAAATCCATCCAAAGCTCTGGAAACCTTTCCTCGCTGATAATGAGGTCGGGTTCAAATCCAGGATCGAGCAAAAAGTGATTTTAGAATTTTTCTGTTCAGAAAATATTCTCAGCATCAGCCCCGAAGTTCGGGAATTGGCGGAATAACACCCCCGTGTCTCGGAAAGCACATAAAGCCTTCGGTCCTGTAGGTACAGGATGGACGGTTGTATGTGCTTCTGATTCTTCCTCTGTCCGATCCTCCACGATCATAAAGAGGTCAGGACTTCTTTACGATCGGATCTTGAGAGTGATGGCATAGATATTGCCCTGTTTTTAATATACGTAAATAAATATGTAAAATATATTATAGTGTTGTCTCAGCTGGAACCGACCACTTAACATATCTTCCGAACCTTGAAGATACTCAAGAATTAAACTTTTCCGGCCACTACACTGACCGCCTACCTTGTCGATCGTTTTCGGGTCGGCAAGACAAATGGCTATGAACGCCACGGTTTAGGCGCGCTTATACTGTGAAAACCTAAGTAAAGTGTCACACACGCGATAGTGAAACACTGAATGGTGTATACATAATAATGTCCTCCTAGTCGAATTTCGACCACGGCGGCCACTCTCAATAGAGATTAGTTATATACGCGGGACATATTATAGTGCACAAGTATGTGCGTAAACACATGAGCACTTTCTATTCATCACTCTCATTATCCGATCGGATTTTCATCTTACACACTACGAAACCATTTTATTTTACAAGTAAGTACCTACTTATCCTTATCCTTTGTATTCCTATTATTGTTTTACTATTTAATTTGTATAATTTTACACTAAAATTAGTCGAGAGTCTAAAAATATTAAGTATTATAATTTATTTTAACTAAACAAATATTTGCACGACGTAAATGTCGAATATGGTGGAACCTCACTCATTTATATCAACAATTTGTAAACCTATATTCTAGCAAATAAAGAGATTCATTCATTCACGGATGTGAATGTCACATCTCTTCAGGTCACCGTAGCCTAGTTGGTAGTGATCCTGCCTACGAAGCTGGTGGTCCTGGGTTCGAATCCCGGTAAGTGCAAATATTTGTGTGATGAGCACGAATATTTGTTTCTGAGTCATGGACGTTTTCTATGTATATAAGTATTTATCTATCTATATAAGTACGTATATCGTCGCCTGGTACCCATAGTACAAGCTTTGCTTAGTTTGGGGCTAGGATGATCTGTGTAACATTGTCCCCAGATATATATTATATATTATATATATATTATTCATACTTTTGTATACAATAGCTCTAACATTAAACAGCGTCGTTGTCCTGTCTAGTCTTCGTTAAAGCTACTGAACCGTTTTAATAGGGTTATTACCAGTCGAAGGACCACGGAAAATGAATAGAGAATAATCGGACCACGGAATTGAAGTCTGGAAGAATGGAAAACGCGAGTAAGCCAGTTTACTTCCTTTTATTTGACTGTCCAAACGTTGGGTTACTGCTTGTTTTTTTAATTAAGAAATTAAATTATTAGAGGTACTTAATGAAGTTTGCTTTTTAGGGTTCCGTAGCCAAATTGCAAAAAACGGAACCCTTATAGAATCGTCATGTCTGTCTGTCCGTCCGTATGTCACAGCCACTTTTTTTGAAACTTGGTAAGCAGATGTATTCTGTGAATCGCATTAAGATTTTTACACAAAAATAGAAAAAGAACAATAATTTTGGAGGTTCCCCATACATAGAACCGAAACTCAAATTTTTTTTCATCGTACCCATACATGTGGTGTAGGTATCTATGGATAGGTCTTCAAAAATTATATTGATGTTTCTAATATAATTTTTTTCTAAACTGAATAGTTTGCGCGAGAGACACTTCCAAAGTAGTAAAATGAGTCCCCCCCACCCCTGTAACTTCTAAAATAAGAAATTATAAATCTAAAAAAAATATGATGCAAATTTTCACCAAAAATTGGTTTGAACGAGATCTAGTAAAATGTATTTTTTTTATACGTCATAAATCGTAAACCGCAATTTACCTTTGATTCAATCAACTGAAATACTTACTGCTACGGAAACCTTCATGTGCGAGTCCAACTCGCACTTGGCCGGTTTTTTTTACATAGTTATTACTTATTATATATTGTTAGTTTTGAGATTGGCTTTATTCTTAGAATTGCGAATAAAGCTATATAATTAAAAATTAATAGTTCGATAGGTGTTTTTAATATGATATGATCTGTTACATGCAGCTAAGCACATATCGGATTTGTTTCTAGAACACAAAATCTATGGATGACATCTTAAATTTGATCAGCACGTGTGTATCGTTCGTAGCTTAACGCAGAGCGTCTGCCCCGAGACCCGCGGGACGATTCAATTTATGATTTGCCTTTATTTAGAGTTGATTTACCCTTTGCATTGCGAATAATTGAGGCGCTCATAGCTAGATGCTCTCACCGGTAAGTGATCGGCGAGGTTAAGTAACTAGGCTCGCGGTCAGTCCAAAGACGGTGACCGCCAAAGTGCTTTAATTTCTGAGCGTCTCCGTGTTCGGAGGGCACGTTGAGCTGCCGGTCCCGGATATAGTCATTAGACAACAACAGTCGTTAATCTATGTCAGAGGCCTACTGGGCCCGGTCGGCTTGAACAACTATGACACTACGATTGACGATACGTATTGCGAATATGCTATACAATTTTAAAAAAAATAGCTCTTTACTATCTGTGAGCAATAATGCAGTGATTGTCTACATTACAATCCCATATTCATGATTGCTTTAGATACGTCTTGCCAATATACCTCTCAACTTCGTGTTGTATCGACGAAACGGCCTCTCCGATATTCAATCGGACGAGAGGGCACAACAATAAAACTTTAATTTAAATATTACTGAAAACCGAATGATATTTTATAATTAAATTTAGTTTTTAACGCGGAGATTTGTTATTAAAAACAGTTTCCATATAGCAAGAATTGAAAAATACCTTACGTTATGAGGTGATTTGCGATACTAGGAGCGCCATCTAGTAGGTACAACCGAAATTAAAAGCCTCATACTAACAGACGCTGCCTATGGCATTTACTCAATTATTGAAGGTCTGTAATAATGTTAATTGTGTACTTTACATAAGAATTAAAAATAAGATATCTGTGTAAAGTATAACTTACCAAAAAAATATTCTAGGGTTACATACAGGTACATGCTGATATTTAGAAAGAAAGAAAAATGTTTTATTAAATACAAAGCCAATCTAACATGTTTAAAAGTAAAGGAAATCAACATATTTTCAGCTTAAAATGTCTGTATTTTTTTCTGTAGATATCTATTATAATAAAATGTTTAGTTAATATTTTCACGAGTACATTACTTTGTAGCCTATTAAATCAAAATCATGAAATATATTTTTAATTTGAACAACTACCATGACAAAGGTGGTAAAGTTTTAAATTGAAAATTACCAATCAGAATAAATTATATTATTATTAATAAACTTCATATAACAAGATGTCATTCAAGTTAAAGAAACAATTAAAACTTAATTTATTAATTATTATGTAAATGAAGTTTATTAATAAAATATATTTTAATATTTTCTTAATTTATTTATTACTGTACACAAAAAATGCACATAGGCAGACTTAATGCCGAAGGCATTATTTACCAATCAGCCTTGGGGCAGAGACTTTGATAGGTGTTCTAAAATTGTGCAATAAAGCCTAAATAGCTGGTTATTTATGTCCAGTTAGTTACTGTCCATCTATATGTGTTATATATATCCTATTGATGTAAATACCATTTACAGTCCTTGATAAAATCATTTTTGTATTTCCTTGATAGTTTGTAAATATTTTAAGTATATTTATTAACCATAATGTAATAAAACAATGCAATCTGAAGCACGGTAGGACAAGTTTATTTTCCTGTCTTTAAGTAAGTAAGTATTTATTTCGCTTAAAAACGTGGTACATACAGGATGTTTACATAAGGTTTAAGTTCACACATTTTGTCTACAAAGACATGGGAATATATATTATTACATGTAGTCTTAATAACTATAGAATATGTAATATAATCTAATACATAATAATAAGAAAAGACCATCATAGTATTATAAAAATAAATAATCAATAATCAGAATATGTCAATAATTATAATCATGAATTCACTCCTTATGGTCAAAGAATTCAGAATGGTTTTTTCTATTGAATCATCATCATCCTATCACCTAAAGTAAGTCCACAGTTGGACAAAAACCTCCCCAAAGAATGGGGGAATATGATTCTATTGAATATTTAAGTATAATTGTTAGTACAAGAAACAATCTTTTCAAGGATACAATAACAAAAAAATGGTGTAAATAAAAGATTTTAGTGTTTAACATTTTTATAATTTGAGATGGTAATATTGAACAGTTTTTTAAATAAGACTGGTGTTTGTGTAAAAAAAAGTCACCAAACATGGTGATAAATTTAATTTTAAGTATATAATACTAAAAATTATTATCCATTAGTTTATTGGAAACTCAAAAGTGCTTAAAATTTAAAAATCAACCTCATTGTGCTACAAAATAAATAAATTACTGTAAGCTATTAATAAGACTTGAAATGAAGTTAAGCCCTATAACTGAGCTGCTTTAATTGGCAATATTAGATGAGATCAGTATGGCCAAAAGAGTCAGTTGGACCTTTATAATCCCTTCAATCAATAATTGGCCACTATTATTTACCAAGTACCCTATAGCATTTGTGTTTGATTCAATGTTTAATGCACTGTGAATTACAAGTACAAATTAAAACAAACAAAAATAAAATGATCTTGTTAGTTAAATAAAATAAAAAGAATAAGCACAAATTGCATTGACTGAGGATGATAAATTTAAGTTTGAATAGTAATCTAACAGACATAGATTCTTCTTTTTTTTTATAAAGGGATCAGGCCATATGTCATATTTTTAGGCAAAATGTAGATAGAAAACACAGAAGTTTTCTTTTGCAGCCAGAAATATGTTAATTTTATTATTATGAAACATTGAGTAAAATTTTTAGAGTACTTTTGTCTTTCCACAGTTGAGTGAATGAGATGGAATTGGAAATGGTGTAAGCAAATCTGTGTCTCAATGTTAAATATGTAAGGGGGATGTTGGTTTATTTAATTTAGTGTAAATGGAATTATGATAATAATTATAAATTCGTATAGAAAAGGGGGCATATTATAAAGAATATATCTACTTACAAAATCTAGAAAAGTAAATATCTAAACACTAATATAATACCTAGAATTATTTCCCATAAAAGATTAGCTATATATACATTTGAAATTAAGTAATTTAATAAGAACATTTACTTACATATAAATGCAATCATAATTGTTTATCGAAACGGCTACGCAAATAAACTACCAAGATAATTAACTAAGATAATAATTAATGTATATGAACCAGTTAAAACTAAATAATAGTGTCAACTGTTTGTATCGACAGCTTGCGTCGGCAATGAACATTTATTACTCGTGTCATTCCCGCATTCAGACCAGTGTAATTGACTCTGATTAGACCATAACCCGCTATGTTATTCCTACACAAACCGGTTGCAAACTAAACCACTTCCACAGCCAAGTTCATCTATGTTTAAATCATATTAGCTTTGAACTACAACATATATAGGCTTATGAAGAAATGTACATATATCGTACTATGTACAAAACTGCATAGTAAACAAATTATCGCAAAAAACAACAAAATACGGGCTTCGCAAAAGTGACACTTACTTAAACAGAGAAACATCTAAGTTTATAAATAAAACCGTGGTTAACTTGCATGTCTTACCTTCTAATATGTGTAACTTTTGTCGCACTATTTGTTATCTCATGCACTGTAACCGTAAATGCTTTAATTTAGTAAAAACAATAAAGTTTCAAGCGTTATCAAAATTATTGACACCCAAATTGAGCATAGACGAAATTTGAGTTTTAAAACTGGGTCATCTTATAGTGGCTCAAGCTGATCTTAACACGGTTTTCATATTCTATTAATTCAGAAATATAAAATAAATTATTTTATTTTGTAATTATTTAAACGAAACGTTGATTTATTTTTATAAAGGCTTCTTTATTCCATTCCACTTATGAAAAAATTAAATGATTCCCTTAATTTTCTAATTATTATATTCAATTGCTGAATTGGTAATACTACTAATGAAACGTCACACATACTGGTAGGTAGTCGATGTGAAAGTTGTATAAAATTATTACCTACTACAATAAATATAATTAAAATTTATTTGTTTGCTTTTCTAATTTTGAACTTGTACCAATGTAGATTCGGGTATCAAATGTTATTTAATCTCTAGAACCACCTAGAATGAGCATGACTTTGTAATAACTTTTCATTTATTTATTAATGTGTAGGATATTCTTAATTCTTCTAATATGATAATTATTAAATGTTAGTTATAAAACGAACAACATAATATGTATTATCATTATTATGTCTGTTTCAGTGCTATAAAACACTCAGCAAGATACACAATTATCAATGTTGTGTCGTTAAAATTGAAGTAAATTATTCCACGTTTTCCCATTTGACAATCTGACATTGGCAGAATCGTCGACATCGGCACTAATTGCAATTTATAACAAAGAAGAAGTAGTAAAAAGACCAACAACGAAGTAAGTAAAAAGAGGTCGTACAACGCCACAAATGTATTACAAAAAGGTTTTAAAATTATATAATAGCTATGATTTCACCCGCGTTAAATTAGTTTTAGCGTAAAAGAGTGACAAACATACATCCCTTCATCTATACTCACAAACTTTCGCTTTGTTAATATTAGTAGGATGTGTACCTCTAGCGGTTTTGGCTGTGCACGCCGAAATAGCTCGCAGATGGTAGATATTTTCCTACTTACTTGACACTTATCGTCATATTTTGGAGAATTCACACAATATCTTTATAAATTGTAGCCTATAAAGTTTCATTAAACTCCATTCAGTAGGTTTTACGTGAAAGAGTAACAAACTTCCATCCATACTTACAAACTTTCGCGTTTATAATATTAGTAGGATAATGATAATATTTTATAATCACACTCACATTATAAAAGCGAAAGTTTGTGAGTGTGTATGTTATGATATGTAATCTACAACATTTCCTACATACAGTTATGAAAGAAAGACCCTCAGCATAGCTTTTTCAACCCCGTCCTCTAAACTAAGTGTGAAACTTGTGAAAATAAAGAGATTGAATAATATCGGTTGTAAAAATGCTGTAGGCCGCAATTTTTGTTGAGGTGGTGGACCAATCTCGTTTAAAGTGTCAATATCTATGTGATCTTGAGGCCTCCACTAAACTTATGTTAACTTTATTCAGAATTCAAATAAGTGGCTTTAATTCTTAACTTTTTTGACTGAGTGGACGATCTTTTTTAAATTCATACCTACTTGATTTTACGGTCGTAATTTTAAAAATTGTTAGGTTTTTGTGTTGTAGACTAATTCTTTATTTGAGCATTGCTGTCCGGTACGTAATTTAGGCAGACAGATTGGCTATCGCAGTATGAGGGGGTTGGGTCGCTGGAAGCCGCTCAATGCAGGTAGTGCAAAACCGTCAATTATGGAGGTCTACGGGGGAGGTCTATGTCCAGTCATCAGACGTCATCGGCTTCTAGGATGATGATGCTTGCTGTCGTCGCAAACTAGAAAACTAAAAGCGGCTTAGGAAATGCCAAAAAAGAGGTTTTCATGTCAGAACTTCAAGATACAAGGTTCTCTTGGAAGATAATTTTCATGTGCCATGGCCATTATAATATTTTTTGAATTTTGGCACTTTTTCTAGGAGAGTAATTAAGTATTAAAAAGAAATTTTTGTAACATAAATGTGGTTCTCACTACAAATATTTCAAACTAGACCTAAATTCTACAAAACTGTAAAACTTCTGTTAAAAGTGGCAACACAGGTTTAAAGTCCATGAGAAGAATTTGTCAATTTGTCAGTGTCAGACCATAGAGTACATTTTATATACGGTGTCAGACTGATATCCAGAAAACTGTGAAAAGTTGTTTCCATTTGCGTAAATGCGTAATCTGCGAGAAACATCGCTATTCTGATAATGTTTACCGTGGACATTTCTCAGGTTTCGCTCACCGCTTATCAGTAAAACTACGTGTTAGTGTTAGATTACAACAACGATTGCTGTGTACAATCTGTGTCTGTGAATTGTGAATAAATAAACTGAACAATGAGTGAACCAAATATGCCTAATCGACAGCTAGAAGGCGACTTTACCCCATCCCACGGGTCTTTTATTCCTGGCATAGGGTCCACTGACCATGGAACAGGTTTTGCTGGATCTATTCCTACTATGGGCAATGCAAGTGTGCAAGGGCATCCTCATTTGCCGTTCGCTTCCAATCCTGTGCCTTCTACGTCAACGTCTCCAGCTCTACCTCCACTACCGCCTCGAATTGATATGAATAGTCAAATGCAAAATTCTATGATGCCTATGAGTATGAATGGCTATGGTGGAATGGGGTCTTATGGGATGGGTATGGGAGGGTACGGTGGGTACGGAGGCATGGGCAGCTACGGAATGGGGGGGATGGGAATGGGTATGGGTGGAATGTATGGCGGTTACAATAATTATGGAGTTGGAGGTCCAATGTACCCTGGAAATATTGAGAGCAGGTAAATGTTATATTTCTAGCTTATAAATGAGCGTGTATTTACTCAGTGCTGACTAAAAGGATTTTGTTTAGAGGAGCCTTGGTGGGTTAGACTGAGTAACAGAGTAAAGTATTTTAACCCTCCCTCTGGTATCAATGATGGTGTGCGGGTCTTGTCTTTGTAGCCTTTAACTAATGTTCATATGTATTTGTAGATAAGTGTTCAGGTGTCTGGCATCAAACCCACATCAAATAAAACATTTGTTATTACTTCACTTGGTACTTTTATTCGCACGACCGTGCGTAACAAGACTACTGAGGCGACTGCCCCCCGGGGGAAACGGGGAGACGTACTTTTGCTTATACAACACAATGTCGCCACAATGGTATGGGCTGTGATCTAGATGCTGCAATATTTTTTTTTGTTTTTTTTTTTTTTAGCTGTTGGTAGGGTGATTTTTGACTGACTGACTGCCAAGCCAGAGGTTGTGGGCTTGATCCCTGCCCAAGAGATCTCTTTGGGTAATGAGTATGAATATTTCTTCAGTGTTTGGGTGTAACTCAATTTAATCAGTGCTAGGTTCTGCCAAGTTTGGCCTCAGATGTCAGTGAGTTAGTTGTTCCAAGATATTTAATGTCAAACAAAAGACCTTTACAATTAAAAGTTTTAAAATGATTAAGAAAAAAATAAAGGCCATTTTTTATTACGCAATTATATGCTGCATGCAACACATTATATTAATAGGGTATTTAGATTTAAATACAATAAACATAAAATATTGAATAATAATCAATGACAAACATTAATAGGCTTTGCATGGGTTTGATTCCCACCCAAGACAACAAATATTTATTTGCATGAACATGCCTGTTTGTCCTAAGTCTCTGTAATTATCTATATAAGTACATATTTACAGAAGAAAAGTAGTATATCAGTTATCTGATTTTCATAGTACTACCTCTGCTTAGTTTGGGATCAGATTATTGTTAAAATATCGGAAGGAAATGAAACTTATAAAAATAATATGTTGGTAAAGGGAGAAACTATGGTTTATTAATCAGCAAAACTGTGAACTGACAATGATGTATAAAAGTTACAATAGCACAAGTTATATTAGAATATAAAGTGTTCCAAAAAAGGTTCAATTCGTAACAGATGACCTTGTGTGAATAATGTCCTAAGATATTATTATTAATTTAAATAAATATTATATAAATAAAAAATCACAATTATAAATTCCTTACCTGTGAACAAATGAGTCATTAGCATAAGACCACTATTTCTTTTTCATTATAATGTTGCAACTTAGCAATCTGCTCATAATCAATAGGCTAATTGTCTGCTAGATTTATCTAGAACTATGTGTTAGGTTGAAGATGCATTCAGCAATTACCCTGAAATTCTATCGGAAAACCATTCCCCAACATTAGTTATTCTAAGAATGGAAATACCACTAGGGCATGGGCCTTTCCTCACAATGAGCGGCCTAAGTCCACCCCACTAGCCTAGTGTGGGTTGGCAGACTTCAGATGCCATCAAAAACATTTTTGAAGAACTCTCAGGCAGGAAGTGTTTCTCATGATCTTTTCCATCACCATTTTTAGTATGAGATAGTGAATTTGTAATATGTACATGAATTTGAAAAGTCAATGGTGAGTGCCTTGGGTTTGTATTTGAGTCTGACTGTAATGACTCCAAAGTCCAAATACAGTCCACTAACCTCACGTAACTACCAGGCTATAATAATTAAAATTCAATTATCATCATACAGTTGAATTGAGTTCTTCTCTTCTTTTGTTATTTGCAAATTACATAAATAGAAACCTTGTCTTGATGCCTTTTGAAAATTATTATAAAAAACAAAATATTTCATATCTTCTAGTTATTAATAAATAGTATATTAATGTGTTCCTTGAACTTTGTGTCAGTCTGTGACATCACAACTTCGAAACAGTTGGACTGACTATTGTCAGTTTCTAATTAAGTAGATTTCAAAAACATAAAAACATTTTATAAACAGTTTTATGTTCTATATTCTACAACCAAAATGGTTTTGAAGTCTTCTGTGTCTATTTTGTATTAATTTGTACCAATTAAATTAAAAAATTAATATGCAGTGTGAAGGGAGCACCAAGTGCTTAGATTGGACTCAGAAATTAATGCACTTTGGCCATTCTTTAGATGGGTGACCCATCTATAGATTGACTGCATGTCTTTCTTTTCTTAATATTTTAATAAATGTAACCTATAACTGGACATATATATTTTTTTTTATTTCAACCTTAGGTATGGTAATACATTTTTACCCTTGACAAACTCAATTGTTTAACAAGATGAGCTCTTATTTTACTACTTAAACATACTTTACACTATATATTGCTGTAGTTATCACTTAGGGAATGGTGAGATGAACATGCTATGAGCATCTCATAATATGAATATTTATAGTACTCTTAAATCTCATGCAAATTTTATACAAAATGGACAGTTTTGTAATAATTATTATGCAACTAAATACCTTGGATGGAGGCCACCAAACTTTATCAAGATAACATGTTATTATATAATTCCATCGGATTTTGAAATAAATTACGATTTGGTATATTCCAGTAATTCCCACTGGGCTCCATTATTTATCCTCCTCCTTTATTTATTTTTCATATGGGAAGTAGTTATCCTGTCCGGGTTGTTTAAGCCGCCCAGTAGGCCTCGGGCATGGCTTAACAACTGTTTTCTAATGACTACAAACTGAACCGACAGCTTAACAAGCCCTCTGAAGCATCGAGACTCTCAGAAACAAAACCACTTTGGTTGACTGACTGCGAACCATCCAATATTTATCATTATGGAGTCAATGACGGTCATCATAGCCTAGTTGTTAGTGCTCCTGCCTACGAAGTTGGTGGTCCTGGGTTTGAATCCCGGTAAGTGCAAATATTTATGTGATGAGCACGGATATTTGTTTCTGAGTCATGGATGTTTTCTATGTATATAAGTATTTATCTATCTATATAAGTATGTATATCGTCGCCTGGTACCCATAGTACAAGCTGTGCTTAGTTTGGGCCTAGGATGATCTGTGCGACATTGTCCCGAGATATTAGATTTCATATTTCAATTTGGAGACTGGAACAAAAGACAGTCACAAATAAGTGTTTAAGTGCATCTTGAATGTGGACATATTGAACATTTATTGTCAAAATAGAATAAATAAGGCAATGGAGTGGATTGTATGATCCAGTTAAAGTTCTGTTCATTTATCAAGTATGAGCAATCGTTCCAACACTTGGTTATCTTCCACAACTCTTGTGAAAACTGTGTCCATACACATGATTAAATTATTCATCATCATCATCATCATATCAGCCGAAACACGTCCACTGCTGGACAAAGGCCTCCCCCAAAGATCTCCACAATTTACGCCGGTGTTGCGCTATCCGCATCCAGCTATTTCCAGCAACCCTCACAAGATTATCGGTCCATCTTGTAGGGGGCCTGCCCACGCTGCATCTTCCGGTTTATCCATGTTATGCTGATATTTTTTAAACTAGCTCTATCTCTTTCAGATTTGTACAGTTAGCTGAAGAAAGTTCGAGGCCAGCATTTGATTCTATACAAAGCCTTGTTCATGCAGTTGGCAGTGTGGCAATGATGATGGAAAGCACCTTCTTTGCACTCACCAGCTCATTCAGAGCTATATTAGGTAACATTTCTTCATTTGTTACTTTGCAGTTAGCAATTCATATGTAAATATGTAGGGCTGGTTGGCGTGGTTGGTAAATGCTTGCCTTTCACGCCGCAGGTCGTGGATTCGATTCTCATCCAGGACAGATAATTGTGTGCCTATATAATAATATATTTACAAAAGAAAAGTATTACCTATGACCTATATGTAGTACTAGCTGTGAGCCGCGGTTTTACCCGCGGTAATCTTTATAAATTACAGCCTATGTGTTAATCCAGGGTGTCAGCTAACTCCACACCAAATTTTATTAAAATCGTAGCCGTTTAGGTGTGAAGAAGTAACAAACATACACACACACACAAACTTTCACCTTTATAATATTAGTGTGATAGTTATCCGGTTTCCATAGTACAAGCTCTGCTTAGTTTGGGATCAGATGGCCGTGTGTGAATAAAGTTGACACATTATTATTGTTATGATAAATTGAAGTTATATGTTAAGTATATGGCTCCCTGAGCTAAACTGGGCGGCGCGCGGCGTGATCAACGAAGCTTCATACAACTACAGGGACAGGAGAAAAATTAACAAAATTGACTTTGACACATTGTGTGCGTATTAAATATAATATAACAAAACACCTGAAGTGTTTTGTTATATTATATTTAATAGGCACAATATTTTCGCACTATATAATGGGGAAACATGCACGCAAATTCCAAGCGATCTAAATATCCGGCTGCCTTACCGGCGGAAACTGGTGGTATATGTTAATACTAACTATGGCAAAGAGCAATAAAAATGTTATTAAATCCTGTAAACTTACACTCGATGTAAGTTCCCGTCACTTTGTAAAGTAAAAAATATGTTTTTCAAGATCATTTGATATTGTTTTCTCTCCTGTAATTTTTTCAAAATAATGTAATGCTATAATTAAATTTATGTCGAAGACTTACAAAATAACACAATTAGCTATTAGCAAATAAATCTGAACATTTTATTGGGAAAAATTTAATTCTCTACCGCCTTTATCTTCAATGTGTGGCCTTGAAAGTTAGTTCATGTGTAATCAGACATCCCAAACTGAGATCCGCCACAATTTTCGAAGTCGCGCCTTGGAAAAATAGTTGCATGTACGTTATTTAAGGGTATAATTAAAGTCGATTCAGTGTTCAATGATTTTGAAAGGGCTTTCTTTTTAACAGGTGTAGCAGAAAATTTCGGACGACTTAGGTCGTTATTTGCGCAGTTCTGGTCGACATTCGCCGTGGTGCGGTATCTTAACTGGATGATACGGAAACTGCTAGTCCTCATGGGAATCAGGACTGAAAATGAGTTCAAGGTTAGTTATTGAAATAGATATTATTAAAAAACCACCATCCGTAAATCCTCAGAGGCGAGGATCGCGTTGGCCCCTTGACACGTGATCGGTAATCCCGTACAAGTTCAGACCCTCATTTCGAATTCCATCTTTTTACTTCAGCGGCCGCCTGAGCTGGTTATGGTCGCTTAAATTAAGCTACTAGTTGAGAGCCTTTTGCACTAGCCCACAGCTCGTTGTTTTCGATTCTTTAAATTTATTATACTATTGCTAAATGTTACAATAATAGCTTAGTAACTTATTATTTATTGTTTATTTAAGGATTTAATAAAAATATATGTGACGAAACAGACCGCACGGACGTACCAATTCAAAATATTTATGTTGCTTTAATTACTGTATTAAACTATGTTTATGTACTGCATTGTGAGCTTGACAAGTAAGTACAAGTGTATGTCAATACCCACGTATTAATAAATAAATTTCATTATTATTTCATTGGTAATGGTCTAGTCTAAGGCTGAGATCTATAGAGCGTACTTATACTTTGCTCAGACTTTACTTAGACAGAAGTTAATGCATGTAACGAAATTACAATTGGTGTTTTGACTTTGTCTGTCTTAGCTTATGCTAAGCATAATCTTAACTTCAAAAAGTCTATAAATACCAAATCAAAGTATAAGCTTAGCATACATTTTGCAAAGTTTTACGTAAGTAAAGTTTGAGCAAAGTCTAAGTACGCTCTATATTATTATTATTATTATTATTAAACTCTTTATTGTACACCAAAAAAAATTATCAATACAAGAACAATACACATTAGAGAGAGCAGTACAAATGGCGATCTTATCACTAAAATGTGATCTCTTCCAGACAACCTACTTAGGAAATAGGAGAAAGGATAAAGTTACGGGTAGTTGCCGGTGTACAGAGCGTTTTAATAAAGGTACTCTTGGGTACATACTACATACAAAACTACAATAAATATAAAAAATACATTCTAATATGCATTCTACTACGTACATTAAAATATTTATAAATAATATACTAGATATATACTAATACCATAAACTACATATAATCGTATACATACATATAAATTACATACTGTAATAGGAGTCATCTATTACATTGAAGATATACTACTGATGAACTGATAGTGATAAATAATGATCCTTTAAAAGTTTTTTAAATTCACGCAATGATTTAGCTTGCTTTATGGTAATTGGAAGCTCATTCCAGAGACGGACACTTTGTACAGAGAAAGATTTGTCGAGGAAACTGGTGGAATGAGCTGGCATTTCTAATTTTAAATTTTCGGTAGATCTTAAGCACTTCAAATGTGATTCATGGAGAAATGAAAATCGGTTTTTGAGGTAAGAAGGAGTAGACTGAAGAAACAGTATACTGTACAAGAATGATAGAATATGAGTATCCCGGCGAAGGCGTATAGGTAACCACTTGAGCTTATTTCTAAATTCTGAAACGTGATCATATTTGCGCAGACCAAATATGAATCTAATGCAAACATTCTGGAGTCGCTCAAGTTTATCAAGCTGGTTTTCAGTGAGATCAAGATAGCTGACATTTGCATAATCTAGTATTGGGAGCAGCAGAGATTGGGAAAGCGTGATTTTGGTGGCAATTGGCAAGAAGTTACGTAGTCTCTCGTTAATGAGCCAAACGATGCGTATAATTTGCGACTAACATTCTGCAGCTGTACATTCCAAGTTAGACAATTATCAAACAGGACACCTAGATTTTTAACACTGTCGCTCCACTGCAGAAAACTGCCATCAAAGTGGAGTTGAGGGAGTTGATTCCAAGGTACTTTAGCAATCATACGTGAGCTGCCAATCAGAATAACCTGGGTTTTTTGCGGGTTAACCTTAAGCCCGTGAGCACAGCTCCACTTACTAATTCTAGCCAAGTCAGAGTTAAGAGTATTAATAGCTTTAGGCAGTTTTTCAATTGGCGCTTGATAATAGATTTGTAAATCGTCCGCATAAAGGTGGTAGGAGGAAAGAAGTTGGTTTGAAATAGAATTTATAAAAATTGCAAAAAGTAATGGAGATAAAACGCCACCCTGAGGCACGCCTGCAGTAGTGCTACACCAAGAGGACAGAGTGTCATCTATGCGTATACACTGCCGGCGCCCAGACAGGTAACTACGAAGCCAGTCAACTACCGTTGGAGATACATTAAGAGAGCGTAATATTCCGATAAGAATATCAAAATCGACCATATTAAACGCGTTGCTGAAATCTAAGAGTGAAAGTACCGTTAGATTTCCTTGTTCCATGCCAGTTCTAATGTCCTCCGTAATATGAACCAGGGCTGTAGTGGTACTGTGTCCAGGCCGAAACCCAGACTGGAAAGGATTGAGGAGATTGTTTTTGTTAAGGAAACTGTTATACTCTATAGATCTCAGCCTAAGTATCGGCAAAAGTAGTCTTAGTCAACCGTCTTAAGTTAAATGGGTATATCTCGTTGACTCATGCCTCGTTCATCTAGTGGTACCGTGTCTATTCGCAGATTCAGATCCTGCGTCAGACCAAAAATTGATATTGATATTTTTGTGAAGAAATTTATTATGAATCGGCTCGAATTCTGGGAGTTGGCGGTATTACACCCCTGTGTCTCGGAGCCGTCGGTCCTGTAATTGACTTCTTTCCGGTCGTGTCTCTAGTCGGCCCATCAGTCGGTTCATGAGAGTGATGGAATAGAAAGTGCCCCTGTGTTTGCGCACAAACTCGTGCATAATAATATGTCCCGGGCAGATCTGGCCGCCATGAGAACATGCAGGACGACATTAGGTCACGCTCTTTAAGTTTCCTCCACTATAAATAGTTATATTAATTATTTCCTACATTTCTTAGATAATACGAGCATTACGATGTAACCTCTTACTAGTTATCTGTAACCTATACACTGTTTTAGTAGTAAGCGGGATAATACTGATATGGTACAAAGTGGCAACCACGAACCGGAAGACGCAGCGTGGGCAGCGTGACGATCTTCCAAGGCTCGCGGGAAGCTATTGGATGGGGAGAGGACAAGAGCAGCTATCGTGCAGATCCTTGGGGGAGGCCTTTGTCCAACAGTGGACGTCTTTCGGCTGATATGATGATAACGGTGAAAATATTAAATTTAATGGGATCAAAAGGCCACTATACGACAAAGATTAAATAATATTGCGAACATTATTTGTTTACATGTACTCGTAGTTATTATCTATTTAACAATGACGATTATAAATTTAAATTACTTTTTGTTTATACACTTATAAAAATAATTATGAATTTATTGACCACGGAACTGAAAGGACGCTGTTAAAAGTGGAAATTAATTTATACCGTTAAAATTTTACATGAATGTGGAATCGTCATTTGTTTTATCCTAACGCGCAGTGCATATCGTGGCAACTACTGAGAACCACTGCGAAAAACTATAGGAATCTTCTTTTTAATAAATTTTGCTTATTTTTTTATATGTCTTGGCTTGGCACGGCTTCGCACTTCAATAATCAGAAATTTTATAATATACTCTTCTACACAATTTGTCTTGTATCATCATATCAGCTGAAAGCCGCCCACTGCTGGACAAAGGCCTCCCTCAAAGATCTCCATAATTTCCGGTCTTGCGCTATCCGCATCCAGCGACTTCCTGCGCCTCTCACAAGATTATCGGTCCGTCTTGTAGGAGGCCTGCCCATGCTGCCTCTTCCGGTTCTTTATTTGTCTGGTCATCGATGGCTGCTCTTCCGATCTCAAGGCCATAAATGCCGGTGTTCCTCAGGGATCTGTTCTCTCTGCTTCACTCTTTTTGCTGCATATAAACGACCTGCTTTTACCCGGTGTTTATGGGTACGCAGATGACAGCACAGTATCAGAGACTTACATGTCTGATCCACGGGCTAGTAGGAGTACAACCGATTCTCTCAGAGAGAGTATGGTAGGACGGATGAACTTGACCCTCCAGGTCATATCTGATTGGGGTATCGTAAACAGGGTCGATTTCAACGCCACGAAAACACAGGCATGTCTTCTTTTAAACTTATTTGTAGACAATACAAGAAGGTTCTTTTTTTAAGATCTATGGCTTTATTATGGTGTAATTGGGGTACTAGTGTCAGAGTTGTTTAAGCAGCCCAGTAGGCCTCTGACATGGCTTAACGGCTGTTGGTATACTAATGGCTGCACGGGACCGACAGCTTTACGTGCCCTCTGAAGCACGGAGACGATCAGAAATTAAAACACTTTGGCGGTCACCCATCTATGGACTGGCCGCGAGCCTAGTTGCTTGACCTCGCACATCACTTACGGATGCAGTGTAAATTACAGTTTACCATAAAATACATTTAAAACAAGGAAGGAATCGGAGCATCTACTTGACTCGACGGGCCTGTTGGCGTAGTTGGCCAATGCTTGCTTTTCACGCCGGAGGTCGTGGGTTCGATTCCCACCCAGGACAGATATTTGTGTGCATGAACATGTCTGTTTGTCCTGAGTCTGGGTGTAATTATCTATATATGTATTTACAAAATATATGTAGTACATCAGTTATCTGGTTTCCATAGTATAAGCTCTGCTTAGTTTGGGATCAGATGGCTGTGTGTGAATAATAAACCAGAATCTACTTAACATGCTCCGATACCTTCTTTGTCCTTAATTGTAACATTGAATAAAACTAAATATTATTATAATATCTATTTGCTATCAAACTTATCGTTTATTACTTATCAGATAATTTTATCCTATATTTAGGTGCCAATCATCAATATCTCATTTATCAGTACCTAACGAAAACGCACGATAGTATTGTCTTTGAATAAATGACACTGCTCTGTAAGTTTTAAAGCAAAGAACATTTTGTTCATTCGTTGCATAATCGTAGTTCTATCCTACTTTTCTGGCGAGTACATTTTCAAGTACGACCGGGTAAATGTGATACTTAAGTGTTAATTTGGAGAAAAAGGGGTCACTAATATACTATACAAATTTTAGCTATCGCGAAGCATCCGCAATGCAAAGAAATTGTATCTATATTGAGTTTTTTGACAATTTCAAGCCTTGCGGGGCAGTAAGAGCCTATGTACACCACGGTTTTTAAGCGCGCCGTTGACGCACGTTTGTAGCGATACACACGCGCGTTAGCATCACGTTTGTATCGATTCAAAGAAACTGCTCTGTAGGATAAAGCGCGCGATTTTAAAACGTGGTGTGCACAGGCTCTTTGTATGTCCCGCAAGGCTTGGAATTTTCTAAAACACACAATATAGATACAGTTTCTTAGCATTATCGCAGACGCCTAGCGATAGCGAAAATTTGTAGAGGCCAAAAAGTAGGTTAGGTTAGAACTGCGATCATGCAACTAATGACCAGAAACAAATTTATTTACACAAACAATCGTTTTTTCAATAAATAACAATGCGTCATGAATTTAATTTGCAGCTAAGATAATACATAATATATTGAGATAGGGAACTATGTTACTGCGCAATCAGTATTTGTGCTTATGATACGGATTTTTTTGAGGCAAACTAAAGTAAGATTTTTTGTTTTGAAGTTAAATACTGTAGTATTTAGTCTTTTGGAATGTGAAAACAAAGCCTTTTTACAAGAAATATTAGACTTACCTTCCCCATTTTTCTTGTACCAATAAGTTTGGGTGAGCATAATTTTAAACTTATCTACATTTCAAAAATGAATATATGCGGGGCAGTCTTCGGGGACTGTCTGCCTATAGAAGAGAAAACTTTCTTTTACACTTCTTATTTATTTATTAAACAAATGTTCACTACACTTACAGTTTGGCGCCAAATCGTGTAGTGAACTACAACATAGGTACATATAAATTTAATACTATAATTATATATTACGAGTATCTTAGGAACTAATAACACACATTAAATAAAGTTTACAAAAGGACAAAAATTCATTCACATTATTAAAAAAATGTCAGCATCTGGTTCACTGGCGCCTGATTGCCTTAGATTATATAAGCATAGATTGATTAAGCAGGGTTACAGGGTTACAGCTTGGCTAGTGGGAGCATATTGAGCAGTGCATGTCCGTACCTTGGTGCAGCCAGCAGCCGGTGCGAGCGTAATCTCGTATACCGATCCGGTGCAAATAGGCAACAACGGCAACAACGGGACAATGAAGATGGGTTATCTATTTTACCATTGAATTTAAATCCTTATCTAAATAATCTACAATATAATAGTTAAGTATATAGCTTATGGGAAGCGTGACGTGCGATGACGCGAGCTCCAGGATTTTTGTTCAACTAAAAAGTGCTCAACGCACCTAAAGAAGTTTTCACTTCACCAGCATTAGTATAATAAATATTACAAAGAGCATAATTTTGATATATTTAATGCTAGACCAGAGGCAGTACGACGATTACTTCAGTCTTCAGTACTTCAGTCAAGCTTTTATTTTCAAAATTAACTTATTAGGACTTATATATGTTATTTTTTTTCTTGTATGACTGGTCGCACTAGTTCATCATCATCATCATATCAGCCGAACGACGTCCACTGCTGGACAAAGGCCTCCCCCAAAGATCTCCACAATTGCCGCGCTATTCGCATCCAGCAATTTCCAGCGACCCGCACAAGATCATCGATCCAGCTTGCCCACGCTGCGTCTTCCGGTTCGTTGTCGCCACTCGAGAACCTTTCTTCCCCAATGGTCGTCGGTTCTACGAGATATGTGCCCCGCCCACTGCCACTCCAGTTTTGCAATTCTTCGGGCTATGTCGATGACTTTGGTTCGCCTGTGGATTTCGACATTTCTGATTCGATCCCGCAAGGAAACTGCAAGCATAGCCCTCTCCATTGCTCGTTGGATGAACTTGAGGCTTCTAAAAAGGCCCATAGTGAGCGACTACGTCTGTGTTCCGTAAGTCATCACTAGCAACACACACTGGTCGAAGCTAACGCTTCATAGCTAACGTAAAATATTGCCTATTAGCGAAGACGTGTAATTGGCTTCTTGTCGCTTATTATATTATTTTCTTTGTTACCATTTTATAGCTGTTGTTATTCCAAGAATAAATAACTATTAGTAGTAGCTGTGATTCACGGTGATAAACACGTTAAACGACAAACATGTAATTATCGAACTATTTATGTTAATTGTGTTGTTTACATATCTGTAATAAGCTGATTACGGAACATGTTTAGTTTGCATTGTAACACCTGTGTAAAATCAAACCGTGTTGCGCAAATAGAGATGTTCATAAACCCGATATCCGCCGAAGCGCAGCGGACACTAATAAATACTTACGTAGGTACAGACGCCAGCACATCCAGCTTTTTTTTTTGTCTTACGTGGTGGAAATGCCATTCGCACGCTGTGTAGGGCCGACCCACTAAAACCACCACGGTAGCCAGCCTCACAGTGCCTGTAGCGGGGGCTCTGGGTACTCGTGAACGATGTCACCAGTGCCCCCGCCGTACACTGAGTGTCTGAGACTCTCACCCGGGGATGGGAGGGGCCCGAATGCCTCCCCCTCCCCATCACGCACGACCGCGTTTAGGCAACCTGAGCTACAGCAGGTTACCTCTTCCCGGGACCGCTTATACAAGACGAGTGGAGTGCCCTTCCTCCAAACGCCAGCGGTCCCAGGGGCGGCGTTTAGCCGGGGAGAAGCCAGCCGGACGCCGCATACTCTCTCGCGCTGAGATTAGCTCCCAGCGCCAGAGCACATCCAGCTACCCCAATCTGACAAATTTATTTTATGGATTTTCAACTTTATAACAATTGAACCTTACGCTTAAGGTTCACTTTCATTTAGGGAAATTTGACAGGTTGGAGTAGCTTGATGTGCTGGCCTCTGTACATTATATAGCGACCAATATTTATACTACTTCTCAATTCCATTTGTTGCACATCTACTATTTTAAATAATTAGACCTCCTATCTAAAGGTTGTCTGGAAGACATTGCTTAATGCGATAAGACGGCCCATTGTACATTATTTAATTTGTCTGCTATGAATTTATCTTATTTGACTGTGTACAATAAAGTATTCTATTCAATAATATTTTGTCATCCTACTTAATAATAATAGTGTAGTAACAACATTAAACTTAGTTATTTATCAATAAATGGCGGTACGGTCAAAAGTGCTAAATCCTGAATTGCGCTTGTTAGATTTTCCGGCGAAACAAAATATTAAATTTAATGGTCTACTCACAGGCTTCCGAATTAGCTTCAATTGCATGGGACTACTATGCGACCTAGATTTACGATTCATAATAAGTATATATAAGTTATATATATATATAGCATTCCAGCTTTACCCGCGACTTGCTACACAATAACATCGTTTCCATGTTATGGTACGATTACTACAAGTTATTTAATATTTTAGACACAATTTAATAAACGCTAACCTCAGCATTGTTAGAATTTATTCACACCCAGTTACCGGGCTGCGACCCCCTCCATATACAGTAGTGTTTTTGGCTGAATTATGGTTACGGCGGTTTACCTCAAGGGAGATTACCAAGTATTATAATGCAGGAGTGTGTGCGCAAACACACTCATAATCCCATAGAACGGCTATTTGACAAGACGAGGAAGAAATACTGACAGTTTAAAGCGGTCTCTAAGGCACGGGCGTAAAGTATGACAATGCCCACTTTCTGGTGCTGCTGGATATTTTTCGTGGAAGAAAATTTCTATAACACTTTTTGACCCGACTTGGGTTCCGGGATTTTGAATCTAGTACTATTTTATCTATAGTTAGTTAAATAATTAGTATGTAAAAGTAGATTTCTACTCGGGAGTGTGGATAAGTGGCACCAACACCCGGCCTGATTTATCACAGCTATAGTGATTACAGCTACAATATTACAAATCACTTCTGGTTTGGAGAACTAGATCTCCTCCAAAGTTTACTACTAGTCTGAAATGTCTGAAAATAGAACCCCAGGAGGCGAGGCGCCTGCGCCGGTTAACCATTTGGCGACAACATGTTCAGGCTACGGCTAGGAGGCGACTGCACATATGCTACTCGTAGTCATGTTATTAACGTCATATTTTCTACCAGGCGTGGGCTGAAGCGGTCGCCTCTACCCAATCTTCGGACAAGAAGAGCCAATCTCCCAAACGCTCCAGCTGGCCAGTGCTGATGTTCTTCGGCATTGTCGCCGCTGCGCCATACATCGTGCTCAAGATGATGAGCCGACTGACCAAGAGCATTCATGAGGATCGTAAGTTTAACAATATTTTTCTTACAATATTTGTCAACAAAAAGGAGGATATTTTTTTTTGTTACGGGTATGTGTCGGATATCTTATGCGCGCCCGTTAGTACCTACCTGAGTGCAGTTTTGACATACTTCAGTACGCTTTTTAGGGGTAGATCCTTATAGTCTCCTGGTTCTTGATATGCCAGCCCCAGATTAGCTATTCTGTGTCTTGCCACAGCATAGCAGGTTGGGGGTTCGATTCCCACCCAGGACATTGATTTGTGTCAATGAACATGTCTTTTTGTCCTGAGTCTGGATGTTATTATGAATAAAAGTATTTATTTACAAAAGAAAAGTAGTATATCAGTTATTTGGTTTCCATAGTACAAGATCTACTTAGTTTGGGGATCAGATGGCCGTGTGCACATTAATGTTCTAGGATATTTAAAAAAAAGAATACTCTCTTGGCCATGTCCATTAAACAAACAATAGATGATAGTAGGCTTTAATCACCGATTTAATGTAGGACTTAATTTATTACCTAAAGCACTGTAAAAAACTAATGTTGTTGGAAGTAGGTACCTACGTGTTGTTGACCAGATAACAAACATTATCTTCATGATCATTGAGATAATGTTTGTTGTTCTTCAAACCAAAGTAGCCTGATAGGATTCTTGCCTTGTGACAAGAAGAAAACTTCCTGATTTATCTGGTGTCGAAGAATAATTATATACATTGTAAATGGGTAGATAACTTGTTAGTTCAAAACATTTGAAGGCGATTGAATTAGAGATAGCGAGCACTAAAAGGCCAGTTGGTATTTAGCAAATTTTATTACCTAATATTAAGGTGATAAAAAGATAAGGCGAATACAGACAGTACGCAATATACTATGCTATGACGTCACAAGCCTGTTGGTTTATGAGGTTCATGCTAATGTCCTTCGGCACGAAACAGACAGGTCTCCTGACCATGACGCGTATGTGCGTTTTTGCTCTACTTGCCATATGCCGTCCGCCATTGTTCATAAATTTTTCGTATACCTTCAGTGCTCGACGACGCATCTGTGAGCCTGTTGTTTTTTTTAATGGTATATTTATATAATAATAATAAAATGTTTTTTGTCACTAAAAATAAATCACAAAATTCGGATTATTTACCATGATATATACGATTTACAATAGGTACTGGTCCTGGTTCCCAAACTAGTCTGAAGCCTGTATCTTGGGAGACAGTGCTCAGTCAAAGTTGTGATACAATAAACAGACGTGATATAAAACACAATTAAAAGTAGATAAATAAACAAACAAAATATATATATATTTATTTTTAAAATGAAATCTATCTCTGATAACGATTACATTTCAAGATAGTAAATATGTGTGTGTGTGTGTGTGTGTGAGCGTGTTTATGTGTGTGTTTGTGCGGTGGGATAAATTTATTCTATAGGTTGTTTAAAGTCCCATCAGCTAGGACTAATATCTTAACATTTTCAAAAATTAGTACCTCATTAAAGATACATAATGAAGTCTCCCAACGACTAAGATAAGATTTATTCACCAAAATTATTTCAAAATACAAAATCAATATTTAGTGTTAATTCCGCTAATTGTCGCGTTGAAATAAATAAAGGTTAAAAATACTTAATCAATCGTTAAATTGGCTTCCATGAGCACATGTGACGTCATAAATGGTCCGTAATCCATTGTCAACGTTGAAGCCGATTTAACGATTGATTAAGTCATTTTTAACCTTTATTTATTTGACCTTCCCAACGAAAATAAATAATATATGGATCCTTACAACGATTTCAAGAGTCACTCGCATTTATTATGCCAGTGTACAAGTAAAGATATCCATGTACGTTAACTCGAGTCATTAACTATAAAATCAGTATAAATATACATTTTAATATAGGTCTACCACGAGACAGGGTCGACCTATCGTGGAGGACATAAGTTAATAAAAGATATTTCCTTTTTGTTACGACATTGTAATTTCACTGTTAGGGTCAACGCACACCAAGAGCAGAGCAGAGCAATTTATGAGATTATTGAAAAAATATTTTATGCTTATTAACATACATCGCAAAATTGAATACACGCCCAAATTGTTCGAGTATGCATTCTACATGCGCGATAAAGTTTGGTCGACAATGCGCGAGCATTTTGCAGTTCGGTCTGCACCTTATATGTAAAATAGTTAAGGAATATGTAAATAATTTTGATAACTAATGGAATCAGGCGTTACTTTGCGGAAATCCATAACAATCAAAATACAAAATCAATATTTAGTGTTAATTCCGCTAATTGTCAGTTTAATCATGCTGTGATGCAATTTGCACCGCCCTCCCGCCCGCAAAAATGTGCACATGCAAGAAGGACAATATATGTGCACATTTTTGCGGGCGGGAGGGCGGTGCAAATTGCATCACAGCATGATTAAACTGACAATTAGCGGAATTAACACTAAATATTGATTTTGTATTTTGATTGTTATGGATTTCCGCAAAGTAACGCCTGATTCCATTAGTTATCAAAATTATTTACATATTCCTTAACTATTTTACATATAAGGTGCAGACCGAACTGCAAAATGCTCGCGCATTGTCGACCAAACTTTATCGCGCATGTAGAATGCATACTCGAACAATTTGGGCGTGTATTCAATTTTGCGATGTATGTTAATAAGCATAAAATATTTTTTCAATAATCTCATAAATTGCTCTGCTCTGCTCTTGGTGTGCGTTGACCCTAACAGTGAAATTACAATGTCGTAACAAAAAGGAAATATCTTTTATTAACTTATGTCCTCCACGATAGGTCGACCCTGTCTCGTGGTAGACCTATATTAAAATGTATATTTATACTGATTTTATAGTTAATGACTCGAGTTAACGTACATGGATATCTTTACTTGTACACTGGCATAATAAATGCGAGTGACTCTTGAAATCGTTGTAAGGATCCATATATTATTTATTTTCGTTGGGAAGGTCAAATAAATAAAGGTTAAAAATGACTTAATCAATCGTTAAATCGGCTTCAACGTTGACAATGGATTACGGACCATTTATGACGTCACATGTGCTCATGGAAGCCAATTTAACGATTGATTAAGTATTTTTAACCTTTATTTATTTCAACGCCATTTAAGAAATCGAAGTTCGGCGACTTAGCCGGTAGAGCCCCAGATGGCGCATCACTTGAGAACGTTTTTGTGATTCTGTCTGTCAAATGTCAATAATGTCACGTCACTGTGACATGACGCGGTTACGTTAGTAACTTCAACAGTAGAAACTACACTAATGGCTTACCATGGCTATGTAGCGTCTGTGCTAAGATACGGACTCATACTGTGGGGTCATTCAACAGATGTGAATAAAGCATTCATATCACAAAAAAATGTGTAAGAGCTATATACGGAGTGCCCAACTACGAATCGTGTAAACCACTATTTCAAAAATTAAAAATATTGACATTGCCTTGTATGTACATTGTTGAGATTGCAATGTTTGTTAAACAAAATATGGAAATTTTTACTATAGCCAGAGATTTATTCCCGAGAAACACTAGAAACTCGAATAGACTAGTGCTACCATGCAAAACTCACACAACTCTATTCTCAAAAAATTGTTATGCGATGTGTGTAAAAATATTTAATGCCTTACCTTCCGATTTCAATATATTACCTCTCAGGCTATTTAAAATAAGGCTGAAGGCATGGCTTTTGGAGAAAAATTATTATTCCGTTAATGAGCTATTGACATACAGAACTAAAGTGTGATTTAATATTAATGATGTTATATAATTGTATTTTTTTTTATTTAATTGTTATATTATTATGTATACTTGACATAGATAATCTGTAATGTAATTAATCTAATTTGAATTATATAGTTTGAAATTGTATGTATTTGCATGCCTGTGAGCAAAATATGAGGACTTTATGTTTTTAACATCTTCTTTACCATATTTTGAGCAAATAAAGAAATTGAATTGAATTATATTATATATGCTGTTACTAATATATCTAACTAAATCTCAATTTTCCATTATAGTGAATGACCCCACGACGTGGCAAGAACCACTCCGCGCGGTCGCCAGTTTCCCCTTCACCGCAACTTCGCCCCAAGAGCTCACCTTCAGAGAGAACCAGGTCCTGACAGTAGCCCCTCAACACCTGCAGTCCAACCTCTGGAACTCCGGCTGGCTGATGGCGTCGACCGATAACAAGACCCCTGGACTAGTCCCAGTCAATTATATAAGGATAGTGAAGCCAAGTGAAAACCAGGTTAATAATAAGGAAGAGCCAGCGTTACCAGATGTGACAACCTTACCTGATACCTTTGATTTGTAGGCAAGTTTTTACAGACTGTTTAACTAGTTTTGTATGGGAGGAGGGGTCGGGTTTAGTCAGTTCAGTGGTCAAATTGGGCCTAAGTGATGATTAACTACCTTTGACGAGTTCCGATGAAAGACTTGTATGTATGATAGAAGAAAGACAATTCAAATTAGAATATAACTAAATATGACTGGTCTGTTGGTCTGGTCGTTAGTAACCCTGACTGCTAAGCCAGAGGTTATTAGTTTGATTCCCATCCAGGACAAATCTTCGTGTGATAATCATGATTATTTCTTCTGTGCCTGGGTGAAATGTATCTACGATATGTACGTATTTCAAAATATATATGTATGTTTGTTACTGGTCTGATTGCCAAAGTACACACGACTACACATTTCCATTATAAGCTGATCCCGCGTTGTATAGGATTTCCATACATTGAGAGGTCAGCTTATATTGGAAATGTATAGCTTGATATGTAGCCGTGTGTACAAGGTCTGCCAAATCTGACCAGATGGCAGTAGCCAGTAGCCAGTGTGTCAGTATCCCAAGATATTTTTTTTTTCTACCATAAATGGGTGCAACTACATTTGGGTCCATTAATTAATGGCATACATATTATGTATAAAATTACTTCTTAGCCGAACGAAAATAAATAATATATTTAATTAAAGTGCATACTTGATTATCAGATATATCACTATATATCTAAGCCCAACGAAAATAAATAATACATTAAATTAAAGTGCATACTTGATGATCAGATATATCACTATATATCTGATCATCAAGTATGCACTTTAATTTAATATATTATTTATTTTCGTTGGGCTTAGAAGTAATTTTATACATAATATGTATGCCATCAATTAATGGTGCCAACTGTAAACAATCAAATATATGTAGAATAGTCCAGTTAGATAAGTCGAGACAGCCTAGTGCTTAAACTGTGGAGTCAGAGGTCTCGAGTTCAAACCCAAGTATATCAGTTGTCTGGGTTCCATAGTACAAGCTCTGCTTAGTTTGGGATCAGTCAGATGGCCGTGTGTAAATGTCCCAGGATATTATTATTATTCAGTTTCATTTATGGATTGCGTTCATTAGATTGGATCCACTGTTTATGTACCACCATGTAGAATAATATGTATTATTCAGGATATAAACCTTGTAATTGAACTATTAGGCCAGCAGCCAATATAAAAAATAGCTTTAAATATAACATACATTTTGTTGCTTGAGAGTGAAAAACTTATACATATGACACATTTTCAAACATTCATTTGATTATTATATGTACCTATTTTATGCATTTTTATTCATATTTTATCATACAATGTTAAAAGATATATTGTATACTAGCGGCCCGGTACGTGCTTCGCTACGTATAAGGCATAGTAATAAAAAAATGATTATTAAGTTCATTTATTCAAACAAAAAATATTTTAAATTGCTAAAAGATGTTGATTTTACACTTTTTCAAGACTTTTTTAAAATTTTCTCTACGTACAAACCTACCCTGGACTTCCACGAATAATTCAAGACCAAAATTAGCCCAATCGGTAAAGGCGTTGTTGAGTTATAACATTACAACGAAAAGTGGCATTAATTTTTATATATATAGATACAATGATCTACTAAAATCGAATCGAGAACCATTTTTATCCATGCAATCTTCAACGGGCCAGTTGGCGTGGTTAGTAGATGCTTGCCTTTCACGCCGCAGGTCGTGGGTTCTATTCCCACCCACGACAGATTATTGTGTGAATGAACATGACTGTTTATCCTGAGTCTAGGTTAATTATCTATTCACAGAAGAAAAGTAGTATATGTAATATCAGTTATCTGGTTTCCATAGTACAAGCTCTGCTTAGTTTGAGATCAAATGGCCGTGTGTGAATAATGTTCCCGGATATTATTATTATTATTGTATCTTACTAGAATAAGATCAAGAAAAATTATAATTGAGGATTCATGAGATATATTATTTCAAGTTGAGAATTGATTGTTCGAGTTACTTTTAACTACCCAGTTTATATCCTTTTAAGAGAAATCATGCATTTTGATAAGTAGACTAGTTCTCTGAATATATTACAGGTTAGCTTTAACGACGGTGTAGGTATCATCATTAAATATAATTTTATTAGGATACATTGATAGCGTAACTGTCACCTGTCTAAATCAAATTTCATTAAAAAAATCTTTTGAAGTCCCAATCAAGTAAAATAGCAAGTATTATCTATAGTTCATACAGGGATGAAATATCAACGTTGCCATATTTCAGAATTGAGAATGAATGAAAATGAAAAAAAAGTAATGCCCAAACTATTCTTTTCGCCCTTTTTAGAAGTGAAACTTCTTAGGCGGTGAATCAATTATCAATAAGTTGGCTATATTGAAAGTATGACATAACTATAGTGGAATTCATAGTATAATGTGAACGACGCGTCACGTTCCAAACATTACGATACGTGAAAAGAAGGAAAGAAAGATATGCTGTTAAGCGAAATAGATAGATTAGCAATAAACGGCTACACATTGATTGATACGAGCACATCTAAGGGAACCCTGCGCACGTTCTAGATGTACGAACAGTTAAGGTGCCACGGTTTGTGACGTGTATGGTGCTGCACGCGAATATATATTTATTTTACTAAGTACCTATATGGCAATCATGGCAAGAGTTCAGTACACAGATTATATTTTGAGACTGCTGAAATTAGGGTAAATCAAAGAAATATAATCAGAAAGTTTTAAGCATTGACTTAAATGTATAACAAGACACGCTGTTTCGAATAAAAACTCTGTCCCAGTCCGGCGCGCGCGGCGGCCAAAATTGCTTACTGAGTTGCAGCGCCCGCGCTGCAACTCGGTGAGCAAATTCTCAATATGGGATTGCGCATTTAGTAGAATACATATAGGTCAATGGTTTTAAGCATTCATTTTTAGCTTGAATAAGAGAGAAGAGAAAATATATAAGATACGATGTCAAAGGTACCGTGCGCCGTACAAAATTCAGACCGAAACCTTTGCAAGGAACTAACACCTTATAAACGATGCGCTGATAACCAGGTGCGCCAGCGCCGACGTTTAGTTTACCCATTGTTTTTTTTTTAATTTCGAACCGTTTATCTACTTCCAAGCGAGCGTTAAATTGTCTGTCCATCAGGCTTCTTTGACATCCACATCTTTGACACCAGGGTAACCACTGCCCAAACGAACAAGAATGAAAAAACACTGTAATTACTTATTTTATTAAGAAAGAAAGAAAATACATTTATTAGCACATTAAATTTATTTATACCTGTTTATTAGCACATTTAATTTTTTTATAACATCATACCCGTTTATACTCGTTTTTATAACCATATTTAAAAAAAATCCGTTCGTCATTTGTTACATTAAATCCATCAGTTACCGTATTTGGTATTATGGTGCATAATGCCATAATGTTATGAACTGATATGCATTTCAAGGGATTTAAGTCCTAACGCTAGATATATGTTTCAAAAGCAATTTTATGTAGTTAGTTACCAATAAGTTATGCAATATGGTAAATATAGTGAGCTCTCTCGTTAATACTTACGAGTATCTTTAATAATGTATAAAAATATTACCAATTATTATTGTATTTAATGTGGGATGGACTGATTTAGTTAAT
This sequence comes from Pseudoips prasinana, assembly GCA_951640165.1. Lineage (NCBI taxonomy): Eukaryota > Metazoa > Arthropoda > Insecta > Lepidoptera > Nolidae > Pseudoips > Pseudoips prasinana. The sequence continues at coordinate 13,869,420 of OX621254.1, forward strand.
AAAGTAGAAGTTAAAATGAACTGAACTTTTATTTCTAAATTTCAAATACCTTTAGAATTAATTTAATATCTAAATTTGGTTTAGAAATATACATTTCCGACGTCTAAGAAGATAAACAATAGACGGCTACGTATACACATTGATTGATCAGAGCAAATCTAGGCGCACCCTGCGCACGTTGGAGATGGACGCTTCAAGAAGATACATATAAACAGCTAGGTGCCACGCATCATCATCATATCAGCCGAAAGACGCCTCCTGCTGGACAAAGAACTCCACAATTGCCGGCAGCAGTTTCCAGCGACCCGCACAAGATCATCGGTCCATCGTTGTATGGGGCCTGTCCACGCTGCGTCTTCCGGTTTGCTGTCGCCACTCGAGAACCTTTCTGCCCCAACGGCCGTCGGTTCTACGAGCTATGTGCCCATACGTTGTGCTTTATTAAGAAGTTTGACTTATATATCGGACAAGATCTTTTTGTAGAAGATATTTAAATAAACAAATTGTATTAAATTAGTGTAGTTGATATTACCCCATAATCGGACAATGGTAACACCTCATTTCAAACTCTATTCTGTTGTACTAAAAGCTGAAAACACGTAATATAAACATACATAAATTAGAGAAACATTCTATAAGTATGTTCATTTAACGGAACACTGTTATAGACTTCAGACAAAAGGAAAGAAACTCCTTGACCTAGGAGAATGATTTTTAAGCACTTATCCCATAGCTAGATGTTCTCACCGGTCCGTAAGCGATTGGCGAGGTTAAAGGTTCCATAGATAGGAGACCATCATAGTGGTAGAATTTCTGCGCGTCTCCGTGCTTCAGAGAATACGTTCAACTGTCGGTCCCAGTTGTAGTCATTAGGCAACAGTCGTTCAGCCATGTCAGAGGTATGGTGAGAGGCTTACTGGGCGGCTTAAACAACTCTGACTAGGGTATACCCTACTCATACGATAAGTATGGTGCCAATTAGTGAAAGTAATTAATTTTTAGGTACCTATATCATATTGCGCATATATCTTATTGGCTCTTGAATTAAAAAAACAGTATTTGAATTGAGTGTTCAACTTTGAGGTAATTGGCTGAGGATCGTATCGGAATTTAACATCTCTCCCACTGCACCATACCTACTCCCTCCCAGGAAATGACACACGGATGCCATTACATTGAAAGGAATATTTTATTTTCGCGGGAAAGTCTGTAAACCAGAGTAACGCGGAACGCCTAATCATATCAGCTGAAAGATTTGGTTAGCAGCAGTTAGTTTGGCAGGTTAGCTAGGGTAGGTTCCTCAGCGGTGAGAATCGCTTTGGCCCCTTAACGCGTCATCGGTGATACCGTGCAACTGATCACACCCTCTCTTAGAATTCTGTCATTTTGCTTCAGCGGCCCCCTGAGCTGGGGCCCGAACCCCAAAAGGGTGGCCTCAGGTATTAGTCGTTTAATTTAAGCTACTGGTTAAGAGCCTTCTGCGCTAGCCAAATGCTCATTGCCTTCAATTCTGTAACACAATTACGTAACATTGCCAACGTAATGTTACGTAATTGTGTCATAGCTATTAGTCTAGAGGAGTATTTCTTGATTGTATGTTATCGTTGTTGCTACTAAATACTACTAAAACACTATTAAATAATAGAGTATGTTTCATTCGATTTCATGACTTCCCACCCGCCATTCTGACGACCACGCTGGAAGCCGCTGGACGCGGGTAGTACAAGAGCGGCATTAGTGGAGATCTTTGCGGGAGACATTTGTCCAGCAGTGAATGTCTGTCGGCGGAAATGTTGATGAATAGCACTGTAATGATGTGGAGCATAGTCTTATGGCTACGCCAAAGATATTATAATATAACAATATCTTTGGGCTACGCTACATGGGAGTTTAAAAAAAAATAATCTCTTTGGCCGCAGGGCAGAAAGGTTTTTGAGTGGCGACCATCAACTGGAAGTCACAGCGTGGGCAGGCTCCCTACAAGATGGACCGATGATATTGTGAGATCTTTGGAGGAGTCCTTTGTCTAGCACTGAGTGTCTGAAATGAAATAATGAAATTTATTCAGCACTTGGGTATTAACATACACTTGTACTTGTCAAGCTCACAATGCAGTACATAAACATAGTCGAATACAGTATAAAAATACCAAAAAATTAATTAGTCCGTCCGTGCGGTCTGTTTTATCAGATATATTTTCTTAAATCCTAAAATAAATAAGTTACTAATCTATTGTTTTGAAATTTAGTTGTACTATATTAAAATTAAAGAATTGAAGGCAATGAGCATTTGGCTAGCGCAGAAGGCTCTTACCAGTAGCTTAAATTAAACGACTAATACCTGAGGCCACCCTTTTGGGGTTTGGGCCACAGCTCAGGGGGCCGCTGAAGCAAAAGGACAGAATTCTATTCTAGAGAGGGTGTGATCAGTTGCGCGGTATGACCGATGACGCGTTAAGGGGCCAAAGCGATTCTCACCGCTGAGGAACCTACCCTAGCTATCCTGCCAAACTAACTGCTGCTAACCAAATCTTTCAGCTGATATGATGATGAGGCGTTCCGCGTTACTCTGGTTTACAGATTTTTCCGCGAAAATAAGATATTCCTTTTAATGTAATGGCATGCGTGTGTCATTTCCTGGGAGCGTGTAGGTATGGTGCAGTGCGAGAGATGTTAAATTCCGATACGATCCTCTGCCAATTACCTCAAACTTGAACACTCAATTCACATTCTGTTTTTTGAATTCAAGAGCTATTAAGATATATGCGCAATATGATATACCTAACACTTAATTACTTGCACTAATTGGCACCATACTGATCGTATGAGTAGGGTATACCCTAGTCAGAGTTGTTAAAGCCGCCCAGTAAGCCTCTGACCATACCTGAACGACTGTTGCCTAATGACTACAACCGGGACCGACAGCTGAACGTATTCTCTGAAGCACGGAGACGCTCAGAAATTCAACCACTATGATGGTCCTATCTATATATCCATGGAACCTTTAACCTCTTCAATCGCTTACGGACCGGTGAGAGCATCTAGCTATGTGATAAGTACTCAAAAATCATTCTCCTAGGTCAAGGAGTTTCTTTCCTTTTGTCTGAAGTCTATAACAGTGTTCCGTTAAATGAACATACTTATAGAAGTTTTCTCTAATTTATTATCATTATATCCTTAATCGATAGCGTTTGTTTTCAGCGTTTAGTACAACAGAATAGAGTTTGAAATGAGTTGTTACCATTGTCCGATTACGGGGTAATATCAACTACACAAATTTGATACAATTTGTTTATTTAAATATCTTCTACAAAAAGATCGTGTCCGATATATAAGTCAAACTTCTTAATAAAGCACAACGTATGCGTGGCACATAGCTCGTAGAACAGACGGCCGTTGGGGCAGAAAGGTTCTCGAGTGGTGACCACAAACCGGAAGACGCAGCGTGGGCAGGCCCCCTACAAAGATGGACCGATGATCTTGTGCGGGTCGCTGGAAACTAGTGCCGGCAATTGTGGAGAACTTTGTCCAGCAGGAGCCGTCTTTCGGCTGATATGATGATGATGCGTGGCACCTAGCTGACGTCAGGTTGGCGGGTGGTAATTAAATGGCGTAAAATACTTTACATTTTTATATGTCAGATTTTAGTAGTTTATTGGTAGGTAACGAAAATAACATTAAATCTTATCTACGTGCTAACAGTTCACAAATCAAAGGCATCACACTCCATCGGGTACGCCTATGCATATATCACAGCAATGTTACTTATTTGTGTCATTGCTATTAGTCTGGAGGAGTATTTCTTGATTGTATGTTATCGTTGTTGCTACTAAATACTACTAAAACACTATTAAATAATAGAGTATGATTCATTCGATTTCATGACTTCCCACCCGCCATTCTGACGACCACAATTAATAGTAAGCGAGCCGCGGCAGCGGCCGCCGAGCGACTGCTACACTGGCAAGTGCACAACACTTAAATTAGAGAGAGATTCACATAAAATACTTCTTCTACACTGTTTGCTGCTGGAATCAGATGGTAGTGTGTTAGTTGTCCCAAGATGTTAATAACTTCCCAAAATGTGAAAAACTGATGCTTATGTATGCAAAGCCAAAAGTATTGATAGTATTTCACAAAGCGATTTTACAATTAGTAGATTGCGGTTCTTTAGAATTTTTTATTTTCATACATGGACCGTACTGTATTTGTATTCATTTTTGGCGCTTGCATACATAAGGGCAAAGTTAATAACTTGGGTACCAAGCTTGTCTGTAACAGGTAGTGTGGCATGGATTTACGAAACAGCAAGTCTAAATAAAAACTGCGATAAGATTTTTTTATGTTTATTGTAAAGTCATAGTCCTAAGTTTACAAGTAGGGTTCAGGGAATTCAAAAGTGACTTCGCGCCCCGTGAGCTTCTTGTATACCGATTGGAAGGTGTCCACCTGGAACAAAATAACAGAACAATGAATATCAAGAAACAAAACAGTAATTGTGAGTGACTTTTCTGTCACTAACAATTTAAACAATGCAACATATAGAATTTTTTAAAAATTGTTTGTAATGACTGATATTTCTTAGTTCCTTACACAGCTAAAGCTATAGCACATATTCTGGTGAACAAAAGAATCATAGATCCTAAAGATTAAATGCTAGAATTGAACTCCAATGATTTTGCTTTCTCATAGAGAATTTTCCGAATGTGACCTCTGGTAGGTCATATTATATCAGTATGTCACGAGTAAGAAATACGTGCACGAGTACGGGTCATGTTCCCATTTGAGCCAGTGTACAAACCTTTAAGGCCTACTGTGCACGGAGACGTACTTTCATAGACGCTTCAAAATACGACGAAGAGCTAAAGCGTACAACGTACTGGTCTATGTCCACGATACGTACCGCAAGCGTACTTTTTTAATCATTTTTGAGAATGGAGTCGGGACGATTATATTTTGGCTTATCAGTACATTCGAAGGCGTTGTATGCCCGGTCTATGTCTACGATACGTATCGCAAGCGTACGTTTTTAATCATTTTTGAGAATGGAGTAGGACGATTATATTTTGGCTTATCAATACATTCGAAGGCGCTATACGCCCGAGCGTATGGCATGCAGTACGGCCGGCATCATGACGACTGCACGCATCTACGCGAGCGCGACGTTGCCGCTCCGTCGACGAATGCAACAATGACGAATACGCGTCAATGACGCTACGCTTCCGTGGACAGTGAGCCTAACTACTGCTTAAGATCAGTCCCGGTTGCCTTACACTAGATCTAAAAATCTGTCAATAGTTTCTTTAGGGGTTACAAAGGTAGACGGCAGTCAATTGTCTATTTTTGGCAGCAATTGCATCTAATTCGAAGATCCGAATATAAGTGTACTGCCATTATTTCGACAGTTTGGATAATAATTACGTCCTTAACACCCCACTACTACTTCCTAACTCCAGGTTGGTACTAATTGTTATTTTAGTCAGCATTCTAATTTTAAACTTCAGGACACGCATTTACAAATTAAATTGGTGATACGTATATGGATAGCAAAGCGTCATCGCAAATAGCCCACCATCCCATCAGATGCTAAAAAGAGGATAAGGCAAAACCTTTAACTGTAAATGACAACTAAAAAGGTTGGTATACTCTGCAAGGTTACTAATATTTGACTTTGAAACAATTTTACCTCATTGCACCTCGCCAACAAAGAAGTATTTCTTAGCCCTGCATACATAACCTACCCTAGATTACCTACCCTATAGCCTAATTCGCCAATCATCGTGATCGGGCGTTCAAATAGATGAAGGTTAAAAATTACTAAAATATTCATTCAATATGCTTCCATGAGCACATGTGACGTTATGAATGGTCCACAATTGATATTCAACGTTGAAACCGATTGAACAAATGAATTAGCAATTTTTTATCTTCAGTTTTATATGCACGTGTGGCGCAGCGGCTAAGACAGTCGCCTCACGGCTTCCTGTCTCTGGTTCGATTAAATAGTTGTTCTGAGTCTGGATGTAATTTGTACATCTATGTGTTTGTAAAATACCCAATACATGGATTATATTAGCGTTGTTTTACAAAAAAAAAACTATTTGAGCGCTGATGATGATCAGCGAATTAGGCGGTAGTTGCCCTAATCCCTATTAAGATATCACATTGTATGATACAAGAGAGACTTCGGATTCTATCTCACATGCATTGAAGCAGGTCTACAGAATAAGCTATTCCACATCAGATTCTATAGGGAAAAGACGTAACAGTTTATTTCAGATTGATTACAATAGAGCAGTCATCACTCCTTGATGACTGCTCTATTGCAAGCTAATATCCATAGTTGGAGGTAATTAATTAGCACTCATTAAGCCATATAATTCTTCTGAGATTTATTGACAAAACCAACAGCTATGAATTGGTGGAACTGAAATAATATGGAGAAATTCAAGTTTAAATTTGCACACTGCATCCATCACAGACCTGAGCCCCTATCATCAACCCTTAATTGGGCATAGCGTATGTTCATAATTAATTATGTTTTAACTCTTATTGCAACATAATAGAGTTTATAATGATGTGGGAACTATTACACCATTGTCCAATTAAGGGTTAAAACTTAAGCAAACATTAATATCCTTGTTCACTATCTGCTCGATATAAGAAAGAAAATATCACCTTGTGTTCAATGGTGGTCTGCTGGTTCTTGTCTAGGTGCACCTTGATGAGCTGTGAGCCGTCCAACTTGACCCTGATGCGCTTGCCTACAATCTCGGCAGGGAACACCAGGTCCTCAAGGATAGCATCATATACTGATGTTAGGGTCCTGGAAGGTAAAATAATTCTTGATTAATACAGAATGCTTAAAGAAATCATTTTTCCTATAAAGCTGAACTACTTCCAGAACGACAATATGGTTTAATATGCAAGAAAAACATCATAATATGTTCATGTTTTAATTTTGAGTGTGAATTGGTTATAATATAAAAAATAGCCATCCCAGTGACCTGTATACCTCAATTTTTTGCATAATTTAATAATTATTTTATTGCATTGTAATGTACAACATTTTTCTATTTTCCTTCTGGAGAGAAAACAATTAGTGCTGAAGAAACAGCAACCAAAAATAATAATAAGTCTTCTCTTCAGTCTCATCCACAAACTTTTCTGATATTTAAAAATCTTTACAATTTATTATGTTTTTTTTTTTAACAAACAAGCCATTTACAATAATGAACACATAAAAGAAAGATTTATACAATTTGGTGGAGTCCTTTGGAAGTTATGAGCGTACAAACATATCAGTGATTGATTTTTATTTATATAGATTATGAAAATAAAAAGTTCTATAAGTTGTTCAGTTTCATGAATAAAATGAGCCCTCAAGTATCTCAGCCTATCTTAAAAATCATGCTCTCACCTGTCCATATGTGATTGGTGAGATTAAGCCTCTAGGCACAGATACACACAACACAACAGACGGGCCTGTTGGTGTGGTTGGCAAATGCTTGCTTTTCACGCCGGAGGTTGTGGGTTCGATTCCCACCCAGGACAGATATTTGTGTGCATGAACATGTCTGTTTGTCCCGAGTCTGGGTGTAATTGTCTATATAAGTATGTATTTACAAAAGAAAAGTAGTATATGTATTATATCAGTTATCTGGTTTCCATAGTACAAGCTCTACTTAGTTTGGGATCAGATGGCCGCGTGTTAATAGTGTCCCAGAATATTATTATTATACTGGTTTCATTTCTGAGCATCCATGCTTCTTTGTTGAGTGGTCAGTCGCAGTTGTAAACTTTAGATACTGAGCCTTACTGGATGGCTTCAACAACTCTGACACTGGATACCCATATAGTGCCCATACAAGTCAGTTATAAATCATCATCATCATATCAGCTGAAAGACGTCCACTGCTGGACAAAGGCCTCCACAATTGCCGGTTTTGCGCTATTCGCATCCAGCAGTTTCAAGTTATAAATAAATCACAATAATCATGAATTTACATCAGTTATGTATGAAACTCATAAAGATATACAGTACTCTCAATGTATTTTAGAGTACAGGAAAATGCTGAATGATTATTCTGACTGTTTACTTAGCCAGACTGATTGATAAATCTATAATTAGTTCTGTCTCTCATACAGTACTCTCAATGTATTTTAGAGTACAGGAAAATGCTGAATGATTATTCGGACTCTTTACTTAGCCGGACTGATTGATAAATCTATAATTAGTTCTCTCTCTCTCATCTCTGAAGTAAATTCCCAGGAATATATATCAATTTCTAACATGTGGTCCATAAGAATCAATAGGTACTTGGTTCCATTAACTTCATGAAATTAACTAATGTCAGTACACCACTAGAAATTATAATTACATTCATGAATGCATAGGCATGCAATGTAGAAACATGAATATTCTATAACCATAAATTCATTTCTGTGTGGTGACTGCAGCAAATACCAGAATATCATCACCCCATCTCATCCCGTGGTGGGCATAGAAGTCGACCTGAGGGAATATCTACCAGAGGAAGGGCAGCAGCTTCTTTCCAAGTACTATCATCATGATGAGAACACCAACCAGTTTACTAAGTGTGGGGATTATGGCATCCCCCCCCCCCCCCCCCAAGATGATTCTTGGGGGACGCTTTTGTCCAGCAGTAGACTTATTACAGATGTGATAATGATGATAAGTTCATCAACATACTGAAGAAGATTGGTACCATTACAGGCTAAAACTAAAAGCTGCTAAAGCTCTAAATCTAGTTCCAAAACAGCAATTAATATTAATAAACTACCTAGATCTGGGCCTCTTCTGTTTGTTGGCAACACGTGTCTTGTGGCTGGGCTTGGGTAGGATCTTGCGGTCTCCAACAAACACAACATGTTTGCCACTGAACTTCTTTTCCAACTCACGGACTAGCCTGATCTGGATCTTCTGGAAGGCCTTCAGCTTGGGCATGGGCACATAGATGATGATTGACTGTAAATAAAAGTATGTCCAATCATTATTATTACTTTAATTTGTAAGTGTTTACTGGGGCTAAATTCTGGAAACATAACTAATTTTGAGGAGTTTAATCCTCATAACAGAACAGATTTACTTTCTGTATTTTAACTTTATTTTAATGTATGGGCAGTAATTATGGGTTGAATATCATATAGTCGCTGGAATTTGAGTTAGGTGTGTATATGGGGTGGTTAAGGTTCCTACTAAGTGATAAAACACATTTTTTTGGCATAGATGTACCAAAATATTTAATAAAATTTAGCCCCTTCCCCTCTTCATTCACTTAAATATAAAGGAGACTTGATTTGAGATATTTACCAACCCTTGTATAGGTCACCCAGTAAGCATCTATCCTTTATTTATTTGTTTTTTTAACATAAGTTCTACCTATAAACTACAACCAGGACTGACAGCTTCATACACTCTCAGATGCTGAGGATGCATGGAAATTAAACATCTATGGTGATCACCCATCTTTATGCTAACAGCATGACTGCCTATAGACCAGTGAGAACAACTCTTCATAACCAGCCGCTCTCAACATTCTATAAGGGCTCATCACCCTCCAAAATAATATTTGCATGAAAATCTGGAAAATATTTCCAGTAGTTGGACAGTTCTTGATTATAGATAATGAGAACTTTGATGAATCAATTATTAAGGTAATCGGAAACCTAAAAATCCAACTTGTGGGAGTCAATGTCTCAGTTACTGGTTCCCAGTGAATTTTGAGGTCAGACTTCAGACTCCCTTTCAGCTTCATTTTCCCTCCCTTTCAGACATTCAAGCTTTAGAAATTTGAGACATGGATTAGCAAGAGAAATCCCATTTCTATACCTCATACACATTAGAAAGGTGACACAAGATATACCTGAGAACATCTAAACCTTAAATTATGGATTATATTGGGGCTATGAAAGGCTGCTTACAGTAACTGTGTGTAATTACTAAGTAACCTTAAATTGAACCATAGATGTCACTCAATTTACCACAATTAAAACAGAAAAACTACATCAAACCAATAACCATTTTATATACTGACTACTGAACATTTTCTGCATTCATATTAGCATGGGAGTAATATCTGCATCTAGATTCTAATATTTTTTCCAGAAAAAAGTTTTAGAAAGATAGTTTCAAGTATATTAATGCACTATGTAGTCAAAAAGGAGGTTGCAGCACTTTCATCTCAAGGCATATGTAGTTTGACAGGTCATAATCAACTGAATTGATATGTTCACATGGTCTGTTTGTACATGGTTATGTTTAGATAAAGTCACCAACTCTCCCAGCAGCGTAAATAGTGATGATGGTTTCATAATAGTGATGCGGCCGTACCTTTTTGTTGTGGAGTTCGATTTCCTTAGCCTTGGTAATGTACAATTCCCGAAGTTGCGCCTTCAGGTCAGAGTTGGTCTCCAACTCGACCAGCGCCTGAGAAATCGACGTCTCGAAGACATCAGGCTCGGCAGCGCTCGCTTTGATGATCTTAGTACTCATCTGGAACGCATAAACACTAGTAAATCACACCATTCCTATTTCCTAACTTATAGGTTAGGAAATATAACTTCACGGTTTCAACAATTTTCAACAGTCTTCCACAAGACAATTCTATCACAATCACACATTCGTCTCCACCATATGTCGTTCTATTCCATTAATTCGATCTTATAAACTTATTTGCACTTTTAGCCACCAAAACAACGTTGGACGAAGGGGAGGAATTTGTCACCGCAAAATATCTAGGTAATCATTACCGTAAAAAAGTTACAACTGGCCTAAATCTTAAACAGAATTAACGAAGATGTGGTTTCACTTGATATTTATCTAACAAAACCCTTAAATCCATTAAATTTATCTAAAAATTCATACGGACAACTACCTTGAGAACTAAACGGGAGAGAAAGAGATAGACAGGGAGTGTTGACAGCGTAAAAATGTATAATTACCCAGAACTTGAAATACACCTCACTTACTTACTTACTTAGATCAAAACTTCCAACAATAAACGCTAAAGTAGCTGTAAAGTACAAGTGTATATTACTGACGCTAAATTCGAATAAAATTTGCCCATACTAATCAACAGTTAAATTTTATATTGATGCGGATTAAACGTATCAAAATAAATACATCCAATGGTCTATTACTCCTTTTTATTATATCATACCTTCCGTTTAACTACATCCGTATCTAGCGACCCGGAATAGAGAACAATAAGAAATAAAAAAGCTGACACCTATCTATGTATACTGAAATTAATGGTGAGTAAAACTGTTAAACATTTAGATAAAAGTAGAGTTTGAAAAATATATAGCCAAAGAGCGTAAGTAATACTTATTCTCGAAAATTCCAATTTCGTAATAGATATGATTTGGTATGTAATAGAGCTTTGTCTGTATCACATACATACACATGTATTGCTACCTTCGTATGTCATAAATTATTATACAAAGTCTTTAAAAGCGAAAAAACTTATTAAATAAGACGTCAGAGGGAAAAGGCTTATAAAGTAAAAATAATAATCATTATTTTCATTGTCACCTTTTTCATTAATACGAGTTTTTTAACTCACTACAATGGATGATACACCCGGGAAATTATCAAAAGTATTTAAACATTATCATCATCATGTTAACCAATAGACACTCATAGCTGGACAAAAGCCACCCCCCGGGGATTTTGGGCCACTCTCGACACGCAGACAAATGGTTTGGTTATCGTAGTATGTTGGTCTTAGTACTCAGAGAATCATGGCTGATGATATTTGCTCGAAGATTGTCGGGCAAGTCCTTACATTGGTTCATAGCGGGATAACATAATTACTTTATGAATACGTCTTGTGAGATGGCTATACGGTATTGACCCGTACGGCATCTAAGGAAAACCAAATTTAGGAAAAAAATAAGACGAATAATACTACTCTTTAAAAAAAGTTTTAAGTAATTATTTATTATGTACATACATACATTCATACATAGACTCACGCCTGTCTCCCAGAGGGGTAGGCAGAGACAACGGACTTCCATTTGTCACGATCCTTGCACACCTCTTTCGCTTCGTTTACTGACATTATATTCTTCATACACGCTCGCCGGTTTAGGGTACTTCTGACCTGACCTTTCCTAAGTACGTCTCCAATTTGATCAGAGAATGTTCTACGAGGTCTTCCCCTTCCGGTTGTACCATTCACACCGGCCAGGTATACTTCTTTTGTCAGTCTTCTTTCATTCATCCTTTCTAAATGACCAAACCATCTCAGCATACCTTTTTCAATCTTTGTGACTACATCCTCTTTCACACCACAGCGCTCTCTTATATCAGTATTTCGAATTCTGTCTCTCAAAGTCACACCACACATACTTCTCAGAGCTCTCATTTCTACTGCATTTATTTTACTTTCATTCTTTTTCTGCCATACCCAACTTTCACTTCCATACATTAAAGTTGGCACTAACACTCCATCGTGCACGGCCAGTCGAGCCTTCTTTGAGACTTGTCGGCTACTCATAAAGGCGTGTAGTGCCCCATTCACTCTGTTCCCCGCATTTACTCTTCTAACAATATCTTTCTCATATTTCCCATCTCTCGTAAACAAAGTTCCCAAATATACAAACTCTTTCACCTGTTAGACTTTCTCTCCTCCAATCACAATATCACAAGCTGTCGTGTATTCATCCCTCTCAAATACCATTACTTTCGTCTTAACAACATTCATTTTCATCCCTTTCCTTTTAAAAGCTTCATGCATATATGTTACCATCACCTGCAACTCGTCCGCAGATGATGCAAGTAGAACTTGATCATCAGCGTACAGCAGACATTTAATGAGTAACTCATTCATCCTTACACCACATTCACTTTCTTTCAAGTCTTTTAAACAGCTATCCATGAATAGGTTAAACAACCACGGTGACGCTACACATCCCTGTCTAACACCCTTTTGGATGCTAAACCACTCAGTGTATGACCCGTTAATCCTCACGCAAGCTCTGGAATCCCTATAAAGAGATTTCAGTGCTTGAACAAGGTTGTCGTCTAACCCATACATGGACAGTACCGACCAAAGCTCATTCCTCAACACTCTATCGTAGGCCTTTTCTAAGTCTACGAAGGCACAGTAGACCTTTTGGCTTTTTCAATAAAACTTCTCTACTATGCTTCGCAGAGAAAAGACCTGATCCGCGCATCCCATTCCTTTTCGAAAACCCGCCTGTGCATCCCATATTTTCGTATCGGTTTCTTTCACAACTCTTTCAACCAATACTTTCGCATACAACTTACCAACGACGCTGAGCAGACTAATGCCCCTGTAGTTTTTACAGTCCTGCCGTGAGCCTTTTCCTTTGTAAAGAGGTACGATGACAGCCTTGCACCAATCACTTGGCACTTGGCCGGTGTTATAGCACAGATTGAAAAGGCTGCACAGCTGACTCGCTATGAAGCCATGTCCAGCCTTCAGCATTTCGGAAGTTATCCTGTCATACCATGGTGATTTACCCGATTTCATACTCTTAATAGCTTTCACAATCTCATCCATTCCAATTTCATCCTTACATTTATTTTTGTCTATACCTAATGAACTACGTTCACTTTCTGTTACACTTCTATCATACAAACTCTCAAAATACTTCCTCCAACGTTTTAACACGCATTCTTCCCCTTTCACTATATATCCATCTTGGTCTTGGATGGAGTTCAGTTCTGAGGTTTGGGTTATGCCTCTTACTGATCTAACGGATTTCCAGAAAAACTTAATGTTCATCTGAAAATCCTTAGACAACCTTCTATCAAAATTATCCTTTTGTTCATTTTTCTTTTCGTTCACCACGTTCTTTACTATTCCTTTCATCCTTTTATAGTCATTCCAGGCTCTTTCTATATCTTCATTCGTCGCCTTATGCATTCGTTCGTTTGCTCTGGTGGCTAGCCAATCTAACCACGCTTTCTTCTTTTCACATATAACTTTTTGTACACTTTTATCCCACCAAATATTCTTCATCTTTCTTCCTCTTCTCCTCTTTATTACACCACATACTTCACTAGCTACACTCACCACACCTTCTTTGACTGACTTCCATAGCTCTTCTACTTCTCTTATGTCTTTAGATCCCTCAAACTTATCAATCAACTTACTTTTGTACTCATCTGCCACTCCTGCCTCTTGCAGTTTCTATACTTTTATTCTCTCTAGTACACCTTTAGTCTCAGGGTTTCGGTGGCGCCATCCTTTGAACAGACCACTTATTCGGCTCATCACCAGGAAGTGGTCTGTATGGATTGCGGTCCCACGATAGACTCTTGTGTCTAGAACATTCTTTCTCAATCTTTCATCTACAATCACAAAGTCAATCATACTCTTTCTCACATTTTTTCTCTCCCGTGTAAACGTATGGATTCTTTTATGTTCAAACATAGTATTTGTAACACAAAGACCCCATTCCAGACATATCTCAAGCAGACTATTCCCATTCTCATTCTCACTCTCATCACCGAATTGACCTAGAACTCTTTCAAAACCATCACGCTTTACCCCAACCCAACCATTAAAATCACCTAACATTATTACTCTTTCATTATACTGACTTATTCGTAACACATCTCCCAAGGTCTCCCAGAATGCCTTTCTTTCCTCTTGTTCTCGCTGTGACACAACTGCACCCATATCTACAGGAGCGTACACCCCTACTAGGAAGATACGGGTCATACCGACTTTCATTCTCAACCAAATAATTCTTGCATTCACGCATTCGAACTCAGTCACACATTCAGACATTCTTGTGGAAAGAATGAGACCCACACCCTGGCAAGCTCTGGTGGTGTTCGGTACTCCAGACCAATATGCCGTGTAATGTCCGTGTTTTGTAGTTGTTTTATACGGGACTAGTCCCTCCCTCTTACCCACCACTGCAACTCCTGTAAGCCAGGATCAACAGGGGCACACAATGAAATGACACTGAGCGGTGAAGCTCAGGCATGTCCCGGGGAATCGCTTTAACTGTCTTGGATCCCGCAACGAATTTAATCAGAAACAGAAAAAAAAGGAGGAGTTAGAAAATGAATAGTTCCACTTCCCTCCAGAGCAAAGCGGGAGACAGAATGATGTAAAGAGGCTATAGCTTCATAAAATGAGAGATTTGCAACTAGAGAAGCCAGCTGCAAAAGCACCGAGGATCAATTTAAGGGTCCTAAGTGAGCTGTTATATTTGATTCCAATAGTAGGTATGGCAAAAACGCTTAAACGCACGGAAGTTGTTCCTTGTTGCTACAAGATCCGTATAATAAACTACTCCAGATATTGGTTGCAAGCTGTTTAACATAATATCACGCTGATTTTGCCAGAGATCACACTCCCACAGGATGTGGTGAGCAGTTTGTTCATATTCGTTCCTGGATGTTGAGCACAGACAGATCGGTGAAGATACTAATTTGAAACTATACAATTTACTTTTAAAATTGCCGTGTCCGGTAAGAAATTGTGCAACACAATGGTCTATGATTAGCCAAGTTTTATTTAACCGTTCGCGTACGTCCGGAAAGAACTGTTGCAGATGGCGACCCTTGGTTGACGTATTCCATCTACATTGCCATTCATTTAGTAGTTCGTTATTTAAGTCAGCTATTGGCATAAATAGCCTGGTTATTTTCGCACGGTCGCGTAATGATAAGAAATCATTTTCTAAATTATCGCGCGTAGAATAATACATTGCTGCTCGTCTTTGTACTTCAAGATCAACCGGTAGTACACCCGCTAGGACAGGTAGGGCCTCTGTGCTCACTGTTCTATAGGCTTTACACAGAAATATCAACGCCAACCTCTGGCTTTGTAGTAATTTACGGCGAGCAGCTCCGATGGTAGCCCTATCAGCCCACACAGGCGAGCCGTAGCATATACACCCAAGATAGGTTGCCCCGTAAATGATTTTAAGAGTATTAAAAGAGAGGCCCCAGGTTGCCGTCGATATCCTTGTAAGTGCAAAAAAGTTTCGCTTAGCTTTTTCCCCAACTGATTTAATATGTTCTATAAACGAGAAATTCTTTTCTAAAACTAAACCCAAATAACAGGTTGATATTTTGCGTTTTACAGTAACATTATTAAGTTTTACGCCCGGGGGGGATTTTAGTTCACCTTTAAGAAGGAGTTGGTAGGTTTTATGAGGAGCAAATGTAAGGCGATTTCTTTTACCCCATTCACTTATCATACTTAAGCAAGTTTGAGCCAGATTTTCCAACTCTCTCCTGGAGTTACCCTGTATAAGTAAGAGGCCATCGTCAGCATATGCCGTTAGAGAGCAGCGTGATGGCAAGGGTAATGTCAAGAAGTCATCAAAACCCAAGTTCCAGAGATACGGCGCGAGCACTGAGCCCTGGGGGCAACCCATGGTTAACGATTTAGTGACTCTGAAGTGACCAAGCTTAAGAGTTGCAGAGCCATGTACGAAATAAGATGTGATTATCGAATATATATTACTGTAACAACCGCGTAACTTAAGTTTTTGTAACAAAATTGGCCACCAAGTATTATCAAACGCCCCTGAAATATCTAGGAATATGGCCAAAACGTATTTACATTCGGACGAGTTTACAGCTTTCCTCACTGAGATAGCTGCGTCCACTGTCGATTTACCCGCAGTAAAACCAAATTGATTTCCGTGAAATTTTGGTCCTCCCGGCAGCAATCGCGGTACAATAAGTCGTTCTAGAAGCTTGCCTAAGGAAGGCAGTAACGTTATTGGTCAGTATGACTTAGGGTCTTCAGGCAGTTTATCGCCATTTTTTGGTATAATACGAATAAAACCGCTGCGCCAAGAACGCGGAAAAGTCCCTTCAGATATGCAACGATTAAAAACTTTTAGTATTGAATCACCGGATTGTTTTGTGGCTTCTATTATCATTTTGTTGGATATTTTATCTTCACCTGAAGCTTTGTTAACAGGTAGCGATTTCACAGTATTCATAAACTCATTAATTGTAGGAAGACTAGACATATAGGTAGCGGGTGGATTGTTTGCCCACTGTCTAATCTGCTTATGGTAGTCATTATCGTTCAAGGAACTATCATCAGGTATGAGCGAATTAAGTAAGGATTCCGTGGTCTCCTCTATGCCACTGGTGTAGGTATTATTGATTTTTATGTTTTGAATATAAGCTAAATCTATAGACCTATTTGCTTTAAACTCATGGTATAGGGGCGACCACGGGCCTTCTTTATCTAATTTATCGACTATTTTTCTAATAAGATTGCCTTTGGATTTCTCTATTGACGAGCGGTAACGTGAACGAGCTATTTTGAGATTTATATATGCATTATTTAAAACATCGCCTACAATTTTACGTTTTTTTAGTTTATTATATTTTTTACGTGCTCTCCGAAATTCACATCGAACTTTAATTAAGTAGTTATTCCACCAATCGCATCTTCGAATATTAGTGATAGGGACGCGGCCTATGGCAATATCGGCACAGTAGGTAAAAGTGTCCGACATCATTACAGCACATTCCTCTGTTGTTAGTTCATCCCGGGTGAAATCCCTGGCATGCGCGGCAAAAAGAGCTCTGAAAAAATCCCAATCGGCCCCTTTGAGCCGATATCTATAGTTACCGTAAATAGCCGTAGGTCTTTGTGCCAACCGAGGAACAAACTCGTACACGATTAAGCGGTGATCACTGGATGAAGCGTCAGGCAAAACACGCCATCCATCTATTCGGACGTCTGAGCTTGAAAAAGTGACGTCGATAAAAGATTCGCCAGTAGGGCTACAATAAGTAGGCGGTGCATCAGGAGTGTTATGTATTGATAGATTCATCTCAGCGACGAAATCTTCGACGGCGTTCCGCCGTTCTGTATCGCTTGAACGGTATTTGCCATACCATAACGTAGAGGATGCGTTAACATCTGCGCCAATAATAATTTTGTGTCCTTTGAGGGACATCAAAACATGGCGCAAGTGATGTAAATGGGGACCGACAGGATCTGAATACTGAAAATAACAGCTCACTACGTAAACTTTCCAGGATGGGGATGATATTTCAGCGACAGCACAGTGTGACGTCATGAGGTTTCGCATAGCGCTTACCGTAAAATTAGTACGCGTTACGTAAATAGCAGCCCGTGATTTGTTGTCTAGCTGCACCAATTTATTTTTTAAACGCGCATATTGATATTGTTCTTGTACAAGCACTATATCTAAGTTGTATTCATTGACTAAAGTTTCCAACTCTGATGTCGCAACCCTATCGTTGTGAAGATTTAGCTGCCCTATTTTTAAGTAAGCCATATTAATATTTGGTATTTAGCACTAACTGCTC
The DNA here is from genome assembly GCA_951640165.1 of Pseudoips prasinana. Classification (NCBI taxonomy): domain Eukaryota; kingdom Metazoa; phylum Arthropoda; class Insecta; order Lepidoptera; family Nolidae; genus Pseudoips; species Pseudoips prasinana. The sequence goes on from OX621254.1 coordinate 13,887,741, forward strand.
AAGTTTATGCTTAAATGTGGGGCAGTTGTCCGAGCCGCATTTGTGGTCGTGAGGTTTTTTATATGTTTTACACGATGCACAAACTGGTTTAAATTCTGGGTCATTGTGGTGCTTACATGATTTTGTGGGATGTGCTTCTGCGCATAAGGCACAGGTAGGTAATTTATTACTACAGTACTTGAAAACATGCCCATATTGCTGGCAGTTTAAACACCGAACTACCTCTAAATCATCAATAAAGCGGCATGTAGCCCAGTCGATGAAAAGTTTTTCTTTAGTGCTGACTAAATGTTTTCTAATCTCCGGTTCGAGCTCAATTCCCACCCACTTGCGCCCATTAGCTACGTTACGCTTGCGCACAATTTTAGTTTTAGACGTAAAATCGTCTTCGCTGACTTTAAGATCACTATCTTTGATATTTTGCCTGTATAACGCCGTTAAAAAGACCTGGTCGTCCATTGACGACGGTATATCTTTTATAAGTATGCGCGGTCGTCGCCCGGATGGAGTTTGAAGTTTTAAACCCGCCGAACGAATGGCCTCGACAGAGCGAATTTTATTGAGTTGGGTTTCATTTGCCACTCGGAGTACAACGCCAGAATTGGAAGTTTTTTTAACGCCTACTATTTGAAAACCGTCGTCCGCGGGTTTTATAGCCTTCATAAGCGCTTCCTTGGTCGCCGACGAAGTCGCGTACTCCGCTGATCGCTCAGCGGTGGGATACGCAATAATTGAAGGAACCGGTTTTTGCGTCTGTACTATGGGGGCGGCGGTTTTTTTCGGTAAACGCAGTTTTAATTGTTCCGCGTACGTAGGAATCTCAGAATTGGTTTTATTTACGCAAAGATCTAACTGACGTTCTGCGTTCGCCAATTTAGTTTCATTGCATGAAGATTTAAGCGCAAGTAATGAAATAATACTGGTAAGGCGCTGCGTACAATCCATCACCGATAGCTTATTCGCGATATTCATACCCGAGTTGGAATCACTGACTAATTCGTTAACCTTTGACAGATAAACGGAAGCTTGTGTCACAAGATCGCAATAATTATATTCCGCACTGTTTGTATCGCTAATATTTAATGAAGACGAATAATTGGATTGAGATCCCCGAAAACGTTTTATGTCCGATTCCTGTTGACCATCGGGACACAAAACGTCGGTGACGCATCGTCTAACACTCGTTTGTTGAAGCCTGAAGGGGGCGTTCTTGGAGTCTGTTTACTTCTCCCAAATGCGTTTCGCCCTCTATCGGGGGGGACATCATTCATTTTTGACATGTTATTCACACGAAATAAGCAAGCGCTTTAATGTAAACAGCACGATAACTAATTTAGCACGATAACAAGTAACTGTGACTATGACGCGGTACCCTCACAAGAAAAAAGTTAAACTTACTCACCGAACGATAATTTGAACTAAAATCCAGATATTACTTATTAAAACACTTAAAAAACTTACAGATTGTAGTATTTAGCACTAACACTAAAGCTAGAAACAAAACACAGATCACAAAACAATCACGAAATAGCAGAAAAATAATATTATTTCACAGCGAACCTCCGACGCACTGAGCCGTAGCGTAGCGGGAAGGGAAGTGCCAACTACCTTCTATTCCTCCTCCTACATTCAGCGTAGCAAAACGGCTTTCCGTTGGCCACTTTTCGCCTCTCCGGGTAACGAGACGTGACGGGTGGCGGACCACGTCGCCGCCATTTGAAGTATTAAAATTTCTTATCTCCATTGCGTTCCCACGAGTATTAGGGACTAAACGGTCCACCCTCGCAGAGCCCTATACGGGGGTAAGGCGGATCCATGCTGTGTCCTATGACCGCCAACATAGACACCCTCCGTTATCGACCAGAGTACCCTCTGACCATGGATCCCTCAGCACGGGTCGGATAACACTTTGGATCGGGGTTTTGTTTCAGGTATGCTCCCTCGGACTAAATAGCTCACTTGTGCTCGTCCCCTGCGTCTCGGTGAGCGTACAGTAAGCCAGCTAACTCGGCCTGTGAGCGCCGCCGTTGGTATGCATAATTATGCCTACTCTTCCGCCGCCGCTCTAAGTTACTATCCTGTACTGATAGTAACTATTCTATCGTGGGCCTCTGATGAATCCTTTGATTCTAGAGCCCCCCGATAGAGGCAGTTTAAGGTCATACCCGGGACCATATTTATTATGTGCTCGTTACAATTTTTCCATGGCGAGAAATATTGAAAGATGAAAGAAATAATAATCCTTCTACAGACTGTCTGCTTCTTTGATGGATAAAAAGCTGTACATGTGGCGAAAAAGTATATAAAATATTTATGTTTTTGCACATTATGGTTGAATTTTTGTAGCTAGTAACACAAAAAGGTTCGTCTAGAAATCAACAATTCAAAGTACGGTACATAAACTAAGGCTATGATTTAATAATTTAGTGTATTTTTATTTGAAGTTTTGCTTAAATCATTTTTATATGGTGTTTACGAAACAACAAAATTATGCATTTTCAATCGAAATGAAAATAACTTCCTGATCATTGGTGTTTTGCAAGGATGTCAAAACAGGTAGGTAACTAAAATACATATAATCTCCGAGCAAAATGGTAGCAATTTATGCTCGGAGGAATAACAAGCAAAAATGCTTGCTTGATTTGCTTGTTTTGCTTGTTATTGCTCGGAGATTTTTTGAGAAACAATGGCCAGCTGTCATATCTGTCAAAGATAAACTGGTCGAGTTGACAATGGCAACTAGTTGACACTTGACAGTCAGGAACTGACAGACAGGTGTGAGGTGGTGTTTGGGTGGTGTGATCGCAAAGTTGGTTCTGTTTCATGGTTTTATGGGATTCCATCAATTAAGGCAATCTCGTAATAGGAATTATACAACAGTTTTACCGTAGATGTCCAAACGTACACAGAACAGATGTCTGTACTGGCCTTTTGATTAATATATCGATCAGCGTATCAAATGTAAACAAAGCAGTTCATATGTGCGGTTCTGCATGATGTCGGCTGTGGAACGTGTAAACAAACCTTGACACTGTTTATGCAGTAGAAGCACCTGGGCAGGAAGTACTTTTTGAAATCATGAAGCCTGTTGAAAATGGGTAAGTAGGATTTTACAAATGTTGGTATAAACACTTTTCATTGAACTGCTATATTTGGTTTTATTAAGCTAAAGCTAAAGTATGGTTATTGGTTACAGTTTGCGTGTGTCTGTCATTGTTAGCTACTAAAGGCGTAAACTTATTTAAATGCAGTCTTTATTTTTACTGAAAGTGGTTGCCATGGTTCCACCTTGGTGCCTCTGTGTTTCGGGTTCGAGTCCTATAATATATATATAACTATGTGTGAGACATATTCATTGTTGTTCTGAGCAAACCTAGATAAGATTTGCTATGAGTTCTTTGAATGCATTTCTTTAACTCGGCGTTGCTCGCTATGGGTAAAATTTACCCAGCCGTATTAATTTTTGATGATATTTTTTTATTAGCCAATCACAGCGAGCCGTGCTTGTAGGTAGCTTCAAGTTGTGCCTTTGACTTGGTACTCGCGGCTCGACAGTCAGTTCGTACCACGAGTTTTCGAAAGGCGGACGTGTGAAGTGAGTGTGGGTATTTTTCACCCGTAGCGATTAGTACTGATACACATTTTTAGGAAATTAGTCCTTATTTTTTATGTAATTAGACCTAATAATGGCGCGCCGTGGAATTGCTGACGAAGATATCCAATAGTATATGGAATAAAGTGATAGTACTTGTTCTGAAATTGAGTTCAGCGAACACAATACGGACTCAGAACAAGAAGGTGAACTTTTTCACGAACTCATTACTCTGGCGTTACCAAGAGTTGGCCATTGGTAATATTTTATGGATTGTTGAACATAGGTGACATTAACGCATATGTGATTGTAGAAGCCAATGAACCAGGGAGATGTCTGAAATGCTAACCAAGACAAAAAGACATTGGTCCTATCTCTTATTATGCCTCATGTCCATAGATGATCAAAAATACCCAGTTTGCTCCTCTACATAAAGGGAAGATTAAATTTATACTTTGTTTAGAAATATTATTTATATTTCTTAATAGAAATAGAATTTAAACTTAGGACGGAGAGCCGCCAAATAATGAACCCGCAAATGAAATGTCAATGATATCAAGAAAAAGGTGTGCCACGTGAAGATGCAAGTTTGTCCACCCAAAAAGGATAGAAAAACAAATTCGTGCTGCCAAAGCTGCCAGAAAATTTTGTGCAGAGAGCATACTTTGCCTGTATGCTCTGAATGCATACAGAAAATTCAATAATCATTATAAAAAATCTAATGTTCCTAAAACTATTAGACTGATTGTTGCATTAATTTGTAATTTTATCTTGATATTTCAAAGTATGTTTTGAGAAGTAAGATATAATAAATGTTTATTATTTAAGTTCCTAAGTAAAAACTAAGACTATTTTATAACAAAAAAATAAGATATAAGATTTACAAATATTTTTACGATAAATTATTCTTTTATGTTTTTAGTAGTAGTCCCCCAAAAAATTGACATTATGCCATATAATTGTAGCTTTCACCTGAATGTTGAATAAATACAGTTATCGATGATTGCTTACTTTTATTTAACATTTGACTAAACGTCCTCTAGGGATAAACATATTAATAATATTTATAATACATAACAATCACTAGGTACGCGATTTAAAAAAGGGGTATTTTTCACCCGTAGCGAGCAAAAGTGTTGCTTATAGGCGTGCGACGAACGCCGAGTTAAAGTCCCATACAGGGATTTAATATCCTATACACCCAAATTGGTCATCTAAAAAAAGAAGTTATGTTGGCAGTTTTTCCGACTGTTATTTATTTACATATTTATTGTTTGGATGGTGAGTTCTCATAATAAACTAGAATAATTGATTCATCTAAAAGCCAGGGAATAGCTATGCTCTGTTTATCAATAAGATTAATTATACGTACATACATACTTAGATTAACATGTCATCTTACTTGCTCATGATAGATAATTTACCATGAGACATAGAATAGCTCTAGCTATATTAGTGCTCCCAACATCCCAGTACCCATAGGACTGTACTAGTGTGGAGTCTTTGGTTGGAAAGTAAATTACCCAGGTGAGTAGTATGCTAAAATAGTGAATGTGCAAAATTCAAATTTTACAATTACAGTTATACTAACAATCTTTATGGTTTTTACTAAACCAATAATATTATATTCATTTTAATAGCTCCCAGAAAAAGACTTTAAATAGTTGATTGATACATTAAAGTTAAATCTTTAGTTGACCTGTTTATCCTAGCTGGTTGTTGTACAGTTCAAAACATGCCTTTAATAGAAAAGTAAATAAATTTAAAACAAAATAAAATCAGTTATATAATGTATAATAGATATATAACATAATAAAATATGTCATATGCCCCGCAGTTTCACCCGCATTAAAGTAGTTTTGGCGTAAAAGAGTAATAAACATATACATCCATACATCTGATTCTATAGGTACTCACAAACTTTCGCATTTATAATATTGGTAGGATGTGAATGTGGTTATGGCAATACTCGCCGTAATAGTTCATAGATTTTTTCCTACTTACTTGACACTTATCGTCATATTTTGGAAAATTTGCACTATATCTTCATTCTAATGTATAAGCTATATTATTATAAAGTTTCATTAAAATTCATTCAGTAGTTTTTTCGTGAAAGAGTAACAAACATCCATCCATCCATACTTACAAACTTTTTTTTTTTATAATATTAGTAGGATTCCACCAAATAATTGTGGATATCTTTTGGGGAGGACTTTGTCCAACAGTGGACGTCATTACGTCCACTGCTGACATGATATTGATTAATAGTCAATAAGTAGGTACAACAGTAGTACAAGTCATAATGATACCGATGATCGACATAATTCCTAACTGTATTAGATGAAAGTTAAAGGAGAGACATCTGTGCTCAAGGACTGGAGAACATTGAAATAAAAATAAAACAAAACACAGTTTGTTGATTGCTTTTTAACTTTGATACCAAATCAATAAAGTTCATATTATGGTGGCAACTTTATTGTGACTATCAGAAAGGTTTATGTAAGCGCGAACTCCCATTAGAACCTGGATTTAAAGCCAAAGTAGGGTTGTTGTACAGACGCCAGCACATCCACCTACCCCATTCTTTCAAATTTCTTTTATCGATTTTCAACTTTATCCCATAAGCATAAAGTTCACTTTCAATTGGGAAAATTTGACAGATTTGGGTAGCTTGATGTGCTGGCGTCTGTACATTTGTCACAAATTCGTAGTTGAAACTAAATTCGTCACATGCACTAAAATACATTAATTATGTAGTATGGATATCGCAAATTCGTCACAAGTGTTCATTTTCCATCACTTTTGCACAAAGTACCGGTAGCAATCAAAATTATTGGTTTTAGCGCGCCAAAATTAATTTCTTTCTAACGCATGTTATATAAAAATATTAGCGTCAGCAGGAAGTTCCTGCTTCATATAAACTTCAACTGTCTTTTAATTTGATTCATATATCAAAATTTTGGATACTTTTTTTGCACTTTAAATAAAACGTGAATATGACCTGTATGTGACCTTTCCAAAAGACATTTTTGAAATATGAAAAAGGACGGCGAGTGCGCCTGTTAACCTTTTTTAACCCTTACAAATGTTAATCAACGTCACCTTAAAAAAAATCTACAACATATAGAGGCTGCATTGACTAGACCTGAAGTCCTGCACTCTCGATTCCCAATGATATGGTTACATAACGTATGTGCACAATCCCAGGTTCATTTTTAATATTGGTTTTGTTTATCCATGTTCACTACATTCATGTGATTCCAGAAATGGTTTTAAGCATCTCATAAAAATTTTATAATATGGCATCATCATATCAGCCGAAAGACGTCCACTACTGGACAAAGGCTTCCCCCAAAGGTTTCTACAATTGCCGGTCTTGCGCTATTCGCATCCAGCGACCCGCACAAGATCATCGGTCCACCTTGTAGGGGGCCTGCCCATGCTGCGTCTTCCGCTTCGTGGTCGCCACTCGAGAATCTTTCTGCCCCAACTGCTCGTCGGTTCTAAGAGCTATGTGCCCCGTCCACTGCCACTTTAGTTTTGCAATTCTTCGGACTATGTCGGATTTCGACATTTCTGATTCGATCCGCAGGAAAACTCCGAACATAGCATAGCCAATAATATGGAATATGCATTTTTAACTATTTAAAATCAATTTAAGTTAGCGCTGCCAGAAATGCATACTTTGGCGCCATGCTTGTGGTGTTTGATTATCTAGTACAAAGGAGTTATATAACTAAAACACAATCTTGTAACTTGTAAACAAAACACAGTCTTGCTTTGTTTTATTTTTTATTTCAACGTTCTCCAGTCCTTGAGCATCTTCTCATCTGTGGACGTAATGACGTCCACTGTTGGACAAAGCCCTCCCCAAAACATATCCACAATTATTTGGTGGAATCCTACTAATATTATAAACGCGAAAGTTTGTAAGTATGGATGGATGGATGTATGTTACTCTTTCACGTAAAAATTACTGAATGCATTTTAATGAAACGTTATAATAATATACACTCAGGGGCACATTTAACCGTCCACTCATCTCGAACTGCTTAACGTTTGTTTATGTTAACTTACGCTTTGCGTACTAGGCGTTACTTCTTAAGTGGGTATATCTGAAATAAATAAATCAATCATACCCGCGTTTTGTTTACTTTTGTGGTTTTTATTCAACAATAATCAGTTTAATCGTAATTTGACAGTCTCGCCCCATGTTTTATGTGACGGATACATTTGATTTAAAACGTTGTGATACCATTTCTTCGAATAAAACCTAGGTATTGGCCTGCCGTGATTTCATTTACACCAAAAAAATGCCACTGGACGCAGCTGGGGCAGCTAGGGCTGTAGCACTTGCAGACGCTGGGTTTAGCCAGCGTCGGATTGGACGGATGCTTGGATATCCACGATCCACAATTCAAGATGCTATCCGGCGTTACAGAGAGACTGGTTCCTACACAAGAAGGCCAGGGCAAGGTCGTAGAAGGTGTACATCAGAGAGAGATGATCGTTACATCGTCTCGAACGTTCTTCGGAATCGGTTTACAACTGCTCCTGAGGCTCGTAACCGCTTGTTTGAGGTACGAAATGTAAGTGTGAGCCTAAGAACAATAAGAAGAAGGTTAGCTGAGAGGGATCTGAGAGCATTTCGACCAGTTCGAGTCCCAGCGCTGACCGCAACTCACAGAAGAGCGAGACTTGCATTTGCTCGAGAACATTTAAATTGGACTTCGGAACAATGGAAGGCAGTTCTCTTCTCGGATGAATCAAGAATAGCTTTACGAGGTCCTGATGGACGTCAGCGCGTGTATAGACGCCGTGGTGAAAGGTTTGCTGAATGTGCTGTGGTTGAAACAGTAGGCTACGAGGGAGGCTCTATAATGGTGTGGGGTGGCATTTGTTATGACGCCCGTACAGAATTGGTCATCTTCGATAGCTGTTAATGCTCACAGGTACGTGACAGAAGTTTTAGAACCACACGTGATGCCTTTTGCGCCATTCATTGGCGATAATTTTGTTTTAATGCACGATAATGCTCGTGCACACACCGCGAGAATTGTCAGCGATTACTTGGACGCCGTCGATATTCAGCGATTACCATGGCCAGCTCGCAGTCCTGACCTGAACCCAATAGAGCATGTATGGGACAACCTAAAAAGACGAATTCGGGGTCGTACACCAGCTCCTACCACCATCAGTGAGCTAAAAACTGCAGCTGTTGAGGAGTGGCAGAACATTCCCCAAAGCGACATCCAAGACATAATTGACGGGCTTTCTAATCGATTGCAGGAGGTCATTAGGGCCAGAGGAGGAAATACACATTATTAATCCGGTAATTTAGAGCACACTTTTTTTTTAAATTGACATTTTGCTAATTTTTATTTTTTGTAAGAAAAGTGCATATTCAATTTTTTTTAAATTTTGTCTTAATTAAACCATTTCACAACATACACATGTTTCATTTATTTTCGTGGAGGTTCACCCAATGTGACATTATAACAAAATTAATTAAATTACCATAGAATTTTGAAGAAATCTACAAAATATAGGTGGCCGGTTAAATGTGCCCTTGAGTGTAGCTTATACATTAGAATAACACATTGGCTACAATTTATAAAGATATTGTGCGAATTTTCCAAAATACGACGATAAGTGTCAAGTAAGTAGGAGAAAATCACCATCTGCGAACTATTCCGGCGAGTATTGCCAAAACCGCGTATACATCCTACCAATATAATAAAATAAAAATAAATAAAATAAAAAAGGTTTTTTTTCACGAAGACTTTAAAAAAGCGCTTGTAAATAGTCAGAACATGTTTGGAGTAATACAGTTATTATTTCTAGTTACTTATTACAGATATTTAGGTACACGGTATGTTAAAACTTTTATACAATTTATTTTATAATGGTAGCTGGCTTGTATTAAGTTATTGTCTAGGAAATTTATATTTTATTTTACTACATATTGCCTGAATGGTTCTGTCTATATTAAGGTATGAATTCAGTATTATGAGTCGCGCTTTAATGCTACCACCGGATCCAATTATAATAAATGCGAAAGTTTGTGAGTATAGATGTATGTATGTATATACGGGTGAAACCGCGGGGCATATGACATAATCTGACGGTTTGGCGATTGCAGTATGCTGGTTATATTACACGGGGACGCTTTTGCCCGTAATCTTGTAGATATTCCTTCAGGATGACTTCTTCACCCACCAGTGGATGAGATTTGGTAATGATTTTCGATGCCGTCAGCCACACAGTACTAGTATTAGGTACTTCATATAATCAATCACACAAAAGTAAATGTGACAGCAATATTACACAATTACAAAATACAGCACATTGAACAAGTTGATTCAAGTGCTGATAAGGTAATCTGGTGTAATACTATTCTTACAACATAATTAGTATACACCACTTTATGTGTATTTTATACATAGTTTCCTTTTAATAAATTAATTACTGTGTGTTGGTCAAGCGGTCGCGTGTTCACCTGCAGAGAACTATGACCTGGGTTCAAAAGTAATGTAAAAAGAAAAAAATCTCAGCATCAGCTCGAAGGCTGGAGGTTGGCGGTATTATACCCCCGTGCCTGGGAGAGCAAGTAAAGCCGTCGGTCCTGTACCTGACCTCTTTCCGGTCTTGTAGCTAGGCGTCCCATCGGATCATGCGAGTGATAGATAGACAGTGCTTCTGTGTTTGCGCACACACTTGTGCACTAAGTATAATTTGTCCCGTGCAGATGGCCAATCTCTATGAAGATTGACCGCCGTGGCCGTAATTCGGCTAGGAGGACATTATTATTATTATCATCACCCCATATCATCCCGTGGGGTGCGTAGAAGTCGACCCGAGGGAATATTGACCAGAGGACGGGCAGCAGCTTCCATCTGAATACTATGACAATCATCACTACATCAGCCAAGCGTGGCGATTATGGTGTATTAGCTCCGGTTCTCATTGGCACGGTAATGTTATCTGAACATTACCGTGTCATTGCTGTCGTGATCGCCGGTGAAACTAGCTTCTAAAACTTTGTGTCTATTAATTATAACGAATCTAATATAAACGTTATAGTCTGGAGAACCCAATTAATTAATTAATGTAGGCCTTTTTGCGGATAGATGTCTCGCATCTGCCCAGCTAACTGATATCAATTGAATGAATTGAATGCAAACTTGCGTCACGCTATCGCAAAGCATATGCTCGATATATTTCCATTTAACATACTATAACAATTTGATAAGAACTCTCCGCAGTGACCTAACAGCCGTCTGACGGCTCGCGTGTGCCTTTGCCTTCATTTTGTGAAAAAAAGTGAGTTCTTTTTTTTTTAATTGCTAATGAGTAAGGATATTTAATTCCAGGCAGCCTGGTTCTTTTGTTGAGTTTGTATTTAGAATACTTTGTATTTGGTTTAATTGGTCAGTATTATATTTGCGCTTAAATTGAATGGAGTGATGTCGTGTACCCATGTGTTATTTCTTGTTTCATTATTATTTACTGCAATTTGTCGAACAATAGTACATATTATTCTGTAAATGTGTTTTTATGATGTAGGTATGTTTACTAGAGTGGTTTCAAGGCCCGCGGGTTTCGTTCCTATTTACTTCATGTTTTTGAAGTCCATAAATCGATAGTTACCCTACGGTGATGCAGAGGTTCAGAAATCGTTTGTCCAAAGTCCGCATTGTTATATAATTAAATTGTATAAAACCTTAGGCCCCGCCTGATGGTAAGTGTACCGTACCCTATGTATTATTGAAGAGCCGGTCAAAACAAACGTGTTTTTGATCCGTTCACTTCCCCAATGAGATTTGGCGCTCTTATTCCCAAGCAGAGTCTTGAATGTTATTTTACTGTAGTATTCTATTTATTAAGGTGAATTTTGCTGCAGTATTTTGTAGGTAGATACTTCGCTTGTGAAATAGGCTCTTATTCCGCAGATGATTGTATTAAAAATACACCCGAATTAACCGACTTATAAAGCAGGAGGTTATCGATTCGTTGTTTGTAAACTGATTTGAATAATTATTTTTTATTCGATGCAATCCCATTTTAATTTTGTTCGGTTCTTTTAAAGAAAATGAGACTACTACCCTCCCCTTCCACTACTCCTCTAAGCCAGAATCGACTGTGGCACAAAACGAAATAACACTGCGCGGTAAGGCTCAGGCATGTCCCGGGGAATCGCTTCAACAGTCTTGGATCCTGCAATGAATTCAATCAGACCGAACAAAGAGGTACAGAAGTTCCACATTTCTCCGGAGCAAAGAGGGAGACAAAATGATATAACAAGGCTAGAGCCTCGCAAAACAAGAAACTACAGCTGCAAAAGCTCCAATAGTATATTTTATGGGTATTTTAAGTGTCTTCCAATAGTAGGTATGGCAAAAGCGTTTAAACTCACTGAATGTGTTCCGCGTTGAAGTTGAGTAAATATAGATTGGTGATAGTAGATATTAATTTGAAACTAAACAATTTACTTTTAAATAATCCCTGTTTAAAATGTTTTGTAGAATTGTAGTTTATGTAACTACGTAATAGAATCATTCGATTCTCTACCATGCCAGATTGCAATATATTCTTAGGTCACTCTACGCCGACCACGGCATTGTGTCCCTGCAGGGACTGTTTTATCCTAGTGCCTATATTAATCCGCAGTTTCGGGTAGGAGTTATTTCTGTCATATAACAAGCAAATATTGACCAGCTTATTTGCGATAAATTTTTATTGAGTTGGATTAATTGGATAAAATATAACATTGTTGATAAGTCTGTATTAAGAGCTTAAGTATATTTAATGAAATGTTAGAACGACGTTCATAATAAGATATTTAAAAATAAATATCTATACATATAATAAAATCGTAGGAAAGTCATAACTGTACATTTAATATTTTTTTAAAAGGATACTTGGGCCGTGATCTACATTCGACATCGAAACCAAAAATATAGTTTTTAGAATTTTTTCTGTTTATCTGTATGTATGTCCGGGCTAAACTCAAAAAGTTGATTTACTTCAAATTTTGCATGAATATTGCTAAGAGGTTGGGTCAACATATAGGCTACATATTATCACGCTATCACCTACGGGGGAGGAACTGTGATAATTTATATGGTTTAACGCGGGTAAAACCGCGGGGCACAGCTAGTAGCTAATAATTAAAGTATTACGGACGTCTGACTCGCTCGTCCCATAAGATTAAATATTTAGAATTGACTAATATCAATCTTATGTAAACTAACAAGCTAATATCCTACTAATATTATGAATGCAAAAGTTTGTGAGTATGGATGTTTGTTACTCTTTCGCGCAAATACTACCTAACCGATTTTGATGAAACTTTGTAGTCATCAACATCATCATCATATCAGCCGAAAGACGCCCACTGCTGGACAAAGGCCTCCTCCAAAGATCTCTACAATTGCCGGTCTTGCGCAAGACTGGCAATTAACTTAACTCTGTAGTAATATAGTTTATATATCCGAATTATACATAGGCTATATTTTATAAAGTTACACGCAGGTAAAACAGCTGTTTTATCTATATTTCTAAAATTGTTCACCGTTGCATTGGAAGATGTCTTAAAGCTTCTGGACTAGAAATTATTAGGCTCTATACCAATGGCGAGTACATTACTCACCTTCGATTCGCCGACGATATTGTCATGAAACCTTAGAAGACCTCACAATTCTCGATGAAGTGAAAACTCCATGCTGCACCCACTCAAGTGAAGTTTGGAGATTCGGCATTAGAAGTTGTAGAGGACAAATTACAATTTAGATAGGACAGATCGTCTAACTTGGTAAGTTGAACTTCGAGAAAGAGGTCAATATTGACCTAGCAGTGTTCGGGAAACTATTAACTAACATATTTTCTTATTAACTAACATATTAACTAACATTTTCTTCCCAAATACCTACCACAGTGTCTCAAGTTGAACTGTCAGTGATAACTCATGGAACTGAGACGTGGTCGAACACTAAGGGCCGCATAAGAAGCTTTAAGGTCAACCAAAGAGCAATGGAGAGAGCTATATTCGGAGTATGCCTCGAATCAACAAAAATTACATAATATTAATTGATAACTTAAAGCCACATATGGTACGATAACCTTTCACAGTAAATATTTCGTAGTCTCCAGATAGCGAACGAATTGTTTTCACAGTTCGACTTGTTTAGAAAACATGGATCTAATAGAAGTGTTGATGATGGGTTCAGATTCTATAATAACGTCATCATTCATGAAGAATCTGTAGATACTTACATTCAATACTGACGTGCGGATATTTCGAGATATTTGGCGTGTTTTGTATAGTGATGTCGTACTGGTCGAATTACCGGCTTGACGGCGATTCTCAATGGAAACTTGCCATCTGCGCGGGACATATTATAGTGTAATAGTATGTTTCCTATTCGATCACTCTCATGACACGGCTGGAAAGAGGTCAAGTAGAGGACCGAGGGCTTGACGAGGTCTCCGAGGTGAAGTGGTGTACGGCCTACTCCCAGACTTTGGTTAGATGCAGATAAATGTTCCAACAAACAATTCTCGGCCCTAAACGTGCCCTCAGAAGCACGGAGATGCATTAAACAACTTCACCGGTCACCCATCAAAAGAGAGACTGTATACTTACATCCTTAACCACGCTAATTACTTACGTGAGAGCAACGGGTTATGAGCATGACGAAAAAAATATTATATTAGAAGAATATTCCTTCCAGCGATACTTCCAGGTTATAAGTACAGACGCCAGCATATCCAGCTACCTCAATCTGTCAAATTTCTTTTATAGATTTTCAACTTTATCACATAAGTATAAGGTTCACTTTCAATTAGGGAAATTTTACAGATTGGGGTAGCTTGATGTGCTGGCGTCTGAACTTAAATGAAATTACTTTAAAAACATTTTAGGGCAATTTTAGTTTTACCGTTGGACTGTGGAGTCAGTGTCGAGACCACTGGCCACTGACTAGGTTCAAACCAAGGCACCAATGCCAGAAAACTCCTGGCATTGGTGCCTTCTAACCCGCACTAGTCCCGCCTGGTGGATTATGGCACATCCTCAATGTCAGAGGAGGCCGTTGCACTACAGTGGGACCGTAAGGCTCTACAAAGACGGACCGCATTTCAACTGCAATTCAACCGCAAATTGCAGTTCAAGTGCAGTTTGAATGCAGTTAACACGACTGCAATGGAACAAACGCGCAGTCCGATTGCAGTTCAATTGCAGTCGGCTTGCAGTTGCAGTTGAAATGCGGTCCGTCTGTCTAGAGCCTAACGCACTGCATTATATTATGTATCTATCTAAGGCTCTAGACAGACGGACCGCATTTCAACTGCAATTCAAGCAGTTCAAGTGCAGTTTGAATGCAGTTGACACGACTGCAATAGATCTGCAATACCGAACGCGCTGTCCGATTGCAGTTCAATTGCAGTCGGCGTGCAGTTGCAGCTGAAATGCGGTCCGTCTGTCTAGAGCCTAAGCTACAATTATAATACACTAGCTGTGCCGCGCGGTTTTATTTATAGCCTAATTTTAATTATAGCCTAATGTGTTAATCCACGATGTCAGCTAACTCCATATCAAATTTTATTAAAATCGCTTCAGCCGTTTAGCCGTGAAGAAGTAACAAACATAAACACTCCCACAGTCACAAACTTTCGCTTTTATAATATTAGTGTGATTGTAATGAACCAATCAGTAAAAGATCGCTCTATCTTTTAAAACACACAAATGCTTTCTCAATTGCTGATACCATATTTAAGTAAATAGGAAATTGTGCAAACTTGCTTACGAACAAATTGATAAGCAAGCAAGTAATAAAAATTATGTACTCCAGCGGCTAGACTCGGAAATATTGAATGCGAAACTATGGTTTGATAAGTCTATGGTTGCTATGCTAGGCCCATTACCTTGCAACCACAAACAATAGACACGGGGGTAAAAATAACGATTTCTTCTTCTTTCAGGGGTTCCGTACGCAAAGGGTAAAACGGGATCCCATTACTAAGACTTTGCTCATGAACGGTGATAGTTAGACAGTTGAAATTTTCACAGGTGATGTTTTTCTGCTATAACAAAAATGACTAAAAAACGAAATAAAATAAATATTTAAGCGGGCTCCCATACAACAAACATTTTTTGCTCGTTTTTATAGATCATGGTACGGAACCCGTCGTGCGCGAGTCCGACTCGCACTTGGCCGATTATTTATATGTTTACTAGATGCACCCAGCGGTTTTACCCACATTAAACTTGAATGTTATTTTGCTGTAGTATTTAATGTTGAAAATTGAATTTTTCTGAAATATTTTGCAGGAAGATACTTCCGCTTGTGAGATTGACGGGCCGGTTGGCGTGGTTGGTAAATACTTGCCTTTCACGCCACGGGTCGTGGGTTCGAATCCGACCCAGGGCCTCTACAGGCTAAGTCGCCCGAACATCGATTTCTTAAATGGCGTTCAAATAAATAAAGGCTTAAAATGACTTAATCAATCCTTAAATCGGCTTCAACGTTGACAATCGATTCCGGACCATATATGACGTCACATGTACTCATAGAAGCCGATTTAACGATTGATTACCTTTATTTATTTGAACGCCATTTAAGAAATCGATGTTCGGCGACTTAGCCGGTAGAGCCCCTGGATAGATATTTGTGTGCATGAACATCTCTATTTGTCCTGAGTCTGCGTTTAAATATCTATATAAGGATGTATTTAAAAGGAAAGGGCTATATGTAGTACCTACTTCAGTTATCTGGTTTCCATAGTACAAGCTCTGTTTAGTTTGAGATCAGATGGCCGTGTGTGAATAAAGTCTCAGGATAATAAAAATATCCTGGGACATTATTTACACACGGCCACCTGATCCCAAACTAAGCAGAGCTTGTACTATGGAAACCAGATAACTCATATACTACTTTTCTTATGTAAATACATACTCACCGTAGCGTAGTTGGTAGTGCTCCTGCCTACGAAGCTGGTGAATATTTGCACTTACCGGGATTCGAACCCAGGACGGGTTCGAATCCCGGTAAGTGCAAATATTTGTGTGATGAGCACGAATATTTGTTTCTGAGTCATGGATGTTTTCTATGTATTTAAGTATTTATCTATCTATATAAGTATGTATATCGTCGCCTGGTACCCATAGTACAAGCTTTGCTTAGTTTGAGGCTAGGATGATCTTTGTGACATTGTCCCTATATATTATTATTATATTATTAGTATTATATAGATAAATTACACCCAGACTCAGGACAAACAGACATGTTCATGCACACAAATATCTGTCCTGGGTGGGAATCGAACCCACGACCTCCTGCGGGAATAGCAAGCTGTGCATTTGCCTACCACGCTAACAGGCCCGTCATATTATTATTTAGTTACCTATGTATTTAGTCTGTGAGAGTCCGACATATCCTCCCGCAGACCCAGTTTGCAGGTGCCATTCGTAATCATTCTCCTATCCACCGATATGGCGTCCAAGACTCAAACAGAAGTACTATTTAAGTCTTATTAACTGCAGTCTAGCCAACACTATCACATTTTCCTCAATAAAACGACATTTGTCGTATTGACTGATACTGGCTAATATTATTCGTTTTATGGACAATTTCCTTTCTATTAGCGTTTAAATCGGTTTTTAACCACCGATGTAAAAAGAGGCGTGTTATACGTTTGATGTCACTCACTGTCTGCCTTTCTGTCTGTGGCATCATCATATCGTCTGGAAGACGACCACTGCTGCACAATGACCTCCCCCAGAGATCTCCACAAATGCTGGACTTGCGCTATCCGCATCCAGCGACTTCCAGTGACCCTCACAAGATCGATGATCGTCCATCTTGTACGGGGCCTGCTCACGCTGTGTCTTCCGGTTCGGGGTCGCAACCTTTCTGTCCCAGCGGCCATCCGTTTTACGAGCTATGTGCCCTGCCCACTGCCACTTCAGCTTGGCTATTCTTTGGGCTATGTCGGTTATTTTTACCAGCGGCAGAACAATAAAATGTTCTAGCTAATGCTGACATGGTGCCATTTCAGGCTTTCACGGACAACTAGTGTCTGTTTTTTATTTTATTTGTCATTATGTTATTTTATATTTTTGTTGTCTGTTCATTATTCTGAATAAATGTTTTTCTTTCTTTCTTTCTTTACTTTGGTTCGCCTGCGGATCTCATGTTTCTGTCTGTGGCATAGTAGCTCGCAAACGGATACAGTACCGATTTCGATACGGTTTTTTTCATTTGATTGCCAGATTCCTTGCTTATTTAGTTAATATCGGTTCAGCAGTGTAAGATTATCAAATCATTTCCAAGATGATGCTAATATAGTTGGAGTCGGGAGTTTTCTAACGGTATTATTACCTATTCTATTCATTTATCATTGCCAAAGATGTGTAGCCCGGATTAATAGGACTCTACAAACATGTAATTTGCCTACACTATGCATACCCATACTCAAGAGAATTAAACAAGGTGTAAATAAATAGTAGAAGTCACGTAAGGAGCTTAATTTGCTTAAGAAACTGAATAATGCAAAATTGTACTATCAAACAAACTTCCCATATAATTGTAATTATCAGCTGGTGCATTTTTCAAGGGCAGCTATAAAGTAATTGTTCTGTTTCAAAAACTCATTTTCTTTAATTTTTTTCTTTAGCTTATTCCACTATTGACGGGCCTGTTGGTGTGGTTGGCAATCGCTTGCTTTTCACGGCGGAGGTCGTAGGTTCGATTCCCACCCATGGGGCTACCGGCTAAGTCGCCGAACATCGGGATAGTGATCGGCGTTCAAATAAATAAAGTTTAAAAATGACTTAATCAATCGTTAAATCGGCTTGACGTTGAAAATCGATTCCGGACCATTTATGACGTCACATGTGCTCATGGAAACCGATTTACCGATTGATTAAGTCATTTTTAACCTTTTTTTATTTGAACGCCGCTGATCACTATCCCGATGTTCGGCGACTTAGCCGATAGCCCCCCAGAACAGATATTTGTGTGCATGAACATGTCGGTTTGTCCTGAGTCTGGGTGTAATTATGTATATAAGTATGTATTTACAAACGAAAAGTAGTATATCAGTTATCAGGTTTCCATAGTACAAGCTCTGCTTAGTTTGGGATCAGATAGCCGTATGTAAATATCTAATATATCTAATATATAGAACAGTAAAATCCTGTCCCAGGATATTACTGTTCTATTAATTTTATTTTATACTAGCTGTGCCCGGCGGTTTTACACGCGTTAAACTTCATAAATTATAGCTTATGTGTTATTCGAATATATAAGCTATTCTACAAAGTTCCGTCAAAATCCGTTCGGTAGTTTTTGCGTAAAGAAGTAACAAACATACACACTCACACAGTCACAAACTTTTGCCTTCATAATATTAGTGTGATAAGGTTTGTGTGAATGTTTTATAAGTTTGCGACAAGAGACAAAATATTAGAGTTATTCTGATGTAACATTTACGGAGTCATTAAATACCTTGGTCATGTATTGACCCCTGATCTCAAAGACAATGGTGATATTGAGCGGGAGCGTAGAGCGTTGTCGGTCAGAGCGAATATGCTAGCCCGCAGGTTTGCGCGCTGTTCACTTGGTGTCAAAATAACGCTCTTTCGAGCCTATTGTACAAACTTTTACACCTGCAGCTTGTGGGCTGGGTATACTCAACGATCCTACAACGCTCTACGCGTACAATACAATAATGCGTTTAGGGTGCTGGTAAGGCTGCCCCGTTTCTATAGTGCGTCGGGAATGTTCGCAGATCCACATGTAGATTGTTTTTATGCAACAATGCGTAAAAGATTCGGTTCTCTGGTGCATAGGGTGCGGAGCAGCTCTAACAGTATCTAAACATGATTGCAAGTTGGTTGGACTACGCCTACATAAGTCGTTGCTGTGCCGTCTCCCGTGGCTTGTCACAGGGATGATGGTTGCAAGGTTATAATAATGTATGTTACTAACATAGCTGTAAGTCCTACTAACATATATGAGTCATAGCTACTTGAAAAATAAAATTTCTTTTCTATTTTATTACAAAATGTGCGGACGAAGTCGCGGGCACAGCTAGTATTGTATGCAAAACAAGTATTTACATATAAGTATATTGTCACAAGTGCACCGAGAATAATTGTAGGTTATATTATAATGACAATGTGTTTGTCCCGAACATAATAATATAGTAATGTCGAGTCATATAATCAACTCAGGTTTGTGTATTTGTCCTTCTGCCAAGGTACAGTCGACGCGAAGACAGTAACAGCCAATATTTGCAATAACTCGGCGTTATTAAGCCACAATGTCACCTTAAAACAAAATAAAATCGATAAATTACAATCTCATTCAAATTGTTATTATAATGATTATGTAGAGTATTTGACTAACAAAAAGTTTGCTAAATAAATATCTTGGGACGATCAACACACTGCCATCTGATCCCAAACTAGGCAAAGTCTGTACTATAGCAACCAGACAAGTTCTGATAAACATTTTAAATAATTCTAAATACTTACATATCTATACATATAATAAAATCGTAGAAAAGTCAAAACAGTACACTGAATATTTTTCAAATAGGATACTTGGGGCGTGATCTACAATCGATATCGAAACCAAAAATATAGTTTTTAGAACTTTTGTCTGTTTGTCTGTATGTATGTCCGGGTTAAACTCACAAAGTACTGCATGGATTTACTTCAAATTATAATAAATATAGGCTACATATTATCACCTAATACCTACGGGGGAGGAGCTGATAATTATAAAGTTTAACGCGTGTAAAACCGCGGGGCACAGCTAGTTATAGATAAATTACACCCAGGCACAGAACAAATAATCGCGGTCATCACAAAAAGATTTGACCCGAGTGGGAATCGAAGCTACGACCTCTGGCTTAGCAGTAAGCGTCACTAACCACTAGACCAGTAAGCTAGACAAGTCGGGTGTTATATTAGAGTTGTTACATGTTACATTAATCTTCCCGCATAATAATTTTGTTATATTTATACTCCGTTTATTAACGTGCTTTGGTAGATTTCTGTTAACCTTATTTTAACCTGTCTATTTACTAAATATCTATTAACGCCCGAAATTAATAAACGATCCGCAATCTGTCAGTCAGTCCTATCTCTAGATTAGCTCCATCGCTATCTTGATCTTTACCTGCGTGCCAATAACAAAACATATCAATCCATCCATTTTTTGCCCAGAGATCGGGGTGCGATCCTTTCCCTCTGCAGCGGTCCGTTTTATGCAGAACTCGGTAACTCAGGACACAATTATACCATTTAATTTAAGATGATAATTCATTTTTAAATATATTAAAGATAAGTCATCAATACTGACTTATTTATAGCTAGGTTAAAATGTTTTACTAGACGACTAGGGTATATAATAATAAAATGAAACTTAATTGGGCAAACATTATGTTTTGGTGGAACGGAACGTATCAAAATTTGACAAGCAAAACGCACGCCGGCGGCGCCGTAGTCGCCGATCGGATCAAGAACAAAAAAGGAGTAAGTTGGTTGTTTGTTTTTGTTGCAAAGCATTTATAACTAATATACAAATAATTACTTATTAATAAATATAATACCTATAATGGATTCTGATATGATAAGCAATAATTTTATTATTGATTTCTGTGTTTGTTTTACAAATAATTTAAACAGTGACGTGAAGTTGTTGCCGCCTATTTTGTAAACTAAAAAAATATTCTCTTTATTTATTATTTATATGCAAAGCTACTTTGGAATATAATGAACTATTTCACCAATTTTATCTTTAGAACCAATTGTCAATCCACCGAATTTCTAGGATTGCAACTTTAGATTGTTTTGGCTATCTAAGCTTATGTCAAAATTAATGGATTGGTTATTGGCACGTGCAACCTGTCATTTTAGTACAGAGGCCTATCTTTTTTTATGATCCGTCCTCCCAAAGATCGCTCGTTCGGAAAGATTGCTTTTTCAATCTGTGGATGCTTTATTGGCACGGTTTAATAGACAAATGGATCGAAATTGCTATCATAGATAGCATAAAATGGATTAGGATCGTTTATTAATTTCGGGCGTAAGAAATTTATACGGGCGATACTAGTATGGTACGATTAAATTGGATGTCGTCAACTTCTTAAGTGCAACGCATCACACATTGTCGGTCACCGTAGCCTAGTTGGTAGTGCTCCTGCCTACGAAGCTGGTGGTCCTGGGTTCGAATCCCGGTAAGTGCAAATATTTGTGTGATAAACACGAATATTTGTTTCTGAGTCATGGATGTTTTCTATGTATTCAAGTATGTATCTATCTATATAAGTATGTATATCGTCGCCTGGTACCCATAGTACAAGCTTTGCTTAGTTTGGGGCTAGGTTGATCTGTGTGACATTGTCCCTAGATATTATTTGTCCCTAGATAGTATTATTCAAACTTCAGACTATGAATAACTTCACTTTAATAAACATCTACACTGACCTGTAGAGTAGGTCGTTAAAAGTGTTGATAGTAGATATAGGTATAATATCAAACGCAAAACAAAAGCATATTGTGAACAATTCTTATCAGGTAAACACAACATTATGTCGACATTGCCCCCGATTCTGTCTTTTAAACCTCTAAAATAATTTTAATATCATTACATCTCTCTCTAATATAGATCGCGTGAAAAGAACAGAGGGCTACCGGCTAAGTCGCCGAACATCGGGATAGTGATCGGCGCGCGGCGTTCAAATAAATAAAGGTTAAAAATTACTTAATCATTCGTTAAATCGGCTTCCATGAGCACATGTGACGTCATAAATGGTCCGGAATAGATTTTCAACGTTAAAGCCTATTGAACGAATAATAATAATAATATCATGGGACATTTGACACACACGGCCATCTGATCCCAAACTAAACAGAGCTTGTATTATGGAAACTAGATGACTGATATTCTATTTTTCGTCAAACAAACGTCAAAGCCGATATAACGATTGATCACTATCCCGATGTTCGGCGCCTTAGCCGGTAGCCCCCCAGAGGCCCCCTCTTCTTTTCATACTGCTTAAGTCGCCGATCATCGTGATCACGATAGGCGTTCAAATAAATGAATGTTAAAATTGATTAAATAATTCGATCAATCGGCTTCCATGAGCACTTGTGACATAACATAACAAATGGTCCGGAATCGATTATCAACGTTGAAGCCTATTGAATGAATAATAATAATAATATCATGGGAAATTTGACACACACGGCCATCTAATCCCAAACTAAGCACAACTTGTACTATGGAAACCAGATAACTGTCAAACTATTTTTCTTTTCGTAAATACATACTTATATAGATAATTACACTCAGACTCAGGCCAAATAGACATGTTCATATGCATAGAAATATCAGTCCTGGGTGGGAATCGAATCCACGACTTGCGGCGTGAAAGGCAAGTCTCTCTCTACTATCATCTATTTGAACGCCGATAACGATGATCGGTGAATTTGGAGGTAGCCCCATAGGGCTTACATAAAATTGAGAAACTACTATAACTACTTATATTCGCATCGGACTCATTACTAGCGCGACCGGTTATTTTTCTTCAGTATTTTGCGGTGAAACTAAATTTCCCCAACTAAAGCTGAAATTCGAAATACTGATGTAAGAGAGTGCTGTGGTGTGAAAAAGGATATAGTCGCAAAGATTGAAAAAGGCATGCTGAGATGGTTTGGCCATTTAGAAAGGATGAATGAAAGAAGATTGACAAAAGAAGTATACCTGTGTGAATGATACAACCGGAAGGGAAAGACCTCATAGAACATTCTCTGATCAAATCGGAGACGGTCGTAAAGAAAGGTCAGTTGAGAAGTACCCTAAACCGTCAAGCATGTATGAAGAATATGATGTCAGTAAACGAGACGAAAGAGGTGAGCAAGGTTCGTGACAAATGGAAGTCCGTTGTCTCTGCCTACCCCTCTGGGAAACAGGCGTGAGTCTATGTATGTAAAGCTGCTTTGTCCTTTTCATTATAACTACGTTAGAGAGAAATGCAACCTTTATGACATTAAAAATTGCGGATTTGACGTTTGTCTTGACGAGTTTAACTGCGTGCTGTTTCGTGGAAATAAAATACTATAAATAAGCGTAAAAAAATTAGTTTAGTTGGTTTTGCATTTGCAGAATTGGGGCAATTATTCTTGTACAAAGAAACATAAATACTTACTGACTTGTTTGAAACATCGCTGACTAACATGTCGCCGATTATTGATCGGTCATGTCAAAGTTGTATTTGTATTGTAAGCTTGACTTAAACCAGAGGTCGTGGGTTCGATCACCGCCCAGGACGAACCTTTGTGTGATGAGCACGATTATTTGTTGTGTCTGGGTGTGATTTATCTACAATATGTATGTATTTAGAAAATATATAAGTATGTTTATCAGTTGTTTGGTTGCCATAGTACAAGTACCTAGTTTGGGATCAGATGGCAGTGTGTTAGTTGTCCCAAGACCTTTATTATTTCTTTAAACACTGCTAATCGATCACCTTAGCCTAGTTGGTAGTGCTCCTGCCTACGAAGCTGGTGGTCCTGGGTTCGAATCCCGGTAAGTGCAAATATTTGTGTGATGAGCACGAATATTTGTTTCTGAGTCATGGATGTTTTCTATGTATTTAAGTATTTATCTATCTGTATAAGTATGTATATCGTCGCCTGGTACCCATAGTACAAGCTTTACTTAGTTTGGGGCTAGGAAGATCTGTGTGACACTGTCCCTAGATATTATTATTATATTATTAATAAAAATTTGGTCTGCTTAGTAGTTTTAGTCATTAAACATACGTGATCGGTGCTTTTGCAGCTGGCTTCTCTAGTTGTTATTCTCTCGTTTTATGAGGCTATAACCTCTTTATATCATTCTGTGTCCCGCTTTGTTCTGGAGGGAAGTGGAACTATTTATTTTCTAACTCCTCCTTTTTTTATTTCTGATTAAATTTGTTGCGGTTTAACATAGTTAAAGTGATTCCCCATTGCGTGCCACTGTTGATTCTGGCTTGCAGGAGTTGCAGTGGTGGGTAAAAAGAGGGAGGGACTAGTCCGGATAAAAATAATACGTGATTCGCAGATATTGTATATAGTTTTCTACATTGTATCAATTTGATCAAAATGTAACATTAATTTTATAAAGCGCTTAGCATAGTACTTTATTTTAATTATAATGTAACCTTGAAGCTAATGGGTAATGTTTTAACCTAAACTTCTACTTAAACATATAATCTCACTACCTGTGCCCCGCGGTTTTACCCGCGTTAAGCTTTTTTTAAATTATAGCCTATGTGTTATTCGGATATATAGGCTATATTACCATATAGTTTCATCACAATCTGTTTGGTAGTTTTTGCGTGATGAAGTAACAAACATACACACACTCACAAACTTTCACCTTTATAATATTAGTGTGATAATCAGTCCATCTATATTCTTTAGTTATCATTTAAGATGGAAGACACTTGTTCATGTATCCCACCAAAAACATAAATGTAAAAAAGGAGAGCCAAGTTCAATACAAAAATTATGCTTGGCTGTGAGCTTCGCCGCAAAAAGAATGGAGATCTAAATGAGTGCCAAGTTCTATGCAAAATCAAAATATGTACTTATAGGATAGGAAATTGCTGTTATTTAAAAAACATGTGAGATCTTAAAGTAGGTTAGATTTGATTTGACCAGTTTATTACATCAGTCATTTATATATTATATAGATTCTGATAAAAAACAAATCGTGATTTTGGGATTTTTCTGTTAAGAAAATTTCTTAGTATCAGCCCGAAGTCTGGGAATAGCGGTGTTACACTCCAGTGCATTGGAGACTACGTAAAGCCGTCGGTCCTGTACCACAGAATAAAAAGTACTTACGCCTGTACTGACCTCTTTTTGGTTTTCTTGCTCGTCCCATCGGATCATGAGAGTGATAGAATAGAAAGTGCCCAGTGTTTGCGCACACACTTCTGCACTATAATGTGACCCGCGCAGATGGCTATATGATGTTTATTCTTGGGTCAAATTTAGTAACTGAAATTTGACCCCCTTCCTGTTGACCGATTGATCTGAAATTTGGTACACAGTTCTAGTTCTGGTGACAATACAATTATATAAATTCTGTTTCATTGTAAATCCAATATGGCCGCCGCTACAAAATGGCGGATAACTTAGGTTTTATTAATCCCATCAATATGGGTATCAAATGAAAGGGCTCAACAAGTAGAATACAATGTACTATACAAAATTTTAATCCAAGATGGCCGCCGCTACAAAATGGCGGATAACCTAGGTTTTTTCAATCGCAACAATATGGGTATCAAATGAAAGGGCTCAACAAGTAGAATACAATGTACAATACAAAATGGAAATCCAAGATGGCCGCCGCTACAAAATGGCGGATAACCTAGGTTTTTTCAATCGCAACAATATGGGTATCAAATGAAAGGGCTCAACAAGTAGAATACAATGTACTATACAAAATTGAAATCCAAGATGGCCGCCGCTACAAAATGGCGGATAAGCTAGGTTTTTCAATCGCAACAATATGGGTATGAAATGAAAGGGCTCAACAAGTAGAATACAATGTACTATACAAAATTTAAATGCAAGATGGCCGCCTCTACAAAATGACAGATAGCCTAGGTTTTAATGGCGGATAACCTAGGTTTTATCAATCCCAACAATACGGGTATCAAATGAAAGGGCTCAACAAGTAGAATACAATGTACTATACAAAATTGAAATCCAAGATGGCCGCCTCTACAAAATGGCGGATAACCTAGGTTTTATCAATCCCATCAATATGGGTATCAAATGAAAGGACTCAATAAGTAGAATACAATTTACTATGCAAAATTGAAATTTAAGATGGCCGCCGCTACCAAATGGCTGATAACCTATTTTTTTATCAATCCCATCAATATGGGTATCACCCAAGTGATGAGTTTGCAATAGACAAGGCGTTAAGGGTATACCCCACAAATCAACAAGTTAACGACCACAACTCTGCTGTATTGAATTTGTTTAGAAATAAAGGTGCTCGTATTTATAAAATAAAAGCTCAGGATCAGCTAGTACACGCCACACGAAATGCGGACAATGTGGATATAGCTACTATAATACCAGCTGATATCAACGAAACTGGGGGTTTACCAGCGGAACTGGAATATTTGTGGGGCAAAAGTCATGCTACGGTCCAATATTGACGTTTCAAACTATGAAACCCTAAAACTCGCTTATATTCGAGCTCGCTAGCTTGTTTCCACATTCTAGCCCTACTTGCCACTCGTCTATCGTTGTCGGTTGAACAACTGTCTTATTATCGCGTGTTTTTTTTTAGTCTAGTCTATGCATATGTTTATAATGTACGACTGTATCTATTTTTTTATTTTTTAGCTTTTAGTACATATCTTAAACATTACAATGTATGTTTAACATAAAACCGTTTAACTTAAAAAGTTTTTTTACCAATTTTTATTTTTAACCTTTATTTATTTGAAAGCCGATCACTATCCCGATGTTCGACGACTTAGTCGGTAGCCCCCCTGCTTAACCAATCGTATTTACAAATCATCTCGAGTTTTAACTTAGGCTTGGCTGTAAACCGAATTCCAAGGCTAGCCTGGGGAATTCCGTCGTTACGGTATTCCAGAGAACATAATTTTCTTCCTTCCGGCCCAGTTGGGTTATTCCGACAGCAATTTTATGATGTTCTGCGTTTTGCAAAAGGTTACAGCATAGCCGCTTAATACTTACTTACTTATCGTATGGGCAGTGGTTACCCTTGTGTCTTAGTTGTTCAAGCCGCCCAGTAGGCCTCTGACATGGCTTAACGACTGTTGCCTAATTACTACAACCGAGACAGTTTAAAGTGCCCTCCGAAGCACGGAGACGCTCAGATATTTAACCACTTGGCGGTCACGCATCTATGGACTGACCGCGAGCCTAGTTGCTTAACCTCGCGGATCACTTACGGACCGTTGGAAGCATCTAGCTGTGAGCGCTTAATAATCGCGTGCTTCCGCGCCAAAACAAAATATTAGTTACTATCATTGGTTTACTATACGCATCAAAGAGAATATAACCAACAATGTTACACGCATCATGATATTTGTTGTACAGACGCCAGCACATCCAGCTACCCCAATCTGTCAAATTTCTTTTATAAATTTTCAACTTTATCACATAAGCATAAGGTTCACTTCCACTTTGGAAGTGTCTCTCGCGCAAACTATTCAGTTTAGAAAAAAATATATTAGGAACCTCAATATCATTTTTAAAGACCTATCCATAGATAGCCCAAATGTAGGTACTACTCTGTCAAGAAAGTACCGGGAAAAGATCAATAATATACAAAATGTTTGTTATTCATCCAAATTTATTTTATCACCTTCAAAGTATGCTCCTTCAGAAACGATACACTTACGCCAACGAATAATCCATTCATCAAAACATTTTTTAGACGCTGCTTTCGGAATTGAGTTCAGTTCTCGCCGCGAATTCTCCTTTATGTCTTCTACCGAATGAAAACGGGTACTACGAAGTGGTAATTTGAGTTTAGGAAACGAAAGAAGTCAGCTGGAGCCATATCTGGTGAATATGGTGGTTGCTGGATTGTATTTGTTGAGTGTTTGGTCAAAAATTCGTTCACAATGATGGTCTTGTGCGAAAGCTCATTATTGTGGTGCAAAATCCAAGAATTTTCTTTCCACAATCTGGCCTTTTTCGTCGAATTTGCTCTCTTAAACGCCGCATAACGCTCAAATAATATTCTTTATTTACCGTTCGACCTTCCGGTAAGAATTCAGAGTGCACAACGCCGCGATAGTCAAAGAAAACAGTCAACATGACTTTGACTTTTGATCGACTTTGGCGTGGTTTTTTCGGTTTCGGTTGGCGCCACTCCGAAGCTTGTTGACTAGTTTTCATGTCAAACTCGTAAACCCACGTCTCGTCACCAGTAACAATGCGTTTCATGAATGTTGGGTCGGAATTGACTCGTTCTACCATGTCCTCAGCGACTTTCATGCGATTGAGTTTTTGGAAAAAAATTAGATCTTTTGGGACTAGCCGAGCGGTAACATATTTCATACCCAAATGATTAGTTAAAATGGTACGAATCGACTCGTGAGATACAAAAAGTTCGGCGGCTCAGAGTTGAATGAGGATTTTCAGTCACTATTTCCTTCACTTTTGCGATGTTAACTTCAGTTGCAGACGTTGATGGCCTACCAGAGCGAGGCAAATCTTTCATCACATTTCGACCGCTTTTGAACGCTTTGAACCACTCATAAGCACGAGTTTTTGATAAAGTCGATTCACCGTAAGCCTTCTGTAACATTTTCAGTGACTCCGAACACGAAATTCCATTAGCGATGCAAAATTTAAGACAAACTCTTTTTTCGATATTTTTGTCCATTATGAAATTCGCAATACACACTATATATGATATTACTAAAACCAGCACTGTATTTAATATAAATAACAGATGCAACTCAAACTCCGCGCCAAAATGGAAAACAGTTGTGCCAATCTAACAAAAACAAAAAAATAATAATTTGTATTTGGAACCATTAACAAATCATCCATTCCCGATACTTTTTTGACTGAATGTATAGGTACGATGAAAATTTTTTTTTTGAGTTTCCGTTCTATTTTAAATTATTATTATTTTTCTATTTTTGTGTGGAAATCTTAATGCGGTTCACAGAATACATCTACTTACCAAGTTTCAACAGTACAGCTCTTATAGTTTCGGTAAAAAGTGGCTGTGACATACGGACGGACAGACAGACAGACAGACATGACGAATTTATAAGGGTTCCGTTTTTTGCCATTTGGCTACGGAACCCTAGAAATATATATTTCAGGATTTTTGGAAATTCTACCCCTAAGGGCGTAAAATAGGGGATATACGTTTGTATGAAGAGTGTGACAATTTTTAAGTTAAACGCATGAAAGTTGGTATTTCGCGTTTCAGTTAAAAATTAATAATAAATATTTCAGGATGTTTGAGAATTCCACCCCTAAGGGCGTAAAATAGGGGATGTAAGTTTTTACTGACTGCCTGATATATCAACACACAGTCTAAACGGCTGGGATTAGAGACTCGATATTTTGTCAGTAGGTACCTTTTGTGACGTAGGCATCCAATAAAGAAAGGTTTTTGAAAATACTACCCCTAAGGGAGTAAAATAGGGGATGAAAGATTTAAAAAAAAATCCGACATTATTGAAGTTAAACGCATGAAAATGGTATATGGTATATAGTCCTTCAGTAAAAAATAAAGCAATACGTCATATCTGTAATCAAAATTCAGGGAAAAATTAGTTGTCAAAAAAGGTAATCCAATACGGATTCAATAGATCGACACCACCAATTTACGCTAACTCGAATTTTAGATAAATTCTTTTTTTATGTCAAGTAGCTTAAAATGTCGTAGTCGTTTTATAAGATTTCTTTTTTTGTATATTTTTTCACAATTTTTCATAACTAATTAAAAAACAAAATTTTAATTAGTTATGCATAGTTAGGCATATCGGTTAAAATAAATAAATCCTTGAAATAAAAGGCAGTCCAAAACTGATTCAATGCACACATCTTAATTTTACCGCTTTACAAGTTTATAATTTTGTTTACTAGATGGCGTATTATCGTTTTAGATCGCGCTATGGTTTCGTTCACAAAATGTCATACTAGGCCGTAACCTAATCTAATGGGAGTTACCCTTCAGATTAATGCATCGTTGATTATTATTTTACTTTATTTGACACTTTTTGTTAATAACTAACTTTAGGCTATCCCTAAGGACAATTATTGATATATATTCTTTAATTTTTTTGGTTGATGATATCGGATTGTTCTTTTTAGAAGTAACTGTAGCAAAGTAGTCATTAGTTTCTGTCTTAGGTAGGTTATTTTAAAAGTTTTCTTAAATTTAATATTTTTATAGTAAGTAATTAAGTTTTTAAGTTATATTTTTTTAGATTAAGCTTGTAAGTAAGTAGTTACATTGGTCATCATTCGAGATTGTTGCGGATGAAGTCGCGGGTACTAGCTAGTAAATATGACGTGGTACCATTGTGGTACCAAATGGCTTGCTGTATTTTAATATTCGAAATGTTTAGGTTGGTTTTGAATGCGCCGTTGGTCTAGCTGTATCGTGTTCAATCGCAGAGAATGAAGTTCAAATCCCGGGTCACGAAAAAACAGAAAGACTTTAAAGTCATTTTTATTTTGTGGCTATATACTTTAAACTTTGCTAAATGACACACTTTAACGGGAATAAACAGGGCAACAATATGTTATCAATACAGTTTCCTTGCGATAAAATGCGTGTACGTCATAAAACCCATTTGATGTAATTACTATTTCCGTAACACGTTTTTACATCGTATGGACCGCGCAAAGGCAAGTGCTTTGAGCGGCTTATATATTAACCTATAATATACGTATAACCTTATCACTTATGGACCCGGCTTATCCATTAGATAATCAACTGTTGTTACCTAAGACATGTTTTTAAATACACACCATAGCCTAAGACACTTTCGACACACATGGCATCATTCACGCGACCAACTCTGTCGCCAAGCCCGATGAGACCAGAGCTCAGTTAACTCACACCCAAGACGCTGCTAAATGCTTTTACTATTAAGGCTTCGAGAATTTACCGCACTCTAGTCCTTAACATTACACATGATCTTAGGGTAGCGTTTAGCGGTAGCAACATTTTAGTATAGCAGAAGAAAGCGTTACTTCGCTCTATGTATAAGCTCGTGTATACCCAAAGATCATGTGTAGTGTTACTAGCCTACGAGTGAGGAAGCATTTGACTCCCAGATAATGCCAAAGTTAAGCACCCTCATCTATCTTCACAATTGCCGTTCTTGCGCTAACTGCATCCAGAGACTTTTGTAGCCTTTACAAGATCATAGGTCTACTTTGTAGAAGGCCTGCCCACGCTGCGTCTTCCGGTTTCCGTGGTCGCCACTCGAGAACCTTTCTGCCCCATCGGCGGTCGGTCCTACGAGCTATGTGCCCTACTTACTGCTATCTCATCTTGGAAATTCTTCGGGCTTCTTCTGTTACCTTGGTTCGCCAGCGGCTTTCAACATTCTGATTTGATCTCGTAGGGAAACTATTTCTCTTTAGGTGACCCTTGAGCCTATTTATGAGGCCCACCAGATTAATTAATAAATAATAATCGTCGAATAAGGTCGTGTGACAAAACATCGAATAATTCGCCACGTGTACCCACTGCCCACTATTGCCTCCAGCTAGAGAAAAACAAAAGTAACGCTTTACCTCTTTACCCTTTCAGATTCACCATGACCTCAGCAGTGCTAGTCACAGGGGGCGCTGGCTACGTTGGCTCCCACACTGTCATAACCCTACTCGAACGACAAACGAACCCAGACTTGGAGATCGTGGTGGTGGATAACTTGTCAAATGCCGTGAGAGCTGGGGGGCAGAAGAAACCCGAACCTCTGAGGATAATTGAGGAGCTGACGAATAAGACGATACACTTTTATGATCTGGACATCCGGGATGCGGCTGGTTTGAGTAGGATTTTTGAGAACGTGAGTGGATCTGAAATTGTAATGAATTAATTTTCTGTATTCACATACAGCATCTAATCAGCAGGTTTTGTTTGATTCGTTTTTAAAGTAATTTAACCATCACCATCGTCGGCCGAATGATGTCCACTGCTGGACAAGAACCTCCTCCAAAAATGAGGGGATGTGCCATAATGGCCACGCTCGGCCGACGAGTTGGCGATCGCAGTGTGGTGCTCATACTAAACAGAGGGACACTGCTGCCTGTACTCTGGTAGATATTCCCTCGGGTCGACTTATCCGCCCCCTCACGGGATGAAATGGGGTGCAGCGGCATGTTCTATGCCGTCAGCCACACAGCGTAATTCAGTACCCTAATATTAATGTTTTAAATAGAACAGATTTCATGTTTTCTTCGTAACAGAATTGACATGGGTGGGACCATTTCGAAAGATTTACCTATAGAATTAATCAAGGATTTTCAATTTCGGTTTGCCTAACATACAAGCATACAAAAAGTAACAAAAACATTCAACAATACAATCGAATTGATAACCTCATATATAAAATCTATACATACCTATAATAAAATCGTAGGAAAGTCGAAACTGTACATTGAATATTTTTTTTAAAGGATACTTGGGGCGTGATCTATAATCGATATCGAAGCCAAAATATAGTTTTTAGAATTTTTGTCTGTGTGTCTGTTTGTCTGTATTTATGTCCGGGCTAAACTCAAAAAGTGGAGTTACTTCAAATTTTGCATGAATATTACTAAGAGGCTGAGTCAACATGTAGGCTACATATTATCACGCTATCAGCTACGGGGGAGGAGCTGTCATAATTTATAAAGTTTAACGCGGGTAAAACCGCGGGGCACAGCTAGTATTAATAAAAATAAATAAATATTTTGGGATAACTGGCACAATGCTATCTGATCCCAAACTAGGCAGACTGTACTATGGCAACCATACAACTGATAAACATACTTAATTAAATCTTTTTAAATTCATGCATATTGTAGATAAATTACCCCCAGACACTGAACAAAGAATCGTCCTCACAAACAGATTTGTCCTGGATGGGGATCAAACCCACGACCTATAGCTTGGCAGTCAGGGTCACTAACCGCTAAATGGATAAGCCTGTCGTATACAACATGTAACGTAATTAACGCACACCCTCAGACACCCCAATTAGAATATTATGTTGTAATCATAATACATACACTATTTTTTCAATTTAACATGTAAAAGCATTGTTATGTATTAAATTAGTTTCTTAGAATAAAGTTTATTTTTCTTTATTTTGTGTTGAATGATGGATTTTCTATGAATACAAATAAAACTGCGATTTAAAAGTGTTATAACTTTACTTACGGTCCATTTCAATGTGTTTTGGCTGTACAGAGTTCAAATAAAGATAATTTCCGTAGTTTTAATTATTTTGAAATAAAAAATTACCTATGTTAAAAATTATATAAATCGATTCTGTAAATGATTCTGTACAAACTAGTTTCAGGATGTGCGTTAATTAAGTTACATGTTGTATATTTTAACAAGAATTTAATTTTCGAGACATTCAGTGACAGTAATCTATCTTCTTTTTCAGCACAATATAGAATGTGTGATCCACTTTGCGGCACTAAAGGCAGTGGGAGAATCCGTGGAGAAACCTCTAGAATATTATCAAGCTAATATCACCGGAACATGTACTTTATTAGAGGTCAGTCTTACTTTTCGATATATTATATTCAGATTATATTTTTCCATCAAAATGTTACATTTTTGTGTTTTCTACCCTACCGTGCTGTACATGACGTGTCAGCTACTGAGAAACACTGCCAGAAAACTCAGTAGCAATCCTTTTGATAAATATATATTTTTTTTTACTTTTTTTATTAGCGTAACTCAGAGCGTCTAAATCCCAAGCTCCCAAGCACTGAAATAATCAATTTGTTTTTATAGTATCAATTTGGCTTTTACAGTTATGAAAATGTATTTAATCAAACGGTGCATTTCAATTTTGAATAAGAACCGCTTATAACTGCCATTTTTAAATATAAACATTATTTTTTCCTTCCTGGGTTTTCAGACGAGACCAATATATTATTTAACTGGTAGTAGGTAATTTTCTAATGGATTGATTTTGATTCTTACCAAGAGAGTTCAAAGTATGTGGTAACTATATTGCCACTACCAGTTAACGGGTTAAGTAGTAATAACTTGAACTTTTTAGGGTTCCGAACCCAAAGG
Source organism: Pseudoips prasinana (assembly GCA_951640165.1). NCBI lineage: Eukaryota > Metazoa > Arthropoda > Insecta > Lepidoptera > Nolidae > Pseudoips > Pseudoips prasinana. The sequence goes on from OX621254.1 coordinate 13,922,181, forward strand.
GTAAAATGGGACCCCATTTTACCCTGGTATATATTACTAAGACTTCGCTGTCAGTATGTCTGTTACCAGGCTGTAACTCATGAACCGTGATAGTTATACCATACCCTATAAATTTTCACCGATGATGTATTTCTGGTACCGCTATAATAACAAATACTAAAAAACAAAATAAAATAAATAGTCAAAGTCAAAGGTACTTTATTCCGTAAAAATTTTACATTTATGTGGAATCGTCATATTTTTTTTACCCTACCGTGCAGTGCATGACGTGGCAGCTACTGAGAAACACTGCCAGAAAACTCAGTAGGAATCCTTTTTTAAAATAAAATATACTTAAGATTAATTACAATCATGTGTGTTGACTCAGAACAACTCAATCCCAAGCACTTTTATCACTTAAATAATCAGAAATTTTGTAATATGCCCTGCTACACAATTTGGCTTTAATAATTCTTTTAAACTTATTCGTAGACAATTCTCTAATATCATTGGGAAGTTTGTTATAGTATCTTATACATTGCCCCATAAAAGAGTTGTGAGAATATTTAAGGGGGCTCCCATACTACAAACGTAACAGTACGGAACCCGTCGTGCGCGAGTCCGACTCGCACTTGGCCACTTGGTTTTTAAAAGTAACTTATCTCTCGTTTACCAGGTCATGCGGAAATACAATGTTTACAAGCTAGTATACAGTTCCTCCTGCACGGTATACGGGGAGCCGGAGCGGTTACCCATCGACGAAGGTCACCCCACCGGTCGAGGCCTTACGAGCCCCTACGGCAAGTCTAAGTACTTCTGCGAGGAGATCATGAAGGACCTTTGTACGAGTGACCAGGTGAGTCTCGTTGAGGATGTTATTTAATCCAAAAGATGGTGCTGGAGTTTAAGTATAAAGATATTATTTATTTGCCGTGAATTGTGTGTTCAACTATTTGTCAACTGTTTGAGGTACTATATTTAAGGAGTTTATTATTTATTATCAACTAGCTGTGCCGTACGGGTTTACCCACGTTAAACATTATAAATTATATCATCATCATCATATCAGCCGGAAGACGTCCACTGCTGGACAAAGGCCTCCCCCAAAGATCTCCACAATTGCCGGTCTTGCGCTATCCGCATCCAGCGATTCCCAGCGACTCGCGCAAGATCATCGGTCCATCTTGTAGGGGGCCTGCCCACGCTGCGTCTTCCGGTTCGTGTTCGCCACGCGAGAACCTTTCTCCCCCAGCGGCCGTCGACTCTACGAGCTATGTGCCCTGTCCACTGCCACATCAGCTTTATAAATTATAGCCTGAGTGTTATTCGGATATCTAAGCTATATTACTACAAAGTTTCATCAAAACCTGTTTGGTAGTTTATGCGTGAACGAGTAACAACATCCATACATCCATACTCACAAACTTTCGCATTTATAATCATCATCATATCAGCCAAAAGACGCCCACTTCTGGACAAAGATCTCCACAATCTCTGTCTCCCGCTATCCGTATCCAGTGACTTCCAGCGATCCACTCAAGATCATCGATCAAGTCCAGGCATTTATAAAATTAGAAGGATACTCCTTTAGTATTAATACTAAAGGAGTATTATATAACCTCCGGTAGCAGAGACAGGGTTGAGGCAAGGGAGGTTATGGCTCTAGAGAAATGAACTTTCTTACAGTGGGACTGGTGTCCATAAACACTACTTTATGAATCTGGCTCTTAATCCATCAGCCTAACTTTAATTGTTTTTCGAGGGTCTTTGCTATTAAGTCATTTTAGACACGACTATCACCACAATTTTATCCGAGTCTTTTCAGTCTTTATTAGGAACATTATTGACTATTGACGGCCTTTAATATGCGCTAAGCTTCGAAGGTATGAGGTGTGTCCTTAATTGTTTCTTATTTCGTTTGCAGAAGTGGAAGGTAGTAGCGCTGCGGTACTTCAACCCGGTGGGCGCACACCGTAGTGGTCGGATCGGCGAAGACCCCTCTGGGATTCCTAACAACCTTATGCCGTATATTTCGCAAGTATGAAACAATTGTATTAAGATAGTGCTGTGTTCTTTAGACAATTTTATCGTAAAGAGTAAGGGGTGTTGTAAGATATAATCAATAATTGGATGGTGATCCTTCTACGCGTGTCTGACAATAAAATATTTGTAACTATTAACACCACGCACCCCGAATACGTTTTTTTTAATTATAATTCTTTAGTTTGGGGTCCTAAAAAAGCGAATGTTTTTAACCATTATTTATTTTTGTGTCTGGGGACGACCACGATTACCAGAATATCATTACCCCATCTCATCCCGTGTGGGGCGTAGAAGTCGATGCTTCCGAGTACTATGACCATTTTACTGTGATCGCCAAGCGTCGCGATTATGGCATATCCCCCCATGATTATTCTTGGAGGAGGTATGTCCATCAGAGGACTTCTTTCTGCTGTAACGATGATTTATTTTTATTTATTAGTTGGATTTTCTATATAAGCATGTTTTTTAGATTTGTAACTATTATTTTATTTATATCGAAACACTTGCTTGGTACTATCGCCCGAAATTAATAAACGATCCTAATCCATTTTATGCTATCTACGATAGCAATTTCGATCCATTTGTCTATTAAACCGTGCCAATAAAGCATCCACAATTGAAAAAGCAATCTTTCCGAACGAGCGATCTTTGGGAGGACGGATCATCCATTAATTTTGACATAAGCTTCGATAGCCAAAACAATCTAAAGTTGCAATACTAGAAATTCGGTGGATTGACGATTGGTTCTACAGATAAAATTGGTGAAATAGTTCATTATATTCCAAAATAGCTTTGCATATAAATAATTAATAATAAGAATATTTTTTTGTTTACAAAATAGGCGGCAACTACTTCACGTCACTGTTTAAATTATTTGTAAAACAAACACAGGAATCAATAATAAAATTATTGCTTATCATATCACAATCCATTATAGGTATTATATTTATTAATAAGTAATTATTTGTATATTAGTTATAAATGCTTTGCAACAAAAACAAACAACCAACTTACTGCTTTTTTGTTTTTGATCCGATTCGTTTTGCTTGTCCAATTTTGATACGTTCCGTTCCACCAAAACATAATGTTTGACCAATTAAGTTTTATTTTATTATTATATACCCTAGTCGTCTAGTAAAACATATTAACCTAGCTATAAATAAGTAAGTATTGATGACATATCGTTAATATATTTAAAAATCAATTTTCTTCTTAAATTAAATGGTATAATTGTGTCCTGAGTTGCCGAGTTCTGCATAAAACGGAACGCTGCAGAGGGAAAGGATCGCACCCCAATCTCTGGGCAAAAAAATGGATGGATTGATATGTTTTGTTATTGGCACGCAGGTAAAGATCAAGATAGCGATAGAGCTAATCTAGAGATAGGACTACTGACAGATTGCGGATCGTTTATTAATTTCGGGCGTATGACACTACCAGTTTTAGGGGTGTTAATAAATCATTAATCCTGATTATCCTAGTAAGGAATGACTTTACTTCGGTCTTTAATAAGTGAGTATGCTACGATTTAATCCAACTTTTTTGAGGTCAAATAAATTTCAAAGTTTCCGTTACCTACATTAGTATATTAGTTATCTGGTTCCCATAGTACAAGCTCTATCCCAGGATATATATTTTTTATCCATCTGTTTATCTTAGCACGGACCTAGGTCAAGTGCTATCCCGAAAGGAAGGAAGTGATGTTTGGTCATTATTTTGAAGGAACTTACGCACTATCCTACAAGTATTTAATATGGCTGCTTTCTGTAAACTATAATGACTATATTTAGGTAACCCTAGTAGTTTTAGCTGTTGGTGGAGTTGCTTAGGGACCACGCATGTAGTAGACATAACTATAGGCACTATGTTCACGTGATTCAGCTTCCAAATACGGCTAATTATATTATTAGGATTATAATTATTATATTAACATTTGTCGAAGTTATACTTCTTTTGGCGCGATGGAGAAAAATGATGAGAGTGAATTTTTACGATGCGCGCGCACACCGACACCTAAATTTAACAGCATGAAGTTAGTTCTAGGTGGTATGAAAATTGATAACTTTGTTCAAGGTGTATATTCTAGTATTTTTATTTAAATAAAATCTTTTTGATTAATTTTAATATTTATCGTTAATCACTACTGCATTTTAGTTATTTTTTTTCCATACGCCAAAGAAGTATAACTTCTAACGCGTGTACATAAGTACACACAGAATTTTTTTAATTATGGTAAATAAAAATGAAGGCATTCTTTTTCTGCATTTTTTAATTTTAATAGTTCCATATTTATTATTTCAGGTGGCAGTAGGTCGTCTCAAAGAACTGCTGGTCTTCGGCAACGATTACCCTACCGTCGACGGCACTGGTGTCAGAGACTACATCCACGTTCAAGACTTGGCTGAGGGGCACGTGAAAGCAATCAAATTATTCCAGCAGCCTGGCTTCAACGGGTTCCATGCTGTTAACCTTGGTAAGGATTCAATAGCTCTCAATTTGAATATTGACTACGATATACAACATGTAACTTAAATAACGCACATCCTGAAAATAGTTTGTTCAGAACCGTTTACTGAATCGATTTATATCATTTTTAATATAGGTATTTTTTTTTCAAAATAATTAAAACTACGGAAATTATTGTCATATTAACCCTGAATAGTCAAAGCAAATTGAAATGGACCGTAAGTCAAAGTAATAAGACTTTTAAAATCGCAGTTTTATTTGTATTCATACAAATTCCGTCATTCAATACAAAATAAAGAAAAATAAACTTTATTCCAAGAAACTAATCTAGAAATAACAATGCATATACATGTCTAATAAAAAATTCAGTGTATATGTATTATGATTACAACATAATATTCTAATTGGGGTGTCTGAGGGTGTGCGTTAATTACGTTACATGTTGTATATGACCTCTAACAAGAAATATGTGTAGGGCCTCTTAAGTTAGGATAGACTATTGGGGAAAGAAATAAATATGAATTCTTGGTACAGTCGACAAAAGTAGATGATAAATGGGATAATGAAATAAATAATGAAATAATGGAATTTATTCAGCACTTGGGTATTTACATACACTTGTACTTGTCAAGCTCACAATGTATTACATAAACAAAGTTTAAAAACATTAATTAGAGCAACAAAATATTTTGAATTAGTCCGTCCGTGCGGTCTGTTTCGTCACATAAATTTTTAATATTCTTAAATAAATAATAAATAGCAAGTTACTAAGCTATTATTGTTACATTTAGCAATATATTCAATACTCATTAATTATGGTAACATCATCAGCCTGAAATCGTCCTCTGGCCTCCCTCAAAGGTTCCATGGAGTCTAGCCATCTGCGCGGGACATATTATAGCGCATAAGTGTGTGCAAACACAGGGGCACTTTATATTTCATCACTCTCATGATCTGATGGGATGCCTAGCGACACGACCAGAAAGAGGTCAGGTACAGGACCAACGTCTTTACGTGCTCTTCGAGGCATGGGAGTGTGATACCGCCATTTCCCAAGACTGAGAAATTTTTTTAACATAAACTTCCCTCATTCATCACTTTAACCCGACCCGGGATTTGAACTCAGGACCTCATGATTTGCGGTCATCACAACGACATCACAATAAATGACATCACAACCAGACCCAGAACGTTTACTAACGAGCCAAACAAATAGTTTACCTGTGCGGAATTCGAATCCGAACACGAAGTGGCGAGGCGTCTGTCTTAACCAAAGCAGTAATTAATTAATTAATTGGAACGAAGTTCCTTATCGCGCGTTGTGAAAGGGGGCTAGATCGAAAAAAATCTTACGAAAAGTGGTCAAGACACTTTTTGCAGCTGTGCGCTGTGCTGTCTCTCTCTCTCTCTCTCTCTCTCTCTCTCTCTCTTATAGAAAGCAAGCCAGATATTTACATTTCTATTTCGCATTGAACAGTGTGGTGTCGCGACGATTATTTTTGTTGAGTGTATACAGGTTTTTTGTACATAATAAATAATAAGAAATAACTTCATTCCATACGGGTGTCCCTTGACACCTCTCAAGTTTTTTTTACTTTTCTGTTGTTTCCAGGAACCGGTACAGGATACTCTGTCCTGCAAATGGTGGAAGCCTTCCAAGCAGCGAGCGGCAAGCCCGTCCCCTACCGCATAGTGGGCCGCCGCGCCGGGGACATCGCGGCTAATTATGCCGACGTGGCTTTATCCCACCGGCTCTTAGCCTGGCGGGCCACGAGGACGTTGACAGACATGTGTGAAGACACTTGGCGCTGGCAGAGCAATAACCCAGAAGGCTTTAAAAGGAGTTAGGATATAGGAGTCTTCTGACTTCCAAAAATGTTAATGGTTCATCTTTGTTAATTTTTGTTGGCAGTAATTTTATTTATATGTATAATAGGGGTTCGGACTGATGCGGAATTCATGAAATGTAGCATTTATTAAATACCTTGCTGTGCTCCGCGGTTTTTTAACCGCGTTAAATTTTATAATTTATTACAGCTCCTCCCCCGTAGGTGATAGCGTGTTAATATGTAGCCTATATGTTGACCCGACCTCTTAGTAATATTAACGCAAAATTTTAAGTAAATCCATGCAGTACTTTTTGAGTTTAGCCCGGACATACATACGGACAAAAATTCTAAAAACTATACTTTTGGCTTCGATGTCGATAGTAGATCACGCCTAAAGTATCCTTTTTAAAAATTATTCAATGAACTGTTTAGACAATCCTACGATTTTATTATAATGTATATGTAAACAAAACATAAAATATAAAAGAATTAACCTATTGTTTTAGACAACCGCTTAGAACAACGTTTTCAATTAAAAAAAATTTAAGATAGCGTCCTCACTATGAATATTAATCCCTGTATCGCGGGGTACTTAACAAAGATATAATTAACGGATACAAAATACATCCAGAGGCAGAACCACTATTTATGGGTTACACAAAGAGCTGTCCTGCGCGGGATTCGAACCCGGGACACCGAAGTAGCGAGGCGACTGTAAATGTTCTAAACGTTTGTCTAAAACACTTTGTTATTTTTGTACAAATGGTTCACTTTTGCATAATGCATAAGTAGGCAACGGCGTAGCGAGGTATGGGCAGGGGGAGGGGGAGCAGCCCCCACACCCTCCCCCAGAAGATGTAGGAATGATAACAATACCAAAATTGATTCTATTGACAGGCAAATTATATTAACCTGTCCCATAGCTCATGCTACATTTGCATATCATGCATAATTAGATATATTCTTGGTGCCTCTACGCCTGCCCCCCTTAACAAAATCCTAGCTACGCCCATGTATGGGGATTCATTATTGCAAATAGTCACCCCTTCTTAATGATCAGACATAGTACATACATACATAGACTCACGCCTGTTTCCCAGAAGGGTAGGCAGAGACAACGGACTTCCATTTGTCACGATCGGTCATTGCAAACCAGACATAGTGCTCAGTAATAAACCAGTTAGTCCGCACCCCTATTCTTTATCTTTCATATTTAACCCTATTTAATTTCAATTAGTTCTTTTCTTTTTCTTTCCACATTAATTTTCTAACATACACACGGCCACATATCAAGCTATACATTTCCAATATAAGCTGACATTTCATCGTATGGAAATCCTATACAACGCGGTATCAGCTTATACTGGAAATATAGCCGTGTGACCAGACGTCATCAGAACAAGTTTCCCGAATCTGTCAAATTTCCCCATTTGAAAGTGCACCTTATGATTTTGTGATAAAGTTGAAAATCTATAAAAGAAATTTGACAGATTGGGGCAGCTGGATGTGCTGGCGTCTGTACCATTGGAGCATCTCTACGTTGTAATAATTCTTTAAAATTTTATATGTATGTTAAATTACCTTTAAAGAGCTTTAAGGTAGCTAAAACGCATTTGTTTTCGCTTTTGGTAGCTGTGGCTACCAAGACTTTAAAAACGAGATTCTATTTCGTTTGCATTTCTATTTTTAACCGACTGCAAAAGGAAGAGGTTCTGTTATTTAATTTTCAAATTCTTTGGATCGAAGTGGGCTAAATTACTAAGTAATAGTAATATGCTTTTTATCTAACGGTTGTTGAACGACTTTGATCACATATGATTGAGGCAATTGAGTTGAAATGCTTAATAGTGTGTGGAACTCGTTTTTAAATTATTTTGAACTAGCTGTACCCACCAGTTTTACCCGCGTTAAACTTTATAAATAGCCTATGTGTGCAGAGTATCAGCTAAGCCATCATCCATACCAAATTTTATTAAAATCTTTCCAGCCGTTTAGATGTGAAGAAGTAACACACTCACAAACTTTTTTTTTAACTTATAGACTGCATATTAAGATGCAGATGTCTGTTGAGACCCTCAGAGATTTCTTTTCGATATGCAATATATATTATAAGGCTAAAATGTTTGATATTGTATTGAATAATTTGTCGGATAACTGATTAGTTTTCAAAGCGTATAGAATTAACTAATGAGATTTCCTTAATTAATTTGACTGTGGAGTTTCAAAGAGGAACAATATAATAATTCTATAGAGAACCCATTTAATAAAGTTAGATTTATTTATTTATACATCTGAGTAAGAATTCGAATAACTAATTATGATAAACGTATTTTGACCAAATTCTAGCAGTTATTCAGATCTGACAGGTTCTAATTGAAGCCATATATTTAGCCATATATATATTTTATTTCTCATTCTAGTTCATAAATAATATTTTTTTTACTTTATTTCTATTTGTTGTTACGATAATTCTTTATTGTACAGAAAATTATGACATTAATATAACAAAAATATTAAAACCCTATTTTGATGTTTTTGCCGTTGGTAACCTTCCCTGAAAACTAGCAACATTGCCACCGTATAGCAAAGCTTATTTGTTGCCAGCATTCCGGGAACGTGTCGCCTCGACAAGAGGATCATAAAGAATAATCTGGTGGAGCCGATATATTGCGTCTCTTTTTCGCCTAACTAGGGTTTTATGGCACTTGTATTCAACGATATACCGTGGTCTCTGTCTAAAGACTTGATATTCGAAATTTGAATATCTTATTCATGGATCGGCCACAATTCAATTTCAATTGTCAAAATGCTCCATATTTAAGTGAAGGCTTTTTTTAATAAGTGCTGTATTTTTATTTAATTAGGAAAGCTAATTAGCTACAGTAATCTGTCAAATCTGGAGAAATGCTATAAACGTTCCTATTGTGTTGCCATAATTCTATTTATTTTTATTTATTAATTAATGTTAATTTAGGGCCAAAGATACCAAATACATGCCAAAGCATTTACCAATCCAGTCTTATTCTAAATAAGCTGAGAAAAAAATAAATATATTTTAATAAGTTACAATAATCGATGAAATTATAAGTAATATTTACTTGGGTGCTATACCAAATCTTTATTTTTATGATTTTGGCATTTATTTTTAAACTTACCATTCCTTAATAATTTGCATTATTTATACCGAAGAAAGAGTTTATTTTGTCTATTTTTTGTGGTGCTATTTATTATTGTAATAATATTGTTTTATTAGCTAATTGCGATGGAATGTTGCTGTGTAATAAAATGTTGACATCTGCAGCTGTTTTTTTATATACTACAAATATCCTTTATTGTGAATCCGTGACTTGAAGAGAAGCACTGAAAGAATGCTTTCTTGACGGGCAGCGTTCCAATGACGAGTAATTTTGGAATTAGCGTTGAATTTATGATAAATACATTTTTATTTATCATTGATTAAAATTTAAAAAAATATTATGTTAACTGTAGGCTAATTCTTTGCAAAATTTATTGGTGAATATATTATTATAAGAAGTAATGAGTTTATGACTTCTTGTATATTTGAGTTCTCGTCTGAAACGCATTCTTTTAGCGTCTGGGTATAAGTTCTTGCGTCGCTTACACAATGGCCAACGTGGTCACAATAATACACGAGTCTATAGCTGTAATCATTGGGATTGGTCGAACCCTGTAGGGTTGACAGTTTTCGAACATTTTTCTATAATAAAGGTACCTTATGCACTTTTCCGAAGGGGAGCGAGGGGGGGGGGGAATTGGAGCCTACTAACGAAAAAGTTCAATAAAAGACAAACTTATCGATACTTTAGGAACTTTTTATTAGAAACTAAATCCTTACTTATTTGATTATCATTTAATCACAGCTACAACGTAACATTATTAGGCATTTGGCCACAGATAAACTTTTTATAAAAAACAAAATTGCTCCCATTACCCGACTATGCGGGATATGAGAGCCTATAAATTCCCATATGTGTAATGGGAGAAGAAAGGGGAAGATTCTCAACGTTTTCTTCTTCAGACGTGTCAGTTTCATCCTCAAAAATTTATCTCTAAAAAGTAATAAAATGTCTAGACAAAGTTGAGCCAAGTCTAAGGTTCCTTACTGCAATTTCTTTTGTTATTATATAGTAGGATATGTAATGTTATGTGACTTGGCCGTAGACCAGTACCCACTAAGGTGTAAAAAATGTTGAACCGTTTATCGCATTTTTTTCAATATCCAGAGCGTAAAATAGTGTTCAATGGTTGAACCTTTGTTACATATTAGTGGGTACAGGCAGGGACCGCGACCGGCCGGGCCGGATACTCGTTGAACGGGTTTTTGAATGGGTTTCTTAAACGCTAAAAAATGAAACCCTATGATTCAAATTACACCTTCGAACGGATGTAAGAAACCCCTTCCGAAAAGGTTTCCCTTTAAATACCACCTTTTCGGACTTTACGTAACAGGGTAAGCCAATCCAACCCAAGACATTGTAATATGCACTCTTTCGCATCGTACTTGGTTTGGTAATTGCATAACCAACACTGCACGTCGTGACATTTTTATTTATTTATTTATTTCAATTAAAATTACAATATCTTTACAGCATACACCAAAACGATATTATAAGCTATAATTACAATTTCATACAAAGTTTATACATAAGACTTACCTACAATACACCTTTGCGCGACTTCAGCTAATTTTGGCAGGCATATCAATTTCCGCTGCTATTAAATTTATGAGTCGTATGGCACGCGACACGGGGGCGAACTTGCGTAAGTTCGTTCTTGCTACCGGTACGATGAGCGTAGCGGGGTGGCGCATGGCGGCGCGCGCACACGTAGTCATCAGGGGCGCACAGTCGCAGCTCCGACAGCACGGCTGGGTGGTATAGATGGCCGCGAAGTACGCGCCACACGTATATGACTAGTGCCACATTGCGCCGCACGCTTAGCCGCTCGTATCCGACCATACCAAGTACAAACAAGCTTGGGTACATCAGTGGGTACATGGCGTACACTCCGTATTCTTTGTTGTATAAAAATCTAGTGAATTTTCTCCACCATAAGGCCTCATGTGGGTTCCGAATAAAAGATGTCGATTCGAGATGACTCCGAACAAGGGCGTTGTATAACATCTTTACAACAGAAACAGAAACAGAAATCATTTATTTGCATAAACATGTGTTTACAAACAGTGGTGCATTGTATGTAGGATGGTAGGTATAAGTTTTATGTTCAGACATGTTTGCCGTACATATAGTGGCATGCAAATGTTAGGTACAATTATTACATAAAAATTATGACATGTAGGTTTCTATAATTAAATATGAGCATTACAATTACGAAAGTCAATAATATATATTAGTATGTCAATTGGATAAAATAATTAAATCATATATTCCAAATGAAATCTAATAACTTAAAATAACAATGTCATGAATAAAAAAATTAAATTAAGGTTAGGTACATGTCAATAGATGAAAAGCATACATTCCAATATAAATAATAATACTAATTAAAATTAAAATTTGTCCTTTAAGAACTCTGTAACATTGTAGTATGCTTTTTCAACAAGAAGCGATTTAACTTTTTTTTTAAACATATTATTGTTAAGGTTTTTCCAGCTATTTGGTATTTTATTATACAGCACCGGAGCCATGCAAAACACACTTTTCCGCATAAGTGCAGTCCTAGCCGTGTGTAGACACAGTCTGCTGTTGTCGCGTCTATTGCGGATAGCGACATCTGCTAGGCGCGTAAATAAATTAGGACAACTAAAAGATTATTGAAATCCTTAGAATTCCTTAAAATGAAACCTAAATTTCTAAATGACTTGTTGCAGATGTCAATAATGTGCTTACGAAACGTTAACTCAGGTACCATTTCGACCCCTAAGTCTCGAGTATAATTAAAGCGTGGAATCAACGCACTATCCATTTTATATGTATAATGCTGTGGAGCCCTGGCCCGACTATAGCTCATTACTCCGCACTTAGCTACATTAAAACCCAGCTTGTTGGCATCGCTCCACTGCACTATCCGGTCGATGTCTCCCTGCAATCGTCCAGCGTCCGAGTCGTCTACTATCGGCAGATACACCTTAAGGTCATCTGCAAACAACAGAAAGTCGGCATGCTGGACAATTGCCGGCAGATCATTGATCATAATAATGAATTCGCAACCTTCTCACTCTAAATACAAGCAAGTCTAAGTACATTTGTTTCCATAAGACAGCTGCTTCAGCCCCGTCACCACTTTCTAACATTAAAATACATACGTGCATCCCTGCCGGTGGTCAATGTAGTTGCAAAGATATAAAAAGGACAACAGTCATAAAATATCTAAGAGTTCTGATTGACGAAAACCTAAATTTCAAGGCTCACATCGAATCTCTTTCAAATAGGGTTAGGAAAGTTATTTATGTAATGAAGAAACTCCGATATATTACTGATCCATATACGCTGAAGACGGTATATAATGCACTTTGTCAATCACTTTTAATGTACTGCATAACCAGCTGGGGAAATGCAGGTAAGACCATTATGCTCCAAGTTGAGAGGGCTCAGCGTGCTGTTATTAAGACTATGCTCCAAAAACCCTATAGATACAGTACAGACAGGATATATGCCGAGAGTGCTGTGTTGAGTGTTCGTAAGCTATTTATACTTAAAACAACCTTATTAGCACACAGTGAAACTCGTGCTTCAATCGACTACAAAAGACTGCTCAACCGCAGAGTTTTTAGACTCAAATAGTCAGATCGTCTTTTGCAAAACGTTTCTTCCCTTATATTAAAATCTATCTTTACAATAAGGTTCTAGTTTCATGTGACCTGAAGAACAAAACAATTTTTGAAGCCAAATCAGTGATAACCAGCTGGTTGTCCTCCTTATCATATGATTCTTGTGAATTATTATTAGTATCTATGATATGATGCATTTCATGATATAATATACTTGATTATATAGTTATAATATTATTATATGATAAAACTTAGAGAATTCATTTTATATTTATGTATTATGTATTTATTAGTTTATTATACTTATATTTTATTAGCATTCTCTTCTCTTCTTCATGCTTTTATTTTAAATAAACTGTAACTGTAAAAAAGAAATATATTATGTGGTGGCTCACAAATTTTATGTTAACCATATAAGAAGTTGGCATCCACAATACAAGCTTTGCTTAGTGTGGAAGCCGCTGTTAATGTTTTAATGTTAATATTTCACCTAAATTATTATGTAATGTTATATGTAAATGTAATTTTTGGTGTCAATAAAAATATTTGTATTTGTATTTGTAATTCCAGTGGCCCTAGGTTAGAGCCCTGACTAATTCCTGAAAGAGTAAACCATGGCCTAGATTTATATCCTTCATACTCCACGTATTGTCTGCGTTCTCCCAGATAGCTTGCGAAGAATTTGAGTAAGTGCGACGTAAATCCAAGCGGTGTCAAACGCCCTCCGAAAATCGAAGTACGCGCAGTCTACCTGCTCTCCTGCATCAATGACAGGTGCTAGGTACGTCATAAATGACAATAGGTTACTCCCCGTACTTCGTCCTGGCCGGAAACCGTACTGCGCGTCTGTCATTCGGGAGCTGATTTGTGTGTAAATACACGCGTGTAATGCGGACTCAAATACTTTGGCGAACGCCGACAGCACCGCTACCGGCCTATAACCACTAATGTCATCACTTGCCCTTCGGGACTGGTATTACTCTGGTAATTTTCCATCGATCTGGATATACGCCTTCCTTTAAGCATAGATTAAATACGTGTAACAAGGGCTTCCAGAGCACCTCGCGACAATCCTTCACGATATACGGTGGTATCCGGTGGTAATCCTCTAATCGTAATAATTTTGTATTTATGATTTTAAAGTTCAATCTTGCTTGTCGCTTAATTTTTCGTGTCTGTCTTGTTTATTCTCATAATTTCTTTTAATTTGGAACTCGGTACCTAAGAACTATGGAATTAAGTAAAAGCAATTTAGCTGTTCTTTTGTTAAAGTATGTGTTACACTTCGTTGGTCTAGTGGTAGCGTGTTCAAACGTAGATAACGAGGTCCTTCAAATCCCGGGTCGGGCCAAAAGTGTCTATGGGATTTTACTGTAAAAAGAAAAAAATTCTTAGTGTCAGCTCAAAGTCTGGGAATTGGCGGTATTATACCCTCGTGCCTCGGAGAGCACGTAAAGCCGTCGATCCTGAACCTGACCTCTTGCCGGTCGTGTCGCTAGTCGTTCCATCGGATGATGATTATGACACTTGTGGTATGTCCCGCTCAGATGGTCAGTCTCCATTGAAACTGGCCGCTGTGTCCGAAATTCGGCTAGGAGGACATAATTATAATACAACAAAAAAATAATGTTTCACTGTGTTGCGGAGGCGTGGTGGCGTACACCGTTATTGAATAGATGCATCATCATCATTATCATCATCATCATCATCGGCTGATAACCGACAAAGACGTCCACAGCTGGGCAAAACCCATTGCCGGACGTCCATTGCTTCCCAAAGATACTCCACAACTGCTGATCCTGCGTAACCCGCATCCAGCGGCTGCCATCAAGCCTCGCAAGATCGTCGGTCCATCTTGTTAGAGGCCTGCCCATGCTGCGTTTTCAGGTTCATGGTCGCCACTTGAGAAATTTTCTGCCCCAGCGGCCGTAGATTCTGCGAGCTATGTCCCCTGTCCAGCGCCACTTTTGCTTGGCAATTATTCAAGTTATGTCGGTTATTTTGATTTGCCTCTCTTGGTTGGATCTTGAGATTTGTGATTTGATCTCGGAGGGAAACTTCGAGCATGGCGCTCTCCATTACTCTTTGGGTGACCCTGAGCCGTCTTATAAGCCCCGTTGTGAGCGGCCATGTCTCGGTTCCCTAATTCTTCACGGGCAACACATACTAATCGAAGACTTTTGATTGTGTTGGGAAGGATTATACCTGTCTATATGTAATTTATTAACATTAACCAGTTGAAAATAAATCTTTGAAGCAAATACACGTCTTAATTACTCCTGTCTCTGTGCCAGTCGAAAGTGAACCTTAACGCGCTAAACATATGGTCCAAACGAACCGGATGCATTAGTGCTGTTTTATAAAGTAATAAAAACGGCCCGGCCGACCGAATACAAAAGGATCGCACATTCCTCAGCGATAAGAGTGAACAACAAACTCATTAGTGAAGATTTTATAAATTACGAGTTATTACATCGCCATAACTTAGTGTTTACTTGAATTTTGGGTTTATATCGAACTATTAAAAGTGCCCTGTTACTAAAATGAGTAGGTACTTCAAGCAGTCAATTACTCAATCTTCTAGAAGAAATAGCTGGTAAAATGCAGAAAACTCAAGTTAACTTAAAGAAATGTCCCAAGGCACGTTTAACAAAGGGTTACATCCAAGCAAGATTACAATGTATAGAAGAATATTGGAAGTCATTTAAGTCGACGCATGATGAACTCGTTAAGTGAACACCGAAAGATCAACGAGCGACCATCAAGTACTTTGTTAACGAAGATTATTACATTATTGAGGACTTATTTTTGTGTTTACAAGGCGATTTAAAGGACATGATTTCTACGTTGTCACCAGCAGGCGAAGTATGTAATAACATCTCGACGCTCAACCAAACACAAGTTAAATTACCGAGAATCCAGCTGCCTGAGTTTAATGGTAATTACGATGATTGGCCCACTTATCATGACTTGTTTATATCACTAGTCCATAACAATACGTCGCTCAGTTTGGTACAGAAGTTGCAATACCTGAAATCAAGTATCACCGGTGAAGCAGAAGGCTTGCTGAAACATATAAAGGTTACGGAAAATAACTACGAACAAGCGTGGAATATGTTGAAAAATCGCTTCGGGAATAAACGAGTGATAGTAAATAGTTTGTTCAAACGACTTACCGGTCAAAAGCCGATCAAGACACCAACTGCAAATCAGATAAAGTCCTTGCTAGACACTACAGCTGAGTGTTTGAATAGCCTACAAAATCAGGATTTATCTATTGAAAATTGGGACCCTCTTATTATATTTTTAATGGTTCAGAAATTAGACCCCGAGACCCATAAGGATTGGGAAGAGCATACATACACTCAGGAGTTTAAACAGTTACCCATGTTGAAAGATTTTTTTATATTTTTGGAGTCTAAGTTCCGTACATTGGAGTTGGTGACAGCTAGTAGTAGGTCAACAGCCTCAAAGGAGAAAACTATAAAGGATAAGTCATGCCATGTTTCGGCGACCACAGCAGCGAAGACGTGTACAATGTGCAAGGAAGACCACGCCTTATGCCATTGTAAAGATTTTATAAAGCTTCAACCTATGGATAGGAGCGAGTTTGTCAAGAAGAATAGCCTCTGCTATAATTGTCTGGCACCAGGGCATTCAGCCTGGAAATGTCGCATACCTGTGTTCTGCCGTCGGTGCAATCGTCGCCATCACTCACTGTTGCATCAGCAGAGAAATAGTAACAAGCAGTCGGACAATTCACAAACTTCGCACAGTCATATCGAAGGAAAAGGGAATAAAGAAGAACTAAAAGAAGACGTAGCAATAGCATCACACTTCACCACGAAGAAGTCCACAGCTTTGCTGGCAACAGCACTAGTATATGTTAAGGACAATAATGGACTTACAACGGTATTGCGCGCCTTAATTGATCAAGGATCACATGAAAGTTTTATCAGCGAGAGAGCAGCACAAAGATTAAGGATAAAACGCAAATCAAGCAGAGGAACAATCACCACAGTTGGAGGGAAACAGACACCCATAAACCACATCGTGGAGTTGGATCTCTTATCACGGTGTGAAGAGAATTTCACGATTTCACTGAAGGCATACGTCATACCCAAGAACATAACCTCCAACTTGCCACCTAGACATTTCACCCACAAAATTGCTGACTGGCCGCATTTACAAGGCCTCACTCTGGCAGACCCAAGTTACAATCAACCAGGGCGAGTGCACCTTTTATTAGGTGTTCAAATTTATGACATCATTCTGAAGGGCGGTCTAGTTAAAGGTCCATCAGGCTCACCAAGTGCACAAGATACACGCCTAGGATGGATTCTTTTTGGAAGGGTAGATGAAACCACTTCTTCGGAAGATATTACCGTCATGCATCAGCATATTGACATTGAAAATATGTTGAAATCATTTTGGGAAGTAGAAGATGACGGTAAGAAGAAATTAACAGAAGAAGAAGAAACTTGTGAGAATATATACAAAGAAACATACAAACGAAACATTGAAGGAAGATACGTGGTAAAATTACCACTTAAAACAATAAAACCTATGTCATGTGAAGGAAAAACTAGAGATATAGCATTAAAAAGATATATGCAACTTGAAAGGTGCTTTGAGAAAGATACTGAGTTGAGAACGGAATACACTAATGTAATGAAAGAGTATATTGACCTAAAACACATGGAAATAGTTCCAATAGACGAGATAGATAATTCGGCAGTATACTTACCACACCATCCAGTCTTGAAAGAATCCAGTGAAACAACAAGGGTTAGAGTTGTTTTTGATGCTTCGTCCAAGGGTTGTAACAATATATCTCTAAATGATGAACTACTGATAGGACCTCAACTTCAGCAAGACATGTGGTGGTCAGTCATCACTCATCTAGTCATGAGGTGGAGGATGAAGCCTATCTGTTTCGTGTCTGATATAGAAAAAATGTACAGACAGGTGTTAGTGACGCAAGAAGACGCAGACTACCAGCGTATTCTTTGGCGTCAGCACGCAACTGAATCAATCAAGGAATATCGTCTGCTACGAGTAACATTCGGTACTGCTTCTGCTCCTTACCTTGCTGTGAAAACACTGCAACAACTAGCAGTAGATGAAGGCAAAGACTATCATAGGCTATAGCAGCTGAAACCATCCAGAAGGATTTTTTCATAGATGATCTAATGTCTGGACAAGATACAGTAGAACAGGCTATAGAAGTAGCTAAGAATATCAGCCATATCCTACAAAAGGGAGGTTTCAAGCTGCAGAAGTGGGCATCTAACAGTAGCAAATTTCTGAATCAATTTGAAGCAGAACAGCATAGTAAGCAAGTTAAAATAGACATGAAGCTGCAAGGTACTATCAGAACACTGGGTTTATCCTGGAACATGGGTGACGACACTATTCATTATCATCTTAATTACGCCCTTATGACGGGAGTCGTGACCAAAAGAAAGATTTTGGCTGACGTTCACCGGCTATTCGAATTGCTAGGATGGCTGGCTCCGGCGATAGTACCTGCAAAAATACTAATTCAAAGTTTGTGGGTGAAGCAAACCGCCTGGGATGACGAAGTAGACCCTGAAACAGAAAAAGAATGGATTAGTATAAGAGAAAGCTTATCACATTTGAAGGTAGTTCAACTGCAGCGATGGTTACAATGCACAAGTAAAACCATGAAGGAGGCCTCTGTACACGGTTACTGTGACGCGTCTGAAAAAGCGTACGGAGCTGTAGCTTACCTGAGGGTGATGACCATCTATACAAAACGACCATCATTGCTGCCAAATCCAGAGTTGCACCTGTAAAACCAATGTCACTACCGAGACTGGAGCTATGCGGCGCAGTACTTCTTTCAAAATTATTAAAGCAAATAAGCGAAGCCATGCAAATTCCGACTAATCAAATATTCTCATGGACAGATTCGACAATTGTTTTATCCTGGTTGCAAGGAGATCCTTCAAGATGGCAAACCTTTGTGAGAAACAGAGTCGTGACGATCATTGATAACATCGGTGACAAATGGTTCCACGTACTATCAAAGGAAAACCCTGCAGATGTCGTATCCAGAGGCATGCTGCTATCGGAGCTGAAGAATTGTCGATTATGGTGGGAAGGACCAGAATGGCTGAAACGCAATGAAATAATATTCACAAGCATAAACACTTCGACAGACCTAGAGACCAGAAAGATTATAAATGTAAATGTGGTAACTGAAGAACAATCTGTCGAAGAGGAAAATGGGTCAATCCGCTTCGAGGTTTGTGACAAACTGACGGAGTTATTGCGAGCAGTGATATACTGTAGACAATTCTTGAACCTGAAAAGGGAAAAAACACAAATTAGTATAAACACTGAAGAATTAGAAAAATCATTACACAAGTGTATACAAATAACACAAAGAGAATATTTTGAAGAAGAAATTAAAGATCTGAAAGAAAAAGGTAAGGTTAAGAATAGGAGTGTACTGAAGTCACTCAATCCGTATTTGGATCGGAATCATATTCTCAGGGTGGGCGGTAGAATTAGACACGCCAATATAGATAAAGACAGAAAACACCCCATCATCTTAGATAATAAATCATATTTGACAAGACTGATTGTATCCGATGCACATATGGTAACTTTACATGGAAGTGTACAGTTAATGTATAATTACATTCGATCTAAATACTGGATTGTGAGAGGAAAGGGTTTAATAAAATCGGCAGTACACAGATGTTTAATCTGTGCAAAACAAAGGGCTGAAATTAGAACCCAGTTAATGGGAGACTTACCCAAAGAACGCGTGACACCTGCCCGAGCATTCTTGCACTGTGGTGTTGACTTTGCTGGCCCGTATCAAATCCTTATGTCTAAGGGAAGAGGCGCTAAAACGACCAAAGGCTATATTTCGTTGTTTATATGTATGGCAACTAAAGCCATACATTTAGAACTGGTTGGTGACCACACATCTGACGCATTCATCGGTGCGTTCAGAAGATTTGTATCACGTAGAGGAAGATGCAATCACATGTGGAGTGACCAGGGCCGAAACTTTGTCGGAGCCAACAAAGATCTTACTGAGGCCTGGAACGCAGCTAAGTTGGAATTCGAAGGTTATATAGTAAATACTTTAGCCAATGATGGGACGCAGTGGCACTTTATTCCGGGGTACAGTCCGAACTTCGGTGGGTTATGGGAAGCCGCCATAAAATCTACGAAATATCACCTCAAACGAGTCTTGAACAGTCACCTGACGTTTGAAGAAATGTCTACGCTCCTGTGCCAGATCGAGGCTTGCCTAAACTCGCGACCGTTGTGCCCCATCGACGACGCAGACAAGGAAGACATGGAGGTACTCACTCCAGGACACTTTTTGATCGGGGAAGCCCCAATCACCGTACCTTCACCAAGCCTGAAAGACTTACCTGTCAGCAAGCTATCTCGATGGCAGCATAGTCAAAAGCTATTGAATGACTTTTGGCAGCGATGGCAGTATGAGTACCTAACAAGACTGCAGCAACGGCCGAAGTGGTTAAAGACAGTTCCAGAATTGGACATTGGTCAGATAGTGCTCGTAAAGACGGACAACGCTGTTCCAGGGAAATGGCCACTTGGACGCATTATAGAAAAACACCCAGGCCAAGATGCAGTTACTAGGGTGTATAGTGTGAAAACCGGTAACCACATAGTTAAGCGATCCATTGGTAAATTATGTCTTCTACCTGTACACTGACACCAAGCTTTAATGTAATACGCATACCGTATAGGTTTATTCTTATTAAATTGTATGTCCAATAAGATTGATTTACTGAGCATTTAATGTCATTAGTTTACAGTTGGTCATAGTTCTGACTATATACCATTTTGTTCCTAGTATTTAAATGTTATTTGCAATGTATAAATTAATGTACCATCACAATTTTATTTGTTTAAAAGAACTTGGTTCTTTGGTGGGCGGTATGTTGGGAAGGATTATACCTGTCTATATGTAACAGTTGTGTTAGTCATTTAAGTCCAAGCATGTTATATTCCATTAACCAGTTGAAAATAAATCTTTGAAGCAAATACACGTCTTAATTACTCCTGTCTCTGTGCCAGTCGAAAGTGAACCTTAACGCGCTAAACAGATTGGTATTTGGGACCAGAAGATGTTACGTAGCTTTCCGAACGCTGCCCAGCCGAGATAGATTCTACAATTGATCTCCTACTCGAAGTTGGACCTCTTACACATTTTTTTATGATAAGGAATCCCTACGCATGTCCCCCGCAAAAAGTGTCTATGGGTGGGTATGTCAGAATCGCACCGACTAAACCTACCTGCCGTGGGCTTTTCTTGGCGCTTGATGGAGGAAGCCCCGGAACGCGGGTTTGCTGCTCCGGTGCACCCCATTTGCGCCAAGTCCCAGATTGTATGATGGTCCCACACGATCCTGGAAGGGCTCTGGATTGTCCCCCCCTGTTTGCAGACTCCTGCCAGTCCGGCTGCGCCATAAACAGATCGCTGTCTTCTCGGAGCGCCAGCAGAGGACACTTCTCTGACCGCCGCCGCAGCCCCGAGGGGGAGTTGGGCTACCGGTTGCCGCCGCCGCCCCGACGCCTCCTCCGTCAGCGAGCAGGATCAGCCCGCTCCCGCTCCGGGTCCTCCTTTTGGAGCATGATTGCCTCACAAAAGGAGACCACGGCATGCCATTTGGAGGAGTCATCCGACAGCATTGCCCCTACGATTGCCGGCAGGGACAGATCCCGGCCGATCTCTGCGACCAAGACTCGTCTTTCGGCCTCCCAGGCCGGGCTCTCAGAGAGAATGTGTTGGGCAGAGTCTAAGTCGCTCCCGCAGTAGTTACAGTGTGTTGTCGCTTCTCGGTTCTCCGGTTCAGATACTCACCGAAACACCTGTGTCCGTTGAGTATCTGAGTCGGTCTGCGGCATGGGTGGGAAGTAGAAGTCCTCCTACCCACCCAGTGAGTTAGGATGGCACTGACGGCACGTTGACGCGCGTTTAGTTTTTGCGCCCCAGTGCACTAGTAAGTGTCGGTGGACATCCTGTCTGTACTCAATGAACGTCTTTTGTTCATTTTTAGACCCACTAGTAGAGAGACCCTGCTGAGATAATCGACGATTGTACCCAGGTCTTCCAATGTTTCAGCCATGATTACTATGTCGGCAAATCGAAGGTGAGGGATGTATTCGCCATTGACATTAATGCCAAAGCCTTTTCAATTCAGAAACTTAAATACATATTCCAATGCAGCGATGTATAGTTCCGGAGATAAAACATCTCACGCCTCACTGCAATCGTATAGGTCCTAGAGTCAGATTGACAAGTCGGCGTTCGCATACAAACATTAACACCTCGACATACCTGTAGAAAATTTGGAACCCTTTGGAAAGACAGTCAGGTTTCGATCCAATCAAAGGCTTTTTTAATCGCTAAGCATAATGGCTGGATATATCCTTTGCCTTCTGTAAAACTTGGCGTTGCGTGTGTATGTGGTATATGGTACTAAAGAATTTTCGGTGACCGGCTTGTTCAGTAGGCTGTTAGACGTCAAACCTGCGTGCGAGACGATTCATAATGTCTCCGAAAACTACTCGTAAACATGGCTCAGCAACGTAATGGGTCTGTAATTCTTCAAAGGGTTTTTATCCCTCTTATTGAAGAAAGCACCACCACACCGATATGTGCCATCCTTGTGACGTTGACCTTTTAGTATGACGAAATTAAATGAAATATATTCATTCGCCAGCAACATGGATACAAGGTGTTACATAAAATTATATAGGTTCAGTATGTTACGCCGATTTGACGGCATGCAAATTTAAGTGACATAACAAGTTATTAATAATAATTAATAACTTTTTATATCACTTAAATCTATACGTATAATAAAATCTTAGGAAAGCCAAAACTGTACATTGAATATTTTTTAAAAAGGATACTTGGGGCGTAATCTACAATGGATATCGAATCGAATCCAAAAATATAGTTTTTAGAATTTTTGTCTGTTTGTCTGTATGTATGTCCGGGATAAACTCAAAAAGTACTGCATGGATTTACTTCAAATTTTGCATGAATATTAGTAAGAGGTCGGGTCAACATATAGGCTACATATTATCACGCTATCACCTACGGGGGAGCAGCTGTGATAATTTATAAAGTTTAACGCGGGTAAAACCGCGGGGCACAGCTAGTTTATAATAAAATTATTTATAATAATAAAGTAATTGAATAATTTAAAAAATAAAATATAAAGCGTCTATACAATAAAACCACATTGATTAACCGATTCAATGCGGTGGACTATTTAACAAACCTTTGCGCCTAGCGGAGAACAAATGTTTCGTGGCTCCTCTGGGGCGCCTAACGCCAGGGAGTTTGATGGCTCTTCTAAGGAGTCTTCCGCCATGTAATGTAACCTATAGTTTTTTTTGTTGATTTCAATCGCTGCGAGTTTAGTCGCCACCCAAAAGCGAACGCAAGCTGTTTAACTGTTCGTTTTATGTTAATAAAAGTGATTATCTACGTGTATTTACGGAAATGGAAGGTAAGTGACTTATTTATATAAGGTGTCGTTAGCCTTTTCGTAGTTTTAATTGGATTCGTGGATTTGGTATTCTTGTAGAATGAAATATGAGCATTCGCGACATGCATTACATAATGATATTATTAATACCTATGTTGTTGATAGAATACTACTAATATACTAGCCGGGTTCGTCACTGAAGCAAAATAACCAAGTCCAGATACACAATCCACAGTCGTCACAAAGGAAAACCAAGAAAATCCAGAAGCGAGCGTTAAACATCATAAAGGGTCGGCTCGACAAATCAACAAAGGAAGGGTAATAAAAAGCTCAAGCTCACCATATCACTTTAACCTGATCGCCTAGCACAAAGTGCGCCTAGAAAAAAGAAGGCGACACAATACGTGTTTTGGGTACGTCACTGATCATAAAAATTATTATCCCTGGCGTTAGCATAACAACAACAGACCGCTTTTCTAAGATTCGTTTTTGTAGTAGTTACTTATCTACTTCTTCTGGGAAATAAAAAATATTTGCTCTTCGTGGGACTTGCTAAAACTCGAGAACGGATAAAGCGATTTGGCTAATTTTGTTTTGAAATATTTGTCTATGTTCAGGTAAGGTTTAAACCGTGAGAAACATAAATAATAATTAAAGGGAAATACTAATAACAAAACCTTTTTGCTATAAGATTTTTTTTTACATTTGATAATAGTCACATGGTCATATTTCTTTTTCAAATTAAGGGAATTTCAATTAAGGGAAGTTTGTGTTTCATCAAAAATACATTTAGTCATTTTTGAGTAAAAGGGTTAAAGCACGTGTTAGCTTGGAATCGATATAATAAGTATATAAAATAGTAGATAAAATAAATGTAGATTTATAATTAAATACGGTATTAATAAAACAGCGGTAGCCTAACATTTTTGTGGCGACGGGCGGGTGTACGTCATACTTGTTTGTTGCGTAAACACGTTTCACACTTGTTTGTCGTCTATTATAAAACGTGTGTCCCGATCGGTTTGAGAATCATTCTTGTTCGAAACGTTGACCGGAGCGGAGCTCTCGGTGGTTGGAGGGACGATTCAGTTTGAACAAATTTAAATTAATCGTTTTGCTATTTGTGTCGAATGTGGTTTGTTTAATTAAATGATATGTTCAGCTTGTATTTCTTGTATTTAAATGATTCTTTAAAATAAAATAAATAAAATAAAAAAGGTTTTTATTCACGTAGACTTTAAAAAAGCGCTTGTAAATAGTCAGAACATGTTTGTAGTAATATAGTTGTATACATTAGATATTATTTCTAGTAACATAGATATTTGGGTACATATTGTATGAAAACATTTATAAAATTTATTTTATTACAGCAATGATATTTAGCTAGCTCGTATCAAGTTATTGTCAAGAGATTATGTTTAATTACCTAGTTTAAGTCTAATATTTTTACTACATATTGTCAATGGTTCTGTCTATATTAAAGGTATTATTATTATGACGGACCTTGTGTTAATAACGACGGTCGCGCTTTAATGCTACCACCGGATCCAATGCGCCCCAACTGAGAAGACCCAGCGAAACAAACTCAGTGGGTTCATCTACTACCGGTTTCAAGACGACCCAGTTGAGACGGTCCGGCGAAACATACTCAAGCGGGCATGAACACGGGATTTGGTCCAATTAGACTAATTATTTAGTAGGCAAACACAATATATGCTCGATCGATTGTCTGAATGCTTATTATTTTAGATTATATATAGGTATACAAAAGAAAAACTTCGAAACAATAACATTATTCATTTTGAGACAGAGTCAATAATTTTAAATTAAGTATATGATAGCAATCATTTACAGATGGTTCACGTAACACAGCAGATCAGTCATGTCTATATGGCTACAAGATCTCCAGCAAGCAATGTGCAGGTAGGAAGTGAGAGCCAAACGTCTTTGTCATCGATGTACTCTTTAGTGGTGTAATAACCCCTAGCCATAAGTATACGTTTAATATGTGTTTAATACAATTTCCTAAAAATGATTTATTAGTTTTGCTTTCTCAAGCCTGGCATGGCTAGTTTGTTTTTTATTCCTAGTATTTATATTATGCAGTTCACTTTTCTTTTTATAATTATGAATATTTTTTCTAACAAACATTATATTCTGATATATATATATTCCGATGGCACAGTAAGTATATTTATTTCTTTAAACAAATTTCGCAAAGAATCGCGACTGCCTAAACCATTGATTTTCAAACTAGGGGGCGCGCCCCACTAGGGAGGCGCGAAGACATGTACAGGGGGGCGCGGGCGCGGGCGGCGGCGGTTATCACTCCGGACGCCCGCGCATACCTACCTCACTCCCCGCGTCGCACGCGCCAAGTGTTCACGTGAACTTTTGTTGCAAAAACAAACAAGCGACCTGCTATTATTGTGTATTAGAGTAGTGACAGTGAACTAGGGCATGCAAAACCGGAAAGTCATCAAAACCGGTTTTGAACATCGTTTTTTTGGGACCAAAACCGAAAACCGGAGCTAAGTCCGGTTTTAGCAAAAAAAATCGAATTTAGTATAATTTAAAAAGAAACACCATTTTTTTAAAATTCCCACTAAGTCTACAAATAAAACAAATTGTATGATACATTTCTTTTTAATCTAAACCATAATAATTGTACAGATAACAATGAACTTATAATAGTATAAAGATTAAGAGCCTATACAACCTCAGCTCAAATTCCAATTTCGCCCCCACTTCACCGCGCCGCCTAACTCTTTGTCTCGCTCGCACAATGCTGCTCGCGGTCACGCGGGCACCCCGCGACGTCGTTGCAATTTTGTTTATCGGATACTACCTATTTTATCTATCGGACAACTTCTAAAGTAGGTAATACAATTATCAATAATAATATTAATTTGTCACTATTAAAATGAAATAAAATTTATATCACTTAAATTCCAATGAACCGCGATCCCAGCAGGAATTTCAATGTACAGACGCTAGCACATCAAGCTACCCCAATCTGTCCAATTTCCCCAATTGAAAGTGAACCTTATACTTAAGTGATAAAGTTGAAAATCTATAAAAGAAATTTGACAGATTTCTGTAGCTGGATGTGCTGGCGTGCTTACTGACAGTTGCTTATCAAGCTAAACTGTCCAGTATAAACTGACCTCTCATTGTACGGAAAGCCTATACAATGCGAGATCAACTTATAGTTGCTACAAAATAATAGACGAACCTAAAACATTACGGTGAGGGTTCCGCCCATTGATTTTGTAGTAAGTTTGAGTTATGTAGTTTTCTCCATGAATGTATTTGTGACAGCCATTATTGTATGTAATTATGAAAGTAGTTGGTCTAAATGCAAGTATCTAGATACATATTATTACTATATGTACTATAAGATTTTTAACCGATTCTGAGCCACTGCATAAATTCTACTGTCACAAAAAACTAATCAAGTGCGAGTCACTATTGCATTCAGGGTTCTGTGGGTACATTGGCGTGGTAGTAAAACGCTTTGCCATTATACAAATTTCAAAAAAAATCACCGAAATGTATGACTGCGCATAACTTCCGGAGGACTGCAACATATTAGTTTTTTTTGTTGTGTTGGTGATTCTCAAGGCATGGTTTGTACTATGAATATTGGATAGGTAAGTAGGTAGGATAGTTGGTTGTGTAGCTATACATGTATGTGAAAAATGTAGGTAATGCATTTTCGTGTTATCTATTGGAGGTAGGTATGTACGTAGTATACTTAGGTAGGTAGGTAGTTATGTACGTAGGTAGGTAGGCAAGGGTGTAGGATAGGTAAGAGGATAAGTATTTATGTAGGTAGGTAGGTAGGATAGATATGGTTTTTACCATAAGTTATTACACATTGTCAAAATTAAATAACATTTAATTCGCTTAAATCTCTAATAGGCATATTTCGAACATGTCTGGGATCGCATAGCTCAGGCAACATGCATGTCATATAAAAATGTACTAATTTTGGTTCCATTTGTTCCCAATATTGGTCATCTCTCTCAATAATTTCAACAATGACGTCTTGGTCGTATCCAGACCATATTCCGAAAATACATTTTTGCCTATCAGTTATATGAAGTTGTCCTTGTACTTGTATATACCAAGGATGATTTTTATTTATGACAAGTCCGTTTTTAGTTTTTCCTAAAAATCACTTTTTTCTTCTCTATAGCTTTCGTCCAAAGGTGATTTAAATGCTGTCATGGGACACTTGATTTCAACGATTGTGTCTTCTCCTACTATTCCATTTGGAGTTGCACCTAGAAAAGGCAAGTTTTTATCTTTGAAGAGACCACAAGGCTCTATTTGAATGTTTAATTGTAATGCTATTTGCTCAGTTGCTGTTGCTTCATGCTCTATACCATGTTTCAGAGATGGGACATGGCTTAGATTCTTTGGATATATAAGATTTATTACTAAATTTTTCACACTTGAGTTTTGTCGCTTATTTACGACTTTGGAAAAAAATATGCCGTTAGAAGTTTTCTTCGGAGTTCTAACCACTCACTTGACTCTCTTTGTAGAATTGTAGACTTTGTAATTCGATAAATTGGGAATAGCCAATTCCAGAAGATATGATACCAGATGTTGCAGGTTGGTTTAAATCTAGGTCTGATTTCGGCTCAGAATCAAGATAAAATGTTAGATTACACATATTGCAGGCTAATTTATATTTGGAGAGTAGACCTTTTCTTTTTCTGATATAATGTGAACGTTGCTCAATGTAGATCCGAATGCCTGATTATGATTGGATATATCTAGAAAGTCTTTTGTAAAAATATTCTATAACAACTCTCCGTCCTTCTACACAAAAGCAGCTTTTCTCTTCCAAAGGATTATTAAAACTCACTTCGTACTTGAAATTACCATTTTTTTTATTAATTCTTGCTAAACTGAATAGCATACATAATACACACACAAACTTCTCATTAAAAAATCTAGCAATTACCAGTTAGTATCATCTTTATATTCATCATCTGATGTGTCGTATTGCGGAAGATTATGTGATTATCTGAAAAAAAGAGGTATTTTAGTATAAAAATTAACTTACTAACTAATGATATATATTTTATGTGCAGGGTGAGTTTATTTGTTTGTCATGCTAAAGTATGATGAAATGAAATAAAGATGAAATTTAGCACATGAAAATACCATGTCCTGGAAATGGGTATATAGGCTACTTTTTATCCTGGATCACAAACGAAGTCGCGGGCAAAAGCTAGTCACTAATAAAATCAAGAGTATTATTAATAAATAGCTTACGGATCCAATGTTTTTTCGTCATTGTGTATAGGTATTCAGTGCACAGTTTGTGTCCTCAAGTGGTATAAAAAAAAAGCAACATTCATATACGGAACCCTAAAAAGTACAACAATATGAAGTTTGTGAAATCGAAATTTCGTGATAGTAACCGTTACGCGTTAGTCTAGCGGTAGCGTGTTCACCCGCAGCTAACGAGGTCCTGGATTCAAATCCCGGGTCGGACCAAATGTGATTTTGGGACTTATCTGTAAAAAGAAAATTTTCTCAGCACCAGCCCGAAGTCTGGGAGTTGGCGGTATTATACCCCCGTGCCTCGGAGAGCACGTAAAGCCGTCGGTCCTGTGCCTGACCTCTTTCCGGTCGTGTCGCTACGCGTCCCATCGGATCATGAGAGTGATGGAATGGATAGTGCTCTTGTGTTTGCGCACACATTTGAGCACTATAATATGTCCCGCGCTAATCTCTGTTGACTGGCCGCCATGCAGATACTTACGAATTTTCTGGAATTTTTTCTTTATCAACATCATCTTCAGTAGAACGTTATCGACGTCGTCTGAAAAGATCATCATATTTATTATTTAGCTAAACTACTACAGTACGTCCAGTAAATTCATGTTTTTTTATGTATTTTACAACATGCATGGGTACCGGGCACTACAGTCGCATAAGTCAGCAGGTAAGTATACGTGTGACCGGCACGTACGATTGTGTGTGAAGCAAGCAATAGTTTGGTATCTCGCAGCTAGTGTTGGTACTTACCGTACCTATATACATTTATATCTAATAACTTTCTAAGCACTTAGCGGCTACAGTACGGGTTGCGGGTTCGATTACCGCATGGAACTTGTATTATTATATTATGACATATAAATAGTTGTGAACACTTGAGTTTGTAATTGCACCGTCTTTTTCAGGACCAATTGGAGAAATAGATATTGGAGTTATAAAAATATAAAACCTATATTTTGTTGTATATTGTCAAAACAAATACAAACCAATTTAGGTAATTTTATTTTTTCATAAAAGTTACCCTAAAGTGAATTCGTGGACGTGGACAGTGCGATTACAAACATAAGTCTTCACAACTATTTGTAGGCCATCATATAATAACACTTGTTCCGAGCGGGAATCGAAACCGCGTCCCGTCCTGCAGCCGCCAAGCACCTAGAAAGTTATAAAAAATACAAATGTGTACCGTAAGTACCTGGTCTACCCACACATGCAAAAATTGTTCCAAACGTTTAGGTATACCTACTACATATTTACCGACATGTTTGTAATCCCTAATACTGTAAATACATATATCGGTAGATACTTACTTCATTTCGATCATATGTTTGCTAGTTTCCCCGTCGCTTCTTATTTTTATATTTCCCATTACGCGAACACTATAAACTTACGCAATTCAATATTTTTATTTTACGTCGTTCTGTTTCGTTTGTCCGGAGTGCAAAACGACACAGCCTTCCCGTACGAAAGCCGGAGCGGGACTGAATGCGGGTGGCGCGCGGCAGGGTATAACCTCTAATATGGCTGATATTATATGTAATTTATTTTACGGCGAAAGAAATCGAAAATAAGAAAAGTAAATAACATAAGACCTGCTTTATAGTTAGCTCAGTTAGTATAAAAAGTTTGTTGATCAAATTTTAAGTATTTTATGATCGCCAGCGGTTTATTGTTCAGTTTAGAGGTAACTTTGGGATTTTTTTCTATCGAGAAAATTTTATGGAATCGTGTTTTCGCGAAACATAAGACTTAACATTAATTCTCAACTTTACCATATATTTATTTCAGAATTAATGCTGCAGTATTTTCGGCGTATCAGAGGATTCTGCTAAGCCATTTGAGGTAGTATAGGCTCTTAATTAACTGAGATCAAATCAACAACAAGTAAGTTTTTGGTATCTTTGGTACCTATTAAGTCTGCTATCAAAAATTAAAAAAAAACTTGTGTGTACTTATGTACACGCGTTAGAAGTTATACTTCTTAATATACAACTTGAACATAGTTATCAATTTTCATACCACCTAGAACTAACTTCATGCTGTTAAATTTTTTGGTGTCGGTGTGCGCGCGCATCGTTAAAATTCAATAAAAAATATTTGCTCTTCGTGGGACTTGCTAAAACTCGAGAACGGATAAAGCGATTTGGCTAATTTTGTTTTGAAATATTTGTCTATGTTCAGGTAAGGTTTAAACCGTGAGAAACATAAATAATAATTAAAGGGAAATACTAATAACAAAACCTTTTTGCTATAAGATTTTTTTTTACATTTGATAATAGTCACATGGTCATATTTCTTTTTCAAATTAAGGGAATTTCAATTAAGGGAAGTTTGTGTTTCATCAAAAATACATTTAGTCATTTTTGAGTAAAAGGGTTAAAGCACGTGTTAGCTTGGAATCGATATAATAAGTATATAAAATAGTAGATAAAATAAATGTAGATTTATAATTAAATACGGTATTAATAAAACAGCGGTAGCCTAACATTTTTGTGGCGACGGGCGGGTGTACGTCATACTTGTTTGTTGCGTAAACACGTTTCACACTTGTTTGTCGTCTATTATAAAACGTGTGTCCCGATCGGTTTGAGAATCATTCTTGTTCGAAACGTTGACCGGAGCGGAGCTCTCGGTGGTTGGAGGGACGATTCAGTTTGAACAAATTTAAATTAATCGTTTTGCTATTTGTGTCGAATGTGGTTTGTTTAATTAAATGATATGTTCAGCTTGTATTTCTTGTATTTAAATGATTCTTTAAAATAAAATAAATAAAATAAAAAAGGTTTTTATTCACGTAGACTTT
Organism: Pseudoips prasinana; assembly: GCA_951640165.1. Lineage (NCBI taxonomy): Eukaryota > Metazoa > Arthropoda > Insecta > Lepidoptera > Nolidae > Pseudoips > Pseudoips prasinana. The sequence goes on from OX621254.1 coordinate 13,953,873, forward strand.
AAAAAAGCGCTTGTAAATAGTCAGAACATGTTTGTAGTAATATAGTTGTATACATTAGATATTATTTCTAGTAACATAGATATTTGGGTACATATTGTATGAAAACATTTATAAAATTTATTTTATTACAGCAATGATATTTAGCTAGCTCGTATCAAGTTATTGTCAAGAGATTATGTTTAATTACCTAGTTTAAGTCTAATATTTTTACTACATATTGTCAATGGTTCTGTCTATATTAAAGGTATTATTATTATGACGGACCTTGTGTTAATAACGACGGTCGCGCTTTAATGCTACCACCGGATCCAATGCGCCCCAACTGAGAAGACCCAGCGAAACAAACTCAGTGGGTTCATCTACTACCGGTTTCAAGACGACCCAGTTGAGACGGTCCGGCGAAACATACTCAAGCGGGCATGAACACGGGATTTGGTCCAATTAGACTAATTATTTAGTAGGCAAACACAATATATGCTCGATCGATTGTCTGAATGCTTATTATTTTAGATTATATATAGGTATACAAAAGAAAAACTTCGAAACAATAACATTATTCATTTTGAGACAGAGTCAATAATTTTAAATTAAGTATATGATAGCAATCATTTACAGATGGTTCACGTAACACAGCAGATCAGTCATGTCTATATGGCTACAAGATCTCCAGCAAGCAATGTGCAGGTAGGAAGTGAGAGCCAAACGTCTTTGTCATCGATGTACTCTTTAGTGGTGTAATAACCCCTAGCCATAAGTATACGTTTAATATGTGTTTAATACAATTTCCTAAAAATGATTTATTAGTTTTGCTTTCTCAAGCCTGGCATGGCTAGTTTGTTTTTTATTCCTAGTATTTATATTATGCAGTTCACTTTTCTTTTTATAATTATGAATATTTTTTCTAACAAACATTATATTCTGATATATATATATTCCGATGGCACAGTAAGTATATTTATTTCTTTAAACAAATTTCGCAAAGAATCGCGACTGCCTAAACCATTGATTTTCAAACTAGGGGGCGCGCCCCACTAGGGAGGCGCGAAGACATGTACAGGGGGGCGCGGGCGCGGGCGGCGGCGGTTATCACTCCGGACGCCCGCGCATACCTACCTCACTCCCCGCGTCGCACGCGCCAAGTGTTCACGTGAACTTTTGTTGCAAAAACAAACAAGCGACCTGCTATTATTGTGTATTAGAGTAGTGACAGTGAACTAGGGCATGCAAAACCGGAAAGTCATCAAAACCGGTTTTGAACATCGTTTTTTTGGGACCAAAACCGAAAACCGGAGCTAAGTCCGGTTTTAGCAAAAAAAATCGAATTTAGTATAATTTAAAAAGAAACACCATTTTTTTAAAATTCCCACTAAGTCTACAAATAAAACAAATTGTATGATACATTTCTTTTTAATCTAAACCATAATAATTGTACAGATAACAATGAACTTATAATAGTATAAAGATTAAGAGCCTATACAACCTCAGCTCAAATTCCAATTTCGCCCCCACTTCACCGCGCCGCCTAACTCTTTGTCTCGCTCGCACAATGCTGCTCGCGGTCACGCGGGCACCCCGCGACGTCGTTGCAATTTTGTTTATCGGATACTACCTATTTTATCTATCGGACAACTTCTAAAGTAGGTAATACAATTATCAATAATAATATTAATTTGTCACTATTAAAATGAAATAAAATTTATATCACTTAAATTCCAATGAACCGCGATCCCAGCAGGAATTTCAATGTACAGACGCTAGCACATCAAGCTACCCCAATCTGTCCAATTTCCCCAATTGAAAGTGAACCTTATACTTAAGTGATAAAGTTGAAAATCTATAAAAGAAATTTGACAGATTTCTGTAGCTGGATGTGCTGGCGTGCTTACTGACAGTTGCTTATCAAGCTAAACTGTCCAGTATAAACTGACCTCTCATTGTACGGAAAGCCTATACAATGCGAGATCAACTTATAGTTGCTACAAAATAATAGACGAACCTAAAACATTACGGTGAGGGTTCCGCCCATTGATTTTGTAGTAAGTTTGAGTTATGTAGTTTTCTCCATGAATGTATTTGTGACAGCCATTATTGTATGTAATTATGAAAGTAGTTGGTCTAAATGCAAGTATCTAGATACATATTATTACTATATGTACTATAAGATTTTTAACCGATTCTGAGCCACTGCATAAATTCTACTGTCACAAAAAACTAATCAAGTGCGAGTCACTATTGCATTCAGGGTTCTGTGGGTACATTGGCGTGGTAGTAAAACGCTTTGCCATTATACAAATTTCAAAAAAAATCACCGAAATGTATGACTGCGCATAACTTCCGGAGGACTGCAACATATTAGTTTTTTTTGTTGTGTTGGTGATTCTCAAGGCATGGTTTGTACTATGAATATTGGATAGGTAAGTAGGTAGGATAGTTGGTTGTGTAGCTATACATGTATGTGAAAAATGTAGGTAATGCATTTTCGTGTTATCTATTGGAGGTAGGTATGTACGTAGTATACTTAGGTAGGTAGGTAGTTATGTACGTAGGTAGGTAGGCAAGGGTGTAGGATAGGTAAGAGGATAAGTATTTATGTAGGTAGGTAGGTAGGATAGATATGGTTTTTACCATAAGTTATTACACATTGTCAAAATTAAATAACATTTAATTCGCTTAAATCTCTAATAGGCATATTTCGAACATGTCTGGGATCGCATAGCTCAGGCAACATGCATGTCATATAAAAATGTACTAATTTTGGTTCCATTTGTTCCCAATATTGGTCATCTCTCTCAATAATTTCAACAATGACGTCTTGGTCGTATCCAGACCATATTCCGAAAATACATTTTTGCCTATCAGTTATATGAAGTTGTCCTTGTACTTGTATATACCAAGGATGATTTTTATTTATGACAAGTCCGTTTTTAGTTTTTCCTAAAAATCACTTTTTTCTTCTCTATAGCTTTCGTCCAAAGGTGATTTAAATGCTGTCATGGGACACTTGATTTCAACGATTGTGTCTTCTCCTACTATTCCATCTGGAGTTGCACCTAGAAAAGGCAAGTTTTTATCTTTGAAGAGACCACAAGGCTCTATTTGAATGTTTAATTGTAATGCTATTTGCTCAGTTGCTGTTGCTTCATGCTCTATACCATGTTTCAGAGATGGGACATGGCTTAGATTCTTTGGATATATAAGATTTATTACTAAATTTTTCACACTTGAGTTTTGTCGCTTATTTACGACTTTGGAAAAAAATATGCCGTTAGAAGTTTTCTTCGGAGTTCTAACCACTCACTTGACTCTCTTTGTAGAATTGTAGACTTTGTAATTCGATAAATTGGGAATAGCCAATTCCAGAAGATATGATACCAGATGTTGCAGGTTGGTTTAAATCTAGGTCTGATTTCGGCTCAGAATCAAGATAAAATGTTAGATTACACATATTGCAGGCTAATTTATATTTGGAGAGTAGACCTTTTCTTTTTCTGATATAATGTGAACGTTGCTCAATGTAGATCCGAATGCCTGATTATGATTGGATATATCTAGAAAGTCTTTTGTAAAAATATTCTATAACAACTCTCCGTCCTTCTACACAAAAGCAGCTTTTCTCTTCCAAAGGATTATTAAAACTCACTTCGTACTTGAAATTACCATTTTTTTTATTAATTCTTGCTAAACTGAATAGCATACATAATACACACACAAACTTCTCATTAAAAAATCTAGCAATTACCAGTTAGTATCATCTTTATATTCATCATCTGATGTGTCGTATTGCGGAAGATTATGTGATTATCTGAAAAAAAGAGGTATTTTAGTATAAAAATTAACTTACTAACTAATGATATATATTTTATGTGCAGGGTGAGTTTATTTGTTTGTCATGCTAAAGTATGATGAAATGAAATAAAGATGAAATTTAGCACATGAAAATACCATGTCCTGGAAATGGGTATATAGGCTACTTTTTATCCTGGATCACAAACGAAGTCGCGGGCAAAAGCTAGTCACTAATAAAATCAAGAGTATTATTAATAAATAGCTTACGGATCCAATGTTTTTTCGTCATTGTGTATAGGTATTCAGTGCACAGTTTGTGTCCTCAAGTGGTATAAAAAAAAAGCAACATTCATATACGGAACCCTAAAAAGTACAACAATATGAAGTTTGTGAAATCGAAATTTCGTGATAGTAACCGTTACGCGTTAGTCTAGCGGTAGCGTGTTCACCCGCAGCTAACGAGGTCCTGGATTCAAATCCCGGGTCGGACCAAATGTGATTTTGGGACTTATCTGTAAAAAGAAAATTTTCTCAGCACCAGCCCGAAGTCTGGGAGTTGGCGGTATTATACCCCCGTGCCTCGGAGAGCACGTAAAGCCGTCGGTCCTGTGCCTGACCTCTTTCCGGTCGTGTCGCTACGCGTCCCATCGGATCATGAGAGTGATGGAATGGATAGTGCTCTTGTGTTTGCGCACACATTTGAGCACTATAATATGTCCCGCGCTAATCTCTGTTGACTGGCCGCCATGCAGATACTTACGAATTTTCTGGAATTTTTTCTTTATCAACATCATCTTCAGTAGAACGTTATCGACGTCGTCTGAAAAGATCATCATATTTATTATTTAGCTAAACTACTACAGTACGTCCAGTAAATTCATGTTTTTTTATGTATTTTACAACATGCATGGGTACCGGGCACTACAGTCGCATAAGTCAGCAGGTAAGTATACGTGTGACCGGCACGTACGATTGTGTGTGAAGCAAGCAATAGTTTGGTATCTCGCAGCTAGTGTTGGTACTTACCGTACCTATATACATTTATATCTAATAACTTTCTAAGCACTTAGCGGCTACAGTACGGGTTGCGGGTTCGATTACCGCATGGAACTTGTATTATTATATTATGACATATAAATAGTTGTGAACACTTGAGTTTGTAATTGCACCGTCTTTTTCAGGACCAATTGGAGAAATAGATATTGGAGTTATAAAAATATAAAACCTATATTTTGTTGTATATTGTCAAAACAAATACAAACCAATTTAGGTAATTTTATTTTTTCATAAAAGTTACCCTAAAGTGAATTCGTGGACGTGGACAGTGCGATTACAAACATAAGTCTTCACAACTATTTGTAGGCCATCATATAATAACACTTGTTCCGAGCGGGAATCGAAACCGCGTCCCGTCCTGCAGCCGCCAAGCACCTAGAAAGTTATAAAAAATACAAATGTGTACCGTAAGTACCTGGTCTACCCACACATGCAAAAATTGTTCCAAACGTTTAGGTATACCTACTACATATTTACCGACATGTTTGTAATCCCTAATACTGTAAATACATATATCGGTAGATACTTACTTCATTTCGATCATATGTTTGCTAGTTTCCCCGTCGCTTCTTATTTTTATATTTCCCATTACGCGAACACTATAAACTTACGCAATTCAATATTTTTATTTTACGTCGTTCTGTTTCGTTTGTCCGGAGTGCAAAACGACACAGCCTTCCCGTACGAAAGCCGGAGCGGGACTGAATGCGGGTGGCGCGCGGCAGGGTATAACCTCTAATATGGCTGATATTATATGTAATTTATTTTACGGCGAAAGAAATCGAAAATAAGAAAAGTAAATAACATAAGACCTGCTTTATAGTTAGCTCAGTTAGTATAAAAAGTTTGTTGATCAAATTTTAAGTATTTTATGATCGCCAGCGGTTTATTGTTCAGTTTAGAGGTAACTTTGGGATTTTTTTCTATCGAGAAAATTTTATGGAATCGTGTTTTCGCGAAACATAAGACTTAACATTAATTCTCAACTTTACCATATATTTATTTCAGAATTAATGCTGCAGTATTTTCGGCGTATCAGAGGATTCTGCTAAGCCATTTGAGGTAGTATAGGCTCTTAATTAACTGAGATCAAATCAACAACAAGTAAGTTTTTGGTATCTTTGGTACCTATTAAGTCTGCTATCAAAAATTAAAAAAAAACTTGTGTGTACTTATGTACACGCGTTAGAAGTTATACTTCTTAATATACAACTTGAACATAGTTATCAATTTTCATACCACCTAGAACTAACTTCATGCTGTTAAATTTTTTGGTGTCGGTGTGCGCGCGCATCGTTAAAATTCACTCTCATCATTTTTCTCCATCGCGCCAAAAGAAGTATAAGTTCAATAAATTTTAAACATAGAAAACACTATCAGCATTCTCAAATATTAAACACAGCACCTACAATAACCAAAAAAATCAACATTCATGTAACTTTGAAGACGAACTACAAAATAACATTATTATTTATTATAATATGATTCATATTGCACTAAAAAAGAGATCAATAATCAACTATGTATACAAATTTAAATAAAGCATAAATCACTTGTTTTCAAGAGATCGCTGTTCTTGATAATGTGATCTCAAGAATATAAGTGCATCCAACATTCGATCAGACAGCGAACTTCTTATTTTGTTACAGAAATACCCAGCACTCAAAAACACCCTTTCACTCTCAACACTTGTTGGTAGAACACATAATAAATAATTATATGCTTCGGTGAGATACACACCCCGATGCCCTCCGCTTTCATACATGGTGTAAGTGGGTGGATGCAGGCAGGATGTTCGGTTAGGATGCATTTGATGCCTCAAAATTAATTATTTTTTGAGTGTTCGAAAAAAATGTTGATAAAAATCAAAATGTTAATTGTTACTCAATAATGGGAAAACCGGAGCCGAGCTCCGGTTTTGGCTCTCAAAACCGGTTTTCAAAAATCGTTAAATTTTGGCCGATTTCCGGTTTTGCGCAAAACCGGAAAACAGGTTTTGCATGCCCTACAGTGAACGGTTATTTCTGTTGTTTCGCCATGAGTTCGGCGAAAAAACGCAAATATAATGATGATTATATTAAATACGGTTTTGTTTCTATAAATAAAAGTGGTATCGACCAGCCGCAGTGTGTCATTTGTTATGAAGTATTGAGCAATGATGCCATGAGACCATCCCGTCTGGAACGACATTTGTCAACAAAACACAGTGCTTTAAAAGACAAGCCGAAGGAGTTCTTTTCTTCAAAATCTGCAAGTTTGAAGCGCATGAAATTGGATAGTACTGGATCCTTCGCTCAGTCATCTGAGAAAGTGCTCGAAGCTTCATATGAATTGTCACTACTCATTGCAAAAGCCAAAAAAAGCCATACTATCGGTGAAACTCTCGTCAAACCCTGCTTATTGAAAGCAGCTGATATCGTTCTTGGACCAGAAAGTAAACAAAAAATTTCACAAATACCTCTTTCTGATAACAGTGTGAAACGTCGCATTGATGATATGGCTGAAGATATAAAAAAACAGGTAGTGGAAGCTGTGAGAGAATAAAGGTTTTTTGCAATACAGTTGGATGAGAGCACGGATGTTGCGCAATGTTGTCAACTGCTAGTTTTTGTTCGATACATCCAAAACGAAACAATCAAAGATGAGTTGCTGTTTTCAACAGAGTTAACGACAACTTCGAAAGCAATTGATATAATGACAGCAGTCTCTGAATTCTTTGATAAACATGAACTGTCATGGAAAAAGTTGATAGGTGTATGCACAGACGGCGCTCCGGCAATGCTTGGATCTCGTTCAGGATTCATACAGTTGGTCAAAGAAAAAAATCCCAACGTAATTACAATTCACTGTTTTATACACCGTCAAGCCTTGGCAGCTAAAACAATTTCAAATGAACTCTATGAAGTCTTAAAATTATGCATTAAAATTGTAAATTATGTTAAAAAGAGTGCATTAAATACGCGGCTTTTTACGGCTCTCTGTGAAGATTTGGGCACAGAACACAAGACATTGTTATTTCATACAGAAGTGCGCTCTCAAAAGGAAATATGTTGTCAAGATTATTTGAACTGCAAGATGAAGTAATTCAATTTTTAGAAAATCTAAAACAAAGTGAATTGTTTTTGGAATTTAAGAAACCATGGGTCCAAGTAATATTTGCTTATCTATCAGATATTTTCGATTCATTGAACACTTTGAATTTGAAATTACAAGGTGGAGATTTTATCATCGGGATGCTATCACGGCATATACTGAGAAGTTGCAACTGTGGAAGCGCAAAATTTTGGCGTCAAACTATTCCTGCTTTCCTAAACTATTTGCGATCACAGAAGAAGCGTTTTTTAAGGAGATTTTGGACGAAATTGATACCAAGAATAAAATATCAAACCATTTGCAGCACCTCACTGACGAATTTAAGCGCTACTTTCCCGACTCGTGCAATAATATTATTTATCGATTAGCGACTGACCCTTTTCACGTCGACATAGACTAGCTGCCAGATACTATACAAGAGCAAACTTTGGAATTAAAAAATGATTCTGCTGCCCAATATGATTTTGAGAAGATGGAGAAGGCACAATTCTGGGTTAAATATCTCAAAGTTTATCCCAGCACAGCAGAGCAAGCACTAAAATTGTTTTTACCTTTTTCAAGCACTTATTAGTGCGAAAAAGCGTTTTCAGCAGTTGTAGCAATAAAAACAAAGTACAGAAGCAAACTAGATATTGCTAGTGATCTACGTTGTGCACTTTCTTCTATTTCACCCAGAATTGGAAACATTGTCAAAAATATGCAAGCTCATACGTCACATTGACTCTTCATATGTATAAGTGTTTACAAATGTGTCAAAACAGTATTTTTATAGTAAAACACCTAAAAATATATTTTTGAACTTTATTACTCCTATTTTATTTTACAATGGCTCGACGAGCCCACTTGCTGCTACTTGCTAGGACCAAGGGGGGGCGTGGTCATATTCATTATAAGCAGTAGGGAGGCGCGATACTTATAAGTTTGGGAACCCCTGGCCTAAACCATAAATGGCTCTGACTGCTCTTTTCTGCAATACAAAAATAGTACCTATGTCAGCCGCCGAACCCCACAGCAGAATGCCATACGACATAATGCTATGAAAGTACGCGAAATACACTAATCTAGCAGTTTGTTCATCTGACAATTGCCTTATTTTCCAGACAGCATAGGAAGCCGAACTTAATTTACCTGCTAACTTTTCAATCTGAGGACCCCATTGCAATTTTGAATCAAGTGTCAATCCTAAAAATACGGTCGATGGGACTAAATCTAATATTTCCGCATTAAGTGCAACTGTTGGTACAATTTGAGTCACATTCGGCAATGAGAACCTGATGCATTTAGTTTTCCCTGCATTTAACAAGAGATTATTTGCCGAAAACCATTCTGATATAAGGCTGAGTGTTTTATTATGCTCAATAAGATCTTTATCCTTTCTATTTACTTTAAATATGAGCGACGTATCATCAGCGAACAAAACTATGTCTGATACTTTCTCTACCAGATAAGGGAGATCATTTATATAAACTAGAAATAAAAATGGGCCCAATATAGATCCTTGGGGCACCCCCATTTTCACAGGATGACGTGCCGAAGTGACACCGCCTATCGAAACCATCTGTTGTCGCCCCGATAAATAGGACATCACAATATCAAGAGATGTGCCAGATATTCCATAGTACTTCAGTTTAACAACGAGCGTACGATGATCAACGCAATCGAAAGCCTTAGAGAGATCACAGAAAACTCCCAGCGCATCCTGTGATCCCTCCCAAGCCTCCAATATTGACCTAATTAATGTGCAACCTGCATCCTGAGTAGAGCGGCCCCTTAAACCTTAAACCCGAACTGCTTGTTATGCAATATCTCATTTACGTTAAAGTGCGACAACATTTGGCTGAGCATCAGCTTTTCAAATATTTTACTTAAAGCTGGCAGTATTGAGATAGGCCTATAATTCGTGGCATTTTTTGAACAACCTGTCTTGAAAACGGGTACTATCTTACTTATTTTCATTATATCGGGAAAGACACCATCACTTATACAGCCATTGAAGATGGCTGCAAGGATTGTAGCAATGTTTAGTATGATTGATTCAATTGCTTTAACAGACAGTCCCCACAAATCTTCTGTGCCTTTCCTTTTAATACTCTTAAAAGTTTTTATAATATCATCACTTGTTACGGATTTAAAACTAAATTTAGGCACATTTTGTTTTACGCTTTGATTTAAAAAGAGTTCAGCCACATCTGGTGATGATGCGAGACACTTAGTAATATCCACGGGTATATTTGCAAAAAAAGCAGCTAAAAAATTGGCAATGGTAAGATTGTCTGAAACCAGTTCATCACCAATATTCGATACTAATGTTTGATCTCTTAATCTATACCAGTTTCAGTATTAATTATTTGCCAAGCTGATTTTATTTTATTATCAGATTTTTTAATTTTATCTCTTATATATAAAGATATAGCTTGAATGCAAACCTTTTTAAAAATTTTTGAATAATTTCTAACATAATTAATAAAATTGACATCAGGGTTATAGGACCTTCTGTCATACAACTCATATAAACAATCTCTACTCAGTCTAATGCCTTGAGTTGCCCAAGAACTAAATTTCATCTTATTACTGTCAACCGTTATGTTTTTTATTTTACATGCTTTATTAAATTCTTTGCAAATACAGTGGAATAATGTAGTGTACATATCGTTAGGGTTACTTTTGTTGGCAATAGATGGCACAAACTTTTCTCCAGGTTGTTACTGAATTTTCCCAAATTAGATTTTGTTAAAGGTCTAAAACAAATTTTTTGTTTATTTATATTTATCTCATTTTTTATCTTTACTATTTGGCATTTATGGTCAGAGCCAACACCAGCCACCAAACACTTCTCAGAGACATCAAAGTTGGTAATTATGTTATCAATGCAAGTAGCAGATGTGGGTGTGACTTTTGTGGCCTCAGAGAACAAGCATTTAAGGTTAAAGGACCGAAATACAGATAGAAATATGTTTATTTCAGGTGAATATGCTAAAATGTTCATATTAAAATCACCACATACAAGGATTTTTTTTTTCTTTAAATTTTCTTAAGAATGTCTTCTATTGTTGCTGTAAAAAGCTTTAAATCGGATGCTGGTGGTCTATACACACATATTATACACTAAAACTGCGTCTCTACACATGCCACCTCACACACACGCTCAATAGATAGTTGGCATATATCTTTACGTTCTTTAAATTTAATTTGGTCTCGAAGTAGTATCAGTACTCCACCACCCTCTGCCGAAACCCTATTATAAAAGCTGGCGACCCTATAGCCACAGACACTAAAAACATTTTGTGTGCCTTCAGCCATGTTTCTGTAAAACAAAAGATATCTATTTCATATTTTTCATTAAAAAGTTCTATGTCTAGAATTTTGCCAGAGAAGCGGTTTATATTTCGATGTGATAGAATTAGAAAGTTATCACACTTCTCTATTGTCATGCTTACATGTTTAAACTACTAACTAAATTGATTTTAATAACATTACTAAAAGATGGTATAAAAAGTGACTTCGTCATACTACTTATGACTGAGTTAATATGTGCCGCTACTAAAGTTGCAAGTATGTTCAAAAATTTTCTTGAGACAGTAACTGTACTCATGGTTACCCTACAAGAATCTATAAAACTATTTGTGTCCAAAAATATAAATTTATTACTATAATGGCTAACCAAAAACTGTAGGTGCATATTTAGCTTGTGGATATAATTATTTGTACTATCAGGCACATTGGACACATAGGGGAAGGCACACAATATTATCTTATTACAGTCTAATTCTAACATCTTAGTGAAACTATCTGTAATGTCTTTTTTCTTTAAGTTCTTACAATTTCCTACCATTAGAGTTATACATGATTTGGCACTGTGTTTATTCTGAATTAATTTATCTAGTATATCTTTATAATGTAATCCTGGCATACAATAGTTGACAAAGGAACAACTCAGCTTATTACAAAGCAAGGTACCAAGGCCCTTACCCATTTCATCGGAATACAGTATGAATCTATGTTTAGTATTGTCATTTTGTGGAGATACTGGTGACTTTGATCCCAGTTGTGTGTATGACTCCACTACTGCACTACTGGTGTTAATCGGTTCCAATGTCCTATTGCTTTCAGGATTACACTTTCCAGCTAGCAATTGCATTTCATTTTTATATGACTGGAAACTGTGATATGAGATTGCTAGGGACTTCTCAAGAGTTTTTATCTCAGAAAGCAAATACTGAGTATCTTTTTCATAAATTAGTTTGCTATCCTCTAATTATTTTTATATTATCCTCTATTAATTTCATAATTTTCTAATTTGATTATTTCGCTATATGGTAAATAAATATACCTTATAATAGATTACTTGGTTTTTCATTATATTTATAACCTCCATCATACATAAAGTATGATGCATTGGTGTTGGTTAACGGTGTAAATTAATCTTATTTATAACAATTTATATTTTAGAGTTTGGCATATCTGGCTATATTTATACTTATCTACACATCTTTTTTTTTGAGTCGCGACTAGTCCCTCCCTCTTACCCACTATTGCAATTCCTGTAAGCCAGGACCAACAGTGGCACGCAATGAAATGGCACTGAGCGGTAAAGCTCAGGCATGTCCCGGGGAATCGCTTTAACTGTCTTGGATCCCGCAACGAATTTAATCAGAAAGAGAAAAAAGGAGGAGTTAGAAAATGAATAGTTCCACTTCCCTCCAGAGCAAAGCGGGAGACAGAATGATGTAACGAGGCTATAGCCTCATAAAATGAGAGATTTGCAACTATAGAAGCCAGCTGCAAAAGCACCGAAGATCAATTTAAGGGTCCTAAGTGAGCTGTTATATTTGATTCCAATAGTAGGTATGGCAAAAGCGCTTAAACGCACGGAATTTGTTCCTTGTTGCTACAAGATACGTATAATAAACTACTCCAGATATTGGTTGCAAGCTGTTTAACATAATATCACGCTAATTTTGCCAGAGATCACACTCCCACAGGATGTGATGAGCAGTTTGTTCATATTCGTTACTGGAAGTTGAGCACAGACAGATTGGTGAAGATACTAATTTGAAACTATACAATTTACTTTTAAAATTGCCGTGTCCGGTAAGAAATTGTGCAACACAATGGTCCATGATTAGCCAACTTTTATTAAACCGTTCGCGTACGTCCGGAAAGAACTGGTGCAGATACCTCAACCAAGGGTTGAGGTATTCCATCTACATTGCCATTCATTTAGTAGTTCGTTATTTAAGTCAGCTTCATCAGTTCTCTAATATCAAAAATATATAAAGTTTCTGCTAAAGTGATTCTAGAAAGAATATCACTAACACTAAACGAAAGCCAACCCATAGAGAAGGCAGGATTCAGAAAAGACTTCAGCACAATAGATCTTATTCACACCATAAATAAGTTGATACAGAAGTATAACGAATACAATAAACAAATCTACTTGGCGTTTATAGATTATTCAAAGGCATTCGACAACCTCAGACACCAATACATATGGCGGAGCCTTGAACAACAAGGGATCCAGGACAACTATATAGAAATACTTAAGAGTATATATAAATCTAGCAAGGCCAGTATTAAATTAGAATCAATAGGAAAATTTCCTATCAAAAAAGGCGTACGCCAAGGCGATCCTCTCTCCCCTACTCTTTTCAACGCTGTACTCGAGTACATCTTTTAGCTGAACTGGGACGACTCAGGTTTGAACATTAATGGAGTTAGCCTAACCACCTAAGATTTGCCGATGATCTGGTGCTTCTGGAAGAGGATCCAACAACATTAGAACAAATGATGCAGAGCCTAGCAAATAAAAGTAGAGAAGTTGGTCTAGAAATCAATGCCAGCAAAACAAAATTGATGACAAACTCTAAGGAAATAGAAGTTATGGTAGACGGCAACAATATTGAATATGTCAAAGAATATATTTACTTAGGACAGATAATTTGAGGCGCTCATAACTAGATGCTGTCCCCGGTCCGTAAGTGATCGGCGTGGTTAAGCAACTAGGCTTGCGGTCAGTCCATAGATGGGTGACCGCAAAGGTGGTTAAATTCCTGAGCGTCTCCGTGCTTTGGAGGGCACGTTAAGCAGTCGGTCCCGGCTATAGTCGTTAGACAACAGTCGTCAAGCCATGTCAGAGGCCTACTGGGCGGCTTGAACAACTCTGACACTAGGGTAACTACTGCCCATACGATAAGTAAGTAAGGACAGATAATATCCCCTTCAGATGAAATGACAAAAGAAATAAACAGGCGAATAGCCCAAGGATGGCGAAAATACTGCTCACTCAAGGAAATAGTGAAAAGTAAGGATCTAGGCAACCATATAAAAAAGAGAACATTCGAGACCTGTATTCTACCAGTTCTCACTTACGGCTGTGATACTTCACCACAGGGAAAGGCTGGAAAAATGCCAACGTGCCATGGAAAGAAGCATGCTAGCATACTCTCTCGCGCTGAGATTAGCTCCCAGCGCCGGCGCCGATGAAGCGGATATTAGTGTCAATATCCAGTTCATCGGCGCCGTCTCGTTCTCCTACGGGAGGAATCGTTGCGCTCCCTCTCGCGCTCGGCGGCCTCCTTCTTGAGCATAACAGCTTCACAGAAGGAGGCCACCGCGTTCCATCCGGTTGTCGCCGTCAGCATGGCCGAAACCACTGCTGGCAGCGAGAGGTCCAATCCTATTTCAGCGACCAGCACTCGCCTCTCGGGGGCCCAAGCTGGGCACTCCTCGAGTGTATGATGGGCCGAGTCCGGGCCGCCGCCACAATGGTGACACGTCGGTGTCGCCTCTCTACCTATTCGACACAGGTACTCACCGAAGCACCCGTGTCCGGTGAGTATCTGTGTCAACCTGAAGGTTAGGCTGCCCCGTTTCCGCAGCAGCCAAGCGTCAAACCATGGCAGGACCGCACCGACAGAGCGTTGACGCAAGCCTCTCAGCAATTCAAGCCGCTCGCGCCAAATCTCTAAGGCCTGTCGGTGCGCGTCCCGCCGTACGTTTGTCCAGTCCGGCTGTTGGCCCCCGGCATCCGAGCGGGCACGGACGAGATCGTAAACTATCGCGTCCATGTCCGCCAGGATGTGCAGTGGCGGGAATCGTCCTAGTAAAGTCGCCGCCTCGAAGGAGATCGTCCGGTATCCACGGACCACTCTGATGGCAACCACCCGCTGCACGCTATTCAAAAGAGCTTTGCAGCGGGAAGCTCTCGCCAGTCTAGACGACCAGACGGGAGCACCGTAGAGGGCCATAGACCGGATAACACCACAGTAGAGGCGGCGGACTTCTTCCCGGGGTCCTTCAAGGTTGGGCAGCAGACGCTGGAATGCGCCCGCCGCTCCACGAAGTCGGGGGAAGTGGGCGTCAAAAGCCCACCTACTGTCCAGCGCTAGCACGAGGTATTTGAGGGTTTGCCCAACTGGGACCGCCTCACCACACACCTGAATCCGCGTGCTGGGAGGTTCCCTACCCCGACGGAGGCTGTGGAACCAAACAAAAAAAAAAAAAAATTATTACCTACACTGACCTAACCTAACAAAAATATTACACTAACCTAACCTAAGCTTTTTTTTTTACGTGGTGTTAAAAATGCCATTCGCACGTTGTGTAGGGCCGACCCACTAAAACCACTACGGTATCCAGCCTCACAATGCCTGTAGCGGGGGCTTTGGGTACTCGTGAACGATCTCGCCAGTACCCCAGCTGTACACTGAGCGTCTGAGACTCTCCCCCGGGAACGGGAGGGGCCCAAATGCCTCCTCCCATCCCCATCCAGGCAACCTGAGCTACAGCAGGTTACCTCTTCTCAGGACCGCTTATACGAGACGAGTGGAGTGCCCTTCCTCCAAACGCCAGCGGTCCCAGGGGCGGCGTCTAGCCGGGGAGAAGCCAGCCGGACGCCGCATACTCTCTCGCGCTGAGATTAGCTCCCAGACCTAACAAAAATATTACGAAAACACGAATTCATAACACAACATTTTATATTTAGGCCTTTTATACTCGTTGTTTTGTGTTGTTATTTGTAATTTGATCGTACCTAACGAGTGGGCATATAATATTGACTCCCGGCCCCAGGAAAATTAACGAAAATCGGTTTTCCCGAGTTTTCCTACACTTTACAAGCGAAATTTAACTTTAAAAATATTGGACAGGATTTAGTTCGCGAGTTGTAAGACACAGGCGACTAGATCGTTTCCACAGACACCCGGCTATCTCCCGAGACATACATTATAGCATTTAGTTACAGTGTTACAAAAATAACCCATCTTTCGGCATAAATTTCGGTGAAAAACAGATTTTTGGACCTTTTTTCTAAATTTTTTCAAAAACACCCTTCCATTTTTTGTCGTTTTTTAATAGCCATCGGTGAGGCGCGTCCCTCGACACCCCGTTCGCGGAAATCAGACGATAAAAACGTCAAAAATTGGAACACCCACCCACCTGTTAGGGTTTGGCCATATAAACTTTGGGGTATTTACGAACTTTTCTACTCTTCTAAAGTTTTTAGTCACCGATCGGACAAAGCTCCCTTATAGCTCCCGAAAAATAGTATTGACGGTATACCGCAGTACGTCGAGGCGACCTACACGGACAGTTTAGGGAATTTCCCGTAGACTAGTGTCTCCTTGAGGCATAATATATAGATAGATAGATAGATTAACTCTTAATTGTACACCAATATTAAGACTTACATTACAGGACATTACATTACATCTGGCATTACATGTAAATAAAAAGTATACAATTGGCGGTCTTATCACTAAAATGAAAATAATGGGGATTATTTAAGAGGGCAGTTGTCGGTGTACGTATACTTTGTTAACAGTACCCGTTGGTACTCAGTAAAAGAGCCTACTATATATACTATTTACACTATATACATACATACTATATACATACATATTATACAGATACATACACACTATATAAATACATACATACCTATAATAGATAGAAACTTACATATCACAATATTACCTACTAGTTCTGTCAATGTTTCCTATAGTGATAGGTAGTAATCCTTTACACTTTGCTGGAACTTGTGTAAACTTTGTGCTTGGCGCACTGTTATTGGCAGTGCATTCCACAAACGAACACTCTGAACAGCGAAGGATTTATCAAGGAAGGTTGTGGAATGCGCTGGCATTTTTAACTTAAGATTTTCCAATGATCGCAAAACTCTCGAATGTCACTCGTATAGAAAAGAAAACCGTTTTTTAAGGTATGAAGGAAAGGATGGAGTAAACAAAATGTTGTAGAGCAATGAGAGTATATGAGTATCCCGACGAAGGTGTATAGATAGCCACTTGAGCTTGGTACGGAATTCAGAGACATGATCATATTTGCGAAGGCCAAATATGAATCTTATGCAGACATTATGGAGGCGCTCAAGTTTATCAAGCTGGTTTTGGGTAAGATCCAGATAGCTGACATCTGCATAATCTAGTATTGGGAGAAGAAAGGATTCTGCGAGCGCAATTTTAGTGGTCATAGGCAGGAAATTGCGTAGTCGACGTAAAGAACCAAACGATGCGTATAGTTCACGGCTAACACACTTCATTTGAGTATCCCAGGACAAATTGCGATCGAAAAAGATGCCGAGATTCTTAACACTTCTACTGAACTCAATTACAATCTCAAAAATCGCTTTTCATTCCTACATGAGTCACATTCAAAGTTGCTGAGATCGTCAGAAAATCTGAAGTTAAAAATACCAGCGCATTCTACAAATTTTCTTGACAAATCTTTTTCCATACAAAGTGTTCGATTGTGGAATGCACTGCCTTTAGTAGTCAGACGTGCACAAAGTTTGCAAGAATTCCAAAGACTTGTCAAGAATCACTATCTGTCACTACAAGACTCACAACACAATTAGGAACATAATATATTATATGTATTTATTATTTGTAAAATGTTTATATTTTCATTTTATTTATTTCTTTATTGATTGTACCCATAGGTACTATTTGTAATGTACCTGTACACCGACAACTGCCCCTCTCAATATACTCCATTCTCCGATCTTTACTTTGGTTGTCTGGAAGAGATCACATTTTGTGATAAGACCGCCCATTGTATACTTTTAAGGTTTTAATTGTTTTCTATTTTGTTATTTCTTTGGTGTACAATAAAGAGTTTATCTATCTATCTATCTATCTACAGTACCATCGAACGTTATTTGTGGAAGTTGTGACCATGGCACTTTTGATATCATCCTCGGGCTACCGATTATGATGGTTTGTGTCTTGATGGGATTGACTTGAAGCCCGTATGCACGACTCCACCCCCAAATTTTGGCTAACTCTGTATTTATGTGACTGACCGCAAAAGATAACCTATCTAGGGGAGTTTGGAAATATATTTGAAGGACGTCAGCATAAAGGTGGTAGGAGGAGACAAGTTGATTAGAGATAGTATTTATAAAAATTGCAAAAAGTAAAGGAGATAAAACGCCACCCTGAGGAACGCGCCTGCAGTTGTGTTGCACCAAGAGGAACGAGTGTCATCGATACAAATAGACTGCCGGTGGCCAGACAGGTAACTACGAAACCAGTCAATGACCGTTGGGGATACGTTAAGAGAGCGCAAGATTCCAAGTAGTATGTCAAAATCTACGGTATTAAACGCATTGCTGAAATCCAGAAGAGTAAGCACTGTCAGTTCTCCGCGCTCCATGCTAGATCTTATGTCCTCCGTAATATGGACCAGGGCCGTGGTCGTACTGTGTCCAGGACGGAAACCGGATTGGTAAGGATTGAGGAGATTATTTTTGGTAAGAAAGGTACTAAACTGATTATAAATGAGGCGTTCCAGGACTTTGGAGAGGAAAGGTAGTATAGAGTTTGGGCGATAATCGGAAAAGGATGTGGGGTTGGATTTTTTGGGGAGAGGAATAATTTTAGCATCTTTCCATAAAGCTGGAAAAATGCCAAGGGTAATAGAAGAATTTAGGATATGGCAAATAATAGGAAGGATTTCATTGAGGATTGGAAGGACCATATTATGGGTAATACTATCGTTTCCGACTGCATTTGATGAAATGGATTCGACACTCTTCTTAACGTCACAAGCAGAAAATTGACTAAAAGTGAAGGAAGTTTAATTGGGAGTAGGAATCGATGAAAGAGAATTTAAGGTACTAGTTTTGGTTGCCCTGTTGAAATTGGGCGAAGCAGAGAAGTGTTTATTCAAAGAATTAACATTAAAGTTTTTTGGAATAGCGTTATTTTGAGCTTTTCCTACTCCCAAAGAACGTAGAAATTTCCATATTTTTTCAGGATCTCCATTTTCAATGGAGCTGTAGATATGTTGGCGTTGTGCACTCCTACACACCTTATTACAATGATTTCGTAAGTTTCTAGTCGCTAGGTCTACTCCTAAAACGAGATTTGGCAGAGGCTTTTTTGCCCAAAAGTATTTTAATTTCCCCAGATAGCCATGGCGCAGGTAAATGTTTCACTCTGATGGCACGACTCGGAGCATGTACAATCACGGACACATCTGGTGCACCACCGATAAGGCCAAAATCGCTTGGACTCGGCGTCGGAACGTAGGAGCTAGCTCCGCCCCTAACGCACACATACTAAATCTACTATTACTACGGAATTACGCAATGAATGAATTTTGAATCGGTATTCATAGTATTTTGTTTTGCTGTAGTTTAAAAATATTGGATTTACATTGAAATAATGGAACAAAAGGCATCGAGTGACTTGTGATTTTTGCACTATAATGTGTGTTTAAGTCGAATGCACACCGTATTTGAAAATTATAGCTGATTATTTGTGAAGGAAAAATAATATTAATTTGAGAAAAATAATAATAAATTGTGTTTCCATATTGAAAAACTGGCCAAGTGCGAGTCGGATAGCGACAACAGAAATACATCATCTGTGAGAATTTCAACTGTCTAACTATCACGGTTCATGAGATACAGCCTGGTGACAGGCGGACAGACAGACAGCGAAGTCTTACTAATAGGGTCCCGTCTCACCCTTTGGGTACGGAACCCTAAAAACGAACTCGCGTAATTTGTCATTCAAACATAATTTTGCCTTCAAGAGTGTAGCACAAAACTGTCAAATTTACCCACGTTTGTAAGTATGACTATTGGCAAATCGAGGTGCCTGAATAAATTTAAAATGAATGTTTTTGTTAATGATTAAATATCTACATTGATGTGTAAACACAAAATTACTATTAATGCTTAATCAATTGCAATAGAGATCTGATAATTTCCAAATATTTATATATTAATATTTAAAAAAAAAACATTACTTCACAACATAGTAACGGACTGAACTTCGAAATATAAATCAACTGGAATATGATTAAAATTTAAAAATCAAACAATACACAACCTAAGCTTTGTACAACGTTCAGCAATAAATAAGTTAGGCGTGTGAAAGAACATGGTCAAAGCACGGCATTCGGCTAAAACTTAAAGATTATAAAAATGCACAAGCAATAAAACATTCTTTTGTGCCCATTTTGTAAATATTTTGCTGTAATCCCTTTTATCTTTAGGGCGTCTAATTCCAACTCGTCACATCATATTTTGTTTACTATGTTGGACAAAAGGCACCGAGCGACTTTTAAGTTCGTAAAAATATTGCCTATGTGATTAACGGTTCGAAATTCTTTATTTCTCAAAGATTACAATTTTAATAATCACTTCGAGGAGAAATAAACTAAGTATCGATATTTAAATCACAATAAGGTAGCTTACAATGCGCAAAATGTAGTTAATTTAGATAAGCTAAACTATTGCCAAAATTTAACAATTTTAGTTGATTCGATTGTGTGGGTAGAACTAAAATAAGTATACAATCTATGACGCGACACTTAGACAGTGTGCGGACTGCATGTATCTATATACTTATCTATACCTACGTTAACGAGCAGATATTAGATACCGTTTACACGTTGTTCAAAATTTTAGTTTGCAGAAATTTGGTTTTTATATATTTATTTTATTATTTCGTTGTTAGTAATACCTTTGAAGATGTATTGTTTTAACAATTTCTTGTAAAGTTGAATTGACTTAGCGTTTTTTATATTATTTGGTAGTGCATTATATATTTGTGCTCCCTGAAATAATATGGTTTTCTTTCCGTAGTTAGTACGTGGCTTGTATAGTTGCAAGTTATGTGCCCTTCTAGAACTACGTGTTTGTAACTGCATATTTTTAATAAATTGGATTTGTGTCTTTATTTAAAATTTTCCGAATTAAAATAGCTGTATTGTATTGATAAATTTGGGTGATATTTAGTAATTTTGTCTCTTTATATATTTTCTGTGTAGAAGTTAGGTAATTATAATGAAAAAGAACTTTAATTATTTTATTTTGTGCCCTTTTTAATGAATTGATATGAACTTGGGCGGCAGATTAAGTCGTATATTGTGACGGATTGGTAAAATACAAGGAGACGACAACATGTATTGTTGTCGTCGGTATTCTTTAGTGGAATTAGACGACATAAAGATTAGGGCAAAAACAAATTGGCTACAAAACAATATTTTATTGCTTCGGCACTTTTATAATGTTTTCAATTGAGCCGAATGCAATGCTTTGAAAATTATAGCTAATGATTATTTTTATATTTTATCTTCAAATTACTTTAGTCTGACTTGGTTTGTAACCTTATATAATATACTGGTTTTTCGCAGTTTTCATCAAACTCAGTTTAGTTGTTTAGGTGTGACCACGTAACACACAGACATAATTACTTTCGCATTTATAATATTACTAGCTTTCCGCCCGCGACCTACATTTTATATCACGGTTGAAGCTTTATATCGCCTAAACTCGAGCCCAGGTGTGATAACAAAGTAGCGTATGTCCTTTCCCAAGCTCTAGACTTTACCATATTACCATGAGTTTGATACTCTAGTTCGAATGACGTTACCTCGATGGTAATTACCTCGATGTCTCTACCTCGACGGTACACGGTCTCTACCTCTTATTTTGTAAATATAGATAATTATAGACCGCCTCTTTGGTCTAGCGATAGTGTGTTCACCCGCAGTTAATGAGGTCCTGGGTTCAAATCCTGGGTCGGGCCAAAATTGATTTTGGGACTTTTCTGTAAAAAGAATAAGTTCTCAGCATTAGCCCAAAGTCTGGCAGTTGGCGGTATATACCTCCGTGCCTCGGAGAGCACGTAAAGCCGTCGGTCCTGTGCCTGACCTCTTTCCGGTCGTGTCGCTAGGCGTTCCATCGGATCATGAGAGTGATGGAATAGAAAGTGCTCCTGTGTTTGCCTTGAGCACAGATATCCCGCGGAGATAGCTAATCTCTGTTGAGACTGGCCGCCGTGGCCGAAATTCGGCTAGGAGTACATTATTATTTAATTACAGACAGACTCAGGACAATCAGACATGTTCATGCTCACAAATAACTGTCCTGGGTGGGCATCGAACCCCTGCGGCGTGAAAAAAGGAAGGTAGAATATCAGTTATCTGATTTCCATAGTACAAGTACTCTGCTTAGTTTGGGTTCCGATGGCCGTGTGTGACTAATGTCCCAGGATATTATTATGATTGCAGGTGTTCAATAGACACACGTCCCTGTACCTACACAAGCAGGTGGTCCACAAAAAGGACCTGGCGGAGCATCTCTGCGACTACTGCGGCAGGCCCTTCCCGGTTAGTAGGAAATAAAATAAAATAAATGAAACGAGACGCTCATATCCAGATCCTCTCACCGGTCCGTAAGTGATCGGCGAAGTTAAGCAACTAGACCCGCGGTCAGTCTTTATATGGGTGACCGCCAAAGTGGATTAATCTGTGAGCGTCCGTAAGTGGCACTTGACCGGTATTTCATTATATAACACTAAAGAGTTTTAGCTGTATGTTGACGGCGAAGAATATCATCACCCCATCTCATGCCGTGGGTAACTTAGAAATCGTCCGAGGGAATACCTACCAGACAACTGGCAGCAGTGTTATACTGTGAACTATGACCATCAAACTGCGATCTGCCAAACCGTCTGCCAAACGTGGCGATTAGTCAAAGTCAACAATTATTTATTCCGTAAAAATTTTACATTTATGTGGAATCGTCATTTTTTTACCCTACCATGCAGTGCATGACCTGGCGTGGCAGCTACTGAGAAACACTGCCAGAAAACTCAGTAGAAATCCTTTTTTACAATAAAATATACTTAAGATGAATTACAATCATGTGTGTTGACTCAGAACAACTCAATCCTAAGCACTTTTATCACTTAAATAATCAGAAATTTTGTAATATGCACTACTACACAATTTAGTTTTAATAATTCTTTTAAACTTATTTGTAGACAATTCTCTAATATCATTGCAAAGTTTTTTATAGAATCTTATACATTGCCCCATAAAAGAGTTACTTATTTTGTGGAGACGGGTAATATGCAATATGAGTTGTATGAGTAAGTATGAGTTTTCACTGCATATGCTGCAGAACTTAATTTGCCGGACAGTTTTTCTATTTGTGGGCTCCATTGTAGCTTTGAGTCAATAGGATACAAAAAACACAGTTGATTCAACAGGGTCCAACCTAGCTCCATTAAGTTGTACATTGGTTGTTGCCTGTTTCACATTCGGTGTAGTGAATTTTATGACTTTAGTTTTCTTATCATTAAGCACAAGATTATTGGCATTAAACCAATGAACAACTTTAGAGATTACGTCATTAACATCGTTAAAATTGCTTAATTGTCGGTTTATTTTAAACGTCAAGGAAGTATCATCTGCAAACAACACAATCTCATGCTTATCCCTTATATAGTAAGGTAAGTCATTTATATAAATTAAAACAATAATGGGCCAAGAATTGACCTCTGTGGGACGCCCATTGTCCCTGGACATACCGGAGATATTTTACCGTTTATTTCGACCTTCAAAATTCTATTGCCCAAGTAAGAAGTCAGAAGTTCGAGAGCCTTGTTCCTAATACCATAGTGGTGTCATTTTCTGACCAGAGTATCATGTTGAACGCAATCGAACGCTTTAGACAAATCGCAAAAGATACCTAATGCATCTTGCGAGTCTTCCCAAGCCGCGTATATACTTTTTAATAAGTTGACCCCTGCATCTATGGTTGAACAACCCTTTGTGAATCCAAACTGTTTCTATTATGTATATTAAAGTGTCTAAGCAACTGGCTAAGCATAAGATTTTCAAATATTTTACTCAGAGTGAGCAGCACGGAAACAGGTCTAAAATTTGAAGGGTCTGAAGTATCACCAGCTTTAAACAAAGGAATGATTTTATTATACTTCATCAAGTCAGGAAATACACCTGCTGCAACACAGCAATTGAACACAGTAGCTAAGTGTGGGTAATAATTGATAAAATAGTCTTAACAGATAAACCCCACAGATCCTTTGTGTTTTTGATATTAATACTCTTGAAAATATATTTATAGCTAACCACCGAAAATTCAAAATCTGTGTCATACGACCCTACGCTTTGCTTGAGCATCAGCTCAGCAGATATAGAAGAACATGAAAGAGAATTAGTAATTACGACTGGAATATTCGACAAATATTTATGAAACTCAGTCGCAACTTCCAAGTCGCTTTTAATATATATGTTATTTATTACTAAGTTAAAATCACGACTACGTATTTTTGTTTTACCTGTCTCATTATTGAATATCTTCCAAGTGGTTTTGATTATACTTGATGAAGATTTAATGTACAAAAATTTTGCAGCGGAACAGGCTCGTCTAAATGTTTTGGCATATTGTTTCACATATTCTTCAAAAGCCATATTATGATAATAGGATTTTTTTCTTCATCGTTTCATAGAACCGATTCAGACTTTTATAGATTCCTGGAGATGCCCAGTCACTGAATATGAGACGGTCAATTACAGACAGATGTTTGGGTGAGAATATTGTGCAGAACTCATTAATCAAGTCGAATAAAGAGTTGTACCTACAAGTGATCCGGATTATCATGATAGGGCAGCCATGTTAGTTTTTTTAAACAACTGTTGATTTATCTACTGTACAAGGAAGTCATCGAAACCTAAGTTCCAGAGATACGGCACTATCACTGAGCCCTTTTTCGCAGGTGAAAGGTTCTATCGGTGAAAAACTTGTAAAAGAAACATTCGGCAGAGAGACATTTATCGGAGATATGTTAAGGCTCCGAATTATACAAATAATAATATCCTGTGACATTATTCACACACGGCCACCTGATCCCAAACTAAGCAGATCTTGTAGGTACCATGGAAACAAGATAACTGATGCTATGATGTTGATTTTCTTTTGTAAATACATACTCACATATGTATATACACCCAGACTCGGGACAAACAGACATGTTCATGCTCACAAATATCTGTCCTGGGTGGGAATCGAACCCACGACCTGCGGCATAAAAGGCAATTTACTAACCACGCCAATCGGCCCGTCAAAGTGTGAAATGATCAGCGGGTGTCTATGGAAAGTGTTTTTTATTCTATTCATACGATGTTCCATGTTCCATGGATAGATGCTTATTATTTATATTGCCTTGTGTGGCTATATATGTATATATTTTGATACGAAGTGAAATAAAAATTGAGTGTGAATTAAATTTTGTTTTTATTTATTATCCTTCTTTCTTTATCGTATGGGCAGTGGTTACCCTGGTGACTTGATCAAGCCGCCCTGTAGGACTCTGACATGGCTTAACGACTGTTGTCTAATGACTACAATCCGGACCGACAGCTCAACGTTTATTATCGTACATTTTTCATCCTTATCACCTGAATAAATGTTCACCTACCGTGCGTTTCACAAGGAACTTTTTGCACCCACTCTGTGGAATCAATTAACAGATATTTCCGATCCGGTATGACATAGCTACCTGCCAGAAGCGAGCCTATTCCTTTCTTCAAATTATTCCTCTGGTATTCAAAGTGTCCACGAGCGGCGGTGATCGCTGACCATCAGATGACCCACTTACTCGTTTTCTATCCTATTGGATAGAAAACGAGTAAGTGGGAAAAAAAAAGAAGATTTGCTATGCCAGACATTTTCGGGCATTAATCCCATACCGAATAGGAGTTGACTTGGTAGCTATGATCTAAATCGGCCGGACCCATCATCATATGAAACGATCTTCTCAGTTCCGTCAGTGATAGAAATAGTGTCGGAATTGTTCAAGCCGCCCATTAGGCCTTTGGACATAGCTTAAAGACTGTTGCCAATTGGTACAACCGGGGCCGACAGCTAAGCGTGCCCTCCGAAGCACGGAGACGCTCAGAAATTAAACCACTTTGATGGTCCACGACGGACTTTGGGGCGTCGCACCGGCGTCGCGACACTAGGGGGGGCGTCGGCGCCGCGACGCTTGGGGAGGGGGCGTCGGCGTCGCGACGCTTGTTGATGGGGCGTCGCGACGCTTGTTGAGGGGGCGTCACGACGCTTGGGAGGGGGGGGGGGCGGGACGCTTGTTGAGGGGGCGTCGCGACGCTTGGGAGGGGGGCGTCGCGACACTTGTTGAGGGTGCGTCGCGACGCTTGTTGAGGGGGCGTCGCAACGCTTGGGGGTGGGCGTCGCGACGCTTGTGAAGGGGGCGTCGCGACGTTTGTTAAGGGGGCGTCGCGACGCTTGGGGTAGGCGTTTATATATTGTAAGGAACAGCTTCATTACGTCATTCGTTCACCCGGCGTTGACTATATAAGTCAGGCGGACTAGCCGCTCGTCCATTTTGCCTCTCAGCGGTCACGGTGTGCAGAAGCAAGCGTTCCAGAATCGTCGCTGTCCGTTTGGAAGTTACGTAACCGTTATTTTCAAGGGCAAGTGTTAGATTAATGACTGTGTAATTGCTAATTTGATTTATCGCTAATTATTATAAACAAGTGTGTGTTATTTAAGTTTTTGGCCATAGTATGACCTGTAATTACTCATAAACTTCATTAAAACGTTGTCTTCTCCCAATTTGTCTATTTTTTTAGTAAATTTATTGTTTAAACCTAAAATCAGACGGTGGGATAAAAAATCCAGTCCGCCCACGAGTAAAGAAAAAATTAAGTAATTGTTCTGACACTTAGAATAAGAAAACAGTTTTTATTGTTGTTTTTTTTGCCATATGATTTGGCAAGAGTAATAATGAGACAACAAGATGGTATTTTAGTCTGATTTATTTAAGATATAAAAAAGGTTTAAATACTAATGTTGTACGTGTAAAATACTGTCTTATTTTATCACTAAGCTTAATCAATAAATGTGCCTTATCTAAATACGTGATATTATGTGCGATATACAGTCGCTACATATACACCCCCTTTAGTATATCGCACATAATATCACGTATTTAGATAAGGCACATTTATTGATTAAGCTTAGCGATAAAATAAGACAGTATTTTACACGTACAACATTAGTATTTAAACCCTTTTTATATCTTAAATAAATCAGACTAAAATACCATCTTGTTGTCTCATTATTACTCTTGCCAAATCTTATGGCAAATTGGTGACCCCGTGAAGAAAAACACGCAACATGACTCAACCAACGTGCAAATCAAGCAGCAACCAACATGAAACACTCGAAATAGCAGCTGGCACCGGCATTCTGTCCCGCATTCCGGAGTTTTGGAGGGACCAACCCAGATTATGGTTTACACAACTCGAAGCCATATTAGAACCACAGAAACAAGGCGACGATTACAAGTATTATACGGTGGTGGCGAAGCTATCCAAGGAAGAAATACTACAGGTTAGTGACCTTATTACCTGCCCGCCATCTACAGAAAAGTATAAGACCATCAAGGAACGTCTAATCGACTGCTATGAAGAATCAGAACAGCGTCAATTTCAAAAATTATTGTCTGAAATGGACCTCGGCGATCAAAAACCATCACAACTTCTACGCAAGATGCAAGTTTTGGGTAAAGGAAAAATCGGCGATGAAACCATCAAACTACTATGGTTGAGACTTTTACCACCATCAGTTACTACAGTTCTAGCTGTCACAGAGGACATGGACGTCAATACCACCTACAGTTTTTGGTTAGCCATTATAGTAATAAATTTATATTTTTGGACACAAATAGTTTTATAGATTCTTGTAGGGTAACCATGAGTACAGTTACTGTCTCAAGAAAATTTTTGAACATACTTGCAACTTTAGTAGCGGCACATATTAACTCAGTCATAAGTAGTATGATGAAGTCACTTTTTATACCATCTTTTAGTAATGTTATTAAAATCAATTTAGTTAGTAGTTTAAACATGTAAGCATGACAATAGAGAAGTGTGATAACTTTCTAATTCTATCACATCAAAATATAAACCGCTTCTCTAGCAAAATTCTAGACATAGAACTTTTTAATGAAAAATATGAAATAGATATCCTTTGTTCAATTGTTTTATATAAATGTGTTACGTGAACTATCTGTAAATAATTGCTATCATATACTTAATTTAAAATTATTGACTCTGTCTCAAAATGAATAATGTTATTGTTTCGAAGTTTTTCTTTTGTATACCTAAATATAATCTAAAATAATAAGCATTCAGACAACCGATCGAGCATATATTGTGTTTGCCTACTAAATAATTACTCTAATTGGACCAAATCCCGTGTTCATGCCCGCTTGAGTATGTTTCGCCGGGCCGTCCCAAGTGGGTCGTGTTGAAACCGGTAGTAGATGAACCCACTGAGTTTGTTTCGCTGGGTCTTCTCAGTTGGGGCGCATTGGATCCGGTGGTAGCATTAAAGCGCGACCGTCGTTATTAACACAAGGTCCGTCATAATAATAATACCTTTAATATAGACAGAACCATTGACAATATGTAGTAAAAATATTAGACTTAAACTAGATAATTAAACATAATCTCTTGACAATAACTTGATACGAGCTAGCTAAATATCATTGTTGTAATAAAATAAATTTTATAAATGTTTTCATATAATATGTACCTAAATATCTATGTTACTAGAAATAATATCTAATGTATACAACTATATTACTACAAACATGTTCTGACTATTTACAAGCGCTTTTTTAAAGTCTACGTGAATAAAAACCTTTTTTATTTTTATTTATTTATTTAATAAGATGGGCCAGATTGCCGACAAAATATTATTAAATTCAAAACTTACTGAGGTATCAGCCGTAAACGAAAATATAAATAAAACAGACGACGGTGCAATGAACTGCATATTAGCCCAATTATCAAAAATGCAATTGGAACTAAATACAATTCAGCGCAATCATAGAGACTATCGACGCAGCACTCCAAGTTACTATAAGCGTCAACATTCTCCATCGAGGTCAAGAGCAAGCAGTCGGGAAAGAAGACACCTTTGTTTCTACCACGATAAATTTAGAAAACACGCTAGAAAATGTGTTAGGCCATGTGATTGGAAACAGGAAAGTAACTCAAGGAACCAGGGAAACTAACTAAAGCACAGACTACGGCGGATCTCTGTGCTATTCACCCGGGAAACCGCCTCACTATTACCGACCGAAAAAGTGGTATGAGATTTTTGATTGACACGGGAGCAAACATTTCAGTTATTAGCAAGCCACAGAGACCTTCATCTATACAAAGTGAACAATACACACTTTATGCCGCTAATGGTACAAAAATCAAGACATATGGTGAAAAAACACTCACTTTAAACTTGGGGCTACGTAGACGTTTTACGTGGATCTTCGTCATCGCCGATGTAACGCAACCAATTATCGGCGCGGATTTTTTAGAGCATTACAAGTTATTAGTCGACATAGCTGGTCGGAAACTTATTGACAGGATAACTGAGCTGACGACGCCTGCAACCCTGACCAAATCGACGCAGCACTCAATTCGGACTATTTACGTTGGAAACAATCGGCGCATTACTCAACTTTAAAAAAAATATGAGGATATTACGAAAATTTCTTCCCTCCACATCACTCCAAAACACAAGATTAAGCATCACATTATCACTAAAGGACCGCCTGTATCAGCACGTGCAAGACCATTACCTCCTGATAAATATCATACAGCCAAAAAGGAATTTCGGAATATGATGGAGCTTGGCATTTGTCGCCCTTCGGACAGCCCATGGGCCAGTCCTTTACATATGGTTAAGAAAAAGAATGGCGAATGGAGACCATGTGGAGATTATCGAATGCTCGATAACGTGACTGTACCTGATAAATACCCACTTCCACGATTGACAGATTTCACTTATATATTAGAGAAGAAAAAAATCTTTAGCAAAATCGATATTCGGAAGGCCTACCACTGTATTCCTGTGCAAGATGTGGAAAAAACTGCCATTATCACTCCTTTTGGACTTTTTGAATATTTAAAAATGCCTTTTGGTCTACGCAATGCAGCGCAAACATTCCAACGATTCATGGACTCTCTATTCAGAGATTTAGACTTCGTATTCGTCTTTGTTGACGATTGCCTTATAGCTTCAGACAATGAGCTTTTGCATTATCAGCATTTGGACACGATTTTCAAACGCTTACAGGAGAATGGAGTAACTATTAATCTCGAAAAATGTGACTTTCTCAAGAGCGAAATAGATTTCTTAGGTTATCATATAACGAGCCAAGGAATATGCCCAACTGAGGAAAAGTACAAGGCAATTATGGAATTCCCTAAGCCAAAGACAGTCAAAGAATTAAGGAGATTTTTAGGCATGATTAATTTTTATAGAAATAACCTTCTACACGCCTCTGACTATCAAAACATTCTAAACGACTATCTGCACGACTCTAAAAAGAACGATAATTCTCCTATTCCTTGGACAACAGAGGCCGAAAAACCTTTTGATAAATGCAAGGAAAACATTTTGAACGCAGTATCGACAGTTCATCCCTCCCGCACCGCCCCACTGGCCCTTATGACGGATGCCAGTTCTACCTGTGTTGGCGCGGTTCTACAACAAAAGTCTGGACGTAATTGGGAACCATTAGGATTTTTCTCTAAAAAGTTAAGTGTAACTCAACAAAAATACTCAAGTTGTTGCTCGGAGTATATATGGCAGTCAAGCATTTTCAAAGGTTAATTGAAGGAAGAGAGTTTAAAATTTTCACTGATCACCGACCTTTGACTTACGCATTTTCTCAAAAACCATAATCGAATGTTACGCCACGGCGAGTACGTCAATTAGATTTCATTTCGCAATATTGCACCAATATTCAACACATTAGCGGACGTGATAATATTGTTGCAGACGCACTATCACGTATAGAACAAATTGATATGCCATCACCATTTAATTATGCTGACTTAGCGCGATGCCAACTGAATGACCAAGAATTAATTAGACTTCGTGACAATAAGAATTTGAAATTTAATAACATCATGCTTCCGGGTTCTACACAAAGCATCAGCTGCGACACATCTACTGGAAAAAATCGTCCTTATTTACCAGAAAAATTTCGAAGACAAGTTTTTGACGTCATTCATGGACTGAGTCATCCTGGGAAGAAAACTACTAGAAAATTGATAACTCAAAGATATTTATGGTCATGTATGAACAAAGATATCAATAACTGGTGTAAATCGTGCATAGCTTGCCAGAAATCAAAATTACAACGCCACACAATATCACCTGTTGGCAACTTCATGCCATCGCAACGGTTCGAACATTTGCACATGGATATTGTGGGTCCTCTCCCTATTTCGGAAGGAAAACGATATTTAATTACAATCATAGATCGTTGTACTTCATGGCCGGAAGTAATTCCGGTTGAAGATATCACCGCCGAAAGGATAGCCCACGCACTATATGAAACATGGATATCAAGGTTCGGATGCCCATTACGCATTACGACGGATCAAGGTCGACAATTTGAATCAAGAATATTTGAGTCACTTTCACAATTTTTAGGAGTACACAAAATTAGGACAACGCCTTATCACCCACAAGCAAATGGAAAGATAGAGAGATTTCATAGAACCTTAAAAGCAGCGCTCCTGAAAAAGGGATCTAACGCTAATTGGATGAAAGAAATTCCTACGGTTCTACTTGGTTTGCGAAGTTGTGTACGCGAAGATACAGGATATAGCGCAGTAGATATGACATACGGCGCGTCTATAAGACTCCCTGGGGATTTTTTCGAATCATCACACCAACCTTCTACATACGAAGAATTAGTTAAAAATATTCAAAAGGACATCAGTCATATGATATCAGTACCAAAACGTAAGAAGCAAAGCTCAAGGAATGCTCACACGTATTTGTGTGATGCGACAGAATAAAAAAAAGTCTAACACCCCCCTATGAAGGACCTTTCCCAGTGACAAAAAGAATGAACAAAGCATATGCCATTAAGATTGGAAATTAGGAAACAATAATATCAATAGACAGATTAAAACCAGCATTTGTTATCAACAGTGAAACTATAAACGTGCCTACCTCAGAAATTAAATCAAACAATCCGAACACGTACATCACGAAGTCAGGACGGACAGTTAAACCCGTAGTACGATTCGGTATTCGCTGACGCAAGTATTCTGCCCATTTAAATACCCACGGTGTTTTAACAAACGCCATCATTCATCGCCAGCATCTCCGAAAGAACAATGGGCAACCAAAGCTCCAAAGACCAAATCGTCTACAACTCCGACAGCTGCTTAAACCAAAATGAAGCCGACCAACTAAGAAGCCTTATCCTGGAAGAGCTACGGTGGACAAGAAACATCGCAATAGGCCAAATTATAATCACCCTGGGCATCCTCCTACTCTACGGAGTTCTCAAGGTCGTGGACAGGAGAGTGAAAACGCTTGCGGGAAATAATCAACACAAATGCCACGGTTAACCTAGGTCATGGCGCATATGCTTGCACAAACCAAGTGCATCGACCAAGGCAGACTAATGTGTCAAAACAACATCAGCAATTTTTATTATATTCTGCATCAGCAAGGTTACGGTCACTAGTTACATATTATGTTATTATTACTAATTTAAAACATTACTGTCTATTTTTAATCAACGATAGGAATTATAAATATATATTTTTTTAAAGGGGGTGTATATGTAGCGACTGTATATCGCACATAATATCACGTATTTAGATAAGGCACATTTATTGATTAAGCTTAGCGATAAAATAAGACAGTATTTTACACGTACAACATTAGTATTTAAACCCTTTTTATATCTTAAATAAATCAGACTAAAATACCATCTTGTTGTCTCATTATTACTCTTGCCAAATCTTATGGCAAATTTTTCATAATCATAGCGATTGCACGCTCATTTATTGTTTACGGTTTATAAATTATTTTGTGAAGTGTATTTCCGGAGTAAGTGATATGATGGGGCGTGACGAATCATGTAGCCGCGAAAGACAAGGAACTCGAAACACCACGTGCGACCGAAGGCAAGACTATTCTCGAAGCGAAGTCCGAGGTCGTAGCGAAGCAAGTTTGCGCCGTAGCTTGAGTGTTAAACGGCGTGATTCGAGAAGTGTCTCGCGTGTCCGAGATGGTAGCGATTCTGATTGTGTCGAAGTGCGTCGATCTCGTAGTAGAATTAGGGATCGTTCGCGTAGCCGTTTGCGTATTGATCATCGCTATCGGGCTCGAAGTAGATCACGTGCTAGGTCGCGATCCGATTCGGGAGATATCACTCGCGGTAGAAAACGTCGTTGCACGCATCCGGAAAGCCAACCTACCCGCAATATTTTTGATCTTACGAATTCGGAATCGTCTCCGCGACAACATTCTTTGGAGCCGGGTGCTCTGAGCTCTGAGGCATCCACTCTTACGCGTGCTTTAATGGAAGTTATTAAGACTATACAACCAACGAAATCACAGCACTATTATGTGTCTAATTTTGATCCCTCAATAAATAATATTGAAGCATGGTGTGAAGAAGTGGATCGCGCCAGAGCAGCTAATAACTGGAGTGAATACGAGTACATGTCACGAGTCGGTTGTTGTTTAAAGGGTGACGCCAAGGTTTGGCTCAACGAGTGGGTCAGTAACGATAGAACGTGGTCCAATTTCAAACGAGAGTTCAGACCTCTTTGTCCCAATAAATTAGACTATGCAAATATTCTCTTTGACGCCATGAACAAGACGTCCGATAAATATCCAACGTTTGCCGATAACGCACGTCGCACCTTATTACGATTAGGGATTGTTCAAGGTTTAAGTGATGAGTTGAGAATACAAATTGTCATTCGCGGTATTGATAGTCCTCAGATACGTGCAGCTGCCGCTAATGCTGCCCTTACTCCCGACACAATTGTTTCGTTTTTATCCATTTACGCGAAACCAGTAAAGCGTGAGAACTTAGTCAGTTCTAACAAAAGAGTTGATTCCAAATCAAACAACCAACGAGGTCTGAAATGCTACACTTGCAATAAGCGAGGACATGTTAGCCGCGACTGTACACGTAAAAAACCCAGCGTGGCTTCTAGCTTCCAACCGGGCCCAAGTAAATCGTGTACTTTTTGTAAGAAACAGGGACATATTGAGGACGATTGTTTTGCGAAAGCACGTATAGAGTTTCGAAATCAACGTAATGTTAATCTTTGCTCTTATCCATCTAGCTTTATACATAGCAGGGACGTAACTCCTGCTGTAGTAAACGGAGTACCAATGGATGTACTCATCGATAGTGGTGCCCTTAATGTGTCCCTCATAGCTTCAAGTGTTCTAAAATTCATTCCCTGTCAACCCAAGCCAAGACGTTGCGTATTAAAAGGCATAAGTAACAAAGAAATAGTGGCTACATCTTATGTTACGGTGACGGTAGAATTTTATAATTTATCCGTCGACGCAGATTTAGTGGTAGTACCAACATCTTTTATGAATGCCCCTATTATTATTGGTACCGATGTACTAAATCGGGAAGAATAACCTACGTGCGAACAAGGGACAAGCAGTATCTCACTCGAAACGTTGACACCTACATTCATAATGTTCAACAGAGTGAGGCGGTTAAGTTAAACACACCTCTTCAGTGCAAGGAATTGGTGAGCCTTATGTCTGTCATAAGTGAGTTTTCGGATTACTTAATATCAGGAACTGCTGCGACTACTGTTAGAACCGGCACGATGGAGATAAAGCTCACCAAGACTACGCCGATAGTATATCGACCTTACAAGCTCTCGTACCAAGAAAAACTTAAAGTTGGAGAGATCACCAACGATCTTTTGGACAAGGGTATTATAAGGCGTTCCAAATCTGAATTTGCAAGTCCCATTATACTCGTTAAGAAGCGTGACGGGTCCGATAGGCTTTGCGTTGATTATAGGGCTCTCAATCGAATTACAGTTAAAGATCGTTATCCCCTCCCGCTTATAGACGATCAGATAGATAGGCTTGGCGGATACAAGTATTTTTCTAGTCTTGGCATGGCTACGGGCTTTCACCAGATCCCCCTTAAAGAGGAGTGCATACACCTTACGGGTTTTGTCACTCCGGAAGACCATTTTGAATACGTTAAAATGCCGTATGGCCTCTGCAATTCGCCAATCGTGTACCAACGCATAATAAATGACACCTTAAGGACTCACATTAACGAAGGAAAAACTCAGTAGAAATCCTTTTTTACAATAAAATATACTTAAGATGAATTACAATCATGTGTGTTGACTCAGAACAACTCAATCCTAAGCACTTTTATCACTTAAATAATCAGAAATTTTGTAATATGCACTACTACACAATTTAGTTTTAATAATTCTTTTAAACTTATTTGTAGACAATTCTCTAATATCATTGCAAAGTTTTTTATAGAATCTTATACATTGCCCCATAAAAGAGTTACTTATTTTGTGGAGACGGGTAATATGCAATATGAGTTGTATGAGTAAGTATGAGTTTTCACTGCATATGCTGCAGAACTTAATTTGCCGGACAGTTTTTCTATTTGTGGGCTCCATTGTAGCTTTGAGTCAATAGGATACAAAAAACACAGTTGATTCAACAGGGTCCAACCTAGCTCCATTAAGTTGTACATTGGTTGTTGCCTGTTTCACATTCGGTGTAGTGAATTTTATGACTTTAGTTTTCTTATCATTAAGCACAAGATTATTGGCATTAAACCAATGAACAACTTTAGAGATTACGTCATTAACATCGTTAAAATTGCTTAATTGTCGGTTTATTTTAAACGTCAAGGAAGTATCATCTGCAAACAACACAATCTCATGCTTATCCCTTATATAGTAAGGTAAGTCATTTATATAAATTAAAACAATAATGGGCCAAGAATTGACCTCTGTGGGACGCCCATTGTCCCTGGACATACCGGAGATATTTTTCCGTTTATTTCGACCTTCAGAATTCTATTGCCCAACTAAGAAGTCAGAAGTTCGAGAGCCTTGTTCCTAATACCATAGTGGTGTCATTTTCTGACCAGAGTATCATGTTGAACGCAATCGAACGCTTTAGACAAATCGCAAAAGCTACCTAATGCATCTTGCGAGTCTTCCCAAGCCGCGTATATACTTTTTAATAAGTTGACCCCTGCATCTATGGTTGAACAACCCTTTGTGAATCCAAACTGTTTCTATTATGTATATTAAAGTGTCTAAGCAACTGGCTAAGCATAAGCTTTTCAAATATTTTACTCAGAGTGGGCAGCACGGAAACAGGTAAAAAATTTGAAGGGTCTGAAGTATCACCAGCTTTAAACAAAGGAATGATTTTATTATACTTCATCAAGTCAGGAAATACACCTGCTGCAACACAGCAATTGAACACAGTAGCTAAGTGTGGGTAATAATTGATAAAATAGTCTTAACAGATAAACCCCACAGATCCTTTGTGTTTTTGATATTAATACTCTTGAAAATATATTTATGGCTAACCACCGAAAATTCAAAATCTGTGTCATACGACCCTACGCTTTGCTTGAGCATCAGCATAGCAGATATAGAAGAACATGAAAGAGAATTAGTAATTACGACTGGAATATTCGACAAATATTTATCAAACTCTGTCGCAACTTCCAAGTCGCTTTTAATATATATGTTATTTATTACTAAGTTAAAATCACGACTACGTATTTTTGTTTTACCTGTCTCATTATTGAATATCTTCCAAGTGGTTTTGATTATACTTGATGAAGATTTAATGTACAAAAATTTTGCAGCGGAACAGGCTCGTCTAAATGTTTTGGCATATTGTTTCACATATTCTTGAAAAGCCATATTATGATAATAGGATTTTTTTCTTCATCGTTTCATAGAACCGATTCAGACTTTTATAGATTCCTGGAGATGCCCAGTCACTGAATATGAGACGGTCAATTACAGACAGTTGTTTGGGTGAGAATATTGTGCAGAACTCATCATTAATCAAGTTGAATAAAGAGTTGTACCTACAAGTGATCCGGATTATCATGATAGGGCAGCCATGTTAGTTTTTTTAAACAACTGTTGATTTATCTACTGTACAAGGAAGTCATCGAAACCTAAGTTCCAGAGATACGGCACTATCACTGAGCCCTTTTTCGCAGGTGAAAGGTTCTATCGGTGAAAAACTTGTAAAAGAAACATTCGGCAGAGAGACATTTATCGGAGATATGTTAAGGCTCCGAATTATACAAATAATAATATCCTGTGACATTATTCACACACGGCCACCTGATCCCAAACTAAGCAGATCTTGTAGGTACCATGGAAACAAGATAACTGATGCTATGATGTTGATTTTCTTTTGTAAATACATACTCACATATGTATATACACCCAGACTCGGGACAAACAGACATGTTCATGCTCACAAATATCTGTCCTGGGTGGGAATCGAACCCACGACCTGCGGCATAAAAGGCAATTTACTAACCACGCCAATCGGCCCGTCAAAGTGTGAAATGATCAGCGGGTGTCTATGGAAAGTGTTTTTTATTCTATTCATACGATGTTCCATGTTCCATGGATAGATGCTTATTATTTATATTGCCTTGTGTGGCTATATATGTATATATTTTGATACGAAGTGAAATAAAAATTGAGTGTGAATTAAATTTTGTTTTTATTTATTATCCTTCTTTCTTTATCGTATGGGCAGTGGTTACCCTGGTGACTTGATCAAGCCGCCCTGTAGGACTCTGACATGGCTTAACGACTGTTGTCTAATGACTACAACCCGGACCGACAGCTCAACGTTTATTATCGTACATTTTTCATCCTTATCACCTGAATAAATGTTCACCTACCGTGCGTTTCACAAGGAACTTTTTGCACCCACTCTGTGGAATCAATTAACAGATATTTCCGATCCGGTATGACATAGCTACCTGCCAGAAGCGAGCCTATTCCTTTCTTCAAATTATTCCTCTGGTATTCAAAGTGTCCACGAGCGGCGGTGATCACTGACCATCAGATGACCCACTTATCCTATTGGATAGAAAACGAGTAAGTGGAAAAAAAAAGAAGATTTGCTATGCTAGACATTTTCGGGCATTAATCCCATACCGAATAGGAGCTGACTTGGTAGCTATGATCTAAATCGGCCGGACCCATCATCATATGAAACGATCTTCTCAGTTCCGTCAGTGATAGAAATAGTGTCGGAATTGTTCAAGCCGCCCATTAGGCCTTTGGACATAGCTTAAAGACTGTTGCCAATTGGTACAACCGGGACCGACAGCTAAGCGTGCCCTCCGAAGCACGGAGACGCTCAGAAAATACCACTTTGGCGGTCCACGACGGACCTTGGGGCGTCGCGACGCTTGGGGACGGGGCACCGGCATCGCGACGCTAAGGGGGGCGTCGGCGCCGCGACGCTTGGGGTGGGGGCGTCGGCGTCGCGACGCCTGTTGATGGGGCGTCGCGACGCTTGTTGACGGGGCGTCGCGACGCTTGGGGGTGGTCGTCGCGACGCTTGTGAAGAGGGTGTCGCGACGTTTATTGAGGGTGCGTCGCGACGCTTGGGGGGGCGTCGCGACGCTTAGGGGGGCGTCGCGACGCTTGTTGAGGGGGCGTCGGCGTCGCGACGCTGGGGGGGTGGCGTCGCGACGCTTGTTGAGGGGGCGTCGGCGTCGCGACGCTCGGGGGGTGGCGTCGGCGGCGCGACGCTTGTTGAGGGGGCGTCGCGACGCTTGGGGGGGGCGTCGGCGTCGCTACGCTTGTTGAGAGGGTCTTCGTGACGCTACGAGGGGGGGGGGGGGGGGGCGCGTCGCGACGATCGAAGGTTCTTTATGTTACTGACACGAGAAATTGGTTGGCCACCTATAGTATAATTAAAAAGAACTGGTCGCCGCCCGCGGTCATGATATAGGACTTACTAGTGTTGAAGAGCAGCTTGTTTTCAATGCTCCAGTGCCAAATGGCGTTTATATAGGCGTTTATATAAAGAGTTGTTGTCTGGATAGACTAGGAGCCGACCCATTAGAATTGGAAATAAGGAAAGGATGATGAAATAAGAATAATAAAATGAAACTTCCGATTAAGTTAACACACAAAATAAATCATTTATTTTATATACCTATCTAGCAAATAATGATATAATATAATGATAGGTTTGAAAATAGTCTGACAAAAATAAGCAAAAACTAACTCAATGAGCCTTGCCAATGTTTTATTCTAGATATGCGAAAGTAATCTAGAAGAAAATACAAGAACATCTGCATTATTACTTTTTTATATTCCCAAAGACTGCTGAGATAATAGCAATCAAAGTACGCATTTTCGCACGATATTATTTTAAATCACACGCACACGCGCTGTGACGTCACGTGCCCCGTCACGCAGCGTGCCGACCAGTTGGCGGGTATAAATCTAGGTACTAATCATTTAATCACCGCTGCTGATGGCTCGTACTTGCGATTTTATTACGAGAAAATTAATAGAAAATGCTGTGCAGTGCCCGAGAGTTTTAATTCCAATGTTAACACACGCACTAAATGTTTTAGAGCACCTAAACATCCTATGATAAGGAAGAAATGGATGACCGCTGTACGCAGACATGATTCAATAGGACTGAAAACTATTGGATTTTGTTATGAATATTATTAAAATAATATTCATAACAAAATCCAATAGTTTTCAGTCCTATTGAATCATGTCTGACAACAATGTCATGACAAAAGTATAAATATAATAGTTATTTACATTAAAATGTAAATAACTATTATATTTATACTTTTGTCATGAAGCACTACGTTATCTATTGGTGCATTTTATAGTCAACTTCTGACAAATGTAGATAAACTTTTAAGTTTACCTACCTTTGTCATTTAAAGATTTTACAATTTAATCTTATGAAAAATAGTTTATTGATCCTTCTAAATAAGACCATTAATAATGTTATTATCCATCAGGAACCTGGACATCAGAAAGTTATAATGCCTTTCTGTAATGGAAACCAACCAGGTCGTATTTTTTTATGAGAATAGGTAATGTTACCTATAATATAAAATGTAAATTGATAATATAAAATGTAAATTTATTTGATATAAAATTTTATAAGATACTATCGGCCCGTCCCGACTTCGCACGGGTGGACAGTTATTTTTTAACATTTTGGCATAATGTGTACCTCTATCTCATCCTCTATAACGTAAAACGGGACCCTATTACTAAGACTTCGTTATCTGTCTGTCCTTTGTCTGTCTGTCATGAACCGTGATAGTTAGACACTTGAAATATTCACAGAATATATATTTCTGTTGCCGCTATTACAACAAATACTAAAAATCTAAATAAAATAAATACTTAAGGGTGCTCCCATACAACAAACGTTTTTATAGAATGGAATTTTTTGCTCGTTTTTATAAGTAATGGAATCAGGCGTTACTTTGCGGAAATCCATAACAATCAAAGTACAAAATCAATATTTAGTGTTAATTCCGCTAATTGTCAGTTTAATCATGCCGGGATGCAATTTGCAACGCCCTCCCGCCCGCAAAAATGTGCACATGCAAGAAGGACAATATAAAAAGCAAACTACATGCGCCAGTACGATACCCAACACGTGTTTCGGTCCTCCACGGACCATTCTCAAGGGCTGCTAACTCGTCGAGTGCTCGAAGGAGACTAAAAGCCAACGAGGCGAGCGCTCTTTTATATTCTAGTCTCTTTTATATAAAAGAGCGCTCGCCACGTTGGCTTTTAGTCTCCTTCGAGCACTCGACGAGTTAGCAGCCCTTGAGAATGGTCCGTGGAGGACCGAAACACATGTGCACATTTTTGCGGGCGGGAGGGCGGTGCAAATTGCATCCCAGCATGATTAAACTGACAATTAGCGGAATTAACACTAAATATTGATTTTGTATTTTGACTCGTTTTTATAGATAAGTAATGGTTCTGAACCATTTTGTGCGAAAGTCCGACTCGCACTTGGCTGGTTTTCTTATTAATTATATTTCAATTTTAAACTCTTAATATCTTTCGAATGGAATGTCCT
Source organism: Pseudoips prasinana (assembly GCA_951640165.1). Lineage (NCBI taxonomy): Eukaryota > Metazoa > Arthropoda > Insecta > Lepidoptera > Nolidae > Pseudoips > Pseudoips prasinana. Next base: position 13,995,109 of record OX621254.1, read on the forward strand.
ATTTTAATAAACTAAAAAGTAATTTACAGCTATTTAAATAGCCTTGCTTGAGAAATCATTTATTTAGGTAAGGATTAAGGCAAAGGTAAAACGTAACTAAAAACTAAATAATTGGTCTGATTTTGGTCGGAATTTCTATGAAATTTTAAAATATAAAAAAATCGTTATAGTGACATAACTGCAATAGTTATACACATGCTATTGCAAGATATTTAATAGATATTGATATGTGCTTTAATTTTGTGAAACATTTTTTTTTCTTTTATCAATAGTTTTCGCAGCGCATGCGATGAAAGATATTTTATAGGCATTTTTTTATTTAAACGACAAAAACGCTTGGTTGAACACGAGCAACATTACATTAAGGACATTAATTTTTGCTATACTCAACTGAATTTAGAAATAATGCTGTTAATACTTTTACTTATAGATTTTTTAGATGCATATACTTATTATAAAAACATATTTAGAATAAACATACATAGAATTTTATCATGAACACGTCAGACGCTGTTCGGCCGAAGGCTGTTAACGACTTCACTATGAGCTCTTCCGCTGTAAGCTCGTCATGCTCCCATTGTGTGTTAATGCTTGCGGTGGCGTTGTGGGTCGGGTCGTTTCCTTCCCTTTAATATGGCGAAGGAGGCGATGGCTGGCCCTCACGTCATACTCGTGAACGGGTGCTGCTTGCGGTAACTGGTAGAGCTGCTGCTGGGGTACTCTATTTTTTTGTCTCATACAGTCGTAGCCTTTAGTCGACTTCGTGTGACTTGTTAATTTTGTAAATGTGCGCGGATGCACCCACCGTTTGTACATCTTGCAAGAGGTTATTTTAATTGCTTGAGCGAAATGGAATGTTATTGTTTATTACCTCATAATTATTTTGATTAACTAGATGTCATCGGTTCTGTGCGTGCATTAGCCCACATACCAGCCAATCACAATGTAAAACAAAAACAATGTTAAAAAAAGATATAAAATAAATCGAAAACAAAAAGCAAAAGAAGACGAAAAAGCAAGCCCGGAGTTTCTTTGTGGCTTTCTTCTCCGGGTCGTCCACCTAGGTAGCTAGAGAAAGCCGCAGGCTAGCTAGGGTAGGATCCTCAGCGGCGAGGATCGCGTTGCCCCCTTAACACGTGATCGGTAATACCGTGGAAGTGATCTGACCCCCCATTTCGAATTCCATCTTTTTACTTCAGCGGCCGCCTGAGATATGGCCCATAAGGGTGCCCTCAGGTATTAGTCGTTTAAATTAAGCTACTGGTTGAGAGCCTTTTACGCTAGCCAACTGCTCGTTGTTTTCAATTCTTTAATTTGATATACTATTGCTGAATGCTTAGTAACTTGCTATTTATTATTTATCTAAGAATAATAAAAATACATGTGACGAAACAGACCGCACGGACGGACTAATTTAAAATATTTTGTTACTTTAATTACTGTTTTTAAACTGTGTTTATGTAATACATTGTGAGCTTGACAAGTACAAGTGTATGTAATACCCAAGTGCTGAATAAATTTGATTATTTCATTTTTATATTTATATACGCCTTTTACTGACACGCTTGTTGAGTTGGCCCTTTATACCACTCGCAAACTATGACGAAATGTTTTTTAATCCCCCTAAAGGCGCTCTTGGAGCAACAGCTGACCAAGTTAAGGGTAGGAGGAAGGCATTCGTAATACACCACACCTCCCCAGTCCAAACCACCCTCGCTGCCGGCCCTGCCACCAGTAAACCCAATGGCAGCGCCGGCAACGTGTGTGGCCAAAAACTACAATCAAAGAAGGTATGTGTCAAACACTGCCCTCCTCCGAAGGCCCCACTAAAAGGGAAGGAAAGCGTCAAACCACCTGTGCCCAAACACACCTCGACAGGCCCATCAGCCACAAAAAGTTCCCCTGGCGCCGCGGTACAGTCTCCGGACGGCTCCGAAGCCTGATGCTGGAAGGCTTAGCGCCAGAAGCAGAAAGCCTAACAAAGGAGTCCCAGTCGGCTATGGAGCGGTCCGGAAACCTGAAGCGAGAAATAAAAGAAATTCTTAACAGGAATCTGTCGAGGTTGCCCCATATCATCATGAAAATGTTTGTCGGTGTGATAAGAAAACACGTTATTCAGCAGCAATAGTCGTATATTTAAATCTTCAGGATTGCACCATTACAACACTTAGCAGACTTTAACTAAATTAATTCACTTCTGTAGTATAATAATTCAAGATACAAACAATATACAACACTTGTTAACAACCTTTCGGTTAGAGCGCTCGGTAAGAACTACCGAACTAGCGACCATTCTGAATGACATGAACGGGAATGAACTGAATGCATCGGCCATGCCGCTCATTCACCTCTTTAAGGCAGATTATATCCTTTTAATAAATATTAAATTAAATACAAAGCAAAATCATACCTTTTTAAGTAAACAAATCACCAAATTTGGAAATCATAACATTCGGCCATCCGACCCTGTGTTGCCTCCTGGCACACAGAATACATAAACATAAATTACAAATACCTTTCTAAAAACAACATCAGCAAATCATAACATAAAAAAAATACAACAGTTTTGAATACAATCATAAAATACATTTTGTCAATAACACATTATTACAAAACAAAAACAAAGTGAAAATAAAAAACTACCACTATAACAATGACAATGTATCGACAAAAATAGTTAAAACAGACAATGAAGTCATTGCTGACCCTCTAAGCCATATCCTGAACATTAGATTAGCTTCAGATATTTATCTAGACAAGATAATAAAACCTCTCTTTAAAAATTGAAAAATTATATGTAAATAAAATACCAGATTGTGCCATAACTACTCAAAAACTATATGGCTCCGGAATCCGAGGATCTGCTTAAAATTGTTTTAAATAATACCTGGACTAAAAAAACTGTTAGCGAAGCTCCAAACAATCTCTTTGCTAAACCAGCTGACTTTGACCATGTTGAGAAAATCTTTAGATACCACTTCTTCACTTCAACTATTTCACGATGGACTTCGTAGTTTAACCATACTTTTCTGAGATCTCCGAGGTGTATCAGGAGGAGCACCTGCTTCATCATCAGTCGTCATCAACATCTCACTGAAACATATACATTCCCCGCGACATAATCCATTCGTAATCATGTTACAATGAATAAATGACTCAAAATCCAGTAAATCATAACAGATGTACAGAATCATTCTACTAAAAACATAGAAAAATAAACACCGTCTTAAAACTTAACCCCGACATAATCCATTCATAATCATGTTACAATGAATAAATGAGTTAAAATCCAGTAAATCATAACAGATGTACAGAATCATTCCACTAAAAACTGTCAAAACTGTCAAACGGTGAAGGTATAGCTCCCAGTAAAAAAATAAAAATCCATTAATATTAATTAAATAAAGTAATAACTGTGCAAGATTTTTGTTGCCCGGAGTGGATTATATTGTGATTAATAAGGACAATTGTTATATAAAGATATAGTCTAATATAAACTTAATTATACAACTTCAACATAACTTGCATCTTAAACTACCTCACAGTGAACTAAAAGTGAAAGTGATATTTAATAAGTACTATAAACTGTCAGTTTAGTGCCTGGATTCGGCCTAATTATATAAATTACATGTAATAACCCACCTTGTTGTATTAATCACATCAAAATACAATCGCGTAGCGCCATCTAGTACCTAACAGAAGTACTAACGCCATCTGTTTACCAGCATCTTATAATGACCAACTGTGCGCATTTCGGTAAATTCTTGTCAGTACGTGGAGGCGCCACCTGCAGTAACTGCAGGAAAAAGTACCATCTTGACTGTGTTCAGCTGTCTGCAGTACCGAAAGCGGGTACCTGGAAGTGTGGCGGATGTCGCGTAAACTCCAATTCCAAGGCAAAAACCCTGAACAAAGAGACGGACGCAAACAGCTGCAGTTCTATGTCGCAAAATAGCCCCAACACCGCATTTGAAGACGCTGGAGAGCTGACCGACTTGGAGCATGAAGAGGATCCGAATGAAGCGCCAATATCGCAGGTGGAATTGCTCAGACAAACTAAGTCTGAAATTCAGCAGATGAGGGCTGAAGTTAGGCGAGATATAAGGAAGCTGACGGATCAGGTATCAGCACTAGGAACGCGGGTGTCTAAGTGTGAGCAACGGGTCAATGACTTGGAAACAAAGATTACAGTCATTGAAAAAAGACCACCCGCCACCGCAACAGATGACTCCGTTAAGCAGCTGGAAAATACAGTGGCGCAGCTGAAATCACAGATTAATGATCGAGACCAGGATCTGCTAAGCTCGGATTTGGAAATCACTAACTTCCCTGAGGATAGGGGTGAGAACATCATGAACACCATTGAACTAGTTGCCAAGAAGCTTGGGGTCACCCTCGAAGCGCGAGATATAGTGTTTGCCGAACGGGTGGGGCTGGGCCCCGGGCGAGCGGCAGAGCCTTGCTCGCCTGGCGCTGGGAGAGGGCCGGCGCCGCGCGCGCGCCGCGTCGTGCTGCGCCTCGCGCGCCGCCAGCTGCGCGACGAGCTGCTGCGCGCGGCGCGCGTCCGCCGAGCTGTCGACACCGAGCACCTCGGCCTCGCTGCACCACCCCAGAGGTTCTATGTCAACGAGAGGCTACCTTATGTCAACAGGCATCTATTCTACCTTGTTCGACAGGCTGCCCAGCGCGTTAATTGGCGTTTCACTTGGACTAAGAATGGCAAAATATTGGCAAAAGAAACTGATGGAAAGCGCACTTTTGCCATACGAACAGAGGCTGACATCCGACGTGTTTTTGGCGAGCAAGCGTTCGACAAAGAAGTATAATATAGCGAAGAGGAATAATGTAAAAAGTGGTACTATTATTCCTCTTACTAATGTGATTATCCATAGTGCTGTCTACATATCATATTTAAAGTTTAGGCTCTGCATATACACCATACTTTACATATTGAATATGGTATATTTACAGAATTTAGTTAAAAGTGGCTTATATAAATATTTACAATTACATTATATTATTCATTTAGACACTATTTTCTTATCTGCTTTTTGTCAATTTTCTAAATTTATAAACGGTTTTAACTTCTATAAATATTTACAATTCCATTATATTATTTATATGGATATTTTCTTATTTGCATTATGTAAATTGTCTAAATATATACACACAGGTTAAAGCTTATTTAACATACAGTACACATTGGTCATCACTCAATACACCTCTTATCAGTACACACACTACTTATTATATACAAATGGTTAAACAAAAACAATTAAAAGTTGGACTTTTCAATGCGGGATCACTCGGAACACGGCATGAGGAGTTCATAGTAGCCATGGAGAATATAGATGTCGACTTAATGGCGATAAATGAAACCTGGATCAAAGCGGGAGAGGAAGGTAGGGCACCATTTGTTCCTAACTTTAGTCTAAAACACATGCCACGTACAGCTATCTCGGGAAGATCGCGAGGCGGCGGCGTTGGGTTTTACGTGCGTCGGGAGCTGCGTGTCCGCGCGTTGCCACACCCGTCTGTACCAACTGTGGAGCAGATGTGGCTCCGGCTGAGCGTAAACACACAATCGGTGGTCGTTGGCACCGCGTACAGGCCGCCCTGGCTCGATGTCAGCGTATTTCTTGACGCCATTACTGATTCTATTACTTCTTTCCGGAATGTTGATAAAATATTATTACTCGGAGATTTTAACATTAATTTACTTGATACCTCCGATAAAAAAGTGAAGCTACTCAACTGTTTTCTACACAGCACCAATCTCATTAATATAATTACGGAACCAACTCATTTTACTGATCACAGCGCGACCTTGATTGACTTGATTTGTACAGATGCCTCTGTCCGTGGAGTATCAGTAAACCACATACCTGACCTTGGAAATCATGCTATAGCCACAGCTGAACTTAACTTTAAGGTTTGTAAGCCTGCCCCCTTCTGGGTAAGATATCGACCATTAACTGACATACTGCAAGACCCATTCCAGTATGATTTAGGATGTATAGACTGGGACTCCATAGGCAAGCTAGGAGATGTCAATTGCATGGTTGAGACTCTAAATAACTACATTACAACTTTAATTGACCTACATGCTCCAGTTAAAAGAATTTTGGTTAAAGAAGCATCTTATCCGTGGATCACCACCACTATTAAAGATATGATGCAATTAAGGGACAAACAGCACACTAAGTCTAAGCGGACCAAATCTGACATTCATATAGAATTCTATAAAAGACTTATATTATCTTATATGAAGTAAGGGAAGCCATTGACAGAGAAAAAACTGCCTACTTTAATACTCATATTAACAACAAAATAAAACAGCCTAAAATTTTATGGAAATCCATTAAAAAAAATTTAACAAAGCACCAAACCCAAAGCCAAGAGTTACCACAGCACTGCAATAATCCTGATCTTTTAAACAATCACTTTTTAAACATACCTGGCAGTGATGAAGTAACTATATCCCATCTTACCCAGTTCGAATTTGACAGGTTTGGCTGTGGTAGTTTTCAAATTCAGTTTGTCAATGAGGAGCAGGTATCAAAGATTATCCATAACCTCAGGTCTAATGCCATGGGAATAGATGACATATCACTAGACATGTTGACACTAACACTGCCACAAACACTGACAACTTTCACGAGAATCATAAACAGGTCAGTGTCAACATCAACTTTCCCCGACATATGGAAGACTGCTATTGTAAGACCTATACCTAAAAAAGATAGTCCCAATGATATTAAAGATCTTCGCCCAATTAGCTTATTACCATGTATATCCAAAATTTTGGAGAGGGTGGTATGTGACCAATTAAGCAAATATGTAGAACAATTTGGTATTTTACCTTCTAGACAATCAGGCTTCCGTAAAGGCCATTGCACAACTACAGCTTTAATTGATGTAATAGATAATATACTCCAGGCCAGGGACCAGGGCATGGGAACAATATTAACATTACTAGACTTCTCTCGTGCATTCGACTGTATAAATAATTCACTACTACTGTCCAAACTGACATACTATGGGTGCAATGTGGAGACAGTTAAGTGGTTTCATAGTTACCTTACAAAAAGATAACAATTAGTACGGATTGGTGGTAACAAAAATAGTTATGAAGCTTCATCCTCACTTTGTCAAGTAAACAGGGGCGTGCCACAAGGCTCAATACTTGGGCCTCTGCTGTTCCTGATATACAGTGCAGACATTGTCCATTCTATAACATATTGCAAATTCCATCAATATGCAGATGATCTGTAACTGTATTTTTCATGCCATCCCACATACTGTCTTGACTCTGTAACAAAAATAAAATATGATTTAAATAGAATATCTAAATGGGCACGTGAAAATTCACTTGTCTTAAACCCATCAAAATCAAAGTTTATGGTTATGGGGTCAAAAAACATCATAAGTCGAATGGAGCAGTATCACCCTACTATTAAAATTGATGGAAACACTATAGATCAGGTATACGAGGCTCGCAATCTAGGTGTTATTTTTGATCCACAATTACAGTTTGAAAAGCATGTGGCAAGTGCAGTTCAAAATTGCTTTTATCGCCTAAAACTGCTGTATCGAATAAGACCATATATAAACACCGACATACGCATATTACTATGTGAGTCACTCATTCTCTCTCGACTAAATTATGCTGACACAGTATATGGAGCCTGTCTACTGGCAAGAACACAAAGGCTAGTCCAGCGGATACAAAATGCCTGTGCTCGTTTCTGTTTTAATGTACCTCCACTAACACATGTAACAACGCACATAAATAGTGGAAACATGTTAAAAATGTCAGCCCGTAGACTACTTCACTTGGCAACTCTAGTATTTGGTGTGATTGCCAACAAAAGACCTGAGTATCTGTACAGGAAATTAACTTGGTCAACAGATGTCAATAGTTATAGAACCAGGTCTTCAGCTCACCTGATCCTAATTCCGAGACATAGGACTGCAGCATTTCGTGGATCCTTTAAATACGCCGCCACAAAGGTCTGGTGCAATATACCTCCTCCGTTGAAGTGCCTACAAACAGTATATACGTTTAATGCCAATTACAAAAAAGAATTGTTGATGCGACAAAAATTGAACTCATAATCTCTCAAACTCAGTTCAAATACTATTTAATTTAATATTTTATCAAGGCAACAGAGACGGGTAAGTTCACCCGTCTCTGTTTCACACTTTTGTAGGAAGGAGTGTCGCAAGATAACCACACACTATTAACGGCTTGTTTAAGCTGAACACAACAATGCCCTGACGCTCACGCAGCGATGAACTCCGACCAGTGAACGCAAATAAACATGGAAGCATTCCTAGCTCGCCAAAATGACCCAACGCAGATTGTGCCACGGGCTTAAAAATTGTGACGCGGAGTTTGCGCACTACAGGCATCAATGGCGGTCGTCTGTCAGTTATTGGTTTCAGCGTGTTTAATTTATAAAAATGCAAATCTCATTTGCATAACAAGAGTGTTGAAATTAGTTATTACGGGTTAGTACATCGCTATATATTTTAATTTATTAAATATGAAGTCAATCTAATTCACACAAAATATATAATAAATTTATAATAATAAATTTTTATTCAAGAAATAATGTGTACAAAATTATATTTACTTAATTTAAAAATAATTAATACTAAGCTATTGACAATTTGTGCCTGTACTAGGTTAAACCTGTACCACAGGCGTTCTAACGGCTTAAAAGGTATACTTATTCTTTGTTAAAAATTTAAATAATATTTAATTATACATACAAATTCAAAAACCTAAGATATAATGTTTAAAAAATTAACTTATTTTAGAATACTAAATAATCCCTCAGTCTCATCATAGCTCAATTTTTGTAAAAAATTGCTGACTGTTTTTTTACAATTTGTATAGTTAAGGTTATATATAGATAGTGACTTATTTATTTTATTGTAAAGATATGGTCCGAGAAAAGGATAAAATCTGTTTGCATAAATAAACTTTGACTCTGATTCACTAGTGCAGATAATATCTTTCCGTCTCTTGGTGTTAGTAAGGTTAGCATTGTAAGTGAGTGTTGTGTGTTGTTTTAAAATTGCACGTTTAATAAATAGTTGGCGGACAGTTAAAACGTTGCATTTTTCATACAGGAGGCACGTAGGAAAAAGGAAAGGTCGAAAAGTTGCAACTTTTAGTATTGCTCGTTGGGCACGTTCAATGATTAACATTAATGTTTTTGGAGCACCACCCCAGGAAGTAATGCAGTATTGAATAATAGATTAACATAATGCCTGATAGACTAGTCTAATCAATTTCATATCAGCAATATGCCGTAGCTTTTTAAATACGAATATGAGTTTCCGTACACGATTTGACAAGGCAAGGATATGTTGTTTAAATGATAGAGTTTCATCAATAATAACACCAAGGTACTTCATGCTATTTGTGTTAGCAATAACTGGACAGTCGCAAGGAACCAAGGGACTGGGACAATATGGTGATGTTGTTATGCAAACGAAACAATTTATTTTTCGACACAAAAAATATGATATATATTTTTATTTATTATAATTATTCATTTTATAACAATCTTAGATAAAATACTCAGCATCTTTAGAGTTAGTTCAAAAGAATGGTAATGGTGGTATTAAAATTACTTGGTTTCTTCAAATTTCTACTTGATCTAAAGTGAAGAGAACTATAGACGAAAGCCGTTCCTTTTGAAAGGATTGCAATTGAATGGAGCCCAAATAAAACGACAAGGGTATGTTCGGTTCATTTCAGCAATGAAGATTTTTCTGTTTCAAAAAAGGGATACAGGAAGCGAAAACAAACACTACGACACGTACGGTACGATTATTCGTTTAATGCATTATAAACAGGCAATTCTATTTTATTTATATATATACAGGGTAACTTGTAAAACACCAACAACCTGGCAGGACTAGATAGCTAAAACCATAAGCAATAACATTTATTTTACAAATTTTGATAATTTGTATTTTTATCTATATCTATATATTATTTTTGTAAAAAGACAATACTAATTTAATTTCACACTTGAATGTTTATAACTCTACGTGTATCGCAAAGATAACGTAACCAGGCGGGTTACGTAATCTTTGCGATGCGCGTAGAGTTAGTTGCTGCTTATGGTATTAACTTCCTAGTCCTGCGAGGTTGTTGGTGTTTTACAAGTAACCCTGTATATATACAAGATCACCTATAATTTCAAGTCGAGTCCTCCACGCGTTTTCAAGATCAAGGGTATTGATAGACAGAGGGACGGACGGATAACAAAGTGATACTATAAGGGTTCCGTATTTTCCTTTGAAGGTACGGAATCCTAAAAGGTCACTACCTACTACTACAACGTATGTAGCACGTTACCCTAACACTACTAGTGTTACGTATACGGAAATTGTAAATAATAATTATAATAAATAATTGACCACAAATTTGTTTTATTTACCTTATTATCATAGCAAACAAACCCATTACTTGCCAAATACCTAAGAAAAGCTCTTGCCGTAAAGTTCAAGAAACTGTATATTTTATCATAATTATATATTATTTTAATAATATCAATCTCACAGTGAATTATTTTCGTTGCACTTTATAGCATAAAACATCCTTCCAACTTCACGTCATAATGTCTACTTTTAAAAGGTGAACCTGAGCGGTAATATTTTTGACCAATCAGAGACGGTATTCCGTTGTGTCAGTTTGATTGGGATATTGGGTCAAGATTTGAGCTTAGTTTCCTTGAAGTAATGCTTCCATGTTTATTTGCGTTCACTGACTCCGACATAATAGCATCGCCATTACACCATCAAAGTAGTTTTCATACTTAATTCACCCTTTATATCGAAAATTACCAATTACCACTATTACCTACACATCAAACATATTTACGCTATAAACTTAGTACTTTGTATTTAGGAATCACAATGAGTTACTGTTCATATAGATTTATAAAATAAAAAATAAAAATAAAATAAAAAAGGTTTTTATTCACGTAGACTTTAAAAAAGCGCTTGTAAATAGTCAGAACATGTTTGTAGTAATATAGTTGTATACATTAGATATTATTTCTAGTAACATAGATATTTAGGTACATCTTGTATGAAAACATTTATAAAATTTATTTTATTACAGAAATGATATTTAGCTAGCTCGTATCAAGTTACTGTCAAGAGATTATGTTTAATTATCTAGTTTAAGTCTAATATTTTTACTACATATTGTCAATGGTTCTGTCTATATTAAAGGTATTATTATTATGACGGACCTTGTGTTAATAACGACGGTCGCGCTTTAATGCTACCACCGGATCCAATGCGCCCCAACTGAGAAGACCCAGCGAAACAAACTCAGTGGGTTCATCTACTACCGGTTTCAACACGACCCACTTGGGACGGCCCGGCGAAACATACTCAAGCGGGCATGAACACGGGATTTGGTCCAATTAGAGTAATTATTTAGTAGGCAAACACAATATATGCTCGATCGGTTGTCTGAATGCTTATTATTTTAGATTATATTTAGGTATACAAAAGATAAACTTCGAAACAATAACATTATTCATTTTGAGACAGAGTCAATAATTTTAAATTAAGTATATGATAGCAATCATTTACAGATAGTTCACGTAACACAGCAGATCAGTCATGTCTATATGGCTACAAGATCTCCAGCGAGCAATGTGCAGGTAGGAAGTGAGAGCCAGACGTCTTTGTCATCGATGTACTCTTTAGTGGTGTAATAACCCCTAGCCATAAGTACACGTTTAATATGTGTTTTAAAACTTGTGTCAGGCAGATCAGTAATTTGAGTAGGAAGCTTGTTATAAAACCTAATACAATTTCCTAAAAATGATTTATTAGTTTTGCTTACTCTAAAGCCTGGCATGGCTAGTTTGTTTTTATTCCTAGTATTTATATTATGCAGTTCACTTTTCTTTTTATAATTATGAATATTTTTTCTAACAAACATTATATTCTGATATATATATTCCGATGGCACAGTATGTATATTTTTCAACTGATTTAAATTCCGCGTCCCTTTTTTCTTTCATCTGACCCAAAGAGTAATTAAACCTGACAGAGAGCATATAATTGACAGAATCAGCTTATAACATGGATTAAATATGTAATGTATACTGGTTGTGACATAGTCGATATTATTATTTTTTGGTGTATATATTGTTATAAACAAGGTATGACAATCATGTCGAGAGTATAACAATCATTTTATTTTAGATACTATGTGTGATTGATATGCATTTAGAAATTAGTGTTAATTTATTAATGTTTTATTGTATAAGTTCGTTTTTCCATACATTTATTATTTTAATTAGTTATAAGTTATAATATTAGTGTCCAGGTACTTTGAAGCTGTACTAACTAACACATCAATTGTCTGTGAGCTATTTTACATGGTTCCATCATAAAACCAGCGCTGCAACAGTTAATGTTGCAGCTAGTGCTGAGGTGGGACCAATTCGGACTCGCACAGATAACCAATAAGGACTTCTGTATGTGTACCTATTTATATATATTATTATGATTGTCTGTACTTGTTTACTGAATAAATGTATTTTCTTTCTTCTTTCTTTCTTTAAAAACATAGAAAAATCAACACCGTCTTAATACTTAACCCCGACATAATCCATTCATAATCATGTTACAATGAATAAATGAGTTAAAATCCAGTAAATCATAACAAATGGACAGAATCATTCTACTCAAAACATAGAAAAATCAACACCGTCTTAAAACTTAACCCCGACATAATCCATTCATAATCATGTTACAATGAATAAATGAGTTCAAATCAAGTAAAGCATAACAGATTTACTGAATCATTCTACTCAAAACAAAGAAAGACCAACAGTCTTTCAGTTCTTTCTTTTCAGTTCTCAACACAGTAAAAGTCTTCTAAACGTTTCATATGTAACAACAAAAATAAATAAAACTGGTTAAATTTTATCGAGTACTACTCATTGACCAGATCACTTGTTTTGATTAGCATAGACTGTTGTAAGCATTCATAGTTGAGTGTGTGACTAGTCGTCAAATAAAGTGTTATTTGACGACTAGTCACACACTCAACAACCAGTAATAACCATAACTATCCAAAACTCCAGTGTATCCATATAGTAAACCCACTAAATAACTTTATCCGACGACTAGCAACCCGCTCATCATCCAGTGAGATACCTACTCACTCAATTAACCAGCGAAGGCACATAGTACGCTTCCAAACTAACTTTATCCAATGACTTTTAACCCGTCCATCATCCAGTGAGATACCTACCCACTCAATTAACCAAGAAGGCACATAGTACGCCTCCAAACTAACTTTATCCGATGACTATTAACCCGTCCATCATCAAGTGAGATACCTACTCACTCAATTAACCAGCGAAGGCACATATTACGCCCTCGAACAAACATTATCCGACGACTAGCGACCCGCTCAACATCCAGTGAGATACCTACTCACTCAATTAACCAGCGAAGGCACATAGTACGCTTCCAAACTAACTTTATCCGATGACTTTTAACCCGTCCATCATCCAGTGAGATACCTACCCACTCAATTAACCAAGAAGGCACATAGTACGCTTCCAAACTAACTTTATCCGATGACTATTAACCCGTCTATCATCCAGTGAGATACATACTCACTCAATTAACCAGCGAAGTCACATAGTACGCCCTCTAACTAACATTATCCGACGACTACCGACCCGCTCAACATCCAGTGAGATACCTACTCACTCAATTAACCAGCGTTGTCACATAGTACGCCCTTAACAAACATTATCCGACCACTAGCGACCCGCTCAACATCCAGTGAGATACCACCTCACTCAATTAACCAGCGTTGTCACATAGTACGTCCTTTAACAAACATTATCCGACGACTAGCGACCCGCTCAACATCCAGTGAGATACCTACTCACTCAATTAACCAGCGTTGTTACATAGTACGCCCTTTAACAAACATTATCCGACGACTAGCGACCCGCTCAACATCCAGTGAGATACCTACTCACTCAATTAACCAGCGAAGTCACATAGTACGCCCACTAACAAAACTGAACTATCATAGCAGTCATTCAAGTAACCAACAATTTTCGTCTACATAATGTTGCTTGTAATTAATGATACTATAAATAAATGTATTCCACCGATTTCCATTCAAATCTTTCAAGAAGCTTATGAATGTAGTCACAATGGTGTTAAAATTCAATTTTATCCATCTCGCACGCATACAATACGTTCGGTCACCATATGCAACAATGTGCTTATTCATTAGTACCACGTACCCGCAGTCACGATTACATAACACAGTTAACAACACAGCATAGTCCATTATCAGAGAGTTGCCCTGACGGTATGGGTAACGCTAGGCCATTAACAAATTGTGATATAAAATTCTTTCGTCTCATCGGAGGACGTAATGGACACCTCCGGGACGATTATTTACCAAATCAGGGAGATGGTGGACGCAAAGACCTCAAGAAAACGGGTGGACCGTATTCGAAAAATTAAGGATAAAAGGGTGATATTAGGGTGTGCAAATAGAGAGGACTTGCAGGAGGTGACTGCAAATCTGAAAAACTCGCTTACCCAACCGAAAGAAGCAGAGGCGAAATTTAAAAATCCGCTACTGGTACTCACAGATGTGCTGGCGTTTAACACAGACGATGATGTTGTGGGGTCCATCAAAAATCAAAACGGGCACCTACTTGGCGACCTATCCCCTCAGGAAATAACCGTCGCAGTGAAGTACAGGCGTAGGGCGAGGAATCCAAATGAACATCATGTTGTTTTGGATGTCTCACCCCCCGTGTGGAGGAGGCTGATTGGGGCGGAGAGAGTTTACGTCAACATTCAGGGTGTTTGACCAAAGCCCGCTGATTCAGTGTACCCGATGCCTCTGCTTCGGTCATGGACGAAGCCTCTGCACGGAGAGCCTGAATAAAACTCTTATTCCAAGACGGAGACATTTACTCAATGTATCAATCACGAGTATACTAATTTGTGCGAACGAAACCATACCGCCTTTCAGCAAATTGTAGAACGCCATCTAGTGATATTTTTTGTAACTATTTTTATTTATAATGTTACATTAGTTGCGTTATTCTTTCGGAACTGTACATTCCGCCCACCATGGACAGTATGGTACATTGTTCCCGCCCACCATGAAACAACCTTTTGTATGATATTTGCGAACATTAAGTATTAATCTAGCATTAACATCATGGTGGCTAGGAATATAACATAAATAGCTTTAATTAACGTATCAAATAATTTGGTTTACAGTTTGACATAGATACTCTTAGAAAAAGAATAAAACATTATAAACATTACACAGTCAGTAACAACCTGTGACAACAATATTCTTACAAATAAATATTTCTATTCTATTCTAAGGTTAGGTAGGTAATCTTAGCTTACTTGAATAAAGATTGAATTGAATCAATGTAACTTATTTGACTAATAGACTACTGACAATGTTTATTGTATTTAATCTAGTGTCCATAAATGTGTGACTATTATAGATCTGTATAAATAGTGATAACATGACCATGTGCTACTGATACCTACAGTAATGGAAACATCTGATAACGTAAACATTACTCAGAGACACAAAATTAAACACAATTTTGGAACCCCGGAATGTATTTATGGAGACTCGATGAATTCTTCTTTTCTAACGAATGACTCGAATGCTGCACGTAGCTTGCCGGACCTTTCAAGAGCGTTATTAAACAGTGAAGTGGAAGAGTTGAGGAGTGAAATAACGAATTTAAGATCCGAATTAGAAAAATCGCAATGCGAAATAGACAACTTAAATACAGAAAACCATTCTCTTCAAAAGACTATACAATTTCAACAAAATAAAATCGATAAACTTAAATTATTATGCAGAGAGTATTCGAGTGGAAAAAAATCTACCAAAACTTATAAATCTCGGTCGCAAATCAAGTCGCAAAGATACCCACCTATACCAAAAATCAATCTTGATGAAAGCTATGACAACTTAGCCATTGCACCAAGTTGTAGTACTAATATTCTGAAATACTCAGAAGTAAATCAAACAGAATTTATATGCGTTTCGCCCGGGGTCACAGAAATTAATAGTTCAGCCGAGTTGAGAAAAAGTAGTATCTATGAAGTAAATAAACCTGCACCGTATACGTCATGCGTAGAACATGAGTTAAATCAATCAATAAGAAAAAGAGTTCTAATATTTTCGGATTCGTTTGATTCAAAAATTGGCTGGATCCTCCTTCTTCGTGTCAACTATAAGCAAACCTGGCGCTACAACTGACCGACTTTTGGAATCGTCCCTTGAAATGTGTAGAGACTTTACTAAATTTGATTATGTAGTAATAGTGTGCGGAAATAATGATAGGGACCCATTAAGAATGCAATCCACTTTATACTTTTATCTCGACAAACTAGCACACACAAATGTTTTAATGTGTGATATAAAAAGAGGCAGATTTCTAAATGAATGGAAATTACGACAAACTTTTAATTACGTTTGTTCTCAGTTCAGTCACAGTATTTTTGTGAACTTAAATAACAAGGTTCCGTATAGAGCATTTTATACAGTAATGTGTCGGTTTATTTTGAGAGACATACTACATCTAAATTATAAGTATAATTATAAACAACATATTGAGTCAAATTTGCGTTACATTGAATATGAGTCTTGTAGCACTCAAACTGACTTTTTAAAACCTCAGCTTTCTACAGTTGAAACCCAAACAGAAAACTATTTATTTCGAGACTAACGATAACTTTACAATATTGCACAATAATATCCAAGGTATGAGGTCAAAAATAAGTGATTTAGAATTGCTAGTTGAATCAAGAAACATTGACGTTATCTGTTTGAGTGAAACATTTTTACGAGAAAACAATCAAGAAGTATTGCAAATATCCAACTATAAATTAGCAACATATTTTAGTAGAAAAAGTAAATGTCGCGGTGGAGTCTGTATCTATGTAAAAAAATCCATTAATTATAAAAAACTTAATTGTATCTCAGATCTGTCAGTCGAAAATCATTTTGAATGTTGTGGTATAATTATCCCGGAAACAAATTGGTATGTACTGTGTTTGTACAGAACACCAACTAGTAATATTAATCTTTTTATTGAAAAACTAAAAATTTTGTTATTTAAACTAACAATCGATCAAGATCCAGGAACAAAAAAGTATTTATTTTGGGTGATTTTAATATAAACACACTAGATAGTAGCAACAAAAGTAAACTTTTTAAAAATACATTAAAAATGTTCAACCTGCATTTAGCTATAAACCAGCCAACTAGAATAACACATCGATCTGCAACATGTATCGATAATATAATTACTAACCATAAAAAATATAAATCAGAAATATGGGATTTAGGAATTTCAGACCATACAGGTCAAGCAATAAAGATCCCATGCAATATAAGTTTCAGAGAAAAGTACTGGTTTAAAATGCGACGTAATGTCAACTATTATATTGATATATTTTTAAAATACATCTCTCAAATAAATTTCAATGATGTATTCCAACATACAGATGTAAATATAGCGTATGAAGCTTTTCTAAATACATTCACCCTAATTTTCAAGCTTTGTATCCCTCTCCAAAAAATTAAAATGCATTATAAACGTGGTAAATCATGGAAAACCAAAGGTATTCTAATATCAAGTAAAAATAAAAGAAATATGTACCTTCAAACAAAATCCACCAATTCTCACGAACATAAAGTGAGATATAGCAACTGCTGTAAAATTCTAAAACGTGCAATAAGGGAATCAAGAACAAATGCAAATATTAAATCCATTGCCAACAGCTACAACAAAAGTAAAGCCACTTGGGAATTAATTAGACAGCAAACCCAAATTACAAACGTTCTTAAGCCAACGGTTGACTATATTGTGCAAGATGAAAATATTATACACTCACCAAAGAAACTAGCATGCTTTTAATGATTTCTATATTAATCAACAACTCAATATTGTCTCTCCGTCTCTCCGTCTCTCCGTCTCTCCGTCTCTCCGTCTCTCCGTCTCTCCGTCTCTCCGTCTCCCCGTCTCCCCGTCTCCCCGTCTCTCCGTCTCCCCGTCTCTCCGTCTCCCCGTCTCCCCGTCTCTCCGTCTCTCCGTCTCCGTCTCCGTCTCCGTCAATCAACAAACCTGTATTAGTGTTAGAAAGAAATTTAATGATTTGCTTTTTTTGCTGTTACGAGACTTATTGGCTGGTAGCTGATGTAATAAGGAGTAACTTCTAGCTGTGCCCCGCGGTTTTACCCGCGTTAAACTTTATAAATTATCACAGCTCCTCCAGATTGTAGATCACGCCCCAGGTATCCCTTTAAAATAATATTCAATGTACAGTTTTGACATTCTAACGATTTAATTATATGTATGGGATAAGTAAAAATATAATGAAATTAAGTAGACGCTTTTATAAAAAAAAATAAAGAATAGGGTCAAGGTAATTTATTTATTCTAACAATTTTAGCATCAATTTTAAAACTATCGCTATCATTACTCTGATGGATGAGATTCATTTCTTTCTAGAGAAGCAATACAAGGCAACATTTGATCAGCAGCTACAGTAGTCAGTTGTTTGTTCTTTGTACCAGTAAGGCCTGGAACAGCTGCAACTCTGCACCGAAACTACTCTGTATGGGCCTACGTACGCGGGGAGAATCTTTTTACTCTTGCCATCGTTGACAAAAGCGGTATTCGTGATTTTAACGAGTTCACCTTCACTATAAATACGATACTAATTTCCAGAGTAATCGTACACCCCAAAATTTGGCCTCTTCAAATCAAAATTGGATGTGCTCAGAGCGAGATTAAGAAGGCTAGAAGTAATTCCTGGAGAGAGTTTTGTAATAATATTAACGAGACTACTTCAACTAGCGAAATGTGGCGGCGCATGAAGTGGTGAAAAGGGTATTGCAACCCAGGTTATCAAATTGGGGAGACAACTGGAAATAGTCTATACTACATCAAGCCCTCGTTTAGTTCATCTAATTTATATTTAGCCAAAAATATATCATTTGAAGAACCGAATCGTGCTATCAAAAACCCTTGTTTTTGAATAAGAAATCATCATCGCCTGGGACTGTGTAAGGACACAGGCCCAGGCGATGATGGTATTTCTTATTCAATATTGAGACATCTCCCAATAATGGCAAAGGAAGTTTAACTGCCATATATAGCAAATTTCTTGTTTCCGGCTGTTGTCCAGATCAGTGGAGACCAAAGTTGTCCCTATACCTAAACCAGGCAGCAAATTAGCTTCTGGGGTTGGGCCTATAGCTCTTATATCATGTCCTTGTAAAGTCTTTCATACTATCCTAACACAGATTAGAGTAGTTTTTGGAAAAGAACGGTAGTTTTTCTAAATTGACCGTTGGGATTAGAAAATCAAGATATTGTTTAGATAGTCTAGTCAGATTAGCTTCTCAAATTCAGTTAGGGTTTGGTGATAATTTGTATACTTTAGGGTGATACAAGTAGTGTATATAATAATGTTGATGTTTCGGTTTTATTACACTCATGAGATAGTATTGGGGTGGTTTCGGAAATTTGTAATTATTTATGGGATTTTTTTGAGGTCCAGAGAATTTGTCATTTAAAAGCACAGTATTACAACAATTACTGGCCAAGGACTCGCGCAAGGTGACCCCCTATCTACTTTTTTATTCAATGTGTCTACAATGCATATTTGTCATGATATCAGTAATGTTTTCATATCTCAATATGCTGACGATTTTGTGTTATATGGGTCAAACAAATGATACAGATTTGTATGGAAGGAAATCTGAAGAAAATAAGGAATCTTTAGTTTGTTTATTTAAAGGGGATTTAGTCGACAGGATATTACAATTACTCTCAAAGGTATGAGGTTACAATTAGTAGATAGTGTTAAGTATTTAGGCATTTGGTTTGATAGATCTCTCAGGTGGGGTAAAAATATACGAAATAATTCATAAAACTTGAGGATATATAAATATAATTAAGGTATTGGCTCGTTTTGACTGGGGTTTCCAACCAGTCCACTAAGAATTATATCGGTTATATTAATATTTTGTCGGTCATTAGAGGTCTTCTGGATTATGGGAGTTTCCTTTTTGACCCTAGTGTTAAAAGCGTAGTATAAGCTTGACAAAGTACAAAACCAATGCATGCGTGTTATTGATGAGTTCATAAAAAGCACTCTAATATATGTTATGGAGTCTGAACTTAAGACATTATCTAGCAGGAAAGTACTGGTTGAGAATGTTTTCCCTTCAAGATAATAATATTGATGATTTGTATGATCAGTATATTAGAGTCTTAAAAGAAGCCGCTGCTTACTATAGTAAGAGTCATTAAAATCTGTTTCTGTATACCGTACAAAAGATTTAGAAATGTTTGGGCTTCATACTTGGGTACAAAATATTAATCTAGATTCTAAATTACACTTTTATTCAAGGTTGTACTGAATTGAATTAAGAGCAACTTTAAGGGATGTAAGTAATTAATTAATTAACAACAAATACAGGGGTTTTTATAACATATATAATACTGATGGATCAAAGTAAAGGCATGGTATAGGAGCTGCACTGTATGACCCACAGTCACAAGTTAATATTAAATTTAGAATCGATACAGATATCTCAATGTGTGCCGAACTTTTTGCGGTCTCTGAAGCTCTTTCATATGTCGATAGCATTAGTTATGATAAGTTTGTAATATTAACAGACGCTAGAAGTGCTCTTACCATATAACATATTAGTCTCTTAAAAAATTGGAACGGTCTGATAAAACTCTTTCAACTGTACACATTCAGTGGATTCCATCCCACGTGGGACTTTGTGATAATGAGGTGGCAGACAGACTCGCTAAGGAGGCTATATTGGATGGTATAGTACACAGTATTGTACCATTTTATACTGATGTATTGCCCTTCCTGAAGGAACTTATTCTTAATCTTTGGCGTGAATACTTCGAACATACATCACTAGTTAAAGGTGGTTGGTTTGGAATTCTTCGCCCAGAGCCCTTCCAGTATCCTTGGTTTGAGTCTTCTATCTTAGATCGAAGCACTATTGTACTAAAGAAGATGTATGTATATATACTTGTTGATGGAGTGTGTGCGGAACGAGTCTTTCAGAAGGCGCGTTTTTAGTAATGTAATCCTCCATAATGTATGCAAATGTAATATAATGTTGGCGGCGCCTAGATCTAAGACTGCTCTAACCCTTTACAAATTAGCTAAGGTAGGCTTGAAGGCTAGGTCTCAGGCTGGGTCGTAGTCTTTCAGCCTGGTGCCTTATGATTAGAAGCAGTTTATGAAATTGTTTCGCGACTATTAAAAATTGGTTATAGTTATATTATTATGTGCTGAAATTGTGATAATTTTGTTAAACTTTAAATATGCTATGCTCTGTATTGCCCGATCATCGAATTATATACTTGATTAGTTGTTATTTAATAGCTATAACTTGGTGTTGTATTGTATGAGGACGACATTGTCATTTTATTTGTGTACAAAGTCCTTTAATAAAGATTAAAAAAAACGAAATCAGAACTAGAAGAACGATTAATCTATACATATAATGAAACCGTAGAAAAGTTAAACTGTACATTGAATATTTTTTAAAAAGGATACTTGGGGCGTGATCCACAATCGATATCAAAGCCAAAAATAAAGTTATTAGAATTTTTGTCTGTTTATCTGTTTGTCTGTATGTGTGTCCGGGCTAAACTCAACAAGTACTGCATGGACTTCAAATTTTGCATGAAATTACTACGAGGTCAGGTCAACATATGGGGTACATATTATCACGCTATCACCTACGGGGGAGGAGCTGTGATAATTAATAAAGTTTAACGCGGGTAAAACCGCGGGGCACAGC
Source organism: Pseudoips prasinana (assembly GCA_951640165.1). NCBI lineage: Eukaryota > Metazoa > Arthropoda > Insecta > Lepidoptera > Nolidae > Pseudoips > Pseudoips prasinana. The sequence continues at coordinate 14,017,040 of OX621254.1, forward strand.
TAGTTACAAGATACTATCATGAAACATGAAGAAAATACAATAGACACTTTATTAGAAGAAAAGTCTAGAAGAACGTCGCAACAAGATAAAATGAAAATAGGAACTTTAAATTAAAAAATAAACTTCCAGAAGTATCAAGTATGCCTTCTTGTTCCAATGACACATTGACTCAAATTTTGTACACACAAACTGAAATAGTGAGAAATTGCGCAAAATGTTAACGTAAATGCATCGACGGCATTTCAAGTGTTCAGTACAGCAGACAAGTCAACCTATATTTGTCGGCACCTTTTTTTGTCGGTAAAATGCATGAAAATGCAACAGAACTGGTGAAACCAGTTGAATGTTTAGTTAATGCTTCAATGAGACTAAGAGGTAAAGCTAGCGACTGGCATAAAGTCATAGGCAAAAATGTAGATTCATGGCGTGAACGGAAAGAAAAATTAATCGGTATATTCAATGCAAAATTGACTTTTGCGAATTTATTATATATCAACACAGAAGGGTATTACAGCCTACAGAAACTTTACTGGATTACATTTAATATAAAAATGCTTTATTTTAGAAATCTACTAAGATTCTAGATGCAGGCAAGGTCTCTTTGACCTTTGAAGGGGATCGTGGATTAGCAATGGGCAGTACCTTTGACAGCGCTGTAAGACCGTCGAACAATTGTTAGATCATGCGTCGGCGTTGGATCATATGTATAAGAAAAGTTGCATTTAGCACCTACATCAATAAAGCTCAAGTAAGTAAAGGAGATGGTGCCACTTGCCACAGTAATCATCGGCTCCGGATTTTTTTTATTGTTTGTAAAACCAACAGCTATACATAAAAAATATTACTGCTATAATAGGAAACAAAGCCAATTACAGGTTTCCACGGATAGAGACTGATACACACATACAATGCTTCAGATTTTATTAAAAGGGTCAAAATCAAACTTTACATAATTTATTAAAATCCTTGCTTACTCGCACGATATATGAATTTTGCCTATAATTAGTCTACGAAAATGGAATAGATATAGGTGTATTAAATTTAGGCGATCTTTGGGGAACGTTAAAGTGCAGTTTCTGTAAAATATGGTGACAGTCAATCTCATTAGATAATAGCTTTAATAAAAACGTGCAATAGGCCAAACTCCTTCGATTTATTAGAACTTGAATGTGGAACTTCTTACATAGGTCTAAATAATTATGTTTTTAAAATAGTAACAATATTAGACAAATACACTTAGGGTTTTTGTATAATATTGTTATATAATCGAGTTAAGTGTACCATAAATCATACCAATTAATGTTTGTGACAACTATACGGAATTACTAAAGCAATAAACCATTACAGTATGGACATCAGTCTTACTTAACAAACCATTAAAATAATATAAAACAAAATAAATGTAGAGACTAGAAGAACTAAAAAAGAAGTACCTACTACATATCAAAATAAAGGAATTCACCACAAATAGCGAGTATTTTTTAAAGAATTGGTTGATAATATCAACCGCCATACACACTAACTTAACTTTTAAAAATTGAACGTTGGACTTAAGAAATGACTGTCAATACAATATAATATGTCACACGTAGAGCTCTTATATAGCATTAGAAACAGCGTCGGATTGAAATCGGCGTGGTAGTTCAAATCGACCACCTAATAATAACCTTTTTGTGACAGATATTTGTGTTGAAAAAGATGACTGATGGGTAATAAAATAAACTAAAAATTATTTACCGTATTTATCAAGTATATTTTTTTTAAGTATACTAAGTACAACATATGAAGACCGAGCGTCTGTTTCAAGCCGCACAACCACTCGCATAAATAACTGAACAAATATAAGTAAGTAAAGTATCAATCAAGAAGCAGCAAAAGACACTACCTTGAATTCATCGTTCAGAAATATCTTCATAAGCGTCACCTACACACGTGACTTATATGCAAATATTCATGCAGTCTAAACCTAACAGCTAACTGATTAGAAAGCAGACTGACTGAGTAGAATCTTGTGTTTAAGTTGCTAATTAAACAAAGACCATCATAGTCTGAAACTACCCATACCATTCAATGAAACTAGCATTATAAATAATATAACACCAGATGGCAGCACCAGCAGTTAACAAAATTTATCCATCACGGACAGTGAAATCCTGAAAGAGTCACATCGAAAAATTAAACCTAGAATTGTCCGCAGCTCATGAAGAGATAGCCCAACTGTCCCTTGAAAACTCAAATCTTAAGAAAAATATTCAAGCCGAAAATACGAAATTATTAAAAAAGGAACTAGAAAAGTAAAAATAGAAAAAAATAGAGACACTACGAAACCAAAAAAGAAAACCATCGTCACCCATGCAATCTACGCCAATACGAATACAGAAATTAGATTCAACACAAGATTATCTTAATGGAATTCAAAATAATAAAAGGTACACAGGAGATCACGGACAAACAAACTCGTACAAAAAAGGGAATAAGTTCAAATGGATGGTGAGAGAAAGCCAAGGATATGTATTATAAGTAGCAATAAAAGAAATAAAATACTACAAATAGCAGAACAGACATTTGGGAATATGAAAATTTGCCATCATTTTTCGACAAACTGTGGAGTTGAGCAAGTTATTGATATCTTTCAAGCAAGGTTAGCTTTAATAATCTGCTCCATCTAGATAATCAAACTCCTAATAATAATTATGTTCAGTTATCCGACTCCAAGTATGACCTTTCCAATGACTTTACCATGTTCTCTAAATTAATGGGACACTGAATAATTATGGAATGCAAAATATTTTAAAAAATCTAGCATACTTTGTAGATATAATCTCTGTAGATGACACGTATTCACAAAGTAACACGTGTTATGATTTCCAAATAATTGGTAACATTTTTGGCGATTTGTTTTGACTGTTAATGTCTCGATATCCAGTGGCTATGGTCTTGCTGCCTCAGTCTTACGATATGGGTAAATTTTCTGGGGTAACTACTAATAGAGATATGGCTTTTAAGTGTCAAAAACGGGGTATACGTGCCACGTTTGGGCTGAAAGTTACAGCTTGCTGCAGACCATTGTTCGTAAAACATAAAATTCTGACCTTACCAAGTCTTAATATATTAGAAGTGAGCATGTTTGCAAGGTCGAATCCTAATTTATTTCTCCGACTATCAGACATTGTCACGCGCAATAGACGTGATAACTACACTATACGTCCACAGTGCAAAAACTGCACTTATGGGAAAGAGTACCTTATGTATGGCACCAAAAATTTATCATAAAATTCCAAATGAACGGAAAAATGGGAATGATAACATGTTTAAAAGTAATAATTATAATTTGACAGATTTTTTGCCCGATAAATTGTAAATGTGACTTGACTTAATTATTCGAAATTCTATTAGTTACATAAATTAAGACTGATTGACATTTCTTTTTTTTTTTTTTTTTTGAGGCTCTCATTGCCAGTTGCTCTCACCGGTCCGTAAGTGATTGGCGAGGTTAAGCAACTAGGCTCGCGTACAGTCCATATGGGTGACCGCCAAAGTGGTTTAATTTGTGAGCGTCTCCGTGCTTCGGAGGGCACGTTAAGCCGTCGGTCCCGGTTATAGCCATTGGGTAACAGTCGTTAAGCCATGTCAGAGGCCTACTGGGCGGCTTGAACAACTCTGACACCAGGGTAACCACTGCCCATACGATAAGCAAGCATTTCTTTTTTATTGTTATAATTTAAATAATTCACTTATTAAATTTATATCCTATTTTTACACCTCATGGCAGGGCATGTTGATCCCATATACTATGTCTGTATGTAACATCCTGTACTACACATGTTTTATGCAAATAAATTTATCTTTATCTTTATTTATTTATTGCTATTTTCATGGGTTTACAATAGGTGTTACAGGTATATTTGTTTCCAACATGAACCCTGTTAGGGCACAGCAACACAACACAATATAAATAGTTATTTCTAAGGTCAGATCGTAATTCTAGTTAACATTATAAGTACATATTTCAATAAGTGATAAAAGTAAATAAGTAGTCATAGCAATATAAGGTACGATAAATTAATAATAATACAAATATATGTTCGTCAATTTAATTAAATTTATGGTATTACGATTCTAATAATATTGTGAGACAGTAGGAAGGAAAAGTTATTGAGATTATATTATTGCGTCGGTATTATTTTAAGGTTATAATAACATTTTTGTATTAAATATTTATGCAGTTCATGTTTAAATTTAGTTTCAAAATCAATATTTTTTATTTTGTCTGGTAATTTATTAAATATTTTTACGCTCATGGCATAGGGGCCAGAATGAAACATGGCAAATTTTGAGGCGGGTATAGCTAGTTTGTTTGGATCCCTACAGCTGCGTTGATGCGGTCGTTGGCTACTCGCCAGGGGGAATAAGGATGGGTGGTTTTTTACAAATTTACACGTTTCCAATATATACATACATGTGAGTGTAAGGATGTTGAGTTTAACAAAATACGGTCGACAGCTTTCCATGGAATCTATATTTGCCAAGATTCTGACAATTTTTTTTTGTAAAATAAATAATTTCCCAGCCTCAACACTATTAGCCCACAAAATAATACCATAGTTCAGCCGTGAGTGAGCATAGGCATAGTAAGCTGACATAGCAGTTTTTAAATCAGTACTTTTCTTTAATTCATATAAGGCATACACAAATCTCGATAATTTTGAAGTAATGTCTTCGATATGGGCTTTCCAGTTTAAATTTTTATCTATTACAAGTCCTAATAATTTAAATTCTTTGACATTTTCTAGTTGAAAGCTATTGTATGAATAATTCAACTCTAATTCACATCTTTGGTATGGTCTGAATTGCATCAACTTTGTTTTTGAAAAATTTAGTTCTAAATTATGTTCATTTAGCCAGCTCACCACTGACGAGATGTTGTCGTGTATAGTCTTTTTTACATTTTCATTTTCGTCACAAGGGAATAATAGGGATATGTCGTCAGCAAAGAGAACGGAGTGTGAGTTTATTTGTTTTGGCAGGTCATTGATGTAAATTAGAAATAGTATACAACCTAACACACTGCCTTGAGGTATAGACATCGTAACGTTGGCCTTTTCTGACTTGACGTGTGTAATGGTTCCGCTACGTGGATCGTGGTATTTTACTTCAACGTATTGTTTGCGGTTATCTAAATACGAGTAAGGAACCATTGATGTGCTATACCCCTAACTCCTATATGATACAATTTCTTTAATAATACTTCGTATGAGACGCGATCATATGCCTTGCTCATATCAAGTAGAATACCTATGGCGTACTTGTGGCTACTAATTATCTCTAGGGCTTTTTGAATATATTTGTATACTGCCAATGACGTACATTTATTTCGCCTAAATCCATTTTGGCTCTCGTTGAATATTTTATATTTTTCGCAAAAGGAGTAAAGGCGTTTCGTCATAGCAGGCTCAAAAATTTTGGAGAACGTGGAGAGAAGAGCTATCGGTCGGTAATTTTCAACTTGTGTCTGGGCGCCTTTTTTTAATATCGGTTTAACAATCGATATTTTTAGAAGATCAGGCACAACACCTTGCTCAAACGATTGGTTGACGAGATACGTTAATGGTAAGGTAAACTCTTCAGCGCATGATTTTATGACAATTGGTGGTATATCGTCGTGGCCAACACTGTGTTTATTTTTCAGGTTTTTTATTATTAACTTTATCTCTTTTGGATCGACAGGTCGGAGGTAAATAGAGTTTTCACTCGCTGGTGTAATAGTGTGGCCATTTGGAATAGTGCTAACTTGTCCCGAATTTGCCTTTCCTACAGATAAGAAATAATTGTTAAAGCAATTGGCGGTGATGTTGGCATCCTCTGTCAGATTATTTCCTACATTCAACTTTATATTTTTCTGAGATGTTTTTGGTAGTTTATTTGTACGTTCTTTTATTATATGCCACATCATTTTTGTCGTATTTTCTGTCTTTTTCATTCTATGAATGTAATTTAGTTTTCGCGAAGAGACTATTGTCAGTTTAAGTACTTTTTCATATTTATTGTAAAATAATTTTTAGTACTGGGTGGTTAGTTTTAGTTATTAGTATTTTTAATTGACGTTTATGTTTACATGCTATTTTAAGTCCAGGTGTAATCCATGTTTTCCTCTGTTTATTTCTTAGCGCCGTCAGTTTTTTTGGAATGCATTTATTCAATAAATTATATAGTGTATAATGGAAGATTTATAATTATCGTTAATATTATGATTAAGGTTAAATACAGAATTCCAATCTAATTTTTGTACTTCGGTCTTAAATTTTGTAATATTATATTATATGAAGTGAATTTTCTCTGATTCATATACCATGTTTTCTTTTCTTCAATTGATATTTTATTGTTTGGTATCGACACAAGAACACCCCTGTGATCGGATATTCCAAGTTCCATTACCTCAACAGTCTTTTCATATCGATAGTTGGTAAATATAAGGTCGATACAAGAGGAAGTATTATGTGTAACTCTTGTCGGTTCAATTACTTGTTGAGAGAAGTTACAGCTAGTCATTGTATTTAAAAGGGTCAAGGACGATGTATTTTTTTCCAAGATATTGACATTAAAGTCTCCTCCGATTATAACATGTTTTCCTTTATCTTTTGTGTTAATTTTATGTAGTAGTTTACCTAAAGACTCATAGAAAGTTTCTATTTGCCGGTTTTTTTGGGGCCAGTATATCACAACAATGAGGATGTTTAATTTTGGTAACTCGATAGCACACGTTTCAAATAGATATTCAACAAAAATATTTGTTATATCATGACGTTCTTTAAATTGAGTATTATTTTTTAGGAAAATACAAACTCCTCCGCCTTCATAATTTTTACGGCAGTAGCTAGAGGCTAAATCAAATCCTTCCAGGCTTAGTAGATCCTTTTTTGTATCGGTTATCTAAGTTTCAGTTAAACATAGTCCTAGTATATTATTAATTTCGTCTGTTACGGATTCTAACAAGTGTCTCTTGTTTTTTAAACTCGAGCATATTTTGGTACAATACTTTATAATTGTTGAAGAAAGGAATTTTTATTGCTAGTTAAATTATTATTAGGAAATATGTTTATATTAGGAATAGTTGGTATTTCAGGGGGACTTTTAACCCATGTCATCAATGGTTTTACCGTAATATTACTTAACTTAATCGATTTAAAGTAGTTTAATATTGTATTTTGTCGATATGTTTTATTAGTTTTAAGAAGGTCTCTATGTTTAGTTTTTACATTTTTATTTTTGTAGCTGAGAAATGTTTCGTTATATTCTAGAAGATTTATTTCTATATTTAATTTGAAGCATAATATCTTTATGTAATGATAATTATTCCATCTCACAAAATTATTATAGTATATGTCTATATACTTACAATTTTTGTAGTAGGAATTTAATAATTTTATATAATTATTTAACAGAGATTCATTCAGATATTTACTCCGTTGTATTTTAAGCAAATATATCTGTTTACATTTTTTCAACTTGTTCAGAGTAATAGTTAATTCAGAAAAAGTTTAAAAGGATCTTTGTCATTTGCTCCTACGGATAAAATTATTATATCGTTCTCAGTTAAATTATGAGAGAGGTCTTCAATGCTGCTTAGTATTTGAGAGCTTTGGGCGCCCGGTTTGCTTATGGTTAATACAGTGTAGCTGTCATTCCAGTTACAGAATCTACTTTCAATAAGTGGTTTTGATATTCCGCGTACATACTCATCACCTAGTATTATAATTTGGGCTTTTGGTGTAGATATTCTTTCAAACTTCATGTTTTGGGGATTATCTTCAATAGTTTTCCGAGTCGAAGTCACATTTTCCATCGAAGAAGTTTGTAAAAGGTCTTGTTTGAACTGTGTGATATGGGCCGAGTTCAGTGCTAAGGTATTTTGTGTCAAGGTTAAATGTTCAATATTCTGGGAGGTATAGAGTCTTGAGTTGGTTCTAAATTGTCGGCTATGTTTTGCGCTAGGGAGTAATTAAGTTTTCGGGAACTTTGAAGTAATTGTTCTTCTAATTGTGTCACGATGCGATATTTTTTCTTTCTTCTCGAAATAGGGGTCATCATATTATTTTCTTCGAAATTTACCTTCTTATAATTATTTATTATCGCATGGCACTTTTGTAGTTCATCCTTAAGTTTGGTTATTTCAATGCTTAAGTTGTCAACCTCGTTAGCTGTTTGTAGGTCATTTCTTAATTTTATTATTTCTAAATTATTTTCTTCAATGTAGGTGTTTGGCTCACTCATTATTGTAATGTCACTAAGTGGTGAAGAATTACCGATGTTTTGAAATGTCTAACAAAGAGTTGAATCGCTTTTTCTCGGCTCGTCTTAGTGTAATATTACTATCCATTTTATTAACCGACTTCCAAAGGAGGAGGTTCTCAAGTTCACCGGTATTTTTTTTTTTTTATTTATGTACACCGATTACTCTGAGATTTATGATCCGATTTACGTGATTCTTTTTTTATTTGATGCGGAATAGTTGCCATTTGCTCCCATAAAAATTTGATATAGATTGGCCCAGTAGTTTTCATTTTATGGACATTTTTGTATGAAATTTTTTGTTTAAGTGGACGATGTCGATGATGCACAGACGTTTGTAAATCTTAGCTAGTCAAGCTAGACTCATCCTGTTCAAGTGTGTCTTGGCATGAACATAAACAACAATTTCAGACGACTAGCGTTTCATACGCACGTATAAGGTTGTTTTTGGAAGCGCATGTAGGCGCATCTTTTAGCACCAGCGTATTTTTTATGTACGTACACCGATTACGCTGAGATTTATGAACCGATTTACGTGATTCTTCTTTAGTTTGATGCGGAATAGCTGCCATTTTTTGAGTTCTGTAGCCAAATGTCTTTCACAAAGGCTCTTCTTGATTTGTCATGTCTGTATGTCTTCCCGTCCGTATGTCACAGCCACTTTTTCCCGAAACTATACTGTCGAATCTTGGTCAGCAGATGTATTCCGTGAACCGCATTAAGATTTTCACACAAAAATAGAAAAACAAACAATAAAATTTGGGGGTTCCCTATACTTACTTAGGACTGAATTAAAAAAAAAATCATTAAACTATACATGTGGGGTATCTATGGATAGGACTTCGAAAATGATATTGAGGTTTATTATATAATTTTTTCTTAACTGTATAGTTTGCGCGAGAGACACTTCCAAAGTCGTAAAATGCCGCCCCCCCCCCCCCTGTAACTTCTAAATTAAGAGAACCATAAAACTAAAACAAATAGATGATGTACATTACCATGCAAACTTCCACCGAAAATTGGTTTGAAAGAGATCTAGTAAGTAGTTTTTTTAATAAGTCATAAATCGTAAACCGCAATTTACCTTCCACTCTATCAACTCAAATACTTGCTGCTACGGAAAGAAACATTCCGCCTTTCACGGGCGAGTCAGACTCATTATCTAATCAATGATAAATAAGACCTAGGCTATCAGCCGTACGCTCAGTAGACTCTTTGGCTAATCGATCATTAATAAGACCTAGTCTTCATAGACTCTTACCCTCTGTTCAGCAGACTAGGTGGCTATTCGATCATAAGATCATTCAATTAATAATAAGATCTAGTGTATAAGCCCTCGGCACACATACTCGTTAGCTAGATGGTCGTAAATACGGCCTAACCTATGCGCTTGCTGTTCAGACTTTCATAAATCTTAGCTAGTCTAGACTCGTACTGTGCAAGTTTTAGAGTGAACGTAATTTGATGTAGTTTTTCTTACTTTACAAACGGTCTTTTAGATCATTCACTGTCCCACAAGAACGTGAAAAAGAGTTTCGAACAACATTTTTTCGGAAGATGTTTCTTTTTTCCGTTCTCGTTTGTTGGGATCTATAGTTTTGAGGCGCGCGGCACCTTTCGAAGTCCTAACCATAGCTAGACACTAAAAAGTAACAAATAAAAAAAACTTCGTTTAAAAAAACCGACTTCAAAAACTAAAAAGTATAAAAAAAATATCTTAATAAAGATTTAATTTAATACATCACTTATAATATAATATTAATGAAATAATATAATTTGTATGTGCTACCTATTGATAGGTTTGAAGTCGGTGCCAAGCCCTAAGCAAAATAAAAGTTAATATTACATACAGCTTTCATACTTTGTGATGAAACTCCTACACTAGAGATTAACCTAAGTAAATAAACTTAAAGAACAATATGAATTGATATGAAACAGATGAAACTGTATCATAAAAATATATGACGACCGTCAACGACGTCTGCACGCTTGGGTTGTTTTTGTAGAAATACGAAGCTATCCCGCTGAAAGTAAAGCGCGGCGAGTGTGGTACCTACTATTACATTTGGCTTGGCACCGTCTTCAAACCTATCAATAGGTAGCACATACAAATTATATTATTTCATTAATATTATATTATAAGTGATGTATTAAATTAAATCTTTATTAAGATATTTTTTTTATACTTTTTAGTTTTTGAAGTCGGTTTTTTTAAACGAAGTTTTTTTTATTATATTATTTTTATACGATACAATTTTGAACATCGACAAAAATTTGTTCGGATGGTTGGGCTCGAACCGTCAGCCTTAGGAGAGAGTTCGCTGTCTTAACCACTGCGCTGGCTACTGATTGTTTTAATAGTCGAAATAGAAGACTACTTGTTTGACGAATACTGGTTTGACAAAGTGAATCACCTTTATAACTTGTGATTAGTCATTGACCTTTCAACGTTCACTGTTATGGTTCATTTTTCGAAACTGTTTTTTATCAATTACACATTATTTAGTTTATGCACTTCGTTGATTTTTTACCACTTTATTGTTGTTTATATTTTCCACAAGATGGTATAAGTTATATACAATAAAATGTTTTTTTTCCCACTGTTATTAATTAAAATATTAGGAGCACACAGTAACCGAACCGTTCGCCGCGCGGGTAGTGGGGGTAGTCTCTTTAAGTAACATCATTAGTGATGGGTAACTCATCAATTTCAAATGAGGATGAGGGAGTCCCTCATTTTACCTCGCGAGGTACTCGTGAGGGACCCCTCATTTGAGGTGAGGATTCGTTCAGAAGCGGGCGCAGGTGTGCCGAACTCAGCCGACTGTTTGAGTGAGCGAGCCGAGCGGGCGCGATTGACTAGTGACTACGAGTACACACGAGTGAATAATGACGGCGAAAATTTACATCTCACTCACACACATCATTTTCACACATCATTTTCTTTCGCTCATAAATATTATACCGCCAAAATAACGAAAGAATGGCACTTGATTACCAATCTAATTTGAAAAGTTTTAGAGTTCATAATTGAATGACCACAGTCAAAATAAAAAAAAAAATTTCTATATTCGTTTTAATTTGATTTTGAATCATTTTTAGTTTACCTATGTTGACCTTGGAGATGCACGTGAGTTGTTGACATTGTGATAGTTACTAAAGTTTTTGTGTTTGCGAATATTATTGGATTGTTTGGTTCGTGCGAGTACCTACTTTCTGGTTTTGGTGGTGGTTTGGTTGGTGCCGTCAGCAGTGGTAGACATATTGCTAGTGGTGGTGGTTTTATCATAATTATTTAGTTACCTTAATTATGGCTCCAACAGTAAAAAAATCTAAAACATGGGAGTTTTTTACCGATTTGGGACAATATAAAGCCAAATGTACTATATGCATGAAGATTTTGTCGCACAAGGGTGCAGGCCCCTATAATTTAACCCGACATTTAAAATCCGCTCACCCCCTTGTCTTATCTGGGATTCAGGAAGAACCTACAGCTGTAAATAACGACGCTAGTGTTGCTACACCCGTGATTCCATCTACGTCTAAAGAAGGAGAGTCGTCGTCAGCCTGTCCAGATGGTTCGACACAACTTGTGCAAACAACAGCCATTCTGAATCGTTGTCCTATAGTTTATAATCGCAATAAAAACCAAATTAATGGATATTTTTCAAAACCGCTGTCAATTAAGAAAATAGAAACTTTGAATAAGATGCTCCTTCAAATGATTGTTAAAAATTATTTGCCATTTACCATTGTCGAAAGCGATTCATTTAAAGCATTTTTACAAGAATTGTCTCCTTCGTATGTACCTCCATCACGAAAGACGTTATCAAACGCGTTGTTACTAAAGTTTTATAACATCGTAAGGGAAGATGTTACGAAGTCAATAGGCCAAGCGGAATATATTGCTCTTACTACGGATGCCTGGACATCTGCTTCACACCAGCAGTATGTTGCCATAACGGCACATTTTGTAGAAAACAGCAAGATTAAGGCGGTAATGTTAGAATGCATTCCAGACGCTCAACGCCATACCGCACAGAATTTAGCTGAGTTAATATTAAAAATTTGCACTGAATGGAATGTCACCGAAAAAGTAGTGTCAGTTACTACTGACAATGCTAGTAATATCCAAGCAGCCATTTCATTATTAAAATGGAAGCAGGTGCCGTGTTTTGCTCACACACTAAACTTGATTGTTCAAGCAGGTTTATCAGAAATTAAATTAATTCAACATAAAGTAAAAACGATTGTAGAGCTTTTCCGAAGGAGTGTTTTGGCTAGTGAACGCCTAACAGCAATGCAAAAGCAGTTAGGTGAAAAGCAGATTAAAGTCAAACAAGACGTGATAACCCGGTGGAACTCTACGTTCGACATGTTTGAGAGGATTTTGGAGATTAAAAAAAGTGTAATTTCTACAATTGCGACCGATTATCCAAAAATACCTAATTTGACCCCTGACGACATACATATTTTGTCCAAATGTTGTGATTTACTAAGACATTTTAAATCAGTCACTGAAATTATGAGTGCAGATAAACATGTTACTGTATCTCAAATCATAGTTTTAGCTAATTTACTCAGAAAAAAGTGTGAGGAGTTCACCACTCAAGAAAATATTCCGCAAACTGTAATGGATATGGCGATTCGGTTCATAACTGATTTATCAACAAGATTTAGAAATGTAGAGGATAATAAATTATTTGCAGTAAGTACGCTATTAGATCCACGATTTAAGACATACGGTTTTCCTGAAGATAAAAGAACTAGTGTAGACAACGCAAAAAAATATTTGTCAAATATTGCGGCTAAATCAGTTATATTATCTATGGATGATCCAGAAAGCGACAATACACAAAGTGATACAGCAATAGTAAACATAGAAAAACCTTCTATATGGGATGATTTTGATTTAAAGGTTGCAGATGCGATTAAAAAACAAAACCCCACCGCAGCCGCCATTATAGAAGTTGATAAATATTTCGATGAGCCTCTCATCAACAGAAAGTCCAACGATCCTGTATCATGGTGGTACATGAAAAGGTTCACGTATCCACGTCTTTATGACGTAGTAAAAAAACATTTTTGTATACCGGCAACTTCAACTCCATCTGAAAGAGTTTTTTCGAAAGCTGGACATATCGTCACTGACAGGCGCAACCGATTAGATGGACGAAAAGTGCGTCTGATTTTATTTTTACATGCTAATATGTAAAGCGTAAAATTCCGGAAAACATTGATTTACTTTTTATTGTATTTTATTGGTCTTTTTTCATAAGTCTTTCTTATCTCAATTAAAACATTCGAATTTATTTTTATTTGCTTCTCGTGTTTTATTTACTCTGTAAACATTTCACGCATTTTCATATAGGTTCATCATTTCATTTTACCAAATATACTTATCATACACAATACAACAATTATCATTACTTATTTTATTACATATCCATAGGCAAAAACTCATAAATCATAAATAATCCTCACTTCATCCAGTCCATAAAACTTTCAAACAATTCAGTCGCTCACTCGCTCCTTCTATAGCTCGCGATTATTCGAGTTGCGACGGATCGACTCATATTATTAGTTTTAGTATTTTAGTTAGCAAACATGTAACCGTTGCAAAGAAAAGGGTCATGTTTCATATAATTGTAAAATGCAACAAATAGCATTAACACCATTGTTTAACCCTAGAGGTATTCAGTAAAAAGTAGAAATGAATTCGGAAAGTAAGAATTACACATACAATTAGCCATTAGAAAGTTTTAAGAGACAATTTCAGTAAAAAGCAAGTAAGCTGTATTCAACAAGAGACACCTAATGTGAATTTTGATATTAATTCTAGTTGCTTTAAACGGTTCAATAGATTTACTAAAAATATTTTACCTATTGAAACACAAGTTCACCCTTGGCAAAAAGGAAATTATAAGGTAAGGCAATGATTTAACCCCAATAGGATGGATATCGATATGATATATTAGCCAAAATTTAAGTTGGAAAAATGGGTAACATTATGCCACAAGTTGCAATCTTACTTCAACAAGTTGTACCTATGATAATAGGCAAAGATTGGCAGTTATGCACGCATTATTCATAAACCAGATGGTCAAATATACATTATTACACCCACCAGCACTGAATATTTTCGAAACACTGAAGAATTATCATCAATTAATGAAAGTGACAAAAAAAAAGAACAATTAGAAATTATAAGAATGACTGAAGAAAATTTTCAGATTTTGAGCTAGAAATGAAGCATGAAAAACCAATAAGTTACCATATAGGTAACCAGAGCCAGAAAGAATTTCTTTGAAAGAAACTTTAAAAATGGCACACCAGAACGTACGTACGAGCGTAGTACAGCAACCATTTCATGACAACTCCATTCGGACCAGTTGTAGATTATTCAAAGATAATCAACCCGATTACAATATTAGATGTTCAACCTATAGAACGAATGGATGACAATAAATTCAGTTTCACAGTTTCTTTACAAGTTTAAATTGGACATTTACCATGCCTACCGCAATATACGTATGCATAAAAGAAGAAGACATTTAATAAACAGCAGTGGTATGACAAGATTACCATATAAAAACAGTGTTGGCAAAAAGTTATACTGATAAAAAATTATATACAGAGTAGGAACAAGTTTGATAGTAAAAAAGTAGATAACTAGACTTGTTTATAAATTTAGTTTTAAACGGCCGACAAAATTTGATGTTTTGTCATATCCTTTTACCTCGGTTTCTGTTGAGCCGTTCTTACAAATGGAGTCTCACTACTTTAATTATCCGAGAAAGCCATGGCGGATGGGTTACTATATCCATAATTATTGATAGAAAATTTCATCACCCGAACTCATGGTTATAACTGTTACTTGTGGAGCGAAGGAGTTAACAACGAAATATAACACGTATGCGTTGGCAGGCTAAGTTCTACTGACTACTGTTACGACCGATCAACAAAATAGCAGACAGCTTCAGAATGGTTGTACAGCACCATCCAGTGAATTTGTTATAGACTTCATTGATTACTTTTTGGCTGTTAAGTAGCGCCATCTAGGATCTACTTTAACTCTAAATATATTGGCCTTGGATTTTTTGCTTGTTAATAAAATACTTTAATCTGAATAATCAAATTATGGATTAAATATTAATTTTATTAATCGCGATTACGATTATATTTTAATCGAGATAAATTTAGTCACGATTAATTTTAATTAGATTAAAAATAATCAAATTAAATTTGCCATTGAAAAATTAATCGATTAATGCCAACACTTTACACAATTTATGAGAGTGATGTTTGGTTTAGTTGGAGGTCCGGCAATCAGTTCAAAAGTGTGCCTATAACATACATATATACATACATAATATGGTCCACTATACAATTATGGTGTAAGAGCATATTTCGATGATATTTCAGGAGGTTCTAATATTATTGAACAGTTTTTGATAGTAGTAAGAAAAGTATTTGAAGTAACAAGACAAAAAAATTTGAAGTTAAATAAAGAAAAATGTATTTTATAGACAAAGAAATACCATTTTTTGGAAGAATTATATATAGGTTATCAAGAAGAACGTACAGATCCAAACTGTACAATTGCTGTTGATCAATATGAAACTTTGAATTCAGTTTCAGAGGCTCGCTCTTTTTTAAGTTTTTCAGGACCTTGAAGAAAATATAAAAAAAAAACTAAGCTTCTATTGCAAAACCATTGAAAGATATTTTGAAGAAGACAAGACAAAAGTAAATATAAAAGAAGATTATAATATTAAAAACAAGAAAATACAATTAACACCAGAACAATTTGAGGCTTTCAATATATTACAGAAAATGATTAAATGCGCACCAATTTAGTCAAAATTTCAACAAGATGAAGAAACAATAGTAGAAACAGACGGCAGTTACAAAGGTTTAGGAGCATGTTTATTACAGATACAAAGTGGAGAAAAGAAGGTTATAGAGTATGCAAGCAGATGTTTAAAATATGCAGAAACTAGATACCATATAAATGAATTTGAAGTTACAGATGTACATTGGGCAATAGTCAAGAAGTTTCGAATATATTTACTCTACTAGAAATTTACATTGATAACAGACAGTTACTCGACAGCCCACATAATTAATAAAGCTAAATTTAACAGAAAATTTCGCAAGAAATGTCATAGATTTAGCACCAATTGAGTTTATACCTATATATAGACCAGGGAGTCAATAAAATCGCAGATCATCTCTAGATATCCGTTAAATTAAGTAAGTCTTATGGTAATAAGTAGCAAAACCGAAAATAATAATATATAATAATAATAATCTTTATTTATCCAAAAAGCATACAGAGTTTGAAATAACTTAACTTAATATTTGGTTTGGAAATACATTATATTTTATGTTGCAAAATCTGTACAATAATAATACTCTACCTCTTAAACTAGGGTATACCTGTATTATAAGAGGTAGTTTGCGGTCAATTATCTACAACTAACTTATATTTAAAACTTATATCTAAAGTGGACAGTGTCATTCTACTGTATGGTATACAGGAGTAGAATTGATGCTGTGTGTTTGCGTGTGTATGGGGTGTGTAGGTGTAAATGTATGTGTGTGTGTCTGTCTGTGAGTGTATTATACAAGATAGGTGAGTAAAGACTCCGTGTAAGAGTAATCCTTAAGGTGCAGCCATTCTGTTACTTTAGATTTTAGTGCATGTGAGTTAAGATTTATAATGTTGAGGTGATTGTTAATTTTTTTATAGATATGAGCACTTAGTATATAATATTGATGTTTGGCGAAGGAAGTCTTGTGTTGTGTATTTGGTGGAACGTACGTGCGTTTGTTTGTAATAGTAAGAGGTGGAAGGCCTGTGTGTTTTCTAAGGATGGATTTAAGCACATAAAGCTGACGAACCGTAAGTACTTTACAGTCAGAGAACAGTTCAATTGTTGGATACCGGTAGGGCTTTTACGTCATGACTTTAAGTATAGTTCGCTGTGCTCTCTCCACCCTCAGAAATCTAGTCTTGGCGGCACCGCCCATGTCGACAGCTTTTCAATACATGCGATGATATACCGTCCCAGCCGACTGCACAGTCGGAACGTAGTTGTAAGATTAGGGAATCAACATCAGCTTCGTCTACTTCCAGGATGGTAAGAGAGTTCACAGGTGAGTATCGGGTGTCCGTAGGTGGGAGTGACAGATGGCCACCATCCGGTGATGATTCAGTGTCATTCGTTATTTTTGAAGCCAAATTTTTGCCAATGTTGGCAAAAAATTGGCCTGCCTCATTTATCGCCGATTTTGGGTTGTCTCGAATTGTGAGTAGCTGCACAGGGCTAAGATTTGATTTATGGGTATTGGTTATTTGTTTGATTGTTTTCCATAGGGCTTTGGGATTATTTTTGGCTTTTTCAAGCTGGCCGGTTTCATAAGACTTTTTTAGTTTCCTGAGTAAGTTATTGCAAAAATTACGATATCGTGAGTATGTAGTTTTAAGAATAATATTATCTGGTGATTTTTTTGATTTTATGTGCATTTTGTCTCTATTATTTATACATTTTAAAAGACCAGGGGTGATCCAGGGTTTAATTATTATCTTTCGTCTAGAGATTTTAACTTGTTTTGAATTATTCGATATTACTGATTTAATAATACTGATGAATTTATTCATGGCCTCATTTAAGTTCTCGATGTCATATATTGCCGCAAAATCCACAGATTCCAGCTCCTCCATTATTGCTTTGTGGTTTAGGGTGGTAGTTGCATATAATTTGTGGGGGGGATTAGCATTTTTCAAATTTAACAGTAGTGGTTTGTGGTCCGTTACGTGTGCTTCCAAAACGAGTGTAGTTGTAGTTAGATAAGATTTTAAAAATATATGATCCAAACAGTTCTCATCTCGAGTGGGGAAGAGGTGCGTTGGGATAAGACCATGAGATGCGTTCAGCGTAAGATAGTCCAAGGTCCTTTCATTAATTTTATTTTGTTTTATGTCTATGTTTAGGTCACCTACAAGCGCTATATTAGGGCATTTAGATTTAACATTGTCGTAAACATTTATCAGACTACTTGTGAAATTGTCAAAATTCTCTCTATGGTTTAATGAGGGTGAACGATAAATCGCTACCACCGATATTCTTTTGTCTAGGTGACACACTAAGCAGTTTCCACCCTCAAAGACTGGCTCCGATGCTGTAGTTTGCAAACTTGATTTTGTATAAATAATTATTCCGTCATTTTGGTTACAGTTTCTATATGTGAAATGTGACTCAAAACCGTCCAAAAACGGCACATTGTTGATTTTACTGAGCCAGCACTCGGTTAGGACAATAATATCAATATCCACTTTTAACCGATTCAACAGTACTTGTAGGTGTGGAAAATTTTTGTTTACACTACGGATGTTTATATGCAATAGATTTATATTATTCCCAGATGAATCTATATAGTTTAGACATTCTTCTGGACTGCAGACCAAGGATTTTCCCTGGGTTATTTGATCCAGGTCATTTTTGACGTTAATTAAATTAGCCATTTTGGGAAGAAAATAACATCAATAAAAATAGTTTGCAGAAACCGGTATAGAGTCCGGGGGATACAAGAGTCCCGATGGGTTTTAAATAATAAAATATTAGGATTTGAGCCTTTACGTGGTTGAATCTGTATGTGTGAGGAAGTATAAGAGTGTGTGAAATGTTATTGTGGACAGTGTTTTGCTGTGTGGTGTAGTTTTTATGGAAAAAGTATGTGTGTTGAATTAAGTAGATAACTAATTGTAAAAAAATTAAGGGATATTCTTGTTTACGTGACATAAATATCATGCATTTTTGTAGTCAGATATTCAGTTTAGGTATGTTGGCATTGAGGTCTTGAATACATTTTTCTGAGTTGATCAGAATTTGCTTGTCACCTACTTGCTTTCGGAGGAAAATATTTCCGTTGCTGACCCAGCAGAAGCTATATTGATTATCCTTTGCAAATTGTCGCGCCAAGTAGAACAGCTTGTTCGAACTGGCGGGCAGTCGTTCTTCGATATAGACGGCCTGGCGTTTGCCGGGGATACCAAGCGATTCCGTGTCGAGTTTGTCTTCTTTTGAAGTTTTAGTTTTGTTGTATGAGCGGATAGCCATCAGTAGGTTTCGCTTGGTATGTACCGTTGTAAACTCTGCTACGACAGGTCGTGATGTTTGGCTAGGTTTTACCGGGCTGACGATACACATCACGGATTTCGCTTCGAGATATTGGTGTTCCAATAAACTGGCTTATGTTACAGATGATATTAGATAATTGGCCTGAAGTTTAATTTTCTAGTTGAGGAATATTTCTTATTTCAACACATGATGGGCGTGTCTTATGCTGCAAATCTCTTATTTTGTACTCAAGTGTTTCTATGTAGCTTCTCTGTTCTTTCCTCTCTTTCTTTAAGTCTTCCACCTCTTTTGTCATTTCTTCAAATTTTTCGTTGAAGTGCTGCATCGACCTTTCGATTTCGGCATTTGTCTTACGAATCTGGGTGTTTGACTTTTGGATATCGGCATTTTGCGCTTTAATCTCAACTACATCCTCCATTAATTTTTGTATCAAAGTCGTTTGTGATTCCAGCATCTTAGTCACACGGGTGTCCTGATCATTTCTCCATAAACTGAGCAGCTCAGTTAGTTCCTGTTTGTTTAAAGCAGGCGCAATATCTTGAGAATTCTCATTTCTTGCTCGTTTGCCTCTTTTTGTTACCTGTTCACTCATGTTGATTGCCGCATTTATGTCAGGTTCAGATTGAGTCAGACATTGGCTTTGCAGTTATGGTGGTGGAGTGCGCTGAACGCCTGCCATTCCGCAACAAGTATAAGTTACCGTGGATGTAATTTGGAGTTATTTACGAAATCTGCTAAACTATTAGTCGGGTCGCCCCCCACTGCGAGGTCGTAGGTTCAAATCTCACCGATCGGTTTTTGTTTTTGTTTGTTGGTTTGGTTTTTTTTTTTTCCTCAAGGATCGCTCAGTGGGCGTGAACTCTTGTTAATCTAATTAGGATGTATGCGCTGTTTATTATTATCATCAAACATCCCCAAAAAGAGAGAAATTGGAAATTAGCACAAAGTAAAGACCCATTTATTAATACACAACATTTAAAACAAGTCAATAATTCATTAGATGTGCAAGATAATATTCTCCTCCGTATAAACAAGGAACAGTCACAAAATAAAAAAAATGTAATGCCTCAAAGCTTAGGATCGAATATTAGAATGGCACATTAAGAAAATGGACTTTGAGTCAACAATAAGTAAAATAAAAAGTAAATATTTGTGGAAAACACTGACACGAGATGTGAAATCATACACAAAGTCATGTATAACTTGGCCAAGGTGAATAGACATACAACATTAGCTTTTGGGGAAATGGGACAAAGTCCAATACCGGAGACCCCAATGCAAGTAATATCAGATCATATAGTAGCACTACCACAGACTGCATCAGGAAATACATATATATTTGTACACATAGATCATGCCACAAGATATTTTTGCTAAGCCTACATTTTTATTTTCAGCAAAAGAAATAATAGAAACAATTGAAAATGATATAATTTATATGTATGGACCGCCATGAACATGTACCGTATAGTGCACCATGTTTCACAAGTAGAGACACATTTTTTTTTGTCAAAATGGGTGCGGGTGTAGCCACATTAATCGACGCGGAATCGGCTTAAGCAGAGTGCGTATCACCACAATACTCTGCTTATCGCCGATTAGCTGTTCCGACGGCTGTTGTCGATGATCGGCAGTCGATTACTCCGAACGGCCGTCACGACGGCTAGCGGCTGTTCCCTTACGTTCGGCAGTCGCTGACGTCGTAGATGAAGGTATGCGAGCGGATGATTCAACTGCCGTTCGACGCCGTTCGACAGTCTCCAGCGCTGTCCGGCAGCAGTCGGAAACGTTCCGCTGGATTCAGCGCCGTACGGATGCGATCAGCTAATCGACAAACGGCTCGTTTCGCCGTCGGCCGGTGTCGGCAGAGCAGAGCCGATCGGCATAAAGACTTTTTTGACCGGTTTTAGCCGATTCCGCGTCGATTAATGTGGTTACACCCAGTAAGTTTGTTTGTCATTTAATTTTTTTATGTATAAATAAAAAGTTATTACAGAATTAGTATACCTATAGTTTTATATTCGTAATTTTACGCAATAGAAATGTTAAAACACTTAGCTCATGTACCAATGTTACTACCTACGTAAGCCAATGTATGTAATTACATAAGTTTTCTAAAATGATCTAAAATTACAGATAACATGTTTGATATTAATTTAAACTTTGTCTCATATAAAAAAGAAAAAGTAATAGCAGTAAAGTAAGCGATTTAAGAAAGCAGTTATTGTAATACTGTAAACTATACTAATCTTCTGTTTCATCTATATATAGAAGAAAGTCTTGTTAGTTACACCACTTCAACTCAAGAACGGGTGGAGCAATTTCAATCATTTTTGTGTTTTTGGTTGTATTTGCGTCAGGAATAGGATAGAGGATAATTAGTAATAAAACAATAGTAATATAATTTATTATTAATATTAAAATACATACAAATAGTAATTGCATCGAAATGAAATAAAAACAGTCAAGATTGACAATACAAAACTTGCGAGCTTTTAGAATAATATAGTATCGCTTTCTGACAGTTTTAGGCTTCGAGCATTTGTCTATGCTCGAAGGTTTTAGGCTATACCTAAATCGGGAAATTGTCTTTGGTTTGTTTTTTTAATAGGTTACTGGTTAATTTATTTGTTTAGTTAAGAGTGTTGTTAAAAAATGATTATGCGAGTATTATTGTTAAAAAAGCAGGGAACTAATATTTCCCAACGAAGCCGTAATGCCGTAAGTTAGCCAAGTTTATAAATTAATGGATTCGATATTACGTAATAATTGTTAGTATAGAAAATTTGGGAAATTAAGAAAATCAAAAAATAATGAAATCCGTAAACAACACCATTTCTGATAGAGACAGTGTAGACAACCGGACCGATTTTGGTTATTTTTATAGAGTTATAGTGCGAGCGGGACCCTGAATAATTTTATAGTAGATTTACAATAAACCTGCTAAGTGGCACTGCGATCAGATTCCTAGTGTATTTCTATTTGTATTTGTGTGAAATTTCTATTTATCTATACTAATATTATAAAGAGGTAACGTTTGTGAGTTTGTGAGGTTGTAAGGGGTAATCTCTGGATCTACTGAACCGATTTTCGAAATTATTTCACTAATAGAACGATACGTTATTGTTAAGGGTCATAGACTATGAAAAAAATTTATCCCGAACGTTTAACCTAAAGTTAATACTTTAGGTTAATCGCGGGACAAACAAGCCCGCGGGCACCGCTAGTAATATACTAAATCTCTTTTCATAATAGTATACTTGGTAAATAAAAGTAAATTGTAGTTAGCAACAATAAACTTTTTGTTCTACATTTAGTTCAAAAATATTAAGCAAGTTTGTTATATTGCTAACACAGTATGTATTTTTCATTTCAATAAAAAGTTTCATTAAACTTTAACCTAAAGTTTTGCAAGATCATATTTTTTTAAGTGTACCTACTTGTTTAATAAGTGAAGATAAGTTTATGTCGTTTTATTATAATATTTTTAGTTTATTATTATGGTATAAAAGATGAACAGTGAAGAGTTTTTGTTTAAAAATTATGAAATATGTAATTAACGTAGTATATGTAATGGTATGAGTGGTGTATAGTAAAATTGTAAAGAGCATGTAAGTAGTAGTGAAATTCAAAATTTAATTTTCGTTGTCATTAAATTTTGCAATTCCACTAAACTAATTCTTTAACATTAAACTTAGTTAAGCTTAACATTGTATGTAAAATGTGTGAAAGAAAGAGATGAAAGAGTTTATATGCAAGGGTGAAAGGGACAATTGAAGCAAGAAAGGTTATGGAACGTGTGACGAGTGAACGGATAAGAAAATATAGTTTGTATTATAGTAAGAGAGAGACAAAATAAATAGATAATATGGCGAACGTTATTGTTTTATTAGCACGCCCTTACACCTATATCAAAGAAAGTTAACTTCTCCGATGTCTTATAAACGGCTACATGAGATTGTTTGGTATGTGATTGTCCTACAAGTACAGGAAGTTCCAAATACTTATCATCAATCACATGACAAACAACATTATTTGTATTTACCCAGTATACCGTTAAACTGTAAAACTACCCAGAATACGTACAATGTCATTGCCAAAACCTTTCATAAAATTAAATTAATTTTTGAGAAATAATCCTAAATTATTAACGTATGAATACTTTACTAACAAACCCTCGCTACCAAAATCGACAAAAGCCTTTGTAGAAAGATCATTTAGTCAACGACTTTAAAGAATTTTGGGAATAAGTTCAATGGATGGTGAGAGAAAGCCAAGGATATGTATTACAAGTAGCAATAAAAGAAATAAAATACTACAAATAGCAGAACAAACATTTGGGAATATGAAAATTTGCTATAATTTTTCGACAAATTGTGGAGTTGAACAAGTAATTGATAATGGCACACTGAATAATTAAAGAATGCAAAATATTTTTAAAAATCTAGCATATTTTGTACATATAATCACTGTAAATGACACATTCACAAAGTAACACTGATAATTTTTTTCGATACTAAAAAACTAAATGTACTACAACAGAACATTGCAGGCCTTCTATCGAAGTCTGACGCCCTAACTGTCTCGATGATTTGGGTAGATACGTAGAGTATTGATGTATTGAGTCTTACTGAACATTTCACCATGTCAGGGTACGAATATAAAGTTAACATACCAAATTTCTACTCAGCAGCCAATTGTAGTAGGCCAAATATCAAACGAGGTGGCTCATGTATATTAGTAAGAAAAGGACACTCATAAGGAATTACAAGAGATCAAACAATTTTCACTAATAGATACATTTGAGTGCTGCGGAATAGAACTTATCAAATACAAAATTGTTGTTATATGCATTTACCGAACGCCCAAACCCGATAGAGTAAGTATAACTTTACAGAAAACTGAACAATTACTAACAGAAATCGACAAGAAAAAAATATTTAAATATAATCATAGCCGGTGATTTCTGATATTCACCTATATAAACGAATTAAAGGTTGACGATAAAATTATATCCGCTCCATGGACGATAGCAAACAAGTTTAATGATTACTTCATAGATAAAGTTACACCTATCCATTGTCTAGAGAAAAGTACAGACGCCAGCACATCCAGCAACCCCAATCTGACATATATATAAAAATATAAAAAAACTTGTGTGTACTTATGTACACGCGTTAGAAGCTATACTTCTTAATATACAACTTGAACATAGTTATCAATTTTCATACCACCTAGAACTAACTTCATGCGTTTATTTTTACGATGCGCGCGCACACCGACACCGAAAAATTTAACAACATGAAGTTAGTTCTATGACAGTGAATTTTTACGATGCGCGCACTATATACGAAATTCACTGTCATACCACCTAGAACTAACTTCATGTTGTTAAATTTTTCGGTGTCGGTGTGCGCGCGCATCGTAAAAATTCACTCTCATCATTTTTCTCCATCGCGCCAAAAGAAGTATAACTTCAAAAAATATATAAATATAGTATATATAAAGAAAGTAGTGTTGGTTACACCACATATAACTCAAGAACGGGTGGAGCAATTTCAATTATTTTTGTGTTTTTGTATGCATCTTCGTCAGGAATAGGCTATAGTGTAATGTCTAACGACTTTTGTAGGGATGTCGAAAGCAATTTTACGAAGCAACTCAGGACTATAACTTTCCCAGATACGATATTGAGCAAGTAAATTATATCGGCTATTTCTCGACGCGTTGATAGAGGGAGGATGTGAAACTTGCGCATAGTTTTAAATATTCGACAGATTTGTATTTAAATTTAATGCGGTAACAAAGATATTTCAAGAATTTCAACTGTAAATTCTCTATACGCGATATATATGTATCATAGCGTGGATTCCAGGCTTTGCTGGCATATTCGAGTATGGTGCGTACAAATGTGCAATATAGGATCTTGAAAGTCTTTGCTTCTTTAAAATTATTTGACATCCTCATCACGAATCCTAGGGCCTTGGGTGCCTTTTTTATAATGCTGTCGATATGATCGTTAAATAATAATTTTGAGTCATGTATCACACCCAGATCGCGCATACTCTAACACCTTTGGAGTTTATGCGCTTCTGGGTATAGTCAAAGTGAATGTTGTTCGTTTTCTTACTGTAAGTCATGACTACACTTTGAGGGTGCACAATCGGGTGAGATCTGATTGAAGGGCAATGGCATCAGCAGGTGAAGATATGGCTGTAAATATTTTCATATCATCAGCGAAACCTAATAGTTGCGAGCTTTGGAGACACTTGTCGACGTCGTTTACAAAGATCAGAAATAGTAACGGTCCCAGTAGCGATCCTTGGGGAACACCGCTAGGAACAGTTACCCAGCTGGAAATGTAGTTGTTTATCACGACCGCTTGGGAACGATTTGATATGTAAGATGAGAACCATCTCAGTAGGTCTCCTCTTATACCGATGAGTTGCAATTTGGCCATTAACAGCTAGTGGTCTATTCGATCAAAACATTTGCTGTAGTCTGTGTAAACGACGTCGACCTGATTTACTTTACTCATAGCCTCAGAGATAAATTCATTTCGCAGTAATAAATTATAGGAGGTTGAGCGCCCTTTCAAGAATCCGTGCCGAGTATTGCTAAAACTAGATTTTACGGAGGCGTATAATTGGTTGTACGCAATCCTTTGGCCTCAAATACTTTGGCCAAAACACATAATTTGGACACCGGTCTATAATTAGTTAAGTCTGATCTTGGTCCTCTCTTGTGTATTGGGCTGATAAATGCAGACTTCCAGATCAAGGGTACGGTACACTCGGATAGTGACTTTTTAAAGAGAATACTTATGGGAGTTGCAATTGACCATAACTGACAGGTCCAGGTATAAATAGAGGATTTCCGACGTGCTTTGACATATGACCTAAAGTTTTTAGGGTTTTTCTTAATCGATTCTTCCACTGACGAAATATAATGATTGTAGGAATCCTCCAATCTTTTACATCTATCCCTCAGCAACTTAAAGGTTTCATAGTGGGAGCGATTCCCATAATTCCTAAATTTTCTAAAGAACTTAGGTTTTTCTTTTATACATTTTTTTAAAGCCGATGTATACCATATAGGGAAACACCTTTTATTATTTAATTTAATTTTTGGAACATGTGTATCCATTATTGACCTCAGGGAAACATAAAAATGATCAAGGATTATATCCTCGACGCCCTTATGCAAAAACTCTTGGTGCCAATCAATACTTAGAATTTTAGAGTTTATCTCACTATAATTGCCTTTCTAAAACAAATACTTAGTCCTAGCTGCAGGTTTAAAATAAGGTAAAATAATAGACTCTAAACATATATTTAATGCCTTGTGATGGGGATCAATAGGTACGAATGGTTCCTCACATTCAGTCACGGTCACAGAGTAGTTAGATAAAACTAGGTCTAATATTCTTCCGTAGGTATTAGCTACATGATTAAATTGTGATAAGTTATGGGTGTGTAATGCGTCGATTAGTAAGTGCTCCTCAAAACTTTTGACATTATTAGCAACTAAATTATTAATGTCCTCTCTCCGCTGTCAGGAAATACCGCTTAAATTGAAATTCCCGACTATTAAAATCCAAGCATCAGGATTACTCAGTACAATGTCGTACAGTTTCGAGAGGAATTGTTTTAATTGAACTGAGAAAGAATAGCCTGAGTTTTGTTTGCAAAGGTATAACACACCTATGAGCAGATTGGAATCGGATAGTGAATTTAATTTATTAGCGGGTAGCTTAAGCCACAGATCCTCAGCGGTAGACGAGAATGTTTTTGTAGATTACCTGATAAGTACCCACCCCACCTCCGCGAGTTTGATCGGTAAGCTGATAGTCCCTGTCGCGCCTAAACACGACATACCGATTGGCAAATAGTTCAGAGTCACTGATGCTATCGACTAACCACATCTCCGTTAATATTATTACATCATATGGGGTTAGACTTAAGTTTCAAAAAAATTGAGATTTTTTAGATCGAAGCGCTCGTACGTTTTGGTATAAAATAGATAAATTGCCTTTTACACTATTATCCCGCATAACAGAGAAATTATCAGATGCCATTTGACCAAGAGCTAATTAAACACAGTTTTACTACAAATATTAGTGGAACATCATTATATTGCGGTATTAGCGGATAATTTCTAATAATAATGACAGTAGTGTTCTTAAGCAGGTAATTAACTAGTGTATTAGGAACTAACGATGAGAATAACGTTTGATCAGACTTCCCTTTCCGACAGAAAC
The DNA here is from genome assembly GCA_951640165.1 of Pseudoips prasinana. Lineage (NCBI taxonomy): Eukaryota > Metazoa > Arthropoda > Insecta > Lepidoptera > Nolidae > Pseudoips > Pseudoips prasinana. Next base: position 14,044,736 of record OX621254.1, read on the forward strand.
ACTCCAATGGTAACTACTGTGGCAAGAGCGAGATAGTTATATGGCAGTGATTTTTTACTATAATGTAAACAGATCGATGCACACATATGCAACGGCAATGTCAGAATTTATGAGTGATGGACGGAGTAGTCAACCTTTGACAAAAGAGACAATGATTTTTTATATAAGAAAATAAAATATGAGAACTTAAAATCTATGCGTGTTAAAGACCATGCAAAGTTAGTTAATTGTATTAAAAAAATAACATTTAAGGTGCAGTTAATTAAGCAATCTTGTTTAAATCTTCATGAGTGTTCATAATGACTATATGAGATGTTTCATTCTTACGAACATGTATTTTTCCATACTTCACCCACACGAAACCACACGAATATACAACTATAGACCGATTGCTCTTATCAGTCATGTCAAAAATATTCGAAACGTAGGTATTTATATAATCAATTGTATACATACTTAGAGAAAAATAAACTACTCTGCAATGAACAGAAAGGTTTTAGGCAAAATAGGACAATCAACTTGGCTATAAGAGTTTTGTTCAGAATAATATTTTAAATGTCGATAAGAGAACACCCGTTTCAACCGTATTCTGTGATATGACCCAAGCATTCGACAATGTTGAACACAAGACCCCAATAAGTAAACCAATAAAAAAACTTGAAAGCTATGCATACGGGGAAACGCTTCAAAACTTTTAGAATCGGTATTATGCTAGATAAACTAAATTGGAAACATTGACTACGTATGTGAGAATTTTTTTAAAACTTCATACACTATATAAGCTAGCTACGATACTGAATATTGAGACATTAACAGTAGGCTGTTAATGTCTCGATATTCAGTGGTCATGGTCTTGCTGCCTCAGTCTTACGATATGGCTTAATTTTCTGGGATAACTCTAATAATAGAGATATGGCTTTTAAGTGTCAAAAACGGTGTATACGCGCCAAGTTTGGGCTGAAAGTTACAAACTGCTGCAGACCATTGTTCGTAAAACATAAAATTCTGACCCTACCAAGTCTTAATATATTAGAAGTGAGCATGTTTGCAAGGACGAATCCTAATTTATTTCCCCGACTATCAGACGTTGTCACGCGCAATAGATGTGATAACTATACCCTATACGTCCACAGTGCAAAAACTGCACTTATGGGAAAGAGTATTTTATGTATGGCACCAAAAATGTATAATAAAATTTCAAATGAACGGAAAAATGGGAATGATCACTTGTTTAAAAATAATTATTATAATTTGACAGATTTTTTGCCCGATAGATTGTAAATGTGACTCGACTTGATTATTATAAATTATATTAGTTACATAAATTAGGACTGATTGACATTTCTTTTTTATTGTTATAATTTTGCCAATTCACTTATTAAATTTATATCCTATTTTTACGCCTCATATGGCAGGGCATGTTGATCCCATATATGTCTGTATGTAACATCCTGTACTACACATGTTTTATGCAAATAAATTTATCTTTATCTTTAAGTAACATCATCACAAACAGACGCCCAACCCACGAGAGGACATACACAAATAGTCGATTTATACCAAAATTCAATCCAGAAATTCGCAATGAACAGGAGCAAACATGTTACCGTTGCAAAGAAAAGGGTAATGTTTCATACAATTGTAAAATTCAACAAATAGCATAAACACCATTGTTTAACAATCTAGAGGTATTCAGAACGAGTCAATTTCAGTAAAAAGCAAGTAAGCTATATACAACAAGAGACATGTGAATTCCGACATTAATTCTAGTTACTTTAAACGGTTCAATAGTTTACTAGGTCTCACAGACTCAGGATCAGTTACAACTATTGTTGATAATATATTTTACCTATTGAAACACAAGTTCACCCTTGGGAAAAAGGAAATTATAAAGTAGGCAGGCAATGATTTAACCCCAATAGGATGGATATCAGACAAACTTCAACAAGTTGTACCTATGATAATAGGGAGATTGGCAGTTATGCACGCGGTATTCATGAACCAGATGGTCAAATATACATTATTACACCCACCCACACAGAATATTTTCCAAACACTATGAAGTTACTAATTAATCAATTAATAAAAGTGACAAAGAAAATGGAACAATTAGAAATGATAAGAATGCCGTAGGAAAATTTTCAGATTTTGAACAATTCATACGATTTATACCAAAATTCAATCCAGAAATTCACAATGAACAGGAGCAAACATGTCACCGTTGCAAAGATAAGGACACGGTTCAATAGATTTACTAGGTCTCCCAGACTCAGGATCAGTTATTGATAAAAATATTTTACCTATTGGAACAAGTTCACCCTTGGCAAAAAGGAAATTATAAGGTAGGCAGGCAATGATTTAACCCTAATAGGATGAAGACTAGCCAACATTTAAGTTGGAAAAATAGATTACATTATGTAAGTTGCAACCTTACTTCAACAAGTTGTACCTATGATAATAGGGAAAGATTGGCAGTTATGCACGCATTATTCATGCACCAGATGGTCAAATATACATTATTACACCCACCCACACAGAATATTTTCCAAACACCGAAGTAACTAATTAATCAATTAATAAAAGAGACAAAGAAAATGGAACAATTAGAAATGATAAGAATGCCGTAGGAAAATTTTCAGATTTTGAACTAGAAATAAAGTTAAAGCATGAAAGACTAATAAGTTACCATGTAGGTTACCAGAGCCAGAAAGAATTTTTGAAAGAAACGTGAATAATGGTACACCAGAACGTAGTAGTACGTACGAACGTAGTACAGCAACCATTTCATGACAACTCCATACAGACTAGTTGTAGATTGTTCAAAGACAATCACCCCGATTACAATATTAGATGTTCAACCTATAGAACGAATGTATGACAATAAATTCAGTTTCACAGTTTGTTTACAAGTTTAAGTTGGACATTTACCATGCCTACCACAATATATGTTTGCATGAAAGAAGAAGACATTTAATAAACAGCAGTGGTAACAAGATTACCATATAGAATCAGTGTTGGCAAAAAAGTTAAAGATTAAAAATTACGATTACGAAATTAATAGAGACTTCTTCGATTAAAATTAATTAATCATAATCAAAATGTTGCTGATTACGATTGTTAATCATAATTATTAATCGTTAATCAGGATTAAAAATCTAATGATTAACAAAGTAAGAACAAGTTTGATAATAAAAAGTACATAACTAGACTTGTTTATATATATATTGAGTTTCGAATCGCCGACAAAATTTGATGTTGTGTCATATCCTTTTACCTCTGTTTGCTTAGTTGAGCGGGGTATTTCATACAGAGAGCGACTATTTTTTTATCGGAACATTTCCCATGCAAAATGGTACTTTCTACCATCGAATAACGGTGATGATGACAATTTTGCATCCGTTCTTGCAAATGGAGTCTCATTGCTTTAATTATCCGAGAAAGCCATGGCGGGTGGGTTACTACATTCATAATTATTGATAGAAAAATTTATCACACGAACTCATGGTTATAACTAACTTGTGTAACGAACGAGTTAACAACGAAATATAACACGTGTGCGTTGGCAGGCTAAGTTCTACTGACTACTGTTACGACCTATCAACAAAATAGCTGACTGCATTGATTACTTTTTGGCTGTTAAGTAGCTAGCATCTAGCATCTACTTTAACTCTAAATATATTGGCCTTGGATTTTTTGCTTGTTATAAAAATACTTTAATCTGATTAATCAACTTATGGATTAAATATTAATTTTATTAATCGCGATTACGATTAATATTTTAATTGAGATTAATTTAGTCACGATTAATTTTAATCAGATTAAAATTAATCAAAGTAAATAATCCATTGAAAAATTTACCGATTAATGCCAGCTCTGTACAAAATTTACCAGAGTGATGTTTGGTTTAGTTGGAGGTCCGGCAATCAGATCAAAAGTGTGCCCATACCATACATATATACATACATAATATGGTCCACTATACAATTATGGTGTAAGAGCATATTTCGATGATATTTCAGGAGGTTCTAATACAATTGACAGTTTTTGATAGAAGTAAGAAAAGTATTTGAAGTAACAAGACAAAAAAAATTAGTTAAATAAAGAGAAATGTATATTTTTAGACAAAAAAATACCATTTTTTGGAAGAATAATAGGTTATCAAGAGAACGTACAGATCCAAAACTTACTATTGCTGTTGATCAATATGAAACTTTGAATTCAGTTTCAGAGGTTCGCTCTTTTTTAAGGTTTTTTTAAACTTTTAGAAAATATATAAAGAACTAAGCTTCTATTGCAAAACCATTGAAATATATTTTGAAGAGAAAAGACAAAAGTAGATATAAAAGAAGATAATAATATTAAAAACAAGAAAATACAATTAACACCAGAACAATTTGAAGTTCTCAATATATGACAGAAAATGATTAAATGAGCACCAATTTTGTCAAACTTTCAGCAAGATGAAGAAACAATAGTAGTAACAGACTGCAGTTACAAAGGTTTAGGAGCATGTTTATTACACATACAAAGTGGAGAAAAGAAGGTTATAGAGTATGCAAGCAGATGTCTAAAATATGCAGAAACTAGATACCATATAAATGAATTAGAAGTTACAGCTGTACATTGGGCAATAGTCAAGAAGTTTCGAATATATTTACTCTGCTAGAAATTTACATTGATAACAGACAGTTACTAGACAGCCCACATAATTAATAAAGCTAAATTTAAGAGAAAATTTGCAAGAAATGTCATAGATTTAGCACCATCATCTCTAGATATAGTTACGTTAAATTAAGTAAGTCTTATGTCAATAAGTAGCAAAACCAAAATTTAAATTGGCACAGAGTAAATACCCATTTATTAAGCAAATATTGACGAAACTACAACTAGAACCTAATTCACAACATTTAAAACAAGTCGATAATTCATTAGATGTTAAAGATGATATTCTCCTCCATATAAACAAGGAACAGTTACAAAATAAAAAAATGTAGTGCCTCAAAGCTTAAGATCAAATATTATTAGAATGGTACATTATGAAACTGGAAGTTTGGATTTTGAGACAACAATGAGTAAATAAAAAGTAAATATTGGTAGAAAACACTGACACGAGATGCGAAATCATACACAAACGCATATATAACTTAAGTAAGGTGAATAGACGTACAACATTAGCTTTTGGTGAAATGGGACAAAGTCCAATACCGGAGACCCCAATGCAAGTAATTTCATCAGATCATATAGTAGCACTACCACAGACTGCATCAGGAAATACATATATATTTGTACACATAGATCATGCCACAAGATATATTTTTGCTAAGCCTACATGTTTATTTTCAGCAAAAGAAATTAATCTATGGACCGCCATTAAAATATATATCGTATATTGCACCATGTTTCACAAGTCAAGTCACCCAAATACTCTATATAAACCTCAAGGTAATGGTTTAGTTGAGAGGGCAAATGCAACAATAATGTCAACGCTCACAAAGTTTGCTTTAGAAAACGAAGACTAATTGGATAAACTATTACAAGCAGTATTTGGCTATAAACACTTCAAAACAGAAGACTACAAAATACTCGCCATTTTACTCGATATATGGATTTGAACCAAGATTTTTTGAAGATATAGAAAGAAGTCATCAACTCTATTAAGAAGAGTACAAGATACATTTCAGAAAGACGAATACGTCTTATAAGAATGGTACAAACCAACAGACAAAATTAACACCAAGATATAAAGGTCCATTTAAAACAGTAAGAAAAGTTTGCTCCGTATGTTACGAAATTCAAGATATAAATAAGCCACCGGAGAAGATAGTACATGTTCAATTTTTGAAGCCTTTGTCTTTAAGTAATAATTTTGATCACTTTCAGATTTTTCAGATAATCTATTACAGTGAAATAGAGAATACCCAAGAAGATGATAGCTTATCTAATGATGAGTATGATTTCTGTATCCAAGATAATAGTATGTACTACACTACAAGAAGAGAACGACGAGTCAAACTACCAAATTATAATCAATTTACATAATATGTTTTATGTACTTTTATTAGTAGTAAGTTTATTTGTCATTTAATTTTTTATGTATAAATAAAAAGTTACTACAAATTTAGTATACCTACCTATAGTTTTATATTCATAATTTTACGCAATAGAAATGTTAAAACACTTATCTCATGTACCAATGTTACTACCTACATAAGCCAATGTATGTAATTACATAAGTTTTCTAAAAAGTTCTATCTAAAATTAAAGATAACAGAAGATGTTTGATATTAATTAAAAGTTTGTCTCATATTAATAAGAAAAAGTAATAGCAGTAAAGTAAGCAATTTAAGCAAGCAGTTATAGTAATACTGTAAACTATACTAATAGTCTCTTTCATAATATACTAAATCTTTTTTTTTATAATAGTATACCTACTTAGTAAATAAAAGTAAATTGTATTTAGCAACAATAAAAAATTTGTTCTGCATTTAGTTCAAGAATGTTAAGCAAGTTTGTTATTTTGCTAACAGTATATATTTTTTATTTCAATAAAAAGTTTCATTAAACATTAACCAAAAGCTTAGTAAGATCATATTTTTTAAGTGTACTTGTTTTATAAGTGAAGATAAGTTCATGTTGTTCTATAATTATATTTTTAGTTTATTATTATGATGGTATAATAAGCTGAAGAGTGAAGAGTTTTTGTTTAAAAATGATTAAATATAGTAGATTATAGTAATGTTATGAATAGTATAGTAGTAGTAGTGTATAGTAAAATTGTAAAGAGCATGTAAGTAGTAGTGAAATTCAAAATTCAATTTCCGTAGTCATTAAATTTTGCAATTTCAAAGAGCATGTAAGCAGTATCTTTAACGTCAAACTTAGTTATGCTTAACATTGTATGTAAAATGTCTGAAAGAAGGAGATGAAAGAGTTCATATGCAAGGGTGAAAGAGACAATTGATGTAAGAAAAGTTATGGAACGTGTGACGAGTGAACGGATATGAAAATATAGTTTGTATTAAAGTAAGAGAGACAAAATAAAAAGATTTTTATTTTTTTATTTATTTATTATTGAAACACATTTACAACACCTTTACAGAAAATTCCAAAGCGATATTGTAAGCTAAATATAACATAATAATTATATCTTAATATCTAGAATTAGACCACTATATGGCACTGTTTACAATGCAACTTTGTGCAACTTCTGCAAATTTCGGCTGGCTACAGTTATATATATCCACTTTCATAGCTATAATATTAATGAGCCGTATGGCGCGCGACACAGGGGCAAACTTAAGTAGGTTCGTCCTCGGAACTGGCGGGCAGAGTGTGGAAGGGCGGCGGCGTTTACCCACGTAATCAGTAGGGGCGCACAGGCGCAACTCCTCCAGCACGGCTGGGTGGTGTATCTGTCCGCGCAGCACACGCCACACGTACGTCACCAGCGAGAGGTCGCGCCGCACGCTCAGGCGCACGTACCCGACCATTCCGAGCACAAACAAACTTGGGTACATTAGCGGGTACAGGGGGTACACGCCATATTCCTTGAGGTATAAAAATCGAGTAAATTTGTTTTGAATTTTCTCCACCATGAGGCTATATTTAACCTCATGGGGATTCCAAATCATAGCTGTCGACTCAAGGTGACTTCTAACGAGCGCATTGTATAAAACCTTAACACTTAACATGTTATTGAAGTCCTTACAATTTCTTAATATAAATCCTAAATTTCGAAATGATTTCTTGCAACTATTCACAATGTGCTTACGGAACGTAAGCTCAGGTACCATTTCGACGCCCAAGTCTTTGATATCACTAAACCGAGGAATCAATATGCCATCCATTTCATAGTTATAATGCAGTGGAACCCTAGTGCGAGTATAGCTCATTATTCCACATATATATATAATATTATTTCCACATATATAGATAATATGGCGAACGTTATTGTTTTATTAGCACGCCCTAAAGAAAGTTAACTTCTCCGTTGTCTTATGAACGGCTACAGTACAGGAAATTCCAAATACTTATCATCAATCACATGACAAACAACATTTGCATTTACCCAGTATACAGTTAAACTCTGTAAAACTAGCCAGAATACGTACAATGTCATTGCCAAAACATTTTATAAAATTAGATTCATTTTTTAGAAATAATCGTAAATTATTAACGTGTGAATACTTTACTAACAAACCCTCTCTACCAAAATCGACAAAAGCCTTTGTAGAAAGATAATTTAGTCAACGACTTTAAAGAATTTAGAACTAGGGTTGGAAGTGGTAATAATTCAGTTGTGTCCTAACCTGTTGCAGTTGGTACACCTATTTAAAGGCTTTGTGAATTTACCACTAAAGTGTTCAGTTTCTTCAGAATTGGAACAATATATGGGGTGGGTTTTATTCAATACCAGTATCGTATTATTTGTGTTAAGCTTCGAAATAAATTTGTTATTAAATGGCCTTTTTAAATATTGTGATTGGGATTCTTTGTTGCCGATAAAAATTTGTAATAATTGTTCAGGCTGTGTGCAGCGTAATTAAATTACACTAGATGTGATTGTTTTATCAGTTAATCCTTGTATGATGCAATCAACTTCAAACTTCAAACTTATTTATTTGTCAAACATAGGTGTACAAAGATCTTATGTTATAACATTATATAGTGTGCGCTACGTTTTGCCAATAATGACATACTCAAATATGTACAAAACTTATAGAGAAATTACAGTACATCAGACATTATAGAATTATACAGACATTTATTGTATTACTTAAATTAAATTATCATTTAAAAAATCATCTAATGTGTAATAACACTTTGTAAGCAATAGCTCCCACAGAATGACTTTAAATTTTTTTATTGGCAAGCATTTTATCTTCTCAGGTATTTTATTATATATTTGTGGAGCAATACCAAAAAAACTCTTTTTCATAAGTGCAGTTTTACATTTCACATGGCATAATGTGTTAATATATTGAGCTCGGATTGGCATTTTCTTTACTGTAGCTAGTTTTTGGAATAAGTCTGGATTGTTTTTAATAAATAGTGCGGATTCAAAGATGTATAAAGACGGTAGTGGTAAAATTTTGTGTTTTTGGAAATATGGAATGCAACTATCAGTCTGTTTTAACCCACACATCGACCGTATACATCTCTTTTGCATTTTAAATACTAATTCCCTGTTTGTTGATTGTCCCCAAAAAATAACACCATATCGCAGAACTGAAGCAACCAATCCGTGATATGCTGTTAATAAGGTTTCCATATTTACTTTTTTTGAAAGTTGGAAAAGAAGATAAGCGGACTTGCTTAACCGTTTACAAACTTCTTCTACGTGTGTCTTCCAAGTCAATTTATTGTCTATAGTTATACCTAAAACTTAGCATTACTAGCTTCCTCTATTGATAAATTATTATAACTAATATAAATTGGTGTATTTTCAGTCCGTTGATGGAAGTGCATAATTCTAGTTTTGTTTAGATTAATTACGAGATTATTATTATTAAGCCAATTGATTATTTTAGATATTGAATTATTGATGTCAAGTTGATAATTAATTGTATTATTGCATTCTATAATTGCTGTGCTGTCGTCAGCAAAGAGTACCATTTTGTGTCCTATGCTTTGTGGAAGGTCATTTATATATATCAAGAACAGCAAGGGTCCTAAGGCGCTACCTTGAGGCACACCATATTTTATTTCTCGTGTCTTCGATATATATATTTTTTCTAAATTAGTTACTGGACAAATTCTAGTGATTTCTGTATATTGGAGTCTATTACTTAAATATGATTCTATAAGTTGGGGAATATTGCCTCTAATCCCGTAACAATACAATTTTCGGAGTAAGATTGAGTGATCCACAAAATCGAATGCTTTTGTCATATCTGTAAATATAGCACATACACGGTTTCTCTTATCCATGGATTTCATAACTCCAGAAAGCAGATCAAATAGTGCCATGTTTATATTTATATTTTTCCTGAAGCCTTTTTGTTCACTGCAAAATAGTAAAAATTTTTCAAAATAGGCATATAAGGAGTTATAAATTACTTTCTCAATAATTTTTGATATCACGGGAATTTTTGCAATAGGCCGATAATTTTTTATGTCGGATCTATCATCTTTTTTAAAAAGGGATTTAATAATAACTTTTTTAAGTTCAGTTGGGAATATACCATCAGTAATACACATGTTAATTATATGTGAAAGTATCGGTGCTATTATATCCTTAACATACTTAATTACTTTTGTTGATATATTATCATATCCAACAGTTTGTGTGTTTTTTAGATTGCTTATAATTTTGATTATGTCATCAGATGTGACAGGTAACATAAATAAGGATTGCAATGATCGATTTTCATTATAATGTTGTGTAGTTGCTGCTGTGGTATTTGTTTTTATATTATTTTCAACTGTGTCAATAAAATATTTATTAAATTCATCTGCAATGTTAACTGGATTATTAAGAATTAAATTATCTTTCTTTATATATTGTATTGGTTCTTGTGGTAGACAATGTTTTGATTTTTTTATTACTTGCCATGCTGCTTTAGACTTATTTTGCGAATTATTTATGTAATAATTATTTTGGGCTTTTTGTGTTAATTTTATAATTTTTTTATAAACTGAGGAATATCTTTTAAAATTGATTTTATTATTTGGGTTAGGTTTTAGTCTATAAGCCCATAAAAACTGTCTCTGCTTTTTACTGCATAACTTAATTCCTCGGGAAATCCATTTTGTTTTTTTATTAGTATTTATCTTTACAATTTTTATTGGAAAGCATAAGTTATACAACATTAAAAAGTCGTCTATAAAATGTTTATAAGATTCATTAGCATCATCAGATTTATATACTGGCAAGAAAGATAAACATTGCAAATAGTCTCTGAACTTAGTTAAATTATGAACTGATAAGTCTTGCTTTTTAGTTTTCCAGAATTTTAGGATGCATTTTTTATTAACAGGTATTTTAAGTAATTGTGACATATGGTCTGAAAGGTCTAAATCTATTACCTCCGCTTTACATCCACGTCGGTATGAATGTGCAAAATTATCAATGCAAGAGTTACTACTTAATCTAGTTGGTTGACTTAGTGATAGTTTAAGATTATACTGTCCTAAAAAGTTCTCAAATTCAAAAGTTATATTATTTTTTTTAAGAATATCGATGTTAAAATCGCCTGTTAAAATTATATTTTTATTTGTAGATGTACAAATTTTGCGTAGTATATTATCTAGTTTTTCATAGAACAAAGTATAGTTATATTTCAGTATTCTATACACACATACAATTATGATATCGTAAGACACTAGCTCTATAACTGCATTATTTCCATGGTTTTAATTGGGCCAACTTTACGTAGAAATATATTTCTATCTTCCAGGATTTCGCTATAGTTCTGCTCACATGGAAAAGCCATTAATAATTTATCCTGCCACTCAATCCAGTTAAACAAAATCAAAGGTCATAGGTAGTCATAGGTATTGTCAGACCCTGGAGATTTTTCATTGCGCAGTGTATTGTAGTAATATTTGAAAATATGCTAGATAACATCTAAATAGTGCCTAATCATACAATTTCACAAACGTGTAAATAAATCAGGATATACTATGTTATTGTGCATGTTCTTTATATTATTCATATAGTCAAAATTGGAACAGTAAACTAGCCTACTGTCAACTTATGTAATAAACATAATATAGTAATTAAAGTAACGAGACTTATTTGAAAGTCATGTCAGTATATAACTATAATATTAATCTATAGCTATAACAGCGTATATATATACAACATGTACTCTAACACCCCAATTAGAATATTATGTTGTAATCATAATATGTACATACAATGAATTTTTTATTTAACATGTGTATGCATTGTTATTTACTAAATTAGTTACTTGGAATAAAGTTTATTTTTATTATTTTGTATTGAATGATGGAATTTGTATGAATACAAATAAAACTGCGCTTTTAAAAGTCTTATTACTTTGACTTACGGTCTATTTCAATTAGTTTTGACTGTACAGGGTTAATCTATACATATAAAATCGTACGAAAGTCAAAACTGTACATTGAATTTTTTTTTAAAGGATACTTGGGGCGTCATCTACAATCGATATCCAAGCAAAAAATATAGTTTTTAGAATTTTTGTCTGTTTGTCTGTATGTATGTCCGGGCTATTACCTACGGGGGAGGAGCTGCGATCATTTATAAAATTTAACGCGGGTAAACCCGCGGGGCACAGCTAGTACTAAAATAAAAAGTACACAGCAGATCACGTCTTACATAAAAGGGAATAAGTTAAATGGATGGTGAGAGAAAGCCAAGGATATGTATTACAAGTAGCAATAAAAGAAATAAAATACTACAAATAGAACAAACATTTGGGAATGAATATTTGCCATCATTTTTCGACAATCTGTGGAGTTGAGCAAGTAATTGATATCTTACAAGCAAGGTTAGCTTTAATAATCTGCTCATCTGTATAATCACACTCATTATGTTAGCGACTCCAAGTATGACCTTTCCAATGACTTTACCATGTTCTCCAAATCAAATGGCACACTGAATAATTATGGAATGCTAAATATTTTTAAAAATATAACCTATTTTGTACATATAATCACTGTAAATGACATATTCACAAAGTAACACTGATATTCTTTTTCGATACTAAAAAACGAAATGTACTACAACAGAACATTGCAGGCCTTCTATCGAAGTCTGACGCCCTAACTGTCTCGATGATTTGGATAGATAGAGTATTGATGTATTAAGTCTTACTGAACATTTCACCATGTCAGGGTACGAATCTCAAGTTAACATACCAAATTTCTACTAAGCAGCCAATTATAGTAGGCCAAATATCAAAGGAGGTGGCTCATGCATATTAGTAAGAAAAGGACACTCTTAAGGAATTAGAAGAGATCAAAAAAAATTCACTAATAGGTACATTTCAGTGCTGCGGAATAGAACTTATCAAATACAAAATTGTTGTTATATGCATTTACCGAACGCCCAAAACCGATAGAGTAAGTAACTTTACAGAAAACTGAACAATTACTTACAGAAATTGACAAGAAAAAAATATTTAAATATAATCATAGCCGTGTGGTGACGGCCTAAGAATATCACCACCCCCTCTCATCCCGTGGGGGGACGTAAAAGTCGTCCCGAGGGAATATATACCAGAGAACGGGCAGCAGCGTTCTCCTGAGTACCATGTCCACCTTACTGCGATCGCCAACCCGTCTGCCAAGCGTGGCGATTATGGCAAATCCCCTCAAATGATGGACACAACCAAACCGCGGCCCCCAGTCCCCGGCAGCCCTGCTATTCCCAGCCGTGGTAACAGCCGTGGTTACGGCAGGGCAGGGGGTGCTAAGAATCCCCGGCAGATTCCGCGTTACCGACACCGACGACCTCTGGCCCTGGCAACATATAACACACGTACACTGCGGTCCGACGAGAAGATAACCGAACTGGAGGAAGAATTGAGCAGGTTACATTGGGATATTGTAGGATTATCTGAAGTCCGAAGAGAGGGGGAGGACTCGATAATACTGAAATCCGGAAACCTGCTCTATTACCGGGAGGGTGAACAAATATCCCAAGGTGGTGTCGGGTTCATAGTCCACAAGTCCCTCGTGAACAACCTAGTGAAAATCGAGAGTGTGTCGACGAGGGTTGCGTACCTTATACTCAGAATCACCAAGCGGTATTCGTTGAAGGTTATACAGGTATACGCACCCACTTCGACACACTCCGACGATGAAGTCGAGGTTATGTATGAGGACATATCCAGAGCCATACATACCTCTAACTCCTATTTCACTGTGGTCATGGAGGACTTTAACGCGAAGCTGGGCAAACGACTCGGTAATGAGCTGAGAGTGAGGCAATTTGGAACTGGTGACCGGAACCCCCGGGGCCAAATGTTGGCAGACTTCATGGAGAAGGAGGGACTCTTTATGATGAATTCCTTCTTCAGGAAGCTGGATCACCGCAAATGGACCTGGGTGAGCCCCGATGGTAAAACTAAAAATGAGATAGACTATCTTGTCGACGAGACGACAGATGTTCAATGATGTCTCCGTGATCAATGCGGTTAAAACCGGGAGCGATCACAGACTGGTCAGAGGCTCATTGAACCTTAATGTCAAACTCCAGAGATCCCGACCGATAAAGTCTACGCTCCGACCTTTACCTATCCACGTCCAAAACCCCGAACCATTTTAGCTCGAACTGCAAAACCGTTTCGAATGCCTAGCAGACTGCGAGGAAGTGGACTCATACTATGACAGGCTCGTAGAAGCTGTCCATACGGCTGGGTCTAAGGTCTTCAAGGCCCGCCGTACAAACAGAACTAAAAAGATCTCTGACTTTACCCTGCAACTTATGGAAGATAGACGGAAAATGGTTCTGACATCCTCAGATGATGCTACCAGATATCGGCAGCTCAACAGACAGATCTCAAAGTCTTTGACTCGCGACACGCGGCAATTTAATACAATTAGTATTAAAGAGGCCATTGAGCGGAACAAAGGCTCCAAAGTGTTCGCAAGAGCTCTGTCTGTTGGACAGAGCCAACTGACGAAGCTGAAGACTGAGGATGGTAGAATCGTCACGTCTAAACCTGAGTTGCTGGGAGAGATCGAGAAGTTCTACGGACAGTTATATACGACAACACAGCCACCTGTCAAAAGTCATGCCTCGGATCCCAGAGCACGACTAACCCGACATTACACCGAAGACATCCCGGACGTCAGCCTGTACGAGATTAGAATGGCTCTCAAACAACTCAAGAACAACAAGGCGCCTGGTGATGATGGAGTTACAGCAGAGCTTCTGAAGGCGGGTGGTACACCAATCCTACGGGCCCTTCAGAAGTTATTTAACTCCGTCATACTAGATGGTCAAACGCCACAAGCATGGCACAGAAGTGTGGTGGTGCTCTTCTTCAAAAAGGGCGACAAAACCCTATTGAAGAATTATAGACCCATCACACTGCCGAGCCATGTTTACAAGTTGTTTTCGAGGGTCGTTACGAACCGTCTCGCGCGCAGGTTTGACGACTTCCAGCCTCCCGAACAAGCCGGTTTCCGAAAAGGCTTTAGCACCATAGACCACATACATACGCTGCGGCAAGTTATACAGAAGACCGAAGAGTATAACAAGCCACTGTGCTTAGCGTTTGTGGACTATGAGAAAGCCTTTGATTCTATCGAAACATGGGCCGTGCTGAGGTCTCTCATAAGGTGCCAAATTGACTACCGGTATATCGAGGTGATAAAGTGTTTGTATGAAAACGCCACTATGTCAGTGCGACTCCAGGACCAGATCTCGAAACCTATCCACTTGCAGCGAGGCGTGAGACAGGGAGATGTTATATCTCCGAAACTGTTCACCGCTGCATTGGAAGACGTCTTCAAGCTTCTGGACTGGAAAGGCTTTGGCATCAATGTCAATGGCGAGTACATCACTCACCTTCGATTTGCCGATGATATCGTAGTCATGGCTGAGACCATGGAAGACCTCGGTACAATGCTCGATGACCTCAGCAGAGTCTCTCAACAAGTGGGTCTGAAAATGAACATGGATAAGACGAAAATCATGTCAAACGTCCATGTTGCACCCACTTAATTGAAAGTTGGTGACTCTGCACTCTAAGTTATATTTACCTAGGACAGACCATCCAACTAGGTAGGTCCAACTTCGAGAAGGAGGTCAATCGTAGAATCCAACTCGGATGGGCAGCGTTCGGGAAGCTACGTAACATCTCGTCCAAAATACCGCAGTGTCTCAAGTCGAAAGTCTTCGACCAGTGTGTGTTGCCAGTGATGACATACGGAACAGAGACGTGGTCGCTCACTATGGGCCTTATTAGAAGGCTCAAGGTCACCCAAAGAGCAATGGAGAGGGCTATGCTCGGAGTTTCCCTGCGGGATCGCATCAGAAATGTCGAAATCCGCAGGCGAACCAAAGTCACCGACATAGCCCGAAGAATTGCCAAGCTGAAGTGGCAGTGGGCAGGGCACATAGCTCGTAGAGCGGACGGCCGTTGGGGCAGACAGGTTCTCGAGTGGCGACCACGAACCGGAAGACGCAGCGTGGGCAGGCCCCCTACAAGATGGACCGATGATCTTGTGCGGGTCGCTGGAAACTGCTGGATGCGAATAGCACAAGACCGGCAATTGTGGAGATCTTTGGGGGAGGCTTTTGTCCAGCAGTGGAAGTCTTTCGGCTGATATGATGATGATGATGAATCATAGCCGGTGATTTCTGATATTGACCTATATACACGAATTAAAGGTTGACTATTAAATTTTATCCACTCCATGGACGATAGCAAACAAGTTTAATGATTGCTTCATAGATAAAGTTACACCTACCCATTGTCTTGAGAAAAGTACAGACGCCAGCCCATCCAGCAACCCCAATCTGTCAATTTTCTTTAATGGATTTTCACCTTTATCACATAAGCATAAGGTTTACTTTCAACTGGGGAAATTTGACAGATTGGGGTATCTTGATGTGCTGGCGTCTGTACTACCTCGAATATAAAATCCACAAAAAATTCTATGTTTATTATGCCAAGTATATCTGCGGTCCTCTTAAACAACAATAAAAATAAAACAATAAAACAACAACAATAAAAATCTTAAAAACACAAATAGCCTTGGTCAAGATGAAAATTCTAAAAGTTGCTGGTAGTTTTATTTGTAAGCATATTAGTTACCGTAAAACCTTACAAGAGTGCCCAACTAATCTAACTTTGCCCAGCAGGGTACGTTTCACAAAATGTTTGAAAAAACGGCAACATTTTTAGTTGCGTTTATCATTCAATCTATGATGTAAATTTGATTACATGTCTGGCAACACTGTAGCTGATTTTGCTCAGTGTCCCCTCAATCAATTGGCTGTAAAACTGTGTCGAAGTTAGTGGTTATGCGGGTCAAAATTTGAGCGAAAACCTTTTTTCCAAACTCGATTTGTAATAACAACAGGTAAGTTAGTATTTTACCAGTATTACTACGTAATAAAAACACAAGAAAGATCGAATATCCCACGAAAAATCTCTTAATTTCGAAAACATGATGGTGGGCAATGTCAAATTTGATTTCTTAGAGCAGTTGTAACAATTTTGCACACCAAAATATAACCAATAGGGTTGCGACTTCGATGTTTTAAAAATTAAACATATAAATAGGTATTCCAGACAACCATTGAATGTTAATGCGAGTATCATTAAGTACCATTAGTTTATTTCAGCGTGAGTCAAAATGCACTAGGGCGGCAAGCCCGTAAAAAGGGTTTTAACACAGAAGCAACTATTACAAAAAGAATAGACATACATTTATCGGGGCTGAGTATTAGAAAAGCAGCCGAAGCAGCAAGTCTTTCCTATTCTACACTGCGAAGATACATTACGAGATATCGGAACAATCCAGATTGGAGCCGCATTACGATGCAAGTAAAATGTTTAATGATGGATTGCGCACATAAAACTTTTGGCCTTATGACTGAGGACGAGTAGTGGAGAGAAGTATGAAATTAATTAAATAACAAAAATTATACCCGTGTTATTTATTTTCAACGAATAACAATCAATTATCCGTTTATCTATTCCAGTGATTCATTGTGTACCACCTGGATCATTCAGTCCCACCCCCCGGTTCATCGGGTACACAAAGAACCATATACCTTGTTTTTTAAAAATCTGTAGTAATCAAACAATAGCAAATATTTTTCAAAATGATTAATGCAAAGTCGTAGTTTATTAAATTAACTATTTGGTGAGATAAAAATATGTTCTTGGACTGCAATAACCATCGTGCTAGAGCTGTTCAAACTTTTGATGGTTCATTGGCTACCACTCTACGCTACTACACATGTTTTATGCAAATAAATTTATCTTTATCTTTAAGTAACATCACAAACAGACGCCCAACCCACGAGAGGACATACACAAATAGTAGATTTACACCAAAATTCAATCCAGAAATTCACAATGTACAGGAGCAAACATGTCACCGAAAAGGATGCAAATGCAAAGAAAAGGATCATGTTTCATATAATTGTAAAATGCAACAAATTGCATCAACACCATTGTTACCTAGAAGTATTCAGAAAAAATTAGAAATGAATTCAGAAAGTAAGAATAACACACACAATTAGCAATTAGAAAATTTTAAGAGACAATTTTAGTAAAAAGCAAGTAAGCTGTATACAACAAGAGACACCTAATGTGAATTCCGACATTTACCAGTTACTTTAAACTGGTTCAATAGATTTACTACGTCTCCCAGGCTCAGGATCAGTTATAACTATTGTTGATAAAAATATTTTACCTATTGAAACAAGTTCACCCTTGGCAAAAAGGAAATTATAAGGTAGGCAGGCAATTATCCCCAATAGGCAACTTACTTGTGTAGCGAACGAGTTATCAACGAAATATAACACGTGTGCGTTGGCAGGCTAAGTTCTACAGACTACTGTTATGACCTATCAACAAATTGCCGACTGCTTCACAATGGTTGTACAGCGCCATCCAGTGAATGGGTTATAGACTGCATCGATTACTTTTTGGCTGTTAAGTAGCGCCATCTAGCATCTACTTTAACTCAAAATACATTGGCCTTGGATATTTTGCTTGTTATTAAAATACTTTAATCTTATTAATCAAATTATGGATTTAAGATTAATTTTATTAATTGCGATTACGATTATTATTTTAGTTGAAATTAATTTAGTCACATTAATTTTAATCCGATTAAAATTAATCAAATTAAATAATCCATTGAAACATTAACCGATTAATGCCAACTCTGTATAGAATTTATGAGAGTGATGTTTGGTCTAGTTGGAAGTCCGGCAATCATGTGAAAAGTGTGCCTATACCATACATATATACATACATAATATGGTCCACTACACAATTATAGTGTAAGAGCATATTGCGATGATATTTCAGGAGATTCTAATACTATTGAACAGTTTTTGATAGAAGTAAGAAAAGTATTTGAAGCAACAAAACAAAAAATTTAAAGTTAAATAAAGAAAAATGTATATTTATAGACTAAGAAATACAATTTTTTGGAAGAATAGTACGTTTTGGATCTGTACGTTCTTCTTGATAACTATCAAGAAGAACGTACAGATCCGTACTATTGCTGTTGATCAATATGAAACTTTGAATTCAGTTTGAGAGGTTCGCTCCTTTGCAAGTTTTTCAGGACCTTGAAGAAAATATATAAAAAGTAAGCTTCTATTGCAAAACCATTGAAAGATATTTTGAAGAGAGACAAGATAAAAGTAGATAAAAGAAGATTATAATATTAAAAAAAAGAAAATACAATTAACACCAGAACAATTTGAAGCTTTCAATATATTACAGAAAATGATTAAATGAGTACCAATTTTGTCAAACTTTGAAGATTAAGAAACAATAGTAGAAGCAGACTGCAGTTACAAAGGTTTAGAAGCATGTTTATTACAGATACAAAGTGGAGAAAAGAAGGTTATAGAGTATGCAAGCAGATGTTTAAAATATACAGAAACTAGATACCATATAAATGAATTAGAAGTTACAGCTGTACATTGGGCAATAGTCATGAAGTTTCGAATATATTTACTCTGCTAGAAATTTACATTGATAACAGACACTTACTAGACAGCCCACATAATTATTAAGCTAAATTTAAGAGAAAATTTGCAAGAAATGTCATAGATTTAGCACCATCATCTCTAGATATAGTTACGTTAAATTAAGTAAGTCTTATGTTAATAAGTAGCAAAACCAAAATTTAAATTGGCACACAGTAAAGACCCATTTATTAAGCAAATATTGACGAAACTACAACTAGAACCTAATTCACAACATTTAAAACAAGTCGATAATTCATTAGATGTTAAAGATAATATTCGCCTCCATATAAACAAGGAACAGTTACAAAATAAAAAATGTAGTGCCTCAAAGCTTAAGATCAAATATTATTAGAATGGTACATTATGAAACTGGACATTTGGATTTTGAGACAACAATGAGTAAATAAAAAGTAAATATTGGTAGAAAACACTGACACGAGATGTGAAATCATACACAAACGCATATATAACTTGGGTAAGGTGAATAGACGTACAACATTAGCTTTTGGTGAAATGGGACAAAGTCCACAATACCGGAGACCCCAATGCAAGTAATATCATCAGATCATATAGTAGCACTACCACAGACTAGTGTTGTTAAAAGGCTCGAGTCTCCCGAGTCTTCGGCTCATTCAAGGTTCGAGTCTCCTATGAAGCCTCGAGCTGCAGACTCGAGCCTTATTTCGAAGGCTCGAGCCCAGTCTCGAACCCCAATATCAAGGCTAGAGTCGCGACTCGAGCTCTGTGTTAAAGGCTCACTACACAACATTATGCTCCAAAAGAATGTTGTACGTCCTTAAGCATTTGTCATCTGAACTTGATGTAAGATATACCTATCAGGTGGAATTCAACTTATATGATGTTGGAAAGAGTTTTGAAAATGAAAAGAGTGCTTAATTATGTATGTTTGGATTACAGAGTTTTTTCCATACACTATTGAGGATTGGGAGATGAAGTGAAGCAGATGAAGTGGATAGATACATAAATATGCCTATTGAGCCTGAAAACACAATGTATTAATGTGGTGGAAAGAACAAAAAGAATTGTCTTTGTCAACCTTAGCTCAAATAGCATTTGAAGTATTGTCTATACCACCGACAAGCGTTCCTAGTGAACAAGCCTTTTCAAAGTCTGGTAATTTAATAACAAAAAAAAAGAAACAGGCTGAGCCACAAAAATATTCAAGCATCGAATCGAATGCAAAAATCGAATAATCATTCATTGAATAATAAAGTTTTCTTTTTTCTATCTTTTTATTTCATTTTTTCATACGTACTTATCACATTAAAACAAAAATATTTCATTTTAATATTATCAGGCATATATAAAGCTCGAGCTTCGACTCGAGTCCTTCATTTAAGGCTCTTGAGCCTTCAAGGTTCGGATCTTTAGGGCTCGAACCTTTAAGACTTACGAGCTCTCAGAGCTCGAGCTTTGAAGGCTCAGTAGCTTCGACTCGAAGCTCGAGTTTCCGCCTCGGAGCTCATTTCTCACAACACTACCACAGACTGCATCAGGAAATACATATATATTTGTACACATAGATCATGCCACATATTTTTGCTAAGCCTACATGTTTATTTTCAGCAAAAGAAATAAATCTATGGACCGCCATTAAAACATATATCGTATATTGCACCATGTTTCACAAGTCAAGTCACCCAAATACTCTATATAAACCTCAAAGTAACGGTTTAGTTGAGAGGGCAAATGCAACAATAATGTCAACGCTCACAAAGTTTGCTTTAGAAAACGAAGACTAATTGGATAAACTATTACAAGCAGTATTTGGCTATAAAAACTTCAAAACAGAAGACTACAAAATACTCGCCATTTTACTCGATATATGGATTTGAACCAAGAATTTTTGAAGATATAGAAAGAAGTCATCAACTCTATCAAGAAGAGTACAAGATACATTTCAGAAAGATGAATAAGTCTTATAAGAATGGTACAAACCAACAGACAAAATTAACACCAAGATATAAAGGTCCATTTAAAACAGTGAGAAAAGTTGGCTCCGTATGTTACGAAATTCAAGATATAAATAAGCCACCAGAGAAGATAAGAAGTACATGTTCAATTTTTGAAGCCTTTGTCTTTAAGTAATAATTTTGATCACTTTCAGATTTTTCAGATAATCTATTACAGTGAAATAGAGAATACCCAAGAAGATGATAGCTCATCTAATGATGAGTATGATTTCTGTACCCAAGATACCCAAGATAATAGTAGTATGTACTACACTACAAGAAGAGGACGACGAGTCAAACTACCAAATTATAATCAATTTACATAATATGTTTTATGTACTTTTATTAGTAGTAAGTTTATTTGTCATTTAATTTTTTATGTATAAATAAAAAGTTACTACAAATTTAGTATACCTACCTATAGTTTTATATTCATAATTTTACCCAATAGAAATGTTAAAACACTTATCTCATGTACCAATGTTACTACCTACATAAGCCAATGTATGTAATTACATAAGTTTTCTAAAAAGATCTAAAATTAAGTTTGTCTCATATAAATAAGAAAAAGTAATAGCAGTAAAGTAAGCAATTTAAGCAAGCAGTTATAGTAATACTGTAAACTATACTAATAGTCTCTTTGATGATATACTAAATCTTTTTTTTATAATAGTATACCTACTTAGTAAATAAAAGTAAATTGTATTTAGCAACAATAAAAAAATTGTTCTGCATTTAGTTCAAGAATGTTAAGCAAGTTTGTTATTTTGCTAACAGTATATATTTTTCATTTCAATAAAAAGTTTAATTAAACATTAACCAAAAGCTTAGTAAGATCATATTTTTTAAGTGTACTTGTTTTATAAGTGAAGATAAGTTCATTTTGTTCTATAATTCTATTTTTAGTTTATTATCATGATGGTATAATAAGCTGAAGAGTGAAGAGTTTTTGTTTAAAAATGATTAAATATAGTAGATTATAGTAATGTTATGAATAGTATAGTAGCACTAGTGTATAGTAAAATTGTAAAGAGCATGTAAGTAGTAGTGAAATTCAAAATTCAATTTCCGTAGTCATTAAATTTTGCAATTACAAAGAGCATGTAAGCAGTATCTTTAACGTCAAACTTAGTTATGCTTAATATTGTATGTAAAATGTCTGAAAGAAGGAGATTAAAGAGTTCATATGCAAGGGTGAAAGAGACAATTGATGTAAGAAAAGTTATGGAACGTGTGACGAGTGAACGGATATGAAAATATAGTTTGTATTAAAGTAAGAGAGACAAAATAAAAAGATAATATGGCGAACGTTATTGTTTTATTAGCACGCCCTTACACCTCTATCAAAGAAAGTTAACTTCTCCGTTGTCTTATAAACGGCTACAGTACAGGAAATTCCAAATACTTATCATCAATCACATGACAAACCACATTTGTATTTACCCAGTATACAGTGTTAAACTCTGTAAAACTAGCCAGAATACGTACAATATCATTGCCAAAACCTTTTATAAAATTAGGTACCTATATTTTTCAGAAATAATCCTAAATTATAAACGTGTGAATACTTTACTAACAAACCCTCGCTACCAAAATCGACAAAAGCCTTTGTAGAAAGATCATTTAGTCAACGACTAAAGAATTTTGAACTAGGTAATAAACAGTTCAGTTGTGTCCTAACCTGTTGCAGTTGGTACACATATTTAAAGGCTTTGTGAATTTACCACTATAGCGTCCAGTTTCTTCAAAATTGTAACAATATATGGGGTTATTCAATACAAGTATCGTATTATTTGTGTTAAGCTTCAATCTAAATTTATTATTAAATGGCCTTTTGAAATATTGCGATTGGGATTCTTTGTTGCGGATTAAAATTTGTAATAATTGTTAAGGCTGTGTGCAGCGTAATGAAATTACACTAGATGCGATTGTTTTATCAGTTAATCCATGTAGGATGCAATCATAATGCATTATTACATGCATTATTCCATGTGAGCAGAACTATAGTCAAATCCTGGAAGATAGAAATATATTTCTACGAAAAGTGGGCCCTATTAAACCAATGCAACATTGGTTTAATAGGGCCCACTTTTCGTAGAAATATATTTCTATCTTCCAGGATTTGACTATAGTTCTGCTCACATGGAAACGCCATTAATAATTTATCCTGCCACTCAATCCAGTTAAACAAAATCATAGGTCATACCATGTATTGGTCAGACCCTGGAGTTTTTGCATTGCGTAGTGTATTGTAGTAATATTTGAAAATATCCTATAGTAATTCTAAATAATGCCTAATCATACAATTTTACAAACGTGTAAATAAATAAGGATATACTATGTTATTGTGAATGTTCTTTATATTATTCATATAGTTAAAATTGGTACAGTAAACTAGCCTACTGTGAACTTATGTAATAAACATAATGTAGTAATTAAAGTAACGCGACTATTATTTGAAACTCATGTCAGTATATAACTATAAGATGTATCTATAGCTATAACAGCGTATATATATATATATACATATATGCTGTGGGATCGTAAACTGATAAGCATAGGTGGGCATTAACTCTTTAAACGCTAATTAACGAAGTTAACATTCTGTTAACGGAATAAAAATTTTAAGTCAACTTATTAAAATGTTAACAGATACGTTAACTTCCGTTAATATGGACAAGTCCGTTAATAGTTAACCCTAGAAAGATAACCTTATTTAAACTGGCATTGAAGATAACATAATACATTATATTTTTATACTATTAAATACTTTTTATTGTATTTATTAACCCGATGTAATTAAATTATTTCTTATGAATTAATCAACTAAAAGCAATCTGAGAAAATTATAATTATTTGGCTCCAATATTAGTGTCATAGACATAGGAATCATTTTTATTTTTGTATTCGTCGTAAACTGCATTTGGCGTTTGTTATCTTAGATCTTATTATATTCTTAGATCCATATATTCCTTTCTTTTGGTTGTGGAGACTTTTGCTCATGAAGGGGAATATGCACCTTATGCCCGACGATTAAATTAGGTACACATTTTAATTATACAAGTACCTATTTTGTTTTGTTCCATCCTGTTAACTTCCGGAACCTAAACCAACAGGTTTTATAAGTTCACTAATGCAAAGATATAAAAGATAAACGTTAACTTGCGTTAATTCTTCCGAAATGTAACACTTTAACGTTTAACAAAGCTTACTTTTTGTAGCGGATTAACGAAGTTAACTATTTGATTAACGGTGCCCAGGTATGCTGATAAGTCTGTTTAACATAAGAGTTTGCAAGTTATTATTAAAGTATATAGAATTCCGGCTAGAGGCCAACAAAAATGTGTTTTCCAGCTAGTGGATTTCCAATAAGTGCTGTGGAACGCCGATGGTCTTAATATAAGTACTCGTCAAAAATAAACTCAGCATCGATAAATATGGAACAAGAGTGCATTCTCTTATTTAAACTCTAACAGTCAGTCATTATCATCATTCAATAGTCATTCGACCTACGTGGAAAAAGCCTCTTACATGTCATCTTGCAATACTAAAATAATAATGTATTAGAACTTTTGTCTCCTACTGTACATCTAAATTTCAATATAATTTCATTGTATAATGTTATCATTGAATATTAATATTCAATGCAGTTCTGGAAAATATATTCAGGCAACTTAATTAGGAAACTTTCGGTATTCAAATAAATGGGGAAAAACTACATGACATGAGATTCACAGACGACCTTATTTTATTTGCAGAAGATCCTTTGACACTAAGAACAATGTTACAACAACTAACAGCTGAAAGTAAAAAGGCAGGCTTAACAATGAATATCAGTAAAACGAAATTGATGATAAACAAGACCGAAGTCAAAATTGAGGTGGATGGAAAGGAGATTGAATACGTACAAGAGTATATTTACCTGGGGCAAGTCTTATCTGTGGAAGGTTTATTAACAAAAGCAGTAGCAAGACGAGTGAATAATACCTGGCAAACATACTGGTCCCAGAGGGAAATTATGAAAAATAAATTAATACACATCTCGGAAAAAAGAAAGCCTACAACACCCGTATACTTCCATAGCTCTCGTACGGCCGACTTTTTGCCAGACATGGCCACTAACACAGAAAATCGAGCACAAGCTAGGTATAAGCCAAAGAGGAATGGAAAGAAGTATGTTGGGACAAAGGTTGAAAGGAAAGCTACAACAATTAGGAACATCACCAAAGTAGCAGATGTTAAAATCAAAACACTAACCTTAAATGGAAATGGACGGGTCATAAGATGAGATCAACAACAGGAAAGTGGACCAAAAAAGTTACTGAATGGTATCCGCGCGAAGGAAAGAGACAGAGGCAGACAGAATAAAAGATGGGAAGACTATCTGTCCAAACGTTGGAGAAGGGCAGCAATGGACAGGTAAAGGTGGAGGGAACTTGAGGAGGCCTATATCGCAAGACAGCCTGACCTGGTAACTGACATTAAAAGCTAAGTTAAACATATAGGAAAAATATAAATTAGTATAGTTAGTATTGTTTAGTTAAGTATAATTAATTAGTATAGTTTATATTCGATTTTATTACAAGATGTCAGATATAAAAAGATGTAAAAGGTCAGAGTAAATACAGACAATTTTTATTTTTTTATTTCTTTTTTTTTGTTGTCAAGTATGTATGAGCACTCCCTGGAATATACTGCTAATTATGTCACATGTTAGAAATTCTCCTAAATTACTAGTCGACGCCGGATATTTGAAACTGAAATATTCCGATTTCCGAAAATCGTAGGAAAGTAGAAACTGTACATTGAATATTTTTTAAAAGAAGTTTTTATACTTGGGGCGTGATATACAATCGATATCGAAGCCAAGAATATAGTTTTTAGAATTTTTAAATGTATGTATGTCCGGGCTAAACTCAAAAAGTACTGCATGGATTTACTTCAAATTTTGCGTGAATATTACCAAGAGGTCGGGTTAACATATAGGCTACATATTATCACGCTATCACCTACGAGGGAAGAGCTGTGATAATTATAAAATTTAACGCGAGTAAAACCGCGGAGCACATCTAGTTCTTAATATATTAGATACGGAACCAATAACTGGTATATTCCATGCCAACGGCAACGACAAAACACCGTAGTCTTGGAAATATCTCTAACAAACCAACAACAATTGTACATTCACATGCTCTCCGAAGATAAGATACACAAGGATACTTGGGGCGTGATCTACAATCGATATCGAAGCCAAAAATATAGTTTTGGAATTTTTGTCTGTGTGTCAGTTTGTCTGTAGGTATGTATGTCCGGGCTAAACTCAAAGAGCACTGCATGGATTTACTTCAAATTTTGCATGAAGAGGTCGGGTCAACATATAGGCTACATATTATCACGCTATCACCTACGGGGGAGGAGCTGTGATAATTTATAAAATTTAACGCGGGTAAATCCGTGGGGCACAGCTAGTAAGTAATGTTTAATAATCACTTTTTAAATCGAAACCAAAATTTTGTATAAATCAAAATATAGTCGGCATTAAACACATCACAGCCAAAGTGATACCCAATTATTTAGTGTCTCCTACCCTCAAACAATGTGGCGCCACACAGTTTTAAACAATGGAATTCCTAAATAAGAATTAACAAGTTGATTTCCAAATACCTACACGTCACGTTTTAGTATGAAATCGTTATTTCCTCATTATACTACCTAATATTGTATCTGGTCCAACCTAGCTCTAGAATTCACAGTAATTAAATAGGTTAATTAATACGGGTCTGCGTCCTAACTTGCCCGTACATCCATAGACTTCTAAATATAGTTTACCGAATAACCTATGAATTCCTCCGAATAAATAATCTATTTAAACATCAAACGCGCATGTTGTCACCATAATAAAAAAATATACCAAACATTTGGAGTGTTTACGAACATCTATAAAACATAAATCACAAAATAATACACCATTATGACGTTCACAGATATCACCAGTTCTCCAGGACAGAATTAGGCCATCAATTTTAAATATAATAAAAGTACTTACAGGTTTCTTCTAAAGCTCGCAGTCGATCGTACCGCGATGAATTGCTGTCATCTAGGAGACTGCGACGATGGACGGACATGCTGCCACGCAGAGTATGACTGCGGCTACGCCTGGCTTCGATGCTAGTCCTTTGCGGTCGCGATCCATCTCTGAGCGGTGTTACCAAGCGTCGAAACAGTGATTTTCTCTCACTCTGCAACAAACATTAACACGCCTAATAAAAAAGTGAAAAGGTTAATAAACGTTAACACTTTGGAGCCTTTATTCCGCTCAATGGCCTCTTTAATACTAATTGTATTAAATTGCCGCGTGTCGCGAGTCAAAGACTTTGAGATCTGTCTGTTGAGCTGCCGATATCTGGTAGCATCATCTGAGGATGTCAGAACCATTTTCCGTCTATCTTCCATAAGTTGCAGGGTAAAGTCAGAGATCTTTTTAGTTCTGTTTGTACGGCGGGCCTTGAAGACCTTAGACCCAGCCGTATGGACAATTTCTACGAGCCTGTCATAGTATGAGTCCACTTCCTCGCAGTCTGCTAGGCATTCGAAACGGTTTTGCAGTTCGAGCTGAAATGGTTCGGGGTTTTGGACGTGGATAGGTAAAGGTCGGAGCGTAGACTTTATCAGTCGGGACCTCTGGAGTTTGACATTAAGGTTCAATGAGCCTCTGACCAGTCTGTGATCGCTCCCGGTTTTAACCGCATTGATCACGGAGACATCATTGAACATCTGTCGTCTCGTCGACAAGATAAAGTCTATCTCATTTTTAGTTTTACCATCGGGGCTCACCCAGGTCCATTTGCGGTGATCCGGCTTCCTGAAGAAGGAATTCATCATAAAGAGTCCCTCCTTCTCCATGAAGTCGGCCAACATTTGGCCCCGGGAGTTCCGGTCACCAGTTCCAAATTGCCCCACTCTCAGCTCATTACCGAATCGTTTGCCCAGCTTCGCGTTAAAGTCCCCCATGACCACAGTGAAATAGGAGTTAGAGGTATGTATGGCTCTGGATATGTCCTCATACATAACCTCGACTTCATCGTCGGAGTGTGTCGAAGTGGGTGCGTATACCTGTATAACCTTCAACGAATACCGCTTGGTGATTCTGAGTATAAGGTACGCAACCCTCGTCGACACACTCTCGATTTTCACTAGGTTGTTCACGAGGGACTTGTGGACTATGAACCCGACACCACCTTGGGATATTTGGTCACCCTCCCGGTAATAGAGCAGGTTTCCGGATTTCAGTATTATCGAGTCCTCCCCCTCTCTTCGGACTTCAGATAATCCTACAATATCCCAATGTAACCTGCTCAATTCTTCCTCCAGTTCGGTTATCTTCTCGTCGGACCGCAGTGTACGTGTGTTATATGTTGCCAGGGCCAGAGGTCGTCGGTGTTGGTAACGCGGAATCTGCCGGGGATTCTTAGCACCCCCTGCCCTGCCGTTACCACGGCTGTTACCACGGCTGTTACCACGGCTGGGAATAGCAGGGCTGCCGGGGACTGGGGGCCGCGGTTTGGTTGTGTCCATCATTTGAGGGGATTTGCCATAATCGCCACGCTTGGCAGACGGGTTGGCGATCGCAGTAAGGTGGACATGGTACTCAGGAGAACGCTGCTGCCCGTTCTCTGGTATATATTCCCTCGGGACGACTTTTACGTCCCCCCACGGGATGAGAGGGGGTGGTGATATTCTTAGGCCGTCACCACACAGCACTGCCGTCACCACGCAGGATAAAAGCACTACACGTTGTTAATTATTATATCTTCGAATGAAGCGTACATCCTTCTTTAGAGAAGAACACAAAATTTTATAGGTACTGGGTGGGCGGGAGAATATATCTTCGGATGAAGCATACTCATATAATATCAATCGAATTTCTGTTTGAGCACTATATGTCGCGCGCAGATGGCTAATCTCTGTTGAGACAGGCCGTCGTGGCCAAAATTCGGCTAGGACATTATTAATTACCATATTTATATAATATTTATTTATTTATTTACACACAGAACTACACCATCATTACAGTCAAAACCAATTCGGTGGAGTAGACACATAATACAGATTCTTAATTAAAAACAATTATAGTTAATTACTAAACCTAAATAATATACAGTACAGTAGTGTCAGGTACAGGACCGACTGCTTTCCGTGCTCTAGGGTATAATACCGCCAACTCACAGGCTTCGGGCTGATGCTGTGAAAATCACTTTAGACCCGACCCGGTATTTGAACCCAGGACCTCGTTCTCAGCAGGTGAACACGCTACCGCTAGACCAACGAGGCAGTCAAAATATATAAAATGTATGCATATAATCCTTTGAGGAAACAAATAAATAAAACACCGAACATATTTTAATTAATCTGTATTATCTAAAATTACAAATCTTTCATAATTTCAATCATTACAACTATTTACCACGTGGTTATTCAGCACATGCCATTACTCTGTCATCTAAAAATATCAGATTTACATTTTTACAACATTCGCTAACGATAACATTCGTTTAAAGGTTTATTTATTATCTGGGAAGGACAGCAGTTATAGGCAGTTGAGATAAAATGCTTTTGGTGATACAGTTTGTGATACTAATGTACTCCTTGAATATTAGTACCTTTATCATCAATCAATATGTAAGCTAACACCAAGACATAGAAAATGCATTTTGGAAGATGCTTATTTATGTTAGAACATATAAAGATGTAAATTGCTTGATAGATGATTTGACTGCACGTGTGGCGCAGCGGCTAGGACAGTAGCCTCGCTGCTTCGTGTCCCGCGCCGGACAACTATTTGTGTGACCCATAAATAGTTGTTCTGAGTCTGGATGTAATTTGTGTCTGTCTATTACGTTTTTAAAGTACCCCGCGCACAGGGATTAGTTTGTCTAATTCGGGCGTTATCCTTAAAAAAAGTATTTAAAGATCAGCGTAGTGTTACAGCTACTGCTGTTCAATGAGGTTAGTATCGGTGATAAGCTTGATAGGCTCGCTAATTTGGGATGTGTGGGAGTTTGATACATATCACCAAAAAGGTAATATGGACTAATACCAAGAGTATAACAGTTTCACAAAAACATATTTAAATAAACATAATAATTGTGCTGAATTCTTGGAGGACTCAACAAAGAACTCGACTTACAAACTAAATTATTAAATACAGTGTGTTTTAGAAATATGTATTGCTTTTAAAAATTGATCATTCCATTTACATTTCCAATTCATGATCAATATAAAACTGTAATAGAAAGGGGCACTTAAATAATGAGTAAATCCTTGGACAGTAAAACTTACAATAGTACTATCCACGAACATTAAAAAGCTATATTTTCTCAAAAGAAAATATATGTATGCATATCTGATACACACTGTAAATGAGAAATTGCACCTATTTCAAATTTATAAATGAGAAAAAAGAAATAAATTAAAAAGTAATCTAAGATTTTACACATATTAATTTATGCCCGATGGTTAACAATATTGAACGGAAATTATGCGCTAGTTACAAGACTTTAAGGAATTACTATTTATGTGCCAAATTATTTGTTCAGAACCGTTACAATTTAAACACCTTGTGAGTAGTTGTTACACTGGTGTCAAATATGTTTCTAGCCTTTGAATTTTCAATGAATAAATACATACTAGAAAGAAAGAAAATGATTTATTCAAAAAATCCTTTCTTTCTTTCGATTCGATGATGTATACTAATTACTCGGTATGTGTGTATGAAAAGTTAAGCTAATAATTTATCTAGTTTTTTTTGTTTTAAATGATCACTAAATTATAAAAAGTTAATTTTCTCTCAAATCGTAGATTACTTTTTAATCCTAATGTAAAAACATTTTTTTTTGCACATTTTTGGACCAAAATCTTTTATACTAAACACACTTTGCAGGAAATCAGATCCAGTGCACTATCAAAGCGAAAACTTCACAATAATATTTAACTTTCAGCCAGAAAAATACATACAATGAAACAGATATGAGCTTGTTAAGTTTTTAAACTGTAACTTAAATGGTGTGGTATACTTAACTCAGGTATTATGGACAACTTAAGCTGATTTAACTCGTCTGCTGTACTTTACAAAGTATTCTAGTTATTGGCTGGTTAAACCTTGTCCATAGAAAGGAACAACTTATACTAGTATTGATACTTTTTATGCAAGAAGAAGCAAGATATTGCTGGCAACATGAACTGTATAAGTATTCAAGTAAAAAGCGGGTTAAAGACTGGATTGATATTAAATAGTAAAGCACAAGTTAAGACCATGTATATACAAGTTGTAATACAAATAGCGGACAAAAGATGAAACTACAGTACAGTATTGAATACACAATGGAAAAGATTACTTTTCCAGACAAAAATGTCGATTGCTACGACATATTGTATGGGAAGGCAATTTAATTGCTTTTTTCGTAATTCCCACACTGTTTTCCTTTAATTTTTTCAGATGGATAGAATCTATTAGTTTCATTTTCTCCACTATGTATGTTTCACCTTGTACGCGCATTATTCAATTTCCTTTTATTTTTTTTAATCAATTGGCACACATTTTTATTCCTAATTAACAAACTGATGATTCAGTAAACATACCACACCATTTAAGTTACATATTGTACAAACGCCAGCACACCAAGCTTGCAAATTGCCCCAATTGAAAATTAACCTTATGCTTTTGTGATAAAGTTGAAAATCTATAAAAGAAATTGGCAGATTGGGGTAGCTGGATGTGCTGGCGTCTGTACAACGCAGTAATACAGAGTTAGAGTGCACTGAACGAATACATATCTAGTACATCTAAAAGCATTGTTGTGTGGCCATACAATTTTGCATGTCAACTTATGACTTCTTAACAAACTACTAAGTTAAAAAAGAATTGTAAATCAGAACGTTTTAGTACTGGCTATACTAATATTATGCACATTGTGATAGTTTCATCTAATCTCATTACGTGATGAAGAGTACATATAAAACGATTACCATTAACACAAGAGATTAAGGACAGAACGAAATCTGCTTTACCTAGTACTGTCTCTAATAAAGTATTCTAGCAATAAGTGAGTTAAACTCTTAACCAGGTTTTGGTATACTGTTTTAAACTTATGGACATTATATCAAAGCAATACGGGTGAAATTGATGTGGCAAAGTATAGTCCAAAGCCTGGTAAAGTGTTTTACGAAGAACTACAACCAGATCAGACAGCACGATCTGAGTATTGGAATAACAAGCAAGTTAACTGTTTCACCAGTTTCAACCGTATCACTTTGAAATAAGGTCCAAACTTATACAAAAAATTTACTAGTCTGATTAAGTGTTTATAACTAATGACAACAGATATCAAACATTAGGGGCAAGTAGCTGCATCTAATGAATATTCTAGTAACAAGCAACTTAAGTTGGCCTTGACCAGACTTTGCTCACTTTTTATAGGCTTAGGGTCTTATTTCAAAGTAATACAGTTGAAATTGATGTGGCAAAGAATAGTCCACGGCTCGGTAAAGCGTTATACAAAGAACGGCAACTAACATAGAGCTTGCTCTACGTTAGATATACCAGACCAACAGCAGGATCTCTGTTTAGCTAGTCTGCTGTCGCTTTCAAAGTATTAAGGTAACAAGCAAGTTAACCCTTAAACAGACTGTGTAAAACCGCACTACTCTCAGTTCTTTATTTGCTTTGGACCTTATTTCAAAGCAATAAGGTTGAAGTTGATGTGGTTAACTAGAGTCCATTGCTTGGTAAAGCGTTTTACAAAGAACGGCACCTTATATAAGTTAGATATACCAGATCAGACAGCAGGATCTCTGTTTAGCTAGTCTGCTGTCGCTTTTAAAGTATTAAGGTTACAAGCAAGTTAACCCTTAAAAAGGCTGTGAAAGCCCGCACCACTCTCAGTTCTTTATTTGGTTTGGACCTTATTTCAAAGCAATAAGGTTAAAATTGATATGGCAATGTATCGTCCACGGCTTGGTAAAGCGTTATAAAGAACGGCACCTTATATTGAGCTAGCTCTACGTTAGATATACCAGACAGCAGGATCTCTGTTTAGCTAATCTGCTGTCGCTTTTAAAGTATTGAAGTAACAAGCAAGCTAACCCTTAAACAGGTGCTATGTAAGACCGCACCATTCTCAGATCTTTTGTTTGCTTTAGAACTTATCTCTAAGCAATACAGTTGAAATTAGTGTGGTCTAGTATATTTCACAGCCTAGTTAAGCGTCATGTATAGATGACAAACAAATTTTGGTTGGTCATCCATACATGGAGGTCAAAGGATTAAAAGCGACATCAGACTAGCTAAACAGGGTAATCCTGCTGTCCCAAATTAAGGGGTAAGTGACATAGAGTGAGTTAAATGTAAGGATGGGCTGCATACCCTCAAATTTAAGGTGTACGCTAGACACAAAAGCCAAATATTAGGCTGCAAGAGCTTCATTTAGCTAGTCTGCTGCCTAATAACGTAGTGTACGTTATTATTACAAGCGGGTTAATAAAACATTTTTAATCTATGACACCGGAATCTTATTGGCTTCAATACACTCACTCTTAACTCCTCAACCTCATGGTCTTCTCTCTTTTCGTCTATTACAAGTATTACACGAAAAGAAAAAAAAAAGACTGTTGCCATGACTCATACAAAAACGACCTAAATCTGTCCCTTATTTTCTAGTCCATAAAAAAGAGCACGAAATATATTCATGAGCTCAAATCGGCCCACTAATCAAAGTCGACATACAAAATGGTGGCAATAATATCTGTAAGGCAACCATTGGTGGAGTATTACAGCATTGGTACAATCGCGGTCGCATTCTTGGTATATTTACGTCAACGGGTATAGCGGAAAAGCGATCAGATTAAATAAAACAGTATTAAAATTGACCAGGCTATACCTACAAAGTACAGGCCAGCGCATCAAGCTACCCCAATCTGTCAAATTTCACCAATTGAAAGTGAACCTTATGCTAATGTGATAAAGTTGAAAATCTATAAAAGAAATTTGACTGATTTGGGTAACTGGATGTGCTGGCGTCTATTAACCCAACGGCACATCAATGCGAACATTTATATTGGAAAATGGTCTTTATTCTTGAGCATTAAGGTTCACCTGTTCATAACTCAGTGAAGCTGTAAAACCTTTCAGACGAATCTCACGGTATAATGCTAATATTCTTGTGAGGGTCACTGGAAGTCGCTGGATGCGGATATAGCAAGACCAGCAATTATGGAGCTTTTTGGGGTAGGCCTTTGTCCAGCAGTGGGCGTCTTTCGGCTGATATGATGAATGGTATTTTAATACAGAGTCGATTTTGCAAGCAATTAATGAGTTTGTAACATATTACAATGTCAATAAGGCTCAAAATCGCGAGACGATATAATCTACCCCTACCTAAAGAGTACAAGCTTAGATGTTAACACAGCTAGAACAAGCATAGAACCAAATGCAAGACTTATGACGTGGGAAATGAAATGAGAATGAAAATACTATTATTAGCTGTGTCCCGCGGTTTTACCCGCGTTAAGGTTTATAATTTATCACAGCTTCTCGCTCGTAGGTGATAGCGTGATATGTAGCCTATATGTTGACCCGACCTCTTAGTAATATTCATTCAAAATTTGAAGTAAATCCATGCAGTACTTTTTGAGTTTAGTCCGGACATACAGAAAACAGACATAAATTCAAAAAAACTATATTTTTGGCTTCGATACCGGTTGCAGATCACGCCCCAAGTATCCTTTTTAAAAAATATTCAATGTACAGTTTTGACATTCCTACGGTTTTAT
This sequence comes from Pseudoips prasinana, assembly GCA_951640165.1. Classification (NCBI taxonomy): domain Eukaryota; kingdom Metazoa; phylum Arthropoda; class Insecta; order Lepidoptera; family Nolidae; genus Pseudoips; species Pseudoips prasinana. The sequence continues at coordinate 14,080,202 of OX621254.1, forward strand.
TATATGTATAGATAACGCTTTTCGACCATCCCGTTCAACATGAAATGAAGGATATTATTAAAATCTACATTTACTTTGGTTGCAAGGTAACTTACGGAACAAGATAGGCGCCCAAGAATCGTGTACACAACCGTACCAATGCATTTCTACCTATGTATAACAACAGGCAAGTATGGAAACGCAACCTTATAACAACTCCTATAAAGTTGATAATTCAACGACAGTTACAATTATTTTCAATCTTATCAGCTACTGATTAGGTTTATTATCGGTATGTACAACGTGTAACGAAAATTACACACATTTAAAGAGAAACGAGTAAAATTTTCTGTTTCAGAACAACAGCTTATTATGAATACATCGTTAAGTTAAACACTAAAACAATGATCTCAATACAAGGCATAATAAATTTAATCACCAGGCAGGATTCGAACCAACATTTTTGGCAAACCAGGGCTTGTGATCTAACCGTTAAACTACGTATGATCCACACTGGTAAATTAAATTTAAGAGTTCCTTTCCTTCCTTACGGGTGATTCCTTAATTTGGCATTGGCAAATGCAGTAGTGTATCAAAATTTGTGTCTATTTTAGTCACACGTCGTATTAATACATTTATCTCAGCTTCTTCCTCATATATATTTATGTCAGGACACTATAACAACTAAATAGATACAAAATCTAAATATCTAAAAGGTTTTGAAGTATCGTGCATTATTTAAAATGCAGTGACGCGCATAAAGTGATCTCTGTCAAAGCATACATACATAAAACGTAAAAAAACACAATATGCATTTTTTTTGCATCCTTAATATCGAAATAATAATAAAAAAAAACACGGAAGTTGAGATCCTGGAATTACCAGTTTCTATAATATAAGCAGTGCAAACTAAAGTCAGATGTTTATTTCAAGAATACTTTTGTAAACATACTTCTACTCTCGAATCAATAAACACCAATAATAATAAACAACAGAATTGGCAAGCTACTTTCAACTTTAATCTTAAGAGCATTAGGTTTAATATTTATTAGTCAATATTGGTGGTTATGACATGTCAAATTCGTAAAGCACGTATAATCCGACACGGCTCCTACGGCCTTTAAGCACTATTAGATGATCCACAGATAATATGCTTGCAGTTAGAAATAACGCTATTTCCAGGACAAGTTATCGAACGCTAAGAGTCCAGTGATGGCTTCAGTCGTTCATATATTTGTAATACCACAGTAATTGAAAATGCAACTATAATTTTAGTTAAACTAAATTTAAGCAATGGTAAAACATAACATTTTTCTTTAAATACGAACATTTTCAAATGATTTTTTTTCCAATAAAGTAAATACTGGGGCATAAAAAACACACCTTTAGAGTAAAGGTCAGATATTTTGTATACACAATATAGAACTTGCTTCATGATTCTGAATATCTTATCAAACAAAATTTTGTAAAAGAATGAATAAACACGTAACTACACATACAAACATATAAATCATCGGATGCATTTTCAATTAAGTTCCAAAATGTTTACGTTTATTTCGCTAGAAATAAACAAAAAACTTTCAGTCTTTACATCATTGAGGTTAGGTACCTTGTATGCTGTAGAAAACTAAAAATTATGAATTTAAGAGCCGTGTCGGGAATATATTTATAAAGGGCGGAGTAGTAGTTTGTTTACAAAATTAATCTTCAATAAAAATGTTTATTCATGTTATAAATCAGGCAGAGAAGCGAAAACCAGTGATGTCAAAAGAAGAATAATGGCTTAAAAGACTTGGTTCCCAAGTTAATATCATATAGGACTAAGAGGACTTGACTCTGTGTTAAGAATTTAATATTTTCTGAACAACAAATTGCTTCATATGGTATTGTAGTTTTCATATGTAGTATCCATTATTCTATTGGGGTCAGCGGCCACTGGCTAGCTACCAGAATTGAAGCCTCGACTGTTATCTTATCTCGAAACCTCTAGGGAACTAGTACCGAGATGGCTAAGCGTCAAATTCTATTAGGCTTCTGGAAAAGTGTCAGAAAGAAAGAGATGTATGTATATGTGCATACGCCAGCACATCAAGCTACCCGAATCTGTCAAAATTCGCCCAATTGAAAGTGAACCTTTTGCTTATGTGACAAAGTTGAAAATCTATAAAAGAAATTTGACAGATTTGGGTAGCTGGATGTGCTGCCGTCTGTACGTAAAATAGATTAAGTTTATAACAACAGAATCGATCTCTGTCCCATAAACAAATATAATATTTTTATTCATGACTATAGCTAAATAGACACAGCCCGTATTATTACAAGTAAATATAGTTTTTAATACATATGTATACCTCATTTTTTCTTACTTGTCTTATTTGGTACACAAACACTACTCGGCACGAAAATCACTAGTTTCGTCATCAATCACGCACTTTTAGTTAGGTATGAACATCTTGATTGTTGGAAGAAACACATACTATATAAATAACACCAAAAACTGCTTCAAATTAACCATCCAAACACATTAATTCTCTTAAAATCAAAATAATATCAGGATCCATTTTCACAGATTAATAATTATATTGGCAATTTGACATTTCAAAATGCTAGTTTGTCTTCGGAACTTAGAGAAGGGAAAAGCGAATGAATGATTCTGACCAGTGTGAACTGTATAATTTTAATGTAAAAAACTGAATAATAAAGCAGAATGTTTATATATATATCTCAAATTATATGTGTGTATGGTAATGTAAGGCATTATTTTTAAAAACTAAAGTTTTTGTTGTAACTGGTCGTAGACTAAAAGTATTATTTGACAAGTGATTTTTTTTGACTTGACGGGATACGTCCTGTCATTAGTCTCGTCGCCTCGCTTTATGTTGTACTTTACGGGTGCTCTCTGTGTGTGTTTGAAGTGTAACGATTTGGCTTTCTACTGGACTCTGTTGATTCTTTCTGTGATTTGGACGGTTTTATTCTTTAGACTGACGACCTTTGGCTATTCTTCAAGGACATCGATATTGCATACGACTGTTATTTTAGTGCAATTGTTTTGTTTAAACAAGGTAAGTAAATTAATCTTTTTTAATGTTATTTATTCATATTGGGAATTCTATAAACAATCCTGAATAACAATAATAATTGGAATTTATTTAATTATTTCTCACCGTAATCCAACATAAACCATAAATAAAAAAACATACTTATGCTACTTAAGCTATGCAAGCATTATGGTTTGTGGATAAATAATTAAAGAAAATCGTGTTATCGAACATTTATTAGCTCAAGATGAAAATAAAATAATGGAATTATCTGCATTACAGGTTTGAAAAAATTTTGAGTAAAGTGGTACCTGGCTCGGTTATAGTACTAGACAATGCACCGTACCACTCCAGACTAGCAGAACGAGTGCCAAACATGAGTTGGCGGAAGGCAGATATACAAGCGTGGCTACAGGAGGAACATATCAATTTTGAAGAGAATGAGATAAAAGCGCAACTTTTATCTAAATTTAACAGAAATCTATTTAATACAAAAGTTGTGGATCAAATGGCGGCCCGCAAAAATGTTATCGTTTTACGCCTTCCGCCCTATCATTGCGAATTAAACCCAATTGAACTGATATGGGCGCAGTTAAAATCTTATGTTGGCAAAAATAATAAAACTTTTAAAATGGCTGAAGTCAATGAGTTACTAAAAGAAGGCTTAAGCCAAATTGGTACGATGTCTTGGAATAATTGTATAAACCATATAAAAAAAGAAGAGGATAAAATGATGCAGCTTGACGGACATTTAGATGCTGCAACAGATGCACCTACCCAGGGTTTCATTATACACCTGTCAGAATCGGAAGACTCTAGAAGTGAAGATACACGTAGTGAATCAAATGAATAAATAAATTAAAAATAGTTTTGTTTTATTTTTTATATAGGCCAACGATATATTTCAGGAATTATTTCTGTGATTAAGATAATGTGTGATATTCTGGCAGCTTACTACAAAATTATCAACGCTAATTTATTCCCAGGGCCATAACTAAAATTTTATTTGTCAGGAAATCCTACATTACTAATATCATTCGGTTACAGCTGTATGAATTCGTTCAGTCCTTCATTCGATAATTTCCCAACTCTATCAATTGTCTTTGGTTACCAGTACGCCATATTTGTGTACTAAATAAGACAAGTAAGAAAAAATAGACCGTATATTATGTTAACTGTGTTGACATCACCGGTGGGAAAGTAATTTAGTGCGTATGGATCAGTTATTACACGAAATTCATTCACTTTTAGTTCACTCACATATTTCAGTTATTAGTTCAATTGAAGATATACACTGAAGTAAATTAAATTAAAGTTTTTATAACCATCAGAACATCATTTGGCTTATAGGGCCACAATAGTAAGGCACAATTTTATCATTGTGAAGATTAAATAAAAATATCATCCTTACGTAGGAGTACTCTTTAAATTGCAATAGTTGTCATTAGACAACAGTTAAAAGTTTATTCCTACATTACTCCATGAAAAAAATATAATTATTATATTAATATAATTATATATTTATTGCACGTCTTAACGCGTGTCGTTTAAAGAAGTTAATATGTTTGTGTAATTCGGCATTCCAACGTTCAATATGTGAGTGAATGAATGAACTAAAGATATATGTAAGTAAGATTGGTATTGGTATGTTCACTATAGTCTTTAGGGCACTTGCTCACTGAGGGTTAGCCTTCTCGCTTGATGTTCGGCATCTGTGGCGGGGGCTCGGCTAGACCCTTCACCTGAAATAAACAATGACCACAATTTGAGTATATCATTCAATTCGGTATACATAACAGGTTAAGAGGAATTCGTACTGAAAAGCATCGCTCAATAAGCATGCATGTATAATGTTTTCACGTATTTATTCTCCAAAATTTAACGAATTTAATTTGCTTTTAATTTAATATAAATGTCATTAATTAAGAAGTATATCTATTAAGGGAATAGAATTTGTTGACAAAACTAAATTATATTTTTTTATTTATATATCTAGATGAGTACTTAGTTATATTTTACCAATTAATTTTATTACTTTGTCAAATTATGTTGTAATCTAATGAAATGCTGTCTTTCAATTATTTGTCAAATGTGTTTTTACAGAAAGAATGGTTCGACTTTCTCAAGAAATACATTAAACTCACGTTATTTTTTAAATGAAAATTTGTTATGCGTTTTTTGGCAAATTTCAGGACACCAAACATGTGTATGTTCGAGGAAATTTAAAACATGTAAAAAGCACTTAGTGGAATAAGAAAAGGAGTTATGGGTTAAAGGTCAGATTATGAGATCTCCCTTCTACATTCATCATCATCATATCAGCCGAAAGACGTCCACTGGTGGACAAAGGCCTTCCCCCCAAGTCTCCACAATTGCCGGTCTTGCGCTATTCGCATCCAGCAGTTTCCAGCGACATTCCTTCTACATTACATAAAAATAATAACGCGATATTCAAATTGGGTCCAGAGGGCAATGACACCAATAAATAAATATTGAGTGACCGTAGAAAAATATACACTCACTATCAACTTTTTTTTTACATTTAGCAGTCAGTACAATCAATGTAGTAATTGATGGCGTAAAATTGTAATAGGCATGCAAAATATGAACAAAACAAAAACGGTACTAACTAGTTTACGTACGGATAATAGTTGGATAAGTAAAAAAAACTGTTATAAAAAACAAAACACAGACTTCAAATTTATTATTGATCTGCCAGTGTGTATCGTTCGTAGCTTGATGACAAAGCGCCTACCCCGGTCACCAACTCGCATACCAAGCGCGGTGACTAAGTCCAATCCCTCCAAATGTCAACGTTAAAAAAATCTTTGGGGGAGCCCTATGACCAGTGGCACTTCTAATTCTTAATACTTAGGGTTGGACCACATCTGGCAGCACGGAATCGCATTTGTTCCGCCTGTGCTACCACGTGCTGCAGTATGCTGCCGCATGCGAACGCGCGCTGTCGCATTCCGCAGACAAAAAAATAGTAAGTGATCGGCGGTGAAAGGATGCGTTAACATGCTAACGCGCGCTTCAGCGTTCCGGAGTCTACCTGCCGACCATGGCATTTTGTCCGTGATGCCGATCGCCTCGAGGATTCCGCCGCGTGCTATCGCATTATGCTTTCTGTCTCGATCTAGCAAATGGCAGTTCTAAGCGACAGAAAGAGAAAGGGCGACGGAATAAGGCGATTCCGTGCTGCCAGATGTGGTCCAACCCTTACGCTCCTGCCGAACTGTCTCCAAACGCTATTACCACTAAGTTTGAAGAAACTTTTTGCGCGTATTCAATGGTTATTTAATTAACTGCCAATATAAATGAATGGAAGAGAGTGGTGGATCGAAACCCACCGGACAATTAAAATAATGGATTACCATTTTTGAAATTAGATCCACGCTTTGCAGTGCGAATAATGCTATAATACCAAAAATTATTACATTGACGAGTCTGCTTTGGTACTTTGCTAGCTCATAGCCAGATGCTCGGCGAGATCAAGCAACTATGCTCGCGGTCAGTCCATAGATGGGTGATCGCCAAAGTGGTTTAATTTCTGAGCGTCTCCGTACTTCGGAGGCCACGTTAAGCTGTCGGTCCCGGGCCATAGTCGTGAAGCCATGTCAGAGGCCTACTGGGCAGTTTGAACAACTCTGACACTAGGGTAATAACGGCCCAAACGATAAGTAAGTACCATAAATTATCAAGATGTTTCGATCAGATGTCAGATACTATTAAGATTCTGACAAAGATGTTCTCACGGAATTGTGATTTGGGATCTCTAGTCCCCGAAACAAATATTTGTTCGATAGAGCTTTCCACTTCTTGGGACTACGGTTTACATCCCAGAGACATGGAGCTTTGGCGTCAACAAGGAAAAGGACACATCGAGGCATTGTTTCATTTTTGGAAAACTAGTGTAAATTCGAGTTTTTATGTGTAAATATGGTTGATTTTAAGACATAACATCTTCGACAACGTACACAAGTCGAGAAAAGTGCCATGTTGCCGTGAATTGCGATTCTCTGTGTGATCTAAAACTCCATAGAAGTAAAGTCTCCACTGCTTTACTGGGGTAGGACAAGGACTATGACTTGACTGAGACAGACTTTACTTGACATTGACTTAATGACGAAGATTAATGATATAAAATATATATTTTACTGAAGGCTCATACGGCCGTAAAACTAAATTACTTACAAATAATAAACAAAGAGACATAATATCATAAAAAAATCTAACTACTTAATTTCGTTAGTTCCTACCTATAATCACCTTTATGTAGCAACATAAAGAACGGAAGTTAGAGTGCCTGCAGTGAAATTTTCGTCACCATGTGAATGGGTCAGACGCGTCACGACATATCATTTGAGACGATACGTAACCCATAATCCACTATGTTACCGAGGGGCTCAAATTATATGGCAATCGTCTGCCTCATTCAATCTATACATTCCATCCTACTAATATTATAAAGGCGAAAGTTTGTGACTGTGTGAGTGTGTATGTTTGTTACTTTTTCACGTCTAAACACAATTGTACGATGTACATTACCATGCAAACTAACAAAGAAAATTGGTTTGAACGAGATCTAGCAAGTAGTTTTTTTTTTTATAAGTCATAAATCGTAAACCGCAATTTGCTTTCATTTAATCAACTGAAATACTTGCTGCTACGGAACCCTTCATGGGCGAGTCCGACTCGCACTTGGCCCGTTTATTTATTTTACTATTTTGCCAGTCTGTTTATTCCGATTAATCTCAAGAACGGTTAGACCGATTTTGACGGCAGGTGATCTTATAACAATAATAAATATAAATCAATCAATCAGCCTATCGCAGTCCACTGCTGGACATAAGCCTATCCTAACACGCGCCATTGCACACGATCCTCCGCCTTCCGCATTCAGTCTGTCCCAGCGACCCTTTTGAGGTCGTCGGTCCACCTAGCTGGGGGCCGTCCTACCTTACGCTTACCAAGTCGCGGTCTCCACTCTAGAACACGTTTGCTCCATCGGCCGTCGGTCCTTCTGCAGATGTGACCAGCCCATTGCCACTTCAGCTTGCTAAGTCTGCGAGCTATGTCGGTAACTTTGGTTCTTTGTCGGATTACTTCGTTACGAATTTTATCCTTCAAAGAGACGCCGAGCATAGCCCGCTCCATAGCTCGCTGTGCGACTTTCAGTTTATGGACTGGAGTGTATAAATATCGTGGTTCAACTAACACACTGCCATCTGAACCCAAATTAATAATAATAATAATCTATTTTCAGATAAAATGCATAGTGTTAGTATGTAATATTTTTTCGTAATCAATGTTATTCCTACTTCAATAGAACTCTTAAGAACTCCTTCATAATGCAGGAGTCATACTTTTCAGCAATGACTTTAAGAATGCCATTAGTGCTGCCCCACAATCTACTAAGTAGAGGCAACCCGCTTACGAATAATAGCATGAAAGCCGTCTACTCTAGCTTCTGTAAACATGTGTTATCAAGTACTCAATAGCTGCGCAACGGTTATGACGTAGCTGCTATGTTACAATAATATTTTTACACTGTGATTATTTATTTGATTAGTGATTATCATTTTATTAATTACTATAATAATTTTACATCTTAAAACTATTAATAATCGATATTAGACTTTCAAATGGTTGTCACTGATAAAAATATAAATGGGGGATGAGAACGTTACTCTGTTCGATGAAATATTGTGTGTGGAAAATATCTCGGAGTTTTAATGTGCAGAACCTACGAGAGAATACATGCTAGATGCAGTACAAAAGCAAATGAAGCTGAGCCTGTACTATTATATATATATATATATATATATATATATATATATATATATATATATATATATATATATATATATATATATATATATATATATATATATATATATATATATATATATATATATATATATATATATATATATATATATATATATATATATATATATATATATACGTATATATATATATATATATAAATTCAATTCCTTATATTGGCTACACTAATTTTAATGATGTTGTGGTTACCTTGAGCCGGGCGGCAGTCTTGAGGAAAGCCGGCAGCTGTTCCTGGGACACGTTCACTTCTCCGGCATACATGAACTCCAGGATAGCTTGCAGGTGGAGGTAGGATACGTCCTTCAAGATTATGATTGGGTGTTTCGATGGATTCTCCTGGAAATTGGATAAATAGTATATGATAATAATGTCCTCCTAGCCGAATTTCGGCAACGGCGGCCAGTCTCAATAGAGAGTAGCCATCTGCGCGGGACATATTATAGTACACAAGTGTGGGCGCAAACACAGGAGCACTTTCTATTCCATCACTCTCATGATCCGATGGGACACGACCGGAAAGGGGTCAGGTACAGGACCGACTGCTTTACGTGCTCAAAAGAGTAAGTAAGTGTATTACTGCTAGAATCCCAACACAATTACTTTTTATTACAAACTTTAAATTTAGTCTCAATAGGATTACAATTGAAATTCAAATCAGAGTGTTTGGAGCTGTATAAAGAAGATGTTTCCTTGGTTCAAATTCAGTGCGCCAATTATACAGCATTAGGTGTATATTCTACGAATGGTACCATCAATGACACATTATTAATGGAATATGACCCTTACGATTATATACTTAAGGTACCCCATTGTTACTGCCCATGAGAGGCTTACGTACCTAATTTGACTTAGAAAAAATACAGGTTGAAGGTCAATTTAAAATCGCCTCGTGTATGTTATAGTTGTTGGGATTTCCCGTCAATTTTAGACTCCTAAGATGTTTTTTATTGTCAAAGTTATAAATACAAAATGATTAGTATTTAAAACATCATCATAAAGCAATAAACATGTTTATGTATTTTATAGAGAATTTCGTTTGTGGCGTTTCTTTTTGCATTCAGAAATTATGAAGCAGATAAAAATTAAATTGATCGGTGCGATAATTAAACTCCTACAAACCCCTGACCGAACGGATTTTTAAAGACAATTACGTAATAATATAAAATAATAGTACATTATTATATTAATGATCTAGGAGTACTTTACAGCCACATACCATAGACACAAAACATACTCAGATACGAGCCTCTATCCGAAAATCTAGGGTCCAAATAAAATAGTCGTTGTTACAGAGGTGTTTGATGGAGCCCATGACTGTCCCACTGCAGCGCAAGAGCCTCTTCTAACAATGAGAGAGGACCAACCATACTCCACAACACTGGCCTATTGCGAGTTTGCAGACTTAACTTGCCTTCAAGAACATTAGAGAGCTTTCAGGCATGCAGGTTACCGTCACGATGATTTCCTTCGCAGTTTTAAGTAAGAGATAATAATTTATAACACGCATATCGTAAAGACACTGATGCGTGTCTTGAGTTTGAACCAGTGACTACTGACTACTCGGTCCAACGGTCAAACCACTAGGGTATCTCGTACAGGGGTTATGGGTAGGGTTGCCATACATCCCGTATATACGGGACTCTCACCGTATTTAAGTAACACGTCCCGTATTGTTACATGTCAGATGCTCTCCCCGGTCCGTATACAAGCCGCCAGGTTAAGCAACTAGGCCCGCGGTCAGTCCAAGGTCCACAGATGGGTGAACACTAAAGTGGCTTAATTTCTGAGCGTATCCGTGCTTCGGAGGGAACGTTAAGCTGTCGGTCCCGTTTGTATGCTGCTCCGGTGCACCCCTTTTGCGCAATGACCCAGATGGTCGGGACACATACCCTGGGAGGGCTCTGGATTGCCCTCACTTATTACCAGTGATTGGAGTAGGTAGATTGAAATGGGGTCATTGATCCGAAACGTATATATTAATATGGACATTCCTCCGGAATTGGTGGATTATTAAAAAAAAACCGGAACTTATGTAGGAATTTTATTCTGCCAGAGTGGAAGGAGTCATTTGATGATTTGCCATCCTCAAAAAAAGGTAGGAATTGTAATAAAATGAGCAATATTATTCGTTATTATTGTTCATATTTTATTTAACGGCACACAGTCACGATTTGACAAAACCCAACGACCAATCAGAACAAAGGATCATGGGTGGTACAATAACCGGTTATCAGAACAATGCGTACGCCCGCCGACGACATGCCAGGTAGCTCACTCGTTTACTTCGGTTCGTAGAGTGCGCATCTTTGTTTGTTACTGTGTTGTGAAAACGTTACTTGACCCTGGCTTGTGTACATACTGGCTTCTGGAATCTGCTCTAAACCACGATTTGACTCGAATATACGGACTCAGATTTTTCACTATTGAATTGGATCTACATATTTAAACCAAGCTTTGGTAAGTAATATTTTACTAGTTACAAGGAGTATAAAGCATGTTTGAATGTACTATAAGAATATTTTTTGTATTGTGTTTGTTCGCTTAACCTGCTGAACATACCATGAGTCTTAATATTGTTAAATCTTTAATAGAGTATGAACCAGTGAGCTTAGTGCGAAACAAAATTATGATATTCTAGTAATGTAGTCGCAATTCAGCTAACTCCACTATTAACCGACATTTTACTGGAATCCGTATATAATTTGAATGCCCTGTGTCCTCTTGCAATGTATTGGTAAAATAAATTACTATAGGCCTTATCTACTTCTCTACAAAATATTCTACGTAACAAGCCCTTTCATTTGATACCCATATTGATGGAATTGAAAAAAAAAATAAGTTGTCCGCCATCTTGTAGCGGCAGCCATTTTGGATTGACAATAATATTGAATATACATAATTGTATTGTCACCAGAATCAAAGGTGAATACCAAATTTTAGATCAATCGGTTGACAGGAAGAGGGTGAAATTTCAATGACTAAATTTGATCCACGAAAAGTAAAACAAACGGAGTAAGCTAAATAAACTAAATAAAATGTAATTTTTTCATGTCTTTGTTTTAGGTGATATATACGAGGTTCCATCTCTAAAACAAAGTTCAGATATGGCAAATGTCAAGGCTGAAACTGTAGAAAAATGGATATCCGGTCATCCCGAACTACTTTACGATCACGCTAGTGGTACAATATACTGTTCAAAATGTGAAAGCCATTTGAAAACCATAAATAAAGGAAACGTTAAAAGACATATCGAAGGAGCAGTACACCAGGGAAAGTTTAAGCGGCCCGAAGAGGAATTTTATTTCGATCTTATAAAATTTCTCATTTTGGGCAATATTCCGTGGTCTCAGATGAAAAATACTACTTTTCAAGATTTCTTTAAAAAATATATGTGTTGTTGTACGTGTACTAATTGTACTCTGCCAGATGAATCACAGTTACGGAAAGTTTACTTGGACAAGTTTTTTAAGAATAAAATCAATTCGATTCGGCAAAATTATAAAAATGAGAAACTATGGATATCATTAGATGAAACGACAGACTTTTTAGGTCGCTATGTAGTCCATTTTTTTATAAAACCATTACATCCTAGCAATTTGACTAGACCTTATTTGGTAGCATGTAAAATGCTAACTGTAGTTAATGGACAAACAATCACGCAATTTGTGTTAGAATGTTTGGAAAACTTTTGGGAAGATTCTTTTGAATCGAAGGTAGGTAACATTCTTGTCCTCTGCACTGATAGCGTTGCATATATTATGCTGTCTGCAGGACGAAATTTAAAACAATACTTACCTGAAATGAAGCACGTAACATGTTTGGCGCACTCTCTTCATCGCGTATCTGAGCAAATTAGGTTAGAATATCACGATGTTAACATTTTAATAGCAAATGTTAAAAAGGTATTTTTGAAAGCCCCAAGTAGAGTCAAAATTTTAAAAGAAAAATATCCAGATTTGCCGCTACCTCCCCAACCAGTTGTTACAAGATGGGGCACTTGGTTAGAGGCAGCATTTTATTGCGCTCAAAACTTTGAAAAAATAAAAGAAGTATTATCTTGTTTAAGCAGCTCTGATGCGGTATCTATTCGAGAGGCAAAAAATATTATAGAAAAAGAAAATTTAAAAGAAGATTTAAATTACATTAAAGACAATTATTTTATAATTCATTTGTCTTTAAAAGAATTGCAAAAGCATAATTTATCGTTGACAGATTAACTTTTAGCATTTGACAACGTCAGAGATGCTATAAATCAGTGCAATTCAGAAAATATAAAAAATAAAATAGAACGCGTTATGGAACGAAACCCAGATTTAGACACACTTAGAGAATATAGTGAGGCCATTGAAAAAAATGAAGCACATAATTTAATACCTTTTTTAAAATTTGCTCCTTTGACATCGTCAGATGTAGAACGGTCTTTTTCCATTTATAAATGGACTTTAGATGTTAAAAGAAATAGGTTGAAAATAGAAAATATAGAGAAACTCATAGTTATATATTTTAATTGTAAAGATCAGGATTACCAGGATGCTGACATTGTAATCGATGAAGATTAAAATGTGAATAAATGTAAAATGTACATATTTAACAATAAACAATGTTGATTTTTATCTTTTTTCTTTATTCTACCCCTTTTTTTTGGTCCTAAAATCTGACTAAAATCAACCTGTTCCTTCGTATGCCCTTTACGTTTCAGAGTCGTGGTGCATCCTTAGTACAGTCTCACGACCCCAGCAGGCATTGGCCCTCTATGGGGCCCCGTCATTTATTCTACCCTTAATGCAAATTACCATGACCCCTATGAAAATATTTAAATTTAAGTGCAACAATTTATGTCTATCTATAAAAGTTCTAGCCATAAAAGGCTAAAAATAAAAAAATATAAATTAAAGCTTCGATCGGAATTCGATTGTTTTTATTATTCAACAGATAAATAATGAATTAATTTAGTTTTGATACCTTCCTTTAAATTTTGAATTGAGTAGGAATAATATCACTACCAACATTAACAATATTTAATTGAATCCGGAAATACCGGAATTACTTTCCGGGAAAATGGCTTATCCATGTTCTTCTTTCTGTGTGCATTTATGATACAAGTAACAAAAATCAATCTACCTACTCCGATCACTGCTTATTACCGACTCCTGCCAGTCCGGCACAGCGACTGCGCCACAAACAGATCGCTGTCTTTCTGTAGCTGCTTTCACGTGGTGGCAGTAGAGTACACTTCTCTTACTGCCACCGCAGCCCCGAGGAGAGTTTGTTTACCGGCGGCTACCGCCGCCCCGACGCCTCGTCAATCCGATCCCGCTCATAATGGCAACCCCAGGTATAGCTAAACTATTTGTGTATCCGACTTGGAGCACATGGGCGTATTTCTTCATTTATAAGAGTTTTTTAACAATCTGAGCTCTCAATGGTGTAGATAGAGTGTAGATTTTGCAAACCAATTATTAGTTTAATTAAGACTTAATTTAATGTTCCGCAATCTTAACTGTCTAATAGTCTTAAAATGTATGTAACACGCATATTAAAGTAAATGTAAATTTTATGGCTCTCACTAACGTACGCATGCTGGTACGCAGTGCAAATGCATGGCGAAGAGTTTAGATGTGATCATTAAATGACTACTATATACCTACCTCTCTCCGGTGCGCCGCTCCGTTTTGCTATTTCGGCCTTATGTTTGCGTATGCGAATGCGGCAAGTTTTTTGCTCTAGTCGGATGCACGAGCTTTTATATCATCAACCAGATTCGCTCGCGCGCCGGTTTAAGGATTATAGATCTGCTCAGGTCAGGTCACTCGTCCGATTGAAGATCGGAGAGGGTATTTCATCAATGCGAACGCAAACTTAGGGTCATTGAGGACGCTGGTAGTCCACGAAATCCTTGCCGTAGGAAATCAACGAGGAAGTATCGTGTACTAGCTCATTCTCACGCTATGAAAAATACATACATACATAGACTCAAGCCCGTTTCCCAGATCACGATCTTTGCATACCTCTTTTGCGTCGTTTACTTTTGTTTTTTTATTTATATCAGAGGGCGACTAACGAGCAAGTGGGTCACCTGATGGTAAGTGATCACTGCCACCCATGGACTCTCGCAACACCAGAGATGTCGCGGGTGCGTTGCCGGCCTTTATAAGTCAGCAAACAAGTGTTGCTGACCCTTACTCCCACCCCAACGAGCTCTGGCGACCTTACTCACACTCGGAAACACAACATTAAAATTATTAATGTTATTATTAATGAGTGTTTTCTGTAAGGTTTGGTTCTATAAGGCTTTGAGCGAATGAACGCTATGCCCTACCTCTACTGCAACTCTTACTGTTCTTATATTTTTCATATGGTATACGTGCTTTCCTTTTATTTACATGCATGGTAGATTTAAAAATATATCAATGATTGTTGCTTAATTTTGTGTATGTATTTAGTTGGTAAGTCATTCAATAAATAAATACAATATATAATCGTCGGAAAAATGAATAAATATGAAAAATCTCTTTCATAAATAGGCGTAGATTGCACACAGGAAGTGCAGTGTTAGGTAGTAACCAACCCAGCGCTTAACAGTTTGTCCGCAGTATCAGATTCTCGGCGAATTTAGTAAAACATCCTGCAGTCAATTTGTTTACGTCCATATACATAATATTGATAGCTTCGAAGGCTATGAAATTAAATACTCACTCAATTCAATCGTAAATTTAAATGCTCTTCTTCTTAGCGTACCGATGAGAACCTAAATTAAGTCACCCCAGAATTTAGCTACGAGTTTAGCCATTTTTTTATTTAGATAGACTTTAAAAAGTGCTTGTAAATAGTCTGAATATGAATATTACTACAAATTAACTATAGAAATTTAATTCTATGTACAAGTAGATTATTCGATCGTGACTTATATTTGATCAACTAGAAAATAATTTAATGTAATTAAATAGGATTCCTTGAGTTATTGTTAAATTGGATATTTAAGGTGTTTTTAAGGTCCGGTCCGTTCATAGGGTCCGTTCGTTCTTGTAACGTGCACGCAGGACAATGCGGACGCTTAGTGTACAACGGAGGTACTCGCGAGATCGTTCAGGATCATCCAGAGCCCCCGCTACAGGCACTGTGAGGCTGGCTACCGTGGTGGTTTTAGTGGGTTCGAGCCCCACACCACGTGCGACGGCATTTTCATCACATATAAAAAAGTGCACGCAGGACATGATAACAAGTTTGCCATAGTTCGAGAGACAGAACCCTACTTGCACTATAGGTGGGAACCGTTAACAAATTCCCACCACTAAGCTACCGGCTAAGGCGCCGAACATCGGGATAGTGATCGGCGCACATAGGGGCAGAACGTATGAATCGCTGGCAAAAAGTCCCGAACGCAAAGTATTTTCTATTGCTGTGGTTTATGGCTCAAAAAGAGCAGGGATAACCAGCAGTCCGATAGTTGGTTTTTTTTCGCGATCTCACACAATAATTTTCCAGAAATGTCAGTCGAAACTTACGCCTCTCGCAGACAGTACGATTTTGGCAATTTTTTTATGTACTTCAATGTTAAGTTTGGGTGATTATTTATAAAAAATATACTATGGAAATCTCCGTATCTGGTAAGTAATATAATTACGCTTTTAAACACTGTATTTTAAACATATTTATTAGTTGGTTATAACTTATAATAACAGATTTTTAATATGTTTTAGTATTTCTTTGTTTTTGAGTAAACTCAAGGTGTTAAGTACCACTAGTTCTCACTAGTTGCTAAGATTTTGGCGTATTATTATACCTGATAACATACTTTTTTAATTTACAACTAAAATTAATGCCCATATTTGCCCCAAAATCAAATAAATAAAGATTAAAAATGACTTAGTCAATCGTTAAATCGGCTTCGACGTTGAAAATCGATTCCGGACCATTTATGACGGTCACATGTGTTCATGAAAGCCGATTTAACGATTTATTAAGTAATTTTTAAACCTTTATTTATTTGAACGCCGACACTATCTCAATAATCGGCACTTTCCGGTGGCCCCCTGAGCAGGTTTTCCTTACTTCAACTAACCTGGGGCCGGAGACTGTTCGGATGAAGTTTCTTTGGAGTATTTTTCTTTAATATGATAGTAAATTCACCCCATGGATGGATAGAAGTTGACGTTAATATGACTGCATTTGTCATATTAACGTCAACTTCCTTCCGTTACCTCACTGAATTGTTTATTTTATCTACAATAACGAGACTAGCACAATGTAAATTTAATTCAGGAAAATATCTCACCTGTCCGAGGTGGAGGCCTGGAGACTTGTAACACAGGGTTAACCTAGTACCGGCTCCAGTCTCCACAACATATCTGTACAACCTATTTCTAACCTGCAACCTTGTAACTTTTATTCTAAAATATTTGTGGAGAAAATAAACGATATTTATTATTATTTGTAGTTCACGAGGTAAATGTAGTCGCCTGGCAACTACCTCGGCCACCTCATGTTTCGGGTTGGAGTATCGCATAAGGCAACTATTTGTGTGACCCATTATTTTTTTTTTCTGGCTCGGGGTGTTCTGTGTCCGTGGATATCTTATTTATAAAGTTCAACGCGATACCTACAGGCGACTTCTAGTACGGGCGTTTATGCTAACATAAAAAAAATAGAGCGTCTTGATTGGTTAAATTCCGCAAGTTTTTAGACATTACTACTAAGTTCACCTTGTTAAAAAATATACATGTCGAATTTGACGATATTAAAGAATGGACTAATAAACAAATTTTCTTAAAGAGAAAATAATTTACTCATTTATTCAAATTGTTACCTAAATGGAGTGCATTATATTATGTGGAGCAACTTTTATTCTGCACGATTATATAAAAATACTATTTTTTACCCGAAATTATTTTTTTTTACGAAATATACCCCAGATTTTGCTAGTTTTAGTGTCATCTAACGAACACGATATCAGCCGAAAGACGTCCATTGCAAGTCTCCCCATAGACATCCTCAATTGCGCAAGACCGCTTGCGCTAGCGCATCCAGCTGCTTCCACCGACCCTCACGAGATCATCGGTCTATCTTGTATACGCTCCGCTCACGCTGCATCTTCCGATTCGTGGTCGCTACTCGACAACTTTCTACCGGTCTGATCGGAACGAAGTCAGGTGAAGAACCAACGGTTTTACGTCCTCTCCAACGCACGGGCGTATAATATCGCGATATGATACAACTGTATTTTTTTAACGATATCAACAAACAATCTTCTAGCGTGGGCAATTGAAGGGTGCATGTACATTGGTCTGCGTGAAGACTGTCTCCTACCTAACTACCTATATTACCAACCAATAAATTATGTTAATAGATTAACAGTCTTACCTCTAATAAGCTTTTGAAGTAAGGACTACAGGCCGATAGTACCATTTTGTGTGCTTTACAAGTCTGTCCTTCACACGCTAGTGTCACCTGAAAACAAAATTGAAATTACTTCACGTTGGAGCAGTTTTACGCCAAAATGTGTGGATAACGTTGGCGTAAATAGGGTTCCGACAAGTAGTTTCCATGAATTAGAAACAGTATTCAACATTAATATAAGAAACATTTGGGGAAGAACTATAGCCACTGTAACGTATGTACTGGCTGTTTGGCATAATGACATGGGACCTTTGCCTGTTCATGATTGACATGAATAAACGTGAGTGCGATAATGTCCGCTCGCCGTTTTATTTGTGTCAATCATGTACAGGCAAAGGTCCCATGTCATTATGCCAAACAGCCAGTAGGTACATACTTTACAGCCACGATAATTATAATTTTTCTTTTTCAACAGCAACATTTATTTAAAATGCTGTAAAATAAGTGCAAACTTATTTTACAGCATTTTAAATAAATGTTGCTGTTGACTTTTGTAAAATTAAGATTTTTTTAAAAATAGTGCATTGTGCAACAATTTATTCATAAAATAACCAACTTGTTATAACACTGTGGAATTTTTTTTTTTATTAATGGATTGTGCAACAATTTGCTATAAATCCGAAGAATGGCATTGTGGTGACCTGTACTACTGGTACTATACTGTACTGGATTTTCTAAATCTACATCAGGCACCAGTCCCTCATAAAACAGGTTGCATACCTTCCTAATGATATGTACAGACGCCAGCACATCAAGCTACCCCAATCTGTCAAATTTCCCCAATTGAAAGTGAACCTTATGAATTTGTGATAAAGTTGAAAATCTATAAAAGCAATTTGACAGATTGGGTAGCTGGATATGCTGGCGTCTGTACATACATAGGCTTAGCAGCGCAAGACATGTTTTGTTAATGTATCCAACCTATTTGTGATGAGAAAATAAATACTTTTTATTATTTACGATTATTTAGCATAGCACACCCACTCAAACTACATTTAGAAAAGTTATTTGTTATTAGAAATAGTAAAATTTTGTATACTTGTTCCTTATATAACTGGTAATACCTATTAACATTTCGATTAGAAACAAGTGGTCATGAATTACACGCATTTAGCAATTATAGTAACCTTTTAATACATTTCATACAGAATTTCTTGAATGTTGTATAACTATCAGATTTATCTTGAACTAGAACATGAAATTAAAATATAACTATATTGACTATATAATGTAGAAAATGAACAATTTTCGACTATACAAGGTATAACAATAATAGTGGAGGAAACTTAAGCAACACTATCTACTCATGAAACTAAACAAATGAAAGAAAAGTAGTATGAGAAATAGGAGAAAATCCTGAATATAATGCTTTCTAGTTAGGGCAGTTAATCTTGTTTTTGTATATTAATATGTCATTCTGATTCACACTGAGCATGTGGCACAGTGATTAAGGTCATATCACTACTAAGACGCCCTCACATTGTGGGTTCGATCCCTACACAATACAACTATATGTGTGCATTAATGGTTGTTATGAGACAGGGTGTGCTTTTGTGTCAGTATTGCAAATCGTTTGCTATACAGAGATTTTGCTACTGCGGACGTCGTCTTTTTTTAGAAATAAAAAGGAAATTTAGTTCCTTAAGATACATCCACTTTTTATATCCAATTTGATGGGACGGTTATCCGATAAGACGGAAATCATCAAGTATAGTACCAAAAGCTGTATGTTCTCTCAAAGACATGGCCATATAGAACCAGGTCAAAAAAATATAATATATATTGTGCACAAACTGGTTTTGTTGAATTTATTCAGTTTTATGGGTGGCCTTGGCGCAGGAAAGAGAAGATTGCAAAGTGTTGGAGGAGGCCTTTGCCAAAGGGCACACAGAATAAAATGAACTTTCATATAAAACAAATATTACAAAAAAAAATGTTTACTTATCTGAAAAAGGCTATAAATAAGTAAAATATGGGTACATTCCACTCCTTTAGTTATCTCCACAATTTTTTACTTAAACACATGGAAGTTATCCTTTGTTGCTACAAGATCTGTATATTAAACTACTCCAAATATTGCAAACATAAAGACAAATAATGCAAACTAAAAGACAACATCACACTCATTATGCCAGAGATCACACTCCCAAAGTATGTGGTGAGTGGTTAGTTCATATGCACAATAGGAAGTTGAACAAAGACAGACTAGTGAAGATAAAAGTAAATAATTTCCTTTTTAGGCAGACTGCTTGGCATGGTTGGTAGGTACTTGACTTTCACGCTACAGGTCATGGGTTTGATTCCAAGACAGATATTTGTGTGCATGAACATTTCTGTTTGTCATGAGTCTGGGTGAAATTTTATATATAAGTATGTTTTTACAAACAAAAAGTAGTATATGTAGTATATCAGTTATCTGGTTTCCAAAGTAGAAGTTCTGCTTAGTTTGGGATCAGATAGCCATGTGTGAATAATGATCCAGGGTATTATTATTTATTATAGACATTAGTTTCCCAAATATCAATAGAAAAACTATAAGTACAACATTGTCTTTTTCGAAGTGTAGCCAAAACAACTAGTTTCTGGCCTAGTAAGAATAAGCAGGGGGACTGAGACAAATCCCCCTAAATGGCAACATTATAGAAAACTTTTGGGGAGGCCTATGTCAAGATGTGGTAATAACTCGTAATGGAATGTAAAGAGAACTGTAATTTAGCATGGAACACATTAATCTAGCTGTGCCCTGCGGTTTTACCCACATTAAATCTTATTGATTATCCAAGGTGTCAGCTAACTCCCTACCAATGTTATTAAAATCGCTTCAGCTGTTTAGCCGTGAAGAAATTAGAAACATACACACTCACACACTCATAAACTTTAGCCTTTATAATATTAGAGTGATGGCTGAATCATAAAATCTGTAACACCAGATATAAATATTTATTTTTCAAAGGGTAATCTCAATATTCAATGCCCTTCATTAACCAAAGCATTAAAGATGCATCAATCTCATCTCTTAAGTTACTGTCCATTAAATAGCTACTCATAAACAAGCAGGTTAAATATATAGTTAATGATCTTGATAATTAACATTATATTTTGTGCTTATCCTTAGCTCATGTACACAATTTTATTGGATTGCCTGTACCATAGATGTATACTGTATTATGTATTTGGGCATTTGACAAAAATATAATTTATGACACAGACAAACCTCTGTGGAAACTGTCTACCACCTGAGCTAGTGGCAGAATTTTATTAGGAACCAGTTAATTGAAAATTGGATGATCCATATTTAAATTATGTCACGATCAAGGGAACTTAATTCTAAACGAAGTACTGATACAAAAAGAAATAGTGTGAAGCCCTAATTAAGATTCCTAACAGTTCCGATTAAACGTGTATGCCTCCTAAGCATTTTTTGGTGTAATAAGCAATCCATATAGGTTATAATTGTTTGAAAACAAAAATGATATTTTCGTCGTACTCACGTCTGTGAAGCTCTTCTCGTCCCTCAGGTGTCTGAAGGACGTCACCATATTTGTTTGGAAGTCGTTCCATTTTAGAAAAAACTGTTGATCACCCATTTCCAAAATTTATTACACTGAAATACACAATTATTTGTTAATAACTAGAAGAAACGTAACTCTTCCAATATTTACCACAAAATTACAACTAAAACACTATCCTAATCATCCTTTTTAGTTTAAACATATCTAAAATAGTGCACTTAATAGTATAGTTTACCTACGTCACAAGTTGCAATAAATTATGATGCTTACCTACGATCTCTTGGTTACAATAATTATTTTCAAATTTAGACCCCACAAACCGAATTGGCTTGTCCAACAAGGGCACCACGAATTATTCCGTAACTATAGACAAAAAGTTAAGCAATACAATCTCAAAATAAAGACGCTGTCTCGCATAAATTAGTGACTTCTTTCTTTCTATTTCTTAAAAAATCCTTCATTCACTTCTGACTTCACCTAATATGGTGTTGCCATTATGTAAATGGTAATTAACCTGAATTAGAAAATATATTTATGTTTTATAAGTTTTGGGTGAAACTGAAGGTTGCTGTGTGAATAAATTTTATGAAGCCTAAGTTAATGAATGATGATAATTTTACATGCATATATTCTATGCGCTGGACATCCGTGTTTAGCGTAACAATAAACGAATTGTTTCTTAGGAGTATGTATGTTAGTTATTGTATAAGTTTGTAGTAAGTATTAAATTCACTGTATTAGTCAGGATACGAGTGCATAACCATTTCTTAATTTGTGTACACTGACAACCACCCCAACTCTGTAATATAAATACTCCAATTCCTGCATAGTTTGTCTGGAAATGATCACTTTTATATAGGTGTGTGTGAGGGATAAGGCCACCAGCATATTGTTATCCTTCTTTCTTGTATTATTTGTGTAAAATAAAGCTTTCATATTAACTGGTCGTTGCGTAAATGGTAAAAATTAATGTGTGCACATTTCTGAACGATTCATAAATGCATTTTATGAAATAAAAATGTAAAGCTGAACTGTTAAAAGTTATACGTCTACTATCTCAATTTAATCCAGTCGGGTATGTACCCACCTCCTCCCCGCAAAAAAACATGCACATGCTAGAGGGATAACATAAACAAGCATAAGTAATAATACCCAATATGTGTTTTAGTCAGCTTCGGATCTACATTTTTTTTTACATATTCACTAATAGCTTTTTCTTTGATTAACAGATACCCAAATACCTTTAAATTAGCTTACTACCAGGAAACTCGATGTAAAGTATAGACAACTAATGTTAAACTTATTAATCATTATGAAATGCCATTACAAAAATATAGTTTTCGTATGTCACATTAACCGCTTACTTATTTTCTTTAAATTAATAACTAAACCAATAATTACAACATGGTGTCAGAAGAGGGATTTTAACAAATTTGCTTAGTAAATTTAAAAATGAGAGGGTATCAATCGATGATATTTTTATTTATGCAAAATGTAGAGAAGAACTACAAAAAACCGTTAGTGACGTCATAGAAACACTAAGGAAATCAGGCTTCAAACTTAATAAAAGTAAATGTATTTTTGAATCTGAACGCATAAAATTTCTGGGGCACATTATTTCAGCAAATGGACTAGAAGCAGACCCAGAAAAAGTAGAAGCTATACAGGTAATGAAAACACCCATGAACAAAACAGAGCTACAGAGACTACTAGGCATGATCACATACCTAAATAAATTTATTCCGAAAATGTCTGACCTAACAAATCCACTGAGAGATTTGTTACACAAAAATACAAGCTTTATATAGGAAGTTCATCATGAAGAAGCTTTGAACAAAATAAAACAAGTTCTTCAAAGTCCCCCGGTATTGAGACTATATGATGTAAACAAACCTGTAACATTAAGCGTAGACGCAAGTTCAAAAAATCTTGGCGCTGCACTTCTTCAAGTAGGACAACCGATAGCCTATGGAGCAAGAGCGTTAACCAAGTCTGAAGAGAATTATCCACAGATTGAAAAAGAGCACTCGCTATACTGTTTGGATGTAAGAAGTTTCACGAATATGTTTATGGTAAAGAACTGACAGTAGAATCAGACCATAAGCCACTTGAGACAATCTTCAAGAAAAATATACTGTCTGCTCCAGCGAGATTGCAACGCATAATATTCAATCTTGCACCATACGCACCAAAAGTCATATTTAAAAAAGGCACAGAAATACCCTTAGCCGACTTTCTTAGTCGAGACTGTGATACATCTAAACTTTAACATGAACAAGAAGAAAATTTGAAAGTTACAGTAATACTACCGATGTCACTTGACGCAAAAGAGGAGTTAATTACAGCTACAAAAGAGGATCAGCATTTACAGTTACTACTTCAGATAATAATAAAAGGATTTCCAGAAAAAGTCAGTAAACTTCCCACAGAACTACAACACTATTTTAACTTTAAAGAAGAATTGAGTTATCTCAAAGGCATAATTTTCAAAGGAAACAAAATTGTAGTTCCAAAATCACAGATCCCTAAAATGCTAAAGATTATTCATCAAGGACATGTAGGTATACACAGCTGTTTAAGAAGAGCACGACAAATTCTCTACTGGAAGGGGCAATATGATGACGTCATGAAACTAGTTAAAACCTGCTCTGTCTGTGAACAAACACAAAGAGACAATATTAAAGATATAGTGCTAGTTAAAAAGATTCCAACACTTCCATGGCAAATAGTTGCATCTGATCTATTTGAAATAAAAGGAAAAACTTACGTCGTAATCTGTGACAGCTACTCTGGATATTTAGATTTTCAACTGCTAAAAGGTCAGTCTTCATATGAAGTTATAGAACAACTGAAAAGATGGTTTGCTGTACATGGAATACTAGAAGAGCTACAAACTGACAATGGAACACAATACATGTCTAGAGAATTCAAGAGTTTTCAAAAATAATGGAAATTTAACCATGTCACATCCAGTCCACATCACCATCAAGGCAATGGACTCGCCGAAAAAGCAGTTCAAGTAGCCAAGAACATATTAAAAAAATGTAGTATTGACAAGTCTGATGTTCAACACCCAACCAACGTCTATTTACACTCGACATACAATCAAGATATTTGCAAAGGCTTTCACCCCCCCCCCCCCCCCCCCCCCCCGCCTTCCCTTGTACCGAGACTGGTTTCCATCATAGGATGAAAAGTACTTACGTATTTCAATCCTAGTAAAGAAATAGAAAACATTCTACCTGATATATTATTATATACAATTTAGTTGGCGTCTTCAGTTGTTGTGGTTACTAGAAAACTACAATATTTCCTTCCCTAATATTAAACCTAGTGTTTTACTATTCTAATAGCATGATAAAAACCACTTAAATCATCGAACCCAATTAGGGTCGAGTGAGTACATATCGGAATTTTACCCAAAACTGAGGTAGTTTAACTTTTTCGGGTCCTGTTACCCCAAAACATAAACTCTTTGTTCAAATTTAAAGAGTTTATGTTTTGGGGTAACAGGACCCGAAAAAGTTAAACTACCTCAGTTTTGGGTAAAATTCCGATATGTACTCACTAATTATTCATTGGCTATCGTTAATTTTGAAGCGTTTAGTTGCGTTCACTCAATTTAAAATAAAGATAATTATACTCCTAAGCTTTGCATATTTTTTAATTTTAAATAATACTTAGTGACATTAAAAAAAATATTTTAATAATGTGTAATCTTTATAAATTATGTATTCATTGACCTATGCTAAGTTCTTGTAGTGTCATCTAGGGTTGAGTAGTAATACTAGCACAGACGCGCCATCTATTGGCAAGACTATGTACTAAATTAGTGTCCGATCTCTACTATAGATGGTATAGCAACTATAAATTGATATTATATTTTGTTTCATATTTTAAAATAATAGTATCAGGCAATTCACGTATTATTATTATATATGTGCTAGCCATTGCAAGGCCTATTAAGTTTGAAATAAAAAATGAGTACCAACCTATGTACGCAGAAGCAACTGCAATTCAGATGGATCTCTCAGTCCGAACGTGCTCTAATGTGTCTGAATTTTTTAACGTTATTAATATGAGGTTCATTAACTAGTCTTTAATGAACATAATCTTAATTTAATCTCTGTGGTGTGTGCTTTACTCAAAATTCTTCTACAGCAAATGTACCCTATTCGTATCTAAGTATACACGAGTGTTATTTTGTACAATTTTGTTTGGGTCGTTGGTGGCGCCACCGTGTTATAAAGTCTCAGCCCAAGGAAGATTAAATTTAGGAATTGAACATGAAAGGAAATGCGTTTGCATAAGGTATCTTGTGCAATAACATGTGCTCCCATTAAGTTATATATCATCAGTCAGCGCCAAATATATTATGACATGACCATGTAATATGTCATCATAAAAAGTTCTTACATAAGTCGAGTGGAATCGTTTTAAAGGCACTCTTTAGATACAAATGTAATTTGTGTCCGTCTATTATATGTTTGTAAAGTACCCCGCGACTCAGGGAATAGATTTTCTAGTACGGGTGTTGTCTTTAAAAAAAAAGTATTCCGGGAACTTTACAAACATGAAAATCACGGACAAAACAAATATCCCATACTCAGAAAAACTATATAGGGGACCCACAGATAGATGTCCCGTGTGAGTATCGAACCCGAAGCACGTGTGAACCGAGGCCACATAAGATGAATACACTATATATCCAACTAAGCCGTAATCTAATCAGTGCCTCTAGCACGAGTTCCTGCAGTTTACTTACTCGATCACACGTACAGTTTCTCCCATACATTGAGCACCAGCGCCTCTCGCGGAAACTATTAAGAACTAAAACTCTGGTGCTCAATGTATGGGACGAAACTGGCTTCATAACTCGATGATTTAGATTTACAATTCAACTCAGTAGGTGGCACTGCGATGAGATTCAAGTTTAACCAAGCTCGACCATCGCAGTAGTAGAAAAGTAGGGATAGCCTCTAAATTTAACTTGTAATATGGTTTATTAGTTGTGTGTTAAATAAAAGATATTTATTATTTTTGTAATACACCATTTTTATTTGACAAAAACCGTTTTTAAAACGACACTCATTTATTGCATAAAGAAAGAGAGGCAAAGGTGAAATGTAACATCTTAAGTATAATTATTTTTAAAATCATGCGTAATAATGGTAAAATTTAGTTTTAATTTACTTATCCAAGAACAATATTATTATTATTATTTTAAAACACACGAACACTACGTTTAAAAGGCCAAGCGGTGTTGCCACAATATTCTTAATTTCCTAACTTAATTAATTACTAGTAAGTACGAGATTACTATATACTTATGTACTAAATATTATAATTATGTAACATTATTTTAATGTTCTTAAAAAGCGCGACTCATACTACTGGACGAAGCAAATTATACAAAAAGAAAACTAAATAAATATAATTACAAATACCGAAATCATTCCCTTTTTCTAACTATAATTGACATGAAGCAGGATTCTTTTAAATAATCATACACTTAATATTAATAACTTACTTTGGTATACTTTAAGTATAAACAAATTATAATTAAGTCATGTTCTATCTAGGTACATTAAAATTGAAATATTTGGGGGCCCATATTTAGAGATGAAACTCAGATTGGAACTGTACCTTAACGAAAAACCTGGTTTATCTTTAATAAACTGCCCAAGTGCGACATTAAGCAAGATCTCGAACTGAGTTCTACTGCAAATATGGGCGAAATCTACGCTTTTGAGTGAAATTAAGTATTGCTCTGTATTTTACTTCATATTAGTAGTTGAAAATATTATAAATATACTGCGTTAAATAGCAGTTTATAACTTATTTTCACTCACAAGCGAAGTTACACTAATAGACAACACATTATACATCATTATTGCTTAAAAAATCCTAATTGAAGTACTTACTAATATTTTATTATAATAATAACCCTAACTTATTATAGTACCTACCACTAATAAAATATATTTGGTTTAAAGTAGCGTTACAAATATACAAAGCACATTCGGACTTAGGTATATTCTAGCGTATGATGCGTCGATCCATATAGGAGACTGATAATTAATCTAACCTAAAAGGTTTTAAACCTTCACAAAATAATATTGCTGCACCGATATATTTACCGATAAAATAATAATAATGTAAAAACTGAAATAAATTTTTGAATGACAACTAAATATTTTATTTTTTAATAAACTTAAGTTCCCAACTGGTAAATATTTGTCCACCTAACCCTTGGGTAACGTAACGTAACTATATTAAAAATAATATTAAGTTAAGATAAAGATTTAATTAATCTAAGAGATCCTAACCTTTTCCCTATAATTTAGCCTAAACTATTCTTTGTCAGTAAAGAAATGCCATGAATTTGAGCAAACAAAATCTCATATAAATTATTC
This sequence comes from Pseudoips prasinana, assembly GCA_951640165.1. NCBI lineage: Eukaryota > Metazoa > Arthropoda > Insecta > Lepidoptera > Nolidae > Pseudoips > Pseudoips prasinana. Next base: position 14,108,399 of record OX621254.1, read on the forward strand.
ACTTCTAGAAATAAACGTAGGTACAAAAATTCTATATACGTTTTTATATAATATTCTACGAAATACACACACAGTAGCATTTAAAACTGGCTGAAGCCCCTTGAGATAATATTATATACACCTCTTATAAAATACATTAAAAGGAAATAGTAAATAGTAGAAGGTAGAAAGAAATATTCAAGAAAATAGATAGTTTAGACAAGTTATATATATAAAACAGAATACCTATACATATACTTAATTTTTAAAAATAATGTATTGAAAGAAACCTACATATTTGTAGGCTTAGCTATAACTATTCATTGGTTGTATAATATGAGGTTAATATTAATTCTTAAAGAGTAACTAACCAGTAAGCATGTAAACATTGATATTTTGGTATCATAGCTTAGAATAAGAAAAAAAAACACATTTCAAAATTGACTAGATTAATTTTGGGTTTGCGAAATATAAGATTTTTGGCTGATCTTTTATTACTAAATATCGTGTTTATAGTAATGAAAGGATATGAAAAATAGTACGCGACTAGATGGAAATGCAAAATTCATCGACCTATTAATAGTTGATAGGATTAATTGCTAAATCTGTGCATCAAAATCTACGAAGTGAAGAGCGAATTGATTGTAAATCGTGATTATGCTTTAAGAATTGTTTGGAGAAAAGTATCTAATATAGTATATATTACATTATATATTATTATCGTATTCTAAAGACCTACATCATGATAAAATTCCGAAGACATTGAAACATAAAATCATTTTCAGCTGTAAAAAGTACAGTACCAGTAATAGTACTTACATGATAAACGTAACACGATAAAAGCAGACATTAATTTCAAATAATTTTATGAATCACGATCACATAAAGATTAGTACTTTTATTCTGGCTTAAACTACTGCATACCTATAATTGCTTAAATTTAAAACTTTGAGTACATACTTATATCTATATTTCACATCTACAATGTACTTTTAAGAACTGGCACAATATATACCTTCGTTGTAGTTTACCCACGTCTTTAAGCATTATAATATTACAGTAAGGCATTATCGGACGGTTTATACTTTAAATTAAGGCATCTTAAAGGCACCTAATTGAATAAGCAATTATGTACATGCTATTGCATTGAAGTGAAGACACTTAATGCTTCTACTCGTTGCTAGATGGCGTTGTAATTTATTATACATTCGTTGTTGAAGCTTTAAATTAAATTATGTAAACTATATATATTATTATATATACATTTTGAAGGTCGATTTACCAATGAAAAACGCTTAGTACGTTTACTCGTTGGTAGATGGCATGGTACCGTTCTCGATTGCTTTCGATGTTTGAATTTGTAACGGAATTTTTAGTCCCCGAGGTGCCAGGATCAGTCTAGCTGGAGTCACGAGGACTAAAGCGTACTCTCATTTGTTGACGCCCAGTATTTTGGCCGCTTCATCTGCGGATGAAAGTAGTTTGTTGATGGTTTTGTCAGGGATGCCGAGTAGTTTGCCGATGAGGTCACTGTTTTCAGTTTCGTTTTCGGCTTCGGAGGAGTATTTGCGTGACATCATGTCTAGTTTCAGCTTTTTCTCGTAGGGGGCCGAGGGTGGAGAGTTGTTGTTGTTTACGTTGCTAGGGATCTCGGTGCCAGAGCCATCATCATCCTGGTAGCGGTATCTGGGGAGAACAATATTAATTAGATTTATAAGAGTACTACCTACCTTAACAGAAGACTATTTGGGAAGAAGTGCAGGATTTTTAAAACAAAATCTTAGTGGGATAATCTTGCAAATACAGACAAATTTTTTGACTTAACGCTGGAATTTAGATACAGCACTAATTTAAAAGTCACCACATCTTTCTCTAATACAGCTCGTATGAAAAGGACACGACATAGATAGAACTCTTAAACTCACACAACCTGGTTCTAACGTGTCACTTATTAGCAATGTATTTCGCTAACATAAAAGTAGGCTAGGTTATAACTGCCACCATACAAGGATACATGTGTTCTGTAATAAAGAGTTGTTACTTCGACCAATCGTTCAGGGATGTTTCGTTTCTTCAGCCAGTTATCGAATTGGAAAAGGTTTTCTTGGTCATCAGTTAATCGACTAGTTGAATGTCTATAATAATAATGTCCTCCTAGCCGAATTTCAGTCACGGCCGCCAGTCTCAACAGAGATTAGCCATCTGCGCGGGACATTTTCTAGTACTCTAGTGTGGTGCGGAAACACAAGAGCACTTTCTATTCCATCACTCTCTTGATCCGACGGGACGCCTAACGACACCACCGGAAAGAGGTCCGCACAGCACCGACGGCTTTACGTGCTCGCCGAGGCACGTGGTTATAATACCGCCAACTCCCAGACTTCGGGCTGATGCTGAGAAATTTTTGTTTTTACAGAAAAGTTCCAAAATCACTTTTGGCCCGACCCGGGATTTGAACCCAGGACCTCGTTATCTGCGGGTGAACACGCTACCGCTACACCAACGAGGCATTTCTATATCGAGTACGGGACTGCTTTAGATTATTTATGAATACATTAACTTACCCATTAGGCACATTTTCTTCCAATGGTGTATCAGGTGGTGATGGTTCTTCATCGTCAGTGATTTCATCCCTGTGCTTCTTGCGATGGCGCAGCATGCTGTGCTTGAGAGTGAACCGCCGCCGGCACAGGTCACAGGCAAACGGCCGTTCTCCAGAGTGCGTGCGCATGTGTCGCCGCAAGTCCTCCGCCGACCAGAATCGACGAATGCAGAAGGCACAAACCACCTGGAGAAGATAAATTATATAAACATCTTGGAACAACTAATATAATGCCATCTGATCCCAAACTAGGCAGAGCCTGTTGGCAATTAACCTAGACGTACTAATATATTTCTAAACACGCCTCTCTTTTAATCTGATGACATCCAGTTGAGACACCCAGAACGGCATTAGGTACAGGACCGACGCTTTTACTGGATCTAAAAGACACGGGTATGTTACACCGCCGATTGGAAACTCCGCGCTGAGAATTCATTGAGACATTACGTTATTTTGGCCCATACCAATATGGAACCTAAGGACCTCAATATCTGCGCTTGAATACGATACCAACGATATCAAATATGCCTACTGCATAATCTTCACTAACTGTATATTCATAAAATTTGTATATTTGAAATTAAGAGCTAAAACAGGCGTCTTAAAACCCTTCAGTAATAGAACTAAAAAACCCACCTTTCTGTTAGCGTAGTCATGAATCTTGCTCCTATCTTCGTCATCAGCGCTCTCGCTTCTATCACTGGCGGCATCCAAAGCTCCCTTACTGACCAGCTGTTCATACTCCGTAACATGACTATTCTTCAAATGAGATAATGCTCCGGTTCTATCAGCGTACGAAGCTTCACACAAATGACACTTGAACACTAAACCACCATCAAGATTCTCCTCAACATCCGGTTTTGGCGAACCAGGTCGAGAATCGCCTCCATGTCTCAAGGAAACGTGCTTCTTCAACGTTTCTAGCGAAGAAAATGTGCTAGCTGGGCAAGATGCACACTTGAAAGGTCTTTCAGGGACAGCACGCGTGTCGTTAACTGCTTGAGGTTGGGAGACATTGTCTGAAACTGGATCTGCGAGGATAGCTTTTGCGGAACCTCCATGTTTTCTCAACAGGTGACGGTCACAGTTGGATTTAGTTGTGAAGAGAAGAGGACAGTGGGGGCATTTAAAAGGTTTTTGTCCAGTGTGTGTGAGAACATGGCGACGTAGTGATGATGACCAGGGAAACTTTCGGTCGCAGTGAGGGCAGATCACTCGATTTGGGGCGAGGCTGTAAGCCGATTTCTTTTTAGGTGGTTGCGCTGTATCAGTTTCTGACCTGGAAAGAAAAGCAATGAATTAGTTTGGGTTTAGAGTTCAATTAATAAGATTAATTCGCTTTATACCACACCAATCACAAAGATATAGGAGACATTCAATGAAAATTGTATAACAGGCGGTCGTATCGTAGACAGAATTATTAAGGAATTTTAAAAGTAAAATTTTTCGGATTAATGTTTTATTTAAGCACCGCAAGCAACTTTATCTACTGTATTTTGAATAGGTAAAATACTTACTTATTTTCATCGCTCCCAGAGATATTCCCCTCACTCGTTGAGGCAACCAGTCCTTCTTCATCTTCTTCCTCATCGCTCCGTGTAGGCACGATAGGCACTGGTATCAAGGGCTCTTGGGATTGTGAAGTAATGTTAGTATTTTCAGTCTTGTCATTATTGATAGGAATGGGTTTGTTAATTAAATTCCCAGCGATTTTGAGATCAAAATCTTTGTGCATTTCTTGTTGACGCGTAGCCATTAGAATTTCAGCAGCCGCTTGTCGTGCTGCAGTATGGTCTTCACTTTTAGAGTCCTGATCAGGTTCTTCATCAATAATCAAGTTATCATCTTCGTCTTCCTCATTGTCAGCGACTTCGTCAGAGTCACGTCGTATAGGCGATCGTTCTGACTGCTGTAGCGGCCGTTCAAGATGGCGAGCTAACAACGCAAACTTCATTCGGTCAGCCAACGTGTCAGACGATGGGTAAGGAGGAGGTGCTCTAGTACCAGGTCGTTTGAAACTCCAATGCTGAGGATGTTGTTGCTTTACATGTCGCTCCATATTAGATCTAAGGGTGAACCTAGCAGAGCATTGCGAGCACGAAAACGGCCTCTCCGTTCGATATCTTCTCTGCTTTTGTTTAGGCATCAAAACACCATTTTTTATGACCATCTTCACTGAATCCGTCTGTGGTACAAGAGTGTTATTCATCGGTGGGCGAGGAGATTCAGAGAGTGGTGACGGTACCGGTGAAATAGACTGAGGCGGTTTTTGTTCCTCTTCTTCGGATTCTAGTTTGAGATGATTTTCCTGATCGTTAGGGACGAGTCTTCCGCCAGACATACTGAGGCCACCACCAGACATGCTAAGTCCTCGAAGTATTTCTTTCTGGATACGCTGTTTTATTTCGGCAAGCTCTTGAGAATCAGTTGGGTGAGGAAAAATCGAGGGTTGAAGTAAGTAGGGGGCAATAGGAAAGGAAGGAGGCAAGGGTAGTCCAGGAATACCCGGAACGGCACCTGCATAGATTTGGGATAGTTGTGAAGCATAGTATGCAGGATCGATTTTAGGGAGCGAGGATTCGAAAAGTCTATGTTGAGCGAGTAGAAATCTAGTCTTTTCGAACGCTGAAGCGGCAACATTCGTTGAATCTGTCTCGAAAGAAGATCGTGGTGATATGTTAGATTCTTCAAAATCGTTGTCACGTTTCTTCTTACTAAGGTCAAGTACATCAGGTGGGTTCGATTGATCACAGCTGTTGTTGTCACTTATACTCAAATCAACTGGAGCCACATCATCGTACGATTCTTCTCGGTATGAGATTTCCGGTGGTCTGAATTCGGGTATTCGAGTCAACTGGCCGATACCTTTTACTTTGATTAGAGGCTTAGGCGGCTCCGACTCTCTAGGAGTTAAAGGTGAATCTGGCAAAGATTTGTTCGTCAAAGACACGACTGGATGTCTATCATTTAAAAAGTTTGGAGTGAAGTGGGACAATGGTGTGGTACGTCCTGTATTTTCGTTTCGTCTGTCTATATCAGGAGAATGGAAATTAAGAGAACGTTTTAAATCATCTCTTGCTAGCTTTGAATTTACTTCATCGTTATTAGGATCTTCTGATGGATGGTAAATTATAGATCTTTTGACATCTTCCCTCGTGACTTTGGCGTGTCTATTTCTTAAGTGACGCTCACAGTTTGCTTTGGTAGTAAAAGCGTAATTACACACGGCACATTCATAAGGACGGTCACCGTTATGGGTACGCATGTGACGAACTAGCGCTGCCTTATCTAAAGAAGCGTGAGGACACATGTTGCATTGATAAGGTCCCGGGCCCGTTCCACTTAGATGCACTCGATTATGTCCTTTTAGTGCTCTAAGGTTGGGGAATTTGGCTGGGCACAATCTGCAAGGAAACTCTCCACGGAGCTTCATTCGCCTAAATTCGGCTGCAAAATTATCTTGGGTTTCTTCCTGATCCCTATCCTTACTTATCGTATCAGGAGGGGTAAGCACAGAATTTTCTAAAGCTACTCGAGTTCCAGTCAAACTCTGTAAAAGGCCACTAGCTGATGTGACGTTTAATATCGACTCAATATCTGCCAAGTCCGGGGCGGGTCGAGAGGCATTAATATGTCTAATACCATTCGAGGTTAGGTGAGTATCTTCAAATTTAGGAAATCTCTCCATAGGTGGCGTCAGCGTGCCAGGAATGCAGAACCTGTTCGTAAGTTCTAATTTGGCCAAGAAGTCCTCACGAGGGTCCCTGCCTGGGCTCGGGATCCGGTGAGCCGATGCACAGGATTTCTTGTGGACGTCCAAAGCTTGACCGCTTGGGAAATCTCTGGTGCAAAATTCGCATCTGAAGCGATGTTCGGTTATGGATATGTGAGGATTTTTTTCACAGATTCCACGTGCTATATCAGGTAATTTTTTGCTATTGTAAGTATAATCATCAAAACTTGGTTTAGTATCATCACTGTGCGCTGTGAATCGATGGATGTGGAATGCGTTTACTGAGTCAAATCGTTGAAGGCACTTAGAGCATTCGAATCTAGCAATTCTTTTATCCATAGGGATCGGTGAGGGCGATGTTGAGGCATGCCTCTTGCGAGCCTTTCTTAAGTCTTCTTCGTCACTCCGGTCCGACCTGTTGTCACTGTCGATGCTCGTCGTCCTAGTGGCTCGGAACTCTTGCCTTTCAATTTGTAGGGCGTCCATTTCTTCGTCGGCCTCGATTTTAGCTTCACTGATGACTTCCTCTGTTTTGATTTCTGTAACAAAAGATTATATGTTACAATTGATTACGGATTGTGTTTGAATAACGTGGGGCGCTTTCTTACAATTCCAAGAAAAGTCGACAATAGATGAGTCAGGCAATTCACTTGTGTGAGGTCGTTATATTAGAATAATAATATCGAGATAATATCGTAAAAACGATTCTTGATGTTACAATTAGCTAATAGATTCCGATTACAAATTTGCTTGTGGATTTTGAAATACAATATTACCGTAGTTATCACTAAGCGATAATAGGTGGCGCCGGCATTGACTAATGCGCAAATATGGCCATTTCCAAATGTAAGATGGCTATTTCTCATGCTTCTTTTGATTTTATCTGTCAAACTGGAAGAGAAAACAATATAACTGCTTAATTTGAACTATGGGTACTGTTACTATTAAGATATAATCTTCTATGATGTTTTGTTACATGATTAACGTATTTGTACTCAAATTAAATTGAAACCTACAAAACGTTTATTAAAGTTTGGCAGAAATCAACTGAACCACGTGAATAATAAGAAACAAATTTGAATAACGCGAATAATTTACCCTCAAAAATTCTGTAACCACAACGAAGTTCTCGACGGATGAATCATACCATCTTTTGTTTTATAACTAAGTTCAGTCGGGCCGAAGAGAAAACTACTTTATAAACAGCAAATAAGGAACATATTCGCTTGGTGCGATTCAAAGTATCTTGCAAAGGCTATAGGGCATAAAAATCAATAGGACTGACACCTAGTACAGACTATAGGTATGATATATATGTTTGGCAAGCGGCTGAGTCACGTAAGCACTATCAGATGGTGTTTTGTGAAAAGTAGCGATTGGGAGATACTTCTGTCTCCGTGATACGAATAAATACATAATTTGATGGGTAATCCCATGATCTTTGCGCCTGTTCTACAGAAGTCTAAAATAATGCCATAGACATGTTTTATTGCGCGGATGTACATCTATATAGAGAAGTATGAATTGTCTATGGCTATTGCAACTTACTAGGTACTAAGCAATAGTCATAAGTATAAAAGCTCCACCTAAAAAAAGTAAATATCCAACAAATCTTTTCTTTTTTCAGATTACAGTTCATTGTACAGTGTAATTCAGAAAATACTACATTTTCTGAATTACTCTACCATTCAAATAAAAAGGAACAAAAACCTTTAAAAAATATTCCATCAATGATTTCCACATCAATCAAAACTTATTTTTATTTCTTTATTCAATAAAAAAGCACAAGCTCATCTTATTGTTCTTCTCTTTCACATTATAAGTGTTGTATCAGTGTAATTTTTGTTTTTACTTTTCTTTTCATATTTGGAATTTTATAGGACGTAGGCAAGATGAATCAAACATTCAAATGCTATTCACCCATGGGTGTTGGCATATCTACACCTTATTCTCCAGTCATTTCAAATCTCGGGCATTATCAAAAAAGGCTATCGGAGCAAAATCTGATGTTTTTGTGTAATAGTAAGCGATTGTATTTAGTATACGCGTAGCGAATAATTTCATGTAATTTGGCCGGCAAAGCATAGATTACCTAGCTAGATTATTTCGCGCCAATGTGTTTGAAAGTTTGAATTTAGAATTCAGTTTGGACATCCTAGATATATAAGCTAATCGTCAATTGGATCTGAAATACAATTCGATATTCGTACTTATCAGGCGGCGGACACACCGCGAAGGTACGAAGGCTACTGTAGTGGAGATGCAGGAGCGGTTTGTTTTGTACAACTGTTCCTTTACGTTATTACGAGAGATCGTGGGCTACTCATCTAATTGAGGATCGGAGGGAGTGTTCGAACATACAGTCGAATATTGCTCGTGCGTGAGTTGAGGTTAGGCACCTAGGCGGGCGGTCGGTTTTTAGATGGGTGGTCTATAAGATTTTAGTCCTGGTTTTAGTAATTAGACAACATTCGTTAAGCCACGTAAGAAGCCTGCTGGGCGGCTTAAACAACACTGCCAACAAAGACCACACGAAAAAGAAAGAAAGAAATGCTCATAAGTTACCGTAAAATGTCACTCACGATCACTCTATCCCGTGTTAGCATCAGCGTTAACTAATTATTAACTGGACTAATACTAATAATACGAACAATAAATAGGATCCATTACAAAGGCTATTTCTCGCGGCACCAACTAAAAACCCATTTTTACTATACTATATAGTTAATTAAACAAAACGTCTATTGTTCGATTTTCGATCCATCCCAGCGGTTTTAGCGGTTATGAGTAATTCAAGTCAATTTTACAAAAAGCAAAGACGAACGAGTATTTCCTTAATCATGTTAAGTGTAATTCCAGAAGAAAAAAAAACAAAAATCTTGAGAGGTGTCAAGGGACACCCGGATGGTACGAAGTTCCTTTCGATTAAATAGTGAAGGAATTGTAATATATTTATTTTATCATTAACACATATAATGTAATATAAACTTAATCAGTAGCCTCGATTTTAGTAAAAAAAAACTAAAAGTGTCGTTACAACTCTTTGTCCTAATTTTTTCCGTCTAGCCCCCTTTCGCAACGTGCGATAAGGAACTTCGTTCAAATTGATTGAAATCATTCATAAACATTTTACTTTAGTTTTAAAGACAAAAAAAGAAGAAGAGAAGTTTTTGAGTCGATTTGATAACTAGGGATGCATGTGAAAATTTAAATTTGGAATTCGATTCAAATGATGGTATAATATTTTAGCTGTGAATAATTACTGGCTTAAAAACAAAGAACAGACTTAATTTTCTTTATGACAACCGATTTCAGCAAAATTTACAGCAAAATGTACTGAAAGCATTTGTTATCGAATATTCCAATCCAATAATTCAAAATCCTATGCGAAGATTTGTAAGTGAGGATGGTGAATGGATGTTGGATTATGTTTGTTTCACGCAAAAACTACCGCAAGGATTTTGATGAAACTTTGTTCTAATATAGCTTATATGTCCAAATAAAACAGGCTATAATTTATAAAACTTAATGCGGGTAATACTGCGGGGCACATCTAGTAATTTTATAAATAAAGTAAAATCACGTTAAACACATTGAAAAAGAACTTTTACCACTTACCATTAGAAGTGAGAATAAATTTCGACCTAAATTGGTAAAAAAATAGGAAAATTGCTTTAAAATATCAGAGCGACTCGTACCTAAATATATAAAATTACGGATTTTGGTCCATATTTTATCTAATACGTGGTACGTGACATAAATGAGTGACAATGTCTCAGAGTAATTCCCGACTCGGTACATACAATGAATGAGTAAGTACCTATTTACGTCACTGCCAACCCATTTGCAGATTAGTAATCAATATTATTTTACTAATTATTGTCATTCAGGTCATTTAGTTTAGTAGGTAAAGGTTAGCAATAATTGTTGCCATACTTACTCATCTATGAACATAGATAGTAAAACTATGGTGTACCATAGAGTTTCATAGACGGATTGTATCGTTTGCCAGGCGGCACTTACTTGGCGGTCACCGTAGCCTAGTTGGTAGTGCTCCTGCCTATGAAGCTGGTGGTCCTGGGTTCGAATCCCGGTAAGTGAAAATATTTGTGGGATGAGCACGAATATTTGTTTCTGAGTCATGGATGTTTTCTATGTATATAAGTATTTATCTATCTATATAAGTATGTATATCGTCGCCTGGCAACAAGCTTTGCTTAGTTTGGGGCTAGGATGATCTGTGTGACATTGTCCCTAGATAGTAGTAATTTTGCTCGTTGGTACCAAGTTCAACTCCAAATAGTGTAGTCGGGGGTTCAGGCTAGAAAGTCCAGTTGGGACTGTTTGCAAGGTAATGTCTTAGTAATATGCTGATTATTACTGGATAATGAGGGTGTGGAATATGTCTCCGTGAGTTAGGGATCATTTAAAGCATATACACAATAAAATAATCGTTTTTTATTTATTTTAAGAGGAATCTTAGTATTGTGGGGATTTTACACAAAGCTCAGACTGACAGAACCACCATATTGTTTTGTGCGCGAATGAATACGGGGGTCCGAGATCGAGGCAAAGTCATCTAAATCACTCCGCCACAAATGTAGTCAAACAAAAGATTTTTTTTTGGATTTAGAATATTCAGCGGAAAAAAAAATAAACGTAATTTTATCTTTCCACTAGAATGTTTATACAACATCGCTCTAGTTTTGTTGTGCAATAATAATAATATCCTGGGATATTATTCACACACGGCCATCCGATTCCCAACTTAGCAGAGCTTGTACTATGGAAATCAGACAACTGATATACTACAAATGCCACCTCCTGTAAATACATACTTCTACAGACAAAAGACTAATATTGTTATAAAGAAGAAGGTTTAAGTCGGTTGTATGCAAGTAGGTTTATAGGTCGACAGGCACCGAAAAAAAAAAGTTCTAGTATGTTTTTTGTTACGATCTATTATCGAGTCGTAGTAGATAGAATATAAGCTAATAACAATCGATATAAGTGAAATATTCTTGTCTTAATATTCCACTATTCACCCAAGTGAATGAATAATATCACCGTCTACGTAAGTAAATACTCAAATAATCACATCCGGTATTAAGACTCGATCAAATTACGCTAATGTGATAAATTATACATCACTAGGGTGCACATATATTCTTACATACAAAAGGACTTACTTTTTTAAAAAAGGCAGAGGAATCCCTACACATCCCACTCGCAATAAGTGTCTACAGGTATGTTCATCCGCAGATAAGGAGGTTGGTGCCTTAGACCCCCGTGCCCCACCGTTGCCCTTTGGCATGCTACACTGCAAGAGAGTTGCCTGCCAACGGGCAAAGTTCCTGAATGATCCGAAGACACTGCAGGAGGCCCTAAAGGCAGGCTTCGTGGTCTCCTGGACTTCTGGATGGGACCGAAATGGTTCGAGCCAAACAAGTTCACGTACAATGGCCCAATTAGGAGGCTAGGTGCGGAAACCTAGCCTTAACTAACTAACTAAGACCCCGTGCCTTAGAGAGCACCTAAACCCGTCAGCTAACCTCTTTCAGGTCGTGATCAACGAGACGAGATATAAAGTACACCTATGTTAGTACACACGGTTAAATATTAAGCTATACATTTCCAGTATAAGCTGATCTCACGTTGTATAGGATTTCCATACAATGAGAGGTCAGCTTATATTGGAAATGTATAGCTTGATATGTAGCCGTGTGTAAGGACGATATTATTATATATACCGACACCAAGCGCCTCCTACTTAATTTTTTTATGATTAGTAAATATATAGGGTAAATACTGATGACGCTTTAATGCCATAATAAGTAACTTATTAATTTATAACAAATAACAAACTTAATTAATAAGGAAAGGCAATTTTACTGGCACCCTTTTATGGACTTGTGGTTGTTTTGCACGAGAGTGAACTCATAACGGTTGACTCCTATTAACAAACTTATTGCAAGTGTGCAAGTCATCACACTAATATAATAAAGTCGAAAATTGCGAGTGCGTATGTTTGTTACTTCTTCACGTCTAAACGGCTGAAGTGATATTAATAAAATTTGATATGGAGTTAGCTGACACCCTGGATTAACATATAGGCTATATAATTTATAAAATTTAACGCGGGTATAACCGCGGGGCATAGCTAGTGTGATATATTATTGGATAACAATTATATCATCATCATCATCACGTCAGCTTAATAACGTCCACAGCTGAACCAAGGCCTTCCCAAAAGATTTCCACGGGGGGATATGCCATAATCGCCAGGCTTGGCAGCCAACTCGTCTGCCAAGCCTGGCGATTATGGCATATTCCTCCAGATTAAAGAAACAACTCCATTGTGGAAATCTTTTTGTTCGCAGTAATCTTACTGCGAACAAAAAGATGGCCATAGTACTCAAAGAAACGCTGCTGCCCATTCTCTGCTATATAGTCCATCAGATCGACTTCTACGCCCCCAGAGATGAGGTTGCGATATTCTTTTAGGCCGTCAGCCACACAGACACACAGCCACACAGTCTGTTCATCATCATATCAGCCGAAAGACTTCCACTGCTGGACAAAGGCCTCCCCCAAAGATCTCCACAATTGCCTGTCTTGCGCTATCCGCATCCAGCGATTTCCAGCGACCCGCACAAGATCATCGGTCCTCTGTTATCTAGATGAAATTCTACCACGAGAACATCAACTTAGCTATATTATTTTAGTTTGATAATATTCTTTATTGCACACAGAAAACAATAAAAGAAATACAATTAATGTAATAACGACATGCACATAGGCGAGCTTAACTCAATAATGAGTTTTCTTACAGCAAACCAAACACAGAGGACAATTTGTTATACAGGGTAGAACAGTGTACAACATTATCTATCTAAATTAATTCTACCTACCTATATGTATAAATACCTACATACTATATTATATCAATACTACATAATAAATAATATACACACATATATATATACATATACTTACATACTATACAAAATATAGTAGGTATATAAGTATATAATATAGTATATAGTAGTTATGTTTATGGTGTGAACACAAATATTTCCCTACAAATACTTTTTTATAAGTCAGTTATTTGAAGAAAGCCTTCGTCGTGACGGTGTGACATAAAGCCTTCATTTAGGTACGCAACAAATACCGGGAAAATAAAAATGAAGTTTGTTACATATAATGTGTCGAAATTGAAAACGTCAGATTCTCGGAAACGATCTGAAATGTACGCATTCGGCGAAATAATAATCTGTAATTACGTATTTAGTACATCAATACATACTCTAAATCATCGCAAGAACTGATATAAATATCATCAAAAATAGATCGCTGAACAGTGATTTTTAGGGTTCCGTACCCTAAGGGTAAAAGGGGACCCTATTACTAAGACTTCGCTGTCTGTCTGTCTGTCCGTCTGTCACCGGATGTATCTCATGAACCGTCATAGTTAGACAGTTGAAATTTGCACAGATGATGTGTTTCTGTTGCCGCTATAACAACAAATACTAAAAAACAAAATAAATATTTAAGGGGGCTCCCATACAACAATATTGATATTTTGCTCGTTTTTATAGATAATCGTACGAAATCCTTCGTGCGCAAGTTCGACTCGCACTTGTCCGGTTTTTATTACCCTTATTCACAAAATTTTGCGAGTACCTTATTACTGGTAGAATCTGCGCCGTCCTGTTTTTCAAAAGGAGATTATAAATCTTACTATATGATTTTATTTACGGTCACCATAGCCTAGTTGGTAGTGCTCCTGCAGCCTACGAAGCTGGTAGTCCTGGGTTCGAATCCCGGTAAGTGCAAATATCTGTGTGATGAGCACGAATATTTGTTTCTGAGTCATGGATGTTTTCTATGTATATATGTATTTATCTATCTATATATGTATGTATATCGTCGCCTGGTACCCATAGTACAAGCTTTGCTTAGTTTGGGGCTAGTCCCCAGATATTATAATTATTATTTTGACTACTCTGTTGATTTAGCGGATAGTGAACTTATCTATTAAGCGAGCGGTCGTGAGTTCGATCCCTGCCCCGGACAAATCTTCGTGTGATGAGCACGATTATTTGTTGTGTAATTTATTAATAATATGTTTGTATATAGAAATATATAAGTACGTTTATCAGTTGTCTATTTGCCATAGTACAGACACCAGCACATCAAGCTACCCCAATCTGTCAAATGTCTTTTATAGATTTTCAACTTTATTACATAAACATAAGGTTCACTTTCAATTGGGGAAATTTGACAGATTGGGGAAGCTTGATGTGCTGGCGTTTGAACAAGGATCAGATGACAGTATGTGAATTGTCCCAAGATATTGATTTATTTAATCTCTATGAAATCTACCCACACTCAATTTCATTTATTAATTCGCTAACAATATAACAATTTGGTTTGCTCATCAGACAAAGATTTGTCCTGGGTTGGTATCGAATTCACGATCTCTGCCTTATTCAGGGTCAGGGTACAAGTAAATTGAATGACGCGGTTGCAGGTATCTTTAGACTATCCTATTATATGACCATTGCCGTACTAAATTGGCTCCAATAAGAAGTCTCGTCCTTCTCATAAGTACTACGTTCGAAAGAAATGCAATGATATTGAAATTTGTTAAGTTAGCATTGATTAATGACCTGTTGGTCTAATGGTTAGTGAACCTGACTGTTAAGCCCGAGGTGTGAGTTCGATTCCCAGTCAAGACAAATCTTTGTGTAACTTATCAATAATATGTATGTATTTAGAAGAATTATATAACTATGTGTATACATAGTTTGCTTTTCCTCTTTATAAATAGCCAATCTCTCATCAAAGGAGACAGGTAACGAACTCTCAAAATATTAATATTCAACATCACACGTGGACACGACATCAAAATAGTACAATCACGGAATAAACACCATCCGAATTCATTGTCCATTCGGGTTCAATCAACTTCATATACGGAGAAAAGGTGTCACATAGAAGCGCTGGCGCACCGTGACTTCCTCCTTCCCGCTTATTCGGAATTTAAATCGACCTATCGCCATCCCGAAGTGTCCCGAATGCGGCCGAAGTGCCACGATAATAACTCTTATTGTCCGCATAATAAGATGGTGCTATCGTAACGGTGGGCGGCGCATATTATAAGCTGTTTGATTGATATGTCGGCGACGTCGCGAGGTACCGCTGCTTTCTTCCAACACACCAATGGGCCTCAACGGTACTGAATTACACCATGTAGTATCTCCAAGCTGTCATTTATGGTGTCGCCATCGGCAATTACCTGACCATACGCGTTTGTAGCTTTCGCAATTCTTGTTTTGCCGACAAATTCGCGTATTTTCTGCGTTGCGTTGGAGTTATTGTGTTGTCTTGACGGTAAAGTTAAGTTTGTTGGCGACAATCGAGACTGCTATTGTCTAGAAATTGATAATGTGGTGTGGACGTACATTTTGTACGTTTGCCAGTGGACTCGTTTTGTATCTAGGGAGAAATTTAATTATGCGTCTGTTTCGAAGATATTGAGTTAGCTGGGTCATTTTTATTGTCGAAATTATTTAGGTAATGTAATTATGCTAATGTCTTATGTACGGAATGTTAAGATCGGACGTGGATATTTATAACGTTTGGTTCACATTATTCAATATTGCTGAGGATACGGTCTTTTACACCACTATACTAATTTATCTACTACTCTTTGAGAGCCTTCCCGCTAATCATCTGCTCGTTGTCTCCTTTTTTATGTAACATAATAGTACTAAACTTAAAAATAGCTAAAAATAGCTTAGTAACTTGTTATTTATTTAAGGATTCAAAATAAATAAAGATCTAGTTTAAGTTAGATAGACAGTACGTTGTCTTACGGAGGTGACATCGTCATTTAATGTACAAAGCCTCCTTAAATAAATGAGAAAAAAATATATGTCATAACACAGACAGAGCATTAGTTATTGCAGCAGTGTAGTATTTGACGGGCCTGTTGGCGTGGTTGGCAAATGCATGCTTTTCACGCCGGAGGTCGTGGGTCCGATTCCCACTCAGGACAAATATTTGTGTGCACGACAGACATTTTCATTGTCTGTTTGTCCTGAGTCTGGGTGTAATTATCTATATAAGTATGTATTTACAAAAGAAAAGTAGATAGTATTTATGTAGTATATCAGTTATCTGGTTTCCATAGTACAAGCTCTGCTTAGTTTGGGATCAGATGGCCGTGTGTAAATAAAGTCTCAGGATATTATTATTATTATATATTAGTTTTGGAGTTTGCCACTGGCAGCCATGATCTAACGTGTCGTTTATTTTCCGCCAAAACTAAATTGGCTCCACTAGTGATTAATGACCCTGACTGTTAAGCCAGAGGTGCGAGTTCGATTCCCACTCAAGACAAATATCTATGTAATAAGCACGATTATTTTTTTCTGTGTCTGAGTGTCATTTATCTATAATTAATATGCTTTTTTATCAGTTTTCTGGTTGGCTTATTAAAGGCACTGTCTAATTTGGGATCAGATAGCAGTGTGTTAGTTATCCCAAGATATTTATTATCAATTGAATCTGCAATTCAAGTCATCAACACCAAAAACCAGGCATGATTGAAGACACGAATAAAAACCTTTCTAATCTCATCACGAAGCATTTCTCGTAGGCTTCATAAACTGGACATGATTAATGCAAGTCAGGAGCCCGGCTTCCGCAGTAACGGTCCTGGTTATGATGCCATGATGCAGACACGTTTGTGTCCAATAACATTATATGGGACGCCGGAGATATGTTATTTGGTCGGGTTACTGGGACGAATGCTAAGGGCTCTGTAGCTGTAAGTACGAATATGAGTACTAGTAATTGTTACTTACGTAATACTCTAAAGTATTCGTAGTATTCAGAGTTACTGGGATGGATGGAAATAGTTACAGAGCTGTTATGATCATTGTAAGTAATAATTAGTTACTTATAATTGTCATAAGAGCTCTTAAAGGCTTTGTATTTTTTTTTATAAAATACAACGCCCGCACTCGGGAATTTAATCCCTGTGTCGCGGGGTACTTTACAAACATATAATAGACGGACACATTATATCCAGACTCAGAACAACTATTTATGGGTCTTGTGTGACCAGTGCGGGACTCGAACCCGCGACACGAAGCGGCGACGTGACTGTCTTAGCCGCTGCGCCACACGTGCAGTCGAATTTCGTCCCAATAACCCGGAACAATTTTGATACCCCAGATAGCTATAGAATCCTTTGCAATAGTCCCTAACGCAATCTAACAACATATATGCGACTCCCCATATATTTTACTGAACACAAACATGTCCCTTTGTCAGGTGAAGCAGTAAAAACTAGTCTTTCATTGGTCAATCTGAAAATAATTTAGATCATGCAAACACGTTTGTTTTTTTTATAGATTACGTTTACAGTAAGCGACAGCCTCTTGGTAAACATAATCTTAAAAAAAGCGTCTGCAAAATCTCAATTTTTTTTCAATTACAGATTGACCAATGAAGCTATATGTTCAGACGCCAGCACATCAAGCTACCCCAATCTGTCAAATTTCCCCAATTGAAGCGTAAGGTTCGCTTTGCTTTTGTGATAAAGTTAAAAATCTATAAAAGTAACTTGACAGATTGGGGTAGCTGGATGTGCTGGCGTCTGTACCTACTACAAATTCCTCAGTCTTCACATACTTTTCTATGGACATGTAATTAATAAGAATATAATGACGATTTCGGGCCTTGTATTTTGTACAAGGCCCGAAATTATACATTCCGGCCCGACATCATTAAGTTAATAGGGATAAGTTAATGAAACACACTAATATTATAAAGGCGAAAGTTTGTGAGTGTGTGACCGTGTGTTTGTTACTTCTTCACGTCTAAACGGCTGGAGCGATTTCAATAAAATTTGGTATGGAGTTGGCTGACACCCTGGATTAACACATAGGCTATAGTTTATAAAGTTTAACGCGGGTAAATCCGCGGTGCACAGCTAGTATCATATATTTTAACACAGCAAAGGAAACCGTGGTTAAATTACGTCGGTATACATAATTATGTAGTTAGGTTTCATATTTATATTTGCAATTATTAAGCTTATTCAATTTTCTGAGAAGCTAGTCGAATAATTCCACGTACATTGAATTTATGAATGAAAACTGATGTACTAAACAAATTTGAAGCTCAGATTTCGTATAAGAAGTTTCTGGTTTCATGGAGGCATTGTCAGCTTATTTCTACTGTTTGTATATACCTTCTATGAAGATGTACAGACGCCAGCACATACAGCTACCCCAATCTGTCAAATTTCTTTTGTAGACTTTCAACTTTATCACATAAGCATAAGGTTCACTTTCAATTGGAGAAATTTGACAGATTGGGGTAGCTTGATGTGCTGGCGTCTGTACATAGCGTTTACGTACAAATAAATAGATATGCGGATATGCGTTTTCATCATCATCGTTGTAGACGGATGACGTCCAACGGCCATTTTTTTATTATATTATAGCTAACAAGTATTTGCAAACAGGTGTCTTGGTGGTCCCATTTAATTATGAGAGTGAGGGAATAGAGAGATCCTTCAATCCCATAATTGTTCCCTGGTCGTGTGGGGTACGCTACCCCACACGACCAGGCAGAGACCGACAACTTTAAGTGTTCTCCGAGGTATGGGTGTGTCACACCGCTAACTTCCATCAATCCTGCACGTGACCACTCCCTGGTCAGTCTTAGCAATAAAGTGCGGCGAGTTTTGGTCGTCTACTGACTACTTGTCTAAGACTAAGGCTGAGATCTATAGAGCGTACTTAGACTTTGCTCAAACTTTACTTACGTAAAACTTTGCTAAGTGTATGCTAAGCTTATACTTTGATTTGGTATTTATAGACTTTTTGAAGTTAAGATTATGCTTAGCATAAGCTAAGACAGACAAAGTCAAAACACCAATTGTAATTTCGTTACATGCATTAACTTCTGTCTAAGTAAAGTCTGAGCAAAGTCTAAGTACGCTCTATAGATCTCAGCCTAAGAGTCCTTTACTTACTACAAATACCAAGTCAATTCCAATAGAATGACGTCGCGTCGGTACATAACAATTCAATTGAATCGGAATCTCGATGCAAAATCGATCAATCGGACGCCCAAAAATCGTTTCCACTCGATCGCTCGCTTTCTCCGAACGGAAAAGCGCTCCAATTACACGTAAGTGCAGAGAGGGGGAAATCAGTAGGTAGGTGGACGGTAGGAATCCCTTGGATGCGGTGGCACTTTGCTTTTTTATAGTTAGTGGAAAAAATATTGCATGAAAGAAGTTTGAATTAATATTGAATGTTTAATTCGGTTGGGGCCCAAGAGATGGCGGTAAAGCGACAATCGTGAGCTGATTATTTAATGTGACATTCACATATTTTCTTACAAAGTGCTTTGACACCGAGATTGTATCTTCTTGTGGCTTGATTTAATACACAGTTGTCTTCAATAAGATTACTATTTATTTATAACGTAAAAGAAAGGCATTATTTGTTTATTCAATTCGAATATACACACAAACGCATATGTCTTTTGTAAAGTATTAAATGTATACAATTATATATGGATAAACGCGTTTTAAATTGAAAACAAGTCAATATGTATTTTTTTATGTTAATAGTAAAAAACACCACAAATACCACACAATCAGGATTTTCCCGGATAAAATGGATAAATTCCACAATAATACCTTACAATGATAAAATAAAGCTTTTTTGGTTTAATCAATAATTTGCCATCAAATTATTATATCGTTTACTTTATTTTATTTTCTAACTTTATGTACAACAATGTACAGAGGCGGACTGGCAGAGAATGCCTTTGGCATTAAGCCAAAGGCATTCTCTGCCAGTCAACCTTGGAGTGATGCAGAGAAAACATGGTAGGTGGTGCACTATAAGGACATTGAGAAAGAAAATTTATATCTGAGTATATATATACAATACATTTTTTTAAAATAAGTAACTATTTTGATTGGAATACAATGAGATAATTAAACCCTATGCGCGTAAGTGAATGTGTATACTGTAGGTAGATATTAGGTGTATTATTATCAACTTAACAATAACATTATCACAATAGATTTTATATACACGTGTAGTATTATTGACTTAATTAAGAGAGATACAGATGTGTGGTGACGCAGGTAGACAAATCACTTGTTGTAATTTATATCCATACCTACCTACAATATTTATCTTGTTAAATATTACAAGAAAAATGTTACTTTAAAATTAAAAATTGATTTATTTAATTTAAATAGGACATTCAACATATTATTTGGATGGTTTCATTTCTTAATTATTAGTAGTAATATTATTATAAATGCAAAAGTAGTTTCAGTCGGACTTTTGTCTTTTGACGGCTAAACTGTTCAATTTATAAATCGGTACTAGTCCCTCCCTCTTACCCACCACTGCAGCCAGAATCAACCATGGCACACAATGAAATAGTACTGAGCGGTGATGCTCATGCATGTCTCAGGGAATCGTTTTAACTGTCTTGGATCCCGCAACGAATTTAATCAGAAAGAAAAAAGGAGGAGTTAGAAATGAATAGTTCCAATGTTCAATAAATAGATACGTTTGGGCTTACACAGTGACCTATATAAAACACCTGTCTCTTAATAAAATTGTAGAAGAAACGTAAGAGTTTTATCAATATACCAAATATAATTCCACAAGCTTTTCAGATAAAAGCAACACCAAAACTGTATCACTCCTTTGCGGTCATTATTTGCCGTTGTGTACACAACAATTAGGGCCGGAAGACCAAATGGGTTATCAGATAAAGTACCGCTAGTCGACACCTTAGGCAGACATTGTAATCGGTCAAAGGACATTAGGAATACCGAATACGTCACTTTTACGTTTGGAAAACTGTGATAAATAGATAGATATATATTTATTTATTTGCCATAAATGTTGATTCTATTGAGGTCTTAGATATAAAAACAGATCCACAACACTTAGTCATATACCGAGTGACATGCAAATACTTAAATTAATTTCTATGTATGGTCCTATTAAAAAAGTATGCTACCGTGTAAAATGCTCTCTCTAACAATCACATTTTGAGTTTTTTTTTTTAAATTTTTCTGCAACTCATTATATATACGTCCACACATCACGTAGCTACTTTTCTTGTATAAAGTTGTCCTAGGAATGTGTTCTTCTATTGCCTTGTTGTGTCTACCTGGACATAAGTTGCTGCAGCCGATCTGAAGGTTTCTAAATATACTTCGAGCTCAGATCAGCCGGAGAAAGGAAAACATGGTTTGAAACTATATAGTTCGTATTTAACACGAACACATGTGATTGTATAAATACAGGGATTTTACCAAGTATTCAAGTTACTTGCAGACTTTTATTTGCAGAATCAGATATTGCTTTCTATTGTTACGCAGGTAGTGACAAGAACAGTAATGTGTCATGTTCTTTTGATTTGATACATTTTTCCTTTTATAATGATAGTCATCAGCGAAAAGGAAATAGATTAGTAAATCTAATCTCATTTGTTACTCGAGTGCGGTAAACGTTAGTTGTTTGTGAGTCATGTCGGCAAAGTTGCGGAAATATGGTTCCTGAGAAAGGTGATAAAGAAAATATGAATTCATTTTGAATACAAACGACAGAAATCTGTTGAAATGAAGCAAATAATACAGCAATTAAATAACAATCAGGGGCAAGGAAGCCATGGAGATGCCTCTGGAAGCCGGACGGAGACAAAACGAGGCAAACAGTGAAACCGCGACGATTTCTGATGTTTAAGGTTGTAATAGGATTAGAAATAAGCTAGGATGCCTATAACATTTAGATTTTGATTTAGTTTGTTTTCGGAATTTCTTTTCAAGTCCAAAGCGGAAAATGTGAGGTTAAAAGGAGGTTAAACTAAATTTTGAATGTGGAAAAAATATAATATAATAATAATATTTAGGGATTATGTCACATAGATCATCCTAGCCCCAAACTAAACAAAGCTTGTACTATGGGTAAAAGGCGACGATATACATACTTATATTGATAGATAAATACTTATATACATAGAAAACATCCATGACTCAGAAACAAATATTCGTGCTCATCACAGAAATATTTGCACTTACCGGGATTCGAACCAAGGACCACCAGCTTCGTAGGCAGGAGCTCTACCAACTAGGCTACGGTGACCGTCAAAATATATATACATAAACAATAGAAATCACACATATAGCTGTTATGGTGAGAATCGAGAGAGCATAACTGCAACACATAATATTATATTTAAATTTCCACTCTGCCTTTACCAATAGTGATAAAATAAATAGCAAATTAAATGACGAAATATATACATACATGACCTCATTCAAACCAAGAATGTAAGCCTCTATTTGTGATACACCGATCTATTATAATCTGTATTTGATGTACCGTTGTTCGCAGGGCCTTAAGATGTGTGGACACAGATGTTTTTACACAAAAGGATGTTAGGATCTCTCGAGATAGCCGCCTCGGCTGAGCAAACCGAATTCCGTGTCAGATTCTCTTAATGAGTTCTCTAATGAGATATTTTGTGTTCTATTTGGTTTACGAAACTTCGTTTAACAAATCTTTATGTTTGAACAGAGGGTTACTGTTTCTATAAGACCGCTTCTGTCAGTAACAAGGAGACGGTGCCTTCTGATACTTATCGCGATTAGAGCTTGATTGAATACTATCGAAAATCTGTTTGCTTAGTCTTTTTAGCAGTCATGGTGATTAGCATAAATAGCGCAGTCTTGATTAGATAATAACTAAAGGAAAGAAAAAAAGATTATCTCCATAGAATTACTACTTAATCCGCTCAGAATTTTCAAGTACCAAATGTCCTTTGAATTACGTAAATGTTATTTTAAATAACAATTGTCGATACACCTGTGCTGTGATGGCGCGCCACAGATAAGAAGAGTTATACACAATTTAATTGCTTCTTTTTAAAGTAGGTATCAATAAAATTGACTGTAAAATTTATTCGAGTCGCTAGTGTTAGCTATTTTGCATAACTATAATAAAGAATGCAGGCGAAGTGTTAGTGCTTGGCGAATACCGGATGCTTGGTCGTAAACATTATCAGCTGGTCTAAAACGCTGTAATAAAATACTGAGGGTAGTCGTATAAATGCTCGGGTGTCGGGTACGGCGCGTGCGCATCATTGTGCGACATCACACGGCATTGGTATCGTGTTGCGAGAAGATGAAATTATTTCAACTCTGCCTATATTACTTTGTGTAAGCTTAGAAGTAATAGATATATGTAGAAGTATCATTAAGAAATTTAAAAATTACTGTTGTAAAACATTACAACGATTGCCTATTGTGTAACGATGTATTCAATTACGTTATGAATTTACTCGATATATACATAATATATCTACCTCGTAAATATACTCACCCTTGCGTGTAAAAAAATATCTAACACGGTTCACAAACATCGCATACAAAATGCCTAACATATACCCATATAATGATACGTTCAAATAGAGAGCAGCCTCCTTTTTTAATTCGGTAAAACTGTTTTAATACATAAAAAAACTAAACATAACTGCTCAAAACCACTCAAAGAGGCAAAATGAATATTTTTAAATATATTGAGCAAATTGGATTAAATAACTAAGAACTCAATAGAACAACTTGAAGCTAATATAAGCTAAAATCAAGGCTCATAATTGTTCAAGCTGTTGTACTAAATATATATTATATCCATATAGAACTAAGGAGGTACTTACGTTGTGACGATGGCGGCTCTGCCGCAGGAGGCGCGGGCGCAGTGGCGGCACCCTGCATGGCCCGCGACGGTCGACCGCGCCTACGCCTATAAAACAAGAGATATACCTATAAATACTAAGGAATTGATAAAAATCTGACGGAGAAATTAATATATCTATCTATAAAAAGCACTTTTTGTTAACAATTACTGGTCACAGAGTTATGTGCGTTATAAATATTAAAAAAAAATTAATAATAATAATTAGACATCGAAATTGTTTCGACGTATCAAGAATTATCCTAGAAAAATCTTAATGATTGCCATTCCATATGACATATTAACCTGGCCTTTTATAGAGTGCGCCTGGCCGAATTCGGGATAAAGCGGCCAATCTCCATAGAGGCTAGCTAAGTACGCAGGGTATATTAACGATGAGAGATTAGTCGCATAACAGATGCGGAATCACATGTAAAGTACTGGGTTTTTAATTTATCAGAATAATTCCAACCACACTGTTTGTACGCGTATTGAGGCCAGGTTATCAGGATGGTTGTGTAGTTAATGAGTTGATATTGACGGCCTCGTTGGTCTAGAGGTAGCGAGTTCAACCGCAGATTGGTTCAAATGCCGGGTCGGGCCAATAAGTTCTCAGTATCAGCCCGAAGTCTGGGTGTCGGTAATATAAAATGCCTCTGTGAGCAGGTTTAGCCACCTCGGACCTGTACCTGACCTCTTTCCGGTCGTGTCGCTAGCTGTCGGATCGGCTGATGAGAGTACCCCTCTATTGGCACACACTTGTGCACTATAATATGCCCCAGGCAGTTGGCTAATCTCCAGACTTCGACCAGGTGGCCATTGTTATTGGTGCCATTATCCAGAAATAATTTATTTTTCGGACTTGAACTTAATCTTATCATAAACGAAACATGCATCCTTGTCGATTAATGCTCTTTATAAAACTGTTAATCAGTTAATCTGTTTCTTTATAAATATAAACATATACCTATATTTTTGTTGCAATAATATAACGGCGAATTCGATATGAGATGTTATAAGCAAAGCTTATACCTGCCGGTAGTCCATCAACCTAAGCCTGTTGACGTGGTTGGCAAATGCTTGTTTTTCATGCCGCAGCCGTGGGTTCGATCCCCACCCAGGACAGATATTTGTGTGCATAAACATGGCTGTTTGTCCTGAATCTGGGTGTAATTATCTATAAGTATGTATTAACAAAAGAAAAGTAGTATATGTAGTATGTCAGTTATCTGGTTTCCATAGTACAAGCTCTCTTTAGTTTGGGATCAGATGGCCGTGTGTGAATAATGTCCCAGGATATAATTATTAGGGCGATGGGAAAAAGTAACAACAGTTCAAAAACCTAATAATTTTACATTCGTTCATTACCATTTAAGACACTTCGTCCATGTGTCTCTTCGCTAACTCCTCGATAAGACAAAGACAGTTTGAGTCATTCTATTATCAGTTTCCTGCGACATTTTGCATTAATCGTTAATCGTGAAATGAGGGTACATTAATCTATACTTAGTAATAACATACCTATTATACTTGCGACTTCATTATTAGAGTAACGGGTATTAAATAAAAAATACTAGATATCCGGGATGTATCACACAGCGCCAGCAAAAGCTTGTACTATGGATACTAGACAACGTATATAGAAATAAATATACACTTTCTTTCTAAATGAAAAATAATTATAAACAAAGACTGTAGGATGCACTCAAGCCAAGTTTAACGGCTTCTTGGACTTCTGGATATTTTTTTTTAAATCGTTTATTCATAAAAGAAATTCAAATTTACAATTAAATTGTTCCTCGCTAAGCGACAACGTTTGTATGCGAGACGCGCTCGTTTATATAATATTAAAGGTATAAATCACAATTATTATTATACTACATACTTAAATATTTTAAAATCTTAAATCTATGTTTAAACTGAAACACAACAAAGAGAAAACATAATTAGAACAAAACAGCTAATCTAGCAAATAAAATGGTTCGATTGGCGTGGTTGGTAAATGCTACCCTTTGACGCCTCAGATCATGGGTTAGAGTCCCACCCAAGACAGATATTTGTGTAGTATATCAGTCTCCTATAGCAATTTCTTCTAATTATACTATTTAGTCTATAGCTATTTCAGAACTTATTTCGATTCTAATACAGAATTTGTGTGGTTCATTATAACTAATAATTTGCTTTTATTAAGTCACGGCATTCTAATAGAAAAATGTATTTGTAATGTTTTTATTTACATAGGATGGTCACCCTACTCGCTGCGCGTGCGCCGAAGTCGCGACCTATTATAGTCCAGACAATGCGTGCTAATAACCCGCCGCTGGTATGCGACTAGTTATGTGCGTTACCTGCTCTGTTACTTAATGTAGCCAACGGGTTATGTACTTTGGAGTATGTGGATCAAGTATTTTATAAGTAAATTGAAGTTTACTTAACTTCTACGTATATAAGTTATAGTAATATTAGTGCTTCTTGTCAAATTACGGCCGCGCCGAACTATCTCAACGGAGAGTCGTCAACTTTATATTATAGTAAATAGTATGCGCGCAGGCAGGTGATATCGCTATTCCCTCACTGTTTTAATTAGATCGGTCGGCTATCCGACACGAAAAGGGAGAGACCGACAGCTTTACGAGCCATGGGTGTATTATACTGATAGATATTATTTAGTCACCTGATGGTAAGTGATGAACACCGCCCATGGACACTCGCATCACCATAGGACGAGGGTGCGTTGCCGTCCTTTAAGAGTCAGCAAATAAGTGTTGCTGACTGTTCCCCCACCCCAATGAGCTCTGGCAACCTTACTCACACGCAGAAAGACAACATTAAAATTATTAATAAGGAATATCTTCTGTAAGGTGGAGGTATTTCCCGAGTCGGGCTGCTCTTTGAGCGAATTAACGCTGTGCCCTGCCTCTCTTAAAAGTATCGATCGGTTCTGCGCCTAACACCAGGACCCGTCATTTTGCCCTTTCCATCGGATTAATATACAGAGATATGTTTAGTCGTAGTTACGTCATAGCTTGGGTAATTAAAAACTCCCATACCATGACAGAAACTCGATTTACAACGTCAAGAGCCTCCACATATAATATGGTATTACGCCGTAAACGCCTTGCTTATAAGACAATTTGGCGAGCGTAGTATGATGGTCATAGTTCACAGAAAGACGCTACTGCCTGTTCTCTGGTAAGTATTCTCTCGGGACGACCTTTACGACCCTCCACGGATTTTTTTTTTTATAATATTCAGAGAGAATGTTACACAGATCACCCTAGCCCCAAACTAAGCAAAGCTTGTACTATGGGTACCAGGCGACGATATACATACTTATATAGATAGATAAATACTTAAATACATAGAAAACATCCATGACTCAGAAACAAATATTCGTGCTCATCGCACAAATATTTGCACTTACCGGGATTTGAACCCAGGACCACCAGCTTCGTAGGCAAGAGCACTACCAACTAGGCTGCGATGACCGTCGAGACAGTACAATATTCTTATTATTATATATTCTTAATACCTATCAAGTATTGTGCCCCTATAATATTGTAGTCTACTAAACTAATATTAAATATACATATAGGGTTCGAGTCCCGCGCCGGACAACTATTTGTGTGACCCATAAATAGTTGTTCTGAGTATGGATGTAATTTGTGTGCGTCTATTATATGTTTGTAAAGTACCCCGCGACACAGGAATTAGATTCCCTAGTGCGGGCGTGGTCTTTTAATAATAAAAGAAAATTGTACTAGGTGTAATACCTATGAAGTAGGGTAACCACTGCCCCCACAATAAGTAAGTACCTACCTATCAAGTAGTTAAAATAAATCTGCCTGTTCATACAAATTACAATTCTTGTATTCATCTCTAATTTCTAACTGTAAAGTAAGTTATATATTCCTACAAAAGGAATCCATCTTCTCACGTTTCGTCTTTTGAAATCCGCAAAATGGACTGAAAATGACTCCCTGCGGTACTTTTGATGGATGATCAGGATTACAGTTTACTGTGAATCGTAATACAATATTACTTATCTTGTAATCGGTCTCATCAAAGCAAGCCGAGCGACCCTTGAACGATTGTTTTGATTTTAGATTTAACGCGTTTGATGTTAAATTGTTTTCACGGCATTGGAAAAGTGCAATGGAGTTACATGACTTTTGTTGATTTTTACTTTTATAAAACTAGCCGCGCCCCGCGGTTTTACCAGCGTTAAACTTTATAAATTACGGCTTATATGTTAATCTAGGGTGTCAGCTAACTCCATTCCAAACTTTATTAAAATGGCTCCAGCCGTTTAGACGTGAAGAAGTAACAAACATACACACCCACAAACTTTCGCCTTTATAATATTGGTATTAGACTACAATTTGCTAACTATATTGGTCAAGGAATGGAAGTCTTAACTTTATAGGTTTTATAAACTAAAAACTAACGAAAGTCGTGCAGCACATATTACGCAACTTTTGCTCACAAGATCATCGGTCCATCTTGGGGGACCTGCCTACGCTGCGTCTTCCAGTTCGTGGTCGCCACTCGACAACCTTTCTGCCCCAGCGGCCGTCGGTTCTACGAGCTATGTGCTGTGCCCACTGAGCCTATTTCAAACTGCTGAATATAAGATTTTGTTTAGTTTTGAAACAGGGAATAGGAGAATATGATATCTCGATTTTGAGATTAGTATTTTCCTCTTCCGGGGCTTGAATGCCGCCAAGTCAGAATGACTTTGCCTATGTATTATATATTTAATCGATATCCAAGGTGTAGGTAACATTATTACTGTAAGAAATCTAAGCGTAATCAACCTATGATGCTGAACACATTAAGAAAAAAAAAGTTTGTGTCTATACCAATTACGTCAGCTAATCGATATTTTTACACAGTTACGAGTTTATATTTTACACGTTGTTTAGTTTTATAGGCAAATTAAGATCCTTAACTCTCGTCCAATATGTGTGTAACACCCTGTAACTTAACTATTTTAACTGATTATCTAGTAGGACTTGGGTTTCGGAAAGTAATCAAAAACAATTTCCACTTTTTATAGAATTAATAAGCAAATATTCATTCATACAAGCATGAAGAACTAAACAATAATTGCAATCGTATGCTTCATAAGTTGCTGGCTAGATGGCGCCACTTGTATTCCTAGTTGTTAACTTTACTTGCTAAGTCACTGGTATAGCTTACAAATAATTTATTCCCCTATTTAAAACTCAGGAATTACATAAGGAAAAATGGGGGCGACATTTTAATTGCAGTTGTAACTTTGTAAAAGTATAATTGGCACAGTTTAAAATTAACTTTGTAATTCCTTTATTTCTAACCTGTCATCGGCGGGTCGGCAAACCTATTCAAGTATTTAAGATTTAAATTGGATTACGTTTAACTATTCTGAATCATGTAAGGGGAAATAACACTAGTTCTTCTATACGATCGTAGTCTACATTTTTTCCGTCGACTATCTTTGTGCACTGAAATGAATTCCAGAGCTTTTATTTGCTTTGTTATAAAGATAAAATCCAATAAAAATTAAAGAATTTTAGAGCGACGTTTCTATAAACGTATTTTTATTAAAGCTAATATAATATTTATAATATAAGGAACCCAAATAAGCAGTGTGCTCACCTCAATAATTAAATACAAAATAATTAAGGTGCACACACTGCTTATTTGCGTTCCATTTAATTTTTTTTCTTTTTTTTTATTACGAAAGTAATTCATTTTCTATTTAAGCCAAAGTCACTCAGTTGAAATACCTGTAATAATGTACATTTTCCATACGATAGCCATTAAGAATGTAATAAAACTAAGTGTTATTGATTCTGTTATCACGAGTCGCAAGGATTTCTTCATTATCAGTGGTAGACGTGATCCGATGGCTCTAATCTTGCCTTTGTCAACTAATTATCAGGTTATTTTTTTAAGAATAAGTTAGTGGCAAGGTGCCTTGTCACACGTAGTATGATTATGTAACGAATTATTGTAAAATTGTTTATGAATGGATTGTAAACGCTTTGTTAATAGATACCTAGACGCTTATATTTTACCCGCGTTAAACTTTATAAATTATAGCCTAATTATTCGGATATTTAAGCTATATTACTACAAAGTTTCATCAAAATCCATCGGGTAGTTTTTGCGTGACAGAGTAACAAACATAGACACTCACAAACTGTGATAAAGGTGTTTTATTTCCAACACACAAAGGATTTCGTTGATTCAGTATTCATTCGGCTGTTGTCCGAAGGTGAACAGTTGACTCGTATCAGATTATTTATAATAAAACTAGACTCATTTCTGAACACATATGAAAGTGGATTATAGGGTTATTATCAGTTAATAATTCGAAGTTATTAAATGACAATAGACTCTCGATTTTGAAACTTATAGTATAATAATTAAAATAATCAGTTATCTAGCCATGGCAACGAGACATCTGATTATTTGAATCGAACCATTACCTCTGGCATAAAACAATTTATTTCCTGCAGTAACACATGGGATTTTATCATTTTTATTCTGTTGTATTCTCTCGAAATTTATTATTGATATTTCTGGGTAATTTTTCGGGCAAAAATGTACCCTTTATCTTATAGTCTCTGGCTGACTCAGAACAACTATTTAAGGTTCACACAGATAGTTGTCCGGCGCGAGACTCGAACCCGCGACACGAAGCGGCGAGGCGACTGTCTTAGCCACTGCGCCAAACGTGCAGTTAAATATTAGTAGGATTATGATAATATCATTCACAATGATATTGAAATAAACACCAATCAGAAATCAAGATATCCTGATCGCTATGAAATATCAATTGGTGTGATAAAGTCGTAGTAACTATAGAATCCAAAGAGGCTGTTGACGCAATCTCACAATTACTGCAATGTAGATGCCGTGATAAACAGTTATTTGATTGTGAGTGTGAGGATGCGCACACGCCTGATGTCTGATTTGTTCATAAAGCGATTCTTCATGCATTAGTACGATTAGGTTACTTAGTACATTAAAAATTACTTAATGTAATAACAGTTTTATCTACCGCGATGATTTGCTTGCAAATAATAGATATATGTTTTGATAGAATATTATGTATTTAGCAGTAGGCTTCTGCTATCGCTTAACAAATGTTGGCTAATTACTACAACCGGGACCGAAAGCCTAAATATTAAACCACTTTGATGATGTTTTAATCTATAGACTTAAACTACCGACCGGTGATAGCACCGGTGGCCGGTACCCGGCGGTGTCCGACATCAAGAGGATAATTCCAGTTAGATTGCTTTTACCTAATTATTAACCAAACAAATTATAAAATAAAAATAAAATACTTTTATTTTTGAAATGAAATCGATTGTAGTTTATAATGATGATTATAAAACTGGAGGCTTGTTTTTTCTTTTAAATACCTTGTAATTGGAATTTTTAATTTCTATTTCAAAAAATCCAGTTTGATACCTTTTATCTTATTATAAACAGAACAAAAATAAACTTAAGAAAATATGTTCCCTTATGTAAGTAGTAATGTTATGAAAACTATTGAGGTAGGTATCTTGCCCTAATCTCTGTGATGTAAAATTTACATAGAAATAAATTTCAAAATCGCTGTCTAGTCGATAGCGTGCGCTAATCTTACATAATTTTCTAAAGAGCGCACGGCTATCAGTACTCGAGATACAAGACATTACGAGATAATAGCCGACGAATGTCTCAATGTGAGATGAGATTGAGACTTTATCTAGCAATTACTTATCTTAACTCTGTGTCACACTTGACATAAGATTCATTGTTTCATAAGCATTATTTATGGTGCTTATTTTTGAAGTTGATAATGCGTTTGACGCTAGTTTTGTCCGATGGTAACAACAGTCAAATAAAAAACGGCCAGTACTTTTTGAAATCAAAGACAAACCAGATTCTAATTAGAAAAAGATATATAATGCTGGTTGACGAGATATATATTCCTTTTTATCACATTTTACGTACTCGAAAGTTCTTTAACTAATGCGCCACAGGTACAGTGAAATTCAAGTATAGTCTCATAATTAGACAGCGATGGAACATAGTAAAACGGCGTGGCTTCGGCGACTCGTATATCAGCTATGGATGGTAACTAGCCGGATCAATTCTAGTGGATGATACCGGTTGTAAAAGCCACCATAGGTGTATTTATCAGCCTCTGTGATAAGTTACGGTGGAGAATAAGTAAAAGTTTAAAACTGCAATCAATAGTTTTCTTGTAAGAAAAGCACCAAGTCATTTTAGGGGAATACTTGGTATAAGATTTCAAGATTTAATCTAGTCTAATAAGCAGTTCTTGGTTGTTGATTTATCTTTTTTTTGGATTTGTTTGCATGGGCGGATGACGGTGAACATTTGGGATGTATAATAGCCCTTCCCCAAATTGCCGCCGTTGGCAAAATTTGATCCAATTGAAGCAATATTTGTATCAATTATGAATTATCTAAATTGTCTACATAATCTCCTTGCAAAGGAGCCCTTGGGTCAAATTTCATTAATAGTAAAATTTCTATAGTGCTTCGAAGATCTTGTAGGTTTGGAAGACAATCCTATTATGTTTAACTTCTTATTAAAACAATACTGTTAAATACTGCAAGTAATTATTATGTCGAAATGACTATCGCAAAGCTATTATCAGATTTGTGATTATAGTCAAACTAACATAATGTAAAATGGATTCGCTTGGAACCAATTTGTTATATTTGGCAGAAAAGCCATTTCTTAATTTCACTAATAATTGTTTTTATTGTACACTAATAATGGTTATGTATGTATACCTAAAAGTATTTATTATTTCTTCGGAATAAATACAATACGTCATTTGACAGGTACCTCGATAATCTGCTTAGATTTATGGAAAGATAATTGTTTATCTATGGTAGGTATTAATGTCAGTCCATTCGGCCACTCATTAGTAAATAGCGTGATCGGACTAATTTTAAAATTATCTGAAAATCATTAAAACAGCACACATACATGCAATAGTAGTTTTAACTTTTTTGTTTTATTGTTACTGCCTTGAGTGTTCTGTAATAGTAAAAAAAATGTAGTATAAAGGTTTTATTTGTAATTGGAAGAAGTTCCTTATCGCGCGTTGCGAAAGGGGGCTAGACAGAAAAAATTAAGACGAAAAGTTGTAATGAGACTTTATTACTTATATTGAACCTACTGATTATATTTGTTAATAAAAAGGAACTTCGTTCCATCCAGGTGTCCCTTGACACCTCTAAAGTTTTTTATAATAAAAAATACCTACACTTTTTTTTTTAATGCTACAGGTCCTGGATGGATTTATTTCATTAGCAATTTGATAAAAAATGGAACACATTTACTTATACCGAGCTTTATGAAGTCGTTCGGCCTTACCTTGTTTAAATAAAGAGGCAAATTATTTTTAATCTGTATCATGACGAGGCATAATAAAAATACAACAACAATCGCCATTTCAGATTTGTTATAGCGGTCACAAGACAAAGCACAAAATAGCTAAACTCCAACTTTTTCGTATTTGGAACGGAATATAGTGTAATAATTTTTTGGACCAATAAAACATAATAAAATACTCTACTAATTATATTTTTTAAAGTTGTTAAGTAGGTATGTTCGAACGCCGACAGCACCCGACGGCGAAAGTGTAAATCTTCAATAGTTATCTAGATTAAAAACGAATGTTATTTTTATGCGATGACTTTTTAATTTGATTTATGAATTAAACGGAATCAAGTTTTAAAATTTCGAGGGTATTTTAAAAAGCCATGGCGGCATAATTAGCTTGTATACAAAAATAAGTTGTAAAACGAGCTTATTGAATTTTTGGGCACATTTTTATACTTTGTCTTTTTTATATGACATTGCAAGATTCGATTAGCATTAATTTCATTGGTTACCTACCTATCAGTCTAATATGTGTAATTGTGTATATACATATACAAATATATTTCTTATTTAAATTTCCTTTTAACCGTGCAGAAAATCCATTTTGTTTCAATTAACACACACCACTTTTAATTAATATTTAGATATTCCGAAATTATAAAGTTTGCAAAAATATTATTTTCGCGCACAATATTGGCCATAGAGAAAAATAACCGTGATTGAAGAAAATAAATATGAGGAGGTAATTCTGCAATTTTTATATAACACACAAGTCACCTTTAAGGGCTCGAACAAGGGTCAAGAGACGACAAAACATTGTACTGTCGCGTATCGCACTGAGCCCACTCGATATTAATTACTTGAGGTACCTAAAACACAGGGCGACGCCCCCGTCACAAACGATAATTTGCATCGTAATCTAATCGAAATTACTTACCCAATGGTGGATAATTTTTGCGATATCACACGAAGCCCGAAATATTTAAAAAAATATAGTCCAACGGCACACGCAGCGTCCAGTCTCTCACAGAACACCTTAATTTATTTTTTGAGCACAGATTAACAGTCTTCGATCAATAGTTTTATTTATTTACACTATAATTTTAAAGGCACTATAATAAAATTCGCGCGTTGAATGTGTATCGCATCTCGCGCGGGAACGACAACCTCGCGCGGCGAGATGTCGTCTCCTTGTGATCGTGATGAGAGTACGCACTGTCGCTCTGCTCTCGGGGGAGCAAGGAGATGGCCGCCGATTGGTCGAGAGCGGCGGCCGCGCGCGCGGGGAGAATGAGAGAAGGCATCTCATCCGGGCTGCGACTGAGCGAGATAGCTAGTGTCGGTCGTTTCGTCGGCCGGTGAAGATTGTCCGCGCGAGTTCAGGTGGATGGATCACTGTCGAGAGCGCGCAATGATAGTTACGTAGAGATGCCGCGCTGTTCCTTCATTATTCATTATCGAAACTTTATTTAGCTTTTATCTTTACGATTAAAACAATGATGGCGGGTGGCTCTTATTATTTACATTTGGTTTTATTATTTGAATTTAATATACTTCCGATTTCTGAGCAGTATTTAAGTCAATTATTTAATTTTAATCAATATGCGTAAAAGGCAAAGTACGAACATCTTTAATGATTTGCAAATAAATTCCCAATTAGGTATATGATAAAGCGTCTAGAACAAAAGATTTGATAAAGACGAGGGCATGCGTATTGTAAATGGGGTCATTTGCAAGTTAATTTTTATAAGTAGGTGTGGAATACGAAAGTAAATCCAATAGGAAGGTAATATGTCTAGTACTTACTGTTTTTAAGGATTCTGGTGTTGATGTGATCGTATCTGCACGATCACATCAATACCTAAGTAATCAGATTCAGTACCTACAATAAAATGTTATATTTTTTTTATATATGATAATGATTCTAGATATAAAGATAAATAAATGTTTACTAACTTTTTAGTAACCAGATAACTGATATACTACATATAGGTACTATTTTTTTTTGTAAATACATACTTATATAGATATTTTACTCTCAGACTCGGGACAAGCAGACATGTTCATGTACACAAATATCTGTCCCGGGTGGGAATCGAACTCTCGACCTGCGGCGTGAAAAGCAGCGTATCTACCAACCACGCCAACAGGCCCGTCGATTTTGTAATTATAAATATAGTAATATCCTGGAAAATTATTCACACACGGCCATTTGATCCCAAACTAAGCAGAGCTTGTGCTTTGGAAACCAGATAACTGGTGTATTACATATACCTACTACTTACTTTTCTTTTGTAAATACATAATTATATGGATAATTATACCCAGACTCAGGACAAACGGACATGTTCATGCACACCAATATAATATATCCCGGGTGGGAAGCGAACCCAACGTGCCGGCGTGAAAGGCAAGCATTTACCAATCACGGTAACCGGCCTGTTATACGATATAAATATGTGATTTATAAATACTACTTATTTGATTTGTAATGTTAAACTATTTATTTAAATTTCTTAATCTTTGAAAAGGTGATTTTATATAAATATCTTTTACTGCAAGCATGCACGCGAGAGATAGATGCCATTGTTTAGGTTAAACTGATATAAAGTCTAACTTTAAGACGAAACACTGTAAGACTGGATTTACAATCCAGTCTTACAGTGTTTCGTAAAAAAAAAGAAAGTAATATATAAGATAATAATTATTCTACTGAATTTCCATAACTAAACATTCGAACAAATTACCGAACTACGTTTTCTTCAATCATATCCATTCAACGTTCGCCTGGAAGAGATCGCCTAGCGATAATTTGTAGTTACAATTTTGTAAAACATATTTAAAATTGATGTTATAATTTTCGTGTTATAACTAATTTTAATATCATAATAACAATATATATTCTCTTTCTAAAATAGATCGTATGTCAAGGACAGGGCATGTTTAATTATGTCAATTTGGTTTTGGCGCGAAATATCATAGAGTAATTAGCGTTCGGTGCCAATAATTACTGCACGTATTATATGCTGTTTTAGTCCTATGGCAGTTTTATGTATGCCCTTTTGTTTTCATACGATATGTATCAGAGAGAGAGAGAGAGATGTTATGACATTTAAATTAGTTTAGTGGTGTAATAGATAGAATTGCCAGTGTTTATGTATTTACTTGATTCAATGGTTGCGATATAAATAACGAATCCTACGTCGTCATTCAAATAAGATACTTCTGTAAACAGTAAATGTAGCACAAGTGTTAATTACACAGTCAACGACTATATTTGCCTAATAACTTATTTAACATCACATCGATAGAGAGAGTAGGTGTCGAGATAATAAAATACTAAACGGATATTTTTCTCGATTTTACAAGCGCGCGGAATTTTAAGAAACTAAATTTAAATATGACAGTATTCAGCCCTCGTACACACGGCTACATAGGAAGCTATACATTTCCAGTAGGTATAAGCTGATCCCGAGAGGTCAGCTTATATTGGAATTGTGTAGCTTGATATGTAGTCGTGTGTACTAGGCAAGTACAAGACAAAAGCGAGGTTTATGAGGGGGTGGGAATATGATTGTTGTTTTTCCTTATCCTAGCTTGCATATCAAATTATTAATTTGTAAGATTTCAGGAAGTTTCCAGGATCTTGTAAGAGTAAGGCTAGGCGGGTTTTAAAGAAGAGTAAATAATGACTAAACGAGTCGGTCTTATCATACGCGTATATAAATGATTTACGTAAAAATAGTAAAAAATAAATAATGACCCCTATTCCATGCAATATCAACTAAACTAATTTGAATATCATTGCATTTCTTTCTAACATCTGTACATAGGTACATATTAAAAAATCATATCGTCGAAAGTCAAAACTGTACCTTTATTGATTATTTTTTAAAAGGATACTTGAGGCGTGATGTACAATCGATATCGAAGCCAAAAATATAGTTTTTAGAATGTTTCTCTGTTTATCTGTATGTATTGACCGGGCTAAACAAATTTATTATCACCCTATCACCTTCGGGGGAGGGGCTGTGATAATTTATAAAGTTTAACGCGGGCAAAACCGCGGGGCACAGCTAGTAGTTCTTATATAAAGTATGGTTCTTATAAAAGCATCTTTGGTTGTGACATTGCAGTTTTCGTGCGAAATACGGAGTAGGTACCTAAAATAAGCTATAGGTACTATGTATTTATTTACCTGTAGTATCGAAATTATGCGTTCGGTGCGCGTATAAGTGCGCAGTTTATGTTGTTTGGTAATTCTAGGTATACGATGAGATTTAATTACAATTTAAATTAGTTTAGTGGTATAAAAAAACCAGATTCAATCGTGTTCAGAAATTATCTGTCAGAAAACGTCAAAGAATTCCGATAACATCGATTAATTATCTTTGAAACAGCTCATTTCCGTTATTAAACACGACACACTTAAGAGGTACAATTAGAATCATTTTTACAGATGAGATAATGTTTAACGTTGTTAATTTTATTAAATATATAAATTAGGGTAATACACAAAAAGAGTACCTATATAGCAGGGAGAGTTTTGGCGCCAACGCGGAAAAAGACGCATCAAGAATTGTTTTATTTTCAAAAATTGGTGTATATTAAGTTTTTGGGTCTAAATATGGTGGATGTTTAGACATAACATCATAGACAACGTACACAAGTGGAGGAAAGTGCCACATTGCCGTGAATTGCGATTTTCTGTGTTGAATCTAAAACTACATATAAGCCTCTAGTAAAGTCTCACTGCTTTACTGGGGTAGGACAAGGACTATGTATGTAGATTTGGGTTTGCCAACCAATATTTGAATTGCGCATGCGGATCTGTATCGGGTACGACAATAATTTACAGCAAATTGAGTGAATGCAAGATAATATTTAAAATATGATCTCATACCCATACCTACCTATAAAATTGGTCCACTTATGATCATCATCTTTCCAATTTACCAATGTTGTATGAAATTTGAACAAAATATACTTATTGTGCTAACGTAACCTAACTATACTTTTTTCTATAAGGCATGGGGAATCGCTACTGCGGGTGCAAAAGGTGTCTGCGGATGGTTATGTCAGACTCGCACCGACTAAACTTAATCTGTCGTGGATTTCACTTGGCGCCTGCGAAGGGAGCCCCGGGAACGCGGAAATGCTGCTCCGGTAAACCTAACTTACCTACTTACTTACTAGCTATGACAGTTAGAAATATAACCTGACAGATTATTGTAGTTACTATAAATATGAAAATAACAAAAAAAAATTAAATAAGTATTTCTATCGGTTAGTATCCATAGAACAGACGCCAGCACATCCAGCGACACCAATCTGTCAAATTCCTTTTATAGATTTTCAACTTTATATTATAAGCATAAGGTTCACTTTCAATTGGGGAAGTTTGACAGATACAGGGTACTATAGTCTAGATGGCGCTGTGAGTTATGTCCCGGATATTTATTTATTTACTCTTCTCACAGCGCACGCCTAGTAATGACTTTTATATTTATGTATTTTTTTGATATCTTGGGTTAAATTATTGTATTTTTATTGCAATAAATGTTCCCTATGACACTCCACCGATAATGTAGCTTTCTATAGGTGAAAGATGTTTTATTTTCGTTTCTTTAATTTTTGGAGTTTATACATTACAAAGACACATTGAAAATTGAAAATATATTAGTTAGATTACATTAACGTTCTCATTATATTTTATATATTTATATTAGTCGAGGAAATACTCTAAATAAAGTAATGACTGAGTTTAACGTTGTTTAAAAAGAAAACACCATAAATTAAAAAAAAAACAATTGTATAAAAAGAAAGTTTTTGATCATATTTTAAAAGAATTATATTAGCATCGATCTATAAACAACGGAAATTTTGTAACATATGGGATAACATAGAGAAGGATCAATAACTTCTACGATCCTTTCAATAGATGGGTGACCGACAAAGTGGTTCAATTTCTAAGCAACTGGCAGCTTAACATGACCTCTGAAAGTATCCCCAGCCAGCCTCCGTTCAGGGGCAATACCGGCTAAGTCGCCGAACATCGACTTCTTAAATGGCGTTCTAATAAATAAAGGTTAAAAATTACTTAATCAATCGTTAAATCGGCTTCCATGACCACATGTGACGTCGTAAATGGTCCGGAATCGATTGTCAACGTTGAAGCCGATTTGAACGATTGATTAAGTAATTTTTAACCTTTATTTATTTGAACGCCATTTAAGAAATCGATGTCCGGCGATTTAGCCGGTAGAGTCCCAGGTTGGCCGCCGCGGCGCCGTAGCGGAAATACAGCCACGAGCGCTATTATGACTATTATTACCTGACGTCACACCTAAAAGTCCACACCTCAAATAACCAGAATCTCCGGTGACTAACACAAAGCCGATAACAATACAGAATCGATCAAATTCCTTAGCTAAACAACATCTAAATGACGTATTGTACGAGGAATTTAGATAAATTGATACTATTACTTAATATAGTACAGACGCCAGCACATCTAGCTACCCCAATCTGTCAATTTTCTTTTATAGATTTTCAACTTTATCACAAAAGCATAAGGTTCACTTTCAATTGGGGAAATTTGACAGATTGGGGTAGCTTGATGTGCTGGCGTCTGTACGTTTTTACTGTATCGTAGCAGTGGTGACATTAGTCCTTAATTAGCTTAAGGGCATTGAATATAGGCTGTATGTGTGCAAAACACATTTATCTTTTTTTATTACAATCAGCAATATTAAAATTAATTAAAAATGTAAACAATAGGAAAGTTGTGCAAAAGATTTGCTCTACTTTTGATCATTTTATAATTTGTCTTCACACTAATGGCTACAATTTACTGACAAGTGAGTTGTTTTATAAAATTATAGCCTTAACTTATTAAAAATCTAGTCAACCTTGATTAGAAAATGAGGGCGTTTCCTTAAACAAGCGGTGCCTATGTCCCATACCTGTACTCTTTACGGATGTGGACATAGACATTGCTTTTCTAGTAATACTACAGACGCCAGCACATCCAGCTACCCCAATCTGTCAAATTTCTTTTATAGACATTCAACTGACTCACAAAAGCATAAGGTTCACTTTCAATTGGGGAAATTTGACGGATTGGGGTAGCTTGATGTGCTGGCGTCTGTACAAATGTACGTTTTAATTATTTTTATAATACACTAATTATAGAAAAGGTAGGTTATATTTGTATTATTTTTGTCGTATTGAAATTACCAAAAAAGTATTTGACCACAAACCTTTTTGGGACGATACTATTCCGTTCATATTATATTCATACAAAAGTTCCAGAAATCCAATTGCAATTCCTATTATAGGTACGGCCTGTATGCGTTGAAAGGTTTT
Organism: Pseudoips prasinana; assembly: GCA_951640165.1. Classification (NCBI taxonomy): domain Eukaryota; kingdom Metazoa; phylum Arthropoda; class Insecta; order Lepidoptera; family Nolidae; genus Pseudoips; species Pseudoips prasinana. The sequence continues at coordinate 14,149,287 of OX621254.1, forward strand.
TACAAATCACAAATAGCTGACATAAATGACAATAATATTAAATGAATGCCAAAGTATACAGAATACCTCAAATAAGGAACGCCATTTGTAAAATTATTTCCGGACGTTCGCGAACGGTTAAAGAAAGCTTGGTTAATCAATAATCATAGATGATAGTTCGGCAACATTTTTACGGCAAAAACGGTTTTAATAGTTATAATTTCAATATAATTTAAACGTTTAATTATCAAGCTCTGCAGTAACTAGTAGATACTAATTTGTATTTAAGTACTGAGTATAATATTGAAAGCTAAACTGTCAAGAGCGAAATGGACTAACACGTGTAGGGTCCGAATCATTGAGTGATTATTTTTGCCATTTGTACCATCTTACAAAATGTCACTCACCGAGCGAAAGCCTCAAATCATCACGCATTCACCAACTTACTTCCCAAGTAAAGCGTGCGTAAAGAAGTTAAACTTCAAATAAAAGTCTCCTGATAGTACGGAGCCCTTCGTGTGCTAGTCTGACGGTTTAATAAAAAACTAAGAACCCAATCTGACAAATTTCCCCAATTGAAAGTGAACCTTATGCTTTTGTGATAAAGTTGAAAATCTATAAAAGGAATTTGACAGATTGGTGTCGCTGGATGTGCTGGCGTCTGTTCTATGGATACTAACCGATAGAAATACTTATTTTTTTTTGTTATTTTTATATTTATAGTATTCACCAGCTTACTTCCCAAGTCAAGCGCGTGTAAAGAAGGTTTACTACAAATAAAAGTCTCCTGATAGTACGGAACCCTTCGTGTGCTAGTCTGACGGTTTAATAAAATTTAACTAAGTACAGACGCCAGCAATAGCGTACTTTTTATTCTGTGGTATAGCATCAATCTTCTTATATAACGGTGTACTGCGGCCCGCCATAATATGCCCACCCTTCTAAATATATTGGTACTTTGCATTAGAGATATTTCTTGCTATCATCTGTGATTATTTTTTCACGATTTGCCGCCTCTAATATCCGGCCGTCCTAGGCCCGGGCCTACTGGGCCTTAGGGCAAATTCGCCACTGCCGGTATTGAAGGTACAGACACCAGCACATCAAGCTACACCAATCTGTCGGGCGCGCGGCGGCCAAAATTGCTCACTGAGTTGCAGCGCCCGCCCGTGAGCAAATTCTCAATATGGGATTGCACGTCTAGTAGAATACATATAGGTCAATGGTGGTATAGCATTAATCTGCTTATATAACTTTTTTATGTATTGAAATATATATGTAAAAATGATAAAATTTGGCAATAAATTGAATTCGCTATGTACCTAGTTTATATGATGGATGCTGAGAAAGGGGCAGCACACAACCTGGGGCCTAGAGTGGCCAGGAGTGCAAATCCGCCACTGAGTACCGAGAAGAATTTGATATGTTGATGTTTACCTACATACCTACATATGTACGTCCATTTACTGAGGGTATTTGTCTAATACAAGTTTATTTAGTTCTCAATTGACGTAGAACAGGTGTTTCATCTTATATACAACTTTAGTATATATTTATAGCGGTTGTGTAAATCATAACAAATGCCTCATGTCCTTAAATATCTATATATACCGTTGAAAAAAAAATACTTTAATGTTTCTTTATTAAAACTGATTTGATAGAAATGTACATAATAATAAATAAAACAAACCTTACGTCGGGCATAAAATAATATGACCGAAATCTTATGTTACAAATAATTCAAAAATATAATAAAACGTGATGTTAATCAAACAAAAATTGCAAAGATCAATTTTAATTTAGTTAATTACAAAAAATAATAATTGAATAATCCATCATCATGTCAGCCACATAACGTCCACGGCTGGACAAATGCCTCTCCAAAGAATGGAGGGATACCTATGCTATAATCGCCACCCTTGGCAGACGGGTTGGCGATCGCAGTTTGATGGTCATAGCTCACAGAAAAACGCGCATTTGTCATGTCACGCAATGTCATAGTTCACAGAATGTGTGCGAAACGTATGATTTTATGCTGCAATTGGCTAAAAAGTAGCTTCTTTTATAGCAAATAGTAGCCTAATCCATTAAACTTTTTTAAATCTTAACCTATGAAAATTCGTGCAAACCTATGGCACGAATTCGGCAATAAAATCGGCAATATTTATTAAAAATATAAGCAATAATTATATTTTTAATAAATATTGCCAATTTTGGTATAACAGTGAAATTTATTTTTGCACACTTTCAGCCTCTAATCATATGGTTCCGATGCCACCCTGCGGGTACAGAACCAAATAAATGCAATTAGAAATCAGTCCAGTTTGCTGACACACAAACATACGCTGTAAACGTAATTTTTTGCAAAAGTCAACGCCGGCGCTAGGGAATCTAATCCCTGTATCGCGGGGAACTTTACAAACATATAATAGACGGACACAAATTACATCCAGGTTAGAAAGAAATACTTGTATTCAAAGGTTGTGCTCAGTTCGATAAGAATATAACATAAATAAATAAAAAAGGTTTTTATTCACGTAGACTTTAAAAGAGCGCTTGTAAATAGTCAGAACATGTTTGTAGTAACATAGTTGTATACATCATTATTTCTAGTAACATAGATATTTAGGTACACATTGTATTGATTGTATGAAAACATTTATAAAATTTATTTTATTATAGCAAAGATATTTAGCTAGCTCGTATCAAGTTATTGTCAAGACTATACTAGGTCCAAACCTCCTGTTTACTAACCGATATTTACTGTACAAAAATCGGTTATTCCAGATAATCAATCGTTCGGGTCCCTCTTAGATTTAACCTCTGGTATCGGTCATGGTACTTATACAAACATGGCTCCCTCCGTGTCAACACGGAGCTGGCTCTATGATGACCGTTTTTTATTTTTTTATTGAGATATGTGTGTTATGATTGGGGTGCGTATTTGATTATAGAAGCATTTGCAATCGTTATAAAAAGTATTTAGTCATAGGTCCATGGTTAAGATAAGTGTGTATTAAGGCATGGATAAAAAATAATGACGGTTACATAGGTTTATAAAAACTTCTTTAGCGGCGTTGTACTGTTTTTTGGGATGGGTAAAAGATGTTAAAATCGCGGCAGGCCACGGGACCTGATCCAATGTTCGTAAGACGGAGGGTCTTTTATTTTTAATTCACACTGGCAGTTTATTCATAACCGCAGCATTCTTAATTTTGTAATTTACAGCCAATTGCCTAACCATATTTAGATCTAGACAAATTATTCCCACCATAGCGGCAAGCAATTACTATGAGTCTTTACCGCTCAAAGGTGGAAGTAGCATCTTCCATTCGCTTCGAGGATCAAATATCAAATACTTTTGGATTATACGAAATGAAAAAATAGTTTTCTCTTCTATCGGCAGTCCCCAAAGTACCCCGCACGTTTTTTTAAAGAGGTTTTTATTGTTTCATCTTTAGGAGTGCCAAGCGGGGTCTCAAGTAAAATAAAACTACAAACTATGTAACTCATATAAGCGGGCGCCTCTTTGCCTTTTTGCCTCGATTTAGAGCAGTTACCGACGAGTTTTGGTCACAGTCACTTTACGATAGTACGTGAAAATGCGAACAGCTTGTCCGATTATGGATCGGAGTGGGAATTTCATTGATATGAATATTAACTGCGTATCATGGAGGGCGTTGGTGGTCGGGGTGCGTTCGTGGTCATAGTCTTACCGAATTCAATATACCTACATATATTTTCTACTATATAAAAATAAGTCGGGTTTTCCTTCCTGACGCTTTAACTCCAGAACGCACGAACCGATTTCCACGGTTTTGCATTCGTTGGAAAGGTCTCGGGCTCCGTGAGGTTTATAGCAAAGAAAATTAATAAAATTTAACGCAGGTAACACCGCGGGGCACAGCTAGTTGGATATAAAAACAGAGAATAATGGAGCAGACGTATTTAGGGGGAATTATGGCGTCTTTCGTGACTCTTCAGACTAGTGTAGAGTCACAAAGTAAAGTCAACATGTTTAACATGCTTCCGAAGTCAAGTGACCCTGCGCCTTGTCATTCTTACATCAGTCACGTAGATGTCATTCAGTGTTGACGGGTTTGAAGTAAAACTTCTTAGGCAGCTGTTCGATAATCGATAAGTACACGAATAAAAATAGAAAAATAATAATAATGTTCTCCCGGCCGAATTTCGACATGGCTGCAAGTCTCAATGGAGACATATCATAGTGCAGAAGTATGTGCGCAAACACAGGGGCACTTTCTATTCCATCACTCACATAATCCGATGAGAAGACTGGCGACACGACCGGAAAGAGGTCAGGTATTATACCACCAACTCCCAGACTTCGGGCTCATACTGAGAAGTTTTCTTTAAAGAAACTTGAACCCAGGACCTCATTATCTGCCTATGTATCGACGGCACAAAAGTGAAGCAAAAGAGATCGACCGTTCGCGATGACACGCATGTGCTTGTTGCAGATGTACAGACGCCAGCCCATCAAGGTAACCTATCTGTCAAATTTGCCAAATTGAAAGTGAGCATTATGCTTTTGTGATAAAGTTGAAAATCTATACAAGAAATTTGACAGATTGGGGTAGCTGAATCTGCTGGCGTCTGTACATACCTACACCAAGACATCAAGTATGAAAAGCTGAGGTATCACAAATACGTCGGTTTAATTAGTTCCATTTCTTACACGTGTACGCATGAAAGGAGGTGGAATCATCACTTGCAATTGTTATAAAAAGTTATTTAGACATATCTTTATGGTTAGAGCCGAACAATAAAATACTGGCAGGTAGATTACTAAACACAAACTATATGGGCGAATCATAATCGCGTCCTTTGCAACGCGTTGCAAAGGTTACTAATTAAAGTAAAATATTATTAACTGACTTTGAATGCAATGACCCAGTATTCATCTTTCTCCTAAGAATCTCCTTTATGGAACTAACATTTTCAACATTGGCAATCGTTTAAAAAAATATTTAGTCTGTGGATACAGTAATCAACACAATTTATCGCGCCTTCTTATTGCGCGGATCTTAATATTGGTACACATTTTTGACACGATGTTTATAGTTAGTTTAGGCTTTCACTTAATAACTGGATAATTGATTTCTTATCTGAGCATTATCAACGTCATAAGAAAATATATTGATGGATTTTTTTATTTATGATTCAGAAAAAAAATAGTGTACTTTAGACCACATGACATAAGTAAAAATTGATATATAACTTGCAATCGGAGAAAGAGAGAAAAAAATCGTCTCTTGTCCGTTCAGAAATATATGAAACGTAGCTCTCACTCTTTCTATTTTCACTAACTTATATCTCCGTCTCAACTCCCGTTCGCCTTACTCGCTCACACTTTTCGTAACGCTCTCGTCACGCATTCATCAACTTACTTCACGTGAAGCGTGCGTAAAGAAGTTGAGACAGACTTACAAGGTTGTTCTAAAACACCTTTATACACTTACCGTGACATTAATCGATATAAAAAGGGCAGATAACGTTGATCTTTTTAAAATTACTAACTACGTACTCTATTGTTTTTAAGTCTCAAGGTTTTAATAATCTGTGGTTTTATCAGCTCAAAGTAACTATATTATTGTTAAGATCGTTAAAGGAACGATTAAATGAAACTTTTAGGCTTCGAATAAATTTGTATTTTAGAAAAAAGAGCAATCTGTGCGCTCGCAAATGTTCAGTCGTATAATAGCAATTTCTTCCAGGCAACCGCAAGATGGACTATACAGGGCTACTTGTAAAACACCAACAACCTCGTAAGACTAGGTGGTGTGTCCCGGGACCCGCGCAGCACCACTATTTGTGTGGCCCATAAATGGTTGTTCAAAGTCTGGATGTACAGTCGGTGATATCTATTACCTAACCCTAGTTAAGAAATAATGACTTTAAACCGTCACTTTGAAACTTTAAGTTTATTTTTAATTGGTATGGATTTATCAGACTTGTGGTACTTTTTAAACAAAAACATTTTAATACAGACACGTAAATTTGATCATTAAAACTTGGGCATTAGGGTTGTTTATAAATCGTTATAATATTGGTGAAGTTGCAACTAATAGCTTATTTTAATAGAAACAGATAAGTAGCTCTGGTCTTAGTATCCGTCAGTGCGGGCTTTATCTGTTTTTTGACTTGTTGACACTGGCCTCCATCATATACAACATGTAACTTAATTAACGCACATCGCGAAAATAGTTTGTTCAGAATCGTTTACTGAATCGATTTATATCATTTTTAATATAGGTAATATTTTAATATAATTAAAACTACGGAAAATAATTTATTTCAAAACGAATTGAAATGCAACGTAAGTCAAAGTAAGAAGACTTTTAAAATCGCAGTTTTATTTGTATTCATACAAATTCAACAATTTAATACAAAATAAAAAAAAATAAACTTTATTCAAAGAAACTAACTTAGTTAGTAACAATGCATATACATACATGTTAAATTAAAGATTCAGTGTATGCATTATGATTTCAACATAATATTCTAATTGGGGTGTTTGAGATTGTGCGTTAATTACGTTACATGTTGTATAGAAGAACATTATAAGTTCTTTTTATATATAACTAGCTGTGCCCTGCGGTTTTACCCGCGTTAAACTTTATAAATTATCACAGCTCCCCCCCCGTAGGTAATAGCGTGATAATATGTAGCCTATATGTGGACCCGACCTCTTAGTAATATTGTTGTAAAATTTGAAGTAAATCCATGCAGTACTTTTTCAGTTTAGCCCGGACATACATACAGACACACAGATAAACAGACAAAAAAACGATATTTTTGGCTTCGATATCTATGGCAGATCACACCCCAAGTATCCTTTTTAAAAAATATTCAATGTACAGTTTTGACTTTCCTACGATTTTATTATATATATGTATAGAAGAAAGCCAACGCCCACACTAGGTACCTATATAACGGACACAAAAGCACACCCATACTCAGAACAACATATATGGGTCACAATCTATTACATATAATAAAATCGTAGGAAAGTCAAAACTGTACATTGAATGTTTATTGTAAAGGATACTTGGGGCGTGATCTACAACCGATATCAAAGCCAAAAATATAGTTTTTAGAATTTTTGTCTGTTTGTCTGTATGTATGTCCGGGCTAAACTCAAAAAGTACTGCATGGATTTACTTCAAATTTTGCATGAATATTACTAAGAGGTCGGGTCAACATATAGGCTATCACCATATTATCATGCTATCACTTACAGGGGAGGAGCTGTGATGATTTAAAAAAATTAACGCGGGTAAAACCGCGGGGCACAGCTAGTGTTCACATAAATAGTTATCCTGTGCTCGAACTGTAATAGAAAAACGAAAAAAAGTCATACGTTATTTTGTTTTTCGACGTATAGATTGTCGTTCTAACATTTTAAACTATCGATCATGAAATCATGCCTTTAAAGTACGTATAGGTATGGTATTATAATTATTATTATCAGATAAACGATATATTGAACAAACAATATGAGGGATCTTATCTCCCTCCATTAGTCTGTTATAAAAGATATACAGATACACCTACTTAGGAGATTTTGTACTTAAAAGAATATTTTCCTATGACTACTAGCTATGTCCGCGGTTTGGTCTGCGTGGCATTCGAAACAACAATTATAAATATCACGGGATTACTAAAACACTGCCATCTGGGGTGGTACCGTCTAATTCACCTGTCATCGTGATCGTGATCGTGATAGTGTATAGTGTAGATATGTCCCTTAGGGTCAGCGCGGCCAGAGAGGAGCGCAGCGAAGAGGATTTTATTTAGGCACTAGAAAATCAGCTTTAGAGCTATAGGAATAAAGTGCATATATATTTGAACATGACAAAATGCTCGCGCAGTCTCGCGCATTATAATGTTCAAGCATACATGCACTTTATTTAAATAATTTTAAAGTTGATTTTCTAGTGGCTTAATAAAATCCTCTCCGCTGCGCTCCTCTCTGTCTGCGCTGACCCTTAGGCGCCTTTGACGACACCCACGGGATTGTATGCGGTGGCGCTGTTTTTCTTTCTAGACCGTAAACCACACGGCTAGCTTTATGTGTATACAAGAATAAATTTAATTAAAACTTTAATAATTTATTTCAATACCAACTTCATATTACTTAATTTACATATTTGGTTGTTCTAATAGGAGTAGGACACGCATAAGGCTGTGGTCGATGACAAAGTGTGTTTTGTAATCGCTACTTCCTAAACTAAACTAGGTAATCCTGTATTATGTAATATTACAGGTACAAATATATCTGCTGTGTGGTGAAGACATAGAATATCGTCACCCGATCTCATCCCGTAGGGGGTGTAGAAATCGTCCTGAGGGAATAATAATACTATAATATCTGGGGACAATGTCACACAGATCATCCTAGCCCCAAAGTGCCCCAAACTAAGCAAAGCTTGTACTATGGGTACCAGGCGACGATATACATACTTATATAGATAGATAAATACTTATATACATAGAAAACATCCATGACTCAGAAACAAATATTCATGCTCATCACACAAATATTTGCACTTACGGGGATTCGAACCCAGAACCACCAGCTTCGTAGGCAGGATCACTACCAACTAGGCTACGGTGACCGTCATATGAATACCTACCAGAGAACAAGCAACAGCGTTTTTCTGTAAACTATGACCATCGAACTGCGATCGTCAACCCGTCTGTCAAGCGTGGCGATTATAGCATATCCCCCCAGTCTTTGGGGAGGCCTTTGTCCAGCAGTGGACGTACTTTGGCTGACATGATGATGATGACAGGAAATATAGAACGAAAATTAGAAGGAAAGTTTTTCTAAAACCATAATAATTGTACGGGAAGCAAAAACTTAGTACCGTGTATAACTTTATACGAAATGACGCGGACGGAGTAGTATGAAATTTGGAACAGTTAAAGTTTATATGACGAGCCTGTTGGCATGGTTGCAAGCAAGCAAGCATTTACGCTTGCTTTTCACGCCGCAGGTCGTGGGTTCGATCCCCACCCAGGACAAATATTTGTGTGCATAAACATGTCTGTTTGTCCTGTGTCTGGGTGTAATTATCTATACCAGTATCTATACATATAATAAAATCGTAGCAATGTAAAAACTGTACATTGAATATTTTTTTTTAAAGTACTTAGGACGTGATCTACAATCGATATCGAAGCCAAAAATATAGTTTTTAGAATTCTGTTTGAATTTTAGTATGTTTATCTGTTTGTCTGTATGTATGTCCGGGCTAAACTCAAACAGTACTGCAGGGATTTACTTCAAATTTTGCATGAATATTACGAAGAGGTCGGGTCAACATATAGGCTACATATTATCACGCTATCTCCTACGGGGGAGGAGCTGTGATAATTTACATAGTTTAACGCGGATAAAACCGCAGGGCACAGCTAGTGTATTTATAAAAAGAAAAGTAGTAGGTATACCAGATAACTGATCTACTAGATCAGTTATCTGGTTTCCATACAAGCCCTGCTTAATTTGGGCGTGTGTGTATATGTCCCTGGATATTATTTATATGGAGAAGCAATAGGAGGTCCATGTTTTCATAAAACATATACGCCAAATTTAACTATATTTAGAAGAGCATCATTGATCCTAAACAACAATTCAACTAATTTGGCTCGATAGAAAAGATTAATACAATTCTTAAAACAAAATAATCTCGAAAAATTACGTCACAATTTACATTGTTATTTAGACGATTTTAAAATAGAAAAAATTTCGTTGTATTAGAATTGTCATATACAAAAGATAATGTACAATGGGCGGACTTATCGCGATGTCTTCCAGACAAAGTTTGGATTTGGATGGATATAAACTGAATGGCTGGCAACCATGTAACAAAGTCTGGTATACTAAAAATGGTAAAAATATACTAAGTAAAAAATACATGAGATACTATATTATACTATATTACGCTATATAATAATATACTAAACGCCTTTATGAGTAGCCGGCAAGTCTCAAAGAAGGCTCAAATGGCCGTGCACGATGGAGTGTTAGTGCCAACTTTAATGTATGGAAGTAAAAGTTGGGTATGGCAGAAAAAGAATGAAAGTAAAATAAATGCAGTGGAAATGAGAACTCTGAGAAGTATGTGTGGTGTGACTTTGAAAGACAGAATTCGAAATACTGATGTAAGAGAGCGTTGTGGTGTGAAAGAGGATGTAGTCACAAAGATTGAAAAAGGAATTCTGAGATGGCTTGGCCATTTAGAAAGGATGAATGAAAGAAGATTGACCAAAGAAGTATACCTGGCCTGTGGGAATGGAACAACCGGAAGGAAGACGTTCTCAAGAAAGGACAGGTCAGAAGTACCCTAAACCGGCGAGCATGTATGAAGAATATAATGACAGTAATCGAGGCAAAAGACGTGTGCACAGATCGTGACGAATGGAAATCCGTTGTCTCTGCCTACCCCTCTGGGAAACAGGCGTGAGTCTATGTATGTATGTATGTAATAATATACTATACTATAATCATATATAAACTATCCGTCTCTCTCATAATTATTATGATACACAGATATTGGACTCGAACAAATTTTTGGAAAAGTGTAAATCACACTGGAAACTTAGAAATGAAAATGGGACTTAATCTAGGTACTCACTTGATTTGGAGATTCGAAAAATATTTTGAATTCCATGGGAAGAATTCTTCAGAAAAATTCGTTTTGCTTACACGAGTCATTTCTTTCTCCTTCTTCTTAGCAATCACTTATAAGTTTTACACTTAGGTTTCAGCAATCTCTTCGTACTCCGTACTGGATAAATTACAGATCTTATTTAATTAAAAGATCATGTACAAATGAGTATTAACCTGACCACGCGACGTGGACGGTTAGAAGGGACGCGTTCTCGCGTCTAGGTGGGCTTTTTTACTGCCAGGCAATACGTGAGACGACTCTAACCATCTAATAAGTTTATTTGAGCAACATTTTAATATATAGTTTGGACAGTTCTTCCTGTTGCTAATCACCTGATATCCTTAGGTATGAAGAACAAATATATCCTCATCATAAAATTGATAGTTAAAAAAGAAGGAAATGAAATGCTTTACCTTTAAAACATTTTAAGTCTTATTTTCCGGGAAATAATTATATTAACAAAATAATTTGATTAAGTACATATAAAATATAATGAAGAAAATTATTAAAACCGATTTAGTAGTATGAATACATTTCTGAAAATAATAGCAATATAAAATGTAATAATGAAATTTATTCAGTGCTTGGGTATTAACATACGAGTACACTTGTACTTGTCAAGCTCACAATGCAGTACATAAACATAGTCGAATCTATATATATAAAAATCAATGCCACTTTTCGTTGTAATGTTATAACTCAACAACGCCTTTACCGATTTGGCTAATTTTGGTCTTGAATTATTCGTGGAAGTCCAGGGAAGGTTTGTCCGTAGAGTAAATTAAAAAAAAAGTCTTGACAAAGTGTAAAATCAACATCTTTTAGCAATTTAAAATATTTTTTTGTTTGAATAAATGAACTTAATAATCATTTTTTTATTACTATGCCTTATACGTAGCGAAGCACATACCGGGCCGCTAGTACAGTATAAAAGTAACAAAAAACATTTATTGGTCCGTCCGTGCAGTCTGTTTTATACATATATTATTTAAATCCTTAAATAAATAATAAGTAACTAATCTATTATTTGAAATTTAGTTTTACTTCATTATTAAAATTAAAGAATTGTAGACAATGAGCAGTTGGCTAGCGGAGAAGGCTCTTAACCAGTAGCTTAATTTAAGCGACTAATACCTAAGGGCTTATGGGGTTCGAGCCACAACTCAGGGTTTCAGCATCTCTAAGTTAACTCTACTTGAAGCTGTGCTTGACTTAAAGCCCCTCAAGTTTTAAGTGTGTTTAGTATCATATCATATGTAAGAACCGGGGTCTCAAGTGTATGTTTGTATTTATAAATTGAGTCAACTCAGAGCCTTAATCACTTTCAAACTTTTGGTACTAAATTACTAATCAGCTTCTCAAGTGTAGTACTTAAGAATATGTATACTCAAATTGTAGCCGTAAAACTAACTTAAAACTTACACTAATATTATGAAGGCGAAAGTTTGTGAGTGTGTGACTGTGTGAGTGTGTATTTTTGTTATTTCTTCAAGTGAAACGGCTGAAGCGATTTTAATAAAATTTGGTATGAATTAGCTGACACCCTGGATTAACACATAGGCTATAATTTATAAAGTTTAACGTGGGTAAAACCTTGGGGCACAGCTAGTCAAACCATAAAACTAATAGAAACTAGTATGATACAGTAAAATGTGGTGCTGTCAGCTACAGTCATTAGAGTAAGTACTCGTAAGTACCCTCGAGTATGTATGAAGAATATAATGACAGTAAACGAAGCAAAAGAGGTGTGCGAAGATCGTGACTAATGGTAATCCGGTATCTCTGCCTACCACTCTGGGAAACTGGCGTGAGTCTATGTAAAATAAAATAAAAACCGGCCAAGTGCGAGTCGGACTCGCCCATGAAGGGTTCCGCAGCAGCAAGTATTTCAATTGATTAAATGACAGGTAAATTGCGGTTTACGATTTATGGCGCATTAAAAAAACCATCTACTAAATCTCGTTCAAACCATTTTTCGTTGTTAGTTTACATGGTAATGTGTATCATATATTTTTTTTAGTTTTATCATTCTCTTATTTTAGAAGTTACAGTGGGGGACACTCATTTTTCCACTTTTAAAGTGTCTCTCGCGCTAACTATTCGGTTTAGAAAAAAATTATATTAGGAACCTCAATATCATTTTTGAAGATCTATCCATAGATACCCTACTTGTATGGGTACGATGAAAAATTTTTTTGAGTTTCAGTTCCTTGTATGGGGAACCCCCAAAATTATTGTTCTTTTTCTATTTTTGTATGAAAATCTTCATGCGGTTTACAGAATACATCTACTTACCAAGTTTCAACAGTACAGCTCTTATAGTTTCGGAAAAAAGTGGCTGTGACATACGGACGGACAGACAGACAGACAGACATGACGAATCGATAAGGGTTCCGTTTTTTGCCATTTGGCTTCGGAACCCTTAAGGGTAGACTTTAAAAAAGCGCTTGTAAATAGTCAGAACATGTTTGTAGTAATATTGTTAAGTATACCTACATAATTATTTCTAGTTATATAGATATTTAGGTACACGGATTGTATGAAAACGTTTATAAATATAATAGTAATGATATTTAGATAGCTTGTATTAAGTTATTGTCAAAGAGATTATGTTAAGGTTTTATTGTCAAAATGTAAAGTTTTAGCGATAGGTATTTTACTACATATTGTCCGATTGGTTCTGTCTATATTAAGGTGCGAATTCAATATTATTATTATGGCGGACCTCGTGTTTATAACGACGGTTGCGCTTTAATGCTACCACTACCACAGATTCCAATGCGCCAATGATCCAATGTACAGACGCTAGCACATCAAGCTATCCCTATCTGTCAAATTTCCCCAATTGAAAGTGAACCTTATGCTTTTGTGATAAAGTTGAAAAATCTATAAAAGTAATTTGACAGATTGGGATAGCTGGATGTGCTAGCGTCTGTACCTATGTATGTAAGTACTCGTTATTGTCCCCGTTGGGTTTCCCCATTATAAGGGCATCGTCTTTAGAGGAATATGGTGATCGTGCTTAATTGGATTGCATTGCGAAGGGCTATGGGGTAAAGAATTTACATAGTACAGGAGTTACAGGACAGGACAATTACAGGACAAAGACTTAGGTATATGCGTAACAATTATTATATTCCTGCATATAAATATCTTGGGACTACTAACACACTGCCATCTGATACCAAACTAGGCACAGCCAGTACTATGGCAACCAGACAACTGATAAACATGGTTATATATTGCTAAATACATACATATCACACTAATGTTATAAAGGCGAAAGTTTGTGAGTGTGTATGTTTGTTACCTCTTCACGGCTAAACGGCAGGAGCGATTTTAATACAATTTGGTATAGAGTTAGCTAACACCCTGGATTAACACAATTATAAAGTAACTTTTTATACTATATTCAAATTTACGAAGTTTAACGCCGATAAAACCGCGGGGCACAGCTAGTCCACCAATAAAAGCACACGAGACTACTAAAGAAGAACGAAAGTTACTCAATACGGCATCATGATTCTTCTCATCTTCTGAGCTGAGGTTCAAACCCCAAGGAGGAGATCCTGGCACGGGTTACATATTATGTGGTTTTGTTTAGCCATCGCTCAATTTTGAGACTAGCCTTTTGCGCGGGCCATATCTATACATATAATAAAATCGTAGGAAAGTCAAAACTGTACATTGAATATTTTTTTAAAGGATACTTGGGGCGTGATCTACAATTGATATTGAAGCCAAAATAAAGGTTTTAGAATTTTTGTCTGTTTGTCTGTATGTTCGTCCGGGTTAAACTCAAAAAGTAGTGCATGGATTTACTTCAAATTTTGTATGAATATTACTAAGAGGTCGGGTCAACATATAGGCTACATATTATCACGCTATCACCCACGGGGGAGGAGCTGTAATAATTTATAAAATTTAACGCGGGTAAAACCGCGGGGCGCAGCTTAATACAAGGCAAAAAAATCCCAATACAATTGTTGGCGTGGTTGGCAAATGCTTGATTTACACGCCGGATGACGTGGGTTCGATTCCCACCCAGGACAGATATTTGTGTGCATGAACATGTCTGTTGTCAGGGTGTAATTATCTATATGAGTATATATTTACAAAAGGAAAGTAGTATATCAGTTATCTGGTTTCCACAGTACAAGCTCTGCTTAGTTTGGGATCAGATGGCCGTGTGTCAACCATGTCCCAGGATATTATTATTATTTATTGCCAGCCCTGCCGTTCTGCTGTTCAAGCCACCACTAGGGCACTGAGGCAATCCAGGTGCCTTCAAGGTACTTTCCTTTTCCATAATGTTAACAGAGATAAGATACGCAGTAAGGCGAGCAGTCTTACAATAATTTTAATTTAATAATACTCTTATCAAATACATTGTCAACAGTATTATCGTTGAGTCATTGTTTTGGTACTGAGTAAGTAGCTAATTAGTTTTGCGCAATATAGGTAGGTATAGGTATGATAACTGTGTGGCCGACAGCCATATAGAATATCGCCACTCCCCCTCATCCCGTGGGGGACGTAGGAGTCGTCCCGAGTAGGGTTACCATATATAAATAGAGGAATACCTAAAATGCCTGGTTTTCAGAAAAATGCCTATCTGAAGCCAAACGCTGTAGGTAATCTATATATATAAAAATGAAACCCGTTTTCCGTTGTCACGACATCACGCGTGAACGGCTGGACCGATTTCACTATTTCTTTTTTTATTGTGTTTGTTATTGTCAGGAGAAGGTTCTTATGTAAAAAAAATAATTTAAAATTGCGCGGAAAATAAGAAAATTTAAGAATACTTCACAACCAAATATTATTTCTAATCTAACCTTAGCGCTTTGGACAATATAACCTTTTTTAATGTAACTTTTTTTTAAATTGACATAGTATTGACAGATAGCGTGCGTTAATAGTCATCGTTAAGACAGGACAAGGTCTGTCGGGTCAGCTAGTAACAGATAATAATGAAGAAGGGTATTTATTTTGTCAGAGGAAAATATTTTTTAATAGTTCTTTCTTTTATAATATTTAACGTAAAAATCTTCACAAGATACAGTTTTGTAATTTTCCTGTGTAATCAGTTTTGTTTTTACTGATTCAAGTGTCAGCCGATTTCTATCTTTACTCCACTGGGCGTTGGCGAGAGCCTGCGAAAATGCCTGTCTCAGACCAATGTCGGCCGCACGCCTGTCTAAACCTTAAAATGCCTGTCAAATGCGTCTAACGCCTGTCATATTGTAACCCTAGTCCCGAGGGAATATATATACCAGAGAACGAGCAGCAGCGTTTTCCTGCGTACCATGTCTGTCTTAATGCGATCGCCAACCCGTCTCGAAATGATCCGGGGGCTTTATCCAGCAGTGGACGTCTTACGGCTGATAGGATGAGGTATAATGTATTCGACCTGATTCGAATCTGTTTGCCAATAGGTCCGCAGGGCTGTAGTGGAAGTGTGGATTCGTGTCTCTATTGCGACCAAATTTTTTGTCACGTCGACTATTTTCTGTGATTTGATTGGTCGTGAACTTGAAAAGCTGTTGGTACGCGCCTTGGTTTTGAAGTAGAAACTGCTGACTCCACAGTCCAATGAGTCACTTGGCTACAAAAATAATTAAATTATTAATGTAATATAATTAAGTTTTACAAGATACTTAGTACAAATGGCGGCTTTGCGCTATTTTTTTTTTAATTTAATTCTTATTTCAGACATATACAATGACAGATATAGTCCATAATTTTATTACGAAACTAGGATTAGTACGGGTTTTTAGTAGTACACAGAAATAAATACAAAAATGTGTTAGTAATTTGTTAGTAAACAAAACAGGGTAAAACGATTAAGGACAATTTTCTACTTCTATGGAGGTGTACACCGGCCCAGTACACAATAAAAGGGCTGCTTATTATTATGATGGACCTTGTGTTAATAACGACGGTCGCGCTTTAATGCTACCACCGGATCCAATGCGCCCCAACTGAGAAGACCCAGCGAAACAAACTCAGTCAGTCATCTCTTAAAGGTAATTGGTGAATGGACCAATATCGAAATAAATAATCTTATCAAATTAGTGTATTGTCATCGTCCTCGACAAATTAAAAAGTTTGAATGAAATCTGACCGTTTAAATTGACTGCACTCTTGGTGTCGCGGGTTCGTGTCCCGCACTGGACAACTATTTGTGTGACCTATAAATAGTTGTTCTGAGTCTTGATGTAATTTGTGTCCGTCTATTATATGTTTGTAAAGTACCGCGCGACACAGGGATTAGATTACCTACTATTGGCGTCGTCTTAAAAAATGTGGGTCAAAATTGTACCCAACGAATTACATACAAACATGCAAGTGAAGCTAATATAAAGTGTGTAAAAAAGTGTTTAGGTAGTTGGCATAGATTGGTATTTAATATATGAAATTATTTGGGGCTTGATCACGCAGGTAAAACCTTTTAACTATCTTTTAAAAAAAAAATAATAAAAGAAAAGGTTTTATTCACGTAGACTTTAAAAAAGCGCTTGTAAATAGTCAGAACATGTTTGTAGTGATATAGTTATCAATCTATTACGTCGCTCAAATTAAATTACCTGCTTACTATAATAATGATATTGTAATACACTATTTCGGACTTTTTGGTAAATCCAGTTTATAATATATTCTCATTGTTCACAAAAGGAAATTCCATTGCATTTAATTAGTTCGTATGGTTTATATACTCTTGTTAGGTAGCTGTAGGCCTAATTATTACTGGACTTCGTTAAATAAATACTAATAATACATATTATACGGTTACCTAATTGTAAATTCCCGTTTCAGTTACTTACATATATAATTATATATATATAAATTATTTGACAACAAGACTTTAGTTAGAGTAAGATTTCTTTATATGCAAAGGTGACGGGCCCGTTGGCGTCGTTGGTAAATGCTTGCCTTTCGCGACACAGGTCGTGGGTTCGATTCCTACTCAGGACTTTTTTTTTACGTTCTTTTACTGTACCTGCCAGCCAGGATCGAACTTATTCTATACAACATGTAACGTAATTAACGCACACCCTCAAACACCCCAATCAGAATATTATGTTGTAATCATAATACATACACTGAATTTTTTATTTAACATGTATATGCATTGTTATTTACTAAATTAGTTTCTTGGAATAAAGTTCATTTTTCTTTATTTTGTATTGAATAATGGAATTTGTATGAATACTAATAAAACTGCGATTTTAAAAAGTTTATTACTTTGACTTACGGTCCATTTCAATTTGTTTTGACTGTTCAGTATGAATATGACAATAATATCCGTAGTTTTAATTATTTTGGAATAAAAAATTACCTATATTAAAAATGATATAAATCGATTCAGTAAACGATTCTGAACAAACTATTTTCAGGATGTGCGTTAATTAAGTTACATGTTGTATATATAAAAATCAATTGCTGTTCATTAGTCTCGCTACACCTCGAGAACGGCTGAACGGATTTATCTTATCTTGTTCTTGAAATGTTCGTGGAGGTCTAGGGAAGGTTTAGAAGGTTAGAAAACATCTAATAATTCGGCGGGAACACCCTAAAACAACCCTTTTCTCATTCACATATAAACGTTTTCATTAAGATTATTTTATATAAAAGATTAGGTCTTTTATTTATCGATTGAGGCAGTACGAATTCTGCCGGTTCAGCTAGTTATCAATAATTGAACACGACACCGCTAGACATCTTGTTAGAACGGTAACTTAATTAGAGACCTAACGATATATATTATTATGAATCTATACTACCTTATATATATAATGGAAGTGTCAATATAATAACATTGTACTTATACGATACGTAACAACTTCTCGTCCAAAATACCGCAGTATCTCAAGTCGAAAGTCTTCGACCAGTGTGTGTTGCCAGTGATGACTTACGGAACAGAGACGTGGTCGCTTACTATGGGCCTTATTAGAAGGCTCAAGGTCACCCAAAGAGCAATGGAGAGGGCTATGCTCGGAGTTTCTCTGCGGGATCGAATCAGAAATGTCGAAATCCGCAGGCGATCCAAAGTCACCGACATAGCCCGAAGACTTGCAAAACTGAAGTGGCAGTGGGCGGGGCACATAGCTCGTAGAACCGATGACCGTTGGGGCAGAAAGGTTCTCGAGTGGCAACCACGAACCGGAAGACGCAGCGTGGGCAGGCCCCCTACAAGATGGACCGATGATCTTGTGCGGGTCGCTGGAAACTGCTGGATGCG
Source organism: Pseudoips prasinana (assembly GCA_951640165.1). Taxonomy (NCBI): domain Eukaryota; kingdom Metazoa; phylum Arthropoda; class Insecta; order Lepidoptera; family Nolidae; genus Pseudoips; species Pseudoips prasinana. The sequence goes on from OX621254.1 coordinate 14,168,211, forward strand.
AATAGCGCAAGACCGGCAATTGTGGAGATCTTTGGCCTTTGTTCAGCAGTGGACGTCTTTCCGCTGATATGATGATGATGATGATGACTTATACGATCCTAGCTTTCCTCGGGTCTGCAGCGGTAAATAGAAGAGTTCTTTATTGCCGTCACTCGTAAGCAGCTCCAGGAAGACAGCAATCTGTTTGTCGCGATGTCGCTGTGCCAGTAATTCCTGAGGCTATGTAATTGCCGTCTTAGAGCACGTGTCCCACACCATCTATCTATACATATAATAAAATCATAGGAAAGTCGAAACTGTACATTGAATATTTATTTTTAATATACTTAGGGCGTCATCTACAATGGATACCGAAGCTAAAAATATAGTTTTTAGATATTTTGTCTGTGTGTCTGTTTGTCTGTATGTATGTCCGGGCTAAACTCAAAAAGTACTGCATGGATTTACTTCATTTTTTGCATGAATATTATTAAGAGGTCGGGTCAACATATAAACTACATATTATCACGCTGTCACCTACGGGGGATGAGCTGTGATAATTTATAAAGTTTACCGCGGGTAAAACCGCGGGGCACAGCTAGTATGGAATATCGCGCAATAGGGTGCACTGGAGCACCATTCCCGCGTTCCCGCGTATCCCCTCTCAGGTGCAAAGAAAACTTCACGGCAGGTTAGGTTTAGTCGGTCTGAGAGCCCAACATACCCACCGGCAAACATCTTTTTCGGCTAGTCTAAGCAAGGATTCCCGCTATCTACATACATACATACATACATAGACTCACGCCTGTTTCCCAGAGGGGTAGGCAGAGACAACGGATTTCCATTTGTCACGATCTTTGCATACTTCTTTTGCCTCGATTACTGTCATTATATTCTTCATACATGCTCGCCGGTTTAGGGTACTTCTGACCTGCCCTTTCTTGAGAACATCTCCAATTTGGTCAGAGAATGTTCGACGTGGTCTTCCCCTTCCGGTTGTCCCATTCACCCAGGCCAGGTATACTTCTTTTGTCAATCTTCTTTCATTCATCCTTTCTAAATGGCCAAACCATCTCAGCATGCCTTTTTCAATCTTTGTGACTACATCCTCTTTCACACCACAACGCTCTCTTACATCAGTATTTCGAATTCTGTCTCTCAAAGTCACACCACACATACTTCTCAGAGCTCTCATTTCCACTGCATTTATTTTACTTTCATTCTTTTTCTGCCATACCCAACTTTCACTTCCATACATTAAAGTTGGCACTAACACTCCATCGTGCACGGCTAGTCGGGCCTTCTTTGATACTTGCCGGCTACTCATAAAGGCGTGTAGTGCCCCATTCACTCTGTTCCCCGCATTTACTCTTCTAACAATATCTTTTTCATATTTCCCATCTCTCGTAAACAAAGTTCCCAAATATACAAACTCATTCACCTGTTCGACTTTCTCTCCTCCAATCACAATATCACACGCTGTCGTGTATTCATCCCTCTCAAATACCATTACTTTCGTCTTACCTACATTCATTTTCATCCCTTTCCTTTCAAAGGATTCATACATATTTGTTACCATCACCTGCAACTCGTCCGCCGATGATGCAAGTAAAACTTGATCATCAGCGTAAAGCAGACATTTGATGAGTAACTCATTCATCCTTACACCGCATTCACTTTCTTTCAAATCTTTTAAACAGCTATCCATGAATAGGTTAAACAACCACGGTGACGCTACACATCCCTGTCTAACACCCTTTTGGATGCTAAACCACTCGGTGTATGACCCGTTAATCCTCACGCAAGTTCTGGAATCCCTATAAAGAGATTTCAGTGCTTGAACAAGGTTGTCGTTCAACCCATACATGGACAGTACCGACCATAGTTCATTCCTCAACACTCTATCGTAGGCCTTTTCTAAGTCTACGAAGGCACAGTAGACCTTTTGGTTTTTGCCCAAAAACTTCTCTACTATACTTCGCAGAGAAAAGACCTGATCCGTGCATCCCATTCCTTTCCGAAAACCCGCCTGTGCATCCCATATTTTCGCATCGGTTTCTTTCACAACTCTTTCAACCAATACTTTTGCATACAACTTACCAACGACGCTGAGCAGACTAATGCCCCTATAGTTTTTACAGTCTTGCCGTGAGCCTTTCCCTTTGTAAAGAGGTACAATGACAGCCTTGCACCAATCACTTGGCACTTGGCCGGTGGTATAGCATAGATTGAAAAGGCTGTACAGCTGACTCGCTATGACGCCATGTCCAGCCTTCAGCATCTCGGAAGTTATCCTGTCATACCCTGGTGACTTACCTGATTTCATACCCTTAATAGCTTTCACAATCTCATCCATACCAATTTCATCTTTACATTTGTTCTCGTCTATACTTAGTGAACTACGTTCACTCTCTGTTACACCTCTTTCATACAAACTTTCAAAATACTCCTTCCAACGTTTTAACACGCATTCTTCCCCTTTCACTATATTTCCATCTTGGTCTCGTATGGATTTCAGTTCTGAGGTTTGAGTTATGCCTCTTACTGATCTAACGGATTTCCAGAAAAACTTAATGTTCGTCTGAAAATCCTTAGACAACCTTCTATCAAAATTATCCTTTTGTTCATTTTTCTTTTCGTTCACCACATCCTTTACAATTACTTTCATTTTCCTATAATCATTCCAGGCCCTTTCTATATCCTCATTCGTCGCCTTATTCATTCGTTCGTTTGCTCTGGTGGCTAGCCAGTCTAACCACGCTTTCTTCTTTTCACATACAACTTTTTGTACACTTTTATCCCACCAAATATTCTTCATCTTTCTTCCTCTTCTTCTCTTTATTACACCACATACTTCACCAGCTACACTCACCACACCTTCTTTGACTACCTTCCATAGCTCTTCTACTTCTCTTATGTCTTCAGATCCCTCAAACTTCTCAACCAACTTACTTTTGTACTCGTCTGCCACTTCTTCCTCTTGCAGTTCCTCTACTTTTATTCTCTCTAGTACACTTTTAGTCTCAGGGATTCGGTGGCGCCATCCTTTGGACAGACCACTTATTCGGCTCATCACCAGAAAGTGGTCTGTATGGATTGCGGTCCCACGATAGACTCTTGTGTCTAGAACATTCTTTCTCAGTCTTTCATCTACAATCACGAAGTCAATCATACTCTTTCTCACATTTTTCCTCTCTCGTGTAAACGTATGGATTCTTTTATGTTCAAACATAGTATTTGTAACACAAAGACCCCATTCCAAACATATCTCAAGCAGACTGTACCCATTCTCATTCTCACTCTCGTCACCGAATTAAAAAAAATAAAAAAAAACCCATCCATTAAAATCACCTAACATTATTACTCTTTCATTATACCGACTTAACCGCAACACATCTCTCAGGGTCTCCCAGAATGCCTTTCTTTCCTCTTGTTCTCGCTGTATTACAACTGCACCCATATCTACAGGAGCGTACACTCCTACTAGGAAGATACGGGTCATACCAACTTTCATTCTCAACCACATTACTCTTGCATTCACGCATTCGAACTCAGTCACACACTCAGACATACTTGTGGAAAGAATGAGACCCACACCTTGGCAAGCTCGGGTGGTGTTCGGTACTCCAGACCAATACGCCGTGTATAGTCCGTGGTTTGTAGTATCACACCCTTTCCGCTTCGTCTCATTCACACACAACACATCGATCCGCTTTTCACTCATCAGCTGACATACTTCGTCCATCTTACCTTCTATTCCTCCTCCAACATTCAACGTAGCAAAACGGCTCTCCGTTGACCACTTTTCGCCTCTCTGGGAAACGAGACGTGACGGGTGGCGGACCACGTCGCCGCCATTTAAAGGATTAAAATTTCTTATCTCCATTGCGTTCCCACGAGTATTAGGGACTAAACGGTCCACCCTCGCAGAGCCCTATACGGGGGTAAGGCGGATCCATTCTGTGTCCTATGACCGCCAACATAGACACCCTCCGTTATCGACCAGAATACCCTCTGGCCATGGATCCCTCAGCACGGGTCGGATGACACTTTGGATCGGGGTTTTGTTTCGGGTATGCTCCCTCGGACTAAATAGCTCACTTGTGCTCGTCCCCTGCGTCTCGGTGAGCGTACAGTAAGCCAGCTAACTCGGCCTGTGAGCGCCGCCGTTGGTATGCATAATTATGCCTACTCTTCCGCCGCCGCTCTAAGTTACTATCCTGTACTGATAGTAACTATGCTATCGTAGGCCTCTGATGAATCCTAAGATTCTAGAGCCCCCGATAGAGGCAGTTTAAGGTCATACCCGGGATCTATTTAAAATAATAGGTCGAAACTGGCTCACATGAGGCATAGTAGCCATCGTGTAGGTGATATTAGCCCAATAAGTCCTCTCGATAAGTGTCTGCCAATTTTTTAAACTTTTTACTTATATCGCGTGTTTGCAAGAGGATCAGCAAACGTATTAATTAGTAAATTAAGATCATATATAGTTACGTAACTCTTACTAAATAAACTTCTTAGATATTTTATTGACGTGCTCGATGGACAGTTTAAAAGATGCAGTCAATGTCCTCACGCTATTCACAATTGTGTATCACAATCAATTTTAAACCGTAAAGTCTCTATAATAAGGTATAAATTACAAGGTTTTAAGGATTAGATTCAGATGTTTGGCCGTTAACACGTTCTCTTTTCAAATCGCGGAAACCGCGCGAATTTCATTCACTAACCGACAGAGAGGTTTACAAACATGAAACGTCAACGGAAAAAATAGTAGGACGGGATGTATTGTGGTTAGTTTACATAACACGGACTAGGGTGGCTGCGGATCTTGGAACAATAGATGGTAGGTACCTAATGAAAACTGTCTAGAACGTGAAATTAGTTGTTTAGAAATATTAGGCTGCACTGTCCATGTTTCCGGACAAACGGTGTCGGATGATAAATAAATAAATATCTTGGGACATTGTTCACATACGGGCACCAGATAACTGATATATTTCATATACCTACTACTTTTCTTTTTGTAAATACTTACTTACAACGATAATTTATATTTTTGTGTGAAAATCTTAATGCGGTTCACAGAATACATCGACTTACCAAGTTTCGACAGTACAGCTCTTATAGTTTCGGAAAAAAGTGGCTGTGTCCTACGGACTGACAGACAGACAGACATGACGAATCTATAAGGGTTCCGTTTTTGCCAATTGGCAACGGAACCCTAAAAATGAGACATATAAATAACAATAAACTGTTTTGGACTATGGATATTAATTCCTTTTATATAATACGACAAAGCCTAGTGGTTGGACCGTTGGTGTGTGAAGTTAATGGTCTCGAGTGCAAACCCAATGCTCGCACCACTGACATTAATTACTTATCTCGAAGTTAAAACGCTGTAGGAAAACATTTTAAATAAACCTAAATGCCTGAGAGAGAGTTCGCTTAAATGTTCTTGATGGCATCTGAAGTCTGCCAACCCGCATTACGTTAGCAAGGCTATGGTCTATGCCATAGGCCAGTCCACTTGATCTGAAATAAAAATTTCGACAGCCTACTACGGTTTCAAAGAAGATCAATTGAATTTACCTGCACCAGAGGACAATCTCTTTGTAGCGCTATTGTTGACTCAGGGCGGTTACTCACGGCGAATAACAAATTAAATTGTGGTTGGTAAATGCTTGATATTTCTTCAGATATCTATATAAGTATGTATATACAAAAAAAGTAGTATATGTAGTATATCAGTTATCTGGTTTCCGTAGTACACAGCCACATATCAAGCTATACATTTCCAATATAAGCTGACCTGTCATTGTATGGAAATCCAATGCAATGCAAGATCAGTTTATACTGGCAATGTATAGCTTGATGTGTGTCATGTGTGTGATCGTTAATCTTAAATGGATAATCGCCAAGGTTATCTCATTTCTAGGGCGCCTTTGCTGGCAGGCCGTGGTTCTAGAGTTTAATTCAGATTACCAGCAATAATACCACGTCCACCACTGTTTTATTGTATAAAACTATTAGAATGAGCAGTTTCCCGAAATACAGGCTATAGCCTAGTTTGGGAAACAGTACTAGTACTTTTTGTACAGTTGTGCATTCACTATTCTGTTATCATTAGTTGGTAACTATTATTCGGTTCAAATAAACATTTTTACTTTACTTTACTTGTCTGCCGATGAAGGTCTAGTAGTCACTCTACTTAAATCCAAGTATGATTGCTGTTTGTAACTATTTCATAATATCATTTATTTGCATGAAATACGGTAGGCATAAGGTGTTATACAGTAGTAAGTAGGCACATGACATATTTCACCCTCGATGAGGGTATGCAAAGTTACGTTTAAAACATTAAATTACAGTGATGTTTATTACAATTCCATTACATATATTCATTACAATTACAAATCTAAATTATTTAAATATCAATAAAATTAATAATTCTCGTATAATCATAGACATTGTAGTAAAAACATCAGCGTGGACCAAATCTACAGGTGCTTTTATTAAAAAAATCTTTGATTGTAATAAAACTCTACTGGATTAACCATTTTCTCAAGGCACAGCAGAATCTTTTATATGGCAGATCAGTCATTCCTTTAGGCAAGGAGTTATAAATCAGAGGCGCCATATAGGCACAGCTTTTTCTAAACAGTTCTAGCTTGGGAACAGGCTTTCATTCGTTTATTTCACTATAAAATAAAGTACAATGATGGTCTTAGTATTAGGTTGGTTCATCTCATCTATTTTACTGATGAATAGCATGTGAAATGTTTGATTGTTAACTTTAATATAAGGAGATAATCAGTTCAACTGTACGTTAGAAAAAATCAAATTGGTTGTATGTGTTATGGAAACTGTCACTGTATGTATCTATAAATATATATTTTTTTCTAACGTATAGTCGAACTGATAAGCTCCTTATATTAAAGTTAAAAATCAAACATTTCGCATGCTATTCATCAGTAAAATAGATGAGACGAACTTGATACTAAGACCATCATTGCACTTTATTTTATAGTGAAATAAAGGAATGAAATAGTTACAAACAGCAATCGTACTTGGATTTATGTAGAGTGACTACTTGAACTTCACCGGCATCTAAGTAAAGTAAAGTAAAGTAAAAAAAATGTTTACCGTCGAACTAATAATCTCCTTATATTAAAATTAACAATCAAACATTTCGCATGCTGTTAATATCTTGGGACAACTAAGTATGGCACATTTATCTGATCGTCCCTCTTGTCCAGTCTCTTGTTCCCTTCAGGACTTGTATGACGCTTAAGCCAAAGCGATCAGCGTTGCCCAATTTTGGGAAGATAAAATATAATTCTTACCATCGACACGATAAGAAGAAGAATAGTCTTCTTCTTCTTATCGTGTCGATGGTAAGAATTATATTTATTATTATATATACATTATTATAATATTTAATTATATTTATTATTATATATTTACACTCTGCCATCCGATTCAAAACTAGGCAGCGCCTGTACTATGGCAACCAGACAACTGTTAAACATATTCATACATTTCTAAATACTTACATATTATAGATAAACACACCCAGACACAGAAGAAATAATCGTGCTCATTACAAAAACTTTTGGGTGGGAATCAAAGCCCGATTATTTCATTAGAAACAGATAACTTTAATACTTAATGATTAAAAAAACCATGACTGACTTTTATTTTCTGTACAACAACCGATTTAGCGTCATCTAACAAATAACATCGATTCACAAACAACGATGAAATCGCCGGTTCGATCCGTATCCGATATTCATGCAAAGTGGTATACAGTTATACAATCTAAGTCATTCCACTAGTGTTTATTCTGTACTGCTACCTAACATAACGCGCCTACCGACACTTGACTGACATCTAAATATTGACAGCAAAGAGGCTACGCTGCTCTACTCTCGTTAGAAGCTACACGTACTACGTCGTAGACTCTTCTACGAAGTGGCGCTACGAGATTTCGTCTATCGTAGACCGGATGAAGCATTAGACAAAATCATATTGAAAATGTCAGTAGGTATTTTTAACTTATGATAACAATATTAAACGTAACATTATAACAATATTTTAAAATATAATATGTCGCAGGTTTTAGGTTATTGATTTACGTCTACCAAAGAAAAAATATCATTAATAGATTACATTTAGGTAAACATAAAAAATGGGCGCGATCGAACAAATGACAGGACATTACCGATGTTGCCTTTGAAAATTTTACGAATAAATGTATTTTATTCTGTTCTCCATTGTTTTTTATTTACCGTGCATAAAAGACAAATCTGAACAAAAATAACATTGAATTATCAGGTTAGTATATCCAACCTGCTTTTTACCACCACCATCACAAGCACCATCATCACAAAGGCCTCCCTAAAATATCTCCACAGTGGAAATGTGTCAGTCATTTGGAGGGATATGTCATAATCGCCACGCTGAGAGACGGGTTGGCTATCGATTTGTGGTGGTCATAGTACACAGAGAAACGTTGCTGACAGTTCTCTAGTAGATATTCCATCGGGATGATTTTTACACCCCCACAGGATGAGATAGCGTAGTAATATTCTTTGCCGTCAGCAATACGTTTTAAACAGTACCTTGTGGTAAATTTTAGTACTGGCCAAATAGGATTGAAATTAAACCCATGTATGTTATTTATGGTAGTATTTCTTCGACAAAAATATCGAATACTTAAGTACTTTTAGTTAGCTGGTCATCATTTCAATTATTTTCGGGACTACTCCCTCCCTCCTACCCACCACTACAAATGGTTCCGTGAACATCACTCCGTTAGTATCAAAAATCCAGAGGGAAACCATACCACACCCACTAGCATATTAGTCCCCACTAATATGCTAGTGTGTATGGTTTCCGCACTTAGTCCCGATTTGGACAATTTTACGTGAGCCATGGCAACCTTATTCCATCCAGGCCGCCTCCCTCCAGAAGCATATCAGGTCTCCCAAACTTCTCAGGGCATCCGTAAGTGTTCCTGGTGATGAAGATGATGATGGTAGGTAAGGTTCTCTACTCTACCAGTTAGGCTGCTCTTTGAGAAAAAAAACCGCTGGACCGTCTCTTTGAACTGGCCCTGATATTACCATGGGAAAGCATCGTAAAAACTGCTTGGTGACAATCTTACCTATCGCCCTCAGACGGTTGCTATTTATTTAGTCAATCACACTAATATAATAATAATAATAATATCTCGGGACCATGTCACACAGATCATCCTAGCCCCAAACTAAGCAAAGCTTGTACTATGGGTACCAGGCGACGATATACATACTTATATACATAGAAAACATCCATGACTCAGAAACAAATATTGGTGCTCATCACACAAATATTTGCGCTTACCGGGATTCGAACCCAGGACCACCAGCTTCGTAGGCAGGAGCACTACCAACTAGGCTACGGTGACCGTCTGATATTATAAAGGCGAAAGTTTGTAAGTATGGATGGATGGATGTTTGTTACTCATTCACGTAAAAACTACATAATGGATTTTAATGAAACTTTACAATAATAGCTTATAGATATCAGAATAACACATAGGCTACAATTTCCAAAGATATTGTGTGAATTGTCCAAAATATGACGATAAGTGTCAAGTAAGTAGGAAAAATCTACCAACTATTGGCGTGCTGTGCCAAAAACGCTAGAGGTACACATCTTACTAATATTATAAATGGGAAAGTTTGTGAGTATAGATGTATGGATGTATGTTTGTTACTCTTTTACGCCAAAACTACATTAACACGGGTGAAACCGCGGGGCATAGCTAGTAGACTATAAATTCGTACGTATTGGGAACGGTTTATGAACATGCGTTTTTGGCAGTGATTGGCCAAAGAGTATTAACGTACTATATCAGGTGTGGTGAATGGTGATGGAGTCTTTATTGTATGCAATCCCGTCCTCACACGGGGGAAATATACTTTTTGTGGATGATTTTCTCAAATAATTAGTTTTTATATCTGTATTTTATTGTATAGATTGGAATATCTGTTAGGCATATAGGAATCCCAGGGGTATATTTTTATTATCTCAACGTAATTTTCCTTGCTATAAATTACATAATATCAAGAATTGACTTAATGATGGTTTTGTCCATGAACATACTTATGTAGGCAATAGGAATGTTGGGGATCGCGTAATATAAGTACCAATTATCCTCCATGACTAATTTCGTATCTTAAATACTATTAAATAATACATATTGTTAATTATTATCGGCACCAGCGTAATGTGTGTGTTATTAATTATTATATCTTACACATTTGCTTGCTTGGGCCGGTTGGTATGCCATCTGATCCCAGACTAAGCAGAGCTTGTACTATGGATACCAGATAGCTGATATTGCATATACTACTTTTCTTTTCTAAATACATACTTAATAGATAATTACACCGAGACTCAGGACGAACCGACATGTTAATGCTCACAAATATCTTTCCTAGATGGGAATCGAACCCACGACCTGCGGCGTGAATGGCAAGTTTTTCGTTTGCGACATTGTTTAGCTTTTATGCTACTATTGTTCCTAACTATAGCAATACATTGTGTAAAACTTTGAAGAGAGTAATAAATTATTTATTACCTTCATAAAATAAAAATATATTTTTGAAGAGGGCATCTGTGTTTGCGCATACACTGATGAACTATAACACCTAAAGATTTGCCGCCAAACCCCAAATTCAGCCAGGAGAGGAACTACTATTATCTACCTATGTACTAATTAAGTAAAAAAAGAATCGGTACAGCGAGCGAAAACTCGGTTACAGGAAACGCAATCGATACAATTTTTAAATGAACCGACAACGAAATCGAAAGAAAACGACAAGGAAGACCAATAATCATTGATGAACATCACAGTTTCAGAATGAAAGTGAACGAAAGTCGCGTAAATATCATTTTCATCACGCGAACAACATGGCGGAAGCGTTGGCGCGAAAATGAATCTTGTTTTTTTTTCTCGGCGTTTATTAACGCGGGACATTTACCGGCCAGTGTCTGTTACCGTCTACGTAGTAAAGAAAAAAGAAAATAATATCATGCAACCAGCTGTTATGCCAATGTAATATTGTGGATTTGCAATTAATTGAACAATGAGACGTTCATACGTTTTATATTTTGTTGTTTGTGTAAGCAAGGTAGTTCGATGGTACGTTTATTACAAAAACAAGCCGAAGTTTGATTTTGTCGATGGGAGGCAACTATCCGGTGTTGCGTCCCATCGATAAAATCAAACTCCCAAACAAACTTATATCCCATAGAGGAGAAGTAGTAGACACTTTATTGCATAAGAAACATAAACAGTACAATATCCATACTATATATATCCATATTATATATGTATATGTCTACCAGACTACCGATTCGCGTTGGATGGACTAGAATTTATTACAAATGGATAATGGTAGCAAAAGGTGTACTAACTAATAGGAGAAAAGAAGATAGCTGACGTATTTAAATAAGACAGAAAAATAATATATACAGGACTGTATATATATGTACACCGTAAAACTATAAATACCGTGAGGTTATAGTCTATCTTAGAAAGATTGTGAACTGTTGAAAAATTGTGAACCGTACCATACTGCTTAAACTCACTTACATATATGGAATTCGGGGGCCGCTGCCGCAAATAAGTATAACACGCGATAAAATGTTTTTCAGCCGAAAATAAACCAGTTTTCTCTTTACATATATAAGTATGTATCACTTTATGCGATAAGACCGCCCATTGTACATTATAATTAATGTTTCATTGTTAAATGTTCTTTTATGGTTTGTGTACAATAAAGTGTATTTTATTTTATTTTTATTATGTATTTACAAAAGAAAAGTAGTATATGTAGAATATCAGTTATCTGGTTTCCACGGTACAAGCTCTGCTTAGTTTGTCATCAGATGGCCGTGTGTAAATAATGTCCCAGGATATTAGTATTGACATATTTTACAACACATTCGTCATAAGTCAAAAGGTGTCTGTAGCGTAGGTTTCAGCAGAAACCTTTTGACTTCTCTTTTTTAGCAAGGGCTCTATACTGTAGACTCTTGGATACACCACAAAAAGGAAAACAATCATATAAAATATCTTAAGTAGAATTTATTTTCAATTAAGTTTTCTGGCAGTGTTTCTCAATAGCCACGTAGGGGAAAAATGGACTTATCCACATACATGTAAGTAATAAATGTAAAAAGTTTTAACGGTATAAATAAATATGAATTGAATTGAATTAAACTGTTCGTGTTGTGTAGGTTTTGCACTGCGTCTGTATATTTATACAGCCCGTGCATCTGAATAATAAAAATGAAACCCTTATAGGATTATTTGTGTGTCATTCTTACGGTCCACCTGTTATAGATTGTCATTTATTTTAGTAATACTAGGAGACCCGAGGTTAAAGCTGAAGCGCGTGTCCATGTCACATCATGTTTGTCTGCGTTTGAAGATAAATTGGAAGAAAACTCAAACGAAATTGCCGACGTGTTTGCATCTTGGGGGTATTTAGGGGGTAATGGTATTGCCTATGAAGTAAACAGTTTTCTAATAACGAAAATGTTTAATATACATTATGTACGTGCAGTATAATGTTGTTTTTCATGCATATTATAAAAGTGCATCAACCTTTTTCTCGCGTAATTGACTTTTATGCGCGAACGAGGCAAAGATGATAAGTTGTTATTTATGAGCTGCGTTTTCCTTTCGTATACATTACCTCACTGGAGTTCTGTAATATTTAACCGACTTAAAAAAGGAGGTTATATGACTGTATCTTACATTTGTATGTATGTTACGCAATTTCTCTTTTATTTGCGAACCGATATTGTAAATTGTTTTTTTTTTTTATTTGATAGAGAATGTTGACATTTATTTGCCGTGTGGTTTCTGGCCTAGAAAGAATAACAGGGCCACTACATACCATACTCTAGGTGTCGTAAAAGGCGACTAAAGGATAGTAGGTATTCGGTCACCTGTGTACTAGCTACCACCTAACTGCAGTCGCCAAATCTCATGCGCAGCGCGGCGACTAAGACAAACCCCTCAAAATGGCAACATTATAGTCTATAATGTTGCCATTTTGAGGGGTTTGCCTTAGTCGCCGCGCTGCGCATGAGATTCGGCGACTGCAGTTAGGTGGTAGCTAGTACAAAAAATTCTTTGGGGACTACACATGTCCAGCAGTAGACGATATTAGGCTGATGATAATGATGATGATGTCCCATAAAAGATTCATTTAAATCAGTTGTTATAACGAAAATACAATAAAGAGTATTTATTTATTTAAGCCTTATTTATTCCTTAATAAAATACAATCACAATATAATTTATATGCCTAAGATTTCATTTAAATTTCATTTTATTAATTTATATGCCGAAAATTTCATTTAAACTATTTAAGTTACTTAATTATACAATTTAATTTGTTTTATTTTCATTTTATATATTAAAATTGATTAGCTGTGATATAGTATTTAATTTGTTAATTTATTTTACATATAAATTAAAGATACGTTGAAGATATTATTTTTCACATTATTACATTGTATTTAATTTATTAATGTATTATATTCTTTATTGTTATTTTAATTTCAAATTTATTAAGGACCTCTCTACTGAGTAAAGGCCTCCTGCATTTTTCTCCACTTTTTTCCACGGAAAAGGCAATAGACAATAAAGAGTATATTGTATGTTTATTTAAATATGATAGTCATTTCATATGTTTCCAATTTCAGCGTTGTAGTTATTGTTTTGTTACATATATAATTACAGCTAGAGAAAAAGGCATTTGTCGGTAAACAAACATCCCCCTGCTACGCCTCGATTGATGGCTAGAGGTTACTAAACTTAAGTGCACCTGCCATGATCTCTCTGTAGTACCCTAAGGTTGACTGATAGAAAAAGCTTTGACATTAAGTCCGCTTATGCACGTTCCCGATGTACTGGATAATAATTTAAAAAAAATTAGTGGTAGCATTGCACATTATATCAGGTGTTATCTCTCCGGTCTCTATGTGGTTGGATTCGTCACTGACGCGTTTGAAGACAATATTATAAAATATAGCAGTGCCCGCGGACTTCGTTCCGCGTTATAAATATTTTTGTCCCTACCCGTTTGTCCCGCGTAATACTTCGGGTTAAAAGTTCGGGATAAATTTTTATCATAGCATATGACACTCCACAATAACTTAGATTTCTATTGGTGCAATAATTTTGAAAATCGGTTCAGTAGATTCAGTCACAAACGTTACCTCTTTATATTATTATACTATAAGTATAGATAAACAATATAATGCGATTAACGGTTGTGTATTCTGTGAATTGAGATACTGTCCCATTAAAAGCGTTTAAAGAGGGAAAGTAACGATGCTCTACTTCAGTTTTGGATGTAAAATCAACAAAATCTAGGTCGTTAGTAGGTTGTATTGATATGTCTGCTTAGGTACCACTCATATTCTTAATGCCGTTACAAACAGATCAGTATTTTCGAAAACGACCTTATGAGGGTCGCCTGAAGCCGCTGGATGCGGGTGCCGTAAGAGTTGTGTGGCAGACTCCCATTTGTATGTTCCATATGCTATTCCACCATTTGGTTAACCGCCTAATTGCACGCTACACCTGTAACCTAACCTAACCTAAGCGTTTATGATGAGTGACGACTTATCTTAAAGAGAGCAGACTTGTGAGAATGTGACTTCTCACAAGTCTGCTATCTCTTATGAAATGCTACAGCACTTAGTTTAACCCTTAATTTCACGAGACCCATGTAACCTAAGTTAACAAGCGTCCACTTATCTTGACTACACTATTTTACATAACCCGGATACAATGAGCATCAGAATGTGACCTCTCAGTAGTCTGCCTGAGTGCTGTAGCATATGCCTTATGAAATCACTCAGCACTCAGGTTACCCCCTAATTACTTGCGACACATGTAACCTAACCTAACCGTTTATGATAAGCAACACAATTAGACGGTCACCGTAGCCTAGTTGGTAGTGCTCCTGCCTCCGAAGCTGGTGGTCCTGGGTTCGAATCCCGATAAGTGCAAATATTTGTGTGATGAGCACGAATATTTGTTTCTGAGTCATGGATGTTTTCTATGTATTTAAGTATTTATCTATCTATATAAGTATGTATATCGTCGCCTGGTACCCATAATACAAGCTTTGCTTAGTTTGGGGCTAGGATGATCTGTGTGACATTGTCCCCAGATATTATTATTATTATTTTTATTTATGTTTTTATATACCACGGCTAATTGCCGGACAATATGGTATGACGGGCCTAAGCCAAGTCGACACCTGTTTCAGGATTTTGTTCAGAACTTTGCAGAAACTTACGTACTAATCTGCAGGTGTTAATTAACCTAAGTGTCTGTGATGAGCAGCGATTTATCTTTATATTAATTTAACTCTATCCTACATAACACGGATACTACGAGCATCACGATGTGACCTCTCACAAGTCTGCTATCCCTTATGATATGCTGAAGCACTTACGTTACGCCCGAATTACAAGAGCCACATGTAACCTAACTTAACCTAAGCGTTTATGATGAGCGACGACTTATCTTGATTATACTCTGTTCTAGATAACCCGGATACTACGAGCATCACGATGTGACCTCTCACAAGTCTGCTATCCCTTATGATATGCTACAGCACTTAGGTTACCCCCCAATTACACGAGACATATGTAACCTAAGTTAACCTAAGCGTTTATGATGAGCGACCACTTATCTTGATTATACTCTGTTCTACATAACCCGGATACTACGAGCATCACGATATGACCTCTCACAAGTCTGCTATCCCTTATGATATGCTACAGCACTTAGATTACCCCTTAATTTCACGAGATGTAACTTAAGTTAACCTAAGTATTCATGATGAGCGACGACTTATCTTGACCACTTTTGTACATAATTCAGGTACTACGAGCATCGAGAAATTCACTCTTTGCAAAATACTATCTGTTGTCTCCTACAAAGTGATGTGAAGTGAGCCAGTCTATTAATGTTACACGTTATATATAATATCTCCTATGAATTGTACCTCTGTGTGTACCCAGGATATAATCCGACCGATCTATCGTATTTGGACTCGAATGTTTGCTCGGCGATATCTCCTCTGTGCGAGTCAATATTGTCGGACAGTTCGTCGACCCGCCGGTGCAACGAGCGTGATCCGAATATCTTTAACTTATAAGTACTTAGTTATTTCGTGGCTGTGTAAAATATAGGTACCCTTTTAATTTATGTTACTAACTCTCTATACAAGATAGTTGACCGCAAGCGGGTATCTTAACTTATCTTGCTTGCATCATATAATATGGTCTTCTTCTCTTCGTGGTCAAGTACCGTCAGAGCACTTTGCAGTGGGCTTAGGTGTCGTTCCCAAGTTCAGACGCATAGCACGCCCAGAGCAAACAGTGGAATATCGCACTAGCGTAATATAATAACTAAGAAAATAAGTTGTATCAGTTTCGTACATTAAACATTACTTAGGTACTGTATGCCACTGCGCAGAATTCATGATAAGTTTCTAATTGTAATAATGGAGCCAAACGGTATTTCACGTAGTGATGGCACGAGACGTCCGGTGTCTGACACTGGTCCCTTACGGAGTCGTGGACGGACATTGATATGGGATGCTACGTTGGGATGCTACATGTATAGATACAATGGCTACTTCGCACGTCCAAACTACTTCAAGAAGTGCTATTAAGATGCAACTATAATTTGAGGCCCTCATAGCTCTCATCGTGCCGTAAAAAATAGGGGGGTTAAGCAACAAGGTGCGCGGTCAGTCCATAGATGGGTGACCTCCAAAGTGGTTTAATTTAAAGGCACGATAAGCTGTCGGTCCCAGTTGTAGTCATTAGACAACAGTCGTTAAGCTACTCTGACACCAGGGTAACCAATGCCCATACGATAAGTAAGTGAGTATTTTGTTATGTGCGTTGTTCGACGAAAATCACCCTTTCTAGCTAGGTAATATAATCAATGTCAAGGTCAAAGTGAATCAGACGCAGCGGTTAATGTTTAAATTTGGTGTCTGTCACACAGTGTATACTAGCACGGACACCGCCGTTTACTCTATCTTCACATTACTAGTTTCCTACAAAAATTGTACTTTTAACTTTAAGACAGATATTATGTACAAAATCCTTATTTATTGAATAAAGATTATTATTATTAATGTAAGGTGGATTAAACGCCGATAGATTCACTTTTCGACTTACAGACAGACTAATTATCATAATGCATATTTAATGTTGAATTATCTAAATCGCATCATCATGACTTATTCGATTTTTAAGGATAATACTTGATTAAGATTATTTCATCGAAAATTAATTATACAGATAGGCCGAGGAGTTGACGTTCAAAAAAGATTTTTTAATGTATTGGAACGAAGTTCCTTATCGCGCGTTGTGAAAGGGGGCTAGACGGAAAAAAATCTTACGAAAAGTTGTCACGACACTTTTTGCAGCTGTGCGGCGTGCGCATGTTTCTCTGTCTGTTTCTCTCTCTCTTATAGAAAGCAAGCCAGATATTTTCATTTCTATTTCGCATTGGACAGTGTCGTGTCGCGACGATTATTTTTGTTGAGTGTATACAGGTTTTTTGTACATAATAAATAATAAGAAATAACTTCGTTCTATCCGGGTGTCCTTTGACACCTCTCAAGTTTTTTTCTTAAATTTCGCCTAACATCAGTTTTCGATTATTTTCTCGTTCTGTTGAACATTTCTGTTTCAGTTTTTTTGTGATAACTAATTAGCATAGGTAGTTTAAACGAACACCAAAAAAAGTGTGGTTTACCTAATCATCGCAGAACTGACTTTGAATTTATTCGAAAGTTCAAAATTAGGGTTAGAGCTCAGGACTCATAAATTTTCAAAGTATCCAAAAAGCAAAATCGTAGAACATACATGGGGGTGATTCGGATACTCCTCATCATAAGGTATCTAAATTTTGCGTTTGAACGTCAACTCCTCGGCCAGCCTGTATGACGGACGCTGAATGAATTCATACGCCTATTTATGAATATTTTTGAAAATATAGGCTAAAGCTGGTTTAAACGTTGATTAAAATGTATTAACATGGCTAACATTCGCTAAAGACTGAAGAGGAATTAGGTTAGCTAGATGCGATTATCCCTTAAAACGTAAAATACCAAATAAATAGTTTTTGGTCTACAAGACGGAGCGATGATCTTTTTAGGGTCGCTGGATGCGAATAGCGCAAGACTGGCAATTGTGGAGATTTTGTGGACGACTTTGTCCGCCTCTTTTGGGGATATGATGATAATCTATACATATAATAAAATCGTAGGAACGTCCAAACTGTACATTGAATATTTTTTCTAAAGGATACTTGGGGCGTGATCTACAATCGATATCGAAGCCAAAAATATAGTTTTCAGAATTTTTGTCTGTGTCTGTTTGTCTGTATGTATGTCCGGGCTAAACTCAAAAAGTACAGCATGGATTCACTTAAAATTTTGCATGAATATTACTAAGAGGTCGGGTCAACATATTATAGGCTACATATTATCACGCTATCACCTACGGGGAAGGAGCTATGATAATTTATAAAATTTTTAAAAGAAGAAGAAATATTTTTTGATCTAACATACATTTTAATTTAATTTCATAATAATTTCCTCTCTCAGATTAGTTTTGATAGCGATCTGTTCAATAACAAAAAATCAAAATGGCGGCTACATATTTGTGTTCTAACTAAAGAATCACAATCAGATGCCGTACGTTTTCACTGATATCGATTTTGAAGGTACAGGAAGTTTGAAGGATTTGGAAACTATTAATTTCAAAATGGTGTAACTAAATTGGCATGGTAGCTTTTCACGCCGCGGTTCGTGGGTTCGATCCCACCAAGGACAGATATTTGTGTACATGAACAGGTCTGTTTGTCCTGAGTCTGGGGGTAATTATCTATATAAGTATGTTTAAAAAAAGAAAAGTACTTAGTAAATGTAGTATATATCAGTTATCTGGTTTCCATAGTACAAGCTTTGCTTAGTTTGGCATCAGATGGCCGTGTGTGAATAATGTCCCAGGATATTATTATTATATTTACCTTCCTTATACATTGTTCTACATCTGGGTGTCCGTGAATTGCTTGTTTTTGAAGTCACCGCGGTACAGAGATTCATATCTCTAGTCTTTAAAAAGGGGTGTAATGCCATTACTAGTCCGTTGATTTCTAAAAGGTAAGTCGTGAGAAATCGCATTATTTGCGAACTACGCCACTGATTAATACTTATGTCATATCTTTAATAACACAGTTGATATCTTTTCTGTCCCAGACGTAGTCATGTATTGAAATTACATACCTAAGTCAGAAATAATGAATTTGTTCCAGACAGAGTACCAATATTTGACTTTAATAAAACAAATATTAAAACATTGTATTTATTATAATTATCTTATGATGTATTCGCATGTGAATGACCCAATGATATTCTATGAGGCACACAGCGCAAGTCATCTGTGTAATATTAATGCAAAATGTCTGCTAAATGCAGGGTGTAAGCGTAAGCGTGTTAATACAAACAATGCTCTCACCGGCCCGTTAGTGATCGGCGAGGTTAAGCAACTAGTTTTGCGGTCAGTCCTTAGATAGGTGACCTCTAAAGTCGCTCTATTTCTGAGCATCTCCGTGGCAGGACACGACAAGTTGTCGGTCCCGGTTGTAGTTATTAGACAACAGCAGTTAAGCCATTTCAGACGTTTTCTGGGCGGCTTGAATAACTCTGACACTAGGGTAAGCACTGCTCATACGATAAGTAAGTAAATACAACAAAACCTGATACCAGGAATTTTAATAGGTACTTTTATAACATAATAGAATTTTAAATATAAGCGACCGGGGCTCAATTACAATTTAAGAACCGGGACCAGAGGATCCATTACTCACGCGGAAATGCATGAGAGGGTCGGTTTTTCGGGGCGGTTTGTGCTCTACGTTAGTTCGTAACCCACCACCGTTCGTCCCAGTGAAGATCGAAGACAGCTTTTCATCGATATGAATGCAAACTCAGGGGCATAGAGGGCGAAGGTGGGCGCGTTCACTGTCGCACTCTCAGCTGTCGAGTGCAATAAATCGGATAGTATACTGTCACGAGAGTTTCAGTAATTTTGATAATATGTTCTATGGGTAAGTCGTAATTTCGTGTCAGATCGTCATCCGACGTTCCTGGACCATCAGCAAGTTAGTAATTGTTCTTTTAAGGCCTTTGAAGGGTCTAAAGGTATCTTTATTATCATCCTGATATCGTCCACTACTGGACTGGACTCTGCCAAAGGTTTCTACACAACTTTGTAGAAACCTTTGGCAGAGTCCAGTCCAGTAGTGGAGGAATTTGCCGTAGTCACCGCGCTTGGCATGCGAGTTCATAGGTAGTTAGTACACAGGAGGCGCTGCTGCATCCTGGTGTATCCCTTAGTCGCCTTTTACGATACCCACGAGATGGTATGAGGTGGTCATATTATTGTTTCGCAGTCGGTAACCATACGGCATGGTCGAAAGGTATAAAATGGCTGATGAACATCGAAACAGGCATAACTAATTTAAATAAATTGATTGCAAAAATTGCTGTATGTATAGTCATATTACAAGATGGACCGATGATCTTGTGCGGGTCGCTGTAAACTGCTGGATGCGAATAGCGCAAGACCGGCAATTGTGGAGATCTTTGGGGGAGGCCTTTGTCCAGCAGTGGACGTCTTTCGGCTGATATGATGATGATAGTCATATTTGATACAAAATTTAATATTATAGAGTTTTAAACAGTTTTGTCAGTGGATAAAACTGTTAGTTATCCTCTTAAACATTTTTCTTTGATTCTCGGCGACGCAACAATTGTTTTAGTATCGACTTAGTAACTATTCTGTCGCTCTAATTACGCCTTTCTTTATGATGTATTCTTTATAAACTGTCGGTTCCGGTTTAAGTCATTAGACAACAGTCGTTACGCCAATTCGGAGACCTACTGGGTGGTATAAGCTCCCTATGTTAAGCCGTCGGCGGCTTAAAGCCTCTGGCAGTAGGGTAAACAATGCCCATTAGAATTAATTAATGATGAATACTGTGAAACATTAAAAAGGTTTTAAGGCTTTAGCTACCGCTAGATATCGTACAGGGTTCTTTTTTTATTAATTGTGACGCTGGACTGTTGTTACATGTAGGATAAAATGGTACAGTATTTTCTTTTCTTTTTATCCGCGGGTATTATTTACCCACGGCAATCTGATCCCAAACTAAACAGAACTTGTACTATCTTATTTTTATTTTACTTTCTCTTGTTTAAGTTTTTAGTTGGACTTTTATTTGAATTCCTTTGTGTTGTTCATCATCATCATCATATCAGCCGAAAGACGTCCACTGCTGGACAAAGGCCTCCCCCAAGGATTTCCACAATAGCCGGTCCTGCGCTGCCCGCATCCAGCGGCTTCCCGCGACCCGCACAAGATCGTCGGTCCACCGTGTAGGAGGCCTGCCCACGCTGCGTCTTCCGGTTCGTGGTCGCCACTCGAGAACCTTTCTGCCCCATCGGCCGTCAGTTCTACGAGCTATGTGCCCCGCCCACTGCCACTTCAGTTTGGCAATTCTTTGGGCTATGTCGGCTACTTTAGTTTGCCTGCGGATCTCAGCATTTCTTATTCGATCTCGCAGGGAAACTCCAAGCATAGCCCTTTCCATTGCTCTTTGGGTGACCTTGAGCCGCCTGATAAGGCCCATAGTGAGCGACCACGTCTCTGCTCCATAAGTCATCACTGGCAACACACACTGGTCGAAGACTTTCGACTTGAGACACTGCGGTATTTGGGACGAGAAGATATTACGTAGCTTCCCGAACGCTGCCCAGCCGAGTTGGATTCTACGATTGACCTCCTTCTCGAAGTTGGACCTACCTAGTTGGATGGTATGTCCTAGGTAAATATAGTTCTCAACAACTTCGAGTGCAGAGTCTCCAACCTTAACTAGAGTGGGTGCAACATGGATGTTCGACATGATTTTCGTCTTATCCATGTTCATTTTCAGACCCACTTGTTGAGAGACTCTACTGAGGCCATCGAGCATTGTACCGAGGTCGTCAAGGGTCTCAGCCATGACTACTATGTCGTCGGCAAATCTAAGGTGGGTGATGTACTCGCCATTGACATTGATGCCAAAGCCTTCCCAGTCCAGAAGCTTGAAAACATCCTCCAATGCGGCGGTGAACAGTTTCGGAGATATGACGTCTCCCTGTCTCACGCCTCGCTGCAATTGAATAGGTTTCGAGTTCTGGTCCTGAAGTCGGATTGACATGGTGGCGTTTTCGTACAAACACTTTAACACCTGGACATACCGATAGTCAATTTGGCACTTTGACAATTTGTGTTGTTGTTTTTATTTTAATTTATGATTATCAAATAATAACAATTATTGACATGCAAACTGGCTTTACGAAATAAATGAATATGAATACTATGGAAGCCAGATAACTAATACCTGTACTACATATTCTAATTTTCTTTTGAAAATACATACTTATATAGATAATTACACAAACAGACATGTTCATGCACACAAATATCTGTCGTGGGTTGTAAACGAACCCACGAGCTCCGTCGTTAAAAGCAAGCATTTGCCAACCACGCCAAAAGGCCCTTCAAATTTTTCATTATTCATATTTTATTTTTATTTCAGAATCAAACATATTCTATTTATTGTTGTAGGTACCTATATCTTTATTCAATGACAACATTATAAATTATTACTTGAACACTATTTTACATTGAAAAGGACCACTCCAGATTCGTCAACAGTATTCCAGTGCCTCACAACCCTTCCCAATATGGTATTCATAAGGCTGTTGCTGGTGGTGGTGCTGCCACGCACGCGCCGCACCAGGCAGGCCACTCTTTTCCGCACTTATAGCCGTAAAGCAGTCAGTGCTGCAAACATACCTCATGTACTACAAAAACAAGGGAACCCCAACAGCATATATTATTATTTACTGAAATTAATAAACGTTGTCTTGAATACGATAGTCGCTTATGTAGGCTGAAAGACCCGCATCAGAAATGTTTCTACGTAGGTTTCTCAAATCTTCTACAAAATTCTACATATCAAAAATATTAATACAATTTCTAGTGGTAAAACGTACACGTGCCAAATTCGACATTGGAACCGTAAAATCTTTAATATACGCGAGGAGATAAATAAGAGATAAAACAACTTCTTCGTCATCATCAAGTCAGTTGTACAAACAAGGTGCGCAGGAGCATGTTTCGCGACATGTTTTGATTGTGATGCATGTTCGTTCACCCCACATACCACTGTAGGTATATAATAATGCACCTGTAACAATGTTGAGAGAATTGTACATAAAGGTGGAATAGTGGAAAATGGAAAATTATCTCTACGTGAATTAATTTGTTCCGACTGAATTGCTGTCGCTGTTCCAAAGCTGAAGTAACTGACATAATGTAGCTACTGCTACCGCACCTTTATTGTGGAGCATGGCCAACATGACCATAATTTGCATAGAACGATATTTACCAAACACGACCTGTCTCTGGTTCAATTTGTGACTCGGGACTAAAAGTGTTATTGGGATCCATAGCAGCCTTTCTGTAGTACCAGTACGTGGTCTTTCTTCTGTATTGTCACCTGTGTTTGCGCACTAATTTTTGCACTTCAATATGTCGCGCCCAGCTGGCTAGTGTCCGTGGCGAATCGTGTAGAGTTCCGTCGGGTAAACAGTACTGTAAGAAATATTCAAGTTCTAAACGAATAGAATGGATCTATATGATGATGAAACATTTTTTATTGCGCCGAATGTTGTCTGTTTGTCATCCAGAATATCACAAACCAAGAGAGACACACAGATATAGACTTGAAACTGATGTCTTTACTTACTTGCATACAGCACTTCGACCCTTCAGAATCTTCTGTACTATGCCCCATTTTTATTCTATTCCTAGAGCCCTGAATGAAGTCTGCACATAATCATCTACAACCATAGTACGCTTCTTAGGAGAAGATCCTAATAATCTCCTGGTTCTGGATATGCCAGCCCCAGGATGACCATTCTGTGTTTTGCCAACCGATTGAATTTGCATATTATATGCAGCATTGTTTCATTTTCTTCCCCACAGGTCCTGCAGATCGGGCTATTCAGCAGTCCCAGTTTGTGTAGGTGATAGTTGGTGCCGTAGTGGCCCGTGAATACTGCTACTATTAGTCGTCGTTAGTTTATGCTGTATTTTCAACAAGGTACGATCAAAAATACGCTAGGAAACCTGTAGCATTATCTTTTTAGAGAATGCTGCAGTTTTCTTAGTATAGGATTGCCGGCATTTCCTGCGTTATCCTCCTACCCTTGAGCTGTGATCTCTTCTCTGTGTGTGTCCACGCCAGCGATCACACCGTCTTTGTAGATTTCTACTCTGACTTGGCCCGTACATCATAATGGTGTCCTCAGGCTCTCTAAATCCAATCCAATTGATTGTATTACTGCGTAATTGTGTGCTTGATAAGTGCAAGTGTATGCTAATACTCAAGTGCGGAATAAATTTTATTTGAATTCTGACGGAGGTTAAATAAATTATGTTGAAACCTGAAAACAATGTTATCGTATTGTTGATTCGTAAGATATATAATTATTGCTTACTCCTTTTTTTATTTTACTGTAATTGTAACATAAAGAGCAGTGGAGGAGAAGCAGGCGAACCAAAGTAGCCAACATGGCCCAAAGAATTGCCAAACGGAAGTGGCAGTGGGTAGGGCACATAGCTCGTAGAACCGGTGGGCGATGGGGCAGAAGGGTTCTCGAGTGGCGACCACGAACCGGAAGACGCAGCGTGGGCAGGCCCCCTACAATGTGGACCGACGATCTTACAAAGGTCGCGGGAAGCCGCTGGATGCGGACAGCGTAGGACCAGCTCTAGTGGAGATCCTTGGTGGGGAGGCCTTTTTTCAGCAGTGGACGTCTTTCGGCTGATATGGTGATGATGATAACTGTAACTGTTGGTCTAGTGATTAGTGAGTGACCTTCACTGCTAAGCCAGGGGTCGTGCTTTACAAATCTTTGTGTGACGATGTCTGGGTGTAATTTATCTATAATGTGTTTGAGAGCTGGCACGTACCTCGGCCAACGCATAAGCCTTACCATCCAAAGAGGTCACCGCTAGCTTTTTGGGCACCTCACCCGCAGATACTTACTTATCGTATGGGCAGTGGTTACAATACAATACAAATACTCTTTATTGTACACCAAGATTTACATTTAAAGTAAACAGTTATATTAAATATGGTACAATGGGCGGTCTTATAGCTAACTGCGATCTCTTCCAGACAACCTTAGGATGGACAAAATCAGCAAGAAGAACAATTAAACGAGTGATAGGGGTGTAGCAATTTAAGAAAGAAATAATAAATATTAATAGACTAGTCTAGTAGATTAAGAGCGAAAAGTACGAAAATAATCTTGAAGTAACGCCTACAGCTCGTAGGTATTACATATATATAATTATAATCATAATATATTTAAATATTAATATGTAATATAAAATTATTGATATATATTATATACAACATACATATAACAAATAAATACTTATATAAATAAATAAAATAAATAAATAAAAAAGGTTTTTATTCACGTAGACTTTAAAAAAGCGCTTGTAAATAGTCAGAACATGTTTGTAGTAATATAGTTGTATACATTAGATATTATTTCTAGTAACATAGATATTTAGGTACATCTTGTATGAAAACATTTATAAAATTTATTTTATTACAGAAATGATATTTAGCTAGCCCGTATCAAGTTATTGTCAAGAGATTATGTTTAATTATCTAGTTTAAGTCTAATATTTTTACTACATATTGTCAATATATAAATACATACATTCTATTAGTGATAGGAGATGTCGGTAACACTGTTATTATGCAATAATAACTATTTATTGTGACAGGTAGTATTCTTTCACTAGCTTTTTAAAAGTCAGAATCGATTGTGCTCGCCTTAATCTTACAGGCAAATCATTCCAAAGACGCACAGCTTGGACTGTAAACGATTGTCCGTAGAAGTTTGAGGAAGGCATTTTGAGTTACCTTAGTTACCTTAGTGTCAGAGTTGTTCAAGCCGCCCAGTAGGCCTCCA
This sequence comes from Pseudoips prasinana, assembly GCA_951640165.1. Taxonomy (NCBI): domain Eukaryota; kingdom Metazoa; phylum Arthropoda; class Insecta; order Lepidoptera; family Nolidae; genus Pseudoips; species Pseudoips prasinana. The sequence continues at coordinate 14,194,415 of OX621254.1, forward strand.
ACATGGCTTAACGACTGTTGCCTAATGGCTACAACCGGGACCGACAGCTTAACGTGCCCTCCGAAGCATGGAGACGCTCAGAAATTAAACCTCTTTGGCGGTCACCCATCCATGGACTGACCACGAGCCTCGTTGCTTAACTTCACCGATAGCTTACGCACCAGTGAGAGCATCTAGCTAAGAGCGCCTCCCGCAGATGAAGACTTGAAAGTGGTTTTTTATCTGTACGCTACATTTTTATATGTAATTTTGCAGTTTGATTTTAAATTTATTGTCATAGTTTTATTTTTTACGTAGATATAAGTGTGTATTTAGAAATAACTATGTTTATAAGTAGTCTGCAGGTTGCCATTGTACATTCTCTGCCTAGTTTAGGTTAGTTGTCTCAAGTTATTCATTTAATTTCTCATCGTAAGTAAGAAGATAAATAAACGAGCAGTTGCAATATATAGGGAATTTATAAAAACACAATCTACACACAATACACACTACAGGTACCTATTACAACAAATGTTGTTGCACTGTATAATACCTGTAATTTTTAAATAAAATATATCTTATACCTTATATTATAAGTATTACATTTTATTACGTACAGACGCCAGCACATCAAGCTACCCCAATCTATCAAATTTCCCCAATTGAAAGTGAACCTTATGCTTCTGTGATAAAGTTGAAAATCAATAAAAGAAGTTTGACAGATTGGGGTAGCTGGATGTGTTGGCGTCTGTACGTGAGTTTCACTTTCCTTTAGTGAAACGTTATAACAGTGCGATATTAGTATAACAATAAGTATAGTTTGTTTACGATACAAATGGTTGTCGTCGAAGTAATTGACCGATGCAGGCAGCTGTAAAGAAAATGTGCTAGTTCGTTTACTGCGTAGAAACACGAAAACTGCTGCACTTGTTATGATGACTAAACTTTTTCTTCTAATACAAAGGTATAGAAGTAAAATTATACGTACATGTCTTAACAAAGAAAATAGGAACTACTAGGAATATACTTACTTATTTTCTTTGTTTCATGTTTAGAATTCAACTAATTCAATTAAGTTTTAATTGAATTCATTATAATAATGATACATTATACGTCATATACAACATGTAACTTAATTAACACACATCCTGAAAATAGTTTGTTCAGAATCGTTTTCTGAATCGATTTATATCATGTTTAATATAGGTAATTTTTTATTTCAAAATAATTAAAACTACGAAAAATATAATTATTTTTAAACCAAATAAAAAATATAATTATTTTAAAAAAATTTGTGTGTACTTATGTACACGCGTTAGAAGTTATACTTCTTAATATACAACTTGAACATATTTATAAATTTTCATACCACCTAGAACTAACTTCATGCTGTTAAATTTTTTGGTGTCGGTGTGCGCGCGCATCGTAAAAATTCACTCTCATCATTTTTCTCATCGCGCCAAAAGAAGTATAACTTCAAAAAATGAAATGGACCGTAAGTCAAAGTAATAAGACTTTTAAATCGCAGATTTATTTGTATGCATACAAATTCCATCATTAAACCCAAAATAAGGAAAAATAAACTTTATTCCAAGAAACTAATTTAGTAAATAACAATCCATATACAGCTTAAATTAAAATTTAGTGTATGTAGGTATTATCACAACATTGTACACACATGTATTATAACAACATAATATTCTAATTGGGGTGTCTGAGGGTGTGCGTTAATTACGTTACATGTTGTATATCATTATTCCGGAAGACGCAGCATGGGCAAGAACCTTCAACATGCAAGGCAAGCATTTACAAAGCACACCATCTGGCCCGTCATGGCTTTTGTAAACACTGACTCCTAATGAGGACTTATGGATAAAATAAACAAATTATTATTTGAAAATTATTATTTTACGGTTGGCGTGGTTGGTAAAAGCTGGCCTTTCAAGCAGAAAGTCGTAGGCTCGATTCCCACTCAGGACAAATATTTATGTGGATGAAAATGTCTGTTTGTCCTGAGTATGGGTGAATTTAAAGTAGTATATTGTAATATATCAGTTATCTGGTTTACATAGTACAAGCTATACTTAGTTTGGGATCAGATGGCCGTATGTGAATAATGTCCCAGGATATTATTAATATTATTACTGTAATACTTGAACAGACCAAAAGAAATGTCTCTCAGACAATAAGTAATAATGCGCCGTAAATTGTCTGAAACAGACGCAAAGGCCATATATATGGCGGTCACCGTAGCCTAGTTGGTAGTGCTCCTGCCTACGAAGCTGGTGGTCCTGGGCTCTAATCCCGGTAAGTGCAAATATTTGTGTGATGAGCACCAATATTTGTTTCTGAGTCATGGATGTTTTCTATATATATATAAGTATTTATCTATCTATATAAGTATGTATATCATAACCTGGTACCCATAGTAAAAGCTTTGCTTAGTTTGGGGCTAGGATGAACTGTGTGACATTGTCCCTAGATATTATTATTATTATTCCAAATTATTTATTTATAACTCTTATTTTAACATATTTATATCTATAAAATTGAAACAAACAATAATATATAAATAAATATGAAAAAAATAGAGGTCCTCCAGCGGCGAGGTTTGACACCCTAGGCCGCCGGTGGTCAGGGCGACAGGGTAAGGAACCTCCTTACTTATTATTATTATTATATGGACAGACTGAGTTCAATGGGTATTTTTTTTATGTCAGAGGGCGACAAACGAGCAAGTGGGTCATCTAATGGTAAGTGATCACCGCCGCTCATGCACACTTGCAATACCAATGTAGTCGCTGGTGCGTTGCTAGCACCTTTAAAATTCAGCAAACAATTGTTGCTGAACCTTCCTCCCACCCCGATGAGGTCTGACGACCTTACTCACACGCAGAAACACAACATTAAAATTACATACATAGACTCACGCCTGTTTCCCAGAGGGGTAGGCACAGAAAACAGACTTCCATTTGTCACGATCTTTGCATACTTCTTTTGCCTCGATTACTGTCATTATATTCTTCATACATGCTCGCCGGTTTAGGGTACTTCTGACCTGCCCTTTCTTGAGAACATCTCCAATTTGGTCAGAGAATGTTCGACGCGGTCTTCCCCTTCCGGTTGTCCCATTCACACAGGCCAGGTATACTTCTTTTGTCAATCTTCTTTCATTCATCCTTTCTAAATGGCCAAACCATCTCAGCATGCCTTTTTCAATCTTTGTGACTACATCCTCTTTCACACCACAACGCTCTCTTACATCAGTATTTCGAATTCTGTCTCTCAAAGTCACACCACACATACTTCTCAGAGCTCTCATTTCCACTGCATTTATTTTACTTTCATTCTTTTTCTGCCATACCCAACTTTCACTTCCATACATTAAAGTTGGCACTAACACTCCATCGTGCACGGCTAGTCGAGCCTTCTTTGATACTTGCTGGCTACTCATAAAGGCGTGTAGTGCCCCATTCACTCTGTTCCCCGCATTTACTCTTCTAACAATATCTTTTTCATATTTGCCATCTCTCGTAAACAAAGTTCCCAAATATACAAACTCATTCACCTGTTCGACTTTCTCTCCTCCAATCACAATATCACACGCTGTCGTGTATTCATCCCTCTCAAATACCATTACTTTCGTCTTACCTACATTCATTTTCATCCCTTTCCTTTCAAAAGATTCATGCACACATGTTACCATCACCTGCAACTCGTCCGCCGATGATGCAAGTAAAACTTGATCATCAGCGTAAAGCAGACATTTGATGAGTAACTCATTCATCCTTACACCGCGTTCACTTTCTTTCAAATCTTTTAAACAGCTATCCATGAATAGGTTAAACAACCACGGTGACGCTACACATCCCTGTCTAACACCCTTTTGGATGCTAAACCACTCGGTGTATGACCCGTTAATCCTCACGCAAGCTCTGGAATCCCTATAAAGAGATTTCAGTGCTTGAACCAGGTTGTCGTTCAATCCATACATGGACAGTACCGACCATAGTTCACTCCTCAACACTCTATCGTAGGCCTTTTCTAAGTCTACGAAGGCACAGTAAACCTTTTGGTTTTTGCCCAAAAACTTCTCTACTATGCTTCGCAGAGAAAAGACCTGATCCGTGCATCCCATTCCTTTCCGAAAACCCGCCTGTGCATCCCATATTTTCGCATCGGTTTCTTTCACAACTCTTTCAACCAATACTTTTGCATACAACTTACCAACGACGCTCAGCAGACTAATGCCCCTATAGTTTTTACAGTCTTGCCGTGAGCCTTTCCCTTTGTAAAGAGGTACGATGACAGCCTTGCACCAATCACTTGGCACTTGGCCGGTGGTATAGCATAAATTGAAAAGGCTGCACAGCTGACTCGCTATGACGCCATGTCCAGCCTTCAGCATCTCGGAAGTTATCCTGTCATACCCTGGTGACTTACCTGATTTCATACCCTTAATAGCTTTCACAATCTCATCCATGCCAATGTCATCTTTACATTTGTTCTTGTCTATACTTAGTGAACTACGTTCACTCTCTGTTACACCTCTTTCATATAAACTTTCAAAATACTCCTTCCAACGTTTTAACACGCATTCTTCCCCTTTCACTATATTTCCATCTTGGTCTCGTATGGATTTCAGTTCCGAGGTTTGAGTTATGCCTCTTACTGATCTAACGGATTTCCAGAAAAACTCAATGTTCGTCTGAAAATCCTTAGACAACCTTCTATCAAAATTATCCTTTTGTTCATTTTTCTTTTCGTTCACCACATCCTTTACAATTCCTTTCATTTTCCTATAATCATTCCAGGCCCTTTCTATATCCTCATTCGTCGCCTTATGCATTCGTTCGTTTGCTCTGGTGGCTAGCCAGTCTTACCACGCTTTCTTCTTTTCACATACAACTTTTTGTACACTTTTATCCCACCAAATATTCTTCATCTTTCTTCCTCTTCTTCTCTTTATTACACCACATACTTCACCAGCTACACTCACCACACTTTCTTTGACTACCTTCCATAGCTCTTCTACTTCTCTTATGTCTTCAGATCCCTCTAACTTCTCAACCAACTTACTTTTGTACTCATCTGCCACTTCTTCCTCTTGCAGTTCCTCTACTTTTATTCTCTCTAGTACACTTTTAGTCTCAGGGATTCGGTGGCGCCATCCTTTGAATAGACCACTTATTCGGCTCATTACCAGAAAGTGGTCTGTATGGATTGCGGTCCCACGATAGACTCTTGTGTCTAGAACATTCTTTCTCAGTCTTTCATCTACAATCACGAAGTCAATCATACTCTTTCTCACATTTTTCCTCTCTCGTGTAAACGTATGGATTCTTTTATGTTCAAACATAGTATTTGTAACACAAAGACCCCATTCCAAACATATCTCAAGCAGACTGTACCCATTCTCATTCTCACTCTCGTCACCGGATTGACCTAGTACTCTTTCAAAATCATCAAGTTTTACCCCAACCCATCCATTAAAATCACCTAACATTATTACTCTTTCATTATACTGACTTAACCGCAACACATCTGTCAGGGTCTCCCAGAATGCCTTTCTTTCCTCTTGTTCTCGCTGTATTACAACTTTAAAATTAAAATTATTAATGTTATTATTATGGAATGTCTTCTGTAAGGTGGGAATACTTCCCCAGTCGGGCTGCTCTTCGAGCGAATTAACGCTGTGTCCAACCTGTCTTAAACCTGGTGTTTAGTTCTGGTGTTTACCATTTTGAAACCCTTTGCAATTTGCATAACCCAAAAAATTGGAGATCATATAAACATTATGAACACTGCCTCCTTGGTCTACGTGTTCAACCGCAGATGATGAGTTCCTGGGTTCAAATTTGGGATTTTTCCGTAAAAATGAATTTCTCAGTATCAGCCTGAAGTCTGGGAGTTGGCGGTATTACACCTTCATGCCGAGAGCACGTAAAGCCGTTAGTCCTGTACCTGACGCGTTACCGGTCGTGTCGCTAGTCATCCCATCGAATCAGGAGAGTGATGGAATAGAAAGTGCCCCTGTGCGCGCACACTTGTGCACTATAATATGTCCTGCGCAATGGGCTAGTTTCCACTGAGACTGGCCGCCGTGGCCGAAATTCGATCGTGAGGATATTATTATTATAAACAACTGCACTAGGTACAGACAAACATACCGCATGTTATATCATTCTAGATAAGGACACTGTACCTATTTGTACCACACGATTTTATCCCAAACCGCATTGCACTGATAGTTGATATATTCTCATGAGAGCTTCCGTTATATCTTTGATATTAAAATGACCTACTATTATCATTGCCAAATGTTATTGTTAAATATTATGACGTCATAATGATCTTCATGTTTTTAACCCCTGACACAGAAGAGGAGTGTTCTAAGTTTCACGTCGATGTTGTCACCAAGGTAACCACTGCCCATACGATAAAGAAAGAAAGAGATAAATGTCACTAACACTTTTTATTTGTTTTTTTAAAGACAGCGTCCGCACTAGGGACACTAATCCCTGTGTCGCGGGGTACTTTACAAACATATAATAGACGGACACAAATTACATTCAGACTCAGAACATCTATGTATTTCTTTGACGGGCCTGTTGGCGTGGTTGGCAAATGCTTGCTGAAGGTCGTGGGTTCGATTCCCACCCAGGGCAACATTTCTGTGCAAGAACATGTCTGTTTGTCCTGAGTCTGGGTGTAATTTATCTATATAAGTATGTATTTACAAAAGAAAAGTAGTGTATGTAGTATATCAGTTATCTGGTTTCCATAGTACAAGCTCTGCTTAGTTTGGGATCAGATGGCCGTGTGTAAATAATGTCCCAGGATATTTATAGTTATTTATTTATGGGTCACACAAATAGTTGTCCGGCGCGGGACTCGAACCCGCGACACGAAGCGGCGAGGCGACTGTCTTAGCTGCTGCGCCACACATGCAGTAAACACTTGTTAATTGTTATTATTAGTACATTTAATTTTGTTATGAAAATGCAATATAGTAAATTTGTTGTGTACACCCGCAACTACCCATCTCTGTAACTCCTCTATTCTTTCAGTACCTAGGTTGCCTGGAAGAGATCACACCTTGTGATAAGGCCGCCATTTGTACTGTATTAATTTGTATATGTTGTCAGTTTGAATTGTTTCTTTAGGTGTACAATAAAGAGTTTTATCTATCTATCTATAGAAGCTTGAAACTGAAGTGATAGTGGGCGGGGCACATAGCTCATAGAACCGATGGCCGTTGGGACACAAAGTCATTGGGTCACTGGAAACCGCTGGTGGCGGATAGCGCAACACCGGTAATTGTGAAGTTCTTTAATAAAGCAATTATCGATGCCAATTAGCCTAGGTTAGGTAGTTATAGTAATTATATATATAAGATTCTATAACAAACTTCCTAATGATATTAGAGAATTGTCTACGAATAAGTTTAAAAGAATTATTAAAGCCAAATTGTGTAGCAGGGCATATTACAAAATTTCTGATTATTTAAGTGATAAAAGTGCTTGGGATTGAGTTGTTCTGAGTCAACACACATGATTGTAATTAATCTTAAGTGTATTTTATTTTAAAAAAGGATTCCTACTGAGTTTTCTGGCAGTGTTTCTCAGTAGCTGCCACGTCATGCACTGCACGGTAGGGTAAAAAAATATGATGATTCCACATAAATGTAAAATTTTTACGGAATAAATGATTTTAACTTTGACTTTAACATTATACCCGACAAATTAACATAATAAAGTTAACCCGACTACCCTCTTGTTCTAGTGGTTAGTTTGTTTTTATGTTTTTTATTTTCATTAAACTTATATTAGATTTACAATAATACATGCCGTACCACGAAAACCTCACAGGGTTTATCTGGGTACCGGCGAGTGACCCTGGCTGCTAAGCCAGAGGTCGTGGGTTTGTTCCCCATTCAGGACTAATCTTTATTTGATGAGCACGATTCATTGTTCTGTGTATGGGTGTAATTTATCTATAATGTGTATGTATTTTGAAATATGTTTGAATGGTACAACCGGAAGGTCAACACTGCGTAGAACATTCTCTGACCAAATTGGTGACGTTCTCAAGAAAGGCCACGTCAGAAAGTACCCTAAACCGTTGAGCATGTATGAAGAATATAATGACAGTAAACGATACAAAATGTGCAAAGATCGTGATAAATGGAAATCCGTTGTCTCTGTCTACCCATCGGATATAGGCGTGAATCTGTGCATGTATGTTCTGAACATTTTAAAAACAGAAAGACGCTGGGGCAGAAAGATTCTGGAAACCACGCAGCGTGGGCAGGCCCCTTTCATGATGTACCGATAATTTTGTGAGGGTCGCTGGAAGTCAGAATGTGGAGATCTTTGGGAGAGGCCTTTGTCCAGCGCTGGACGTAATTCAGCTGATATGATAATGATGATGATGATGTTGAAAATAAGTGGTTTATTCATATATCTTTCCTAAGCATAGACAACGATGCGTAATACTATATACGCACCCAAAATATCTAACGGACCATTGTAGTTAGCAAATCGTATCGTTTACGCAGATATTGCTCAACAGATCGAGTAGCCAGCGTTAAGATAACGCTGCCAAACTTATGAAACGTTTAAATAAAAATTATAATAATACGTATTTCGGGTGGAATGTGTTTGCATATTTATTTATTGTAGAGAAACACTGGATGGTGCAGTTTTGAAAACGAGAGGTTGATGAGCGTGGTCATAGAAGGGCATCACCTAAGCGAGGTTTTTTGAATGTTTTATCACTTTGCAATACTTTATCAGTAAGTTGTGCGTTTTATACTATTATTTATGAGAATTAAACATATATACATTTTGATTGAGCGTGGAAATTCATTATAGTTGTATTCCGCAACTTCCAGGCTACTGCTGGGTGTTTTTGCTAGACAAAGAATTTTGAAAGCCCACATTTTGGCGTATTGGCCTGACACGAGACTTGAGTCCAAGACCTCATTGTCTGCGTTCCCATTAGACTAACCGCGTACGTATGTAAAAATAATATAATATTCCACCAGGAGGACCTGGTCAAATTTCGACTATGGCGGCCAGTCTTACGTACACAAGCGTGTGCACAAACACAAGTACACTTTCTATTCCATCAGTGCCATGATCCAATGAGACAGCTCGCTGGTACGAGCGGAAAGAATTCAGGGTACTATACCCGATGGCTTTACTTACTCTCCGAAGGACGGGAGTCTAACACCGTCAACTACTAGACTCCGAGCTGATACTGGAAATGCGTTTGAGCAGTAACATCTCAATATGACTTTCTTTGGCTCGATCCGGGATTTGACACCGGTTGAACACTTGATCGGTATACCAACGAGGCCGTTAGACAGCCAGTATGTAGATAATCTATGGTCTCACCGTTTTTGCCGGAGCCACATCCATGCGTTTCTATATCCGTCGTATGCTCATAAGTCCGTAAAGTAGTATCAAGGTCTGCAGAGCAACTTCGGAACTCATCTCGCGTGGCTTACGAAACTAACTTGACACTGTTACGATATGACCCCTTTCATATTTCGGCTAGTTTATTATTTTTAATTAAGCTATTAGCAAACCTTTTTCGTTGCGGAGCTGATATTTTATTGTTTTAGAGTATTATATGCCACTTATAAAATAGAGAATTAAGATATATTTTTTTATTGAAGAACAAAGTGTACATAACGTATGATAATAATGGTTAGAAGCAAGTACAGTACAGTAACATGACTTTTACGTCATGTAAAAAACTATATGATGGTTGCGTCATGTAAGAAAAGTGGTTAGGCCGTTGGACTGAGGAGGCAGTCTCGGGATCAAACTCAATTAAATTAAGAGATAAAGAGATTATATAATATATTTGCGCCGTTTTGAGTGGAGACGCTTGGGCCATGGGGTCCGAGAGCGCGCGTCTTTTTTCGCAAATTATCTAAACACTTGGTCGACGCTACATGCGGCCAGAGGGCTGGACAATTTTTTGGATAACATCCAGCGTGGTAATGCGGCCTGCATTCTGGGCACGATGCTCAAAGGCAGCGATGCCGAAATTTCTTTCGACGCCCAGGGTCTTTATCCCAGACTCCTTAAATTACCCTAGACTAAGGCTTTTATATATATTGTAAATATTATTTAATTTCTACATTGTTTTATTGGTATAATCAATTTCTTCATCGTATCAAATATTTTTGATTTCATGGCCACTGAGATATAAAATATATATCAATGTTCATTGCTTATTCTATCCTTAATCATAAATACAACATACATTTAGTTATATTAAATTAAGATATTAATAACGTATTAGAAAACAATTATCTTGTTTATAATGGTGTACCAAAACATCGTGAGGTAACCTGCTTTTCTGAGAGTTCTACAAAATGTACTGACGGCATGTGAAGTTTACTTACACGCACTAAGGCTGAGATCTATAGAGCGTACTTAGGCTTTGCTCAGACTTTACTTAGACAGAAGTTAATGCATGGAACGAAATTACAATTGGTGTTTTGACTTTGTCTGTCTTAGCTTATGCTAAGCATAATCTTAACTTCAAAAAGTGTATAAATACCAAATCAAAGTATAAGCTTAGCATACATTTAGCACAGTTTTACGTAAGTAAAGTTTGAGCAAAGTCTAAGTACGCTCTATAGATCTCAGCCTAAGTGTAAGTAGACTTCACATGCCGCCAGGACATACACACTTGGGTTGGGTTACCATATGTAAAGAGAGGGATGCCTGTCTATGGTACCTAAATTGCCTGAATTTGCAGAAAAATGCCTGTCTGAAGCAAAACGCTGTAGGTAATTAGTAAAAGCCGACAGATTATAATGAAGAAGGTTATTTATTACTGATATCTGTCAGAGGACATTGTTTTTTTAATAGTTCTTCATTTCTAATGTATAAACGTAAAAATCTTCACAAGATGCAGTTTTGTAATTTTCCTTTGCAATCAATATAGCTTTTACTGATTCAATTGTCAGCCGATTTCTTTCTTTACTCCACTTCATTGTCGAGAGCCTGCGAAAATGCCGGTCTCAGACCAATGCCGGCCGCACGCCTGTCTAAACCTTAAAATGCCTGTCAAATGCGGCTAACGCCTGTCATATGGTAATCCTATACACACTAGCGTGGTGGAATATGGTATATCCCCTCCCATTGTGAGTGGAGGCCCTTGCCTGCAGTGTATTGATAATAATAATAAACATAATATATTTTTTTAAGACAACCCCTGCACTGGGTAATCCAATTATGTCGCGGGGTACTTTTACAAACATATAATAGACGGACAAAAATTCCCTCCATTCCTCCTCAGAAAAACTATTTATGGGTCACACAAATAGTTGTCCGGCACACGAAGCGGCGAGGCGACTGTCTTAGCCGCTGCGCCACACGTGTAATTTTGGCGGTCACCCATCTATGGGCTGACTGCGACCTCGACGCTCACTTACGTACCGGTAATAATAGAGTTGTTTTATCATCATTTATGTAACTAAATGGGTTTAGTTCAAACCCTATAATTAGAGGTAATTAGTTAATTTAATCGTGTCTTCAATAATATCACAATGATATCCAACCCAGTATAACTAGTTCTTTAGTAGTAGTTAAGCATGTTTAATTGGTTCAGTTAATGGGGGAAGAGTTTCCAGATAATTTAGTATCAAATATTCACTTACTTACTTATCGTATGGACACCATTATAAAGTCAACGCCCGCACTAGGGAATCTAATGCCTGTGTCGCGGGGTACTTTACAAACATATAATAGACGGACGCAAATTACCTCCAGACTCAGAACAACTATTTATGGGTCACACAAATAGTTGTCCGGCGCGGGACTCGAACCCGCGACACGAAGAGGCGAGGCGACTGTCTTAGCCGCTGCGCCACACGTGCAGTCCAAAGTTTTGCTGGATGATAACTCATAGTTGAGTTAAGCTCGCCTCTGTATATAATGACACTATCTATTTTCGTTAACTTAGCATTTTTTTATATAATAGCAAGGCTATTGAGAAATTGTAACCTGATTGTAGTCACAGCCGTCCATTGACACTCGAAATGCACAGAGGAGCGCAAGTGCGTTGCCGGCCATTAATAAAAACGCTCGCTTCTTGAAGGTTGATATGTCATACAGAAAAGAAAATACCTCCGCAGTCAATGTCTTTGTGTAATAAAGAAGACGAAGCTTTAATTCCCCGAGGTATGAGTGTATAACCATGGAAATTTATAGACCCTAGGTTGCTAATGGATGTCTTTAGTTGAACTGGCTATCGCTAGTCTTATAAGGCGTATGTTATGTGTACCTATATAATAAATATCATTAGCCCATCTCATCCCGTGGGGGGCTTAGAAATCGTCCGAGGGAATACCTATCAGAGAACGGACAGCACGTTTTTCTGTGAACTATGACCGTCAAACTGCGATCGCCAACCCGTCTGCCAAGCGTCGCGGTCGCGATTATGGCATATTCGGGGAGGCTTTTGTTTTTTGACGTACTTTGGCTGATATATATATATGTGCATACATGATAATAGATAGATAGATAACACTTTATTGCACCAAATCGGAACATACATTGAAACATAACTTAGCTTATATTATGAGGTACAAACGGCGGTCTTATCACTAATATAGCAATCTCTTCTAGACAACCGTTGGATTAACCAAAGTAATGACATAGACTTAAACACATAGTATGATTCAAAGCTTTGCTGTTTGGTAAGCTTAAAGTTCAATAACCGAAATCAGATAGATATTATTATGATCACGGAGACACTTCCTCTTTAGATATGGCTAGATTCGGCAATACGTGCTTGTGGTACACAAAATTAAACGTACCTATGAAAAGCATTTGCAACGTTTTGCAATATGAATAAGAATATAGTAGATATGTATACAGTTTTATAAGTACAACGTGTAACGATTACTACTTTCACTGTAACACTGTGATTCACACATCAAATGTGTCTAGGGTGAAATTAATTTTTTACTACAAAAAAAACAATGAATATTTTTACCAAAACTAGTCTTCCAGACTGACTTGTTACATGAATTTTTATGTTTAAGTTAACAAGTGATGCCTGTATTTTATACAGAGCACACTTTACTTTACAACATAGATTAGCCATCTGCGCGGAACTAGTATAGTGCGCAAACACAGGGGCACCTTCTATTCCATCACTCTCATCATCCGATGGGACGACTAGCGACATGACCGGAAAGAGTTCAGATACAGGAACGACGGCTTTACGTGCTCTCCGAGGCACGGGGGTGTAATACCACCAACTTCCAGACTTCGGGCATCAGCCCGTATATTTCTCAATATCACTGAGAATTTTCTTTTTATGGAAAAATCCCAAAATCACTTTTTGGCCCGACCCGGGATTTGAACCCAGGACCTCATTATCTGCGGTTGAACACGCTACCGCTAGACCAACGAGGCAGTCAAAATTATTAATTGGATACACTTATTGGTCTGAGCCGGAATTTTGTCACTGACTGTAGGTGCACTTCTTAGGCCCGATGCATAATCAAATCTCAGTAATAGATACAGTAACAAGTAATTGAAAAACCAAAGAGCTGTGCTAATATAAGATCCTTTGCTACGACATGCGCCATCGCGAAAGTGGCCGGATGTCTACGCGTGCCGATGAGCGCGTGCGCATAGCTAATGCCCTGTCAAACTTTTCTCCATAGGAATTTTTAATGGTACACAAGAGTTCATTCATTGCATTGACCCATAGAGAAAAAAATTGTCTATGTAATCGGTTTATAGAAATAATAATAAAACTGTATTAACACAGAAAAATACTATTTTACTGTTTCTTTTATATAGAGTAGTTTTCGGAAGAAGAAAGAGTTTGCTTTTATTTACTCCTTTCCCAAAACCTACAATGTTTTTTTTATAATGGTTATGTAGTATTAGTAAGCAGGTTTATATATATATTTATTCACCACTGGTAGATTCTCTTTTGTTTTTATTTTTGTATTATTTTCATTTCCTTAGTTTATTCTTATTTCAAATTGTTGTGCATTATTTGTAACCCATTACAGCTCTCATGGTAGGTTCTCGAGTGGCGACCACGAACCGGAAGACGCAGCGTGCGCAGGCCCCCTACAAGATGGACCGATGATCTTGTGCGGGTCGCTGGAAACTGCTGGATGCGAATAGCACAAGACCGGCAACTGTGGAGATCTTTGGGGGAGGCCTTTGTCCAGCAGTGGACGTCTTTCGGCTGATATGATGATGATGATGACAGCTCTCATTCTGACAAAGGTTGGCGTTAATTTCCCTTTTTGTTAAATAATCTGCTCATTATAAATTTAATCTTAATTGAACTCAAGATAAATATTAAAAAGGTATGCTAAAACTAACTTTAGAATTTCCAGTGTGCAGAATATAAGGATAATAAAGTAATACAGAGTTTACTATTACTTGATTACCTTACTGACTCAGTTCATTTGTTACAACTTTATCGCAACACCAAATATGGTATAAAAATAATTAATACCTTTTTAGAAACTAGCTGTGCCCCGCGGTTTTATCCGCGTTAAATGTTAAAATTATCACAGCTCCTCCCCCGAAGCGATAGCGTATTAATATGTAGCCTATATATTGACCCGACGTCTTAGTAACATTCATGCAAAATTTGAAGTAAATCCATGCAGTACTTTTCGAGTTTAGCCCGGACATACATACAGACAAACAGACAAAAATTCTAAAAACTATATTTTTGGCTTCGATATCAATTGTAGATCACGGCTCAAGTATCCTTTAAAAAAAAATATTCAATGTACAGTTTTGACTTTCCTACGATTTTATTATATGTATAGATTAGCAGCGGTATTACCTAACGAAATAAACTTACCAAGGATTAAGATTACAATGTAGTATCAAACTTGGAATTTATAAAATGTCCTGCAGAAAAAGCACGGTAAAGAAGACTCAAGTCTCTTTAAAGGAATTTGACCAATAACATCACAGAAATAAGCTGTGTGGTTGACGGCCATAAAGAATATCGCCACCTGCACCACTGTATGGGGTTAATATGACAATAATTTCCATAGTTATAATTATTTTGACAAAAAAATACCTATTTTAAAAATGATATAAATCGATTCAGTAAACGATTCTGATCAAACTATTTTCAGGATGTGCGTTAATTAAGTTACATGTTGTATATATAGCTCTCATCCCGTGGGGGGACGTAGACGTCGTCTCGAATTCTACGTCCCCACACGGGTCCTTCTTAAATGATGACCGTGCTTGGCTTCAGGCCACGCTTCCTGTGCGCCTGGGTGGTCTCGGCATCCGCCAAATTTCTAGTGTTAGTTTACCGGCGTTCCTGTCCTCGGTCCACTGTACCAAAGAACTAATCAGCAAAATCCTTTCTCCTTCTCAGATTAGTTCAGAGTTAAGGTGCTTGTCCGATGCCTTGAACGCTTGGAAAATGACTGTTCCAAGTTTAAACCTACCCGTAAACCTGTTCTCTCATAGACAGTGGGACCAGCCACTCTGCGAGTTAGTGAGTAATAATCTCGTTAATACATGCACTAACTACGCGGAGCGCGCTCGTTTGCTGGCTGTGGGAGAGTGGGAGTCGGGTCTGTGGTTACAGGCGTTGCCGTCACCCAACATTGGTACTATGTTGGAGAACGGCACCTTCCGTGTCGCTGCCGGTCTCCGCCTGGGTGTCCCATGCGTTGCTCCGCATCGTTGTAGGTGTGGGGAAGCGGTCAATCAATTCGGACACCACGGTCTATCAAGTTGTAGGAGCGCGGGCAGAATCGCACGTCACGGTAATATCAACGATATACCCCGCGGGCTCTTTCCAGTGGTGGCGTCCCAGCTGTACTTGAGCCAAGTGGTCTGGCTCGGGATGATGGGAAGAGACCAGACGGTATGTCTTTGTTACCGTGGAAGATGGGAAGGCCTTTGGTGTGGGACGCTACATGCGTTGACACCCTTGCACCTTCTCATCTTCCCCAAACGTCCGGATCTACGGGCGCTGCTGCTGCATCAGCAGAAACCCTCAAACGGCGCAAATACACCAACCTCGTTGGAAATTATGTATTTGTGCCTTTTGGGGTCGAAACGCTAGGGCCGTGGGGACCTAACGCACGTTTATTGTTTCGGGAAATTTCGAAACGTTTGATTGACGCTTCCCGTGACCAGAGAGCTGGCCTTTTTTTGGGTCAAAGAATCAGCATTGCCATACAGCGTGGCAATGCGGCCAGCCTTCTGGGCACGTTACCTCCCGACGATGCGGAGGAATTCTACGACGCCCTATAACTTAGTTATAGTAGTTAGTTATTATAGTTAATTTAGCTGATATTTTTCTGTTTAGTTAAGTTTGTTAAGTTAATTATTTAAATATGTATTTCTTTATTTTCACATAATAATTGAATAAAACCCTTAAATACATAGAATAGTCATGGATGTTCCATGACTCAGAAACAAATATTCGTGCTCATCACACAAATATTTGCACTTACCGGGATTCAAACCCAGGACCACCAGCTTCGTAGGCAGGAGCACTACCAACTAGGCTACGGTTGTATATACCAGAGAACGGGCAGCAGCGTTCACCTAAGTACCATGCCTACCTTACGGCGATCGCCAACCCGTCTGCCAAGCGTGGTAATTATGGCATGTCCTCCCAAATGATGGGGGAAGACTTTGTCCAGCAGTGGACGTCTTTCGGCTGATGTGATGATGATGATAGTGGTAGTGCTCCTGCCTACGAAGCTGGTGGTCCTGGGTTCGAATCCCGGTAAGTGCAATTTTTTGCGTGCGTATTATTATTATGATTTATCTATCTATATAAGTACTAGCGGCCCGGTACGTGCTTCGCTACGCTTTTAAGTATTAGTACAAATTGTTTGTATATGGGAGTATATAAAGATGTTGATTTTACACTTTTTCAAGCTTTTTTTTTAATTTTCTCTACGTACAAACCTTCCCTGGACTTCCATGAATAATTCAAGACCAAAATTAGCCAAATCGGTAAAGGCGTTGTTGAGTTATAACATTACAACGAAAAGTGGCGTTGATTTTTATATATATAGATGTATATCGTCGCCTGGTACCCATAGCACAAGCTTTGCTTAGTTTGGGACTAGAATGATCTGTGTGACATTGTCCCTAAATGTTATTATTATGATGAATCACGGAAAAACACACGAGAAATAGCCAGATGATATGTGTGTTGTTGGTGTCATCTGTTACGGTAAGTGTTTAGTATCAGTTGAGCCGTAAGCTTGTCTTACTTACTTATCGTTATGGGCAGTGGTTACCCTAGTGTCAGAGTTGTTCAAACCGCCCCGTAGGCCTCTGACATGGCTTAACGACTGTTGTCTAATGACGACTACAACCGGGACCGACAGCTTAACGTGCTCTCCGAAGCACGGAGACGCTCAGGAATTAAACCACTTTGGCGGTCACCCATCTATGAACTGACCGCGATCCTAGTTGCTTAACCTCGCCGATCCCTTACAGACCGGTAAGAGCATCTAGCTATGAGCTATGAGCGTAAGTAAGCTTGTTTACCGACGGTTGTATCGTCAAAAATATTTTATTAATATTTATGTGGAACTAATCAGAAACCGTTCCTTTTTCATTAGAATTATTTTAATCGGTTCTGAAGCAACGGAGACGGCCTATAACACAAAACAAAATAAAGTCGAATTGATAAACTCTTCAAGTCGATTGTAACATACAACCGACTTCGTTAACAACATTTTGATGGAACATTCGCTATCGAATCACAAGCTACGGACTAATAGCGTATCATACATATAAATAAAAATTCAGTAAAACTGATAACCTCCTTATTTGGAAGTCGGTTCGAAACATCCACTTTCATTCGAAAGTTTCACTTCTCTTTCTAACATCTGATTCGAACAACATTTATATTTTTCAAATTCAAATTCAATTTAAAATTCATTCATCATCATCATCGTCGTATCAGCCGAGACACGTCCACTGCTGGACATAGGCCTCCCCCAAAGAGCTCCCCAATCGCCGGTCTTGCGCTATCCGCATCCAGCAGTTTCCAGCGACCCGCACAAGATCATTGGCCCATCTTGTAGGGGACCTGCCCACGCTGCGACTTCCGGTTCGTGGTCGCCAGTCGAGAACTTTTCTGCCCAAAATTCATTATTTCCGTTAAAATGACACACACAATTAACACTAAAAAGATGTAAAAACAACCCTCTTTTTTGATCAACTTAAATAAGGACCATTAATTATCGAATAAGGAAAGACTGATCAGAAAAGCAATTTATAAACATTGCTTCCATCCTTGCAAACATCTTCAATAGCTGTGTAAGTGATGGCGTCTTTCCAGACCTTATGAAAATCAGTAAGGTAGTACCTGTTTTCAAATCAGGTTGTTCAAATAATGCCACAAATTATCGACCCATCTCTATACTGCCAGCGTTAAGTAAAATATTTGAAAAGCTCATGCTCAGCCAGATGTTGTCGCACTTTAACATGAATGGGATATTGCATGACAAGCAGTTTGGGTTTACAAAGGGCCGTTCTACTCAGGATGCGGGGTGTACACTAATGAAGTCTATATTGGAGGCTTGGGAGGGGTCGCAGGATGCGCTGGGAGTTTTCTGCGATCTCTCTAAGGCTTTCGATTGCGTAGACCACCATACGCTCATTGTGAAACTAAAATACTATGGAATTTCTGGCACATCTCTTGATCTTGTAATGTCCTATTTATCAGGTCGAGAACAACTGGTTTCAATAGACGGGGTAAATTCAACACAACATTCTGTCAAAATGGGGGTGCCCCAAGGATCGATTTTGGGTCCATTTTTATTTCTAGTTTATATCAATGATCTCCCATATCTAGTAGAGAAAGTATCAGACATAATTCTTCATATTTAAAGTGAGTAGGAAAGATAAGGACCTTATAGAACCTAATAAAACTCTCAGCCTCATATCAAATTGGTTTTCGGCAAATAATCTTCTTTTGAATGCAGGAAAGACCAAATGCATCAAATTCTCATTGCCGAATGTGACTCATATTAAACCAACGGTTGCACTTAACGAGGAAGTTTTAGATTTAGTTCCTTAGACCGTATTTTTGGGAATAACACTGGACTCAAAATTACAATGGGGTCCTCATATTGAAAAATTATCTGCCAAATTAAGTTCAGCTTCATATGCAGTTTGGAAAATCAGACAATTGTCAGACGAACCAACTGCTAGACTAGTTTGCTTATTTCCATAGCATTATATCCTATGGTATTCTGCTGTGGGGCTCAGCAGCTGACATAAGTGCTATTTTCGTATTACAAAAAAGAGCAGTCCGAGCTATTTATAATCTAGGCAGTCGCGAGTCTCTACGAAGCGTTTTTAAAGAGGTAAATATACTTACTGTTCCATCTGAATACATATATCAGAATATAATGTTTGTGCGGAAAAATTTAGATAAATATAAAAAACGGAGTGACTTGCACAATGTCAATACAAGAAATAAGGACAAACTAGCTATACCACCCTTTAGAGTTAGCAAAACAAAAAAGTTATTCATGGGAAATTGTACTAGGTTTTATAACAAGCTCCCTGTTCATATAACTAAACTACCTGATAATAAGTTTAAGTCACACATTAAACGTGAACTTATGGTTAAGGGTTACTACACTACTAAGGATTACATTGACGATAAAGACATTTGGCGGTCGGCATCTACCTGCACATAGTGCGCTGGAGATCTTATAGCCATAAAGACATGAGTAATCTTTTATGGTACATGAACTATCTGTAATAAAACTATCTATTATTTAAATATTCTACGAATTTCAGAACTGTTGGTTGTGTCTCAAAATGATTAATGTTACTTTTATTTTGACGTTTTTATTTTCTCTTTCTAATATATTAAACCTAAAATAAATAAATAATCAGACAACCGATCGAGCATATATTGTGTTTGCCTGCTAAATAATTACAGTAAGTGGACCAAATCTCGTGTATATGCCCCATTGAGTATGTTTCGCCGGAGCGTCTCAACTGGGCCGTGTTGAAACCGGTAGTAGAGACACCCGCTGAGTTTGTTTCGCTGGGTCTTCTCAGTTGGGGCGCATTGGATCCGGTGGTAGCATTAAAGCGCGACCGTCGTTATTAGTACAAGGTCCGTCATAATAATATCACCCTAATATAGACAGAACCATTGCCAATATGTATTACAAATATTAGACTTAAACTAGATAATTAGACTTAAACTAGATAATTAAACTTAAACATAATCTCTTGACAATAACTTGATACGAGCTAGCTAAATATCATTGCTGATATAAAATAAATTTTATTAATGTTTTAATACTATCAATACATGTGTACCTAAGATCTATGTTACTAGAAATAATAATGTATACAACTATAATACTACAAACATGTTCTGACTATTTACAAGTGCTTTTTTGAAGTCTACGTGAATAAAAACCTTTTTTATTTTTATTTTTTTTTTATAAACAACTAAGAAATCGCGTGACATACATTTGAAGTCGGTACAAATTGGGTCCGCTTTATAATCTGTGTTTTTAAACAAGTTTGACGTCATCGACATCAACCAATAGATAATGCATGATAACTACAGGATATTAATGTAATTCTTATTGACTTATTGACAGCACGTGTGGCGCTGTGGCTTAGACAGTCGCCTCGCCGTTTCATGTCGTGGGTTCTAGTCCCGCGCCGGACAACTATTTATGTGACCCATAAATAGTTGTTCTGGGTCTGGATGTAATCTGTGTCCGTCTATTATATGCTTGTAAAGTACCCCGCGTCACATAGAATAAAATCCCTAATGCAGGCGTTGTCTTAAAAAAATCTATGAATTTAAATAAGGTGATCATTCGTTTGTTTGTTTATAGCTTGATTAGATATATTTTCTATCACATTTATTTTCTAATTTTCGATCAACTGAATTTGTTAGAAGGTGACGTGAGACTGATCCAATACTCGTCTGGGTCCAGAACCTCCATCCTTCTATTCTTTGATTACTAAAGAGAATTTGAATGTTATAGTAATAATAATTAAATCCTGGGACATCATTCACACACGGCCATCTGATCCCAAACTAAGCACAGCTTATATTATGGAAACCAGATAACTGATATATTACATATACTTTTCTTTTGTATATACATACTTATATAGATAATTACACCCAGAAACATAAAAAAACAGACATGTTCATGCAAAAAATATCTTCCTGGGTGAGAATCGAACCCACGACGTGTGGCGTGAAAGGCAAGCATTTACCAAATACGCCAACTGGCCCGTCACCTGATTATAGGTTTTTATAAGTATTTTATTACACCTTGCGTTACATTATTGTAGATTTAGTAGGGATCCTTATTTTTTCCTTGCAATTAAAATAGCCTATATTAATCAATGATAATGTAGTATTCAAATGGTGAAAGAATTTTTAAAATCGGTCCTGTGCTTTTTGAGCCTATTCAGATTCAGATAATTTATTGTGGATCGTAGGTAGGTACAAAATACAGATGTTGAACAATATTTTAAGATCAGCCATGTCCCGCCCTTTGGGCATACAATAATTAACATAACAATTAAAACAATAATTACATAACACAATGTCAATAAATTGATTAAGTAATACATGTCAAATTTAATAACTGTCAAGTTATATCATTAAAAATAATAATAATAAAAATTTCTACATAAATTCGATTTCAGGTATATAAAATGTCAGGACTATTGCTAGAATACTGAACGCATCATGACTGTGGGTATTTATTACATCAGAGTTTTATCAGACAGAAAGTCTTTTACAGAATACTAGCATTTATTTACCAACAAATCATGGAGTCTTTTCTTAAATGCTTTCATTGCTGTTATTGTTCTGATAGCCTCCGGTATATGATTAAATATACGTGAAGCTGAGCAAAAAAAAACTTTCGTGCATAAAATAAGTCTTACTGGGAATCATGTGCAATTTATTTTGGTTCCTTATACGCGTACGATATTCAAAAAACTCGATATTATTTTTAATAAATACTGCGACCTCAAATATGTATAGACAGGGCAATGTTAATATGTTCTTCTTTTAAAAAACAGGTTCACAGGACTCAGTCCGATATATGTTAAATATAGCTCTGATACAGCTCTTTTGCGCAAGGAATGTACGCTCTTTGTCTCTACTATTTCCCCAGAATATCACGCCGTATCTGAGGAATTCTTTACAAACATACATACAAACCTTTCCTCTTTATAATATTAGTACGTATATATTTCATCCATTTACCAAATTGGGGAGCAACACGTTTTCCTCACCTATCTTAAGATAAAAAGTGACGTCGGGTTTTGATATTTAAGGTGGCGTTGCTGTTGAGGAAGTCGCGTTATTTAATGGTGTAATAACCCATATAAGCCATAATCAGATTGAATTTTATTTAATTAATGTATTTAAGTTCATTTCCTTCTAGTAATAATTAAATATTAACTAGACGGCAACCTCTCATCCAGACGGCCTACAAGTTTGTACTGCTCCAGCTCGTGCTCAGCTCGGCTCGTCGGATTACTGCCTGATTCGAAGTGTGATGCCACTCACGCGCCGACTGCGGACTTGCACTGCGGGCTGTCGCCGTGTCTGGCACTACAGGTCAGCAGATTGGGATGAAATGCGAACCTTTTTTTTATCATACCCATGGGGAAAAGTTTGCTTCTCGCTAGAAGACCCTAGTGCTATTGCTGACTCCATTGCGGATGTGGTACTGCAGGGTATGGAACTTTTCATTCCAATCTTTTCAGTGCCCATCGGCGGCAGGTCCCAGCCCTGGTTTGCTTCCTCTTACAAGCTGGCATCTAGCCAAAAGCAAGAAAAATTTCGAGCCTGGGCCGATGCAATAGCTACTAAGGATGCGAAAGCTTGTCAATTGAAAAAGGAGTACAACTTTTCCTCCAGATCCTCAAAAGAGCGCTGGCCATGGCAAAGGCAAAGCACATCGGCAGAATTGGCGAGAGACTTGCTCGTTTACCTTCAGGAACACGCGCCTTTTGGTCTCTCGCCAAAGCTGTTGAAGGGAATTTTTGTTGGCCTTCTTTTCCACCTCTGCGCAAGAGGAACGATGCAATGACTCACGACGCAAAGGAGAAAGCCGATCTTCTGGGTTCTCGTTTTGCGTCGAACTCCACTTTAGACGACGGGGAGAAACCACCGCCAACGATCCCACGGTGTGGCAGCAGTTCACTCAGAAATCCGTGCGAAGTGTACTACTCTCCCTTAACATCCACAAGTCCAGTGGGCCTGACGCTATCCGCCCTATTGTGCTGAAGACATGTGCTCCGGAGTTGGCTCCTGTTATAACGCGTCTTTTCCGACTCTCCTACGAAAAGGGCGTAGTCCCGCAATCATGGAAGACGGCCTTAGTGCACCCCATTCCCGAAAAAGGCGATCGCTCTGATCCAGGTAACTACCGTCCTATTGCCATTACTTCCTTGCTCTCAAAAATAATGGAAACCATTATCAATTGCCAACTTCTACGGTATCTTGAGGATCACCACCTTCCTTATTAGTGACCGCCAATACGGATTTCGTCAGAGTCGGTTTGCTGGTGATCTTCTTGTCTACCTGACCCATCGTTGGGCGTTGGCGATTGAGAGCAAGGGGGAGGCCATGGCGGTAAGTCTAAACCAACTAATTTGGTGCTACGTGTTCTTCAAGGAATTGTTTAATTAATAATTGGCAGTTGTATATTTAATAATTGGCGAGGAAGTTGTTATTAGTCTTGAGATCATCATTTGGTGATGAGAATGTTTCACGAGGTCTACCCCTCCCGGTTGTAACAGTCGCACAAGCCAAAAAAAAAAGATCCTCTTGAGAGATGTAATACTTTTTTTAAAGACTTTACAATCATATAATAATAAGTTCTACGCCTCACCTCTTTCCACTCCTGTGTGCCCCATCAGTTTTTTTTAATACGTCATAAATTGTAAACAGCAATTTACCTTTCATTTAATCAACTGAAATACTTGCTGCTACGGAACCCTTCATGGGCGAGTCCGACTCGCACTTGGCCGGTTTTTTTTTAAGTGTCGTACGTTTCATTCCTTTTAGTTTTTTTAAAAAGTTCACTTGTAAATTTCTGATTACGTCGCTATTAGTCTATTCCTTTCACGCATATTTACAAACGTTCATTCACAAGCCCGATACTTTTACCTTGCTGCTAATTAATTGTAAGCGAGTCGGCACGTGGGTCACTTGGCGACGACCACCGAGGATCCCCGCTAGTGGAAACATCATCGTGGGTGGTAATACTTACTAATTACTTGTCCAACGTGTAATTATATAATAATGTCCTGGGACATTATTCACACGGCCATCTGATCCCTAACTAAGTAGAGACATAGGTCATTTTATTGCCAGAAACTATGTACAGAATAAAGATTTGACGGTCAACGTAACCTAGTTGGTAGTGCTCCTGCCTACGAAGCTGGTAGTCCTGGGTTCGAATCCCGGTAAGTGCAAATATTTGTGTGATGAGCACGAATATTTGGTTCTGAGTCATAGATGTTTTTTTATGTATTTAAGTATTTATTTATCTATATATGTATGTATATCGTCGCCTGTACCCATAGTACAAGCTTTGCTTAGTTTGGGGCTAGGATGATCTGTGTGACATTGCACGATTGGCGATCCGATCCCTAACTAAGCAGAGACATAGATCATTTTATTGCCAGAAACTGTGTGCAGAATAAAGATGTTATAACATTTTAATTGATCAACAGTTACCCATATCGGGCATGCAATATTTTTTCTACCTATCTGAATATTAAATAATTTATTTTTATAAACTTGACAACAGATAAATAACACATCATGATACATTCAATAAATCAGTTGCTTCGATACTTTGTCATAAGAAAAAAGCTCTTTGAGGTCATAAAATACGTTGTGCAATAGCCATCGTTTCAGCAAAGACTTAAACATTTTACCATCAAGTTGTCTAATTTCAAATGGTTACTATGTTACTAAGAGGAAATGAACTTAAATATATTAATTAAATAGAATTTAATCTGATTATGGCTTTTATGGTTTATTACACCATTAAATAACGCTACTTCCTCAAAAGCAACGTCACCTTAAATATCAATACACGACGTCACTTTTTACCTTAAGCTAGATGAGGAAAACGTGTTGCTCCCCAATTTGGTAAATGCATGAAATCTATACAAATAAATGAAATTGGAGTGTCTGTTTGTAATATTGAAATAACCGGTTTTACTTCATAAATATGAATATACAACGTGTAACAGAAAGTGTGAACGTAACTTAAGGGGGTTATAGGGTATCAGGACGGCTACCTATGGACGAAACTTCAAACAGAAATAATCATTTTTTATTCATCTAGTAATTTATTTTTCTATCGACCACCTAAATCAACAAGAAAGATTACCGACATTATGAACAACACTAAAAACTCAGCCGCAAGGGTAATGAACCTTACCGCGAACTCTTTGGGTACCTACTACTTAGACTGTAAATAAAAAGTGTGGTTCTGTACAGTCACATAATTTATTACACGTGTTTATTTTAAGATTCAATCAAATGTTTAACTGAATTTTTGCTCTAATTTTTAACGACATTTTAATCATTCATACTTTGATAACTAGGAAAAATCACTTAATTTAATTTAAATTGATATTCCGCAAGATGTTGGATCTAGGAGAAATAAATAATTTAATTGACTTATGTAACTGCAGATATTTTTTTGTGTGTTAAATAGTAAGAATATTAAATTTTTCTTTCAGTACCTATGTGAATTTAATCTGGCCGGAAACGAATAGGTACTTAATTTTTAATACAAACTATACAAACTAACCAGATAAACCCACGCGGTACGACTACTGATAAATTACGAAAAAATATGTACTAGGCTCATATGAACATTAGGGGACATTTCGAATTCCGTCCTGATTTTGTCGCAAGGAACTCTAATACGGCGGCGAATACAAAGGATTGATGTAGGTAAATAATAAATGGTTAAATATTTTTTAATATTCATCAAAGCGGGCCCCGCGCGCCGCGCCATTTGAATGTGTTCGTGTATAACTCATTGGTCTAGCGGTAGCGTGTTCAACTGCAGATAATAAAGTCCTGGGATCAAATCCCGGGTCGGGCCAAAAAGTGATTATGGGAATAATGAAGTCCTGGGTTCAATTCCCGGGTCGGGCCAAAAAGTGATTATGGGATTTTTCCGTAAAAAGAAATTTCTCAGTATCAGCCCGAAGTCTGGGAGTTGACGATATTACACCCCCATGCCTCGGAGAGCACGTAAAGCCGTCGTTCCTGTGCCTGACCTCTTTCCGGTCGTATCTCTAGTCGTCCCATCGGATCATGAGAGTGATGGAATAGAAAGTGCAGGGGCACTTTAAATTCCACCTTTAAAATTTAGAGTGATACATTCCCTGTAACGACATATTAATCATTCATACAATACATACAAATAAAAAAATATGAATAATGTACTAGGCTCATATGAACAGTAGGGGACATTTCAAATTCCGTCCTGATTATATCCAAAGTTACACTAATATGGCGGCAAAATCGAAGAGTTGATGTAGGTAAATAATAAACGGTTAAATATCTTTTAATATTCATGTAAGCGAGCCGCGCGCGTCGTCGATACCTAGGTGGCTCTTTTGAGTGGCCTCAAAGACGCCGCCAAAGGGGCCGCGTTCGAAGAAAGCCGCCAAATTCATCAAATATTGTGCAATTTCATTTATTTAATAAAAATATTAAAATCATCAGTTGTTCGTAAACTGCTGTCTATTTAGGTCGTGTTTAGTTACTAAATCGTCTAAAATGTCGTTTAGTAATGAGTAAAGTGTTCCGCGAAATCCTTAACTATGTCGTTTAGTGATCATAATAATTTGGAAAATTTCGTGCATTCATCTATGAAAGAATAGCCTCAGACGTGCACTTTGTGATGATGAGGATTCATAGGTCACAGAATTTAAGGCTGTTTAATTACGAGGAACCTATGTCGTGAGGGGTACAGTGTCGCGATGGAGGCCACGCCTCTTTATAACTAAGAAACATGAAAGCTTTACGATTCTATGAATATGTTGTACATGAGAGAGACTCGTGTTAGTTGGCAAGTCTAAGAGTTAAGCTTTCGGTGTCGGTGCAGATTTTAGTGAACGTGAAATAATGAAATTCTGCCATCAGTACCTACTGAAAACAACTTCAACTAGAAGTTAAACTATAAAAAGGATCTCGTAATGTGTTTGTGTATCACGTACTTATACGATGTAAAGTATCCAATAGCTATTCAGCAGTGCTATAAATAAAAACATAACTCTAAAATAAAACAAAATATGTGTAGTGAGTGCAATCGGAATCAAACTACCAGGCGTGCATAGAAACACAGAGGTATGTCAAACAATTTCTAGCGTAAATCAGAATCAGCTGTGCTGTGTTAGTACGGATGTTCGTTATATCGATAAAAATACTTGTCGATATATTGAACGGTATATTATTTTACGATCAAGATTAAAATGATGGTATTTCGGTATGAGATTTTGTGTATAGGTAGGCTTAAGGAGACCGTATATGCCCCTTAAGTTACGTTCACTCTTTCTGTTACACGTTGTATATATACGGTACATACACCAAAATAACATTTTTTTAAATTTTTGTCTGTCTGTCTGTCTGTTTGTTCAGGCTAATCTCTGAAACGGCTGGACTGATTTTGACGGGACTTTTATTGGCAGGTAGCCAATGTAATAAGGAGTAACTTAGGCTACTTTTATTTTAGAAAAAGTCATTTATTTTACAAAAAAGAAAAAAAAAACAAAATAAAGTAATTAACACGCGGACGAAGTCGTTGGCACAGCTAGTCTATACTAATATTATAAGGAGGAAAGGTTTGTATGTATGTTTGTAACGAGTAGGCTCAAAAAGCACAGGACCGATTTTAAAAATTCTTTCACCATTTGAATTCTACATTATCACTGATTAATATAGGCTATTATAATTGCAAGAAAAAAATAAGGATCCATACTAAATCTACAATAATGTAACCCAATCTATACTAATATTATAAAGAGGAAAGGTTTGTATGTATGTTTGTAACGAATAGGCTCAAAAAGCACAGGACCGATTTTAAAAATTCTTTAACCATTTGAATACTACATTATCATTGATTAATATAGGCTATTATAATTGCAAGAAAAAAATAAGAATCCCTACTAAATCTACAATAATGTAACGCAAGGTGTAATAAAATACTTATAAAATATCCTTCATCGGTTGACGGGCCAGTTGGCGTAGTTGTTAAATGCTTGCCTTTCACGCCGCACGTCGTGGGTTCGATTCTCACCCAGGAAGATATTTTTGTGCATGAACATGTCTGTTTCTTCTGAGTCCGGGTGTATTTATCTATATAAGTATGTCTTTACAATAGAAAAGTATATATATCAGTTGTCTGGTTTCCATAGTATAAGCTCTGCTTAGTTTTGGGATCATATGGCCGTGAATATTACATTCAAAGTATTTTTAATAAAATCCAATTCTCTATATTAATCAAAGAATACAACGATCGCACAATTACGTAATGATGGATGGAGGTTCTGGACCCAGACGAGTAT
Organism: Pseudoips prasinana; assembly: GCA_951640165.1. Taxonomy (NCBI): domain Eukaryota; kingdom Metazoa; phylum Arthropoda; class Insecta; order Lepidoptera; family Nolidae; genus Pseudoips; species Pseudoips prasinana. The sequence goes on from OX621254.1 coordinate 14,223,034, forward strand.
TGGATCAATCTCACGTTACCTTCTAACAAATTCAGCTCATCGACAATTAGAAAATAAATGTGATAGAAAATATATCTAACCACGCTTTAAACAAACAAACGAATGATCACCTTGTTTCAATTCATAGAATTACATTAATATCCTGTAGTTATCATGCATTATCTATTGGTTGATGTGGATGACGTCATACTTGTTTAAAAACACAGATTATAAAGCGGACCCAATTAGCACCGACTTCAAATGTATGTTACGCGATTTCCTAGTTGTTTATGAAGGGCTTTTCTGATCATTCTTTCTTAGTTCGTTAGTTAATGGTCCTAATAAAAAAGCTGCAAGAGCCATATATAAACTTGGTCCGCGTGTATCTTTAGAGAAAAGTTTAAAGAAATTAATATTCTGACTGTAGCATGTCAGTATATATAACAATCTAATTTATGTACATAAAAATAATGATTCCGTCTGTAAAAGGAGTGATCCTCATAATATAAATACTAGATAGGTATATGCATAACTTTGTGTTATCTTCTTCCTCACTGCTTACCATTACCTAATTATATTAAAACGACATCCTTACCTACACCCTAAACATGCACACCCTCGCACACACACTCACACAACCACAAACATATACACACACATGACTTATTCAAACACCACACTGTCACAGCCACAAAATTTCATATTTCATAGAAAAGTAAATAAATAACCATCTTGTTATACACACAAATCTCTTCACAAATCGTGCAAATGTAGACGGGACTTACTAGCACAAGTATTTAATACTAGCTGTGCCCCGCGGTTTTACCCACGTTAAAGTTTATAAATTATCACAGCTCCTCCCCCTTAGGCGATAGCGTGATAATATGTAGCCTATATGTTGACCCGACCTCTTAGTAATATTCATGCAAAATTTGAAGTGAATCCATGCAGTACTTTTCGAGTTTAGCCCGGACATACATACAGACAAACAGACACACAGACAAAAATTCTAAAAACTATATTTCTGGCTTCGATATCGAATGTAGATCACGCCCCAAGTATCCTTTTTAAAAAATATTCAATGTACAGTTTTGACTTTCCTACGATTTTATTATATGTATAGATAATAATAAAAAAGACACCCCTTTGTAATAAAACTTGTATTAGTATAAGATACAAAAATAAACTATTTTATTTTTATTTGACTAAGTTACACAATACACATTAGATACGTTATGTTCTCCAGTGCACGTGAGCTCTTCAGAAAGATACAAGACTTTTGGAAATACCTAAACAATAGAAAGTACACAAAGAATAGTAATTAATCAATTAACTGCGCAGCTGTCCGAACAATCTTAAGTTTGCCTTATCTCGCATTGTATGTTGGCCCAGTGCCAAGTGTTAGCGTTATGTACAGACGCCAGCACATCTAGCTTCCGCAATCTGTCAAATTTCTTTAATAGATTTTCAACTTTATCACATAAGCATAAGGTTCACTTTCAATTGTGGAAATTTGACAGATTGGGGTAGCTTGATGTGCTGGCGACTGTACAATTACACTGTGCGCAATCTTATTTAGATTTGTTCTCCGATTGGTAATCTATACTTTCTGATGCGCCATTTATCTTATTTGCAACCCTTTTTTGATCATTTATCTGCTGGAAGTTTCCTCCCGGGTTACCACGAGCTTACTCCGGGAAAGAGGCCGGTACGAATCGAGATACAACCTACTAACCGCTTTGTGATCTGTTGCTGAAGCAAACGAGTTAATCTAAGTGTCTATGAAGAATTTCCAGCCATTCTCATAATGGACATCAGGATATACTTAAACGCTCACCGATCTTCTCTCCATTATGTTTAGTAGTAACAGGCTGGTTAACACCCATGAGCCATGGGACTTACAGAATCTTCAAAAACAAGTAGTACAAAAGAGGGTACTCGTAGAAAACGTGACTATCTTTACGTACGATTCTGCATACAAGGCTTCTAATCTTATACTATAAAAAGAGAATATACACACAGTGTCATTTCATTTCATTTTATTTTATTACTTAAGGAAAACTTACAGCTAGAATACAAATGACACACAGAATAGAAGATGAAGGCCAATTAAAAGTTTTCATAGATCGGTATAGGAAGAAAAAAAGTAGGCAGACAAATTAACATGGAAAATAAAGAATACCATCATAAAATAGAATACTTAAAATAAAATTAATATAAAAGTAACATAAATCCATCATCATCACTATACGAGACCACATCAATTTCAACCTTAACTCTTTGGAATAAGGTCCAAAAACAATGAAAAGTAATATGGTCTATAAGTAATCATCACGATGTTCTGGCACACCTCTTGGCTCCAATATATCCCTTCCTCTCAATCAGCGCCAACACTTTCCCCTGAATCATCCATCAGGTGTGGATTAGTATGCGATAATGATCTGTTACGAACATAATTAGCATTCTCAGGCCCTTGACAATTAAGTAATGCACTTTCCTCTATCGGCTAATGTTTTTACGTAATTATTCTTATATTATTGAGCATTAGATTAGGTGACACTACTAGAGGCGCAAGATCGGTTCATAGAATAATAATAATGGTCAACAATAATTGTCCCGATAGTCGTCTCCGTAAACGGTCTCATAGCAAAGAGCCTCGACCAACATCTTAAGAGACTTTCGCGTGTTCATGCCCGCTTGAGTATGTTTCGCCGGACCGTCTCAACTGGGTCGTGTTGAAACCGGTAGTAGATGAACCCACTGAGTTTGTTTCGCTGGGTCTTCTCAGTTGGGGCGCATTGGATCCGGTGGTAGCATTAAAGCGCGACCGTCGTTATTAACACAAGGTCCGTCATAATAATAATACCTTTAATATAGACAGAACCATTGACAATATGTAGTAAAAATATTAGACTTAAACTAGATATTTAAACATAATCTCTTGACAATAACTTGATACGAGCTAGCTAAATATCATTTCTGTAATAAAATAAATTTTATAAATGTTTTCATACAAGATGTACCTAAATATCTATGTTACTAGAAATAATATCTAATGTATACAACTATATTACTACAAACATGTTCTGACTATTTACAAGCGCTTTTTTAAAGTCTACGTGAATAAAAACCTCATCCGACCTCACCTCAACCGAGTCATGGATATTTTCTATGTATAGGTATATATTAGTATTTATCTATCTATATAAGTATGTATATCGTCGCCTGGTACCCATAGTACAAGCTTAGTTTGCTTAGTTTGGGGATAGGATGATCTGTGTGACATTGTCCCTAGATATTATAAAAAAAAAATAAGAACTAAGTTTGAATAAATGTTAATAATAATAATAATCCAGCAAATTCATACATTAATATGCAAAAAGCAGCAATTCTTTATGATGACACATAGGTGTCACATATCGATTTTTGTAAATACACATAAAACAATACAATTTTGTAAATACCATACACAGAAAACGCCCAGGTCTAGACAAGTAGACATAGGTATTAATGAAGAGAAATATTTGTCTCGTGCGAGGATTGAATCCGCAACTTCCACATTAGAAGGCAGGTTACCTACCATCTGAGTGACAGCGGTCGCCTTATGGAGCACTGTATGTATGTGGTACAGCAGTTCAAATCTCGGGCCAGGCCTGAAAGTGTTATTGAGAATATTCTGGAAAGAAATCCACAAGTAGTATCCCGGAATTTAGAAGCTGGTACTGCCCTGTTCTCTTTTCGGTCTTATCTGCTTTTTTTTAGCCTCGGCCGTTCTAGGGAATCTAATCCCTGTGTTGCGGGGTACTTTCCAAACATATAATAGACGGACACAAATTACATCCAGACTCAAACCAACTATTTATGGGTCACACAAATAGTTGTCCAGCGCGGGACTCGAACCCGCGACACGAAGAGGCGAGGCGACTGTCGTAGCCGCTGCGCCACACGTGCAGTCGAATATATCGATAGATACTAAAGACTTTTCTTGGAATTAGAAGTTCGTACATAGGATGATGAATACTTGGAATACGTCAAAGCCTATTACTACCTACATACCAAATAAGTTCAAATACAAATTTCTTATTTCCTCATTGTTACGTTTAATGAGTCCAATTATTGTTCGTCATGATGACGTCATCATGACACCATAATAATCACCATGTGGATTTCGGGTAAAATACAGTAAATATTAATGCTATGCGCATCGAAAATTTTGTTCATCAATTTTAATTAATTGTGTACTGATGATGATGATTCTACGAATAAGTATGGCAAAATGTCATTACATATGGGATATTATTTGATGCAGTTTGTATATACCATATTTCTTCATTTAAACTTAACTAAGACGCGTTATTTCAAAGGCAACTATATCCAGTGTGCTTGGCGGTAGAATCCTAGATCCGCCTTGTTAAGCATATTCTACATGATTGGAAACCAACGTCCCAACAGAGGTTAGCCTGGTGGTTACCCTCCATCTAGATTGCACAACTGCAGTCTAGTTGGATGGCAACCACCAGCATGACCATCTAGACTGCACAACTGCAGTCTAGTTGGATGGCAACCACCAGCATGACCATCTAGACTGCACAACTGCAGTCTAGTTGGATGGCAACCACCAGGGTGACCATCTAGACTGCACAACTGCAGTCTAGTTGGATGGCAACCTCCAGGGTGACCATCTAGACTGCACAACTGCAGTCTAGTTGGATGGCAACCACCAGCATGACCATCTAGACTGCACAACTGCAGTCTAGATGAATGGCAACCACCAGCATGACCATCTAGACTGCACAACTGCAGTCTACATGAATGGCAACCACCAGCATGACCATCTAGACTGCACAACTGCAGTCTAGATGAATGGCAACCACCAGCATGACCATCTAGACTGCACAACTGCAGTCTAGATGGATGGCAACCACCAGCATGACCATCTAGACTGCACAACTGCAGTCTAGTTGGATGGCAACCACCAGCATGACCATCTAGACTGCACAACTGCAGTCTAGATGAATGGCAACCACCAGCATGACCATCTAGACTGCACAACTGCAGTGTAGATGGATGGCAGCCAACAGGATGACCATCTCGACTGCACAACTGCAGTCTAGTTGGATGACAAACACCAGGGTGACCATCTAGACTGCACAATTGCAGTCTAGTTGGATGGCAACCACTAGCATGACCATCTCGACTGCACAACTGCAGTCTAGTTGGATGACAAACACCACGGTGACCTCTGTTGGGACGTTGATTTGCAACCGTGTAAAAGATGCCTTATAGTCATTATATGCAAGTTCAGAGGGTTTAGGTAAAAAATTACTAAATCATTCGTTCAATCGGCTTCAACGTTGAAAATCAATTCTGGACGATTTATGACGTCACAAGTGCTCATTTTATCCTATGTCAATTTGAACGCCGATCACAATCACGATGACCGGTGAATTAGGCGGTCGTTATTCACGCCAGGGACTCTACCGGGTAAGTCGCCGAACATCGATTTCTTAAATGACGTTCAAATGAATAAATGCTAAAAATGACTTAATCAATCTTTAAATCGGCTTCAATGTTGACAATTGATTCCGGGCCATTTATGACATCACATGTGCTCATGGAAGCCGATTTAACGATTGATTAAGTCACTTTAAATCTTTTATTTATTTGAACGCCATTTAAGAAATCGATGTTCGCTGAATTAGCCGGTAGGGCCCCTGGCTATCTGATCCCAAACTAAGCGAAACCAGATAACTGATAATTAAATTAAAAAAAGACTACGGGACCTGTAACTTTCTAAAGCGTATTATTGTATAAAAGATATTTTAAATGAGAAAGACTTGTAAATTTAGTTTTAATTGACATTGCTATTGTAATTATTGACTTAGTAAAACTTATTTGATTTATTGCGCGTTTTTAATCTATGGATATTGTATTAATTATTTGATTTATCGACATTGTAATACTTATTTGATTTATTGACATTACAATGTATAACAGACATATAGAAATTATAATAAAATTTATTTTATATTTAGTTAATGCGCAATTGAAAGCAATTTATTTTATGTAAATTTTTTGCATGTCAGCAGGTAAAGTATGGCTGGACTTTTATTTAGATACATTTCATAACATGCACCATGTACCCATACTTGCAAAATAAATTATCTTTATCTTGATATACTACAGTGACGGAAAGAATGGCTGCAAAACCGACTTCACGCAGTCTTGCCTGCTCTACCCTAGAGTGTAATTTAAGCCCGCGTAGGCGCGGAGGGGTAGGACGGCCCGCGAGCTGAGGAGTAGGTAATTCGAAGGCCCGCCGTGCCGCAGAGGCGGAGGCTGCCCAGCGAAGCCAACGAGCAAGCCGAAGCTGCGGTGGTGAGCGTTAAAACCATCTGCGACGATAAGCTCGCGTGGGGCCGCCCAAACCCCGCAGCGCCGGAGCCGTGACAGAACCAATACTTGCTGCATGTTGCATGCCTTCTTGCGTCCTGCATGCCTGTTAGCATGTTGCAGGCTTGCTTGAATTTTTCATGCCTGCCTTCTTGCATGTTTCGAATTATCATTAAGTCGGCCTTTTTGTTATTCGATCTATTGAAGCTCGGTATTTTGACAGTAGGAAGGTAGGAATGAAGGTAGTAATATTGAAATTTAGGAATTAGGTATACAAATAGGAGTAATGATAAATCGAAATAATAGTTTTAATGATTGAGCTTGATCTGTCAATAAAGGGTAAAACTGATTTTTTTTATAACTTGATAAATATAGAAGAAAAAACGAGATAATAAAATCTTATGGAAACTTGATCTAAAATTAAATTAAATGAGAAATTTTAACTATAATGCTATAAACTAAACTAAAATAAACTAACTAAAGGCAATCCATTAAGCGTTCCGCATCGGCATCAAAGGGTATCGTGCCCAGAAGGCTGGCAGCATTGCCACATTGTATGGCAATGCTTATCCTCTGTGCAAAAAATAGACCAGCGTTCTGGTCACGTGTGGCGTCGATCAATTTTTTAGAGATAATCTTGAAGAGTGAACGAGCACCTGGACCCCATGGCCCTAGAGTTTCAACCCCAAATGGCAGATAAATCAGAGTTGTTATTTCGGTATTTTGAACCATTCGGAATTGTGAAAGCGGTATTTTGAAATTCATATTTGTGACTGACGTAATAAAGTTCTTTCTATTAAAGTAGTGTTCCATTTACTACTAAAATTTGATTTTAAAATAAATAAAATAAAAAAATGGTTTTTATTCACGTAGACTTTAAAAAAGCGCTTGTAAATAGTCGGAACATGTTTGTAGTATTATAGTTGTATACATTATTATTTCTAGTAACATAGATATTTGGGTACACATTGTATTGATTGTATTAAAACATTTATAAAATTTATTTTATAACAGCAATGATATTTAGCGAGCTCGTATCAAGTTATTGTCAAGAGATTATGTTAGCAGGCAGTTCATGTGAGGTAAGGCAAGGTGTATATCCCACTTATATTTGTTGCTCTTTCACGTAAAAACTACCGAACCGATTTTGATGAAACTTTGGAGTAATACACTGTATATATCCGAATAACACATAGGCTATAATTTATACAGTCTAGCGCGGGTAAAACCGTAGGGCACACCTAGTTAGGTAAATTTTTATTTCAATTATTTCTTTACCTTATTCAGAGGTCGTGATCCAATCAGAGTACATAATATGTATCATTTAATTTATTCCATTTGCGGTTTCCTTGTTTGTTATTATATATTTAAATGAGTAGTTATTATTAAATAGTGATTGATCATTGTTACTTGTAAGAAATTTGAATTCAAACCCAAAGATAGGGTTATCCTAGATCCTAAAACTGATAGAAACGTATATTCTGCAATCCGATTTGAACATAAGCATTATCGATCGAAAGAAGAATCTCCTATTTCGGTTCAGAAACAAAGGGAAATTGCGTAAAAGATATAGATATAGTGTTTACGCAGTTTCCCTTTTAAAAGGTTAAAATTGACTTTTCTTTCTTTTTATAGGTATAAAAAGTGTTTTGAAAAGTAAAACAGTTGTTTTACTTGAAAGAAAAAATAAATTCAGGCTATTTACTCGTCATCTAAACCATAGTAAAAAAGGTACGCTAAGATGTTTTGGGCATTTAGTAAGGATGAATGAAAATAGATTGACAAAAGAAGTCGAACTTGCTTGTGTGAATGGTACAACCGGAAGGGGAAGACCTCGTAGAACATTTTCTTATCAAAGCGGAGAAGTTCTCAAAAAAGGCCAGGTCAGTAGTACCCTAAACAGGCGAGAGAGAGTATGAAGAATGTAATGACGTTAAACGAGGCAAAAGAGGTGCGCAAAGATCATGACAAATGAAAATCCGTTGTCTCTGCCTACCTACCTGGGAAACAGGCGTGAGTCTATACTTATATGTATCGTAAATCTTAAGCAATATTATAAAGAGAAAAGATTACATGTTTTGTATGTGTGTTTGTTTGTAATGGATACATTTTAAAACTACTTAACTGATTTAAAAAAAATACTCGCTGGTAATTTACCGACCTAAACTAGGTAAATTATCAGCGAGAAACATGGGTTGTATTTTATTCCCAAATAAAATTGGTATCCTTACAATAATGTAATGTAATAATGTCATATAATATAGCCGAATTTCGGCCACGGCGGCCAGTCTCAATGAAGAATAGCCATTTGCGCGGGACTTACTAGGTATAATGCAGAAGTGTGTGCGCACATACAGGAGTAATTTCTATTCTATTACTCCCATAATCCAATGGGACAATTAGCGACACGACCGGAAAGAGGTCAGGTACAGAGCTGACGGCTTTACATGCTCTCCGAGGCGCGGGGGTATAATACCGCCAACGGCTGTCTTTAAATCTCAAATAAAATTGATATCCTTACAAAAATGACAATAATGTAACAAAGGAAATATATGGGCGTAAAGTACTAATTCACCTTGTCATTGACAATAGAATGTTAATGATCGAATTTCGAACAAGTGCGATCACTTGTTATTATTAAAAATTAAAATATATAAATCAAAAACAAGAATTACGTTACTTCCAGCTATACCATGACCTTACTGAATCAATTGATCTTATTTTACATATAATTGCATCGCCTTCTGAATCTAATTTAAAAGTAAATCAGTTTGCAGTTTTTACATAAACAATATGATAATTCTGTTTGTAGGTAAAGTAGGAGCTACACGTGCTCAAGGAAAGTCCGCCGTTGGTCACAAACTAGGCAGAGTCTGTACCATGGTAAACAGACAACTGATAAACATACTTATATATTTCGCAGCAGCGGCTCTCTTTGTACTATGACCAACATACTGCGATCGCCAACCCGTCCGATGAACACAACTCCCAGACTTAGGGTTGAAGAAATTATTCATTTTAAAGAAAAGTTTCAAAATCACTTTCGGCCCGTCCCAGGATTTGAACCCAGGAACTCGTTCTCAGCGGATGAACACGCTACCGCTAGACAAACGAGGCAGTCGAGGCAGTCGATGATGATAGATAAATTACAGACAGGACAAATAATGGTGTTCCTTACATAAAGCCGTTCGGCTTCGCAGGAATCCTCGTAAATTGAGTCTCCTCTTCAATATCCTTCACAATTCCTATCCCTTCCTACCTACGGGACCGTCTTTCCTATCTTCATTGCTCCGATGCTCCCTGCAGATCCCATCGTCGATCTCTTCTCCTAATCCCTCAACATAAAACTGATTTTTACTCCTACTCTTATACGGTTCATGCGGTCAGGTTGTGGAATTCTCTTCGCCCTAACATTCGCCAATGTAAAACATTATCAATATTTAAAAATCGTGTCAAAGCACATTATCTCTCTTCCTCGTCTTAGTTGTATGTATATGTATGTGTATATAGATATTTATCTTTGTATTTTATAAGTATTTATGTATATTAGCATGTAGTGTATGTATATATATATATAATACTAGAAACTACACACGCTATGTTATATTTCTTTTAATTTGTCCTCTCGCGGGTCTTCTGGAAGAAATTTCATTGAAATAAGCAGTACCTTTGTACATGTTATTTTCTTGTACAATGTTTTTTCTGTGTTAAATTTTCGTATGTATGTAAAATAAAAAGTTTTGTTCTGGGTAAGGATCGAACCTACGACCTCTAAGTGATTCTCTCGTTGAGTCTAATAAACTTTGAGCATACGTCGCATCGGTCCAACCATAATGTCATGTCAGCTCTTACTGCCACACTCAATTCTAAATAGGTAGGTACTGTTGACAAGTCGAATTAATAAAATTTCCCATTCAACAACAAATATTAATACAAAAATTTGGTACTGAAAACCGAATTTCTGTTATGTGTTCAAACACTTGCTATATGTGTGTCATCAACAAAACTAAACACAGAAATTAGGTTTTCAGAACCTAATTTCAGTGTTTAAATGAAAATAAATTTTATTAATTCGTCTCGTCAACCATATTTTGTATCTAGCGGCTACAAAGTACTAACTTACTACTACTTAGTGTTGGTATATCATCATCATCATGTCAGCCAAAGTACGTCCACTGCTGGACAGACGCGGCCCCAAAGAATGGGGGGATATGCCATAATCGCCACGCTTGGCAGCAAGGTTGGCGATCGCAGTTTGATGGTCATAGTTCACAGAAAAACGCTGCTGCTCGTTCTCCGGTAGGTATTCCCTCGGTCGATTTCTACGCCCCTCACGGGATGGGGTGATGTTATTCTATGCCGTCACCACATAGCAACTACTAAATGATGATAGTCGTAATTACAAATGTAACAACGTAGTGTTTGGTATACCAAAATATACATTTATTAGGTTTTATATCTATACATATAATAAAATCGTAGGAAAGTCAAAACTGTACATTGAATATGTTTTAAAAAGGATACTTGGGGCGTGATCTTCTATCGATATCGAAGCCAAAAATATAGTTTTTAGAATTTTTGTCTGTGTGTCTGTTTGTCTGTATGTATGTCCGGGCTAACCTCAAAAAGTACTGCATGGATTTACTTCAAATTTTGCATGAATATTACTTAGAGGTCGGGTACATAATATTCAAATCAATTTCATTAAATTAACTACTAGCTGTGCCCCACGGTTTTACCCGCGTTAAATTTTAGAAATCGTCATTGCTCCTCCCACGTAGGTGATAGCGTGATAATATGTAGCCTATATGTTGACCCGACCTCTTATTAATATTCATGCAAAATTTGAAGTAAATCCATGCAGTACTTTTTGAGTTTAGCCCGGACATACATACAAACAAACAGACAACAATTCTAATAACTATATTTTTGGCTTCGATATCGATTGGAAATCACGCCCCAAGTATCCTTTTAAAAAAATATTTAATGTACAGTTTTTACTTTCCTACGATTTTATTATATGCATAGATTAATTAAGAAAGAACGATCATATTTAGGTAGGTTTACAGAACTTTATTTCTCATAAGAACTTTACAGCTCGCTTGAATGAGATACATAGTTATGACAACAAACTGGTTTCATCTAATTTAAAATTTCTTAAATATTTCATTTAAACGTGCACAGTTGACGTTACTTTAAAATATGAATATGTAATATGTCAGAAAAGGAATATGTGGTCAAGATCTCCAAGGTCCTCACCACATTCACAACACGGGCTATTAATGATATGAGAGCTTTTTTTTTATATTTTTTGCCCTCTTTGGGCAGGCTAAGGTCTGTGACCATACCGCCTCGTCTTCAGTTTTAATATTTCTGTTTCAAAGTCAGTCAGTCATGTCCGTCACGTCCGTCACAGTCATGTCCATCACGTCCGTCACAGTCAAGTCATAGTCCTACCCCAGTAAAGCAGTGGAGACTTTACTAGAGGCATCTATGGAGTTTTGGTTTCAACACGGAAAATCACAATTCACGGCAATATCGCACTTTCCTCCACTTGTGTACGTTGTCGAAGATGTTATGTCTAAAAATCCACCATATTTACACATAAAAACTCGAATTTACACCAGTTTTTGAAAATAAAACATAGCCTCGATGCGTCCTTTTCCGCGTTGGCGCCAAAACCCCTGATATGAGAGCTAGCGAGGTGGGCTTGACAGGTCATCTGTCCAAGGCGCATTCTTATCAAAATTGTAGTGGATATTTTGACAATTAAATTATAGAGAACCATGGTTTCTGTTGAATGTGTTGCTGGATACTTGAATAGAGTAAGTAGTAATTTTGACTACAATGCTAAAATAAACTAAACTAACTATTTTGAATTGAGTGTGACCTACATATATCGTCACCATATAAGGGAAATCAACATGATTTCCTGATTAGTCATTTACTTGACTTAGTCGTGGGAAAATCCAGAATTGGCTGATTCTCGTGCGTTTCTAGCAAAAGTGTACAATGGCGGCCAGATCACAATACACAATGATAATTTCCGAGAAGTACGTGTAAATGATTCGTCTTACGGAGATGTGAGATGGGATTTAAAAGAAATCCGGAATGGAGACAGTGGGAACACATAACCCATCGTTTTATACTTTAGCGACTTTTTTATAGCATTAATAACAATATCCTAGGACATTATACACACATGGCCCAGAGTTTGTACTATGGACACCAGATAACTGATATACTATATATATATATATAACTTTTATAGATGGTAGATTACTATTACTGTATTGCATGTTCTAAGAATATCGTACCTAAAACTTTGACCAAATTTACAATCACTGGTCTTATTATTTTTTTTTTCATCAGTCGTGCAATCATTATGTTCATCATCAACATCATAACAGCTATAATAAGTCCACTGCTGGACAAAGGCCTCCCCCAGGAATCATCTTGGAGGGATATGTCATAATGGCCCCTTTTGCAGGCGTGTTGGCGATCGTAGTATGATGGTCATAGTGCTCAAAAGAAAAAATATATTGAATTTCATAATTACAGTTTACAGTATGAGGCTGCCCCAGTAAGTTATATAATACTTGTGTTGGGGCTCAAAAGAAGAAGAGAAACAAAAAGAACCTGCTGCCCTTCCTCTGGTAGATATTCCCTCGGGTCTTCTCCGCCTCTCACGGGATGAGATGGGGTGATGGTATTCTGATATTCGCTGCCGTCACCACACAGCAAATCATCAGGTTAGGTTATAAATATATTTAAAGATATTAAATGAACAGGTAAATTTTAAAAGTATTTAAATATACATACTTATAAGTATATCAAATATGATTACATAATAAGCCAAGTATACAATTTTAGTTTACCTGTTTATTCCATCTGTATCAAATCGGCGGCAAAGTGTACTTAAATACTTAATTAAATATTTACTAACATAATTTTCCTTTAGGTATACCTAAGGTTTATACATTATATCTGGATAGCCACACTTTAACTCTATCATAATAATAATATCCTGGGACATTATTTACAGACGGCCATCTGATCATAAACTAAGCAGAGCTTGTACTATGGAAACTAGATAACTGATATGCTACTTTTCTTTTTTAAATACATACATATATGTATATATACAACATGTAACTTAATTAACGCACATCCTGAAAATAGTTTACTGAATCGATTTACATCATTTTTAATATAGCTAATTTTTTATTCCAAAATAATTAAAACTGCGTAAATTATTGTCATTTTAACCCTGGACGGTCAAAAAAAAATTTAATGGACCGTAAGTCTTAATATAAGTCTTTTAAAATCGCAGTTTTATTTGTATTCATACAAATTCCATCATCCAATACAAAATAAAAAAAAATGAACTTTATTCCAAGAAACTAATTTAGTAAATAACAACGCATATACATGTTAAATTAAAAGTTCAGTGTATGTATTATGATTAGAACATAATATTCTCATTGAGGTGTTTGAGGGTGTGCGTTAATTACGTTACATGTTGTATATATATAACTAGCAGTGCCCGTGGTTTTACCCGCGTTGAACTGTATAAATCATAGCCTATTTGTTAATCCAGGGTCTCAGTTAACTCTATACCAAATTTTATTAAAATCGCTTCAACCGTTTAGCCGTGAAGAAGTAACAAACATACACACTCGCAAACTTTCGCCTTTATAATATTAGTGTGAATATACCTAGATATAGGACAAACAGACATGTTTATGATTGCTTTTTTTTTAAGTAGGTACTAGATTATTTGTTTTGATTAGAATTAGAATTTTGATTAAACATTGATACTAACATAGGATAAGACTTTTATAACTAACACTTTATGGAGTAATCCGAAATAAAATTATTATTATTATTATTATGCACACAAATATCTGTCCTAATTGGGAACGAACCCACGACTGGCGGCGTGAAAGTGATTATTTATCAACCACACCCACGGAGCCAATATAATCGGGGCCAATGAGTACGGCCCAACTGAGAAGACCCGGCGGACCAAAGTTAGTAGGTTTTGTGCTACTGGTTTAACCTTATGACCGCCATAGTCATGTATAGATGTCAAACCAAAAATAGTCTTGAATATCTCGTCGTACCCTGGCGTGCTAGTGACACCAGGGTACATGAAAAACAAAAATGGGTGCCTTTTATTGGCGGTCCAGTGCATGATCTCTCCACGGTTGAATCGAAAAGTCGTCCCAACTATTTATGAAAGTGAAGGAATAGAGAGCTAACCTTTGTTTACTCACTCAAACCTACACTATATACGTCCGGAGATGGCTGGTATCCGTTGAGATTGGCTAAAATTCCGCCAGGAGCACTATTATTATTTATAAGCGTACGTATTGAATATGATAGTAAAATGAGTTCCCACGGACACAGTTTACCGGAATGTGTGAGATGACTACGATAGGGCTGTCCCGTATTGAACTCGTATTTATAAGTTAAAATGTCTGAATTTAGAAAATAATTCTCTATACATCTTCATCTATACATATAAATAAAAACAGCGGCTAAGTACGAGTCGGACTTGCCCATGAAGTGTTCCGTAGCAGCAAGTAACAGTATAAAAGTTCTTGTAGTATTTGATTGAATGAAAGGCAAATTGCGGTTTATAATTTATGACGTATTAAAAAAAACTACTTATTTAGTAGATCTCGTTCAAACCAGTTTACGGTGGAAGTTTGCAAAGTAATGTAAGTACATCATATATATTTTTTTGAGGGGCACCTTTTACTACTTTGGAAGGGCCTCACGTGCAAACTATTCAGTTTAAAAAAGAAATGATATTAGGAACCTCAATATAATTTTTGAACGCCTATCCATAGATACCCCAAATATATGGGTTCGATGAAAAAAAATTGAGTGTCAGTTCTATGTATGGGGAACCCCCAAAATTTATTGCTTTTTCTATTTTTGTGTGAAAATTTTAATGCGGTTCACAGAATACATCTACTTACCAAGTTTCAACAGCATAGTCCTTATAGTTTCGGAAAGAAGTGGCTGTGACATACGGACGGACAGACAGACATAACGAATCTATAACGGTCACCGTAGCCCAGTTGGTAGTGCTCCTGCCTACGAAGCTGGTGGTCCTGGGTTCGAATCCCGGTAAGTGCAAATATTTGTGTGATGAGGATGAATATTTGTTTCTGAGTCATGGATGTTTTCTATGTGAGTATATAAGTATTTACCTATCTATAAGTATGTATATCGTCGCCTGGTACCCATAGTACAAGCTTTGCTTAGTTTGGGCCTAGGATGATCTGAGTGACATTGTCCCTCGATATTATTATTATAAGGGTTCCGTTTTTTTTTTTAAACAAACTAGCTAGATAGTTTTTCACACCAAACCCTGATACGCCCTTTAGGCCCTCTTAGTGCTTTTTACCAAGAAATAGAAACAGGTGAGGACCTTGTGGTGGTTGTTGCGGTCCCTGCGGCGGTGGCCGCGGTGGGTGCTGCTGACCCTGCATAACAATTAACACTTGCTGCACCAAGATTTGCCAGTGAGGATATGGCGCTCGAAGTATATATATCTACTAATTTTCTTTTACACCCAGACTCAGACAAACAGACATGTTCATGTACACAGAGGCGCTCACAGCTAGATGCTCTCACCGGTCTGTAAGTGATTGGCGAGGTCAAGCATCTAGGCTTGCGGTCAGTCCATAGATGGGTGACCGCGAAAGTGGTTTAATTTCTGAGCGTGTCCGTGCTTCGGAGGGCACGTTAAGCTGTTGGTCCCGGTTGTAGGTAACAGTCGTTAAGCCATGTCAGAGGCCTAATGGACGGCTTGAACAACTCTGACACTAGGGTAACCACTGCCCACACGATAAGTAAATAAGTAAGTATGTACATGTTATGTTCATGTCCTGGAGGGAATCGAAGCCACGACCTGGGGCTCTACCGGCTAAGTGGCTGAACATCGATTTCTTAAATGGCGTTCAAATAAATAAAGTTTAAAAATGACTTAATCAATCGTTAAATCGGCTTTAACGTTGACAATCGATTCCGGATCATTTATGACGTCACATATGCTCATGGAAGCCTATTTAACGATTGATTAAGTAATGTTTAACCTTTATTTATTTGAACGCCATTTAAGAAATCGATGTTCGGCGACTTAGCCGGTAGAGCCCCTGCGGGTTCAAGGCTAGCATTTACTATCCACGCCAACCGCCCCGTCAACAGTTTGCATTAATTTTGTAATATGAACACAGATGTGGCAGCCCTACACGAACACAAGTGCAGAATCAACAGGCGGGCATCGCAAAGGAACACCTGAGCTCGTAGATACGTAAACATGAGCTCCATCTACCGAGATGCAGATTATACATATTAGCTGACTACTAAACAGTGAATACATACAGTCGAGTTCTCTGTTAACTCTCTTGAATGTCACGTTGTTCTTGCAGGAACTGGAATCAAATCTCGGGTCAGGTAAAAGGGTAATTGAGATTTTTCTGGTATTTCTGTCACTTTAAATATTTGATTAATAATACATTCGTATTAGTCATTATTATCAATGTAAAGTGTGAAATTCATACACAATAATATTTTTTTTCTTTTTATTGCCTTTGTAAGCAGACGAGCTAGCGGCCCACCTGATGGTAAGTGGTAACCGCTGCTCATTGACATTCGCAGTGCCGGGGGGGCCAGCAAACCGCTGCCTACCGTGGGATTTATATCCTGGGACGTTATTCACACACGGCCATCTGATCCCAAACTAAGCAGAGCTTGTACTATGGAAACCAGATTACTATATACTACATTATAGATACTACTTTTCTTTTGTAGTTATTTAATATGTAACTGACTACAAAACAGTTAATATAATACATTTAGTTGACGTTCTCTATTAACTGTTAACTCTCTTGACTGTCTCTATGTTCTTGCGGTTGCGGTGTTTAATAAAGAACTGGGTTCAAATCCCGGGTCAGGTAAAAGTGTAATTGAAAATTTTCTGGTATTTCTGTCACTTTGTTTCTTTTTATTATTGTCGACATCAATGTAAAGTGTGAATATTCGTATACAACAATAATATCCTGGGACATTATTTACACACGGCTATCTGATCTCAAACTAAGCAGAGCTTGTACTATGGAAACCATATAACTGATATACTATAAATATATATTACATTTCTTTTGTACATATGCATATTCTGGACATATGCAATCAGGTAAAAAAGAACTTAATATAATAGGTCTTTACCTATGAAATTGCCGTTTTGTATGAAAAAATTTAAACGAATTTTTTTCATGAATTTTTTTTATTTGTATTAATCGAAGTAATCACCCATGCAATCAATGCATCTTTGCCATCGCAGTGGCAGTTTATTGATGCCCTTCTTAAAGAAATCAGCTGGACGGGAGGCAACAAATTCTTCAAAGGCATTTTGTACTGCCTCTCGGGTATTGAATTTTTTTCCCGCCAAGAAGTTATCCAAATTCTGGAAAAAGTAGTAGTCTGTAGGCGCAAGGTCTGGTGAGTAGGGCGGATGACGGAGAGCTTCCAACCCCAGTTCTTGCAACTTGGAGACCGTCTGCTGTGCAGTATGAGGTCGCGCGTTGTCGTGCAGGAGCAGCGGAGACGAGCGATTGACCAATGCTGGTTGGAGATGCGCCAGCTTCTCCATCATTGTGCTCAGTTCTTCACAGTACACATCTGCAGTAATGCTCACCCCGTTTGGTAAGAAGCTGTGATGAATCACACCGGCGCTAGACCACCAAACAGTGACCATCACTTTTCTAGGGGTAAGTTTTCGTTTAGGGCATTGTTTAGGTGCTGAACCAGGATCCAACCAACTTGCTGAGCGCTTGCGGTTATCAAACAGAATCCATTTTTCATCGCAGGTAACAATGCGGTTCAAAATTCCTTCATTTGTGTGTCTGTTGAGCAGTGCAAGGCACGTCTCGACGCGTACTTCGCGCTGGCGATCATTGAGTTCGTGGGGCACCCATTTGTCAAGCTTTTTTACCTTGCCAATTTGACGCAAATGGACCAATATTGTTTTGACGCTAACGTCGAAAGCTGCTGCTAATTCAGCCGTAGATTGTGTATCATCAGCTACCACAACCGCCTTTAATTCGTCATTGTCGACCAAAGTCTTCGGACGACCGCGAGGTTCATTTTTCAGGTCGTCCAGAACGGAAGCGAGCAAACCAATAACAGGTGGTGCGTTGGTTTGTAGTGTTAGCTCCGTAAACGTCGTTGATGTTGCGTGCCGCTTGTGCCGCGTTGCTGCCACGACGGTACTCATATTCCATAATTACTCGAATTTTTAACGTATCCATGATGACGAAAAAGATTGAAATGCGATGAAAATGTAACACTAATCAATAAAGAAACGACTACTTTTGGAAAAAAGAATCCATGTTTTTAAAATAAAATTAATTTGAAATTAGAATTCTTAGCCAAACAAAAATTATTTTGATTTGAAATGGCCAGTACTGCAGAACGGCAATTTCATAGGTAAAGACCTAATATATGTCAACTTTTTAAAATGCACTGACTGCACGTATGGCCTAGCGGTTAAGACAGTCGCTTCGCCACTTCGTTTCCCGGGTTCGATCCCCGTGCAGGACAACTAATTGTACGACCCATCAATAGTCGTCCTGATTCTGAATGTACTTTGCGTCCATCAATTATATGTTTGTAATGTACCCCGCGACACAGGGATTAATTTCCCTAGTGCGGGCGTTGTCTTTAAAAAACACAATTAAACGGATTCCTACTAAGATTTTCATACAGTGGCCGCCATGACATGCACGGCAGGTTAAGAAAATTGATGATTAAAGCAATAATTGAATAAGAAATTATGATAACATGACCCGCCGATAAACAGGGTTTAAGATAATTAAAATCCAGTATCCACTCTCCAAATTGGTTGCATCTTGAAGAGTATTTTGATTACAATATATCAAATAATATATACCTATTTATATTCACATGTAATCTTACTAATATTATAAATGTAGAAGTTTGTGAGTATGGATGGATGTTTGTTACTCTTTCAGGCAAAAACTACCGAACGGATTTTGATGAAACTTTGTAGTCATGTAGGTTATATATCATACTAATAATAATAATATCCTGGGATATTACTCACTCATATGCATGAAGCTTTTGAAAGGAAAGGGATGAAAATGAATGTAGGTAAGACGAAAGTAATGGTATTTGAGAGGGATGAATACACGACAACGTGTGATATTGTGATTGGAGGAGAGAAAGTCGAACAGGTGAATGAGTTTGTATATTTGGGAACTTTGTTTACGAGAGATGGGAAATATGAAAAAGATATTGTTAGAAGAGTAAATGCGGGGAATAGAGTGAATGGGGCACTACACGCCTTTATGAGTAGCCGGCAAGTATCAAAGAAGGCTCGACTAGCCGTGCACGATGGAGTGTTAGTGCCAACTTTAATGTATGGAAGTGAAAGTTGGGTATGGCAGAAAAAGAATGAAAGTAAAATAAATGCAGTGGAAATGAGAGCTCTGAGAAGTATGTGTGGTGTGACTTTGAGAGACAGAATTCGAAATACTGATGTAAGAGAGCGTTGTGGTGTGAAAGAGGATGTAGTCACAAAGATTGAAAAAGGCATGCTGAGATGGTTTGGCCATTTAGAAAGGATGAATGAAAGAAGATTGACAAAAGAAGTATACCTGGCCTGTGTGAATGGGACAACCGGAAGGGGAAGAACACGTCGAACATTCTCTGACCAAATTGGAGATGTTCTCAAGAAAGGGCAGGTCAGAAGTACCCTAAACCGGCGAGCATGTATGAAGAATATAATGTCAGTAATCGAGGCAAAAGAAGTATGCAAAGATCGTGACAAATGGAAATCCGTTGTCTCTGCCTACCCCTCTGGGAAACAGGCGTGAGTCTATGTATGTATGTATGTATGATATTACTCACTCACGACCATCTGATACCAAAACTATAATGACTGATATACTACATATACTACTTTACTTTTGTAAATACATACTTATATAGATAATTACCCTCAAACTCAGGACTTACAGACATGCTCATGCACACAAATATCTGTCCTGAGTGGGAATTGGACCCATGACCTGAGGCGTGCAAAGCAAGCATTTACCAACCGCCCTAGAATTGTCTTTATTGAGACTGGCCGCCCTGGTTGAAAGGCGCGTCGTGAAAGGCAAGTATCTATAATAATAATAATAATAATATCTGGGGACAATGTCACACAGATCAATGTGCCCCAAACTAAGCAAAGCTTGTACTATGGGTACCAGGCGACGATATACATAATTATATAGATAGATAAATACTTATATACATAGAAATCATCCATGACTCAGAAACAAATATTCATGCTCATCACACAAATATTTGCACTTATCGGGATTCGAAGCCAGGACCACCAGCTTCGTAGGCAGGAGTACTACCAACTAGGCTACGGTGACCACGCCAACGCCCTGTCATCAAAGTTATCGTTGAAGATGCAGCCCATTGCTGTCCCGTTACTGAGGAAGGACCTCCTCTCACAATGAGAGGGCATAGGTCATGGTCCACCATGCCGCTCTATTGCGGGTTGGCAGAGTTCACATGCTATCGATATCATTTCGGAGAACTCTCAGACATGTAGGTTTTCTCGCTAAGAGTGCCCTCAGGTATTAGTCGCTTAAATTAAGCTACTGGTTTCGAGCGTTTTGCGCTAGCCAACTGCTCGTCGTTTTCAATTCTTTAATTTTAATATACAATTGCTAAATGTAACAATAATAGCTTAGTAACTTGAAACAGACCACACGGACGGACTAATTCAAAATATTTTCTTGCTTTAATTACTGTTTTTAAACTGTGCTCATGTAATACATTGTGAACTTGACAAGTACAAGTGTATGTAAATACCCAAGTGCTGAATAAATTTCATTATTTCATCATTATTTCATTATTTCGCGATGTTCTTCTTCACCGTTTAAGTACGAGATGATTAATAGCTAGATGCTCTCACTGGTCTGTAAGTGATCGGCGAGGTTACTAGGCTCGCGGTCAGTCCATAGATGGATGACCACCAAAGTGGTTTAAATTCTAAGCGTCTCCGTGCCTCGGAGGGCACGTTAAGCTGTTGGTCCCGGTTGTAGTCATTAGACAACAGTCGTTTAGCCATGTCAGAAGCCTACTGGGCGGCTTGAACAATTCTGAGACTAGGGTAACCACTGCCCATACGATAAGTAAGTAAGTATTATTTTCTAGTACGCACATGAATATGAAAAGTCAGTGGTGCCTTGGGCTTGAACTCGAGAACACTGACTCAACAGTCCAACGGTTTAATATCTCTACTTATCGTCAACAAAGGGAAAAACAAGTAATCCTGAAATTATTATGACCTAAAAATTATCTTTTTGCTATCAAAAAATTTGAGAGGTGTCAAGGGACACCCGGATGGAACGAAGATCCTTTCGATTAATTAGTGAAGGAATTGTAATATTTTTTTTTAAGTTATAATAATATTTTTTTACTATTAACAAATATAATGTAATATAAACTTAATCAGTAGGCTCAATTTTCGTAATAATTGGCTTTTGGTAACATATCAAAAAGGTAATAGCAAAAATTTTTTTCCGTCTAGCCCCCTCTCACAACGCGCGATAAGGAACTTCGTTCCAATAAGCCTATTTTATGGCTCTGTGGCTGACTGCCAAGAAGAATATCGCCACCCCCTCTCATCCCGTAGGGGGATTAGAAGTAGTCCCGAAGGAATATAAGTATACCAGAGAACGGGCAGCAGTGTTCTCCTGAGTACTATGACCATCTTACTGCGATCGCCAACCCGTCTGCCAATCGTGGCGGTTATCGTATATGCCCACATTCTTGAAGGAAGCTATTGTACAGCAGTGGAAGTCATTCGGCTGACGTGGCGAAGTGTATTTTATAGATATTTATATCGTTACCGTTATCTAATAACACTTTAAGAAAGTGGAATGTAATCTCTTAAACCTCTTCAGTGGTTAATCGCATATCAAATTTGTAATTAAATTTTAATCTTCAATGTCTAAGCAAAGCGAATAACCGCTAAGAATAAACAAATAAACAAAAGAACGATTATTATACCTATCTCATTAGACGTCGCGCGTGCGTCGTAGAGCGGTAGTGTATGACCAACTTAACAAATCCAACTAAGCCACATGAATTTAAACCTTATATCTTTGAAAATAGAACTCTTGTAACCAGCAATATTGGATTGGTATTATTTCATAGATGTGCACGCAGGTTTTCATCGACCAATGCCCGCGCTTTCACTGCCAACCATCTTATGTATGATTTTGATTTTAAAATTGGAACGCCCAACGGTTATTGCACGTGATCTGAATTATCGAACGTGGGTAGTCTAACATACAGATACTAAACATATTTTCTTTTCATATTTAATAAAATTAATACATTTGATAGGACAGACGTAGATTTATGAAAAGATAAGGCAGAATATAATAATAATTTATTGATATAAGATTAACATAGCTATGCAAAAATAATTATTAGTTTTAAGTACTCAAATTTTCAAGTAAATTTTCAAAAAAAGTTTTATCTGTGCTAGACAATCGTTGTATCATGCTTTGAAATTTTGTAAGTAAAATTATGTACATTTTATTAACATTATATGTATTGATATAGATTGCTTTGTCGATTAATGTGAGTTAATTATTATTAGAGTGATACAAATATTTGCGGCACTTTAAAATCTCAAGCAATTTTTTTGTGTCAGAGTAATTGAGTGTTCCTAGAAATTTTGTAATTAAACTATAGCATTTTTTAGCAAAACTATGAATATGTAGTATCTTATTAAGTTTTTTATACAAAAAAGCTACAAAAAGCAGACCACCTCCTTTCTTCCCTTGTCTGGGGGAACAGGGTTAAATGGAAATACAAAGAAATATTAAGTATAAGAAGCTGTTAATTGGATCGACCTCTTCCAGTACCCTTTATGTTACTCGTACAGTTTAAGGTAATAAATTCTTTGAAACATCATCATCAACATCATATCAGCCGATAGACATCCACTGCTGGACAAAGGCCATTCTCCAAAAATCTCCACAATTGCCGGCACTGCTCGACTCCAACGGATTTCTGCAACTCTCAGAAGATCATCGGTCCAACTTTACCTACGACTAGAGAACCTTTGTTACATTGCATAGTGGAAATATAATTGATTTGATGTTATGAGCTTTTCTTGTATGTCCACGTAAAGCATCAGAAACAAAATAAGCTAGAATAAATGAATTCCAAAATCGAACGTGAATTATCAGAAACAAAACAGGCTAGAATAAATGAATTCCTAAATCGAACTTGAATGATCAGAAACCAAACAAGCTAGAATAAATGAATTCCAAAATCAAACTTGAATGATCAGAAACAAAACAAGCTAGAATAAATGAATTCCAAAATTAAACGTGAAGCATCAGAAACAAAACAAACTAGAATAAGTGAATTCCAAAATTAAAATATACATTCAAACAACATCGCTATCACTATCGCTTTCAACAATAACGAGCGGCAAACGGAGCGGTTATAAAAACTGCTATTATCACTATTAGCTCTCGGTTTCGTACCAGCAACCGTGACGGTTTGTTTGTGTTTGTATAAATATGTTAGGTAAAATCATATTGGACTTACAGCTAGGTTTAGCCATTTACAACACCCAGATGCAAAAACACTAACCAATTACTGTGAGGCAACAATAATTGGGCACCCAATCCATAGTAAAGTTACATATACTTAGTATTAAAATACACCTAGATTTAGCCATTTACGATTAAGCAGTTGTAAATGGCCTAGCCTAACTGCAATTTGGTTTATATTCCTAACCCTAACGGTTTATTAGTGTGTGATAAATAAGTAGGTAGATAGAACTAAAATCATATTGGACTTATAGCTAGGTTTTACCAGTTACAACCGCCTAGATGCAGTTACTCGAACCAATTACTGTGAGCCAACACCAATTGGGCACCCAATCCATAGTATATATTTGCTTATAGTACTAAATAAATAAAATAAAATAAATTAAAATATTTTTATTTCAGACACTTGGCCCATAATATTGTTAGTAAATTACATCTTAAAAACTATGTTAGTAATAAAAAACCGGCAAAGTGCGAGTCGGACTCACACGTGAAGGGTTCCGTAGCAGCAAGTATTTCAGTTGATTAAATGAAAGCAAATTGCGGTTTATGAAGTATTAAAAAAAAACTACTTGCTAGATCTCGTTCAAACCAATTTTCGTTGTTAGTTTCTATGGTAATGTACATACATCATATCTAAAACACACCTAGGTTGATGTATCTGCAATTTAGTTTCTATTAAGTAACGTATTTATACATTTCTTTTTCTAGATGTAATCATATTGCTTATTCTGTGATCATCAGTCATTGTGACCGAACACAAATTTGTTATGTGTTAGGTGCATCGTATTATTGAATAAAGGAAAGTTTAAGTAAAAGTACGATGTTTGTCGTTGTTCCATGTTTTCCATAAATAACACACACGGAACCAAATGGAACATCTATGTGTGGCTGACAGCAGAGAATATCAACACAGCATTTCATCTGGTGGGGGGCGTAGAAGTCAACCCGAGGGAATATCTCCAAGAGAACGGGCAGCAACGCAGTGTGTACTCTGACCATCCTACTGCGATCACCAACCCTTGTCCCAAACCTGGCGATTATGGCATATCCCTCCAAATCAATCCATCATTTGGAGGGATATGCCAACTCTGGAAATATTTTGCGGAATGGCATCCACTGCCGGACAAAAGTTTTTGTGCGGCAGTATCAGTGCAGACTATTCCGAATGCTCAAAAAGTCTGACGGAGAGAACACCCACAGAGAAAATAATCGTATATTCATACATGATCTCTATTCTCTTCGACAGACTTTTTGCTTCCAAAAAGTGTATATCGATACAGGCTAACGACAGAATCATACGAATGCTCGACTGATCCCAGGAGGAGTACACCTTAATAGTTAACTTATTGAGTCATAGGAATGCTTGAACGGTCCCAAGAAGAGCAGCATATCTACATAGATCGAAGATTGAGTCATACGACGTAATTAGAAGGCGAAAAGTACAGGTAAATGACCAGACTCGCGAGTTATAGACAAATGAACGAAATGATCTAATAACAGTCCGGTTGCAGATAATAAATCAGTGAGCAGTGAAGCGAGTGCTGTGGAAACAGTGGCCGCACGAATGTCGTGAAAAAATCGTGTCGTTTTCGTAATGCGGCGGTGGGTGTACACTGAAGAGTGGTCGGGGTTGCCAACATGTGTTTTATTTGGGTCTTATTCAATTATATTAGTAGTTCAATAGTGATTGAATAACTTCAAAAATTCTCTACAAATGTGCTTACTGGTAATAGCGTTTGGAGACGTTAGCGTTAAGAATTAGGAATCATCAGCCTGATATCGTCCACTTCTGGACATAGGCCTCCCTCAAAGGTTTCTTCTATAACGTTGACATTTGTAGGGGTTTGCCGCTGTCACCGCGCTTGGCATACTAGTTGGCGACCGCAGTTAGGTGGTAGTTAGTACACAGGTGGCGCTGCTGCCCGATTACCTGGTGTATCTCTTAGTCGCCTTTTACGACACCCACGGGATGATCGTAAAAGACCATCTCAACAAGATGGTTGTTGGTATGTTTTTAAAACAGTATAACATCGGAATGTGCTTCATGGTAAACTCTAGACATTTTTACTTAGCTAAAGAAACACCTTTATACATCAGTTAGATATTGAATGAATATCACGGTAATCCTTCTAGTATTATAAATTTGAAAATTTGTGAGTATGGATGTATGAATATAGATTATACATCCGCATAACACATAGGCTATAATTTATAAAGAGCGGGTGAAATCGTAGATTCTATTATTTTATCAAACATATATTATTAAATACTCAGTCATACTCAGCGCAGGACCTGCTACTGTGGAGATCCTTGGGGGAGGCCTTTATCCAGCAGTGGACGTCTTTCGGCTGATATGATGATGATAGTGATGACTCAGTCACGATCAATAAGTAAATTTGAACAGGGCAGTCAACGTAAATACTGATATTCTTTTAACACACGGCTTATTTATTATTAAATATTAAGTCCTAATTAAATAACAACAGCGGTGTTAAAATGCCTATAACGACTAGCCTATTACAATTCATTCATGTAGGATCCACTTCTGATTTTACTCTGTGGGGCGACTATCCGACACAACTAGGAGAGATCAGACGTAGGAGCCACTTTACGTTCTCTCTGAGGGATGGGAGTTAACACCGCCAATTTCCATACTTAGGGCTAGCCGTTTTCTTGGGATTATTGCCCAGACTCGGGATTCGTACGGGCGTCATTATCTGCAGTTAAACTGGCTACCATTATACAAAGCAGGTAACCAATTAAGGTATTATAAATAAAATATGTGTGCAATTGATTGGCGTGTTAGTCTAGTGCTTAGTAACATTATCCTTTAATTCTTTATCTTTGTATTATAAGCACGAATATTTGTTTTGTGTTTGGGGTAATCTATCTATAATAATATAATAATAATATCTCGAGACAATGTCACACAGATCTTCCTAGCCCCAAACCAAGCAAAGATTGTACTATGGGTACCAGGCGACGATGTACATACTTATATAGATAGATAAATACTTAGAAACATAGAAAACATCCATGACTCAGAAACAAATATTCGTGCTCATCACACAAATATTTGCACTTACCGGGATTCGAACCCAGGACCACCAGCTTCGTAGGCAGGAGCACTACCAACTAGGCTACGGTGAGATAAAATATGTGTGCAATTGATTGGCCTGTTAGTCTAGTGCTTAATAACATTATCCTTTAATTCTTTATCTTTGTATGATAAGCACGGTTATTTATTCTGTGTCTGGATGTATGACCGCTAAGTCGGAGGTCGTGGGTTAGATCTCCACCAAGTCCAAATCATTGAGTGATAAGCACGATTATTTGTTTTGTGTTTGGGGTAATCTATCTATAATAAGTATGTATTTATTATTTTTTTATTTAAAACTTTAGCACCACGATGTAAAAGGCGGACTTAATGCCAGAGGCATTCTCTACCAGTCAACCTAAGGGTGATGCAGAGAAAAACTTGGTAGGTGCACTATACATTGTAATGTGTGAAGGTGAATAATCCTATACTAATATACAAGATGTTTACTTACATAGAATACATAAATACTTATTACATAAACTAATATATATTTATAAATAAATATAAGTATAAACATATATATTATATAAAAATATATGAGAATACTATTGAGCTGATTCTGCCAAAAATTTATTCATCAAATGCACACGGGGTTTTTTTTTTATAGAAAAACGACATTTGCCATCCTGATTTCCGTAGGAAGAGAGTTCCAGAGGAGAATGGACTGTACGAAAAAGGAAGAATGGATAGAATCAGTACGATGAAGAAGACGGTTGTGAGTAGACCGAAGGTTTTTATTATGTTGAGTATGTAGATATTTAAATTGACAAGTTAAATATAGAGGAGAAGTATTTAGTAATGTATAAGTATGTTTATGAGTTATCTGGTTGCCATAGTAGTTTAGGATCACGTGGAAGTGTGTTAGTTGCCCTAAGATATTTATTTAACATCAAATAAAGTTTTGCGAATATATTTTACCGTCTCGGCATATCGTTTTGCCAATTGTTATTATTGATTGATCAAAAATTTACATTATTTTATACTTGATTTGACTTCATGATGTGGAGGTGAAATGAAATAATTAAATGAAATAATGAAATTTATTCAGCACTTGGGTATTTACATACACTTGTACCTATCAAGCTCACAATGTATTACATAAACACAGTTTAAAAACAGTAATTAAAGCAACATTTTTTTTTAATTAGTCCGTCCGTTTGGTCTTTGTCGTCACATATATTTTTAATATCCCTAAATAAATAATAAATAGCAAAATACTAAGCTATTATTGTTACATTTAGCAATAGAATATCAAATTAAAGAATTGAAAACAACGAGCAGTTGGCTAGCGCAAAAGGCTCTCAACCAGTAGCTTAATTTAAGCGACTAGGGTTCGGGCCACAGCAGGTGTATAATGAATATGGTTGTAATTTACACGTGATGGGGAATATAAGGACTACACAACATAGTATCAAGATGGACAAAATTGCGGAACAAAATAATTCTCTACTATTTTTTGTACCAAAAATACTTCCAGTATAGAGTTCATTTTTAGAGTTGGCAACATTATTCGACGCGTCGCTGAAGATATGGCGCGCTCATAATCAGGATGCGCTTGCGCACGCAACCCGCTCACGACACCTCGTGTGTCTTGCTTCATTTGTGTCGTTTCAAAGAGATTAATAGGTGTGAGTGATGATGACATTGATGATTTTAGTACACCTGTCTCTTGCAAGCACAGCATTGATGGATGCCTTTAGGTTGCTTCATAAGAAGTTTGTGATTATAAATATTAATAAAATATTGGAAACAGGTAGGGTATTTATTGAATGCAGAGAATAATACAAAGATGGATTTAATACCGAAGAAAACACATTTCATAAGATGTTTGAGATTATAAATATTGGAAACAACTAGCCGCTATTTATTTAATTACTTTGCACAAAAAATAACAGAGATTAAGGATTTTATACCAAAGGAAACTCTTTTAGTTAACTTTTGGATGCTATCTATCATAATGTATCTGCACATTATGGTAGGTACACTATGATTTGTAATATGAGACGAAGTTAGTTTAGAACACATACAAAATTTATCAGTATCAAACAGAAGTCTGGGAGATGGCGACATTAATACCCCCGTACCTCGAAGAGCATGTAAAGCCATCAATCTCGTACCTGACTTCTTACCGGTCGTATCGTTCGTCGCCCCATTGGAACATGAGAGTAATGGCATTGAAAGTGCACCTGTTGTGGCACTATAATATGTCCTGCACAGATGGCTAGTTTTTATTGAGATTGGCCGCCGTGACCGAAGTGCGAGCAGGAGGATATTGTTACTACTGGTGAACGCAAGCGATTGAGTCCAAATCAACTGGCAATTATGCCATAGAAGTACTATGCTAAAACATACTTGACCAGTTTTATTATTGAGATAGTGATCACGATATCGTAAATGATTTCTTTCAATAAAATCTATAAGTGTTCATAAAGAATATATATAATATTATCTTAATTCTTATTTCGTGTCGCGTTATCAGTAAATATGTACTGAAAATATTTTTACGGACAAACACTATCGGTTGTTAGAGATCTTGGAATTATTGTTAAATTACCGACAGAGATAAGATTATGGATTCGGGACAAGTGGTTTACTCGTATTACTATTTAATCTATTTGTATTAAGAGAAGACAAGGTGTAAGGCAAGAGTAAGCTGGTTTTGGAAAACTGTCTTTATTTGTTCTTCAGTAGAGGCCTTTTTTGCGGCATTATTGTTAAGATACACCTATCCAGGCAAAGAGTAAGTGTTAGACAGGGAGACCCTGAGTGGGATCGGGAGAGAGGATTGCAGTGAGAGAAGTGTCCTCTGCTCCGTATACGAAGACAAGCCAGACCTTTTTTTTTATATATCATAGGGCGACAAACGAGCAAGTGGGTCACCTGATGGTAAGTGATCACCGCCGCCCATGGACACTCGCAACACCGGAGAGGTCGCGGGTGCGTTGCCGGCTTTTAAAAGTCAGCAAACAAGTGTTGCTGATCCTTCCCCCCTCCCCAATAAGCTCTGGCGACCTTACTCACACTCGGAAACACAACATTAAAATTATTAATGTTATTATTAAGGAGTGTCTTCTGTAAGGTGGAGCTACTTCCCCAGTCGGGCTGCTCTCTGAGCGAATGAACGCTATGCCCTGCCTCTACTAAATTAGTACCTGTCCTATAGTACGTGTGGAATCGCACAAAAATATGACATTGGAGCAACATACTCGCGTTTTCGGGGCTCCCGCCCCTCCAGGGAATAAGAGAAGAGAACTCCACAGCAGGTTAGGTTTGGTTGATGCGAGTCCTAGATACTCATCTGTAAACACTTTTTCCGCATGGCACGCGCAGGATGCGAGCAAGCGGATGGTAGCCCTTGTCTCAATAATGATCAACAAATATTCACACAATACAAACACACATACTTACACATATTCATTACAGCTTTATCGAGAAGAACACAATTGAAATCTACTTATCCAGATTGTGGAGAGACTGGCGATCTGTCATACAGGTCCCCTGGTATAGACGCCAGCCTCTCACATAGATTAATCCTAAGTACACTTAGTAATGTACACCTAGATTAAGTATATTTAATTTAAAAATTCTGTGTGAAAGAAAAAATAAAGTTATATAATTATACAAAAATTACATAGTGAGCTTGCAAACTAATAATAATAATATCTCGGGACAATGTCACACAGATCATCCTAGCCCCAAAGTAAGCAATGCTTGTACTATGGGTACCAGGCGACGATATACATACTTATATAGATAGAAAACATCCATGACTCAGAAACAAATATTCGTGCTCATCACACAAATACTTCCACTTACCAGGATTCGAACCCACGACCACCAGCTTCGTAGGCAGGAGCACTACCAACTAGGCTACGGTGACTCACTATGCGTTTCTGACTCTATGGCGAAATTACTTTTACGAAAGACTGCATAATTCTGATTGGCCTATTGGTCTAGTGGTTGGTGATACTGACTGCTAAGCCAGAGGTCGGGGCTTCAATCCTCACCCAGGAATTTTTTTTGTGTGGTGAGCACGATTATTTGTCTATAACACATATGTATGTAATATAAAAAATTTAAAAAATTAAAAATTGAAAATGTTCGACGAGGTCTTCCCCTTCCAGTTGCCCCATTCACACAGGCCAGGTATATTTTTTTTGTCAATCTTCTTTCATTTATCCTTTCTAAATGGCCAAACCATCTCAGGTTTGGTAGTAGTATACCTGGCCTGTGTGAATGGGATAACCGGAAGGGGAAGACCTCGTCGAACGTTCTCTGACCAAATCGGAGACGTTCTTAAGAAAGGGCAGGTCAGAAGTACCCTAAACCGGGGAGCATGTATGAAGAATATAATGACAGTAATCGAGGCAAAAGAAGTGTGCAAAGATCGTGACAAATGGAAATCCGTTGTCTCTGCCTACCCCTCTGGGAAACAGGCGTGAGTCTATGTATGTATGTATTCTGAAATAAATAATTAGTATGTTTATCAGTTATCTGGTTACCATAGTACATTGTCTATCTAGTTTAGTATCAGATGGCAGTTTATTAGCCCAAAATATTTATATTATATATTAGGTATGTAGTTAAGTACATTCCACTGTATCTCGATCGGAATGTACTGTTGAGGACGTCGTTGAAAATGAACAATCAACTTTATAAGTCCTGCTGATCTTCAGAACGTGTTAATTTCACCCGGTGACGTATGAGGTCAGCCGCTGCCGTCTGAACGCGACCTGCTATTTGAATACAATGCGCCGTAGACCGTACGTTGTGATCGGCGTCAATATGCGGCATGTGATGGAGGACGCGTTTCCATTGCTTTGCTGTCCGCTTAGCACTTCTATCATAGCCAGACTAGCGTGTGATTAGTCTGTCTTTAGTCTTTTCGGCACGCATTCAAGAAGTCGCACTAAAAAGACTAAAAATAAGAACTTGAACGCATATTGTCATTATTTTTTTCGTTGTATTACTTAATATCTTCTCATATAATTTTTGACGGGCCTGTTGGCTTAGTTGGTGGATACGCTGCCTTTCACGCCGCACGTCGTGGGTTCGATTCCCACCCGGGACAGATATTTGTGTGCATGAACGGTTTGTCCTGAGTCTGGGTGTAAATTATCTATATAAGTATTTATTTACAAAAGAAAAGTAGTATATGTACCTAGTATATCACTTATCTGGTGTCCATAGTACAAGCTCTGCTTAGTTTGGGATCAGATGGCGGTGTGTGAATAATGTCCCAGGATATGATATGATATGATACGACTGTCAAATATACGGCTTTTATGTGTCAATATGTATATGTCTAAGTTATCACTTTTCAACGCCTACATTATTCACGGCGGCTTAGTTTTGTAATAAATAGGACAATCGTACTTCCAGCAAACACGAATGTATAATAAATAATGAAAATTTGGATTTAATAGGCTGACCTGGCTCACTGTTAAGCTACTAGAGAAATATTTCGTCCTTATGCTTTATTATATTTTAAGTCGGCTGTCACTATTGGCACGCGTGCCACTGGTTTCCTATCCAGTGCACATTAGACTTTACATGGTAGCAAAATCCAGTAGTAGTAACATACAGAGTGATTGGACTACAAAATTATACAATAGTATTACTATTATGACTTTGTGTTTGCCAATAGCAGTTATATTCTACTTAGGACTCAGTTTAGGTAAGTATTTTAATAATATAATATGTGTGTACAAGTCTATATTTGGTAACCAGGCAAATATCACATACAAATTACTGCGTGTCCAAGGTGTCATATAATGATTTCGGAAAAACCAAGGAATACGACACTTAGTTTATTTGCAATCTAAAAAAAAGCGGTCAAATGCGAATCCGACACAAAGTTTCCGTACTATCGAGGGTCTATTGGTTATTTTTAACCAACTTCAAAAAAAGGGGTACACTACATTAATTCGAAAAACTTTATTCCGACAGTCACAAATACGAATTTCAAAATACCCACTTTCATAATTCCGAATAGTAGAAAATTACTACTCCGACTTATCATTATTACTCCTAGTTTTATAATTCCTAAATTTCTATATTCCTAACGTTTATAATTAGGTTCTATTCTCAAAATACCGAGCTTCAATATATCGAATAACAAAAAGTCCGACTTAATGATAATTCGGAATAAAATATTTCGGAATATTTGGGTATTCACCAAAAATCGTAAAAAAAACTCTTTAAAAGTTTGTATAATTCGATGTTATTTTTATTACTTGTCGTTACAGTGACAAATACAACTGTCTACCTATTACAATTAATGTAGTACAGCGTAATTACATGCAAACATACGGAAAAGCGGCAGGACAGTGGAGACTTAGTACAGACTGGTCAGGTTAGATTCGTGGTTCCAAAAAAATAAAACAAAAACAAAAATTTTCGCTATTTGAAGGTGTTTACGGACAGATCATTCAAGTGCGGTCTTACGCCCGGTTCCTATATTCCAAAAACGAATCGTTTCTACTACGAATAGTTAGAATTTCTACCAGGCGTAACGCAAAACCGTTCCTATAAAATACTAGTCGTTATCGTCGTTATTATCGACGTCTGGTTACTAACGGATGGGAGGACGTTAGTAAGCTTATTGTATGGAGATGCGTTCGAAAGTGTTCCTATAAATATTTTCTACTGTCACGGAACTGTCAAAATAACGAGGCGTTACTGCTTTGATTACTAGTCGAATTCGGTCGGTTTACCAGTCGTTTGTATTTTATTTTGGTAGTTAACATAGTGTTTGAGGAGATTTCCGTGATGTCTAGCTCTGAAACTGATAGAGAATTCATGGCTTTGTTTTCCGTTAGAAAGGGTTGATTATTTTTCTATCTTCTAAGATTTCATAACCACAAACCTTAGATTAAATACTCAATTTAAAAACTTATTTAGAAACCATGAAATACTCTTGGACAGACGTCAGACGACAGACGCATGCGCCATGCGCTTTCCTGTTACGCGTTTTGTTCACACCATGCACTCGTAACATCAAATTTTCAATAGTAATGATTTATAAATATTTTAAACCTAAAACGCAAATTAAATTATTACTGTAACTATAAGTACAGTAATTTGTACTATTACTCACATAATATTACAGAATAATAAATGATTTTAGTCGCATAATTGACGTACGACGTTTTGTTATAACTAATCGTGAAGAGGAGCGAGAGGTTCATCGCGGAACGAGTCGTACATGGTTTAAACTACGGATGTTCGTCGCAGGTAGGGCATTGTGGAACACTAGTTTTGCATCGGTATCGGTAGCTGAATTACGGATGGTAACGTTGGTCCAATGACGGATCGTAAAATAAAGGAACCGGGCATTAATCATGAAATAGTATAGTATAAATTGTTTTATTTTCCTTTGTTTAACCTTGGATGCATTTGCACTTGACTACGATCTCACCTAATGGTAAGTGAAGATGTGGTCGAAGGTGGACCGCGCGTACCCATAATATGCCTATTCACTCGTGCCTTGAATAAACCCATGTTATATGATTCTGGAAACATCATATCGTACGGGAGGGTGTCCTAACGGCTGAGATATATCTTTTTTTACGCAAAGATTTTATAGTGTACGTTAATTTTTTTAATTTAAACTTTAGAATGTACAGACGCCAGCACATCCAGCTACCCCAATCTATCAAATTTATTTTATAGATTTTCAACTTTATCACATAAGTATAAGGTTCACTTTCAATTGGGGAAATTTGACAGATAACTTGGGGGGTAACTTGATGTGCTGGCGTCTGTGCATAGGTGGACTTAATGCCAAAGGCATTTTCTACAAGTCAACCTTAGGGTAGTGCAGAGAGATAATGGCAGGTGCACTTAGGTTATAATAAATGTATTTACTTATTATTCGTATAATTATATTAATAATTATTACGAACACTATCCTACTAATATTATAAAGACGAAAGTTTGTGAGTGTGGGAGTGTGTATGTTTGTTACTTCTTCACGTCTAAACGGCTGGAGCGATTTCAAAAAATTTAGTATGGTCGTAGCTACATAATAATATATAGGCTATAATTTATAAAGTTTAACGCGGGTAAAACCGCGGGGCACAGCTAGTACATAATATCTATACATATAAATAATAAAATCGTAGAAAAGTCAAACTGTACACTGAATATTTTTTAAAAGGATACTTGGGGCGTGATCTACAATCAATATCGAAACCAAAAATATAGTTTTTAGAATTTTTGTCTGTTTGTCTATATGTATGTTCGGGCTAAACTCAAAAAGTACTGGATTGATTTACTTCAAATTTTGCATGAATATTATCTACTAAGAGGTCGGGTCAACATAAATATAGGCTACATATTATTACGCTATCATCTACGTGGGAGGCGGAATGATAATTTATAAAGTTTATCGCGGGTAAAACGCTATGGATTGCCCCCCCGCAGGAGTCGGCAATACGGGAGGGCAATCCATAGCCCTCCCAGGGTACGTGTCCCGACCATCAGGGACATGGCGCAAAAGGGGAGCACCGGAGCAGCATACCCGCGTTCCCGGGGCTCCCCCTATCAGGCGCCAAGAGAAGTCCACGGCAGGTTAGGTTTAGTCGGTGCGAGTCCGACATACCCACTCGCAGACACTTTTTGCGGGTGGCATGCGTAGGCATTCCTCCTGCCTTATCAAAAAAAAAAAAAAAGGACTCAGTTTAGGTAAGTATTTTAATAATATAATATGTGTGTACAAGTCTATATTTGGTAACCAGGGAAATATCACATACAAATTATTACGTGTCAAAGGTGTCGTGTGAAAAACCAAAGAATACGACACTTAGTTTCTTTGCAATCTTTACAATCCTAAAAAAGTGGTCAAATTCGAATCCCACACAAAGTTTCCGTACTATTGAGTTTATTGGGTATTTTTAACCAACTTCAAAAAAAGGGGTACACTACATTAATTCGAAAAACTTTATTCTGACAGTCTCAAATACGAATTTCAAAATACCCACTTTCATAAATCCGAATGGTAGAAAATTATTACTCCGACTTATCATTATTACCTACTCCTAGTTTTATAATTCCAAAATTTCTAGATACCTAACGTTTATAATTACTATTCTCAAAATATCGAGCTTCAATATATCGAATAACAAAAAGTCCGACTTAATGATAATTCGGAACATCAAAATTCGGAATAAAATATTTCGGAATATCTGGGTGTTCACCAAAGATCGTAAAAAAAACTCTTTAAAAGTTTGTATAATTCGATGTTATTTTTATTACTTGTCGTTACAGTGACAAATACAACTGTCTACCTATTACAATTAATGTAGTACAGCGCAATTACATGCAAACATACGGAAAAGCGGCAGGAGCAACAGACAGGTTAGGTTAAAAAAAATCAAAAACCATAAAAAAAATATTTTTCAAAAACTACGCAAAATTGTAGAACATACATGGGGGTGATTCTGATACTCGTCATCATAAAGTATCTAAATTTTGCCTTTGAACGTCAACTCCTCGGTCAGCCTATATAGGTACATTTATGTATTTATATTATGATTTTAATCTTATTAATACTATGCTATAACATACTATACAATTATAAATAAAATTATTAATATTATTGACGAGACATTACTTCGGGAACTTTCTTAGAAACGTTATTTTATTAAAGAATACTCGGACCATATGCTAGTCTACATATGTTG
Organism: Pseudoips prasinana; assembly: GCA_951640165.1. Taxonomy (NCBI): domain Eukaryota; kingdom Metazoa; phylum Arthropoda; class Insecta; order Lepidoptera; family Nolidae; genus Pseudoips; species Pseudoips prasinana. Next base: position 14,259,876 of record OX621254.1, read on the forward strand.
TCGTAGTTGTCTATGGAAACAATCCCGAAGTGAGCTTTGGTACGTATGTATGTGTCTTTGAGTATATTGAGGTCAATTTCCAAGGTACGAATCTGATTATTAAGTAATGTTGTTAATGCCACTGTAGAGTTGATTCAATCGAAAACAACTGCTTATTCAAAACAACTTAACATGATAATCAAATCTATTAGTATATACTCACTTACAGATAGTTAACATAAGGTATATACGGTAATATTATTAGTCTTAGATCTAAACTAAATAAGTCCATAAACAAAGGAATAAATATCACCGTTTAATAATTATCATCTATTCAAGGTGGAGAGGAAGTCGAACAGGTGAAAGAGTTTGTATATTTGGGAACTTTGTTTACGAGAGATGGGAAATATGAAAAAGATATTGTTAGAAGAATAAATGCGAGGAACAGAGTGAATGGGGCACTAAACGCCTTTATGAGTAGCCGGCAAGTCTTAAAGAAGGCTCGACTGGCCGTGCACTATGGAGTGTTAGTGCCAACTTTAATGTGTGGAAGTGAAAGTTGAGTATGGCAGAAAAAGAATGAAAGTAAAATAAATGCAGTGGAAATGAGAGCTCTGAGAAGTATGTGTGGTGTGACTTTGAGAGACAGAATTCGAAATACTGATGTAAAAGAGCGTTGTGGTGTGAAAGAGGATGTAGTCACAAAGATTGAAAGAGGAATGCTGAGATGGTTTGGCCATTTAGAAAGGATGAATGAAAGAAGATTGACCAAAGAAGTATACCTGGCCTGTGTAAATGGAACAACCGGAAGGGGAAGACCTCGTCGAACATTCTCTGACCAAATCGGAGACGTTCTCAAGAAAGGGCAGGTCAGAAGTACCCTAAACCGGCGAGCATGTATGAAGAATATAATGACAGAAATCAAGGCAAAAGACGTGTGCAAAGATATATATATATATATATATATATATATATATATATATATATAGATGGAAATCCGTTGTCTCTGCCTACCCCTCTGGGAAAAAGGCGTGAGTCTATGTATGTATGTATCTATTCAAACATACTGAACAATTACATAAATTCGACTACGGCAGCTAACAACAGAGACAAGGCAACTCCGTGAGGCATATTATACATTGCAGGAAAGATGGGATTGAGCCCATGACCTCTGGATTGGCACTCATGCTCACTAACCACTGGACCAACAATACTGTCAAACACGGTAAACTAGAAAAAAATGATTTCATCTTCTTAGGTAATTAATATTCACGTTTTGTAATGAACGGTTCAAAATAGTTATTAGACGGCGATAAAGTAAAAAAGATAACAGTTACTTAGTGCTGCTTATTTTTTCGTTATTCAAGAAAGCAGTTTAAATATGACTGATCTAACTACTAGACTACTAGGGGTTAGTGTTAGGTCTTACTCCGGACTAATCTTTGTTTGATTATTAGTTTATATTTTTTAAAGACAACACCGGCTTTAGGGAAATTATTCATTGTATTTTACATTTAATAATAATTATTAAATGTAAAATGCTTTGAATATGTAATCGATTTTAGAATAAGTACCCAAATCTTCAAATATGTTAGGATATTATCATCCTCATTATCATACCAGCCGAAAGACGTCCACTGTCGAACAAAAGCCTCCCCCAAAGATTTCCACCACTGCTGGTCTTGCGTTATCCGCATCCCGCGACCCTTTTTTTTATTTAACGGGACTAGTCCCTCCCTCTTACCCACCACTGCAACTCCTGTCACCCAGGATCAACAGTGGCACACAATGAAATGACACTGAGCGGTGAAGCTCAGGCATGTACCGGGGAATCGCTTTAACTGTCTTGGATCCCGCAACGAATTTCCCGCGACCCTTGTAAGATATTCGTTCTACCTTGTGGGGGTCTTTCAACAACCTTTCTGCGTCCAGTGGCTGACAGTTCTACGAGCTGTGTGCCAGACCCAATGTCACTTTAGTTTGACAATTCTTCGGACTATGTCAGTCAAACTTTAGTTCCCTTACGGATTTCGACAATTCTGATTCGATCGCGTACTGATATTCCGAGCATAGCTCTCTCCATTACCCTTTGGGTGATCTTGAGCTTTTTTATGAGGAAAATAGACACGTATAACGATTATTTCAACTCTTGACTGCCTCGTTGCTCTAGCGGTAGCGAGTTCAAGCGCAGATAAGCAAGTCCTGGGTTCAAATCCCGTGTCGTGCCAAAAAGTGATTTTGGGATTTTTCCGTAAAAGAAATTTCTCAGTGTCAGCCCGAAGACTGGGAGTTGGCGGTATTACACCCCCGTGCGTCGGAGAGCACGTAGAGCCGTCGGTCCTGTACCTGACCTATTTCCGGTCGTGTCGCTAGTCGTCCCATCGGATCATGATAGTGACGGAATAGAAAGTGCCCCTGTGTTTGCGCACATACTTGTGCACTTTAATATGTCCTGCGCAATTGGCTAGTCTCCATTGAGACTGGCCGCCGTGGCCGAAATTCGGTCGGGAGGACATCATCATCATCATATCTATTATTTCAACTCTATACTTTAAGCGTGTTTCAGCTTAAGCATTATACACGAATACGTTATATAAAAGTATGCAGATACGAATTCTATATTATACCTAATTTTCTTATAAGCTATAAGTCATTGCTGTCATTTATAAGCCAGCTTGGCTTATCTTAATCTTATAATGCTGATGTTTTTCTCCAATCGTATTGATAATTGTATAATAACGTCGTTACAATCTTACTTGTGAAGAATGGTTGGTGCCCAAGTTATCAATAACCTAACTTAACGGATAAAAATATAATAGGGTTGTCATCTTTAAAATTTGGCAACCAGGACAAGACGCTTAAAAGCCTTGGTTTTTAAGCCTAAGAATTGTCTTCTGTAAGGTGGAGGTACTTCAGAAAGAAACAAGGAGGAGTTAGACATGAATAGTTCGAAAAACACAGAACGTTAGTTACTGTTGCGTTGTAGGGGTTCTGCTACAACGCAACAGTCACTAACGTTCTGTGTTTTTCGAACTATTCATGTCTAACTCCTCCTTGTTTCTTTCTGAAGTACCTCCACCTTACAGAAGACAATTCTTAATAATAACATTAATGTTGTGTTTTTGCGTGTGAGTAAGGTCGCCAGAGCTCATATTTCAGCAACACTTTTTTGCTGACTCTTAAAGTACGGTAACAGCGGGTGCGTTGCCGTACTTTAAGAGTCAGCAAAACCCCTCTGGTGTTTCGAGTGTCCATGAGCGGCGGTGATCACTTACCATCAGGTCTTGCTCGTCTGTCGGCCCCTCATATACAAAAAAAAAACTTGTGTGTTCTTATGTACAGCGTTAGAAGTTATACTTCTTAATATACAACTTGAACATAGTTATCAATTTTCATACCACCTAGAACTAACGTCAAGCTGTTAAATTTTTTGGTGTCGGTGTGCGGGCGCATCGTAAAAATTCACTCTCATCATTTTTCTCCATCGCGCCAAAAGAAGTATAACTTCAAAAATTCGTTGCGGGATCCAAGACAGTTAAAGCGATTCCTCGTGACATGCCTGAGCCTCCCACCTCAGTGTCATTTCATTGTGTGCCACTGTTGATCCAGGCTTACAGGAGTTGCAGTGGTGGGTAAGAGGGAGGGACTAGTCCTGACTAACGTTCTGCGACTCACTGCTAGTGCCAGCGGCAGTTCTTCGGTTGTCCACTCAGCAGCGCGTGAGTAGCACAGTAGCCCGGCGGTCCAAAACGTATTTTTTTTAAACCTGGACTACATATGTTACCCCGCCCGGACGAACTTTAAACTACGATAAAACCGGGGAAACCCGTATGGATGGCAACCCTAGGTGTATACCTGATCAACGAGAGTTTTTGGCGCCAACGCGGAAAAAGACGCATCGAGGCTATGTTTTATTTTCAAAAACTGGTGTAAAATCGAGTTTTTATGTGTAAATATGGTGGATTTTTAGACATAACATCTTCGACAACGTACACAAGTGGAGGAAAGTGCGATATTGCCGTGAATTGTGATTTTCCGTGTTGTAACCAAAACTCCATAAAAGCCTCTAGTAAAGTCTACACTGCTTTACTGGGGTTGGACAAGGACTATGTATGACTTGACTGTGACGGACTTTACTTGACAATGACGGAAATAAATGATATAAAAATATATTTACTGAAGGCTCATAAGGCCAAAGAAGCCAGAGCCGTAAAACGGAATAAAAAAAAAACATGATCAACATTTTTGTACAGAACGGAAAATATTTTTCAATTGTCATGTATCGCTACCAAAACGGTGTTCAAGTTGTACATTTAACTTAGTAATACGTGGGTGACCGACATGTAATACAGAAAATAAATTAAACAATTTTCAGCTTACGGTCCACCAATCTTGTAATAATAATAATAATAAATTTATTTTCATTCAGATAACAAACATCCATTTTGTTAGTAAATCTTAAATTAGTACAATATAATTTAACATTCACAACTCTAACAGTAATGGCTCCTTGCGTGAGTCAGTGTATCAAGCTGCACATGCAGACCGATCCAGTGACTGACGTAAGGGCAATCTAGCCTGTTTCCTATGACGGCCAAGACGGAGTTTCGGCTGGCCCGCACTCTGCTTAACATGGACGCGCACCGCTTGCGCAGAGTAGCTTAGACGCAATCGATGTGCGCCCCCGTATACATGCCCGATGCACTGCAGTAACGGGGCAGCCGCAACAATGTCGTCAATGCATTTTTGTAATGAACACGGAGAGCACTATGCGCTTTTCGTGTATAATTTACCCACAGGCTGCACGTGTAAAGGGATGTACAATATAATATAATGACAGAATCATCATCCTCATCATCATCAACAGCCTGATATCGTCCACTGCTGGACATAGGCCTAACCCCAAAGGTTTCTAAAACGTTGCCATTTGGAGGGGTTTGCCGTAGTCACGGCGCTAGGCATGCGAGTTGGTGACCGTAGTTATGTGGGAGCTAGTACACAGGATGCGATGCTGCCCGACTACCTCGTGTATCCCTTAGCCGCCTTTTACGACACCCACGGGATAGTACGAGGTGGCCGGAGGATTGGTGGTGGAGGATTGTTTCTGGGCCAGAAACCACACGGCTAATGGTAGATACACTCACAGTCAGTACCGAACCTCACGAATAGAATAGAATAGAATAGTTTTATTTGCATAAAATGTAGGTACATAAGTACTATACTCCATTAATTCTGGGTTCGAATCCCGGTAAGTGCAAATATTTGTGTGACGAGCACGAATATTTGTTTCTGAGTCATGGATGTTTTCGATGTATCTATCTATCTATATAAGTATGTTTATCGTCGCCTGGTACCCATAGTACAAGCTTTGCTTAGTTTGGGGCTAGGATGATCTGTGTGACATTGTCCCCAGATATTATTATTAATTATATTATACTCCATATAATTGAAGCCATATACATTTTGTCAATCTGTGACATGCAAATCTTAATTGAAATTAAAAGTTATAAATTGAAAATTATTGCTTATTAAATACACGACTTATAGTGCTACAATTCACATTTATTTTTGACAACTTGAAAATAATCTTCTAGTGAAGCCGCTGCTAGAGTTATGTGCAGCCGCCAGCACATCGAGCTACCCCAATCTGTCAAATTTCCCCAATTGAAAGTGAACCTTATGCTTGCGTGGCTTTCAGTTTCGTTTTATAGACTAAACCACAGTTTCTCATTATAAATCCAAATTTTTTCGAGTTTTTACAAATACATAATTCTGGTATTCACTTCACACGCCTGGGGCTCTACCGGCTAAGTCGCCGCACATCGATTTCTTAAATGGCGTTAAAATAAATAAAGTTTAAAAATGACTTAATCAATCGTTAAATCGACTTCAAAGTTGACAATCGATTCCGGACCATTTATGACGTCAGATGTGGTCATGGAAGCCGATTTAATGATTGATTAAGTCATTTTTAACCTTTATTTATTTGAACGCCATTTAAGAAAACGATGTTCGGCGACTTAGCTGATAGAGCCCCAGATCGCATTCTTATGGGATATGAACTAGGACTGAAGTTACCACAGAAGTGAAGGTTTTATAAGTTGTGATTGCTTTGAAGGGTAACAGACTCGGAAGCACAGAAGAAACAGGACGCAATGTGGCAAGAAACAACCATCTTGGATAAAGGAATTTAAAAGTCGATGAAATTAGATTAATAACAATTAATATTAATTAATATGCAAACCAAACAATGCTAGGCACACTGTTTCGTTTGCGTATTAATCTAAACCATAAGAAAAATTACTAATAAGCGCGGTGAATAATTGCATAATGCAGTTTTCCACACATTGCGTATGTGATATGTAAATGAAGCGCGCGCGCCGCTCTGTGGAGAAGACGCTAGGAAATAAGGTTGCCACATTTTGAAAAAATATTAAATTAATATTGTACTAATACAATATAATATCTTGGGTCATTATTCACATATGGCTTGTAATATGAAAATCAGATAACTGATATATTACATATACTACTTTTCTTTTGTAAATAAATACTTATATAGATAATTACACCCAGACACCGTTTGTCTGGGTGTAATTATCACATGTTCATGCACACAAATATCTGGCCTGGGTGGGAATCGAACCCACGACCTGCGGCGTGAAAGGCAAGCATGTTGTTGGAGAATCGAGTCATGAAGGGTGAAGGTGCTCGTAGCGCGTTCGGAGCCGTACTCTCGGTCGAGAGTACACTATATCGGATTGTGGGTACGTGAGTTTCTAATAGTATTAATATATTTTTTCTTGTCATATTGACCACTTTTGAAAATGTTTTTATTATTTTTAACTTCTTTTAATATAGAGATCATCTTAGAGCCATACAAGAAGTAGTAGAATCATAGAGTCAGCCCTAAAGTTATGGCTCTACCTGCGCTGCTCGTGCAGTGTTATGTTGCGCTTACATCAACGATGAATAATTGATAGTGACTTTAGTTTTTCTTACCATTATCGTAATCTGTCGGGTTTTTCTGAATATGCGAGTGTTATCTTTCAATATTGTTTTATGTGTTCTCAAGTATCTGCATCATATACTTGTAGATACTATTTTATTATACATATTTATAAGAAGTGTTATGAAATAGGATGTTTATTACGGATATATACGGATTGTATAATTATTTTAAATTGCATTTTCTAACATCCAACAGAAAAAGGGGTTTTAAGTGTGAAGTATGCGTTGCGTGTCTGCCAGTTGAATCTGGTGGCCTCAGTTGAAAATCAGCGCTCCAGTTATCTGTGGCAGAATGCTTAACTGTGGCTTTTTAGTCACTGCGGTGCTTAGTATCGGTACCACATCGAATAGGTGCGTAAAATTATGGATAAAGGAAAAATGTATTCATTTTTGTTTTTAGGTATCAAAATATCTCACCGGAGCAGCATACCCGCGTTCCCGGGGCTCCTCCTATCAGGCGCCAGAAGAAGTCCACGGCAGGTTAGGTTTAGCCGCTGCGAGTCCGACATACCCACCCGCAGACACTTTTTGCGGGTGGCATGCTTAGGCATTCCCCTGCATTATCAAAAAAAAAAAAAAGAATGTATCAAAATATCTATGTATTCTTCTGTGTGTTGTACCCATATTGGCCTAATTTATATTGATGTATGTACCTTATGTGTCTAATAAATATATATTCTTTCTTTCTTCTTTCTTGGAATCTTATATCCTAAACGTTTTTATTTACTAAAAGCTTATTTGATTTTTTGTTTCCTAAATTGCTACACAGTTTTATGTGTTAACCATAAACATATAAAATAGTGTATATAATTGATCCCTGAGTGTTTTTACATGACGATTATAGTAAGGCATTGCTTTGCATTCACCAGTATATAAGTGATCAGTGGGGTAAACCATCTAGGTATGTGGTCAGTCCATAGATAGTGACGGGCCTGTTGGCGTGGTTGGCAAATGCTTGCTTTTCACGCCTGAGGTCGTGGGTTCGTTTCCCACCCAGGACAGATATTTGTGTGCATGAACATGTCTGTTTATCCTGAGTCTGGGTGTAATTATCTATATAAGTATGTTTGTACAAAAGAAAAGTAGTATATGTATTGTACCAGTTATCTGGTTTCCATAGTACAAGCTCTGCTTAGTTTGGGATCAGATGGCCGTGTGTTAATAGTGTCCCAGAATATTATTATTATTATTATAGATGGGTGACCGTTAAAGTTTTTTAGTTTCTGGCTGGCAACACTATTGCAGTGCGTACGTGTGCCGGTGTTTCTTCAGATTCAATGCATCCTCTGCACAGGGGGCTGTCTGTGACGCCAATCTTGAAGAGGTGTTTGTTTAGTGTGCAGTGTCCGGTAATTGTGCCTATCACCATGCGTAGATCCTTTCTGTTTAGATGTAGAAGACTGCGCGATAGGCGTTTGTTCAGAGATGGTATAATTTCTTTTGTATGTCTGCATGATTCTATAATAGGGCCAATTTAATAGATCACATTTGAAATCTGTCAGCTACTAGTAAAGTGAATTGTTTAATGACCTTATTTGGTAATTATTACAACAAAGATTAATCGTAATTGAAAAAAAAATCAAATGTGCAGTTCTAACTACGAAAAAATAAATAATATTCTATGCCCGCCCGTTAAGTTTACGTTGTTGAATTTTAATGAAGTGTCAAATGTGATATATTAAATTGGCCCTACTTTAGATCCATCCACTCGTTCTCATGTCGCTGCGTGGTTTATGAATGTAATTATTACAATCATATCATTGCATCAATCAGCATCCATGAATGATAAATGCAATTATTATAATCTTTAACTGTTGCAATTTAAGAGTCGGTAACAACGATTGGCTTATTCATCAGAATTTAATGAGTGTCGAATAAACTATGAACTGCATCTATTATTAATATTAAGTACATATAATAAAATCGTAGGAAAGTCAAAACTGTAATTTGAATATTTTTTAAAAATGATACTTGGGGCGTGATCTCTAATCGATATAGAAGCCAAAAATATAGTTTATAGAATTTTTGTCTGTTCGTGTGTCCGGGCGGGCCAATCTCAAAAACTACTGCATGGATTTACTTCAAATTTTGCATGAGGTCGGGTCAACATATAATTTACATAGTGTCACGCTATCACCTACGGGGGAGGAGCTGCGATAATGCGCAGGTAAAACCGCGGGGCACAGCTAGAATTTCCTTATAATGTAATCCGAGTTGATGCTTCGAGTACCAGAAGGCTTTACGTGAATAAGCTTTTATTGGTTGTTACATCACGATGAACGAAAAATTTAAGACATCGTAAAACTATTTACAGGTTTGTTTATTTAGGTATTTATGAATCTGTTCAATTTATGTTTACCATCATTTTATAGAGATTTAAGTCGCATAAAATATAATTATGTTTCCTTTGTAGAAATTAAATTTGTACGTATATTGAGTCTATTGATCTGAATAATAATAATATCCTGGGACATTATTCACACACGGCCATCTGATCCCAAACCAAACAGAGCTTGTACTTCCATAGTACAAGCTCTGTACTATGGAAGTACAATAGTACAAATATTATAGTTATCTGACCAGATAACTATAATATTAAATGGACTACTTTTCTTTTGTAAATACATATTTATGTAGATAATTACACCCAGACTCAGGACTACATACCATCTCATCTCGTGGGGGCTTAGAAATCGACCCGAGGGTATATCTACCAGTTCATTCTGAGTTCTAATAACTATCATACTGCGATCGCCAGCCCGTCTACCAAGCGTGACACTTATGGCATAATCCCCAAGACGATTCTTGGGGGAGGCTTTGGTTCAGCAGTGGAATTTTTTCCGGCTGTTATGAAGAAAACAGATTTTATACATTTTAAGATGAGTTGTATAACTTAAGCTGTGAGTAGGATCCGTACCCACGAACCACGGGGTTTAGGTTCCGTCTGCGTTAACTGCAGCGCAAGCGCACCGTTGTGTTCGAACTCGAATTTAAACAAATCATGCGATGATGTAAACATGCATACCACACATTTGATCATAAGCGGTTAACGTAGCCTATGGATGCTTTCAACATCCGGATTATTGTCCATCACTCGTGCGTTGCCGACCCTGTAGAAACATTTGCTCAATGTTCAATCATCGGCAAAATTCAAACATAACGAGAATACGATAATTCTTTGAAGTGATGAATGTGTTGCCATAATTGAAATAATATTACCCTAATCTTGCCTTTCCCCATTTCTATTGGGACTACTCTAGAATAGAATAAATATTTATTTCATATGACTAATAAAAATAAATAAAAACAGTTATTCATGAAAAATATTTTAAATATATTTTTAAGCATTATTTTATATCTATGGATTACCTACTATCTCTGTAGAGGTTCAATCAATCATTAAATTAAATCTTAAGTATATATATGTGTGTGTGTAATTTGCTGTGTAGTGACATAGACATGGCTTAAAACATCATCACCGCATCTCATCGTGGGGGGCGTAGAATCAACCGAGGGAATACCTGCTAGAGAACGGACAGCAGCGTTTTTCTGTGAACTATGACAAAACAAACAAATAAATTGCGATCGCCAAACCGTCTGTCAAGCGAGACAATTATAGCATATCCCCCCATTCTTTGGGGAGTCTTTTGTCCAGCAGTGGACGTACTTTGGCTGACATGATGATGAAATAATAATTGGACTATGGAAACCCCAAGCTTCGTGTGCGTATAAAAAATCCATTATCTCACACTTAAAACGGTGAAGGAAATTTTTTTGAGGAAATCTGCATGCCCGAGAGTTCTTCACGAATGTTCTTGATGATATGTGGATTCTGCCAACCCGTAGCAGGCCACCGTGGTTAGTCCACCACGGTACTGCTACGAGTTGGCAGAATCCACATATCATGGCTTATCTCCTTTCATTGGGACCTCCTCTCACAATGAGAAGGGATACTCTTGCCCTGCAGTAGGACAGTAATGGGATGCGTCATCATTAAATGTATTTTCGAAGTTATACTTCTTTTGGCGCGATAGAGAAAAATGATGAGAGTGAATTTTTACGATGCGCGCGCACACCGACACCTAAATTTAATAGCATGAAGTTAGTTCTAGATGAGAGTGAATTTTTGCGATGCGCGCGCACTCCGACACCAAAACTTAACAGCATGAAGTTAGTTCTAGAAAATTTATAACTATGTTCAAGTTGTAAATTCTAGTATTTTTATTTAAATAAAATCTTTTTGATTAATTTTAATATTTATCGTTAATCACTACTGCATTTTAGTTATTTTTTTTCCATACTTCTAACGCGTGTACATAAGTACACACAGATTTTTTTTTTAAATTGTATTAAGTGCCCCATTAATAGTGCGCTATATTTAAGACCAGGCACTCTGTAGCGCACGTATTTATATTATAAAAAAAATTAAAAATGTTTCAGTTAAAAAAAGCATCAATTAAATATTGTCATAAAATCATACGTCCTTTTCAGGGAAATTAACTTAATTAATTGGAACTAGGCGTTACTTAGTGCAAATGCACCAAAAGCACAATCCTACTAATAGATATTATAAATGAGAAATTGTGAGGATACTTAACGGATTTTTATGAAACTTTGTAGTAATGTAGTTTATACATCCGATTAACATATAAGCTATATTTATAAATTTAGGTCTTTAATAATATTTATAACTATTATTGATTGTTTCCTTGTATATTTATAATTTTAATAGAAGCAAGTATTTGTATTATAATATTTTCCTATAAAATATCTAAGAATAATATAGATTAATTCACTACCTATTGAGTGTATCTAAAAATTTGGTGTTTACCTATAATTAGATGCGCTAATAGAATTAAGTTTTATTGTATACTACATCTGTAAGAGAAATATTGTTGCTTCTGTTGGTAAACCTAATAAAAAAAATATAAAAAAAATTACGAGAGTAAAACTGCGGGGCACAGCTGGTACAAAATAAATATGTACAGCTCATATCCATCTCAAGGTTGTCTGGAAGAAATCGCTTAATGCGATAAGATCGCCCATTGTACACATGGCTACATTTCAAGCTATACATTTCCAATATAAGCTGACCTCTCATTCTATGGAAACCCTATACAACGCGGGATCAGCTTATACTGGATTTGTATAGCTTGATATATAGCCGTGTGTAGAAGATGGTATTATCTTTGCACATATTTATTCTGCTTGTGTGTACAATAAAGAGTATTCTATTCTATTCGGTGTACTGTAATCTTCACTTACTAATTACCAGTTGACCATACATTAATTTTGAATTTCGATAGAAAAATATCTAAAGAAATCTTATAACTGCTAAAATGTACAGACGCCAGCACATGAAGTTACTCCAATCTGTCAAATTTCCCCAATTGAAATTGAACCTTATGCTATTGTGATAAAGTTGAAAATCTATAAAAGAAATTTGACAGATTGGGGTAGCTGGATGTGCTGGCGTCTGTACAATCCTATGTCATCTTATTTAAAAAATGTAAACTACTTTTGTGATGAGAGAAATAAATGCATATTCTATTCTATTCTAAATCAAATGTTATAATTTGTTACATTTGAGTTTCAATAAAAATATCATTGCAAATAAAACCAAAGAGCATGTAAAAGAGCTCATTGTACAAGTTTAATTAACATTATTTGAGAAAATATGCTTAATATACATATAATAATATATGACCTTTGAAATTATTAGCACATGTTTCATTACCCAGAATTCTAGTTATTTTTCTATGAGGGTATCACCAAACGAGAATCTAGTATCGGTTGCGTTATATCCTGCGTAGCAAGTGCATCAATTTACACGATCTAATAAGCATCGATATGTTACAAAATAGTAACGAAATGTACGTGAACTATTTGAGAAACAACTCGTTCTTGAGGATAATTATTACCGTATTACCTCGGTTCATGATTATTATCAATTTTGGTGTCGAGTAGGTATATACAGTCTGCATAGTAAGTGCTGCGGAAGTAAGATCACAGCTTTCAACTCATAATTTAGGTATCTCTGTACATAGACCATGAGTTAAACATCGAAGGATTTGATGACTGTGTGTTTCATTTTTGACCTAATTCAAAACATAGAAAATGCATTTTGGAACATACATATCTCGTAGAACCGACGGCCGTTGCGGCAGAAAGGTTCTTCTTACCTTTCTGCCGCAACGGCCGTCGGCGGCGACCACGAAACGGAAGACGTAGCGTGGGCAGGATATAAGATGGATCGATGATCTTAGGATGGTCTCTAGAATTGTGCAGAACTTTGAGGAACTTTGAGTGCCGTTGTCTAGCAGTTGACGTCTTTACGTTGGCGGTGGACGGCTGATATGATGATGGTGAAGCACATACATTAGAAAAGAGAGTTGTGCCCACCTAGGGTTTGAAGTCGAGACCACGGATTCTACAGTCCAGCAACTTTACATCATACAAAACTTTACAAATATACAAAAACAAAGTACGACCTGCTTTAACTATTCTTTATAAATCATTACTGGTTAAGTCGATGTTAACAAAATTTATATGGGAAAGCCGAACAACATAAAATGGAAATACAACACTTGGGAGACCCATAAATGTTTGTTCTGAGTCTGCGTGTGCTTGTGTCATTGCACGTTTCTTAAGTCCCCCGCGATACAAGGATTCACTTACCTAGTGCGAGGGTCAATTAAAAACAAAACAACTCTACTATTATGTAATACCATTGAATATAGACATACCGACGCCATCATAACACAATATCCGCCACACGCAGAAGTCACAGTCTTCCAACGAGCGGAAATCGATTCGGCGATCAAGTTCATTCACCTCGTTCACATACTCAACACAACTCTCCGTAGCAGGGCTTACATGACAATATGTAGAGACAAAACGCATTAAAGAGTTAATGCGTTTGGCCAATGAAATCATAGAATATTGTCTATTGAATAACTTCGATATCTTTTAGTAATGTCGTCACACCTTTTATTCCTACTTTAACTACTTAGTTTTGAGATAGCGTGCTCAACTGCAGTTAATGAGGTTATGGGTTCAAATCCCGGGTCGCACCAGACGCCGAGAGATCTCCGCCCAGGACAATTTTTTGTATGATGAGTACTACTATTTTTTATGTCTGGGTGAAATTTATTACAACGCCAATTACAAAATAAATAAAAAAAATGGAATGACAGAGGCGCCATCTGTCGAAGATTGGTCATACCTTCGTGGACTCATGCACAACACTTTGCTAAAGATCACCACATGATCAAATGCATAGTTTACGATTCTATAAAGGACATACAGACAAACATTCATTGCTATATCTATACATATAATAAAATCGTAGGAAAGTCAAAACTGTACATTGAATATTTTTTTTAAAGGATACTTGGGGCGTGATCTACAATCGATATCGAAGCCAAAAATATGGTATTAAGAATTTTTGTCTGTGAGTCTGTTTGTCTGTATGTATGTCCGGGTTAAACTCAAAAAGTACTGTATGGATTTACTTCAAATTTTGCATAAATATTATTAAGAGGTCAGGTCAACATATAGGCTACATATTATCACGCTATCACCTACGGGGGAGGAGCTGTGACAATGTATAAAGTTTAACGCGGGTAAAACCGCGGGGCACAGCTAGTATGTATATATAGATTTATATGTGTTTAGAAATATATAAGTATGTTTATAAATTGTCTGGTAGCCATAGTCCAGGCCCTGCCTAGTTTGGGATTAGATGGCAGGCCGTTAGTTATCCCAAGATATTTATTTTATTATTTACTAGCTGTGCCCCGCGTTAAACTTTATAAATTATCACAGCTCCTCCCCCGTAAGTGATAGCGTGATAATATGTAGCCTATATGTTGATCCGACCTCTCAGTAATATTCATGCAAAATTTGAAGTAAATCCATACAGTACTTTTTGAGTTTAGCCCGGACATACATACAGACAAACAGACAAAATTTCCAAAAACTATATTTTGGCTTCGATATCGATAGTAAATCACGCCGCAAGTATCCTTTTAAAAAAATATTCAATATACAGTTTGACTTTCCTACTATTTTATTATATGTATAGATTATTTTAAAGTATTTGTTCATTTAGATCGAGGATGTTTACTTTTTTGTTTATGGAGCTACATAGTTCTGAGCCAAGGCAATAATACTATTTACACGTACCTTATGTAGGCCAGCTTAACGTAGTAAACATCTTAATGAGCGAGGGAGTCAGCCTTGCGCCAAGTTATGGGCTTTAAACCGTGTCTGTTACGTATATATGTATATGCATCTATCTCATTTTGATTTTCAACTATTTTTTCATAACTTTCAGGGGACCTACCGCATAAATCACCGATCATCGAGATCGGCGTTCAAATAGATGAAGATTAAAACTTACTTAACCATTCGTTCAATGGGCTTCATCGTTGTTAATCATTTCCGGACCATTTATGACATCACATGTGCTCATGGAAGCCGATTGAACGATGATTTAGTCATTTTTAACTTTCATCTATTTGAACGTCGAACACGATCACGATGATCGCTGATTTAGGCGGTAGGTCCCCAGTTTCAAATGGTATTGTATTAATTATTTTTGTCTATATGGAACAATGATATTGCGAGGGTTGCCTGAAGCTGCTCGATGAGAGCACAGGAGTGTCAATTATGGTAACCTTTGGAGGAGGCCTTCGTCCAGCAGTTGACATCCGTCGGCTTATATGATGATGACGATGATTATTCTTGTACCGTTTGTTGTCAGTATCACTCAAAGTTTTGGTTTAATTACTTGGTTATAACTCTCAAAGTATTGGTTGAACGCAGTAAGCATACTTAAGTCGCTCTACTGCGTTTAATCAATAAAAACATGTAGGTTAAATGCTTTTGACAATTGCATATGCAAGAAAATAATGACCTGTTTAGTGGTTAGTGAGGCGCTAGAATAGAATAGAATCGAATTTTTCTTTATTCCAGTAAACAAGACTCAACAAGATTGTTAGTAAAAACTTAGTACTATGTTATTGAGACCAGATATTAAACAAAAACAAGGCACACCCAAATTTCAGTTGTGTCACTGTTGCGCCATCTTGAGAAAATTAATTTCTGATAAGTCCACGCAGACCACGACTGTTGGCTCAAACACTTACTTACTCGTCTAAGCAATACCGTTCAACTGAACGCGATTTTTACTTTCATACTTTTCACGTATGGCCAAAGGATTTTACTGCATTTTGCAGATTTTGTACATTAGACAAGAGTTAAATATGTAGGTTAATATGTAGAAACCGCACAACAGTGACCAACGTATTAACAGTCCAGTGGATTGACAACCATGCTTAAGACGCTGTTATCAATAGAAGTCTATTAATTACTGACTAGAGATAGTCACTCTATTTTTTACATATAACCATACTATACTCTCACTGGTCCTTAAGCGATCGGCGAGGTTAAGCCACTAGGCGCGCGATCAATCCATAGATGGGTGACCACCAAAGTGGTTTAATTTGTGAGCGTCTCCGTGCTTCAGAGGGCACGTTAATCTGTTGGTCCTGATTGTAGCCATTAGGAAACAGTCGTTAAGCCATGTCAGAGGCCTACTGGGCGGCTGGAACAACTCTGACACTAGAGTAACTTCTGCCCATACGATAAGTAAGTAAGACCATAACACATGTTACAAAAGCAGATGGAACGATAATAGCTGAAGTAGTTTTGTGTGTGGTCTATTGATGCATTTTCCCAAAAGTGGATTCAATATCCAGATTAATTTCTATGCGTCTCATTGACTGCATGTCAGCGGTTTACTGGGTAGCTTGTATAACTCTGACGAAATAGGGTAACCATTACCAAAAATAATTATATAAATTGTGTACGTCATAGGTACCTATTGCATATATGTACATACCTATTTACGAATATAGATAAAATGTTACGCCCAAGAGATAGCCATGAAAGTCAGTACAGAACTGAATATACCAACCCGAATTTCTTTACAACGATTTATCTTCACCCACACCTAACAGAAACCGCCCAGACTTCTCTCACACCCCAAGTGCGAAGCCTACCATTCAATACCCCAGCACCCCATTCCCCGAAAACATTTATAACTCTACAGAAAACACATTTAAAATCCCCCCCGACAGACATGAAGCGAGATTAACAAAACTACCCTCGCCCTACGAGTGGGGAAAGGGGGTGTACGATCAATACCAGGCCACCAGGCTTCTAATCTCGTGGTCTTGCGTCCTTTTCGCTCATGAGATGCGGTCGATGCGGATGGACTTGCCACATCCTGTATAACACTTGTACCTTATTTTCTTCGAGTTAAGGTTTAAATTTCCTTGGTAAGTTATGCCTGTTAGTATAATCTCTACCTAGGTATAAGGAGACTGTTATGGCAGCCTCGGTAACGTATATAAGTACGTATATATATAAGTAAGTATATGATTAACGGTGCTGATATGAAAATGAGTGTGTTTCTTTGTGATGCCATAGTGTAAAGTTGTTTTATGTAATTATATCTACACTATGAAACGATCTTAGCCTCATAGTCTAGCGGTAGCGTAGCAAGAGATTTTAATATTCGGTGTATAGCTAAATTGGATAAAAATACAGTTTTGAACCTTTAATGTATATAGTTTCATGGAAACTAACAAAAATATGCAAAAACACAAGATGAATTTTGATGAATTTAAATATGTAATTTACTCCATATATAAGTTTTCGCATCCAAACTCGGGATCGCCAACGACATGGTAATAAATTTAATGTTCTAAAGAAAAACGAGCAGTTTTTGTATAAGTATAATAAGTATATTCATTTAGTAGAATATTGTCCAAAAAGGGTTCCATATCTAGGAAGAATCTAGTCACCAAATAATGTGTGGCGGTCAATCACTCTAAATATTATATATGTATTCTAAGAAAATGTCGCCAGAGATTCTAACTTGTATCTATATCACAATACCTACAAGACTCAATAGAACACGAACGTAATCGCCAATTACACATGGAGTTATCTAATATACCTACGTACGCTAAATATGAAATATAATAAGTAAAATACATAGTAAGTAAAATATGAAATTTCTCTAGGTTTACTATCTAAAAGCGTCGAGAAACATTGCTTCAATATGAGCTCAATGTGATAAATCTACTTAACTACCTATTTATAGTTTCACTTATATCCTTTAAGAAGATTAGATAACGCAACAAAGACTTGTTATTGTGAAATTGATAATTATTACTCTTGTTATGAATAATGGGGAGTACCCTCGAAAGAGGGCGTAGCCTCTACAGTCAACAGCTTGAGTAGATTCATGGAGACTAAACTAAGCATGTTCTTCTGCAATTAATGGCTTCGGATAAGGTCAATATTTGCAAAACACATACATATTTCTTTTTGTACCAAAAACGACAACACTAGTAAAAAAACAAACAATAAGAGTTATCTCTCTCCGGGTCGTCCACCTAGGTAGCTAGAGAAAGCCGCAGGCTAGCTAGGGTAGGATCCTCAGCGGCGAGGATCGCGTTGCCCCCTTAACACGTGATCGGTAATACCGTGCAACTGATCTGACCCCCATTTCGAATTCCATCTTTTTACTTCAGCGGCCGCCTGAGATGTGGCCCATAAGGGTGCCCTCAGGATTAGTCGTTTAAATTAAGCTACTGGTTGAGAGCCTTTTGCGCTAGCCAACTGCTCGTTGTTTTCAATTCTTTAATTTGATATACTATTGCTAAATGTAACAATAATAGCTTAGTAACTTGCTATTTATTATTTATTTAAGAATATTAAAAATACATGTGACGAAACAGACCGCACGGACGGACTAATTTAAAATGTTTTGTTACTTTAATTACTGTTTTTAAACTGTGTTTATGTAATACATTGTGAGCTTGACAAGTACAAGTGTATGTAAATACCCAAGTGCTGAATAAATTTCATTATTTCATTTCATTATATAAAAAATGGGATATCATAATAGTCCGGCGGGTCTCGTACCAGCACTCGGGGTAGGCACTCTGAGTTAAGCTACAAACGATACACGCTGGCAGATCAAATTTAGGATTCCCTTGCTAACACCCTGCCGGAGGATGTAGGTATTATCCATCGGCTTCGTTATGTGTTACCTAGATCTGGATGACTTTTAATAAGATTATATTAATAATAATTAAGAATTAAGCTACAATATGCTTCAAAACAACCTACTTGTCGGCAAATAATAGGTCTTTACCTATGAAATTGCCGTTTTGTATGAAACAATTTAAACGAATTTTTTTCATGAATTTTTTTATTTGTATTAATCGAAGTAATCACCCATGCAATCAATGCATCTTTGCCATCGCAGTGGCAGTTTATTGATGCCCTTCTTAAAGAAATCAGCTGGACGGGAGGCAACAAATTCTTCAAAGGCATTTTGTACTGCCTCTCGGGTATTGAATTTTTTTCCCGCCAAGAAGTTATCCAAATTCTGGAAAAAGTAGTAGTCTGTAGGCGCAAGGTCTGGTGAGTAGGGCGGATGACGGAGAGCTTCCAACCCCAGTTCTTGCAACTTGGAGACCGTCTGCTGTGCAGTATGAGGTCGCGCGTTGTCGTGCAGGAGCAGCGGAGACGAGCGATTGACCAATGCTGGTTGGAGATGCGCCAGCTTCTCCATCATTGTGCTCAGTTCTTCACAGTACACATCTGCAGTAATGCTCACCCCGTTTGGTAAGAAGCTGTGATGAATCACACCGGCGCTAGACCACCAAACAGTGACCATCACTTTTCTAGGGGTAAGTTTTCGTTTAGGGCATTGTTTAGGTGCTGAACCAGGATCCAACCAACTTGCTGAGCGCTTGCGGTTATCAAACAGAATCCATTTTTCATCGCAGGTAACAATGCGGTTCAAAATTCCTTCATTTGTGTGTCTGTTGAGCAGTGCAAGGCACGTCTCGACGCGTACTTCGCGCTGGCGATCATTGAGTTCGTGGGGCACCCATTTGTCAAGCTTTTTTACCTTGCCAATTTGACGCAAATGGACCAATATTGTTTTGACGCTAACGTCGAAAGCTGCTGCTAATTCAGCCGTAGATTGTGTATCATCAGCTTCCACAACCGCCTTTAATTCGTCATTGTCGACCAAAGTCTTAGGACGACCGCGAGGTTCATTTTTCAGGTCGAAATTTCCAGAACGGAAGCGAGCAAACCAATAACAGGTGGTGCGTTGGTTTGTAGTGTTAGCTCCGTAAACGTCGTTGATGTTGCGTGCCGCTTGTGCCGCGTTGCTGCCACGACGGTACTCATATTCCATAATTACTCGAATTTTTAACGTATCCATGATGACGAAAAAGATTGAAATGCGATGAAAATGTAACACTAATCAATAAAGAAATGACTACTTTTGGAAAAAAGAATCCATGTTTTTAAAATAAAATTAATTTGAAATTAGAATTCTTAGCCAAACAAAAATTATTTTGATTTGAAATGGCCAGTACTGCAGAACGGCAATTTCATAGGTAAAGACCTAATATAAGCCTAAGAAATAAGTTATAAAAAAATAGAAATTCAATAAAGTTGTGCAAATCTATTACACATCTTTTATATTTTTTACATTTTTTATTAAACTTGCCGATACTGGCACAAAAAGACAAATGTGTTTTGCACCAATCAGCCTATTGAATGGCAAATATATGACTATACTCCGTCTGTGGTTGCTTAAAAAAATTAAGTTAGCATAGCATCATTCTATGGTCATCTTGGACGTAACTCCTCCTTGTGGCAATTATTATGTGTTGTGTTATTCGTAGTAACGGCCGGACTACAGCTGGAAATGCTGACAAATTTAACAATACAGCAGCAGACACTCATACCTAGCCTGAACCTGAGACTAGGCGCATTACCTCGAAAAACGTTTACAGAGCGTTTATGAGTTTATGACTCCTTCGCCACCCACAAGGTGTAATAAATAAATATTGCGTTCGAAATTGTATTTATTTCTAAGTACAGACGCCAGCACATCCAGCTTACCAAATCTGTCAAATTTCTTTTATAGATTTTCAACTTTATCACAAAAGTATAAGGTTCACTTTCAATTAGGGAAATTTGGCAGATTGGGGTAGCTTGATGTGCTGGCGTCTGTACATGCTTTCTACTTTTGGCCGATATTATAATGAAAATCATGTTTATAGAAACGTAAAAACGTATGCACATTAATGGCTAAAAAAGTATAAACAGATATTACTGGACTTTTTAATACTTACAGCGTTATTATTTCGGAGAGATTTAGATTCTACAAAGCGATCTTACGTTCACTTGTAAGGAATCTTCAATCCGCTTTAAAATGTCTCAAATCACCAAAGTAACGAAATCGAACACTCAAGCTTACCTCTAAGCTGTATTAAGAATTAGAAGTTAAGATTATGAAGGCCTTAAAGCAGATTCAGCTTTCCTCGGCATATATAGAGCTAGAGTGGTTATTGTAGGGTGTCTATGGGAAGAATTTCTTCTTCTTCGCAAATCACACCACAGGGTTCAGTTTCATCATCATCATCATATCAGCCAAAAGACGTCCACTGCTGGACAAAGGCCTCCCCCAAAGATCTCCACAATTGCCGGTCTTGCGCTATCCGCATCCAGCGATTTCCAGCGACCCGCACAAGATCATCGGTCCATCTTGAAGGGGGCCTGCCCACGCTGCGTCTTCCGTTTCGTGGTCGCCACTCGAGAACCTTTCTGCCCCAGCGGCCGTCGGTTCTACGAGCTATGTGCCCTGCCCACTGCCACTTCAGCTTGGTAATTCTTACCGCTATGTCGGTTACTTTGGTTCACCTGCGTTCGGCATTTTAGGTCTTGATATTTAATTATTACCTTTTTTTTATATATAATAGAATGGCAAACGAGCAAGTGGGTCACCTGATGGTAAGTGATCACCGCCGCCCATGGACACTCGCAACACCTGAGGAGCTGCAAGTGCGTTGCCGGCCTTTAAGAAAAGAATAGGCTCGCTTCTTGAAGGTTGCCATGTCATACAGAATCTGAAACACCTCCGCAGTAATTGATGTCACAGAGCGGTCGTGCGTGGCAAAAATTTTCTTGTGAAACGCACAGTCGTAGATGACCTTCATATAGACTGAAACATTCAGACAAGATGTAGTAAATTCGATAATTGAATCTATATATTATCTTACCAATAATTTAATATAAGCTAGCTAAACAACTAAATCATTACTATTATAAATTAAATGTTATTTCTAAATGTTTTCATACAATTCGTGTACCTAAATATCTATATGTACCTAGAAATAATTATACAAACATGTTACAACTATTTACGAGCGGTTTTTTAAAGTCTACGTTTTAGGGTTCCGTACCCAAAGGGTAAAACTTGAACTTAGTACTAAGACTTCGTTGTCTGTCTGTCTGTCCGTCTGTCACCAGGCTGTATCTCATGAACCGTGATAGTTAGACAGTTTAAATTTTAACATTATATATGTAACAAAAGTTTACTACTCCAGTCGTTTAGCAGCCTGCTGTTCACACACATGGGTGAATGTCACATTTTCTCATGTGCCTAAATAATATGTCTTTCCAAAGCTTAGTAGGCAAGTCTCATAAATTATAAGCGAAATAATATTTCATTTTTCAAAACAAGCAACTTTCTACCATCTATCTCCACGGCACTTTTCCCCATAAAACCATTTCTAAGGCATCGCATAAAACCCACAAAGAAGCGGCAATGGACTCGAATATTAATTATCACCACCCGAGATCCCCCTAGGGGTGGGATGGGGAAGTTTGGAGACAGCGCCTGGCACCAATACTCCTGGTTTAAGAGATGGGGGACGGTCGAGAAACAATATCTGCGCCGTGAAGTAGCTTGTTTAGATTTTACCGTCCTTTTTATGTCGATATACGCTTTTAGAATATTTTAATATATATTTTAATATATATAAATAAAAAACTTGAGAAGTGTCAAGGGATACCCGGATGGAACGAAGTTATTTCTTATTATTTATTATTATTACAAAAATAATCGTCGCGTCACCACACTGTTCAATGCGAAATAGAAATGAAAATATCTGGCTTGCTTTCTATAAGAGAGAGAGAGAGAGATAGAGAAACATGCGCACGCCGCACAGCTGCAAAAAGTGTCGTGATAACTTTTCGTAAGAATTTTTTCCGTCTAGCCCACTTTCACAACGCGCGATAAGGAACTTCGTTCCAACATGAATTACTGAAATGTTTGTATGCTTAACTTCCAGACATTACCCACCACCATCAAATTGGATAAATCTTTTTTGTATTCGTTATTGAAAGGAAAAGGTTTGTATAAAAAAATAGCAATTTGTTTTTGGTCCAATAAATTTGGCGGTACGAAGTTCGCTGGGAGAGCTAGTAATTTAATAATAATGTTCTTTATTTTAGTAACTGTTTTGAGTATTAACGGTTTAAATTTCCTTATTTCTCAAATATGAATATTACATATTAAAAGGTTCATTCAGGTTCATAGTTTCAAGTTAAATTAAGGTAAGTTTGATAAATATACAGACTCTATTATTAACGTGCTCTAGTTCTAGGTTCGTATTTTTATTATTTCCTAGCTTTTAAGTTTCATAAACAGTGTGATCCTCTCTAAGGTTAGTCTGGTCATAGATAATAATCTTTCAGTATCTATGAACAGGGTATCTGCGTATAGACAAATATATCTTAAACCTACTAATATTATAAATGCGAAATATTGTGAGTGTGGATGTATAGATGTATGGATGATTGTTACTATTTTACACAAAAACTACCGAACGGATGTTGATGAAACTTTGTAGTAATATCACTTATATATCCGAATAACGAATAGGCTATATTTTATTAAGTTTAACGCAAAAAACTAAAGGGCAGACCTATTTACAAAATAAAGTAGTTTGAATTTGGTTCAGGTAGATACCAATACTTATTAGCTGCAGGTATGATTCAGTTAGAAAAATATACTAGTTGTGCCCCGCGGTTTTACCCGAGTTAGCCTATGTGTCAATCCAGGGTGGTCGTAAGATGTACTGAAACAAATCTCACCGTGGATTCTTTATTAAAAATAACTGAAAAAAAATAATGGATGTTTTGTTATAGAATTGTATCCACCTCGACAAGCAGAGACCTGAGTGCGGTGACGATGTAGGCGAAAAAACTTTTAGTCTGTTTACCTGTAGGTAAGTCTGTCGTTATGCACAATGTTAAAAAAAACCCAAGCCACCCCACAGGTCATCTTTCTCCTACAACATCACCGCGTTCAGGTCTCAACTTGTCGCGCACGGGTCTATACATAAAAGGAGTACTTATTTTGTAGAGATGGGTATTATGTAACCGTGCTTGCATGATTGTTTTAATTTATTGTTTTATCAATAACTAGCTGTGCCCCGTGGTGCTACCCGCGTTAAATTTTATAAATTTTCTTTGCTATAAACCTCACGGAGCCCGAGACCTTTCCAACGAATGCAAAACCGTGGAAATCGGTTCGTGCGTTCCGGAGTTATAGCGCCAGGAAGGAAAACCCGACTTATTTTTATATATTAGATAATAATATACCTATAGGGACAATGTCACACAGATCATCCTAGCCCCAAACTAAGCAAAGCTTGTACTATGGGTACCAGGCGACTATATACATACTTATAAAGATAGATAAATACTTATATTAGGTCTTTACCTATGAAATTGCCGTTCTGCAGTACTGGCCATTTCAAATCAAAATAATTTTTGTTTGGCTAAGAATTCTAATTTCAAATTAATTTTATTTTAAAAACATGGATTCTTTTTTCCAAAAGTAGTCATTTCTTTATTGATTAGTGTTACATTTTCATCGCATTTCAATCTTTTTCGTCATCATGGATACGTTAAAAATTCGAGTAATTATGGAATATGAGTACCGTCGTGGCAGCAACGCGGCACAAGCGGCACGCAACATCAACGACGTTTACGGAGCTAACACTACAAACCAACGCACCACCTGTTATTGGTTTGCTCGCTTCCGTTCTGGAAATTTCGACCTGAAAAATGAACCTCGCGGTCGTCCGAAGACTTTGGTCGACAATGACGAATTAAAGGCGGTTGTGGAAGCTGATGATACACAATCTACGGCTGAATTAGCAGCAGCTTTCGACGTTAGCGTCAAAACAATATTGGTCCATTTGCGTCAAATTGGCAAGGTAAAAAAGCTTGACAAATGGGTGCCCCACGAACTCAATGATCGCCAGCGCGAAGTACGCGTCGAGACGTGCCTTGCACTGCTCAACAGACACACAAATGAAGGAATTTTGAACCGCATTGTTACCTGCGATGAAAAATGGATTCTGTTTGATAACCGCAAGCGCTCAGCAAGTTGGTTGGATCCTGGTTCAGCACCTAAACAATGCCCTAAACGAAAACTTACCCCTAGAAAAGTGATGGTCACTGTTTGGTGGTCTAGCGCCGGTGTGATTCATCACAGCTTCTTACCAAACGGGGTGAGCATTACTGCAGATGTGTACTGTGAAGAACTGAGCACAATGATGGAGAAGCTGGCGCATCTCCAACCAGCATTGGTCAATCGCTCGTCTCCGCTGCTCCTGCACGACAACGCGCGACCTCATACTGCACAGCAGACGGTCTCCAAGTTGCAAGAACTGGGGTTGGAAGCTCTCCGTCATCCGCCCTACTCACCAGACCTTGCGCCTACAGACTACTACTTTTTCCAGAATTTGGATAACTTCTTGGCGGGAAAAAAATTCAATACCCGAGAGGCAGTACAAAATGCCTTTGAAGAATTTGTTGCCTCCCGTCCAGCTGATTTCTTTAAGAAGGGCATCAATAAACTGCCACTGCGATGGCAAAGATGCATTGATTGCATGGGTGATTACTTCGATTAATACAAATAAAAAAATTCATGAAAAAAATTCGTTTAAATTTTTTCATACAAAACGGCAATTTCATAGGTAAAGACCTATTATAAATAAAAAACATCCGTGACTCAGAAACGAATATTCGTGCTCATCACACAAATATTAGCACTTACCGGGATTCGAATCCAGGACCACCAGCTTCGTAGGCAGGAGACACTGATATCCTGGGACATTATTGACACACTGCCATCTGATCCCAAACTAAGCCGAGCTTGTACTATGGAAACCAGAAACCAGAAAACTGATATATTACATATACTACTTTTCTTTTGTAAATACATACTTTTATACATAATTACACCCAGACTCAGGATAAATAGACATGTTCATGTACATAAATATCTGTCATGGGTGGGAATCAAACCCACGAGCTTCGGCGTGAAAAGCAAGCATTTGCCAAACACGCCATTAGGCCCGTCATTAATTAATAAATATATATAAAAATATAATAACCTGGGACATCATTGACACACGGCCATCTGATCAGAAACTAAGCATAGCTTGTTGTACTAGGGAAACCAGATAACTGATACATTACACCCAGACTCAGGACAAACAGACATGTTCATGCACACAAAATTAAATATCTGTCATGGGTGGGAATCTTGTCAAAATAAAACCCTCGACCTCCGCGTTGAAAACAAGCATTTGCCAACCACGCCAACAGGCCCGTCATTAAATATATATGATTTTATTTCCTTGATTTTGTGTCATTAAGTGTTACCGTACTGCCTCTTAGCCTATATCTAAGAGATCGACTACGAAGTACAGGACAAAGGATTTTTGAACAAAGAGGCGCCTCGCACACTCGTGTCTGACAACAGCTATGGGGAAATGATGAGAAAAATATATAAAAACATTGAAGGGTAGGTAAAGCCATACCTGATACATATTATTTAGTACATATTACAAAAGAGTTTATATTCTACCAAGTATATAATAGGTCTTTACCTATGAAATTGCCGTTTTGTATGAAAAAATTTAAACGAATTTTTTTCATGAATTTTTTTATTTGTATTAATCGAAGTAATCACCCATGTAATCAATGCATCTTTGCCATCGCAGTGGCAGTTTATTGATGCCCTTCTTAAAGAAATCAGCTGGACGGGAGGCAACAAATTCTTCAAAGGCATTTTGTACTGCCTCTCGGGTATTGAATTTTTTTGCAAGGTCTGGTGAGTAGGGCGGATGACGGAGAGCTTCCAACCCCAGTTCTTGCAACTTGGAGACCGTCTGCTGTGCAGTATGAGGTCGCGCGTTGTCGTGCAGGAGCAGCGGAGACGAGCGATTGACCAATGCTGGTTGGAGATGCGCCAGCTTCTCCATCATTGTGCTCAGTTCTTCACAGTACACATCTGCAGTAATGCTCACCCCGTTTGGTAAGAAGCTGTGATGAATCACACCGGCGCTAGACCACCAAACAGTGACCATCACTTTTCTAGGGGTAAGTTTTCGTTTAGGGCATTGTTTAGGTGCTGAACCAGGATCCAACCAACTTGCTGAGCGCTTGCGGTTATCAAACAGAACCCATTTTTCATCGCAGGTAACAATGCGGTTCAAAATTCCTTCATTTGTGTGTCTGTTGAGCAGTGCAAGGCACGTCTCGACGCGTACTTCGCGCTGGCGATCATTGAGTTCGTGGGGCACCCATTTGTCAAGCTTTTTTACCTTGCCAATTTGACGCAAATGGACCAATATTGTTTTGACGCTAACGTCGAGAGCTGCTGCTAATTCAGCCGTAGATTGTGTATCA
This sequence comes from Pseudoips prasinana, assembly GCA_951640165.1. NCBI lineage: Eukaryota > Metazoa > Arthropoda > Insecta > Lepidoptera > Nolidae > Pseudoips > Pseudoips prasinana. The sequence goes on from OX621254.1 coordinate 14,287,530, forward strand.
TCAGCTTCCACAACCGCCTTTAATTCGTCATTGTCGACCAAAGTCTTCGGACGACCGCGAGGTTCATTTTTCAGGTCGAAATTTCCAGAACGGAAGCGAGCAAACCAATAACAGGTGGTGCGTTGGTTTGTAGTGTTAGCTCCGTAAACGTCGTTGATGTTGCGTGCCGCTTGTGCCGCGTTGCTGCCACGACGGTACTCATATTCCATAATTACTCGAATTTTTAACGTATCCATGATGACGAAAAAGATTGAAATGCGATGAAAATGTAACACTAATCAATAAAGAAATGACTACTTTTGGAAAAAAGAATCCATGTTTTTAAAATAAAATTAATTTGAAATTAGAATTCTTAGCCAAACAAAAATTATTTTGATTTGAAATGGCCAGTACTGCAGAACGGCAATTTCATAGGTAAAGACCTAATATCATTTATTGTAAATAAGAAGAACATTGAATACATATAAATGGTAATTAAATCACAATGCAATGCGCTCATAGCTAGATGCTCTCACCGGTCCGTAAGCTATCGGCGAGGTTAAGCATCTAGGCTCAAGGTCAGTCCATAGGCCGGTCACCGTAGCCTAGTTGGTAGTGCTCCTGCCTACAAAGCTGGTGGTCCTGGGTTCGAATCCCGGTAAGTGCAAATATTTGTGTGATGAGCACGAATATTTGTTTCTGAGTCATGGATGTTTTCTATGTATATAAGTATTTATCTATCTATATAAGTATGTATAGCGTCGCCTGGTACCCATAATACAAGCTTTGCTTAGTTTGGGGCTAGGATGATCTGTGTGACATTGTCCAAGATATTAAGATATATTATTATCTATTATAGATGGCTGACCGCCAAAGTGGTTTAAATTCGGACCGTCTCCGTGCTTCGGAGGGCACGTTAAACTGTCGGTCCCAGTTTTAGTCATTAGACAACAGTCATTAAAGCCATGTCAGAGGCCTACTGGGCGGCTTGAGCAACTCTGACACTAGGGTTACCACTACCCATACGATAAACAAGTAATGCAATTCAATATTGAAATTATATCAAAATCAAAGTAGTTCAAAGAATGGAAGATCGCCTGCAGTAATATAATATGTTGTCGTAGCTAATGCTGAGATAGGGGCCTTCATTAAGGAATTAGGGGCTCTGAACTATATTTTTGTTATATTTTCGCTATGTATGGTAAGATTTCTTTTTGTCAAAAATAAAACATTATTCATTTCATTTATTTTCATTTGAAATACATTTTTTAGGTACTTAGATACATATATTTAACTAGCTGTGCCCCGCGATTTCATCCGCGTTAAACTTTATAAAATCTCACAGCTCCTCCCCCGTAGGTGATAGCGTGATAATATGTAGCCTATATGTTGATCCGACCTCTTAGTAATATTCTTGCAAAATTTGAAGTAAATCCATGCAGTACTTTTTGAGTTTAGCCCGGACATACATACAGACAAACAGACAAAAATTCTAAAAACTATATTTTTGGCTTCGATATCGATTGTAGATCACGCCCTAAGTATCCATTTAAAAAAATATTCAATGTACAGTTTTGACTTTCCTACGATTTTATTATATGTACTAGCTGTGCCCCGCGGTTTTACCCGCGTTAATCTTTATAAATTATCACAGCTCCTCCCCCGCAGGTGATAGCGTGATAATATGTAGCCTATATGTTGACCCAACCTCTTAATAATATTCATGCAAAATTTGAAGTAAATCCATGCAGTACTTTTTGAGTTTAGCCCGGACATACATACAGACAAACAGACGCACAGACAAAAATTGTAAAAACTATATTTTTGGCTTCGATATCGATTACAAATCACGACCCAAGTATCGTTAAAAAAATATTCAATGTACAGTTTTGACTTTCCTACGATTTTATTATATGTATAGATAGATTAACTATTCTTGACAATTTGCTGTCAACTTAAAGTGAATTTAAAACATAAAAACAAATGAAAAATAGCATTCACGACACCATCAGTGGGTAGGTTGTACCTATATATAGCCAATGTTGGTGTAGCTACGTTAGCTGCCCCATAAGTAGTTTATACAACCTAGTGTACTGGATTATGTTGACTTTTACAACTCGTGTTATTCTCAGTGTGTGAAGAGGAAGTAATAAGTATGTAACTGTAGTATCCCAGCCTTATATTACTTACTTACGGGTATATTGCTTCTCTACCTACCCTCCATAACAATAATGTATAGCTCTAATGTAAATATATTACAATGAATGTACCCTCACATCACTCCTCAACCAATGGGAGTCCTCATTTAATCTTAAATAATCACTCTCTGCAAGAGATACAACTTGCTCCCTGTTCATAGTGATTCATGCAAAAATAAACGCAAGACTCATACAAAAACGCACAAATAAGCGCTATTTTAAATGTAGATTACTACTGTCGCTTACAACGTTATGGAATGTATCCGAAAACGAGATCGATTCTCTTAAAATAGAGAACGTCATTAAAATTTAAACCTTAACATCGAACATTAGAGTTCAAATTCCTATGTGTGCTACAAAATTATAGAACAATTCTATATGGAACGAGCAAAGATGGTTCTCTAGGGAAAAACCGTTAAGGGCGCGCGCAATAATGCCCTTTGAGTTACACTAAATCAATGAAGTTTACGGCGATAGTCCTCTGGAATAGCATCTGTTATAACCTTATTGCGTCGGGTCGTTGGTGCAAGATCGATTTGCTCTGAATAGGAGGTAGATACTTACTTGTAGAATTGAAAATATATAATATGGTGTCTGCTTACAGCGTTTTCTACGCGAGTTTTATACAGGCTGGCCGAGGAGTTGACGTTCAAACGCAAAACTTAGATTTTTTATGATGAGGGGTATCCGAATCACCCCCATGTATGTTCTACGATTTTGCGTAGTTTTCGAGATAGAATATTTTTAATGATTTTTTCGTCAATTTCACCTAACATCGGTTTTCGATATTTTTCTCGGTCTGTTGAACATTCCTGGTTCAGTTTTTTATGATAACTAATTAGCATAGTTTAACATAACACCCTAAAAAGGATGGTTTATCTTATCATTGCAGAACTGACTGAGAATTTATTCGAAAGTTCAAAATTAGGGTTGGAGCTCAGGACTCATAAATTTTTTAAGTATAAATAAACGCAAAATCGTAGAACATACATGGCGGTGATTCGGATACTCCTCATCATAATGAATCTAAATTTTGCGTTTGAACGTCAACTCTTCGGCCAGCCTATATGTATACATTTCATTGTCATTATATTAAGACTGCCTAGTTGGTATGTGGTAACAACATATTCAACTGTAGAACACTCTACAGATCTTACATTGGATCAAAAGTGCGTTTTATTCTTAAGAAAATATCAGGAGTAGTTTGAGTTACATCCTATTCCTGAGAGACTATGTGAAGGCGTCGGTTCTACGTCTGAGCTCTCTGAGATAGTATCAGCGAGGGCATTTAATCCCATCATTAAAGAGATAAAGTCTACACTACAATATGTACCGCGCCGATTGCTAGTCTCTGTTGTGACTGGTCGCATTGGCCAAAATAACTTAACATTGACTTTTTCTTTAATTCCCAGTCACTTTTCACCAGTCAAAAATTTTACATTATAGAAGATTTTAATCATAACGTAAGATTCGATTTTTACTGTCTACTTCGACACGGAATTCCAAACGAATTCAATAAAGGCGTTAGTCCTCAATTAGACTGTGTTCTCTTTTCAAATATATTTATCAGATTTGTACTTATTTTTGATCTGATTTTAATCATTTTTATTATTGCTAAGTGAACCGGTGCTGTTAATTAAATCGGTATGTTTTGTATTATTATACCGATCTAAGCCACATTATACGTTTGGCATCAGCAAGTATCCATATCTTAGAGGGAGTGGAGAGGATAGGGCGGGCGTGAGTTGCCGGGGCGGACGCCACGCTGGGCCAGGCGTACGCACACTGTTACAAAATGCGAACAATTTGTCTTCGCATGTGTGCGTAAGCGTCGAGCAGAAAAGCTGGTCTCTGGGTTTTATATATGTGTATACGGAATGTAATTATATAGTACTTTTAGTGAAATATATATTGTTTATTCTAGTCCCTGTATCGCGGGGTACGTTACAAACATATCATAGACGGACACAAATTACAAACGGACTCAGAACAACCATTTATGGGTCATAAAAATAGTTGTCCAGCGTGGGACTCGATCCCGCGACACGAAGCGGCGAGGCGACTGTCTTAGCCGCTGCGCCATACGTGCAGTCGACAATTTAACTTCTGATGCATAGACATAACACCATTCTGCGACAATATTTATTGATCCAGGGTGATGTTATCGTCTCTCCTCTCAAAAGATTCTGAACCTTAATTAATCTAATGGGAATTGAACCTGTCACTTCATTATTTGTACTTACAACGTTAGTTTGTCTAGCAGTACCATGTTTCGCTAAAGTTTATTCAATCCGGGATTTGTATCCTGCACCTTATTGTATTCAAAAATATATCCTAAGTGATTTTGTAACTGGCTACTCTAGTTGGAATTCTCTCGTTTTATGACGCTGTGGCCTAATAAAATCATTGTATACCCCGCTTGGCTCTGCAGGGAACTGGAACTACTTTTCTAATTACTTATTGTTCTTACTGATTTTATTCGTTGCAGGGCCCAAGACAGTTGCAGCAATTCCCTGGGCCATGCCTGAACCTAACCGCTCAGTGTTTTTGTATTCCCTCAGAACGACTTCGATACCCCCACGGGATGTAATGGGGTGGTAATATTCCTCACTTTAAGCTAGACAGATAATAATAATATCCTGGGACATTATTCACACACGGCCATCTGATCCCAAACTACGTACTATGTACCATTAGACCAACAAGGCCGCTAGATAAGACAAAGTAGGTATCTACCTACTTATATTTCTTACGACGTATGTCTCTCCTTTGTTGGCTCTACATTTTCATTCCTTTCCTCATATCGATGTAGAGCGCACAATGCAAACGGAAACCCTCTATTATGTATACATATACAATAGGTAGGTTGTAGTGAACGAGTGCTCGATAGATAACGTGGAACGGGGAAGTGATCCAGCACTCATCTGTAGATAAGCCAAGCGCTGCATTCTGCACTATTTCATACCCCAGTAAGGATTAAAACATTTTTGAAGTTATACTTCTTTTGGCGCGATGGAGAAAAATGATGAGAGTGAATTTTTACGATGCGCGCGCACACCGACACCAAAAAATTTAACAGCATGAAGTTAGTTGTAGGTGGTATGAGAGTGAATTTTTACGATGCGCGCGCATCGTAAAAATAACAGCATGACGTTAGTTCTAGGTGGTATGAAAATTGATAACTATGTTCAAGTTGTATATTAAGAAGTATAACTTCTAACGCGTGTACATAACTACACACAAGTTTTTTTTTATTAGGAAGGACTGCAAGGACTGCACGTGTGGCGCAGCGGCTAAGATAGTCGCCTCGCCGCTTCGTGTCCCGGGTTTGAATCCCGCGCAGGACAACTATTTGTGTGACCCATAAATAGTTATTCTGAGTCTGGATGTACGTTGTGTCCGTCAATTATATGTTTGAAACGTACCGCGCGACACACGACGGAATTAATTCCGTAATGTGGGCGCTGTCTTTATAAAAAAAAGTTGGAAGTAGGTACATCACATCATCTGCCTGATATCGTCCAGTGCTGAACATAGGCTTCCCAAAGGTTTGTATAACGTTGCCATTAGGAGGGGTTTGCTGTAGTCGCCGCGCTTGGCATACGAGTTGTTGACCAGTAGGCACATCGCCAGCACATCAAACTAGGGGTAGTTTGATGTGCTGGCGATGTGCCTACTGGTCACCAACTCAAAGTCGATGTGCCTACTGGTCAAAAAATTAGCGAAATTTTACAGATTGGGGAATCTGTAAAATTTCGCCAATTTTTTTATATTTATTTTAGTTTTAAAAAAGACAACGCCAGCATAAGGGAATTTAATGCCTGGGTTACAGGGTACTTCACAAACATATAAAAGACGGACACAAATTACATCCAGACTCAGAAAATCTATTTATGGGTAACACAAATAGTTGTCCGGCGCGGGACTCGAACCCGCGACACGAAGCGGCGAAAGTGAACCTTAAGCTTTTGCAATAAAGTTAAAAATCTATAAAAGAAATTTGACAGATTAGGGTAGCTGGATGTGCTGGCGTCTGTACGTATTTACAGTATTTTTTTCTTGTGGGTCTAGGAGTACCATATTTCATTGTAGATTAATCACTTCGGGATTTGTATTGTGCACCTTATTGATTTCAAAAATATATCGTTGGTGCTTTAAATTTTGTAGCTGTCTACTCTAGTTGGAATTCTCTCTTTTTATGACTAGGCCGCAGCCTAGTAAAATCATTCTTTCTCCCGCTTAGCGAAGTGGAGCTATTTTATTACTAACTCCTCCTTGTTTCTTACTTTACGTACTAAATTCGTTGCGGGGCAAGACTGTTGAATAAATTTCCTGGGAGATGCCTGAGCATCACCGCTGTTATTATATTCCATCAGAACGACTTCAATGCCCTCACGCATTATGATGGGGTGGTAATATTCTTCACTTTAAGCTAGTCATATAATAATAATATCCTGGGATATTATTCACACACGGCCATCTGATCACAAACTAAGCAGAGCTATGGAAACCAGATAACTGATATACTTCATATACAAGTAGTTCCTTTGTAAATAAATACTTATATAGATAATTACACCCAAACTCAGGACAAACTAACACGTTCATGCACACAAATCATAATAATCTTTATTCACAGAATACAGGATATTCTATTCTACCTTAAAATAAAGCATGCGAACAGTATTTTTTATTTTTACATCATATATTAAGTCCTGAGTGGGAATCGACCACTAGAATAGATAGAAGAAGATATCAAAAATATCATAATTTTACTGATGTTTCCTACATTACCATATAAAAAGTCTTTATCATGAATTATAACGATATAATCCGTTAAAACGACATTATAATCCGTTAAGACAGACTGAATTTCAGCACATTCGGTTAATTTTATTCCGAAAGATAACATCGAGGAAAATCTGCAAATTTAATTAAACAATGGGTAATTTAAATACTTCTGATAATTGCAGAATAGCGCACGCGCTTGCAATGAGTCAGGGCCACGCCTGCATACGGGTTCCGGCGTTCCCGAGAAATTTACGTATTAACAGACGTAATACATGCATACATAAACATCATTAAATTAAGCTAAATCATGCATGACTGGCTTTGTATGGCTGTGAAAACTTCAACTTTAGACCTAAATCTTCCAATTGCGGGCCTTAATTAAGTCATATAAGTACTTGTGTCTTTTTTTTTTGATAAGGCAGGGGGAATGCCTACGCATGCCACCCGCAAAAAGTGTCTGCGGGTGGGTATGTCGGACTCGCACCGACTAAATCTAACCTGCCGTGGACATCTTCTGGAGCCCCGGGAACGCGGGTATGCTGCTCCGGTGCCCCCCTTTTGCGCCGTGTCCCAGATGGTCGGGACACGCACCCGGGGAGGACTGTGGGTTGCCCTCCCCATTTGCCGACTCTTGCTAGTACAGCACAGGGACTGCGCCACAAACAGTTCGCTGTCTTCCCGGGGCTGCTTGCACGTGGCGGCAGTAGAGGTCATTTCTCATACTGCCACCGCAGCCCCGAGGGGAAGTACTTGTGTCTTTTTTATAAACTTACTAGCTGTGTCCTGCGGTATTACTCGCGTTGAACTTTATAAACTATAGCCTATCAGCCTTATTTATAAAATTGGCTAGACTAAGATTAATTTTATTACAGGTTTAATCTTAAAATTAGTTAAAATCACTATTAATAAATATGGAGTAAGGAGAGAATAAGCTAATCCGAAGTTACTCTCGGAGTAAAAGTTAATCCTTGGCACCACCTAGTTTAGCGACTGAGTAAGTATAGGCTATGACGTGATTTTGACATTCTAACCTCAATTCGTTTTGATTGTCTTCTTTGTTTGTTGAGGAAATTAATTAACATGGATAGAGATTATTTTACTGATGATTTGAGGTTGATAAATGAAATAGATTCGGTTTTGTTTTTGGATTTATTGAGCAAAAATAACAAAAGTTTGTTTTTTAGAAGTGGCACAGAAACCTCTAGGGTTTGAGTGTGCCACTTTACAATATGTCGTCGGCACTTAAGAACATTAGGTAATGGAGAAAAGAAGTACATATGTTTATATATGACAAAAAAACTAGATAAACAATGATAATTAATTAAATTAAGCCAAGCTTTCTTTTAATTCAAGCCTATAAAGAAAAACACTTCTCGAGTCCAATGTGAATAAACGCAAATAACTACTATAATTTATTTATGGATGTCAATAAAGAGATAAAAAGTAGTCTTGGGTTGAAAATCTGATTCCATTTCGGCGTGTGTAGTTATATAAAGTGCGTAAAAATTCATTGGAAGAACTTCAAGTAGCTGAATTTAAATCTAAGTACAGATTTTCTCGATCGACTACCGTTTTTATTATCGACTAGCAGTGCCCGCGGATTTTTTTTCCGCGTTTTAAATATTTTTGTCCCTGCCCGTTTGTCCCGCAATTTGGATTACATTATTCAAGTTTAAGTAAAGATGCGTTATTAATTTTGGAATTTTTCATAACCTATGACACTCCACAATAACGTATTAGTAATAGCTTTCTATTGGTGAAATAATTTTGAAAATCGGTTCAGTATATCCAGAGGTTACGCCTTACAACGTCACAAACTCACAAACGTAACCTCTTTAGAATATTAGTATAGATATGGTGAAAAATGATTTAGCTGGCGATGCAAGAGGTGGTTTTTACCACCCTATCTGTGTGTTATTCGGATATATATGCACTCACTACAAAGTTTCATCAAAATCCTTTCGTTATAACGTCCATACTCACAAACATCGTATCGTCTACAGATACATATAATAAAATCGTAGGAAAGTCATAACTGTACATGGAATATTTTTTAAAAAGGATACTTGGGGCGTGATCTACTTTCGAAATCAAAGCCAAAAATATAGTTTTTTATAATTTTTGTCTGTATGTATGTCCGGGCTAAACTCAAAAAGTACTGCATGGATTTACTTCAAATTTTGCATGAATATTACTAAGAGTTTGGTTCAACATCTATATGCTGATCACGCTATCACCTACGGGGAGGAGCTGGAATACTTTATAAAGTTTAACGCGGGTAAAACCGCGGGGCACAGCTAGTTTATAATATTAGTAGGATTGTTGATACTCATTCTGTATTCACATAAAGTAACACAAATAGATTGTACCTATAAGTTTTGGAGGGAAATATTAACAACATGTTACACTACGCTAAAATATGTAAAGCTGTACTGTACTTAGCATACGTGGCGACACAAAATTTTAGTAGAGACAGCGACATCTCAGTGTATACATATGCATTACAAAACTCGCCCTAACGGCCTACGTATTAAGGACGCTGGTAAAGTAAGACTGTATCCTCTGACGGCTCTCGACTTAACTTTGGGGATGTTGACTGACCCGAGGCTTTAATTGTACTCATACACGCAACTACATACAGGTGACGTATTTGCGTAGACTTATATACTTACACTCAAATGATTGTTGAAACATAGACCAAAGTTTCCTTGTATTTTCTGAAATCCTGGGGTTCCGCGAAGAGAGAGACATAGTAGACTGTTCTTTGTTGCTCAAAAGTTTTGAGCACAAGTATTTATTTAATTATTTTTTTTACAAATTAATTATTATTCAATTTTTTATAAAGATTAAGAAACTGGCAACCTGACGTTTTTTTTGTGGTATTAAGTTTAAGTTAGCTGATGAAACTTTTATTCATTGCTTCACCGAACAATAGAAAAAGGAAAGACTCAAACCGTCTAACAAATCATATTTGAAACTAAGTAACCCCTTGTCTGAGAGCATCGCCTTCAGGATTCGAGACTATACTCGAAGCTTTTACTCACGTGGGTCATTACCACGTCAGTAAGAGGGTCGGTTTCAGGGACGTTTTGAACAAATATTTTGCGCTCGACGTTAAAACACGAAGACGCGGATAGCACAGCGGAATGGGCATATCATCAATACGAACGTAAAATAAGGTCCAAGGAAAGTAATGGTAGTAAACTTACGCAAGCGTACTCTCGGCCGAGGAGTACACGGAAATTGTGTAGCGCCACGAGAGTTTCTAATAAACTTGACAACCAGCCACCAGGTTTACCCGTACAGCCGCAGATATATATCGTTCCGTTTAGGAAAGAACATTGTTTACTATTTTTGATATTAGTTATTTATTAATTGTGTATGTTGTGTAGTTTAATATTTGTCTCTGTTCTGCTTTCCAATGTTATGTTTGTTAAGTTTCGATGTGTGCTTTGATGGCTTTTGTTTCTAATTAGTGCAAGTTTTTAGTTAATTTATTGTAATTAACTTTAATTCTGTGGTTTTATCTGTTTGTGGTTGTTTTAAGTGTTGCAGCACTATTTTTGAGTATGTACGTATCCTTATAACTGCATGAGTGTTTGTAACGTTGACGAATCTTAAATAAATAAACATCTCAAATGAACTCCTTTTTTCTAACCCTATATTAGCTGGAGTTGGGCATATTTATGTGTCACCAATGCATTTCAGTTCGTCAGTAAGCAAAATTAAATAGGACGATCAGATCGACTCATTCGTTATCATAAGATTTTCGATAATAAATAAGTACATTTACTTATTCCATAAACTAGAACATCGTATCTCAAGTTAATCATATCGGATTTACTCGCCAGAATTAAAAATATGAATTTAATGTTTATCAGAAGCAAGTGCTTTGAGCCCAAATGATACGATTATCATTATCGGGCCATCAATATCACATCAAGCTATCTTCGCGGTCCACTTGAGTATCTCAGAATTCCAGGCCAGTCTTATCAGTTATTTGGACCTAGTAAGATTGCGAACTGGGAGCCTTATTCTGGTAAAACAGCAGAGTAAAATGACTTGAGTAAATTTGAGTGGAACATTATTTACATAATACTAATTATATATTGTGTAAGTCATAAAATTATATAAATATTATTTAAAATGTCAACAGTCAATCATTTTCTAAGCTAAATCTTTAAGTAGCGCAATGAATTAATACAATTGTATAGAACACATTGCAAAAAACATTCTATTAATAAGTTACAGAGACGTGGTCGCTTCCTATGGGATTGGGCCGATTATCAGACGGCTCAAGGTCAGAAAGTGCCCAAGAACAATGGACAGGGTGTACGCTTGTAATCTCCCTGTGAGATCAAATCAGAAATGTTGAGATCTGCAGGCGAACCAAAGTTGTCAATCGAAAAAAAAGAAATATCAAAGTCCGTTCACTAACAACGGAAAAACTGCATAGCAGAAATTAAAAAAAAAGGAAACATTATTGTATTGATATTCTCCTTCCTTTGGATTCGATAAAATATACAACAAACTTTACTTCCTTATAAACGACCTGGACAACAAAGTCATTGAAATTATTTATGCTGTGCCCCGTGGTTTTACACGCATTTAACTTTATAAATTATCATAGCTCCTCCCCCGTAGGTGATAGCGTGATAATATGTAGCCTTTCTGTTGACCCGACCTCTTGGTAATATTCATGCAGTACTTTTTGAGTTTAGCCCGGACATACATACAGACAAACAGACAAAAATTCTAAGAACTATATTTTTAGCTTCGATATCGATTGTAGATCACGCCACAAGTATAATAAAAAAAATAATTAATGTACAGTTTTGACTTTCCTACGATTTTATTATATGAGTTGCCAGAATAAGGCAACTGTAGGCGCGGTGTCGATATAATGGTGGGTAACATCCATCACTTTAGATAATGTGTAAATAGTAGCAAATCGGTGTAAGAGAAGCTTATCTGTAGATACCACCATTTGAGTAGGTACCTACTGTGACCTGCTGGAGGAAGTCAAATGTTTGCTTTGGAATGTTTAGGTAGCTTCAATTACACTATTTAATAGTTATAAAAAACTTGCACATCCTACTAATACATATTATAAACGCGAAAGCTTGTAAATATGGATGGATGGTTGCTTGTTACTTTCTTACGTAAAAACTACTGAATAGATTTTAATGAAACTTTACAATAATATAGCTTATAAAAAAGGTCAGGTATATGACTGGCAGCTTTACGTGTGCTCCTAGGCACGGGGTGTAATACCGCCAACTTCCAGACATCGGGCTGATACTGAGAATTTTTTTTTACCGAAAAATACCTAAGTTCACTTTTTGGCTCGACCCGGGATTTGAACCCTGTTTGCGGTTGAACACGCTACCGCTAGACCCACAAGACAGAATTGATATTTCGTCATATTTTTAAAAATCAGTAATAAATATAAAGTTACTAAGCTATTTATTATTGTTACATTTACTACTACTATATTAAAACTAAAGAATTGAAGACAACGAACAGTTGAGTAGCGCAAGAGGCTCTCAACCAGTAGATTAATTTAAGCGACTAATATCTGAGGGCACCCTTATGGGATAATCATATGTACTCAGTAAAATAGATATAAATAATCAAACTACGCTAAAACAGGAGACCCTCCGTTATAGAGCAGGATAGTCATTGGCAAAGACTTTCATTCAACCCGCAGAACTGTCTCCTCTTCTATTTAAATGTGTTGTGTATTAGTGCATGCATGCCGCTCGAATCGGGTACTTCCACGGTGCGCGGGTTGCATGGTGATCACTTTGTACACCGTTACTCAATGGAATATCTTTGGATTAATACCCATGAGTTAAACATAAAGAACGTACCTTACGTTACCAACATAGGTTAATAATAAACACAAAGATACACACTCAGACTATCTATCTAAAACGGTACCGCGCAATTTCGCAAATCATACATACTGGATATTTCTTAAGGAGCGAAACTGAACAACGTGTAGCTCACCAATATGACAGCAAAATAAATATAAAAAAAAATTACTTCCTTAACTAGAATAAGTATTAGCTGATGTATTTTGTACAGAAAGCCAACAAAATTAATTTTGTATTTCAAAAACTTTCATATGTTCAGTTTCATGGTTAAGTCCTTAAGTTTTCTCCACTATTCGTTTAGAGGTCGGTGACCTTGCGTAGTAAACCAGTGATCGTGGGTTCATAACCACCCAGGGGCTCTACCGGCTAAATCACCGAACATCGATTTCGTAAATGGCGTTCAAATAAATAAAGGTTAAAAAATACTAAATCAATCGTTAAATCGGCTTCAACGTTCACAATCGATTCCAGACCATTTATGACGTCACATGTGCTCATGGAAGCCGATTTAACGATTGATTAAGTAATTTGTAACCTTTATTTATTTGAACGCCATTCACGAAAACGATGTTCGGCGACTTAGTGTGGTCGGTATATAAGTAAGTTTATGAGGTTCTGTCTAGCTTGTAATTGGATAGCAGTGTGTTATTTGTCCAAAGATATTTATGTACTTATGTTGCACCTTGTATAAGTAAGGGCAGAAATATACAGCACTTATTATATTTTTTAAGCCCGATGTGTTTCCGCTTCATCACGATCTCACCTGATGGTAAGCGAATGTGGTCTAAGGCAGATCTGTTCACCTTAGCCTTGAGTAAATCCATGTTACTGGAAAGACGTCGTTTGGGAGGTGAGTGCCACTGCTTAGCCGTGCGTATGATTAAAGAGGAAACAAAGCCCTTCGTACGACATGCTGGGATGTGTGAAAAAAACGGTGGAGACCCTGCCGACGCCTGGTCTGATGAGTCTGATGGAAAGAGGGGGAAAGGAGAGATTAGTAATGGAGATGACAATTAATCACAAGCCACATACAACAAAATGTTGACTAATGTGAGGTAATTATTCAGAGTAGAAAACTGGCGGATACTTGAAAGATAAAGTGCCTCAAAATGATAAACATCAAAGGTATCGCAACATTCACTCATTGATTCCTAGTATAGATGACTGTTTGATTAGATTTGATTTGAAATAATTACTATTACAGACACACGGCAGAACATACAACTTTATATTATAATACCTTAAATTTACCTGGTAAGTGCAAAGGTTTTTCCATCATCATTGCCACACTGCCAACTGCAAGGCTTTGTATAGAATCAAATGCTGGCCTCGACAATTCTTCTGCTAATTGTATTAATCTGAAAAACTACCTTGGTGGTGTAAAAAGTATTATAATTGCATGTTATTTTTAATACAACTAGGTAAGTCCGCAAAAAAGCTTACGGAGACTCTGATGGAAAGCTGTTACTGAAGCCTTTGCAATATTGCCGACCTTTATGACAAACCTTATTACTCATTTTTTGATGCGCTTCCAAAGAGAAGTGGCAGTCTCTTGAGAAAACTGTGGCAAACAGAAAATTCCACAGCTGCAGTGTAAGTGGGAGGAAGTTACGCTGAAACCGTACCGATAGTAAAGGTTCCAGGGTGTGAGGATGAACGTCCTGTCGACGGTGAGAGGTGTGATGGTAAAGAGTGTTCGTGGATATCAGATCAAACAGCTTCTCTTAACACAGCCCATTTTAATTTAAGCCCATCTCGAAAGCATTTACTGACGAATAATAAATAACTATCTAAGCCTTAACATACATACAGACAAAAACATACAGTCCATTTGAAAATCATCTTCTGGGAAAACAAGATTACGGTAATGTTTGTAGGGTAATAGTGGTAGAATCTTCAGAGGCTGACATTTGGATCATAATTAATATTGAATAAAACAAAGGATAAAAAATATAATTTAGTTCGTTCTATGGTTGCAGCCACACGAAAAAAAATTAAAATTATATTAAATAAAATTATCTTTATTTAATAAATTCAGTGAATAATAAAATGTAATTCAACAAAGACATAGACATAGATCAATTTATTGACAGAAACTGTGTACATAATTAAGGTGTTATAACGGTAAAATTGAACAACAGTTAGCCATATCGGGAATGGAATATTTGAAAGAGAAAGATTGTGTTCAAAAGAGAATGATAAATTTTGACAGCCTGATAAAGTTGAACTTTGCGGAATTGGGAATAATACCTGAGTAGGACCCTGTTCTGGATAAAGCTCTTTGGATAAATTTATCCACAAAATGACGCTTCGAATCCTAATGATTGTCTAAATATGAAGAAAATTTAATCTCTATTACCTTCCAATTATTTCTTTAATTCTTGTTACATTATAGAATTCAACAACAACCGGTAAACTTATCTCCCAAGAAACGTTACGAGCCACAAAACATTCCGCGACATTTCTCCTAACCGATTGAATGGTTCATTCAGTGTCGATCATCGTATAACGGTAACATTCGTCTATCTATCACCACAACCATCATACCAAGACCTCACACTCCCAACTGCATATCTTCATTGACGCCTATTATAGGTTTAGTAGAAGAGGGCGGGGTAGATCTTGGTATCCTGGACGATGTAAGAAGACGTGTTTGGATTCAGCTCTCGTGCACCGACTTCCGCGAAGCGATGCTATGTGGACACGTACTTGGGGCTATATGAATGGGCAGTGTGACGTACGGTACGAAAATTCCAATGAATGCCCTCATTTTGTTAGGCATAGTTTTTGGACTCGTGTATGATGAAAGTGTTGTGCCTCGCGAAGTCGTGACGACTACCATTTCATAGTCTAGATAAAAGTGAAAAGAAATTCTAACCTACCCACCAAACCACTGGTCTTTGTCAAGTAAACAGCTTCCAGGGATCTCACCCAATTATGTATTACTAGCTGTGCCCCGCGGTTTTACCCGCGTTAAACTTTATAAATTACATATAGCCTATGTGTTAATCCAGGGTGTCAGCTAACTCCATACCAAATTTTATTAAAATCGTCATAAAAGCCGTTTAGACGTGAAGAAGTAACAAACATACACACTCACAAACTTTCGCCGTTATAATATTAGTGTGATGGTATTTAAAAATTGCATTTAATTTATTGTATTTTAGAGTGAACTAGCGGCCCGGTACGTGCTTCGCTACGTATAAGGCATAGTAATAAAAAAAATGATTATTAAGTTCATTTATAAAAACAAAAAAATATATAAAGATGTTTATTTTACACTTTCTCAAGAACTATTTAAAAATTTTCTACGTACAAACCTTCCCTGGACTTCCACGAATAATTCAAGAACAAAATTAGCCATATCGGTAAAGGCGTTGTTGAGTTATAATATTACAACGAAAAGTGGCATTGATTTTTATATATATATATTTACTAACACTAGTGTGTAAGGTTATATATATATTTCTTTGTACTAACAAAATATGGATGCAAATCTGAAATAAAAGGTTTTTATTTGTATTTTGTTTGTAGATTTTGTAAGTAGATTTGTATTTAATGTTGTTTTATACCAACAAAAAGACAGTTAGTCAGTTAACCCTTAGTAGATTTAGCTCTTATTACAACAAAATAGAGTTTAAAATGAGGTGGGAACTTTTATACTATTGTCCGTTTAAGGGTTAATCCAGCCATAAAGGCGCTTATAGCCAGTTGACTTCAACGCCGTAAATGATCAGCGAGGTAAGTCATCTAGGCATGCGGTCTGTCTGTAGATGGGTGACCGTCAAGGTTTAATTTCTGAGCATCTCCGTGACCATCTTCGGAGGGATTGTTAAGCTGTCGGTCTCGGTTGTTGTTATTAGACAACAGTCGTTACACTATATCAGAAGCCTCTGGGTGGCTTGAACTACTCTGACACCAGGGTAACTGCCTATATAATAATGAAAGAAAAGTCCAACACGAAATTGGGATAATAAGTAAGCAATAAGTTGTCTAAAAATTACAACTCGAACCGCAGCTTAACGTGATCTCCGAAGCACAGACGCTTAGACATTGATCCACTTTTGTAGTCACCCATCTATAATAATAATAATAATATCTTGGGACAATGTCACACAGATCATCCTAGCCCCAAACTAAGCAAAGCTTGTACTATGGGTACCAGGTGACGATATACATACTTATATAGATAGATAAATACTTAAATACATAGAAAACATCCATGACTCAGAAACAAATATTCGTGCTCATCACACAAATATTTGCACTTACCGGGATTCGAACCCAGGACCACCAGCTTCGTAGGCAGGAGCACTTACAACTAGGCTACGGTGACCGTCTATAGCCTATCTATAGACTGACCCCGTGTCTTGGCGCTTGACCTCGCAGACCACTTACGGACCGGTCGGACCAACGGAGTGCTGGCTATCAATTACGTCTGTAACTACAAGGACGATTGGACAAGGAAAATATAGTGGTGTAGCTGTGAAATCTTCTATATATCATCCCGGAGTATTGTTAAGGACTTTGGCGATTACTGCCACTGTGGTAGTGTTGGCTACCTTTTTTTTTATAAGGCAGGGGGACTTTCTATGTATTCATCCAACACGCAAAAAGTGTCTGCTGGTGGGTATGTCGGACTCGCACCGATAAATCTAACCTGCCGTGGATTTCTTCTGGCGACTAATGGGGAAGCCCCGGGGACGCGCGTATACTGCTCCAGTGCTCCCCTTTTGCACCGTATTCCAAATGGTTGGGACACGCACCCTGGGAGGCTTTCGGTTGCCCTTCCCAATTCAACGAGGCAGTCAGGTTAGGTTAGATCCTAATGCCATTTTGGAATATACAAAAAGACACTCAACAAATTTTCCAAGAATACAATCTTAACATGAAACCAAACAGCATATCTCCGAAACTGGGTTAGGTCTTATCACGATAATGGCTCAATAATTCGTTCGAAAGATAATCTGTTCTGACTTTATTTGTCAAACACTCCTAACTCACTATCTGTTTCTGTATGAATTGTGCCGCGACCAAATAATTCTATCACTTGTTCACTTCCCGTGATGTTGTAAGCTTTAAGTGGTATAAAAAGAAAGTCAAGTAGTAGACCATGTAGTTTTGCTTTTTTAAATTAATCTCAAAAATGGGAAATCATAAATTCGGTCAGCGTTAAGCTACGAACGATACACGCTGGCAGATGAAATTAAGGATTCCCTTGCTAACAACACCCTTCCGGAGGATGTAGGTATTATCTATCAGCTTTGTTTTCTAGAAACATGGCCGACTGATATATTCACAATTGCATGTGAAAGATCATCCATATTGATAATACCTTCCAAATTATTACATTTGAATTTTATAGCATTATTCGCAATGCAAAGCGTTAATGTAATCTCAAATGATTTCCCATTTTTGAGATTAGATTAACGCTTTGCATTGCGAATAATGCTATAGAATTCGATTTTTTAAAAATTAGTTATGAAACCCTATGTCCAAGTAATCTAAACCCTCTTCCCTGGTATGGTAAGTGATAACCGCTGCCCATATACACTCGATATACCAGAGGGGCCGCAAATGCGTTGCCGGCATCTAATAAAGGAATAGACTGGCTTCTTAAGTGTTACCATTTAACAGTGTTATTAAAAACTAGCTGTGCCCCGCGGTTTTACCCGCGTTATACTTTATTAATTATCACAGCTGTCTCCCGTAGGTGATAGCCTATATGTTGACCCGACCTCTTAGTAATATTCATGCAAAATTTGAAGTAAATCCATGCAGTACTTTTTGAGTTTAGCCCGGACATACATACAGACAAACAGACAAAAATTCTAAAAACTATATTTTTGGCTTCGATATCGATTGTAGATCACGCCCCAAGTATCCTTTTTAAAAAATATTCAATGTACAGTTTTCACTTTCGTACGATTTTATTATATGTACCTATAGATAACAGTCTAAAGGCACGGCCCCACCGCGGTGCATGCTGTGCACGGGCACGCGGCGCATTTTAGCTGCGTGTATTCATTTGTTTGACAACGTGGGTCTACGTTTCCACTGGAGTACCTACACGAAGACCCACGACTATGTTTAGCGTGGCACGGCGCACGGAGAGGCTACACACATGCCTGAAAACTGCTCTGCGATAACCGAGCTGTACATAGTCGTGGGTCTTATTCGTGTATTTCTAAATACATACGTTTTATAGATAAATTACACCCAGATACAGAACAAATAATCATGTTCATCACTCAAAGATATGTCCCGGGTGACACGTAGACCCACGTTGACAGCGTTGAGCTATGTAACCGCCTATTCGAGCAAGCCACGCGTGTATCAATGACGTCAATTCATGCGTAGCCTCTCCGTGGGTGGCCTCTCCGTGCACCGCGGTGGGCCCGCGCCTTAAAGGCGCGGCCCCACCGCGGTGCATGGAGAGGCTACGCACGTGTATTAAGCTTCGCTTTGTAAGAAAATGTATGTGGTTGTGTCCACTGCAACCCACGGAGAGGCTACGCATGAATTGACGTCATTGATACACGCGTGGCTTGCTCGAATAGGCGGTTACATAGCTCAACGCTGTCAACGTGGGTCTACGTTTCCACTGGAGTACACGAATAAGACCTTGCTTCCCCGCCCGTCCCACCGCGGTGGGCCCGCGCCTTAAAGGCGCGGCCCCACCGCGGTGCATGGAGAGGCTACGCACGTGTATTAAGCTTCGCTTTGTAAGAAAATGTATGTGGTTGTGTCCACTGCAACCCACGGAGAGGCTACGCATGAATTGACGTCATTGATACACGCGTGGCTTGCTCGAATAGGCGGTTACATAGCTCAACGCTGTCAACGTGGGTCTACGTTTCCACTGGAGTACACGAATAAGACCTTGCTTCCCCGCCCGTCCCACCTCCCGCAGTGAAGCCCGGGTCCGTAGATTGCAGTGGCATGTGTGTACCCTCTCCGTGCGCCGTGCCACGCTAAACATAGTCGTGGGTCTTCGTGTAGGTACTCCAGTGGAAACGTAGACCCACGTTGTCAAACAAATGAATACACGCAGCTAAAATGCGCCGCGTGCCCGTGCACAGCATGCACCGTGGTGGGGCCGCGCCTTAATTCTGATCCATTTTTATCTTAATGTCTTCCGTTTAACGGTAGTGTATTTGACCCGCAGAAAACGAGGTCCTGGGTTCAAATCCCGGGTCGGGCCAAAAAGTGATTTTGGGACTTTTCTGTCAAAAGAAAAATTTCTCAGCATCAGCCCGAAGTCTGGGAGTTGGCGGTATTATACCCCCGTGCCTCGGAGAGCACGTAAAGCCGTCGGTCCTGTACCTGACCGGTCGTGTCGCTAGGCGTCCCATCGGATCATGAGAGTGATGGAATAGAAAGTGCTCCTGTGTTTGCGCACACACTTGAGCTCTATATGTCCCGCGCAGATAGTTAATCTCTAATTGAGACTGGCCACCGTGGCCGAAAATCGACTAGGAGGACATTATTATTATTCCACATCACTTGAGTTTGATTTCGCCCAACAATGGGCATTCTGATTACATATGCCTCGCGAGAAAACTCTTAGTTACAGCTGGAGTCAGGAAGCAAGCGGTGTCATACCGCCGTGCTTCGCAAATTAAGCAAAGCCGTCGGTCTTGCATCCGGTCTTCTCTAATGGCGTTGCCGTTTAGGAATGGAGAGTGCATATACGTTACCATAAATACTTACGTACCTATATTTCAAGCTTAGTTATCTAGTATCCGTTGAAATCGACCGCCGTTGTCAAAATACATATTGACTATATTTATACAGGATGGCCAAGGAGTTGACGTTCAAACGCAAAATTTAGATACCTTATCATGAGGAGTATCCGAATCACCCCCATGTATGTTCTACGATTTTACGTTTTTTTGATACTAAGAAAATTTATGAGTCATGAGCTGAAACCCTAATTTTGAACTTTGGAATAAATTGTAAGTCAGTTCTGCAATGATAAGATAAACCATACTTTTTAGGGTGTAAGGTTGAACTATGCTAATTAGTTATCACAAAAAAACTGAACCAGAAATGTTCAACAGAATGAAAAAAAATATCGTAAGGTGAAATTGAGGAAAAAATCCTTTAAAAAATTCTATCTCGAAAACTTCGCAAAATCGTAGAACATACATGGGGAGATTCGGATACTTACTCCTCATCATAAATTATATAAGAAAATACTATTTATTTCATGAGAAAGTTAAAGTTGAATTTGTTCGTTGTTATTTTTATTTTTTTATTTTATGCTAGGTCTACTACTTGCAAATATTAAGCTGAGTGTTGGTAAGCAGATGTCTATTATATACTTTTACGTTGATTTCAATAGGAAATTTACTTTTTTCGGTGATTATTCTATGGCGTGTCCGATTAAACAAATTTAAAAAAGATTGGTTCACCCGTTCAGGAAGAGTACGATCAGGAATGAACTAAATGAGTCGCCTAAATGACTAACATAAAAAGAAAAATGTCAGCTAAATTAATGACAATATAACTTAGAAAAATTCTTCCGCATCGTCGTGAGGTAAATTGCCCAAAAGACTCGCCGTATGGCCACGCTGTGTAGCAATGCTGATTCTTTGACCCATAAAAATGTCAGCTCTCTGGTTACGGGGAGCGTCGATCAAGCAACAAAAAATTTTTGATGCACAATGAGTAGACAGCAAACAAAGATTGCACCTATTTTGAACTCTATTTGGACATTTTGGACTTCAATAGCAGATATTCGACGATTGTATTCATATGTACTGCAAAACCTTTCCTTTATTCAACACATGCCTTTAAATTCACAATAATATTAAGAAGCAACGCGTCAGCTAGAGCCACATCTCTGTAAAGGAAGTGAAAAAATGAACGCGCGGAAACCACGGCCGTTGGCTTCGGACGCTGTGTCCATACTGATGATGAAGATGCTAATGATGTATCGTGGTCGTGAGAGGAGGCGCATTAGCATACCCGTGACTCGAAAGCTGTGGACAAAGAGTGTGAAGACAGGGATGTAGGTAAGAATTGGGTAAAGGATTGACCAAAGAATTAATAAGACCTTTAACCTATACAAAAAAAATCTTCCGGGGCAGTCTTTGGGATGCTTATAGAAGTGAAAATTATTTTTTACACTTCTAATCTACAATATAATAGGTATACATATAGCCGTGCATGACGACGCGAGTTTTACGATTTTTGTTCACTTAAAAGTACACAGTATAGAGATACAGACGCCAGCACAGCAATCTGTCAAATTTCTTTTATAGATTTTCAACTTTATAACATACGCATAAGGTTCAGTTTCGATTGGGGAAATTAGACAGATTGGGGTAGTTTATTTTATTTTATGGGAAGCGTAACGTGACGATGACGCGAGCTCCATTATTACTGTTCAACCAAAAAGTTGAGCACTTTTTGGTTGCACAGAAATAATGGAATAAGCACCCAAAGAAGTTTACATTTCAATTAAATAAAAAATACCAAAAAACAAAAACAAAACTGATGTCTTCAATACAACTAAGGCGGTGATTTGATCGTGGAATCAAGATCTATAAATCGATGGATCACAGATATATAAAGTATCGATATATCGATAATAGATCAAAGAAGGGCAATTGTCGGTGTAAAATAAAAAGAAAATAACACTACTATGAATTAAAAACATTGAGAATTCTTTAAACTTGTATATCGTCCCCGTAGTTGGAAAACTAAATAAGTCCGATTTTGGCGATTTTGACTTTTTCCTATTTTCAAAACACCTATATCATGCCGCATATTTGAGCCTTACAGGCATTTTCATATCTTATTCCGTTCCAAAGATATAGCCATTTTTGTCAGACAGGTCATGACAGATGGAATAATAAATATCTTCATACAAACACATTTTTTTTAAAGGAAAAATAAATAACTCAATAAATAAATCAATAACTGTGGTCAATGACAAGATGAATGTCGAATAAGTTAAATAACTTGAGTTGTTGAATTTTTCCTCAACTTAAAAATTCTTTTACAAAACTAACTTAGTTCTAGGAAAACTAAATAACTCTATTTATTTAATTCTGCTATTCAGAATTCTGATAAAACGTATCTAATTTATAGTATATGTATGTATATATTTATGTATATGTTTATATTTATTCATGTATTTAGACTTATCTACTTTTTCATTTGTTGCACACCTACTATTTTTAAAATAATTACAGCTCCTATCCATCCAAAGGTTGTCTGGAAGAAATCGCTTGATGCGATAAGACCGCCCATTGTACATGATTGTGTTATTAGTGTCCTATGAATTTGTCGTGTATGTGTGTACAATAAAGAGTATTCTATTCTATTCTATTCTATTCTAATTTATAAATAGTTGATGTTATTCATTTCTTCTACAACAAGATAAAGATTAATTATAAGATGCTAGGCAAATAAAATTAAATAAATTAAGCTGTCATCAGAGGAAATCAGAGGGTCAAGTCCCATTTCCGGTATCAAACCAATGCCACCTTTAATAGATGAAGAACCTTTTTCTGATTCTGGATCTACATGGATTCCGGACACAGAAGAAGAACATAAAAACGAAACTTAGTTCAATATTTCATTGGATAAGAAGAAAAAAAGAGTAAAGAGATTTGAATGAATAAACCCCATTTTGTCGAGAGATTCTGAAGATGAAACAAGTAATATTATAACAACTCGAGCTATTATTGAAACCCTTATTGAACAAGTCTCACCGGGTTACCCTGAAAAAGAATCATGGAACACAATATTTCGCTGAGACAACAGATTCAGAAATAGAAACTGAAAATAAGGAAATAGAAACCGGGGTGCTAAAAACCCCCGGCAGACGCCGTTTTACCAAAACCGACATCCTCTGGCCCAGGCAACATATAACACTCGCATACTGCGGATCAACGAGAAGATCATCGAACTGTAGGAAGAACTGAGCAGGTTACATTGGGATATCATAAAATTGTCTCAAGTCCGAAGAGAGGAGGAGGACACGATAATCCTAAAATCCGGGAACCTGCTCTATTTCCGGAACCAACGGCGACCAACTTTCCCAATGTGGTGTCACCTTGGGACAAACACTTGGGACAACGTAGTCAAAATCGAGAGTGTGTCAATTAGGGTAGCATAACTTATTCTCAGAATTACCAAGTGGTATTCGTTGAAGGTAATACAGGCATACAGGTATGCGCGCCGACTTCGACGAACTCCGACGATGAGGTTGAGGATATATCAAGAGCCATACATAGCTCTAAAAACGTTTTCACTGTGGACATTTGTGGACTTTGACGCGAATCTGGGCAAACGATTCGGAAATCGGCTGAGAGTGGGGCAATTTGGAACTGGAGACCGGAACCCCCGGGGCCAAATGTTGGCCGACTTCATGGATATGGAGGAACTCTTGATGATGAATTCCTTATTCAGAAAGTCGGATCACCGCAAATGGACCTTATCTTGTCGATGAGACGACAGATGTTCAATGTGGATAAAACCGGCAGCGATCACAGACTGGTGAGAGGCTCATTGAACCTTAATGTCAAGTTGCAGAGGTCCCGACTGATAAAATTTACGCTCCGATCTTTACCTATGCACGTCCAAAACCCCGAACCATTTCAGCTGTAATTGCAAAACCGTTTCGAATGCCTAGCACTAGGTAATCTAATCTTATAGGTACTTTACAAACATATAATAGACGGACACAAATTACATCCAGGCTCAGAACAACTATTTATGGGTCACAAAAATAGCTGTCCGGCGCGGGATTCAAACCCGCGACACGAAGCGGCGAGGCGACTGTCTCAGCCACCACGCCACACATGCAGTCAAGTGGACTCATACTACGACAAGCTTGTAGAAGCTGTCCATACGGCTGGGTCTAAAGTCTTCAAGGCCCGCCGTACAAACAGAACTAAAAAGATCTCTGACTTTACCCTGCAACTTATAGAAGAAAGACGGATAATGGTTCTGAACCCCTCAGATGATGCTACCAGATACCGGCGGCTCAACAGACAGATCTCAAAGTCTTTGACTCGCCTCACGCGTCAATTTAATACAATTAGTATTAAAGAGACCATCGAGCGGAACAAAGGCTCTAAAGTGTCTCGGATCCCAGAGCACGACTAATCCGTCATTACTCATTACACCGAAGACATCCTGGAAGTCAGCCTGTACGAGATTAGAATGGGTCTCAGACAACTTAAGAACAATAAGGCGCTTGGTGAGAATGTAGTTACAGCAGGCCTTCTGAAGGCGGGTGGTACACCAATCCTACGGGCCCATCAGAACTTATTTAACTCCGTCGTACTAGATGGTCAAACTAACAACAACTCCACAAGTATGGCACAGAAGTGTGGTGGTGCTCTTCTTCAAAATGGGCGACAAAACCCTATTGAAGAATTATAGACCAACACTGCTGAGCCGAGGGTCATTACGAATCGTCTCGCACGCAGGTTTGATGACTTCCAGTCTCCCGAACAAACTGGTTTCCGAAAAGGTTTTAGCACCATAGACCATGTGGTCTATGGTGGGGCATATGCTGGGACAAGTTGTGTAGAAGACCGAAAAGTATAACAAGCCACTGTGTTTAGCGTTCGTGGATTATGAGAAAGCCTTTGATTCTATCGAAGCCTGGGCCGTGCTCAGGTCTCTCCAAAGGTGCCAAATCGACTACCGGTATATCGAGGTGTTAAAGTGTTTGTATGAAAACGCCACTATGTCACTGCGACACGGCTGGGCAGCGTTCGGGACGCTACGTAACATTTTCTCTTCCAAAATACCGCAGTTTCTGATGTCGAAAGTCTTCGACCAGCGTGTGTTGCCAGTGATGACTTACGAAACAGAGACGTGGTCGCTCACTATGGGCCTTATTAGAAGGCTCAAGGTCACCCCAAGAGCAATGGAGAGGGCTATGCTCGGAGTTTCCCTGCGGGATCGAATAAGAAGTTTCAAAATCCGCAGGCGAACCAAAGTCACCGACATAGCCCGAAGAATTGCAAAACTGAAGTGGCAGTGGGCGGGGCACATAATTTGTAGACCCGACGACCATTGGGGCAAAAAGGTTCTCAAGAGGCGACCACGAACTGGAAGAGGAGAGAGCGTGGGTAGGCCCCCTACAAGATGGGCCGATGATCTTGTGCGGGTCGCTGGAAGGCGCTGGGTGCGAATAGCGCAAGACCGGCAATTGTGGAGTTCGGCTGATATGATGATGATGATGTTTATTGTTTAAGTTTGTGGCATGATAAGTATCTGATAACAATACACCTTTTCTAAACTTTTCTATTTATTGCTTAATGTAACTTTATTAATTAACTAATACAGCGTTTATTTCATATGAGACCAACAAAAGTCAAAAAATATCAAAGTAATAATAACATACAAAGCCACTAAATTTTACATTTGAAAATATTTCGAGTATGATAAATTCAATAACTGCACTTATTCCACCAAATTTTACTCTACCAAATGTATTTACCTTGTAGGAAAACTAAATAAATAGCCGAAATAAGTAGCTAAATGCAGTTACGTTATAAAAACAGTTGTGGCAAAATTAAACAACTTGATTTTTTATTTGTTATTTAGTTATAGTTAAATATAGAGTTCAGTTTGTCAAAGCATAATGTGAAAGGTTATCAGGTCCACAAAATATAAAATTGCCGACAGCAAAATTGTCTCACATTTTCTTACAAATGTACATTAACTAAAAAAAAAACACTAAATCGCGTTTATCTCAGAACTACAAAATCAGAGTTATTTAGTTTTCCAACTACGGGGACGATATATTATATGACTAAATTATCTCACTGTTGTATATTAACTTAAATTTACACAAATAAACACTATCATTATAAAGTGAAACAAACCGAATCTCATTTTTTTATGAATGCGGAAGATTTAATAAATCAAAATGATAGAATTCTAATTTGTACATATAAAGAACATTTAGACATATATACAATATAAGAATATTTCTGGAATCGAATCGATCTAAAAAAGATTATTGGGTCTTTTCTGGCAAGAAAAACACCTTGTAGCACTCCAAAGTCTGGCAGTTGTCGGAACACCCGTGTGCATTGAATAGCACATAGTGTTGTCGGTCCTGCGCGTGATCACTTTTCGGTCGTATGGGATTGGCTTCCCTTTAGATATCGAATTGTGATCATTAAAAATCATTATTTTGATGAATTCGTACAAAAATCTTATAGCGTATTTCTGATAATTTCATCTATGGTGCAAATTATACGCTATCTGCTTTACCTTTCCAGCGAAAGTATTTCCTACCGTCAAGATTTTCAGACATAAATTACTTTAGTGCTTTACGTATTTAAAAGGTGTGCTCGGGTGAAAAGAGGTGTTTATTAGAAACTCTCGTGTCACTACACATAAACCTATATATGTAGGTATATGTACTCGCCGAAAGTACGACCACGAATGCGCCGTGACCACCAGCGTCCTCCATGACCCTTTGTTTGCATTCGTACCGATTTCGATTCAAATCGAATACTCTGTCCGATCCTCAATCAGATGAGAGGCCCGCGTTTTCGGGTAACGTAGAGACACAGTTGCAAAAAAATTCCTAAAAGACAATGACCCTCATATATGTTCACGTCAGTATCCACCCATATTCGGGGTTCGAACTCCAAAAGGTGTGTAAATTGTCCGGTGAAGCAGTTAAAGCCTCTCGACAAACTCGATGTTCTCAATTTTTTTGAATGAAAAGGATAAGATTAAGGATTTTGATCGTAAAAGTGTTTAATTTATGAGCGGCTTCGTGCTTCAGAAGGCACGTTAAGTTATTAGACAACAGTCGTTAACCCATGTCAAAGCCCTATGTAACGGATCTTCGCCTCCGCTTCCGTTACTGCGGAAGTTCCGCATGAAATCGTATCTTCGCATCCGCCTCCGCCTCCGCAATTTCTTTGCGGAGTTATAACGGAGTTTTTTTTACGGCATAATCATATATCTCTGCATCACCCAAAGGTCGACTGGCATAGAATGCCTTTGGCATCAATTCCGCCTTTGTCAACATCATCGTCATATCAGCCGAATGACGCCCACTGCTGGACAAAGGCCTTCCCCAAAGATATCCACAATTGCCGGTCTTGGGCTATCGGCATCCAGCGACCCGCACAAGATCATCCGGTTCGTGGTCGCCAATCGAGAATCCTTTAGTTCGCCTGCGAACCTCAGCATTTCTCATTCGATCTCGCAGGGAAACTCCAAGCATAGCTCTTTCCATTGCTCTATGGGTGACCTTGAGCCGCCTGATAAGACCTATGGTAAGCGACGACGTCTCTGTTCCGTTAGTCATCACTGGCATCGCACACTGGTCGAAGACTTTCGAATTGAGGCACTGCGGTATATAGGACGAGAAGTTAATGAGTAGCTTCCCGAATGCTGCCCAGCCAGCAGAAAACAACTTGTAAACATGGCTCAGCATTGTGATGGGTCTGTATTTTTCAAGAGGGTATTATCGCCCTTTTTGAAGAAGAGCACCACCACACCTCTGTGCCATACTTGTGGCGTTTGACCTTCTATTATGACGGTGTTAAATAACTTCTGCCGGGCCCGTCCATCATCACTAGGCGCCTTGTTGTTCTTAAGCTGTTTGAGAGTGATTCTTATCTCGCACATGCTGACGTCCGGGATGTCTTCGGTGAAGTGTCGGGTTAGTCGTGCTCTGGGATCTGAGGCACAACTATCGACAAGTGATTGGGTTCTCGTATACAGCTGTCCATGGAACCTCTCGATCTCTCCCAGCAACTCAGGTCGAGACGTGACGATTCTGCCATCCTCAGTCTTCAGCTTCGTCAGTTGGCTCTGTCCAACACACAGTTCTCTTGCTAACACTTTAAGAGCCTTTATTCCGCTCGATGGCTTCTTTAATACATTTTGTATTAATTGGGCGCGTGTCGCGAGTCAAAGACTTTGAGATCTATCTGTTGAGCTGCCGGTATCTGGTAGGATCACCAAACGTTGTCAAAACCATTTTCCGTGTTTCTTCCTTTAGCTGCAGGGTATAGTCAGAGATCTTTTTGGTTCTGTTTTTACGGCGGGCCTTGAAGACCTTAGACTCAGCCGTATGGACGGCATCTACGAGCCTGTCGTGGTATGACTCCACTTCCCCGCAATTCGAGCAGTTCAGTTCTGTAGTTCGAGCTGAAAGGGTTCGGGGTTTTCAACGTGGATGGGTAAAGGTCGGAGCGTAGACTTTATCAGTCGGGACCTCTGGAGCTTGACATTAAGGTTCAATGAGCTCCGCCTGTGATCGCTTCCGCTTTTAACCGTATTGATCACAAAGACGTCATTGAACTTCTGTCTTATCGTCGACAAAATAAAGTCTATCTCGTTTTTTGTTTTACCATCGGGGCTTACCCCTGGGCTTCGATTTGCGGTTATCCGGCTTCTTGAAAAAGGAGTTCATCATAAAGAGCCCCTCCTTCTCCATGAAGGCCAATGCAAATTACCCCACTCTCAGCTCATTCCCGATAAGTTTACCCAGCTTCGCGTTAAAGTCTCCCGTGACCACAGTGAAACAAGTGTTAGAGGAATGTATGGTTCTAGATATTTCCTCATACATGACCTCAACCTCATCGTCGGAGTGCGTCAAAGTCGGCGCGCATACTTGTATGACCTTCAACGAATAAATTCTGAGTATAAGGTACGCAACCCTAGTCGACACACTCCCGATTTTTACTAAGTTATGGACGAGGGATTTGTGGACTATGAACTCAACATCACCTTGAGACTGTTTGTTGCCCTCCCGGAAATAAATCAAGTTCCCGGATTTCAGGATTATCGTGTCTCTTAGGACTTCAGATAATCCTATTATATTCCAATGTAACCTGCTCAATTCTTCCTCCAGTTTGATGATTTTGTCGTCGTGGTTCGCAGTGTGCGTGTGTTGTATGTTGCCAGGGCCAGTGGTCGTCAGTTTTAGTAACACGGAATCCGTCGGGAATTCGTAGCACATTCTGCCCTGCCGAATACACTGCTGTTACAACGGCTTGGAATAACATGGCTGCCGGGGACTGGGGGCAGCGGTTTAGTTGTGTCCTTCATTTGAGGGGATCTGCCATAATCGCCACGATTGGCAGACGGGTTGGCGATCGCAATAAGATAGACACGTCCCCCCACGGGA
Source organism: Pseudoips prasinana (assembly GCA_951640165.1). Taxonomy (NCBI): domain Eukaryota; kingdom Metazoa; phylum Arthropoda; class Insecta; order Lepidoptera; family Nolidae; genus Pseudoips; species Pseudoips prasinana. The sequence goes on from OX621254.1 coordinate 14,317,517, forward strand.
TGAGAGTGGGTGGCGATATTCTTTATGGCCGTCAGCCACACAGCCAAAAATTTCCGCCTTTGTAGTTTTGTGGAATAAGTTTCAATAAAATAAAAATAAATCATAGAATAATAACAATGCGCGAGCCGCGACGCCCGATTACGACTCAGTCGTACGGCCGAATTTTGCTTTGCAATGCAAAGTAATTGTTATTGTTTATTCAAGTCACACGAAGCCAAAAACAAGTGAGGTATGAGAAAGAGAAAGAGATTAAAAAATGATTAATATTACTCATAAAATACAATTTTTTCACATCCACTTTCACCTTCGCATTCGCATCCGTTAACCTCCGCGTCCGCGGAGGTTTAATCCGTCATCTTCGCATCCGCCTCCGCCTCCGCTAAGAGGCCTCCGTTACAACCCTAATGGTAACTACGACCTATACGCATAAACAAAAAAAAGAGTGTGCAAAAACAACTTGCACTTGGTCGGTTCTATTTTCTTCATCGATTCTACTTTCTTAGTATATTCTCCTAGCTCAATTTATTTGACGTATACGACTCCAAAATTTTTAAAATCGCTTCATCTGCATATATTAGCAGCCGTTTGGACCGAATCTCATGGTGTTTAAATTCCAATGTATTAAGCGCACCTGTGATCAGAATCATGATGATAGACAGATGATAATGAAAAAACTAACTGTATAAGTTTGTTCCGGCGGTATTCAACCGCAGTTAAAGAAGTCCTGGATTCAAATCCCGGGTCGGGCAACAAAGTTATATTGGGATATTTTGGCAAGGAAAATGCGCAGTATCAGCCGCAAGATCACGTACCACGAGTTGCACTGGAATCTTCCTGATAATCAGAAGATGGAAGATGGTGTGTAAAGTACGGATCTAAATAATGACTGCACGTGTGACGCTAAGGATCGAGTCCACGCCGTACAACTATTTGTGTGGCGCATAAATAGTTGTTCTGAGTCTGGATTTAATTTGTTTCAGTTTATTATATGTTTGTAAAGTACCCAGCGACACAGGGATTAGATTCCCTAGTGCGGCCAAAGTCTTTTTAAAGAAAAAAAAATAAAAACAATATGTTAATTCATACCACAATCTTAAAACTAGGTAAGTACCAGGCATAAATACATTTGCAGAAAGCTTCGAGAGGGGCGACCACGAACCGTAAGCCGTAGCGCGGGCAGGTCCTCTACAAGATGGACCGATGATCTTGTGAGGGACTCTGGAATCCGCTGGATTATGGTACCCCAAGGTGTCGAGATTTTTGGGGGAGGTCTTTGTCCAGCAGTATTCTGCTTGATATAATGATGATGTAATTTCATAATAAAATGAGTAATATGTAGGTATTATTACATTGATATTGTATAAGTATCTAGTCTCCGAAGCTGGCGACACCGAGGATCATATTCCTATGAAGTACAGATAAGAAATGATAACAGATAGATCGAACGGCGTCAAAACCAATATTAGTTCTTAAGATTTGTTTAAAACCCGTTCCCAAGAGAAGTAAATCAGATTGTCCCGTTGGGGTCCTCCTAATAACTCCACAATATTATATTAATTAAATTTATTTGTCCGTGATTGGCATTTTTGTAAAGTTTCCCACGACACATAGATTTATTGGATAGAGTGTTGTCTTTTTTAAATAAAAAACCTTAACACACGATAAATCTTTGCTGCCAGATATTTGAGTAGGTAGGTATATACTATGTAAGTAATAAAATTATTTCTTATATATTTAATTCACTTTGTTAGTTCCTTATTGGCAGTCTACAACTGGATTAGCAATGTTTAAAGGATTGAAATATTGATAAAGTCACGTAAGGTGGGTCAGAGGATTAGAAAGACAACTAGTGTTTGCGAACGGAGTTGTGACGATTCCTTTGTTGACGTCGACAGTTACAATTAATGCAACGCACACGCACTTTTATGAGTGTCGACAACAAGTACTACGTGAGAGTTCACACGGTTACATATCCTGTAAACCATGTTTCGACGTAAATAAATAAATAATTATTATGTAAGATTTTATTATTATTATTTCTAATTTATACATTTAATTTATTTATTATTATGTTATGATGGGTGTAACTTACCTGAAATAAATGGATTTATTATTATTATTATCCCCCGATGCGCGAGTCCCGACGATGATAGTACATTCTCACTTGCACTGAACACTTGGGACAGTTCACTTTCACTTTGCCAATCTTCATCTTCACTTTAATTAACCTTGACGTCTAGTTTGCATTACTTTTCTATATTTTTTTTCATTTTGTTCTAGTATTAATTAAACCCATCTCGATGTCACAAAAGTCACCAAGAACCTTTACTTATATTGGGGATCGAACTCCGAATCTTAGCGGAATTAGAGCGAGTCCCGCGGCTATTAAGCCACGCTGCAGAAACTTTCTAACACGAAAATCTTCTCCTGAAGCTAGTTTGACAAAACTTCATGTCAGTGACGTGCCAATATGTAAGTATCCACTTTCAATTACATAAAGTTTTGAGCTATTGCCAAGAGGTATGAGCAAACTAATTAACTTAAGTACAAGTTATGCAAGAATAAATTAAAATAATCTGACGTGACGTGAGTCGCATTGTATTAATACGCATATACATTCCAAAGGTTTCATTATAATGCGGTATGAACTGGTATAAATATCACGTGAAAAAAAGCACATAACATTAACAGTATTTTATAATATTGTGCTTGCTTGCTTATCGTATGGGTAGTGGTAACCCTAGTGTCAGAGTTGGTCAAGCCGCCCAGTAGGCCTCTGACATGGCTTAACGACTGTTGTCTAATGACTACAACCGGTACCGAGAGCTTAACGTGACCTCCGAAGTACGGAGAAGCTCAGAAATTAAACTACTTTGGCGGTCACCCAATTATGGTCTGGCCGCGAGCCTAGTTGCTTAACCTCGCCGAACGCTTACGCACCGGTGAGAGCATCTAGCTATGAGCTATTGTGCTATTGGCTGCGCAGGCTTGTAATTATAGTGCAGGATTGTGTGCGCAATTACAGGTGTACTATCTATACCCTCACTCTCATTATGCGATGGGACGGTTATCCGACAGAAACATGGCAACTGGCATGTCGGTTGGTAGCCCTGACCTTTGTGTGATGTATCTGGGTGTAATTTAGCTAAAATATGTATGTATTTAGAAATATATATGCATGTTTTATCAGTTGTCTAGTTACCATAGTACAGGCTCTGCCTAGTTTGGGATCAGATGGCAGTGTGTTAATTGTTCCAAGATATTAATTGTTTTTTAATTAATGATTGTTTAGATCGACGATATTTGCTTTTTTGTTTATGGAGTTATATAGCTTTCAATAGAAAACAGGTTTTAAATAAACGTTCTTAAAGTACATTTAAAATGTGGTATTGTTCGTTTATAAGTAAACCATTTTAGCTTAAAATATTTACAAAGAAAATGTATACAACTATTTAATTAGGTACCAAAGTAAACTCTTTCGGCTAAACAACTTTTGCCACCTCAAGAGGAAGTGCGCTTATTCAGCGGACTACAGTGGAACATTTAGCATCGTAAACATATATTCCTAGTATCGTATAATGCTGCATTGTCACATCTCGCTTATCAATGGGGACTGACGATACCTCACTTCACATTCTTAGCGTAATAACGTGTAAATGGAGATTTTATAGATCGAGTATTGTCATTGAAACGTCTTGTTGGCTTATTGAGCAGCATACTATCAACAAAACCAGATGTTATGGCCATAGGAAGACGTCAAATCAATCTTTGGAATAAGATCCAGAAGAAGAATGCGACCTCCTCATCTGGCTGCGTGCGTGTAGACTGTAACGACCTGGGCTGATACAATAGCTACTCATCATCACCATCATGTCAGCCGAATGACGTCCACTGCTGGACAAATGTTCATGTCCTGTTCTCTGATAGATATTCCATCGGGACAACTTCTACACCCCCACGGGATGAGATGGGGTGGCGATATTCTATGCCGTCAGCCACAGAGCAATATAGCAATAGCTATTAAGAAAATCTGATCAACTGCAAAAGAAGTATATATATCATTTTACCAGATCCCTCAAAAGAGCCCTGGATTTCTCAAAGGCAAAGCACATCAGCAGAATTGGCGAGATGGAGAGTCAACCTTTAGGAGGATTTATGTCGGCCTTTTTCCTCCTCTGCACAGGGAGGATGACGCATTGGCCCACGACGCAAAGGAGAAAGCGGATCTTCTGGGTTCCCTATTGTGCTGAAGACATGTGCCCAAATGTTGGCTTCTGTAATAATGAGTCTTCTCCGACTCTCTTTTTATAAGCTTAAGAACAATGCTGGTTATTCAATTTATATAAATACATCTAACTCGCCGGCAGAGAGTACGACAGTGAAAGTGTTATGACCACCAGGATCCTTATATATATATATATATTTTAATTTATATATATATATATATATATATATATATGTTCGATACATAATTATTTTGTTTTGTGCCATTAAACCAAGAGTGGTTTGTATTGGCACTCGCATTCGCTTTTAACACTTAGGAAGGAATCATATGTACTGAATACTTCATTCCTCATTTTATAATACTATTAGGTACTTAAATACAAAAATAAACATACAATTATATTAAACGCACATTATCCTTGCGTGCACTATAATATGTATGTACAGACGCCAGCACATCAAGCTATCCTAATCTGTCAAATTTGCCCATTTGAAAGTGAACCTTATACTTTTGTGATAAAGTTGAAAATCTATAAAAGAAATTTGACAGATTGGGATAGCTCGATGTGCTGGCATCTGTACATCAAATGTAGCTAACAGCGATAGACAAACACCTGTTCGCATATATTTTGATGCACGATGTGCGTTCTCGACAGCGCGAGGCATAGTGGATAGCAATATCCCAACAGCGGTCACCCTGGTGGTTGCCATTCATCTAGACTTTACAACTGCAGTCTAGATGGATGGCAACCACCAGGGTGACCTCTGTTGGGACGTTGGTTTGCAACCGTGTAGGAGATGCTTTAATGTCCCTTTGCTTGTGTACTGATTAAAGGTCCTCTCCAATCCTCAATCGGGCAAGAAGCCTGCTTCTTCGCATTTTAACGTATGTAGGTAGAGCGGCATTTGTACAAAACGTCCCTAAAACTACTAGCCTTCTCGTGCATCGCCACGTTAGTAGCAAAGGGAATGCCCTCAAGCGCGGGGTTGAGGGTACTTAGTTTATGGTTAAATGTGGTCAAATGCCTTGAGCCCACGCTCGTCTCTATTTCCCAGAGAAGCAGTGAAAGGTAAGAAAAGGTGGAAGTAACAAAAATATTTTTGATGTGAAACATCCGCACGTAAAACAGATTTCTGGCGTGGCGACGCATGCCGTGACGCATGCGCAATCGACTTTTTATTTTATCATTATGACATATTTAGTTCCTATCACAATATGTTCTTTTCTGCATATTACTTTTACAAAATAATGTCGATGTTTCACATCTGCCAGGCGTCCCGTGACGTCTCACATTTTTTATTTGTACACCACTTTGAATAATTGAGATATTTAGTAGTCGGGTTAGTTTCTATTTGGAAACATCTCGTGATTTTTAATGTCCCAGGGAATATAATTTAGTATGGCGAGTTGAGAATATGCCGATTGAAGAATAAGTACTTATTTCGTTTTTTTATAGCTGCTCTCACGACCTGTCTCCCGATTATCAAGAAAGTGCAAATTCCCAAAATAATTTTGCATGCGCATGCTCCGAATAAACATGGCGGCGTGATTTACGTCGATCGGATTGGACGGAACACGAAATGGCGAAGTGACTGTCTTAACCACTGTGCTATAAATGTAATCAATGCACAAATTAAGAGATAAAAAGGTCGTTGCTCAACTTTTAGTTTGACTGGCTATTTAGCTGAGTACTTTATAAAGGACAGCATATTAGTACATGCAGATCCCATGCTGTGCGGTAATATCTTCTGCAGGATTATCACGTTAAAAGTTAAAATAAATAATATTTTATCCCTATGATATTCAAATGCTCTTATAAAGTTCTTTCAAAGGTTCAAGACTTCGATATTGAATTTGTGTTATTTTTAGGGTTCCGTACCCAAAGGGTAAAACGGGACCCTATTACTAAGACTTCGCTGTCTGTCTATTTGTTTGTCTGTCTCATGAACCTTTATAATTAGACTGTTGAAATTTTCACAGATAATGTATTTCTGTTACCACTATAACAACAAATACTAAAAAACTAAATAAAATAAATATTTAAGGGGGCTCCCATACGTGAAATTTTTGCTCGTTTTTTATAGATAATGGTACGTAACCTCTCGTGCGCGAGTCCGACTCGCACTTGGCATATTACTAGTATTTATATAATTTTATCTCTATGATAAGAAAAAAATATTTGTTGTCAGTTAAGTTGGGGGAAGTCCCTGAAAACCTAGCTTCCTCGTCAAGGTCTAAGAATTTCATCAAACAATAAATGTGACAAATATGTGATTATCTTCCACTGTGACTAGTGTCTGGGTTCTTTAGAATGTCAATATTTGATAAATAAATAGTCACAAATTTAATTTTTAACATTTACTGGAATTTTATTATACATAACATGTTGTTAATACAGAACTGGAATTACCAGTATAAGAATATGACTTCTTAGTACTATTTCCATTAATATCGCTTTCCTGTTTCATTTTATTAATATCTATACATATCTATACAAATAAATAAAATTGGAGTGTCTGTTTGTAATATTGAAATAACCGGTTTTTACTGCATTAATATGAATATATATACGGTCCATACACCAAAATGACATTTTTTTAAATTTTTGTCTGTCTGTCTGTCTGTTTGTTCCGGCTAATCTCTGAAATGGCTGGACCGATTTTGACGGGACTTTTATTGGCAGGTAGCTGATGTAATAAGGAGTAACTTAGGCTACTTTTATTTTAGAAAAAGTCTTTTATTTTACAAGAAAAACGAAATAAACTAATTAACACGCGGACGAAGTCGCGGGCACAGCTAGTTACATATAAAAATAGACGACTCCGACGAGAACAACAGCTGTTTTTTTATGTAATTATCATTAAATATACCTAAAAAGTATATTATTATTATTATTTAAACAGCTAACAGGCATAGAACACCGCAATGACATTACTCCATTTGGTTAGGAGACCATAAATATTTTACTGGCCATTGGAACATATACTGCTTATTGTTCCAAAAGCTGAGCTGTGTCCTGAACCCCATAAGGGGAGAGATGAGAGGGTGCTCTCAGGTATTAGTCACTTAAATGAAGCTGGTGGTTGAAAGCCTTCTGTGCTAGCCAACTGCTCGGTGTTTTAATATAATAGTTCTCAATTTAACTAATAGCTATATCTCAATATACTAATATATATATAAATAACAACTAATAACTTACTAAGCTATTAGTTAAAATGAGAAATATGTTTTACCACGTATACATATATATATTTTTTAATCTTTAAATATTAAAAGATAGAGATAAGAGAAAAATATATACATATGTGATACAACAGACCGCACGGGCGAACTAGTCAGATTTTTTTGTTACTTTAATCTTGTATTTGACTTTTACTTTAATATATTTATGTACTGAATTGTGAGCTTGATAAGTATACAAGTGTATGTTAGTATATCTTGGGTACGAATAAATTCCATTAACTCATCATTATTATTTCGATGAATATCTGTTAATTACCCCTCAAGGAAAAATACTAATAATATACTAAATATATTTATAGTAAGTATATTACGAGTGATAGTATAGCATGCTATATATATCTTATATAGTTGGATGATTAATCAGCTTGGAAATAAGTTGATTTGAAAAATAAATATTATACTACCTTGTATACTTAGTAATATAACTATAACATTTAAAAAAAATATTTGTCGTCGTTTATTGTTGTCACCGTATTTTCAGATATATTCATAATTTAAAAATATTTTATTTTTCTGTCAGTATAAGGCCAAGGAAATGTTAATTTCGATTTTTATATGAACCATAACCAAACTTGTAATACAATTATCCTCAAGTCTCGGTAACAAAGTAGGTAAGTAAACTCCTCTTTTACGGTGCATGCGCGCAAGTTGTGGAATTCTCTTCCACCTAACATCCGCAATAGCAATACAATAACGTTATTTAAAAAACGAGTGAAAGAACATTTCCTCTTAACCTCATCCTGATAATAGTATGTATATGTAGTATATTATATAGCCCTTATATATGTATTCCCGTTATAGGTATCCGTGTATTATTGGTATGTAGTGTATACATACACTTTGTATGTCGTATATAGTAACGCAAACTATACATGATATACTCATTTCTAGTTAGTTTCTCCTCTCGCGGGTCTGCTGGAAGAAATTTCTATTGAACTAGATTTCTATTTGTACAATATTTTCCTTATATTATTTATTGTTATTGTGTTTTTATTTGTGTGTAAATAAATGATTAAATAAAACAAAAAAAAAGAAGTAAATCTACAACTTCCTCTGTAAAGGTATTCCATCATCTCGGACCACACAGATTTCCCCACAAAACTATAAACATAAAAAACAGTCATCCAAGGAAATATTATTCAAATGCATCTGACATCACGTAATAGTATGCGAAGTGCATGCCAGCACGAATCAATCCCGCATGCAAAACTGCGCGGGCGCATCTTAGGAGACAAGTTGAGGAAAAATGCGCGATTTGTGATGATCTGGTTATTGAACTTTGAATTTAAGGAATTCTTACGTTTTAATTTCTTCAATTTGCGAATTTCTTCTTAACTCTTCCCAATATATTATTTTAAGGGATGAAATTTAGAAAATAATCTGATAAATTTACCATATTCTGGCTTTTCAAAATATTTTTACCTAATAATAAATGTAGCTTATTGTTACGGATGTTTTTCAATATATGCTGATTGGTATTAAGTTGTATTAATCGTAGTAGTATCTTTTGATGTTGTTAGCATTAGAGTTAGGAGAGCAGACGATGTACAGACGCCAGCACAACAAGGTACCCCAATCTGTCAAATTTCTTTTATAGATTTTCAACTTTATCACTTAAGCATAAGGTTCACTTTCAATTGGGGAAGACAGATTGGGGTAGCTTGATGTGCTGGCGTCTGTACTAAACGCGTTAGCCCAACACAAAAATTAATAGGATTAATATTTTTTGCTCTATGAGATACCATGCACACTGTGGCAACTTCTCTTTTTCTTCTCTTACGTATTCATAAGGCCATCAATTAGGCGGAAATTCTATTACGCAGAAACACTATTAACACTAGCAGATGTGATTGTGTTCGCCTCTGATATTATCAGTCCACAGGTGGATGCTGACACCATGTATAATTCATCGGACGCTTTGCGATACTCACAAATGTATTGTGACAAATTCTAAGCAGGCCTGACACCTTTGAAGGAATGTGAGGTGTTTGTCATTAGATTCTTATAATTATTATTATTAGATTATATCTCATTAGGCCTTAGATCATTTGCTCATGTGCTTGGAGTCTATCTACGAGATAGGATAATAAGAGATATAATAATAGATAATAACCATTCAGACAATATGTAGTAAAATATAAATTTCAATAATTAAACCTAAACATAATCTCCTTGACAATAACTTAATACAAGCTAGCTAAATATCACTACCATTATAAAATAAATTGTATAAATGTTTTAACATTCCGTGTACCTAAATATCTGTAATAAGCAACTAGAAATAATAACTGTATTACTACAAACATGTTCTGACTATTTACAAGCGCTTTTTTAAAGTCTACGTGAATAAAAACCTATTTTATATTATTTAAGAAGGTAAGGCACAGCGTTCATTCGCTCAAAGAGCAGTCCGACTGGGGATCCTCCACCTTATGGAAGATATTTTATAATAATTCAACTTTCTTTATTAATAACTTAATATTGTGCTTTCCGGCCCAGAAAGAATATTTTATTTTTATTTATTTACTTTGAATAAGGGTTTAAATGTATGATTCGCCAAACGGCTTACGCCGTTTGTAAGCGATTCACTCGTTTACCAACAGATTTACTTTATTATAATTAAACTTATTTTATATATATAAGTATCTTACACAGTACTTACTAACTAATTCATATCCCAAAACCTCTTTAATTTAAGGCCACCCCATACTATCCCGTGAGTATCGTAAAAGGGTACTAGGAGACGTTGCTGCCCGACTACCGGTGTATGTATGTATACATACACCAGGTAGTCATTAAATTACATAAGTATATCATTAAAAAATGTTCGGACTATTTTCAAGCGCTTTTTTAAAGTCATCAACATACATCGCAACAATCGTCCGGCTATAACTAAATCATAAATTAAATCTTTTATCAAAATGTTTTCATATAATCCATGTACTTAACTGTCCATTTATACCTAGAAATAATTATGTTTAATTCACTATATCTATTACTACATACATGTTCTGACTATTTACAAACTCCTTTTTAAAGTCTAAGAGGAGGTAAAGGGCTACTAGGAGTACTACCTGGACTACCTGGTGTATGTATACATACATACACCGGTAGTCGGGCAGCAGCGTGTCCTGTGTACTAGCTACCACCTAATTTCGGTCGCTAACTTGCATGGCAAGCGCGTGTTATCTATATTAGTATGTATTTACAAAATAAAAGTAATATACCTCTATGTATAGACGCCAGCACATCCACCTACTCCAATCTGTCAATTTTTTTTTATAGATTTTCAACTTTATCACAAAAGCATAAAGTTCACTTTTAATTGAGGAAATCGAGCTGCTGCCCGACTACCGGTGTATGTATGTATACATACACCAGGTAGTCGGACAGCAGAATCCTGTGTACTAGCTACCACCTAATTTCGGTCGCTAACTTGCATGGCAAGCGCGTGTTATCTATATTAGTATGTATTTACAAAATAAAAGTAATATACCTCTATGTATAGACGCCAGCACATCCACCTACTCCAATCTGTCAATTTTTTTTTATAGATTTTCAACTTTATCACAAAAGCATAAAGTTCACTTTTAATTGAGGAAATCGAGCTGCTGCCCGACTACCGGTGTATGTATGTATACATACACCAGGTAGTCGGACAGCAGAATCCTGTGTACTAGCTACCACCTAATTTCGGTCGCTAACTTGCATGGCAAGCGCGTGTTATCTATATTAGTATGTATTTACAAAATAAAAGTAATATACCTCTATGTATAGACGCCAGCACATCCACCTACTCCAATCTGTCAATTTTTTTTATAGATTTTCAACTTTATCACAAAAGCATAAAGTTCACTTTTAATTGAGGAAATCGAGCTGCTGCCCGACTACCGGTGTATGTATGTATACATACACCAGACAGTCGGGCAGCAGCGTGTCCTGTGTACTAGCTACCACCTAATTTCGGTCGCTAACTCGCATGGCAAGCGCGTGTTATCTATATTAGTATGTATTTACAAAATAAAAGTAATAAACCTCTATGTACTGTAGAAGACTCGCAGCAGCAAGAGGTACCTACTCTGTAACGGGATCTAGGGAGAGACCTTCACAATGATAACACACGTATTAAACACCAATCACTTATTTTATTGAAAAAAATAATAAAACTAGATTTCACAATGTATCCTTTAGCACTCCATTTTGATAACTCTTGACAAACATCACTCAAACGTAAAATTATACGTTTTATTTAATTCGAATTCTATTCTTACTTTAAAAGCTACGTCCAGCTATTTTAATAAAATTACCAGAGTTAGCTATCTTCTCAAAAGAGGTTTTATTCTGTAGGAGGGCGGGTAATATCATTACAGTACTATACTTATCAGTTATCTGGCTTCCATAATAAAAGCTCTGCTTAGTTTGGAATCAGATGGCCGTATGTGATTAATGTCCCAGGATATTATTATAATATCCTGGGACACTTTGTATATTAAAATGTTTTTTTTATGTCATAGGGCGACAAACGAGCAAGCGCGTCACCTGATGGTAAGTGGTCACCGCCGCCCATGTACACTCGCAACACTTGAGATGTCATGGGTGCGTTGCCGGCCTTTAAGAGTCAACAAACAAGTGTTGCTGACCCTTCCCCTCACCTCAATGAGCTCTGGTTACCTTACTCACACGCAGAAACACAACATTAAGAATGTCTTCTGTAAGGAGGCGGTACTTCCCCTGTCGGGCTACTCTTTGAGCGAATGAACGCTGTGCCCTACCTCTCTAAAACTTCTCATTGGGATTTTTTTTTAAAGACAATGCCCGCGCTAGGAAATTTAATCCATGTGTCGCGGGATACTTTACAAACACATCATTGACGGATACAAATTACATCCAGACTCAGAAAAACTATTTATGGGTCACACAAATAGTTGTCCGGCGCGGCACTCGAACCCGCGACACGAAGCGGCGAGGCGATTGTCTTAGCCTCTGCGCCACACGTGCAGTCAGAATTAGGAGCTTAAATTCAATTGGACAATTTACCTCAAACTTATTATGCATCCCAAGTATCATTGCAGTTTATTTCTTCGCATATGCATTTATTTCAATACAAAGTAATTGTTCTGAATCATAGTCAAATGTGAATGAGGAAATAAGATGCGCAAGGGAAATTACGCAGCACATTCATTTGTTCCAAAAAGTCATGCAGTCGAGTGACCACAGTTTTCCATTTAAATCGATTACAGCCTTATTCTGGATAGCTTAGGCGACTTCTGGAGGGAATAATGTTGCTCTTTGTTGTGGTTTGATCTTACAGCGATAAGGGTAATGATTCATTTTACGATTGAAAATGAAAGTGACTCGTTTAATAAGGTATGCAGGTTAGTAATACTATGCGAATGTATTGGAGGTACTAACCAACGAATGGCCGAAAAGCTTTTCCCAAATCACGTAATTGATTAACAAATAATACTTGATCAGGCTTCATTGTAGCATAATATACTCCTCCGTAACTATGGTGCATGGATTTTCACGTTGGACTAATAATTTAATGGCCTAATTTTCTGGCAGCAGTTGGTTTGGTTGGGGGTCATAGTTTACACCTAATCTTGACTGCACGTGTGGCGCAGAGAGTCGCCTCGCCGCTTCGTGTCGCGGGTTCGAGTCCCGCGCCGGACATCAATTTGTGTGATCCATAAATAAATTTATTTTAAAATTAAAATTCTGAGTCTAGATGTAATTTGTGTTCGTCTATTATATGTTTGTAAAGTACCCTACGACACAGGGATTAGAATTCCTAGTGCGGGCGTTGTCTTGTTACAAACAAAAGTAGTAAGTAGTAACTTAGTTGGTAAATTAAATTAGGGCGATAAGCAATTTTGAAAATAAAATTAGGCCAAAATATTATGCCCAAAGAGCAGTTTACCATTTTGGAGAAAAGGTTAAAGATTTCTATATTTGCGCATGTTGCAACTATGTTTTTCTTAGAAATCGATTTTAAAAAACATCATTTTATCCCACTTATCAACTATTCCTGATTCTAACTATGAATAGTCGCTAAAAGTTGAAAAATAGTTCGTTTCTACGTAATAATTAGCTACGTACGTGACAATTAATATCAAATTAGATTTTACTGAATATTTTGTTTTTTATTGTTCAATGAAATAACGAATTGACGTATATTGACCAGCCAAATTTCAATTTTGGAGAGACAGAATTGGGATTTTTTACTTTTGTATTCTACTATAAGTTTAGAATTAATACCTCACGCTAAACATAAAACGTATGCCTAAATTTCGTGAGTGCCAAATACATTAATAACCAGAGTTTCTAAAGAATAGGGACACGTACGATTTCACCTATTGTATTCGGATTCTGCGTATCGCGAGATCATGGGCGCTGGGCTGCATGCTAATTGGAGGCGATGACGATGACATCTTTGCGATATGACCGATGGATTGTTTGAGGAGAATGAATATTAATAAACTGGAAGATTCATTTGGCTCGTGTTTTGTTTACTTCTACCTACAGGGTTTCAGGTAATTAGTTATTATCTTCCAATTAATATCCTGCGACATTATATCCTGGGAAATTATTTACACACGGCTATCTGATCCCAAACTAAGCAGAGCTTGTACTATGGAAACCAGATAACTGATATACTACATATACTACTTTTCTTTTGTAAATACATCTATATAATAATATATAAAATAATTGCTGTTCGTTAAAACTCGAGAACGGCTGAACGGATTTACCTTATCTTGGTCTTGAAATGTTTGTGGAGATCTAAGGAAGGTTTAATCGGTGAGAAAAATTCGAATAATTGCGGGGAAAACCCTAAAAACAGCCCTTTTCTTTTCCCATATAAACGTTTTCTAAAACAAAAGTTTAGGTATTTTATTTATCGATTGAGGCAGTAAGAAGTCTGCAGGGTCAGCTAGTACTTATATAGATAATAACACCCAGACACAGGACAAACAGTAATGTTCATACACACAAATATTTGTCCTAGGCGGGAATCGAACCTACGACCTCCGGCGTGAAAAGCAAGAATTTGCCAATCACGCCAACAGGTACATATTCGTTATTAGATTACGATAAGCATAACAAATTGCCAGGTGAAGTAATGAAAGCTACCTAGCCTTACATACATCATCATCAGTATCATGTCAGCCAAAGGACGTCAACTGCTGGACAAAAGTCTCCCCCACGAGTGGAGGATATTCTATAATCGCACTTGGCAGACGGGTTGGCGATCGCAGTAGCTCATAGTACACAGAGAGACGCTGCTGCCCGTTCTCCTACCCTATTTATATTTTTATCAGTGACAACCATTTGAAAGTCTAATATCGATTATTAAATAGTTTTAAGATGTAAAATTATTATAGTAATTAATAAAATGATAATCACTAATCAAATAAATAATCACAGTGTTAAAATATTATTATAACATAGCAGTTACGTCATAACCGTTGCGCGGCTATTGAGTACTTGATAACATACGTGATCACCGCCGCCCTTGAAAAGAGTACACAAAAAAGTTTAACTGACCCTCCCCACCCCTCTCCCCAATGAGCTCAGGCGTCCTTACTCACAACATTATATTATTAATGTTACTATTAAGGAATGTCTTTTGTACGGTGGAACTACTTCCCCAGTCGAGCTGCTCTTTGAGCGAATGAACGCTGTGCCCTACCTCTACAGTAAGTTCTCTGGTAGGTATTCCCTCGGGTCGACTTGAAATTACAGATGGCTGTAACAGGGTGTTCAAGAACACCCTGTTACAGTAAAGTAGTATTACTTTCAATAACAGTGACGTCAAATTATAATTAATAAAATTTGACTGCACGTGGGGCGCAGCGGCTAAGACAGTCGCCTTGCCGCTTCGTGTCGCGGGTTCGAGTCCCACGCCGGACAACTATTTGTGTGACCCATAAATAGTTGTTCTGAGGCTGGATGTAATTTGTGTCCGTCTATTATATGTTTGTAAAGTACCCCGCGACACAGGGACTAGATTCCCTAGTACGGGCGTTGTGTTTTTAAACAAAAAAGAATAGTTAACCAATTAATATTTAATCAAAACACAACAATTTACTTGCCTGTTTTAATATTAATCGTAAGGCAACACGTCATACAGGTGCACTTAACAAACAACATAAATATGTTTTATCTACACATTATCGACAGACACACCTACAAAAACGAAACGTAAAACAACGAGTTTAACCCAAATTTAAGTATAATTGCTTGGTGATCGCATCGCCAAATTTAAAATATAAAGATATACATGGTGGGTTCAAGTTACGAAATCTTGAGGTGATGTGGAAAAGCAAACATACACCTTCCTTACGCTTAGAATAAACACGGTTACTTGTAAAACTCTAACAAGAAAGGACTAAATAGCTAAAACCATAAGCAACAATAATGTTCTACAATATTTGATAATTTGTTACATTTTATTTTCGTACAAAAATAAGTATGAAATTTTATTAGGTTTAAACGTTCATACATTACATTTATTTATAAATAACATTATAATAATTAATAGTTCCTAAGTTATTATTAAATAAGTATTAATTTAATTTCACGCTTGAACGTTTAATGTTGTCTATGGTAAACATGTCAACTATGTAGACATATTAGACAAAGAGGAGTTAGTCAACGTGGTATCTCGCTATTCTCTTCCATAATGACCTTTAGCCATGAGGATAAAGGTCATTATGGAAAAGCATAGCGTTTGATTGCCCTATTAACAGTTCTACTGGGGAAGTCAATAGTGCCAAAACTAAGAGTTGAAGTTGAAGGACTGGGGAAGAATTCCCGCCTTTACAGAAAAAAAAGGTTATGTAATAACCTTATCATGTAAAAACATTTTAATGTTGTATTCCTGCGTGCAGAAAGGTTGCATCAGAACAGGAAACGGGTTGTCAGTCAACTCTTGAGTCATGACATGATATTGTAAGCGTTATAGGTTACAGTTAGAGTAGTATAAAAAAGTGTGTGTGTGTGTGTTCGTGTGTGTGTGCAATTCACACACGGTAGAAGGGAAACTTCAGAAAAGTAGAAAAATGGCTAGAGAATGAGATATATGTATATAGCAGCATAACCGAGTACTGCTCATCTGTGTGGGTCCTGTATACAGGACTCACATAGACCAAATAGAAGCAATACAGAGAAGGTTTGTCAGAGCCCTATGCTCAAAGTTTGGCTTAAGGCGAAAAATTAGGGAAGACAGAAATCGGCTACATAGATTTAAAATTATAAGTTTAGAAAAGAGAAGATGGATGAACGATCTATAAATTCTACATAAAATTGTAAACGGCCCTATGAATAGTCCTCTCATTAGCCAGTTAAACTTTAAGGTTCCAACCAGATCCGTGCGTACTCCACAACTGTTTACTCTACCTTCTTTTAATTATAATAATGTTTCTCAAAATAGTCCAATACTAAGAATGTGTAGACAGTACAACAAAATATGCTCCAAAGTTGATATATTTAATAATAATAATAATAATATCTGGGGACAATGTCACACAGATCATCCTAGCCCCAAACTAAGCAAAGCTTGTACTATGGGTACCAGGCGACGATATACATACTTATATAGATAGATAAATATTTATATACATAGAAAACATCCATGACTCAGAAACAAATATTCGTGCTCATCACACAAATATTTGCACTTACCGGGATTCGAACCCAGGACCACCAGCTTCGTAGGCAGGAGCACTACCAACTAGGCTACGGTGATTTCATCAAAGCTATAATGCATTCAAATTATTTTTTTGCAAAGGACAACAATGTTCATTTTTCTGTTAATTAGTGTATTTTAAATTTAAATTATTGTAATAATCGTACTAGTTATATATTCCTCTCAAACTCCTAGTTTTAACTCACAGAATTTTGTTAATTTTTAAATGTTGTGTACAGATATAATTGAACTTCAGATTTAACAGTGTTATAAGAAAATGATATTATTAATTTGTTCCTATAAAATAAAATAAAATAGAGTATCAGAAGTAGTAGGAAAATTAAAAGATTCATTATTTTTTTTGAAATCTTTACTAAACGTAATAAAAGCTTTAAGTTTTAATGAAAAATATTACATAAATATCATCATCATCATCATCATATCAGCCGAAATATGTCTTGCTGGACAAAGGTCTTCCCCAAGATCTCCACAGTGGCCGGTCTTTCGGCGACGCTTTCAAGATCGTCGGTGCTTGTAGGGGAATACATTTCATATAAATACTTACTTAAGATATATTATAATGCACACAATTCAGATTCCATGTTTTCATTTTAAAAACAAATTACACGAGAGATATAAAAAGAAATTATATAAAATTAACACATATGTTAAATAATTAACAGAAATTATTGAATCAACTAATTATAATAAACAAATTTAACAAACAAAATTAAAACACGTGATTGTAATGTGAAATTTCCCGAAGGCTTCGTTGTACGCAGGCGCAATGTGATACACGTGATAGCATTGTAATCTATCTCATTTTGGCGTAGGCTACATCTCAATTATAAATATGTTTGTCTCATTTCACTATTGCTTTTTGTTTCATCAAATTTTCAAATCAAAATGGCTTTAAAGGAGGTTCACATAAAAAAACATTCTGTATTTAAATTGTCAAAGGTAGATAATATATTCAGTCGGAAATAAACAAAGATAAAATTACTTGTTTCTTCCGTCGCCCGTTAATGTTCGCGAGGCAGTTTCGCATTAACTAAGATGTGGGGGCCATGTAGACGAGGAGCTAGAAGACCTCTCTCAAGCGTTATCGTTCCCTTTGTTTCCTTTCATAGCTATGTGGCAGTGACGTCAGAGATATACTAATAAGCAAGGCACAATTACATAATGGAACTGCCATGACATAATTATACAAAGACATTCCTATTCTGAAGTTCTTTATTGATATAAGGTTTTTTAAACGAAGTTAAGTGCTCTATGACCCTGGTAAAGTAAAAGCCTAGCAATAAATAAATTCACAATCCCATTTATTGAATGCACCATGCCCAGATGACAGGGCATATAGTTTGTTAAGACTTTTGTTTAGAGTCCATGGTTAAAGGCCTGTACATATACATATTAATATTTCCATTGCGTAAAAGCATAATGCGGGTACCTGCATTATGCTTTTGTACTAACTTGTTATGTTATTTGAAATCCGGTTAACATTACAAGTCAAGCAAAAATATAGAACTCTTAATCTTTTCTAATAAACACGGGTTTTATGCCCCGATATCCGGTAATGGGGCTTTTAATAAGTATATGAGCAATAGATTTTAGGAAATAACTACATTATTTTAAAACTATATTGCTGTTAGCGTTACAGTCTTACGATTATAATATGTATAAGATACACCATTTAGTACGGTATTTAAAGTTACGTCAAAACTTGAAAATCTCAAACGATCACAATTGTGGACAAATGCACAATTGTGATCTCCACAATTGCCGGCCTTGCGCTACCCCCTTCCAGCGACGCTCATAAGATCATCGGTCCATCTTATAGGGAGTCTGCTCACGCTGCATTTTCGTGGTCGCCACTCAAGATCCTTAACTTGAACTTAAGAACTTGGTATATTATGTATGATATACAAAGTTCAGTATTATTTTTTTGTAATGATCGAAGAAGTTTCAGTCAATCATCAAAACATTTTATGACTAGCACCATCCGATGACGTTGAGTCAAGAATATCTGGTTCTTAGACTAATATGTTTTTTCCTCCCGTCTCGACATGTTCAGACCAGCAGACCCACTGGCCCGTGAAGACATCGAGGGACACGTATCCTGCCTTCTCCTAATGAAATAAATTATCTACATTATATACACGAAGCAACCTAACTACCACGTTAACAACTAAATAAAAATAGACTCTAAAATATGGTTTTAAGGTTGTTTTTCTATTGTGAGGGTGGTGTCCCTGAGAGGATAAATTTGTAACCTTTTTACGCCTATACATGGTTGTAGGCTGTTCGTGAGAACAGGGAGCTTTTCTATCTGAATTAATAATGCTTGGTAAAGGCAGGTGCGGATTCGAGTCAGTTTCAAGGGGAGATATAAGTTATACCCTTCTAGTGCACCTCTGGCTACCCATTGGAATATTTACCTTAGTATTGGGTAAAATGTCTACCCTATAAGCAGATGTTAGCTTTGGGGGGTTATTACTTAGAAGTTATCAGGAAGTCGTGTGTTTATATAATAACGGTAACGCTTTAATGGTCGTCTATGAGCATGCGTTTCACAAGAAACTTTTTACCGCCCACGATCCCTATGATAAACAATACACAACTCTATGGAAACATTTAACGGCAGTGGTATTTCTGATCCAGTACGAAATTGCAACCTTCAAGAAGCGAGCCTATTCTCTTTTTAAACGCCGGCATCACTATTTCCGCCACCGCTTGTGTTAATGATCACTTACCATCGGGTAACTAACCAGCTAGCTCCTTGGCCTTGATACTGTATAAAAAAATGAAACCCAAACAGATTGAGGATAATAATAATATTCTAGGTCGTTATTCACACACGGCTTTCTGGTCCCAACCTAAGCAGAGATTTTAATATGGAAACCAGATAACTCATATACTACATAATTATGTACCTTATACTTTTCTTTTGTAAATATAATATAATAATATGTATACTCGTACACCCAGATATGTTCATACACACAAATAACTGCCCTGGATGGCTGTTTTCTTAATGTATTATTAAATGTTTAGTTATTAACGTAATATTAAAACACTTATTTTTTATTGTTTTTATGTCATCCATATATTACTTTTTTTTATATTTCGCTGCTATTATATTGAATCTGATATCTTGCTTAATTGTGAAAAATATTACTTAGTTTAGTGATTGCTGAGAAGCCGGTGAAGAAGTGAAGATGGACTGATAATTAAGTTGAATAATAATTAATTGGGATAATGCGTCAAAAGTTGCCTCTATAATTATTCGAGTAAAGGACAGCACTAACAGCATCTTGAATGTATTTGCGGAGGGTCTGGATGGTCCACCAATAAGTAGGTACTAGGTAGGAAATTTTAAGAAATATCTATCTTGTATGTATAGGTATAATCTCCTTGTTAAATATGAAGTTTGAATTTCCTGTGTTAAATGTATTTGTTGTTATGTATTATTGTGTTTAGTTTATTTATATTACTAACAAGATATATGGGCCGGAGTTATCCGATAGTAAAATGTTGTATTTATTTTCATATTTTGTATTAATATTTACCTACTCGTTGGTCAACCGATGGAGTATTCTAGAAAGCAAAAAGAGGTCCTGGGGCTCTACCGGCTAAGTCACCGAACATCGTTTTCGTGAATGGCGTTCAAATAAATAAAGGTTAAATGACTTAATCAATAGTTAAATCGGCTTCCATGATAACGTCATAAATAGGCCGTAATCGATTGTCAACGTTGAAGCCGATTTTAAGATTGATTAAGTAATTTTTAACCTATATTTATTTGAACGCCATTTACGTAATCGATGTTCGGCGACTTAGCCGGTAGAGCCCCTGGGTTATGGTTTTATTGCGATTTTCTGGGCAAAAAAATATCAGGAGCAAGCTGGTTAAGTGAACCCACGTAACGCGAACATCCCCCGGTCCAGCGTTGTTTCCCATGTTTTTTGCCATCAGATTATGAGAGTGAATTTTTTTTTTTTTTTTTTAATATGGACCACCTGTTAATGGATAGAGAACTACGAACTACGTGCATTATGAGATGCTCCGGCTAGTCTGACTCCGTCCCTGGTATTGCGAGATGCATTTGTCGCTCCAATGCCTCCGATACAGATAGCTTACATAAGCTGATGGAAACTAAAGATACGCTCATACTCAAGATGCATCTGATATTATATTGTATGAGATTTTTTTGAAATTACCTACTATGCAATCAAGTTTACTGCTAGGAGAATGTTTTTGCAAAACATTGCGATTATCATCTGATTGCGTTTAGATCGCTAGAAGAGAGATCGCTACATAAAAGTATAACGAAAATATATTGCAAAAGTTTAACCATTGAGTTAAAGAATTCGTCTGACGGCCGTTGGGGCTGAAAGGTTCTCGAGTGGCGACCACGAACCGGAAGACGCAGCGTAGGCAGGCCCCCTACAAGATGGACCGATGATCTTGAGCAGGTCGCTGGACACCGCTGGATGCGGATAGCGTAAGAACGGCAATTGTGTATGGGGAAGGCCTTTGTCATGATGATGATCTCTGTTATGATGATGATGATTAAGTTCTGAGAAAATCTCAGACAGCCTATAATTAATTCCATACTGTATCGAATCAGCCCACAGATTAATACTCCCTCTGATCTCAAGTCGGGCATGAGAACTGCTTGTATATAAGTGACAGTTGCACCAAACGTCCCAAAGAGAACCGCTCCTCAAATGCATCTGCATTTGAGGAGCGGTTGTCTTTGGGACGTCAATAACCGCCCAGAGTCGACTTTAAATTCCTGTCTTTAACCTGATCAGATAGTGATGATGATAAACATATTTAGTTTTCTCAACAATAATTAGGTTTGTGGATAAATACATCCTTTAAATAAGACAATCGCCTAGCCGCTTCGTGTCGCGTGTTCGAGCCCCGCGCCGGACAACTATTTGTGTGACCCAGAGATAGTTGTTCTGAGTCTGGATGTAATTTGTGTCCGTCTATTATATATTTGTAAAGTACCCCGCGACATAGGGATTAGATTCCATAGTGCGGATGTTATCTGAAAAAAAAAACAAATATAAATCACAGATTTAATATTATTGGTATGAATATAAAACGAAATTCTAGGTGCCCCTCGTTTAAATTTATATTGTTTCCAAAAATGGTTACACGCACAACTTCGATTCGTTTTGCGTGATGATAATTTATTTCCAATCCTTAAAGTATATTCAAAATATGACTTATTTAAATTACAGGATACTTTTAGTACTTACTATCATTGAACCTTTACCTAGTTATTACTAAAAGAAAATAAGTAACATGTTAGACCTTAACCACTACTTAGCCGGGCAGTACGCAGTTGATTGACGCTAGTGTCCCACCCTTTCCATAGGATGTAACTATACCTTATATAAACACATATAATGGGTTTTAAATCAGTTAAAGTCTGGTATAATAATACTGAATTACCAAATGCCAACATCGTATTGCAAGTAGCACGATGTCTTCGCCAGACCGGTTCGGAGCCACAAATCGGATACCCAAACAAAGACAAATTGCTACCCTAAATTAACAGTTGTCCAATAATGTATGTATGTTGGGTAAAGGCAATGCCTGCAACCAGAAGCCCGATTCCCACTCACACAGAGTCAGTAGGCGAGCCCGAGCTGATTGAGATGTGTTGATAAGATCATTGTGTACTAGATTACAGAGCGGCTGATCCCATTGTCTCTGAGGGTTGGTGGGCAGATCTGAGCTAGGACAGGTAGCCCTCCAAACATTCATGGAGACAGAGACACATCACTTCTGAACTGTCCTGTGTAGAACTAAGAATTTTCCGGGTTATTTTTATAAGTTGAATCAGGATTCAAAGTGAAGCGTAATAAACTCTATATAATATATCAGAATATATTATATAGAATTTACTACAACGTAAACGTAAAAGCGTAGTAAATTCTATATAATATATCAGGATATATTATATAGAATTTACTACGCTTTTAAGTTAAGTATGAATACCTAGTCTATGTGTTTGCTTTTAAGGGTTTAAAAAATATGAAAATTAAATGTCACTAAATTCCATTTTGAATGTGTTGCAAACTTAAATTAACAGCGAACTTTAAGCAGTATCTGAACTATAATTTTTGACTTCAAGGACATAGTCTGAGAGCCGCGTAATATGGTCGTTACGGTTGGCTTGTTCCAAGGGTCTAAGCTCCCATTAGCCCAGTACTAGGCTTCGAGGTTATGGGAAAATGGGTGTACTATACTTATGTCATATAAATAGCACAGACATGTGGCTCGTTGTTCTTTTGTGAGAATGTTAAAATTAAACCAGGCATAAGGGTGGCAAAATTATTGCTTACTTCACGATAACCCGTTATATTGATTATTATCATAAAATAAGCTAGATATTGCTGGTTTAATTTTATCATTCTCAATATAACAACTTGAAGGAATGCTACCACTGTGTATATTGCATTCTTATGTATAAACTCTGATGAGATCTGGTGAAATTAAAACCTAGCAATTTCTAAAAAAAAACACAGCAAACATATTCGACCTTTTTTGCCAATGTCCAAAGTCAACTAAACGTAATGATCGAACATGTTTAATTTGTTTGTGTTTATTTTTGTTGTATACAGTAATATATGTATAATAATTATTATTCTTAGTTTGAGTCTTATCTATTTCTAATTTTATTATGAACAATTTATAAATAATATAATTGTATTGTGTATGTTATGTTAGCCACTTAACGTATTATCAGTTTCGTCATCATATTACAAGAATTCAAGACGATGCTCTTCATTAAAGGCAATATTAGTATTATATGATAATGATAAAAGAAATAAATTTAAAAAAGAAGCAATAACTTTGAATCTCTTTTTACGAAAATTGCGTGGAGTATGAAATTTGGAACACTTAAAGTTCGTACGGAGAATGAGTGCAAAAGCTAATATTTGTATATAATAGCCATTAGAAGTTAATTATTTCAATTAAAAAACATTACACACAATCATGCTTTTTACACACTGAAAAACTGAGAAGAGATGTCAAACTGAGTGTCAAAACTGAGAACAGATTAATATTATTTGTCTTTAATGTTTATAGTCTTTGACAATACATATATGTAGGTAGAACCTTAATGGTCGAATTAAAAACAAGTGCGATCTCTAGTATATAGAAATCAGCAATAAACGTAAGTGAGACGAATATCACTAACCCATCTCTTCCCTTGGGGGCGTAAGAGTCGTCCCGAGCTGTTGTCCGTTCTCTGGTATATATCCACAAGAGATCGGGCAACAGCATCTCTTTGAGTACTATGACCATCATACTGTTGATTATGACATATGCCACTGGCCATTTTGAATGAAATAAGAAATGAAGATTTTTATTAAATAATTGCACAGACAAAAAAATATAAAATAAAAATTGGAGACTGTTCTAGCTGTGGAGGTTTTTGTGCTGATTTAGTGATGAAACTTAAGTTTGACCTACGTAGAAAAAAATTTTGGGCTTGTCAACAAACCGATAATTTTCTAGCATGATTACGAGGAACAGGACGTCACCTCTTTCTAGTCTTTTGTTCCTTGTAAAGTTAAAAAGACGCTGGCTTAATATTACCATTCAAGTACTGGCTCATAAATGCATGTTATTGTAAGTTTACGTTAGCGGCTTGACAGCACAAGGAGATGAGACGGTCACGGCTGGCTGCCTCAAGGGTCTGCCATCTTTTACAAGTAAAGACAGGTTACACGGCGGTCTTGACTTCGTATGGGAAAGAATGCAGGCTTGCTAAATTAGCAAGAATAATAGCTACCTAAAATATCAATGCAATTATATATATAGGTCGTACTTATTTTATTAAACAATTGTTCATAAATCGCAAACTTAAATAAAACTTACGACATAATATCAGCGACACATAAAAGGAATTTAAAAAAGCTATTGATATGCAATTATAGGACATACATAGTTCCCAATTGTTTCTCTACAGTTACGTAAAAAAAAATTTCGGGACCCCACCCCGTTCCCGAAAATGCCTCAAACGACTTGTATAAAATGTCGGGTTTTATGGAATGAAAAATTGATCTGGTTATGCATAAAGTCTAGGAAGTCATGTTTTGCGAATTGTCTGTAAAATTATTTGCACCTAGGGCCCAGATGTGAAGTATGAAACGTTAGGAGTCATTTGATACGACAATAATAATAGCAATATCAGCATTTAATGAAATACCAATAGTACATATTGTAATATAAATAGACATGCCCCAGTTTCTATTTATAATCTACATTTATACATATTGTTTCTAGTTATTCTAGTTTAGCAATTATTTACAAAATTATGCCTTTGAACGTCATTCAGGAACAACTATTTCTGCTAATTGAGGAATGGAATACCTAAATCATTACAAATAAAGTAATTTTTCTAGACGCACGGACTTCATGTTGCAAAAATTTAAATATTACTATGATACTACTCTGTCAAGAAAGTACCGGGAAAAGATCAATAATATACTAAATGTTTGTTATTCATCCAAATTAATTTTATCACATTCAAAGTATGCTCCTTCAGAAACGATACACTTACGCCAAGGAATAATCCATTCATCAAAACATTTTTTAAACGCTGCTTTCGGAATTGAGTTCAGTTCTCGCCGCGAATTCTCCTTTATGTCTTCTACCGATTGAAAACGGGTACCGCGAAGTGGTAATTTGAGTTTAGGAAAAAGAAAGAAGTCAGCTGGAGCCATATCTGGTTATATGATGGTTGCCGGATGGTATTTGTTGAGTGTTTGGTCAAAAATTCGTTCACAATGATGGCCTTGTGCGAAGGCGCATTATCGTGGTGCAAAATCCAAGAATTTTCTTTCCACAAATCTGGCCTTTTTCGTCGAATTTGCTCTCTTAAACGCCGCATAACGCTCAAATAATATTCTTTATTTACCGTTCGACGGTAAGAATTCAGAGTGCACAACACCGCGATAGTCAAAGAAAACAGTCAACATATCGTTACTATTATAAAATAAATGTTATTGTAAATTATTTTCTACAATCCGTGTACCTATCTTTATGTATATGTATGTAGTATGTATAGAAATAATTATAAATTAATTATATATTACTACGAACATGTTCTGACTATTAACAAGCGTTTTTTTAAAGTCTACGTGAATAAAAACCTTTTTTATTTTATTTACTGTTTCACTTGTTTTCTCATCACAAACCATAACTAATAGAGGAATAATATTTAGACTCTTTATAGTCTGCATTTGACAAAGACAGCACACTCCTATGGATTTATTCTATACGATTTTTCCATAGGTTTATGATGAAAATAACTAGGTAGGCAGATATATGAGTAGGTAGAACATTTTAAATAACTTAACATTAACACCTTTCTCCATTGTTGTCTGTATAATTTAATGGTATTAAGTGTCATATGCAGAATTAATTCGTATATTTATCGTATAGTTAAACTGCACATGCCCAAAATAAAAAGTTACCGCCAAAATTAATCAAAAGACGCCTCTTTTTACGTCCAGCTGTATTATTCAGACAGCTAACCCATATTTTAATTAAATTAATTTTCCCTTAATGTTGATGTAAACAGATAATGAAATTGCTTTGTTTGTCTGTATCTTTTTTGGTATTAAACATATATGGAATATATTAAACAAAAGCGCTAATTTGGAAGGTGTTACTTGTAAGTTACGTAAGCCTTGCCTAATAATAGGACTTCCGCTTGTAATTAAAAAAGTGCAAATGAGTAAATAAACTAATCAATATGCCCTTTAATTAGTGAATAAGATATTGTTTTTCAGGTTTTAGGAGTATTAGAACATTTTAAAATACACAAAAAAAGCGTAAATGTCTGTGTATTACTCTATGGTAAAAACATTACCTATCCTTAAAACTGCGTGTTGTGTTTTCTTAATAATGTAAGCACAAGTATAAATAATAGTATTTTAAATTTGGAACACCAAACCGAAATGGCGGGAAAAGTACGGTGGACACAAGAATATTTTTGCCACTACTTTTTATTAAGCGATCATTTTCGTCACGCAATATCCGTGTCGGAATATTTTTCGTTATAATTTCGTGAAATTGTGTATTTATTTCGTTATCTCTCGCTTTGTTTGCGATTAATATTGTTTTTTATGCGAAGTTATTGTGAATACAATTTCTTTGTATGAGTAAGCAAATATGTGTATTAAATAAGGTGTAGCATTTTACTCTCATGAATTAATTATGAGTTTGCAGAAATTAATTATTTAATTTGTGGAAATTATATTTTATCTAGATAGTGTTGTGGTTAGTGGTAATAATTTTAAACACGAAGCTTTTATTTGAAGCCACCATTTTTATAAATATGTTACTTATGTAGGTACCTACGGGCTATCCATCGTGTCTTTTGATAGGTAGGTACTTGCAATTTTTTAACCTGCTGTAGAACTGACTTCATAAAAGAAGGAGGTATGTTTATAGACTGATATACCTAATATAGTGTACGTACGTAGCTTATGCAGCTCAATTTGTTTTTGCCACTGAACAACGTGTGTGTGTCAACATGCCTACACGAAAATAAAATATTGAGTTCCCATATAAGAATAACGATCGACTGAAAATTTTAGACGGTGAGCCAAAAAATATGTAATCTTTCATTTATACGCTTATGTGGGTTTGACGTTAAGTTCTCTACACTATTTAAGTTCCACCTTGTATAGAAGTTGACAGATCTAGCTACTATAAATGGCGGTCGCCTTAGCCTATGGAGGCTCTCAAACCAAACAATTATACGAAACACCTGATGTTAAACGGTCATCATAGCTTGGAGCTAAATATGTACCTATATAAGCTTTATATCAATATTGCGGTAAAGCACTCTCGGGACCTAACACTAATTGTACTAATGTGTACTTTTTTAATAGGTACTTTGTAAAACTGACATTGTGTAAAAGAACATTAAGTAGGTACCTAATGAAGCTACTTTAGGTAGGTACATAATGTAAAATTCTCCTTAATAACTTTGAAGTATGTTTCATCAGCTTTTTATGAACTTTCCCAACTCGATGCGAATAAAATCGATACCCGTTCCGCGCTATTCCCAAGACGGCGTCAGTAGCCAAAACAAAAAAAGAAATTGGAAAACAAACAAGATGATCGTCCGGCGATTGGTGGACGCGACGTTGCCGCTCTGGCATCCCGCCGAGATGCGCAGCACCTGTCTCTTTCTCGCCTACAGTTTTCTGTATCTCTGTCCTTTTCCCCACATGTCCGCAGGATCGTCTCGCTTGAAGACGTAACAGAGATATTTTATCCGAAAGCTTTTGAACTTCGAACGTCGAACACTTTTATTTGGAACAGAGAACCAATGGTGGTTGAGGGATAATTCTTTTATTGTTTTTGTCTGGTTTCAAGTAATTAGGTTGGTTCGTTTTGAATTGTATGACTTGAAATATTGATTTTAATATATATTTAAGTAGCTGTCTACTGATAAAATGTTGTAGGTAAGTACCTATATTATTATGTACCTAAGTAATGAATGAATGCGTAATGAATTATACTAATTAATCAGGTATGTGATCGAACGAAAACCATCAAATAAAAGAGCTAAAATGGTAACAGCATACCTAGTTACTGATCATGTACAGTTTTGATTGGTTGACTTTTCTTTGTTTTTCAACGATTCAAGTAGATAAGTAGTCGTACGAAAACAAAGGGAAGTCAAGAGTAGGTAGGTATATCTAAAGAATATTATTCTCAATCAATCAAATATTCACGGTTTACAAATTATAAGCTTCTTAAATAAGGAGGAGGTAATCAATTCGGTTGTATGGTTTTTTGTAGGTAATAGGTATATTTTACGTACGATTACGATTAAGTTATGTACGATTTCTTCGTTGTTTGTAACCGAATCTGATTAATTAGGTACTTTCTTTTTTATAGAGATTTTCATTCGAAATGGTCCTGGTAATTTAGATCAAATAGTAGGTATTATAATGGTTTTAATACGTTATTTTTTTATATGACTGAGAGCCATTAAAAGGTTATTTAATATGTAATTTTTTTAATATATGTATATGTTGACATTATTATATTTTATTTTCGTTTCGTTTCTACTATTATTTTCATATTTATGTTTTAAACGGGGGACCGAGAAGCTTTGATCGCTTTATTCATTTCTTTTAGGTTATATATTTTTAGCTTCTATTGATAACTTTTTACTCTTACATACTAAATTATTAGAGAGCTCTGATTCTTTACCATTAGTTACTAGATTATAAGCTTTAGTCGCTTTATTTTCTCTGTCACTTATTACATTACTATAATTACTTACATAACAAATAACATAATGAATCATGTAACCTAAGAAAGATGACGCGTCTAAGAAACGTCGTAAGAACATAATGCTAAGCGTTTGATCTCACAGGTCGGTGCTTAAGTTCAAGGCCGCTCATTGTTTCTTTGTTTGAGCTCAAGTTCTCAGACAAAAGCTTCGATTTGTACGCGGTTATCTAGAACCATTTATTTGATAAAGATAACACTTTTAAAGCTGAATTTTGAGTAGTATAATGTTATATTTTAATTAATAAAAAGGTAAGATTATATTACATTTATCTATATTACATTTATTTATATTATATACTATTAATTCTCACTTAAATTTGTTTTATATTTGTTTTATTTTTAGTATTTGTTATTTATATTATTTTATTTTCAATTGAATAATTTTAGTGAATAATATGTAGGTACATTTATATTTAATAATTTGTAGTGTTGGATATGGGAATAATTTCCTGAAATAAAATTATTATTATAATTATTATGCCGTTAATATTTAAGGTTATGTGGCTAAGGTCCTATAGTCCCATAAGTATATAAATTATTTTTTTATTCCTGAATCAAATCAATACCTAAACCATTCGCGAATCAACCATTGCCGTGGTTGGTACATGCTTGCCTTGCACGCCGCAGGTCGTGAGTTTGATTCCCACCCAGGACAGATATTTGTGTACATGAACATGTCTGTTTGTCCTGTCTGTCCTGAGTCTGGGTTTAATCATCTATATAAGTATGTATTTACAAAAGAAAAGGAGTATATGTACGAGTAGTATATCAGTTATCTGGTTTCGTTTTGGGATCAGATGACCGTGTGTGAATAATTTCCCATATGGATGGACCATAATCATTACAGCTTAAAGAAGTCCATTGCTGAACAAGCCTCTCCCAAGAATCATCTTGAGGGAATTGCCATACTCGCCAAGCTTGGCAGACGGGTTGGCGATCGCATTAAGGTGATCATAGTACTCAGAAGGAAGCTGCTGCCCGTCCTTTGAAAGATATTCCCTCGGGTCGACTTCTACGCCCCCCCCCACGGGATGAGATGAGGTGATGATATTCTAATATTTATTAAAAGTTTGAATAGGTACGTCGAGTTTAAGCCCATTACGGTGAAAATCTTACGAATGATGAAAATAATAGTAGAGTGAAGACTCCACTTGTGGCGTTGCACTTGTGGCACTAAGATATATTCAATCTACGTAAGTATGACCATGTGTCCACTTATAGACGTCAATTAAATTGGATGCCTATTCGTCACCGCAGAAATCTGCGGGCACTTACCACTCTATTTTCTTTTCTTGACTCTCCTTCTCCTCCTTCTTATTTTCTGTGTAAAATATGGAGTGTAAAGATTCCGAAATAAAGATTTATTATTATTATTAATCCCCCATTTTAAGTATCAATTCTCAAACCACAGTAAAAATCTGCGGTCATCCTATAACCGTCTTCTTCAGTGCCCATCACATCGCACTGATTTTCTCCACTCTTCATTCTTCGTTCAATCTGTCCTTCTCTGGAATGCGCTACCTCCGGAAATCAGAATGGCTAAGACTCGTTTCACTTTTAAAAGGAAATCACGGGAACTAATTTTCAAAAAAATTAAATCTGAAGAATGTCATCAGTAATTCTTATATATTATTTGGCAATATATTTATTTATTTATAAATATGTATATATATATATATATATATATATATATATATATATATATACATATATATATATATAAAGTAATAAATAAATAAATAAGATAGTCGCCTCGCCTCGTTCGAGTGCCGCGCCGGACAACTATTTGTGTGACCCATAAATAGTTGTTCTGAGTCTGGATGTAATTTGTGTCCGTCTATTATATGTTTGCAAAGTACCCCGCGACACAGGGATCAGAGGGGGTTGTTAAAAAAAAAGAAAATTTGCAGACAGACTTCGACTTCCAAATCTGCCGAGCAAAGCTAGTTTCCACTACGCTACTAGGTACCTACGTAAGTAAAAGTAAGCAGGCCGTACCGTAAACAAGTAACTTATTGTACCTCATGTTGTCACGCAAACTCCACACCTAACCACGATTGAGTTGTAAACTAATTTGGATATTCAAATTCACCTGTTTGCGTATTTTTCATAGGTCTGTGGCCTTGACTTACCGTAATACATAGATTGCTCTAGAATTTGTTTTTAAATCTATACTTTTTAGGTATTAGGTAATTTGTGTTTACTGTCGCGAAGATTTGAATGGTCATAATTAATTAGACTTGGCGTTTAGGTACAGTTAGGTACTCTAGATTGCTTTCATACTCAAACCGTCTAGCAAATAAGACTGGACTACGTATCCTGCGCGTGAGGGCACGCCATTTGGGCAGGGCACACGCTTTGAGCAGGTCACACCTCGGCTCAGGACGTTTTATGAAACTGTCGCTCTACGTTTATGTGCGAAGTCGCAGGCCGACCGACGGTTTGAGGACCAAACTAAGATTCATGGGGGATGACAATGGTCGCGACACGATCGTGATTGCACTCTCGGTTAGTGCGATATATCAATCGGATTTTGCCACGAGAGTTTCAAATAACTTTGAATTGTTCTAGGTAATGACGGGTGGGTTGCATTTAACTACCGCGTCTGCCAAGGGATTTGGTAGGTACTTTAGTCATGTAATAACGCTACTAACCAAACAAGTTAGGTGCTGAATACTATTTGAATTAAATTAGGGAGTGAAAATTCTCAGAAACGTTGGTTATTGATAGAATAGATATCATAAACATAGTTAAGAAATAAAATAAAGTAAACAATTTATACAAAGAATACATTTAGGTATAGGATTAAAAAAGCTGGGCTAGTTAAGAAAATCTTAACTTTTACTTAATATTAACCCTAACATTTATTCTTTGAATCACAAACTTTGGAGACACAATGGAGGTATCATTATACCTCCATTGTGTCCTAGATTTTGAACGTTTTTGTTCTTAGTTCAAACAAAACGCGACATAAAAGTTTTTTTCTTAGAAGACGAAAATGATCATATAGGGTAGGGTGGTATAAGATTGCGCGGGCGATAAAATTGCGCATACGTCATAACAGGAGAACAGAGTGAGCTTCATAGTCAACTTCAGTTATGTTTTGTTAGCGATGGCGACTGGCATGTGCTCCCAAAAATAAATCGTATATAAGCGGAAAACAAAAGAGATATGTAAGTACAAAGTTTTTATTCACTTTTGATCTAATTATTTGATAAAATGAATGCATTACTGTACCAAAACTCTAGGTAATTTTAGTATTTTGTTACTATTTTGTCGCGACAGTATCACTCATGTTTCTATTTCACTGGAAGTAGTTTGGACATTTTCAAAGAGATGGCAGTAATATCGCGATTTTTAGAGTGGTATTGCAATGTGCAAAATTGCGCACTTTGGGTGCGTGTAAGATTCCGCGCGCAATTTTACACGTCCGATTTTTTTGTAGCTTTTCTTGCATCGCTATGCTTAATAGAGAATATGTAAAAAAATACGATAGCTTCCATCGTTATAATACTGTCAATTATATTCAGCCTAAACAACTAAAACTAATCCTGTCTTAAATTTTCCAAACCCTTTGAGTCGTTTAAAATATTAAGTATTTGTGTCTATTTTAAGCGGATATTCGTTTTCCTATATTTTTTTCAGAATGTCACGAGAAAGGAATACGTGCTAAAAAATTAGTCCGATATGATACAACATTTTCTAAAGAAGTAGAAGAAGCCTTTTGCAAGCACCTGAATACCTGAGATAATATGTTTTATGGTTTAACACCAAAAAAAATTGTGAGTGTAGCGTTCAAGTATGCTGAAATAAATAAAATTCCTCATAGATTCAACAAAGAAACTAAAATTGCAGGAAAGGAGTGGTTTAGTGCATTTCTAAAACGGCACCTGGCTATTACTCGTAGACAGCCAACTTCCACATGTATTGCAGTGGGACTCAACAGACAGCAGGTGGAGCAATTTTACATAAATTTATCTGTTCTGATAGACAAATATAATTTTCCACCGCAGTCCATCCATACATGGATGATATTATATATATATACACGGTTATATCCACTGTATCTAATCCTAATCCTAAGCCGAAAGTACTGTCTCGAAAGGGTCACCGTTCAGTCATCAAACCCTACAGCGGAGAGGAAGGCGCCAACGTGACTGCCGTCAATGATGTGTCTGCGACTGGTCATTTAATTCCTCCTGTGTATTTATTGTCATTGTATTCAATGTCAATGTCAATGGCGAGTACATCACTCACCTCCGATTTGCCGATGATATAGTAGTCATGGCTGAGACCATGGAAGACCTCGGTACAATCCTCGATGACTTCAGCAGAGTCTCTCAACAAGTGGGTCTGAAAATGAACATGGAAGACAAAAATCATGTCAAACGTCCATGTTGCACCCACTCAATTGAAAGTTGGTGACTTTGCACTCGAAGTTGTAGAGAACCATATCTACCTAGGACAGACCATCCAACTAGGTAGATCCAACTTCGAGAAGGAGGTCAATCGTACAATCCAACTCGGCTGAGCAGCGTTCGGGAAGCTACGTAACATCTTCTCGTCTAAAATATCGCAGTGTCTCAAGTCGAAAGTCTTCGACCAGTGTGTGTTGCCAGTGATGACTTACGGAACAGAGACGTGGTCGCTCACTATGGGCCTTATTAGAAGGCTCAAGGTCACCCAAAGAGCAATGGAGAGGGCTATGCTCGGAGTTTCCTTGCGGGATCGAATCTGAAATGTCGAAATTCGCAGGCGAACCAAAGTCACCGACATATCTCGAAGAATTGCAAAACTGAAGTGGCAGTGGGCGGGGCACATAGCTCGTAGAACCGATGGCTGTTGGGGCAGAAAGGTTCTTGAGTGGCGACCGGAAGACGTAGCGTGGGCAGGCCCCCTACAAGATGGACCGATGATCTTGTGCGGGTCGCTGGAAACTGCTGGATGCGAATAGCGCAAGACCGGCAATTGTGGAGATCTTTGGGGGAGGCCTTTGTCCAGAAGTGGACGTCTTTCGGCTGATATGATGATGATGATGTGTATTTATTTGGAAGGAAGAGGATGAAGGCAGAACTGTTAGAGCCGATAATAGAAGAATGGATCGCGTGAATAACATGTAAGGAGTGGTGGCATGAAAACTTTTCAGATTATAATGGCTCCGGCGCTTTTATTCATGATGTGTGCAAATAATATAGTTGCGCAATGTTATCGATCCCAACGCGCAATCTTACACACTGGGGTGTACAAAATTGTGCATTTCCCGAATTGTGGTTTTGGTTTAATTACTTAGAATATTACATGTTTTTAGTTACCATTCGTATAATTATTTGTTGCCATATTAATAAGGATAAATAAATAAATAATTGATCTCAGATAAGATTAATACTTTTGATTTTATTACCTATTGATTGCAAACTGCGCAATCTTATACCACCCTACCCTAATATAACATGATACTTCAATTTGAACGCTCATTATCAGTTTTTCTCCCTTGTCCGTACGTGATCGGCACCTAGGCACATGGTCTGTCTATAGATGGGTGACCGACCGCTATAGTGGTTTTATTTTTGAGCGTATCCGTGAACTCGTTTACTTGCGTTAAGCCATGTCACTTTGATCAACCCTGACACTAGGGTATTATACTCTGCCGATTCGATAAAGTACATAACTTAGTTTAAAGCCAATTTTTTCCTTCATTACATCTTTTATTAAGAAAATAGTAGTTAGATTTTGTTGAGTTAGAAAAATTGCTCAGCAAATATCAATGTTAGATACATTGATATTTGCTGAGCAATTTTTATAATTGCAGAAACGCACCACAAGTGTTCCCTTTTGATACGGAACCCTAACTTTGATAGTAGCCTAATTTCCTTTACGGAGGTCAGTCTCCATCATAACTAGCCAGCTACGTTGTACCATTAATAATGAAGCAGATTTTCAAAATATCGATATTTTCCAAGATCTTGGTAAACCAAGAATGATTCAATAAATTTGTTGACCCCTCTTCAAATAGTATCTCCAATATACGGATTCCAAAAAGTATTAATTCATGAGTAAAAAGTGTATCGTGACACGTGAGGGTCTCTCCCCCGCGCCGCCATTTTTTCTCAAAGGTGACGCGTGCGCACCTGTCATGTAGACCGATGAACTCGTAGAACGTTTAACGTTTTTAATCTAAAACTGTTTTATACATGTTTTTACTCAACTGTCAGAAATAAAAAAGTGATTTGCCAATATCACTAAGCGCGTTCTTAGTAAGTGCATAAAATAATGTTATTATGTAACGAGAAATCTAGACCCAGACCATTCCGTTTCTTACAGAACTTAAGCAATAGCAATATGTGTGCCTTTAATTGCACGAATTATTTAACTAACTATCGCTAGTTTTCTGTAATAAGAGCGCCGATATTCTAGGCAAAGTTGTGCCACAAGTGTGAATTTACAGAGGTGCTTTTTCGGATTAGGATTAGGATATAGGATTTCACAGTTAGTTGTAAACCGGTTTTGACACATCTTTGTTATTGATATTGTTTACGTCTCATATACAATTTTATTGAAATCGGTCCTTACGATTCAAGTAAGTTGTATAATTTTTAAAGTAGTAAGTACGTACCTTATTCTTTAACTTCCTAAAATTTTTTAAAACACTTCGCTAGCACTAGCTAATTAATCCGTGGAGTACTTAACAACCATATAACTGAAGGACACATTGCATATCAGGACGACTATTTATGGGTCACACAAAAAATTGCGTGCAATCGAACCCGGGACACGCAGTGAGGAGGAGACTGTCTTAACCTCTGCACCACACGTGCAGTCTGAAGCATGTCAGTTTTATTATATACGGCATCATATTTTTATCTTTTTGTTCGTGTAAAATAAATAACAATATAGAAGAAGTATTATGGACAACGAGGCACTGATTGTCATTCTAGACTGAGGTGTTTAAGTTTATACCGCTTTATTTTATTTTGGTTTTTATAGTCTCCAGCTATCAGACTTTTGAATATAAATTTCTCGATCACTACGAAATTGACATTATAATTAATTTGACTCTGAGCCTTCAGAACATATGACATCGTAATGTCAGCTCTATCCCTCCCACAGGCACCGTCTTGGCCGAGTGCGCACGCGCCTTAAACCATCCCTTTCTCTAAAGACAGTTGGCAAGACACGACCGTTACTACTAACTACTTGTTGTTGAATTCTTTGACCTCGTTCTTAAGTGGCCAACTGACCATTCCATTTAAGTTTTAAACTGATTCATATGTACATGGAAATAAAACTCAATTTTGATCACAGTTGGTATGGTTGGTTGGTTAATGAGGGACTATGGTGTTGTAATGACAATTTATAGCGCATGCGGGTACTAAGATAGAGAAATTTCACCAGCATTTTTATTTTTTCTTTTACTTTAAGGCTTTAGAATAGTTTGTTAGGCTTTAACTTGATATATGGATGTCGGGATAACAAATGTTAGAAAGGTGTGTTTTAAAATATATTTCAAAAATATCTGCTTGTTATTTGCAAGCAATGAAATATAAACATTTTTCTCTTGCAACAAGAGCTGGAAATATTTTATACTTTATGTAACAGAGTTACGGAAAAGCTATGAAAGAGCTAAAATTTAAGAGAAATGTGGTGTATAAAGGTGTTGCAAGTCGAAATTCTTCGAGCAGTGTCAAAACAGGGACGTAGTCGCTTACTATGGGCCTCATAAGAAGGTTCAGTCTCCCAAGGATCAATAGAGAGGGCTATGCTCGGAGATCGAATAAAAAATATAATTAAAATCCACAGACGAACCAAAGTTAAAGATATAGCCAGTTAGCGTGGTTGGTAAATGCTTGCCTTTCGGTCGTGTGATAGATTTCCACCGAAGACAGATATTTGTGTGCATGAACATGTCTGTTTTGTCCCGAGTCTGGGTGTAATTATGTATGTATTACTAGCTGTGCCTCGCGGTTTTACCCGCTTTAAGCTTTATAAATTATAGCCTATGTGTTAATCCAGGGTGTCAGTTAACTCCATACCAAATTTTATTAAAATCGTCATAAAAGCCGTTTAGACGTGAATAAGTAACCAACATAGGTACACACTCCCAAACTTTCGTCTTTATAATATTAGTGTGATTGAATTTAAAAATTTAATTTAATTTATTGTATTTAAACGTGAATTTACTAACACTAGTGTGTAAGGTTATTTTTTATATTTAACTCCATACCAAATTTTATTAAAATCGCTCCAGCCGTTTAGACCTGAAGAAGTAACAAACGTACACACTCACAAACTTTCGCCTTTATAATAATAGTGGTATTTTTTTTTGTTTTTAGTCGGAACTAATCCCTCTTACCCACCACTGCCGCTCCTGATAGCCAGGATTAACAGTAGCACACAATGAAATGACACTGAGTGGTGAGGCTCAGGCATGTCCCGGGGAATCGCTTTAACTGTCTTGGATCCCGCAACGAATTAAATCAGAATGAAAAAAGGAGGAGTTAAAAAATTAATAGTTCCATTAGTGTGATTAAGAAAAACAGCTTTAGACAACTTTACACCTTCCAGCGCTTGCAGCAGGGGTTTATACATGGGCAGTCGAACCTATCAGCCAGCGCGACCAGTATACTGTTGGAGCTCAGACCAGATCAATGACTTATTCAAAAAGCACTTTCCTCTTTAATAGCCGTTTACGTGTCCCTTTTAATACCCTCATTCGAAGTACAATGCTCACGAAGCTTTAAGATACCTCTTCAGAATACAAATAGTTAATTTACTATCACCGGTCACTTTAACTACTTTATCGTGTTCGCGTGGATCTATTGATTTCACTTGAGCACCTGGCTTCTTAAAAAGTTATTTTAAAAGTAAACAGCTTTTTGTGAATAAATTTTAATGTAGATTGTGTGTAATAGGTCTGTACTTTATTCAATGTCGTGAAATGTTTATTCTTCGTTTTTGTAGTGAAACTTTTAAGGCGGCGGCGATTCGATAATCGATAAGTGGATGAGAATTGAGTGTTTAAAACATTTCACTATAATAAATGATATTATACAGAAAGAAAGAGTAAGTTCTGCTGAAAACCTCTACACCTGCTCTGCCACTGTGAACCACTGATGCATAAACGTAACACCGTCCTGGGCCAACATTTCTTGCACCAGGATGATGTTATCTATACTCCTGCCAAAAAGATTCTGTAATTTATCTATGTTGCAGGGTTAGACGGGAAGTTTAGTTGGAGCGGTGAGCACAATAGTTCATTACTGGACGCAGTGTTACCAGGACCTCTGGGGGCTGGAAATAGCCGCCACCAGAAGAATAAGAATAAGCCAGCTATTTATACTTCGTCACCACGGCAGCGGAACAATAGAGAGCGAAGCATTTATAATTAAGTTATATCCCACATACGTTGTAGATGAACGCCTCAGATGCTACATATGAACAGCTTGTGTTATTTTGAAAACTTTTACTTCTATCGCTTGTTAAATAACTCTGTATTCTCTCGCTCATTTTGTATACACATATTTCACGAGATATTCTGGTGACAGCTAAGAACTCGAGATTCGTCTTCAGTTCTTATAATTGATCCTGAGATCTCCAAACTGAATCATTGGTAGCACAGTCAATTTCACTGCTTTACCGGACTTTAAACGATTAGTCCTGTACTTAGTAGTAGCATTATCAAAACGCGGTCGTATGACCCATGATTTTTGGACCTTTATTTTACTTTGTTGTATGGCAGTGGTTACCCTAGTGTCAGAGATGGTCAAGCCGCCTAGTTGGCCTCTGACATGGCTCAAGTAACCAAGACTTATTGCTCGTGCTGGGCGTAAAAGCCCATCAAACTGCGATCGCTAACCCGTCTGCCAAGCGTGGCGATTATGGCATTATTTTTGGGGTGGCCTTCGTCCATCAGAGTCATTAGGCTGAGATGATGATAATGACGGGCCTGTTGGTGTGGTTGGCAAATGCTTGCTTTTCACGCCGGAGGTCGTGGGTTCGATTCCCACCCAGGACAGATATTTGTGTGCATAAACATGTCTGTTTGTCCTGTCTGGGTGTTAGTATCTATATAAGTAAGTATTTTCAAAAGAAAAGTAGAATATGTAGTATATCATTTATCTGGTTTCCATAGTAGGTACGAGCTCTGCTTAGTTTGGGATCAGATGGCCGTGTGTAAATAATGTCCCAGGATAAAAAAAATGTTTTATTAGTGTTCCTCAATTATAATTTGTTAACTAGCCCGCGGTACGCGATTTATTTACATACCTAGAGAAGAAGTTATTCTTACCAAAAAATATCAAAGTTTCATTTTAAGTGAAAACGATCAAAGTATATAACCAAGATATGTGTCGTTTTAATACATAAACATTAAACGTGAAAGGAAATATTATGGCTGCGTCGTTCTTAGTCGGACGTATCGCACGAGCTGGAACAATAACACGCTGCAGAAATAATCAATGTTATAATATATGGAAGATCAAACATAAGACACGGACTTTATTTAAGATACAGCTCGCGTTGTTTTTCATTTCAGTGTTCCATTGTGGTTTTATAGCAGTAATGCACACGTGAGTCAATACTTACTTATTATCTCTTTGAAATGTTTAGAGTTCTTGTATTATGTACTAGCTGTGCCCCGCGGTTTTACCCGCGTTAAACTTCATAAATTATCACAGCTCCTCCCTTGTAGGTAGCCTATTAGATATGTATGCTACCTACAAGGTATGTAGCCTATATGTTGACCCGACCTCTTATTAATATTCATGCAAAATTTGAAGTAAATCCATGCAGTACTTTTTGAGTTTAGCCCGGACATACATACAGACAAACAGATAAACAGACAAAAATTCTAAAAACTATATTTTTGGCTTCGATATCGATTGTAGATCACGCCCCAGGTATCCTTTTTAAAAAAAAAACAATGTAGATTATCAAACTTCCTCTGTATTAGCAAGTTCTTAGGTATTCTATGTAGTATATCAGTTATCTGTGTTCCATAGTACAAGCTCTGCTTAGTTTGGGATCAGATGGCCATGTGTGAATTATGGGCCGGCCCGAGATGGACCGATGATCTTGTGAGGGGTGTTGGAAGCCGCTGGATACGGGTAGACAAGACCGACAATTGTCTAAATCGTTAGGGGAGACCTTTGTCCAATAGTGGGCGTCTTTCGGTTGATATTATGATGATGATGTTAAGAAATCAATATAACGGTTATACAGTTAACTAGCATCTCAATCAATTAATCAATCAATATTTATTGCGTGAAATTTGGTACAGGAGGATCTTAAATATAAATAAATAGTTCACAAAAATCAACCACACAGGTGTACACAATTTTACATTTCCTGCATGTAATAAATGTCATATTTAGTTAAAATATTCATTTAAATTTACTTTTTATAACATCACAATATTTTTCAAAGTTAAACTATAAAATCAAATTAAGAATATAATACATTCAAATATAATAGTAATAATTTATAGGTCAACAATTTCAAAGTAAATATAATCGATGTCAAATAATAATACTATGTCAATAAAATATCTGCTACCATAATTCAATAATTGATATAATTATCAAATACAAATAAAAAAATTAATCAATTATTGAAAATTTAAACAAAGTTTCATGTCAATGTTATATACCTAAACTATTTTTTTTTAATTACTTGTCTTCGAGAAATTGTTTGACACTATAGTATGCTTTACTAAGAAGAAAGCCTTTCAATTTGTGTTTCATGCTAGCAATGTTGGAACTGTTCAAAATATCTTTCGGTAGACGATTGTAGATACGCGGCGCCATGCAAAAGACACTATTACTGAATTGCGCCGTTCGATTTAACGGAAACCCTATTTTATTATGGTTTCGTGTACTCTTCAATGGTTTAAATAAATTAAGATTTGAAGCGACAAATACTGAAACTTCATATATATAAATACATGGTCTCTCTCATCTCCCATGCTTGTCAACTGTGTGGTGAGTGGCTTGAGCCAACTTTCGTCTCCGATAAAGCTGTGAAAGACTGTTTAGAAAACTATAAACGGTATGTTAAAAATATCTTGTTCTGTAGAAACATTTATAATAGAAACATTTTTATTGGAAAACAGTCCTTTTAATATGAAGGTTAAGGTTCCCCGCTGTTACTACGTATGACGGTTCATGTACACACCTACGTTGTTTTCATGACTGTCTCAAATTGTACAATTCGCAACATTTGAAGTAACAGTTCACCCCATTTGTCCGTAAGGTAGTCACCCATAGCGCAAGCTCACCGCCGACTTCCGGGGACGGGGAGGGGATAAAAAACCTCATTTCCGGCTTGAGAACCCTTCCTTTAGGGGAGGCCGACGGAACCAGCGTGTTGCTATGGTAATTTGTGTTATGGGGACCTTTTTAAAAGCTATCTCGTATGGGACGGATTGTCGTCTACAAAGTATCTTTATAGACATTTTTTTTAATTTCTTTTATACACAGAACGCATTACAAATTTCCGGGACTGGCCACTTTCATTAACAATATTTAAAAACTAATAGCGGCATTTGAAAATGGAGCTTTTTAGCATTAAATTGCAGTCATGTACTTGTAACTTGTTTTTACATTTTGGCGCAGTTTTTAAGATTGCCTGCCTACGTCACCATTGTTTAAGAAGGCGAAATTTCCGTAGAATGATTTACTACGATTTCATGTGTAGTTTACGACTCAGTAGATGCTGCTTTTGGCGTTGAAGGACTGCAAGTCGACTGTTTATATCTGGTTGTCAGAATTGAAACGCGGTCGTATCAAACACAGTCGCGAATCCTGTATAGCCAGATGCTTCCACCGGTCCGTAAGTGATGGTCGGGGTTAAGCAACTAGACTTACGGTCAGTCTATATATGGGTGACCGCCAAAGTGGTTTAATTTCTGTGCGTCTCCGTGCTTCGGAGGGCACGTTAAGCCGTCGGTCCCGGTTGTAGACATTAGGCAATAGTCGTAAAGCCATATCAGATGCCTAATGGGTGGCTTTAACAATTTTTTCACTAAGGTAACCACTGTCCATACGATAATTAAGTGTACACAGTAAGAATCAGTATAATCCAATCAGACGCGCATGCGACGTACTATGAGATTCAGGTATCCTTAAACAATTAATGCTTCAAAAACTATGTTCCCGATGATTCCCTTACAGTTTAATTGAGGCTCGCAAAACGGAACCGCGTAAATTAGTGGAAGGACATGATTATCAGATTCAACGAGGGAGTGTCAAATTTGGTACGCAACATAGTGGCAGAAGAACCATGGATTTAAACAGCTAAACAAAGCGGCCACCAACTGTTTGGCTCTTTCCAGGCGAGGCGAAAATCAATGAAGACACACTCTTCATTGATTTTCGCCTCGCCTGGAAAGAGCCAAAAAGTTGGTGGTCCGCTAAACCGATGGTGGCAACTTTTTGTAAAATTGGACACATGGTTGGTGTCGCATTGGAAAATCGTCGTACGCTAAATAATAATAGCTATTTGTTTTCCGGAAGTTGTTAAAGAACTCTATAAAAATAACCAGTCAACATCGTATGTGCGACTTTTGAAGAGTTATTTTATGCAGTCACGTTTGTGCAGTAGTGCCGTGGCGTTGGCTAATCTCCCGTAAGATTGGCCCCATCAGCTGCATTTAGGATAGCTGGAGAAATGAGATTCAATGGGCAAAGAAGATCAATCCAAAACGAAATGAACTAATTGTGTCCCAGAATACGGATCTGTTCCATCTATACTAATATTATAAAGAGGTAACGTTTGTGAGTTTGTGACGTTGTGAGGGGTAATCTCTGGATCTATACTGAACCGATTTTCAAAATTATATCACCAATAGAAAGCTACGTTATTGTAGAGTGTCACAGGGAATGATTCATCATCATAATTTTTATTTATCCCGAACTTTTAAACCGAAGTATTACGTGGTACAAACGGTCAGGGCCAAAAATATTTATAACGCGGAACAAAGCCCGCGGGCACTGCTAGTAAAGTATAATTCTGCGTCAGGTTTCTACGTCTGCAAAAACATTTGAAATTATCTAGAAGTGCAATACTAAAATTAGACTTATTTATTCTAATGCGAGTTATTTTATTTAATGTGTCCTCCTAGCCGCAATCCGGCCACGGCGGCCAGGCTCAATAGAGATTAGCCATCTGCGCGGGACATATTATAGTGCTCAAGTGTGTGCGCAAACACAGGAGCACTTTCTATTCCATCACTCTCATGATCCGATGGGACGCCTAGCGACACGACCGGAAAGAGGTCAGGTACAGGACCGACGGCTTTACGTGCTCTCCGACGGGGGTATAATACCACCAACTCCCAGACTTCGGGCTGAGGCTGAGAAATTTTTCTTTTTACAGAAAAGTCCCGAAATCACTTTCTGGCCCGACCCGGGATTTGAACCCAGGACCTCGTTCTCTGCGGGTGAACACGCTACCGCTAGACCAATGAGGCAGACAAATAATGCGAGTTATTTTATTTATTGATGTATTGGTGCAGAATATCACCTATTTGGTGCACAATTAAACGTCATTGGAGTATTTATTTATTATATTCTAAAATACATCTGTGACTTTAAAAAACAACCTTCGGGCCTCATGATTTATTGTGAACTCATCACGAGCAACTACTTAATTTACATCGATTGTCCAGATAGGTAAATTTTAAAGGTAATAAGCGCCTTCAAAGCCCTGGCCGCGCTTAGTTCATAAGGCGTAGTGTATGACTAAATAAGAAAAAAAATATATATATATAAGTTATTTTTTTTTGTGAAAATGGCGGATTAATATTTTGAAGAGTGGCTGGTGAGATCATTTTAATAATTTCTTCCTTACCTTCGAATAAATATTTTACCTGATCATCAAAAGATGCTGAGAAA
This sequence comes from Pseudoips prasinana, assembly GCA_951640165.1. Lineage (NCBI taxonomy): Eukaryota > Metazoa > Arthropoda > Insecta > Lepidoptera > Nolidae > Pseudoips > Pseudoips prasinana. Next base: position 14,361,918 of record OX621254.1, read on the forward strand.
ATATCTCATCATCTTTCGATGATCAGCATCTTTTGATCAGCCAAAAAAGCCTGATAACCAAATTCTTTTCTTTGATTATGTCTTTAATAAGAAAAGAAAAAGAAACAATGCAGATATCATTATTTTACACAATTAAATGCACTAAATTTTGATTAATATATTTTAACATTGTAATATGTTATATCTACCTTATATTTTGTAAACCAAGTAATGATTAATTTGAATAATATTCACATACTAATAAAGTAACTATAAAATATTATAATACTTATTATCTAATTGACACATTTGTAAATATTAACCTTTTATTTATACAACATGCTATGTGGCATGTGCTGACATTCCGCCAGTTTTCGGGGCACGTTTTCCAGTGCTCTTGAGTAGTCTTGGTTTTACGGAGGAATATTTTGACGCCCTCTGTATTTAGTTATTTATGTTTTTAAATGAATTAGTTTTATTTTTCGACTATTCGTTAAGTTATTCAGATATGTAATGTGAGGTAATATCTAAATATTAAATAAATATAACAAGTGTTTCAAGTAAATATATCACCTGGTGTAAATTTGTGCGCAACAAAATTAAATATATGACACACGCACTTAAGGAAATAAAAAGGGTTTATAATAACAATGATACACTTATTAAATTGCAGAGTACATTTAATGTATAAAGGTATTTCGTATATTGAATTCGGTATTTTGATATCCAAAAATACCTTGTTACGCAATCTTAAATGTAATTGTAATTAAAAACATTTGGTCCATACACTGGGCCTTAACTACATAAATCCAAACTCAAGTGGTGCCTTCCAAATCTTAATCTAATCACCTGATTTATAAGTCCCTTAGTATCGATTCTTTAGATACAAGACTCCATAGCCTTATTTTTAAACCATAAGTCGTAGAGTCTTAGTTTACGTATATTTTTTATTTCTCTCGGTGTAGCTAGCTATTAGATCCACTATTCTGGTATACGGTATGATATTTATACTACCTATTATCTATCTAGATAATGTATATCCTACAAAACATCATTGACGGTCACCGTAGCCTAGTTGGTAGTGCTCCTGCCTACGAAGCTGGTGGTCCTGGGTTCGAATCGCTAAGTGCAAATATTTGTGTGATGAGCACGAATATTTGTTTCTGAGTCATGGATGTTTTCTATGTATTTAAGTATTTACCTATCTATATAAATATGTATATCGTCGCCTGGTACCCATAGTACAAGCTTTGCTTAGTTTGGGGCTAGGATGATCTGTGTGACATTGTCCCTAGATATTATTATTATTATAATTATCATCGTCATCATATCAACCGAGACCCGCCTACTACTGGACAAAGGCCTCCACAATTGCCGGTCTTACGTAACCCACATCCAGCGGCTTCAAGCAACCGTCACACGATCATCGATCCACCTTGTACAGGGCCTGCTTAAGCTGCGTCTTCCTACAAAATAATGTAAATAAATGCAATGATTCCGTTATCGCCAGCATTGTGTAATGAATTTCAATGTATAATCTTTATTTCCTTATGGAAAGGAAAGATGCGGGTGCTTGTGACTCCATGCTGTAATCAGCAGTTTTATCTGATTACTTCAGAAGAATGTAATTTTTTTTTTTAAATCGCCTCTGCCAAGAATGGGGATACCTAATACCTATGCCACACTCGCTACGTTCGACAGACGGGTTGGCGGTCGCAGTATGATGGTTGCAGTTCACAGAGAGATACTTCTGCCCGTTCTCTGGTTGGTACTCATTTGGGGCGACCTTTACGCCCCCCACGGGAAGAGATGGGATGGTGATATTCGTTACCGCCGTCACCTCACAGTCAGAGAAAGTAAGTGGCCTTAAACTAAACTTAAAGCACTGACTATGCCCTGTCTTTTCATAAGAACTCTGTTAATGATAATTAATGATATTAAAATTAGATTAGTCGGTATTGCTTAGAATCGTTCGCCATTATTTGATGATTTAGTAGTTTAATTTCATAGTGCCTACCTCGGATTGGTGTAGGATGCTCTGGGGCTCTACCGGCTAAGTCGCCGAACATCGTTTTCGTGAATGGCGTACAATTAAATAAAGGTTAAAAATGACTTAATCAATCGTTAAATCAGCTTCCATGACCACGTGTGACGTCATAAATGTTCCGGAATCGATTGTCAACGTTGAAGCCGATTTAACGATTGATTAAGTCATTTATAACATTTATTTATTTGAACGCCATTCACGAAAACGATGTCCGGCGACTTAGCCGGTAGAGCCCCTGGTTTGGGTTGCCGGACGATTAAAGTTATGATTTCCAATTGTTAAGTATGGATTAACTCTTTGCATTGCGAATAATGATCTAAACTAAGATGTGATCGTTTCGAAGATATTATCAATATAATATGATATGAAGATGTGAATGTGTGTGTGTGAAGATGTGTGTCTAGAAATACAGTTGCATGTGAGAGATCACATGCAACTGTATTTCTAGAAACACAATTACACGTGAAAGTGAAGTATGCCATGTTTTAGAAACGAAACTGATGGATAGCTGCTAAATCATCAGTAAGGGTGTTAGCAAGGAAATTTTCGGGATAAGTCCCTCCCTATTACCCACCACTGCAACTCATGTAAGCCAAGATCAACAATGGCACACAATGAAGAGACACTGAGAGGTGAGGCTCAGGCATCCTAAATTTGATCTACCAGTGTATATCATTAAAAAACTTAAATACAGAGGGCCTACCCCAGGAATGGTGGGGGTTCCTGGTTCGAGACCATTTATGATTTCCCATTTTGATTAGTCATTCAAGGTGCACAAACCACCAAATTAACAACCGAACAAATCGATAGACACACACACCTTACCTGATAATTATCATTACGCTGTTACACCGGAGGGTGGCGTGCGGTAGAAATGAGAGGCTACCGAAAACTGATATCATTCAATTCGGCTTTCGTCGCGCTATAGGAGATCTTTTGGTGCTTGGCACTCATCTCTGCTCATAAAGCTAGAATTTTAACTAGATATCTCGAAAGTTTTGAATAGGTTTTGAAACGATATTATGATCAGCAACCATGCTTCATATGAACTGCCTGATCGACTGTGCTGACTGTGGATTTTCTGAGTGAGCAGTCTATTTGAGCGGTCAACAAAGGCTGCTCATTGGATCTAGAGGCCATTTATGTAGGAGTTCCTCAAGGATCTGTTCTTTATGTTTACTAATTAATGTGTTTAGGTTAGAGTGAACAGGCATTTTATGGACCCGCGTGGTCCACCATTGATGACATCTTCGCCACCATCAGGCCAGAGTGTATTTAAGCTCAAGCGCATTGACTAAATATAAATTAGAGTTTAAATGTTGCTGTGACTTCCCCAGTCGAAAGAGCATAGTTTTATTTAGCTCTAATTTATATGTAGTCAATTTAATTAATAGCATAGACCGTCAGAAACTAAAAAAATATATATGCCTTGCTTGGAGAATGAACGAATGTCGAAGAGATTGAGTTTGGAATAGACGAAGAGTGAGCGTGAGCTGAGAAATATTATTATTCGGCCCCGATTGGCCAAATCCTACATATATTTTCGGTAGGCACTCATTAACATGGAATATGTTTGATTTATCTTTTGTTGCACAGCGCCCCTACTCCCTGTCCATGGCGAATTGTGTGGAAAAGTCAGGAACACCCCACAGATGATAATTACATACGTTCTGATTTTTTAGCTTTGAATATTTGTGTGCTTTGGAGAAACGTTAGAAAAGCATAATAAATGTAAATAAAATAAAGCAAAATAATAATAATATAATTATGCCTTTTTATTCTGATCTTCTCATAAGTATGACATATAATATTCTTGTTACTAGCTGTGCCCCGCGTTTTAATCCGCGTTAAATTTTATAAATTATCACAGCTCCTCCCCCGTGATAATTGGTAGCCTATATGTTGACCCGACCTCTGAGTAATATTCATGCAAAATTTGAAGTAAATCCATGCAGTACTTTTCGAGTTAAGCTCGGACGTACATACAGACAAAAATTTTAAAAACCATATTTTTGGCTTCGATTTCGATTTTACATCACGCCCCAAGTATCCTTTAAAAAAATATTCAATGTACAGTTTTGACTTTCCTACGATTTTATTACATGTATAGATAATATGCCCCGAAGCTCAGGCTCCTATAACAATATCCATTGGAACCTGTCACTTGCTACTCTTCTCCAGTGAAGTCCAACCGTGAGCGTCAGATCATCTTTCCATCTTGTTTGTTGGCTTCTCCTACCATCTCTGGGATACCAGGTGGTAAAAATTTTACTCCATTTCTCTTGAAGGTCGTTTAGCATGTGAATAATAAATATAGAAATTAAAATATGTATACTTACCTAAATAATAATGATGTCTTGGGACGTTATTTACACATGGCCATCTGATCCCAAACTAAGCAGAGCTATGGAAACCAGATAACTGATATACTACAAATATATCTATAAATAATCTATCTTTTATAAAAACATACTTAAATAGATAATTACACCCAAACTCGGGACAAACAGACATGTTCATGCACACAAATATCTGTCCGGGAATCGGACCCACTAAGTAATTTGAATATATTGTTTTAAATAAAAATATTTTATATGATTGGTGAAAGCTACCTTCGCTTTGGCCAAGCATAGATTTTATTTTTTAAGAAATAATTAACGACGATAAAAATCATGCCACGGTAATGCAAAACATGCTGAAGGCAAAAAATATCGCCATCCTATCTCATCCTGTGGGGGTCAACTCATGCCGAAGGGATACCTATAAGAGAACGGGCAGCAGCGTCTATCTGTAGCACCTAATCCTCCATTGGGGTTGTGACGTTTTGGTCAATACAATTGATTTCGCCTACTCATTTTTTCTAATATTTGTATTTCATTTTGACAAGAAACGTACTTAAATATCTTAATTGAACTAGTTTTATATATAAAATATATTGATATAGGTGCATCAATTTGGAAGTAACGATGCGATAAATAGACAGATGCTGTCGCCTCAACTGAACTATATAATACCCCTCTCTATGTTAATGATTATAAATCGATAGCACATACAGCAATGTATATCTAAAAAGCTCCAGCTCGTCATATGCATATATCTACAGCCCTCATTCTCTCTCAAAGTCTTGGGTGACTCACGGGCGCATAAGTGATTTGATTATGCAGCTCATAACTGTCCCACTGCAAGGCAAGGCAAGAGTCCATGAGAGGCATAGGCCATAGTCTCTGGGTTGGCAAAATTCACATGCCTTCAAGAACATTTTTGGAGAACTCTTAGGAGGGTTTCCTCACGATGATTTTCTTCACCGTTTTAAGTACGAATTAATGAGTTTCTAATAAGCACATGAATTCAAATAGTTCTCATTTGGGTTTGAACTCGAGATTACCGACTCCACAGTCCAAAGGTCCAAAGGTCCAAAGGTATGAGTAAGGGATTTAGTAGTTAGAAATCCTTGAAAATCAGCAGTGACTTCATAAAGTTTTACCCACATTCATCATCATCATATCAGCCGAAAGATGCTCACTGATGGACAAAAGCCCCCAAAGATCTCCACAATTGCCGGTCTTGCGCTACCCGCATTTAGCGGTTTCCAGAGATCTTCCCAAGATCATTGGTCCATCTTGTAGGAGGCCTACCCACGCTGCGTCTTTCGTTCCACCACTCGAGAACTTTTCTGCCCCAGCGGCAATTCTTGGCTTCACATTAGGTAGTTTCTTTTTCCCCCGAATACAGACGTGGACATTGTAACGGTTAATATTATTAGCAATGGTAACAATTAATTACGTAGAATAAATAATAATACTGGTACGTTTAAGGTAAATGATAGTCTCAAAATACCTCTAATTAAGTATCTAGTTAAAATTACCCTAAGGCCATTAGTAATAAATTGCAATTTATTTATCATAAATGTACGTAAATGTTTAAGTCATCGAGGTTAAATATTATAAAGTTGAGTCAAATGATGAAACACCAGCACATGTACCGCTACACTGCAGTCCCTGAATAATCCGATGACTCTGCAGGGTGCTAGGCTTTCGTCATCTTCTGGACTGGTACTAGCCCCTCCCTCTTACGCACCACTGCAACTCCTGTAAGCCAGGATCAACAGTGCCACACAATGAAATGGCACAGAGCGGTGAGGCTCAGGCATGTCCCGGGGAATCGCTTTAACTGTCTTGGATCCCGCAACGAATTTAATCAGAAAGAAAAAAGAAGGAGTTGGAAAATGAATAGTTCCACTTACCTCCAGAGCAAAGCGGGAGACAGAATGATGTATAGCCACATAAAATGAGAATTGCAACTAGAGAAGCCAACTGCAAAAGCACCGAGGATCAATTTAAGGGTCCTAAGTGAGCTGTTATATTTGATTCAATAGTAGGCAAATGGCAAAAGCACTTAAAAGCACGGAAGTTGTTCCTTGTTGCTACAAGATCCGTATAATACACTACTTCAGATATTGTTTGCAAGCTATTTAACATAATATCACGCTGATTTTGGTCTTCTCGACTCCTGGATGTAACTGAAATTATTCGAGTTTCAAGTTCACGCACAATGGCCCAATTAGAAGACTAAGTGCGGAAACTAATTGCCCAACTAACTAACTATGCTTGCTGTCATATACACACATGTTTTTCTGTTACATTAGTCTCCGTCACCATATTATTAAACCCATAATAATGAAATGAAATTAAATAATGAAATTTATTCAGCACTTGGGTTTTTACATATGCTTATACTTGGTCAATATGGTGACTACTTCGCTGGTCTAGCGGTAGCGTGTTCACCCGCAGAGAACGAGGTCCTGGGTTCAAAACCCGGATCGAGCCACAAAGTGATTTGGGACTTTTCTGTAAAAAGAAAAATTTCTCAGCATCAGTCTGAAGTCTGGGTATAATACCCCCGAGCCTCGGAGAACACGTAAAACCGTCGGTCCTGTACCTGACCTCTGGTCGTGTCACTAGGAGTCCCATCGGATCATGAGAGTGACGGAATAGAAAGTGCTCCTGTCTTTGCGCACACACTTGTGCACTATATTATGTCCCGCGCAGATGGCCAATCTGACTGGTCACCGTGGCTGAAATTCGGCTAGGAGGACATTATTAGATCCACAGGAATATTACAAAATATAATAGGTTGTTATTATTAATGACTATATTCTGATGATGGTCTCGAAAGACGTGCGTCTGTTTTCACACCTATGGTGTTGGTCATCAATTATAAACTTTGGACGTTAAAGAACTTATTGTTTTGAGTAGGCAGGTACAAATAATGTCAAAACAAGTCAGCAAAGGTGACACAGCTACCGCAATGCCTCATGTTGTGAGCCCATTGTCTGTATGACATCTTTGGAATTTTGGAATGCCTAACTGTACTTTTAAGATGCTTCACAAATACAACATGTAACGTAATTAACGCACACCCTCTGACACCCCAATATTAATATTATTTTGTAATCATAATACATACACAATTTTTTTCATTTGACATGTATATGAATTGTTATGTACTAAATTAGTTTCTTGGAATAAAGTTTATTTTTCTTTATTTTGTGTTGAATGATGGACTTTGTATGAATACAAATTAAACTGCGATTCAAAAGTCTTATTACTTTGACTTACGGTCCATTTCAATTTGTTTTGACTGTACAGGGTTAAAATAACTATAAGTTCCGAAGTATTACCTATATTAAAAATGATATAAATCGATTCAGTAAACGATTCTGAACAAACTATTTTCAGGGTGTGCGTTAATTAAGTTACATGTTGTATACTGACTGGCTTTTATAGGTAAATCCTTACCTATATAGTACACACATGCAAATCATGCATGTGGTTTCCGGCTCCGAAAGAATTTGGACATAATAAGCCGGCTCGAATAAATATATGATCGTCACGAAATTTTCCTACAGATACGTAATTAATTATACTTACAAATTTTCCGTTAAATATTGGCATTATATGCAAATTTTTCACCTAAGATATCGACAGTCCTAGGAAGTGTCTATAAAAGATTTCCGTATAATAAGCTAGTTTTAATACCTTTAATAATTAATTAACTTGAACTTCTTATGTAAAGTCTATACATTTGTTTTATTCAAAATACAACACCCGTTCTTTGATAATGGATCTCTATATCGCGAGACATTATTTACACACGGCCATCTGATCCCAAATTAAGCAAAGCTTGTAATATGGAAACCAGATAACTGATATACTACTATTGTTTTGTAAATACATACTTATATAGATAATTACACAGAGACTCAGTACAAACAGCTATGTTCATGCACACAAATACTTGTCCTGGGTGGGAATCAAATCCACGACCTACGACGTCAAGGGCAAGTACGCCAACCGGCCTGTCAATAGTCATATATGGGTCACACAAATAGTTGTCCTGTGCGGGAATTGAACGTAAGGATAATGACAATGCGCCATAAATAAAAATATCAACATCAATAAAATTGATGCGATTGTTACTTAGCCTAGCCAAACTACCTACAGTCAGATAATGAAAATGTCTAGTTGTGGTCAAGCTCAAATCTTGATCATGCTACAAAACCAACGTATCTTATCTATATACATATAATAAAATCGTAGGAAATTCAAAACTGTACATTGAATATTTTTTTTAAAAGATACTTGGGTCGTAATCTACAATCGATATCGTAACCAAAAATAGAGTTTTTAGAATTTTTGTCAGTGTGCCTGTTTGTCTGTATGTATGTCCGGGCTAAACTCAAAAAGTACTGCATGGATTAACTTCAAATTTTGCATGAATATTACTAGAGGTCAGGTCAACATATAGGCTACATATTATCACGCTATCACCTACGGGGGAGGAGCTATGATAATTTATAAAATTTAACGCGCGTAAAACCGCGGGGCACAGCTAATAGTTCATAAAATCATCACCGACTTTTAGAGGACCACGTCAAATCTTAAATTGATACCATATGTATAAAAGAATAATGAAACTTGAGAACGGCTGAAACAATTCGTTCATAAAAGCCAGAACAAGCTAAGTATGAAAATAAAAAGAAAGTCAGAGGATGGTATTTTTCAATGTAAATCCACCCGCGTATAGCATGGGCGGGTCGCTGGAACGAACTAAATCCTCCTCTGTTCCCATTACATAACAGGATTCGTCTTCATACCTCCTGTTGCTCTCTTGCGCGAAAACCCCTTTCACCCATAATTATATACCTCCCTCCCTACATCTTACCTACCTATAAATTACATTTCACCCCTTTGCTCTGTGAATCGAGCCCATTTTCGCAAACCACCTCATTCGAAGGCTCTTTGCCACACTGTATACTTATCGTTCCCTCTTCTGGGAAACGGGGGCGGTTTCCATGACAACACGTCGCATCAACACTCGCCCGTATACAAGCACGAACACATGCAACCGTGTGAATGTACAGGTGACCTGCTAAGGATGGTGCGATACTGGGTTACCTACGAGAAATTGTGAAAATGAAAATCACCTGATGTTTTAAGTGGCTGTCAAATTTAAGTCATTCATGCATGAGTTTGCCAATCCAATAAAAAGAGTGTTTTGGTAATCTGGTCGGTATTTATTTAGATATTAAGGAAGTAAAGAAAAGTATTCGCTACAGAATAGATGAGAGTTATCAATCGAGCGAACTCGAATACGAGTTTTCTTGAACTTTAGTTGTTAAGTAATTAAAATAATTGAAATTTTTACCTCGGTTGGATTTATTAGACCACTTTTAGCTAGCGATTGGTTACCACTATTAAACCAAAAAGAATAGTCTCAATACTTCTTACCTTTCTCACTTTTCAATAACTGAGTCTAATCTGTTATCTTGTTTATCACGGTGCGTATTGAATCTGATTGATTTAAAATAAAATAAAAAAATTTTTTATTCACATAGACTTTAAAAAAGCGCTTGTTAATAGTCTGACCATGTTCATTTATTAATATATTTAAAGAATAGGGCTACTTGCAAAGTCTCAACTTTGGGTTATTTTTAATATTTTCCTCTTGTTACTTGATTATAAAGAAAACCAACTGCCAGTAGCGGATTTCCCATCGAGTTTCGACCGAAAATTTACCAATGCAAGCCAATTTCTTATCCTGATTATGGTAAACCCTGGGCCTCATGTTTCGATAAGTCACTCTATAAGTTCTAGGGTAAACAAAAACGTTAGTCTTTGGTTCTGTCGTTTGAAATAGGTAATCCTTGCGAATAGGTCGAATACAAATAATTGCTATTTTACAATTTATTGTTCGAAACTATGTAGGATTTAAAACTTTCAAATTTTACATGTTTATAAAATCGGTTTTACCTATAGGGTTTTTTGCAGAAGCTCAGGAATACATATGCATTCCTGAGCTTCTGCAAAAAACGCGAGCCATGTCATGCATTGTATGATGCTTATTTATATTCTCTGTGAGATGACATATTGTATAATGCTATACACTTAAATTGAATAGTCCCTACTAATCAAAGTCTAGTGTAGGTGCCACAGCCATCTCTGACCAGTCCGTAACTGTTCAGCGAAGAGCACACAAGCGCGCGGTATGTCTACAGATGGGTGAGGGCCAAAGTAGTTTTATTTCTGAGCGTCTCCGTGCTTCGGAGTGCACGTTCAGCTCTCGTTAAACCATATCAGAGGCCTACTCTCGCACTAGACACACTTCCCATACGATAAAGATAAATAAGTAAGAAGTTTCTAATTAAAATTTAATGGAGAGTATTCCCCAGTGTGTTTCAGTGCTTATAGATCACAATGTGGTAGTGTGCGTGTTTCAGGGCGGCGTTTATCTGGCGCGGCCACGTCATCGATGTCATATACTGATACTGTTACTGGCTGAGCTATTATATCGAGCCTCCATATAGCGTATTAATGTGAATATGGCAATAATCCGTATCACTTATGCGGTCCTAAGACTTGGTTCTGTTTTATTGCAGTATTACTTTCTGTCTCTAGTCTCTTTCTATAATGCTGTCTCCGGTTTTGTTCTGTAGGAAAGTGGAACAGCTACTTTTCCTTATTTCTCCATGTTTCTTTCTGATTGAAATAATGAAATTTATACAGCTCTTGGGTATTAAGATACACTTGTAAACATAGTGCAGTACATATACATAGTCTAATACAGTAACAAAAAAAATTGAATTAGTCTTTCTAGATTCAGTCTTTAATCCTTAAATAAATACTAATAACAAGTTGCTAAGATACTATTTTTAAATTTAGTAGTAGATAAGAAAAAAAAAAAAATACTATGAGAAGATGGTTAGCGCAGAAGGCTCAACCGGCAGCTTAATTTAAGCGACTAATACCTTAAGGCACCCCTATGGGCTTTCGGCCACAGCTCAGGAGTTCGCTGAAGTAAAAAGATGTAATTCTAAATGAGGGTGTGATCACCGATCACGTGTTAAAAGGCCAACGCGATCCTCAACACACATGACTTAATGACTGTTTCCTAATGGCTACAACCGGGACCGATAGCTTGGAGCCTCCAAAGCATGGAGACGCTCAGAAATTAAACCACTTTGCACTGTTGCAGTGGTGGGTAAGACGGAATGGTTAGTATAAAAACAAGGGTAGGCTCCTCAGCGGCGAGGATCGCTTTGGCCCCTTAACACGTCATCAGTGATCCCGTGCAAATGATTACACCCTCTCTTAGAATTCTGTCCTTTTGCTTCAGCGGCCCCCTGAGCTGTGGCCCGAACCCCAAAAGGGTGGCCTCGGGTATTAGTCGTTTAATTTAAGCTACTGGTTAAGAGCCTTTTGCGCTATCCAAATGCTCATTGCCTTCAATTCTTTAATTTTAATATTGTACAACAATATTTCAAAATAATAGATTAGTAACTTGTTATTTATGATAAAACAGACCGCACGGAAGGACAAATAAATATTTGTAATTTTTATACTGTATTCGACTATGTTTATGTACTGCATTATGAACTTGACAAGAACAAGTATATATTAATACCCAAGTGCTGAATAACTTTCATTATTTCATTTCATTTCACAAGAATATGGCTCACCTTTTCACTTATCTTTTTTTGCACTACATGCTGTAGTTTCTTGTAAGAACTATCACATCTTATTTCACTAGTCCCCCTCTATGAATGGCCATGGCGGCCAGTCTAAACATCTACACGAGACATATTCTAGTACATAAGTGTACGTGCAAAAAAGGGGCTCTTATGATCCAATAGGGCGGACTACCACGATCGGAGAGAGGACCGGTGTTGGACTTAGCGGCTGTAAATAGTTTGGGTCTAATATAATCGAATGATGAACTAAATCGGACGCGCTTAGAAATCAAACCACTTTAGCGGTCACCCATCTATAAACTGACCGCAAGCCTAGGTTGCTAACCACTGTGTCCTGTGAGGGGAACTGGCAATAATCCAAGTCATTGATAGTTGTTTTTCGCAAAATCGTAAGAAATTATTTCTCGAGTGTTTACTGAAATAAACATAAAAATCTTATACCCAGCGGGTATAAAACAAAGTTATAAAACGATTTTGTTTTCTCAATTTATATATTTTTATTGTAGTTGTTTTGAGCATGGTAGGTATTTACATTTTCTAACCTAGGACGGTGTCACTAGAGGCGAGTTTGGGCTCAAGCCCTCTAGCAAATAAAACTGCTATATAAGTGCCCGAGCCGGAAGGCACCTTTGAGGTTCGAAACTCGAATCTGGGCGGTTAATAAATATAATAATATTTTTTTTTAATAATAATTCATTTATTCTCACTCACAAAGTACACACAGGTTTACAATTATAATAGTAGGTATCACAGCATATGACAAAACTTTGTGAGAGACTGGTGCTTGATGTAGGTTTGATACCTGTATTACAAGTCACCAGTGCCCTCCCGCGGCTATTACATAACTATGTCACTTAAATAACAGTAACAATTACGATTTTGAGAGTGACTGTATTACCTATTAGCGTAAAGATATAGATGGATATAGATGTAGGTGTGAGAGTGTATATGAATTATGTATTATGTAAAAATATCTATTATGTATAAAAGCCACCCATTTTGCCATACTCTTAAAAGGAATAGTAGGGCAAGTCTAATTTCTAGTATGAAAGCTCTTAATGATTCATGCAAATTAATTATTCTTCGTAATATAATTGCAATTACAGCATGAGTAACTAATTGAGTAGCGATTATCCATGTCTGGACTGATCTATAACTAACGTATACATATTTAAATTTACGTGTATTATATTCTGTGTGTATTTGTATTTGTTTATTAATTATTTGATAGCAGTATATGGGATTATAATTTTCCCTTAGGTATTCTAAGCGTTCTCCAAAATTGAATTATTCTTTATTGCATAACACCCACAAACGTTTCATACTACTATTATACCTACCTAATTAAGTACTATATCCTCCCCAAATCATAATAAAACTCATCTCAACAAGATGAAAGTAGTATCAAAATATCGTCATAAAAATCCAATTAACCTTTCAACATCTCGTAATGCCAGTGTTGCCAGATAACATAATGCTTCCCCCGAGATGTGGCATTTCGACGCCCCACTGTACCTACGCAGAAAACTGCCCAAGAAGTTTGCAGATAAAATGTTAAATAAATAATAATCGAAGTTAACTGATATAGTAGTTATCTATTAGCTATTTTAGGGTTCCCAAAGGGTAAAACGGGGCCCTATTACTAAGACTTCGCTGTCTGTCTGTCTGTCACCAGGCTGTATCGCATGAATCGTGGTAGTTAGACAGTTGAAATTTTCACAGATGATGTTTTTCTGTTGCCGCTATAACAAAAAATACTAAAAACCAAAATAAAATAAATAGTTAAGGGGGCCCCCATACAAAAAACGTGAATTCTTTGCTCGTTTTTATAGATAATGGTACGGAACCCTTCGTGCGCGAGTCCAACTCGCACTTGGCCGGTTTTTTATTTCACAGTAAACAACGTAAGGATGACATTCGTTAAGTATTTGGATATCTTAGAAGCTATTAGCCATATATACATATTTAGTGATGGATCTACTAATTACTTATGGATCTATTAATTAATACTAATTGGAGATACTATTAAAATAAATTAGGTATAAATTAGCTATAGAACTATAAAATAGATAAGATAAAATCGGCCAAGTGCGAGTAGAACTTACACACGAAGGCACCACCTAGACACAATTTTTATTTATAACTTTATTTTATTTTTCTTTTTATAGTGGCAATAAGAGACTCTGTAAATAATCGACTAACTACCGATTACTGTTCCTGACATCTACCTCGCGGACAGTCAGACTGACAGACTTTACAGTTATTTATATAAGTATGTATTGTACAAAAGAAAATTAGTATATGTACTTTATCAGTTATCTGGTTTACATAGTACAAGCTCTGCTTAGTTTGGATCAGATGGCCGTGTGTCAAATAATGTCCTATGATATTTTTATTATTATTTATTGTATTAGACAGTCGGATAGAAAGCTTAGTAATAGGATTTCGTTGTTGACAAAATGGTTCACAAAAGAAACCGCGCATGATTCAGGTATTTTATATAGAAACGAGTAAAAACTAAGTCATCACCGCAATTTTTATCTCAATCTTCATGCCGCACACTGCCTAGTGTTACCATTACCAACAGATTGACAGTGCCACCCCGCTGCTATAGCAACGAGGTCTAAACACCCACCCCATTAATCTCGAAGGTAGGGCGTAACGAATTTAGGGTAACCAGAGCCAAATGAGATTAGATTTTACGTAATAGGGTGTGAGCACTTGTTCATAAATATTGTGGGGCAATAATATTATGTTGGTGTGAGATTCTTTTGTATTAATTAGAGCCCTTAAGCTGCTATAAAGCCAATAAAAGGCGCAGATTGTTCATTCAACTATTATGTCACATATAAGTATGTTGTTTGAGTATGAATATAAATAAAAAATCATTGGTTGGACCCGAAAATTAATACAAAAGGTTTACATTTTAAAATTTATATTATACTGTACTGTACGTAAATACACGGTATTTAAGAAATATAAAGTAATATTACAATGCCTGGGATTCAAACTTGGCGTCAATGGATCAAATATATTACGGTACAAATAAGTTTTTTACAATTTATTGCTTAATGAAAGGATTGCTTTTCACGCCGCAGGTCGTGGGTTCGATTCTCACCCAGGACAGATATTTGTGTGCATGGACATGTCTGTTTGTCCTGAGTCTGGATGTAATTAACTATATAAGTGTGTATTTACAAAAGAAAAGTACTATATACTATCTAGTATATCAGTTGACCGGTTTCCATAGTACAGGCTCTGCTTAGTTTGTGTGAATAATTCATTAATTTATTTAAAGATGCACCAACAGCTTCTGTATATACCAGATCAAATAACGATTGCTATCAAGTTATGGTCTTATACAGTACCTCCACAAATAATTTCCCAGGATATTATTTAATTTAATTCCAAAATGAACTGTGAGAGTTCATTTTGGAATTAAATTAAATAACATATAAAAAATTAATTAAAGATTTTACTCAAAAAGCACAGGGACATGTTATTCTGACTTTCAAGTTTTGCCATTAAAAACAAGTCAGTTCACCCAACTTTATATCGAAATCTTTGTGAAACCATTTTAAATCGGAATACCTTTGATACTGAAACGATATAGAGCTGTAGATAATTGCAACCACTAAATAGGTGGTGTTAAGGATAGTTCTAAATGGCATTGGAGAAGGGTCTATTCGAATCGTTAGTCAGAGTTCGTTCTCAATAATACAAAGCTAACTAACTAAACCGAAAAAAGAAATATATAGTGCTGCCCTATATACTTCTTCCTAAATAGGGTTGGTCTGTGGCCCGAACCCCATAAGATATTAGTCGCTTAAATTAAGTTACTGGTTGAGAGCCTTCTGCGGTAGCCAACTGCTCGTTGTCTTCAATTATTTAATACTAGCTGTGCCCCGCGGTTTAACCCGCGTTAAATTTTATAAATAATAAAATAAATAATAAAATATCACAGCTCCTCCCCCGTAGGTGATAGCGTGATATTATGTAGCCTTTAAGTAATATTGATGCAAAATTTCAATTAAATCCATGCAGTACTTTTTGAGTTTAGCCCGGACATACTTACAGACAAACAGATAAACAGGCGAAAATTGTAAAAACTATATTTTTGGCTTCGATATTTATTGTAGATCACGCCCCAAGTATCATTTATAAAAAAATATTCAATGTACAGTTTTGTCTTTCCCACGATTTTATTATTATTTAATATAATACAGTAGTACGAAATTTAAAAATAATAGCTTAGTAAGTAGTAGTTTTTTTTTTTTTTTTTTTTTTTTTTTTTTTTTTTTTTAACCTGACGCTACAGTTAGCCTAGGAGGCTTTCACTGCTTCACCGGACTATAGAGGCGAGCAGAGGGCTCGAGCCGTCTAGAAAAAAAAATATATGTGATATGTCCGTACGGACGGAGTAATTCAATTTTTTTGTCACTTTAATACTGTATTCGACTAGGTTTATGTACTGCATTGTGAGCTTGCAAAGTAGTAGTGTATCTTAATACGCAAGTGCTGATTTTTTTGTTACTTTATTACTGTATTCGACTAGGTTTATGTACTGTATTGTGAGCTTGACAAGTTTAAGTGTATCTTAATACGCAAGTGCTGAACAAATTTCATTATTTAATTTCATTATATACGTATGTATTTTAACATTTACGAAAGTACTTAATGGATTGAAAGTTCTGTGAGATCATAACATCTTTATGTCTGTTATACTGTGCTCAATTATATTTTCAATCTATACAAAGACATGGGATAATTATCGACTTTATTTCTATAAATTACAGTATTCTACAAATTGAAGTAAAAGTAATTTCAATTTGTAGAATACTTACTTCGTCGCCGTAATTATGTACCTACATAATGTTGTGAGAGTATATAACAATATTTTTTATGAATAAAGCTGTCCCCGCGGTTTTACCCGCATAAATTTTGTAAATTATAGCCTATGTGTTAATACAGGGTGTCAGCTAACTCCATTCCAAATTTTATTAAAATCGCTCCAACCGTTTAGACGTGAAGAAGTAACAAACATACACACTCACACAGTCACAAACTTTTGCCTTTATAATATTAATAGGATAATTTAGTGTAGTAAGTGGATTTAGCTCCATAAATATTGCTGCTAATGTTACTTTTAAATAAAGCGGTATTTTTAACATTTTAGAAAAAGGACCTAATAAAGGTTACTTATTTTATTATTTATTTTTCGTTCAAATTCAATAGTACGTATTTAAGTTCATACTTGAAGAGCTGATTATTTGTGATTTTATTGACTTACAAATTCCTCATTCTTAAATTTAAACAGGGCATGTACTGAGAAATATTATTTTAGTTCTTTAATGTACTTCTTAACGGTGTAACATTTTTTGTATCTTTATTCATCCATCTTCACTACCTCACTACTTTAAGTAAATCTGTCCAAATATGGCAAAATTTAATATAACTTAAAAACTATAATAAAAATATATTTTATTATGTTTTACTTGATTTAAAAGATTGGTTATTAACAAACCTATACCAAATCGTTGATCAATAATTATCTAGTAATTTGTAAGGTAATTGTCAATAGTAATAGCAATTGGCAACCCTACCATATCGAAAGGTGCGAGGAGCGAGGGCCTGAGCGCGCGCCGCCAAATTGGCGGGAGAGCTCCCCGTTTGACAGATCATTTTTTATTCCGTTCGGAAATTTGCCGCTATTGTTCCACTGATTACCAGTTGGTCAGGAAGTGAATTATATTCGCTTTTATTGATACTGTAGGTTCATATACATGTAGGTGAACTATTTCGTTTTTAAATGTGTTGCTTTCTTTCATTTTAGTATTTATTTTCACCTTGTAAGATTAATAAATATAAAAAATGCGATATCATAGAATGTATAAACAACTTCATGTAAATCTACTTATTACAATAGTTTCTTAAGAATGAAAAACTATCTCAAGTGATACTTACAATAAAGTTTCTTATTATTTTACATATAATACGGTATTTTAAATCAAATTAATTAAGCAAATAATATTTTCATTAAAATAACCGTATCACTTAATAACAATACAATCCACCCAATGCGATTTTAATCAACATAAATAGAACGAAAGGGGAAGTCGGACCGTTTTTAATTCCCGTAAAAGTCACGTCATATCTCGGGGGAGAGTGGGCAAACATCGTTATGCTGCTGTTACCATGTTTGTGTTATGTCAATATATTTGCGGGGCGGCTAAGACAGCGGCAAGAGGATGTGGGGGTAAAATGGAGTAGACATAATGTTAGGATGAGTGGTCATTTGTAAACATATATGAATTTTTTGGATTTAAAACAGTTGAAACATCACGGCGGGCTGTTGGTGTTGCCATTCGTTTAAAATTATGAACGGGTTCTATTTTCAAACATATAATAAGTGGATAAGACCGTTTGAACCGATCCTTGTACAATTTGGAAAAAATCCTGAAGCGTTTACTAAATTTAAAACGCTGGGTCGGTTTCGTTGGTATTGGTTGTTTATGTCAGGGGGGGGGGTGAGAGTAAGAGCGAGAATACTATTTCTAACTCCTCCTTTTTTTCTGATTAAATTCGTTGCGGGAATACAGTTAAAGCAATTCCCTGATCCTCTAGATTATTAGATACATACATATTGCAGACGCAATAGTTACGATATGAAATAAGAGATGAATCACACTAATATTATAAAGGCGAAAGTTTGTGAGTGTGTATGTTTGTTACTTCTTCACGTCAAAACGGCTGGAGCGATTTTAATAAAATTTGGTATGGAGTTAGCTGAAACCCTGGATTAACACATAGGCTATAATTTATAAAGTTAAAGGCGGGTATAACCGCGGGGCACAGCTAGTTTAATATAAATGAAATATTAGACAATGCCCGCAATCCTTATATCGCAAGGGACTTTACAAATTTGAAATTCACGGACCCAACGAACACCCAGACTAAGAATATGTGAGTCTCATAAATAATTGTCCTGTGCGAGTATACCACTGACCTACACGTGTAGCCCACGTGAAGTTAAAAGCATGACAAACTATGTGAATTATACCTAAAAATAAGCTTACTCATAAAACAATATACACCTACAATACAAATAATTAAGAGCATAACCCGTGTAAATACCATAATTAATTTGTTTATTAATTATTCACCTAATTGAGCTCGTCGTCATAGAATACGTAATAATAATTTTGAACTAATAAGCGGCTGTGATTCAAATATACGTATGCCGTCATTAGATTGCTTCTTTCTGACGTCACTAATGACGTGGCTTTGTTGACTGTCATGTTATACAGTATGTTGTAGATAGATAGATAGATAAGACTTTATTGCACCAAATCGGAACATACATTGAAACATATGTAAGTTAATTTATATTATAAGGTACAAACGGCGGTCTTATCACTAATATAGCAATATCTTCCAGACAACCGATTGGATGAACCAAAGCAATGCAGGGAGACAAAGTGGTAGTTGGCAGTGCATCAACTTATATAAATTTACATATATTATATGTATCTATGTACGAATATTTATATATAAACATATAATATATATATATATATATATATATATATATATATATATATATATATATATATATATATATATATATATATATATATATATATATATATATATATATATAAATATATAGATACTTTTTAATATACTTTATAAATATTAATACTAATTATGAAGACTAAGGAAGTTTTTGAGGAAGGTGGAAGATCGCAAGATCAGAGAATTACAGTGATAAATAATGATTCTATAATGCGCGTCTGATATGCAGAGGGAGTGAATTCCACAATCGAGCAGCCTGTACAGTGAATGATTTGTCCAAGAAATGTAGTTGTATGCATGTAGTAATTGTAGAGTGGGGTTGTTATGGAGCTCGTTCTAACGATGAAAGTAGAACCTAGGAGAATATAATAGTACAAGCTCTGCATAGTTTGGGATCAGATGGCCGTGTTTGAATAATGCCCTCGGGTATTATTTTTGTTATTCTGAGGTACAGACGCCAGCACATCAAGCTACCCCAATCTGTCAAATTTCCCCAATTGAAAGTGAACCTTATGCTTATGTGATAAAGTTGAAAATCTATAAAAGAAATTTGACAGATCGGGCTAGCTTGATGTGCTGGCGTCTGTACATATCCTAAAAAGCCGTAATGTAGTGAAATTTGCCACGGTTAATACTACTCTATACAAACGTGATAAAGCGACTTTTACCTTGATACATGCTTTTCTGAAACGGCATTTAAGTAATAGGACGGCAGTATTGCCAGAACACGGGTAAAATACTCTCAATTCCGTACAACTATGCCGATCCAAAGAAGCAACTCTTCGATTTTCTTGCCTCCAGAATGCATGCAGTAAAATGTTCTTTGAGAGTTTTCACGGCGAGCATTCTACGTCCGTACAAGCCGTTTCTAGTTGCTTAACATTGAGAAGAAGCATGTGCTTTTTGACTTAGCTATGCATCAGCAAAGCCCTTTGGTGGTTGCGGCTGTCAAAATCACACCGATCTTCCTCTCTCGTAAGCACCGCTGTCCTATTAACAGTTTGACCAAAAAGGCAGTGTAGTATTCTCAACTTCTATACTCCGAGCTAAAACCATATAACCAAAAAGTTATTGGCAGAATCATCACATTAGTATTATTTTATTTATTTGTATTATTTATATGTATAATATATATTGATATATATATTAGTATATTATATATATATATATATATATATATATAATATATATATATAATATTTATTAGTTTATTTTAATATAGGTATTTGTGTATTCTATATATCCTCAGATTTTAATTTTCTTACTCACTGTCCTTATAGTGCACCTACCATGATTTCTCTGCATCACCCCAAGGTTGACTGGCAGAGAATGCCTTTGGCATTAAGTCCGCCTCTGTACATTCTTGTGCATAAAGTTTTAAAATAAATAAATAAAAAAAATAAATAAAACTAAACCTTTGCAATCAAAACTCCGACATTATCTGTGGTCGAAGACGCTACTACTAGACCAGAGAGGCAGTACACAAACATTGCCCCCGATTCTATGCGATCACAAAAACTAAAATAATTTAAATGCCGTTCCATTTCCTTCTTACAATAAGAAGCATACTGCCCACCTGATGTTAGGTGGTCGTCGTAGCCTATGAACGCTTTCAACACCAGGGGCATTAAGCCCGTTGCCGTCCCTGAAATAACATAGCTGTTGTGAAAAGGAGGGCGTGTGAAAGAATCTTTAGTTGTTTCGATCTAGTTTTCGAGCGAAATACTGAAGAGAAATAAGCGCTACGTTAGAAGCTGCCAGTGTCCATCAATTACGCGTCATTCATGTAAGTATTATTAGCAGTTAAAGTAGTTTAACAGTTCTATGTATGCCCTGTCCTTTTCTTACATGCTATATTAGAGAGAGAACGATATATATATACATCCGTAATTCAAATTAGTTTAGTGATGTAAAAGACGGAATCTTCAGCACTGCCTGCAAAGCTTTATACCACCATGTTTAGGTTATATATTATTGCTGATAGTGTAGAACTTTTTTTATTATTTCACCCACACTAGAGAAATTAATCCCATCACTGTGTCATGGGGTACTTTACCAACATGATTGACGGACACAATCTAGACTCGGACAGAACAATTATTTATGGGTCATACAAACAGCTATCCTATGCGGAATCGAACCCGGGACACGAAGTGGTTAGCCAACTCTCCAAACCGCTGCGCCAAACATGCCCGTGCTTGATCAGACAAGATCGATGTTGAAATATCTGCTGATAAATCCAACCTCAAAATACCCGAAAGTAGACTGAATAAAAAGCTTAAAGCGAACTCTATCAAATCAATGACATCATCTTCCGTTTTATGGGAAGGTAATCCCACCGCTGGGTGAGGGCTGGCAGCGCTGGGATGCGATACGATCTCACGCTGATCGCGTGTCTTGTTACCGTTAAACACAAACTTACCACTACTATTGTTTTCAGAGTTTATTCGCTTAGTTACGATATAGGATCGGGTCAAATTAAACCATAGCAGTTAGCGTGGAAATGGAATTCTATTATTAATTGAAAATAATCAAGTCTTTTTTTACTATTTAGATTGTTTATTTCAAATATAGTACACAATGTGAATTCAAGTATGAGGTCTATTTAAATCTTAACTTTAAAGAATTTTTATACGTATAATATTGACACATATATTTAATTCAAGGTACAATTCTACTTAAAAAGAAATTGCACATGTTTTTGTTTTAGTACATTTTTTTCCCACCTGGGACAAATCCTTGTTTGATGAAAACGATATTTTGTTCTGTGTCTGGGTGTAATTTATCTATAATATGTATGTATTTAAAAATAAATAAGTATGTTTATCAGTTGTCTACTTGCCAAAGTACAGGGTCTGTCTAGTTTCGGATCAGATGGCAGTGAGTTAGTTATCCAAGGTATTTAATAGTTATGTAATAATAACTAGCTGAGTTTGTAACATTCCGAGTGCAAATCGAACTAAACATTATTAAATTTATCATTCTTTGAGAGTTATTTCTTTTAAAGTCTTATATAACATTGTAATGTGATCCTACGCATTACCATTGAAGTATTAGGGTGGAGAAAACATGACTCCACACCCGAGTACGGGTCTCAATTTTTTTATGTGATGTAATTTTTCATGCGTTATAGGTTACGTTTAACCATTCATTGGGCATAGCGTATGTTCATAATTCATTGGTTATAACTCTTATTGCAACAAAATAGAGTATAAAATGATGTGGTAACTATTATACCATGGTGCAATTAAGGGTTAACTTAAATTTATGTCCTATATAACTCACCTTTTTTTCACTGTGGAACTCGATATGAAAAGCAAAGCTTATTCAAATAGTAGTGTTCGATACCACGCGCCGGTGTATACCAATTTACTGATTGTACGAGCAAATTGAGGGAGAGACTATCATATTATCATCATTCTCTAATGAAATATCATAAATACACCGGGGAGGATTGTGTGCGGTCTCGCCATCTTTTTCGATATTAATTTTGGTACGTTGATGTGATTGTTTAGCTTTTACATATTATTATCTATACTAAAAATGTAGAGTACCTACTATGCATGGATTTAATACATACCTCCGCAACTTCGTCCGCCTGATTTTTTTAAAGAATATCAATGCGTATTTTGAAGTTGTAAACAAGAAAACATGTTGTACCATACAAGCTTTGCAACCCTTTTTCACCCCCATTGGGATTGAATTTAAAATAATACTTCCTTAGTGCATACCTACGTCACTTAAGGATTATTTGTACAAAATTTCATGGTTCTAGACCCATTAGGTACTTGACGGAACAATTCCCAGAAAGGGGATGTTAAGCCATGACGTACAGTAAATGCTGCAGTAGTTCTTCCCATATTGTGTAACTGTGAGCGTGCATTCTGTTACAACTACATGGGATGAGGTCCCAGAGGTCTTGAGGCTTATAAAAGTCCGGGCTGGACACTTCTGACTCGCCATCGATCGTGATTGAACACCGTGTTAGTCCGGCTGAACGTTGAATCTCTCGTCGACTGTTCAAACCCAAAGAAAATATCGCAGTTAAACAGTTATATAATATCCTAATATCCTGGGACGTTATTCATATACGGCCATCTGATCCCAAACTAAGCAGAGCTTGTATTATGGAAACCAAATAACTGATATACTAGTTTTCTGTTGTAAATACATCCTTATATAGATAATTACACCCAGACTCAGGACAAATAGACATGTTCATGCACACAAATATCTGTCTTGGTTGGGAGGTGGTTCATTATCTGAGTAAAATTGGACCAACAAGGCATCCGCGTTTCTATATAAATAAACCAAATATTTATATTAATAAAACATACACGAACTTAATTAACCTTTACCATTAACCGATGCATAAAAAGTGAATCATCCCCTTTATCCAGAACGAATCCAGATAAAATATCCAATTTAGCCCCTCGCAAAGGTGAGATGCACAAATGAATTACATATTTTGTTGATATATCAGACTACTCTATTTATAGACATCACTTTAAACATTTTAAAATTGTTCAGACTGCCTTGTTCCTCCAGCGTGTTCCAATGCAGATAATATATAATAATAATAATATATATATATAGGGACAATGTCACACAGATCATCCTAGCCCCAAACTAAGCAAAGCTTGTACTATGGGTACCAGGCGACGATATACATACTTATATAGATAGATAAATACTTAAATATATAGAAAACATCCATGACTCAGAAACAAATATTCGTGCTCATCACACAAATATTTGCACTTACTGGGATTCGAACCCAGGACCACCAGCTTCGTAGGCAGGAGCACTACCAACTAGGCTACGGTGATCGTCAAATCGATATCGATCGATAATCGATAAGTTTAGGGGTCGGATGATAATAATAATAATAATAGCCTTTTATTCGCAAACATAGGGTTACAAGAAGTCCCTAAGTTCGGTGTGCCTTTTGACATAGGCCTCCTCCAATTCCTTCCAAAGGGTCCTGTCCCTCGCTACTCTCATCCAGAATGGTCCCGCTGTCTGTTTGAAGTCATCTTCCCATCTCCCGAATTGACGACCCCTACTTCTTTTGCCGACTCTTGGTTGCCAGATAGTGCCTTGCTTGCTCGCATATGTCCAGTCCATCTCCAGTTTTGGACGTCTATCCGGGTAAGAATGTCTGTGAGTTTTGTTCTTGTTCTTATGTCTACATTCCTGACTCTTTAATTTTTAATCCTAACATGCTTCTTTCCATGGCACGTTGGCATTTTGCCAGCCTTTCCCTGTAGTGAAGGGCTCGGATATATAAGATGTTATTGAGAAAACTCAAGGCTCAGTAACCTGGAGTGGTATTATGTCTCAGTGATTTCAATTGTCCCCGGAATACGCGACGCTGTTGATGACTAGATGCCGTGGTTTAAATTCAGGTAAAAGGAGATTATTATATATTTGTTTAAAACAAATCTTTACAATATACTTCAACTTATGGCTAAATTAGCATTTGTTGGTAGTGACCACAATAAGTAAAAAATATAATTTTTTGATAATCCAAAAGCAATACAAATTATTGAAAATTTAATCGCATCTTCTTGTCTACTTAGACTTACATTAGAAACTAAATATTTATTTAAATCCATCTTTAATAGCTGTGGAACTCTTTAATATATAACCTGTACTTTCTAGTAGTGTCAAAAATTTAATATATCATTGTGAAAACCCCCGGTGTCTCATTACATTATATTTCGCTCATCATATTCAAACTCTTCATCATTTCTAATAATAGCCTAAAGACAATTGAATAAAGTCGCTTCTTCTGTGGATTTAATGCTCTAACTGCATCAAAAACCAAAGAGAAGCGAGTAAGGGAACTCAACTTCGATTCTAGCATCGTATTATTGACAGCTCCAATTGCAATTTTGTTTAGTCTGTGAGGTTTCCCCTCTCAATCTGCCTTGGTCGCGTGCGCAGGCCAGATGAGTTTAATCACATCGATCATTGATCCAGAGGGGCTTGATTAAATGTTAAATGATGCTAAAAGGTCCGAGTTAATGTTGTTGATGTATCGATCTGAGTGACTGACAGTTTGACTGGTGGTAAGTCTATAATCTATACAAATAAATAAAATTGGAGTGTCTGTTTGTAATATTGAAATAACCGTTTTTTACTACATAAATATGAATATATATACGGTACATACACCAAAATATATTTTTTTACAATTTTTGTCTGTCTGTCTGTCTGTTTGTTCCGGCTAATCTCTGTAATGGCTGAACCGATTTTGACGGGACTTTTATTGGCAGGTAGCTGGTGTAATAAGGAGTAACTTAGGCTACTTTTATTTTAGGAAAAGTATTTTTTTTTACTAAAAAACTAAATAAACTAATTAACACGCGTACGAAGTCGCGGGCACAGCTAGTACATAATAATACTGACGGAATTGTGACTACGACGGTAAATCGCACACTGTACTGTAATACTATGTCCCGCGTCAGTCAGGACATAATATTACAGTACAGTGTGTGTGTGTGTGTGCAAACACGTGGGCAACCTTAAAGTAACTAACATTAGATATAAGTTCTCTTTGTTTTACTAACCCTCTACATACAATTTAAAAATTCTTTAGTTCGGACCAGTTACGTCCAACTGGGTTTATAGTATCTGTCACGATCAGGCTTTATATTTGCATTTATTTCATATATACAGCTTTACAGCTCTCCGAGGCATGGATGTCCAGTATCTCTAACATCCAGAACCTGAGCTTCGGAGTGTATTTCTTACCAGGAAAATACCAATAACAGTTTTTGGATTGACACGAAATTTGAACTGAGGGCCTCATTTGATTGCACGTGTAAAATAAAATATAAAAGGTTTTTTAGAGTTTAAAACAGCGCTTGTAAATAGTCAGTGCATGTTTGTAGGTACTATTATAGTTAACTATACATAATTATTTCTAGGTAAATGTAGATATTTAAATATGCGGCGTGTATGAAATCATTTAGCAATAACATTTAATTTATAGATAGTACTGATTGAATTACTTAGCTAGCTTATTTAAGTTATTGAAGTGATTATTTATAGGTTTCATTTATTTAATTTACCGTATGTGCAGCTGAAATAATGAAATGAAATAATGAAATTTATTCAGCACTTGGGTATTTACATACACTTGTACTTGTCAAGCTCACAATGTATTACATAAACACAGTTTAAAAACAGTAATTAAAGTAACAAAATATTTTAAATTAGTCCGTCCTTGCGGTCTGTTTCGTCACATGTATTTTTAATATTCTTAAATAAATAATAAATAGCAAGTTACCCTCGTGTCAGAATTATTTAAGTTGCCCAATAGGCCTCTGACGTGGCTTATCGACTTTTGTATGACGACTACAACCAGATCCGACAACATAACGTGGCCTCCGAAGCACGGAGACTCTCAGAAATTAAATCACTTTGGTGCTCACCCATCTATAGACTGACCGCGTGCCTAGATGCTTAACCACGCCGATCACTTAAGGTTCGGTAGGAGCAAGTACCTTTGAGCGCCTAATATACTTTTAATTACCTTTTGTCATCGCAGTGCATGTGACGCTGTGGTCAAAGTAACTAATAGTTATAAAAAAATAGAAATAAAAATTTATATAGATACTTTATACAATAAATACCTACGTAAAACAAATATTCATCCCATACAAACAGATTCACACAGAGAAGCGAGAACTTTTTTTATAAAGAAATTTGGTTTTGCATATTCTTTTTTTTTAAAATTGTTTAAAATAAGAACGAATATTTTAGCCTGTTTTGGCGTAATAAGATGCCAATTCAATAATTAGAACGGAGCGAAAAAAAAACATAGTTCATCATTGTACTTCATGTATTACATATTAGTATGTATAAGTTTAGAATAGGTATTTGTATCTGTACCTACATATTATAGGTGCTTTCTCACTTTAATCTTCCCTACATTATTACTTTTAAATTCCTATTTTACTAGATGTGCCCCGCGGTTTTACCCGCATTAAACCTTAGAAATGATAGCTTATGTATTAATCCAGGGTTTCAGCTAACTTCATATCAAATTTTATTAAAATCGTTTAGACATGAAGAAGTAACAAACATACACACTCGCAAACTTTCACCTTTATTATATTAGTAGAATTGTATCCTTATCATTCTTTTACTATCATTTCTTACACCTTTATACTACCCATTTTCCATTTCTCACTAGTTTTTATTTCTGGTTTACAATTAAAAGTTATGTATTGTATTGTATTATTAAATTAAAGTAAAACCCGACAGACTCACCTCCGTACCAATTTGATTAACTTTATACACATAAGTTGCAAAAAATGCCATAAAAATAATAATGCGTGACAAGAAACATTTAACAAAAATAAATACGTAGGGTATATTATGCAATACATATATACTGAATTAGAATCAAATCTTAGGCAAGTGGGTCGCAATAAAATGGAGAGGAATGGAGGCGAGGACATGTTACATGCTGTTGTAGACAAACTAGTAATTGCGGCGTTTGACGAGATCACTAATTGTAAAATCATATCTACTAACATATGATGATGATGATGTCTCCCGGCCGAATGCATGCGATAGTGACGAGGCCGGTGGCGCGAGGAGATGCTGGCGCAAGGCGAGCGGCTGATGCAGCGACACATGGAGCTGCATTGGTCGCAGCTTCGCGAGGCCCTGGTGGCGGAATGGCGGGACAGGCTCCTCGTCACTATCGAGGCGGTCCGGCCGGTCCTCGAGCGTTGGCCTGGGAGGAGGCACGGCTCCCTGTCGTTTCAGGTGACGCAGGTACTCTCGGGGCATGGCTGCTTCGGGAAGTACCTGTGTCGCATAAACAGGGAGCCGGACGCCCGGTGTCACCACTGCGTCGACTGTCGGGAGGACACGGCGCTGCATACGCTGAGAATGCAATGGAGATTAGCCAATTGCGCAGGACATATTATAGTGCACAAGTGTGTGTGCAAACACAGGGGCACTTTTTATTCCATCACTCTCATGATCCGATGGGACGACTAGCGACGTGACCGGAAAGAGGTCAGGTACAGGACCGACGGCTTTACGTGCTCTCCGAGGCACGGGGGTGTAATACCGCCAACTTCCAGACTTCTGGCTGATACTGAAAAATTTCTTTTTACGGAAAAATCCCAAAATCACTTTTTGCCCCGACCCAGGATTTGAACCCAGGACCTCATTTTCTGCGGTTGAACACTCTACCGCTAGACCAACAAGGCAGTCCTACTAACACAACACAGTGAAGGAAATACATACACTTTATCGAAGGTTTTTTTATGATTAAAAGGCAACGCCCGCACTTGGAAAGAAATCGCTGAATTGCGGGGTACTTTACAAATATATCAAAGTAACAGGCTCAGTACAACATTACTTATGGGGCTAAATTGTTGTCCTATGGGGAATCAAAGCCGGCGAAGTGGCGAGGCGACTTTCTTAACTGCCGTGCCACATATGCAATACTCTTGCTAAGTAACTATTTACATATAAAATAATGTAATGTACTTACTATGTGGTGTGGTGACGGCCTAAGAATATCACCACCCCCTCTCATCCCGTGGGGGGACGTAAAAGTCGTCCCGAGGGAATATATACCAGAGAACGGGCAGCAGCGTTCTCTTGAGTACCATGTCCACCTTACTGCGATCGCCAACCCGTCTGCCAAGCGTGGCGATTATGGCAAATCCCCTCAAATGATGGACACAACCAAACCGCGGCCCCCAGTCCCCGGCAGCCCTGCTATTCCCAGCCGTGGTAACAGCCGTGGTTACGGCAGGGCAGGGGGTGCTAAGAATCTCCGGCAGATTCCGCGTTACCAACACCGACGACCTCTGGCCCTGGCAACATATAACACACGTACACTGCGGTCCGACGAGAAGATAACCGAACTGGAGGAAGAATTGAGCAGGTTACATTGGGATATTGTAGGATTATCTGAAGTCCGAAGAGAGGGGGAGGACTCGATAATACTGAAATCCGGAAACCTGCTCTATTACCGGGAGGGTGACCAAATATCCCAAGGTGGTGTCGGGTTCATAGTCCACAAGTCCCTCGTGAACAACCTAGTGAAAATCGAGAGTGTGTCGACGAGGGTTGCGTACCTTATACTCAGAATCACCAAGCGGTATTCGTTGAAGGTTATACAGGTATACGCACCCACTTCGACACACTCCGACGATGAAGTCGAGGTTATGTATGAGGACATATCCAGAGCCATACATACCTCTAACTCCTATTTCACTGTGGTCATGGGGGACTTCAACGCGAAGCTGGGCAAACGATTCGGTAATGAGCTGAGAGTGGGGCAATTTGGAACTGGTGACCGGAACCCCCGGGGCCAAATGTTGGCCGACTTCATGGAGAAGGAGGGACTCTTCATGATGAATTCCTTCTTCAGGAAGCCGGATCACCGCAAATGGACCTGGGTGAGCCCCGATGGTAAAACAAAAAATGAGATAGACTTTATCTTGTCGACGAGACGACAGATGTTCAATGATGTCTCCGTGATCAATGCGGTTAAAACCGGGAGCGATCACAGACTGGTCAGAGGCTCATTGAACCTTAATGTCAAACTCCAGAGGTCCCGACTGATAAAGTCTACGCTCCGACCCTTACCTGTCCACGTCCAAAACCCCGAACCATTTCAGCTCGAACTGCAAAACCGTTTCGAATGCCTAGCAGACTGCGAGGAAGTGGACTCATACTATGACAGGCTCGTAGAAGCTGTCCATACGGCTGGGTCTAAGGTCTTCAAGGCCCGTCGTACAAACAGAACTAAAAAGATCTCTGACTTTACCCTGCAACTTATGGAAGATAGACGGAAAATGGTTCTGACATCCTCAGATGATGCTACCAGATATCGGCAGCTCAACAGACAGATCTCAAAGTCTTTGACTCGCGACACGTGGCAATTTAATACAATTAGTATTAAAGAGGCCATCGAGCGGAACAAAGGCTCCAAAGTGTTCGCAAGAGCTCTGTCTGTTGGACAGAGCAAACTGACGAAGCTGAAGACTGAGGATGGTAGAATCGCTACGTCTAAACCTGAGTTGCTGGGAGAGATCGAGAAGTTCTACGGACAGTTATATACGACAACACAGCCACCTGTCAAAAGTCATGCCTCAGATTCCAGAGCACGACTAACCCGACATTACACCGAAGACATCCCGGACGTCAGCCTGTACGAGATTAGAATGGCTCTCAAACAACTCAAGAACAACAAGGCGCCTGGTGATGATGGAGTTACAGCAGAGCTTCTGAAGGCGGGTGGTACACCAATCCTACGGGCCCTTCAGAAGTTATTTAACTCCGTCATACTAGATGGTCAAACGCCACAAGCATGGCACAGAAGTGTGGTGGTGCTCTTCTTCAAAAAGGGCGACAAAACCCTATTGAAGAATTATAGACCCATCACACTGCTGAGCCATGTTTACAAGTTGTTTTCGAGGGTCGTTACAAACCGTCTCGCGCGCAGGTTTGACGACTTCCAGCCTCCCGAACAAGCCGGCTTCCGAAAAGGCTTTAGCACCATAGACCACATACATACGCTGCGGCAAGTTATACAGAAGACCGAAGAGTATAAGAAACCACTGTGCTTAGCGTTTGTGGACTATGAGAAAGCCTTTGATTCTATCGAAACATGGGCCGTACTGAGGTCTCTCATAAGGTGCCAAATCGACTACCGGTATATCGAGGTGATAAAGTGTTTGTATGAAAACGCCACTATGTCAGTGCGACTCCAGGACCAGATCTCGAAACCTATCCACTTGCAGCGAGGCGTGAGACAGGGAGATGTAATAACTGTTCACCGCTGCATTGGAAGACATCTTCAAGCTTCTGGACTGGAAAGGCTTTGGCATCAATGTCAATGGCGAGTACATCACTCACCTTCGATTTGCCGATGATATCGTAGTCATGGCTGAGATCATGGAAGACCTCGGTACAATGCTCGATGACCTCAGCAGAGTCTCTCAACAAGTGGGTCTGAAAATGAACATGGATAAGACAAAAATCATGTCAAACGCCCATGTTGCACCCACTCAATTGAAAGTTGGTGACTCTGCACTCGAAGTTGTAGAGAACTATATTAACCTAGGACAGACTATCCAACTAGGTAGGTCCAACTTCGAGAAGGAGGTCAATCGTAGAATCCAACTCGGCTGGGCAGCGTTCGGGAAGCTACGTAACATCTTCTCGTCCAAAATACCGCAGTGTCTTAAGTCGAAAGTCTTCGACCAGTGTGTGTTGCCAGTGATGACATACGGAACAGAGACGTGGTCGCTCACTATGGGCCTTATTAGAAGGCTCAAGGTCACCCAAAGGGCAATGGAGCGGGCTATGCTCGGAGTTTCCCTGCGGGATCGAATCAGGAATGTCGAAATCCGCAGGCGAACCAAAGTCACCGACATAGCCCGAAGAATTGCCAAGCTGAAGTGGCAGTAGGCAGGGCACATAGCTCGTAGAGCCGACGGCCGTTGGGGCAAAAAGGTTCTCGAGTGGCGACCACGAACCGGAAGACGCAGCGTGGGCAACCCCCTACAAGATGGACCGATGATCTTGTGCGGGTCGCTGGAAACTGCTGGATGCGAGTAGCGCAGGACCGGCAATTGTGGAGATCTTTGGGGGAGGCCTTTGTCCAGCAGTGGACGTCTTTCGGCTGATATGATAAAGATGATGATGAATGTACTTACTAACGATTTACTTTTGGCTACAAATATATGTATATGTATGTAGCAAAAATTAGTCAGGATACAGAATATAAAACATTATTTTTCTGTTTTGGTTCATGCAGTGGATATTATGTACTCACAGTTATATTTTTAACAGCTAATTGAATCAAAATTTAAACAAAATTACCATAATCAACTCGGTAAACGTAGAAACATTGTAACAAAAATATTATATTACATGCAATATAATAGGCGTAAAATATACCACGAAGGAAAATTTACTCAGGAAATCTATAAACCTATTATAATCTGTTGAAATGAAACCAGCCAAGTGTATTTCGGACTCGCACTTAAAGGGTTCCGTGCAATCGAGATACATTTTTTTATCTGTACTATTTGAAATTACAGCGGTAATAAAAAGAGATGCTCTGTGAATTTTTTAACTGTCTTATATAATTATTGTATATGTAATGTAATGTAAAGCGTAAATCAAATCTTGAATCGTGTTTTTGAGAAAAATATATTTTATATGCTACTATATAAAAATAAGTCGGGTTTTCCTTCCTGACGCTATAACTCCAGAACGCACGAACCGATTTCCACGGTTTTGCATTCGTTGGAAAGGTCTCGGGCTCCGTGAGGTTTATAGCAAAGAAAATTTATAAAATTTAACGCGGATAACACCGCGGGGCACAGCTAGTTTAATATAAAAACGAAAGGATATATTTATAATTAGGGTATTTCACAAACATACCATTAACGGACCAAAAGCCCACCCAGACCCAATACAACCATTTCTGTTTCACATAAAACAAGTAGTTCTCCTTTGCGGGGTTCGAAGGCCACTACTCTTACTACTCGTCCACTCTTCACGCAATTAAGATAAACAGTCTCACAAATAGTTGTCCTGTGCGGGAATCGTGCCCGGGACTCAAAGTGGTGAGGCGACAGTATTAACCACTGTGCCCTACGTGCAGTCAAAGCATTTCTTTCTCACATAATTTCTTTATGAAAAGTACATGCATATTTAGTTGTGTCTGTTCGGGTATAGGTATGGTCTTGAGTATGTTTTATAATCAATTAAGGTAATCAGGAGTTGAAAATTGATAGTGATGTTCCTTTTATAAAGGCCAAAAACAATTAGTCTCTGTGGTCCAGAAGCACGGCAATTTAACAGATAATTGGCCCAGATTATGAATAAATTAACCTTAACACACAATGAGGTTTTGTAGCAATATAATAGAATTTATATCTTGTAAAATTAAATAAAACATAATTTTTATGATTACCTGCAACATGTTAATTGAGTGTTAATTAATTAATGATGATATATAACTCAGTTTAGTATTTAGAGGTCGAGATGTACGTATTTTCTTAATAATTCTTGTTTTTTCCGTCGTTTTGCGATTTAGTAATCTTGAAGCATATGGTTTTTATGTTAATTTTAGCTTAAATATGTAGATGATAATTTTAAGCGCAATTTTTTTGTTCTATTAACGTAGACTAAATATTATCTAATTTTCCTGCTTTTGATTAATGTGTTCAGAACATACTACGATGATTTGAAGTATATTCATACTATTCATTTATTTATTTTTATTTATTCAACTAATTTCTTGCATAAAATTGCACAAAAACAACTTTACGCCTAAATCATTATCTACCATTCAACCTTGGGGTGATGCAGAGCAATCATGGTAGGTGCACTATAAATATAAAATATTGCTGGTGAGAAAATATACAAGCCACGTAAATTACAGATACGAAGAATATAAATAAATAAATAATTTATTATCTTTCACCAACAAATGTTTCTTATTCTAAGTAAGAATTAAGGTAAGTTAGTATAGGAACAGTAATTGGAGAAATAATTTAACAAAAATCTTGCCTTTTTGCCGTGCTATCACAACGAGCCTTTTTGGTGTATAGAAAGTGTAAAGACTACACGTGTGGCGCAGTGGTTAAGACAGCCGTCTCGCCACTTTGTATCCCAGGTTCGATTTCCGCACAGGACAACTATTAGTGAGACCCATGAATAGTTGTTCTGAGACTGATTAAATTGCGCGGCGCTTTTCTTAAGTAGCTGCATCGTGAGTGCAAGTTAACCCTTCCTATTACTAATTAGGTCATTCCATAAGGATACGGCGCGTGCCAGTCCGTCACGCGTCCGTCGCACGTCCCACCATCACGACAGGATCATTACACTGGATGACAATACACTCGTGCGCCGGTCCCGGTGGCGCCGGCTGAGGTGATTACCAATATTATCGTTTATTTCTATAAATAAATTTTGAATGCTAAATTTTGTTTAATTAGAGACTAGGTTTTTCCTATTATTATAGGAATCTAAAGTAATGGTGGCATTAGGCGCTGGCTGAGTTCATTGCGTTTAGTTGTTACGAGTAGACTATTCTGTAATTTTTCTACACGAACTTCGGATCTCACTCAGATGATCACACTTAAACTTGAAGCAATTACATTACTTTTATTAAAAATAGGGACACTATTCAGTTTTTTAGGTAATTAGTCTTATATTAGTATTCACCCCGCCGGATGCTAATAACGGGTTTAGAGTATAGCCTTACATCTGAGAATTTCTAACTGCAAATGCTAACAAATTTTGCCATTAGATAAAAAAAATATTTATATGATAAGTGGTGCAAATCTATTGCAACAATACTTCTCTATTGTTTACATTTGGAATTAATGTGACCGATTTTGGTATAAAAAGGAAAATGTATATTGCTGACATATCCTAATGCCCGGTGTAGCAGAGAAAGCCTCTTAAAAGTCTTAGGGGACTGTCCATAGAAGTGAAATCTATTTTTGCCACTTATCTAAATAATCTACAGTAGAATAGTTATACATATAGCTCATAGGAAGCGTGACGCGTCGCGTCAACGTATGAGCTATGACGCGAGTTTCACGCTTTTTGTTCACCCAAAAAGTACACGTATATACAGAGTATACATATAGCTCTTGGGAAGCGTGAAGTGACGATGACGCGGGGTTTCAGGCATTTTGTTCTGCCAAAAAGTTCACATATATATACCCAGTGTATGTACCTACTTATAGATCATGGGAAGCGAGACGTGAAGATGACGCGAGTAGTAGTATCGTGGGCATACCACAAGATGTCTCTGCTAGGCCTTATTTAAAAAAACTAGAAATCATGACCTCACCGTCTGTAGTTATTCTGCAAGTTGCATTATATGCAAGATCCAATCTTGGAAATTACACCGCGCATAATGAGATCCACTCATACAACACTAGAAACGCCCAAAAGATCACGTCAGTAATGCTCTCTAACCAAGTCATGTAAGCTGACACATGCAATGGGACCGACTGTATACAATAGGTTACCTTGTAATGTCACCGTGGCTCCGAATTTGTCTTGTTTTAAGTCTCGACTGAAGCATTGGCTTGTTGAACAAACGTTTTATAGTAATGACAAATTTTTGACGACGAATAAATAAAAACTACTGACTGTCTACAAATATGACTTCTGACTTCCTACATAAGATTCCGAATGACACGTTTAATGAGTTTATTTGTAAGTTGACATATAATTTTTTCTATAATGTATTACCAATATATTCTTTAAATTTAATATTTGACATGTAAAATAACTTTACCAAAATAAATGATTATGATTATGATTCCATAAAAAAAATTGCTCATTGTGCCTAAAGAGTTTTCACTTCATAAACAATCTATCCAATGTTCTTAAAGGCCATCAAAGCATTGGCGGCCCCTGTAGCGTTATGAGAGTCCATGGGAGGCGGTGATCACTAACCATCAGGTGACCAGCTGAACTGTTTATTACTGTAACTCTTTCTTAAATTCTCAGTACGCTATCCCCTGCAACTTGTAAATTGTCAGTTGATGACTATACTTAATAAAATTCCTCAACGTGCTATGACTAACATCATAGAAAAATAGTCAAAAATTTGCATTCAAGTCTCGGCCGCGTCTCTTTGGGCTACTTATGGACTTGATACTATACAACGAACGTTGACATGTATTATAACAATTAATAAACTATAATGTATTGACCAACATACATACATTTATTCCCATCAAACTATTTCAAACCTTGAATCATTATTCACAAGGTATAAATTCGTTTGCAAATAATATTGCGCCTGCAAAAGGAGGTTGATAGTTGTGATAAAAAATGATAATAAAGAGGCGGCATACCTTTTTAGTGGCGATGCCTCGAGATAAGACCGGTAACAAATATGTCTGTCTTAGATTTATAGACCAAGTTGTTATGAATGCGATTACGTAGGTATGTACCTTCAAGTACATAAGGCTACCGATCGAAGAGTGGGCGTCTTATTGTTTGCTAAAAATGGTATGGAGACGAGATTCCTCTCCATATTGTTTGAATTCTAAATAGGGGCACCATAGAATCTCTTATTCAATTTTTTGTTACATAACATTTTTACCTGAGAATAGAGGGGAGCGGGGCTCAAATCATCAAATAAAACTGTAAACTAGGTAACTTTTTGGACTTACTTAGTTGTTGATGATTGCATATCGCCAATCTCCGGCCTCCATGAGTAGCCCGACCAGAATAGGCCTGAGACGGTGGCGCGCCGTGTTCCGCGCGCGCCTCTCTTGAGAAGGGGGCCAACGGAAGTGGGACTCACTGAAAAATGGACCAACGCCTGTCCAGACTGCGGTGTAGCGAATCCCGTAGTCTGGAATGTTGGTTGGTGAGGAACACCGTGGGGTTTTAGTCGGTAAACCCAGCCCTACAATCTGGCTGGGAGTCCGACACACCCCGTCGCTTCCCCAGCGGCGGGACGATCCATAAAGGATTTCCCCACGTAAAAAAATGGCGCTCACAGACGTGGACACGCATGATTAGGGATCAGTTTATTTTTTGTGGTCCTTGACTTAGGGCGGTTACTGACGAGGCGATGTTTGAGAGAATCGGTTTTTGGGGACGATTTGTGGAATTATTTTGCTGCTGTGCTGCACGTCGGATTGGCGATGGGAGGGGCCATTTCATTGTAACAAATGCAAACTATGGGTCTTGGAGAATAATGGTAATCATGGCCCGTTAGCAGTCGTACTCTCGGCTGGCGCATACAATTCCAATTTAGGGATTTACTCGGTCCCAATAACAAACATTGTATTTCATAAGATTTCAAATTATTGTATTCACTTACCAAAATGTTAATGCAGTCAATCATTGAAACACAGAGCGACACTGCTTCCCATCAGTACGATGGATGAGATTGAGTTCTTCGCTGTCAGCCACGCAAACAGAAAGTCTTGGCAAAAACTCCCGCAATATATTCTTTTACCATGTCCATGCTGGACATACCGAGCTACCCCGAAGATCCCCACAACTGCCGCTCGTGCGATACCTACAACTAGCGGTGTCCAGCGACCCTCACAAGATCATCAATTAATATAAAATAATAATTATATAAATGTTAAGCCTTGTATACAACATGTAACATAATTAACGCACACGCTCAAACACCCCAATTAGAATATTATGTTGTAATCATAATACATACACTGAATTTTTTATTTAACATGTATATGCATTGTTATTTACTAAATTAGTTGCTTTGAATAAAGTTTATTTTTCTTTATTTTGTATTGAATGATGTAATTTGTATGAAAACAAATATAGCTGCTATTTTAAAGTCTTATTACTTTGAATTACGGTCCATTTCAATTTGTTTTGGCTGTACAAGGTCAATATGACAATAATTTCCGTAGTTTAAATTTTTTGGGATAAAAAATTACCTATATTAAAAATGATATAAATCGATTCAGTAAACGATTATGAACAAACTATTTTCAGGATGTGCGTTAATTAAGTTACATGTTGTATATCAGGACTGTTTCTACCACAAACTACAATACCGACTGACTGGTACTACAATATGCTAAAAACTTATTTGGATAGTATAGGTGGATAATAAGAGCCTATGCACACCACATTTTATAAGCGCGCCATTGACGCGCGTTTGTAGTGATTCAAACAAACACCAAATTGCTCTGTAGGATAAAAGCGCGCCGTCGACGCGCGTTTCTAAAAAGCGCGTCAACGGCGCGCTAAAAAAAACGTGGTTTGCATAGGCTCTAAGTGTCTTTGTTTTTATTTTATTTTTGTTGTTATTTTATTTTTTTCTCTCGGCGCAATTTTTGAACAAATCAATTATTTTCTTCTTCTTTTTTTCGAAGTGGCTCATAGCAAAGTGGTGCAAGGAAACTACAACCTTCCTCTAAGAGAGACTTTTGTTTTGCTAGTCCAGTAGTCATAGCTCGTTGCTCGTCCTTGTTCGGCTTGTTCTCTTTGTGTGTATAAATACTTCACGTCACATCGCTATCCACCTGAGCTACGCCGGGAGAGGTCACGAAAATGAAGTGATACTTACTACTCCTGGATATTTTAGCGTGATCACTCAGCTTTCTTACACATCTCTGGAGAAAATGCAGCCTAAACCCAAAATAAAATTCCATTGTATTGGTGTTTCCCAACTACCAGAAACAAAATGAGCGCTCGATATGGGAACCTTTAAAAACCCACGGCAGTATTGTGGCCAAAGCAACGTCCAGACGTCGTCAATGTACCATAAATGATACACAAATACCACCAAGCAGGTCAAACTCCTCCCACTTACTATTCAGTGCGCGTACGCACATCAGCTACTGTTCCACGAAGCTACATCGAATGCTCAGATGCACATTTGCATGCACCACACTTTTGCATGACATCTAAAGAGCATACGTGATGGTGGACAAATTTGGAGCGCTTTATAATTTTGTTTATGGTGAAGATCAAAAGATAACTGCCGAAGAAATTTAGCGACTTTGTAAAACAAAGAAGCAACGATATAAACTGGAAATAATATTTCTTGATTATACATTGTAGGAAAACTACAGACTTTTTAAGAAGGTAAACTTGTAAAATTGCTCGACCAAAATGCACAATTGGATGACCAGTTCAAACGAAACGCTTCCTTAAGTGATTGAAAAGACTATATTAAAAGAAAAATATTAACTAAATTGATGACTACTGCATTCTTTATTGTAAGGGCAGTGGTTACCCTGGTGACGGTATTTTTCAACCCACCCATTAGGCCTCATACATGGCTTATCGACTGTCTAACTACAACAACCGGGACCGATAGCTTAACGCACCCTTCGAAGCACAGATCCACTCGAAATTAAACCACTTTGATGGTCAACAATCTACAGACTGACCGCGTGCATAGGTGCTTCACCTCGATTGATCACTTACGGTCCAGTGAGCGCGACTGCCTGAGAGAATGATTACTATAACTTAGTTACTGGGCTTCTTCCGAGGCGTAAAGTTCTCAGAAGGCCCAATTTGCCCCGTTGTATGGTAATGCCGAGGGCTTGACTTAAAAAAAGGCCAGCTCTATGGTCATGAGAAGCGTCCAGCGTTCAAACATACCGCGTACGCGCATGAACCACCTGCTGCGGTGTTTCCTCAGCGCTAGGACATAGGTCCTTCTTTAAACGAGGTTTAAAAGTACTAATCTCACGGTAAGCAGCGGTTGGCTGAGCCCCAGTTTCATCAGATGGGCCGCTAGCTCGTCTCCCTCGAAAAGTAATAAAAATAAATCGGGTTGCATGATGTATTAAAATTAACTAATTAATTACTATTTAATTTTCAGATTACAGATAGAAGTTATTACATTGATTACGAACCTGTAACATTGCTTGTCTGCAGTGCATAATCGGATGACATGCTTTAACTTGATGCGTAACTTCCTTCAGTAATACGTGATCGAATTAAGTAGAAAACATTAAATGTGGTCTTTCTAGATGAATATACCTGAGTAGTTTAAATGATTCCAATGATTCAAATCAATGATTTCATTACTGTCAAACTTGTAAAATTGCTCGCCTGGTTTTTTGCAATTTTATAAGATTTATGTTGAGTTCATTTTGTTCATTTTTTTTTATTTCAATTAGTCAGTTTAACAAACTATAAAGAGAAATTATAAGTTAAGCCACACATTTCTTTATTGGCCACGTGTGAATTTTTCAAGTGACATCATATGTATTTTTATAATTATCGTTTTGAATTACTTCAATGATTTTAGGTGAAATGACCACCATGTTGAGTTGTATTTAGAGTGGCTTACATAGAAAATAACTAGTGGCTAAGATAGTATCATTCAGACGCTCGTTAATTGTGGCTGACTTAGTCATTTAGATGGCAATGTAAATTTTTAGAGGCAAATAGTGCTATTAAAAAGAAGTAACTATGTTTACTTATCGCCCTGTTTAAATAGTTAATATAATATTGTGTCTTTGTGTAAGCTTTCAATGAAAAAAAAATTGTTTTTATATAATTGGACTACAGATTCTAAAGATACGTTTGATTTTCCTCAGTATTGAAGTTAAAGATTCCTAAATTCCTCAGATTAAAGTAAATTGACAGTGCTCTGTATAATTTGTACGCCTTGCAAGGCAAAAAATAGTGATACAACACAATTTTTATACCATGTAATATGGTACATGGAATAATGTACCTATGTTTAAGTTAATTATTTATTAAGTTTATTATTTTCTACTGAATTAATATATACCTAGTTTTCAATAATGTGACATTTATATTATTCACAGCGCGGCGGTTATTCTATTACTGTCAAATTACTCGTCCGGAGTGCATAATTTTAGGACAGGTTCTAATGGAGTTTAATTTCCCGCAGTACTACGTGACTGAATTAAATTGCATAAAGCTGTTCAACTCTTTTCAATTAAATAGTAGTTTATATGCTTTCAATGATTGATTTTTAGGATTGTATATATACATATACATATATAAGTCGAGATAGCCTATTAAGACCGTTGGATTGTGGAGTCAGTCTTGGGTGCAAAGCGCGCTGAATACTGAGTTTTGGAGTTTATATGTCCATGAGAAATTAATTATGTCATCCTTAAAATGTCATAAGGTGATGCATGGCTGAGAGTTTTCCGACCATGTTTTTGAAGGCATGTGAAGTCTGTGAACCTGCACTAGATCAGTGGAGAAGCGGTCTCTGATTGTGTGAGGAGGCGATTCCCATCAGTAGGAAAGTGCCTACATAATAATAATTATTTATTTCGGACAACATACATCCATATAATTGTTAGTATTGTAATAACTTAAAACTATGGTAGTGATTAAATATTAATTTTGAAATTTCCGTCTGCCATCTGGTGCAGCTGACACGCAGCAGTGGAAACGTGGCCAATACCTCAGTAGTGGACAGTCAGGTCTCTCACTAATGAGGTGAAGGATGCTATTGGTGCTCCCTCGTATGCGACGCATCAAGGAGGGGATTTCGATACAATTATCATCCTCTTGCTGATAATTGTATCGAAATTATCAGTGATCGCCTCCGCATGCATACCATGATGCGCTGCAAAATCTTGGCAACTTCAATAGCACCCTCAGCGCGATACAATTATGTTACAATAATAGCGTAATTATGACCTTACCTGTACAACGTGCAAACCTGCGGGCCAGCATGTTACATCGGAGTTCGGACCAACAACGCTCTCCGTTATCTCTCCATGTCTTCATCTTTTAAATACTCGTCAGGATGTGACCAAGGTATTTAAATTGAGTGACTCTGTTTAGGGTCACGCCGTACAAGTAAACCGGGGGGATTACTGCAGGTTTCTTTGTTCCAACTCTGAAGACCATCATCTTACTTTTCTTTACATTATATACTAACCCATGTGTATTTCTCACATATCTCCTGCAGTCGTCTGAGTTCCCTCATTGAAGAGCTCAATAAAACGGCGTCATCAGCGTAATAGAGGCTGTTTACAATTGTACCCTCACTTGAGCATCCGATACCTGTTTCGCCGAGCTCCCCAACCAACTCATAAATTACATCGAAATAATTCGATACTCGTTGAACTAACCTGCAGGTATAATCTCAAAATTAAATGTACTTAAGCAACTTTGTAGTAAAAGTACAAATAATATTTTCTATATTTACAAACTTCTTCATTTTCAGTGATATTTTGCTAGCAGATATGATAATCTTTAAAATGTAAAAGCTGAGT
Source organism: Pseudoips prasinana (assembly GCA_951640165.1). Classification (NCBI taxonomy): domain Eukaryota; kingdom Metazoa; phylum Arthropoda; class Insecta; order Lepidoptera; family Nolidae; genus Pseudoips; species Pseudoips prasinana. Next base: position 14,404,300 of record OX621254.1, read on the forward strand.
TCTTGTCGGTATAGAAGGTTCTATAGTTCTCTCTCTCCTGCAGCTTTTAACCGTTCAACTGCGATCGTTCCATCCCTGTCATTATTTTTTAACCATGGTGAGAAGATTGATCACATTGCCTTCATTGGATAATGCTGATTTCATGCCCCATTTTTTCGACACCTAGTTCGTAATTTTTACCATCTTTGCCCAACTTTATCATTATTACCATTCTTAGGTCATAGCTAGATGCTCACATCGGTCCTTCAGTGATGGGTGAGGTTAAGCAACTAGGCTCGCGGTCAGTGCATAGATGGGTGACCACTAAAGTGGTTTAATTTCGTAGCGTTTCCATGCGTCGGAGGGCACGTTAAGCTATTGGTCCTGGTTGTAGCCATTAGGCAACAGTCGTTAAGCCATGTCTGAGGCCTAATGAGCGGCTTGAACAACTCTGACACCAGGGTAACCACTGCCCATATAAAAAGTAGTAAGTACTATTATTATTCAAACAAATACAAATCTTGTTACAACCTAAGGGTATGTTGTAGTTTATTAACCATTAAGTTCTAACAAGACCTAACAACCAGTTTCGAAATACCTTGATAAAGATAAAAAAAAGCTAAGAGAAACCGAAGCAAAAATTCCAAGTTCTTAGTCAAAGATTTTAGTATAATCTTCCGTTGGATTGGAACATTCTCAACATCCCACAAGTGGTCTTGTTAAGATCGTGGAGAGCATTTATCTAAAGGTGTGGACGACCTTTTAGTTCTTATCGAGCCAGTTGCACCGGGAATGTTGCCATTATCATGGCACGCGCCGATGTCCATAGAGCAGCGGAGTCTTAGAAGTGGCAGATTAAAGATAGCTATGTAAAAATAATAGTTGTAGTTTGCTGTGTGGTGACGACGCCGAATATCATCACCCCATCTCATCCCAGAGTACGGGCAGAAGCTTCTTTCCGAGTACAGAAACAATAATAATACGAGTAATAAGCGTCTAAGCTCTAGTAATCCTTTATATGAATCTAGGTAGTGAAGAACGGTAAAAACATTTAAGTGAAGCAAGCAGCATATATAGCAAAGATATGCTATTCTGTTTCTTCAGTAGCATTATTGTGTTTATGTTGTGGTCCTGGATGTGAGTAAGGTCACCAGAGCTTACCGGTGAGCGAGGAAAGTGGTGACTTTTGACAAGAGTGTCGCATATGCGGCTACCATAATCATAAAATCTGACAACAATTATACCCACCTGATGCTAGGTGGACTTAGTAGGCCTCTGACATGGCTGAATTACATTTGCCACCTAGTGGTGGCTTGCACAACTTTGACACCTGGGTAACCACTTAATTATAAAAGAAAGTCATAAGAGCTCGAGTAGTTGAGGTTAGATAAATAAAAAATAAATAAACCGACATATTATTTAAATACTCTTAACTTAATATAATAAATAATACGCCTGCCAACTCTATTCATACGAGCTCTACGTATTGGGATGTTGGATTCATCCGCAGAGTATGTGACGGACAGACAGACGTTATCTGTAAAAAGGTTGTAAAACAGAGGCCCTTTAAACTTAAGATTACGTCCTCTTAAATCTTAAGACAAAGGGTTTGGAAGGGCTATGGAATGCTACTAGATTGACTTGTTATTTACGATGTCATTGATTGGGGTACTTAAGCATTACCTAACTGATTATGTTTCTATATAAATGTATTTTGTTCTAGGTACCTGCTTGCTGCTCGTCTAGTTCATAGCTTGCGCGACATTAATGCCAAGAATTTGTAATTCATTTTTAATTTTTTATGAGAAATACAATTGTTATGGACACACAAATAGACACCTTCGAAAAATGTACTTTAATCATCTTTTAGATTAATATTTACAAATATTGAGATGGTCACAGACACACACACATTTAACCTTACCACATGTATGTTATACTTTCTTTAGGCTGCTATTTAAGTTATTTTTAATACCTATATTAGACGATTTTTTCAATCAAGTTATTTTAAATGTACTTATAACATTTTTCGTTTTTACTTCGGGAGAGAAAACAACTAGAGAAAAAGAAACAACGACCAAAAATATAAAAAAACAATGTCTCACAGTCTTCCGTCTCATTCTCACACTCACTTGTCCGATATTTTTTACAACTACTATTTTTTAAATAAGTTATGAGTTATGAGCCCATAAATATTTCCGAGATACCTTTTTAATTAGGTATACTCATATAAAAATATGTTTGTTTTTTTATTCATCATCATCATCATGTCATGTTATTCATAATCGCCACGCTTGGCAGACGGGTTGGCGATCGCAGTTTGATGGTCATAGTTCACAGAAAAACGCTGCTGCCCGTTCTGTGGTAGGTATTCCTTCGATCGATTTCTACGCCCCCCACGGGATCAGATGGGGTGATGATATTCTATGCCGTCACCGCACAGCAAATATAGATTTAGTTCAGTGTTATAAAATATCGACTAACTGCGCTGCTGCCTGCAATTACATAAAATTATATCACAAGATTTGATTTCTATCATTTATCTGTAGATTTGCTACGTAAATGGGGAAAATACTCCGACGTAATTCCGGTTTCTCCTATAAATTAATATGTTATAACAATAGCACACGGAACAAAGCATTTAACTTTTATTTTATTGCAACCTCTTGGTAAAATCAAATGAACTCTGCTTATAGTACAGTCGACGACACAATCAAATGCACCTATATTCCTGCAAATAAAGAATTCATTCACTCATTCATTCAGAATCGTGATACACTCGCCGCAAACCGACCTTTAGAGGAATCCCTACTGTCTACTTCTCTAAGCATACGTGTGAAAAGGAAAACAATACTAAAATGCACAAATTGCTTTAGATCCTCCAATTTGTTCTTCAATACAAAACCGAATTAGATTTGTTTTTAGTAATCATAGCCAGATGCTCTGTAAGGGATTGGTGAGGTCAAGCAACTAGGCTCGCGGTCAGTCCATAGATGGGTGACCGCTATAGTGGATTAATTTCTGAGCGTCTCCGTACTTCGGATGGCACGTAAGCTGTCGGTCCCGGTTGTAGCCATTAGGCAACAGGTGATAAGCCATGTCAGAGGCCCAATGGGCGGCTTGAGCAACTCTGACACCAGGGTAACTACTGCCCATACGATAAGTAAGTAATCAGACGAAATACGATCACAAGAGATCAATTGCCCGAAGAATTGGCAAGCTGAAGTGGCAGTGGACGGGGTGCACAGCTCGTTGAAACGACGACCGCTGGCGCAGAAAAGCCTCAGCATGGGGAAGCCCACACAAGATAGACCGATGATCTTGTAAAGATCTCGCTAGAAACCGCCATGCAGGTAGATGCTTTGTCCATCAGTCGCCTTTCAGCTGATATGATGATCCAATGTTTTATTTAAATATTTTTTTCAATGAAGTGTACATCTTCTTCTAGACCAATCTATATTCATGATCTAATATGAAGAGCTAGCCGATACAACCAGAGAGAACTCAGGCGCAGAACCGACGGCTTAACGTAAACTCCAAAGCACACAAGTCTTTCTAACCACCGACTCTTTAACTCCGAGCCCTACTGAGACCAAAAAAACGAGTGTGCTTTAGACTTTGAACTTATCTCCCTCTCAACTTCCCTTCACCTCGCCCGATCACACTTTTCGTAACGCTCTCGTCACGCATTCACCAGCTTACTCCCAACAAGTTTTACTTCAAAAACAGAAAAAACTAATCGTCCGATTTAAAGTGCCTTGCGTAAGCTACCGATATACGAAGGGGGCAGGATGTCCAAGAAAAAGAGATTCTCCGGAGCAATGTTTATCCACCATGTTACATGATGATGACTGTACTTTGTAGTACCTAGTGATATAATTTTGTAAGATTCTCTGACTTTTCAAGGAAGCACCTAGCTTTATTTTTGCTTAGCATGAAGGGTTAGTTAAAAGGAGGTTAGAATAATCTGAAAAACTCATGCGATAAGATTTTAACGTTGTAAGTGATTGATGCACTTTATGGAATTTTTGACCTTCTTTCCTCTCATAGGATACTACTGTTACGCTACTACTTCAGGAACACTCAAGAACACGGGAATGGTTGAATATATGCAAAACGATTTTATTTTGTCCGTGCGTAAATGACTATAGGCGCCAAACTCTTTAGTCCCATGTTGGCTTAAGGCTTAAGTGATGTATTTAAATAATGTTTATTTATTTATTTATTTGGCACAGTACACATGTCAGCCAAAGTACGTCTACCGCTGGGCAAAAGCCTTCCCAAAGAATGGGCTGATATGCCATTATCGCCACGCTTGGCAGACGGGATGGCGATCGCAGTTTGATAGTCATAGTTCACAGAAAAACGGTTCTGCCCGTTCTCTGGTAGGTATTCTCTCGGTCGATTTCTACGCCCCCCACGGGATGAGATGAGGTGATGATATTCTATGCCGCCACCACACAGCAGTACACAAAATAACAAATATACGATACAAGTAGCAATGTAACAATCACTTACAGGTAAACACCACATGGGTAATTAACAAATATCACCGGTCACCGTAAATCGACGGTCACCGTAGCCTAGTTGGTAGTGCTCCTGCCTACGAAATTGGTGGTCCTGGGTTCGAATCCCGGTAAGTGCAAATATTTGTGTGATGAGCACGAATATTTGTTTCTGAGTCATGGATGTTTTCTATGTATTTAAGTATTTATCTATCTATATAAGTAGATATGTATATCGTCGCCTGGTACCCATAGTACAAGCTTTGCTTAGTTTGGGGCTAGGACGATCCGTGTGACATTGTACCTAGATATTATTATTATTATTAAATAGATTAAATAGTATGCTAACCTAAGACTGCATTACGCATATTTAAATAGAACAGAGGACAATTGGAAAACATGAAAAGAAATACTAATAAAAGAGAATTTCATAGACTCTTGTGACTATCCTTATTTAGAGGAGAGGTCAGAGTCTTCGCGTATTGTCATTGAACGACAGTTGCACAAAACGCCCCTAAAAGGCTATTACCTTCTCATTCATCTCTTCGTCTGAAACACTCCAGGGTCGAGGTTTGAACCCCAAAGGGGGTGACGTCCGGCGCGGGCACTTTGATGTTGTTTTATTTGCTTAATAGATGCTCGCCTCTATTGCCAGGGTAGCAGTGAAAGAAATTAACTAAGTAAGTTAATTTAAAACGTCATGGTACAAAAATTAGTATAGGTAGTATACTACTCGTACTAACAAGGCGCTATTGTTATATTTTGATGTTCACACAGCCCACGCGTGCGCACTACGTTCACAGAGCGAAATCCCGCAGCCAATCAAATTTGAGACAATAATTAGAAAATCATTAGACTTGCCTCCAGTTCTATATACCATCATCAACTAACTATTTCACAAGGTACTTGACCTCTCGTAATTGTAATAATTCAATCACCCCAATTGTTATGGGACAATGGATGTACGACATAGCTTTCGGATTTCGTACACCAAAGATGGCGGCGCCGAAAATGTGAGCCACCTTTCTTTGCGTTGATGTTTGACAAGTTATACTGCTAAATATGCGCCGTTTATTTCTTAGTCATGATAGATACCGTTATAATGTTGCATTGAATTTATATTGACATTCGATATTTAAAATTTAATACTGTCATTAGTACTAAAGTGCAATTGGCTTCAGTTAAGTTGTCAATTGTCTATATATCAAACATTACTTTAGAGCCGTATTTAATTTATTCATGTACTTAATCTTCTCATCATCTCTAGTCCACCCTAAGGTTATCTGGAGGAGAAAGCTGACTTTTAACATCCATCTAAAAATGTAAAGTAACTACAAAACAGGCTTGGGTAGTAAGTGCAGAAACATTTGCTGAAAGTAACTTGTACATTAGATTTGCTAAAAAAAATTCTTTTTAAATTTGGAATAGTTGTGCAGATACATAGGGCTAGGGCGTACCGAAAAGTTCCAGAACTGGCCACTTTCATTATCAATATTTAAATACTAAATTACGTCATTCGGAAATTGAATTCTGGTTTTAAAATGCAGTTTTTTTTCTAGTTATTTTTGTCACTGGTGTTTACCTTCTTCTTCTTACATACATAGATCTAACTCGCGAAAAATTCTGTGACTTAGGTAGGTACTATGAGTAGATTGTCGCCTCAGCAGTGTTAAGAGCCTTCAAACTGCTCTTACAGTGGACAGTATGGCCTAATAAATTATTCCTTAGCTTGAATATATTTCATGCTAAGATCAAAGTTATATATTCTAGAGAACCATAAAAATGGTTTCATCTACAAAACTTTCGTTGCAAACTCGCATTCATAACTTCATAAGCACCTTAGAGATACAATAAATTGCTATTATTGTTTGTCATTATAAAATGATGCAAGAGTCCAGATATTTTATATCTATATAGAAACATTGGTTAAAATTGTATACTGATCAAGAATATACATATTTCTTTGTATTAGTCATCTTCAACTTTAAAATGCAGTCCATTACTGGCCAACAGCAGGGCAAGAGATACTACCTACTCACAATAAGATAGTATAGGCCATAGTCCACCACATTGGCTTAAAGCACAGATTTCGGAGATGCTGATTTTGGAGAGCTCCCAGGCATGCAGGTTACCTCAAGATATTTCGCTTAACTTAAGATAAGATACTTAATTTTGAACTCGAAAAGTCAGTGGCGCACGCCTTGGTTTCGAACTCGAGACTACTGACTCCATAGCCCAACGATGTAATCACTAAGCTAACTTCTGCTCAACTTCAGATTAGCTCTTATAAATAAACGTCGGCATGTTGCACGCGAATGTATCCTGTAACCTGCTAATACACTCTTGAACGTCTAAGTACTGTACAAAGTATATTTTAACTGCTACATACTTGCAGTTGTTTGTCATTTGTTTCTTTCTCAATGGTCGAGTAGATAGTGACCTATTTCGCGGACCGTTGTCTATAACCACCAGTTCAGAAGCTATTCATCTCCCGTGTTCTCATGGTGTACCTTACAATTGTATACACAATAGAATGAGTGGTCCACAGTGACATACTGAGCTTACGTAAAGCAGGGTTTAACTTTGATTGTGGAGTTGTACACAACTATCGACACAAGATTTCAACTTTTCGTCACATTTAAATTCTATTTAAACAAAATTAATGTAGGACATTTCCAAATTCCCTATTGAATAAAAATAATCTTCTGCCTTATTCCATGTCCTTTGGCGTCGGTTCTCATCCTAATCTGTTGCGGCTAGCTACCAGACTTATTCGAACTTTCGCCATCTGAAACAATTAAAGAAGTGGTTATTAAAAAAAACTTGAGAGGTGTCAAGAGATACCCGGATGGAACGAAGTTATTTTTTATTATGTACAAAAAACTTGTATACACTCAACAAAAATAATCGTCGCGACACCACACTGTTCAATGCGAAATAGAAAGACGAAACGAAAATATCTGAAATATCTATAAAGAGAGAGAGACAGAGAAACATGCGCACGCCGCACGGCTTACAATACCTTACTATAGCAAAAAGTGTCGTTACAAATTTTCGTCTTAATTTTCCGTCTAGCCCCCTTTCGCAACGCGCTATTAGGAACTTCGTTCCAATAAATAAACATCTTGGGACAACTAACGCACGACCATCTGAACCCAAACTAGGCATAGCCTGCACTATGGCAACCAGAGACCTGCTAAACATATTTATAGTATATTTCTGCATATTATAGATAAATTTTACCGACACAGAATAAATAATCGTGCTCATCATGCAAAGATTTTTCCTAAATGAGGATCAAACGACCTCTGCCTTAGCAGCCAGCGTCACAAACCACTAACCAACAGCCCAGTCTAAGAAGGGTAGACCAGGTGTTGGATTTTATTCGGCTTCTGGTTACTTGTAACGATTGTTTTAGCTGTTCTCATAACAACCGGGACCGACGGCTTAACGTGCTCTTCAAGGCACAGAGTGTACCCATCAAACAACGAGACCACGAAACAAATCTTTGTTTTTACACAAAGATTGTTTGGTGTGAGACTTGTTATAAAAAAAGTTCTAGGTTGTGTGTTTTTAAAACTTCTTTTTATTTTTCTAGGTATTTTTTAAGACGTAATCCGCAATACGGAAATAAAACCCTGTATAAGAGGGACTTTAAGAACATGCATATGGCGGACACATAGTACACCCACACTTAGAACTTGAATGATTGCGTCACACAAATAGTTTTTCTGTGTGGGACTCGAACTCGAAACGAAGGCACCGAGGTAGTAACGATGCAAGAACTTCTGGGCTCCACGTCTCAAGTACTTGTACACAGAGGACGTCCACGTCACCTCACAGAATTTTCCAAATTTTGTATTTTTTACAACTGGCGTTGTGCACTTTATTGGGATGTGTAAAAAATGTTATACTCGCGTCAAAACACGTGACCTAATCGAATATTCGTAAGACGGAAGGCCTGCTTTTTTTATTCACACTGGCCATTTACACACTCACATGAACGCATTTTTTTTTTATTTATGTTAGATTTTTTACAGCCGATTGCCTAACTAAATATAGTTCTATTTTTAAATTTTATTCCCACCGTAGGGAGGGAAGCAATTAATATACATAAGTATTTATCACCCAAAGGTGGGAAATAGCATTTTCCATTCGCTACTCGGATCAAATAAACATTACTTTCCGAGTATGAGAAATGAGAAAATAGTTTTCACTTCTATCGGCAGTCCCCAAACACTGCCCCGCGTGTATTTTTACTAATAAGTTTGCTTTCCTGAAACCGGTCAGTTAAGAACGTTTCAAAAAATTAGGTATTCACATCGCATCCCTACAATAATATTATTGTAACTCGTACCAATAATGAGTAATGTATGACAAAAAGCTTACGCAAAGCTGTTTACCATATTCAAGTTTTCCATCAGTTTTGACACAGGCATGCCGATGATGGTTTGTTTGCTAATTTATTGAAATACATTGTATTGTCAAACGTTCCATGAAGATCAGAATAATAGCAGATTGTGTGCTATTATTACTAGGTATGTTATTAGTAATATCTAAGTTTAGTGCTGGAGTATGAGGATAAAATATTTATTTAAATATTTTGTAACACAATGGGTGAGGTTAATGATGTTGTTGTTGTGGATCTAAACGGTATTGTATCGATTAATTAGGCGATGATTGTATGTAGGTAAATAAAAGAATATTAGGAGTTTAACAGGGACTAAGCTTAACTATCAAATTAAATTAAATAATTTAATGCAGGTCTATGTTCGATACAACCTTTTTGTGGGGTTTAAGAATATAATATATGGTTTGCCTTCGCTTAAGTGAAATTAAATGCTTTAGGTTTAATTAGCTAGACTATTTGGTCCCTGATGAATATCCTTATATGTACTCAGAATATCTCTGCATTAGACCAATACATTCCCTCGCTATTAAAATAGTGTATATATTTAAAATCTAGAAACAATTTTTGTATGTTTTGTTTTTATCCTTAGAACTTTAGCTTCGGATAGAAAGACAAAAAATATAAAACATTAAAGTTCCACTATTGTAATTTTTCGTAGAGATCTTTAATTATTTTGAAAATAAGATACAGTTTAATGATACTCACATAAAAATGGATGAATCTTGAAACGTTCTATAGGTGCAAGCATTTTTTAATCTGATTCGTAGTTTTTGAGTTTATGTCATAACAAAACAAACAAACAGACATTGAATGAAATCTTTTCTCTTTAATAATATATTAGTTTACATAGATTAATCGACGTTTACAGTGTTTTTACACCATACTGTTAACTTATGAGTGTGTGTGTGTAAATTTTATGTTTAAAATGATTATTTTCTTTTTGGAAATAGCCTAAAATTATTCAAAATGTGTCGACCGCATTGTAAAACACTTAACAAGTAAAGTGTATATCTGCGTGCCGTGTAATCCTAGACAGATAATAGAATTAACGGCGCAAGAGACTGTCCCACGCGTAATGTCGTACTTCATGACTATTGTATGACATCGTAAGTAGCGAACCATGTTTCTCTTATACATATATCTGTTTGCGGGATTTTACATGAAAAAGTACATAGCCAATCATCTCAGAACTTCATTATTTAAAAAAAAAAAGCTTTGAATAAAGCTTTAGCACATAACGTCCATATAGAATCAAGTCACAGTCCGGGACTCAAAGGGCAACCCTTTGGCACGAGTTAATTTGTTCCTAGTCTTATTTGCTAGATGGCTTGAACTCCCGCTTGCTTCTATCGTCAGATGAAATAGTGAAAGCCTCCTAGAGTATTTGTAAACGTCATCTAAATAGAAGAATCTGGCTGGTGACAAATAAATTTACTTCTTGTTTCATCAATCGCAGCCTACGTTAATAGCTGAGAAATAGTATTTCTCTACATCGAACCTTTTAACACTAGAAGGCTTAGCTTACCTATGGAAGTCAAACAATGTATTTAATATTTATTTTATAAGTAACATTCGCATCTTGAGACTATACTTATTACATCCATGGCACCTGACTATTCAAGCGTCGGCGATAAAAGGAGTAGGTTAACCGTAGGTATGTATTATGTACGTAATTTGTTTGAAAGTTACCAAACTGAATGAGATTTTCATACAGTTTATCGATCGATTCATAGGCTATAAACCAATTTTGTGTTATTTTACCAACATTGGTCGCCGCACTAAAATATTATCGTTTCCAGCACATTTAAAATACACATACTTTGCTTATGCAGAGGAGTCTTAAAAGTCGGCCAAGTTGCTAGTAGCCACTTACAATAAAATGAGTATTATATATATACTCTTTAAAATCTACTGTTTAAAATACAAAGAACTCGTAAGGACATAAAACGTAAATGAACGTAAATGTGAACATAGTGCGTAATGTATGCATATAATTTTATTTCAGCAATACAGCACAACAAGTATTGTAGGCCTAAATACTTAATAAATTGGCCTAACGACTATATTCGACGACTTCAGCCGAGACCGTAGCTTAACGTGCCTTTCAAAGCACGCACTTAACCTCGCAGATCACTTGCGGATATATATTGCGAATATAATATTTTTACATTTTAGTATGTACATTTGCTACTTACTCTTCCTGGGAACCTTCTTCTAGATGTTATGATATTGTAAAAATTAAGGGCAGCTGTGTGTGACAGCATATAATGTCACCACCCCATTTCATCCCGTGGGGGGCGTAGAAGTCATCCCGAGGGAATATCTCCCAGAGAACGCGTTTCTCTGTATACTACCACCATACTGCGATCGCCAACCCGGCTGCCAAACGTGGCGATTATGGCATATCCCTCCAAATGACGAACACAACTCCATTGTGGAAATCGGTCACCATAGCCTAGTTGGTAGTGATCCTGCCTACAAAGCTGGTGGTCCTGGATTCGAATCCCGGTAAGTACAAATATTTGTGTGATGAGCACGAATATTTGTTTCTGAGACATGGATGTTTTCTATGTATATAAGAATTTATCTATCTATATAAGTATGTATATCGTGGCCTGGTACCCATAGTACAAGCTTTGCTTAGTTTGGGGCTAGGATGATCTGTGTGACATTGTCCCTAGATATTATTATATTATATTATTTTGGTGAGGCCTTTGTCTAGCAGTGGACGTCATTTGGCTGAAACGATGATGATGATTGTCACATTGCAATGCTGCCAGCCTTTTGGGCACGTTCCTTATCAACTATGAGAAGGAATTTTGCCGCAATTTAATTCTAATTTAATTTATATTTATGTGGGTGTAGGTTTAGTTTATTTATATATTTTACTTGTGTATATTGTTAGTGTTTTAATATTAAATAAGTTATTGATTAGTTATTTAGGCTCTCATATGCATATAACCTTTGTAAACAATACAAAACTCTTTATTGTACACCAGACATTAAAATAATTACAAAACTTGGTTTTCGAACTTTTCTTTTCTGTGTACTATTAATAATAAGAATATATCTTGATTATTATGTACATGTTCTGAAGTTTATGGTTTTACTCCACTGAAACATTAACTTACTATTATATGCTAGTTTTAAGAAATAGAATTCCTAGATTTTTGTGTGTTCTTTGTTTTTGTAACCACTTTCATTAATATCCTTATAAATAACGAGAATATCCGACTTCAACTAAATTTATAATCGATAATCCCGCAAGCAATTTCATTCACATAAACTTACTCTATATATTTTCTTATTCAAAACAAAGAGTTTTCATTTGATATTTTCGTGTAAAAGTATCCAGATAGCGGTGTCCACAATTCTGGCAAGGGAAGCCGCATTTATCCAGTTTTTAAGCTGGGCATAAAAAAGCCCTCTGAGGGGAGTGCGCCAAATCGATATGCAAGTAAAATGTACACCTGGAGTGACCATGCGTTGAGCATTTGTGTGGACAGTCCTGATGGAGAGCTAGTACAAATTTGAATAATAATAATAATGTAACATTTATTTGCCGAACAAACACAGGTATAGGAACACAGATATATAGATGTTACAATAATATAATAGATTCTAGCTAAAGGTATGTAAATACACGTGAGGCGCAGTGGTTCGCCACTACGTGTTTCGGGTTCGAATTTTCCTGTATGGGTATCGAACCCGGGATACAAAGTGGCGAGGCGACTTTCTCAATATTTCTTTTATGTAAGAGTTACTATTGTTTTAGATTGACATTTATTTGCTATTGGTATTGAATATGATTCCACCGGATTTAATATTCATTATGTTTCGATTTATTGCAAACTTTCTCTATTGCCATTATGTGGAACCTACAAAGTCTTATTTATATGAATATAATTATTTCTGATGGCAAGTCAGACGATCGTTAGAATATCATTTACTTGGGACAACTTAAAGTGTCAGTTCATCATTACAGCTAAATAAGTCCACTGCTGGACAAGCCTCCCTCAAGAATCGTCTTGGGGGGATATGCCATAATCGCCACGCTTGGCAGGCGGGTTGGCGATCGCAGTAAGATGGTCATAGTACTCAGAAGGAAGCTGCTGCCCATCCTCTGGTAGATATTCCCTCGGGTCGACTTCTACGCCCCTCACGGGATGAGATGGGGTGATGATATTCTGATTCAAGTGTCAGTTATCCCAAGAAAATTATCGATCTGGTCCTTAATTATGTAGAACCCGTACTATGGAACCAGACAACTAATAAATACACCTTTATTTATTATAGTTAAATTACAACAAGACAATGTCATCTTTGTGTGACTAGCACGATTATTTGTTCCAACAAATGATCGTGCTTGTCACACAAAGATTAGTCCTATGTGGGATTCGAATCCACGACCTCTAGCTTAGTAGTCAGGTTTACTAACCACTATACAAAAAGGTAAGTCCAATGAAAATAAATACTTCTAGACTCTGCTTGCGATTAAAATATCCTTATTATTTTCCGGTTATATTAACTGTTTCACTATCTCTATTTTATCTTGCACAACCCTTCCAATTTTTATCCCGCACCACCTCCACAACCCATAGTCACAGCACAAACACCCTTCGTCAGGTGAGTCACAGTCGTTATCTCTGTGTGCGTGTGTGTGTGAGCTTGTGTGCGTGCGAGACACGTCGGCGTCTACTATTATAGAAGGATCGCAGTAAATTGGCGCATGGAATTTCTCGATAAAAGTACTTACTGCAGAAGCCGTAGCCTTTTCTTTTTTTTATCTCTGATGTAGTGATTAAGTTTGATGTATGGTGGTTCATGGTCACCACTCGAGAACCTTTCTGCCCCACCGGCCGTTCCTTCGGTTCTGGGAGCTATGTGTCCTGTGTGCATAGTTATTTTGTTGTTAGTTTCCAGTGATTGTGCATGTGTAGTAGACTGCTCGATAGGCGTTTGTTCATAGATGGTAAAGTTTATTTTATCTGTCTGCGTGATTTATCCATCCACTCTTTTTCATGTTGCTGCGTAGGTTTTTTAACGTTGCCATGTTTTCAGTTGGTTAAAGGGTATGGATACTAGAGATTCTGGTCCCATGGTCGTCGTTTCTTCCCTTTAACCTTTCCTTGCCAGCTGGTCCGCCCTGTGTGCATATTAGAAATTAACTAGGTATCTCGTACTTAAAACGGTAAAGGAAAACATCGGGAGGAAACCTGTACCTATACCAGATAGATCTCCAAAATGTTCTAGATGGCATCGTAGTAGAATATGGCTTAACTCTCTCATTGTGAGAGAAGGAGCTTCCTTCACCCTTCGGTGCCTTCAGCAAAAAAAATCAAAATTCATTTATTCCGTTATAATATTATATTTGTGTGGAAATCATCTCGTATCAAGTTACGCGTGTACGTCGATCATGCAATTTTCATGCCACTTGTTATCTTTCTGACTACCCACTAACAGTTTAGGTGTTGTTTTTAATATTTCACTGTTACTAGAGACACGCGCGTCTCCGGGGAACATGGAGCACACAAGCAAATACGAGCTAACAAGATAAACTTTGCGCATTGTGTGGCGCACCTCTATTTGAGATAGGTATGTAGAGGGGTGACTTTGAGCTTATATGCTTGTCTAACTTTTAGTCGATACATAGATATTAGTTTAATATATCGTTCTAATCGAATACTGGATGAGTTTAGTTACCCTTGTTAGGGTTCCGTACCCAAAGGGTAAAACGGGACCCTATTACTAAGACTTCGCTGTCTGTCTGTCCGTATGTCACCAGGCTGTATCTCATGAACCGTGATGGTTAGACAGTTGAAATTTTAACAGATGATGTATTTCTGTTGCCGCTATAACAACAAATAGTAAAAAAAAAACTTGTGTGTACTTATGTACACGCGTTAGAAGTTATGCTTCTTAATATACAACTTGAACATAGTTATCAATTTTCATACCACCTAGAACTAACGTCATGCTGTTATTTTTACGATGCGCGCGCATCGTAAAAATTCACTCTCATACATTTTCATACCACCTAGACCTAACTTCATGCTGTTAAATTTTTTGGTGTCGGTGTGCGCGCGCATCTTAAAAATTCACTCTCATCATTTTTCTCCATCGCGCCAAAAGAAGTATAACTTCAAAAACAAAATAAAATAAATATTTAAGGGGGCTCCCATACAACAAACGTGAATTATTTGCTCGTTTTTATAGATAATGGTACGGAACCCTTCGTGCGCGAGTCCGACTCGCACTTGGCCGGTTTTTTATAACACTTTTATTTGCTTCATACGTACCTATGTTAGTATGTATGAAACGGAAACTTTAAACATGATTCTGACCTCCTTCAAAACGTCGGATTGAATCAAAATTTGGCATAATAATCTAGGACCGATGACAATTCTATATTTTAAACTGTATAATTTATCCTTACCGGGACAACCAAGATTTGCAATATATTTGTTTCCTTAAAACAACTTTTAGTATCTTTGTACCATGCAAGGGTTTTAAAATAATAGTTTAAAACCACAAAAAGCACGTTTTTCTAGAAAAATAAACTAAAGAATAAATAATCCCCAATTGAACTGCCGGGATCACGGAGGGGCCCGTTAGTTGTTGTGCTTGTTAGTTTGCCTGGCTTTAACGTATCATCATCATCATATCAGCCGAATGATGCCCACTGCTGGACAAGTCTCCCCCTAAGACCCTCACAAGATCTACCTTGTAGGGAACCTGCCTAGTGCCCACGTCGCGTCTTTCGGTTTATAATCGCCACTCGAAAACCTTTCTGTCCCAGCGGTATTCAGGTCCGTGTGCTATGCCCCATCTGGTTGGCAATTCCATTAATTTCTTACCTTATCATACACACTCTTACCCTAAACCCTATACTATATAATATAAAAGTTAGGTAGGTATATTTTTCATTCTGCGAACATAAACCAATGTTCAAAGCCCACACAGTCTCACAGATATCAGCACACTGGACGATCGGTCAAGTTACTAAAAACTTCAATTACGAGAATGACTGTATAGCTATGGTATATGTTTAATTTAAACTAGGCTCCCGCAGGACAGGTTCAGCCTAGTCTACACAGTTTCATATTTATATTGGCAATTTAAATTTGTACACTTCATTTCATCAACTGTGTATAAACAAGTTAATACTTTGTTAATAAAGTTCGATTCTATATATTTAAAAAAATTGTGTGTACTTATGTACACGCGTTAGAAGTTATACTTCTTAATATACAACTTGAACATAGTTATCAATTTTCATACCACCTAGAACTAACTGATGTTATTTTTAAAAATAAAAATAAAAATTCGTGCGTAAAAATTCACTCTCATACCACCTAGAACTAACTTCATGCTGTTAAATTTTTTGGTGTCGGTGTGCGCGCGCATCGTAAAAATTCACTCTCATCATTTTTCTCCATCGCGCCAAAAGAAGTATAACTTCAAAAGTTTATTTTCATAAATTTTACAAAAGGGACATAAGAGGTTTGCTACGCTTACTTAGTTACAAACTTTGGTGCTCAAATTAGCGATCCAGTACCTAAATGGCGCGCTCAATTAAAATTGAATCAAATGTTGTTTTGTGCGCGCCACGAATTCAGAATCCGATTTGTTGACAAACTCAGCGCACGCATTGCGCTTTATCAATCACTAAACGAATATCTACCAGGAACAATCCTATCACAAAGTCCTCTTTTAAAAACAAAATACAAATACATTTATTTAATACGTTCTGTGAATACCTCACTGTAGGAAATATTTGAATATTTAATTATATAGCTAGTAAATAATAGTGGTAATAGTAAATAGATATCATCTATGTATGAAGTAGTGGAAAAGTGTCACTAAAAATATAAACCTAAGAAATTGTTAAATAAGGAGCTACGTCTGCCAACAAACTGCTTTGCAGTTTGGCAGAGGTAAAAAGAGAATTTTTTCTGAGAATAAACGCTTTTTCATTTTTTTTCTTTATGTTTTACGGAAAGAACTGGCTATAATTTGTCCGTGGCCACCATTGCTGGATACAAGAAGAGAAGTAGCAGTCCATTGCATCTGCATAATGGCGTCATATGACAACTTAAAGAACATAACCAAATGAGAAATTACAGAGGCTGGGAAATTTTATTTAAAATTAAGAGTAGAAGTACATTACGCAGTCTGACCACGAAAATAAACTCAGAACAAAGAGCTTACATTACCATATCTTCACGTTGCGCTGCTATTTCTATAAACATTCAATGAAAGATTTATTAAAAACACAATCAATCAGAGGACCAACAACCTCATCTTGGAGAATCTCATGCCATTCAAATATATATTTCCTTAAACAGCTCGTTTTACAATCTTCCACGTACTGCACTAAAAACAAATAAACACACTGCATAAGAATGAAGCTTGATGTTGCCAGCTACATCACAATTACTTAATAATACGTTTCAGTTAATTAATACCCTTTATTGTAGTCTTTGAACTAATAAGATATTTTAACATACATTATTAAACCAATGGTATGTATCAGTTATGGGTTACGTAAATTAAACCAAAAAAAAACATGAAATAAAAAAAGTTAATTATGCAAAAAATAATAGTAATTTTATGTTATATAATTTGTTACCATGAAAAAGGGTTTAGGGTATTGTATTATCGCCATTACATCTGTATGCATCTCACTTTCTGATAATAAATATTTTAATTCTATCCTTAAAAAAGAAACGAAGAGTGCAAGCTCTTCATTTATTTTTTAAGGAAATTAATTTCTTTATTGCGAGGGACTTTACATACTAAAAACTAAAACTTTACACACTTGTATCTCCACTTCATACTGTGTAAACTTAATTTTGTTCGCATTATGTGTGTACATTAATAATAATAAAAAAGAAAGGATATCTGATCCAAGACAACAAATAATAAGTCACACACATTACGGTTGTTTTCCTGTTGGGTTCGAAAAAAATGCTGAGGTATTAGCGAGCCGATTTCCTAAACCACTGTGTCACACATACAAACAAAATTGATGAACTATCAGCCCTAATTAAATAGTTATATTCTCACTTCCTTTTAATGTAATGGAGTGCATTATTAACAACTAACTACTAATACAGGTATACCCTAGTTTAAGAGGTAGAGTATTATTATTGTACAGACTTTGCAACATAAATTATAATGTATTTCCTAACCAAATATTATTAAGTTATTTCAAACTCTGTATGTTTTTTGGATAAATAAAGATTATTATTATTAAAAAAAGAAAAAAAAATACTCCTAAGAAAGATGCTTAGGAAGTCGCGGCCAAACAGACCGCAATATGTACGCACGGTTACACGTCAAGCTATACATTTCCAATATAATCCGACCTGTCACTGTATCAAAATCCTATACAACGCGAGATCAGCTTATACTGGAAATGTATAGTTTGATGTGTAGCCGTGTGTACTGCGCCAAGATAAACATCCATTCCAACACATTTTAGTCTTCTGCAATGGAAAATATTAGAATGCCACGTTTTTTCTCCCCATTTAGCTGGCAACACTTAACGCACGTAACTCTCATCTCAGTACATTCCCATGCTAAATAGAGTGATACACTACAATCAATATGTTCGATACACGTAACTTGTGAATAATTTATGCGTCTGTTGCGTACTATGGAGTATGTAGATCGGTTTTTAAATTGCGTAATTGGAACAAGCAAAAGTGAAATGTTCCCGCCAAAACAAACGAATTTTTGCAAATATTGCCACACAAAAAAAGACGGTATAGATAATATAATAATAATATTAATACTTTATTTCAGGTGTAAAAAAGTGTTAATCTATATAAATAAAAAGACAAGTCCTGACTGACTGACTGACTCATCAACGCCCAACCCAAACCCTTGGACCTAGAAAGCTGAAATTTTGCACAAATGTTTTCTTTATACTGTAGACAAGGAATAAGGAAGGATTTTTCAAAATTCAACCCCCAAGGGGGTAAAACGGGGGTGCAAAGTTAGTATGAAACTTTGCTGTTTTTGAAGTTAAAGGCATGAAAATTAGTATTTGGCTTTCCAGTAAAAAAATAAAAATTACGTGTTTCAGGATTTTTGGAAATTCCACCCCCAAAGGCGAAAAATGGGGGATGTAAGTTTGTATGAAAAATGTGACAATTTTAAAGTTAATCGCATGAAAATTAGTATTTGGCATTACATTTAAAAATTAAAAATATTTATTTCAGGTTTTTCGAGAAGTCCACCCCTAAGGGTGACAGATAGGGGATGTAAGTTTGTATGAAAAATGTGAGATTTTAAAGGTAAACGCATGAAAATCTGTATTTGGCCTTCCAGTTAAAAATTATAAATCTATAGTTCAGGATTTTTGGAAATTCCACCCGTAAAGACGTAAAATAGGGGATGTGAGTTGGTATGAAAATCTGTAATTTTTTGGAGTTAAACGGATGGTAATTGGTATTTGGTCTTTCGGTTAAAAATAAAGCAATATATGTTTTTAAACCAAAATCAGGGAATAATTTGTAGTTAAAAAAAGGTAATCCAAAACTGATTCAATAGATCGACACCAACAATTTACGCCAACTCGAATTTTAGATAATTTAGTTTTTTTATGCCAAGTTGCTTAAAATGCCGTACTCGTCGTCGTCTAAATAAAGACTTAGCGTTTTATAAATTTTGTAACTTCTTTTCTTTGTATAATTTTTATAACAAAAATAAAAAACAATATTTTAATCAAATTGGGATAAACAACCAATTTACGTATAATTGGAGTTAGCGTAGTATAATTTGTTGGTGTCGAGATGATCGCAGTTGATCGCAGCCATAAAATATCATCTTATTTTTACTGATCTACAAGTTCACAATTTTGTAACTATAAGGCGTTCGTTCGTTTCAGATCGCGGGACTTATTTGGCATATCGGTTATAATAAATAAATACTTGAAAAAAAAGGTAGTCCAAAACTGAATCAATAGATGATCGAATAAATCTCACCCAAAAAATATGCACACATCTTAATTTTACCGCTTTACAAGTTTATAGTTTTGTTAGTAGATGGCGTAATCATCGTTTTAGATCGCGCTATGGTTTCGTTCACAAAATGTGATATTAGACCTATCAATGCCGTGGTCGCAACCTAATCTGGGCCTCTACCGGCTAAGTCGCCGAACATCGATTTTTTAAATGGCGTTCAAATAAAAAAGGTTAAAAATGAGTTAATCAATCGTTAAATCGGCTTCAACGTTGATAATCGATTCCGGACCATTTATGACGTCACATGTGCTCATGGAAGCCGATTTAACGATTGGTTAAGTCATTTTTAACCTTTATTTATTTGCACACCATTTAAGAAATCGATGTTCGGCGACTTAGCCGGTAGAGCCCCTGATGGGAGTTACCTTTGTGATTAATGCATCGTTGATTCTTATTTCTTATTTTACTTTATTTGACTTACTGACAATAAGGACAATTGCTATATATTATTACTTTTTTAAATAATAGTAGCAAAGTAGTCCTTAGTTTCTTTCTTAGTTGCTTGATTGTTTTTATAGTTATAATTTTTAGATTAAGCTAGAAGTAAGTAGTTACATTGGTCATCATTAAAAATTGTCGCGGACGAAGTCGCGCGCACCAGCTAGTACAAAATAATTATCTATACTATATATGTATAATATTATAAAGAGGTAACGTTTGCGAGTTTGTGACATTGTAAGGGGTAATCTCTGGATCTACTGAACCGATTTTCAAAATTATTTCATCAATAGAAAGCTACGTTATTGTGGAGTGTGAAAGAGTAGACTATGAAAAATTTATCCCGAACTTTTAACCCGAAGTATTACGCGGGTCAAACGGGCAGGGAAACAAATATTTATAACGCGGAACAAAGTCCGCGGGCACTGCTAGTAAAATTACAAACTATATTAGTAAGAACATAACTACGATCTATTTCATATCTAGCAGGATTTGAATATCGGGTTGACTCGCGGAGCCGAGCCCAATGTTAGAGGAATGGACTATCCATTTCTCTTGCTAGCATTCTTAGAATTCCGTTGGTGCTCCCATGCAACCGAGTCAACATTGAAGCTGATCGCTCTATTATTATGCCGATAATAAATGCTTTTATTTCTCCTGGACAGTTTAGCTTTCGAAACAAAACCATCTTCCACGGCCATCTTCTACCGTCGCACGTCTCGCCACAGACAGGGAGTTCATTCTCACATCCTCGAACCTTTTAGATCTCGTACGGTTCGCTATCAGCAAAAATTCTTCCAACATACGTTGAGGTTGTGGAATGAACTTTCTCTTACGGTTTTCCCAAGAGACTACAGCATGGGACACTCAAAAATGGAGTTATAAGGTGTGTAAAAGGTCGGCAACGCGCTAATGATGCCCCTGGTGTTACAAGTGTTCATAAGCTACGGTCACAAACTTACCATCAGGGGGGCTGTATGCTTGTTGAAAATAAACAATAGTGTTAAAAGTTTGAATCATATCTGTCTGTCTACTATAAAACAGCCCAATATAGTCCACTGACTCCACAGCCCCTACTAGACAGTTGGACTGTAGAGTCAATGGTCTCGAGGTTTTCAAATTCATCTGCGTATTAAAATTAATTATCTCATTATACCTAAAACTTGGCAGAACTACTACTTAAACATCTCGAGAAAAATACCTGACACTGCCTGAAAATTATACCATGTCCTGGGGCTCTACCGGCTAAATCGCCGAACATCGATTTCTTAAATGGCGTTCAAATAAATAAAGGTTAAAAATGACTGAATCAATCGTTAAATCGGCTTCCATGAGCACATGTGACGTCATAAATGGTCCGGAATCGATTGTAAACGTTGAAGCCGATTTAAAGATTGATTAAGACATTTTTAACCTTTATTTATTTGAAGGCCATTCACGAAAACGATGTTCAGCGACTTAGCTGGTAGAGCCCCGGCAGTGGGACCGTAAAGGGCCGCAATCAACATCATCACAATAGCAAAGATCGGTATATTTCTTAAAATAAAATATTCTTTAAGTTACTCGTTGATACTTTAGCTGTTTGCACATGAAATAATTTAATTTAATTAAATTTAACATCAGTTTAGTAGGTTAGGAGTTTTACCATTAACAAACAACATACTCACATGAAAAGTGTTTAGGCATCAAGTTCATTTTTAAATATAAACAAGAAACATGCGCGGCAGTCTTTGGGGTACTGCCGATAGAAATGAAAACTATTTTTGCACTTCTAATCTAAATAATCTACAATATAATTCTTATACATGGTTACACGCTCATGGGAAGCGTGACGTGACGAGCGATGACGCGAGTTTCACGCTTTTTGTACACCCAAAAAGTACAGATATACAGTATACATACAGCTCATGCGAAGCGTGACGTAATGATGACGCGAATTCCATGATTTTTAGGGTTCCAAAGCCAAATGGCAAAAAACGGAACCCTTTTAGATTCGTCATGTCTGTCTGTCTGTCCGTCCGTATGTCACAGCCATTTTTTCCGTAACTATAAGAGCTGTACTGCTGAAACTTGGTAAATAGATGTATTCTGTGAACCGCATTAAGATTTTTACACAAAAATAGAAAAATAATCATAATTTTAGGAGTTCCCCATACGTAGAACGGAAACTCAAAAACATATTTTTCATCGTACCCATACATGTGGGATATCTATGGATAGGTCTTCAAAAATGATATTGAGGTTCCTAATATCATTTTTTTCAAAAAAAATGAGTATAAACTAACAAAGAAAATTGGTTTCAACGAAATCTAGTAAGTCGTTTTTTTTTAATGCGTCATAAATCGTAAGCCGCAAATTATCTTTCATTTAATCAAATGAAATACTTGCTGCTGCGGAACCCTTCATGGGCGAGTCCGACTCGCACTTGGTTTTTATTCAACGAAATAGTACTCAAGGCGATCAAGAAGATTTGACTTCAAATATATTCAATTCATATTTACCAAATCTAGTCCTGAGACTAGGTTATTACTTCAATTAACTTATCCGTATATTTAAAATAGAATATTTTATTTGTAAATTGTTGGTAACTTAACCTAAGTTGTATTCTGTGAATAACGTAGTTGATTACACAAGGTAACTACCTAAGTTTGTTTTCCGTAATTGATTACGCAATTGTTTTTCAGCGATAATATTGTTTGTAACATTTATTGTCTAATTGTTTGTTGTTCCAAATAAAATAAAATAAAAGTTAATGTTGTAAATTAAATTGCAAAAAAGATATAATGAGGATTTTTATTGGCAAGATTAAAACATATTCCAATTTATATTAGTCAAATCCCCCTTGACCCCTGGACACTTTTTATCTCTTAACCATCATCATATCAGCCGAAAGACGTCCATTGCTGGACAAAGGCTTCCCCCAAGGATCTCCACAATAGCCGGTCCTGTGCTTCCCGCATCCATCGGCTTCCCGCGACTCTTGCAAGATCATCGGTCCACCTTGTATCAGGCCTGCCCACGCTGCGTCTTCCGGTTCGTGGTCGCCACTTGAGAACCTTTCTGCCCCATCGAGATCGATTCTACGAGCTATGTGCCCTGCCCACTGCCACTTCAGTTTGGAAATTTTTACGTGTGTACAAATAATCAAATATTTTCTCTATATAATATTAGTTTATATTACTGTAACGTCCGAATTCTGGGACTAACAACTACCTCCACTAAATATTACGCGTTTATTTAATTCAATTTAATTAATTGCCCAAATTAACTATTACTTAAGATTTTGGTACATTATCTGCACAGCAATTTTTCTATCGCAACTGTTTAGGTTTATCAAATATATAAAACTATTTAAAAAACGTCTATTAGTTAATATTTAAATGAGACATATATAATAATTAGAGCGGTGCTTTATGTTCAGCTGGCGGTGTAAAGTAAATATATATATTAATTATATACCTAGCTATTTATGTAGTTATATGTCTATTATAATTTAAATACAAATTAACACATACTAAGCCTACTTTTAAGTGTTAATATGATAAAGTTAAGTAATTATAAGTAAGTAAGTATAAGTAATTAATTACTACCTACGCGTGATGGTAAATTGTTAGTAGTTGCATTTTATATCTCAACTCTAAAATATACAGTATTTTTTTACTTATCACACGACCGTGCCGTAAATTAATAACTTAAATAAAACCTATTTACATTTTGGTCTCTTGGTCTAATCGTTTGTGGCCCTGACTGCTAAACCAGAGGTCGTGGGTTCGATCCCCATTTTTGTGTGAAAAGTACGACTATTTGTTCTGTGTCTGGTAATTTATCAGTAATATGTATGAATTTAGATGTTTGGTGACAACATAGAATATCATAACCCCATCTCATGTGGGGGGCGTAGAAATCGTCCGAGGGAATACCTGCTAGAGAACGGGCAGCAGCTATTTTCTGTGAACTAAGTATGACCGTCATACTGCGATCGCCAACCCGTCTGCCAAGCGTGGCGATGTGGCGATTATGGCAAATCCCCCCATTCTTTGGGGAGGCTTTTGTCCAGCAGTGGACGTACTTTGGCTGTCATGATTATGTATTTAGAAATATATATGTAGGTTTATCAGCTGTCTCGTTTCCATAGTATAGGTTCTGCTTAGATTGAGAACAGAAAGCATTGTGTTAGTTGTTC
This sequence comes from Pseudoips prasinana, assembly GCA_951640165.1. Classification (NCBI taxonomy): domain Eukaryota; kingdom Metazoa; phylum Arthropoda; class Insecta; order Lepidoptera; family Nolidae; genus Pseudoips; species Pseudoips prasinana. The sequence goes on from OX621254.1 coordinate 14,428,849, forward strand.
CAAGATATTTACGTACATATATGTTATTATTTATTTATATAAAGTAGTATAGTATGCACCGCGTCTGTGCACTCCTTAAATAATAACATTGTTACTACCCAGGAACAATCCTATTTATATGTAAATAACTTGATCATTACATAAGTTGACTTGCCCATAGTGTAAAAAACAATAAAAAAGTAATACAGGTGTGTCCAACACGCCTCTACAATGAAAATATCTAACCACCCCATTCTATCTCATGGGAAATAAGCAGAAGCTTTTAAAGCTTCTCTTTTATCATATTTCGTGAAAAACTAACTAGGGAAAACTAATCGCTACCTTAACTGAAGAAATTGCTTTATAAAATTGAATCTTATTGCTATGACTACAGGACTGAATTTACAACGGATATAATAGAGTCGGTTGGTTATTTAAGGGCGAATGCTACGCTGTACGATTGAGTGCTAGATAAGTCAGTTATGATGTAGAAGCTAATAGTTTCTGGGTAAAGTCTAGTCATTTTTCATGCGATACACTAACAAAAAGACCGTGGACAATGTAGGGCGTGCACTTTATGATGAAAATGATACGTTCTGTTGTTAGCAAAACTAAGGCCGTGCACTTATTGACTGAATGGAACACTTGTATTCATAGACAAAAATAAATATAAAATAACTTTTTGATATAAAAGAAATATTGACCCTGTCAATCAATCAATAATCTTGAGAGAATGTGACATACCTAAGTGTCGACGCTTGTAATGTAACCTTTTTATTTATTTTAATAAATCGTTAAAATAGAGGTAATTTATGTTTATCTTCCGGCGCCGCGGCGCGGCGATGCGGAGTAATTTTCGTCACCCTATAGCTTAGCTATAGTAGTCATTAATTTTGCTTTTATATTTATTTATTTTTCTTTTAAATAGTATTTTATATATTTATACAGCAAATCGATTTGTTATTTATTAGGCGTTACTTTGTAGAAATCCATAACATTCAAAATACATAGTTAATATGTAGTGTTAATTCCGCTAATTGTCAGTTAATCAAGCCGGGATGCTATATGCACCGATATCACGCCCGCATAAATTTGCACATGCAAGATGGACAATATAAACAAGCAAATTACGTGCGCCGATATGATACCCAACACATGTTTCAGTCCTCCACGGACCATTGCTAAGCACTCGCATTCGACGAGTAAGCATTCCTTGATACATATTTTAGATTAAACTGAAAATTAGCGGAATTAACACTTCATATAAAGTTTGTTTTTGAAAAATAAAAAACTCAAAATTTCGTTGCAGTCCTAGATTTTTGCGAGTATTTTATTAATTTATTACAGAAATCTTATTGCTAACAGAGAATTCCATGCACAATAAGTGGACAATCATCATAATATATATTCATAATCTATATGTTTTCATTAAGTATACATTATTTTTTATTATTATGTAAATGAAAATTTAAAAGTTGATCACTCAGCTACTTTATTAACTATGTTAAAAAACGAGAATAGTATAATACATAATATTAGAAAAATAAAATCGTAATAAAAAGTTATTGTATACTGCACTCGATAGTCAATGCCTCTACGTGACGTCCTGTAACGGTTTTGAACGCATTTTCAGTGCATGAAAATATTTGAGTCATTCTGGATATCATTAATATCCCGAACTGGGGCTCTACCGGCTAAGTCGTAGAACTTCAATTTCGTAAATGGTGTTCAAATAAATAAAGGTTAAAAATGACTTAATTCATCGTTAAATCGGCTTCGACGTTGACAAATGATTCCGGACCGAAGCCGATTTATCGATTGATTAAGTCATTGTTAACCTTTATTTATATGAACGCCATTTAAGAAATCGATGTTCGGCGACTTAGCCGGTAGAGCCCTTGCGCGGGACTGCTTATCTGCTTCCCGGGCTAGATTAGATCAAGCAGTCGGCACTGCCAATAGCCCCAATAGGTGATGTTGACGTCGCGCCTGGACACAGTATGTCCTGTGTCGCGGCGCACGGAGTAATTTGTTTTCTTTGCCAAGCTAATTAAAAGAGACACTATTAAAAGACCAACAGAAAGTAGCAACGTGTATTATTGAACTGGTCTATACACATTAATGACGTATTTGTGCCACTCGGTCATCATTTCGAGCAGTAGCGTGAAATATACGTTAAAATGCGATGCAATCACATTGTACAAGAAAGAGCCGTAGAGGATAACAGTAATTACAGAGTTAATTTAATTATATTATTTTGCAAATATGTTCATATATTCTTGACATGATTTGAAATAAGAACAGAATTAAAATAAGTATTTTGAAATTATGATTCTATTGCTATTTGTTGTAATATATATATATATATATATATATATATATATATATATATATATATATATATATATATATATATATATATTTTATAATTGAAATAAAATATGTCTCTGAACATGAGTGCATAGTAGATATAATAAAAAATAGATTATTAGCTAGTACCATGATATTTACGTATACCTACAAGAGTGTTATTGCCTAAGATATTAAATACATTGTTTATTATAATATCTTTTTGCGAGTCATGGTGTTGTGCACAAATATGTTGATAAGAAACTCTGCAGTGAGGTTTAGATAACTTGATCAATTAATTTTGGCTAATGAAATGGCTAATCTTCTGATTTCGCTAAGCCTTTAGCATAAGTGATATCAGAAGAACTGTAACTGCCTACACCTACTGCTCGTTTATAGACTGTTAATATTTACAAAGACTTTTAAAAAAGCACTTGAAATTAAAGTAGTCAGATCATGCATTGTAGTATTATGCGACGTCCTGCGTGAGCGATCTAGACGCGAATGCGAAGCGGCGCGGCTCAGCGCGAAAACAATAAACAGTCGAAACCTATTGAAGTGTCCTACGTAACAAAACGCGGTGCGGAACGGCGCGAAATGAAGCGAACGCGATCAGTTGGATTGATATTTTCGCGCGAACTGGATGCGGTGCCGTAGTGTTTTAGCGGCGTCGGGGGCGGCTGCGCGAGACGATTCGCGTGCACCGCATCGCATTGAATTCGCGTGTCATCGCTGCATAATCGCGTTCGCTTTGAACCGCCTACCTAGGACGTAGCGATACAAATGCCAAGCGCGGTGACTATGGAATGTATGAAAACATATAATCTATATATATGTTATCATTATCATCATCATATCAGACGAAAAACGTCCACTGCTGGATAAAGGCATCCCCCAAAGATCTCCACAATTGCTAGTTTTGCACTATCCGCATTAAGCGGCTTCCAGCGATACTCACAAGATCATCGGTCCATCTTGAAGGGCGCCTGCTCCCGCTGCGTCTTCCGGTTCATGGTCTCAAGAACCTTTCTGCCCCAGCGGCAGCAGTTATATGTTATATAAACATACACCCAGGACAGATATTTGTGTTCATGAACATGTCTGTTTGTACTGAGTCTGGGTGTTATTTATCTATATAAGTATTTATGTACAAAAAAGTAGTATATGTAGTATAACAGTTATCTGATTTCCATAGTACAAGCTCTGCTTAGTTTGGTATCAGATGGCTGTGTGTAAAAAATAATGTCCCAGGATATTTTAATTTAAAAATGTTACAAATCTTAAAATAATTATAAAAAAAATACTTTATGGCATCCCCTAATTGTAAAACACACCTTTTTATAAAGAAATCTTAGCATAACTTAACGACTTAACGACGGGCCTGTTGGCGTGGTTGGCAAATGCTTGCTTTTCACGCCGGAGATTGTGGGTTCGATTCCCACCCAGGACAGATATTTGTGTACATGAACATGTCTGTTTGTCCTGAGTCTGGGTGTAATTATGTATATAAGTATGTATTTACATAAGAAAAGTAGTATATGTATTATATCATTTATCTGGTTTCCATAGTACAAGCTCTGCTTAGTTTGGGATCAGATGGCCGTGTGTTAATAGTGTCCCTGAATATTATTATTATTTATTATTATATTAATGTAACGACATAATTTTATTTACTATATAAACATATTTACATCCACACATCTGTAAAAATACGAATAATAATCACACATACTTTAATACAATACAGCTTATTGCACTACACAAAAAACATTGTGCTATTCACCACCATCCGTTACACCTCTAATCTTAACCCTTCAATAACACACCCTAAGGGTCAAAACGCGTTAATTTGAGGGGTCACTCCATTGTCAAATCTTGACCAATCCGTGTTTTTTATAAACTTAATCTTTTGTCCCAAATTGGTCCAGATGACCCTTGCTCGTATTTCAGTGTTATTTGAGAAGGGTCAATCGTATATGAATGAGTGGTCAGTTCAGTAAGGTGGGGTCAATTATACCCAAGATGAATTTGTTAAGATGTTCTCAAGTTTTACATCACATGTTACTATTATTACTGCAGACAAATGCACACAACATTGAATTTAGTGTACTTTCTGCAAAGTTATTATTTTCTAACTTACATATTCCTTCAACTGGTAAACTGCCAATACAGGCATTGCTTCACTATTATACCTAGAATGAGTGCCGCATAACGTATTACAGATCGTCACAATTTATTAAGCCACATTTTTTTTGTTTTTATAAACATTTATTTACAAAATTCACTTCAGTGACTTATTCTTGATAGAATGGTATCACTGAATTTGCCTTATTTAAAATGAATTTTCATTTTTTACATGCTTTCCTATGCCTCTATCAAAGCAATGTCAAACTTCGAAGTAAAGCACTATCATATGTCAACGAAGCTCTTACTTTAAAAGTAAAGTTAACAGTATTTGTCATGTTATTGATCTTTGTAGAAATATCGTCCGGATCTAATGTAGACTTTGGCTTAACATCTTCTATTATTGAATGACTGTTATTAATTATAGGATCTATTGCTAGCATCATTCTTTCTGTTTTATTCTTTTTGTCAGCAGGCTCTATAATATCGCTTATGTCTTTTGGTGAAGCAACATTTTCTTTAACTTTATTATTCTTATCCATAAGATCTTTTTTTGCATGATCTCTTATCAACTCTCTAAATGGAGTGACTGGCGGAGGGAGAGACGTTGTATTAGAATCATGTCTTAAATTCGAAGCACTTACTTAATTTTGCTTAATTTTTCTATTTGTAACCTTTTTAAATCGTTTTTGTCCATAATTTTCGAACTGAGGTAGTATAAAACCTTCTAGCGGTGGAATATCTTTATCTTCTACATCTTTTTCGTACACTTTTCGAACATATCGAAGAGTTTTATTTTTAACCTCTTCATTGATTTTCTTCTCTACTTTTGTTGAATTTTCACTTAATACTTCATTGCATGTTATAGTCGTTACTATGAGTAGTAATTGCAGTGTCATGTTCAATTCCATAGTGTGTCATTGGTTATCTTATCTGTGCCATAAAACAGTGAGATTTTTATGCTGATTTACTGTTTTATATATTCAGTACATGGTCAACCGATCTCAGGTTGGAGTTTTTTGTCAATAACCATCTCATTTAAGATGCAGAATTAGCATCTGTAATGTATCAACTGAAGAGTTTTGATAGAAATTCCTCAATGTTCGTTCTACTGGGTCTTCTCAGTTGAAACGTATTGTGATGAAACATAAGTAATGTCAATAACAATAAACGTACGCCTTACAGATACAGAACGATACAGGCTCAACATAGTTTATATACTCTTTCAATTATTTATTAATAAAACCATATTTAAAACTAATAAAATACATTAGAGGGTATCTTCCATTCTTAGTAGTAAAAGTATAAATACAAACAAACTCGCACAAATTGAATTTATTCGAAACATAAATTGAAACCTTATGAAACGTTAACGAGCGAATCAAATGCGACTAATTATTACAGTACTAGGAACCAACTGAGTTTTAATTTAACCAACTGCTAGCGGAAAGGAGGAATTCTGCCTGTGTGCCTTGTGTGGCACTTCCTTTTTTTACGCAAAACTTCGATTTCAGGTCATATTTTTTACAAAATGCATTTTTCTGGTATTTTACTCATTTTTATACGAGATTAGTATGGGCGCTTCAGCAGACCAGAATTTCATATTCTGGCATAGTAACATATACATATGTATATCAAATAAGATTCTCAATTTTCAAATGCAAGTAAGTATATTATAAAATCATCAAGTCCAGGCCCACAAGGCGAGCTTTGATATCAAGTAAGCCCAAATTCGAAGCTGATAGTCGTAATCTATGTTTTATTATACCGTAGATTCGACTTTTCCATAGTTTTATATTTTAGAGAGAGCAATATTTCTAAAAATCAGGTCTAAATATTAAAATTTATGCACAATAAAATTTATTTAAAACCACGTAATATTATATTCTTTATTATTGTATTATAATCGAAAAGTGGAAATAGCTCCTAAAGTCTTCCTGATGCATGATGTATAAAAAAGGTACAATAAACAATATAGAAATTTTAACTATTATGTTTTAATATGATTGATCTCTACTATATAAAAATAAGTCGGGTTTTCCTTCCTGACGCTATAACTCCAGAACGCACGAACCGATTTCCACGGTTTTGCATTCGTTGGAAAGGTCTCGGGCTCCGTGAGGTTTATAGCAAAGAAAATTTATAAAATTTAACGCGGGGAACACCGCAGGGCACAGCTAGTTACCTATACCTATATATTTGCTAATTCTATGGCAATGTATCACAATAGATCAATAAATTGATAACATTATCTATAACATTTATAAGTCTACCGTTGTACTTTTGCGAACTAATTTAGTTTTAAATAAATAAAGAAAAAAAGGTTTGTCATTATTGTTTCATCGTCACTAATATCCTAGTTGCGTATGGTTTCCTTCCGTACTTAGTCCCGATGTGGACCATTTTACATGAGAGTAAAAAAGGTTAAATGTTTTTTAAAGACGTCTATTTCCATAGTAAGAATAGTTCATTTTCAGACTGCAAATTTCATGATGTTGGCAACTATGGTAATGGGCGAATTTCTATTAGTACTATCCCTTCCCACGCTGATATTAAACGTCCATCATTCCGTCTTTCGTCAGGTTTATCTCAATGATGGGCTTGATGCCGCAGGCAGGTTCGATTCCCATCCACGACACATATTTGTGTGCATGAACATATCTGTTTATCCTGAGTCTGGGTGTAACTATCTATATAAGTGTGGATTTACATAAAAAAGTTGAATATGTAGTATATCAGTTAACTGGTATCCATAGTACAAGCTCTGATTAGTTTAAGATCACATGGCCGTGTTTGAATAATGTCGAAGGATATTAATCTTGCTACCACTTTACCCCATATAAGAACATTACAAAATCTAAACTTATTCATATATCACTTCTTAGTTCCCGGATCACACGAAATATAATTAATAACCATACTGCGTTCATCTCCATGTTATTTTTGTCTAACACCCAGCTGCTGTCAAACAAAAGATGCGCCAAGACCGTTAGACGTGCAAACTTTTAATTGCAAAAATTTGCATAAACGCCCAAGGGAAGTTGCAAAAAAATTATAAAGGACAGTTGGGATAGTGAAGGGATAGTAAGATTGATTATAAGTGGTCATACAAGTCCAAGTAACGGTGAATAGGAGTAGCTTCTTAATCTTATGTTTGGAGAAAAGATAATGTTTGCAAAGATGAATGGAGAATATGCAGATCCATTGTTTGGTCTTACTATTGATTAATATAAAATTTAAATATATTCTTATTTCAAACTAAATTGCAGAGATACAAGAAGGTGGTATCTATGGACTTCCATGATTATTAACTAGTATGAAGTAATAAAATAGAGGGGTACACTACAATAATACGAAAAACTTTATTCCGACAGTCACAAATATGAATTTCAAAATACCGACTTTCATAATTCCGAATGGTAGAAAATTCCGAATATTACAACTCCGACTTATCATTACTCCTAGTTTTATAATTCCTAAATTTCAATATTCCTAACTTTTATAATTAGTATTCTTAAAATAGCGAGCTTCAATAGATCGAATAACAAAAAGTCCGACTTAATAATAATTCGAAACATCAACAATTCGAATAAAATATTTTGTTACCCCGGTCACAGTTCTAACCTAACCCAAATGATTCACCACCAATAGAGGGACCTGGCACTCGGCGGCTGCATGAAACATGCAAGCAGGCAGGCATGCAACATGCAAGCAGGCATGCAACATGCAAGCAAGCATGCAGCATGCAACATGCAAGCAAGCATGCAGCATGCAACATGCAAGCAAGCATGCAGCATGCAAGCAAGCATGCAAGCAAGCATGCAGCATGCAAGCAAGCATGCAGCGTGCAAGCAAGCATGCAGCATGCAAGCAAGCATGCAGCATGCAATCAAGCATGCAGCATGCAAGCAGGCATGCAGCATGCAAGCAGGAATGCAGCAAGCAAGCAGGCATGCAACATGCAGCAAGCATTGTTTCTGTCACGGCTTCGCCGGCCAGCCTCAGCTGCGGCGGCGGGCCTTCAAACCACCTGCTCCTCAGCTCGCGGGCCGCCCCACCCCTCCGCGCCTACGCGGGCTTAAATTACACTCTATGGTAGGGCAGACAAGACTACGTGAAGTCGGTTTTGCGACTTCACGTAGTCAGCGATTCGTTCCTTACACAAAATTTTGTAGCACAACGTGGTGATTTTTAGTTTATTCGAAGTATTGAAATTCGGAATGTCGTTTTTCGGACCGCGAACCCTTCGAGCATTTGGCTCTTAGAACGTATGAAAATCGGAATACTAACTAATCGCATTTACGACTTTCGGAAAGATAAATTTCGTGATATTTAATAATAGACATTACAATTCTTAGGTATTATGAAATTCGGACTTAAGAAAATCGGAACATCAAAATTCGGAATAAAAAATTTCGGAGTATTTGGGTGTTCCCAAAATAGAGGCGTTGGTGTTTGTCACACAGTGTATACTAGCACGGACACCGCCGTTTACTCTATCTTCGCATTATAAGTTTGCAAAATAAAAATAGTAGTTCTTTTAACTTTGAGATAGATAAAATATAAAAAAATGCTTATAGAATAAAGATTATACAGTCACTTCCACTTCCTTTTAGACTAATAGATACAGTCACTTTGAAAATTGTTATTATTATTTAAGTTACATAGTTATATAATAGCCGCGGGAGAGCACTAGTGACTTGTAATACAGGTATCAAACCTACATCAAGCACAAGTCTCTCACAAAGTTCTGTCATCTGCTATGATACTATTATAATTGTAAACCTGTGTGTACTTTATGAGAGAGAATAAATGACTTATTATTATTATTTTTATTATTATTAAATATCTTAATTTTCAGGAATCGTAGTAGATACAGATGTTATTATAATTAAAACTGGCGTGAGGAGCTAACATAATGAACAATCGTAACGGGTAACTCACTTAATTAATTTTATGTTAGATTCGGCAAAGAGTTTCGATATCTTCAGAGCGAATGAGATGATCTCCTGAAGAGGTAGAAACTGTTAACTGAATCGAACATAAAATAAATTATGTGAGTTACCCAATATAGATGTTGCATATGTTTATATTAATTTCTTAACAATTAGCTAGAATAGCATGCAAAATGGTTGTTATCTTTAAATACAATCTAAGATAAGAAAAATTAAATTTATATTACACAATCATTATAGTCATTATTATTTATATCATCACACTAATATTGTAAAGGCGAAAAATGCTTATTGAATAAAGATTATTATTATTAAATATCTTAATTTACAGGAATCGTAGTAGATACAGATGACATTATAATTAAAACTGACGTGAGGAGCTAACATAATGAACAATCGTAACGGGTAACTCACATAATTAATTTGATGTTAGATTCGGCAAAGAGTTTCGATCTCTTCAGAGCGAATGAGATAATCTCCTGAAGAGGTAGAAACTGTTAACCGAATCGAACATAAAATAAATTATGTGAGTTACCCCAATACCAAAATACCAATATTATGTGGAGACCTTAACATTGACACACTAAAAAATAGTAATACTTCAGATGATCTAAAAAATTTACTGTACAACTATAATATTGAACTTCATATTAAAGAACCTACTAGACAGCTCACTTGTATTGACCATATAGCCAGCAACATAAGGAAGTGTATCAGTAGTTTGCACAATTTTTATTTGTCGGACCACAATACTTGCCAATGTATTAAGTTTTCCATAATTAGACAAAAACCACGTATGAAATGAGATAGTTATTAATAAGTGGTTCTTGTCAAATTTCGGCCGTGACAGCTAGTCTCAACGGGTCCTTTACGTGCTCCAGCCCAGTAGGAGGTAAAATACTGCCAACCGCTGAAGTGACGAAGTAACAATAAAATATCTACGAACGAAAAGATTCCGAAATCTTCTTTTTTTCGTTTAGTTAGGCTTTCATTGACATTACATAATGTTCCGCCGTTCCAATTTCCAATTTCCCATTTCCCAATTTTCATACATTAATTACAGATGATGCATATGTTTATATTAGTTTCTTAACAATTAGCAAGAATAGCATGCAAATAGTTGATATCTTTAAATACAATCTAAGATAAGAAAAATTTAATATATATTACATAATCATTTTAGTCATTATTATTTATATCATCACACTAATATTGTAAAGGCGAAAAATGCTTATTGAATAAAGATTATTATTATTAAATATCTTAATTTACAGGAATCGTAGTAGATACAGATGAAATTATAATTAAAACTGACGTGAGGAGCTAACATAATGAACAATCGTAACGGGTAACTCACATTATTAATTTGATGTTAGATTCGGCAAAGAGTTTCGATCTCTTCAGAGCGAATGAGATAATCTCCTGAAGAGGTAGAAACTGTTAACCGAATCGAACATAAAATAAATTATGTGAGTTACCCACTACAGATGATGCATATGTTTATATTAGTTTCTTAACAATTAGCAAGAATAGCATGCAAAATAGTTGATATCTTTAAATACAATCTAAGATAAAAAAAATTAAATATATATTACATAATCATTTTAGTCATTATTATTTATATCATCACACTAATATTGTAAAGGCGAAAGTCTGTGAGTGTGTATGTTTGTTACTTCTTCACATCGAAACAGCTGGAGCGTTTTTAATAAAATTTGGTATGGAATTAGCTGACACCCTGGATTAACTAGATGATAGGCTTTAATTTATAAAGCTTAACACGGGTAAATCCGCGGGGCATAGCTAGTAATAAAATACATATTAAATTATTTTGAAGTACAAATATCATTATGCGTCATTTTTATTATGCCTAAAATAAATCACACAACGTGAACAACCCTTTTTTGTGAACCAAAAGACTTAAGGAATTAATTAGTAAAAAAAGTAAGAGATCGCTATACCTATAGGGACCTCTTACAGACACAACAAAAGAGATATAACAAAAGAGCTATAATTAATTATGAACGGTTTTACCAATATTTCAAATTATACTAATGTTTTTACATAATTTATTACATTTTGATGCAAGAAAATGGGTATCGTACCTAATTGCAATTACCTATCCATACAAAGTGTAGAATAAATAGTTGACGCCAGTCAAGTAGCTTAAATTTATCATGAAACTGATCATCGCATCGTGTAGAACATCATATTTCAAAATACTTAAAAAAAGATTACTTCCAATAGAAAAGTGTCAATGCTCATAGCACCGATATCGAGCACCTTATACATGCTGGACCCCACATTGAACGAGTACTGGCCATATTTTATTAAAACAATTGTCGTGCCAATTGTGAAAAACAAAACAGGTGACTTGTCTAGTAAAGCAAACTACAGGCCCATTTCATTAGCAACTGTGGTAGCTAAGGTGCTTGACAGTGTGCTTGATGTTCAATTGGACCAGTACGTAAAGCTACATGATAATCAATTTGGTTTCAGACACAGTTATCGACGGAAAGCGCCATTTTGTGCTTGAAGCACACTGTTAAGCACTATACCTATAGACCAACGCCGATCTACGGCTGTTTTCTCGATATGTCAAAGGCTTTCGACATGGTGTCATATGACATTCTGTGGCGGAAGTTACGGGACATAGAACTACCTTGTGACTTGATTAATATATTCAAGTACTGGTATAGAAATCAAATAAATACTGTGCGTTGGGCGGGAGCTCTTTCAACTCCTTATAAACTAGAGTGCGGAGTGAGGCAGGGTGGGCTTACCTCACCCCGCCTTTTTAATTTATATATCAATGAGCTGATTGTGGCGCTCAGTAGCTGCCGTGTTGGCTGTCACATAGAAGATGTGTGTGTTAATAATATAAGTTTCGCTGATGACATGGCATTATTAAGTGCTTCGGTTTGTGGCATTAGAAAGATGCTAAACATATGTGAGGGTTATGCGGCGTCCCACGGTCTAATGTACAATATAAGCAAAACGGTGTACATGGTGTTTGCGTCAGGAACTAAGTGCCCCTCTAGTGTTCCTCCTATCAAGCTAAATGGCAATGACTTGGAGAGAGTAAATCATTTTAAATATCTGGGACACGTATTAACAGTAGACCTAAGGGATGACGCGGATATGGAACGCGAGCGGAGAGCACTATCCGTGAGAGCTAATATGATAGCACGCAGGTTTGCACGTTGTTCAAACGAAGTGAAAATAACCCTTTTTAAAGCATATTGTACATCCCTTTACACGTGCAGCCTGTGGGAAAATTATACACGGAGAGCGCATAGTGCTCTCCGTGTTCAATACAATAATGCATTCAGGACATTGTTGCGGCTGCCCCGCTACTGCAGTGCATCGGGCATGTTTGCGGGGGCGCGCATCGATTGCTTCTACGCTACTCTGCGCAAGCGGTGCGCGTCCATGCTAAGCAGAGTGCGGGCTAGCCGAAATTTCGTCTTGGCTGTCATTGGAAACAGGCTAGATTGCCCTTACGTCAGTCACTGGATCGGTCTGCATGTGCAGCTTGATACCCTGACTCACGCAGGAAGCCATTGCTGTTAGAGTTGTGAATGTAAAATTATATTGTAGATACTAACATAATTTTTAAGATTTATGTTTTACTAACAAAATGGATCGTTGTTATCTGATTGAAAATAAATTTATTATTATAGCCAGATGCTCTCACTGATCCGTAAGTGATTGGCGAAGCTAAGCAACTAGGCTCGCGGTCAGTCCGTAGATGGGTGACCGCCAACGTGGTTTAATTTCTGAGTGCCCCCGTGCTACGGTGGGCACGTGAAGCTGTCGGTCCCGGTTTTAGTCATTAAAAACAGTCGTTAAGCCATGTCGGAGGCCTACTGGGCGGCTTGAACACCTCTGAGATTAGGGTAACCACTATGATAAATAAGTAAGTAATGTCAATTAGTTAGCACAATAATTATGCATGGTTAAGGAAAACATAATTTTCGCTTTAATTTGGCCCGTTCTATAGATCGCAGTGCTTAAATTTCCTATACTACACATATTTGTAACATACAACATACACCTTGTAAGAAGGTAGACTTTATTGCCCATTACATCTCTGACCATCTCCGTGCCTTGGAGGGCTAATTAAACTGTTGGTTCCGGTTGTAGCCATTAGGCAATGGTCGTTAAGCCATGTCAGAGGCCTATTGGGTGGCTTGAACAACTCTGACAGCAGGGTAACCACTGTCCATACGATAAGTAGGTAAGTAATTATCACCAACTAACTATCACCAAAAAAAAAAAACAAAAACATGATACCGTAATAATTATTAAAAAAAATATAATTAGCGGCTATATCGCATAATAAAAGTATAACTTCGGCATATTTTCAATCAGTTTACAGTTTACTATTTACAGTTCCTTAATATTTTCAGATTTAGGAAGACAGTTGTCCTAAATCAATGCTAACTTTGCCTTAAGTATAATAATATTTGTCACTGCCTGCAAGAAACAACAAGATCAAACATTTTTTATGTCGAGCGTTTAATACTCCTATTGTAAACAGTGTCAAAAACACGACCACTAATCTCATTTGCAACAAGTCAGCATCCGAATCCCACGTTCACAAAAAAAAACAAAGGACCCAACGATAAAACTCTAAATTACCATAAACAACTCATTATCTAAAGCGGTTGGAACCAGTTTTATCCGCCTCAAACAGGTTTCATCCGGAAATTGTTGGATCTTATAGTTCCGCGACAGTATTAACAATTGGTCCTTTGTTTTTTCTGCCGATTTGACCGTCTGTTAGGGTGTTAAGACTGAGAAAATCAAACAGGGGTCAGGTTGAAAAGGATGGACGACACAAGGGTTATCATAAAGATGGGTTATAATCCTAATAGCCGGATGCGAGCAAAACGGAGTCTTTGTTCAGAATTTTGTTATATTTTTTTGCAAGTTATAGCTTCCCAAGCAGTCTTATTTTTGTAGTTGTTCAATACACAGAATAGGAAAATACTATAGTTTTAAGCGACCACTTTTATCCCTTCTTAGGTCATGTTAAGAGAAGGTGCAAGGAAACTTTCCACATCATAGTAAGTCCCGTTTTCTAATCTCTGTTGAGGCCCCAATGGAAATTTTTGGTCAAGGAGAATCAGGTCAGCACGGAGGCGGTGTTATATATCCATACCCAGACCTGGAACCATCAGTACTACACCCAAACTGTATCTGGTCCTGTCGCCTTGCAGTAAACATCTCCTGCGCAGATAAGCATTAAGTCATAACTTGTCTGCTATCCATTTAGTTAACGATTTTTTTTAACATAAGAAAGAGATAGGGGACACCTAAACGTATTTTTTTCAATTTTATAATTTTGAAGTAAATAATCTCTAAGTAAAAATTATTATTTAGTTGAGATCTGTCGAATTAATAGATTAAAATTTATTTGCAACGTGGAAGAATTAGAGCTAAGCGTATAAGTATACTTTTACTATTACAATGTCTTATTAACTTGTAAATAGGAAATTGTTATAACTAGTTAAAAGATTAACAGTACGGTTAGCTCTGTAAATAATCATACACATATTTTTTTTATTTGTGCTATACGTGTACATTGCTATTTCTACAAGTTGGACTTGACCCCTTAACTAGTAGTAGGTATGTTTCTAACCGATTGATTTTGATTCTTAATACAACCCAAGAAAGTTCAAAATATGGTGGCAAGTGTTAGTGTGACTGTTATATTTATTATTATTATTATTATTATTTTTTTTAATAATAATTTATGATAGTATTATAAATATTTCTAGTCTGGAACTTTGCCTTGAGTAAAACTTAACATTCGAATAGATATTTATGTAACTGTCAGTGACAGTTTAATATAAATTACCCACACGTTTAACGTAACAGCCATTTTTCTCCCCATTTTCTTGTACCAGTGATAACGAAATGAGCTTGAAAGGTGCGAATCGTTGACCTCAATAACCAACTAATTGCTGTATTGTAAACTAGAAACTTGCAAAAATAAACCTTAAGTTTAAGTAAATAAGAGTCAGCAGTAACGTCGTAAGTATTTTTTAAACTTGGAAATTGTATACCTACCTACAGCTTGTGTAATAATTGTACATTTACTTCAAACCGATATCTTTGCAATTTTATTTGTGCTGGTGGCCAGAGCTTTATATCAAAGTATTAGAGACTATTTTCCTTTGTGTTGATAGCAAATAAAGTGTGTTTGAAGTGTTTCAACCGTACACTTATCTGTGGACATGTCGCTTTATCAGCACGCTCCGCTGAGCTCCGCAGATGTCTCGTAGAACGTCGAACTATTGATTTTTACGTTTCTAGGGTTAATTAACCTGAAGTGTACTTGAAGAAAACACGTTTTCTCCGAGTTAACAAAGGAAATTAGTTTCATACTATCAGTCAGTGACGGCTCCCAATATGACCACGCCGTCAAATCGCGTGGAGCGTAGAAGTCGTTCCGAGGGAGTACTACCAGAGGACGGGCAATAGCATCTCTCTGGTACTCTGACCATCATACTGCGATTGCCAACCCATCTGCCTAGCGTCTCGATTATAACATAGGGCGTTCTTGGGGCAGGCAGCAGTTGACATAATTCAACTGACATGATGAAATAATCCTATAATATTATAAATATGAAAGTTTTTATAATTAGACGTTTGGAGGGTTTGTAAATCAATTTCGCAAAAAAGCAGACCCGATTTGGATGAAACTAAATTAACATGTAGGCTACATTAAATTGGAAAATCGCAGCTAAATCGCGGGGCGCATGTATTATTTTTAAATACTTACATGCTTCGGAGGGTACGTTAAGCGACATTGGACATCCCGGTTGTAGCCATTGGGCCACAGTCGTTAAGCCATGTCAGAGGCCTACTGGGCGCGGCGGCGGCGGCTTGAACAACACTGGCACTAAGGTAACCACTGCCCCCACGATAAGTAAGTAATACTAGTTGAGGCCGTGATTACTTCCCCGCGGCAGCAGGCCTATGATACAGAAAGCCGTTAGTCTTCCTAATAAAATTAAACAAATAAATAATCATAATTATTAATATTTACATCATAAAAAAGTTTGACAAACTTTTTTATTCTTTATGTTTTCTATGTTCTAATTATGAATCTGAGGAATCAATTTTGAGCCGTTGACACTTCATGTCGAAAACTATATTTTAAATTATCAAACAAAAGCATGCCCAATAGAATAAAAGAAGCGTTTATGTAATCGGTGACACATGTACTCGTAGCGCCATCTATGAGATCGATGTTTGACGTAATTAACTAAAAGTAGTTCATTTTATATAAAAAATAACAGTATACAAACATTCTTTGTAGCTTATTTTTTCGAATACTTTTTACTAAATACCTCTCAATATTAAATGAAAGGCAGATTGTCAACAGTTATTTATTTTATTTTTTAAGAGTTCTTAATTGCACTGCCAGTACTTAGTTAAATATTTTATTAAACGGAAATTAGTATAAACTTGGGCCTTATCGTAGAGATCTAAGTTATTCTACTAGTCAACGTGGGATATTTATTACTTCACCGACTATTATACATTTTTGCCTGATCATACCTTCTCTAATTAGAGGACCGCTTATTCAAACAACTACTAAACACAAGAATACTAATTGGCTCCAAACAAAGGTATGAGCATAATATTTCCAACCATCAATTAGCTAAAATTTTTGTGAAATATTTTTGTGATTAAGTGTTGCATCAAGTCCGTCGTTACGTGGAAAAGATATTTAATTTACCATTTATGATTAATCTAAAATAAATAGACTAGATAATACTAAACCGTGTTCTCGGTTGAAATAAATTAAAATTTTCTCCATAATCGTTCTTCGGGCTTTAAATTCATTTTAAAGGTCGATAGATAGAAAACAATTTATAGCACAAAACCATAATTGATCGTATAAAAAACATTAATTACAACATTTAAAATATAAGTAGGTACTATCGGCGGTCTTATCCCAAATAACTATCTTGCCGCTTAATACGTCACTCATGTTTTAATTTGTTTTTTTTTTATATGAGAGGGCGACAAACGAGCAAGTGGGTCACCTGATGGTAAGTGATCACCACCGCCCATGGACACTCGCATCACCAGAGGAGTCGTGGGTGCATTGCCGGCCTTTAAGAGGCAGCAAACAAGTGTTGCTGACCTTTCCCCCCACCCCGATGAGCTCTGGCGACCTTAATTAATACTCGGAAACACAACATTAAAATGATGAATGTTATTATTAAGGAATGTCTTCTGTAAGGTGGAGGTACCTACTTCCCCAGTCGGGCTGCTTTTTGAGCGAATGAACGCTGTACCCTACCTCTCTTAAAGGTATGCTCAGAAATAAGATTTAATTGAAATTTTAAAACAATATTGATATGTATAGGAAATTACGAATATAAATCCGCCATATAGTATGACTTATTGTCGCCATGTCTGTTTGAAAATGGCAGTTTGTGCATGTCCAAAACTGATCGCTGATAGAGATGTCACTATAGAAACAGTAAGTAAAATTATCTGTAATCGTAATTTGCGTCACCTAATTGCTTTTAACGGCATTTATATGACAGTGTCAAAGATATACATCTTTTATCGGAATGTACAGACGCCAGCACATCAAGCTACCCCAATCTGTCAAATCTTCCCAATTGAAAGTGAACCTTATACCTTTGTGATAAAGTTGAAAATCTATAAAAGACATTTGACAGATTGGGATAGCTGGAGGTGCTGGCCTTTGTACATATTATGGATGGAGAAGTTACAGAGGAATTTCTCGATCCTTTCTATCATAAATAATTTTGTCGCAATCCAAGTACATTTAAAAAATATATATATTGTATCATCATCATATCAGCCGAAAAACGGACAAAGGCCTCCCCAAACGATCTCCACAAGCGCCGCACCTAGCGGTTTCCAGCAACCTTCACAAGATCATCGATCCGTATTGTAGGGGACCTACCCACGCTACCACTTCCGGGATAACTAAATTCACCGTGGAAAATCTTTATAGCAATACCTTCCAGATATAAATTCTCACTTAAGATAAGCAAAATCATGCTTGGATAGCCATTAAGTAAAGTAGAAGAGAAGATGTGGAATGACGGCCTCCAAAGGACAACATACAGAATTTCTAGATACGCGAACTTCCGTTTAATACCTAATCAAACATTAAAATAAAAAGATGGGCAGTCTTTGGGGACTGCCGTTAGAAGTAAAAACTATTTTTCATTTCTCATACTCGGAAAGTAGTGTTTATCTGGTCGCATGGTAGCGAGTGGAAGATGCTACTTCCCACTCTTGTATGGTATTGACTCATAGTAAATTCTTCCCTCCCTGCTAGGAGTAAATTTTTGAAATAGAACTATATTTAATAAGGCTGTAAAAAATCTAACATAATTCAGAAAAAAGTGCAAAAAGCCGCTAAAGAAGTTTTCACTTCAAAAATGCTGCGATCAAGTGAGTGTATCAACGGCCAGTGTGAATTAAAAAAAGCCCCTTCGTCTTACGAATATTCGATCAGGTCACGTGTCCTGTCGGCGCAGTTTAACATTTTTTACCCATCCCAAAAAATGCACAACGCCGCTAAAGACGAAAATAAGTTTTCTTTTCAAAAATGGCAGGATCACTCTTAACTTTTTTTTTACTCGGATCGGGCATTATGCGTAAGTAGTCTAGGTATCAAACGTTAATCTCGTTTCTGAGTAACATGAGTCAGATGCACTATAACCACCAGCTGTTTTATGTTGCTAGTGGCACATATGAGGGAATTGACTTTGAACTTAAGATACGTGAGACACAGCCATAATGCTTACTTTTTTTACTTGTCTATGAATATATTATACAACAATGGTTTTTGGCTAAGTATACTCTGAATAACCAATGTAATATGTGGGACATCTATCAGAAGCTCTGCTAATGCATGGATTAGCTGAGCTTCTGATAGATGTCCCACGTATATTTACTATAACAATTATAGAACTTTGGCGAAGAATATTTTGTTGTATTCTTAAATAAATAAGCAAATTACATTATACTAATTGTCTTGTACTGGACTTTTTATATATATTTTTTTTTATTTCCATAGAAATGAGAAATCTGTGACTTTTTCTGTTCTTAATTATTTTAAATGGTTCAACTTTGCTGTAATTATAGCTTGCTATTTTCCGCTATTGACTTAAAACTAAGCGCTAAAAAGTTCCCTTTAACTCAATATAATTTATTTAACTACCACCAAAAACCAGTTTGCATATATTAGTTTGTTGGTAAAGCATATTAGATTACTTTTTACGACTACGGTTTCCTCAAGTGTTAGAAAATTGAGCTGGCAATAGTTGTTTTTCGTGATTAGAAGTCATCAAAAATAGTAATCTAGAATATATTAATATTTTTGCTGACTATATAGATATATATATATATAGATTGACGATTCTTATGCGAACCTTCGCATAAGATTCGTATTAGATTCCCATAAGCAATTTAATAAGTTACTACAATAAATATTAAATTGGTTTGTTTTTAAAAAAGACAACGCCCGCACTAGGGAAACTAATACTTACTTTACCAACATATAATAGACGGATACAAATTACATCCAGAATCAGAATAACTATTTATATACTACAACTTATATATAACAACTTATATAAATAATAATGAAATTTGTATCCGGTTATTATATGTTTATAAAGTACCCCGCGACACGGATTAGATCCATAGTGTGGGCGTAGTCTTTTATAAAAGAAAAAAGAAAAAGCATCCATAAATGTTGAAAAACTATTATTTTTATTAGAAAACTGATTATTTCAACCATCTTTCCTTCGACAGGAAATGTGGTTGAATTAATTATTTACTTTAGCTCAAGACATATGTATAATGTTCTCCTCCAAAAGATAGCACGAGGCTGAAAAGGAGGACATACGGACAAAACAGCTATATTTACTATACCTATTATATAAAAATGGTTCGTATATTTAGCAATTCCTACTTAAATCATACAAATACATATATCAAAACAATCAAAGATCACACAGCATCACAAATAATGCAATATGATATGATCTTTCTATGAACTGGGATTCCAAATCCAAAATTCTCTTTAAAGGGTTAAATCCATCCATCCGTCCACCATTAGATAACAAGCCAAGGTGCACAGTGTACATTGTCCATCTCATCTCAAAAAGATCACTGCATTGTTCGTGACCATCTAATTTGCATAACCCTGCGATGCGACACGGAACAATACCACACTGTCCTACCTGCGGGTCAAAATGACCCATTTCTAAGTTCTAACCAATGCGTCTATTCAGACATCGCAAAATTTCTCACTGGCCGTAACAAAGACGCTCTATGACCAAACCCTTTTCGCGTTACAATTTTTATGGGAAACAGTTTTGTATGCTCTATTTTTTTGCATTGTCCACCAACGGTCGTCAGATTCGCCTTTGGCAAATGTTTATTCGATTTTAATATAATGCAGGTTTAAATAGAACGGTCGTCTTTGCTTATTATTATGAAGTATGACCGTTATTCATCAAATGTCCAAGTAGTACTGGTAACTCTGTATACAAAATTAACGGTGTCAATGGAATGGTATACTTGAATTGACTGACTTAAAAAATAATAATTTATTATTTCATAAGTTAGCCACTAATAAGGTAAATCTCTTTTCGTTTGACACATCAAAATCACAAGCTTATTCAGGGTTTCAGTTAGGTAATTCAGTTTATTAATAAAGTTTTAGAAGAGTCAATATTTCAAGTTTGTGCCATTAACATAGATGTAATTGAAGATTTTTATGTCTACCGTCACAATATAAATATTAACTGAATTTTTAGAATAGTCTCTTGTTAGTAATGAAACACCATAGTTTCATAATATTGGTTGCTAACTTCCGCCCGTGGCTTTACCCGCGTTAATATTTCGGTCGTCTAAAAGGAACTTTTCTATCCCTCAAGAACAGTAGTTTTTATGGATGAATTATTTTAGTGTTCCTCAAATCATTGCAACATCTCTGTTCATCTCCAATTTTGTACACACGTTGGAAGAAATTTGATGAGGAATCAGCGCACTAGTTAAGGCAAGAAAGCCACACACAAAAGAGAAACAAAACAAACACACATTCGCATTAATATTAGTTATATGAGGTTTATATATACACGAATAAATTGAAGCACAAAAACAGGACTCTATAAGAACGCTGTGTAGATATCATAATAGCTGCAATTTTCCGTTAAACCTGTCAGTATCATAGCGTTAAAGAATGGATTAAAAAAAGAGCAACATTCATATACATAACGATTCCATTCGGTCGGTACTTTCTTCAACTAAATTCTTTAATAAATCGTTACAAATAGCTGCACAAAGCTATCTACTAGATATCAACAAAACGAAGAAAGGTTATCGCGATTTTCCAAATTACCGTTGATGCAACGATCTCGTTTTAATTGTCCTTTCTTGGGCAGGGTCAATTCGACCCGTCCGGCCAGGTAGCCAACCCGTGCTGACCTCTACACAAAACAGGGGTCCTACAGGTCACAACAACCCTTTACGCCAGTTTAAACACCCCGAAATTGGTCCACCGTGAGTTATAGGGTCAGCCCCGCGCCTCAAATGACCTCACTGACCCATTCTTTAGAAAACCACCCCTTTCTTACAAGGCATTATTTGTAATCCCTTTTGCGAATCTATTTTATTGTTCGTCATCTATTCAGTTCCTATTTTCGGACGTTGGTGTATCGGCCAAATTTTTGCTTGCGTGAGAACGGTCTAGTTTCTTTGCAAAACTGTAACGGAGGACAAAGGATAAATCCTTTATGGGAAAGTTCGGCTGTTGTCTACTAGACAAAAGAGTGGTCTCTTTTTAATGATTTGCTTTGTGTTAGCAAGGTGGTTTGGTACAGTTTTTTGTTTGGTCATTTTTGACCGTTGCCCAACGGATTTGCCGATAGTATTTAAGTCGGCGGCGTAACGGTTGAATGCATTTAATAGCTTGGCTCTGGAAGGCGACGGTCTCAGTAGACGATGCAGCTTAACATGCAACCTTGAATTAATGCTTCACCAATAGCAGATTTTACAAAACATAACATAAGGAAAGACTTACTCCCTGATTATTCCTCCTATTTTCCTATTTTTTTGATCTACGGCATATCCCTAACTAATAAAAATACGAAGATACTGGTCACTTTGGTACTCTGTTGTCTGATTCGCTCGAACGTAAAATCATATTTGAATGACAAAGACAACAAGTGTAATTGTTTCTTCATATATGTATAAGTAAGGAGGTATGTACTTCATACACATACAGGGTTATAAAAAACTGTTTCGCAATACATAGGTATATGTATAAATTAAGAGTTGTTAGTAAATTAACATCAAATTAAAAAAATCTAATCATTATATAGTTCTTAAAATATTGGGATTGCGTTAGTAGCTACCTTACTTTTATGTTATATTTATGTTCGCTGGTATTATTTTTTTAAGTTTTGATCTATCAACAATGTTGAGCTCTAAATTTGGTTGGTAAACACTGAATAAAAATAATTAATCTTCAAACTTAACCACAAAAATACATCAAATATACTACTTACACTTTAAATATAATCTTATTTAAGTTGAACTCGTAAGAGACAGAAAATTATTAACAACGTACCTAAACTTTAATCAGATTTAGAAGCTAATAAATAAGTGGGAAACCATTGAAAGGAGAACTTACATTTTGGTATTTAGAAAAGGTTACAAAAAGGTTAAAGGTCTTACAAAATATTTTCCCCACGCCCACGTGGGGAAGATATTTTGTAAGAAATATTAGTGGGCTAAAAAACAGCTGGTTAGAGACATCTTTAGAATTAGTTTTATAAATTCAAGTTTTTGTGGGAATCCAACCTACAACCGCGGGATATCTGACCCCATTTCATTATCCGTTTCGCCACCGCACCGCTTTGTTCGTTAACTCATTATAATGAAGACTCTTAACGCCATCGTGCGTCATCATGCGCGGCTAACACCAAAATCAGAACATAACAGCTGGTGTTTCACATTCTTTTTTAAACTGAAGTCTTACTTTATAAAATATATACTTCCATAATATATTTATAAAAAAAATATCTGAATACGGAATTTCAATTGCAAAACGCAGCCAAGATCAATGAGCCACGAGGAATTTAATTTTACAAGACCAATATTTATTTTTAAACCAGAAATTAATGATAATCTTAAATATATGGATATGTTTTTATTTCGTTGAAAAGAATTCCCAAGGTCATAGATACATTATTTTAATTGCATAAAATACCTGCTTTAATTACTTACAAAGAGTTCACATGAGAAATTGCCGCCATCAATTGAAATCGAGACGAAATGTTATTTAAAATTTTAGTTTATAGAGCAGCTATATATTTTTAACTAGATGTGTTAAATTACGCTCTTCGGTCTTTTCTCAATTAGCAATAAAAAAAGAATATTTGAATTTCTTGACCAATTTACACTAATGCCTGTAGTCTAATAATTTATCGAAGCATCCAAAATGGGTATGTAAGAGGGGAGGTCAAAATGACTCAAACGCATCGAGACGAAGGCAGTGGACTTTATCTTGATATAAAATGTAAAAAATAAATAACGGATAAACGCATGCGCTTGCGCTGCGGCCGTTGAGAGGAAACTGTAGGGCTCTACAACATTTTGGTGACTAAATAAAACTAAACTTCCTTGTCAAAATATATCATAAATAGTATACTTTTCTGTTATTATAATATCTTACATTTGTTTCTAAAATTTATTGATTCGTATGGAGGATCTAACCTGTTGCTTATTCTTATTCAGCATATAACGCCAAAACTAAATTGACACAACTAAAGAAGTCATGGCCTTTTCATAAGCTTGTAGTATGGAAACCAGATAACTGATAGATTAAGTACATATACTTTTTTTCTTTAGTAAATACATACTTAAACAGCTAATTACACCCAAACTCAGGACAAACAGACATGCTCAATGCTCATGCACACAAATATCTGTCCTGGGTGGGAATCAAAGGAAAGGCAAGCATTTACCAACGACGCCAACCGTACACTAGATGAAATAAATGCAATATTATTGGAACGAAGTTCCTTATCGCGCGTTGTGAAAGGGGGCTAGACGGAAAAAATTCTTACGAAAAGTTGTCACGACACTTTTTGCAGCTGTGCGGCGTGCGCATGTTTCTCTGTCTCTCTCTCTCTCTCTCTCTTATAGAAAGCAAGCCAGATATTTTCAAATCTATTTCGCATTGAACAGTGTGGTGTTGCGACGATTATTTTTGTTGAGTGTATACAGGTTTTTGGAACGAAGTTCCTTATCGCGCGTTGTGAAAGGGGGCTAGACGGAAAAAAATCTTACGAAAAGCTGTCACGACACTTTTTGCGGCTGTGCGGCGTGCGCATGTTTCTCTGTCTCTCTCTCTCTCTCGCTTATAGAAAGCAAGCCAGATATTTTCAAATCTATTTCGCATTGAACAGTGTGGTGTCGCGACGATTATTTTTGTTGAGTGTATACAGGTTTTTTGTACATAATAAATAATAAGAAATAACTTCGTTCACCTCTCCAGTTTTAAAATTAGTTCGATTGGTACTGCATACTATCGGGGCCGATGTTTAATAGAGGCTTTTACTGTACCAATGGTTGAGGATCCCTGGGAGGGTGCATACACCTGCGTGGCTCGTGCCAACTGCCCGTGTCCCACCCGCACCCGCTCGCTTCCTCGCATCCGGGCTGAGCGGACGTCTCTTGTTCCTTTGCCTCCATTTTTTAATCGAGGTCAGGTTGATAGGATGACTGCCAAGAATAGAGGGTTGTTTAATGCACTCCGATTTCCGCTATATTGTACATGTCATTGACCTTAAATGGTACATTATTATTCTCCGTGACTCGTAAGTTATCTAAAAGCCTTAATGAACTAAGTAACTGGCAAAAAATATAATGCAGAATTAATATTGCATACACACAACAATTGTTTCTAATTATTATAATTAATTTGTAATAGAAATAGGCGAGATAGCACTTATTCGAAATTTGACCTTTAAGGTTCTATTGTAAAAGACTATATAAAGATATATATTGATCTGCTCTCAGTTTTGACACTCAGATTGTCATTTGTACTCAGTTGTTCAGTGTGTCAAAAGTATGGTTGTGTGAGTAATGTTTTATTAAAATTTACTTCTTATGTATCTATACATATAATAAAATCGTAGGAAAGTCAAAACTGTACATTGAATATTTTTCAAAAATGATACTTGGGGCGTGATATACAATAGATATTGAAGCCAAATGTATGTCCGGGCTAAACTCAAAAAGTACTGAATGGATTTACTTAAAATTTTGCATGAATATTACTAAGAGGTCGGGTCAACATATAGGCTACATCACGCTATCACCTACGGGGGAAGAGCTGTGATAATTTATAAAATAGAGCGTTCTATTATATAAATATTAGCTTTCTGCACTTCTTCTCCATATGAACTTAAACTGTTCCAAAGCTCATACTCCTCCGTCCGCGATTTTTTCGTAAAAAGGCTACAAAATTTTGTAATTAGCAATTACAAATTATTGTCATCTGAAAATATGAATTGTATTTATTTCTGTTTTTATATGTATTCTTTATTATTAACTTCAGGTACTTTTACTATATTGACATTTGAAATGTAATTCTTATCAATTAATTTATCATATTACTATGCTTATGTTAGTTGAATTACAAACTACCATATATCAACTTGATCTCAGTGAAAGTGAACCACTTTAGTTCTTATAAGAAATAAAGATATTTACCTGAAGCCGTTTTTTTATTTCTGTGTCCTTAATTACTTACCTACTTATCTATACATATAATAAAATCGTAGGAAAGTCAAAACTGTACATTGAATATTTTTTTAAAAGGATACTTGGGGCGTGATCTACAATCGATGTCGAAGCCAAAAATATAGTTTTTAGAATTTTTGTCTGTTTGTCTGTATGTATGTCCGGGCTAAACTCAAAAAGTACTGCGTGGATTTACTTCAAAAGTTGCATGAATATTACTAAGAGGTCGGGTCAACATATAAGCTACATATTATCACGCTATCACCTACGGGGAGCTGTGATAATTTATAAAGTTTAACGCGGGTAAAACCACGAGGCACAGCTAGTTATTAATGTTTTTAAATGCTTAGAAAATACCTTATATACGTGGAACCATTGGTACTGATATCATTTATCATAAAATAAACTAAGTATTATCAAGCTTTGTGGAACACATATAAAAATACAGTCTAATTAAAATATTTATGAATTAGTTTCAAAGTAAAAAAAAATACAAATTACATACATTGTGTAGGTACTATGCTGTCGTCTAATGTACAGACGCCAGCACATCAAGCTACCCCAATCTGTCTTTCCCCAATTGAAAGTGAACCTTATGCTTATGTGATAAAATAGAAAATCTATAAAAGAAATTTGACAGATTGGGGAAGCTGGATGTGCTGGCGTCTGTACAATATCCTCGGAAGGTAATTTTCTATTTTGCCGATTATCTAAACTAATATAATAGGTATTGTTAAATGAAAAGATTCGATTTCGGACGAGCCGGTTGGCGTAGTTTGGGTTCAATTCCCACCCAGGGCAGATATCTCAGTGCATGAACATGTCTGTTTGCCCTGAGTCGGGTGTAAGTAATTCTCTAAATAAGTATGTATTTAAATATCAAAGTAGTATATCAGATATCTGGTTTCGATAGTACAAGCTCTGCTCAAATGGCAGGGTGTGAATAATGTTGCAGGATTTTATTTATTTCATCATCATATCAGCCGAAAGACACCGCATCCACAGCTGGACAAAGGCCTCCCCCAAAGATCTCAACAATTGCCGGTCTTGCGCTATTTGCATCCAGCAGTTTCCAGCGACCCGCACAAGATCATCGGTCCATCTTGTAGGGGGCTGACCACGCTGCGTCTACCGGTTCGTGGTCGCATCGTATTTATTTAGATAGATAGAATACTCTGTATTGTACACACTCAAACGGAAAGAAAATACATTGGATATAAATAACATAATGTACAACGGGTGGTCTTATCGGCTTAAGCGATCTCTTCTATACTTTTTATTGTAGTTTTATTAATAATATAAACTATATGCAACTCAATCTCAAAAACGACTTAATGGCAATTTTATGCTAGTGTGAAAATTTACCCTTAACTCAACATCGTAATACTAATGAGAAAAAAACATTGGTCGCTCGAAGTCGCGCGTATTCTTAAAACGCGTGCATATTCCTGCGTATTTTTCGGGTTCCGTACCCAAAGGGTAAGGAGCCTATTACTAAGACTTCGCTGTCTGTCTGACTGTCTGTCCGTCTGTCACCAGACTGTATCTCATGAACCGTGATAGTTAGACAGTTGAAATTTTCACAGATGATGTATTTCTATGGCCGCTGTAATAATTAATACTAAAAAACAAATAAAATAAATATTTAAGGGGGCTCCCATACAACAAACGTGAATTTTTTGGTCGTTTTCATAGATAATGGTACGAAACCCTTCGTGCGCGAGTCCGACTCGCACTTGACAGTCTTTTTTTTTATTTTTATATCTCAGAAGAAATATGTGACAATTACGTTGTTGAGTAGATACGCTTCGATGCGCTTCGTTAGCATGAATTGACCCAAACTCATTTATATAATATAGATATCCTAGGACACTATTCCCACACTGCCATCTGATTTAAAAATAAGCACTGCTTGTACTTTGGAAACCAGATAACTGATATATTACATTATACTACTTTTCTTTTGTAAATACACCCTACTAATATGATAAACGCGAAAGTTTGTAAGTATGGATGAATGTTTGTTACTCTTTCACATAAAAACTACTGAATGGATTTTAATGAAACTTTAAATTAATATGGCTTATACGTCAGAATAACACATAGGCTTCAATTTATAAAGATATTGTGTGAATTGTCCAAAATAATCGACGATAAGTGTCAAGTAAATAGGAAAAAGTCTACCATCTGCGAGCAATTCCGACGTGTACTGCAAAAACCGCTAGAGGTACAATCCTACTAATATTATAAATGCGAAATTTTGTGAGTATAGAAGTATGTTTGTTACTCTTTTACGCCAAAACTACTTTAACGCGGGCGAAACCGCAGGGCATGGCTAGTAGGGGAGACCGGGGCTACAAGTTCCGATTTTCAGTTAACCTCAAAATTTGTTAAGAATTTTCGACTTCAATATTTCAAGGCTGCAATTAAAATCAGCCTACATATTTCACTTTGCTATTAAGATAGTATGATGGGTCATTTATTGTGAGATTTATTTGTTATTATTTTTTTTATAACCAAAGCCGGAAAGTAACAACTTACCCCAACTCGGGGCTAGTTGTTCAGAAGCCGGGGTAAGTTGTTACCATAACTGTTAATGCTATTGTTTGTGTAATAATAAATAATAATAGATTATACTAGGTCTGTTATTCAGTAGTAAATAATCAGCAATTAGGTAAGGTAAACATATACATATATGTTATAACATTTAACTATTATTTATCCTTAAACAATTATTGAAGTCACAATGAGCAGTTCTCAAAACTTGCATCTCAAGTCTTCGTAATTATTTCAGTCCTTAATATTTTTTTCTTATCTTGGGCTTAAAATATCAATTATATAACATAAAGAAACAAGTAGGTAAGAGCTTATCAAATAACTTGCAGCTATAAGACATAATAATCTTTAACCTAATAATTATCAAGGCTGATTGATAATTATTACGGTTAAAGTTTATTATGTCTTAGGCTGAAAATAATAATCATAAATACATAAAGAAATGCCATCATAGGCAAAATACAAATAACTCATTATTAATCTTCTGAAAATATATCGGAAAATGCCTACAACTGGAATAGGGCCAATTCTTACAATCTTGACACTGAACCCATTCTTCTCCAGCACGTGAACTAGAGTAACTATTACAGCACACTAGGAAATAATAGTCTAAGCTGTCCTCTTCACTGTCAGAATTTTCACTACTTTTTAAGGACCTCGTTTGATCGTTTAACAGATTTCCCCTTTCCTTTTCCATTTCCTTTCTGAATTTTACTCTTCCTTTATGTTTTTCCTTTTTTTATATTTTTCTTTCCTTTTCCTTTATATTTTTGTTTTCCTTTCCTTTATATTTTTGAATTTCACTTACTTTTATTTTCTTGCTTTGCTCTTCTGCAAAAACCTGTTTCTCAGGAGTATCCGTTAGAATTGTGGACTTTCTTATACGTCTTTTGTGCGTTCCAATCCTTCGAGGTGCCTTTGGAAAACGACATACAGTTTTTGGAGGAAAAAAAGTCATGCTTTCCAAGTTGCTCTCCTATAACACCAGAATATGGAGGCAGACCCCTGATGGCCCTGGAGCACTTATTCTTTTCGCAGAAGGACGAAGAAGATTGAACTACAGTTTAATATATGCCGACTTATCTTCCTGTTCTTCTGTAAATACGGCTCTTGCTTTTTTGTAGCCAGTTGTGATATTTTCTTTTCCAGATCTTACTTTTTTACGAATCTGTAAAATGTCATATGGCAAATGTGGCAATAGTTTTTATTTTTCTGCATTCTTTAATAACTGCATGCGCTGCTGTTTGCAGCAACTCCTTTGAAACTGAACCTCATGTCGTTTTCCGTGTGTAAGTCCGCATGCTATAAAATAAAATTATTCATTTTTGGTACAAATGGATTAGGGCAAGTAGTTCCGAGGTCACAACCTGCCCCAAAAAAAAGGAACATCTAACCCCAATCATAAGTGTTGAATAAAAATCTAAATATAGGTTAGGTTACAAAACATATGTAATTTACGGATAGTTTATCACACCAATATATAAATCTTCAGATTGAAATAATAAAACACTGAACGCTAATCGTTAAAATTCGTGACACTGACCAAAAATGCTAAATCCGAAAATACTTACTTACGTCAATCAGCGACGTACGTGCTGCCGTTCCAATATTCCCGGCGGCACTGGCCTGTCTAAGATGGTCGCCATCGGTGCGCTGTGGCATTGCATTTTATGACGCGTTTAAACAATATTCCTATCCCTTCTCCTCGAGTAGTTATTTTAATCGGAACAACTTACCCTGGTAACTTCTAGCCCCGGTCTCCCCTACTTATATAGATAATTACAACCAGACTTAGGAAAAACAGTCTGCCTCTTTCTTTCAACTTAAGAAAGCTTCATCAACAACGAGAAAGAAAAAACGGCTTATGTTATAGGCTGTTTTTTCTTTAAAATAAAATAGAAATCACCAAGATATCAATATTTTGCCTGTAAAAGTCATTATAATAAACCACTAATTTATCTTTTTTATCTGTACGAAGCCGGAAGCCGGGCGCGTCACTTGAATTTTATAATGAACTTTGTACAAATTCATGTTTGTTTGAACAAATTCATGAACTAAACAATGAATTTTTAATTAACATTGGAGGTAGTTAATTGAATTTTCTTTAAGTCCTTCCGGAATATTGCCAAGCTTTGAACAAGTGTCAATAGATGTTGTACTGCCTACAGAGCTTCGGCATGGAAGCAAAAGTACATAGATATGTATGACCTGAAAACTTATAAACATAAGTATCAGTTCCTAATGTGAACTATTTCTTTGGTGTCAGCCTTCAATATAACATACTTTTTAATCATAATATAATACGGCCATCTGATCCCAAACTAAGCAGAGCTTGTACTATGGAAACCAGTTAACTACAATATTACTTTTCTTCGGTAAATACATACTTATATACCTAGATAATAACACCCAGACTCAGAACAAACAGACAAGCTCATACACACAAAATATCTGTCCTGGGTGGGAATCGAACCCACGACCTGTGGCGTAAATGGCAAGTATCTACCAACCACGCCAACCGGCCCGTCTTATATAGATAAATAAAAAATGAGTGGCACGCCATAGATATCTAGATTTTGCAGATTCTACCCAAATACTGCGCCGACGCAATCAAATCTTCCATAATTTTAATCAGTGACTCATAAGAATGTGATATAAATATATTTCTTCATATATATTTATATTACATTCTATTTAAATTACTATGCCATTGTGGCTTATATCAGCCTCTATCGGAAGATCAGCGCTGCAATAATAGACCTGTGTTGCCGTAGCTAATGCTGAGATAGGGGCCTTTTTTGACAACCAAATTTACTATATTAATTTAGCTAGGTATGGTAAGATTTCATTTTTGTAAAAAAATTCAAAATTCAAAAAATTCATTTCATTTTCATTTCATTTCATAACATAGCGAGATGCCTCACTGAAATGTAATTTAATCCTCAAACGATCGTCCAATTATATTAAATTGCTGCACGGTTACATCCGTTCCATTGACGTACCTTTCAAGGGACGTCAGTTATACGTCATGTGTTAAGACGTAAAAACTTAGACGCCATACTGCAGGTACGTTACGACGCGACGGTTATGATGGTATCTTAAGCGGCGTATGCGCGTTTTTAAGGCACCGTAGTGAAGGTATTTCAAATTCGGAACTTTAACTTTTTCAGGTCCATGACATACTTTTAGTGTGCACGATTTACATGATTGGTAACTTTTTTTATATTTAACGCAAATGAACAAGCGGACTCGCTTACTCGTATGCGTTGAGTTCTTTGAAATCTGGTGATAAATTATCACCGCGGCCTATGGACACTTGTGTTAAGACGTAAAAACTTAGACGCCATACTGCAAGTACGGTACGGTGGTTATGATGGTGTCTTGAGCGGCGTGTGCCGCGTTTTTAAGGCAAAGCATTGAACATATTTCAAATTTGGAACTTTCAGTTTTTCAGGTCCATGACATACTTTTAGTATGGACGATTTACATGATTAATGAAGTATATGATAAACACACACAATAAATGAATTATATACTTAATAACTGATCAATGCATTATAATTTATATCAATTTCTAAAAATTTTCAGTATGCACGATTTACATGATTGGAAACTTTTTTAAATAGAATTCTACGCAAACGAGTATGCGGACTCCCTTACTCGTATGCGTAGAATTCTTTGAAATCTCGTGGTAAATGTTCACCGCCGCCGCCCATAGACACTCGCAACACAAGAGCGGCCTCAAGCACGTTGAAAGGGAAACAACCGGCCAAGTGCGAGTCGGACTCGCGCACGTAGGGTTCCGTGCCATTATCTATAAAAACGAGTAAAAAATTCACGTTTATTGTATGGGAGCCCTGTTAAATATTTATTTTATTATGTTTTTTAGTATTTGTTATTATAGCAGCAACAGAAATACATCATCTGTGAAAATTTCAACCATCTAACTATCACGGTTCGTGAGATACAGCTTGGTGACAGACGGACAGACAGACAGGCAGCGAAGTCTTAATAATAGGGTCCCGTTTTACCCTTTGGGTTCGGAACCCTAAAAAAACTTACATCTTCTTCAGTGATATCAATACGAATAAGTTCAAAAAAATTATAAAATCCAAATTGTGTAGTGTCAAAACAGCTTGGGATTGAGTAGCTCTAAATTAACACATTTAAATAATATGTAATTTTATATTAAGAAGTAAATATTTCAAAAAAGGATTCCTACTGAGTCTTCTGGCAGTGTTTCTCATTAGGGTAAAAAAAAAACTTGTGTGTACTTATGTGCACGCGTTAGAAGTTATACTTCTTAATATACAACTTGAACATAGTTATCAATTTTCATACCACCTAGAACTAACTTCATGCTGTTAAATTTTTTGGTGTCGGTGTGCGCGCGCATCGTAAAAATTCACTCTCATCATTTTTCTCCATCGCGCCAAAAGAAGTATAACTTCAAAAATATTGACGATTCCACACAAAAAAATTATTTATTGCATATTTTTATGAAATAATTTTTTTTTTTGAATTTGTATTTTACAGCAGAGCACTGATTTTAATCCAGATATTTATATTTTCTAAAATAACGTGAACGTATTAACTAACCAAATTTTCGAAATAGGTAGTCATAAATGCATAGTTAACTATACTAAATATATATATAATTTTATAAAACTGGTTAGTCTTCTAAATATGATGAAAACGGGTTTCGCGCCAAAGACCCAGGGACTAAAGCCCCTCTGCTAGATAGTTAGATTTTTTTTTATTAATTTACAATTTACTATCAAGTAGGTTGTTTCATAGAGTATTGTAGCTCAATCTTTTTTTTTTTTTTTGTAAAGTTAACTTATCAAAAGTCATACAAATCTATTGCACAACTTTCAATTGTTTACATTTTCTAATAGTGTTTCCGAGTTTGGTACAAAATTTTTTTTGCACACTTTCGAATTATCCAACGCCTCTAAAGGCTGTTTCTGAGTTAAAGGGTTTTTTCAGAGCATATCGTATTAACCAATACCAAGAGTTCAGATTTCCTTACCTTACGGTTATAATTATATTCCATGCCAAAAGCAGACTGAACTGAATAAATCAGGTTCATATTTTGTTAATTTAAAGCTTTTACAAATTTAATGTTTTGATTGTTATCGTGTCTGTTTTGTGCATGTACACATATTAAGATTGACATTCAGGAAATTATTATTAGAGCGGACCTGATGTGTACGACGACGGTCACAATTTAATTCTTCTACTAAATCCAATGAGGTCCAACTGAGAAGATCCGGCGGGACAAACGCTTTGCTCGCTGTTAAGAAAAAAAAAAGAATTCTAATTCGTTTTTTAAAGCAGTATTAGCATTACAACATCTCAAGATATCACCAAAACTAAAAAAAAAGTGATAAAAATGAAATGATCTTTACTTTTAATGTGGTCGGGTGGCAGCACGTGTTACCGGCAGGTGGCCTCCCAGGTGCGTACTTACGTAATATCGACGTGGCCGCCTGTGACCGCAATTGGGGCTTACACCTTGTTTTTTGGGAGTATAATGCTCTTATTGGATAGTGGACAGAGGACTATCATTATTTTTGTTTTTAATAAGTTATGTAAATATCAACAGTAGAAAGTTACACACGACTTGGAACTATTTGTATGTATATAGCCGCGTCTTGGCGCATAAACGAACAATGACAGTTGGACTGGTTTCGGCATTTAAATAAATAAATAATATTCTGGGACAGTATTAACACACGGCCATCTGATCCCGAACTAAGCAGAGCTTGTACTATGGAAACCAGATAACTGATATAATACATATGCTACATACTTACCTATATAGATAATTACGCCCAGACTCAGGACAAACAGACATGTTCATGCACACAAATATCTGTCCTGGGTGGGAATCGAACCCACGACCTGCAGCGTGAAAAGCAAGCATTTGCCAACCACGCCAACAGGCCCAAATTCAAATATACAAGTTTATACTAAAATCTTGTAAAATAAATATAGATAAAAAAGAGTTCATCTTTTTAAGTAAAATTAATTAAAACACTGTAAACGAGACCAATTAAAAACAACCTATAATCCCCCCCTTCTTCTTCACAGAGTAATCCAACTCACTCAGTAGGCCTCTGGTTAAGCGTAAGCTTAACGACTATAACGAGACCGACCGCTTAACGTACCCTGCGAAGCACGAAAACGTTCAGATATTATACCGCTTTAATAGTCTGCCATCGACATATTAACCGCCTACCTAGGTTTAACCACACCAATCACTTACCGTCTGGCAAAAGCTACTAGCTTAAGGAAAAACTTTCATAAGTCAATGAAACTCTATACCTAGGATCAAATCGTTAACTTGCTTCTTGGATTGTAGAAATTAAGTAAACAATAGCTTTGTATGCTCATAACTTGACGGTGACTTGACGGTCACCATAGCCTAGTAGGTAGTGCCTGCGAAGTGGTCTACGTGGTGGTCCTGGGTTCGAATCCCGGTAAGTGCAAATATTTGTGTGATGAGCACGAATATTTGTTTCTGAGTCATGGAAGTTTTCTATGTATATAAGTATTTATCTATCTATATAAGTATGTATATCGTCGCCTGGTACCCATAGTACAAGCTTTGCTTAGTTTGGGGCTAGGATGATCTGTGTGACATTGTCCCCAGATATTAAAAATAAAAAAAACTTTAATGTTAATTTATGTTTATTTTCTCAGTAAGTGAATTTATTGTAATTCACATCAGAAATAAAGTTCTTCTTAATCCTAAAAACTTGTCAGGTATTTTTTCCTTTTTCCCTTGACCTGTTTTTGTCGAATTGATAAATACCTCAGACAATAGCCGAGAGCCTTAGAAAACCGCGCCAATAAGGTTGTATGTATAAGTAATTGCTTCATTCCACGCAAAAAAATGCTGACCGCAAAGAATAACCATAAATAACAACTAAAGCTTTAAAAAAAGAATAGTGGTTTAATAGAAAGCATTTTACTGGCCTAGGTCAGTGCCCACTGGAACACAGATGTGGTAACATCTGCCAACGTCGTGAGGGGATTGAACTTATCTTTTTAGCGGGAACGTCACAACGGTTACCGCAATATACGAGTAGATTATGTATGTTAGTGGCCATATGTGGCTTACAAGAGTAACCTAAATATTGTAGTAACTGATTGTTTATATGATAAAATGCTCTCCTGGCCGAAATTCGGATAAGTGTGTGCGCAAACACAGAAGGGCACTTTCTACTCTATCACTCTCATGATCCGATTTCCTGGCCACTAGCTACGATTGATGCACAGAAAGCGAGGGCAACCTTATGGCGAGATAAATTTACTCTTCCTCTGTTTGTCTCGCCAAAAAAAAATTAACTCCTGTATATAATTTGCCATGGCCAACCTGGAGGACTCTTAATAGACTACGTACCCAGGTTGGTAGATCCAAGGAAACCATGTGCAAATGTGATGTGGGAATGTAACCCACATTCCCACATCACAAAACATCTGCGAGTGCGGCGTGTCACTTCAGCCAAAGCAATCAGCGTTGCTCAATTTTGGCAAGATACAATCTAATTCTTATCATCGACACGATAAGAAGATGATCCGATTGAACGACTAACGACGCGTCCGGATGTAATATGTACATCAGGTCTTGACAGACGGCTTTATGTGCTTTCCGAAACCTACTACTATAACTATGGGCTAATACTGAGAAATTTTCTAAATGAAAAATCCCAATTTTATGGCCCGACGTATTTGAACCCAAGACATCAATATCTCTGGTCGAACACGCTACCGCTAAGTAAGTTATCACCGTAGCTTATGCACTCCTTTACTTCCTTCACAGGGCATTACTCGGTGGCTGACCCTTCCCCCCATCCTGAAACATACATAAATACAAAAAAACGATAATTGTGAAAATTGGTACACAAATAACAGGGAAATCGCCTAAACTTAATTAAAAAATTTAACATCGAATAGACCTGACCCACGGGTCTGTTGGTGTGGTTGGCAAATGCTTGCTTGCGATTCCCACCCAGGAAAGATATTTGTGTGCATAATTATCTATATAAGTATGTATTTACAGTTTACAGAAGAAAAGTAGTATGTCTATTATACAACGTGTAACAGAAAGAGTGAACGTAACTTAAGGGGCATATACGGTCTCCTTAAGCCTACCTATACACAAAATCTCATACCGAAATACCATCATTTTAATCTTGATCGTAAAATAATATACCATTCAATATATCGACAAGTATTTTTATCGATATAACGTGTTCGTTATATCGATAAAAATACTTGTCGATACTCCGTACTAACACAGCACAGCTGATTCTGATTTACGCTAGAAATTGTTTGACATACCTCTGTGTTTCTATGCACGCCTGGTAGTTTGATTCCGATTGCACTCACTACACATATTTTGTTTTATTTTCGAGTTATGTTTTTATTTATAGCACTGCTGAATAGCTATTGGATACTTTACATCGTATAAGTACGTGATACACAAACACATTACGAGAATCTTTTTATAGTTTAACTTCTAGTTGAAGTTGTTTTCAGTACTGATGGAAGAATTTCATTATTTCACGTTCACTAAAATCTGCAACGACACCGAAAGCTTAACTCTAAGACTTGCCAACTAACACGAGTCTCTCTCATGTACAACATATTCATAGAATCGTAAAGCTTTCATGTTTCTTAGTTATAAAGAGGCGTGGCCTCCATCGCGACACTGTACCCTTCACGACATCGGTTCCTCGTAATTAAACAGCCTTAAATTCTGGGACCTATGAATCCTCATCATCACAAAGTGCACGTCTGAGCCTATTCTTTCATAGATGAATGCACGAAATTTTCAAAATTATTACGATCACTAAATGACATAGTTAAGGATTTCGCGGAACACTTTACTCATTACTAAACGACATTTTAAACGATTTAGTAACTAAACACGGCCTAAATAGATAGCAGTTTATGAACAACTGATGATTTTTATATTTTTAAATAAATGCCCAATATTTGATGAATTTGGCGGCTTTCTTCGAACGCGGCCCCTTTGGCGGCGTCTTTGAGTCCACTCAAAAGAGCCGCCTAGGTATCGACGACGCGCGCGGCTCGCTTTCATGAATATTAAAAGATATTTATTTAACCGTTTATTATTTACCTACATCAACTCTTTGATTTTGCCGCCATATTAGTGTAACTTTGGATATAATCAGGACGGAATTTGAAATGTCCCCTACTGTTCATATGAGCCTAGTACATTATTCATATTTTTTTATTTGTATGTATTGTATGAATGATTAATATGTCGTTACAGGGAACCTTTAAAATTTAGAGTCACTCAAAATTTTAAAGGTGGAATTGAAAGTGCCCCTGCACTTTCTATTCCATCACTCTCATGATCCGATGGGACGACTAGCGATACGACCGGAATGAGGTCAGGCACAGGAACGACGGCTTTACGTGTTCTCCGAGGCATGGGGGTGTAATATCGTCAACTCCCAGACTTCGGGCTGATACTGAGAAATTTCTTTTACGGAAAAACCCCATAATCACTTTTTGGCCCGACCCGGGAATTGAACCCAGGACTTCATTATTCCCATAATCACTTTTAGGCCCGACCCGGGATTTGAACCCAGGACTTTATTATCTGCAGTTGAACACGCTACCGCTAGACCAATGAGTTATACACGAACACATTCAAATGGCGCGGATAGTGTCTCAAAGATGCCGCCACGCGCGGGGCCCGCTTTGATGAATATTAAAAAATATTTAACCATTTATAATTTACCTACATCAATCCGTTGTATTCGCCGCCGTATTAGAGTTCCTTGCGACAAAATCAGGACGGAATTCGAAATGTCCCCTAATGTTCATATGAGCCTAGTACATTATTCATATTTTTTCGTAATTTATCAGTAGTCGTACCGCGTGTGTTTATCTTGTTAGTTTGTATTAAAAATTAAGTACCTATTCGTTTCCGGCCCGATTAAATTCACATACTGAAAAATATCTGCAGTTACATAAGTCAATTATATTATTTATTTCTCCTAGATCCAACATCTTGCGGAATATCAATTTAAATTAAATTAAGTGATTTTTCCTAGTTATCAAATTTGTATGAATGATTAAAATGTCGTTACTGGGAACCTTTAAAAATTAGAGCAAAAATTACATTTGATTGAATCTTAAAATAAACACATGTAATAAATTATGTGACTGTACAGAACAATACTTTTTATTTACAGTCTAAGTAGTAGGTACCCAAAGAGTTCGCGGTAAGGTTCATTACCCTTGCGGCTGAGTTTTTAGTGTTGTTCATAATGTCGGTAATCTTACTTGTTGATTTAGGTTGTCGATAGAAAAATAAATTACTAGTTGAATAAAAAGTGATTATTTCTGTTTGAAGTTTCGTCCATAGGTAGCCGTCCTGATACCCTATAACCCCCTTAAGTTACGTTCACACTTTCTGTTCTGTTACGTTTGTGAGCTTGTTACGTCGTAAGGGGTAATCTCTGGATCTACTGATCCGATTTTCAAAATTATTTCATCAATAGACAGCTACGTTATTGTGGAGTGTCATATACAGGCATTGAATCATCATCATTATTTTTATTTAACCCGAATTATTACGCGGGACAAACGGGCATGGGCAAAAATATTTATAACGCGGAACGAAGTACGCGGGCATTGCTAGTGTAAAATATATCAGTTATCTGGTTTCAGTTTGGGATCAAATAGCCGTGTGTGAATAATGTCCCAGAATATTATTATTATTATACTACCTTCCTTTTGAAGTCCATTGAAAAGGCTGCTTTTATAAATTCTAGAAAAATATTTCATCTAGGTACACATTATACTATACATTATAGATAGGTACCTACATACAGGCTGGTAGAGATGTGTGGAAGTGGTTCGGTACGGCTTCCCGGATTCTCGGGTTACTTTCCGTCCGACACATCCTATGTTGTTTCATATTGTTGCCGCTACGACTGTGTGAATTTCTATTGCTATTAGTGTGTTTTGTGTGGGAACATTGGTTAGATGCGTAACAGTATTTAATCTATTTAGTCTATAATAACGAATTCGTAAGGACAAAAGTCCGTACCTACTTACATGAAGTGTTTTCGCGAAAACAAGTAAAACTATATGATATAATTTTATTAATACGTGAAGCTAAAACTTTGATCTCTTTTTTACGAAAATTGCGCGGACGAATATGTAAGAAATATGGAACAGTTAAAGTTCATATGGAGAAAGAGTGCAGAAAATGAAAAATTAAAATGAAAAAGTCATTTATTCCGTTAAAACATTACATTTGTGTGGAATCGTCAATTTTTTTTTTACCCTACCGTGTAGTGCATGACGTGGCAGCTACTGAGAAACACTGCCAGAAAACTCAGTAGGAATCCTTTTTTAAAATATTTATTTCTTACATAAAATTACATTGTATTTAAATGTGTTAATTTAGAGCGACTCAATCCCAAGCTGTTTTGTTACTTAAATAATCAGAAGTTTTGTAGAAAGCCCTGCTACACAATTTGGCTTTTATAATTCTTTTGAACTTATTCATAGACATTTCTCGGATATCATTGGGAAGTTTGTTATAGAATCTTATACATTGCCCCATAAAAGAGTTACTTACTTTGTGGAGACGGGTGGTATGTAACACAAAGTTATGCTTATATCTAGTATTTATATTATGAGTATCACTCCTTTTACAGAAGGAGTCTTTATATTTATGCATATAAATTAGATTGTCATATATATACTGACATGCCACAGTCAGAATGTTAATCTCTTTAAACTTCTCTCTCAAAGATTCTCGCGGACCAAGTTTATATATCG
Organism: Pseudoips prasinana; assembly: GCA_951640165.1. Taxonomy (NCBI): domain Eukaryota; kingdom Metazoa; phylum Arthropoda; class Insecta; order Lepidoptera; family Nolidae; genus Pseudoips; species Pseudoips prasinana. Next base: position 14,469,489 of record OX621254.1, read on the forward strand.
CTCTTACAGCTCTTTTTTGCAATACAAATATGGTGTTAATGTCCGCAGCGCTACCCCAGAGAAGAATTCCATAGGACATTATACTATGAAAATAACTGAAATAAACCATTCTAGCTGTATCCACATCAGTAAGCCGTCTTATAGTTTTAACAGCATATGCAGCAGAACTTAATTTGCCTGATAGTTTTTCTATTTGTAGGCCCCATTGTAGTTTTGAATCAATTGTGATACCCAAGAACACAGTTGACTCGACAGGGGTCAATCCAGCCCCATTAAGCTGTACATTGGTAGCCACCTGTTCACATTAGGTGTAGGGGGTTTTTTTGTCATTTAGCAAAAGATTATTAGCATTAAACCAATGAACAACTTTAGAGATTGCGTCATTTACTTCGTCAAAATTGCGTAATTGTCGATTTATTTTAAACGTCAATGAAGTATTATCCGCAAACAAAACAATCTCATGTTTATCCCTTACATAGTAGGGTAAGTCATTAATATAGATTAAAAATAAGAATGGGCCGAGAATCGATCCCTGTGGAACGCCCATTACCACTGGGGATCCCGCAGATTTTTTACCATTTATATCGACCTTCTGAATTCTATTGCCCAAGTAAGAAGTCAAAAGTTCGAGAGCCTTGTTCCTGATACCGTAGTGGTGTAGTTTCCTGACAAGAGTGTCATGATGAACACAATCAAATGCTTTGGACAAATCGCAAAAAATACCTAATGCATCCTGCGAGTCCTCCCAAGCCGCGAATATACTTTTTAACAGATTGACTCCTGCATCTATAGTTGAACAACCCTTCGTGAATCCAAACTGTTTCCGATGAAGTAAATTATTTATATTAAAGTGACTGAGCAACTGGCTAAGCATTAGCTTCTCAAATATTTTACTTAGAGTGGGCAATACGGAAATAGGTCGGAAATTTGAAGGATCTGAAGTATCACCAGCTTTAAACAATGGAATAATTTTGCTATACTTCATCAAGTCAGGAAATACGCCAGATGCGACACAGCAATTGGACACAGCAGCTAGATGTGGGGCGATTATAGTTATAATTGATGAAATAGTCTTAACAGATAAACCCCACAGATCCCTAGTGTTTTTCATATTAATACTTTTGAAAGCATTCAAAATATCTTTAGGGTTAACCACCGAGAATTCAAAATCTGTGTCACACTTCTCTACGCTTTGCTGGAGTATTAGCTCAGCAGATACAGAAGAAGACGCGAGAGATTTGGTAACATCGATTGGAACATTAGCAAAATATTTTTCAAACTCAGTCGCAACTTCTAAATCCCTTTTAATGTCAACATTATTTATTCTTAAATTAAAATCACGACTACGTATTTTTTTCCTACCCGTCTCAGTATTAATAATCTTCCAGGTAGTTTTAATAATATTTGTCGAATTTTTTATAATATTTTTTAAGTACAACGATTCAGCAATGGAACAGGCTCTTCGAAAGGTTTTGGCATATTGTTTTACATGTTCTAGAAAAGTCGTATTTTGATTATAGGATCTTTCTTCATACAATTTATATAATTGATTGCGACTTTTATAAATTCCTGGAGTTGCCCAATCACAGAACATCAGACGGTTACTTACAGACAACTGTTTGGGTGTGAATATTGAGCAGAACTCACCATTAATCAAGTTGAATAAAGAGTTGTACAAGTGATCCGGATCACTATGATAGGGCAACAATGCCAGTTTTCTTGCTATATTATATTTAAATATTCCTAAACGGCTTTCACTATATGGTATGTAACTTATTTGTGTACTTTGAACCTTTGGAGAATTTGAAAAAGTGACCAACTGACCAGAATGATCTGACTGAATCTTATTAATTATTAATTTATTTAAAGGTTTTGCAGAGCTAAATATATTGTCAATGCATGTAGCACTTGTGGCAGTAACTCTAGTTGGTTCTATAAAGTTGTGATGTAAATTATAGGACATAAACAAATTTAAAAAATTACAACTTGTTGAGTTTTTCTCCAAAATATTTACATTAAAATCTCCACAAATTATAACAGTTTTATGGCTATTAGATAACTTATTTAAGGCATCCTCCATAATGTCTGAAAAGGTATCAAATGGTGCACAAGGAGGTTTGTAAAGACTCACAACAATAAATCGCTCTAACTCAACACATGAAATCTCTACTACTCGGTCAACAGAGCGAGCGAGCGCTCAGCAGAAATCTAATATCTCTATATAATCCAGCAAACCCTTGTCAGAGCGAGACTTCGGTGATAGGGTATAAATAGTGCACAATAAATAACGAATAACTATGACATTAAAACTAAAACCGGTATTACCAAACGTAATTAAATAGATACATATACTTACTTACTATACTTACCTAATTTGAATATACAAAACATTCACTTACATATAACTAAATAATAATATAGGTACTATCTGCCTATCCGCTTTCCAATCAAGATAAAGATTTACTATATCAGAAAATATTCTTTTGTTCTTCTTCTAAAGGTATCAATAGACGAACTAGTATACTAGTTAAGTATATTGATTTTTATTGCGAACGTGTCCCGGGAGTATAAGGCACGACTAGATTGTTGGGATTCAATCCGCTGAAATGTCGGATTGCAGCACGCGTTCGGGTCATAATATTAGACTGGATCAAAGTAGCCATCTATATCAATAAAAATGTATCTCCAAATTAAAAAAAAAATTATAATCATGACTTCCAAACGACTGCACCAACTTGGATAAATCTTTCTTTTATCTGATCGTTATTGTCAGGAGAAGGGTGAAAAGAAAAATTATAAAATAATCTTTTAAAAATATCCGAAAAGTGAGTGTGCGAATAAGTTTATGGTTGAATAAATATAGCGGTACGAATTTCGCAGAGATAGTTAGTTTTTAATAAATGTATATGTAATACAAGATGTAACAATTTCATTAAAATACTTATCCTAAAAACTAATTATTTCTAAGAAAACTAAATATAAAATAAAACTATAATGCTAATATAAACTTAAATAAAATTAATTAACTAAAGAATCTAAATAATTATTTTTATTTGTAGTTTTACTTTTTATTTCTAATGTAATTAGTTAAGTATATCCAAAGAAGTTCATTTAGATTCTTAAGCTTTTATATTTATGTAAAATAGTTAGATAAGGAATATGTAAATAATTTTGGTCTATATCAAAATAAAAATAAAAACACTAAAAGCGCGACGGCTAATTGGGTTTTATCCTACAAAATATATTACTAACTAAAGGCAATCCAATAGGCGCTCCGCATCGGCATCAAAGGGTAAATGTATTAAATCTTGTTTATAGTTCCAATGCTATACTCATATAGGAGTAGAAGAAGAAGAAGAAGTACACTCTATTGCAAAAATAAGTAATACAAAACAATGGATACAACAAGAAAATTAGCTTATTTTAATGCAATTGGCGGCCTTATCGCTAAAATCTCTTCCAGGCAACCGATAACGAACCGGTACGTACCTCTTGTTAAATAAGTCCTATAAACTTTTATATATATACAAACATGCCCCTGTGTGTTGTTGTTGTTTTGTTTTATGAACTTTATGGTCATACAATATTAAATAGTACAGATTATGTGGCAAAATGATGGGCTAGGTTTGGATTTCGTCTGTGGCAGACTACGCCGGTGGTCTCGTGTTAACCGAGAACCGCGCTTGAAATTCGATTTTAATTGTTTATTGAAGATATTGGATCCTTGGTGTCATCGTTATGGAATAAACTACTGCGTTATTAAATTTAATCCATAATTTAAAACAAAACTTAAGGTTTACGTTTGTTTAGAGTGCTAAAGGGACATCGCTGTACTATTTTTTTTGGTTTATTTTTTAAAGACAACGCCTGCACCAGTCAAATAATATCTACCCCGTGTCGCGGGATACTTTAAAAGCATATAATTGTCGGACACAAATAACATACAATAGTTGACTAGCCCGGGAATCGAACCTGGGACACGAGGCGCCTGTCTTAGCCACACGTGCAAGCAGCTGGCCACGGTGGACATTGGGATCTCGTGGGCCTGTAGGTTCTGCAATGATGTCGATAAGCACCCCTACACTTGCTCTGCCGATTTGAACCACTGCTGCATTAGCGTAGTACACTTCTGGGACAACACCTGTTATTCCAGGATAATTTGTCAACTGGAAATTGCCGCAATCAAAAGCAACCATAAGAATAATAAGGCGTACTTATTTCAAAAATGGGTTGTGTACTGTGTTTATTCTGACTTGGTTAATTTTTATAATTATTATTTTTTATGATTTTTATATTTAATTTTTTATTTTTGTAATATATTTAGTACATTTATCAATGATTGTGGCAGTAATAAGTATGTGATACTTATGGATCCCTACTGGATCTGGACAAGAGAATGAGATAAATATAGAATATTAGGAGTATTACGATAATAAAAAGGACATATTTTATAACATATTTACCAAGCTTTTTTTCTTATACACAAATATTGTTTTGTGTGTGCAAACCAATACAAATAATATACTAATGTTAATAAATTGAAGGTTATATAATTTATATAAATAAATATTATTGTAACACAGATCTGTTAAATATTGAACATAAATTATATTTAACCACACAATATTTAATATGCAAATACATAAAATAAAATACGTGTACTTACATACCTAAGGCTTCGTTGTACGCAGGTGCAAAGACACGTGATAGCATTGTAATCTATCTCATTCTCTCGCAGGCTAAATCCTATTTATGAATGTGTTTATCTCTTTATACTGTTGCTTTTTCGTTTCATCGAATTTTCAAATTACACAACGGCTAAAGAAGTTTCACTCAAATTAGTGTCAGTGAAATTGGCGACAAATAATACAGTAAAACAAAATTGTATGCTAAACTTATGTTACACTTCGCCGGATATGAGTCGGGAAGCTGCGGTGTACCAAGTTCCTTTTAATCGCGTTTTAGATGAGAATCAAGTGATCTTGGCGATTTTGATGGGAAACAGACTTCTATATGGAGATCCTGTACTTCATCTGTTAGCTATAAAAGCTAAAAATATAAGGTACGCGGGTGATTTGATTTAAACTTGTTGTCTATATTCTCTATTTGGAAGGAATTATTTCGATTTTATCGAACTGTCCCAACTAAAGGTGCTCAACAAAAACAATAGATAATCTATGTTTTTGTTAATTTTTTTATTACAATTTGCCGGATGAATAGACTACTCGACTTTTTGGCGTTAAGTGTCAAAGTTAAAAATATTGAGAAAAAGAAAGAAAACTTGAGAAAAGAATCTTGTTTAAAACCAAAATAAATATTTTTTTTTGCGATCTTATCTCATCGGGTCGATTCATCTGACTTTTTTCGAGGTTTTCAGTTTCAGTGTGCACATGTCAGTCAGTATTTCAGTTTATTTTCTGTCTCTTGTAGTTCTGGAGACACTGCATTCAGCCATGAACTTATTGTTCACCGCGCCAATTACCTTTGCTGTCTAAACTTGCAACATAGATGAATTGCAGAAACTTTTTACAGCTTTAGTTTGTTATATTCTCTTTGTCCCAAAATATCAACATGTAAGTAAAGAATAAATGCTAATAAAATTGCCAAAATTACTAAGTTTAATTACTCATATAATTTGGATATACAATGCTTATCAAAATTGTCATATTTACTTCTTTTGTTATTTCCATTTCAAATCATAATAATATATTTGAATTGTGATAGTGCGGGCGATGTATTAAAAAAAATGTATATAATATATTACTTTGGAACTTGAAACCACTAAATTGTTCAGAGCTTAGAGAGTAGAGAGTTTTATGACATTTTTGGAATAGGTATGAATTCTTTAACTGTGTCCACCATTGAATTATTTTATGATTGATATACATTATAAAAATAGCTCAATGGTGTGCAAAACGATGTGTGTGTGATGAACCAAAAAATTGTTTATCTTTTGTAACAAATTTCATTCGTCATAAAATAACAGTTCTTTTTCTAATTGGATTTGTTACCTGGAACGAAACCATTAAGGATATCAAAATATTGTCATGATTTATTTTATTTGATAGGTATTGAGTCCAACTTTGAGGGAAACGCGTGTAAAAAATATACTTATTAAATCACAATTAACATAAAAATAGACGAAAATAATAAATATAACAATTATGGAAAAGTATAAGAATATTTTTTATTAAAAACGAGAATTGACCACCAGGGACGGGGATGAAGCAAATACAAAAAAAAACTATACTACTTATAAAATAATAAGTAATGATGATGATGAAGCACTGTTTAGCAATTCCTGGAACCAGATGTGTGAGGCGACACAAATTGAAATTGAGAAAAACTCAGAAAGAAGAATAATATTGATATTTAATAAAAGATAGAGGAACACAAATTTATATTTTTAAATAACTTCATTAGAAGGAGGTTATCAGGTCAACTGTAAGTTTTTTTTGTATGTAGGTGACCTGATTTCTCCGGTACCTATAAACTTTTTAATAAATATTTATATTAATAATAATTATGTTAATCGTTTTCATTTTGATGCTCGTTGCTTAGAAAAATTATTTAACAGTAATTATTTATGATTTTTTTATGGTTGAATGTCTAATGGCAGATTATGCCGATACCTGCACCCCTCTGACCCCTCACTAATCGTGGCGCTAGGCCATCGGATCCTGAGAGCAGTCTGCATCTCTTCCTAATTGTGCATTATATTATATGTAACTATATGATAGTTAGTCTCTTTTGGGATTTATCCACATATTATATGGCATTTATTCGACCAGGTCAACATTATTATTAATAAACATAACAGGTGATGAGCTAATAATTATGGTGATTTGAAATAAGAAAGAAACTAAGAAGGCTGGTATTCCTATTCTTTTTAAAATTAATTGCCTAATGATCTCATTACTTAATGAACATCCTGTAGTCATCCTTAAGACAACAAAATATAAATTAACATTTTATACAAATTAATGCTAAACTCTACCGGAAACAAAGCACAAAAAGTTCCCAAAAATAATGCAAAATGACACAGATTAAAAATCAAATCGACCTAAGAGTCATAGAGAACCGACTTAATTAATTTAACCTCTATAGTTAACATACATTCTAATTTCAAATAGGTTCCTTTTTTAAACAGTCGTGATTTTTAAATCCAATTCCGTTACCAAATAGTCTTATTAGGGATGTGACCGTTATTTGCATAACATAGTTTTTGTTAGTAAGGGAATTTTACGGTATGTTTATGCTAAGTTAATTAGTCTTCCTGTTTTCAATGGTTTGTCTTTAATCTACACCTTGTATCTTTGATGAACTTATTAAGATTATATTTTTATAATTTTTTCGTTGTTTTAGAATTTGACTACACAGTGTAAGGTACAGACACCAGCACATCAAGCTACCCCAATCTGTCAAATTTCCCCAATTAAAAGTGAACCTTATGCTTATGTGATAAAGTTGAAAATTTAAAAAAGAAATATGGCAGATTGGGGTAGCTGGATGTGCTGGCGTCTGTACATCATACCCAACACTAATAAGTACCTACTTCGGATAAAATAATCTTATTTATTATGAATTTGGCGCAGCGGTTAAAACAGTCGACTCGCCGCTTGGTATCCCGAGTTCGATTCCCGCGCAGGACAAATATTTGTGTGACCCATAAATAGTTGTTCTGTGTCTAGATGTACTTTGTGTCCGTCAAATATATGTTTGTAAAGTAGTACCCCGTGACACATCCCTAGTTATCTTTAAAAATAACTCAGTACCTAATAAACTTGTAAGAACACGCATTGCATTCATTATTAAAGTGTTCCCAATAATAAAAAAACTTGTGTGTACTTATGTACACGCGTTAGAAGTTATACTTCTTAATATACAACTTGAACATAGTTATCAATGTTCATACCACCTAGAACTAACGTCATGCTGTTAAATTTTTTGGTGTCGGTGTGCGCGCGCATCGTAAAAATTCACTCTCATAATTTTTCTCCATCGCGCCAAAAGAAGTATAACTTCAATAAGTAGGTAGTCTTTTCTTTTCTGTTCTTGTATGAAGTACTTTATCTGTTAGTTGGAATCTAATGAAGTACTTAAGAACGTAAATATATAACCCGCTTTTCTCTATTTTGTGCATTTGACGATTCGTAACAATATAATTACTGTGGGAAATTATATAAATTTGTTTATATAGATAATCTAGAAAATAATGCACTTGTACTATTCAAATTGCTAATAAATTATTATTTAGTCAATATAATAATATAAATGAAATTTTGCATACCAGCGAATGTGAAATAGATTCTCTCATTCGCTGGTATGCAAAATTACATTTAAAACAAAATGACAAAATATTACTTAAATTGTTCAGTATCTCAATATATTTAAAATACCTTTAGATATCTCTAAATAGAATTTAATAAAAATATTGACTCACTAATAAGCTCGAGAGCTTTGTCTGTAAAATTGGGTTAGTGCTGATTCCCCCCGTTCTTGTTTCCCTCCCAAAGTTATTAAAACGATATTTTATAACTACTTTACTTTAACTTTGTAACATACATATTATATTAGCTATCGATTGCCCACGAAATAATTTTCGGGGGGGAAACAAGAACGGGGGCAATCAGAACTAACCCGTAAAATTTCTGATTACTTTATTAATGTTTACCTCATTAAGAATTTTGATCTCAGATTTAATTTCTTATCAATATTTAGCAGTCGTTTGTCGTATATTTGTTATTAAAGATAGTTTTTAGTTAGCTCTTCTTTTAAGTAGAAATATTAAATAAAAATATATATTAATAATGGCATAAAGCTATTCTCCCTAAAACGATTACAATCGAATGCTACTTATATTTGGAATTGTCATCATCCCGCGATGTGTCATCTGAAAATTAATACATAGGTCACCCATCCGGTGACCTATGTATTAATTTTCAGACCATAATGTTTACTTTATTTTTATTTATACCTATTGATAATTTGTCGGAAACTGTCGACTTGCTATGCCAATTGGTGAATAGTAATTTGAATTTCTCATTGACATTTAGGTACTGTTGCTATTCAACATTAAATATTAATATCACTTTTAATAAATATGCTTGCCTCAACCGCGCTTGGTAAACAAAAAAAAAATTTTTTTTACCTTGATGATCTTCAAAGTCGCCGAAAAGTCAAACAGCCAATTTCAATTTCCTCGAACTCCAAAACTTCCATATAACATTCTAAACATAAAAACATCTTTTGTAATTTCGTCATTTCCGTAGCAGGTAAAAGGTCAAAACCTATTGAGCAGCCATTTGCATTTCATTTACATTAGCTGCATAAAATGGCGTGTTTGACAAAACGCCGGAAGTCGCGATTTCAATCGTCTAAGTTTTCAATAAAAAGTAAATAATAGCATAGACGAATTGTAGTTCTCTTTTGAATACACATAAAAAGCTGGGGTTGGGACTTTCATTAAGTTAATGGTGTGTCGGTCGCACTCAGAAATATATTTAATCATTGATTATCTTAATAATGTACTTGCTTTGACTTTCGTAAGTAAATTTTATACTTGAACAAGTGACATTACTTAGCTGATTAAGGATTGAATATTTTAATAAATTTCTTATAAGAATACAATTACAGCTAGGATACTCTAATTTATTAATTACCAAGTCACTTATATTAGAATCAGATTTTGTCAGACTTAGGTACTCCTGGCTGAATTTCAATTACGGCGGTCAATCTTATAGGATATTAGCCAAGTACGCATGATATTATAGTAAAAACTTATGTGAGGAACCTTCACAGTGAAAACTCAAACGTGTAATTCACATAATTAATTTTGTATTGGACTCTGCCAATAGTTTCAAAGTTTTCAGGAAATAATTTTCCGAATAACTTCTTTTTTATTATTTTCCATCAAAATTAACTACGGGAGTAGCTCGTTACTGTTTCCACTCTGTACGCAGTATATATACAATCCACAAGATCCACCCTATATTCACTTACTCTCATTACTTGATGAGATGGCTAGTTGACACGCCTAGTGATAGAACAGCACAGGACCCACATATTTCATTTCATTTCATTTTTCAGGCACGAGCGTCTTAAATCGCCATCTTTGAGACTCCAGGCTGCTACTGGCCAGAAAAATCCTTATAATACTTTTTGCACCCAGGACCCCACTATCCGTGGTAGACTACAAAGACACGGGCGAGTAACATCGCCAATTTCAAGACTCTGAATTGGTACTTGGTGTTTTTCTTATCAGAAAAATCCAAGTGAAACTTTTTGTACCCAGGACGTCACCATCCGTGGTAGACTTCAGGGGCACGGGAGTGCAACATCGCTAATTTCGAGACTCCAAACTGCTACTTTGTGTTTTTGCCAGTTAAATCCCAATAACACTTTTTGCATCCAGGACCCCACTGTCCGTGGTAGACTACAAAGACACAGGCGTGTAACATCGCCAACTTCAAGACTCTGAACTGGCACTTGGTGATTTTCTTGTCGAAAAATCCCAATAACACTTTTTGCATCCAGAACCCCACTGTCCGTGGTAGACTACAAAGACACGGGCGAGTAACATCGCCAATTTCAAGACTCTGAATTGGTACTTGGTGTTTTTCTTATCAGAAAAATCCAAGTGACACTTTTTGTACCCAGGACGTCACCATCCGTGGTAGACTTCAGGGGCACGGGAGTGTAACATCGCCAATTTCGAGACTTCAAACTGCTACTTTGTGTTTTTGCCAGTTAAATCCCAATAACACTTTTTGCATCCAGGACCCCACTGTCCGTGGTAGACTACAAAGACACAGGCGTGTAACATCGCCAACTTCAAGACTCTGAACTGGCACTTGGTGTTTTTCTTGTCGAAAAATCCCAATAACACTTTTTGCATCCAGAACCCCACTGTCCGTGGTAGACTACAAAGACACAGACGTGTAACATCGCCAACTTCAAGACTCTGAACTGGTACTTGGTGTTTTTCTTGTCGAAAAATCCCAATAACACTTTTCGCATCCAGGACCGCACTGTCCGTGGTAGACTACAAAGACACAGGCGTGTAGCATCGCCAACTTCAAGACTCTGAACTGGTACTTGGTGTTTTTCTTGTCGAAAAATCCCTATAACACTTTTTGCATCCAGGAACCCACCGTCCGTGGTAGACTACAAAGACACAGGCGTGTAACATCGCCAACTTCAAGACTCTGAACTGGTACTTGGTGTTTTTCTTGTCGAAAAATCCCAATGACACTTTTTGCATCCAGGACCCCACTGTCCGTGGTAGACTACAAAGACACAAGCGTGTAACATCGCCAACTTCAACACACTGAACTGGTACTTGGTGTTTTTCTTGTCGGAAAAATCCCAATAACACTTTTTGTACCCAGGACCTCACTTCCCGTTGTAGGATTCGCTATCACTAGACCAACAAAACAGTCACAATACAATATATTAATACATTTGCTGTGTGGTGACGGCATAGAACATCACCCCATCTCATCCCTTGAGGGGCGTAGAAATCGACCGAGGGAACGGGCAGCAGTGTTTTTCTGTGAACTATGACCACCAAACTGCGATCGCTAACCCGTCTGCCAAGCGTTGCGATTATGGCGTATCCCCCCATTCTTCGGGGAGGCTTTTGTCTAGCAGTACTTTGGCTGACATGATGATAATGACAAATACATATTTGTTAAAAGCAATTCATTACTACAACTTACTTATTAAAGGATTTCACAACATTGATAAGACTGACCGCACGGACAGACTATGCACATCCGATATATATAGTTTCTTATAACGTAAGCTTAGTATTATACCGAAGTTTACTGCTTGATTGTGAGCTTAACTAGTACAACGGTATCGTTTAAAACCCAAGTGCTGAACAAGTTTCACAATTTGATACACTAATGGATAACAAAATTTAATTATAACGCCGACGACGAGGTAACTTGAGTCGCTCAGTACTGACCATTGTCAATTCGCAGTTACGTATTAACTACGATATGGCAGCGTCATACTTCGCCTTATACACATTCATATACTGTATACATTAATAGGAGGCATGCCTTTTAAGTTTTGTCGTCTGAAGAAAAGAACACAACTAGAAACCTTATAGTACTTTTTATTGTTTTTCAAAGTATTCACCACGTAGCTTAATACACTTTTCCATTCGCTCAAACCAGTTATTATAATATTTATTCCACTCTAAAGTGGGGGTGTTCAAAGTGAAAAGTAGAAACCTTATAGTACTTTTTATTGATTTTCAAAGTATTCACCACGTAGCTTAATACACTTTTCCATTCGCTCAAACCAGTTATTCCACTCTAAAGTGGGGGTATTCAAAATGGCTGACTTGAAAGCGCCGACTGCTTCTTCACCGGATTGGAACGTTTGACCACGGATACTTTTCTTAATTTTAGGAAATGTAAAGCAATCGTTATGGCTTAGGTCAGGACTGAATGGAGGATGGTCAAGAACTTTTTCCTGCTTCAAATACGCATTCGTTTGACGAGAGCTGTGTGAGCTTGCGTTGTCGTGGTGTTGGGCTGCGTGGCCCTGGTCCTGTACCTGAACTCTTTACGGTCGTGTCGCTAGGCATCCTATCGGATCACAATGCCGCGCAGATTGCTCATCTCTATTGAAACTGGCCGTCGAGGCCAAAATTTAGCTAGGAGGACATTATATAGAAACGTAAATTTCACCGCTTATAGTTGAATGTTTGACAGTATGGATTGTGAGTTTAAATCCCACCGAGAGGTTGTTTTTTTTTATCTTAAACTAGAACACCGACGTTGTCACAAGGGTAACCATATAGCTCACAAGAATAAAGATATAAGCATATATAGACAAATAAATAAATAAAAAAGGTTTTTATTCACGTAGACTTTAATAAAGCGCTTGTAAATAGTCAGAACATGTTTGTACTATATATGTAGTTAGTATAATATAAGTGTAGTATTTAGTTAAGTATACATAATTATTTCTAGTTACATATAGATATTTAGGTACACGGATTGTTAAAACATTTATAAAATCTATTTTATAATAGTATCTAATGATATTTAGCTATCTTAAGTTATTGTCAAGGAGATTATGTTTAGGTTTAATTATAGTAATTTATAGTTTAAGCTATATTTTACTACATATTATCTGAATATATAGAAATGCAGTTAAACGAAAGCTGTGCCACTGTTCCTCCACACTGATTTATTTAAGTGAGATTTAACTGCTTGCATATCATAGGTTGCGCTCTCTGGCCAGCCAGGGTGCCAATTTGAGCACGGGTGCCAATTTGTCGCCAACGCGACTGCCAATCTGACACGGCTCACTGCACTGAGTGTTGGTTATCGCAAACATCTTATTTGTGGCACTAACTGTTTTGATGCAACATTTGTTCTTTCTGGGCCAGTGACAGCGTTGCCAGACGTCCCGATTTTGGCGTGACGTCCCGATTTTTAAATCAGAATTAGATGTCCCGCGCGGGACCAGTCCAGTCCCGGTTTTCAGGAATAACTTGAACTTGCGTAGAGCATGCCGACGAAGCTTGGTCAGATGGTACAGAATCAAGTAAAGTAGGGTAAATATGATTTAAAACATAAACTCAAACATGAAACATGAACTCAAATTAAAACATAAATATTTAAAAATTTCTGATTTAATACGCTTTTTTACCTTGTCCCGCTTTCGACGCAGGCAGCCCGCTTTTTTCACTCAAAACGTTCCAAAATCTCGACTTTGCAAAAAAAAATCTGGCAACGCTGGCCAGTGACGTCATGATTTTGGATTCATATCCCCATGGATGGATGGGGTAGAATGCAATAACTATTACCGATCATATCTTCTTGATTTGATTTGATTCTACGAAGTTGGTGAAGAACAAAATTTATAAATTATTTTATTTATTACTATCTCATCAGAAAATAGTGCTTACGACAAACCTGAGTGAAGAATAAATCATGAACCATGGATGACAAAAATGCGACCGCTGTAATAATTTTCCGGTTAAACTGGGCACGAAGAATCAAAGTATTGATAGTTTTGTTGTACAGACGCCAGCACATCAAGCTACCCCAATCTGTAAATTTTCCCCAATTGCAAGTGAACCTTAAGATTATAGTAAAGTTGAAAATCTATAAAAGATATTTGACAGATTGGCGTAGCTTGATGTGCTGGCGTCTGTATTACTTTGGATTACCAACAACAGCGTTCAGCGGGTCACCCAAGGATTTTGTGAGAGACTGGTGCCTGATGTAGGATCGAAAGAACCTGTACTACAAGTCACCAACATATCGTAACAGTTATCCTATTTCACATAGATTTTTGCGACTAGCTTCTAGAAATTAGTTATTTTACTAATTCATAATTTAAATACTTTACAATCATAAATTAAATTAATAAAAATACTTTAGTATCATATACTTCTTTAATGTCACAAATTGAATTATAATTCTATTTGACCAAATATCAATTAAATATAATAATATTAAATATCATAATATCTGGGGACAATGTCACACAGATCATCCTAGCCCCAAACTAAGCAAAGCTTGTACTATGGGTACCAGGCGACGATATACATATTTATATAGATAGATAAATACTTAAATGCATAGAAAAACATCCATGACTCAGAAACAAATATTCGTGCTCATCACACAAATATTTGCACTTACCGGGATTCGAACCCACCAGCTTCGTAGGCAGGAGCACTACCAACTAGGCTGTGGTGACCGTCGAACTCAGCTAATAGTCTAATTCTACTCAGAATTAAATATATGTAGTTAACTGTTAATTACTACTAGTTCCCACTATTTACAAGCGCTTTTTAAAGTACATGTGAATACTGAAACTGTTTTTTATTTATTTGTTTTACTTGGTCGTGGATACTGCGGGTCTTGTCCACTGAAGTGCCTTGGTTCAACTACAGATTATGAGGTCCTGTGTTGGAATCCCGCTTCAGACCAAATTGGGATTATAATGGCAAGTAAGACACCTGTCAGGAGCCTGGAAATTGACGCCTTTTTACGACGTACATTGGAGGGTATGAAAACCTTGACAGCTTGTCATACTCTCCGATGCACGGTTATGTCACCTCATTTCGTTTGAGTTAGGCCTCGCTTCGGATTATGAGAATGCATCTGCGTTTGTGCATAAACTCCTTTACTATAATATGTAAAATGCAGTTGCCTAGTTGCTGTTTTTTTATCTATTGATAAGACACACCAAAGTCACCGACATAGCCCGAAGAATTGCAAAACTGAAGTGGCACTGGGCGGGGCACATAGCTCGTAGAACCGACGGCCGTTGGGGCAGAAAGGTTCTCGACTTGCGACCACGAGCCGGAAGACGCAGCGTGGGCAGGCCCCCTACAAGATGGACCGATGATCTTGTGCGGGGCGCTGGAAACTGCTGGATGCGAATAGCGCAACACCGGCAATTGTGGAGATCTTTGGGGGGGCCTTTGTCCAGCAGTGGACGTCTTTCGGCTGATATGATGATGATGAAGGCACAACAACAACTTATTCACAGTGTTTTGTATTAATCTAGTACATATGTACATAGACTCACGCCTGTATCCCAGAGTGGTAGTCAGAGAGAACAGATTTCCATTTATCACGATCGTTGCACACCTCTTTTGCCTCGTCTACTATCATTATATGATTACAAACTTGATAAACTTGAGCGTCTTCAAAACATCTCCATAAGATTTATATTTATTTTTACTAACACTAGTTTATCATAATAATAATAATAATATATAGGGACAATGTCACACAGATCATCCTAGCCCCAAACTAAGCAAAGCTTGTACTATGGGTACCAGGCGACGATATACATACTTATATAGATAGATAATACTTAAATACATAGAAAACATCCATGACTCAGAAACAAATATTCGTGCTCATCACACAAATATTTGCACTTACCGGGATTCGAACCCAGGACCACCAGCTTCGTAGGCAGGAGCACTACCAACTAGGCTACGATAGGTAAGTTGTCATTGTAACTAAAACATATGGAATTCATTATGAATTAAATTATTATTATTATATTTGGCCTTCGCAAATATGATCGAATTTCGTAAGAAGCTCAAGTGGCTCCCTATAAGTCTCCGCCGAAATACTCATATTCTCTCCCTGCTTTACAATATTTCGTTCAATCCTGCTAGTCCCCATTATCTTAAGGAAAAATTTGTATTACTATGTGATTTACATTCCCCCCGAATGTGAATCACATAGAAACTCAAACCTTGAGATCATCGGAGAATCTGGAGCTTAGAATATCTGGACGTTCCACAGATTTCCTCGATAAATCTTTTACGGTTCAAGCAGCTCGTCTGTGGAATGCCCTGCCATTACCTATAAGACGCGCTCAGTCTATTAACGCTTTTAAGAATTCAGTAAAGAACCATTACCTGACTCTTAATATCATAAACCTTCTACAGTTTTCTTTTTATTATTCGCAAATCCAATCTTACAGTAGGTACATTACTAGCCTCCTTTCTCAATTGCTAATCTAGTCCATCCAACAGTTGTCTGGAAGAAACCGTTCTTATGCGATAAGACCGCCAATTGTACATACATTGTAACTATCTTTGTCTCTACATCTAAATTTAAATTCTGTCATGTGCAATAAAGTATACCTATCTATCTATCTATCTATATTCTTGATACATGCTCGCCGGTTTAGGGTACTTCTAACCTAGTCTTTCTTGAGAATATCTCTGATTTGCTCAGAGAATGTTCTACGAGGTCTTCCCTTTCCGGTTGTACCATTCACACTGGCCAGGTATACTTCTTTTGTCGATCTTCTACTTACTGGTATTTACAGGATGCATAACGTTCGCAGACTAAATACTTTACTTTAAATAGTGTTAGTTTCTGGCATTGCTAATATTTAGTTCTTGTAATACCTACATTGTTTTTTTTTATTTTTTAGTGAATCTACCAATTTTACCAACAAATTATGTATAAAATCACTTTTCTTTGTCAATCAATACATAATACGGCTTTGTGAATTCTTGTTAGTATAGTAATAAGCTTAAATTAAGTATCCTGTATTTCTCAGATATATGAATTGTATTCTTTATGAGAAATAAACGTCTTAAACCATTATACGAGTTCAAACATAAAGCATTTCCCATCAAATAAAAAATAATTATAAAAATTGGTTCATAAGCAAAGGAGAAATTGATTAACATAAATACAAAACCAGAAACTATATATATTTCAATGTATAACCTCCTCTTTTTTAAAGCTGGTTAAAAGAATACCCTAATACTTCGACAATGAAACCCAACGCAATATGGAACATGATCAAATTAAAAACAAGAATATTCAATGAAATAATCCCGCGTAATATCAATCTCTTTGTAGTAACGAAGAGCATTGACACCGCGCAGGTGTCAGACGCGTGCGGTACACCTTGCGCTTGCGCACATGAGATTCTAATGAGATTGCATTGTCTCTGCCTTTTTATTGAATGCAACATTATACGCCGCGTTATGGCGAGTACTCGATTACAATTTTTATTTCGATTAATAAAATTTTTATAGTAGACGACATTAAATAAATTTACAATTACGTATAATAATTTTATATTACCTTCGCTACTATATTATTAAAATAATGTGCAATGAATATTACAATTAACAATTACCTTAACCCTACACAAAAAAGGAATATTTTAAGATGACGTTTACAGTTACTGTTAGCCTAGTAAATTTTTACTGCTTCAACTGACAATTGAGCAGAGTGAGGGCTCAAAATGTACAGACGCCAGCACATCAAGCTACTCCAATCTGTAAAATTTCCCCAATTGAAAGTGAACCTTATACTTTTGTAATAAAGTTGAAAATCTTTAAAAGATATTTGACAGATTGGTGTAGATGGATGTGCTGGCGTCTGTACATTTATGTATTTAGAAATATCAACATCACATACACAGAGATATACATTATAGTAAGTACCTTAAATATATATATTCCTTGAGTTCTTACAATTACAGACAGAAAAGATCTAAGGTACCTGTGCCGGAGGGCACGCCCTTGAGGATTTAGACCTCGACTCAGTTACTGTCGGATAAACAATAATAATAATAACCTGGGTCATAATTCACACACGGCTATCTGATCCCAAACTAAGCAGAGCTTGTACTATGGAAACCAGACCACTGATAAACATACTTATGTATTTCTAAATACATACATATTATAGATTAATTACACCCAGATAGAGAACAAATAATCATGCTCATCGCACAACGATCTGTCCCGGGCGAGGATCGAACCCACGACCTCTGGCTTAGCAATCGAGGACACTAACCACTAGCTAGACCAAGAAGCATTGATGGACTTCTATTACGTAAGTACTTTTTATCGTATACAGCCGTCTAACCTCAATTTCACACTGATTGGGGTAAATTTCAAAAAATCCCACTTCCGATATAGAATGTCACTACTGTCAAAAAACTAAGTAACAGTTGGTAACCGGAGCGGTTTACTCTGTGCTTGGATATGACAGTCAGCCCGTACATCTCTCTTCATAATCTTATATATTATACTAATAAATTTCTAATAAGCCACTGGATGCGGGCAGCGCAGGACCGGCTATTGTGGAGATCCTCGGGGGAGGCCTTTGTCCAGCAGTGGACGTCTTTCGGCTGATATAATGATGATGAAATTTCTAAACATCATCAGTCTGATTTTGACCACTTCTGGACATAGGCCTCCCCCAAAGGTTTCTAGCGTTGCAATTTGGAGGGGTTTGCCTTAGTCTCCGCGCTTGGCGATCGCCAACTCGGATTGGAGACCGCAGTTACTTACTTATCATATGGCCAGTGTTTGCCCTGGTGACAGAATTGTTCAAGCCTCAGACATGACTTAAGGACTGTTGCCTGCTTGCTACAACCGGGACCGACAGCTTAACGTGCCCTCCGAAGCACGGAGACGCTCAGATATTAAGCCAGTTTGGCGGTCACTCATCTATGGACTGACTGCAAGCCTAGTTGCTTAATCCCCCAATCACTTATGGACTGGTGAGAGCACCTGGCTAACTGGGAGTCGCTGCTGCACGACTACCTGGTCCCTTAGTCGCCTTTTACGACACCCACAGGATGGTATTCTTTCTGGGCCGGAAACCACACGGCTATCTTTCTAATAAAGGATGGTCACCGTAGAGTAGCCTAGTTGGTAGTGCTCCTGCCTACGAAGCTGGTGGTCCTGGGTTTGAATCCTGGTAAGTGCAAATATTTGTGTGATGAGCACGAATATTTGCTTCTGAGTCATGGATATTTTCTATGTATTTAAGTATTTATCTATCTATATAAGTATGTATATCGTCGCCTGGTACCCATAGTACAAGCTTTGCTTAGTTTGGGGCTAGGATGATCTGTGTGACATTGTCCCTAGATATTATTATTATTATGTCTTATTAGTAATACGTCTATCACGCATTTTAGAATCAATCAGAACAAGATGCACTTTAGCTTGTAAAGTGGTATCTTTTTAAATCATCATTGTTCACGTAGACTATTAAGATTCGATAAAACCATTGTCTGGCTTTTTATTGTTTCTGTAAACTGTCACTTTTTACTGCAACTGATATACACATGTAATGCCTAGATGATTTATTTTTTATTTGGTTGCGAATATGCTGTTTTTATTGTGACTTTAATACACGAGAGGAAAATCGGCATTTAAATCTATTTATTCACGATGGTATTCTTTGATCTTCTATATAACACTTACCTTATTGTGACGACCGCGGTGACTCAGTACAGACTTTTGATCCAATGGTTGCGGATTCGATACTCAGGGAAGAAAAATATTTGTGTACATTAATTAATATTAAGTATAGTGCGATGGCCAACCCGTCTGACAAGCGTGACGATTATAGCATAACCCTCCTAAAATGATAGACAAAATAATGGCAAATTGGGGGAGGTCTTTGTCCATCAATGGATGTCTTCCGGCTTATATGACGATGGTGATGACTATTTCCTACTATACTAAATGTCACTACCATTATAAAATAAATTGTATAAATGTTTTAACATTCCGTGTACCTAAATATATGTAATATGTAACTAGAAATAATAACTGTATTACTACAAACATGTTCTGACTATTTACAAGCGCTTTTTTAAAGTCTACGTGAATTAAAATCTTTTTTATTTTATTTACTTTTATTTATTATAAATGCTAAAGTTTGTGAGTATGGATGTGTGGATGCTTGTTATTCTTTCACGGAAAAACTACCAAACCTCAAAGTCTTGATGAAACTTTGTACTAATATAGCTTATATATCCGAATAACATATAGGCTATCTACTATATAAAAATAAGTCGGGTTTTCCTTCCTGACGCTATAACTCCAGAACGCACGAACCGATTTCCACGGTTTTGCATTCGTTGGAAAGGTATCGGGTTCCGTGAGGTTTATAGCAAAGAAAATTTATAAACTTTAACGCGGGTAAAACCGCGGGACACAGCTAGTAATTAATAAAATTTAACGCGGATCAAACCGTGAGACACAGCTAGTTTTTATAATATATATAAAATCAAAGCAAAAGAGTGAGTATCACACCTCATAGTAAGTGATCACCGAATACTACTATTTTGTCACGCCTTCTGAAAACCTTTCGCCTGGACATCAATTGCCGTGGCCGATCTGAAGTATAGACTCCGACTCCGGACTGAGGTGGGCCGAAGCAAAGGAAACATGTCTAGATGGGGACTGTCGAGCAACGCCAAAATGGACTGCATTTGTGAAGCTTGGGTCCAATCCATGTCCCACATAACATCATGCCCAGCCTGCCCTGCCACATGTTCATGGCAGGATCTTAAGAATGCCACAAGTAGGGCAATCAGTGTGGCTACGTTCTGGGCCACAAAAATTTTACTAGTTTGCCGTCAACAAGCTAAGAAGAAGACCGAATACTACACCAAAGCTCGCAGGGGGTAGCTATGTGTAGGGAAGTACTTCATTCTCCCAGGGAACGTGTCCCAACTATCTGGGACATGGCGCAAAAGGGGGGCCGGAGAAGCATACCCGCGTTCCCGGGGATCCCCCATCAGGCGCCAAGAGAAGTCCACGGCAGGTTAGGTTTAGTCGGTGCGAGTCCGACACACCCACCCGCAGTCACTTATTGCGGGTGGCATGCATATGCATTCCCACTGCCTTAACAAAAAACAATAAAATAGGGAAGTACTTCTTAAGATATATATATTTAGCCGACCGCATCATAAAGAGGGTAATGCCATAAAAATGAAAACAATAGATTTTTCTAACCCTACAGGCCAGACGTATGATTCACCACCTCTAATGAATCATCGTCTGGCACTTACGCGTTGAGTATTTTTGTGATAATCTGTCCTTGTGACTCATACGTTTTAATTCCTATTTAGTAATTAATTTTTGCGGTTTTAGTGCATTGACATATGTCTATATTGTATATGGATGCATCACCGTGGGGAAATATGTAGGTTAAGAAATAACACACACCTTGAACGCATGAGTTCTATTTAGGTATGTGAAAAACCTGATGCTGTTCTCAGTCATTGTTTGCACTAGAAATATATTTATTTTCTCAATATTTATATTGTATTATATATATTTGTATTATCTGTCCCCACACAGGTTAATTAATATAAAGTCGTTTTTTATTTCGGGATGAATTTCTATATTATGCCAGTTTATTTCCAGCGTAGGGTCGATCATCAAGACTCAATTTTTCCATTTCATAAAATATTTATCTAATTAATGAACACATTTTCCGAAATTATTGCCATTCTCTTTAGTAACCTTCTTCCAAATTCTTATAGGCGTATGAATCAATCAACTTTTATATCCATGGTCCACGAAGGCACATATTACTGTGTATATGAGAAAGACTCGCACTTCTTTTATACAACCAGCTCGGCCAAAAACATAGATACTGCCAGATCATCAGAACAACACACTTGTCCATCTTTCCCTCCTCCCTGATGAGATCTCGGGACCCTATTCAAGCGCAGAAACAAACCCCTCACCTTAGGCGTCTGACATGGCTTAACATCGATTAATTAATAAGCTTAATGAGTCCTCCGAAGCGTGGAGATGCTCAGACCATCTAAGCAGTAACCCATCAATCGACTGAACATATGCCTGTGTGCTTAACCTATTATTATTAACCAGTGAGGGTAATTGGTTAAGTTGGACACTATACAAGCGCAAAACTACGACGCCGAAAGAACGATCGCCTTCATAATGCCAACATTAATAAATTCACTACTTAACTCCTTGCGTAATAATATTGCTATGAGCAATATTAACAACAAATTAAAATTATATTATCTAGCGCAGTTATAATTAGCTTATCCTATTTAAGAATATCATCCATGGCCCACTTAACTTCGTGCCCAGCCTGCCCTGCCACATGTTCATGGCAGGATCTTAGGATTGCCACAAGCAGGGCAATCAGTGACGCCACGTTCTGGGCCACAAAAATTTAATGAGTTTGCCATTGAAATGCTAAGAAGAAGATGGATGAACTATTGTAATTTAATAGCTTCTTTCTTTTTTGGAATATTTACGATTAATGGTTATTATCTATATACATATAATAAAATCGTAGGAAAGTCAAAACTGTACATTGAATATTTTTAAAAGGTTACTTGGGGCTTGATATACAATCGATAACAAAGCCAAATATATAGTTTTTAGAATTTTTGTCTGTATAAACTCAAAAAGTACTGCATGGATGTACTTCAAATTTTGCATAAATAATAGGTCTTTACCTATGAAATTGCCGTTTTGTATGAAAAAATTTAAACGAATTTTTTTCATGAATTTTTTTATTTGTATTAATCGAAGTAATCACCCATGCAATCAATGCATCTTTGCCATCGCAGTGGCAGTTTATTGATGCCCTTCTTAAAGAAATCAGCTGGACGGGAGGCAACAAATTCTTCAAAGGCATTTTGTACTGCCTCTCGGGTATTGAATTTTTTTCCCGCCAAGAAGTTATCCAAATTCTGGAAAAAGTAGTAGTCTGTAGGCGCAAGGTCTGGTGAGTAGGGCGGATGACGGAGAGCTTCCAACCCCAGTTCTTGCAACTTGGAGACCGTCTGCTGTGCAGTATGAGGTCGCGCGTTGTCGTGCAGGAGCAGCGGAGACGAGCGATTGACCAATGCTGGTTGGAGATGCGCCAGCTTCTCCATCATTGTGCTCAGTTCTTCACAGTACACATCTGCAGTAATGCTCACCCCGTTTGGTAAGAAGCTGTGATGAATCACACCGGCGCTAGACCACCAAACAGTGACCATCACTTTTCTAGGGGTAAGTTTTCGTTTAGGGCATTGTTTAGGTGCTGAACCAGGATCCAACCAACTTGCTGAGCGCTTGCGGTTATCAAACAGAATCCATTTTTCATCGCAGGTAACAATGCGGTTCAAAATTCCTTCATTTGTGTGTCTGTTGAGCAGTGCAAGGCACGTCTCGACGCGTACTTCGCGCTGGCGATCATTGAGTTCGTGGGGCACCCATTTGTCAAGCTTTTTTACCTTGCCAATTTGACGCAAATGGACCAATATTGTTTTGACGCTAACGTCGAAAGCTGCTGCTAATTCAGCCGTAGATTGTGTATCATCAGCTTCCACAACCGCCTTTAATTCGTCATTGTCGACCAAAGTCTTCGGACGACCGCGAGGTTCATTTTTCAGGTCGAAATTTCCAGAACGGAAGCGAGCAAACCAATAACAGGTGGTGCGTTGGTTTGTAGTGTTAGCTCCGTAAACGTCGTTGATGTTGCGTGCCGCTTGTGCCGCGTTGCTGCCACGACGGTACTCATATTCCATAATTACTCGAATTTTTAACGTATCCATGATGACGAAAAAGATTGAAATGCGATGAAAATGTAACACTAATCAATAAAGAAATGACTACTTTTGGAAAAAAGAATCCATGTTTTTAAAATAAAATTAATTTGAAATTAGAATTCTTAGCCAAACAAAAATTATTTTGATTTGAAATGGCCAGTACTGCAGAACGGCAATTTCATAGGTAAAGACCTAATATTACTAAGAGGTCGGGTCATCATATAGGAGCTGTGGTAATTTATAAAATTTAACGCGGGTAAAACCGCGGGGCACAGCTAGTTTAATATAGGTATTATGAATTTACCTTTTTATGTGCCGCAAACGACTTGTAAAGTTTCACACACAAGCCCGAAAGCTCAAGTGGTACTATAATTGTGCTTTTTTACTTTTTTATATACCTATTTGTCCTAGTAAAAGGTACAAGCGCAAGGCATTCTTATAAGAAATATCGATGAATCTTGCTATTCTTAGGTTCATCGGCCAGTAAATCCGTTTAAGAGGCAGGTGGTCGACAGATGTTACTAGGCATGGGTACACCTAGACGCGTGCCAGAGGGCGTATGGTGTAAATGCTGTTTATTTATTTAAACTTCACCGCAAACATAGATTGTACAAGACGAAGAACATTTTTTACCAGTCACCTTTGTAAGGCTAGGGTTAGTGGGAGGAGTGGGAGCGTACAGCGTGTTTGTCATATAGTATTATAAGGCTTTGGGTAAAATAATTCACCTTGGCATCTGTTAGATTTTGTATACGACGAAGAGTATTTTGTACCAGTCACCTTTGTGAGGCTAGGGTTAGTGGGAGGAGTGGGAGCGTACAGCGTGTTTGTCATACAGTATTATAAGGCTATGGGTAAAATAATTAACCTTGGCATCTGTTAGATTTTGTATACGACGAAGAGCATTTTTTAGCAGTCATCCTTTGTGAGGTTACTTGGTGTTGTTTGTGAGTTATTGTAAAATAGTTAACCTTGTCATCAGTTAGATTTTGTACAAGACGAAGAGCATTTAGCAGTCAAGCTTTATGAGGCTAGAGTTAGTGGTACGAGTGGGAGCGTGCAGCGTGCATGTCATACAGTATTATAAGGCTCTGGGTAAAAGAATTAACTTTGTCATCAGTTAGATTTAGTACAAGACGAAGAGCATTTTTTACCAGTCAACCTTGGTGAGGTCAAGATTAGAGGAGTGGAAGCGTGCAGCGTGTTTGTCAAAGAGATCAATATTATAAGGCTTTGGGTAAAATAATTAACCGTGTCGACAATTAGACTAAGTACGAAGAGAAAAAAAACCAATGTACTTTAGACCACACAACTGAAGCAAAACTTAGATATACGAACCGTAAAGAAGAAAGAAAAACGTGTGCACCTCTCTTTCTCTCTCTATGTCTTTCTGTATTCACTAATTTATATCTCCCTCTCAACTTCACCTAGCTCGATCACACTATTCGTAACGCTCTCGTCACGCATTCTCCAGCTTACTGTCCAAGTCAAGCATGCATAAAGTAATTTTACTTCAAAAATATACTTCAAAAAAAGTAAGTAATTAAGAATTAAATTTACATTTCAAAAGCAGTGATTATGTGAGTTATTACGTAACGCCAATCTATACAAATAAATAAAATTAGAGTGTCTGTTTGTAATATTGAAATAACTGGTTTTGACTACATACATATTAATAGATATACGGTACATACACCAAAATAACATTTTTTACAATTTTTGTCTGTCTGTCTGTCTGTTTGTTCCAGCTAATCTCTGAAACGGCTGGACCGATGTTGACGGGATTTTTATTGGCAGGTAGCTGATATAATAAGGACTAACTTAGGCTACTTTTATTTTAGAAACAGTCTTTTATTTTACTAAAAAACTAAATAAACTAATTAACACGCGGACGAAGTCGCGGGCACAGCTAGTAATTAATAAAAAACAGAGCTTTTTACAGAGTGAAAACCGATTCTTAGCGACCCTGAATTCTGAAGGTAACTTATCATTCTTAAGGACTACAGTTTTTACGTCTATTAATACATTTCGAATCCTCTAATTGGGTATTGCCCAGGAATAATAAGACTTAAAGAGAGATGTGTCATGGGTTTATTTATCTAAAAGCTAGTTTAATTGAAATGAGTCTCAGCTATGTTTCATAAAAGTTACATTGCTTATCATGTTAGAGTTCAGGGCTAATGTCGGTTAACGTTTTAATTTAAATCCATCAAACCATTTAGTGTACCTACTCCCAACGCTACATTAATCCCATATGGCAAGGAATAACTAGAATACCTATATATTTCATACATACATACATACATAGACTCACGATTTGACTACCTCGTTGGTCTAGCGGTAGCGTGTTCAACCGCAGATAACGAGGTCCTGGGTTCAAATCCTGGGTCGGGCCGAAAGTGATTTTGGGATTTTTCTGTAAATCGAAATAATCTTAATATCAGCCCAAAGTCTGGGAGTTGGCGGTATTATACCCCCGTGCCTCGGAGAGCACGTGAAGCCGTCGGTCCTGTACCTGACCTCTTTCCGGTCGTGTCGCTAGTCGGCCCATCGGATCATGAGAGTGATGGAATAGAAAGTGCTCCTGTGTTTGCGCACACACTTGAGCACTATAATATGTCCCGCGCAGATGGCTAGTCTCCTTTAAGACTGGCCGCCGTGGCCGGATCTCGGCTAGGAGGACATTATTACATAGACTCACGCCTGTTTCCCGGACGGGTGGGTAGAGACAACGGATTTCCATTTGTCAAGATCTTTGCACACCACTTTTACCTCGTTTACTGTCATCATATTCTTCATAAATGCACGCCGGATAAATACCCATTTCAATTAAGTTATTACTTAAATTGTCGAAGTGTGAACTTTTATAGGCGCATTGAGCACTTTTTGGTAAAACTAAAATCTGTAATGAGCTATCTGTATATTGTTTATATACATATGTATACTTTTTGGGTGAACAAAAAGCGTGAAACTCGCTGCATCCGCGCGTTATACTACATTGTTGGACGAGTTCAGCCGCAGACAATGAAGGCCTGGGTGGAAATCCTGGGGGGGGGGGGGCGGGGGGGGGGAATTTTGGGATTTCCTGTTAAAGAAATTTCTCAGCCCGAAGTCTGGGAGCTGTCGGTATAACTCCAGTCATGACGCTAGTCATCCCATAGGGTCATGATTATGATGGAATAGAAAGTACCCCTGTGTTTACGCACACACTTACTATAATATTTCCCGCATAGATGGCTAGTCTACATTGAGAATGGCCGACAGGGGCGAAATTCGACCACTAGGACATAATTTGCTTAACAAAAGGATGATCTTAATAAGTAATTATATATCCTGGGACATTATTCAGACACGGCCATCTGATCCCAAACTAAGCAGAGCTTGTACTATTGAAACCAGATGACTGATATACTGCATATACTACTTTACACCCAGAATCAGGTCAAACAGACCAATTGAATAAAAGATTTAGTAATTTTAACCATCATCTATTTGATTTCGGTTGGCGTGGTTGATAAATGCTTGCTATTCACGACGCAGGTCGTGGGTTCGATTCCCACCCAGGACAGATATTTTGTGTGCATGAACATGTCTGTTTGTCTTGAGTCTGGGTGTAATTATCTATATAAGTTTGTATTTACAAGAGAAAAATTGTATATCAGTTTACTGATTTCTACCGTAAAAGCTCTGCTTAGTTTGGAATCAGATGGCCGTGTGTATAACGTAAGTAAGTAAGTACTATGATTTATTCAAACCTTTTTCGTATTAAAAACATTTTAAAATACATAAAAAACAGAAATATTAAATACAAAATATAGGATTTGCAACCGGCAGCAGGAACAAGGTCCATACTACCGGAGGTAACGGCTCTAGAGACAGGAACCTCCTGACAATGCGAGCCGTGTCCAAAAGCACCGCTTTTTGGAACTTGTTCTTGACCCAACCGCCTAACGTAAGCCTCTTTAGGTTTTTTACGAAAGTCTTTGCTATTATAAATAACATGAAATAAAATCTCCGCTAAAGATTGCTTAGCTACTTGGTTAGTCTAGTAATATTCCAGGTACACTTAGACCACAGGAAATTAAGTTCACCAGGTTATAGGAGTGTCATTGAACCTTATTGTTTCATCTCGTCTGTGTTCTTTGTTAGACAAAGTGATTCATATTGACGTCAACCACCACAAACTATGATAACTCTGTCTCTCCAGACGTTGACTGCCTAAAAGGGTGTAAGGACAATGTACCATAAACTATAGACTCAATACTTTATGTACAATAGAGGAAGGTTATTAAGAGGATGCGTGGTCACTTAACCATAAACATAGTACAGACGCCAGCACATCCAGCTTCCCCAATCTGTCAAATTTCTTTTATAGATTTTCAACTTTATCACTTAAGCATAAGATTCACTTTCAATTGGGAAAATTTGACAGATTTGGGTAGCTTGATGTGCTGGCGTCAGTACAAAACATCATAAACACTTAAGTGCTTCTACAGTAAAGTATAAAAAAACAGACTACTTTTTAGATGACTTGAGTCCATACTCGCCTCTATTCTCCGATGCTTATCGTATGGGTAGTGGTAACCCTAGTATCAGAGTTGCTCAATCCGCTCAGTAGGCCTCTGACATTGCTTAACGACTGTTGTCTAATGACTACAACCGGGACCGACAGCTTAACGTGCCCTCCGAAGCACGGAGACGCTCAGAAATTAAACAACTTTGGCGGTCACCCGTCTATGGACTGACCGCGAATCTAGTTGCTTAACCTCGCCGATTGCTTACGGACCGATGAGAGCATCTAGCTCCGATGAAGCAGTGAAAGCCTCTAAATCTAAGTGTAAACTTCATGTTAAAAAAGTAAAAGGCTTTTTAGGTCTGTCCATGGATGGGTGACCGTTGCAGTGGTTAAACTGCTGTAAGTCGGAATGTATGTTATGCTTTCGGGCCCGGTTTTAGTCTTTGACAATAACTTAATATAAGCTAGCTAAATATCACTTAATATTACTATTATAAAATAAATCGTACTGTTAATGTTTCCATACAGTCCGTGTACCTAAATATTTATATGTAGTACCTAGAAATAATGATATATTACTACAAACATGTTCTGATTATTTACAAGCGCTTTTAAGGGTTCCGTAGCCAATAGTAGTAATAGTATAATGATATAGATTCGTCATGTCTGTCTGTCTGTCCGTCTGTATGTCACAGCCACTTTATTCTGAGCTATACCTAAGAGCTGTACTGTTGAAACTTGGTAAGTAGATGTATTTGGTGAACCGCATTAAGATTTTTACACAAAAATAGAAAAAGAACAATAATATGATAACATACGTACATACATACGTACATACAACGATAATAATATAACATACGTGTGGGGTGTCTATGGATAGGTCTATAAAAATGATATTGAGGTTTCTAATATCATTTTTTTCTAAACTGTATAGTTTGCCCGAAGGACACTTCCAATGTGGTAAAATGACTGGTCCCCCCCCCCCCCCCCCCCCGTAAAACGAGATCTAGCAATTAGTTTTTTTTAATACGTCATAAATTGTGAACCTCAATTTGCTTTCATTTAATCAACTGAAATACTTGCTGCTACGGAACCCTTCATGGGCGAGTCCGACTCGCACTTGGCCGGTTTTTTAAAGCCTACGTGAATAAAAATCTTTCTTTATTTATGTTATTAGACAACAGTCGTTAAGCCATGTGATAGGCCTACTGGCCGGCTTCAACAACTCTGACATTAAGGTAACCACTGCCTATAAGTAAGTAACCTGACCACTGACACGTTATAGCGTGACGCCCATCAATTCTTGTTTATGTAGAATCAAGCACATATTATACTATGCATACGCTCACTCATGGCTAAGGTACGGTATAATTTTATGGGGAAATAGTACAAATGTAGATGCGGTGTTCAGACTGCAAAAAAAATGCATTCGCATTCTAACTAAAATAGAGGGAACAGAAAGTTGCAGACCTCATTTTATTAAACTTTGCATATTGACCCTTACTTCACTCTACATCCTGGAAATTAGTCTTTTTGTAAAACAGCATTTACACTTATTTCCAGCAAAACAAGAGCAGTACACAACATCCCGTAATTTAAGGAATAAGAACAAATTAGCACTACCTCCTTCAAAATTAGCAATGGTCCACTCTGGACCCTACACCATGGCGATAAAAATCTTTAATAACATTCCAAAACCTTTGAGAGACATAACAAATTTTAATATATTTAAAGCAAAATTGAACAAATTTCTTATTCAAAAATCATATTACAGCCTGAAAGAGTTTTTCGAGGACAAATTTAAAATAGACAAATTTAAAATTTAAAAATATAATTTAAAATTTAAAAATGTAGTATGACAATATGACATGATCAAAATTTGAAATTTGAAATGAGATATAGACATGATTTGACATTTATTTAATAATAATTTTGTATCTTTTATTGTATGTATATTATGGGATTACTTCATCATTTGACATTTATTTAAATTATTGCTATTATTATTATTATTATTTATAATTTTAATTGTATAATGATTATTTAAAATTTTATCCTAAGTACCTATGTGATAATATTAATTTAAAAATTATATATTCATAGTAATTAATAAGGTTAGATTAATTTGAAATTATTAAAAGCTGTTATATTCACATTTTATATAATTTAAGATGTTAAAATTTATGTACTTTAAGATGTTATAAGAAATGTATTTGCAACACCCTAACAGGGTTCATGTTTGACACAAATTATATGCATTAACACCTATTGTAACACATGAATGCAATAAAGAACTTGAACTTGAACTTCTACTAGCTGTGCCCCGCGGTTTTACCCGCGTTAAACTTTATAAATGATCACATCTCCTCCACCCCCCACTTTTTGGGGAGGCTTTAGACGTACTTCAGCTGACATGACGATGATGATCTGCCAGGTGCAGGGAGCTCTGAGAAGACAGCGATCTGTTGGTGCGCAGACACTATGCCTCAGATGCAATTGTCTTCCACAGGTGATAGCGTGATAATATGTAGCCTATATATTGACCCGACCTCTTAATAATATTCATGCAAAATGTGAAGTAAATCCATGCAGTACTTTTTGAGTTTAGCCCGGACATACATAAAGAGAAACAGACAAAAATACTTTACTATATTTTTGGATTCGATATCGATAGTATATCACGCCACAATTATCCTTTTTAAATAATATTCAATGTACAGTTTTGAGTTTCCTACGATTTTACTATATGTATAGATATCAGCCGAAAGACGTCCACTGCTAGACAAGGCCTCCCCCAAGGATTTCCACAATAGCCGCATCCAGCGGCTTCATGTGAACCTACACAAGCACATATACTGTCACCAATTCCATGCCCACGTTGTTTTTTTATAATATCTATGGGTACCTACAATGCGACGATACATACTTATATAGATAGATAAATACTTAGGTATATACATAGAAAACATCCATGACTCAGAAACAAATATTCGTGCTCATCACACAAATATTTGCACTTACTGGGATTCGAACCCAGGACCACCAGCTTCGTAGGCAGGGGCACTACCAACTAGGCTACGGTGACCGTCCCGGACCGGTTTTGATACTGGCGTCGATCATATTGTCTTTGATCAGGTTTTGCACACTCTTGGTGACGTTCAACAACCTGCAAGGAGAGCTCGAGGGATGCGGGAATGCTGCTTCAGTGCTCCCTTTTTGCGCCATGGTCCACATGGTGTGGTCACCGGGGCGGGGAGGACAATTGCATCTGTGGCATAGTGACAGCGCACCAGCAGATCGCTGTCTTCTCAGAGCTCCCTGCACCTGGCAGATCATCATCATGTCAGCTAAAGTACGTCTAAAGCCTCCCCAAAAAGTGGGGTGATATGCCATAATCGCCGCGCTTGGCAGACGGGTTGGCAATCGCAGTTTTATGGTCATATCAAGCTGCTGCACTTTCTCTGGTAGGTATTCCCTCAGCCGATTTCTACGTCCCCAACGGGATGAGATGGTAAGTTACGTTTACCTTCCATTTAGGGCAGAAACAAGGACTCCTTCTAGAACTAACAACCAACCCCTTATCTCTCTTAATTTTACCTTCTGCATCTAGCGGTTGTGTCGCTACAAAGCGATGAGACCGTAATATACAAGGACGGCCGTCTCTGTATATTGAGATAATGTACTTTCTAGTGCAATAAAGTACATATACTTGCCTTTTACGCCGCGGGTCTAAGGTTCGATTCTCACCCAGGACAGATATTCGTGTGCATGAACATGTCTCTTTGTCTTGAGTCTGGGTGTAATTATCTATATAGGTAATTATCTGTTTATGTATTTATTTACAAAAGAAAAGTAGCACCTACAATATATCATAATCTCAAAAATGTGAAATCATAAATTTAATCGTCTGGCGGGTCTCGAACCTGCACCATCTACCAATCCGGGGTAGGCACTCTGCGTTAAGCAACGAACGATACACGCTGGAAAATCAAATTTAGGATTCCCTTGCTAACACCCTTCCGGAGGATGTAGGTATTATCTATCGGTTTTGATTTCTAGAAACATGGCCTACTGATATGTTCACAGTTGCATAATACCTTCCAAATGATTATATATCAGTTATCTGATTTCATAGTAAAAGCTTATTTTGGGATCAGATGGCCGTGTGTGAATAATGTCCCAGGATATTTTTATTATTAGATGAATGTAATCACTAAATAGCCGTAAGTAACACAAATCATCTATCATCGTAAATTTTACTTGATTACAGTTTTAAAAAGTAGCATTTACCATGCCAAATGACACTTAATTACGACCGTCAAGAATATATATAGCATATTCAAGATCACCTTCATTCTCATAAGGATAGCTGATTAGGTTCTAAACCAATAAGATTATGTTTTACATATAATACGAAATTAACAACTAATGGTATTCACCTGGTACTGATAATTAAAAGCACCTGCTTGCCAAAACAACCGTATTTTGACCCACAGACCTTAATTTGGCCACAGTGACTCGAATGGCCAATACCATTTATTAAATGTGTTTATTGATCAGCTTGTTCCGTTTTTATTTTGTTTTTATGTTTATATAATAGCAAGCATGATGTCACGTTAGGGCTTCGAACCCTAGTACCACTAAGGGTTTTTGGTGGCTTTTGGAACAGAGCTAGAACGTTCTAGATAATACCAGAACAAAAGGAAAAGGAAAGCTAATGAAAAGTACATACCAAATTATTGATATAAAAATTGAAATTAGATGTTTCCAGAATAATTAAGAAGAGATAGAGGGAGTTTGATGAAAGAAAAGAAAGAGATAGACGAAGACAAGGACAGAAGCATTACGACTAATCACACTAATATTATAAAGGTGAAAGTTTGTGAGTGTGTATGTTTGTTACTTCTTCACGTCTAAACGGCTGGAGGGATTTTGATAAAATTTGGTATGGAGTTAGATGACACCCTGGATTAACACATAGGCTATAATTTATAAAGTTTAATGCGGTTAAAACCGCGGGGCTCAGCTAGTCTGGGCGGCTAGCTATATAGGCGAATTTTCTAAAAAGAAACATATGACTTACGAAATGTTTAATACTTGGAATAATTTAGGGGTATATAAGCGGAATGTTAAAGCAGAACAGTTAGTTTTTAATTCAAGTGAATTCGAAGGCGAATTAAGAGGAAGAACTAGAGTGGAAAACTGAACAAGTGCAAGTGATCAGTGACAGTAAACAGTGCCAAGTGTTCCCTACACAGTGAGAAGTCTGCCGTGCACGTCGGGATTTTATCTATGGCAGTGCTCGTTAAATAGACTCTGAAGTGGGCTACGTGTGGACTCTAAACGAGAGCTATTCGACGGGACTCTTGAGTACAGACGCCAGCACATCAAGCTAGCCCAATCTGTCAAATTTCCCCAATTGAAAGTGAACCTTATGCTTTTGTGATAAAGTTGAAAATCTATAAAAGAAATTTGACAGATTGGGTTAGCTGGATGTGCTGGCGTCTGTACATGTGTGTTCCTTGATCTTAGTGATGAACCAACTGCCACTGTCGGAGCCAATAAAAGTTCCTGAAAAACTAGACTATTTATTTTCCAATCCCCTGAAACACCGCTCGCACCATACAATACTGTACATGAAAGGAGCCTCCCCGAGTGACGTACCTCACAAACCCGTACGTTCTGAGCACCCTGGGCAACAGTTAGCGAGTTCTAAGGGCCAGCGCAGACCGAGAGGAGCGCACCGGAGAGGATTTTATTAAGGCATTAGAAAATCAACTTTAGAATTAAAGGAATAAAGTTCATATATGCTTGAACCCGACATAAAACGCTCGCCCGGTCTCGGGCATATAATGTTCAAGCATACATGCACTTTATTTAAATAATTTTAAAGTTGATTTTCTAGTGCCTTAATAAAATCCTCTCCGCTGCGCTCCTCTCAGTCTGCGCTGGCCCTAACGCTGACTGGCCAATCCTTTCACCACGATGGCAAACTATAATTATTATACAATACTCTGACCATTAGTTTATTATCCTTTTGACAGCTCACGGTATGATTTGCTCTTTCTTTTTCGAAATAATGTACTACAGGAATGTCTCACTTCATTTACGGGTAATGTTCGCTTAGTGAAGTGCCCCATAATAACAAACAACCATAGACTATAAAATAGGTCTTGAAATTAGACGAATCGATCATATGATGAAATTACTCTGACTTTATTTTAGTATTGTACCTGTAAATTTAATAAAAAAGAAAATAAATTACAGAGTTATTGATTTTTAGTCTTAGTTTTAACTTAAATTCTACGATTTCGATTCAATTCTATGCAAATAATTAATCATGAAGTCATAGATACAGTATCTAATAATAAAATAAAACAACAAAAAAAGAACAGTAATTAAATAAAATCAATATTTTAACTAAACATATTTAGTTGAATTCAACCGATTACAAGTTATTTTTAAAATAAAATCGATTTATATTTATAATTGGTCCCATGAGAAGTCGTCACTAATTTTGAACTAACGGACACAGTATTGTTGATATTATTATATTATACTAGATGTGCACCGCGGTTATACCCGCGTAAAATGTTATAAATTATCACAGCTCCGCCCCCGTAGGTGATACGTGATAATATGTAGCCTATATGTTGCCCCGACCTCTTAGTAATATTTACGCAAAATTTGTAGTAAATCCATGCAGTACTTTTTGAGTTCAGCCCGGACATACATAGAGACAAACAGACAAAAATTCTAAAAACTATATTTTTGGCTTCGATATCGATTGAAGATCACGCCCCAAGTATCCTTGCATGATATTAATACATTTCGCTTATTTAAAAACAAAAAAAAGCAGAATTAACTGTTACGTACGTCTGCAATGGCTTTAATTGTTTTCATTGGTTATGGACCTTATTTTGTTGTGATTTGGTTGAAATTGATGTGGTCCCTTTATACTCTGTAGCCTGGTACAGACGCCAGCACAAGAAGCTACCCAAACTGTCAAATTTCCCCAGTTGAAAGTGAACCTTATGCTTATGTGATAATGTTAGTAAGTAGTAAGTATTTATTTCGCTTAAAACCGTGGTACATACAGAATGTTTACATAAGGTTTAAGTTCACACATTTTGTCTACAGAGACATGCGATTTTTTTATTTTACATGTATTCTTAATAACTATATAAATAATTATTGTAATATAATCTAATACATAATAATAATAAAAGACCATCATAGTAATATAAAAATAAATAATCAATAATCAGAATATGTCAAATCAAGTTGAAAATCTATAAAAGAAATTTGACAGATTTGGGTAGCAGGATGTGCTGGTTTCTGTACATTTTTCATGTTTAAATGTTCGTGTATCCTTATTAATACAAAGCTTCTAAACACTGTCTTATAATGTGTATGAGGTATCGTTAGATATGATATCCGATATCTTCTTTCTGCATCTATATTCTATCGTATGGGCAGTGGTTACCCTAGTGGCAGAGTAGTTCAAGCCGCTTCTAACATTCATTATTGTTTGTTAACTAGGACTGTCAAAATAACGTGCCCTGCGGAGCACGGAGATTCTCAGAAATTTTACCACTTCGGCGGACACCCATCTTGGGACTGACCGCGTGCCTAAATGCTGGTAATGCAGTTGGCCGATCATTAACCACCGATCATTAGCGATCCAGTTCGAATAGCATCCTGAGTGTGTTGGGTGGTCGCTGGGACTCGCCTATGTTCCAGCACTGGACATCCCTACACTCTACAGGTGGTCGTGTTCTGGGCTTGGTTTGAGCTTGTGCCCTCCACCCAAATTATACTTAAATTATTATTACTAACACTAGTTATTAAGATGTATTACTAACAAATAATATGGACTGTGTCTGAATTAAATGATTTATTATTATTATTAACGGACCGGTCGCGGTGAGAGCAACTGACTACGAGCGTCGGAATATTGTAATTGTAGAGAGGCTGTCTTAATTCTGTCACAATACTCAATTCCACATGTCATGATCCGGATGACATCTTTCAGTTTTGTAGACTTTACGTCAATTTTTCGTAATATATACTGGTGTGACAGCTGTACTCAATAAAATGCATCAAATCGCATGTGAATTAAAAAACCGGCCAAGTGCGAGTCGGACTCACGCACGAAGGGTACCATTATCTATAAAAAATTCATCTTCGTTGTATGGGAGCCCCCTTAAATATTCAATTTTGTTTGGTTTTTTAGTATTTTTGTTACAGCGTGATCAGAAATACATCACCTGTGAAAATTTCAACTGTCTGACTATCACGGTTCATGAGATACAGCTTGGTGACCGACGGACAGACAGACAGAGAAGTCTTGGAAATGGGGTCCCGGTTTACCCTTTGGGTACGGAACCCTAAAATAGTGGCTTAATGAAATTCATACTTATTAATAACATTCCAGTTTCTTGCTACATTTTACTCGTGTGATGAAATAAATAAAATAATTTGACTGCACGTGTGGCGCAGCGGCTAAGACAGTCACCTCGCCGCTTCGTGTCGCGGGTTCGAGTCCCGCGCCGGACAGCTATTTGTGTGACCTATAAATAGTTGTTCTGAGTTTGAATGTATTTGTGTCTTTCTATTATGTGTCTCTAAAGTACCCCGCGACACAGGGATTAGATTCCCTAGTGCGGGCGTTGTAAAAAGAATTAAAAAAAATACTTTGTGATAGTGTAACGAATGCTGGGTTTTAATGCATCTGTCAGATTCATATACTTTATTGTGGATCATAGGTACAAATACAGATGGCCAACAATATTTTTAGATCAGCCATGTCCCACCCTTTGGGCATGCAATAATTAAAACAATAATTACTTCACACAATGTCAATAAATCTATATATATATAAATCAATGCCACTTTTCGTTGTAATGTATAAACTCAACAACGCCTTTACCAATTTGGCTAATTTTGGTCTTGAATTATTCGTGTAAGTCCAGGGAAGAACATCTTTTAGCAATTAAACATATTTTTTTGTTTGAATGAATGAACTTAATAATCTTTTTTTTTATTACTATGCCTTATACGTAGCGAAGCACGTACCGGGCCGCTAGTTAATTATAAATAATGTCAAATTGTTTTTTTTTGTAATGGAACCTAAATTCCACAATAAATTAGGTACCACAAAAGTTGCGTACTGCTTGAAATTTAAAAACATTTATAAATAAATAAGGTGTTTTTGATTATAAATAGACATATTATAACTTTAGAATAATACTTCAATGACAAATTGTAATACATAACTCGTGACTGTTTAGTTTAATTAAGAGTTATAATTATTTCTGATATTTATTGAGTAATTGAAAGAATTACTCAATAAATATCAGAAATACCATGACATTTTCTATTTTAATTATAATATATACATATTATATTCTGGGACATTATTCACACACGGCCATCAGGTCAAAATAGCTAGCAATACGCGTTAATTAACTACGTGATTTCATCTTAAGTACTATGAGTACAAAATTATTAATCTTACCTCAAAATTTTAAACACGAAAATTCATATGTTTTAGCGAATGACATCGAAAATCAATGACAGTAATAAAACTGGCTATTATCTCTGGCTTTCCTAATTTCTAGAATCTTCCATTCACGTTTACTACTCCAACATCATCAACAATTTAATCCCAAACAAATCCTTCTTTAAATTAAAACAAAAAATAAATAAAAAACGGCCCGCCAGGTAGCGATCAGCTGGTCGGCAGGTTGTTGTGGATGTGTGTGTGAGACAGATGCTGGGAACATCTGCTGCGTGCGCGTGCTCAACATCAGTGCCGTGTAATCTTGATACTTGAAGTCAGATCTTATGAGTAAAAGTCGGCAGACTTAATGATTGCAATAAGAACTAAGTTATTCTTGATTATCAATTTATCAGTCTGATAATTGAAAGTAAAGTTATCGGTATTATAAATACTACAGACATCATTTGCATTTTATCAATCATTTATGTCAACTAGATGTACAGAACTGCATTAAGATAAGGATAGTAGTAATAATTCAGTATTTTACAAGACTTTACTAATTGGACTGTATGTTTGGCGCAGTTAAGACAGTCGCCTCACCACTTGAGTCCTGAGTTCGAATCCCGCTCAGGATAATGATTAGTGTGACCCATAAGTAGTTGTTCTGATTCTGGGGGTACCCCACGAAACAGGGAATCATTCATACATTATATAAAAACTGAAAAAAAGCAAGATTAAGTTAAAAGTAATATCTCTTTCGTAGCGTTTAATATCTTTTTAGAAAAAAATATGTGACACTAGTATTGGAACACGTGTATGTCTGATCCCAAGTTTTCAGGACTTGCATGTTTCTTAAATCTTCTACTCCTGATTCCTTTCCCTAGTATTGTGATTTTTTTTTAATATCCTTAGCCTTTTGTTTTGTAGAATGTTCCCTATGTTAGAAATACATGTTCGTTTATCAGTTTCTAAGAATAACTTCTTACGCTGTACAAACTCTCGATATATCTATAAATTCAAACATCTATACACTTCTTTAAAGTAATGTTAATTAAAGTAAACTTTACTTTTATAATAAAGTATCAAGATGATTAACACCTTATTATTCGGTCAGCTGCTCAAAAACAGCGCGCGCGCATCTCGTCTGACAGAAGCTGTGAACAGTGCGCTATAACTTATTATAAGCGTACAGCGGATTGGAAGAATAAAAGTAAATGGATTTTTTTTTTTTTTGTAAATACATAATAATATTATCAATTTTACTTAAATATATTCAGACAACGAATATTATGTATTATATATTTATAAATAGACGCCATTAAACTGACATGATGATATAGTATATGATATGATATTATAATATTATATTATTTTTGACTGACCTTAAGACTTAAGTCTCTTTGTCTATTTTGGCCAATGAGGACTCGCGACGCCAGTAAAAGTTATCATAAGGCTTTATCAATGTCACAAGGAGAGCTTAATAAAACCAAAAAAATTGGATCGCTATATACTGCACTCCATTACTCACACGGTCGTTGGTAGTTCTAGCGATACACCTGGACGGACCTAGGCTTCACCGGGCTACAACAGATTTTTTTTGTTTTACATTTTATTTTAATATCATCATTACAGCAGAAAGAAGTCCACTGCTTGACAAGCCTCTCCCAATACTCATCTTGAGGAGATATGCCATAATCGCCACGCTTGGCAGACGGGTTGGCGATCGCAGTATGAAAAAATTAAAAATTATTTATTCCATAAACACATCGATTTAAATTAATAAATTACTTCTGCCAGTTTGATGGCAGATGTAGCTCCCTTTTTTAACTTATTGTGTATTTAACATTATTTGCTTTCTATTCATGATTTATACATTGCTTAAATTATCTTAAAGGTTCTTGTGAACAATACCCAGTAAGTGATATCTCAGTTTCTTTATAAATGTTTTTTTTGTAACACAGCTATTCTCTAAATCAGAAGGTAAACTATTGAATATAGTATGAACTAAGATGGTAAGATGGTCACAGTATTCAGAAGGAAGCTGCTCTCCGTCGTCTGGTAGATTTTCCCTAGGGTCGACTTCTACGCCCCCCACGGGATGAGATGGAGTGATGATATTCTGATATTCACCGCCGTCACCACATAGCCAAATACAATGAATGCAGTGGTTACCCTAGTGTCAGAGTTGTTCAAGCCGCCCAGTAGGCCTCTAACATGGCTTAACGACTGTTGCCTAATGGCTATAGCCGGTACCGGAGACGCTCAGAAATTAAGCCACTTTGGCCGTCACCCATCTGTGGCCCGACCGTGATTGCTTAGGCTCGTCGATCATTTACGAACAAATATACATGTTTATGAACATAAATATTTGTCTTGTGCAATTCAAATCTGCTTGCGGGCAAAATAATAAGTGCTTAGTATTCTCGCTGTCGCTTGTCCCTTGCGCCATCGCTATGACTCACGGCGACATTGACCGCGGAATATCTCCCTCGCAATTACGCTACATCTCGTGCGTCACGTACCCAAAGTAGCAATATATAAACATGCCTAGTATTACGGCTATTATGTAAACGTTACAAAATGTACTTTATGATGTAACGAGTAATAAGTTAACGACAACAATTACGCAAAGATAATTGTATCGTTGGTTTCCGTCATCTTTGCCATCTGACAGTTGTGACGTAATATTTGGCTGTCAATAAAAAGTTTGGAGAACTATCTATGGTGTTCTATGTATATCCTACTAATATTATAAACGCGAAAGTTTGAAAGTATGGATGGATGTTTGTTACTCTTTCACGTAAAAACTACCGAATGGATTTTAAAATTTTGATGATGATGTTTGTTACTCTTTCACGTAAAAACTACAGAATGGATTTTAAATTGATAAAACTTTGCAATAACATATCTTATACATCATAATAACACATAGGCTAAAATTTATAAAGATATTGTGTGAATTGACCAAAATTATGATGATAAGTGTCAAGTAGGAAAAATCTACCATCTGCGAGTTATTCCGGCGTGCACTGACAAAACCGCTAGAGGTACACATCCTACTAATAATATACCTAAATGCGAAGGTTTGTGAGTATAGATGTATGGATGTATGTTTGTTACTCTTTTATGCCAAAACTACTTTAACGCGGGTGAAACCGCGGGGCACAGCTAGTTCAATTATAATAATATCTAGGGACAATGTCACACAGATCGTCCTAGCCCCGAACTAAGCAAAGCTTGTACTATGGGTACCAGGCGACGATATACATACTTGTATAGATAGATAAATACTTATATACATAGAAAACATCCATGGCTCAGAAACAAATATTCGTGCTCATCACACAAATATTTGCACTTACCGGGATTCGAACCCAAGACCACCAGCTTCGTAGGCAGGAGCACTACCAACTAGGCTACGGTGGCCGTGAAGTCACATATGAATATACCTATTTGCTAATTTTACACACAAAATTAACACATTTTAATGTAACCATGTGTGAGTTTAGAGAGTTGTGTATAGATAACCATAGAGCGACCTACAATCTTTTTATTTCTTATTGCTATGCGTTATATTGGTTTCTTTTTAATTGTGACTATTTTAATTCCACAGAAATTATTTGTATTCATGAACATGTCTATTAGTACTGGTCTGGGTGTTTTCTGTTTATTCTATGAATATATTTACCATTAAAGATTAATAATAATAATGTCGGCCTTCGTGGCCGAAATTCAGGTCAGGACATATTATAGTGCACAAGTGTGTGCGCAAACACAGGGGCACTTTCTATTTCATCACTCTCATGATCCGATAGAACGACTAACGA
This sequence comes from Pseudoips prasinana, assembly GCA_951640165.1. Classification (NCBI taxonomy): domain Eukaryota; kingdom Metazoa; phylum Arthropoda; class Insecta; order Lepidoptera; family Nolidae; genus Pseudoips; species Pseudoips prasinana. The sequence continues at coordinate 14,511,199 of OX621254.1, forward strand.
CACGACTGGAAAGAGTGGTGGTTGCCATCCATGTAGACTGCACGACTGCATCCATCTAGGATGGTCACCACCTGGGTGACCTCTGTTGGGTTTGCAACCGTGTAGAAGATGCTAAGATATACAACATGTAACTTAATTAATGCACATCCTGAAAATAGTTTGTTAAGAATCGTTAACTGAATCGATTTATATCATTTTTAATATAGGTAATTTTTTATTCAAAAATAATTAAAACTACGGAAATTATTGTCATACTAGCTGTGCCCCGCGGTTTTACCCACTTTAAATTTAATAAATTATCATAGCTCCTCCCCGTAGGTGACAGCGTGATAATATGTAGCCTATAAGTTGACCCGACCTCTTAGTAATATTCATGCAAAGTTTAAAGTAAATATATGTAGTACTTTTTGAGTTTAGCCCGGATATACATACAGGCAAACAGACACAAAGACAAAAATTCTTTAAACTATATTTTTGGCTTCGATATCGATTGTAGATCACGCCCCAAGTATCCTTTTTAATAAATATTCAATGTACAGTTTTGACTTTCCTACGATTTTATTATATGTACTCATATATACGATTTTATTATATGTAGCATTTATCCATTTCAACTTGTTTTCACTGTACAGAGTTATCTGTACAGTGAAAACAAGTTGAAATGGACCGTAAGTCAAATAATAAGACTTTTAAAATCGCAGTTTTATTTGTATTCATACAAATTCCATCATTCAATACAAAATAAAGAAAAATAAACTTAATTCCAAGAAACTAATTTAGTAAATAACAATGCATATACATGTTAAATTAAAAATTCAGTGTATGTATTATAATTACAACATAATATTCTAATTGGGGTGTTTGAGGGTGTAGGTTAATTACGTTACATGTTGTAGATAGAGTGGCGCGCTCAATGCTATTGCAAACCAAGACGGTCACCGTAGCCTAGTTGGTAGTGCTCCTGCCTACGAAGCTGGTGGTCCTGGGCTCGAATCCTGGTAAGTGCAAATATTTGTGTGATGAGCATGAATATTTGTTTCTGAGTCATGGATGTATATAAGTATTTATCTATCTATATAAGCATGTATATCGTCGCCTGGTACCCATAGTACAAGCTATGCTGAGTTTGGAGCTAGGATGATAATTATGTGTGACGTTGTCCCTAAATATTATTATTATTATTTGTTTTCGTGTTCGCGAATGAGTTCACAGTGGCCATACATACATTTCTATGTGATATGTAATATATAATTTCTACGCTATCGAATTGGGTGGTGTAATGTTAGTGTAAAATAATGAATAAATAAATATTTAGTATAGGGCAGAAAAATATTTCCTTATGTTACGTCGACTGAATGAATGAATGAAATATTTATTTGCCAGAATATAGGTACAAAGTAGTTGGCGACATTGTAGTATATGTAGTTTCACTATATTCAACATACATATGTTTTGTAAAATGTTTGAGTAAGTATGTACCTAATCTAATGCATAATCTATATACATATAATAAAATTGTAGGAAAGTCAAAACTGTACATTGAATATTTTTTAAAAGGATACTTGAGGTGTGATCTACATTCGATATCGAAGCTAAAAATATAGTGCTTAGAATTTTTGTCTGTTTATCTGTTTGTCTGACATTGAAAAATATTCAATGTACAGTTTTGACTTTCCTACAATTTTATTATATGTATAGATAATAATATGCAAGAACTATCTTAAAACGTTATACAATTAAAATATATAAAAAATATTAATTATTAGAGTCAACAGTAAAATGAATAATAATAATAACAATAAATTTATTAAATTCTAAGTTACTTAATTTCCTAAATTACTACTACTATTTATGTTACACTTTGCATATATAATAATAATGTATGTGTCATAAAATAGCGATTACTATATAATTAGGTCATAGATACCTACCACAGAAGCGTGCTACTCATATATTTACGGTAAACTATTCGTAGAATAAAGTTTTGTTTTTTCCTAAGAATACTACGCACTGTTTGTGATAATTTTTGCGTACCACCACAACTTACGATATTTTTCATAGAGTATTAAACCACTTGTTACCTTTTTAGGGTTCCGTAGCCAAATGGCAAAAAACGGAACCCTTATAGATTCGTCATGTCTGTCTGTCTGTCTGTCCGTCCGTATGTCACAGCCACTTTTTTCCGAAACTATAAGAGCTGTACTGCTGAAACTTGGTAAGTAGGTGTATTCTGTAAACCGCATTAAGATTTTTACATATAAAAATAGAAAAAGAACAATAATTTAACCCCCGTAACTTCTAAAATAAGAGAATGATAAAACTAAAAAAATATATGATGTACATTACCATAGAAACTAACAACGAAAATTGGTTTGAACGAGATAAGTAGTTTTTTTTAATACGTTGTAAACCGCAATTTGCTTTCATTCAATCAACTGAAATACTTGCTGCTACGGAACCCTTCATGTGCGAGCCCGACTCGCACTTGGCCTGTTTTTTGATAAGGCACGCGGAATGCCTACGTATGCCACCCGTTAAAGGTATGGGTAGATGCGGATGGGTATGACGGACTCGCACCGACTAAACCTACCCTGCCGTGGACTTCACTTGGCGCCTGCGAAGAGAGCCGCGGGTATGCTGCCCCGGTGCCCCCTTTTAAAAGTGAACTCAATCTTCTATGATGAACAAGAACCTGTCCTGGTCTCGTTCGTCATAGCAACTTAGCTTGTTACAACGGCACAACAAACAAGCTATAGTGTGCTCGTGGTGTCCGTAATACCCGGGCTATGTAACAAAACTGTGCTCAATATGAGAACAGGCTATATATACACTTAGCGTTACCCGCTCGTTACTAAAGTACTTTATAAGAGATAAAAGACAAGCTAGAGTACAGTTCTCGGCATCCGTATATCCGGGTTATGTAACAAAAATGTGCTCAATATGAGAACAGGTTATACACTATATACACTTAGCGTTACCCGCTCGTTACTAAAGTACTTTATAAGGGATAAAAGACAAGCTAGAATACAGCTCTCGGCATCCGTATATCCGGGTTACGTAACAAAAATGTGCTCAATATGAGAACAGGTGGTTCACTATATACACTTAGCGTTACCCGCTCGTTACTAGAGTACTTTACAAGGGATAAAAGACAAGCTAGAGTACAGCTCTCGGCGTCCGTATATCCGGGTTATGTAACAAAAATATGCTCAATATGAGAACAGGTGGTTCACTATATACACATGACGTTACCGGCTTGTTACTAAAATACGTCATAAGGGATAAAAGAGAAGCTAGAGTTGAGTTCTTGGCATCCGTAATATCCGGGTTATGGAACAAAAATGTGCTCAATATGAGAACAGGTTGTTTACTATATACACTTAGCTCTAGCCCCCGTTACTAGAGTACATCATAAGTGATAAAAGACAAGCTAGAGTACAGCTCTCGCCATCCGTATATCCGGGTTATGTAACAAAAATGAGCTCAATATGAGAACAAGTTGTTGACTATATACAGTCAGCATTACCTACTCGTTACTAGATTACTTAATAAGTGATAAAATACAAGTTAGAGTACAGCTCTTGGCATCAGTATATCCGGGTTATGTAACAAAAATGTGCTTAATATGAGAACAAGTTTTTCACTATACTTATACACTTAGCGTTGAGTACTTCATAAGGGTCAACAGAGAGGCTAAAATATTGCTCTTGGCATCCGTAATATCCGGGTTATGTAACAAAAATGTGCTCAATATGAGAACAGGTTGTTCACTATATACTTAGCGCTAGCACCCGTTACTAGAGTACTTCATAAGTGATAAAAGACAAGCTAGAGTACAGCTCTCGGCATCCGTATATCCGGGTTATGTAACAAAAATAATATGAGAACAAGTTGTTCACTATATACAGTCAGCATTACCTACTCGTTACTAGATTACTTAATAAGTGATAAAAGACAAGCTAGAGTACAGCTCTTGGCATCCGTATATCTGGGTTATGTAACAAAAATGTGCTTAATATGAGAACAAGTTGTTCACTATACTTATACACTTAGCGTTGAGTACTTCATAAGGGTCAACAGAGAGGCTAAAACATTGCTCTTGGCATCTGTAATATCCGGGTTATGTAATAAAAATGTGCTCAATATGAGAACAGGTTGTTCACTATATACTTAGCGCTAGCACCCGTTACTAGAGTACTTCATAAGTGATAAAAGACAAGCTAGAGTGCAGCTCTCGGCATCCGTATATCCGGGTTATGTAACAAAAATGTACTCAATAAGAGAACAAGTTGTTCACTATATACAGTCAGCATTACCTACTCGGTACTAGATTACTTAATAAGTGATAAAAGACAAGCTAGAGTACAGTCTCGACATCCGTATATCCGGGTTATGTAACAAAAATGTACTCAATAAGAGAACAAGTTGTTCACTATATACATATAGCGTTACCCACTCGTTACTAGAGTACCTACTTCATAAGGGTCAATAGAGAGGTAAGTATTGCTCTTGGCATCCGTAATATCCAGGTTATAAAACAAAAATGTGCTCAATATGAGAACAGTTTGTACACTATACACACTTAGCGTTACCCACTCGTTACAAGAGTACTTCAGATGAGATAAAAGACGAGCTAGCTAGAGTGTAGCCCGTGGAGTCCGTAATACCCGGGTTATGTAACAAAAATATATATAAATATGAATAAAGAATATTTTATTTTACTTTACTATAAATTAATTAATATTTACTATATATATATTTATTCTAGGCGTTATTGCATAGAATCGGGATTATTGTTTTGTTTTACACATGCATGGAAAAAGAGAAAGAGAAAGTGACAGAAACAGTAGGGATTCTTATTAACCGGAAAAATTCGATGAAGTATTGTGTCACCCCAAAATAAAACCCTTCCGATACCTCCACCTTACAGAAGACATTCCTTAATAATAACATTAATAATTTTCATGTTGTGTTTCCGAGTGTGAGTAAGGTCGCCAGAGCTCATTGCGGTGGGGGGAGGGTCAGCAGCGCTTGTTTGCTTACTCTTAAAGGCCGGCAACGCACCCGCTACTCCTCTGGTGTTGCGAGTGTACATGGGCGGCGGTGATCACTTACCATCAGGTGACCCACTTGCTCGTTTGTCGCCCTCTTGCTATAAGAAAAAACCTGGATATGATTCAGCGTTTACACCGGGAAGCTGTCAATCCCTGGCACCAACTCGTTAGGAACACAAACTAACAAAAACTAATTGGGCATTCAATAAACCCCTCTTACCTAAAAAAGACAATTTGACTGTAGGAAGTAACAAAAACTTGTTAAAATACAGTATCCTGCTTAGATGGCCCGTGCTATCTACAAAAACAGTTTTCGGATCATTGCCTCCCTTATAATTAAAGTTTAACTTATTTAAAAACACTAATAGTCTAGTTTTTTTGGACTCAATCTATACATATAATAAAATCGTAGGAAAGTCAAAACTGTACATTGGATATTTTTTAGAAAGGATACTTAGAGCGTGATCTATAATCGATATTGAAGCCGAAAATATAGTTTTTAGATTTTTTGTCTGTATGTCTGTTTGTCTGTATGTATGTCCGGGCTAAACTCAAAAAGTACTTCATGGATTTACTTCCAATTTTGCATGAATATTACTAAGAGGTCGGGTCAACATATATGCTACAAACTATCACGCTATCACTCACGAGGGAGGAGCTATGATAATTCATAAAATTTAACGCGGATAAAACCGGGGGGCAAGGCTATAATTAATAAAATTTAACGCGGGTAAAAGCGCGGGGCACAGCTAGTATACAATAAGATACTCTTTTATTGCACACCAAATAAATTACAAAAATAGAACAACAAAATAGCATAATAAAAATGATCGCTGCCAAAACGGACTATCTCGTTCAGAGATACTGGGGGGACCCAGTCCTATCCTATATAACTTACTCATCGTATGGGCAATGGTTACCCTATTGTCAGAGTTGTTCAAGCCGCCCATAAGGCCTCTCCATGGCTTAACGACTGTTGCCTAATGGCTACAAGCGGGACCGACAGCTTAACGTGCACTCCGAAGCACGAAGACGCTCAGAAATTAAATCACATTGGCGGTCATCCGTCTTTGGACTGACCGCGAGCCTAGTTGCATAACCTCGCCAATCATTTAAAGACTGATGAGGGTATCTAGCCAGATACTCTCACCTGTCTAATTTGGACTGCTCATAGCCATGAGCGGTCTAAATTAATAATTATTGTCAGTCTGAATACTAGCAATACTAAACTAAGAAAATTATGGACTTATTCTGAAATAATGTTTTATTATTTTACTGCACAAGCGTGTACACAGGCACAGGTGCCTTTTCAATTCCCACCTCATGATCCAATGGAACACGACCGGAGAAGGCTCAGGTCCAGGACCGACAGCTTTTGTGCTCTCTGAGGAACGGATTACAATTAGCTAGAGTGCTAGACCTATGAGGCACTCATAAATGATGATAATGATGATGTCCTTCCAGACGTATCCGTCGACGGCGACAGTCTTAACTCGTGTTCAGTTGGTCTGGGCCCTTGTATGGGTGCGAGAATGATTAGCAAAGCCAGGGGCTCTACCGGCTAAGTCGCCGAACATCGTTTTCGTGAATGGCATTCAAATAAATAAAGGTTAAAAATGACTTAATTAATCGTTAATTCGGCTTTCATGACCACATGTGACGTCATAATGGTCCGGAATCGATTGCCAACTTTGAAGCCGATTTAACGACTGATTAAGTCCTTTTTAACGTTTATTTATCAAAATAGCATGATAAAAATTATCGCTGCAAATATTTGTCTGATGAGCACGAATATTTGTTTCTGAGTCATGGATGTTTTCTATGTATATAAGTATTTATCTATCTATATAAGTATGTATATCATCGCCTATTACCCATAGTACAAGCTTTGCTTAGTTTGGGGCTAGGATGGTCTGTGTAACATTGTCCCTATGAATAAAAAAAAGGATTTTAACGCCATTCATGAAAAATATGAACGGTGACTTAGCCGGTAGAGCCCCAGACTTGGTTTTGAAAGACTTGTTGCAGGAAGCACAGTAAAGAAATCCACTTGAATCGTATGTGTAATTGTAGGAGGGCTTAGGCTGGGTTTTCCGGAACTGGCGTTTGGCATCAAGAGCTTTGAGACAGGCAATGACGGGCATGCACAAAGTTTTCTATGCCTGATTTGACAGTAGCTCGCCATTTTTTTTATCTTTATTTTAATTCAAAAGTTTTGACAACTGCCACGCCAGTTCCATCATACCACAAACCAACTTACATCTAACATATTAACACTCTTAGCATGATACAGTAATACTAAGTAGGTAGATTAAACAACTCATATAACATTGTAGCTTCACTTGATATGGGTGCCGATAAAATAGTGTGGAAGAAAACTCAATCTTTTTTTTTTTTTTTTGACAATTCACACAGATCATCCTAGCCCCAAACTAAGCAAAGCTTGTACTATGGGTAGTACCAGGCGACGATATACATACTTATATAGATAGATAAATACTTATATACATAGAAAACAGCCATGACTCAGAAACAAATATTCGTGCTCATCACACAAATATTTGCACTTACCGGGATTCGAACCCAGGACCACCAGCTTCGTAGGAAGGAGCACTACCAACTAGGCTACGGTGACCGTCGAATCTAATTGATTAACATTAAGATCTCTTATAATGCTGTCTCTTTGGGATTGATTCCGTTGACATTCCATTAAAATATGGTGCACATTCTCAAGGAGACTCAACTTTTTTCATCAAGAATGCAAACATTTTCAATGGCATGTGACCAGAACGGAACCCTAGAGCAGTAACCAATAACTTATGACTAGCTCGCCATTCTCTCCTCTGAGATCTATCTACCTACATCTCGGATCCGTCCACTTGTCCCCTGAACTAAATCCGATTTGAACGAATCTAACAGACAAGTTAAACTTAGATTCGGTCAAATCGGATTTAGTTCAGGGGACAAGTGGAAGGATCCGAGATATAGATAGATCTCAGAGGAGAGAAGCCATTCTTTCTTCTGAGACCTATCTATATCTCGGATCCGTCCACTGCTCTAGGGTTCCGTTCTGGTCACATGCCATTGAAAATGTTTGCATTCTTGGTCAAATCGGATTTAGTTCAGGGGACAAGTGGACGGATCCGAGATATAAATAGATCTCAGAGGAGAGAATGGCGTCTCTCATCTGAGATCTATCTATATCTCAGATCCGTCCACTTGTCCCCTGAACTAAATAGAATTTGACCGAATCTAACAGACAAGTTAAACTACGTCTGTCAGAAATAAGAGAACAATGTGATGGAAAAAGTGAAGAAATTAACGGAACGACAAAAAAACTGACGACAGATGCTGACAAAGAGAGTACAGACGCGAACAAAAGTGTTAACTTTAACTTAGTCTTTATATTTGACGGGCTAGTTGGCGTGACTTGACGTTGGCTTTCACGCCGTGTGCCGTGGGTTCGATTCCCACCCAGGACAATATTTGTGTACATGAACATGTATATTTGTCCCGAGTCTGGATGGAATTATCTATATAAGTATGTATTTACAAAAGAAAAGTAGTATATGTAGTATATCAGTTATCTGTTTTCCACAGTACAAGATCTGCTTAGTTTGGGATCAAATGGCCGTGTGTAAATAATGTCACAGGATCATCATCATCATCATATCAGCCGAAAGACGTCCACTGCTGGATAAAGGCCTCCCCCAAAGATCTCCACAATTGCCGGTCTTGCGCTATTCGCATCCAGCAGTTTCCAGCGGCTCGCACAAGATCATCGGTCCATCTTGTAATTGTCATAGGATATTTTATTATTATTATTTTATATTTTATTATGTTTGTAAAGTAACCCGCGACATAGGGATTAGGTTACCTAGTACGGGCGTTTACCTAAAAAAAATACCGCCATCTCCCAGACTTTGGGCTAATGCAGAGAAATTTTTCTTTTAAAAAAAAAGTCTCAAAATCACTTTTGGCCCGACCCATGATTTGAAGCCAAGACCTCGTTCTCTGGGGGAGAACACGCTGCTATTAGACCAACGAGGCAGTCAATATATTCAGAATTAAAACTATTTACCTCCACACCGGAATAAATTGTATAATAGGCAATTAAAATAAGTTATCGGAACACCTTATTTACCTTTATATACAAATATTTACACTTCGAACAGGATTTTCCAATTGATGTAACCGTTTCCATGAGCAATAATTATTATAAATTAATCAAATAGGAATTCACATAACACAGGCTTGTGTATATATAAATATAAATTTGTTTACATCGGCTTAACATTTCTGTGAATTTGTTTGTTATGTATGATGCCTCATTTTTCCCTTATTATACAAATGTACCGTTATTTAGTAGGTACCTACTTTAAAATAAAATGACTAATATATGTTTGTGTTCGTCAAGATGTGGTTTTACAGCATCAGAATGTGAGTAGGTACCTACTACACCTTAGTGTAGCTATACTATAATAAGAGATTTAAACTTGGTCTGCAAGGTATGAGTCGGCAATCCCGAACCCTATACGTGTCTCGACCATCTGGGACATGGGGCAAAACGGGGGCACCAGAGCAGCATACCCGCGTTCCCGGGGCTTCCACCATCAGGCGCCAAGAAAAATCCACGGCAGGTTAGGTTTAGTCGGTGCGAGTCCGACTGGGTATGTCGGACTCGCACTGACTGCAGACACTTTTTGGCGAGCGCCTTTCACTTTCAATTGGGGAAATTTGACAGATTGGGGTAACTTGATGTGCTGGCGTCTGTACATAAACAGTCTCGCTAACTAACGTCTAATACAGAGAGTATGAGACGTTAGTTAGCGAAGCAGAGAATATGAACTTAAATTAACCAGATGATCTGACCAGAAATTTTATAATTGTTATTTTAACTAACTCTTGACTACTCTTGCTAATTTAACTGTAATTAACATTTTTATAGCAATTATTTTAAATTTTAAGGTGTTATTGTGTGTAATTTATAGATAAATGATGACATTATTTTTAAAATATTTGTATTGTAAAATTTTAATTGTGTAATTTATTAATGTGTGCAAATTCAGATACAAATTATTTTGTTTATGAATAAATGACTAAATGACTAAAACCTACACGTGTGGCGAAGCGGCTAAGACAGTCGCTTCGCCTCTGCGTGTCGTGGGTTCGAGTCCCGCGCCGGACAACTACTTGTGTGACCCATAAATAGTTGTTCTGAGTCTGGATGTAATTTGTGTCCATCTTTTATATGTTTGTAAAGTACCTCGCGACACAGGGTTTAGATTACGTAGCGCGGGCGTCGTCTTTCGAAAAAAAACATCGATAGCGTAGAAATTATATATTACGTATCACATAGAAATTTATGTATGGCCGCTGTTAAATATCAGAAGGAAATTAAACATATAATAATAATAATGACCTCCTAGCCGAATTTCGAGGAGATTAGCCATGTGTGCGGGACATATTATAGTGCACAAGTATGTGCGCAAACACAGGAGCACTTTCTATTCCATCACTCTCATGATCCGATGGGACGCCTAGCGACACGACTGGAAAGAGGTCAGGTACAGGACCGACACGGCTTAACGTGCTCTCCGAGGCACGGGGGTATAATACCGCCAACTCCCAGACTTCGGGCCTTTGCCTGAGAAATTTTACTTTTCACAGAAAAATCCCAAAATCACTTTTAGCCCTACCCAGGATTTGAACCCAGGACCTCGTTCTCTGCGGGTGAACACGCTACCGCTACCGCCCAACGAGGCAGTCAAATATCTAATAATTCGCTGGTAAAAGGAGAAACTATGGTTTATTTAAGGTAAGGAGAAACGACGGTCACCGTAGCCTAGTTGGTAGTGCTCCTGCCTACGAAGCTGGTGGTCCAGGGTTCGAATTCCGGTAAGTGCAAATATTTCTGCGATCAGCACGAATATTTGTTTCTGAGTCATGGATGTTTTCTATGTATTTAAGTATTTATCTATCTATATAAGTATGTATATCGTCGCCTGGTACCCATAGTACAAGCTTTGCTTAGTTTGGGGTTTTTGTTTTTTTTTTGATGTTCCCTATTTCTTGACTAGGGAACAGACGAATGATTCAAGCTTTGCTTAGTTTGGGGCCAGGATGATCAGTGTGACATTGTCCCTAGATATTATTATTTAAATGTCAAAACTGTGAACTGACAATGTCACATTATAAAATTTACAATAGCGCAAGAATTTTAAATATAAAGTGTTCCAAAAAAGGATAGAGAATCTAATCCTTGATTAGATTCTTTAGTGCGGGCACTGTCCTTAAGAAAGTAAAGTAAGTAAAAAAAACTTGAGAGGTGTCAAGGGACACCCGGGTGGAACGAAGTTATTTCTTATTATTTATTATGTACAAAAAACCTGTATAAACTCGACAAAAATAATCGTTGCGACACCACACTGTTCAATGCGAAATAGAAATGGAAATATCTGGCTTGCATTCTATAAGAGAGAGAGAAACATGCGCACGCCGCACAGCTGCAAAAAGTGTCGTGACAACTTTTCGTAAGATTTTTTTCCGTCTAGCCCCCTTTCACAACGCGCGATAAGGAACTTCGTTCCAAAAGTAATTGTAAACGTCAAAAAAATAAACTCAGTCAAATACTTTTGTTCACAAGTGTATCGGAAGTACGACTAAGGCACGGGCTATCGGTAAAAAATGTTCAATTGTTGTCCCGACACCCGACCGCCATCTTAAGCTCTATTAACTATTAATGATTTATTGGAGAACAATCGGAGGTGAAACGCCGCTCGTAATTAGGCTTCAAGCGGTCACAGACCGCAAGTGTCTGCGGGACGCTGACACCTAATATCAGGGCCACCTCGGCCACGTACACACTGTGGTACATTAATAGCTAGTAGCGTGTTCACCTGCAGAGAACGAGGTCCTGGGTTCAAATCCCTTTGAATGCACGTGTGGCGCAGCGGCTAATACAGTCGCCTATATACCTATATATATACCTACTATATTATTATTTTTTTCTAGTCCCTCACTCTTACCCACCACTGCAACTCCTGTAAGCCCGGATCAACAGTGGCACACAATGAAATGACACTGAGCGGTGAGGCTCAGGCATGTCCCGGGGAATCGCTTTAACTGTTTGGATCCCGCAACGAATTTTATATATATATACCTATTATGCTATTATATAACTATTTGTGTGACCCATAAACAGTTGTTCTGATTTTGGATATAATTTATGTCCATCTATTATATGTAAAGTACCCCGCGACACATGGACTAGCTACTCTAGTGCGGGCGATGTCTTATAAACAAAACAAAAAAAACCCAGGTCGGCCCAAAAGTGGCTTTATACATTTCTTTATAAAGAAAACTTTCTCAATATCAGCCCGAAGTCTGGAAGTTGGCGGTATAATAATAATAATAATAAAAATGTTTTTATTCATCTCCACAAATTACACATTATGTACGAGGACAATCTTAAAGTTAAATATACAAGTTGACTATTTCGTAAATGTAATTTGTAGGAGATCTGGAGTCTATGGAGGTATATACCCTCGTACCTCGGAGAGAACGTAAAACTGCCGGTACAGTATCTGACCTATTTCAGGTCGTATTGCTTGTCGTCCCAGCGGATCATTATACCTATATTTATATATCGGTATTATAAATCGGTGTTTGCGCACACTCTTGTGCACTATAATATGTCCCGGCTAGGCTAACTACCTAAATTCGGCTAGGAGGACATTATTATTATTATTACTGTGCGATACTGAAGGGCATTGGGAAGGTTGAATGTGTGCTAATTAATATTTCATTTTATACGAAAACGGCAATAATAATTAAAAATGTAAACGATTTAAAATAATTAATTTAGCTAATATTTTTCTTTTGATGTTAGTCATTTGTCTTATTATAAGACCACCGGCTGTCTCGGGCCACGTACACACCGTGTTTTTAAATAGCTAGTGTGTGATACTGAACGGCATTGGGTAGGTATAGGTTGGTCTCTGCGGCGCCAAACTGCAGCCTCTGTACAGCTGCAGGGAGGCCCGCGGGGCACAGAGCGGGCGGAAAGGCCTGTGGCGCTACCGCCACGAGGAAGAAAAAGGGAGCCAAGGCTGCCGGGGGCTCTTTACCCCCCCGACAGCCTGGCTGCTCTTCGGCCGACTCCCGGCCTGAGAGGGGTACGGAGGGAATGGAAACGGCCTAATGGCGCTGTTCCATTTCCTCCAGGGCAATATCAACCACTGCGCCAGAGCTCAGGATCTCTTGCTCCAGAGCATGGCGGAGTGGTCGATTCGCGTGGCGGTGGTCGCCGAGCCGTACTTTGTCCCCCCCAGGGATAACTGGTTGGGAGACTTGGACGGCTTGGTGGCCATCATTGGTGGGGCTCTGGTCCACCCGTCCCGAGGGCACGGCTGGGTAGCAGCCCTCGTGGACGGCATTGGTACGATTGGGGCGTATTTTTCACCCAACAAGAGTCTCGCCGACTTCGAGAACTTCCTTGTCGAGTTGGGTGCCGTCGTAGGCCGGCTCCACCCTCGCCCCGTGCTGTTGCTCGGGGATCTCAACGCCAAGTCTTCTGCGTGGGGATCTCCGGTGACGGATGCCCGGGGTGAGGTGCTGGAGGAGTGGGCGGTCACGACTGGCCTGACCGTCCTAAATCGGGGGTCGGTCCACACTTGCGTGCGGCAGCGGGGCGGTTCAATAGTGGACGTCTCGTTCGCTAGCCCTGCTGTCGCAAGCCGTGTCCGCGACTGGCGTGTCGCCGTGGAGGTGGAGACGTTGTCGGATCATCGGTACATCCGTTTCGACGTCTCCGCCCAGACCACTGGCGGCCGCGGTCCACCGGCCCCGCGGGTGGACGGTCCACGCTGGGCGCGTAAGCGCATCGACAGGGAACTTCTCGAGGAGGCCGCCATTGTCCAGGCCTGGTACCGGGAGTCGGCGAACGGACCCGTCGACGTCGAAGAGGAGGCGCTGTGGTTCCGCGGGGCGATGACGCAAATCTGCGACGCGTCTATGCCCCGGGTCCACACACATACAGGAAGGCGCCAGGTGTACTGGTGGACCGCCGAGATCGCGCAGTTGCGCGTCGCGTGCGTGGCGGTCAGACGCCAGTACACCCGATACCGGAGGAGACGTCGTCGGGTCCCTGACGAAGAGGCCGCGCGGTATGAGGTGTACCGCGCGGTGAAGGAGGCTCTGCGGCTGGCCATCGGTGAAGCCAAGACGCGAGCCAGGGAGGAGATGTTGGAGACTCTGGACGGGGATCCGTGGGGGCGCCCTTATCGTGCGGTTCGAGGGAAACTTCGAGCCGCGGCGCCCTCACTCACGGAGAGTCTCCAACCAGAGCTGCTGGAGGAAGTAGTGGCAGCCCTCTTCCCGGCAAGAGCGGAGCACATGCCACCGCCGATGGCTTTGCCCACAGCCGCAGAGCCTACAGAGGAGAACGCCATCAGCGTCCCAGAGGTGACACAGGAAGAGTTGAGGGCGGCCGTGATACGGCTCCGGGCCAAAAACGTGGCTCCGGGGCCCGACGGGATTCACGGTTGTGCGCTGGCCCTCGCTCTGAAAGAGCTAGGTCCCCAACTGACGGGACTCTACACAGCGTGCCTTGAGCGGGGCCAGTTTCCCACTTTGTGGAAATCTGGTCGTCTGGTCCTGCTCAGAAAGGCGGGGCGCCCTGCAGACTCGCCGTCCGGGTACCGGCCCATAGTGCTGCTAGACGAGGTGGGCAAGCTGCTCGAGCGGATAATCGCAGCTCGCCTCGTCGGCCACTTGTGCGGAGAGGGGCCGGACCTGGACGAGAGCCAGTTCGGCTTTCGGCATGGGCGCTCTACCATCCACGCTGTGTCGAGGGTGAGAGTCCTGGCGGAGGAAGCGGTGTCCCGGGGTGGGGTGATGTTGGCGGTGTCCTTGGACATCTCCAACGCCTTCAACACCCTGCCCTGGAGTTGCATTCGGGAGGCACTGCGATATCATCGGGTGCCTTCCTACCTCCGCCACATCGTTGGGGCTTACCTGGCGGAGAGGTGTGTCACTTACGTGGGACGTGATGGCGGACACCGGCACTCAATGTCGTGCGGTGTTCCACAGGGTTCAGTTTTGGGCCCGCTCCTGTGGAACATCGGGTACGACTGGGTGCTGAGGGGCGAACTCCAGCCGGGCGTGGACCTGACGTGTTATGCGGACGACACGCTGGTCACGGCCCGTGGGAGTTCGCACAGGGAGGCAGCGTTGCTAGCGACGGCTGCGGTCTCACAGGTGGTGAGCCGCATCCGGCGCCTCGGCCTGGAGGTGGCCCTCAACAAGTCGGAGGCCATGATGTTCCATGGTCCCCGGCGGGCGCCGCCGCCCGGATCACACATTGTGGTCGGGGGGGTCCGGATCGCTGTCGAGCCTACCATGAAGTACCTGGGATTGGTGCTCGACAGCCGTTGGGACTTCGGACCCCATTTCCGGCGGCTGGTGCCCAAGCTGATGGGCGCGGCTGGGGCGCTTTCAACGCTGCTTCCCAATCTGGGGGGGCCAAGCGCAGCCTGTAGGCGGCTCTACATGGGGATCGTGCGATCGATGGCCCTGTACGGGGCCCCGATCTGGGCGGCTGACCTGACGGCCGGTAGCATTGCTGTTCTGCGGAGACCGCAGAGAGCTATGGCCGTCAGAGTCATCAGGGGTTATCGCACGGTCTCCTACGAGGCGGCCTGCGTACTGGCCGGATCCCCGCCCTGGGACCTCGAGGCGAAAGTACTCGCGTCACTGTACCGGTGGCGCGAGGAGATGCTGGCGCAAGGCGAGCGGCCGATGCAGCGACACATGGAGCTGCGTCGGTCGCAGCTTCGCGAGGCCCTGGTGGCGGAATGGCGGGACAGGCTCTCGCGCCCAACCGCCGGCCTCGTCACTATCGAGGCGGTCCGGCCGGTACTCGAGCGTTGGCTCGGGAGGAGGCACGGCTCCCTGTCGTTGCGGGTGACGCAGGTACTCTCGGGGCATGGCTGCTTCGGGAAGTACCTGTGTCGCATAAACAGGGAGCCGGACGCCCGGTGTCACCACTGCGTCGACTGTCGGGAGGACACGGCGCTGCATACGCTGGCAGAGTGTGCCGCTTGGGAGGAGCAGCGCCGTGCCCTCATTTCTGGAGTAGGCAGTGACCTGTCGCTGCCAGGCGGCGAGGAGTCCTAGGACGCGGTGGTTTCCTTCTGCGAGACAGTCATCTCGCAGAAGGAAGCTGCGGAAAGGGAGAGGGAGATCTCATCCTCTCACCCGGCCCGCAGCAGACGTACCGGGCGTCGGCGGACGGCGGACAACGCCCTCTTCCAGCCCCCCTAAATGGGTCCAAGGGCGACGGACTCGGGGGCGTCCGTCGCCCACTACACATCTGGACCCGAGGCGGCGGCGCGACGTGTTCCACGCGCGCCCCTCTTAGACGTTGCGGGGGGAGTTGAACACCTCACTCCCCCCGCTAATGCGAGGAGGCCCGCAGGTATGGGCCAGCACCAGCTAGGGGTTGCGGAAGTATCGTTTGTTCCCGCGACCCCCGGCGCAGGTGTGAGATGGAACACCGGGGTGGTTTTTAGTCAGTAGGAGTCTGACAGACCCCTCCGCCTCCCCCAAGGCGGAGGACATCCATGCAGGATTTTCCACCCCGCAAAAAAAAAAAAAAAAAAAAAAAAGAAAAGGTATAGGTTGGTACGTTAGGTAGGTTGAATGTGTGCTAAATCAGTTTTATTTTGTACCTATACTGGCAATACTTATTACAAATTTAAACCTTTGAAAATAATGAATTTAGTTAATATTATTATTTTAATGTTAGTCATTTGTCTTATTATAGGGCCACCGGCCGTCGCGGGCCACGTAGGTACAGACGACAGCACATCCAGCTACCCCAATCTGTCAAATTTCTGTTATAGATTTTCAACTTTATCACAAAAGCATAAAGTTCACTTTCAATTGGGGAAATTTGACAGATTGGGGTAACGTGATGTGCTGGCGTCTGTACACACCGTGTTACATAAATAGCTAGTGTGTGATACTGAAGGGCATTGGGTACTTATCGTATGGGTGGAGGTTACCCACTGGTGGGGCATTTATGTCCCCTCCCCTCCCCGCGTGTGAGTCTCACTGAGGTTGCAGAGTACGGCGGGGGTACTGGTGTGATAGTTCACGAGTACCCAGAGTCCCTGTTACAAACACTGTAAGGCTGGCTACCGTGGTGGTTTTAGTGAGAAGCCCTACATACCCCGTCGCCTCCCCAAGCGACGGAAATGCGATTTGAGCATCTCCACCACGTAAAACATAAAAAAAAATAAAAAGGCCTCTGACATGGTTTAACGACTGTTGCCTAATGGCTATAACCGGGACCGACCGCTTAAGGTCCGAAGCACGGAGACGCTCAGAAATTAAACCATTTTGGCGGTCACCCATCTATAGACTGACACCGAGCCTTTTTACTTAACCTCGCCAATCATTTACGGCCCGGTGAGAGCATCTGGCTATGAGCGCCTGAAATCGAAGTAATTTTTCCTTTTGTACCGCAATGTGCTATAATAATTAAGCATTGAAACAATTGAAAGAATTAATTTAGCTAATATTTTTCTTTTGATGTTAGTCATTTGTCTTATTATAGGGCCATCGGCTGTCTCGGGTCACGTACACATCGTGTTACATAAATATCTAGTGTGTGTTGAATGTGTGCTAATTCATTTTGCTTTATTTAACCAAAATCGGGAATACTAATAAAAATGTAAAGAAATGAAAAGAAGAATCAATTCAGTTCATATTTTCTTTTATTTTTAGTAATTTGTGTTAATATCGTTTTATTATTATATCTACATGAAATTAAGTTTTATTTTGATTAATTGTAATTTCCTATAATATGAAAAATTTGTGCAAAAGATATGCACGATGTTTGATGGTTGTAGTTAAAATACTAAAGGATTGACATTTGCATTTAAAATAAAATATTTGTGTGTTGTTTTGTGTTTGTGCGAGTGTTACTCCTGGTGTTATCGACGCAGAATATTCTTCTTTCGTTACCGACCTTTTGAAAACCTTTTAACCCCTTTTGTTTGAACACCCCAGCAACTCATTTCATATCCCCAGTGTACGCCAACTCCGTGTCGATAGAGAGAATTGCGATGGTAGAAAGTGGCCGTGGCCAACAAATCAAACAATTCTTCTGAACACTGGTTAATTGAAGGTTTGTTTACATTGTTCGTAGTCTCTTAGGAGGACCGTGGAAGAACTATGTCTGTTTGTCCTGAGTTTGGATGTAATTATCTATATTAGTATGGATGTATGATGACGGGCCTGTTGGCATTGTTGGTAGATACACTGCCTTTCACGCCGCAGGTCGTGGGTTCGATTCCCACCCGGGACAAATATTTGTGTGCATGAACATGTCTGTTTGTCCTGAGTCTGGGTGTAAATTATCTATATAAGTATGGATTTACAAAGAAAAATAGTATATGTAATATATCAGTTATCTGGTTTCCATAATACAAGCTCTGCTTAGTTTGGGATCAGATGACCGTGTGTGAATAATGTCCCAGGATATTATTATTATTATTATATACAAAATAAAAGTAGTATATGTAATATATCAGTTAACTGGTTTCCAGAGTACAAGCTCTGCTTAGTTTAGGATCAGATGGCCGTGTGTGAATAATATCCCATTATTATTATATATTTAAAAACAATAACAATAAAAGCTACGTAGATACAGTTAAATGCAACACATTTTTACATAATAAAATTGTTTGTTTGTTACAATATATAGTTAGCAAACATTTGTGGTGACTAGCACCTTAGCTAACTTATTCGGTGATAACTTGTTTTAAAGGTGCTAGGCCCAACTTTGTTTGTATAGTTCTATCATTATACAATTGTCAATAGGGTGAAAGTTACATAACATAAAAAGAAAAAAGTAATAATATGAACAAAATAAAAAAAGAGAACTATGTTGTCTTATTATTGATTTCGTACAGAAACTTCGTTCCATCCTGACGTCCACACACTCTTCTATATAAGCAACAAAGGTTTATTTGACTATATTTAATGTACTGTACATTTTATTTAATACCTACATTATCGTGTCTAAATTAAACAACCTAAAAAACGCATCATAAAACAATATAAGTTTCGATAAGCGTCTTACGAAAACATTCTCCTCTCGCCAACAATACTCCGGCTCATTGGATGCTGTGATTCGCCACGCCCACTTCCGAGATCGGCCAATCAGGAGCCCGCATCTCTGATTATGAGATTTTAGGTATGTACGTCTTTAGATCATATTGATATAGGGGAATATTTTAGGTAGATATGGAGACAGAGGGTGGACGAAATAGAGGGGTGGATGGAAATTTGGGGCTTTGCGAATTGAGGGTGTTTAAGAATATGTACGGAAAATCCGGTGTGTGTGTCTATTTAATGTAAGACCATGTACAATTTACAGTCAATACCAGTTTTTTGTGAATAAGTACTAAACTTTTTTGTTTGTGGGATGGATACTGCAGGTTTCGTCAGTTTAAGCGTTAAAGTAGGGCCAATTTAATAGATCACATTTAACATCTGTCAGTTACTAGTAAAGTGAATTTTAAAATGACCTTTATTATAATCCTACTAATATTATAAAGGGCGAAAGTTTGTGAGTGTATGACTGTGTGAGTGTGTATGTTTGTTACTTCTTCACGTCTAAATGGCTGGAGCGATTTTAATAAAATTTTGTATGAAGTTAGCTGACACATTCGGATTAACACATAGGCTATAATTTATAAAGTTTAATGCGGGAAAAACACGGGGCACAGCTAGTTATTACAATAAAGATAAATCGTAATTAAAAATAGTAAATGAACAGTTCTAACTACGAAAAAATAAATAATATTTTATGTCCGCCGGTTTGAAGAATTGATAAAGTGTCAAATGTGATCTATTAAATTGGTCCTACTTTAGTTACCCTACTCTTGATTATTGGGTCACGTAAAAGGGTGGCAACATTAAAGTAAGGTAGAAAATAGATTTCTTTCGCTCTATGAGCACTTTGTTTGTTGAAGTGCCCGCCTAGACCTTACAAAATAGTTACACTCCAGGTTAGAGTATGATAGATTAATCCTAAAATCTCCGATATCATTAGGTACCTTCCAAATTTAATGTAAGCAGAGAACTGTCTGCAAATAGGTACCTAAATTTAAAAGAACTATAAAAGCCAAAAAGCAGGACCTACCTATTACAAAACTTCTGATTATTTAGGCTACAAAAGTACTTGGGTTTGAGTCTCTAAGTACATTAACACATCTAATAGTTATATGTTATATAAAATATGTAATTGATATTTAATATATTAATTACATAATTTTTTTTAATGTTTCCTACTGAATATTCTGGCAGTGTTTCTCAGTAAGTGCAACATCCTACTCTGCACGGTAAAGTATAAAAAAATAAAATTCCACATAATTACATTTTAATGTAATAAATGAATTTAGATTTTGTATTTATTTTAATAAACAATAAATCATACTAATGTTATAAATGCGAAATTTTATGAGTATAGATGTATGGATATTTGTTACTCTTTCGCGCAAAGCTACCGAGCGGATTTAGATGAAACTTTGTAGTATTATTATAGCTTATCCGAATACGATATACTGTTTAATTAATAATGTTTAACGTGCGTGAAACCACGGGGCACAACTAGTAATCAATATGTACCTGATTTTATTTGTATCTGATTTTATGTTTGTATTGTTCATAACATTGTTGCGTAGGTCTTCTTTTTTAAACTAGTGGCTCCCTCTTTTCACCCCTGCAACTCCTGTAAGCCAGGATCATCAGTGGCACACAATGAAATGATACTGAGCAGTGAGGCTCAGGCATGTCCTAGGAAAACGCTTCTAGTGTCTTGGCTCCCGTAACGAATTTAATCTCGAATCACGCTACGATACCCACACACACATACACTCTCGTATACAATCATATCGATAAAATGGCTATTCCGACGGCGCCTTCGCGTAGTAACGTAGAACGACAGGTCCCTAAAAACCGACCCTCACATTACTTTTAGGCACTACTCATTAGGTACTTTATAGTTACTGACCTGGTGACGCCACGTCAGTAACCGCCCTGAGACTAGGTTTGAATTCCAATGGGGGTGCCCCGTGGCACGTGTTACTTAGTTTTTAGTTTTATTTGTCTCCAGGTGCGTGGGAGATGGCCCAAAATGGGGGCATCGGAGCAGCATACCCGCGTTCCCGGGGCTCCTCCTACCAGGCGCCAATAAGAAGTCCACGGTAGGTTAAGTTTAGTCGGTGAATAAATGATTCTGATTTTGATGATTCTGATTTTGATGATTCTGATTTTGATGATTCTGATTTTGATGATTCTGATTTTGATGATTCTGATTAAGTTTAGTCGGTGCGAGTCCGTCATACTCGTATCGTCGCGTCCGCTGGACTTTTTACTGGTTTCAACAACATTCCCCCTGACTTAACAAAAAACGTCCTATTTGTTGTTATAACTATTGTCCATCTAACAAATAAGAAGAAAATATATTTGGGTGTCATAGGTACAGACGCCAGCACATCAAGCTACCCTAATCAGTCAAATTTCCCCAATTGAAAGTGAACCTTATGCTTAGGTGTGTGATAAAGTTGAAAATCTATAAAAGAGATTTGTCAGATTGGGGTAGCTGGATGTGCTGGCGTCTGTACCTAAATACCTAGTACCTACTTCTGAGCCTGGTTGTGCTGTGTTTCCATAAATTGCATCTAAAGTGCATTGCATTCTAGTGCGGAAGTGTTCTCACAACAAAAAAATATAAATATTTTTAGAAATGAAGATTTATAATTACTATTTTATAAAACTACAGTGCAAGCATACAGTGGCCGAGGAGTTGACGTTCAAACGCAAAATTTAGATACTTTATGATGAGAGGTATCCGAATTACCCCCATGTATAAAGTATCTAAATTTAGTATTTAAACGTCAACTCCTCGGCCACTCTGTATATCCCGATAGGTAGGTACACGAAGATGCCTATACCTAGACCTATATTTTTATGTACCTAAGGATGTAATTATGGCTATTACTAGATACTATTTTTATGAACCAATTTTGATAATTCCTATTTTAATATAAAAGGAATACTCTCTGTATGGTCCAATGTTCTTCAAATCGGTCGAAACAAAGAAAAGTAAGAAGTCCTTTACTTTTCTTTGTCACAACCGATTTGAACTACATAGAACTGTCGCAGTCGCTGTTAGGTATACCTAATAACCTACTTTGGCATTTTCGGGTATCGGTTTGAATCTTCGCGATAAAGTAAGTAACTAGCATGTAGGGAACATCTACTTAGGTAATGTAGGTATGCATAAACTAGCCTCGACTAAGTCGTTTGACCAGCAAGGATGTTGCGTATATTTTGCTAAGTAATTTCCGATTCTACCAAGAGAACTTTCTAGTGATCATGTTAGAATGACACTAGTGGGAATTTCATATACAAGAAAAAAAAATTGTGCAATATTTGTCTTAAATTGAAGTGTTAGCTCTATGAACAAACAAAAGTGCAATTACGGTATTAAACTGTACTTTGATATTTTGATTAAAATATTTTTAATATTTCTGCAATAATGGGGTAAGTAGTGCCATCTGTTAAAACTTTTTATAACCAGTTTATTTAATCGTATCAAAAATAGATGGCACTGGTTTGTACAAACTAATTCTACTCGACACTAGATGGCGCTAAAAATAAACATTAATCAATTAATATTTATTAACAACAATAACACTTATGTCCTTAATTAAATACAATAATGCTTAATTAAATACTTTTGATTTTAAGTGGAGACGATAAATTTCAATTCATTGGATTCATATTAGTAACATAAAGAATAACATAATTTTAAATTATTAGTAAACTCATGATTTTCATGAACGGATATTTGAATGAATGAGAAGAAAATATCAAAATTAGGCAAAAAACGTATTTTCTATTTGTAATTTCATTCAGTATTTTCTATACCTATTAATCGTGATTTGTTTTTTATTAATGGTTAAATTTGTTACATCTTCTCAGTATGACATCAAATAAAGGGATTTATCACTGGAAATTAGGCGACATAGCCCTTGCAAGAGTATGTAAAAAAGTTTACTCAAATGTTGAAGTTGTGAAAGACGAAAAAGGTTTATTTTACGACGACAAAGGTGCACATTCAATTGTTTTATTTAGCGATAGAACTTAGAATAAGCAGGTACAGATTGTTTCTATAACATTTTCCATGTTTTCATAATAACGTTTGGGATTCCCAACTCCTTTTGTTTTCAAGACATGTCTCAGGTAATTTCGTAGAAATCTCCTAGTCAGTCTCCAAGTAGCTTAGGACAATGGGAAGACAATGTTCTGCAATTCATAATAATAATCTTCACTAAACAAAACAGAATTTTTACTATATTCTCTCTTCTCTTAGATCATTATTAATTTTTTTGCGTCAATGTTTTATATATAATTTTTTTTTGTATTACCAAGACTGCATTGCAATTAGCTTACAGCTGACCTCATTAACGATTAGGTACCGTAGCCTATGACGCTTGTTGCACATATGACATGAGTGTCGCAAGCGTCAAGTCACGTCAAGGCAAGCCACGCGTTGCTAATATTCCTCCCTCGCCGATGATCGCCAGCGCAGCGACCAAACTCACGTGCAGGATGTGTTACTAATGCAATTCCTTTAGGATATTGTGTAAGGTGGACATACCCCTCCAGTGAGCTGCTTGAAGAGGGGAAATCCATTTAGGACTATATCTCTTCAACTGTATTTACACTACATACTATTAGCTTTCAATAAGCTCATAATACCATACAGTTTCACTACAAGCTGCCCATTTTGACTATCTTATCTTGGTGACATCAAGCAATTCATTAGTCATGGTTGCTAAAGACATAACATACAGACAGACATAACATACAACATTACAGACCCAAAATCTGGCTTTTGCTTGAAAACCTAGACTGTATTAATAAGAAATCCATTCCAAATGTACTTTTGAATAATCCACAAAACCTGAATGTGTGCAGGAGTTGCAACCCATACCAATAAAACAGAGAGTTGCTACTGGTTTCAAAATATGAACTTTTTAATATGATGATACTGGATTTAAATAGCTTAGCAGTCAACAACAAACCTTTAAACTAAATTTTTTTTAGGATTTATGGTACTGTATTTGAATTACAAGCATTCAGATCAATGGTAATAAAGTCAAATGCTGAGATTGGCATAAGATCCTATAGCAATACCTTAAATATTGGTCTAGTGGTCAGTGTCCCTGACTGACCCAGGACAAATCTTTGTGCAATGCATGATAATTTGTTCTGTCTGGCTGTAATATATATACATATGTATAAGTATGTTTACCAGTTGTCAGGTTGCCATAATACAGATTGCAAAGTTAGGGAATAGATGGCAGTGTGCTAATTGTGAAGATATTTATGGTTTATTTGTCTTACCATTTTTATATGTACAGATGCCAGCACATCAAGCTACCCCAATCTATCAAATCCCCAATTGCAAGTGAATGCTTAAGAGATAAAGTTGATAATCTATAAAAGAAATTTGAGAGATTGGAGTCGCTGGATGTGCTGGCGTCTGTACCATGTTTTATACAAAAAAATAAGAATATAGACCTTAAAAAATGTGTTACTAATACTACCTAATACTAGACCAACAAGATCCATCTTTGTGTTGCTAAGATTGGCATACTTACACATATTTGATGTGATAGTATGAATAGCAAATAACAGACAGATAATTATTACAATATTATTGAATTAACTATATATGTTTGTTATTCAGTCTGTAAATACACTTCATATCTTATATATAAACTTCCATGAAGGTTTACATACATAAATTCCATGAACTTACCCAAATTTCACATTTCGGATTTAACATCTCATTAATGTCATAGAAACATTTTTCTAATACCCACTTTTAAATTGTCAATTTGAATTGCCTCTTGGCAAGTTCTCTATTGTTTTACAAATCTTATTGACAATATTAATTGTAGTAAGTTATTCTTAAAAGATAGTCTTGAGTCCTGACCCAATTATATGTTTTAGGAATGTCCAATTTTCTTTTTATACAGCAGCATCTACATTAGCCATCTATGGAGGACAAGTTTCCTAAGTTCAGCGTTATGTTCAAAAACTTTTCCTGCAATAACTCAATAACCATAGCATTTGGCAATCCCAATAGCCTCTTTATCCTGAATTGTTTTTATTTTGGGTGTTGTTATTCTGAAGAATGTGTCATAGTTCAGTGTGCCTGTTGGCAAAGACCTCTAACAGCTTGCACTGTGTTCTATCTTTGGCAACCCTTCTCCATTTAGCAATATTGATTACCTATAATAAAATATAATATTGATCACCGTAGCCTAGTTGGTAGTGCTCCTGCCTACGAAGCTGGTGGTCCTGAGTTAGAATCCCGGTAAGTGCAAATATCTGTATAATGAGTTCGAATATTTGTTTCTGAGTCATGGATGTTTTCTATGTATATAAGTATTTATCTATCTATATAAGTATGTATATCGTTGCCTGGTACCCATAGTACAAGCTTTGCTTAGTTTGGGGCTAGGAAGATCTGTGTGACATTGTCCCTAGATATTATTATTATATTATAAAGTATTTTCAATATTCAATACTCAGTAGTTGGTTGCATTGCATAATATTTAACTGGTCGGGCTTACATCAAGTTTAACAATTATGGTCTCTGTCGGGCACAATACATAGGCAAATAGGAGAAAAGTCGATATGCATTTTATTATTTTATAAAGAGCAACTACAACCTAATATCTATAGCAATAAAAATAAATCACCAAAATAATTGTATGCTCATAACTTCCAAACATGTAGACAAGGCCCGTCAACATGTTTGGAAGTTGGCCTGGCCTGTCAACATGTTTGGAAGTTGGCCTGGCCTGTTAACATGTTTGGAAATTGGCCTGGCCTGTCAACATGTTTGGAAGTTGGCCTGGTTGGCAAATGCTTGATTTTCACATCGGAGGTCGTGGGTTCGATTCCCACCCAGGATAGATTTTTGTGTGCATGAACATGTTTGATTGTCCTGATTCTGCGTGTAATTATCTATATAAGGATGTATTTACAAAAGAAAAGTAGTATTTGTAGTATATTAGTTATCTGGTTTCCATAGTACAAACTCTGCTTAGTTTGGGATCAGATGGCCAAGTGTATGTCACAATGACCTATTTTTTTTTTTTAATAATGAAAATAACTGCGCCAAATTGGATAAATCTTTCTTTTATGTGTATTTTATTGTCAGGAGAAAGTATTAAAAAATAATAGTCTAAAGCAAATATTTAAAAAAATCAGAAAAGTGAGTGTGTGAGAGTTTTGTTTTGTTGAAAATGTTATACATCACAATGCATGAAAATAATTATTAAGTTATTATTCTTGAAGGTATTAATGGGAAAAATAATATGGCGTTTTTGTAATTGTAACTATTTTATGCTGCTTAATTTACATATATTTATATCAGTAATTTTGTGTAATAATGAATGAGGCTCTTGTATGTCTGTCTTTGTTTATCATTGATTGAAATATTAATTTATTGAGTGTAACATTAAAATTTGGTTAGCTAAAGATTTTATTTTATTTATTAATTTGTTGGTATTATTTTATCCTTAATTTGGAAGCTGTATTCTTAACAAATCTTACTAATCCAGTTCTAGGCATATCATGCAATGAAGATGGCTCCATCGTGGTCACAAAGGAACTATGCTACTATGTCCAGACCTGTAACACTAAGAACAAGTTTTGGCTCCCATACACAAGTATGTTCTTGGCAGAGCGCTCCAGGCCTTTCTACGGACCTACTCAAAAGACTCCAAAAGTCTCTCCAGAAAATAAGACTCCAGCAGCTCCTAAAAAGGTATTATTTATAAATACCTTTTTTTTGATTAGGCAAGGGGAATACTTATTTAATTTTTTAATTAATCATTTATTTCAGACCATTTTAAGTCCATAAGTTGTTAGTTACAAAAATCTTAACCTAATGTTAGTAATTTTACAATATATAAATATAAAATCGCCGTACTAGGGCACCGTCTACGTCGTGTGCAGCCGTATCCAGTGCTCCATCATCGGACTATCCCATTTATCACATAATGCATTCAAGATGCTGTGTGAGCTACCACGCACCCTGCGTATGCGGATGATGGCGTGGTAACCATCAACCCTCGCTTCCGCAAACATCCCCGATGCACTACAAAAACGTGGCAGCCCAATCAACATCCTGAACGCATTATTATATTGCACACAAAAGGCGCTGTATGCCCTCTGCGTATATTATGCAAAAAGTGTCTGCGGGTGGGTATGTCGGACTCGCACTGACTAAATCTACCTGCTGTGGACTTCTCTTGAAGTCTGATGGGAGGAGCCCCGGGAACGCGGGTATGCTGCTCCGGTATTCCCCTTTTGCGCCATGTCCCAGATGGTCGGGACACGTATCCTGGGAGGGCTTGGGATTTCTCTCCCCTATTTTAGGATACCTAAAATGCTGATGGTGATATAGTTATAATTATTATATTCTAGACTGATTAGACTAAAAAAAAATAAAAAAGGTTTTTATGCAGTAGCCAGAGCATGAATGTGCTTTTGACAGGGCGTTTGGTGTGTTTGGTAGGATACTTGCCTTTCACCCCGCAGGTCGTAGGTTCGATTCTCAACTAGGACAAATATTTGTGTGCATCAACATCTCTGTTTGTCCGGAGTCTGGGTGTAATTATATATATAAGTATGTATTTAAAAAGGACATGTAGTATATACTAATATACTACATGATCCTAAACTAAGCAGAGCTTGTACTATGGAAACCAGATAACTGATATCAGTTATCTGGTTTCCACAGTACAAGCTCTGCTTGGTTTAGAATCAGATGGCCGTTTGTGAATAATGTCCCAGGATATTATTTAACATACATCCTGTCTCTATGTATATACTTGGTCTATTTGTAATCAATTAAAAAGATGGAAAGATGTCTAGGAGTATCAGACATACAATTTGATCCTATTGCATAATGTTATTAAAAAGTTGTTGTTTTCTAATATAAGTAACAATATTAGTCTCAAATATTTTTATAGATATGTAGTTAATTAGAAACCATACTGATAAAGAGAAAAACATAAAAAATTTCTCTTTCACCCAATAATAGGGACATGTACGACCACTATGGAATATGGTAGAACAAACGCATATCAAAATTGATTTTTACAACTGATTGAAATAGGGTACTTTATGAATGTAATTTAACAGTTCGAAAGTCGAAGTTCAATATTCTATAACATCACGTTGTACATATTGAAACTATTTTTTTTCATGTCGTCAAGTTAAACGTTTTTGCAATCGGTAAATATTAAATTGTTCATTTACGATTTTCAAAGTGAAATAGTTTTAAAACTTCAAAGGAAAAGGTACAAGGTATTATATGTTTTTGAAAAGCTCATCTATCGTAAGTTTAGAGTATATAGAATTGATTGTTTTAAATACGACTATATAAATAGAAAATAATTTAAAGAAAAAATGAACAAAAAAAAAGTTTTCCTCAACTTCGTCCAAGCTTTTAACACTTACCGACGTTTACCGATGCTTTGAAATTAGTGTTAATTCATAGTTTAGTTGCTCATCAAAAACATATCAAAAAATTAGCTGCGCATTTTTGCGCGTTACGAAGATATGTCAAAAAATGGAATATTAGTTTGGGAACGGAAATTGCTATCAATTGCGGTTTCGTAGTTGACTTTTATCAATAGTTTGTGGTATGTTTTATCAATTAATTGTTTTATTTTGTTAAGTTTTTATCAATTTCCGTGAGAAAATAGATATCTGAAATAATTCCCACATTCTGAAACAATATAAAAAGGGCTGTAAAAATATGTCTCCATTACAGTTTCAGTGGTCTTTAACTAGAGTACAGCTATTTTATTCTTCAAAATGTCTGCTTTTAACTGTATTAAACGTGAGTTAATAGTGTCTTATATAGAAGGCGGAAGAACGACTGCGGCACTTTCAACATATTTGGAGGAAAAACAAGTTTCGGAAGACAATATATGTTTTATTATTGGCAATATTCAAAGAAGTATCATCCCTTCGTTTAATAAACGCTGGAGTGAAGCAGGGCGCAACAAGGAAAACTTTTTAAGAAAGAACGCTAGTTGGTTGGATTCTGAATATTCTTTGACTATACCGACATCAGAAAACGTATCAGCCGACTCTGTACCATCTACTTCTTCTGGTAAACGAGGAAGACCGTGTGTGTCATATGGAGACTCTTTAGAATCGAGCAAAAAAAGAAATAACACTATTTTGTTAAATGAATATGGTTTGGAGCACATTACAAGCGCATATCTACAAGGATTGCGATCTATAGGAGAAGGAACTGAAGCAAAACTAGTTGAAAATTTAAGATTGGCTGATGCCGAAAAAAAGGTTTTTGTTATGAATCAGTTAGATAATGCAAAAATAATCAAAGGGCTTACCGATGAAGAAGCTTTAAGTGCGTTCATCGACTTGGAACTAACAAAAGCTCAGTATCTGTATCTCCGGAACGTTACAGATGAAAGAAACTGTTCAATATTTCCACCTTACTACAAAATACAAGAAATGAAACAGAGGTGCTATCCACCATCGCCAACAATCGAAATCACAAATACGTATGCAAAAATATTGAAAATTCAAGATCTATTAGATCACACTGCAGCTAGAATTTTATCTATAGATACAGTTTACAAGAATGGACAAAAACATTTACTATTATATAGCAAATGGGGTTGTGATGGGTCATCTGGACAAAGCCAGTACAAAAAAAAACTTCCAGAGGAGCCTGAACTTATTTCCGATGCAAATTTATTTATTAAGTAATAAATAAATTTGCATCGGAAATAAGTGCCCATCAGATTAATTGACGAGGAATCAGGCTCTATCGTATGGCAAAATCCAGTGCCTTCATCTGTTCGTTTCTGTCGGCCTATATCTATCGAATTTTGCAAAGAAACACCGGAAAAGACGAAATCTGTTGTAGATGAAATAAAAAACCAGATACAAACTTTGCTTCCATCCATAATCAACAAAGAAGGCGTAGGAGTTCAAGTCAAACATGAACTTTTTCTGACGATGATAGACGGAAAAGTGGCACAAGTTTTGACAGACACGGCTTCTAGTTCTACTTGTACAATATGTGGAGCAACTCCCAGGCAAATGAATGATTTAACCAAAGTAACAGCCAGGCCTGCAAATGAAAATGCTTATCAATACGGATTGTCCACATTACATGCCTGGATTCGGTGCATGGAAATGATCTTGCACATATCATATAATTTATCTTTCCAAACGTGGTCTGCGACAAGCGAAGAAAAAAAAAGACTCAAGCAAGAAAAGAAGACTGAAGTACAGAAGCGTTTTCGTGAAGAGTTAGGTCTACATATAGATAAACCACGACAGGGAACGGGAAATAGTAACGATGGTAATACTGCTAGAAGATTTTTTTACAATGCTTCCTGTTTTGCCGATATCACAGGGGTGGACATTGATTTAATTAAACGGTTATACATAGTTTTGCAAGCTTTGTCATCTGGTATAGTGGTAGATAGTAAGAAATCTGGGAATTATGCTCTGGAGACTGCAAGGATATATGTCAGTAAATATAGTTGGTATTACATGCCATCATCTGTGCACAAAATTTTAATCCATGGAGAAAGTATTATAAATCATTTCGCAGTTTTACCCATTGGACAACTTTCCGAAGATGCGCAAGAATCGCGCAATAAGGATTATAAAAAATTTCGGCTACACCATTCTCGAAAATGTTCACGAACATCTACCAACGAAGATGTGTTCCATACACTACTTTATACATCAGATCCATATATAACGAGCTTACGAAAACCATACGCTAAAAATGTGAAGGAGCTAGATGAGGATACTTTACACCTTCTCAAGGTCAATGAACTTATTTCAGATCCTGAAACTCACCAGGTCTAAATGTGAATCTTCTTGATCAAAATTTAAATAGATATTGCGATAATTTAGATGTTTCCTATGTTTTAGACTAATATTATAGATATTGTACCATTTTTAATTTTATTTTATCACTAAATGTTAGTTAGCATAAATGCGTAATTAGGATTATGAAATACACATACGATATTACTGTCAAAAATATGATATTTTAATAAATATGTACCATTTTAAACATTGTCACTTTTCTTTGTCATATAAAATAATATATGCGTAACTTTAATACATCAAATACTACTTATATGAATCCTTATTATGTTACTTTATAGTGTGCAAAATTTCATAGCCCTATCTTTCAAATTGACGGAAATACAGATTTTTGATCCGAAACTCACCGAAATATTCCACAGTGCGACGGTCACCCTAGCCTAGTTGGTGGTGCTCCTGCCTACTAAGCTGGTGGTCCTGGGTTCGATTCCCGGTAAGCGCAAATATTTGTGTGGTGAGCACGAATATTTGTTTCTGAGTCATGGATGTTTTCTATGTATATAAGTATTTAACTATCTATATAAGTATGTATATCGTCGCCTGGTACCCATAGTACAAGCTTTGCTTAGTTTGGGGCTAGGATGATCTGTGTGACATTGTCCCTAGATATTATTATATGTGGAGGCTCAAACTATCAAACAAAACTATTAACTAACTTTGAACCTTTAACTATTTTTTTTCGGAAGCTTTCACTACATCACCAGACAAGTATAGTTATTTTTGTGCATATGTCACTATGTTAAAGGCCGATCGCCCTAAAAGGAGGATGGGCAGGCGATCATTCGCAGCGCGTTAACGCTCGTACTCTCTCAACTTTAACTAATAGTACTTAAAATGTTTTACAGAGAAAAATAAAAGAAGATCTCACCTTACCTCTAAACGTAAAGTTGACCAACATCAAACAACCCGATCTGAATATAACATATGACATTCGACACACTCCACTAAAACAGGGCAAATATGAACATGCCTTCAAGGAATTCATCCGGAGAGGCAAAGAGATGCTATTCGACCAATATTTTGTATACATCCAGACACAAAAAGAAGCAAATCGGGATACTTTGGACTATCTCTTAAACGTTAATGCTAGCACAGAAGATAAAATTGAGATGGTGATAAAGAATATAGTGTCTGAAAAAGAAATGGAGAATTATTTGCATCAGTGTTGGAGATATAACTTTGTACATAAACAGAGTGTTCAGAGCAGTGAAAATAAAGAGAATCTAAATCCCAATGTAAGTTTAATTTTCTTTTACTCGTAGACTTACTAAAGTGTGCTTGCGGAGCGGAAAGAGTTTTGTGTAGTAACTTATTACCACCTATCTCTGTGCGGCGCAATGGCTAAGACAGTCGCCTCGGCGCTTCGTGTCGCGGGATCGAGTCCCGTGCTGGACAACTATCTGTGTAACCCATAAATAGTTGTGCTGAGTCTGTATGTAATTTGTACCCCGCAACACAGAGATTAGATTCCATGTGCGGGAGTTGCGTTTTTTTTAAAAGTTCCCATGAGGCCTCTGACATGGCTTAACGACTGCTGCTTAATGGCTACAGCTGGGACCGACTTAACGTGCCCCCCGAAGCACGGAGACGCTCAGAAATTAAACCACTTTGGCGGTCACCCATCTATGGACTGATCGTGAGCCTATTTGCTTAACCTCGCCCAACTCTTACGCACCGGTAGGAGCCTGCGTAAATATTTTGCGTATTGCGTGCCCAGACGCAATGTCGGCAGTCTTAAGTAAATGCAAACTTTTTACCTGCAACAGTAAGGTCTATTTTTCTCTCGTTTTAACCCTCGACGCAAGAAGAGTTAAAAGTTTGACGTCGATGGTTGTCTGTCTTTTATATTTGATTTGATTTTGATTTAATGTGGTTTTTTTTTAATTTGAAAGCCAGTAGTTCCCTTGCGGTGGTTCCTAGCTATGTTTGGTTATACAATTCGAGTGAGTTGTAAAAAAAAAATATGATATTAAATAAATATGGGTATCAAATGCCACAGGGCAATCAGTTTGGCCAAGTTCTGGGCCACAACAATTTAATTAGTTAGCAATCGACACACTAAGAAGAAGAAATGAAAAGGCTTGACTAGAATACTATAAATTATTACAAATCTCGTTGGTTATTCATATTTTATAATTTCTCTTTCAAATATTTCATATAAACTCATCAACTTAATACAAAAATGTTTATGGCTACTGTCAGTAGGTAAGGTAGCGGCCGCTCTTAACGTGCGTGCGTGCATGTGTGTGTGTGTGTGTGTGTGTGTGTTATTGATTTTTAGTTTCAAAATCATGTACAAAATTTCAGAATTCCACTTCGCCCATAAAAACGGCTATAACAGTTCACACGCCGTGGTGCCTGGTCTGCGGGAAGAATGACAGACTGCGGGAGTGTATCAATTGCCCCTCATCATTCCACCTCGCTTGTAGGAAGGAGTGGCTTATTTCTATCATACGTAAGTATAATGAGACTCATTTTAAATTTAATATATTACATTCTCAACATACATACAAAAAACATACACCGGAGAGCATACATATAATAAAATCGTAGGAAAGTCAAAACTGTACATTGAATATTTTTTTTAAAGGATACTTGTGGCGTGATCTGTAATTGATAACGAAGCCAAAAATATAGTTTTTAGAATTTTTGTCTGTGTGTCTGTTTGTCTGTATGTATGTCCGGGTTAAACTCAAAAAGTACTGCATGGATTTACTTCAAATTTTGCATGAATATTACTAAGAGCTCGGGTCAACGTATAGGCTACATATTATCACGCTATCACCTACGGGGGAGGAGCTGTGATAATTTATAAAATTTAACGCGGATTTTTACCCGCGTTAAATTTTATTAATTAATCGGTTTTCCGCGGGGCATGTAACGTACCCTCCGTAGCACGGAGACGCTCAGGAATTAAGCCACTTTAACGGTCACCCATCTATGGACTCACCGCGTGTGTAGTTGCTTTACATCGCCGCTCAATTCTAAACCGGTGAGTGCAACTGGTCATAAGCGCCTAATGATAGTAAGGAAAGCAAAAGAGGTGTGCAAAGATCGTGACAAATGAAAATTCGTGCTTACCCCTCTGGGAAACAGGCTTGAAGACTCAAACGAAGAAAGCAATCAATTTACATACGTAGACATGTATGTAAATAGATTGCCTTCTTCGTTTGAAGTTGGTTAAAATAAGAACTAATGGTAATTATGGAATTTTAGATCGCAAGAACCCGCCGAAGAAAGCAAATAAACCGGTAACTCTTATAGAAAAGATTCTGTCAAGCACCCGCACCATAAGCAGCGTGAAGAGAGAAAAGGAGAACTTTGACTTGTGTCCCAGCTGCATGTGGGGACCCAAAGTTGGGTAAGTTACTCGGACTTTCTTTCTTTCAAAAAGACAACGCCCGCACTAGAGAATTGAATCCCTATGTCGCGGGGTACTTTACAAACATATAATAAGCGGACACAAATTATATCGAGACTCAGAACAACAATTAATGGGTCACACAAATAGTTGTCCGGCGCGGGACTTGAACCTGCGACACGAAGCGGCGAGGCGACTGCCTTAGCCGCTTACACGTACTACAACACACTTCTAAAATATTGACATAAATAAATATCCGGGGCAGCGCCATCTAGCGTAAACTAAGCAACGCTTAGCTTTTTCTATGGATACTAGATGAGAGATAGAAATAATTATTTACTTTTTTTCATATACAATACAAAGCATGAAAACACTCAGACCAAGACAAATATAAAGAAATAAGAAAGAAAATCTTCTTATCTCTAAAATATTTAAATAAAGAAAGAAATCTCTGTTGTGGGTTCATTCACATCATAAGCCTGATTTCGTCCACTGCTGGACATAGCCTCCCCCAAAGGTTTCCATGACGTTGCAATTTGGACGAGTTTGTCTTAGGGCCAGCGCAGACAGAGAGGAGCGCAGCGGAGAGGATTTTATTAAAGCACTAAAAAATCAACTTTGAAATTATTTAAATAAAGTGCGCGAGACTGCGCGAGCATTTTGTCAGGTTCAAGCATATATGCACTTTATTCCTATAGCTCTAAAGTTGATTTTCTAGTGCCTAATAAAATCCTCTCCGCTGCGCTCCTCTCTGTCTGCGCTGACCCTTAGTCACCCCGCTTGGCCTGTTGTCGAGTTGGCGACCGCAGTTAAGTGGTAGCTAGTACATAGGTGGCGCTGCTGCACGCTTACCTGGTGTATCCTTTAGTCACCCTTTACGACACCCACGAGATGGAATAGGCCACCCCATTCCATGATTACTTTATATTACTGATATATATATATATATATATATATACTTACATCATTAAAACTAAGTAGCTGTTTTAAGTTTTATATTACTAAGTTATGACACAACATTAAACAACAATCTTTGATACAATTTTAAATCTTGGATTCAATATTAAAGAAAAGCACGGCATTCTTAATTAAGTTTACGAAAGTACATCAGTAATATAGATATATATATATATCTCAGTAATATAAAACTTAAAACAGCTACTTAGTTTAAATGATGTACTTTCGTAAACTTAATTAAGAATGCCGTGCTTTCCTTTAATTTAGATGCATGCAAGATTTAAAAATGTATCAAAGATTGTTGTTTAATGTTGTGTATGTATTTAGTTGGTAAGCCTTTAAATAAATAAATTAGTTAATTAAATAAATAAAATATATGGTCCGAATAAAATCAACGTCGTATTAATGTATGTCACGTAAAAATGCCTACTCACCACTCACACAAGCTGAAATACGGCAAGGAAGACATCATTACGTATAGGCTGGCCGAGGAGTTGACGTTCAAACGCAAAATTTAGATACTTTATTATGAGGAGTATCCGAATCACCCCCATGTATGTTGTACGATTTTGCGCAGTTTTCGAGATAAAAAAAATTTAATGATTTTTTTCGTAAATTTCACCGAACATGAGTTTTCGATTTTTTTCTCGTTCTGTTGAACATTTCTGGTTCAGTTTTTTTTATAACTAATAAGCATAGTTTAACCTTACACCCTAAACAGTATGTTTTATCTAATCATTACAAAATGACTTAGATTTTATTCGAAAGTTCAAAATTAGGCTATGAGCTCAGGACTCATAAATTATTAAAAAAAAAATTAAATGGGGAAATTACATGGGGGTGCAGAGGAGGGAAACATATGGGAGGACGAGATTAAACGCATAGCGGGTCCCAGCTGGATGCATTCTGCAAAATCCAGAGAAGACTGGATCACATTGGAGGAGGCTTTTACCTGCAGAGGGGTTCTTGCAGAGTGAATTTACCATATAAGATAGTTAGTAAGTTTTAATTTTGTTTAAATCTGTAAGAAATAAAAGGCTTTTTTTATTAGTTTTAATTTTTATTACTCCTCATCATAAAGTATCTAAATTTTACGTTTGAACTTCAACTCCTCGTCACCCTGTATAATACTTACCAACAAGCATTACTTATCACTCATTATGACTAATTGCTTGGCCACTCAATTTTACTAAAGCCTGGTGTTTCCGCTTCCAGTTATGACGACGTGGTGTGGCACAAACTAGGCCAATGTCCATGGTGGCCAGCTCGCGTGCTCACTCCAGGTGCTATACCCTCGTGTCTGCTCGCGAGGAACCATTCCCCCCACCACTGGCCTCTGAGATACTATGGTGAGTTTGATACTTCGATCTGCAATGACGTATACAGAATGCTCTAGTGCTTTATGCTGGTATAGAAATACTAGGACAGGCAGCTCATTCCACACCCAAGCGGTCCATTGAATGAACTTCCTCTCCTATACCCATACATACATATGAGACCTATTATCACACTAATATTATAAAGGTGAAAGTGTGTGAGTGGGCATGTTTGTTACTTCCTCACATCTAAACGGCTGGAGCGATTTAAATGAAATTTTGTATGAAGTTAGCTGACACCCTGGATTACCAGATAGCACTGCTAGTGTTATATATGTGAGGATGAAATCCCGGCAAGTAGCAAGAGGTTTGATTTGAGATACTATGGTGAGTTTGATAATTCGAATCTGTAATGACATGTAGTACAGAATGCTCTAGTGCTCTATGATGAAGTGGAAAAGGTATAGGGAGCTTATTCCAAAGCCCAGCGGTTTATAGAAGGAACTGCCTCCAATACCCTACAAGTATGAGGCTGATTATGTTAGATGTGTGTGGATGAAATCACTGCAAGTAGCAAGAGGTTTGATTTGAGATACTATGGTGAGTTTGATACTTCGATCTGCAATGACGTATAGCACAGAATGATGTAGCGCTCTATGCTGGAGTAGAAAAACCAGGTCGGGGAGCTCATTCCACAGCCAAGCGGTCAGAAGGAACTTCCTCCCAACCCCTACAAGTATGAGACCGATTATGTTAAATGAAATCTCTGCAAGTAGTAAGAGGTTTGATTTGAGATACTATGGTGAGTTTGATACTGCGATCTGCAATGACGTATAGCACAGAATGATGTAGCGCTCTATGCTGGAGTAGGAAAACCAGGTTAGGGAGCTCATTCCACAGCCAAGCGGTTCATAGAAGGAACTTCCACAGATACCCTAAAAGTATGAGAACGATTATGTTAAATGAAATCTCTGCAAGTAGTAAGAGGTTTGATTTGAGATACTATGGTGAGTTTTTGATTCTTCAATTTGTAATGAGAGGGAATTAGAATGCTTTAGTGCTCTATGCAGCCAAGCGGTCAGAAGAAACTTCCTCCGACACCCTACAAATATGAGACCTATTATGTTAAATGTGTGGATGAATTCTCTGAAAGAGGCAAGACGTTTGTTGGTTTCTGTGGGCCTGGGCACGAAGATTTCTGCCAAACACAGCTCAATATATAATCAGTAATACAAAGCAAAGTTTCTTCTAAAACTTGAGGGTAAGGACTCAATACTGGGGCTGCGGTGACAGTATGAGAAGTGTCCTCTACTGCCGCCACGTGCAAGCAGCTCGGTATTCCTGCCTTCGCGGAGCTCCCTCCACCAGGCGCCAGAAGAAGTCCACGGCAGGTTACCCGCAGACACGCTTTGCGGGTGGCCCTGCCTTACCTAAAAGGAAGGGCTGAATTGGTACTGCTTGTAAGTTTATCGACAGTGCTCATAGCTACAGCTCAAGACAAGTGCAGCAAATTACAATATTATTAAAGTTGCTGCATACGCAACTTGTTTTTATCCGGATCCGGAATTTTATCGTTGTGTATATGTTGCTCTTTTGCATATATATATATATTATCTATCTCGCTCATGTAACGAAATGTGCCTAAACTTCACGCGTCCTGCAAATACCTCGTTATTTTGGCGGTAGCATGTTCAACTCTAGATAATAAGGTTTTGGTTTCCAATCCCGGGCCAAAGAGTTTCATTGGAATTTTTCTGGCAAGAAAAACAGCCCGGAATCTAAAACCTGGCGGTGCTATACGGTTGTTCCACGTAGAACACTTAAAGGTGTAGGATCTGCGGCAAACCAGGTGAGAGCATATACCTAGATGCTCTCCCGGTCCGTAAGTGATCGGCGAAGTTAAGCAACTAGACTTGCGGTCACTTCATAGATGGGTTACCACAAAAGTGGTTTAATTTCTGCGAGTCTCCGTGCTTTTAAGGGCAAGGCTGTCGGTTCAGGTTGAAGTCATTAAACAACAGTCGTTAAGCCACGTCAGAGGCCCACTGGGCGGCTTGAACAACTCTGTCACTAGTGTAACCACTGCTCAATCGATAAGTAAGCAAGCCACGGTGGCTATGATAGGGGAGACATAGAGCATCTGTTTGCGCACACACTCATGCGCTGTCATATGTCGTGTGTTGGTTGCCTATTCTCGAGATCGACTGCCGTAGCTGTAATTGAACACTATTAATATGAAATGACGCCTACTCGCCTCAAACTAAATACATTGCAGGCACTCTGAACCACTCGTGGGGCGAGTCGTCGCGCATGTGCCTGTTCCTGCCGGCGCACGCGCACATGGCGCGCGAGGAGACGGTCACAGAGGCCGTGCTGGATGCTTGCGATGATTATATATCTGTGTACCTTACATAGAAGCTTAAGGTGAGTTCTAAAGTTGCAGTTAAGTCAGTATTTATATAAAACTAAATGTCTTGGGATAATAACATATTGCATTCTGACCCCAAACTATGCAGAACCTGTACTATGGCGATCGGAAAACTGCGTCATAAAAACACTTATATATTTCTAAATTCATACATATTATAGATAAATTACATCCAAATACAAGAAATAATCGTGCATATCACACAAAGATTTTTCTTAGAAATGGGAAATCATAAACTTAATTGTGCAACGGGTCCAGACCCCTCCACCAATCCAGGGTAGTCTAATGTTATACGCTGTCAGATAAAGGATTGCCTTATCTCTTCCCATGGGGGGCGTAGAGGTCGGCCCTAGGGTATTTCCTATAGATGATTAGACCTACCAGAGAACGCCGTCCCAGTATTATATATCTACTATTTAATATTTTATTCGCTTCTTACCAGAATAGAAGTACTATTCTAGTATTTTTTTGTTGTCTTTGGTCATAGATAAAAAAATAAATATATAATAATAATAATACAACAATAAATATATTATAATAGTACAAGTTTTATTATTTAAAGTGGCCAGATGGTATTATTAAAAAAAAAGGTAAAATTCAACATTAATGCTCAACACCCCCTCATAGATCTTGCACCCTAGGCTCAAACATAATTAGCCTGCAGGTAAATCAGGGCCTGACTTTCTTGCACTTTTATGTCGGTTTATGCATCTGATTGCCCTTCACTATTGTCGAATTATAGCGCAAGATCAGCTATTATGGAGATCTTTGAAGGAGGCCTTCAGTGGGCGTCTTTCGGCTGATGTGTGGCGTGAAATAAGGGAGTGTGAGTGGAGGGCTGACCTTATATTATGCGTACACAAGGCGTGATGCAAAAAGTGTACAGAAGATAAAACGCTATTGTGTATCTTATTATCTTCTGTAAACTTTTGTATAACGCCATAAATCGTATTACAATAAGCGGTTAGTGGTTATCTGTTTTTATTATTTTTAAACTGATTTTGACATTTTCTTTTCAGTTCAGGAAACAGTGTGCCAAGATTAACCAGCAGTTTGAATACAAAATATAATTGTATTATATACAATTAATTTATATACAAGCTGTAACAAAATAGTGGAAGTAATTTTGAACCTGAACAACCTGTGAACATTAACATGAAAATCACACAAAAAAAACCGCTGAAGTCGTGAGGAAACCTCCAAAATGTGTTTGGTATCGTGTGAAGTCTAGCAGCCAGTGTGATGGGCTATAATATAGCCTATGCCCCTCATTGTGGGAGGAGGTCATTGTCTTACAATAATGGGTTGCATTATTGTCCCACTGTCATATGTAATGTTACTTATAAAACACCAACAACCTCGCAGGACTAAGTAGCTAACATCAAAAGCAATAACTTTTGTTCTACAACTTTTGATAATTTGTTAAATTTATTTATTTTTTATATTAGAGTGCGACAAATGTGCTGCGTCTCTCTGTGTACTATGACCTACATAGGTACTGCGATCGCCAACCCGTCTGCCAAGCGTGGCGATTATGGCATAACTCTCTATGGACACAACTTTTTCTTTTGCTGCCCACTGCTGGCCTTTGTCCAGCATTGGGCCCCATTCGGCTTACATGATGATCATGTGTAACAAAAATAAAAACATGTGTTTTATTACTTCAAAGATTATAATGTAAATTTGGAGTGTGACAATAAAATCGCGTTTCGTAAGTATTATGGATAGGAAGTGGCTTAGTTATATTTTATAACGTTATGCAGCCATTTTTATGACGTACGATTTATTACTTAATTCAATTCTGTGATAATAATATATCAAAAAATAATTAGCCTAAGCCAGTAACATATGCTTATAAAAATGTTAACGGGCCTGTTGGCGTGCTTGGCAAATGCTTGCTTATCACGCCGGAAGTCGTGGATTCGATTCCCATCCAGGACAGATATTTGTGTGCATGAACATGTCTGTACTGAGTGTGGGTGTAATTATCTATATAAGTCTATATTTACAAAAGAAAAGTAGTATATGTAGTATATCAGTTATTTGGTCTCCACAGTACAAGCTCTGCTTAGTTTGGGATCAAATGGCCGTGTGGTAATAATGTCCCAGAATATTATTATTATTATATATACACTGACTTACATACGAACACTGTCTACGCACAAGGCAAAGTCTCACCGTAACGAATAAGCTGCGGTCCTACCGCGTAAGGCGGCGGCGCTCGCCACGCACGTTTTTATTTATGACTAGCTGTGCCCCACGGTTTTACCCGCGTTAAATTTTATAAATTATCACAGCTCCTCCCGCGTAGGTGATAGCGTGATAATTGTAGACTATATGTTGACCCGACCTCATAGTAATATTCATGCAACATTTGAAGTAAATCCATGCAGTAATTTTTGAGTTTAGCCCGGACATACATACAGACACACCGACAAAAATTCTAAAAACTATATTTTTGGCTTCGATATCGATTGTAGATCACGCCCCAAGTATCCTTTAAAAAAAATATTCAATGTACAGTTTTGACTTCCCTACGATTTTATTATATAAATAAAAATATGTATAGATAATTCTAAAATACATAGTAAATGGGTGGCTCAGTGGTAAAGATAGCCTGGAGTCTTAATGTCCTTTGTATCCAAAAGTACAACCAGACTGAACAACGATTTATGAGCCGCACAAATAGTTGTCCTGTCCGGGGTTCGAACTACCGAGCCATATGTGTTGAATGCATTGCATGTTTGTAAAGTCCCAAAAACGAAATGAAAAAAAAATAAAAAGCGTTTATTCTGAGAAAACATATTTTACAATTCATTTTTACGTCTGCGAAACTACAAAGCAGTTTGTTGGCAGACGTAGCTCCTTTTTTTAACAATTTTTTTAATTTTACATTTTAAGTGAGACTTTTCCACTCTACCTATATAACTATTAAACTATATTATTTCCTATCTATATAATTAAATATTCAAATATTCCCTATGGTGAGGTTTTTACAGAAGATATTATTATATAAATGCATATGTATTTTGTTTTTAAAAGATACATAGATTTA
This sequence comes from Pseudoips prasinana, assembly GCA_951640165.1. Lineage (NCBI taxonomy): Eukaryota > Metazoa > Arthropoda > Insecta > Lepidoptera > Nolidae > Pseudoips > Pseudoips prasinana. The sequence continues at coordinate 14,553,431 of OX621254.1, forward strand.
TGTTTCTAGTGTGGGCGTTGTATTTTATTTCCCAAAAACATAAAGCAACATGTAGGTTCTGTTTATACTGATAAGCCGAAGAAAATCGTATTCTATGAACCCTTCGCCTTGTCTCTGAAATGTGTCACTGAAATGACTAGCGTATTGGTCTATAGTATAGTTAAAATCTCGCTGCAGACTCGGTCATAAATCATTCGAGTGTTTCGCTCTCTTTCCCACTCACGGGCCCTACGAGTAGGCCTCGCTCACACGTAGTCCTGTGCATTACTGCAGTCGATAACTGATATCGACAGTTGTTTTTACCAATAAAATTACAACGTAGCATATTAAATATATAAATTAATGACGTATAACACAAGTTTTTATGTAATTACCTATTTTTATAGAATTACCCTCTTCTCGTAAAAACATCAGTACCCATTAGTACCCTGCATACTTAATTAATGCAGTATGTTTACGTCGTAACTTTGATGACTCCGTTATCGATAATGTCCTTACGCGCGCGCAACTATAAGCGCACATCCCTAATCCGATTATGATTTACTAGCTGTGCCCCGCGGTTTTACCCGCGTTAAACTTTATAAAATATCACAGCTCCTCCCCCGTAGGTGATATCGTGATAATATATAGCCTATATGTTGACCCGATCTCTGAGTAATATTCATGCAAAATTTTAACTAAATCCATGCAGTACTTTTTGAGTTTAGCCCGGACATACATACAGACAAACAGACACACAGACAAAATTCTAAAAACTATATTTTTGGCTTTGATATCGAATCTAGATCACGGCCCAAGTACCCTTTTAAAAAAATATTCAATGTACAGTTTTGACTTTCCTATGATTTTATTATATGTATAGATGACCGAGTCTGGAGCGAGGTAATACCACTACTATAGTGGTTAGTGAGCCTGGCTAAGCCAGAGGTCGTCGCTTCGAACCCCACCCAGGACAAATCTTTGTGTGATGACCCCGATTATTTGTTCTGTGACTGGGTGTAATCTATATATCATCATCATCATATCAGCCGAAAGACGTCGACTGCTGGACAAAGGCCTCCCACAAAGATCTCCACATCCATCAATCTATCTATAATATGTGTGTATTGAGAAATATATAAGTATGTTTATCAGTTGTCTGGTTGTCATATTACAGGCTGTGCCTAGTGTTACGCACTCGTAGGTTCTGCACATTAAAACTCCGAGATATTTTCCACACACAATATTTAATCGAACAGAGTAACGTTCTTATCTACCGTCGTACAAAGAATCCCCCCTTAATAATTCTCCTACCCTATTTATACTTTTATCAGTGACAACCATTTGAAAGTATAATATCGATTATTAATATTTTAAGATGTAAAATTATTAAAGAATTATTACAGTAATTAATAAAATGATAATCACTAATCAAATAAATAATCATAGTGTGTGATATTATTATAACATAGCAGCTACGTCATAACCGTTGCGGGGCTATTGAGTACTTCATAACACTAGTTTGGGATCTGATAGCTGTGTTAGTTATACCAATATATTAATTTATTGTTAGCGTTTGAATTCATTTCTATGTAAGCGAAATGATGGTGTTCATCAATACCAAAGATGACTATTTATTTAAGTTTAAAAAATGATAAATGTTTGTTTTTGCTTTAATCATGTTGATTTTTGATGTGAAACATCTATAGCCGCATGTAAAACAGATTTCTGGCGTGGCGACGCATGCCGTGGCGACGCGTCGCCACGCAATACGATAGTAGTGTGTACGGTGTGGCGACGCGTCGCCATGCGCAATTGACTTTTTATTTTATCATTATAACATATTTAGTTCCTATCACAATATGTTCTTTTCTGCATATTACTTTTACAAAATAATGTCGATGCTTCACATCTGCCAGGCGTCCCGTGACGGCTCACATTTTTTTGTTTTTATTTGTATAATTATGGCAAAATACTCTAAATCATGATTAATATGCATATGTGGCGCAGTGTTTGCTCTACTACCTGTATATGTCATCCAATGCCGTCACATAAACCTACAGCATGTCACGTAGGTAGGTATTGCCAGTCTATCGGAGCTGAATCGAATGTTATTTTATCATTGATTCTAATCTTATTATTGAAATAAACTCATGACGTACTTATCACGAATAAAATGATACATTTATCCAAAGAACCGTTTAAATAACGATCAATCATTTATACCTAATCATTGCCTGATCGTACTTAAGATAACTATTATAAACAGATCACTTTTATATCTTTTTGATAAAATATTGTGATTATTTTTATTAAGTTCATTAAAGTGTTTAAAATCTAATTATGTTTATCAATAAACAGATATAATGTTAATCGGTTTTTTATTTATTTATTTCCTTATTTACCTAACTATTGTAGGGCCAGTAGGGCCAATTTAATAGATCACATTTGACATCTGTCAGTTACTATTAAAGTGAACTGTATAATGACTCAATTTGGTAATTACCTATTACAATAAAGATAAATCGTAATTGAAAAAAAAAAAAAACCGGCCAAGTGCGAGTCGGACTCGCCCATGAAAGGTTCCGTAGCAGCAAGTATTTCAGTTGATTAAATAAAAGCAAATTGCGGTTTACGATTAATGACGTATTAAAAAATAACTACTTGCTAGATCAAGTTCATAGCAATTTTCGTTGTCAGTTTGCATGGTAATGTATATCATATATTTTTTTTAGATTTATTATTCTCTTATTTTAGAAGTTACGGGGGGGGGGACACTCATTTTACCACTGATTTTACCAACTATTCAGGTTAGAAAAAAATTATATTAGAAACCTCAGTATCATTTTTGAAGACCTATCCATAGACACCCCACAAGTATGGTTACGATGAAAAAAAAATTGAGTTTCAGTTCTATGTATTTGCCCAAAATTATTGATCTTTTTCTATTTTTGTGAAGAAATCTTAACGCGGTTCACCGAATACATCTACTTACCAAGTTTCAACAGTACAGCTCTTATAGTTTCGGAAAAAAGTGGCTGTGACATACGGACGGACAGACAGACAGACATGACGAATCTATAAGGGTTCCATTTTTTACCACTTGGCTACGGAACCCTAAAAAATTAAGCATATGTGTTGTGTGTGTAAGTTCTAACTACGAAAAAATAAATAATATTCTATTAAGGTATTCGCCGGTTAAGGTTACGTTGTTGAATTTTAATGAAATGTCAAATGTGATCTATTAAATTGGTCGTACTTTACAAGCTTATTTGAACCTCGAAGTTATTAAAATAATCTCGAAATAGCAAATATTCTGTATGCATTATTAGCATTGCTACAAATTACCTAGTGCTAATCCTACTAATATTATAAACGCGAAAGTTTGTAAGTATGGATGGATGTTTGCGTGAAAGAGTAACGTAAAAACTACTGAATGGATTTTAATGAAACTTTACAATAATATAGCTTATACATCGGAATAAGACATAGGCTCTAATTTATAAATTTTAACGCGGGTGAAACCGCGGGGCGCAGCTAGTTTATAATAATTTTATATTTTTTTAGTACCTCCTTAAAAATGTATATACGAGTATTTTATTAAGTAGTCAGGATTTTACTCGTGGACACCTGTTAATGGCTTTCTGCTGCCTTTGAATATCCTAAACATCTTGTTTATAAATGCAGTTGGACTTCCTAAGAAAATAAATAAATAAATGAATGTTTTTTGTAGATAATGGTCCGGAAACCTTCGTGCGCGAGCCCGACTCGTTCATGGAGTCCGACTAGACCGTTTTTTATACGTTAGAAAGAAATGGAGTGATAAAAAAATACTGAGGATTCTATATTTTATACGACTAAACTTATTTAAATGTCATTACATCTCTTTCTTTTATAGCTCGTATGAAAAGGATAGGCCATACCTACATAGAACTGTCGAATTACAAACTGCTTATCCGGGGCGTTAAATACTCGAGAGGTTTTAATCTGTCGTTAATTTACCTCAGTATTCTCATACCGTTGGGGGCGTAGAAGTCGACCCGAGGGAATATCTACCAGAGGACGGGCAGTAACTTCCTTATGAGTAGATACTATGACCATTTTACTGCGATCGCCAACTTGGGGTATATAGTCCAAGAGCTGGCATGCATTTTTGGGTAGGTATTTGAGGCAAGCTGAAAACTTGTCCTATAGCTCTTCAGACACACCCCAACACGGAACTGCAGACCTGGCTGGCGGGTAGCGGGTCTAAACAAACCCCTAAATTTTTGATTTTTTTTTATCCTAAAAATGTATTGGAGGCAAGCTGAAATTTTGATATGTTGTACTTTAATGTTTATTCAATACATAAATAACATTCTGTCACAATTTCAAGTTGCCTCAAATACATTTTTTCGATTTTTTTGCAAAATATTTTTGCACACGCCTGGCAGTGCTAAAGACCCGACAGAATCGCCTGTCTTTTTTTTGTATTGTATAAACATTAAACTACAACATATCAAAATTTCAGCTTGCCTCAAATACATTATTGGTTAAAAAAAATTTAGAGGTTGGTTTAGACCCGCTACCCGCCTGCCAGGTCTGCAGTTCCGTGTTGGGGTGTGTCTGAAGAGTTATAGGACAAGTTTTCAGCTTGCCTCAAATACCTACCCAAAAATGCGTGCCAGCTCTCCTACTAATATGCCAAGCGTGGCGATTATGGCATATCCCCAAAGATAATTCTTGTGGGAGGCTTGCCCAGCTGTGAACTTCTTTCAGCTGAAATGATGATTATGATGATTACGCGTGGAAACTAATTTGACAGACTAAACTTAACATTAGAAAGAAATGCAAAAATAATTATAACTCTATAAGATTCTAAAGAATAACAGGACCACCCCTTACCATCCCCTGGGTGTCGCAAAAGGCGACTAAGGGGTAGTCGGGCAGCAGCCATCTAACTGCGGACACCAACTCGCATACCAACCACGATGACTACGGCAAACACCTCGAAATGGCAATATATAAAACACTTTGGGGGAGGCTTATGGTACTATTCCCGCACAGGACAATTTGTGTGGCCCATATATAGTTGTTTTAATTGTGGCTGTCCTTTGTGTCCGATGAATTGTTTGTAAAGCCTCGCGATACAAAGAATACTTCCCTTATGTGGGCATTAGAGAAGTATATCCCTTTGTATTATTTTCAGGACTCAAACAACTATAAATGCTTGGCCATGGAGCTTATCTTCCCTCAGTATTACGCAATCATTGGACAGAACTAAAGTTGTGATGTCCTTCTCGTAACATTTACGGGTAAAAATAATATTCATTTTTATAGATTTACATATATCCCATATTTTTATGAGATAAATTTATGAGAACAACTTAAGGGGCATTCAGTTAGGATTGCAATGGATTCCATCACATATTGGCATCAGAGGTAACGAGGAGGCTGACATGTTGGCGAGAAAAGCAGCAGTGGATGGAAAAGAGGGTAGACCCTCTTTTCCATCCACTGCTGCACACTCAGTGAATACAAAAAGTACTGCCACAATAACTGGGCGGAATATTTTAATGACAGATCTTTAATAAAAGGAATTTGGTATAAAACAATACAAAGTGAGCCTCCTCGAATACCATGGTTCATTAATGAGAGTTTGAGTAGGTCCTTAATTGTAACAGCGCTCAGGTTAAGATCTGGTCACATTCCACTAAACAAGTTCGCCCACATGATGAGGAAATCGGATTCTCCAAATTGTGATGTGTGCGGGGTCATTGAAGACGTACATCACCTGTTGGTGGAATGTGTCCGTTACGATACCGATCGAGAGCTCCTTAGAACATCCTTACACTTGAACAGAACTAATGTGGGTATGTTCCACGAGATGTTGTCCTCTCCTGTGTCTGAAGCCGCTAAAGCACTGTTTATGTTATTTAGTTGTAAGCCATAACTAATAAGTAGATGTAGTTTAGGTTAAGGTAGATTACGATGGAATTGACATGTACTTAATGTATAAAAATTCCTTAAATAAATAGAAATTAAAAAATACATATATCCCTTGCGCGAGTTGTTGAGTGATGATGAGACAATGATTATTTGAAAATGAATATTGCTTTCCAGGACAATTAACAAACGCAGTGCATGAAACATGGAACGCTCAATAGAGACTCATATTTTTTTTACATTAATCTGACTGGTTTTGGAACAGTCATGATGCGCTTTACGTAACCAAGTGTAGTAAAATAACAAGGTTATATGACCTGATTAGGAAAGTCACGAGGGTTTGAAAGGAAGCTGTAAATATAAAAAAAAGACAAAGGTACATTATTTACACATTTTATTCGTTATTTTCACAAAATAATACTTCTTTTTTAACACATCAGAAGCGACATCTATACGTTTTTAGATTAATTCTTTTGTACTTATAAAAATAATTATATGTAATTTATTACAATTGACCATCACAATATTGTAGTGAGTGTTACATTGATGTAAATTGTTTTACATTTATCATTTTGTATATTATTAAAATATTTTAAATGCCTCAAAATAGCAATGACAATTATATTGTCCTACGATTTTATATTTTAGTCAGGCCCACATATATATCAATCTCTGTGCTAGTCACAATAAAAAAAAAACTTAATAATGTCCACCCGAGATTTACAAAATTGCTAGTATATATTATTTGGCATTTATATTTCTAAACATGGTTATTCCAACTACTGATTTATGCTATGACGGTTTTTTTAAATATTGTCCGTGTGCAAGCGATTGGTACGTGATTTTATCTGAAACATTGGCGAAGGCAATGCTAAATAATGACAGTGAAAGTTATAAAACAAGATGGCCGTATCAGTTCCTCGTACAATACGGTACAAATCATACAACGGTATTTAAAATTATTTAATTATTCCGATAAAATAAAATTTACAATAGAGTATTCAAATAAAAGTTCAATAATAATTGAAAGTTGTATGCAATATTATTCATCCCGCAGTCTAATTCTACTACCTGTAGTAATGTGTGTCACTACACCCCCAATACTTGCATACAATAAGGCAAATGATAATTATCTCGATATCAACCGAACCATTTTATTGTTTAAATATTTACATCTGTGTATTTATCACTTCCTGACATGAATAATTTATCTAGGCATATTATTCAATTACAAAAATTACATTTAAAATAAAGCTATAACAAAACAAAATGAATATCTAACCTATTGCAGCACAATTTACTGTTTGAAGAAATTACAAGTCAATTTAGAAACTAAATTAAAAGTACATTGAATTTAAAATTTGACTTTACAAATAGATGATCAAAATAGTTAAAATTAAATAAATGCGTTTAAACTATAACATTGTACTGTGCATTGATTAGTTTAATAAAATCTACATGGGTACATACAAAGATCACAGACAAGACGAACAAAAGTACGAAATTACAATTTTACGTTATTTCTTTTATCATGATTATCTAAAATACTATTTTTATTTAAACAAGTTATTAGCTTAAAAAAATAGTATTTTTCCCCTACTCATAGGGGGCGTTGTCATCCCTTAGATCAAATAGTATTCTTCGTACATATAAGGGGGCGTTGTCATTCCTTAGGTCAAATTAGTACTTTTCCTACTCATAGGGGGCGTTGTCGTTCCTTAGGGTAAAATCACAAATATGTTACATTGTTTAAAACATTGATAAAACCAAAACGTCAAATCCCTGCCGCATTGTCAATAAGCCACGATTAATTTATAATATTTGCATATAAATGCTCCGCCTTAACCCTTTAAACTATGTCAGTATATGGCAATTAGCCATTATTTAACTATTGTGTAATAAGTGCCGCCCGCGTAATATTTTAATAATTTCCTATATTTTTTAAACGGTAATTCGTAGACGTTTCATCCAATTATTAAGAAGACATGTGCATTTCGATTATAGGTAAAGCTGACACGGGGCGTTAAAAGATTAGTACTCGTCCGATAGGACGATTACTAATCTTGTTTCTTGTATTATCTGTGTCTTACTAGACCCGTCTCCAGATTATATTTTGTATTACTACGACGTATTTATAAGATGCACCGAGATTCTATGGACTGCTTACGTATACGGTCTAACAATTAGTGCCCTTGTGACGGTCACCGTAGCCTAGTTGGTAGTGCTCCTGCCTACGAAGCTGGTGGTCCTGGGTTCGAATCCCGGTAAGTGCAAATATTTGTGTGATGAGCATGAATATTTGATTCTGAGTCATGGATGTTTTCTATGTATATAAGTATTTATTTATCTATATAAGTATGTATATCGTCGCCTGGTACCCATAGTACAAGCTTTGCTTAGTTTGGGGCTAGGATGATCTGTGTGACATTGTCCCGAGATATTTATATAGATAGATAAATACTTATATACATAGAAAACATCCATGACTCAGAAACAAATATTCGTATATAAGTAAGTATGTTTATCAGTTGTCTGGTTGTTGGTTGGTTGGCTGCTTAGTATGGGATCAGATGGCAGTGTGTTAGTTGTCCTAAGATATTTATTCATTTCAACTGACTGCATGTGTCACGTGACGCGGAGTGGTTATGGTAGGTGTCGTCATCGGCGCTCACGTGTATTGGGTAACACACAGAACAACTATTTGCGTGACTCATATACAGGGTTAACAGACGTGTGCAAAGATCGTGACAAATGGAAATCCGTTGTCTTTGCCTACCCCTCTGGGAAACAGGCGTGAGTCTATGTATGTATGTGTATATACAGGGTTATTTGTAAAACACCAACAACCTCGCAGGTCTAGATTGATAACATCACAAGCAACAACGTTTGCTCTCTACTAACTAACTAACTTTTAATAATTTGTTACATTTTATTTTCGTACATAAATAAGTACATATCACTTTAATTTTCCGCGTGACTGTTTAAACTCTACGCGCATCACAGTAAATTACGTAAATATAACCTTGCGAGGAAGCGGGAAGGGACTGCAACGCTAGCGCTTTTGAACCTGACCCATTTCTCTAGTCGCCAGTTGTCAGTGTGCGTTGTATTTTATTGTCCGAACTTGTAGAACAAAAGTTGTTGCTTATGGGATTAGCCATCCAGTCCTGGTAGGTTGTTGTTGTTTTATAAGTAACCCTGTATAGTTCGTTTGAATCTAGCTGAGCGATATATCTGTAAATTGCATGTTTTTAAATGTTGGCCTTGCAACATTAAAAACAAAATTATACTACTTTTAAAACTAATGAAGCTATAATATTATAAATATTATATTATAATTATATATATTATAAATATCATGTTAGACAAAGAAAGCGCTATACTAACATATGACGTCACTTGTAGTCGAACCATTTAATAATCTACATTCTTCAGTCGTTGCAAGAATTACACTTTTAAGTACTTATATATTATATTATGTATTTTTTATTAACTTATCTTCATTTTGGCCGTGATGCTTAAAACCTTATATGACTGGCCTTCGTTTTATTATCATAACATTATCTGACACCATACCTGTTAGACTTCCGCTCTGACCTTTACAATTATCATAGCGGGCATTTTTATTTGTTTTACGTATGACCGAATCGATACAGCTATCTATCAGACATTCACTTTTAACATTCCTACTACCGAGACTCTTTCGAAGGAAAACCATAACCTAAAAATACGAAAGTCGGTATTTCATATTATATCCTTATTATCTTTACGGATGCAACATCATGAACATAATAATACACCATACCATTGTGATTTCTTTTGTTTGCTAGATATTTAATTTTGTTAGATTGAAATAGATTTAATAAAATCAGATATATATTTTTTTTCAATTCAATTGAGTTACTGAATACGGTAATACGGTCCACCTGAATAAAAAACATAGACCGGGACCTCACTCCAATTTCGTAGTATCACAGTTTAAATACATACAGCTGTTAAAACTAAGCGTGCCTAACTAGAAGTGATGCAGCCGCGCGGGGCATGGTGCTTGGTCAACATATAATAGCCAGTATGTTTTCTTATGCTAAACTCGTAGAGGAAAATGATCAAAGCATTTTTTAGAGATTTCATTTGAAATAATATTTATCTCTGTCTGTCAGTTAGTTTTTAATCGCAGTCGTTCTAAAAAATATCATAGAAGTAATATATACAACCTATCAATCGGTACGTATTTTCCGGGAATTGGCTGGGAATCAATTTATTTATTTATTTTAAAGTTTCTAGTTTAGTGATTTTTTACTCAGAACAATGTTTTTACGTGTTCAATTTTTAAGTCCTCTAAAATCCGGTCTTTACACGCGAGGAAAGGCATTTGGAAGATTTTAAGGATGGTAATCCTGATGGGTAGATTATGACCCATGCCCTCTCATTGTGTGTTGAAACTCTTGCCCTAAAGTGGAGTAGTAAAGGGCCTTCAATATTATTATTAAACCCTAAACCTATGTTACCAATCACATCATTGTAGACGTACTCATTTAGTACTTAAGTAGCTTCTTAAGTAAAATTATATGTGTACGCATTCACGGCAAAACATAGCGCCCATATGTCCCCGTATAATACCTTTATGGATATACCTATGTTTTAGAAATAAAAATTCTGATTCTGACATTAAAAACACGGTCTTAATAAAAAATAGTTGCTATATTTTGATAGATAACCCTACATAAACGTGTTTTGACGTAACGAGTCCATTTGAATAAAAAAAGAAACCACATGAACGTACATCGAACGCATTATCGTTGTATCTCATATTTGAAAGTTCGTACGTCCTTCAATATTTCATACAAATAAAATAACAGTAGCTATTTTCGTGAAGTATTTTGTTATAAAATATATTTTGGCCATTGTGTGCCAAATATCGTTAGAATAACGCTATCTTAACATTATCAAAAAGCACTCTAGCCTTATCTGATGCATCACGCACTCGCAGATAGTACTTGCAATTTTATCACTTATTACTTCCACGTGGATTCTACTAAGACTTATTTATAATTTAAAGACCTGTTAATACCATGAAAATCTCCCTCGGCGCGTCACATTATTTGACATGTGTCATATTGACAAACACCTGTCAATGCCCTGTGCTAAAACGTCAAGTAGGTATGATAAACAACGAATCCGAAAATGCAGCGTAGATGGAAACCGCTGGAGATCTTTGAGGAAGGCCTATGAACGTCTTTCGTGTGACATGGTGAAATAACGTGAATATGGATTATCAATCTTACAGTTTTTGTCCACTACATTTATAAAGGCGGATGATGCCACCAACGCTCTTGAGTCAAGATAATAAAGTGTAGTTAATTTATAAGACACAGTTAAAGTGTCCAATGAAATTACTTTTCATTCGTTCTTCATGGTAACCTGTTACTTTAAAGACGTGCATTTACAGTGACTCCAAGCTAGGGTAAATATTAACTATATTTCAAGGATATTTTCACTGATCTATCAAGCATATTGCCAGTTCAATTAAAAAACATTCTTTGTAAAGTTAAAGTGGACTCATGTCTCAACTAGAACAATGGTCAGAATGTCAAGAGTAAACTAGACAAAAAAACGAAATACCATTTCCCGCGCACAGAAAATACATTAGCTATTCCAAACTAAAATTTGCTCGAAGCATTGCACATATTTGAGACTATGAAGCACTCATAACTGATGTGATTTCTCAACACCGACAACACGCAGCCGTGGCAAGTTCTCATTATATAATGTTAATGCACTTCGTCTTGTAAGCAATTCATTACTCGTTACTATACCGACAACATTTGTGACCGTTATTGACTAAGAACAAAAAGTGCCCGGCGATAAAATCGTGTAAACATCCTTATACACACATATTTTATAACCTTAATTTGCAATTGAGAGTTTCACAACTGACATTACGTTGCAAGCGAATTCAACTTTAATGCATATCTAATTCCGTCTACAATCCAATAAAGATATTTCTCATGTAGTGTGTTTTTTCTACGTCGTCCATGTGAACCTATGCTTACTTTGATTTTATGTCGTAGCTTAGGTTATAATTGCTTAATTAAAAAATGAAATGACATTTACGCCTCTATAGATGTAATTTGACTTAGGAATGACATGGTTATATAACTTGCCCTCTTTGTTAAAAAAAAACTTAAAGTTGAAATCTTTGAATAAATACTTTACATGCTTGTGTTAATATGATTTCAATTCTTTTAAGTATTCGTCACATTTCGACGCCGAGCTGTAAACAATGATGATAAAAATAACACAAATCATAATACTTTTGTACACATTTTGTTCTCGGCATCTTATCTGTTAATGCTGTTCCACTTTACATATATATACAACTGAGATTGACTAAGCTAGGCTAACAATGACAACAACAAAAAAAGTATACAGGGCCGACAGATAGTTCTACCGCAATACATATATTAAAAGGGCTAAGTGATCTTGTGTCGCTGGAAACTGCTGGATGCGAAGAGCGCAAGACCGGCAATTGTGGAGATTTTTGGGGGAAGTCTTTGGACGTCTTTCAGCTGATATGATGAAGCAAGTTACAACCTATGTTACTCAATCTGTCAATTTTCCGCAATTGAAAGTGAACCTTATTTTTATGTGATAAAGTTGAAAATCTTTAAAACAAATTTGACAGATTGGGGAAGCTGGATTACAATTGCCGGTCTTGCAGGCAATTGTGGATATTTTTGGGGGAAGTCTTTGGACGTCTTTCGGCTGATATGATGAAGCAAGTGAAACGGATTACCTATGTTACTCAATCTGTCAATTTTCCGCAATTGAAAGTGAACCTTATTTTTATGTGATAAAGTTGAAAAACTTTAAAACAAATTTGACAGATTGGGGAAGCTGGATGTGCTGGCGTCTGTACTTAAAGGCAGTTAAAAATTAGTGATGTTCAATAAGTTTTCGCCAATACTAAGAGAAGGATTTTGAAGAACATAATTAATCCCAAAACACGATTCGACTAAGTAGTCAGCGAAAGTTCGCAAGACAGAAAAAGATCACAATTCACCTCTAAACGTACTTAAAACCAAATAATCCCAAACAAATAGTGCACTTAATTATAAACAAAACCTATGTTATATTAGATTTGTCATAAATATTACTATATTATTATCACAATTAAAGTTTTAGTTATATTTCATAAGTTTTCAGAATGTATGACTATTTATGAACTAAAATATACAACATAATTTATATTCTTAGCGGTTAATAACGCATAGCGGCGTTATTACGCGTTACGCGTTAAATGTGATTTTAAGATCTACAGGGCAGTAGAAAACCTAATACTTACTAATGTGATAAATACGAAACTCGCCTGTCCTTGAATACTCGTCTGTCTGTTGCGCTTTCAAGCCAAAACTACTGAACAGAAGTGAATGAAATTTGGTACATATATAGCCTAGAGCCTGAAAAAAGGCATAGGCTACTTTTTCATGCGAAAAAAGGGTCATAAGGGGTTGAAGGGTGGATGTAAAGCTGTATGAAATTTTTTAGAGCTAGAAGCTTGAAACTTATTTTTCAAGCTGTTGATTAAGGTTTATGTCAATATTTTATAAGTTTGCGACAAGAGACAAAATACTCGAGAAATTCCGATGTAATCTTTACGGAGTCAAAAGTACAGACGAAGTCGCGGGCACAGCTAGTAATATTATATTTCGGAGTATAACAATCGATATATGTATTATGAAACGTTCTGCGGGCCCTGTATGCTTCATCTCTGTGTTGTCTATACAATGTACATACGTTACATATTGTCACTTACATTTATAAATATAAAACTAGGCTTAGTCGGGACTGATGAACAACGCACTGATGGCGAACAGCAGGAACACTACGCCGCCGATTATGGTCACTAAAACAAAAAAACATGAATTCATATTAAAAAAAACTAGGCAAGAAGTTTTTGATTTGCATATAATCTATATATATAAAAATCAATGCCACTTTTCGTTGTAATGTTATAAATCAACAACTCCTTTACCGATTTGGCCAATTTGGTCTTGAATTATTCGTGGAAGTCCAGGGAAGGTTTGTACGTAGAGAAAATTTAAAAAAAAAGTCATGAAAAAGTGTAAAATCAACATCTTTTAGCAATTTAAAATATTTTTTTTTTTTGAAGAAGAAAAAAATGATTATTAAGTTCATTTAAACTTAATAATCATTTTTTTTTATTACTATGCCTTATACGTAGCGAAGCACGTACCGGGCCGCTAGTAGGATATAATATATATCCTACTAGCGGCCCGGTACGTGCTTCGTGCTTCCAATGTGTTTTATGATCTCAATGAGTATTTTGCCTAAAAGTAACTTTTTTTTTCATAAATTGTAATTAATAATTCCACAAATATAATACCTATTATAATAATAAGAATTGTTATCTACTATTTTTCTAACGGTATATATATTTTTCGCGTGGTACTTTACAAACATATAATAGACTGACACAAATTACTTCCAGACTCAGAACAACTATTCATGGGTCACACAAATAGATGTCCGGCGCGGGACTCGAACCCGCGACACGAAGCGGCGAGGCGAAGACAGAGAGGAGCGCAGCGGAGAGGATTTTATTAAAGCACTAAAAAATCAACTTTGAAATTATTTAAATAAAGTGCATGTATGCTTGAACATTATAATGCGCGAGACTGCGCGAGCATTTTGTCAGGTTCAAGCATATATGCACTTTATTCCTATAGCTCTAAAGTTGATTTTCTAGTGCCTTAATAAAATCCTCTCCGCTGCGCTCCTCTCTGTCTGCGCTGACCCTTAGCCGTTTTGCCACACGTGCAGTCAAAAACCTTACTGTTGGACGCCCGATACGGGTAACTGTTGATAGGTAAAATTGTATGCCATCTACAACCATGTAGGTACACAGTTTAGCAATAAAGAAATCTTTGTCTTTGTCTTTGACGGGCCGGTTGGCGTGTTGGTAGGTGCTTGCCTTTCATGCCGCAGATCGTGGCTTCGATTCCCACCCAGGACAGATATTTGTGTGTTATTAGACACTGATCAGTGAGTGGTGAAGTAGAAGCTTCAGTATTCTGCGGGTCATTGGCTAAATTACCACTTCCTTGGTGAAAGTAAAATTTTACTTTGACTGACTTTAAACGTAAACTTGTATACGACCCAAATTTGATTATATTTCTACTAGATATGATTTACAATTCACAACAAGAAAAGGAGTCTTGCTGTGGATTGTACGCAGAGCGTTATCTGCGTCTTTGAAAATGTTGTCTCAGTATTTATGTTTGACTTGTCTTAAGGCTGGATTTGAAAATGGTCGTACTGGGTTTAACGTTAACATTTTTAAGGCCAAAATACAAGTATACTTAATTTCGAAAACAGTAACTTGCACTTTTCTTTCTTTTTATCTTATTGATAGGTTACAATGGTGTTGATTTTCAAGCAGCCCAGTAGACCTCTTTAACAACTGTTATCTATTACTGCTGTGTGGTGACGGCGACAAATATCAGAATCAGAATATCATCACCCCATCTCATCCCGTGGGGGGCGTAGAAGTCGACCCGAGGGAATATCTACCAGAGGATGGGCAGCAGCTTCCTTCTGATTACTATGACCATCTTACTGCGATCGCCAACCCGTCTGCCAAGCGTGGCGATTATGGCATATCCCCCCAAGACGATTCTTGAGGGAGGCTGGTCCAGCAGTGGACTTATTTAGCTGTAATGATGATCTATTAACTACAACCGGGGCCGACAGTTTAACTTGCCCTCCGAAACATTATCATTAGCGAAATTAAACTACTTTGGCGTTAACATCTATAGACTGACCGCGTGCCTAAGTGCTTTATCCCACCGATCATTTACTTTATAGTAATTGCTAGTGTCTATGGACGGCTAAGGTTTTAAAATAGCTTGTATTATGTGAAAATAAACAACAATTTTTTGAAATGCGTTAAGTTGTAATAGGTTCTTAGAATGCCCCTTTCAGGTGTATAAAGGATAGTACCATAATGAGATAGACTTATGCGCATTGTCTCCTTCACGCAATATTTTACTTTAGGTACTCACGTCGACTTCCAGAAAAACCTGTTACAGCTTTTTTATGGATATAAGTTTTGTGGTACTTAAAATGAACGCTTCTGTGAAGGTTTGATAAAAAATAAAACATAAAATACTCACCAGTCCTAACAGATATCTTAGCGGCGACCATCCGGCCGCCTATCACAGCAAGGCCCGTGCACAGAGCATGGCCCAACGACCCTCCCACGACCACACCGATCGCATCCTCCCTGGTCGCGAGCACCACGGTCGCCAATTGCGACCTATCCCCCCATTCGGCCAGGAAAGTCAGCGTGGCCGCTTGGAATAACACTTTGAGGACAGCGTTACGTTTCCGCCGCCTGTTCTCGGCTTGACCTTGTTCTAGCATCTCTAGAGTCTCTTCTTTTTCTTCCTGGAATACGTTGCAATATTTTAGTGACGGAAAATATAACTAACTAAATTTGTTTATTACTACGAAATTATTGACTCAATAATTCTAAATAAGTATTTACAATTATTCTATTGCAGGAACTTTCAATTACCAAATAAAATGTAGTGAGTCGTTTTTTATTTGGTCTATAATTTTAAAATTAATATAAATGGGACTTTGGTCGCATATACGTCTCAAATGTGGGGAAAATACAATATTCGATTGATTGTAGAAGTGTTTAATTTCGTTTTGTTGACTAGAACAAGATCTAACTCGATTATAGGACAAATATTGTTTAATCATGGATAAATATAAGGTTACTGTAAAAATAACGTACAGACGCCAGCACATCCAGCTACCCCAATCTGTCAAATTTCTTTTATAGATTTCCAACTTTATTACGTAAGCATAGATAAGGTTCACTTTCAATTGGGGAAATTTGACAGATTGGGGCAGCTTGATGTGCTGGCATCTGTACCTATATCTGTTAATGGGTTATACATGATGTAACGTAATTTAGTGGAGGAAAATGTCGGGTCGCAATCTACCTTGAAACTGAACAAAAAAAACCATTATGTGGAATACGAATAAATAATTTTGCAGCAGACAGCTCATAGATATGTTTGTATGGGATGTTAACTTTTTTATTTACTTTTTTATTTTTAATTTACTTTTTTATTTTTAATTTAATTCGTACGAACGATATAATGACAGTAAACGAGTCTATATAAGTTTAGTCCACTATTTACGATACACCTTGTATATTTAAAGTTATTTAAAAAATAATTTAAAAATGAAGCAAAATCGTTCTATTGTGAAAAAAGTAAACAAAAACTCGAGAGCCGCCAAGTTTTGCAGAATCAACAACCGAATAAAAGACTACTTATATTATAACCTCTTAACAGATATATACGTCATATTTCCAGTAACCCTCATTTAGATTAAAAAGGAACACAAGAATCATCACTGTGGCACTTAAGATACATATTAAATCATTCACTACCTAAAGTATTCCTTTGTCTAACTTTCAAATGACGTTACCTATTCGAGCAAGCGAGACAAAGGATTACATTAATATTTGTCTTGGATATACCTTTTCTATTTCAAAACTTCCAAGAACAATACTCGACTACTAATCATAATGTCTATTGTAAAAGTAATAAACACGTAATGTCAGTTATTTAAAATTACCTACTGCCATTAATATTTTAGTGTAATTAGTTTTACATTTACATAAATATATGTACGTGCTAAGCAAGACAACAGATTACACTCATGTTCAGAGATGAATTTCATATTAGAGCAGGGGCTCTACCGGCTAAGTCACCGAACATCGATTTCTTAAATGGCGTTCAAATAAATAAAGGTTAAAAATGACTTAATCAATCGTTAAATCGGCTTCCATGACCACATGTGACGTCATAAATAGTCCGGAATCGATTGTCAACGTTGAAGCCGATTTAACCATTGATTTAGTATTTTTTAACCTTTATTTATTTGAACGCCATTCACGAAAACGATGTTCGGCGACTTAGCCGGTAGAGCCCCAGACCTTATGTTCAAACTTGAGATGCTGTTTCTTTTATTTTGACTGCACTTGTGCTGCAGTGTTAAAATATTATCTAACCTATTACTATAACAACACCCCTAGTGTTTTATGTTCGATCCCAAGACAGTTGGTAGTTTTACCAAATGCGTACGAACGCGTTAGAGCTCTAGTTCGGCAAACGTATCACGATAGCAACCAATCAGCGCTGCGTACTTGGCTTATGATGATGACGTGACACTTAGCAGATAACAATTTTTCTTATTGTGGGCTCGAATACGTTCATACGATTCATTTTATATATACTATTACTAAGTCTGCCAGTAAATGGCGAATGCAGTTGTATGTAGTCTTTGCAAACTGCAGTTTTATCAGTTCCTCATGTTTGAATTCAAGGATGACTCTAACTGAATTTCATCCCTAAATTTAAGACCTTAATGGCATGAATTAAATTGTCAACAAACGTCGAAAATGCACATGATCCTGTTATAAACATTATAGTTAAGTAAAAAATACTTTAGAAAATAAATACATAAACAGAAACATGCTTACTTATAAACTGGTGAAACGTTTCTCGAGGAATCTCATTCGTTTGAAAGCATATTTACATATCGTGTGGAGGTAAACACGCCTTCAAACTTGAGTCTCAGTTTAAAATAGTTATGGTGATTCGTGATGGTGCTTTAGATAAGATATAAGCATTTATAATTTAATGAAAATATACAACTAACATACTTAGGTGGTGGAAAACTAAAGTGCATATAGACATGAAAAATAATAAATAATAATGGCAATGAATTTCACGCGCGATTTAGTGAGTTCTTAACTCGAGTGTCCATAAACGTTCCAGGTTCCATAATATTCATGAGAAAATGGGTTAGAATTATCAATTTTGAGACATGCTTCACATACTTTTATATTGATCACATATTCAAAGTAGGGTCAAGCAACATTACAGATATAATATCATCTTTAATGCGAAATAGATTTCTAGTTGCAATTGGTATATTTATAAAATCTAAAAAAATGTTTCTAGGTTATCCAAATGAAAACCCACAACATATTTTAATGAATGATGCCAGCCAAAGATCTATTTTCTTACTGATTAAATATCAAATTATTAAATGAAATGTTGCTGTTATAACAGGTTAGAAAAGGCTTTACATGACATTATGTCATGTCCACTCTTGATATTCCTGGGATTCAATATGGGCATGACTTAAGATAGTTCTAATCCTATCTTTTATTATAAAAATTCGTTCATTATCGCAAAACGAACAGTATAACAATTTAACAGTTGAAAATTTTGACCTCAGACAAAAAATTAACCTTATTATTGTCTATTTTTCCAGATTTAATTAAATTTTTTAATTTATGTTGAATTATAATAATCAGTAATTGTGTAGAACAAATACTTGTAATTAATGATAAGAGAGGAAAGTAAATACTCAAGAATATTGGAAGCTGAAAGCATATAAAAAGCTTGATAAAAATAATTTAAAGTATGAATGAATGTAGAACGCAACTAGAGCCGGTATTACACGATCAAAGTTTAATCAGTTTCAAAGCATTTGATGGTGTAACCCTCGCCTAAACAACATTCTAATCAAATGCTGAATTCCTTTGCATATCAATTAAATTCATCTATACGAAGCCTTCTCAAACGAACATGAATATGGTCTGTGCGGAACAGAATTAAAAAAAAAGCTAGGCTAAAAGAAAAATCTATGGTGTCATTCGTACTGCCAGGCATAATGACGTAAGATCACCCTCAGCGGTTCTATTCGTTGCGAGGGGGCAATTATTGTCACGGGGCTCCCTTGTGGCTCCTCTGACGGCCCTGGTGTGGGCGATTCTGGGGCTTTAGAAGGCCCCGGGCTTTGAGAACCACCAGTTCCGACAGATGTCTCGTCTGGTGACTTCGTACGATTTTCTGGTTCCTGCGCAGTACCTTACTATTAAAACTCGAATTTATTATTTTTACAAAAATATTTTACAAAAAAATTTAACATAATTATGCAACTTTTTTAGAGGCGTCATTTTTATATAGGGCGTCAGAATCATCTGTAATATCGTTACCGAAATCCCCTTCCCCTTGTATACAAATAAATAGGATATTCTTACACACCAATAACAGTTCAATAAAATAAAAATAAAGTAAGGAATTCAACATTTGTAACTACGAGTACGTATGAAGATAATAAAGAAACCACAAGTACAAAAGTTTATAATTTATGCAGTTGTCGCTACGTTGGTGGATACATTTGCATTCCAAAATCATCCTTAATTCCTATGTAATAAAGTCGCGGTCAAAGTCAAAATGTACCCGCTGACCTGGCGTCAACTGCACGTTATCTTATCTATGAGCGAGAGAATATTTAAAAAGATATCTTCTGTTGTTTAACTTCTAATAAGCATTAAAAATATTAGTACAGTCGACTTGTAAAGTAAATATGATATAATCTAACCGAGATACTAAAAAAGGTTTATCTGGTTAAATTTCTGAAATGGAAACTACTCTCATAGACGACTAACCATCGACGAGGGATATATTAATATAATGCACAAGTGTATGCGTAAACCAAGGCAATTTACAAGAGGATGGGTACAGGACAGGGCTTAACAGCACCAACTTTAAGACACCGGGAACTTTTATTGCCAGAAAATCCTTATATCACTGATTTGGCCTGATCCGGGATTCGGACACATGATTTATGTACCTTGTTCGGTCACTGAAATAATACAGATCGGCACCAATTTATGTATCTTGAAAAAGCCTGGCGAAAGCGAAATTTGGCAAATAATTCATTTCGATGACAAATTGGTATTATGTATCAGCTGATAAATTAAGAGGCTATATTCTGTCCAAACCCTTCGAGGTACTTGTATGGTCGCATCGGAGTGTTGCAAGTGTCGGGTTTCACAGGTCTGTTTTTAAGTAAGGTAGAGCATTGTGTCCATTTGATTAGCTCTATAAAGACCTCGGCTGGGAAAGCACCACAATTATTATATTAATTTAGTGGTACTCAGGGTATTAGCAAGGTCGCCCGAAATCAAGAGGATGGGGGGAAGAAACGGCAAGTATTGGCATGTGATTTGTGGTGCTAGTGTCATAGGCGAAGGTAACAGCAAGCTTCTTCTTTGACTTGATGGTATAAAAAATAAAATGCGCAGACGTTTCTTCGGTACTTATTACTTTAACCGATTATTATCAATAACTCTTACTCATTTATCGTAGCCATAACACAACACACGTAAAGTATTAAATCAAATGTAGCTAAATATAATTAAATCCGTAGATAATTTATATCTTTATTTTGATAGAAATTATAAAAGATTGTTAACGCTGACTGTGGCAGGTTTACAATCTGACTGATGGCTTAAGATAAAAAAAAACCGAGATAATATTTATTTTACCTCATCAACCTATCACAAAAAATATTATTTACAAAGCATGAATAATGGCTTTTGTCCTTTTAATGTATAAAAGAAACAGCTTGTGATAATAATTTATTTTCTATAGTACACCTCTACAACGAAACCTAATCTATATATATAAAAATCAATGCCACTTTTCGTTGTAATGTTATAACTCAACAACGCCTTTACCGATTTGGCTAATTTTGGTCTTGAATTATTCGCGGAAGTCCAGGGAAGGTATGTACGTAGAGATTTTTTTTTAAAGTCTTGAAAAAGTGTAAAATCAACATCTTTTAGCAATTTTTTTTTAGGATTTTTGAACTTAATAATCATTTCTTTTATTACTATGCCTTATACGTAGTGAAGCACGTACCGGGCCGCTAGTAAATAATAAAAAAGGAAAAGAATCCAAACTTGCCATTAAACACGCTAAAAATCTGTTTAAAAACCACACTCAAAATTACTCCATCATCATTTAAAGATTTAATATTCCTTAATATCCAAATGCGTATCGAAGCTGAATAAATCAAATTTACTAACGTATCATCTCTAATTACCGATTCATTATTAAGGTTTGATATGTACCACCTATTGAAACTTCACCTTACCTTCAAAACATCTACAAAACAACAAATATTAACAGAAAAAGTCATTCAACATTAAATTAATTAGATAACGATTAAGTTTAGATCCGACACGACTGATAATGTTAAGGGATTTAGTAATGTTTATTGATAAGCGTGTGAATTCGACGGACTGATTTAATTAATAGATTAATAAGTCTTTCCAAAAATCGATAATATCTATGACACTCTAGGACAGAATGAGTTGTAATTGTAATTTTCGCCTTTATTGTTGTATATGGCCAGCTTGGTGGCAAGCGGTTCGGATATGCCATGAAACATGGCATCACTAAATCGTGACCGATCTCCTTGGCTCTCGTGTCTTTACTTAAGATAATTATAATTGACGGTCACCGTAGCCTAGTTGGTAGTGCTCCTGCCTACGAAGCTGGTGGTCCTGGGTTCGAATCCCAGTAAGTGCAAATATTTGTGTGATGAGCACGAACATTTGTTTCTGAGTCATGGATGTTTTCTATGTATTTAAGTATTTATCTATCTATATAAGTATGTATATCGTCACCTGGCACCCATAGTACAAGCTTTGCTTAGTTTGGGGCTAGGATGATCTGTGTGACATTGTCCCCAGATATTATTATTATTATTATATTATTATTATTATTATTATAATGTTAACATAACCATGCTATGATCCGCAGTGTATTCTGTAAGACGAGTCTTCTAGATGGACAATCACAATGCTTTACCTTCTTTAAAACACTAGTCACTAGTGGTAGAAAATGTCTATAGAATGATGTATCGGAATACGATTCGGAATTTGAATTATAATCAGTCGTAGGGATTCACGCAGGCTGATACAGGACTGCGAAATTCAAGCTATCTAAATTAATTCCTTTACATTACGCAAAAGACGCGTGACGCGTAATCTCGTCAAGCCTCAGATCGATTGATTAACTACTGTAGGTTTCTTATACTATAGTTTAAGGCTAACTTCTTTACACACGCTTGACTTGGTGAGTAAGCTGGTATCTGCGTGACTAGAGCATTAATGTCCTAGCCGAATTTCGGCCACGGCGGCCAGTCTCAACAGAGATTAGCCATCTGCGCGGGACATATTATAGTGCTCAAGTGTGTGCGCAAACACAGGAGCACTTTCTATTCCATCACTCTCATGATCCGATGGAACGCCTAGCGACACGACCGGAAAGAGGTCAGCACAGGACCGACGGCTTTACGTGCTCTCCGAGGCACGGGGGTATAATACCACCAACTTCCGGACTTCGGGCTGATGCTGAGAAATTTTTCTTTTTACAGATAAATCCCAAAATCACTTTTGGCCCGACCCGGGATTTGAACGCAGGACCTCGTTATCTGCGGGTGAACACGCTACCGCTAGACCAACGAGGCAGTCAAAGTTAAAAAATATGATGATGACCAACGATGATCGGGCGAGGCGAACGGAAGATGTGAGTGAGATATAATTTAGTGAAGATAGAAAGAGAGAAAGTTACGTTTCGTCCTGTTGGGGCGGGCACACATTTTCATTCTCTCTGCTCTCATAGACAGTAACGTTTCGTATATCTCAGTTTTACTTCAGTCATGTGGTCTAACGCACACTCGTATTTTTATATAGCAAGTAGGTATTCAAGGAAATTCTGAATGACAGTCGCTTATGTTGACAAATATACTTATCTATTGATGTCTTTGGCACATTTCGTAAATTCTTAATCACTTTTATTTGGCAAAGTTAAATACATACATTATTTTTATTTTAATCATCTAGGGCACATTCTAGATATAGTTCGCAGTAAAGGGGAAGGAGATCCAATGGTGCTTTTAATGTAGAATACTTATCGCTTAAAACTACATTTTAATCAAGTGGTTATTGGCAGTTTTGACTTCAATAGTGATCTGACATGTAAAATTTTCACTCAATACGAGTTGCGTATTTGAACCATAATTATTCATACAAAATCTACAGACGCCAGCACATCCAGCTACCCCAATCTGTCAAATTTCTTTTATGGATTTTGAACTTTATTACATAAGCATAAGGCTCACTTTCAATTGGACAGATTGGAGTAGCTTGATGTGTTGGCGACTGTACAATAGATAGGTACCCTTTATTGCACATCACAGAATAAAAATGTAGTAAATAAACATAGTTTCAACTAAAAACTAAGAAACGGAAGTAGCGCTACGTACCTACTCAAGAAACTGAACAGATCAAAGAAAACCAGTTAACGAAATACAACATTTTGTTTAAATAAAACGCATCCGCTACTCGACATTTTTGTATGAGAAGTTTTTAAGAATCTTTTACTCTGTTTTTCTTTTCAAGTTAATGTTTTACACGTTGTATAGGTAAAACAAGGTCCTTATTTTTCTTCCATTATTTATGCTACCCCTTGTACAGATATAAGATGTATATCTTAAACCAACCAAATGGTTACAATTGGGGTTCGCCCAATTAAGTTTAAGTACAACGCAGAGTTTCTTTAGGTAGTCCGTTACACAAGAAGATATTTTTCTGCTTAAGCTACATAATAATATACAACAATTCCAATTATATAATATGTTTAGTTTTTTAAATTGGAGCAATAGCTACGTATACAATAATTCCAATAATTGTTTATTTTTTTAAATTGGAGCAATAGCTAATACAATAATTCCAATTATATAAATTGTTTGGTTTTGAAATTGGAGCTGGAGCTACATACTTATATCTTAATTCCAATTATATATATTGTTTAGTTTTTGAAATTGGAACAGTAATTAAGATGGCTTAAACTTTTTTCATCTCATTCAATGCAACTAAAGGTAACCAAAGGTATTTGGATATTTTAATAGGCGCTAAAAGGGTTTTTCAGGAAATTTTTTGGATATTCATTCTACACAAAATATTGAAATTTTATTTAGACGCACTGACATACTAAAGAGCGGCAATAGGGCTCCACTCTGCTACTTATCCAAAAACATTCTAGATACGAGAAGATAATGTAAACAGTACCAAGGCAACTCTGTCAAGTGCAACGGTGCGTCATTTTAACCCTTACCAGGCTTTAATATACATACTTTTTCATTGTTTTTGGACCTTATTCTATAGTAATAAAGTTCAAATTGTTGTGATATAAATAGTATTAACATTTCAGGGTTAACACCCACGTATCTAAATAAGGTTTCTTTCGGCTCATTCCTAATTAATTGTCAACGATCACGAATCGCGTCAACACTGCCAATATAACTCACGTTTCTTATTTTAAACGACCAATTTACCTAATTCCCTTAACCCTAAAACACAATTGCATCAACAGGCATTTTAATGAGTTAGTCAATTACGGCCACACTAATCTACCCACACCAATAGATAACAACTGAAGAACGTACCTGATCCTCTCTTCTTTTTAATTCAGTCTGTACTTCCTCTAATTCTTCCTGTCCTTCATTTGGATCCATTTTGCACCCATCTCTTAACATCTTAATACCAAATATCGCGAACAATACCGCACTAGCGTAGTAAGTATACACTCGGGGTATTACTGTGGCTATCCATCCGAACGCTGCAGAGAGTATTGTCATGAAAACCAGCGCGGATATGGCACCAGCGAACACGATGATCCTGGGGTGCTTCATTGCCATGATGGCGGCAATGAAGAAGGTTTTGTCGCCAAGCTCCGAGACTATTACTACTGATAGAGACGCGAGGAAGCCTTGCAGGAAGCTGCCCTGGATCGCAGCCCGCTGGAAATAAGAATAAAACAAGATTAATTATTGAGTTTATTAAAACTATATGATCCGAGTGCCACACTGGACGGCACGGGCTTATTATAAACTATGTGTGAGTTGCAGTTCTATAAAAAAGCTATTAAATACGGCTACCAGCGTAGCTAGTACAGCCACAAAGACGCATGTCTCTCTAGCGTTCGACCAATGAAATCACAGAAAAACAAAAGGCTCCTATGGCTATGAACATGGAAATTGGTCAAACGCTGTAAAGAGCAACTTTCTACGACGCCATGCTAGCTAGACAGGAACCAAAAGACACGGGACGACGTTATTTTTGACATAACGCCACCTATTTTACAGATACAAAAACATGAAAGAAGAATGTAAGCGCACGCGTTCAAATTAAAAAAATAAATCTATATTATATTTCTAGAAATGTTTATATTCACGTGCCGGAAGGGTCAACTTTCAATACAGTTTGTCCGGAAGCATTGCGCTGAGCTGTGCCTCTAGCACGAGTTCCTGCAGTTTACTTATTCGATTACACGTACAGGTTCGTCCCATACATTGAGCACCAGAGTTTTAGTTCTTAATAGTTTCCGCGCGAGGCGCTGGTGCTCAATATATGGGAGAAACTGTACGTGTGATCGAGTAAGTAAACTGCAGAAACTCGTGCTAGAGGCACTGATCTTTACTTTCTATACTTCGGCGTCATGTCACCGTCATTTAAACTGTGCTTCTAATTAATTAACTTCATAATACACAAGGAGTTGAACGCGGACGGAGTCGCGGGCACACCTATTACTATATAAAATGAATGTTTGTCTGTATGTCCTTTATACAATCGTAAACTATGCATTGGATCGTGAGATCTTCAGCTAAGTGTTGTACATGAGCCCACAAACGTTTCTGAGTTTGGTACGACCAATCTACAACTTTATTTTAGTTAGTGTCGTAGTTATAGTTTATCGTCTTTATTATTCTAAAATATGTAGTATACAAGACAACGTTATTACGGTTTAACAACAACATTTTTAACTGGCCTGTTGGTATAGTGGTTAGGGATCCTTATTACTAAGCCAGAGGTCATGGATTCGATTCCCACCCAGTACAAATGATGGCTGATGAGTACGATTATTTGTTAGGTGTCTAGGTGCAATTTATCTACAATACATATCTTTTATAAATATGTTTATCAGTTGTCTGGTTGCCATAATGGAGGTTCTGCATAGTATGGGATCAGATTGCATTGTGTTTCTATAATAAAAAAATTATAATTAAAATTTATCTATATTTTTATTATAATTTTAAAGTCAAAAGGCAGTT
Source organism: Pseudoips prasinana (assembly GCA_951640165.1). Classification (NCBI taxonomy): domain Eukaryota; kingdom Metazoa; phylum Arthropoda; class Insecta; order Lepidoptera; family Nolidae; genus Pseudoips; species Pseudoips prasinana. Next base: position 14,580,422 of record OX621254.1, read on the forward strand.
AATACTTAGCTAGTTTAATTTGAATATCAAATTGTAGGTATCTACTAATCTAAATTTTCCTTTGTAAATACAAACAAACTAATAGTTATATTTCGACAATAACCAACAAATAACGTAGAAGCCTTCGCCTTGCGAGTTGGAACAGTTGTAAGGCTTTCTACAAAGAGACCAATTCATTCCTCTGATAAAAACAGTGACCCAATTACTTGTTGCTTCTTTGAAACTTTTAGACCGGTACTTAGATATAAATTCAGATTGAAGATCGAACTTAAATCTAAGAAGTAATTTTTGAAACTGATTGGTTTTTCAGCTCCTCAAGTTGACTCTAAGGGTCAGCGCAGACAGAGACGAGCGCAGCGGAGAGCATTTTATTAAGTCACTGAAAAATCAACTTTAATTAAGTGAACATATGCTTGAACATATACGGCCGAGACCGCGCGAGCATTTTTTGTCAAGTTCATCATGTTCTTTATTTAAATAATTTTAACTTTGATTTTCTTGTGCCTTAATAAAATCCGCTCCGCTGCGCTCCTATCTGTCTGCGTTGACCCTAAGGAGATATAAAGATACATTCACGGACACAAAACACACGCAGACTCAAAACAACTACATGTGCGTCACTCAATTAGCTGCCTTGTGTGGGAAATACGAGAGCCTAGGGCAGGTTAGGTTTAGTCGGTGCGAGTCCGACTTACCCACCTGGCTTATATAAAAAAAAAAAGAAAAAAGTAGCACACGTAAATACGAGAGCACGGATCTTCGAAATTACTATCACGTGGCCTTCAGAAGGTGGTACGATAGAACACGCCATCTTTTCCAAGTCGTGTTTGTACTGAAATGGCGAAAACCAGACGCCTAGTTGGTGCGTTGAATATCATAACCGATACTCAAACTCAACTTTTTATGTAGCAGTTATAAATAAACGCAACTCCATTTCAATTGTCATGATTGTTTTTAATTGCATATTCTACAACAACTAAAACAAAACGCAAGTTGGTTCGAACCACGAAACAAACACAACTCTGACTAAATGGTGACGACTATTTTTAATTGTATATTTGATAATAGCTATAATAATAATATAATAGCAGGTTGGTTTGAACCAATGATGTGTTACAATGAATCAGGACACTGCCTCAGAAGAATATTAAAACTACTTAGCTATCACAAGTTGATTAGAACCATGATGTGTTACAATGAATAAGGACACTGCCTCAGAAGAATATAAAAACTGCTTAGCTATAACAAATCGCAAGTTAGTTGGAATCAATGATGTCTTAGAATGAAAAAGGAGACTGCCTCGGAAGAATATAAAATTACTTAGCTACAACAAATCGCAAGTTGGTTCGAGCTAATATTGTGTTACAATAATTAAGAGCACTGCCTCAGAAGAATATAAAACGTCTTAGCTATATGAAATCGCAAGTTAGTTCGAACTAATATTGTATTACAATGAAAAAGGACACTGCCTCGGAAGAATATAAAATTACTTAGCTATAACAAATCGCAAGTTGGTTCGAACTAATGTTGTGTTACAATAATTAAGAGCACTGCCTCATAAGAATATAAAAACTACTTAGCTATAACAAATAGCAAGTTGGTTCGAACTAATATTGTGTTACAATGAAAAAGGACACTGCCTCGGAAGAATATAAAAATAACTTAGCTATAACAAATCGCAAGTTGGTTCGAACACTTCGAACCAATGATGTGTTACAATGAATAAGGACACTGCCTCGGAAGAATATAAAAACCACTTTGTCCGTGACAAGTATTATTTTCATTAGTTCCTATTAACAGTGTATCTCCCTCCTCCTGACGTAAATCTCGCTCCGAGTACCCACGGAGATTCGGAGACGAAGACGTCAGGAGGGAGATTCTTTGTTAACATGGACTAATGAAAAACCTTTCATGTGCGAGTCGGGACAGCAGACTATTAAGATGTTGAAATCTTAATATACATAATCTTGACAATAACTTGATACGAGCTAGCTAAATATCATTTCTGTAATAAAATAAATTTTATAAATGTTTTCATACAAGATGTACCTAAATATCTATGTTACTAGAAATAATATCTAATGTATACAACTATATTACTACAAACATGTTCTGACTATTTACAAGCGCTTTTTTAAAGTCTACGTGAATAAAAACCTTTTTTATTTATTTTATTTTATTATTTATTTAATAAAGCTCGCAGTACCTACGATAATGTCTAAATGGCGCCAACTGTTGCTAGATCGTAAAAAATAACATGTATACATAATAATGTAGGTATTACTATTGTATTGTCAACTTATCAAGGTACGCAATAAACCATTTACCTCAATATAACTCGTCTAATATTTACTTTGGCACAAAATCTTATAAAATATCTACAACAATGATATAAACTCTATTGTTTCAATTTATATACTTGTACATAATGTTGGAGAAATTACATAACATATAGTAAATCTCTCATGACTTCGTCCGCGTGGATTGAGTACTTTCTTAGCTTCTTTTTATCAAAATGACTAACATTAACTCGTTATTTACCCTCTGTTAATTAACCATTGAATTAACGTACATTCCATACGAGTTTAAATCCTCTTTCATCCCAGTAGGGTTACATTTTAAAGACCATTGAATCAAAAATCCCAATTCTTAATTAAATGTCTTTTGCTTCGAGAATAACGGACTTCTATACAACCTTTCCCTATATATTCCTTTAGGGGCGAAAATTAAAACAATACTTCTATAGGGGATGTCTTTATTATAAAAGCTACTGTCAAGATTTCAGGTTCAGGATCAGTTAGACAATATAATGGACGAAAAACAATTTTTTGTCTTTGTTCAACAAATTTTATTGAAAGTATTGAGTGAATGCGATAAAACATATAGCAAGCTAATCTAACCTCAATATTTTTATACCCAAGGAAGTAACTGTTTAATACCTTTAATATTATTAGTAAACTCTCATTGATGTATTAATAATTCGTAGACCTAGACTTTGTATCACGCTAAAATCTCTCGATTCTCGTTCCCTCACACGAAACATTAAGGCACAAGAGGCTCATAGCTACATACTCCGTAAGTGATCGACGTGGTTAAGCAACTAGGCTCGCGGTCAGTCCATAGATGGATGACCGCCAAAGTGGTTTAATTTTTGAGTGCTTCGGAGGGCACGTTAAGCTGTTCGTCCCGGTTGTAACCATTTGGCAACAAAGTCTAAGCCATGTCGGAGGCCTTATGGGCGGGTTGAACAACTCTGACACTAGGGTAACCACTGCTCATACGATAAGAAAGATAAGATAGGTAAAATAATTACAATTAATATGATTATCTGCGGTCTCCGCACTAAGCACTGATGGCTTGTGTCGCAGCGACCTAAAATTATGAACAATTCCGTTTTAGGCAGTACTTATTTAAATAATAACAAAAAACAAGAAAAAGTAGAAACATAGTGTAGGATAACACAAATTGAAATCATAACATGAATCAAATTATTCAATTACATGGATATAAGAAGAAGGCATAACCTACCATATATATCTAAATCTAAACTTTATTGCACCAAACTTTCACTTTGAATAAAGGACGAACGGGGGAAGGAAGCTAAAACCTATAAACTGTATAACTACTCAAGAGTAACAAACTTCTTCTAGCTTCATTTCTAGATTTATTGCAAGAGTACCAAAATTGCGACTCTTCCCAACTATGTATTTCTGATCTGAGAATATCAAAGTGCCAAAACTTCCAAATTCCAATTTATCGCTTGCTTGCCAAATCTGCCTAAAATAGCGAAACCCAACTGGAAAGGTTGATCCGCATGTGCAGTAAAATAAAACATATTTGTATAGATAATGCCACAGAATATAGATTTTTCCGACACACCGTACAGTCAACAGCAACAGTTCGGTTTCGGAGGTTTCGGTTTATGAATGATATAGAACTTTTCACCGCCACACTACGTTGAGGCAGTTTTCGATAATTAGACTGATTAAATATCCGCTTCGATCATCTACTTTTGCCGCTGACTGTACCTACTCGCCTGCCGAGAGCATGATTGAGAACGCGCCGCGTCCACCATCGTCTACCTGATCCTTTACAGTTACACAAAACGTCCCTGAAAATCTAGGCCTTCGTGCATCTTTCTAATAATAATATCTTGGAAAAACTAACATACTGCGAAACTAGGCAGAGCCTGTACTATGGAAACCAGACAACCGATAAGCATAATACTGATAAACAAACATATACAAATTATCGTGCTCAATCACAAAGATTTGTCCTCGGTGGGGATCTATCCCAAGACCTCTGGTTTAGCAGTAAGGATTAACTATAAGACCAACTACTCGTCAGTAATACAATAAGGGTTTATTATTCCATTTCGCTTCGGAACCCTTATAGGGTTCCGCCACGCCATACCTCTCTATTCTGATCTTGTTTAAGACTACACGTGACTTGACACATCCCAGCAACAAGATACACGTGTAACATAGCAATAACGTGGAGATCTTGGCACTTACTGCAGATCTACTTAGTTGCATCGCCGACTTTTAATAGTACCTACATATGTAGAGTCAACGACACGTTGGTGGATTTAAGACTGTGTTCTTATTACGTGGGCGCTAAGGGTAGTTTTCGTAGTCCAACTGTATCCATTGAATTGTAGTTGACTGTACACAATAAAATAGCAAATACAGATATAATAGGTCTTTACCTATGAAATTGCCGTTTTGTATGAAAAAATTTAAACGAATTTTTTTCATGAATTTTTTTATTTGTATTAATCGAAGTAATCACCCATGCAATCAATGCATCTTTGCCATCGCAGTGGCAGTTTATTGATGCCCTTCTTAAAGAAATCAGCTGGACGGGAGGCAACAAATTCTTCAAAGGCATTTTGTACTGCCTCTCGGGTATTGAATTTTTTTCCCGCCAAGAAGTTATCCAAATTCTGGAAAAAGTAGTAGTCTGTAGGCGCAAGGTCTGGTGAGTAGGGCGGATGACGGAGAGCTTCCAACCCCAGTTCTTGCAACTTGGAGACCGTCTGCTGTGCAGTATGAGGTCGCGCGTTGTCGTGCAGGAGCAGCGGAGACGAGCGATTGACCACTGCTGGTTGGAGATGCGCCAGCTTCTCCATCATTGTGCTCAGTTCTTCACAGTACACATCTGCAGTAATGCTCACCCCGTTTGGTAAGAAGCTGTGATGAATCACACCGGCGCTAGACCACCAAACAGTGACCATCACTTTTCTAGGGGTAAGTTTTCGTTTAGGGCATTGTTTAGGTGCTGAACCAGGATCCAACCAACTTGCTGAGCGCTTGCGGTTATCAAACAGAATCCATTTTTCATCGCAGGTAACAATGCGGTTCAAAATTCCTTCATTTGTGTGTCTGTTGAGCAGTGCAAGGCACGTCTCGACGCGTACTTCGCGCTGGCGATCATTGAGTTCGTGGGGCACCCATTTGTCAAGCTTTTTTACCTTGCCAATTTGACGCAAATGGACCAATATTGTTTTGACGCTAACGTCGAAAGCTGCTGCTAATTCAGCCGTAGATTGTGTATCATCAGCTTCCACAACCGCCTTTAATTCGTCATTGTCGACCAAAGTCTTCGGACGACCGCGAGGTTCATTTTTCAGGTCGAAATTTCCAGAACGGAAGCGAGCAAACCAATAACAGGTGGTGCGTTGGTTTGTAGTGTTAGCTCCGTAAACGTCGTTGATGTTGCGTGCCGCTTGTGCCGCGTTGCTGCCACGACGGTACTCATATTCCATAATTACTCGAATTTTTAACGTATCCATGATGACGAAAAATATTGAAATGCGATGAAAATGTAACACTAATCAATAAAGAAATGACTACTTTTGGAAAAAAGAATCCATGTTTTTAAAATAAAATTAATTTGAAATTAGAATTCTTAGCCAAACAAAAATTATTTTGATTTGAAATGGCCAGTACTGCAGAACGGCAATTTCATAGGTAAAGACCTAATATTACTTTGTATCCTCATCTAAGTCGATTGAGTCTACATGAACTACGCTACTTATTTGGAATCTATATTTATGAAATCTATGTTAATATGTATGGTCGCTATAGTCTCTAAAACGGCTAATGCTATGTTGATGATATTGTCTGACAACGGATGGTGATCCGTCTCTGATCTGGGGTGCCAGATCCAGTAAAGTTTAGTAGATTGACTCTACATAAGTTTTAGGTATTTCAACTCAATTTTGATTACTTTTTGTGTTTAAATCCCTGGAGATCCAATCTGTGTTTACAAATTGGAACTGATAGCGCTAGGTTTCAATTCCAGGATCTTGTTTAATTTTCAGAAGAGGACGTGCCGGGATAGATGTAACTCATCAGTACAAAATTAATATTCTGAATTTATTAATCATTCACCATTCAATATCAGTACAGAGTTACTTCTAAAACACCAACACACCCGCAGTACATACTAGATAGTTAACACCATAAGCAACAACATTTGATAATTTGTTTGATTTTATTTTCATATAAAAATAAGTATTAATTTCTCTCTTGAATGTTTATAACTCTACGAGCATCGCAAAGACACGCGCGCGGGTTTAGCGTCTTCCGCGCGCCGTCGTTCTTTTGTTTATGACTGAAACATAGACCTACAAATGTCACGACAGTACCTACAACTAAAACTTTAAAGATATTTTTTTTTCATGTATTGAGTTGTGTTCGAACTCGTAGAACAAAAGTTGTTGCTTATGATGTTAGCAATCTAGTCCTGCGAGGTTGTTGGTGTTTTACAAATAAGGCTATAATTATGATATGAAAATTTAATGATGAATGATAAACTTTGTCTTTTTTTTTTTAATTTAAATGACAACTCCCGCACTAAAGAAATTAATATCTGTGTTGCGGGGTACTTTACAAACATACCTATAATACGGACACAAATTATACAACAATTTATAGGTCACACAAATAGTTGTCCTGTGCGGAATCGAACCCAGGGCATGAAGTGGCGAGATGAATATTAATGTTTTATTACATTATTCACAATGCAAAGTATAAATCTGAACTCAGTCAGTTTTGAGTTTATTTTCACACTTTCATCAATATGATATGGCCTTCAACATCCTCCGTTTAAGTGTAAGCAAGGGAACTCATAAGTTGATATACCGGTGTTTCGTGTGTGGCTTAAAGGCAGAGCGCCTACCCCGGATTAGTAGAGGATGCTGGTTCGATTTCCGACGATAAAATTTGATTTCCTAGTTTTGAGTACTTATAAAATTGAGTAATAGTGTTAGTGCGATATCAATACTAAAGTGATTCCATTCTATCATTATCTAACTCCGCCACTAAGTAAACATATGTATTTTACTCATATCACCGTGATACTCTACAGATAAACAATACATAGGTTTCATACGATAACCCGAAAAGCCGATACAAAGTGGCTTACTACTTCAATCATAATGTTATGAGAATAATTACCTTACGTCTTTTATGGGAACACTGTTCGTCTGTTACTGCCAATTTGGTCCGAATCTGCTGGACCAATTAAGTTTAATATAAATATTACTGAGCAAAATACCGGACGATATGTTACAATCGCCACGCATGGTAGACGGGTTAGCGATAGAGAATGATGGTCCTAGTTCACAGAAATGCTGCTGCTTCTCCGCCCTCCCCACAGGATCAGAAGAGGACGTGATACTGTTATCCGTCAGTCACGCACTCAGCCGATTGTTTATATGGGAGATATACACCATCATCAGCCTGATATCGGCCACTGCTAGACATAGGCCTCCACCAAAGTTTTCTAACGTTGCCATTTGGAGGGATTTGCAATAGTCACCGCGTTTGGCGTGCGATTTGGCGACCGCAGTTAGGTGGTACCTGGTACACAGGTAGCGTTACTGCCTGACTCCCTGGTGTATCCCTTACTCGCCCTGTTATTGTTTCTCGGCCGGAAACCACACGGCAGAAAAAAACATGTTAAGGAGAAAATGTCATTGCAGTGTCACAAAACTACTGGCCGTTGCAAACGTTGCAACGCCAGCTTGAAAAAAAAAAAACAAATTGTATGCGTTTGATTATGCCAGGTTCTACACAAAACGATATTATCGACGATACTATCGGTCAAAAGTCTACACAAAACGAATATTTAGGAATTTAATATCTAAAAACAGTCAAATAAATGCACTCGAATTATGTACTCTACATATGTAATACATACAATTATTGCCTGTACTAGACATGTACGTACATTCCATGTTATTGAGCTGGTTTCAAAACGTCATATAAAAACGTATAACCTGTATAATCGAGGACTCAAGACTTTTTTTCTTTATTCACAAACAAAGTAATCATCTAGTATTCCAGTATCAACCGGACGGAATTTATGCCAGAACAATTAGTTCCACCGAAGGAAGTTACACCTCATGAAATTCAGAGGCGGAAAACTACTGGATATTGGCTTTAATTCTGAAAACTTGTTTATAGAAGTTATCAGAAAATTCTCTACAAATTAGTTGAGAACCATAAAAGCCAAATTGTTTAGCAGTAGAACTTCTGATTATTAAGTGAAAAAGGGCTTGGGATTGAGTGGCTCTAAATTAAAACTTTGTTATTAATATTATGACAAAAAAAATTACTGTTTCTGAGTTTTCTGGCAGTGTTTCTCTGTAGTTGTCACAACATGCACTATACAAAAATGTCGATTCTACATTAATGTAACTGAATTTTAAATTTGAATTATATTCTTCTGACAACAGATGAAATTACGAACTAAAATTGTAGGTACAGGCTTAAGAAATTATTACATAATACACTGTTAAGTTGTATAAAAATATAATTGAAAGCAAGTTTGATAAGTAAAGGAAATGAAGAGTACCACAAATTATAATTAATTTTTGGTTAAATCAAACTACAAGTTAACTATTAATAATTAAAAACCTTGATATTGACAACTCATTCTTGAAATATCTGTCTTTAAAAAATTCATAAGACGCGATAAAATAAATAAAGTGACATTTCTAAAAATACCCTCTCTTGATAGCCATGGAACTAAATTAGTTAAGTTTATGCTATTTTTTTTGTATAAGTCAGAATCGGGGCCATTATCTTAGTATCTTTCTTCATTCTACAAGGAAGGCCGAATGAATTAAATTGTAATCTCATTATATTTGTAAATCATTTTGTTCCACTACTCAGGTTACAACTGATAACATTAAAATTTTATTGTTGCTAGTGAGCTGTAAATACACATAATAATAATGTTAAATATAATTATACAAAGTAAGCGTGTAAAGAAAGTAGGTTCATTAATATACACAGATAAAGAGAAGAAAGTATACTATGAATAAATATTTGACACTATAATGAGGATACCATATGTATAAATAAACTGACTGCACGTGTAGCCCAGCGGTTAAAATAGTCGCCTCACCACTTCGTGTCCCGGGTTCAATTTGCTCACAGGACAACTATCTGAGGAGTCTGAGTATGCTTTGTGCCCGTCAAATATATTTTTGAACAGTACACCGTAAAAAACGCGCACAAAATAAAAAGGTTGTATATAAAAATATTGAAAAAATATTTTTGATAGATAGACATAAATATTAGGACGTTAACAAACAGCAATAATCATCATCATATAGCCGAAAGACGCCAACTGCTGGACAAAGGCCTCCCCCAAACATCAGCAAAATTTCCGGTCATACCCGCATCCAGCGGCTTTCAGCGACTCTCACAAGATCCTCGGTCCATTTTGTAGGGAGCCTGAGCAATTTGCGTCTTCCGGTTTGTGGTCGCTTTTTCGGTTCTACGAGCTATGCCCTGCCAACTGCTGCTGGTGCTTGGCAAATCTTCAAATACAGCAGTATTAATGTAAAGTTTTAATATAAATTTTAAGAGAGGTAGGGCATAGCGTTCATTCGCTCAAAGAGCAGCCCGACTGGTGAAGTACCTCCACCTTACAGAAGAAATTCCTTAATAATAACATTAATAATTTTAATGTTGTGTTTCCGAGTGTGAGTAAGGTCGCCAGAGCTCATTGGGGTGGGGGGAAGGGTCAGCAACACTTGTTTGCTGACTCTAAAAGGCCGGCAACGCACTCGCGACACCAGAGGAGTCGCGAGTGTCCATGGGCGGCGGTGATCACCTACCATCAGGTGACCCACTTGCTCGTTTGTCGTCCTCTGATATATAAAAAAAATATATAGAAAGTAATTGTAATGTGATTATTAATGTTTTTGATATGTTAAACAGTAAATAATGGTTGGGATTCAAGCATGTATTCTTCATGTAAATATTGGTATGGCGGAAACGTTTTATTGTGATCTATGCTATAATTACATTTATTATGGAACATTTACACAAATAAATATCTTATCTTATCGAATAAATAAATACAGTATTAATGCACAGACTTTAAAAAGCGCTTGTCTATAGTCAGAAGACGGTTGCAAGTTATATGTAATCATTTAATGTTTAAATTCGAGGTAGGTATAAATATATATTTAGATCGGCGAATTATATTTAGTCCTTCAGATTTTTTAAATACCTAATTTACAGTTTAGTTACATAACAAATTTATTAAAGTTATTACTATGAAAATTTGTAGTTTTAGATATATTTTAAAAGCTATATCTACTTAATTATTTTATTATAATAATACAAGTATTTAACTTAACTTAATAACAAATAACCTAAATAAACTTATGAATATACATAACTACCTACATTAGAAAGAAAAACTAAATCTACGAAAAAGTAAATTATATAAGCTACATAAGCTATTATTATAAGCTATACTTATTTATCGATTATGTGCAATATCTTCCCTTCTAACTAATCAGGTTTTCGTTCGATAATGTTTTTAGTAAATAGTTAACAAGGCTTCGGAGGGCACTTCAAGCTGCCAGTCTCGGTTGTAGCCATTAGGCAACAGTCGTTATGCCATTTCAGAGGCCTACAAGGCGGCTTGAACAACTCTGACACTAGGCGTTACTCTCGAGTCATATTCAGACGTTCAGACTCATACAAATAGCTGTCCTGTACGGAGATCGAACGTTATTTATAGTACACTCACGTCAGCAGTGGATACATTTTGACCTTGACTGCATCTTTATATTTAGCCGTGTGATTTCCCAGAAAGAATAACAGGGGCTCTACCGGCTAAGTTGCCGAACATCGATTTCTTAAATGGCATTCAAATAAATTAAGGTTAAAAATGATCAATCGTTAAATCGGCTTCAATGTGGCAATCGATGCGGGACCATTTATTTGACGGTCACCGTAGCCTAGTTGGTAGTGCTCCTGCCTACGAAGCTGGTGGTCCTGGGTTCGAATCCCGGTAAGTGCAAATATTTGTGTGATGAGCACGAATATTTGTTTCCGAGTCATGGATGTTTTCTATGTATTTAAGTATTTATCTATCTATATAAGTATGTATATCGTCGCCTGGTACCCATAGTACAAGCTTTGCTTAGTTAGGGGCTAGGATGATCTGTGTGACATTGTCCCTAGATATTATTATAAAAAAAAAAAAAAAAAAAAAAAAAATATGACGTCACATGTGCTCATGGAAGCCGATTTAACAATTAATTAAGTCATTTTTAACCTTTATTTATTTGAACGCCATTTAAGAAATCGATGTTCGGCGACTTAGCCAGTAGAGCCCCAGATCCAAGCCATATCATCTCGGGGGGTTCGTAAAAGGCGACTAAGTGATACACCAGGTAGTCGGGCAGCAGCGCCACCTGTGTACTACCTCCTACCTAACTACGTCGCCAACTCGAATGTCAATCGCGTTGACTACTGCAAACCACTCCAAATGGCAACGTTATAGAAACCTTTTGGGGAGGCCTATGTCCAGTAGTGCACGAAGTCAGGCTGATAATAGTTCAAGTTCAAGTTCTTTATTGCATTCATGTGTTACAATAGGTGTTAATGCATATAATTTGTGTCAAACATAAACCCTGTTAGGGTGTTGCAAATACATTTCTTATAACATCTTAAAGTACATAAATTTTAACATCTTAAATTATATAAAAGGTGAATATAATAGCTTTTAATAATTTCAAATTAATCTAACCTTATTAATTACTATGAATATATAATTTTTAAATTAATATTATTATATAGGTACTTAGGATAAAATTTTAAATAATCATTATACAATTAAAATTATAAATAATAATAATAGCAATAATTTAAATAAATGTCAAATGACGAAGTAATCCCATAATATACAATAAAAGATACAAAATTATAATTTAAATAAATGTCAAATCATGTCTAAATGTATGTGTGCATCTTTATTGTATGTGTGTGTCATGTAATATGTGTATGTGTCATGTAATATGTGTATGTGTCCATCTTTATTATGTAAACCGTAAGGTGATGGTGACGGCGGTGAATATCAGAATATCAACACCCCATCTCATCCCGTGGGGGGCGTAGAAGTCGACCCGAGGGAATATCTACCAGAGGACGGCAGCTTCTTTCTGAGTACTATGACCATCTTATTGCGATCTGCCAAGCGTGGCGACTATGGCATATCCACATTTAAGAGAGGTAGGGAACAGCGGTCATTCTCTCAAAGAGCAGCCCGATTGGGGAAGGACCTCCACCTTACAGAAGACATTCCTTAATAATAACATTAATAACTTAATGCTGTGTTTCTGCGCGTGAGTAAGGTCGCCAGAGCTCATCGAGCGGGGGAGGGTGTCAGCAACACTCGTTTGCTGACTCTTAAAGGCCGACAACACACCCGCGACTCCTCTGGTGTTGCGAGTGTACATGGGCGGCGGTGATCAATTACCATCAGGTGACCCACGTACTCGTTTGCCGCCCTCTGATATAAAAAAAAATTCCCCAAGATGATTGTTGGGGAAGGATTTTGTCTAGCAGTGGACGTTTTACAGTTGTTATGATGAAGGATCGGATTCGTAGTACAAGTGTATCACTGACCTGGTGACAGTACCAGAAGGAAATCGGATTGAATCTAACGTTTGCCATTAATATTGCATGTTAATAGAAATCAAGTAAAACAGGTTTGTAATACCAGTTACTACGATTGCATTTCTAATATCGGATACAAATTTTACAAGTATAAAGCTTAATAGTGTGTATGTGCAGTCTTAACTCTGATACGGATGGGCCTATGTCAATGCGGTATTTTTATCTAAACGCTTGTTTGACCCTAAAATTGCCATTGATTTTATATTTTCTCTGTGTCCCGTAAAATTAAACGTCCAGGATATGAATGTCAAAATCCTTACTAATATTACAAATGCGAAAGTAACTCTGTCTGTCTGTCGCGCTTTCACGTCAAAACTACTGAACCGATTTAAATGAAATTTGGAATTCAGATAGTGTGGAGCCTGAGAAAAATAATACTTTGAATTCGACTTTATTCGATATAAATAAATATGAAAGTTTGTAAAAGTTTTACCCTGAATGATGTAAAATAACAATAGGGAATAGGGGATGAACGTTTGTATGAAATTACGTAAATGTTTTATAAGTTTGCGACAAGTTACAAAACATTAAAGATATTGTGATGTAACATTTACGGGTCATTACAAAATGCGCGGACGGAGTCGCGGGCAAAGCTAGTTAACATATATATATATATATATATATATATATATATATATATATATATATACATATATATATATATATAAGCCGAGTATCATTGGTTAATAGTTTGCGGTTATAGCCAATTTGGATGTGGTCAGCCCCTTAACTACCAAATTTACACTTACGGTGCTCATCACCCGACTGGTAGGTTGAAGACACCGGACTACAAGGTTCTTGGTGTTGCTGCGAAAGTCTTAAATACGCGACCACAGTAATCGGCAACCACATGTTACATATACGTGGTTGCCAATTACTATCATCATCATGTCAGCCCAAGTACGTCCACTGCTGGACAAAAGCCACCCCAAAGAATGGGGGATATGCCATAATCGCCACGATTGGCAGACGGGTTGGCGATCGCAGGTTAATGGTCAAAGTTCACAGAAAAACGCTGCTGCTCTGGTAATTATTCCCTCGGAAGATTTCTACGACCCTCCACGGGATGAGAGGGGTGACGATGTTCTATGCCGTCACCACACAGCAAATACTACCAATACATAATTAGTAGGCAACTGAAAGTAAGATTAGTCTGAACAGGAAGCACTAAGAGGTACGTCAGAGAGAGACAAAATTAAACTAAATCATCTTCTATTTATAAATGAGACAGTCGTCATCACGTAACTCATCGGAGACATTACACTGGTGTACGTAACAATTGACGACACCCAATAAAAACTACTGAAAAACAAGCGCATTTACAGACGCCAGCACATCCAGCTACACCAATCTGTAAAATTTATTTTATAGATTTTCAACTTTATCACATAAGCATAAGGTTCACTTTCAATTGGGGAAATTTGGCAGAGTGGGGTAACTTGATGTGCTGGCGTCTGTACGTCAATACTTCAGACATAACCTTGAAAGCCCTCAAATATGGATGGAAGCAGTAATCGTACAACAACAGTTCTCGCTCGATTTGGAATAATTAACGTGCAGAAATGTACAATGGCCCCTTCAGTAACCTTGGATGTTCGTTCAAGGTCACTGAAGGAAAATGGAATACCTAGACATGAAATGGCATATTATTTTTATCACGTAAAATCACCGTCAACGGTTTTTAGGGTTCCATACCCAAAGGGTAAAACGAAACCCTATTACTAAGGCTTCGCTGTCTTTCTGTCCGTCTGTCACCAGGCTGTATCTCATGAACCGTGATTAGTTTTCACAGATGATGAATTTCTGTTGCCGCTATAAAAAAAATACTAAAAAGCAAAATAAAATAAATATTTAAGGGGATTCCCATACAACAAACGTGAATTCTTTGCTCGTTTTTATAGATAATGGTACGGAATCCTTCTTGCGCGAGTCCGACTTGCACTTGGCCGGTTTTTTTTATGTCAATTGTGATTCAAAATCAAATTTATTCGGGGGATGGACAGTAATAGCCAAAAACCTCTGAAAAGGACACTTGACATCGTGAAGATTTTTCACGATACGTATAGACGTAAAAACGGGTTATGGAGAGGCCATAATAATATTTAATTAAATCCTTACGATTATAAAT
Organism: Pseudoips prasinana; assembly: GCA_951640165.1. Lineage (NCBI taxonomy): Eukaryota > Metazoa > Arthropoda > Insecta > Lepidoptera > Nolidae > Pseudoips > Pseudoips prasinana. The sequence goes on from OX621254.1 coordinate 14,595,548, forward strand.
GCGAATGTAACTTTGTACTGTTGAACAAAAATAAAGTACACAGAACACTGTTTACATTTATTTAGTCAGAGGGCGCAATACTCAGTTCAGTGCAGCCACAAAGACTGTAAATTAGTAAGTTGTGCGAGAAGCTCTATAAAATATGTATTTAAAACAATAAATAAATAAAAAACTGTCCATTTTTTTAAATACTGTTTAATATTCTTCATAGAATATACTTTATTGCTAGTAAAAAAATGTTGGCAACCCTAGTCTGTCTGTTAGTCGCTCTTGCACGCCAAAACTACTGAAGAGATTTAAATGAAATTTGGTACACAGATAGTCTGGAGCCTGAGAAAGGACATAAAAGTACTCTAAGGGGTTGAAAGAGGGGATGAAATTTTGCATGGGAGTTTCGTCATTTTTAGAGCTAGAAGCTGAAACTTATTTTTAGGCTATTATAATAAATATGACATTTAAAGTTTGTAAAAGTTTTACCCTCAAGGGTGTAAAATAACAATAGGGAATATGGGATGGGTTTGTATGGAAATATGTAAGTTTTATGTGAAGGTTTTATAAGTTTGTGACAAGAGACAAAATACAAGAGATGTAACATTGACAGAGTCATTACAGAATGTGCGGACGAATGTCGCGGGCACAGTAATCTTTATAAAGCAATCCCACAACCAATAATGTTAGATTTCTAACGAATAGCTTTTGAGCTATGTTAGCGACTCCATCAACACCTCATGTATATCTTTTACTGTGGTGCAATAAAGTATATTTTAACCGCCGACGCGAAAAGTCAGGTGTTATAAGTTTGACGTAGTTGCCTGTCTGTGGCATCGTAGCTCCTAAACGGATGAACCGATTTTGTTTTTGTTGTTCATTTGAAAGCCTGGGGCTCTACCGGCTGGTCGCCGAACATCGTTTTCGTGAATGACGTTCAAATAAATAAAGGTTAAAAATGACTTAATCTATCGTTAAATCGGGTTCAACGTTGACAATCGTTTCCGGACTATTTATGACGTCACATGTGGTCATGGAAGCCGATTTAACTATTGATTAAGTCATTTTTAACCTTAATTTAATTGAACGCCATTCACGAAATCGATGTTCGGTGACTTAGCCGGTAGAGCCCCTGTTTCCTTGTGGTGGTTCAAAGCTATGTTTGGTAAATATCGGACCAGCAGTGTAAAAGTACCAGTTCTTTTCCAAAATGATGTAATTATAGTTGGAGTTGGGGTTATAGGTACTGAAGTCATCAGTTGGTTAAAATCACTTCGAATATTCATACCCCATGCTACAGTGCAAAAGATAACGTCCATAAGAAGGCCAGACTATTTCCATGTTATATATAACACTTTTTGCGTTCATATACATATACTTGTATACATAATGTGCGTCAAACCAAAGCGTGATAGGTTTGGCTCGCCCACGCCCGCAAAAATAGATCGATAGAAGTTCAAGTTCATACGACGAGCACATCATTTCGGCTTTGGCTCTGTTCGTGCTTTTATTTTTATGGCCATTCATGATTTAAGTAAAGTATGTGATGCCATCATTGATGTTGACGGGCCAGTTGGCGTGTTTGGTAAATGCTTGCCTTTCACCCAGGACGGATACTTGTGTGCATGTCTGTTTGTCCCGTGTCCGGGTGTAATTATCTATATATTTACAAAAGAAGAGTTGTATATCAGTTATCTGATTTCCATCCAACAAGATCTGCTTAGTTTGGGATCAGATGGCCGTCTGTGAATAACGTCCCTGGATATTATTATTACGTTCCTGTGTACCTGATTACAGGGTTTCATACAGTACTTCGTAACTGTAGGTTGGTATAAGAAGGCTATAACAAAGACGAACAATAAAAACATAAAAAAAACAGAAGGAAATGCAAGTATCCAATACATATGTTTTATCATCATATCAGCCGAAAGACGTCGACTGCTGGACGTAAGCCTCCTCAAAAGATCTCGACAATTTAATAGTGTTCATCATTTGGAAGGATTTGCCATAATCGCCACGCATTTCAAACGGGTAAGCGATCGTTGTATGGTGGACATAGTACACGGAATATCGCTTCTGCCCGTACCTGGTAGATATTCCCTCGGGACGACTTCTTCGCCCCCTATGTGACAAAATTAGGTGGTGCAATTCGCTGCCATACCATCTATATGTCTTATATCGCTTAGTAAATTGTTAAATATTCTAAACGTATGGAGCTGGTATTAACGCCGATTGTCTTTTCGCTTTGGTTCTAATCGGTTGCCTGGAAGTGTTCGCTTTTGGTGATAAGGCCTCCAGTTGCACGATACTGTTCTATGCATATTGTTCCGTTTATATTACTTAAGCAATAAAGTGTACTTCTTTTTCTTCTTCTTCTATTTTGTAGACACCATTATTCACTTTTTAACCATTGCTGTAGTCTCCTAGGAGTTTGAAGACTACACAGACACAACAAAAACCTCAGTCTATTGTTTTGGTATTTTCATAAGCAATTGATTGTGTTACATTATTTTATTTTGGTGAAGTTATTCATGATATTGAGAATCGAAGAGTTTTATAAATCTAAGGTCATTGTTTGTTTAATAATTTAATAATAAGAACGTTGTTTGTTAAATATGACACGATAAATATCCTTATATAAAGGCAGTCTTTTAGGAGTCCTCAAAGAAGTAAATTTGGGCCCTAAGTCGTACATGTATCGCATTTATTTAGTGATAGAGATATTCTGATAAAGATATTCTTTTTAGTTTCGATAAGATGATTGTTCCAATTTCTCAGAAATAATTGCGATAAATAATAGGTAATTAAGAAATTATAACGTTAAGAATAAGTCACGTCTTATATTTCAATATGATAGTGATTGTGATAAACTATCACTCGTTTTATATTGTCAATATTTAAACGAAAGTACAACCTTAAATTCAAAACTAGAAATTCATAAATGTTGTCGTTCGGCAGCATGTGAAAGATGATATCATATTGATAGGGAAGATGTTATCAATATTATATAATCTTTTACATGCATCTATGAAATATCAGTTGCAAACATCTAGAACAAAGCCAATAGATAACATCTACATCTACCATAAGGATGTAGGTGTATTTGTTCTGGGAACATTACAAATACGAGAAAACTTAGAATACTTTTAACGTTTTTTTATGTACCCATAGATATATTTAATAATTAGATATAGGATTTCACTATTAGAGCTATAACAAATAAATTATGAACATACTCTTTGACCGATTAAGGGTTAAAATGATTTCATTTTTGTGATTAAACGTCTTCTTACTCTTAATTTGGTTATTATTGTTTCAGTTACAAGCTACATTATTAATATCGTTATCCATAAGGATGTTAGAAAAAGAACTCGTAAATTTGATCCGCCGGTGTGTGTAGAGGGTGTTTCCGAGTTTTGAATTTAAATATGCGCTTTGCATTACGAATAATGTTAGTAAAACCTAGTCGTACATCAGTATGAGTAGGTCTATCTTAGGCAACACAACAAAATAATTTCGTTACTCTCCTCTCTAATATAGCTCGTATCAAAAACAGGGCATGCATGGAACTGTTAAGACTAGCTAAAACTGATGTTAACGTATGCACACGGTGCGCATAATTAGCCCAGACTCCGTTTCGCTTATTTTCTTTCAGTATTACGCGCCAAAACTAAATTAACACAACTAAAATACCCTGTCTTTTTCATAAAAACTGCGGCTATGTTAGAAAGATATGCAATGATATCAATATTAGGTTGGTTACTAAAATAAATGTATACGAGTATAACAGTAAAGCTGCTTTTCCACCAGAGATGTGCTATGCTTTGTTGCTACGGATGCGTCCACCAATCATATACAATGTTGCACATAGGTTAGCACAGGTGGGAATGGATGTTGCGGAAGTATCGTTCGTTCCCGCGACCCCCGGCGCAGGTGTGAGATGGAACACCGGGGTGGTTTTTAGTTAGTAGGAGTCTGACAGACCCCTCCGCCTCCCCCAAGTGCGGAGGACATCCATGCAGGATTTTCCTCCCCGGCAAAAAAAAAAAACGGTGGGAATGGATTCAACTTAGATATGTTTTTTTATATGGAAGGATGCGTGGAATGGACGTGTGCTATGGATGCTTGCTATGGATGCGTGCTATGGATTCCTGCTATTGGTCGTCGCGAGTGTTGTAGCTATGTGCAGAGCAGAGTACTTTAGTACTTAGCGGCGTCGCATCCTCATAGCACATCTTACACGCACCGCAACACATATTAGCATCAGTGGAAACGGTCACATAGTGTCGTAGCTTAGCTTTACATTCTCGCATCATAGCTGCATAGCACATCTCTGGGGGAAAGGCACCCTAATGCCCCTGATTCTAATACAGTTTCGTCAAATTATTTACACATAGACATAATTTACCATACACCTTATATTTATACTGTAGTAAAATGAACCGCATGTTCAACACGGATAAGAAAACAAGAAAATCTCTTTCATCGTGCAAAGTTTAGATCAAGATTTGAGCTATTTTTATGGTTGAATCTGAGAGTTATTTTTGGTCCGATATATTTTATATCGTGGATTTACTTTGGAAAATTATATGGAGGCGTGACTACCATTATTTATTCCTTCGCGAGATAAATCATTCGATCTTAAGATAAAATGAGCAGTAATCGTGATCAGCAGATTTGATCAATCGGCCCTCTTGATACAGAGATTCTTGTCCACTGAAACCTAAAAGTTAGACTAGATACTCATAAACCTGATTAAAAAAAAATATATTAAAATTAAAAAGAAGCATTATTTTACATCTCCATATAAAAATCTGCTGATGATTTTTCTTACGTTCGTTCGTTACTCTTATATGAGTAGTAAATGAAAAGAAAAAAACATACATACACTATGTCCGATTAAGGGTTTTAAACTATTGACTGAAGTGAGTGGTAGACTACCTTAACTACTGAGACCTCGTGTGTGTGGGAACTATAAATGGTATAGTTTTTCTGAGTTTGGGTGCACTTCGTATGCATGTTTCAATATATTTCAGCGTCATCTATTAAAAAAAAGCCAAATAAATAACATTGCATAAAATTGATGATGCAGCCCATTACTGTCTAACTGTAGTACAGACGCCAGCATATCAAGGTACCGCAATCTGTCAAATTTCCCCAATCGAAACTGAACTTTATGCTATTGTGATAAAGTAGAAAATCTATAAAAGAAATTTGACAGATTGGGGCAGCTGGATATGCTGGCGTCTGTACAAGAGCCTCCACTCAGAGTGAGACGGCATAGACAAGAGTCCACCACGCTGGCCTAGTACGAGTTGGCAGACGTCAGATGCCATTAAGAACATTCTGAAGAATTTTCATTTCGTCGCGATATTTTCCTTCATCATTTTAATTACAAGATAGTTACATTATACTATGAAATGAAATAATGAAATTTATTCAGCACTTGGGTATTTACATACACTTGTACTTGTCAAGCTCACAATGTATTACATAAACACAGTTTAAAAACAGTAATTAAAGTAACAAAATATTTTAAATTAGTCCGTCCGTGCGGTCTGTTTCGTCACATGTATTTTTAATATTCTTAAATAAATAATAAATAGCAAGTTACTAAGCATTTAGCAATAGTACATCAAATTAAAGAATTGAAAACAACGAGCAGTTGGCTAGCGCAAAAGGCTCTCAACCTGTAGCTTAATTTAAACGACTAATACCTGAGGGCACCCTTATGGGCCACATCTCAGGCGGCCACTGAAGTAAAAAGATGGAATTCGAAATGGGGGTCAGATCACTTCCACGGTATTACCGATCACGTGTTAAGGGGGCAACGCGATCCTCGGCGCTGAGGATCCTACCCTAGCTAGCCTGCGGCTTTCTCTAGCTACCTAGGTGGACCACCCGGAGAAGAAAGCCACAAAGAAACTCCGGGCTTGCTTTTTTCGTCTTCTTTTGCTTTTTGTTTTCGATTTATTTTATATCTTTTTTTAACTTTGTTTTTGTTTTTACATTGTGATTGGCTGGTATGTGGGCTAATGCACGCACAGACTAATTCTACTAATACGCTCATGAATTCGAAAATTCAGTGCCTTAGGTTTTAATTGGAAAGCATTGACTCCACGGTCCAACGATCTAATTACTAGGCTATCTCTACTTACTAAACTCGCATAACTTAACTTAACTGAAAAAACGCAAGACAATTTTTTAAACATTTTGTTCACGCCTTTTTGGAAATCTCTTGGCGACCATATCCAGCAGTGGACGCTATTCGGCTCCATGACGATGACGATTACCTACTATCAATGATATACCAACGTACTGATAGGTTGCTTACTGTCAATAAAAAGGTATGGACAGTTCCTTACTATGATAAGGTTTTGATATCCGTGCTTCGAAGTGCACGTTAAGCTTTAGATCCCAATTGTAGTCGATAGATATCAGTCGTCAAGCCATGTCGACAGGCGACTTGAAACAACTTTTACTTAGGGTAACGACCTTTCATGCGATAAAGTGAAACTGAGGTATTCAGAAAGAGATGGATATAAAGGCTTTGATATGATGTCACTTACATCCTCTATACTAGATGACTCATACAAAATCAACAGACCACAACGAAACAATAATACAAACTCATTATAAACAAATTTACTATATGTTTATTCTAGTTACAACAATGTTCATACTTCACACGTTTTTACCAATAAATTACGTTGGATACACGTGAACACTACATATAAAACCACTAAGAAACAAGGCCTCAGCTTTGTAGCAATTCAAATAACACTATCTATTTAAGACTATGTTCACTTACATCACGCGGTAAATAGTAAGTAAGTACCTAATAAAATTCACTAAGTACAAGTAAATATTTAAGGTATCTAACTAATACACAGTTCAGTGTTCACCGTTCATTGCACCTTGTTTAGAATCATCATTAGACCGCTATAGACATAACAAGAATTAGAAAGATCGCCAAAACAACAGGACACAGAGTGCCGTGGCGACTGTCTTAAACAAGCACGAAATATAGGTTTTAAAATTAATTACAAACAAAAATGAATTACTGGCAAAATCCGTATCTTATACGAGCAAGCAAGGATCTTAACAGACTATGCAAAGATTTATCACTTGACCCATGTATTACATAAAGCAGTACAGCAAGGAATATTTTTAACTTAAATTATTTTTCTGTAATATAGTATTTAAATTATGTAATATTTTTATTTAGTTAGTTGTAATTTTTTAGTTATTTATTGATTATAACTTAGGCACTGATATGTCTGTTGCTATTCGTGTAAACCTGTTATTGGCTCACTGTTGCTTAGTTTATATTTAATAGCTGTTGGTTTTCCTATGTAAATAAATAAATGGTATAGTAGTAATATATAGTAGTTAGTTTATTCTTGGCAATACTAATTTAAATCTGGTAACACTACTTCAGCGTTTGACAAAAATAAAGAAACTAACTCGAAGCGGATTGGCCATACAATAAAATACCTCTTATAGTCCGGCCAGTCCGCTTCGAGTTAATTTTTTTTAGTTTTTGATTAACCCTGAAGTAGTGTAACCAGCTTTAAATTAGTATTGCTAACAACAGAAGTGGAATAAAACCACAATATTGTGGTACCCAAGAAATGGAAAAATCAAACGAGGTGGACAGTTCCGAAGATGGCAATGAAATTATCACACTATTAAACACAACAGGGAAAAATTGGACCAGGAAAGCGATAAGTAGGAGAAATGGAGGAGGCCTTTGCCAAAGTTGGGCACACAGACCAAGTTGTCGGTGTCGCTGACTCGTCCGAGTTGCACTAGTTTAAGATATAATTTAAAGCAAATGTAAGTTGGATCTCAATAATGTTTTATGTTTTGACAGAGAAACCACAGAGACAAAGATAAGACCAATATGTAATATATCAGTTATCTGGTTTCCATAGTACTAACTCTGCTTAGTTTGGGCCCGTGTCTGAATAATGGCCCAGGATATTATTATATTATTAATAGTCGTTTTTGTTAAAGCCCAACAGACAACAAGTGCGCAATATTTTTTGTTCAACGTAATATAACACATACTTCCACACAACTAATGTCAATGCCCTTAACATGTAATGAGCTCTACATCGCCATTTAACCGAGCCTTGAGCTTATCCTCAACACATATGAAATCGATGTTACGCATAATATTATCTAATAAAACTATGCAATTCATACAAAGTGTTTACCGCAAGATAAGAACGAAGGGTAATAATATAATATTATCTCCATTTGAGCATTGAATAGATATCGCTTATTACCATTGTTTTCTGATGAGTACGTATTATGGACTTTTTATGGTCCTTTAGATATTTAGGCAGTGGTAATAAATCTATGCATCCAACCCATGCACAAAAATTTAATTAGAGACTTCAATACTCACTAAAATAAATCATACTAAAAAACAAAATACAGAACATTTCTTCGTTATTGTTCTTGTATGTATTTCTGCTTAACCTCCTGTTGAAGCCAGTAAATAAAATAAATTACAAGGAACGAATAGGTCCAAAGGTAGCACTTATTTTGTAAGAAATATCTTCCAGCCGACCCGGGAAGCATAAATTATAACGAGATACAATAATATGTCTAGGTCAATAATACACTTACATACGACAGTATAATATTTATATAAATATGTATCTACATCATCATCTTTGTATAGATGATATCCAACTTATAACATACATATATTGACGGGTCTGTTGGCGTGGTTGAAAATGCTTGTTTTTCACGCCGGAGATCGTAGGTTCGATTGTCCTGATTCTGGGTGAAATTATCTATACATAGACTCACGCCTGTTTCCTAGGGGTGTAGGCAGAGACAACAGACTTCCATTTTCCCGATTTATCACACCTCATTCGCCTCATTTACTTTCATTATATTCTTCATACATGCTCGCCAGTTTAGGGTACTTCTGACCTAGCCTTTCTGAGAAGGTCTCCGATTTGGTCAGAGAATGTTCTACGAGGTCTTCCCCTTCCGGTTGTGCCATCCATCCAATTATCTATATAAGTATATATTTACAAAAGTAGTATATAAGTTATCTGGTTTCCTTAGTACAAGCTCTGCTTAATTTGGGATCGGATATTATCTTAATCGGATTATTAACACACTAAAGTGTACATAAGGATGAAATGGAAAGTTAGCGATTTGTCACTAGTCTAATAAAAGAGTCAATAGAATTGAAGTTCCGAATAATTGGCGGAAGAGTTTTACAGCCAGACCACAAGAGCAGTAAAGTAGTAGGAATAGAAGTCAGTTTTGTGGCCTGGTCATTTTAGGAAGGATTTCAGGTTTCAGGAGAGATCTGAAAGGAGCATCAGGTCCAGTTTTAGAGGACAACCACTCTGGTTTCTTAGTTAATATTCGGTAAGATGGCGTAAAAAGCGTCTTAAATGCGTTAAGAAATTTCGAATGGATTGTATAAATTCGAGACAGAACCACGGTGCGATGGCGGAGTAGTTAACGCGCATGGCGCGGGATACCCCGTGGTCGTGGGTTCGATTACCTTTGCACTTTAATTTATACAATACACTTTAAAGATGTCCTAAATAAATATAGGTATTCATTGAGACTATAGTTGTGTCTTTGACTAAATTGTGGGATGTTAATAAAAGTTGCATGAGGTAATACAAAACTGACTAAATATAAATATTCCTAGGTAACCGGACATTTCCTACAGTTTATATAATTATTTTGTTATGCTTATAGACTTTATTACTTTATTTATTATAAAATAAAAAAAATAAAATAAAAAAGGTTTTTATTCACGTAGACTTTAAAAAAGCGCTTGTAAATAGTCAGAACATGTTTGTAGTAATATAGTTGTATACATTAGATATTATTTCTAGTAACATAGATATTTAGGTACATCTTGTATGAAAACATTTATAAAATTTATTTTATTACAGAAATGATATTTAGCTAGCTCGTATCAAGTTATTGTCAAGAGATTATGTTTAATTATCTAGTTTAAGTCTAATATTTTTACTAATATGTAGTAAAAATATTAGACTTAAACTAGAGTCAATGGTTCTGTCTATATTAAAGGTATTATTATTATGACGGACCTTGTGTTAATAACGACGGTCGCGCTTTAATGCTACCACCGGATCCAATGCGCCCCAACTGAGAAGACCCAGCGAAACAAACTCAGTGGGTTCATCTACTACCGGTTTCAACACGACCCAGTTGAGACGGTCCGGCGAAACATGCTCAAGCGGGCATGAACACGGGATTTGGTCCAATTAGAGTAATTATTTAGTAGGCAACACAATATATGCTCGATCGGTTGTCTGAATGCTTATTATTTTAGATTATATTTAGGTATACAAAAGAAAAACTTCGAAACAATAACATTATTCATTTTGAGACAGAGTCAATAATTTTAAATTAAGTATATGATAGCAATCATTTACAGATAGTTCACGTAACACAGCAGATCAGTCATGTCTATATGGCTACAAGATCTCCAGCGAGCAATGTGCAGGTAGGAAGTGAGAGCCAGACGTCTTTGTCATCGATGTACTCTTTAGTGGTGTAATAACCCCTAGCCATAAGTACACGTTTAATATGTGTTTTAAAACTTGTGTCAGGCAGATCAGTAACTCTTTTTATTAGAACTGTCAGTTAAAACATTTATATTAATAGAAAATTAGACAAGCATGTTCGTTACGGCTACGATAAGCATATCCAAGGCAATATTATTATATTTTGATTACATTCAGTCAAAAAAGTATCGGGTATGGATGATTGTTTATGGTTCCAAATTCAAATTTTAGTATTTTTTGTTGTTGTTAGATGGGCACAACTGTTTTCCATTTTGACGCGGAGTTTGAGTTGCATCTGTTATTTATATTAAATACAGTGCTGGTTTTAGTAATCTATATATATAAAAATCAATGCCACTTTTCGTTGTAATGTTATAACTCAACAACGCCTTTACCGATTTGGCTAATTTTGGTCTTGAATTATTAGGGCAGGTTTGTACGTAGAGAAAATTTAAAAAAAGTCTTGAAAAAGTGTAAAATCAACATCTTTTAGCAATTTAAAATATTTGTTTGAATAAATGAAGTTTATATTTTTTTATTATTATGCCTTATACGTAGCGAAGCACGTACCTGGCCGCTAGTATCATATATAGTGTGTTTTGCGAATTTCATAATGGACAAAAATATCGAACAAAGAGTTTGTCTTAAATTTTGCATCGCTAATGGATTTTCGTGTTCGGAGTCACTGAAAATGTTACAGAAGGCTTACTCGTGACTAAACACTAAAACTCGTGCTTATGAGTGGTTCAAAGCGTTTAAAAGCGGTCGAGATATGATGAAAGATTTGCCTCGCTCTGGTAGGCCATCAACGTCTGCAACTGAAGTTAACATCGCAAAAGTGAAGGAAATAGTGACTGAAAATCCTCATTCAACTCTGAGAGAGATAGCCGCCGAACTTTCTGTATCTCACGAGTCGATTCGTACCATTTTAACTAATCATTTGGGTATGAAACATGTTGCCGCTCGGCTAGTCCCAAAAGATCTGAATTTTCTCCAAAATCTCAATCGCATGCAAGTCGCTGAGGACAGGGTAGAACGAGTCAATTCCGACCCAACATTCATGAAACGCATTGTTACTGGTGACGAGACGTGGGTTTACGAGTTTGACATGCAAACTAGTCAACAAGCTTTAGAGTGGCGCCTTCCAACTGAACCGAAACCGAAAAAACCATGCCAAAGTCGATCAAAAGTCAAAGTCATGTTGACTGTTTTCTTTGACTATCGCGGTGTTGTGCACTCTGAATTCTTACCGGAAGGTCGAACGGTAAATAAAGAATATTATTTGAGCGTTATGCGGCGTTTAAGAGAGCAAATTCGACTAAAAAGGCCAGATTTGTAGAAAGAAAATTCTTGGATTTTGCACCACGATAATGCGCCTTCGCACAAGGCCATCATTGTGAACGAATTTTTGACCAAACACTCAACAAATACCATCCAGCAACCATCATATTCACCAGATATGGCTCCAGCTGACTTCTTTCTTTTTCCTAAACTCAAATTACCACTTCGTGGTACCCGTTTTCAATCGGTAGAAGACATAAAGGATAATTCGCGGCGAGAACTGAACTCAATTCCGAAAGCAGCGTTTAAAAAATGTTTTGATGAATGGACTATTCGTTGGCGTAGTATCGTTTCTGAAGGAGCATACTTTGAAGGTGATAAAATAAATTTGGATGAATAACAAACATTTTGTATATTATTGATCTTTTCCCGGTACTTTCTTGACAGAGTAGTACATTAGAAAGTAACGATAGATGACATAATAACTTTTTTTAAATCTTTCTACCGATTTCTACAAAGGATTTGAATAAAATTTAGAAAGAACGATTCTGAAAGCTTTCCCCATCGAGTAATAAATATATAACTATTAAAATCGGTTTTGAATCATTGGAGAAACAGCGTCAAGTTCAAAAAAAGATCGAATTGATAACCTTTTTGTCCTTGGTTTGTAAATTGGTCTTGTGGTTAGTATCAGTGACTGCTAAACCAGAGGTCGTGTGTATGACTTATTCATCGACCCAGAACAAATCTTAGTGAGATAGCAACGGCAATTGTTCTGTAATTATCGGTGTAATTTATCTATAATATATATGAATTTAGAAAATATGAGTATGTTTATAAGTTGCCTGGTTGCCATAGCATAGACTCTGCCCATTTTGCAGTGTGTTAGTTGTCCAAGACATTTAATCATATCACGAACATAAAGGCACGAACCAAATGTAGGTATCATAAAACGGGGTAAATAGAAATCCAGGGGTGAAGAGAAACTGGGTACAAAATCTTACTTATATACGAATATTGGATATTGTATATTGTAATTTTTCTTTCCACCCATTTGTAGCGTATGGGAACTGACGATTAATGATTTGTTTAATTGGTGCCATAGATTATAGTGTCGTCCAGGCCGAATTTCGACCACGGCGGCCAGTCTCAATGGAGACTAGCCAACTGTGCAGGACATATTATAGTGCACAAGTGTGTGCGCAAACACAGGGGCACTTTCTATTCCATCACTCTCATGATCCAATGGGACGACGAGCGACACGACCGGAAAGAGGTCAGGTACAGGACCGATGGCTTCACGTGCTCGCCGAGGCACTGGGGTATAATACCGCCAACTCCCAGACTTCGGGCTGATACTAAGAAATTTTTCTTTTTACAGAATAATCCCTAAATTACTTTTTGGTCCGCCCGGGATATGAACCCAGTTTCTCCTTATCTGCGGTAGAACACGCTACCGCTAGACCATCGGGGCATAGATTATTGTACTTATGACTGCAGATTTTATTCCAATATAAGTGTATTTCAAATTTTAGCAAACTTTGTAGCCCACAGAAAAGTGTCCCTTTAAAATGATACTTATCGCATGGGCAGTGGGCGTCTAATGACTACATGAGGCAACGACAGCCTTCCAAAGTACGTAAACGCTCAGAAATTAAACCACTTTGGCAGTCGCCTGCTTAACTTCGCCTAACACTTACAGAGCGGTGAGTGCACTAGATACGAGCGTAAAATGAAGTTCACTGTTATATATAACACGTCCAACCAAATGTATTATTATCACGTTAGATGAGGTAACGGATGACCCAGATTGCGGATCATAAGGAATAGCCTGCGAGAGGCTTGCTTGGAGTTAGCTACCCTATCAGAATAAACGTGAGTTAGCTACGGTTCGTATTCCACTCACGCCTCTCGTGACGAAGAGGAATGCTGAAAGGAATCCCGCAGTCCGGACTGAAGGTGAATGTGCGCTGCATTCACCTTCAGTTGTGGCGGTTTAAATGGCTAACCTGCGGCACTCCGACATAGTCCATGCATTGCCTCCTTATCAACGGACGGTACCACCACAAAAGTATTAAGTCGTTACAATTTTTTTTTCTGAAGGCAGAGAAAGAATGAGCAAAGCGCACTATCATCATATTGGCCTGTTGGCGTGGTTGGAAATGCTTGCTTTTCACGCCGGAGGTCGTGGGTTCGATTCCCACCCAGGACAGATATTTGTGTGCATGAACATGTCTGTTTGTCCAGTGTCTGGGTGTAATTATCTATATAAGTATGTTTTTACAAAAGAAAAGAAGTGTATATAGTATATCAGTTATCTGGTTTCCATAGTACAAGCTCTGCTTAGTTTGAAAGAATGAGCAAAGCGCACTATCATCATATTGGCCTGTTGGCGTGGTTGGAAATGCTTGCTTTTCACGCCGGAGGTCGTGGGTTCGATTCCCACCCAGGACAGATATTTGTGTGCATGAACATGTCTGTTTGTCCAGTGTCTGGGTGTAATTATCTATATAAGTATGTTTTTACAAAAGAAAAGAAGTGTATATAGTATATCAGTTATCTGGTTTCCATAGTACAAGCTCTGCTTAGTTTGGAATCAGATGGCCTTGTGTAAATAATGTCCCAGGACATTATTTATATCACTCGATCTCACTCTACGATAAACGAGTTGTGAACCTATTTAGGTAATAGGTGCTTTATGGTATGTAAAAGACGGTACTTACTTTCTCTTAAGTATTATTCAAAACCTAACATTAAGTAAAATTAAATCATGTCACGAGTTACACCTAGACTCAGTTTCGCAATCGTTGTTACGCAGACTGTAATCGATGGAAAAAGCAAATGTTTTGATAGTTGCATATCTGATTATGTTTAAGTATTTTTATTAGTATTTATTTAAATTTATAACTAGAAATATATATTTATAAATATATAGGTAAAAGGGCACAAGGTACAGACGCCAGCACATCCAGCTACGCCGATCTGTAAAATTTCTTTTATAGATTTTCAAGTTTATTACATAAGGTTCACTTTCAATTGGGGAAATTTGACAGATTGGGCTAGCTTGATGTTCTGGCGTCTGTACTACTTATTCTAGCAGACATAATAATGTATGTGTGTGACCTAGTAGCCTAAATTTAATGGTTATGTTTTTTTATTCATTCTGGAGCCAATAATTCAGTTAAGTGTTTATAGTTATTTACGTTGAATGAGGGTATTGTTAAGTCTACTCTTGGATCTATTCCCCTGAAGTGTGCTTTGAATATCTTAGAAGACTTCCATAAATTACGGGCCCGTTGGCGTGGTTGGAAAATGCTTGCTTTTCACACCGGAGGTCGTGGGTTCGATTCCTACCCAGGACAAATATTTGGGTGCATGAACATGTCTGTTGGTCCTGAGCCTGTAGTATATCAGTTATCTGGTTTCCATAGTACAAGCTCTGCTTAGTTTGGGATCAGATGGCCATGTGTGAATAATGTCCCAGGATATATTATTATTATAAATACACACAGTGAAAATTTCAACCGTCATCTATTACAGTTCATGAGGTACAGCCCCCTGACAAAGTGATAGACGAACGAACAGCGGAGGCTTCGTGTATTTTCCAAGTTTATCTATTCATGTGCAGGTTTCTCTTCTTCTGACCCAATTAAAATTACTCAATATCTTCTATGTGTTTTACTTATCTTATACCTGAATTAAATTTACTTAAATGTAGGTACATTTTGGACGCGAAGCAAATGGTGTCGCAATGTTGTACAAATATACATATCGCATGTAAGTAATGAGCAAATGAATAAGTCATACGCTTTTTTGCAACAAAGATGAGACAATTATCGCACAATAGTTGTGAGTCATTTAGAGGTAAATTCCCTTTATTAGTCTTTTGTCACAATATGACGTGTAGGTATCAGAAGTTTGACGCCTATATTTGGAAATCTGAATATCGGTTGGGTAAAGGGGGTAAATAATAATATTCTGGTACATTATTGACACACGGCCATCCACCGTCTTTTACATACCATAAAGCACCTATTACCTAAATAGGTTCATAACTCATTTATCGTAGAGTAATATATAAACAATAATATCCTGGGACATTATTTACACACGGTCACCTGATTCTAAACTAAGCAGAGCTTGTACTATGGAAACCAGATAACTGATATACTACTTTTCCCAAACTAAGCAGACCTTGTACTATGGAAACCAGATAGCTCATATACTACATACCTTTACTACTTTTCTTTTGTTATTGCATACTTATATAGATAACTAGCTGAGCCCCGCGGTATTACTCGCGTTAGATTTTATAAATTATCACAGCTCCACTATCTTAAGGAAAGATTTGAGTTCCTATGTGATTCCCATTTGAGGCCCTTAAGATCATCGGAAAATCTGCAACTTAAATTATCGGGACATTCCACAGATTTCCTCGATAAATCATTTACGGTTCAAGCAGCTCGTTAGTGGAATGCCCTGCCGTTGCCTATAAGACGCCCTCAGTCTATTAACACTTTTAGGAATTCAGTAAAGAATCACATATATATATATATATATATATATATATTTAGTCTATGTATTTGAGTATTTATTTATATTGAATTTATAGTTATTTTACCGTACATTGCTAGCCACTTTTCTCAATTGCTAATCTAGTCCATCCAACGGTTGTCTGGAAGAAATCGCTCTTATGCGATAAGACCGCCAATTGTACATAAATTGAAACTATGTCTATACATATTAATTTTATACCTATCTATCTATCTCCTCCCCCGTAGGTGATGGCGTGATAATATGTAGCCTATATGTTGACCCGACCTGTTAGTAATATTTACGCAAAATTTGAAGTAAATCCATGCAGTACTTTTTGAGTTTAGCCCGGACATACATACAGACAAACAGATAAACTCACAAAAATTCTAAAAACTATATTATTGGTTTAAAAAAAAATTCAGTGTACAGTTTTGACTTTCCTACGATTTTATTATATGTATAGATTAGGATTTGAATTTGGAAACAAAATACAAACGTGTTCAAATTGTATTTACTAATATATACTTGAATTTATTTTCAACTTATTGCACAAAACTGTACACAGACGGAATTCTCTAAAAATTCTCAAAGGTATTCTCTACCAGTCAACCTTTGGGTGGTACAGAGATAACATGGTAAGTGCACTATAGATATAAAACTCTAATAACTTGATATATAATAAAAACTACTAAAATATTACATAACTACATACATAAACTTATGTTAATATGATTCTATTTATTGATAAGAAGCTAAATTGGAAAATACATATTGATTTTCTAAGTAAAAAAATCAGTAAATCGGCATACGCATTGTATACATTGTCAAATATAGTATATACGGATGCTCTTCTTTGTGCTTATTACGGTATTGTTGAATCCCACTTACGATACGGGGTCATCTTTTGGGGTAACTCAACCGAAAAAGAAACAGTGTTTAAAGCACAAAAAAGGTGTATTAGATCAATGTTTAAACTTAAAACTATTGACAGCTGTGAGCCATATTTTAAAAAATATAAAATTTTGACTTTACCATGTCTGTACATCTTAGAAGTGGCGATATTTGTGAAGACAAATCAGGGACTTTTTGAACGTAAAGCTGACATAGCTCCTAGAAATAGACGTGACAATAGTAAACTGTGTCTCCACACTGCTAAAACAACATTAATGCGCAAAAGTGTCTACTACATGGCGCGAGTTATATATAATAAATTACCTAGGTGTTGGAAGGACTTAAATGTAACAATGTTTAAAAATAGACTACGGGAGCTGTTACTTTCTAAAGCGTATTATTGTATAAATGATTTTTTAAATGAGAAAGATTTGTAAATTTAGTTTTAATTGACAATGCTATTGTAATTATTGACTAAACTTATTTGATTTATTGCGCGTTTTTAATTTATGGATATTGTATTAATTATTTAATTTATTGACATTGTAAAACTTATTTTATTGATTGACATTGAGATATTCTATTGATTGTTACTTCGTAAAAGACATAGAAATTATAATTACATTTGTTTTATAGATAGTTAATGCGCAATTTATAGGAATTTATTTTGTGTTAATTTTTTGCATGCCAGCAGGTAAAGTATGGCTGGACTTTTATTTATATTCAATAACATGCACCATGTACCCATACTTGCGAAATAAAATATCTTTATCTTTATCTTCTAGTTTCTTTGTGAATGTGACCAGGAGGTAATTTTAAATGTAAATCGATCCTAGCCATTCTGATTTTATATGTTTAATCCAGTTTAAAAATGTATAAGGCCGACCAATCTGGGGTAGGCGCTTTGCGTTAAGCTACGTACTATACACGATGGCAGATCAAATTTAGCATCCCCTTGCTAACACAACTTACGGAGGATTTAGGCGTTATCCATCAGCTTCGTTTTCTAGAAACAAGGCTGACTGATATGTTCACATTTGCATGTCTATTGATCTGACAGTGTGTATCGTTCGTAGCTTAACGCAGAACGCCTACCCCAAATTGGTAGAGGATACTGATTCAAGACCCGCCGGACGGTTAAATTTATATTTTTTTTCCCATTTTCCCATTTTTGAGATTAGATCTACGATTTCCATTGCGAAAAATGCTGTTAAATGAAAATTTTACAAAGATCAATGTTTGCATTCCCTTACAAATTTCGATAACTGTATAAAACCTTAATTTGTAATCCTATTTAGACCAAAATTTATACGGGATCCTTGCAAAACATTCCTAATGCCTAGAATCAAAAGAATTATCTGAATCTGTTCACATATAAGGGAGAAATCTTACAGTCGAATTGGTAAAAATATATATTAGTATATTAAAGAATTACAGTTCTTATATATTCTACTCCATAGTCATTATTTCGTTTCTTTTATTATAAATTCTTTCAATAACCATCCATTTTGATGTTACACCCTTGACGGCCACGTTTATCCATATTTATTTTATCCATACCCAAACTCGCGTTAAATTACCCTTGAAACACGAATGTTTTACAAGCCTCATAATGTTAAAATTATACTTTTACTGTATTTTTAACTAAAACAAACATGTGCATCAAGCACGTAATTATTAAATGCATATTATGTAGAAAATTTATGGACCTTTATTTTAATTATGATCTGATGTTTTAAATAATTAAAAACTGTAAAAAATTAAAGTAATACTAACTGTACTTTTAGTAAAAAGCATGCATACAAAGCTACATGTAATTATCGCGTTTTATTTTAGCTTTAATTAGCATAATATTAAAGATGTTACAATACTACGTTTATACAGCAAAAATTAACGACTGAGGTCGATCTAAGGTCCAAACGGAATAATAATAACTGAAAATCTATAAATACATATAAAAATCAATGCCACTTTTCGTTGTAATGTTATAACTCAACAACGCCTTTACCGATTTGGCTAATTTTGGTCTTGAATTATTCGTGGAAGCCCAGGGAAGGTTTGTACGTAGAGAAATTTAAAAAAAATGTCTTGAAAACGTGTAAAATCAACATCTTTTAGCAATTTAAAATACTTTTTTGTTTGAATAAATGAACTTAATAATGATTTTTTTATTAGTATGCCTTATACGTAGCGAAGCACGTACCGGGCCGCTTTGGTATGCTTGTTTGTAATGAATAAACACAAAAACTACTTAATAGATTTTTAAAAATCTTTCACCTATAGGAAGATACCTTATCAACGCGAAACATGAGCTAAATTAGAAGTATATTATTAAGAAACATAAAGATCGTTAGGAAAATGACAATAACGTAATCAAAGGTACCAAATTTTGTCTATGAACGTTATTATTCAGTGGGCGCTACAAAAACGATTGATGGTATAAAATAACAAACAAATTGTTTATAGTACTCATCGTTACCGACAAAAAATGCGTGAAATTTATGTATCGAACTATTATAGAAAGGTTAAAATAACAGATTTGATTAAAAAGACAAATTTATCTTTCTAGTATCTATTAACCCGTGCGAAGTTAGCGTTTTAGGTAGCTATAAATATTTACGAAGTATTTAAACCTAGAAAATCAAGAATAGCCTTGTACTTAATTACATTTTTATTTTAATATCTCAGACAATGGCGATATTTATAGGTCATCATTTATTGATATCATTATCTCAACACACAATAACACAGCCACTGAACCGTTGCATAATAATTTATCGTCATCAAAACATTGCACGTTACAAACATTAATTAAACTAACTTTATTAGTAAACAAACCTGCAGTATAGTATCTGTCAACCATGTCCTTATATCGAAGGGCGCTGTTGTATTGTTCTCCATCATGGTTGTTAATTCCGGCAACACAGTTGTAAACTCCATCATTTCGGTCACATTCATATTTAAAAAAAAAACACTGGCTGCATACAGCGCTGCCTTTGCCCGTATTAAAGAAGAGACTGCCGCAAAAACGAACTGTCACTTGTCACATCGCGCGCCAATGCATATCATAAAAACTGATAAGTTTTGTTCAAATATCTTGATAAATTAAATATTCCGTACACCTTTTCTTCGGTGTAACTTAATTGGTTTGACAACAGTCGGACGCGACCGCACGCGTTGTGCTACGCGCCTCGACTACTCGCGTGTCAAACTAAACAGAAACTATCAGGAATAGCCAAGTAAACAGGTATGTAAATACTGTATCTACATCTATTTTTAGACGAAAAAAAAATATTGATAATCTGCCAAAACTGTCTGGACACTTTATTAAGCTTTCATGCGGTTCCAGGCGTCTGATGTTTTGGCGGTAATATTTGACGTCACTTAACGAGATTAAAGTATGGAATGAAAATAAACCAGGCACACTTTTCCTGTTTAGATTTATGTTTTTTATGGCATCAAGACTGTTTAGATTACACGGGTATAATTTTATGGACGCAAAGAAGGTTATATTTATGTAAATAATCTTTAACTCTGTATCGGGCAGTAGGTATGTTTCTAATTGACTGGTTTTATAGTTTAACTCAATATCATACAGTTCAAAGTATGGTGTCCAATATATCGACAAAGTGTAAATATCAAAAAGTTAAACAACAAAAATGGAAATTATTTATCTTGTATTTCAGATCAGCGTAGAACATTAATTTGAAAAATATTACAGTACCTATTCAGCTGAACTGGATACTAAATATAAATCCCCTGACCACTAATATGTTAGTTACTTGTGCATAAATTGTAGCTATGTAGCATTAAGTAATTTAGAAATAATAAAGCTATGCTATACAAGCAGCTTTTCACGATCTAAACTAAATACTTTAATAGGATTCAATAAATTAGTGGTCATGGTTGAAATCAGTTGTTCAGACTTATAATTTGATCCAGACCAACATTATATTTCTTAGATTGAACACTTGTGTTAGAGTCTAGCTTTAAAGTCACCAACATTTCTTTCCCTATTTCAGGCAGAAATTCATTTATTTTTTAAGTTATACGGACCGAACCGACAGCTTGTAGCACGAAGAGGCTCAGTCATTAAACCACTTTGGCTGTCACCCATCTATAGACTGACCGCGAGCCTAGTTGCTTAACCTCGCCAATCACTTACGGACCGGTGAGAACATCTGGCTATCAGCGCATCTTTGCTCTACTGCCATTGCTACTTGTATCCTCTTCCTAGTTAAGTCTTGGTGTTTAGGTATTATTTAGCAAAATACATAGGTGAGAATATCCTACTTATATTATAAACCCGAAAGTTTGTAAGTATGGATGGATGTTTGTTACTCTTTCACGTAAAAACTACTGAATGGATTTTAATGAAACTTTACAATAATATAGCTTATACATCAGAATAACATATAGGCTATAATTTATAGTTTAACGCGGGTGAAACCACGGGGCACAGCTAGTGTAGTTTTATTTGAAAATGTACGAGTATATACAACCCTTCACTTGAATTCCTCAGAATCAACTTCGCCCCTATGATTAGACACGGTTAGATGTTACTCTTCAACTTTCGTCCAAGGTTAATAACCACTTTCAATAATGTCGACCTTGTTCATGATGGGCAGTGCCGAAGACAAGCTAGCCGTTTCGCGGGACATATTCAAATATACGAGACTGTGCGCAAACACAGGTGCCATGTAATACGTCACTCGCATAATTAGATGGGATGGGCTAGCTCTGGCACAACCGGAGAATTTCGGCTGAAGGATCGATAAGGTCGCGTGCTCAACAAGGCACGGAGACATCGGTGCAGTAAATATCTGTTTTAGGGTTGCTAGTGATCATAATTTTCATTTGCAGAAACAGACAAAAACATTTGGGCTTCATTTTGCGTTTCAACATGCTTATCAATGGGATAACCAAAACTGGAAATGAGGCGTATTTATCGCAACAGTTAAATATAAGATATATATTAAGATAACAATATATAACTGTTACAAACAAACTCATTCGATAGTCACAAGTTTTTTTTCTAATCAAGCGTAAGACAGTTATCTTACAAGATAAAACTGGTAAAGGCACGTATAAACTGTGACTGGTTTAGGAGTCCCTATTAGAGCTGTCACAAGCTCTTTCCTTTTCTCACATAGGTATATCACCTTAGATACCTATGCGAGAAAAGTTTGGTTTCCGGCCCAGAAAGAATGACAGGGCTACCCTATACAATCCCGTGGGTGTCGTAAAAGGCGACTAAGGGATAAACCAAGTAGTCGGGCAGCAGCCCCTCCTGTGTTTTAACTACCACCTAACCGGTTACCAACTCGCTCGCCAAACGCGGTGACCACGACAAACCTGGAGAGGTGTGTCGTAGACACCGCTCTGTCACGTTCAATGGCAACGTTTTAGAAACCTTTGGGGGAGGCCTGTCCAGCAATGCACGATATTAGGCTGCTGATGTAATGTGAGAGAAGTTCGGATATGAAGGTTTCTAGTTCTGTTAGTACGATCGGTTACACGCACATTTTTACGAAATAGCTTCGTCCCCATCGATCCTATGCCAAACTAAAGCATAATAATAATAATAAATATTATAATTGAATAGTTTAGCTATAATGAATTTGCTTAAAAAAATAAGCTAATTCATAATCGTATTTTTTATTGGTTTTTCAATTATATACAACGTACTATTGTGAACCCACACAATACTATTTTATCAAGTCATTCATAAAACATTCTAAAAATAGCTGTTACAGTAAACAGGTTTTATGAAATAACAGATTGTTATTTAAAACACTTTTTAAGAACTTCTATTTATATGAAATAGGAGTGCCCGTAATACGACTTACCTGTTACAACCCACTCCTAGCCAAGACTACTTTCAAACTTCTCTATACGAATATCCCTATAAACAGTATGATTAAATTATTATAATATTGACGCTTCACGTTGCACACAAATTATAAACTCCACAATCATTGTAATTAACGCTTGCTAAATTTACGTAACTTACTTGTCGACATCCGGATCAAAGGACCAACATAAAGTGGTAGCAAGTTTCAACTAGGTACTTCGTTAGTTCGGCGGGTTTTGTCTGGCTTAAGCCAATGTCTTCGAACAAACAGACAAGACGTCTGGACAAGATGATGGTGATAGAATCAGATCTATACCGCTGATAAATAATATTATGATGGACCAATGATCATGTGAGGGTCGCCGGTGTCGCCGAACTCGGGTTGCTTAAGACTGGGAAATTGTGGAGATCTTTGGGCAGGGCTTCGTCCAGCAGTGCACGTTTTCGGCTGATATGATGGTGAATGAATAATAATATTACTAAAAGTTTTTGTGTGATTCGTGAGCGTTCGAGAGTAGTATAAACTACAGCAAATAAAAGAATGTATAAATGCGAATATAAGTTAATTTGTTATGCTGTTTCGCCTTAACTACTCAACCGATCATCACAAACCTTGTTAGAGCCATTATCTCTAAATCTGTTCCCGAGGGATAAAGTGAGTGAAACTGCAGGCAAAAAGCTATTTAAACTATAAAACTTATCGAAAAGACTAAGGCTCAGAAAATATGGAATAGTTTAGTTTGAGCCATAACATGCACACAGGCATCGTCGATAAATCAACGGTTTTTAAACGCGGGAAATTCCCCCAATGAGTAGTCCTGAAATATTATATGTTCATACTTTCATAGTCTGTACCATGATTAACAACATAATTGGAATCGTGCCACCGGGAGAACTCGCATTATTATGGAAATTTTCGAGAAAAATATCAAAATCAAATGCAATTAAAATTAATATTTTCAAATTCATTCTTTTTTTATATCACAGGACGACAAACGAGCGGTGGGTCAACCGATGGTAAGTGATCACCGCCGCCCATGGACACTCGCAACACCAGAGGGGTCGAGGGTGCGTTGCCGGCCTTTAAGAGTCAGCAAACAAGTGTTTCTGACCCTTCCCTCCACCCCGATGAGCTCTGGCTTATTTAAATTCGGAGATGCGTTTAACGTTAAAGTGTGTCTGATGTGTCTGTAGGTATATGTCAATCGTGTTAGCGTAGAGGGATCACGGGTCAAGTTATGTTCTAGGGATTCTTTCGGTAAGAATAACTTCCAATAAGAGTCTGGGAGTCGGCGGTGTAACACCCCTTTGCCTTGGATAGTACATAAAACGTCGCCCCTGCACCTAATCTCTCCCCGATCATGTGAAATTGCAATGTCATTTGACATTTCGCGCACATACTAAGGCGTTATGAAATGTTTTGCGTAGTTGCGACAGGTGTTAGAAGCGTGCGTGCATAGTAGGTGATTTTAATTTAAGTTGTATTGATTGGAGCTTGGCAAGTGCCCCGAATAATGGATACTCGCCACCCGGCGTGAGTCAATTACTTACTGACTTTATTCATGCACACAGGTTCATACAACTAAACCATGTGACCAATAAGTCAGGACGTATATTGGATCTTGCACTGACAAATTTAACATCGTGCACAGCTGATGATGCTTTAAGTTACCTTAGCGTTGTCGACTCGTTACATCCACCTTTGGAGATAGTTATAAAATTGGATATTGACGCCAGGCTTCCTTACAAAAATGATAACCACAGATTAAACTTTCACAAGCTAGATTATGAAAGCATTCGTAAAATTCTTAACGAACTCGACTGGGAAACATTATTCCATGACTTAACTGATGTCAACGAAATGGTTAGTTTATTTTACGATATTATTAATAAAACAATAAAAGATCAGCAATCACCCAAACGTGTCTCGAAACGCAAATTTCCTCCTTGGTTTGACAAAAATCTGATAAGAATGCTAAGAGAAAAGGAGAAGATAAGAACGCGATATAAAATATATAAAAATCCAAGGGATGCACTGGAAATTAAATTACTTAATAAGCGATGCTCATTTAAATCTACTAATTGCTATAATACTTATGTTTCTAAAGTTGAAAGCGAAATCTGTTTAAACCCAAAACATTTTTGGACCTATATTAAGGATAAACGGGGCGGTGCAAGTTGTTTCCCGCTGACAATGTCTGATAATACGACAACATCGTCTAGCGGAGATAAAATATGCGAAATGTTTGCTTCTCACTTTGCTTCCGTTTATACTAACTTAAGTACTACACGCAATTTACCGGTTCCAGATTACCTTTCAAACAAAGCGAATAGTAGTCTATTCCTAACAGCACCTACCTTTGAGCATGAAACCTTACTCACTAAGTTAAAGGCTTTGGATAGCAGAAAAGGTGCTGGCCCAGATGGCATCCCTCCTATCTTTATTGTTAAGTGCGCTGATCAATTAGTGTTTCCATTATTAATGATTTACAATAAATCTCTCCGTACTGGCATATTTCCTGACATATGGAAAAAAGCTAAGGTAGTCCCTGTTCATAAAGGGAATGAAAAGGATCTTATAGTCAATTACAGGCCTATATCCATTCTATCCACACTTGCTAAAGTTTTCGAATCTCTGGTATGTCCTCACTTACAATCACACCTCAAACTTCATTTAAGCGACTCTCAACATGGCTTCATGGGATCTAGGTCCACATGTACCAATCTTGCCGTTTTTACAGAAACCTTGTTTGAGGCTATTGACCGCGGCAAGGATGTGGACGTTATTTATACGGATTTTAGTAAGGCTTTCGATCGCGTTTCTCATCCAATCTTAGTGGACAAACTAAGAGCATATGGCATTACTGGTACTCTCCTTAATTGGTTAAACTCTTACCTACAAAATCGCTTTTTCTTTGTGGCAGCTAGTGGATACCAATCTAGTGTCTTCAAAATTACTTCCGGTGTTCCACAAGGCTCTCACATCGGTCCAATTTTATTTAATTTCTTTGTTAATGATATCCCGCTCAATTTAAATTTTTCTCAATATTATATGTATGCGGACGACCTTAAATTTTGTAGAACTATTGAATCCGAGGATGATGTACGACTTCTTCAAAAGGACATCGATATGCTGGTCAAATGGTGCGATGATAACAATATGAGCTTAAATGTCAAGAAATGTTACCATGTTAAATACTCCAGGAAAAGAAATTCAGTCCTATCTGCTTATCACATTCGTACTGATGTCATTAAAAAAGTGGATGAGATCATAGATTTGGGTGTTCTTTTCGACAGTAAGCTGACATTTGTACCCCAGGTAGAAATGGTAGTCAAAAAAGCTTCTCGTATTCTTGGTTTTGTCATTAGAAACATAAGAGGTTTCCGGAACAGTAGGACGAAAATAGTTCTATACAATTGCCTTGTCCGCAGTATTTTGGAGTACTGCAGTACCATCTGGAGGCCTCACTATTCCACTCATAAGTTAAGGTTGGAAAGAATACAGAAAAGGTTTCTCTGGCACTTATCATTTTCCTCCGGGATAGCCAAGAAGAAAAAGTCGTATGAGACAAGACTAACTCATTTCAAAATGGTATCCCTGGAGAAACGTCAAAATATAACCGATTGCCTTTTCTTATTCAAAGTACTGAGATCAAAGATCGACTGTCCACCTTTACTTGAAAAAATTAAATTTCAAGCTCCCGCTAGATGTCCGCGTACTCCAATAACACCCCTGCATCCTCCCCTTCGTAGAACCGTAATAGGTGCTAGTTCCGCCATTCCTCGAATCTGTAGATTGCTTAATAGCTACAGTGACCTGGTGGATATACATTTTGACTCGTTTTACAGTTTTAAGAAAGTTACACTAAATGCGCTATAATAACTAACTTTGTATCTTTACCAGTTTTAAATTGTTGTGTGCATTTTTTTTTTCTTTTGTGTTGTATCTGTTTGTTTAATTTAATTTAAATTCCTTTAAATTTTAATAACTGAATAATGTGGTTATGTCTGTTTTCTTTGTTTTTCTTTTTGTATCTTTTTTATAATGATGTATGTTTCATTTATACATGCGGTGCTTACCTGTCAGTGATTGTTACACTAGACTTGTTTATAAACATTGTATCCTGTAATCTGTAAGAAGTGTAAACAATTGTTGGTGAGCCAATAAATAAATATAAATAAATAAATATAAATATAAATTACAACTATTTTTATCAACATGTCCATAACATAAAATATGCCAGAGAATTGCACATCAAGCTCCCCCAATTAGTCAAATTTCCCAAATTGAAAGTGTAGCATATGCGTTTGTGATAAAGTTGAAAATCTATAAAAGAAATTTGACAGATTGGGGTAGCTGGATGTGCTGGCGTCTGTGCAATTAACTTCGCCATTCGTAATACAAAAGGCAAGGCCCTCGATTCTTCGGTGCGCATATTAGTGTGCAGATTTGACAGTTCCATGTATGCCCTGTTCTTTTCATGCGAGCTATATTAGAGAGAGATTTTATAATTTAAATAATGGAAAATTCTTCCAATTCAAATCCAATTCCATTTGAAAATGGTCACTTGCATAATAGCCAGTTGCAATCACCGGTCCCTAAGCCATCGTCGAGGGAAAGCACCTAGGTTAAGCTGACGGTCCCGGTTGTTATGGTTAGAAGAC
Source organism: Pseudoips prasinana (assembly GCA_951640165.1). Taxonomy (NCBI): domain Eukaryota; kingdom Metazoa; phylum Arthropoda; class Insecta; order Lepidoptera; family Nolidae; genus Pseudoips; species Pseudoips prasinana. The sequence goes on from OX621254.1 coordinate 14,623,346, forward strand.
AATCGTAAAGCCATGTCAGAGGCCTACTAGGCGGTTTAAACAACTCTGACACCAGGGCAACCACCGCTAAAAATAATTCTACAACATTGAGCGTGAATAATCGCATTCTCTTAGGGGCATTTTCATCTAGGTCTGTATACTATTAACGTCTTTGTTCATTTGTACGAGTAAGATAAAGATTAATTATTATTGTCAAGTATGACTATGCTTCAGTAATTAACTTCATGTACAATAAGTCACATATACAAGGTGTAATATAAATAGTAGACGTAACGTAAGGAGCTTCATTTGCTTTTTAAACTGAACAACGTATAACAACTATTTGTATGTCCAGATGTGTATAGTTTTTATGAAAAGGCAGAACTCTAATGGACTATGGTATAACCATCTCGGTAAATGCTTCTCTTTTTAAGATGAGTTAAGAGCTCTAAAATCTTTTCTCTCAATCTTATTGGAATTAATAGGATAACGCAGGAAAGATTAGTCTTAAGACTAAAAACTCCTATATATTTTCTATAGCTGAATAATTGTTATTATTTCATTCGATTATAATTTTTCATTAACCGGCTTCTTTTGAATACAGTTGAGAAGCTACAATACCTTAAGCAGACATAGACCTTAGGACTTATAATATCTCCTCATACACATATCGGGGTTCAAAAAATCCAACGATAGCCTTGTCAACCTCGGATATATATAATTCCATACTTCAACGTTGATCATCAATCAATCATTTATTTATTTGCTAGAATTTGGTTACAATATAAAGGTATTGCCCATTATATATAATATACTATCTGTACCCAACATGCTTTGCGATGCCACGCAAAGCGAAATCCCAAAGTTCAAACATTTATTTCTGTTGATACATACGGTTGGTACCAAACTCTACAGGATTATACCCGCTGGGCCAAGTGACTTGCTAAAAATTTCATGAAAATCGTTCCATCCGATTTGAAGTCCATGGGGCACATACATACAAACATCGACTTTTCTACTGTTTGTATTGCAGTAGGAAAAATACAAAAAATTGATAAGTAAAAAATTAAATTATAAAAAAGTGACGATAGAACAAATGGACGTATGACATAACATGACGGTCACCATAGCCTAGTTGGTAGTGTTCCTTCCTACGAAGCTGGTGGTCCTGGGTTCGAATCCCGGTAAGTGCAAATATTTGTGTTATGAGCACGAATATTTGTTTCTGAGTCATGGATGTTTTCTATGTATTTATCTATCTATATAAGTATGTATATCGTCGCCTGGTACCCATAGTACAAGCTTTGCTTAGTTTGGGGCTAGGATGATCTGTGTGACATTGTCCCCAGATATTATTATGTCCCCAGATATAATTTCTATCAAGTATGTCAATATCGGATACCGTTTTAAAATTTCGTAGGTACCCAGAAGGTATAATATAGAACGAAAGATGTTTACCAAAAATCTTTTCTAAGTAGGAAAAACACCGAGAAGATAAATACAATTGTTAAAAATCTAACGATAGTACAAATTAAACTCATGGTGTCATTCAAGCTATGTCAACTTCAGATAGCTATGTTGAATTTTATACGTCAATGTACATAATAGAATATGTATCTATATTTACCAAGTATAGATACGAAGCCCATATTAAAAGATAGGCCACACGAAAGCTGAAATTAGTGTACGGTCAACAACACAAGTTGCTTCACAGCTTTTATCGCCCGGCGCCCCCCTTTTCGAACTTACAATAGGCTATCAGCGAGACATGGCAGGGCTAGGCTATTATGACGTCATGAATCTTTTAGCCTCTACGGTGATGTAATGTTGATAATATGACGTCATGGAGTTTTAAGATTATTCAGCATAATTTAAAAGTCCGCTTAGGGTTTTCAATTTCGGATTGTTTTGAAGTATTACTATGTTGAACAATAAACTAAAACGACGACAATCGACGCCACCTGATTGTCGTCGTTTTAGTTTAGGCTGATTTTTTTTTTGTTGCACAGAGAATAAGCATTGCCATACAACGTGGCAATGCTGCCAGTCTTCTGGGCACGTTTCCCTTTGATGCCGATGCGAAGCCTTTAGTTAATTAGTTTATTTTATATTAGCATTATAGTTTAAATTGTTTTCTTGGAAATAATTAGGTTTTAGGATAAATACTTTAATTTAATTGATATGAATACTATATAAATAAATGATATTACCCCCCATTAATGTTCTCCATAAACTAAGTAACTCCAAAGTTAACGCTGTTTATTTGGTATATGAATTAATATAGTTTTTATTCACGTAGACTATAAAAAGCGCTTGTTAACAGTCAGAACATGTTGGCAGTAATATAGTTAACTATACATAAATAATTCTAGCTAAATGTAGATAATTAGGTCTGCGATTTGTATTGAATCATTTCGAATTAAAATTATGTCTATGGATAATATATTGAAAAGTAATGGCATCAGATGAGGCAATGTTTTTAAAATTGACTGCACGTGGGCGCAACGGCTAAGACAGTCGTCTCGCCGCTTCGTGTCGCGGGTTCTTCGAGTCCCGCGCCAGACAAGGGCGTAGTTTTAAAAAAAATATGGTCTCCGGCCAAGAATGAATAACAGTGTGTGTCTTAAAAGACCACAAAGGGATACGCTAGGTAGTCGGACAGTGACGCCACCTGTGTATAATATCTAGATGCTCTCACCGCACCGGTCCGTAAGTGATCGGCGAGGTGAAGTATCTAGGTTCGCGGTCAGTCCAAAGATGGGTGACCACCAAAGTGGTTTAATTTCTGAGCGCCTCCGTGCTTCGGAGGGCACGTCAAGCTGTCGGTCCCGCTTGTAGTCATTATATAAAAGTCGTTAAGCCATGACAGGCCTAATGGGCGGCTTGAACAACTCTGAGACCAGGGTTACCACTCCTCATACGATTAGTACTGCATACCAAGCGGAGTACCTACGGCAAAGCCCTTCAAATGGTAATGTAATGGAAGCTTTTGGGAAAGGCCAGGATTAGAAGTGGACAACATCACGCTGGCCATGAATGGGATTGAAATTTTGGTTATAGGTTTTCCCATAAAACTATATTTCAAAGTTGTGTCTTTAATTTAATAAGGGTGCAACATGGCTATTACACCTCCAATCCCTTTGTATCGTAGGTCTCAAATAAGGGGTTAGTAATAATTTGAATCCCGTTAAGATATTTTGTTGCTGATTGTACCTTAGTAATTCAATATGCCATCAAAGCAACTTGCTACTTAACTACCCTCTTGAACTCTTGAAGGTCACTGTTGTCATGGCGACGTTTCGTTGTATCCACATAAAGCTTTTAACTAGTACAGTCAGCTGCATTCTAATTTATACAGTTCGGAAACTTCAACCTAAAGTTGAAAACCTAGGTACGTATATTGATCTAAACATGACATAATTATATGTAGTCTTGCAGATTTGTGTTTGCCGACTAAATTACTTATTAAGAATCGTTATTAGATCACGAAAAAAAAGTTGACAGATTGTGTCAGCGGTCAAGGCTCTTTCTTAGTACGAGTTTGCAAAAAACTAAACACTCGTATAGACCAGTTTAAGCTCTCGACGAGAAAACTACGCTATGGTGAGTTGTTGTCTGATATGACTGGCATGATATGACTCACCGATCATAACGTTTCGTTAAATGAAGACCTCAAACTATTTCATACGTTTTGTTTTCTGTACACTGGTATTAAGCCTTTAATTGCGATTTACGATTTTAAGAGCAAGTATGAAGCTTCTTCGTTTTTTGCTTTAAGAACGATTCTGAATGTGATAGTGAACACTAATTACCTAATTTCTGTATATTGACAGCACCGAAGAACGTATATAACATATTGTTTCAGTTGATTGTACCATAACCTAACTTCAAAGCCACAAACGCTATCAACAAATATTCGTTACAAATCTAACTTTACGTAGTTGCATTAAAACAAGAATTTAAGTCAGATTTTCTCGGTTGTTTGGATTAGTGACATCACATTTATTTGAAGTGACAACTTCTTTAGGCTGGTTATTTTGCTGTGGAGTGAATGTAAGTGAATCATCACGCTCGGGTCTGCGTCGCTGAAATGTGTCTACTCGGCACCAGTCGCCAGCCACGTTTACTGTCCGACAACTTAGAAGTTTTCACTTACGTGGTTTTGTTTTTAATATACTCATCGAAAGCTTATATAAGGTTCAAGTACATTTTTAAATATAAAATAATATCTAATTAATATTTACTAAATCTAGTCTTCTAGTCTGGCTCCTTACTTTCATTTATATGTTTAAGTTAACAACTTCTCTATTATTTTTAATAGAAAAAAAATCTTTGCAATTTATGTAAAATTTATGTCCATGTCGTCAGTTAATTGCCAAAAAGTCCAAAACCATTATAATTTCTGTCTCGGTACTGAAAAATAATGGCATCGATATGGAGCGACGTTATTATTTACTACGAGAAGAAACGATGAGAACCGACAGAATGTTACAACCTCTGTTCCAGGCAACGTTCTGTCGCTGTTGCTCTTGTCAGAGCGATATTTTTGGTCTATCATTAGGCTAAATTTCGACTTAACATATAGGGACACAAAATGCCGGTTAAAACAATGGTACAATTCCCCTTCATAGAATGAAAATATGACGGGATATCAACCAGGAACTATAACGAAATGTTGACGTCATAAATATCCATATTGATTATTGGGTCAACTAGCGTAAACCGAAAATAGAGTTACTGATGTTGATACAGCAGGTTTTAGGGCTCATTTCGTGCTAGGTATCCATTGTTTAACATACTGCCTATTTTTGTAGTGTATAAATAGAAAAATAGGCGTTCTCAGCCAGGTGCCATATCCGGTGCGTAAGGGATCGGCGAGTAAGTGTGTCCGCCTAAATGGTTAAACGGTTAAGCGTCTCCGGAGTCTCGTTGGGCTGTAGATCCCTATTCCCTATGGTAGAAGGCCAAGTCACTACAGCAACCTTCACTAGAATTAACGCGCAATAATTCCTTGTATCGCGGGGGACTTTATAAACATGCAATGAGCGAACTCGAAGCACATCCAGATAACGAACAACATTGGACTCGAACCCGAATCACGAGGGCGCTGAGGTAGCGAGGCGAGCACCTTAACCATTGCGCTACACTTGCAGACAAATCATGTATTTTATTAAAGAAACCGAACTGTCCCTCAGATATAATTCGTCATTGAGAAAAATAAAAGTAGGACTAATTTGAAACTTGCATGAAGCCCTTTACCTTGTTTCGACAGCAAATATTAAAACCTTGGTCTAAATAATTAACAAAAATAAACAACGGTCTGCATCTACAAGGTAAAATTTAATTGAACTAGGTATTTTGTTCCATAATCAGTTACAACAGCTGAATTCAATCTCGTCATTAGTTTCTCACGCTACGACAAGTACCTATACAATTCATAAAAAAGGTATACCATACCAGTGAAGGAGCGAAAACCATTTAAATTACACCTTGTATATAAAAATCGATGTACATATGTATATAGGGAACGTATTCCCTATGGACTCCAAAACGTATAAAGCTATACTGAAGGAATTCAGACAATCTTCATACTAGCCCAGAAGCTAATATGAAGCTAGTACGAACCGATCGCTACCAAAATTTACATGATCCTCATGTAAATTTTGGTAGCGATCGGTTAACAGGAACGCGTTGTTGATCCTTTTCCCCACATTATTAAGAAAAATAACGTTATTATTTAGGGTGGAGGTCATGCTCACGCTATTTATAAATATATCGTCATCATAGCTCATAGAACCAATAGCCGCTGGGGCAGAAAGGTTCTCGAGTGGCAACCACGCACCGGTAGACGCAGCGTGGGCAGACACCCTATAAGGTGGACCGACGATCTGGTAAAGGTCGCGAGAAGCCGCTGAATGCGGGCAGCACAAGACCGGCCATTGTGGAGGTCCTTCGAGAGGCCTTTGTCCAGCAATGTCTTTAGGCTGTTATATAATGATGATGTCCTTGCAATTTCCATTAATTTTAGTATCGGATTCCAATGTGACCTGACCCAGAGGTCGTCAAGTAATATTAATAGATACGTTTTTTTGTATTTATTTAATTAAGCAAACTTATAATCTTTACGAAATTATGCTCTCATATTTCATTCAGATAAACCGGTGACAGAAACACAAGTTTCTAGCCTAGCTTAGGCACCAGTCTTTGAGAATTTAATTGCGTCATCGATAAGTTCTCATATGTATGCATTTTGATAGTGTAGAGAAAATAAACTATTAAATTGTTTAAAAATCTGTACCTACAATGTGAAGTTAAGCACACCACCGAACTACGTTTTATTGCTAAATACGTGATTTAGTCAGATGTAAGGAGCTTATAATTCACCTATAAACTTGACCAAGTTATAAAACACCAGATCATTATCCAACAATAATCAGAAGCGGGATAAGTTCAATTGCTCCGAAATTAATTTTCAACTAGTAAGCTAGTAAGTAGAGTTGTAAAATAACCCAAACGTCTACGTTATGTAATTTATGTATCAAATATATGTATTATATTATATATGCTTGCGTCATTGTAAGCGTTGTATATTTCGTATCCGACTTCATTTTTTGCTGTCAACTTGTTGTGTCGTGTCTAATTACGGCAATAACTTTAATGTACTAAAGAAAATAAAGATCCGTTTGGTTAGTAATGCTGGCGATTCTGTCTTACACACAACTTTACTAATTTAAATGTCATTAAATCTTTGTTTATACATAGAACTGTGGCACTGCTAAAAGTGCTTGTAATATACCAGCTATACTCAACCTTTTTTATGGGGTCCACAAACATGTTACAGTCATGTTGTCGAGGAACGCAAGCAAAACATATTTAGGTCTTAATTAAAACGTAATTTCAAGTTAATCTTTCCATAAGAACCATTTTTGTAAAAACGCAATATCTGGTATTAATCATTTAAATAAAGTAAAATCCTGAAAGTGACCGGAGTGGGGAAGGCCAAAATCCCGCACTAACGAAAAGTTAAGTTACATGTACTCAAATAAATGCAATACAAAACAAAATAGGTAACGTTTGAATTTTAGAATCTTACTAAAAACTTTAGTTGAATCGATGTATTTTTTGCAGCAAAAGATGGGATTAACAGGTTTTTTCTTTTCTAATTATCATTTATTTAAAGCGCAAGTCATTATCCTCAGCATGTGACTTGTCACTCAATTTGTACATTTCAATAGTAAAAAGTATTAGGTTGCTTTTTCACTAGAGATGTGCTACGCAGCTATGCTGCGAGGATCTGAAAGCTAAGCTACGAAAAAGTGACCATTCCCACTGACCTAAGTACCTGCTAACCTAAGTAGCGGGCTAGGTGCTATGAAGATGCGCTGCCGTGAAGAAGCTGTATAGGTACTTTGCTCTGCACTAGCTACACCATTCGCGACCGTCCATAGCAAGCCTGCATCTAGAGCGCACTAACACCAATATAAAAAAACATAGCTTAGTTGAACCAGTTTCCTAAAGTGCAAAAAGCTATATGGATCAATTAATATCATTGGGAGAAATCAGAGGGATCCATAGCACACCTCTGTTAGAAATGAACCCCTAGAGCACCTTTCCCACAGTATGCTACGCAGCTATACTGATGTGAAAGTTAAGGTACGAAACTACATATGCGACCTTTTCCACTGAAGACCTAATTTTTAGCATTCCATGGATTCACCATGCAGAAACCGGGTCCATCGCGTGGTAGAGGAGGGAACACTCGACAGAATCTGAGACTTTGGACTAAAGGAGGCCCCTGTGATGCATCAACGCTCGCCTTCTCTGTGTTCCCCCTCTTCCCAGGCAAATTTGGTATGAACTAATAATGCCGCTATATATATATATATATATATATATATACGATACTCGTTCTTATATAGAACTTACGGAAGTTCTCGATAATCCTATGTGTTTTCATAGGTTCCACGGAATATCAAGTAACCACAAAGCCGTTTCTGGTTAAATCATTTGTTGTAATACTTGTTCGTCTTTAACGCGTGTACTTATAAGGATGTTGGTTTCCCATGGTACGGTAAGCTCTATGAGCGGTACAAGTAAGATGTGCTTTGTAGATGCGACGCCGCGAGGATAATAACAACAATCTATGTTCCTCAATTATTTCATTTTAACACATTGCAAGATATAAATTATATTTTTGCTTCCACGATGGCATGTCTACTTTAGGTGGCAAACACCTACTGTTGGTACTCTGGTCAGTACATATCTACATCACGCGCTACCATCCATAGCACGTATTCATCCACGTAAAAACCAGTTTCCACCAGTTCTAAGCTGAGTGAGCCAATGGATATAATTGAGCTTTTTTTAGGTTTAAGACATTTATTTTCTCAAAAGATTACAAAATCACTTGCAGAGAAAATACAATAGAACTTTAAAGTACATGCTTTTTAGGGTTCCAAGCCAAATGGCAAAAAACGGAACCCTTATAGATTCGTCATGTCTGTCTGTCTGTCTGTCCGTCCGTATGTCACAGCCATTTTATTCCGAAACTATAAGAGCTGTACTGTTGAAACTTGGTAAGTAGATGTATTCTGTGAACCGCATCAAGATTTTTACACAAAAATAGAAAAATAACAATAATTTAGGGGGGTCGCTATACATAGAACTAAAGCTCAAATTTTTTTTTCATCGTACCCATGATGTGGGATGTCTATGGATAGGTCTTCAAAAATTATATTGAGGTTTCTAATATAATTTTTTTCAAGACTGAATAGTTTGCGCGAGAGACACTTCCAAAGTGGTAAAATGAGTGACCCCCCCTGTAACTTCTAAAATAAGAGAATAATAAAACTAAAAAAAATATATGATGTACATTACCATGGAAACTAACAACGAAAATTGGTTTGAACGAGATCTAGCAAGTAGTTTTTTTTTATACGTCATAAACCGCAATTTGCTTTCATTTAATCAACTGAAATACTTGCTGCTACGGAACCCTTCATGTGCGAGTCCGACTCGCACTTGGCCGGTTTTTTCATATTGGCACAGCGTATATAATTTGATAACTTAGACTATTACAAAATATAAAAACAGGGTAATTAGAGAAAATGCATTCAACAAAAAATAGTCCAATAGCTTATGAAAGACATCCATTGCAACTCTGCGTAGCACATCGCTAGTGAAAAGGCATCCCTTATGGTATTAATGGCATGTTTGTATGGGATGTACTGGTAAAAATTTAACTGGTCAAGCCCGAATATAAATATTACTATAGACTGGACTGATTTTTGAAAGACTAAACAACACTCATGCTTTAACAACTGAATCACGGTGGTCGTCGAAATAGGTGGAAAACAATTAAAACAGGAGTACGATTGCATCAGTATTCTTTTCATTAATATCCTTTATTAATATATAATAATGACAAGTAGTGAAGCTTATATAAGTTTTGGCGTACCACAGGGAAGCATCCTCGGCCCTACATTATTTTTATCATATATAAATGATTTATGCCAACTAGAGCTCCCAAATGCTAAAATAATTACCTTTGCCGACGATACCGCTCTTATTTTTAGTGGAGATACTTGGGAGGAGGTATTTTCAAGTGCACAAAAGGGCTTTAACACCGTAAATAAATGGCTAAATGACAATTTTCTGACTCTGAATGTCGACAAAACTAGTTATTTAACGTTTGGTTTAAAAAATAATTGTATGCCAGCTAGTACTAAGAATATAGTGTCCCATTTGTGTTGTAATTTCGAAGATGAAAATTGTTTGTGTCCTAAGCTTAAAAAATCTGACACCCTTAATGGTGTCAGATTTTTTATAGATCATATTTGGGTATATTGATTGATAGAAAACTAAATTTCCAAAGTCATATGTTGATGTATATGACATTGGAAATTTAGTTTTCTATTAGCTGCACGAGTGCGAAAATTAATTGTCATTTTTTAAAACTTGAGATGTATCGCTGATAAAAATCTGATCAGAACGGTATATCAAGCCCTATGCCAGTCAATACTGACATACTGCATCACTTCCTGGGGTGGTACTTCTAAATCTCACTTCCTTCAAATAGAAAGGGCGCAACGAGCAATTTTAAAAGTAAGCCACTCACTACCGTTTTACCATCCAACCACAGAACTGTATAAACTAACAAAAGTTTTAACGGTGCGTCGACTGTATATCCTGCACACAGTTCTCAAAAAACATTCCCTTGTCGACTATGAACCGGATATATATAAAACACAACGCAGAAAAGACCGAATTTGTGAAAAGAATATGTTCAAAACTAGTTTCTCACACCGCTTCTTCTGTTTTAAAGGTAGTAATCTCTACAATAAGGTAAACAGAGTTCTCAAAATTTATTCGCTTAATAAAACCAAATGTAAGCTCGTGGTGAAAGAGTGGTTACAGCAATTAGATTATGCAGCTACTGAGAACATTTTACTTTCAATTTAAGACTCACAAACAGAAATCGCGAATGGTCACACATACACACACACACACGCACTGACATACACCGTCAGGCTCATGCACGCGCGCGCGCACACACACACACACACGCACGCACGCACGCACGCACGCACGCACGCACGCACGCACGCACGCACGCACGCACGCACGCACGCACGCACGCACGCACCCACACACACACACACACACACACACACACACACACACACACACACACACACACAAATTTATTAAGTAATATGTATTCATTTTTTTAATTTTTATGTATTTTGCTCAACATGGTATTTGAATAGTTAACCCATAATCCCAGAACCTAGGGGTGAGGGCCTGGTGATCTGTAATACAGGATTAATCTACATCAGACACCAGCTCCTCACAAATTCAGATTAATATAAAAACGTAACATGAATGTAATGTACCTATTAATGTAAAATCTTTTTGTGAAGATAAATAAACATTTTATTATTATTATCATTTATTAAAATATCTTTCTTATTAAATACATTTTAAAATATATAAAAACAGAAATATACATTTTAAAATATAAATATAGGATGTGCAACCGGCAGCAGGAACAGGGTCTATGCTACCGGAGGTTACGGCTCTAGAGACAGGAACCTCCTGACAATGTGAGCCGTGTCCAAAAGCACCGCTTTTTAGATCTTGTTCTTGACCCAACCGCCTAACGTCAGCCTCTTTAGGTGTTTTTCGAAGCTCTTTGCTATTAATCCATTAGCAGAAACGACTATTGGTACAATGATAGCTGAGTCAACATCCCACATGCTGACAATCTCCCGCGCAAGATCCAAATATTTAATTTCTTTTTCAGCCTTCAAAAGATTGTCATCATGCGGGATGGTAACATCAACCATCACTGTGCAGCGTTTTTGTCGATCTATCATTACAATATCAGGTTTGTTGGCAATCACAGTCCTGTCTGTAATGATAGATCGATCCCAGTATAACGGGATAGTACCATTATCCAGAACTGGCGCAGGTGCATACCTGTAATAAGGCACCTCTGAAGCTACAAGGCCATGTCGCAGATCAAGTTGTTGATGAGTAATCCTGGCTACCTTTTTTTATTATTATTATTATATGTATATATCCGCCCATAATAGATAGAAAGATACATTGTTATTTTGAATTAGTGGATATCTGAAACATTAATTAAATTGGTATCATAGCTCTAATTCGCAATTATAAATTTCACACACACACACTAATACACACTTATGTTTTTATACTTTATTTCGTATTTCTATTATTTTAATAGTGTTTTTTTTTATTCACGTAGACTTTAAAAAAGCGCTTGTAAATAGTCAGAACCTGTTTGTAGTAATATAGTTGTATACATTATTATTTCTAGTAAGATAGATATTTAGGTACACATCGTATGAAAACATTTATAAAATTTATTTTATTATAGCAATGATATTTAGCAAGCTCGTATCAAGTTATTGTCAAGAGATTATGTTTAATTATCTAGTTTAAGTCTAATATTTTTACTACATATTGTCAATGGTTCTGTCACTGGTTCTGTCTATATTATGGTATTATTATAATGACGGACCTTGTGTTAATAACGACGGTCGCGCTTAAATGTTATCTTTTAAAATTATTAATTTCGTTCATTAATTCTTTATTTTGATTTTGATTTATTTTGATGTATTTTAACCTAAGTATAATGAAACTTGAATGATAATAAAAAATATAAATTGTAATATAGGTATAAGTAAAATGTTTTTGTCTATTCATAGGGCACCGTTGGCATTTAAAATAAAACAATGCGTTGCTTTTTTCCAAAAGAAACGACATTTAACGTTTATTATTAAGAATGCGATATTTTCTATTTTAATATTTTTTTTCACATTACAGTAAAATTTTACATGACTTGATAAAGAAAAGAAAATAATGTATTTCTTTACATACGCCATGCACCTAAGGTATTAATTAAAGAAATACTCTTTCTTTACATAGGTACTACCAACTTGGGATGCTTTTGTTATTTTAGCATTTGTTCTCCATGAGACAGGCTCGACCTAGTGAGAAGGTCATAAGTTAATGGAAGATATTTCCTTTTTGTTACAAAATTGTAATTTCACCGTTATATGAAAAATAGTTAAGGTAAATGTAAATCATTTTGGTAAATAAATCTTTATCTTATCTTTGTTGGGAAAAATAGAATATAACATTATATTAACATTTATGTTTTACACTAACATGTCATCTATCTTTTGGTGATAGATTTTTTATAATCAGTAAAGTAGTATTAAAGTTTATCCATTACCAGAAAACATACAAAAATCTAATCTTTACTGATTTGTCTTCATATTAGTTCAGACGCAACCAGACCCTGACAGACAAGTGCATGTTCATACAAATATACCACCCAAATTACATTCTTGCTTTTTTTTATTAAAATATAAATATTGCCGTTAGTTGTCCCATGATATTAATTTATTAATATAATAATTCTTCGTATGTTTGCGTTTTCACGTTCATATAAATACTTATTGACTGGTCCTGACCTTGCTCAAGATGGAAAACGCTTAGGGTGCCATAACAACGTATCCAAATGTGTAACTTTATGATAAAACAAATCGAAAACGGATAATCTAAGTATGTGGTTGCTATACTCATAGTTGATGAATATTGGCATATAAGAGCCTATTGTCTAGAACATACCTATTTCCATCTCTATTGCGTCTAAACTATGTTTAATACTACCTAATAACTAATCATTTTTCCTGCGGTTTTCCTCTCGCGGTACAATTCCTGATTAAAACTTAGGAAATGTGCTCGTGATACGAATTTATAATTCCACTACAATCAACACAATAAAGGCACGCTACAGGATGGACCGATAATCTGGTGAGGGTCGGTGGAAGCCCCTTGATGCGGGTAACATAATAATTATATCCTGGGACATTATTCACACACGGCCATCTGATCCCAAACTAAGCAGAGCTTGAACTATGGAAGCCAGATAACTGATATATATAATAACTGATATACATATAATAGTTTCCTTTTGTAAATACATAGGTATAGGTAGCGCCACGAGTTATGAGCGCTCGCTTCATCTGCGCAGAACACACTTTTAGGTCTGTTTGGTAACAGGGTTGAGGCGCGGGGCAAGGGAGCCCGCGTCCAGTGCTGTCTTTGCGCACTATTGGAGAATCAGTCGCTGCATAACTCCTACGCTCGGCGCACGTCGATTTGAGTCCGAAAAGTACAGTCGCGTAAATAGTTGTTTTTGATCGTTTATATAATTGTATTGACCAATAATTAAAAATGCCAAAGAGGCAGGTGTTAAAAATACAAGATAAATACCTCATTCGCACAATCGTTTAAAACCTTTGAAAATAGTTTAGAAAAAAGTAATGAAATTATACAACAATGCATTTCTATGCATATTTTTATTTATTATAATATGCACTAGTCCGCACTTCCACCTGTGGAAGCGTAAAAATTTTGCAAAGAGATAGTTCAAACTATCTCTGTACAAAATTTCATGTTTTTTTGCGAGTACTTACATTAAAATGTAAAGTAACAAACGAATAACAAAAAAACGCACTCTCGCATTAAAAATAATATAAGGATATTTTTTAAATACTTAAATTATTATTTTAACTTCACCCTAAGTTGTTTTGTTTGCGAGTGTACACATGCGCAAATCCCCACCACTAAAACAGAGCGCTCATAACTCGTGGCGCTACCTATACTTATGTGGATAATTACACCCAGACTCAGGACAAACAGACATGTTCATAAGACCGGCGATTATGGAGATCTTTGAGGGGCTTTTGTCCAGCCATAGATGTCTTTCGGCTCGTATGTTGATGATAATATATATGATTATGACAATATGATCCATACGCAAAATAAGAAAAATATTTATTTGCAATATGCAGACAAAAGAGCATTGAAGCATAAAATTAACCTTATTTCACGAGATATAGTGAGCAGAAACATCTAGACCCCTTCATACGAACTTTGTATCTTACAGACGCGAAAGCAATAGTAATATTCAAAAATTCCAATTTTTTTGAATAGTTTTAAGCTTTGCATTGCGAATAAAGCTATGAAATTAACATTTAATTATAATAATATCCTCTATAGAGACGAGGTCAGGTACAGGACCGACGCTTTACGTGCTCTCTGAGGCACGTCTGTGTAATACCGTCCACTACTACACTTGGGACTGAGACTGTTAATAGCAAAAATCTCACCACCAAGAGAAGAAGACACGTGCCCTGGGGGGGCCTTTCCCTATTGCCAACTCCTGCGAGTCCGGCACAGCGACTACGCCACAAACAAATCGCTGTCTTCCCGGAGCTGCTTGCACGTGGCGGCAGTAGAGGACACTTCTCCCGCCAGCATCGCGCCTACGATTGCTGTTGGGGACAGATCCCGTCCGATCGATGCGACCAGGGCTCGCCGTTCGACCTCCCTGACTGGGCATTTGGCGAGTGTGTGCTGGGCAGAGTCCAGGTCGCTCCCGCAATGGTGACAATGTGTCGTCGCTTCTCGGCCTATCCGGCACAGATACTCTTCGAAATACCCGTGTCCGGTGAGTATGTCCCTTCCTTCCCACCCAGGCCTAGAGGTGAGGTGAGGTGAGATAGCACTGACAGCACGCTGGCCTCCGTTTAGGCGCAATCAAAGTCGCGCGCGCCACTGAGTTAGTACGCGCCGGTGTGCATCCCGTCTACACTTATGAGCGTTTGGTCTGGCGCACCCCGATCTCCTGGCGGACTCGACTGCCGCCAGTAGATCGGATGATGGCGCGCCTCCAGAAGTATCGCCGCCTCGAAAGATACCCTAAGGTATCCTCGTGCGATCCGTATGGCCTGCAGGCTATTTAGATTAGCTCTGTCGCGACAGGCGCCCGTCAGGCGTTCAGACCAGCTACCTAGAAATAATAGTGTGTAACAATATTACTACAAACATGTTCTACTGAATATTTATAGGCACTATTTAAAGGCTACGTAAATAAAAACCTTTTTTGTTTAATTTTTTATTGGACTGCATAGTTTTAACGGCATAAATATCATTCAATCGAATATCCTCTGACCAAATTCCAAAACGGATATACCCTACAGAAGTACCCTAACCCGACGAGCATGTATAATAATGTAATAAAAGTAAAGGAGGCAAAAGTTGGGTTTAAGAAACGCAGCAAGAGGAAAACCTTCGTCTTTTTCTACCCTTCCGAGAAACAGGCGCGAGTATGTATGTTATGTTTTTCCCCAGAAAGGCTAACACTGTAACAATTTTGGTGTTGATGAGTTGTTAGAAAATTTGTTACTCTAGGGTTGTGTGTTCAACCGCAGTAATGAGGTGATGAGCAATGAGTTTCACAAAATTGTATTGTGAAACTCATTGCTATGATAAAAATATAGGGGCTGAATAATCTAAATTAAAAACGTTCCCGGTAACTTTATGTATGTCGTTTAGAAATTATAAGAATGGCGGACATTGTCCAAGGCAAGGTAGACTGCTTCGAGGGTCGAAGGCGCGCAGAGCTGGATGCCAAGCGCGATGAATTGATAGCCAAACCACTCACGGTGATCAATTACAATTATTACAATCGTGTGCTCACATGCCCGCAATGTGCGTGGATACTTTCTAATAAAATTGGCTACATAAATTAAGACACATGCGAGCACACGAACGTCGACTACAGTCGAAGAAGCGGTCGCCGTGGCCGAAATCGGCCGGGACCACATCATCATAATATAATAGTCATAAAATTGGATTTATTGCAATGGTATTATGGGTTATTGTTGAATAATTGGGACTTGAATGAAGACTGAATTCTTCCAGAATTGAATCATTGAAGTTTATTCGTCAACTAGTTATAACTTCAAGTACGGTACAGGAACGGGATGTAATACAAAAGATATTCCTCGTAAGCTGGAGCCTGAAACACTCCACTCTTTAAGTGCGACGCTAAAATTACCGGGTTTTATAGAGGAAGTCGGGAATTCGGGAGGACCAACCAAAACCCACTAGGAGTACGTGACTTAAAAAGCTGGGGCATGACGCGCAAAAGGAGGCCACCGAAGCAGCATTCCCATGGTCTCGGGTGTCAAGTTAAGTCCACGGCAGATTAGGTTTAGTCGGTGCGAGTCCGACATAGCCACCCACGGTCAATTTTTGCTTAGGTATTCTTCCTGCCTTAACAAAAATAAAGAAAAAGGTTTCTATAACCAACTACCCACTCCAAACCCTTTGCAATCCGTTCATGCGACGTGACATGGGCACATGGTACGTTTGCGATAAAAGACTTCATACATGCTCTTTCATTTCTGATTGCCTACAGTCAAGCATTAAATGAAGCAAGCGTCTAAATGCTTTTTAGACTAAGCCATGCACGACCCCAGTCCCTTGGTGCTCGCGGCAGCCAAATACACCCCGATCGTCGTGTCCCGTAAGCACCGTCGTCGAAGGAACATCTTAGGCGATCTAGATAACCCGACTTACCTAGAACAAGTCAAGGATATTAGAAACTCTCGTGAAACTACATTATCCGATATAAGTATCGGATATATTCCGAATGAAGATATTACGACTAGTCTAGAACAAGTCAAGGCTATTAGAAACTCTCATGACACTGTACACTAGTATCGGATAAAATAATGAATTTTATTCAGCACTTGGGTATTTACATACACTTGTACTTGTCAAGCTCATAATATATAATGCAATAAATAAACATATTTCAATAGATATATTCCAAATGAAGATATCACGACTTACCTAAAACAAGTCAAAGATATTAGAAACTCTCGAGACACTGTACTACGCTATCCGATATATCGAAGTAACCTCAATCGGACGTTCGGTCCTTGGCCTATTAACTAGAGCGACAGTTGTATAAACGGTCTCATGAATCTCAACGTCAATAACCAGCAATGGACCAACTCTATCTTCGCATTATTATCAGTTTTGTATAATAAAAATGTGCTTTTAATTTTAATATAGACACAATGTACTAAATGCTTATTAAATAATGATTATTATTATTACGATTAAATACTTGCTTTTGATTCAGCTGGTCGTGGGTTCGATTCCCACCCAGGACACATATTTAACACATTTAGTCTTATAGTCGTATAATACGAATAGAAAAATGACCTAGTATGTAATAATGTCGATTTTTAGGGTTAAATACTTAGGTTGTTTTTGAAAGA
Source organism: Pseudoips prasinana (assembly GCA_951640165.1). Classification (NCBI taxonomy): domain Eukaryota; kingdom Metazoa; phylum Arthropoda; class Insecta; order Lepidoptera; family Nolidae; genus Pseudoips; species Pseudoips prasinana. The sequence goes on from OX621254.1 coordinate 14,641,003, forward strand.
CCAAAGAAATAGAGTTCACGGAGGCCTCTTAGCGGAGGCAGAGGCGGATGCGAAGGTGAAGGATGCAAATGCGAAGGTAAAAGTGGATGTGAAAAAATAGTATTTAATGAGTAATATTAATATTTTTTTAATCTCAATAAATGAATAATGAGCTGAAAGTGGGGCAATTTCAATTTGATTTCATAGAGAAGGAGGGACTCTTTATGATGAACTCCTTTTTCAAGAAGCCGGATAACCGCAAATGGACCTGGGTAAGGTAAAACAAAAAACGATAAGACTTTATTTTGTCGACGATAAAACAGATGTTCAATGACGTATTTGTGATCAATACGGTTAAAAGCGGGAGCGATCACAGGCGGGGCTCATTGAACCTTAATGTCAAGCTCCAGAGGTCTCGACTGATAAAGTCTATGCTCCGACCTTTACCCATCCACGTCGAAAACCCGGAACCCTTTCAGCTCAAACTGCAAAACCGAGTGGAGTCATACCACGACAGGTTCGTAGAAGCTGTCCTTACGGCTGAGTCTTTAAGGCCCGCCGTACAAACAGAACCAAAAAGATCTCTGACTAAACCCTGCAGCTAAAGGAAGAAAGACGGAAAATGGTTTTGACATCCTCTGATGATGCTACCAGATACCGGCAGCTGAATAGACAGATCTAGACAGTCTTTCACTCACGACACGCGCCTGTATTAAGAAGCCATCGAGTGGAACAAAGGCTCTAAAGTGTTAGCAAGAGAACTGTCTGTTGAACAGAGCCAACTGACGAAGCTGAAGACTGAGGATGGCAGAATCATCACGTCTAGACCTGAGTTGCTGGGAGAGATCGAGAGGTTCTACGGACAGCTGTATACGAAAACCCAGTCACCTGTCGATAGTTGTGCCTCAGATCCCAGAGCACGACTAATCCGAGACTTCACCGAAGACATCCCGGAAGTCAGCATGTGCGAGATAAGAATCCCTCTCAAAGAGCTTAAGAACAACAAGGCGCCTGGTGATGATGGAGTTACAGCTTCTAGCTCTTCTACGGGCCCTTCAGAAGTTATTGAACGCCGTCATACTAGAAGGTCAAACGCCACAAATATGGCACAGAAGTGTGGCGGTACTCTTCTTCAAAAAAGGCGAAAAAACCCTCTTGACGAATTACAGACCCATCACAATGCTGAGCCATATTTACAAGTTGTTTTCGAGAGTCATTACGAATCGTCTCGCACTCAGGTTTGACGACTTCCAGCCTCCCGAACAAGCCGGATTCCATAAAGGCTTTAGTACCATAGATCACATAAATAAGACCGAAGAGTATAACCAGCCATTATGCTTAGTGTTTGTGGACTATGAAAAAGTCTTTGATTCGATCAGAACCTGGGCCGTACTGAGGTCTCTCCAATGCCAAATCGACTACCGGTATATCGAGGTGTTAAAGTGTTTATATGAAAACGCCACTATGTCAGTGCGACTCCTGGACCGGAACTGGGAACCTATCCACTTACAGCGAGGTGTGAGACAGGGAGATGTTATATCTCTGAAACTGTTCACCGCTGCATTGGAAGATGTCTTCAAGCTTTTGGACTGGGAAGGATTTGGCATCCATGTCAATGGCGAGTACATCACCCACCTTCGATTTTCCGACAATATAGTAGTCATGGCTGAGACCCTAGAAGACCTCGGTACAATTCTAAATGGCCTCAGGATAGTCTCTCAACAAGTGGGTCTTAAAATTAACATGGATAAGACGACAATGATGTCGAATATCCATGTTGCACCCACTCTACTTAAGGTTGGAGACTGCACTAGAAGTTGTAGAGAACTATATTATTAACCTAGGACAGATCATCCAACTAGGTAGATCCAACTTCGAAAAGGAGGTAAATCATAGAATAAAACTCGGCTGGGCAGCGTTCGGGAAGCTACTTAATATCTTCTCGACCCAAATACCGCAGTGTCTCAAGTCGAAAGTCTTCAACCAGTGTGTGTTGCCAGTGATGACTAACGGAACAGAGACGTCATCGGTCAATATGGGTATTATCAGGCGACACAAGGTCACCGAAAGAGCAATAGAAAGGGCTATGCTTGGAGCTTCCCTGCGAGATCGAATCAGAAATGCTGAGGTCCGCAGACGAACTAAAGTAACCTACTTAACCCGAAGAATTGCCAAGCTGAAGTGGCAGTGGGCAGGGCACATGGCTCGAGCCGAAGGCCGCTGGGGCAGAAAGGTTCTCGAGTGGCGAACACGAGCCGGATGATCTTGTGCGGGTTGCTGGAAGTCGCTGGATGCCGATAACGTAAGACCGGCAATCTTGGATATCTTGGGTGGGGGGGGGCTTTTGTCCAGCAGTGGGCGTCATTCGGCTGATATGATGATGACAAAGGTGGAATTGATGCCAAAGGCATTCTCTGCCAGTCGACCTTTGGGTGATGCAGAGATATATGATTATGCCGTAAATAAACCTCCGTTTTAACTCCGCAAAAAAACAGCAGAGGCGGAGGCGGATGCGAAGGTACGATTTCATGCGGAACTTCCGCAGTAACGGGAGCGGAGGCGAAGATCCGTTACAACCCTAGTTACAATATTTAATTCTAAAACCAAATTACATGGTAACTAAATTTACCGTGTGGTGACGGCGCGTGAATATCATTACCCCAACAAATCTGTGGGGGGCGTAGAAGTTGACGTGAGGGAGTGTCTGACGGGCAGCAGCATCTCTCTGAGTACTATTACCGTCATACTGCGATCGCCAACCCGTCTGCCAGACGTGGCGATTATGGCATATCCCCCAAGATCATTCTTGGGGAGGCTTTTGTCAAAGAGTGGACTTTTTACAGCTGTTATGATGAAATATATCTCAATGGACCAATAACGCGCCCGGTGCCATAACATAATTTGTTTGTACTAAGCATTTTTTGCAGTTTGACAGTTCTGTGATGCCATGTTCTTTACATACGAGCTACATTAGAAAGAGATGCAAAAACATTAAACACAAAAAAAAATAGTGGTGTTAAAGACAGAATCTTTTTCTGTATGTCCTTCCTATTTATGTCTACTTTACTTATTAAACTTTCACCATTATCGTCCCGAGTTCATTTCACAAGCTCAATGACCTAACGAGTTTCTTAACACGACCTTGATCTCGAAACACTATTATCTTAATTCACTACTGTAGTCTAAATAATACCAGACAAATAAATATTATTTATTCATATTAAGATCATTAAGTTTATCGACGGTGATTACATTTTAATTATGAATAGTAGAATGAGTCGTATACTTTAACAGTATCTTATTTAATTAAACAATGTTGCTTGAAAAGTCGGGTGGTATACCTAAATATATGAATTTATTCAGTTATACATTTACATAAGAAACATGTCTGAAGCACAATGCGAAAATTAAATAGAATTAAATTTGCTAAGTAGATACCTTACTTAATTTAAACTTTGGCAAATAATATCAAATCATAGGTGTGGACGTATGTGTGGCACATGTGTAGTGACATTTAGAGTGAATTACCCCAAATTTACATCGTAGAATGGACTTACCCCGGGATTGCGGGGTTTCAAAATGTACTAATTCTGTGTATTAAACATTTTCTCAATACTCAATGATGTTAGGAACGACCTACCTGAAATACCTACGAAAGGAGGGTTGTTTCTAACTTTCAATGTCTTTGATGTCTTCCAGTATTTTTTAAGAGAGGTTTGGATCCATTTCAGGAAGGATTTTCAATAATAATTTGTATAAGATTTCGGGAAGATTTTCTATGATATTTTGTATAAGAAATTTAAGACCAATAACCGGTGGTCGGCGTAGGTAGTGCGATGGAATTACCTTAAATACAGTATTTGAGCGACTTTATATACATTTGATGTTTCCCGGGATTACGGAGTTTCAAAATTTACTTATGTGGCATATTTCACAATACTCAATGATGTTAGGAATAACTATCAAAAACCTACGAAAGTAGAATTTTATCTAACTCTGATTTGCCTTTATGAAATCCGCCAGGATTTTTAAGACAGTTTTGGATCCGTTCTTTCAGAAGACTTTTCAATAATTATTTGTATAAGAAATTTAAAAATCATCAATTCGTTAGTTCTAAAACCATGTTAGTTTCTTCCTAGGTCTTCAGTCTTCCTAGGTCTAGTGGTAAGTGACCATGACCAAGACAAATCAGTTGTTTGATGAGCACGGTTATTTGTTCGGTAACTGAGTGTATTTTATCGATAATATGTATGTATCTAGAAATACATAAGTATGTTTATCAATTGTCAACTAGAGACTTGATCATTTAAGAGGAAATAGAAATTATAATATGATACACAATAAAAAGTTTAAAAGTATGTGACAGCTAAATGAGCAATATTAGAAAAAGATAAACAGTCGCAATCGCATAAACAATAGGTCTGCGGACTATTATTCTTTATAAAAAAATACTCGATTGCCCTTGCTAAAGGGATAGCACCCATTCAGATAAATTATATAATATTTGTTGTTGCTGTGTGGTGACGGCATAGAATATCATCACGCCATCACATCCCGTGGGGGTGTAGAAATCGACCGAGGGAATACCTACCAGAGAACGGGCGGCAGCGTTTTTACTGTGAACTATGACCATCAAACTGCGATCGCCAACCCGTCTGCCAAGCGTGGCGATTATGGCATATCCCCCCCCCCCTCCTCATTCTTTGGGGAGGCTTTTGTCCAGCAGTGGACGTATTTTGGCTGACATGATGATGATATTTGTTTCCAGGCAGAACATACCTGGGGGCGCATTTTGGTATTTAGCCGAGGGCTGATAGAAATCTAAAGCAGACACTGACTCTTACTAATATTGACATTAATAGTCGCGCCGTGCATAGCTATCTCGAGAGATAATAAATAACTTTAAACAATGATAATTTCCTTTGTTTCTGTAAATACGGAACACTGATAAAATACTCTTATAACTGGATCATTTCTATAGCAAACACTATTGTAGTCTGGCGCCTCATTCTATGTAACAGAAGAATATATGGAAGTAGATTTATTTTTAAATTTTTGTCTTGACATTGGACATTAAATCTTTCAGTCGTAATTAATAATGGTATCATTATTACATGTTTGTAGCAATTTTGTCATTTAGACACAAGTAGTTTCGTATTCAAGTCCTACTCCGGTAAGGCAGTACTTTACTAGTGGCTTCCATGGAGTTTTCGAATGAAAACAGAAAATTACAATTCACGGCTATATGGCACTTTCAGATTCAAATTAATTTATTTTGTGAACATACAGTTTCCTGTACTCACAGTGTACACTATACTTACTACATACACTGTTATGTCGTCGAAAACGTTAAGTCTAAAAATGCACCTTATTAAAACATAAAATGTGAAAATTACACCAGTGTTTGAAAATGTAACAATGCGTCGATGCATCTTTTTCCGCGTTGGCATCAAAACTCCGGAAGTCGATTCTTAGCCACGAAATTCCCACTTAAAAATTCGAGAAGCTTTATACTAACTGTGATTATATTAAATGAAAGGAATAGAACATCCTCCCTTTATCCCCCACAAGAAAAAAGACTGAAATCTAAAATCAGCCCATTTTAAATATTATCTTACTTTCTTAATTATATTTATACTTGTTTCTTCTTAATAATGATTTCAAAATCAATCTCATCCGTATTACAAATTAAAGTAAACAATTTTGTTTTTGAAGGCGACATTGGGGCTACCATTTCCTCCATGATTGCCTTCAATTAATGACGCGGATTTTGCTTCCTCTTTGATTTCGATGGCAAAAGAAATTTATAAAAAAAAAGTAAAAACAAAACATACCGGCGTCGTAGTAGAGACTGAAGGGTCAGGCGAGGGTGCAACTGGCGCGACAGGCGCGACGGGCTCGTGTCCCTGCGCCATGGAGAGCGCCACAGTGGCCAAGAAGACCCCCGCCGCCATAAATACGCTCCGTTTCCTCAGCATTGTGGCCCTGGAATTGAAAACATACAATGTTTATACACGTTTTTAGGGTTCCGTACCCATAGGATAAAACGGGACCCTGTTACTAAGATTTCGCTGTCTGTCTGTCAACAGGCTGTATCTCATGAACCGTGATAGTTAGACAGTTGAAATTTTCACAGATGATATATTTCTGTTGCCGCTATAACAAGAAATACTAAAAAACAAAATAAAATAAATATTTAAGGAGGTTCCCATAAAACTAACGTGAAATTTTTGCTCGTTTTTATAGATAATGGTACGGAGCCCTTCGTGCGCGAGTCCAACTAGAACTTGGCCGGTTTTTATTATAAGGTATCATTATCATAATACTCACATAAGAGAATAGAATTAAATACTTTCTTCCTCCAAAGAAGTGGAACCTAACCATAAAAATGCTGATCATTTGGCCAATATTAAGTTTAGCTATTATTGGGTGAACTCATGGACACGTTGTAACGTCTACGTACTACAGCTAACATGTCGATTTTAAAAAGCTTTACAGGAAGAATGGAACGCAATCCCACAAGATTTTATTTATGTTTGATTGGTATGCCAAGGTGACTGTAAGCAGTTCGAAGGGCTCGAGGGGGCAACACTACTAATTGCCATAAATCCAGGTTAAAACCTTTTTAAGTAGTATAAAAAAATATATAAAAGTGCAGCATCAAAAAATAATCCTTTTTGGTAAAATTTTTCTTTTTTTACTTGGTTAATTTTAGTTCTTTTGATAATATTTTTCCAATGTTTCCAATTCTAAATGATCGAATAATAAGCAATAACTAAATTTATGACCTGCACTGTTACCACACTAAACAAATATATCAGTGATATTTTATTATAAACACACTTTTACACAAGTTCCTTTAAATTTTTTCACGAGTGTATTTTATAATCATAAAATCAACAACACATTTCCTAAATCCAAACCTAAGTATTGCAATATCTACCTTACACCCAAAATTAATTAAATCGAAACTCTTATTTTTCTAAATTGCATCTTGCAACTTGTTGAAGAAGTTAATAACATAATCTCTTTTTAACTATGAGTGTCATTATTCATTATAGTTTCACTTTATTGCTTTAAGACATGACATGTGCAGGCACTTAATCATCGTGTTTACAACCTAATAAACTAGTATTAATCACCTAAGCAAACCATTCTAAGCGGTGATGGACTAACAATAAGACTTTACAGGAATGATATTTCATCATCATCAGCCTGAAGTACTATGGAAACCAAATAACTGATATACTACATATTCTACTTATTATTTTTTGTAAATACATACTTATATAGATAATTACGCCCAGACTCAGGACAAACAGACATGCTCATGCACACAAATATCTGCCCTGGGTGGGAATCGGTCCCACGACCTCCGGCGTGAAAAGCAAGCATTTTCCAACCACGCCAACAGGCTCGTCATACAGAGAAGCATGAACATAAATGTCTCATAAATTATAAAACATCCTTAATTCGTAATTTCTTTATTACTATGTGTCTTCCATTACCCTCTTTTAGCTTTCTTACTCTTATCTAAATGACTGGGTTTAGTTTTCGACAACCACGCGATTGAAGTCGCGGGCACAGCTAGTCTATACAAATAAATAAAATTGAAGTGTCTGTTTGTAATATTGAAATAATGGTTGTTTACTACATAAATATGAATATATATACGGTACATACACCAAAATATCATTTTTTTTCATTTTGTCTGTCTGTCTGTCTGTTTGTTCCGGCTAATCTCTGAAATGACAGGACCGATTTTGACTTTTATTAGCAGGTAGCTTATGTAATAAGGAGTAACTTAGGCTACGTTTAATTTAGAAAAATTCTTTTATTCTAGAAAAAAAAACAAGAAAAAACAAAATAATTTAACTCTTTTTTCCTTTATCTCTTGGTGCCAAATTTCAAAATTGTAGGCCAATGGAAAGTTATCCTAAACTTAGTATGTGAGTCAGTGAAACATTTTATGATAAAAATATGCTTTAAAAGACCATGTTTTTTCTGTATACCGTTTCTAAGAGAAACGGCATAATTTTTTTTATGAAATGGCCTATCCTTAATTATTCAGATTCATTACACAGTTTCTCAAAGTGAGTCTTTCACGTATGTTAGGACTTTTTGTTGTAGGTTGTAACCTACAACAAAAAGTCATTTGATTGTCAAAGTAAAGTTGGTCATCATTCAAAATTGTCGCGGACGAAGTTGCGGGTAACAGCTAGTAACTAATATATTTATTTGATTAAAATTGTTAGAACTTTATTCAATTGCTTAAACATGACATCATAATAGGTCATTATCTATACTCAATGTAAAACGACTACAAAACTACAGATAATGGCTTAATGATATGGGTAGTGCCAATAACCAGCTTATAAACTAAAACACTTTTATTTTGTGGATACAATGGTATTTTATCATCAGATTATTTTTAGTTATAGTCTCTGACTACTGACTTTACAGTATTATTGATAATTTTTGGGTCAAAGTATTGCACACAAAAACATATTTTTTATTGGACATAGAAACAAAACAAGATTAATACAATGTGTATGTATGCACATCCAGCTACCCCAACCTGTCAATTTCTTTTATAGATTTTCAATGTTATTACATAAGCATAAGGTTCACTTTGAATTGGGGAAATTGGACAGATTGGGGTAGTTTGATATGCTGGTACGTCATGTCATATGTCTGTACATTGGCAAGCTTTACTCATAAAGGAGATTTTGTTGAGTTGATAGATACAACTTTGACACCCTCTCCCAATGTCGTTATATTGAAAAACATTAGACACACATTAGACAAGTGTAAGAAGAAAAAATAATATAACTCATCTTTTTAAATCAGCTGTTTTTGAATCAGCAATTTAGGCGGTAGCTTTATACTATACAATACCTGCTTAGTTAATCTTAATAGGTACCATTGTATTTCTATCAAACACAGTTCTCATGATAAGCAATGTGCATACTTAGTTATGGCTATTTAGTTTTGGTGTGAAATACTGAGCAAAAATAAGTAACAATTATTCACACTGAAAAATTATGCACACTGAACAAGCAGTTAAGGTAGTTTGACAAATCTATGTATGTATGCACTGTTCCATTTTGTACAAGCTATAATATAATATCCTGGGACATCATTTACACACTGCCATCTGATCCAAACTAAGCAGAGCTTGTACTATGGAAACCAGATTACTGATATACTACATATGTATACTATTATTCTTTTGTAAATACATACTTATATAGATAACTTCACACAGACTCAGGACAAATAGACATGTTCATGCATACAAATAACTGTCCTGGGTGGGAATTGAACCCACAACCTCTGGCATGAAAATGAAGCATTTGCCAACCATGCCAACAGGCCCGTCAAATATATATTAATATAATAGAGACAAAGATGTCATGAAAATTTGGTTATTGATTTGTATTTATTTATATTATCACAAGTCTATTTCAGAGTGTATTAGTCTACCACAGAATGTAATTATACATTCCGTAACAGAATATTTTGAGAGCCTAACACCAAAAACTAGGTAAAAATAAATAAATAATAAGATATGTAATAAACTCACTTATCAAAAGGACCACTTCTATGCTTTTTCTTTTGCTATAGTTTGCTATATTGCTTTTTCAATTTTTCCAAATAAAAATGTTTTTAATTCACAAAGACTTTAAAATGCGCTTGTAAAAAGTGAGAATGGATTTTACAAAGTTCTATAACAATAGCACAAATGAAATATTATATCAGCTACTTACATTTAATCAAATAGAATGAAAATCTATTCTGCCAAATAAACTATAAATGTTATGCCTATATGTTATTTGGATATATAAGCTACCTTACTTTCATCAAAATCAGATCAGATCAGACATGCATACTCAAAATCTTTCACATTTATAATATTAGTAGGATTTATTTATGGCACTTCAGCCAAAGCTGTCAGCGTTGCCTCATTTTGGCCAGATAAAATTTCATCAACATGATAAAGGAAGGAAGAGGATGGGTTGGATCTCATATCGAGTCGCCTGAATTTGAGTTAAGTGTGTATATGGGGGGGTTAAGGGGGTTACTACTAAAACACATTTTTTGCTGCCGGAGACGCGCCAATTTTTTTTAATAAATGTTTCAAAATTATAAGACTCCATACAAATGCATAAAACAGAACACAATTTTGAACATTTCTTAGCGATTTCGATACCTACAGCGTTGTAAAACAGTGTAAAAACATTGCTTTCGTGTTTAGAAGTTATATTTTGTTTTTATATAATTATCTGGAAAATACCCAAAACTGAATTGTTCATTGTCACTATCATAATAGTTTTGCAAAACTGCACTTTTATGAAATAATTTGGGTTAGTTTAGAATGGTGACCATTTGGCGCGCAAAGGCGAGCGAGTGTAGCGAGCGTGCCGCGGCAGCGGCCGCCGAGCGCTATAAAAACATTAACCATGGATATCTCCATAACCATGGGGTTCCGCGGGTTGGGGACGGTACAGGAGGGTAGCCCCCTCCCCCCTCCATCCCTCGCCCTTGAATTTACTTATGTTTGAAGGCGACTTGATTTGAGATATTAACCAGTAGGATTTTAATTAAATAACTACTTTCTTGATTATTGTCAACTAGCAGGGCCCGTGGACTTCGTTCCATGTTATAAATATATTTATCCCTGCCCGTTTCTACCGCGTAATACTTAGGGTTGAAAGTTTGGGGTAAATAAAAATTATAATGATGAATCATAGCATATGACACGCCACAATAACATAGCTTTCTATTGTTGAAATAATTTTGAAAATTGGTTCAGTAGGTTAAGAGATTACCCCTTACAATGTCACAAACTCAGAAACTCATAAACATTACCTCTTTATAATATTAGTATAGGTGTATGGTTTAAAGACTTCTTTGAGGGGAAGGACAGCCAGTGATCCTAATTGAAGCCACTAGACAACTTATAAAGTTGAAGGCCTAATGGGTGACTAAGGGCAACCATTTGATATTATTACTTAATTTAGCATTTTCAATTACCAGGATTAAGCACCTAGACTGTACCCCCAGTGGAAAAACAGCATAAGTAGTGTTACATCAAACTATCGATTTTATCATTTTCATCAACGATTTAACAGTTATAAATAAATAAATATATACTTAATGTTTTTAATATTTTTTCTTGTGTTTGACAAAATAATGCAAAAAAAATATTAAAAAAATTCAGCATATGTAACTCTAAATTCACTATTTGAAAATGATAAACGAACACTACTTATGCTTTTTTTCCACTGGGGGTAGGACATAAAGGTTCAACATTAGAAAGAGGTTGTCTGAGTTATTGATTCAGACCACTTGAAGCAATACAAGTCAACCTGCTGGTTCTGACTGTAGACAAGATGTATTTAGTAAGAGACCTATTTGATAATATTTATTTGGTCACACCAACAAGCGAATTAAGTACATCGAAAAGTGAAATCAATTACCTTGAAATGTATCAAATGTTGATTTGTAATAGAATATTCTTATCAACAATTAATGTTTTACTAATAATACTTGGCAAATAGGTGTTGTGGCTCTAGAGTTACATACAATGAAAAAATATGTTATTAACAGAACAACTAAAAGAGTTATCAAATTTTTATAGCATAATTTGCAATGCAAATTTTGAGATTAGATTTGCACTGCAAATAATACTATAAAATATAATAGTTTGGCAGGTGTTTTAACCATTAACTAGGTTTTGCTGTATTATTTTCATTATTTTTTGACTTTATTCCAAAGTTATAAGGTTGAAATTAATGTGGACTTGTATAGTACATGGCCTGTGGAAGGCTTAATATATGATCTTTCAAATGTAACTGTGAACAGGTCAATTGACTATGTTTCTAAAATACAAATCCGAAGGATAACACCTATATCCTCCAGAAGGGTATAAGCAAGGGAATTCTAAATTTGATCTGCCAGTGCATGTTGACACAGCTAGAATGGTTTATTTCAGTTATTTTCATAGTGTAATGTCCTATGGAATTCTTCTCTGGGGTAGCTCTGCTGACATTGACACCATATTTATATTGCAAAAAAGAGCTGTAAGAGCTATCTATAATCTTGGCCCGAGAGTGTCTCTAAGAGAAAAATTCAAAGAGGTCAACATTCTAACTGTACCATCTCAGTATATATATGAAAACTTACTATATGTGCATAAAAATATCGATTCCTTCTGTAAAAGGAGCGATACACATAATGTAAATACTAGATATAAGAATAATCTCATACTGCATACTACCCGTCTCCACAAAATAAGTAACTCTTTTATGGGGCAATGTATAAGATTCTATAACAAACTTCCCAATGATATTAGAGAATTGTCTACGAATAAGTTTAAAAGAATTATTAAAGCCAAATTGTGTAGCAGGGCATATTACAAAATTTCTGATTATTTAAGTGATAAAAGTGCTTGGGATGGAGTTGTTCTGAGTCAACACACATGATTGTAATTAATCTTAAGTATATTTTATTTTAAAAAAGGATTCCTACTGAGTTTTCTGGCAGTGTTTCTCAGTAGCTGCCACGTCATGCACTGCACGGTAGGGTAAAAAAAATATGACGATTCCACATAATTGTAAAATTTTTACGGAATAAACTTACTTTGACTTTGACTTTGACTTTGACATATCGTTCGTAGCTTAACGGAGAGCGCGTACCGCAATTGGTGCTTTAGTGCACTGTTGTGGGTTCGAGATTCGCCGGAATATTGAATTTATAATTTCCCATTTTTTTACTAATAGAGTAGAATAATAGACTGGTTATAAACGAGACGCTAATCACTATCATTAATAAGTAAATTGGTAAGATACCGATTTTAAGTAGGTACCTAAATTTATTCCTCACCTAATGGTACCGACGGAAGCATGACATGATATTATCATATATCTAAATAACCTATTGATTGATTAAAATATTTCTACATTAAAACAATTTGTTAGTGAATCAAACATGCCTTGTAACGTCATCTCAAAACTGAATGTCAGACTAAACACGAAACAAGGAACGAAAGTACTTACGTTTCTTTATGAAATGCAATGGAGATATGAGATTATTATAATTAAAATAACTGTTAGCTATCTCTATTTCATAGCTGCATAAGTTATTAGTATTAAACCACTCTTTCTTTATATTAAAATCCACATTTTCGTTAAACAAATCGCAAGGAATCCACCGCTGACGGCTTCACTTCACATTGACAATAATTGACATTAAATATGACAATTCAATGCGGTGTTGTTATTTTACTTTCACTTAGTTCGGAAACTGAAATAACAAATGATTACTTAACTTAATTTTGCTGTAAAGAAAATTTACAATATTATATATAACGGAGAAACAGGGGTATCGTTGTCTTTAGTCATGATGACGTTAGCAAGACTGACGTCACTATTATCTGCACGTTGGTTATCCACTGAAGGTTGTTTACTCATGGCGATAGTAAAACCCGAAATATGTTTCGTGAAGTTTTATTCCATAACAATCTTCGATACAAGGTGATCCGTACAGTCCGACGGCTCGAGCGAAAGTGATTTGTTTGTACTCGACACTTCGGCCGTATTTATACGAAATGTGCGGCGACAAACATGTTACGTATTTTCTTTGTTCGATGAACGAATGTAAATTAAACTATTGAAATCATCAATTGTACAAATGTTAAGATGGTTTATAAATCGTAACTTGATTTTTAACACTAAATTCATTAAGTTTAACTAACTATTTAAGAGTAATTTAAACAAAGACTTAAAACTACTCCTATGACGCATTTGTTTTTGGTTAAGTAATGTTGTTGCGCCGATACGGCCATTCTGAAAGGCGGTGCGCGCTCTGCACCAGCCTCAGTTCTCATTGTCCTTTTAAATCTGAAACAATAAAGTTTTGCTTTTGAGTTTGGTACCTGTAAGCAACTAAGTAGTTGCTCATTAACAGTTATAGAGATATTGCAATAACCAAGTCACATTACACATGTGTTGGCTTATTATTATTATTTTTTGTTTGTTATTTATGTAGTTAAAAAAAGATTAAGTTCTCGTAGATTTCTCGTAGATTAAGGAAAAAGGAGTGGTGTTATATTGTGCTCTGCAGCCTTGTTAACACAGTGGTATACAGTTGTGTAATACAAGGAAATAAGGTTAGGAGGGTGAGGATAGGTTTGGTTTTTGTAGAGTTCTCGTAGATTTCTCGTAGATTTCTTGTAGATTTAGGAAAAAGGAGTGGTGTTATATTGTGCTCTGGAGCTTGTTAACACAGTGGCATACAGTAGCGCAATACAAGGAAATAAGGTTAGGAAGGTGAGGATAGGTTAAGTTTTCGTAGAGGTCTCGTAGATTTCTCGTAGAGTTCTCGTAGATTTCTCGTAGATTTCTCGTAGAGCTCTCGTAGATTTCTCGTAGATTTAGGAAAAAGGAGTGGTGTTATATTGTGCTCTGGAGCTTGTTAATACAGTGGCATACAGTAGCGCAATACAAGGAAATAAGGTGAGGGTAGGTTTAGTTCTCGTAGATTAAGGGACAAGGAGTTTATATTGTGCTTTGAGTGGCTGATAACACAGTGGCACAATACAAGGAAATATTATTAGGAAGGTGCTGTGATCGTAGGTTTATTAGTAGTTCTCGTTATTTAGAGTTATTGAATTAAGTTACTTGCCCTTTACTGTGAAGGTTGTTGAGGTCTCGTGAGGTTGATGCAATTGGCTTGGTTGGTTCTGCAACAGAATTCCGGTGAGAAGACTATTCGTTTCCCGCCGATACGGTTAACTGATCACCAGATTGTAGAGCATGGCGCAGCACAGATTCCTGCTGCTGGGTGTTGGTTGGTTTCTGTTTATCAGATGATGAGTTGATGTAGCAGCTTGGGTGCTCGATTGTTTAATCTTACTACATTCTTCATACGCCTTGTGTGATGTTCCTGAAAATAATCATTCTTCCGGCAATATTGTAGTATCTGCACTCGGCCTATCTGACTAACCCACTTGCTAAAAGTTAAAAAATTGTACAGTATCCCCTCTGGTGTGTCAACGACACAGACGTTAACGTGCCTATCCAGCAATGAACCAGTCACGTTACTGGTACTGCCTTCCTTGCTGCTATGGCTAGGACAGTTTTTCGTGGCTCGCAGTGCCGCAGCTGGCAGCAAACAGCGTTTTAAAGCTGGTCATCGTCATTCTACGGTACTGAATAACGCTTGATTCAATACTAAACTGGAAGAAATACACGGAGGTGAAGATTAACAAAGCCCAAACAACCTTCTGGCAACGTAGAAGGTTCATAGGGTAGAAGTGGTGCTTAAAACCATGTATGACCCTATGGCTACATAGTGATAAAACATCCTATGATAACCTATGGTGCAGTAGTATGGTGGCCCAGAACTCAAACCTAATCTTCGAGGCGTCTTATACCTGCGGACAGAACCAAAATGGTTAGAGGAGCCAAACAAGCCCACGCACAATGGCCCAATCAGGACGCTAAATGCGAAAAACAAATCATTCAACCAACTAATTTGTGATAGCCCTTGAGCAGTCCCCAAAGATAAATCCACAGTTAATCACAACCAAATGTGAACCAAAATCAAGGAACACTCCAAACTCATAAAAAGAGTAGAGAAGAGCTGGTTCAAAACCCAATGGAAGTACAGGTGGAACCAACTACGACTAATAGTAGCAGTACCACCACTATGGTTTGACACAGAATAGCCAACCTGCGACTGGCATATCCAGCACCAGGAGACTACAATGAGCTACTCCTAACAAACGTACTGAAGTATGTGCAAACTGCATTCAGGGCACTAGGGATAGAATAGAAAGTAATGGTTCTAAGTACGAAAGATCCTGAAGGGTCGAAATGCTGTACGTAAGTACACCCCGACAAAGTCAAAAAGTAAAAAACGCATGACAGCCACGCCGGAACCCGCCTGACTCAAAGACATCATGAAAGCAGTCCTTTGTAAGTCCGGATCCACAATACACATGTCTGCGGCCGCAATTCAAGCACGAGCCCTACACGTTATCTTTATCCGGGTTTAACTCTGAATGTTTGGGTCAGCAGAAGGCAACCTCATTGCCTCACACTATCACTATCTTCGTCATCGAGGGTGTTTTCACGCTGGTCATCTTCTGGGTTGAATCCCACTTCTGATAACGGAGAAACGGGGGTATCGTTGTCTTTAGTCATGATGACGTTAGCAAGACTGACGTCACTATTATCTGCACGTTGGTTATCCACTGAAGGTTGTTTACTCATGGCGATAGTAAAACCCGAAATATGTTTCGTGAAGTTTTATTCCATAACAATCTTCGATACAAGGTGATCCGTACAGTCCGACGGCTCGAGCGAAAGTGATTTGTACTCGACACTTCGGCCGTATTTATACGAAATGTGCGGCGACAAACATGTTACGTATTTTCTTTGTTCGATGAACGAATGTAAATTAAACTATTGAAATCATCAATTGTACAAATGTTAAGATGGTTTATAAATCGTAACTTGATTTTTAACACTAAATTCATTAAGTTTAACTAACTATTTAAGAGTAATTTAAACAAAGACTTAAAACTACTCCTATGACGCATTTGTTTTTGGTTAAGTAATGTTGTTGCGCCGATATATATGTAACCAATTTTGAAATAAAAAATTATACATTAACCGGTATGTTTATGTGTGTATACGAATATAACAATTTATTCAGTCCAGTTCCCCGCGAGTGTTCACAGCGGACGCGCGTCTCACAGCTCGTTCGATCCGCTCCCGTGTTTACATTTACGCGGCAAACGACTACCCACTTTATTATTATTAGTGTAAGATCACAAATAGGGTATCTCCTGGTGACAGGAGACCCTATAAACAATTATGAATCGTACCTCAATGTCTCAAAACACCCCAATATCACCACTAAATTCAATTACCGAATCACGAACCGCTACTGAACCACAAACACAACCGAAAACATCAAGTTACGCCAATGTTATGTCAACCACTTGTTTCCCGAAGAAAGACCAAGCCATCGTACTGGATGCCGTGGAAGGCATAAACCTCAGGGAGTACCTTATTGCATTATCATCGTTAACACCTGCAGTATCTATTCGTTTTATATCTCGCATATCTAATGCACGTATTTGCATTTATATGGACTCAAAAAAAACAGCTGACCTTTTAGCCAGTCGCGTGCACCTAAGTGACTTTTGTCACTTTTTTTTTTGACCGTTGAGTGCTCTCAAGTGACAAATGTCCCTTTTTTAGTTCAGTATGATGCATCGGAGCAATCTCGTTATTTCTTTCTATCGCGTTACGTTTCTTATCTTTTTCTCTTTTCTACTCGAATCTTAATACATTCCTTCATGCAAGAAATACGACAAAAGTTCCACAATAGTTCATTCGGCTTGAAAAAAAATGTCAAATGTCAGTCGTTGATTCTCGCGCGTAAGTGAGGTTAATCTAACGCCTGTAAAGGCCGATCCACACTCGCACGAAAACCACGGCGTGAATAGCAGCGCGAAGCGCGGCGCGAATCGCGGTTAATATTGCCAACAATCTACACTCGCAGGTTCGCGCCGGGCTTCACAGTATAGTTCGCGCTCTTGACGAGTATGCACGTCAAATTTTAAAGTTTATTTGTAAGTAGTAGGTATGGACAGTGAAACCACTGCAGGTGCTTTAGTATTTTGTGCTCTAGCAATTTATAGTTACGCCTTAAAGAAAATACAATTCAAAAGCAGCACAGAAAACGGAGATGGTGGATTATCACCATTCACTGAAACTAAGCTACCCGCGAATGTGGAGTCTTGTCGTGTTCACGCGCGCTTCGCGCCTGCGAACCCTTTGTCGCGGGACAAAAAACCGACAATTTTCGGGGAACGAGCCGCGAAGCCGCGAAGAATATGCGAATAGGATCCACACTCATGCTTCGCGGATGCTTCGCGCCTTCGCGCGCGGACCGCGCGTGAGTGCGGATGCGGCTTAAATTAATAGTTTTGAAGTAAGAAGAATGTTTTTTTTTATTTTATGGTGTGTAAATAGAGCTATTACTGTTAAAAGTCATAAAATATATATGTTACCGATTTACTTTTTAAAATAATCGTATTTCAAAAAGACTTTTTTTTTTTTTTTTTCAACTTTAGTCAATGTTTTGCCCTAAATATAATAAATTAGAAACGAAATGTCAACAAACATTCATTACGACTTGAAAGAGTCATTCACAAGCATGAATAAAAACAACACTTGTGTCGACCCATGTCGACTACACCTCAACAAAAAATTGTTTATTGAGCGCGCCCATTTAGCGCACGGCGGGTCGCCATTTATCGCTGACCTAGGAGCACTTCACGCGTTTTTTTTAGCACTCGAGCGGTTAGTAGAAGAAAGGAAAAAAATAATAATTAAAAACAATGTCTTAGAAATCAAATCCTTAATTACTAGAAACAAAAGAATAGTATTATCAAACGTTTGTCCCGTTATTCCCAATCATATAATTGAACAAAAATTTGAAGATTTCCATTTAAAAATAATGTCACCAATAACTTTTATGAAAGTAGGTGTCACTGACCCGGGGTTTTCACATATACTAAGTTTTAGAAGACAACTATATATTGCACCAGACGACGAACGTCATTTACCAGAATCATTCCAATTATCCTTCGAAGGAACCAATTACTGGATTTATACTTCAACTGACGCCTTAAAATGTTTTACATGTAACACATTAGGCCACCTCGCAAAAAATTGCTCTCTGAATATTACAAATAACCAGACTCCTCTTGAAGAATTGGACTCAAATACTTACCAAGAACCAAATGTAATAAACAATGAAAATATTGAACTAATAGCTCCTCACCCTCCTGTGAATTCTACTTACGCTGAAACAACCTTACACGATTTCGTACAACCTACATTTACGCAGCAATACTTCAAAGGGAAAAAACGGACACATTCACCAACAACAACTGAATCTTCTAAGATAGAAATCCCAAAACAATTTACACAAGAAGAAGACTCTGATTGAATGGAATTTGAGACTGATGAATCAAGTAGCAATATTTCTCTAGAAGATAATGAAATAAAAACTAAGACGAAGAAAAAACTAAAGAAAACTGACACTAGATCTGATGAAGAAATTTGGAAGAATATCGATGAAGCCATAGCGGAACTAGATAACGACAATACATTTCCTATAAATTTAGACCAATTCATTAGTTTACTGGATAACGCGAGAGGTAAACAAAATGTAAAAGATTTAGTTTACTCATATACAGATAATATTAAAGAACTAATTAAAATGTGTAACAAACTACACTGTAAAATGAACAAAAGTTTGAAAAACAGATGTTCACGTTTATCCAGAAAACTGCATGAAATGCTTCCTACTGCTAGTATAACTACAGATAATAATTAGGTAACCAATTTTAATTCATTTGTATTAAAATCTTTATAACATATATTTAGGTTTATATAACACATATTTTATAATTAATAGTTATGGATATTTTACAATGGAATGTAAATGGTTACTACAAAAGACTTGAAAATATCAAACTATTATTAAGTCGTTTACGTCCCACTTGCATTTGTTTACAGGAAACGAACTTCACCTCTAATAATTGTGCGTCTATACTAGGTTACGAAAAATTCCACAAAAATCGGTTGCAAAGTAATAGGGCTAGCGGTGGTGTAGCTATTTTTGTTAAGTCTCACACAATACCAGAACAAATTATTTTGAATACAAATCTAGAAGAATCCCTCAACAAACACGATATTAATGATCTCATCAAACAACTTCCACCTCCTTTCTTAATTCTGGGTGATTTTAATAGTCATCACTTTTATTGGGGTTCAAACAGATGCGATACTAGAGGTAGAATGATAGCAGAATTATTTGATGGAAATGACAATCTAACTTTACTAAATAATGGCCAACCAACACACTTTGATAGTAACACTGGTCACACAAGTAGTATAGATCTTACTTTGGCTTCACAAAATATAGCGTCATATTTTGAATGGAACGCTTTAGATGATTTATATGATAGTGATCACTTTCCGATTTCAATTAAATCTATTCTGTTTAATGATAATGTCATAAACGCTATCCACTTACCTAAAAAATGGAAGTTTGACAAAGCTAATTGGCCCATGTTCTGTGAAGAAGTTGCTCTGAATATGTCTGAATTACCATCACTACACACTGTTAACTATTATATTGATGTCATTGTTGAAAAGTTCACTAACATTATAGTTAATGCGGCAAATAAATCGATACCTAAAACTTCTGGCAGGTTTAGAAAAAATAATTTACCATGGTGGAAGATTGTAGGAGCGCGAATAAAGAAACTAAAAGAGCTTTTAAACTATTCAAACAACATGCTAGAAATGATCCGAATTCTATATACAAAATAGATTATAAGAAAAAAAGAGCATATTACAGAAGACTTATTAAAGAGAACAAGAAAAAGTATTGGGAAGAATGGGTATCGTCCATTAACAATAAAACCACAGTACAGGATATGTGTAGAAAGATTAAATCACCGTAATACTAAGTTCAATGACATAGTACTAGAAAAGACAGATGGTACTTTTACATGTAACCCTAAGGAAACGTCTAATTTATTAGCCCATGCCTTCGCCAATAATAGCAGCACAGATAATTATGTCCAGGAATTCATTGTATATAAAAATAGACAAGAGATTAATCTGAACTATGACTTTCATGACAACAGTAATCCTATCAACACGGAAATATTGATGCATGAATTGGTTTTAGTACTTGAACAACTGAATAATACCAGTCCAGGACCAGACAATATACCTAACATTATAATTAAACACTTACCGGCTAAAGCTCTTGAATACTTACAAGGGATTTATAACTATATATACAAAAACCAAATATTTCCAAACTCTTGGAGGGAAGCTTTAGTTGTACCAATTTTAAAACCAGGAAAAATTCCCAGCTCACAGTCAAGTTATAGGCCAATTTCTTTAACATGTAATTTATGCAAAATACTGGAAAAAATAATAAGCAAACGGATTAGATGGTATGCGGAATCAAACAAATATTTCTCTCAAATTCAATTTGGGTTTCGCCAGTTTAAATCAACAACAGACCATTTAATGAATATCGAAAGTGAAGTACTAGACGGATTTGCAAATGATAATTATGTAGTGATGTTGGCTTTAGATATCGAAAAAGCCTATGAAATGCTTTGGCAACATCGAGTTTTAAAGCTTTTGCAAAATATAAATATTAATGGCAATGCCCTAGCGTTTATTAGAAATTTTCTCACCGGGAGAGTAATGAGAGTAAGAGTCCATGATATTTTAAGTAACCCATTACCCTTACAAAACGGTTTACCTCAGGGCTCCGTTCTTAGTGTAATCTTATTTTTGCTGGCTATTAACGATGTTTATTTACATATTGAGAAACCGGTTAAAGGGTTTTTGTTTGCAGATGACCAAACAATAACTTGTAGCGGCAGGTCACTAAAACCCACCCTAAAACTTGTACAAAATACTCTAAACAAACTACAAGATTGGTCCTACCAAACTGGCTTTAAATTTTCCAAAACAAATAGAATATATAATACTTAGTAACAAGAAAAATAAAAATAGATGTAATAATTTGATTTTAAATGGATACAATATTAAAGAAGTAAATAATTTAAAAATCTTAGGATTAATATTTGATAAAAAATTAAGTTGGATTTCTCATATTAATAAACTAAAATCTGAATGTTATAAAAGATTAAATATCATAAAAACATTATCTTCAACTACATGGGGATCGGATAAAAAATGTTTGATTGCCACATATCACGCTATAATAAGGCAAAAAATTGACTATGGATCCAGTATTTATGATTCGGCAAAAAAACGTAGGTACACTTGATTCTTTAGAAAGCATCCAGAATACAGCTCTTCGACTAAGTATTGGTGCATTTAAAACAAGCCCGACGAAAAGCATATTAGTTGAAGCTGAAGAAATGCCTTTAGAATTTAGAAGAAAACAACTTGTTACTTCGTACGCTGTTAATGTATTATCCCAACCAGAATCTATGACTTATGATAACTACACTAAAATAACAGCCGTAGACTCAGAATACGAATTGTAACCAAATCTATCACAACCTTTACGCATTAGAGCACGGAAGTATATGAACGACTTTCAATTTAAAGTCCCGAAAATTTTTCAAAAGAAAGTACTTAGCTCAAATTGAATTCCCTATTAACTTACAATTAGCAAAAAATATTAAAGATGATACTTCCCAATATATATTCAAACAATTATTTCATGAAATAAACAGTAACTTTACGAATTGTAAAATTTTCTACACGGATGGATCGGTTATAAATAAAAAATCTGGTTTATCAGTAGTTTCGGGAGGTGAATGTTATCGTTATAAGTTAGGTGACTTTAATTCTATCTTTAGTTGCGAAGCAATTGCCATTCTTAAAGCCTTAGAACTTATTAATAAAGAATCTAATCAAGTTAAATATATAATTTATACTGATTCAAAATCATGTTTAAAAGCTACACAAAACCCAAAAAATAGAGATACTCTTATTCTAGAAATTAAACAAACAATGATTAACCTACTTATTAAAAAATATAAATTGCAGATAATATGGATTCCAAGCCATCAAGGAATAATTGGTAACGAAATCGCGGATAGGGAAGCTAGACATGCCGTCAATGAGAATAATAGTAGGATTCTGAATGTATCAACACCGTCTGAGCTACAGAAATACTACAAATGTAACATTAGAATTGCTTGGGACCATTATTGGAAGAGAGATAACACTTCAAAGTTATTTAATATTCGAGAATCTATTTTCGACAAATCCCCTACATCCTTTTCGTGTAGAAAAGATCAATCTATAATTACCAGATTACGTATTGGACACACAAATATGACCCACATACATCTAATTACGAAAACTGACAGAAATAAATGCAAGTGTGGACTAGACCTTACTGTTGTACATATTTTATTAGAATGTTTAGATTTCAATGAAGAAAAGCGGATCTGTAAAGTCCCTAAAAATATAAAAGATTGTTTAAATGAGTGCGGATACGAACAGACATTAGCCTATTTAAGAATGATCAATATGTATAAGTTAATTTAATTAAGTAAATACCGAAATAATATATGCTGTCAATATGGTGGTCGTTAATGACCTGAGTTGTTAAAAAACGACCTTAAATAAATAAATTAAATAAAAAAAAAATATTCAGTGTCAAAATGAGTTCCTTTGTATTTTCGAAAGAGATAAATATACAACTTAGGATTTTTAAGGAAAGCAAAAGCTCACTAGGCAAAATTATATAGTGACTATTCTAGGTTAACATTACTTAAGTTAAATAACTTAAGTAATTTTAACCTAGAATAGTCACTATATAATTTAATTAGTATACGTATCTTAATAAAAGTATTTAGAGTAAAATTAGTAGACTAATTATTGAATAAAAACAAAACCACGCATTAAGCGGGTATTTATGAATCAATGGTTTGCACCAACAATACTCTTTTAAATCCAAGAGTTTCAACTTTAAACCGTGGCGTGGTCTAGAGATGTAAAATGACTGAATATGACTAGTCACAATTGTCATAAACCTTAAATGACCGGCCATTTACTGTCAAATTCAGTCAATTTGACTCAAATATATTTCGTCTATTCTCGACTACCACCCAATTATTTATTTATTTAGGTACCAATTTTATATGCAAGTTTAAATGAAGCAACGTTTTATTTTCTATTATATCATGAGAGGGTCAGACGACATCAAAGTCAATGCGCGAGGCGATGCGACGTTGCCATTTTTTCTATGATTAACACTATATAATAATACTATAAGTCATAAAAACCACTTTTTTGTTTCAATTTATATGTTGTAGGCTTTTATCAAAGACAAAAACTTAAAAGGTACTAATTACTGAAATCAAATTGACTGAAAATGACCGTGTTTTGTCAAAAACGGACCAATTTGACCGTAAATGACAGTCAGTCTAATTCAGTCACTTTAGTCATTTTCAACACTACCGTGGTTCCTGGATCCATTAGTTTCTCGAACACGATCGCTTATGCGTTAGACGGTCAAGAACCATTTTTAACACAATAAAAATCATTGACTTATCGATATCGCCCACAACTTGTTTTTCCTCGATGGTGAAGACCTCCTACATACAATGCAAGATAACTGTAATTTTTTTGTCCATGCATGCACTATTGTGGTATTACTACATACCATAGCACTTTTTTTCTTTTTACTTTAGTTTGCCGTAAAATAAGTACGAAATTTTAGAACACTTACGTGTGTTTTATTGATCTATTAGATTAATTAAACCTTTCAAATGAGAGCATAAATAAGAAATAATAATGTTCCCGTCACATTGCAAAAATGATTGGAAACGCAACACCGGCTTTACGAATAACATAACGTATAATATAGTAAACGTAATAACTTACATACTCACTGAAAGTTGAAAGGCACTAGACACTTACCTATTATTATACTCTTTGCACTTACCAAACACCTATTTTGATTGAGGTTAGATTTAATTAAGTACGAAGTAAATAAATCAGGATGCCTCTGGATTACAGAAGATTCAATGGTCCAGAAGACAGTGTGTCATACAAACGTTTCACTAAAGAATATGTGAAGAGTTATGATGAACTTTCTAAGGAGTTATTGGATGGCAAAGGTGTCAGAAAAGACGGGCGCACTATAAACGAAGCGCGAAGCCTGTGTATGTTTTGTATGTATAGCTTCTTCGCATTATCTTTTTCTGCATATCGAATGCTAAACTATCATTTTAATTATGTTGCAGTTGCCAGAACAGACATGGTTTCACAAGCTAAAGGTTCTGCATATGTAGAACTGAAGAAAACAAAAGTGGTTTGTTCAGTTTTCGACCCGCGGGAGATCCCCCATCAAAATGAATTCAGGTAATAATAAATTTTTGATTAAATAAGAAAGTTATGCTCATTTTTTAAGTAGTATTAGCCGGGCAGAAATAAATTATCTGCTAACATAGTTGTATAATTCCGTTTCTTCATTTACCTCCATTTTTTGTTATTGTATATCGACTTGACGAAACGTTATTTA
The DNA here is from genome assembly GCA_951640165.1 of Pseudoips prasinana. NCBI lineage: Eukaryota > Metazoa > Arthropoda > Insecta > Lepidoptera > Nolidae > Pseudoips > Pseudoips prasinana. Next base: position 14,666,116 of record OX621254.1, read on the forward strand.
CTGGAAATAGCTTAAAGAATATGTCAGTAGTATATTAATTTGTTCTTTTCAGTGAACTAGGTCAGATATACTGTGAAGTTAAATTCGCGCCATTTTCATGCCCACGTAAAAGGCGGCCGCATGCACCTGACGCCGAAGAAAAGGCATTGTCTGTAGCTTTGAGGAAAGCATTGGAGCCTACAGTGTGCACACACTTATTCCCTAACTACCAGGTAAAACAATATCAATATTGACAACCAAATTTTTGTGTTAATGAACATGCATAATTGTCATCGTCCTGTATTCTGTGTACATATAAAAGTGTTGAAGTATATCTATCTGTTGTCTAGTATGATAGTACAAGCTTTGCCTAGAGACAGATTGTGCTGAGTGATATATTCCAGATATATATTTAACTAGCTGTGCCCAGCGGTTATCGTATCAATAAAAAGCGGAGGCCGCGTCATGTCATTAATGTAGAGCGAAAGTTGCACACAACTCCCTAAAATGATGATCTCTGCCCTCTCTCCGCCAGTAATCGCCCAGAGTCGAGGTTCGAACCCCACAGGGGGTGCCCTCCAGCGCGGGTTACTTAATTGCTAGATGGCTTGAGCCCTCTGCTCGCCTCTATAGTCCGGTGAAGTAGTGAAAGCCTCCTACGCTAATTATAGCGTCATACAAAAAAAAAAAAAATCGCTCCAGCTGTTTAGACATTAGAAGTAACAAACAAACTAAAAATATTAGTGTCATAAAACTAAATTATTCATCTTTTATAATTATATTAATATTTTGTTTTTCCTCACATGATGACCATTTGTGTGCAGATAAATGATTGTTCTATGAGTTGAAGTACTTTGTGTCTATACTTTACTTAAAATTAACCTACCATTTTAATTTTTGCAGGTTGATGTCTTCGTATACATTTTAGAACATGATGGAGCTTGTTTATCAGCATCAATCAATGCTGCTGGTTTAGCACTTGCTGATGCCGCAGTACCAATGTATGACATAATCACTGCATGTTCAGTTGCTGTCATAGACAACAAAATCTTCATAGACCCCACTGAAGCAGAGGAGCACATAGCAATAACAAGTCTTGAACCTAGTTTAAACCATGGAGTAATAACTCTTTCCATATTGTCGGAACTAAAACAAATATCAAACTTTACACAAATAGGATCAATGGATGTAGATTGTGTTTTAGAAGCTATGAATATTTTAGAGAGTGAATGTGAAAAGATTGTGCCGCTTATGCAGAAAATACTTGTTAGTAATGTGATTAAGTGTTTTGAAGAACAAAAACTGTTACAAGAACATGCTAAGGAAAGAGAACAAGCTTTGAATGCCAAGATGGAAGAATGGAAATCATTATTGAATAGAGCATGAAGGCGGCCTACAATGTTTTTTCTTTATCTCCCTTACCTTTTATTATTATAATAAATATAGTTTATTATCCACTGTTAAAATAACTGATAATTATCAGTGATACTGATAAATAACTGATAATTATCAGTGATACGGATAACTAACTGATAATTATCAGTGATACGGATAACTAACTGATAATTATCAGTTATTTTAACCCTTTAATTGGTAATAGGTAATTTTTTAATTGATTGATTTTGATTCTTATTACAAACAAAGAGGGTTCAAAATATGGTGGCAACTATATTGCCACTACCTGTTAACAGGCTACCTATTACTAACTGTCAGCTGGTTGTATCTAATGAGCCATAATAGGTACACCAGTGAAAATTTTATGATTTTACCTCCTATCCTAATGTAGAAATGGGCTGAATTCTGAGATGATTTGGAGGCATTCATATTAAGTACTAAGGAGGAGTTACAAGCTTACTATTAGATCAAATTTATTTTTGATCTCATAGTAAGCTTGTAACTCCTCCTCCTCGTTATTGATTTAGATCAAAAACAATTACCAGTGTAAGGATAGGGTACCAATATATGATAACATCTAGGTGCACACAGATATTGCAAGTGGGCAGCAAATGTGTTAATAGATATGTAATGCTTGCGAAGGCTCAGAAATGCATTGTCTTTTATGCAACTAAATAATTATTTAGTCACATACAAGGCAAGGCTGTGAGTATTCATGCTAATAGAGGTAGTTAATTAATCACTAAGTACTGCACAGTGTATGCATTGTTTGGTCTGTGTGTTAATTCAAAAAGATACTTCATTCATTCATCCATATGAGCAGTGGTTACCCTAGTGTCGAGGGCAGAGTTGTTCAAACCTCCAGATTTCTGACCTAGCTTATCAACTTGTCTAAAGACCACCGCTGGGATCAACATGCACTCTGAAGCTTGGTGAACCAAATTGAGCATCACTAAAACCACTTCATGATAATTGAAAGTACTGCCACTAAAAGATAAAATAATATACATCAGAAATAAATAGTCCACATGTGCTCACCAATTACACTAACTGGAGAATCCTTGTGAATTCTTTGATAGTAGAAAAAATAAGAATAAAAATGTTTTTATTCCAAATTCAATGCTAAGTTATATTTTCCATTTAATCACTACCAGGAATGCAATCTTTGAGCAGCTGTAACATAAATCCTGTATCATGTTGCATCTTCATTTACTCACATTATATTCAGCATACATGCTTGCTTAGGGTACTTCTAGCCTGGCCCTTAGACTAAAGCATATTGCTTAGTAAGGAACTTAGGTCAGTGGGTATTCTTAAAAATAGAAGTATGATGTTATTGGAAAGCAGGTGGTTTTGTGTAGCACTGTTTATGGCAGTGAGTGATAATGTTGGAACAAGATTAAGTTAGCTTTTGTATTGTATGTACCATACCAATAAATGTTCTTAGGTTTTATGTCGAGATACAATAATAAACCTGAGATATCAGATAATTATTTTATTGAGACAATTGAAAAAGCACTTAAAATTAACTTACACTAAGCAATAAATAAATTAATCCTCTGGTTTCTCTGGAGGAGGACCACACGGCTGAAGCATTCTTTCCATTAGGTTGAATTTGACTCGAGCTTTTGACTCATTTTCTACTATCGCGAAATAGCTCAAAAGGTCTGGGTGTCCCATATAACTGCAGCATGAATCTCGATGCTGGTTAGTTAACCACTCGTATTTGGTGGTGTCTGCATGTCCTGTACCGATGTATTTACTCTGCAAATGCTCCAACTGGCTGTGTATGTTGTATCTTTCACCCATTTTTCTAACACAATGGATTTAGGTTAGGTTTTATACTTGTTCTATCAAGCAAATAGTAAGTGCAGTGTATGTTGTTCGGTAATGAAGCTATTAAATTATCTTCGATAGAATATAACAAGCTACTACTGGAATCGGTTGTTTAAAAAATCTTTTAATTACCAAGGTGTAGTTTTCTTCTTCTTCTTTTTTTTAATGGCAAGTTATGCCGATGTCGACAAAGGTGTAGTTTTATTTAATTTCACATAAATCGAAACTGTCAAACAAACCTAGGGCTACCAATTAAGATTTTGCTATACCTCGTTTTCTCGGATCAAATCACCGGATGCTCTTCGTCAATTCCTTACTTGTTGTACACGAGCCGCTAAATGAATGCCTTAAGAACTTAAAAACTGAATAATCTGTAAAAATACATTCAAGGGTCAGTGGAATATGCTAAGATTGTTTGTTTTATTAAGAATCAAACATATTGCTAATACGTTTTGTAAGCATAGATTTGTATGGCACAAATCTATGCTAACAAAACTTATTAAAAATATAAACCTTGCTATTTCAAAGATTCTTCGTAAGCCATCACTGCTGAACGATTTAGCAGTAATTCCATAAAATCCCTATAAATTTTATAGCTTGGCAACTCTATTATTACAGATTACAAGTTCGATGAGATAACAGTCAAAGAGAATATAACTATGATTATATCAGGTAGCAACCAATAACAAAATGTACCTTTTACGATGTTTTCACTCTCAAAACTAATTGCAGAATTGTTTATAATACTTAGAGATCGTTTTTTTATTCAGTTTTATTAAATGTATTCTATATAAAATCTTATTGATTCATATTTTCAGAACGAAACGAAACGTTTCTAACAACACTTCTTTGATTGAGCGCCATTTTCAAATTGTTTGATCGATTCGTATTTTCGTATTCAAAACGTGCTTTTACATTAGAAGGAAATCATGATTAGTGCAGCTAAAGCAGCTAAAGTGAAAGAAAATGAAGAAAAACTACGTCAACAAGCTAAAAGACTTACGCAACAGAAAAGTTCTGAAGTGATGAAGAGGTCGACACATTTGTTTATGCATGAGAAGGGGCTGAACAAAATCGTACGTAGAGCATCGGTTCATCTCCTTAATTTTTAGCTATTTTAAACTATATGTGTCTACTTAGACGGAATTTCAATACCATAAATTATTTAAAACAAATAACATATTGATATCCTAGATACATACCTACACTACTGATTCTTCAGACTTCATTTTGAACATAAAAAATTACAAACGTACTTAAAATTTACTATACTGACTATGCTGATGCGTCCTAGCAGAGTCACAATTTTTTTTAAGACAACGCGCGCTCTAGGGAAATCTAATCCCTGTGCCGTGGGGTACTTTACAAACATAATAGACGGGCACGAATTACATCCAGACTCAGAACAACTATTTATGGGTCACACAAATAGTTGTCCAGCGTGGGACTCGAACCCGCGACACGAAGAGGCGAGGTGACTGTTTTAGCCGCTGCGCCACACGTGCAATCAATTTCAGTTGAGGTAGGGGTATGCTGTTCCCTCTTTGCAAATACTTTTTGGTCTTTCTTGACTGATTGATGGAGTTGAGATAACCATGTACCTAGCTAAATTGGAAACTTCATATGCTAGGTATATGGTAACTGCTTACTACCGAGATCCTTATTTGGTTCGCCAAATACAAAGACTGGAAACATATTTTGGTCTTCTGTTTGAAACCTAACAATTTGAAGCGTGTGCATAGTAGGTATTAAGCTTGCCTGTAGCTCGGGTGTATCTTAGCTTTTTGGATGATTTTTGCCATTTCAGAAGCCTACTGGGTGGCTTAAACAACTCTTACACTATGCATACTACTTTCCGCATAAAATAAGAGTAGGATAATGCAAAAATTAATGTTCTTTTTTTCCAGCCGATCCCCAAAAATGCAGGTCACACAATATACGCATACTACCATAACAATCAAATAAACAAAATTGAAAACATGGAACATTTGTACAATGTCACCCACTTACATCTCCAATGGAACAGAATTACTAAAATGGAAGGCCTCGAAACATTGCACTGTTTAAAAAAGTTATATTTGGGGAATAATAAAATTAGTGTTGTGGAGAATTTGGAAGGTCTGAAGTTTTTGGAAGAGTTGCATATTGAAAAGCAGAATGTAGATAGTCCGGATGCACTTTGTTTTGATCCAAGGACTATCCTTTATATAGGGGTAAGTTATAAGTAACGTAGCGCCAGTAGCTCGTGCTGTGTGAGTATGGCTGTAAAGAAATAATGCGAAGGTTGGATAGGCTTCTAATACGCAGATAGATCGTAGTACCTAGATCTGATTGAGATGTTAGGGAGGCAGCAAATGGATTTCATTAACATAGCAGTAAGCAGTAAAATACCACGAAGTAGACACTTCTAAATAATTGAGCCTGACCTTAGGAATGGATTAACCAAAAGGGCTTATCTTGGAAGCTATATCATGTGGCATACCAGAAATCTTCCTTTGTGACCCTTCAAATCGACTTAGATTATTAAAAACTTCCGTGTGCTCTATGTTAATAGAGGACATTAATAGGTACTTTGGATGGGCATTAGAGAACCCTGGTACTTATATAATGTAGGTGATTTTCCGGCGCTGGGAGCTAATCTCAGCGCGAGAGAGTATGCGGCGTCCGGCTGGCTTTTCCCCGACTAGGCGCCGCCCCTGGGATCGCTGGCGTTTGGAGAAAGGGCACTCCACTCGTGTTGTATAAGTGGTCCCGGGAAGAGGTAACCTGCTGTAGCTCAGGTTGCCTAAACGCGCTTGTACGTGATGGGGATGGGGGAGGCATTCGGGTCCCTCCCGTCCCCGGGGGAGAGTCTCAGACGTGGCTGGCGTGAGCGTGGGTTCACTGTTGGGGTATCCCATAAAACTACAACTAGTGTTGAAAATCCTCAAGGTTTCGGAGTCAAATATTCTCCCACTACAAAAGAACTTTACTTTAAAAGAATTAACAAAAATAGGCTGCTGATAAAACTATTTGACCTGGAGACTACTTATGCTAAGCTGTACTTAAAAACTAGTTTCTCTTTTTACAATACCAGAATGACGTGCTTAACTATTTTGCAGGGTTCACTGAGGATATTGAATGTATCCGAGAATAAATTAACAGATATGTCTTGGGTGAAACCACTGAGGCGGCTAGAGGTGCTAAATGCGAAGAAAAATATGCTTTATGATTTTCAAGTAAGTACCTTATTAAGCCACCTATTTTTCCAATATCTGATAGCTGATATCGAAAATGACACATGCATGAAAAGATAATGAGTAGTATGAGGCCAAATTACATTAATATGATTCTCAAAGTCACGAATATCTATGGAGTAAATTTCCTTTTGTTGCGATATCTTTTTCTTCTCAACCGATCGTACTGGAAAGAAAATAACTCAAATTTTCCTGCTGAGTGAAGAAGAATCCATGTGATAAATAGTCGTGTGCATTCTTTTCAGAATGTAGCGCAAAGTTTGTGCAGCTTATTAGCACTGGTGGATGTAAACTTCATTGGCAATCCTATGACGAAGAAACATCGGTATAAAGAAACGATCATAGCAAGGTGTTCAAAGCTACGTATGTATCATGGTTTGCAGTATTAGTAAAATAAATCGGAGTCATTGGACTTTGCTGAAATCCTGAATTTAAGTCGTACCTACTTATCTATACTAATATTATAAAGAGGTCACGTTTGTGAGTTTGTGACGTTTTAAGGGGTAACCTTTGGATCTACTGAACCGATTTTCAAAATTATATCACCTATAGAAAGCTACGTTATTGTGGAGTGTCATAGGCTATGAAAAAACAGGCAGGGACAATAATATTCATAACGCGGAACGAAGTCCGCGGGCACTGCTAGTACCTACCTAAATACGACTTAAGTGGAAACAGGAATTTTGTACAGCTGTTCACATATCAGTCAAATGCCCGTCTTAGGTGGATCCTTCCACCTTCTAACTTCCAAAAGGCCAACGTGCATCCTTTATCTCTTTTACTCAATCTATGAGATTAGATAGTGAGGCAGAGGCAATGGTTTGGTCTCATAGCGAGGAAGGTTAGCACTGAAGAAGATTGGGTCCACATTATGATTTTTGTATCAACCAGTCATAGCTAGTTTTCTCCCCTAAGTAGATTCAGATACTTTAATGTGGATCATAGGTACCTACATAATATACATAGATGGTGAACAATAATTTTAGATCTGCCATGTCCCGCCCTTTGGACGTACAATAACTGAAACATTCTGAAATAAAAATTACATACATACATAGACTCACGCCTGTTTCCCAGAGGGGTAGGCAGAGACAACGGATTTCCATTTGTCACGATCTTTGCATACTTCTTTTGCCTCAATTACTGTAAAATAAAATAAATAAAATAAAATAAAAAAGGTTTTTATTCACGTAGACTTTAAAAAAGCGCTTTTAAATAGTCAGAACATGTTTGTAGTAATATAGTTGTATACATTATTATTTCTAGTAACATAGATATAGGTACACATTGTATGAAAACATTTATAAAATTTATTTTATTATAGCTTTGATATTTAGCTAGCTCGTATCAAGTTATTGTCAAGAGATTATGTTTAATTATCTAGTTTAAGTCTAATATTTTTACTACATATTGTCAATGGTTCTGTCTATATTAAGGTATTTTTATTATGTATTAGTATGTCATTATATTCTTCATACAAAAATAAAAATTAAATGCAAAATAAAATATCTTTATCTTTCCAGGTATTTTGGACACTATACCTATTCACAACACATCCAAACTCTTTCTCCAAAAGTTCGACAAAGTAGTCCGCTTACGTCAAATGCATGAAAAGAATAAGTTTGAACCAACTCGCCAAGGTCTCGATGATTTCTTCGAGCTGAACATGATGAGTGGTCCCAGAACCCAGAGTGCATTGTCATTGTCGGAATACGGTGTTCAGAAGCCCAAAGGTAATTCTTTTCTTTTCATAAAACCGTCAAGTTACAGAAAGAATTTCTTTCTATAACCTAACGGTTAAAATTATGACATCCAATAAGTTCATTTTTTAAGATGCTTCTAAATAGGTACCTATGTTACACAGGTTGACATACATAAGGATTTTTATGACATGTTAAAGTAAGTCAGTCAGGCGTTTCGATGTTACGTTTGGATAAATTACTCATATTTACTCATTAGGTTCGTCGCCATGGAATAGAACGGCAGTCTGACACAACATAGCACAGCAGGACCAACAGTCTTACATGTTCTACTAGGCTCGAGCATGAATCACCGCCATAGTCCTGCTGTGTTGTCTCTCTCTCTGTGCTGCTGAAAACCAGCAATTGTTCTTGCTTGTAAAATACCGATAACACTTGTAGTTCGGCGATTTTAATTCGACTTGAACACACTACCGATAGATCAACGTGGCAGTTAGACAAATTATATTTTAGTAGTAGGTAGTACGTTTAGTCTTAACTGCTATTAGTCGGCAAAAGCCAAATGTTCACTAGCGTGCGGTATTGTTGTCGAGACGTTGGATTACGGGAAACACGCAATTACTTAATTACTTATATCGTATAGGCGGTTGTTACCCTAGTGTCAGAGTTGTTTAAGCGACCCGGAGGGCCGCTAACATGGCCCATCTATGGACTAACCTCGAGTCTAGTTGCTTAAACTCGCCAATCACTTAGGGACCGGTGAGAACATCTGGCTATGAACGAATTGAAATAAATTTTGTTAGGTTGGTAGATATCCATTGGTAGTGCCGATACATAAATAAAAGTTCATACGTAACATAACAAATGAATGTCGCATGTCGTATGGACTATGGACATCCATCGTACTGTTGATACCAAATATCTATACATTTGTCCCTGTCAGTCCAAGGTAGTTCTCATTAACAAAGATTGGATTCATTACCCGAGTTCATCATTTGATTTGTTTCAAGTTATGTTCATACATTGTAGCAAATTAGCTGCCTGCATGCTTTTGAAGAGGCTGATAAAACCCATGTATTATTGTTTTACACCAATCTCGCTGATATACGCTTAGTTACAAGCGTGGGTCAGAATCAAGTGAGCGAAATAATAAAAAAACAATATAATAACTTTAAATCTCGAGGTAATATCTTGTTGTAATGTATTTATATTAAATATTTTTTGCAAAAAAACGGGCGGCTTATTTTTCTATAGAGTTGGTAATCGTTAGTTCTAAAAAGGTTTTTATAGCCAAACTATCCTACTGGCACTTAATAAAGAGTAGATATGGGTATGAAAAACTGTTTACTCCAAATTAGAAACTTTTTTTGAAGTTATACTTCTTTTGGCGCGATGGAGAAAAATGATAAGAGTGAATTTTTACGATACGCACACCAACACCAAAAAATTTAACAGCAATAGTTCTAGGTGGTATGAAAATGTATGAGAGTGAATTTTTACGATGCGCGCGCACACCGACACCAAAAAATTTAACAGCAATAGTTCTAGGTGGTATGAAAATGTATGAGAGTGAATTTTTACGATGCGCGCGCATCGTAAAAATAACAGCATGACGTTAGTTTTAGGTGGTATGAAAATTGATAACTATGTTCAAGTTGTATATTAAGAAGTATAACTTCTAACGCGTGTACATAAGTACAACAAGTTTTTTTTTTAATTATAGTTAAATAACAAATTGAAAAAGGAATAGGTACTTAACTGCTTTTTCAATTTGCTATTTAACTTACTTTTCGCGAAGTCTCGGTTCAGTTAAAAGACTATCTCTATATATATAGGCAACTGAAACTAATATCTCGTTATTTTTCATTCAAAAATGTGTAATACCATTATAACGCAATGTTATTTAGGTAGAATAATTTGTTTCTCCCATAATCCTGCCTTATTGTGATTTAAAACTGATATCTTTGTGTCGATTATAATGGCAGAAAGAGCAATAAGAGTTAGTCAAATTATAGCGCTTCTGGAAGAGGGGTGTAGACAATGTTACGTTACAGCGTTTGAAACGTGATTCGTTCAACTTAAACCGTCCAACCGCTTATTAGCTCGGCCGGGACCGCTATATATTTTTTTATTGTTATTCACATTCAAGATACATTAATGGTTCTTAATATATTAAACGCCAAACGGCTAACGCAGTTTGTAGGCGACTCTCTCTTATTCATCTAACTTAAATGCTTATAATACTTAAGTATATATTTACAATAATTAAGCTACTTATTTACTACATTTCTGCCCTTATGGATATATTGTTTTGAACCTATACTACTTCTTAATTCCATACCCTAACAATTTTTTAATTTAGTTTTTAGCTGCACTTTACTATTTATGTTTTTCTCATCTCTCAATGTCTGATATTTTTTGAAAAGCTTTGGTATTATTACTGTCGTGTTCTTTCCCCATAGTAATTATTTACCCTTACTTCAGTTAGTTTACCTTGTATTATGGACCTTTCACTGTATTTATAAGTTTTTTATTTTTATATTCTTCCTTAAAATACGTTTTTAACGCTATTAAATGCAATTACATACAAAAGAAACATTCATGAGGTGCGAGGACTTTCTACTGTGGTGTTTCTAGTGAGGAGGCTTTTAGTGGCCGATATACACAGCCCGGGCCCCCAAGTTACTCCGTGACCACCGTATTGCTCGATTGAGGTTTTCTAGAAATTGCCTATCTTGGGCACTAGGTAACTGATGTGGCATATTCTCTTTCGATGAGGCTCGAATTTAACTAAATGGTGAGGCCCGACGTCGGCGAGTGTTACGAAGACCAGAGGAACGCTATGCCGAGATGTGGTTTGAAGAAATCTCCCCTTATTCCTTTATGTTTTGGGTGGGCGTAACTTCCAGCTATCGTACCGAGATAATTAACTTTGATAATGGCTCTTAATTTTTATTATTTTATTTTTTGTTATAATACCACAAAAATACTCTTACTTACGCTTAATTTATACCCATGAAAATTTCCATTTTAACACTGCTCACTGTTTATATTGACTAAATCACCGATTCCAGGATTGAACTGGTAAAAATGATATCCTTATTGATAATAAGAAAACTCTAGTCTTTTATGGTAATGATATACCTACTAACATACATAGAAAAGCCAACGACTGTAAGAGCCTGTGCACACCACGGTTTTTAAACGCGCCGTCGACGCCACGTTTGTTGTCACACACGTTTGATACACACGCGCGTCTGTATCGATTCAAACTACGATATTTGAATTTATACAGGTGTGCAAAGGTCTACAGGATGCGTCTGACTTGCGTGCGTATCGCGTCGGTATGGCAACAAACGCGCGTCAACGGCGCGCTTAAAGAACGTAGTGTGCATAGGCCCTAAGGCGCCCGATTTTATTGCAAAGCAGTTTATTTCATTTATTTAAATTTGTATTATTCGGTAAAAACTTAAGGTTGAAATAAGAGTGTTGTTAGCCACTTAAGCTAACGATACAATGTATTATTGAACCTATTAGTCTGAGGGACAAAATAATTCCTTGGCAAAACTTGTCGTTGCTCACGAATTGTTTTGTTTTCTTGGTTGTTTTTATAAGCAACATTAACGCAGCGACGAAGTCGACGCCGCCGCCCGATGACAAAATTTACGGTTGCGTTAGTTTATATTTACGCTTTGTATTGCAAACAATGCTATAAAACAAAAATATCTCACTTGGTACTGGCAAAATCATGCATGGATAATGTGTATTGCCATTAATTTGACGGGCCGGTTGGCATGGTTGGTAAAGACTTGCCTTTCACGCCGCAATTCGTGGGTTCGATTCCCAAAACAATTTACAAACAGCCACAGTCTGTGTGTCACAGAACATGTCTGTTTGTACCGAGTCTGAGTGTAATGATCTATACATATAAGTAGATATTTACAAAAGAATAGTTATGTAGTATATCAGTTATCTGGTTTCCATAAGGCAAACTCTTCTTAGTGTTTTGATCAAATGGCCTCGTGGAAATAATGTCCCAGGATATAATCATTATTTTTATAATTATAATATAAATTTCAACTCCCGACTAGTTTAATCTATTTTTTGATTTGTTTTTTTTTCAGTAAGTGTAATCGACTCGACATACACGTTCATGCCACGGGCATTCTGGCGTACCAAGTCCAACGTTTCGCCTCGAGAGTCTGTTGTCCGTGTCAAGGGGGGTGTTATACCACCCATGGAACCTCCACCGCCGCCGAAACAGCCCTTACCTCCGGAGACTGACGGGCCTCCTATCAAAGGAATACTAAAGAAACCTATGCCAATAAAGTACATTTGAATACGTTTTACTTGTTACGATTTTTATATTTAAATATTACTTATTAAAACTTTGTACCTCTTGTTTTGGTATCTTCTTAATGTTCATTCTCTTTCACCTTTAGAATGCTGGGTTTCATAACGTCTATCATACCTATTAAAAATATTCATTTATTCTTTTCAGTTTATAAATAAGCCACATTAGACAAACTGTAGGTCCTTACCTATGCATACATATTACGACAATACAATGAATTAAAACGGGTTAATGTTGAATTCTGATGAATATTTGGAACCTTAACCAATAAAGACTTATTAAGCAATAAAAACTTGGAATTATAGATATTGTTTCACAAGTAATTGAGAAATCACGTCAAATGCATAAGTACAAATAAAATGTTTGTTTCTACTCACATGAATCTTATTGCTATGATTGATGTAAAGATAGTGGAGTCGGCCAAATACCTACTACCGCTAGGACGCAGTAGGCGCTGGCTCTCACTAGAATCTAGGCAACGAGGTAGAGACAAATCAGGTGCTAGCATAACAGCTGAGACGGCATTTTTATTTTATTTTTATAATAATTTGTATTGCTCAGAATATTATTTGGTTTGCGGTTTTTCGACATGATAGGGATCCTACTCCTATTCAAGGATGCTGTTAGTAAGCTTTGCATTAGCATGTGGAACCATTTTTATTAATTGTTCCAAAATCTCAAACAATAATAGTTTTAAAATTCAAAGACTCGAATAAGTAAAATGAGTATTTTTCTACATTAAATATAGAAGATAATTATATTTCGGATGGAGCCGTAATTTGTTGAAGAATTTGCGAAGGTGGGCGATGGTATTACAAAACTTACTAAAACTTTTGATAAGAGGATATTCTTAATTATTCCAATATTTTGACTTTACAGTACAGTACGTACGAAACGAGAAAAAGAATATAATTTATCATGAAGTAGGTATATGGGAAGAATTTTTTAATAATATTACATTAGAACCGATCACACAATTAGTGTCTACGGAAAGCTATTGGGGGATCAAGCATTCCAACTGAATAGCACTGGAACATGATGACTTCATAGCACCTGTAATCATCCGAAGACACTGCTTGAATTATATCCAGTTTAGCCTAGGCTAGCTTACTGCTCAAGAACAAAAGATCCATTGTCAAGCATCTTTTGATTAAAAGGTTGAGAACCCCACCCGATCCCATTCAATGTGAAAAAAGAGTTAATGTTTTGAGGGCACAAAGCCCTCAAAACATTAACACTTTTTTCACATTTATTAGGTACCTACTTATATGGGTAAGATGATGAATTGGTATAATAATCAAACATTTTACGCTTTCCTGTGTAGCAATGGACTCGTTGTTTACCATTAGTAGGGAATTATTAAAATTCCCTTAAGGAAAATTTACGAAAAATATCACTTTATTTACGCTTTATTCACTATATTTAGACACCGACAGAGAAAGACCATTGTCTCTCGGCCTAACATTCGAAAATTTTAAAGCAATGTTAAATTTATTCGATATTGTTAGAGGAGGCATATAGACCAATGTAACCAGCATACTGTAAGATGAGACAAAAAGAACTTGGCTGCACGTGTGGCGCAGCGGCTTAGACAGTCGCTTCGCCGCTTCGTGTCGCGGGTTCGAGTCCCGCGCCGGACAACTATTTGTAAAGTAAAAGTAAAGTAAAATTCTCTTTATTGTACACCATAACTTAAAATTAACAACACTAATATAATTAACAACACTACGGACTACGGACAACTATTTGTGTGACCCATAAATATTTATTTGAGTCTGGATGTAATTAGTGTCCGTCTATTATATGTTTGTAAAGAACCCCGCGACACAGGGATTATATACCATAATGCGAATGGGGTCTTTAAAAATAAAAAATAGCTGTTTGATTTAATCATATTATTTGCCAAAGTAGGTATACGAAAGGGCAATAAATCTGTAAGAAGTACAGACGCCAGTACACCCAGCTATCCCAATCTGTCAAATTTCTTTTATAGATTTCAACTTTATCACAAAAGTAGGTAGGTATAAGGTTCACTTTCAATTAGGGAAATTTGACAGATTGGGGTTGCTTATGTGCTGGCGTCTACATTATATAGGTAATTAGGAATCATAAGTGATTTAATAATTGTAGACCTACCTACAATTTTGTTTCTAATGGTACAGACGCCAGCACATCAAGCTACCCCAATCTGTCAAATTGCTTATGTGATAAAGTAGAAAATCTATAAAATAAATTTGACAGATTGGGGTAGCTTGATCGGAATAATAAGAATAGCTCGGAATCAATAAGAGATGATAACAAAGAATCAAAGAAATGGGATCCACATTGTGTGTGATATGAATTAAAATCAACTAAGATAATAAAGATGGCCGCAAAATTTTGAAAAAATATTCAAATTAATTCTGAGATAAGGGATCTGGGATTGGACACAATTAAAGGTTACATGCAGAAGCTTAGCAGCAACTACATGCAATGCTGAGTCTTGGGAAGAGATATTCAGGAAAATGTATAGGATCTATTAATAAGTAAGGCACGTTCAGCATCTCCATCTTCCCTGTCCTCGCGAAGACAAGAGAATTCGGTTATTCTTACTGTCTATTCCTAGTAGGTACCTACCTACTGCCAGATTGAAGCCAGGTTTCTGAAATAGCGCAGATTAAAGGCGGAGGAAGGTGAGAGCTATTTTTATTTATATAAAAAGCTAAGAGTTGATGGAGAAGATGAAGGGCTTTATGGGGAATGGCATCAGTAAACTTTTCTACAATATTCGAAACAGAACACAGAAGAAGCTCTATCAAATTATTGTCTGGTGTAGGAGTTACAAGGGAAGAAGAATTAATCTGAATAGTAGACGCAGAAGAAGATTTAAGAGACTGAGAAAGCTCGTAATTAAAATTGATATCACACCCTGGAATAAGGGTTGATCTGGACCAACGCTCCGTAAATATAGGCAGACAAGGCTTAATGAATAATGTTTGTCAATATAGTCCGAAACTTGCCGTTGAAAACAATTAAAATGAAAAATGTATTTCAGAAAATGAGGAACTCGAAAATATTCATCGCACATTTGTACGTATGAAACAAGTTGTCAATTTGATTGATACCTACAGAATCAAAAATGACATGTTAAAATTTTAGGTTATGTTTACAAAATATCTGCTCATCTGCTGTCAGTTGTGGTTTCGTTAAAATTTTAACTTAGCTAAATATAATAAATAAAACCTAAATGAATAAATATGAATAACTTAATATATGAAGCATTTGATGTTCTAAATGAGGAAACCTCGGGTAAAAATGCCTCAAAAAACTACAATAACCATAAAATGTGTCTTCAGTACGGGTTAACTTAGAGTTTAATATTTTTAGCGTTGTATCTGGGGAAAGAAGTTGCAGAAGTCGATAGCTTACAGCCCCTTAAGTTTCACAGAGATTATGTATCGAAGAATATTCCTGTAATCATCAGAGGCGGCTGTAGTCACTGGCCTGCAGTTAAGAAGTGGAATGCTGAATATTTTAGGTAAATCCTCTTCTGTTTGATACTCAATCGAGTCAAAAGACTTCTTACAAAATTAGGAACGTAGATAGATCATAACGTGGAATAAATAAGACATGGGGACCTTTTTATTATAATGAAATCCACACAAATCATTTCACGACGTTAAGTTACTTAATTATCCTTAATTTTTTAGGTCGCCCAGGTAATATTTTAGGTTTGCAGCATCACAAAAACATCTCTTATACATACAGCTTCAATATAAACAGTTTACTTATTAATAAGTCATCAATGCATGTTTTTTAACACCTAAACTTTATTTTATAACCCTAGTGTCACAGTTGATCAAGTCGCCCAGTAGATCTCTGACATGGCGTGTCAACTACAACCAACATGTCTTGACATGTTGGTGGTAGTCTACTACTTGTTCTTGACATGTCCTCTAAAGATTAGAGTTGCTCATAAATTAAGCCATATAGGTATGGCTAACCACCTGGTCAGCAATCTATAGACATGTCCTTAGCCTTGGCAATCATTGAGATACTGCTAAAAACAGCTTATGATGAGCACTTACTTACTGGTTGGGAGCCTTCTGCCTTAGGCTAACTGCTCATCTCCAATTTAAATATAATACAATAATAGCTTTGTAACTTGTGATTTGTTATTTATTTAAGGATTTAAAATATATGTGATAAAACAGACTGCACAGAGGGACTAAATCAATTTTTGTAGTTTAATATTGTTTTGACTATGTTTATGTTCTTCATTGTGAGGTTGACAAGTACAAGTGGATGTTAATACCCAAGTGCTGAATAAATTTCATTATTTCATTTCACCTCAACCTCATAATATACTGCATTCTGAAATTACACCAGTCTTAAGTTGAAGCATGTAAACTTATCATAGTCCTTGCAAGCTGAAAATAATACACAATTTCAGAATAGAACCACCATGATATGTTTTTGTAAGTAAATAAGAGAGTTAATTAGTTAGGTGGTTGGCAACTCACTAAGCCTCCTGGTTGTGTGACCTGATTTGGCTACTCCATATTATAGTATGTATAGTAGTGAAGTAATCCTACTAATATTATAAGGGCGAAAGTTTGTCAGTGTGTGAGTGTGTATGTTTGTTTCATCTTTACGTCTAAACAGCTAGAACAATTTAAATATAATTTGGTATGGAGTTAGTTGACACCCTGGATTAATACATAGGCTATCATTTATAAAGTTAACGCAGGTAAAACCGCAGGACACAGCTAGTTATTATATCTTACCAAATCTAAAAAAAATATAATTGTAATAATTTGCTCAATGGCTTAAGTCCCTCCTGACTTCAAATGTCCAGTGAAGCAGTCAAAGCCTTTATGAACTGTTAAGTTCTTCTAAAAAAACAGTAACCATAACAAGTAAACAGGTGAACACTTACTCCAAATTGAAACAAAGCCTAAAAGTAGTATAAATATGAAAACTATGGTACATGGTCTTTTATAAATTACAGGAAGATCATATCAAGTAAGACAGTAACTGTGGCTTTAACTCCTAATGGATATGCTGATGGGATTACTAAGAATGACAAGGAAGAGGAATATTTTGTAATGCCATATGAGAAGGATATGACTATGGCAGAGTTTTTAGATTGTTTAGAATTAAAAAAGTAAGTATGGACACAATGAAGAACTATTTGCTTTGCACCTCAGTGGTGTACAGTGGTAATAGATTTGACTAAAAAACTTCCTTAAAATTATGACTCTTAAACAATGGGCAGTTAACTGCAGTGGTATTTATGATCCAGTATGACACAGCAATCTTTAAGAAACAAGCCTTATCATCTTTTGAAAGGCAAGCAATGCTAATGTACCACCTAGTGAATTGCTAGCATTGCTTTTACTTATAAAAAGTTAAATTTAAGGGTGAAAAGTCGCAATTAATGATTTTATAATATTTCACAATGCTTTCTTATGATTTGATAATTTTCCTAGCATTCCATTTTGATCCTACTTGGTAGCTTATATGAGACATTAGTGTACGGATAGAAGGGTATAATTTTTATTTTTTTTAATTTATAAAGACAACTCCCGCACTAGGGAATCTAGTCCCTGTGTTGCGAGGTACTTTACAAATATATAATAGGACATAAATTACATCCAGACTCAGAACAATTATTTATGGGTCACACAAATATTTCTCCGGCGCGGGACTCGAACCCGCGACACAACTGTCTTAGCCGCTGCGCCATACGTGCATTTCTAATTTTACCTATTGGTTAAGTTGCAGATATAAATAATAATTTATTTTTATGAAAATTCTTTCAGAGAATGCTGCATTCCCTATATACAAAAACAAAACTCAAACTTAAGTTCAGACTTTGTGGAGTTGTTGCCAGATGTAGACCCAGAGATAAAGTTTGCAAGTGAGGCTTTCGATAAGAGTCCTGATGCAGTCAATTTCTGGATGGGTGATGAAAGAGCTGTTACTTCCAGTGAGTCCAACAAATAAAATTTCTATAGTACGCAATGTTAGGTAGGTATATAAAAATTTGTAACATTTCGTTTGTTTCTTCATATTATTAGTAGCTCCGCCACTCATGATAGCATGCTAATTGAAGTCAAAATTCTTATTCTAGGAGAGCAGTGTTCATCATCCGAACAATTTTTATTAGATTGTAGTAGTTTTATCCTGCAGGACTAGAAGGGACTAGATAGTAAGATATTTGATCGCATCTTCAGAAGGATCAACCTCACATGCTACAATAATAATAATGTCCCTATGGCCAAATTTCGGCCACGGCGACCAGTCCAATGGAGATTAGCCACCTGCTTGGGGCATAATATTATAGTGCACAGATGTGGACATGAGCTGATGGGACAACTATTGACACGAGCGGAAAGAGGTCAGGTACAGGACCGATGACTTTATGTGTTCTTCGGGCTGATACTGAGAAATTTTCTTTACAGTAAAATCCCAAAATCAAATGGCCCAGCCCTGGATTTGAACCTAAGGCCTCATTATCTGCAGTTGAACACGCTGCCGCTAGACCACCGAGGTAGTAAATCCTACTTTAGATATAATATTTTGGCCTGTTGGCGTGGTGGGCAAATGCTTGCTTTTCACGCACGGAGGTCGTAGGTTCGATTCCCACCCAGGACAGATATTTCTGTGTTTGTCCTGAGTCTGGGTATAATTTATCTATAGAGGTATGTATTTACAAAAAGAAGTTGTATATATGTAGTATAATGTCAGTTTTCTGGTTTCCATAGTACAATAATCAGATGGCCGTGTGTAAGTGTAAATATTGTCTCCGGATATTTGTTATAGTTATTCTATTTTATTTAATGTATTTCTTTATGATTGTTGCTTCCTTCATATTTATTTTTAAATTTTTTAGTGCACAAAGATCCATATGAGAATTTATACTGCGTGGTTGATGGATACAAGGAGTTTGTGCTCATTCCTCCTACTGACTTACCATTTGTACCATACCAAAGATACCCACAGGCTAAGTTTAACCTGGATGGAGACAGGTAAGTTAAACAACATTGAATTAAAATGCGAACGAAGATTTACTTTTAGGTTAGATTTGTACTGATGACGCTGTCTATGCCCAACGCCGCATCACCTAATTGCAGAAATTGCCTGGTGAAAATTGCATTAACATTTCGACTGGACTGTTGGTCTAGTATAAGCGATTTTGACTGCTAAGCAAGAAGCGTGGGTTCGATCCCCATCCAGGACAAATCTTTGTGATGACCAAGATTATTTGTTCAGTATCTGGGTGTAATTTATCTATACATATAATAAAATCGTAGGAAAGTCAAAACTATATTGAATTTTTTTTAAAGGATACTTGGGGTGTGCTCTACAATCGATATCGAAGCCAAAAATATAGTCATTAGAATTTTTGTCTGTTTGTATGTATGTATGTCCGGGCTAAACTCAAAAACTACTGCATGTATTCACTTCAAATTTTGCATAAATATTACTAAGAGGTCGGGTCAACATATAGGCTACATACTATCACGCTATCAACTACGGGGGAGGAGCTGTAATAATTTATAAAATAAAACGCGGGTAAAACCGCGGTTTAGGCTTTAATGTGTATGTATGGACCCGTCTCTTGGTAGATATTCCCTCGGGTCGACTTCTACACTCCTCACGAGATGAGATGGGGTGATGATATTCTGATATTCACCGCCGTCACCACACAGCCCAAACTAGGCAGAGCCTGTACACTATGTACTGGCTCTGCCTAGTTTGAGTCAAAATTGTGCAAAGACACTTTTTTATTTAAAGTCGGTTAACGTTAGTTATTAATGTAGGTTTATGGTTTTAGGTGGGATATAATTCCTGTGTCTACAGAGAACAATGGATCCACAGGTGACTCTGAAAGTGACGATGGACTTGACCTGGAAACTGGTTTACCTTGGATATGTATAGGTAAGATCTCATTTCAATTATGACTACCTCTTTGGTTTAGTCTTCTAAAATGATGATCTCTGCCCTCTCTCCGCCAGTAATCGCCCAGAGTCGAGGTTCGAACCCCACAGGGGGTGCCCTCCGGCGCGGGTTACTTAATTGCTAGACGGCTTGAGCCCTCTGCTCGCCTCTATAGTCCGGTGAAGTAGTGAAAGCCTCCTAAGCTAACTATAGCGTCACGTCAAAAAAAAATATCTTTGGTTTAATACTAGCGTGTTAACCTAGCTAACCGCTGTTATTGGGGTCCCAAGTTGGAATACCAGGTTCCGGCAGTATATATGGATATTAAAATGAAATGCAGTCGGTCAGGATTATGAGTGCCCTGACACTCATAGAAAGTGCGTCCATACTTGCACTATAAAATGTCCGCCCACGTGGGCTAGTCTTCGTTGAGATAGGTAGCTTCTGTCAGTCGGTTAACTTCCCTTAGTATTACGCGGCAAAATTAAATTGAAACAACCAAATATGTCTTGTCTTCTCCATAAAAACTACATTGGAAAGTATGACTATAATATTAAAGATATTTTGTCTGTATTGCTATCATTGGGGTATCTAAATGTCTTATGTTTTATTACACAACTATAAATATAAATCTGAATTCTTAATGATTATAAAATGGTATATTAATAAATATTTACGCTATATTACTACAAAGTTTCATCAAAATCCATTCGGTAGTTCTTGCTTGAAAGAGTAACAAACATCCATACATGCATCCATACTCACAAACTTTCGCATTTATAATATTATTACGATAATAATAAGAGTAATGTCTTATTATTATAATATAATAATTCAAATACAGGACATGGAAAAAAAACGTAGTCGAATTTTGGAGGTAGGTGAAAGAATATTCTATGTTGCGTGGTTGTTGTAATTAAAAATGGTTTGATGATAACACATTAGTTTATTTGATATTTGAGAATACGTACTCGGTTACAAAGGACAGACTACAAAGAGTATAGGTATAATAAAAAGTAAGATGGCACGACAACAACGCCATCGGTACAAAATGTAACTACATATACCAGGAGGTATAACCATTTTTATCAAGTCTGTTAATAATAGTTACAATAGCTCAACTCGACGAGAAAGGAAACAACGATGTGTTATGGGTTCTACTCCAAAAGAACTCAGTCAAATAAGAACATGATCTGAAGAAAGTAAACATATATAATTTGTTTCAGATCCCCTAGCTCCAGACTTCACAAAATACCCACAATACAGGAAGGCGCACACGTACAAGATTCGCTTGAACAAGGGTGATTGTATGTACTTACCGAGTTTATGGTTCCACCACGTGACACAAAGCCACGGTTGCATCGCTGTCAACTACTGGTACGATATGGAATTTGACATCAAATACGGATATTTTAAAATGTTGGAGAAACTATGTCATATGATGACATTTTAATGACATTTTCTACATACCCTTAACACAAATGGAAAACAGACTGTATAGATCGACTGGTTATGGCTGGTTACTGATATGATGTGGAATTTGACATCGAATACGGGTATTTTAAAATGTTGGAGAGACTATTGCATATGATGACATCTTAATGACATTTTCTACCTACCCCTTACAAGAATGGAAAACAGACTGTATACATTTGCTGTACCTATAGATCGCTGGTTATGTCTAGTTACTAGTATCATGTGGAATTTGACATTAAATACGGCATTTTAAAATGTTGGAGAAACTATGTCATATGATGACACACGATATTAAATAACCTTTTCTACTACCCCCTTATAAGATTGTATTGAATACAAACTATAGAGTTACGATATTATACGATTTGAAACTATATACGTTCTATATAAACGATATAGTTTGTATAGAACGTATATAGTTTCAAATGGAAATCCGTTGTCTCTACCTACTCCTCTGGAAACGAGACGTGAGTCTATGTGTGTAAAAACTGTATATTATGTGTATTTCTGCTTTTACAGAAATAATATATATTTTTACGCACATATAGTAGATTTTTATTTATATACTGAGCTGCTACAGTTAGAATGACCTCTCAAGTTTTCTCTCGAGTCACTTTCGGGCCCAGATGATAGATGGCTCTTATGACTCTGCATGGTGTTAATGTCCGCAGAGCTACCCCAGTGAAGAAATCTATACGATATAATGACACATCCATTATTTTAATATAATTACACTTTAGAACTGCAATAAACAATTCTAGCTGTGTCAACATCAGTGAGCCGTCTAAAACTTTTAACTGCATATGTTGTAACTTAATTTGCCTGATAGTTTTTCTAATTGTGGGCTCCATTGTAGTTTTGCGTCAATTGTGATACCCAAGAACACAGTTGTCTCAACAGGGCCCAACTTAGCTCTATTAAGTTGTACATTGGTTATCACCGTTTCACATTAGGTTTAGTCAATTTGAGGACTTTAATTTTCTTATCATTGAGCTCAAAATTAATGGCATTAGACCAATGAACAACTTTACTTTAACGTAATTGTCGGATTATTTTGAACTTCAAGGTAGTAACATCTGTAAACAACACAATTTCATGCTTATAATCTGTTATATGGTTTAGTAAGTCACTTATTTATATTAAACGAAGAATGGACCAATAATTTACCCTTGTGGGTCGCCCGCTGGAGGCCCCGCAGATATTTTACCGTTGATTTCGTCCTTCTGAATTCTATTGCTATTAAGAAGTTCAAGAGCCATGTTCCTAATAATAATAATAATAATAATAATATATTTATTTCAGACAAAGTCCATAGTGTGTTAGTAAACAATTTCCTTAAAAAATATTGTTAGTAAACATAAATAACTAGCTCACATTAAACATAAACATGTAGCTGCATCCATCTCCTCATCATAGGGGACTCCCACCTATCTACAAACACTCTTAGGATAGTGTTGGTGCTGCCACGGATACGTGCCATCAAGGAAGCGCACCTTTTTCGCATGATAGCTGCGAACCCGTCAATACGCGTCTCGGCGAACATCCCTGACGCACTGCACCGCCACGGCAGCCCCAGCAGTACCCTAAGCGCGTTGTTATATTGGACACGCAGGTCGCTGTATGCCCTCTGACTATATCTGGTCCACAGGCTACACGTGTAAAATGACTGGCAGTATGCTTTAAATAGCGTTATTTTGACTGAGTTTGTACATCGTGCAAACCTGCGGGCCAGCATGTTACAGCGAACAGCCAGCGACCTACGTTCTCTGTCTATATCAATAACATCTTGTAAGTCGTCGGTGACCCAGTGGCCCAAGTACCTAAACCTTTGCACCCTGCACAGGGGAGTGCCATAAAGTGACACGTCTGGAACGCTTGGGTAGGTATTATTCCCTCTTGCTTTGAAAATTAAAAGTTCACTTTTTTTACGTTATACTTGAGCCCATGAGTCAACGCATAAGACTCACATATAGTGAGGAGTCGCCTCATAGCACCTAGTGAAGGTGTCAAAAGGACAGCATCATCAGCATAATTGATATTATTTGTGCAAATCCCATCGACATGACACCCTATACCGGTGCTGCTTAGCTCCACGATAAGTTGGTTCATATAGAGGTTGAAAAGTCGAGGCGAGCTTATACCCCCCTGTCTAACCCCACAATCCAGCCTATACATGTCAGAGACGGCCCCTAACCACTTTACGCTATTGCATTGCCTATTATACCAATATTTAAATAGTCCTGTTATTTCTCTGGGTACATTTGTATCATTTTCCATTTTCTGCCACAGCACATCATAACAAACAAGATCGAACGCCCGAGATAAATCCAGAAAACAGCCAAAAACAGGTGTTTTCCTATCAGTATAGTATTGAACAGTCTGCTTGAGACACATTATAGCGCTTTCAGTGGATAGCCCCGGCCTGAAGCCAAATTGGGCGTCGTGCAGCTCAATATACTTAGCCAATTGTTGATCAAGCAGACTGTCCAACACTTTTGCTATAACAGTAGCTAAAGAGATAGGCCGGTAATTGGAAATGTCCGAAACATCCCCAGTTTTATTTTTGACTACAGGTATCACCATTGTATACATCAGATCATCAGGTAGGTAAGAGTGGCTTAAACACAAGTTGAAAAACATAGCCAGCACTCGTGGTAGATGCACACCAGCGTACCTAAGATGCTCTATGCTAAGGTCGTCATGGCCGGGAGACTTACCCCTTTTCATATCGTTTATTACAGAAGCAATATTCTTCGCTGTGAAACTAACAGTAATATCCCCAGCAACTACCTTAGCATCGACCACCTGGCTACACTTATTAAGAGGCGATTCAACCTTGAAGTGTTGCTGGAAAATTTTGGCTATATCGGCCGGTTCATGCAAGCCTGCCACACTCACAGGGGGACTTGGCTTTGGATTAAATTTATTTGTGGACTTCCAAAAGTCGCTAAAATGTTTCGCAGTGTGTTGTTTCGCTATTATGTCCATCTTAATTTGCTGTTGATTATCTTGACAGTATTTTAATTTACTTTTGAAAGTCTTTCTAGAACCACACATATTCTGATAAACAAACCCAGACGAAGGTTTACCATGCCACAACCAAGTCTGATAGTATAAACGCGCTTCCCTGTGAGCGTCACGAACGTGCCTGTTCCAGCCTGTTATATATTTTCTTTTGTAGGGACTATGTTTTTTCTCTATATGACAATCAGTTGCGGCATTTTTTAAAATACATAATACCGTAGTGGTGTAATTTTCTGACCAGTTTGCCATGTTATCATTAAAGATGCAGTGTGCTTTTCATAAGTCATATCTTTTCATAACTATGAAAGAACTTGACTTAGAAAGAAATGTAATTATATTTAAATTATTTACTTGGTATCGAATTGAATAAGGGACATTATACAATAATAAATAATCAGGTACGATACCCTAATATATATGTAAAAAATAAATATGTTAATCTAAGTCAGTAATATAAATTCACCTGCTTGGGTATTATTTTGTACAATTGTTAATAAATAAAGATTTTTAAAAGAAACATAATTGCATCATTTTATTGTACAGAAAAATAGTAATACAAAAATGAATATCGAGGCCGGTTGAAAACGTTCAGATTTATTTCTTGATCCCGCCAATTACGTACGCGTAATTCAGTACGCGCTGAAATAAAAAAAAAATAGTGAGTAAATTTTGCAACTTATTTGTAAGCTTGTCTCGCCATTATTACACTGATTGTACCCGAAAGGTGCAACACTAATCCTGGGTAGCGAAACTGCTCTGCGTTGACGTCGTGTTGCCACTTCGCCAGCACGCGTCAACGTTGTGCGGTGACAACGCTTGAAGGTCGCTAGAGCGGGGAGTCCCTTACGCATTGCATTGCGTATAATGCTATGAAACTAAAATTCAATCACCATAATATCCGGATACATGTTGGTACGCGGCGCCAGGTTTTCCAGCTCACAAATGCCTTCATGGGAACAAATGCCAACTGTGTTCATGGTGACACACACGCTGCCCGGAGGCCACGTACGGATCACTCTGTTTTGACAATCGTAATTCTGACACAGCCGCTGTGTGAGGTTTTCTGAAAGATTGTATTTATATTTAGGATATTTTATTAGATGTTAAAGTCCATTACTGCCTCACTTTAGGGCAATCATCACAATGGGAGGACATAAGCTTATGACTGGTTTATTGGTCTAGTGGTCAGTGACCAAGTCTGCTAAGCCAGAGGACGTGGATTAGGTCTCCACCCACGTCTGTCTGGGTGTATTTAAGAATATATAAGTATGTATGTTTATCAGTTGTTTGGCTGCCATAGAACAGGCTTTGGCCGGATGGAACGTGTGAACATGGAACTGTGAAGCTGTTATGCTAAAGAAAGAGGCCGCCGAGCGCGAGAGGGAGCGCAACGATCCCTCTTGCAGAAGAACGAGACGACGCCGATGAACCGGACATTGACGATAGTGTCCGCTCCATCGGCGCCGGCGCTGGGGGTTGATCCAGCGCGGGGAGGGGGGAGTATGCGGCGCCCGATTGGCTTCTCCCCGATTGGGCGCCGCCACTGGGACCTTTGGCGTTCCGGGAAGGGAACGAGTCGAGTTCTTTACCTCCGAGCGCCAGCGGTCCCGGGAGGGTAACCTGCTGTAGCTCAGGTAACACGCTTGTGCGTACTGGGGAGGGGGGAGGCACTCAGGCCCCTCTCGTCCCCGGGTGAGACTCTCGCGGACGCTTAGTGTACAGCGGGGGTACTGGTGAGATCGTTCACGAGTACCCAAAGCCACCCTGGCTACCGTGGTGGTTTTAGTGGGTCGAGTCCCACACCCCGTGCGACTAGAGCATTTCCCCACGTATATATAAAAAAAGGCTTTGCCTAGTAAGGGATCAGAGGGAAGTGTGTTAGTTGTACCAAGATATTTATTTATTATTATATCTATGGAGATATGAATCAGTACTTCACTGATTTCAGAATCCAATGGTCTAACTACTAGGTCATCCTGACTTATTTCATTTTATGTTACGTTAATTATTTATGCTGAACGCAAAATTGGGAGAGTGATGAGGTTGTTGTGAAGGGACCTAGTCACTGCGCCCCACTTGCAGTCACTATAGCTTTACAGATTGACATTTACCGCTTATCACTTAAATCTAAGCGATACAAATGCCTCATAATGAGCATGTTTCTAATAATTGTACTAAAATTACGTTATCATTCAGTCATCACACCAAGCAATAATAACACACAAACCCATGGACCACGGGGTTAAGTCCCAAAACAGTTCTGAACATGTTAACATTCTGAACAGTTATACCTCACCTCCCCCTGTATTGTTAACCCTTGTTATAAATGAGAAAATATAATAATAATAATATCCCCTGGTCGAATTTTGGTCATAGCGGCCAGTCTCAATGGAAACTAGCCATCTAAGTGGGATATATTATAGTGCTCAAGTGTGATGTCTTCAATGAGACTCGCCGTGGCCGAAATACGGCTAGGACGACATTATTAATATCGTAATAATAATATTGATTGTTTAGAACTCACGTTCTGTGTCATCCGGGTCTGTTGCAAACTCGTTGGCTGCAGCGTTCTTCCGCGCCGCTTTTGCGACACTGACGCAAGCCTCTTTTCCGCTCTTAGTGACTACCTTACAGCATATACTGCACATGGTATTTTTAGATTGCATTGTGTGTTTCGATAGTATCTGCAAATATAAAATGGTTTATAAATAATAATAAATAAATATCGTGGAACAATTTACACTCTACTACATCTGCTCCCAAACTAGGCAGAACCTGTACTACGGCAACCAGGCAACTGATAATCATACTTATATAAAATAAATAATAATAAATAAAAAAGGTTTTTATTCACGTAGACTTTAAAAAGCGCTTGTAAATAGCCAGAACATGTTTGTAGTAATATAGTTGTATACATTAGATATTATTTCTAGTAACATAGATATTTAGGTACATCTTGTATGAAAACATTTATAAAATTTATTTTATTACAGAAATGATATTTAGCTAGCTCGTATCAAGTTATTGTCAAGAGATTATGTTTAATTATCTAGTTTAAGTCTAATATTTTTACTACATATTGTCAATGGTTCTGTCTATATTAAAGGTATTATTATTATGACGGACCTTGTGTTAATAACGACGGTCGCGCTTTAATGCTACCACCGGATCCAATGCGCCCCAACTGAGAAGACCCAGCGAAACAAACTCAGTGGGTTCATCTACTACCGGTTTCAACACGACCCAGTTGAGACGGTCCGGCGAAACATACTCAAGCGGGCATGAACACGGGATTTGGTCCAATTAGAGTAATTATTTAGTAGGCAAACACAATATATGCTTGATCGGTTGTCTGAATGCTTATTATTTTAGATTATATTTAGGTATGGGGTTTAAGATATTTTATTTTCTCAAAAGAATCACAATTCACTTTTTATGAGAAACATATATATAGTTTAAAGTAGGCTTAAATATTAACGCGGGCGGTTTCTGAGCTACCTACGTTCAACTTTCATGTATATAAAACAAATAACAAAATCAAGTTAAACTAAAAACTATTATAAAACCAAGTATATAATATAATAAATAAGTAGGGTATTTAAAGAAAAGATAAAATAAAATAACCATTACTCCGCTACAAACATACCAGAGACAGATGATCGTTACATACCACCTACGCACGGATCTAGCGCACCTGGATGTGTCAAGGGCGTACCACGCTCAGTAGTATGTCATGAAAACTGTTTGGTAAAACTTATATAAAACAAACAAACACTTATAAGTAAACAATATATATCTAGCTAAATTATAGTCATAATTACAGTGAAACTATATTAGTAGCCGTTACGCAGTGAATGAGGTGAAATTTTAATAGGCGCTTAAAAGTATGAATGCTTTTTGCTTCTTTTATGGGTTTTGGTAGCTTATTATATAACTGGGCACCTTCGTACAGTATACTTTTCTTGCCATAGTTTGTACGTATTCTAAGTAGGTTTATGTCATTTGCATTTCTCAACCGAATTTTCTGAAAATGATATTTTTTGGTGAAGCTTAATTGTGTGTGTATGTCTTTGTTCAGAATTTTTCTGACTAATATGCAGTTATAATATTTATATGTTTGTAGTATATTCATTATTTTTGTATCCTTATAGATTTTTTGAGTAGGTGTCAAGAAGTCATAGTGGAATAATGTTTTTAATAATTTATTTTGAGATATTTGTAGGATATCGAGGTTTGTTTTGGCGGCTGTTCCCCATACTTCAACCAGATAATCAATGTGTGGCTTTATAAGAGAGTTATATATATGGTTTCGGATTTGTGGGGGTATACATCTCACTGTACCACGAAGCATACCACTTAGAGATGTCAGTTTCTTTTTTATTTTATTTATATGCGGTTTCCACGTGAGGTGACTGTCTAAATGTAATCCTAAATATTTTTCTGTATCTACTTTAGAAATGTTCTGGTTGTTTATGGTTAAAGGTGCATGTTGGTGAATTTTTTTATTTTTTGCTGAAAATGTTATGTAGTTGGTTTTAGAAACGTTTATTGTTAATAAGTTAGATAAGAGCCACTCATTTAATTTGTCTAAGTCATTTTGTGCGTCGGTTATAATGGTACTAATGGAATGTCCGAAATAAAATAGGGCCGTATCATCAGCATATAAGGTTAAGTCTCCTTTAAGTCCAATTTGATGTATACTATTTATATAAATCAGGAACAATAGTGGTCCTAGTATAGAGCCTTGTGGAATACCAAAGGTAACTGGCGCTGGGCTACTCAAAGTTTTTCCGATTTTGACTACTTGCTGCCGGTTTGAAAGGTAGGATTTCAGGATTTTGTGCGCAGTTCCTTCGATTCCTATAATTTTTAGTTTTTGCAGAAGTTTGTTGTGACTTATCGTGTCAAATGCCTTTTGTAGGTCTATGAATATACCCATTGCAACCTGCTTGTTATCAATTTTTGCCTTTATCTTAGTTACAAGGTCGATTGTAGCTGAAAGAGTGTTACATTTTCGTCTAAATCCGTATTACTTTTCGTATAGAAAATTCTGTTTCTGTAGAAATTCGTTTAGACGTAAATATATCACCCGTTCATAAACTTTTGACAAGATGGGGAGAACAGAGATTGGGCGGTAATTGCTAGGTTCTGTCTTACTACCGGATTTATGGATGGGTGTTACTTTAGCTATTTTAAGACTATCCGGGAAGGTTCCTTGATCTAGATTGACGTTTATGCAGTTGGTGAGCTCTTCTAATATAAGTGGCGTTACGCATTTTATTGATTTAGCGGTAATACCGTCCAGACCTTTGCTAGTATTATTATTTAGATTTTGTATGATGGTACCTACCTCGCGAACAGTTGTGGGCGTAAAACAAGTAATGATTATTATCCAGTCTTTTTTGGTCAGTGGGTGTAATGTGATAAGAGTTTGGAATTTTACTGGCCAAGATCATACCAATATTGGAGAAATAATTGTTGAATTGGTTACTGATTTCTTTCTCACCATTGAAGACACCAAGTTCAGTTTGCAGCTTCGTGGGTACAGCAATTTCCTTTATTTTATTCATTGAGAGGCTATTTATAAGACTCCACATTTTCTTGGGTTTCTTTGTGCATTTAGAGAATGCTTTGTAGTAATATTGGGATTTGGTTTTTTTGTATTTTCGCTAAGACTTCGTTTCGTTTTTCTATAAATTCTTCTTTTTTAAGGTATACAAAAGAAAAACTTCGAAACAATAACATTATTCATTTTGAGACAGAGTCAATAATTTTAAATTAAGTATATGATAGCAATCATTTACAGATAGTTCACGTAACACAGCATATCAGTCATGTCTATATGGCTACAAGATCTCCAGCGAGCAATGTGCAGGTAGGAAGTGAGAGCCAGACGTCTTTGTCATCGATGTACTCTTTAGTGGTGTAATAACCCCTAGCCATAAGTATACGTTTAATATGTGTTTTAAAACTTGTGTCAGGCAGATCAGTAATTTGAGTAGGAAGCTTGTTATAAAACCTAATACAATTTCCTAAAAATGATTTATTAGTTTTGCTTACTTTAAAGCCTGGCATGGCTAGTTTGTTTTTATTCCTAGTATTTATATTATGCAGTTCACTTTTCTTTTTATAATTATGAATATTTTTTCTAACAAACATTATATTCTGATATATATATTTCGATGGCACAGTAAGTATATTTATTTCTTTAAACAAATTTCGGAAAGAATCGCGACTGCCTAAACCATTAATGGCTCTGACTGCTCTTTTCTGCAATACAAAAATAGTACCTATGTCAGCCGCCGAACCCCACAGCAGAATGCCATACGACATAATGCTATATTTTTAGATACATACACCCAGACGCGAAACAAATATGCTGGCTGTATTATAGATATATCAGCATTTGACATTTGTGGTAAATTTCCTTAGGTAAGTGCTAAAGAGGTTTATACGTAGGCACTTATCTTAACCTTTTGACTGCGCTTCTTACACTGGCACTCCTCCAGTCCCATCATGACGCATTCAGCCGCGTGACAGGATCTATCAGGGAAACATTGTCCTCCGAGCCCACAGGGGCACTCTGGAGAATTCTCTGAACATGTGCACAACTGGTCTTGGGTGGTACAGTCCTGATGAAAATGAAAATATTGCTATGCTGTGTAGATATCTCGATACCAAAGCTCTTCTTGTTTTAGGGGTACACTACAAATTACGAAATTCAAAATACCGATTTTCATCATTCCGAGTGGTTCAAAATTCCGAATATTACAACATCCGATTTCTTTTATCCTCCTAGTTTTATAATTAATAAATATCAATATTACTATCGTTTATAATTACTTTTTTCGAAATACCGAGCTTAAATAGATCGAATAACAAAATGTCAGACTTAATGATAATTCGAAACATCAAAAATACGAATAAAAATATTTTGTTTCTCTGGTCACAATTCTAACCAAACCCAAATGATACACCAACAATAGAGGGGATCTGACACACGGCGACTGCCAGCATCATGCAAGCAGGCAGGCATACAACATGCAAACAGGCATACAACAAGGAAGCACGCATGCAGCAGGCATGTTGCATGCCTGCTGCAAGCATTGTTTCTGTCACGGCTCCGGCGCTGCGGGATTTGGGCGGCCCCAAGCAAGCTTATCGTCGCAGATGGTTTTAACGCTCACCACCACAGTTTCGGCTTCGCCGGCCTGCCTCAGCCGCGGCGGCGGGCATTGAAACCAACTGCTCGACAGCTCGCGGGCCGCCCCAACCTTCCGCGCCTACTCGGGCTTAAATTACACTCTAGGGTAGGGCAGGCAAGACTGCGTGAAGTTGGTTTTGTAGCGATTCGTTTCTGTCACTAAATTTTGAAGCATAATATGTCGACTTTTAGTTTATTCGAAGTATTGACAATCGGAATGTCGTTTTTCGGACCGAGAACCCTTCGAGCATTTGACTCTTCGAACGGATGAAAATCGGAAAACTTACAATATTAGGAGAACACGTGAAAGTTTATAAATTTATGAAACAAGTGAAAGTAATAAAAGGAAAGATTTATAAATCTCTAAAGAAATCTAGCATATATTCACCTTTAATGAAGCCCGTAAGTCCTTATTACATTAAAAATATATAAGACTACTAAAAATACTACTAGTACAGGATATAATGACAACACTACAAATATACTGAAACTTGCTAGTCCAATTATGTCACCACTTCTCTCATATACTGTTAACAAATCTATTGTACATAGCAAGTTTCCAGATAAATTAAAAAGTACTATTAGTATTTCCGTTTGCGTCTGGGGGAGGGAACGATTTGAGTTCTTTACCTCCGAGCGCCAGCGGTCCCGGGAAGGTAACCTGCTGTAGCTCAGGTAACACGCTTGTGCGTACTGCGGAGGAGGGGGGGGGGGGGGGAATTCAGGCCCCTCCCCTCCCCGGGTGAGAGTCTCGCGGACGCTCAGTGTACATCGGGGGCACTGGTGAGATCGTTCACGAGTACCCAGAGCCCCTGCTACAGGCTCTGTGAGGCTGGCTACCGTGGTGGTTTTAGTGGGTCGAGCCCCACACCACGTGCGACTAGAGCATTTCCACCACGTAAAACAAAAAGGCACATGTAGGTAATACCTAATTAAAGTGTTATCCGATTCAAGAATAGTCTCATATGGCGTACCACAGAGAAGCGTTTTGAGTCCATTATTATTCCTTGTATATATATTAGATCTACTAAAAGTAATCAAGGAACAATAAATATTATTTGCGGATAATATAATAGTACAGCAATCTTTATTGGAAATAATATGTCGGCTTATGAGTATGAAATTAATCAATCACTAGCTAACATAATGCAATGGATGAAACAAAATAATTTGATTCTAAACGTAGATAAAACAAAAATGATGTAGTTTATAAATATACCTCAACGAAGTAGTTTTTTAGAATTAGACACTAAATATTCAGGACAAAAGATTGAATATAGAAATTGATAGTAATATGACCTGGAAATATCATGTAGACAACTACTCGCTAGACAGCTACTGCCTAGATTTATTTTTTTATTTAGCTACTTACTAGACAGCAACTCGCCAGACAGCTACTGCCTAGATAGTTACTCGCTAGACAGCTACTGCCTAGATAGCTACTTGCTGGACAGCTACTCGCCAGACAGCTACTGCCTAGATAGCTACTGGCTAGACAGCTACTGCCTAGATAGCTACTTGCTAGACAACTACGTACTCGCTAGACAGCTACTGCTTAGATAGTTACTCGCTAGACAGTGACTGCCTAGATAGTTACTCGCTAGGCAGCTACTGCCTAGATAGCTACTTGCTGGACAGCTACTCGCTAGACAGCTACTGCCTAGATAGTTACTCGCTAGGCAGCTACTGCCTAGATAGCTACTTGCTGGACAGCTACTCGCCAGACAGCTACTGCGATAGCTACTTGCTAGACAGCTACTCGCCAGACAGCTACTGCCTAGATAGTTACTCGCTAGACAGTGACTGCCTAGATAGTTACTCGCTAGACAGCTACTGCCTAGATAGCTACTTGCTGGACAGCTACTCGCCAGACAGCTACTGCCTAGATAGCTACTGGCTAGACAGCTACTACCTAGATAGCTACTTGCTAGATAGTTACTCGCCAGACAACTACTGCCTAGATAGAATATTTATTAAATCATAGTTTTTTTTATTATTAACTGTGATTTCATTTATTATTTTTAGCATTTGTTGTTATTTTTAGCATTGTCTATACTGAAAACAGTTTTTCAGACATCTTTCAAATGAATTGAATAATTTAAAAGCGCCGTCTGTTGGAATTGTCTGATCTAAGTATTGGCATTCCAACCGTTGTTAGCCGTGTAAGTTTCGGCGCCTAAAATGTGTTAAGAAATATCAAATGGATTGTATAAATTCCAATTGTCAGTACCACGGTGCGGTGGTGGAGCGGTTAACGCACATGGGGCCGGATACCCAGTGGTCGTGGGTTCGATTCCCACCCGCACAAAAATTTATACAATTCATTTAAAGATGTCTGAAAAATAGTTTAACCTGTTTCCAAATTTGGCCTGATTGAATTCAGGTTTAACATAGATTCCACTTTATAATCTCAGCCTTGCGTGACGCTATGGTATGATGAATGTACCTAGTCTGGTCAGCCCTAAGACTGATCTGATCACTTAATAATTATTAACAAATTCAATTCAATTCAAAATGAAAATGTGATACAAATTTAATAAAAGTTCAAAAAATACATAGTTAAGGTATTATTTTTAAATATTTAACAAAAAAAACTGCTTTTTAAAAATATTAGGTCTTTACCTATGAAATTGCCGTTCTGCAGTACTGGCCATTTCAAATCAAAATAATTTTTGTTTGGCTAAGAATTCTAATTTCAAATTAATTTTATTTTAAAAACATGGATTCTTTTTTCCAAAAGTAGTCATTTCTTTATTGATTAGTGTTACATTTTCATCGCATTTCAATCTTTTTCGTCATCATGGATACGTTAAAAATTCGAGTAATTATGGAATATGAGTACCGTCGTGGCAGCAACGCGGCACAAGCGGCACGCAACATCAACGACGTTTACGGAGCTAACACTACAAACCAACGCACCACCTGTTATTGGTTTGCTCGCTTCCGTTCTGGAAATTTCGACCTGAAAAATGAACCTCGCGGTCGTCCGAAGACTTTGGTCGACAATGACGAATTAAAGGCGGTTGTGGAAGCTGATGATACACAATCTACGGCTGAATTAGCAGCAGCTTTCGACGTTAGCGTCAAAACAATATTGGTCCATTTGCGTCAAATTGGCAAGGTAAAAAAGCTTGACAAATGGGTGCCCCACGAACTCAATGATCGCCAGCGCGAAGTACGCGTCGAGACGTGCCTTGCACTGCTCAACAGACACACAAATGAAGGAATTTTGAACCGCATTGTTACCTGCGATGAAAAATGGATTCTGTTTGATAACCGCAAGCGCTCAGCAAGTTGGTTGGATCCTGGTTCAGCACCTAAACAATGCCCTAAACGAAAACTTACCAATAGAAAAGTGATGGTCACTGTTTGGTGGTCTAGCGCCGGTGTGATTCATCACAGCTTCTTACCAAACGGGGTGAGCATTACTGCAGATGTGTACTGTGAAGAACTGAGCACAATGATGGAGAAGCTGGCGCATCTCCAACCAGCATTGGTCAATCGCTCGTCTCCGCTGCTCCTGCACGACAACGCGCGACCTCATACTGCACAGCAGACGGTCTCCAAGTTGCAAGAACTGGGGTTGGAAGCTCTCCGTCATCCGCCCTACTCACCAGACCTTGCGCCTACAGACTACTACTTTTTCCAGAATTTGGATAACTTCTTGGCGGGAAAAAAATTCAATACCCGAGAGGCAGTACAAAATGCCTTTGAAGAATTTGTTGCCTCCCGTCCAGCTGATTTCTTTAAGAAGGGCATCAATAAACTGCCACTGCGATGGCAAAGATGCATTGATTGCATGGGTGATTACTTCGATTAATACAAATAAAAAAATTCATGAAAAAAATTCGTTTAAATTTTTTCATACAAAACGGCAATTTCATAGGTAAAGACCTATTATAAGTCCTTGTTTGCTGTTTCTTGTGGCGTTTTAGGTCGGCAAAAACGGTAAAACTTAGGGCCTAGGCGCACGACGTTTTATAACACGCCGTCGACGGCGCTCTTTTATCGTACATAACAGTTTCTATCGATACAAACGCGATGCTAACGCGCGTGTGTATCGCTAAACGCGCGTCACTGGCGCGCTTAAAAAACAAAATGTTACAATGAATCTTATAGTGTTATTTCTAAGGTTTTTAATATTGGATTATATATGCCTGTTCCGCTTTTGGCAAAATTAAGGTCTAAAGGGCCTTAAGTCATAGTAACAAAATAATTCCTGGGACATTATTCACACACAACCATCTGATCCTTCACTAAGCAGAGCTTGTACTATGGTAACCAGATAACTGATACACTACATATACTACCAAGTTTTCTTTTGTAAATACATATTTATACCTATATATAATTACCTACACCCAGACTCAGGACAAACAGTGGCTCTAGCACGAGTTCCTGCAGTTTACTTACTCGATCACACGTACAGTTTCGTCCCATACATTGAGCACCAGAGTTTTAGTTCTTAATAGTTTTTTTATTTAAACGACAACGCCCGCATTAGTGAATTTATCCCTGTGTCGCGGGGTACTTTACAGACATATAATAGACGGACAGAAATTACATCCAGACTCAGAACAACTATTTATGGGTCACACAAATAATTGTCCGGCGCGGGACTCGAACCCGCGACATGAAGCGGTGAGGCAACTGTCTAAGCCGCTGCGCCACACGTGCAGTCAAGTCAGTCAAGTTTCCGCGAGAGGCGCTGGTGCTCAATGTATGGGAGGAAACTGTACGTGTGATCGAGTAAGTAAACTGCAGGAACTCGTGCTAGAGGCTCAAACATGTTCATGGAAAACATTTCTATCCTCGGTGGGTATTGTACCCACGACCTACGGCGTGAAAGGCAAGTATCTACTACCACGCCAATCGGCGGGTTGGTATTGATTTCTATTTTCAATAAGAAAAGCAACGAGAATCTTATTGTCAAGGTCAAAAGTCAAGATCTATTTCTTTGTCCCTATATTGGGTTACGACGGAGTTTAAAGGATGTTGATTTATGGAAATGGTGTTTTCTTAGGGTAAGTGTATTTTCGCGAGTTGAATTCGACTAGAGGCACGTTCTTCTGCTTAATTGGATGAAGGGATTTGTGTTTGTTTGTCGGCAATTGAGGTCGGGGAGCAAGGATTTACCAACGCGAAATATGAATATCGATTGGGGTTTAAGTTTGGAAGGTTCTTCAAAGTTCTAACTAGGTTGCTATGAGGCTAGTTTGCACGAATTATCTTTACTAAACAATAAAATATTTTTTGATGTTTACATAAACTTCATCATCATTCCGTGAATTTATTCTAAGTAGGTACTCTTCGCTTTAGATCTTAACTCTGATTGTCATCTGTCACAACTAGGGTTAAGACACAGAAGGGCGTTAAACGTGGCCAGGGTGCGAATTATTGGAGAGTTAATATGAGATATAGTTCCGTATACTGGCAAGAAAACAATCGATATAGTATTTTATAGCGGCTCTAATATCTGGGACAAAAATCGTGATCGTTCTTTATATTGATATGATGGGCGACTACATACTTAGGCGATTGGCACACTGCCCCGCATGATGCAGCGTAGTTCGTGATTACGTGTTCTAACGTTGCTTGTAAGTATCTCCGTTTGTATAGAAAACAGGGACAGTCCAACACACAAAACACGCATCTGCATGAACCTGCAGATGCCGGATGCAGTTTCAGTGTGTTGGACTGTGCGTGTTTTCTATACAAACCGAGATACTTACAAGCAACGTTAGAACACGCACTCACGCACTACGCTGCATCATGCGGGGCAGTGTGCCAATCGCCTTAGATACGCACGATCGTGAAACCCTATAAGCCATGAGCCACGTGGAAAAGGCCATTAGACTCATGTCACGTGTCAAATGACAATGACAACATCCTTTAATAAGTAACTAATGCGTTCACATGATTCTTAAAAATATCTCTGTGAATTGGTAATGAACTATTTTAAGCTTAACTTAATGATGTGTCTACACTAATGTGTGTTTAACTAAACTTAAACGCTATCATTGACACCTACCGTCTCGATTCTAATCGACACCAACTCAAATAATGTTATTAATATGACATTTCTGTCTAACTTGGTTTTTGTGAAAGGGACAGGGTATTTTTAGTTTTCTTATTTAATTTACTTACGTAATAAGCGTCACGTTAAAAATATTTTTTAGTGTAAAGTTGAGTAAAGTTATGTGTTATCATGTAATCAATAGCCGCGCAACGGTTTTGACGTAGCTGCTATGTTATAATAATATTTTTACACTACGATTATTTATTTGATTAGTGATTATCATTTTATTAATTACTATAATAATTCTATAATAATTTTACATCTTAAAACTATTAATACTTATTCGATATTAGAGTTTCAAATGGTTGTCACTGATAAAAATATAAATAGGGTAGGAGAATTATTAAATAGGCATTCTTTGTACGACGGTAGATGAGAACGTTAGGTACTCTGTTCGATTAAATATTGTGTGTGGAAAATCTCGGAGTTTTAATATGCAGAACCTACGAGTGCGTAATATTTGCATGCGTACCGAATTTCGAATATTATATGGTTAGAAAGAACTTGCTGTCTACTACAAAACTACTGAAAATATTACAAGGATTTTAAAAATCTCGTAAACGTGTCGTTGTATTACGAAAAAAAAAGCATTTTTTGAACATAACATTAATAATTACATAAGAAATCCTAAAATATTGTGGAAAAAATTAAAAAATCAATTATTACCCCCAAAAACCCACCTAGAGTTACCCTCACATTTAAACGATCCCAACTTGATCAATTCTCATTTTTTAAACGTTCCTGGTAATACTAATATACCCCTATCAATCTTAACTTACTACGAATACAATAGGTTTAGTAATCATAATTTTTCTTTGCGGTTAGTAAATGAAACTGATGTAGCTAAAATCATATCTGGCCTCAAATCAAATGCTGAAGGTTGCGACCACATTACGATGAACATGTTTTTGCCCAGTCTCCCTCAAACTTTAGACATACTAACTTCAATTGTAAACACATCAATTTCAACATCAACCTTCCCTGACGTCTGGAAGATTGCTTGTGTGCGCCCCATTCCCAAAAAGTCAAACCCAGTTGATATAAATGACCTCAGGCCAATTAGCATTCTTCCTTACTTGTCAAAGGTACTGGAAAAAGTAGTCAACATACAACTATCTAAGTTTATAGAGCATAGTGATATACTACCCAAGGTTCAGTCTGGTTTTAGAAAAGGTCACAGCACTACAACTGCTCTATTAAATGTTACAGATGATATTCTAACTGCGCAAGATAATGGCATGTGTACTCTACTAGTTTTACTTGACTTTTCCAGAGCCTTTGATAGCATAAATTTAAATTTACTTTTGTCTAAAATGTCGTACTACGGCTTCAGTATAGAGACTGTAAGGTGGTTTAGCAGTTACTTAGGTCAGCGTGCACAATATGTTGAGACACGTGGCTCAGATGGAACCGTTCTGGCTTCAAATGTTGCGTCGGTATGTAAGGGAGTGCCTCAAGGATCGATTTTAGGGCCATCTCTGTTTAATTTGTATAGCGCTGATATAGTGAATGTTATAGAAAACTGCCATTACCACATATATGCTGATGATACACAAATATACGTACATTTTAAGCCACAAGACTATGAAATTGCTGTTAATGCTATTAATGAAGATCTGAGTAGAATTGTAAAGTGGTCTCATGATAAGTCTCTCGTCCTCAATGCCTCCAAAACCAAGTATATTATTTTTGGCACTGACAATCAGCTAGATAAATTAAAAAAGGCGTCTGTAGGTTCAATGGCCGTAACTCTTTTAGGTGTAAATGTAGAACGTGTGAGAGAAGCTCGTAACCTGGGCTTGTTAATGCTCTTAGATTTGAAAACCACATCGCGAGCTGTGTACAAAACTGCTTTTATCGGCTTAAAATAATATATAAAATGCGTCCCTTTTTAAGTGAGCAGCTACGTATACAATTAGTAGAGTCGGTTGTTTTATCTAAATTAAATTATTGCGATGTTGTTTATGATCCTAGATTACTAGCTCGTACAGAGAAGCTGCTACAGAGGGTTCAGAACGCGTGTGCTAGATTTTGTTTCAACATACCACCCAGGAGCTATGTTACCCCGTACTTGAATAAGAATAATGCACTCAAAATGAAACTACGCCGAAAGTTAAACCTTGCTTGCCTTCTGTTCGGTGTGATTACTACCAAAAATCCTTCGTATCTATACTCAAAACTAGCTTGGGTAAATAGTCACCGACAGTATGAAGCTAGACGGTGCACGCACCCACTGACCATCCCTCCACACAAAACAGCTTCATTTCGTGGCAGTTTCAAATACTCAGCGTCTAAGATTTGGAATAACATTCCACCTTAGACAGCTGCAAAGTATTAACCGTTTTAGGGTTAAGAAGTTATTTTTGTTAAACAAACAAACTGAGTATGAGGATGTAAATATAAATGTATCATTCATTTAATACTAACTTTTCTTTTATTACTGGTTTATGTACATGTATTAGTTTATGTATTATATTATGTAAGTATTCTCATTTAATAAGAACTAGTAAAAAATTATGTTTATATATATGGTATCTATATTTATAGTATAAAAATAAATTAGGTATTTAATTAGTGCAATGGGCCGGTTGGCGTGGTTGGTAATTGCTTGCCTTTCGTCGTTCGTTATATATTTATGTATCTATTATATTAAATAAACATTTAGTATTGTACTAGCACTACCCCCGTCCGTGCGTGACTTCCAGGGTTGCCAACTGAAAACCAGCGCTAGGTGTAACCCACCTAGCTAGTGCTGAGGTGGTGACCGTTTCGGCAGAACATGCAAGAATCGTAATTGTGTGTGCATTTTCTTCAAATCTAGGTATGTTATGTCTTGTAGAACTGTGTGTTGTATATTTTTAGTCCTCATTTTCTTGTGTGTTGTGCTGAATTAAATGTTTTTCATTTCATTTCATTCATTTCATTACTACTTGGATTCGTGATTACCTACACTTGTTTTGTATAACATTCATACTGTACACATAAAGAAGTTTGGCAGTAGCTATATGACCGACCGAATTCAACCGAAATTTGACCATGAAGAATTTAATACAATAAGCATTTATAGCTAATGAATAAATAATTTATTTGGTAAAGAAACAGAACTCATTCTGTAAGTAAACCTATGTTAGTAATTCTAAATAAATATGTAGTACACGGACTAATATTTTTCTTAACAAATGACAATTTCTGGCAACAATATGTAAAACTTTGTTTAGTACTTACAATACTGTTGTTAGTAAGATCTGCGAGTTTGCACATGGTCGTACAGCAGAGCCCCTGCGACGGGTGGCAGCTTGCAGTCGGCGCCACTGAACAGCCTTCTTTGTGCAATGTCCTGTCACGTTGAAAATCATATCCAGACCGAATCAACGAAGGACCACTGCACGGTAGAACGAGAGAGATAAGAAAGTTCATTCGGTCCTTTGTTGACATCTCCAGGATTTTTTTTATGTCATAGGGCGAAAATCGAGCAATCGGGTCACCTGATGGTGTGATCACCGCCACCCATGGACACTCGCAACAACAGAGGAGTCGCGAGTAGCCGGCCTTTAAAATAGCCAGTAAACTAGTGTAGCTGACCCTTCCCCCCACCCCGATGAGCTCTGGCGACCTTACTCACAAGCAGAAACATGAAATTAAAGTCATTAATGTTATTATTAGGGAATGTCTTCTGTAAGGTGGAGGTACCTACTTCCCCAGTCGGGCTACTCTTTGAGCAAATGAACGCTGTGCCCTACCTCTCTTAAATCAATTCAATCTCTTCAATCATGCAGGATATATGAGAATCAGAGCTTAAAAGAGTGTTCTTCAATTTGAATGTGTATTCCAACAGAAAGGCTAGTGACTTTCAGTCGGAATATTTTTAGATTGCAAATTGCACCGTGTATGTGCAGTGCAACACATTAACATTAGCGGATTATTTATCAAATCTCACCCTTCTTGAAAAACTGAAGCTCCTCCACCACGTGGCGTGCAACACGGGTCGCTGTGCACACAGCGTGATGGCAACCCACAGTCACAAGCCTCACCGATTTCTACTATACCTGGAAAAAGCAAATCTAACATGAAAAGAACATAGCTCAAATCTGTGATAAAGAAACAGAACTGCTGACGCATAACAAAAATTATGAGCTCATAATTTTTGTTGTTTCTGTCTGTCTGTTCTTGTAGAAATATAGAATAGCTTCCAGTGTAATATATTACAGAAATTTAACACTGGAAGCTGATCATGTTATATGCAATTTCTGTAAACAACAAGAATTGTCGCGATATAACTCACAGAACACGTGTTGCATTTGGTGCTGTTTTCTTCTTTTCTTGTTTTCGCTGTCTTTATAAAAACATTTTCCTACAATATTCATTATAGTTTGTAATCGGGCACACGGTTCAAACTATCCAGGATTAGTGTCTTACTAGTTACGAGGTCACATGCTAATCGCTCGTGTTGGGTGCTGGTAGCTATTTGGGGCCTGAGCAGAAATGCCTATACCCTCAATAATATATCTGTGGCAGTAATGTCATTTGCAACATTTTAATATGTTACTGAAACCAAAGCTATTAAAATTAGGTTTAAACTATCCTTCCACAGTAGGACATATCAGACTGCAAGATACAGAATTTTATGCATCATGCTGGGAATGGTTGCCGCAATAGGA
The DNA here is from genome assembly GCA_951640165.1 of Pseudoips prasinana. Classification (NCBI taxonomy): domain Eukaryota; kingdom Metazoa; phylum Arthropoda; class Insecta; order Lepidoptera; family Nolidae; genus Pseudoips; species Pseudoips prasinana. The sequence goes on from OX621254.1 coordinate 14,708,983, forward strand.
CGCAACCTGCATGTTGCGAAATATCTATATGTTTCAAGTCATGTCAGTATGCAAAGTTTGATGTTTTTACTGTTCTCAAAGTAAGGCGTGTGAGGCTGGTTCTAGACTAGAAGTGACCAAAATGTGAACGCGTGCGCGAATGCGTCGAGCGCGAATATGTGAGCGGAGAGAAAAAAAATGAATACACGTGAAACGCGGGTGGAGTGAGAACGCTTGCGGGCAACGCGAGCCAACTCCCTGTCGCGGGCGGCTAGGTTGCAGGTAAGCCTTACAGAAGATGCGCGAGCGGCGCGGCCGGCGCGGCGGTCGGCCTAGCACATCACTCATCCCCGCCCAACTCAAGCGTGGCTGGTGCGGCGTGTACTACTACATATTCCTCCCTAAGACGGTAATTTATGCTGCTCAAAGTCGCAGCAATGTATCGCTTGCTGCATGTTATCTCTTTGTTCACGTTACGACTTGTAACATTACCGTTTCCGCAGTAAGGCTTGATTTCTTCCGCAAGACAGTAGCTCATGCTACTAATAGTTGCCGCAATGAGTCGTTTGCTGCAGGTTGAAAATTCCATATTCATGCCCGAATCTGCTCCAGAAGATTGAGAGCTCATGAGGAAGCCACGGCACTCGGGGTTGGGAAAACTATCGTCATGGTATGCGCCAAAACTGTGACCTGAAAATTTAAGTTTTTGTTATAGCTGGTACACGGTTCTGTAAAGTCTTGCCTTTGATAACTGATTGACAATATAAGGCTGTATTAACTGGCGTTGTATTTCAACGGGTCTACCTTATATTTAATTTCTAAGCGTTTCCCCGCTTCTAAAGCCACGTTACAGCGTTGACCCAAGCTGTAGACAATGATCCCTATTGGAAACCAACTAGGAGGCTTATATAAGTCGTGGTATATTGAGAGCTTACCAATTTCATGTGTAAGCGTAAGTGCAGCAACTCTCTCCGGAATCCTGGTCTTCGACTCAGAGTTGGCATGTGCGATAGCCAGCGTATTGAACGATCGCCCGTACGCGCGCCGGTCGCATAATCCGCCAGCTGCACCTCCCATTCCACCGCCGAGGGATGTAAAACTGATATAACGAAGAACGAAGAGTCTATATATAAGTAAATCAAGTTGCTTGGTGAGTTAAGTTAATATTTGAATACATTTCCAAACAACATTGACACGCCCTGTAAGTCTGAATTTAGAATGTGGACATGTCTTCAAGATAACTCACAAATATTTTTTCTCGTTGCAGCACTAATAAATTAGGTGAGTCTTTAAGTTGTGAACTAACGGGCGAGAAACTAACAGGAAGAATAAAATATATAACTATATTTTACCTCACAAAAGAGATGGCGAAGTCCTGCCACAAAGTGTACTAATTAATTCGCTCTTATATTTTAAATAAAATTAAGCATTTTATTTCGTTCAATGTAACTTAAATCCCTGAGACAGATATAATTATAAATAATAATAATGCAATACATATCCAAAACATTATTTTAATCGTAGTGACATATTAACTTTTTGGAACCTTCGTAACTTTGGTCTTCAACTGCTTAGCAATATATTTTTAAGTACATTTTAGAAGATCTCTATTATCAAATAACATACTTTATGTACGTACATTCTGGGGCACAGATCCTTTCAATTTTTGGCCATCTCCTTTGATAACAATACTTGCGACTAGGATACATCCGACGCCATGCGTTTGCTAATTCTAATAATCTTGGTGGAAGTACGTACTAGAGTTACATCGAAAGGAATGAATAAATATGGAATATGGTATGGCATTCACATTACCTTAATCCCAAAGTCCTATTAAGAAACGCGTGTCCCGAGAAAGCCACTCCTAAACAAACTTCGGACAGGCGTCGAAGTCTTGAGAACTGCATAAGATAGTCTCTGCCGTCGATGGACTTCTTATTTAGCATGTTACCAAACATACGTTCGTTGGTTTCAGCAGAAGTCAATACTAGAATGTATTTTACTGCAAAACCTAAAAATAAAAGCTTGTCAAGTTTTATAGGCTTTATAGTGGCGTACGCGGAGTGGTACTCGTGTATGAATGGATGCTTGAAGGTTAAATAATAATATCTGGGGACAATGTCACACAGATCATCCTAGCCCCAAACTAAGCAAAGCTTGTACTATGGGTACCAGGCGAAGGTTAAATGTAAAACGTGTGCTAACGTCATGGGCGTCACTGACAAAAATATGACGTTATGAGACCGAGTTCTTCAGTATTACGTGCTTCTAAACCTCACAGCTGTGTGGTGACAGCGGCGAATATCAGAATATCATCACCCCATCTCATCCTGAGGGGGCGTAGAAGTCAAACCGAGCGAATATCTATCAGAGGATGGGCAGCAGCTTGTTCTGTGTCTATGACCATCTTACTGCGATCGTTGGTTAGCAATAACAGTAAAGGATATAATCTACTTTATGAGAGCTGGTGCCCGTGGTAGGTTTAATAAAAACATGTATTACAGGTAACCAGAGCCCACTCCATAGATTACATATTGATATAAAGGAAATACAATTGCTGTTATACCTACATTGATTCATGACAGTAATAATATAAGTTAAACATACAAGCAAAGAAAAATACAAATAAATGCAGAGAATGAAAAGGTGAATGAGTGTGTGTATGTGTGATTGTTTAGGTAACAATGCACACACAACAAATGATTATGGCTCATGTCCGGGGGAGGGTTTTGTCCAGCAGTGGACTTCTTACAGCTGATATGATGAAACCTCACTGGATAAAACAACACTTCTGGGTAGTCGTATTTTAAATCAAACGATTATGTTGTGTTGTGGCGACAGGTGACAGATTTATTTAGTTAACTTGGTGGTATCTATTTAACCTTGCTGGCTTGGAATTGCATTTTTATCAGGATAACGACAATATTTATTGAGTTAGTGGACTGCTCCGTACTCCAATTTTCACATTAATTAGATTTCAAAAAACATTTAGAATATACACACAAAAAGCGTGGTCGCATACAATTTATTAAATCAACTAATTTATTGAATGATTTAGTTGCCTCAGAAAGATAAAAAGCGCAGACACTACAGAGTTCTTTCAAATTAGGTATGATCTTTAACGTCGTTCGTACCTAATACCTCCCTCCCTCGTCACAGACACATTCCAACATTATATCAAAAGGGTTTGAAACCAATTTGATCATCATAACAGCTCAAAGTAGTCCACTGCTGAACAAAACCCTCACACAAGAAACATCTTGGCGGGATATGCCATAATCGCCACGGTTGACAGATGGGTTGGCGATCGCGGTATGATGCTCATAGTACTCAGAAAGATGCTGCTGCCCTTCCTCTAGGTAGATATTCCCTCGGGTCGACTTCTACGCCCCTCACGGGACGAGATGGGGCGATGATATTCTGATATTTGCCACCGTCACCATACAGCCAACCAATATAATACCATTAGATATTAAATAAAAATAAAATAAAAATAAAAAAGGTTTTAATTCACGTAGACTTTAAAAAAGCGGTTGTAAATAGTCAGAACATGTTTGTAGTAATACAGTTATTATTTCTAGTTGCTTATTACAGATATTTAGGTACATGGAATGTTAAAACATTTATACAATTTATTTTATAATAGTAGTGATATTTAGCTAGCTTGTATTAAGTTATTGTTAAGGAGATTATGTTTAGGTTTAATCATTGAAATTTATATTTTACTACATATTGTCTGAATGGTTCTGTCTATATTAAGGTATTCAGTATTATTATTATAACGGACCTTGTGTTTAAAACGACGGTCGCGCTTTAATGCACATTCACAAAGGGATTTATATCCCTTTGTGAATATCTAAAGGAACACAAATATTTTTGAGTTTCTAAAATGCGTAGGCTACAACTGGTTTGTGTTTCATCCCTCTGAGGCGTACCCAACAGCACAATATGAAAGCATCGCGGGAAATCTCATTCCAATTTGCATTTTGATTGCCTTTTGGTGTGATGCTAATTAATTAAGCGTCTAGAGTTATTGATCACCTAAAAAGTTAATCTTTTTAACATTATACAAGGTGTAGGAGCTTAATTTGCAAATGACGGGCCGGTTGTTTTGTAGATGCTCGCCTTTCAAGCCGGGTCGTGGGTTTGATTCCCACCCAGGACAGATATTTGTGTGCAAGAACATGTCTGTTGGTCCTGAGTCTGGTTGTCATTGTCTATGTAAGTATGTATTTACAAAAGAAAAGAAATGTAGGTATGTAGTATATCAGTTATCTGGTTTCCATAGTACAAGCTCTGCTTAGTTTGGGATGAGATTGTGTGCGATGGCGTGTGTGAATGATGTCCCAGGATATATTATTATAGTATAGGATATATTATATGGAACTAAACAACGTGTAGCAAATTAACATGTTAAATATACTAAACAAAATATTAACACCCCAGCTGATGCATTTTGAATGCAGCGCAATTTTTTTTCTTATTTTTAAACTGGTTATTAGTTCATTTTCATGGGTAGATAACGTTCCTTAAGTTAGGTCCACTATTTATGTCAGACCTTGTATGTTTTTTGTCCCGGTCATATCTGATAGAATTGCTTTCATCATATCAGCCAAAGTACATCCACTGCTGGACAAAAGCCTCCCCAAAGATAGGGGTATATGCCATAATCGCCACGCTTGACAGACGGGTTGACGATCGCAGAAAAAACGCTGCTGCCCGCTCTTTGGTAGATATTCCCTCGGACGATTTCTACGCCCCCCACGGGATGAGATGGGGTGATGATATTCTATGCCGTCACCACACAAGAGAAGTCGGTCTCGCCGCGAATTGCATTCAATTTTAAATAAATAAATGAATATCTTGGGACAACTAACACACTTGCCTACACCTAGGTACTTTTTATAGAGTACGAGTTACGAGTTTATATATAATATTTATTCATTTATATTTTAAGAGTTATTTAAATAAAACGATAATATAACCGGTACTTAAATAATGAGCTGTGTGGCTGACGGCATAGAATATCGCCACCCTATCTCAACCCGTAGAGCGTGCAGATGTCGGCCAGAATATCGACTAGAGAACGGGCAGCAGCATCTCTCTGTCTACTATGACCATCATACTGAGAGCGCCAACCCGACTACCAAGCATGGCAATTGACTCCAAATGATGGACACAACTCCATCGTGGAAGTCTTTTGGGGAGGGTTTTGTCCAGCAGTGGACGTCATTCGGCTGACATGATGATTTAAATAATATCTCGCAATTAATTAATTTTAAGGAGACGAGAGATTTTAATTTTCAGGTCCCGATTAGAGGATAATTTTGAATCTGCGGGTGAGGCGACCGTAGAAATCACACTAATATTATAAATGGGAAAGTTTGTGAGTGTGTATGTTTGTTACTTCTTCACGTCTAAACGGCTGGAGCGATTTTAATAAAATTTTGTATGGAGTTAGCTGATACCCTAGATTAACACAGGCTACAATTTATAAAGTTTAACGCGGGTAAAACCGCGGGGCACAGCTAGTTACACATAAACTACAATGCTTACCAATGTTATCAGGCAAACCGTCTTCATTGAAATCGGCATTCCTAAATATGATATCAGCTTGTGCGACCGCATGCACCATTCTGCGGACCACGTGGTTAAGACTAGAATTTGCGTCTTTATCGAAAAACTCCTTATCGGCCAGAAGTAGCAGTTCACACACCCTGGATTTTGCTACTCCGGGCATTTGCTTCTTGTCTTCTATTTCGTAGGAGAAGTAACGGGGGCCGCGATCTCTTACCTATAGATAAATAATGGGATCACATTTGACGTCCTTGGGTAATTTAATTTAAAAATAAATCATCACCAATTTACTTCACCTAATTTTGCTAAATAGTATTGGTTAATTTCCTTAAGATTTGCGTATGAAAGTAATGACAGTGCACTCAGTCGAATTTGGTACGAGACCAATTTTAGCGGAACTGGGCAAGTCTTTAAAACATTTAATAAACGACAAAGGTATGCGAAAATTTCTCACGGAAATACAAGGGCAATTAAAGTGAATAGGTAATAGTAATGTCCTCCTAGCAGAATTTCGGCCACGGCGGCCGTTCATAAAGTTTATTATGTTGTCTCACTCAGATCTCACGCGGGCATTCATTTTCGAGGTAAGCCCTTTAGTAGCGAACGTACAGACGCCAGAACATCAAGCTACCCCAATCAGTCAAATTTGCCCAATTGAAAGTAAGCCTTATGCTTTTGTGATAAAGTTGAAAATCTATAAAAGAAATTTGATAGATTGGGGTAGTTGGATGATCTTAGTTGTTTTAAAAATAATTCATATTATATTGCCCGTTGGCGTGGTTGGAAAATGCTTGCTTTTCACGCCGGAGTTCGTGTGTTTTATTCCAGGACAGATATTTATGTGCATGAACATGTCCTGAGTCTGGGTGTAATTATCTATATAAGCGTGTATCTACAAAACAAGAGTAGTATATGTACTATATCAGTTATCTGGTTTCCATAGTACAAGCTCTGCTTAGTTTGGGATGGCCTGCGATAACTATAATTACTGTCTCAGCCGTGCAGTTGATTATTTCTGCAACGCTACAGAAATCAATAAAATCTTCACCTGATCACCTGATCATGATCGCGGCGGGACCGTGGGGCGGGCATGTTGTCGTTCTCGAACTGGCCGAACGATTTGCTCAGATCATCAAGCCCGTATGGATCGGCAAAAAGTGTACGGTTACCTGCACAATCCGGAAATAAGAACTTAAGGAGAAAAATAGTGCGTCAAAACTAGACTGCACGTGTGGCGCAGCGGCTAAGACAGTCGCCTCGCCGCTTCATGTCCCGGGTTCGAATCTCGCGCAGGACAACTATTTGTGTGACCCATAAATAGTTGTCCTGAGTCTGGATGTACTTTGTCTCCGTCAATTATATGTTTGTAAAGTACCCCGCGACACAGGGACCTACCTAGTGCGGGCGTTGTCTTTAATTTATAGAGAATAGCGAAAAGGCCTTTTCTTTTGTTTATAGAATAGCAAGGCAAAGGAAATGAGCAAGCGGGTCACCAGACGGTAAGTGATCACCGCCATCCATGGCCACTCGAAACACCATATAGGCTGCAAGTGCGTTGCCGAACAAAATGTATGGGTTTCTCACAGAAGTTCGTAACTTTTTAGATAGATATCAATAGAATCGATTGCCGTGAGGCTTTCTGAGAAGAATTTCAGCTAGATATTAAATATAAATATAGTTAATTTATAATAGTAGGTACTATTCATGTTTCGATTATTTTCAAGGGCTTTCTAAAGTAAATTAGAATAAGAACTTTTTACCCCGAACCAGGAATTTAATTCAGGAACTGGGAACCTAATTATCTGCAGGTAACAGTAGCGTTTGATGAACTTAGAAGAAATTGATAAGTACAAAAATAAAAAGTACCTACTTTCTATGCATGAAACTGAACAATTTATTTATCGACACTTGGCGAAATACGCAAAAAGGAACTTAAGCTTGCTTCACACCTAATAATGTCTTATAATAAACCAAAGTTTAAATAAAGATTAAAAAGAATATTACCCAGGTGTAAGACTCCATAAAACTGATGATCTTCTCCTATGTAACCTTCAGCAGTCCCTGAAGACGGCTGGTCTACTGGGAACCCATAAGCCATAGTAATGTCCGCAAGTGGAAGACCAATAACAGTATGCATCTCGTCCTCAACAGGATCTATCAGTAATGCTGAATTTTGCCTTGCGAGTGGTGATGACCCTAAAAGATAATAATAAAACAAATCGGGTGATAGGAATGATTTCTTCTTATACATAATCTTAGAGCTGGTTCACATTAGGTCGGGCCGACAGTTTGCCGCTCACCGACTGCCGGGTGTTGCTGTTCACACTAGACGCCGCCGACCCGACCTAATGTGAATATAACTGTCGGTACGGTCGTTTTACTGCCCGGCCTGGGTCGTCACAAAACAGTTGTGAGTTTGCTTTCGTATAGGATGGACGACGACGACGTTTTTATTGTAATGTGGTATTTAAATAAAAGGCAGAAAAAAAGAAAAAGGAAATATTGGGGGCATCCAATAATTGCCGAGCGAAATTAAGTTGGAACTTTTCAAACTTTTAAAGGCGAATTAAGAAGTGACGAGCTAAAGTTTTATAATAACTTAAGAATAAAAAATTTTTGTCTCTCATTTAATTCCATAAAATATGCAACAAATTTCACCATGCCGCTAGTTTTAAACTTGAAATGGCAGGCGGGTGTCGCCGCCGCTTGCTTCGCGCCGACAAATGTGAACGGCGCCATACTTGCTAGTACGCCAATATTGTGTTCGATCGGACAGAAATCGTGGCTGGACGTACGGTAAAAGTGTCGGCTCCGACAGTTTGGTCGGGTCGCCCTAATGTGAACGGCGCTATTGAGATACATACGCCAATATGGATACGACACGTTTGTCGGGCCGGTAAAACTGTCGGGCCGACCTAATGTGAACCAGCTCGTCTTAGTCGGTCTTAGAGCTGGTTCACATTAGGTCGGACCGACACTTTTACCGTGTGTCCAGCCAGCAGTGGTTTCGGCTATGCTAGCGGCGACAACCGGATGGAACGAGGTGGTCTCCCTCTGTGAAGCTGTTATGTTCAAGAAGGAGGCCGCCGAGCGCGAGAGGGAGCGCAACGATCCCTCCCGCAGAAGAACGAGACGGCGCCAATGAACCGGACATTGATGCTAATGTCCGCTTCATCGGTGCCGGCGCTGGGAGGTCATTCCAGCGCGAGAGAGTATGCGGCTCCCGGCTGGCTTCTCCCCTATTGGGCACCACCCCTGGGACCGCTGGCGTTTGGAGGAAAAGAACTCCACTCGTTTTGTATAAGCGGTCCCGGGAAGAGGTAACCTGCTGTAGCTTAGGTTACACGCTTGTGCGTACTGGGGAGGGGGGTGGCATGCAGGCCCTTCCCGCGTATGAGTGTCTCGCGGACGCTCAGTGTACGGCGGGGGTACTAGCGAGATCGTTCACGAGTACCCAGAGCCCCCGCTACAGGCACTGTGAGGCTGGCTACCGTGGTGGTTTTAGTGGGTCGAGCCACACACCACGTGCATTATATAGCATATATACATTATAGAGCATTTCCACCAGGTAAAAAAAGGCCTATGTCCAGCAATAGACGATATCGGGCTGTTGAGGACTACATTCAACAGTAAATCCATATGGGCTGAATCGTAATAATCATCAATATTATATCAGTAGAAAGACGTCCACTGTTGGACATGGCCTACCCTAATGAATTGGCTGGTCTTGCACTACCCGCGTTCAGTGGCTTCCAAACTGCGTTTGCGGTTCGTGGTCGTCACTTAACAACTAATCATAGTAGTATCGTATTCTAAGTATGTCTATGCGCTAAATAGATAGACAAGACTAAGACTTGTGTCACATTAAGAATGCAATTAATTAATGATCTTGGCAATATGTTGGATATCGTGCCAAAATGAAGGTAAGTAGGATCTGTAGTACGTAACTATTGTATCGCACAATTACATCTCGTTGGTCCTGATACTATTTTCCGATGTCCATTAAGAATGCCTGATCTTTCCGGGCTGTCTGGAGCTTAACGAGTGTCTAAAGAGTATTCTTCTGGAGATTGGAGATAACTAAGCAGAATTAAAATAAAAATAAAATACTAAGAATTCTAGGCTCATTTGGCTATCATCGGCATAGGTGGATTTACAATCATGAAAGCAAGAACTTCATGAAAGAGAAGAAGGACGCCGAAAAGAAGTGAGCAATCAAGTGGTTGGGAAGAAGAGCGATCCCAAATAAATTTTGAAAAGAAAAGGAGGCAGAATGAAATGTATAGTATTAGGAGTGGAAATTTTCTTAGGCACAAATTATCGTCTAAACCCTCTGGAACATTAAAATGAATAAAGATAATTTGAGGTCTACATATTTCGTAAAAGTACTTATATTTTAGTCATAACATAGGTATCTATATACAATAATAGTTCCATGCACCGCTTAGTAGGCTTATGAACAAATTAAAGTTAAACGAAACGAATTTACCATGGTCGCTGATGTTCGCAAATACAAACTTATATTTGCGAACATCGTCAATTACGGCTGATAAGAAGTATTTATTGTAAGCAAAGATGTAACAGTGAACATACCTAGAGGCTCCGATTTCAAACACAGCAAATGCACCTCCTTCCCAAACTTAGCCTCAACCAGATCATATCCGTAGGCTTTACAAACGAAGTGGCCTCTATCAAAGTTTTTTCCGCCCACCTTACGGGCTCCATAGTCCAGTCCAGCTACACCAGGGAGCCTGGCGTCTGAACCATACCACTTGGTACTTAATAGATACACACATACTATGGGCACGAGGAAAAGATTTCTGTGATCCATTTTAAGCACATTTTATATTGCTCTAGATATAAGTTGTTACCAATACTGGTCGAAACGAACTTATAATTTGCAGAGAATATGTACTCACTTCGCTTAATAATTTGATTTGTTGCATAGATTATGTGTGTAGTCTACACTATAAGTTTGTAACAGAAGTGCGTCTGTATATTGATGATTTTTTTTACCAAAAAATACGGGTTTATGGTTTCAATTCACTGCCTGTTAGATTTTATTATATATAATTTTCTTTCTCCGAGGATTATGAAATAACTGTACCACACTTCACGTCCGTTATAAATTCCGAAAGAAAAATATAATGATTTTTGATTTGTAATAATGGTATACGGGCCTACGACATGTCAGCATTGTGTTCCTGTAAGGATTCATTATTAAGGGCCGCATTCTGTAAAATCTTGTGTACAATTCGGTAGTGTATGTATTTGCTGGTAAATGTAGCATATAAGAAGAATCATGTAAGTATTTTGGGTTGATTCCTATTGGAATATTCCTATTGGAGTATTCTAGAGAGCACTACTGGATTATTACTTCTTCTTTTAAATCTGCGTTCTTCTGTATTTTATCTGTAAAGTCTTTTGTCTGTTAGGTCTGGCAATATTAATTAAACATTTTATTTTATTGACTTATTCAACTGATTTATTTTTATTAGTGCCACATGCAGGAATGACAGTACTGATGTGATGATGGCTCTCAGAGGCTGCCACTGGAATCCTATGATGTCATATGCTAGAGGTATTTTGTTATAATGTGTAGTACTAACAAAAGCGAGAATGAAACCGTGGACAGAAGTTTGTATGTAATATAATCTATGGTGATATTTGAACTCTATAAAGATAATGTCACTTGTGTCACTGCATTGAATTGAAAACTTATTGATCTATTACTTCTGACATTTCTTTTAAACATATACCAAGGAGTTTTAGTTATAGTTCTAGGGGTTTTGATTTTGCTTTGTTCAGGAAACTACATACATATTGTCCACAACATCTTGGTAGATTATTGTTGCAGCGCTGCTGTTGCTATATTTGGTTAATATTGCATCGTCTTTTGTGACTTATCAGTCCAATAGCCGCTTGGCATATCTTGCCACACCTGTCGCAAATAAATTGCGAATCCATGGGATGGGGAGGGGCAACGCGGCGACTTTTCTGCTTCGGTTTGTCCAGCCAGGCTTCGTCATATTTTATAGCTCCGTAGTCAATGTCATGGCGCCAGTCCGATCTTACACTAGCACGTGTCTCCCAGGTCTTGGTGTCAATGGCGAAACTTTCCATATCAGGCTTGCGGGAATCTTTAAATCGGAGTTTTGGCCGACCAACAGGTCCTTTCGCTTCGGCAATCTGTCCAAGCATGACTTCACGCGGCAATCTGTCGGGGTCCATCCGATGAATGTGTCCCAGCCAACGAAGTCGTCTCTGTTTAAGTATGGCCATAATACTGTTGCTTTTAGTTTTTGAGAGAACAGTTGCGTTGGTCATCCGATCCTTCCAAGTTACTCCCAAGATAGTACGTAGGCATCGCATGTGGAATACGTTTAGGCGACGCTCTTGTTTCGAGTAGGTAGTCCATGTTTCCGATGCGTACAGAAGTATACTAAAGACGCAAGTTTGGTATACGAGGATCTTGGTTGACATTTTGAGCTTGTTGTTGTTCCAAACACGTCTGGAAAGCTTTCTAAAAGTCGTCGCTGCCCTTCCAATGCGTGTGTCTATTTCTTTATCGTTGTAGAGTTTCGATGTCGTGGTAGACCCTAGATAACAGAAATGATCCACGTTTTGGAGGATCGTTTGATCAAGGGTAATTTTAGGTGGAGCATCTGTACCTTGAACCATGATAACGGTTTTTTTGATATTTATGCTCTGCTAGTGCGGCATCATCAGCATACAGAAGTTCACGAGCCAAGACATCATGACGTTTTTTGGTCGATTTCAAAAGGTTAATGTTGAATAGCCTGCCGTCCTTTCTCGTATGCACATGAACCCCAATGTGACAGAAGTCGAAAGCTGTAATGAGCAGGGCCGAGAAGAAAATTACAAAGAGTGTAGGCGCTAGTACACATCCTTGCCTTACACCACGCTTTATGTTGAAAGTCTCAACTATTGCCTGCAAACAATACAGTGCCCTTCATGTTGTCGTGAAAGGCGCGTAGCAGAGAAAGTAGTGTTGGTGGACACCCAATTCTTGCCAAAACGTCATAAAGGTCCTGTCTGCCGACCGTGTCAAACGCTTTGTTGAGATCAACAAATACCATGTACAAGGGCACTTGGTATTCGCGGCACTTTTCCTGAAGTTGACGCAGGGTAAATATCATGTCATTTGTTGATCTCCCGGCTCTGAATCCACACTGGGTCTCTGGGTAGATTCTAGCTGCAAGGATATGGTGGAAGGCTATGCTCAAGAGTGATATTCCTCTGTAGTTGTTACAGTCCCTTCGGTCGCCTTTTCCTTTATATAGTTTGACTATGTTTGCGTCACGCATATCTTGTGGTATTGTCCCTTCTTCCCAACATTTAAGAAGGATCTGGTATAGCGGCATTTCCACGCATTTAAGCGTAGGAACTTCAGCTGGTAGATTATCGCGGCCAGGACTCTTGCTCAGTTTTAAACCGTTCAGTGCATTTCGAAATTCTATCGGAGTTGGGGGATTATCCAAATCTAGCATTATTGGGTAGGTCATTAGTGCTCCCAACGCCCCTGTGTCAATGTTAATCTCCTCTGAGTAGAGACTCGAGTAATGTACTGCCCACCTGTTCAGTTGCCGTTTCTTGTCAGTGATGGAGTCTCCATTAAGGTCTTTAATACATGCACGTTTTCTTATGGTTGGTCCGATAGCAGATTTAATGCCTTAGTACATGCCATGAAAATCTCCGAAGTTTTGGCACTCTTGAATTGATGCACACAGTTGGTCCAGTAACGGTTAGCGCAATGTCGAGCTAAACGTTGCATATCTCCTTTAGCCCTCTCCTGGTCAAGAATATGTAGTTCGTGCATCATTTGGACTAATCATAATTTGTACGTGGGCACAACGTTTCGCCTCGATATATGAATGTAGCTCATCCTCAAACTCCTTGACTTAACCTGTTGGTGCCAGTGACCTGAGCGTGGATGTTTCCATGACACTTTATGTGCTTGTTTGTTACGGAAATACGTATTTTGTCACGCACAGAGTTAGGGATGCGCAGCGTTCCAATAGGCGTTGACCGTTTTCATTCATATTCCCAATGCCGTGGGAACTCATGCAGTCTGGCCAGTTGCTCCAGTTGTTTCCAATCCTGGCATTAAAATCACTTAGAATCATTAGTTTGTCTAATCCGCGAATGCTTGCCAGACATTGCCGTAGGTCTTCGTAGAATTGATCCTTAACTTCGGGTGATGCCTTAAAGTTGGGAACATAAACTGAAATTAATGTGATAGGACCACTGTGTGTCATTAGCCTAAAGGTCATTATCCGTTCAAAAACACCGCACGGTTGTTCACTACAACTAAGGAAGCTGTCCGAATTGCAAAACCAACTCCGTAGTCACGTCGTTCTCCAGACTGTCTTCCTTTCCAGTAAAATGTGTAATGTTCTTCGCGCAGGCTGCCTTCATCTAAGAGACGAGTCTCTTAGATGAAGTAACGAAGTAACGGGCGACATCAATTTGGAGACGAAGAAGTTCTTTGTCAATCATAGCCGTTTTTTCTAATATTTGGGTCAGTATCTGTGGATGAAACCAGACCAGATAACATAGTTCGCACATTCCAGGAGGCAAATCGTGTTATGGGTTTCTTAATCTTTTTTTCGTTTTTGTTTTATGCTTAGGTGCCTTAAATACCCATCTTGTTTCAAGCACCGCAATATGCTTGCTGCCCCACACAACTATAGGAGCGCAAGATGAGGAACGGACTAGTACCTTACTGACTGGGGGCTGCCCAGTTTAAGGCGGGCGTTAACTAGTCAATTAGTCGCGATAGACTATCCCACCGTCGGAAGTCACCCCTAGCGTCTGCACACACGTCCATTAGCGCGAGATTTATAACTGGTAACTGTAACTCCCCGTGTTGGTATCCGTACCTTATCAGGTACGAGCCGAGTTTCCTCTCCGCAAGCACTGCATCGCCTGGGACGCAATCACGAAACAATGAACTTGCCCAGCATTCATAGTTCCCTTTCGACCTTCTCGACTTAGTCTACAGGAGTGACATGTCACTACGTGTAGAGTCGAGTTGGTTGCAGGAGTTGCCAACAGTTTCAGGTTGAACCATACTGTCGCCTTACGGTACTCCGAATCCGTTGCCTCTTCCGCCGAGCATGAGCCGTACCGAAGTCCATCTTCTTCGCCGCAGCTGCCGTTGAGGTCTTCACCCGTAACCCTGGGCAAGGGGCCCGCGTTATACCCCGTGAATCTGGGTCTCTACTCGAACTTCGCCACTCATACACCACGGCCTACTGAAGTGTAGAGTGCCCACCCCCGCAACGTGGACGCGCCGAGAAGAAATTACCCGGGTGAAGAACAGGGAAGGTGAGGGTCACCTTCGGATCCTCCAACGGGCCGAGTTAATGGCCCCGTATGACTCCAAGGACAAAGAAAACTAGCTTGTTCGTTACTTCAACGGAAGTTGCGATTTTATGGAGGTTGTAATTATGTAGTCTGCTTGCTACCTTAGCTTTATAAAGAAGAGTGGCTTGCTTGAAAGGCTTCGAGCATAGGAAAGGAGAAAAATTAAGTTTTATACGGAGGTTGTAATAATGAGGTCTGCTTGCTTTGCTTATTACAGAAGACTAGCATGCTCGTTACTACAATGAAGGGACATAATGCCTTCTTAAGGATATTGTAAAAATGTGATCTCTTTGCTTCAGAAACGTAGATTAATTTGCACGTTACTTCTGCGGAACGAAAATTCGCATTTTAAAAGTAGTTATTGAATAATATTATCTGCTTGTTTTGTTTGTTTTCGCACACACTTGTGCACTATTATACGTCCCATTTACAAAGTTTACAATATACTGTAACAACCTATGTTTGTACCTACATTCAAAGCAAAAAAAGTATATTCACTCCGGTGGGTAGACTCCACGGAGGCTGGCCACCATGAAGTGTGAAGCTAAAAGTAGGCCATAACTATCGCATAATATTCCCTGAAGGCCATTGTACTGTAGAGCTCTATCTTTTAATCCGTCCAAGCCTATGTTCCGATATTCAAATGACATCCACGTGAGTGACGCATAATGTGAATTATAATTTAATTCTGTGTAAATAAATGTCGTGGGTCTTTATATCATTATCTATCGTTAATAGTTTTGTTTGTCTGTCTGTATAGTAGAAATAAAAAATGTTTACGATTCAAATGTGAATGTAAATGTAGGTTGTCGTGGTTGCTAAATGCTTGCTACTCAGGTCGGAGGTCGTGGATTTACACCCAAAACAGATATTTGTGTGCATGAACATGTGGGTTAGTCCTGAGTCTGGGTGTAATTATCTATATAAGTATGTTTTTACAAAAGAAAAGTAGTAGGTATAATGTAGTAGGTATATCAGTTATCTGGTTTCCATAGTACATTCAGATAATTAAAACAGTGATCAGTTTACGAATTACTCGATATAACTATATAACAAATTCATATACGCTTTTCCAGGAACAGTAACGGAGTAATGCCATGCTGCGCATGTCCCATTTTATTAGCTTGTTGCAAAAAGCAATTACGTCTAACAGGAACGCAGAGCCCTTATTTACAATAAAGTAATGAGGTACTTTTGTCTTTGTCATTTAAATGTAATTTTTTACTAGAGTGAATGAGAATATACATTTTTCAGGTAGATCAATTTATAAAGAACACTCGGCCATCTGATTCCAATTAAGCAGAGCTTGAACTATGGAAACCAGATAACTGATGTATTACATATACTTTCTACTTTTCTTTTTGTAAATCCATATTTACATAGATAATAACACCTAGACTCAAGACAAACCGACATGGCACATAAATATCGGTCCTGAGTGGGAATCGAATTCGCCACCCGTAGCGATGAAGGCAAGCATTTAGCAACCACGCCAATATATAATATTAATATATTAAAGGCATTGGCTAAATTTGTGCAAAACACATTTTTTTTATAACTCCACTAGCTGTGGCCCGCGGTGTTACCCGCGTTAAATTTTATAAATTTTCTTTGCTATAAACCTCACAGAGCCCGAGACCTTTCCAACGAATGCAAAACCGTGGAAATCGGTTCGTGCGTTCTGGAGTTATAGCGTCAGGAAGGAAAACCCGACTTATTTTTAGGTATATAGTAGAAGAATATGTAAACAACTGAAAAGCTGTCAATACAGTTTCACGACTTTCGATAAGTTTGAATTTAAAAAACTCTTAACTGAGGCTAATGCATTTATGTCCTTATTGTCTATTTACGTTTTTTAAGTATCCTCCTACTGTTTGTTTTGTCATGACAGAGTTTACAAGCCGCCCAGTGAGATTTCTTACACGATTATTATTTAATTCAAACTACCTACACAAGGAACTTTTTATCGCACAATAGCACTTTGTGTATTCAATTAACTGCGGACGTACTTCAAGAAGCGAGCCTATTCTTTTATTAAGCCCGGCAATGCAGTTTTGGCTCCTCTAGTGTTGCGAGTGTCTATGGATGGTGGTGATTACTTACCATCAGGTGACCCGTGTGATCATTTGCTATCATTTGTGATCATTTGCTCTATTATAAATAAAAAAGCAGAGCTTTTAACATGTTGACCGAAACTTCGAGGCGCTTTAAATTTTAAAACGCTTTGAAATTTATATCCATCTAAAATTTAAGTGCTTGGCATTTGTCTGTGTAGTATTCTCCACTTATTTCGTTGTAGAGCCATCTCTTTTACTTCTTTATAACTGTCCACTTGTAATGTTTCTTTAAGTTGATCAGTAAACTTTCTTCTCAGTCTTCCTCTCCTTCTTCTTGCGTCTATCTTCCCTTCTATTATATTTGTGATAAACTGGTCGTTTCGGATTAGATGGCCTATCATCTTACCCCTTCTGGTGTCTATGTGTTTTAAAATTTGTCGTTCTTCGTTTACTCTTTTTAAACTTATAAAAAATAAGTAAATCTTTTAAGGCAGACAAAGCTGCGTAAGAGCCTTGTACAGCTAAACTCGTTAAAGGAACTAAATATAACCTAATTAACTCACGCGCAGCATAGCAACGTTGTTTTACATGGAAGCGTCGTGTGGCGACCATTGGCACCACTCATTAATACTAAATCAGTTAACAAATATAGGTAAATGACTCGTAGGTTTAGAGGTGGTGTAGTCAACGAGCGGGTAATAGAATAGAATACTCTTTAGTGTTATCTCCTATAACCTTTTATGAGTTGTGACTAGAAACTCTTCTAGTCCCGAATAAATAAAAAAGAACTAGAAACTCTTTTAATTTTAATAAATACTGGTTATAAGATTTAAAATTAGAATGATATGTTTTCTATACAGATTAAAAAAAAAAGAATATTTGATAGTGTTACTAATACATCAGCATTCAGAGAAGAAAAAGATTGATGTAATTTTATATTTCTATTATAATTAATATAATAAACGTGAAAATTTGTAAGAATGGATGGATGTTTCTTACTTTTTCACGTAAAAACTACAGAATGGATTTAAATAAAACTTTATAATAATATAGCTTTACATCAGAATAACCCATAGGCTCCAATTTATAAAGATAGGTGTGAATTGTCCAAAATATGACGATAAGTGTCAAGTATCTGCGAGCTATTCCGGCGTGCACTGCCAAAACCGCTAGAGGTACACTTTCTACTAATATTATAAATGCGAAAGTTTGTGAGTAGGTATAGATGTATGTATGTATGTTTGTTACTCTTTTACGCCAAATCTACTTTAACGCGGGTGAAACCGCGGGGCGCAGCTTGTTTTATATCATTTGAAATTGGAATATAGTATATATAATAGTGCTGTAGTTCGCATTGCTGGAGGAAGAAGGAGCTTTTTGTCCACAGATATATCAGCTCCGCGAATAAACTTACAAACTAAACTAAAAAGCATTTGAGCTGCATCTGAAGTTGGATCAGCAAGTATACTGAGACAAATTCCTACATCTAAAATGTCATAAAATATTTAAAAATGTCAGTGACAATTATTATAAGAACATTATTATTATATAAGTACATTTAATTCACATGCCACCATAATAATGAGTTCTCGCCAATAGTCATTTACATATATATGGTTGGACATGTCTTATAAAAAATAACTATTAAGCCGATATGACACTAGTAGAAATTCCTAAATTTATTTGCAGACAGCCGTAATAAAAATCAAAAATAATTCCAACAAACCTATCACATTCGAATTGGTTATGTGTAATAAATAAAGCTATTTATTTCTTTCTTTCTATCACAATTATACAAGAAGTAACATTAAAATACACATGTGACGCAGCGGTTTGAACAATCGACTCGCCAATTCGTGTCCCGGCTTCGATTCCCACTAACTTCGAACTAATAGTGTGACCCATAAGTCTGGTTGTAGGTACTTTGTGCCCATTAATTATGTTTGTAAAACACCTAGCCCCTATACATAGATTCATTTCCTCGGTGCAGGCGTTGTGTTTTTACAAAAAGAAAAAAACTAACTAACCATTAAATAACCAGTAGGTATATGAAATACAGAAATGAAAATAATATTATAGTTTAAAAAAACGAAATAACACGCTTTATATTGAAACCCAAACTAAAAAAAATAAAATAAAATTTTGATATATTTTATTAAAATAGTGTTAAAATTATTTAATTAATATAAATTAATATTAGTGATGATTAGAAATATAAAAAAAATACGGCCAAGTGCGAGTCGGATTCGCCCATGAAGGGTTCCGTAGCAGCAAGTATTTCAGTTGATTAAATGAAAGGTAAATTGCGGTTTACGATTTATGACGTATTAAAAAATAACTACTAGCTAGATCTCGTTCAAACCAATTTTCGGTGGAAGTTTACATGGTAATGTATAACATATACATTTTTTAGTTTTATCATTCACTTATTTTAGAAGTTACAGGGGGGCACACATTTTACCACTTTGGAAGTGTCTCTCGCGCAAACTATTCAGTTTAGAAAAAAATTATATTAGAAACTTCAATATCATTTTTGAAACCTATCCATAGATACCCCCCATGTATGGGTACGATGTAAATATTTTTTTTGAGTTTCAGTTCTATGTATGTGGAACCCCCAAAATTATTGATCTTTTTCTATTTTTGAGTGAAAATATTAATGCGGTTCACAAAATACATCTACTTGCCAAGTTTCAACAATACAGCTTTTATAGTTTCAGAACAAAGTCGCTGTGACATACGGGCGGACAGACAGACATGACGAATCTATAAGGGTTCCGTTTTTTGCCATTTGGCTACGGAACACTAAAAAGCGTGGGTTGCTTTTTAAGCTATTATCGAAATGATAATTCTTATTATAATATCTGTCAATGAAATATTTATAACTATTAACACCATGCACCCCAAGCTTTTTTTTAAAATAAAACATTTTCTTCTTAATACTTACGCAAGTGAGAGCTTCACTTGCGTAAGTATTAAGAAGAAAATGTTTTATTTTAAAACAAAATATGTGCTGATCGGCATTTTTGTATGGGATGTTAATAACTATTTATGTGTATTTTAAAACTTTATGTTCTACGTACGTAGTTGACTTTCATAGACCAAATAAAAGCTCTTAAAGTTTCGTCCAATATTTAAATTACACCATGTCTAGATAGAATATCAAATTGACTACAATTGCATTCAAATTACCAGGGCCCAGTAACGACTCAGTAACTCCTACATAAGCCCGAGTATGTAATCTATGTTAATTTAAGGCTTACATTTTCTAATTATAGCTATACAACTATTCTGGTTAAAAATAGCCTGGATCGCGTGCAAAAACGTGGCGCCTACCAATGACGGTACACTTACTTGCGGTCCTAGGTAAGCTATTAGGAGATTATGTTGGCAGTTTGCTTTCCACAAGTATTTTGTCTACAAGATCCGATTTTCTACAACATTAAATATATTTGCGTTTGGAATTAAATTGTGTATGTTTTTCAAAATCTGTAGGTAAAGTTGCTAATGTTTTTTATTAATTCGTCTAAGTGATTACTGCAGATTTTTAATAATAATAAAAAGTGGTCGAAAAGTTTAGGCAGCCCAGTGGTTAGACCATAAAACTGTGGAGTCCGTAGTCATGAGTTCTAACCCAACGCTAAATCACTGACTCGAGTTCATGTGTGTATTAGAAATTAATTATCTCGTGCTTAAAGAGGTAAAATCATACATAGTGAGGAAACATTCATGCCTGAGAGTTCTCCAAAAGTGTTCTTCTGCATCGGCATCTGAAGTTTGCCAACCCGTACTAGGCCAGCGTGGTTGACTATGGCCTATGCCCTCTCATTGTAAGAGAGTGTGACAATAATGGGCTGGCATCATCAATAATAAAATGAGGCCATATTAACAAAAATGACTCATATTGTCATGTTCAGGGTTCGAAACCTTGTACCATGTAGCAAGCTAACTTGGTTTCGTACCATAATAATTAATAATTTTATTAGATTTTTTTTCAGTTTTTTTTTATATCAGAGGGCGACAAACGAGCAAGTGGGTCACCTGATGGTAAGTGATCACCGGCGCCCATGGACACTCGCGACACCAGAGGAGTCGCGAGTGCGTTGCCGGCCTTTTAGAGTCAGAAACAAGTTCCCCCCTTACCCAATAAGCTCTGGCGACCTTACTCACACTCGGAAACACAACATTAAAATTATTAATGTTATTATTAAGGAATGAATGCTATGCCCTACCTCTCTTTAGTCTTTTTGATTTCTTGGCATTATGACATACTGGTTTAAAAGTCAGCTCAAAAGCCCTACAGATTATTTTGCAATATTGTAATTATTATTTTTTATTAATGAACAGACATAATCTATATTTACAAAAATTACTGCATCATTACCTAAAAATGGGTATGGCGCTTAGAAAACTGACAACATCGCCCGCCACACTGGGCGTCAAACAATATTTATTTTATAAATAGAAGACAACCAAAGATTGACATCAAAAAATTGATACCGATATGTGTAAAGATACCGGAGCTACCAACCTAATGTCGAGAGACCTTGCGGTATAGAATACTTTGTACAACGCAGGCGCCTATAAATTAAAGCGGAGATTTCACATAACTTATTGGTTATTACAGATGGCTGTAGCGGTAGAGTGTGAACGGTACTTTATCACAGAATTTATGTTTACATTGTATGGAAAAGTTGGGAAGAACACAAACTGGCCAGTAACACGTATTTTGGAATTTTTGTAGGTGTTGGTGATTTATTTTGACCAGACTATTAACTTATGCACGCAGTTCTTATTGTAATTTTTTTCTTACAATCTGTTTACCTAAATATCTATATGTACCTAGTAATAATTATAAATTGATTAATCTATACATATAATAAAATCGTAGGAAAGTCAAAACTGTACATTGAATATTTTTTTAAAAGGATACTTTGGGTGTGATCTGCTATGGAAATCTAAGTCATAAATATATTTTTTAGAATTTTTGTCTGTTTATCTGTTTGTCTGTATGTATGTCCGGGCTAAACTCAAAAAGAACTGCATGGATTTACTTCAGATTTTGCATGAATATTACTAAGAGGTCGGGTCAACATATAGGGTACATATTATCACGCTATCACCTACGGGGGAGGAGCTGTGATAATTTATAAAGTTTAACGTGGGTAAAACCGCGGCGCACAGCTAGTTAATTATATATTCAGTCAGAACATGTTTTTAGTAAACATGTTCTGACTATTTACAAGCGCTTTTTTTAAAGTCTACGTGAATAAAATCCTTTTTTATTTATTTAATGAACTTGGACTATCCCAAAATTTATTTAATATTTCCCCTAACCATCCATCCAGTTCTACCTATTCTAAATCTTATACAATCCCAAAAGGGTGAAGACGTATTCCTAACGTTAGCCCTTATGTTCCGTATTATATATCTAATGGTGCTATCGACTACAATTTGGCGCCGTGGTTAGGGCGTAGACTTGAACGCGCAACTATCTCGTTCACGAATATGGATATTTAAAAAAATATGAATTAATTTTATATAGGTTTTTTACTTACAGTTGGCAACACGTAAACGATGCCATGTCTCAAGCGCCATATGACACGGTAACCGCGTCCACCGTATCCTTGTTTGCTGACTTAAATTACATACATATTTAAAACAAACAGGAATGTCACTATAATATATAAAAATAAAATGGTCGCGTTGTAAAGTAAATCTCCCAAAAATTATAACAATAGCAGAAGGTCTTTCGACCACGCATATGTAAACTATCCTCTATGGTCTTAGACAACCCATAAACAAAAAATGTCCAAGATTATGTTTCCGCTATCAGGCTTCGAGATTGCTATCAGGTTAATAAAAACGAAAATATATTTTTTAATAATGTTAATCTATTGCCTTAGACAATTTTTTTTTATTTCTTGAAGATTTTATTAAGAAAAGAACAATATGCCTACAAATATTTTATAATTAAAAATATTTTGTAAATCTGCCTCATTCTTGGAGGAGGCGTGTGTCCGGTGGATGTCAATCTGCTTGCATGATGGATAGTGGCGAAGGTTCTGTCTATTACACCACGGTGGCCCGCGATTTTACCCGCGTTAAACTTTATAAATTATCACAGCTCCTCCCCCGTAGGTTATAGCGTGATAATATGTAGCCTATATGTTGACCCGACCTCTTAGTAATATTCATGCAAAATTTTAAGTTTATCCATGCAGTACTTTTTGAGTTTAGCTCGGACATACATACAGACAAACAGATAAACAAACAAAAAACTATATTTTTGGCTTCGATATCGATTGTAAATCCCGCCCCAAGTATCCTTTAAAAAAATATTCAATGTACAGTTTTGACTTTCCTACGATTTTATCATATGTATAGATTACCACCACTTATAACTTGTGTTATCATCATCATCATATCAGCCGAAAGACGTCCACTGCTGGACAAAGGCGTCCCCCAACGATCTCCACATTATATGAGTGAGTTATTGAATAGTCTGATTTGTGAACCAATAATTAAAAAAAAAACGGTGATTAAGATTTTTCTGTTAAGAACATTTCTCAGTAACAGCCTAGTCTTAGAGTTGGCCGTATTACACCCCCGTATCTCGGAGAACACATAAAGCCGTAGGTACCTGACCACTTTCCGGTCGTGTTGTCCGTGTGTTTGTGCAAAAACTTGTGCACTATAGTGTGTCCCACGTAGATGGCTAGTCTCCATTGAGTCTGGCCGCTATGGCCGAAAATCTTTCAGGAGGATATTATTAGTATGTTAGAAAGATATGCAATTAAATTAAAATGTTAATCTGCATGTCTCAATTGGTAGAATATAAATGTACCGAATTATTTTTTTTAGACAACGCACAAGGCAGTCGCGGGGTACTTTATAAACATATAATAGACGGACACAAATTACATCCATACTCAGAACAACTATTTATGGATCACACAAATAGTTGACCTGCGTGGTAATCAAACTTGGGACACGAAGTGGCGAGGCGACTGTCTTAACCGCTGCGTGCAGTTATGTAGGATATATTTGCACGCTCATATTTTCATTAGACCTATTGTTAATACTGGCAGCTTAAAAGCGAGCTGTTTTAAAATTAGAAGCAGCGCTGTAGCTATCACTTAGCTTACGAGTATAGGCTCAATCTACAGTAATACTTAGACGAGTACAAATATATATTCAGTGTAAGATTGCCAGTAAGGCGGGAAGCTTGCGCGCCATTCGACATCAGTGGCGGGTCCCGAACAGACATCCCGCGTCTTATATTATCTGTGGATTAAACAAAATTAAATTAGGAACTTGTGAAATTATAAACAAAATGTTGAAGTATACAATGAAAAAATATTGTGCGGAGGGGAGTAAATTCAATCAAGTTCTTGTCGCTGTTCTGAGTGAGTATTTTTTTTTTCTAAATTAAACGTTTTAAATTTGAAGGTTTATATTTAAGGATGGATAAAACAGTAAATAGTTTAAAGTTTATACAACTTGAAATAAATTAGAAATGGTTCCTACGTAACTTGGGCGTCGAAGACTGGGGTTAACTTAAATTAGTGAACAAAACTTATAATTATGTTTGTTCCCTAGATGAAAAGTGATCTACGTTCAGAGCAGCACACATTACAAAATATTTCAAATTAATTACTTTTTTTCATCGATAAAATTGCACATTAACTCTATTTGAAATTAACGTTAAACTTATATGGTTCTTAATGTTGTATTATTAATTTCATAGACAGATTCCATATTCAATTTATTTCTCTATAATTTATGATTCAATTTCATTTGTGTGTGTTGTTGTTTGTCCAGTTTGATTTAAAATCCATTTAAATTTTTCTCATAACTCTTTTACTTAGAAAATGAAATGTTTATAGTTAGCAATATATGAATTATAATATTTATCTTCTTGCACTGTTCTATACCATCGGAATTAATTTATATTAATGATTGTGACCTAATATATTAATATTAAAGTGATATTTCCAAACAAAAATAAGTTATAATGTTTTTTATTTAAGTTTAAAAATAATTGTAGCCGTTACCTTTTTTGTAATTCAACCAAAGAATTGGGCATTAAAACTTTAGTAATACCTTTAGACCTTTATTACTTAAGTTGACAGATTCCATATGTAATTTAATGATCTACAATTTATGATTCAACTTTAATTTTCGCTAATAGCAAATTGTCCTGTTTGACTCAAAAACATTTGTATTTTTCCTAAAAGCAGTTTAGTTTGATAATTTATACTTAAGCTTTAATATTAGTTTACAATATAAAAAATAAATGTTTATTATTATTTTTATTGGGCTCTGTTCTATAGTGTTAAAATGAATTTATTAAATAATTACAATAATATTTAAGCGAGCGATGGTTATATTCAAGGATCTCTGGCATCAACTTTTTAGGGTCCCTATAAAATAGATAAAGGGAACCCCTTATGATGTCATTCGGTTACAGCGGTATGTCTATGCATCAAATAATAAAAATAATAATCGTTTATTTCGGATAAAACATTCTCCATATATTGTTAGTACAAAGTTCTTAACCTAATGTTAGTAATCTTATAATATAGTAACAAACAATGCACTGAATTACTTCACAACTGGGTATCACAATACCCTGGTATGTCGCTGAATCCAGTGCTTTAACATTGGGAAATCCCACCTATCACATAATATAATGCTAGCGAAATTAAATTAAGAATAAAATTACCCTTACCAGGTTTATTGTAAATACTAAAATTGAGAAAATATTTTCAATTTAATTTAAAAAGCGAGACGTAAAATTTTCACGTCGGAATGTCCCGGTCAAGTATTATTATGAAAGGAATTCATTTGAGAATACCAAAACAGATTTTGTTAATATTTAGTCTGGTTCGTTTCCTACATATGATTAAAAATATCTAAAACACAGGTTGTGATGCTAAATATTTGAAATAGGTAATACATAATTACTGTTTATAGATATATCACAGTTATTCTCAAGTTTCCAAAATCTGCCAACACACTTAGTTTAGCTTTAGTAGAAAATGATTAAAAACTTAAAATACATTTAAAAAGCCCCGGAAATCGGTGCACGAGTCCGAGTCTCACTTATGGTTTTTTTATCTATTTATTTTAATTCCAAGCACCGTAAGATCTTTAAATTTAACCTTACAGTACTACAGGTTAATAAGTGTATGAAGTACTTTTTTAATAACTAAGTAACCAGCGTCAAAGGTCGATTTTAAAGATTTTTGATGTGAAACATATTAATCGTAATATTTTATTTTATCATTATGACATATTTAGTTCGGATCAAAATATGTTCTTTTCTGCATATTAATTTAAAAAAATAATGTCGATGTTTCACATCTGCCAGGCGTCCCGTGACGGCTCACAATTTTTTTTTTGTTCAACTGTCACTCTATTTTCATACTTGAAGACGCACATCTGCTTGAGGAGCAATGAAAGCATTACTGTGTTGTTGATGATTCCGAAGCACCACCCTATCTCATTCTACCCTCGGGATTGCTTCGCGCCCCCAGCACGAAGCAATCCCGAGGGTATCTCTACCAGAGAACGGGCACTAGCCTCTCTCTGTAAGCAATAAGCAGCATATTGTGACCGCCAACACGTTAGGTCGGTCTGCAAAGTTTAGTGATTATGGCTGTTCCCTTCAAATTATGGAAACAATTCTATTGCTTTTCGACTTATATGATGAACGCATTTTATCGATATGAATGCAAAGGGTCAACATTGGTAACGTACTGCCTCTGTACCTGGTACCGGTGGCTAGGACCAATCTGCTGGCAAAAACCTCACTCACCCGAGCAATTAGATTAATTAATGAAGTACACGAAAAAGTGCATATATTCTCATGTAATTTGAGTGAATTCGGAAACATCCTGTTGAATGTAGTTAGTTAAATGAATAATCAGTTTTAAAATTTAATGAAATAAGGAATTTATAATTTTAATACTAACACTATCGTCTCATATGATAGATGTTAAGGAGAGAGATAATTAAATAAATAAATCTCACTCTCCATTATCCTTAAATGGAGAGAGATGGTGGCAGTACGTTACCGATGTACTGCAGTAGATCTTTAAAAGAATAAAATAACAATGAACCGAAATAAATTCCGGTTCACAATGTAAAAAGTAAATGGAAAATTGTCGCCTGAACAATAGGATATCACGTTCTGATGTTTTGTCAATATAAATGGGAAAGTTATTTTTCACGAATTCGCAAAGTTTATTGTTGATAATACCTTTGGCGATCAGAAAATTCGGCGCTGGAAAATCGGACAAATTTCCGGGTTCATGTGAATTAAGCCTTTTTTTCTCTTGCCTGGAGCATTGGGACTGTGGCATCTTATTATACAAGACACATCGATTTTGTTTTCGGTTATGGCTTACCAATCTTTTACTAAATTTCTTTAGTCCTTTGAGAGTACGTTTTGTTATTTTATTGTAGAGCTCTTTATCCCTTCTTGGCGTCGACAGAAGTTGAAGAAGTGTTGGTGTATTTGTCGATTGTACGATACTGAAATAGACGCGTACCTAAGACTTTGATGCATTATGATTTGACTTTTAATGTATAAAGCAATTAATATAATAATGTTTTCATATACACGACTCTCCATATTGTGTATAAAATAATTAAATATTCTCGAAAAATATAATATTAAGTGAAATGGCGGGAAATCTGGCATTCTCTACCCTATATACCTACTAAATGCGTTCCAAATTTGAATTCATAAAAATAGCAATCAGTGGTTGTTTCCGTGAATTGGATGTTTTTAAAATAGCGCGGGGGCTTATTAACACAGCCTAAAACTTATTAACCTATTCTTCTGGTGGCAGCTATTTCCAGTCCCCAAAGGTCCTGGTAACACTGCGTCCAGTGATGAACTATTATATTAACCTATAGTGCTCTTTTTAAATGATGTATCTTGGTTAAGAAATATGTACATAAAAATCATTAAAAATGAACAGGTGGTAAAGCGAATTTAGCCCGAATTTTCGCTTGTTTAAAGAAAACTGTTAATATCAGTTAACAGTTTTACTGCTATCAAACAGTTAGCTATATCTATTAATATTAAGTAATGTACAGAAAATAGAAGTCTCTATTTCTTAGCAATTTACATAACATATCGGTCGCGTAGTGAAATGTTTTATAGGACAGTATATTATTTTATGTTCTTTCCAAAAAATGAGAAGATTTCCTATGTGAAAAACCACCAACTGTGATTAAAATAAATAGAAGAAATATTATTTCATAATTCAGTCATCTTGAGATATTATATTTTAAAATAATAAAGAGAAGTTATTAATTAATTTCTAAGTTAAGAATATCAATCCCATAAAATTTGCATAGTACATTTTTCGTAAGTGTTTTTTTTTAATAGTGATTTTAATGTAATTTTTTTTTATGAAAATTATTATTTCAGCTATTACTGGTTATATTATATACCACTTATAAATTTTCTGCAAATAACACATTAAACCAATCAGCAAAGAATTAGAGTCTTTGGTTCTCATACCATAAAAAATAAGACTGCTTGGACCACAAAATAAAAAGTAATTACGTACCTGCACTATGACTTTTATAGAATTCCAAAGAGCGTGGCGAGAAATAGTTGATCGCAAAAAGTTTATAATGTCCGCGCGCGGCAAAGTGTCGCTGTCATAATGAGTTTATAATAACTGATATTATTCTTTGCATTTTCCTGCATAGCCTGTGGTTCCAGGAAAGTTGTGTAGACACTTTCTAATGTGGGAATTGTTAAGTATGTACGAGTCCTTCCTTCACTCGGAGACGGAAGTCGTGGAGACTTTTTGATTTAGGACGTGGTGTCTGGGAAGTCGCGAGTTCTCTTTCCGCATGAAATTGGTTGGTTGGTGATGGTTGGTAGTGAGAATTATCTGTGCCCTGTTCCGGTTGTCATGGAAGTATTTATAACGCTGTTTACACGTAGTCAGAAGTCTGCTTGGTTGACCCATCTAGTTTATTGGTTCCGAGGTCAGATGATAGATGCTCATCAGTCTGGGAGCCGCTATGAAGAAGTAAACGTAGGAATGAATAATTAAGGATTCATTTCTAAAACATTCTTTTAAGACAACTTTTAAATGAGCAGTGAAATTGATTCATCAGACAGCTGAACTATACTGAATACCTAGAAAAAATATGGTTACTCGTTCAAGGAAGAAGTAAGGGGTCAGGTCAAATCAGTACCTTTTTTAATTATGGTAATAGGAATTACCAGTTTGATAGATAGCTAACTCCATAAGAAGTGGAAAAATGGGCAATTTAATGAATATTCTACCGGTTCCGCCAGTTAAAAATTTGCCACAGTTGCCACACATCTAGCAAATTAAAGTTCTAGGAGTCAGCTTAATATCAATGTCAGTGTCGTGATTCAGCTCAACATAGAGGGATAAAAGTCGAGTCAGTCAAAGTGTTGTATGAGTTCGTTCACGGCACAGGACAATTATTTGTGTTATCCATAAATGGTCAGAACTTTGAACTCCCGCGCAGTACAGAAAATTATTTTCTTTGTGCGTTGTTTTATAAAAAGCTTTAGCTTTTCCACACAAACACAGATATTAACAAAACGTACGTAGGAACACACAGAGCATTTCCACCTGTAGAAGTCCGTTAAAATACATGCAAACGACTTCGACTTCTAAATCGTGGAACCAATTTTTATAACATTTATATGGGCGGTCCCATATAATTTTACGATACCATCATATCCGTAAAATATCAATTAAGAAAATAATTATCAAAATTAGATTACAATGAAAGGAGAATTGGATAACATACATAATAATATAACCAAAACGTCATAGAGGAATTGATAACTTCCTTCTTTTAGAAGTTGGTTAAAACAAAAAGTTAATACCTTCTACACAAAAATTGACACGGAGCTTTGAGTCGTCTTCGTAGGAACATGGTGGGCACCATAAGAATACAGATGTTGATTAGTGCCCCTTTTGACCTTCGGAATTATTTTAGTAGCTAGTAGCCTTAATCAGTATGGCTCTAAAAAGCCATACTGATAAAGGCTACAATGTTCTATTAAAAAAGAAACGGATTTATTCACGTGGAATTTAAAAAGCGTTTGTAAAAAGTAAGAACATGTATTGTAGTATTGCAAATTTACTATATACAACATGTAACGTAATTAACGCACACACTCAAACAGTTCAAACACCCAAATTAGAATATTTTGTTATAATCATAATACGTACACAATTTTTTTTATTTAACACGTATATGCATTGTTATTTACTAAATAAGTTTCTTGGAATAAAGTTTATTTTTCTTTATTTTGTGTTGAATGATGGAATTTGTATGAATACAAATAAAACTGCTATTTAAAAGTCTTATTACTTTGACTTACGGTCCATTTCAATTTGTTTTGACTGCACAGCTAATATAACGATAATTTCCATAGTTTTAATTTTTTTGGAAAAGAATACCTATATTAAAATGATATAAATCGATTCAGTAAACGATTCTGAACAAACTATTTTCAGGAAGTGGGTTAATAAGTTAAATGTTGTATATTGTTAATTAATTATAATTTAATTTATGATAGAATGGTGGGTATATAAATACTAATTTCTTGAAGCTATTGTCAAAACAATTCTCGCACCCAACTAAACTACCTCGCTCAGATGTCAGGAAGTAGCAGTTTAACTCAAGCAAAGTATTACAAAAATATTCAAGTTGTATAAACAATAAACTAATTGGGTTTCTGCAGTAACTTAACATACGACGTGATTACTACGCCCTACTTAGATTTGTGCTACACACTAATTAACAGAAACCCAGGCTTTGTTTTTAAAATATAACATCATATTTTATCAGGGGACTTATCTTAATGCCTTACAAACTTACAACTTTGAAGCTTTATTTTCGTACATGCACCATGTGTGCATGATAAGATTTTTTGTAGTTATAATAATAATAATATCCTGGGACATTATTTAAATATAGCTGTGCCCCGCGGTTTTACCCGCGTTAAACTTTATAAGTTATGACTGCTCCTCCACCGTAGGTGACAGCGTGCTAATATGTAGCCTATATGTTGACCCGACCTCTTAGTAATATTCATGCAAAATTTGAAGTAAATCCACGTAGTACTTTTTGAGTTTAGCCCGGACATACATACAGACAAACAGACACACAGACAAAAATTCTAAAAACTATATTTTTGGCTTCGATATCGTTTTTAGATCACGCCCCAAGCAACCTTTTTAAAAAATATTTAATGTACAGTTTTGACTTCCCTACGATTTTATTATATGTATAGATTATTATAATGGCTACAAATCAACTGCGCAATTTTTTTTAAAGACTACGCTCGCATTACGGAAAGTAATCCCTGCGTCGCAACAAATTACATCCAGACTCAGAACAACTATTTATGGGTTACACAAATAGTTGTCCGGCGCGCGACTCGAACCCGCGACACGAAGCGGCGAGGCGACTGTCTTAGCGCCACACGTGCAGTCAATTATTTACACACGGCCATCTGATCCCAAACTAAGCAGAGCTTGTTCTATGGAAACCAGATAACTGATATACTACATAATATACTACTTTTTCTTTTGTAAATACATATTTACATAGATAATTACACCTAGACTCAGTACAAACAGACATGTTTATGCATACAAATATCTATCCTGGGTGGGAATCGAACCCACGACCTCCGGCGTGAAAAGCAAGCATTTGCCAACCACGCCAACAGGCCCGTTATACCAAATAATTCAACAATACCGTCATCATCAGTCTGATTTCGTCCACTGCTGGACATAGGCCTCTTTCAAAGATAAGGTTACCATTTAATATCTTATCTTGGACAATGTCACACAGATCATCCTAGACCCAAACTAAGCAAAGCTTGTACTATGGGTACCAGGCGACGATATACATACTTATATAGATAGATAAATACTTATATACATAGAGAACATCCATGACTCAGAAACAAATATTCGTGCTCATGACACAAATATTTGCACTTACCAGGATTCGAACCCAGGACCACCAGCTTCGTAGGCAGGAGCACTACCAACTAGGCTACGGTGATCGTCAATTTGGAGGGGTTTGCGGCAGTCACCGCACTTGGCATGCTGTTGGCGACCGCAGTTAGGTGGTAGCTAGTACACAGGAGGCGCTGCTGTCCGATTACCTGGTGTATCCCTGAGTCGCCTTTTACGATACCCTCGGGATGGTATGGGGTGGCCATGTTACTCTTTCTAGGCCGGAAGCCACATGGCTCGTCAATCTAGCACTCTTTATTTTATGCGAACATTGATAACGAGTTTACAATTTTATTATATTCTAGCTATTCTTTACATTACACTACTAAACGCATTTTAATATCGTTACATCCCTCTCTGATATAGTTTGTATGAAAAGGACAGGGCATACATAGAACAGTCAAATTCCAAAAAAGCTGAAGTTACTCAACGGTTATTTTTTTTATGTTACGGGATGGTAAGTGATCATCACCGGCGCCCATGTACACGCGCAGGAACACCCGAGGAGTCGCGGATGCGCGAACCAGTGTTGCTACACCCCCATACAGATTTTAACTGATAATTATTCTAAATATTTTTTAAATGTTTTCATCGGTATTCCCTGTTTGTAATTTCATTTTACTTTACATTAATATTACTTGAATATATAAGTATATAATTATAATTAACAGTAATTTATAAAAAAAAGTAGCCTAGAAACAAAAGTTAAAAGTATCAGGACTCATCAAAATATGATTAAAAATAAAAAATAGGTAAGATTTTTGTAATGATCTGCTACGAAAAATTGGCATGTCTATCACTTGTTTTAATTATTTTCTTAGGAAAATCTGCCAGAACTATTCATAAAAATATCAGGAACTCCAGAACTCATTGGTATGCATCGAGAACCCTCATTTTATTGTGAGTCTTTTGAAAATGATCTGCTACGGGATGTTAGCAGTTCATTTTTTTTATTGACTTTTTCTGACAAATGATCTGCCAAATTCACGGACATCCAACTCTCCAAATACAGTTCCCAAGCGAGATTAGCTACATACGTCGTAAGGCGTCGCAAGTCAGGGAGAGTACGCCTCGCAATCGCGAGAAATTTTCAATAATAAAAAGATAAAAAAATGTAGTTAGCAAAAAAAAAAATATTTCTAATATCTTATTTCGTTGGATGTTATAGCGATAGCTTTACTCATCTTTTATCACTAAATATTTGCATCATTAAATTAATACTCGAGCAAAGCCGGGACTAGCCGCTAGTCTATAATACGTATGGAATTAAAAATAAAGTACAAGCTGCGCTTCGCGGTTACAAGTAGTTTTGGCGTAAAAGAGTAACAAAGATACATACATACATCTATTCTCAAAAACTTTCGCATTTATAATATTAGTAGAATGTGTACTTCTTGCGGTTTTGGCAGTGCACACCGGAATAGTTGGCAAATGGTATATTTTTCCTACTTATTTGACACTTATCTCCATATTTTGGACAATTCACACAATATCTTTATAAATCGTAGCCTATGTGTTATTCTGATATATAAGCTATATTATTGTAAAGTTTCATTAAAATCTATTCAGTAGTTTTTACGTGAAAGAGTAACAAACATCCATCCATACTTACAAACTTTCGCGTTTATATTAGTAGGATGTTTAGCAGGTGACATAGTACAGGTATAACCTAGTTTGGGATCAGATGGCATGGTGGTATTAGGTACTTGTCTCAAGATATTTATTTATTATTCCCAGTCTGTAAATGCAAACCAATTGACCATACATCTTCATATGATATAAAAAATCTTTAACGAAAGACTCGACACTTTCTTTTAAATCTCATAATTCTTTTTTTGTAGAGTTCGTAAACTTAATATAGATTATAAAACCTCTGGTCGTGCATTCCCATTAACGCAGAGAATAATACTAAGAGTCTATGATCGCAATAATGCGACTGATAATATAGTCTACGCGTACAATACGACAACGCGTTCAGGGTGCTGGTTGGACAGCCCCGTAGAAACGGGGCTGGGGCTGTCCGACGCACTACAGAAGCAGTGCGTCGGAAATATTTGCAGACGCACATCTAGATTGCTTTTATGCAACAATGCGTAAAATATTAAGTTATCTGGTGCATAGGCCATTGCAAGTAGGTTGGACTGCACGGTCGCAGGGATGACGGTTGCAGTGATAATTGAATGTTACTAATATATGTAGCTGTAAGTCTTACTAACCTATACATATAAGTCTCAGCTACTTAAATAAATAAATGTTCTATTCTATTATTTGGTGCTGGATCGGAGAACCCTGTATATCTTTAGAGCGATCCTAAGTGTACACTGCCACCTTAACAAGCAGGCAGTTGAAAAATAGACTATATCTTGTAAGTTCGGCCTTGAAGCAGTTGAAAGACCACTTTGTCTAAACTATACAGTAGCATAAATGTAACAGCATTTTGGACCAATCTCGCACCAAGATTATATTGGCGAAAATGTTCTACTGTTTATATGTATACTAGCTGTGCCTCGCGGTTTTGCCCGCATTAAACTTTTTAAATTATAGCCTATGTGTTAATTCCTTTATTAAAATCCCTTTTAGACGTGAAGAAGTAAACATTTTAAAAGTGGTAAGCAAAGTCGATTGATGTAGACAGGTCATCAGAAACCGAGGATAGAAATAGTCGCCACCGCGCCATAAAAATACAGGTTATGACAGCAGATTTCGTAGTGGAAGTGATTCCACTGATGTAGATGTAGAGAATCTTAGATGTACAGTCAGCTCCAAAAGTCGATGAACAGAACGTATATTTAACAGTACAGTTACGGCGTCAAATCAGGGTAATATTTAATGAATAAAAAGTCTGTACAGACGCCAGCACATCCATTAAATATATCATTAGATTACCCTGATTTGACGCCGTAACTGCACTGTTAAATATACATTCCGTTCATCGACTTTTGGAGCTGACTGTACCTTAGCAATAGATCTTCCAAGTCTAAGATATGCCAGTGACGGCTACACTGAAATATTTTTGAAACAGAAAGGGTAAATAGAATGAATCAAAATATAGTATTGTCTCATTCGTAGAACCTGCCAACAATGGAGATACAGTTGTTTATTGAGGACTTCTTAGTAATCAATTCTTACGCATGATTCAGATGATTTTACGTACGGTTGTAGTACCTATAACTAGCTTCTTCTCAGTTTGAGTTTTGTAAAACATGTTATATCAAAGCCCTCTTTTTATTATCATTATACTAATCTTTTTCTCACGCGTATAGTGTGATAAAAACCTCTTGCTAACACAATTTTGTCTGCCGCCATAGACCTCGCCTGAAGTGGAAATTTCCTCCACATCGCCTGTCTACCACCGTGAATTTCCTAATAAACCTTTCAGAAGGTACGAGTAGGACGGGCCTGTTGGCGTGGTTGGCAAATGCTTGCTTTTCACGCCGGAGGTCGTGGGTTCGATTTCCACCCAGGACAGATATTTGTGTGCATGAACATGTCTTAGACTTAAACTAGATAATTAAACATAATTTCTTGACAATAACTTGATACGAGCTCGCTAAATATCAATGCTATAATAAAATAAATTTTATAAAATGTTTTCATACAATACTAGCAGCCCGGTACGTGCTTCGCTACGTATAAGGCATAGTGGTAAAAAAATGATTATTAAGTTCATTTATTCAAACAAAAATATTTAAAATGCTAAAAGATGTTGATTTTACACTTTTTCAAGACTTTTTTTTAATTTTCTCTCCGGACAAACCTTCCCGAGACTTCCACGAATAATTCAAGACCATAATTAGCTAAATCGGTAAAGGCGTTGTTGAGTTATAACATTACAACGAAAAGTGGCATTGATTTTTATATATATAGATGTACCTAAATATCTATGGTATTAGAAATAATAATGTATACAACTATATTACTACAAACATGTTCTGAATAAAAACCTTTTTTATTTTATTTTTATTATTTATTTTGTCTGTTTGTCCTGAGTCTGGGTGTAATTATCTATATTAGTATGTATTTACAGAAGAAAAGTAGTATATGTAGTGTATCAGTTATCTGGTTTCTATAGTACAAGTTCTGCTTAGTTTGGAATCAGATGGCCGTATGTAAATAATGTCCCAGGATATTATTATTATTATAAGGTATTTCTGATCCAGTATGACATTGCAACCTCCAAGAAGTGATTTCTTAAAGGCAACGCACTTGCTATTTCTGTGGTCTTGAGCGAGGGTCCATAGGCGAGGCGGTGACTGCACGTGTGGCGCAGCGGCTTAGACAGTCGCCTCGCCGCTTCATGTCGCGGATTCGAGTCCCGTGCCGGACAACTATTTGTGTGGCCCATAAATAGTTGTTCTGAGTCTGGACGTAATTAGTGTCCGTCTATTATATGTTTGTAAAGTACCCCGCGGTACAGGGATTAAATTCCTTAATGCGGGCGTTGTCTTTTAAAAATAACTCTGAACATCAGGGGGCCCGATTTCTTTTTCTTTACAACACAACAGAATCAGAAACCGCCTAGGTTTCTCCAGCCTGACGCAGTTTCACAAAGAACAATGCTCACAATGTATGGGGAAAAAACCCAGGCCCGGCGCAAATAAAATGTATCTCAGATTTTAAGTATTTATATGTGATTCAGTAGGGGGCATTACCAAAATCTTTTTTTAAATGTCATAAATTGCTAGTTGTTTTATGTAAGGAGCTTCAAAAATGTGATTTTTTTTTAATTATTTCTTTCTTTACAGTGCGTCTCCGCCTTGCAACAACCACTGAGAATATTATAATGGTTAGCGTAGTATGTTAAAATATATGTATATACATATTTCCATTAAATAATTCTATTTAAAAATTACTTTTACGAAAAAAGGATTAGCAAAATATTACGTTTAAAAACGAATTTTTGGCTATATTTTTTTTTAGTATGAAAGTACTATTTTATACTAAGAATTTGAGATATGTACCGTTTGCGCCGGGGCCTGGGTTTTTTTTGAGCATTATCCTTTATTATAATACTTGATCTCTTACACGGATTTTTCACTATTTGTAAATGTTAACTGTATAACAACTATAAGTACAAATTAAAAGTATCACTCATATTATTTTCATACAAAAATAATTATTAATTATTTCTTACTAAATACTTTTAAAAACGTTAAATAAAGGTATTCTTAATTATCTGGTTTTGGTAATGTTCCCAGAATAGTAATTATCTTGGTCTTATAAGATGTGGTCATCGATGATCTTACTAAGGTGGTGGTCGCTGGAAGCCGCTAGATCCGATTAGCGTCGGACCATCAATTGTTAAGATATTTAGAGGTTGCATTTATTCAGCGATAGACGCATGACGGGTAGACGTGTCTTTGGTAGTCGTCCGTACCTGTTTAAAAAAGAGGTACCAGAGCAGCATACCCGCGTTCAATCGTTTATATTTCATGTTGGAGTATCAAGCTGGTATTTCACTTGAATTATGAAGCATATGCCGCTTCGCCACTGATATCTTCGTGTTCCTATTTGTTACGTATAAGTAAATATACATTTCAGGTTATGATAGCGTTGTTTTTACCTGCACTACTCGGATCTAGCGGCTTGCTAGATCCGAGTAGCGCAGGACCATCAATTGTTAAGATATTTAGAGGAGGCATTTATATAGCAATGGACGCATGACGGGTAGACGTGTCCTTGGTAGTCCGTACCTGTTTGCAAAAGAGGTACCAGAGCAGCATACCTGCGTTCTCGGGGCTCCTTCCATCAAGCGCCAGAAGAAGTCCACGGCAGGTTAGGTTATGTTTCTTCGAGTTCGACATACCCACCCGCAGACACTTTTTGCGGGCGCCACGCATAGGTATTCCCTCTGCATTATCAAACAAATGCTTATGAAAGATGTTTTAAATATTTCGTGCTGGAGTATTTAGTCGGTATTTCACTTCAATTATGAAGCATATGCCCCTTCGCCACTGATATTTTCGTGTTCCTATTTGTTACGTATAAGTAAATATACATTTCAGGTTATGATAGCGTTGTTTTGATGTCAGAACTCTTCAAACCAAACCCTTCTATTGTAAATACACGGTAGGTTAAGTACACAGGTTTCGGTACAATAACAATAATACCTTAGTTAAATAAATATCAGGGAAACATGATGGAAAAGTTTTAGGGTAAATATATGGATTTATTCTCAAAACTGGGAAATCATAAATTTAACCGTCCGGTCTGGAACCAGCACACCTTCCAATACTGTGGTGAGCGCTCTGCGTTAAGCTATGAACGATACATACTGGTAGATCAAATTTAGGCTTCCCTTGCTAACATCCTTTCTGATCTATCCAAACCCTCACAAGATAATCGATCTAACTTGTTGGGGCTAGCTGGCGTTAGCTGCGTGGTCAAGCCTGGAAGATCACCTTAAAAGAAGCTACCTTTCATCATCATCATATCAGCTGAAAGACTTCCACTGCAGGACAAAGGCCTCCCTCAAGGATCTCCACAATAGCCGGTCCTACGCTGCCCGCATCTAGCGGTTTGCTGCAGCTTGGTTCGTGGTCGCCATTCGAGAACCTTTCTGCTCCATCGGCCGTCGGTTCTACG
Organism: Pseudoips prasinana; assembly: GCA_951640165.1. Classification (NCBI taxonomy): domain Eukaryota; kingdom Metazoa; phylum Arthropoda; class Insecta; order Lepidoptera; family Nolidae; genus Pseudoips; species Pseudoips prasinana. Next base: position 14,747,627 of record OX621254.1, read on the forward strand.
AGCTATGTGCCCTGCCACTTCAGTTTGGCAATTCTTCGGGCTATGTCGGCTGCTTTGGTCTGGCTGCGGATTTTAATGTTTTTGATTCGATATACTCGATATATGCGCAGGGATATTCCAAGCATAGCCCTCTCCATTGCTTTTAGGGCGACCTAGCCTTCTATTTCTAGCTACCTTTAGATGTAAATATTCCTGACCGAACCCACTTTTAGAATATTTAACTGTTCCATAGTGCGTTCAAATTAAAAAAAGTGCGTTGTGTGCGCAATGACCCGATAATAAGTTGAACCCATTATAGACCAGGGTCGATAATTTTTAAAACCAAAAAAAATAGTAGTAGGATGAAACCCATTATAAAAGGAGGGGAATATTATAAAAATTAAAGGAAAAATAATTTACGGGCGATCTGAGGTCGGGAAGGGGATGGGGGTGAGTTTTTAAGGGTAAAAAACGGTTTTTCTCGATTTCCGGAAAAACTTAAAGTCCTATCGAAAAACGTCAAATGGCAAAGTTGTAGGTAATAAAAAGAACTAAAACTTTTGTATTTACACTTTTTTCACATAACCTCAAAAATTATGTGAAAAATTCCTACCTAAATCTAACATAAACTACTACGGTCCGGTACGATCTAACCAAACCTTGACCACGACAAATCATTGAACTCCTAAATGAAAACAATAATAACAATAACAAACTTTTAACCTAGTTTTTAAATCAAAACAAAACAATAACGCGTTTATACACAATCTAGAACTGTCTGAGACAGCCGGGCGGCATTAATGGATCACAATGCGAGTCCTCCAATTGATCGAGCCAATTAGTGGAGTATTGTACCAAGTCGGGGACTGTCCCGAATCAGTAACTGAAGAAAACTCACACAAAAACCTTTTTTTTAAGATTTAAGCGCGAGGCCATCTGGCTCGACATATAGGCATCAGTCTCGAAGTCAGCGATTGCGGGGACGTAGCGGAGCGGCGAAACGTAACCCAGACCTAGTCTTAAAGCCAGCGGGTAAATTGCGCGGAGCTAGAGCGGCTTTGTGTAGTGTTATGAAACACTTGTGTCTTTCTTCGCGAATGAAATGTCTAACCCTTTTATTTTTTCCAAATAAAACTTTGGAAATATAGTTTACGATGTGATATTTTGGAAAAGTACTAGCCCATACACAAGCAAGCAAGCATACACAACCGTAGCGTAAACTTCATCAGTCAGAACTTCTGAAGCTTGTTGTTACAATTCAATGATTCACTTACCAGTTTTTGTTTAGCTCCCGGGCTTGAGCACATTGGTTTCAGAGTTATCATTGAATATTCTTCTTCTCGTCAACAAGATGAAAGATCACTCATTATTGGTTTTACCATCAGCGCTCACCAACGTCTGTTTACGGTGTATCGGCGTCATTTAATTATAAAGTGTCCTTACTTCTCCATTAACTCTCCATTAACCCGCGTTTCACGGAGAACAAGTAAAGCAGTCGAACTGTTGCCTTAGAACTACTTTTTACTTCCATACATTAATTTGAGTCACTCAACTGTAGTATGTAGTTTGAAAGTCAAAGGCAAAACAAAATCTAAGTCTGAGCCCGGTTTCAATGTTTTTATAAGTAAAGAAATTAATATCAATTAGTGTAATATTTAATATCACATGTTTATTACCAATATGTAATATATACTACTAGGGTATTTTAATACAAATACTACTAATACTATATTTGGGGTACATGGAGAGAAATTACCGCACGATCCTGGCATTCGCCAGCAAAACCGCCTTCTACATGTAATCTCCAGCCAGATATCAAGTCCTAAACTTGCAAGGTTGATCTGCAGGGATTTAAGAATAACTCCATTTGTGGATATAACAATATGTATGATCTCTGACCTTTCGATTCTCCATATTTGGGAATATTCAAAGACTCCAACTTAAAAGAATAGACTATTATTAATAAGCTTGTGTTTATATATTATAGAAATATCTAGCAGATTAATTAAAGCTAAGCTTCTACTTCCGCCTGGCACGCTGATCTCAATATTGTAATCAATGCCGGTTCTTTAAGTAATTCCAGTTAACATCTATAAAATCCAGGCCTTGGTCCTCCTGGCAACTGGCACCGAGTCAACAACGCGCACGTGTAACCTGGCACGTGTACTGATCAAGTAGTCTTCGTTAATTACTAATTGATTGGAATTTATTATCCTTGATACGAGCAATACCCACAATAGTTCTGTATTTAGATTGTGGCTAGACTAAGTAGTTTTAATCAATTTCAGTGGGGGTACACATGCACACTGTATTTACACGAAAAAACAAATTAGAATGGGAAAGTCATTGACTCATATGTATAACTAGACACGCTGTTTCGAATAAAAACTCTGTCCCAGTCCGGCTGTTCGCGAGGTGAGGGGCGCGGGCACGGCAGCCAAAATTGCTCACTGAGTTGCAGCGCCCGCGCTGCAACTCAGAGAGCAAATCCTCAAAATTAAAATATATAAGTCATCAAACTCGAAGGAATCTTCCTATTTCTTGGCTGCAAAAATGTCTAGGGATTAAGTAAATTTACATATTAATATAAAAAAAAAACACATTTATTTTTATATTGCTATATTTTATTATTTTATTTATTTTATATTGCCGACAGAAGTGAAAACTAATTTTCCATTTCTCATACTCGGAAAGTAGTATTTATCTGATCTGAGTAGTGAGTGGAAGATGCTACTTCCCACCTTTGGGCGGTAAAGACTCATAGTAATGGCTTCCCTCCCTATGGTTGGAATAAATTGAAAATAAAAATAATACTAAGGTTAGGCAGTCGGCTGTAAAAAATCTAACATAATAAAGATAAAATATATATATAATAGGCTTTTGTTCGTCTGGTTAAACTGCAGATGAGGAATGGTTGGGTTCAAGCCCCGGGTGAGGCAAATGTTACTGGTATTATTAGGCCGAAATATTCACATCCTGTTTCAGCCTGTGCCGACTAGCTAATTGGTTTGTTGTTATATTGCTACTCCTCATGGTATGTTGTAAGCAATTGAGAATTACGGCCGCAAAACAAAGTGATTAGGAATTTTTGAAGTATGTTGTTGTTTTCAAATAATGGCGTCCATGAAGAACGAAGGAAATGTTTGGAATAGTTTAATTTCAGGCATGATAACCATATTCTGCCGAGAATTCGGGAGCTGGCGTCGATTTAGGATATTTTAAAGTTGCAATTGTACAAAAATCGGTCAAAATAGAAATTGATGCGCTTCATATATACGTATGTATTCGTAGTTGCGTTGCTTAGTGGTCATTTGTTTAACCGCAGATAATGACATTCTGGGTTGAAATCCCTGGTAGGACCAACAAGATGATATTGTGATTTTTCTCGCATATAAATCATCCAGTAACGTAAAACTATTGTTCATGCGCATGATGACCCCACTATACTATATCCTGCGTAGTTGACTGGGCCTGTGAAAAAATATATTAACAACAAAACTTTGACTCCAAAAACAAGTAAAATGCATTGATATACAAAAACCTTTTTTGTATATCAATGGTAAAAGGCATAAAATTATTTTAGCCTTACTTACACAAAATTCATCATAATCATCATCATATCAGCCGAAAGACGTCCACTGCTGGATAAAGGCCTCCCCCAAAGATCTCCACAATTGCCGGTCTTGCGCTATCCGCATCCAGCGATTTCCAGCGACCCGCACAAGATCATCGGTCCATCTTGTAGGGGGCTTGCCCACGCTGCGTCTTCCGGTTCGAGAAGGAGGTCAATCGTAGAATCCAACTCGGCTTGGCGGCGTTCGGGAATACGTAATATCTTCTCGTCCCAAATACCGCAGTGTCTCAAGTCGAAAGTCTTCGACCAGTGTGTGTTGCCAGTGATGACTTATGGAACAGAGACGTGGTCGCTCACTATGGGCCTTATCAGGCGGCTCAAGGTCATCCAAAGAGCAATGGAAAGGGCTATGCTTGTAGTTTCCCTGCGAGATCGAATCAGAAATGTTGAGATCCGCAGGCGAACCAAAGTAACCGACATAGCCGTAAGAATTGCCAAGCTGAAGTGGCAGTGGGCAGGTCACATAGCTCGTAGAGCCGACGGCCGCTGGGGCAGAAAGGTTCTCGAGTGGCGACCACGAACCGGAAAAAGCAGCAGCCCCCTACAAGATGGACCGATAATCTTGTGAGGGTCGTTGGAAGTCGCTGGATGCGGTTAGCCCAAGACCGGCAATTGTCGAGATCTTTGGGGAGGCCTTTCTGCAGCAGTGGGCGTCTTTCGGATTATATGCTGATGATGATGACAGCTGTTGAAGCTAACCCCAAATTTTGCATATCCTAATCCCTTAATTTTCTTTTCTCAGTGGTACTGCCAGTATTTTCGTATGGCACTGCGATTGGCTGGATCTCTCCCATGGGTCCTCGTCTCATGTCCGAAGAGACGCCGGCGGCGGCACCCGTGCACCCTGACACGATATCCTGGATGGCTTCCGTGGTGTACCTGGTAGGGACCCCTGCCGTGTTCTTCTTCGGATACGTGGTGGATAACTTTGGGAGGAAGAAAGCATTGATGTTGACTTCTTTTGCTATGGCTGTGAGTAATATTTGATTTATTTATTTAATATTAAGGAAGACTAACAGCACCTAGAAGCAATTATAAAAGCTATCAATAGTAATTGAAGGCCAATTATAGGTGTCCACGAATAGACAGTGATATAATTATGTAATATTTGTGATCAGCTTAAATTAACTTATTGAAGTCTAAGTGTTAAATTTAGAGAAAAAGTTTAGGCTGAGTACCCGTCTCACTGTTTCAGTTTTATTGAAAAATATGTCAAAATTAAAAGATTTTATTTGGTTATTTAACAAATTGCTTGATCGCCACAGAAATGCATTCTGACAATAGTTTGTTGATACTAAAGGAAGATGAAATCTTTTATGAAAACATCTTGCAGGTACATTTACGCCAATAACTAACAGAACGCCAGGAGTTTATAAACTTACTTACTTATCGTATGGGCAGTGGTTACCCTAGTGTCAGAGTTGTTCAAGCCGCCCAGTAGGCTCTGACATGGCTTAAAGACTGTTGTCTAATGACTACAACCGGGAACATCAGCTTAACGTGCCCTCAGAAGCAAGGAGACGCTCAGAAATTAAACCACTTTAGTGGTTACCCATCTATGAACTGACCGTGAGCCTAATTGCTCAACTTCGCCGATCACTTACGGACCGGAGAAAGCATCTAGCTATAAGTTTATAAACTACTGGCCAAACGATTTAAATATTTTTATGTAAAAGCTTTTTATTTATTTTATCATATTATAGATAAATTACACCCAGACAGAAAAGGTACTTATTACACAAAGATTTGTTTTGGGTGGGGATCAAACCTACGACCTCAGGCTTAGCAGTCATTGTCACTAACCACTACACCAACAGATCAGTCTATATCGTTTGCTGTAATTAGAGTCTAAACCCATTTCACGTCATTTAGAGCTGTTATAATTAGCAGAGAATGTATCGCAAATACTTCTGGATAGATAGTGGCACACAAGAAAATATATAGACTCAGGTGGGCCGAAGCAAAGAAAACATGTCTAGTTGGGAATTGTCGAGCAACCCCAAAATGGACTGCATTTGTATGGTTAACATCGTGTCAGCCTGCCCTGCCATATGTTCATGGCAGGATTTTAGGCATGCCACAAGCAGGGCAATATGTATGGCCACGTTCTGGGCCACAAAAATTTTACTAGTTTGCCATCGACACGTTTGGAAGAAGAAGGAAATATTTATGAGTTCAATATACTATAGCTAATATCCTTTTTTTACAGGTATGTTGGGGTTTGAAATTGTACTCGACCGAGACCTGGGCCCTTATAACGGCTCGAGCAATAGTAGGGCTCGGAGTCAGTGGCTCCTACGTGGTCACCCCGCTTTACATCAAAGAAATCAGCGAAGACTCCGTGAGGGGAACATTGGGGAGCTTAGTGGTACTATCCCAGAACTTAGGGAATTTAGTCGCTTATGTGATGGGGGAATATCTTAGTTACAATACGGTGTTGTGGGTGTGCTTGGCAGTACCTTTACTCCATCTGGTGCTGTTCAGTGCAATGCCGGAGACGCCGTCGTATTTGCTGAAGAGTGGAAAGGTGGAGGTGAGATTTCTCATGTTCTTTATTAAATTGATTGAGACATGCGGTTTCCGGCCCAGAAAGAACAACAGGGCGACCCCATTCCATCCCGTGGGTGACTTAAAAGGTGACTAATGGACATGACACCTAGTCAGGCAGCAGCGCTAGCTACCACCCAATTGCGGTCGCGAACTCGCATGCCAAGCGTGGTGACTACGGCAAATTCCTCCAAATGGCAACTTTATAAAAACCTTTGGAGTAGGCCTATGTCTAGCGGTGGTCTTTATCAGGCTGATGATAATGTGTTAAATTGAGAAGGGACTCTTACTGATTAGCTAGATTTTGCGTGTAGGCAGTCTACTGATGGGTGACTGCCGTAGTGGTTTTAATTTTTGAGCGTACGGACAACAATCGTTAAATTGTCCATTGCCAGTTTATATATCTCTGACACTATGGTACCGATACGGGAAGGCAAAGTAAACCTAATTAATTCTTTTTCGAGTTTATTTTGTAGATTTCCACACTCGGTTTTAGTGAAGGTTTCTGTCTTATATTAAAGGCGGCTTCTAGATATTTGCATTAGTTGTTATAAAATACGCTACAGATCTCAAGATTCTTGATGATTTTGGATGTGTGCCTGGAAATACAATTTTCGGCGTCTTTGGACGGCAGTTTTCAATAACATCCAGGGGCTCTATTCACTTTGGCCAAAGGTCGAAAAAAGTTATTGGTTATATACACAATTAGGAAGACCGCTTTTGTTATACTCTCTACATTTCCTTAGTTTTCTGGTATTGTGCTTTACCATATATATAGGTAGTGATCGATGGATGATGTAACTTTGAATTAGGGTAAAATAGTCTAAAAAAGAATTTCTTACCGGCCGTCATCATGTCAGACAAAGTACGTCGACTGCTGGATAAAAGCCTCCCCGAAGAATGGGGGTATATGCCATAATCGCCACGCTTGGTGGGTTGACGATCGCAGTTTGATGGTCATAGTTCACAGAAAAGTGGTGCTGACCGCTCTCTCGTAGGTACTCCCTCGGAGGATTTCTACGCCCCCCACGGGATGAGATGGGCTGATGATATTCTGTGCCGTCACCACACAGCAATACTAACAAATAATTATCTTAAAAACTATATTATTATGTTTACTGAGCATAAATATTAACATATTTCCTAAATATTGTTAAATGTTTAAGAACCTCTTTCATGTCACTCCAGGAAGCTCGCGACGCATTAGCCTGGCTGCGCTGCAGGGACATTTCGGAGCCAGCAGTGGACAATGAGCTGCAGAATCTACTCCTAGAATTGGAACAGAGCAAGCCGGGGAAGTTCACCGCTGCACTCAAGACTCTTGGTGAGATTCTAAGATAACATAAGATCTTTATTCACCTAAGATATTATTAAGTATGGTGATAGGTACATAGTTATAGGTTCTCGATACATCTATGCTCAGTGCGCATGCGAATAAGTAACTCATCACTAAGTAAGAGCTGTAAAAGTCTACTGCTGGATAAAAACCTCCCCAAAAATAATCTTAGGGGGTTAAAAATAATCGTACGCTTGGCAGTCAGGTTGGCGATCGATATTATCTTTTGTGAATTACACTAAACTGAACTAAGACATGTTGATGTGCTACACGTTGTTTAGTTTAGTTTGACTGTCTCGTTGGTCTAGCGGTTGTATGTTCACTCGCAGAGAACGAGGTCCTAGGTTCAAATCCCGGGTCGGGTCAAAAAGTGATTTGGGGACTTTTCAGTAAAAATAAAAATTTTGTCAGTAACAGCCCGAAGTCTGTATGGGCGGTATCATACCCCGTGCTTTGGAGAGCATGTAGAGCCGTCGGTCCTGTACTTGACCTCTTTGCGGCCGTGTCGCTAGTCGTCCCATCTGATCATGGGAGTAATGGAATAGAAAATGCTCCTTTGTTTGCGCACACACTTGTATTATATGTCCTGCGCAGATTTCTAATCTCCATTGTGAATGACGGGCCGAAATTCGGCTAGGAGGACATCATTAGCTTATCTACTTACTTACTTAACGTATGGGCAGTGGCTACCCTATTGTCAGAGTTGTTCAAGCCGCCCAGTAGGCCTCTAACATGGTTTAACGACTGCTGTCTAATGGCTACAACCGGGACCGACAGCTTAACTTGCCCTTCGAGGCACGGTGTCGCTCAGAAATTAATCTAATTTGGCGGTCACCCATTTATGGACTGACCGCGAGCCTAGTTGCTTAACCTCGCCAATCACTTACGGACCAGTGAGAGCATCTGGCTATGAGCACCTCAATCATCATTAGCTTAGTTTACTTTTTAGTTTCATATGGCCGTTGGGGCAGAAAGGTTCTTGAGTGGCGACCACGAACCGGAAGACGCAGCGTAGGCAGGCCCCCTACAAGATGGACCGATGATCTTGTGCGGGTCGCTGGAATCTGCGGGATGCGAATAGCACAAGACCGGCAATTGTGGAAATCTTTGGGGGAGGCCTTTGTCCAGCAGTGGACGTCTTTCGGCTGATATGATGATGATGAAGGCAAATTAAGCTCCTTAAGTTGCGTCCATTATTTGTGTGTTACGGTGTTTATCTAGCTTGCTGTCTACTTTATCTACTTTGTTGAGTAGGCAGTATAACATACTTCATCGAGCAGTTCCGAGATCTACACACAAATTAAAACGGTGCTTTGCAACTACCTAAGTCTTAACATTGTACATTAGTTCAGTCGAAGCTACGTCAGTAGATACTATTTCGCTACAAAAACCGCCCTTACTGGTAGTAAAATAAAGACGCTAATAAGTTAAGAATGTGTCCATCGACATGCTGTAAGCTCAAGTAGGCTGTAGTAGTGACATCGGACATAGTAACAGACGGCAGGCGCTCACTCAATATTTGAGTGTTCGGTAACTATAAGCAAACTAACGGTCCCTGACCAAACAGGAGATGTTTGCGCTAGTAATGCTGTCAACATTGTCTGTCTATGTTTGTATGTGACGGGATTTAGGTTTTTGGGCTACCTACACTTCGGTGGGAACTAATTAACCATAGACACATTTAAAATATACTGTATTCGTAAGTTTTTTTTTATTTTTAATTACACTGGCCGCAAATATTTTGCATAAAGATAGGTTAACTAAGGATATCTGTTGTCTATTGGCCTCATGAAAATATAAGTTTTTTAAGGCAAAAGGATTTAATAATTTTTACAGGGATTAAATTCGTAACGTAGGTACTAACTTTTATATATAAGCGTTTAACGTAGGTATTAACGTTTAAATAATCGTACGTATCTGTTTTTTTTATTTATTTATTAACCCTTTCCAATAAAACATGAAAATTATACATTGTCTCACAAAACCGTATAAACGGTTTGTCTGTGAGAACCATCGAGTCCCAATTTTTGACTGGTATACAGTAGACCATACAAAATACAGTGAAAGTAATCAAATCCATATCTTATGTCAGATAAACTTAATTTTAAATATTCATTTGTACATTTAGAGACTTTCTCGTAAATAATATCTTAGAGTTTTCATAAATTTTCCTTTTATGAAAACTCTAAGATATTATTTACTAGAAAGTCTCTAAATGTACAAATGAATATTTAAAATTAAGTGTAACGCAGGGGACTTTACAGACATGCAATTCACGGAAACAAATTTTAGGTAAAAAATAATTAGGTCTTAATTAAAACGTAATTTGAAGTTAATAATGTAGTCATTTTGTCAAGGGACGCAAAAAAAAAATATTCAGGTTTTAATGAAAACGTAATTTCAACTTGACAATGTAGTTATTGTCTAGGGACGCAAGTAAAAATTATTGAGGTCTTAATTAAAACGTAATTTCAACTTGACGATGTAGTTATTGTCTAGGGACGCAAGTAAAAATTATTTAGCTTTTAATTAAAACGTAATTTCAACTTAACAATGTAGTTTTTTGTCAAGGGACGCAAGTAAAAATTATTTAGGTCTTAATTAAAACGTAATTTCAACTTAACAATGTAATTTTTGTGCGGCTATAGATGTTTCACATCAAAAATGGGCCAGTAACAAAGGTCGCAGGTTGAGTAGTTATAGCGGGATTAGAGCCTTTTCAATCAGTTTAACATAACTTTAACTACTACTTACCAATACGTATGGATAGTGGTATCTAGTAAACTGTGCTAATAGTGTGCTTTGTTGGTTTAGCGGCACCGTGTTCCACAGCAGACGCATAAATGTATTTCATCTAAGGATATTTTTGGATGCATATCGAAAAAATATCCTCAGATGGATCCTGGGTAGAAAGGGATATTGGGTATATAGTAGGAGTCTGGAAGTTGGCGGTATTTTTCCCGATCTTACTCAAAGATGCTTGCGCCAATTGGTTGACTTGCTGTTGGGGTACTATTTTTTTCATATTAGTAGCCTTGTTAATTTTGTGATTGTGCGCGGATGCAACCAGCGTTTATTCGTCTTGCAAGAAATTATTTTAATTGCTTGAGTGAAATTGACTGTTGCTTATTAGGTTTTTTTTTTAATTTCATTTACCTTAAGTAAGTAAATATATAAATCTGTCGATCACTTGAACTCTATCCGCTCTTGCTGAATGACCTTGAAATATTAGAGTGAGGGAATACAAACTGACATATGTTTGAGCCCCCACTATAATATGCCCTGTAAACTTGGCTAATCTCCGTAGATGTTGGCCGCTGAAGCCAAAATTTTGCCAGAAGTACTATTATAAGTGTGTGTAAAAGGCTGCTCATTTACCTAAACACGGAGAAGCTCAGAAATTAAAACACCTTTGGTGGTCTTCCATCTATGGACTGAACGCGTGCCCAGTTGCTTAACCTCGCCGATCGCTTTCGGATCGGTGAGAGCATGTAGCTATAAGCGTCTAAGGCTGCTGATGAAAGAGAATCACCTTCTAATTGCTATTATGATGCCTAAAAACAGTAGTACTTTACTGTGACTGAAGTCACGCTATGTTGTTATCGTTTTGGCAATTAGGATGAGCTTATAATGAGCAGGCTGGTTGTAACAAAACAAAGTATCTACACCAAGTCTCTTCCCACAGTAGTCTCGCCGTCTGTGTACATTCCCATACGTAGTGAGTAAAGTATTACATAGGGTGTAGCAAAACTAACTGGAAAACTTTTGGAACACTGTACCGTAGGTAGGTATTTACGCTTGTATTTAATAAATTTTCAGCAATTATACACATTTTACCATACATACGAGTATAATTATGTCAATATACATACATAGTCTCACGCCTGTTTTAAAGAAGGGTAGGCAGAGACAACGGACTTCCATTTGTCACGATCCTTGCACGCACTTTTTACTGTCATTATATTCTTCATACATGCTCGCCGGTTTAGGGTACTTTTGATCTGTCCTTTCTTGAGAACATCTACGATATATTATGTCAATATACAGTTAAAATTCAAGTCTCTTCCATTACTATCAGTAGGTACTTTTCAAATATGAATCAAATGTTGAGGCACAGCAATAATAATAAGTGGTTAGCATTTATTTATCAAAATATTAAGAATAGAAACGATTTTATTCTTAAAACCCATGAAGATGCATCACGGTTAATGGCAGAATTGTCAAACGAGCAAGGAGCAAATTTTTCGGATATTACCACCCCGTGGTCTATTCTGGAAAACGTCTACTTTTCCTAAATTTCCTCTTCTATTCCTAAATCACAATTTTATTTTTGTTATAATTTATGATATATACTGCTCACGATAATAGAGAGATTTACCTATATAAATTAAATTTATAGGTAAATCCTAATATGTGTGGGAATACGATAAAAATAACATAATCAATACTAAAAGTATCATACAAGTTAGTAATAAATAGTTGGTTATATAAAATTACATCATAAGTAGTAAAATTATGTCATATTTTCATAAATTTACATGAGCATAGTGAGCATTTAAATTAACCTCAATAATTATTTTAATTGTGTTACCGAAAAATAAGCGTTTTAATTAGGAATTATTTTGGGATTACAAATACAAAATACAAAAATGTTTAATATTATTTCCACAGTTTAAAAATTATTTAAAAAATATTTAATAAAATGTACGGAAAACTTAAACTTAATCAGTGTGTTAGAAGACTAGCCGTTACTTTTGTTATACAATATCTTTACCCATCCCGTGGGCGGTAGACGACCACCGTTAGTTTTGTAGCTTCCGGACAAAAACCTGCGGCTCAGCGATTTGTGTCAATGGTGGCCGGCTGATTTGTGGGGACTACAATGTTGGGAGACCGAGAATGTGTTCTTGGTACTGCCAGTGTGACTATTATACTTAGTTTGAACTACTTTGTTTGGAGGTATTTATTATTTACTCATTTACACACCTTCACGCATTAGTAATGTTTATAATAATAAATATTTGGGACATATCACTCAGATCCATCTAGCCCAAAATAAGCAAATCTTGTAGATACTATGTATGCTATATTAGACAACGGATATAAATGCTTATGCCTTTTTGTAAAGATAAATACACAGAAAACACCTAGACCAAGACAAATAGACATGTTAATAATGATAATATAATAATAATATACTGGGACATTATTAACACACAGCCTATGGATACTGGACAACATATAGAAATACTTATGTGGATTTTTTGAGTTAATATTTACTTAAAATACACAGAAAACACCCAGATCAAGACAAATAGACATGGTCATAATCACAACTTACTTCGAAGTGTCCTTACAAAGCCAATGTTGTAACTTAATCATATATGTCGTCGATTATTATTACTGTCTTCTGGCATAATAGGCTGTCATCTAATCCAAGAGGCAGCTACATATTCAGTAAATTAGTTACGAAAAGGCACCATGTATTCTGCTTATCTAACCTCCTGTCCTTTATAAAGTACTTAATATAGTTACAAAATAAATATTATAAGGAAAACATGAGTTGTTTGCTTGCATTAATAAAATCTAAAATTTATAAAAAAATATTCTTATAATAAAACTCAGCAATTACCATCGACTGTATATTATTTTAAAAGAAATTAGAGATCCGTAACAATATTACAAAAATGTGCTCCAAGGTATAAACAATTCGCCTATAAAATACTGATTCATAAATTAATGAGTAATATATATTTTGACTGCCTCGTTGGTGTAGGGGTACCGTATTTCACCGCAGATAATGAGGTCCTGGGTTCAAATCCTAGATGCGGACAAATTAGATTTTGGGATATTCCGCCAGTAAAAAAATCCAGTATCAGCCCCAAGTTTGGGAATTGACCGTATTTACAGCCCCGGTCGTCGGAGTGCATGGAAACCCTAGACCTCTTTCTGGTCGTGTCGTTAGTCGTCTCATCGGATAGGGATGAAATAGAGAGTGCTCCTGTGTTTGCGCACATTCCTGTGAACTAATATGTCCCACATAGATCTCTAGTCTACATTGTAAAAAAACAATTAGTTACAACATTTAATTCAGCACAACAAAAAAGAAATACATACCTAAAGGTAACATAGATACCAAAACCAGAAAAAATAAAGCAACAATCAATTCATAAATCAGATGAGCGGTTGTGTCTTGAATGTTCTGCCGAAAGGGACACATTAGCTAAGTGAGATTAGCGCAGGTTTTTAGTTAGGTGACACTGACCGCCGCGCGCCGTTACAAGACATTACATTAGATTATGTATAAACTTATTTATCTGATGCTAATATTTACTACTAGCTGTGTCCCGCGGTTTTACCCGCGTTAAACTTTATAAATTATCACAGCCCCTCCCCCGTGGGTGATAGCGTGATAATATGTTAGATATGGATGGATTTACATGGATTTACTTCAAATTTTGCATGAATATTACTAAGAGGTTGTAGTAATATTCATGCAAAATTTGAAGTAAATCCATGCAATACTTTTTGAGTTTAGCCTGGACATACATACAGACAAACAGATAAAAATTCTAAAAACTATATTTTTCGCTTCGATATCGATGGTAGATCACGCCCCAGGTATCCTTTTAAAAAAATATTCAATGTACAATTTCGACTTTCCTACGATTTTATTATAGGTATGTATAGATTCAAACTTGTTTGTTAACAATAAATCTTTCTTCACTCACCAGTAACGGACCGCAGTACGTTCCGCGCATTTCGCATCACACTCATCATCACAGTAGCTCGGGAGCTGTGTGGCTGCCTCGCGGTGCTCCACTTCGCTTCACTCATCTTCAGTAAAGCCAGTGCTGGATGGGTACTCACGGCGAACCAACAAGCGGCTGTACTAGGACTGGTGCAATTCGTTGGATCGTGTACAGCGTCCAGTTTGGTCGAAAGGACAGGGAGGAAGGTAAGCAGATTCAGAACTATTTAAAATAAAAAAAATGGTACAGACGCCAGCACATCCACCTACCCAAATCTGTCAAAATTATTTTATAGATTTTCAACTTTATCACAAATCACAACACAAGTTTCACTTTCAATTCAATTTGACAAATTGGGGTACATTGATGTGCTGGCGTCTAGGCGTCTGTACAATTATCTGGGATTTCTTGCCATTATTAAAAACTTATAGATAAGACGTGTTTTGGCTTTACTCATCACGTTCATGTGAACGAATGAACGTTCATTTCGCTCATCTTCAGTAGTTATGTTAAGCCGTTGGACTGGAATTGGTACTTTGTTAGATCTTGTGCTGTGTCCGGTATTTGAAATATTTTTTATGATAGTTCTGGAATAAAACTGCTCTCTAATATTTTTTCTGATCTTTCTGGAATATAACTGGTCTTTAAAAATAATATCATTATATCAGTCGTTTGCTGTTTGGCGATGGGGCGAATGTCAGAATATCATCACCCCATCCCATCCGTGAGGTGGATAGAATCGCGCCCCGAGGGAAAATCTACTAGAGGACGGGTAGCAGCTTCCCTCTGATTACTTCTGACTTTCATTTCACTGCGATCGCCAATACGTCTACCAAAGGTGGCAATTATGGCAGACTAACAGACTTGTTCAGCAGTGGATGTCTTTCAGCTGTAATGATGATGATAATAATATCAGCCGTAACATGTTAACTGCTGGTTAAAGACCTCCCACAAGGATCTCCACAATGGCCGGTTTTATGCTGCCCGCATCTAGCGGCTTCATGCGACCCTTGTAAGATCGTCGGTCCACCTTGTGGTCACCACTTAGAACCAAATAAATATAAACATATACATAAAAATAATCTGTAAACTACCCCGAAGACTGTACAGCGTTGAATTCTTTTGGATGCAGTTAAACCAATCAAGAATATACAAAAACAATAAAAATGACGTAAATAATCTCTCGTCCTATTGTCACTAGTCAAGCCCTTCCTAGCGTAGCGTGTTGGGGTAGAAATAGACGCGGGCCTCCCTTCCGAATTAGGTTCGGAGGGGGCATTTTATCGATTCGATATGGGGCAAAACACCAATCATTATTTTAATAGTACGTGAACGGATTGTAGTAGCCATATGACTTACCATAACTTTTTAAACGTCGAACACCGGAACTCTTGGCTAGTGAGTCAAACTCTTTATTCTATCTATTTTAACTCTTTGGTTTGTTCTTCAGCCACTTCTCGGAACAACATGCTTGGTGTCCGGCATCGCTATGTGCGCGTTAGGCACTTGGTTCTACGCGCACGGAGATCAAGCGAGTACGGGAGCAAGCTGGTTGCCCATCATCGCCCTGTGTTTGTGTATCTACTGTGATGCGGCAGGGCTGCAGCCTGTGCCCTTCGTCATTATGACTGAGATGTTCAATTTCCAGGTAAGATATTTTTAAAAGACTTCGCTAGACTTTCTTACTTTACAAATATATTATAGACGAACACAAAGTACATACATCCAGACTCAGAACAACTACTTTGGATCATACAAATAGTTTTCCTGTGTGGGATTCGAACCACACATGAAGATTGGTACTGTGGTACTCAGACGATTTCTGTGTCCGAAGGGTGTATGCCGGCCGGCAGTGTTTATGATTGGAAAGTAGCGGGTTCCACTAAATAAAGATGTAACATAAAAATTAACATTTTAGGGGTCTTGTACACACGGCTACATATCAAGCTGTAATTTCCAATATAAGCTGACCTCTCATTGTATGGAAATCCTATATAACGCGGGATCAGCTTATACTGGAAAATATAGCTTGATATGTAGCCGTGTGTACCTACCTATGCAGATGGCAGTGTGTTATTTGTACCAAGATATTTTGAGATAATATATTGGTTTCTAGTATAATAAAGTGAACCTACTCTAATCTATACCTTTACAATGAAGAGTTTAGATAAATCTTGTTTCAGCTCCGCGGTACAGTGACAGCAATAGTAATCGCCTTCGCCTGTATCCTCATGTCGGTAGAACTGAGAGTATTCCAACCGATAGCCGCCTCCGTGGGACTCTATCTGCTGTTTTGGCTCTTCTCCACCGTCTGTCTAATCAGCACTATCTATATCGTATGCGTTGTTCCTGAGACCAAGATGAGGTCTTTAGATGATATTTACGCGGAAATTGGAGGCAAGAAGAGCAAAACTAAAGAGAAAGATTGTGAAGCTGACGTCACGAAACTGTAGGATGTTAATGTAATGACAGAACTCTTTGAAAGTAATGTCGACATAAACTGTACGATGTTAATGCCATGAAAGAACGATTTGAATGTAATGTCGATATTATGCCATGAAAGAACCCTTTGAATGTAATGTCGACATAAAGGGTAGGATGTGATGTATAACGGTAGGCGAGAATCATGGCGGTCTAAATTTATTGTGTGATGGTATCTACCTAAATATGGACGAATTCGAAATTCAAAGTCTTTCATGTAATTAACGTATGTAGTTATACTGACCGTAGTTAGTTCGATATTAGGTAGCTTAGTTTTTAATATAGATTTAGGTTTCTAAGAGGCTTCAGTGATATTTTGCACATAGTGTGTGAATGTTTTGTACTTTATAATAGAAAATGATTGTGTATCGGAAGTATACAAGGTGTAACATATACAGCGTTCATTAGCGTTGTTCATATATCGTATTCGCCGGTCGCGAGTACCACTGCGTACGGGCGTTGTCGGTCACTATCACTATAAGGAGTATCACAGTAGCACACATATCAAATCGAAAAGGGATCGTAACCGTATAGCCTCGCCGTCAAACAGGCATCAACCTAATGTAAGCACGTATCCAAAGTGGATCAGCAACTCCAATACATCAACGCTGCTACGGCTAGGCGATGCCTCGGCTACGGCAAGGCGTCGCCTCGGCTACGGCTTTGTGACGCCTCGGCTACGGCTAGGTGACGCCTCGGCTACGGTTAGGCGATGCCTCGGCTACGGCTAGGTGACGTCTCGGCTACGAATAGGCAACGCCGCGCTTACGGTGAGCTTGTGCCGAGGCGAGTCGTTTATACGTTACGATTAGTGTGCTTGTCAGTACGTAGTTTCATACAAAGAATACTGAGCGACTCGAGTTGATACGGTTACTCTCCATTTCAGAGTTGACATGTGTGTTAGTGTAGTGAACTAGGTACCTTCACTTACTCTTACAAAATTACTTTGAAAGCTCTTCCATTTTGGTCAGAATCTAAGTATCAAGCTCCCTTTCACAGGCTTGTAGCCAAAATTGGGCCAATTTAATAAAAAAATCTCGTCCATAAGTTTTGTATCAGATGAAAAAAATAATTGTAACACAAGGAGATGGTATCCTGTTTACTTATAATCTTCAGATTATCGAATGTAGTTTTACGGTATGAGATAATAATAGATTTTTAGTAAAAAATATCTGGAACACGTCGCATTTTAGATGTGAAAGTGCAGACGCCAGCACATCAAGCTACCCCAATCTGTCAAATTTCCCCAATTGAAAGCGAACCTTATGCTTTTGTGATAAAGTTGAAAATCTATAAAAAAAAATTACAGATTGGGATAGCTGGATCTGCCGGCGTCTGTACAAGTACATCCTTCCACCCATGCGCGTAGTGTACCAATTGCTTTACTGAGCGAAAGAGAGATAGACAGAGCTTTCGAGCTCTCGTGCGTAGCGCGACTTAGATAGAACTTTAGGTATTGTGTCGTAGCGAAAATTGTTGTCTTGACGAAGTGAACCGGCTATACGTATAACACAAAGTGTGATGGATATAAGAGTTTGAACTCTTGATCAAATAGAATGTGATGTAGGTATGTATGGAATATATATTTTTGTATGAATTGGTCAGTTGATATATATTTATGAACAAATGAATATCGACATCAACGCTTTAAAAAGTAATTTAAATGAATGTGCCATTTTCTATTATGATCAGAGGAATTGTGTTTTTTATGATTGAAGGACAAGTAAGAATGAGTAGTAAATAGATAGATGTTTTGTTAATAATTCGAAATAAACTAGTATTTTATGAAATTTCATTTGTTTTCTTTCGTGTCTATACATCTAGTACCTACCTACACACGATCGACCAATGCTCTGCTTTGCAAATATTCGACGAGCATAATTTGTGCACAAGATGATCTATTCCACATTTTCAGAGACGGGCAAGCTGAAACCCGGAGCCGGAGATATCAAGTTCTCTAAATGTGAATGTAACAATACTCCTTTCTCTATTGATGGATGTTTTATGCACTGTTATGTCCACTTTCAGCCAGGATTTTTTGCAAATGAAATTTTTAATTCATCGTGTTTTGTGTGAGACCATATTTCCTCCCATGAGTAACCTATTTATGTAAAATAGATACATTCTAATATTGTCTTTACAAATTAATTAATCCTAAATTATTACCGCCCCTGTTAAACGCTAGTTACCAGAATTAATTGACTGGTGTCATCTGACCTTGAAGTTCGAGGACACATTAAATATGATTGTTCGAATATGTATCCGATTATTTTAGGCTTCTCACTACACCTGCGATGCGCGTGCTCCGTTTTACCGAGGCATACTAAATTCCGTGCGCTGAAAGAATACCTTACCGGCAGGTCGTAAATAGGTATCTCGACGACGTATTTGGATTTTTGAATAACACCACCCCATTTCATCCCATGGGAGAGTGGAGGTATCCGAGGGAATATCTCACACACAATGGGCAGGAACGTCTCTATGAGTTCATTGACCACCTTACTGTGATCGTCAGCCCACCTGTCAAGCATGGCGATTACATATGTCTACAAATGATGGATATAATTATATTGTGCAGATCTTTTAGAAAGGAAAGGCCTTTGTCCAGCTATGAACATCATTCGGTTGTTACGATCTGATCATGATAAACTAATTTTAAAACGATATTATTAATTAATATAATAATATCTATAATATCTAGGGACAATGACACACAGATCATCCTAGCCCCAAACTAAGCAAAGCTTGTTACTATGGGTACCAGGCGTCGATATACCTACATACTTATATAGATAGATAAATACTTATATACTAACATAGAAAACATCTATGACTCAGAAACAAATATTCGTGCTCATCACACAAATATTTGCACTTACCGGGATTCGAACCCAGGACCACCACCTTCGTAGGCAGTAGCACTACCAACTAGGCTACGGTGACCGTCAGCTGACAATAAATTATATTATTTATAGCTAAATTTAATGTTTCCATAAGTATATGTAGGTATAAGAACGAAAGTCAGTAACGAACTCTTTCGGTAAACATATGGGTTTGTTTCGTGTTCAAGAAATGAGTTCACTCAGATCCCATAGTGTATTACACATTAAAATTGTTTACGCCATATCAGCCGAAAGATGTTAGAAGATATGCTATAATTGCCACGCTTGGCAGTCGGGTTGGCGATCGCAGAATAGTGTGCTCATAGTACACAGAAAGATACAATGGCCCGTTTTCTGGTAGATATTCCTTCGGATGACCTCTACGCCCCAGCGGGATGGTCATATTCGCCGTCAACCACTCTCCAATCTACACTAATTTATTTTAAGTATCAACCTATAATAAATTTAGTGTAAGTCCGGAAGTACCGAGAAGAGAAAAATAAACACAGATGCACTTTCTATTTCTTCACTCTCGTAATCCGATGAGGCAGCTGACATGACCGGAAAGAGTTCAGGGACAGGCCCAACGGCTCTACGTGCTCTCCGAGGCAAGAGGGTGAGCCAACTTCCAGATGCCGGATTGGTTCTCCGAATTTTTCTTAGCAGTAATCAATTTGTTACAAATATGTAATTAAACTTATTTAAAGTAATGCCAAACTGAAGTGGCAGTGGGCGGGGCACATAACTCGTAAAACCTACGGCCGCTGGAGCTGAAAGGTTCTTGAGTGGCAAACACGAACCGGAAGAAGCAGCGTGGGCAGCCCCCCTCCCCCCCCCAAAATGTGGACAGGCGATTTTACAAACATCGGAAGCCATTGGATACGGGCAGGGCAAGACCGGCAGTTGTGGAGATCTTCGTCCAGCAGTGGACGTCTTTCGGATATGATGATGATGAATCACTTTGTTTTGGTCCGGTACGGGATTTGAACACAGGACACCTCTGTGGATTTTTTGGACCAGGATTATCTGCGGTACGGTAAGTCTAGTTTCTTGTTTACTTTGGCGTAGTTGGTAAATGCTTGCCTGTCACGCCGCAGGTCGTGGGTTCGATTCCCACCAACGACAGATATTTGTGTGCATGAACATGTCTGTTTGTCCTGAGTCTGTAGGTAATTATCTATATAAGTGTGTAAAATTAGTATATGTAAATTATCAGTTATCTGGTTTCCATAGTACAAGCTATGCTTAAATTGGGATCATATAGCTGTGTGTGAATAATGTTCCAGGATATGCTCACAGCTAGATGCTCTCACCGGCACGGTAAAGCAACTAGGATCGCGGTCAGTCCATAAATGGGTGACCACCAAAGTGGTTTAATTCCTGAGCGTCTCCGTGCTCCGGAGGGCAGTTGTAGTCATTAGGCAACAGTCGTTAAGTCATGTCAGAGGCCTATTCGGCGGCTTGAACAACTCTGACACTAAGGTAACCACTGCCCATACGATAAGTAATTACCCTGTCTTGAGGTGGAGTTCTCAGACTTACAAAATCGAATATTACAGATATGAATGAGTATGGCACGTTAAGTTGTCGGTCCCGGTTGTAGTCATTAGGCAACATTCGTTAAGTCATGTCAGAGGCCTATTCGGCGGCTTGAACAACTCTGACACTAGGGTAACCACTGCCCATACGATAAGTAATTATTTTTATGTAAAGGATTTGTTCAAAATAAAACACAAGTTTGACAAGCAATGGAATGTTTACTGTTACAATGATAAAGTTCTTACAATATCATGTGTAAGTACATACAAGCCTCCTGAAAGACAGTCTCACTTTGTTCAATAAATACATAATATTATTCATATTACAAACTATATGTTTAATACATATTGTGTTGGGAATAAACTCTCAAAATTCAAGTCGTTCGTTGAAATCACAACCTTCATACGCTCTCGAATAGGAATTATGGATACAATTTTACCGTTGGAAGCATAGGCCTTATTCAAACGTCACATTTAGTTTAGAAAGTGACCACTATAGTGATATTGGCGGTAGTGCAGTAAAATTTCTTATTATTATTTAACAAGTGACAGTAAAATCCCATCTCTATAAACTAACCCGTTTAGCAACTCGAATCAGCTTGAGAGATGTTGTCTTTGTCATTCTAATTATATTTTGCGTTTCAGTGAAAGAAACCCGGCATATCTCCGTCTAATCCATGTTTAAATAAAATGATAGTAAACATATGAATTTGTGGAGAAATGAATAGTGAGAATATTTTAATATGAATCTTTTTTCTAACCGCCTTCAAAAGAAGTAGGTTATTAATTCGACTGTACTCTTCTAATTCTTATTTTATTTTAAAAGTTACCCGATTTGTCTGTACTTAAAATCGTTTTTGTTGCTAATAAAACAAAACTTCACTATATTTCTGTTTTTGGGATCTCTAATTCAGTATTTGACCAAGTCTTCAAGTCTTTTTACTCAGTATTTAAAATAAATATCAAATTGTTTAATAAAAATAAACAAGAGTACCGTAATAAAGAGGACTTACAATAGTTGTGACGTCACAAGTCCTCTACAACTTTTCAACTTACGTACCAGAAAAGGATAGATAGATAATATATACAACATGGAGTAGATACTCTTACTTATCGTTCTTTAACTACAATATTACAGACAGCTATTAAAAAAAAAACTATTTTATAAGTTTATATTCATAATACAAATGTAATTTAAATTAAATAATCAAAGTTATTAGAACGTTGACATGATACATCACAACGTATATACTTTCACAATTTAACGCTAGTAAAATACCGGGATAGGGAGAAGACCTTCGTATTCAGTGAGTTTATTTATTTATCGTTTGGCGTCTTCATAATGTACAGACGCCAGAACATCAAGCTACCAATCTGTAAATTTCCACAAATGAAAGTTAACCTTATGCTTTTGTGATAAAGTTAGAAATCTATAAAAGAAATTTGACAAATTGGGATAGCTGGATGTGCTGGCGTCTGTACGATCTGGTCATTAAAGAATACCAGAATTCTATGTGTTATATAGGTTTTTACTTTACGTTCTTGGGTAAGATAGAGCCCGTAACAAAACAACACCAATAGCACTATCATCCACTCGAAATTTATTATTAAATTAATATTAAAGAGAAATAAGAAAACGTGTACTGCCGCACAATTTATAAACGCAGTAAAGAACATGTGAACGACATGTTCTTTACTGCGTTTATAAATTGCGCGGCAGTATAATCACTGTGCTGCTATCTAGTGATAGTTAAAAACAACAGCACAAAGCAAGACCACCTTTCTACATCAGTCCAAAACGTTTGTACAATTACAAAACACTCTATTATTTTTGGTTATCATATATTACATACATAGTACATAATGGCTGTGTCCTAACGTATACGACATTGATAAAAAATTGAAGTTTTATTTATATAAAAACGACGATCACGATATATATTGGAAAATGAGTGTTTTTTTTTTCAGAAATTTGTGCTCTCACCTATAAATAGATAATACATAATATATAAATAGATGACAAAGGGCCAAATATTTGTATAACTTGCAAATGTGATTATACATATATCATATATAACAACAACTAGAAAATGGCTTCAGAAATATGTGTAAAACAGAAATGTCATATAACATCATAAGGCATTTTACATTTATTTGCTTTACAATACAAAAGGTAGTCATCAACAAACTACTAATCACTTCCATTTAATATATAAATAACCACATTTGCAAATTACACTTGCAATTTAGCCCCGGATGTATAATACTTTATTATTTATTTATTAATAGGAAATAATATATCTTAACATGTTAACATACAACTACATAACTACGCTATTACAAAATCTATTGTGTGTAGTATAAAAGATTAATATGTACTTAAGTAACTTTCACTGTAACATTTACATTTGTGTGTGAGTGTGCCTCATATGTTCTACTAGCTGTGCCTCGCGGTTTTACCCGCGTTCACCTTTATAAATTAAAGCGTATGTGTTAATCCAGGGTTTCAGCTAACTCCATACCAAATTTATGACGCGATGAACTAACACTCAAAAACTTTCGCCTTTATAATATTAGTTTGATAATGTTTTCGCAAAAGAGTTTGAATACTAATTTAGAATCATTTGAAAGTTTTGCTTTATTCCCTTCTTGCGAGCCTTTCCAGTTCGCCACACAAGAACGTTTTTATCGCAGCATCCATCGGTTCTACGAGCTATGTGCTAAGCCCACTTCCAATTTGGTAATCCTTGAAATACAGACACTAAAACCGTTTATCATTTCAATTAGATTTTTCGAACATTTTCTCTACGAGGTTTTAGTCAGTTTGTATGAATATAGACTCTACATCAAATAAGTGCATATGTATTATGTATACGGACTAGAAATAAGTATATTCTCTGCATTTCTGCAAGTATGATTTAATTCGTTTTTTATTGCACGACATTTATTGGCTGACAATTATTATGAACAAATTTTATTAGTTTTATTTTTAAAATTACTTATCCATTTTAAAAATATACAGGCTGTAGATAATTAGTACTAGTACCCACGCTCCAAATTCATTGTTCAAATCTTTGAGTTTTATAAACATGTAATTTAATGATTTGTCGACGTTTATATATTTATGTTGATCAAATTACGTCTAGTATAGTAGTAGTAGTGTATGTGTATAGTTATTTAATAGATACCTGACATTTTAACACAAAACCAAGATTTGTTTTATTATTATTCCCCCAATTCGCATAAGTGCTAAGTTGATTGTAAAAGTACAAAATTTTGTCTTAATAAACTATACAGACAAAAATATATTTTGTGATTGTAAATGTTACTATTATAGATTAAAAATATTAGGACATATGAGGCACACACAATTATTACAAACTGCCATAGTATTTATTTAATATTCCTGTTAAATTTATATTTATCACGTCTTCATTCGGGAGAGAGGAGCGGGGAATTGGAGACTTACTTTCTAAAACCAAAATATAAGGAATAATAAGAATTATATCTATAATATTATATTAATGACCTTAAACCATCATTGTGGTTAGCAACGTAAATTCTAACGTCAAATTTAGAAATAAGTTCGGTATTTGAATGAAAATATATCCATCTGGGCTGTGTACTTGTATCCACATCAAGTCTTTCCCCATTTATTTGATTAAGGCTATATAAAATGGGTTATTGAATAATATAAACCATATGAATTAACCACATAAGCGAACAATTATGTTTAAGGATTTCTTATCTGACTTTTATAAGTACATTACACTTATCAACTAATTATTATATCTAATAATATGCTTTGGATTGACATTTAAAAATAAAAAGATAATGCCGCATTTTATTTTTGTAATACGCTGCCGCCCAATTTATAAACGCAGTAAAGAACATATAAATTAAGCGGCAGTACAGATCTCATAAACATAATAGATAAACAAACCCATCACAAACCGGCAAGATATCATTCGCGTACCATTCATAACAATATTGCACTAATAAAATATTCAATAAAAATAAATGATATGCAAAGACTTAATTTTCACAATAAAACCCGAAAATTATTCTTGTAAAATACTCAAGACTCATTTCTTTTTCGGGCTTTCAAAGAATGTATTGAATGAGCAATTTCTAAAATATTTAAAGATACAATTATTTCAATACATAATTTAAAAAATAACACTTTAATGCCGACGTATTCTTTTCAAAACAAGTTTAGAAACTTTATCAACTTGATATTTGCCTTTAGCCAATGAGTTATTCACTGTTACAAAAAAAAAAAAAAAAATTATAAAATAAAAAGACTGAAAAGTATATCAACTCGAGACTAATAATAAATTTCGTTTTTAAAAGGGTAGTATTTAACTGCAAATAAAAAATTATCTACCCTTTTTATTAGTAAAAAAATAGCTACCTTAAAATATTTGCATAATCTTAGCAGAAATTGAAATTCATGATTGCTATTTATTAAAGAGTGGATTGTTTGTGAAAATAAATTTGTTGGTCGGTCCTTATATGGTCGCAGTTCCAACTTAACCCACTTTTCTAGTAGAGAAGTAAATTTTCAGTTACGCCCGGGTAAATTTGATGTGCAATCAGTATATTCAAAATGAAAATTAATTAATATAAAAGGTAAAAAGTTTCTGATTTGCATTTAAAATTTCCCTTTTTAAAATACATCGACGAAATACTTATTAGTATTTTTAAGATATTCACGCCAAAAAAGGTAGATAAACGTGATATGACGTTTATCTATGACTTTTTGGCACGATCATGTCATATCATAGATATCTGTCACAGATAAACGTCAACGTCAAAGTAACCTAAAATAAAATAGCTGCCACACAAGAGTGCTACATATACTAACAAAAGATTTTGGTTTACAGCAAATTTGGCTTCCATGTTCGGTGAGACGAATACATCAGTCTTAATCTGTGATGTATGAGCGAATAATATAAATTAAATATTATTAAATCTATAAGGATTTCCGAGCGACACAGTCCTGTAGTAGGACATTTTTTTAAGAATTTTAAAATTAAAAAGATTTTTTAAAATGCACTTATAATACTAGAATAACAGAATGCAAACAAATACCGTAAAAATTCGCAATCATAGCATGGTAAAGATAGCTGCTTTTCATGAGCTAGATTAGAAGGAAATACAATGATATAAACATACACAATTAATAGTGCACAATAAGAAAATATTAAGATTTCAATTGAGATCTATTTCGTTGGATCGACATTTGTTTATGGCATAATTTGACAAAAATACATTATTTAATTTATTCAAACATTCTAAACTCTATTAAAATTGTACACTATTAAATTATATTCCAAATATTAGCATGAATATTTTAATAATTATATTGTTTCATAATCGCGTAAAACAGGGAATAATATTTCTCAATTATTCTTTTAATATTTCAATAAATAGAGTAGAGAATAGAGTAATTAGGAACCGTTTTAAAAATATTTGAGCTTCGTTCAAAAAAGCTGCATAAATTTCGCATACTGTATATAATTTATCTATAAAATATTCATACTAATTACATAAACTATGTTTCCAAAGTAAAACTAAAAATACAAATAAATACAAAAATATACAAAAGGTAAGGGTGTAAATTGACACATCATTGTACATTGTATAATGGAAGGAATTGACGAAATGGAAGACGGGAAAGGAATATGTTCAAATAATAGACCTTAGATCATACTTGTACATAAGTATAAACAAATTAATACAGGAGGTAACTTAAGGAGCGTTATGAATCCAACAAACTGAACAAATGTTTGTCAGCTTTTTGAATCACTATACAAAATGGACCAGGGGCTACCGCGTAATTCGCCGATTATCGTGAACGCGATCGGCGTTCAAATAGATGAAGATTAAAAATGACTAAATCATTAGATTGCCAAAACGTTTAACATCGGTTCCGGAACATTTATGGCGCCACATGTGTTCATGGTAGCCGATTGATTATGATTTAGCCATTTTTAATCTGAAACTAAATCATTCGTTCAATGGTCAAAACGTTTAACATCGATTCCGGACCATTTATGACGTCACATGTGCTCATGGTAGCCGATTGATACTGATTTAGTCATTTTTAATCTTAATAAACTGAACATCTGTTTGTCAGCTTTTTGAATTACTATACAAAATGTAGCACGTAAACGGCGTTCAAATAGATGAAGATTAAAAATGACTAAATCATTCGTTCAATTGCCATAACGTTTAACATCGCTTCCGGACTATTAATAACGTCACATGTGCTCATGGTAGCCGATTGATTATGAGTTAATCATATTTAATCTTAACAAACTGAACAAATGTTTGTCAGCTTTTTGAATCACTATACAAAATGGACCAGGGGCTACCACCTAATTCGCCGATTATCGGAAACGCGATCGGCGTTCAAATAGATGAAGATTAAAAATGAATAAATCATTAAATTGCCAAAACGTTTAACATCGATTCCGGAACATTTATGGCGCCACATGTGTTCATGGTAGCCGATTGATTATGATTTAGCCATTTTTTATCTGAAACTAAATCATTCGTTCAATGGCCAAAACGTTTAACATCGATTCCGGACCATTTACGACGTCACATGTGCTCATGGTATCCGATTGATTATGATTTAGCCATTTTTAATCTGAAACTAAATCATTCGTTCAATGGCCAAAACGTTTAACTTCGATTCCGGACCATTTATGACGTCACTTGTGCTCATGGTAGCCGATTGATAATTATTTAGTCATTTTTAACCTTCATCTATTTGAACGCCGATTACGAACTCGATGTTCGGCGAATGAGGCGGTAGAGCCCCAGATGCTAATTATTCTTGTATTGGAAGTTAATATTTCCTTTTGTTGGTTTTTAGTGACGTTGATGTGATACACTCTGTTCCGTTTCTTAAGCAAATTAAGCTCCTAAGTTACTTCCACTATATATGTTATAACTGGTATATTTATACATAAAGCACTACTTAATTCAAAACGTAATTCAGTTATGAAAAAAATCTGAACGTTCATTTAATACCGTAAAGATAGTGGTTAGAATTTTACGCAACATTGTTTTTGGGTAAAATTAAAGTAAGCACGTATATAACGCTTTAAATTGTGGAGATCTTTGGGGAAGACATTTGTCCAGCAGTGGGCGTCTTTCGGCTGATACAATGATGACTATGTATGTAATATAATCCATCATTTATTTTAAAAGAGGAATTAAAAGGACCATACTGAATTTAAAATAAATATTAGTAAAATTAAACACTTAAAGGAGAAATCAGTTCGCAATAATCTCGATCGTCCTTTCAGATATATTGTACGATATAAAATAATTGAATACACGACTTAATTAATTCGCATTCGGGATAAATTTTCACTTTTCTTTATACGGGAGGAATCACGGATTTCCTGCTTTTCACTAACGTTATGTAGTATACATATAGTATGTTTAAACAATGTATACAAACCTAGTTATAATTCCTCAGAACCAAATAATGTAAATATATAAGTATGGAAAAATAACTTAAAATTGGTTTAGTTTATTTTGGATATTTTTAATACGTTTTAGCTCATACCATACAACCCAGTCAATATTAGCTGACTGAGGATTTATGCGAGTTCTTCGTACAAAAAACCGCTTCATTTCCCTGACTTGTGTATTAAATGTATCAAATGAGACCAAAAATAATGTGCAGTATCCAACTATCTTTACGCTTACATAGCTGCCACATCGAGCGATCGAGCCAAGTCTTGAACTAAATATTTTAGTACAAACAGCTTAACGACTAGCAAACACATATATACAGATAAAAAATATAAACAAAAAGAACTTTTTTCATAAATAGTTTTAAGTTCTTAGCATTTCAATGAAAATATTCGTGTACATAGCCATAATATATTTAGTATCGTCCTAACAATAATAACGTATAGCTAATGCTATAAATACACTACATGTTATGAAGTTGTATCACCAATTCCCCGTAAGTTAGGGAATTTTGGAAGCATAGAAATCGGTTCTTGCCATATAAAAAAAAAGGAAAATTAAACGGATATCACGAAATTAAATAAAAAAATTCGAGTTCGGAAATAAAGAACAAACGCAGATACTCTGATATACATATAATTCAAAAATAATGAGTAATAATCCATCGGTCGTACGATTAACAAATCCTTAAGCAACGGGTAGATATTCAAATGTTGAAAAAGAAATACTATGGTTAAAATGTCAATGTTCAGAACGTTGAAAATTTTAATATAGATTGTATCGAAATATCGAAAATTGTTATACCTACGAGTAAGATTGAAATGCCAGCTGATTACTATATGGTATGATTAAAAATGAAATAAGTTCAGTATACCTAAGTTCAAAATGTCAATATTTAACATACTTAAATACATAATATTGGTTACAAAAATAACTACTATTTAAAATGTTAGATTGAATCATTAGTGTTAATTTAGAACAGAGACTATAGTTGGTGAATCATTTGCGTTAGATGAGGTTATAACAGTATGTTTCTTGATATCTACTTATTCATTACAGAATTAGGACTGAAAATTATGACAAATGAATGTTATATAAAAAGAACATTACATAACTAGAAAAATAATTCGACATTTTAATTTCAAACTTACACATTTCAAACTAAGATATAACAATTTTCGATATTTTTATACAATCGATATCTAAATTTTCGATGTTTTGAACATTGACATTTTATTCGTAGGTATTTTAATTTTCAACATACAAATATGTACCTTTAAGCATCACTAGCATTTCTTATTACGCAATCATTAAACATTCTGCTTCATTGTGTTTCAGTTTTTATGGATGTTCACTTTACTACTACATCTTTCGTTAAGGAGAGACACTCTCGAGACTGATTTCCACACTTCCAAGAAGCAACCAAGTAAGGAGAATAAACATGAACGAACAAGTAACCTAGACATGAAGTTCACTTTAGTATAATGTAATATTACGGTAGGTATAGTACATAATGTACATACATAAGTGTGGAGCTATGTGCGCGGGTAGTAGTGGCCGGTGCGCGCTGGCAACGGAGGCGGCGTGTCCTGCAACATTTACGGTATAATGAAATGTAATAATGAAATTTATTCAGCACTTGGGTATTAATATACACTTGTACTTGTCAAGCTCACAATGTAGTACATAAACAGTAAACATATAAGACAGAATAACAAAAAAAAAACATATCAATAACAAAATACTATAATATACAACGCAATATCTCGCTCCACGCGGGGCATTTAAATGTGCGAGCAAAGCGTATTGCGCGCTCACTCTCACTTATGGGTCATATGGGTCTCATGGCAACGCGTATCGATGTATTGTTTACACAATTAAAATCAAATGTCATATCTTTTGCGTGCCTTTATTATAAGTAATAATGATAGTAGTATACTTAATAAATAATACTAATTGAAGGTTAAACAAACTTACCTTAAGTGAAGTTTGACCATAATTATATGAGTCGCTGCATCCGAAGAGATTTTCATATTACACAGTAGTACACTCTTCAATGTACTGGACATCGAACACTTTTTAGAGCTTGCAACATTAAAAAGACAAAATGTCAACGTCATTTTGCCGCCGCCACCTGGATGTCACCTCATTCTTTTCAGAGTAACACAGCATCTACTTAAGATTTCACTAAAGGCAAAGCATTAAAATCAAATAACGGGAAGAAAGTATTCACAAGAATACTTTAAGGGAGGGAGGGATCGAAAATCTCTTCGGATGCAGCGACTCATATAATTATGGTCAAACTTCACTTAAGGTAAGTTTGTTTAACCTTCAATTATATTTCGTCGCTGCATCCTCGAGATTTTCATATTACACAGTAGATGTTTAGAGCTTTAGGGAAATCGTTAGTAAGAGTATTGAACCAATACCCATAAACGAATTAATACATGCAATAATTTACTTTATCTTATTAACTTAATCATTTTTAACTATACTTAACCATAATCAACTGGAATTTTTAAATACAGGATCATTATTCGATCTGTCATAAAATTTACTAAATCCGTGGGAGTTTCATGACCATTCTGCTGCCTTCCTAATCACTTCAATGGAAACGCATCGACGGACGTCTCTGCGTGGCTGCTCGCCACTGCGCTGCGCTGCGCAGAGTATACGCTTGCGTCAATATCCGCTCTCTTGCAATACTTGCTGGACACAGCGGCTGATTGTGGACACAGTTGCGTTGTGGTATATATATAATATATATATATTTTCTTTTTCTTTTTTTTTTTTTTTTTTTTTTTTTAGTGGGCAGTATTAACCTTTCTGCGATAGACGTTTCTCTAAACTCTCCTATTAGTTCTATGTATGCTATCAGGGTTTTCCCTGGGCATATCTCCTTCTAATTGTGATAAAAGAATTCGATGCGATTGAGGCCTCGCTTACAAGAATTTGAAATATTGGAATCGTTATTCCTAATATTTGAAACAACGTCTCTTATCTTAGGTTCATAAATGACAACTTTAATTTTTGATACACTTAAGGCATCCCAAAAGGCCTGCGGCCAAAGCTCGGGTGCTGAGAGTTCATCTTTATTAGATTATTTGGTCGGGGTAGCAATATCAGCGGTAGGATCCTGCGTAGCGACAACATTATCAAGAGTATGTGTAATCGGGTCAATATTATTCGGCGACAATGGAGCGTATACCCTAATTTGCTAAATATGAATGTTCAGATGTATTATTCACATAAAATAAAATATACATTATCACCCTTATTTAAAAACGAAGTCTAAAACTAAACTACAGTTGAACTGTGGATCAAGCAATATCATTGGATGGTTTTCGACTAAACCAAGGATCGCATCACGGTTCAGAAATTATATTAATAATAATAATAATAATAATGTTTATTGTTCAAAAAACTTAAGCCTAAGTTACAAAATATTTTAACAGGCTAATTTAGGTCAGATTAAATGGTATAGTCATCTGTAGCCGAACTAGGCAGAGCCTGTATTTCGGCTATCAGCCCCCAACCCCTCGAGTATTGTACATTTATTTAAGCCATTTACATAATTTCATAATTATATGTTACATGTTATATCCTGAATATAATCAAATTAATAATTTGAAATGTATTTTCTTACAATGCAAAAGGAATTAAAAGAAAAGTAAAACATAATAAAAGCGTTTGTTTAGTGTTTGCATGCAGGTCCTCTTATTTGTGTGGGATGAGAATGTATGTGACTGGGGTGTAAGAGGTTGTGTGTGGGTAATCATAAATATTGTTATGATGTTTGTATATTTGGTCGTTATCGAATCAAGATTCTTTAATATTATGCGTATTAGCCTTGACCAACGTTACGACGGTACGAATTCTAAGATTTAATGAAAATGAATGCTCAGATACTTTATCTGCATCAGAAAAAAAAATACATATTAATATGCGAGTAAGTGACCATAATCACATCATGGTTCAATAATTATATTGGGTAATGTGTTCGTATATTCGGTCGTAATCGCATCACGACTCTTTAAAATATACATTTTTAGACGCCAGAAAACCCTCAGCTAATCTGCGTCAGATAAAACACATACATATGTGAGTAAATGACCGTAATCGCATCACGGTTCAATAAGTATATTGGTATGGTATTCGTATATTTGGTCGTAATCGCATCACGACTCTTTAAAATATACATTTTAAACGCCAGAAATACTTTTTTGCTAATCTGCGTCAGATAAAACACGTACATATGTGAGTAAATGACCGTAATCGCATCACGGTTCAATAAGTATATTGGTATGGTATTCGTATATTCGGTCGTAATCGCATCACGACTCTTAAAAATATACATTTTTAAACGCCAGCAAACCCTCTACTAATCTGCGTCAGATAAAACACATACATATGTGAGTAAATGACCGTAATCGCATTACGGTTCAATAATTATATTCGCATCACTACTCTTTAATATATATATTTTTAGACGCCAGCTTAGGCTACAATACATATGTGAGTAAATAACCGTAATGCCATCATGGTTCAATAATTATATTGGTGTGGTATTCGTATATTCGGTCGTAATCACATCACGACTCTTTAAAATATACATTATAATAAAGTCAAATTCAACGATTTATTTGCAAATAAATATGGTTTTAGAAGTGAATGTAAGAACATTGGTAGCACAACCAGGTGCTATAATTTTTTTATTATTATTATTATTTAGTTGTCAATGGTATTTCTGCATTTGGGTAGCATCTACTTACAAAACAAGTACCACAGTATTGAGTTTTGTAAATACCTATAAGCCATATCCTGATATTAGCATATGAACTAAATCGTTTATTCAATATGGGAGAAAGTGCTGAACGGAATGTATTTTCAGATGAGAAATTAGCTCCTGTTATGTAATGAAGTTTAATGCTACAGGATTTTTTTTTTTTTTTTTTTATCATCAATTTTATTATTATGACCAAAATTCTATAAATTTTACACGCTGTGTCGTTATCGTTTTATTGACAGAGATGCAATCATTAATTCAATTGTCTCCATTTTGAGTGCTTGTTACAAAAAAAGGCCTCTTTATTGGCTTTGCCACAGATTAGATTCACATCTCACTAGGCGAGTTAGGAACGACAGTAATATCTACTGCCAGGTTGTCTATTATCTTGCATAATCATTTTAAAATTGGTGAAAAACGGAGGAAACAAGCAAAAGAAAAAGTACCTATTTCTAATTAAGGGTAAACATTTATATTGAAAGCGTTAGTATCCTTCTTCAGTAAATATATCAAGGTCATTTTTCATTTAACAAGTAGGCCTGAACTTGTTTTCTAGATCTGGGGAGCCCGATCTCTCTGCTAAACATAGCATACTAAATTAAAGTAAACATATGTATGCATCTAACAATACGAGTAACCGTATCAAAATAAGGAAACTACGTGATAATCTTAAATTTAATTTTAATATTGGCCTCTAATGGTTTTATTAAAATTTTAATATTCCTGACTGCTAAGCCATACGGTGTGGGTTCGATCCCCACTCGGGACAAATATTTGTTCGATTAGCACGATTATTAGTTCCGTACCTGGGTGCAATTCATCTATAATTTGTATGTAATTACTGATATACAAGTATATTTATCAGTTGTCTGTTGGCCCCACTATGTCAACAGTACTGGTTCTGCCCAGTCTGCGATGAGATCGCAAGACATTTATTTATTGTTATTATATATATAATATACTGTATAATTAACTTATAATATTCAAATTAATAGATCGAATATTTACAGCTACTTTGTTACGTAGTTACGTAGCAAATGACTAATACCATTTCAAATTGATAGACAAGCAATGAACAACATTTTCTCTTATACTGGATATCAAACAAAATTGATACACGTTTACCATAAACGAATTCTATTTTCCACAGGTTTTTTTACAACAAACACAGTCAACTTAACTGGAAAAAACCATGTCTGCAAAACTAGCAAATCAATCAAATATTCGCTATACTGGTAACCCATGTTACTAATACGTGTTCTAGAAGTAGACGGGATCAACATCGGGACTTGTACTTGAGTTGTACGTGTACTTGGTTAATCAAATATAATAAAAGCAATCTGGCTATGTGCGTACGTTTCTGTTACCTACTAATCTAAATAGAAACTACATTGCAGATTATTTAGAATTAAGCTATTTGAATGGTTGAATGAAAATAACCTCTATAGCATTAATGAATTCCTGGAACTGAAAATTTTCTATTTCAGGATTCAGTCCTGTATTCTCCTTGCTAAGTGCGTCCATTATAATTTGCCCCCATTGTTCAGAGAACACGTGGCAGATATCTAGGTTAGTTTTGTAAGTAAAGTAATCAGGTTGTTAATAATAAATCATCACAACTCCATATGATTTTAACCCAAACATTGCCCCAGGGCATTGTAATTATTAGGGTTTAACAACAGGTACATACCTGTTGTAAAAACAGGGCTTGTACTATCTGACACAAAGGGCAGATCTTATTCCATAGAATGGCTAACTGTAAAATAGGTTAGAATAATCTAATAGTGCCAGAAAACATTCAGCTTGTAAAACTAAAATCTAATTATTCATACACTCACGCCTGTTTGCCAGGGGAGTGTAATGTAATCATAATTGGTAATAAAATAAAATGATAGTATCGTTGTAACCGTCGGTCACCTTAAGATTCAATATGTTGTATATTTGCTGGAGAGTAAGTATGTACTTACATTTTTTGCTGACACTCGGCATTTGCGTAGATTCAATCGGCACCAAATTTTTCTTCATATTCCTTCTTCGTGCACTTAAACTAGCCCATTTTTATAGGCCAATACAGTAATTCACATTAAATGTCACTAGAATATAATTATAACACTTGTTTACTGAAAATAAAATAGAATAAAAAGAATTGATGTTTCGATGCCCAACACGAAAAGTGAATGAGGTGACATCCAGGTGGCGGCGGCAAAATGACGTTGACATTTTGTCTTTTTAATGTTGCAAGCTCTAAAAAGTGTTCGATGTCCAGTACATTGAAGAGTGTACTACTGTGTAATATGAAAATCTCGAGGATGCAGCGACGAAATATAATATATATTATCAAATTAATAATAAAAGCGATCATTATTTCATCATCTTCTGTTAATTGTTTTGAAGCCATATTGTCAGTTTATTCCTATCGATAGCATGTGCTCGACGCAAGCACAACATACAAATTTATCCCTGTATAGGACTATTAGTATGGTATAGTACTAGGACTTTAAAAACATGTAATTCATGAGACAAAGCACATCCAGACTCAACCATTTTAAATGGGTCACCCAAAGTGTAGGTGAAGGTATCAAACCGATACACAAGGACACCGATGGTAGTTACAAAGTGACTAACTTAACCACCGCGGCACATGTTGCTCTCTTCACAATATATACGATACTAAAATTAAATAAATAATTAACACAAAATAAACCAACCTCAAAGAACTTAGGATTTCGTTTCAACGCTAGGTGTCATGTTCTGAAATAAAACAAAAATAGCAACGATGCTAAAAATAAACCAAGCATATAAACAGGAAAAACTTAAATGGGTAAAAGTAAAACAAAAGAACAATACTAAATCTAAACAAAAATAACGATTTATTATCTAAATATACAAAATAAAAAAATAATGGACATCTAATTAAGGGACAGTAGTTAAGGCGCTGACATCAGCAAATGTTTGTAGTGCACTTTACGATTAGTAAAAACTTTATTTCATATATTAGATTTGTCATAAGATTCATATTTATATCGCAATTAATGATTTTGTTATATTTCTCCCTACTTTTAAACGTATTTTGATAGTTTTTGTTCACTCTTATTTTGACCCGTTCTTGGTAGCTTATACGGGCGAGACTATTATGATACGATAAAATTGAGAGTTGTCAGCCTCTTAACTCACTCAAATATAATTTATAGAATGCTGGCTTACAAAGCATAAATTCAATCAACCCGCCGAGATATCTTTACCTGTACGTTGTTGTCGTGCAAATAATGTCTAGGCGGTTGTGGCCGCGGCATTGGCTCGTCACTATCGTCATCTTCTTCAAAATCTGAAAAAGGATTAGTTTCACATAGACAAAAGTAATCAAACATATCGGCACAGATAAAAAAGAACTTTTCATTAACTAGGAAAATGGCTAGACGACATCCTTATGGTCTTAGGTGGGTGGAATGTTACGACGTAAGCTATTAATCAGAGTGTTTGGAAACAGTTTGATTTAATAATAATATGACAATAAAATATCAGGCGCCTTTTATTTTCTCATAGAGGGCGATGAAAAGTAGAGTATATCACTCGGGCGCTAAATATATTTTTGGCTCGGACGACGTACTTTGAATCCCTCGCTATGTTCAGGATTCTACTTAAGAATCCTTCACTTCTCTGGATTCAAAAAAGCGCCCTCGCCGTATAAATATTATTTTGCTTCCTTATGATACGATTTATAATTTTTATTGTTCTTTTCTGTATAGATGGTATAAAGGGCCTCGTGACTACTCATGGCGTAATGACGTTTTATTTTTAAATCCCTCATCTTGTCTAATATCAACAAATCCAAAAACCATACATGACATATTAATTGCGTGTTATTGAATAAAGCCAAATAAATAAAACGTTTAAATAAATAAAAATACATTGAGTATGTATAGAATAAAACACATGTATCTATTTATTCACACCAACAAACTATAACATTATTAAAAAATTATATACAACAAAATTTATAGATAAAATAACATGCTCTGTAAATCCCTTAAATTGTAGTTATGGGTTGAATGTAGTCATCAGAACTGCTTATTGTATTAATTAATTTATTGCGGAAATAACAATTTTATATATACGTGATATTGACATCTTAGTAAAAACAAATATGACAAATGCGAAGCGCATGCCATGACGACAAGTCCTGTCATGCGTGACGTCATGTAGGTCGCATTTACCCTGAAGTTGATCCCCTTTAGTTGGTCGAATCTAACACAATTAATTACGTGAATTACTGTCACAGGTTACACAATGTTAGCTTCTCACGTCCGATTTAATAATAATACTATACTGATATAACAAAATCCAAAAAGAATGTGCATAAACAACCTTCGTTCGGAAAGTTTATCAGAAAGAGATTAGTAAATAAACACACGCATGCTTAAAAAATATATATTATAAACTTAAAGAAATGATTGCTTTTTGTTCTTTACTACGGTCTAATATACATTGCAGGGTACTGACTTAATATGTCACCAGAATTAAGGTCAGGCATCCCAGAGATGGAAGTGACTGAATTTCTGCTCTGCGATACTTGAGTTAATGTGTTTAGAACTAAAGAGACGATCAAGAAAAAAATTGTCTTGTTAAATGTTTTTGGAATAATTTTGCAAAAAACTAAACGTACGAACGGTATCGTACTCTCGCCGGATGTGCAGTGATGTGATTGGTTATTGTTGCGATAGCATGATAATTTTTTCCAAAGATAGTCACTGTGTTCCCATTGACAGCACACATTTAGTGATGCTTTACGTTTTACGTAGACTCGTTATAAGTTTACATCTTCCGTATAACTTTACATTGCGCTATTATTGCGCATTATATTCGACGTAAGATAAGTAAAACGTAGGTTAAGAACTGAAGAATTTCATCCTAGCAGGTTATTGACGATATACGATGGTTTTATATTGACCCAGATATTACGAACAGAATGAGCTCTAATGTACTGCCGCGCAATTTATAAACGCAGTAAAGAGTACTACCGCGCAATTTATAAACGCAGTAAAGAGCACTACCGCGCAATTTATAAATGACGTAAAGAACATGTTGTTCACATGTTCTTTACAGCGTTTATAAATTGCGCGGCAGTGTAGCTAGTTTGCTGGCTCTCAAAGTATACTGGAATAGCTACAAGCGAGTAATTATAGCTTTTTTTATACAACGTAATGTATAAAAATACAATAATCAAAATAATATGATAAATATAAGGGCCCATTTATTACCAACCGGTTGATAAAGATTAAATTTCACGAGAATTTAAAACAAATATAGAAGGGTGTTATTGGTTGTACTATGTTTTAGATGTGTGAAATGTGTGCGACACAATTAATCAAACCACGAAAAAAATTAGAATATAAATCACATTCAAAGTATGAATAATCACCATCCTTGGAACATTATGGATCTTCAGGTCAGCCGAAACATCAATAAAAATCAAAACACATACCATAAATATATATATATATATATATAAACAGAAATATATACAAAATCCCATTTCTAATAAAAGGGAGCCGAGCAATGACAGACAGAAAACAAAAAACAGAAAACTAGTGCATTCCTAATACCCAACTTACCTTTAAGAACTAAAGGATGCATATCTATTGTTGGGTGACTTTTACAGTGTTACTTACCCCTTCTTTTCCTGTTCTCCCCTTTTACAGTGTCCTCAGTGTCGGACCCCTCTGCAAAACATTTATATTGTAACTACAGGAGTTGGTGCAAGAGTATAGAAATTGACTTTTAATAGTTTCTAGTTGTTTTTGAGGGTGGACTCCAGTTGCGTTTGATAGTTCAGTCGATTTTAAATAATTTTGTAGTTGAACAACCTAAGGCATTACGCGCGCCTATTCTTTGGGAAGTAGTTGGATCTTGATCTACATGTATTTCATCAATACTTGCCATACAAAATCTAGATGTTCATACATTAAGTTAGTTCAATTAAAAAATAAGACGAATAATATAGGGCCATTTTTCATGCCAGTACCTACGGATTTTATTTAAAAACTAAAAATATACTAACTAAAATTATTGTACAGACGCCAGCAAACCAAGCTACCCCAATCTGTCAAATTTCCCCAATTGAAAGTGAACCGTATACTTATGTCATAAAGTTGAAAATCTATAAAAGAAATTTGACAGATTGGGGTAGCTGGATGTGCTGGCGTCTGTACTTATTCCGTATGTGATTTGAAAATAAAATATTTTATTATTATTATTAAATCCAAATTTAATAAATTTAAATTTCATTGTTATGTTATTATAATGTCTGTATTTAAACTTATCTTATTTTCGAATATTTCATTTTACTTCAATGTTTAAGTTCTAGCTAGTAGGTAAACGTATCACATCGACAGCCTCTATACAGGCTTTGCCTAGTGAGGCTATCACTGTAAATCACCTTGTACTGCTAATAAATTATATTTTATACATTTAATTTTATTTAAATACTTTGTTAAGTCGATCGAAGCAAATTAAGTTAAAAATATAAAACACTTTCAAATCATCTAGCGCTCATAGCTAGATGCTCTCACCGGTCCACAAGCGATGGCGAGGTTAAGTATCTAGGCTCGCGGTCAGTCTATAGATGGGTGACCGCTAAAGTGGTTTAATTTCTGAGTGTCTCCGTGCATCGGAGGTCACGTTAAGCTCGGTATCGGTTGTAATCACTAGACAACAGTCGTTAAGCCATGTCAGAGGCCTACTGGGCGGTTTGCAAAACGACAAGTAAGTAAGTATTATTTTGTGTTACTTACACATCTTTTTACTACAGTGAGTGGGATGACACATTTAAATAAAAATAATTAAGTCAAAAATTTAAATATTCAATTTTATATAATTACTAGCTGTGCCCCGCGGTTTTACCGGCGTTAAACTTTATAAATTATCACAGCTCCGCCCTCGTAGGTGATAGCGTGATAATATGTAGCCTATATGTTGACCCGACCTCTTAGTAATATTTATGCAAAATTTGAAGTGAATCCATGCAGTACTTTTTGAGTTTAGCCCGGACATACATACAGACAAACAGACAAAAATTCTAATAACTATATTTTTGGCTTCGATATCGATTGTAGATCACGCCCTAAGTAACCTTTTTAAAAAATATTTAATGTACAGTTTTGACTTTCCTACGATTTTATTATATGTATAGATAAGAGTGAACATTAGTTATATTTTAATTTAAATACATATTATTTATAAAGAGTGAAAATTATTTTACTCAAAATTCGCCTATAATTTTCGACATAAAACTATCAATAGCAACTGAAGAATACAACCTTTACAAAAAGAATTTGAAGAATCATTCACCATGCCCAATGCTTCATTAGCAACGCGGTACCCAAACTATTGATTAAACCATAGAGAAGATGCGCTACAGAACTTTTACGATGTCACATACGATTATTGTAAAAATCTTAACAGTGCTTTCACACAAAAATATTTCAGAGTTCACCAAAATATGGACAGATAAATAATTACTGATGTCTTAAATTGACAGGGTTAGAGAAATTTAAAAAGTAAAATAGATATTGTACTGAAGGTAAGGTTAACAAAACTTAAACCAATAAAATACGTAATCCTAGACAGTGATTTAAGAATTAAATAAAACGGATGTCAACCTAAATACATACAAGTCAACATGAAGTTGAAATTTGAAAAAACATGGCCAGCATAGACAAAAATTTCAACTTTTTTCTATTGTTTATTTAAAAATGTAACACCGTAAAATTTCTGCAGCCACAGGTATCAACTAACCCGAATTCAGTTCTCTGACGAGAGTTGACATCGCGTTGGTGACGGAATCCGCTGCGTACAGCAAATCACTTCGGAGACTACGGTTGTCTATCGCCACTGGACAAACACCCATTCATTATGTCGATTAAATACCAAAGAATCCCAGCAATTGTTTGCATTTGTGTGTGCGTGTGTTGTGTGTGTTTTTGTGTGTGTGTGTGTGTGTGTTAATGTGTGTGTGTTAATGTGTATGTGTGAATGTGTATGTGTGAATGTGTCTGTGTGAATGTGTGTTTGTGTGTGAATGTGTTTTGTGTGTGTGAATGTGTGTTGTGTGTGTGAATGTGTGTTGTGTGTGTGAATGTGTGTTGTGTGTGTGAATGTGTGTTGTGTGTGTGAATTTGTGCTGTGTGTGTGAATGTGTGTTGTGTGTGTGAATGTGTGTTGTGTGTGTGAATGTATGTTGTGTGTGTGAATGAGTGTTGTGTGTGTGAATGAGTGTTGTGTGTGTGAATGTGTCTGTTGTGTGAGCAAGTGTGTGTTGTGTTTGTGTATTGTGTATGTGTGTGTATAAGTATATTTGCCCGAATGACAATAGGAGCAAGGCTGTGCATATCTGTATGTTTAGATTGTTTTGTAGCCATTGTACTTTGTTCACAAAATGTGTAACTGTCTTCAGATATATACCATGTTCTTTGATAATTGGTGAGTATTTTGTGTATAAGACTGGGCCATCTGTTTCTATTCCCACACATCCAGCATCCAATTTAAGCATAAATCAATCAAATGTTTGCTCGACTCCCTTATTCGTATAGCAAAGCATAATTAAATACTTAAGCAGTAATATATCATAATATTGTTTTAAGCTTTACAGATATAGCTGAAAAAAAAATACAGATTAAATACATAATACTTCGAAGAGATGAAACGATCGTACAATACAATATTTGTATGGACTTTATTTACAGTAACTTGAATGATTTTGCCAATACACTATGACCCTTTTGGTCCGAGTCATTCAGTGAAAATAGGTACACAAAAACATTGAGATTATAACGCTCCTAGAGCGTATTTATTGAATTATGCATTAATTGAATTTGTGACAATCAATGAAATCCCAAATATATGTACAAAAACGCCTTTTATAAGTAAGCCGGACTAGTCTCGCCCTCTTACCCACCACTGCAACTCCTGTAAGCCAGGATCAACAGTGGCACACAATGAAATGGTACTGAGCGGTAAGAATCGCTTTTACTGTCTTGGATCCCGCAACGAATTTAATGAGAAAGAAAAAAGGAGGAGTTAGAAAATGAATAGTTCCACTTCCCTCCAGAGCAAAGCGGGATACAGAAAGATGTAAAGAGGCTATAGCCTCATAAAACGAGATAATTGCAACTAGAGCAGTCAGCTGCAAAAGCACTGTGGATCAATTTAAGGGTCCTAAGTGAGCTGTTATATTTGATTCCAATAGTAGTTATGGCAAAAGCGCTTAAACGCACGGAAGTTGTATAACAATAAATTAATAATATAATCCGTAAAAAAAATTATAAAAGACGCCTGTAGTAAAAGCTGTCATACTCACTAGTGGTCGGCCGTTGATTCTGATGGAAATTCCTGCCTTCACTGCCCATGCCTTCCATACCTGCGGATTAATTAATAGTTACCTTTATTCTATCAAACTTTGCTATTTTGCGAACATACAGTTTTAGTAAAAATACAACTTCCGAACTAGGGAAATAAATCCCCGTGTCATATAATTGACGGTCACAAAGTACATCTAGACTCAGAACAACTATTTATGGGTCATACAAAATTAAATAATTGTCCTGTACGGCCCGTCTCAATCTTGTAAGAACATATGTATATTAAATGGTGTTCTGCCGTTGATAGTGCTTAGATCTAGTAGATTAAAGTTTATCCTACGCAGACATCCGTACATCCACAACATAAAGAATATAATATAATAACATAATATCTAGGGACAATGTCATACAGATCATCCTAGCCCCAAACTAAGCAAAGCTTGTACTATGGGTACCGGGCGACGATATACATACTTATATAGATAGATAAATACTGATATACATAGAAAACATCCATAACTCAGAAACAAATATTCATGGTCATCACACAAATATTTGCACTTACCAGGAATCCAACCCAGGACCACCAGCTTCGTAGGCAGCACTACCAACTAGGCTACGGTGACCGTCAAATAATAAAATAAATATAATAAGAAAAGCCACCAAGTGCGAGTCGGACTCGCCCATGAAGGGTTCCGTAGCAAGTTCCGTTGAGTTGATTGAATGAAAGGTAAATTGTGGTTTACGGTTTATGACGTAATAAAAAAAAACTTATTACTAGATCTCGTTCAAACGTTCGGTGGAAGTTTGTATGGTATTGTACACCATATATTTTTTTAGTTTTATGATTCTCTTATTTTAAAAGTTACAGGGGGGTGGGGACACATTTTTGAAGCGAGATCTTCTTCCTAACGAGGACGACTGGGACTCAATTCACTCACTATTTCTCAATGTGAACAATTATAAATATTTAAAATTACACACTGACTTACCAAGACTGTGCGACATGTCTATACGTTCCCTCTCCCCTAACGAGGGAGTTTGTGGAGCACTCCTCACTGTGCCGCGAGGTATCGGTTCCCTGTGACAAAAAACTATAAAGTTACCCCTATCAAAATTTCGATAATAATTTGTGGTATATTCCGTTAGTTGGAAGTACTCGTTCCTTTTATTTAGCTTTTGTTTATATTTTCCTTATATTACTAAAGTTTGTAATTATTTGTTTAACAAATGTAAAAACTACTACTACATCTGCTAACAAACTGTATTGCAGTTTGAAAGACATTAAATTTTTCGACATTATGAAAGTCGCCTAAAACATTTTAAGCTCCTTAATTTATCCGATCGGAGAAAATTATTGGACCAGATTTTCTTAAATAAATTAGTTAATGGTGACCTAGACTGTTCGAAAAATTAAATTAATCTTTTCGAAAAATGTATGTGCGTCATCAAAGTTATCCCGTGCAAGTAAATAGGCTCTTTTGTCGCTAAAATCGTCGAAAACCAACTTGGGTCAAAACGCCACTATGAACAGATTATTAAGAAAGTACAATAAACTAACGAAAAATCATGAAATCGGTTTGTATATTTTCTCAAACAGCCTTCCAAAATTTAAAAGCAACATAATGACATCTTTCAATGTTTCTATATATATATATATATCTAAAAGATATCAATATGGTCCGGTGTTCTCGATCATGTTATGTGTTGTGTTATGTCTATTGCTACGAGTCGAGTTAGTTTCAATAAATTAGGTTTTAGTACTCTTTGA
Source organism: Pseudoips prasinana (assembly GCA_951640165.1). Taxonomy (NCBI): domain Eukaryota; kingdom Metazoa; phylum Arthropoda; class Insecta; order Lepidoptera; family Nolidae; genus Pseudoips; species Pseudoips prasinana. Next base: position 14,792,186 of record OX621254.1, read on the forward strand.
ATTTGTAGTAATCTAAGTAGTTATAGTAATCTTAAGTTTAGTAAGTAAAGCAACAATTAGCACGTAATTTTATAACAGGTATGTATTCAATGTATTAGTGAATGTTTTGTAAGTTATCCTAAATAAATAAGTAAGTAACTTAAAAATCCCACTATCACTTTTGGCCCGACCCGGGATTTGAACCCAGGTCCTCATTATCTGCGGTTGAACATGCTACCTTTAGACCAGCGAGGCAGTCCTGCTCATTTATTATGTAAGTTTTACCTCTCAGGCGCGCTGGGCTGGGGTTGAGAACCTGGTAGTGGCGGACTCTTGGTGGAGCGAGGCGAGGAGTTGGGAGTAGACCTCGGCGATGACTGCTGGGTCTGTGTAATAATAATATTCATCATTTAGTCTCATTATCAGCTACATAATATTTACCAACATATATACGCACCATACCATTACAGAAAGCTCGCATAATTTTCATTCCCAGCGTTAAGAGTACATACAGGCAAAATTCATTTATTATACGTGCCTTTTTAACAAGCTTTCTCGTGAATATGATTTAGACCTATTCAATACCAGTGTTTCCAAGCTTAAACATACATTAACGCAAGTTTATTTCTCGTAATTTCGCATTTGCTAACCGACCTTTAACCTAATTTATTAATGTATTATCTATCAAACTTGCAAATGGCTTTAAACATAACTTATAGAAATCTGAATTTCTATAAGTTATGTTTAAGGTACCTGCTAGCTGTAAGTTGTTGAAATTAATCTCTGGGCGTGAATTATAAATAAAATAATAAAACATTTTTTCTTACACTACCGACATTCGTCTTGTCACCTTTATTCCTTTTTTATTGACAATACAAAAACTATAGAGGCTTATAACATATATGGAATATGACCTTCTTTAACATCCACCCTTTTTGTAGAGTCTATAAAAATAAACTATATACATTGTAAGCCTATCCGGTCCAAAATCGATTGCATTATCGGTCTGCCAAGAGGCTTCGTAAGCAAATCTGCACTTTGTAGGTTTGTTCCTACGTGCATGACTTGCAGCTTCCCATCTGCGACAAGTTCTCTCACATAAAAGTGTCTTACTGCAATATGCTTCGTTCTCCGATGCAGTTCCGGATTTGAAGCCAATTGAACAGCAGCGTCATTGTCTATTTTTAAGACCGGTGTTTCTTTTAGAGCAGTAATTTCCTTAAACAATCTCTCTAACCATACCACTTCACGTGCTGTTTCACTTGCTGCAACAATTTCAGCTTCAGTCGTGGAGATCGCCACTGATGACTGTTTTCTACTTGCCCAGGCAATTGCTCCGCCAGCGTACATGCAAAGAATGCCACTTGTTGAGCGACAATCCCTAACATCACCTGCATGATCTGAGTCACTGTACGCTTCCAATACACCTTTCTGATAGTCCTTCTTGAACGTTATTCCATAACTTAGAGTTCCTTGTAGGTAGCGCATTATACGCTTCACCTTTAACACATCTTCTTTGGCAGTATTCTCCAACGATCTTGAGACAACACCGACGGCGTAAGCAATATCTGGTCGTGTACCAACCATGAGGTACGCAAGAGCTCCAACGGCTTGCCTATACGGATATGACTTCTCGTCAATTTCCTCCTTGTCCGTTTGTCCTTGCTCAGGATTTTTGATTATTGGCGTATCCACTGTCTTACAGCTACTCATTCCAAAGCGCGCTAAAACTTGCTCTGCGTAGTGCCTTTGGGTTATACTAATGGAGCCATCGTCTTTACGTTTTAGTTGCAAACCCAGATAGTAATGTGCAGGCTTTACGGTAATCTTAAACCTTCGTTTAAGCTCTGATAGAAACTTATCCGCATCCTTTTGGTTTGTTGAGGCTACCAATCCATCATCGACATACAATGCTAGGATAATCTTAGACTGTGCACGTTTCCGTATAAATAAGCACGGATCTGTTTGACTTTGTTGAAAGCCTATGCTTTTCAAGTAGTCCACGATGCATTTGTTCTAGCATCTTGGTGCTTGCTTTAATCCATAGAGGCTTCGCTTTAACTTACAGACTCGATTAGTCCCGTCACTCATACCTTCAGGCTGTTTCATGTATATCTCTTCTTCAAGAGTGCCATTTAGAAATGCAGAGACGTCGAACTGTGTTTGCCGTTTGCGTTTATGACTGACCTGATAGCCGTCATCTTTGCCACTGGGCTAAACGTTTCGTCGTAATCCACTCCTGGTTTTTGCAAAAATCCTCGAGCAACAAGCCTTGCTTTGTATTTATCAATCGAACCATCTGCGTTTATTTTTACTTTATAGATCCATTTGCAGGAAATAGCTTTGCGACCCTTGGGTAGATCAGTTAGAATCCAGGTTTTATTCTCTTCTAACGATTTGATCTCACTTTTCATTGCTTTGGCCCAATGCTCCTTGTCTTGACTCTTTAATGCTTCATCGTAGGTTGTAGGTTCATACAAATCATTCAGGTCATCTACAGAAGTCATAACATAGTCGTTAAGTTTTGCAGGTGGTCGCAACGTAGATCTGTGTCTAAGAGTTATTCTACCTTGACTTTCTATTTCACTATCTTGCAAAATTACATCTTCATTAGTAACTTCTACACGCTCTGGTAATTCTTCGTCTTCATCTCGCTGATCTTCTGTTTCTAAAGGTTGCTTAGGAATATTGATCCTCCCTTACATCATGAATCGTTCGACTATTCTCCTCCCTTGCAGCAAGATTCTGCGGTCTACGAAGAGTTATCTCTATTTCAGATTTTTCTTCAATAGGATTTGCTCTGACATTTACTTCAGTGTCAGTCCGGGTAATTGGAAACTCTTGAAATACAACATCTCTCGAACGCATCAATTTATGTCTATTCTTATCTGTACTAAGAAGACGATACCCATCATCACCATCATAGCCGATTAATATATATTTCTCTGATTTCTTATCCAACTTTTTACGCTTCTGCTTGGGTACATGGGCGTAGCAAGGACTTCCGATAATTCTCAAATGTGTAATCTTTAGCTTCTTCTTCTTCTTATATCATATCTCATAAGGTGATTTTTCATCGATGGATGTACGTCCAGTTCTGTTCAGAACATATGCTGCTGAACTTATGAGCTCTGCCCAACAGGCGGTTGGCAGCTCTTCGTGCGCATACATCATAGCTCGGGCGGCTTCAACAAGCGTTCGGTTTTCTCGTTCACTGCACCCATTCTGTTGTGGTGTGTATGGCATTACTAACCTTTGCTTTATGCCATTTTTCTGCAGTATTGCCCGAGTTTTCTCGTTATCGAAATCTCCACCGTTGTCGCTTAAAAGTTCCTTAACTACATGACCGGCTACCTTAGTTTCTTCTAACATCTGTTGAAGCTTTGAGTAGACTTCAGACTTTTATTTCATAAAGTAAACGTAGCGGTATTTACTAAAATCGTCTTTAAATAGGACGAAATATCGGTATCCTTTATAGGAGAATGGAAATGGTCCACACACGTCAGAGTTAATAATCTCACCAGGTAATTTTGCTCTATCTCTAGTTCCAAAAGGTTGTCTGTGCATTTTTCCGAAGCTACAACCTTCACAAAATTCTCGTGTGTTGTTCGGTACCTTGATTCCAAGTTCTCTCTCTATAACTTTCTTCACATGGAGTTTGCTTTGGTGTGCTAACCTCTCATGATTTATCTGTAATGAATCATGGGTCGTTAATACGTTGACTTCGACAGATGTAGGTGGCTTTACATTCTTTACATTAAGTCTGAATAACCCTCCTCTTTTCTTTCGCTCGCCTGTAACTTTGATTATGCCCATTGATTTAAGTTTACAGAATTCGGGTTCTGATTCAAAGAAGCTTTGTGGTAATCTGTCTTGCGCTGCCAATAATGAGAACAGATTTTTCTGAAGACGGCACACACCATACATCGCATAAGGTTATTATAACTTTATGTTTTCCGACTGTTGATTCCAGTTTTATGTCACCTTTACCAGTGGCTTCAACTTTCTCACCATTTGCTGTCGTTACAGTATGCTGCGAATTAAAACTTTCAAATGTATGAAACAAATCTCTCCTAAATGTGACGTGGCTCGTTGCTCCGCTATCTAAGTACCAGTTATCTTTGTCAGGATATAAGCACCGGTTCTTTTCCGCCATCATCAGATCTGTGACATTTACATTCTTAGTGTTTGATTGTATGCTTGCCTTGGGTGGCCTTCCGTCATTCAACCATTTAGCGCACTTCCTTACTTTGTGTCGTGGTTACTCTCACCAGACGTTGAGGGTTGTGACTCGACGTTTATTTCATATGCACAGAGTTGTGATGTTAGTCTTTCTATCGTCCTTTCCTTTTTAGCCATGAGCAGCCAACTTGATTTAAAGGTCAGGTATTCCTCAGGCAATGTGTCTAGGATCTTACATATTAGAACTATTTCTGGCAATTCATGGTTTCCTTCTAGCTTTGTTATTTCTTTATATAGCTTAAACCAGATATTTTTCAATTTTGAGAGATGAATGGCCATATTGTCTTTTAATTCCTTCTTATACTCGAAGAATTGAAGGCAATTTTCATAAACCAAATCGTCTCTGTCTCCATCAAATAGCCTTTTAAGTTCATCCCAGACATCCTTCGACGATTCGAATCTCATAATGGATAGCATGCTACCATGCTGGATAGCATGGTCCTCGTCATTCTGACAAGTAATATGAACGATGACATAGTTCAAAGAATTATGAGATTCGAATCGTCGAAGGATGTCTGGGATGAACTTAAAAGGCTCTAGAAATTTTTCATTAGCTGTCACAAACTCTTTACTCTTTGCATCCGTTGTTGGTACTGGCACCCTGTATATTCCATTCAATAAGTCTAGGGCTTTTGGAATACCCTTCATGATCATACTTATCTTGTACTTCCATACGGGCCAGTTGGTACCATCAATGATGTGAAATTTCGTAATCTCCGGTTTGGTGGCCATTATTACTAATTTAAACAATCGCCAACTTTATTTATGCATAATAATATATTTATTTATTTATCGTAATGCTCTGCTACCATGTTGAGATTAATCTCTGGGCGTGAATTATAAATAAAATAATAAAACGTTTTTTCTTACATTTGTCTTGTCACCTTTATTCCTTTTTTATTGACAATACAAATACTATAGAGGCTTATAACATATATGGAATATGACCTTCTTTAACATAAGAACCCCAAAAAATGTAAAATAAAATATTTTTTTATTGTTTTTCTTTTTTTTATTGTTTTAAGGAAAGCTTACAGACTCATAACAATACATAAAAAGTAATATATTTAAACAAAAAATTGCTAATTACAAGCTTCCACATATAGACGGAAAGATTAGATTATATTTCAACATTAAATGTTCAGATCAAATCATTTGCTGTGTGGTGACGGCCTAAGAATATCACCACCCCCTCTCATCCCGTGGAGGGACGTAAAAGTCGTCCCGAAGGAATATATACCATATATATCTTACTGCGATCGCCAACCCGTCTGACAAGCGTGGCGATTATCCCCCATGGGGCGAGAGAGGTCGGCGATATTCTTTATCTTTAGGGCCGTCAGCCACACAGCCATTTAAGTATTACTTGGAGGAAAAGAATAAAATACTTACACACACCTACATATCAAGCTATACATTTTCAATATAAGCTGTTCTCTCATTGCATTGATGTCACGTGTGGCGCAGCGGCTAAGACAGTCGCCTAGCCTCTTCGTATCGCGGGTTCGAGTCCCGCGCCGGACAACTATTTGTGTGACCCATAAATAGTAGTTCTGAGTCAGGATATAATTTGTGTCAGTCTATTATATGTTTGTAAAGTACCCCGCGACACAGGGATTAGATACCCTAGTGCGGGCGTTGACTTTTTTAAGAAAAAAATAAAACATGGAAATCCTATACAACAAGGGATCAGCTTATAGTGGAAATAAATAGCTTGATATGTAGCCCATGTTAACCAATCTTAGGTATGTATAATAATAAAAAGAGAAATTTTAACATAAAAATGTGGAAAATCTTTCCCTGATAATTTAACACTAAAATTCATAATATTTCTTTAGAAATGTTATATTATCGCTTTAAATATCGCAATGCATTTCATTGTTCTTCATTATTCAACGGCCATTAAACATCTCACGACCACAAAAATTACTTACGACTGATTTTTAACAAATTCTAAATCAAAAATGAAGCTTTTCGTTACAATTTGTGTTGTTTTTGTAATTTCTAATTTAACATTAGCTGGAGACGCTGAAGAGAAGGAGAAACTGAAAATGCAGAAATTGGAGGAGGCCATGGCGAAGGCTAATATGGACACTGCTTTGGAGGGTTGTTATTCTTTAAACTATACGAGGGCTGAAGAAGTTAATGTCATGGTTTCATGTATACGGGATGTATTGGTAAATATCTTTACACATATGAAGCTGATTCCGGCCACGGCGTTGGAAGGTAAGCAATAACGTATTATTGTTTTTAAGACAGGCGAAATTACGTAAAGAGCTTCTCCAGGCGCCGTCAAGTAACCCAAGGGCGGGAGTGTACCAGCGTATCAGCTTGGCTATACAACTAGGCAACGCTGCTACCTTTTTGTTACTTAAATGCTATTTTTTATTTGTAAATTGTTTTCTTTTCAAGTAGAAGTGTACCTAGAATTAAATATATATTTACAAATGTAACAATATAAATAAAAAAAAACTTTTGACTTGGGGAGTAAGTTGGTGAATGCGAGAGCGTTACGAGTGTTAAGTGTTATCGGGCTAGGCGAACCGAAGATCAGAGGGAAATTAGAAAGACAGAGAATTACGTTTCGTATATTAGTGAAGGGGCAAGAGAGAGGTCCGAGCACACATTTTCTTTTTCTAATTCTCTCATAGCCAGTTACGTTTGAAGTTTTACTTTAGTCGTGTGGTTCTCTCGTTTTTATAGAATAATAGTAGTTTTCGTTTATAGAATAGTAAGCCAAAAGAGTAGTCACGCCATGTGATGGTAAGTGATCATAGTTGCCCATGGACACTTGCAACACCAGAGGGCTCGCAAGTGCGTTGCCGGCTTTGAGCTTTCTTGAAGGTAGTAGTCGTCAGTTGGTAGTGAACCGCACAAACAAATATTTACCGGACCTTGTTTTTGTAGTAAGTCTGGGTGTAATTATCTATATAAATATGTATATACAAATGAAAAGTAGTATATGTAATATATCAGTTATCTGGTTTCCATAATACTTATGGTCTGCCTAGTTGAAGATCAGGGGCTCTACCGGCTTGGGGTACTAGGTCGGAAAACCTCCTCGCGGTGTACCCTGGGCACGAGCGGCAGTCTCTCTCTTCGTAGTGGGATTTGTCTCCCGGTGAGAGACTGCTGCTCGTGGCGAATATTTCGACAAAATGAACATGGCAGGTCGTAACAACACAATTCCCCAGGAGGGTACCCATACGGGAGAATCCCTCACGGCTTCGGCCGTCAGCCCCACCGTATCTGGGGGGGGGGGGGGGGGGGCAACGTCTGCCTCGAGGGCTCCGGCCCTCGTATTGGTGACTCCACCATTTTTCTTCACGGTCCGACTTCACGGTCAGGCCAGTTCGGCCGCGTAAGCGAGTCGCAGCTTCAAAGAAGGATGGTGAGCGGGTGGTTCGTGCAAAGTTAGACGACGGCAGTGACCATTTGGTATCAGACCTAAACAATTCACAGGCTAGTCTTAGTGCCAAATCCAAGAAGAGCGCACTGCCACAACTTGAATATCTGGCAAGAGATCTACGCCAGCAACCGACGGCTGACTTGGGTGCCGTAATTCAGGACTATCTGGTGACGGTTGAGATGGTGGCTGACAAGTCCCGCAACTTGAAAGGCGAATATGCCCATGCCATTAAAGTTGCGGCGAGGAAAGCTCTGGCGGCCGCCTTGGAACTGCATGGAAGAACTGATGCGGAGCGGCTAGAACAGGAAAACCAGCGGCTGCGCTCCCAGTTGGCCTCCTTGGAGGCTCGTGTGGCCGCCATGTCGACCGAACTAGCGGAGCTTCGCCGCAGTGGGGTCGACCGTTTTCCGCCTCTGCCGTCGCCACCTAGGCCACCGCCACCTCCTACATAATCGCCGATGACGTTCAGACCGTCTCCGCCGTCAGCACCGGTTGTCCGCACTCCATTGTTGCCGCAACCGGCCCCGATAACTCGGAGGAGCAATTTGGATGCTCCTCCTGCTGTACCTGCTCGGGAAGACCACGTCTCGCCTGAAGACAGATTTGCGGCCATTTTGGACCGCAAAATGCGCGAAATGGGACGCATCTGGGACCAACGTCTGGTCCAGATGCGTCAAGAGGTCATGGCGGAGGTCTTTCCGGGCAGGGCCATCCCCCCGCCGCTCGCTGGAGGTGCAGCGCCGCCCCAAGTGCCACCCACCGCGAAGCTGGGTAGTCGGCAACGGAGACGGGCTGCCGCCGCAGAGGCTGCTGAAGCTCGAGCTGCAGCAAGGCCGGCGCCGACTGCGCCGCCATCGCACGCCGAAGGCACCTGGGTGCAAGTGGTTGGGCGAAAGGCCAGGGCAAAGGCTGCCCGCCTTAATCGGCCACCGCCGCCTCCGCCTCAAAAGAGGCCTATGACACTGCCGCGACCTCCACCGTCCGCGGCAGTGACGATTAACCTGCCGTCGACCTCAGCCACTACCATGGCTGAGGTCATGAAAATGGCACGGACCAAGGTTCAATTGCAGGACCTTGGCCTAGAGGCGGGCCTGCGCCCCAAGAGGGCTTTGACCGGGGGTCTGATTTTGAGGATCCCTGGTCCAGACGGGTCCGCAAAGGCGGAGGCCCTAAAATCCCATTTAAGGGAGGCTTTAGCCGAGACGGATGCGGTGGTGGCGCACCCCGTGGCTATGGGAGAGCTCCGGGTGATGGACCTGGACGACTCCGCCGACCCGACCGAAGTGGCTGAAACCTTGGCCACGGCGGGAGGATGTGCCGTCGCCGACGTGAAAGTCGGCGAAATTCGGTTCTCTCAGTCGGGCTTAGGTTCGGCGTGTGTTCGGTGCCCACTAGTGGCCGCCCGCAAATTAGCGGCAATCGGCCGGGTGCTAGTGGGCTGGATGTCGGTCCGGGTGGTGGCGCTTCCACCCAGAGCTCTCCAGTGTTACCGCTGCCTGGAGAAGGGGCATGTCAGGGCTCGGTGCACAGGGTGCGACCGGAGCGCGTCGTGCTTCGTCTGTGGCCAACAGGGCCACAAGGCGAAGGAATGCACGGCGCGCGCCCCTACTTGCGTGGTGTGTGCCGACCTTCGCAGGCCGGCAAACCATCGACTGGGCAGCGGTAGGTGTACGCCACCAAAGAGGAAAGGAGCGGGACGTCCTGCCACGTCCGTTCCTACATCGTCGCGGTCCAACGATCCGGGCTCTGGCCCCGGTGGGGTTTAAACATTCTTTCCCCCCCAACTTATTTTGCAGGGCAACTTGAACCACTGCATCGCTGCGCAAGCTCTTCTTGCGCAGACGATTGCTGAGCGTTCGGTTGCCCTAGCGATAGTGGCGGAGCCTCACTCCGTTCCCGACCACCCTCGTTGGTTCGGGGCGGATGGGGGCCTCGTCGCCATTTATTGGGCAGGGGGGGAACGTGACCCCCATTGCGCACTCTTGGCCAAAGGGCCTGGATTCGTCGTCGTGGAGTGGGGACCAGCAGTCGTGGTGGGCTGTTACATCTCCCCGAATTGCGGCCTCGCAAATTTTGAGGCGTACCTGGACGGGCTAACGAGCCATATTAGCTCTTACCAGTCCCGTCCGGTACTCGTCCTGGGCGATTTTAACGCCCACTCTAGTGTGTGGGGCGATGCCCGGGACGACGTTCGAGGGGAGTCACTGCTGGAATGGGCCGCCGGACTGGACCTCCGTCTTTTAAATCGGGGTTCAGTCAGCACCTGTGTGCGGTGGCAGGGGGAGTCGATCGTCGACTTAACGTGGGCGACTCCCTCGGCTATGCACCTGGTGTCGGGGTGGAGAGTTGCGGAGGAAATTGCCACGCTGTCGGATCGCAGTGTTGTCCCGCCACGGCGCTGGTGCCTACGCCGCCTGGACCGTGACATGTTGACGGCTGCCGCCGTTGCCATCGCCTGGGGGGCGAGTGAGGGTGGAGAGAGGATCCCGTCCGATCCCAATTCGCAAGCGGGCTGGTTCCGGGGCATCATGTCTCGCATCTGCGACACGTCGATGCCCCGGATCCGTCCGGGTGACAGACGAGGCTCGCAATATTGGTGGTCGGCCGAAATCGCGCGACTCCGAGCGGAGTATGTCGCAGCGCGTCGCCGACACCAGCGGGCCCGTCGGAGGAGGCGAGCCAATGCCGAAGAGGCTGCCGGAGCGCACAGGGCGTATCAAGTCGCCGTCAAGGCGCTATCCATCGCGATAGCGGAAGTCAAAGCTCGGTTCTGGAACGAGCTCGTCGAGGGACTGGATAGGGACCCATGGGGGCGCCCGTACAAAATGGTACTGGGCAAGCTCAGACCATGGGTTCCTCCGTTGACAAGTACACTGGACCCGGATTTCCTGAGGAAGGTGGTGGACACCCTCTTCCCTAGGGTCCAGGACAGTCCCTCGGACCCTCCGTCACCGTCGTACCATGATTGGGACGACCAGTTGGAGGTGACGGAGGGGGAGCTGGACCGAGCAGTACGCCGACTTGCGGCTCGAAATGCCGCCCCTAGCCCGGAAGGGATACCGGGCAGGGCGTGGGTTTGCGCCCTGGCAGTCCTGGGGGACCGGTTGAGGCAACTGTTCACCAGTTGCCTCCGTAGTGCCGTGTTCCCCAACTGCTGGAAAGAGGCAAGGCTTGTGCTTCTGCAGAAGCCGGGCAGGACCGCCGATTCTCCTTCGGCGTTCCGACCAATATGCTTGCTGGACGAGGCGGGCAAGCTCTTTGAGCGTTTCATAGCCGCCCGTCTCAGCGAGCATCTGTCGCGCGTAGGCCCCGACTTATCGGACAGCCAGTTCGGATTCCGGCAGGGACGTTCGACGCTGGACGCGATCAACCGCGTCCGCGCCCTGTCGGAGCCCGCCGTTCGGGCGGGAGGGGTGGCGTTGGCAGTGAGTTTAGACATCGTCAACGCCTTCAACTCCGTCCCCTGGCGGGCGATACGGGAGGCACTGGTCCATCATAACGTGCCTCCCTATCTCCGTGGTATAGTCGGGGCATATTTGCGCGACAGGACGATTCAATTCGTCGGTCGGAACGGGACTGAGATCCAGAGGGAGCTCTCCTGCGGGGTTCCTCAGGGGTCCGTGTTAGGACCTCTGCTATGGAGCCTCACGTACGATGCGGTCCTGCGGATAAGCCTCCCTCCAGGGGTGAGCGTCGTCTGCTATGCGGACGACACGCTCGTCATAGCCCGGGAGGTAAGTTTCCAGCGGGCGGTACGGCTTGCCGAACTCGGTGTCGCGTGTGTCGTCGCGGCCATAACGAGACTGGGCCTTCGGGTAGCGCCTCACAAGACCGAGGCGCTATGGTTCCACGGCTTACGCCGTAGGGAGGAACCACCCAGTATGTCGATACGTGTAGGTGACGCAGAGGTCAGGGTGGGGCGGTACATGAAGTACCTGGGCCTCACCCTAGATAGCCGATGGGGCTTCGAGGAGCATTTCGAGCGTCTGGCCCCCCGAGTGCGCCGGGTAACCGGTGCGTTACACCGGCTTTTGCCGAATCTCGGGGGTCTCAGGGAAGAAGTTCGCCGCCTCTACGGAGGTGTCGTGCGATCCATGGTCCTTTATGGGGCGCCTGTCTGGTCTGATCGCCTGACGGGCGCCTCCTGCTGCAGAGCTATTTTGAACAGCCTGCAGCGTGTGGTGGCCATTCGGATCACACGAGGATACCGGACGGTATCCTTTGAGGCGGCGACACTCCTGGCGCGCTCCCCGCCGTTTGATCTCCTGGCGGCAGTCGACGCGACGGTTTACACCGAGAAACGCGTCCGTCGGGAGAGCGGTGAGGCGCCAGAGCAGACGCTCGTTGCCTATAGGCGGGATGCACACCGGCGCGTACTAACACAGTGGCGCGCACGGCTGGAGTTGCGCCTGAACGCGCGCCAACGTGCCGTTGGTGCTATCCTGCCTCACCTCGAAGCCTGGTTAGGAAGGAAGGGCGGTTACGTCACCTACAGACTGACACAGATACTCACCGGACACGGGTGTTTCGGTGAGTATCTGTGCCGGATCGGCCGAGAAGCGACGACACATTGTCACCATTGCGGGAGCGACCTGGACTCTGCCCAGCATACGCTGGAGGAGTGCCCGGCCTGGGAGGCCGAAAGACGAGTCCTGGTCGCTGAGATCGGACGGGATCTTTCGCCGCCAGCAGTCGTGCATGCGATGCTGGCTGGCGACTCCACCAAATGGGACGCCGTGGTCTCTTTCTGTGAGGCAGTTTTGCTGCAGAAGGAGGCCGCCGAGCGGGATCGGGAACGAGCCGATCCCGATCGTAGGCGGAGGAGGCGTCGGGGTGGCGGCGGCAACCGTTAGCCCAACTCCCCTCGGGGCCGCGGCGGCAGTGTGAGAAGTGTCCTCTACTGCTGCCCCGTACAAGCGGCTCCGGGATGACAGCGATCTGTTTGTGGCGCAGTCGCTGTGCCGTACTGGCAGGAGTCGGCAATAGGGGAGGGCAATCCAAAGGAGCCCTCCCAGGGCACGTGTCCTGACCACCTGGGACATGACGCAAAAGGGGGTACCGGAGCAGCAAACCCGCGTTCCCGGGACTCCCCCATCAGGCGCCAAAATGAGTCCACGGCAGGTAGGTTTAGTCGGTGCAAGTCCGACATACCCACCCGCAGACACTTTTTGCGGGTGGCATGCGAAGGCATTCCCCCTGCCATACCAAAAAAATAAATAAAAGGGGCTCTACCGGCTTAGTCGCCGAACATCGATTTCTTAAATGGCCTTCAAATAAATAAAGGTTTTAAATGACTTAATCAATCGTTAAATCGGCTTCAACGTTGTCACATGTGCTCATGGAAGCCGTTTTAACGATTGATTAAGTCATTTTAAACCTTTATTTATTTGAACGCCATTTAAGAAATCGATGTTCGGCGACTTAGCCGGTAGAGCCCTTGATGGCGGTTCGTTACTTGTCCCTAGATATTTATTAATTTATTTATATCTAGCTACCTTCTGTTTCAGACCTATATAAATGGGTATGAATGAATTTTAAAATAGCATTTCCTATGATTTAGATGGTCACCGTAGCCTAGTTGGTAGTGCTCCTGCCTACGAAGCTGGTGGTCCTGGGTTCGAATCCCGGTAAGTGCAAATATTTGTGTGATGAGCACGAATATTTGTTTCTGAGTCATGGATGTTTTCTATCTATATAAGTATTTATCTATCTATATATAAGTATGTATATCGTCGCCTGGTACCCATAGTACAAGCTTTGCTTAGTTTGGGGCTAGGATGATCTGTGTGACATTGTCCCCAGATATTATTATTATTATAGTCAGTAACAATATTAATACGTGAAATATTTTTCTTTACATTTTTAGGGCAGAGCTTTGTAGATAAAACCCAAGAAGCGAATGATAAGAAAGATCTTATATTATCTCCAAATGGTACAGTAGCTGGTATGGACATCGATATTAAGTGCTTGATAGACAGTCTAATGGATCTCATCAAGTCCATCTTGGATGGACAAATCAACAACAATCATTTTGTATGTGAGTATGACATTTCAGTTAGTTTTTCACGGTTACCCACAAATGATGGGCCCGTTGGCGTGATTGGTAGATACTTGCCTTTCAAGTCGCAGGTCGTAGGTTCGATTCCCACCCAGGACAGATATTTGTGTGCACGAACCTTTCTATTTGTCCTGAGTCTGTGTGTAATTATCTATATAAGTATGTATTTACAAAAGAAAAGTAGTATATCAGTTATCTGGTTTCCATAGTACAAGCTATACTTAGTTTGGGATCAGATGGCCGTGTGTAAATTATGTCCCAGGATATTATTATTATTAGTATATATAAGCTACTATAAAGTTTCATCAAAATCCGTTCGGTAGTTTTAGCGTGAAAGAGAAACACACAACAACAGCTATACATCAATACTTAGTTCAGCCTTTGAATGAATTTTTTGTGCAAAATGTTGCCGTTGAGAAAAAGTTAATAATAATCAACCTCAAAAAATATTTATTCCGTAAAAATTTTACATTTATGTGAAATCGTATTTTTTTTACCCTACCTTGCAGTGCATGACGTGGCAACTACTGAGGAACACTGCCAGAAATCTCATTAGGAATCCTTTTTTTAAATAAAATATACTTAAGATTAATTACAATCATGTGTGTTGACTCAGAACAACTCAATCCCAAGCACTGTTGTCACTTAAATAATCAGAAAGGAGACGGGGATTTCTGGACCTGACTGTGACTTGAGATATGGTTTAAAAAAAGCGTTATATTTTTCTATTTCAAAGTGTTAAAAATTGACCCAATTTACAATCTGGAAAACGATAAATCTCAAAATAAGTTTAAGTCAAGAATTAAATTGGTTATTGATTATTATAATCGATTAACGGTAATGAGTTCAAACAATGTAATATAAAAACTCTTGCACCAGACAACAGACAACCAATTTAATCATAATAATAATTAAATACATTAACATAATGTCAACAGTAAAAAAATAAAATATCAACAAAATAAATAGAAATCATAATATCGGTTATCGTTCAAATCGATTTATTAGTTATTGGCAACTATATTTTTATCTATGCTGACAGTGACTGGTGACAGATTTTGAATCCTAATCTATGATCGGTCCCTCGTTTCTCGTATCGTTTAGTGCGTGTGTGATTTGAGTATTTTTTATTGTTTTGTTTATATATCCCTCGACAACTGCATTCTCTCTACGGACTTCTGATATTGCTTAACGTGTACGACTTTTGTTCACATACTAGACACGGATGACTATTAAATAGCAATCGCCCTTAAAAATCAGCTGTTTAAAATAGGTTGGTACATAACCTCTCTATTAAGCACTAAATCTTTTATAACTCTGCTCATAGATTAAAAAGATCCATGGATTTTTTAGTGATTGGCTGATAATTTATAGACCCATTAATTGACACCACCTTTATCTTTATACATCCTGGCCCAATATTGTATGACAACGTATCCGGCTCCTTTTGTAATATGCCCTGCTACACAATTTGACTTTAATAATTAACAAATTTAACTAGCCATCTGCGCGGCACAAATTAAACTACTCTAGTGTGTGCGAAAGCACTGGGGCACTTTCTATTCCCACTTGTTTCCACTTTGTATTCCCCAGCTTGAGATTGAGTCCCTCTAAATTAACACATTTAAAAACAATGTTATTTATATTAAGAAAAGCTTCCTCAGTAGCTGCCACGTCATGGACGGTAGGGTAAAAAGATTACAATTCCACATATATTTATAAATTTTAACGGAATCGTACTAATATTATAAATGCGAGACGTTGTGATTGTCGATGTATGGGTGGATGTTTGTTACTCTTTCACGGAACAACTACGGAACGGACTATGATGAAACTTCGTAGTAATATAGCTTATCTACCTTTCCGATTAAAACATCGGGGCACAGCTAGTAAATTTATATATATGAGTTTGAACTTAAAATAAATTTGTTTCTGGCGTTTCTTGGCTCATGTATAGCCTCAGTTAAAAATTAACCTAACTGACATTTCTAGTAGGGAAATACATTTTCTGTTACGCCCGGGTAATTTTTATGTGCAACTAGTTGTGCCCCGTCGATATTCATCGATTTAATAAATTTCGTATCAAATACACTGATCATATTAATATTAAAAAGGCGAAAGTTTGTGAGTATGTAACCTAACCGACATTTCTAGTAGCGAACTACATTTTCTGTGGTAACATTAAAGCACGACCGTCGTTTTAAACACAAGATCCGTTATAATAATAATACTGAATTCATACCTAAATATAAACAGAACCATTCAGACAATATATAGTAAAATATAAATTTCAACAATTAAACCTAAACATAATCTCCTTGACAATAACTTAACACAAGCTAGCTAAATATAGTTCATCACTGGACGCAGTGTTACCAGGACCTCCGGGGACTGGAAATAGCCGCCACCAGAAGAATAGCTAAATATCACTACTATTATAAAATAAATTGTATAAATGTTTTAACATTACGTGTACCTAAATATCTGTAATAAGTAACTGGAAATAATAACTGTATTACTACAAACATGTTCTTATTGTTCTTTACAAGCGCTTTTTTGAAGTCTACGTGAATAAAAACCTTTTTTATTTATTTGTTTTTATTTGTTACGCCCGGGTAATTTTTATGTGCAACTAGCTGTGCGCCGTCGATATTCATCGATTAAATAAATTTTGTATCGAATACACCGATCACACTAATATTAAAAAGGCGAAAGTTTGTGAGTGTGTGACTGTGTATGTTTGTTACTTCTTCGCGTCTAAACGGCTGGAGCGATTTTAATAAAATTTGGTATGGAGTTAGCTGACACCCTGGATTAACACATAGGGTATAATTTATAAAGTTTAACGCGGGTAAATCCGCGGGGCACAGCTAGTAAATGAATATTTAATAAGTTTTTTTGATTTATATTTACTTAATACCATTTGTATTTTACAGTAAATTGGAAAGCCATCGTTAAATCCATTGTCGGCAGCATGTCAACATTCATGAAGTGTATTTCTATTTAATGAATTGAATTACTTACATATTTGTTGTTTTATTGCTATTACTAGCAACCCGCCCCGGCTTTGCACGGGTATTAAACAAACATTTCTAAGTCTAGTTATAATTTTTTACACACACACACACACACTCTCCCATACATACTTTCTCGTTTTTTCGTCGGGTCATTAAAAAAGAGTAAAATGAAGAAAATTCGAATATGAAAAAATATATATTTTTGTTAATGTTATCGCGATATTTTTTGTAGATAATTAATTATATAGAGAGACCTAATTTCAACATTAACAATTACCCGTCCTGCAGCCGAGTGCCCGGAGTACCTTTTACCGCTGCATGTTTCCGCCGTGGTCGAGGGTTCAAATCACGCTCAGCCGTGAATGTGATTTTTGTAAGATTTTAATTTCTTATACACGTAATATAATAACCATTAGAGTGTTGACGACGTGTAAGAAACAGACTAATACACAATAATAGAGAAAGCCATAAGAGTATAAGTGTAACCATAGTTTGTAGAAAACAAATCTGTTACGAAAAATGGATATTGATAGTAGTAATATTACTAATCGGAAGCCATTAAAACTACGCAAAACGAGTTCTCTAACTGACTTAACTGATGAAAAAACTTTATTTGATACTTCAATGTTAAGCATACCCGACAGCCTACATAACAACAGTGAGATTTATATTATTAACGGTTTGAATGAACAAATAAAAACATTAAAAATTCAATTAATGAGCGCCCATCAAGAAATTGAAAATTTAAATAGTGAGAACTCTCGATTAATCTCAAACCTAGAAACCTCTTTAAAAACAATTGAAACTTATAAAACAATATGTTCGACGCCAGATAAGAAAAATAACACACCAAGATCCTCCCGTAAAAAGATACCGAGTCACCATAGCTCCTCACCAATCACCTACAGCAATGACTCGAGGATTTTGGACAACTTCCAGAAAAAGGCAAAAATAAACCATATACATAAGGAAACACAAACCCCCAACATGTCTATTAACAAATTGTCACCTAAGAGACAAAATAAAACAAATATACATCACTGTACAATTGCTACCAAAAAATCATCAGGCATTACATCAAAACCAAAAAATAAATTAAGTATTATAAGCAGTGATTGCACAAAGGGAACTCTAGCTTTGGTCGAAGATGTATTTTCAATATATTTCAATTACTGTAATTATATATTGCCAAATAATACTTTAAACAAGCTTTTGAGCACCATAGAACACAAATTACAAGACTACAGACTGAATGATTATTGTCTGATATTTATTGGAGAAAATGATCTCAAAAATGGTGACTATACGCTAGAAAATTTAAATAAATCGTTGAAAAACCTTATTCACACAAATATAGTCTTATGTGCTCCGACGTATATAAAAGGAGCTCTGATCTACAATTGTAAAGTTGAAGTATTCAATAACCTTCTCTCTATAGACATACATAGTAACAAAAATACATACTTTTTTGACAGTAACGACACTCTTACACATGACATGTTTTCCCACAATACAGGGAAAATAAACAAATACGGATGGAAAAACATTTATTCACAAATTATGTCTAAAATGAAGCTAGACTACGAAATATTCTGCTCCAAAGGTGATCTCAACGTTGAAATCGGTCAAACGATCTCAAGCTCAAATGTTAAACACATACATCAAACAACAAAGGATAATATAGATAACATCGAGTGTCTGCAGTTTTTTCGGTCATAAATATATAAATATATTGCACCAAAATATTGCTGGTATGAGAAGCAAAACCAGGGAACTTTCCGTATGTTTACAGGAACTGACTGATAAAAAAGCCGATATAGACATACTTTGCGTGACAGAACACTTTATGAGATCCGGCCAGGAAGACATCTGCACAATCCCAAATTTTTACTTAGCCGCATATTACAGTAGACAACTTTCTAACAGAGGAGGCTCGTGCATATTTGTCAAGAAAGGACACAAATGGAAAACGATACCTGAATCAATAACGATACCCATTTCCTCTAGTTTTGAGTGCTGTGCTATTGAATTACCCATGCTTTGTATTATTGTTGTGTGTTTATATAGAGTTCCTCAAGCTGGTAATCTTAATATTTTCTTTGATGGACTCGATAAGCTACTACGAAATTTAAATAAACATTACAAAAGACATAAAATTATAATAGCGGGAGATTATAATATTAATGTATCAATTAATAACAATATTACATGTGAATTTGAATGTCTATTGCTAAATTATAAAATCAGATTAGAATTAAAGGAGCCAACCAGAAAGAGTAGTGGAACTTGTATTGACAATTTTGCACATAATATTAAACATAAATGTAAAGCGAGTGTAATAGATTTAGCGTTGTCTGACCACACTGCCCAATTATTGAAATGCCCTGTTAAAAAAATATGTCTCATTAAGCAGTGGACAATCATGCGCAGGGACTATTGTAAAGAAAATCTTTTAAAATTTAAACACTGTATGGACAAACTAAGTTTTTCCGATATGTATATTCCTGAAGACCCAAATACGGCATATAATATTTTTTATGATCAATTTAAGCTGTTTTATAATCTATGTTTTCCCTTTAAACTTATAAAAATACATGCACACAGAAAACCTAGATGGATATCTCGTGGGATAAAGACATGCAGCATAAATAAAAGAAAAATCTTGTGGCAGTATCGGAAAAATCCAAATACGACCAATAAAGATGTTTTTATAAAATATTCTAGAACTTTTAAGAAAATAATAAAATTGACGCAGCTAGCTCAAAATACTTGTGCTATAAATATGTCACAAAATAAAGCGAAAACAGCATGGGGTATTATTAATCACTCAAAGCAAAATACACCACGTGAATCAATAAGTTGTCTCAAAATACAAGGTGAAACCGTTACTGAGCCTCAAAATATATGCAACGCTTTCAACAATTATTTTATTGATGCCATAGTCCCTATTAATACTCTTAACAAAACCCAGTATTCGTCACATATGAAGTCTTGTACAAAATCGATATTTATGAAACCCTGCTCGCCCCTAAATGTATTGCAAATTATTAGGAGACTCAAGAATACAAATAGCGTGGGGCATGATGAAATATCAACTAAGGTGGTAAAATTTGTGGCTAGTTACATTTGTCAACCCATCAGTCACCTGATAAATCTAAGCATAGAAATGGGAGCTTTTCCTGACCAATTAAAAATCGCGATTATAAAACCTTTGTATAAAAAAGAGTGTAGAGACAATATGGCTAACTATAGGCCTATAGCCTTAGTACCTATTATTTCAAAAATATTTGAAAAACATCTTTATAACGAGATCAATGGTTATATCGAAAAAAATTGTATTTTGGCAAAAGAGCAAAAGGGTTTTAGATGTAATAAGACAATAAGTATGGCCATTTATGACTTCTTAAAAGTTATAATGAATAATGTTGACAATAGAGTACCTGTCTGTTCTATATACATGGATATGACTCAAGCCTTTGATTATGTGGACCACGATACGCTTCTGTCAAAGCTTAATTCATATGGAATGCGTGGCAATGTATTAAATTTAATTGAATCCCATCTAAAAAACCGTAAACAACATACGGAGGTGACTAGAATAAATGCTATAACAAAAAAAGAAGAAATATATCGATCGGGGGCACGTGAAATACTATACGGAGTTCCCCAAGGCAGTGTACTTGGGCCACTCCTGTTCATACTATACATAAATGATTTACCTAAAGCAACTAAAAATCCAATATCTCTTTTTGCAGACGATAGCACAGTAACAATTAAATTAGAAGATAAAGATACCTATGAGTCTGACATAAATAGTACACTTAACTCTATTGTTGAATGGTTAAATGCAAATAATCTTAAGATAAATACTAAAAAGACGCACATAATGCATTTTAGCCAACGCATTCAAACAATGGATCGTTTAAATGTTATGATTAGTGGTCAACACACAAAAGAAATAGAATTTACTAAATTTTTAGGATTGATTATAGATAAAAAATTAACTTGGAAGCCCCATATAGAACAACTATGCAAAAAGGTTAGCAAATCTGTATATGTATTATATGAATTGGCACAAGTAGTGACTGTAAATGCTCTTTTGTCGGCTTACCATGGCTTGGTTGCGTCGGTCCTAAGGTATGGACAAATTTTTTGGGGTAACTCAACAGATAAAATGATTATCTTTAAGGCGCAAAAACGATGTATACGCGCAATGTTTCATCTAAAAACTACTGACAGCTGTATGCCCTATTTTAAAAAACATAGTATTTTAACTCTGCCTTCTCTCTATATATTTGAAACAGCGATTTTCGTAAAATCTAATTTAAATTTATTTAAACTGGCTTCTGAGTCTTCAATTCGAGAGCAAAGAGATAAAAGTCGTCTATGTACACATAAGGCAAGGACTGCTCTAATACATAACAGTATTTTCTGTATGGCTCCGAAAATTTACAATAAACTGCCGAAAACTCTTAAGGAGACAGAAATGGCCATATTTAAGACTAAATTAAGAGAGTTGCTTGTTGAAAAGTGTTATTACAGTGTCAGGGATTTCTTATCGGATAAATTGTAATATTAGTTTGAATTTTGATTTTTATATTTTAAATTTTGACATTTATTTTTATTCATTTTTGACGTTTTGACATTTTTACTTTTAGACATATCTCTACTTATGACGACATTTTTCTACATGTATTATCGATAAAACAAATATTGTAATTAGACTGTTAGAATTATAAACTGATTTGCATACCTAGTGTGGTTATAATACAGCGTACTTATAATTATATCATGTAACCAACTCTATGTACCTTACCTGTATTATGCGAATAAATGAATATGAATATATGTTCTGCAAAGACGTAGTACATTATTTTCTTCTATAATCAATAGTTTACGCAGCGCAAGTGATGTAAGAAAGTTTATTGGTATTTTTTTACATCTTGGGTAACATTATTGGAGTTTTAGTATAGATCCCTAACTATTTTGAAAATTTAATGTAGCATATGACCACCGTAGATAGTGTAGCTACCTAACAGTGAACGAATTTTTCAATTCGGTCGATTAGTTTCGGAGTCTATTCAATACAAACAAACAAAAAAACAATCAAATCTTGCTCTCTTTATAATATTAGTGTAGACTAGCTGTGCCCGCGACTTCGTCCACGTGTTAATTAGTTTATTTCGTTTTTTTTTTTTTTGTAAAAAAAGACTTTTTCTAAAATAAAATTAGCCTAAGTTACTCCTTATTACATCAGCTACCTGCCAATAAAAGTCCCGTCAAAATCGGTCCAGCCGTTTCAGAGATTAGCCGGAACAAACAGACAGACAGACAGACAAAAATAGTAAAAAATGTTATTTTGGTGTATGTACCGTATATATATTCATATTTATGTAGTAAAAACCGGTTATTTCAATATTACAAACAGACACTCCAATTTTATTTATTTGTATAGATGTATAGATTATTTGTATAGATAAAACGTTGTCATAAATGTCTAATGGCGTGTTGGTCTAGAGGTTAGTAAGCCTATCTGCTAAGCCAGAGATCGTGGTATCAATCGGCGGCTATTCTCAATGAAGATTAGCCAATTGGCAGGACATATTATAGTGCACAAGTGTGTGCGCAAACACAGGGGCACTTTCTATTTCATCACTCTCATGATCCGATGGGACGATTAGCGACACGACCGGAAAGAGGTATACTTTACAATACATACATAGACTCACGCCTGTTTCCTGGAGGGGATGGCAGAGACAACGGATTTCCATTTACGGATTAACATTAAATATAATAATAAAGAAATTGCTGTTGGGAACCTTAGACTTGGCTCAACTTTGTCCAGAGATTTCATTACTTTTTAGAAATAAACAAGCAGTTCCATCGAGACTTGGCTATTTTTTACAGAATGTTTTTGGTGGGATATACTATTCTCAAGACAGGCCAGGTCAGAAGTATCCTAAACCGGCGAGCATATATGAAGAATATAATGACAGTAAAGGCAAAAGAGGTGTGCAAAGATCGTGACAAATGGGAATCCGTTGTCTCTGCCAACCCCTCCGGAACACAGGCGTGAGTCTATGTATGTATTGTAAAGTATATTTTAATATAACCATGCTGCTATTTTATGCGACGAATAGTGAAACATACCTTGAGCATTCTCATAAGTCCTTCGAGCTGGTGCATGAGATGTTTGCGGGATTCCTGTAAGGACGACAGGTGACCTTCGAGCTCGTCTTTCCGCTGCCGCAACAGTCGCAGCTCCGACACGAGGGGCGTAGGACCCGCACCGGTCCCTGCGCTCGCTTCTGCTTCTTGTTGACGTCTGCCAGATAACAGACAGTCATTTAGTCTTACTGTTGAAACCTGCTTTTGAAAGCACTGGCATGGATGCGAATAGCGCAAGACCGGCAATTGACAACATTTCTAAACTGACACCACCTTAAAACAAAAATACCATTTCTTTATTTTTGTATCCTGAGTTAAAATATATTTTTTTTTATTTCTTCATTTCTGAGGAAAAAAATAAAAACTAAAAAAGGTGTGATGACGTCACTTATACGTCGGACGAGGTAGTTTCCTTTGCCAAAGCATTCCAATGTTTTAAACGAAAACATTAATGTCAAAAAAGACATGTCAAATTGTCAATTGTCACTCGCGGTTTTAAATTTCGACACTTTCATGGTGATTTAATGAAACATAATAAGGATAATAACACTGGAAACGAATTTAATATTGACGATTTTAATTTAATTTGAAAACATTAAACAAACGTAAAAAAGTTTAGGCGCAAACGAGTTTGACAAGACAGTGATTTTTCTTGACGGGTTACATTAAAGCAAAGATCGATAGCTATCCCACCGTATGTATGACGTCATTTGTCGCTTACGTCTTTTTAGAATACATCGAATTTCAAAGTTGAAATTATGAATGAAAAGTTCATAATTTCGCAAAAAGAAAAGATATGTGTGCCCTAGTTTTGGATTTACTTTTACATAACGCAATAATATATGCCAGTTAAAAATATGAAATGTTGTCAATTGTGCAGATCTTTGGGGCAGGCCTTTGTCCAGCAGTGGACGTCTTTCGGCTGATAAGATGATGATGATTTATTTTCTTCCCACTCCTATTATGGAGAGTTTAAAGTAATCGTTTAAAGTGACTGATAGCCCTTTTACCTATTTTAGCGAAAATTTATGAAAGGATCATGCACACGCGTCTAACAAATTTTATCGATAAGTTCCAAATTTTCAAACATGAACAGCATGGATTCCAAAAAAGAAAATCGACAACCACAGCGGCATTCAATTTAATTAACCTAGTTACTAATAATATTGACCAGAGTATTCCCACAACAGTTGTATTTTTTGACATGTCAAAGGCTTTTAACTTTGTATCGCATGAGCTACTACTAAAAAAATGTGACAAATATGGAATACGCGGTAAAGCAAATAGACCGCAATTTGTAGAAATAACTGTAGATAAACCAAACCAAAACGGTGAACTGTCATTTAGATCGAAATTGGGTTACAGCTGTACAGGGGTTCCACAGGGCAGTATTCTAGGCCCCCTACTCTTTTTGATATATATCTGTGGCGTCACATATATATATATATATATATATATATATAGACATATTAATTTTATATAATTTATTTAAAGTAAATTCATATTTTATTTACTGTACGAAAATCCGGACAGACAGATTTTATTACGTATAAGTAAGATAACTGGTGCAGCGACCTGAGTTTACGCACGGTCCCGCCGTTGCCACGGGGGCGCTAGTTCCGCGCGGCTGCGCATGCGCCGGCCGCCGACCAGTTATCTTACTATCTCGCACGCGACACCTGTGTCAAATTATCTGCGCTTATTTTATACGCGATCAACACTAGTCCGCAAAAATATTGTTCGTGTCTATCTGTATGTACTCTTACTGCTTCTGTTCTGTGCTGTATTGTGTATCTTCTGTGCCTATGCAATAAACTATTCTTCGGTGACGTGTGTGTTTCCTGTATTTCCTGACGTACGTCACTGCTACCTGCTTCCTGCATCTACGAGCTACCGCTAAGGTATTCCCGCTTAGTACCTCGCACTGAACTTCTAAAATATCAATGACTTAACAGAAGTAACTGACCATCCCTGCATACTCTTTGCAGACGATGTTTCCGTAATTTTCCCTAAAAATAAAGAAGACTACAATATGGAAATAACTAATACTGTAAGCAAAATAATAACTTGGATGGAAAAGAATAACCTTAAACCTAATATAAATAAAACCAAATACGTACAATTTTGTAACAAAATTGGAATAAAATAGATTTAAACATCATCTATAAGAATAAAGAAATACAACTATCAGATAGCATGCGTTTTCTGGGGATAGTTTTATATGAGAGGTGTTCTTGGATTTATCATATTGATAGGATATGTGGTAAACTCAGTACGTTTGCTTATGCTCTATGCCGTATATCTAACCTGACTAGTAGACAAGCCACATTACAGGCTTATCATGCATATGCTGGTTCAATACTGCGTTACGGTATATTGGTATGGGGAAACTCTGTGCATATCGAAAGAGCTTTTATCGCACAAAAGAGGTGCATACGTGCGATTTGTAACGTAGACCCACTTACATCCTGTAAACCACTGTTCAGGAAGCTTAGAATACTCACATTAACTGGTATTTATGTTGAGGAAACATGTAAATTTACCAAATCTCACCCGGACATGTTTGAAAATCTGGGAGACAAATGTAACTACAGAACTCGATATCCTAATAAATTAATTATTCCTAGAATGAGAACGGAACTATATAGACGAAGATGTTATCCAATGTGTGTTCGGATTTATAACAAGCTTCCTGACCAAATTAAGGTTCTTCCAATGGGTCGATTCAAAAAAACTTTACGCAATTGGTTAATTGAGAATTCCTTCCATACTGTAAAGGAATTCCTGCAGGCCAAATAATTGTCTTCACAAATTTGCATGTCATTATTATATGATTAGATATGTTAAGCTACTTTTGTGCTACCAATATAAGACCTTTTAAAACCATATTTACTTGCAAATAAATCTTTGACTTTGACTTTGAATCTTTTAGTTAAATTATTATATTGTTTACACACCCCTGTGACTCTCTGTCTTGACATGGTACTATTACTATAAAGAACATCTTCTCCTGAATTACCTAAGCTTTTATTTATCAGCTTCCAATATTACTACCCTGTCTGGACGTTGAGTTCCCAGACTTACAGATCGAATGTTATAGATAGGAATGAGTATGGTTCTCAAAAAACATTTTATACAATGAAGGATCTGTTCATTGACCAAGAAAGAAGAATTGACATTTAACTATATTTTATTTAATATATCTCTTGAAATTATTAGCGTGATATAATGACAGTAAACGAGGCAAAAGAGGTCTGTAAAGATCATGACAAATGGAAATTCGTTGTCTCTTGCCTACCTACATGCTGCCGCTCGGCTAGTCCCAAAAGATCTGAATTTTCTCCAAAAACTCAATCGTATGAAAGTCGCTGAGGACATGGTAGAACGAGTCAATTCCGACCCAACATTCATGAAACGCATTGTTACTGGTGACGAGACGTGGGTTTACGAGTTTGACATGCAAACTAGTCAACAAGCTTCGGAGTGGCGCCTTCCAACTGAACCGAAACCGAAAAAACCACGCCAAAGTCGATCAAAAGTCAAAGTCATGTTGACTGTTTTCTTTGACTATCGCGGTGTTGTGCACTCTGAATTCTTACCGGAAGGTCGAACGGTAAATAAAGAATATTATTTGAGTGTTATGCGGCGTTTAAGAGAGCAAATTCGACGAAAAAGGCCAGATTTGTGGAAAGAAAATTCTTGGATTTTGCAACACGATAATGCGCCTTCGCACAAGGCCATCATTGTGAACGAATTTTTGACCAAACGCTCAACAAATACCATCCAGCAAGCACCATATTCACCAGATATGGCTTCAGCTGACTTCTTTCTTTTTCATAAACTCAAATTACCACTTCGTGGTACCCGTTTTCAATAGGTAGAAGACATAAAGGAGAATTCGCGGCGAGAACTGAACTCAATTCCAAAAGCACCGTTAAAAAAATGTTTTGATGAATGGATTATTCGTTGGCGTAAGTGTATCGTTTCTGAAGGAGAATACTTTGAAGGTGATAAAATAAATTTGGATGAATAAAAAACATTTTGTATATTATTGATCTTTTCCCGGTACTTTCTTGACAGAGTAGTATGTTGTATAATTGTATCACAAGTAGTGGAAAAATACCCATAAAACTGTACAAATCAAACCATACTTCTTTGAGAAATAGTTTTTTTTGCGCTCCTTTGCAAACTATATGAGCTGATTGTTTCATAGGCCAATTAAGCTCGTGATGAAATTTTTAAGTGGAAACACAGATAGGTAGGCATCAATATATAAACAATATATATTATTTAAATATCAACAACAATCAATACCATGCATACTTGTAAGTTGGGTAGTTACTACATAAGTGCTATTAGTGTAATTAGTGTATTAGTGTAATTTGTATTGTTTCTATATAATTATTCTGTTGGTATGCTAAATAAATAAATATTAATTAATCTTTACACTACGCAACTGACCTGAGTCTGGCAATTTCTCTCATGATCTCTCTGTTCTTAGCTTCGAGCTGCGTGATCAGTTCCCGTTGCTGCCTCGCCGCGTCCACTTCAGAACCTTCTGAAGAGGAACGTCCTAATTCTGGCGTAAGAGATGCTGATCTACCGGCTCGGGGCTGAAAATGATACGCTTATTAAAGTCGCTTAACTACCCAACCTGCTGTGCGGTGACGGCATAGAATATCATCACTCCATCTCATCTCGTGGGGGCGTAGTAATCAACCGAGGGAATTTATATCAGAGAACGGGCAGCAGCGTTTTTCTGTGAACTGTGATCAAACTGCGATCGCCGACCCGTCTGCCAAGCGTGGCGATTTTTTTTTAGTTTTTTTTTTCTTTTAAAGATAACGCCCGCACTAGGGAATCTATACCCTGTGTCGCGGGGTACTTTACAAAGATATAATAGACGGACACAAATTACATCCAGACTCAGAACAACTATTCATGGGTCACAGAAATAGTTGTTCGGCGCGGGACTCGAACCCGCGACACGAAGCGACGAGGCGACTGTCTTAGCCGCTGCGCCACATGGTATATCCCCACCTCCCATTCTTTGGGGAGGCTTTTGTCCAGCAGTGGACGTACTTTGGCTGACATGATGATGATGATTTTGATGAACTACCTGACCGTCAGAAAACCCTCTACTCCAAAACTATAATTACATCATTATGGAAAAGAGCTAATACTCTTACACTGGTGGACCGATATTAACCAAACATAGCTAAGACCCACCGCAGGGAAACTAACTTTCCCAAATGAAAAATCGAAATGGGTTGATCCGTTTGAGAGTTACGATGCCACAGACAGAGACATCGACAGACATAGACGGCAAACTTATTTAGCCTTTTGCGTCAGGGGCTAATGAAAGTCAAACTACATACATCCTGGGTAAAATCGAATAAGTAACAACCCTAAATACGAATAAACGATTTTTATTTTATTTAGAAGTTATAGATATCAGATTTATATAATATAAACTATACAACTATATTAATACATTGTGAGTGAATCTGAAATCCAGTTACAGCTGTACACAACACTTGTAGTAAGTAGACAATACTTTGTTGTAAGTTAAATTAGAGTTAATCAGAAGGAATACCATTTAGTTAAAAAGTACAATTAGATGTAAGTAAATTACTATTACATTTTGTTATATTGAAGTAGAAAATATTTGAATGTGCTGAATTTGTCATGGCATGGCATGTCAATATATCTATGGGTGAGCAAATAGCATTATAATTTCTACACATTGTATAAAGTGGGTTATTATGAGATACATTTTTACTCGAAGGTACATTGAACAGTCGTAGAATACGAACAGATCGCAATAGTATTTTAATGTTTACGATTTCAACGAGACAACTATCTAATGAACCATTTATAATTTTGCGGAGTGTGCATAAGTCGCTTATCCATCTTCTACTTTCTAGCGTTGGCAAAGATTACACAAATGATTTGAAAATATACTGAAATCCAAGGAAGGGTCTATGAAACTACGGCGCTGGATTTATTTGGCTTTGTCTCGAATTCTAGTTGGCCAGTTTTGGCCAAAGTGGTTTTGGTTGGACAACAGTAAAAAAATAGACATAGGCACTACTGTAACCAATCCATGTACCGTTATACAGGGGTATGTGCGGGCGATGCCTTTAAATAATATAGTATTTTATATTTACAGCCCAGTTGCTTGCCTTTCACGCCGCAAGCCGTGGGTTCGATTCCCACCCAGGACAGATATTTGTGTGCATGAATATATCTATCTGTCCTGAGTCTGAGTGTTAATCTATATAAGTATGTATTTATAAAAGAAAAGTATGCAGTTATCTGGTTTCCATAGTACAAGCTCTGTTTAGTTTGGGATCAGATGGCGTCTAGTCTCAATGAATATTATAATGCTGGACATATTATAGTGAACAAGTGTGTGGGCGAACACGAGGCACTTTCTGTTCCATCACTCTCATGATTCGATGGCCGAATAGCGGCACGACTGGAAAGAGGTCAGGTATAGGACCAATGGCTTTAAGTACTCTCCGAGGCACGAAGGTATAGTACCGCCAACTCCCAGACTTCAAGCTGATTCTGCGAAATTTTGCTTTTTACAGAAAATTCCCAAAATCACTTTTGACTCGACCCGGGATTTGAACCCAGGACCTCGTTACAGCGGTTGAACACGCTACGGCTAGATCAATACTAATACTAACCATAGTTCTATTTTCATGCGCAAGCCTTGCTGCATATCTCGCTATGAGGCGATGTTCATCGTCCACTCCGCGAGACAAATGTTCCGCTATACCTAAACACAAAATACATTATTAATAGGAAATCATAGGAATTGCATCTCGACTCTCTTGCTCTCCACGCAAACAACAAAACCATAAACTCCAGAATTCATTTTCTACTATTACTTTTAGTTGGTCCTTCGAGCCGAATACACTGAATCGAGCAGCCGGACCCGACTGCCGAAAACAAAAGACAGTCAATTTCTAGTTTTAATTTTTTTAAACCAAAAAAAAAATAAAATTAGGTTACTAAACTTTTTAGATTTATTGAAAAACAGTAATGCGTAACTTAAGTAATTCATTTTATGTTGGATTCGGCCAAAAGTTTTGCTTACATGAGGTAACGAAGAGAGGGTAAATTATAGTTCCTCATTATGTTAGCTCCTTACTATGTTTTAATCATTTAAATTCTGATTTAATAATAGTCATATTATTTTTTTTATTATATTTGTAATATAATGTTCAGTTTCTATATTATATCCCAAGGTTATCTGGTAGAGATCGTTTTATGCTAGTTCTATAAACTCTTCCAGATAAAATAGCAGTAGGTATGCAACAAGAGATAGAACAAAGTGATATATCTATAAGTAAAATAATTTTTAATATATTTAAACTATAAAAAAATATTATCTATTTAAGAATTGAAAGAAATATTATAAATTTCTGCAGACAACAATTAAATCACACTAATATTATAAAGGTGAAAGTTTGTGAGTGTATGTTTGTTTCTTCTTCGTGGCTAAACGGCTGGAGCGATTTTAATTAAATTTGGTATGGAGTTAGCTGACACCCTGGATTAACACATAGACTATAATTTATAATGTTTAACGCGGGTAAAACCACGGAGCACAGCTAGTAGTAACTAAAACATATTAATTTTAATAACATATTTGTTATGGCGTTTATATATTGCTCACAGTTGTTCAAGTTTAACCTGTTTTGTTATCGTTTTCTGTCTCACAATTTTGACCGAACTAATTGCGAACCGAAATAAAAGCGTGATACAATAAAATCAGATACTGTCAGCCGCTTCAGTGGAATGCGACCGGCATAGTTAACGTGCCACTTATCACTGAGTTAATTTAAGAAAAGGTTCCAATACAGCCATCATCAGGGCAAGCTTAGTATACTCACTACGGTGTGTAGATCGGGAAGACCGTGAATCCAGAGATCCAGTGTTCACGTATCCCGCCCCGTATTCGGGGAAGCCATTGTGAGCTGGTACTGGAGACGGCGGACTGTAATAAAAACGATATCTTTACTGGAATAGAAGGAAGGAAGAATGGCTTAGTGGTAATAGTAGCCTCCTCACTTGCCCTTGCGTTTCGGACCCCAGAGCGTGAGACAAATATTTCTGTGGCCCATATATGTTTCCGAGTCTGGTTGTGTTTTGTGTCCGAGACTTGCATGTTTGTAAAGTCCTCAGCCATACAGGGATTTAAGACCTTGCAGCAAGAGTTAAGTTAATAAAAAAATACTTGCGTAGTTTGATAAGAATCACAATCGAAAACTTATCACAAAACCCTTTCAGCATAGCAAGCAACCCCTCTAGCAAACCCCTCCAAATAGTAACGTTTGTCGGAATACCTGCCTACGTCCCGCAGTGAACGATATCAGGTTGATGATGTGAACAAACCGGTTTCCGAAAAAGGTTTAGCACCATAGACCTCAACGACAATAAGGTTATAAGTTTAATTTTTTGTGAGCCTAATATGTGTTTGAAATTTGTCTGGTAAGAAAAACTCTCAGTGTTCATCTTGGTTCTGATACCTTGATGCATTACACTGCTGTACCTCAAAGAATACTTAAAGCAGGTCGCTCCTGGACGGTACTCGATGAAGGCGATCCACTTCGGGCGAGTGGAATGCACTGTGTTACTCAGGTTATGTAGTCGGCTAGTATAACGCTGGACTCACACAATGTGGCTCAGGTTGAGCGTGCGCTCCGGCTGGTCGGGGTAGCGCGGGAGCTGCGCGCGCGCACGCTCGGGCACGCAGCGGAATGACTTGCGGAGTGTCGCGCCGATTTGCTTCGATGGCGATTTCTGGACACAATTATAATTATACAGTAACCTTTTATTTGACAAACGAAAACACGTACAAACAGTCGTGGTCAAGTAATTAGGGACATTCAAGATAGTGAAGGGCTATAACCGGTTATGTACATATAAATATAAAACAAGAAAAAAAGCAACTATTATTTGCATAATGTGGTCCGATTATTATGCTATAAATGGCTGTAAATAAAAGATTAAATAAATAGAAAAAGTATTTAATATCAAAGATTAGACATGTATTAAATATTAAGGTACAATTCTGTAGTGGACATTTAATTAAGGACAGTAAAGTATAATGAAAAATACAGTTAAACAAAACAAGAATCTGCAGTGGTATAATATCTTTAACAGCTCCATTTTATTACATGTAAAATCAGTACCCAGTAGCATAACCTTTGTTAGTAATTACCGCGTGAAACCGATGTGGCATAGACATTATCAGTTTCTAACATGTTTCGACAGGAATGTTTGCCCATTACGATAAGTGGCAACATTTTTCTTGATTTCGTGCCAAAGGTGCTCAATTGGGTTGAGGTCCGGGCTATTTACTGGCCAATCTAGCACCGATACAGACTGACTGGTAAGATAGACATGACTGAATGGGCGGTATGTTTCGGGTCGTTATCCTGCTGAAACGTCCATATAATAGGGAGATGCTCCTCAGCGTAAGGAAGCATAGTTTCTTCCAATATTGCCTTGTATTGATGTTGGTCTAAGTTACCCTGAACTTCCTCACAGGTCCCACTCCACGTCCAGAAAATGAACCCCACATTTTAATGTTTCCACCGCCATGTTTCACCTGATTTTTTGTGAATCTTGGATTCATTTCCGCTTTTACAGGACGCCGTACATATTGCCTTCCATCTGAAGAAATCAAATTAACCTTGGTCTCGTCAGAGAAAAGTACATGTTGGCATTGGGCGTAGGTCCAATGTCCATATTTACGTGCAAACGCCAAACGAGCATTTCTATGTTCTTTCTTCAACAACGGTACTATGCGAGCCACTCTTCCGAACAACACTGCTTCTACCAAACGTCGTCGAACGGTCCTTGCAGATACACCGGCTCTTTCGTTTGCCCCAAACACTTCGTGTTTAATTAAAATGGAGCCTAGAAACGGATCTTTCTTAGCTAACCTAGTTTTCATTCTATCTTCTTGCGGAGTCGTTTTTCTCGATCTTTTTGTTCTGGACACAATTATAATTATACAGTAACCTTTTATTTGACAAACGAAAACACGTACAAACAGTCGTGGTCAAGTAATTAGGGACATTCAAGATAGTGAAGGGCTATAACCGGTTATGTACATATAAATATAAAACAAGAAAAAAAGCAACTATTATTTGCATAATGTGGTCCGATTATTATGCTATAAATGGCTGTAAATAAAAGATTAGACATGTATTAAATATTAAGGTACAATTCTGTAGTGGACATTTAATTAAGGACAGTAAAGTATAATGAAAAATACAGTTAAACAAAACAAGAATCTGCAGTGGTATAATATCTTTAACAGCTCCATTTTATTACATGTAAAATCAGTACCCAGTCAGTAGCATAACCTTTGTTAGTAATTACCGCGTGAAACCGATGTGGCATAGACATTATCAGTTTCTAACATGTTTCGACAGGAATGTTTGCCCATTACGATAAGTGGCAACATTTTTCTTGATTTCGTGCCAAAGGTGCTCAATTGGGTTGAGGTCCGGGCTATTTACTGGCCAATCTAGCACCGATACAGACTGACTGGTAAGATAGACTTGACTGAATATGCGGTATGTTTCGGGTCGTTATCCTGCTGAAACGTCCATATAATAGGGAGATGCTCCTCAGCGTAAGGAAGCATAGTTTCTTCCAATATTGCCTTGTATTGATGTTGGTCTAAGTTACCCTGAACTTCCTCACAGGTCCCACTCCACGTCCAGAAAATGAACCCCACATTTTAATGTTTCCACCGCCATGTTTCACCTGATTTTTTGTGAATCTTGGATTCATTTCCGCTTTTACAGGACGCCGTACATATTGCCTTCCATCTGAAGAAATCAAATTAACCTTGGTCTCGTCAGAGAAAAGTACATGTTGGCATTGGGCGTAGGTCCAATGTCCATATTTACGTGCAAACGCCAAACGAGCATTTCTATGTTCTTTCTTCAACAACGGTACTATGCGAGCCACTCTTCCGAACAACACTGCTTCTACCAAACGTCGTCGAACGGTCCTTGCAGATACACCGGCTCTTTCGTTTGCCCCAAACACTTCGTGTTTAATTAAAATGGAGCCTAGAAACGGATCTTTCTTAGCTAACCTAGTTTTCATTCTATCTTCTTGCGGAGTCGTTTTTCTCGATCTTTTTGTTCTGGACACATTTAAAGCTGTGTTATAGCAATGTTGCACTGCATTGCATACCATAGTTTTTGAACAATTTAAATGTTGTGCTATCCTTCGGTATGACCAACCACGCTCGACAAACTTCATGATAATTTTTCCTAGTGTTGGATCGCAACTTTTATTTTTGCCCATTTTTCTTCAAAATAATTCTCTAAACTTAATATAAAAAATCTGGATTGCCGCCAAAACGACCACGAAACAATAAAAAAGAAACAAAAAAGTATTAAAATTCCAATTTTGAAATTAGAACCCAATACCTCAGTGTCCCTAATTAAATGGCCAGCCAGCATTCTTTGAACAAAAAGCACTATGATAATCTATCACCTATACTGTAAAGAGGTTTAACGTTTAAGAAGTTGTTATTGTTTGTATAATCGCGCACATAAATGACTAATTACACTTACATGTAAAAAATATGGAATATTGTTAAGACTCGCTGGAAAATAAAAAAATAATTCACAATTTGGCTTAACCCGTGGCGCGTTTCCCGCTCAAAACATCGAAAATACGCCGAGCCTTTCGTTCGGTTTACGAGTTAAATTAGCCCGTCGACTCGACTCGATCGACAAGAAGTGATATTTTAGGTGTTTCATCATAATTATACTAAACATGTTATATATCATTATTAAGCTAGTTATATGAGCTACTGAATACAAGTAATAACTTAGTCAGTGCGTTATGCTTATAAAGCATAAATCCGAGTTATTTGCGACGTTTTTACTTTTTTTCATGTGGTGGTCACATTGGTATACTCATTTTATTACATTATCGCAATTTTTTGACATAAAACAACTATCTGTATCAATCGTCCATATTCCGAACATCAGTTTAAGCACACAATTTTTTTTCTGTACACTGTAATAAAACCATAAAAACAATTTACCTACGCTATAAAATCAAACACGCAACGGACTTTTTTGAGTCTGGACACCTTCTTTTGAAAACACGTAATTATCGCCTTTATATAGTATTTACCGAGGCATGTTATATATAAAAATAATCCTTATTTAATGACCTATTCACTTAAGTAATTACTTAGCCTAGCTACTTACCCAGGAATTATACATACGAGTTATTAGCGACCAATTCATATCTTTTTTAAATTTTGGCAATTTGGCGAACTAATTTTTACACAATAATCACATATTTCCACACAAATAACCAATTCCACTAGAAGCACATATTCTTAAGACGAATATCAACACATTTCACTTTTAGCGTTATAAACACATTTTATCCATTCAAAACAAACAAAAACAAACTGTAGGTACTATCCACCATTTTGATAATACTACTTTCAAATCGAGACAGCAATATGCGATAGAGTGAGTGAGGTCTACGAGCGTGCAGTTTGGTACAATTCGCAAAAAAATCCTTCGACTTATTTTTGGTCATAAAATTTTAAAAACTAAATAACACGCTTTATAAAGAATACAAAACTAAAAAAAATATTAATAAATTTTAATTGGGCGGGCCTGGTGGGGTGGTTGGCAAATGCTTGCATTTCACGCCGAAGGTCGTGGGTTCGATTCCCACCCATGACAGATATGTGTGTGCATGAACATACCTATTTGTCCTATGTCTGGGTGCCGTTATCTTTATAAGTAGGTATGTATTTACAAAAAAAAAGTAGTATATAAATGTAGTATATCATCAGTGATCTGAGTTCCATAATACAAGCTCTGCTTAATTTGGGATCACATAGCCGTGTGAGAATAATACCCCAGGATATTATGTGATTGTATTATATTAATTAAGAATAGTGTATTTTTTTTTTATAATTATGTATAAATTTTTTATAATTATGTTTTTTATAATTAATTTTTTTATAATTATGTTTTTTTTTATAATTATGTATAATTATGTAAAGAGGTTTTCCGACCATACGTAAAGAAAACCTCTTTACACGATACAGAACCTTCAACAAGCTAAAGAGAGAATCTAAAGAACCTGGAGTAAATACGGAACACCTCAAGCTTCCGGGACCCACCCATCAGATCTATATCTCCGAAGCCTTGACGAGTAAAACAAAGCGCCTTTTTTACTTAGCGCGTGAGAACGTGAAAACCGATAAGATCGCATCGGCCTGGACCTCATATGGAAAACTTTATGTTAAGAAGGATCAGGGGTCTACCCCCACCCGTATTACTGAGGAAGAACACCTGACTAACCTACTGTGAGTAGGCCATAGAGCTATAGGCATACTATTATGTAACCATATGTCGCGGTTTCTTTATTTACTATGTTTAATAATCTATTTTTCTTTTTCTTGTATTTCATTATTGCATGTTATTATCAAAGTTAAAAATTACCAAGTGCTCATTTATTTGTTTTCCCTAAGCTCTAGATATTTACTAAGATGTATAATGCAGACACAACATTCACACATTAAACTCACCATACCAACAACATCAATACTTAAAAACCAAGTCACAACATATACACAATACAAACACAACATTCTCATTCGCATATACCCATTCACTCTCATACACCTGAATCACTGCAGTGGCGCCCTTGCCGAGATGGGCGGGAGAGGGACTCGTGGCCTATTTTATTCAAATTATCATAAAATCCTTACGTCACTTATAACTAGTGACGAGCACAATACCTACTTAATTACAAAATGACAAACATTATGAATAATATTGAATCAATAGGCCTTGATCTCGACTCCCTGTCTCCTGCACGGGCTATCATCTGTAACGTGGATGATGTAAATAAACATATCCCTAAAAATAAAGGTGCCCTTAATATTATCTCGCAGAATATACGTAGCATCCAACGTAATATGGACAGCTTTACAACACTACTACAACGATCCGAGCTCACGTGGGATGTAATAATACTATCTGAATGTTGGTTACCTTCAGTAAAGCATATAGTAACCTTGGAAAACTACAACTACACTATGACAACTAATCATAAAACACAAAATGAAGGAGTCGTAATCTACTACAGTAAATTACTAAAAGGGACGACGGAGGAACCACTCCTAAATGATGCCAACTGCCGCACATTGAAATTAAATAGCGATACCTGCGTGATTGGTATCTACCGGCCGCCCAGCTGCTACGATACAAGTAGTTTTATAAACTCTTTAGACACAGTACTCACAAGGTTAAAAAGCTTTAAGAATATCATCCTATGTGGTGATATAAACATTGATATTCACCCAAATGGCTCTGATAGACGACCACAACTACCTAAATCTTCTAGCTAGCCACTCAATGCTCCCTGGGTACACTATGCCGACACATGGACGAACATGCCTTGACCATATAATTATTAAAACTAAACTCGAAGCTACATGCTTCGTGTTTCCTTCCTCTATAACAGATCACGATTCGGTAGCCTTAAACATCCAGATCAGACATAAATTACATCACAATGATAAGATACGCACTAAAGTTGACTTCCTACTCCTAGACACCGCGGTACAAAAAAATGATTTCCGAGTAATCGTAGACTGTGCCGACATTAACCATGCCGCAAATACCCTTATTATGTGTCTTTCGGATGCCATACAAGTAAGCACCGTACCAATCAAGTCTCCAAAAAGAAAAACTATACTCAAACCCTGGATCACTAAAGGACTTATACGCTGTATGAGAAACAGGGACAATCTTCACAAAAAATGGAAGAGGGATCCAGAGAACGAAGTGCTACGAATGACATACAAACGATATCGAAGTTTTTGCTCCACTATCCTAAAGAACGCCAAACAATCATACAACAGACAAAAATTCGACAAAGCAGGTAAAGACAAAAAACAACTCTGGAAG
Organism: Pseudoips prasinana; assembly: GCA_951640165.1. Lineage (NCBI taxonomy): Eukaryota > Metazoa > Arthropoda > Insecta > Lepidoptera > Nolidae > Pseudoips > Pseudoips prasinana. Next base: position 14,830,061 of record OX621254.1, read on the forward strand.
ACGATTAAAAATGTAACAGGCACTAACCTCTTTTCTGACCACGCGGTATCCCTTTTAAGTAATGATGAGCCTCAGCCGCGGATTAACGAAGTCAACCATTACTTCGCAAATATCGGTAGGGAAATTGCCGAAACGTTGGATTATTCTGACCCTGATTTGACCCCCACCTCTAACATTAGCGATCAAACAACCCTGACCTCCTCCAATCCCCTAGGGTCACTTGTTATGGCTCCTCTAGCCGAGGGCGAGGTCGCCCGAGTCATCGCCAACTTAAAGGACAAAAGCTCAACGGGAATCGACCATATATCCAATAGAATGGTTAAAAGATATTCTGACTATATGGTCGCCCCTATCACACATATCTGCAACCTCGCCTTCGAAACAGGAATATTTCCCACTGCCTTCAAAACCGGTCTTATTAAACCAATCCATAAAAGCGGAGATAAGAGGGATATAAATAACTTCAGGCCGATATCCATCCTGCCCACCCTATCGAAAATACTGGAGAGAATAATTAATGAGAGGTTAATGTCATACCTGGAAAAGAACCATATATTATCCCAATCCCAGTATGGCTTCCGAAGTGGTACATCGACTTCCAATGCAGTTCATAACTTGATCGACTCCATTGTTACTGACTTGGATGACAAACAGAAGTGTGTAGTTGTCTTCCTCGATATTGCAAAGGCATTCGACACCATACCTATTCCACGCCTATTAAACAAGTTAGAAAGGGTCGGCGTGAGAGGCCTCCCGCTTACACTCTTCAAGGACTACTTGAACAATAGACGACAGATGGTCAAAATTGGCGATTGGATCAGCGATGAGACTGAGGTTGAGTATGGGGTTCCCCAAGGAAGCGTGATTTCTCCTACGTTAATTCTCGTCTACATTAATGATCTCTGCCAGATCCAGCTGAAGGGAGGAAAGATATTTACGTTTGCCGACGACACGGCCTTATTCTTTCGAGGGAATACCTGGGATGAAGCTTTCTTTAATGCACAGACGGGCTTTGATAGGGTAAATAAGTGGATGAGAAGTAACCTACTATCATTAAACATAGCTAAAACAAAATACATTCCATTCGCAATCAGAACCAATCAATTGCCACCGCAAATGTACTCAATCATAGCCCATAAGTGCACAAGTCGGCAGAGACCTGCACTTGCCCTACTCTGGAAAGAACCAAGACCATCAAACACTTAGGAGTAACATTAGATCATACCCTTACTTTTAAACCACATATTGATATCCTGACAGCAAGACTACACAAATTAATATACATATTCAAGACCTTAAGAAACGTCACCACTAGAGACATAATCAGGAAGGTATATTATGCTTTATGCCACTCCCTCATAGAATACTGCATTACGTCTTGGGGAGGAGCCGCCAAGACACATATGATAGTAGCAGAGAGAGCCCAAAGGGTCCTCCTCAAGGTCGCTGCTGGCCTACCCTTCCGTCACCCGACAGATTCGCTCTACAATGAGTGGGACATACTTTCAATCAGGAAAACCTTCATCCTTAGAGTCATAGTCATGAAACACTCTGAAACCGAGTATAACCCCAACAAAAATGATGGCAAACGACGAAAGGGTACGGTTTGTACGCATCAACCCAGAAGAACAGCATTCTCACAACATTTCTACTGTTTTCTTGGGGACTACCTGTATAACAAGATGAATGCAATCCTAAATATCTACCCACTTGTTAAGTACAAGTGCAAGCAAGCCGTTATACTGCATTTAAAAGCGCTAAACTATGAGCGCACCGAACAAGTACTCCATCCACCACAGTAAACCTACATACCTCACCTACATCGACCTTCACACACCTACCCTTACTCTCACATCAACCCGAACACAGCTATCACTTAACACACATACCAGTTCACTTCCACACATACAGACCCATTTTAACACGTACATTCACACACCCTGCCATATACATACTTATTTGCATCCTTTCTTTTAATAGTAATAAAACTGTAAGCTTCAATTATGCACGTACTTACTTTTGCATGAGGGGGGCCTGGTGACCTGTGGCACAGGTTTTCGCAACCTATTTCAGGCACCAGTCCTTCACAAATGAAAATAGTATCTAAGTATAATTATATATTAATCTAGCCTTAAGTTCCAATTTGTGAAAGGAAAATAAACGTATTTTATTATTATTATTATCTAAAACCCCCAAAGTAAGGTTCCGGCGTGAGGAGACTGGATGGGCTCAGCGAAACTCGAGGATAGCGCACCGAGAGTGGTCGCTGTCAGTCTGTGGACGTATTCTAAATCGAAAAATAATAATACGATTTTTTAACGGTTGGAATTTTTTCATTTTACAAAGATTCATAATCACTTCGAGGATAAACAAAACATTTGTACACTACTAAATTATAAATATTACATATTAAAAAGTTCACACTGCGCATTATAATATTTATAATATAAATTAAATTTATTTGCTAAACATAACATTAACAATTTGCAAAAAAATTATGTGTTCTATACATTTTACACTCCTTTGTCTCCCTACTACAGTATGGGCCGTTCTCAGGATATTCCAATCGTGAAAAATATGCTCCCTCCTTCAATCCCGGCCTATGGATTTATAACACGAAAGAAACATCAGCACCTAGGTCGTGCATGTCGGTGATAAGAATAAATTAAATTTTCGGTTACCACAATAATTCCATTCAAATCATACATCACGCTATAGAAGCAAACTTTTTTTTTAGAACACGGTCTCATAGAATAATTTCTATCAACTTTTCTGTTGACGGTACCTCGCTAGTCGCTCGGTAGATCGCCGGTGAATTTCGCGCCGTATCTACTTAGAATCATATTATTGTTGCTTCCACAACAAATACACAATATTGTATACAGATATATAATCGTAAATAAATACTGTACAAACTTATTATAGTATTGATATCTAAAACATAAACTCTTATAAATTACGACGCAATAATCACCGCCATTGTAGCTACAAGCGGTTTGTTTTTAAAAGTTTTGCCCTTTTTTCATGATGATAACTTAAATATTTACTAAAACAAAAACTATATCCAGAATCTACATCTAATTCCCAGTAATTTGGTGTATATATCATATAATAACACTTACTTTTTGCGACGGTAATCCATTTTTAAATATCCTGGCACACAAACAAAAATGAGTCTGAACGCGTTTTAGCCTACGAAGACGTTCGTCAATGTTCGTGATTTTTTTGAGCCACAACTATACGTAGAACTGTACCAAAAGTTTGGTGAATCTTGTAGCTTATATAATAAGGTTTACTACCGTATTTTTTAATTTCTTGTTTATTTGGTTCTCGAGCATCCACGAGAGTATTAATAGAACGCGGGAAAGATGTACAACTGCTGTACAAGATTCGCCCGTCGTATAAAAAAATGTTGTATCATTTTTGATACAAGATTCGCTCGTAGGGTTAACTAGAGATTGTCCCTAATTAGTTGACCACGACTGTATATTACGTAAACAACTATATGAATATCAATAATAACTACCTTAACGACTAAACACTATAATAAATAGCCGGGCCGGTTGACGGGGTTTGTAGATACTTGCATGTCACGCCGCAGTTCGTGGGTTCGATTCCCACCCAAGACAGGCATTTGTGTGCGTGAACATGCCTGTTTGTCTGTGAGTCAGGTTGTATATATCTTACTTCTTTACAAAAGAACAATAGTTATGTCAGTATATCAGTTATCTGGTTTCGATGGTACAAGCTTTGCTTGGTTTGGTATCAAATGGTGGTGTGTGAATAATGTCCCAAGATATTGTAGTCAAGTAGTCACAAATCAAAGTAATGTTAAGTGCATCTACCTAGCTTTAACAAAAATTGCATACTGTGTTCACTATTTTAGGGAATACAAATTTTAAATGAATGAACTATAATAAAAATGGGTTGGTCGCCTTTATTTGCACTCACACTTGTACACTACTGGCTGGTCTCCATTGCGACTGGCCGCCATGGCCGATGTTCGACCAAGAGGACCCTAAAGAAATAGTAAAAATGCGTTAATAATTTATGAATAGACTCACATAAGCTGCATATTCTTTGACTTCGTGCTCATTCGTGTGGGTGGCGGAGACTCTGCCACGCCAGAAGCAGTCCTGGCACAATGTGTAGTTGGCGCAGCGCGTGCACCGGTACCGGAACCCGGTGAGTGAGCTACGCCGACACGCACTGCACGCCAGGGGGTGGACCACTGCCGAGAAATACGACTTCTTGTACAATTCAATCAAATAATAGAGACAACACAAGAGACTAACCATCTACCACTACACTTTTATAAGAAAGAAAGAAAATACGTTTATTCACTAAACCAGCACAGATAATAATTAAACCTTAAACAGGTGGTGGTCTATGCGAGATCACACCAACTTCAAATCTTTTTGGAATAACGCCCAAAAAAATGAAAAATAATATAGCAAATCCTGGTTTGGGTTAAAAGGCAAAAAATAATAGGTCTTTACCTATGAAATTGCCGTTTTGTATGAAAAAATTTAAACGAATTTTTTTCATGAATTTTTTTATTTGTATTAATCGAAGTAATCACCCATGCAATCAATGCATCTTTGCCATCGCAGTGGCAGTTTATTGATGCCCTTCTTAAAGAAATCAGCTGGACGGGAGGCAACAAATTCTTCAAAGGCATTTTGTACTGCCTCTCGGGTATTGAATTTTTTTCCCGCCAAGAAGTTATCCAAATTCTGGAAAAAGTAGTAGTCTGTAGGCGCAAGGTCTGGTGAGTAGGGCGGATGACGGAGAGCTTCCAACCCCAGTTCTTGCAACTGGAGACCGTCTGCTGTGCAGTATGAGGTCGCGCGTTGTCGTGCAGGAGCAGCGGAGACGAGCGATTGACCAATGCTGGTTGGAGATGCGCCAGCTTCTCCATCATTGTGCTCAGTTCTTCACAGTACACATCTGCAGTAATGCTCACCCCGTTTGGTAAGAAGCTGTGATGAATCACACCGGCGCTAGACCACCAAACAGTGACCATCACTTTTCTAGGGGTAAGTTTTCGTTTAGGGCATTGTTTAGGTGCTGAACCAGGATCCAACCAACTTGCTGAGCGCTTGCGGTTATCAAACAGAATCCATTTTTCATCGCAGGTAACAATGCGGTTCAAAATTCCTTCATTTGTGTGTCTGTTGAGCAGTGCAAGGCACGTCTCGACGCGTACTTCGCGCTGGCGATCATTGAGTTCGTGGGGCACCCATTTGTCAAGCTTTTTTACCTTGCCAATTTGACGCAAATGGACCAATATTGTTTTGACGCTAACGTCGAAAGCTGCTGCTAATTCAGCCGTAGATTGTGTATCATCAGCTTCCACAACCGCCTTTAATTCGTCATTGTCGACCAAAGTCTTCGGACGACCGCGAGGTTCATTTTTCAGGTCGAAATTTCCAGAACGGAAGCGAGCAAACCAATAACAGGTGGTGCGTTGGTTTGTAGTGTTAGCTCCGTAAACGTCGTTGATGTTGCGTGCCGCTTGTGCCGCGTTGCTGCCACGACGGTACTCATATTCCATAATTACTCGAATTTTTAACGTATCCATGATGACGAAAAAGATTGAAATGCGATGAAAATGTAACACTAATCAATAAAGAAATGACTACTTTTGGAAAAAAGAATCCATGTTTTTAAAATAAAATTAATTTGAAATTAGAATTCTTAGCCAAACAAAAATTATTTGATTTGAAATGGCCAGTACTGCAGAACGGCAATTTCATAGGTAAAGACCTAATATTATTACGGCCAGTGAACGCAAATAAACATGGACGCATTACTTCAAGGAAACTAAGCGCAAATTTTGACCCAATATCCCAATCAGACAAAACGGAATACCGTCTCTGATTGGCCAAAATATTACCGCTCAGATACACCTTTTAAAAGTAGACTTTATGACGTCATGTTCGGGTCTAAATTACCATGTTCATGACATTCGCCGAGGGATGTTTTATGTTATAAAGTGCAACGAAAATAATTCACCGTGACATTGATATTATTAAAATAATAAAGAATTATGATAACATATACAGGATCTTGAACTTTACGGCAAGAGTTTTTCTAAGGTCCTTACATAGAGCAGTATTTGGCGAGTAATGGGTTTATTTGCTATGATAATAGGTAAATAAAACAAATTTGTGATCAATTATTCACTAATTATTATTTACAATTTCCGTAGGTATACATAACACTTAAGTACTACTTTTTAGGGCCCCCTTCACTTCTTTATCCATCCGTCCGTCTGTCTGTCAATACCCTTTATCTTAAAAACGTGTGGACGAATCGACTTGAAATTATAGGTGATCTAGATATGCAGGGTTACTTGTAAAATACCAACAACCTCGCAGGACTAGGAAGCTAACACCATAAGCAACAACTTACTCTACGGGCATCGCAAAGATTACGCAAGCCGCCTGGTTACATATTATTTACGGTGCACGTAGAATTATAAACATTCAAGTGGTAAATTAAATAATATAGACTTATTACAAAAAAAAAATACAAGTTATCAAAAGTTGTAAAATAAATGTTGATGCTTATGGTTTTAGCTATCTAGTGCTGTGAGGTAATTGGTGCTTTACAAGTTACCCTGTAAATATATAAATAAAATTGAATTGAATTCATTTCCAAACGAACCGTTTTCGTCCATAGTTCTCTTCGCTTTAGATCGAGTGGAAATTTGAAGAAACCAAGCTGTTTTAATACCACCATTACCATTTTTGTGCATACCCTAAAGATGCTGAGTATTTTATCTAAGATTAAAATAATTGTAATAAATAAAAAAAAATCGTCATAATTTTTGTGTAGATATAAAATTGATTCGTTTGCATAACAACATCACCATATATTTTGTGTCAATTTGATTGACTTCATATTTAATAAAATTAAAATATATAGCGATGTACTTACTCGTAATAACGAATTCCAACTCTCTTGTTATGCAAATGAGATTTATTAATACACCACTTCACTGCACAGGAAGGCATTTTTGGAAATTAAACACGCTGAAACTAATAACTGACAGACGACCGCCATTGATGCCTGTAGTGCGCAAACTCGGTCCCACTCGGTCCGCGGCACAATTTTTAAGCCCCGCCTACCGCGGCACAATCTGCGTTGGGTCATTTTCGCGAGCTAGGAATGCTTCCATGTTTATTTGCGTTCAGTGATTACGGCTTAGTTTAGACGCTAGTGTTCATTAAGAATAATGTCAAAATACGGAAACATACTCTTAGATTAAGGTAAATGTAAACTGATCGTCTAAATCTAAATACAGTGCTGGTTTTAGTAATAACATATATAGTGTGTATTGCGAATATGGACCAAAATATCGAACAAAGAGTTTGTCTTAAATTTTGCATTGCTAATGGAATTTCGTGTTCGGAGTCACTGAAAATGTTACAGAAGGCGTACGGTGAATCGACTTTATCAAAAACTCGTACTTATGAGTGGTCCAAAGCGTTCAAAAGCGGTCGAGATGTGATGAAAGATTTGCCTCGCTCTGGTAGGCCATCAACGTCTGCAACTGAAGTTAACATCGCAAAAGTGAAGGAAATAGTGACTGAAAATCCTCATTCAACTCTGAGAGAGCCGCCGAACTTTCTGTATCTTACGAGTCGATTCGTACCATTTTAACTAATAATTTGGGTATGAAACATGTGGCCGCTCGGCTAATCCCAAAAGATCTGAATTTTCTCCAAAAACTCAATCGCATGAAAGTCGCTGAGGACATGGTAGAACGAGTCAATTCCGACCTAACATTCATGAAACGCATTGTTACTGGTGACGAGACGTGGGTTTACGAGTTTGACATGCAAACTAGTCAACAAGCTTCGGAGTGGCGCCTTCCAACTGAACCGAAACCGAAAAAACCACGCCAAAGTCGATTAAAAGTCAAAGTCATGTTGACTGTTTTCTTTGACTATCGCGGTGTTGTGCACTCTGAATTCTTACCGGAAGGTCGAACGGTAAATAAAGAATATTATTTGAGCGTTATGCGGCGTTTAAGAGAGCGAATTCGACAAAAAAGGCCAGATTTGTGGAAAGAAAATTCTTGGATAATGCGCCTTCGCACAAGGCCATCATTGTGAACGAATTTTTGACCAAACACTCAACAAATACCATCCAGCAACCACCATATTCACCAGATATGGCTCCAACTGACTGACTTCTTTCTTTTTCCTAAACTCAAATTACCATTTCGTGGTACCCGTTTTCAATCGGTAGAAGGCATAAAGGAGAATTCGCGGCGAGAACTGAACTCAATTCCGAAAGCAGCGTTTAAAAAATGTTTTGATGAATGGAATATTCGTTGGCGTAAGTGTATCGTTTCTGAAGGAGCATACTTTGAAGGTGATAAAATAAATTTGGATGAATAACAAACATTTTGTATATTATTGATCTTTTCCCGGTACTTTATTGACAGAGTATTAAGTTATGTTTATTCATTTTATGCCCCACATTCTATATAACACAACTATCAAGAACTAATTAGAATTTTTTTTTTTGGAAGTGTGGTGGCGTCAAGAAATTAAAGAGCTCGCCCGAAGATAAAGAAGAATGAAAGAAGATACACTGGAAAGAGGTTAGACCTAGCTCTTAAATTGAATACATACGTAGTAGGTTCTAAAAAATATTTATTTTAATATTAGGTCGGTTTGCAATTGGTTTTTTCCAATTTGTAGAACTGCCGTTAGTACAAACTTGCCGAGACATGCTAATGTGATAACTAGACGAACAACTCATACCTTTAAGACCAAGGTTAGAAACCTTGAAACAAACGTATGCGATTACAATGAGCTTGTTTCAATGTTTTCGTGTGAGAGCAATAATGCTATCGACAATAAAAATAAATTTTCGTACCATTTTCGACGCTAGCAAGTCGGTGCAGTAAAGGGAGCCACACAAGACTTGGAGGTCCTGGATCCGACATCAGGGTGTCCAAGAAGTCATTCACAGTTATCTTGCCGTTCTGAAAATATAATAAACAATTACAGTTAATATATTTTTGCTAAAGGAAGCTCTTCACTAACAAAATCTCATGACAATTAACTTAACTAAGGCTACATGTTAGGTACGGCACACTGCTGGACAAAGACTTCCACAATTGCCGGTCTTGCGCTATCCGCATCTAGCGACTTCCAGGGACCCTCACAAGATCATCTGTCCATCTTGTAGGGGGCTGCCCACGCTGCGTCTTCCAGTTCGTGGTTGCCACTCGAGAACCTTTCTACCCCAGCGGCCGTCGGCTCTACGAGCTATGTGCCCTGCCTACTGCCACTTCAGCTTTACATATCTTCGGGCTATGTAACTATCGGTTACTTTGGTTCGCATGCGGATCTCAGCATTTCTGATTCGATCTCGCAGGGAAACTCCAAGCATAGCCCTATCCATTGCTCTTTGGGTGTAATAGGGCCCATACGTAGATTACGTGATTACATAGATCTTGTCTATTAGACCACGTAATAGAATAATTGCGAGACTTCAATGGCGAACGCAGCAGAGAGACGAGTCTGGGCGTTCAATGTTGAGGTGCAAGTATTTTTTTATTTTTATTTTATTTATTTAGGGATAATTAACAGCTACAACATTATACATACATATAGGATTTACAAAATTATTAAGTAATGTTGCAGCCCACGACATTATCCACAGAAAAACACAATCGATAAGTCGGTGAGTGCAGTAGCAAAGTAAATTTACCTAATTAAAATATACAGAAAAAAGAACAAAATTGTACTAAAATTCCATTTTACATTACATTCTATAGAATGTTATAGAAGTGATGTTAATATTAGATACAAGTATGTACGTAACATAAATGTATAACAACGAATTGAAATTATAAACAAAAACTAATATAAAACAGAAAATCCACTAAAATTTCAAATATTACACTTTACTTGTTTAAACATTTTACTACATCAGATTGAAATTTGAATTTTGAACATGCAAATATATCAATGTCAATAAAATTTGTATTATATGATTTCAAAATCCGTATATTTTGGTAAATTCTCCTTTGATGACTTTACCAGATAAACAGATCTGCCTGAGAACCGTGATAAACAGATCTGCCTGAGAACCGTAACTGTAAAACAATGCTGGCTGTCATGGACCAGATATAACGTCATCTCTCCCTAGTCTAATACCCGGTATTAAAAAAAAAATCAGCCAAGTGCGAGTCCGGCGAGGGTTCCGTACCATTATCTATAAAAACGAGTAAAAAATTCACGTTTCTTGTATAGCCTCCTTAAATATTTATTTTATTTTGTTGTTTAGTATTTATTGTTAAAGCGGCAAAAGAAATACTTCATCTGTAAAAAATGAAACTGTCCAACTATCACGGTTCATGAGATACAGCCTGGTGACAGACGGACAGGACGGACAGCGAAGTCTTAGTAATAGGTTTCCGTTTTACCCTTTGGTTACGGAACCCTAAAGAGTGTTAAGATTTACGATAACGTTTGGCGGGAGATGCTGGTCAAAAAGGTTATAGGCCACCTATTTAGGACCTCGGTTTTATGATCTTTATATTTCAATAAAGTAAAGTTTACAAAAGACCAGTAATATAAGTAATATTATCAATTTACCCGACCATAGAGAAAACATGGACTTGCCTTTATTGTCTAGTGAAGAGAAGAAGCTGCGTGGTTTCCGGCCTAAAAAGCATATCAAAGCCACCCTATACAATACCGTGGGTATCGTAATAGGTGACTAAGGGATACACCAGGAAGTCGGGCAGCAGCGCCACCCGTTTACTAGCTAACACCTAACTGCGCCAACTCACATACCAAGCGCGGTACTTATCGCGTGGGCAGTGATTACCCTAGTGGCCTTTGGCATGGCTTAACGACGACGATCCACAAAATAAGTAACTCTTTTATGGGGCAATGTATAAGATTCTATAAAAAACTTCCCAATGATATTATAGAATTGTCTACGAATACCTAAGTTTAAAAGAATTATTAAAGCCAAATTGTGTAGCAGGGCATATTACAAAATTTCTGATTATTTAAGTGATAAAAGTGCTTGGGATTGAGTTGTTCTGAGTCAACACACATGATTGTAATTAATCTTAAGTATATTTTATTTAAAAAAAAAAGGATTCCTACTGAGTTTTCTGGCAGTGTGTCTCAGTAGCTGCCACGTCATGCACTGCACGGTAGGGTAAAAAAATATGACGATTCCACATAAATGTAAAATTTTTACGGAATATAGTTACTTTGAGTTTGAGTTTATAATGGCTACAACCGGGACCGACAGCTTAACGTGCCCTCCGTAGCACGTAGACGTTCAGAAATTAAACCACTTTGGAAATCACCCATTCATGGACTGACCGCGAGCCTAGTTGCTTCCTCGCCAAAGCGCGGTGACTACGGCAAACCCCTCCAAATGGTTGTAGTAACCTTTGGGGGGAGTCTTATGGCCAGCAGTGGAAGATATCAGGCTGATAAAGTATGAAGAAGTAAAAGCCTCTTAGGCTAATCGAAGACAAATAGAGCAAATATGAAGAATTTCTTGAATAATCTTAAAGCATTCAGTTTGCGCTTCTTGGCATCTAGACTACACAAGACTTAGTTCAGATCTCAGTTTTATATCGGGCTAGACAACTAGTGCGAATAAACAAATCAATCAATTAGCGTCAATAAATCGGACAGGCCATTAGACTCATTTTTGTGATACGTGACGCATCTACATATGTAATGATCTCATAGATCTGTTTCATAGTTTATTTTTATTTCTATAGAAATTTATAATAATATCCTGGGACATTATTCATCACACAGCCATCTGATCTCAAACAAAGCAGAGCTTGTACTATGGTAACCAGATAACTGATATACTATATACTTACACTTTTATTTTGTAAATACATACTTATATAGATAATTACATCCAGACTCTGGACAAACAGACATGTTCATGCACCCAAACATCTGACCTGGGTGGGAATCGAACCCACGACCTCCGGCCTGACAAGCAAGCTATTGCTAACCACGCCAACAGGCCTGCCAATAATATCCTGGTTCATTATTTACATACAGCCATTTGAACTCAAACTAAGCAGAGCTTGTACTATGGAAACCAGATAACTGATATACTACATATACTACTTTTCTTTTGTAAATACATACTTATATAGATATTTACACCCAGACTCAGGACAAATACACATGTTCATGCACAAAAATATCTGTCCTGGGTGGGAATCGAACCCACGACCTGCGGCGTGAAAGGCAAGTATTTACCAATCATACCAACCGCCCCGGACTCCGGCCGTAACAATTTTGGTATCACGCTGAACGCTCTCTGCATGTATGCGATTGAGGACTCAAAATGAAGTTAGAAAGTAGTTTAGCTATAACAGAGTTACAACTAAACATGCAGTGTGGCTGTAAACAAAGAAGGAGAGGTAGGGCACAGCGTTCATTCGCTCAAAGAGCAGCCCGACTGGGGAAGTCCCTCCACCTTACAGAAGACATTCTTTAATAATAACATTAATAACTGTAATGTTGTGTTTCTGCGTGTGAGTAAGGTCGCCAGAGCTCATTGGGATGGGGGGAGGGTCAGCAACACTTGTTTGCTAACTCTTAAAGGCCGACAACGCACCCGTGACACCTCAGTGGTTGCGAGTGTCCATGGGCGGCGGTGATCACTTACCATCAGGTGACCAGCAAGCTCGTTTGCCGCCCTATGACATAAAAAAAAAACAAACCACCCCATCTCTTCCCGTGGGAGGCGCAGAAGTCAACCTGATGGAATACCTATCAGAGAACGGGCAGCAGCATCTCTGTGAACTATGAACATCATACTCTGACCGCCAGAGCGTGGTGATTAAGGCATACAGCGCACCATACGATGCTTGAGGGGAGCTTTATATCCAGCAGTGGAAAAAATCTCAAGTCAGATGGATAAGAGATAAACTCCACAGATTTATCACAAAAATATAACAATTTTAACCATGGCGCAAAAGTAATAATATTAATTATAGGTCATCCAAAATAGCTTGGCCACTGTCACAACTTCCTTCATAAAATAAAATTCATATAATATTCATCACCTGGATAAAAATAGTTAAACAGGCCAGCTAAATATAAGCCCAACGTTATTATAGAAGTGGCTTTTCTGGATCACCTACTTTTATACTATAAATAATTTTTATCTACACAGTACCTGCGATATATTGTAACCAACTCTCAATCACTCTGGTATCGCCATTCGGCAAGAAGCGGTTTTATCCAGAGGGCATTATCGTTCCGTAAATGGCCACCAAGATTAAGCACCTAGCCGCGCGGTCAACTTATAGATGGGTTACCACCGAAGTGGTTTGATTTCTGGTTGTATCTCCGTGGTTCGCAGAGCCCGTTAAGCTGTCAGTGCGGGTTGCAGTCATAAGACGTTAAGCCATGTCAGAGATTCTGACTCTTGGTAACGTGCAAACGCGATAATAAGATTACTGATTTTTTTAACAAAATGTACAAGTTATCATGTTTTTCATTGTTTTAGTTTGAGTAATTGATACTTTTGTGTAATTATATTCAAACTTTATTACACAGGATTTTTGGAATTTTTAAGCTCGAGTCGTAGTCATATATATATTTTTTTAATTGCCCCATTTTTATACCCTCCGTGCATTGCTACACGTGACAGCAGCACTGCCAAAAAATTCAGTGGGAATCTTTTGCTTTTAAACCAATTATACGTCAATTATCTTAATGCGTTGAATTAAATCTATTCATTCCCAAGCAATTTGATAACATAGTTTGAAACTTGGTAATAATATGTTCTTTTCGCGGTGCCATTTTATTATACTGTATGCTCGACTCACAGCAAATTTATTGAGAATGGACATTAAAAGGCTTCACTTACACAAGGTGTAAATTTAAGGAAACCAGAATGGACGAAACTTAAGGGACTTATTTTTTTTTTAGAAACCGACCAATTGTTTAAACATCAACTTGCAAAATACACAAAAAAAATTAAACTTCATAACTAAAATGTTGATCAGCTGACTCATTTTGGATTAGAAGAATAAAAGTATTTTTTGTATTTATCAAACTGTTTTTTTATTAGTATTACATATATTTTCTAGTATATTGAGTATCATGATTAGATTGCACTCTTTAAATTATGTTAACTATTTATGTTACACCTTGAATAACTCGCATCTAGCGGCTTCCAGCGACCCTCACAAGATCAGCGGTCCATCTTGTATGGGGCCTGCCCACTCGAGAACCTAGTTACGGATAGCGCAAGACCGGCTTCGGAATAGACGTACATTGCTTGACAAAGGGTTCAATGACCGGTCTCTCGCTACCCGCATCCAAGGCTGGGATTAACACTACTGAAACTGGTTCAATTGTGTCCATCATTTGAGGCGACATGCCATAATCGCCACGCTTAACAGACGGGTTGGTGATCGCAGTAAGAAGGTCATACACTGCTGCCCATTCTCTGGTATACAGGATTATTTGTAAAACACCAACAACCTGGCAGGATTGATTTGCTAACATCATAAGCAACAACTTTTGTTCTATGAGTTCCGACATAACTCAATACATGAAAAAAAATATCTTAAAGTTGTACTGTCGTGACATTTGTAGGTCTAAGTTTCATTCCGAAGCGAAAGGACGACGCGCTAACGTCATTAACCGCGTGTGCGCGTCTTTGCGATCCTCGTAGAGTTATAAACATTTAAGCAGTAAATAGAATCAAACTACAAACTTTTGTATGAAAATATAATCTAACAAATTATCATAATTTGTAGAACAGAAGTGGTTGCTTATGGTGGTAACTATATAGGACTGCAAAGTTGTTGCTGTTTTAGAAGTAACCCTCTAAATTAAATCGTGACTAAATCTGTGCTTCCCACCGAATGAGAAGATATTAATATAACTCATCGTGTGAAATATATAAATATTAAAACACAGTAGCACTCACCTGATTAAATATCGTCAGTGCAAGTGAGTCATTGTAGTTAAAGGACGGTGACTCATACACTGCTGCAGGCAGAGCTAGGACTTCTCGTAGGTAGTCTGATAGCCTCTTCATTAATAGGTGGCCATTACCATCTGATAGTTGCGAGAATATATCTGGAGAGTTTAAAAACAATTAACACACTGCCATCTGATCCCAAACTAAGCAGAACCTGTGCTATGGCAATCAGACAACTGATAATCTTAGTTGTATATTTCTAAATACATACATATCTATTCTATACATATAATAAAATCGTAAGAATGTCAAAACTGTACATTGAATGTTTTTTTAAAAGGATACTTGGGGCGTGATCTGCAATCGATATCGAATCCAAAAATATAGTTTTTAGAATTTTTGTCTGTTTATCTGTTTATCTGTATGTATGTCCGAGCTAAACTCAAAAAGTAAAGCATTGTTTAATTCAAATTTTGCATGAATATTACTAAGAGGCCAGGTCAACATATAGGCTACATATTATCACGCTATCACCTACGGGGGAGGAGCTGTGTTATTTATAAAGTTTACGCGGGTAAAACCGCGGGGCACAGCAAGTTTGTAATATGAATGTTTTTAAAGCATGCTTATAAGTTGTCTGGTTGCCATAGTGCAGGCTCTGCCTAGTTATACATAAATTAAAACAGACACATGACAAATAATCGCGCTCGTCACACAACGATTTTCCTGGGTGGGGATCAAACCCACGACCTCTGGCATAGCAATCAAGGTCACTAATTACTATATCAACAGCCCAGTCTGAGTTAAACATTACATTTAGATCCTTTGATTACCTTAAGTTACATCCATTATTTATGTTACACTTTCTTTTTCTTTTTAAATAGACAACAACCGCACTAGGGAAATTAATCCTTGTATTGCGGGTTAATTTACAAACATATAACCAATATATCTAGACTCAACAACTATTTATAGGCCACACAGACAATTCTCCTGCGTGGCAATCGGATCCAGGACACGAACTGGCGAGGCCATTTTCTTAACCGCTGTGCCACATGTGTAGTTTTGTATAATTATATGTAATTTTTTAATGACCATTTAAATGTTCCTAAACCAATATATACTATGCAGCTTTATACAATAGGGATTCATTAAGATGTTGAGTGAACAGTGAACAAACAATTCATTTAAAAGTCTCAGTCATCCATCTAATGAAGTAAATTGGTATGTATCGGTACAATGCAAACAAACCGGTTATACATCATAAATCTTAGTTTAACTGTGAATCATAGCACAGCTGAGTCATACTAAGATGAATATTTATTAGTGCTGAAATAATAGTCTTGTTGTCTTTGGTTGAAACACGTCTATTAGGGCTAGTCTCACCAGAGACTGGCCATCTATCCTGGACTTATACTGCACAAGTATGAAGCTCTGGTGCAATGGGACTGGCTGGCTTATAGTATTAGAGAGTTCAAGTTAAGGACCAATCTTTATGAATGCCAATGTTTTTTTCTGCAGAGATCTACTGCAATTTTATTAAACTTGACTCGAAGTTCAGCCTGATACAGGAATTGACTCACACACCACAATGCCTGCCATTTAAATGTGCTACCACAATAAACTTAAAAATAAATAAACATCTTGGGTCAACTACCACACTGCAATCTGATCCCAAACTAGGCAGTGACTGTACTATGGCAACCCAACAACTGAGACACATAATAATAATAATAATATATGGGGACACTGTCACACAGATCATCCTAGCCCCAAACTAAGCAAAGCTTGTACTATGGGTACCAGGCGACGATATACATACTTATATACATAGATAAATACATATATACATAGAAAACATCCATGACTCAGGAACAAATATTCGTGCTCATCACACAAATATTTGCACTTACCGGGATTCGAACCCAGGACCACCAGCTTCGTAGGCAGGAGCACTACCAACTAGGCTATGGTACTTATATATTTCTAAATACCTATATATAACAGAAAATTTACCCAGACCCAGAATTAACAATCATTGTCATTGCACAATGATTTGTTCTGGTTGGGGGTTTAACCCACAGCACCTGGCTTAGTGGCTGCTAATCACTAAACTGTCAGGGGAGTCAAGAAAATGGAATTGAGTTTGTAATTTACTCACATCTTAATTTGTCCATCAACTTGCCAGCACACATTGTTGCTAATGCTACCTTGATAGAGAATACTCGAATTTTGCCAACATTCTCACTAAAACAAAGGAAATGAGATCAGTTTTATATTACAGACAACAATTGTTTCCCAAGGTTGAGCATATTTATATAAAGTAACAAATATTTAATTTTTCAAATGAAAATGTTAGACCAATGAACCCATCAAGAATCATAGAATTGGTACAACAATAAAAATCCTTACTTAATGAGACACCTTTGAGCAATAATACCAATATTACATATATATGTTACATCAGACTTATAACGCATGACAACTGTAATATTGTAAGAAACCTGTAACAAGCAATAAATAAAATTTGAATTTGAAATTGAATATTATTAATCATTTGAAGTAATTTGAACACTTTTAGATCATGGAATTTTTGGATTGTTAAGGATGATGATCTGTAAGGGTTCAATTGGTTTTTAATTATTTGTCATGACTAGATTATTAGTCATTAAATACTTGTAGGATTCAAATGGCTAGTAATATTATTAGTGATGACTGAATTAAGAGTCATATAATTCTTCAAGGGTTTTTTAGTCATGAATGGATTAGCAATATTAGTAGCATAGATTCTAGATGGGTTCAAATGGCTAGTAATATTATTAGTTATGGCTGATTTCACTGCCATAGAATTCTGGCCATGACTGGGTTCAGATTTAAAGAATTGTTGGAAAGTTCAGCTGACTAGTAATATCATAAGTGATGATTGTTAAATGGTGTAGGATTTATGAGGATTTTATAATTTATCAAGGACTAGTTTCTTAGTTATAAATAAGGGATGTGATTAGTTAAATTTGTAAAGAATGTAGAAGGCTCTGCAGGGGCAACCAGATTTTACTGGGCTATTGGACTTCTTTTCTTTTATATGACAGGACTCATTATGCCATTTTAATTATTATGTAAAGAAACTGAATTCAAGTGGAAGCTTTGCCTCTATCATATTGTCATGTCATGCATTTTACGTTAGTATACACAAAAGTTAAATACAGATTTTGGACAAATATTTTTTTAAGCACATATGCTTCACATCAGTGAACGCAAATAAACATGGAAGCATTCCTAGCTCGCGAAAATTACCCAACGCAGATTGTGCCGCGGTAGGCGGGGCTTAAAAATTGTGCCGCGGACCGAGTTTGCGCACTACAGGCATCAATGGCGGTTGTCTGTCAGTTATTAGTTTCGCGTGTTTAATTTCCAAAAATGCCTTCCTGTGCAGTGAAGTGGTGTATTAATAAATCTCATTTGCATAACAAGAGTGTTGGAATTAGTATATATTTTAATTTTATTAAATATGAAGTCAATCAAATTGACACAAAATATATGGTGATGTTGTTATGCAAATGAATCAATTTATTTATCTACACAAAAATTATGACGATTTTTTTTTATTTATTACAATTATTTTAATCTTAGATAAAATACTCAGCATCTTTAGGGTATGCACAAAGAATGGTAATGGTGGTATTAAAACAGCTTGGTTTCTTCAAATTTCCACTCGATCTAAAGCGAAGAGAACTATGGACGAAAATGGTTCATTTGGAAATGAATTCAATTCAATTTTATTTATATATTTACAGGGTAACTTGTAAAGCACCAATTACCTCACAGGACTAGATAGCTAAAACCATAAGCAACAACATTTATTTTACAACTTTTGACAATTTGTATTTTTTTATTTTTATAAAAAGTCTATATTAATTAATTTGCCACTTGAATGTTTATAACTCTACGTGCATCGTAAATAATATGTAACCAGGCGGCTTGCGTAATCTTTGCGATGCCCGTAGAGTAAGTTGTTGCTTATGGTGTTAGCTTCCTAGTCCTGCGAGGTTGTTGGTATTTTACAAGTAACCCTGCATATCTAGATCACCTATAATTTCAAGTCGATTCGTCCACGCGTTTTCAAGATAAAGGGTATTGATAATAATGATAGATAAAGGGCACTCGCCAAATACTGCTCTATTTAAAGACTTTAGATAAACCCTTGCCGTAAAGTTCAAGATCCTGTATATGTTATCATAATTCTTTATTATTTTAATAATATCAATGTCATCTGCACTTTATAACATAAAACATCCCTCGGCGAATGTCATGAACATGGTAATTTAGACCCGAACATGACGTCATAAAGTCTACTTTTAAAAGGTGTATCTGAGCGGTAATATTTTGGCCAATCAGAGACGGTATTCCGTTGTGTCAGTTTGATTGGGATATTGGGTCAAAATTTGCACTTAGTTTCCTTGAAGTTTCACATACTATATGGTTGCCATAGCAACTATCAATAGATACTGTTGTTTACAACATTTTTAATAGTATTAATGAAACAAGCACTTACCCAGTACTATAAGCGGAAAGTAACCAATTTAACAACAGAGCTGAACATGCCTCAACAGACACCTGATGAGCAGGCGGCAGTCTTTTATTTAAGTTGTGGTATAACGAAGAGACCAGAGTTTCCAACCTTGTAACATTTACACATGCTGTTGGCTCTAGTGTGTTGAGAGCATTCTCACGGAATGCTTCTATAACATTCCATATGTCAATTACATGCACTGAAACAAAAATGGTTTATAATAGAATTATGATTGTTAGTCACAACATGATCCCGATGACATTCAGTACATTTTATGTCAAATTGTAGTAATATGAATATGGGACTGATAAGTTGAGTAAATCTTGCCCTATTATCCCTCAACATTGAGATCCTAGGCATAACCTAAACATATTGTTTATGACCCCACCAGAGATATTATAACCCAGATAATACCTACTTATGATGAAAACAATAGGAAGGACTAAGGACTGCTTTAATTTTTTTTTATTATGGAAGCTGTATGATTATATATTTAAATGTAGGTATATGTTAAAATGAACTGCTTAATTATTGTGATTTTGAGATAGACAAGAGTATGTTAATATCTAAGTGCTGAATAAGATTATCAGAAAATCTTTTGTCTTGTAAAACAAAGATTTCTTATTTCAATTCTAGTATTATAGTATCTTTAATTAATAAACATTTTAAAAGTAAAGTGTGGAGTTTGTTTTTAGATAACAATATATTGAGTTAAGGGATCATAGAGGCATATAAAAGTTATTTCAGGATTGGTAGTGATTATTATTTAAATCATTTCATACATGGAAGGATACAAATAACATTCCCATCAATAAATACTAGACACTAAATAAACACTAAAAAACTCACAGTTACATTTCTTCTGAACATATCTGAGCTTGCAGGCTGTTCTGTATGATGCAAATCGGATGAGGTCAAAATTCTGCTCCCTCATCTCCTGCAGCAGCTGGGAGCGAGGGTCCGACGCGCCGCCTACAGTAGGCCCTACGCCCCCAACATTCCCAACACTGGGCATACCGCCCACACTCTCTCTTTCCAGGGACATCTCTGGTGAACACAATATTAGTCACAACGCTTTGTTAAATACGATAATTATATATACCAAAACAAAAGAGGTGTACAATACAAAACATCTTCAAATTGACAGTACAGAGATAAGATCGAAAGTGATTATAGCAACATAAAAAATATAAACAAGAATAACACGTTCACTTTCGTAATAATCATTACAACGCCGCATTTTTAAGAGTTTTACTATTATAACATCACCTCACCTTTAACAAACGATTAGCTCATAACTTTGTTGACATAACGATAATATTTTCACCGCAAAGTATAAATTATTTTCGTACTAAATCGATTCAATGATATTATTAGTGAGAACTTAATATTTATGTGAGGATTTAATTATGTAGTATCACTAACATTACTGTTTTCAAGCAAGTTTTCGTTCATCTAATAAATAAGACTAATTTCTAGCATTTTTAAGTACAATAAATTAAGGCAATAATTCTTTACGCCAAATTATGGGATATCGAAATCAACATGACAAATCTGCCATTAAAAATACGTTCCCATTCATATCACTTTACAGTTTTCATATTTTTGTTTGTTGCATATTTAATGATGAAAAAGTAACAATAAGTAAAATCTAATTTCTGTACATACATTCATTCAAAACAAATGTTAGTATGTCTAAAAAATACATTTAATTTTCTGTACTTATATAGAATTTATGAAAGATCCTTGCGTGAAATGAGTCTGTAAGATGTCAACCAAAGACAATATTTTGTTACTTTTTAATTTCTAACGTTACAAACAGTTGTATAGCAAAACTGTCTGAAGAGCAACATTTGTAAAAATTATATTAGGTATGCATAACTTTCAAGATGCTCCAAGTGCATAACTGATATAATATAATGCCCATAACTACAATGTGAAGAGGCGCAGCCGCAGAAGTTTAGCTTTTGAAAGGTTTAATTATCCCAAATATACAGTTTATTCTAATTGCCATAATGAGACCGTCGTCGCGTCGCCAGTCAGACACAGGTCGGTGAAATTATTGTATACTTATTTTAAATAATTATTTATATTTTTTCATGGATATATATCATATAATGAGCGAGTGACACTAGTCAAATTTACAAAAAACACTTCAAGCAACTGGATTATTATTAAATTTTTGTAGTCTTTACTACAACTGGGGCTGTATTAAAATTTTCTTCTTTCTCGATTTTCCCCAGTCGAGGTGCACATTAATCCAAAGGGAGTGAGCTCATTGTAGAGGCGAAATGTTTGGCAATGCGCGAGTGATACCAGGAGTACCTATCCCAATCAAACAAAGGCTGGATCTCCTGCCTTCATTAGTTGGGCCGCATGCTTGTTTGCTATCTTGGTAGTATAAAAAAATATCTGATTAACTACGCAACCGATGGTACGACTATTTTGTATAATAGTTAAGGTTGTAAATAGTAACGGTAATAATAATAGGTAATAAATATATTCGGACATCTAACTTACTGCCATCTAAACTAGGGAGAGGCTGTATACTGTGACAACCAGTCAACTGACGTACAACTTACATATTATAGATAAATTACACCCAGACACAGAACAAATAGGTACATTCTACCACAATTAAAATTGCTACTGCATATTTATGTATTTATTTAAATAGAACACGAACGCATCGGCTTCTACGTTCATTCTTGAAGTCTTTCTATTCCAGGTAATTGTAACATTTTAACTGAATAAATCAATTCTGATTTAGATTTAGATTCTGATTTGTGATTTTCGCGTCCCATTATGGCAATTAATATATTAGGACGGGGAAAAACGTTCTTCGCATTTTTTGAGAAAGTTAAAAACATTTTTTATTATAGATTATTTACATTTAACTAAAGTATGTAGGTACCATTTTGTTTGATAACTTTTTGCCATCTTGTAGGTAGGGACATGATCCCATAGCTATAGAAATTTTGGGACTTCTGATCAAAATGCCGCGACAAGTGGTTTTGGCAGTCTTCTCATAATGACACTGCCTAAAGAATTCTAAAGAGACCGAAACGGGTGGAAATTTGAAGGTGCAAGGTCAGGACTAACGGCAGATGCATTAACACCTCCCTGCCAAATTTTTGCTGAGTGGCTAAAGATGTGTGAGGTCTAGCGTTATCATGATGAAAAACCACACCCCTTCTGTTGATTAATTCCGGCCGCTTTCTATCAACTTCTTGCTTTAATCTCACAAATGGGAAATAAATCGTCCGGCGGGTCTCAAACCTGCACCTAAATTTATGATTTCCCATTTTTGAGATTAGGTAAACGCATTGCATTGCGAATAATGCTATAAAATTAAAATTTTATAATTCTTGCTTTAATCTCATCAGTTGTTCGCAACAGAGTTCAGAATCGATGGTCCTGTCTGGTGGTAACAGCTCATAATGAATAATGTCCTTCCAATCCCACCACAAACACGGCATCACCTTGTTGCGAGTTAACCCGGGTTTTACCACAGTCTGTGAAGCCTGACCGGCCATGGACCACGACCCTTTTTCGTACGTTCTTGTCGCAAGTGATCCACTTTTCATCAATGTGGTCAATTCCCAGTTCTTCAGCTACGTCGTAACTAGGGGTCGCAAACCGGGATCCCGGATACCGAAAATACCGGGATCCCGGACCGAAAAGAAGCCTTTACAATACCGGTATTGAATTTTTTAATACCGGGATTTACGGTATTCATCACAGAACGAACGAACGAGTAAGTACTCCAAATTGTTTCATTGAATTATTATATTAATACAGTTAACCGGGTTCACTATCACTACGCCGTTCCGAAACGCGTTCAAACACAGCATTAATTTTCTATGTAATGGTTTTTAACACGTTTTTATGTTAAGAGTCTCTTATTTATAAAATAAAACGATACTAACTAACCTAAACGTCATAGGTTATGGTTATCTCTACCCCTACAGTAAAAGTTCCATTAAATCTAGTTATTGCTTTCTATTCATGTGATATACTAATCCTCGATATTTACGTAAGACTAAAATTCAAATCATAGAAACTAAGCCCAGATTTAGCAACCCTCTTTACGCGAGTTTTAACTCGTACTAGCCCGCTTTTTTACAGACTAATAAGTCTATAAATCATATTACACATTTACAAACTCGGACGTGATTTGGAAATCTCGTCAGTGGATAATTCTAATCCTCCGGATCCGGACATTTATTCTCTATTTCTTACGACTAATACGTCTAATTCTACAATCTCCTCGGAGGAAATAGAAAGATTAGTCCAGATAGAGATGGCTCTCGACGAAAATGGAGGCACTAGGGGAAAGTTTGTAGAATTAGCATAGAGAGCATTCGCGTCATCTGGCTATTTTTGTAAACATTTGCAATTGGCTATTTTTTGGTTTAAGTAATAGGACTTAAGTAATCCAAAAAAACTAAAAATGACTGATTATTTTAATTACACTGTTACTTTATTTGTTAATTCGCTAACGTTTAAGCGTTTAAGATTTAAACTTGCGTATTTTGGTTTAAAAATTAAAATAGCATTATACTTTTTGTTAAGCGTGATTGCAGATTTCTTATATGTCTAAGAAATATTTTATTATCTTTTTATTAACATTATAATAGGTCTTTACCTATGAAATTGCCGTTTAAAAATTTAAACGAATTTTTTTCATGAATTTTTTTATTTGTATTAATCGAAGTAATCACCCATGCAATCAATGCATCTTTGCCATCGCAGTGGCAGTTTATTGATGCCCTTCTTAAAGAAATCAGCTGGACGGGAGGCAACAAATTCTTCAAAGGCATTTTGTACTGCCTCTCGGGTATTGAATTTTTTTCCCGCCAAGAAGTTATCCAAATTCTGGAAAAAGTAGTAGTCTGTAGGCGCAAGGTCTGGTGAGTAGGGCGGATGACGGAGAGCTTCCAACCCCAGTTCTTGCAACTTGGAGACCGTCTGCTGTGCAGTATGAGGTCGCGCGTTGTCGTGCAGGAGCAGCGGAGACGAGCGATTGACCAATGCTGGTTGGAGATGCGCCAGCTTCTCCATCATTGTGCTCAGTTCTTCACAGTACACATCTGCAGTAATGCTCACCCCGTTTGGTAAGAAGCTGTGATGAATCACACCGGCGCTAGACCACCAAACAGTGACCATCACTTTTCTAGGGGTAAGTTTTCGTTTAGGGCATTGTTTAGGTGCTGAACCAGGATCCAACCAACTTGCTGAGCGCTTGCGGTTATCAAACAGAATCCATTTTTCATCGCAGGTAACAATGCGGTTCAAAATTCCTTCATTTGTGTGTCTGTTGAGCAGTGCAAGGCACGTCTCGACGCGTACTTCGCGCTGGCGATCATTGAGTTCGTGGGGCACCCATTTGTCAAGCTTTTTTACCTTGCCAATTTGACGCAAATGGACCAATATTGTTTTGACGCTAACGTCGAAAGCTGCTGCTAATTCAGCCGTAGATTGTGTATCATCAGCTTCCACAACCGCCTTTAATTCGTCATTGTCGACCAAAGTCTTCGGACGACCGCGAGGTTCATTTTTCAGGTCGAAATTTCCAGAACGGAAGCGAGCAAACCAATAACAGGTGGTGCGTTGGTTTGTAGTGTTAGCTCCGTAAACGTCGTTGATGTTGCGTGCCGCTTGTGCCGCGTTGCTGCCACGACGGTACTCATATTCCATAATTACTCGAATTTTTAACGTATCCATGATGACGAAAAAGATTGAAATGCGATGAAAATGTAACACTAATCAATAAAGAAATGACTACTTTTGGAAAAAAGAATCCATGTTTTTAAAATAAAATTAATTTGAAATTAGAATTCTTAGCCAAACAAAAATTATTTTGATTTGAAATGGCCAGTACTGCAGAACGGCAATTTCATAGGTAAAGACCTAATATTTTGGCAAGATGAATGTTAATTATTAATAATTAGTATTATTACGCATTGCAGAATATTTTGTGAATTGTGATCTCTTTCGCTTTAAGGTTATACAGATTTAATTAAACCAAGAATGTTGATTACTTAATTAGTTTTTTGTTTAATACGGCTTTGTTTGATATTTTTATGTAAATTGTATCCCACCAAAAACATCCTTTAAAAAAAGCTAAATCTCGATGGAACTGCTTGTTTATCTCTAAAAAGTAATGAAATCTCTAGACAAAGTTGAGCCAAGTCATTCAGCCTTTTTTTTTCAATATCTACCGCATGAAAAAGTGTTCAACGGTTGAAACTTTTTACCACGTTATACACGTGTAAAAAAGATTCAACCTTCAACGGCCGAGTCACATAACATTAAAGATAATAATAAAGAAATTGCAGTATGGAACCCTAGACTTCGCTCAACTTTGTCTATAGATTTCATTACTTTTTAGAGATAAGCAGCTCCATAGAGACTTAGCTATTTTTTTACAGGATGTTTTTGGTGGAATTTTACTTCTTTTTGCACAAAACCGATTATTTTTACTGATATAGCAGGAATATTCATCAATTTTCAATATTCATATTCATACATTTTCCTTTTATATTAATATTAAATTAGAGTCCCACTACGTAGAATAAATTTTGCAAAAGCAGTCGGTCGATAACGCTAATAGTTTGGGTGTGCTTTTACGGTTTCTCATCAGGGTCACTAGGTAGTCCAGATCTTCCATGATCCTAGTTTTGATAGTTTTTCCTCTATTTGGGCGTTAAACTCTACCTCTGTACCAAATTTCAGCGCTCTAGGCTCCTCTAGGTCAATAGCCGAAGTACCAGTTCTATTTTGATGATCATATGTCAGTGTCGAAAATGCGTAACTTTGCTTTCCCTTAGCTTCGGAATTAAAAGATCAACCGATTTCAAGTTTGTGATTATAGCTTACAAACAAGATAAGGAAAATTTCAGCGTTCTAGCCCCATCCAGAGGTTCTTAAACAGGGGGCTGAAAATGCGCCGAAATGGTTCCAGAAAAGGATGGTACAGCAGTGTTGCTTTGCGCTCGACTTGGCGGGTGCACTGCCATGCTACCAGATTGACACTAACCGTTGTAATGTTGAAATTTTGATAAGTGGAACCGAGGGAGATACTCGTTTTCTTTCATTAAAATTAGATTTTCTCTAAAATGCTCTCTTATTGTTGTGATACAAAAAATTATAATACCTTTTAAATTAGAGATTTCACTATACTATAATGAATTACTGGTTATAATGGAAAAAAAATCGGAATGTCGAAAATACCGGAAATACCGGGATCCCGGTATTCTCCGACATCTAATACCGGTAATACCGGTATTGGAGAAATGCTCCGGTATTGCGACCCCTAGTCGTAACTACTGACATGCCGATCTCGCTACAATTAAAAAAAAATGGCATTCATTTTATCCGTAAGGCGTAGGGCGACCAGAGCGAAGTGCATCTTTGTCATCAAAATTTCCAGATTGAAAACGCTTATTAAACTAAATTTATTCTACTCTCACAAGGCCCATAAACATCGCAATTTTTTTTTGCGGCTTGAATTGCTTTTTTACAGTTTTTGTAGTAAAATTTTAAAATGTATCGAATTTCTTCATTAGATTCACTCATCTTGACAGTACGAAAATCAAATGAAAATAACACATTTTCTTAATTTGAATTCTAGGAGGCGATTCGACATCTGTTTTTAATGATTTGGAAACTTTAATAGCAAAATTTCATTCGATTGGTCTGGATTTTAATTTCGCCAAATGCGAACTATTTATCATGGATACCGTCGCTAATAATGAGAAAGAAAATTTAATTAGAAAATTCAATAGTCTGGCTCCAAATTTAAAAATTTTAAGTAAAGAGTCGCTTTACCTCTTGGGTGCTCCGATTCTTGAAGATTCATTCCCTACTTTTATTAACGACCAGCGCTGTAAATTTGAAGACACTTCAGAACTACTATCCAAAATTCATTCACATGTTGCTTTTCATATTATTAGATTTTGTTTGTTCGTACCAAAATTCATCTATATCCTCCGTTGCTGTCCATTTTGGAACCAAACCTCTCTTTTATCCAGTTTGGACAACTCAGTTAAAAATGTTTTAACCCAAATTTTAAATTGTTCGCTTTCGGATAACTCCTGGTGTCAGGCCTCCCTTCCGATCCGTTTTGGAGGTTTAGGTATTCGCAAAATTTCTAGTGTTTCTCTTCCAGCGTTTTTGTCTTCAGTCCATTCCACTGAGGGTTTGTATCGCAGGATAATTAGCCCATCAATCGGCAGTGCACCGTTGGTGGGCATGGATGCAGCCAAAGATGCTTGGTCGATGGCCTGTCCGAGTGCGGCGTTTCCAAAATTACTCTTCTCTCAACGACAATGGGACGAGCCCCTATGTAAGTCAATTCAAAATTCCCTACTTAATACATGTTCAGATATTCGAGACCGGGCTCGTCTACTAGTCACTTCCGAACGTGAGTCGGGTTACTGGTTGCAGGCAATCCCTTCGACCAATATAGGAACGCTTTTGGATAACAATATGTTTTCCATTGCAGTCGGTCTGCGTCTGGGCATCTCCCAAACAGAACCACACAATTGTCCCTGTGGAGTTGAAGTAGATCGCTTAGGTCATCATGGTCTATCTTGCCGCCGTAGCGCTGGACGTCAATCGCGCCATGCCGCCCTCAATGACGTCATCCACCGGACGGCGGACCCTTGCTACCGTCCACGTGCCGGCTCTTTTAGAGCCCAACGGTATTTCACGTGACGATGGCAAGAGGCCTGATGGAATGACGTTGGTTCCTTGGAGTCGAGGAAAGCCTTTGGTGTGGGATGCAACTTGTGTTGACACACTGGCTCCCTCCCACCTACCAATCAGCTCGAGGGCGGCGGGAGTTGTGGCTGAATCTGCGGAGGCCCTTAAGCGAAGAAAATATACATCAATCGGTGGAGGATATATCTTTCTTCCCTTTGGGGTGGAAACAATGGGTCCCTGGGGTCCAGAAGCACGTGTTTTTGTTAGGGAGCTGTCCAGGTGTCTAATCAAGTCGTCAGGTGACCAGAGAGCTGGCTCGTACTTAAAACAACGTATTAGCCTCGCTATTCAACGGGGTAATGTGGCCAGCTTTCTGGGCACCTTGCCCGCAGGCAACGATTTAAATTCAGTTTTTTATTTATAGGTATTAAATATTATAGTATGTAAGTTTTGGTTATTGTTAATATGCAAATTAATCTCTTTAAGTTGACATATAATTAAATAAATACACTGCTCTCCATTTGAATTTGGAATTATCGTCCCCGTAGAGCGAAAAGTCATTAAGTCTAAAAATGGCTAAAATTAGTTACAAATGTCATTAAAATCACCATTTCCATTTCTATATATCTGTCTTATTGTTATTTATATAGGTTCCATTGTTTTTGTTTTGTAAACTGTGAAAAGTAAGTAAGTCTAGTTAATTATCTTATTATTAATCAAAATTTTACACAACTAGAAATTAAAACGATTTCGTTACTTTTTCTCTGGTATGACAGATGCTCACACTCCTCTAGGTAGTCCCAAAATCACTAAAATGATTTAGGCATTTCGGAAGTTACGAATTTGATACCATATACGAATACGAAAAGTAACTAACTCGGCTTAGTGACTGCTCGCTCTTTACTTTTGAATAATTTGTACAAATTTACAGACGCGAAAAATCATCAAATCATTTTAATGTGTTTTTTTTGCCATAAAATTGGGACATTAGATCTATTACGAATAATAATGAAAACCTTTTAATTATTATTTATACAACAGTGGCATGCATTGTTACAGTTTAGGTATATTTCGCTCGCGATTTAGTGAGTTTGTCGCGGCTAGAGTGAAGAGCGCGGCGAATAGTGACTACCTACTCTCATTCCCGGCGTTAATGTCGACTGATGTGCGCGGGGCTCGTTTTGTTAAAATTAACATAAAGCAATGAGTCGAGCTAAGTATATTATTGATTTATTGAAACAAAATGAAAAACTGTTACTGAGGTAAGTGTTTGTTAATATAGTTAGTTATTATTTTATAAATAATTACCTACTTATCTGTTCTAGATGTGTGTAGTTACTTAGTAGGTAAGTGTTCTAAATTGAAAACCCTACAATGTTACTGAGAACATAAATAAAATTGGAGTGTCTGTTTGTAATATTGCAATAACCGGTTTTTACTACATTGATATGAATATATATATAGGGTACATACACCAAAATAACTTTTTTTACAATTTTTGTCTGTCTGTCTGTCTGTTTGTTCCGGCTAATCTCTGAAATGGCTGGACCGATTCTGACGGGACTTTTATTGGTAGGTAGCTGATGTAATAAGGAGTAACTTAGGCTACTTTTATTTTAGAAAAAGTCTTTTATTTTACAAAAAAAAACGAAATAAACTAATTAACACGCGGACGAAGTCGCGGGCACAGCTAGTAACTAATAATAATGTTATTTTATAAGAATCTGTTAAGATGATGATGACTTCACGAGATCTATAGAGAATGTAATTACATTACTGATAATTTTCTGAATTTTATTTATTTTGTGCTTGGATTATTTGCTTTTATACTAATACTAGCTGTGCCCGCGGTTTTACCCGCGTTAAACTTTATAAAATATGGCCTATGTGTTAGCCTAACTATAAAAATTAGCCTATTTTCTTTCTCAGGGTCTATACCATCTGTATACCAAATTTCATTCAAATCCGTTCAGTAGTTTTGGTGTGAAAGAGTAACAGACAGACAGACAGACAGAGTTACTTTCACATTTATAATATTAGTTAGGATTAAAGAAGTTACAAATTAATTATGTATGAAGTTACAAATTAATTATGTATGTTTAGGGTTTCAGTAGCACTTTAGAGAGTAGGTACTACCAGTTCCCGCGGACTTCGTTCCGCGTCATAAATATTTTTGTCCCTGCCTTTTATTATTGAGAGGTTAGGTGGTTGTCAAGAGACAAAGTACTAGCCAGAGTTTTGGAACTTCGCGCTAAACTGTTAATGTATTTGCAGCAGGCCTAATAATAATACTCCAAATTTATTTGCGACCCTATGACTAACTTTCCCAAGTTTTTGCAACTTCCCTATAGAAGTTTCGCGACCCCCCAGGGGGTCGCGACCCACTGGTTGAAAAACACTGCCATAAGACATAAGAGTCATCACCCACAAGCAAAGATGTAATTGACAAAATTTTGGAACCAGATGTAACAGAGGAAGGAGAAGAAGGCGGGTTGGATTAAATAGACCCCTTTTTTATTGGTTTCTCAGTTTTCACTTTTTATTATTATTGTTATATGCTAAGTGTGATAAACATCTTTACATAAATGTTGATTGATTATATTGTAATAGTTTCGTTCTTTATTTTTGCCATACTTATGATAAAACTTACGACATTAGCATTTAATATTCAGCTAAGTAGTATTTACTTTACACATTTAGGTCATCTAGCAGTTAGTTCCACATTACCTAATTCGAGTTATTTTCACGTAAAATGAATTGAAAGTGAGTAAAAAATCACTAACTCCGGTTGAAAAATAACTAACTTATAACTGGGTTAAACATTTTTTAGAGATCAATTAATTAGTTTGTTTATTTAAATTTTTCTATATTATCAAACGTTTTTTTGTTTAATTAAGCTCATACATACAAGACAAGTTCATACATACTATAACGCGAAAAGACTTTTTCCCCAACCTACCTACAATACTTTCGAAAGTACACCCACGGGGTCATTAAGTAGATATCTTGAAAACCTCTAGCGATAGCGAAATTACGCCATGATTGCTTCCTAAATTAAATCTCCAACTGCATATCAACGATATTTAAGAATAGAGTGCAATTATTGTGCCAATTCAGTTCCTATCACTTAAACATAATAAGTTTGACAGGAAGCTTTGTAAACACAGGTGGAAATTCTACATCGCGGCTATATGGCTGGCATAGGGGCATTTACTATGAAGCATCACCTGAGATAATATGGCCACGTCGTACGCGAACCACGTCGAACATTAAATGCCTAATGCAGTAAGTGTACTACCGTAAAACGGGGCGATTCGAAACATTGGGGTGAATAGCAATATAGACTGTAGGTATCCATTCAAAAGTAACAAAATTCTACTTTTGAAAAAACAGAAGCCAGGGAGTCAGTACCTGCACAGCAAGGACGTTCTCAAACGCCATCTTACTGAGTCATCGTTGGAAGGAGCTTGCATTGAAACAGCGGCAATGGCGTTCAACCGTTTCAACTAAATTTACCAATACGAGAAGAGGAGGACTTGGATGTTGAGTGATATATTCGCAAAACTAAGCCTAAGTCTTACTTCATATGTAAGAACAATCAACTCGCAATTCCACACCGCTTCGTGAAACTGCGTCAAAAGGTAAATTCGTTGGAAATTTATTTAACTATTAATAAAACATGTTGTCGTTATCTAACACATATTTATTTATAAATGAACACAGTTTACAGTAAACATTATCTGCTGCAGACAACTCAATTTGATAATTTATTATTTACACTATTCATAATCTACACATGAAGTATTAACAACGCACAAGACTACATTTTTTTACAATTTCTAATTATTTTTACTCGCCTGGAGCATTGCCATCAATACACATTCATATATTTTTTTATCTAAGTATCTATATTTTTATATTTATCTGTTCAATAATTTAAAGAGCCGTTTTATATTAAGATAAGATAACTCTTTATTGTACACCAAATAAAATAAAATACAAGATTGCATCACAAAATTGTACAGTTGGCGGCCTTATCACTAAACGTAATCTCTTTTAGACAACCTAGGCAGGGAAGGGAGTAAGGAATAACCATAGATTTACATTAACTTCGTTAAGTACAGGTTCGTGGGAATAACAGAGTTGGGGTAGTTGTCAGTACTTAGGTACACAAATGATGAAATGGTATACATTGGTACCATGAGTAAAAACAGTAAATTGTGTACACATTTATAACTAAACCATTGTCTAGCCGTTAAAGTGTTAAATAATAATCTAATAACAAAGAAGGCAGAATCTAAGAACAAAGAAAATCAACCTACTAAGGCTGATTTCAGAGTCGCGCCGGCGAGCGGTGCCGTCCAAACGCGCGCGCTTCGAATTACACTAGACAGTAGTAGCGTTTCACAGTCACGCAGTTCAAACGCGCCGCCGGTGAGACGCGCGCCGGCGGCGGCCAACGCTGGCGAAGGGAACTGTGAAACTCGTTTCACAGTGGTCCGCGTGTCAAGCGCGCGCTGTTGAGACGCGCTGGCCTCCGGCGCGTGCCGCGCGCGTCACTCTGAAACTAGCCTTAGTGTATCTAGATTGATCTTCTACCTTATTAATGGGCCCGCCCTTACGTAGGTAACGTAAATGCGACGGAGGGGTCTAAAATGTCTGATATAAGACGTTTGAAAGATTACTTGTATGTTAAATATATACCTATTACAAATATCATAGGAAAAGTCATAAGTATATTATCAAAATAAATATTTTATTAGCTATAAATGATATAATTTTATTTGTGAATCCGATTCTTGCTCGATATTTCACCATGATTTCCTGCATCTTCATGACTAGGACCAAAATACAAGGCAATTCATTTTGTTGTAATTAAATGCGATAAGATAAGAAAATTTTATGTATAGGTCAGATTAAATACCGTCAGTGAAAAGAAAAGGGGGGAACTCTGCAAAGCAACATGAATGACGTCAATAAGATATGTTACGTACGTACGTGTACTAAATAAGTAGGCGTATTCATCCGCAGAAAACGAGGTCCTGGGTTCAAATCCCGGGTAGGGCCAAAAGTGATTTTGGGAATTTTCTGTAAAAAGAAAAATTTCTCAGCATCAGCCCGAAGTCTGGGAGTTGGCGGTATTATACCCCCGTGCCTCGAAGAGAACGTAAAGCCGTCGGTCCTGTACCTGACCTCTTTCCGGGCGTGTCGCTAGGCGTCCCATCGGATCATGAGAGTGCTCTTGTGTTTGCGCACACAGTTGAGCACTATAATATGTCCCGCGCACATGGCTAATCTCTATTGAGACTGGCCGCCGTGGCAGGCGTGCAGTAATTCCCCGGTTTAGTTCAGCGCCTGCTAACTTAGAGGCGTCAGTGACAAATATTTTTTTAAATTAATTTATATAACCAGTTTCGATGTCTCGGATGTAAAATAATATAATTACTACACTAGCAAGCAGTCGTTAAATTTTAAATACTAAATAAAACAATGAATAAAATTTCAACACCTATTCGATAACTTTTCATTCGGTCGTATTTTTAACGTCAGGACAAAATACTTACTGAATTACAATTTATTCATATTTATTTATTGCGCAAAGCGGGCTTACACGGTAATAATGTAAATATATTCCTACAGAAACACTTTATTACAATTTGATTAATTTTGTATACTTATGCGAAATGGCGTCTGTACCCAACGCCAGCGCATCCAGCTACCCCAATCTGACAAATTTCTTTTATAGATTTTCAACTTTATCGCATAAGCATAAAGTTCACTTTCAATTGGGGAAAATTGACAGATTGGGGTAGCTTTATGTGCTGGCGTCTGTACATGAGAAAGATACGATAGGAGTACAAGGCTATTATCCGTGGAAAAATCTAGATAATATCATATTTTATCTAGAAAGGAGTAACCTACGAAAGATATATGTGTGTACATTCTTCAGGTATATTTTAGTACAAAGATATATAGTTATGTACAAAATTATTGTGTATGTCACAGATTGATTTGCAAGTTTGGTCCAGCCAGAGTAGGACGTAGTATTAAACACTTAAAACCTATACAAGCAATTCTAATATCATATATTTTAGTAACATTCAAGTAGGCCTTAACTAATAGTAGATACAGCTATTTATATACTATACAAATTATAATAGATATAAATTGATCCAACATTTTAACAGAATCCAGAATGATATCAAATAGTTACGATAGTCTCCCAAGTTCCTTTAGGTTTCTTTTTTTTTATATCAATGGGCGACAAACAAGCACGTGATGGTAGTGGAGTGCGTTGCCGGTCTTTTAGAGTCAGCAAACAAGTGTTGCTGACCCTTCCCCCCACCCCAATGAGCTCTGGCGACCTTACTCACACTCGGAAACACAACATTAAAATTATGAATGTTATTATTAAGGAATGTCTTCTGTAAGGTGGAGGTACTTCCCCAGTCGGGCTGGCTTATTCCGTTTATCCACCCTAAAAAAGCCACCCTAAGGAGGATACTCGGAAACGCGTGTCCTTCTATCCACCCTGAACGGGGTGGATAACCGTAATTCATATAATATGTTTCTTCCGATTTTTTACCCCAAGTACAGTTGAATCAAATCAATATCTTTTAAGTTTTAATTTAATATTTATTGTTAAGCGAATAACATAAAATAGTCTTAAAATCTAAATTGTAGGTACATGGTACTATAAGATAGAAAGCCGAAGCGGGGCTGGTGGTTTTTTATAAATTTTGCAATATGTCCAGAAAATTACCAACGCTTATTTCATTATTGAGTAGACGTAGTTGCGTATCCTGGATAAATTCGTCCCTTTTAATGTATATTTGCAATCGTTTTCTAAATTTTTTTGCTGCAGCAGACGTATTAGCGAAGAACTGTGCGTTTTTTTGCACGCATTCCAAAAACTTAGCTAAATGTGGATGTTTGTCTTTAATTTCATGTGATATTGTTTTATGCCAGGTTTCTAATGAATTTGTTGTCCTATGAGTCACCCCGAATGAATTCCAAACAGCCACAAAGGTTTCGTCCTTGAGCCATGTTTTTTCAAAATATTTAACAAATGCCGCCATATTATTTTCATCGTCTAATAAAAATGATTTCACAAACAACCAGCCTTCATTAATCAAGTTTGAAGGTAATAGTGGCAACCTTGCCGTAAGTAACACTAATCTTTTTGTATTTGGGTATTTATTGATACCTAGCTTATCTGCTCGTTTTTGAATGGACTTCACATAATGAAAGTAGCAGCCATGGGTTTGTGTATGTTTTTGTGTTAATGACTGTACTTAGGCAGGTGAGAAAAACGGAAGAAACATATTATATGAATTACGGTTATCCACCCCGTTCAGGGTGGATAGAAGGACACGCGTTTCCGAGTATCCTCCTTAGGGTGGCTTTTTTAGGGTGGATAAACGGAATAAGCCGTCGGGCTGCTCTGCGACTGCGAGCGAATGAACGCTATGCCCTACCCCTCTCTCAAAATTACAAAAGTTTCTACCGCCATTATATAATGTAGTAGAAATAATTAAGTTACGTAACATCAATAACATCTTAACGATAAGAATTATATATAAAATACTTTTTTTGTGGTTTCCGGCCTAGAATTAATAACAGGGCCATCCCATACCATCCCGAGGATGTCGTAACAGGTGACTAAGGGATACACCAGGTACTCGGGCAGCAGCGTCACTGTGTTCTAGAGCTTCCGCATAAATGCGGTCGCCAGCTCGCATGCCAAGCGCGGTGTCTATGGCAAACCAAATGGAAATCTTATAGAAACCTTGGGGGGAGGGCTATGAC
This sequence comes from Pseudoips prasinana, assembly GCA_951640165.1. Classification (NCBI taxonomy): domain Eukaryota; kingdom Metazoa; phylum Arthropoda; class Insecta; order Lepidoptera; family Nolidae; genus Pseudoips; species Pseudoips prasinana. The sequence goes on from OX621254.1 coordinate 14,866,122, forward strand.
CAGGGTGGACGATATCAGGCTCATGATCTGAAGATACTTTCCAGGACACATGAATAAAGCAATGAAGCTATGCTTTTTTCCCGTAGAAGACATATTTTGATGTGAAACATCTATAGCCGCACGTAAAACAGATTTCTGGCGTGGCGACGCATGCCGTGGCGCATGCGCAATCGACTTTATATTTTATCATTATGACATATTTAGTTCCTATCACAATATGTTCTTTTCTGCATATTACTTTTACAAAATAATGTCGATGTTTCACATCTGCCAGGCGTCCCGTGACGGCTCACATTTTTTTTATCCGAATCATTGGTCAAATCTTTACGCTTGTGGGACCTACGTTTGCTCAATCGTCAACAACTAATATTCTGTAAGGAGCCCCGTTTGTGAAGTCTACGCTGTGGTCATGTACCTATAGTCCTTTTGAGGGCTTCTTTATAGATACAAAACAAACAGCCTTTGTTGAGGCTACTATTGCTCTTGTGTCTTAAACGGACGCCAAGTAGGTATGTGGTATCGGTTGTGAGTTGGTGATGTCCAGTCTGGTATTTGACTGGTGATGGTTTTGGAGCAGTCAGAGGTAGGGTACGGAGTATTTTAGTGACCTTGTACACTGCCGCTATACACACAAATTGATCTATAATGTGTCATGATCAAGGTAAATTACTAACTTTTCATCTAAGATGTTTCAACATATTAAATGTATGGACATTGATATAACATTTACATAAATAGAGTATTATCGAAACATCCAATAAATCTTAAATATACTAACGTCCTTTCATTTTTCGTTTACAATTTTAATTAGTAATAGATTAAGTACATAAATATATTTTATATTTTTAACAATAATTCTACTTTATTTAGAACTGTAGTAATAACAGGATACCATTTTCTATGTGATAAGTAATTTGGCAGAACGACATTATAGCTGTCTACAACTAGGACATTCCAGATTTATACAATTTTCTACGATAGATAGTTATTTTACAAAACAATGGAATATTTTACAGGATTTTTATCGTACTTAAGTACATATAATATAATGTTAGGCAAAAAGTGAAGCACTGATATTTTAAACGTCTTTCATGTTTACCTTAATTGCTTTTGCAAACCAATAATAATAATCCGATTTAGATAAGTTTCGAGATTGTTAAAGCTAAATTTTATTTAAAAAAATATGGGCCTCTTACTTTATCAGCAGAACTACACACTACTACTACCTACTTAACTACATTTTTCTTAACAGTCAAAACTTTTGCGAATCCGTCAAAAAATTAACCATAAATTCTAGTCACTGGACTCTTTAGATGAATTCCTAAGCGATTCTTCTTCAAGTACTCTTAAAATTTTAACATGGCGTGAGAGTTTAAACATATAGCCAATGTTTCCAAGTAAAACGAGTAACGGGTGCTCCGCCGCGAATAGCTTCGTGTTCTGATTCCGGCGATATACAGCATGCAAGGCGCTGAAATTGAAAACAAAACAAAATTATGGGTATATTATATATAGCACCATAGATTAACTTCGAGGCGTCAGTACTCATTGATCTAATTATCTCTTTTTATATTTCACAATTCAATGTTTACTTAGTAAATGTGTGCATTAATTTTATTTTGCGTGTTACGGACCTCTCGAAATGTTCCAGGGGTAGAGATAAGTTTATAAATCGCGACGATGGGTATCATGAGTATAGAAGAGCAGGCAAGCCCCCAGCCTAGGACCACAGCCCATGGTGGGTATGTGTAGTGCTGGTACTGTAGCGGCTGTTGATACAGCAGACCGAAGACCACCACACCCTGAAAGGAGAACAAATTAAGTTGAGCATAGGTTTCGCTGAATTTTCAGTAATCTAACGAATTGTGATCCAGAAGTTGATATTATTAGCGCATACATCATATGTGATATATATATTTGATCAAGATGAAAACAAATATTTGATTTTAATTAATAATAAAATTGTCTAAAATCGTTCGCAATATGTTGAACTTAATTTGGAAATCAATTTATTTTAGATAGCAGTATTTTATGATTTTTTTATTAATTGCACCATTATCCTCTCAAGTCTAAATGCTGTATTATATCTACAAGGTAAGGTTTTACACGACTAATATTGAGTGACTCACAATAATGAATGTTGGGCTCACAAACTTCCAGCATATCCTCCAGTAAATGCCAGGTCGAAAGCCGAGCATTTCTTCAACATCATCAGAAAATCTCTTCAAACCTGAAAATGATAAACAAACAACAATAATGATTAAAACAAACTTTATATAATTATATATACACACATCAACAAAGTCTAGGGATACGTTATTTTGAAATCAAACATGGCTTTATTGTTTAAAACCTATTTAGTTTCCTTAAAAAGTTTATTTACAGATTTAAACCTTGTCTATTCTTTATTCAAAATTTAAAAATTAAAATGAGAAACAAATGAAAACACGCAAAGCACAGCGCAATCTTGAGTTGTATCTAATTTCAAGAAGTTGCATTAAAATTTTTTTTGCGTGTTAATTGAAGAAAACCTGATAAATTGTTTTATTTTCTTTTCTCAATTGGTTGTGTAAGCTTTTTAGCGTCATGCCACGCCATCATTTGAGTCGAGATGAAATGTTACGGGCAGTTGGCATGTTACAAAACGGTGCTATTCAACGCGTCGTTGCTGAGTCTCTGGGCACAAGCCAAAATGTGGTATCCAGGCTGTGGTCACGTTATCGCGCTACTGGAGATGTGGCAGAACGGCACACAGGTAGATATCGTGTTACCACTCAGAGACAGGATCGATTTCTCCAAATGACCGCCAGAAGACTACCCAATATCACAGCGATGCAACTAGTGCAAAGGCTCCAGGAGGGTCAGCAGCTGCTGGTGAGCGACCAAACCGTGCGAAGGAGGCTGCATGAAGTTGGTCTTCATGCTCGCAGACCGCTACGAGTCCCAGCGCTGCGACGTGGCAATCGCGGTAGGCGACTTTTATGGGCTCAAGAACATTTGACATGGAGTGATCAACAATGGTCATTGGTGCTGTTCACTGATGAGTCCCGCTATGGATTTCATCCAGATTCGAGACGAACACGCGTTTGGAGAACTCCAGGCAGGGTCAGCCGTCTCCGACATCCACAGGAGGTCCACTCTTACCAAGGCGGGACAATTATGGTGTGGGCAGGAATACGAATCGGCGGACGAACCCAACTCATTTGGATTCAGGGCAGCATGACTGCCCATAGATACCGTGAGGAGGTAGTAGAACGTGTCATTGTCCCGCTCAGGGCCCTAACGGGGCAAGAATTTCAGCTCATGCATGACAATGCACCTTCCCATACAGCGCGGCTGGTGAGGGCCGCCCTTCGAGAACACGATGTTCAGGTATTAGATTGGCCTCCACAGTCGCCAGACTTAAACCCAATTGAACACGCCTGGGACATGTTACAGCGAAGAGCATTGAGGGATTTTCCGCCCAACTTGACAACAGAAGAACAACTTTTCGAACATTTAAAAAGAACTTGGGACTGCATACCCCAGCAAGACATTGACACCTTAATTTTAAGTATGGAAAATCGTTGCCGCTGTGTGATTAATGTTAGAGGAGGAAATACCGATTACTGATTATCAGATTTGGTAAGATTTTTATTCATTTAATTCGATTGAATAATTTTATAAGAATAAAATGTTTTTGTTCACTCAGTAATTTTCTATGGCTTAATTAATTTAAGACTTTTATTAATTAGAAAAACAAAATCGCATCGTGTTGTTAATGTTTAAATATCGGCCATGAAATTATCTTTAATTCTTCCATTTACAGTCATAACAAAATGTTTATAGTTTTCTAGATAATCAATGAAATGTTCAATATCCCTAGATTGTGTTGATGTGTGTATTACTTAATTTGGAAACTGTTTGTATATCTTATAGTATCATATCATCATGCTGATATGATGGATTTAATTATCCTTTTGACGATAGTCAATACATTGGTGGTCCGTCGTGGGTGAGAGCCAGAGTCTTAGGCACTTCACCAACATGATCGTCATGTCGGCTGAAAGATGTCCACTACTTAACATAAGTCTCCCCCAAAATCTCCACAATTACGCTATCCGCGTCCCGCGGCTTTCAGCGACCCTTACTAGATCATCGTACCATCATGTAGGAGGCCTGCCTACGATGCGTCTTCCAGTTAGTGGTCACTTAAAAATCTTTCTGCCCCAACAGCCGTCGGTCCTACGAGCTACGTGGTCTACCCACTAACAATACGCTTATCATTAAACAATCCTCAATACTATTAAACTAAACATTACCATAGAACCATGAAACTGCTACAGCTTCGAAAAGGGCCGAGCATAGGAGCGATATCCCAGCGGCATAAGTATCCAGCAAATGGAACATGTAGATACCACCCTGAAAAAAATAGACCACCAATTAATGAATAATTCCATATACGTGTTAAGAAATACCTACAAGATTGTATTTCTTTATGGTGAAATGACTTGGCCAGTTATAAAAGAAAAAAAACATTCATTTTATGACTGAATGGCTGTCATTTTTTGAGTCTTCATAAATATTAGAAAAATTATATTGTTTCATTATTTAATTTTATTGCAACAAATAAACTTTAAATATCGTTTCTCTGTTATAGAAAAATAAATAATAGTTACACAGAGCAACACATGTTTAATTTGTCTGAATTAGAAAAAATAAATAAAAAATCAGACTTATTGTCTTATAAAACGACAATTGGCGCTTAAAACTAAATCGGACAAGTGATTTAGTTTTAAACGCCAATTACGTATATGGAATTATTCATGGGCTTACTTATGTAATAGTTACCACCTCATATTAAATTATTTTGTGTTGTAATAAAACCAAGGAATTATAGACGTAAGCTATGCCAAATTAAAGTAGGTAAACTATAAAATGTGACAATAAAACACAAATATGAACATAGCTATGACGAAGCTATGACTGATATCAATAATAATAAAAACTATTTCGTTAAAACAGTTCAAATTGAATCGGCTTGCCTAAAAGTCTCTGGAATACATACCAGAGTTAATATAATAGCACACGAGACAAACTTCTGTGTTTTTTGAGTGTTCACTTTTTATATTTATTAACTTTATTAAAAAAAAATAAGGATAAGAAGGAGTTCACTTTTTATTTACCGGTGTAATATTTATGCAAGCAACGCAGAAAGACACGCAAACCACTATTAGTGTAAAATGTTCCCGTCGCAACCAAGTTGCCCCACTCGCTCGGGCCTGATCTAGAAGTCCGGTTATCACGCATTCTAAGCCTCCCATCTGCAAAAGATATAAATTATTAATCTTGTCCATTCCTTGGTTGTCTGGAAGAGATCTCATGTTAGTGATAAGACCACCAATTGTATACATCTTAATTATATGGTCCTGTACTGTGTGATTGTACTATTGGTGTACAATAAAGAGTTAATCTATCTATCTAATCTATTGCTATCTTCTGAACATGGTGCCTGTAATCACGGGAAAACAACAAGACAGTATCAACAGTTCACCGTAAAATTTTGTATGTATTAGATATTGTAATATTTATTAAAACCAATTATTAGATATTTATTAAACTTATTAACTTGTTTGTTGGTATATTTCATGTTAGTTAATGGGAACATATAAATATTTCATTAACTGTATTATTATTAAATGTTAATATTACAAATTAAAAAAATCGTACTGTCAGAAGTGATTTATCTAAAATTAACGTTGAAGGAAATAACACTAAACTTTTTTTGTATCTGAATACTTACCCCAGAATCCAATCCGAGCATAATGAGCATAAAGAAGAAGAGCATTGCCCATAAACTTGCACCGGGTAACGTGGCCACTGCCTCTGGATACACTTGGAACACTAACCCAGGTCCTAAAACATTTAATCTGTATTATGGATGTGTAAAATATATAATTTCGTCCCTTCTCAAGTAACAACGTATAGAAATACATAAGACTCTATGACTAGCTCGATAGCTCTTGAGCTATCGAGCTAGTCATAGAGCCAAAAAACACTATTTTTCTTTTTTTTTAATGTTAGGCAAGCAAACTACATAAAAACAAAAATACCTCTCTGATTATAATGATAAATGAACTTTATACAGCATCTAGATACCTACACTCATTCTCATCAAATTTTTGTCTTATTTTAACATGCTAAATATTACCTGTCATTTAATTATAATTTTTAACTTTACACCTAGATAAGTATAACATTGTTTAAGTTTGTTATGATTAGATCCACGAAGCATAAATTGCCATTATGTTTTTACTTTTCGTTTTATGTTCATTTTAATTTTTATCTTTTACTATTGCCTACGAACATATATTATTATAATTTTGTTTATATATAAGTTCTCATGTGAGTGACGTATGTCTTAATGAGAATAAATGTCTTTAAACTTTAAACTTTATGTGCAATGCAATTTTAAATGCAAATACACGTGATAGCATTGTAAACTATCTCATTCTCTCGCAATATTTATGAATATGTCTGTCTCTTTTTATCGTCGCTTTTTCGTTTCATCGAATTTTGTAATCACAACATAAAAACATACAGTTGAAATAATAATCTTCTTCTATTGACGTCTGTCTGCTAATTTAAAGTAAGTAGTTATAATCAAGTCAAATCTATTCTCACCTTCAGTAGCAACAGAAGAGATCGGAACGCCTTGCTTATGTGACATAAATCCCAGATATGTGAAGATTACGAAGCCAGAGAAGAATGAAGTAAAGCAGTTCACCAGCGTTGTTACCAAACAATCTCTAGAAATACAGAAACCACAATAAATTCACATTCCCATTCTATAAACCTAAAATTATATTCTTCTAGATTCGTTAGAGATTTCGAATATTATAGAAATATTTAAGGACATTATATTCTAGATATACAGAAAGCACGTTTAATATACTCTTGTTTCCAATCGAACTGATGATTCTGTGACAAAGGTGTTGTTAAAATTATGTAAATACTAATCTCAACATTTGAACGTTGTTAAATTACAATTTCGGCAATGTGAAGCGCAAACTTAATATCATATCATGCAATAATTTGCCGGGATTCGATTGATTTGCTGGTGAGTATAGTTAAGGGATATATTCCAGATTGATGAAGGTTAAGTATTTCCCCGTAGGAAAGTTCAATTTTTGATTTTCCAGATTTAAGTACTACTCTGTCAAGTACCGGGAAAAGATCAATAATATACAAAATGTTTGTTATTCATCCAAATTTATTTTATCACCTTCAAAGTATGCTCCTTCAGGAACTATACACTTACGCTAACGAATAATCGATTCGTCAAAACATTTATTAAGCACTGCTTTCGGAATTGAGTTCAGTTCTCGCCGCGAATTCTCCTTTATGTCTTCTACCGATTGAAAACGGGTACCACGAAGTGGTAATTTGAGTTTAGGAAAAAGAAGAAAGTCAGCTGGAGCCATATCTGGTGAATATGGTGGTTGCTGGATGGTATTTGTTGAGTGTTTGGTCAAAAATTCGTTCACAATGATGGCCTTGTGCGAAGGCGCATTATCGTGGTGCAAAATCCAAGAATTTTCTTTCCACAAATCTAGCCTTTTTTTGTCGAATTTGCTCTCTTAAACGCCGCATAACGCTCAAATAATATTCTTTATTTACCGTTCGACCTTCCGGTAAGAATTAAGAGTGCACAACACCGCGATAGTCAAAGAAAACAGTCAACATGACTTTGAATTTTGATCGACTTTGGCGTGGTTTTTTCGGTGTCGGTTCAGTTGGAAGGGGCCACTCCGAAGCTTGTTGACTAGTTTGCATGTCAAACTCGTAAACCAACGTCTCGTCACCAGTAACAATGCGTTTCATGAATGTTGGGTCGCAATTTACCCGTTCTACCATGTCCTCAGCGACTTTCATGCGATTGAGTTTTTGGAGAAAATTCAGATCTTTTGGGACTAGCCGAGCGGCAACATGTTTCATACCCAAATGATTAGATAAAATGGTACGACTCGACTCGTGAGATACAGAAAGTTCGGCGGCTATCTCTCTCAGAGTTGAATGAGGATTTACAGTCAATATTTCCTTCACTTTTGCGATGTTAACTTCAGTTGCAGACGTTGATGGCCTACCAGAGCGAGGCAAATCTTTCATCACATCTCGACCGCTTTTGAACGCTTTGAACCACTCATAAGCACGATTTTTTGATAAAGTCGATGCACCGTAAGCCTTCTGTAACATTTTCAGTGACTCCGAACACGAAATTCCATTAGCGATGCAAAATTGAATACAAACTCTTTGTTCGATATTTTTGTCCAGTATGAAATACGCAATACACACTATATATGATATTACTAAAACCAGCACTGTATTTAATATAAATAACAGATGCAACTCAAACTCCGCGCCAAAATGGAAAACAGTTGTGCCAATCTAACAACAACAAAAAAAACAAAAATTTCTATTTGGATCCATAAACCAATCATCCATTACCGATACTTTTTTGACTGAATGTATAGATTGCCCTTTACAAAATCTTCATCTAGATTTGTTAGACATTGGCGTAAGAGTTAAAGCCAAAATGTACCATAAGTTTTCTAAAAAGCTCTCTAAGTTGCTGTAAACTTATTTTTCCTTGTAATATTGGTGCAATTTATAGAAACTTTGTCTATAACACCCTTACTTTATTATATTTATTTATTTTAATTAGAATGTTCGCACTATGGAAATGAGTTCATGTGTCGCGCGCCACTTTACCCACATATAATAGTGTGCGTCACGATTGCTCCGCCACGTTATCCAAACAGAAAACCAACTTAAAACCCCTGTAACTTCTTTATTTCTGCTTTGACAAAGTTTTGGTTTGTTCCTTTCGATTTTGACTAATTTTGACAAAAAATATAGCGATTTCTTTTTCTGTTTAGATAACGTGGCGGAGCAATCGCACACCATATAATACACCCATTGATCATTGACACTAACCCAAAACAATTAATCACGGAAAAGAAAATTATACCGTACTGAAATATGAAATCACAGTGAATATTTCATTTTTAGATTTCGATCCTATAAATAATTGGAATATTTACATATGAATTAGATATGAAAAATCATTCGAAAGATTTACCTGTAGCAGTTGTTGTGAAAAGTGTTGTAGCTCGCGTATGATAGATGAACGCCAAATCCAGCTCCAACGGAGTAGAATATTTGGACTGCTGCGTCTACCCATACCTAGAAGTCAGATTTCTTATTAGTATGACATTGTCCGTAGTACCCACCATCGTGTAGGGTTGCCAAAGGTGTAATTTAAGTTTAATTCTATCTTTAAGTTAAGAGGAAATTAGTATAGAATTAGTAAAAAATTTTTTTTAAACTGTTAAGTTTTTCTTGGCTTCCTAAGACATTAAAGTCAAGCTCCTTTGCTAATTTTGAGTAGGTATATATTGTTCCTGGATCTGTGCGTCGCAGATTGTAAAATATAAGTGGAACAACTAGCATTGCAACCCTACACTCGCACAAACGATTCAAAGCCAAACCTTCTCACTTTTTTTTTTTTTTTAAGAGAAGATATCCCCCGCATTAGGGACATTAATTCCTGTGTCGCGGGGTACTCTACATACATATAATAGACGGGCACAATTTACATCCAGACTCAGAACAACTATTTAAGTGTCACAAAAATAGTTGTCCGGCGCGTGACTCGAACCCGCGACACGAAGCGAATCTTATAGTCGTATAAACGACACAATGACGAATTTACAGATACCTACCCCCATCATGTAAACCTATGTAACTAAGTAACTTACTTGAGTATCTTTCAGCCTGGTGAGTTCAGGTTGCAAATAGTAAGCGATGCCTCGAGTAGCTCCTGGCAGCAGTAATCCACGGGCGAGAAGAATGGATAAAACCACGTACGGCATTGTTGCCGTCATCCATACGACTTTGCCTAGAAACAATATTAACAACGTTATTTATTTTTTAAATACTCAGATGACTCATAAAATATGAAGGGCGGTAAAAATCTAATCAGTTTAAAATTTTTGAATCTACAAAGGATTCACAATTAGTATTAAAATAACTTAAATTATCAAGTAAACAAACTTCAAATAAACTAAGTGCTCAAAATATATACTTACATTTAATTAAAAATTAAATATATACATATTATTATATAAAGGTCTCATCCCTGGGTGTCGAAAAAAATTTCGGTATCACTGCCTTTGAGCATCGTGCCCAGAATGCTGGCCGCGTCAGTTTATATTTGCGCCACTCTTTGTATATGTTTGTATGGTTCTAAAGTTGTATACAATTCGACCGAATATTAAAGAGTATTTTATTTCACTTTACTACTATAGTTATTCTATTTGCGTCAAAGGATTTGTAATCTGTTAGAAGGAAGTTGAAGATATCGTGATATGAACGGTTAAACAATCAAGAATGTTTATTGAACTCAAACATAATATATGTTCATTCAATTTAAACCGAATAACATTTGATTGCGTAAAATTTAATCAAAAATAGCAGATTTGGAATAACCTAGCCTTAAGTGTTTTGATGTAGCGAATTTTTGTACCAAGTAATAATCATTCAGAGATTTCATTGTTTAGATATTTTTTGATACACACGTAAATAAATGAGGTGGAGTATTGGATACAAATTTAGTTTTTTTTTTTTAAGTCATTCCCCGTCCTGTGTCGCGGGCTACATTACAAACATATAATAGACGGACACAAATTACATCCAGACTCAGAACAACAATTTATGGGTCCCGCAAATAGTTGTCCAGCGCAGGAATCGAACCCGCGACACGAAGCGGCGAGGCAACTGTCTTAGCCGCTGCGCCACAATACGTCAACGCACTAGCATAGACTATACGATTTAGTATGGGTATTTATTCTATATTCCTAGAAAAACGATTTAGGTAACAAAATGAAAGCATTCCTTACCAGAGCTCTTAACGCCTTTGAACAGCGAAAGGTAAAGTGTAACGTAGACTAGACCCAAGCATATCGCCAGTTGCCACTTCGGAAAGCCTAAGTCATTCAACCCTTCTGAATTCTGCATTTCAAGTACGGCGCGGCTGAAAAATATCATAAGAAATACGTTACTAAGAAAAATTTAAGGGGTCCCATACGCATAAAAAAACATTGGTTGTTAATTTGTAATAAGTTTCAAATTTATTTTGCAGGAATGTGGCGAATATCAGGAGAAAATATCTTCTAAAAAAGACATATTTTACAATGAGTTGTATAAACTGCGCGTGGGAATTGAACCCACGTATCACGGGATATCCGGCCCCATGTGTGCTGGGACTACCCACAAGCCATTCCATGTTAATGTAATGAAGTAGCTTAACCCCATCTTTCCGAAACCTTCACGGATAAGACGGCTGGCGACAGCTTTTTTGAATAATTCTTCAATAATAATAAATTTAAAATTTAATTTTCAAATATGCTTAACTGCAACAATAATTTCAGATATCTTTTAAAATGAGTTGCATAAATTACAGTTTGGGTGGGAATCGAACCTACGCACAAAACCCATGTTCAAATCTGTAGAATTTGTTTCTGCCTACTTATAATCACCACTTTAATAGCTAAGTTTTACATAATAATCTTTGGCTACAGGCTTTAGTTACAGTTACAAGAATATTCAGTAAAAGATAAGAGGTGAATAAAGAAAATTTGATCAATTCCAGAAAGGGGTCAATTTCCGGAAGCTTTGATTGGGCCGATTGAACCTTTTTACCTGTAGTTCCTTTACACAATTTTGGATTATACAACATCCTGTTCAGTATAAGTAAATTATTAAAAGTATAACAAAAATGACAAAAATACATCGGGAAAGCACAATGGACGACCTCCGTGTCTCAGTGGTGTGTCACCCAGTCGAGTCTTAGAACTCTTGGGTTGGTGAGTGACGCACCACCATCCCGAGTTCGCTTCCGGAGAATCTGGATATTATTTGAACTAGGTATGATATATCCGCTATTTGAAATTGTTTATAAAGTTTTATATAGTTTGTCAGTCTTCGGCCAGTGTGTGTTGCCAGTGATAAATTACGAGTACGGAACAGAGACGTTGTCGCTCACTATGGGTCTTATTAGACGGCTCAAGGTCACCCAGAGAGGAAATAATGAGAGGGCTATTCTCGGAGTTTCCCTGCGAAATCGAATCAGAAATAATGACATCCATCCGCAGGCGAACCCAAGTAACCAACATAGCCTAAAGAATTGCCAAGCTGAAGTGACAGTGGGCAGGGCACATAACTCATAGAACCGACGGCCGCTGGGGCAGAAAGTTTCTCGAGTGGTGACCACGAACCGGAAGCCACAGTGTGGGCAGGCCCCTATAAGATGGACCGATGATCTGCGAGGGTCGCTGGAAGCCGCTGGATGCGGGTAGCGCAATACCGGCAGTTGTGGAGATATTTGGGAGAGGCCTTTGTCCAGCAGTCTTTCGGCTGATATGATGATCAGTGGCATTATTGTCACGTAATTACTCTACCGGTGATAAAGAATACCACACCGAACCGAAAATACCCAAAACCTGATGACCATCATAAGTACATAACCCTTAATAGGACATAACGCATCTCCAGAATTCATTGGTTTTATCATCTCTAACATAGACCCCACCAAAACCCCCACTGGTTTTAAAGAAAGCCGAAAGATATGGGGCATTCTCAATCGAATAAGAACAGGGGTGGGTCGATGCAACCACAACCTTCAAAAGTGGGGTGTCAAGCCACTGTGACTGTGGAGCACCAGACCAGACCATTGCGCATATTGTCGAAGATTGCCCCATAAGACGTTTCTCAGGGGGATTTGAGGGTCTGCTTGCGCTTACAACCGAGGCAAGGGACTGGTTACTAAATCTAGATCATCATCATCATCATATCAGCCGAAAGACGTCCACTGCTGGACAAAGGCCTCCCCCAAAGATCTCCACAATTGCCGATCTTGTGCTATTCGCATCCAGCAGTTTCCAGCGACCCGCACAAGATCATCGGTCCATCTTGTAGGGGGCCTGCCCACGCTGCGTCTTCCGGTTCGTGGTCGCCACTCGAGAACCTTTCTGCCCCAACGGCCGTCGGATCTACGAGCTATGTGCCCCGCCCACTGCCACTTTAGTTTTGCAATTCTTCGAGCTATGTCGGTGACTTTGGTTCGCCTGCGGATTTCGACATTTCTGATTCGATCCCGCGGGGAAACTCCGAGCATAGCCCTCTCCATTCCTCTTTGGGTGACCTTGAGCCTTCTAATAAGGCCCATAGTGAGCGACCACGTCTCTGTTCCGTATGTCATCACTGGCAACACACACTGGTCGAAGACTTTCGACTTGAAATTGAAATCTAGATATAAAATTGTAATTTTTGGTACCATATTTAATCTTACAATAATGGAAAATAGCCATACGAAAAAAAACAAATTAAAAAATTAAGAATTGGTTTTAGCTCTTATTACAACAAAATAGAGTAAACATTATACCATTGCCCCATTAAGGGTTAAAAAACTAGAATAAGTATATTATTGATCATCATAAAAATTACTTACTGGAAAAATTCGGAAGCCGGTGTGAAATGCGACAGAGGTCCTTGGTACCGCACGTCGGTCCTGTTAGTGCCGTTACTGCGGCTGGTGTCCCAGCACTGATCCGTGTTCCACGAGTTGTCGCAGTGCACCCACGGCAACTCAGAACGGGCGGACGATACTAGGAAGTAGAAGGCCCAACCTAAAAAAATATGTAAATGATGAAGATAGTTTCAATATACAGTTTCAATATCAGCAGAATTACTTTATTGTGTTATTTCTCAATTATGGATGACTAGCTGTGCCCCGCGGTTTTACCCGCGTAAACTTTATAAATTACTGGCTTTGTGTTAATCCAGGGTGTCAGCTAACTCCATACCAAATTTTGTTAAAATCGCTCCAGCCGTTTAGACGTGAAGAAGTAACAAACATACACACTCACACACTCATAAACTTTCACGGCTATAATATTAGTGTGATAAAGCCATCGGCTTATGGAATACTAGTGACCCGCCCCGGATTCAGTACCAAAAACAGAAAGATAAATTAGTGCCATTTTTTAAACTTTGGGTTACATTATTTTTTAATACAATGACCGTACTAGGTAATTTAATCCCTGTGTCGTAGTGTACTTCACAAAGATATAATTGACATAAATTAAAAACAATCCAGACTCAGAACAACTACTTATGTTACTGATCTTATCTTATAGAACATTTCGAGAACCTTCAACTGAAAATGACAAGTCATTCCACAAATTATTAAGGCAATCTTTTACAGTGCAGTGGCAGGCAGGTGTGCCTGTGGAACACATTGCTCTTAAGAACAATATTATTTATTTAAGTATAAGTTTTCGTTAAGTTGCCATTTTGTTACACCTATCTTGTTTCCCCTTTCCATCGTCTATCCACTCCATAATAATATGTAGGTTGTCTGGAAGAAATCACAGTAGCGAAATTCCGGGCGGTAGGTACCTAATTTATGTAGCTCAACTTTAATTGTAAGTTATTGTGTACAATAAATAGTATTTTACTTTACTTATGGGTCACACAAATAGTTGTACTGTGCGGGAATTGAACCCGGAACACGAATGACTATCTTAACCGCTGCGCCACACAACCAGTCAAAAATATTATGATATTGGGCCGTGCCCCGCGGTTTTACCCGTGTTAAACAGTATAAATGATAGCCTATGTGTTATTCAGATGTAGAAGCTATATTACTCACTACAAAGTTTCATCATAATCCGTTCAGTAATTTTTGCGTGATAGAGTAACTAACATACATACAACCAGTCTTTCAAATACATACTTACAACCTTTAACATTTATAATATTAGTAGGATTTATAAGGATCTCTATTTTGATTGAGAATAAACACTGCCCATGTTACGCGTTGATAAAGTAGCTAACTATAAATAATTTTTTTTCAGTGATTTGAGTTGATGTATTGCAAATAAAAATAGCTTTTCTATTTAGAATAATAATAATAATATCTAGAGACAATGTCACACAGATAATCCTAGCCCCAAACTAAGCAAAGCTTGTACTATGGGTACCAGGCGACGATATACATACTTATATGGATAGATAAATACTTATATACATAGAAAACATCCATGACTCAGAAACAAATATTCGTGCTCAACACACAAATATTTGCACTTACCGGGATTCGAACCCAGGACCACCAGCTTCGTAGGCAGGAGCACTACCAACTAGGCTACGGTGACGGTGATTTATAATTTTAGTTGAGAAGTTTACCTAGATGTGGTCCTGCACCACTACCAATAAGATGTTTAAATATGTCTATGTCCATGGTCACCATTAGATAATAATGCATTTCATTGATAGCAATTTTGATCATTTGTCAATACTAAAAGCGTAAGGGGAAGCTATCTTTTGTATTTTCTGCACCAACTATTCGTTTTTATAAAGCGTCAAAAGTCAATCTCTTCGCAGTAGTTACAGTTCGCTTTGCTTAAGTCAACAACACTGCGCTACTCAAAGAGGAGTTTAGCTGTTGAATAAGCAATTTTTCTTCATATTTACATTACACCATCCATTCTCTTATTTAATACGTAAAAGTATCTAACGTACCGTAAAGAAAAGAGAATTAACATAAAATGTTATTTATGACTGAATTTAAGAGATACGAGGTCCTTTTTAGGGTTCCGTACCCAAAGGGCAAACGGGAACCTATTACTAAGACTTCGCTGTCGGTCTGTCTGTCTGTCTCCAGGCTGTATCTGATAAACAGTGATAGTTAGATAGTTGTAATTTTCACAGTTGATGTATTTCTGATGCAGCTATAACAACAAATACTAAAAAATAAAATAAATATTTAAGGGGGCTCCCATACAACAAACGTGAATTTTTTGCTCGTTTTTATAGATAATGGTACGGAACCCTTCGTGCGCGGGTCTGACGCGCACTTGGCCGGTTTTTTATTTACATTTTTGAGGGAACATAGTTCGTAGAACCGACAGCCGCCGCTGGGGCAGAAAGGTTCTTCATTGGCATCCAAAAAAGTGGCTAACCGAAAGGCGCTGCCTGGACAGGCCCAGGCAGCGCCAGCTGTATTACATTTTATACCCACGATAGTACACTTACAACTACCGCCTTTTCCATCTTACTTTTCCTTGTCCACCCAACGGTTGTCTGGAAGAGATCGCTACAAAGCGAAAAGACCGCCGATTGTACCTGTTTCTATTATATTAAGATATTGTGTATTGTGTTTTCTGGTGCAATAAAGTGTACTCTATCACTATCTATGTATTACATACCTTCCTTATTACTTGTATCGTACTTTAAACGGCAATGTAAAACATTGTGAGAAAAACTGCACGCCTGAGAGTTCTTCAAAATATCCTTTATGGCATGTGAGGTCTGCTAACACGCATTAGGTCAGCGTAGTTGTCGATGGCCTAAATTATCTCTCACGGTGAGAGAAGGCCTTTGCTCTCCAGTGAAACTAGGGTTGCCAACTATACTGTTTTGAACAGTATTATACTGTTTTTCACTAAATTATACTTTTTACTGTTGAACAAAAATAAAGTATACAAAATACTGTTTGCATTTATTGAGTCAGAGGGCGTTCACTGCTCAATGCAGCGCGTGTTTAAATCAATAAATAAATAAAATACTGTTCATTTTTCTAAAATACTGTTGAATATTCTTCATAGACCTAAATATACTTTATTTCTAGTAAAAAAAAAGTTCGCAACCCTAAGTAAGAGAGTATCAGGCTCCATTATTATTAAATTAAGTTTCTTGGGGTTAAGGTTAATTAAAATAAAAATAAAATAAAAATAAAAGGTTTTTATTTACGTAGACTTTAAAAAAGCGCTTGTAAATAGTCAGAACATGTTTGTAGTAATACAGTTATTATTTCTAGTTGCTTATTACAGATATTTAGGTACATGGAATGTTAAAACATTTACACAATTTATTTTATAATAGTAGTGATATTAGCTAGCTATATTAGCTAGCTTGTATTAAGTTATTTTCTAGGAGATTATGTTTAGGTTTAATGATTGAAATTTATATTTTAGTACATATTGTCTGAATGGTTCTGTCTATATTAAGGTATTCAGTATTATTATTATAACGGACCTTGTGTTTAAAACGACGGTCGCGCTTTAATGCTACCACCGGATCCAATGCGCCCCAACTGAGAAGACCCAGCGAAACAAACTCAGCAGGTTCATCTACTACCAGTTTCAACACGGCCCAGTTGAGACGGTCCGGCGAAATATACTCAAGCGGGCATGAACACGGGATTTGGTCCACTTAAAGTAATTATTTAGTAGGCAAACACAATATCTGCTCGATCGGTTGTCTGAATGAATATTAATTTAGATTATATTTAGGAAACAAAAAAAAAACATTGAAACAATAACATTATTCATTTTGAGACAGAGTCAATAAATTTAATTTGGATTATGTTAGCAATCATATTACAGATAGTCACAGATAGTTCACGTGACTCAACAAATTAGTCATGTCTATATGGCTACAAGATCTCCTGCGAGCAATGTACAGGTAGGTGGTAAGCGCCAGGCGTTTTTGTCATCGATGTACTCTTTAGTGGTATAATAACCCCTTGCCATAAGTACACGTTTAATATGTGTCTTGAAACTTGTGTCAGGCAGATCAGTAATATGAGTAGGAAGCTTGTTATAAAACCTAATACAATTTCCTAAAAATGATTTATTCGTTTTGTTGACTCTAAAAGCCGGCATTGCAAGTTTGTCTTTATTCCTAGTACTTATGTTATGCAGGTCACTTTTTTTTCTATAGTTATTAATATTTTTTCTAACATACAATATATTCTGATATATATATATACTCAGATGGCACCGTTAGTATATTTACTTCTTTAAACAAAGTTCGCAAAGATTCGCGACTACCTACCCCATAAATGGCTCTGACTGCTCTTTTTTGTAAAATGAAAATAGTACTTATGTCAGCTGCCGAACCCCACAGCAGAATGCCATAGGACATAATACTATGGAAGTACGCGAAATATACCGATCTAGCAGTTTGTTGTTCATCTGACAATTGTCTTATTTTCCAAACGGCATAGGAAGCCGAACTTAATTTAGCTGCAAGCTTTTCAATCTGAGGAGCCCATTGCAATTTTGCGTCTAGTGTCAATCCCAGAAATACGGTCGACGGAACTAAATCTAATATTTCCTCATTTAATACAACTTGAAACAACAAAATTCAGATGAAACTTATTATTTTTGCACAATTTTCTTGAACCATCGTTTGTGCACCGATCGTATTATTTCTGCATCACCCATAGGTCGACTGGTATAAAATGCCTTTGGCATAAGTCCCCCTTTGTACAGTTTGTGTACAAAAGTTTAAAAACAATTAAAAATATTATAGACTTACATGCACAAAAAGCCACAAAGAGTTGAACAGAACATAATTACCTATAATGACGTTGTAGTAAAAGGAAACGTAGAAGGCCACCATGACCGCACAAAACCCGACACCTGCAAACATATATAGTATTAAAATAACTGGTAACTCATGGAAATAGTTTTATATTGGACTCGGCCAACAGTTTTGATCTCTTCAGAAGATCATCTTCAGGACAAATGCCTCGCACGGGGCTCGTTGCGAAAGGGTAGTTGGGAGGGTCCTTATTTAAGACTTACTAAGAATTTCAAAAGTTTGTAAAAATAATAAAATTAGTTCTTATGTAAACAACATTTTATACAGCTTTGCTAACCGTTTCTTTTTACATAAAAATAAGACTTATAGAAATTTTAATTATGTTCTATTAACAAAATTTATTTAACCGGCTTCAAAGAAGGAAGTTATATTAGGTTTATATTTAACATTTTTTTTATTTCCCTGTTGTTTATGAACTGGGGACATTTTTTATTATATGCTTTCGGAATGGTTTCATTTACCTATATTTTGTTTTAATCGGTTGTCCTTAAGAAAAGTTGAGTCGGTTGCATATTTTTAAAAAAGTAAATGTGTTTTCGGTGATTCATTGTTTTTTTTCTCAACAACTTGATTTTAAAAGGGGGCCCACATTTTTTAACTTAACAATCAAAAATGGTAAGACTGACAATAAATACATTTTCAAACTTGTTCCCTTTAGCAATTTTATTTCTTTACCGCGAGCTTGTAATTAATCTAAACTACTATTCTTTTTTTTTTTTTTTTATCAGAGAGCGACAAACGAGCAAGTGGGTCACCTGATGGTAAGTGATCACCGCCGCCCATGGACACTCGCAACACCAGAGGTGTCGCAGGTGCGTTGCCGGCCTTTGAGAGTCAGCAAACAAGTGTTGCTGACTCTTCCCCCCACCCCAATGAGCTCTGGCTCTACTCTGGAGGGAGAATACTATTTATAAGTAAATAATAAATATGTTTATAAGTAAATGACGCTCACGTTATAAAGATTTATGTATATTTTATATAGATATACATATGTATATAATAGCGTAAGCTCATAGCTATATGCTCTCACCACACCGGTCCGTAAGCGATCGGCGAGGAAAAGCAACTAGACTCGCGGTCAGGCAATTTCTGATCGTCTCCGTGCTTCGGAGGGCACGTTAAGCTGTCGGTCGCGTTTTTAGTCAATAGACAACAGTCGTTAAGTCATGTTAGAGGCCTACTGGGCGGCTTGAACAACCCTGACACTAGGGTAACCACTGACCATACGATAAGTGAGATAGCGTAAAAGAAAACCGTGAATCGTCGTTGGGCATTAGACAGCAGGGAAGAACTTTATTGCTCTTTGGATACAAAATATATATTTTTTTGCATAACAAACCTTTGAACAGCGGGCATATCTTCCACAGTGTGATAGGGCCTTGTCGATTGTATTGCCCGAGGATAAGTTCCATGTAAAACAGAGGTACGGCGCCGAAGACCAGCATCAATGTATAGGGAATCAGGAACGCACCTACCGAAATAATATAAGTAATTATGTAATTATATAAGATCTATTATTTGTAGTTTAATAATGGTAATGGTTTTTTTTAATATACAGTTAAATTATCTGTAACTTCACTGTCACACGTGCGTCTCATTTAACTAATGTTCATCTCGAGTACCACATTATGATTCCTTTTTATGCCTATTCCTGTAGCACAGATATGGAAACCGCCAAACGTTGGCGAGGCCGACAGCAAATTCTATGATTGAGAGAGTTCCACTCACCTCCGCCATTCCTGTAGCAGAGATGAGGGAACCGCCACACGTTGGCGAGGTCGACGGCAAATCCTATGATTAAGACAGTACCACTCACCTCCGCCATTCCTGTAGCAGAGATAAGGGAACCGCCACGCGATCGCGAGGTCGACGGCAAATCCTATGATTGAAAGAGTAACACTCACCTCCGTTATTCCTGTAGCAGAGATAAGGGAACCGCCACACGTTGGCGAGGTCGACGGCAAATTCTATGATTGAGAGAGTACCACTCACCTCCACCATTCCTCTAGCAGAGATAAGGGAACCGCCACACGTTGACGAGGTCGACGGCAGATTCTATGATTGAGAGAGTACCACTCACCTCCACCATTCCTGTAGCAGAGATACGGGAACCGCCACACGTTGGCGAGGTCGACAGCAAATCCTATGATTGAGAGCAGAAAGTCCGCTCCCGTGCCCCAGGTCTCACGGCCGTCGTCTTCTGCTAAATAATATTATTAACATTTTATATTTAACACTTTATGTTTAACACTCCGCATTTATTAGGATCATTATGTCAGCCAGATTACGTCCATTGCTGGACAAAAGCTTTCCCAAAGAATGGGGGATATGTCTTAGTTATATTGTATGTAGTCAATATAAAAGTATTTTTATTATAATGTTTACACTCTAGTGATTTTGCTAAGTACCTTTTAGTGTACAATGAATACTTTAAAAGTCTTATCATTGTTTTTTTTTATTTAAATCTCTAATCTCTTTGATTTAAATGTTTGCAGTAAATATGCTTACAAATGCTAATGAAAACCGACCTTATCTTTGTAGTAAGACGATTAAGATGCTAAATTCTAGATGAATAAGTTTAGCTTTATTTAGCTGTCTAAAACTATTATGTTGAATATTATATAGTGTGGAATACTTAGCCGTCAACCTACAGCGAGATATTTAATTATTAAAAAAAAAACAATTAATGGGGTACGTATTTAATTTATCTCTAAAATTAAAACTCCTCCGTTCAAAATACCTACCTAATTAAGCAAATGCCACCTACATAAAGATACCTAAGTTCAAAATACAAATAAGACTAAATATCTTATGTTTAAAATGTGTGTACTATAACACTAAAGTTAGATTCACACACATACATTTTGACCAAAACGAATTTTATCACGCATTCGCCAGTAGATGCCGTGACACGCCGCTTCGCTCGCTCGGCTTGCGCCTGGTGGCTCGGAGTTCAAGCCTAACCTAACCTATATGTACATCTGATGATAGGTACCTGAGATTTTGTGTTCCTTCTTTTTTTCAACCATTAAATATTGAGATTTCGGTATTTTAATATGTACTAATTTTAAACGTACATATATATTTTTAATTTATGTATTACGATTATTATATTTTTATTTTATGCGTTTGGTAGTTAGGTTTCTAATTTTAGAGATTTAAATGAGTACGCATTTAATCATTTAGTTAATATTATAGACGATAATTAAAGAGTACCTGCTTTGATACTGTTCGTTCTGAGCCTTTTAGATGCTTCGGTATAGAAACACTCTTCTTCAATCTGTACCCGAGGTTCCTCTAAAACAGTAAAAAGAAATTTTATAGTTTTATCGTAAATGTACATATCATCTACAACGTGTTACTAGAATAGTTCGATATTTTAAATTAATAATGTTTTCCTAGCCAAAGGAAATTGCCCATTCTTCTATAGAGCTTCGTCCCTCAGTAAATAATTTTGTATGATTACCAAAATTGGAGGTAAAAGAGGAGTGATATCATAACATATAATAAAGTAAAAAATATAGAAATATTTTGTGGGGTTTTCTTAATAATATAAATCAAAGTTCAGTTTTGAGGTTAGGTGTAGATGAGTACCCACCTACTCAAAAAATATTGGTAAATTGAAAGATGGGCTCTGCAACAATGTAAGAATTATAAGAAATATGTCCCCTTTAACTAAATAGTTTTTAACAGTAAGATGATGCTAGAACTATCAAGCAATAACGATAATGACACTCAATATGAAAGTGTAGAATAAGCTTTGGCATGTTATACTTTAATTGAACATTAACAACAGTAGAATTAAGCTAACTATAGCCTGACCTAACAACGAACAGCGGCGACACACTTAATTAAAACAAAACAGTGGCAACAAACGATAAAAACATCCGAAAATCATGCTTGTTTTTCACCAAGTAAACATGACAGCCAGATAGACATTGACAGTTCTTTTTTTTTTACCGTTTGCGGGGATCGTTACGCATACGGTCAAGTGTCAGTTGCTCTTGTAAAACTCACTTTTTTAATACCTATCTATTAATTAACGATATTAATACATTTAAAGAATGAACAACTTAATATAATGTAAGTTATTAAAATGACAAGACCTCTAGTTTGATATTTACAGCAAGTGATTAATGGGATCGTAATGATTTCAGTCTTAAACTGTGTTTGCAAATCTACTCAAAATAAAAGTTAGTCAATTAAATAACCAATAAACATGAAAACTTAAATCCCACAAAGTTTTTGTGCGTAACAAATAAATAATAATTATAAAAATAGGTTATGAATAATGGATTTTATTTCATGATCATACTCGGTTTAATTTAAGGGAGACAGAAATGGGCAATCACCTTTCGGCAACGGCGGCCAGTCCCAATGTAGATTAGCCATCTGCGCGGGACATATTATAGTAAACAAATGTGTGCACAAACTCAGGAGCACTTTATATTCCAACACACTAATGATCCGATGGGATGCCTAGCGACACAACCGGAAAGAGCTCAAGTACAGGTCCGACGGTTTTACGTGCTCTCCGAGGCACGGGGTTATAATACCGCCAACTCCCAGACATCGGGCTGATATTGAGAAATTTTTATTTTTACAGAGAAAAGTCCCAAAATCGCTTTTGGCCCGACCTGGGATATGAACCCAGGACCTTGTTCTCTGCAACTGAACACGCTATCGCTAGACCAACAAGACACTCTACATTTTATTACACTACCAAGTAGGCAGAGAAGCATACGCATATTGGACTATGAAGCTTGAGGTCCACGTGGCAAAACTCATGCTTGGCGACCCTCTTCCCTCGCAGACCTACTCATAACTACCGTAGGCAATTTATATTAATTTAATTTAATGCTGTAATAAAATAAAAAACTTGAGAGGCGTTAAGGGATACCCGGATGGAACGAAGTTATTTCTTATTATTTATTATGTACAAAAAAGTTGCATACACTCAACAAAAATAATCGTCGCGACACCACACTGTTCAATGCGGAATAGAAATGAAAATATCTGGCTTGCTTTCTATAAGAGAGAGAGAGAGACAGACAGAGAAACATGCGCACGCCGCACAGCTGCAAAAAGTGTCGTGACAACTTTTCGTAAGAATTTTTTCCGTCTAGCCCCCTTTCACAACGCGTGATAAGGAACTTCGTTCCAATTAATTTAATTTATTGCCTGCATAGTATTCTCGTATGTAAAGCATCTTCTACACGGTTTGAAACCAACGTTCCAACAGAGGTCACTCTGCTATTTTCCATCCATCTAGACTGCAGTTGTGCAGTCTAGATGGATGCTTAAAGCGTGTTTTATTTGGTACCGTATTTGTGTTTTACTTGTTGAATATATCAATAAGTACTTAAGTTTAAAGGGTTTGTTGAGATACTCAAGTATTAAACACTATTTATGTTACACGTTGTTTTTATTACTATTAGATACTTACTTTTATAGCACGATAAGGTGACCACCGAGCCTTTTGTTGACTTACTATCTGTGAACAGAAAAAAGACCATTTCTACAACATGTAACGTAATTAATGTACACCCTCAAACACCCCAATTAGAATATTATGTTGTAATCATAATACATACACTGAATTTTTTATTTAACATGTATATGCATTGTTATTTAATAAATAAGTTTCTTGGAATAAAGTTTATTTTCCTTTATTTTGTATTGAATGATGGAATTTGTATGAATACAATTAAAACTGCGATTTAAAAGTCTTATTTCTTTGACTTACGGTCCATTTCAATTTATATTGACTGTACAGGGTTAATATGACAATATTTTCCGTAGTTTTAATTTTTTTGGAATAAAAAAGTACCTATATTAGAAGTGATATAAATCCATAAAAAATATATAAATTCGTAAACGATTCTGAACAAACTATTTTCAGGATGTGCGTTAATTAAGTTACATGTTGTATAACACAAGATCATTTCTTAGTAGTTGTATAATCTTAACTTAAAATTAGAGTAAGAATTCTAGCTTATAAACTGCTAATCATATTTTGATGTAACAAATTCAAATTAAGGACGTTATTAATTTAACTGACTAAACCTACACATGATCCTTGACAGTAACTTAATTTAAGCTAGCTAAATATCGTAACTATTATAAAGTAAATCTTATTGTAATTTTTTTCCTACAATCCGTGTACCTAAATATCTATATGTATCTAGAAATAATTATAAATTTATTTTATATTACTACAGACATGTTCTGACTATTTACAAGCGCTTTTTAAAGTCTACGTGAATTAAACCTTTTTTTATTTTTATTAACTGTATGTTTATTTTTCCATTATTTGTGAACGTATTATAATTTTTTGTTTTTAAAGACAACGCCCACACTATGGAAATTAATATCTGTGTTGCTCTTATAGACATATAATTAAGGATCACAAAGCACAGCCAGACTCAACAAGTACTTATTATTGACTAGCTGTGCCCGCGACTTCGTTCGCGTGGATGTCGGAACTTAACAATGTATTTTTTAGTGTAAAGCGCTGTGGGAGGATACCCATACATTTTTTTTTATTTAATTTTGTACTTCTTTATTTTACCTGTGGAACCATCTGGAGCGTACACAAAAACGTTGTTGAGGTTGTTTATGCGTGAAAGAGCTACGTATAGTTGACCATGGGAAAAGCATCCAATACTTAGGTCCACCCCCGCAACGGATAATGTCTGGCCCTGAGCTTTATTAATCGTCATGGCATAACAGAGACTGACTGGTAATTGCACTGGTTTGAAAGATTTAGGAATTATAGGTATCCTTGGAATAAAAACAATAACACCGGCGCCGCAACCTGTTAATATTTCAGCTTCGATAATGTTTTTTGCAGGTTTGTGACTTTGAGCTGAGTCCCGTTACAAAGTTTGGGAGGACATAAATTTCTGAGAAGAATTAATGGTATACCGATTTTTAAAACTATTTTGTAGGATGGAAATCCGGGTGTGCTGAGGGAATCCAAAAATTCTACCGGGTAGTGCGTGACGTCATCTTCTTCCATAACTGTATTTATTGAGCTATATTCTCTACTATTCCCGGACAAATGAGTCAATATTTTGAAATTAATTGTCGCAGCTTGGTCATTGCGGGGCGTCAAAATAGCTCGCTGACATAGCCAAAAACTGGCTTGATTTCCCATGTTTGTAGTATCTCCGTACACAGAAGAAATTAGCTCCTGCTGTGATGTAATGTAAGAACAGAGATTACCAATCAAAATAACTTTTCCATCTTCTTGTAGGGGTTATGTGCCATCGCCTATTTTTAACAATAAATTGGAAAACTCCTGTGCATTTTCGCAGCCTCTGACTGATCGGGTTCCCTCCTATACTTATAACTATCTCTTGAATAGCCAATAAGGACCTGTTGTGACAAATTTCACGTACCCTGTCAGGAATTTCTCCATCAGTATTTAGTTGTACATGTCTCATAAAATCTTCAGCAAACTTGTCACGGTACTTTTGCCATAACTGTTTAGCATTCGATAACGCACAAAAGGTCAATAAGATGGCAAACAAATGTCGCAAGTGATGTGGACTATCGCTCACGCATGCTTCCGCTAGAGCGTCATCCCAATGCTGATCTCCATCTAATAAATGGCGTGCTCGGCAAGCGGACTGGTATGTGGGATGTTCAATATCATCCACTTTACAGAGCTCAGCAAAAGTCGTAGGTCCTCGCACTACATGGACCAGACTGTGGGATGAACTCACATGTGAGCACGCCACGTGAAACTGCCCGCCTTCCTCTAGTCAATTCCAGCTAACTTGATAGTTTGACTTTGCGATTTGTTGATGGTTATCGCGACACACACTTTTATAGGGAACTACAGTATTTTAAACTGAAAAGGGAGATCATTTGGCACTAACGGAATACGTGACACGAACACTGTTTCTCCCTGGGCGCATCCAGGCATAATAGTAGCCTCTATAACACGATGCAAAGTTTTGACTTGAAGCCTAGTGCCGTTGCAAAGTTTAGGTGGCTTCAAATTCCTCAGAACCTTTACAGGTATACCCACACGCAACATACATGCCCTATTATACGCCCTTAGGGGTGGAAATTCCTAAAATCCTGAAATACGGATTTTTTATTTTTGACGGTAAGGCCAAATATCAATTTTCATGCTTTTCACTTAAAAAATTACACACTTTTCATACAATGATGAAATAATGAAATTTATTCAGCACTTGGGTATTAACATACACTTGTACTTGTCAAGTTCACAATGCAGTACATAAACATAGTCGAATACAGTATAAAAAATACAAAAATATAATTAGTCTAAAAAATTAATCTATTATTTTGAAATTTAGTTGTATACAATATTAAAATTAAAGAATTGAAGGCAATGAGCATTTGGCTAGCGCAGAAGGCTCATAACCAGTAGCTTAAATTAAACTATTAATACCCGAGGCCACCCTTTTGGGGTTCGGGCCACAGCTCAGGGGGCCGCTGAAGCAAAATGACAGATTTCTAAGAGAGGGTGTGATCAGTTGCACGGGATCATGGATGACGTGTTATGGGGCCAAAGCGATCCTCGCCGCTGAGGAGCCTACCCTAGCTAACCTGCGGCTTTCTCTAGCTACCTAGGTGGACGACCCGGAGAAGAAAGCCACAAAGAAACTCCGGGCTTGCTTTTTTCGTCTTCTTTTGCTTTTTGTTTTCGTTCTTTTTTTTAAATCATGTATTTTCTTACATTACAACTTACATCTCCTATTTTACGCCCTTATTAAATTATAACAAATCCAACCTTGTATATAATTAAATTTGCCCAAAGAAAACAGAATATTTTAATAACCAATTTTGGACAACGACATACTTCTAGCCAACCAAGACCTTATTTCGAAACAATTCGGAACATTCAAAGCCCTACGTAACTTATGCAATCAGCAAACACGGGCAAATCTTAACACCGCGAGTCAAAAAAAAAAATGCACAGCGACATCTATCGAAATAAAAATCAACTATCAACCTAGTTCATTCAGAAAAGAGATGTCATAATATGTACAATGACATATATCGGACTGTTAGGTAGATAAACATTAGTTCATCTTGAAGTAACGAAATGTGTGTTATTTTTCTTCATGATTACTTTAAAATCTAATATCTTTTGATAGGCTGAACCGATTGCAATGAAACAAAAACTAAATGTTACCTCAAGTTACGATCAATCGTTTAGTATAAAAGTTATCTACATTGCTTTCGTATATTTTACGTGATACCCGAACATATAAACAGACAAACAGACAAAAATTCTAAAAATGCTGGAAATGGGTTCTCTTGGTGGTCCTTTAATACCCTGGCTATTTTTTATGGATTTTCTTTTGATGTACAAAAATTATTTTTCTACAGATTTATTATATGTATAGATCACATAATTAGTTGACTTGGGCGGGTATCGAACCCGTCGCACGAAATGGCGTGGCGGCTGTATTAACCATTAGGGAATGTTTTTGGTTATCTATTTTTAAAACATTTATTATCACCTAAACTATTTAAATCTATTTGGAAGAAAGCTATTAAAACGAAGGGAGACGGATCCAATCACCGCCGGTTCCGCGCCATAAGATGTATAAAAATTAATTAATTTACTCATTTACAACTAAAACAGCTTATCTAAGTTAAAAAATATCTAACAGTACAAACGGCGTACACTTTTTCCTGTTATATCTCTAAACCATAACCTAATAATAATACTCCTAGCCTCACAGTTCCCACTGTGAGTCTCTGGAGGCTAATCAGGCCCTCATTATTTGAGGTTGACCTTGCACATGTGGTTACTCTGCTAAAGCGTGAATTGAGTTTAAAAATACATATTCTTATAGATGTGCCCCGCGGTTTTACCCGCGTTAAATTTTATAAATTATCACAGCTCTTCCCCCGTAGGTGATAGCGTGATAATATGTTGACCCGACCTCTTCGTAATATTCATGAAAAATTTGAAGTAAATCCATGCAGTACTTTTCGAGTTTAGCACGGACTGTATGTCCGACTGTACATACACAGACAAAGACTCTAAAAACTAAATTTTTGGCTTCGATGTCGAATGGAGATCACACCCCAGGTATCTTTTAAAAAAAATATTCAATGTACAGTTTTGACTTTCCTACGATTTTATTATATGTATAGATAATACGTATGTATGTACCTAAAGAATTACCTATTGAGCTATTGAATTATCTCTTTCGTTGGCATCTTGGGCCATCCTCAAATAACTCCCAAAACTGAGCACCTCGTGCATATAAATGAGGTCCCCAAAGTTGGCACCACATTCAGCGAGCTTTTAATAACGGTGGCATCCAGAAACTCTACAGCATAATGGGATGCCGACGCGGAAAAATTTCGCAATAATTCCGAGTTCCAAGGTGCCAACAGCCATTCGATCGGAATTCAAAAACCGCGGTGTTAATGTTCGCTTCAATATTTATAGGATCACCGGAAGATCATTTTCTATATATTACACATCCTATTAATATTATAAACGTGAAAGTTTGGATGTTCCTTTCAAGTAAAAACGACTGAATGGATTTTAATGAAACTATACAATAACTAGCGGCCCGGTACGTGCTTCGCTACGCTTTTAAGTATTAGCACAAATTGTTTGTATACGGGAGTATAGAAAGATGTTGATTTTACACTTTTTCAAGACTTTTTTAAAATTTTCTCTACGTACAAACCTTCTCTGGACTTCCACGAATAATTCAAGACCAAAATTTGCCAAATCGGTAAAGGCGTTGTTGAGTTATAACATTACAATGAAAAGTGGCATTGATTTTTATATATATAGATAGAAGATATAGCTTATACTTCAGAATAACATATAGGCTACAATTTATAAAGATATTGTTTGAATTGTTCAAAATATGACGATAAGTGTCAAGTAAGAAGGAAAAATCTACCATCTGCGAACTATTCCGGCGTGAACTGGCAAAACCTCTAGAGGTACACAATCTACTATTGTAAATGCGAAAGTTTGTGAGTGAGATGTATGTTTGTTACTCTTTTACGCCAAAACTACTTTAACGCAGGTGAAACCCCGCGGTTTCACCTGCGTTAAAGTAGTTTTGGCGTAAAAGAGTAGCTAGCTAAGCCCCGCGGCTTAGCTAGCTTTCTATATATGGGTCATTAATTTTTTACATTTATTTGTCATTACATTTTGAGATTGATTTTTTTCATTAACCCTTAATGGACAATGATATAATAGTCACCACCCTGGCTAGCTGGGCACCGTTAATCAATTAGTTAACTTCGTTGATCGTTAATCCGCTACAAAAAAAGTTCGTTAAACGTTAAAGCGTTACATTTCGGAAGAATTAACGCAAGTTAACGTTAATCGTTAATCCGTTAATATGTAATTAAATATAATATAATATAATATAAATTGCGTTTTTATATCTTTGCATTAGTGAACTTATAAAACCTGTTGGTCTAGGTTCTGGAAGTTAACAGGATAGGAACAAAACAAAATATTTGTATAATACCAATGTGTAATTTAATCGTCGGGCATAAGGTGCATATTCCCCTTCATGGGCAAAAGTCTCCACAAACAACAGAAGGGAATATATGGAAAAGTTGGGCTCCCAGTCATCTGAACTATCACAAACATTCGAAAATCAGTTGTGCAGACCTCTACAGATGATAAAGAACAATCTCCAGCCGAGAAAAGACGGCATCGTACCTTTTGCAGGACAAAAAACAAAGATTGTCTAAGATGACATGAGCCAAATGCAATTTACGACGAATACAAAAAAAATTACTTTCTATGTCTATGAAACCAAATTTGGAGCCAAATAATTATAATTTTCTCTGATTATTATTAGTTGCTATACATAAAAATTTGCTATAAACGGAAGATTACTAATTTTGTTGATTTTTTTAAAGTTTTTATCATTTAAGTTTAATGTTTCAAATATATAAATAAATTAACTAATAAAGTTTTTTTTACCCGCACATTAAAACTATCAGGTTAATAAATAACATAAAAAAGTATTTAATAAAAGAAAATATAAATGTATATATTATGCGCCTAAGTTCTGTAGTCGTATGGTTATCTTTTATGATGTGATGATGATGTATCTTTCTAAGATTAACGATTAACAGATTTCTGCATATTAACGGAAGTTAACGTGTCCGTTACCATTTTTAAAAGTTAACTTATACGTTAATCCGTTAATCAAAATGTTAACTTCGTTAATTTACGATTAACGGAATAACGAGTTAATGCCCAGCTATGTCACCACCCCATTTTAAACTCTATTGTGTTGTAACAAGAGCTAAACCCAATAAATTATAACATACGCTATTACCAATTAAGGGCTAAAATAAACAGTTGCTCTACATCAACTGTTTATTTTAACCCTTAATTGGTAATAGCGTATGTTATAATTTATTAGGTTTAGCTCTTGTTACAAGGTAAAAGGTAAAAATTCAAATTATTTTACATTACCAATTTTTTCTAATGTATCTTTTTCTTTATTGTAAATTCTAATTCTAATTAGGTTGCTATTTGAGTAGTTGACGTAGAAGGGCTAAATGACATTTTGAAAATTTCTCTGGATTAGCCCGAAGTCTGCGAGTCGGCGGTATTATACACCCGCGCCTCGGAGAGCACGTATAGCCGTCGGTCCTGTACCTGACCTCGTTCCGGTCGTGTCGCTAGGTGCCCTCTCGAATCATGAAAGTGAGGGAATAGAAAGTGTTCCTGTGTTTGCGCACACACTTATGCACTATAATATGTCCCGCGCAGATGGCTAATCTCTATTGAGACTGGCCGTCGTGCACAAAATTCGGCTAGGTAGACATTATTACGGACGGACGGTTTAAGTTGAACCATAGGTTTCTTTTTTTATATACTGTGGACACGGGTCTCATCGCGATAAAGATTTAGGTAAATCATTACCTTGGTTACCCGACGTATTGCGCCAGCCGTGGTCACGGGTCGACTTATCTATAATAATCTTATCTATAATTATATATAAATCTTTATCGCGATGAGACCCGTGTCCACAGTATATAAAAATGTGTACAAATCGCGAAAGTTTAAAAACATTCATAGGATTTTTAAACATTTTGATATGGAGCCCTAACTAAGTTCTCAATAGGTAAAAATTTTCCTAGTGAGAATGTAAGAACTGCCTTATTGGACTAGCGGTAGTGTGTTCAACCGCAGATTCTGAAGTACTAGCTATGCCCCGCGGTTTTACCCACCTTAATCTTAGGAAATTCTAGCCTAATAATCCAGGGTGTCAGCTAACTCCCTACCAAATTTTATAACAATGGCTCCAGCCGGCTATGTGTGAAGAAGTAACAAACATACACACTCACAAACTTTCGCCTTTATAATATTCGAGTCGCATCTCATTTAAAAGAAAAGTTCGTGAGCATTTACTTCGCAAATTGTTAGCAGAAACCCCCCAGTTATAAATTAAATATATGTTTCATGATCGAATGTTATAGTATAGTATCACATAGTATAGTATTATATAGTATAGTATTGTATAATATAGTATTGTGTTTGTTTACTTTCTTACTCTTTGATAATTGTATGATCCGTGCACCTACCATGCTATCTCTGCACCACCCTAAGGTTGACTGGCAGAAAATGCCTCGGGCATTAAGTCCGCCTTTGTACTATTTAATGTGCATAAAGTTTTAAATCTAAAGTCGACAAAAAAATGATATTAGGATACTTCTTCAAAATAAAAATCTTTCACTTAAGGCCGTAAGTCCTGTAGCTGATTTATTTCCAATCGTCTCAGCTAGCTCACACATTCGATTATGAGA
This sequence comes from Pseudoips prasinana, assembly GCA_951640165.1. NCBI lineage: Eukaryota > Metazoa > Arthropoda > Insecta > Lepidoptera > Nolidae > Pseudoips > Pseudoips prasinana. Next base: position 14,898,417 of record OX621254.1, read on the forward strand.
GCTAAGGAAAAGTAATTTCACCTGTGTTTGCAAATACATTCATCATCATCATCATCATATCAGCCGAAAGACGTCCACTGCTGGGCAAAGGCCTCCCCTAAAGATCTCCACAATTGGCGGTCTTGCGCTATTCGCATCCAGCAGTTTCCAGCGACCCGCACAAGATCAAATACATTTTGAGCACTTAATTACGGCCCGCGCAATTGGTTAGCCCCGATTGAGATTGGCTGTAATGGCAGTAATTCGACCAGGATGAAAATAATAACCACCGGACATAGGTGATACATATTTCACTAAAACGTCAAAGCTAACTCTGAACTGTTTAAAAAACATTATCTTAAAACATATAATAAAATCGTAAGAAAGTCAAAACTGTACATTGAATATTTTTTAAAAGGATACTTAAGGATATCTACAATCGATATCGAAGCCAAAAATATAGTTTTTGGATTTTTGTCTGTGTGTCTGTTTGTCTGTATGTATGTCCGGGCTAAACTCAAAAATTACTGCATGGATTTACTTCAAATTTTGCATGAATATCTCTAAGAGGTCGGGCCAACATCTAGGCTATATATTACCACGCTATAACCAACCGGGGAGGAGCTGTGATAATTTATAAAATTTAACGCGGGTAAAACCGCGGTGCACAGCTAGTCTTAAAATAATGTTACAGACGCCAGCACATCAAGCTGCCCCAATCTGTCAAATTTCCCCAATTGAAAGTGAACCTTATGCTTTTGTAATAAAGTTGAAAATCTATAAAAGGAATTTGACAGATTGGGGAAGCTGGATGTGCTGGCGTCTGTACATCAATCACATTTTACGTCTGTGTTATAAAAATAGTACGTCATCCGTAATAAATAAATGTGAAGAATTTCCACAACAAGTATTAAGAGATTCGTGGCTCCCATGAGAAAACTTTCAACTGACTGAATTCAGATGAATAATCTGCGTTTTATATTTGTTGAACATACATTTTGGTACTAAAGTAAGGACTTCTGTTTGTGTACCTTTATATATATATTATTATTATCTGTGTCAGTTTACTGAATAAATGTATTTTTTTTCTTTCTTTCTTTCTTACTTACTTTGCTGGACTTAGGACGTTGGTATTGTATGTTTCGCTTAATAAACGGAAAGTCAATTGAGTATTTAAAGTCATGATAGCTTTTACTACTAACTTTAAAGTTTATACTTTAAATTACTAAGGTACCGACTATGTCTTTGTAAGTTATTATTTAAAATTATAAGATTAAATTTAATTAACGTCTTGCTCTTTTAAATATTCTTAACTTTATAGTCGAGGGTAGATTTTGTGTCTGATTCGCTCTTATTTTATTAAGTTTTTCAATACGGCGGCGTCGTGGTTGGCGGTAGCCTTCGTAAAATTGTTATTAAAACCTCTCTCTACTGGAGCTAATTGCCAATAATAACAATGGCGTCGCGGTTTCCCATAGCAGGGCGGCAGTGGAGACTTTACTAGAGGTTTCTATTGACTATTCAAATGAACAAAAAATCACAATTCACGTGTACGTTTTCGAAGATATGTCTAAAAATCCATCATAGTAACATAATATAAATAATAATACATAGGGACAATGTCACAGAGATCATCCTAGCCCCAAACTAAGCAAAGCTTGTACTATGAGTACCAGGCGAGGATAAACATACTTATATAGATAGATAAATACTCATATACATAGAAAACATCCATGACTTAGAAACAAATATTCGTGCTCATCACACAAATATTTGCACTTATCGGGATTTGAACCCAGGACCACCAGATTCGTAGGCAGGAGCACTACAAACTAGGCTACGGTGACCGTCATTATAGTCATAATTATAAATGTACTTTTATTCCGCGTTGGCGCCAAGACTCTTAAGTAACTTATTTTTCCTTTCAGTTTTACGGCGGTGTTTTCCCAGTGCTACGACATGTCCTTCTTTAAACGAGGTTTAAAAAGAGTATTAATATCACGGTAGGCAGCGGTTTGCTGTGCTCCCTGATACTGCGAATGTCCATGAGCAGCGGTTACCACTTATTATCAGGTGGGCCGCTAGATCGTCTGCCTACAAAAGCAATAAAAAAAAAACAAAAAAAAAACTGGGTTTATATATATTTTATATATTTATCATTTTTGGAGTTCCCCATACATAGCACTGACTCTCAAACAATTTTTTTCGTCGTACCCATAGGTACATGTGGAGTACTTATGGATAGGTCTTCAAAAATGATATTAAGGTTTCTACAATACAAGTACAATAACATTCTTTCTAAACTCAATAGTTTGCGCGAGAGACACTTCCAAAGTGGTAAAATGAGTGTCCCACCTTGTAACTTCTAAAATAAGAGAATAATAAAACTAAAAAAAATACATGATGTACAGTACTATGCAAACTAACAACGAAAATTGGTTTGAACGAGATCTAGTAAGTAGTTTTTTTAATACATCATATTTCGTAAACCGCAATTTACTTTTCATTTAATCCACTGGACTTCATGGGCGAGTCCGACTCGCAATTGGCCGGTTTTTTTTATTATTGTATAAATAAATATAAATCAATTACATTTAATTAAACATAAAGAATCTATCCTAAAATCGAATTATAACTAAGAAAACTAAATAAAGGATGGACACTTAAACTAAACTAAAATAAACCATAAGCATTCCAATAGAGTAATAGTAATTCAATTAAAAATGCATGCTATTAACTTAATATATCCCGTAAAATACAAACAAACAATTTTATTTAATTGGCCGATTTTAGTAACTACTTCTAATATTTATTATACTAGCTGGACGTTTGGTGCAGAAGTGATGGTATTTGCCTCGCTACATGTGTTAGGGTTCGATACCCGCACAGGGCAAATAGGTATTTGTGTGATGTGTAAGTATATGCACAACCATACTTAGAAGTCAAATAGTATATACTGTTTTGTGGGACACAGTTCTAGTTCATAAGAATACCTTGTACCTTACAAATAAATAAATAAAAAGAAGACTAAGTCTGGTAGTGCTTACGTGTATAAATTGGACATTTTATAAAATCCCCGCGATTCAGGGATTATTTTGCCAGTGGGGAGTTCAACTTACAAAAAAATATATGTCAAGTACTTTCCTCCGAGCCCGAGGTAAAAAGAGAAACGTTAACTATTTAACATAAGGTTTATCTAAATCTGTGTTTTGAAACTAATATAAGTATAACAATTTGTTTATAGTAATACTACGATAATACCAGTCTAAATAGAATCGTGATAAGACAACGGAGAAATATATTAAATCGGCAAGTCCGGCCGGTAGCCGCTCTTCGGGAGAACTTATTGCCTCTTCTCCATTAGTGAGGCTCTCATGTTTGACTTGGCGAAAAACTACGTTTAGCGTTAGGTTTACGTTGAGAAATTATTATTATACTTTGTTGTAATTGACAAGAAAATATCGTTAACTTGGGATTATTTTGATGGGCCTGTTGGCGTGGTTGGCAAATGCTTGCTTTTCACGCCGGAGGTAGTGGGTTCTATTCCCACCCAGAACAGATATTTGTGTGCATGAACATGTCTGTCTGTCCTGAGTCTGGGTGTAATCATCTATATACCTAAGTATGTATTTACATAAAAGTAGTATATGTAGTATTTATTTATTTAATTAAGGCTTACCAACTAAATACATGTTAAACATTATTACACGACAATGTATTAAGGTGATCAGACATGCATCTAAATTAAAGGAAGGCACAACATTAACAGAATAATAATAATTAAAAGCTAGGTACACGCATTAAACATAAAAAAGAAACTTACATACATCAGTACATATAAGATAAGTATGTGTTGTTGTACACAGACAACAGTGTGCTTTACTTACATGTTTTTCAAAATAGCTGTTTTAAACATAATTATTTTGCCCCCCAAAACATCTAGATCGCAATTATAAAATAATTCATTACATTTTCTGAGGGTGTAAGTATAAGTAAGTAGTTAAGTATATCAGTTATCTGGTTTCCATAGTACAAGCTTTGCTTAGTTTGGGATCAGATGGCTGTGTGTAAATAATGTCGCAGGATATTATTATTTACAACAAAGATTCAGAAGAAACTTAACTATCAATCTATTATTAATAAGTAGTTTTAGGTAGGTAACAAACATAAATCCGTCTTCAACTTTTCTTGATTTACTAGAGATTATATTTAACTATATTTCATGACCTTTTTTGTCAGTTTGCTCATTCAATTTATTTAAATAACCCCTCAATTATATATTTCTTTAACACTAAATAGTTCATAACGTACAGACGCCAGCACATCAAGCTACCCCGATCCGTCAAATTGTCTCAATTGAAAGTGAACCTTATGCTTATGTGTTAAAGTTGAAAATCTATAAAAAAATCGACAGATTGGGGTAGCTGGATGTGCTGGCGTCTGTACATATGTATGTTCATAATTTATTGATTTTAGCTTATATTACAACTCTATAGAGTTTTAAATGAATTTGGATATTAAGATCACGTTAAACGAGGTCCTATCTAGTTAGTTTCAGTTTCATGAGAAGACGGCATATTTTACCATAATGTCGAAATTGTTAACCAAATTAATATTGTATTTACCAAAAGCTCTTGGAGTGCTGCTGGCTGAACAATAGCCGTCGTCTCTGACGCTCCTTCCGCCTGGGGTTCCACCAGCGCCGCGGCAAAGCAACGCTGGGTTGGCACGCTGCTCTTCGTATGATGGGGCCATGTGGGTCACTACACCCCCACTGCCACTCAGGGTAGCCTGTACAAAAAATAGTAACGAAAATTATAATAAACTAAGCTGTTCCCCGCGGTTTTACCCGTTAAGCTTTGTAATTTTTTTTTGTATGATTATAGGGTAAAAAAGTTGTTGCGGGTGGGTACCTCAGACTCGCACCGACTGAACGTAACGTATGGAATAGAAAGTGCTCCTGTGTTTGCAGGAGCACTTTCTATTCCATGACTCTCATGATCCGATGGTACGCCTAGCGACACGACCGGAAAGACTTAACTCCCAGACTTCCGGCTGATGTTGAGAAATTTTTCTTTTTACATTAAAGTCCCAAAATGGCTTTTGGCCCGTCCTGGGATTTGAACCCAGGACCTCGTTCTCTGCGGCTGAACACGCTACCGCTAGACCAACGAAGCAGTCCACGTTGTATATAAGCGGTGTACGTGTATCACACATTTATTAATTAATAAGTTATCAGGGTAAAAACAACGATCCCCGGCTGCAAGTCGACCAGCCACCGCAAGCAGCACCCAAGTTCATGAAGTACATAGTTGTATTTAGGCGGCTGCTACCGACCTCTCAACTATCCTGTTGTGCTACTTATGTTGGTGACTGTACCTCCTTAAACTCATAGAACGAAAGAAAATAATTAAAATCCTTAAAACTGTTCGCCTATATTCGGAGAAATCTGTAATGTAATATAATAACTTCACTTTTACTTAGCGTTCATATCCAAGCGCCCACTCTGTAAACTGATCACTAAGTGGGCATATAATTCAGGAGGTGGCGATATCTGTGTGACATAAAGAAATGTATGAAGTCATCAACGTCTGTGAGAACTAGAAAGATAAAAATTGCATACAGTCCAGTACCCCACAACGATTATTATCTTTTTTTAATTAGTTTACCAACAATTACTTACACTGGTTCAATCAAATGAAATAGAAAGAAATAATCGGAATAAAGTGTAACAATCACTTACAGGTAAACACAGCATGCTCACCAAAAGTTGTCGTAACTTACTAACTAAAAGATATAAATAAAAAGACTTTACTAAACTTAATAAATTAAATTACCTTATCTTAAACAAATTAAACAAAATTAAACTAAGTAATACCAGAGTGGGATCAAAATCCTCTTATCTCGTATTCTTTCTTTTTATTGATTGCCTGTCACAAATATAGGCCAACTTATTATTTTTATACTTACTTATTGATTGCAAGTATAACATATCATCAGCTTCTTGTCTATTAATTACGTCAACCTTCAAAACAAATTATGTAATTATAATAGTTGATACCCTAACTTCGCTTCGTTGCTATCGAAATTGGTCAATTAGGTTTTCCTAAATTATGTTCTATCACAATTTACGGGAAGCTATGATTAAGCCTCTCAGTAATTAAACCGCAGATAATAATTATTATATCAGGCAGTGTATACTCATTGTCATTGCTAACAAGTTACTTAATAATATTTGTATGAAGGTCACTCGTTGTCAGTGTAAATAAGGTGTGCAATGAAGAGTATTGTTTTCAGCATGTCAGCCAAATGAAGTCAACTACTGGATAAAGGCCTCAGCAAAAATCTTCTCAATGGAACTGTATCTTTCATTTTGGAAGATATGCCATAATCGCTACAGCTTTGTATTTGCAATATGGGGCGTGTAGTACACAGAAAGATGCTGCTATCCGTTTTCTGGTAAATATTCTCTCAGGACGACTTCAACGACCCCCATGGGATGAAATAGGGTGGTGACATTAATCGCCAACAGCCGCACATATTACTACTTAACTACTATTTTATGCTCTATATTGTACACTAAATATATAAGAAATAGCCAATTTAGTACATTTTTTACTTCAAGTCGTTAAGTGTATCAAGACTAAAAAAAATTTCGCTTGTAGCCAGTGTATGTATCTACTAATATACATGGCGTATGGCGCAGGGAAGTTAAACACATTTTAAATTCCCTGCGCCAGAGAGTGAGAGAGATTTTATATATTACCCGCCCGATTTTATATATAGCCCGTGCCCCACGGTTTTACCCGCGCTAAACTTTATAAATTATAAACTATGTTTCAATCCAGGGTGTCAGCTAACTCCATATCAAATTTTATTAAAATCGCTCCAGCCGTTTAGACGTGAAGATATAACGAACATACACACTCACACACTTTCGCCTTTATAATATTAGTAGGATATTATACCTGTATTTGCAGTGGAAGCAATCGTTTATGCTATTGGTCCCAAATAGACAGAATTTCTGATAGTTTTATCATAATGGTGTTTATCTATGATTATTTAAGTTCTGTTTAATGATTGAAAATAATACTCACCATAGTCGGCACCTTATCATTGTATTCTCTGTCATAGCTGGTGGGTCGACTCAATTCTGGCTTGTGGACAGTCGCATCGCATGTTTCGTGGTCCTGGCAAAAATAACATTGCATTACAATACAAAACCTACTTTGTATATGGTTGTAAATAAAAATGACCACCATGGAAAATGGACGTGGTCGCTCACTATGGGCTTCATTAGAAGAATCAAGAACGCAACGGAAAGGACTATGCTCGGAGTTTGCCTGCAAGATCGGATCAGAAATGTTGAAATCAGTTGAACCAATACGGGGTACATAGTTCGTAGAAACAATGGATGTTAGCCGAAATTGTACCAGGAGGACATTACTTACCATTATTTATACTTATTAGAATTTGCGATCTATCATATACGGAGTTGATACTTTTCGTCCATTATTTTAAATTTATTTAAGTGAATTATATCTTCTACATCTAAATTAGCGACCGGTTAAATTGGTGGCTATATGTATATCATCAATTAGTACTAGCTTCAAACCTTGTCGTCATTTGCTCATCGGATACCAGACAGGTAATACTTTGGAAATTCTTGCACTGATGAATAAAGTCGATGTGTTTTAAAAATGTATTAAGCAATATCCGTTCTGGTTAGGTATGGCGTTTAATAATGTCGGTTATTTTACAATAATTACTAAGCAATGCTTGGAACCTACTACCTACCTGTATAATAGAACAGCAAAACAGTTTATCTGGCAAAAGTGTGATCTCAGAAGTGGGATTATTTATAAATACGAACTAGTATTACCTGTGATCTGTGTGGAGACGATCCACGTCGGGATCCGCTGCTTGAAGACCTGTTGCTCGCGTCTGTTGACAAGCAATACAAAAGTTTTTATTTATTCCGAACTTTTTACCCACGTGGTATTTTAGTCGTGAAAACAAAATACTTAACACCATATCGCTCGTCCCCGTATAACATATATTGTTAGTATTTTATCACCTGTTTTAAACAAATACACGTATGATTTGAAATATTTTTTATTATCGTTTTAACTAGTCAACTCATTAAGCGAGCCCTGCTTAGAGCGGGAGCAGATAACTAAAGAGCCACAATCTAAACTTATAATAACTATGTAAAATTAAATATACCAAAATTCATTTATAAGATATCTGAAACTTGGTTTCAGTTTAGCATGTCTAAAATGTTAAAAGTAAAAATGAAATCATACTTAGTTTATTACATGAACTATGATTTAAGATATTTTCAATAATTATTAAAGAAGAATTTGCATTTTCGATCGAGCGTCTTCATCGTTTTCAATTAATGGAGCATCGAATGGAATCGAATCCAAACACCACGGCGCGACGGCCGAGCGGTTAACGCACATGAGGCTGGATATCTACTTCAATTTATCAACTCATCTTCAACGATGTGTAAGATCGCCAAAAATGCATTCACACACATATTTGTGACATATTAAATGACATGATAGTTAAATAATAATATGCTAGTGTAATATATAAATATATAAATGTAAAGTGGTCATATGGAATGGAAGACTCAATTAGTTCCTTAATAATTTACGAACAATAATAATTTACCGATATATATATTTATAAATTTGCTGTGCCCGACAGGGTCCATAATGCTCCTAGCTATAAGCCTAATGTTTACCACCTAAGTTCACATTGTGGAATGATAAATGATATGAATATGAATATTTAGGGGCACCTAGAGAATACTTCTTTTGGGATACGAGCCTCGGCTCCCGGTTCCCAACATCCATTCATGAGGAGGTCGATGATTAGGGACGTTTTGTGCACCCGTATATTTATACGCGAAGAGGCGAATTAAGGATTGGTGGTGAGATTTCATCAAGCGAATGCGAACTAAAGGTCATGGAAGGTCAAACACAAATAAATCAACTGAACTGCAAGTTTGAAACCTCCTTTACTGCATTGCAATAACTTCGAAGTGAAATTTCTAACACAAATTTTAGTTTTACCTTGTATTTGATGCAGTAGATACTCAATGATATATATTATTACACTTGGGCTTTAACTTCTATTAGTACAGAAATAAATAAGGTTTTCCAATAACTTTTTTCTATCGATACCTACACAGACGAACTAATACGACGTGGGATTTGATTTCGAAAAGGATATTACATCAAATAAATGCATTTAAAGTTGAGACTATCGCTAGTTTTATAACGCTACAAAATAGGGGTGCCCCAGGGATCGAATGTGGGTCCATTTTTATTTCTAGCCTATATCAACGATCTCCCATGTCTTGTGTAGAAAATATCAGATATAGTTCTATTCGATGATCATGAAGTTATTGAAAAAGACGTCTTAGACACCAAATTTGAGCCAAACGACAAGAGGTTGCAAAATTTAGAGAACCATGGTGGCCATTCTCTGCAATGGCCAGCCATCCTCTTTGAAGACTGGAAGGTACCTTGCTTCGAAGGCAAATCATCTTGGGTCGGTTTAAACTCCAGTTGGAGACTGTTAAGAAGTCTTGTTGTTGGAGCAATGTGGAGGCTAAGTTTGGCTTAATGCTGGCACTACGTGACGACACGCTATCCGTGTTGGAAGCATTGTGTGTTAAGAGCTGATTACCGCCTTGGAAGCCCGATATTGAGATAGACACCTGGAGCATTTCTACAGAGCTCAATTGATAGACAGAACCTAGTGCTCTAATGAAACATTGCATTGTGTCAGCTCATATTTAAAGTTAATAGGAACAACAAGAATCTGGCCTCATATCTAAATGATTTTTGGCATAAAACCTTCCAGTGTATGCAGGGAAGAGCAAATGTTTAAAATTTTCGTTGCCAAATGTGATCCATATTAAACTGACGGTTGCATTTAACGAGGAAACATACATACATTTAGTTCGTTTGACCTATTTATGGGAACAACATTGGACTCAAAATTACAACAACGTCCTCATATTGAACAACTATCAGCCAAATTAAGTTCAGTTCTGACTTTCCAAACTGGTATGAACCAGTTTGGAAAATCAGCCAATTATTAGACTGACCAACCGCCAGACAAGTATGTTTTGCCTACTTCCATTGCATTATGTCCTTGGGCATCCTTACGGCTCAGCAGCTGACATAAGTGCTACAGATTACAAAAAAAGATCAGTCTAAGCAAATAGCTTTGACTGTTTTTTTTTATCATTCAGGCAGTCGGGATACTTTACGAAGTTTCTTAAAAGACATAAATATACTTACTGTTCCATCTGAATGGTAATGTTAGGAAAAATATAGAGAAACGAGAGAGTGCATAATATAAATACTAGAAATAAGGACAAACTGGTTATACCAGGCTTTAGAGTTAGTAAAACAAATAAATTATTCATAAAAAATTGTATTAGGTTTTATAACAAGCTTCCATACATTAAAAGTGTACTTATGGCTGAGGGTTGTGTAATATATCAGTTATCTGGTTTCCAGAGAGCAAGTTCTGCTTAGTTTGGGATCAGAGGGCCGTACGTGAATAATGTCTCAGGATATTAATATATACCTGCGGCGTGAAAGGCAAGCATTTACCAACCATGCCAAACGGCCCGTTTTATTTATATTATTAAAAATCTAATCAGTTTTTTTAAGCGTATAACGTGTTGCGTATGTAGAGTATAAGTATAGAGGGTATTTTCTAAGTTGGTAGTATTCGTAACTTACCTAAAGGGTTCTTTACTACATTTGACATAATAATCTAATCATAACGTCTAAACAGCAGTCAGCAATGTGAGGTAGATATAGTTATTTGCGTGCGATTATCATACTGATCTATATAACAATAACAGCGTACCACTCAAATCTGGACGTTTAGTGAGGGGACAAGGTTCAATCGACAAATTTTGAGTATAAAACACTACAGACCCGCCCCGACTTTATCAGATAGAAAGACAAATTAGTATTCTAATTTAGTACCCGGATAGTGAAATTTATAGGCAACATTTTGATACCCTTTATTTCTGTAAGGCAGGGGGAATGCTTTCGCATACCACCCGCAAAAAGTGTCTACGGGTGGGTATGTCGGACTCGCAACTACTAAACCTACCTGCCGTGGACTTTTCTTGGGCCTTATGGGGGGAGCCCCGGGGAAAGCGGGTATGCGCGGTGTACCCCTTTTGCGCCATGTCCCAGATAATTGGGACACGTACTCTGGGAGGGCTCTGGGTTGCCCTCCTCTATTGCCGACTCCTGCCAGTCCGGCACAGCGACTGACAAACAGATCGCTGTCTTCCCGGAACAGCTTGCACGTGGCGGTAGTAGAGGACATTTCTCTCACCGCCACCGCAGAACCGAGGGGAGTTGGGCGGCGGCAGTCGGTAGCCCAACGCTACCGACTGCCGCCGCCGCACTGTGATTCGCGTAGAACAAACTAGCTGGACAAAAACAACTCTTCAATTCCTAATAGTTAATTATTAAGATGAACTCATTAGCCCTATACATTAAGGAATACATCTATTAATTTTCGTAATTACCCTCATTAGGCCCGTCATTAAGGTAAGTATATAAAGTGTTGATAATTCAAAGTGCATTCATTTGCATTTTTACACCATATTGTTAACATTATTTTAAGTCACTAAAAGAAATTTGTGATAGTGTTTTTGTGATGGATTGTGTACATAAGGGTAAGTAGTTTTGTTTTAGTTAATTTTTATCACAGGATCTTCATTATTTAATTTTATTAAATTAAATGTTTCGATAAAAGTGGACTTTTTCACCCATATTTTTGAATTCAATAGTCAAAATATTACATGTCCACTCATGTCCACTCTGTAAAATCTATTTTATATGATTCTCACAAGTATCTAGTAGTAATTAGTAGAAAAAAATATTGCGAATTATTTGCACAACTAATTTTTTTCTTTTTTTTTCTTTAAACAGTTTTCACCGTCTCAAAAATGGACTTTTTTGAAGAATGGCTAAAACACCCGAAGGAAACGCGAAACGTGGAGCTCTTTCGGTTTATATCTTTGAGACATGACTTTGATGGTGTTACGGAGCAGTCCCTGAGAGACGTCAAGGTCATCATCTCAAAATATTCTTCAAAATTGGCTGAAAAGTGGAGCAGCTGTGCAAGAAATAGCAGCTGTGCAAAGAATAGCTACGAATAGAGATTTACTTAATATGTTATTGATAACATCTGACCCTGTAATAAATGGTTTAAGAGAAATTCCCCGGAAGAAAATAGGTTCATTCCCTATCGAAGTCCTAGATTTATTAGTTCAACCTAGCTTTAAGGAACAAAATGTTAATATAGTTTCTAGTTTTCATAGTTCTGCCACTCATGATCATGACTATTCAATGGATGATTCATCTGATGATAGTGATGATGAGTGATCGATTTAGTTTTTAAGTAGGTATTTTATGTATCTGATATTAGATTTTATAGTTACATTTATAGTTAAATTTATTTATAAAATTGTTTAAAAAAATATTGTGTTTTTATTTCACTATACCTGCTCAAACGACCAATGGACCTCAAATAGTATTATGACCCTTATATCTTTGCTTAATAACCTCATTTATAAATAAAAATCGAAACAAATAATATTGTCCAGCTAGCTTGTTCTACACGAACCACTGTGCGCCGCCCCGACGCCTCCTCCGTCTACGAGCGGGGTCGGCTCGTTCCCGATCCAACCCGGCGGCCTCCTTCTGGAACATTACTGTCTCCCAGAAAGAGACTACGGTGCCGCGGCGTCCCATTTGGTGTAGTCACCCGCCAGCATCGCGTCTACGATCGCTGGTGGTGATAGATCCCATCCAATCTCTGAGACCAGGACTCGCCTCTCGGGCTCCCAGGCCGAACAATTTGATACCCTAGATTACACTGTTGTAATTTTCGTAGGACTCTGCTTTTTTATATAAATTCAGGCCATGTGAGTAACATGGCTGATTATAGACCTTTCTATAGGCAGAAAAAAAATATAAATCAGTTACTTTATTTAGTTTATCCATCACAAACAAACATCTCTGGTCTTTATAATGTTAGTTCAGATGAAAAGACAACTTGTACCTTTAACTAATTTTAATAGTAAGAAATAAAGATTAAGACATCTTTATTTCTTACTATCACTAGTAGTGAAAATAAAGGTTTTCTATTTTTCTTCTTATTTCTATATTCAAAGGTGATCATGAGACGGCCTATTTTACTTATTTTAATAATTAACTATTATCTGTATTTTTTATAAAGTGCATTTATCTTAAATGTTTATCTGTCTGTCTGAGAAGTGCAGTTCTGTAACGGATAAAATAATTTTGAAGCTCTAAATAAATAAATAAAATAAAAAAGATTTTTCATGTCTCTGGGTACAACAGTTTATATTATCCATTCAGTCAAAAAAGTATCGGGAATGGATGATTTCTTTATGGTTCCAAATTCAAATATTAGTTTTTTTTTGTTGTTGTTAGATTGGCACAACTGTTTTGCATTTTGGATTTTAAGATTTTCACACAAAAATAGAAAAAGAACAATAATTTAGGGGGTTCCCCATACATAGAACAGATTTTTTTTTTCATCGTACCCATACATTTGGGGTTTCTATGGATAGGTCTTCAAAAATGAGGTTTCTAATATCATTTTTTTCTAAACTCAATAGTTTGCGCGAGAGACACTTCCAAAGTCCGCCCCTGTAACTTCGACTAACAAGAGAATTATAAAACTAAATAAAATATATAATGTACATTACCATGCAAACTTCCACCGAAAATTGGTTTGATCGAGATCTAATAAGTAGTTCATTTTTAATACGTCATAAATCGTAATCTCCCATTTACCTTCCATTTAAACAAATGAAATACTTGCTGCTACAGAACCCTTCACGGGCGAGTCCGACTCGCACTTGGCCCTTTTTTTTAGCTTCATGGAAATCGTGCTCTTTTAATTTCCTTTGGTATCTCGGTATCAGATGAAACTGTTCTAATAAAAAAAAGAAATTAGTGTAATCCAAAAAAAGCTTTTTGCCCCTCATACACAATAGATCAACGGTTATTCTCGGATGGAAATCAATATCTTATATCTCATAGGCACATTAATATCTTTAAAATACATCCACTATTTATATTACACCTTGTATTAACGTTGGAATGGAACACACTTTTTAAGTGTGTTCCATTCTCTCGATACTGTTTTCTTTCTTTCAGGAATCTGTCTAACAACGCAGAAAATTCTTTCAAATCCGATAGAACATTTCAACATTACGCTTCGATAAAATACTTCGCTGGCACAACCCTGAGACACTCGTGCATTGTCGCTGTACTCACGATGTCTAAACCAGACTGAAACGTGTTTGTTTAGACGAGTTCATAGCTATAAACATAATAAATAGCGTTGTACGAGTCACTTGATGGAGTTATCTCTTTATTCTCTTGAAAATTACAGCCTATATCTTTATCTACAACAACAATACATCTTATTTGTGCTAAAAGAGATCTTTTAGATTTTAGGGTTTGTATTGTTTTGTGCGTTTGAACTTTTTTTTGGAAGTTCTATCTAACATTAACCTGGTCGAATGATTTGTGACGGTACGTTTAGTTCATAAAATTATATTTGATAGTTTTGTTTAGTTATGTCGAATGCAATAACGAAATACAGGTAATTAGATATAATATTGTACAGATTATGATCGAGTTCTCAACAGAGTATTGTTAGAATAATCTAAGGCTATATGAAGCTTTTTTTGTAACTTCAGTTACTGGGGATATGTTTATAGTTTGGTTTTAGTGAAATTATGTACACAGTTTAACTTGCTTGTTCAGATTGCTATTTTATCACGATAAACATAAACAAGCCAATATGTTTAACGATAAAAATCTGCGGTGATTCGTTAATCGTTATCGTGGACGACGATTTAGAATAAAAATTCGGACGATACGCCACAGACGCTACATATGAACAGCTGAGGTCTACTCATACGTTGTGCTTGTATAGTTATATTTCATTTGAGATGCGTGTCCAATCTCTTTTTTATTCTCCCATACTAAATCTCTCATTTTAGCATTTTTTTAAAGAATTATATATATTTTTATACTATTTTTATGTTCATGCCGACCTTAGGATTAAATGATTCAGATGAACCAATTATGTAGATATAAGATAATTTTCCAAAACTCGTATGTATATGCTTGGTGTAGCTTTTTTTTTTTAATTTTCGACGATAATAGGTAAAGCAATGCAAAAATACTTTAATCTCTGTCGAAATGCAAACATTTTAACAAAACGCTTCGACATAAAATCTCGTTGAGCACTCAGACACTCGTGCATACTCGCAGTGCTCGCGATGTCTAGTCCAGACTGGAACGTGTTTACACGACTCCAAAGCACATTAAATAAAATTTTATAGTTTCTAAGAAATATGACATTAAAAGTGTCCATGGATCAACTGCATTTTAAACATGCCAAATCACCGTTTGTGTGATTTGTGGCAATGGTGGAAACATGATTATTATTTTACTGTCTTTAGCATAAAAATTGCTTTGTACTCATTTTTTCCATTTATATAAGTACTTTAACTTAGGTTCATTTACTTTACTAAAATTTGCAAAATTAATGCAAGTTTTATTAATTTTTACAAAATTATATATGCTAAGGGAATAACGGACAAGTTCTTCACTTAAACATTGGAATTAAAATTATTTTCAATACAATATGTTCACAGATTTTAAAGTAAATAAGTAACAGATAGGTATACTGAATTAAGTTCCTTTTTTTAACATGACGTTAACAGTCAGAAAGGTAGGCTATCTCTGCTTCATTGGACAACAGAGGTGAGTTAGAGTTCAAACCTAATAAATCTAATAAACTGGGTTTGATTTAGATACCTAAGTTACTGACTTGTATATGCAAGAGAGAGAGTAAGTTCTTAGATACCTTTTATACATCTACCTATCCACACCATTAGTTATTTTCGTGTTTATATTGTTATATGGATTTAAAATAAGGAATGAAGCGGCGTAAAATCACCTATTTTATAGAGTGAAGCACTCCTTCTTTGCTAGATGCCTTACGCGTACAATATAATAATGCCTTTTCGATGCTTTTGATACTACCTCGGTTCTCTAGTGCATCAGAGATGTTTACAAAATACAGAACTGACGGTTTCCACGCAATCATGCGCACAAAAGTTACGTTACTGCTTGACTGAACGCGGGTCAGTAACTAAAGCATCCTGAACAAGGTATCAGAGAGAGAGAGAGAGAGTTACTCCGCTATTCTGAGTTATTTGGTGGGGAGAATAATCTCCTATTTGATCGCTCTCTGCTCATATTGTTTGACACTAATATGTTGTTATTTTATATTACTAATACTAGTTACTAGTGACACAAATAGATCTTTGCTGCCCGCAATAAAATAATATTATTACTTTATCAACTTCTACTATTCTTTTATTATTATTTTAACTAGTATCCGTATTTTGATATTTAGGTACCCGCTTTATCAGGTAAATTAATCCTAATCAAATTAGCATTAAATTTAGATTGATTGCAGTTGTTAAAAGATAAACGGGAACTCGAAGTTTTGCAAAGTTTTGAAGGAAATAATCACTTGAGTAACCGGAACTATTGAATATGCAGATTGTGGATTATCGAGCGCTCAAGTGATATCATCAAATATTCTATGTTTGAGAACTTAAGCGGTGTTACCCAACCACGTACGCCAATGGCTTTGATCACTAAACTACTTACTTGATGACAAGGTAAGGCCCCTTAGTAGTTTAAAATAATAAGTCCATCCAAATAATAAGCCCAATATTATATGCATATCCCTTTATACATTTGTTTAATAACGGGCCTTCCGTGATCCTGACAATGAATATAAAATCAGTGTAAGCGATACAGATCACAGTTGGCTGCGAAATGGGTTCTAAACTTTTTACAATACGTGTAGTGAATTAATTTTTTCCCGTATTACGCGCTTCTCCTCCAATGGCATCCTGAATGTATTTTCAGACCGGTGGGACTCTCCCCTTTTACGCAGATGGGTAAAGGTCCAGACACCCTTAATTTATTTAATCCTGAATGAAATTTATTCTAACATTAGGCTAAGTTATACTAACATTATATGGATATTTTTATCTGAAATAAAATATTTGATTTGATTTGATTATAGAGCTCATCGGGGTGGGGGGAAGGGTCAGCAACACTGGTATGCTGACTCTTATAAAGGTCGACAACGCACCCGGGACCCCTCTGGTGCTGCAAGTCTCCATGGGCGGCGGTTATCACAAATCATCAAATGACCTACTTGCTCGGTTGTCGCCCTCGTATATAAAAAAAATTGCCGTTAATTTAATTATATTCTTATTATTAGATCTTTGGGGAGGCCTTTGTCTAGCAGTGGACGTCTTTCAGATGATATGATGATGATTATATTTTGAGAAGTAATAGAAGTATTGACAATGAATAAAAGTGGTTTATTTCGCGTCAGCAACGACGAATCAATTTCGTTGCTATTTAATCGCTAATCGGGAAACAGGCGTGAGGATATGTATGTATGTAGATATGTAATCGCTAAACTACAACAATTATCCAAAACACGTTATGAAATTCTTAAAATTTAAACAATTATCGTGTAAATAACATTGTAGGATTAATGACTATGGATAGCATTCACTTACTTTTTACTTTCGTAACAAAAGCTGTCAATCAGAATAAAAAGTATTGATGGACGACAGTCAAATAAGATTCCTCTTTCCTACTTTATGAAGCCCATCTCAGTTCAAATGATTTCATTAGTATAGAAAGTAGGTACGCAGTTTTACCTGATGAGGTAAAATGCGTAGAGAAGTGCTGTATACCTGCAACTCAGTTTAAATTTGAATGGGAAACCTACGTAACTAAAGAACTTTCACACCATCACTTATAAAATACACCAAAGTATATTTTCTAGTTGTAATACAAATTGGCCCAACTATTGATGCCTTTTGAATATAAAATCTAAACTTGGTTGTGTAAATATTTTTCTTTTTTTATTATATCTGTAGTTTCTATTGTTTTCTTAATAATCTTAAAGTTCTCGTGTACAGATTTACAATTTCTCCTTGGGACTTAAAACTTGGTGTTTAAATGTCAGGCAGGTTTTTAATTGGATGGTTGACGTAGTTGGTACTTGCCTTTCACGCCGTAAGTCCTAAGTTCGATTAGCACACAGGACAGATTTTGTGTACCTGAACATGTCAGTTTGTCCTGAGTTTGGGAGTAATTATCTTTATCAGTATGTATTTACAAAAGAAAAGTAATGTCCCAGGATATTGAAAACCTTTTGATTTTGCATTTTAGTAAAGTGATTTTCAACAATGTTTTTCAATTTTCTTTTTTTCGTTTAAAATGACTCCCCCCTAACTAGGACTTCACAAACAATAAAATCACAGGAACAGAGTACACACAGACTCAGGACAAGTATATATGGGTCACATAGGTATTTATTTATTTATTATAAACTTTAGTACAACGAGAATGTACATAGGCGGACTTAATGCCAAAGGCATTTTCTACTAGTCAACCTTAGGGTAGTGAGAGATCAACCAGAGAGATCATGGCAGGTGCACTTAAGTTATAATAAATGTATTTACTTAATTTATTATTGGTATTTAGTTGTCCGGTGAGGATATCGAGCGAGGCGACTATCTTTGACTGCACGTGTGGGGCGCTATTTGTGTGCCCCATAAATAGTATAGTAATAGTATTATACGTTTGTAAAGTACCCCGTGACACAGGGATATATACTATATATAGGTAATGCTTTTCAGCCATGCTGTTTCCGGCCCAAAAGAATAATAGGACCACCCCATATTATCGGTAGTCGGACAACAGCGCCACCTGTGCTACCACCTAACTTCGTTCGCTAACTCGCATGTCAAGCGCGGTGACTATGGTAAATCCCTCCAAATGGCAACGTTGCGTAAACCTTTGGAGGGAGGAGGCCTATGTCCAGCAGTGAAAAACATCAGGCTGATGATGAATGGATTTACATGATTGATTAACTTTTACAAAGAAAAAATATTATCAAACAATTATTTTTAAACACAAAATTTTTCATTTCACTAGGTAACGAGAATGGATTAATTCTCCAAATTATGTGAGATAGATAATTCGCTTATACTTTATTCTATTTATTGGATTCTATTAAACTTGCATAAGTTATTGCTTTATAAAACTACAATTGTTTTGGGGGGAACGACCCTAGAACACAAGCTAGATCGCTCGCAGATTTGTATGCGGTCAAGGTCCGCTCACTGCTCCTCAGCCATGCATCGCTTAAACTAGTAACCCACACGTTCTGTTCTTAATTTCCCTGTGTTCCTAAGTAACCTGTTCCATAAAAGTATTAGTGATTTAATAATATTTCGGGGTACCTGTAATACAAACACAACATAATATGTCATAATGTTACACGTTCTATAGACGCCAAATATTTGCCTATAGAAGTCATTATTTGACGTAAAATACAATTTTACCTTCCTACAGACGCCAGCACATCCAGCTACCCCAATCTGTCAAATTTCTTTTATAATATCTAAATAATAATACCTAGGGACAATCTCACACAGATCATCCTAGCCCTAAACCAATTAAAGGTGGTGCTATGTGTACCAGGCGACGATATACTTATATAGATAGATAAATACTTATATACACAGAAAACATCTATGACTCAGAAACAAATATTCGTGTTCATCACACAAATATTTGCATTATCCGGGATTCGAACCCAGGACCACCAGCTTCGTAGGCAGGAGCACTACCAACTAGGCTACGGTGACCGTCGTACAGATTTTCAACTTTATCACAAAAGCATAAGATTCACTTTCAATTGGGGAAATTAGACAGATTGGGGTAGCTTGATGTGCTGGCGTCTGTACATAACTCACCCCGGCTGGTGTCACGCAGCTCGCCGGCGCCGACGCTGTTGCCAAGCACGGGCATGCCCGCCATGCCGCCCACTACGCTACCCGCCTGTCCATTGTATACCTGAGCAAAAGATTTAATTACTTTAGTTATTCTTTGTTATGAATATTAGTTCTACATTATACTGATATTGTAAGCATCTGTAGGCTAGTAATAGTGTGATTTAACGGGCCGCTTGGCGGTAAATAAGTGACATGAAACACTTTGTTTTGTATTTCTATGTATTGTAAGCAAATAAATAGTACCTATAAGTAATATATTATGTAAGTAATTAGTGGTAGTACTACTATTAAGTAGATACCACTATTAGTCTTAAGTATTTAATCATATTCTATATTTTTACACCATACACTACCCCTACTCCTAATTCCATACAATATAGTCCAACTAAAGGTTGTCTGGAAGAGATCGCTTTAAGCGATAAGACCGCCTATTGTACCGTTTTGTAATTATTTTATTTGAGATCTTGTAACTTTTATGTATAATGGTGTACAATAAAGTGTATTTATCTTGTCTTATCTTTATTTAAATTGTTGACATACTATGACCCCTTGTACATATTATTTGTTGTTAAGATCGTGACATGAATTACATTTTTAAAATTATGATTATGGTTATATTGACAAAATTTTATAATTATTTTTATGTGTAATGACTATGTGTTATATATGTTATGTTAATTCATTTATTTATTTTGTAAATGTTCAAATACAATCTAAATTTTTATGTAAAATGAATATATGAAAATATATTAAAAACCTGGTTCATTTATTTATACCAGTTGTAAGATTTTTTCAGCATACATTAAGCCCAGCTTGGCGAGTTTGGGGATATCCGAGCTGAGGACCCCAAGGAACCGACCCAACCTTACGGTTAAGTTCTTCTTTTACCATTCAGTGCGCAGAATTCAATTGATTATAGTTTTAAGGGTAGTATTTGATGTACGGGGTACGGTTAACACAGTATAAGAAGAATTATGTAAAGAAAAGTTTATAGTAATAATAGTTTTTCCAAGACTATTTTACTTACAGTTTTAATACTTTCATTGCGCCACCTAAAGTATTATTTCACATCCGGTAAGTCATGGCAACCTTCAAGAGGCGAAGCCTATTCCTTTCTCAAAAGCGAAATGAACTTTCAGTGCTTTTTGTTGGTGAATTGATTGAGAGGCTGTGTCAATCAATTCACGAACAAAAAGCTTAACCAGACTCAGAACAATAATTGTTGGGTCAGACAAATAATTCTTCTGCCCGGAGTTAGAACCCAAAACACGAGGGCACCGAGGTGGTAGTGGGGCAGTCTACTTTAACCACTAAATCACAGGTGCAGTAAAATTAAAATCTATTTTACATTATTTTAAATTAATACTTTTATTCCATTATTTTTATTGGCTTATATTGGCAGGACATACAGGATTGCTCTTTTTTTATATTCTTATTAACTGTGTCACGCGGTTTTACTCGCATTAAATTTTATAAATTACAGCCTATGTGTGTAATTTCATCATCATTTATACCTTGAAAACAATTCATAATTCTGAACACTATAAATATAACTTTTAAAATATATTTAATGTATTATGGTATAACCAGACAAAAGCGTTAGCTATTTTATATATTTACAACATCGAATATTAAGCGTCGTAATGTATTTTTTCCAATAATGCAGCACAATAATCGTAGGCAGTCTCGTAGCAGCGTAGTAATTTATCCTAGTAGTATGGTGCTACGGCGTAGTCGTCATTAAAAAATACGCCGGCTGCTTATGAACCGTGCGGTATTTAATAATACAGGTGATAGACTTTAGGTTATTTGATATTCCTATATTGTTGGTAACCTTTAAAGCGTATATTTTTATTCCAAACTATTAATGTAAATAAACTTCTACCCCACTTAATCAAAATTATTCCATTAATAATAATAATAAGTATTTTTATTTTCAAACTATTTTCAGGGTTATGTATGTAACACAGAGAAACTTATCTCACGTATCATTGGTGAAATTAAAACTATAATATTACTACTTACTCATCGTAGGGGCAGTGGTTACCCTCGTGTCAGAGTTGTTCAAGCCGCCCAGTAGGCCTTTGACATGGCTTAACGACTCTTTTCTAATGACTTCAAACAGGCCCGACAGCTTAACGTGCCCTCCGAAGCACGGAGACGCTCAGAAATAAAACCATCTTGGTGGTCACCCATCTATGGATTGACCGCGAACTTAGTTGCTTAACCTCGCCGATTACTTACGGACCGGTGAGAGCATCTATAAGCGCAATTATATTTTAATTAAATTTCCTCTAACACCGGAATTTCAGAACTTAATAGGTGATCGATAATCTAGGTGATGGTGTTTAGTAATGCGACCTCAAAAATATTTCTCTGTAAAATCCTACCTTATTCCAACGTCATAATAATCAGATAAATATACCATATTTCACACATTTACATTGGATTGAAGGTCTCCGTGACAATTAGTCGCTCCGGCCAGCACATACCCAACAGCTATAGGATATAGTGACACCCCCGTACTCTCACTTAGAGGGTAATTAATTATGTTCACACCCTAGCTATTTAGGGTTGCCGCTGTCGATGTTTACGTTGTGTTTAATGTTTTTTTTAATAACTATGGCAATCGACCGCTGGAGCAGAAACTTCTTGAGTGGAGACCCCGAGCTCGGAGACGCAGCATTGGCAGGCCCCCAGATGGTGTACCGATGAACTTTCTAGGGTCGCGGGAAGCCACTGGAGCGGAAGACTGGCCATTGTAGAGATCCTTGGGAAGGCCATTTATAGAAGTGGAGATCTTTTGAAAGATGATGATAATGTTTTTCGCAAAATGTAATTTGTTAAGAGAGCAAAAGTTCGCTTTACTACTTATAAAGAGTACTTAAAAATCACAAAAATGGGAAATCATATATTTAATCGTCCGGCGGGTCTCGAACCTGCACCATCTTTCAATCCGGGGTAGGCGCTCTGCGTTAAGCTACGAACGATACACGCTGGCAGATCAAATTTAGGATTCCCTTGCTAACACCCTTCCGGAGGAAATTATAAATTTATGATTTCCCATTTTTGGGATTAGATAAACGCGTTGCATTGCGAATAGTACTTAAAAAGTTCACTTTTTTAATCAGTACAATTTCTGAGCGTCTCTGTGCTTCGGAGGGCACGTAAAGCTGTTGGTCCCGGTTGTAGGCATTAGACATCAGTCGTTAAGTCATGTCTGAGGCCTACTTGGTGGCTTGAACAACTCTGACACTAGGGTAACCACTGCCCATACAATTAGTAAGTAAGTATTAAAGTGGTTAAATTTCTGAGCATCTCCGTGCTTCGGAGGGTACGTTAAGCCATCTCCGGTTGTTGCCATTAGGCAACCGTAGATAAACAATTGCAGAAGCTGACTGGGCGTCATGAACAACTCTGACACCAGGGTTACTACTGACCATACATTGGACCCCAACTGACCTGCCCTGCGGTTTTACCCGCTAAAATCTTTATAAATTAGCTCCTCCCCGTAGGTGATAGCGTGATAATATGTAGCCTATATGTTGACCCAACCTCTTAATAATATTTGTGCAAAATTTGAAGTAAATCCATGCAGTACTTTTTGAGTTTAGCCCGGACATACATACAGACAAACAGACAAAAGTTCTAAAATCTATATTTTTGGCTTCGATATCGATTGTAGATCATGCCCCAGATATCCTTTAAAAAAATATTCTAGGTACAGTTTTCACTTTCCTACGATTTTATTATATGTACAGATTAAATTAAAACTAACCTGTGTACTAAGTGACAGCCTTAGTGATCAGCGTGCAGGTAAGCTAATTATGTAAAATTAAAAACTTGCGTCGCACACACCATTGCTCGGCACGCGTACTGCCTACTTTATTATGAAGATCTGTTAATATATTTATCCACCCCAAGGTATGGCACATTTATCTGCTTGTCTCTCCTGCCCCGTCTCTGTTCCCTTCAGCCAAGTGTCACGGAGGTCTACCTTAGGGTCTTAATTAAATGAGAAGGCAAATCTCCGAGCACATAATTTATTAATAAATAAATGCCACAGCTATAAACGCCGGTAGGGGCAATAAGGTGGATTCGTAACCGGATCCGATTCTGGTAATTGTTCCCTGGTAATGCACTCCCCTGGCTGCGTGCCGCCGTCGATGGTCTGGCGCTCAAAATCCTCCAAACGATGTTCGCTACCACTGAAGGTGGGGTAGCCGCGTGGCCGCTGTGGTAGACGGAATGCACCAGGTTGATCCTTGGAAGTCCCCAATGGAAAGGATCGGCGAGCGAGGTAAAGAAGGTAAAAGCGATCAGCGTTGCCCAATTTTGGGCATTTACGATTTATTCTTACCATCGAAACTATAAGAAGAAGACGAATATATTTATCGAAATGAACATTTGGCAGACGAGAACGTGACTGCGACTACAATAAACCCAAAATAATAATAATAATATCTGGGGACAATGTCACACAGATCATCCTAGCCCCAAACTAAGCAAAGCTTGTACTATGGGTACCAGGCGACGATATACATACTTATATAGATAGATATATACTTATATACATAGAAAACATCCATGACTCAGAAACAAATATTCGTGCTCATCACACAAATATTTGCACTTACCGGGATTCAAACCCAGGACCACCAGCTTCGTAGGCAGGAGCACTACCAACTAGGCTACGGTGACCGTCGAAAATTACTACAATCTTCACGTAATACAAAGACCACATAACTTTAGTTAGAGACGCCAGTGATGTGATAGTACTGCTGACCAAAATTTTGGTACGGTGGCCAATCTCAACGGAGTCTAGCCGTCTAGTGCCAAAGCTGTCATGTGCTACAGGTGAACTCTCTGTAGCACATGACAGCTTTGCGTGCTCTCCAAAGCACAGATGAACCCTGTCAAATTCAGGTAGTTACGGTTTCTTGTCAGAAAAATCTCTTAGATTTAAAGCTTATCAGTAGTTTGTCGGGCCGGTTGGCATGGTTGTAGATAGTTGCCTTTCACGCCGCAGGTCGTGGGTTCGATTCCCGCTCAGGAAATATATTTGTGTGCATGAACATGTCTCTTTGTCCTGTATTATCTATATAAGTATGTTTTTACAAAAGAAAAGTAGTATATGAGTACAAGCTCTGCTTAGTTTGGGACCAGGTGGCTGAGTGTGAATAATGTCCCAGGATATTATCACTAATATTCGTTTAATTCTCCTTGTTCCAGATTATGTAATACTACTAATGGTTGCAGCGATCAAATTGATCTTCATTTCGATAGCCTAGCTCAAATTAAATCAACAATTAGTGGGTCTCCTGATCTAGATCAGTAATTTAACTAAATTTGGTGCAATTCTAAGTGATAATAAGTTAAAGCACTTAAATTGGACTCATGTTGCAATGATTACATTTTCTTTTATGTACTTAATTTTATTATTTAAACATATTATTTTAGCTTACTAACAACGACACATTTGTCTTGTTATTTTAAACCTTTAAGTAATTACTACGCTATTACTTGTATTATTGCATGAAAGTGGTGTTATTTTTTTAGTGTAAGTAATTGTTGGTGCACCTAAATAAATAAATAAACACACTATCACTAGACCAACTAGACCAACTAGGCAGTATAATTATATACAGTTCAACTGCACGTGTGGCGCAGCGGCTAAGTCAGTTGCGTCACCGCTTCGTGTCCCGGATTCGAATTTCATGCAGGCAACTATTTGTGCGACCCATAAATAGTTGTTCTGAGTCTGGATGTACTTTATGTCAGTCAATTATATGTTTGTAAAGTACCCAGCGACACAGGGATTAAATTCCCCATTGCGGGCGTTCTCTTTGTCGTGGCGTTGTTTTTTTATGTGTTTTTTAAAAAAAGGAATATTACTACCCTGTATATATTGATAGCGGACAACTCCTCAGGTATAAAGATGTGCTTAAGCGCCACATGAAGAACTGTAGCGTACAGCCCTCGCAATCGGAACAGCGGGCAGCCAAACGGTCAGAATGGCGGACTTTAGTCCAAGCCAAAGTCGACTGTTTCGAGTCTGGAAGGCGCGCTGAGCTGGATACCAAGCGGGATGAATTGAAAACCAGACCACCTTCGGCGATCAATTACAATTATGACAATGCTCACATGCCCGCAATGTGCCAGGATTTTTCAAATAAAATTGGCTACATAAGCCACATGCGAGCACACGAACGTCGGCTACAGTAGGAGAAGAAGCGGTCGCCGTGGCCGAAATCGGCCGGGACCACATCATCATCATCATTGATAGTCCTGTCAGCCAATGAACACAGTCTTTTCTGATGGTTGCGATTCTTATTGCGTAGCCATTAGCCTTAGACACCATACCAGAACACTGTAATCATCATCATATCAGCCGAAAGACGTCCACTGCTGGACAAAGGCCTCCCCCAAGGATCTCCACAATAAAACTGTAATACTTTTATGATATCTTTCCTGAACTTTACGTCCGCAACAGATGTGGTTTGATGGCGTATAAAAACTGCACGTAAAAATTAATATCCGTTTTATTGTAACGGACTGGACATTACAAGTTTCCGCTAGTAATATTGAAGTGACATTAAAAACTGTTTTCCGACGGATACAAATAACAAGAAAGTAAGAAAGAAATACCTATATTCATAGCTAGCTGTGCCCTGCGCTTTTATCCGTGTTAAACTTTATAAATTATAGCCTAAGTGTTAATCCAGGTTGGCAGCTAACTCCATGCCAAATTTTATTAAAATCGCTCCAGCTGTTTAGACGTGAAGAAGTAAAAAACATACACACACACTCACAAACTTTCGCCTTTATAATATTAGTGTGATACATAACAATTCCAAATATAATAGGTTCTTAAACACAAAATATTTTGCTGTGTAGGTATTGGATGCCAACTTCAACATTAGCTATAGCATAAATTGCAGTAGCACTCTCGTCGTACTATTTCTGCACAGGTAGTACAAAAATAAAAATCAATCAGACACACTAAAAACAATTACAAAGACAAAACGACTTATAATTCTACTAATATTATAAAGCCGAAAGTTTGTGCGTGACTGTGTATGTTTGTTAACTCTTCACGTCTAAACGGATGGAGCGATTTTAATAAAATTTGGTATGGAGTTAGCTAACAGCCTGGATTCAAAGTCAAAAATCATTTATTCCGTAAAAAAAATACATTTATGTGGAATCGTCATATTGTTTTACCCTACCGTGCAGTGCATGACGTGGCAGCTACTGAGAAACAATGCCAATGAACTCAGTAGGAATCCTTTTTTAAAATAAAATATACTTAAGATTAATTACAATATGTATGTATGTATTATGGAAACCGGATAACTGATATACTCCATATACTATTTTGGTTTTGTAAGTTCATAGGTACTTATATAATCAATGTATACTCTAAGTATCATTAGATATGCTCGTATACTCTAACTCAATAACAGTTAATATCAAACGGCTGCATTTGGCATCTCAGACAGGCATCAGTAACAGTATTAGAGCGCTAATGTACTCTCCGAGCTAAGCACATCTTGGGCTGACCTGTGTGCATGGTTTGTATGCATAATTATAATAATAATATAATGTCCTCCTAGCCGAATTTCGGCCACGGCGGCCAGTCATGATAGAGAATAGCATTCTGCACAGGACATATTATAGTGCACAAGTGTGCGTGCAAACATAGGAGCACTTTCTATTCCATCACTCTCATGTTCCGATGGGACGCCTAGCGACACGACCGGAAAGAGGTCAGGTACAGGACCGACAGCTTTACGTGCTCTCCGAGGCACGGGGGTATAATACCGCCAACTCCCAGACTTCGGGCTGATGCTGAGAAATTTTTCTTTTTACAGAAAAGTCCCAAAATCACTTTTGGTCCGACCCAGGATTTGAACCCAGAACCTCGTTTTCTGCGGCTGAACACGCTACCGCTAGACCAACGAGGCAGTAACATAATTATAACAGGAAACCCGCCCTACTTCGAGTGACTACTAAATACTACGAGTGATTTCTAAGTGAATTAAATTGTTACTAACATTGTTAGTATTTTTATTTTATCGCTTTAGAAAACTTACAGCTAGAATACAAATGACACTATGAATAAAAGTTGACGGCCAATTAAAAGTTTTACAGATACACAAACTAATATTAATATATTAAAATTATAATAATTATTTTAATATATATAGCTATAAGCATTATTATTCTAAGATCTGTATTGTTGACATTAGGGAATGAATATGATTATTGTTGACCTCTATTTTTTTACTGAAAACCCGCCACAGTTTGTACAAACGCCAGCACATCAAGCTACCCCAATCTGTCAAATTCCCTCAATTGAAAGTCAACCTTATGCTTATATGATAAAGTAAAAAATCTATAAAAGAAATTTGACAGATTGAAGTAGTTGGATGTGCTGTCTGTAGAAAGGTAAAATAGTATTTTACGTCAAATAATGACTTCTATAGGCAAATATTTGATACCTTGGGTTACATTATTGTTGTGTGTATATTAAATCTCTATTTACGGGCCTGTTGGTGTGGTTGGCAAATGCTTGCTTTTTACGCCGGAGGCCGTGGGTTCGAATCCCACCCAGGACAGATACTTGTGTGCATGAACATGTCTAATTGTCCTGAGTCTGGGTGTAATCTATACATATAATAAAATCGTAGGAAAGTCAAAACTGTACATTGAATATTTTTTTAAAAGGATACTTGGGGCGTGATCTACAATCGATATCGAAACCGAAAATATATTTTTTAGAATTTTTGTCTGTTTGTGTGTATGTATGTCCGGGCTAAACTCAAAAAGTACTGCATGGATTAACTTCAAATTTTGCATTTATATTACTAAGTGGTCGGGTCAACATATAGGATACATATTATCACGCTATCACCTACGGGGGAGGAGCTGTGATCTTATCTATACATATAATAAAATCGTAGGAAAGTCAAAACTGTACATTGAATATTTTTTTAAAAGGATACTTGGGGCGTGATCTACAATCGATATCAAAACCAGAAATGTAATTTTTAGATTTTTTGTCTGTTTGTCTGTATGTATGTATGTCCGGGCTAAACTCAAAAAGTACTGCATGGATTAACTTCAAATTTTGCATTAATATTACTAAGAGGTCGGGTCAATATATAGGCTACATATTATCACGCTATCACCTACGGGGGAGGAGCTGTGATCTTATCTATACATATAATAAAATCGTAGGAAAGTCAAAACTGTACATTGAATATTTTTTTGAAAGGATACTTGGGGGGTGATCTACAATCGATATCGAAACCAGAAATATATTTTTTTTTTGATTTTTTGTCTGTTTGTCTGTATGTATGTCCGTGCTAAACTCAAAAAGTACTGCATCGATTAACTTCAAATTTTGCATTAATATTACTAAGAGGTCGGGTCAACCTAACCTAATGGGAGTAACCTTTGTGATTTATGCATCGTTGATTATTATTTTACTTTATTTGACTTACTGACTTTACTTAAAGATGACATCGGGTATTTTTTTTTAAATAACAGTAGCAGTCTTAAGTTTATTTCATAGCTAGGCTATTTATAGGTTAGTTTTTCTTAAATTTATATTGCTTTTTTCTTTTTAAAGTTATATTTTTTAGATTAAGCTAGAAGTAAGTAGTTATACTGGTCATCATTCAAAATTGTCGCGGACGAAGTCGCGGGCACCAGCTAGTTTATCTATAAGTATGTATTTACAAAAAGAAAAGTATATCAGTTATCTGGTTTCCATAGTATAACTCTGCTTAGTTTGGGATCAGATTACCGTGTGTTAATAACCTCCCAGGATATTATTCTATTATTATTATTGTTCCTATTTTGTTTCAATTTCAATTTTTCAATTTCATTTATTCATAAACAATATTTTACAATTGTATTAGAATTCAATCTTTATCATACAAGATCATGCAACAGGTATACAATAATAAGAAAATTACAATTATGTTCAAATTTAAAATAGTTCAAGTCGAGATGACATTTACACAATTAAATAATAATACATAAATAAATCAATATGTAGCATTACAAATGTCAACTGGTAATATTATAATCAAAGAGAATCTACAATTTAGTTACAGTGCGGAAATAATTAATTGTTATATGTTAATTTCGCAATGGTCACAGTTCATCTATACAGTACAGACATTTGTCCAATAGGAATTCTTTTAACTTGGATTTGAACTGAGATGTGTATATTAGACTTTTAAGGTCTAATGGTAGCTTGTTGAAGATAAAAACTGCGTTATATTGCACACTATGCTTAACAATATTCAAGTGTGGTATTATTTTCATTCTTAGGTCTTTTCTGCGTGTGTTTTCTCTAACTGATCTATCCACATCTGTTTCATAGTCATCTAAATATTTCTGTAAGTTGATTAGGAGTACCAAAACATACAAGCTGGGTACCGTAAGTACTTTAAGAGCTGAGAAGTGAGGCCGACAACTGTCTGTTTGTGAGATACGCACAATGGTGCGTATAGCCCTCTTCTGTAGAATGAATGCTCTTTGGCAGTTGTAGTTGTAACTATTACCCCATAAACTTATGCTGTACCTAAGTGTAGCCTCTATAAGAGCATAGTACACAATTAGAAGGTGCTTAACTTCAACTTCGTCTCTTAGGGTTCTTAAAGCATAACATGCAGACGATATAGATGCATCTATGGCACATATTTCGTTTTTCCAATTTAATGATTCATCTATATGTACCCCCAAAATATATATTAAACCAAGAGTAAAAGTGCATTAAGACATTGTTTACTTTTTCGGTTAGCTTTTTGATATCTTTTGCTCCAATCATTGCATTTGTGTCATCAGCATAAACGACGAGTTGTGTATCTGTCATAACATTGCTTATGTAATCAATTAGGTCATTAGTATATAGGATAAACAAAAAAGGTCCTAATATGGATCCTTGCGAAACGCCAGCACAAACATTAAATAACGAAGATCTGTAATTTCCTTTATGCCCATTGACTGTTTTTGTTATATCTACAAACATTTTTCTGTTATGCAAGTAGGAGGACAAAAGTTCAGAGGCTTTACCCCTTACACCGTAATGATTCAACTTAGCAATAAGCAGATTATTACAGCCGTATCTGTGGAATCAATTAACTGCGGAGGTATTTCCGACCCGGTATGATATGACAACTTTCAGGAAGCCATCTATTCCTTTCTCTGGTGTTGCAGGTGTCCACGCAGGTAGCGGTGATTACTTGGTACTATCCGGTGACCCGCTTGCCCGTTTGCCTCGCTATTACATAATAATAAAAACAGCCCCTTTACTCAATAAAAGTGATACATTCTTGTAAGCAACAGATTTTTTTAAATATCTTAAGTAAGTTATGAGTTCGAGGGAAGCCGCTGCATGCGAGTAGCGCAAGACTGGCAATTGTAAAGATCTAGATAACATAAATATTAGAATAACTATTACTATAACTATATAACTATTGAATAACTAAATAACTATGGGAAACTAGACAACTTATGTACTACATATACTACTTTTCTTTTGTGAATACATACTTAGATAATTACACCCAGACTAAGGAGAAACAGACGTGTTCAAGCACCCAATTATCTGTCCCGCGAGCTGCTGCGTGAAAGGCCAGCATTTACTAGCCACGCCAACCATGAGTAAAGTGTACCTTTTTACAAACGGTTAAGTTACGGGGGCATCTAGTGTGACAATATTAATTACACTTTATGTCGACATTAACCTTTGACCGGCAGTAACAATTGAAATAGTGTGATTTTCGATTTAGCGCTCAATTTCACGTGGAATTAGAGCGGAAATGTGAATTACACGTGATTTCTCTTCATTATTCCGATTCACAATATAAGGAGACAATTTCGTTTATTATTTACCTAGAAGTGT
The DNA here is from genome assembly GCA_951640165.1 of Pseudoips prasinana. Lineage (NCBI taxonomy): Eukaryota > Metazoa > Arthropoda > Insecta > Lepidoptera > Nolidae > Pseudoips > Pseudoips prasinana. The sequence continues at coordinate 14,930,333 of OX621254.1, forward strand.
GTTTGTGTGCCAGGGACCTGATTCACATAGTCTTACCTCACTACTTCGATGCTAAACCGAGTTGCCATGTTCTTTGAAAGCCAAAAAAATGGTTAGAAATAAATAAAAATTAATTTCGGGCTCATGAGGCGCGTAGATTAATTACATAAGTAAACAACTTCAAAAAGGAGGTGTTCCGGAAACCGATTTCAATTGGCCTTTTGCTTTGCAATGCAAACGCACTTATCGTAAACATTTTATTGTTTTTAATTTTTAATGATAGCTCCCACACTAGTGACATAAATTATTGTTTCACTAAAGACTTTAGTGGAAGACAAGACAAGATGGACCGATGATCTTGTGCGGGTCGCTGGAAACTGCTGGATGCGAAAAGCGCAAGACCGACAATTATGGACGTCTTTGGGCTGATATGATGATGATGATGAAAGACTTTATCTTTACCTTAAATAGGTAGGTAGGTAGTTTGAATACTTAAATTAGCCATGTTCAAAACAGACATTCTACTTTACGCCCTTTCATATCCTCCTTAATTTAGAGTATATTCATCATCATCATCATCATTACAGCTTAAATAAGTCCACTGCTGGACAAGCCTCCCTCAAGAATCATCTTGAGGGGATATGCCATAATCGCCACGCTTGGCAGGCGGGTTGGCGATCGCAGTATGATGGTCGTAGTACTCAGAAGGAAGCTGCTTCCCGTCCTCTGGTAGATATTCCCTCGGGTCGACTTCTACGCCCCCCACGGGATGAGATGGGGTGATGATATTCTGATTCTGATGTTTGTCGCCGTCACCACACAGCAGATATATTATTAGTGGGGAATATGAAAGGGCGGAATATAATATCTTGTTAAGTTTTAACAGTTAGGCAGTTAGTTTTCATAACGAGCATAATAGTCAAACAGCACACAACTCTTCCCTACAGCACTGAAATTACTAATATAAAACGTACAGCACTGAAAAGATGAAAACAACATAGCCTTTCACTTCAACGTATTACATATTTCTAGGACCGAATCTCTACAATAGAGCTTATGAAATTGTAGACATTTATTCACTTAATTACCATAATTGTAAAAAAGTACTTAAGATTGCCCTCCAAACACTGTCCTATGAAGATACAGAGGACCTTTTTAGTCGTTTTCAAATAAATTTGTTTTGTAGTGTTTCATAATATTGAATTTGTTAAGAGTTTCGACGCCAACAAAGTCTTTATTATGCATTTATTATAAAAAAGCATACGCATAATTTGTCTGGGTTCAATAGCATTTTTACCCAAAATGTATTATATATTATACTAGCGGCCCGGTACGTGCTTCGCTACGCATAAGGCATAGTAATAAAAAAATGATTATTAAGTTCATTTATTCAAACAAAAAAATATTTTAAATTGCTAAAAGATGTTGATTTTACACTTTTTCAAGACTTTTAAAAAAAATTTCTACGTACAAACCTTCTCTGGACTTCCACAAATAATTCAAGACCAAAATTAGCCAAATCGGTAAAGGAGTTATTGAGTTATAACATTACAACGAAAAGTGTCATTGATTTTTATATATATAGATATAACATATTATAACCATAGTAAAAATAATCATGTCATGTATATTAAATTAGCGACCATTTTTAGATCATATTCATATTAGCACTTCTTGTCTGTGGGTATCTGAATTTGGTAATTCTGTGTTTCACATAGGATTAAATTAATTCCATAAGGATAAGAATTAAAAGACACGTGGATTGCGTTCAATAAGCATACACAACAACACGGTTTTTTTTAAATACGTGGCACACAAAATTCATAAATTTCTCGTACAAAGCCAAATTCACCTAAATTTTAATGGATGTTTGACAGATTTCCTTTTCTTTATCCGCTTAGCTCGACGACAGAGCATCGGGAGCCGACTTAGACCACCATTAACGAATTTTACATAACAAGATTTGCGACTTAATATCCACAAGAATCGACCTTGAAAATTACGCACTTCTTAAAATTATCGCTTTTGCAGTCAATTTCTTTTTTCGCGTAGCACTAGACAGTCTGTGGCTAACAAAGTTGGTGCTTGTCGATTTTTGAAGTAAAAACTTCTTGGTCATGCACTTTTTGGGATGGGTAAAAATTTTTAAACTCGTGGTTTTTTTTCTAATTCACACTGGCCGTTTATACACTCACCTGACCGCAACATTTTTTTCTTAATTATGTTATATTTTTTACAGCCGACTGCCAAACCAAAATTTATAGTGGGACAAGGATCTTTATGAACGTGACTGACATTTGTGGGAGGGCGACACTATGCCGGCAAGGATTGCTTTTAAGACAATTTCCCTTATATTATGGGAAAATTTAACAATGGCATAGACTCTATCCGTTGTATTTTGTATCAATTGTATTCTTTATTCTTATAACTTTGACGGGCCAGTTGGCTTAGTTGGTGTTTTTTTATTCCCACTCAGGACAGATATTTGTGTGCATTTCATCCACTTTCAGCCACGTTCATAAAGATCCTTGTCGCACTATAGTTCTATTTTTCAAATAAGTATCAATATCTAGTGTCTTTACCGCCCAAAGGTGGGAACTTGTATCTTCCACTCACTACTCGGATCAAATAAACAGTACCTACTTTCAAAGTCTGAAAAATAAAAAAATAGCTTTCAAAAAATGTTTTTAGGGTTTTGCTTCAATCAAGATCCCAGGTTAAGTTATGACCATCTGTCATTATCCGTACAAAAACCATCCGTAAAAGAACCAGCCAAGTGCGAGTCGGACTCACCCATGAAGGGTTCCGTAGCAGCAAGTAACATAATATAAAAGTTCTTGTAGTTCGTTATAACTTTGACCGCCCATGGACACTCGAACACCAGAGAGGATGCAAGTGCGTGCCCGGCCTTTCAGAATTTAATTTAATTAGATTGTTACCATTTAAATCCATATTGCAAATAGGATATATTTTTATCGATCTGTGCCCCGCGGTTTCACCCGCGTTAAACTTTATAATTTATAGCCTATGTGGTATTCGAATATATAAGCTATATTACTACAAAGTTTCATCAAAATCCGTTAAGTAATTTTTGCGTGAAGAAGTAACAAACATACGCACTCACAAACTTTCGCCTTTATAATATTAGTGTGACTATCGACATGATGAACGACATCAAAGCCATATTTAAAACTATTCAAAATTAATAAATATGTGGGTGCTTGTTAACATTTATGGTACGTACCTAATTCAAAAGTTATCATTGACTCGAAGTCATTTACGCCTAGCTCAGTTTACTATTATACATTTTTATTTGTTTTATTAGATATTGTAAACGGGAAATCATAATATTATTAATCTATACAAATAAATAAAATTGGAGTGTCTGTTTGTAATATTGAAATAACCGGGTTTTACTACATAAATATGAATATATATACGGTACATACACCAAACGAACATTTTTTTAATTTTTTGTCTGTCTGTCTGTCTGTTTGTTCCGGCTAATCTCTGAAACGGCTGGACCGATTTTGACGGGACTTTTATTGGCAGGTAGCTGATGTAATAAGGAGTAACTTAGGCTACTTTTATTTTAGATAAAGTCTTTTATTTTACTAAAAAAAACAAAATAAACTAATTAACACGCGGACGAAGTCGCGGGCACAGCTAGTTAGATATATTATAGAATAGATTTAAGAGAGGTAGGGCATAGCGTTCATTCGCTCAAAGAGTAGCCCGACTGGGGAAGTACCTCTACCTTACAGAAGACATTCCTTAATAATAACATTAATACATTGGCAGTGCTCCTGCCTACGAAGCTGGTGGTCCTGGGTTCGAATCCCGGTAAGTGCAAATATTTGTGTGATGAACACGAATATTTGTTTCTGAGTCATGGATGTTTTCTATGTATTTAAGTATTTATCTATCTATATAAGTATGTATATCGTCGCCTGGTACCCATAGTACAAGCTTTGCTTAATTTGGGGCTAGGATGATCTGTGTGACATTGTCCCCAGATATTATTATTATTATAATAATAATTTTAATGTGTTTCCGAGTGTGAGTAAGGTTGCCAGAGCTCATTGGGTTGGGAGAAGGGTCAGCAACACTTTTTTGTTGACTTTTAAAGGCCGGCAACGCACCCGCGAAACCTCTGGTGTTGCGAGTGTCCATGGGCGGCGGTGATCACTTACCATGAGGTGACCCACTGCTCGTTGGTCGCCTTTTGATATAAAAACAAAAAAATATAGTGAACACCCAGCTTAGTATTTGATCATTAGTATAAAACACGTCAAAGCATTTTCAGACCTTTTTAAAATAATCCTTTTTGTTTCGTGTACAAATGTATTGGGATTTAATTCAATAGAAACTGTAACGCCTGTATCACTCACACTTCAGTGAATTTTTCACATAAACGCTGTCAAAATCCATGTATTTATGGTTTAGCTTGTGGATGAATAGGTCTGCATTAAGGATGTCAGCATTTATTCCAGCCCAAATATTAAATGTACATTATTAGACCAGTAACATATATTTTTTTTTTCACCATCGGAAAGTAGAGATTTCAACGATCAGAAAACATACCAACTTTTTGAAAAAAGCTGATATTTTGACGGGTGACTTTTCGATTGAAAATTAGGGTGTTTTTTCGATATTATTTAAAAAATAAGGTGAAAAAATTAATATTTTTTATCAAATAAATTACAGCGTATTTGGGACAAAAAAAGGTAAGTTTTCACCAAATTTCGTTAAAAAAGATTTTTTTTTGTAAAAGATAAAAATAAAATACCAAAAACTTGGTTTTTTGAAGTTTTCACATACATTTTGAGGTACCCTTAAAAACTCACCCCCATCCCCTTCCCGATCTCAGATTGCCCGTACATTATTTTTCCTTTCATTTTTATAATATTCCCCTCCTTTTCTAATGGGTTTCATCCTACTATTATTTTTTTTTGTTTTATAAATTATCGACCCTGGTCTATATCGTTGTAATTTCAAATCAACAGAATATGAGAACATAACCATGTCATCGCCTCGTTGGTCTAGCGGTAGCGTGTTCACCCGCAGGGAACGAGGTCCTGGGTTCAAATCCCGGGTTGGGTCAAAAGTGATTTTGGGACTTTTATGTAAAAATAAAAATTTCTAAGCATCAACCCGAAGTCTGGGAGTTGGCGGTGTTATACCCCCGTGCCTCGGAGAACACGTAAAGCCGTCGTTCCTGTACCTGACTTCTTTCCAGTCATTGCGCTGGGCGTCCCATTGGATCATGAGAGTGATGGAATAGAAAGTGCTCCTGTGTTTGCGCACACACTTGAGCACTATAATATGTCCCGCGTAGATGGCTAATCTCTGTTGACATGCCATTATTATTATTATTTTAGTGCAAACGATCGCAGTGGAACTTGCGACCTCACGAGCGTTTGCGCGGGTAAAAAGTAAAAAAACAAATGAACTATGACTTGTGGAACTATGACATCACAAGTCATAGTTCATATGTTTTACGTACAAATATTTAGCATTAAAAAGCGGCTCTTCAAGGGCACTTTTTAGGGTTCCGTACCCAAAGGGTAAAACGAGACCCTATTACTAAATCTCATAAATTGTGATAGACAGTTCAAATTTTCACAGATGAAAATGCCGCTATAACAACAAATACTTAAATATAAAATAAATATTTAAGGGGGCTCCCATACAATAAACGGGAATTTTCGTTTTTATAGATAATGTATGAGAACCCTTCCTGCGCAGCCTTCGAGTCCGATCGCACTTAGTCGGTTGTTATATTATAACAGTCATTATATTAATAACAACGAATATATAACAGTCATTATATTAGGTTGGGGAAAAAGTCTTTTCGCGTTACAGTATGTATGAACTTGTCATTAAATCTCTTTGGCTATATATACTATTTGTATCTGGCTGGTTTTGGTATCATTGAAAGTTTAAATTATAAAGAATATAATTCCAAATACAAATTAGGAAAATGTGTGATTTTCATTTGTTTTTCGTACTGTCAAGATGAGTGAATCTAATGAAGAACTTCGATACATTTTAGAATTTTACTATAAAAAAAGTAAAAATGCGACGCAAGGCGCGAAATAAATTTGCTATGTTTATGGACCTAGTGCAGTATTTGTGAGAGTAGCACAGATTTGGTTTAAGCGTTTTTAAATTTTGGAATATGAAAACGCTTAAACCAAATTTTGATGGAAATTTTGATGTCAAAGATGCACGTCGCTGGATGCCATTTTTGAAAAAGCGGAGAAAGATCGGCATATCATTAGTTAAAACGTAGCTGAAGAACTGGGAATTGCCCAAAAAACAGTTTTGGTGCATTTGATAAAAACTGGGTACACAAAAAACCTCGATATTTGGGTACCTCCCGAGCTCACTGAAAGAAACCTAATGAACCACTCATTTGTGATGCTTTATTACGAGGTAATGAAACCGAACCATTTTTAAGAAGCTGATAACTGGTGATGATAAGTGGATCACGTACGACAAGAACGTGTGAAGAAGGTCGTGGTCAAAGGCCGGTCAGGCTTCACAGACTGTGGCGAAACTCGGGGTAACTCGCAACAAGGTCATACTGGGTGTGTGGTGGGATTGGAAGGGCATTATTCATTATGAGCTGTTACCACCAGGCAGGGCCATTGATTTTGAACTCTACTTCGAACAACTGACTATATTTTACTATATGTGCATAAAAATATCGATTCCTTCTGTAAAAGGAGCGATACACATAATGTAAATACTAGATATAAGAATAATCTCATATTGCATACTACCCGTCTCCACAAAATAAGTAACTCTTTTATGGGGCAATGTATAAGATTCTATAACAAACTTCCCAATGATATTAGAGAATTTTCTACGAATAAGTTTAAAAGAATTATTAAAGCCAAATTGTGTAGCAGGGCAAATTACAAAATTTCTGATTATTTAAGTGATAAAAGTGCTTGGGATTGAGTTGTTCTGAGTCAAAACACATGATTGTAATTAATCTTAAGTATATTTTATTTTAAAAAAGGATTCCTACTGAGTTTTCTAGCAGTGTTTCTTAGTAGCTGCCACGTCATGCACTGCACGGTAGGGTAAAAAAAATATGACGATTCCACATAAATGTAAATTTTTTACGGAATAAAGTACCTTTGACATTGACTTTGACTTTGATAAGATTAAAGCCAGAAGTTGAGAGAAAGCGGCCAGAATTAATCAACAGAAGGGGTGTGTTTTTCATCATGATAACGCTAGACCTCACACATCATTTTTTTACGTTATTAATTGGTGCTCAAATTATTTTATGTTTATCGTGGTGTAATGTTGATTCTATTAAATTTTAAACAGTGAACACGAATTACCTCAATATTAATTATTTTTACCTAAATTTGATTATAACATATATAATTAAGTCTAGTCTCAATCTTTTCTGGTACTTATGGGCAAAAGATAAAAAGAGGTGCTGTTCTTGCCCCTCGCTCCACGTCATTCGAGTAGCAAACACCCAAAACACACCTTCAGAAGTGGGGTCAAGGTGGGAGGTCACTTCACACACAATTAGGTGGCCACAAAGCAGTCTCTTATCATTGGATGAAGGCGTCGGGCTCCGTCAGTGTATTAGGGATATAGAGATGGGCCAGTAGAATAGCGGGAAATTGTTATTACCAGTCACAGAAAAATTTAAAAGTTTTATGCAACAAAATCTATATTTATTTAAAACAGTTTTTGCACAAATTGTATGAAATTTTCATACAAACGTCGAAAGACCTTAATGGAATGAATTTAATATTAACTAATTTTAGTAAATAATTATATTATTAAAATATGAAACATAAAATTCAATATCAGTTGTGTATGTGTGTGACTAATGTCCCAGGATACTATTATTAATAAAACTATAAAATTTACAATTAAACATTTTAACTGAGAATAACATTATGTTTAATAGTAATATCTTTGGAAATATAATAACAACTACCACTTTGCCATCTACTAGGCAGAGCCAAACAACTGATAAACATGCTAATATATTTTTAAATACATACATTATCATCATTATCATATCAGCCGAAAGACGTCCACTGCTGAACAAAGGCCTAACCAAAGAAATGTGAAAAATGTAATTGTGTAATAAATACATATTGTAGATAAAATACACCGAACAGAACAAATGATCATGCTCATCACTTAAAATACACCGAACAGAACAAATGATCATGCTCATCACTTAAAATACACCGAACAGAACAAATGATCATGCTTATTACTTAAAATACACCGAACAGAACAAATGATCATGCTCATCACTTAAAATACACCGAACAGAACAAATGATCATGCCCATCACTTAAAATACACCGAAACAAATGATCATGCTCATCACTTAAAATACACCGAACAGAACAAATGATCATGCTCATCACTTAAAGATTTGTCCTGGGAGGGGAACAAAGCCAGGACCTCTGGCTTAGTAATTAGCGTCACTAACCACCAGACCAACAAGCTCGTTAGTAAACAAACAATGAATATAATATTTAGAATTAGGTTTAAGTAACTTATTCTTTATATATTGAATACTAGCTATGCCCCGCAGTTTCACTCGCGTTAAAGTAGTTTTGGTGTAAAAGAGTAACAAACATACATCCATACATCTATACTCACAAATTTTCGCATTTATAATATTAGTAGGATGTGTATCTCTAACGGTTTTGCCAGTGCACGCCGGAATAGCTCGCAGATGGTAGATTTTTTCCTACTTACTTGACACTTATCATCATATTTTGGACAATTCACACAATATCTTTATAAATTGTATTCTATGTGTTATTCTAACGTATAAGCTATATTATTGTGAGGTTTCATTAAAATCCATTCAGTTGTTTTTACGTGAAAGTAACAAATATCCATCCATACTTACAAACTTTCGCGTTTATAATATTAGGAGGCTAAAAAGTTATCGTTTAAATTCTTATAACCATGCGAGATTGAAGTTAGCTGATGAAAGGCATACTTATACCTATAGCCAAGCCCAGTTTCCTCTCTAAATATAACTTTCCAACTCCCCAATGATTTGATTAAAAACCTTTCCAGAGGTGAAAAGTTATTGAATTTATTCAATAACGTTTAGAGATTAAGGAATATTCTATTTTATATTTGGACAACGAGTGCGACCGACCACTATACCGCTATCTTTATGGGCCGAAGCATTTTGCATGGCTTTATCAGTACTAGCGTGCAAATTAGAGCTATGCTACATTAACCCCGGATAGCTGACCTTCAGGCGCTACGTAAAAAGTATCTTTGTTAGCGAAGTATTTGCCGACGGTGATAATAATGCTGTGTGGTGACGGCATAGAATATCATCACCCCATCTCATGCGGTGCGTAGAAATCGACCGTGGGAATATTTACCAGGGCACGGGTAGCAGCGTTTTTCTGTGAACTATGACCATTAAACTGCGATCGCCAACCCGTCTGCCAAGCGTGGCGATTATAGTATATCCCCCCATTCTTTGGGGAGGCTTTTGTCCAGCAGTGGACGTACTTTGGCTGAGATTATGGTAATATATTATATAATAATATAATGTCCTCCTAGCCGGATTTCGGCCACGGCGGCAAGTCTCAATAGTGATTAGCGATTTGTGTGGGACATATTATAGCGCACAAGTGATTGCGCAAATACAGTAGCATTTACTATTCCATCACTCTCATGATCCGATGGGACGCCTAGCGACACGACCGGTGAGAGGTCAGGTTAAAGACCGACGGCCTTAAGTGCTCTCCGAGCACGGGGGTATAATGCCGCCAACTCCCAGACTTCGGGCTTATGTTGAGAAATTTTCTTTTTACAGAAAAGTCTAAAAATCACTTTTGGCCCGACCTGGGTTTGGAACCCAGGACCTCGTACTCTGCGAGTGAACATGCTACCGCTAGACCAACGAGGCAGTCGAAAACAACAACAAAGCGTTTTATTTTATGTGTAAAAGCCTTAAACCCTATATTCAACTACTGATAAATCTATATAAGAATTTCCGTTTGAGAACATTAAACAAATCCCTCACCGCATTTGTATCACTCGTCATGTGGAACGCTTTAAAAATGTATCGTATTTTAAAAGATAAAAGTTTATAATCCCTAAAAGTGTTGTCTGTAGGATATTACAAGTTTTAAGACTTTTACATACCTAAGTAAACATCGTATACTAAAATGAGTGATCTGCAGTATATTTAACTACCAGCTGTGCCCCGCAAAACAAACATACACACACACACAGTCACAAACTTTCGCCTTTATAATATTAGTAGGATTAGTGTGATAATATACTGCAAATAGTGGTCTATAGTATATTTAACCCTTTATTTGGCAGAGCCAAAAAATATGGAATTTGTATATTTTTTTCTTTATAAATATTTATTTGATTTATATTATTATTCGATAATATTATTCGATATATATCTAGATCAGTTCGGAGGCCAAAACAATAAAATAAAAAATCTATAGTTTTCCCTTTTCTAGTAAAAGCATGTCCGCCACAGCTAACGTCACCAATTAGCTTATTATTATTATTATTATCATTAATTGTTTGGGGCTTGATGGCATCTTGCTACCTCGACCATTACTGATCTATTGTAGCAGAGCTCCTTGAGATTGTCAAAGTTCACTGCTCAATCCTACAGCTTCCAAATACTCCCAGATTGATTGTGCAGTGAGTGTTTGTATCTATTCCAGTTGCATAATATGCTGTCCTAAGTGGATACTTCTCCAACGCATTAGCGGCCCGCACGAACACAGAATATGCAAAGGAGTTTCCTCTAATTCTTGGCAGAATTTGCAAATTGTTCAGTCGGTCAACTTTAGGTTGAAACTATATACAAAAAATTAGCCTATTAATACGGATTGAATTTGTGTTTTTTGCTGTTGATTAGCACGAACAATAAAATTATCAGAAGAGCAAGACAAAAAAAAACGTCTACCCAGATTGGCAAAGTCCGCCTCAGCGGACGTAGTAACAAATTACTACATCTCTGTATATTTAACAATACCCGCTGCGACGGACAAAGAACTTTAGTGCTGAATAAATTATTAAAATAGTGTAAATTAGTAATTTTTTTCCAAGGAATTTTATTTATAGGAATATTTTCACCAAACCAAGTCAAAATTTTCATGCTATTATTTGTTAGAAGAATAAAAAAATAATACAAATACGTTGACAAAAACCTACGTCTGCCTCCTTGCTGATATTTTTTGAGTTAACTGGTAGATACAGTGATGGCGAGTTCAAAATATATTTTCTACTATCAGTTCATGAGTTAAAAAATTATATCAGTTAGTTAAAATGTGTTAAAAGTTAATAGAAATTGTAAGAAGTTGACGTCCGTTCCAGTGACCAGTGCCAAATAAAGGGTTAAATATAAGGTTTATTTAATTAATTTCTAGATATATTATTTCTAGTTATGAACTGATAAATATACCAACACGAGGACTCACATCTTAATATTATAGAAGCGAAAGTGTGTGAGTGTGTATGTATGTTACTTCTTCACGTCAAAACGGCTGAAACAATTTTAATAAAATTTGGTGGAATTAGCTGACACCTTGGAGTGACACATAGGCTTTAATTTATAAAGTTTAACGCGGGTAAAACCGTAGGGCACAACTAGTAATATTATAAATATGTAAGTTTGTGAGGATGGATGTTTTCCTTTTACACGCACAAACTACTGCACAGATTTTGATGAAACTTTGTAGTAATATAGATTATATATCCGAATAACATATAGGCTATCCTATTAATATAATAAATGTGAAAGTGTGTGAGTATGCATATGTGGATATTTGTGACTCAATCACGCAAAAACAACCAAACGGATTTTGAAGAAACTTTGTATTAATATAGGTTATAATTAAATCAGAATTAGAATCATTTATTTGCTAGAACATGGTAATATCGGTGTTACATAAGCTCTACATATTCTGTCATCAATATATGACGTGCAAATTTTGATGCATGCTTAAGTCAATATTAGGTATTAGGTACTCGTATTATTAATTTATTGTATTACACTTAACATGTTATTTTTACATTTATTAATTGAAATTAAATTGGATTCTTATTAATATTATGTCAACTTATCTTCTAGGTAATTTTTTAAATTGTAATAATTTTTAATAGGTACGTAACATGTCAGTCAATTGTTTTTTTTATTTTTTTATTTTGGCAATGGCAATTCTTTTAAACATTTAGGCAGATGATATCAAATAACATATAATAATATCCTAGGACATTATTTACACACGCCCATCTGATCCCAAACTACTACTATGGAAACCAGATAACTGATATACTACATAATATTACTTTTTTATGTAAATACATAATTATATAGGTTATAATTTATAAAAAAAATAACGCGAATAAGACCGCGGGGCACAGCTAGTTAAACAAATAAATATGGAAGAGGTAATATTTCTTGGTTAAATGAAATTTCCTTTCTACCAAGTAAAACTGCCAACCTGGACTGTAATAAGGAAGCCGAACAATATTTTCGTAAATTAAATCCTTACCAAACATAATGCCGAAGGAATTCAAAGCAATATTATGAATACAGCACAATTGCGCGGTTCCCTCAATTTCACGGTTAGTTAGCTGATCGTGATACTAGCTTAAATACTGGGCTTTGATCATTTGCTGTCTATTTCGTAATCTATCCTGTTGAAATTGAAATGTCCTCTGTTTATTTGCGTAATATATTTGCCTCGTTGGTCTAGCGGTAGCGTGTTCACCCGCAGAGTATGAGTCCTGGGTCCAAATCCCGGGTCGGGCCAAAAGTGATTTTAGGACTTTTCAGTAAAAAGAAAAATTTCTTAGCATCAGCCCGAAGTGTGGGAGTTGGCGGTATTATAACCCCGTGCTTCGGAGAGCACGTAAAGTCGTAGGGCCTGTACCTGACCTCTTTCCGGTCGAGTAGCTAGGCGTCCCATCGGATCATGAGAGTGATGGAATAGAACGTGCTCCTGTGTTTGCGCACACACTTGTGCACTATAGTATATCCCGCGCAAATGGCTAATCTCTATTGACACTGGCCGCCGTGAAATTATCCTAGCCAAATTTTATTATATTTGAAATGACATGAACTGTATAAATGAAATAAGCTTCCTATTATAAATAAAAATATAATATCCTAAACAAAGCGCCATCTAGACCAAACTAAGCAAAGCTTGTACTATGGATACAACGGGTATACTAATAAATAGTTTTGTAAATCATCCATCCATCATGTCTGCTGAATACTGTTGCATGTGCACTGTTGGACAAAGGGCTTCCCAAAAGATTTCCACATAGGAGTTGTGTCCATAATTTGGAGGGATATGCCATAATCGCCACGCTTGGCAGACGGGTTCTCTACTAGATATCCCCTAGGGTCGACTTCTACGCCCCGTACGGGATGAAATGCGGTGGCCATATTCTATGCCGTCAGCCACACAGTATGTTGTAAATATAATAATAATAATATCTAGGGACAATATCACACAGATCATCCTAGCCCCAAACTAAGCAAAGCTTGTACTATGGGTACCGGGCGACGATATACATACTTATATAGACAGATATATACTTAAATACATAGAAAACATCCATGACTCAGAAACAAATATAAACTAACAATATATAAAACAAATATATAATATATACAAACAATACACAGAATACACATATTTATCTTATGCATAGATCGAACCCGTAACATTTGGATCAGAACGCAAATTACTACCAACTGAGCCACGGCAAGACACAGAGGTAACGTTAACTATAAACGCAGAAATATTTTTTAGACTTATCTAATTACTTGTAATTAGATGAGTCTTATTTAATTTTTATTCAATTGATGCGTGTACGCAGCCACAGAAACGCTGGCGATAAGATTTGTAGGCAGCACATCTGCCTACAAATCTTAGAACAGGAAAAATATTACAAGACTCCGTCGTACTCCGAGTCATATTTAATCATCAATAAGCTTAATGTAGGCATTTGCTCGTTTAAAAAAAAATGACGATCTAAAGACTAATACTAAACATAACTTAATCGATCAATACACAAGTCTCCGAGTGCGGCGATTAAACATTATCAAGTGTTCTTTCCTCTACGACGCGGCGTTCACGCGAAGGAGCCGGTATATGAAGCGATCTGAACCTTTTATATTTGTGGATATTACCTATAACTTATCTTTGTGGTATAAATAACAGATTACGAATATTACGGTCGCCGTAGCCTAGTTGGTAGTGCTCCTGGAAGCTGGTTTAAAAAAAGCTGGTTTAAATATTTGCACTTACCGGGATTCGAACCCAGGACCACCTGGGTTCGAATCCCGGTAAGTGCAAATATTTGTGTGATGAGCACGAATATTGGTTTCTGAGTCATGGATGTTTTCTATGTATATAAGTATTTATCTATATATATATATATAAGTATGTATATCGTCGCCTGGTACCCATAGTACAAGCTTTGCTTAGTTTGGGGCTAGGATGATCTGTGTGATATTGTCCAAGATATTATATTCTTAAAAAATAACATGAAATTGTACTTGAGTAGTGGACTACTACAGCATACAACCTACTTAGAATAAAATCGTCCATGATAGTGAGTGACGTTTTTAAAGAAAGAATTACTCCAAAATAAGTCATAACACGTTCACTGCTGGACCAAAGTCACCCCAAGGAATGGGGGGATATGCTATAATCGCCACGCTTGGCAGACGGGTTGGCGATCGCAGTTTGATGGTCATAGTTCACAGAAAAACGCTGCAGCCCGTTCTCTGGTAGATGTTCCCTCGGACGATTTCTACGCCTCCCACGGGGTGAGATGGGGTGATGATATTCTACGCCGATACCACACAGTGAATGATTTGGCAGACATGGTGAAGACATACATTAAAATGTTAACTTACATCTCATTCTACTCTTTCTACTAAATTATTAGCCTCACTAAACTTGCAATAAGTAGAGTTCCACAAACTTATCTGGCCCGCTGGCAGCGTCGCTGTTATCGCATTTAGTGTTGCTAGTAACTATTTTTTGCAATAAAGTGGGTAAAAATAATATGCACATTGTAACGTAAATATTACTTCACTAAAAAGCAAACAAATACTGTCATTACAAATCTTTATATTTTTATACAATAATTATGATCATTTACATAAAATGTATGCTGAGTGTTCTCTAACGGAGATACTCCAGGTATTATTATGTCACCGGAATTGTTTCATTCAGAAGTCATTTCATCATCATCATTATCGTAATCACTGCTTTCACTTTCACTACCTAAATGAATGATGAAACGTCGTCGTCCTCTCGCTGAGTATCCATCCCTTTTGCGATACTCATTTTCAGTATTTTTTACACGATCGCAATGCTTTTGCCATTCATTGACTGTTATTTTATCAAAAGCTTCTGCAATCAATGTAGGCATTTCAGAATTCGATCTACCAATATTATGATCTGCTATAAATTTTTACATCTGCTTGCTCGTTTTCTTTCACAAGTTTTCTTACAAATCACTCCCCGTCACCTACAAACGGAAATAGCAAAAATTAAATAAATAATGAATATTTTAAAATATCTATTTTAATTTAAAGTGCAAGGGGGAATTTCGTATTTTTTCAGAAGCTGACAACACTAACCTGTTGCAGCAGCTACGCGTTCATACAACTTATTGAAGGGTTATAATTGGTGCCTGAAGGCGTTTTTCTTCTTTCATATAATTCAATACTTGAAATATAACGTTCCTCGCATCACTTTTTAAAGCTTTCGGTATTTTTCACAATTAAAAACCACAAAAAGAAAAATAAATACGCGCAACAAACAATCGATGGCAGGAATGTCAGAGAATAACAGGCCGATTGACATTTCAAACTGACGTCGTTAGTTCTACTTTTGGCCACCGGGCCAGATAAGTTTGTGGCACGATAAACTACGTTAGTTATGCTTCAAAATGATCTCCACAAGTTGCTCCTGTTTTAAAAGCGTTCGCGATTGTTTGCCTTTAGTCTCGCATGCCAGTGTTAGATGGAAACCATAGACATAAAATACAATGCATAGACTATGTATAAGACTAGCGCGACAAAAACACTTATGAGTTTTTATTCATAAGGTAAAGCTCTTTCTATTTTTTTTATTTGTAAGCAATAACTTCAAAATTGCAGTAAATTAATATGAGTTAAAGTTAGTTATATATTATCTTTGGTTCACTTTAAAGAAAATAAATATTAATGACTTATCAAAACTAGAGCCAGAGTTCTCATCGAGAAATATAATACACAAGATTGTATATCTTCACAGCTCCAATATTTTAGATGTATAGTGCACCTACCATATTTTGTCTTCAAAGACTGACTGGTAGAGAATTCCTTTTGCATTAAACAAACTTTGTTTCACTTTTGTGATTTAATGAGTGCCCCGCCAACAGCCAAAATATTTATATACATATTACCAGTATGTGTATTTACTCCAGACTTACATAAAGAAACTAAAATACTTGAAATATAAACTCAAAATACCTGTCTCAGGATACACTATGAGAGAACAAATTTTTGACTTCATTTGGTAACGAGTACCTACATTTTATGTTAAAGGGTAGTATTTAACTGCATTGCACAAAAATATTCCTTTTGTATTATAAAAAATTCCGTGCTAAAATACTGACTTGCATAGCAAAATAGTTGCCTTAAAATATTATAATGTTAGTAGAAATTTATGTTAATAACGCATTGCTATTTATTTGAAAGAGGATTTCTTGTGTAAATAATCTGGTCTCTGGTCGGTACTTGTATGATCACAGTTCTAGCCGAAACTACTTTTCTAGTAGAGAAATATATTTTCTGTCACGGGTAAATTTGCTGTGAAATTTTAATGGATGAATATAAATTAATGGGCAATAAGTTCATTGATGTGCATTGAAAATTGTCCTCATCCGCACTATCGTACCGTGATACGTTTAAAACAGCGTATAGGAAAAATAAAAGCATAGCTACCTAATTGATCGGTCGGTTGGCGAGGTTGGTAAATAGTTGCCTTTCACGCCGCAACTCGTGGACTTGATTCCCACCAGGGTCTCTACCGGCTAAGTCGCCGAACATCGTTTTCGTGAATGGCGTTCAAATAAATAAAGGTTAAAAATGACTTAATCAATCGTTAAATCGGCTTCCATGACCACATGTGACGTCATAGATGGTCCGGAATCGATTGTCAACGTTGAAGCCGATTTAACGATTGATAAAGTCATTTATTTGAACGCCATTTAAAAAATCGATGTTTGGTGTCTTAGCCGGTAGAGCCCCAGGACAGATATTTTATGTGCATGAACATGTCCGTTTGTCCTTAGTTGGGGTGTGATTATGTACATAAGTATGTACTTATAAAATAAAAATAGTGTATGTGGTATATCAGTCATCTGTATATACACACATAAAATATTTATAACATATTTACCTATATTTATGCATGTGGTGTTAGCCTGTTAGTAATTGTTGCACTTAAAATTGTATTATTATTAATGAAGAATCTGTAAATGTAATGTGTAAACAATTGTACGCTGACCAAATAAATAAATAAATCTGTTTCCATAGTACAAGCTGTGCTTAGTTTGGGATCAGATAGACGTGTGTGAATAACAGCCCAGGATATTATTATTATTATTCTACTTTTTAGTTTCTCGGTCTTCATTGGTATCGTAAGGAGAAGATGGGCCACAGCCAAGTGTTAACCAAGCGAATTAGTACTAAGTTATGATGAACAAGCCCGAGTTGGTAATATTTCTTGATCGTTATTCTGTAAAAAATTTCGAACTATCCTGCACGTGTAGAGAATGACATGTATGAATGTTATTATTATTATGAGGTATGCATACAGAATGTCCGCAAGCTATATATAGATATAGCTTGCGGACATTCTGTATGTATGAAATGAAACTAAATATTTGATTATAGTCATAGGACTATAATCAAATATTTAGTTTCATTTCTCCCATCGATTTAGCATGCAGTACAAGGCACAATTTATTTGTCTCGACAAGTAAACCAGTGAGTAGTTTTGATCTTGTTTGGTGCGAAAGCCAATAGATGGGTGCGTTTTTTCTTTTTTTTATTCACGTAGACTTTAAAAAAGCGTTTGTAAATAGTCAGAACATGTTTGTAGTAATACAGTGTTTGAGAGAGTAGGATTTATCAAGTTTGCAGTGATTGAATGACCAATCACCATCACACTTATTATACCCGTATTTGCAGCCACAAATGATGTAGTTTTGGATTTGTTTTGTTTAACTTTTTAGTTAGCAATAAAGGATGTCACAGTTTCGTACTTAGCCGTGTTTTTCTTTTTTGTCCCCATTTCTTGTGGCCACAATGTGATGAATAATTAACATAAAAAATATTTAAGATGATTTTAATAATATACAAGTCTGATAATTTGTTTATTTATTCGTTAAAATTAATAGATAAACAATGAATGGAAAGGCCCTAAGCGGTGAGGCTCAGGTACTTCTTGGAAAATAGAATGCTGTAACACCTTTCCTGGATATTCCGATAAACATTACTTCGAAACAAACGAATTATAAATATTTAAAGAATATGTTTTCAAATGGAACTCGTTGACTTTATAATGCAGTTCGTTTTATCTGTTTGTCATTTATTTTTACATTTCGATGCCACTTAAAATATCGCACAAGGAAACTACTATCATTTAATTTACTATTATTTTCAGTGTACCTAGTTGACGCCTCAGCAGAGTGTCGCGTGCCTTCAATCTGCTTTTGGGTTAGAAGCTTCATGCAACCCTATTTATAACTAGTTTGCAGAATTCAAACGCGGCATCAATCTTAGTGACAAATGTCATTATTGTCTACCCTCTACTGTGTACACAACAACGACTCTTTATACCGTATGTACGAAGTAGACGAATTACGTAATACTCGTTGGCAAGTCAAAACTGGATAAATTGTCATAAGTGTGTTTCATGTCATGGTAGGTCAAGTGCCTAAATTAGTCAAATTCAATCAATCCTATAGAAAACAACTGTTATTTTTTTATACAACTTAGTTGGCAAATAAGCATGCGGCCCACCTAATGGTAAGTGGTCACCGTAGCCTATGAACGCTTGCAACACCAGGGGCATCATTGCCGACCCTTTAGAAACCCTTTAGAAGAGGAAATTTCGCTGAAGCGAACCGTATGAGATCGAAAAGTTTCGAGGATGTCTCCCTGTCTGTGGCGAGAAGTGCGATCGTAGAAGGTGGCCGTACTGGCCGTGGCGTGTTTCTGGATTCCTCAATTTAAATGGCTCAAAAAATATAGTTAATTCCAGAAATTTTAAGGGTGGCCCACCTAGATGGTGGGTTTTGTTGGGATATGCGAACAAGTATTAACAACCCTAACAAAAAGATAATAATTGTCCTACACTGACCTCGACTCGCAACATTTTATTACATGTAGAGCATAGCCAACGGCATAAAAAAAATGCTGACTACCTTTTTCCGATATTTCTGCTCGTTTAAATTCAATTTAAAGCTTCAATGTTTTTGCTCATATTTTGTCTTTTTGCTTCGGTTGTGTAAAACCGGATGAATTCATGTGGAACCAGGTCCGTAGTTAGAAGTTAACTTTATGGGGCATTATTTTAAAATAGCTATACTTTTTGAGGCAGGAGAAATCACGATTATCTACCAACCTTAAAATCTCAATCTTATAATCTAAACGTCAAATATTCCCGCCACTTACTAGAAGAATAACTGTAATATATTTTCATGAAACCTATTTGAAAATCATCAAATAGGTTATAAATTACGCAGAAACGATCCTGCCCCTGGAGATTGGTGGTGTTACGCCCCTGTGCCTCATCGAGACTGTATAGGTTACCTTTAGCCTCTTTCCCTAGTCACAAGCGGTGACTGATCGCCGTCCTATCAGAATATGAAAGTCAGACAAAGTGCTTGTGAGATGAACCTCCGTTTAGATTAGCCAGCTCAGTTTAAATCGGACAAGAGCACTATTATTATTGCTCTTAGAGTAAATAAAAGATATAGCCTTCCTTTCGTCCAAATGGGCTAGCAAATATACATACTATATATACTACGAATATAGTACAGACGCCAATTGATAGTGAACCTTGTGCTTTTGTGATAAAGTTGAAAATCTATATTTGACAGCTTGGGGTAGCTGGATGTGCTGGCGTCTGTACATTCAAGCTTCAACAGCACTACTATAAATGCAGTAACAATGAACGTCAAGGAGAACGCATACACAATTAGTGTGCTGTCGCTAAGTACTGTGACAAATAACAGTAACTAACTAATGATATAGCTAACTTTATTGACGTTAAGATTTTTGTATTACGATTCTATGGAAGTGTGTGAATAACGTCCCATAATATTATAATATCACATGTTTATTAGCACTATTATTTACAAGACATTATATAAGGGTATTTTAATACGAATACAACTTATAAAATATATGGGCTACATGAAGAGAAATTTCCGCACAATCCTGGCATTCGCCAGCAGAACCGCCTTCTGCATGTAACTCTCCAGCCAGATATCAAGCCCTAAACTTGCAAGGTTGATTTTCAGGGATTTAGGAATAACTCCATTTGTGGATATAACAATAGGTAATTATTATTATCTTTCCTGAATGGAAATCGTACCCACGACATGCGGCGTGAAAGGCAAGCATTTACCAACCACGCTAACCTTCTACCGTCGCTTCTAGGAATCTAACGGTACGTTTATAAACTTTTACTAATTCCTACTTTAAAGATTCACTTCAGACGACGGTAAGTTTATAAATTTTTACTAATCTACTTTAAAGACTTACTTCATACTGCATAGTAAACACACTTTCCCAAGCATCCACTTTCAAACAATGTAAGCCATCTTTGCGTGCCTTGCGCCCTTGCTTGTGGGTTCAATTCATCGGACGAAAACGAAGTATCTAGTTCTGTGATAGACTACTCTACATAAAGTACAACACATGAAAGACTTTTGAAAAGTGTTAAATAAATGTTAATTACCCGAAATAGCTGTAATAATTTACATATTATAGTTATTTACTTAGAGGCTAATTTTATTACCACACACTACATAATCTGAAATGTATTTAATTAAAGAAAACTCCTCACACAACAGGCTCGGCATAGTATGAGGTGTTTTTGGAACGAAGTTCCTTATCGCGCGTTGTGAAAGGGGGCTAGACGGAAAAAATTCACATTCATTGTCACGACTCTTTTTGCAGCTGTGCGGCGTGCGCATGTTTCTCTGTCTGTCTCTCTCTCTCTCTCTCTCTTATAGAAAGCAAGTCAGATATTTTCATTTCTATTTCGCATTGAACAGTGTGGTGTCGCGACGATTATTTTTGTTGAGTGTATACAGGTTTTTTGTACATAATAAATAATAAGAAATAACTTCGTTCCATCCGGGTGTCCCTTGACACCTCTCAAGTTTTTTTGTACTGCTAAATGGTGTCAAGTTTGTCTTCTTTAATAAATTATTAGTATATATCCAAGAGCATGTTACGCCATCAGTCCTAGTTTTTATGCAAACGTCTATGACAATCTTTTTCGGTAGTCAGATCCCTAATAGAATAGTTACAGGTTTCCTAAGGGTTTCGAACTCAGATGGCAGCCTTTCATTTAATTCTAGTAGCCAGCCGAATGAGATTGGACTGGGAGATATCCCGATAAGAAATGATTCTATACTTGACAGATGCTATAGGTTAAAACAATGACCACTAAGCGTGCCGCGGCAGAGGCCGCTGAGAGCCAGAACCCGTTGGGGGCAGTAAACAATACGACCATAAAGAATATATTATTTGTTATTCTATGATATGAATATCGAAATATTAAATATTACTAGAATCAGTACAGTATGGAGTTTGTCGAATATAATACTATAATGTCAAAAGTACACTATCAAGTTTCGACTAAAAGGAAGTTTTCGTGTTACGTACATACTTACAATCAAAATATGTTATTGTATGTATATAACACGAAAACTTTATTAAAATAATAATAACATCTGGAGACAATGTCACACAGATCATCCTAGCCCCAAAACTAAGCAAATCTTGTACTATGGGTACCAGGCGACGATATACATACTTATATATAGATAGATAAATATTTATATACATAGAAAACATCCATGAGTCAGAAACACATATTTGTGCTCATCACACAAATATTTGCACTTACCGGGATTCGAACCCAGGACCACCAGCTTCGTAGGAAGGAGCACTACCAACTAGGCTACGGTGACCGTCAATTCGGTTAAAAACTTCTAGTAGATTATAGAAACACCTATCCTACACCTTGTAAAGACTGTATACCTTGAGGGGCCAATGCCAATGTCCGAACGTGACTAACTTACTTTTTAAACTGGTCTATCTGTCCGTCTGTCAGGCCATTATTAATCATGTATTGTCCGTAAACGAGGGTGCTCGAGCCACTTTGTATGGCGCAGCGTGTCTCGAGGGCTGCTAATACCTTTGGGACGTCATTGACAGGGCGATACCCCTAGTTTCCGCCGATCGTGACTGATCACTTTTATAGTGCTAATCGGTATAATTGGACAAACTATGTATAGTGATGATGATGATGATGATGATGTCCTCCCGACCGATTTCGGCCACGGCGGCCAGTCTTAATGGAGACTAGCCAATTGCGCAGGACATATTATAGTGCACAAGTATGTGCGCAAACACAGGGGCACTTTCTATTCCATTACTCTCATGATCCGATCGGACGCCTAGCGACACGACCGGAAAGAGTTCAGGTACATGACCGACGGCTTTACGTGCTCTTCGAGGCACGGGGGTGTAATACCGCCAACTTCCAGAATTCGGGCTGATACTGAGAATTTTTTTTTTACGGAAAATTCCTAATATCACTTTTTGGCCCGACCCAGGATTAGGGGCCTCATTATCTGCGGTTGAACACGCTACCGCTAGACCAACGAGGCATAGTATAGTAACTGTATTATTAAGTGAACTGCAATGTTTTGAGTTTTAAACCACGTAAAATTCTTGGAACTATTTATGCCACTTTTTAGGGTTCCGTAACCAAAGGATAAAACGGGACCCTATTACTAAGACTTCGCTACATACATGCAGATACAGCCTGGTGACAGACGTCTGTCTGTCTCTCTGTCCGGCCGTGAACCGTGATAGTTAGACAGTTAATTTTTGTACATTTTTTTTTATTAATTTTTTTTTCTCTCCTTAACACCTACCATTACAGGTCTTGACCTAATGCGATAGTGTTAGTATTAAGATTACAACTTATTGAACTAAATTTTTTAACTAACTATTCATGCAACTAACTACCTTTAATAGGATCTTTACGAATTCACTCAAATTACATGAGAATTATGTATTTCTGTTGCCGCTATAACAACAAATACTGAAAAATTAAATAAAATAAATATTTAAGGGGGCTCCCATACAACAAACGTGAATTTTTTGCTCGTTTTTATACGGAACCCTTCGTGCGCGAGTCCGACTCGCACTTGGCCGGTTTTTGTCATTTAATATCAATGCCAACGAACACTTGGGTCACCTGATGGTAAGTGATCACCGCCACCAGAGGGGCTGTTAGTGCGTTGCCGGCCTTCAAGAAAGGAATATGTCGATTCTTGAAGGTTGCCATATAATACTGGATGGCGATGTGCACGGATTTAATTTTTTTGTGACTTTCTTGCTTTTAATTGCACGACGAAACTTCTCAAAGCCGAGGAAATTTAGTCCATCCGATATCGAGTACCTTTTAGGGCCGGTTGGCGTTGTAAGGTTGGCCTTTCACGCCGCTGGTCGTGGGCTCAATTCCTACTCAGGACAGATATTTTATGTGCATGAACATGGTTTTTTTATTAAGCTATTGCATAGCTTCTATCGTGGGCCTTCAGCGTGGGGACCGAATCCAGAAATTCCGTAACGAAAAAACCTAACACCCCCCACTCCGACCGCCATCTATCGATAAATACCAGAACTTTTAATGACTTTTTGAAATATCACGCTTGTCTCTTTAGTTCAGCAACCCGCCTTTAGGTGGCATTGGTTGTATTGGAAAACTACCGTAATCAGCTGTTTGTGACAAAGTATATAGGTGTATAGGTATTTATCATCTACGTACAACAGTGAATATCTGTACTCGTATAATTTGTGTACAAAGTGTTTTAAATATGAATAAACAAAGTGCATTTATTAATGAAGAAAGTCACCGGAAAATAGTGAAAGAAAATGAGTTAGTATTCTATATCATCATCATCATCATATCAGCCGAACGACGTCCACTGCTGGACGAAGGCCTCCCCCAAAGATCTCCACAATTGCCGGTCTTGCGCTATTCGCATCCAGCTGTTTCCACAGCTGGATGCGAATAGCGCAAGACCAGCGACCCGCACAA
The DNA here is from genome assembly GCA_951640165.1 of Pseudoips prasinana. Taxonomy (NCBI): domain Eukaryota; kingdom Metazoa; phylum Arthropoda; class Insecta; order Lepidoptera; family Nolidae; genus Pseudoips; species Pseudoips prasinana. The sequence continues at coordinate 14,954,755 of OX621254.1, forward strand.
GATCATCGGTCCATCTTGTAGGGGGCCTGCCCACGCTGCGTCTTCCGGTTCGTGGTCGCCACTCAAGAACCTTTCTGCCCCAACGGCCATCGGTTCTACGAGCTATGTGCCCCGCCCACTGCCACTTCAGTTTTGCAATTCTTCGGGCTATGTCGGTGACTTTGGTTTGCCTGCGGATTTCGACATTTCTGATACGATCCCGCAGGGAAACTCCGAGCATAGCCCTCTCCATTGCTCTTTGGGTGACCTTGAGCCTTCTAATAAGGCCCATAGTGAGCGACCACGTCTCTGTTCCGTAAGTCATCACTGGCAACACACACTGGTCGAAGACTTTCGACTTGAGACACTGCGGTAATTTAGACGAGAAGATGTACGTAGCTTCCCGAACGCTGCCCAGCCGAGTTGGATTCTACGATTGACCTCCTCTCGAAGTTGGACCTACCTAGTTGGATGGTCTGTCCTATGTAAATATAGTTCTCTACAACTTCGAGTGCAGAGTCACCAACTTTCAATTGAGTGGGTGCAACATGGACGTTCGACATGATTTTCGTCTTACCCATGTTCATTTTCAGACCCACTTGTTGAGAGACTCTGCTGAGGTCATCGAGCATTGTACCGAGGTCTTCCATGGTCTCAGCCATGACTACTATATCATCGGCAAATCGAAGGTGAGTGATGTACTCGCCATTGACATTGATGCCAAAGCCTTTCCAGTCCAGAAGCTTGAAGACATCACACATTGAAGACATTCTATATACATTCATTCTATTATTATTATCACAAATGCAGTATTATAAAATAAATAACTAATTATAATTGCATAAGTTGATAAAAAATGCTATGCAATAGCTTAACCGCGGCAGTCTACGAGTGCCACCCGTCTTTTTTTATTTATTTATGTTCATACAAAAATCATACAAAATTAAACAAAAAGGAGACGAACAGTACATAAGTTCTGCTTAATTCGTAAGAAATATCTTCCACCAGACCTGCGAAGGCAGGAAAATGTTTGTCCTGAGTCTGGGTGTAATTATCTATATAAGTAGGTATGTATTTACAAAAAAAAATCGTATATGTAGTATATCAGTCATCTGGCTTCCATAATACAAGCTCTACACGATTGGGGTAGCTGGATATGCTGGCGCATGTACAACCTCTGCTTAGTTTGGGATCAGATGGCCGTATGTGAATAATGTCCCAGAATACTATCATCATATTATTACCTAACATAAAAAAGTCCGTTCCATACAAAATTAATTTCGTTTATATTTTTTCCGTGAATTTTGTCACGAATTTTTAATAATTATTTGAGGTGTAGGCATGCAGTTCAAAGAAAAAAAGTCGGTCCTACAATGGTTCCATCTTTCTCCACCATTACATTCTTCTTGTAATATAAATGGTGTAACTGAACGCATTACAGAATGTAAGCAGCCTTACTTCAATGCCTTGCCATAAATTTGCTATACTAACTTATCATCTGTTGACGCTTCAGTACACCCATTATTACAATTATATCTTTCGTCATTCTAAGATCACTATTATTTTAGAAAATGCATGCACAATCTACAATGAAAAGATAACATTGTGAAATAGGGAGCGTTCTCAAGAGCTCAACCACCCGTTTTCAAATACTACTACAGTAATTGCCTACATACCAGCTCAAATGATATTAACTATTAATTACAATTTACGGAAACATGAGTGTTATGAACATCGCCGGTAGCACTACAAATAGTATGAATGAAAACTTTAGGATGAAACATTTCAGGAAGAGTTATCATTCGGATTACAAATCGTTAGGAAGAACAATTTCGGGTAAAAATCTTTAGTTGAGCCAATATGGACCCGGCTATTATGACATATACCCCCAAGATGACTCTTGTTCAAGGAGGCTTTTGTTTAGCAGTGAACTACTTTCAGCTGTTATGATGGTGATGAAATCGGAGAGTAATAATAATAATAATCTTTATTGTTCAGAAAATATATAGTCTAGTTACATAAATCTCTGGTCACCACACTAGGATTCCCTGTGTCGTGGAGGCCAGTCTCTTTCATCGTGGTTCAAAAATACAATTGTTCATATTTGGTTTCAATATCACCTGAGTAGGTGTTCGAGAGCAGCTTTCAAATCACACATTCTATAATATCTATGGATTCAATAAGAAATACTTAATGGAACAGTTTATAATAGCAGCACAAAGTGTGGAAAATACATAACATTTTATGTGTAGCTTCAGTGGTAACACGACGCTAACTCAAAGGACTTTAGTGAAAGCAAGTTAAAGGCATCATACGCTGCAAGCATTTTATAAAAGGAACGAAACCTTTAGTAGCTTTATAATAAAAATAATATAACTACAACTTGTTACAAATGTAAGAAGGATATCAATTTTAGGTATTTTAAATAATATAATAATATCTCGGGACAATGTCACACAGATCATCCTAGCCCGAAACTAAGCAAAGCTTGTACTATGGGTACCAGGCGACGATATACATACTTATATAGATAGATAAATACTTATATACATAGAAAACATCCATGACTCAGAAACAAATATTCGTGCTCATCACACAAATATTTGCACTTACCGGGATTCGAACCCAGGACCACCTGCTTCGTAGGCAGGAGCACTACCAACTAGGCTACGGTGACCAGTGTTAGATAGATAGAGTACTCTTTATTGCACCAAAAAAAACAATATATGACTTATACATAAGCAAATACAGGTACAAACAGCGGTCTTATCGCTTTGTAGCAATCTCTTCCAGACAACCGTTGGGTGGACAACGAAGGTGTTGTGACGTTCACAAACGTTACGTGATTACCACTCTTGTATATCTTAAAAGGAAACAAAATATAAAATCAACATAATCAGGGTTTCCTATTCATATTTTTCATCCTCTATAATTTTACCGACTTCGATTTAGTTCATTTAACCGTTAACTTATTTGTTCAAGTGATCGCCAACCCGTCTACCAAGCGTGGCGTTTATCCCCTCATTCTTTGGGGAGGTTTTTGTCCAGCTGTGGACGTAATTTATTTTATGCAAATATTCTAAACCACTTCCAAGTCTATTAATTAACTATGTTCGATAAGATTAAATCAGACTATTTTGGCGTTTAGAACTATGCCTTTTTGGGCAAAGTTACTTAAACTAATATTTAGCAGTATTAACACTAGATTATAATAATAATATCCTGTGACAATATTCACACACCGCCATCTGATCCCAAACTAAGCAGAGCTTGAACTATGGAAACCACATAACTAATATATTACATATACTACTTGTAAATACAAACTTAAATAGATAATTACACCCAGACTCGGGACAAACCGAGATGTTCATTCACGCAAATATCTGTACTGGGTGGCAATCGAACCCACGACCAGCTGCGTGAAAGGCAAGCATTTGCCAACCGCTACGCCAGTTTGTACCAACGAAATAATACAGACATGTCCATTCAGACTTAAATCATGTAAAATTTTAATAAAAGGAATGCCCCAACCATTACTATGCACCACATTGTAAGATACTGAAAATAAAACCATTTATGTTTTTTTTATTTATTTTTGATGCTGTGGTTGTCTTTAAGTGTTGCAGCACTATTAATTTTAAGTATGCGCGTGTCCTTAAATAAATAAATTAATTAATAGAAATATCTGTCCAGGATGGAAATTGAACCCATGACCAGCGGCGTGAAAGGCAAGCATTTACCAACCGCCGTTTGTACCTACGGCAATTTATAATGGCAACATCGTTGAACTTTTACTCTATAGCCTCTATCCTAGACTAAATATTTGACCTATCTTAATGATACGCATCAGTATACAAAAGAGTGAACCCTTTATCGGACTCGTCGTGCGAGTCTCGTAAACTAAATCACCATCTTAGGTTAGATAAGCCTTTGTACAGACCCCAGCACATCAAGCTACCCCAATCTATCAAATTCCCCCAATTGAAAGTGAACCTTATGCTTATGTGATAAAGTTGAAAATCTATAAAGAAATTTGACAGATTGGGATAGCTTGATGTGCTGGCGTCTGTACCTAATGATGTCGTAATTCACCTGGCTATTTATGAATCAATCATAAAACTTCTGAGCTTGTGTTGTGTGTTGTAAATGAATATACATACACTTTGAATAAAATTCTAGGAATAGGTATATGGTCTATTTGAGAACTTAATTTATTAATAGGCTTTGAAGTTGTTTGGAATATTTCCATAAAATAAATTACGTCCACAGCTGGACAAAAGCCTCCCCAAAGAATGAGGGGATATGCCATAATCGCCACGCTTGGCAGACGGGTTGGCGATCGCAGTTTGATATGACTATCAAACTGCGATCGCCAACACTACTACACTACAGCGTTTTTCTGTGAACTTGACAGTTCACAGAAAAACGCTGCTGCCCATTCTCTGGTAGGTATTCCCTCGGTCGACTTCTAAGCCCCCCACGGGATGAGATGCGGTGATTATACTCTAAGCCATCACCACACAGCACAATAACATAAAATAAAAAAGGTATTTATTCACACAAATTAGACTTAAAAAAAGCGCTTGTAAATATATCTTTATCTATACATATAATAAAATCGTAGGAAAGTCAAAACTGTACATTGAATATTTTATAAAAAGGATACTTGGGGCGTGATCTACAATCGATATCGAAGCCAAAAATATAGTTCTTAGATTTTTTGTCTGTTTGTATGTCCGGGCTAAAATCAAAAAGTACTGCATGAATTTACTTTAAATTTTTCATAGAGGTTGGGTCAACATATAGGCTACATATTATCACGCTATCACCTACGGGGGAGGAGCTGTGATAGTTTATAAAATTTAACGTGGGTAAAACCGCGGGGCACAGCATACATAATTATTATTTCAATGCGCAGAAAGCGACCACTTAATGATGTAATTATGATAGGTACAGACGCCAGCACATCCAGCTACCCCAATCTATCAAATCTCTTTACAGGTTACCTTCAATTGGGGAAATTAGACAGATTGGGGTAGCTTGATGTGCTGGCGTCTGTACTTTTCTGGGTTGGTAAGTGTCTATAGCATGCTCACTCTCACCTGCCAACTTAACAATTCAAATACGGTTCGGTTTTAACTATATTTAGAACATATCTGTTTGTCCTGGGTCTGGCCGTAATTATCTGTATAAGTATGTATTTATAACAGCAAAGTAATATATGTAGTAACTATATCAGTTATCTGATTTCCATAGTACAAGCTCTGTTTTGACTGCACGTGTGGCGCAGCGGCTAATATAGTCGCCTGACCGCTTCGTGTCTTGGGTTCGAGACCCGCGCCGGACAACTATTTGTGTGACTCATAAATAGTTGTACTAAGTCTGGGTGTAATTTGTGTCCGTCTATTATATGTTTGTAAAGTACCCCGCGACACAGGGACTAGATTACGTAGTGCGGAAGTTGTCTTAAAAAAAATTGGGATCTGATGGCCGTGTGAGAATAACCGGCCCTGTTGGTTGTGTAATCAGTATTTTTGCTTAGCCTAGCCTTGCTTAGTTAGCCTCGTTGGTCTAGCGGTAGCGTGTTCAACCGCAGATAATTAGGTCCTGGCTTCAAATCCCGGGTCGGGCCAAAACGTGATTTTGGGATTTTTCCGTAAAAATAAATATCTCATTATCAGCCCTAAGTCTGGAAGTTGGTGGTATTACACCCCCATGCCTCGGAGAGCACGTAAAGCCGTCGGTCCTGTACTTGAACTCTTTCCGGTCGTGTCGCTAGGCGTCCCATCGGATCATGAGAGCGATGGAATAGAAAGTGCCCCTGTGTTTGCGCACACACTTGTGCACTATAATATGTCCTGCGCAATTGGCTAGTCTCCATTAAGACTGGTCGCCGTGGCCGAAATTCGGTCGGGAGGACATAATCATCATCATGTATGCTTAGGATTTTTTAACCAAAAGGAAGATGGCTGGGCATGAGTCAACATCAAAACACATGATTGTAAATAAGCTTAAATATATTTTATTTTAAAAAAGGATTCCTACTAAGTTTTCTGGCAGTGTTTCTCAGTAGCTGCCACTTCATGCACTGCACGGTAGGGTAAAAAAAAATGACTATTCCACATAAATGTAAAATTTTTACGGAATAAATAATTTTTGACTTCGACTTTAAGCAAAATGTACAGCCAACTAAGATAAGTTATATTCATCCCGCCAACGAAGTGTAAACTTTTGAAGAATAAGACGAAATTACTGCCGTTTTTAACAAAAAACGTGGCGATTATGACTTCTTTTCTCTCTGTTAAGTTTTAGTACTCTTAAATATTTTTTTACCAAAACACCAAGATACCTACCTTGAATAGGCATGGATCAGATGTGTTATTATAAAATATCAATAAATACCGCCTAATCGCAGTATGTATTTAGCGAACTTAAACTTAAACCTGTTATACCTATAGATTAGGTCTGGATAATTCTAGATGCAATCGTTGTGAAAACATAATTTTAAGTTCGTTTTAATAATAAAAGAAAGGAATCGCACGCCATTAAACTTATATGTATGGTTAGTATTTCCTATTGTAAAATATTTGTATGTATGTAATAAAAAAATAAAATACATACTATCTTATCGTATGGACAGTGGTACCCTATTGTCAGAGTTGTTCAAGTCCCCCAGTAGGCCTCTGACATGGCTTAACAACTGTTGTCTAATGACTACAACCGGGACCGACAGCTTAACGTGTCCTTCGAAGTATTGAGACGCTCAGAAATTCAACCACTTTGGCAGTCACCCATCTATGGACTGACCGTGAGCCTAGTTACTTAACCTCGCCGCTCGCTTACGGACCGGTGAGAGCATCTTGGCATTGAAATTGCTTCTGGTTATGGCTTCACTTGTGTTACCTTACTTTTTCTGGAAGAATCGATAAATATATATTAAGTGCGAATGTTAGCTTGCTTGTTATCAACCCACAATCATGAAATTTTGCTTACACTTTATTAGGTTGCATTAAAATGGCTGCAAAATTTAAGGGAAGTCAAAGTCAAAGTCAAATTTATTTATTGCTTATTACAGGTAGGAAAAATGTGGTATTGTATCTTATATTAAGGATCTCTGTAACATATAGATTCTTTCAATCCAAGAAACACTCTTCTGCAAGATAATTGAAAAAAAATGTTAAAACGTGTAGGGTTCTTTTAGTTAGTCCCCATCTTACACCCTAGTTGGTAAATGCTTGCCTTTCACTCCGCAGGTCGTGGGTTCGATTCCCACCCAGAGCAGATATTGTGTATATTTCTGTACATGAACATGTCTGTTTGTCCTAAGTCGGGCGAAATCATCTATATACTTAAGTATGTATTTACAAATGAAAAATAGTATAATAATATGTAATATATCAGTTATCTGGTTTCCACGGTACAAGCTCTGCTTAATTTAGGATCAGATGGCAACGTGTGAATAATGTCCCAAGATACATACATACATACATAGACTTACGCCTGTTTCCCACCCCTCTGGGAAGAGGCAACGGACTTCCATTTGTCACGATCCTTGCATACCTCTTTCGCTTCGTTTACTGACATTATATTCTTCATACATGCTCGCCGGTTTAGGGTACTTCTGACCTGACCTTTCTTAAGTACGTCTCCGATTTGATCAGAGAATGTTCTACGAGGTCTAATAGAGAATGTCCCAAGATATTATTATTAAATCTTGGGTATGTGTGAGATTACCATAGTATATCGGGTTTTGGATCAGCAACGCGGGAGTAATACCATATGTGTCAAAGGCTATTGTAACTGCTTACCATCACCCGACCGTATACAGTAACCATGCTTAAACAAATAGTAGATAGGTGGCCGAAAGACAAATAAAAAATTACAGAAATAAAATATTCCTGTAGGGGAAATCATCTTTAAAGTATTATTTCTTAATGTTGAAATTTTCTTGTTTAAACTATAACACTAATATTATAAAGGCGAAAGTTTGTGACTGTGTGAGTGTGTATGTTTGTAACTTTTTCACGTTTAAAAAGATTGGAGTGATTTCAATCAAATTTGCCATGGCCATGCCATGCCAGCTGACACTCGGGATTAACACATAGGCTATAATAATTTATAAAGTTTAACGCGGGTAAAACCGCGGGGCACAGCTAGTCAAAAAGCTTGTTTTTTGTTGCTACTTTTTCAAATATTAAAATAATGATATCTGTCTGCACGCCGATGACATAAGAGAAATAATGCCGTTCTAAAATATAAGTAAAACGTCAATTTAAAAAAGGAACCTTATTTTACTAAATAACACTGAAACCAAGCTTTTATCTTTTTATCGAGTCTGAAGTTGTAATTACTTTCTCCAAGATTGCAGGTTTGTGTCAAGAACATGGCGAAGTAACGACATTTTATCGGCAAATAGATTAGCTAATCAAAAGCATCGATATTTTTGTAAGAAATTCGTTAGATGAACGGAAATTAAATAATATTGAACATTGGTCCAACTCTAGACAGCTAGTTACGTAGAAGTAAAAGATTTTAAGGGCTAGTTTTCTTATAAATTTCTCCTAGATATTTTTCGATAAAATGAAATGACTCGTTCCATTGTATCCTTTGCCATAGAATATAATATCTATTGCTTGACCAAGTACAGACGAGTTCTCTATTATTATTATTATATTTGACTGCCTCGTTGGTCTAGCGGTAGCGTGTTCAGATAATGAGGAACCGGGTTCAAATCCGTTTTCCGTAAAAAGAAATTTCTCAACGTCAGCCCGAACTCTGGGAGAAAGTGGTACTACACCCCCGTGCCTCGGAGAGCACGTAAATCCGTCGGTCCTGTACCTGACCGCTTTCCGGTCGTGTCGCTAGTGGCCCCATCGGATATCTTCATTTATACTTACCGCCGAGGACAAAATTCCGTCGTGACGACATTATTATTATAATAATTATATTTTTCTTGTACCACCAAGTCAGCAACAATTTTTATTTTATTTTTCTATACAAGGTGTAACATACAAAGTATACGTAAGTTAAGCAGACCAAGATAAACATGAAAACAAATATTCGTATTCGAGGATCGAACTATTAACCATTGAGTCTCGGCGGCAGACTTGGGAATAACTTAAATAAACTAGAAACTAAAACTAGCTATTTAACTTAATCATTATTAAATTTTTCAATATTAGCCGTAGCTTTAAGATCCTATCTGTCATCCTCATAATATCAGCCGAAAGACGCACATTGCTGGACAAAGACCTCCCCCAAAGATTTCCATATTTTTTCCATTCATTTCATTTCCATTTTTTTCCAATTCCATTCTATTTCTCCGGTCTTGAGCGATCCGCATCCAGCAACGTCAAAATTTATTTCTTTATTTAGGCAAAAGCAGTCTAACATAAATATTGTCACAAATAGGCAAATACAAATAAACCTAATAACTACGCCACATCATTACTCAAATATTAATTAGCTACGCAAGCTAGAATGACGGACAAAAGATAAGTATGTATTTACGATAAGAACAATGCTCCGCTTGCAGCAAATTGATTCCTGCAGAGAATATTTTATTAAGCTAGAAATTTTGACTGCCCCATGCTTATACATATTAGTTTTATTAACAGGCTGTGTAAAAAATCTCCTCAAATTTGAAAATGGTGAGGAAAGACAAATTAGAGAGCAAACTCGTAGAAAGGACATACCTTCATTGTTCCAAGCCAAACTTAATGTGGTTCAACACAGCTCGAGAGTACAATCGGTCTCATTATATAATAAGTTGCCTTTAGAATTTAAAAGCATATATCGACCAAATATATTCAGGGACAAATTAAAAAACTATTTATTGAAGAAAGGCTTTTATAGTGTACAAGAATTTTTACATGACAAATGACTTCCTAATTATATAATGAAATGGTATGAACATAATAATATAAAATTGATAGTAATGTAATTAATGGTTAATAATAATATAAAATTGATAATAATGTAATTAATGGTTAATAATAATATAAAATTGATAATAGTGTAATGTAATTATGTAATTTTAATTTGTAAATTTAGCTTTAAAATTTTCAACACAAATGTATTTGTTATGAAATAAATGACTTATGACTTACAAAAGAAAAGTATTATATGTAGTACTAGCTGTGCCCCGCAGTTTTAACCACGTTAATTTATTAAAATTATCACAGCTCCTCCCCCGTATGTGATAGCGTGATAATATGTACCCTATATGTTGACCTGACCTCTTAGTAATATTCACGCAAAATTTGAAGTACATCCATGCAGTACTTATTGAGTTTAGCCCGGACATACATACTGACAAACAGACACACAGACAAAAATTCTAAATACTATAGTTTTGGATTCAATATCGATCGTAGATCACGCCTCAAGTATCCTTTTAAAGAAATATTCAATGTACAGTTTTGACTTTCCTACGATTTTAATGTATAGATAAGATAAAATAAAATGAAAGCCTTATATGATCCTCATAACACAAAAATGTTTTTTTTTCGATATTCACAGTATTAACAAGCCAGTATTAAGAAGGTATACATACACAGTACAGAAATGCTACAAAACTATATAGTTTTGTAACATTTTCTGCAATTGAAACCGTAATTCCATACTCAAACCGCTACAAAATAGTAAAATTTAATTTCGACCTCCAACTGTTGCATTTAAATAAAAGAGTCAGTGGTCGGTAAATGGGTGCAGGTGCACTTAGGTCCCATTATGGCGGACAAATCTAATACCAGCAATGTTTATTACTGCTGGCCTTCATTTCATAACGCAGCATCTTTGTTTTAAAGTTATAAAAGACTGTGATATTTATTTTGATATTTGTTTTACTTTTTTTTTTGTTGGGTGGTGACGGCATAGAATATCATCACTCCATCTCATCCCGTGGGGGACGTAGTAATCGACCGAGGGAATACCTATTATATAAAGATTTTGTAAGTAAGATTTTTCCGGTATGTAACATAGTTAAACATAGTCCACAGTATCAAGCTATTAAAATCTTTAATAAATTACCGCTGGACTTAAAAAAAATATTATATAAAAATTCTTTTAGTACGCGTCTTAAATCCTTCCTATTGGACAAATGTCTGTACACTATAGATGAGTTATGATTTTGAAATTGATATAGAACATGGAATATTATTAATATAATTTATTGGACTATTACCTATTTAATTCTGTTTTAATTTTATGAAATTGTTGACATACTATGACCCCTTGTACATATTTATTATTGTTAAGTTCGTGACATGAATTACATATTTAAAATTATGATTATGTTTATATTGACAAAATTTTATAATTATTATTATGTGTAATGACTTGTTATGTATGTTATGTTATGTTAATTAATTAAATTATTTTGTAAATGTTCAAATACAATCTAAATTGTTATTGAATAAATGAATATGAATATCAGAGAACGGGCAGCAGCGTTTTTCTGTGAACTATGACCGTCAAACTGCGATCGCCAACCCGTCTGCCAAGCGTGGCGATTATGGCATGTCCCCCCATTCTTGGGGTGGCTTTTCTCCAGCAGTGGACGTACTGCAGCTGACATGATGAGTTATCACATAGGAAAACAATTATCAGCACCTTCACACCAGTAAACTATAGGCAGTACTTTGTAAACTACAGTATTTTAAATCTACTAGCTGTGCCCCGCGATTTTACCCGCGTTAAAATTTATTAATTATCGCAGCTTCTCCTCCGTACGTGATAATATGTAGTCTATATGTTGACCCGAACTCTTTGTAAAATTCATGCAAAATTTGAAGTAAATCCATGCAGTACTTTTTAAGTTTAGCCTGGACATACATACAGACAAAAATTCTAAAAACTATATTATTGGCTTCGATATCGATTGCAGATAACGCCCCATGTATCCTTTAAAAAAAAATTTAAAGTACAGTTTTGACTTTCCTACGATTATATTATATGTATAGATTGGATTTATAATATGTAACACGTGTTTAATGTACCGAAGATGTATATCAAAATGTATATTTACAATCCAAGTGCACTACGACTTCTCTTTGCACCTAAAAGTTTGTCTGGAAGAAAATATCTTTGCCATTAAACCGGACCAGTTATCGTGGTAGGTATATACGGATTTCTACCCGCAGGTCGTGGGTTCGATTCCCATCGAGGACAGATATTTGACATGAACATGTCTGTTTGTCCTGGGGCTCTACCGGCTAAGTCGCCAAACATCGATTTCATAAATGGCTTTCAAATAAATAATGGTTAAAAATGACTTAATCAGTCGTTAAATCGGCTTCCATGAGTACATGTGACGTCATAAATGGTCCGAAATCGATCGTCAACGTTGAAGTCGATTTAACGATTGATTAAGTCATTTTTAACCTTTATTTATTTGAACGCCATTCACGAAAACGATGTTCGGCGACTTAGCCGGTAGAGCCCCAGTACTTACAAGCTCTGCTTAGTTCGCGATCAGATAGCCATGTGTGAAGTACTTCCCAGGATATTATTATTATATTTTTACTTTTCTTAACAATTGCTTAAATTAGAGGAATAGAGTCGGACCGTAAGAGAGAGAGATTGATTCGATTGATTTGATGATTTTAGTACGGAACCCTAATACCGTAGGTAATCAATTACGTCCTCCCTAAGTTGCTAAAGGCTCTTCGTAGTAAATAAGCAAAAAAGCATCATATTAAGTTAAGTAATATCCTGAAGCTACAATCAAGTTATCGGCCACCTAGGGAAGTACTAAACACGATTAAAGAGTAGGTACTTGGACTCACTTAGTAGCTACAGCGTTCTAAGTAAATATAACACGGTAGAATAAAGCACTTGGATATGTAATAATGTCCTCCTAGCCGAATTTCGGCCACGGCGGCCAGTCTCAACAGAGATTAGCCATCTGCGCGGGACATATTATAGTGCTCAAGTGTGTGCGCAAACACAGGAGCACTTTCTATTTCATCACTCTCGTGATCCGATAGAACGCCTAGCGACACGACCGGAAAGAGGTCAGGTACATGACCGACGGCTTTACGTGCTCTCCGAGGCACGGGGGTATAATACCGCCAACTCCCAGACTTCGGGCTGATGCTGAAAAATTTTTCTTTTTACAGAAAAGTCCCAAAATCACTTTTTGGCCCGACCCGGGATTTGAACCCAGGACCTCGTTATCTGCGGGTGAACACGCTACCGCTAGACCAACGAGGCAGTCACACTCGTCAAATCCACGCAGTAGTGGATATAGACAACATTTTATTTAAGTGAAAACTTTATTATCGGCGTTAAACTCTCTTCAGGACACGTGAGCTGATTGAATATTCGTAAGACGGAGTGTATTTTTTTTAATTTACACTGGCCGTTTATACACTCAAATGACTGCAGCATTTTTTTCTTAATTATGTTAGATTTTTTACAGCCGATTGTCTAACTAACGAAATATGTTCTATTTTTAAAATTTATTCCCACCACAGAGAGGGAAGCAATTACTATGAGTGTTTACTGCCCAAAGGTGGGAAGTAGCATCTTCCACACGCTACTCGGATTAAATAAACACTACTTTCCGAGTATGAGAAAAGAAATAATAGTTTTCACTTCCATCGGGAGTCCCCAAGGGCATGTATATTTTTTTTTTTTTAGTTGATTGTTGCTGGTTTTGATAGCTTCAGTAGTTTTACTCTTCAAAAGATTTTTAAACATGCAAATGAATTGAGGAACATCGGAGGCCGTCGTGTGGCGCAGCGGCTAAGACAGTCGCCTCGCCGCTTCGTGTCGCGGGTTTGAGTCCCGCGCCGGACAACTATTTGTATGGCCCATAAATAGTTGTTCTGAGTCTGGATGTAATATGTGTCCGTCTATTATAATAATATGTTTGAAAAGTACCCCGCGACACAGGGATTAGATTCCCTAGTGCGGGCGTTGTCTTTTTAAAACAAAACAAAACAAAAACAAAACTATATCCCGGATTAACGTTTTCACCTAAATGTGTCCTAAATTCTGCCAGGACATTATTATTATTATTAATATGCCAAAAGATTTTCTAATATAGAAGTGACTGAAACTATGGGCACATTCTAAAGCTAGGTCAGTACTGGTCTAAAAAATATTCGCTTAGTTTAAGTTGGTGAACAACAATCAATCAAGATGTCAGCTGAGTCAACCAGCCCTCTTGTATAATTCAGTACAAATAAGTAGTTATTGAACAAACCATCAATTTTAACACCCTATAAAAAGAGGAGTGCCATAATTGCTCGATTTCGACTAATATTAGGTGTTACTAGTCGGCGGCATTTCGAATTGCTCAGGTCCCCAGGGGTCCCTGCTTGGCCCCTATTAGTTATAGCGTAATGAAATACCTGCAGTCTATGACATTCATTAAGTCATAGCATAACAGTAGAATTCCATCACACCTCTACCAGAGGGCTGCGCAGTTGTGCAATGTGCGTACAACCAAAAATTTATTTTAGATTTAGATGATTTAGATTAAGATACCCATGTCACAAGAATATCATCAGTTTGCAAATTACGAAACATCTTACTATTCATAAAAAACCGGCCAAGTGCGAGTCGGACTCGCCCACGAAGGGCACGTACCATTATCTATAAAAACGTTGTTGTATAGGAGCCCCCTTAAATATTTTTTTTTAATTTGTTGTTATAGAGTCAAGCCTGTATTTGTAGCATAATGGCTCAATACCGGATGAACTGATTCTCATGCCAACTGTAGAAGAGCGGGGAGGTTTTAAGTGCCATGTTATTTTATATTAAAACATAAGTGATTAAAAAAACGATTCCTATCACGTCAGGCATTGCACGGTAGAGAAAATTCGGTATATATATCACAAAATTCTTATGCAATAAGTCCTATCGTCTAGCGGTAACCGCAATCAATGAGTTCCAGGTGTTGTCATATAAAAAAAAAGAAGTACCTACTTAAGTTGTTATATGTATATTTTGGAAGAATAAAGTGTACTCAATTTATTTATAAATATTTTTGACACCCAATTGTACAAAATGAATAGTATACACTCGCACAATACCAATTACGCAAAAGCACATTAATAGGCGAGGGAAAAATTATAAGCACATAAGGGAAAACTATTAAAGTAACGAGATCCGGGCACGCCTACTTCGAAGTAATAGTATATATAAAGTGCGAAACGTATTGGAAAATATTATAAACTACATAGATTCACGCCTGTTTCCCAGAGGGGTAGGCAGAGACAACGAATTTCCATTATTATTATTATTTTATTTATTTATTATATTTATTCAGAGAACAATTTTACAATCGTATTTGAATATTAACGAAACTTACATACTAGGCACAAAAGATAAGAAAAAGGAAATTATATAATACAAATAATAAAATACAATAATGAATAAAGCTACGACGAAACATAATTAATAAAATCTTAAAATTTAAAGTAGTCTACTGAGTAGAAGCACCCTTCCATCAATAGCTTTTTTAATTTATTCTTAAATATGTTCGGACTATCGATAGTTTTAAGCTCAACCGGCAGGGAGTTAAATAATTTTACCGCTAGATATTACCGACATTTAACCTTTGTTGCAAAGGAACCTCCAAATCTTTTCTTCTATTATTAAGTCTTAGTTCTCTTTGTGCTTGCGTTTCATACTTACACTAATGTTGAATAACATCCATGAGTACAACAAAAATGTAGAGACTAGGAACGGTTAGAATTTTCAGCTTACAATTATATTCGTTACATTATATTCGTGGAGACCTATAAATGGCTAACTGCTGTGTATACCTATTCTATTAAGTTATTGTAAGCTGTTGGTCTTCCTAATAATGTTAAATAAATAAATAAAATTAATAAATAAACAATAGTGATCTTTACATGATTCCCATGGAGGTATTCGAACCATAGTTCCAGTTTTCATTTGTCCTCTGCTTCACTAGTGTAACCCTTCAGATGTGATATTTTCGAGTACACACAGTGACTCGCGTTGAATTTATTGTCAGTGTTGAAATTGTTGCTCTTTAAAACCTGTTTAAAGCCACTTCTTGTGTGTCACTTTAAGTACAGCAGATGTAGGATTACCATTTTTAGGGTTCCGTAGCCAAATGGCAAAAAACGGAACCCATATAGATTCGTCATGTCTGTCTGTCTGTCCGTCCGTATGTCACAGCAACTTTTTTCCGAAACTATAAGAGCTGTACTGTTGAAACTTGGTAAGTAGATGTATTCGGTGAACCGCACTAAGATTTTCACATAAAAATGGAAAAAGAATAATAATTTTGGGGGTTCCCCATAAATAGAACTGAAACTCAAAAAAATTTTTTTCTTCGTACTCATACTTGTGGGGTATCTATGAATAGTTCTTCAAAAATGATATTGAGGTTTCTAATATCATTTTTTTCTACAATGAATAGTTTGCGCGAGAGACACTTCCAAAATGGAAAAATTAGTCTCCCCCCCCCCCCCTGTAACTTCTAAAATAAGAGAATGATAAAACTAAAAACATATATAATGTTCATTGCCATGTAAACTAACAACAAAAATTGGTTTGAACGAGATCTAGTAAGTAGTTTTTTTTAATGCCCGCAATTTACCTTTCATTTAATCAACTGAAATACTTGCTGCTGCGGAACCCTTCATGGGCGAGTCCGACTCGCACTCGGTTTTTATATTTTGCATAATAACTCGAATACATCGTGGCCTAAGAATTAAAAAATTATGTCGTTTGGTACTTTTCTACGATACCACACTTAAACATATTTATACCTTACCTTTAAAAGGTAGATTGCGCACTTTTAATAATGTCATCCTTGCCGAATTCCGGCCACGGCGGCCAGTCTCTATGGAGACTATCCATCTGCGCGGGACATATTGTTGTGTACCAGTGTGTGCGCAAACACAGGGGCACTTTCTATTCCATCACTCTCATGATCCAATGGGACGACTAGCGACACGACACGACCGGAAAGAGGTCAGGCACAGGACCGTCGGCTTTAAGTGCTATTCCAAGCACGGGGGTATAATACCACCAACTCCCGCATTTTAAATGTTAAATGAGATATTAGTTTTGACTATTATTATATTACGAAATAGTTTATTGCGTACAATCTTTGAGCCTCTATAGAATAGTTCTTATATGTGACAGCCTCAAGACACTCCTGCGCTCAAAATAATCCCTTAATGTGTAGTAGTGTGACACGCTTGACAGCTTGACATGCGTATCCCAAACATATACTTAAGGGAGTTTTATTATAGAATTTCACACTATAACTTATGAAGGGTTTATCATGAGTTTCATTCAACCTAAATGCGCGGAATATTTTTTTCTTATTTCTAATATTTAAGCGGTGAATGTTTCCCCTAAATTATATTTCCACATAATATTGAATAACAGTAAGTATTATGTGGACATCTATCTTCAATATTTATTTTTACTTTATTTAATTCTTTATTTATTTCTCTTCTTAACATTTATTATTACATATGCGATAGTGTTGGCATTACAATTATAAAAATACGACCTTATGTAACTACGTTTTAAAACGAATTATTCATATAACTAACTACATTTACCAGAACAATTTGCGAATTCACTCAATTTACACGAGAATATATCCTCTTTTTTGTGTAGGTACTTGATTAATTGAGTGAGAGTGAGTTTGTTGCCAGTAGATTGGTCCTAGCTACCGGTACGGCTAGCAGTAGAGGACACCGCAGTTTCCCCACGTAATGGTCCGGCATCTGCAGTCTAAGGTGACTCAGTACCCCTGGATTGAGTGCCACACCACGTTAATAGCTTTACCACATACGCAGCCAGTGTACTATTTATTTTTGCAGTCGTCTGCGAATCTACAACAGAACGCCACAGCAATGCCACTAATATTATAAGGCGAAAGTTTGTGAGTGTGTGAATGTGTTTGTTTGTTACTTCTTCACGTTTAAACGGCTGGAGCGATTTTAATAAAAATTGGTATAGGTAGGTGACAACCTGGATTACATAGGCTAAAATTTATAAAGTTGAACGCGGGTAAAACCTCGGGCACAGCTAGTACACAATATGTTATTATGGTATAAAGGTATGCAAAATAAACTAATTGCTTCCATGTCAGTTTATACAAACTTCACGCTGGCATTAACGACTGTGCCCAATTTTCCATAAAAACCTTTTTTTATGTGTACCTCATTGTATATTTCTAATCGTTGCTCCAGAAAAAATGTTGAAGGAACCAAAGATAACATATTCATATCTAATTGGATTTGCTAAATAACGTTAGTTGCAATAGCTACAGAAAACTTCTCATATTATTTTTGCCGTCTTTTATGCTTTTTAGAAGTAATTTACTCCATAAAATCAGTTTTTTGGCTCTATATCTAAGTTCCATCCATTTATTTTTAATATCAGTGACTTTTCATCAGCATAAAGGACTATTTCTAACATTGCACGTACGGCGCAGTGGTTAAGAGAGTCGCTTCGCCACTTCGTGTCTCGGTTTCGATTCCCGCACAGGACAACTATTTGCATGGCCCATAAGTTGTTGTCATCAGTTGTTCTGAGTCTGGATATACTTTGTGTTCGTCGATTATATGTTTGTAAAATAACCCGCGTCACAGAAATACATTTCCTTAGTAAGTACCTACAAGTACAATATTACTTACTAACTCCTCATAAAAAATAGTTTTAAATAATACATAGTAGACTATTAACAAAAACAATATAATATGGGAGCATTTACAGCCGAACTAGGTTAAAATCTGTATTTTGGCATTCAGCGCCAAACAATCTGAACTTATTAATGCAAGCCTTCTCTTTAAAAAAGCTTTCAATCAATTTAAACTATGCTTTTATGACCCCCGATACTTATAAAATAGTCACCAGACGGCTTTCCCCATTACTTTAGCAGCATTATTTAAGTTTTTCTTGTTTTTTTTAAATAACCAACTGGATTTCAGTATTTTATTGATTGACTTAATGCTGGAGTTACATTTGGGATGGAAGAGAAAAACTGAAAAGAAAGTGAAATCGTTGAGTTAAGAACTGTATTTATTGATCTAGTTGACATATGATTAATCAGCAAATTGATGCATTTATTCACTGATAAACAGATATGTACAATGTACTGATATAAATGTCGTATTAAAAAGTAAATATAGGTACAGGTAACACCCCTACATTGGGTTGGCGTTTAAAATTATGGCAAATCGAATCAAAATCGTATAGCTAGATGATAGTGGATAAGTAAGTAATGCGCCTAAAAACAATAATTAAATTCCTATAAAATTATTAAGTAATACGAACAACATAACAACGCACATAAATAATATCCTAATCCTCGTTTAAACTAATCCAAATTCGATATAACAAAATTAAACACACTAAATCTTACCTGCCATAAATTTTAATGTCTTCCGACTTATTTGTTCCAGAAATTTAAGAGGACACTCGATGAAAATGTTCGGTAGTCTTTAGCACTTTCGAAGTTACGACAAAGTTTGGGGGCGAGCCGCGCAGGCGTGTGCTCACGACCGCGGCTCGCGAGATACTGAAGGATCAAAAGCGGGAGAACCAGTTGCGTATAAGAGGAAAGGATAGGTGCCCTTACATACGTTTAAAATATATTATAACGATTTAAATATTTTAACCAAGGTCATATGAGGCTCTGCATTATGCGTTTTTTTATATGGTAGATAAATTGCTTTGTTGAATTAATGTTTTGAACTTTAAATGAGACAATTAATGCTAAAATATTTCCTTAAACACGGGAAATTTATTGAGATATACGATGCAGATTAAAAAAAAATACTTATCTTTGAAATCGAATGACATACGGCTTAAATATATATTTTTAAATTAGTATTTAAAATGGTATAATAATAATGTGAAATATATTTAACCAATTGTTCGTTTTATTTTTGTTACGTGATTTGCCCGTTGTTTGGGAAACAATTTTTTATTAAATGTTTGGAATGTTTTCAGTCTGATCCCAAATAAATTTGCGTTGCCAAATAAAACTAAATCGTTGTGGTAAGATAACTGATGATTAAATGTGCCCACTGTCTCAACTAACTGTACAGTTTGTTTTTGTGTAAACACAATTACCAAGATAATATGAAATGCTACAGCGTAGTAGCTACGCGTCGTAGAATCTGTGAAAGATTTGTGATAAGCCATGACCGCTTGACTCAAATCTTTCGTAGATTCTACGACGCGTAGCTGCTACGCAGTAGTACTTCGGTTTTCTTAGGACAATCCAGGATTTAAAAAAATACTAACGCTAAATATTGATGAGATGTAATTTTAATACACACTTCATTATTTTTTCTGAACTACTACGGAAGGTAGGTAATGTACAATCACTTCATCAAATAAGCGCTTGACTCAAATCTTTCGTAGATTCTACGATGCGTAGCTGCTACGCTGTACTTCGTAGTAATTTGGTTTTCTTAGGACAACCCAGGATTTAAAAAAATACTAAAGCTCAATATGATTTAGATGTAATTTTCATTACTTTTTCTAAATTACTATGGAATGTAGTCAAAGTCAAGTCAAAGTCAAAAATCATTTATTCCGTAAAAATTTTATATTTAAAAATTTTATATTTATGTGGAATCATTTTTTTATCCTACCGTGCAGTGCATGACGTGGCAGCTACTGAGAAAAACTGCCAGAAAACTCAGTATGAATCCTTTTTTAAAATAAAATATACTTAAGATTAATTACAATAAAGTGTGTTGACTCAGAACAACTCAATCCCAAGCACTTTTATCACTGAAATAATCAGAAATTTTGTACATTGCTACAAAATTTAGCTTTAATAATTATTTTAAACTTATTCGTAGACAATTCTCTAATATCATTGGGAAGTTTTTTATAGAATCTTATACATTGCCCCATAAAAGAGTTGCTTATTTTGTGGAGACGGGTAGTATGCAATATGAGATTATTCTTATATCTAGTATTTACATTATGTGTATCGCTCCTTTTACAGAAGGAATCGATATTTTTATGCACATATAGTAAGTTTTCATATATATACTGAGATGGTACAGTTAGAATGTTAACCTCTTTGAACTTTTCTCTTAGAGACACTCTCGGGCCAAGATAATAGATAGCTCTTACAGCTCTTTTTTGCAATATAAATATGGTGTTAATGTCAGCAGAGCTACCCCAAAGAAGAATTCCATAGGACATTACACCATGAAAATAACTGAAATAAACCATTCTAGCTGTGTACAACCACTTCACCAAATAAAATTATTGATATTTGGTGAAATTAAATTCTTAAAATAGCCAAAGTGTAAAAAAAAGTTGAAGAAATGGTTAAAATTAAATAAAAACATTCTTTCATTTTTTTACCTTTGTTCGTAAGATTCTTGATCATATTGCTAATGTGAATAAACTGGATGCGCTTTAGAAACTAATCTTTGTTAGAAAATAGACAGTATTATATATATTTATTAATTAAAGCAATATGATAATACAAGGTTATGAAGAAAAAAGTTCTGAATAAAAAATATATGATTTCACACTTTTCGTGGTAGTAACGGTTATGAGTTCCGATGAATAAAAATGTATGAATAAAAAAGTATGAAAAATAAAATTATGAAGAGTGATGATTATTAACACAAAGCGGTAGATATATTTAAAAATTTTATGTGCACCAATGAAAAATTCTAAAGATTTCAAACTGCTCTCAGACATAAAGTGAAGCATACTATTTTAATTATATAGCGTTACTTGCAATACATCCTTTACCAACACGGGGTAGGCGCTCTGCGTAAGGCTACCAAAGATATCTGCCAGTGTAGATCAAATTTAGGATTCCCGTATTAACACCATTTCCGAGGGTATAGGTGTTTGCATCGGCATTGTTTTCTAGAAACATTGCCACTGCCACTATACATAAACAGATATTACATCCCCAAAGCCACATGATATTGGTTGACACACCCCCACATTTCACTCCAATGGAATCCCAGTATCAGTACAATAATTCCTTCTAGTAACTTCTTACTACTAACCGTAAAGCGTAAGCCTCATACGTAAATTAAATAGAACAATAACCACAACGCAGTGTATAAATTTCTAATTATCCGGATAGCATTTACGTATTATGTGTCCTAACAACTCATAATAAAGTTGAAAATTACTTGAGTGACCTATCAATCAATACAACAACTTCAACATAAATATTTTAATAAAAGCCATATTTTCTGCCATATTATTATGATCATAAGGTCCATTTTCATTTGCAATGTTCTTATTTATATCAAATACAGACTCGAGTATGCAACAGACAATAATATTCATTGTTTTCATTAAACCCTTAAGCCAATTAGTTAGAACAACAATATTGTGAGATTTTTGAGTACACTTGTCAAGTTGAGATTCAGTTCGCGGGTTAAACTTTAGTCGGAGATAATTAATTGTAGATATATAAATTTGTAAATAACATTATAATAATTAATAGTTCCTAAAGATATATTAGCTATTACTATATAAGTAAAAAATAAAAACTACGTTAAACCTACATAGATATAAAATAAACTAAATCTAAACAGCGCGTCAAAAAAATCCTCATCGTTGTCGGGGAACGTGCCCAGAAGACTGGCAGCATTGCCACGTTGTATGGCAATACTGATTCTTTGACCAAAATAAAGGCCAGCCTTTTGGTCACGTGAAGTGTCAATGATCAATATCCCGAAATAGGGTGCGCGCATTTGGACCCCATGGGCCAAGTGTTTCAACCCCAAACGGCTCAAATACATAACTTCCGACGAGATTAGTGTATTTGCGCCGCTTGAGGGCCTCAGCCGATGCAGCAGCAGTACGTGCAGACTCCGACGTATAGGGAAGATGGGAAGACGCAAGGGTGTCCACGCAGGTTGCATCCCACCATTTTATAATAGTAATGATATTTAGCTAGCTTGTATTAAGTTATTGTCCAAAATTGATCTGTGTGGGTCAAAACTACCACGTAAACCACGCAAATCACCTCCACGGAAATCAAAATACTCTTCCGGAGTCTTCTAGCCGCTAGGAGAGAGACTAATTATAACTTGAATTAGGATGACGAAATGAATAATGATGAAATTACAATAATCCACGCAAATCAGCAATACCTCGGGACACTTACATTTATTTTTTTTTAGGAAATGTAGTTCTTTTAGAATAATGGTCTAATTTTTCATAACACTGTAAACTTTTTAGGACTAAGTGGTTTTTTTTGGTAAGCATGTAGCGTTTAAAATATATAATTTACTAAGTGATCAGATCGGGGCTTGGGACACTCCACGAAAATCAAAGAATGGGGATTTTTTATTTTTTAATTATATTTAATAATAAAGATAATTGAATAATAATCACTCACCCAGTTAAGAGAGGAATTAAGGATTACGCGAAAAAAATATTGCTTACTGACTTTTCGATTTATTTTTAAGTAAAGCCGCTTGATAAACCTGTCCAAAAGAATGACCCTTATATATTTCTAAATATATACATATTATAGATAAAGTACAACCAGACACAGAACAAATAATTTTGTTATTCATATAAAGAGTTGTCACTGGTAGGAGCCGAACCCACACACTCTCTCGTAGCAGTCAGGATCACTAACCACTAGAATAACCAGCCAGACATGTTTTAACAATTATGTTTTGAGTTCCAATATAATTCAATTCATTTGAAAAAAAAATCATTGCTTAGATAGTTAGGATTTAATCTAATATACTTAACTAACTTTCTAAGAACTAAACCATTAGTTAAGTACGAATAGTTGTTTCATTGAATGGTGAAAATCCATTTTAGTTTCTAAAAACTTTTAATTTTTCCCAAGAAAGAATTGTTCTTCCACTGCAAAGATAAAAATCTAAATGTTCAATTAATTTACTGTAAGATAGAGTTCGAGACATACCTAGCAAAATTTATTGCAGTAATTCAATTTCAATATGCTATTGGAATATCCAGTTTTAAATGGAATAAGTTAATTAATGATCGTGTGGCTACTTAGGTGATCTTTCATGCTTAGATGCTTTAGAATTTTAATACTCTTAGTTTATGGTTGAAGGTTTGGTTATGATCTTATGAGGGTCACTGGGAGCCGCTGGATTCGGGTTGCGCAAGACCGACAATTGTGGAGATCTTTGGGGTCGCCTTTGTCCAGCAGTGGGCGTCGGCTGATATGATGATGATAGCTTATGGATAATCTATCTTTAAACTAGTTGAGGAACCTTCTACATCCTTTGATTTTTAGGGTTGTGCACCTGAAAAGGAAGAAAGAAACGTTTGTCTTTCTGTCATTACATGAACTCGAGCAGGTATCAAGTTAAATTAATTCACATATATTGTGAATAACAATTTATTAATGTATATCAATGTTTCATACAGTAGGTCTTTAACAAGTTCTTTTTTAAAATTTAATTAATCGTTCATATCGTATGTTCATAAGTAATTAATTTTAAATTTTATTGTAATGTAATAGAGTTTAAATAAAGGTTCAAAACTAATCTATCACACCAAGACTAAAAAAAGACATATATTATGAACCAACATAAACAAGGAGTCAGCCTAAGGCCGAAGAGCCAGTCCCTTCAGGGAGTAAGCATATGTAGGGAAGCAAATATATAATAATAAATAAAAACGCTATTCTACTATTGTCTGATTAAGGATTAAATCAATATTCTTTTTCATACCAATTTGTACGGAACCCGCGCTGCACGAGTCCGACTAGTAAAAAAAAAAAAAAAAAAAACTGGCCAAGTAGTTTTGTTTTTTTATTTTTTTTATTTATTCATATACACACAAAAATTATACAATATTAAACAAAAGGAAACGAAGAGTACACAGGATCTGCTTATTTCGTAAGAAATTTCTTCCAGCAGACCCGCGAGAGGAAAAAGTAATTGAAGATAGTTAATAATGTGTGTAGGTCAATAATAAACTTACATACTAATAATTTACATATATACTTACCTAAATACGAATATATACCACTATTATACTCAATGTTAAATTTAAAATACACTAAATACTAACGTACATTCTAAATGGATGAAATGGATAGATAGTGATTTTTTACTTGTCTTTTATATGAATACATCGAATTGCAGTTCCGAATATTTGGCGGATGAGAGTTCCACAGTCTGACCGCATGAACAGTAAAGGAATAGGAATAGAAATCGGTTTTATGGAGGGGAAATTTTGATTGGGGTAAATTTACAGTCCAACCTCGGCTAGTTACTAATCAATAATAATCGAGGGGAGATTATTATCCAGGAGTATCTAAAATTATGGTTAAACACTATGTTATCTATATGATAACGTCTTGCCTAACGTAGCCTTCCAATATAAATATAATAATATCCTCCTAGCCGCATTCCGGCCACAGCAGCCAGTGTCAATAGAGATTAGCCATCTGCGCGGGACATATTATAGTGCACAAGTGTGTGCGCAAACACAGGAGCACCTTCTATTCCATCACTCTCATGATCCGATGGGACGCCTAGCGACACTACCGGAATGAGGTCAGGTACAGGACCAACGGCTTTACGTGCTCTCCGAGGCACGGGGGTATAATACCGCCAACTCGCCACACACTACTGACAGCACCGTGACTACCGCTTAGAAGACTTGTCGATGCATGTTTGTGCGAGTGTGCCGTTTCAATCGTTTATAAGTAAATAAATATCCAGGGACAGTATTTATTTACATAAGTAGTTTCCGAAGTGTATATTTTTTTTATACTGTGGTAGAGTTGATGTGTCGTTACTTGCTTACGTTCTGTTGACGCCTGTTTGGACGGCGATATGGTGACGATCCCTTTCTGATTTGATATGTGTGCTGACTCCTTATTGCGTATCACAAAAGTTACGATAACTGATGGTAAAGCTAATTGAATGTCTATTTGCCGCTGGTAATATTCTCTGTTTCCAATGCGCTGTGGTATTTCCAAGCACTTTATAAAACTACGCTCAGTTAGTTAATAGTGCATGGTTTTGGCACCTCAATAGTTCTTAGAATTTAGTTCGAACTTAGCTGCACCCTGTTCTATTGAAATGCTAATAACTTGATGAAAAACGCATAGTTATCTTGGGAATGACTCGGGTACTCTGATAGAGCACTGATGCAGTGTAAACGTCGCGCTTTATTTATAATATTTTTATTTTTATTTAATCACTTGTATCTGTACATCCCGCGGAAGTATGGGGGTCGAGGCTTTTTAAACGCCAAGATCCTACATAACCGCAAGGTGTGTAGCCTCAGGGAGTCCTTTCTCCGTGCCGCTGTCACGGGGGGATGCATGCGGAGGTGGTTGCTGTAGATAAACGCCGCTGTCTCTGGCAAAAGAAAATTGGCGTAAACCTGTGTTACTTAGCACTGACGATCGCAGGGGGGCAGTGTGGCAGAGCAAGAAGTTACATTGCAGGTTTTGTCGTGCTCTTCATGCGACCGATGTGATCAGCTTGCATCTGTGGCTTGGCTACGATGCGGTGAACAATTTGCTGAGACTAAGGGTTTTGTCTGTGCAATTATGGATTAAGTAATGATGACGAAACTACCGGAGATACCGAGATATTCTGAGTGATGGCACAAACAATGTTTGTCGAGCATGTCATCGGCCCGGTGAATCCCTCAGACATATTTAAATTTAAAAATAGAACAAAAAATAGAAATTTTTATTAAGAAAAAGTTTGAATAATAATAATAATAAGTGATAATCGCTTGTATACATGTATGTTTAAAGGCTATGTTTACTCGCCTATCGCCAGACATCTATCTCTCTTTTCATTAATTAGGTATATGTTAAGGCTCATTTCAGAGTCGCGCTGGCGAGCGGCGCCGTCCAAACGCGCGCGCTCTCAATTACACTAGATAGTAGTTGCGTTTCATAGTCACGCAGTTTAAACGCGCCGCCGCGCGCCGGTGACACGCGCGCCGTCGGCCAGCGCTGCCCGAACTCCTCTACTGCCAGCTAGCGTTTCAGAGTGACGCGTCTCACACGCGGCGCTGTTGAGACGCGCTGGCATCCGGCGCGTGCCGCGCGCGTCACTCTGAAATCAGCCTAAAATAACGTGTGAGTTTAAATCCAACTTTGTCGGGGTTTATTCTCACTACTCTAAAGCAATACGTCTTCCAATCGGAGGAATGCTCTTACTCTTTCTCTTCTCTACTAAGTTCTGTTCAATTAATCCACGTCCTCTTATATTTAAAACTGATTTAATTTTTTCACGAGTCACATGCAAAAATGTGAACTAAAAATGCCCACACATTCTTCAAATTTCCTTGACAAATGTTTTACGATTTAAAGCGTTCCATTGCGGAATGCGCTGCTTGTACCACTGAGACGTGCATGAAGTCCGCACGAGTTCCAGAAGTTTGTCGGTCACTACAACCCCTAAATCAGATTATATATATTGTCCGTACAAACATATTTTTTGGAATATAGTGTAAGATATTTTGTTTGTAATGTGGACAGACCTTACTTTACCTTATATTGACGATCTCATTTGGTAGTCCTTCTGATCCAAAGGTCGCGGGTTCGATCCTCGTCTAAGCAAATATTTTTGTTTATTTATATGTCGATATAATTCTGTGTATTGTATGTATATATTTACAAAAAACCGGCCAAGTGCGGGTAGGACTCGCCCATAAAGGGTTCCGCAGCAGCAAGTATTTTAGTTGATTAAATGAAAGGTAAATTGCGGTTTACGATTTAAGACGCATTAAAAAAAAACTACTTACTAGATTTCGTTCTAACCAATATTCGTTGTTAGTTTACATGGTAATGTACATCATATATTTTTTTTAGTTTTATCCTTTTCTTATTTTAGAAGTTACAGGGGGGTCATTTTTCCACTTTGGAAGTGTCTCTCGCGCAAACTATTGACTTTAGAAAAAAATGATATTAGGAACCTCAATATCATTTTTTAAGACCTATCCATAGATACCCCACACAAAAAAAAGTTTTTGAGTTTCAATTCTATGTATGGGGAACCCCCAAAATTATTATTATTTTTCTATTTGTGTAAAAATCTTAATGCGGTTCACAGAATACATCTTCTTACCAAGTTTCAACAGTAGGTAGGTAGGTAGGCTCTTATAGTTTCGGTAAAAATGGCTGTGACATACGGACGGACAGACAGACAGACAGACATGACGAATCTATAAGGGTTCCGTTTTTTGCCATTTGGCTACGGAACCCTAAAAAGTATATATAAAGTATATAAGTATTTCTGTCCGTTGTCTAGTATCCTTTGTACAAGCTTTTCATAGTTTCGGCTAGATGGCGCTGTATGATAAGTTCCGGATATTTATTATTACTATTATATTATTATATAATGTAAATACAGTCGTGGTCAACTAATTAGGGACATTCAAGATAGTGAAGGGCTATAACCGGTTATTTACATATAAGTATAAAATCCTATTGATTTCTCAGCACCTATTATTTGCATAATGTGGTCCGATTATTACGCTATAAATGGCTGTAAATAAAAGATTAAATAAATAGAAAAAGTATTTAATATCAAAGATTAAACATGTTTAAATATAAAGGTACAATTCTGTAGTGGACATTTAATTAAGGACAGTAAAGTATAATAATTAAACAAAACTTATAATCTGCAGTGTTATAATATCTTTAACAGCTCCATTTTATTACGTGTAAAATCAGTACCCAGTAGCAAAACCTTTGTTAGTAATTACCGCTTGACACCGATGTGGCATAGACATTATCAGTTTCTGACATGTTTCGACAGGAATGTTTGCCCATGCCTCACAAAAAGCTTCATGAAGTTCATCCTAATTTGTATTACGATAAGTGGCAACTTTTTTCTTGATTTCGTGCCAAAGGTGCTCAATTGGGTTGAGGTCCGGACTATTTTTTTTTTATGTCATAGTTCGGCAAACTAGCAAGTGGGTCACCTAATGGTAAGTAATCACCGCCGCCCATGGACACTGGCAACACCAGAGGAGTCGCGGGTGCGTTGCCGGCCTTTAAGAGTCAGCAAACAAGTGTTGTTGACCCTTCCCCCCACCCCGGTGAGCTCTGGCGGCTTTACTCACACTCAGAAACACAAGATTAAATTATTAATGTTATTATTAAGGAATGTCTTCTGTAAGGTGGAGGTACTTCCCCAGTCGGGCTCCTCTTCGAGCGAATGAACGCTGTGAATTTGCTGGCCAATCTAGCACCGATACAGACTGACTGGTAAGAAACGACTTGACTGAATGGGCAATATGTTTCGGGTCGTTATCCTGCTGAAACGTCCATATAATAGGGAGATGCCCCTCAGCGTAGGGAAGCATAGTTTCGTCCAATATTGCCTTCTATTGATGTTGGTCTAAGTTACCCTGAACTTTACTCACAGGTCCCATGTCCAGAAAATGAACCCCACATTTTAATGTTTCCACCACCATGATTCACCTGTTTTTTTTGTGAATCTTGGATTAATTTCCGCTTTTACAGGACGCCGTACATATTGCTTTCCATCTGAAGAAATCAAATTAGCCTTGGTCTCGTCAGAGAAAAGTACATGTTGCCATTGGGCGTAGGTCCAATGTCCATATTTACGTGCAAACGCCAAACGAGCATTTCTATGTTCTTTCTTCAACAACGGTACTTTGCGAGCCACTCTTCCGAACAACCCTGCTTCTACTAAACGTCGTCGAACGGTCCTCGCAGATACACCGGCTCTTTCGTTTGCCCCAAACACTTCGTGTTTAATTAAAATAGAGCCTAGAAACGGATCTTTCTTAGCTAACCTGGTTATCATTCTATAATAATAATAATAATAAAATCATTTATTTCTCTCATAAAGTTTACACAAGTAGGTTAGCAACAACAGTAAAGGATATAATTAAGTCAAATCTACTTTATGAGAGCTGGTGCCCGTGGTAGGCTTAATAAAAACCTGTATTACAGGTCACCAGAGGTCTATCTTCTTGCGGAGACGTTTTTCTCGATCTTTTTGTTCTGGACACATTTAAAGCTGTGTTATAGCGCTTGAAATGTTGCACTGCATTGCATACCATAGTTTTTGTTCTGGACACATTTAAAGCTGTGTTATAGCGCTTGAAATGTTGCACTGCATTGCATACCATAGTTTTTGTTCTGGAGACATTTAAAGCTGTGTTATAGCGCTTGAAATGTTGCACTGCATTGCATACCATGTAGTTTTTGAACAATTTAAATGTTGTGCTATCCTTCCGTAGGACCAACCACGCTCGACAAACTTCATGATGGATCGCAACTTTTATTTTTGCCCATTTTTCTTCAAAATAACTCTCAAAACTTAAAATAAAAAATCAGGATTGCCGCAAAAACGACCACGAAACAATAAGAAAAGAAACAAAAAGTATTAAAATTCCAATTTTGAAATTAGAATACAATACCTCAGTGTCCCTAATTAAATGGCCAGCCAGCATTCTTTGAACAAAAAGCACTATCATAATCTATCAGCTATACTGTAAAGAGGTATAATGTTTAAGAAGTTGTTATTGTTTGTATAATCGCGAACATAAATGACTAATTACACTTACATGTAAAAGATAAGGAATATTGTTAAGACTCGTTGGAAAATAAAAAAATAATTCACAAATTGGCTTAACTAGAGATTGTCCCTAATTAGTTGACCACGACTGTATGTAATCGTTTAGATCATCATCAGATAATCAGAAAGACGCTCACTGCTGGACCAAAGCCCCCCCAAACATCTCCGAAACGAAACGAAACGAAAATAATGAAATAAAATAAATAAAAAATAAACTTTGTGGACGAAGTATTGTCAGTATGGCCGTGTTAGCTTGGAATCGATAGAATAAGTACTATATATATTACATGTTGGTAGATAAAATAATAGTAGATTTATAATTAAATACGGTATTAATAAAAAGGTGGTAGTCTAACATTTTGGTGGCGACGGGCGGGTGTACGTCATACCTGTTTGTCGCATAAACACGTGTTGCACTTGTTTGTCGTCTATTATAAAACCCCTGTGTCCCAATCGGTTCGAGAATCATTCTTGTTCGAGACATTGACCGGAGCGTAGCTCTCGGTGAAGTCTAGTTGAAGGGACGATTCAGTTAGAACAAATTTAAATTAACAGTTATGCTATTAGTGTCTATTCTATTGGAACTGCCGTACTGAACAGACAGTGTTTCAAAGCT
Source organism: Pseudoips prasinana (assembly GCA_951640165.1). Taxonomy (NCBI): domain Eukaryota; kingdom Metazoa; phylum Arthropoda; class Insecta; order Lepidoptera; family Nolidae; genus Pseudoips; species Pseudoips prasinana. The sequence continues at coordinate 14,985,892 of OX621254.1, forward strand.
AAGTACACTTTGTATTATGTAAATGTCACATCGTGGTTTGTTTTATTAAATAATATGTTTACCTTGTATTTCTTGTATTTAAATGATTATTTCCCTTTATGGTTAATAAATACCTTATAATAAATTACCTGGTTTTCATTATACATATATAACACCTCCATCATACATAAAGTATGATGCTTTGTTGTTGGTTAAAGGTGTAAAGTAATCTTTATTTTATTTGATATTTACGCTTATTAAACGAAGAACCGTAATGGTTACTATTTCTAAAACCTGGTTTTTCAAAAGTCTATTCAATTTACTTCAGATATAACGCAAGTGTGGGTTTAATAGTGTATTAGGTTCCATGAAATAAACGAAACAAAGTTAAAGTGAGTCCTTTTGACCCGAAAGACTCTAACATTAGTTAGGAAGAATGAAGAGAAATTATCCGTTAATACGTCATTAAAATTAGGTTGAAATGGTTACGCCATTTTCAACCTGATTTTAATGTCTGTTTAAGATATACGTAGTGCATAACAGAAGATTTACATCAAGCCAGCAGTTTTAATATCCCATATTGCGCACAGCAAAATCACTGAGGCAGAAAGGGTTATGATACTTTAATTTAATTTGGGAACAAGCTGCTTAGATGGCGTCCTTATAAAATTCGAGATTTCACATTTTAAGGCAGGTAGATATTTTGTATAATACTGTAATTATTCAATTATTAATGGTATATACATTAGATTTTTAGGAACCAGTGATGAAGTCAACATATAAGATTCCTTTTCAAACAAATATAATGACTGCATGTGTGGCGCAGCGGCTAAGACAGTCGCCTCGCCGCTTCGTGTCCTGGGTTCGAATCCCCCGCCAGACAACTATTTGTGTGACCCATAAATAGTTGTTCTGAGTCTGGATGTAATTTGAGTCCGTCTATTGTATGTTTGTAAAGTACCCCGCAACACAGAGATTAGATTCTTTAGCGCGGGCGTTATCTTAAAAAAAAAAATAGAATTCTATGAGGTATATGTATCTACCCTAAGCCGGCAAGCATGTATGAAGAATATAAGTACAGTAATCGAGGCAGTAGAGGTGTCCAAAGATCGTGACCAATGTAAATCCGTTTTTTTACCTACCTCTCTGAGAAACAGGCGTGAGTCTCTGTACGTACCTATATATGTATGTACATGTACCGAATGCTTAAAATAAGTACAACAAACACAAACCTATTATGTTTAACCTATTATGTTTCAGTAGTTTATTTAATTGGTGCCATAATCAATAATCATCACATCTAGTCATAAATAACGGAAAGAACCGCTATTAAATCACTTAACTTGTCATGTAGAGTCATGGTCCGTGTGCGTCAATATAATTTATTATTATCATTAAAAATAGCCCGTACAAAAAGGAAAACATAATTTATTTATATTCCGTTTTAACCCGTAACAGGACAGTTATTTTCTTTAACGACAACTCCCGATAAATTTAAATTAATCCCCGTATGACGGAGTAGTTTACAAACATATTTAAATTATAATAATATTCATTATTTATTCACGGCCATATGATCCCAAACTAAGCAAAGCTTGTACTATGGAAACCAGATAACTGATATACTACTTTTCTTTTGTAAATACATACTTATATAAATAATTACACCCAGACTCAGGACAAACAGACATGTTCATGCACACAAATATCTGTCTTGGATGGGGATCGAACCCACGACCTGCGGCGTGAAAGGCAAGTATTTATCAATCACGCCAACCGGTCCCTCAATTGACTGCGCACATGCATATGTACGTATATGTACGCGCATCTGGCATATAATTTATTTTTTACTGGCTATGCCCCGCGGTTTTACCCACGTTAAACTTCATAAATTATAGCCTGTGTTAATCCGGGGTGTCAGCTAACTCCATACCAAATTTTAATATAACCGCTCCAGCCGTTGAGACGTGAACAAGCAACAAACATACACACTCACAAACTTTAGTATACGTACGTATACGTACACGTATACGTATACGTTTGTTTTGTTTTGTTTTGTTTTGTTTTGTTTTGTTTTGTTTTGTTTTGTTTTGTTTTGTTTTGTTTTGTTTTGTTTTGTTTTGTTTTGTTTTGTTTTGTTTTGTTTTGTTTTGTTTTGTTTTGTTTTGTTTTGTTTTGTTTTGTTTTGTTTTGTTTTGTTTTGTTTTGTTTTGTTTTGTTTTGTTTTGTTTTGTTTTGTTTTGTTTTGTTTTGTTTTGTTTTGTTTTGTTTTGTTTTGTTTTGTTTTGTTTTGTTTTGTTTTGTTTTGTTTTGTTTTGTTTTGTTTTGTTTTGTTTTGTTTTGTTTTGTTTTGTTTTGTTTTGTTTTGTTTTGTTTTGTTTTGTTTTGTTTTGTTTTGTTTTGTTTTGTTTTGTTTTGTTTTGTTTTGTTTTGTTTTGTTTTGTTTTGTTTTGTTTTGTTTTGTTTTGTTTTGTTTTGTTTTGTTTTGTTTTGTTTTGTTTTGTTTTGTTTTGTTTTGTTTTGTTTTGTTTTGTTTTGTTTTGTTTTGTTTTGTTTTGTTTTGTTTTGTTTTGTTTTGTTTTGTTTTGTTTTGTTTTGTTTTGTTTTGTTTTGTTTTGTTTTGTTTTGTTTTGTTTTGTTTTGTTTTGTTTTGTTTTGTTTTGTTTTGTTTTGTTTTGTTTTGTTTTGTTTTGTTTTGTTTTGTTTTGTTTTGTTTTGTTTTGTTTTGTTTTGTTTTGTTTTGTTTTGTTTTGTTTTGTTTTGTTTTGTTTTGTTTTGTTTTGTTTTGTTTTGTTTTGTTTTGTTTTGTTTTGTTTTGTTTTGTTTTGTTTTGTTTTGTTTTGTTTTGTTTTGTTTTGTTTTGTTTTGTTTTGTTTTGTTTTGTTTTGTTTTGTTTTGTTTTGTTTTGTTTTGTTTTGTTTTGTTTTGTTTTGTTTTGTTTTGTTTTGTTTTGTTTTGTTTTGTTTTGTTTTGTTTTGTTTTGTTTTGTTTTGTTTTGTTTTGTTTTGTTTTGTTTTGTTTTGTTTTGTTTTGTTTTGTTTTGTTTTGTTTTGTTTTGTTTTGTTTTGTTTTGTTTTGTTTTGTTTTGTTTTGTTTTGTTTTGTTTTGTTTTGTTTTGTTTTGTTTTGTTTTGTTTTGTTTTGTTTTGTTTTGTTTTGTTTTGTTTTGTTTTGTTTTGTTTTGTTTTGTTTTGTTTTGTTTTGTTTTGTTTTGTTTTGTTTTGTTTTGTTTTGTTTTGTTTTGTTTTGTTTTGTTTTGTTTTGTTTTGTTTTGTTTTGTTTTGTTTTGTTTTGTTTTGTTTTGTTTTGTTTTGTTTTGTTTTGTTTTGTTTTGTTTTGTTTTGTTTTGTTTTGTTTTGTTTTGTTTTGTTTTGTTTTGTTTTGTTTTGTTTTGTTTTGTTTTGTTTTGTTTTGTTTTGTTTTGTTTTGTTTTGTTTTGTTTTGTTTTGTTTTGTTTTGTTTTGTTTTGTTTTGTTTTGTTTTGTTTTGTTTTGTTTTGTTTTGTTTTGTTTTGTTTTGTTTTGTTTTGTTTTGTTTTGTTTTGTTTTGTTTTGTTTTGTTTTGTTTTGTTTTGTTTTGTTTTGTTTTGTTTTGTTTTGTTTTGTTTTGTTTTGTTTTGTTTTGTTTTGTTTTGTTTTGTTTTGTTTTGTTTTGTTTTGTTTTGTTTTGTTTTGTTTTGTTTTGTTTTGTTTTGTTTTGTTTTGTTTTGTTTTGTTTTGTTTTGTTTTGTTTTGTTTTGTTTTGTTTTGTTTTGTTTTGTTTTGTTTTGTTTTGTTTTGTTTTGTTTTGTTTTGTTTTGTTTTGTTTTGTTTTGTTTTGTTTTGTTTTGTTTTGTTTTGTTTTGTTTTGTTTTGTTTTGTTTTGTTTTGTTTTGTTTTGTTTTGTTTTGTTTTGTTTTGTTTTGTTTTGTTTTGTTTTGTTTTGTTTTGTTTTGTTTTGTTTTGTTTTGTTTTGTTTTGTTTTGTTTTGTTTTGTTTTGTTTTGTTTTGTTTTGTTTTGTTTTGTTTTGTTTTGTTTTGTTTTGTTTTGTTTTGTTTTGTTTTGTTTTGTTTTGTTTTGTTTTGTTTTGTTTTGTTTTGTTTTGTTTTGTTTTGTTTTGTTTTGTTTTGTTTTGTTTTGTTTTGTTTTGTTTTGTTTTGTTTTGTTTTGTTTTGTTTTGTTTTGTTTTGTTTTGTTTTGTTTTGTTTTGTTTTGTTTTGTTTTGTTTTGTTTTGTTTTGTTTTGTTTTGTTTTGTTTTGTTTTGTTTTGTTTTGTTTTGTTTTGTTTTGTTTTGTTTTGTTTTGTTTTGTTTTGTTTTGTTTTGTTTTGTTTTGTTTTGTTTTGTTTTGTTTTGTTTTGTTTTGTTTTGTTTTGTTTTGTTTTGTTTTGTTTTGTTTTGTTTTGTTTTGTTTTGTTTTGTTTTGTTTTGTTTTGTTTTGTTTTGTTTTGTTTTGTTTTGTTTTGTTTTGTTTTGTTTTGTTTTGTTTTGTTTTGTTTTGTTTTGTTTTGTTTTGTTTTGTTTTGTTTTGTTTTGTTTTGTTTTGTTTTGTTTTGTTTTGTTTTGTTTTGTTTTGTTTTGTTTTGTTTTGTTTTGTTTTGTTTTGTTTTGTTTTGTTTTGTTTTGTTTTGTTTTGTTTTGTTTTGTTTTGTTTTGTTTTGTTTTGTTTTGTTTTGTTTTGTTTTGTTTTGTTTTGTTTTGTTTTGTTTTGTTTTGTTTTGTTTTGTTTTGTTTTGTTTTGTTTTGTTTTGTTTTGTTTTGTTTTGTTTTGTTTTGTTTTGTTTTGTTTTGTTTTGTTTTGTTTTGTTTTGTTTTGTTTTGTTTTGTTTTGTTATGTTTTGTTTTGTTTTGTTTTGTTTTATTTTAATTCATTTCGTTTCGTTTCGTTTCGTTTTAGCAGAATCGAGTCACTGTGAGGGTACAGTTGTCAGTGTACTTTGTAAACACCATCACCATCAGATAATCCAAAAGACGCTTACTGCTGGACCAAAGCCCCCCCAAACATCTCCACGTGTAATTAGTCATTTATGTATGCGATTATACAAACAATAACAACTTCTTTAACATTAAACCTCTTTACAGTATAACTGATAGATTATCATAGTGTTTTTTGTTCAAAGAATGCTGGCTGGCCATTTAATTAGGGACACTGAGATATTGCGTTCTAATTTCAAAATTGGAAGTTTAATACTTTTTTCTTTCTTTTCTTATTGTTTCGTGGTCGTATTGGCGGCAATCCGGATTTTTTATTTAAAGTTTTGAGAATTATTTTGAAGAAAAATGGGCAAAAATAAAAGTTGCGATCCAAAACTAGGAAAAATTATCATGAAGTTTGTCGAGCGTGGTTGGTCATACCGAAGGATAGCACAACATTTAAATTGTTCAAAAACTATGGTATACAATGCAGTCCAACATTTCAAGCGCTATAACACAGCTTTAAATGTGCCCAGAACAAAAACTATGGTATGCAATGCAGTGCAATGCAGTGCAACATTTCAAGCGCTATAACACAGCTTTAAATGTGTCCAGAACAAAAACGATGGTATGCAATTCAGTTCAACATTTCAAGCGCTATAACACAGCTTTAAATGTGTCCAGAACAAAAACTATGGCATGCAATGCAGTGCAACATTTCAAGCGCTATAACACAGCCAGAACAAAAACTATGGTATACATAAACTTTCGCCTTTATAATATTATTATGATCTTCCTCTCATACAACTATTATTACAGGTTTATTACCTAATGCGATAGTGCGGTCTCCTATAAAGTCTATAGAAATTACAAACTAGAAAACTATTAGGAACTTTCATTTACCTACATATTTATATTAAATATACATAATTTTATATGAACACCTGTTGCATACTGTTGCGTGGAATTTGCTTGTCTATATTTTCCAACTAGCACGCGCAAATTGCTTCCCGGCTTGATTAAAGTCACAATTAGCGGAATTAATACTACATATATATATATATTGACTGCCATGTATGTCAGCAAAGTAATGCCCGATTCCATTACTTATAATAAATACACATATCTTGGGGCAACTAACACACTGCCATTTTATCCCAAAACTAGGCAGAGTCTGTACTATGGCTACCAGACAACCGATAACATATCTACAGACGCCAGCACATCCAGCTACCCCAAGACATCTAACAAATACCTAATCGAGCTCATTGCACCAAGATCTGTCCTGCTGTATAATAATAATATATCTGTATAAGCTAATCTTTGCAATGTTTGCATTGTAAAAGTGATCTAATTATGTCTGTCAAACCTCGAAGCTTAATTTTATACCAGTCTTATCGTATAATCAATACAAAAAGATTACCAAATTGAGACACTTACAAAAAATCCTGGTAACAATTTGTTCTACACTAGAACTTTAGCAGTAATGATGTCCTAAGTTACAATCCCGAGTCGGGCCAAAAAGAGATTTTGGGATTTGTCTGTAAAGAAAACGATCTCAGTATCGGCCTGGAGTCTTGGAGTTGGTATTTACACTCTCGGAGTCTCCTAGAGCACGTAAAGCCGACGGTCTTGTATCTGACCTCTTCGTGTCGCTCGCTAGTCATCTCATCTGATCATGAGGGTGATGGAAGAAAGTGCCTCTGTCCTGCGCAGATGACTCTATGGCGCGGTCTCCATTGAGACTAGCCGTCGTGGGCCAGAATCGACCAGTCTTCCTGAATAATAAAAGTTTATGAGACAAAAAACGTTACCATGTACGGTATTTGAACCTAAAACACAAGGCTACCACTAGTAGTAAGGCTACCACACAACCACAGGGCCACGCGTGCAGTCTACTGAATGTTAAGTCTATGAGCGAAATATTACTTTCTACAATGGCACCAAAAATAGTAGTATTTGAAACAATCGACAAATACTTAGTTCTGTTAAAAAGAGAATGGTGAAATCCGTATTGCATACCTCCTTAGTTGTTCAGCTATATAATTTGTACCACTTGTTAAGACAACTAAGGTATTGATTTTAATGTAAGTATAATATTTTTAGAACTTGGATTTAATTAATAAAATTAATAAGAATATTTCAATAATTTTCAATAAATAAACGTAATAAAATCGTAAACTAGGTAAGTTACGTTTACAGAAATTGTCATGTGTAAAATAATACAAATGTCTAAATTATAATTAATTATTTATAAATGGGAACAACATCACAAATAAATCATATAATTATAGACTTATTAATTATACCTAAGAAAGCACAGTAGTTGCATTAAATCGTAATAATTAATGATTTAGAATAGGAACGATTTTAGTCGTCAATATTTTTTTGTTCATGGCAATTATTTATTGACAGGCAAAGACAATCTGTCAGGTATTTATTACTGTTGTGTTGATACGTGTCATCAATTTAGGAAATTTTCCTGCAGATTTCACGTGTTAAGCATCAGTTCCTCCGTACTATAATATATACCTATCTGTTGACAGTGGATTCTCGGAAGGACGCTTTATCATTTAATTAAAATTACGAGTTTGCAATGTGTTAATTGCAACATTCGCATACCCCGACTAAGAAGACATGCATTATCCGATGAGAGTGAAATTCTCAATAAACCCAATGTTGTTTTGTGCTATGTGATAATTATTGTTTGGTACTTATAGTAGGTAGGGTCTTACCCGACCTGACCCCTTCTTAGATGAAGTAATACTAAGGATAAATTAATAATAATATCAATAAACTTAATGTACTTACAAAAACAAAGAACCTATTGTTTTATTTACCTCCACTCAAAACCTCATAATAAAACCCCTCGCAACCTCACACAAATGCACACGGTTATGAACTTTGTAATTAATGGAAATAAATAACTTTTCATTATTTCAACAAATAATAGTTTTTTGCATATTCCTAACCTAACTCGCAACCCGGTTAAAGTTTTCGGGGCGGGTTCGGAATATATAAAAGACTACAAAAAGAACAACAACATTAAGGTAAATGTTGTTTCACCATAACAATGTTTATGTAAATATAATATGTAACAATCTTCATTGGTACACTAGTTAACACTAGCATTTCTTTGCAACACATCAGTAGACACACTTTGATATTTATAGTATCTTTATTACTTAGGCAGTAAGAGTGATTTTCGAACTGCAATGTATCCACGGTCATGGGGATGACCCACAGATTACCAAACGTAACCTTAAAATAAAAGTGGCTATAACTTTTATATCCCAAGTTCTAAAAATCTAAGAAATTAAAAATGCCTTTTCTATCACAATAACTACCAATTAAAACATAAAATATTCCGAAATACGAAATTTTTACTAGCGGTACTAAAGTCCCATAGAAACCTGCCGTTCGCCTTTCTTACAATACAATTGTTTAATTATATATTTTTTGATTAAAACAATATACATATAATGAAAGAAAATAGTTAATAAATAACCTAAGAAATTAAAAGCAAAAGAAGATACCTACAACTCTCATTAAGGTTTTAATACAAAGGGCATTAAATTCAATTACTGACTTTTTAACGATAAAAAGATTGACTTGATTTAATCGATCGATATTACTTAATGTTGTATAATAATTTAGTGAATTAGTGACTTATGATTAAATGGTGATTTATATGCCGGTAATGGTATAACATAGAGATACTTTTACTGACCACAATGTAATCATATTTATTACCTCATCATATCAGCCGTAAGACACCCACTGCTGGATCAAGGCTTCCCCAAAGATCTCCACAATTGCCGGTCTTGTGCTATTCGCATCCAGCGACTTCCAGCGACCCTCACAAGATCATCGTAGGGATCGTCTTGTACGGCGCCTGCCCACACTGCGTCTTCCAGTTCGTGGTCGCCACTTAAGAACCTTTCTGCCCCAGCGAGCGTCGGATTGGTAATTCTTCGGGCTATGTCGGTTACTTTGGTTCGCCTGCGGATCTATTTATTACCTATGTTTTTACAAATAAAAATGAATTGAATTCTACTAACGACATTGAGAACTTTCGTTCTCGGAAAATACTGTTTATGTTGGTTTAAATCGCATTGTAAGGCACACAACAGTGTAATATCGGGCGGCTGCCGAGTGCCGTACGTGATTTATCACACATCGGTCATCATCGGGTCCAGTGGCTGTGTCGTCGATATACATCACATACTAAACATACAACGTTAGGTTATTTAATCGCTAAAGCCATATAAAATTACCGAAGTAGAAGGCTTTGATTGATTAAGAAAACGCTTTTTATATCTTTAATTGACAACTATGCATAATTAATAGATTGTACCTAACTATTATTTACGGTTAGAAAAACTTTATTTCTCATAAAAAATTGTATACTTACGTTTTATATTTAAAAATATATACTACTCTGTCAAGAAAGTACCGGGAAAAGATCAAAAATATACAAAATGTTTGTTACTTATTCATCCAAATTTATTTTATCACCTTCAAAGTATGCTCCTTCAGAAACGATACACGTACGCCAACGAATAATCCATTCATCAAAACATTTTTTAAACGCTGCTTTCGGAATTGAGTTCAGTTCTCGCCGCGAATTCTCCTTTATGTCTTCTACCGATTGAAAATGGGTACCACGAAGTGGTAATTTGAGTTTAGGAATAAGAAAGAAGTCAACTGGAGCCATATCTGGTGAATATGGTGGTTGCTGGATGGTATTTGTTGAGCGTGTGGTCAACATTCGTACACAATGATGGCCTTCTGCGAAGGCGCATTATCGTGGTGCAAAATCCAAGAATTTTCTTTCCACAAATCTGGCCTTTTTCGTCGAATTTGCTCTCTTAAACGTCGCATAACGCGCAAATAATATTCTTTATTTACCGTTCGACCATCCGGTAAGAATTCAGAGAGCACAACACCGCGATAGTCAAAGAAAACAGTCAACTTGACTTTGACTTTTGATCGCCTTTGCGTGGTTTTTTCGGTTTCGGTTCAGTTGGAAGGCGCCACTCCGAAGTTTGTTGACTAGTTTGCATGTCAAACTCGTAAACTCACGTCTCGTCACCAGTAACAATGCGTTTCATGAATGTAGGGTCGGAATTGACTCGTTCTAACATGTCCTCAGCGACATTCATGCGATTGAGTTTTTGGAGAAAATTCAGATCTTTTGGGACTAGCCGAGCGGCAACATGTTTCATACCCAAATGATTAATTAAAATGGTACGAATCGACTCGTGAGATACAGAAAGTTCGGCGGCTATCTCTCTTAGAGTTGAATAAGGATTTTCAGTCACTATTTCCTTCACTTTTGCGATGTTAACTTCAGTTGCAGACGTTGATGGCCTACCAGAGCGAGGCAAATCTTTCATCACATCTCGACCGCTTTTGAACGCTTTGAACCACTCATAAGCTCGAGTTTTTGATAAAGTCGACTCACCGTAAGCCTTCTGTAACATTTTCACTCCGACTCCGAACACTTAATTCCATTAGCGATGCAAAATTTAAGACAAACTCTTTGTTCGACATTTTTGTCCATTATGAAATTCGCAATACACACTATATAAGATATTACTAAAATCAGCACTGTATTTAATCGAAATAACAGATACAACTCAAACTCCGCGCCAAAATGGAAAACAGTTGTGCCAATCTAACAACAACAAAAAAAAAACAAAAATTTGAATTTGGAACCATAAACAAATCATCCATTCCCGATACTTTTTTGACTGAATGTATAAACAATACCTTAACACAACCAATGAATAGACAGCAGAATCGAGTCACTGTGAGGGTACAGTTGTCAGTGTACTTTGTAAACACCATCATCATCAGATAATCCGAAAGACGCTCACTGCTGGACCAAAGCCCCCCCAAACATCTCCACAATATATATGTATAAGTGGGCAGTTCCTCTGAAAGTTGAATCGATGATCTTGAGGGTAGCACATGACTAACAATTGTGGAGATGTTTGGGGGTCTGTTCGACCACGAACCGGAAGACGCAGCGTGGGCAGGCCACCTACAAGACGATCGAATACGAAGAGCTTGTGAGGGTCGCTGGATGCGGATAGCGCAAGACCGGAAATTGTAGTGATCTTTGAGGGTCTATTTTATCTGAACTATTTCATCTGAATAACTCCATTCTCCGATCTTCACTTTAGCTTCACTTTAGCTGTATACTTTTAAGGTTTTAAGAGTTTTTTATTTGTTATTCCTTCGGTGTAAAATAAAGAGTTTATCTATCTTCTCTACTATATAAAAATAAGTCGGGTTTTCCTTCCTGACGCTATGACTCCAGAACGCACGAACCGATTTCCACGGTTTTGCATTCGTTGGAAAGGTGTCAGGCTCCGTGAGGTTTATAGCAAAGAACATTTATAAAATTTTACGTGGGTAACACCGCGGGGCACAGCTAGTCTACTATATAAAAATAAGTCGGGTTTTCCTTCCTGACGCTATAACTCCAGAACGCACGAACCGATTTCCACGGTTTTGCATTCGTTGGAAAGGTCTCGGGCTCCGTGAGGTTTATAGCAAAGAATATTTATAAAATTTAACGCGAGTAACACCGCGGGGCACAACTAGTCTATCTATAAATGAATTATTTTTTCCTTTTTGTATGGGTGATAATAATAATAGGTCTTTACCTATGAAATTGCCGTTTTGTATGAAAAAATTTAAACGAATTTTTTTCATGAATTTTTTTATTTGTATTAATCGAAGTAATCACCCATGCAATCAATGCATCTTTGCCATCGCAGTGGCAGTTTATTGATGCCCTTCTTAAAGAAATCAGCTGGACGGGAGGCAACAAATTCTTCAAAGGCATTTTGTACTGCCTCTCGGGTATTGAATTTTTTTCCCGCCAAGAAGTTATCCAAATTCTGGAAAAAGTAGTAGTCTGTAGGCGCAAGGTCTGGTGAGTAGGGCGGATGACGGAGAGCTTCCAACCCCAGTTCTTGCAACTTGGAGACCGTCTGCTGTGCAGTATGAGGTCGCGCGTTGTCGTGCAGGAGCAGCGGAGACGAGCGATTGACCAATGCTGGTTGGAGATGCGCCAGCTTCTCCATCATTGTGCTCAGTTCTTCACAGTACACATCTGCAGTAATGCTCACCCCGTTTGGTAAGAAGCTGTGATGAATCACACCGGCGCTAGACCACCAAACAGTGACCATCACTTTTCTAGGGGTAAGTTTTCGTTTAGGGCATTGTTTAGGTGCTGAACCAGGATCCAACCAACTTGCTGAGCGCTTGCGGTTATCAAACAGAATCCATTTTTCATCGCAGGTAACAATGCGGTTCAAAATTCCTTCATTTGTGTGTCTGTTGAGCAGTGCAAGGCACGTCTCGACGCGTACTTCGCGCTGGCGATCATTGAGTTCGTGGGGCACCCATTTGTCAAGCTTTTTTACCTTGCCAATTTGACGCAAATGGACCAATATTGTTTTGACGCTAACGTCGAAAGCTGCTGCTAATTCAGCCGTAGATTGTGTATCATCAGCTTCCACAACCGCCTTTAATTCGTCATTGTCGACCAAAGTCTTCGGACGACCGCGAGGTTCATTTTTCAGGTCGAAATTTCCAGAACGGAAGCGAGCAAACCAATAACAGGTGGTGCGTTGGTTTGTAGTGTTAGCTCCGTAAACGTCGTTGATGTTGCGTGCCGCTTGTGCCGCGTTGCTGCCACGACGGTACTCATATTCCATAATTACTCGAATTTTTAACGTATCCATGATGACGAAAAAGATTGAAATGCGATGAAAATGTAACACTAATCAATAAAGAAATGACTACTTTTGGAAAAAAGAATCCATGTTTTTAAAATAAAATTAATTTGAAATTAGAATTCTTAGCCAAACAAAAATTATTTTGATTTGAAATGGCCAGTACTGCAGAACGGCAATTTCATAGGTAAAGACCTAATATATTATATTCACACGGACTATGACTCAACATGACAAGATAAGTGATTTAATAGTGGTTATTTCCGTTATTTATCACTAGATGTGAAGATTATTGGTTATGGCTACACCAATTTGATGAACTACTTCGTGTAACATAATACCAGGTTTGTGTTTGTTGTACTTATACTAAGCATTCGGTACATGTACAGACGCCAGCACATCAAGCTACCACCCCTATCTGACAAATTTCCCAATTGAAAGTGAACCTTATGCTTATGTGTATAAAGTTGAAAATTTATAGAAGAAATTTGACAGATTGGGGTAGCTGGATGTGCTAGCGTCTGTACATTGACTCACGCCTGTTTCCCAGACAATGGATTTCCATTTGTCACGATCTTTGCACACCTCAACTGCCTCGATTACTGTCATTATGTACATGTACCTCATAGAATTATATTTGTTCGAAAAGGAATCTTATATGTTAACTTCGCCACTGGTTTGAATCTAGTGTAAATACCATTAATCTACCATTCATCTAATCTAACCATTAAATAAAATCGCAGGCAAGTCAAAACTGTACATTGAATATTTTTTTAAAAGGATACTTGGAGCGTGATCTGCAGTGGATATGGTAGCCAAAAATTTAGTTTTTAGAATTATTGTCTGTTTATCTGTTTGTCTGTATCTATGTCCGGGCTAAACTCAAAAAGTACTGCATGTATTTACTACAAATTTTGCATGAATATTACTAAGAGGTTGAGTCAACATATAGGCTACATATTATCACGCTATCACCTACGGGGGAGGAGCTGTGATAATTTATAAAGATTAACGCGGGTAAAACCGCGGGGCACAGCTAGTAATGAAATAATTACAATATCATACAAAATAACTACCTGCCTAAAAATGTGAAATCTTTCATTTTATAAGGACGCCATCTAAGCAGCTTGTTCCCAAATTAAATTAAATTAAAGTATTACAACCCTTTCTGCCTCGGTGATTTTGCTGTGCTCAATATGGAATATTAAAACTGCTGGCTTGATGTAAATCTTCTGTTATGCACTACGTATATCTTAAACTGTCATTAAAATTAGGTTGAAAATGGCGTAAAATTATTACGGATTTTTTTTTCTTACTAACTAATGTTACATAATGCGAACGTTTGTGAGAGTGTATGGATGGATGTTTGTTACTCTTACACGCAAAAACTACGGAACGGATTTTAATGAAACGTAATATACATTCGACCAACACATAGGCCTTACTTTTTTTCGTGTCCCGGTTTTGAATCCCGCACAGGACAACTATTTGCGTGACCCATAAATAGTTGTTCTGAGTCTGGATGTACTTTGTGTAAGTCAATTATATGTCTGTAAAGTACCCCGAGACACTGGGATTAAATTCTTTAAACGGCCCTCGGCGCCTACTTGTCAGTAGTACAAACGGCGACATATCAACATTTACATTCCCAATATAAGCTGACCTCTCATTGTATGGAAATCCTATCCTATCGTATCGTTCTAGTGTAGTTTAAAAATATTATATTTTATTTATTCATATTTAGAATACAAATCATTGATATTTCACGATTACTGTCCAATTTCCTTGTACACAAATACACCTCACACACAATTTACACAAATAACATCATTAAATAAAGGTCAAACATTCATAAATTTTGTGGGTTTTGTTACGTTCCTAAATTGAAGTAGAGTGTGAACATTATGAAAATAAATGGTAACTAAGTATGTTAAATATATGTGCAAACGTGGGACTAATTAACCAACACTGACACCTCCGTTCTTCTTCGAATGCCCTGTGACATAACTAGCCTAGCATTGTTTTTAAAATTCGTGCAGTTCCCCTATAGAACTCTCTTCCCACTTCGTCCTTGTCAGATATTTTTTTTATAAGTAAAATATGGTCACTGTTCATTGTAATCTATAATTTTATTAATTAGTATATATAAGAATTATATATAGTTACAAATATGTATGTAGGTTTAATATTAGGTGTAATATTATTTTAATTGTCAGTGGTTAGCTAAACAAAGTCATCAATGGGTTAATCGCGCCTTCGTCCAATAACAATAATAATAGTTATAATAGAAGAGAGGAAGTACAAAAATAAGTAAATCAAGGAAATTAGCTTATTATAATGCAATTGGCGGCGTTATCGCTAAAATAATTGTGTGATTGAGTGCTGTAGTACTTCTTATTTTCTTTTTTTTAAAGACAACGCCTGCACTAGGGCGTCTAATACGTGTGTCGCGGGATAGATACTTAACAAACATATAATAGACGGACATAAATTACATCCAGACTCAGAACAACTATTTATGGGTATGGCACAAATAGTTGTCCGGCGCGGGAATCGAACCCGGGACACCTAGCTGCGAAGCGACTGTCTAAGCCGCTGCGTCACACGTAAGTATGCTTTAACTAGTATTTTAATACCGATATGTTCTGTGATAACTTAGTTGAAATGTATGTGTACCTACTTAGACTAAACTCTCAGATTGGTCATAAAGTTATTTTTTTCCCAATTTCACGTGTTTAACTCGTTTTGACAATTTTCTGCTCTCTAATTTAACCCGTTCGTATTCTGTATATACTGGCGGGATTAGAGTGAAAAGATAAAATTGTGTGTCGGCAGCCTCTTAAATATTATACCCATCCGACATTAAACGATGACAATCAGACAAATATTGTCATTAATCGGCACGATTTAGACCGATCTGTTATTATAGAAACAATGGAGGGCAGGCGATTTATCGCACCCCGGCTCCGGGCGATTTAAATAATCGCTACTTTAATCACTCTTTAGGGTAATAGTTTCAATTTCTTGTAACATTGCGAACGGAACGAGATCTTTAAGTTTACTTGGACAAATCATTGTAAGTACAGACGCGTGTCTGTATATTATACCGCTGATAACTTTAGTTAATTATTTCGAGTGTTAAAACTGGGTAGTTAAGATTATTAATATTGTTTTAAGTTCATCAGGAGTCAAATCCTTGCCCGTAGGTTTGAATGCTATAGCATAAAAAAATTACACTGTATGATAAATAAAACTGTTTATATATTAATTTAAAAAGATAGCTTCATAATGTCGTATTTGTACAATTTTAATACCAAAACTATAGCCTGACCTGACAATATAGCCTATATATTTTAAGAGGGATAAATAAATTATTAAAGTTTACTAATAACAACAATCAATCCTCAAATAAGAGGAAGTCCCCGAATCCTTTGCGGGATACAGTTATCAAGCTAAATTGCCATGTCATGCCACGCCATTCCATTTTCAATTTGGTTAGTAAAATCTCATTAATGTATTTATTGTGTACAGTTCGAAGTAAACAACCTCCTATCCAGAAGATAACCCTTGTGTTTTCAATCGACTGCAAAGTCTAAATCGATCGGGACTAAACTCATTTGGCGCGCAATCGAGAACACCTTCACCTTGTAGACACTGACGAACGTAATATCGTCAGATTGCACCTGGCCATAATTACATTTCTGCGCAGATTATTTTTATTGAAGGTTCACTAAAACGAAACACTTAAGCAACTCATAGAACTCGCACCAAACAGAACATTAATTGTGTTTGACCATCTCGAAATTAATACAACATTCTACCAAACTCAGGCATTACAATCACAGAATAAATATTTCCAACTATGAAAAGATATTAACCATATACTTAGTAAGAAAGAAAGAAATTTATACAAGCAATTTATATATATATATATATACAAATTATACAGGGTGGCCGAGGTGTTGACGTTAAATCGCAAAATTTCGATACTTTGTGATGAGAAGTATCCGAATCATCCCCACGTATGTTCTACGATTTTGCGTTTTTTTGATACTTTTTAATTTTATGAGTCAAAGCCTAATTTTGAACTTTCGAATAAATTCTAAGTCAGTTCTGCATTGATTACATTAACCATACTTTTTAGGGTGTTAGGTTAAACTATGCTTATTATATATATATATATATATATATATATATATATATATATATATAATTTATTATGTATGTATTATTTATTATGTATGTTTTTGAAAAATTTTCATACTCGAGCTTACTCGGTCTTTTGTTTTACTCCTAACTCCCGCCCTGAGACCCTCAGGGAAGAGGAGGTTCGGACTCCTTATTGACAAAAACGGTGTCTCCTAAAACTTTACTTATTATAGTTACTGTGTGTATTGCTGCTTGTTTCTGTAGTATATGGACATTAACTTTAGAATCTAGCTTATCCAGATCTACCTATATTTTTGGCTACCACTCCTGTTGCGCCTATTACGATAGGTATGTTTTCTGTAGGGGTGTTCCATAATCGGGTTATTTCTGTTTTGAGTGGATGGTATTTGCTTAATTTTTCTAGTTCTTTCGGCCCTATATTATAATCTGATGGTACTGTTACGTCTATTAAATATGTTTTATTTTCTATTTTATTTATGTATTTAATGTCTGGTCTGTTATGTACTATTGTCTGATCCGTCTGTACTGGTATCTCCCACATTATTTTTGCATTATTATTTTCTTTAACCAATGGCAGCGTTAGATGTTCAAGCCACCACAGATTAGAAACCTCGAATTTATGTTTTTTTGCTAGGGTCCAAAATATGTACTGGACCAGGTTATTGTGTCGCTTTGTATAGTAAGTGCCAGCCAGTTTTTCACACCCTGATATAATGTGTTGTGTAGTCTCGTCTTTTACCAAACACATCCGGCATTTACCATCGACAGCCCTTTTAAAAATGTCTCTCTCATGTTGTTTAGTTACTACCGCTTGGTCCTGGATCGAAAATACTGCTGATTCTAATAATGGCGAAACGATTTGTTTCTTAAGCCAACAAAATGATTGTTCTTTATCTATATTTTCTTTTTCCAAGACTGCTCTATAAAATTGCCCATGAAGTGGTTTTCCTTTAATTTTGTCTATTCTGGTTTTAACTATAGCATCTTTTAATTCTTTATTTATATATTGTTCATTTTGATTTAATCCTAATTCTGTTAAGTTGTTGCATGTTTCTCTAACTATTGAATATTTATCTTTATTTCTATCGTGTCCTAATATTGCCTTAAGTATATAATCGGTTTGGGTCTGAAGATATGTTCTATATTTTATTATTTGTGTCTTATATAAAGTTTCTATACATGTGAGACCTCTTCCTCCATGTACTAAGGGTAAATATAGTCTCTCTATTTCGGCTTTCTGCTGTTGTGCTTTGTTCATTGCTAATAACTTTCTAGTTTTAACGTCTATTTTCTTCAAATCTGCAGTTTTATAATGGATTATCCCAAATGTATATAGTAAAACTGGTACCGCATAAATATTGATTGCCTTCAGTAAGTTTCGTGCGTACAGTTGTGAAGACGTTAGATATTTTACACGACGGAAGTACTCTTTTTGTATTTGCTGTCTCACTTCAGTATGATCGATTTAACCGATCGGTTCAGTAGTTATAGACGAGTTTGCACCGCGAGCTGTCATGATCACATTCCACATGGGCATGTTTCCAGAAAACCTCGGATAGCAGGAGGGCATCTGTAAAGATCAAGAATTTTGAGTAACCACTCATGCGATATGCTATCAAAGGCCTTCCGGTAGTCCACCCAAGCCATACTGAGATTCTTTTGATATCTGTGTGCATCTTCGAGTATAGCTTTGTTCATCATGAGGTGGTCTTTACAGCTCCGCACACGTCGTCTACAACCTCTTTGTTCAGGTGCTATTATGTTATTTTTATCACAATGGATGTATAATTCATTAGCCACTATAGATGTAAGAACTTTGTACATAGTTGGCAAGCAAGCTATCGGACGCCAGTTTTTAGGATCCTGGGTGTTTTCATTTTTGGGTATTAATATGACTTGACCTGTGGTGAACCAACCATCTATCGGTTCGGAACCTTTTATTATTTTATCGTATAATTTGGCTATATATTTATGCGTACTTGTTAAGAATTTAAGGTAATAGTTTTGAATTTTATCTATTCCAGGTGTCTTCCAATTTTGCGTTTTTCTAATTGCATCTTTAACTTTTGTAACATCAATTTCTTCAAACAAGTGTTGTTCTATATTTTCTTTTGCGTTATCTATGTCCGCTATCCATGTTGCTTCTTTGTTATAAGATATACTGTTTGATAGTATAGTTTTCCAAAAGTCTTGAATATTTTCTTGTGATGGGATTTGGCTAGGAATAGTTTGTGTATCACTTAGGGACCTATAAAATTTATGTTGATTATCTGCAAATAGACGGTTTTGTGTTTTTCTTAAATTCAAAGTGTCATATCGTTTAAGTCTACCTGCTTGGGTTTTAACTTTTTGTTTAAGTATCTCAAAATTGTAATTCAAATCTTCTTCATTGGTTATTCTATACTTTTCATACAGATTTTGTTTAATTCTAATCATCCTTTCTAATTTCATCTATTCTTTGCTTTATTCTTCGTTTCCACGGTGGTTCTTTTTTCGGTTTAATTATATTTGGTGGTGTATATGGTTTTTGCTGGTTAGTTATTATCAAAGTTTTAGCGGCTGCATAGATAATATTATTTATGTCACGTAATGTTTGATTTATTTCAAGTAGATTTGGTAAATAATTATTAATTTTATTTAAATTGTTCATGAACGTTTTATTGAATTTAGGTTTGGGTAAATTGGTTCTTAGTTCCATAGACGTTTCTTTAGTTTCGGATAATATTTTTAAGAATTCAATGATAATAGGATCGAAATTTTCGTTGGCCACAATTTCGTGTCTTTCTGTTTCTTCAGATGATAATAAGTTGCTCTGATGCAGGTCTGTGTCTACGGTCTCCAAAAAACTATTCGTCTGGATATGTAGTGTATTATTTTCTGGGTGTTCCGGTGCTGGTGTTTGTGCATTTTCTTATACGACAGTCGTCATTTGAGCGTTTGATGACGACTGGTCTGATTGATCAGCCCTTTGTTTAATTTCTTCCAGTAATTCCGTTGAAATACTTTTTCGTTTTAATATGCTGCGAACCTGATTTGAAAGGGTGTTTCCCGAAAAATTTCTAAATTTTAATATTCCTGCATTTCTATCTTTGAAAATTCTTTCAAATCTTTTTATATAACCTGACCCTCCACGTCTAGCTTTGTAGTAACAGAACATAAGTTCTTTCAGTTCGTTATGTGACCACGTTTGTCTTGCATCATCGTTTAATTGGCCTATGGTCAATTCCAATGCACCGGCAGAGCCAGTGGGAGACATGTCCCTACTCCGCAAAGTGTCATTGGTATTATCATAAGCTGTAATGTTTATGGATGTATGACTACCCCTTCTGTCCCTAACAGTATATTGATTTTCTAGCGAATTTGTGTTAGTTTCGCGTCTTTGCGTGTCAGCCGTAAAGTGTATCTGTTCCGCCCTACTTTTAATTTCGTCAAGGACTTCTACTGAAATACACCTACGAGATAAAATGCTGCGTACTTGATTAGAAAGCATGCTACCTGTAAATTTTCGCGTTTTTGGGTTTTCTGGATTCCTATTTTTATAAATTGTCTCTAATCTTCTAACATAGCCTGGCCCTCCTTCTCTAGCTATATAATAACACAACATGAGTTCATGCATTTCGAGATATGACCACTTTTGTCTTGCGTCATCATTAAAGAATTGTGTGGTTGATTCCAATGTACCGGTAGAGCTTGTGGAAGATAAGTCCCTACTCTGCAAAGTATCATCGGTGTGTTCATCTTCTGTGCTGTTTGAAGACCTACTTATACTCTGTCGTGTGCTACTGGTTAGCCTGCTGCTACGTCTGACACCAGCACCAGACGTACCCTGGCAATCCTCGCCCCACCAGGTTATTCTCTCCATGAACGGATTCCCTATTGATACTGCGTTTCATTCTGATCCCACGAGAAGCTAGGGACGATCGGTCAACCACGGCATTGCCCTGCGTTCACCGTGGCAAGGGTACTTGAAACCGGATTTCCCCTATTCTCCGGAGTTTGCAAACCAGCGACTAAGCTCCCTCCTAGCCATGCAGCCCTCGGCGTTTGTTGTTCCACCTTGGCTTAGGTTGTATCTCTTTTAGTCTGGTTTCTCGTCTTAGACCTTTCCGGCATGAGTAGCTCTACCGGCATAGCCCTAAGAGTCATCGATACACACAAGCCCCACCACGTCGTCAACGTAGAGATACGACGGTGGGGTAATTTATTATATTATATATATATTTAGCAAACTCGATAGGTAATAAAAAGAAAGATAACTCTTAGAATGACAAACTTATTATTTAAATAATATGATTTACAAGGTAAAATGGCAATGTGGCAGTAACACAGTATATCGTCCGTCTATCTCTGGCGATGGAACAAGAAGGCCCGTCGGCAGGCGTGCGCGCCACTCGGAGCCTCTGCGTGCCCCTCCACGTTCGATCACTCCACTTTCGATGACGTCACAAGCTCCGCCCCCTGCCTGAACTTGGACTCTGCTAACTCGGCCCCTCCTGACGGCGGTGCGCCCTCGCCCGCTGGAACATCGGGTTGCAGCTGTAGATCTCCAGATCCATGTACCTCCACTTCGACAACCAGTCACTCAGCACTAAATGGTAGACTTTCGTAGATATCGTCATTGACATCACCTGTGAAAGATATTGCCTTTGTTAGTTTTCAGAACAGGACTCAAAATATAAATTAAGAACTCGTTACTTTTATTATGTTCGGACAGAGCCCTCGGGTATATCCGGAATTCAGGGAATCGTACCGTTTGAGACGGTCTCCATCATCGCAGTGCCCTCAGCATGCGCACTGTGCAGAGCCCTCAGGATGCTTTGTAAGTACAGAGGACGTTAGAATAGGATCAATTATTGCAGTGCCCTAAGGATGCGAACCGTGCAGTGCCCTCAGGATGCACAATAGATACAAGGGAAGTTAGAATAGGATCAATTATCGCAGTGCCCTCAGGATGCACAATAAGTACATGAGACGTACCGTTCAGGATAGTCTCAATCATCGCAGTGCCCTCAGGATGCGATCAGTGCAGTGCCCTCAGGATGCACAATAAGTACAAGAGACGTACCGTTCAGGATAGTCTCAATCATCGCAGTGCCCTCGGGATGCGATCCAACAACGCAACATTAAGCGGTAACAACTAGGCTATCAGAGGGTTATAAAATAAATACACGCAGAGCGCACCATACATAGCCAAACCGCATACTCCTACTTGCAATCAAAGAATGTAGCGCACACATAAAGTGTCCACTCCCCTCGCCACAATATTTTAAGCCGCGGCTTGCACGTTCTTACCATACGATCCACGACCTTGTCTTCCTCACAAAAACTAGGTCAACCATACGGAATGGCTGGGGCACTCTGCGGCGCTCGTTCACTCAAGCATCCTGCTGCGCTCAGTTCTCTTCGACCAACCCAGTAGCGCGCTGCCGCGCAAGACGTTCCCCCAAAGATTCTCGGTTCGGACTGGCTGCTTCATATGCGATGTCGCGCACCAATGATTATACGCGAAGCACCATCACTGCCAATTAATAAATTTAAAGGTGAAGATTTTATTCAGGCTGAGCTGAACTTCTACAGGATATTAGACCAACTTTCTTGTCAAAAGTTTAGTTTCCACACGAATCATGTAAATGACGGTGCGACAGTACCTGTCAAGCTACCCATCACCGTGATGAACCTCTGCAGTTATAAAATGTTTCAAACAACTCAAGTTTCTAATCCAGTAACAAAATTAAGAGTTCTCATACATTCGTCCTTGATCTGATATAATTAAACAAGGAGTACCGAATAATGAAATAGAGTTTTGAAAAACGAGTTTTAGTTCATTAGTAGGTATCTTATCTGTACATAAGAGGTTAGAGTAATAAAAATGTCCTCCAGGCCGGGAATCGACTACGGCGGCCACTCTCAATGGAGACTAGTAAACTGCGCAGAACATATTCTAGTGCACAAATGTGTGCGCAAACACAGCAGCAGTTTCTGTTCCGTCACTCTCGTGATCCGATAGATCCAGTAGCGACACGACCGGAGAGAGGTTAAGTACAGACCGAAAGCTTTACGAGCTCTCTGAGACACGGGGGTATAATACAGCAAAATTCCAGAATTCGCACTGACATTCAGATATTTTTCTTTACGGGAACATCCCAAAATTACTTTTTGGCCCGACCCGGGATTTGAACCCAGGACTTCATTATCTGCGGTTGAACACGCTACCGCTAGATCAACGTAAATACATCAACACGAACAAGCACGAAATTATTCCAGTTGTACTCTGGTAAACTTCCAAATGGACAGTTTGGAATGGAACGTAACTTTTATCCCACGAGGTAACACACTAGCGGCGCTCTTGGGACAAGTTTCATTGAAACGCAAATAAAACAATGGGCTATATATATGGGTATACTTTCCGACAAACTGCATCAAACCTCACTATGAGATCATGTACCGGCCGTAGCATGCGTTCTGCCACATCAGCCACTCAACAGCGCAAGCTCGCAAAGACTGCTTGGCAGCACGCTGAACACCTTCCAGAGTCCACACATTTCCGGGTCCAAACTCACTGTGGACTAAGAGCATTTATTTACAAAAAGCACACTACCAAATGTGAACTCTTTTGGTTAGCTTTAATAAAAGTCTAAGCACGTGGAGTCAAAAGTACTTCAAAATAAGGGCGACAGTTTTATTTTTCACCCCTATGTGCTCATGTTCGTCATGTAACATCCCCAAAGACTCAACAGTGATCCCTTAAGAAAGTAACAAGAACCACAGTATCAATACACAGTACAAAAGGATATCATTCTGACGCCATTGAATTACTACGTAATAGAGTTTTGAAAAACGAGTTTTAGTTCATTAGTATCTTGTCTGTACATAAGAGGTTAGAGTAATAAGAATGTCCTCCAGGCCGGGAATCGACTACGGCGGCCACTCTCAATGGAGACTAGTAAACTGCGCAGAACATATTCTAGTGCACAAATGTGTGCGCAAACACAGCAGCAGTTTCTGTTCCGTCACTCTCGTGATCCGATAGATCCAGTAGCGACACGACCGGAGAGAGGTTAAGTACAGACCGAAAGCTTTACGAGCTCTCTGAGACACGGGGGTATAATACAGCAAAATTCCAGAATTCGCACTGACATTCAGATATTTTTCTTTACGGGAACATCCCAAAATTACTTTTTGGCCCGACCCGGGATTTGAACCCAGGACTTCATTATCTGCGGTTGAACACGCTACCGCTAGATCAACGTAAATACATCAACACGAACAAGCACGAAATTATTCCAGTTGTACTCTGGTAAACTTCCAAATGGACAGTTTGGAATGGAACGTAACATTTATCCCACGAGGTAACACACTACCCAAGCAGCAAAATGTGGTCTAGTAATTGTCCTGGAACCACCATTTCATAGGACTATAACGGAATAGTAAGCAATTATAACCACGGAAAAGGGCCCAATTTATAGGCGTATTTTAGCTAATTAAATATCTATAGTAGACTTGGTGAATACCATTTTGACCAATAACGGCCATATAGTTGGACTATGTAAAACTATTTTCTCCCGCGTAGCCAACTATCAGCGCTTAATGGAACCAATCACGCCAATAGTAATCTTATAGTTAGACCACGTAGAACTATTTGCTCTCGCAAAGCTAACTATGAGCGCTAAATGGAACCAAACACGACAATAACGTACACAGTGAATATCTTACAAGCTCATACAAAGTGATGTGAATTGGTGAATGTTGCTATGCACATTTGTAAAGATTAATTAATATTGATAAAGGTAAGTTATTATATTTTTATAATAAATATTATCTAGAATAAGAGTAGGGTGTTAGTTAACAATAAGTGAAGCCGTGTTTGAATGTGCATGGCGCAGGTATATTTTCGGTGAAGTGTAATAAGTTTTTTGTCAAAATTTTTAAGCGCCCCTCGAAATTCACGTTTTCATTAAGTTGAATTTTAAAATAATGTTGGTTTCAGTAAGACATACAACGAAAAGTCGCCATCTTGACAAACTTGGTCTTCCCAAATACATTAACAAACCGTTATAGGCGTACTTTGTTTAAAAATGGTAAATATCAGAACTATTGCTTGGCCATATTGTTTGGAATTAGAGTTCCGCAAATATTGTAATGTTACTCTATGTTGTTTTTAGGTACCGATGTCTTATTTTCATATTTTTGTTTAGGTGTCAGGTGTGAAAATGGTAATGTTTCTGGACGTCGATAGCTTTATAACTAAAAGGGATTTTCGAGCTTTAAAAATTGTTTGAAATATTTTCTACTTCTATTTTTGTGCTTTCCCTTGCTAACTTGGTTTATTATTTCACAGAATCGTGATCAAGACCAAATTAGTGAGATGCCAACGGTCTCTCGAGAAGATACTCGTTCAAATACTACAAGATCACTTCATTTACAACAAAACTCGGCTACTATTCAATCCGGTTCAGCAATTTTACCTGTATCTTCTTTTGTCGCGCAAAACCCTCAACTTGTCATAACAGAAGCAGAAGAAACACTGTCAGATGTCAGTTTAAATGCTCAAAATTGCGTTCTTTACAACACGGATAACCAAATACAGCCTGTCGAGGTTGGTCAAATTCCACAACTTCAACATGAAGTAAAGTCAATCAAAGAAGACATTATAACCATCATACCAAATCAAAATGCACTTTATGAAATACAAACTAACATGTGCTGAGTGCTGTGTCGAAGAGAGATTCAGAATGAATTAAACTCGTACATTAAGACGTAGATGTAGACATGTTATAAGAGATCTAAGAGAACTTGAAGAATTTGAAACAAATACATTTATTCAAAATTTCTAATAAAAAATTGAATGCCGCATGTCGTATTGTATTCTACAGCCCATTTTCTAAGATCGCTATGTAGTTGAAAATTGGAATAGTTTTCAATATCGCATTCATCTTCTTGTACAGGTTCCTCACTAACACAATCTTCCAAGTGTACATTTAAAATTGCTTTTATCGATTAAACGTTTTTTCGTGCAGAATCATTAAAATAAACATTTTGTCTTAAATTTTCACAATAACAATTTTGTACGGAACCTTCTCATATTTCTACGATTCAACAAAATCAAAATATCCGTACTGAGACTATAACCGAATTTGCAAGACCATTATAAACCAATGTTTTCTTGTTCAGGACACCACGGATATAGTTTTGGATACTAAGTATATTATATTAAACCTTTATAAGCGTGTTAAGATTATAACGATATTGGTATATACCACTATATAACCGCTCCATTTTACTGATAATTGTTCTGTAAAGTAAATTTATAAACCCTTATAAAACCAAGTAATAAATGCAAATAGTATCCAGAGTGTTTAGTTCTGTTTATCACTCTTATTGGTGTACTTTACTTATCCACTATAAGTAAAGTACACCAATAAGAGTGATAAACAGAACTAATGTTTCTTGTTAGTAGTTATAAGCATAGCTTACCAGTTTATCTGCTCTTGAGTGCGTTTACACCCTCGCGATACTTTTATAGGTCACCCAAGCTTATATTTGACTTTTAATTTCGGCCTATAAGTAATTATAAGTTAATGTATAGGAGGAGATATACTATAAGGCCCAACTAACTCCATGCTTGCTATTATAAGCGATGCAGCAAAAACTAGAACCCTTAAGAGAACATTAAAAGTGCTGGAGTCCTATAACGTCTGCACTATAGGATAATTTTGCTGCTTGGGTAGCGGCGCTCTTGGGACAAGTTTCATTGAAACGCAAATAAAACAATGGGCTATATATATGGGTATACTTTCCGACAAACTGCATCAAACCTCACTATGAGATCATGTACCGGCCGTAGCATGCGTTCTGCCACATCAGCCACTCAACAGCGCAAGCTCGCAAAGACTGCTTGGCAGCACGCTGAACACCTTCCAGAGTCCACACATTTCCGGGTCCAAACTCACTGTGGACTAAGAGCATTTATTTACAAAAAGCACACTACCAAATGTGAACTCTTTTGGTTAGCTTTAATAAAAGTCTAAGCACGTGGAGTCAAAAGTACTTCAAAATAAGGGCGACAGTTTTATTTTTCACCCCTATGTGCTCATGTTCGTCATGTAACATCCCCAAAGACTCAACAGTGATCCCTTAAGAAAGTAACAAGAACCACAGTATCAATACACAGTACAAAAGGATATCATTCTGACGCCATTGAATTACTACGTTCGCTGTCTATATTATCCGTGTCCAATTACAAGGCTTGGAAATCTGATGGACTCTTATTAGTTTAACATCAGCATCATCAGCATGTGGAATCATTATCCCCTGTCCTAATCAAAATCCTGGAAACAGTTCACTAACGCGGTACATGCGGTATTAAATCACATACAACGCTCGGTATATTTCAGAGCAATACAATCGGTAATTAGAAAAAAATACCACTACGAGATAATAGTGGGAGTAGTCAGTGAGACCAAGAAATTGTCTTACGTGTCAGTCTTTATGTGACGAGAAAATATGTAAAAAACCACATTTCTCCGTCTCGGCTACACCTGACCCTAACTCACTAGCCAGTTTTGAGATTGCTTACATGACTCTGATCTCACCTTGGTGAAACGTTTGTCCTCTGTATGACCTAGTATTTTACAAAATGTGCAAGTAACATCAGAGGATGTCTTCAGAATTAGTTTGACAACCGCGCTGCTAAGAAGTAACTTAAGAACGCTTACTTTTATTATACAGGTATTTAATGAATTGGCAAAAATAATACGAATACGTCAGATGTTAGTTCGGTATTAGCTATGGTTGCACGTTGTTTGAGTAGTCAAAGTCGTTGTCAATAGTATCACAGGGTTCTCAGCTCCTCACTCACTATAATAAGGCGTAATAACGGTATGACATTTTCTACCACATCGTGTAGTCCTTCGAGTTGAAGTATGCCTCAGCAGTGGCTACAATCTACTACACCTATACTAATGCTATTACGCAAGGCACGTGATACTGAGCGGCGCCGGTCACGGCTATCAATGCTTGACGACTTCTGATCGAATCATAAACGTCACAAACAAACCATCGCGCGACAAAATATGCGAATGGTGTAGTGCCCTGATACGGGAGCATTCCTTCAAGCAACTTCTTGATCGGCCACGTGCAATATATCGCAGCATTTTACAAATAAAATATTAAAATGTGCTTACGTAACATCATACAACACAAAAGTAAATATTTCACTTGGGGTACATTTGTTCCGTTTATTAAAGACAACGCCCGCATTAGGGAATATAATCCCTGTGTCGCGGGGTACATTACTAACATATAATAGACGGACACAAACTACATCCAGACACAGAACAACTATTTATGGGTCACACAAATAGTTATCCGGCCCGGGACTCGAACCCGCGACACGAAGCGGCGAGGCGACTGTCTTAGCCGCTGCGTCACACGTGCGGACAATGTTTACAGTTAATACACTCGGTAATAAAACAAACATACCTTGTGTAATATGTCTGGTTGGTAATCATAAAAGTCGTGAAGATAGTTCGTCTATTCATGGCCCGGAGCAAACGCTTCACACAATTTTACAGCGCTTAAATTCTCTGGAAGATAATTCCATGTTACTAAATCCGAGCGCAGACAATGCGGGTACCTCGAGCGACATGCCGGCGCGCGGCGCCAGAACCGGGCGCGCCACCGCCGCCGGTGCATTTACCGTTAGTTTCGCCGGGCGACCGACGCGTTGCTAGCCGTGCCGTGGCCTCGGACGCCGAATCATGCGCTGCAAGCGACGACAAGTCTGTGCCTCGTGCGAGGGTGATAAATTCTAGTACTAACACCGCGGCTGGCATGGTTATGAGTCAGGTAACCGAAAAGATAGTGAGTGCAATAAGTGTTATGCTGGTAAGGTCAAACAGTGTTTTATTTCAAACTATTTGGGTGTTTCGGCTACTGAAGAAATTGTTGACGCCATTCAGTCCTTAGTTCAGAGTTGTTCTAGCCATTCATTTGTGTCTAATTTTACACGATCCATCGCGTCGCTCCATAAGTGTATATAGGAGATAGATTAAAATTAGACACAAATGAATGGCTAGAACAACTCTGAACTAAGGACTGAATGGCGTCAACAATTTCTTCAGTAGCCGAAACACCCAAATAGTTTGAAATAAAACACTGTTTGACCTTACCAGCATAACACTTATTGCACTCACTATCTTTTCGGTTACCTGACTCATAACCATGCCAGCCGCGGTGTTAGTACTAGAATTTATCACCCTCGCACGAGGCACAGACTTGTCGTCGCTTGCAGCGCATGATTCGGCGTCCGAGGCCACGGCACGGCTAGCAACGCGTCGGTCGCCCGGCGAAACTAACGGTAAATGCACCGGCGGCGGTGGCGCGCCCGGTTCTGGCGCCGCGCGCCGGCATGTCGCTCGAGGTACCCGCATTGTCTGCGCTCGGATTTAGTAACATGGAATTATCTTCCAGAGAATTTAAGCGCTGTAAAATTGTGTGAAGCGTTTGCTCCGGGCCATGAATAGACGAACTATCTTCACGACTTTTATGATTACCGACCAGACATATTTATAGCAAAGTTTGCTATAGCAAAATTCTAAACTCAATAATAAATTAATAAATTTAACTAAGGATTAGCCACAGCGGTATAGCACAGGGTAGGAATCCCAATTCTGAATTTAGCAAACTCGATAGGTATTTAATAAAAAGAAAGATAACTCTTCGAATGACAAACTTATTATTTAAATAATATGATTTACAAGGTAAAATGGCAATGTGGCAGTAACACAGTATATCGTCCGTCTATCTCTGGCGATGGAACGAGAAGGCCCGTCGGCAGGCGTGCGCGCCGCTCGGAGCCTCTGCGTGCCCCTCCACGTTCGATCACTCCACTTTCGATGACGTCACAAGCTCCGCCCCCTGCCTGAACTTGAACTCTGCTAACTATATAATATATTATATTATATAATATATTTCCTATAAACAGAGGCGTGAGACAAGGAGATCCGCTCTCCACCAAGCTGTTTAATGCTGTGCTGGAGTATATATTTAGAAGATTTAAATGGGAAAACTATGGCATCAACATCAATGGTAGCCGCTTTAACCATTTGAGATTCGCTGATGATATTACTCTGCTAGAAGAAGACCCCAAAAAACTATGACTAATGCTAAAAGTTTCACAGAGAAAAGCAGAGATGTAACTAGGATTAATAATGAATGCAAGCAAAACTAAGTTGATGACCAATTCTACAGAAATAATAATAATATCTGGGGACAATGTCACACAGATCATCCTAGCCCCAAACTAAGCTAAGCTTGTACTATGGGTACCAGGCGACGATATACATACTTATATAGATAGATAAATACTTATATACATAAAAAACATCCATGACTCAGAAACAAATATTCGTGCTCATCACACAAATATTTGCACTTACCGGGATTCGAACCCAGGACCACCAGCTTCGTAGGCAGGATCACTACCAACTAAGCTACGGTGACCGTCAATCAACATAGAGGTTAACGGAAACAGGTTAGACTATGTGAAATAATATGTTTACCTAGGTCAAATAACATCTCCTGAGGACTATATGTCCAAGGAAATAAACAAAAGAATAACCTGCGGAATGAAAAAATACTGATCGTTAAAAGAATTAATGAAAAGTCAAGATTTAAGCATGCACATTAAAAGGAAGACCTTGCACTTGCTCTTGACACTTGCGTCCTCCCATGCATGACATACGGTTGTAAATCATTGGCGTTAACAAACAAGCACAGAGAAAGACTAGCTAGTACCCAAAGGGCAATGGAAAGGAGCATGCTGGGTACCAGACTTAGTGACAAAATCAGAAACTCAGAAATAAGAAGAAAAACCAAAGTTGTAGATATAATAACTCGTATAGAGCATTTAAAATGGGATTGGACTGGACAAATACTGCGCTGCAAAATAAACAAATGGAGCAAACAAGTAATCTTATGGTATCCAAGAGAGGACACCAGAAGTAAGGGGTGCCCGAAAACAAAATGGAGAGACGACATCCGTTTAACCTAGGTGCCTTACTGGACCAAAGTTGCAGAAGACAGAGATCAGTGGAGAGAGCTGGAGGAGGCCAATGCCAAGAGGCACGCCGAATTGCCAGACATACTTTAGTAAATAGGACTGAAAAATATGTATCGTTAAATGTATAGCAAATTCGGAATAAAATTTATTATTATTAACTATGCTTATTAGTCATCACCAAAAAAACTGAATCAGAAATGTTAAACAGGACGAGTAAAAAATTGAAAACTGATGTTAGGTTAAAATTACGAAAAATGTCGTAGAACATACATGGGGGTGATACGGATACTCCTCATCATAAAGTATATAAATTTTGTGTTTGTACGTCAACTCCTCGGGCACCCTGTATTTTCAAATGTCATACAACATCTCCGTTAAAGCCATGTACCTACATAAATTTGGCTCAAATTGTCTGTAGTAATGTTTTTTTTTTATTTTATATTAACCTTCATTATAATAATATATATTATTCATTGATCATAATATGATCATTGACAAGATATTTTCTTGTCTTAATAATAAAATTCTATTATGATTATTATTATTGAAATCTATAATGTTAGTTTCAATTTGTATTTAGATATAATTCATTAATGTTAGTATATTTTATAAGACATAATCTAAAAAAAAGTACATGCGGGGCAGACTTTGGGGACTGCCGATACAAGTGATTTTATTTTATTTTAAATACTCATAGTAATTGCTTCCCTCCCTAAGATAAGATTTTTTTTTTTAAATAGAACTAAATTTGGTCAGCTGTAAAAAATCTAACATAATTAAGGAAAAAAAGAGCAAAACGCCGCTAAAGAAGTTTTGAATGGCTAGTGTGAATTCAAGAAAACCTTCTGTCTTATATATAATATTCGATCAGATCACGTGTCCTGACGCGAGTTTAAATTTTTTTACCCATCCCAAAAAGTACACAACGCTACTAAAGAAATATTCACTTCAAAAATCTTACTATAAAAGAATAAAAATAAATTTATATGGAAACATAAAAAAATACAAATCCCATGGAACAAAAATAATTTTATCATAATCGATTAACAATCCCAATATTTACGATTCGAATTGAAAACCGTTCTATAACTGTTTAAATTGATCGTCATTCTATCCTAAGAACACACTAAGAATACACAACAGTGTATTTAGTAGCAAAATGTAACAATATTATTTGTGCATTATTTCGCAATTTGCTGAGTATTATCCGAGTTTAATCCCTGGAGGGCATTTACGAGTCCCCGAGTGCACCAACTGTGGCTAATCCCGACCTTCCCCGAGAGTTCAATAATGATAAATATTCTGACCACAGGCTTTTAAAGTTAGTATTATATCTTTGCTTTGGAACGTTTGCCTAGTAGCAGATATAATGTAATAGGGTATAACATAAGGATAGTAATTGAGTTGCGGTTTAATTCATATAGAATAAAAAAGCGCTTGTATAGAAAGAAAAAAAGAACTGTTTATTTGTAAGAATATAGTACAGACGCCAGCACATCCAGCTACCCCAATCTATCAAATTTCTTTTATAGATTTTCAACTTTATCACATAAGCATAAGGTTCACTTTCAAATGGGGAAATATGGTGCCAAGACAAATAGATTTGTTCATGAACAAAATATTTAAGCCGAGCAACTTTTGAATCAGAAGGCAGATTCCTTAACAACCGTATCACTACGGCTTTCCAAATTAAGTTATAAATGAACTTATAATATAATAAAAACCTATAATAACTTATAATAAAAAAAAACATACAATGCTATCTCCGGGGAGGTAGACGTATATGAGGATGGGCTACCCACTTTTAAAAAAAATGTCTTGAGTTTATTAAGTAGGCTTTAATTAGTGTTATATTAGTGTAATGTTAGTGTTTTTTTTTAATTAAGATTAATAATGTGTTTCAGTTATTTGATTGAGTTGATTCTAATACCTATGTTTAAATTTTTGTTATGTTAAAAATATGTTTAATTTCTTTGTTTTATGTAGTATATTTTATTTTATTTTTCTTTATGTGTCACTATTATGAAATTTTGCGCATGCTGTGACACCTTAAAATGTTGTGCATTTAATTATAAATTTGTACTTAATAATCTAGACGTGAGAAACAAAGTAACAACTACTGGTTGTCCAAATAAATAAATAATTACAATAATATCGTGGATTCACACGGCCATCTAATCCCAAACTAAGCGGTGCTTGTATTATGGAAACCAGATAACTGATATATTACATATACTTCTGTTCTTTTGTAAATACATACTTATTTAGATAATTACACCCAGACTCAGGACAAACAGGCATGTTCATGCACACAAATATCTGTCTTGGGTGGGAACCACACCCACGACCTGCAGCGTCAAATCTACCTACCACGCCAATTATCTTATGGGCTGTGCTTGTTAGAGTTGTCCAAACCGCCAAGTAACCGTGTCTCATGGCCATTTCAACACCATTTTGAGCATGATTGCGCGAAGCCTGTCCTTGCATCCGGCATTGTTGCGGCAGGCATATTGCTGTACCATTGCCGGATAGCTTTAATATCATTTTTATTAGTATTTGTTTTTAATATCATTAATTATTATTTGTTTTATTGTATGATTTTATTATCATTATTTCTAATTTATACATTTAATTTAATTTATTATTATGTTATTGGGTGTAACTGAAATAAATGGATTTATTATTATTATTAATGCCTGTCTTTCAATGACTACAACCAGAACCGTCAGTTAAACGTGCCCTCCACGCTTTCCGAAAGCCTCCCACCTGGACATCAATTACCGTGGCCGATCTGGAAGTCCCTAAACAGACTCTGGACTCAGGTGGGCCGAAGCAAAGAAAACATGTCTAGGTGGGGACTGTCGAACAACCCCAAAATGGACTGTATTTGCGGAGCATCGGTCCAATCCATGGCCCATCTAACAGCTTGCCCAGCCTGCCCTGCCACATGTTCATGGCACGATCTTAAAAGTGCCACAAGCAGGGCAATCAGTGTGGCCACGTTCTGGGCCACAAAAATTTGACGAGTTTGCCATCTAAACGCTAAGAAGAAGAACGTGCCCTCCAAAGCACAGAATCGGTCAAAAATTCAACCGCTTTATTGGTAATCCGTCTATAAACTGTTAATGTTTTAACCATGTCAATAACTTACGTTCCGGTCAGGAGCGCGACTAGCTATGGGTGCCTCGAATGAAGTTTTGAACAAGTAGAGAGTAAATATAATAATAATGTCCTCCCGACGGCGACCAGTCTCAATGGAGACTAGCCAATTGCACAGGAAATTTTATAGTGCCAAGTGTGTGCGCAAAGACAGGGGCACTTTGTATTCCATCATTCTCATGATCTGATGGGACGACTAGCGACACGACCGGAAAGAAGTCAGGTACAGACCCAACGGCTTTACGTGCTCTCCGAGGCACGGGGGTGTAATACCGCCAACTCCCAGACTTCGGGCTGATACTGAGAAATTTCTTTCTCCGGAAAAATCCCTTTTTGGCCCAAACCATTTTTTTTAAAGACATCGTTGCACTAGGGAGTCTAATCCCTGTGTCGCGGGTTACTTTACAAACATATAATAGACGGACACAAATTACATCACAGAACAACTATTTATGGGTCACACAAACAGTTGTCCGGCGTGGGACTCGAACCCGTGACACGAAGAGGCGAGGCGACTGTCTTAGCCGCTGAGCCACACGTGTAGACGAATTCTATGGACCAGTGCCTCTAGCACGAGTTCCTGCAGTTTACTTACTCGATCTCACGTACAGTTTCGTCCCATACATTGAGTACCAGAGTTTTAGTTCTTAATAGTTTCCGCGAATGGCGCTGGTGCTCAATGTATGGGAGGAAACTGTACGTGTGATCGAGTAAGTAAACTGCAGGAACTCGTGCTAGAGGCACAGTTGAAGGAAGTTGTGATTGGAGGCTTACAAAGAAGTCAAGGCTTACGATAGAGAAGGCTGGAAACTGATACTCCGACAAGTGCACAACACTTAAGTTAAAGGGTGAGTAATGGGGTCTGCAGATTGCGGGTTTTGGTGGCCGTCATTACACGGCCTATTGTCACGCGCCGATCACATCATCCCTGGAATCCATCCGCGGGTAAATGACAACATATGACGGGCGTTTCGGACGCCGCGGTTATTTGGGAATGTAGGAATAAAACTGCGAAGAGACTGCATAAACTAAAGCGTGTATTTTAATTCTTTTAAATTATACACAAAAGAACACAGCAAACCGCAAGTAAATCTGGTCAGAGACGAAAGAGTTGCCAGATTACTAAAATTGATATTTAATTTAAGTATTGCTACTTTACATTGAAATTAATCGTTTTAATTTTTAGTCGAGTTTAATTCTTTTTGAAGTTATACTTCTTTTGGCGCGATGGAAAAAAATGATGAGAGTGAATTTTTACGATGCGCGCGCACACCGACACCAAAAAATTTAACAGCATGAAGTTAGTTCTAGGTGGTATGAGACTGAATTTTTACGATGCGCGCGCACCGTGCGCGCGCATCGTAAAAATAACAGCATGACGTCAGTTCTTGGTGGTATGAAAATTGATAACTATGTTCAAGTTGTATATTAAGAAGTATAACTTCTAACGCGTGTACATAAGTACACACATGTTTTTTTTATATGTTTAGTGTTTTGAACTAAACAGGGGACATCACAAGTTTACTAGAACCTCCCGTTCGAAACTATTCTGCTTATTTCTTTTTGCCTTTTCTTCTCGTGAGAGCATAAGTTACATTTGTATAACAGTTGTTCAAGCCACCTAGTCAGTCACAAATCGGCATCTTTTTTTTTCAGGAAAATTATTCACACACGGCTATTTGATCCCAAACTAAGTAGAGCTTATACTATGGAAACTAGATAACTGATATACTACATACACTACTTTTCTTTTGTATCTAAATCTTATATATTAGGTCTTTACCTATGAAATTGCCGTTCTGCAGTACTGGCCATTTCAAATCAAAATAATTTTTGTTTGGCTAAGAATTCTAATTTCAAATTAATTTTATTTTAAAAACATGGATTCTTTTTTCCAAAAGTAGTCATTTCTTTATTGATTAGTGTTACATTTTCATCGCATTTCAATCTTTTTCGTCATCATGGATACGTTAAAAATTCGAGTAATTATGGAATATGAGTACCGTCGTGGCAGCAACGCGGCACAAGCGGCACGCAACATCAACGACGTTTACGGAGCTAACACTACAAACCAACGCACCACCTGTTATTGGTTTGCTCGCTTCCGTTCTGGAAATTTCAACCTGAAAAATGAACCTCGCGGTCGTCCAAAGACTTTGGTCGACAATGACGAATTAAAGGCGGTTGTGGAAGCTGATGATACACAATCTACGGCTGAATTAGCAGCAGCTTTCGACGTTAGCGTCAAAACAATATTGGTCCATTTGCGTCAAATTGGCAAGGTAAAAAAGCTTGACAAATGGGTGCCCCACGAACTCAATGATCGCCAGCGCGAAGTACGCGTCGAGACGTGCCTTGCACTGCTCAACAGACACACAAATGAAGGAATTTTGAACCGCATTGTTACCTGCGATGAAAAATGGATTCTGTTTGATAACCGCAAGCGCTCAGCAAGTTGGTTGGATCCTGGTTCAGCACCTAAACAATGCCCTAAACGAAAACTTACCCCTAGAAAAGTGATGGTCACTGTTTGGTGGTCTAGCGCCGGTGTGATTCATCACAGCTTCTTACCAAACGGGGTGAGCATTACTGCAGATGTGTACTGTGAAGAACTGAGCACAATGATGGAGAAGCTGGCGCATCTCCAACCAGCATTGGTCAATCGCTTGTCTCCGCTGCTCCTGCACGACAACGCGCGACCTCATACTGCACAGCAGACGGTCTCCAAGTTGCAAGAACTGGGGTTGGAAGCTCTCCGTCATCCGCCCTACTCACCAGACCTTGCGCCTACAGACTACTACTTTTTCCAGAATTTGGATAACTTCTTGGCGGGAAAAAAATTCAATACCCGAGAGGCAGTATAAAATGCCTTTGAAGAATTTGTTGCCTCCCGTCCAGCTGATTTCTTTAAGAAGGGCATCAATAAACTGCCACTGCGATGGCAAAGATGCATTGATTGCATGGGTGATTACTTCGATTAATACAAATAAAAAAATTCATGAAAAAAATTCGTTTAAAT
Organism: Pseudoips prasinana; assembly: GCA_951640165.1. Lineage (NCBI taxonomy): Eukaryota > Metazoa > Arthropoda > Insecta > Lepidoptera > Nolidae > Pseudoips > Pseudoips prasinana. The sequence goes on from OX621254.1 coordinate 15,022,926, forward strand.
TTTTTCATACAAAACGGCAATTTCATAGGTAAAGACCTATTAGATAATTATACCCAGACTCAGGAAAAACAGACATGTTCGTGCACACAAATATCTGTCTGTCAATCAAACCCACGACCTTCGGCGGGAAAGGTACCAACCACTACAGGTAAATGTTTTTTTTTTTTTTTATCATTTATTCTCTTAAATTATTTACATTACAAAACAATGTAACAAAATCGCCAAACTGTTGCCAGTTTGTTGGCGATATTGGCGCTCTTACATATTACTTTTATACACATTATATATTTATACCTTTTTTATATAACTATACTTTAGATAGTACTTTTATTTTAGGTACAAACCAATAATAACCAACCGGCCCGTCAAATGTAATCTTAACTATTCTGTAAACTCAGGCGTATAAAAGGCTTTGTAGGGAACATTATTTGCAGACAGTACCTACAGCTCAGCCATCACAGCGCCAGGGATTAGCATGCATGCAACATATATATAGAATGTCGACTGCGGTCACAGGATATACAACATCGCCTGGTAGGAGGATTTTCCCTTTTCGGTGGAAGCACACGATCACATATTCCTCCAAAATTAAACTGATTTGACCGCAGTCCACACGCGTGTAGCAGTGGTTAAGAAGTTATCCTCGCTACTGTCCCCCGCACTGGACAACTATTTGACAGACATACGGACACGTAGACACACAAACAGAGACTTCAATCTTATTACAATTCTTTACTTTAGGCGAGGGTAATAACTAAAGTTTCAAGAAATATTATATTTCTCTCCTTCGGTAACTTCATACTCTAAGTGTTAAAATCAGGTTTTACAGTCGAGACAGCCCTGCTAACGTTCTGAATTGAAATTCAAATAATATATTTATATTCGACTAGCTGTACCCCGCGATTTTACCCGCGTACAACTTTATAAATTTTAGCCTATGTGTTAATCCAGGGTGTCAGCTTACTCCCTACCAAATTTTATTAAAATCGCTTCAGCCGCTTAGCCGTGAAGAAGTAACAAACATACATACTCTCACAGTCACAAACTTTTGCCTTTATCTGTCTTGGGTGGGAATCGAACCCACGCCCTGCGGCAGCAAAGTACCTGAGTACCCGTTGTTGATCTGTATGTTTTTCATACACGTTTTGCAATTTCTCCGATATTTGTGAATTATTTATTATTTTAGGAGAATATTTTTGTTCAAATCTGTTAAAAAAATTAAACATAGATTGATCGGTTGCAGGAATTGAACCCAAATCGTAAAGCCTCCCAAGGATGCGGATACCACTGGTCGGACACAGAAAAATAGAGATGAATACTAATGTTTATTAGACTCTATGATCTAACTTCACCTCCGTGTACTTGTTTCCTGTATTTCGGCACATTTTTATTTCCTTCAATCTTAATTAGCGTCAGTTTGTCAGTCCCGGCGTTCATTACACAGATAATAGCTACTCATTACGCTGGAACGAACTTTGGATTGCTTACATTGTTGCTTGAAATATTACTGTTTTTTTACAATAACGTAATTTATGAGTAAGACTTTGATGTTATGTTTTTAATCCGAAGGTGTGGATAGTCAACTTTTCAACATTGCTATATAAATTAGGTAAAATTCAGAGTTTATGAAGCTTTGATATACATAGCTGTGTGACGCCATAAAATATCAGCACCCCATCTCATCCCGTGGGGGGCGTAGAAATCGAACGAGGGAATACCTACCAGAGATCGGGCAGTATCATTTTTCTGTGAACTATGACCATCAAACTGCGATCGCCAACCCGTCTGACTAGCGTGGCAATAATGGCATATCTACCCATTCTTTGGGGAGGCTTTTGTCCAGCTGTGGACGTAGTTTGGCTGACATGACGACACCTACCTGACATACATAGCTGAATTTAGATAATTCTGAGCTCATCAAGCTTTTAATTTTTTACATAGTTGCTTATTCAACCTGTTGTCAATTAGGTCTATTCATTCAAGTCAACAAATATGCATTTCGCCTAATTGATGGCAAGTGGTTAGCGTATCCCATAACACTTTCGACAGAGATGCTATCACTCACGCGTTTTCTACCCTTTTCCCAATCCTGGTAAGCCCTGGCAACCATAATATAATAACCGGCTATCGTAGGTATCCTGTGGATGCTTGGAATACCGGAGACAAACCGCAAGCTCGGATAACTAAACCCGTTCAAGAGAACTGATCTTGGTGCAATAAAGCACCTTGATTTAATTTTATTAATAAAATATTTCAACTAGACTGTAATTGTAAACATAAATTGTATTAAGTCCCGATTTTGAGTATCATTCATGAATACGTACTAACGTCAGCTTTCTCTATATTTATGCCTGAATACGGCTTCCACCATATTGTATGTGGCCTGTAACCACGTGTGGTGGATGCCGCATGCAGCTGGATGCGGGCAGCGGACCAAGACTGGCAGTTTTTAACATTCATGATGATGGCAGTGTGATGTGGAAGAGATAGTTAATTCATACCATATTCTTCTGTTCCTACATTATTTCACATTTTTAACCGACTTCAAAAGGAGGAGGTTCTCAAGTTCACCGGTATTTTTTTCTTCTTAAAGTTACATTAATTTTAATATTAAATATTGTCGGTAAAATACTGTCCTTTCACTGACTACACTTCCCATGTTCGTCTCTTTTCCGATTTCGAATGGGATCTGATCTCAGTCGAACCAGTTACGGCTAGCCATCAGAATAATACAAGCTACTGCCATTTATGACTTATACCTTAAAACCAGTAAACCTTTACTAGTTTATAGGTTCCCTATGGGATTCTTATCAATGTCATGTGAACCTTGTTTTACTTTTAAATGCTCCTGTCTCCTCCTTTCTCTGTCAGCCTTGAATTCATTTGTCTTTTATGATTCATATTAATGAGGTTCATCATCATCATCATCATATCAGCCGAAAGACGTCCACTGCTGGACAAAGGCCTCCCCCAAAGATCTCCACAATTGCCGGTCTTGTGCTATTCGCCAGCAGTTTCCAGCGACCCGCACAAGATCATCGGTCCATCTTGTAGGGGGCCTGCCCACGCCGCGTCTTCCGGTTCGTGGTCGCCACTCGAGAACCTTTCTGCCCCAACGGCCGTCGGCTCTACAAGCTATGTGCCCTGCCCACTGCCACTTCAGCTTGGCAATTCTTCGGGCTATGTCGGTGACTTTGGTTCGCCTGCGGATTTCGACATTTCTGATGCGATCCCGCAGGGAAACTCCGAGCATAGCCCTCTCCATTGCTCTTTGGGTGACCTTGAGCCTTCTAATAAGGCCCATAGTGAGCGACCACGTCTCTGTTCCGTATGTCATCACTGGCAACACACACTGGTCGAAGACTTTCGACTTGAGACACTGCGGTATTTTGGACGAGAAGATGTTACGTAGCTTCCCGAACGCTGCCCATCCGAGTTGGATTCTACGATTGACCTCCTTCTCGAAGTTGGACCTACCTAGTTGGATGGTCTGTCCTAGGTAAATATAGTTCTCTACAACTTCGAGTGCAGAGTCACCAACTTTCAATTGAGTGGGTGCAACATGGACGTTTGACATGATTTTCGTCTTATCCATGTTCATTTTCAGACCCACTTGTTGAGAGACTCTGCTGAGGTCATCGAGCATTGTACCGAGGTCTTCCATGGTCTCAGCCATGACTACGATATCATCGGCAAATCGAAGGTCAGTGATGTACTCGCCATTGACATTGATGCCAAAGCCTTTCCAGTCCAGAAGCTTGAAGACGTCTTCCAATGCAGCGGTGAACAGTTTCGGAGATATAACATCTCCCTGTCTCACGCCTCGCTGCAAGTGGATAGGTTTCGAGATCTGGTCCTGGAGTCGCACTGACATAGTGGCGTTTTCATACAAACACTTTATCACCTCAATATACCGGTAGTCAATTTGGCACCTTATGAGAGACCTCAGCACGGCCCATGTATCGATAGAATCGAAGGCTTTCTCATAGTCCACAAACGCTAAGCACAGTGGCTTGTTATACTCTTCGGTCTTCTGTATAACTTGCCGCAGCGTGTGTATGTATGGTCTATGGTGCTAAAGCCTTTTCGGAAACCGGCTTGTTCGGGAGGCTGGAAGTCGTCAAACCTGCGCGCGAGACGGTTCGTAACGACCCTCGAAAACAACTTGTAAACATGGCTCAGCACCGTGATGGGTCTATAATTCTTCAATAGGGTTTTGTCACCCTTTTTGAAGAAGAGGACCACCACACTTCTGTGCCATGCTTGTGGCGTTTGACCATCTAGTATGACGGAGTTAAATAACTTCTGAAGGGCCCGTAGGATTGGTGTACCACCCGCCTTCAGAAGCTCTGCTGTAACTCCATCATCACCAGGCGCCTTGTTGTTCTTGAGTTGTTTGAGAGCCATTCTAATTTCGTACAGGCTGACGTCCGGGATGTCTTCGGTGTAATGTCGGGTTAGTCGTGCTCTGGGATCTTAGGCATGACTTTTGACAGGTGGCTGTGTTGTCGTATATAACTGTCCGTAGAACTTCTCGATCTCTCCAAGCAACTCAGGTTTAGACGTGACGATTCTACCATCCTCAGTCTTCAGCTTAATGAGGTTACACAACTTATATTGAGTTTTAGGCACACTAATAGCGTGGACTTCTTCACTCATCTCACTTCATAGACATGTCTATGTGCCTCGGGTCTGGGAGTTTTCAATGGGTAGAAATTCTTATAGACTTAGAAAAAAAAGTAAATTTATATTCATTTTTCCAGTTATCCATAGTTCAAGCTTGATAGATTGCCCTGTGTTAAATGGCTCAGATATCTATTTATAATTTATTTAATTGTTTAATGGGGTGAGGCTCAAATGTGAACATGCATCTTATGGTTACGCGCGGTCCACCCCCGACTACACAGGATTGACCATTTAAATAAAAATATTAAAAAGTCTGATAAGCTGGTTAATATTATAAATGTGAACGTGTGTTTGTTTGGAATGTCGTAACTTATCAATTGATTTTCACGAAACATGCACACAAGTTAACTCGGTGCAGAAAAAGACATAAGGAATCTTCCATCCAGTAAAAAAATGCTGTTCTCAAGGTATTAAGTAAGTGAAGCCGTCGACATAAAGCTCTATGTAAAGGTCTGTAGGTACATGTTGAGAAACGCTCATAACAAAGCGTTGTCAATTAAACGCGTCTTCAGAACCGCCAATCAGACGCGAACATTACGCGGGTGCCGGGTATTTTGCGGCTATTCCAATTATACGTCTTATGAAATATCTGGCGACGGTTTCGCATCGCCCGCAATATCGATGCGATAGGCGATCGGAATTTTTGCTCCAATATGACTTACTTTGTGATAAGCGGAGCGGGCAGGTAACAATATTTAACCTGCCTCTGCTATACTACACTGTATCGCCGAACCTTTGTGAAGAAACCAATTGGACGCGACAATGACCCTCTTAGCCAGTCCCATTCACTCTCAATTTCTCCTGTTAGCTCTTCGTTTGACCCTTTTAGTCACTTTTTGCGACAGGGTACAGCATGGTCCAATTCTTCTACCGGGACCAAAGCTAAACGCATTTACAAGAATTAATAAAAATAGATTGAGCAATCTCATTTGTTTGCTTTTTAATAGTCATGGTCACGGGTATATCTCATCAATTGTTTTACAAACGTTTTAATGCAATGAGAAAAACGATTTTTAAGCGGATTTATAATTTTATACAATTTTCGCAATGTTATTTACTTCTCCATAGTTTAAGATAAACAGTAAATAGATATTTACATGGATATTAGAGGTATAATATCATCAAGATTGAAAGGCCTTTCCATGACCGGTCTCCATGGCTCTTAGTTGCTTTTGTATCGATAAAACGCCTTCCCCGATCCTCAATTGGATGGACGGAAGACTCGCATCTTCGCGTATTAACCTAGAATAGCAGTTAAACAGAAGGTCCCTTAAAATCGATTTCATCCATATCCCCGACAGTAAACGCCCTGAATTTAGGGTGCCTTCTGGTACAGGGTTATTAAGCTTGTAGTTTTAGTTGCTTGATTTCTAAGTTAGTAACTACTACTATGCCTACACTTTACTATACCACCCTCAACCACGCTGCCAGGGCAACCTGTTCACTACCCGTAATACAGGTTAATTCCTAGCACGGGAGTGGGGTGTTTTTCCTGGTTTCGGTTGTTTTTGTATGTAGTATTAACTATTTCCTGATGTATTTTCCATTGAATAAAGATTATTATTATATAAATATATAATATTATCTATATCTATAGATATAATAAAATCGTAGGAAAGTCAAAACTGTACATTGAATATTTTTTTTAAAGGATACTTGGGGCGTGATCTATAATCGATATCGAAGCCAACAATATAGTTTTTAGATTTTTTGTCTGTTTGTCTGTATGTATGTCGGGGCTAAACTCAAAAAGTACTGCATGGATTTAGTTCAAATTTTGCATGAATATTACTAAGAGGTCGGGTCAACATATAAGTTTCATATTATCACGCTATCACCTACGGGGGAGAATCAAGAAAGAATAATTTATAAAATTTAACGCGGGTAAACCGCGGGGCACAGCTATTTATTATAAAGCCTAACATTAAATATGTATGTTTCACATGAACAGCTGGTAATTCCGTATATATTCCATCAGTGCCACGGTTATCGCTCCGCTTAAGCCGTAGTCGCTGCCGAAGGCACCTCACGCATCCCTCCAAGAATGAGAGATATAGAGCTATCAAGGTTTTTAAATTCAATTCAGGGATCTTCAACGGAAGGACTATTCATTTATTAGAATTTTCCATTTCTTATTGGTATTCTTTTGAAAATTATATCTTCTATTGTTATGAAATGATGATAACAGAGGACTTATTTAAGCTTTTGAGCCCCCTTCTAACTGTCAGTGCTGATTAACTGTGGAACTATTTGGAATTAGATTTTACGAGCCCGTATATTCAAATTGATTCGTGTTCTTTTGATACTGTTCATTTTATTTGGCGTTATTTAACGTTTATTATTGTGAAGACATGTTTTGGATAATACTATAAAATAATTTATTTTATCGAGACCAAAATATTTATTTTATAGTTAATTTCCTTTATACTTTCAGTCAGCTATTGAAGCAACGAAAAAGAGTTCCTTTTCGTCGCCCTTTAAGTACAATTTATAGGCTTTGTCTTTTAAAAATAATATGAACTTTAAATCCTGCTTCCGACTATCCTACTAATATTATAATTGTGAAAATTTGTATATTTGAATGGTTTGGATGGATTACTCAATCATACAAAAACCAGTTAAACGGATTTGGAATGTACATGGCTGACACTGTGACTTAACACATAGGATACAATAAATTGTTTAACACGGATACAGCTAATTATAATTTAACATCAATTTCTTAATTTAGCCCAGATCTAAATGAAGTACCTAAAGGAATTTTAATTACAATTTCATGTGTCCGGTTGTCACCCAGTCACACACTTCAATCGCAATCCCAATAAGCTTCTAAAGTGTAGGGTCTCAATCGTAACTCAGTGCTAAGTGGATATAGTTATAAATGCACACCAAAGACAAATATGGAGTAATTTGCATCAAAATGGAAATAGCATGGACACAGCGGGCCTTATTGCAAAAAGCGATCTCTTCCAGGCAGCCGATATCTATCTTAACAAAAGTTCTGATAACAAATAGCCTCTGAACAAACAGCTGATCACAGAAGTGAGAATCGGAGACTCCAGATTCTGCTTATTCTGCTACCTTTATTTAAGTGGCGAAGAGTGATATTTTTCATAAAGAAAATAGGTACAGACCGACTTTTTATACAGTACTATCTATGCCCGCGACTTCGTCCGCACATTTTATGATGACTCCGCTGTTACATCAGAAAACTCGAGAGGTATCAAGAGACACTCGGATGAAACGAAGTTATTTCTTATTATTTATTATGTACAAAAAACCTGTATACACTCATCAAAATAATCGTCGCGACACCACACTGTTCAATGCGAAATAGAAATGAAAACAATATCTGGCTTGCTTTCTATAAGAGAGAGAGAGAGAGAGACAGAGAAGCATGCGCACGCCGCACAGCTGCAAAAAGTGTCGTGACAACTTTTCGTAAGATTTTTCCGTCTAGCCCCCTTTCACAACGCGCAATAAGGAACTTCGTTCCAATAATAATAATAATATCCTGGGACAATATTTACACACGCTCATCTGATCCCAAACTAAGCAGAGCTTGTACTATGGAAACCAGATAAGTTATTATAGATACATATTTTAATTTGTAAATACATACTTATATAGATAATTACACCCAGACTCAGGACAAACAGACATGTTCTTCATGCATCCAAAAATGCTCCATCGTTCTGCTCCCATCATTTCTCCAAAAATGACGAAAATTTTTCATACATCTTTTTATCCCCCTTTCGACCCTTTTTTCAGATTAAAAAGTATCCTATGTCCTTTCTCAGGTTCTAGACTATCTGTGTACCAAATTTCGTTTAAATCGGTTCAGTAGTTTTGGCGTGAAACCGCGACAAACAGACTTTATAATATTATGAAGGACTTTCGCATTTATAATATCGTCTATATATATATATATATATAAATCAATTGCTGATCGTTAGTCTCATTAAAACTCGAGAACGGCTGAACGGATTTGTCTTATCTTAGTCTTGATATGTTCGTGGAGGTCTAGGGAAGGTGTAAAAGGTGAGAAAAATTCGAATAGTTGCCAGGAAAACCCTAAAAACAGCCCTTTTCTTTTTCCCATATAAACATTTTCTAAAACAAAACTTTAGGTATTTTATTTATCGATTGAAGCAGTACGAAGTCTGCCGGGTCAGCTCGTTAAGGATAATGATTATGGATTTTCTATAATAGTTGTCAATATGATGTTTTCTGTGTGTGCAAGTGTTAACAGTGTAAGAGGTCAAGTTCAAGCTTCAACAGCGAGCAATATTTGTGTAAAAACAAGAAAAAAAATTATGGTTCGTTCAGGTATCTTCCGTGCGTTGAATAGCAATTATCAGAAGTTTAATAGAATAGGGCACATAGTCTAACCATCATAAAAAAATACTAATTCTCTTTGGGTTTTTAAACTAATCCTACTAATATTATAAATGCGAAAGTTTGTGAGGGTGTGAGTGTGTATGTTTGTTACTTCTTCACGTCCAAAGCGCTGGAGCGATTTTAATAAAATTTGGTATGGAGTTAGCTGACACCTGAATTAACACATAGGCTATAATTTATACAGTTTAATGCGGGTAAACCGCGGGGCACGGCTAGTATAAAATAAATTAAAAATTGTCTATATTAAGGTACGAACTCGATATTATTATTACGGCGTACCTTGTGTTTCTAACGACGGTCGCGCTTTAATGCTTCCACCGGATCCAATGCGCCCCAACTGAGAAGACCCAGCGAAACAAACTCAGTGCGTTTATCTAATACCGGTTTCAACACGGCCCAGTTGAGACGAAACGTTTCGATCGGTTTCGAGGACAGATGAGAATCGCTTGGTGAATATTATAGCCAACCGCAAAAGACTACACTAGATTCATTAGCTAAATATTATTATACTTTAAAGGTGTCAAGTATTTAGTTACTAGTAGATTAATCTATCCTCAGCCTAAGATTAAGTCAGGAAGCCTGCGGGCTAACCGAGTTAACCGACCCATTAAAATCGACATCTTCACCTGTTGATTGCTCTTACCAGAGACGACACTGACGTGCTCAATATCTAAACCTTTACCTAATTCCAAAATAAAAAACTGGCTATCTATCTGTTGGAAGACGTTATTATAGAAAGCAAGGGAGGGTTCCATATTCCAATAAAAAATATGTAAAATAAATTATAAATAAAAACAATATTAGTAAATATGTTGGGCTTTATTACACTTCGACCATTTAGACCGGAAGCTATTAGACCATAAAAGTTATGTCTCCATTTTCATAGACTAAAATTCGTTTAAATTATACTCTTTGGAAATAATATACATAATCTATATTGTAATTCCATAGCTGCATAGTTGAAATCAATCAATCAGAATTACGATGACAGATATCAATATTATGGGACAGTGCATTACTTAATTCCGAAATAGGATTTATTTTTTCAAAGTTTTATTTATGTTTTTGTAGTTCTACTTCATTTTCTTTATTATAGTTTAATAAATCAGGTAGGTATAAGATATGTATAACTTCGGATCATATTTACATAGATAATTCAATTGGCAAATAATATTTTATAATGATTCATACTGGATAGCTGGAAACATCCTAAAATTCTAGGGAAATTTGTATCAAAACTGAACCGGAATACTTTTCAGTAACCATGGGGGAAAAGTGTACGTTCGGGACTCGAATGCCGATCGACATTCACATGCTGAATGAGATCATCTACCGCGAGGTGAAGCACTTTCGGAATTACAAGATCTACAGACCAAACTTTGGATGTTAGTCTATTTATTTTCCCTTTATAAGTTACTATCTAATTCACCCCAACTTTGCATGATAGATGAAAGATAAATAAGTTTATAAATTAATACTCATTGTTCTTTTTTTACCCGTGTTTTGATTGACTAATTTGGACAAAAAGCAATTATGGTGATTTGCCTATAAAGCATAGCCACGTTCCCGGGGTTCCTACCATCAGGCGCCAAGAGAAGTCCACGGCAGGTTAGGTTTAGTCGGTGCGAGTCCGACATACCGGTAGACACTTTTTACGGGTGGTAAACAAAAAAGTAGTCACATAAAATCATGGACATTATTTTATATATATTAAATAGTTTTGGAACGAAGTTCCTTATCGCGCGTTGTGAAAAGGGGCTAGACGGAAATAATTCTCACGAAAAGTTGTCACGACACTTTTTGCAGCTGTGTGGCGTGCGCATGTTTCTCTGTCTGTCTCTCTCTCTCTCTCTCTTATAGAAAGCAAGCCAGATATTTTCATTTCTATTTCGCATTGAACAGTGTGGTGTCGCGACGATTATTTTTGTTGAGTGTATACAGGTTTTTTGTACATAATAAATAATAAGAAATAATTTCGTTCCATCCGGATGTCCCTTGACACGTCTCAAGTTTTTTTCTTTACTCCCGGTCTATTCAACGGTTGCCTGGAAGAGATCGCACCTAGCGATAATAATTTAAATACATACGTTATACATATGTTCACTACATATGTTCATACACAGACTCACACCTATTTCCCAGAGGGGTAGGCAGAGACAGCGGATTTGCATGTGTCACGATCTTTGCACACTTTATAATATAAGCATAATTTAAGCAACGTCTTTGTACTATGAGCACTATGCTAGGATCGCCAATCCGTCTGTCAAACGTGGCGATAGTATTTCCTCAGAAATTATGGACACTATTCCATTGTCGAGACCGTTGGTGAGGCCCTGCTGATATTCTCATCTTCGACGAAATTAAAACCGCCAATACATATCTCTTTGTATCTTCAAAGATAATCGGGGATGGTAAATAAGCAATAATTTCCACAGCTATTCCTGTGACCGGAAAATTTTATGCTGCACATGACCAACTGCGTTCAGAATCTGATGAGCAAAGGAAGAAAGTTGAAGATTACCACGCAAACGTCGCACAGACCAGAGCGAAAGGACCCAGATCGAAATACACCAGTCCTGCTACCGAAAATCAAGTGTACGTATTAAATTTTAGGGCCTATGCACACCACGTTTTTTAAGCGCGCTGTCGACGCGCGTGAGTAGCGATACAGACGCAATGCTAACGCGCGTGTGTATCGATACAAACGACAATAAACTGCTCCGTAGGATAAAAGCGATGCTAACGCGATAAAATAAAATAAAATAAAAAAGGTTTTTATTCACGTAGACTTTAAAAAAGCGCTTGTAAATAGTCAGAACATGTTTGTAGTAATATAGTTGTATACATTAGATATTATTTCTAGTAACATAGATATTTAGGTACATCTTGTATGAAAACATTTATAAAATTTATTTTATTACAGAAATGATATTTAGCTAGCTCGTATCAAGTTATTGTCAAGAGATTATGTTTAATTATCTAGTTTAAGTCTAATATTTTTACTACATATTGTCAATGGTTCTGTCTATATTAAAGGTATTATTATTATGACGGACCTTGTGTTAATAACGACGGTCGAGCTTTAATGCTACCACCGGATCCAATGCGCCCCAACTGAGAAGACCCAGCGAAACAAACTCAGTGGGTTCATCTACTACCGGTTTCAACACGACCCAGTTGAGACGGTCCGGCGAAACATACTCAAGCGGGCATGAACACGGGATTTGGTCCAATTAGAGTAATTATTTAGTAGGCAAACACAATATATGCTCGATCGGTTGTCTGAATGCTTATTATTTTAGATTATATTTAGGTATACAAAAGAAAAACTTCGAAACAATAACATTATTCATTTTGAGACAGAGTCAATAATTTTAAATTAAGTATATGATAGCAATCATTTACAGATAGTTCACGTAACACAACAGATCAGTCATGTCTATATGGGTACAAGATCTCCAGATACAAACGCGATGTTAACGCGAAGCTGACACGATACAAACGCGCGTCTGTATCACTACAAACGCGCGTTAGCATCGCGTGACGTATCGATACAGACGCGCCGGTGTGGCGTGATTTCAAAACGCGAGTCAACGGCGCGCTAAAAAAACGTGGTGTGTGTGCATAGGCTCTTAATAGTATCAATAACCCAGTTAAAATAGAACTTAGTAGGGCTAAAGAAGATGTTATACTAGATGATTAGGATAGAACGAATGGTTCTTGATTTAAAACGGGTTTTAAGTAAGTATATAGGGTTTATATAACAGACGAAGAAATAATATCCAGGTCATTATTCACACAATATGGCCAACTGATGCCAAACTAAGCAGAGCTTGTAGGTACTACGGAAACCAGATAACTGGTGTACTTACATATACTACTTTTCTTTTATAAATATAATCTGGACAAACATACATGTTTACGCACATAAATATCTGTCCTGGGTGGGAATCGAACCCACGACCTGCGGCGTGAAAGGCAAGCATTTAACAACCACGCCAACAAGCGTACATTACACATTTGTTGTTCGAAACGTGGTTACCTATGTCAGAGTTGTACGAGCCACCCAGTAGGCCTCTGACATGGCTTAACAACTATTGTCTTACAACTAAAACCGGTACCGTTAGCTTAATAACCCCTCCGATGCACGGATACGCAAAAAATTGAACCACATAAAAGGTCTTTAGACGAACAGCGTACCTAAGTGTATAGAGTCGCCAGTAAATTACCGACCTACCGACCGGCTAATATGTATCTGGCTATGAGCTATCTCCTACCAGTTTGTAAAATGTGTGAGCTTCCAGCTTCCTCATTGATATAATCGAAATTTTAAATATGCCATATTTTAAAGCATAATTGGAGCAATTTAAGGTTTCAGTCATAAAATTGGAGTAATCACAACTTCGTTACTATGATTTGTGGAATGTGTGTAAGCTGGAGACACGTTTGTCCAGCTGACACATGCCGTTGAAGTAAAACCAAAACCAGTTAACTTTATTGGGATTACCCGTAAAAATAAATTTATCAGTATCAGCCCGAAGTCTGGAAGTTGGCGATATTACATCCCCGTGCCTCGGAGAACACGTAAAGCCTGTATCTGAACACTTTCCGGTCGTTTCGCTAGGCGTCCCATCGAATCATGAGAGTGATGGAATAGAAAGTGCCCCTGTGTTTGCACACACACTTGTGCACCATAATATGTCCTGCGCAATTGGCTAGTCTCCATTGAGACTGGCCGCCGTGGCCAAAATTTGGTCGGGAGGACATTATTAATTACAATCGGTACCTTAGGTCAAGATGCATTTATTGGCACAACTATTCGGCAACGGTATATTATTAGTATTACATTCATAGTTGGTGGATTTACTGGTATCTTACTGTCCGGCTGCTGAATCCGCCTTATGAAGACTACATTTAACAACTGTGTCTCTTGATTGTTATGTGTCTATTGCAGGTATGGCTGGGACTACAAACCACTGATTCCCATGGACCGCAACGATCCACGATTCTACCAGCCCCAGAAAGAGAGCGAACATACTAAAGTCGAAGTCATCATACTCATGTCCAATCCGAGGAACAAAAAGAATCTATAGCCCAAAATTGTGAATGTTATTAAATGTGCTAACAGTGATAAGTAGCTGTCAATCCTGGAAATGAATGCAGCGGGTACAGGTTAAATTACTTTATGAGCCATCATATAAAAAAATACCTCATCATCATCATATCAGCCGGAAGATGTCCACTGCTGGACAAAGGCCTCCCCCAAAGATCTCCACAATTGCCGGTCTTGCGCTATCCGCATCCAGCGATTTCCGGCGGCCCGCACAAGATCATCGGTCCATCTTGTAGGGGAAAAAATTACCTACAAAAAATTTATTGTACCTCTTTTGAAATAAATGACCTAAGTATAGAGAAAACTGTAAAGAAAGTCACGTAATATACTTATTTCATGTTAGATTTGGCCAACTACAGAAGATAATTTTCAGGGTGGAGTTGTTACAATTTCCCTTACCTTAGATCCTTCATCACCATATCAGCCGAAAAACGCCCACTGCTTTATAAAGGGGCCCCCAAAGACAATCGCCGATCTTGCGCTACCCGTATCTGGCGGTTTCCAGCGTCCCTCACAAGATCATCGGTCCATTTTGTAGATTTTTCGCATTGCGTCTTCCGGTTCGTGGTCGCCACTCAAAAACCTTTCTGCCCCAGAGGCCATCGGTTTCGGTCGGTTAGCTTAGTTAGCTTTATTTTTAAACTAGCTGTGCCCCGCGGTTTTAACCGTGTAACTTTATAAATTATCACAGCTCCTCCCCCGTAAGCGATAGCGTGATAATTAGTAGCCTATATGTTGACCCGACCTCCTAGTAATATTCATGCAAAATTTGAAGTAAATCCATGCAGTACTTTTTGAGTTTAGCCCGGACATACATACAGACAAACAGACAAACCGACAAAAATTCTTAAAGCTATATAAATTTTTGGCTTCGATATCGATTGAAGATCAGGCCTCAAGTATCCTTTTAAAAAAATATTCAATGTACAGTTTTGACTTTCCTACGATTTTATTATATGTATAGATTAAGTAATGTGCAGCTTTAAAGTACCTTCTAATTGTGGCCACGGTCATCTATCGCTATATATGTCTCTCGACTTGATTTTTTAAAACATGTCTAATTCTCGATGTTGCACTCTTCAGGCTCAGTCTTAACAAGTTTACAATTACAAGATTCTATATAGCTGCATTATTGAAGTATGTCATAAGTCACCAACGGATAGTAACCGGCCAAGTACGAATCCGACTCAAACGTACGTTCCGCACCACTGTAGAACAATGCCACTCATCGAGCAAAACATATGAAAATATTGTTATTTGTAGTACATACAAATGGATGGAAATACACACCCTGTGAAAATTTCAGCTGTGTATTTCAATTACAAATTCAAATATCATCATTTAGGGTGTTATGCTATAATCCAACCCGTCTGCTACGCGTCCCCCACGCGTAGCAGACGGGTTGGCGATCGCAATATTATGGTCATAAAGTCAGACAAATCCAGATGCCTGTTTTCTGGTATAAGTATATTCCCTCGTACGACGTCTACACAGAATGAGTTGGATGGTGTTTTGTTTTACCGTCAGTCAAACAGCATAATTTTACCTACTCATCTTAATTTTTATATTTTACTAGCTGTGCCCCGCGGTTTTACCCGCGTTAAACTTTATGAATCATCGCAGCTCCTCCCCCGTAGGTGATAGCGTGATAATATGTACCCTATATGTTGACCCGACCTCTTAGTAATATTCATGCAAAAATTGAAGTAAATCCATGCAGTACTTTTTGAGTTTAGCCCGGACATACATACAGACAAACAGACACACAGACAAAAATTCTAAAAAGTATATTTTGGTTTTAATATCCATTGTAGATCACGCCCCAGGTATCCTTTTTAAAAAATATTCCATGTACAGTATTTACTTTGGTACGATTTTATTATATGTATAGAGTATCTTGATGATCAGCTTTCAAATTGAATACAGAAATGTTTTATCAAAGGAATCGGAATGCATAAATATTAATATAATAATAAATAAATATTTTACTGAAACATTATGACAACTGTATTTTTAATGTAGCATTCTATAGTCAGTGTAATATACAGGACTTTAGTTAATCAGTACCTGTACCCGACCTCTTTGAGGTCATGTCGCTAAGGGGACTCCATAGCGATCATGACAGTGATGGTATAGAAAGTGCTCCTGTGTTTGCGCACACACTTGTGCACTATAATATGTCCCGCGCAGATGGCTAATCTCTATTAAGTCTGGACGCCGCCGTGGGCGAAATCCGGCTATAAGAACATTATATTACTATTATTTGAACCTGCCTTCTGATTCAAAAGTTGCAGGTTCGATTCTTGCACACGACAAATATAAATGTACATGTCTATTTGTCTTAGTTTTGGTGTTTTCTGTACTATTTATATATTTACAAAAAGAAAAAGTGAATAAAAAATAAGAAAAGTGCTACCGTTGTCTAGTATCCATTGAACATGCTTTGTTTAGTTTAATCTAGGCGGCTCTGTGCGGTGAAATTTTCCTTGAGAGAAACTTTTTTTACCTTACCTCAACAACATTACAGTCTAATGATGAGACAGCCTGAATCACTGCATAATTTAGGTACAGTCATCGCCAATTAGTGAATACACTGAAACTAGAAAACCGGACCTTACTGCGCACTGTAAATTTATATCCAGCGACGCAACACGGCCTTGTGTACCTGTTAGATTGCCATCCTACAGTTATAAATATTAACAGCATGCATTACCACAAATTGCATCCTTGATGACTTGTTCCAGAGTTGCGACTTGAACTAAAATACGTAATTAGACGCAGTGAGTAGAATTGCGGTCACTGAAATTCATTATAATTATGCTCTCATCACTCTCGCAAAACATATTCGCCTGCTCTTGTATTCTGATAACAAGTTTACCTTGGCCTGGGTGTTGTATGTATTGTAAGTATAATTTATAAAAAAAAATTAAATGAGTATCTCTATCCGTTGTCTAGTACCCATAATACAAGTTTTGTTTAGTTTAGTCTACACAGTTACAAGTTTACCTTGGCCTGGGTGTTGTATAATAATAATAATAATATCTAGGGACAATGTCACACAGATCATCCTAGCCCCAAACTAAGCAAAGCTTGTACTATGGGTACCAGGCGACGATATACATACTTATATAGATAGATAAATACTTATATACATAGAAAACATCCATGACTCAGGAACAAATATTTGTGCTCATCACACAAATATTTGCACTTACCGGGATTCGAACCCAGGACCACCAACTTCGTAGGCAGGAGCACTACCAACTAGGCTAGGTGACCGTCATATGTCATATGTATTGTAAGTATAATTTATAAAATAAATTAAATGAGTATCTCTATCCATTATCTAGTATCTATAATACAAGTTTTGTTCAGTTTAGTCTACACAGTTACAAGTTTACCTTGGCCTGGGTGTTGTATGTATTGTAAGTATAATTTATAAAAAAAAATTAATGAGTATCTCTATCCGTTGTCTAGTATCCATAATAAAAGTTTTGTTTACTTTGGTCTAGATGACGCTGTAGGATATGTACTGGATATTTATTATTATTATTAAATGTTTCTTCGGTAGTTTGCGCAGCAGTAATGGATTCATTGTTATATTTAATGCCACTTAATAAACATTACTATATCATATAGAAAAATATCTTCCGCAGGAGAAATCAGCAGCATGTTTGTTTGCATGAACATGTCTGTTTGTCCTGAGTCTGGGTGTAATTTATCTATATTTACAAAAGAAAGTAGTACAAATAGTAATCAGTTATCTGGTTTCCATAGTACAAGCTCTGCTTAGTTTTGGATCAGATGGCCGTGTGTAAATAATGTAACAGTATATTATAATAGATGCATTAAATCTCAGTATAAATAGCGCGGATGATGTGTCTTTAATATTATTTACGTAAAGTACTTACATATGGGGAATTATTTTGCTCGAATCAAGCTCGTTGTCACATTTCGCTCGCTAAAGTAATGCAGATTGGGTCAGGCCCAACAATTTAAACATAGCATCTGAAGTGCCGGTGCCACAAGACTACTTATGCCTTTCTTATCTGATTTTTGCTTTTCACCTTTTATACTTATTTCTTTTTGTTCTATCTGTTTTTGGTTCCAATAAATATTTGTAATTTGTATTTGTAAAGAAAAATATGAAACAGAAAAAAAAAGAAAAAAAAAAAATTATAATAATTATTTCTTTGGGTTAGGGTAATTATTCTCTTCAAAATATTGAATACGAGTATGTCCCAATGCAATGCCAATCGGGTGCCAGTATGTTTTCCCCCGTGAGTATAGATACGTTTATAAGAGTAATCAATAAAAAAAAGCGGTCTAGTGCGAATCGGACTCGCCCATGAAGGGTTCCATAGCAGCAAGTAACAATATAAAAGTAATAATCTAAAAATTCTTGAAGTAATTGATTGCATGAAAGGGAAATTGCGGTTTATGATTTGTGACGTGTTTAAAAAACTACTTACTAGATCTCGTTCAAACCAATTGTCGGTGGAAGTTTGCAAAGTAATGTACATCATATATATTTTTTAGTTTTATCCCTCTCTTATTTTAGAAGTTACAGGGGTGGGGGGACACATTTTACCACTTTGGAAGTGTCTCGCGCGCAAACTATTCACTTTAGAAAAAAATTATATTAGAAACCTCAATATCATTTTTGAAGACCTATCCAGACACCCCACATGTCCCATACATGTGGGGTAGGTATGTGTTTTGATAAAATGTAATTTTAATAAAAAAAAATTGAGTTTCAGTTTTAAGTATGGGGAACCCCCAAAATTTAGGGTATTTTTCTATTTTCGTGTGAAAATATTAATGCGGTTCACAGTTTAACGCGGTTGATAGTTTCGGAAAAAATTGGCTGTGACATACGGACGGACAGACAGACAAGACGAATCTATAAGGGTTCCATTTTTTTACGGAACCCTAAAAAGAGTAATAATAATATAAAAAAATTAAACCCTACAAAAAGTAAATTTTGTGAGTTTGTGAGTGTATATGTTTGTTACTTCTTCTCGTCTAAATGGCTGGAGCGATTTAAATAAAATTTGGTATGGAGTTAGCTGACACCGTGCATTAACACATAGGCTATAATTTAGAAAATTTAACGCGGGAACAACTGCAGGGCACAGCTAATATACAATAAGAAAAAATAAGTTATTGGATTGTTTTTTTAGTGTTGGGCCTGGCACTGCTGTATATTGCTATGCCAAAGTCTAGGGTCACATGTCGAACAATTAACCACTAGTACACTATTAGCCATGCCAATAACTGACGAATGCAACGTTGCCATCCCGTGCAATTCAATGAAATAGACTCCGAAGCGGCTACCCGCCCCGCTCCCCAGTTGGCGGCGAGCTCGCGCTTTCAACCACACAGACCGATAATTCGTACTCGTCGGACGAGAGTACGACCGCGATCGCGTCGCGACCTCCAACGCCCTCCATGACCCTTAGTTTGCATATCGTACCGATAAAAAGCCCCCCTCAACGCGGACGGGGGGCCGCGTCATGTCATTAACGTAGAGCGAAAGTTGCACAAAACTCCCTAAAATGATGATCTCTGCCCTCTCCCCGCCAGTAATCGCCCAGAGTCGAGGTTCGAACCCCACAGGGGGTGCCCTCCGGCGCGGGTTACTTAATTTCTAGACGGCTCGAGCCCTCTGCTCGCCTCTATAGTCCGGTGAAGCAGTGAAAGCCTCCTAGGCTAACTGTAGCGTCATGTTAAAAAAAAAAAATAAAAAAAAAAAAACGCGCTTTCAACGGTTGTGTGACAGGTGATTGCACGAAAATTGGTGGCAAAACTTAAAAAAAAAACGTAAGTAATTTTTTGTTTTACATCTTTTTGTTTACAAGAATTACAAGAATTGTAATATGTTGGCTCTTTATGTCCACTTGATTAGCTTCTTTAGACATACTTATTGTATGTATGGTGTTAGTGAGTAAAAAGTTATATTAATCCAATACTTGTAGGAGGTGGTTGGTCTACAATTAACCAAACCGCTATGTCCAATAGTTAACCATGATTAACTGTGTACCAATGCCTGGTTAATTGAGTACTTATGTTGGGTTAAATTATTTTCTTTATATTTTGTTCGATACACTAGGCATTCATTCATTTTGCTATTATATCCAATTTTCTTGGAGTAGTCAGGACATTCTAATGATAAAAATGTCCCAAAAATGATTTTCTTCGCCGATATGTTGTTATACATTCTGGTTCAGAGAAAAGAGGTGCTAAAGCTTCAATATTAACCCTGCATAATCTAACCCAGCCAGTGTGGATTAAGGCCTACAACCTTGCTTTTATTAATTTACATTACATATTAAATAATTTTTCAATATTATTTGTATTTCAGGTGGGATGAACAAAAACGACAGCTAGAAAAAAAGGAGGACATAAGATTCTATGCGAAAGGCAATTGAACTGATCAATGCTGGGATGAGTATAAGAAAGGCAAGTAAGGAGTGTGAACTTAAATATCCGACAGTTAGATTGTATGTGGAGAGAAGCAAAGCGAATGCAGGAAGAACAATACGCTTAACACCTAACTATGAAGTTAACAAGATTTTTACATCAGAGGAAGAGGAAAGTTTAGTAGAATATATTGAATATTGTGCTCAAATATTAGGTCTTTACCTATGAAATTGCCGTTCTGCAGTACTGGCCATTTCAAATCAAAATAATTTTTGTTTGGCTAAGAATTCTAATTTCAAATTAATTTTATTTTAAAAACATGGATTCTTTTTTCCAAAAGTAGTCATTTCTTTATTGATTAGTGTTACATTTTCATCGCATTTCAATCTTTTTCGTCATCATGGATACGTTAAAAATTCGAGTAATTATGGAATATGAGTACCGTCGTGGCAGCAACGCGGCACAAGCGGCACGCAACATCAACGACGTTTACGGAGCTAACACTACAAACCAACGCACCACCTGTTATTGGTTTGCTCGCTTCCGTTCTGGAAATTTCGACCTGAAAAATGAACCTCGCGGTCGTCCGAAGACTTTGGTCGACAATGACGAATTAAAGGCGGTTGTGGAAGCTGATGATACACAATCTACGGCTGAATTAGCAGCAGCTTTCGACGTTAGCGTCAAAACAATATTGGTCCATTTGCGTCAAATTGGCAAGGTAAAAAAGCTTGACAAATTGGTGCCCCACGAACTCAATGATCGCCAGCGCGAAGTACGCGTCGAGATGTGCCTTGCACTGCTCAACAGACACACAAATGAAGGAATTTTGAACCGCATTGTTACCTGCGATGAAAAATGGATTCTGTTTGATAACCGCAAGCGCTCAGCAAGTTGGTTGGATCCTGGTTCAGCACCTAAACAATGCCCTAAACGAAAACTTACCCCTAGAAAAGTGATGGTCACTGTTTGGTGGTCTAGCGCCGGTGTGATTCATCACAGCTTCTTACCAAACGGGGTGAGCATTACTGCAGATGTGTACTGTGAAGAACTGAGCACAATGATGGAGAAGCTGGCGCATCTCCAACCAGCATTGGTCAATCGCTCGTCTCCGCTGCTCCTGCACGACAACGCGCGACCTCATACTGCACAGCAGACGGTCTCCAAGTTGCAAGAACTGGGGTTGGAAGCTCTCCGTCATCCGCCCTACTCACCAGACCTTGCGCCTACAGACTACTACTTTTTCCAGAATTTGGATAACTTCTTGGCGGGAAAAAAATTCAATACCCGAGAGGCAGTACAAAATGCCTTTGAAGAATTTGTTGCCTCCCGTCCAGCTGATTTCTTTAAGAAGGGCATCAATAAACTGCCACTGCGATGGCAAAGATGCATTGATTGCATGGGTGATCACTTCGATTAATACAAATAAAAAAATTCATGAAAAAAATTCGTTTAAATTTTTTCATACAAAACGGCAATTTCATAGGTAAAGACCTATTATTTTACGGTCTAACCGTAAAAGATTGCCGACGTGTTGCGTATCAAATGGCTCGAGCTAATAAAAAAAAAATACCGCAATCATGGGTCGACTTCGAAATGGCTGGAATAGAATGGTTGCGGTCATTCAGGAAGAGACATCCAGTAATTTCTCTGAGGAAACCTGAAGCATGTAGCTTGGCCAGAGCAACAGCTTTTAATAAGCACAACATTGAGTTGTTTTACGGCAATTTAAAATCTGCCATGGAAAGGCACACTAGTTTTGCAGATGGCAGTAGAGTCTATAATTTGGACGAAACTTCCACTACCACTGTACAGCGACCAGGGAAAATACTAGCACGGAAGGGCACGAACGTAGCAAAGGTTACAAGTGGCGAGAGAGGTACATTAGTGACGACATGTTGCATTGTTCATGCGATCGGGCAAGCCTTGCCACCGGCTATGGTATTTCCTAGGAAAAAATTTCAACCACACATGCTGCAAGGAGCACCACCCGGTACATTAGGTTTGGCTGCAGCTACTGGCTGGATGAATTCCAAAATATTCGTGAATGTAATGAAACATTTTATCAAGCATGTGTCAGCCTCCAAAGAAAATCCAGCCTTGTTGATAATGGACAACCATGAAAGCCATCTGTCAATTGAAGCTCTTGAACTTGCAAAATCATCAGGAGTAACTATTTTAACCCTCCATCCACATACAACGGCAAAGGTTCAACCCCTAGACGTTGGACTAAATGGCCCATTTAAGACATATTACAATACAGCTGTGGATTTATGGCTGTTGAGAAATCCGGGGCGACCTTTTACTATTTACAATGTTGCTGAGTGTGATGGTCTTGCCTATTTGAAAGCTATGACTCCTATGAACATAATAAATGCCTTTAAAAAATGTGGGATATTTCCATTCGATGATTGCATCTTCACGGAAGCTGATTTCATGCCTAGCACCGTAACGGACAGACCGTTTATTGCGCCTTCAAATGAGGCAGAAGACGACCGAATGGAAGCGGAAATAATTCTGCTCGAGAGTTCTGATCCTCGAGAAATGAATGATGAAAGATTCATGGACCAGAGATATCTTCTACCTCACCCTCTATTCTAGACGCTGAACCTGCATCTGAAGCTCCATATTGTGTACCAGTTCTATGTCCTACTCCTAATACAAACGAGAATTATCCTCATCCTTCCACTAACCAACATGACAATGTCACACTACCAATAATAAGTGCTTCCGATTCCCTAGAACAATCATCAGTTCGTACTCAAGCTGAAAGTGAACAGTTGCAGCCAACACCTTCCACAAGCCGACATAATGATCTTGCGCCACCAACGATAGAAGCTCCCAATTTGTCAACTCCATCTCCAGTATTTAATCAATCTAAAAATAACACTCTTAATAACATTTGTTTCCAACCTACTCCTTCCACAAGCCGAAACTTTATTACACCCAGGGAATTCATGCCACCAATAAAAGCAAAACCTCGCAATCCTAAAAGACATAGAACTCCAGGAAAAAGCATGATCGCGACAGATACACCCGAAAAAAATGCTTTTGAAGAGAAGAAGAAGAAGAAAGGAACTAAAAATCTAATCAAGAAAGTAAAACAAGACCTATTTAAAGAGCATAAAATCCAAAATAAGACATTAAAGACTAAGAAGAAAGTTAACATTATAGATGATAGTGATTCATCAGATGAGGAAGACTTTGTAGCTAGTGGATCGTCCTCCGGTGGAGAAGATTTCATGAGTGAAAATGAAGCTGATGATGGCGTAATCATACTCGATGGTAACTTTTTGCCATAAGCTCGAGAACCAAAGGAGCAAGAATTCGTCGCCATCTTATTTACTTTTAAGAAAACTTCTGTTTTTTACGTTGCTAAAATATTAGAAATAATAGACGACAACGACGAAGATTCTAACTTTTTTGTCAGTTTTTTAAGACTAAAAAATAGATCACTTCAAACATTTTGTGAACCTCTTGTACCTGATACTGCGGGAATACAAGTAAAAGATGTTAAATACATATTACCAAATCCTAAAATTATTGGCAGTAACCGAAGGCAAGCGTCTTTTTCATTTGACGTACATTTCGACATGTCGTTGTTGAATTTGCGTTACAGATATAAACATTTAATTTGTTTTTTTGTTGTTGTAGGTATTGTTATAAGATGACAATACCTACTTGTAAGATGTTTGATTATGAATATCTACTAATATAATTCGAAACGTTGAGACTGATTTATGTGCCAATTTTAGAAACCTAGTTGTAAGTTCATTGATAAGGTAATAATGGATCTCTCTCATTTACCTATATGCTGCAGGATAATTTTTATGTTAAGCTTAGAATTCGGTACCATCATCCTTTACCTACTACTATAGTGTTATAGAATTGCTTTGTGTTTTAGTTATTATTAAAAAAACTGCAATGTGATTACAGTGTTCATAAGAAATAATTATGTGAACAATTAGAGGTTGTTTGTTATGTTGATTTATCGTTAAGTACCATAAGGAAAAAAGTATGTTGTTGATTTTTGAGCACCACCCCCTGGTTAATAGAGTACCATGGGGTGGACACAATTAGCCAAACTCCATTTTTTTTTTAAATATTAATTTCTTTAAAATTTATTGGCAAATCAAATGTTTTTTAAATGGCAAAATGTAGCGAAATAATCCACCTCTTCGTAAATGCAGATAAAAGTAAATTAAGAACAAAAAATTACACACTATGGTGGTTAGAAATTTTTGTGGTTAACTGTTCAACAAGTCACCCTAACATTCCAATGCAAAAGTATTATAAATCAAAACACACATGCACAAGCTAACCAATTAATATTTATTCATAAGAAGTCTTCTCCTTAGCGGCGTACTGGTTCCATTTACAACCGCTCTTACGTTTAAAGTCGCTTCTCTCTAGAGGCTGGAGATGGGCAGCAGCTACACGATCCCTGTAAACAAAATATTTATCGTATGAGCATTATTAATCACTAGCTGTGCCCCGCGGTTTTACCCCCGTTAAATGTTTTAAATTATCACAGCTCCTCCCCCGTAGGTGATAGCGTGATAATATGTAGCCTATATGTTGACCCGACCTCTTAGTAATATTCATGCAAAAGTTGAAGTAAATCCATGCAGTACTTTTTGAGGTTAGACCGGACATACATACAGACAAACAGACACACAGACAAAAATTCTAAAAACTATATTTTTGGCTTCGACTTCGGTGGTAGATCACGCCCCAAGTATCCTTTTTTAAAAATATTCAATGTACAGTTTTGACTTTCCTACGATTTTATTATTATTATTTATTATAAAATCATAATAACATTAATGTCACCCGAATATTTCTTGTGATCTTTCATCTGTTAGGCGATTGGCACACTGCCCCGCATGATGTTGTAAGTATCTCCGTTTGAATAGAAAACACGCACAGTCCAACACACTGAACATGCATCTGCATGAACACGCGTGGATGCATTTTCAGTGTGTTGGACTGCGTGTGTTTTCTATACAAACGGAGATACTTACAACTAACGTTAGAACACGCACTCACACACTACGCTGCATCATGCGGGGCAGTGTGCCAATCTCCTAACGCTTAGGGAAAATTCTCGAAACTGCCGCAACGAATTTAATATTTTCCTGGTCGAATTTCAGTCACGGCGATCAGACTCAATGGAGACTGAAATCTGCGCGGGAGATATTAAGTAGCACAAGTGTTTGCGCTAACACAGGGGTACTTTCTATTCTTATTTTTATTCCCAGGATCTCGTTATCTGTGCTAAACCAACTCATTTAATCAAAACGTAACAAGATGGAGTTGGAAAACAATTGTTCCCCTTCCCTCCAGCGCGAAGCGGAAGACAATATTATAACGAGAAAGTATATCTGTAGTAGGTAGGTAGTTTGAAGGTCCCATCAATTGAGCTGTTATACAATACCATATAACAGCTCACCGTTCTCTTATTCTGACTGAATCACTTGTTCTAACTATAGGGCTTTTTAAAGTTTATGTAGATAAGAACCGATTGATAAGTAGGAAGTTAAATTTATAAAACGCTATCACCGCGATTCGATTCTCTATAGTCAATATTCTTGGAAGCCAAAGGGGTCTAAGTTTAAAACGGATGGTGGATCCTACTTAGACCGTATCAAAATTTCAAAATTTGGCGAAATGCGGCTACAAACTTATAAAACCGATCTTTTGAGGTTAAAAATAATTGACAAATACTTAACGTTCAATGTTATTTATATGTCAATTACTTTTTAGTCGATTTGATTCGATTCTATTCAGTGGACAGGGCCACTGAATCGTTGGTTAAAAGAGCAACCAAAGTTTTGCTTTCTACTTTATTCCTGTTAGATTCCAGGAATATTTACCAGAATCGCAGTGATGGTGTTTTAAATACGTAACTACTAAAATAACGCAGAAATTTTGAAATAAC
The DNA here is from genome assembly GCA_951640165.1 of Pseudoips prasinana. NCBI lineage: Eukaryota > Metazoa > Arthropoda > Insecta > Lepidoptera > Nolidae > Pseudoips > Pseudoips prasinana. The sequence continues at coordinate 15,049,490 of OX621254.1, forward strand.
ATATAAGCGTTACAATGAATTATTATGTTCCATGAAGAAATTCGCTCCGTAACCAAAAAATGCCTGAGGAAATAAAATATTGAATAGCGTCTCGTATCATAAACAATTACAATATGCTTAGGGATTATCCATTCATTTTTAAATGTTACTTGTCGCTAAAAGCATAAATTTTGTTAATACAGCCACTTAGATATCATTGGATGTTACTCCAGGCTTTTCTTCTGAATAGCTAGGTAGTGGTCTTTTGGAGAAATGTAAAAGCTGAAGGTAGTAATTGTTAATTCTAACATTTGTAATAAGTTATTAAGTTACCGGCACTCATTCAAACACACTTATAAACATAATTTATAAAAATATATTGGAACGAAGTTCCTTATCGCGCGTTGTGAAAGGGGGCTAGATGGAAAAAAATCTTACGAAAAGTTTTCCCGACACTTTTTGGAGCTGTGCGGCGTGCGCATGTTTCTCAGACTGTCTCTCTCTCTCTCTCTCTCTCTCTTATAGAAAGCAAGCCAGATATTTCCATTTCTATTTCGCATGGTATGGTGTCGCGACGATTACCTATTTTTGTTGAGTGTATACAGGGTTCTTGTACATAATAAATAATAAGAAATAACTTCGTTCCGTCCGGGTGGCCCTTGATACCTCTCAAGTTTATATTTAATTTCCCTCTACAATAGACATGTGTATATGAGGGATAGAATTCACGGCATGACTAGGAATAACATTGAAAGCAAGTGGCAAAAGACAATGGTTACGCGGTTGCGTTACAAAGTGTTATTGTTTAGTAGTATTAGTATAGAGATTAGCCGTGAGGTTTCCGGCCCAGAAATAATAACAGGGCCACCCATACCATCTCATGGGTGACGTAAAAGGTGACTTAGGAATACACCAGGTAATCGGGCAGCAGCACCAACTGTACCACCTAAATGCGGTCGCCAACTCGCTTGCGGTGACTTCGGCAAACCCCTCCAAATGGCAGTTTTAAAACCTTTGGGGGAGGCCTATGTCTAGCTGTAGGCGATATCAGTCTGATGATGTGATAGAGATTGTCGGAGCACGGAAGTACGTCGCCCGTTGCGCCTGTCGGGGTTGTGTCGGCTCAAAGTCTGGAGAACCAAACTTCGAGCCATAGAGTAGTTCTGAATAAAGCAATGGAACATGCATCTGTGTTTGCGAAAATACTAGAATATTAGTGACCACAATCCGGCCACAAACAAATTTGTTAGTATCTTAACCAACTGCGGCAATTAAATGAGAGCTAACCAGTGAACGCAAATAAACATGGAAGCATAACTTCAAGGAAACTAAGCGCAAATCTTGACCCAATATCCCAATCAAACTGTATTTGGCGAGTTATACATATTTAATTTATAGCATAGGATTTATAGGTGGATATGTTGATGGATATGTTAGTGGATTTGTTGGTGGATTTGTTGGTGGATATGTTGGTGGATTTGTTGGTGGATATGTTGGTGGATTTGTTGGTGGATTTGTTGGTGGAATTGTGGCTGGATTTGTTGGTGGATTTGTTGACGGATTTGTTGGTGGATATGTTGGTGGATTAGTTGGTCGATTTGTAGGCGGATTTGTTGGTGGATATATTGGTGGATTTGTTGGTAGATTTGTTGGTGGATTTGTCGGTGGACATGTTGGTGGATTTGTTGGTGGATTTGTTGGTGGATTTGTTGGTGGATTTGTAGGTGGATATGTTGGTGGATTTGTTGGTGGATTTGTTGGTGGATTTGTTGGTGGATATGTTGGTGGAATCGTTGGTGGAATTGTGGCTGGTTATGTTGGTGGAATTGTTGGTGGAATTGTTGCTGGATTTGTTGGTGGATTTGTTGGCGGATTTGTTGGTGGATATGTTGGTGGATTTGTTGGTGGATTTGTTGCTGGATTAGTTGGTGGATTTGTTGGTGGATTTGTTGGTGGATATGTTGGTGGGTTTGTTGGTGGATTTGTTGGTGGATTTGTGGCTGGATATGTTGGTGGAATTGTTGGTGGATTTGTTGGTGGATTTGATAGTGGATTTGTTGGTGGATTTGTTGGTGGATATGTTGGTGGATATGTTGGTGGATATGTTGGTGGATAAAATGGAATACAAATACGTCTGAGTCAGAAATGGTCGAGTATTTGTGAGAAAAACGGATACGTCACAATACATTTTAATCAGTGAACGCAAATAAACATGGAAGCATTACTTCAAGGAAACTAAGCGCAAATCTTGACCCAATATCCCAATCAAACTGTATTTGGCGAGTAGGTAATACATATTTAATTTATAGGTGGATATGTTGGTGGATTTGTTGGTAGATATGTTGGTCGATTTGTTGGCGGATATGTTGGTGGATTTGTTGGTGGATATGTTGGTGGATTTGTTGGTGGATTTGTTGGTGGATATGTTGGTGGATTTGTTGGTGGATATGTTGGTGGATTTGTTGGTGGATTTGTTGGTGGATATGTTGGTGGATTTGTTGGTGAAATTGTTGGTGGATATGTTGGTGGATATGTTGGTGGATAAAATGGAATACAAATACGTCTGAGTCAGAAATGGTCGAGTATTTGTGAGAAAAACGGATACGTCACAATACATTTTAATCAGTGAACGCAAATAAACATGGAAGCATTACTTCAAGGAAACTAAGCGCAAATCTTGACCCAATATCCCAATCAAACTGTATTTGGCGAGTAGGTAATACATATTTAATTTATAGCATAGGATTTATAGGTGGATATGTTGGTGGATTTGTTGGTAGATATGTTGGTCGATTTGTTGGCGGATATGTTGGTGGATTTGTTGGTGGATATGTTGGTGGATTTGTTGGTGGATTTGTTGGTGGATATGTTGGTGGATTTGTTGGTGGATATGTTGGTGGATTTGTTGGTAGATTTGTTGGTGGATATGTTGGTGGATTTGTTGGTGAAATTGTTGGTGGATATGTTGGTGGATAAGTTGGTCGATTTGTTGGCGGATTTGTTGGTGGATATATTGGTGGATTTGTTGGTGGATTTGTTGGTGTATTTGTTGGTGGACATGTTGGTGGATTTGTTGGTGGATTTGTTGGTGGATTTGTTGGTGGATTTGTTGGTGAATATGTTGGTGGATTTGTTGGTGGATATATTGGTGGATTTGTTGGTGGATTTGTTGGTGGATTTGTTGGTGGATTTGTTGGTGGATTTGTTGGTGGATATGTTGGTGAAATTGTTGGTGGAATTGTTGGTGGAATTGTGGCTGGATATGTTGGTGGAATTGTTGGTGGAATTGTTGGTGAAATTGTTGGTGGATTTGTTGGTGGATTTGTGGCTGGATATGTTGGTGGATTTGTTGGTGGAATACAAATACGTCTGGGTCAGGAATGGTCGAGTATTTGTGAGAAAAACGGATACGTCACAATACATTTTAATCAGTGAACGCAAATAAACATGGAAGCATTACTTCAAGGAAACTAAGCACAAATCTTGACCCAATATCCCAATCAAACTGTATTTGGCGAGTAATACATATTTAATTTATAGCATAGGATTTATATGTGGATATGTTGGTGGATATGTTGGTGGAATTGTTGGTGGATTTGTTGGTGGATTTGTTGTTGGATATGTTGTTGGATTTGTTGGTGGATTTGTTGGTGGATATGGCTTTCGTTAGGTATTTGGCGAGTAATACATATTTAATTTATAGCATAATCGGACCACGCATGCAAATAGTATGTAAATAATATGTTGGTGGATATGTTGGTGGAATTGTTGCTGGATTTGTTGGTGGATTTGTTGGTGGATATGTTGGTGGATTTGTTGGTGGATTTGTTGGTGGAAATGTTGGTGGATTTGTTGGTGGATTTGTTGGTGGATATGTTGGTGGATATAATGAAATACAAATACGTCTGGGTCAGAAATGGTCGAGTATTTGTGAGAAAAACGGATACGTCACAATACATTTTAATCAGTGAACGCAAATAAACATAGAAGCATGACTTCAAGGAAACTAAGCGCAAATCTTGACCCAATATCCCAATCAAACTGTATTTGGCGAGTAATACATATTTAATTTATAGCATAGGATTTATATGTGGATATGTTGGTGGATATGTTGGTGGATTTGTTGGTGGATTTGTTGGTGGATTTGTTGGTGGATATATTGGTATATTTGTTGATAGATTTGTTGGTGGATATGTTGGTCGATTTGTTGGCGGATTTGTTGGTGGATATGTTGGTAAATTAATTGTTCGATTTGTTGGTGGATATATTGGTGGATTTGTTGGTAGATTTGTTGGTTGATTTGTCGATGGATATGTTGGTGGATTTGTTGGTGGATTTGCCACGCCCCTGGGTTGGCTAATGCTGAACTGGATACCTACTTGCTGCAATTGACAGACACATGCACCCACTTGAATATTAACTATTTTTTATTATATTGGCAGACGTATATGTATTTGTGTGTAGAGTGTCTTTCAATGTTAGCAATAAATTTTCTTTTCTTTCTTTCTTTCTTTTCTTTTCTATTTGTTGGTGGATTTGTTGGTGGATTTGTTGGTGGATATGTTGGTGGATTTGTTGGTGAATTTGTTGGTGGATTTGTTGGTGGATATGTTGGTGGAATTGTTGGTGGAATTGTGGCTGGATATGTTGGTGGAATTGTTGCTGGAATTGTTGCTGGATTTGTTGGTGGATTTGTTGGTGGATTTGTTGGTGGATATGTTGGTGGATTTGTTGGTGGATTTGTTGCTGGATTAGTTGGTGGATTTGTTGGTGGATTTGTTGGTGGATATGTTGGTGGGTTTGTTGGTGGATTTGTGGCTGGATATGTTGGTGGAATTGTTGGTGGATTTGTTGGTGGATATTTTGGTGGATATGTTGGTAGATATAATGGAATACAAATACTGACTGATAAAGCAGTTATTGCAAATAACTTTCGAAAACATTTTGAATTTACCACTTCTGGGAATCAAACCCAGACTAGCGAGGAGGGTTGTGGCCCGGATATTTTTCACGTTACGGCGGTGGACGTTTCATCCGTAATCACGGACATGAAGCGTGGAAAGTCTCCGGGTCACGACGGTCTTAGTATAGAACATTTGGTGTATGCGGGCCCCTATATTTGTGACGTATTATCACATTTATTTAATCTCTGCGCTCGTCATTGTTATTTACCAGCAGATCTCATAAAAACGTTGGTTATTCCTATTACCAAGAATAGAACGGGAGATGCTTCGAGTATGGCCAACTATAGGCCTATCTCATTAACGACGATAGTGGCCAAGGTGCTTGAACGCTTGTTACACAAATAACTGAGTCCTTCACTGCATATTGATGATGGACAATTTGGCTTTAGACATAAGTTATCCACGGATATGGCTATCTTCTCACTCAAACAGGTTGTTAAGTATTATGTCAGTCAAAAAACAAGTGTCTATGCTTGTTTTCTTGACCTTAGCCGTGCTTTTTGATTCCATAAATCATGAACTCTTATGGTCAAACCTAAACAACACTGAAGTATCGTCCAATGTCGTTGGACTACTAAGATACTGGTATCGCCATCAGTCTAACAGCGTTAAATGGGCAGGAATCATATCCGAGGATTACAGGCTGTCTTGTGGTGTCAGACAGGGGGGAATGACCTCTCCGGACCTGTTTAACCTATACATGAATGACTTGATCGTGAAACTGAGTAAAACTCCGGTTGGTCTCAAGCTGGGTGACCGATATGTCAATAACCTGAGCTTTGCTGATGATATGGTTATCATCAGTCCATCATTAAAAGGCTTGCAGAAGCTGGTAGGCATTTGCGAAAGGTATGCTAAAGACCATGATCTGACGTACAATGCAAAAAAAACAGATCACATCATATTTAGGTCGGGAAGAGGTCCTACGAAGGTGCCACCCGTGCAAATTGATGGACAAGTTATTAAGATAGTAGAAAAGTTCAGGTATCTTGGACACATCCTAACCTCCAACCTAAAAGACGATGCTGATATAGAGCGCCAGCGCAGATCGCTCTCGATTATAGGAAATATGATAGCAAGGCGCTTTTACAAAGCGGCTTGGGATACGAAAGTGCATTTGTTCCAAGCATATTGCCAGAGTTTGTACACGTGTCAACTTTGGACGGTGTATACTGCAAGATCACTGGATAGCATTAGAGTGCAATATAACAATATATTCCGACAGCTTATGGGCTTAACTCGCTACTGTAGTGCCTCCGGTATGTTTGCGGAAGCTAGAGTAAACACATTTAATGCTATCCAGAGAGCTCGTATTGCATCGTTCATGGACCGAATCAGCAATTGTAGCAATAGTATAATTATAGAATTATACGACAGACTATGTGCCACTGGTACTTATAGACAATGGCTAGCAATAGCTGCCTAGTAGGTAGTGATAATTTATTTTACTATTAGTGATAATTTGTCTTTTTTTTTATCAAATTATTTATTTAATGTATATTGTTGTATGGATCTTGAGTCTGAAATAAAGAAATATTATTATTATTATTATTAAATACGTCTGGGTCAGAAATGGTCGAGTATTTGTAAGAAAAACGGATACGTCACAATACATTTTAATCAGTGAACGCAAATAAACATGGAAGCATTACTTCAAGGAAACTAAGCGCAAATCTTGACCCAATATCCCAATCAAACTGTATTTGGCGAGTTATACATATTTAATTTATGGCAAAGGATTTATAGGTGGATATGTTAGTGGATTTGTTGGTGGATATGTTGGTGGAATTGTGGCTGGTTATGTTGGTGGAATTGTTGGTGGATTTGTTGGTGGATTTGTTGGTGGATATGTTGGTGGAATTGTTGGTGGATTTGTTGGTGGATTTGTTGGTGGATATGTTGGTGGATTTGTTGGTGGATTTGTTGGTGGATATGTTTGTGGAATTGTTGGTGGAATTGTAGCTGGATATGTTGGTGGATTTGTTGGTGGATATGTTGGTGGATTTGTTGGTGGATTTGTTGGTGGATTTGTTGGTGGATATGTGGCTGGATATGTTGGTGGAATTGTCGGTGGATTTGTTAATGGATTTGTTGTTAGATTTGTTAGTGGATTTGTTGGTGGATATGTTGGTGGATTTGTTGGTAGATTTGATGGTGGATTTGTTGGTGTATATTTTGGTGGATTTGTTGGTAGATTTGTTGGTAGATATGTTGGTCGCTTTGTTGATGGATTTGTTGGTGGATATGTTTGTGGATTTGTTGGTAGATTTGTTGGTGGATATGTTGGTGGGTTTGTTGGTGGATTTGTTGGTGGATTTGTTGGTGGATATATTGGTGGATTTGTTGGTGGATTTGTGGCTGGATATGTTGGTGGAATTGTTGGTGGATTTGTTAGTGGATATGTTGGTGGATTTGTTGGTGGATATGTTGGTGGATATGTTGGTGGATATGTTGGTAGATATAATGGAATACAAATACGTCTAGGTCAGAAATGGTCGAGTATTTGTGAGAAAAACGGATACGTCACAATACATTTTAATCAGTGAACGCAAATAAACATGGAAGCATTACTTCAAGGAAACTAAGCGCAAATCTTGACCCAATATCCCAATCAAACTGTATTTGGCGAGTTATACATATTTAATTTATAGCATAGGATTTATAGGTGGATATGTTGGTGGATTTGTTGGTAGATATGTAGGTCGATTTGTTGGCGGATTTGTTGGTGGACATATTGGTGGATTTGTTGGTAGATTTGTTGGTGGATATGTTGGTCGATTTGTTGGCGGATTTGTTGGTGGATATGTTGGTGGATTAGTTGGTCGATATGTTGGCGGATTTGTTGGTGGATATCAGGATCAGTTCGGTGCGCGCGCGCTCTGCGTACGGTCGTGTCATAGTAAACGTGTGTACCTACTACTACTACAAATTAAAAAAAAAAATGGTTCAATGCAAAAAGTGCAAACTATTTGTGTCAGTAACCAAAGATGATATTGTGAAGTGTAAAGGTGGATGTGAGACAATCTTCCACAAAAAGTGTGTGCAGCAGAGTAATAAACACTTCCTGCAAACGGAAATTTGTGATAGCTGTTATAAATCCAAAACGAGTCCCATTCAGCCAGTGTTAGACCCGAAAATCATGGTGAATCTCGATGAATCATCAGGCGAGAAGGTCCTAGCTGAAGTCAATAGAAAGTTGGAGATACTTTACAACTTCAAAAAAAAAATTGACGACCTCACTAAAAGCGTCGAATTTTATGCCAAAATGTATCAGTCTTTGATAGAATACAAAGAGGAATCTAAAAAGAAAATCAAATCAATGGAACAAAAAAACGTTTATCTTGAAAAATATAATACGGCCCTGGAAGAAAGGGTGCAAGAATTGGAGCTACGAGAAAAAGAAAAAAACTTGGAAATACACGGATTAGAGATGGAAAAGAACGAGAATACCAAAATAGTGATAGCAAAACTAGCACAAAAACTTGATTTGGACCCACATGATATTCAAGATGCACAGAGGGTAGGTCAGGAAAAACCGGATGGGGACAGGCCTAGGACTATTCTTGTCACGCTACGATCCAGAAGTGCCCGCAATGGATGGATGTTAGCAAAAAAAAAATAATAAGACGTTAACAAATAACAAAGTATACGGTAACGGCAGTGAGAAACGCATTTATATTAATGAGGATTTGCCGAAGTATAAACGGCAATTACTGTGGATCGTACGAAATGATCTAAAACAAAAAGGTTTTAAATATATCTGGGTTCAAAACAACAGTATTTTAGTAAAAAAAAATGACACTGAGAAAAAGATTTATAACATCAAATCGGAAGATGACTTAAAACAATTTCAAGATTAAAAGTAAATATCTATACGTACATAGCGCGGCGAGTACACACTACGTGAATTTTATTGTTAACATTCGACCAAATAGATTGTTTATCCACCGATGTTGAATACAAAAGATACTACGATATAAAACAATTAAGCAAGGAACTGGACGAAACTAAAGGCCACACACACATTTTTCATCTAAATATAAGGTCACTTAGAAAATATTTCAACGAATTACAAGTTTTGTTACAAGAAAACAAATATAAAATCGATTTTATAATATTAAGTGAAATAAATATTAAGAAGGAAGAACTATCCTTTTATAATATATTCGGATATAATACATTTATCCTTACGAGAGAAAATTCCAGAGGAGGAGGTATATTAATATATGTAAAACATGGACTTAATTTTGAAGCTCAAACAGTGCGAACTGCTACCCTGGAAATGATCCATGGACAACTGAAAACAAAATCAAGAAATACACATATAATTGCTGTATATAGACCACCTAACACAAATAAATCCCAATTTGTGGACGAGTTGGAAACTACCCTAAAATCAGTCTCAGCCAATGATAACGTTCTTGTGATTGGCGACACCAATATAGACATCTCGTATGCCACCGAAAACCCAAGTACTAGAAAATACAAAAACACCTTGTGTAGTTACGGCCTACAGTGTGCTATACCGAGTTCAGAGATAACACGAGAAGCGATCGTGGACGGCCGGCTTGAAACATCAACATTGGATCACGTATGGGTGAGAGCGGGATGCAGCGAGTTTGGCGCCTTGTCGTACGTACTGGAAACACACATCTCTGATCATCACGCCGTTGGAATAGTGCTAGACTTGCGAGGAAGTTATTATAGCACAGATACAAAACGGGACAGCTGTAGCTGTATGAGAGAAATTATAAGTGACGAGAAAGTTAAACAGAAACTTCATGCTTATGACTGGACGCAACTGCTTGAAATAGCGTGCCCGTTAACTTTGTTTCAGACATTATGTACAGTGTTCAACGAGATATATAAGGAAAGTACCGTTGTGGTCAAAAAGAAAAATAAAAGGAAAAAAGAGCCATGGATAGATAATTATCTGTTCAGAATGTTAAACCGTAGGGATTATTTATTTAGAATATGGAGATCCGACCCAAAGAATATGAACAAACGATTAGAATACACAAAATTTAGAAATAAGATTAATAAGCTAGTAAACGAGGCGAAAAATAAATATAGACAATTACAAATAAAAGAATGTAATGGAGATTTTAGGAAAATTTGGTCAAATATTAATATGTGGCTGGGTCACAACAAAACTAGTCTTGATAATGTGATACTTAGATATTTAGGTAAAACGGAAAGTATTAGTCAAATTTGTACAAATTTTTCAAAAACTTTTACTGAAGAAATACAAAGTATTAAACATACATGTAGCGTTAAATTTCTAGACAGACATAATTATGTGAAGCCAAGTAATGTTTCCTTCAGATATAAATCAGTAACGCCAGTGGAAATAGAAAAAAATATTAATCTGCTATCATGTGAAAAAGCACCTGGATTCGATGGGATAAGGGTAAAAGATATTAAATACGTGCGAAAACAATTAAGTCCTATTATAGCATAATTCATGAATATGTGCCTAACCAACGGCTTATATCCCAATGAATTAAAAATCGCACTAATACGCCCCCTTTATAAGTCTGGTAGTCACTTAGAATATGTCAATTACAGGCCGATAGCCATTCTATCGGTTATTGATAAAATTATAGAAAAAAATATTGTAGGCCAAATTAGTAAATTTTTAGAGAGTAATAATATTCTTTCAGACAGTCAGCATGGCTTTCGGAAAGGACGTAGTACTGTCTCGGCTTTGACGGACTTTGCGGACTATGTTAATGAATCATTAGACTCTGGTAAACAACTGATCTCACTTTTTATTGATTACAAAAAAGCATTTGACACACTGGATCACGACACATTATTACAGGCTATGGATGAATGTGGGATACGTGGACCCACTAATAACTGGTTCAAAAACTACCTGTTTAATAGGAAAATACGTACGACCATTGCAGGAGAGACTGGCGACGCGGCATCTGTGCAGTTAGGTGTGCCGACTGGTTCAGTGTTCGGGCCGGTCGGTTACGTGATGCATGTGAACAGTGTGTCAAATATTGTAAATAAGTGTCGGGTGTATGTATATGCAGACGATATTTTAATAGTATACGGCTCAAGGAATATATCGGAAGTAAAAAAAAATATAGAGGAAGATTTTGAAAATATCACCAAATGGGCCCACGACAACGGGATCATATTAAACCTGTCAAAAACTAAGTGCATGCATATACACTCGCCATATAACCATCGAGCTAAGAGTACTCAAAAAGAGGACCTGACAGTAATTGGCCATACATACGAGTGTCTTCATAATAATAAAATCAGCTGCACCTGTAGTGAGATAGAATATGTTGAAACATTTAAATACCTTGGCCTTACTATTGACACAAACTTTAATTGGAAAATTCACGTCGCACATACTTGTAACCGACTAAGGTCCGTATTAGGGAAATTTTACCAACTGAACCGAATATTAAATAAACATACGTTGCGAGTCGTATATTACGCATTGGCCGAATCACTTATAAGTTACTGTTTAATTGTTAATGGAAGAACATTCAAAACATATTTAAATGAGATAAAAAATTTACAGTTAAGATTAATTAAATTCCTAGTTAGTAATAAAGTAAAACAAAAATGTAATCAGGACTACGACAAATTATTCCCTATTTGTAAACTATTGCCAGTAGATACTAAAATAAATTATTTGATAGCATTAGAATATTATTATAGCGATACGTATAAAACTCCTGTTGAAAATAAATATAATACAAGGAGAGTTATAAATAAAAATCTCGTTCAACCAAAGGTGACCAATTATTATGGAAAACGAACTTCAAAATTTTTAATACCACATATTTTCAATAAATTACCGATATTGAGACAAACACCTAAAATAAGTATTAGTAGTTTAAAATTAAAGTTGAGGGATTTACTTCTCGATGGTGGAGAGGGGTCATCTGAGACCTGAGGCATTGTTCATGCCTACAGACGATGGGTCTGTCAAATGTACCTAGCCTTAAGTATGTCCTAAATATGTAAAATTAAAATGTAGATGTATGTAGGTTAAGATTTATTGTACTACAAGAGCGCGTTACTCGCCATTAAACGTAACAGTTTGGCGAGATTACTTATATGTTATACAATTGTAAAAAAATATATGTAAATAAATAAAAAAAAAAAAATATATATATATATTGGTGGATTTGTTGGTAGATTTGTTGGTGGATTTGTCGGTGGACATGTTGGTGGATTTGTTGGTGGATTTTTTGGTGGATTTGTTGGTGGATATGTTGGTGGATTTGTTGGTGGATATGTTGGTGGATTTGTTGATGGATTTGTTGGTGGATTTGTTGGTGGATATGTTGGTGGAATTGTTGGTGGAATTGTTGGTGGAATTGTTGCTGGAATTGTTGCTGGATTTGTTGGTGGATTTTTTGGTGGATTTGTGGCTGGATATGTTGGTGGAATTGTTGGTGGATTTGTTGGTGGATTTGTTGGTGGATATGTTGGTGGATTTGTTGATGGATATGTTGGTGGATTTGTTGGTGGATTTGTTGCTGGATTAGTTGGTGGATTTGTTGGTGGATTAGTTGGTGGATATGTTGGTGGGTTTGTTGGTGGATTTGTTGGTGGATTTGTGGCTGGATATGTTGGTGGAATTGTCGGTGGATTTGTTGGTGGATTTGTTGGTAGATTTGTTAGTGGATTTGTTGGTGGATTTGTTGGTGGATATGTTGGTGGATTTGTTGGTAGATTTGATGGTGGATTTGTTGGTGTATATGTTGGTGGATTTGTTGGTAGATTTGTTGATAGATATGTTGGTCGCTTTGTTGATGGATTTGTTGGTGGATATGTTTGTGGATTTGTTGGTAGATTTGTTTTGTGGATTTGTTGGTAGATTTGTTGGTGGATATGTAGGTGGGTTTGTTGGTGGATTTTTTGGTGGATTTGTTGGTGGATATGTTGGTGGAATTGTTGGTGGATTTGTTGCTGGATTAGTTGGTGGATTAGTTGGTGGATTTGTTGGTGGATATGTTGGTGGATTTGTTGGTGGATATGTTGGTGGATATGTTGGTGGATATGTTGGTGGATATAATGGAATACAAATACGTCTGGGTCAGAAATGGTCGAGTATTTGTGAGAAAAACGGATACGTCACAATACATTTTAATCAGTGAACGCAAATAAACATGGAAGCATTACTTCAAGGAAACTAAGCGCAAATCTTGACCCAATATCCCAATCAAACTGTATTTGGCGAGTTATACATATTTAATTTATAGCATAGGATTTATAGGTGGATATGTTGGTGGATTTGTTGGTGGAATTGTGGCTGGATATGTAGGTGGAATTGTTGGTGGATTTGTTGTTGGATATGTTGTTGGATTTTTTGGTGGATTTGTTGGTGTATATGGCTTTCGTTAGGTATTTGGCGAGTAATACATATTTAATTTATAGCATAATAATCGGACCACATTATGCAAATAATATGTTGGTGGAATTGTTGCTGGATTAGTTGGTGGATTTGTTGGTGGATATGTTGGTGGATTTGTTGGTGGATTTGTTGGTGGATATGTTGGTGGATATAATGAAATACAAATACGTCTGGGTCAGAAATGGTCGAGTATTTGTGAGAAAAACGGCTACGTCACAATACATTTTAATCAGTGAACGCAAATAAACATAGAAGCATTACTTCAAGGAAACTAAGCGCAAATCTTGACCCAATCAAACTGTATTTGGCGAGTAATACATATTTAATTTATAGCATAGGATTTATAGGTGGATAGGTTTGTTGGTCGATTTGTTGGCGGATTTGTTGGTGGATATATTGGTGGATTTGTTAGTAGATTTGTTGTTGGATATGTTGGTCGATTTGTTGGCGGATTTGTTGGTGAATATGTTGGTGGATTAGTTGTTCGATTTGTTGGCGGATTTGTTGGTGGATATATTGGTGGATTTGTCGGTAGATTTGTTGGTGGATTTGTCGGTGGATATGTTGGTGGATTTGTTGGTGGATTTGTTGGTGGATATGTTGGTGGATTTGTTGGTGGATTTTTTGGTGGATTTGTTGGTCTATTTGTTGGCGGATTTGTTGGTGGATATATTGGTGGATTTGTTGGTAGATTTGTTGGTGGATATGTTGGTCGATTTGTTGGCGGATTTGTTGGTGGATATATTGGTGGATTTGTTGGTAGATTTGTTGGTTTTTTTTTTTTTTTTTTTTTAATCATTTATTCTCTTAAATTATTCAAATTACAAAACAATGTAACAAAATCGCCAAACTGTTGCCAGTTTGTTGGCGATAATGGCGCTCTTACATATTACATTTATACACATTATAATTATATTTATACCTTTTTTTTATATAACTATACATATTTTTATTTTAGGTAGTACTTTTTCAGTCTTTTTTTTAATGATACAGCACTTATATTATCATCTTTGGACGAGTTCCTTATAAAATCTATGTTATTAAATATTGTTGGAGTTAAATATTGTCTAGTTCTTTTACCATAATAATTTTTTACATAAGGTATTAAAAATTTTCCCTGAACAGCATTCCTAGTATTATATTTGTGATTTATTGGCTCTTTGTATTCATTTATTTTATATTGTTCTAATGCTATCAAGTATTCCACTTTATCATGTACTGGTATTATATTACAAAACTTTAATAACTTGTCATAATTCTGCTTGTATTTTAACTTAACTTTCTTTCGAACAAGGTATTTACTTAGTCTAATCTGTAGTTGTTTAATTAAATCTAATTGCGTTTTAAATGTAAGTCCATAACTACTTAAGCCATAACTAATTAGTGAGTCTGCAAGTGCGAAGTATAACACATGTAATACTTTCTTATTAACAAATTTACTGAGGTGAAAGAATTTACCCAAGATGGATCGCAGCTTAGAACATAACTCATTAATATGTGATTTCCAATTTAAATTACTATCTACTGTTAAACCTAAATATGTATATTTGTCTACTATATCTATATTTGTACATAAGCATCTATTCTTATCGTTATGTAAGTATTCGTATGTATGGCCGGTTAGATGAATCTGTTCTTGTTTCTTATAACTACTATAGGGGGAACATATAAACATTAATTTAGTTTTTGTAAAGTTAAGTATAATACCATTATCATGCGCCCATTTAATAATATTTTCAAAATCTATCTGCATGTGATGTTGTGCCTCGGCGGCGCTTTTGGATGAGTATAATAGGCACATGTCATCTGCATACATAAACGTGGTGCAGTGTTTTATAACATTTATGACACTGTTCACATGCATTATGTACCCCACCGGTCCGAACACTGAGCTGGTCGGCACACCAAGATTTACTCTTACCTCGTCGCCGATGGTACCGTGTATAGATGTGCGAAGCGTTCTGTTCTCCAGGTAACTTTTGAACCAACGGTTGATAGGGCCTCGCACACCACACTCGTCCATTGCACGCAACAGCACGTCATGATCCAAAGTATCGAAGGCTTTTTTATAATCAATAAATAATGCTGCAACGAATTTGCCCTGGTTAAGGTTGTTGTTGACGTAGTTGGTGAATTGCGCGAGCGCAGTGGCAGTGCTGCGCCCGCGCCTGAATCCGTGCTGCGATTCTGATATTATGTAGTGTTGTTCCAAATAGCTACTAACTTGATTTACAATTACTTTTTCTATTAATTTATTTATAATTGATAATATTGCGACTGGTCTATAGTTACTGTAATCTAAGTGATTGCCTTGTTTAAATATAGGTCTTATTAAAGACTTTTTTAATAGATCCGGGTAAACACCTTCACTTACACACATATTTATTAACTTAGCTAAAACTGGACTCATTTCTTTCTTAACTTGTTTTACATCTTGTACCCTTATTCCGTCTATTCCCGGTGCCTTATTACAACTCAAACCATTAATGTATTTTTCCACGGTACTAGCCTCTACTTTCTTAAAATAAAATGACTTATCACTAGGTTTTACATAGGCGCTTCTATCTAGAAAATTAATAGAACAATTATGCTTAATTTTTAATATTTCACCCGTAAACGTTTCCGAGAACTTATTACATACGTTGTACATAGTGTCTGTTTGTCCTATATATTTTACAATAACTTCATCTAGACTTGTTTTAGGGTGACCTATCCAATTATTTATGTTGGCCCATATTTTTCTAAAGTCATTATCACATTTTTCTATTTCCTTCTGTCTGTAATTATTCTTAGCAATATTTATTAATTTATTAACTTTATTTCTGTATCGTGTATATATTAATCTATTGTTCATATTATTTGGCGAGGATTTCCACATTCTAAACAGCAGATCTCTATGTTCTATTTTTTTTCTTAATTCTACATCAACCCATGGTTGCATAATCCTTTTTTTCTTTACCGTAACTTGTCTTTTACTTTTAGTATAAATATTCGAAAAAATAGTATATAATTTTTCGTATAATAATATCGGACAACTAGTTTGCATTAAATCTGACCAATTAATTTCTTTCAAATGTTCACTAACAATTTTATCGTCAATAATATTTTGTGTTTTAAAATTATTATTACATTTGGGTCCGTTACCACTCGGCGCCATGCTAATTCCGACCATATAGTGATCGGATAAAGTGCAGGTTAGCAGGTGCGCGCGCGCGTCAATCGGTTGCCCTCGGCTGGCCCGCACGCACACATGGTCAAGATTCGCGGAATTCACCCGGCCGTCGACGATCGCTTCGCGCGTTAATTCCATCGTAGGTATTGCAGACTGTAGGCCGCTTTCACACAGGGTGATTATGTACGCAGTGAGACTCGGGTTTTCGTCTTGTGATAAGTCTATGTTAATGTCACCTATTAATAATAGTTCTTCGGTGTGTGGTATAGTTTTGAGTATAGCTTCGAGTTCTGAGACGAATAATAACTTATTTGTGTTTGGAGGTCTATATAGGGCTAGTATATGCGTTAACTTATTTCCGATTTTCAGTTTTCCATATGTTAACTCCGTCGTTCTAATTTGCATATGTGGTATTACTGCAGTAAAATGAAGGTCTTCTTTTACGTATATGAGTATACCACCTCCTCTTCTTGTCTCTCTAGTGTTAGGATATACAACAAATCTAGAATAATCTAGAATATTATTATAGCGAAACGTATAAAACTCCTGTTGAAAATAAATATAATACAAGGAGAGTTATAAATAAAAATCTCGTTCAACCAAAGGTGACCAATTATTATGGAAAACGAACTTCAAAATTTTTAATACCACATATTTTCAATAAATTACCGATATTGAGACAAACACCTAAAATAAGTATTAGTAGTTTAAAATTAAAGTTGAGGGATTTACTTCTCGATGGTGGAGAGGGGTCATCTGAGACCTGAGGCATTGTTCATGCCTACAGACGATGGGTCTGTCAAATGTACCTAGCCTTAAGTATGTCCTAAATATGTAAAATTAAAATGTAGATGTATGTAGGTTAAGATTTATTGTACTACAAGAGCGCGTTACTCGCCATTAAACGTAACAGTTTGGCGAGATTACTTATATGTTATACAATTGTAAAAAAATATATGTAAATAAATAAAAAAAAAAATATATATATATATATTGGTGGATTTGTTGGTAGATTTGTTGGTGGATTTGTCGGTGGACATGTTGGTGGATTTGTTGGTGGATTTTTTGGTGGATTTGTTGGTGGATATGTTGGTGGATTTGTTGGTGGATATGTTGGTGGATTTGTTGATGGATTTGTTGGTGGATTTGTTGGTGGATATGTTGGTGGAATTGTTGGTGGAATTGTTGGTGGAATTGTTGCTGGAATTGTTGCTGGATTTGTTGGTGGATTTTTTGGTGGATTTGTGGCTGGATATGTTGGTGGAATTGTTGGTGGATTTGTTGGTGGATTTGTTGGTGGATATGTTGGTGGATTTGTTGATGGATATGTTGGTGGATTTGTTGGTGGATTTGTTGCTGGATTAGTTGGTGGATTTGTTGGTGGATTAGTTGGTGGATATGTTGGTGGGTTTGTTAGTGGATTTGTTGGTGGATTTGTGGCTGGATATGTTGGTGGAATTGTCGGTGGATTTGTTGGTGGATTTGTTGGTAGATTTGTTAGTGGATTTGTTGGTGGATTTGTTGGTGGATATGTTGGTGGATTTGTTGGTAGATTTGATGGTGGATTTGTTGGTGTATATGTTGGTGGATTTGTTGGTAGATTTGTTGATAGATATGTTGGTCGCTTTGTTGATGGATTTGTTGGTGGATATGTTTGTGGATTTGTTGGTAGATTTGTTTTGTGGATTTGTTGGTAGATTTGTTGGTGGATATGTAGGTGGGTTTGTTGGTGGATTTTTTGGTGGATTTGTTGGTGGATATGTTGGTGGAATTGTTGGTGGATTTGTTGCTGGATTAGTTGGTGGATTAGTTGGTGGATTTGTTGGTGGATATGTTGGTGGATTTGTTGGTGGATATGTTGGTGGATATGTTGGTGGATATGTTGGTGGATATAATGGAATACAAATACGTCTGGGTCAGAAATGGTCGAGTATTTGTGAGAAAAACGGATACGTCACAATACATTTTAATCAGTGAACGCAAATAAACATGGAAGCATTACTTCAAGGAAACTAAGCGCAAATCTTGACCCAATATCCCAATCAAACTGTATTTGGCGAGTTATACATATTTAATTTATAGCATAGGATTTATAGGTGGATATGTTGGTGGATTTGTTGGTGGAATTGTGGCTGGATATGTAGGTGGAATTGTTGGTGGATTTGTTGTTGGATATGTTGTTGGATTTTTTGGTGGATTTGTTGGTGTATATGGCTTTCGTTAGGTATTTGGCGAGTAATACATATTTAATTTATAGCATAATAATCGGACCACATTATGCAAATAATATGTTGGTGGAATTGTTGCTGGATTAGTTGGTGGATTTGTTGGTGGATATGTTGGTGGATTTGTTGGTGGATTTGTTGGTGGATATGTTGGTGGATATAATGAAATACAAATACGTCTGGGTCAGAAATGGTCGAGTATTTGTGAGAAAAACGGCTACGTCACAATACATTTTAATCAGTGAACGCAAATAAACATAGAAGCATTACTTCAAGGAAACTAAGCGCAAATCTTGACCCAATCAAACTGTATTTGGCGAGTAATACATATTTAATTTATAGCATAGGATTTATAGGTGGATAGGTTTGTTGGTCGATTTGTTGGCGGATTTGTTGGTGGATATATTGGTGGATTTGTTAGTAGATTTGTTGTTGGATATGTTGGTCGATTTGTTGGCGGATTTGTTGGTGAATATGTTGGTGGATTAGTTGTTCGATTTGTTGGCGGATTTGTTGGTGGATATATTGGTGGATTTGTCGGTAGATTTGTTGGTGGATTTGTCGGTGGATATGTTGGTGGATTTGTTGGTGGATTTGTTGGTGGATATGTTGGTGGATTTGTTGGTGGATTTTTTGGTGGATTTGTTGGTCTATTTGTTGGCGGATTTGTTGGTGGATATATTGGTGGATTTGTTGGTAGATTTGTTGGTGGATATGTTGGTCGATTTGTTGGCGGATTTGTTGGTGGATATATTGGTGGATTTGTTGGTAGATTTGTTGGTTTTTTTTTTTTTTTTTTTTTTAATCATTTATTCTCTTAAATTATTCAAATTACAAAACAATGTAACAAAATCGCCAAACTGTTGCCAGTTTGTTGGCGATAATGGCGCTCTTACATATTACATTTATACACATTATAATTATATTTATACCTTTTTTTTATATAACTATACATATTTTTATTTTAGGTAGTACTTTTTCAGTCTTTTTTTTAATGATACAGCACTTATATTATCATCTTTGGACGAGTTCCTTATAAAATCTATGTTATTAAATATTGTTG
Organism: Pseudoips prasinana; assembly: GCA_951640165.1. Taxonomy (NCBI): domain Eukaryota; kingdom Metazoa; phylum Arthropoda; class Insecta; order Lepidoptera; family Nolidae; genus Pseudoips; species Pseudoips prasinana. Next base: position 15,069,285 of record OX621254.1, read on the forward strand.
GAGTTAAATATTGTCTAGTTCTTTTACCATAATAATTTTTTACATAAGGTATTAAAAATTTTCCCTGAACAGCATTCCTAGTATTATATTTGTGATTTATTGGCTCTTTGTATTCATTTATTTTATATTGTTCTAATGCTATCAAGTATTCCACTTTATCATGTACTGGTATTATATTACAAAACTTTAATAACTTGTCATAATTCTGCTTGTATTTTAACTTAACTTTCTTTCGAACAAGGTATTTACTTAGTCTAATCTGTAGTTGTTTAATTAAATCTAATTGCGTTTTAAATGTAAGTCCATAACTACTTAAGCCATAACTAATTAGTGAGTCTGCAAGTGCGAAGTATAACACATGTAATACTTTCTTATTAACAAATTTACTGAGGTGAAAGAATTTACCCAAGATGGATCGCAGCTTAGAACATAACTCATTAATATGTGATTTCCAATTTAAATTACTATCTACTGTTAAACCTAAATATGTATATTTGTCTACTATATCTATATTTGTACATAAGCATCTATTCTTATCGTTATGTAAGTATTCGTATGTATGGCCGGTTAGATGAATCTGTTCTTGTTTCTTATAACTACTATAGGGGGAACATATAAACATTAATTTAGTTTTTGTAAAGTTAAGTATAATACCATTATCATGCGCCCATTTAATAATATTTTCAAAATCTATCTGCATGTGATGTTGTGCCTCGGCGGCGCTTTTGGATGAGTATAATAGGCACATGTCATCTGCATACATAAACGTGGTGCAGTGTTTTATAACATTTATGACACTGTTCACATGCATTATGTACCCCACCGGTCCGAACACTGAGCTGGTCGGCACACCAAGATTTACTCTTACCTCGTCGCCGATGGTACCGTGTATAGATGTGCGAAGCGTTCTGTTCTCCAGGTAACTTTTGAACCAACGGTTGATAGGGCCTCGCACACCACACTCGTCCATTGCACGCAACAGCACGTCATGATCCAAAGTATCGAAGGCTTTTTTATAATCAATAAATAATGCTGCAACGAATTTGCCCTGGTTAAGGTTGTTGTTGACGTAGTTGGTGAATTGCGCGAGCGCAGTGGCAGTGCTGCGCCCGCGCCTGAATCCGTGCTGCGATTCTGATATTATGTAGTGTTGTTCCAAATAGCTACTAACTTGATTTACAATTACTTTTTCTATTAATTTATTTATAATTGATAATATTGCGACTGGTCTATAGTTACTGTAATCTAAGTGATTGCCTTGTTTAAATATAGGTCTTATTAAAGACTTTTTTAATAGATCCGGGTAAACACCTTCACTTACACACATATTTATTAACTTAGCTAAAACTGGACTCATTTCTTTCTTAACTTGTTTTACATCTTGTACCCTTATTCCGTCTATTCCCGGTGCCTTATTACAACTCAAACCATTAATGTATTTTTCCACGGTACTAGCCTCTACTTTCTTAAAATAAAATGACTTATCACTAGGTTTTACATAGGCGCTTCTATCTAGAAAATTAATAGAACAATTATGCTTAATTTTTAATATTTCACCCGTAAACGTTTCCGAGAACTTATTACATACGTTGTACATAGTGTCTGTTTGTCCTATATATTTTACAATAACTTCATCTAGACTTGTTTTAGGGTGACCTATCCAATTATTTATGTTGGCCCATATTTTTCTAAAGTCATTATCACATTTTTCTATTTCCTTCTGTCTGTAATTATTCTTAGCAATATTTATTAATTTATTAACTTTATTTCTGTATCGTGTATATATTAATCTATTGTTCATATTATTTGGCGAGGATTTCCACATTCTAAACAGCAGATCTCTATGTTCTATTTTTTTTCTTAATTCTACATCAACCCATGGTTGCATAATCCTTTTTTTCTTTACCGTAACTTGTCTTTTACTTTTAGTATAAATATTCGAAAAAATAGTATATAATTTTTCGTATAATAATATCGGACAACTAGTTTGCATTAAATCTGACCAATTAATTTCTTTCAAATGTTCACTAACAATTTTATCGTCAATAATATTTTGTGTTTTAAAATTATTATTACATTTGGGTCCGTTACCACTCGGCGCCATGCTAATTCCGACCATATAGTGATCGGATAAAGTGCAGGTTAGCAGGTGCGCGCGCGCGTCAATCGGTTGCCCTCGGCTGGCCCGCACGCACACATGGTCAAGATTCGCGGAATTCACCCGGCCGTCGACGATCGCTTCGCGCGTTAATTCCATCGTAGGTATTGCAGACTGTAGGCCGCTTTCACACAGGGTGATTATGTACGCAGTGAGACTCGGGTTTTCGTCTTGTGATAAGTCTATGTTAATGTCACCTATTAATAATAGTTCTTCGGTGTGTGGTATAGTTTTGAGTATAGCTTCGAGTTCTGAGACGAATAATAACTTATTTGTGTTTGGAGGTCTATATAGGGCTAGTATATGCGTTAACTTATTTCCGATTTTCAGTTTTCCATATGTTAACTCCGTCGTTCTAATTTGCATATGTGGTATTACTGCAGTAAAATGAAGGTCTTCTTTTACGTATATGAGTATACCACCTCCTCTTCTTGTCTCTCTAGTGTTAGGATATACAACAAAGCCAGGAATTTTGTACAATGGTACTTCTTCGCTTTTTATGTTAACTTCTGTGAGAATAATGACACTTAATGTTCTGTTAGGAATGCATTGGCTTAATAGTACAAGTAGCTGGTTAAATTGTTTGCGTAAAGATCGGATGTTTAAATGTACAATGTTGACGTAATGGTTTGATAATTGCTGAGACCATGAGTTTAGGTCTTGATATCTATTGAATTCAATGTCATTTTGGTCCAATCCTGTGCTTTGAAGATCGAATTTTTAAGTTTACGGAAATCACCTAGTGTGGCCCAACTTAGTACCTAGATATATTATATATTGAGTTATATATTGAGTTGGCGGGCTTGGATTTTTGTTGACGACAAGCAATTCTTTGATATCATTTTCGCTCTTTATACGAATAATCTGCGCCCTCTCATCTTTTTTGACTAAAATATGGGAATTTTGAACCCATATGTATTTGAAGTGGTGCTTTAATTGACTTCTTGTTTCCCAGAAAAGTAATTTCGTCGTCTTAGTTAGATCTTCATTTATGTATATTGGCATTCCATTATCGTTACTATATATGTCACCATTACTTATTTTAATTTTACGCTTTTGTAGCCATTGCTCCCGCGCTTGTTTCGATCGCAATTTAACGATGATGGGGCGTGGTCGTTCTACCCCAGTTTTTTGTTTATTCAGTGAGCTCACTCTCTCGACACTTTCTATATCTTCTGGATTCAAACACAGTTTAACAGCGACTTTTTTTACTATTTCCTCGACGTTCTCATCCTCTTTGTTTTTCATAAGACATGCAATTTCGATGTTCTTTTCTTTCTCTATTTTCTCCAAAATATTTACCCTTTCCTCTAACGCACTATTACATTTTTCCATGTAAACGTTCCTTTGCTCTAACGCCTTTATCTTATTTTCGGCAGTTTTTTTAAACTCCTGCATTTGTTGGTATTGTTCAGCATAGAAGTCTACCGTCTCCGTTAGATCGTCCAATTTTTTTTCCAATTTGAATATGACTTCCAATTTTTTATTTATTTGTAATAACAAAGCTTCCACCGTAACCTATCCATGTCGATAATCGGCGACTGCGAGATTAGATTTGTTTTGGAGCTAGATGTTAGGCATTCCCCACATAGATCATTTTGTTTCTTCGCACATTTTTTATGAAATACATTATCACACGCTCCTTTGCACTTAATAACATCGTCCTTCGCCACTGATAAAAAAAGTTTACATTTTTTGCACTGCACCATTTTTATGACGGTTGGCGCGAAAATGATTTATCGATAATAGGTAATTAGCACGCGTCCGTACGCCGAGCGCGCGCGCGTGGGACTTGGTGGATTTGTCGGTGGATATGTTGGTGGATTTAGTGGTGGATTTGTCGGTGGTTATGTTGGTGGATTTGTTTGTGGATTTGTTGGTAGATTTGGTGGTGGATTTGTTGGTGGATTTGTTGGTAGATTTGGTGGTGGATGGATTAGTTGTTCGATTTGTTGGCGGATTTGTTGGTGGATATATTGGTGGATTTGTTGGTAGATTTGTTGGTGGATTTGTCGGTGGATATGTTGGTGGATTTGTTGGTGGATTTGTCGGTGGATATGTTGGTGGATTTGTTGGTGGATTTGTTGGTAGATTTGGTGGCTGGATTTGTTGGTGGATTTGTTGGTGGATTTGTTGGTAAATTTGGTGGCGGATTTGTTGGTGGATTTGTTGCTGGATTAGTTGGTGGATTTGTTGGTGGATTTGTTGGTGGATATGTTGATGGGTTTGTTGGTGGATTTGTTGGTGGATTTGTGGCTGGATATGTTGGTGGAATTGTTGGTGGATTTGTTGGTGGATTTGTTGGTGGATATGTTGGTGGATATAATGAAATACAAATACGTCTGGGTCAGAAATCGTCGAGTATTTGTGAGAAAAACGGATACGTCACAATACATTTTAATCAGTGAACGCAAATAAACATAGAAGCATTACTTCAGGGAAACTAAGCGCAAATCTTGACCCAATATCCCAATCAAACTGTATTTGGCGAGTAATACATATTTAATTTATAGCATAGGATTTATAGGTGGATATGTTGGTGGATTAGTTGTTCAATTTGTTGGCGGATTTGTTGGTGGATATATTGGTGGATTTGTTGGTAGATTTGTTGGTGGATTTGTCAATGGATATGTTGGCGGATTTGTTGGTGGATTTGTTGGTGGATTTGTTGGTGGATATGTTAGTGGATTTGTTGGAAGATTTGTTGGTGGATTTGTCGGTGGATATGTTGGTGGATTTGTTGGTGGATTTGTTGGTGGATTTGTTGGTGGATATGTTGGTGGATTTGTTGGTGGATTTGTTGGTGGATTTGTCTGTGGATATGTTGGTGGGTTTGTTGGTGGATTTGTTGGTGGATTTGTCGGTGGATATTATGGTGGGTTTGTTGGTGGAATTGTTGGTGGATTTGTTGGTGGATTTGTCGGTGGATATTTTGGTGGATTTGTTGGTGGATTTGTTGCTGGATATGTTGGTGGAATTGTTGGTGGATTCGTTGGTGGATTTGTTGGTGGATTTGTTGGTGGATTTGTTGGTGGATATGTTGGTGGATATGTTGGTGGATATGTTGGTGGATATGTTGGTGGATATAATGGAATACAAATACGTCTGGGTCAGAAATGGTCGAATATTTGTGAGAAAAACGGATACGTCACAATACATTTTAATCAGTGAACGCAAATAAACATGGAAGCTATACTTCAAGGAAACTAAGCGCCAATCTTGACCCAATATCCCAATCAAACTGTATTTGGCGAGTAATACATATTTAATTTATAGCATAGGATTTATAGGTGGATATGTTGGTGGATTTGTTAGTGGATTTGTTGGTGGATTTGTTGGTGGAATTCTGGCTGGATATGTTGGTGGAATTGTTGTTGGAATTGTTGGTGGATTTGTTGGTGGATTTGTTGTTGGATATGTTGTTGGATTTTTTGGTGGATTTGTTGGTGGATATGGCTTTCGTTAGGTATTTGGCGAGTAATACATATTTAATTTATAGCATAATAATCGATCCACATTATGCAAATAATATGTTGGTGGAATTGTTGCTGGATTAGTTGGTGGATTTGTTGGTGTATATGTTGGTGGATTTGTTGGTGGATTTTTTGGTGGATATGTTGGTGGATATAATGAAATACAAATACGTCTGGGTCAGAAATGGTCGAGTATTTGTAAGAAAAAAAGATACGTCACAATACATTTTCAAGGAAACTAAGCGCAAATCTTGACCCAATATCCCAATCAAACTGTATTTGGCGAGTTATACATATTTAATTTATAGCATAGGATTTATAGGTAGATATGTTGGTGGATTTGTTGGTAGATATGTTGGTCGATTTGTTGGCGGATTTGTTGGTGGATATGTTGGTGGATTAGTTGTTCGATTTGTTGGCGGATTTGTTGGTGGATATATTAGTGGATTTGTTGGTTGATTTGTTGGTGGATTTGTCGGTGGACATGTTGGTAGATTTGTTGGTGGATTTGTCGGTGGACATGTTGGTGGATTTGTTGATGGATTTGTTGGTGGATTTGTTGGTGGATATGTTGGTGAATTTGTTGGTGGATTTGTTGGTGGATTTATTGGTGGATATGTTGGTGGATTGTTGGTGGAATTGTGGCTGGATATGTTGGTGGAATTGTTGGTGGAATTGTTGCTGGATTTGTTGGTGGATTTGTTGGTGGATTTGTTGGTGGATTTGTTGGTGGATATGTTGGTGGATTTGTAGGTGGATTTGTTGCTGGATTAGTTGGTGGATTTGTTAATGGATTTGTTGGTGGATATGTTGGTGGGTTTGTTGGTGGATTTGTTAGTGGATTTGTGGCTGGATATGTTGGTGGAATTGTTGGTGGATTTGTTGGTGGATATGTTGGTGGATTTGTTTGTGGATATGTTGGTGGATAAGTTGGTGGATATGTTGGTAGATATAGTGTGCGATACCTAGCACTGAGATAACACGCGAAGCGATCGTGGACGGACGGATGGAGACATCATGCTTAGACCACGTGTGGGTGCGAGCGGGACGCAGCGAGCTCGGCGCAATATCGTTTGTCGTTGAAATGCATCTATCGGATCACTATGCTGTCGGAGTCTCGCTGGATTTGAGTGGCAGCGATGGCACAATTGACAGATTGATGACAGATGACAGTACCCGTAGTTTGTTTACGAATAATCATTGTGGAATTAAAATTTTAAGTGATAAATTAATTAAGCAAAAGTTAGATGCATATGATTGGAGTGAACTTTATAAGATAACATGTCCGATATTATTGTTTCAAAGGTTATGCGCAGTTTTTGAGGAGATCTACCAGGCAAGTACAATAACAGTGGTGAAACGTAACAAAAGAATTAGACAGCCATGGATAGACAATAGCTTGTATATAATGATTTTACGTAAGAATAGTCTGTTTAGAATATGGAAAATGGATCCTAAAAATATGAATAAACGTTTAGTGTACACGAAGTTTAGAAATAAGGTAAATAGAATCATTAATGAGGCAAAGAATAAGTATAGACAGGCAGAAATACCTAAGTGCAATGGAGATTTCAGAAAGATATGGGCAAACATAAATTCGTGGATAGGTAGAAACAGGGATAGTTTGGATGGAGTTATAATGAAGTACTTAGGCAAGGTGGAAACTTTAGATAATATTTGTACAAATTTTACACAAACATTTACTCAAGAGATACAAAACATCAAACATGTTTGTAATGTTAAATTCTTGGACAGGAGAAACTATGTGCAACCTAGTGAGATAAGTCTAAGATTTAGTAAAGTGGATCCATTAGAGGTAGAAAAAGTAATAAATTCATTGTCATGCCAGAAAGCACCCGGGCCAGACAGAATTAGGGTACAAGATATCAAATACCTAAAAAAACAAATAAGCCCTATATTAGCCAATTTTCTAAACATGTGTGTCTCAAATAGTATATATCCTGACTCATTGAAGAGTGCAATTATACGTCCTATTTATAAATCTGGTAGCCACTTGCAATATGTAAACTATAGGCCGATAGCTATATTATCTGTAATTGATAAAGTTGTTGAGAAAATTATTGTTGGACAAATCAGTGGGTTCCTTGAAAAATATAATATACTGTCAGATACTCAACATGGGTTTAGAAGAGGTAGGAACACAATCTCAGCTCTAACTAATTTTGGAGATTACATTAATGAAAGTTTAGATTCTGGGAAACAGCTGAATGCACTTTTTATTGACTATAAAAAGGCTTTTGATACTTTGGATCATAGCATACTCTTACAGGCGATGGATGAATGTGGAATACGAGGGCCGATGAATGACTGGTTTAGAAACTATTTATCAAATAGAAAGATAAGAACCGATGTCGCAGGAATAACTGGTGTAGATGCAGAAGTGAACTTGGGGTTGCCGACTGGCTCAGTGTTTGGGCCTGTAGGGTATATTATGCATGTCAACAGTGTGTCAAATGTAGTAAATAATTGTCAGGTGTATATGTATGCAGATGATATGTGCCTTATTTATGCTTCTAAAGATATATCAGAGGTACAAAGATGTGTCCAACAAGATTTTGTAAACATTACCAAGTGGGCTCATGACAATGGCATTATTTTAAACTTTTCAAAAACAAAATGTATGTATATCCACTCACCTTACAATCAAAATGCTAAAAATGTAAGTAAGGAATATCTTGCCATTGTAGGACACACATATGACTGTTTGCATGCAAATTTTGTTAATTGCAAATGTAATTTATTAGAGTATGTTAATAGTTATAAATACTTGGGCTTACACATAGATAAACACTTTAATTGGAAATTACATGTATCTGACATTTGTGCTAAGTTAAGATCTATATTAGGAAAATTTTATCAGTTAAAAAGAGTTTTAAATAAGGACACCTTAAAAGTTGTTTACTATGCACTTGCAGATTCCCTCATAAATTATGGACTTATTGTGTATGGCCGAACATTTATAACTTATTTGAATGATGTTAAAAATCTACAAACCCGATTATTAAAATATTTAGTGAGTAACAAGGTGAAAAAAAGGTGTAACAAAGAATATGAAAAGTTATTTCCAATTTGTAAAATCTTACCTGTAGAAAAGAAAGTTCAGTATCTGATAGGATTAGAATACTATTATAGTGATCAACATAAAAATATGGTTACAAATAAATATAATACAAGAAGGGTTAGAGAGGGAAAGCTAATTAAACCTAAGGCTATAAATTACTATGGACAACGGACAACTAAGTTCCTTGTACCAAAAATATTTAATAGCATAGATATGTTAAGAGAGAACAATAAAGTTAGTATCAGTAAACTTAAGAAGGGACTTAAAGAGTTGTTGCTTGATGATAAAAAAACCTAGCTCAATTGCAGTAATTTTTTCTGTGAGTTCTCTTTTAAAATGATCTCATATAGATTACTAAGTTATAAAAGCAAACAATATTTTATGTTTGTTCTATGTGTAATATAAAGTATATAAATGTTAAAATTTTTACGTAAAGAGGATAGGTAGGTTATTTTTAAACATAAAGAGCGTATCTCGCCTATAAACAAATGTGTTTGGCGAGAAAAACCATCAAAGTTTGTAAATGTAACTTACCATTAAATAAATAAAAAAAAAAAAAAAAAAAAAAAAAAAAAATATATAATGGAATACAAATACGTCTGGGTCAGAAATGGTCGAGTATTTGTGAGAAAAACGGATACGTCACAATACATTTTAATCAGTGAACGCAAATAAACATGGAAGCATTACTTCAAGGAAACTAAGCGCAAATCTTGACCCAATATCCCAATCAAACTGTATTTGGCGAGTTATACATATTTAATTTATAGCATAGGATTTATAGGTGGATATATTGGTGGATTTGTTGGTAGATATGTTGGTCGATTTGTTGGCGGATTTGTTGGTGGATATATTGGTGGATTTGTTGGTAGATTTGTTGGTGGATATGTTGGTCGATTTGTTGGCGGATTTGTTGGTGGATATGTTGGTGGATTAGTTGGTCGATTTGTTGGCGGATTTATTGGTGGATATATTGGTGGATTTGTTGGTAGTTTGGTTGGTGGATTTGCCGGTGGACATGTTGGTGGATTTGTTGGTGGATATGTTGGTGGGTTTGTTGGTGGATTTGTTGGTGGATTTGTGGCTGGATATGTTGGTGGAATTGTCGGTGGATTTGTTGGTGGATTTGTTGGTAGATTTGTTGGTGGATTTGTTGGTGGATTTGTTGGTGGATATATTGGTGGATTTGTTGGTAGATTTGTTGGTGGATTTGTTGGAGTATATGCTGGTGGATTTGTTGGTAGATTTGTTGTTAGATATGTTGGTCGCTTTGTTGATGGATTTGTTGGTGGGTATGTTGGTGGATTTGTTGGTAGATTTGTTGGTGGATTTGTTGGTGGATTTGTTGGTGGATATGTTGGTGGATTTGTTGGTGGATATGTTGGTCGATTTGTTGGCGGATTTGTTGGTGGATTTGTTGGTGGATTTGCCGGTGGACATGTTGGTGGATTTGTTGGTGGATTTGTTGGTGGATTTGTTGGTGGATTTGTTGGTGGATATGTTGGTGGATTTGTTGGTGGAATTGTTGGTGGAATTGGGGCTGGTTATGTTGGTGGAATTGTTGGTGGATTTGTTGCTGGATTTGTTGGTGGATTTGTTGGTGGATTTGTGGCTGGATATGTTGGTGGAATTGTTGGTGGATTTGTTGGTGGATTTGTTGGTGGATTTGTTGGTGGATATGTTGGTGGATTTGTTGGTGGATTTGTTGGTGGATTTGTTGCTGGATTAGTTGGTGGATTTGTTGGTGGATTTGTTGGTGGATATGTTGGTGGGTTTGTTGGTGGATTTGTTGGTGGATATATTGGTGGATTTGTTGGTAGATTTGTTGGTGGATTTGTTGGAGTACCTATATGTTGGTGGATTTGTTGGTAGATTTGTTGTTAGATATGTTGGTCGCTTTGTTGATGGATTTGTTGGTGGGTATGTTGGTGGATTTGTTGGTAGATTTGTTGGTGGATTTGTTGGTGGATTTGTTGGTGGATATGTTGGTGGATTTGTTGGTGGATTTGTTGGTGGATTTGTTGGTGGATATGTTGGTGGGTTTGTTGGTGGATTTGTTGGTGGATTTGTGGCTGGATATGGTGGTGGAATTGTCGGTGGATTTGTTGGTGGATTTGTTGGTAGATTTGTTGGTGGATTTGTTGGTGGATTTGTTGGTGGATTTATTGGTGGATATGTTGGTGGAATTGTTGGTGGAATTGTGGCTGGATATGTTGGTGGAATTGTTGGTGGATATGTTGGTGGATATGTTGGTAGATATAATGGAATAAAAATACGTCTGGGTCAGAAATGGTCGGTTACATAATGCACGTAAATAGCATGCCAAATGTAGTCGAGCACTGCGGGGTTTCTATGTATGCAGATGAAACATGTTTAGTGGTAGCTGGTAAAGACTTAAAGCGAATGGAGGAGCAGATGCAAAGTTATCTAGACAGAATAACAAGATGGGCGCATTATAATAGCATTATACTGAATATAAATAAAACTAAATACATGCACATATACTCACCCCAAAGTGCAAGGCTGAGACGAGAGGACAGTGTCAGGGTTGTGGGACATTCGTACGAATGTTTACACAATAAACAAAGAATATGTTTATGTACTCCCCTGGAATGTGTAAAACAGTACACATACCTAGGATTAGTTATAGACGATAGATTTAACTGGCAGTATCATATAAATAATGTACGCACTAGATTGAGATCAATACTAACTAAATTATATCTTTTAAAAAGAATAGTAAATAAACGCACCTTACTGATGATTTATTATGCATTACCAGAGTCAATAGTTAGTTATGGATTAAGTTCATATGGATTAACCTTTAAAACATATATTAATGATATTAAAAATATACAAAAAAGATTCTTAAAGATAATAGCTGATAAGAACATAAAAAATAAATGTAAAAATGATTCTGATAGACTGTTTATGGAATGTGAGATAATGCCAGTAGAAACATAGTTCACCGCGTATGCGCTCGATGCGTGGACGTGTTCTTATCTAATCCCCGTAATTACTCTATTTGAATACCTACTACCTACGTTATATCAATATAAAAAATGGTGCAGTGTAAAAAGTGCAAATTATTTATATCAATGACTAAAGATGATGTAGTAAAATGCAAAGAAAAATGTGAGAGTGTGTTTCATAGGAAATGTATGCGCAACAATAAAAAGTTCTTACAAAGTGAGATATGTGAGGAATGTCAAGAAAATAAATCTCTGCCGCAGACACTGTCGTATACAATAAATATGGACCCTCAGAAGATTTCTGTAGAATCTCTTTTAATGGAGATGAACAAAAAACTGGAAGTTATCTTTACGTTAGAGAAAAAAATTGATGAATTAACCGAAACTGTTGATTTTTATGCCGAACAATACCAACAAATGTTAGAATTCAGAAAAAATACGGAAAATAAAATAAAAGCTTTAGAACAGAAAAATATTTACCTAGAAAAATGTAATATGGCCCTAGAAGAACGAGTTGTTACATTAGAAAAGAAGGTACTAGAGAAAAATATCGAAATTGGATGTTTACTAAAGAACAAAGAAAATGAAAATACCAAAGAGATTGTACGAGAACTTGCGGTGAAGCTAAACTTAGACCCAGATGATATTGAGACAGCGGAGAGGGTAGGCGCGAAAAAAAATGGAGAATGATAGACCACCCCCCATCTTGGTTAAACTGCGCTCTCGTAATGCTCGAGATAAGTGGCTACTAAAACGAAAATCTAGAATGACGAATGGTGATTTATACTCAAATGGCAATAAGAATCCTATCTACATCAACGAGCACCTAACTAAAGCTACAAGACAATTGTATTGGGAAACAAGAAACACGCTAAAATCATTCTAGATCACGCTAGTTCATTTGGATACAAAACTCTAACATACTTGTTAAAAAGAATGAAAGTGAAAAAATTGTTCGCATTAAATCGGAGAGAGACATTAAATCGCTATCCGAACTCAGCACGAACGACGACCACAAGTAGGCAAATATACTGCCAGAGCACACTTCGTGATTATTTTTCGCTACAAAATTCAACGAACAAATCGATAATTTAAATTTATGCGATATAGATTATAATAGGTACGATAATACAAAATTATGGATGGAGCATTTATTAAACAATAATTTAAATATAAGATCTTTACGAAAACAATTTAACCAGATGCTGGTTTTATTAGAAGATTGCATAGAGAATAAAAAACTAAGTGTAATCATTCTTACCGAAGTGAACGTAAGGTCTGAGGAGCTACCCTTATTTAATATACCAGGATTTGCAATGTTTCCGAATACTAGGGAAAACAGAAGAGGAGGCGGAATAATACTATATGTGAGGGACGACTTAAAATTTAATTTAGAAAAACATAATATACAAGTGAAAGAGACAGAACTGACATACGGAAAGTTGAAAGTAAAAGGAAAAACCATAAATATTGTAGCTACGTATAGACCGCCTAACACAAATAAACTACTATTTATCTCAGAACTGAACACATTGTTACATAAAATCCCAACTAATGAGGATGTATTATTGATTGGAGACATCAACATCAATTTACTTGCATAGACAGATGTGACCGTAACAAAATACAAAACCATGTTGTGTGAACACGGCCTGCAATGCGCTATTCCTACGACAGAAATCACTCGCGATGTAATAGTGGACGGACGGCTAACTTCGTCGAATATTGACCACGTGTGGGTACGAGCCGCCCGCGGCCGAGCGCTCGACGCGCGCGCTTACCTACTTACCTGTACGCTGTCCGATCATTATTTAGTGGGATTAGGTATAAATACGAATAATAAAGTAAACATTAAGTGTAAAAATCGAACGATATTTAATGAAAACAGTATTACTAGAGAATTATTATCGAGTGACTGGAAGGAGTTGTTACAAGAAAATTGCCCAGTAGTTTTATACGAAAAAATGTATAATATTTTTATAAATATTTATGATAAATGTGAAATGCAACAACCGGTTAAAAGCAATAGAATAACTCAACCATGGGTAAATAATGAATTAAAAAATAAGTTAGAATATAGAGATACTTTATTTCGACAGTGGAAATCGACACCCAAAAACATGAATAAAAGACTAGTATATACGAAATATAGAAATAAATTAAATAAACTTATTGATGAAGCTAAGAACCGATATAAATACGCGGAATTAGAAAAATGTCAAAATACTTTCGTAAAATATGGTTAAATATAAACAAATGGCTAGGTAAAACCAAAACCAGCTTAGACAGTGTTATATTAAAATATTTAGGCAATACGGATAATACTTTGAACATTTGTAACAACTTCTCCAATACTTTCACAGACGAAATAATGGGTATAAAACATAACTGTAACAATATCTTTTTATGCCGATCATCATATGTAACGCCAAGTAGTGTCACATTTCGTTATCAGCCTGTAGAAGCAAGTACTATTGAAAAATATATTAATACCTTAGATACAAATAAAGCTCAAGGTATTGATAAAATTAGAGCCAAAGATTTAAAAACTATTAAAAAAGAAATAAGCCCCATATTAGCTAAATTTGTGAACTTGTGCATAGGTGGGGGGATCTACCCAGATTTGTTGAAAAAATCAATAATACGACCCATTTACAAACAAGGATGCCATTTAGATTACAGTAATTACAGACCAATCGCAATATTGTCTGTTATAAATAAATTAGTGGAAAAAGTTTTGATAAGTCAAATTAGCACTTTTCTAGAGAAAAACAACATCATATCGGATGCGCAACACGGGTTCAGGAAGGGGCGCAGCACTGACACGGTGCTCGCGCACTTTACCGATTACGTAAATCAGAGTCTTAATGAAGGTAAATTTGTTTTGGCTGTATTCATAGACTATAAAAAAGCTTTCGATACTCTAGAACACAACGTATTATTGAGAGCGATGGATGAATGTGGCATCAGGGGCCCAGTTAACAAATGGTTTAAGAGCTACTTAGAAAACCGAACGTTGCGCACCGTAGTTGATGGTACTATTGGGGACGAGGTAAAGGTGCACCAGGGAGTACCAACCGGGTCAGTATTTGCCCCAGTTGGTTACATAATGCATGTAAACAGCGTCGCAAATGTAATACAGCATAGTGAAGTGTATATGTATGCAGATGACATCTGTCTATTATACTCATCTAAAAATATTAGTATCGCGCAAAATAACATACAGGCCGATTTTGAAAATATTACAAAATGGGCGCATGACAATGGTATCAATTTAAAAAAAACTAATGTAATGCTTATTTGTTCGCCGTATAGTAAGTCTAAAGACGAGTTAAAAAATATAAACATATTGGGCCATACATACGAATGCTTACACAAAAATAAAGCTCTGTGTCGATGTGTTAATATAGAAAAAGTAGACAAATACAAGTACCTTGGGTTGACAGTGGACAGTAATTTAAATTGGAAATATCACACGTCTGAGGTTTGCAGTAAATTAAGAACAATCCTGGGTAGATTTTATCACCTATCTGGTTTTCTTAATAAGAGAATATTGTACATATTATACTACGCACTTGCTGATTCAGTGGTATCTTATGGTCTTAGTAGCTATGGCTTTATATTTAAGACACAGCTTGATTACATTAAGCAATCACAAATAAGACTCTTAAAATACCTAGTGAATAAGAAAGTAAGACAAAAATGTAAACCTAACTATGACCAATTATTTAAGATATGTAAGATATTACCTGTTCAACTTAAAGCAGAATATTTAATAGCGATTGAGCAATTCCATAGCACTGATTTCAAAACACAAAAAATACATAAATACAATACAAAAAATAGTAGCAAAGGTAAATTTTCTGTACCATTAGTTAAAAATTATTATGGGAAAAGAACCAGAAGGTATTTAACACCCGTGATCTACAAAACATACGATTATTTAAGAAATGTAAATCCGAAAGAAACTAACATCAATACAGTTAAAAAAAATTACGAATGAATGTCATGCTCCAAATTATAGAACAAACCTAACAATAGTTATACAGTGTATTTGTGTATAATACCTATTTATCATTATTATTATTTTTCTTTTTTGTTCATGTTTAATTGTTGTTGTTATTTTTTTATTATTACCTGTTGTCTTGTATTATTATTTTTTTATTTTAAGTCAAAGGATGTTTGTAGCTGTAGTATTTAAGTAAAACTGAGTGCCTATTTCGCCAACAAACTGTGTAATGCAGTTTGGCGAATACTAATATTAATTTAATGTGTATTCCTTATTTTTATAATAAATAAATAAAAAAAAAAAACGAAAGTGCAATATTTAATAGCGTTGGAATCGTATTATAAAGATGAATTTAAAACTAAGAAAGTATTTAAGTATAGTGCTAGATTATGTAAAAGAGGAAAACTAGTACAGTCTACAGTTACTAATTATTACGGAGAAAGGACTCGCCAATATATAATTCCTAAGTTGTACAACAAATATAAGATATTAAAAGAAGAAAAGAAAATTAAATGTAAATTAAAATTAAGAAGAATTATTAAAGAAATGTTTGGGTACACTAAAAATAAAACAAAAATTTGTATTTAAGTTACAGAATTGTTATAAAGGTAGCATTTAAGATGTATAAGTGTATGAGCGTATCGCCTACAAACTGCATTGCAGTTTGGCGTGTAAAAATAATTGTAAAAATTTATTAAATGCGTTAAATAAATAAAAAAAAATAATAATAATAATTTATAGCATAGGATTTATAGGTGGATATGTTGGTGGATTTGTTGGTAGATATGTTGGTCGATTTGTTGGCAGATTTGTTGGTGGATATATTGGTGGATTTGTTGGTAGATTTGTTGGTGGATATGTTGGTCGATTTGTTGGCGGATTTGTTGGTGGATATGTTGGTGGATTAGTTGGACGATTTGTTGGCGGATTTGTTGGTGGATATATTGGTGGATTTGTTGGTAGATTTGTTGGTGGATTTGCCGGTGGACATGTTGGTGGATTTGTTGGTGGATTTGTTGGTGGATTTGTTGCTGGATATGTTGGTGGATTTGTTGGTGGATATGTTGGTGGATTTGTTGGTGGATTTGTTGGTGGATATGTTGGTGGATTTGTTGGTGGATTTGTTGGTGGATATGTTGGTGGAATTGTTGGTGGAATTGTGGCTGGTTATGTTGGTGGAATTGTTGGTGGAATTGTTGCTGGATTTGTTGGTGGATTTGTTGGTGGATTTGTGGCTGGATATGTTAGTGGCATTGTTGGTGGATTTGTTGGTGGATTTGTTGGTGGATATGTTGGTGGATTTGTTGGTGGATTTGTTGGTGGATTTGTTGGTGGATTTGTTGCTGGATTAGTTGGTAGATTAGTTGGTGGATTTGTTGGTGGATATGTTGGTGGGTTTGTTGGTGGATTTGTTGGTGGATATGTTGGTGGATTTGTTGGTAGATTTGTTGGTGGATTTGTTGGAGTATATGTTGGTGGATTTGTTGGTAGATTTGTTGGTACATATGTTGGTCGCTTTGTTGATGGATTTGTTGGTGGATATGTTGGTGGATTTGTTGGTGGATTTGTTGGTGGATTTGTTAGTGGATTTGTTGGTGGATATGTTGGTGGATTTGTTGGTGGATATGTTGGTGGATTTGTTGGTGGATTTGTTGGTAGATATGTTGGTCGATTTGTTGGCGGATTTGTTGGTGGATATATTGGTGGATTTGTTAGTAGATTTGTTGGTGGATATGTTGGTCGATTTGTTGGTGGATTTGTTGGTGGATATGTTGGTGGATTTGTTGGTGGATTTGTTGTTGGATATGTTGTTGGATTTGTTGGTGGATTTGTTGGTGGATATGGCTCTCGGTAGGTATTTGGCGAGTAATACATATTTAATTTATAGCATAATAATCGGACCACATTGTGCAAATAATATGTTGGTGGATATGTTGGTGGAATTGTTGCTGGATTAGTTGGTGGATTTGTTGGTGGATATGTTGGTGGATATAATGAAATACAAATACGTCTGGGTCAGAAATGGTCGAGTATTTGTGAGAAAAACGGATACGTCACAATACATTTTAATCTAACTACTACTAACTACGCGCTAAACTAAGCGCAAATCTTGACCCAATATCCCAATCAAACTGTATTTGGCGAGTAATACATATTTAATTTAAAGCATAGGATTTATAGGTGGATATGTTGGTGGGTTTGTTGGTAGATATGTTGGTCGATTTGTTGGCGGATTTGTTGGTGGATATATTGGTGGATTAGTTAGTAGATTTGTTGGTGGATATGTTGGTCGATTTGTTGTCGGATTTGTTGGTGGATTAGTTGTTCGATTTGTTGGCGGATTTGTTGGTGGATATATTGGTGGATTTGTTGGTAGATTTGTTGGTGGATTTGTCGGTGGATATGTTGGTGGATTTGTTGGTGGATTAGTTGGTGGATATGATGGTGGATTTGTTGGTGGATTTGTTGGTGGATTTGTTGGTGGATATGTTGGTGGAATTGTTGGTGGAATTGTTGGTGGAATTGTGGCTGGATATGTTGGTGGAATTGTTGGTGGAATTGTTGCTGGATTTGTTGGTAGATTTGTTGGTGGATTTGTTGGTGGATATGTTGGTGGATTTGTTGGTGGATTTGTTGCTGGATTAGTTGGTGGATTTGTTGGTGGATTTGTTGGTGGATATGTTGGTGGAATTGTTGGTGGATTTGTTGGTGGATATGTTGGTAGATATAATGGAATACAAATACGTCTGGGTCAGAAATGGTCGAGTATTTGTGAGAAAAACGGATACGTCACAATACATTTTAATCAGTGAACGCAAATAAACATGGAAGCATTACTTCAAGGAAACTAAGCGCAAATCTTGACCCAATATCCCAATCAAACTGTATTTGGCGAGTTATACATATTTAATTTATAGCATAAGATTTATAGGTGGATATGTTGGTGGATATGTTGGTGGAATTGTTGGTGGAATTGTGGCTGGTTATGTTGGTGGAATTGTTGGTGGAATTGTTGCTGGATTTGTTGGTTGATTTGTTAGTGGATTTGTTGGTGGATATGTTGGTGAATTTGTTGGTGGATTTGTTGCTGGATTAGTTGGTGGATTGTTGGTGGATTTGTTGGTGGATATGTTGGTGGGTTTGTTGGTAGATTTGTTGGTGGATATGTTGGTGGATTTGTTGGTAGATTTGTTGGTGGATTTGTTGGAGTATATGTTGGTGGATTTGTTGGTAGATTTGTTGGTAGATATGTTGGTCGCTTTGTTGATGGATTTGTTGGTGGATATGTTGGTGGATTTGTTGGTAGATTTGTTGGTGGATTTGTTGGTGGATTTGTTGGTAGATATGTTGGTGGATTTGTTGGTAGATTTGTTGGTGGATTTGTTGGTGGATTTGTTGGAGTATATGTTGGTGGATTTGTTGGTAGATTTGTTGGTAGATATGTTGGTCGCTTTGTTGATGGATTTGTTGGTGGATATGTTGGTGGATTTGTTGGTAGATTTGTTGGTGGATTTGTTGGTGGATTTGTTGGTAGATATGTTGGTGGATTTGTTGGTAGATTTGTTGGTGGATTTGTTGGTGGATTTGTTGGTAGATATGTTGGTGGATTTGTTGGTGGATTTGTTGGTGGATTTGTTGGTAGATATGTTGGTGTATTTGTTGGTGGATATGTTGGTGGATTTGTTGGTGGATATGTTGGTGGATTTGTTGGTGGATTTGTTGGTAGATATGTTGGTCGATTTGTTGGCGGATTTGTTGGTGGATATATTGGTGGATTTGTTAGTAGATTTGTTGGTGGATATGTTGGTCGATTTGTTGGTGGATTTGTTGGTGGATATGTTGGTGGATTTGTTGGTGGATTTGTTGCTGGATATGTTGTTGGATTTGTTGGTGGATATGGCTCTCGTTAGGTATTTGGCGAGTAATACATATTTAATTTATAGCATAATAATTGGACCACATTATGCAAATAATATGTTGGTGGATATGTTGGTGGAATTGTTGCTGGATTAGTTGGTGGATTTGTTGGTGGATATGTTGGTGGATTTGTTGGTGGATTTGTTGGTGGATATGTTGGTGGATATAATGAAATACAAATACGTCTGGGTCAGAAATGGCCGAGTATTTGTGAGAAAAACGGTACGTCACAATACATTTTAATCAGTGAACGCAAATAAACATAGAAGCATTACTTCAAGGAAACTAAGCGCAAATCTTGACCCAATATCCCAATCAAACTGTATTTGGCGAGTAATACATATTTAATTTAAAGCATAGGATTTATAGGTGGATATGTTGGTGGATTTGTTGGAAGATATGTTGGTCGATTTGTTGGCGGATTTGTTGGTGGATTAGTTGTTCGATTTGTTGGCGGATTTGTTGGTGGATATATTGGTGGATTTGTTGGTAGATTTGTTGGTGGATTTGTCGGTGGATATGTTGGTGGATTTGTTGGTGGATTTGTTGGTGGATTTGTTGGTGGATTTGTTGGTGGATATGTTGGTGGATTTGTTGGTGGATATGTTGGTGGATTTGTTGGTGGATTTGTTGGTAGATATGTTGGTCGATTTGTTGGCGGATTTGTTGGTGGATATATTGGTGGATTTGTTAGTAGATTTGTTGGTGGATATGTTGGTCGATTTGTTGGTGGATTTGTTGGTGGATATGTTGGTGGATTTGTTGGTGGATTTGTTGTTGGATATGTTGTTGGATTTGTTGGTGGATATGGCTCTCGTTAGGTATTTGGCGAGTAATACATATTTAATTTATAGTATAATAATCGGACCACATTATGCAAATAATATGTTGGTGGATATGTTGGTGGAATTGTTGCTGGATTAGTTGGTGGATTTGTTGGTGGATATGTTGGTGGATATAATGAAATACAAATACGTCTGGGTCAGAAATGGTCGAGTATTTGTGAGAAAAACGGATACGTCACAATACATTTTAATCTAACTACTACTAACTACGCGCTAAACGGTCCCTCAAGGGTCTCTCCTGGGCCCGCTCCTGTTCTTAATCTTTGTGAACGACATCGACAAATGTTTCCATAACTCACAACTCATTTCATTTGCGGATGACATGAAAATATACAAAACCGTTTCCTCACCTACAGATGCTAATGATCTACAAGCTGATTTAAATCGATTGTGTGACTACTGCTTCACAAATAAGCTGGACCTAAATCCATCCAAGTGTTCAATCACCACTTACAGCAGGAAAAAGAGCATTATTCACACCCATTATAATCTTAAAGGACATAGGCTAAATAGGAGCTCTACTATCCGTGATCTTGGGGTGACGCACGACTCTAAGCTACTGTTCAACGAACATGTGGACAGTATAATAAAGAATGCGTCTCGAGCCTTAGGGTTTGTAATGCGAATGTCGAGTAACTTTAAGGAGGCAAAAACTTTGAAAATCTTATACTGTACATTCGTACGCAGCACACTTGAATATGCTAGCCAAGTATGGAATCCACGGTATGGTACATACATATCTAGAATTGAATGTATTCAGATAAAATTTCTAAAATTCCTATGCTATCGTATAAAACACAAATTTAGATCAGAAGATTATTTAAAATTATGTGCTCAGTTCCACATTCTTCCTCTAGTCGAACGTCGTGACATATCCGATATTATTTATCTGCTTAGCATTATTTCTGGTAAAATTGACTGTGCGGACCTCCTCAACAAAATTGGGTTTTTCATTCCCACTAAAATATCGAGACACTATACGCCAATGCACCTTCCATTGGTATCTTCCAACTATCAACAGAATACATTCTTGTGGCGAGCGAGCAGCAACGTTAATAAGCTTATAAAAAAATTAGACTTTGACATATTCTGCAGTAAACCTGAGACAGCGAGACGGGTACTCAGCCTAGATTTCTTTTCAAAATTTAATGTCAGTCGTCCGTAAAATTAGAAAATTGTGAATATATATATATATATATATATATATAATGGTAACACCATCTAAATTGTACACAGACATTTACTCGTGGAGACCTATAATTGGCCTACTGTTTAATATTTAAATTATTTTGAATATGTTGTTAAGTGCTGTTGGTCTTCCAAATAAAATAAAATAAAAATAAAATAAAATAAAATAAACTAAGCGCAAATCTTGACCCAATATCCCAATCAAACTGTATTTGGCGAGTAATACATATTTAATTTAAAGCATAGGATTTATAGGTGGATATGTTGGTGGGTTTGTTGGTAGATATGTTGGTCGATTTGTTGGCGGATTTGTTGGTGGATATATTGGTGGATTAGTTAGTAGATTTGTTGGTGGATATGTTGGTCGATTTGTTGTCGGATTTGTTGGTGGATTAGTTGTTCGATTTGTTGGCGGATTTGTTGGTGGATATATTGGTGGATTTGTTGGTAGATTTGTTGGTGGATTTGTCGGTGGATATGTTGGTGGATTTGTTGGTGGATTAGTTGGTGGATATGATGGTGGATTTGTTGGTGGATTTGTTGGTGGATATGTTGGTAGAATTGTTGGTGGAATTGTTGGTGGAATTGTGGCTGGATATGTTGGTGGAATTGTTGGTGGAATTGTTGCTGGATTTGTTGGTAGATTTGTTGGTGGATTTGTTGGTGGATATGTTGGTGGATTTGTTGGTGGATTTGTTGCTGGATTAGTTGGTGGATTTGTTGGTGGATTTGTTGGTGGATATGTTGGTGGAATTGTTGGTGGATTTGTTGGTGGATATGTTGGTAGATATAATGGAATACAAATACGTCTGGGTCAGAAATGGTCGAGTATTTGTGAGAAAAACGGATACGTCACAATACATTTTAATCAGTGAACGCAAATAAACATGGAAGCATTACTTCAAGGAAACTAAGCGCAAATCTTGACCCAATATCCCAATCAAACTGTATTTGGCGAGTTATACATATTTAATTTATAGCATAGGATTTATAGGTGGATATGTTGGTGGATATGTTGGTGGAATTGTTGGTGGAATTGTGGCTGGTTATGTTGGTGGAATTGTTGGTGGAATTGTTGCTGGATTTGTTGGTTGATTTGTTAGTGGATTTGTTGGTGGATATGTTGGTGAATTTGTTGGTGGATTTGTTGCTGGATTAGTTGGTGGATTGTTGGTGGATTTGTTGGTGGATATGTTGGTGGGTTTGTTGGTGGATTTGTTGGTGGATATGTTGGTGGATTTGTTGGTAGATTTGTTGGTGGATTTGTTGGAGTATATGTTGGTGGATTTGTTGGTAGATTTGTTGGTAGATATGTTGGTCGCTTTGTTGATGGATTTGTTGGTGGATATGTTGGTGGATTTGTTGGTAGATTTGTTGGTGGATTTGTTGGTGGATTTGTTGGTAGATATGTTGGTGGATTTGTTGGTAGATTTGTTGGTGGATTTGTTGGTGGATTTGTTGGTAGATATGTTGGTGGATTTGTTGGTGGATTTGTTGGTGGATTTGTTGGTAGATATGTTGGTGGATTTGTTGGTGGATATGTTGGTGGATTTGTTGGTGGATATGTTGGTGGATTTGTTGGTGGATTTGTTGGTAGATATGTTGGTCGATTTGTTGGCGGATTTGTTGGTGGATATATTGGTGGATTTGTTAGTAGATTTGTTGGTGGATATGTTGGTCGATTTGTTGGTGGATTTGTTGGTGGATATGTTGGTGGATTTGTTGGTGGATTTGTTGCTGGATATGTTGTTGGATTTGTTGGAGGATTTGTTGGTGGATATGGCTCTCGTTAGGTATTTGGCGAGTAATACATATTTAATTTATAGCATAATAATTGGACCACATTATGCAAATAATATGTTGGTGGATATGTTGGTGGAATTGTTGCTGGATTAGTTGGTGGATTTGTTGGTGGATATGTTGGTGGATTTGTTGGTGGATTTGTTGATGGATATGTTGGTGGATATAATGAAATACAAATACGTCTGGGTCAGAAATGGTCGAGTATTTGTGAGAAAAACGGTACGTCACAATACATTTTAATCAGTGAACGCAAATAAACATAGAAGCATTACTTCAAGGAAACTAAGCGCAAATCTTGACCCAATATCCCAATCAAACTGTATTTGGCGAGTAATACATATTTAATTTAAAGCATAGGATTTATAGGTGGATATGTTGGTGGATTTGTTGGAAGATATGTTGGTCGATTTGTTGGCGGATTTGTTGGTGGATTAGTTGTTCGATTTGTTGGCGGATTTGTTGGTGGATATATTGGTGGATTTGTTGGTAGATTTGTTGGTGGATTTGTCGGTGGATATGTTGGTGGATTTGTTGGTGGATTTGTTGGTGGATTAGTTGGTGGATATGTTGGTGGATTTGTTGGTGGATTTGTTGGTGGATTTTTTGGTGGATTTGTTGGTGGATATGTTGGTGGAATCGTGGCTGGATATGTCGGTGGAATTGTTGGTGGATTTGTTGGTGGATTTGTTGGTGGATTTGTTGGTGGATATGTTGGTGGATTTGTTGGTGGATTTGTTGCTGGATTAGTTGGTGGATTTGTTGGTAGATTTGTTGGTGGATATGTTGGTGGAATTGTTGGTGGATTTGTTGGTGGATATGTTGGTAGATATAATGGAATACAAATACGTCTGGGTCAGAAATGGTCGAGAATTGTGAGAAAAACGGATACGTCACAATACATTTTAATCAGTGAACGCAAATAAACATGGAAGCATTACTTCAAGGAAACTAAGCGCAAATCTTGACCCAATATCCCAATCAAACTGTATTTGGCGAGTTATACATATATAATTTATAGCATAGGATTTATAGGTGGATATGTTGGTGGATTTGTAGGTGGATATGTTGGTGGAATTGTTGGTGGAATTGTGGCTGGTTATGTTGGTGGAATTGATGGTGGAATTGTTGCTGGATTTGTTGCTGGATTTGTTGGTGGATTTGTTGGTGGATTTGTTGGTGGATATGTTGGTGGATTTGTTGGTGGATTTGTTGCTGGATTAGTTGCTGGATTAGTTGGTGGATTTGTTGGTGGATTTGTTGGTGGATATGTTGGTGGGTTTGTTGGTGGATTTGTTGGTGGATTTGTGGCTGGATATGTTGATGGATTTGTTGGTGGATATGTTGGAGGATATGTTGGTAGATATAATGGAATGCAAATACGTCTGGGTCAGAAATGGTCGAGTATTTGTGAGAAAAACGGATACGTCACAATACATTTTAATCAGTGAACGCAAATAAACATGGAAGCATTACTTCAAGGAAACTAAGCGCAAATCTTGACCCAATATCCCAATCAAACTGTATTTGGCAAGTAATACATATACATTTATAGGTGGATATGTTGGTGAATTTGTTGGTAGATAGAATAGAATAGAATAGAATAGAATTTTATTGAGAATAAAAACATGTTACATAAAATATAAACCCACCAAACTGCATAGCAGTTTGTTGGAGGGATTAGCGCTCATTAACACAATGACAATAATTATATCAGTAAATACAAATACTAAAATAAAAAAGTAAGAAATAACACTAACTAAGACTAATAAAAACTAATACAACAAATTTAAGCGGAATTTAAGTAGTCACTGAGTAATATATTTTTAAGTTTATATCTAACTGTTTGTTTTTTTACTTTATTAACATTAGATCTTAACCAGGCATATTTATTAAATAATTTTGGGGTCAGATATTTGGTAGTTCTCTGACCATAACAATTTCTTACCGAGGGTATTACAAATTTCTGTTCTCTAACGCTCTTAGTATTGTACTTATTTTCTATATTTATTTTGTACTTATCCTCATACAGTTGTTCTAGCACCACCAAGTAATCGACCTTTTTATGTATAGGAAGTACTTTACAAATAGATAATAATCTTTCATAATTATTTCTACACTCATGTTTTGTTTTCCTATTGACCAAATATTTCATGAAGCGAATTTGCAGTGTTTTTATTTTATCTAAATAGGTTTTGTATGTACGTCCATACGTGCTCAAACCATAGCTAAGCAGCGAGTCAGCGAGTGCAAAATAAATGACACGCAGCGTTTTCTTACTCAGCGGCGCGTTTAAGACATAAAACTTACTTAATACCGCTCTGAGTCTAGTGCACACCGAGTTCACATGCAAACCCCAGTTCATGTTGGGATCTACCCACAGACCGAGGTACTTAAATTTTTTAACATATTCTAAGCATTGGCAATGGAAATTGGTATTATTTGTGTGCATACACTCATATGTGTCTCCTACAATACTGATATCTGAGTAATTAATGTTTTTTGCTAATCTATTATAAGGTGAATAAATATGCATTACTTTGGTTTTATTTATGTTAAGAATAATGCCATTGTCGTGTGCCCACCTAGTGATGTTATCGAAGTCTGCCTGTAGCACAGCACTAACCTCCTGAATGTCCTTTGACGAGTACAGTAAGCACATGTCATCTGCGTACATGTAGACCCGACATTTATCTACCACATTACTTACACTATTGACGTGCATTATGTAGCCCACCGGGCCGAAGACCGAGCCAGTTGGCACGCCAAGGTTCACTACTGCTTCCTGTCCGGTCACCCCCGCAATGAAAGTCTGCAGAGTCCTGCCGCTCAGATAGTTACGGAACCATCTGTTTGTCGGGCCCCGTATTCCGCACTCATCCATGGCTCGCAGTAGCGTCTCATGCTCTAAGGTATCAAATGCCTTTTTATAGTCAATAAATAAAGCCAGGGCCTGGTGGCCTTGATCTATCATATCCACCTATAAATCCTATGCTATAAATTAAATATGTATAACTCGCCAAATACAGTTTGATTGGGATATTGGGTCAAGATTTGCGCTTAGTTTCCTTGAAGTAATGCTTCCATGTTTATTTGCGTTCACTGATTAAAATGTATTGTGACGTATCCGTTTTTCTCACAATTCTCGACCATTTCTGACCCAGACGTATTTGTATTCCATTATATCTACCAACATATCCACCAACAAATCCACCAACAATTCCACCAACATATCCACCAACAAATCCACCAACAAATCCACCAACTAATCCAGCAACAAATCCACCAACAAATCCACCAACATATCCACCAACAAATCCACCAACAAATCCACCAACAAATCCACCAACAATTCCACCGACATATCCAGCCACGATTCCACCAACAATTCCACCAACATATCCACCAACAAATCCACCAAAAAATCCACCAACAAATCCACCAACAAATCCACCAACATATCCACCAACTAATCCACCAACAAATCCACCAACAAATCCACCAACATATCCACCGACAAATCCTGGATATGTTTGTGGAATTGTTGGTGGATTTGTTGGTGGATTTGTTGGTGGATTTGTTGGTGGATATATTGGTGGATATAATGGAATATAAATACGTCTGGGTCAGAAATGGTCGAGTATTTGTGAGAAAAACGGATACGTCACAATACATTTTAATCAGTGAACGCAAATAAACATGGAAGCATTACTTCAAGGAAACTAAGCGCAAATCTTGACCCAATATCCCAATCAAACTGTATTTGGCGAGTTATACATATTTAATTTATAGCATAGGATTTATAGGTGGATATGTTGGTGGATTTGTTGGTAGATATGTTCGTCGATTTGTTGGTGGATTTGTTGGTGGATATATTGGTGGATTTGTTGGTAGATTTGTTGGTGGATTTGTTGGTGGATTTGTTGGTGGATTTGTTGGCAGATATGTTGGTGGATTTGTTGGTGGATTTGTTGGTGGATTTGTTGGTCGATATGTTGGTGGAATTGTTGGTGGAATTGTGGCTGGATATGTTGGTGGAATTGTGGCTGGATATGTTGGTGGAATTGTTGGTGTTATTGTTGCTGGATTAATTGGTGGATTTGTTGGTGGATTTGTTGGTGGATATGTTGGTGGATTTGTTGGTGGATTTGTTGGTGGATTTGTTGGTGGATATGTTGGTGGGTTTGTTGGTGGATTTGTTGGTTGATTTGTGGCTGGATATGTTGGTGGAATTGTTGGTGGATTTGTTGGTGGATTTGTTGGTGGATATGTTGGTGGATTTGTTGGTGGATATGTTGGTGGATATGTTGGTGGATATAATGGAATACAAATACGTCTGGGTCAGAAATGGTCGAGTATTTGTGAGAAAAACGGATACGTCACAATACATTTTAATCAGTGAACGCAAATAAACATGGAAGCATTACTTCAAGGAAACTAAGCGCAAATCTTGACCCAATATCCCAATCAAACTGTATTTGGCAAGTAATACATACTTATTTAATTTATAGCATAGGATTTATAGGTGGATATGTTGGTGGATTTGTTGGTAGATATGTTCGTCGATTTGTTGGTGGATTTGTTGGTGAATATATTGGTGGATTTGTTGGTAGATTTGTTGGTGAATTTTTTGGTGTATATGTTGGTGGATTTGTTGGTAGATTTGTTGGTAGATATGTTGGTCGCTTTGTTGATGGATTTGTTGTTGGATATGTTGGTGGATTTATTGGTAGATTTATTGGTGGATTTGTTGGTGGATTTGTTGGTAGATATGTTGGTGGATTTGTTGGTGGATTAGTTGGTAGATTTGTTGGTAGATATGTTGGTCGATTTGTTGGCGGATATGTTGGTGGATATGTTGGTGGATTAGTTGGTCGATTTGTTGGCGGATTTGTTGGTGGATATATTGGTGGATTTGTTGGTGGATTTGTTGGTAGATTTGTTGGTGGATTAGTTGGTGGATTTGTTGGTAGATATGTTGGTGGATTTGTTGGTGGATACGTTGGTGGATTTGTTGGTGGATATGTTGGTGGATTTGTTGGTAGATATGTTGGTGGATTTGTTGGTGGATATGTTGGTGGATATAATATGATACGATATTATAACAACTGAAACTGTAGAAGTGTAAATTATGTACATTGAAAATATCAAGAAAATTAAAAGCAGGGGGTGTTATTAGATCGATACCATTATCCATCAATTATTAATTTTAATACCACCATTACCATTCTTTTGTACAAACTGTAAAGATTCCGAGTATTTTATCTAAGATTTTTATAAAATGAATAATTATAATAAATAAAAATATTTATCATAATTTTTGTGTCGAAAAATAAATTGATTCGTTTGCATAACAACATCACCATATATTTTGTGTGAATTAGATTGACTTCATATTTAATAAAATTAAAATATATAGCGATGTACTTACCCGTACTAACTAATTCCAACACTCTTGTTATGTACATGAGATTTGCATTTTTGTAAATTAAACACGCTGAAATCTGCGTAGGGTCATTTTCGCGAGATAGGAATGCTTCCATGTTTATTTGCATTCACTGGACCTAACTGAATATTGCTGTCAACTAGATACATACGCAAACTCCTCATAAGTCTTAGCCGTGTGTATAGCATCACATTTCACACTATTGACTCTCCAATACTTCCTATCTTCTTCCACACATCCCTTGAGTTGTTGTTCCATGGCGGCAAAGTCATCTTGATTCAGTGGCTTGTCCATTGTTGTTAACAGAACTCTTTCTAGAAGCTTCCAGTTAAATCCACAATTTAATCGATAAAGATATCTCGTAAATATTCTTAATAATTGCACAGTATAGACGCTCCCTTTGAATATTAGCTTTTCATTTGCTATTCTTAATAGTGATACGACAGAGAAATGATTAAACTGTTGCCATGGCAACGTTTGTCTAATAAATTATTAGACTATCGTTGCCATGCTTATTACCAATATTGTTTGCCATGGAAACTAAACGAAACATGGATAGCAGCAGGTCACAACAGCAGGTGACAGCAGGGCAATGCAAGACCGTCAATTTCGGGGTCCTTTGGAGCAGGCTTACTCCGGCAGTGGACTTTTTTCAGCTGATATACTGATGATGATGACGGAAACCAAGGACGAAGGAAGAACCAAAAATAGTGAAAGGAGGGCAATTCTGCCTTTGAGGGCAAAGGCAGAATTGCCCTCCTTTCACTATTTTTGGTTCTTCAGGTCAGGAATTATATATAAAAAGTAGGTATACAAATACAAAATAACATAGAAACGTTACGCTAAAGCTAATAATAATTATTAGTTTTAGGGTATTGTTGTCTGAAAATAAAATTTATTCTAAAACCGAGCCAGTGGATAATGTTCTTCGAATGCTGGCAGCATTGCATGCATTCCAAGAACGTGGAGTTTTGGCGCCAACGCGGAAAAAGACGCATCGAGGCTATGTTTTATTTTCAAAAACTGGTGTAAATTCGATTTTTATGTGTAAATATGGTGGATTTTTCGACATAACATCTTCGACAACGTACACAAGTGGAGGAAAGTGCGATATTGCCGTGAATTGTGATTTTCCGTGTTGTAACCAAAACTCCATAAAAGCCTCTAGTAAAGTCTCCACTGCTTTACTGGGGTTGGACAAGGACTATATGTGACTTGACTGAGACGGACTTTACTTGACAATGACGGAAATAAATTATATAGAAAGATATTTACTGAAGGCTCATAAGGCCAAAGATGCCAGAACCGAAAAATGGAATTAAAAAAAAATCCAAGAACGTGTTGCCTCAACTAATATCACTGCTGTTCCTTTAAATTATTTTTTTTTGTCCTTAACGATGATCAGAGACACCTGAAACTGGGAGGGTGTGTTCTTTGTATGACGTAGGCATCCCAAAAGAAAAGATTTGCTGAAATTCTATCCCAAAGGGGGAGAAAAGCGGGTGCATTTTGTATGAGATAACGTAACATAAGTAAGTAATCACGTTGTCCCATAAAAACTAAACCTCCGCGCAATCTACTTCAAATTTTGCATAAATATTCTTAAACAGAATTGATGGAAGACGTGTTTCGAAAGTATTTTAATGAAACTCGTCACCTAACGGGGTAAAAAGAGGTACAAAGGTATTTTGCGGGTGATTTTCATAGAAGTTGATATCAATACTACTTAGTGCATTTGATTAAAATTGCATTTTATTTTAAAACATGTTGAAAAGGTTGGAAAACTGAATCCGATGTTATACAAATACGTTGAACTCACATAAAAGCTTCGTGCAATGCAATATCTTTAAAATGGGAATGTCAAATATAAAAAAACAAATTAAATTGATTAGCATTCGAGATTTCACTTATATTTGTTCTTGGATATTTGAATGAAAAATTTACCTTATACCTTGATTTTCGTTCGAAAATTCGTTGGAAACTCTTACATTACTACTTTAAATACTCCTTAGGGAATATTTGCAACTGCTGTATAATTTGTTTGGAAGTTCATTTCCACTATTTCATTAGAATATTTTAAGTGTAGTTAATTTATTCATTTGTTGTTATAATAATTAAATAAGATTCTATGAGTTTATTTAATAGAGTATAATATTTAAGTTGTTTGATTTATTGTGTTTATAGAAAGAAGAAAGAGCGAAAAAGATTTATTCAGGAAACATTGCACAGACAACAAAACTATAAAATAAATATCAAAACCAAAGATAAAAAAGAAGTAAAACAAAGGCACTTGTTGCCCGTGCAAGTCTGAAATGGCACCACCTCAGCATTTGCTAGAACATTTTATTGTTCTAGCGCTGGTAAGTCTGATGGTGCCGAGTGACTTTCACGGAACATTAACATAAGTAAACAAATACAACCAATAATAATAATAACAAATACAAGTAAATCACGGACAAATGAAATGATAAAAACAAAATTATTATATTTATGGTGTTTTTTGGTTTTGTTTAGATATTTCAGTAGGTAGTCGTTTGTCTTATACGTTTACTAGCTGTGCCCCGCAGTTTTACCCGCGTTAAACGTTTATAAATTATTACAGCTCCTCCCCGTAGGTGATGATGATGATGATGTCCTCCCGACCGAATTTCGGCCACGGCGGCCAGTCTTAATGGAGACTAGCCAATTGCGTAGGATATATTATAGTGCACAAGTGTGTGCGCAAACACAGGGGCACTTTCTATTCCATCACTCTCATGATCCGATGGGACGCCTAGCGACACGACCGGAACGAGTTCAGGTACAGGCGGCTTTACGTGCTGTCCGAGGCACGGGGGTGTAATACCGCCGACTTCCAGACTTCGGGCTGATACTGAGAAATTTCTTTTTACGGAAAAAACAAAATCACTTTTTGGCCCTACCCGGGATTTGAACCCAGGACCTCATTATCTGCGGTTGAACACGCTACCGCTAGACCAACGAGGCAGTCAATCACCGTAGGTGATAGCGTGATAATAAGTAGCCTATATGTTGACTCGACCTCTTAGTAATATTCATGCAAAATTTTAAGTAAATCCATGCAGTAATTTTTGAGATTAGCCCGGGCATATATAGAGACAAACAGATAAACAGACAAAATTTCTAAAAACTATATTTTCAGCAACGATATCGAATGTAGACCACGCCCCAAGTATCCTTTTTAAAAAATATTCAATGTACAGTTTGACTTTCCTACGGTTTTATTATATGTATAGATTATAATGCGTCTGGACAGGAATAACGAAAGTCATGTACTTATAAAGTACATGACTTTCGTTATTCCTTAATAATGTACTTGGACAATCACCCACGGCAATTAAATCTCAAACTAAGCAGAGCTTGTACTATGGTAACCAGATAACTGATATACTTACTACATAGGTACACGTACTTTTCTTTAGCAAATACATACTTATATATATAGATTATTAGCTGTGCCCTGCAGATTTACCCGCGTTATATTATTTATAAATTATAGCCTATGTGTTAATACAGAGTGTCAGCTAACTCCATACCATTTTTTATTAAAATCGCTCCAACCACGTAGAAGTGAAGAAGTAACAAACATACACACTCACACACTCACAAACTTTCGCCTTTATAATATTAGTGTGATTACACTCAGACTCAATAGCTAGATGCTCTCACCGGTCCGTTAGCGATCGGCGAGGTTAAGCATCTGGATTCGCGGTCGGTCCATAGATGGGTGTCCACCAAAGTGGCTTAATTACTGAGGGTATCCGTGCTTCGAAGGGCATGTTAAGCTGTCGGTCCCGGTGGTAGTCATTAGACAACAGTCGTTAAGCCATGTCAGAGGCCTAATAAGCGGCTTGAACAACTCTTACACTAGGATAACCAAGAAGACTTACTTACGATAAGTAAGTAAATCTTCTACTACAGTTTTGTAAAATGGAAGAGACCTAGTTTTATTTAGTCAACATTGTCGGACGAACTAACACACATTACAAACGGCTCACGTTACACGATCAATCAGTTTCAATCTATCTGATGCTTTAATATGGAACAACTTTTACTAAGATATTTAGTTACTAATTCATCCGGGATTTTAGAGAATTTTGCTGGCTATTAAAAAGTACCAAGTTAAAAACAACAACTCAATTTCTTTATGTTTAAATATGATTACAATGTAACATAATTATGTTGGTAATTTTATTTTTATTTATTTAGGCTCACCAACAATTGCTTACCTACACTCAATAAATCATAAATTGCGTCCGAATATAGCTAAAACAAAGTGTAGCAATCTCTTATGGGTAAGCACGGCATGCATCTTATTACAACTAGCTGGTGCCCGCGACTTCGTCCGCGACAATTTTGAATGATGACCAATGTAAATACTTACTTCTAGCTTAATCTAAAAACTATAACTTTTAAAACAATCAAGCAACCAAGAAAGAAACTTAGGACTTTGCTGATATTATTTAAAAAAAAAAAGGAAGAATACATAGCAATTGTCTTTATTGTCAATAAGTCAAATAAAGTAAAATAAGAATCAACGATGCATTAATCAAAAAGGTAACTCCCATTAGATTAGGTTGCGACCACGGCATTGATCACATTTTGTGAACGAAACTATAGCGCGATCTAAAACGATGATTACGCCATCTACTAACAAAACTATAAACTTGTAAAGCGGTAAAATTAAGATGTGTGCATATTTTTTGGGTGAGATTTATTCGATCATCTATTGATTCAGTTTTGGACTACCTTTTATTTCAAGCATTTATTTATTATAACCGATATGCCAAATAAGTCCCGCGATCTGAAACGAACGAACGCCATCTAGTTACAAAATTGTGAACTTGTAAGATGATATTTTTTTGGTGCGATCATCTGCGATCATCTCGACACCAACAAATTATACTACGCTAACTCGACTTTTACGTAAATTGGTTGTTTATCCCAATTTGATTAAAATTTTGTTTTTTATTTTTGTTATAAAAATTATACAAAGAAAAGAAGTTACAAATCTTTTAAAACGCTAAGTCTTTATTTAGACGACGACTTTATTTAGTACGGCATTTTAAGCAACTTGGCATAAAAAAAACTAAATTATCTAAAATTCGAGTTGGCGTAAATTGTTGGTGTCGATCTATTGAATCAGTTTTGGATTACCTTTTTTAACAACAAATTATTTCCTAAATTTTGGTTTAAAAACATATATTGCTTTGTTTTTAACTGAATGACCAAATACCAATTTTCATACGTTTAACTCCAAAAAATTACAGATTTTCATACCATCTCACATCCCCTATTTTACGTATTTACGGGTGGAATTTCCAAAAATCTTGAACTATATATTTATAATTTTTAACTGGAAGGCCAAATACAGATTTTCATGCGTTTACCTTTAAAATGTCACATCTTTCATACAAACTTACATCCCCTATTTGTCACCCTTAGGGGTGGACTTCTCGAAAATCCTGAAATAAATATTTTTAATTTTTAAATGCCATTTACCAATTTGCATGCGTTTAACTTAAAACTTGTCACATTTTTCATACAAACTTACATCCCCAATTTTAGGTCCTTGGGGGTGGAATTTTCAAAAAACCCGAAATATACTTTAATTTTTAACTGCAAGGACAAATACAAAGCCTTTAATATCAAAAATGACGGAATCTCATAAAATCTTTCATCCCTTATTTTACTCCCTTAGATACCACCCGTATTTTCAAAAACCCTTCTTTAGTGGATGCTTACGTCATAAAAGCCATTTAGGCTATGCCTTGATATGTCAGTCAGTCAGTATAAACTTACATCCCCAATCTACGCCCGTGGGGGTGGAATTTCCGAATATCCTGAAATAAATATTTTATCATTTTTTACAGAAAAGCCAACTACTAATTTTCATGAGTTTAACTTAAAAAATATCGCATTTTTCATACAAACTTACGGGCATGTAAGTTTGTATGAAAAATGCGATATTTTGTGCCCTTCGGGGTGGAATTTTCAAAAATCCTGGTGTATATATTTAATTTTTTTTACTGAAATTTCAAAAATTTCATGCTTTTAACTTCAAGTCGCAGTTTACATTGAAACTTACATTCCCTATTTTACGCCCTTAGGGGAGGAAATCTCAAAAATTCTGAAAAATAGATTGTTAATTTTTAACTGAAATACCAATTTCATACGTCTAACTTAAAAATTGTCACATTTTCATACAAACTAACATTCCCTATATTTCGCGCTAGGGGGTGGAATTTCCAAAATTCCTGAAATACGTAATTTTTTATTTTTTACTGGACGGCCAAATAAATTGTCATGCCTTTAACTTCAAAAACGGCAAAGTTTCATACTAACTTTGCACCCCCGTTTTACCCCCTTGGGGGTTGAATTTTAAAAAATCCTCCCTTATTCCTTGTCTACATTATAAAGAAAACATTCTTGCAAAATTTCAGCTTTCTAGGTCCAAGGGTTTGGGCTGGGCGTTGATGAGTCAGTCAATCAGTCAGGACTTCTCTTTTTATTTATATAGATAAGGGTGCCTTATGCAAAAAATTACATTAGATTATCATATAATATCAATTAAATTTATTTATAGGATAACTTATTTATATACTATATTGGAATTACAAAATTAACGAAGGATACAATATTAAATAAACAATAAAACAAAAGCTTTTATACAGAGGTGGATACTATTTTGTGAAACTTGGTAAGTGAGTCAAAGTGCACGTCCACGAGATCGCTGTAACTATTTATTAGTTTACAAAGCCGGGGGACGATGGAGTTAGCGCCTAGCGTCGTTCTGCGGAGGGGTGCATGCAAGGGAGAAATGGCAGCACGAGCGTATCTAGCTGGAACTCTATACCGAAACATACCAAGTAGATTAGGACAGTCTATTTTACACCGGAGAACTTTGAATGAGAAGATGGAGTCTGTAATGTTTCTGCGTTTCTCCAATGACACCATTCTGAAATGCGATAATCTTCCTTCATATGACCGTATCTTTTTAGATATTCTAGAAGAATACGCAAGATGCCAAAGGAATCTTTTTTGTATTCTTTCCAGCCTTAAATTGTGTATTGCATAATCTAAAGTCTCCAAACGACACTGCAGTACTCCAAAATGCTACGAACAACACAGTTATAAATTAAGATCTTAGTACAGCTGCGTTTGGAGCCAACAACATTTCTAATAACAAATCCCAACAGTTTTGAGGCTTTTTTATAATATGCTCAACGTGAGAGACAAATGTTAGTGCACTATCATAAATAACTCCCAAATTTCTAATTTGATTCACCTCTTGAACGACATTAAGGCATATATGGTATTTTGATGTTATGATATGTGTTTTGCTGGGTATTTTACATGAAAGCATTTTGTTACATTTAAGGCCATATCATTATCGTAGCAGGTTACAAGCGTAGTAGGTTACAAAAGTAGCCAGCACAGGAAAATTCCTGTGCTGGCTACTTTTGTAACCTAATACGAAGTTCACTCTCTGACAAAATGCTTTATTATTTGGATGGATTGCTTTATTGTACAAAGGCATAAATAATTATGGTATTCGTGATTTATTTGATCTCAAGATGTTGATTTTTATTTTTTTCTGCTGTTTCACTTTATAATAAACTAGCTGCTACCCGCGACTTCGTCCGCCACACTTTTGAATGATGACCAATGTAACTACTTACCTACTTCTAGCTTAATCTAAAAAATATAACTTTAAAAACATATAAGCAATGCAATATAAATTTAAGAAAACCTTTAAAATAACCTAACTAAGAAAGAAACTAAACACTACTTTGCTACTTTTATTGAAAAAAAAAAGACCCGATATAATCA
Organism: Pseudoips prasinana; assembly: GCA_951640165.1. Taxonomy (NCBI): domain Eukaryota; kingdom Metazoa; phylum Arthropoda; class Insecta; order Lepidoptera; family Nolidae; genus Pseudoips; species Pseudoips prasinana. The sequence continues at coordinate 15,106,027 of OX621254.1, forward strand.
ACCAAAAAATTCAAAGAATACATATCAATTGTCCTTAAGGATAGCCAGTAACTCAAATAAAGTAAAATAATAATCAACGATGCATTAATCACAAAGGCAACTCCCATTAGATTTGGTTGCAACCACGGCATTGGTAAGTCTAAAATCACATTTCGTGAAACCATAGCGTGATCTAAAACGATGATTACGTCTATAATCTACTAACAAAAATATAAACTTGTAAAGCGGTAAAATTAAGATTTGTGCACATTTTTTGGATGAGATTTAGGCGATCATCTATTGATTTAGTTTTGGACTACCTTTTATTTCAAGCATTTATTTATTTTAACCGATATGCGAAATAGGTTCCGCCATATGAAACGAAATTAACGCCATCTAGTTACAAAATTTTGAACATGTAGAGCTGTAAAATTTAGAAGAAGTGTTTTGGGTGCGATCATCTCGACACCAACAATTTATACTACGCTAACTCGATTTTTAGGTACCTAAATTCGTTTTTATCACAATTTGATCAAAATTCGTTTTTTATTTTGAAATATACAATATGAAAAATTTGATAATATTATACAAAAAAAAAGAAGTTACAAATAAAAAATAAAAACGAATTTATCTTAAATTCATGTTGGCGTAAATTGTTGGTGTCGATCTATTGAATCAGTTTTGGATTACCGTTTAACAAATTATTCCCTGAATTTTGATTTAAAAACATGTATTGCTTTACTTTTAACTGAAATACCAAATACCAATTTTCATGCGTTTAACTCCAAAAAAGAACAGATTTTCATACAAACTTACATCCCATATTTTACGTCCTTATGGGTGGAATTTCCAAGACTCCTAAAATACCTATATATTTTTAATTTTTAACTGGAATGCCAAATTTTCATCAATTTTCATGCGTTTAACGTAAAAGTTGTCTCATTTTTCATACAAACTTCTATCCCTAATTTTGCGCCCTTAGGGGGGTAAATTTTCAAAAAAACCTGAAATATAAATTTTTATTTTTAACTCCAAGGCCAAATTCAAAATGCCTTCTCCTTAAAAAATGACGAATTTTCATAAAATCTTTTTCTCTTCCCTTAGTGGTGGTATTTTCGAAAACCCTTCTTTAGTGGATGCCTACGTCATAAAAGGTACCTACTGTCAAAATTTCAAGTCTCTAACCCCAACCGTTTAGGCTGTGCGTTGATATGTCAATCAGTGAGTATAAACTTACATCCCCTATTTTACGCCCTTGGGGTGGGATTTCCAAAAATCCTGAAATAAATATTTTATATTTTTTAACAGAAAGGCCAAGTACTAATTTTCATGCGCTTAACTTCAAAAATATCGCATTTTTCATACAAACTTAAATCTCCTATTTTAAGTCTTTAGGGGTGGAATTCCTAAAAATCCTTAAACATATATTTTTAATTTTTAACTTAAAGGGCAAATACTAATTTTCATGTGTTTAACTTAAAAATTTTAACATTTTTCATACAAACTGACATCCCCTATTTTTCGCCCTTGGGGGTAGAAATTCCAAAAAATCTTGAAACATATATTTATTATTTTTAAATGGAAGGCCTAATACCAAGCTTTATGCTTCTAACTTAAAAAACGGCAAAGTTTCATACTAACTTTGCACCCCCGTTTTACCCTCTTAGGGGTTGAATTTCGAAATATCCTTCCTTATTCCTTGTCTACATTATAAAGAAAACATCTGTGCAAATTTTCAGCTTTCTAGGTCTTATGGTTTGGGCTGGGCGTTGATGAGTCAGTCAGGACTTCTCTTTTTATTTATATAAGACTAGCTGGTGCCCGCGACTTTGTCCGCGACAATTTTGAATGATGACCAATGTAACTACTTATTACTTAAGCTTAATCTAAAAAATATAACTTTAAAACAAATAAGCAATATAAATTGAATAAAACCAAACCTATAAATAACCTTACTAAGAAATAAATGAAAAACTACTTTGCTACTGTTATTTACAAAAAGGACCCGATATCATCACGCAAAAATCAAAGAATACATATCAATTGTCCTTAAGTATAGTCAGTAAGTTAAATAAAGTAAAATAACTACCCAAAAGTCCTGAAATATATATTTTATTTAGTGGATGCCTACGTCATAAAAGGTACCTTCTGTCAAAATGTCAAGTATTTAACTCCAGCCGTTTAGGCTGTGCGTTGATATGTCAGTCAGTATAAACTTACATCACCTATTTTATGCCCTTCGGGGTGGAATTTTCAAAAATCCTGGAATACATATTTTTATTTTTAACTGAAAGGTCAAATACCAATTTTCATGGGTTTAACTTCAAAAAAGTCGCATTTTTCATACAAACTTACATGCCCTATTTTACGCCCTAAGGGGTGGAATTCCCAAAAATCCTGAAATATATATTTTTAATTTTTAACTGGAATGCTTAATACCAATTTTTATGCGTTTAATTTAAAAATTGACACATTTTTAATACAAACTTACACCCCCTATTTTACGCTCTTGGGGCTGGAATTTCCAAAAACGCTGAAATATATTTTTTTTATTTTTAACTAAAAGGCCAAATACCAATTTTCATGCGTTTAACTTAAAAATTGTCACATTTTCCATACAAACTTACATCCCCTATTTTTCGCCCTTGGGGGTGGAATTTCCAAAAACCCTGAAATACGTGATTTTTTATTTTTAACTGGAAGGCCAAATACCAATTTTTATACCTTAAACTTCAAAAACGGCAAAGTTTCATACTAACTTAGCGCCCCTGTTTTACCCCCTTAGGGGTTGAATTTCGAAAAATCCTTCCTTATTCCTTGTCTACATTATAAAACAAACATTTGTGCAAAATTTCAGCTTTCTAGGTCCAAGGGTTTGGGCTGGGCGTTGATGAGTCAGTCAGTCAGTCAGGACTTGTCTTTTTATTTATATAGATAGAAAATGTTAAGACTGGAAGGCGACTATTTAGTATGTAATGTATGTGATACGTGATATATACTACGATTCAAATATCGTATGTTTTTATTAATATTGTTAATGTTAATTTTATTGTGTGATAAATAAGCCTTTAAAACCATTTGATACCTTAAAATCAATATTTAAGGTATCAAATGTTTAATTAGAGTAATATAGCAAAAACTTGACCAAATATGTCTAATTTGTTACTAAAACTGATTAAGAGACTAAAAGTAATAGTTACTGGTTCCAGAGCCAGTTCCAGAATTCCGGAATCAGGTATCTAATATTGCAACTCAGTTCCGAAATTTACCACTTTCCGATATTGCATGCCATAGTAGCTGGATGTGCTGGCGTCTGTACTTAAGTACCACTTATATTAAAAGGTATAAAGATTCAATAGTATTATCATAGCGAACCTTGTAAGTATGTATATATCGATAGTCGGGCTTTAATGCTATTACGCAATGCGCTCGAAATGTGAAGAGCCTGCTTACAATTGCAGTACGTTTCAGTAACATCTGTATACACGTGCAGTTTTCAGCTCTACACGTGACACAGGAACGTGACTAAACCAAAATAAGTCGTAACTCAGCCAGCTGATTACCAAAACTGAACATTTAATCAGTAAATATAGTGCATTAATAGCACAACCACGTTTATGCAATTTAGTGAATAATTCAAATGTTTTCTGAGATGTTTAGTCTTTTTAGTTATTATTTATGTAAGTATTTATTTGCAGTGTAGTGACGGCATAGAATATCATCTCCCCACCTTATTCCGTGGGGTTCGTAGAAATCTTCCGAGGGAATACATACCAAAGAACGGGCAGCAGCATTTTTCTGTGCACTATCACCATCAAACTGCGACCGCCAACCCGTCTGCCAAACGTATTTGGGGAGGCTTTTGTCCATCAGTGGACGTACTTTAGCTGACATGATGAAGTATTTATAACTTAGTGTGTTAATTACCAGGTCGTAATTAAAAAAAGAAATAATATGTCTCTAAAAATGATGTAAAATTCGAAAAAGCAGTCCATCGATTAATAAATTTTCGAAGTATCGTTCAGTCGAAGCAGCGTTTGGCGAGAAAAGGTTGTTTCGCAATCAATTCCATTCAATCAAAAGTTCAGTCGAATTTCCGTTCATTGAAGATATGGCTCTCAAAACTACGAGACGGACCGGCTCTATACAAGGTCAATTTTCTAAATCATACGTTCAACTCAAAACTCGAGCTGTAATAAGCAAAATTTCCACTAATTCTTTAAATGTAAGAGATGTTTATGTATTTTTATAAATTTATAAGCACCAGGATCGACAGTTTAATACAACCTCCAAAGCAATGCCTACACGAGAAAGGGAAAAAACGAAATAACGCTCGAAAGAAAGCATTTAATTCTGACTTACATCTTTCAATATCAGGGGAAATGGAAAGCATTAGTGGTTTCTTCGTATAGACAGTGATTTCGGTGATTTATTCGTGAGATGTAGTGCAGCAAGCTTTTCGTGTTAACTTTGAGTGATGTGTATTTTTATTTTTATTCTAGTTGTTATAGTTTGCGTGATATCGCATAATATAATGCTGTGTGACTGCTACGCAGAGTATAACTTATTCAATGGTTTCGAACATATCTCGGCCGAGAGCAATCCAGTATCGGAGGTATCCAACTCCATCGATATAACAACACCAGCACCACAAAATACCACCAAAGTGAGTTAGCTTTGTAAGAATATCAAGATCTTAGCGAGAGATAGAAATTAAATTAAATTAATTCACACATTTCCATAACCGACATAGCCGTAAGAATTGCCAAGCTGAAGTGGCAGTGGGCAGGGCACATAGCTCGTAGAGCTGACGGCCGCTGGGGCAAAAAGGTTCTCGAGTGATCACCACGAACCGGAAGACGCAGCGTGGGCAGGCCCCCTACAAGATGGACCAATGATCTTTTGAGGGTCGCTGGAAATCGCTGGGTGCGGATAGCGCATGACCGGCAATTGTGGAGATCTTTGGGGGAGGCCTTTGTCCAGCAGTGGACATCTTTCGGCTGATATGATTTCCACATTCATTTTTGTGCCTTTTGAAGAACAACATCTCATCCCATTCTTGTCTTATATTTCACCTTTAATTTTCGCAGGCACAAAATAGTACAGAGATCCCATTGACCCGGATTCCTCCAATAAAGTTGACACACAAGACTTTCAACGAGCTATGTCCAGAGACAGAACGACCAAACAGCATAGGATCCTACGAAATCCCAACTGAACGTGACATATTGCTGTTCACCAAGAGGGTGTTGATGAAGACGTTCAATAACTATAACGAAAAGACAATGATGTTGCTTAAGGATATCAAGGAGGTAATGAAAATGTTCTAGCACCAAAGTCTCCTTGCAATCAAAGTAACCCTACTTTTTAGCCACATATTTTATTATGTGTACCCATAGGTACTATTATCTGTACACCGACAACTGGCCTTCTCAATAACTCCATTTTCCGATCTTTACTTTGGTTATCTGGAAGAGATCACATTTTGTGATAAGACCGCCCATTGTATACTTTTAAGGTTTTAAGTGTTTTTTATTTGTTATTCCTTTGGTGTACAATAAACAGTTTATCTATTTATCTATGATATAATATGATATAAATCTTTGGATACTTTTCACACACGGCCATCTGATCCCAAACTAAGCAGAGCTCGGACTATGGAAACCAGATAACTGCTGATACTACATAATACCTACTACTTTTCTTTTGTAAATACATACTTATATAGATAATTACACACAGACTCAGGTGAAACAGACATGTGCATGCACACAAATATCTGTCCTGGGTGGGAATCAAACTCACGACCAGCGGCATTAAAGGCAAGCATTTACCAACAACGCAAACCGGCCCGTCAAAAAACATGTTAAGTAAAGCAGGTTACCCAACAATAGATGCTTAAATATTTAAATCGTGCTTATTTATTTTTTTACTTATAATTGCATAAATACTAATTTAATACGACCGCTATCTTGACTCTAAACATTCTGCAGTATCATAGATATTTAATATTTTGGTATATATGTAAGTAAGTATTCAATACTAATTATGTAATTAATGACAATTGTGATTAAAAAGCACTGTAATTGTGTATTTTTGCAGGCGACTAAAGCGACAGTAGGTGTAGAAAATAAGTGTCTGAGTGAATACAGAACAACATATAAGAAATGCGTAAAGGATACCAGTAAGAAATGTACCATCATCGCCAAAGAGTTAGTAAACTCATTAGAAAGAAAGAGACAAGCCGTATCAGCTTTGACAGAGGTAAGTAGGTATATATTTATAGTTTAGTACAATATAGTATCTTAAGCCTGGGATACACTAGGGAACATTTTGTCCCGAAACACGACGCGCAACACTCAATATACGTGACGCTGAAACGTTGCATAGTGTGCCGCAACATGACCCGCAACATTGTACGTGATGCGGGGCATGTTGCTTGCTCCCGCCTCGAGAGCGAGCGCACGTGTCCCGCGTCAGTGTCGCGCAACTTGTCACCAAGTGTAGTCGCGTACGCAACATGCCTCTTAACATGGTTTTAGTGTGGGGAAATGATACCGTGCTTTCACTTCTGGAGCTTTACGAAAGTCGTGAATTGTTGTGGGATACGTCATGGGAGGCTATTGCCAAGGAGCTTAAATTGTCTAGAAAAGATATAGCAACCAAAGTTCATACCCTGCGTTCGCAATTTGTCCGAGCAAGGAAAAAAGTGAAATCTTCAAAAACTACCGGTAGCGGAAGAGATGACGTGAATCGAACTCGATCCAGTGCATGGTTGGATACGATGCAATGAAATTTTTGCTAAAGGGAGCTACAACTTCTGGAAGCTTGGACACGTTGGACACAAACGTGTCATATTTTGTCATTTGTAATCACAGATCTTGAAAATATCTGAATGGAATGTAATCTAATAAATTACTAAGTAAAAAGTTTTCGCTGAGTTAGCCGGTCCTTGAAATGCGCGTCCCATTCGCCCAATGCCTACCGCACCGCTGAGTTACCGTCTCAGTGTCGTTGATTGGCTGAAACGTAGCGTGACTCGTGAGACGTCATATAACCAGCGGCAAACTTAGCGCGAACGAGTTGAACACAATTCACCCACACAACTTCACATCTAAACCTCAAGCATTGTTCTCAGTACGCGCCACGATGTTGTACAGTAAATATTAAAGGAAAAATTATAGTAGACCGTACAATACTAGTTTATTTATTTAAAAATTATTCTGCCAAGGAACACATCTTTCTTCACTCGTGAAATATTCAGCAAATTTGTTTCTTATTTCCATAGCAGATTCAGGGTAGCGTCTTCCCATAGCATTTAAATTCGACATATTAACAGATCCAATTTCTCTGCGCCAAGATCCTTCTAAAATATCGCGATCCACATTTTCAGAATCAGAGGTTCCACGTGGGTTGTACAATGATATTGATTGACTATTTCGCCTTAAAAAATTATAAAGGTATACGCACGCCATTACAACAACTTCAGCATTAGAGGGTTGGAGGGTTATGGGAGTCCGGAATATACGAAATACAATACCTAAGATACCGAACACATTTCCGACAATTCTTCTAGCTCTTGACAGTCGATAGTTGAAAATGCGTCTCGTTGTCCCCACGTCGTGATTACCGGGATATGGCTTCATCATATTTTCTGTCAGTGCAAAAGCGCTGTCTCCTACAAGTACGTAAGACATATTTGGCCCATCTTGTCGTATTGAAGCTGGACTTGGCCAGTTGAGTTGGTTATCAGCCAAAGCTTTATAAAAAGCAGTCTCTTGGAATACTCCACTGACAGAAGATATTCCTTTGGCACCGCAATTTGCATAGATAAAATTATAGAATCACTAGGAGATCACTTAGAATATTAACTCTTCTTTCTCGTTGTAGTAACAAATTCCGCATCGACCCCCTTCTCTTTCTTCTACGTTTCAACACACTCGATATAATTACTATGTACGCAACACTAATAGCCACAACCTCCTCGGGGGACATTTCTATAAACACTGACTAGTGTGGTCAACACAATGTTCCGCGACATGCACCTCGGCATGGTCTACGTAGTTGTTGAGCAACATGTTCCGCAACATGTTGCTCCATTTGCCCCCTAGTGTATCCTTGGCTTTATTGACAAATATGTATGTGGTATAAAATGTTCATTAACATATTTTTACTTTTTAGTATACTTTTATTAATTATTTCTTCATTGTTATTTTTGATGTACGAGTACGACACATTGTTGCAACTTTACCGGCATTTGTTATATTCAATTCCTATACAAAGGTTGTCGGGAAGAAATCGCTAAATGTGATAAGACCGCCCATTGTACAGACGCCAGCACATCAAGCTACCCCAATCTGTCCAATTTCCCCAATCGAAAGTGAACCATATGCTTTTGTGATAAAGTTGAAAATCTATACAAGAAATTTTACAGATTGGGTTAGCTGGATGTGCTGGCGACTGTACATACATTTTATTCAATGTTTCATTGTTAAATGTCCTTTTTCGTGTACATTATAAAGTGTATTTTATTTTTTTATCTTACTATACCGTTAACGAGAATGCTTGTCAAATAATATGGCCACTATAAAATTCCACATACCTACATACATCCATTGCAATAAAATTAACTCAGGCCTAGAGCATAGCAGATGATTATATTACCAAATTATATAGCAACTGCCTGAAATAACGGCTATCTTTTGTCTGGGGTGACCGATCGCAGGTTTGCCAAACCGCCGCAACTAGACCAAATGGTACCAATTGAACTATTAGATACCGAGCATGCGCCGTCGCTTCGTTTATCCGCTTGTCTCTCTGTCAGCGTCTCATAAACTGTAAACAGTGACTAATTTATAAAACAACAAAAAATTTTAAAAAAAAACCTCTCAATGGTTCGAAACCCTTTGTGTACGAATCCTACTCGCACTTGGCTAGGATATAATAATTGTACCCGCGAACGTAACATGGATATAAATATTATCGATTTTGCATTAGTTTCGTGGAGTCCTCCCCATACATACAACTCTGGTTGACTAATAAATACTTAATAAGTCAGGACACCTTCATGAGCAGTTGGTATCGACTATCGTACAATCAAAGTAAATCGGCGAAGTAATCGAACACCAATTATAAATATATAGTAAATAGGTATACTCAAAAAAATATATCGTAAAATATATGTAGTAAATAATAATATGAATCAGGTACTCAAAGAAAATTAATGACACATCGCTTCAAGAAGTCAAGGGATTTGCAGAAGACATTGAGGAATAGAGGACTCTCCACAGTTCCACCAAAATAGATCTAATAATAGGTACCTCTTACGTACCGTATGGGTAGTGGTTACCCTAGTGTCAGAGTTGTTCAAGCCACCCAGTAGGCCTCTGACGTTGCTTAACTACTTAACTGTTGTCTAATAATTACAACCGGGATCGACAGCTCAACGTGCCCCCGAAGCACGGAGTCGCTAAGAAATTAAACCACTTTGGTGATCACCCATTTTACGACTGGCCGCGAGCCTAGTTGCTTAATCTCGTCGATCACTTAACGGACCGGTGAGAGAATCTAGCTATGAGCGCCTAACTCATAAATTATTATATTTCGCAATTTGATTTCAGGGTAAAGTATGTAATATAACTTCAATGAAGACAGATCCTCTGGAACTGATCCAACGACTAGCCATGGACGAAGCGGCTCTAGAGTTTGCTCTACCAAGCTTCTTGCGATTGCTAGGAAGCTGCTCTTCGGAATGTTCAAAGTACGTTTTACATTAAGTCATCTCAGTCAAAAAGAAAAACCAACTTCGTTAACAAAATTCTAAAACACACTGTAGGTACTCTAAGCCGAATTTTGGTACGACCGGCTAAATTAAATTACTATTAACCCTTTGTGCATTATATAGGCATACATTTATCATTTATTATCATCATGTCAACCAAATGACGTCCACTGGTGGACATTAGCCTCTCCCAAACAATTCCACAATAGGATTTGCTTGGCAGACAGGTCGACGATCGCAGTATGATGTTCATAGAGCACAGAGAGACAATGCTGCCTGTCTCTGGTAGAAGTCGACCTAAGGGGTCTCCCTTAGGTCGACTTCTACGTACACCATGGGATGAAATTTTAATGAAGTTGGGATGTTTAGCCGTCAGCAATTAACGTATATATTAGGTACAATAAATATACAAACAAGTGGCTCTGACTAGTAAGACAGAGATCGTGGTTTCGATTCCCCACTCAGGAAAAATCTTAATGTGATGATGAAAGTATAGCAAAAATGTCTTTATAAAATATACGTGTCAAAATTTCAGTAGCGTACGATTTTTATACTTACCCTTTAAAAATACGTTTTTTTAATTAACTGACTTTTTTAGGCCCATCGTTGTCCATCGTTTCCCAAAGAGACACATGACGGACCAAGATCTAGTTGTAAAACACCTTCTTACAAGCAAAAACTACATGCAACTCATAAAAGATTCTGCATAATACCGAGTAAAGCATCAAAATATGCAGCGTTGGTAAACTGGATGCATTCCTTGCATTCATATCCAATGAACGCACCCACTATGATCGATCGAGCTTTGCCAAGCCTCGCGTACCACGCGCTAGATGTCGCCAGAATCAATGAACTTTTGACGTGAACTTGATTGGAACTTAGAATAACTTAACCAAAATATTTCTAAGGTTTTTATGTGATGTGAATAGTGATAACCGTGGGAATTTATAGTCTAAATCACAACATATTATAATACAATGCGTGAGAAGTGCACATGTGGTTTGTACTGTAAAATACTGTATCCTGGTTCATTTTAGTAAAAATTTACGAATACACTTAAATTTAAGGTATGTGCAGTTATTTACTATAAAAGATAATTAAATATAGCAATGAAATGCTTTATATTGATTGAATATTTATAACAAACACGTGTAACTTATGGTTTTACTACAATATCACCCAGCGAAAGTCAATTAGCCCACTTTCTACAAACCGAAATAACTTTAATACAACTTCTAATTAAACCTTCTTTTATTATTTTCTTCGAGTTAACCATGTTCTAATAACTATCTGATTAAAGTTTCTCCATAAAATTGCAAATTCAAGAGAAGTTTATGATTAGTTTACTAAGTTTTTGTACTCGCCAGTTATTAGTTTAGAAGTTACAATGAGTACCTACTAAGTATGTTGAAATAAGAAGTTGATTTGGCATAAACCTTCTAAACAATAAGATATACAATGTACTAAAGAGTTACACTGTCCTTGCTATTTAAAGGTGTTGAATACATGATTTGTAAGCTCTATTGGCAGACATAGTACCGACCAATACACAATAATCTAAATAGTATGAGTAACCTACCTGTTTTTAATTATATTAGCTCTCTTAGCACAATCTATTCAACTAAAAAATATTCTCATTCTTTGTATCAAATTTAAGTGTTGAATTATACCAAAGTTTTGCATATTTTCAAGTAAAGTGTTCTAAAAGTAAAAACTGACTGGTCCCAGTTATTAAAAGTTTACACTCATTTGTTTTAGCCTAAAATTATCTACCATTCTGTTATTTAAGATCACAATGGCCTTTAAAAACAATTTCTCTCGACTTCTCCTATGAAATGTAGCGTAGATTTTTTCATAAAAACTTCATTAATGTTGGATTTAGTGTCAAGTGTTAACGACTACACTTAAGCTTAATAACTTATTTTTTATTCAGTCATCAAGCAATTTATCAGCCTTGGCCAGTAGTGTCAACTATTAACTGGGCATGTGTTTAATTTAATAATGCACAGTAATATGAATTTTTGTTTGCAATGAGCTGGTATAAGTAGGCTCAAATGTATTACAATAAATAAATAAAAATAATAATCTGAATAGTGTACCTATGTAATATTAGTACAAGGGACTAGGTACTTGCATTTTATTACTGTTTTCCTTATGTGTATGTAAGCTATAGATAAAGTTTAATTATATAAATATTTCATAAGGCATACTCCAGCATATTAGTTCAGCAGTTTCAAAGTTAACTTACATATTGCACACAACTTCTGCTTCAACTATGATTGAACTATGTAGGTACTGGATCAAAACTTGATGCTCTGAGTATTCTCCACTAAACTTGCAGCATGGAATAAAACACAAAATAAGGGGATAACTTAGCTGTAGCAAACATTTTAATATGACAATAATGACATTACAAAGTAATAGATACATCATAAAACTTGTGTATATTTAACATATAACCTAAAATTACATTAATCAGCCTTAATTTTATTTTTAAATCAGAGAATTATATACTAACTCCCTGGTTTTAATAATATCAAGTCAAAGTAGTAAAACAGAATTTCACACACAAAATAACCTATGGTTGAACGTAATTAAAACATAACATACTAACTACTTATTCTAAGCTACATTTGCACTTTTATAAATACATAATAATAAATTTATTACTTTGTCAATTGACCATATTACATAGTAACATTTATTTATTAGATTTTCTATTAGTATAATAAATATTAGGATATTTATTTAATTATATTTAAAATGGCTCCTTGTGTTGTTGTTCTCCAATTATTCTATTGTCTTTTGTCCCCACCCCTATTATGACATCTTAATTATTATTTTCTGAGTTTCTGACTACTATGATTAAGATTTGTTTTTTCTGAGTATAAGTGAAGTGAGTAGTTATAGAAATTTACATGTGCCAAGTGAGTGCATTCTACAAGTATTTGGCAAGTGTCCCAGAGATGCTCACATAGTGCTTGATTGTTTGTGATGAGGGCCTTATATACAGACATAAAAGCAGATATAACAATCCTATATGAACCTTGAATTATGCTTAATTCTAAATTATACAAAAATATATTTTAAGCTTGCTTAAATTTAAATGGTTTATATTTGCTTAGCATCAGAAGCCATCAAGTAATTCAGAATTCTATGAATGAACAGATGCCATGCTTTTGTTTTTCATCTGCAGAGCAAGGTTGCAACAAGAACTTGCATGCCAACAATCACTTCCTTGACTGCAGCTCATTTGGTTTTTACTTATGCTACAATTAAGTACATTATGAACATAATTTAGGTGATATAAAAGAGAACACAATTGTATGTGAACTGGAAATTTGGAGCCAATTATTTCTCTATTCCTTTATTCATAAATAATGTCCCAGGATATTATTATTATTGAACTGTTTGGTTACATTAATATTAGCAAACCCAGTTCTAGGCAATACATTCAAATATGAAGAGCTGTTAAATCTGAAAAGTCAGTCCTCAACAGGCACATTAAGTATACAATCTGAATTTCTTCTCTAAAAACAGGCTTAAATAAAGTAAGGAATGGCAAAAAAGTGAATACTTATATTAAATTGGTTTAGAACATGTAATATTATACCATAGAAGTTACTAATTTAAGGTTTATTTTAGCAACAATAAAACATTTACAAACATTATAGTAATAGCCAATACTATAGATATACTTATTTAACTCTATCAGAATTATATTTTATTGCTATAGGTAGTCTTTTATTACATTCATCTTGTAATACAATTAGTGTGAACACTTACATCATAATATTCGAAACATTACAAACAGAAATACAATATTATGCTATTTACGACTCCTCTTATATTCAGCATAGGATCTTCTGTCTTTCGATTTTTTCGACTTCTTTTTATGTTTTTTCTTTTTGTCATGGTCTGAATCACTACTGGAAGATGTTGAAGTGGTTGATGTTGAAGAAGAACTGCTGGAAGATGATGAGCTGGAAGATCTGTAAAATAAAGCAAATAATTTATTATAGTTTAAATAAATCATTTAAAAAAAAATCTTATTTTACAGTTTGCGACAAAAAATGTGATCTGTAAAAGCCATAATAAGCTTGGAAAATGAATTTCCTGGTCTACTGCCTAGCTCTTAATCCTGAAATGAAATGGTGGATGACTTGGAAGTGATGTATTCCATCTGACCGGTCCTTTTTTCTGACAGTTTCAAAATAATAATATAATAATATCCTGGGACATTATTGACAGTTGACACACAGCCATCTGATCCCAAACTAAGCAGAGCTTGCACTATGGAACCCAGATAAATGATCCTACATATAATACTTTTCTTTTGTAAATACATACTTATATAGATAATTACTAATTACCAGGCTCAGGGCAAAAATATCTCTCCTGGGTAGGAATTTAACCCACAACCTCGTAACTCAATAAAGGCTTTAATATAACTGTGGCAACATTTATTTCCCCTACAAATCCATGACATGGCAGCACACTCCAAAAATCTTGTAGAAATCCTTTAAAAAAAACCATTCTATAGATATAATTGAATAATATTAATAATAATATCTGGGGACAATGTCACACAGATCATCCTAGCCCCAAACGAAGCAAAGCTTGTACTATGGGTACCAGGCGATGATATACATACTTATATAAATAGATATATACTTATTATATACATAGAAAACATCCATGACTCAGAAACAAATATTCATGCTCATCACACAAATATTTGCACTTACCGGGACTCGAACCCAGGACCACCAGCTTCATAGGCAGGAGCACTACCAACTAGGTTATGGTGACTGTCATTAGTATGCTTAATTTAATTTAATAGTTGTTTTTCTTTTTTTATCAGTTTAGGTAAGTTTGTAGGTTATTGTTTGTGAGTCTCAAATCTAAGTGTCCTCACAATCAATGCCATGAATACCTGTAAGTTGAATAGTTACTACATAAGTGCTATATTATTAGTGTAATTTGTATTGTTTCCATGTAATTATTCTGTTGGTGTGCTAAATAAATAAATATCTATTGTACAATACACCAATATAAAGCAAATATTTGACCCTTATTTGATTAAATTATAATATGCCTCACAATAGTCACAACAAGTTACCTTTATATTTATAAAAAAATACAGAATATGTCATACCTAGACTGCTTGCGCTTCTTGTTCTTCTGTTTAGCCTTGGCCTTCTTGAGTTTCTCTTGGAGCTTTTGCCTCAACTCTGCCTCTCGTAGCCTCTGCAGAGGGGTGGCATACTCTTCCTCGCTGTCACTGCTGGTACTACTGACATCCAGTACTATCTCTTTGTTTGGATCCACCTACAAACAAAAACTAATGATGTAAAGGTTTTTACACAAACTAGATAATGCAGACATACTTCTTAGTCAATAAACTATCTGTAATTATGAAATTATTCTACTGTGCAATGTCAACTGTATGTTCATTAATATGGTTGGCATGGTTGGTAAGCTTGCCTTTCACAACGTCACCTGATCCCAAACTAACCAGAGCATGTACTATGGAAACCAGATAACTGATATACTATATTATAGTTCTTTTCATATGTAAATAACATGTTGTCCTGAGTCTAGGTGTTATTATCTATAGAAGTATATAGATAATAACACCTAGACTCAGGACAACATGTTCATGCACACAAATATCTGTCCTGGGTGGGAATCGAACACACAACCTGCGGCAACATAGCAAGCATTTACCAACCATACCACACATAATGAGTATGCAGCATGTTGCAAGTTTATCAGATTGCAATTGTTTGTGTGGCGCAGTAGTTAAAGTAATTGTCTAGCAAACAACTGGCCCCTAAATGTTACTGGTTTGACCTCGCACAAAATGACTGACCCATATATAGATGACTGACTCATTGGTAGCATATCCAACCGCAAATAATGAGGTCCTGGGCTCAAATCCCAGGTCAAGCTAAAACATCATCTTGGTATTTTTCCATAAAGAAAATTTCTCAGTATCAGCCCAAGGTCTGGGAGTTGGGGGTATTATGCCCCTATGCCTCAGAGAACATATAAAGCCAATGGTTCTGTACCTGACCTCTTTCTGGTCATGTCATTATTTGTTCAGATTGCTTCTATAATATGTCATGCACAGTTGGCTTTTCTCCATTGAGAGTGGCCACTGTGGCCAGAATTTGGGCTGGAGGACATTATTATTACTATTTAGTTGTTGTGAGTCTGTTTGTAGTTTGTTGTCTTAGTGAGGTGCAAGTTTGTGAAGTCTTCCACAATACTGGGGTTTATAACTATTGTTAGTGGTCTTTTTTTACAGAAATAACTATTAATTAAATCATTCTAATGAGTATGATTCATGTTGCATGTTTATGAGAATGAACTTATGTATTGACTGCTTGAACCACACCCCTCTTCTGTCAATCCAATGTTATATATTAAGGTTTTGCCCATGTCTAGAGCATAATTTCAACAAGATAATTAGTGGACAAAGTGATCTAAAGAGTAAACCTTTGTCCCCAACTGGGAAGCTAATAACTGATAACAATAATTACCTATTTTTTACAGACAAAGACTATTTCTATAAACTCATTATAACCTACTTAATGTATGTATTGAAATTGCAACTATAGTAAAAAAATGTATCCAAAGATAAATCAACACGATATCAGGTAGAAAATCTTCAACCATATGAAATTACACATTACACCTATATCATGTAATAAAAGAACTAACTATTATTATCAGCTTAACCTACAACTTTAAAGATACATTTGTAGTCATTACCGTATACAAACATAATTCAAAAACCCGGTATATTTGCTAGAAAAGTTAACAATACCTTGATAAAGTTCCTACATTGAAACGTAAGGTGTCCAGCATAACCACACTTTTTACAAGCGGCCCTTGAAGTATCCTTGCCTATTTTATTCACTAAATCAGTATAATTAGACATTATTTTACTATTAAATTGAAGGATAATGCTATATTACTATCTTATTTCTATAAATTAACTAAACGATGAAACGTCTCGAAAGTGAAACGTCAACAAACAATCACGTTCCGTACTACTCGACATAGACGCCATTTTCTTAGTCAACTTAAACATTATTTCTAACATTGGTTTTTGTTGCTGTATTACATATTTTTTAAATTCACAATGAAAGTATTTTAATAGTACTCGTATAGTTGGCTTTAATGTTACTGTTTATTACGCGTCATATTGATTTCAATACGTATATATAATATAGCGTTCATTTGAAACAATGGAACGCATCATGGTTTACCGTTTCGTTAGCCGCAGAATTTACAGTTTGTATAATATTGTGTTTCAGCAAATGACTAGAAAACGAGCAAATATTTTATTAAGAATAACCAAATAAAAGAAATGTTCGGAAATGGCGGAGTTCCTGCCGCTGTGCGACGTGCTATTCAACGTGATATCGCTAGCGGGATATTTCTGCGACGTGGTGTTCGACGTCGTGATGGGATATGCATTACTGGAACGTGGATATAAAGGCACTTTTGCAGCCGCTATTTCCATTGTAATCACCTCGCTACTCATATCGCAGGTGATTCATAATTATAGTATATATTATTTTTTGTGAAATGGAACGTATGATAGAGTTGTTTGAGTATTTTATCGCACTCGGAAAAATACGGCTTTAGCTACATCCTCTCTCTGTTCTTTAACAAACTTAGGAATAAAGTACAAATTTACCTTTGAGAAAAATATACCTTATAGAAATATAATAATCTCACTTTCAAAAAAAATATTTTCTGATACTTAGAATGTTAATAAACCCATATTTTTCGGTTTTCGGGATTTTTTGAATTTCATACCTTATTTGTCCATTGGTCTGAGCATCTACTAATTATAGCTAGGTACCTATATATAGCGTAGGGAGCGAGGTTCGATCCCCGCGCAGAATTACTTTCGTGAGCCATACTTTTGTGACACACTTGTGTCTTGTACATGTTGTACATGCTTCGTGTGAATTTTGTTTTAACAAATCCTTTACAAAAAAATTCGTTCGTAAACGTTATGCAATTTTTTTTGCTCCCTAGGTCCTATCTCTCCGCTGGTACTTACACGTTTGGTGGGCGGGCGAGGGTCGGAAAGGCAGGCCGCCATGGCTGCCGATCTTATTGCACTGCCTACAGCTCGGTGTACTGTGGAGGTATGCACGATTACTAGTGCCTGTCGAACTGCGGAGGGTAAAGCACCAAGTTCGCGACTTATGTAAGTACTACCTGTGCCCCGCATCAAACATTATTAATTATAGCCTATGTGTTAATCCAGGGTGTCAGCTAACTCCATACCAAATTTTATTAAAATCGCTCCAACCGTTTACACGTGAAGAAGTAGCAAACATACACACTCTTCGATATACGCGCCATCTATATTCATTTCAGATGACCGTGTGTGAATAATGTGCCAGGATATTATTATTATTTCAGCTTAACTACAAAAATAATCCATGTAGGTATTAACTCTACTTCAACTCTTGACTGCACATTTGGCACTGTGTTTAAAGTGATCAATTGTTTTTATTTTGACGGCCTGGTTGTGATTGGTAGATACTTGTATTTCACGCCGCAGGTCGTGGGTTCGATTCCCACCCAAGAGGGGTATTTGTATGCATTATGATGTCTGGTCTGTCGGGTTTTCCTTCCTGACGCTGTAACTCCAGAACGCACGAACCGATTTCCACGGTTTTGTATTCGTTGGAAAGGTCTCGGGCTCCGTGAGGTTTATAGCAAAGAAAATTCAGGAAAAATTTCAACAGAAAAGCGGGAAAATCTTCTTTAACGCGAGTGAAACCGCGGGGCATAGCTAGTTATCTATATAAGTATACAAAAAGCATAGTACTTTGTATCATCTGGTTTTCACAGTACAAGCTCTGTTTGGTTTGGGATCAGAAATCTGTGTGTATAATATCACAGGATATTATAATTCTTATTGATTTGCTCATAGAAGTCAAGTCGTATTGTTGACATATAACAGAATTTTAAAATTTGGTCATTCTTTCACCAGAGGTCGCGTCAAACTATTTCGCCCCAAATGAACTGACAAATGACATTAAATATCTCAATATAGGTACTATTGACACAGAAAGTCATGAAGAGGCTGTGCACACCACGTTTTATAAACACACTGTCGGCGCGCTTTTATTCTACAGAGCTGCGTCGCCTGCGTCTGACTTGCGTGCGTATTGTATCTGTATCGGTACAAACGCGCGTCAACGACGCGTTTGAAAAACGTGGCCCTTACAGTCGCAACGACTATATATGACAGACAATACATAATATTTCACGGACAGTTAACTACACCATTAATTCAGTAATAACCATTTTTTTTTAACTGTTTTGTCAGGTATGCTTCGTCTAGTGCACGGGTTCTGTGAAGCGGCGCCGATGTTGCTGCTGCAGCTACACATACTGTTCAAGGATGCAAGCAGGGAGCCCGTTGAGCTTGGAGTAACTCCTGAACCGAGCATTGATGAGCCGTCTGGTAAGTACAGTCGCATCATATCAGCTGTAAAAAGCCCACTGCTGGACAAAAACCTCCCACAAGAATCATCTTGGGGGATATGCCATAATCGCCGCGCTTGGCAGACAGGTTGGCGATCGCAGTAAAATGATCTTAGTACTCAGAATAAAGCTGCTGCCCGTCCTCTGGTAGATATTCCTAATATAAGTACAGAATATGAATTTTTATTTTGCCTGTTGCTTTACTGCTGGAACTTGGGAAGCGAAAATAGCCCATTCATACGTCCCGGCAGCCTCCAGATAACAAATGTAATGAACTTATATTAGGTAAAAATCGGCATGACTTAATCAGAGGTTGTGTACCAACGCGGTCCAGCAAGGATGCCAACACTGCAAAGTAGTGAAGATAACATAACTTGCATGGATGCATGATGCATCACCTGGGGCTCTACCGGCTAAGTTGCCGAACATCGTTTTCGTGAATGGCGTTCAAATAAATAAAGTTTAAAAATTACTTAATCAATCATTAAATCGGCTTCAACGTTTACAATTGACTCCGGACCATTTATGACGTCAATAATTTTTGTCGTCGTAATTTTTAACCTTTATTTATTTGAACGCCATTCACAAAAACTATGTTCGGCGACTTAGCCGGTAGAGCCCCTGGATGAATGATCATCTACCACAGTGCGTTTCACAAGAATTTTTTTACCGCGCACTAAAACTCTGTGGAATCAATTAACTGCGGAGGTATTTCCGATCCGACTTGCCATGGCAACCTTCAAGAAGCGAGCCTATTCTTTCCTTAAAAGCCGGTGACACACTTCCGCGAATTGCGGCTCTTCTGGTGTTGCGAGTGTCCATGGGCGGCAGTGTTCACTTACCATCAGGTTACCCACTTGCCATCCTATTTATAAAACAGAGTATAGATAATTGAATGTACATTTATATTTTCTCTTCAGCAAACAAAGCGTTCGCGGAACTGAACGTGATATCTGCGTCGCTGTCCATGTTCTCCGTGTGCTGGGCGCTGGCGTCGTTCAGCAAGAACGTGCGTTTGCAGAACGTTCACAGGCTTGTGCTTACTTGGCTTGGAGTCATCTTCCAGGTAAGAGTGAGAGAGAAAGACAATGGGTCAGATTTTTCTTAATTTGTATGGCAATGATTACTCTTATGCCAGACTTGTCCAACCCTCCCATTAGCCCTCTAACATGATTAAACGACTGCTTTCTAAAGTCTAGTGTGAAACGTGTCCAAAGCGTTGAAACACTTCGATATTAAACCACTTTGGCGGGCTTTCATTTATAGCCTGGTCGTATGGCTAGTTGCTTAATCTCAGCAATCGATTACGACTCTATGAAGAAAACGGACTTCATAAGCCTCAGTGAGATAATCGAACGAATGGTATGGAAAAAGAAAGTCATGCATAAGTCATCTTCTATGGTAAAGAATGTTCTATGATATCTAATGAAAATTCATTTACTTCTATGAAAACAGCTGCAAAATCTGATCATAACTTTTAAGATGAGGTCTCACAAGCCCCGCTCCATCCGTTACATGCATCAACCTTCTAAACTGTTTTCCTTTTCTCAGCTAAAATATTATTTTTAGCTAAAATTCATTTCATTTCATTATTTTTAGCTAAAATTCATTTCATTGATCGAGTACACTGCGGTACTCGATCAATGAAATCACAGAATTTCTGCACGAAATAGGACTATATTCTGCGATTTAATTGGTCATACGCAATAGAGAGAATACAACCTCTACAAAGTTCTTAGAGGTTTATGATAAAAAAAAAGAATTCCTTATTTTTATATTGTTCTTTTTTCCAGTTCCTGTGGCGGCTGGGTACGATATCGGCGCGAATATGCGCTCTCACAGTGTACGCTCTAGTCTACGAATATTGGGTGTTCTTAGTTATAGGTAAGTCACAAACCACAGACAGGAAATGTTACCGCCACTTCCTTTAGAAGCATTTAAATAACATTATTTTTTCTGTTCATACGTTAACAAAGAATAGAAGTAAGGTTTATTTTAACCCCCGATACAAAACAGGGGTCTTGAAATTTAGAACTTATGTAAGTATGTGTATCTTTTTGGAATATGTATTTAACCGAGAGAACGCATATATAAATATCGGTTGAACGACTTAATTACGGTTCTTCTTCTAGAGGAAAAGGGAAGGGAGTAGGGGGTTAATACACGTTTATTTTGGAAAGATACAGTTATTTTAGTGGAACTTACATTTACATAATTAGGTACTAATTGCAATCACTGTTTATAATTTACTATATGGGTTTGTGCCAAGTTTAGCGTAAGACTATTATGTCTGTTCCTGTCATTGGCCATTTTCACCCTATATTAAATTTACTAATGCGCTGTTTGTTGCCTTAGGTCTTCATTGGCTGTCAATGTTTTTGTGGCTAATCTCCCCAAAGAACGTGTTCCACGGCGAGCGCATCTCGCGGCCGCGCAAGGCGTACCTGTCGGCGCTCATCGCCTTCGTGTACGTGTTCGCGTACGTCAACCTGCAGGAGCTCAACCATCGACAGAAGATGGTACGTGTATACAGCCTACTTGTAATAATAATAATGTCCTCCCGATCGAATTTCAGTCACGGCGCCAATCTCAATGGAGACCAGCTAATTGCACAGGACATATTATGGTGCACAAGTGTGTGCGCAAACACAGGGTCACTTTCTATTCCATCACTCTCATGACCCGATGGTACGACTAGCGACACGACCGGAAAGAGGTCAGGTACAGGACCGACGGCTTTACGTGCTCTCCGAGGCACGAGGGTGTAATACCGCCAACTTCCAGACTTCGGGATGACACTGAGAAATTTCTTTTTACGGGAAAATCAATAATCACATTTTGCCCGACCCGGGATTTGAACCCAGGACTCATTATCTGCGTTTGAACACCCTACCGCTAGAACAACGAGGCAGAAAACACCAACAACCTCGTAGAATTAGATGGCTGATGATGATGGTCCATGTTTCAATCATAAGACTCTCAGCTTGCGCGCGCTTCTGCTGCTTATAATAATAATACTTTCTTCGCCAGATATTTATCTAGTAACTGGCTGTGCCCCGCAGTTTTACCCGCGTTACACTTTATAAATTATAGCTTATGTGTTAATCCAGGGTGCCAGCTAACTCCATACCAAATTTTATTAAAATCTCTCCAGCCGTTTTGACGTGAAGAAGTAATAAACATACACACTCACAAACTTTCGCCTTTTTTAATATTAGTGTGATTTGACTGGCTTGTTGGTATAGTGTTTAGTGACCCTGACAGCTAAGCCAGAGATCGTGGGTTCGATCCCCACCCAGGACAAATCTTTGTGTGGTGAACACGATGATTTTATTTATAATATGTATGTATTAGAAATATATACCTAAGTATGTTCACCAGTTGTCTGGTTGCCATAGTACAGGCTAGTTTGTTGTCATTTAAAAGGTAAATTATACCTTTTAAATGACTTCAAGCTATTCATTCTATAATTAAATAAAATACAATTTTTTTAATTCTCACAACCAGAACTCTATTTGATATGTGATGCCCCCATGTTTAAAAGTCATTTATTGTCTGTCTTTGGGTCACCGTCTCCCATGTTTGTACCAAAATTCAATTCAATTTTCAATAAAGTCCATTCGTTTCGGAGCACATTGGCTGTGACAGATGGCTGGACGGACAGACACGAAAGTGATTCTTCAACAAAACACAAAAAAAATATATGACATTAAATTTTAATCGTTTCTTGGAAGTCTTCGGAGTATTGGTGAGTCCATATCAGTAGTTCGTTGTTGAGTACAACATACAAACACTTATACTGTTACAGGTAACATTCTACTGCGTGATGTGTATAGAAAACTGGCTGCTTATCACAGCGTGGTGGTGGTCCGGGCGCGCCAGCAAGCCTGCCACGCTGGCCGGAGCGGCTGCCGCGGCCTTCGCGGCGGGGATTGCCTTCATGTTAATATACTACAGGTACATCTTCTCCTTCTTTTCTTTTTTTTAATAAGACAACGTCCGCATTAGAGAATCTAATCCCTGGGTCGCGGGGTATTTTACAAACATATAATAGACGGATACAAATTAAATCCAGACTCAGAACAACTATTTATGGGTCTCGTTCGGCGTTCAAATAGATAATATGATATCTGGGGAGTAAGGTTAAAAATGACTAAATCATTCATTCAAGTGGCTTCAAGGTTGAAAATAATTCGGAACAATTTATGACGTCACATAATATAAGATAACTGTCACAAAAATATAAGATAACTGTGGTTAAGGCAAGTCAGAGAGGATTCGGCCGAGGGCTGATGAACCGAAGGCCTCTTCCATAGAGAAATGAAGAAAAGAAACAGCAGTTGCCAACTTACATGCCAAATGTAGTAACTATGGCCAAACCCTTCCAAATGTCAACGTCGTGGAAACGTTTGTATCAGGCCTATCTCTAGCAGTGGCCGACATGACTGATGAATTGTGCAAAACAAGATTGAAAAGAATGAAACAAAAGATCGCTCACAATCTTTTCTAATCAACCGTTGTACATTGTATGTATCAGAATTTAATTGAATAGCTAGATGCTCTCATCGGTCCGTAAGTGGTCGCAGTCAGTCCATAGATGGGTAACCGCCGAAGTGGTTTTATTTCCGAGTGTTTCCGTGCTTCGGAGGGCACGTTAGTAGTAGTAGGTACGTCTCGGTAGTAGCCCTTAGGTAACAGTCGCTAAGCAACGTCAGGGCCTAATGGACGGCTTGAACAACTCTGACACTAGGAGGCTAACCACAACCACACTGATGGACAGATGAACAGAAAATCTAGTATTAAAATGCTGTCATAAACTACATGGGATCCTTGATTTACTTGAATGAGACCAAACACTTCCCAACTATGTTTTGAACCCAATAATATTAATGCACCATTCTTGCACGGCTTGTGGGTATCGTAAAATATAAATGCATTCAATTAAGTTAGTAAATAAAACCTTTGTTTCAGGTACTTCCACGTAAGGAGATTAGGATACATGCTAGGAGAACACCAACAGGGCACCAATAGTACAAACACATCCTCGCAAAACAAAGATGGTAGGTCATTTCAGCCATGGAAATGAAAAAATTAAGATCTTCAAATAATACGTGACGGTCGCGTGGTTGGCAAATGCTTGCTTTTCACGCCGGAGGTTATGGGTCTGATTCCCACCCAGGATAGATATTTGTGTGCATGAACATGTCTGTTTGTCCTGAGTCTGGGTGTAATTTATCTATATAAGTATGTATTTACAAAAGAAGAATTGAATTTCGAAATTCAATTTGGTTAAAAATTTAATGAAATCCTGGATTTAAATCCTTATTCGGTCACCGTAGCCTAGTTGGTAGTGCTCCTGCCTACGAAGCTGGTGGTCTTGGGTTCGAATCCCGGTAAGTGCAAATATTTGTGTGATGAGCACGAATATTTGTTTTTAAGTCATGGATGTTTTCTATGTATTTAAGTATTTATCTATCTATATAAGTATGTATATCGTCGCCTGGTACCCATAGTACAAGTTTTGCTAAGTTTTGGGCTAGGAAGATCTGTGTGACATTGTCCCTAGATATTATTATTATATCATTCTGGTCAAAGTGTTATTAGTAGTATTACATAACAAATATCGTGCCTCGAAGATTTTACCTGAACCTCGCCGGTAGCAATAAGAGAAGGACTGCACCTGAGTTTGCGCATGAACTTATCCAATATAATATATCTCGCTAAGTCTAATATAATTGCTTGACTTTTATACTTGAAATTCCATTGTACACACGGCTACATATCAAGCTATACGTTTCCGGTATGAACTGACCCCGCGCTGTATAGAATTTCTGTACAATGAGAGGTCAGCTTATATTGGAAATGTATAGCTTGATATGTAGCCGATGTAACACGAAATAAATAAGCTGTATATATCTACTATATGAAAATAAATACATTTTATTTTTTTATAAATAATAGTCTGAAAAACAAACTTTTATACAAAATGAAACTAAAAAAAATATTAATTTGTATATAAAATTTTTATTTGTATCTGTATTCACCGACAAGCTAAGTTTGGCGTTACTTTTGTTTGCCAAGTTACGGTTTTGGTGAAAGTTGATTACACATAGTAATACACAAGCCATTAGAATGTAAACATGATTTTTGTATTTGCAGGCAAACAGTCAAACCAAGCAGACAACGTAGCCATACCGGGAGTGTTCAACTGCCGATTTTCAAACCCGGTCAGTAATAGGTAAGTCTATATCAAACCAATTATTCTTATTTACCTGCTAGAATATGTAGGCACGCCGCCAAATCAGATATGAAGGTACACTTCCACTGCGAAAGCAGGCTTTACTACCTACGTATTAAAGACTAGCTATGTCCCGCGGTTTCACCCGCGTTTAAGTAGATTTGGTGTAAAAAAGTAACAAACATACTATTAGTAGGATGTGTACCTCTAGCGGTTTTGGCAATGCACACTTACAGCAGACAGCTTAACGTGCCCTCCGAGGCACGGAGATGCCCAGAAATTAAACTACTTTGGCGGTACCCATCTATTAACTGACCGCGAGCCTAGTTGCTTAACCTCGCTAATCACTTACGGACTGTTGAGAGCATCTGGCTATGAGATTTACTATTGTATGTTATATAGATTATACTAATGAAAACACCCCAAGTGGAAATATGAAATTGAAAAAAATCAATGTCAACAATAATAACTACAAAACTGATTGTTACTGCTCTTAGATTCAGATCTCGACACATTCCATGCAAAAAATTTGTCTTTATGATGAAGAAAATCACTTCACCCAATTGTGACGAATGTCGATTTATCGAGGACCTACAACATTTATTGACATTCCGTGTTCGATATGAGTCAAGTAGATTTCTACTATGTACTATTTTTTAAAGGTCACACACAGAATGGGGCATGTTCCAATTAATTCTATCCCAACCAAATAGTGATGATGCGATGGTTTTGTTTAAATTCATGGCCCATTTTTTGTGAAAATTCAATTGATTAGATTACGATGGGACTGACATATTCCATGCGTAAGTCAGTTTTTTTCTTATAAAGAGAACTTCCGCACTACTGAATCTAGTCCCCGTGTCGCGGAGTACTTTACAAACATATAATAGACGGACACTAATTACATCCAGACTCACAACAACTATGTATGGGTCACACAAATAGTTGTCCGTCTCGGGAATCGAACTCGGGGCTTACAGGTAGTAGATATTAAGAAGTTACTATTCTGAATTACAATTAAGTTATTTATTATAATGTGTAACTTTCGAAACGGTAAATTTATTTAACACGAGATAAAGAAAAGTGAAACATAAAATTCAATGCGTGCGTTTTTTAAATCTCACTTACACAAATATTTACATTTAAATATTCCTACAGCACTGCAAATGGCCGCAAGAAAAAGAAGCCAACGTCGTTTGTCCCGCCGCCCGCTGCCCCCGCCGCCGCCTTCTGGAGGAGGCCGCTGCCCGCTGCACACAACCATCACGTCAGTACTGCCAACTACTCTTTGTGTTACCTATTATACTGAATCACATCAAGTTAGGCCCACTGCTGGATAAAACCCTCCTCTACGAATGTCCCCCATAATCGCCAGGCTTTGCGGACGGGTTGGTGATCGCAGTAGTTTTTTTTTTATAAGGCAGAGGAAATGCCAACGCATGCCACTCGCAAAGTGTGCCGGTGGATTGGACTCACACCGTCTAAAGCAGTAGTTAATGATTTCATGTAAACGATCGTTCTTTCAGGGCGGTTCATCAGAAAACGAAGGCTCAAGTGTCGGCTCCCGAGTTAACATCCAGCAAAAACTACAAGAAAAAAAGCAAAAGCAACTAGCAGAACTAAGAGTAATCGAGGAAGAAATCAAGCAGGGGAAACTCGCCAAAACCACTCCTGTAGCCGCAGAGGAGATATACAGCAGCTTGCAGCGACAACCAATCCCAAGGGCCAAGACACACGCTGAACCCCCCACCTGGCCCACCATAGAGATGACACACTCGTACCAAAACTACCCCGTATGCAACATATACCCCACCTACACAGAAATAAAACCAGACTTCACAATCAACTTCCAGACTACCGAAAACCCTCCCACCGAAATAAACGACCCTCTCAAAATGCGACGGCTCCCCAACAGATACGACAACACACGAACATTCTACGAAAACCCAGCGAATATCCGCAATGACGTCACTCGAACCCCTTTACGTTCACCTAACTACCTTGCACTAAACGAGAACAGAAACTATGACTCCAATGGATGTGGTAGCCCTAGGAATGTACTGAACAACAGTCCTAGGAATTACCTGCCCGATGTTAGCAGTAACTACGAAACTACAGCCTTAGACAAACCTAGAATAGCTCAAAATTCCATATACTCCGAAGACCATAGACAAATAGGTGAATATTCTTCTTACTGCGAAGGAAATCAATACCCAAAATATGGGGAAACAAAAGACGTATATGTATCTGATTTACACGCTTTAAATGTACAAGGAATGGATAATTTAAGAAACAATTATAACGAGGTGACTTGTGGGCAGTACGGTCAAAATTGTGAGCGGTTTCAGTACCCGGGTTTGGCGGGGAAAAAGATGGAACAGATGAGGAAGATACAGAGATGTAGGACGCCTGAGATATTGCTGGCTCCGCATTATTTAGAAGGATGTAATCGACAAGTTTGTTGCCATTGGGGAGCGCCGTATACGTGAGTATTGCTTTTATGTTTACTATACTCTTCAAATAAAGTTTTCTCTTGAAACATTTTTAACGCTGGCTTGGAATTTTTTCTTTCATGCTACACGTCAACGAAAAATTTACCACTATATTTAAACTATTGTTATGTGTGCCACTTAACATATACCTTTGGAATTCTCGGCGTCGATCTGGAAAACAAGTTCAACTGTTGATTGATTCAAGCTGTTGACTTAAAAAAAAAGCTGTGTTCTCAGCAGATCTAGGCGGTGTTCAAATCGACTCATCGCCTCCCAATTATATAAAGCGCGAATACGGCAGCATATGGTATACTGCCGCCACCTCTTGCCTGGGGCACCACAGTATCAACTTCTTGTTGATTTTTCTATTCGCGCAGCTCAAATCGTCGTCAGCGACGGGGTCCCACTGTCAGACTTGATCTTCTTGCCCTGCGGAGAGACGTGGCGTCTCTATATGCCCTTTCCCGCATTTACCCCCGGAAGTGCCCTAAGGAATTAGTCAAACTTATTCCTGCCACCGGGATTCCCTAGCTAAATTTCTTTCATACCAGCTGGATGAACGATTTTCTACCACCGTGTGTTTCACAATAAAGATTTCGATTGCATAATATTGAACTGTCCGCTGTAAAGGGACTTATTCTCAAAATAATTACCGAATTGGTTTATTTCGAGAATAAGTACTACTAGTTTGTAGTGGTGTATTTGACCATATTTGGAGATCTTCATTGACCCCAAAAGACGATTGAAGTACCTACTTTTCCTCCATAAATACCACTTAAATGAATAGTTCACTTATATATAGTGCGTTTTCTAATAAGAAAAAACAATGTAGTTTAATATTTTAATACAATTTTTTTTAATAGTTCTGATAGTTTTCTCTTCTCTATAATTTGACCCCTAATCGGACGGGTGGGATGGACTTGAAGCAAGAATTGGCAATCTGATAGTAATCACGAAAAAATCTGAAATTAGGGTAGGAAGATTTATAAAATGATTAAAAAACCTCAATTTAAATATTTTTGGGAAAAAGAAAATATTTTTATGAAACAAATTTATGGCAATTATTAAAATTAAATCTTATATTTTTATTAATCTATTATTTAAGTCAAATTAACACCAATTTCAAGGACTGGTGTGATATGTAAGTAGACAATATACCTAAAATTTTACAAAACTAATTGAATTCCTTACACTATATTTTATTGTTTGTTTACGCGGCAATTTTTGAAAGTAATGTTCTTATATACTTACATAAATACCTTTAAGTAATTATTTTGTATTTATCCCCGGAATAAAAATCCATTATGATTTATTTTACTTATTATATATTTATCATATGGGCTGTCTGACACCAGGGTAACCCAGTAGCCTTCTGACATGGCTTAAAGACTATTGTCGGCTTAAATATTATTGGCTTAATGACAACAACCAGGACAGACAGCTTAACGTGCCCTCCGAAGCCTGGAGACGCTCAGACACGCCAATTAAGTATATTGTACGTAATTTTGTATTACTAACATGAACTAGGCTTTAGTGTTATTTACTATATCGTTGTGCAGGAACAGAAAGAAAGAGGAAGGCGGCGGCAGCAGTGGCGAGGAGTCTAGTCCGGAGGGGCCCGCGCGCGACACGCCGCGACCGCCCAGCGATATCGATAGTCAGGTAATTTTTACTTGTAGAGCCATTCACAAATCATTCAAAAAGATTTTAACCTTTATCAGTCGCATTTTGACGGATCAATGTTAGCTGCTAATGTTCAAACAGCACAGTTTTATAGGAATGTAATAAAGTGATTCCTGAATGTTAATGTCTGCAAAAGGCAGTTCTAGGGCACGGAGAGTCATTGCACACACGTTCACAGACCTCAGCAATATTCTCGTCAGAGCTGGTGTTTCTTAGACGTACAGATGTTGGTAGATTGTTTACGGAACCAGTCTTCTTGAATTTAGCCACCACTAGCAGACTTTGAAGTAACATCGCGTTTGCCATGAAATGACCTCTTTTTTAAAGGTTCACTAAACTGGACAATACACCCAAAAATCTCAAAGAGTTTTTCGCAAAAACTGACATTAGTGTTTGACCTTCTCGAAGTGAACACAACATTCTGCATAACTAAGACATAGGTGTACATTACAATCATAGACTAGATATTACAAACTATTAAATCACATAATCGCAATATATACAAATTAAAACTAATGATCTAAAACTATTAAATACGCACCAATAACAAAAAGAAACTATTACATACCAATGATTTAAAAACTATAACTATATACACGTCTCATGGAATTAGGCTCTTAAAAGTGTTCTATTAGTAATATTGGAGATATTTTCATCGCAATTTTGATTTATTTTCGGCATATTTTTATTGAAAAACTAAGGAAAACGTAGTTACACCATTATAAAATGTCACTGTGGTACATTCAATGCCTTTTGCACTGGCGTGTCTTTCATGTCCTGATACTTGCATTTTGGAAGATAATAAAAAATATATCCTGAAACTTTATTCCCACACGGCCCTCTGATCCCAAACCCAGCTTGTACTATTGATACCAGATAACTGATATACTACATATTTTACTTTGCTTTTGTAAATACATACCATCCAGACTCAGGACAAACTGACATGTTCATGCTCACAAATATCTCTGTCCTGGGTGGGAATCGAACCGACGACCTGCGACGTGAAAGGCAGGTATGTACCAACCACGCCAACTGGCCTGTCTAAGATCTCATGATGGCCTCCTCTAATGCAGTAAATACAGCCAACTAGACAAGTTTGTTGAAATATTGACTATAAAGATGAACCGTTATAATTTACGCGTAAAAAATTTTAGGTATTTTATTGTTGTTTGACAGATCTCGTTACCTCGGTCATACACGTTGCCGAGAGAGTTCCGGTACTGGAGACGGCGGCCGCGGCTACGAGACGCGCACGTTCCCAGTAACAATAGTAGCGATGGTAGGCACCGTTTAATTACATCTGGATTAATCAATTTCTGTTATCTTTCACAGCACAGCACTGCACACAGGTAACAAATCATTTGCCCCTGTGCAGCGTTGCTAATGATTTATGCCAAAATAATAGTAGTATTTTAGTCATAAAGTTTATATCACGTATTAAGTCACGTAATTAAGTCTTAATTCAATCTCATTGTCATTTGCTTCTTGCCTGCTATTTCTATTTTGTTATAATAATATGAAAAAAAATCTATCCCAAATACTTGTATATTGGAGTATTTGTGATAGATTTATGAATGATGCGTGGACGACACGCTTTTATCCCACAGAGCAGTTTGTTTTTGTTTGTATCGATAACGTGCGTGTAGCTATACCTACAACCAGTCGTCAATGGCGCGCTTAAAAAACGTGGTCTGCATAGGCCCTTAGGATTCGAAAATCAACTACAACGAATACAATAGCCTAATTTTCGAGAGAAACATAAATGATAGGCGCTCCCGTGAGGTTTTCTTGAAATACATACTGCACATCTGCATCTGTTCCTCAGGCGACGTGGACAGCGGCGACGATAACGACAGCTCGCGCCGCAGCCACTGCTCCGCGTCGTCGCAGGCGCAGGGCGCGGCGCACGACGCCTACTACCGCGACGAGCGCGTGTACGCGTGCGCCGAGCGCCGCCGCAAGCCGCACGCCGCGCGCAAGCAGCCTGCCAAGCCCGAGACCAAGTTGTAGCGCCGTAGCTTCTCAGATGGATTTTTCTATCCCATGCGCCCATGATTCGGAACTGCTGATCGTATAGTATTTACACTCTCACTCGTTTGTGCAAGTCCTCGCGGTATTCGTGTTTTTATCAGTGTATTGATATAAATGCTGTTCACTTGATCGTAATAATAATAAGCCGGTCAACGTAAGAAAAGTCAAGAATAATGCGGAAATATTCCACACTGAATTATATTACGCCGTAAGAGGAAGTGTCACTTGCATAGTAGTTATAAAAACCACAAAAACAATTTTTTGGCATTCAAATTGTCATGGGTAGGAAGTCGACTAAATAAGAGACTTAAATTACTGTTTATTCAATAAAATAAATTATGATAGCAATAACTTATCTGATGTGCCTTGTAAACATTAGATCTTAAGTTTACTAACAAAGATATTAATATTTTGTATATTTCAAATAGTCAAATATTGTATATACTAACTTTTATAATCCGTCCGTAATTGGATCTCGACATTAGTGATTTAAGTTTAATATTTTTGTGTATGTTTTAAATGTATGTAACATACCCCTGTATTATTGTATGATAGTGTAAATTGAACTGATTTGTGGTAAGGAAGATGAAATAAAACAACACATTCAAACTTTTATTTACTTTATTATCTATTATCCAATTGTAAAAGGGGGAACCAGTCACTCACTATCTCTTCACATCACTACTTCGCTACAGATCTCAGCCATTTACACATTTATAAAGAAACATCAACCGAAATAAGGTTAAAAATTCACAAATACACATTTAATGTTGATTAATCTATCTTAGAAACTAGGAGCGCGGAAGTGCGAGGAGGCGAACTCGGATCTAAGGCATCTTAACTTAGGACAATGGAAGGTGCGACCGGAGCCACTCAAATATAGTTTCGAGTCACTCACGATGCGGCACCAGCTGAGGTTAGCGAATATAATCGCGTGCCTCGCGCGCCAGCGTCCCCGCGCGCCCGCGCCCTCTACCTAGCTCACCCGCGGACACAGCGACATCGGCCACAAGATACGTCGAAACAAATATCAAATGCTATAAAGCACCTAAAATTATAAAAAAAGCTGTTGAATCTGGTGATCCTTCGAAATAAATAAAAAAACAGAACATATTTCAATGTGACGAGAGAACTGTCTATGTAAGCTACGCTCCGATTGACACCGGAATATATGATATGATTGTTAGAAAGTTAATGATTACAATATGATTACGCGTTAGATTATTGCACTTAGGGATCATAACCGGGTGTGTACTACATAGAGTACCACAATACTGAGGGTACATTCTCATAATATTGGCAATCAATTACACCTCGCCGCGTACATGAACACATAATGTACTGAACTTTACGCTAACTTATCGGAACAAATTAATTTACAATGGAAATGTCCGCGCAACGTAATGCTGATGTTTCACGCATAGTTTTCTTAGTCGCTAATGTATACAACAATGCGACTAAAACAACTGTGTGCTAAAACTTCTCATCTTCTACAGTTACACGTAACATCTCCATAAATCGCATGTCCTGTGTATTATTTACACCTCTTAAAATACACTTAACCGACCCTTAATCGAATAGTATTATTTTGCGATAGTGCCAGATTGCGAGAAAACTGTTACCAACTACGCTCGCGTTAAAAAATAAACTTATTCCCCGAAATCCCCACGTGAAAATAATATAACGACAAAGAATAGTAAACACATTAATAAACGCCTTAGGCAATGTTTTCCCCGATCCCGATAAAAAAATAATTTTGGATTTACAACACTAATATTTAAAACCCTAAAGTTAATTTCCCGGATAATTTATTACAGAGATATCGAGATAAGTAGCAAATTTATTTTAGAATTCGTTTTATTTATATTCACTTCTTCACTTGCCGATCTTTGACAGAACTTTGTACATCATTGCATATAAAAATTATACCTTGACAGCTTGAAAGAAGTCGGCTCGAGTGTTAGGAATACTCTTAAATAAGATGTACTTTAAAACAATAACATGAAAAACAGCTTATTATATAAATATCGCAAATACTTTTCTTACTCGAACCATAGAGCCCCAGTCCGATAGTCAGCGAAACAGAATAAAAGCAAAATCTCGGAACCACCACGTAAAAATAACTACATTACGAACATAATCTTATAATGCAATAGGACTATAATCGCCGACAGTCGAACCGCAGCTATATTAAATACAAAAAATTATAATATTCACTTCACTTAAAACTGATCATGAAAAAAATATGCATTTGTCTAAAAAACTATACTTAACATACACTATATAATGGAAAAATATATCGGCGACCTAACACCGAGCCGGTCCGGAAACAAACGTGATCGTTACACTAATACAGGCACAGTTAAAATAAACGACCTTATACATTTTAATCCTAGAGATTTTTTTTATGGATTATCCTTAGTCTAATGGGAATTATTCCTACAACATAAAATTACATAGGCCCGCATAGCTTCGCCGGGGAACAAAACATGTCTACTATGGGGAACGAATGGTGTGACGGTGCACGGTGCTACCGAAACACTGCGCGGGCTATACTCTAAATTTAAGTGTGAATATTACTCGCCTAGCAATGTTTGCGGCCGAATAGTCATCTGCTCACGATGATATGAGCTGCAAAAAAATACATTACATTTTTGTGATACATTCTAAACTCGAAACAGAACTATTGTCTTGGAAAAACAAAATAAAAGTTATTAGGCTTATAACAGTTGCCCACGAATGAATAATATAATACAGATAAAATGCCAATGCATGGAACACATTATATCAACTCAAAAATCTACATAAAACAAGCTTAAAAACATAATAAGCAGAACTCTACCTTGTAAAGTAAAGCGGGTGTATCCGTTCGTCACTTCTTTATTTTATTTATTATTCATAATATATTATTATTGTAATAATATATAGCTATGTCCTTTTATATCTATAGGTATACTACGTAGACATCTACACTGCGCCCTTAACTCCTAACATCTTAAATACACTGCAACAAAACAAAAAGAAAACAAATTATATATAAATAGTCATGCTTCGGCTAATAGGGAAGTTGACTTATAATTAGCATTGCATATATACGAACATTTAAACAGGGTTTCAGACATTAGGGTACAACTTTCTAATGAAAACCGTTAATTTTAAGGAATACATATTCCTTAAGATTAATGATTTTCTTCAAGACGATAACTAATTTCAGTTAAAAATGTGGATGGTTTGAAAATAACGATTGTTGGCGTTGGCGAAGATGTTAAGATCGACCGATATAAGATTATACTTAGTAAGATTGATCACGTTAGAAAAATAGAACCAACAAAGCAGAACAAAGAAGACTAAGTACCTGAGACCCTGATTCTGATTTTTATACATACAATTAGTAAATAATATTTAAATTTAACACCAAAATGTAACTACTTTCTAAAACTTTCTTTTAACCACTTATTAGACATCACTTAAAGCCCGTCACAGAAAGTAGAACATTTACAAAGTATGTTACTTGGATCCTAATTATTTCGTCTTTAGACGTTTTTCACGTAATAAGATCATCTACTCGTACTATGTAGATAACTATATAAAACAATACTATAAAAAAATGCCAATCTATAAAGAAGTATATAGCTAAGTCAACCACCCTATTCATTACATAAATATCACCATTAAGAACCATAACATCTAACTGTGCAACCATGTGCAGTACTGCACAAAAGACAATGTGCCTAGGAAGATTATGAGAATCTGTTGAATTCACTCATTTTTTTCCAGAATTTTGTAATTTCCAGCAGGTCATTTTACGCGAGTCTCTTTATTATCTTGTGTTAACCCTTTAACAGGCAGTAGGTATATTCCTAATTCATTGGTTTTGGACCTTATTATAAGCTAATAGAGTTCAAAATGTGGTGGTAACTATATCCCCACTGCCCGGAAAAGGGTTAA
This sequence comes from Pseudoips prasinana, assembly GCA_951640165.1. Lineage (NCBI taxonomy): Eukaryota > Metazoa > Arthropoda > Insecta > Lepidoptera > Nolidae > Pseudoips > Pseudoips prasinana. The sequence goes on from OX621254.1 coordinate 15,141,710, forward strand.
GGGAATCAAAGCTAGTAGTTCCTTACAGTAATCTATACATATAATAAAATCGTAGGAAAGGAATATTTTTTAAACAGGATACTTGGGACGTGATCCACAATCGATATCGAAGCCAAACATATAGTTTTTAGAATTTTATCTGTTTGTATGTATGTCCGGACTAAACTCAAAAAGTACTGCAAGGATTTACTTCAAATTTTGCATGAATATTACTAAGAGGTCGGGTCAACATATAGGCTACATATTATCACGCTATCACGTACGGGGGAGGAGTTGTGATAATTTATAAAATTTAACGTAGATTAATATATGATGATGATGAACCGGGAAACTTAAAACTTGTATAAACGTTTAGTTATTGGAATGGCAGTTAGATATCGCATGGTTCAGAATGTGCGCGCATCGTCATAATATGGTGTAGAGGCAACCTAGTTACTGACCGACTTGACTGTGGCCTTGATGAAGTCCTTCTTGTGCGCGAGATCGAACTCCGGGTAGTGGCTGTACACCTGCTTACACACCGTCTTCATCGTGATCTGCTCCAGGTTGGCGCCCTCCAGGATCTGCTTCACGTACTTCTTGATCTCGTCGTCCTGGATATGATGCCATGATTCAAACTAATGTGTACTACAGTTGTGAATAAAGGAGTAAGATATGTTGAACAGGGAATCGAGCCAGATATTCGAACCTAAACTTAAATATAACTAAGTTAATATTGCGAGGTAGTTTCTCTATCATTGCATTGTGATACTGTTGCTACCCACTTTTTGGCTTCAAAGAATATTACCTAGGTTAGTTGCCTAGAAGAAATTGCAGCAAAGATAAGGGCTTGTACATGTACATAATTGTGAACGACAACAAGTACATAGTGATGAATCATTTCAGTATAAAAACAGATTTACCTAATATCGTTAGACCCATCTATTTAGAGCGTCAGGGTGTGAAAAGATAACAATAAAAAATATATTTTCAGAATTATAATATTGACTCACAGTGGGCGGTCGCTTGGCCTTCTTGTCAGCAGGCGCGTCGGACTCCTCGCCGCTCTCGTCCTCACTACCCTCCTCCTCATCTTCTTCCTCACTTCCCTCTCCAGACTCCTCTTCAGAGGAAGCCTTCTTGCCCTTCTTCGCCGCGCGACCTGCAGGTTTAGCAGGTGCTGCCTTCTTTTTAGCTATAAGAGGACCAACAAGATGAGATTTCACAAAAATATTGAGTATGGAAAGTGTCATAGAAATAGTGTAGATTACACTTATTCTAAGATAACGAAGTTTCAAGTGATTCCCGTTACAAACAAATTTCGTTAGGTTTACGAATTACAATAAAAATATGTAGTATTATCATAAATACACTAAATGTGCGTTTATTAACTTTCATGTTTATGCATTTGTACTTTTTATAGGCTAACCCAATAGACAGGTTACACATGTAAGGTCGCGGTTACTAAACCAATACCTGTCATGCTTTAGAATGAAATTTAGACCATGGTGCAATAAAAACATATTTGATCCAATGAGAAATAATTATGCTTACTATACTACAAACATGTTCGGACTATTTACAAGCACTTTTTTAGTCTACATGAATAAAAACCCCTTTTTATTTATTTATATTGAAACGCGAGTTTAATATTAGAATTTATAAGATGTAATATTATTTTAAGTTAATTATAATTAAAATATTAAGTACGATAAAGTGAGGTAAATTTAAGGATGGGTCAAAGATCATCATTTTAGACTTAATGTATACTCACCGGGAGGCGTAGGTGCTTTCCGCTTGGCGGGCGTGGCCTTCGCGTTGGAGTTTTTGACGACTGCCTTGCCCTTGCCCTTCGCCACCACCGCCGGCCGGCCTCGCTTGGACTTGGGCTCCTGCTGCAGGTTAACATTCATGTGCTTCATACATAATCACAACTAACATTTCACTTGAGTAAGGGATCCAAAACACACAAAGTGAAAGCCAAGGAGACGTTGACTGCATAATGTTTGATAGAATGTAGAACGTTTGGTAATATACAACATGTAACTTAATTAACGCACACCCTGAAAATATTTGTTCAGAATCGTTTACTGAATCGATTTATACCATTTTTAATAAAGATAATTTTTTATTCCAATGTAATTAAAACTACGGAAATTATTGTCATATTAACCCTGTACAGTCAAAACAAATTGAAATGGACCGTAAGTCAAAGTAGTAAGACTTTTAAAATCGCAGTTTTATTTGTCCATCATTCAACACAAAATAAAGAAAAATAAACTTTATTCCAAGAAACTAATTTAGTAAATAACAATGCATATACATGTTAAATTAAAAATTCAGTGTATGTATTCTGATCGATAGAATACAACATAATATTCTAATTGGGGTGTTTGAGGGTGTGCGTTAATTACGTTACATGTTGTATATATCGACGCCGTCGAGTGAAAACCTCGAATGTCAAATTTTAAATAAATTAGCTTCTTTGCATGTTTTGCAAGATAACCTCGAAACGCTTTTTCGAATTGACTTCACTAAGCTTCTGACACTCGCTAACGCCATCTTCGATCATAATATGTGAGAACCTCGTTGTTCGTGATCGCATTCAGACATATATATATATATATTAAAGAAAACGCCCGCAATAGGGAATCTCATTCCCGTCGCGGGGTACTTCACAAACATATAATAGACGGACACAAACTACATCCAGACTCAGAACGACTCTTTATGGGTCACATAAATAGTTGGCCGGCGAAGGAATCGAACAAGGGACACGAAGTGACTGACTGCGCAATACGTGCGGTCGCATATTAAGAGTGTTGCCTTTGTCTTGATTGATGGTAAGGCAGAATCGAGGTACTCGAAAAATTAAGTAAAAAGTGACCTTTTTGAGGCTTTACGTCTCACATACTTAGATTACTTACTTAAAATTTGAGGTCGGCGTATAAGTGTAACTATTTTGAGTTTTTAGCATGAATGAAGAAATATCGAATTCTATCGACTGCTACCGTTTGGATCATGATAAGTTGTTAAATATAATACTATAACTTACATCAGACTCCTCTCCCTCGCTACCGGACGCGTCTTCGCTCTCACTTTCCGACTTTTCACTCTCCTCGTCACTTTCAGACTTCGCACCGCGTCGGCCGCGACCGCCTTTGCTGGGCTAAACAACATATAATAACAAATACAATAATCCATACTTATATTAGAAATAAGTAGTATTGTATGTCAATATCTTTTGTGCAATGATTATATATAATATAGTGTCTATTATAGAAAATAACAACACGCGTAGGGTAATTAATTACATACTTATTATTCTAATATTGAACAAGAAAGCAAAAAAATAATGAGTCAGTGCGGTGTGGTGTAAAAGACGATGTAGCCACAAAGATTAAAAAAGGTATGTTGGGATGGTTTGGAAATTTAGAGCCGTTTTTACCGTTAAAATTAAACGCGATCAATTGACGCTAAACTCAGTTTAGCGTTCTGTAGCTAAGTTTAGCGTCCTTTGATCGCATTTAATTTAACGGTGAAATCTGCTCTAAGAATGGATGAATGAAAGACGATTGACAAAAGTAGTATACCTGGTCCGTATGAATGAGACAACCGGAAGGGGAAGACCTCGTAGAATATCTCTACCAAATCGGTGACGTTCTCAAGAAAGTCTAGGTCAGAAGTACCCTAAACCGGCGAGCATGTACGAAGAATATAATGTCAGTAAACGAGGCAAAAGAGGTGTGCAAAGATCGTGGCAAATGGAGATCCATTGTCTCTGCCTACCCCTCTGGGAAATAACCGTGAGTCTATGTATGTATGTATCAATACTATACTACTCGGGGCCGAAGTATATGTGTGCGGAATATATCATTGCGTGAGTGTCACCTTGCCGGGCTTCTTCCCCTTGGTCTTGCCCTTGCCCTTCTTGCCTGGCTTGGCGGAGGAGCGGCGGCGCTGCGTGGGCTTGCGCTTGCGCGCGGACTGCGCCGGCGCGTCGCCCGCCTCGGGGTCGAAGTCGCTGTCCGCCTCCTCCGAGCCGCTCGGCGCGAACGAGCCCTAAGGAATACATACATATTGCACGAAACGAACATACGATACGTAGGATTTATGTAGATTATGATGTCATTTAAAATCCTTATTAGTAACTTCGTAATACAATTGTATTAAAAAGTTGCTAATAAGGATTTTGTGACAAAATGCCATAAAATTATAATTTAACGAAAATGGTCTGCAGTCTATTAGTTGCCTGGAAGCGATCGTTTTATGTGATAAGACCGCCCATTTTACGATACAATATTTCTATAGTGTACAATAAAGAGGAGTCTATGCTACTGCTATTCAATTAGTAACAAGACTAAAATATAATATATTCTATCAAACCATTGAAACATTTTTGTTGCACATTATTAAAGTAACAATAGTTAACTGAACAACAATAATGACTATTTAAAAACCAAAGATTTAAACAAAGTATATATGGAGCCATCTCAAAACATTCGACGAAAAAAAGAATGATTAAAATCCATTCATGCATACATAATAAAATAAGCTTCAGTCGAATTTATTTTATTTTACTTTAAAACTATCATAGTAACTATCTCAATAAAACATTTTTTCTTTATATAAATTTGATTCTTAGTAAAGTTTCTTTCATTAACAACATGAACAGATATAGGTTTTTTTTTATTAAAGTGTTGAAAATGTCTTTACTTATACAAAGCATACTTACATCTGAATCTTCTGAGCCCTCTTTGACTGGTTTAGGCCCCTTAACTTTAGTCCCTGGGTCTGATTCATACTCCTCATCAGAATAGCCTGTCAATACCAATGACAATATTAGTAATAATAATAATAATGCATTAGCTTATAAAAGTACAAGTTTCAAGACACATATTGAACGTGTACTTATGGCTAGGGATTATTACACCACTAAAGAGTACATCGAAAGATGTCTGGCGCTCACCACCTACCTGCACACTGCTCGCTGGAGATCTTGTATTGAGACATGACTAATATGTTGAGTTACGTGAACTATCTGTAATATGATTACGAGTTGGCTGTGGGCTGCTGGAGTTCACTGACCTCTGTTGTGCACCTTGACTGCGGCGGAGCGTCGCGGCCTGCCGCCGGGTGTGGAGGGCGGCGCGGCTGGCGGCGGCCGCGCTACGCCGCGAGCGTGCGGCGAGTTGGCCGTGGGCTGCTGGAGGAAGCCCACCAGGCGCGTGCTTAGCTCCGACGCGCCGCCTGGGAAACACAGCATCATCACACACATTAGCCCACAGGATAGCAAAAAAATAATAATTAATATGACGTTTCTGTCATTCTATAAATATATTCATAACCGTAATTGGGATATATCATTTATAGGCACATGACGCTATCAACGAATTGAATGTTGCGGCTTTGAAATATTTTGAAAGATACTCTCCAGGTGTCCAAAACCATAGATCAATTACTTACAGTATTATCTGTCGAATTTTGCAACCTTAAAACCTAAGCGCTCAAAACTGACTTCACGACATATAAAATGACCTCCTGTTCATCATTTATGTCTATGCTTGTCTGTTATTGCTAAAAGTAGTTAACATTTTACTGAGGACTATGGAGTGAGAAAAAAATCAAAAAAAGTCTTGTTCATCAAAATATTCTAATAAATTTTGCATCCAGGTCCTTTAGCTAACATTACTATTTGACCAATGCGAAATATAGAAAACAAACTCACGATTGGTTTTAACTAAACTTAAATTGCTATCCAGCCAATACACAAGTGTAGTGATACACACGCGTCAGCTCATAGAGCTGCTAGTGTATAAACAAATAATTATAATAATAACAAATATTAAAATTATTCCTGGAGGCCAATGCTATCCCCATGGTTGTGTTCCATGTGTTTGAGTAGGTATTAAACACAAAAGATGGCGTTCCTTGTATACCAAACTACATGCTACCCTACAACATTTTAAGACGTAGTTTCTCGTTTCAATATTCCCCAAACCCACTTTTTACTTTCCAATTGCAGTTTTTCTGAAAACAAACCAAGATTTTATTGATTCACATTCGCAATATTTGTTTTTTTACTAGTAGGCATAAAAATTAAGACCTTTCTTGTCCAAGTCCAACATCTCGCACATGGTCCGGAGCTGCTTGAGTTCCATCTTAGTTGTCTCCTCCAACTTGGCTTTGTAGTCAGACGAGCCAATGGACCACTCGTAGCCCTTGAACTTCTTTATGTTGCGCTTCACGTTACGGTCTAGGCAAAGTTGCTGCACGAAAATAACAATATTATTAATACTTACACGAAATCCTCTATACAGTAATACCCCGCTTTACGCGACGGATACGTTCCGGAAAAAAACGCGTTACTGAATTTGGCGTAATCGAGGTTTATGATGAAACATAGTCAAAATTTAATTTAAAAAAATACGAATCATTTCATCTCACAGTCGATTCTGAGAGTCCAAAATCTCTCCCAGCAATTGTAGCTTTACCTCCATTTTCCAGTCTTCAAGGCGTTTGAACGCCAAAGTCTAAACTCGCGTTATAGTGAAACCGCGTAGAACGGAGTCGCGTAAACCGGGGTATTACTGTAATTAGATAAATCACGTCTCCAGAAATAAAGATATTAAGATGTTTTATGACATTTTATTACCGGCGCATTTATAAAGAAAATACATAAATTATAAGAGTTCGCTATGCTTTAAACTACTTGTCGTTAGAATTTAAAACACCAAAGAACACTATGATTATCTCCGGCTGCCATTTACTAAACATAATTCAACTTTTTATATATTTTATAAATATATTAACAAAATGGCTTTTATGAAATCGATGGCCTACACAAACTATCGCCTTTCCTAAATAAGAGTGTTAGGAATGGGACACGTCAATGTAATCTACCCATAATAATAATGTCCTCCAAGCCGAATTTCGACCTCGGCAGCCAGTCTCAATAGAGACTAGCCAACCGCGCAGGACATTATAGTGCACAAGTGTCTGCGCTGTTTGCGCACACACTTGTGCACTATAATGTGTGGGGCGTTTTCTATTCCATCACTCACACGATCCGATGGGACGGCTAGCGACACGACCGGAAAGAGGTCAGCTACATGACGGACAGCTTTACGTGTTCTCCGAGGCACGGGGTTGTTAAACCACCAACTCTCAGACTTCGCGCTAATACTGAGAAATTTATTTTTAAGGAAAAATCTGAAAATCACTTTTTGGCCCGATCTGGGATTTGAACCCAGTATCCCATTATCTACTGTTGAACACGAGACAGTCAGTCAATCTACCCATATGTATCGTTTGTAGCTTAATTAATCCAGCATCCACCATAGATTATTAGAAGTTGGTTCCATGTTTTGTGACTAAAAATAAGTAACAAAACGTTAAGATATAGTAATTGGAATATCTACAAAATGATCTCATCTAATCACATATAATTTTCCTATTCAATGGCCATATGATTTTTAAGTTACTCACCCCATACAAATACTGATGTAGCAATTTCTGGTCTTGCGTTTTGAACCGTGATAAAGACACCTCCACATTACTGATGTGACCCAGCGGGATACCTTTGCCGGCCGGAAGAGGTACTGGCGGCTCTGTTGGCTATAAGATAATTTAAAAATTTATTATGCGTACACAACAGAACAAGTGCTAGTATCTAAGGAGTATATTTTTATCAAGAGAATTAAAATGATACTTAACAGTTATATGTATCTAATTGAATAACCAGAAAGAACAAGTATGGGTTGCTAAGCATGCCTCTATAAGATCAAACTTGAACACTGCTTCCATGCCAAGGCTCTGTAGACACTACAAACCAATATAATCTCTAAATCGAACAATATCAATATTTGTTTAAACTGCGTCTGGAAGAATTCAAAGACATACATTCCAATAATATTAATGTTTGAATAAAAATGAAATTTATTATTTTTATCTGCAAATTAAATTATTGTCATTTATAGGGTTCCGTAGCCAAATGGCAAAAATCGGAACCCTTATAGATTCGTCACGTCTGTCTGTTTGTCCGTCCGTATGTCACAGCCACTTTTTTCCGAAACCATGAGCTGTACTGTTAAAACTTGGTAAGTACATGTATTCAGTGAACCGCATTAAGAGTTTCACACAAAAATAGCAAAAGAATAATAATTTTGGAGGTTCGCGATACATAGAAATGAAACTCAATTTTTTTTTTCTTCGTACCCATACATGTGGGGTATCTATGAATAGGTCTTCAAAAATGATATTGAGGTTCCTAATATCATTTTTTTCCAAACTGAATAGTTTGCGCGAGAGAGACTTCCAAAGTGGAAAAATGAGTGTCATTTTAGAAGTTACAGGGGGGGGGGGCTGTAACTTCTAAAATAAGAGAATAATAAAACTACAAAAAATATATGATTTTGCATTACCATGCAAACTAACAACGAAAATTGGTTTGAACGAGATCTAGTAAGTATTTTTTTTAATGCGTCATAAATCGTAAACCGCAATTTACCTTTCATTTAATCAACTGAAATACTTGCTGCTGCGGAACCCTTCATGGGCGAGTCAGACTCGCACTTGGCCGGATTTTTATATCTTATTATTTAGTCATTAAATATAAATAAAACTTGAATTTAATTAATAGTTATATAGATAGATAATTTACCTATGCTGTGGTCCGCTGTTGCTTATGACAGCATGTGCTCTGTTTTACCTAGCCTGCTGTCCTCTTATAAAGTTAAGTATTGTGAGCAACGCCTATACACATATTTGACTTTGTCACATAATCCGGGTATTACGGAAAAAAAGAGTTTTGCTCTAGCTTATCTCCAGTCCCATACAAATTACTCCAGAGACAAATGGGTTAAATGTGTTCATTGTTTGTAGGAGAGCGTGTAAAAATACATAAATAATATGTTTAAATGTAGCGTTTTATCTTTGATTACCTTTTCTGAGGCTATAAATACTAGTCAATCACATAACACATTCCTATGTATCAATCTCTATCTTACCTCTTTCTTAGGCTTAGGTTTGGGCGCCTCCTCTTCCTCCTCCTCTTCTTCCTCTTCCTCCTCTTCACCTTCTTCCTCCTCCTCATCTTCACCTTCATCGTCGTCATCTTTCTTAGCTTTCTTAACGGGCTTCTTTGCTCTGTACATGGAGAAGTCAATTTAAATGGGCTGGAATATTGATAGGCCTTCTGGATGTATTCGTAAATTTCATAAATTGTTACAGAAAAATATATTAAAATAATAACATATAACAAACAGTAGCTTACCTAATGAAATGAAATTGTGTATTCGTTAAACAAGGGCCGCAATAGACAAAGTCCTGTGATACAAATTACTAGGCTGTCTGTCTCGCCGAGAATAGCACAGATGAATAAAGAATAATTAGCTTTAACTACAATATTACGTACTTTTCTTTAGCAGGCTTTTTCTTTTCTTTTTCTTTCGGCTTCTCCTCCTCCTCATCACCTTCGTCACCTTCCTCATCCTCCTCCTCTTCTTCCTCTTCCTCCTCATCTTCATCCTCTTCCTCAGTGTCCTACAATTTTATGAAATTATTTACTGATGTCTTTAATCATGGGCTGGTCAACGATGGGATATTATTATAGGGCACAAATATGTGCACTCTATTGCTTCAAATTCAAATTTCATTTATTCCGTGAAAAAATTACATTTATGTGGAATCGTCACGTTTTTTACCCTGCCGTGCAGTGCATGACTTGGCAGCTACTAAGAAACACTGTCAGAAAACTCATTAGGAACCTTTTTAAAAAATTAAATTATTTTCCAAGCACTTTTGTTACTTAAATAATCAGAAATTTTGTAATATGTTACACAATTTGACTTTAATAATTCTTTAAAACTTATTCGTAGACAATTATTAACAAGAAACTTTCTGTTTCCGTACTTCATCTCACGTTGTTCGAATTACTCTATTTTAGGCAGAAGCAATACAATACAAATCTTAATATTAACTATGGATTGATAACAAGATGGGAACCTTACCTCTTTTTTGGGTTTCTTCTTGGGAGCGGCTTTTTTGGCTCCCTTGTCGTTGGCCTTTACGTCTTCTTTTTCATCCTCATCATGAGTCTCGCCATTTTCTTCCTAATAACAAATAAAGTATGTTTTTAAGTTTAAAGCTATATTAACATAACCTATAGTTACATATGGAATGTAAGTGTTATCCGTAAGGGATATTCAGGATTTTTTACGTAACTCTAGTGAAAAAACGTGAAGCTTAGCTGACCAAGTGTACGAAAAAATAATTATTAAAACTGGCGTAAATTCACCAAATGTTTAAATTTTATAAGTAAACTGTTTCTGACACATTCGACATTATTTTATGTTATGCGTTGTTAAGACAAATACGTTAAAACATTTAAGGCTGAAATAGGCAATACCTAAAAAGTGGTCGTATCCGTATTGTTTCAGCACAGCCCCTGTTCGATTCCCACCCAGGACAAATATTTTAGTGCATGAATATGTCTGTTTGTCCGGAGTCTGGGTGTAATTATCTATATAAGTATGTATTTACAAAAGAAAAGTAATAGGTATAGTAGTATATCAGTTATCAGGTTTCCATAGTACAAGCTTTGCTTAGTTTGGGATTTGCCGTGTGTAAATAATGTTCCAGGATATTATAATATACACCTGGATTCTATCCACGTGTATATTATTTAAGTTTGGAGTGAAAAATATTTTTCGGATTATAAAGCCCTACATGGCATGAAACGTGTCGGATTTGTGTTGTATAAACTTTTTATATTCCACCACAGAATATTTTCGCCTAATGCTTTATGAGTCCATATGCTAATTGGCGACGACTGGTATATTCACATAACAAAATCTGAATCTCATTGCTTTTAATGAATATATCACTCATTCGCTTACCAAATGATGTTATGGCTGTTCAAAGTATGAAATGAAAAATTAACTCAGAATAGAACTGTCATTGTCCTTATATCTCATTTATTCAATAAATTTTACTTCAATGTCAGTTCTTATTCTAACATTGTGCTTTACTATACAGGGTGGCTGAGCAGTTGACGTTCAATCGGAAAATTTAGATACTTTATGATGAGGAGTATCCGAATCATCCCCATGTATGTTCTATTTTGTGTTTTTTTGATACTTTGAAAATTTATGAGTCCTGAGCTCAAACCCTAATTTTGAACTTTCGAATAAATTTTAAGTCAGTTCTGCAATGATTAGATAAACCATACTTTTTATGGTGTTAGGTTAAACTTTGCTAATTAGTTACCAAAAAAAACGGAACCACAAATGTTCAACAGAACGAGAATAAAATTGAAAACTGATGTTAGGTGAAATTAACGAAAAAATTCATTAACAAAATTCTATCTCGAAAACTACGCAATATCGTATAGCATACATGGGGGTGATTAGGATAGTCCCCATCATAAAGTATCTAAATATTGCGTTTGAACGTCACATCCTCGGCCAGCCGGTATAATGCACAAAACTCGCTTTATTTAAATATTCAGCATCCTTACCACACCAAACGCAAAGTTTCATCAGCCCCCCGTTTCAATCTAAACGAATTAGACTAACTTCGAACGACGCTACATGTTCTTTATTGAATACAATAATTAGCAACTAATAATGCTATTATAATGGTAAATCATCAAAGGAAATCTTAAAAAAGGGCATACATATTTAGATTTAGGGTGCGGCAAATTGCATCAACCCAATCCCGATAAAAATACAACCTGTTTCCGACCGTCCTTGGTATCGAGGTCACGCCATTTTAGGACCTATCTTTGTGAATATAAATAGAGGTGGAAATATACACACGTGTACTATTTAGTGTTTCACGCTTGAAATAATATGTATTAGAGATTGCTCGACTCAATACGAACTTACTAAAAATGTTTGATAAATGTATTAATTAAAAACTTGTTGATATAGTTCTATATATAGCTCAGTTCTATATATAGTAGAATAATTTTAACTTGATTTAATAACATAAGCCATCAATGCAGCGCGCAACTGGTATAATTATTTCAATTATTAATTAATTTGTAAATCACCATTATTTTGAAGATCCAGGCCACACAAATATTTTTTAGAATTCAATAGATAATAATAATATCTGGGGACAATGTCACACAGCCTAACTAGTCCCAAACTAAGCAAAGCTTGTACTATGGGTACCAGGCGACGATATACATACTTATATAGATAGATAAATACTTATATACATAGAAAACATCCATGACTCAGAAACAAATATTCGTGCTCATCACACTAATATTTGCACTTACCGGGATTCGAACCCAGGACCACCAGCTTCGTAGGCAGGAGCACTACCAACTAGGCTACGGTGACCGTCATAGAGTAGGCTTATAACGTACGACGATATAAACCCAGCTAAAAGGAGCAGTTTTGAAATGATTTCAAATAGTCGATTGGCCCTTCAAGACGGTTCTATTATAAGACTTATATATAAGAGAAGAACGTTAGACGAGGAAATAAGTTTACAACTTAGTAGATAAGTCTTGTTCATCCAACCGTGCATGTTTGGCGGGTGATGCCAATAATTTGTCGAGTCGTTCCAAAGCGTGTGCCATACGTAGCGTGTAATATTTAAGGAACTTAAATCTGCTCGTGTAACTGAAAAACATGTAGAATAGTTCATAAATTTGTTGTCTCTTTATACAAAACGCATTGGGGTTGTTTGATTGACATGTTTGTATAGAAAATGGTTTTACATAAGTCATAAAATACTAAATGCTACTTATGCTATCTCTGAATATATCAGTTTTTAGTGCGTTGTTCTCTTATACATATTTTCTACTATATGCTTCGAGAAAGAAGTCAGCATGTAGAAGAATTGTTGAAGTTTGAAGAATTTTAAAATGAAAATATCTTTAGAAATAGACGAAAAAAAGAAAAATTCAGCAACAAGTACCATAATTTCTAATGTAGACTATTTAGTTGTTATATTTCTAGTGTACAATAAAGAGTTACTTAATTTGAGTGCGAGTAAATCACAAAGTAGAGTAAAACTCAATAGGGAAGACATAAATTCATTAAAATATGGAGAATAATACATTGTGTGACAAAGAACTGACGTGTAAAAAACGAGTCGTGCGTAATGGTAAAAATTGTTATCGTTGTCGCTTGGAGAGAGTTGAATATTAGTAGCACATTAGTAATGTTCCTGAGGTCCGTTGGGCTGATTCAGTTTTGAGCGTGAAGTTGAGTATTTGTTGGGCGAACTCATAAGACGATTTAGAAGGTGGACATGTGGATAGTACAGACGCCAGCACATCAAGCTACCCCAATCTGTCAAACGTTTCCCAATCGAAAGTGAAGCTTATCCTTATGTGATAAAGTTGAAAATCTATAAAAGAAATATGACAGATTGGGGTAGCTGGATGTGCTAGCGCATACAGAACTGATTTTTTTGGTTTCATAATGGGGCGACAAACGAGCAAGTGGGTCAGGTCACCTGATGGTAAGTGATCACCGCCGCCCATATACACTCGCAGCACTAAAGGGGTGGCGGGTGCGTTGGCGGCCTAAATGATATGAAAGTCTTTTCCGCTGATAGGATGATGATGAGTCAGGATTTGTTAAATTGCGATCTAAATAAGTAAATGTAACTGTAATTGTATTTCGGTCATTGGTTCTGTGTCTGGGCATAATTTATCTATAATGTGTATGCATTTAGAAATATGTATATAAGTATGTTTATCAGTTATCTGATTGCCATAGTACAGGCTTTGCTTAGTTTAGATCAACTTTTGACGATTGCAGTGTTTTAGTTGCCCCAAGATATTTATTTCTTTTATTAATTATACTATGTGCTGTATGATATAGAAAGAAATTCTGTGTTTGGGTGTGTATTCGGTGCGTCAACACCGCATGTACAGACGCCAGAACATCAAATTTCCCCAATTGAAAGTGAACTTTATGCTTATGTGATAAAGTTGAAAATCTATAAAAGAAATTTGACAGATTGGGGTAGTTGGGACGAGCTGGCGTCAGTACACTACGAACGTAACACATAAAATTATTGGAGTATGAACTGACCTTTTTAGCATCACCAGCCTTTGCGTCTGCCTTGTCATCTTTGTCGTCACCCGCCGCGTCGTCATCTTTCCCGTTTGCCGTTGTTGATTTTGCGTCACCTGTACACAAAACATTTGACCTCATAATCATTCTGCCCAAAATGCCGAGTTTCAGATCATTTATTTCCAATTACCTACAGTAAATCTCTAATATCGAAAATTTAAGGGGTTTCCGTTGAGGATGATTATGTTTCTCGAAACCACTCGAGCAACAATCATCAATCATCTAACAACTTTCAAAAGGAAAACATGATATCCTTAAATTTCTCTATAAAATAGTAAGTAATGAATGCGTTTTCACCTAGAACGGACTATATTTATATTATAAGATTTTGATTGTGTACTTTTGTATTATTTGGTTGCTATGTCCGTCCTGGTAATAATTAAGGATTTTTCTTTATCTTTTAAAATATGCCGTAATTATTGTATTTTTTGCTTTTCTTACCACGATACTACATAATCCCTTGGCGGACAGAAAACGTATTTCGTATGTTTTCCAAATATAACTTAAAGACACTCAAGAAACCCTATATGTCCAAATTCAAAATGAAAGACGTATTTGAACGTGAAGTAAAAAGTTGTAATAAAAAAAGAAACACCTGTGGAAGATACGGATTTTTAAAAGAGAAATTACCGAATATAATTTTGAGATATGCTTTCAGTCCAAAAGTCTTGCGTCTCTAACCGCCAGACAATTTTTTTAATGACGGAACAATTTAAGATTTCAATTTCTTATAATTCGTACAATAAAGAAATCCTAGACAATAAATAAGCATGTGACCAAAGAGACGCAATTTTATTAGCCTTATTATTCCTTTTTTATTTGAATTTGGACAAAATAGGAACTTAGGTCTAATACAATATTAGACTCACCAAATTCGATTGTTTAACGACAAGGTGCGCTCTTATTCTACTTGTGAAACCTACTTTAGACTATACTATTATAGAAAATATTACCGTACCTGAACTGCGACTTAAAATACATTTAATAAGTTCAAGCGATTCCACGTCAGTATATAATTGCACAAGCCACCCTTACTGCCTGCATAATAAATACGCTGTCAAGATAAAAAAAATAGAACAAAAATCAATGGCTGTTCCCAGAGTTTCTATGAATTTACATGCCTATTGCCATGGTTCGAAAACGCTTGCTTTTCGATTCCCACCCAGGACAGATACTCTGATTATCCTAAGTCTGGGTGTTATTATCTATATAAGTATGTATTTACAAAAGAAAAGTAGTATATCAGTTAGTTGGTTTCCATAGTACAAGCTCTGCTTAGTTTGGGATCAGATGGCCTTGTGTAAATAATGTCCCAGGATATTATTATTATTTTCTGACACCCTGATTTTTTGTATTATATTTTGCTGAGCAATTTTGTGTTTTAATTATTTCAGCTATATGATTAGACGCGCGCTAATAACGATAACAATCAACAGATAGATATAGTTCATTGGCATTAAAACACAATGATAAATCATATCGAACTATATTAATATGTCTAAAGTCTAAATATTCATTTTTGATTTGTACAAATAAACTAATAAAAGCGATCGATGCGTTACGATAACATTTAAATGTTAGTAGATTCGTGTCATAAATATTCTATAAATTATAAATAATTAAATGTCATCATATTTTTTTTGATAGTAAGATATGACTAGGTAGTCAATTTCACAGTTCTTCAGTCCAAAGATACCTTAAAATATGAAGTCGCTACTAAAGAACCCAAACGAACCACATATTTCTTATTGTTTATGCTGCATGGGTTTGCGCTTGACTACGATCTCAGTAAGTTAGTAAGAAGTGAAGATATGTGTAAGGAGTACCCATAATATACCTGTTCACTCTAGCTTTAAATAAACCTATGTTATATGAGTCTAAGAACACGTCGTTCGGGAGTGATTCACATCTCAGCCCTAACATAGCTTCCGCTAGCGGCTTCGAGTTAGCGTGATAATTGTTATTCTATATGGTGAAAAGTCAAAAATACTAAAACAAACAAACTAAAAACAGCAGTAATGTATATAGCGTTCTGTAGAATATATTTAACAAATTGGATGAAATCCACACGAGTATTTCGATATAGGTTTATTCGATTGTAAAGTTCACTGGCATGTTGGTATAGTGGTTATAGTGCAGTCATTGAAGCGAAAAATACGGTCTTACCTCCGAATTTTTTTACTGTGAACCGATTTGCATGAAATTTTGGAATTAGGCTCATCTTACCCTTAACTTCAAAAGTGAAAATGATCAGAACTCCGCCTATTATTTTTAAGGGGTGTAAACAACCTCTTAATGGAAAAATTGATATTGAGCCATTTTATCGCTATAAAACATGTCTAATAGTAAGGGGTGAAATTGTAAAGTATTTTATAACATAATTGCCTCATATTAAAATAATTTTCAACCCCTTGAAAATCTTACAGCCCTTGCAAACAACCCCTAAATTGAAAAATTCACAAAAAAATACTTTGGGGTGTTTCCGTTTTCATCCCACGTTTTCATCCCAGGAGTTAAAAATAATAATAATTATTCCGCTTTCAACCCGCAACAAAAATGGACTCCGTTTTCAACCCACGGCATAGTACATAACTGTTTAGTAACTTATGTAAGTAACGTTAGCAGACAAACAAACTTTGTTAGAAAAATCTTTATTCATAATTAACACAACTAAGTCTTTAGAATATTGATATCTAGAAAATCACAGATTCGTACTAATAACAATTCTACATTTTAAAAAAATCACAGATTGTAAGTATTATTCATCCTACATCTAAAAAATCACAAATGGTAATTATTATCAATTCTACGTCTAAAAAAATCACAGATTGTAAGTATTATTCATCCTACATCTAAAAAATCACAAATGGTAATTATTATCAATTCTACGTCTAAAAAAATCACAGATTGTAAGTATTATTCATCCTACATCTAAAAAATCACAAATGGTAATTATTATCAATTCTACGTCTAAAAAAATCACAGATCGTAAGTATTATTAACCCTACATCTAAAAAATCACAAACTATTATCAATAAATTCTACTTCTAAAAAATAACAGATTGTAACTATTACCAATTACATATACATCTAAAAATCACTGATCGTAACTATTACCAATTACTTATGTATTTAAAAATCACAGACCGTAACTATTACAAATTATACATCTAAAATTCACAGATCGTAACTATTACAAATTATACATCTAAAAATCACAGATCGTAACTATTACCAAATTGTGCATATAAAATCACAGATTTAAATTATAGCTTTATGATTTACATATGAAAATTATCAAATAATTTACAATAAATTAAAAAGTAAATGGTACTAATTTCTCCAGACAGTGTCCGATGCTAATTTTACCACAAGAAAGATCACTTAATGCTGAATTAATTATTTTCTCTCTCTCCAAAACATCATTGTTACGTGGCCTTGATGATGAAACTTGTCCAGTAAAACGCGTGTTTTGTAACTTGGCATCTTTATTTATAATTGTGAGGAATTGGAGCATATTGAGAGTCTTCTTTTTTGCCACATAGCGGTTTAGGGTTGCATGCCAGCTTTCTAGTGCATTTGTAGTTCGGTGTCTTCTATTATTTGCGGACCACAATGTTGGGGGATATTTACCACCATTCATATATGTTTGGACAACATAGTCATTAAATTTAACAATATTGTTTAAGGTGGGACAGTCTTCCATAATATATAGGAAGGCATCATCAATCATTTCCTGAGGTATTAAAGGTAACGTAAGTATTAAACCCACATGTTTTTTCAAATAGTTTTTTTTTGTTAGATCAAGCTTTTTGGCTTTTTTGTGTATTGATTGACAAAAGTGAAAATAACAAGCTCTTGTCTTCGTTTCTGGCGAAACAATTTTTAAAGCGTTTATGGCTGCCGGCTCAAAATCTGTCAGAAACTCTAAAGGTTTCCAGGTTGGTATTTGCGATTTGATAAGTTGGAAGAGTGTTACATATGTTGATTTCTTTTTGTTTAAAAGAAGACAGTAAACAAGTGGTGTGATACCTGTTGTAGTGTCTGTGCTGCCCATGTCACCATGAATGACATATAGCTGCATAAATGGTCGTATGCAACATTTAAATGTTCCGTCTCTAAAAAACATTGCAAGTTTACTCATTCGATCTCTAGCTTCATGTGTAGCGAACGCAATTATTCTATTATTGCTATCTTCGTAATCAAACAGTAAAAAATCTTTGAAGGTGTTCGGTATTTCTACTTCACTTTTGTTCTTAAATACTAATTTAGAAACATTTTGACTTCTGTTTCGGGCATCGAAAAATGCTGTTTTCACACTTGAGAACTTGGGGATTTCTTCTACTAAATCTAACCCTTGTTCTTTTATTAATAAAACTTCATCTTCGTAGATCTGTTGAATAGGGCGACCATCGGCAGATTTGACTTGTTCTTTTATTTTCTTCATAGAGTTTTTAATTAAAAGTTTGTTATAATTAGCATGGCAATTACTATTGTGTCCACTTCTATTAATAATTTCACTGTCCATTGTTTTTATAATGCCAAAGCAAGAAGGCGCTTTCGCACATCGCCATATTATGGAATTGTCCTTATTCACTCTTTTTTTATGGAATTCTCTACCACCACACACTAACACTGGCTTGTTTCTTTTTGACAGGGTAAAATAAACTTCGGAATCAATGTTTTTACTGGTACTTGGACCTGGATTTTGCATTTTAACTGCTTTAATATCACTTTCACAGCAACTATGCTCCTGTCGATCACTTACGACTAACTAACAGATGAGAGAAACAAAGGGTATAACAGATTAGCAATATTCTTTAGAAATATTGCTTTCTCTTTCACTCCCTCTCCGGCTGAATGAAATAGACATAGTGTCTGTGCCTGTGTGTGTGTGTATGCGCGTCTGTGCCAAGGAAGTGACGTCGTAAATAAGTACCTATTCATCAAATTATAAGTATACAAAGTTTAAATAGTTTAAGATTATTTTTCTGTCTGTACAAAAAAACAATTATAAACTGCAGTGGGTAGAAACCGGAATATATTTTAGGTAGAATACGGAAAAAACAACTATTATTATGATTGTGGGTAGAACACGGACTAAGATTTGGGTAGAAAACGGAATAAAATATTCGTGGGATGAAAACTTGGGATGAAAACGGAAACACCCATACTTTGGTATGACATAAAAAGATGTAAGTATAGAGTAAGTAATATTTTATATTCTCTATAATAATTATCAATTTTTTAACCCCCTTTCAACCCTTGGAAACTACCCCTTGATAAAAAATGGTTAAATTTTTCTTTATATAAAATGAAAAGGACTTAAATATTATTCCACACTCTCGAAAATGATTATCATATTCTTAAGCTTTTCTACCCTTAAAACTACCCCTAAATTAAAACAGTAAATTTATATGACTACATATTTAAAAATAATTTAATTTAGAGTAAAAAAATGCCATTTATTGAATAAAATATTTACAAATTATATAAAATAGTACTATTATTATTAAAATATAATATTATTATTCATGACTCAATATCGGAGTCGCTGCTACATTCAACATCTTCTGGCTGAATC
This sequence comes from Pseudoips prasinana, assembly GCA_951640165.1. Taxonomy (NCBI): domain Eukaryota; kingdom Metazoa; phylum Arthropoda; class Insecta; order Lepidoptera; family Nolidae; genus Pseudoips; species Pseudoips prasinana. Next base: position 15,161,378 of record OX621254.1, read on the forward strand.
GGAGGGCTATTTTGGCAGTTAACTCCACTGCACGTTCCACAGGTACTATTACAAAACAGACCAACTTTTCTGCATCCGCAAGACGCTCGACATCCTTTTTTGCAGTTTAGTAATATATATTTATGTATCCAATAGCTCTAAAAAATGTGTTGAATTAAAAATTCCACTATACATAATCTATCAGTTAATTTTATTATCGATGGCTTTTTCGTTGGCCCCTTCACTCAAATGTGTTATATATACATATAAGAACGTTGGTATGTATTCATGCCTACGTTTCCAAAATATATGAGCCATATTATGTATATATATACACATTACAATAGTTGGGGGTCTCTATTATACTGCGTACTTTCACATTGCTCCAAAAGTAATTTTCAGTTACTAAGTAGAAAAAGTATGATAAGTTTTTGGACCATAACTCCTTCAATTTTCATGCTATCACAATTTATAAAACACCATTGTAAAGGTAATTAAGAGAGCTACAATATCCTGCATTGCAATATATAGTAAATAACCTTTTTATAAAACGGTGAAGGGTTAAAGGGCTTAAGAGAGGCTGTGATTGCGCTGCCACGCGCTCTTTAAACAATCATATCTCCGTCAATTTTTGTTTGACAGAATAAACAAAAAAACCGAATTGTTTGCCATAAAAATACCAAAATTTTTTATCGGAACACTTTTATACGTATCTGTCGTCATATTTGAGATATATTCAAAAAAATTTGGGTTTTTTAAAAATTTAAAATTTTGTTTATTTTTTTAATCGTGACTTTTTTGAACATTATGTGTCCTGAAGCAGCCAAACTAATACTATCTATCAAACTCTACATAATAAAGTTAATTCTAGGCGGAATATGATTAATTTTAATTTTGGTGGAAATGGCACTTATGAAACCCATTGATTTAAAAGAAAAAACATTAGATGCTCTCCTTATTTGCAATACAGCTCACTTATTTTACGTGCAAAAGACTATTAATAGTGCTCATTTTAAAGCTTATTTGAAGGACTACAAAACCCTATTGTATTAGAATGCATAAAATGCATTTGCTCGCCGCTAGATGGCATTGACCATATCGATTAAATTTCAGACAAAATAAAAAACGGCTTGATCTTTAATATCTAGCTTAATATTGCACTTAGAATACTTTATAAAAAACCAAATTGTTTATTGTTTTACCTGCTACAATTTTGTTCTCTATAAAATTTTCGATAAAACGTATATTTCTGGAGATATTTCCAAAAATCCGATGAAAAACGTGAAAAAATTGCGAATTTTCAATTGCCAATAACTTGAAAAGTATTGGATTTATTGAAATTTTTTTGATATGATTTTTGCTTAAAATTAGGCCTTCTATCGATATCTGAGGTTATTTTGAAAAAAAATAAAATCACCTTCGAGAAGGGGTGGCAACCACCCCCAGGGTGGTTGCGGAGTTCAAATCATTTTCACTTTTGAAGTGAAGGGTAAGATGAACCTAATTCCAAAATTGTATGCAATTCGGTTCACAGTAAAAAAAATCGGAGCAATAATGCTTCAATGACTGCACTATTAGCGAACCTGAATTGTACACCACAGGTCGTGGCTTCAATCCCCACCCAGGACAAATCTTAACGACTTAAGTCTCATCTCTAGGACTACTTATATTTACAGTTTTCACTGGGATCAGTTACTTTAAATATCATTTAGCGTGTTATATTTACCGCAGTTTTTAGATATTGTCATGTCAATATATTACTACATACGATCCGCGTATGTTGCGTAGTTGTGGCGGAAAGATTTAACAAATAGGCACACTTTCGCAATCATAACATACATTATTTATGCGGGGACTTTACCTTGAGAATCGGTTCAGTCACCCAATGGGCCCAAGCGCCAAGTGGGCGAGATCAGAGCCTTCTCTTAAATAATGCCGTGTAGAGAACTAAGAACAATGAATTCCGTGACCTCCAATGTACGGAAATGTTAAGATAACAAACCACCGATTTCGTAAATTTCTTACACCTATGCAATGGTATGTCACTTGCCCATATTCTACGCGACTACGCACAGTGGTTCGTGTAGAACAAGCTAGCTGGACAATATTATTTGTTTCGATTTTTATTTATAAATGAGGTTATTAAGCAAAGATATAAGGGTCATAATACTATTTGAGGTCCATTGGTCGTTTGAGCAGGTATAGTGAAATAAAAACACAATATTTTTTTAAACAATTTTATAAATAAATTTAACTATAAATGTAACTATAAAATCTAATATCAGATACATAAAATACCTACTTAAAAACTAAATCGATCACTCATCATCACTATCATCAGATGAATCATCCATTGAATAGTCATGATCATGAGTGGCAGAACTATGAAAACTAGAAACTATATTAACATTTTGTTCCTTAAAGCTAGGTTGAACTAATAAATCTAGGACTTCGATAGGGAATGAACCTATTTTCTTCCGGGGAATTTCTCTTAAACCATTTATTACAGGGTCAGATGTTATCAATAACATATTAAGTAAATCTCTATTCGTAGCTATTCGCGATCGTTTTCGTGTGTTGTGTTCACGAAATCTTCTGCAGTCCTTATTCCGAGCTTCCTGTGCTTCCTCGGAAAGCTGGCCTATAGGCAGAAGTGACGATTTAATTACCTCGCCACTGTGCAGAAGTATTTTGTGAACAGTCGCGGGCATATAATACCATGGATAGAGATTTACGTAAAGTTGTCTGGTTTCTTGAGCTAAGGTTACAAATTTTTCAATATTTATGTCATATCCTGATGATAAAGTACGAAGTAGTATGCTAAATTTTTGTATAAGTGAAACATCTAACCCTGTAATATCGGCACTTGCCTCGGGATTTTCAAAAAATCTTCGCGCGGTATTTCCGTCATTAGTGTTACCGAACCCTGGTTTTGGTTTGTCTACAATCAAGCCCATCTCGCTTTTAAAACGCTTTTTAATGTCATCTGAACGTTGCTTCACACTAGCTTTGTCTTCGGCTGATCTAAGTTGCCATTTTTTTACATTAAGTCGATAGCTAATGTGAAGCAAGCATTCAAAGCACCTAATCCAAGCGTGCAACGTAGACAAACCAAAACCAAGATTATCTTTATTCGCCGTAAACTCTTTTGACAAATCATTCATCATTGATGGAGTTGCCCCACAAATAAAACATTTCTGTGAAGAAGAAGTTTCGGTCAAAGTATTGCAAACCTTCCCGTCAATCATTGTCAAAAGCATAACATGTGTGACAGATACTTCGGTCTCCATCACCTTGCAAGTTGTCGGCAATAAAGCATTTATCTCTTCTAAAACCTTATTGGTTTCGGTTATCGTTAAATCTTTGGTTTCCTTAGAAAAGATAAATTTTATTGGGCGACAATGCATTATAGAAGAGGGCCGAGGATTCTGCCACACAATATTACCTTTTTCGTCTCCCAATTGAAGGGGAACGAATGAAAATACAAACAAAAACTCATCACTGTTATCACAGTTGGTGAATTTTTGTTTGTACAAACTGTGACCGGAACTTCCGTCACAACCCCACTTACTGGTTAATTTGAATGATGTGCAAGGTAACAGACTACTGACAACTTCTTGTTGCGCTGAAACTAAACGTTCCGCAGTTTTTTACTTTGGAAGTGTCTCTCGCGCAAACTATTCAGTTGAGAAAAAAATGATATTAGAAACCTCAATATCATTTTTAAAGACCTATCCATAGATACCCAACATGTATGGGTACAATGAAAAAAAAATTTAGAGTTTCAGTTCTATGTATGGGGAACCGTGAACCGTGAAGAAGAAGTTTCGGTCAAAGTATTGCAAACCTTCCCGTCAATCATTGTCAAAAGCATAACATGTGTGACAGATACTTCGGTCTCCATCACCTTGCAAGTTGTCGGCAATAAAGCATTTATCTCTTCTAAAACCTTATTGGTTTCGGTTATCGTTAAATCTTTGGTTTCCTTAGAAAAGATAAATTTTATTGGGCGACAATGCATTATAGAAGAGGGCCGAGGATTCTGCCACACAATATTACCTTTTTCGTCTCCCAATTGAAGGGGAACGAATGAAAATACAAACAAAAACTCATCACTGTTATCACAGTTGGTGAATTTTTGTTTGTACAAACTGTGACCGGAACTTCCGTCACAACCCCACTTACTGGTTAATTTGAATGATGTGCAAGGTAACAGACTACTGACAACTTCTTGTTGCGCTGAAACTAAACGTTCCGCAGTTTTATCAAGAACTGCCTGAACTTTGATTTCAGCACGCGTTTCGTTAACAGTAATCTGTTCATCTGGAGGATAGCAAGCTACTTTTGCCCTTCTAACACTGTATAATGACGGAAATACCTTATGTCCGGCTTTGATGCTCCACTTCCGAGTCTGCTTATAGCTATGGCTACTTGATTTACTATCAACATAGTATGCTAAAGCTTCCTCGCTTGTCAGACACCTGGAGGCACTTGTTGCACTCTCTTTATGGGCTATTGAAGGGTCACCAGTTACATCTTTAATTTGACGTGCTACACTTCTCTGACCCCGACAAACGCGCTGACACCTCAGCAGCGTATATTAATTCACTAGCACTCCTGGACTGTAAGAGGTCATCTATGCGTCGTCTTTTCGTTTTGAGACTAGAATCATCAAACTCTTTAGAGGGTCTTCCAGGTCCCGGTTCAGTAGATGTACTTGGCATACATAAATAAACGGACACAGCGAAAGATATGTCAACTCCCTTCAGCCACGTTGAATTCTTCTCTAGGAACCGCTCTCGGTTTCTTGCACAGCTGCTCCACTTTTCAGCCAATTTTGAAGAATATTTTGAGATGATGACCTTGACGTCTCTCAGGGACTCTCCGTAACACCATCAAAGTCATGTCTCAAAGATATAAACCGAAAGAGCTCCACGTTTCGCGTTTCCTTCGGGTGTTTTAGCCATTCTTCAAAAAAGTCCATTTTTGAGACGGTGAAAACTGTTTAAAGAAAAAAAAAGAAAAAAATTAGTTGTGCAAATAATTCGCAATATTTTTTTCTACTAATTACTACTAGATACTTGTGAGAATCATATAAAATAGATTTTACAGAGTGGACATGAGTGGACATGTAATATTTTGACTATTGAATTCAAAAATATGGGTGAAAAAGTCCACTTTTATCGAAACATTTAATTTAATAAAATTAAATAATGAAGATCCTGTGATAAAAATTAACTAAAACAAAACTACTTACCCTTATGTACACAATCCATCACAAAAACACTATCACAAATTTCTTTTAGTGACTTAAAATAATGTTAACAATATGGTGTAAAAATGCAAATGAATGCACTTTGAATTATCAACACTTTATATACTTACCTTAATGACGGGCCTAATGAGGGTAATTACGAAAATTAATAGATGTATTCCTTAATGTATAGGGCTAATGAGTTCATCTTAATAATTAACTATTAGGAATTGAAGAGTTGTTTTTGTCCAGCTAGTTTGTTCTACGCGAATAACAGTGCTACGGCGTAGCAGAAAGACAACATGAAAATAAGACTTCTCAAAGAACTGTGGAAGCATTTAAATATGTTACGTGTAACGCCGCATAAATATTTTAGATCTTCATACAAAGTGCCGCGAGTATTTGCGGTCACTCTATTTATTAAAGAAATTAAAAATGAATTTAAGGTATGGTTAATAGAAAATGTCATTTAGCTAACAAATATATCAATTTATAACAAAGTGCACTTGGAGTGTACAGACTTGGTTTACATTGGATTTAGTAACTTTTTACCGGAGAACTGCGCTATGAGTTTGTTTTGAAGGGAGTTACTATTCCAGTACACAGCCACAGTGAGTGCTACTTATCAGCAAGTATCTAACCATAATCACCTTTATGCCAAACATTTCGATTCTATGTAGATATTTTTATTTGAGTGTGATAACTTGCTAAATGACAACAAATTATCGTTATCGGAAGATATGCCCATGGCATTCACATTTTTTACAACCTAAGCCACCTGCTATTATCTCAGTCCTGAGGAAATAGAAAATTGCTTTTGTAAAATCATTATTCACTATAGAAAGGTAGGATAGAGGCAAAATAATCGCGACCATATATTTATTCCTGTATAATTATGAGGTCAGGTAATTTCATAGTAGCAGACAAAAAAAGTAGGTTACCAATATGGTGTACCGAGCGCACTTATAGTTTCATCATTGTTTTTTTAGGTACAGACGCTAGCACTTCAAGCTACCCCAATCTGTAAAATTTCCCCAATTGCAAGTGAACCTTATGCTTTTGTGGTAAAGTTGAAAATCTATATAAGAAATTTGATAGATTGGGGTAGCTGGATGTGCTGGCGTCTGTACAAAAAACAACTGGTAAAGTTAGTAAGGAGGTGCCATCATACGGATACAAACACGTACGACAGGTAGATCACAACCAGGAACCACTCAAGGCGGGAAATCACAATTAGGTACTAGCTGTGATACAGCAATTCCAAGCCATCATTTGTAAACGCATCACAAGCGCATAGTGCATGTAGTTCGCAGTTGATATGTAAATTTATGTTTTTCATAAAACTATTCACTAGAATGAAGCCACAAATGCTTGTTGCTGAATTTGTCCCTAAAATTGGTCAAATTTTTTAAATTAACGGCTCGCAGTATGAGATAATAAAGAAGACATACTTAATGAGTTGGTTCTAAATTATTTATATACTGTTTTATTGTAAAAATTTAATCGAATGAAAATTAATTTCAAGATATTATGTCATGCGTGTGTAATATAATTAATAAGGTTTATCCTTATTAATTAATAATAATAATAACATTTATTTTTCACTACAACACATCATAGTTTTTACATTAAATTAAGATATACAAAATGGTTCAATATTTTTGCCTAGATCAAATTGATACAAGGTTAATATATTGATGAATTATATTACACACAAATAATTTCAATCTGCATCTGCTTGTATAATTTGTGTAGACTGTGTGGCTGATGGCGACGACTATGACTACCCCCATCTCATCCCGTGGGAGGTGTAAAGTCGTCCCGAATAGGCAGCAGCCTCTCTGTATACTAAGACCATTATACTGCGATCGCAAACCCGTGTACCAAGCGTAGCGATTATAAAGATAAAGATTTCTTTATTGCTAAAACTGTGTACATGGTTGTAGATGATATACAATTTATAGTATCAACAGCTACCCGTATCGGGCGTGCAACAATAAGGCTTATAATTAAACATAATAGTACATAATAACTCTTATTATTATAATATAAACATATTTGTGGAATTATTTATATCAATTTATACAAAGAAGGACTACTTTTTGGCAAAATACTCTTTGAGATCGTAGAACACATTGGAAATAAGCCACTTTTTCAAAACGTTTTTGAATTTTTTGCCTTCCAATTCCTTGACATTAACAGGTAGATGATTATATATGCGTATTGCACTAACAAATGCACTCTTGTAAAAAATTGCATTATTAATGGATGGTGGCAACTGTAAGTTATACTTATATCTAGTCCGTAAATTAGATCTGGTAGCAGATTTGAGCACAAAATATTCCATGTTGTGTTTTACAAAAATACAAATTTCCAGAATATAGATACCAGTAAGTGTCAGAAAACCCTTATCCCTGAATATGGTTCTAAGCGAGTCAGTTGTATACATACTATAAATAATTCTTAGACATTTTTTTTGTAGTATAAACGTAGATTTTATGTCTGTGGAATTCCCCCAGTATATTACACCGTAGGTTAATAGAGGGTAAATGTAGCCAAAATATGCTGATTTAGCAGTAAATATAGAGGTGGTTTCTACCAAGATCGATAGCACATAGCAATAGCTGACAATTTTTTTGTTTACTTTGTCTATATGATATTTCCAGTGGAGATGCTGATCTATTGTAACACCAAGAAAGTTAATACGATCTACTTCTTCAATTATCGTGTTAGTATTTGATGCATTCAAAGCTAAAAGTTTATTTTTATAATTTCTAAATTGTATAATTTTTGTTTTTGTGAGGTTTACTTTTAAATTTATAGGCTGCAGCCAGTCCGTAACAGTTTTCAGAGTAGCGTTTATTTCTTCTTTAAATTTAGTATCTGTAAGTTTTTCTTTGGGTATAAAAATGGTGGCATCATCAGCATACATAACGCAAAGATGGTTAATTATATTTGGGAGGTTGTTAATATAAATTAAAATACTTTGGCATATCACTCGAAATGATTGACATAGTTCCGTTGTGGAGATCTTTAGGGAAGCCTGTGTATAGAAGACATAATTTGTTTATCATGAAATCATATGTGTAACTAAGCAGATACGTATTTACGGCCAGTAGTAAAAGTAGCTAAGTAGCAACTGAAATAATTGAGACCTCTCACCAACAAATAATCTATGACAGCACATGTGATGTAGTAGACAAGGTAGCCCAGCTTCTATTTCTGACCCATATACAAAGTGTAACAAAAAATGGACGTAGCGTAAGGGGGTTGTAGGGTACCATCATAGCTACCAATGGAGGAAACTTGAAACTACTCTTTTATTATTAAACTAAGATTTTATTTTCGTATAGACAACTTAAATCAATATGTAACTTTACCATTATTACGAACAACACTGGCAAAAATCAGGTCTTCCTGGCAATTTGCGGCAAACAAGCTATGTTCCGTACGGTAATTGATTTCACTCGTATTATTTTTTCCATAATGATTATTTTAAGATTCAATCACATAATATGTAACCGAGTTCTTAGTTTATTCCTGCTCTAGATTTTCCAGATTCTATGTAGCGAAATTTAATCATTCATATAAATAAATATGGCTCATTTCTTCATTCGGTATATTCATTTCTGTAAATAAACTCAACTTGGAGCCATACTTGAACAACTGATTTATAATTCAAATATGTAAGAAAATTCACGAAATTTTATTAATTACCAGAAAATGTGGATCTAGGAGTATTAAATAATATTAAATCTTCTGTTTCAAATAGTAGTAGAATGCATGATATTTGTTTCAGTAGATGCGACTAAATCTGCCTGGAAACAAATAAGTACGGTAAAACGGGGTGCAGCAATAGGGACAGTATACATAGAAAATTAAAATTTTGTTACTTTTTTAATCACCGCGTTTTACGGTACTTAATTATTAGCCATACCTGTATAACCACCATGACAAGCATAAATGCATACAACTATTATAATAATAATAACAATGTACTAAACTCGTCTGAATATTAAGCGATATTTCGACCCCCATCAGACTTAATATAGAGACTGAATAATTTAAGTTACCATTGAAGGGCGTGATTTTATTTTGTATTGCAATGGAACAAGTTTTAAAGTACAGATTAAAATTGGGGTAGGTATTATTAAGTACTAAAACTAATCCTCCTCTTAAATTTAATGGTTCCTGGTATTGGTAGGAATGATTGACATTATTTAGTTAGCAAAATGATCAATTTATCGATTCGTTCCGCCGTTCGATTGTTTCATATTTGTAAATTAAACTCAACTTGGAGGCATTCGTTACAACACACCTAAAGAGCTGATCCTTAAACCTTGCCGTATAGCGATCATAAAATTACGAAAATGCCGTTCGCTGTGGTATTCAGATTTATGTACTTTAAATCCTCCAATTAAACGCATATGTCAAAGTAAGCTTAAATCATTGTAAAATTATTGAATTAATTTCTTTTTAATGTATGCATGCATTAGGAGTATGTAATCTAAAATTGTAGCATATTACGGAACTCGAAAGTATTAAGTATGTGTGCATCATTGATACAACGCGGCACACACACGCTCATGAAAGTGTGTGAATGTGTTCATAACTAAATTAATAATTTCGGTATTTTATTTAGGCCTGTCAGACTTACGCTCGACATAAACTAGTTCATGAAGTTATTTAATTTTGAAGTGTTTAGAAAAGCAGCAGTCTTTTTTATAACTTTTGGTTTTCTTTTGAAAATAAATGCATTTAGGTATTTGATCTACTCAACGGAAATGAAATATAGACTAATTTTAAGATAGATGCAGTCGTGCGGTTAACGGAGCAACACAATAACAACTTTCGAATAAAAACGTTCAATAATTAAATGGGTATCATACGATTGAAATCTTCCTGCCACCACGGCAACAAATGTTCAGTCAAGGTCAGCTTCGCTGATTAAGGGACAATTCTGTCTACAGGTTTTGCTTAACAAGCGGTTATCAACAAATAAAATCGAAGGACATTCTCTTTAGAAGTACTATGGTACATTACAATATTGTTGCAGTTTTATCCTCTAAATGTTAAGTTGATGTAGGTAAGTAGGTAATAAACGATAAAATTTCCTTTGATATTCGCCGACGCGCTCGCAGGGGTGTCCCACTCAAAGGCGCAGCAACCGCGGCGTTAGCATGTATGTACGTTAACTACGTTCAAAGAAACACCGCCAAATTTTTGCACCTTTCTGTCTTGTTATGAGTCGTCATTAAGCCGCTATTTGATTCGGTCACCTTTTGTGTTTCGCAAAATCTTGAAACGTGTCGTTCAGTGATCGTAAATTTTATTAAAGATAATGTGTGATGCAGCTGATGGAAATATCCACACGGAGGTTATATGCAGATAGTCATCGATAAACGACTAGCGTGTGGCGTGAACTCAGTAATAATGATACTTCCATGCCAAGATGTGTGTCGTGAGTGGTCTGTACCCAAACGAAAATCTTCTGGAAAGACGTGTTGTGGACAGGTAAAGCGTCTTTTACTGGAAATAGGAATGGCAGTAAACACTTTACCAATAAAGCTTTAAGATTCTATGATTACGTTGTCTTTTGTTGAGTGTGTCGTCGTGAGTAGAGTGAAATAAATAATAATATCTTGAGATATTATTCACACACGGCTATCTGATCCCAAACTAAGCAGAGCTTATACTATAGAAACCAGAACTGATATATATACTATAGAAACCAGAACTGATATACTAAATTTTTTTAGTCAAAAACCTTAACGCATCAGTGTTCGTGCAAATCAATTGCCCTTTTCTATTGCTTACATTTTTTATTAGTGTTACCGAATTTAGTACAAAAAATAAAATAAAAAAATTTGCACAAATTCAGCCAATCCAATGACCGTAACATTACTATGTTATGTAGAACTGTTGAAAACGGAAATTTAAGTACCTTTACCGTCCATATTCAAATTCAAATTCAAAATTCGTTTATTCCGTTAAAATATTACATTTGTGTGGAATCGTCAATTTTTTTTTACCCTACCGTGCAGTGCATGACGTGGCAGCTACTGAGAAACACTGCCAGAAAACTCAGTAGGAATCCTTTTTTAAAAATATATATTTCTTAAATAAATTTACATTGTATTTAAATGTGTTAATTTAGAGCGACTCAATCCCAAGCTGTTTTGTCACTTAAATAATCAGAAGTTTTGTAATAAGCCCTGCTACACAATTTGGCTTTTATAATTCTTTTAAACTTATTCATAGACATTTCTCGGATATCACTGGGAAGTTTGTTATAGAATCTTATACATTGCCCCATAAAAGAGTTACTTACTTTGTGGAGACGGGTGGTATGTAACACAAAGTTATGCTTATATCGAGTATTTATATTATGAGTATCACTCCTTTTACAGAAGGAGTCTTTATATTTATGCATATAAATTAGATTCTCATATATATACTGACATGCTACAGTCAGAATGTTAATCTCTTTAAACTTCTCTCTCAAAGATTCTCGCGGACCAAGTTTATATATTGCTCTTACAGCTCTTTTTTGCAATACAAATATGGTGTTAATGTCCGCAGCGCTACCCCAGAGAAGAATTCCATAGGACATTATACTATGAAAATAACTGAAATAAACCATTCTAGCTGTATCCACATCAGTAAGCCGTCTTATAGTTTTAACAGCATATGCAGCAGAACTTAATTTGCCTGATAGTTTTTCTATTTGTGGGCCCCATTGTAGTTTTGAATCAATTGTGATACCCAAAAACACAGTTGACTCAACAGGGGTCAATCCAGCTCCATTAAGCTGTACATTGGTAGCCACCTGTTTCACATTAGGTGTAGAGAATTTTATGACTTTAGTTTTCTTGTCATTTAGCAAAAGATTATTAGCATTAAACCAATGAACAACTTTAGAGATTGCGTCATTTACTTCGTCAAAATTGCGTAATTGTCGATTTATTTTAAACGTCAATGAAGTATCATCCGCAAACAAAACAATCTCATGTTTATCCCTTACATAGTAGGGTAAGTCATTTATATAGATTAAAAATAAGAATGGGCCGAGAATCGATCCCTGTGGAACGCCCATTACCACTGGGGATCCCGCAGATTTTTTACCATTTATATCGACCTTCTGAATTCTATTGCCCAAGTAAGAAGTCAAAAGTTCGAGAGCCTTGTTCCTGATACCGTAGTGGTGTAGTTTCCTGACAAGAGTGTCATGATGAACACAATCAAATGCTTTGGACAAATCGCAAAAGATACCTAATGCATCCTGCGAGTCCTCCCAAGCCGCGAATATACTTTTTAACAGATTGACTCCTGCATCTATAGTTGAACAACCCTTCGTGAATCCAAACTGTTTCCGATGAAGTAAATTATGTATATTAAAGTGACTGAGCAACTGGCTAAGCATTAGCTTTTCAAATATTTTACTTAGAGTGGGCAATACGGAAATAGGTCGGAAATTTGAAGGATCTGAAGTATCACCAGCTTTAAACAATGGAATAATTTTACTATACTTCATCAAGTCAGGAAATACGCCAGATGCGACACAGCAATTGAACACAGCAGCTAGATGTGGGGCGATTATAGTTATAATTGATGAAATAGTCTTAACAGATAAACCCCACAGATCCCTAGTGGTTTTCATATTAATACTTTTGAAAGCATTCAAAATATCTTTAGGGTTAACCACCGAGAATTCAAAATCTGTGTCACACTTCTCTACGCTTTGCTGGAGTATTAGCTCAGCAGATACAGAAGAAGACGCAAGAGATTTGGTAACATCGATTGGAACATTAGAAAAATATTTTTCAAACTCAGTCGCCACTTCTAAATCGCTTTTAATGTCAACATTATTTATTCTTAAATTAAAATCACGACTACGTATTTTTTTCCTACCTGTCTCAGTATTAATAATTTTCCAGGTGGTTTTAATAATATTTGTCGAATTTTTTATAATATTTTTTAAGTACATCGATTTAGCAATGGAACAGGCTCTTCGAAAGGTTTTGGCATATTGTTTTACATGTTCTAGAAAAGTCGTATTTTGATTATAGGATCTTTCTTCATACAATTTATATAATTGATTGCGACTTTTATAAATTCCTGGAGTTGCCCAATCACAGAACATCAGACGGTTACTTACAGACAACTGTTTGGGTGTGAATATTGAGCAGAACTCACCATTAATCAAGTTGAATAAAGAGTTGTACAAGTGATCCGGATCACTATGATAGGGCAACAGTGCCAGTTTTCTTGCTATATTATATTTAAATATTCCTAAACGGCTTTCACTATATGGTATGTAACTTATTTGTGTACTTTGAACCTTTGGAGAATTTGAAAAAGTGACCAACTGACCAGAATGATCTGACTGAATCTTATTCATTATTAATTTATTTAAAGGTTTTGCCGAGCTAAATATATTGTCAATGCATGTAGCACTTGTGGCAGTAACTCTAGTTGGTTCTGTAAAGTTGTGATGTAAATTATAGGACATAAACAAATTTAAAAAATTACAACTTGTTGAGTTTTTCTCCAAAATATTTACATTAAAATCTCCACAAATGATAACAGTTTTATGGGTATTAGTTAACTTATTTAAGGCATCCTCCATAATGTCTGAAAAGGTATCAAATGGTGCACAAGGAGGTTTGTAAAGACTCACAACAATAAATCGCTCCAACTCAACACATGAAATCTCTACTACTCGCTCAACAGAGAGGCTCACAACGTCACTTCTTTCTTTAAACTTCAACAAATTATTTATTAATATTAGAGAGCCACCATGAATATACTTTTCTCTGATGAACGAGCTTGCAACCTGGTGATTATTGAAGCTGGAAATGAATTGATGGCGTTGTAGCCAGTGCTCAGTTAAACATAAAATATCAATATTGCTACAATTCAAAAACAACTCCAATTCTAACTCTTTCCCCATCAAACCTTGAATATTTTGATGCACCAGGTTGATACAATTTTTTTGGTTTTTCTTATTGTAGGCATTTATGTTTGATGGGTTCACATTATTTTCCATTACAAGATCTGAACATTCCTTATCATGCTTGACAGTACAATTAATATTTGAATTTGCTATTACGCAAGAGTGATTCTCTATTGTCATATCAGTTAATTTAAATTATCCTGTATACAGATGTCACCATTCAAGCTGGATATGTCATTGTCAGTAGGAAAAGTACTGACATTATCTATAGCATCAGTACATTGCTCAAATATGTTCTTGGCTGAAATATGAAAACAATAACATAGCGACAAAGCTATTTGTCTGGTATAAAAACTAGGCAGATAACAATAGTTATCTTTTGTCATATAAAAGGGTTTCTTAACATATGAGTTAATGTCAATTACATGTAGTTTTTCTCTCATGTAGGTAGATATTGTATGTAATGTCAAATTCAAATTATACCTTATCCTATTTTCCTCCTGTGACAAACTATGGCTATAAGGAAATGTAAACATAACAATTTTACTTATATTTAAACGATCTAAACAATCAATATACTGTATTAGGGTTTTTTTATTTAAATTACCCCTATTTCCCATAAAAAGAATTAGATTTTCATCATTATTAAATTTATAATTAAAGACCTTTTTAAAAATGTGGTGACAAGAGGCACCCGGCATACAAAAATTGATGTTTGAATGTCCTTCTGTTGACAGTAGGCGCCCTAAGTTTTTACCTATTTCATCACTGAATATTGTTATTTCAGGTTTAAAAATATTTATTTCATTCCTTGTGTATGACTTAACTGCTAATGTTTTGTTCATTACAGATTGAGATTGACTAATGAAACTAGTGTTATTCTTATCATTACTAATTTGCAATAAAGCAGAAGTATCCTTTGGTGGTGAGGAACGGCTAAGTGACCGTTGACACATACAAGAATAATTATTGCTGAGCGATTCTAATCTTTCATTATTATAATTGCCAAGGTCAATCAGCTCATTCATAGCCAGAATGTAATGTTGTGTCTGTTTTTCAGATAGTTCATACTTTATTGATAATGTATGGAGTTCATCTTTAAGGGAGTCCATTTTCTTATGTTGAGCTTCTAAATCACAAGAGTATTTTAAACTAACATTTTTTAATTTCATGGTATACATATTCAATTTTTCTATTAATTCTAATCGTTCCCTATTTTGGCTATCATATTTAAAGAAGAATTTATGTTTTTTTATCAAGTTTTGGGACTTTCTAATAAATTTATTTATTTTTAGGTATTTTTTAAATTTATTTTTGCTACAGCCATCAACCATTGAATTCATTTTAATACAATCATCATCCCTTGTGGGCAGTTTTGTGCTACAGGACTGGTTATTGGCAACAACAAAAACCATGGAAGGATCTTTGACTACCAACTCATCATATAGTGTTTGGTTCTGTGAAGCAATTAAATTATGTTTTAATGATTGTAGTTCAGATCTCAGTAACGATATTTCATTATTAGCCTGTTCAAGTTGTTGTTCTAGGCTATGGGATTTGTTCAATGCATAGTCATATTCAATGCGACATTGATCAAAGCCGTCTATGATGATTTGGAGTCTATCCCGTGAGTCAATGGCATCTGTGTATTGGACATGTAATTGTGACAATTGACTTTTTAACAGTTTCACTTGGACTGATGACTCTAATAGTACTCTTTCATTTTCATCCCGTTCTTTGTCGAACCGATCACACAACTGCTTTGAGGCTTGGAGTTCTTTTAAAGCCTTTTGAAGTTTTTCTTCAGCTTGGCGAGCTATGACACCACGAGTCAGAATACCAGACATAGTTTCTGGATTGTTTACCGATCGATTGAACAAAGAATCGTGTCACCGGTCGACTCGAATGGGGTTATGTTCACGTATTTAATATCTAGACTAAGAAGTAATAACTTTGATTATAAAATAACTTAGTCTATGCCAAATTAAATGATAGTTAATGATATTCGATGTGCAATTACGCGTAAATGCAGTGGTTTTTACCTTTAGAGTCCATATAAATGTGCCGGTAACTGTCACAACACAAATCACTTCACTCACACGAATTTCACATACAAAATACAAAACTAATACGTGGAACACTTTTAATACACTAAATACTCAGTGATTTACAGATAACTGGTCTTATTTACAATGAAAATACAATAATTTTTAGTAAAAAATTGAAGACATTCAAAATCAGCTGTTAGCGATAGTGTTGCCAGCAGGAGAAAAAAAAGACTTAACTGTAGCTTGCAGAACCTTTTCATCGATAAACCAGAGAGTAACAGGTTGGAATTTAAAATATTGTAAGACCTAGCAACTGTATGTAAAGGTATTCAAATATGAAGGCAACCTTTTGACATTACTATATGGTATGGCCCGAAACCAGAGATTTGGCATTTGTCAGTTAAGAAAGGAATTATATTGCAGGGAAATGACAATGCCGAATATGTTTCAGTATTTAATTGGGCCTGTATAACCGGGCCTGTTGGCGTGGTTCGCAAATGCTTGCTTTTAACGCCGGTGGTCGTGGGTTCGATTCCCACCCAGGACAGATTTTTGTGTGCATGAACATGTCTGTTTGTCCTGAGTCTGGGTGTAATTATCTATATAGGTATGTATTAACAAAAGAAAAGTAGTATATGTAGTATATCAGTTATCTGGTTTCCATAGTACAAGCTCTGCTTAGTTTGGGATCAGATGGCCGTTTGTAAATAATGTCCCAGGTTGTTATTATACCATTATTATTAATTGATGTACCGCTAAATAACTTGATGAACTGTAATACAGGCACTAGTCTCCTCACAATGTTGGGTTTAAACATGTTAACAATCCTTATTTCTCGAGTTGAGTTAATAAATCGACTTTATTATTAATAATCATACCAATCATTTCATGTGACTGCCCTATTAGTCTAGTGATTAAGTGACCCTGACTATTAAGCAAGATATCGTGGGTTCGATCCCCACCCAGGACAATATTTGTGCTATGAATACGATTATTTGTTGGTCTGGGTGTAATTTCTGAATTAGTAATATGTATGTATTTAGAAATAAATAAGTATGTTTATCAGCTGTCTGGTTGTCTTAATGCAGGCTCAGCCTAGTTTAGGATAAGGTGGCAGTGCGTTAGTTATCCCATATTTATTTATATAATTGAAACATGGTGAAAGACAAAATATTAAACATTAAAAAGATTAATAATACACTACTTCACTATCTTCAATGTAATACATTTAACAAATGTTAATGGATTGTGATAACAAAAGATCCCAATTATTGTTATCCCAATTACTGTTAGTGTTAACCATAACAGTATTACCATTTTCGAGACATTAGAGAGTATAAGCAAATGCTCTCGATACTGGTCTCTCCATTTTAACTCTCTTATAATAGTAGGTAAACGCGAAATTTCAATACAAGCAACGATGTTTACGCACACTCACACACATATGAGTGTAACACCACCAACTTCCACGCTCCAGACAGACCCTTAGAATGTTTCAAACTCTCAATACGCAGAAACATCTTTTAACTCTACCCGGGATCTCATTTCCTGCAATTTGAACACGAAATATTCCAACGAGAGACCAACTATTAGTACCTATTCGGACACTTTTAGCACGAATCTTGGTGTTATCTAACCGTGACGAATTGTTAAGTTTTGTGAAAGAAGACCCTCCAAAATCGGGCCTCTTGCTACAATGAAAACCTAGTGTGATTTAAACGACACACCTACTAATTACAAGATTATTATAATAGAACAACATTATATAGCGCCTAACCACTTTATTAGTTCTAAAACCGGTATTACAAAGTATGACTGGCATTGACCAGTATTCAGAGAACTCTGATTTTTGCAAACTTTAATACCCAAATGATTCATCAATCTTGGTTAACTCAGTATGACTCACACGGACATACTCAGACTGAATTTGTAATTATAAATACCTTTGGACTAATTTTTAATTTAACGGGTAGCATAAAATACACAATAAAGTGCGTTAGGCACCAAAAGTTTTGTTTACATTGTTTATATTGCTGCTGGTAGCTATGGCTTCCAAAAAACCATGACAATATGACAATTGAAGAGTGCAGTGTACGTCGCACATATTTTTTAGACCAACTTATATAGTAGCACTGTCTGAGACTACTATAGGAACTGCACAATTAATGCATTCATGTTCCTAAAAGTTTTAAGTTGTGACATATTGCTAGGCAATAAGTAAATATATATAAATCAATACTCTAGCTTTAGACCTAGGATTTTGTTTTCCTTCGATGTAAAGCTAGAGTCATTTATAGAAGATTTTTAACATTATCATGAATGATTTAAGCTATATATGCAACGCGTGTCATCTAGATTCCATTATGCTAAATTAAAACTTTCTATGTCACATAATTAAGTCTCTGTTAAATACGGACACGTTTATAGTGGTTAAATGTTTAACTAGACGTTTATTCAAGTAGGTAAATGCTGTGTTGGGCAAGCAAGTAATAGAATCCTTATAAGAGAGATATAGACGTCATTTACACGGTAAAGACGGGAACACAAAAATGAGGTAAAATAAAAGATGACAATGTCACAGGTGCTAAATTTGATTGTGTAACGTTTTGGTATACAGCAAACTGATGGATTTTTTTCATTATTAACAGAAGTTGTACAATTTAGCTTTACGCCATTAACACTCTTCTAGACCTGCTTCAAACCGCAGGAGTTTTATTTGGCATAAATGTGGTCGGCTTATCATTCCCGTATAGGACTATTTAGTCATTCATGAACAACATTGTTCACCTGTTCTGCGCCCTGATACCATTTAAATAATCGGCAAAGGATGATATAAAAGGCGACTTACTAATAAAATTAAACTCTCATTTGCACTGCATAGATTCCGTATAACACCAACTTAATTTTGTTTAAATGTGAATGATGTGTGATTAGAAAAAGGAACCTAATTAGATAAAGCGTCGGTAGTTTAATTTGGAAAAGAAAAATGAATTATTCCATTTCGAATCATTTTTAGATAATCTAGCGGGAGTTTGTTGGCAATGGCGTTTTTGTGTTAGGATTTATGATAATAGTGAAAGGCTTAAACCTGGAAAACCCAAAAATATTAACTTCCAGCTATAATCTTTAGTTTGCCTGCTTGTTCACCAGACAGTTTTCAAGTGCTTTACAAGGGGCGCAGTTAGGTCGTCATCTACAGTTAATGAAAAAAATGCAAATTTATGATAGATATAAACACTGCACCCTGGTGGCATATACAACCGCAGATAATGATGGTTCAAATATCAGATAGGGCCAATATATTGCGATTTTCTTAAAAGAAAATTACCAAGTAGAAGCCTGAAGTCCGGAAGTTGGCGATATTAGACCCCGTACCTTCGAAGCGCGTAAAGCATAAGCCTTGGAGACCACACAAAACAAGTAACGTGTCGCTCCAGCACCTGATCAAACCCCGGTCGTGTCCGACCGCGGTTTTATTGGGTTATGATGAGACACGCGAAGGTAAACCGTTTATGCAATACTGGCAGGGACGAAACTATTATTCCAAAACATAGGGACAATCCACGGTAGCTTTGAAAGTAAGCAGACTCCCAACTAAATGTCGTGTATAGAAGGTAAATCAGAAATATTTCTTTTTTTCTTTTAGTTGCAGATTTTGAAGCACTGGATTATAACTTTAGATTAATGAAGTTTGCTCACCTACATTACACTTAATCGGCTCGAAAGACCACTATTGAAGAGAGATTTCAATAGTGGTCTTTCGAACCGGATAGTCATTGACTCGAACTTAAAACTTTTTCTTGCCAAGTCGCCAAAACTGCATGCGCCGCACATAATGCACGTTAGCGTAGCCTTTGACGCTTACAACATACATGGCATGAATCACGGGTCATCCAATAAGCATTCTAATTTTGTAATGGCAATCAATTGTTATAACCAATGATTTTGCAAGTATAGTGAAAATGTATATCTTCTAAGGAAATCAATAGATATTTTCACGACGTGTAAATAATAAAATACAATGGTGGTCCATGTGTTTTTTTTTCATATTTATTGTCCTAAAATACTACTGTTTTCGATAAAATTGCTCGTTTTACTTTTTATTTATTTGATTAAATTTGCAATCAGGAATTAATCTACGATTTCCTAGGTACTAAAATATTATCAAATTATTATGCAAGCACTTACCTTATGCTGAGTAGATGAGTACGATGTGATAAGTACTTTAAAAATTTCGTCATCTTTAGTATAGCTTATCTGGCTCGTTCTTTTTATTTGTGACAACTAGTGATGTACGCCTGGGAATATTGCCATTGCCGGAAAGTTTCCACTCCCAATGTGCCCAGAAAACTTCCAGGCACATTGGCAATATTGCCCAAAATTGCCAACAAACTGTTTGTTATTTTAGAATCTAAAATTTCTTAATCTCCATACGTATAGAGGGTATCACGAGTTTTTAACTGAATAAACCTGCTTATGCTCGAAGCCTCGCCCCTCGCGCGCTTCCCCCGCATACTCCCACCCCGCCACTCACGCGCCACGATTTTCGCTCGCACTGGCTTGCAGACTGCAGTAGCTATGTTTGTGCTGTGCTGAGAGTACGTGTCTTGCTTGCTTGTTTGTTAGGACGTGGTTCAATTCAACGTAATATTTTCTTAAAATGCGTGAAAAATCAAAAGTGCACGAATACTTTCATGAAGAGAAAGATAATACGGGACGTAAAATTTATAAATGCACATTCTGTGGGCACAGTTTTACTTTATAAAATGCTACAAAATTTGCGCGGCATCTTGTTAACGCATGCAAACAATGCCCTGTCACAGTAGCGAATTCAAGAAAAATAAAGAGAACGTATTACAAGAGATCACACCACCAAAACCACAAGCTCATAGTTCAACATTTCAAGAAACATTATTTGATCAAGTAAGTATCATATTCAAAGAACTGAATGCTTGAAATGCTTAAAAATTAACCGACATATAACTCAAAACAATATATTAGCTGAAGAACAAAAAGGCTGCCGGCAAAACCATATGGGATGTAAAGAACAATTAATAATTGATTCAACTATATTAAAACACGCTACCACTCACAACCGTAATCTGTATCTGACATATATAGATTAGAAAAAGGCATTTGACAGTGTACCACATTCTTGGCTTATACATATATTACAACTATATAATACATATATAATAATAGTTCGTAATCATTTCTACTTTTTATGAACTTTTCATTAATTTAAAGTTTTTTATTCTATGTATAAAGTATAATATACCTACAAGTACACAATAAACCATTCTAAATCGTAATGTTATTATTAGTAAATCAGCTAAGTTTTTATTTTTTATAGGACAAAGCACATCGCGGATTTGCTAAAGCGATTTATGTGACTGGGCAGCCTCTAAGCTTACTTGAACACCCGCTATGGATAGAAGCTCTTCAAAACTTGAAGCCTGATTATAAACCGCCAACAAGACGTTTACTAGCGTCGTCACTATTAACCTCCGAATACGAAGGAACAAAGTTAGAAATCATGGAGATAATTAATAGACTGCGGTTCTTCTAATTTGAGAAACGAATCCATCATGAACATTATCATCTACACTCCAAAGCCGTTCTTTTACAAATTCATCGACACAAAAACAAACAGATACACAGCTGAATATGTATGCGAAAAAGTATCAGAGGTACTTGAAGAGATAGGATCACATAAATTTTTCGTCATAATTTCTGATAACGCGGCTAACATGGTGAAATGTGGCAGACTGTTACACACTAAGTATGCAAATATTACTTGGATTGGATGTTTAGCACACACATTAAATTTGTTGATAGGAGATATGATTAAAGAAGATCCAGTTTCAACTATATTTAGTTACGTCGTTAAACTTGTTAAATGTATTTCAAAATCACATAGTCTTAAAGCAAAATTTAAAAACTATCCGATGACTAATCCATAAATGTAGCACTAGCATTACCGGTTAAAACTAGATAGGGAAGTTACTTACACTGTTTAGAAAATTTTTTTAAAGCCAAAGTTATCCTACAAACTTTGGTGATCAGCGGTATCCAAGAATTGAATACGTTTAAGGAAAATGTCTTAAACGAAGCAAAATGGACCATGATTGAAAATCATATAAGACTTTTTAAGCCAATCGTACACTGGATCACTAAGCTAGAAGGAGATTATTGTACGATACATTTAGTGTATGAAGCTATAACAGAAATTGAAGAGCTTATGAACAGCAACAACGCGGACGAAATATTGGGACAACATTTGCCACAACAGCGAGCCAAATTTCTTGAAAGAAAGAAGAATGCATTACACGATATCCATTTCGCAGCGGTGATATTAAATCCCAAGAAACGTGGTTCTAGTCTTCGTGCAGAAGATCATTTAGAAGGCTGTAATGCTATTATGAACCCAGTAAGCAATGCCGATGCTGCTAATGTGATAAAAGAACTCTCTGACTATAAATGCCGAAATGGACTGTATGCAAGAAATATGATTTGGCAGGCTTATTATTGAACCAAAAGAATGGTGGACCACCTTTTTCTCAAGTACAGCTCTAGGTCATATTGCAATAAAAATTTTAACAGTTCCATCTACTTCAGCATCCGTAGAAAGATCATTCTCTCATATACATACTCGAAAAAGAAACGAACTTACAACAGAGAGGGCAGGAAAAATTTGCTATATAGCTCACAATTGGAAACTTATGAACGAGGTTGTTTCGCCATGTTCAACTGAGAGATCTGGCTCCAGCGACATAACACCTGACATGGGTTTCACAGAGGCCAACGACGTAGAAATAAGTGAATCGGATGAAGATTTTGATTTGTAACCAGTAGACTTTAGGTCAGTCACAGAAGTATTTGAAGAGGAAGCCTATTCTGATAGATTTGCAATCAACAATGAAGACGATCCTCTTAATTGCCGAATTCCAAGCGTCTTCAAACACCGGACAACACAAATGCACGCACCCATAACATGGAAAAAAAGTAAGAGCGTTTAGTTTGCGTTAGTGCATTCTGTACGTTCATATCGGAAAATGCAATCCTCTCAATGTTTGCTTTATTTATCAATTTTGAGTAGATACCAAAGAATTAGTGTGATTGTTCCTTGCCAAGCGACAAAGCTTGTTGGCGAGACGTTGTTTGACATTAAAATATTGTTTTTTATTCGCGTTTTTGTATTTTATTTGGTTTGTTAACATAAAAGTTAATATTGCAATAACTTTTAACTTTGTACTTGCCTTATAGAACAATTAAAATTATTTTTTTTTTGTTGATTATTGAAAATAAAGCTAACTACTTAAACTGTTTTTAATACCTACCTTCCTTGATATTATTTATTACAAATATCAATTAAGGCGGCCGAGAAGTCCTAAAATTCGAATTTAAAATAGTAATCAATCACTCTCTAAACTTATCCAAACAGGTAGCTTGGAAATAATGCCGGCAACAAAGTGGAAACATTGCTGGAAATATTGTCAATGGACTGGGAATTTTCGTTAATTTAATATTTTATGGTCAGTTTTTATTGTAAGGATATACGCAATAATAAGCTAAAGGTTATTCAATATAAATGTCATAATTTTTTTGAAAAACGAGCTAAAATTCCCAGAAAATTCCCACTGTGGGAACATTGCCGGCAGCACTGCCGGCAATATTTCCAGTCCTTGGCAGCACACCCGGGCATGGTACATCGCTAGTGACAACTATATTATTGTAATCAAACTACTTTTAGCAGATGCTTTTTTACAATTTCTGTAATAATTACTTACCATATTACAAATATTATTGTCTATATGGCATTTGTTTGGTATGACAAATGTGTGCTGCGTGTGATTCGTAAGTCGAGTGTTGCCTATTTCGAATTCAATTTATTAATACTACCTTTACTTATCTATTGGATGTACGCCATACATACAATAGATACTTAAAACTAGGACACAATCAACATATTATGCTGATTGTGTCTTATATGTCAAATTTATGATGTATGTTGGTTGTGTGCTACTTTTAAGTATCTGTTGTATGTATGGCGTATGTTGATTGTGTCCTGTATGTCAATTGTGTGGTGTATGTTGGTTGTGTATTTGCTCTTTATTTCCTGCATACTATCCCTGTTCATGATATCTTTTGTATTTTTTAACTGTGTGCTACAAATTGGCCTGTGTTGGTCGTGTAAAGCTTGTTGCTAATTGCTATGCCTTTGGGTAGTCTATCTAATGCGATTTTTTTATTCAGTCTAGCAGTAGCGTGTTCAATCGCAGACAGTTCCTGGTTTTAAATACAAGGTCCAAACAAAATATTATAGTGATTTTCACGGCAAGGAAATCGTCATGACCAGCGTTATTACGAGGTGCCTTGAATAGCACATAAGAGAGATCAGTAATGAATCTGATTTCTTTCTAGGCGTGTAGACTAGCTTGTCACGTTATATTATGAGTATGAAGTTATTGTGCACCTGGGCTTGTAACACTTATGCACTAATAATATATTCAAAGATGAAAAGTCTCCATTACACAGTCCTCTGCAGCCAAAATTTTACCCGGATATCATTATTACAGTGTGCAGGAGCAGTATGTATCTATTTTATTTGTATGAAATGGTTGTTTATTGAATTTTATCTGCATGATGTCTGCTGCTTTTTATTTGTTCTGATCCCCACCTGTGCGCTAGGTGTTTAACATAATGTTTATAGGTATCCTAAGAGTCCTTCACTGCCTCACCAGACATTATGTAATATGCTTCGGGCTGTATATTACCTATGTAAATTCAGTTAACTTTGACCGAACCAAGATCTTAGCAGGAACCATTACCGTTACTTTTTTTTACCAAATATTACCTTGAAATCATACAATGCATTCTTATTTTATATTAATTTGAATTTGTAAATGGTAATAAACTATATGTTAAAATATACCTTAGGTTTCTAAAATGATTAGATATATTTTTTTAATGTTCATTACATGTTCATTACCACATATTTAAATTGAATTTGCTAGTTTAAAAATGCTGATGGTTTTTAAGCAATGTCAACAAGTATAAGCAGGACTAAACGAATCAAACTGAAAAGTTGGTTGACATGAAGACAAAAGAATGTGCTTCAGACAACAGTGTAACAGATGGAGATATCCTTTGTGAAGTACTAAAAATGTCTTCTCTTATTATCTATGGCTGGTTCTTGCAAGTCCAGTGACTTACCCTTAGAGTCCTGGGAAGACTCGTCTTCTGTTGAATGTCCATCGCCAGCTCCGGACTTCTTGTCCTCATCCTAAACAGATATAAAACTAATTTAATGGTCTTATTCTCTACTGCTATTCAAAAGTTAAACAAGAACTTTTTAAATAATATATAAATACGTTGAAAAATACTTATTCCAGGGAAAAATATAAACATACTGAATTACTTTTTTACTGTCAATTTATGTTACAGTACCACATAGTGATGGCTTGAACAGCAATTAAGATAAATCTGTATGGAGATAGTTAATGAGTTTTATAATAATTTTGTAGATAATGATAGCAACATAAGTACATATATAAATACAAGTCTTATTTTAGTGCCAAATTCTATCTCAGTTAAGATAAAGATATCTATAAGTATTCAGTAATGCAATACCTAGGCAAAATTTACATGTTAATCAGTACATATACCAGTATACATGAGTAAGAATGAGAATTGATATGTAGTATGAAGAGACTAATTTGTTTGAGATAATGAAATTTTTCAAATTTTCATCTATACAGGTGGGTAAATTGTGAATATTAATGCCAAATAGAAACACTGACATTTAGAGTGAAGAAATTAATCACATAATTTTATCTAGAAAGGCTTTTTTAACAATAAAAACAATATTTTGCAACCATGCATTGCCAAATCTGCAAGTCGAACACCATTCTATTGGTGAAGTCGGCGTCACTTCCGCGCGCGTCATACAATTATCAACCTTGTCACAATATATACAAGTCGCAATTTTCAACGCCACTCTTCTAGCACTACAGTAAGACGTATACAGCTGTGTACATACATTATCTAGCTATATACGGATATTGAAAAGAATATTCTACATGCATCTCTCCAGGCTATCCGGCAAACATGTTGTTTTTATATCATTTTAATAAGGTTCGCGCCATAAATATAGAACTTAAAAAATATACCGGAAAAAAGAAAGAGGTCAGCAATAAAGACCCCGAAAGGGTACCTATGTTTTATTTACATCGCCGGCAGTGTTCAGAGCGTAAATAATGAACCGCGAGGCCGCGACTCAGTGGAACAACAACATATCACGCTGCCTCTAAAATTGAATAATCGCAAAAAACCAAATATCAAGGTCATGCGGATTTCATATCAATGTCATATAACATCGTGCACATTAACAAAGGCCCTGCAACGAAATGCAAAGGGGCGGGGGTGGCTAAAATATGCAAAATCCTGAAAAATATCCCATTAGAATCAGTTTCGATAACTGAGCAATGTGGCATTCACAGTTTTTATTGCGAATTATTGACTTTTATCACAACCCTCCGTGGCGTAGTTCCCGCTTTTAGCGGGAAGCAAACGTTCTGTCAGCCATGTTGAGACGCAAGCAAACATTAGTGATATAACACGGAAATAACACCACTTCACTAGTAATTTCGTTCTTAATAGACGCGCACAACAACAAGGAAAATTAATATTAAAACATATTTCACAACTATACCTGGCTATCATTGATTTTCGCTTTATCGGTATCACCCGACATTTTTCCTACGAAGAAATTGAAAGCGAATTCCAAGCGTCTTCAAACACCGGACAACACAAATGCACGCACCCATAACATGGAAAAAAAGTAAGAGCGTTTAGTTTGCGTTAGTGCATTCTGTACGTTCATATCGGAAAATGCAATCCTCTCAATGTTTGCTTTATTTATCAAATTCAACTGATTTATAAAATTATACTTGGCTTTATTTTCTTGGTTCTTTTGTTTTACGTACGATATAAAGAGTATTAATGTATTAAATATTTCATATCTACATTATTAAAGGCAATAACGAAACGTTCATCCATAGACAATCATTTTTACTCCTGTGTTGGCTTCTTGAAAATACTGAAATGCATTTTACACGTAGAAAAATTGCAATTAGCATTGAAACGCAAGAGTTGCTGCCTCAATACTATTTCGAAACTCAATAAATTATCAAAATTGATAGATATATTCAAAACGAAATACTTATTCAATTTTGGTAAGCGACATTTAAAACATCATCTCTCATTTTGTCTATGGACCGCGTCTTTCTCGCAACGAACTTGCGTTGCGAGAGAATCCTTTCATTAGTTTTTGGGTCATTTTGATCCTTTTTAATGGCTGCGGTATTGCGCGGTTGAATGTGAAATTGGGTTCAAATATGAGTGATTATTCTTCTATGGCTACGCTTCAAAACAATAGCCAAACGGCGGGATTTGCGGCTGCTGTACAACGTGCTAGATTGGTAAGCGTATCCTCTCTATATACCTAATATCGCGTCTTATTGACATTTGCGTGTTATTCACCACTAAATAATATGTTTATACCGTCAACATGAGTATTACTTATAATTTTGCATCTAACCCGCCGTTTTTTACGGTTACAATTGATGTTTTATTGAAGATTCACGGGTAAGATACTTTTACCTAACCTACATATTGATTGCAAATTTGTAAAGTTGATTAAGGTTGTAGTAATTAGGATGCTGTACAGAGCTCTTATTATTTGTGGCTGACGAATTTGCAAACTGCATGCGCGTTCAATGAATTGCTATTCGAGTAGTTTCAATGAAATATTGGGCGGGAATAAACGATGCCTGATAGAGAAAGGATTTAGAAAACTGTTTTATTCATATTCTTTATTAAGCAGTTAAAAAAAGATATTCGTTATCTACTCATAACTATCGAAGGTAACTACGTTAATTTCTTTGAATGATTACTCAGTTTCTTATAGAGAAGGACTCTTGGATATATTGATAGTGTATTGATATTTTATCATTGTTGCTTACTCATATTAACTTGGGTTAGTTGTTAACATTTAACAAACTAGATTTAGAGATAATGTACTAAAGGTAACACATGTTTTAATTGTCACTGGTAATTTTACTAATTGTAATTAACTCTGCAGGGACTAATGTGGCCTTGAGGCAACTGTATATACAAATAAGTGTTCAATTTAAAAGATTGATTGGAATCAATAGTTTATGCCAAAATAACCCTGACATTTCATGAAAAATTGTCTGTTTGGCAAATACAACTAGACTTGTCTGTTGAATGATCTAATTATTTGAACTTTTGCACATTGTTTACAGCTATTAACATGATTAACCTTTATTGTTATATTTTGCTTATATGTTGTTTCATCCAACTTGCATTGATTGTGGTTACGGGTTGACTGAACCATGAATGATGAATTATTGAGAGGGGAAGACTGAGACAGAGAAAATGAGCATTGATACATAAACAGGGGGCAACTTACATCTGAGTCGCAAGTTTCAGACTCTCGAGTTTCCCTCCTCTACCATGCAATGGACATGGTTTCCACACAGTGAATCAAAGGAATGATATCAAAAAATTAGGTCTTCTAAAAGTTTATGAGTGATCAAGTCTAAAAACTTTGTTAGCCTTTGTGTTACCTATTTCAAATTCAACCCCACAAGACCCAATAGTTAAAACAACAAAGCTTATTGAATACAAAACAACTAAATTCAGATAGGGATTATTTACATTAAAATCAATATTATTATGTTGACTGTCACACATAATTAAATACATTTTGACCTGGCTGGGAGATCTCTGCAGTAATTCTTTCCATAAGCACATACCCAGCTTACTTAATTTGAATAGGCTCAAAAATATGTTAGACATGTCTGATGTTTTGCTGAAGGTAGCCTGACCTGTTAATGTGTTAATTTACAAGAGTATTTGTATTTTACTACTGCAAATCTCATTCCATAGTATACCAATATATAGTGTGATACCAATGACATTGCATTGAGGAATAAGTTTTGTGTAAATTTGTTTAAGTAGGGTCAGTAAAGTATAAGTAGTCTCACACAGAGAAGAAGCCAGTACCTATAGATATACAACTATCTAATCTTTACTTTTTTGTAAATCCTGACAAAATTAATAGTAGGTAGTATTTTTACATACATACATAGACTCACGCCTGCTTCCCAGAGGGGTTGGCAGAAACAAAGGACTTCCATTGGTCACGATCCTTGCACACCTCTTTTGCCTTGTTTACTGACATTATATTCTTCATACATGCATGCCGGTTTACAGTAATTTTGACCTGGCCTTTCTTGAGAACTTTTTGATTTAGTCAGAAAATATTCTATGAAGTCTGCCCCTTCCGCTTGTACTTTTCACACAGGCCAGGTGTACTTTTTTTGTCAATCTTCTTTCATTCATCCTTTCTAAATGGCCAAACCATCTCAGCATACCTTTCTCAATCTTTGTGTCTACATCCTCTTTCACACCACAACACTCTTACATCTATTTCAGCTATTGCATACCTTTAAATTAAAACTTATTATTAATCATCATCTAATTATGTTTAATATCTATAATTGACAATATGATAGGCAAATATCACACTTCGTAAAAATAAAGATATAAATTCTTTATATTGATATTAGGTTGCTGCTAAACTCGAAGGTGGTGGAAGCAAGAGGCCCTTGGAAGACGGTCCAGAACCGAATGCGAAGAAATTGGCTCCAGTTGAAGCCGCATATCAACAACCGCAACAACTAGCAATGAGGTTAGATAGAACATTAACTCTTTGTAGATGTTTCTCGGGGAATTATAGTAGTAGACTTTCTTTTATTACCTATTTGGCTTGGAAACTGTAACCTAAGTCAAACCAATTTTGGTCCACAATTTTTGTTTGAGCCAAGTATTACTAGAGCATAGCATAGTAATGACCATTTTACAGAAACGCAAACAAAATGAACACAAAATTGTTAAAGTCCATAACCAACCAGCCCGGAAAGCAAAATATAGAAAAAAATTCATTGTAAAAAAAATCTATAACTTTTATGGACAACTGACTAGACGGGGGCTCATTCCCACATTACTTAATGAATTACCAAGTAATATAATCACTGAAAATGTGTCTAAAAGAGTATTGAAAAAGGTGCTTGTGAAACATTACCTATCACTGTGTCCGTAAACAAAACAACGGCCGCGGTTTGTCGTGGATAGCAAGTAAAGTTACTTGCTCTCCACAACAAGCTGTTGGTTGGTCATGTTGGATGATGGAACTTTAATTTGTTTATATATGTAGTTGTAATGTTAACTATTTACTTATTAGAAATTAAGATGTGAACCCGCGAGAATACTGCCGACAAACTGTACTGCAGTTTGGCAGAATACATAGTGTGAAAAATATTATATTATTTTGAAAGTTACCCATTAAAAATAAAAAATTCCAGCTGTGGACGTGTTTCGGCTGATGTGATGATGGTATTATTATACATTTATATTATTATACATTTATAGGAATGCAACACTAATACTAAGCCTCTTGAGCTCTATCAAATAAAAAACTCTCACTGGGTACTATTCCAATGTTCTCATTATGGAGACACTCCACAGAGGGGCAATAGAACTGTTTTTACACGGATAATATATTTACATCAAGCATTTTAAAAATTGCATGATTCATATTTAAACAGTGGATCAGCAACACTTGCGTCTGGAGGTCGCGTGGCACCTCCTACGCCCTCCGCAGTGGCGCCACCACCACCCGGTGGCCCACCAAACCTTTTAGCCGACCAGGCCCTCAATGAATACATCAGAGTCCCTGACAAAATGGTTGGACTGAGTAAGTACATGAACATGTTGCACCTTATGAATTAAACATTTTTTTCTGCTTAGGTATAATTTATTTAAAGGCATTCCACATTATCATTGCATGATTTTGCCAACTTCAAGTGAGAATGTGTGAACTTCTAGTATGATAGTCTGGATTTTTTTATAAGTTGATTTATTTTATTACAACATGTCTGTTCTGAGCAGAATTGTTGAAAGTAATAGTTTTTGTGTGAGAATATATTTTCATCATTCCATACCTAGGATCCATCATCTCTCTTCAATTGATATTCCTGTTTCACAAAATTAATAATGTTGATGGCTTGAGTATTAATCACTTCTTTCATTGTCAGTGATAGAGCTATTTGAGACCCTTTCTACATGTTTTCATAGTATGGACAATGGACACGGTTGATTTACCAGGATTGACTTGCGTCAAAAAACTTATTGTTTACGTTGGTAATCATTTTGAGATGTTGTTGTGTGTATGTCATGGGTAATGTCAGAACTTAGTTTAAACTCAATTTAAATAATTAAATTACATCACTCCTAAACTTACTTGAAAGGTGCTGCAGTGGTACATAAGTTAGGTTGACATAGGTAAGATTACGAAAAGTAAAATTCATCCTTTAAAATAAAAAAATAATAAATATTTCAATTTTATTGATTAAGTCTTAATTTTATGTGTATATACATAGAACAATATGTACTTATACAATTGAAGATTTCATGGAATTCCAGTGCTGTGTCCATATTATTATATACATTAATGAAATACACTTTATTGTACACAAAAAAAGGAAATTTTACAATGAAACATTGAATACAATGTACAATGGGCGGTCTTATAGCATTAAGCGATTTCGTGCAGACAACCTTTGTATGGATAGGAATTGAATGTAACAAAATGCCGGTAACGGTGCAAAAAAGTGTAGTTTGTACACCAAAAATAAAGAGAAACAAAATATTTTAAAAAATATACATTTGAGGTTGTTGGCCTGAAATAGCTCTACTTTGATCAGTAGTTACATATAATTACTAGCATTAATACAGTTTCTTCATTACCTCCTAATGTTGGTTTACATCATGTATAGCGGTAGCTTGCCTTTGCATCTATCCTATGGAAGTAAATTATGTATATACATATTAATAAGCAAACCATCAGGTTCATGATCTGAATTAGTTGAATTTATTTTGATATATCGAACTTATTTATAAAGTGTGGTAGAAGTTTGTTTAAAAAGTATTTTTTAATTAATATGAATATGTTGGTTATATTGCAATATTTGGTAAATGCAAGAGGGACACTTGCATATACCTTCCGTAATTTAGAATATTGGTTATTAATTTCCCACTATATAATACTACACTCGACACAGTAATTGGACGTGGCGGCGAACAAATAACCCGGCTACAGGCAGAGTCAGGGTGCAAGATACAGATGGCTCCTGATGCAGGCGGCCAGCCGGACAGACTGTGCACACTCACTGGTTCCAGGGAGGCCATCCAGCGAGCTAAGTAAGTATTGAGATTTAATTTAAAATCCAGCATTATTTAACCATGTTCCACTTCTTATCTGCAAAATTCTATTAAAATTAACAACAGTGCAACATTTCATTCTATTGTAAATAATAATTATTATTATTAATATGAGAATTATTTATAACTAATTACTAACAAGTTTTGGCTATTGTTTCTTTCTTATTTCCAACTAAACTATTTTTGAAGTAATTTTTTGTTGTTTTGAATTCATATACCAGATTATAATATTTTATCACTTCCATCATCATCATTCAGAGTTAAGATCACATTTTTGTACCAATGTAGAATCACTGATCTATAGAAAAAATATTAAATTATGCCTTTATTGCACTAATTTCCTCTTTTTAAAATATATAGGTCCTGTAAAGAGTGTTTTCACGGCACAGCATTTTATACCAACTGCCAAGTCAATAAATTTGGAAATTCAAAACCAATTTTAATTTAACTTCTTACTGAAACCAGTTTATAACATTTCCAAAATTATACTGTAAATAGTTTCAAAATACTAAACTAACTTTTTAGACCTTTGTATTCAGTTCATAATTATAAAGTTTTCTTAAAACCGGTCTGTTTATAAAAATAGTTATGAAATGCCGTGTCTCATAATCATTTTTAAGACAAAGCTAAATCAATGAGCCCAAACTAGAAGAAAGTACTAGTCGCCATTGAGGAGTGCCAGTATCCACCTGACTCCATCATCAGATTTCAGGTACTTGATATTATATTAAGATATTTGTGTATATAAAATTTGTGAATAAAATGAAAAATGAATATCGTATTGTCGTCTAGAAACACGTTGAAATTTTTAAAGCGATGGTGATAGTGTATGATTTATTAAATAGCAGGCTTAGTAAGATATAGACACAACTATAATTCGGAATCCCTAATAAATATATGTCTATAATATATTTATATAATTGAAGTTTACTTTTTGGACATAAAGTTTAAGTTGGTGGTTAAGATAAAGTCAGAATGCCGTGTCCCTTTATTTGCTCAATTAGATGTGACGTCATATTTTAGTATGTTTTACCGTTCCTAATCTAATATGACTTTTTGTTTGTCTTTGTGTAAACCCAATCTCACTCAGTATGAACCTTTAGCTACCGACGTGTTAATTTTTTACTAAAGTCCTGCGTGGGGGCCTGAGCGCCCCACTCATATAAACGTTGATATGAGCGATTGACAAAGTTGTTAGGTTCAAATAATTATTTATTATGTGAAATAAGTAGATTTAAATAAGACTAAATATTTTCAAGTGACATATTTTTGTAAATTTCTAAATTAAGTAACATTATTTGGCAGAAATCACTTCATTTGTATTTCGTTAAAAAAACTAAACAATACCATTATTTTACTATATAACGTCAATAGTGTCTCTTAATAAACTATAATTCCAAGGCTCCAAATCTTTCAAATGCACAATGCAAGAAAACTTGCTTTGCGCACTGAAGGCGGACATGATTTTACACGAAATTTTGATTTTCTCTAAAGCTTCAGTGGACATGTATGACATCTTCTTATCTAAGTTCTTCTTCTTCAACTTCTTGATAGTCAGAAGTACGCATTTTTGAGAACTGATCCAAAATCATGGTACCAGCAGCATTCATACATATTCGGCATTAGTTGGGCGTGTTCACCCGGCCTTTCGTGCTTTGTTCCTTTTCTACTACTTAACCAACTATTGCAAAAAAGAGGCAAAGTCAGCAACATAAGTAGTTTAGCAAAAAATTACATAAATGTAATGACGATAGGTCACAGAGGTCCGGAATTTCTTTTTAATTAATTTATTCATCCAAATTGCGAGCGTCTATATACTAAGATACAGTCCCGGCGTCACTAAAGTTGAAGGCACTGGAAGCAGTCTTTGCGCCGAGTGATGGGTAGTGGAGGTATTTGCTATTATTATTCTGTATGGGTCGGAGCGGCCCCCACCTCAGTAGTTAAAGGTTAAGAAAAAATAAAGTTTTTATATGTCGGTTGAAATTGGATTAGTTGGTTATAAGTGAAGTTAGTACACAGTGTTAACAATTGCCATACTTGCATTATCATTATAAAAAAAAATACCTGTATCTATAGGAAATATATAAAGAATCCTTCACTAACCTTATATTTATACTTAAGCACTTAATTTCAGAGAGCTGTAGGATAATACTGTTGTATGCCGCCTCAGGATTTCATTTCATTCATACCAATTGTCTAACCATCAATCTTCTTCAAATAAGCCCTACTAACACGAAATTCAGTTAGAAAAACAGTTCGTGTCCTTTATTCAGCGTTGTACGTGACAGGGACCTAGTAAACCAGATAGTGAACCATCGTGGACGCGAGAACGCTCCTCATCAAGACATGCCTGGAGGTGGCGGTGGTGGCGGCGGCGGCGGTGGCGGTATGCCGCCCATGCCCAGAGGCGGCGGCGGAGGCGGCGGCGGCGGCGGTGGTGGAGGCGGCGGTGGGGCTATCACGGTAAGCTATCTCATAATCACAGCATCATGATTTTTAGCCCACATACTCAAACGCCTTCGGGGAAGTTATAATAATAATATCCTGGTACACACGGCTACGTATCAAGCTATAGTAATCCAGTATAAGCTGATCTCGCGTTGTATAGGATTTCCATACATTGAGAGGTCTGCTTATAATGGAAGTGTATAGCTTGGTATGTAGCTGTGTGTACATTATTCACACACGGCCATCTGATCCTAAATTAAGCAGAGCTTGTAGTATGGAAAAATGATAGCTGATTCAAAACATATAACTACTTTACACACAAATATCTATCCTGGGTGGGAATCGAACCCAGGACCTACGGCTTGAAAGGCAAGCATTTAACAACCACAACAACCGGCTTCAAAATTTTCCATATTTTGCAAAATATTTGATATATTTCTATGGTAAGGTATTAATGAAAAATGTATTCTTACAACAGGAAGAGATAATGCTGCCCGGTCCTAAAGTGGGTTTGATAATCGGCAAAAATGGCAAGACTATCAAACAGCTGCAGGAACAATCTGGTGCCAAAATGGTAGTCATTCAGGATGGGCCGAACACAGAATACGTGAGTTATTACAAGTGGTAAAATTATGTACAATTATTTAAAATTTCTTATGTTTTTCATAGGTGTAGATTTCAAACATAATAAATTTTAGTCAATTATTTGTTCAACGCAAAAATGTATATTTACACAGAACTGCAGCACAAAATATCCTTTTTGTTTTTACTTTACACATAATATTTACACTATTTAACAAGTCGACGACTTTGCTGTCTCAACACTGGCGCAAATGCATTAGCCCGCTTATGTATAAGTGAAACTTTTTTATTGTAAAACTGTCCTTTATATTGAGTATCCCTGATGCTGACAGTACTAAATATTTCGGCAGTTCATGAAACTCAAGCCTATAGAATGGCCAATGCCGACCTAGGCCGACACACTGCGTCACCAAAATACTGTAGTTGGCACATGTATTATCGTAATGTGTTTTAGGGCTACCGTAAAAGAGATAAAACAGTCCAGGCTTATAGTATAATAGTTGTGCCCGCGACTTCATCTGTACATTTTGTAATATTACAGCAGAATATCTCTAATATTTAGTCTTTTGTTGTAAACTTATACAACATTCACATACCTAAAACTTACTTATTTCCATACAGACCATCATTCCCTATTCCCACTGTTATTTTATACCCATGAGTGAGGCTGTAGACTATCTGTGTACCAAATTTCATTTAAATCGGTTCAGTAGTTTTGGCGTGAAGGGGAGACATACAGTTACTTTCGCATTTATAATATACTAGCTGCGGTTTTACTCGCGTTAAGCATTGTAAATTGTAACCTATGTGTTATTTGGATATATAACCTATATTACTACAAAGTTTCATCAAAATCTTTCCTGGGGCTCTACCGGCTAAGACGCCGAACATCATTTTCGTGAATGGCGTTCAAATAAATAAAGGTTAAAAATGACTTAATCAATCGTTAAATCGGCTTCAACGTTGACAATCGATTCCGTACCATTTATGTGACGTCACATGTGCTCATGGAAGCCGATTTAAAGATTGATTAAGTCATTTTTAACCTTAATTTATTTGAACGCCATTTAAGAAATCGATGTTCGGCGACTTAGCCGGTAGAGCCCCAGAACTTTTTGCTTGAAAGTACAAAAATCCATACATCCATCCATACTCACAAACTTTCGTATTTATAATATTAGTAAGATTAGTTAGGAAATTAGTAAGGAATAAGTAAGTAGTGGTGATAGAATTGAGGAGTAATTTTTGTCTGCTAGGAGAAGCCTCTCCGCATTTCTGGAGATCCACAGAAAGTCGACCATGCCAAGCAGCTGGTATATGAGCTGTTAGCTGACAAGGATATGCAAGGCGGTGGGGGACCGCGACAACAGCAGTACGAAGACTACCCCAGCCAGGATCAAGGCAATGGCCTAGCCACTAACTCTACAGAGGTATGTATGATGAGTAGCTAGTGTTAGAGCTGATTGCCAACACTAACATGCAGCTATAGCAGTAATAAAATGACAAGCCCAGCCATGAGCAGCGAAATGGGCTCATCACATGGTTTTTAACCAACTTGAAATGGATGTTTTCAGTTCAATTAGATTCTTTTTTGTTTATGTACAGACGCCAGCACATCCAGCTACCCCAATCTGTCAAATTTCTTTTATAGATTTTCAACGTTCTCACTTAAGCATAAGGTTCACTTTCAATAAGGGAAATTTGACAGATTGGGTGTAGCTTGTCACCCAACTTATCTTGGTGGTTGTCGATTTTGTTTTAACCCTTAAACAGAAATAGAAAATCCAAAGATGATATCTATATTGTTCCACTCAATCAGGTACAAGTCCCCAAAGTAGCGGTGGGCATAGTAATTGGACGTGGCGGTGACATGATCAAGAAGATTCAAGCAGAAACCGGCTGCAGGGTGCAGTTCCATCAAGAGAGAGATGATGGGCCTGGAGATAAAAGGTAATGTAAAAAATCGGACCTGTCAGTTTAACGAACAATAGACTCAGAACTACACACAATTTAATTAAATTTGATTCAAAAGTTATACAAACCTGAGCATACGTCTGATACTCTAAGTATAAGTGAGATAAAATTGGTATTACTAGACTAATTGGTGGTACTAGACAATTACAACCAGTATGTGTTGTGTGTATCCGAACGCAACCAACAGCCTTTAGCGCCCTTTGGCGATCTGTCATTTGTTGTTAAGTTAGTCTCTCTATGGTAATTGGTAATGTGTAATCTCCATCTTGTCGATTGTAAACCTAACTTGTGTGAAATTATAATAAAAGCAGTTAATAAGTTCGCAAGTATTTATTTTATCTTCAATATATATCTGTATTTATATTTCAGCGGAGTCTTGATTCTTGATTAATAATGAATAGCTGTGCCCCGCGGTTTTACCCGCGTTAAACTTTATAAATTATAGCCTATGTGTTCATAAGGTGTCAGCTAACTCCGTACCAAGTATTATTGAAATCGCCCCAGCCCTTTAGACGTGAAGAAGTAACAAACATACACACTCACACACTCACAAACTTTACCCAGGTGTTACTTACAAAGCAAGATTGATTTATAATTATTTCCACAGGTGTTACTTACAAGGCAAACCCCATCAAGTAGAGCAAGCAAGACAGATGATTGAGGATCTCATCTCAAGTGTTAATGTGAGTATCTCAATAACCGTATTAAAAACCGTTGATGACCCTTAGTTCGCATTCGTATCGATCTAATGCCCTCTACAATCGACAGTGGGATGAGTGGCTCGCGTATTAACGTAGACTGACTGTTTCACAAAATGACCCTAAAACCAATCGTAGTTCTGGAAACATTAGAACCATTGGTTTTAGGGTCATTATTATTATAAAATAAATATTATTTATCTTATTATTATTAGTATTTGTTTTTCATACAATCCGGGTACGCAAATATCTATAGGTAATTAATTAATTATATATTACTACAAACATGTTCTGACTATTTACAAGCGCTTTTTTAAAGTCTACGTGAATAAAAACCTTTTTTATTTTATTTTATTTATATCTGTTTGAATTAGAATGTTCTATTACTGGTCTTGACGCAAAACGTCACTTTCGACGTCTTTCGTCACTGCGAAAGTGACATTCTCAGAAAGTGACATATTTGACAAAGTGACAATGTGCTAAAGTGACCAAATTTTTCAAGATGACATTTTGCGAACGTCAAGTTCTGCGTCAAGACCCTATTATTCACACTATTACGACTGCGTAAGTTTATCAATTATCAAGGTTTTATCAAATTAAATATGGTGCAGTTTTTTCATTTCGGTTTACTTCGATACAAAAATACTGATTGCCTTATTGTGTTCCCTGAATATGTTAGTACTGCAACGTCGCGCCGAAGAGAGAAATTCGGCTAATAACCCTATTATGATAAACCTGTATAACCGGTTGTTTAATTATGTTCGATGCAATTTGATAACGTTATAAACAGAGGCGAGAACAAGAAGTGCGAACGGGCGGCCGCGGGCGTGGCGGCTCTGGCCAGCGCAACGGCGACAGGGGTGACTACCAGCAGTGGCAGGACAGCCCGGAGATACGCGTCACCTTCACCGTGTCCAACATCAAGTGCGGACTCATCATCGGCAGAGGTGACGCTTCATATTAAGTTTCAGGAATATTCGTATATATCGCAGCATCATCATCTTTCTGATACTTTTTTCGTTAGTATTGAGGTTGGCATATTTAATATTTCCCAAAAATCACATGGAACATTGTTTTAGCAAAGAAATAACATTTGAAATTCCAAAATTGAATGTATAAATATAAAATAATTAATGCGTGTGTGATTTGGGTCTCACCGTGTGGTTACAATGTGTGATTTTCTTTTACGCTATTCATTGTTTTTGTTCTCTGTCCTCTTGTATGTCCCAGAGAGATATTAAGAAATTATATTTGGATTAGTAGCCCTTCTTATTTAAGCCTAATCTTTACTATTTAATTATACGAGTCACATAATATTACAGATACATTAGGAAAATAATGGCGGCCAATTGCCTTTTGGTTACATGGTCGCAGTTTAAAGGATATTTTGCATATATCGACTTCCATTACTGACAGCTAATATTAAATTATTATAGCTTTTATATGAAATCTTGAACATGAAATTAATTCATTATATCTATTATAAACGAATTATTTAATGATTTTGTTTGTAGGTGGTGAAGTAATAAAACAGATAAACGCAGCGTCGGGTGCTCACTGCGAGCTGGACCGCCGCGCGCAAGGCTCCGACAGGAACAACCGCACCTTCTTCATCCGCGGACATCCCGAGGCGGTGGAACACTGCAAGAGGATCATTATGGAGAAAGTTGGAATGGTAACAAATTGCATTTTATACTCTTATAATCAGTTTATTGGTAAAAACAAGTTAAGGTATAAAACAATATTTGTGATTGTATCCTCCTTTTAGGCAGATAGTGCCTGTATTAGGAGAGTTCTCTCTTCCATAGCAAGACGTGTTATACAAAAGCAAAGCATATAATTTTTACTGCTAAAACTACATTCGTTAAAATAATCATTTTCAAAAAGTTTATTTTAGTAGCTCTCTATATTTGTGGTTCTACTACAATTCTGCGATAGTTGTACTAATTGGAATATAATATGTTATCTACTTCCAACAGTGAATGTTGTTGTTGTTTGAGGTCTTCAGATAGTATTTACAGATGTAGTAAGTTTTGTACAATCTTGTGAAAATGTTAATATAGAATTGTTTAGTGTACAAGAAAGGGTTACTAAATTATTTATTACCACTTATAATAATGTCTAATATTGTTACCAAATCTTTAAGTAATCTATTCTAAATTCATTTTCACTATAGATAACTCATTACAAAATATAACACTTAAATTTTGGTGTAACATTCGTTGAGTTATATTACTAGCATAAGAAAATACTTTAGTTCACCAAGTTGCTGTTATTTTCATTTTTCTATTTGATTCACTAAGGAGTATAAGAACAAACACTTGGATGGTCGAAGTTCAAGCTTAATGCTGTCTATCCATTAGGAATGTTTGTATATGTGAGCCCTGAACGAATTCTTAAATAATACGTGCACACAAAAATCAGAAATACTATGAGTAAAAAATCACTTCAAACTCTCTTTGTTTTGTTTGAACTAAAATGTCAAAATTCATATGAATAGAACAGAAAAGTATTTTTTCGAAAAATTGGAACAGATAATACATAAAGTATAAAAATTGGAGGTTGCATTTATCAGTACATATTTGATTTGGTAGTATCTTAGCACTAGCTGTAACATATTACTATTTCTAAGCAACTCATTGTGATGGGTGTTAATGGACCCTTACGGACAACAACCTATTATTATT
Organism: Pseudoips prasinana; assembly: GCA_951640165.1. NCBI lineage: Eukaryota > Metazoa > Arthropoda > Insecta > Lepidoptera > Nolidae > Pseudoips > Pseudoips prasinana. The sequence goes on from OX621254.1 coordinate 15,202,378, forward strand.
ATTTAAATAATTTCAAAAACAAAATGACTTTGTGTCCGTCTATTATATGTTTGTAAAGTACCCCGCAACACAGGGATTGTTTGCCTAATGCAGGCGTTGTCTTTTTAAAAATAAGAAAAAAAAAGTTTTGGATAGTAGCTACTTTTTATATGACCGACTTTACCGTAAAGTAAGTGCTTAACGGGTATGTGTTTCTCTGTAGCCCGTGAACTTCATCCAAGAGGGTGGGAACGGTGGCAACGGGAACGGCAACGGTGGTGGTGGCGGCGGCGGCGGTGGCGGCGGGCCGGGCGGCGAGTACTACTCGGGCGCGCCGCCCGCCTGGGGGTACAACCCGCACTGGCACCAGCCCGCGCAGCAGCAGCAGCCGCAGGTCAGCACCATATACATGCACTAGATTCAAACACTACTGTAATCTCAAAATATGGGAGATCACAAATTTAATGGTCTGGCGGGTCTCGACCACATTATGGACAGCGCGGCCATATTGGCTTTTGACTGCACTGTGGCGCAGCGGCTAGGACAGTCGCCTCCCCGGACAACCATTTGTGTGACCCATAAATGGTTGTTCCGAGTCTGGATGTAATTTGTCTCCATCTATTATATGTTTGTAAAGTACCCCGCGACACAGGGATTAAATTCCCTAATGCGGGGATATTTTTTAAATATAAATAAAATTCAATATTCATAATCATAACGAGATTCTATAATGCTACCTTTCTCAATAATAGATTTTTCAGTAAGAATAAAATGAGTTTTTAATGACTTGAAAAAGCCATTATTTTATACCAAGTGACATGACATTATACATAATTTAGAACATTCCTATAAGAACATCATTGAAATAGTAACAATATTTTCGTTTTACTTTTTTTTACATTTGTTAGTATATATTTAATTCTGGATACAATTCTACTTAAGAAGAAATCAATTTACAAATAAAAAATAGCATTTAAGTCACAATTTGCGGGTAGTGTGCCCAAAAAGCTAGCAACGTTGCTTCGTTGTATAGCCAAGCCGATACGCTGGCCGAGGTACACTCCCGCCCTTGGGCCACCTGAAGTATTGTTTGTTTAAATAAGTTATAACTATTATTGACATCACATGTGTGTGACGTAGCTTGCTGTTAAATACATTTCGATCACATTATTTTGATACTTTCCCCAGAGTCGTTAAAAGATATTTAAATATATATCTGTACTATCCATGAGTTTATGTTTTGTTTGTAACAATAACGTATTGTAACATGTAGCAACAAGTGCAGATCAATCCGGCGACGGGCCAGCCGGACTACTCGCAGCAGTGGATCGACTACTACCGCTCGCTAGGCCTCGTCCGGGAGGCGGAAGCCATCGAGCAACAAGCCAAGCAACAACAAGGTATGTTTTCAACAAGCAGTGACATCTGGCAGTTGAGTTAATAAATAAATGTAGATCATATAGGTAGCCAGTCATATAGCTTTTTTGATCGCCATAGTGAATTGGTGTAAAGTAGGACCTATATTTATATATTTAATTTGAATAATAAATATAAAATTTAATTAAAATTTACGGGTTCCGTGGCAACACCAAAATCAAGTCTTAATAAAAAAAAATGAAGAGGCTATGTATGAATTGAAATTTGACATGAAACATACAGTTTAAAAACATTTCCTATAGCAGCGGGACCGAGCGGGGCACCGACCCCCACTCCCGGCGCCCCGCCCGGTGCCCCAGGCACACCGGGCCCAGGTTCCGCCCCTGCGGCCTCGCAGCCAGACTACAGTGCGCAGTGGGCCGAATACTACCGCAGCATCGGCAAGCTCAAGGAGGCGGAGGCTATCGAGGCGCAGATCAAAATCAAGGTAAGGATATAATAATGCATGTATTCAATGATATTGTTAGTATTCGGAAACCAATTAATTTAGGCAGAAGTGGAATTAGTTCGTTGATGTTGGATACAAAGATGGTTGTTGTTTTATTAGATAGGCACAGCAAACCTATATCCTAATCAATACATCCTTCATAACGCATTCTGTAATTAAAACTTTATAGATATAGATTCCGTAATGTGTAATAATCTCGTGCTAATAGCAGCAAGGCCCTGCCCCCCCGGCTACGAGCACGCCGTCGTCGGGCGGCGCGCCAGGCGCCCCCGGTGGTCCAGGTGCCCCGGGCGCCCCCGGCACCCCGGGCGGCGCGGCACCAGGTGGTGGGGCGCCGGGCGGCCAGTACACGCAGTACGGCGTGTACGCGCCGGCCGTGTACCCCTACCAACCTTACCCCTACCCCCAGGCGCCCAACGCCGAACATCACCACCAATAGGAAGTGAGTACATCAACCCTATTCTAAGAGCTGTTCTAAACTAGAATTTACATTAGTAGGGAAATTGATGGAGGCTGAGTGTCCATCCAGACGTTTAAAAAAAAAACAAGTTTCAATTATATTGACATTGTATGTATCTGTCCTTACTTAGTATTAATTAACACATGAAATAATGCTCTGCTATATGATATACGCTTGGCTTGTGATACTAATGTCCATGATAAATAACATGCTCTGCTATTTTTCCTACTGATGTAAATTAAGCTTACCATGACTATAGTCTCTGTCAATTACCTTCACTTGTATCACTGAGGGAAATGGACTGAAAACTGAAGTCACAAAAACATATCCTTGTTGAGGTAGAATGCTTTGTAGTTTACGTGTGTAGGGGTTTCTGTATTATTATTTATATATCTATGTACATTATTGCCAACTCTACAATTATATATAACACATTTATTCATCTTTACTTGCTACACATCATATAATAATTGTTTATAGCTTGTTTTAAATGATAGATTACAGAATATAGCTAGCGTAATTAAATGACACTTATTTTAGTATTTCAATAATAATTGTCGATATTCTGTTTGGTGTGGTCAATTGGATGCAGTGGTAGCATTAAATGGAACTGACATTGTGATCTATTATAGTTTAATATAACACAATAATTTATTTATGTGGCTTTGCATGATTTATAAATATTAATTTGTATAAAAGACTGTTTCAAAGCGCGTGAATACTTTAATAATAATTTCCTTATTAGGGAATGTAATGAGCTAACTCATATCATATCTGATTTTAAATAAAGTGACCTCACAGCTAAACTTCATTGTTTCATCGTTGTCGTATGAATGGAACATAGACCTACAAATGTCTCGACAGTACAACAAAAATAAATTACTTTTCATGTATTGAGCTACTTCCTAATTCGTAGAATAAAAGTTGTTGCTTATAATGTTATCTATCTAGTCCTACGAGGTTGTTGGTGTTTTACAAGTAACCTGTATATATGTAAAAACGTATAATTTATTTTCTAATAAATATCCAGATATTGGGTTTTATAATACCTAGATCAAATGGAATTGAACACACAGACATACTGTAGGTAGGCATGTTACATTATCAAAAGTATCTCTGAATAACTCAATTAGCCCATGTTCGCGTGTTAATATTACATGCTGTTGATCGTTTTATTATGATTGAAAAAGAAACTCTCTTACTCTCACCGGACTTTATATCTATCCCCATCTACAATATTAATCAATCAATCTGTACTTGTAGAATCAACTTGTAATAACTGCACTTGCGCCCCTTGGTGTTGCGAGTGCCCATGGGCGGGGATGACGACTTACCATGGGGTGAATCACTTCTTTACTAGTCTAGCTATAACATAAAACAAAATTGAGATAGTATGATACTAAATAAGAAGATAAAATTAACAGAATCGTTATGTTAAAATTAAATCTACTTTTTTATTTAATGTATTTGATACCATATATTTTATTATCGATTGTATAAGTAGTGTACGCAATTAAACATATGCTTCAGTTGCTTAGTTCTCCGTCAGTCTTGTAACTTTAAGTTATTTGTTTCTATTCTATATCTTTTTGAATAAGTCCATGTCCGTATCAGGGAAATAAATCCATATATCATAAATCCCTACATGGTGAATTAACAAAAATATAATTCAACACAATGTCCACCCAAACTCACAACAACTATATATGAGCCACAAGTAGTTGACCTGTGCGGGGAGGTATCGAGTTGACTACTTTAACCCTAAATTTATATTATGAAGCTATATATTTATATATTGCCATCAAGATTGTGCTATGTAGGAAACCATTCATATTAAAATGTATTTTGTTTATAATCTAATCTTATAGAATGTTTAACTATGATGAAATATTTAATTGTATATTTTTTTATATTTTCGTAAAGCATATTACACTGTGTTTGATTTTATCATGGGTTATTGGTTTATTACATTTATTGAGAATTAATCTTTATTTTACAGGCATTTTGTACGCTATATATTATACAATATATTGACAAAACGCATGTCTTAATTTTTGATATATTCTCTTTCAGTTTGCATGTAACATAAAATGTTATAAATATACTATAATTATCTAGTAGTTATTTGTGAATAAGAAATATTGAGTGTGTGTAGTGTTGCAGATGTAGGCCAGTTCTTCCGGGGTTGCCTGCTCGCGAGTGCAAAGTGGGTTTCGTAGACAATGTTGCCATGTGTCTGTTTGTGTGATTGCAGAGCCGGCGGACGTCCCCCAGCACCCGTTACACGTAGACGATAGTTCCGGTGAACACACCGAACCTCTACTGCGATTACTTATTAATTTAATCAAAAGCAAACCCACAATAAATAAAATTCTTCATATATCAAAGATCCGAGTAGACACTGTTAAAGATGTACAGTCGCCAGCACATCCATCTACCCCAATCTGTCAAATTTCTTTGGTAGATTTTCAACTTTATCACATTAGCGTAAGGTTCACTATCGATTAAGGAAATTTGACAGATTGGGGCAGCTTGATGTGCTGGCGTCTGTACTTACAGTAAGTGTAGGAACGGCGTAATTTGCCATATTTCGTGGTGTTTAATTATTAATTTAATGTTTTTAAATCGATTCACTTAGAATAATGTCTATGTTAAGTAATTATACTTTGCTATTATTTTACTGTACAAATTATGCGCCGTAAAATGTTCGGTAGATAATTTTAGAAGTAATTTGGTTGAAAGAGCATTCTTTATATGCACTAGTTGGGGTCGGTCATATTGTGGCAGAGTATCTTTGTCTCTGGTGTCTTATGGTGTACAAATTGTGTACCGAACGTTCAGGTATATAATTCGTATAGTTACGAGAACCTTAAGCATAACCATTTCTTACTTAGTTCTTAGATTTGCGAGATATAAGTCGCAATAATAACATCCAAATATGGATAAATTACATCATTGCTCGTACTGAAAGTAAATCCTTAACAAAATCACTACCGGCGCAATGGCATTTAAATCTATATGATCCGACATTATAATTCTTTTTTTTATTCATATTAATATATATATATGCAAACAAATATAAATTTCCAGTCAAAGCACTACACACGGTATTGTCTACTCGTATCTATACACCATTTTTTTTTATTTAAGACATATATTGTGAATGAAGTGGAATGGATTCTACCTTCCCATTTTATACTAAAGAGTAGTCTCGAATAAAAGAAAATGGTAAGTCACGTAATCATGAAATCAGAGGCATAACTGACGTTTATTTCTTGTGGGAACTAACACTTGAATATTGTCATCAAAAATTAATAATATAATGAGATTTATTTTTACGAACCGCTTTATTTTTAACTGACGGCTGTGTGGTTTTTCTCTCTTGTGTTATATCATGTCTGTTTGTATTATGAAATATATTGTTTCTGTGCCAATATTGATAATTGACATGCCAGTTTGTCCAGGTTAAATTAGAATGCCACACTGCCTTAAAAAAACGAATGATCCGACCTACCACGGAGCTATTGAGAGACAAATGAACGAAAAGCGGAGTACAACGCCGCCAGGAGTCGAGGTAAATGCACTGTGCGGAGTGAATAGTTGACACAACTTACTGTCTTACATACATGTGTAACTTACACGTGGATTCGGAGAGTTCCGCTTTCAATTTGACGAGGGTCGAGCTAGAATACTCCCGATTCACAAAATTAATAATTACCTATGTTTAGCATAAGTTATGTTGTATTCGTGTCGCCGGCAATACCTGTAATTCGTCCCTTTTCGCGCCTCACGGATCCTTCTTGGTGAAATGCCGTCAGAAAGTAATGGAAAATGTTAAATTTATTCTATATTAGTTCATAATTGAGATTCAGTAACCATTTTCATATTGCCGGGTTACCCAAATACATTTCGACATTTATTTTCAAATGCTTTATCATAATGTTTATGAATTTAACTTTATCCACGCTGCAAAACGTAGAAGGGACAAAATTATAAAAATTATGTGGACTATGGTCCACATAATTTTTATTTTGTAAGCTTGTATAAACCTATGAAATAAGAGCTCCGCTGTGCAAATAGGTTCTTCTTAATAACGTTTCTATGATATTGCCTACTAAAACGCACCTTAGATACTACATTCTTTCAAAAACAAATCAAAAATGTATCCTACTAAATATACAAAGAGTTTTCACTTAGAATGTTTGTTTAACTCGGGCATTTTTCGATTTAAGAAGAGTTTGTGGACCAGCGGAAACGTTATCAAGGGTCAAATAGCGCGTAATGCCGACGACATCAGCGTCACATCTCTCGACAGCTCACTAGGTTGTAATATGCAGTTATTCAGTAATGTACGGTTAGCCAACGTTTTAATTAGGTGTTAGTGTAATGAGAAATAAACGGGACGAGGTAATTTAAAACTACCTACATTCCCTCAACACTGTTCAGTACGATCGGAGCAGCAACGGCGCTCGGTACGGGCCGACTCCCCAGACTTGTATTAATTTTTAAGCATATAAAGTGTATATTAATTCACATGTGTTCATTTTATTTATAATAATGTTTCTCTCCACAGTCCCAGAGGTAAGTAACCCTATGAACAAAGTAATGATAAAATTGCGCTTTCCATATGATACACGTGTTCTGAACAATGCCCACACGTCTTGTGTACGTTGATTTATGTTTTTATTTTTTGGTATGTTTCGTTGTAATAGGAGTCCTTTTAAACGATTTCATGATTTAATTCGTGCATGGCATGAGATAAAATGATTTGATTGGCTAATATTTACCAAATATTTTATATTCGTAATGATATTATTGTAACATTATACTGGCCGTATTCCTTTTATCTCATGCGCCGAATCACAGTTCGTATGCCACTCATATACACACCGACAAAATCAGGGGAATATTTGAAAAGAGTTTCTTCAAGTTGCCTTTTTATCTATTCATTTATAAATAAAAGCCTTGAGCCAATCAATATTCAATTTTTTATCGCCGAATTGAAGGCAAAATTAAAAAAATAAACCGTTGTTACAAAAAAATAATCAAAAACAAAAGTCACAATGAAACAAAAGCTCTTCCTCATAAATTACCCATATATGTACGTAACGTGTTCATGGATTGTCAAGACAATACTAATGATCATTATTGATGGCTTAAGTTCTTGCCCTACCTCTACCATGATTAATTTATATTCGTAAATACTCCTGGGGACTGACTTCGCCTACGTTAATAGTATACTAGAATGTATAATTTTAGAGTCCCGATAGGATTGGGGTCTGGTAAATGGAGCATACCAACGTACATAGTTATTGGTCTGTATGTGCATTTGTAACTCGTGCACCTTTTACAGAAACTATCATTACGGTTGGTTTTAGTACTGCATCCAGGACGTTTTAAGTTGTTAGCATTAGAAAACTGGGCAAGTTTCTTAAAGGCTTAGTAGCGGGTACACGGAATACGTTAACGTTAATAGGATTCACAGCCATTCAGCGTAGGGCTGGTCCTCCGTTGTCATGCTTAGAAATGAAAACTTCACTGGTGGATCAAAAACACGTAAGATTCATGATTTCTATAGCGTATCGCTGCGTCAGGGGGTATTTTCAATGACCAAGATTTTCCTGGGTATACCAAATGCAGCCTAATACCAAAAGAAACCTAAGACACGACATTATTTCGATACAGATCACTAGAAGGTCACATTAACATCGAAGGTCACACATCCTGTCCTCATCATTTATTGAATTGTCACAAAATTGCTGTTAACCGAGAATAATTTGATCACTCAACGGATGCCTGCACTGGGGCACTTTAGTCTCCTAACATCCGACATGAAAAGCATTTATCTCAAATGAAATGCATTCAATTGCAGACTGGTATTACGAGTCTCCGAACGGTGACGATAAAATTTTGTCGTAATCAAATTCCCAAAGGCCCTTCTCTGTGGCCCACCATAGCATTCCTTATAATCATTGAGATCATGCGTCAATACCTCCAGCGAGGTTGAAACAGCTTGAAAGCCCATGTAAGTATACAAATGCTTTTTATACTTACCTGGGCGAAGTAGTACATTACCCCTGGACCATAGTCTGCTGTACACAGCTGAAGTCCATCGAATAATGGAAAGACGCATCTGGTAATAAGCAATTTAGTCTGTCTGGCCCATCGAAGGTTCTTCTCAAGTATCAATACTTTTTCTGGCTTATATGCTTTCAAATCAGCTTTATTTAATAGAAGAACAACTCAATTTAATAAAGTTATCTTTAAATTTCTCTTTTATAATAATTTCTTCCATCTCATCTCAAATGAAACTGGCAATAATTAAGTCCGCATAATTAACCAACTTACACCTGCCATTTCAAACTCCTGAACTAGGGGCCGAAAAAATCCTCATTAAAACTTAACTAACACGCACGAAACATTTCTAATGCAGTTTGGCAATCGCAATAAGACCCTATAACCCTTATGAACCGATTATATTGCTATTGCCTGGTCTTTTACTTGTCCTAGTCTTAACGCATAAGATCCAGTCCGACAAATTTCTCAAGATGCCTTTAAGAAGGATGATAAATAATTTGAAATGCTGAAGTTTTAAAATCAAATCATAAAACCTTTTTTATATTCCCTTAATTTTGCTGGCTTGTGTATTTATCTTATTTCCCCCGTTTATGAGGTGCCAATATTTTGAATGATTGATTCTATTTGATATTTGTCTCTGTTTCACTGATGTTGATGCAATATAATATCCGCATATTCTAAATGTGCTTTTCGCAGAATCGCATAACCAGAGATATGACATCACGTTAAATACTGAAACTGACGAGTAAGACATCACCACCAAAAGCAGGAATATATTATGTACCATAATATTTACGAGATGGTTATGAATTTTAACGTTACGTTATGTAACATTTCCATGTTTCTTATGCCCTTGTATTGTATTTATTACGTGATTGTATTTCTATGCTGGTTGTTTATATTTGTGTATGCGTTAAATGCATTTCATCTATTCTACCTCATTGCCCTCATTGTTGTCGGTCTGTTAAAGGTGGAAGAAGTACTGCCACTCGTAAAATAGTTGAAACAGACACAAAAATGATACAAATAAGCCTTGGATTATGGCAGAACGAGATGATGCTGATCTACATAGTAAAGATACACCTAAGGGTGGTATTGAAAGAGAAATATTGGTAAGTTCTAATGAAAATTAAATGATGGAAAATCAATATGATATTCTGGTAACTCATTCCACAAGATAAAACAGTAGTTGAATGTAGAGGCGACTGTTGCAGTTGTGTGAAATCTATTGATTTGTTTATATGTGCAAGCGATTTCTTCAAGGTCACCAAATTAGTGACCGACTCATAGAATACATAAACCGTAACTGTTTAGGTCACCGATTACAGCTTTATATAAATAAGGGTCTTATGTTATATTTTTTCGATTTTAGTTTCATTGTTCTACTATAAATCGTTCAGTGCATTTGTCAAGTAGTTTCTTTGAAACGCTCTGTGACTAACTTGACAAATTTAATTATTTTTTCTCTACTGTGATAAATTTATGACACATATTGACGAAAATTCCATGTGTCGACTACAAAACTATTTGAGTGTGTTGTAAGTGAAAAAGAAAAGGATGATTATGATATTATTATGTTTTATCGCAATGTGTTTAGCCCAGGGTAACCAGATAGGAATATCGTGACCAGAAGTACTAAAAAGTCCGATAACTGTAAACAATTCGTGACATGTTTCACGAGTCTCCAAAATTACCTACGCTATATTTTTTTCACATACAATTGTAGATATCTGATGTGTTATTTCCAATATTTTCAATAAATGTGTAAATGTAACATAAATAAGTTTTTTAGAATAAAATAATTATGACATTTTGAAAGGCCGGTCATTTAAAGCATTCTGACATTGCCCAACTAATTAACAGACTAATCCTACCTGTTCTGAATATATGTTGTTAGCTTATGATTTATACAATATGTCACTCGTAATCATTTTGTCTAACTAGCCTTTGTGTTGGACGACTAGGCCGCTACCTGAACGACCTGTTTCCATGCCTCCTACGGTAAAGGGAAGATGGAAACTGGCTTATGTTGCGTGCTACTCGATTTGCTTTTGTCGTCATCGCCCACTCCCTTCTGATGCCATAGGCGAGGTCCTGAGTTATCCGGACGGACTAAGGAAATCGTTCTGATTGTCGGTAGATATTCAGCACAATGGGATGAGTAAGTGTGAAGTCCTTGAGAGAAACTAGTGGTCCTTGTAGAATATAAATGCATGTAATAAACGTGCACTTTCGAGATCAATATTATGCTATTAAATGAAAGTTAACGCGTGCCTTTATCAGTGATTAAAAATACACTGAGGAGGCACGCGTGGTTTCGTGTTACATACGATTCAAAATTTAAAGATAAATAATCACATGTGATACTGAACAGATATTTGTCCAGTTCGCTGTCTAGCCGATCAGTTAAATGGCTGATTTAGTTGATTGGTTGAAAAATACATCAGTTATTTATTGAGCTGTAAAAAATAGAAATAAACTCAAGTTGTGTCCATACAAACACAGTCTGTACACGAAAATATACTGCGTTCTTGTCAAACAAATGTTATAATATTCACATATTTTTTCACCGGAAATAATTATCATTGCATATCTATTTGCATGGGTTTCTGCGAGTTACTCTGTTATATACATACGTTGATTATTAAACATTTTCTTGCAAATTCTTATTTGAATGATTTTCCCAGTGGCGATTTAGGGGCGAATACAATAAATTATATGAAATAAATTGTGGTTTTATTTAGACAGATATGAGAAACATTAGTCTTAAATTTTAACACTAGAAATAAATACATTATTTAATAGTACTAATAATAACATTTTGTACTTTTATATAACAATTTTTAATCGCTGAAATTAAAGCTAGTAGTTAGGTATTTTTATAAATGTTTAACTACATCTTATTCATTTATTGCATGAGATCTATCAGCTATGTATATTTCCTTCAACATTTACTTTATATGAACTTTGGATGCTATCACCTACCTACTATGCAATGATTGGACATTCTAATCCACAAAATAATATTTATTTGTAATAAATAATGTAGTATTTTAATGTAAGTATCTATTATAGAGCTACATTATATTTTGATATATTAGGCTAAACCGTTTCAAATGGAGTGGGTTATTGTTATCCCATTTCAATAAAAAATATCTTGGGCATGGTAATGGTATCTAACAGTATTGTAACTCGGCCCTGTTTTGTAAAAGAATTATCGAAGGCCACGCGATAAGGCTGCTCGCCCACAGTATTTTAATTTCATCAATCTATATCAGTTTCTTTCTACCACCACCACATCCCATACGATAAGTACGGAGAAAATTAAAAAATCTAAGCAAATATAAATTTCCAGCATGCTATATAAATATTTCTGTATTCCTTTCTATTAATCACCGACTTTCAGTTCAATACTCGTTCTTCTTACGCGTAAACAACAAGGTCTCACGAGTACACAGAGTGGAAAGGGGGAAGCCCTTTCCACCGTTGCAGGCCGTTGGTAGTAGTAGGTAGGGTCCTGTTAGATAACATTACCGCTCTTGGGCTGTTTTACTCGGAGCGATACATTGAAATACTTATTTAACTTTTCATTGCATTGCCCTATTAGTTCTAGATTCGGCCTGAATAGTGGCAGTGTATTGTATAGATCTATATAACTATGACTACCAGTCAAAGAACACGAACGGATAATAAGTTAATCATGAGTAAGTTGTTCACTATTAGCAAAAGTTATTTGAATTAGTTTTAAAGTTATAAGGGTAAATATTGATTTTGCTGGTCTAGTCTTTGGTATCGCGTAAAACAGATTATAAAAAATTGTCAGAACTACGTTTCAAACATTATACTGTTTACAGCAAAATCTGCTTATCCGTAAATACTTTAAAACCATTTTTGCAATTGGTGAACCTAATTACTCATGCTTACCTACTAACTAATTATCTTATATACTCCAATCATAACATGCACAGCTTCGGTAATGCATATCTTAAAGCGTTCCGTACGTAGGTAGTAGTTTATTCTGTATACCTACTGCATAAGGTATGTTCATGTCGTCATAAATAGGTACCTATATACTTTGATGATTCTTGTACCTAGGTACCGAACGAACAAAGTACCTAGTTACCTATATAATTTATAATTTCACGTAATTATATATTGTTATATAGATTGAATAATTCAAGGGCATTATCCCCTTTTTAGTTTGGATGCCATTTTAAATTCACCAGTGACGACCTAAACGATTATGGAAGAGTCATCTATGTCGCTCAGTCTTCTCCATTCAAAACACCTTTCTGTTATAGAGATAGATTGATTTTTTTTGCTATCTGAAAGTTATCTTCTAGTCAGTACTTTATTTCTTTGGACTTGTCAGCTTCGTCGGCAGAAGTATTGAGCGAGGCGGTGGAAGCACTAGACGTTCGTATGAGTCTTGAGAGCTCCGAAAGTGACGCTGTCGCCCATGGTTGCAGTGGACTACCAGTTTCTTGAACAGGCGTTGGTGATACCCTGGAAACGGTGCAATTTTACTATTTAAGACAATAATAGTGAAAAACGAGATGGCCGTTCTATCCTCATATCTCACGTTCAAAAGTTAGATTTGACTGCACGTGTGCCGCAGCGGCTAAGACAGTCGCCTCGCCGCTTTATGTCGTGGGTTCGAGTCCCGCGCCGAATAACTATTTGTGTGACTCACTAATAATTGTTCTGAGTCTGGATGTAATTTGTGTCAGTCTATTATATGTTTGTAAAGTAAATAAGAATGCATATATCAAAATATTTGCAACTTAAATTCAACTTTACGGTCATCCATTCGATCAATATCTGCCAGGAACGCATTCATTCAGCGTCCAAACTTTTAACACATTCAGTGCCACTGACACGCCTAGCATGTTCTCACTAATCATCCTTATCGCTATGCCGCGAACACGCCAGGCGTGCTCTCTGTTTTTCGTCAATATTTCAAAGATTGATCGATATTTTTCGTCGAAACACTCAGGCCATAAATATTATGCTGTAGGTAAGCTAAAGAATATTGAGGTGGTTACATGATTGAACAATTTTTTCCCGTTATCAAAAAAAGATAATTATATAATGCCGCGAACACGCCAGGCGTGTTCAATCTACAAAAGTTCTCAACCTTTTTTAGTGTTATTAATGATTAAATACTGAAATATAGTGTATACTTTTTATAACTTAATACTTAGGTATTTTACTCCACTGCGCTTTGCTTGTACAGACGCCAGCTGCAGCACATCTAGCTACTCCATTCTGTCAAATTTCTTTTAGACATTTAGAAATTTGACATATTGGGTTAGCTTGATGTGCGTGTGCGTCACGATTGCTCCGCCACGTTATCCAAACAGAAAAAGAATTCGCTATATTTATTGTCAAAATTAGTCAAAATCGAAAGGAACAAACCCAAACTTTGTCAAAGCAGAAATAAAGAAGTTACAGGGGTTTTAAGTTGGCCGAGCGAACGTAACGTGCACGATTGCGCGGCCATGGAGATCTGAGTAACAAATTGGGATAGAGATCTAAATCTTTTTGTTAATTGAACATTTCATTTGTCAACAATTGTCAAAAAAAGAATTATAAGACTAAGATCAATATTTCTCGAAATATTCACCTTGGAAGTTATGGCCGCGCAATCGTGCACTTGATGTTTCTTTAATCTCGATGATTTCTTAAAAACTAATGATTTCGTGCAGTAAAACTTTTATTAGAAGAAAGGTTTTAATATGTCCAAAGTACCGAAAGCATTTAATGCCACCAAAGTTTATTTAAACTGACGAACTCAAGGCAAAACAAAAGTTACGTGGCCGCGCAATCGTAACGTTACTTTGAACGCTGATATCTCATTATCTTTTCGGTGTTAACATCCATTTATTCGTAATATTAACCTAATCAGATTGACATAGCGTTTTACCCTCAGGACAATTTTCTACGCGTGTAATTGCAAAAATGAAATGATCTCTTATAATGTTCGAGTAGAGTGACCATAATTTCTGTTAAATATGGGGATATCTTTTGCTCTACTAGACGAAGAGACTAAAACACTTCTTATACTTTCTTTCTGTCGCTGGATATCGTTGATATCTTTACGACTTCGGCTAGTGTTATCTGAATTTTGTGATTGCTCTTACGACGACCCCGGCTAGTGTTATTGGACTTTTGTGATTGCTCTTACGGCGACCCCGGCTAGTGTAATTGGACTTTTGTGAAAAAAAAATAAACATAAGTACCTAACTGGGTTAAAGTTTGATATTCAGTTGCGGAAATTACGAAAATAGTTACCATGAAATCGATTTCCTGCCATAATTTAACTTCCACGGGCACAAACACTGCTAAAAACACTAAACCTCTCCAGTAATGCAAAATAGACTAAGCAATAAGCACGGTTAAAGCCGAAATATCCCATTTTATGGTTTTACCTTTATACAGTGCCAGTGAACACGTCTAGCGTGCTCACCTAATTGTCTTTTACAGTGCCGTGGACACGCCTAGCATGTTCGCGTTTTTTACATGGCGGCATAGCTTAAAAATTAATAGGAAAAGTGGCGGCACTGAATGTTAAGTATTATTACAACCAATGGGTGGCATGAATTCAAACGTAGAATGAGCCAGTGCAACCTAAACTGTATTTGTTTCTATACTTATATTGAGGAAAGGGCCCGTCTGAAGCTTTCAGCTATCCACAATTCGGTAGCAAGAAGTTATTACCTATTTCGTCTGTGTCGTGCAGTTTTCGGTCTCCTATTCTTCACAGGCGGTGGCGGTTGCGGCGGCGCACCGCTCTCCACCTCTCCTCCACTGCCAGGATCTG
This sequence comes from Pseudoips prasinana, assembly GCA_951640165.1. Taxonomy (NCBI): domain Eukaryota; kingdom Metazoa; phylum Arthropoda; class Insecta; order Lepidoptera; family Nolidae; genus Pseudoips; species Pseudoips prasinana. The sequence continues at coordinate 15,217,603 of OX621254.1, forward strand.
CGAGATGTATAGAAATGTGATTTGCTTTGGTAAGTAACTACAATACGTACACAAGTATCCAAGTACAACTTTTTAGTAAGTATAACAAACGTTTTTTTTTTTTTTTGTCGGTCTTACTGCGAAGCAGTGCTAGGCAAAATTTAATTGCAGGGTACGGTCTACAATTAAAAATAAAGAATAAGAATAATTGATTAATTGTTAACTGCTAGTTTTTCAATAAATATTTAATAATAATTGTGCTTGCAATTGGAATTTAAATAAAGTAAATAGAAATAATTTAAGATGGAGGAGTGGCACAGGATGGGGCTCTCACAAGGTTATGAGTGTCCCCAGCTTCCTCATTGATATAATAAAAATTCTAAGTATGCCATATTTTAAGGCATTATTGGGGCAATTTAAGGTTTCAGTCATAAAATTGGAGCAATCACAACTTCGTTACTATGATTTGTTGAATGTGTGTAAGCTGGACAAACGTGTCTCCAGCTGACACATGCCGTTGGGGCAAAACCAGTGATGCGAGAGTTTTAAAATATAGTCAAAAATTTTACTCATAATTGCAGCAATGAGAGCCAAAAAATCTAACCATCACACTCAAATATTATATAAACTACGATCATAAACCCATGTGCGAGCTGGAGACACGGGTCCCTGGCTTAGACATGTGTATCTTCGTAATTATTTAAACTACGATTATGTACTACACTTAAAATTAATGATTTTTGCTGAGAATTTTGAAGTATTCGTAGATTAAATAATTACTATTAAATAATACCTGATTTTAGTTCACCTTTAAGGAAGGTTTTATGAGGAGCAATTAATGTAAGGCGATTTCTTTTACCCCATTCACTTATCATACTTAAGCAAGTTTGAGCCAGATTTTCCAACTCTCTCCTGGAGTTACCCTGTATAAGTAAGAGGCCATCGTCGGCATATGCCGTTAGAGAGCAGCGTGATGGCAAGGGTAATGTCAAGAAGTCATCAAAACCCAAGTTCCAGAGATACGGCGCGAGCACTGAGCCCTGGGGGCAACCCATGGTTAACGATTTAGTGACTCTGTAGTGACCAAGCTTAAGAGTTGCAGAGCCATGTAACTTAAGTTTTTGTAACAAAATTGGCCACCAAGTATTATCAAACGTCCCTGAAATATCTAGGAATATGGCCAAAACGTATTTACATTCGGACGAGTTTACAGCTTTCCTCACTTAGATAGCTGCGTCCACTGTCGATTTACCCGCAGTAAAACCAAACTGATTTCCGTGAAATTTTGGTCCTCCCGGTAGTAATCGCGGTACGATAAGTCGTTCTAGAAGCTTGCCTAAGGAAGTCAGTAACGTTATTGGTCGGTATGACTTAGGGTCTTCAGGCAGTTTATCGCCATTTTTTGGTATAATACGAATAAAACCGCTGCGCCAAATACGCGGAAAAGTCCCTTCAGATATGCAACGATTAAAAACTTTTAGTATTGAATCACCGGATTGTTTGTACCGAATCAAAATATCCTTGGAACAACGATGTGGTAACAGGTGAACCCTTTTTTCGGACTGAAACACTTGCTAGCAATAGATACTTACCAACCAGAAATATTGAATGTTCCACTTGTCCGGGACCAGGTGTTCCCGTAGCGTTTAGAATGCACGCCGGTCGAGCGGCTCTTATCCGAGCGGCCTCGTCTTTCTTGTTCGCTTTAGCTCTGATGATTAGAAAGGAGACATACATACAATAAAATACAATAGGTAAGATACATTTGTTTTGCGATACATTGGTAAGACCTATATATTTTTTAAATAGGTACTCAGTAATATAGGCAATACAGGCGTGTCAGTTTGACGTTAGTGATTTTAGTATTTATAAATTCTCTAAGTTACCTATATAGATTTTTGACACATTGATTTCACAATTATACACATAAAACAAAGGGCTTTACAAAATTGTTGCTATGTTGGTCACATGATAACATTTGTATAGGGTAGTCCCTTACCTACGCCACGTATAGAGTAACTAGTAGGTACTGTTATCAAGTACTCAATAGCCGCGCAACGGTTTTGACGTAGCTGCTATGTTATAATAATATCACACACTATGATTATTTATTTGATTAGTGATTATCATTTTATTAATTACTGTAATACTTCTATAATAATTTTACATCTTAAAAATATTAATAATCGATATTATACTTTCAAATGGTTGTCACTGATAAAAGTATAAATAGGGTAGGAGAATTATTAAGTAGGGATTCTTTGTACGACGGTAGATAAGAACGTTACTCTGTTCGATTAAATATTGTGTGTGGAAAATATCTTGGAGTTTTAATGTGCAGAACCTACGGGTACGTAACATTTCAGAAGTGGGATTTTACCCACAATGCCGGGACCATATTTCGCCAGTTTGGGGAAACTTAAAAGGAAGCACAACGAATCAAACAGCTCTGTTGATCAAGACAGCGAGATTTTTTTTTCTCAGAGTCGAGTGTCGAGTCGGTCGCATTAATAATGTGTACAACAAAAACAACACGTCTCACGGGTTCACAAAATAGACCAGCTCGGCGACGTCTACCATTGGGACGACACTGATCGCACGTTTATAAATCTTGAAAACTATGACCTCACCTGGGATGGAGGGAAGGAGATGCTGAGGGTCACTTTCCCGCTATCTACTGATTACGCGGACAAACTGGAACACATGCTGGCGAGAATTAAGGATGACAAGGACACTATGACGAAGTATTATCATGAGATGCTATTTCATGTATAATTCGAGGATTCCCGACTTGAGAGCCAACGCAGCGGACACACCACTGCGGCCTGCAGGTTTGGCGCCGGAAGTGTCGAGAAATCAGGAAACCCACCACATAAGGTTAATGAAATATTGCATATCACTTATGATAATTATAGTGGTAGATATTTACTAAAGAACAGTGACGGTCGATGGCAAACAGCTCAGAGCATACATAAAAACTGGCAGTAAAATCAATTTACTTTGGATCTCGCAAGTTCAGAACTTAAAAATTAAAATCGAACCTAGCACTACTATTATGGAAGGTTACGGTAGAGCATGTGTAAATTCACTCGATTGAACGGAATAGTCTAATTAACTAATTTCATAACATTGGACATTGATCTATTCATTGAACAAACCATGATTAATAATAATAATCTTAGCTTGGTGACCACTAACGAAGAGAAACATTACCATAGTTACGAGCTCAAAACACTCGTTGTGGTTAAATCTCTCAAATATTTCCAAATATATTTAATAGGCTTCAAAGTTAAAGTTATTGCTGACTAGCTGTGCCCCGCGGTTTTACCCGCGTTAAATTTTGTTAATTATCACAGCTCCTCCCCCGGAGGTGATAGCGTGATAATTTGTACCCTATATGTTGACCCGACCTCTTAGTAATATTCATGCAAAATTTGAAGTAAATCCATGCAGTACTTTCTGAGTTTAGCTCGGACATACATACAGACAAACAGATAAACAGACAACAATTCTAAAAACTATATTTTTGGCTTCGATATGTATTGAAGATCACGCCCCAAGTATCCTTTAAAAAAAATATTCAATGTACAGTTTTGACTTTTCTACGATTTTATTATATGTATAGACTACGCAGCTTTAGTTCCACCCTTGTAAAACGATTTAATTCCTCGGATAGCTCGTTGATGGCTCACAACGGATAAAGCATGTACATGCACTGAGTAGAAATCCCACGAACAATACTTATGATTGACAATTCCGATTGGCTATTAACTTTGCTTACAGGATGACAATATATAAAGTATTATTACTAGACTTACGATTATATCGAAATTACATCGTTAAAGATAATAAAATACGCGAATAATGTTTCAAAATCAGAATATTTCATCGTAGTCGTGTTCTTTACGATCTGAAGTGTAGCAGTAGATGTATCTGAAAGGAAAGATGCGTATCTGGAGTTTTAAGACTATTTAATAAAGTGCGACTGACTAGTTGGACTTGGCCATTGGAGCGAGGGCTGGCTATTGCATTTAATGTGTTTGAATTGATTCTCTTCGGAAAATTTCTTAAAATATCTACTCTTAAAAGCTTTACCTCTACTGTAATTATTCTAACTAGATAACCAAACTGCAAAATAATTTATTTTATGAATTGAATGGTCTTCAATCGAATTGTTTCAATCGAATTTGTCTCGTATCTAAAATATTTTTAGCAGGTCGAGCGAATACAAATTTTGTAAAGCGACTATTACTACAATACATAAGGGTTCCTCTGACGAGTTTTGGCAAAAAGGACATAATGATCTGCGTGCAACGTATGTATAGGAAGGGCAGCCTTGTTGATTGAATGTAGTATTAATACACCGTCCAATTTACCATCGTTGCGCTTGTTAAACGCACATTGTAAACAAGAGTTTACACATTGTCTTATAAATCTTGACCTTCAAACCGAAATGGAGTTTTAATAGATCACATTTGTCATATCTGGGGTATCCTATTTGACCGTGGAGTTTTTGCAGTAGACCGTATTTAGCTATTGGTATCACAAAACTTGCACCAGCAACAGTTTTTCTAAAAAGTATATTATTATATAAGAAAAGCTAGTGGTGTTATTAAATTGTGTGTAGGTATACTTGATAAATCTATATCCTCACCGATCGATTGATCTCATAGAAAGTGCATTAAGTACTCTGTACGACAATTGGTATTATGGTAAGGGGGAGCTACAAGAGAAAACCACCGCGAATATAACTAGGAAACTTAACGGTTTGTATACAGGGCCTTATAAAGTGTATAAAGCTGACCACTCACTGGATCGTTATACGATAGGTAGTATCAAGGGTATGAAAGGATATCGAAAATTGTCTGCAATTGTACGCGGCGAAATCCTCAGATCGTATAATTCGTCTATACCTGATGAAAATAGCAGCAGTGACCATGAAAGTGATAGGGATGATTCAAAATCAAAAATCTTTTATTACATTTAGGTACACTTAATACACTTATGCATGTCAAAATTGTAAACATAGATTAATATAAAAAAAAAATATACCATTTAATACATACAGTGATATGTCAAAAGAAAAATAAATAAATAAAAATAATTATTAGAATAACAATTTAACAATTAGATTGAATACTATATTTAAGCGACAACAATGCGCTACATCAATAAAATAATATGTAAAACTACTTATAAAATGGAAACAAATCACTCGCATCAATTACTTATTTAGAGACTAAGATTGAAACGCATTCTTGTCATTTAAATAGTCATTTACTGGGTAATATGCCTTTTTAATTAAACAAGATTTTGTTTCCGATTTGAATTGTTTAAAAGGTATAAAGAGGAAACTAGAAGGAATTTTATTTTTATTTATTAATTTTTGTACACGCAAAACAGACAATAAAGTAATACAAGTACGAAGAAATGATGATGATATCTCACAAGAAATTTCTTCCAGCAGACCCGCGACAGGAGAAAATTTTGTAAACCATAATAATTTGTGTAGGTCTATAATACACGTACATACTAATAATTACATAAATACTCGAATACATATATATAACAATTAAATCCAATTTAAAGTTAACATTATACTAAATACTAATACATTCTATGAGTATGAAATTGAAAGATAGTGCTTCTTTACTTGTCTTTTGAAAGGGATAATGGTTTTACTGTTTCTTATATTTGGCGGAAGAGAGTTCCACAATCTGCCTGCATGAACGGTAAAGGAGTAGGAATAAAAATCTGTTTTATGGATGGGAAGTTTTAGGACGGATTTCGGGTGAGATCTACTAAGAGCATCGATTGGAGATTTATAAGAATACCGCTCACGCAAATAGAACGGCGACGGAGGATTATGAAGGATATTGAAAAGGAGGCACAATATGCGAGTGTTCCTACGAAATCGAATAGGAAGCCACTTGTGGTATTTACGGAACTTGGAAACATGGTCGAACTTTTTCAGTCCAAATACAAACCAAATGCATATATTTTGTAGACGCTCAAGTTTATTTAGAAGCTGGCGGTGCTAATCCAACAAAGGATCCGTGAACTTTACGTAAACGATAATATTGATTACATAAATCAATATCATATCTATAATAGACCTGTTAGAAAGTTAAATAAATATTTAATTACCTATAAATCCTATAAGATTGATATGAATAGCGATTGGATGTAGTTAATAAAAAGCCAAAACAGATATGTAGAATGGAAAATGATTAACCTTATTTAAATACTTGTGTAATTGTCATGGATGTTTTCTATGTATATAAGTATGTATATCGTCGCCTGGTACCCATAGTACAAGTTTTGCTTGGTTTGGGGCTAGGATTATTTGTGTGACATTGTCCCCAGATATTGACAGCGTGATTATGGACACTTAAAAACTGTGTGATTTGGGATACATAAAAGCTGTGTGATTTGGGATACATAAAAGCTGTGTGATTTGGGATACGTAAAAGCTGTGTGATTTGGGATACATAAAAGCTGTGTGATTTGGGATACATAGAAACTGTGGGGTATGGGATACATAAAAGCTGTGTGATTTGGGATACATAAAAGCTGTGTGGTATGGGATGCATAAAAGCTGTGTGGTTGGGATACATAGAAGCTGTGTGACTTCCACGTCATTTTGCTATCAACAGTATAATCCTTAAAATTTTGGTTGTATTCGCTTCATGGACATGCGGTCCTTTATGATTGAGTTTTATAACCGGGGTAGTTGTATGTTAACTGAAAGTAGTAACTATTTGACAATGATACTGATAATTTTTGTTAGTTCTATGTACTGTGTTGTTCTGTATTCTGTGTTCATAAGAAAAGAAATGAAAACTTTGTGACTAAACAGAAATACAGCTGATCAAATAAGTATGACCAGTACTTCAGGTGTGGCGCAGCGATTAAGACAGCCGCCTCGCCGCTTCGTGTCTCAGGTTTGATTATCGCGCAGTAAATCTATATGTGTGACCCATAATTATATGTATGTAAAGTACCTCGTAACACAGGGATTTAATTCATATAGCGAGCTTTCTTAAAAAAATAAAACTACCAAATTCAGGTTCATTAGATGTATAACTCTTTAGTGTAATAAACATTCTATAGTAATACTTAAAATGTATATAAACAACAAGTTACTGCGGAAGCATATTTCTATTCCAGGACTCTGGGTTCAGCTTCAAAGCGCAGCAGAACGCGGGCCGTGGGACACGACCTTCACAGGATGGCCGAGTGTTATCAAGTACTCAATAGCCGCGCAACGGTTTTGACGTAGCTGCTATGTTATAATAATATCACACACTATGATTATTTATTTGATTAGTGATTATCATTTTATTAATTACTGTAATACTTCTATAATAATTTTACATCTTAAAAATATTAATAATCGATATTATACTTTCAAATGGTTGTCACTGATAAAAGTATAAATAGGGTAGGAGAATTATTAAGTAGGGATTCTTTGTACGACGGTAGATAAGAACGTTACTCTGTTCGATTAAATATTGTGTGTGGAAAATATCTCGGAGTTTTAATGTGCAGAACCTACGGGTGCGTAACAGTACCCATGAGAAAATACTTAATCGATTTGCATGAGATTAGTGTATAGATGACTTAATCGATTAGCATGAGATAAGTGTATAGAAGTCAAGCATGAGATAAGTGTATAGATGTTGTGCATCATTTCAGCCGAATACCGTCCACTGCAGGACAAAGGCCTCCCCAAAAGATTTCCATAATGGAGTAGTGAGTGCAGGTTTGGTAGACTACCTACATGTCGAATAGAACATTTTTGAAGAACTCTCAAGCGTTAAGATTTCCTCACGATGTTTACCTTCACCGTTATAAGGAGGTAGATACCTACGAGATCATTTATTTCTAATACGCACTACTGAACTCGAGACTACTGACTCCACAGTCCAGCGGTCGAACCACTACGCTATCTTGACTTAACCGATGTTACTGAACTTGTTAGTAAGATAGGTTTGCGCGTACCGTCGGCGTTACTTCGAAGATACCACCTTCTTCATACTCCTGCCGCACAAAGTACCTAACTATAGAAAAAACTCGGTTCTGTTGAGGGCTTGCCATCTGTTCAATGATGCGTGCCAGAGAGTTGACATTGATCCTTTTAATATGAGCGCTCCACAAGTGAAAAAGATCTTATGTAGGTAACAAATATTTTTGTTTAAATAGTATAAGTGAAAACTTGTAATTGGCCTTAACTTAAACATAGGTACCACCTTATTAGTGTTTAATTAATTAGCTGTAAGTTATCTAAACTTAAAAATAAAATAACATACCTACCCAAGAATATTCAAATTTAATTTGATTACTACTCACGAGTTGTTACCCGAGCTTGGTTGCTCTTCCCATGGAGCATCACTTTCAACCGCACTGCTTTCAGATGCCACCAAGTACATAGACCTGTAGGTATATTTTTAATGAGACAGTTGTCATAAATAGGTACTTAATATTAGTAGGTAGGTACCTAATTAATTATTTATTTGGAACCATCATCAAAAGCTATTGATAATGTATTGTACTTATTGCATAGATTCTGGGCCATTATGTCTGCTCCATAACGTGTTAAAACACTAATCAAAGATTCGATATTATTATGACGTCACTTTCTTTTGAACAAACCTCTATGCTGTCGTGAGTGGGCCATCATTAATAAGTGTTTATACATTCCTTTTTATATGTCAAATAATGGAATCCTTGTTGCGCGAGTCTGACTCGCATTTGGCAGGTGTTTCTCATGAAAGTCCCCTTTTACGCGGATATTGTTACCTGGCTGGGACGTAGAGATGCGGTGGTGGAGGGGCGGCGCGACGAGACGCGGATCGAGCCCTCCGCGCCCGTGAAGCTCTGCCCAGCAACACTGACTCTGTGTTGGATCATAATTATTACACCGTCACTTTATTTATATTAAGGCAGGGGAATGTCTACGCATGCCACCCGCAAAGAGTAGGTCGAATGGGGGAAGAACGAAGCGTTTTTCGACGAGATTAGTAGGTAGTAATATATTAAAAATTTTGTGGAATAATATCTAGTGACTTAAAATATAACTAGTTAAATTTACTTTTAATAAAGAGCGAAGAGCGTAGTTTTATATAATATTTATTACAGACCAGTAAATCAGTTACAAAAACAGAAAAAAAATTTAAACACAATGTATTTACAAAAGTGAAATCGGTGTAAGATGAAAAGAGTGCGGGGCAAGATTGATTTTTTTTTAAACTATTTAAACAAATGCTAGATGTCGTTAATACTTACTAATCTATAGTATTTTGTGCATTGGTAGCCCAGATCCGTCTATAGTGTAAAAATATCGTAATTTAACATAAATAAAACAAAATTATTATTTTTAAAATTCAATGTAATCCCGCCGGGGCAAGATCAGGGTAAAAGTTCTCAAACTTTTATCTATTAAAGCAATATTTCGTTCAAGATAAAAAAGGAAATTAGGAAAAAAAAAATGAGTCGTCACGGACGCCTGGCAGATTTGAAACATCGACATTATTTTGTAAAAGTAATATGCAGAAAAGAACATATTGTGATAGGAACTAAATATGTCATAATGATAAAATAATAAAAAGTCGATTGCGCATGGCGACGCGTCGCCACACCGTACACACTACTATCGTATAGCGTGGCGACGCGTCGCCACGCCAGAAATCTGTTTTACGTGCGGCTATAGATGTTTCACATCAAAATCGTGGCGGGCTTATCATGAAGTGGAAGTTTGTACACACGGCTTCATATCAAGCTATAAATTTCCAGTATAAGCTGATCCCGCGTTATATAGGATTTCCATACAATGAGAGTTCAGCTTATTGGAATTGCATAGTTTGATATGTAGCCGTGTATATATGCCCCTGATTGTTTGTTATAAGCAAGTTAAGCTACTTAAAATGAATAATAGACTGAATAATTTCGCAACTTTTATTTGGGAATGGTTTGTATTCGGTCGATATTTGGATGACGATAAATAATAATAATAATAATATTCTGGGACATTATTTACACACGGTCATCTGATCCCAAACTAAGCAGAGCTTGTACTATGGAAACCAGATAACTGATATACTACATATACTATTTTTTTTTTGTAAATACATACTTATATAGATAATAATTTACACCCAGACTCAGGACAAACAGACATGTTCATGCACACAAATATTTGTCCCGGGTGGGAATCGAACCCACGACCTCCGGCGTGAAAGGCAGCGTATCTACCAACCACGCCAACAGGCCCGTCATAGTCAGGCCCGAATAGAACATATCGATTACTGGGTGTCGATATATGGGATTTTACCGTCGATGACTAGGCTAAAAATAGCTTAAATTTATATTGATTTAGTTTTTTACATATTTGTATCCTAATTATTTTAACTTTAAAATAATATAAAATGCACCCTAAGATTTCACTCAGAGCCTTAAAATATCATGTAGGTACTATTGTTAACCAGATATTTAAAAAAAATCTCGTATGCATACGTTAAAGTGTCGATAATTGGGGGTCTTACCTTACCTACCTTAGATACGAAGTTATAGGACACGGGGAAAGATTGAAGAAGTTTACCTACTTGTTTGCGAAAACAACAGACTTGTAAATATTATGTCATATTACATATCCACGCGCTCCAAGGGTTAACGAATGACTGATTTGCGGGACGCCATGCAATGGCGGCTTAGAGAATTCTGCCAGCAAAGTAAAAGATGTGTTAGATTTGGCGTTATGGATATTTTTATGTGTTGCCCCGATTTTCATCTTCCCCTTACCTATGTACCGTATGTACCTAGTACCTATTCTTCAATCTTAAACAGGCCATGCTGACCATAGATAATACTGTAAGAAAGAAAAGGTTCTCTATTACTGTATTATTTATAGCCAGTACCTACAAGTTTCTCTGTTAACCTAGTCTGTAGGTATGTTAAGTGGAGGAAAAGACTACATTTTATAAATCACGCCAGTCTCGCATAGGTATATAAGCTTAGAAGCGCGAGATACACGGCGAGAGAGAATTAAACAACCGTAATAATTGCGGGCATTCCATTCGTGGAGAGCAATGTGCAATTTTTAAGGTACCGTCTGTACCGTAGGTAGATCAGAACGTTCGGTTAATCGAGATATTTACCTGGTTGCTACTCAGGCGGATTGTGACGCATAAAATACCAGCCAAGTTATTTGTGACAGACCAGTTTGACAGATAGAAGTCCGGTCATGCGTTTGGTTCAGTGATATAGTTAGTTAAGTTGATATTTTACTTTCGATGATGAGTTAAAATTTTTATTTGATTTGATAATTTGTAAAAATAAGAGGACCATTGGAATCGTGACTTTATGGTGGTATTTGAGACGTGTAGTGTAGGCGTCACAGTATAACCTGATATAGGATCGCTGTCACTGTTTTCGGCGCGGTCACGCTTCCACGCAGCCGGCGCGGGAGTGTCCGCCGCTACTCCGAACAGGCCCGAAACTGCTCCTGCCACGACGCGATGAGCTGATTTTGCTGTAGTCTTAATAAAATAAAATTTCTTAGTTGTAAAACCGAAAACTGTGATTTACTATGAATCTATACATATAATAAAATGGTAGGAAAGTCAAAACTGTACATTGAATATTTTTTTAAAGGATACTTGGGGCGTTATCTACAATGGAGATCGAAACCAAAAATATAGTTTTTAGAATTTTTGCCTGTTTTTCTGTATATATGTCCGGACTGAACTCAAAAAGTACTGCATGGATTTACTTCAAATTTTGCATGAATATTACTAAGAGGTCGGGTCAACATATAGGCTACATATTATCACGCTATCACTTACGGGGGAGGAGCTGTGATAATTTATAAAGTTTAACGCGGGTAAAACCGCGGGGCACAGCTAGTATAATAATCTACTAAGGAAACCTCCCTCCTTTTTTGTAAATACATATTTATATACTTACATTATTACACCCAGACTCGTGACAAACACACATGTCCATGCACATAAATGTCTGTCCTGAGAATCGAAGTCACGAATTGCGTCGTGAGAGGCAAGTATTTACCAAACAAGACCACTAAGTAGATATATAATATCCACTTAAAATTGAATCATATGATACTATGTTACTATGTTTTACTATAAATAACATTGAGCAGCCCTGAACGTAGGTAATGTTTCTATAGTTATCTATACATATAATAAAATCGTAGGAAAGTCAAAACTGTACATTGAATATTTTTTAAAAAGGATACTTGGGGCCAGATCTACAATCAATACCGAAGCCAAAAATATAGTGTTTAGAATTTTTGTCTGTGTATTTGTTTGTCTGTATGTATGTCCAGGCTAAACTCAAAAAGTACTGGATGGATTTACTTCAAATTTTGCATGAATATTACTAAGAGGTCGGGTCAACATATAGGCTACATATTATCACGATATCACTTACGGGGGTGAGCTATGATAATTTGTAAAGTTTAACGCGGGTAAAACCGCGGGGCACAGCTAGTAGGGAATAAATTTATTTGATTTTCGTACGATATAGGTAGGTACACGATTTTTTTTCTTAAGTCCCTTCCTGCGGATTTGAATCTAGGTATGTTGCTGTACATTAAATATTTTATTAAAAGGATACTTGGGACGCGATCTACAACCGATATCGAAGCCAAAAATGTAGTTTTTAGAACTTTTGTCTGTTTATCTGTTTGTCTGTATGTATGTCCGGACTAAACTAGAAAAGTACTGCATGGATTTACTTAAAATTTTGCATGAATATTACTAAGAGGTCGGGTCAAAATATAGGCTACATATTATCACGCTATCACCTACGGGGGAGGAACTGTGATAATTTATAAAATTTAACGCTGGTAAAACCGCGGGGCACAGCTAGTATAATATAAAATTACTCACCGAAACGTTGATACCTATCTCAGGTACATTATCCAAGTCAGCGGCGCCCTCAGCCAAAGTTCTCAACTCTGAGTTGTTAGCCTGTGGCGAGTCGGCCAGCACGATCAGCTCGTACAAGAAGTCTCGGAACACTTCGTCGGAAACCACTTGGAGAAAAATATAAGAACATAATTGACTATAAGCTATGTGTCTAAACATAGCAAATCTAACTAGAAAAATACTAGATGTAGGTAACTATGAAATGGCTAGACAGATTTTCTAGAAACATCTCGATTAAAGTAGCTTTCAGAGGATATAAACCATGCTGAAATTGGAACAGCCGTTTGGGGGCGACACACAGACAGGTTTACAACATGTAACGCTCCTCTTTTGTAAGTATTGAGATTTAATAAAATAAAATCTGTTGTAACCTGATAGTTCTTATGAAAAAAAATCATGAAACAAGTTCTGATAAAAAAGGATGTAAATGAAATCGTTTCATCTGAATGTACCAAAGGCATACATCAAATTCAAACTTTTACTAACCATATTTTTTTAGGTATTTTTTGGTCTTTCACACACATACAATCATGATCATTACTTTGGAACATAATAAATAATTATTAATATACTAGAAGTCCCTAGATACTAGAAGTCTATTTTTAGTTATGTTTGAAAGATAGGTACCTAGTTGTTTGTTTCACACAATTCGTCCAAATCGTCCCAAATACTCAAAAATATATTATACTATAAGGTAAAATTATTTCCTCTCCTCAATCAGATTAGCAGCTAACACTAAGAGTTACAAAAAACGTTCCTAAAAGTAAAAAAGCAACCCTCGCTGTAGGCCTCCTGAGCCGAGGTTCGAATCCAATATGGGGTGACCTCTGACGCTGGCTAATTTATAATTGGTTAGCAGATGATGAGGTCCTGGCTTTAAATTCCGGGCTGGGTAAAAATGTTAAGAAAAAATCTCAGACCTTTTTCTGGTCCTGTCGTTAGTCGTCCCATCGGATCATAGAATAATGGAATGAAAATGTCAATGTATTTTAGCCCCCACTTCTCTCTCCATTGAGACTGGCTGCCTTGGGCGAAATTCGACCAGAATTATTGTTATTAGTTGCTTGAACTCTCGCTGGCCTCTACGGCTTAATCGCCCGCTGAAGAAGTGAAAACCTCATAGTCTTAATGACGAAAAGAAATCCGAAATAATACCCAATATAGTTACAATTTTACGTTTGATCTTACAGGTTTATAAAAGACTACCTTAGGTAAATGAAATTTAAAATATTGCTACTTTTCTGATATTTCCAGATATCGTGACGAAATAAAAAATACAATATTATTTAGACTCAAAATCACGTGAACTAAGATCATTTTGATATTATTATATAAGAAGCATTTACCCGGTTTTTGGACCTGTATTTCGATAGTTTGATAATCTTGTCCAAACTGTATGAAATTTGGTTGCATCATTTGACTTCCTGGTACAACTCCCGTCGCCATCGGTACTGCCCCCTGTGGTCCTGGCACAGCCGTCATTGCCATGGGCATAGTATATTGGATTCCTGGGACAAGACCCATTGGAACAGATGCCTGGGATATGGGAACAGCTCCCTGCGTTACTGAGACAGTACCTTGGGGGCCGGGGACAACAGTCATAGCCATTGGTACAGTGCCCTGGATGCCAGGAGCAACACCCATTGGAACCGGTCCTTGTGATACCGTCATAGGGTGAACTCCTTGAGTTCCTGCTACTATGCCAATTGGCATCTGTCCCTGCGTCCCTGGAGTTCCCATTGTAGTAGGAACAGCTCCATGAATTCCTGCGCCTGTGTAAATTCCAGGCGAAACTCCCATTGAACCTTGAATTCCTGTAGTCATAGATACTGTCGTCGGGCCTTTTTGTGTAACATTCTGCATTGGCGGTACTCTTGTATCTGTACTGGTATTCGAAGAGTACCCAGTGCGATCAGAGGGCACGTTTAGGCGGTTAGTGCTGGTGACAGATGGTTGGACAAGAGTAGCTGATGTCGGTACTTTGGGTGCAGATTTTCCGTTAACCAGCAAATCTGGAGTTGCGTGTTGTTGACTTGGGCCTGGAAAAATAAAAGATGTACTCAAATGAACGAGCCAAACTTAGCCAAATGACATTTTTAAGCTAGTGAATGGAGCCAAAGAATCTCGTTCCAATAAGGATTAGGAATTAATGGGTGTATAAAAAGAAAGGGCGTGACAAGGGAAGCAATGCTGGTGGTGAATCATTAGCTAATGGCCCTCGGTAACTACTAAAACAGCTTTCTTAAAACCAATTTAGGCAAATTTAGTGGTAGGTAATAATAGGCTTATTGTATGTACAGACGCGAGCACATCAAGCTACCCCAATCTGCCAAATTTCCCCAATTTAAAGTGAACCTAATGCTTATGAGATAAAGTTGAAAATCTATAAAACAAATTTGACAGATTGGGGTAGCTGGATATTCTGGTGTCTGTACCTATGTAAGGAAACAGCAATCTGTGACCAGAGATTGCTGTTTCCTTACATAGGTACAGACGCCATACATACATAGTAAACACAATCTTACCTATAAGCCCAGCAGAAGCAGCGTTCAAATCTAGTTCAGTAAAAGCCATGACGTTGAGTGCTGAGGACAGGGCGGGGGCCACACACCCGCTGTCCCCTGTGGGCGGGCCCCCAGCAGCACCTGCGAGGGTGCCGCCGACCATGGAACCATCTGTTGTCGTCACATCCGGGGGCGGCGCCCCACCACGACGTCTGTATCACAGATTAAAAAGTACTTCCATATCTGTAGGTAGGTATATGTAATTACTTTATATGAACCCCGCAGAGTCGATCAGGAGAGTTCTTATTTGGGCGTCCAAAGGTTGATTATGGTCAAGTAACGAATTAAATCAACTAATAAACTAAACTATATGCTAATAAACGAAAGTTATTATTGTATTAAGGGGTAGGTATATCAAAGATCTGTAAGCAGATTAATAATGATTACGTTACGAATATTATTTACACAGAAAACAGTCTCCTTATGTGTCAAAATTTTACATTTGGTTGGTTGTTTGGTCAAAAGATTAAGTTCTTCAAGTTAACATTTGCAAAACACAGATTGCAATTAATAGTTTGGAATTATGTAGGTTCTATAAAAAAAATAATGTAGTGTTTGCCCTCTTTTATGCGATAAGTAGGTAAGCTATGTGCTCGATAGGGCAACGTTCCACTTCTATACATATGCATGAAATTAACAAAATGAATAAATGAAGTAGAGGTGCATAAGGAATAATGTAATGTCTCAACAAAACTGGACGCGGTGTCCGGCCTATAGTGCAAAATATTTTCGTTTAATTTTTACTCCCAACAAACTTATCACCCTGGGAGAATTAAGATACCAAATTTTAATTTGTATTTTATTCACTTGATCCAAATATCATTCGGCAACATTTTACTTTGTACAGTTTTATTAAATCAAATGTTAATAATGCAAACGATTTATGTTGGCAATGAACTGCGACCCCAACAGACGATAGGACTATGATATAATACCAATTATACCACATTTGAGCAAATAAAATGAGGTGATTTGATGTGAGGCCAAAACTATCTGCTAAGTTTGGAAAACCTGTTTTCCAAACTTATTTGATCTAGTAATTATTTGATAACAATTAGGTACTTGCCAAAAAAATAATTTTCTAACTGAAAAATTGCGATAAAGTTGTTTTCTCAAATGTTTTTTGCCAAATAAATATTTGTAAAAATAGTTAGCGAAATTATGGGAAAAGCTTTTTTGCCCACACATTAATAAAACTTGTTTAATTATTATATTATATTATACGTCTATGTTAAAACATTTTATTAAGATAACTCCGGAGCTAAGAAATAGCAACAATGGAAACGGGCGTTGTTTCCATCCATCTGCCCGTGCTTGTGTAATATCATATTCCGAACCTGATATAAATTATTATTGTTCAGATTTAGTGATACTCACGAAAGCGGCACTTTAGTAGGCGTAGATATAGAGACTCTGCCCCACATTAGCCGCCGCAGTTCTTCGCCGCTGATGTTCCGCCGCCGCAACTCTGCTATTGTAACTCTGCCCACACGCTAAAATAATATAATGCATGTACTAAAACTGGCACACGATGTTACCTTAATCAGAAATTATTCATATTTAATTAGCAATTCAACCAGTTTCACTAAGTAAAGCGTTGAAGACCTTCGAGAGTTAACACAAAGACGTTACGCGTCATCCACAAAAAAATATTTAGCATTTTCGTAAGTATTATGATGGGAAGTGATCATGAGCACCCCAGCTACTCGCATTCCTCGTAATTAAGTACAGCTATGATTATCTTCAACTCCACAAACATAATTTTATTATCTTTTATAGTATTTACATTTTATTTACGTTATTTCAATATTTGCCACTTTCTCTAATGTAGATACCTCTATAAAATGCTATGTTTATTTTGGGAATGTTATGAATACGTAGGTACATGTCCTTAGCAAATATGTAAGCTACGTAGAGCACGCATTATTTATTTATTTAAGGCTCGTCAACGTTACAAACACTCATGCAGTTATAAGGACACGTACACACATACTTAAAAATAAACGATTATTTTTAAGTATGTGTGCAACACTTAAGACAACCACAGCATTCAAATTTTACATTATTAAACTTAATAACAATAAATTAATTAAAAACTTGCACTAATTACTAACTAAAGCCATTACCTACCATCGAACCGAGACAAAACGTAACATCGAAAAGGAGAACAGAGACAAATAATAAACTACAGAACATAGGTACACAATAAAAAAATTATAGCTATGTATAAAAAATAACATACTTAGGTACAATAAAATAATACTCGAAGGATAAAGCTTAAATACCAAAAATAATCGCAAAATTATATAAAAACAAAACGCCTTATAGTAGAATCCTTACCTTCCAATTAGTGAGCGCGCCCTTCCTCTGACTGGCTCTGGTCTTGGTCATGCTCTTGATAACCATGACTGCTTTTACCTCATACCGCGGGTCGTCAGACGGCCCAAGCCCTATAGAGTACTCTTGCAAGTACTTGTGTGCGTCTTCTTGGGCTACTGAACGTTCCAATGACACTACAATTTTGGCCCACTGTAAAAAACTTATAGTCAGAAATTTCACTCTAGTAGATTCAGTGCTGAAATTGGAAAAACTCAGATTGAAGTCATGTATAAATTCCAAACGTCAAGAGATCATTCCACTTTGGGTATTTGCGAATCTGCTATACAATTTGATTTATTATTTTACGTCAAATTTGAACCAATTTGGCGTAAAATGTTCTGAACTGACAGGTATCATAAACACATTCATATCGCGGCCGCACAATAATGCCCTTTGGAGTCTAGGTACCTATTACCGCTGTATCATGTTATTAGCTTAGCTTGCTTCGGAGGGCACGTTAAGCTGTCGGTCCCGATGGTAGCTATGGGGCAACAGTCGTTAAGCCATATCAGTAACCTGATGGGCGGCTTGAACAACTCTGACACTCGGGTAACCACTGCCCATACGATAAGTAAGTAAGCTTAGCTTGCATCATTCTGGGAGCCAAGTATGGAGCCATGGGGGACTCATAGTTAGTCATATTGCCTCAACGTATACCTACTTATATTAGGTCTTTACCTATGAAATTGCCGTTCTGCAGTACTGGCCATTTCAAATCAAAATAATTTTTGTTTGGCTAAGAATTCTAATTTCAAATTAATTTTATTTTAAAAACATGGATTCTTTTTTCCAAAAGTAGTCATTTCTTTATTGATTAGTGTTACATTTTCATCGCATTTCAATCTTTTTCGTCATCATGGATACGTTAAAAATTCGAGTAATTATGGAATATGAGTACCGTCGTGGCAGCAACGCGGCACAAGCGGCACGCAACATCAACGACGTTTACGGAGCTAACACTACAAACCAACGCACCACCTGTTATTGGTTTGCTCGCTTCCGTTCTGGAAATTTCGACCTGAAAAATGAACCTCGCGGTCGTCCGAAGACTTTGGTCGACAATGACGAATTAAAGGCGGTTGTGGAAGCTGATGATACACAATCTACGGCTGAATTAGCAGCAGCTTTCGACGTTAGCGTCAAAACAATATTGGTCCATTTGCGTCAAATTGGCAAGGTAAAAAAGCTTGACAAATGGGTGCCCCACGAACTCAATGATCGCCAGCGCGAAGTACGCGTCGAGACGTGCCTTGCACTGCTCAACAGACACACAAATGAAGGAATTTTGAACCGCATTGTTACCTGCGATGAAAAATGGATTCTGTTTGATAACCGCAAGCGCTCAGCAAGTTGGTTGGATCCTGGTTCAGCACCTAAACAATGCCCTAAACGAAAACTTACCCCTAGAAAAGTGATGGTCACTGTTTGGTGGTCTAGCGCCGGTGTGATTCATCACAGCTTCTTACCAAACGGGGTAAGCATTACTGCAGAGTGTACTGTGAAGAACTGAGCACAATGATGGAGAAGCTGGCGCATCTCCAACCAGCATTGGTCAATCGCTCGTCTCCGCTGCTCCTGCACGACAACGCGCGACCTCATACTGCACAGCAGACGGTCTCCAAGTTGGGTTGGAAGCTCTCCGTCATCCGCCCTACTCACCAGACCTTGCGCCTACAGACTACTACTTTTTCCAGAATTTGGATAACTTCTTGGCGGGAAAAAAATTCAATACCCGAGAGGCAGTACAAAATGCCTTTGAAGAATTTGTTGCCTCCCGTCCAGCTGATTTCTTTAAGAAGGGCATCAATAAACTGCCACTGCGATGGCAAAGATGCATTGATTGCATGGGTGATTACTTCGATTAATACAAATAAAAAAATTCATGAAAAAAATTCGTTTAAATTTTTTCATACAAAACGGCAATTTCATAGGTAAAGACCTATTATTAAGAGCAACACTTGAAGGTACTGCATAAACCGTATACAGGTTTCATTAAAAGAATTCTTAGGATCATAGATATCAGCATATGGATTACTTAATAAATATTTGAGAATGTTTTTTATGTCATAAGGCGACAAACGAGCAAGCGGGTCACCTGATGGTAAGTGATCACCGCCGCCCATGTACAGTGCAGTACAGTAAGTACAGTACACTCGCAACACCAGAGGTGTCACGGGGGCGTTGCCGGCCTTTAAACCCCAATGAGCTCTGGCGACCTTACTTACGTGCAGAAACACGACATAAAAATAATTAATGTTATTATTAAGGAATATCTTCTGTAAAGTGGAGGTACTTCCCCAGTCGGGCTGCTCTTTGAGCGAATGAAGCGCTGTGCTCTACCTCTAACTCTAAAATAGAATAAAAGATTATGGGCTAGTTAGTAATACTTACGCAATATTATATTATACGGACCTGCTTTACCCATTCCTTTTCCGACTGCTCGATAACATGAGCGTAAGTGTTACCCATCATAGCGATCAACATGTTCAGCAGTAATATGGGCACGAACACCATGAATATTGTAAACACTGTTTTCGACAGATTCGGGTATGTTGTCATACTGAGATCTGTGTACTGTAAAAATTAATACGACCTTAAAACATAAAAAAGAACAAGCTAGAAGTTGTAACATGAATGAATCCAGTCTTAGAATCATTTTTACAATAGTAATATGCATTATTCTATTTACGACTTCAAATTAATTTTATGATCAACGGTTCTGCGTATTTGTGGTTATGCTTTCCTTTTAATATAATACATGCCTACCTTTGTATTATAATAAGAGACTAATTCGAATTTGGAATCTCCAGTTTTGATTACCTACCCGGTATTCAAAACTTGAGATTACAAATTTGAATTCAAATATAGCGTCATAATGAAATTGAAAGTTACTGCCTACAGAAAAAAATAAGAAAAACTGAAGACACAGATTAATGAAAAGTAAATAAATACAACAAACACGTGCCAAAACTACACCAACCACTGCATAAAAATAAGGAACGGTCACATTTCGAACAATTTCGGGAAATCCCACAAAATTAATGGACCCCATCAAATATATGATGCCATTTTCAACCTTATTTCATTAAATAAAAATATATTGCGTTTAAGTCAGACAAATAAAATACTTACACTATAATCACCTAAGGTAATCTGGAAGAGCGCCATCCACGTGCTTGGATAGCTCGAGAATAGTGTAGATTGAACGTTGGGGAAGCCTGCAACATTGACAAACAATAGTAACAATGCGCTTTGTGAGTTATCTTTTCTACCCTAGTCTTGCAAGAAAACAAAGTTTAGAACTTGTGCAAAATTGGACTGTTTCATTGCTTTTACTTTAGGGGTTTCGACCCTTCTCATCAGGCACTCTGTAACACTAGCTGCACCCATGCCACTGACACCCGCATCGTAAAAACATGGTACGCGAGTTATATAATACCAGTAAAGTTTGTGCTAAAAAGCATCAAATCTTGGATGTTCCAAACTTAATAAGAAAATTAATAACTAATTGGTCTAAATTAAGGTTAAATTACCTGATGCTCGACATAGTACACCTAACCATTTACAGTGTTATTTTTTACAATAAAAGTAATGAAACTCAATGAAAATCATACAATATTTATATTTAATTGAGTGTAAATTTTCCAATAACGTAAAAGGAAAAATATCTACTTCTATATCAAAATTACACTTTGATTCCTATGTGCTACTTTATTACATAATAAATATCTACCACATACATTTCGGGAGGATTTATTTTACGAATCCATCGGTTTCGGTAGTAAAGCTACGCAAATGATAATAGGAATTTCTAGGTTAAGTAAACACTTACCCTTGTACAAAAAGTAGAAGGACTGCGAGAATCCAAAGAGTACGATGGAGTAAATAATGCCGAAGGTGAACATGTCACCCGTTATCATGCTGTAGATCATTGTCACGAACGGACCCGTCAGTTTCACTGCGCTGGTGAAATAACAACAAAAATAATTAATATAATATATACCTATACATACATATATTGAAGGTAATGGAGATTCTCGAATCTACATACATACATATATTAGAACACGGGTCCTTAGTTAAACATTTAACGAACATGATTTTAAATTAGTAGTTATGTCTAATATGATGACCAAAATTGAAAACGTGGGGGTGATGGGTCCCCGTAGGACCTTTAAAAATGTACGCATTTTTGCACTCCTGAAATATTCTACTCTGGAATATGCTAAATATTCTACTCTATTATGCCATGGAATCTAAATTATATCTAGTGTTAGATATTAAATATTACCAAATAATACAAGTAAAGCGATTTTAAAACTAATTTAAAGACAACCAGTGATCCTCCTGACTTTAATTAAATGCCTTATAATAATCAGCTATGTCTTGTAGACAACCTTTAGATGGACAAAATGCAGGAAAAAGAAGTACCTACGGTATTTCGAAGTCTATATTCACACACAGTAAGATTATTTGTGTCACCAATATAATTATATAAGTACCTATCTACCTATGTTGGATTTTTGTTTGCGAATTGCTTGATAGTAAATTAATTCAGTTTCTCTGGTGCGAACAACAAAAGTCACCACAAAAGACATACCTACATGAAATCGGTGTAATACAGTTAATTCTATACCGCTATTTAAAACGGTGCCGCCGATTGCCCTTAGTGTTTGCAGTGCTCCTCAGTTAAGTGGTGTTTTCATAGGCGGCAGCGGTCTAGCTTATCAGAAATCTCGCCATGAGGTTTTATGTATTTAGCAAATCTGATTAGAATTAACACATACCCAGCAAAAAACATGAGTAGGAACCAAGATCCGGGCAGTAGGAAGATGAGTAGTGCCTCTTCCAACATACTCTGTCTCATGAGACGTGCCGGTATACACGCCAGCAGTATGATGTTTGATATTAGAAATATCAGCTTCGCTGGTTCGTGGATCTGGAAAGATGTTCTTATAATTAAAACACTTCTCCAAGCTCTCAAATTGCACTGATTATATTTGTATATTGCTGATATTTTCAGCTTATCTCCATGCTGCCATATGCATATATTTAAAAATATATAAACACTCTAGTAATAATTTCCCCAAGGTTTCACATCTGAGCTTTTCAGGCCTTCTAATTTCAAATGAAGCTGGAAAGGATAGACTTACCAACTGCTTAAAATATGCCACCACACCCTGATTCTTCAATTCATCTCCCTGCTGTAGAATTATATAACACAAGGTGCTAGCTATAGTGCCCAATTCAGCAGCTAGTCTGAGACCACTTCGTGCGTCTGTCACCTCAAGATCCCAGTTAGGATTTGCGTCGGCTTCGGCACTACTGTGGCGAAGATATACGGCTATGGATAGTAGTAGAAGATGCAGCAACAAGATTAGTAAGCGTTTTAGAAACTTATTCTGAAAGAAAATAAAGAAATTAATCCGAATAGTAGGATGTACAGTCTGAGACATGAGGTCTGAGATGTATGGCTTTTCTAGTATCATCAAAGGAGCAAAGGGATGGCGGCCCTTTGATGACCTACTACAAAGTCGTATTAACTATTCAACATTTGTGGAAAGCACATAATAACCACTAGATTAGACTTGAAAAGCAATTTTTTTATTAGATGAATTAGACTAAGATATAGAGGCAGGATAGCGAATGATAAAATATATGGCATATAAAATGTACAACATACCCTTGCAAAGGTCTTCCACTTCTCTTCAAGCAGTCTTTGAATAATTCCACCATCTAACATGTTCAAATGCTCTTGTTTCGTTCCATTTAGGATTATAAATAGCGCCGAGTTCCAGTCTATAAACACCATCATTTTTTGGTAACATACTCCAAATTAATGTTGTAAGTTGTTATCCCAGTATATGGGATTTCAAGGATACTTACTAGTTCTCCCATCGGGTAATAAGGTATCCAATGCATTTAGAGGATATGCAGAGCAGGTGATGTTGGAATATCTCCAGAACTCTTTAGCTGATAGTTCCAACATCTCTCTAAATACGGACGCTCGGCCCAGCTGGCATGCTAGGGTTAGAGGTGTGAAACCCGCTCGGTTCATGCGACCGTTACTCGCTGGGACTTTGGGATGCCGTAGTGCGTAGCCAAACATGTCCTGAATATCATAAGGCTATACATTTAGGTACATCTAGTAGGGCATGAGCCATAATTGCAAGGATATGAGTTTTAAAACATATTTTACTCAGCCGACGATAAGAACAGTGGATTGAACCCCTATGTTATTGTTTCTAGTTGACATTTGCGGATGCCGCAGAGCGTAACCGAAACGTTACGCTTTGCGGGATTGAAAAAGTAAATCTAATAAAGATAACTTGAAAAGATATATAAAATTTTTAGACATTATACTGTAATATGTTCTAGCTTAGTCTTTAGTATTAAAATAGTAGATATTGCATTCTTTTGAAATCAATCACAAAACATTGTATACCAAAGTCTAATATCCTTAAGACCAGCATTTTAACATATAAGTAACTAAGCTGAAACGTGGAGTTCCAAACCCATTTATTATTTTATTTTATTGATTTATTTAACTTTATTATGGCCGCATGCCAATCCCTCTACCTTAACACCACACAGTCATCTCACAAGACTTTAGTCACACTAACAAAAACAACTGCTATTCATCCGCGAACATACTCCAACCAGCGTGAGGGTTAAACGTGGTGATAGTGCGGGGGATTGGAGAGTTAAAATGAGATAACAAATAGTCAATGTCTAACATGACTTTAGATATTTGGGGCAAACATTCAAGACAGTGAAACATAGCAGCCCCTCAGGGATGAATAGCTAGGTGCTCTCACCGGTCCGTAAGTGGTTGGCGAAGTTCGACAACTCGGCTCGCCATCAGTCCATTGATGGGTGGCCACCAAAGTGGTTAAATTTCTAAGCGTCTCCGTGCTTTGGACGGCACGTTAAGCTTTCGGCCGTCAACGGTAGCTATTAAGCAACAGTCGTTAAGCCTAATGGGTGGCTTAAAAAACTCGGATACCAGGGTAACCACTCCCCATAAGATAAGTAAGTAAGGGATGAATATGCTTTCAACTGCGACCGTGCTGAATTATGGCAGACGTTTTATGCTATCAGTTGGACTTACCAATTTGTCACAAACTACAACCATATGCAAAATCATATTTCCAAAAGAGTCCTGTGCATCAGGATCGGCTCCGGAATCACAGAGGAGATTGTACACCCCCTCGTTAGCACAGCAGGCCGCCCAAGCGAGAGGGTACTCTCCTAGATAAGCTAGCCCCTCATAATTTGTCTGACGAGCTGGAGGGACTGTTTGCTGGTCGCGGGGCAGGAAGAAACTGCCTGAATATGGACATAAAAACGACTATCAAAGACAAATTACCACCTTAGGCTAAAAAAGGTTCGGAACAAGACTAACAGATGGCGCATAGACAACATGTTAACATTATAATTGCGAGAGTTTGCCCTCTATACCCCACTATAAGTATTTCTCTATGTTGGTAAGTCGATTGGCACACTGCCCCGCATGACGCAGCGTAGTGCGTGAGTGCGTGTTCTATCGTTGCTTGTATCTCCGTTTGTATAGAAAGCACGCACAGTCCAACACACTAAAACTGCATCCACGTGCGTTCATGCAGATGCATGTTATGTGTGTTGGACGGTGCGTGTTTTCTATAGAAACGGAAATACTTACAAGCAAGTGCGGGGCAGTGTGCCAATCGCCTTAGATTTACCATATACCTACGGAAATATATCATCGTGAATATTGTGGTTCTAGTAAACCAACTAAGGTTTGAGTTTTTTTCTTATCAATATTGATGTACAGTCGCCAGCACATCAAGATACCCAATCTGTCAGATTTCCCCAATTGAAAGTAAACCTTATGCTTATGTGATAAAGTTGAAAATCTATAAAAGAAATTTGACAGATTTTGACAGATATTTGATATCCTAGCTGGATGTGCTGGCGTCTGTACAATTATGCCAGTGCTACACGGTTTGAAAACCAACGTCCCAACAGAGGTCACACTGGTGGTTGCCTTCCAGTCTAGATGGATGGCAACCACCAGGGTGACCTATGTTTGGACGTTGGTTTGAAACCATGTAGAACATGCTTCATGAAAAGGTTCACATTGTAAACGTCACAAGGGACGATAAAGCATACAATATCAAGAAAATATAATGACTGTTATGGTCCGTAGTAGGACCTAGTATAGCTAAATATAACTTGTTTAAATGTTTCTTTTAGTGAACTTACCAATAGCTCTTTGGTTAACGTCCGCGCCAGCTTCTACCAAATCTTGGACCAACTCGTTATTGCTATACGCGATAGCGAGGTGTAAGGAACTCGCACCTAAATATCAGAAATTAACAGATATTTTAGTTACTTGACCCATATCTATAAAATAAAGTTTAATTAATAATAAAGGTTAGTACTTTAAAAAAAGAACTTGAAAATGCAATGCATATCGTTTCAACTTAAAGCCCTTTGATAATAAATCATTTATTCGCTTAGAGTATACCTAAATTCGTTGCGGGATCCAAGTCAGTTAAATCGATTCCTTGGGACATGCCTCAACCTCACCGCTCAGTGTCATTTCATTGTGTGCCACGGTAAGAGGAAGGGACTAGTCCCGAAAAAGAAAATACCTACGTTAGTGCCATTTATGTATGTTGGCATATTTTGTAGGTACAGCCATATTCTACCTAGCCATATGCTAAGCTAGAAGCTGTAGATAGCCAGAAAATTATTGACGTCAAATCTAATTACGACTGTATCATACTATACACGCGTTTTCATAGTTATCTTTATATTAGATAACATAAAACTTAAATATAGAAAAGGTCGTGTCGGGATGCAGTGCGAATAACCCCTCTAAAAACTTATGTCTGACTCACCTAAATATTCTTCACCTTCAACGACATCTAATGATAACTTTGGAAAACACTTCACTAGAGTTCTAGCCAATCTTGTGTGTATCTGAAAATTTAATTGCAAGTTGGTACATCGTTGATCGTTGAAAGTTATAAGTCAGGCTTTATGCCGGATGCTCGGATTGTTGGGAATATGAGTGGACATTAGCCACCCATTTTATCAGCAACAAGTCGATCGCACAAGGTTCTACTATGAATTAGAGCCTTAAATATATTTTAACCATTATTAGCATTAAGAAACAAACTAAACTAGATTGAAACACCAAATGTTGCATTCTTACACTATTCATATATGTATGTACATTTGGCCAGCCGATTGCTTGCTGTTTCAACTATCCATACGTGTGCGTTTGTGTGTGTGTGCGGTAGTACTCTCATAGTATTAAGTGGGTACCTTTTTAGGGTTCCGTAGCCAAATGGCAAAAAATGGAACCCTTATAGATTCGTCATGTCTGTCTGTCTGTCCGTCCATCCGTATGTTACAGCTTCTTTTTTCTGAAACTATAAGAGCTGTACTGTTGAAACTTGGTAAGTAGATGTATTCGGTGAACCGCATTAAGATTTTGACACAAAAATAGAAAAAGAACTAATATTTTACATAGGACTGAAACTCAATTTTTTTTTCTTCTTACCTATAGGTACATGTTGTGTGGCAATGGATAGGTCTTCAAAACTGATAGTGAGGTTTCTAATATTTTTTTTTTCTGAACTTAATAGTTTGCGCGAGAGACACTTCCAAAGTGGTAAAGTGAGTGTCCCCCCCCCCCCCCTGTAACTTCTAAAATAAGAGAATGATAAAACAAAAAATATATGCAAACTAACAACGATAATTGGTTTGAACGAGATCTAGCAAGTAGTTATTTTTAATACGTCATAAATCGTAAACCGCAATTTGCTTTCATTTAATCGATTTATTCCATTCTAATACCAAAAACTAATACCACTGGTATTTGTTTCAACTCATATTTTTTTTCTATTCCGAACCGATACCATTGTTTAAACTAATACCAAAACAAGTTCAAAGATATAAGGTACAGTCAGTAAAAATGCTTTGTATGTAAATATAAGACCTTTAATTGAAAAAAAAAACAGATAACTCCAAAAAAATCAAATTTTGTTAGCAAACGTCTTGTTCAATGATAAAATATCACTTACCTAAATAATCAACTTTAATATAATTTTAGTTCCTCTCTATACCTGTATAATATTTTTTTTGCAAAAACATCAAACAGGAAGAATTTACTTACAATCTAAAAATTACAAAATATCTCAAAAAATTAACTCTTAATTTATATTGAAATTTATCTGACATAGTTATTATTAGACAGGTACGTAATTATTCACGTCTACCTATCTCATAACAACTATGTCAGGTAAATTTTTAACAAAAATAAATCACTTTTTATCTAACAATTGTAAAATAATCACAAGAAAATCAACTTTTTGTATAATCTAATCAGTCATTCATCACCTACATAGCAATGAATCAGCATTTTTTTTTGCAATAATATCTAATATGAAAAATTCACTTTAAATCTAACAATTATAAAATATCACAGAAAATCAACTTTTTGTATAATCAAATCAGTCATTCATCACTTACATAGCAATGAATCAGCAATTTTTTTTGCAATGAATTCTAACCTTACCTAACAATGTAAAATTTCACAGAAAATCAACTTTTTGTTTAATCAAATCAGTCATTCTTCACCTATATAGCAATGAATCAGCAATTTTTTTTTTGCAAAAACGTCATATATGAATAATTCACTTATAATCTAAGAATTATAAAATATCACAGAAAATCAACTATTAGTATAATCAGCTAAATGACGTGTAAATAATTTCTTATATTTCAACAATTAGTAGCTAAACCCTTAATTTTTCTAAGCAGTGACCTACGGAGATTTTGTTTTTGAGGAGTTGGTCAGTTACGTATGTGATCCACGAATTTTTCATAATAGTTGTCTGTGCACATCGTTTTGCGGGGGGTGCGTTTAATTTATATTGAGTAACAACCACTATTTGTAAATCTGCGTCCTCTTTCAGCACGTTCAGAAGCTGATATAAATTAGCATTCTTTGGCACAGCCGAGTTTAATTTCTTATGCCAAGATTCTACGGCATTTGTGGTCGATGGCGTTCACCATGAACGCACCAAATGTCTACAAAACTCTCGTTCTCTAGCCATTGTGACACCATGTAGTCATTAAATGTTTGAATGGCGTCAGTATCAGGACAGTCTTCCATTATGTAGCACCATCCTTCTGATATGAATTTACGAGGAAGTAAAGGCAGTAAAGCTGAAAGTCTTACATGTCTTTGGGTGATAGCATCTTTTGTCAGATCCAACTGTTTTGCTTTTTTCCATACATTTTTGGAATAATGAAAGTAGCATCCTTTAATCACAACTGACGGAAAAACAATTGTAATGGCGTTCATTGCGGCTAGTTCAAAATCTGTTAAAAATTTTACGGGTTCCCATCCAGGAATGTTTTGTTTCAAAATTTCAAATAATTTTTTGTATGTTTCTTCTGTTTTTTTGTTAAGTAAAACATAAATAAGAGGAACTATACGAGTGTGATCTTCGTCACTTTCCAGATCTCCGTGGATAGTATATAACTGCACAAAAGGCTCAGGGGTGCAATCGAATGTTCCGTCGCTTTCAAAAAATTTAATGCTCGGAATTTTCTCTAGTTGATTTGGACTGACCAAGATTATTATTCGGGTATTGGAAGACTCATCTTTATAATCGTAAAACAAAAAATCTCTAAATTGTAATGGAACTTCTACTTCATCAATTGATTTACATATAATTTTTTACACCAGCTGCGTTGTTTCTTGCATAATACAATTTTGATTTGATGTTTGCAAACGATGGGATATTTCTCACCAAATCTGATTCAGTAGCGCAGAATTGTGATTTGAATTTGTTATATATGTTTGGTATTGGGGCGAAATCAGACTTCATCACTTTATCTCTTAAATCATCCAGCTTTTTTGCCATTACATTTTTGAATTCATCGGGCTCGCAGCTATGATTTTTCTCATTGGAAATATTGCCATCCTGTGAGGACAACAAAATAGCTTTAGCAAAATAGTTTTCGGATAAAAATACATATTGAAAGACGGAACACTAACTGTCTTATTCATAATATAACGCTTACCGAAGGTATAAACCTTCATTAGTTAAAACATGTTTTAAGGTGGATGCTCCAGGGTGGCCCGCAAAATTCAAATTATCGTAAGTTTTTTGCAATTTGCAGCTCAGTATGGGATAGTATGGTAAATAGAAACTACCTAGTCTTTTTGAACAATTTGTTGAATTTGTTATCATGCAATCTGGGAAAAGGCGGCAAAGGCCGTTGCCGTTAATACTTGTAATTCTGGTGAAGTACCACACCACCGACTAAATTAATTATAAAAGCAGCCGTTTCTTTGGAAAAACTGTACCATTTACGAAATTCTTCGTCATCCAGATAAAATGCATCGAATCTCTGCTAATACAATTTTATACGCGAACAACCACAAT
The DNA here is from genome assembly GCA_951640165.1 of Pseudoips prasinana. Classification (NCBI taxonomy): domain Eukaryota; kingdom Metazoa; phylum Arthropoda; class Insecta; order Lepidoptera; family Nolidae; genus Pseudoips; species Pseudoips prasinana. The sequence goes on from OX621254.1 coordinate 15,247,927, forward strand.
GCTATGTAGGGATTTTAAAGTAGGTATTTTAAAACTAACTGACTGACATTGTAAACCGAACGTCAAACATGAAACAACTGATCGATGTCGGCCATTTGTTTCCCTTTTTTTTTGTTTATCTAGTGTTTTTTTTTTACTCTTGCTATTCCAATTCACTTTTGACAATGGCAGAATTGTCGACAACGGCATCGGTACTAATTGCCATTTAAAGAAATAGAATAGAATTGATGTCGGCCATTTTATTGTTAACGAACGTTTAAAGAAGGGTCATGGCTTCTTTAAATCAAATTAACTTTAATGGAGAAATAAAGAGTGGTTTTTACCTCTAAAATACGATTATGAATACCATTTTTTTAACAAGCTTCCTACAAAGGCCTTATAAAGCTCCACTAATCCATTATAAATAAGCCAGTTAAACTCTATGTAAGAAGTTGGTAACATACCTTTATCTGTAAAGATCCACTGCACTCTTTAACATTCACACATCTCCAATGGGTCCATCCATTTTTATTTTCCCTTTTTTTGTGTACTGGTAACCAGCTCTCATTAAAACCAAGCCACCATTTCTTGTTATGAAAGTCAAGCTTCCTGTTTTTCCCGAAGATGTTGAGGGCTGATTATCAGCTTCCTCAGACATATCTAAAAAAATTATATATTGTATGTAACTTTTACATTTGATTGGATTATGATAAAAAAAATCAAATAATAGGTATTTTAAATAACACTAATTTTAATAAAGAGAAGTAAATTATACAAAAGAACAAATTAATATACTCACTTAATAAATAAAAATCACTGTCACTCTGATACCAATACGCCACCGCCACCGCACGGAAATGTACTGAGGAATTTATGTAGATAAAATTTCTCTCCGAGTCAAAGCACAACATTCCAGTCACACTTGACTCTGATTGGTTGTTTCGAATTTTGGAACAATAGAGCAAACTCACCCTTTCTCGCAGGTAAAAAAAATAGCAAGATGATTCACTAAAACTACTCTTACCTATGCTAACCTTTGTAAAAATATTGGAGTGAAGTGAATTTGGAAAGTTTTAAGCATTATATTACGATTACATAAAAATATTGAAAAACAAATTTACTTTGATTAGGTTTGACTGCGCTGACTGTACCAAATTCAAGTTGTTGGTATTCGTTCGTACATTAAATTAAATTGTTTAAAAAGTGGTATCCGTTCGGAATAGAAAAAAAATATGAGTTGAAACAAATACCAGTGGTATTAGTTTTTGGTATTAGAATGGAATAAATCATTTAATCAACTGAAATACTTGTTGCTACGGAACCCTTCATGGGCGAGTCCGACTCGCACTTGGCCGGTTTTTTTTAGATACCTGTGTCGTTACTACTTCAATATTGTGTTGCGGATTACAGAATATTTTTTAGGTGACCTGATCCTGACAAAATCTACTGTGTTATTAAGATTCCTCAATTCAAAATATGGTCTTGATTCATAAATAGCTGTCGAGTAACTACAACAGACTCGGAAATGAACCAATTCATATCATGGCAGTACGAACCCATGCTGGTACGAACTACTGCCATGATAGGTTGATTTTCTTTTAGACTTACGCCTAATATCGGGTCGGGATTACCAATATGGGTTCGCACTACCCTGATCCGATATGAAACCATCCATGGTTTTATTTTATTTATTTCAAAAAGACAACGCCCGCACTAGGGAATCTAATCCCTATGTCGCGGAGTACTTTACAAACATACAATATACGGACACAAATTACATCCATATTTCATATCGTATTCAATTGTTAGGTTGGATAGTTTAACATACAGATCATTAGTAATACTTAACTAAAAATACAGAAAGCTGTTTTTCCTAGCAATGATTTTCCTAGGTATAAGAATTTATATATAATTCGCAAGACATTTTTCTTTAGAAACTTAGTACTTTTTAAATATAACCAAGTGATCGTTCAAGAACAAACAAATATTTTATTATTTTACCACTCAGTATATAAGATCTAGCAAAAATAGTGAAGGTACTTATGGAGCGCTATACCCATTGAACCGAGCCAATTAAACAAAACCGGTTTGTGGAATAAGTACTGCAAATATTGTTTAGCTCCGTGAGCCTGATCCTAATATGGCAAGTTCATATTCTTATTTGTTCAGTCTCATAGTCAAATTAAGATGGGGCTGCGTTCCCGGGGCTTCCGCCTTCAGGCGCCAAGAGAAGTCCAAGGCGGGTAGGTTTAGTCAGTGCGAGTCCGACATATCCACCTGTAGACACATTTTGCGGATGACATGCGTAGGCATTCCCCCTGCCTTATAAAAATTAAGGCAAATTAAGCTACTTACCTAAGTTACGTCCACTACTTATTTATGTTACACCTTGTGTAAAAAGAGAATTCCCGACTCGGTCACTGACCCCACATCAAAATCCAGCACAAACTCTTCCACCTAGAAAGAGGACTTATGTCGCGCGAAAAAGTTAGTACGAGTAAAAAAATATTACCTTAGTATCACAAATAATGAGTACATGTAGTAAAGACTCGCCGAGTGCTCCTCTGTAACACATCTGCCAACAAGCTGTGTGATCTTCCCACTTAGCTAACGGGTCGTAAGGTGAGAGGGATGCTTCTATCGGTAGAACCACCTGGTGATCAAAATAATATGAATTTTTTGACATCTCAACTCAAACGTGCTACAAAATTTTCACTTGAATTTGCAACGCATCTTAACGAGAAGGGCACCATTGGGGTTAAGCTTTGTGAGTAAAGTTCGCCCGAAGAGACCTACCTATGTCATTTATTGTTTTATCATTTTCAGTCATGAGAAAATTGAAATTTTCTTATGCATCATGTGCGATAGTACCCTTGATTAAGCAATTTTATGGAGCTTATGTGTTAATTCTAAGCATAACCTGTCTCCATTCTAAATTAAGTACATCCAAATTCACTATTGCGTTTTTGGTAATATTAACATTTATAATTTTAATAGTGTAGTTGCAACATCGCGGCGCTTAGCGCTAACTAAATACGAGTTTATTTTTCATACCTACCACATCCTATAGGAGGCGCACGCGCAGGCGCGTGTCCCTGTTCATAACTAACAATATAATATTGTACATAGCTGTAGTTGTTTATTTCTAAAATATATACCAGCTTAAACGTATACCTCTTGTAATATAAAAAAAATATAAGTACGCTATGATTATTCAGAAATACACAATCGTATTTCGTACCATACAGCACATTGGAAGTTTCACTCTCTGGGTTCTTATAGCTAAAGAACTCCCTGCTTTACAGTAGGATTGTGCATACGTCACGGCCATGAATCCACGGACTTATAATAATAAAAAAAAATCAGCGATGATTTATATTGTCCCGTCCATGTTTCCGTTGCGTGTCCGCAGATGGTTTGACGTCACTCGTCTGATATCTTGTAACAATGCTGCCTCCTTATAGTGTGCCCACCTTGCAGCCGTCAAACGATATTTATAATAATTATTATAAGTACTGGGAAATTATTCACACACGGCCATCTGATCCCATACTAAGCAGAGCTTGTACTATGGAAACCAGATAACTGATACATCTATACATATAATAAAATCGTAGGAAAGTCACAACTGTACATTGAATATTTTTAAAAAGGATATTTGGGGCGTGATCTACTATCGATATCGCAGCCAAAAATATAGTTTTTAGAATTTTTGTCTGTGTGGCTAAACTCAAAAAGTACTGCATGGATTTACTTCAAATTTTGCATGAATATTAGGTACTAAGAGGTCGGATCAACGTATAGGCTATACATAATATCATCACGCTATCACCTACGGGGGAGGAGCTGTGATAATTTATAAAATTTAACGCGGGTAAAAACGCGGGGCACAGCTAGTAACATATACAACAAACAGACATGTTCAGGTACACGAATATCTGTCCCGGGTGGGAATCGAGCCCACGACGACGTGCGGCGTGTAAGGCAAGTAAGTAGGTAACTATAATATTTTTCTAACCACGTCAACCAGCCCGTCAATATCTGCTGAATTTGCCGTCAAAAGTGCAATATTTTCTCTACAAATCGTAATTAACATGGGTAAATAAATTTAGATAAAGTAAATAATACATTTAGATACACCACAATTTTGTTAGGCACATCCAGCTACCCCAATCTGTCAAATTTCATTTATAGATTTTCAACTTTATTACATAAGCTTAAGGTTCACTTTCTATTGGGGAAATTTGACAGATTGGGGTAGCTTGATGTGCTGGCGTCTGTATCTAGATATCCAGTAGTACAACTAAGTACCTACTGCTAATATTTGATGAGCAGCTCCATACCATTCTAATCTTGTCTGGAGAAGGCTATCGGGCGGTATCCTATTTATATAAAATTGTTGAAAAGGTTGTTCAAGTTCAAGTCTCACGACCCTGCCTCTATACAAGATGTAACATAAATAGTTGACGTAAGACCTTAACCTTAATATGCCTATGAAACTGAACAACGTGTAACAAACACAACAACGTGCAAAAAACATAAAATAAATATTATCTGCCCTTACAAGAATATCGATTAGTTGATGCGTCTTATGGGCCGAAAAAAAATACTATTCGTGTTTTACTTAATTTTTTACGTTTTTTTGGTGAAATAGCATTTCTTAAGTTACGTCCACTATTTATTTTACACCTTCTTCCTGGGCTATCGAGGAAATATGGAAATGTTATTGATTCACATTGAAACATATCATAATATCAGCGGTGGACTGGAGCCTAAACTAGGAAAATCCTGTATTTCAGGACTCCAGGACACTCACCCGCGGTTAAAAGATTATTTTACCTATGTTATTTTATGAATGAATGATTATTGGTGTTGTGTATGAGCAAAAAGAAAGAGTAAAAGTACATGTTTTGACTTATTTTACTATGGTCAAAAGAGCTTCTGTGTCACTATAGGTTAAGGTCATCAAATAACTTTTCTTATTAATTTAATTTCTCGCTTGAATGTTTATCACGGGCATCGCAGAGATTACGTATGTATGAGCAAAAAGAAAGGGTAAATGTACATGTTTTGACTTATTTTACTATGGTCAAAAGAGCTTCTGTGTCACTATAGGTTAAGGTCATCAAATAACTTTCCTTATTAATTTAATTTCTCGCTTGAATGTTTATCACGGGCATCGCAGAGATTACGTATGTATGAGCAAAAAGAAAGGGTAAATGTACATGTTTTGACTTATTTTACTATGGTCAAAAGAGTTTCTGTGTCACTATATGTTAAGGTTATCAAATAACTTTTCTTATTAATTTAATTTCTCGTTTGAATGTTTATCACGGGCATCGCAGAGATTACGTATGTATGAGCAAAAAGAAATGGTAAATGTTCATGTTTTGACTTATTTTACTATGGTCAAAAGTGCTTCTGTGTCACTATAGGTTAAGGTCATCAAATAACTTTTCTTATTAATTTAATTTCTCGCTTGAATGTTTATCACGGGCATCGCAGAGATTACGTATGTATGAGCAAAAAGAAAGGGTAAATGTACATGTTTTGACTTATTTTACTATGGTCAAAAGAGCTTCTGTGTCACTATAGGTTAAGGTCATCAAATAACTTTTCTTATTAATTTAATTTCTCGCTTGAATGTTTATCACGGGCATCGCAGAGATTACGTATGTATGAGCAAAAAGAAAGGGTAAATGTACATGTTTTGACTTATTTTACTATGGTCAAAAGAGCTTCTGTGTCACTATAGGTTAAGGTCATCAAATAACTTTTCTTATTAATTTAATTTCTCGCTTGAATGTTTATCACGGGCATCACAGAGATTACGTAAATACCTATACTCTTGACCTTGACCCATTTCTCAAGGCGTGTCCGTGTAAAATCATAATTATTCATGTATTGAGTTATATCGGAACTCGTAGAATAAAGTTGAGCAGGACTAGATAGCCAAGACCATAACGTCTTAGCTATCTAGTCCTGCGAAGTTGTTGGTATGAAGGCGTGTGCATTAATGACCCTTCCATGCTTTAATATCAATCATTTTTCCTTTTCGACCTGTCCGCATAACAACCCATAACGTTTGAATAGCCTATAAACATTCAAATAAACAACAATAGCGCCGTTACCTGTTCTTGGTCCCTGAACTTCCACCTGAGGTACTCAGCGCGGTTGATAACCCTTCCCCTTCCGCCAGCATACATGTACGCTGCAAACTCCTCCCTGATCAGCTTCTCTGCCGCCATCATACCACCTTTAGTGTATGTTTCGAGTAGAAGGCCACCTTATAGAAAGTAAGAAAAAAACTTTAATAATATTGGAACTATTGGAAAATTACAATACAATTATTTTAATTATTTTTTTTGGGATTTTCGCTCCATTTCTGTAAAGCACTGCTGAAGCAGAATTTCCCAGAGAAGAATCTAGGGGAATCTAGGACATAAAGCTATAAAAATATGTAACTAAAATAAGCGATTCTAACCGTTTGCACATGCTTAATTTAGCAGATAATTTCCAATTAGGAATTCAATTACTTTAGTTGTTTTTTACGAGCGTTAACTTCGTGAAAACTTCATAACCTAGTTCATTTTCATTCACCTAGTTGATTAGGGAACCTATCACTTTTCCCTATATTTTTTATTCCAATTTCATTTTACGAAAGCTATTGGCCGTCGTCTTTCTTGCTATACCTAAGCAATATCAAGGGGGCTACCGGCTAAGTCGCCGAACATCGGGATAGTGATTGGCGTTCAAATAAATAAAGGTTAAAATGACTTAATCAATCGTTAAATCGGCTTCCATGAGCACATGTGACGTCATAAAGGGTTCAGAATCGATTTTCAACGTCGAAGCCGCTTTAACGATTGATTAAGTAATTTTTAACCTTTATTTATTTGAACGCCGATCACTATCCCGATGTTCGGCGACTTAGCCGGCAGCCCCCTGACATATTTTAAGATCATCGAGTAAAGTTAGGTTTAATATGACATCGATATTATTCTACCGAACTATATTTCGCCGATTTACAAAATAACTTTTTGCTATTGGCCCAAGCCTCTTTTTAACTTTTTTCATTGGCCAAATAACTTGTCATATTTTCACCATACTAAATCAACATTTCACACAATTTCAAAATTAAATTAAAACAGTGCCCATAAATAGTCAATATGTTGTGCTACAAAATTGATTGACACATACGAATCGTTTCAAAACCCACCTGTGCAGCCCCTTGTAAATCCACACTGTTGTTATGGGGTTTCAACCTCGGCTATTTACTGGCGTATAGATGCATGAGAAGTACATCGATAAGAAAGTCAACCAAGGATCATAAAGAGCGATGGTGGTCGCGGCGCGTTCATATAGGGTGCTATTGAGGCTCCCAAGATTTTGCAGCGCGTCAGATATGCATGTGTAGGCGACAACTGATCGTTTCGATACAATTATCCGCAAGAGAACCGCCTCCTTGATGCATCGCATTCGAGGGAGCACCAATGGCATCCTTTGCATTATCTGCGAGAGACCTGACTGTCCACTACTGGGGCATTGGACACGTTTGCACTGCTGCGTGTCAAGTGCACCAGGTGGTGGACGGAAATTTTTAAATTAATGTCTAACACACTAACATAGTGTAAGTTATTATAATACTAACAATTACTAAAACTATATGGATCTATACTGTCCGAAATAAATAATAATAAAAAATTATACTTATAGTAAAACCCCTGCCATGGAAGTTTCGTAGATCTACAATTCCATGTTGTTTAAAGAAAATTTGCATAAAAACTGTGTCCACAATAATAAATTACCTTTCTTATAATCAGCAAGTTTGTAGAGCACTGTGTGATCCTCACTACTTGGCTGGGAGATGACTCGATCGAGAACTGAACCTGCACCCTGCACGCCACCCGACGATATCAACTTGCTCAAGGCTTCACCCATTATTTAGGCTCTGCAAAAGGATGTATAAATGTAAATAACATTTAAAACTACATAATTACAGTTAAAAATACGGTCTTATGTATTTTTAACTGTAATTATGTAAGTTAAGTATGGTTGAAAAAAGACATGCTATGGGACCATTCGGAAAGGTTTCCCTAGCAATTTAATTTAAAAAAATAAACTGTTCACATATATACAACATGTAACTTAATTAACGCACATCCTGGAAATAGTTTGTTCAGAATCGTTTACTGAATCCATAAATCATTTTTAATATAAATATTTTTTTATTCCAAAATAATTAAAACTACGGAAATTATTGTCATATTAACCCTGTACAGTCAAAACAACTTGAAATGGATCATAAGCCAAAGTAATAAGACTTTTAAATTACAGTTTTATTTGTATTCATACAAATTCCACCATTCAATACAAAATAAAGTAACTAAACTTTATTCCAAGAAACGAATTTAGTTAATAACAATGCATATACATGTTAAATTAATAATTCAGTGTATGTATTATTATTACAACATAATATTCTAAATGGGGTGTTTGAGGGTGTGCGTTAATTACGTTACAAGTTGTATATAATCCAATCTCTGTGTCGCGGGGTACTTAACAAACATATAATAGACGGACACACATTACATCCAGATTCAGAACAACTATTTATGGGTCACACAAATAGATGTCGGGACAAAGATTCGGCATTTTAATATACTGATGCTAACATGACATTAATTAAATATAAATTTATTATTTTTATTTATTTATTGTTGCCAAAATAATTGCCGTTTCGACGGCACAGATTAGAGCGAAACATGGTTGGCTTTTTAAGAATGACTGGAAGTACCTACCTGTTCTAAGTTGTCGTCATCAGAAGGTAGGTTGCCGAGGTACAGACGCGTAGACGCAAGCACATCCAGCTACCCCAATCCGTCAAATTTATTTTATATACTTTCAACTTTATCACAAAAGCATAAGGTTCACTTTCAATTGCGGACATTTGACAGATTGGGGTAGCTCAGGCTTAGGTACAGACGCCAGCACATCAAGCTATCCTGATGAAAGCTCCCCTCCCCAATTGAAAGTGAACCTTATGCTTATGTGATAAAGTTGAATAAAAAATAATAATAAAATTAATAAAAGATAAAAAAGATATAATAAAATTGATAAAAGAAATTTGATAGATAGGGGTAGCTGTACGTGCCGGCGTCTGTACACAAAGGGGAGACTTCTGAACCCCCCATGGAATGAGATTGGGGGGTGATATTCATGGCCAAGCAGCTCAACTTTAGAATCAATGTATCGAATAGAACCATGGCGTATTTACTAAAGCGACCAAAGTGATACTTACCTACTTTGTATTGCAGGCGATATTCGACTGAGTTTCTTCATCACTTGAATCTTGTAACTCATATTTTCACGGTTTGTCCATAAATAAAACATCATTTTAATCAGCTATTGAAAAGGGTATATAGGTATTTCAGAATACATGGTTACTGCCTACCTGGCTACACAAAAGGTCGAAATTGAATGTATTAAATAGGGAGGTACTTGGCCGCTAATTGGGCCACTGGGTCAGTAAGAATTTGGGTCAACATTTGATAGTATAAAATCAGTACCGAAGTACCTTCACAGGTTTCATCAAAAGATGCACTTAAAAAGGATTTCATACACTCATCTAACTCTCTAACTAATAAAAACTCTGATGTCATCGTCACTGTAGGCACATACAGTTAAAGAACACCGATAAAGTTAACCGAACCCGGAACATTTTATTCTTTGACCAGAACTCATAAAATAAATACACAGAGATTAAGGAAATGCTTCACTCCGTTTCATATATATGCAAAAATATCAATTAATATATAATTTAGAGCTGAAATTCCTGTACTAATAACCACTCTCCATTGTATTATTTGTGCGAAGATAAACAGTTCGTAGTTGCCATAGGAACCGCCAATATGGCGTCGTAAGTCGCTATCAAAGTAACATGGAAGTAATTATGTAGATTCTCCTTGACTAGAGAAGACTTCTTCTGTGAGAATTACCTACACTGACACAATACTACATATACTTACACAAAATTAATAAGGTAGGGTATTCAATACCAATTGGTAGTAGGTATATGTAACTGTAAATTATTAAATCCTGGGTTTAAATCCCGTTATTCCCAAATATCTTCTTTCGGCTGATCTGAGCGGCTGATATGATGATGATTCCCAAAAATTGTTATTGAATTGACATTTTTGGTGAAAAAAAACTATCATTTCCACGACTGGGAGTTCGCAGTACTACGTCCCCGTGCCTCGCAGAGCCCGCGCCCTCTGTCTCCCTCCCTGTTTTGATGGTCTGTTCACATCCCAATGAAGACGAGCCAGCTACGCAGGTTATAGGTATTATAGAGCAAAAGTGAGTGAGCAGGTCAAGGGCAACCCACAGCTCTCCCCGGGTGCGTGTCCCGACCACCTGGGACACGGCGCAAAAGGGGGGCACCGGAGCAGCATACCCGCGTTCCCGGGGCTCCCCCTATCAGGCGCCAGAAGAAGTCCACGGCAGGTTAGGTTTAGTCGGTGCGAGTCCGACATACCCACCCGCAGACACTTTTTGCTTTTGGCGGGTGGCATGAATTAGCATTCCCCATGCCTTATCAAAAAAAAAAAAAAGGGCAAATGCACTGTCTGTGAATCGACACGGGAGATATTGGTGGTATCATAACGTGCTTTAGAGGTATAGACTAGTCCCTCCCTCTTACCCACCACTGCAACTCCTGTAAGCCAGGATCAACAGTGGCACACAATGAAATGACACTGAGCGGTGAGGCTCAGACATGTCCCGGGGAATCGCTTTAACTGTCTTGGATCCCGCAACGAATTTAATCAGAATCAACGAATTTAGAGGTATGGAGACGTAACAATGCCTATTTCCAATCTCCCCTCTGTAACTAGGCGCTTTTGTTGTATAAAAATCCCAACATCACTTTTCGGCCTGACCCGAGAACCCAGGACCTCATTATCTGTGGTTGAACACGCTACCGCTAGACCAACTTGGCCAATAGATGTGCGATTAATGTTTGCGAAAAAAAACTGTTCTGCTACTCACCATAGTTCGAATAGACGCTTGTGCGACACATTGGAGCTCAACATCTAGCTAATGCGACAAAATATATATTTCTATTCAAATTCATCTGTACGAGTATATCTGATGGCCTCTTTTACTTTACCTTTTCACGATATGAGTAGATTATGTTAGGTTACAAATGCGACCCCGACAGAAATGGAAAGTTCTGTTGTCGTTCACTCATGAAGAGATTATTGGTTAATTCGACCAATCGTTTGTCGCACTATGTCGAGAAGTCACAGAAAAAAATTGCGTTAGTTAAACATCCCTTTGTCGAGCTTACGTAGTACAAGTAGCTATACGTATGTATTTACAAAAAGTTTCGGAACAAGAGGGAGTAAGTGAAATGAATGAACCTATTTTATATAAAGCAGGGTAATGCCTAACAATCCACCTGTACCAGGTGGATGCGCAGGCCACCCGCAAAAAGTGTATGCGGGTGGGTTTATTTATTTTATGTATTTATTTATTACAGATATCTTATTGCTAACAGATAATTCCAAGCACCGACTAAACCTAACCTGCCGTGAACTTCTCCTGGCGCATGATAGGGGGAGCCCCGGGAACGCGGGTATGTTGCTCCGGTGCCCCCCTTTTGCGCCGTGTCCCAGATGGTCGGGACACACACCCGGGGAGGGCTGTGATTTGCCCTCCCCAATTGCCTACTCCTGCCAGTAAGGCACAGCAACTACGCCACAAACAGTTCGCTGTCTTCCCGGGGCTGCTTGCACGTGGCGCCAGTAGAGGAAACTTCTCATACTGCCGCCGCAGCCCTGAGGGGAGTAGGGCCAAGTAGCGGTCGGCTCGCTCCCGATCCCGCTCGGCGGCCTCCTTCTGGAGCATGACTGCTTCGCAGAAGGAGACCACGGCGTCCCAAATGGTGGAGTCGTCTGCCAGCATCGCATAAACGATTACTGGCAGCGAAAGATCCCGTCCGATCTCAGCGATCAGGACTCGCCTTTCGGCCTCCCAGGCCAGGCACTCTTCCAGCGTATGCTGGGAAGAGTCCAGGTCGCTACCGCAGTGGTAACACCGTGTCGTCGCTTCTCGGCCGATCCGACTCAGGTACTCACCGAAACACCCGTGTCCGGTGAGCTACAATGGAGCCCACAAATAGAAAAACTGTCCGGCAAATTAAGTTCTGCATCATATGCAGTGAAAACTATTAGACGGCTGACTGATGTTGACACAGCTAGAATGGTTTATTTCAGTTATTTTCATAGTGTAATGTCCTATGGAATTCTTCTCTGGGGTAGCTCTGCTGACATTAACACCATATTTATATTGCAAAAAAGAGCTGTAAGAGCTATCTATAATCTTGGCCCGAGAGTGTCTCTAAGAGAAAAGTTCAAAGAGGTCAACATTCTAACTGTACCATCTCAGTATATAATTATATGAAAACTTACTATATGTGCATAAAAATATCGATTCCTTCTGTAAAAGGGGCGATACACATAATGTAAATACTAGATATAAGAATAATCTCATATTGCATACTACCCGTCTCCACAAAATAAGTAACTCTTTTATGGGGCAATGTATAAGATTCTATAACAAACTTCCCAATGATATAAGAGAATTGTCTACGAATAAGTTTAAAAGAATTATTAAAGCCAAATTGTGTAGTAGGGCATAATTATTACAAAATTTCTGATTATTTAAGTGATAAAAGTGCTTGGGATTGAGTTGTTCTGAGTCAACACACATGATTGTATTTAATCGTAAGTATATTTTATTTTAAAAAAGGATTCCTACTGAGTTTTCTGGCAGTGTTTCTCAGTAGCTGCCACGTCATGCACTGCACGGTAGGGTAAAAAAAATATGACGATTCCACATAAATGTAAAATTTTTACGGAATAAAGTACCTTTGACTTTTGACTTTTTGACTTTTATCTGAGTCAGTCTGTAGGTGTCGTAACCCTCCCTCCTCCCCATCCAGGCCTCGAGGTAAGGCAGGATGGCCAACGGCACGCTGGCGCACGTTCCGCGGCAATTCAACCCGCGCGCGCCTCTGTGAAAGTACGCGCCGGTGTGCATCCCGCATATAGACAATGAGCGTCTGCTCTAGCGCCTCACCGCTCTCCCGGCGGACGCGGATGGTTTCGGTGTAAACCGTCGCGTCAACTGCCGCCAAGAGATCAAACGGCGGGAGGCGCGCCAGGAGTATCGCCGTCTCAAAGGATACCGTTCGGTATCCTTGTGCGATCCGTATGGCGGATCGTTCGTCTGATCGGACGAAAAATTAATTTAGAGAATATAATAAAACTACGGGATTATTTCTTATTTTTATAATGTTTATATTATTTTTTCATAATATACCTATGTGTAGAAAATCATCATCACACATCCAGATACACAGCGTCTGTTGGTGGGCATAGTTAATCTCAAATCTAAAACTATAGCGTTCAATATCACAATACTTACTGAATACGTCCAATATCATAAAACAGACCTATACCTATGCAGACCACGTTTTTTAAGCGCGTCGTTGACGCGCGTTTGAAGCGATACACACGCGCGTTAGCATCGCGTTTGTATCGATAGAAACAACAACAAACTTGCCCTGTAGGATAAAAGCGCACGTTTAAAAAACGTGGTATGCATAGGCCCTTCATCATATCAGCCGAAAGACGTCCACTGCTGGACAAAGGCCTCCCCCAAGGATCTCCACAATAGCCGGTCCTGCGCTGCCCGCATCCAGCGGCTTCCCGCGACCCGCACAAGATCGTCGGTCCACCGTGTAGGAGGCCTGCCCACGATGCGTCTTCCGGTTCGTGGTCGCCACTCGAGAACCTTTCTGCCCCATCGGCCGTCAGTTCTACGAGCTATGTGCCCTGCCCACTGCCACTTCAGTTTGGCAATTCTTTGGGCTATGACGGTTACTTTGGTTCGCCTGCGGATCTCACCATTTCTGATTCGATCTCGCAGGGAAACTCCAAGCATAGCCCTTTCCATTGCTCTTTGGATGACCTTGAGCCGCCTGATAATATAGGCCCTAGCATAGGCCCTTAATGCGTCTAATTTTACAACAATTAACTTGAGTATAGCGTCCATATCAGACTGTCCATATTATTATGTCCATATGTGACACGTGTGGCGTAGGGGCTAAGACAGTCGCCTCGCCGCTTCGTGTCGCGGTTTCAAGTCCCGCACAGGACAACTATTTGTGTGACACATAAATAGTTCTTCTGAGTCTGGATGTTTGTGTCCGTCTATCCGTCATATTCATGATTGTAAAGCACGCCGCGAAACAGGGATTAGATTCCCTAGTGCGGGCGTTTTCTTTTAAAAAAAACCGTGTGGTGTCGTGGGAAACCAGATAGGTACGAAGTTCCTTATTATAAAATAATATTAATTTGAAGTTCTATTCGAGGTATTAAGAAAATAATTATTCGGGTCGAGAGCGACTATAGGCTAGGGTGACCGTTTATCATCACGTGGTCCGTATTTTTTCAATAGGCTACGGTGACCCCTGAACTTCGTATACTTGTTTGGTATTGAGAGCGTCCATAAGCTACGATGACCGCTTTACATTGCGTGGTCCGTATACTTGTTTGATGTCGAGAGCGTCCATAGGCTAAAGTGACCGCTTAATATAGTATACTTGTTTGGTGCGAGAGGGTTAATAGGCTACGGTGACCGCTTAACGTCGTATACTTGTTTGGTGTCGCGAGCATCCATAGGCTACGGTGACCGCTTAACATCGTATACTTGTTTGGTGTCAAGAGCGTCCATAGGCTACGGTGACCGCTTAACATCGTATACTTGTTTGGTATCGAGAGCGTCCTTAGGCTACGGTGACCGCTTAAGATCGTATACTTGTTTGGTGTCGAGTGCGTCCATATGCTACGGTGACCGCTTAACATCGTATACTTGTTTGGTGTGGAGAGCGTCCATAGGCTACGGTGACCGCTTAACATCGTATACTTGTTTGGTGTTGCGAGCGTCCATAGGCTACGGTGACCGCTTAACATCGTCTACTTGTTTGGTGTCAAGAGCGTCCATAAGTTACGGTGACCGCTTAACATCGTATACTTGTTTGGTGTCGAGTGCGTCCTTAGGCTACGGTGACCGCTTAACATCGCATACTTGTTTAGTGTCGAGTGCGTCCATCGGCTATAGTGACCGCTTAAGATCGTATACTTGTTTAGTGTCGAGTGCGTCCATCGGCTGTAGTGACCGCTTAAGATCGTATAATTGTTTGGTGTCGAGAGCGTCCATAGGCTACGGTGACCGCTTAACATCGTATACTTGTTTGGTGTGGAGAGCATCGTTGTATGTTCAAGTTGTATATTAAGAAGTATAACTTCTAACGCGTGTACATAAGTACACACAAGTTTTTTTTTTAATAAAAATATATGTATTATGCATATCCTCGATCAATTAATAATTGATTAATCGGCTCTGTTGCGCCATCTTGTGAGTAAAATAATAAAAAAAAATCATGTTTTCTTATGGAACGACGGTATGAGATGGCGTGATCAAAAAATAGATTTATGCTATATAGTTACTTTCACAATCGGGGGACGGTTTAACAACGCTGACTCGATTGGTGGCAACGATGGCTCCTAAAGAATACATTAGTATTATTAAACCAAAACAAAACTGTTAATGCTACTTGTACCGCCATCTATGGCATTAAGTTCATAACACGTTGTGTTACTGTAATATACTGACACAACACTACCTCCCAATGATATTTAAATAAATAACCATTTGTTATAATACGTTAAGTAGGTATTACACCATTTCATTTACAGATAACCTTTTGAAATATCTCGCAATAATTCCCACAAAATATGAATCAAATTAAATTAGTGAATATAATCTATATATATAAAAATCAATGCCACTTTTCGTTGTAATTTTATAACTTAACAACGCCTTTACCGATTTGGCTAATTTTAGTCTTGAATTATTCGTGGTAGTCCAGGGAAGGTTTGTACGTAGAGAAAATTTAAAAAAAGTGTAAAATTAACATCTTTTAGCAATTTAAAATATTTTTTTGTTTGAATAAATGAACTTAATAATTATTTTATTTATTACTATGCTTTATACGTAGCGAAGCACGTACCGGGCCGCTAGTATAATATAACATTATGACAGAAATAAAAAAGTACCGTAATATGAAACAATATTCCTAGCGACATCTATACAATACCGTGTAAACCGTTACACGGTACCTATTCGTATGGCATGGAGTCGGTGACCTCGCCTCGTTTCGTCGTTGGCAGCGGGTGGGTGTGGCTTCTCTTATGCTCAATGTTTCCAGAACGCCGCGCCGTTCAAACAATAATAAAAACTGAGCGTCCTTGTCTATCGTACATTTTTCGAACTGGACTCGTACCAAGTTATTGTTATAAATCGTTCAGTTTAAGGAAGTCAAGTTTGACTTAAGCCCTAAGCTCAATCTCGATTTGGAACAGTGCAAAATATACCTACATACAAAAAAAAAGATTAATTTCCCATGTAAGAATAACGACCAGTTAGGGACAAAATGCCCTGGTTAGCGAAAGTAACAATTTTTGTGATTGACAAACGAGATTTCTTTCATTTCTGCTGTTCCATAAGTAGATAGCACCCCTTTAGTTTCCTCTGTTATTGTTACAAATTATATAAGTATAATTTTGACCACCAAACCTCCACTCAGATTATGAAATAAGGTATTTAGTAAATAATGGAATAAAATGCACTGTCATTTTCCTTTTAGGTACGGAAATAATAATACTATTAATAATATTATACTTATATTTATATTATCATTTTATTATTATTTTATTAAATGAACACTTCATTATTAAATTGTATGAAGGAAAATCTGTCCAAAATTACCAATCAGAGTTGGTAGCACTGACGCTTGTCAGAAAATCCAATGGAACCCAACGAGCGCACTTTGCGGTGTGCGAATGGCACGAGGGATAACAAAAAGAGAGAGCGATATCGGCTACGTAATCGTGACATTGCAGGGGCAAGACACGCGGGGGGCGTTACACTACCTCCCCTCCCGCCTCCCATACTTATTGTCGACTGTCAAGTCCACCTTTCCGCCCGCTCCACCCTTCAGTCCCCTTGCAAACGGCGTCACGAGATATTCATTCACGCAATGTTTTTCCAACCTACAAATAATTGAAGTTTGCCTAGTATACCTTATAAATATCAAATTATTTGTGCTGTGCTACAACTATCATATCGGCTTATGTATTTTTGCTGCATCTGTGTGATTATGACATTACCATTACTACCTCTACTACTTATGTGAGTGTACACGTAATTGTTTGTTTACTTTTGTTTAAATGATTGGTGTCAGTAACAGTGCATTTATAACCGGTCTAGTTGGTAAGCATTACCATTCTTCGCGTTACCTTTATCAACAATACTGTTTTACTTTTTCTTAGTATTTTACAGAACTTTCGATGTTTTTGTTCGTTAGTGATGGGGCAGCGCCCGCCAACTGGATGTCGATAAATAATTATTACTTTGTATCAATAAATAACATTAAAATTATAGTATATGCTATAGTCTTTTCGCCATGAGTTCCCTGACAGTTAATTTTATTTATTGATTACTACGATATATTTAGACGAATAAAAAATAAACTGGCAAAAAAAATAAAAAGAAATGATAAAAAATATTGCCTTTCGTAAATTACTAAGTAAATTATTGTAGTTATAATTAACTGTTAATAAATAAAGAAAAAAAAATAAAAAAAAAATTGTGTGTACTTATGTACACGCGTTAGAAGTTATACTTCATAATATACAACTTGAACATAGTTATCAATTTTCATACCACCTAGAACTAACGTCATGCTGTTTTTTTTACGATGCGCGCGCATCGTGCGCGCGCAAATTCACCCTCATACATTTTCATACCACCTAGAACTAACTTCATGCTGTTATTTTTACGATGCGTGCGCACGATGCGCGCGCATTGTAAATTTCACTCTCATACCACCTAGAACTAACTTCATGCTGTTGAATTTTTTGGTGTCGGTGTGCGCGCGCATTGTAAAAATTCACTCATCATTTTTCTCCATCGCGCCAACAGAAGTATAACTTCAAAAAGTATAAATCTTAAAAATGTCTAATGCCTTGAACCGAACGTCGGCCAATAGAGATAGACACTACTCATAGATTGACACGAATCCGATTCCATTTTCTTTGCCAACTCAATCGATTATATTTCGTTAGGTCGGGGAACTTATGACGAAAAGACTATAATAATTATTTTTATCAAAATAATATCGTCATTAAATGTTGAATTCAATCAACAAAAATAATCAAATAATTATTCGTAAATTGGTTATGCCTAGTGCACATAAAATGAAGAAACTAAGCATACCCATAAGGTAATACCTACCTACTTGTCGGCTTGATGTTGAAGTCGTCATGGCCAAGTTTAAGGGAGTGGTCATTTGACAGATGGTGGACAATGCGTTTCGTTGTTCATATAATTTTTCAAATGAAGTATGTGATTAAATATCGTATGCGAATCATAACTACGTTTAGTTTGCTATTGTTATTTTTGTCTTCTATTTTGTCGTGTGTTGACGGCTTATATTGCTACATGTTGTCTATAAGTAGGTATACTGTGCCAAATGTATGCAAAGAGATTTGAAACCTCCACGATGGTATGCTTTTTTAATAGTATGTAAAATTATGTATAATTTTTACCTAAACTTAAAAAAAATAGTTTCTTCTTTACCAAACATAACATTATATATTGTAGTTGTACAATATATTAAGTATATAGAATATTTATTTGATGGTTGATATTATTAACTTCAATAATATTATTTCTCGTTAACTCGTCTTCAAACAGTCAATCAGTTCGGGGAGTGCCTATTCTAATGTACTGCCGCTGCATTTTTAGTTGTCCGTTGTCCTATCTGATTTCCGTAAGTATCTTAACGTTGCTTATATCAGTGCGCACTGTTCCCGGTCTTTATTTCAAACTTCTGGCGTCTCTTAGCAGTTTACCTATAGATAATAATATATTAATTTCTGAAAACTTTATGAAACCATCTATCCAATCTGTATTTGTGGCACACCCAGGGTACGTGTTAATTCGAAACGAAAGAACTAAGAAAAGTTGCGGTGGCGTTGCTATATATCTACGATCTGACCTTCCGTACGGAATTATCAGCATCATAATATACTGGGTCTGCTGATTATCTATTTTTGAAAATCATGTTCCATCACACCAAGATGATACTTGGAGTATATTACAGCCCCAACCTACGAGTTGACTAGTTTGATTGTCTTGACTAACTGCTTAACAACATATGCCATAATAATGTTTCCGATCACTTGGTCCCGATGGGGGATATTAATACCTGCCTTGTCAAAAAATATCATCGCTCACTTAAGATACTATCATCCCTTCTGACTTCTATTAATAATTGCTCTAAGCGTAAACATTCGCAATTTCAAAGGTAGTATTGATTGGTCAAACAACTGGTCCTAAAATTGACGATAAGGTGGACGTATTTTACGACGATTTCCAAATTTATATGATCATCATTCTAACACGCCGTTTAGGGGCAAAACGGCGTGTTAGAATGAAAAAATAATCCTGCCCCGTGGATTAATGATTCTATAAAAGATTCTATGGCGGGTAGGGGTAAGGAGGAGAGGCTGATTTGATAAGTATTTCAATAATCGGGATTCTTCTTCCTTTGTAGAAATTTCTCAAGTCTAATAGCCAAATCTCCCTCTCTGGTTTCTAAAAAATATATATTTTAAATGTCCTTAACTCACACTTTCCTGCAGCCCCTTCCTGATACTTCCAGTCATTCGTGATACTCTTGCCAAATCTAACAGTTTACTGAATGTCTCACATACTCTGACTTCATATGACCCTTGTTAATTCTTACCTCTGATACTGAGGTGGAGTTCAAAAATCAATTCTTAGCATTTCATTATCTTCAGCTGGACATGATTACTCGTGCTCCAGAATTATTATTACACTTGTTTTTTGGACTTGTATGACGCTTCAGCCAAAGGGGTCAGCGTTGCCCAATTTTGGGAAGATAGAATCTAATTCTAAATATCGACACGATAAGAAGAAGATTCTCTTCCCATTTTCCCACTGTCTAGAAACAAGCACACATTATTCCTTAGTGTAAAGTCTCTGATCTATCGGCACCGTCCCACCTCTATCGTTCCGTTCCCCGCCACATTTGAAGCATAACATATAAATACTGTTTTGAAAAACCGACTGCAACAAAACTTATATGGGACGTCGAATGGACATCAGGAACACTTCTAAAGTGTCTTTCCATAAATATTACAACTTGCTCCAAGCGACAATAAGAAACTTTTTAGTGCGTAGTAACGCACGTACGCACTAGTGTTTGCAAATAGTATCAATCTGAGAAGCTGAACAGTATTATGACGAGACGTAAAAATATATTTTAAAGGCTCAAAGCATTCCGAAAAAACATAAAAAGTAAGTGATTAACACAATAAAATACCTCGTGGGACGATAATAATAGCACAAATAAACAATACAGATAAATACGGTTTAAAATCATTGAATAATAATTGCTGGCCTTTTGACCTGTTTTGGTATGCCAAAAGTATTTTGGCATTTTTGGCACCGTATCCGTACCGATTTACCCCACGAGGTAGTGACGAACGATATGAGAGGTATTGGACTCCAATGGTTCCAAAGTGCCATTCAAACCAATAATTAACAGGCTAGTTTTAGAAAATTATCAAAACTTATAAACCATATTACTAGTAACCTGCAGATCAGCAAGTCTTTTAAATAAATCTGCATCCATCCGCTCAGCAATCATCTTCAGAACTTCATTGCAGCTCCCTCTCATGCTTCGCACTATAGGGGCTAACTTTTTGCGTAAGATGGCATATAAATTATCTATGCCAGCATCCGCAAATATACATGAAGCACGAGAAAGCCAAAGTAGATCCCAGCACTCTTTCACTATACAGCATATATCTTTAAAATCATCTGAGACTATATGCCGCAGGTATTAAAAATGTGCAACACGGTTTATGGTAGGTTACTTCATTTTGTATCAGTGGTGGAATATTGGCAGATTCCTTAAGATTACTGTTATCACGTAACAGAATAATTGGGTAGGTGTTCGTTAAGGAAGCACTATGAGTGCCACTTCATTATCTGGCGATGTATGTGCAGAGCTACGATGACGATAAAACCGTAAGTTTTCGTAAAAACCCTAATATACCCGCCGCAATTTTGACAGAAATAGAAACTAATGCTAGTAATTGTAACCTGCAAAAAACTAAATACATGCAAAGACGCTGGTTTTGATACCGCCGATAACGGTTATTCTCAAGCACTCTCAATTGTAAAGATAAAGTAAGAAATGTCATATTGCAATTGTGGCATGAATGTCAAAAGTAAAAAAAGATGATCAATATATTTTAGTTATATATTTATTCACTAGCAATGCCCAGCGTTTTCACCTGCGTCAAAATAGTTTTGGCGTAAAAGAGTAACAAACATACATCTATCCTCACAAACGTTCGCATTTATAATATTAGTAGGATGTGTACCTCTAGCGGTTTTGGCAATGCACGCCGGAATAGCTCGCAGATAGTAGATTTTTTCCTACTTACTTCTCACTTTTCGTCATATTTTGACCAATTCACATAATATCTTTATAAATTGTAGCCTATGTGTTATTCTGATGTATAAGCTATATTATTGTAAAGTTTCATTAAAATCTATTAATTCGTTTTTACGTGAACGAGAAACAAACATCCATCCATCCATCCATACTAACAAACTTTCGCGTTTATAATATTAGTAGGATAGCCTTTTCGGACATAAGTATACCTTTTTTGTTATTCTGTGTGCGCTTTGGCAAAGGCCTTCCAATCTTCTCTTTCCCGCGCCTTTTCCAGTTGTTTCCAGTCCGCATTATCTTCCCATCTCCTGAATGGTTTTTCCTTTTTTCTCTTTCCCTCTATTGGGTACCACAAAGTTACTACTTTGTTCCATTTATCTTCTCTAAATCACATGGCCCGCCCATTTCGACTTTATTGATCTTAATTTCAACACTACGTCGTGGGTCTTTGTAGCTTCCTTTGACTGCCTCGTTGGTCTAGCGGTAGCGTGTTCAACCGCAGACAGTGAGGTCCTGGGTTCAAATCCCGGGTCGGGCCAAATAGTGATTTTTGGGATTTTTCCGTAAAAAGAATTTTCTCAGTATCAGCCCGAAGTCTGGAAGTTTCCGGTCATGTCGCTAGTCGTCCCATCGGATCATGAGAGTGATGAAATCGAAAGTGCCCCTGTGTTTGCGCACACACTTGTGCACTATAATATGTCCTGCGCAATTGGCTAATCTCCATCGAGACTGGCCGCCGTGGTCGAAATTCGGCCGGGAGGACATCATCATCATCAATTTTACTGTGGTTGATGCTTCGCAGGCAAGTTTGAAGTTTGGCTTGTTGAGATTTAGTAAGCGTCCAAGTCCGGTTCGGATGGGGAGTATACAAGTGTTTAACCAAGCCATACCAACCAAGCACAGAATGTAACCCACTCGAATACCACGATGTGTTCTGTTGGGTGCGGTAGCGCAATGTCGGTAGACCTCTGCTTCGCTTTAAAGACTGCACCAAGCGGGATATGGCCGCTTTTAAAATTGACCACCGTAGCTGGGAAAAGCTACGGTGATCAATTTTAAAAGCGTGTAAATAGAGTTGAATGGCGCAAACGTGTAGTGGAGGGTCGTAAGATCTGTGATGAAGCCTGGTTCGAACTACTTGCTGATAAGAGACAGAAGCGACATGAAAGCGGCTCGGCACCAACCACCGCAAACTTCTCTTGTGAGGCCTGCGGCAGGCTATGTCGCTCTCGCATCGGTTTGTTTAGCCACCAAAAGAAATGTCTCTCAGACAATGCGCCGTAAATCGTCTGTAACGGACGCAAAGATCATATATAACCAAGACATGTATTGTTTTCACTTTTATTATTTCTCTGTGTGCCCAGTATTTCTTCCATGCATGTCCTATGCGTGTCTCAATCTCTTTGTTTGACATATTGTTTACCTTGATTACCTGACACAGATAGGTTTGTATACTCTTCCACATACTCAATAGGAATATTGTTTACTATGATTTCTTCTTTCTCTCTGTTCGTCATTCCCTTAGTTTATATTGTATTCATGTTTAAGCCCACTGCTTTTCTACGCGTGTCTGGATCTGTCAGCATATTTTGAAATTCACGAGAAGACTTTGCAAACAGAATAATGTAATTTACTTACTTAACTTAATTTTGTTAGATACTCGCCATTAATTCTTAGGCACAGGTCTGCCAATAGAATTATCTGAAGATTCCTTCAGTACTGCAGTAAACAATTTCGGTAAAAGTGGGTATCCTTGTCGTATACGACTGTTGTGAATGTTCTATATTGAATCATATATTATAAGCAACTTAATCAGAAGGGTGCGAACATCGATTGTTATTTAACTTTTTAGGTAACTGTGTAGATAAGCATAACACATTTTATAACACAATTACTACTATATATTAGATTGGGGTGTTTTATATTGATTGATTTGAGCTGGAAGGTGCATTGATAAAAGTATTGCTGCAGAAGCTGTATAGGAGGCCCACTGACGGCCTACATAGTGTGCTAAGTACTTTGCGCGCATTTTTATCTTAAAGGCTGCTATTGGTTTTGACCTGAGGTATATGAGATACTCGTGATAAAAATTTTCGTGATAAAAAGTTAGGTATTATGACTTAGGTTTTTTCTCCTGGGGTCATTTAATAGGTCAGAAATTCCTGCTGTCATAAATTGCTTTTATAAGATTTTAAGATATTTTAAATCTTATCAGTAACTATTTTTCAAATTACAACACAACATCACTGTTTACTAACGACTCACACTCTTATATTATAATTTTGTTTCAGTGAGAAAAGTAATATTTTCTCCATCCACATGGTGGGGCAACGCAACCAGTAGTCTGCCTAGTTGCATCTTCTATCATCCTGCACTTTAACCTTGAAGGTAAATTTTAATATCTACTTAGTATTTACTACAAAGTTTAGGTGCTGGTCTTTTTTAGGTCTATTTCTTCCGTTTTATTTTTCCACACACGCATATTTTTGATATCCTCGTATATTGCTTGGATACCTACCTGAGAACAACGATTTTAAATCAAATCGTTTAAAAATACAAATTGCTGGTACATATTTTAAGATGTACAAATAGCTTGGTACATATATTTTACTCATTCTGTTTCTGTATTCTTCTCATGCGATATATCCATATCTTTTTGTATTTTTTCATGATTATTTTGTATTGCAGGTTACGGACTGAGCTTACAAATAGGACATTTAATCCGAAGAAAAATGGATAACGATATTGATTTTAAACTACTCACCGCTGACGCTGTAGTATATACCACTAAACTGGATCATATGAATATTATGAAAAGAAATATTGGTCATAATATGAGCCCTAGAACTATCTTGAAATGTATAGAAAGGGAAAGTAAACCCAAGATACAAAGCTTGAAGCGGAAAAGAGGTCCACATTTTGAAATGCCAGAAGATAGTACGTTACGAATGATAGAAAAAAAAATCAAACAATTTAATAGCATAATTGCCAAAGAATCGGAAGTCAGTAATGCGAATCTACTTGGATTATGTCGACCTGTTAAAGTAGTACTTAAAGATATTAAGAATTCAGTTTTGTATGAAAAGTATTGTTCAAAGAAGAGAGTACATAAATCCCAAACAGACACACGTATGGTGGTAAAGAAAGTAAAACTATCTAAGTCTGAATTGGTGGATCGGTTTGGGGATTATCTAAACACTCAAAACGATAGTGATGTTGATAACGATGATGATATTGTGTACGTGGGCACTAAGATGTACGAGCCTAAAATTTCAACTCCAAAACAGCTGAAAACTATCAACCCTAGCAAACCGAAATTTATTTCAATTATTGATGTTCCTTGTGAAACAATTAACATTTATTACGTTAATGATTTTTTCTTTATAAAGGAATATGCATCTCTTAATACTGAGCTCGAGTATATGGAATACCTGTCTAGGGTAAAAGAAGCTAAAAAGCTATTTCATGATAGTGTTTTGGATATCTCATGCTGTTGCTGGTATGGTAGAGAGACCATTATAGCATCAATAGCACACTACCCCAAATCAACCATAAAGTTTATTAAAAAACGCCATTATTGTGATGCGTATAATTGTTTATGCTGCTGCAGAAAACTAGGTAAATCTAAAGTAAATTCAAATTCTGCTGAAATAGTACAAGACAACTATTACAAAAGCACAATAGACTTATCTGATATACTAAGGCAATGGTTCCCTAAGATATTCGAATATCACAGGTTAATTCAATATAGCTGTCGAAATATTACTCCTTACCTTAAACCTAAATTAAAAATTCCTACGGAATCTAAGATATATAAGAATAATAAAGAAAAAGCATTTTTAAAATTAACCAGTATGCAAATTCAAAATAAATACTATGAAATAGGAGGAACCGGCCGCCTAAAATTGTTCATGAACTGTGTTACAGATAAATTTGCAAACATAAACGCAAACATTTGTTGTTGGTATTCACGAGAAAAGTTTATTGACCGTTTACTAGAATTTGGAGCTTTACCCGATAATATTCCGTTTTTGCGAACAACCCATCAATGTCCGACAGGGAAATGTGTTTGTTGTTGCAAGCCTTCTAAGAGAGGTAAAGCTAAGCTTATCTTTTTTTCAATCTCACAAAGGCACACTATTGATTGTGTCAAGAAAAAGCTAAATATAAAAATTAAATTTCCGAAGCTCGTAAAAAGCGTTCCTAACCGTAACGAAGGTGGAGTTCTTCCCAGTATGAATCAAAATGAAAAAGTGACAGCATCTACGTACAGTCACAAGCTACCACAAACAGTACGATCAGTACCTTCTACAAACGACCCAACAGTCACTCATGTGCCAGGGCCGGCGACAGCGCAAGTACTAGATATTCTAAAAAATGTACGTTTTATTAAGACTGAAGAGACATTATTAGCTGAGTTAAAGGTGCCCTTAAATCATTTCAATTTAGTTCAGTTGAAGGTTATGGATTATATTTTAGACTCTTTGGAAAAACTCGCAAGTGGTTCGTTATCTCAAAAGAAGACAGATAAAAACATGTTAGACAACGAAACTGAAAATACTGATATTTTAAAAAATACTTCATTACAAACACTTACAACATCTAACCCGAACAAAAAAAATACAAAACTATTAGATCTCTATACACATTTATCAATATTGTCAGCTTCAAAAACTAGACTATATACTAAATCATTCAAGGAATTTAAAAAAAAACATATGAATTTGATCCCAACGACATCCGAGTCCGACAAATTCATAGATATTGATGAAGCCGATAAAGGCACAGCGAAAATTTCTGAAAAGGATAAACCTTCGACATCAACAGCAACGCACGTAGTAGAATCTCATTCTACGACGCAGGTTAATGGCAATAATGTAAATAACGGTGATTTAAAAGGGAAAGCAAAAATAAGAATAAAAACGCCGATGGAAATATGTAGATCGGCTATGCTGGGTGAAACAATATGATGCTATGGTTGAAACAGTAAAAATAATCACCTCGTTGAACAAAAAAGTAGCCCTCTAATGTCATTACAACTACTAATAATGTATATTACCTAATAAAATCTTATTATTATTTATTTTCAAATAATAAAAGATTTTTACTAAATAAGTTGCACCATCTGATTTCATGGTGAAGATACCGATAAGTCTATCTATACCTTATCCAAACAGGCTGCAGCTAATCGATTGATCCCACTGTGTATTTTTTCACGTAATATGAATAGTTATTACATTTTAGAAGAGACTTCATTTGACCATTGAATTCTGCTTTCATTAGTAGCTAAACTTGTAAAAGTTTTAGTTCTTTCTACTTACTGAGAATATTGTTTAATTGTTTTAGTAAGATGTCTCCATTTTTTACAATGTACCGTTATTTCCTGTAAAATGAATAAGTAGTCAAATGTTAAAAAGTTTCATTCGACTGTATCCAATTTTGTTAAAAGGATCTTTGATCTGAACTTGGTCAAGAAGAAATGAGATAGTATACTTTCCAATTTAATTGGCATTGCTCTGATTCTTGACCATTATTGCCTAGGATTAGCTGTGTATCGTTACTTACTCTTAAATATTGATATTATATGTATTTCAAAATTGAGAACGAGTTCCGTTTAAAATGTTTGTGAACAAATGACTCTCATGTTAATTTTTGGAATAATACTATTTGTTTTGTAAAACTGAGACAATTTTTTTATTTCATACCAAATAATCATATTAATTAAAAATTAGAATTGGATAACTTATGGCATAGTTATCCAATTATTATATTATGTTTCCATATAAGTTTCCTAAACTAGCGTTACTAATTTTAAAAAAAATAATGAAATAAAAGTAATTAAAGAAAATGATAATTTTCTTTAATTAATTCTTAGTTGATTTCTACTACGTTTTACATTAGGTGTAAAGTAAAAAGTTTATTTCAAAAGAGTTTTACAAGTGATAATTGATTGGACTCTTCCTTTAAGCATGCTATGCCTGTGTTGGAAGGAACAACAACAATTACATAGGTATATATAGTATAAATATTTATTATTACATAGTACAGTGTAATGAGTATATTTATTTGTATGCATCACGATTGCTCCGCCACGTTACCCAAACAGAATAAGACATCGCTAAAATTTTTGTCGAAATTAGTCAAAATCGAAGGAAACAAACCAAAACTTTGTCAAAGCAGAAATAAAGAAGTTACAGGGGTTTTAAGTTGGCCGCGCGAATGTAACGTAGAGGATTGCGCGGCCATGGAGATCTCGGCAACTACTTGGGATAGAGATCTAATTCTTTTTGTTAATTGAACATTTCATTTGTCAACAATTGTCGAAAAAAGAATTATAAGACTAAGATGATTATTTCACGAAATATTCATCTTCGAAGTTATGGCCGCGCAATCGTGTCTTGATGTTTCTTTAATCTCGATTATTTCTTCAAAACTTAAGATTTCATGCAGTAAAACTGTTACTAGAAGAAAGGTCTTAATATGTCCAAAGTACCAAAAGCATTTAATTCCACCAAAGTTTATTGAAACAGACGAAATCAAGCAAAAACAAAAGTTACGTGGCCGCACAGTCGTAACGTTA
Organism: Pseudoips prasinana; assembly: GCA_951640165.1. Lineage (NCBI taxonomy): Eukaryota > Metazoa > Arthropoda > Insecta > Lepidoptera > Nolidae > Pseudoips > Pseudoips prasinana. The sequence goes on from OX621254.1 coordinate 15,276,171, forward strand.
CTTTGAACGCTAATATCTCTTTATCTATTATTGTTAAGATTACGATATGAACATCTATTTATTCGTAATATTAACCTCATCAGATTGCCATATTGTTTTACCCTCAGAACAGTTTTCTACGCGTGATATCTCAAAAAAGATGTTATCTCTTACAATGTTCGAACAGAGTGACCATAATTTCTTAAACTAATTTTTTTAACTATACGTCAATCTGATGAGGTTAATATTAAGAATAAATGGCTGTTCACACCTTAATCTTAACAATTATAGATAATGAGATATTAGCGTTCAAAGTAACGTTACGACTGCGCGGCCACGTAACTTTTGTTTTGGCTTGATTTCGTTTGTTTTAAAAGACGTGTGGCACTCGGAGACTGCCGCGGTAAAGCTATTGTATAGATAGATAGATAGATAGATACACTTTATTGCACACCATATAAAAAAAAAACGAAATTTACAGGAAAAATCTTAATATATATGTACAATTGGCGGTCTTATCGCATAATAGCGATTTCTTCCAGACAACGAATTGTATAGCATTTTTTATCAACTTATGCAATTCTAATTATTTATTTATTTTATAATACTGCATTTGTGATAATAATAATAATAAAATGAATGTATATAGAGTACTAACTCATTTTCGTTCACTATTTTTTTGTGACTTTCTTCATTAATAAATGCACTTTGTTTATTCATATTTAAAACACTTTGTACACAAATTATACGAGTACAGATATTCACTGTTGTACGTAGATGATAAATACCTATACACCTATATACTTTCTCACAAACAGCTGATTACGGTAGTTTTCCAATACAACCAATGCCACCTAAAGGCGGGTTGCTGAACTAAAGAGACAAGCGTGATATTTCAAAAAGTCATTAAATGTTCTGGTATTTATCGATAGATGGCGGTCGGAGTGGGGGGGTGTTAGGTTTTTTCGTTACGGAATTTCTGGATTCGGTCCGCACACTCAAGGCCCGCGATAGAAGCTATGCAATAGCTTAATAAACTTTGGTGGAATTAAATATTTCAGCACTTTGGACATATTAAGACCTTTCTTCTAGTAACAGTTTTACTAAATGAAATGTTATTTTTTGAAGAAATAATCGAGATTAAAGAAAGATCAAGTGCACGATTGCGCGGCCATAACTTCCAATGTGAATATTTCGTGAAATAATCATCTTAGTCTTATACTTCTTTTTTCGACAATTGTTGACAAATGAAATGTTCAATTAACAAAAAGAATTAGATCTCTATCCCAAGTAGTTGCTGAGATCTCCATGGCCGCGCAATCCTCCACGTTACGTTCGCGCGGCCAACTTAAAACCCCTGTAACTTCTTTATTTCTGCTTTGATAAAGTTTTGATTTAGTTCCTTCGATTTTGACTTATTGCGACAAAAAATTTAGCGATGTCTTTTTCTGTTTGGATAACGTGGCGGAGCAATCGTGACGCACACTATTTATTTATGTATGTGTTTGTGATTTTCTTTACTTTAAGTTAGGTTAAGGTGAATCTTCACATTCCAGCTTATTTTTATTCGTTTATAATTTTCCGTTTAAGGTAGTCTAGAAGAAATTGCAGCAGCGATAAAACCGCCCATTGTACTTTAATAACTACATCGTATATCATTATGTTATGTTCATTGGTGAACATTAAATAGTATTTTACATTTACTTTAAACTCTAGCCGTGTGGTTTCCGGCCTAGAAAGAATAACAGAGCCACCCCATACCATCCCGTGGGTGTCGTAAAAGGCGACTAAGGGATACACCAGGTTGTCGGCCAGCAGCGCCAACAGTGTAGTAGCTACCACCTTTTTTTTTTTTTTGATAAAGCAGAGGTATGCCCACGCATGCTCTGGCGCCCCATAAAGGACCATGGATCGCACGACACCTCCGTAGTGGCGGCGAACTTCTTCCCTGGGACCTCCGAGGTTCGGCAAAAGCCGGTGTAACGCACCGGTTACCCGGCGCACTCGGGGGGGCCAGACGCTCGAAATGCTCCTCGAAGCCCCATCGGCTGTCTAGGGTGAGGCCCAGGTACTTCATGTACCGCCCCACCCTGACCTCTGCGTCACCTACACGCATCGACATACTGGGTGGTTCCACCCTACGGCGTAAGCCGTGGAACCATAGCGCCTCGGTCTTGTGAGGCCCAGTCTCAAAATGGCCGCGACGACACACGCAACTCCGAGTTCGGTGAGCCGTACCGCCCTCTGGAAGCTTACCTCCCGGGCTATGACGAGCGTGTCGTCCGCATAGCAGACGACGCTCACTCCGGGAGGGAGGCTTATCCGCAGGACCGCATCGTACACGAGGCTCCATAGCAGAGGTCCCAACACGGACCCCTGAGGAACCCCGCAGGAGAGCTCCCTCTGGATCTCAATCCCGTTCCGACCGACGAATTTGATCATCCTGTCGCGCAAATGGGGCATATTTGCGCGACAGGACGATCAAATTCGTCGGTATACGACTATACCACGGAGATAGGGAGGCACGTTATGATGGACCAGTGCCTCCCGTATCGCCCGCCAGGGGACGGAGTTGAAGGCGTTGACGATGTCTAAGCTCACCGCCAACGCCACCCCTCCCGCCCGAACGGCGGGCTCCGACAGGGCGCGGACGCGATTAATCGCGTCCAGCGTCGAACGTCCCTGCCGGATACCGAACTGGTTGTCCGATAAGTCAGGGCCAACGCGCGACGGCTATCACACGCTCAAAGAGCTTACCCGCCTCGTCCAGCAAGCAAATTGGTCGGAACGCCGAAGGAGAATCGGCGGTCCTGCCCGGCTTGTGCAATAGCACCAGCCTTGCGTCTTTTCAGCAGGTGGGGAACACGGCACTACGGAGGCAGCTGGTGAACAGTTGGCTCATCCGGTCCCCCAGGACTGCCAGGGCGCAAACCCACGCCCTGGCCGGTATCCCATCCGGGCCAGGGGCGGTATTTCGGGCCGCAAGTCGCCGTACTGCTCGGTCCAACTCCCCCTCCGTCACCTGGTCGTCCCCATCATGGTACGACGGTGACGGACGATCCGAGGGACTGTCCTGGACACTAGGGAAGAGGGTGTCCACCACCCTCCTCAAGAAATCCGGGTCCAGGGTACTCGTCAACGGCGGGACCCACGGTCTGAGCTTGCCCAGTACCATTTTGTACGGGCGCCCCCATGGGTCGCTATCCAGTCCCTCGATGAGCTCGTTCCAGGACCGAGCTTTGGCTTCCGCTATCGCAACGGATAGCGCCTTGACGGCGACTTGATACGCCCTGTGCGCTCCGGCAGCCTCTTCGACATTGGCTCGCCTCCTCCGACGGGCCCGCTGGTGTCGGCGACGCGCTGCGACATACTCCGAACGGAGTCGCGTGATTTCGGCCGACCACCAATACTGCGAGCCTCGTCTGTCACCCGGACGGATCCGGGGCATCGACGTGTCGCAGATGCGAGACATGATGCACCGGAACCGGCCCGCTTGCGAATCGGGATCGGACGGGATCTTCTCTCCACCCTCACTCGCCCCCCAGGCGATGGCGACGGCGGCAGCCGTCAACATGTCGCGGTCCAAGCGGCGTAGGCACCAGCGCCGCGGTGGGACAACACTACTGCGGTCAGGGCCGCCTCGGGGCGGACGGAAGGCCACGCTGAAAAGTATGTATCGGTGATCCGACAGCGTGGCAATTTCCTCCGCAACTCTCCACCCCGAGACCAGGTGCATGGCCGAGGGAGTCGCCCACGTTAAGTCGACGATCGACTCCCCCTGCCACCGCACTAGCTACCACCTAAGTGCGGTCACCAAGTCGCATGCCAAACGCGGTGACAACGGCAAACCCCTCCAAATGGCAACGTTATAGAAACCTTCGGAGGAGGCCTATGTTTAGCAGTGTACGATATCAGGCTGATGATGTTACTTTAAACTTACCCTTAAAACTTACCGATGAAACTTTAATTTTTCATAAACATGTTTTTTGGGGAATCTGAACAGATTCAAAGACATCGATTTGAGTAAATGTTCTTTCTAATGTGACTAACTACCCCCCATCCAATCAGCTTATACAGTAACTAATTACTGGTTTGGCCAATGCATTACATTGATAATAATGTCCTTCTGGACAAAATTCCGGCATTGCGACCAGTTTCAATGGAGATTACAGCACAAGTGTGTGCGTAAACACGGGGCACTTTCTATTCCATCGCCCATGATCCAATGGGATGGCTAGCTTACGTGCTCTTCGAGTCACGATAACAAATGTAATACCGACAACTTCTGCAGCGTTTTTCTTAACATTAAATGTAAGAAGATTGTATTTAAGCCACCATTGTACTTTATGGAGCCCCAATCCCCATTCAAGAATCTTCACGTTAAGTTAACATTTATGGGTTAAGAACGCTGCTTTGGGGTACACCATAAGTGTTTTCTATATCTGACCTTATGTAATTGTTCATCTTTGGCATGTGTATTTGTTATTCAAGGGAAAACATGTTATTTTATTTCTTTTTCTCCTCAGAGAATTACAGTATTTCATACAGTAAAGTATTAACAAATCGTATTTACAGGACCACAACATATTAACTAATGCTGCCGTGTGACGGGTGGTTGTCAACGGCCTTGAGCACCGGAACTCCGCACGCTGTCTGTCTCGTTCCCACTCGTAGGCCATGTAACGTCAGTCACCACATGCATGTGATGTTTAAAGGGGCAACATAGGGCGCTCTTAGTAGATTCATTATGAGTTTTTGTTGCCCATTTATAACAAAATCCTCTTAGTCTACAATGCTATTGATTTAATACCTAATGAGCTATAAATATGTAATTCGTGGGTTAAAAGAGAGCTTGAGAATTTTAGTTGGTTGCTCCCGCGGTAAGCATAAGACGGTATTGACGAAAATAAGTAAATGAGCTGAGAGAGCTCAACTTCAGCTCATTATTACAGCCGGATACTAAACTGTTGCTTATGATTATCAATCTTCAACGCCGCTGGATCCACCGACAGGTTTTTAGCAGCAGTTGCGATAGTATACCTTCATGCCTCACTTAAAAAACGAGCCCAAAATAGGTGTTTCCAACTGCAGCAATTTAGGTGTTCTGCAATAGTCTAAAAAATGTACTACCAGGTCACACTACCAATTTTTACTTACCAGAAACTACTACTACTAACCATATTTTTAATGCAGTATAAACTGCATTAAAAATATGAAAATATAAATTCTAAATGAGAACTGTTGAGAATATTAGATAAGTAATCGATTTAGGGCCATGCAGAACCGTAGGGGACTCGGAGAATCTCCTTGGAAAATGCCATTTGATATTGATATCTCATCAGTTGTTACAGAATTTTTCTATTTTTTTGATAATATGTTGTTCTCCAAGTCTTCATGGTATGTATCAATTTTGTACAACTGCATTAAGCGTATGAGACAATAATGAGGAACGCCGTCCGATTCTTCAGCAAGATGGTTGTGTTGACAAATGTTTGAACATAAAGTTATTAATTTGTAGTCTTAGGTAAACATTTAATGGGACGATACTGCGACGGGTCGACAGTCTTCGAGCATTTAGTCAACAGATTATTGCTTTTAGGAATCATATAAGTTATTCCTTTAATGAGAAATGAGGGCAGTGGTACAGTTCCTCTTATAATATATTCTGCTATTACGTTAGCAAGCTCGTAGTGTAACCTAACAAATATTTAATATGTAATATGATACCGCTACTGTCTTATATCGACACTTACAAATGCATGTCCCATCACTATATGTTGTAACAACGAGGCGACGGACATCTTAGTTCCGCTTGCCTCACCCCACGCCGCGCCGCACCTCCGTCCCCGCGCTGTCATGTTGCATCCATTCAACGCAGAACTAAACTAAACGTATTAGGTAGGTACCAAAGATATTATAATATAACATGTTATATATAAACAAATATATATATATAAACATGTTATATATATATGTTATATATATTAACAATTATGTTATATTATAATATCTTTGGTAGGTACGTAGTTCCTTATATTATCTTTGGTTGCAAGTGTTGCACGTACATGTCACGGTTGTTTATTATATTTGTTATTTCTATTTATTTACTTCCGTACAACGTACTCCATCAATACAGGTAGTTTCTTATTGCCCCAAAAAAATCTGTTTATTATTAGCTAGTATAAAGATTATAAAAAAAATATGAAAATTGCTATCGCCCGTTTTTTGGAGTTTTAAGGACATTGAGTTAAACAAATAGAAAAGCAAACCTAATTATGGCGCGTCGCAAAAAAGAGTAACCACTAGTTAACAGTGACGACGTAGCTTTGAAACAACTAAACATTTTAAAGTAAATATACCCTATATATTCCATCTTACTTACACCGGTCGCAAGGACAATACCGTCGCGGCGTCGCTAAGATTAGACAAAGCCAAACGTATAAAAATTAGACGACCGGTTGGTGTTGCTTACCATACAAAAATTTTCTCAAATAATTATTTAAAACCAAGTATTTTAAAATATATTTTGTAATAAAATTCAGTATTTAAAGTATGTATTTTTTATTAAATGAAGTCAGTATGTCTAATAAAATAAATAAGATACGTTTTGTTTGAATATTTTTACTGTACCTATAAATCCAAAGATGTTTTATTGTTAAACTAGATACCTACCTAGTATTAGGAGCCGACGCGTGGCCAGTTATTATTGCCTGCAGGCATATCTGACCTTAGTTTCCATAAACTATTACATTCCAACTACAAATTCTCTCAATATTGTGGAAAAACGTAAATAATGTTTTAGTGGTAACACGGAACCTAAATTATATATATTTAATGCTTTTATTCCTTTTTTGTGTTATTTACGTTAATATGAATCCCACCAAAAACATTAATGTAAAACAGGAGAGCCAAGTTCAATAAGTACAAAAATTATGCTTGGCTGTGGGTTTCGCCGCAATGGAGATCTAAATGAGTGCCAAGTTCTATGCAAAATCCAATATTTATAGGAAAAAAATACCTAGCTAATTGGATGGTCACAGATATACCAAAACAATGCTTAACAGGTCAAATGCTTTCGCAATATGCAGTAGACCTATGTATACTTAACGCAGTAGAGCGTACTGATCACACTGCGACACGAGCTGAATGGGCAACGGAGGAAATAATTATATTACAAGCGATGAGATTGTAATTTAATGTCAAGAAAACTGAATGCATTGTTTTCCAGCGAATCCGAGCGAGAGTAATACAAACACTGGTTACAGAAATCACATAAGATGGAAGGGAAAGGTTATCGAATACAAGAAACAGTTTTAATGTCTAGGGGTTACACTGGACATAAATCTGTCAATTAGTCATCATACAAAGGAATTTATTGAAAACTTGTAAAGAGTAAGAGGTGCTCACAACTCAGATCCAAAAATAGTGTGAACACTAAGCAACTTATTATAGAAGCAAGCTTGCTCCCAACTTTTGACCACGGTGCCGTACAATTACGGACACGATATAACACAAGTAACTTACTAAAAATCGAGGCTTCAATACAGAAGGGCGCTAAAAGCTGCTGGAAGTTTCGATCGACGATTATATACAGGCACACGACCTACATCGTGATATGATCCACAAACTTCCGATCACCGAACTTCCGAACTGCCGATCACCGGTCTAGAAGATCTAGGTACCGAATACACACGATACAGGAACTCTAACCCAGCCCTTTTTGCTCACAGAATAGGTGAAATTGAATACATAAATAAAAAGGAAAGAAGGCCCTCCCTCGACAGCGCGTTTTAATTGTAAGAATCAGAAGTTCTCCTTATATGATGTCATTCCCTCCCATATCCCTCGTCCCATCTCCTTCAAATACCTTCTGTCCCTAGAGTAGTATACACTAGGAACAGAAGGTATTATATATATACTATGTAAATATATAAGAATTAATAAAATAAAACTGTAATTGTCTATCTAAGTACATTTATGAATTTCAGTTACTTATTTATGTTGGTGGTTGATAAATGTGTGTGTCTGTTTTGTTTGTTGTAGATTCGACGCGGCGACGTGGGTCTACAAAATAGTACTTGGCCATTTTTTACCGATTAATATTTTTCTTCGTTTGTTGGCAATAGTACTTGGCCATTTTTTACCGATTAATATTTTTCTTCGTTTGTTGGCCTATCATAACTTGACATTGGCGAAATTGTGGTGGTGATCCCACAAGTGCCACAAATGTTGAAGTGATGTGAAGTTGAAGTTCTACAACTTCAAGTGAAGTCTCCAACCTACTTTATGAGGGTGCAACATGGGCGTTCAATATAATTTTAATGTGTTATCCATGTTGAAAGACTAGGAACTGAGGTCTTTCAAGGTTTCAGCCATGACTTCTATATCATCGGCGTATAACGATAACCGTTTTGGTACCTTGAAGAGACTTGAGCATGACCCAGTTTCGATCGACTGAAAGGCTTTAATGGCAAATCCTTGCTAAATGCTTAGCATAATGGTTCTTTATATTATTCGGTATTCTATATTATACCTTGCCACAGCGTATGTATGTGGTCTATGGCGTTAAATCCTTTTCGGAAACCGGCGTGTTCGGGATTCTGGAAGTCCACAAAACTGCGTGTGCGACAATTCGTAATGACTCTCAAACATGGTCCAGCCTTGAGATTGGTCTATAATTCCTCAATTATTTTATCGCCCTTTTTGAAGAAAAGCACTAAGAACCACACTTTTATGCACTATTCGTGGCGGTTAAACTTCGTAGGATCGGTGTACCACCCACATCAGTGTAACTCCATCATCACAAACATTACTTACCTATGCTGTATTCACAAATAAAATAAACATTAAACACTGAAATTATGTCTACATGTTCGACTCAAAAGACTAATGTAGTCAAGATCTATAAACTCATAAAAATAAATAAAGTCAAATAACTTTGACAAAATCCTATTGTCAATGTTGAATTCTCGAAAATTGTTGTTTGCTAATAAAAAAAGGCGTCTGTGACTTTCTGCTGGTAGTTTTTGATCGCAATTTTAGCGATATTAGTCATCCTACTATCCATGCTAATTAATAACATTGGATTAGGGTTTCTAGAGGCCATATTTGCATGCGAATAGCAAAAGCGATGTGCCCGTGCACAAAAAAAATAAAATTCTCAAGTCCGGAAGAATTATTGTCGATACACCGGTAAGAATATGCTAATTTTATTTATAACTCATTTATGTGTGGTATTCAACCTCATTTGTGGTAGGTTCTGGTATTCGATTGTAGTCAATACGATAAAATGGTTAAAATACTGTGCCACAAGGTATAATGTTGAAAAAAATTAATATACATCCTTACACCTTAGTGCGTTACCACCAATATGAGGATGTGATCTAGTTTAATATCCTTTGTTGCAACAATTCCTATTCAGCATAACTTCTTGGTTGTTAGATCATAAGAATGAATAGATCTGCAGATATTGTTACTGAATGAAAAAAAAAAAAACTTTACAATACAACTGCTAGAAGACAGCCCAACTGATTGTTTTATTTTCTTTGTAAGTTCTATGTTAACACCTCCCTTGCCAATAATGTGTCTGGGTGCTTTTAGTTATATTTGTTCATGCCCATGATGCAGCATCCATAATTTTTTTTATACTGACCCCCCTGTGCCTGACAACATATATGGTTGGGAGTATGGTATATGTTTAGACCCATTATTGAATTATGGGCACATTGCAACATAAACAAACTGAAATGTTGGGACATGGAGATTTCATTTATGGGCAACCAGGTATGCCAAGTGGACAGTGAATATCTTAACCAATTTTTTTGATCAATGGGATATGTGTTCTTATGGTAAATCAAGTGTAGCCACTAGATGACACTGGTAAAATTGCTGTATGTAACGGTAGGTTATTATTATTTAAAAAAATTACTTAACAATTTCCTTACCAAGTCTTAACCAGAGGTTTTAGAGTGTATACACTTGTTGCTGATTATATTATTTCAACAAGAAGGAAATCCAATCGGAACTCAACAATGAGAAATGAGTCCTTATGGTAAATCAAGTGCCTCTACATGACACTGGGAAAATTGTTGTATGTAATGGCACTATTATTAAAAATAAATTACTAAAAAATTTACTGACCAAGCCTTAACCAGAGGATGCTGATTATATTAATTCAACAAGAAGGAAATCCAATCAGAACTCAACAATGAGAAATGAGTCCTTATGGTAAATCAAGTGCCTCTACATGACACTGGGAAAATTGTTGTATGTAATGGCACTATTATTAAAAATAAATTACTAAAAAATTTACTGACCAAGCCTTAACCAGAGGATGCTGATTATATTAATTCAACAAGAAGGAAATCCAATCAGAAGTCAACGTTAACCAAGTGAAGCCACTACAAGACTGGGATAATAGCTGTATGTAATGGCATGTTCCCATTATTTAAAAAAAATTACTTAAAAACTTACTGACCAAGGTTTAACCAGAGGATTTAGTGTGTATATACACTTGGTGCTGATTATATTAATTCAACAAGAAAGAAATCCAATCAGTACTCAATAGTTTATTAAATTCCATAATGTATAGCAGGTAGTGGACTTATAATTAATGTAAGAAATATGGACCCTGATGGGCACAGGACCATGGGTACAGACTACAGAGTAGTAGGAGAGAGACATACATGTTGCCATTTTTTACATTAGAACCCTATATTTCTTTATTAGAACTACTTAATGCTACTTAATTTTTATATATTTATAACTACAAATGTGTAAATATATCAAATATTCAAAATTACATAGATACCTAAATATTTAAATCTATCAAATAAATATTCATCTATGTTTCTACTAACTAAAACATACTATAGTATAGACTATGAAATGAAGATTTTAATGAAAAAATATAATTAGCAACAACATACATACATAGACTCACGCCTGTTTCCCAGAGGGATAGGCAGAGACAACGGATTTCCATTTGTCACGATCTTTGCACACGTCTTTTGCCTCGATTACTGTCATTGTATTCTTCATACATGCTCGCTGGTTTAGGGTACTTCTGACCTGCCCTTTCTTGAGAATGTCTCCGATTTGGTCAGAGAATGTTTGGAGAGGTCTTCCCCTTCCCGTTGTTCCATTCACACAGGCCAGGTATACTTCTTTGGTCAATCTTCTTTCATTCATCCTCTCTAAATGGCCAAACCATCTCACCATTCGTTTTTCAATCTTTGTGACACATCTTCTTTCACACCACAACGCACTCTTACATCAGTATTTCGAATTCTGTCTCTCAAAGTCACACCACACATACTTCTCAGGGCTCTCATTTCCACTGCATTTATTTTACTTTTTTTTAATTAGCAACAAAATGTATATAAATATAATATTATTAACAAAATTAGTGCAATATAAGAAATTAATGCTAAAATTATTACATTTTTTACATGGTGTTAATGTATTTAAGTCTATGGAGTACTTCTCAAGTATTAAATTTACATACATTGAAAGAAAGTAAATTTAATACTTGAGAAGTAGTCCATAGACCTAAATACATTAACACCTTATAAAAAATGTAATAATTTTAGCATACTCTTATTTTATCTTGATTCCACAGTCAAATAGTATATACTGTTTTGTGGGACACAGTTCTAGTTCTTAACATTACCTTGTACCTTATAAATAAATAAATTTAATAAAAAATTGATAAAAATTCTCAAGTTACTAAAAATATTTATTAGTAATAAATAGCTTGGGACAACTAACATAGTGCAGTTGTATCAGAAACTAGGCAGAGCCTGTACTATGGAAACCAGACAACTGATAATTAATATTCTTATATATTTCTAAATACATTCATCATCATCATCATCATCATATCAGCCGAAAGACGTCCACTGCTGGACAAAGGCCTCCCCCAAAGATCTCCACAATTGCCGGTCTTGTGCTATTCGCATCCAGCAGTTTCCAATACATTCATATTATAGATAAATTACACCCAGACACAGAATAATTAATAAGTTCTAATGACTTATCTATTTAAGTGATTTTAACAATATTTGATTATACAAATTTAGTGAGCCTAAAATATGCAGGGGCTCTACCGGCTAAGTCACCGAACATCGATTTCTGAAATGGCATTAAAATAAATTAAGATTATAAAAGACTTAATCAATCGTTAAATCGGCTTTCATGAGCACATGTGACCTCATGATGGTCTGGAATTGAATGTCAATGTTGAAGCCGATTTAACGATTGATTAAGTAATTTTTAACCTTTATTTATTTTAACGCCATTTAAGAAATCGATGTTCGGGGACTAAGCTGGTAGAGCCCCAGTTTAAAAATTAACTTATTATAGAAAACTAAATAACTGAATTTTTGTAAGAAATTACAAACTATTCTTGTACAGTGTAACATTATAAGACTACAAGATAATAATGCTTATATCTCTATAATATAATTATAGAAATCCTGGATAATAGAAATATCCTGGGACATTATATACACACAGTCATCTGATCCCAAACTAAGCAAAGCTTGTACTACGGAATCCAGATAACTGATATACTACATATACTACTTTTTTGTAAAGACATACTTATATAGATAATTTCACCCAGACTCAAGACAAACACATGTTCATGCACACAAATATCTATCCTGGGTGAGAATCTAACCCACAATCTCCAGTGTGAAAAGCAAGCATTTGCCAACCACACCAACAGGCCCGTCATTATAAATCAAATTATATACAGTAATGTTGAGGTCCTTCCTAGATTAGAGCTGTTCATAGAATATAATACAATATCTTATTGCTTATAAAGCTTGGTTTGTGATGGTGCTACAATTTTATTGCAAAAAGTTGCCCTGAATTCATTTTTTTAAATTAAATTATCATGGATTGGAGTCATGGATATTTTCTATGTATATAAGTATTTATCTATCTGTATAAGTATGTATATCGTCGCCTGGTACCCATATTACAAGCTTTGCTTAGTTTGGGGCTAGGATGATCTGTGTGGCATTGTCCCGAGATATTATTATTATAATTCAAGAACATTTCTATCCATCTCATTTCTATTTCTACTGCCTGCCCGATAGTAAATATAAATTTTAAATAAAAAAAAAGTAAATAATAATTTTAAATTTGAATACTAATACATCCTTGCCCTAGTGGTTAGTCACTCTGACTGCTAAAAAGCCTGAGCCTGAGCCTGAGCTTGTGGGTTTGATGCCCACCCTGGATAAATCTTTGTGTAATGAGCATGATTATTTGTTCTGTCTGGTTGTAATTTATCGATAACATGTACCTACATATGTATTTAGAAATATTATAAGTATGTTTATCAGTTTTCCGGTTGTCAAATTACAGACTGCCTGATTTGAGATCCGATGACAGTGTGGTGGTTGTCCCAAGAAATTTTCACTTATTTGTTAATTACTAGCTGTGCCCCGCGGTTTTACCCGCGTTAAATTTTATAAATTATCACAGCTTCTCCCCCGTAGGTGATAGCGTGATAATATGTAGCCTATATGTTGACCCGACCTCTTAGTAAAATTCATGCAAAATATTAAGTAAATCCATGCAGTACTTTTTGAGTTTAGCCCGGACATACATCAACCAATGTATCGTCATTTTTCATTTTCAATGTCACTTAAAGATAAACATCCTGTTAATTTTTCCTAGCTATGGATAGTGAAAATTTATATATTGCAGAAGACATCGAGCGCTTGTCAGTCTCTGAATCATATTTTTGTTCCCCTGAAAAATGTACCGGGTACGTCAATGATCCAAGCAGTGGTTTAAAAATCTTTCATGTTAATATAAGAAGTTTAGGCAATTCGGCTAATTTTGATAATTTGCTTATACTGTTGCACAGAACTAAACTGCAGTATGACATCATTGTGTTGTCAGAGTGTTGGTTAAGTAAATGTCCATCGCCTCCTGTAATAACTGGTTTTAAATGCTTCAAGTCAGAATACACCAATCAAAACGACGGTATAGTAGTATACGTTAAGCATAACTTGCATTTTACTATTGAACGGCAGGTACTGGTGGATGCTAATTGTATTATTATAAAATTTAAAAAAGATGTTGCACTAGTGGCAGTCTACCGTTCTCCCTCACACCGTAATGTCCAAAACTTTCTTGATAGTTTAGACAACTGCTTGAGTGCACTCAACGCTTATAAAACAATTATGATACTTGGTGATATTAATATAAATATATTGCCTAATAATACTGACTCAATTTCGGATATGTACTTAAATACTGTGGCATCGCATGGTATGCTGCCCGGGCATCTTTTTCCAACCCGTGGTAATAGCTGCATTGATCACGCGATAATTAAGTCAGATAAACCTGCCATCACTCTGGTAATTGATTCCTTTATAACTGATCACGCTCCTGTTATAGTGTTTTGCAAACTCCGGAATCGTAGTCCTAAAGTCCCTGTAACATCTCGACGCGTTGATATCGTTGCCTGTGTAGCTGAACTTGAAATGACAGATTTTACATCAATAACCACTTGCTACGATGCAAATGACGCAGCCACGAAATTAGTTAACAAAATCTCTAATGTGGTTAACAGCAACACTTTTACAACTGTGATGCCAAGCAGGAAACGAATATTAAAGCCCTGGATAACCCCTGGCCTTCTTAGATGCATCCGTAACCGCGACAAAATGTTTCGTAAAACAAGAAGAGATCCTGATAATAATATCCTAAAAGTGACTTACATGCGTTATAAACATTTTTGTAATAATTTACTCAAAAAACTGAAAAGACTATACGAACGTGAAGAATTTCAAAAAAATCGTAAAAATCCTAAGGCCACATGGAATCTTATTAAAAAAATTTCTAACCTTCAGACAAACAAATCATGTGCTAGTGAACTGCTGACAATTGCTTCCGATCCACATGCCTCGCTTAATATTGTCAATAAACACTTCGCTAGCATAGGAAGAACTCTCGCTTCCAAAATTACTCCACGAGACGATCAAGCTTACAGTTCTTACGGCACTAATGCCGCTAGTACTGATCCCAGCTCAATGGCCATTTTTAGTACAGACATTGCCGAAATAGAGAGAACAATACTTGGGCTAAAACTAAGTAGTGCGGTGGGCTGGGATGGCATATCAGCCGCCCTTATTAAGGCAGCCAGACACGTCCTTGTTCCTATTATCTGCTATGTATTTAATCTGTCTTTGATGGCAGGAGTTTTCCCAACGGTTTTTAAAAAAGCCATTGTGCACCCTATTCACAAGAGTGGGGACAGGAGCAGTGTCAACAATTATAGACCAATTTCTGTGTTAACAACCTTATCTAAAATTTTGGAAAAAATCATTAATCTTAGGCTACTTAAGTATCTCAACTCAAAAAATATTCTGGCTGACAATCAATTTGGTTTTCGATCAGGTAAAAACACAGAAGATGCCGTTCTTAAATTAACTGGTGCTGTGGCCAAAAATTTGAACAATAAAACCAAATCAATTGCTATTTTTCTAGACCTTTCAAAAGCTTTTGACACTGTTTCTGTTCCTCACTTGCTGAATAAACTCCAAAAAATGGGCATTAGAGGATTACCACTTGATATTTTTAGGAGTTACCTTAGTAATCGCTCTCAGATTGTAAAAATAGGAGACCATAAGAGCGACGTTGAAAACATGAGCTATGGCGTTCCACAAGGTAGTGTTCTTGGGCCTACCTTATTTTTGTGTTACATTAATGAGCTCTGCAAACTCAATGTACCAACCTCGAACCTTATAGTTTACGCAGACGATACGGCAATAATCGTTCAAGGAAGTGACTGGCATATAAACTCGCTCCAATGCAGAATCTGCGTTGAAAATAGTTTCTGAGTGGTTATCAAATAATTTGCTTACCCTGAACATGGAGAAAACAAAATTTATCACATTCTCTCCACGCATCATTTCTCAACCGGCATCACCTTTCGCTTTGACTATCCACAATTGCCAGTCCGCAATGAATAATAACTGCTGTTGCAAATCTATCTCGCGAACAAATAGTATAAAATACTTAGGCGTAACAATTGATAGCACTATGTCCTGGAGCGATCACATCGGGTCATTGGTTGCACGAGTTAGGAAATTAATATTTGTTTTTAAAAAATTAAGGTCATCAGCTGGATCTTCCTACGCTTAAAACAGTATACTATGCTCTGGCAAATTCCATCTTAAGCTATTGTATAACCATATGGGGTAGTTCTGGAAAGTGCTTAATGCTTCGTTTAGAAAGAGCGCAGAGATTGGTTCTGAAAGTCATGTCGCACAAACCAGTCCGTTTTCCAACCGACGAACTGTATGCTCTATTGCAAATACCTAGAGTAAGACAAAGTTTTCTTCTGAACTCAATCTTACGAAAACATACAGAACTTGGTTTCGATAAGTGTTTTAGCAACCAGAGTAAGCACAAACGTAGACCTGTTAAAGCATGCCCTGTTGTACCAGCTAACATCGTAATAGTCAGGCGACAATACTACTTTATAAGCTCAAGATTGTATAACCACATAAATGGGATTTTGAACATCTATCCCCTTCCTTCACGTGAGTGTAAATCAATAACACATAAGTGGCTCAGTTCCTTGACTTACGAAGAACTCGAACATCTTGTAACCATCTAAAAATCTCTTTCATTCATTTCCCTCTCCCTTCCAAATCACATAAACGAATAAACATACATATACATATACACATACTCTCACTCCCACTCTCATACACACATACATTCATGCTACATACACACATAGACATGCATAAACAATTTAATTTTAGTAATTTAATTTAATAATATTTTGTAATAACAATATATACTTAGTGCTTAAGATATTTTATTTTCAAAATTTTGTTTTATATCGTTCAATATCTGGAACGCTGTCGTCTACCCTCTTGGAGGTGGGCGCTAATGGCTGCGACACAGTATTCCATACTAATGCGGTTGTTAGCGAACTAAAAAATTTTGTAATCTGTTTTTGTTCCAATAAAATATTTGTATTTGTATTTGTATACAGACAAACAGATAAACAGACAAAAATTTTACAAACTATATTTTCGGCTTTGATATCTATTGAATATCATGCCCCAAGTATCCTTTTAAAAAAATATTCAATGTACAGTTTTGACTTTCCTACGATTTTATTATATGTATATAGATTATTACCAAAGATAGAAAGAAGTACATATCCAGATCCTATCAGTAAAGTTGCATTCAGATACATTATTACAGATAATTAGTACATCTGGCACCCAAACAGCAAATTCAAGGAACGCCTATAATTTGGTCCTATTGTTTAAGTATATAAATTGCTGTGTAGTGATGGCATAGAATATCATCACCCCATCTCATCGCGTGGGGGACGTAGCAATCGTCTGAGGGAATACCTACCAGAGAATGGGCAGCACCGTTTTTCTGTGAACTATGACCATCAAACTGAGATAGCCAACCCGTCTGCCAAGCGTGGCGATTATGGACGTACTTTGGCTGACATGATGATGATATAAATAATGTAATTCTTATATTACAGTGTGCATAATGGTCAGGCCAAATAAATTTCATAAGCCTGGAGCTGGAGACCAAATCTGCTGCAACGATGACATGGAGGACTGTGACAGTGATGGTATGAGTTGTTTTTAATGACTTTCGACAAGTTGCCCCATTGTTGTTGTAGTCTCAAAATGAACTGTGGCCCTCAGGTATTAGTCGCTTAAATTAAGCTAGTGGTTGTGAGCCTTCTGCGCAAGTCAACTACTCAGTGTCTTCAATTTTTTATTTATTTTTTTGTTTTTGTTAGACATCGCCTGCACTAGGGAATATACCTAATCTAAGTCGCGGAGTACTTTACAAACATGTAATAGAAGGACACGTTGGTACAATTTTAAGTGTACACGTCACAAAAGCGGGGGTGCTCTATCAGCAACCTGCACACGTTTTTTTCTTCTCTCTTCTTCTCTTCGAATAGAATCAAAGGGCTGCATGTCCACGTAGCCGATATCGAAGACATCGGCTTCAATATCGGCTTACAGGTATTGCAGTAGTTTCTATTGATTAGTTAAACTGTATGTATGGTGCTACTCATACTTTAATTTTCTTACATACATAGACGCTGTTTCCCAGAGGGGTAGGCAGAGACAACGGACTTCCATTTGTAACGATCTTTGCACACATCTTTCGCCTCGTTTACCGTCATTATATTCTTCATACATGCTCGCTGGTTTAGTACTCGCTGGTTACTCGCTGGTTAGGGTACTTCTGACCTGGCCTTTCTTGAGAACGTGTCCGACTTGGTCAGTGAATGTACTACACTAATAATAATATTAGTGTGATTAAGAATTATAAAAAAGGCGAAAGTTTGTGAGTGAGCCTGTTTGTTACTTCTACGCGTCTAAACGGCTGGAAAGATTTTAATAAAATTTGGTATGGAGTTAGCTGACACCCTGGATCAACAGGCACAGGCTATAATTACTAAAGTTTAACGCGGGTAAAACCGCGGTACACAGCATGTTATTAATATATTTAATTATTGTTTTAGATACTTTGGATTTTGGTGATGTCATAATTAATCAAATGAGTGCCAAAAATGGTACAAAAATACCTGTAAATAACGAACACGTTTTCAAAATACCCCTATCAAACACACATCTTGAAAAAGTGAAAGATTTCAGTTTTCTGAATGGAGATATTATTAATATGGCAATCAAAAGTCTCCTCAAATCAGATGAACACATAAAAAAATCGAAGAAAATACCACAAGTTGTGATCCGATCAAAAACTGAAAGCGTAATAAAAAGAAATACTAACAATATTAAAAGAAAACTTAAGAGCACTGTCTTGACAGAAAAAGAGCAGAACGAAACAAATTGTAATCAAGGAACAACCAACAATATTGATATTTCTATACAAGATGGAGTCATTACAAAAACAAAAGGCTACTTCGAAAGTACATATAATATGAAACCATTATTAAAGTCAGAAAACCATGAGAATATAGACCTCAGTCTTGTTGTGCTCAGCCAAGAGAAATTCTGCAAGCTATTCGAAACACCCTGTACACCTTACCAAGATCAATACATCATAATTTACGACGTGCAAATTAATGAAATGGATACATATGAGCTTAATGATAAGAGTTTAGTTACAGAGCATTATATGTGTAGTACTAATATACAGTATGTGGACGGTATGTACTACAGTTTAAAAGACCCAGATATATACAAAATGATAGATGTTAGAAGAAAATTAGAAGTTTATTGTTGTTGTTGGTGTTTAAGAGAGAGATTTATCAATGCGTTAGTACCCATCCATCCGGTGGAAACTATTGAGTTTATGAGGAAACAACATCAATGTGTAGGTATCTGTAAATGTTGCTGCCGACTCGTCAAAACTAAATTGCGTTTACCACCCAATAAAGCATTTTTAAAAGGGTACAAAATGTGTTTTATTTATCTACACTACTATACATTTAAATTAAATATTCTTGGGAGAACTAACACACCGCCATTTGATCCCAAACTAGACAGAGCCGTTACTATGACAACCAGATAACTGGTAAACATACTTATATATTTCTAAATACATAAATATAATAGAAAAATTACGTCCAGATACAACAAATAATAGCAAAGAAATAGAAATTAATAATTTTATTTTCAAATCACGTACGTTAATCTATACATCTATACAAATAAATAAAATTGAAGTGTCTGTTTGTAATATTGAAATAACCGATTTTTACTACATGTATATGAATATATATACGGTACATACTCCAAAATATTTTTTTTTACAATTTTTGTCTGTGTCTGTCTGTTTGTTCCGGCTAATCTCTGAAATGGCTGGACCGATTTTGACGGGACTTTTATTGGCAGGTAGCTGATGTAATAAGCAGTAACTTAGGCTACATTTATTTCAGAAAAAACTTATTTTTGAAAAAAAAACAAAATTAAAACAAAGCTAATTCACACGCGGACGAAGTCGCGGGCACAGCTAGTGTATAATAATTTTAGTTAATATTTTATTGAAACCAACTGTATGTATTTTGATACTGTTTAGTAAAATAATCATTAGTAAAAATCAACTACTAAAGGATAGACTATATCATTGGTCAATTTAACTTCCGTATGCTAAGTAAATTGTAGTTTTCCTGTGATAAGCGTTTCAATTGAGTTTCAACCTTTGATAGTTTATAACTTTTGTATGGCTTCTGTTATAAACTAAAGGTTGAATTTACAATCGTTCAAATACACTTTTACTAAACGCTGACGCTTTCTAAAATTCATCATTCATGTAAAGCACGCAGTTTTCTCTACCAATTTATTACACCCGTAAATCAGGGTTTTTTCCAACTTATCAGGAAATCATTAGAGAGTTATCCTTAATTAAGTTTAGAACAACTATTAAGATATTAGATATTTTATAACATTTAAGCGAATACTTGGGGGACGACTTTGTCCAGCACGGACGTCTTTCGTCTGATATGATGATAAAGTAAATACTTTCGGATAAGGCCCTCTAAGTCAAAACATATAATTAGTCGTTTTTCTTAAAAATAGAGTAATAGGCATAACATTTACCATACCATATACCATACTAATTAACATACCATAAAATATGATCCCAAACTAAGCAGAGCTTGTACTATGGAAACCAGATAACTGATATAACATTTACATACATACTACATTTACTGCTTTTATTTTGTAAATACATACTTATTTAGATTACACCCAGATACATGACAAACAGACACAATCTAACTCATGACCAGCGCACAGTGGAACGAATGTATGGGAGCGGTTGGACGTAGACATGTCCGAAAAATAAGAGTAAAATTATGACAAACTAATGATGCCATCTTATTCGATTACTTAATGCCTTCATAAATTGTGGTGATGAATTTCTTCATAACTCCCATATTTCGGGAGTAATTTGAGAAAATGTGAAATTTTACTATGAAAATGGGTGTATCGAGCTCTCTCCCTCCTGATTCCGGGCTTGTTTCAAGTAGCGGTCTCTAATATCGTAATGCTATTACTAAGAGCTATATTTAATACTAAGACACATAGTGCGCCAAATGTGCACTTTCTGGGATAAAAGGAAATGAAAATTAAAAAAAAAAAACGTTTTTTCCCCATTTGTATTTACTTTAAACCGCAGACAGACTTATTAAGAGGTCTATAAATATATTATATATATACAGAAATATATATTAACAAAAATATTCACAAGAACTGATGAGAGTATGACTTTTAAGTAAGTTGAAGATTTACGAGGACTAGGATGTGTACAAGTTGAAGCATCAGATTTAGCAGGTGAAATTATGGGCTCGATGACGTCACTTATATTTTCTGTAGAAGGTTCCATATTTTCATTCTGTAATTCCGGCCATTGAATTGCAGCCTGTAGCCAAATCTCATGTTTCTTCCGAAACTTATCTGTGCTTCTTCCAGACTTTGTCCATTTTGCATAAATGCGGTAGCAAAATCGACGACACCAGTCTTTTAAACTTGTTTCAGCACTTCCACATAACTGAACACAACTGTTATCTTTTAAAACACTGAACAAATAGTTAAAGTCGCGTAAATCTTTATGTGCGCGTGCGCATAAAGCAACGTGAATATTAAGATTTGTATTAAAATTTGGAAAATACATTGCGAGATTAGCTTGGATACAACGAGGTGTAAATCAACACTGATTTTAAAGTTACTAATAGTGACCTATTTATATAAAATCCAGGTATCCCAGGTATCCTTTGTTAAATATTGCAAGGTAATTAGTTATTGTGATAATTAGTAAATGATGCATGCTAAATTAGTGTATTAAGAGCCATTTAGTAATTAAATAATAGCAATGTTCTTATCAGTAATCATTAGTGCATCAGTTTTATATGTAAACCTTAAGTCCCTAATTATATATCCTAATTAGCTTATATCTTCTCTAATTGGCTGCTCAGAAATGTTATTGTAATAAGGTAAACCTTTAGAAAAACGGTTTTAATCAACAAAATAAACAAAAAATAAAAAAATTGTGTTATAAAATAAACATCACTCTTTATCCCAGAAAGTGCACATTTGGCGCACTATGTGTCTTAGTATTAAATATAGCTCTTAGTATTAGCATTATGATATTAGAGACCGCTACTTGAAACAAGCCCGGAATCAGGAGGGAGAGAGCTCGATACACTCATTTTCATAGTAAAATTTCACATTTTCTCAAATTACTCCCGAAATATGGGAGTTATGAAGAAATTCATAACCACAAGTTATGAAGGCATTAAGTAATCGAATAAGATGGCATCATTAGTTTGGCATAATTTTACTCTTTTTTTTCGGACATGTCTACGTCCAACCGCTCCCATACATTCGTTCCACTGTGCAGCGGCGTGAAAGGCAAGTATTTACCTAATCAAATCTTTAGTTGCTCAAATATGGTACATAAGATCTTAATAAAAAGATTATATCCAACATATTCTGACCTGAAGTCGTGCAAATATAGATATAGTTTTGAAACTTAATCTATTAAATTAAATTATTATTTCGACTTATACTCTAGATATTCTTTAGTTTTATAAAAACATTTCTTTTTGAGGAAATCAATAAAACTCTTCCTAAATTGAGATAATGTCATTTTATTAATATGCAACGGAAGGTTATTATATATTTTGATTGCCATGCAATATGCAACCAGAACCAGAACCAGAACTCCAAAGAATATAACATCAGAACGTTAGATTATTATTTAAATTTAATACTCCGCAGGTTGTGACGAGATGGTGTCGCATAAAAATACCAGCCAAGTAGTTTCGTAACATAGAGACATTTATGTATGGCCGAACGTCCAGATATCAGAGCGTTCGGTCACCCCGAATCTCCTTAATTTACTTACTTATCATATGGGCAGTGGTTACTGTCAGAGTTGTTCAAGCCGCCCAGTAGGCCTCTGACATGGCTTAAAGACTGTTGTGTAATGACTACAACCGGGACCGACAGCCTAACGTACCCTCCGAAGCACGGAGACGCTCAGAAATTAAACTTTAGTTGTCTTGTCACCCATCTATGGACTGACTGCGAGCCTAGTTGCTTAACCTCGCCAATCACGGATCGGTGAGAGCATCTGGCTAAGAGAAACTTTTTTTTCTTATTGTATCTGCAATTAGCATTCGCTATGCTCTTATATATGAGAAGTTTATTGTCTACAGCTAGATTACTATTTCGGCCCAGCATCCAAGACAGATGGTTGTATCGAAGTTTAAGTTCTTGTCTCTTAGTTTTTATATGGTATCTCCAGGTTAATCGTCAGTCAAGGTGTAGTCCAAGATATCTACACTGTCTTGGTTTGGTATTTTCTAGTTGCTAAGAGAAACTTGGTGAATAAAGAATTTCAGGCAAAATTGTAATAAGCAACCACTGCTTTACTTTTAACTAGTAATAATGTCACTGCTTACGAGAAAAATGAATTTAAGTTCAAGGAATATTAGAACTTTCGACCACCGTAGCCTAGTTGGTAGTGCTCCTGCCTACGAAGCTGGTGGTTCTGGGTTCGAATCCCGGTAAGTTCAAATATTTGTGTGATGAGCACGAATATTTGTTTCTTAGTCATGGATGTTTTCTATGTATATAAGTATTTATCTATCTATATAAGTATGTATATCGTCGCCTGGTACCTATAGTACAAGCTTTGCTTAGTTTAAGGCTAGGATGATCTGTGTGACATTGTCCCGAGATATTATTATTATTATAATTTTATTTTCATTTAACGAACCTCCGATTTTTATTTGAATTGTGGACCTATTTATTTACCTACCTCTGTAAGTAGGTAAATAAATCTATACAAATAAATAAAATTGAAGTGTCTGTTTGTAATATTGAAATAACCGATTGTTACTACATGTATATGAATATGTATACTGTACATACTCCAAAATATTTTTTTTACAATTTTTGTCTGTCTGTCTGTCTGTTTGTTCCGGCTAATCTCTGAAATGGCTGGACCGATTTTGACGGGACTTTTATTGGCAGGTAGCTAATGTAATAAGGAGTAAGTTAAGCTACTTTTATTTTAGAAAAAGTCTTTTATTTTACTAAAAAACTAAATAAACTAATTAACACGCGGATGAAGTCGCGGGCACAGCTAGTATAATATAAATAAATATCTTGGGACAACTTACACACTGCTTTCTGTTCCAAAACTAGGAAAAACCTGTACTACGGTAACCAACTGATAAACATAGGTACTTATATATTTCTAAATACATACATAATAATATTATAGATAAATTACACCCAGCCACAGAACAAATTATCGTGTTCATCACACAAAGATTTGTCCCGGGTTGGAATCGAACTCACCACCTCTGGCGTAGCAGTCAGGGCAGTAACCACTAGACCAACAGGTCAGTCAATTTAGTTATGTTTAGACAGACTATTCTGTTTAGAATAGAATAGAATATAATTTATTTGTAAGAATATATACATAGGGTAAAAGCCGGATAGTTGCCACACTTTTTGAAAAGCTCCTTTAAAAAATGTGTATCAATACATTTTTTATTCAAAGTGTATTCTCAAACATAGTTCATTAATATTCTAACATACCCTATCTATAAAAAAATTATAAATATTATACATTTTGAGTAAATCCAGTTTAATATGACCTCTAAAAAAGAGGATAGTTGCCAACTATAGAGGATACTAGCCTAACGTTAAAAGTGGTTGGGGGGGATACTTGCCCAATGTGAGGATAGATGCCCGTCTGTTTTTTTTTCAAATAAAAATGAACTTATATTAATTTAAATAATCAGTTTTTATTATTAAATACAATCTTTTATTAAGTATTAATTAAAGTTAAATTATAATAGACTGCAAAATAGTAAATAAGTGTCCACAATAAAAATGTAATGATATTATTTATTTTGAAGATAGAACAATAAACAAAATTAGTATTAACTTTGGCATTAGCCTCTATTAAGTAAGTATTCAGTCTTTATAACTTTATTATGTACTAAGTACTAAGAGAAGTTAAATTATTACATAATCAACACTTAAAAATACTAAGGTATTAAATTGTAAGTTAGTGAACATGTAATTTTTTAATTAAATATTAGTATTTATCTTAAATATTAAAAATATGGTAATCAATTACCATTAGCATTGTCCAGAAGTCGAGCTTTTCAACTTGCCACATCGCATGCAATGGTTTTTGAGTGTTGAACAATTTTCATGCAACCACATTCGACACATCTGACATTCAATCCAATCTGATTTTGATTTAGTTAAATTATAATTTTCAAAACATTCTACACAATAATCATGACCTGAGACTTCTTTCTTGGTATTTTCTACTTTTGAATTAACTTTTCTTACTTTTAATATATTTTCAGTGTCTCCAATAGATAATTTGTTTTTTTTTTGCCTTTGATTAATAGCCCTTTAGTTGCCTTTTTCCTTTAGATATTTTTTTACTTATAACATTTTCTTCATTTTCACTGCTAGAACTGTAGATACGAGTTTTTCTTTTCCTTAGAGCCCTTCCTTTAGTCAGTTCAATAAAATCTGTGCTATCTGATTCTGATTCACTGCTAGTAGGTAATATCTCTATATTGTTTTGATTTTTATTTTTTTGTAGTCGCCCTTTTTTCTTCGTAATCTTTTCTTTGCTACCAACTGGTTTGCTTTTTGTTTGATTCATTACGTTGTTTTCTTTACTTTCCCAGTTTTAACCTTCTTCTCGATTATTTTATCATTTGAGTTTAAAATTTCTGCTGATTATTTAGCCTTTTTAGACATACTCAGCGGAATTTTTGGTAAAGGAGATGATTGATGTAAAAATTTCGATGGTGCTTCTTTTTGTTGATCTTTGTTATGTGACTCATTTAAAGATATCAGCGATGGCAATGATAGTTCAGTATTATCTAAAATGTAATTTTCAATGTCACCATCTCCTAGGGCTAAACAATCATGAGAAAGAGCCAAAAGACTCGACGACGGCCTTGGTGGCGTGCAACTCTGGTTCACACTATTCTGCTCAGCTTCATTTATGATAGTTTCTGGGTTATTTTTATCTAACTAGAGCTGTCTAATCTAAATCTAACTAGTAGCTAGGGACTTCATCGCCTTGAAAAGTCACTTTGTTCTGTCGACTTAGTACATTACCTCGGTCATATTCAGTTTCCTGTCTCCGTTCACGTAACGCAAGTTCTTCAGAAGCGCCTGGTAATTGACCTTTTATAGTTTCAAACTCTTGTTCCTGCGTAAGCTCCCCCACTGCAATATCTGATATAGCAAATTCAGGATCAGACAGAGCATTTGGATTGACTGGATAGATTGCGCAGCCGCGAAAACCACTTATTGCATTGGCAGGTGTCGCTGCTCAAATCCACGTCCTGGCTATCAGTTGACCAGAATTGTACCGGTTCAGTTTTTTTTGTGGATTGGTGCGAATAAAATGTCGCCCTTTGAATTGACAAGCCCTCAGCTTGCCTCACAACTATTTCGGGATTTCTTTCAAGGAAGCTTTTCAACCATTGCGGTCCAGCCATTTTAGTTTCATTATTAAAATTGTGTCTTTGCTTGTTAAAAATTTATAGTTACGGATAGTTGCCGCAGGGCAACAATCCGCAAAAGACAGTAGGGCAACTATCCGATTTGATACGGATACTTGCCCTTTTTATTTACGAAATAAATAAAACATAATTAACAATAAAACCTAATAAACAGAGCAATTTAAACTCTAATGCACTCAAAGAAATATATTTTTAACCGAAATCGCAATCAGTTATAAAAATATTTAACAGAGATTACTTACCAATATAATTCTGGCGCTCGTCAAAGTATCGCCGCGGAAGATGTTTTCTCACACGGACAAAACACGTGCGCCTATTTCAACGGGTTATGCGGCACTGAGGCCTACGTGGGGGTAGCTTTTAATTATGATCAAAAAGAAACACTGTCAATGCGTCTAACATAGAGCATTTGAAACTGAGGCATGTATCCGTCCGAGGCATCTATCCGGCTTTTACCCTATATGTAGGTTGTTACTATAGGTTACAATAAGGTGTTACAAATGCGAACGTCTCATATATTCTAAAACTAACAGGTCAGTCAATTTAGGTATGTTTAGACAGACTATTCTGTTTAGAATAGAATAGAATATAATTTATTTGTAAGAATATATATATATATATATATATGTAGGTTGTTACTATAGGTTACAATAAGGTGTTACAAATGCGAACGTCTCATATATTCTAAGACTAACAGGTCAGTCAATTTAGGTATGTTTAGACAGACTATTCTGTTTAGAATAGAATAGAATATAATTTATTTGTAAGAATATATATATGTAGGTTGTTACTATAGGTTACAATAAGGTGTTACAAATGCGAACGTCTCATATATTCTACCATTTCTGAAATTAAATAATTTACTAGTGACTTATCATTTAACTAAATACTCTTTTGTAGAATAATAAATTTTGCTTGTAATTTAAAAATAAATAAAAAGTATTTATTTGAGACTAGTTAAAATACTTACATTCACAGGTGTAGGTAAGGTTTAGTTGACACAAACTGCTTACCAAACTAGTCTGAAGCCTGTATTTTGGGAAACAGTGTTCAGTCGGTGTGGTAACTTATTGGTTGCCGACGCTGAATGTACTGCAGCAGGTTAGTTCAGTTATATTGAGTAAATCACAATGAAATACGTAGTTACTTTGTGAATATTTCTATTATTATACATCCAACTGTGTTTTGTGTATGTGTGTGTGAGTGTGTTTGCGTGTGTGGGGTGTGTGTTTGGGTAGTGTATGTGAGTATATGTGTGGTAGAAGACTGTATGTTTGGGAATGTCAACATTACTCAATATGGATGATGCATATTGAATAACGTTGACATGATGCAATATGCATTTGTCCTCATGTAGTAATAATGAACATTTGCTCGCAATAATTTTGACACAGTAGTCCTCACATACTCTTTGGTAAAAACCGCGTTTTCCGCTGCCGACAGACTATGTATTATGAGCAGAGAGATCTACGAGTGTGTTACGTCACCCGCCAGGGTCAATGCACCTCGCGGCATTTTATATGTACCTACTATGATAGTAAAAATACGACATGTAGATAGATTTTGGAACGGTTGTAGGAACTGTGGAATTAATTCCCTTATAACTAGAGTTGATAGGTTGTAGCCGGAGTTATTACAGTTGTGTCAGACTTTGGTTAAGTTAGAGTTTGGAATACTCCAAGCTTCGGTGCGGTGCGGCGAGCAACCAAATCGAGAGAATTGTGACTAGAGAAGTCATCTGCAAAAGTTCAATTATAAAGTGAGCTTTGAGTTTTAGATTTGATTCCAATAGTAGGTATGGCCAAAGTGCTTTATCGCACGGAAGTTATTCGTAGTTGAACAACGTCTGTTTAATAAACTACACTCGCGAGCAACCAAATCGACTCAAGCCTTGTCGGCGCACACATACATTGATACAACTAAAATCATGAATGGAAATTATTAAAATGATATGTCATTCGAAAGCTTAAGATGTCAGCTTTAATTTGATATCATTACCATTGAAATCCATCCATCATTTTTGAAATAAATGATGTCTGAATGCAAGAGTAGGAAAAACGGGAATTTAGGAAAAAGGGTATGTGTCTCGTATTTGACAAATTAAACAAAAAAAATTAAAAATAAAATTATTTTATTTAAATCAGTATTTCGTATTGCCCCCTCTAGCCCTAATTACATCCCGCAGTCTGTTTTTCATGGACCTTATCAATTTTTTGACATTTTCTTGAGGAATGCCGTCCCACTCCTCTAATAATGCTGTCTTTAGCTCGTCTACGCTTGAAGGGACTGGATTTCTGGCCCGAACTCTTCTTTTAAGCTCGTCCCATAAGTGCTCGATGGGATTCATGTCAGGACTGAGCGCAGGCCAGTCCATCGTGCGTAATTCGACCTCTTGCAGAAACTGTCGAGTGACTCGTGCCGTGTGGCAGCGGGCATTGTCGTGCATTAACACGAAGTCTTCACCGACAAACCCTGCGTAGGGCACAACATGATCCAGTAGAATGTCGGTGATGTACCGATCAGCTGTTAGCCCGCCTCCTCGGCCGCCCCCAGGCACGAAAACAAGTTCGGTTTTTCCCTCTAAAGAGATACCAGCCCACATCATGCAGGAACCGCCGCCATATGCCACTGTTTCAGCGAAACAACATTGGGCAAATCGTTCTCCCGGACGCCTGTAGACTCGGCCTCTCCTGTCACTGCCATGCAGACACATTCTGCACTCATCAGTAAACAGGACCGATCGCCATTGCGCAACGCTCCAATTGAGATGCTCTCGAGCAAATTGAAGGCGCGCTTGTCGGTGGCCTGCAGTCAACTTAGGGCCCGTCGCAGGTCTTTTTGGCGTCAAGTTGGCTTCCTTCAAGCGTCTTCTCACTGTCCACTCGCTGACAGCCACTTGTCGTACACGTCTCAGTTCTTGCTGCACATCAACGCCCGTAAGGTGTCGATTGCGCAGCGAGGTTGAGACAATGAAGCGGTCGTCTCTCTCTGAAGTGCACCGGTGGCGGCTCGTTCTTGGTCTCCGATTGAAGGCACCAGTCTCTTGGAACCGTCTGTATACTCGGGATACAGAAGACTGGCTCAAGTGGAGCTGGGCAGCGATTGCTCGCTGACTTAACCCTTGTTGCAACAAGGCAACAACTTGAGCGGCTTCTTCTGGTGTGGTATCCATGGGTTAGCGAAAACAAGGAATGCAATTTACGGAGATGTGTACCGGTCAACCTGTAACAAGCAACTGATAAGATAAACCGGAAGTGGGGGGTTTTATAGCGGGAGCAGGTAGCGCAAGTCGTGGATTCCTAAAGAGGTAATTTACGCTGACGGCCAATTAAAATGTGTCAATAAATCAGCGCTTAGTTTTTTTTAAGGTATTGATGTTAATTGAAAGCCTAATTCTTCAGCTTTCGAATGACATATCACTTTTGTAATTACCATTTATCGTTTTAGGAAAATCAATGTATATGTGCGCCGTCTAGGCTTGAGTCGATTTGGTTGCTCGCGAGTGTAGTTACTTGCCTACTCTAGATATATTAAAATAGCTGTGCCCCGCGGTTTTACCCGCGTTAAATTCTATAAATTATCACAACTTCTCCCCCGTAGGTGATAGCGTGATATATATATATGTTGACCCGACCTCCTAGTAATATTCATGCAAAATTTGAAGTAAATCCATGCAGTACTTTTTGAGTTTAGCCCGGACATACATACAGACACACAGACAAAAATTCTAAAAACTATATTTTTGGCTTCGATGTCGAATGTAGATAACGCCCAAAGTATCCTTTAAAAAATATATTCGATGTACAGTTTTAACTTTCCTACGATTTTATTATATGTAGGTATAGATAGATATGATATGGCTTAGCGACTGTTGCCTAATGGCTACGACCGCGACCGACAACTTAACGTACCCTCCGAGATACGGCAATGCGGTCACCCGTCTATGGACCGACCGCGACCCGAGTTGGTTAACCTCGGCACTGACTTACGGACCGGTGAGACCATCTGGAAATGAGCGCCTGCTCTTATTATTGGACGCAAGATATTTCACGATATCACGCACACAAATCACTGTTGGCGTTGTTGGCAAATGTTTTATTTTCACGCCGGAGGTCGTGGTTCGTTTCCACCCAGAACAGATATTTGTGTACATGAACAGGTCTGTTTGTCCTGAGTCTGGGTGTAATTATCTATTGGTGTAAGTACGTATTTACAAAAGAAAAGTATTGGTTATCTGGTTTCCATAGTACAAGCTCTGCTTAGTTTGGGATCAGATGGCCGTGTGTAAATAATGTCCCAGGATATTATGATACACTTCTATCTGTTAAGCTCACAATCGAGCAGTAAAGTTTATTAGGTACCTACAACCAGTTAGAAAGCTACTGCCGCCATGTGCTAGCAGCTGAATGTAGGAAAAAAGTGATCTGTGAGTGGCAGTCGCTGTGCCTAACTGACAGGAGTCGACAATCCAGGAGGACAAACCAGAGCAGAGTCCTCCCACGGTCTGTATTGAACCCACTTGGAGAATGGTGTTCCCAGGGTTCCTCGCTCCAGGCGCCAAGAGAAATCCACGGCAAATTAGGCTAGGTCGGTACGAGTCCAACGTACCCACCCGCAGGCACTTTTGCGGGTTGCATGCCGCCTAACCACCTTATCTAAAAAGATAAGTAAGTACAGACCCCAGCACATCAAGCTTCCCCAATCTGTCAAATTTCCCAAATTCAAAGTGAACTTTATGCTTTTGTGATAAAGCTGAAAATCTATAAAAGAACATCATAAAGTCCGTACATTAATAACTTCTTTTTTTTAATGACAACGCCCGCATTAGGGAAATAATCAGTGTTGCGGGGTACTTTACAAACATATAATAGACGGACACAAATTACATCCAGACTCTGAACAACTATTTATGGGTCACACAAATAGTTGTGCGGCGAGCGACTCGAACCGGCGACACGAAGCGGCGAGGCGAATATCTTAGCCGCTGCGCCACACGTGCAGTGAACTATTAACTTAGGTACCTATATTACAAATTTGATTTAAGCGGACTAGGAAATTCCCTGGGACATGCCTGAGCCTCACCGCTCAGTGTCATTTCATCGTGTGCCACTGTTGATCCTAGCTTACAGGAGTTGCAGTGGGTAAGAGGGAGGGACTAGTCCCTCTAGCCCATTTGCTTAAATCTACATTCTTGTAATATCCGTGTAGTCTGCCTTATCTGTCACACAAAAATGTTATGAAATGCTAACACAGGGTGTAGGTAACATAAAAAGTGGTCGCAACTTGAGGCGTTTAATTTGCATATGAAATTAAACAACGTGTAGCACATCAACATGCAGAATCTTCTCTTTTGTTACGCTCTTGGCAGAGCGGTCGTGGTCACATCGAGGCTTCCACGTAGGTGGTAAAGGTGGACGCAGCTTTCCGCACCATCTCCCGCCATCTCTCTCAGTTGGCGGATTGTCTGGCACAGACAGATACGCAGCTTCCTACTGCGGATTTTACTTGGTCAGTCCAGCGCATAGGTGACCTGCCATGCGATCTGTTCCCTCCACTTTTCCCTGCACAATAAGTCGTTCTATGCAGCCGTAATCCCGTCTAGAGACATGCAGAATAGGTACCTACATAAAAATTATAATAACTTGTGTTATCAAGTACTCAATAGCCGCGCAACGGTTATGACGTAAGTAGCTGCTATATTATAATTATATAGTTATACATATATACAGTGATTATTTATTTAATTATCGATTACATTGTATTAATTACTACAATAATTTAACATCTTAAAACGATTGTTAATCGATATAAGACTCTCAATTGGTTATCACTGATAAAAATATAAATAGGGTAGGAGATTATTAAATATTTGTTCCTTGTTACGACTGTTAATTAGAACGTTACTCTGTTCGATTAAATATTGTGTGTGGAAAACATCTTTGAGTTTTAATGTGCAAAACCTACGAGTATCTACGTAATAGTTGTCGTACAAGAATAACAATCATTTAATACAGTTTGTATTGGGAGCCATAATTGGTTTTTATTTCGCAAACTCTTGTTTACTTGTATTCTTTATTATATGATCTATTTATTTTTTAACATATCTATTGATTTATTTCTTGTTATTATTATTAATTTGTTTTTGTTTCTGAGTCGTGAATTCTAGATGTGTAATTACTTATTTGTTTTTTAATATTTTGTTGATTTTGTTGAGCTGTTTATTGGTTGTTTGATTTTCAATTAAGTTCTGAACATAATTTTAACTTGTTATCTAACTATTTATGATGATTTAATTGTGTGAAAAATAATATGCTGAACAAACAACATATTATATTTTTTTCAACACCTATGTCCTATGACAAAAATTTGCACACCTTGTGGTAGAACACAGTGCACATTTTTTTTTAAATTCCGTTTTACGGCTCTGGCTACTTTGGCTTATGAGCCTTCAGTAAATATATTTTATTATATCATTTATTTCCGTCATTGTCAAGTAAAGTCCGTCACAGTCAAGTCATACATAGTCCTTGTCCAACCCCAGTAAAACAGTGGAGACTTTACTAGAGGCTTTTATTATGGAGTTTTGGTTACAACACGGAAAATCACAATTCACGGCAATATCGCACTTTCCTCCACTTGTGTACGTTGTCGAAGATGTTATGTCTAAAAATCCACCATATTTACACATAAAAACTCGAATTTAGCCTCGATGCGTCTTTTTCCGCATTGGCGCCAAAACCTGACACACACAGTGCACATATATTAAACAACAATAAAAATCGATTAAATCTATATTTCACCATTTTAGTGCACCTACCTTAGTCTTTCTGCACCACCCAAAGGTTGACTGGCAGATAATGCCTATGGCATTAAGTCCGCCTATGTACAATATTATTTGTGCTAAAGTTTTAAATAAATAAATGTATTACAATGTTACCACCACTTTTAACCTGTGTAATGTAAATAAACGATTTGATTTGATTTGTATGATTTGTTCAATTTCATGGATAGATACCGCCCCGTATAAGTTTCCGGCACTATTCATGTTACATCTTGTATAATTTTTTTTTAGTATATATTGATCATGGATATACTTAAATCCTTCAGGCGTGATTTCATTATAGCAGTAGCGGTTTCGTCATTTAGTCAATAATCACAACCCACAGTCCAGCCAAAGCCCTAACCCAGTAAGGCGATTGGCACACTGCCCCGCATGATGCAGCGTAGTGCGTGAGTGCGTGTTCTAACGTTTCTTGTATCTCCTTTTGTATAGAAAACACGCACAGTCCAACACACAGAACATGCATCTGATGATGTTCTGTGGATGCATATTGTGTGTATGAGGGTTAGTATATAATTATGTTTATATATAATTTGGATAAGTGTGATGTCCAAAAAGCTGATAATGAGCAATTTTTTTAACTTGACGTTGAATAGAGCATTTTTAGAGAGGGAGTTTATTTATTTAAGAGCTTAAATAAATAAACTCCCTCTCTAAAATTGCTCTATTCAAACAGAAGTTAAAATAATTGGTAATGGCTAAATGTTTTTCTACATGTTAACAAAGAATTTGACTGGAATTTTAAATATAGTATGCATAATAATAATAAATAGAATGTACCCACTTATTTAGAACATTGTAAATATTATTTTACCTAATAACTTTGAATTATTCATGTAAGTATTAAAAAATTGTATGCCAGTTTCTGGTTAACTAAATATTCAATTCTATAGGTTGTCTGATTCAGTATTTACTTTAGGGTTGATAACCTAAATAGCCTTAGGAAGAGAAAAGAAAACTTCAAAATAACAGAGTTCTAAATAGTTTCCGCGAGAGGCGCTGCACTGGTGCTCATTGTATGGGACGAACCTGGACGTGTGATCGAGTAACTGCAGGAACTCGTACTAGAGGTACAGTAATATTAATCATTTGGAGCCCGAACCAATAGTTCTTCTTGTTCTTTAATAATAATATCTGGGGACAATGTCACACAGACCATCCTAGCCCCAAACTAAGCAAAGCTTGTACTACGGGTACCAGGCGACGATATACATACTTATAAAAATAGATAAATACTTATATACATAGAAAACATCCTTGACTCAGAAACAAATATTCGTGCTCATCACACAAATATTTGCACTTACCGGGATCCGAACCCAGGACCACCAGCTTCGTAGGCAGGATCACTACCAACTAGGCTACGGTGACCGTCAAGTTCTGAAATTTATATTTTGTTATTAAGCAAACTCATCATGTCCATGTCCCTTCTCCTTTTATTACTTAGGTACTTATCGTATGGGCAGTGGTTACCAAGATCAAAGGTAGTTTGACAGCACGTGTGGCGCAGCGGCTAAGACAGTCTCCTCGCCGCTTCGTGTCGCGGGTTCGAGTCCCGCGCCAGATACAAATATTTGTGTGACCCACAAATAGTTGTTCTGAGTCTGGATGTAATTTGTGTTCGTGGATTATAATATGTTTGTAAAGTACCCCGCGACACAGGGAACAGATTCCCTAGTGCGAGCGTTGTTCAAGTCGCCCAGTAGGCCTCCGACATGACTTAACGTGCCCTCCGAAGCACGGAGACGCACAGAAATTAAACCACTTTGACTGTCCCCCTCTATGGACTGACCGCGAGCCTAGTTGCTTAACCTCGCCAATCACTTACGGACCGGTGCAGTGAAAGCATCTAGCTATGCAATGTTGGTACTTAACATTAAAAAAAATCTTGTTCTCCTATGACTTAGGTACCATTTAATATGACTCCAAAATCTTATTTCAAGCCAGAACTGAAAATATGTATCTCTATTATGTACCACATAAAGCGTATATTCGCTTGTACAAACGCTATCTGTGTACATATTTACTTACCTGTTATAGTTGTTTTTGTAACGTTTCCCGCCCGTTGATAGTGTACGTTTCCATTGATAGAGCTCGGACGGCAATCTGAATTTGTGATAGAGCAAGTTAGCGTGAGCGAGCGCGACTACTTTTCTGATTCGCCCAAGGAATTATTGAAAAATATATCAAAAAAGTAGGTACTATGGAAATATAATATAATGGGAATGTAAAAACTAGAGCATTGTGATAATATTTAGGCCGTAATATGTATCACAATATATGTCCGGTACGCCGTCGAATAGGTGTGTAAAATTTTGGATTATAGAAAAAATATATTCATTTTTATTTATAAGTATGAAAATATCTATGTATACTTCTGTGCGTTGTACCCCAATTGCCTAATGTTTATTGATGTCTTATACATCAAGTAAATACATATTCTATTGTATAATTAGTAATAGCCAATAATAGGCACCAACCTAGCCCCTTTTTGATCTTGTCGGTTAGCCCGTACCATTAAATCTTAAAGAATGTCTCTATTATGTTTTTTATACCCACCCTTCAGAAGTATATCCTCCGTTAAAACTGGTTGCCATGGCGGAAATTTTACCAACAGAACATTGTTACTATATTCTTTTTTATTCCACGTATATTATTCGATTGATATAAAACTTAAAGTTTACCTTAACGGGTAAAAAGCATAGTGAATATTTGTGGACTTAGACAAAGCCGTTTCTTAATGTTTTAGAGATCTTTAAAATGTATACATCCTCCTTCACAGGCGGATGGAGAATGGATAGTGGAATTAAAAGTAAGGACTCAGGTTTCAATCTATCTTGTTGCATAGATGCGCTACGATTGATTAAGGGGTTTAACTCTAGGGGTTCGAGGGGCTTGTTGGCGTGGTTGGCAAATGCTTGCTTTCCACGCCGTAGGTGTTTGATTCCCACCCAGGACAGATATTTGTGTGTCTGTTTGTCCTAAATCTGGGTGTAATTATCCATATACTTAAGTATGTATTTACAAAAGAAAAGTGGTAATATGTAGTATATCAGTTTAACAGCTATCTGGTTTCCATAGTACAAGCTCTGCTTAGTTTGGTATCAGACGGCCGTGTGTAAATAATGTCCCAGAATATAATTATTATTTAATCAGGAAAATGTATCAGACAGGTTAAAGTTAGAAATGTGGAAGTAGCTCTACTTTTCATTTATGTAAGTTATATTAATCATTTAAATAATTACGGCGGTGCGATGGCGACGCTAGCGAAAGCGAAGATTAACGCATATTGGGCCGGATACCCCGTGATTCGATTTCCGCTCACACTTAATTGTACTTAAATATTTTTACTAGCTCTCCGTCACTTAATTTGATATGACGCATATCATCATGGACGTAAATTAAGTACCTATATTGGATACCCGGTATTTTTTTTAATGTTGGTAATGGAAACAAACGAGATATAAATAGAATCCCCTACCATGAGGCACGTTACATCTAATAAGATCGAGTTATATCTATATATTTTGTATATTCTATACCTATGTCTATATATTTAGGTAGGCATTTATGTTATGACTGTGGGCGTTTATCTTCTACAACCTATAGCTACCACCATCACTACTAGATGCTACTTACTTTCTCCAAACGATATCACGATCAACTTAAATTTATTTTTATCTGATAGAGCTTGAGCTATTACCCAGAATAAGCGTTTAGGTGTGTGCGTATTTGTATAGATAATAGGAAGGCACTCTTTGACGTTTACCTACTTTGACCACGATACCAATTAGTTCTGTGTGAACTAATTGAGTTATGAGATCTTTTGACTTGACGTTCATTGTTAAGCTTATAATTGTGGTAGTCAAATGCGTTCCTCAAATGACGATGAATAACAATATCAATGACTTATTATACGTTATAGAAGCTGCCTGTGGTGTAATTAAACTTCATTTAAGACGTTTATTGTGTATAGTCGCATCTGTACATAATGCATTTTGAACGTTTCAATGGGCTATTTTTTCACTTGAGTTAATCTAGAAGACTTTCACTGCTTCACTTTACAATGTAAGACAATATAATAAGATTGCGGCCTTATTAAAATATTGACTTTCATCTAAAATTCAGTACCTACCTACTTCGTTCTTACCATGAAGTAAGATGCAATTAATCTCATGTAAGACTATGTTATGCAGCTAAGACTTGACTATACTAATTATTATCTGCACTTTGTTACCCTACAGTATTAATTAACAAAGAGTTAAGAAGTATGTAAATATAATTATCGAGACAGCTACCAATGCGAACCGTGAGATATTATAACATTAGTAGGGGTACTAATGACATCATTCAGAATATAATTACTATATGATTTGTATAGTAATATTAAATGATATTATTAATTCCCACTGAAATCTATAGAATTCTATATCCTTTATAATTAAAGGATCTGCCTGATTGAATCACACACTCACTGCACGCATACTTTTCACTGAATTCTTATATAACTTTGACTTTGTCCTAGTTTCTGGTGTCTTTCACATTTTTACGCAATTCACGCTTTTGTCATCATTGTGATACAAAATATGAACAAAATTAGAACCTGCTTTTAATTTGAACATTACTTATGCATAGTTTATCGGCAAACTTATTAACATATTTCTCACCGCACCATACGTCCTCTGCCTTCAACGGCTGAATACAAAATGACTGGTTTCACAAAAATTCCACGCAGATGTTTTGTCCCACTCACCGGTGCCCTTGGAGCTTTATACAAGCAGAGCGAGTAAACGAGAAAGCGAATCTTCGGTTAATTTCGACGTAACTAGTGAGTGGGGCACGGTTCCTGCCCTGCGCGGCGTTTCGATTCGGAGCACATCGAACGACACGTTTTCGCCATTTTGTTTACAGACGTTGACGTGTTAACTAGTGTGATGGATAATGTGAGCGAAGTGATGGTAAATCATAATTAATCGCACTTAGTGTTGTATTGTGATATAGTTACACATGGCCAAGACAATTCTCTATCCACATGATATGGGTAATGATTTATTTTATTTATAGTATTAGTACGACGCTACGACTGTGAGACTAGCGCGTTCAGTTCACTTGTATTAGAGCGGCTGGAGCGTGTAGACGTGTCGGCGCATGCTGTTTCAAATTCTATCGAAGTCTGAATTATTATATTATCGTAATTTGTTGTTCCGATTTTATGTTCAATTTGTCGTAAGTATAAAGTTATTCGGATGTTACATTATATTTAGTAAATATCTACAACAAAATCTATGAAATACAAGTAGTTAACTGCTTTAGAATAAAAACGCAAATTAAATGTAGTTAGGTAAATACAAAAAGTAGAGTTCAGTTCGATACAGTCTTCGGAATATGTATGCCGTTTTATAATATAAACGCTCCTTACATAGGTTTATATTCAATCATAGGAATAACGTGGAAATGTACGACCAAGATATATTCTTATAAATAAATTCCCGATTCCCGAAAAACTAAAATAAAAAGGCAGTTTCGATCCTAGATTTCTTTACGAAAATTCAATAGCCGGGTATCTAAAATTCAGTCGGGTTTACTGATTACACGTGCTATCCGCTTCGACGCAGACTAAAGAATACAACTTAACCTTCGTTCGGAAACGGGTTCGTAATGCGTCGTTCTGATTTTAGGGTACCATAGATCGATTACGAAATATAGTGTTAAATCGTAAAGTGTTATAAAATTGTATTTTATAGCAGTAGTGTGATTTGAATTAATTAATAATTTGGTTGTGTGGATTTTGTTTTATTTTCAAACAAATTAGGAGTTTTATTTACTATAAAATGTTTGGCCTATCATTGTCACAGTAAATGTCAGCTCTCGTTTATCTAACCTATTAGCAGATATTGTTCGTATTTATTTATAAATTACCAGCTTAAAAATCTATTGTCATTTTTTCATTTCATAGCAATCTGATAACCAAATCATAAGACATCGTCCGATGAATCAATGCTGGCCCCGTACTTTCAATTAGACTTGGAGACCACGCTTCACTCGGTAATTTATTTTTCTGCTAAGACAATGATCAGTTGTATTTAAATTCTTCTTCCTTGACTTGTTTCCAAGGTGTTAGTCTCTAAAGGTGCTGGAAATCATTCTAATAAATTATTTTTAGCTATAAGATTTACTAGTGTGACAATCATGATTAGTTAAAAAAATTGACCATCTAATTTACTTATATGATTAGTTTAAAAAATTGTACACTTTAAAAATATAAAACGTCACTAGTGTCTGGAACTAGAGCTAATGCACTCGTTTTTGATTTTTTATTCATTATTACTAATACTAAAATTAAAAAGAAACTATTATAGTAAGTATGTACCTCTTAAGACTCTTGGACTTGTATGTGATTAAAACCACACTTAGGTACATACATTATTACTATTTGAAAAAACATATATCACAAACAACGCAGAAATTAGATGAACCTATCAACTAAATTATATGATTTTAAAAATAATGACAGAATATAAGAAAACCAAGGCTCATAAAGAGATCATTGTAAAACTGTAGATTTTTAGAGCTGTGTATGTAGTTAAGCTGTAAAAGTTCTTGAAATTTGTTTTAAATTTTGTCTTTAAGTTGAAGTATATATATAATATAAAACTAATAAAAACAGAGCTCATTAAAATCTTTTTAAGTGCTTAGAGATACTTCTTTTAGTAGCCAGTATATTTCATCAGGCAAATATACCTTACGTAAAATTATCACATGCACGTATACCCCTCTGTAGACGAAATGTTTGCGGAAAATACTCTTTTATGCTACCTATGTGAAAAATACACGTGCTCAATACGCTTGCGCATAAAGCACTGACACTGACCCGCGAGACATAGACACTTCTATGGAAGACATTGGAGTGGGACACGGTACGCATTAAAGCAAACTGAAGACATGTCTATTTTTATTTGTTTTTGTATTTTGTTTTGTTCCTTGTGTAATACAATCGAGTAGAGAAGTAAGAACTGGATGATCTTGTAACGCGTTTTATAATAATAGGTATATAATTTCATAGATAAATTGTTTAATTTAAAAACGGACGTCAAAAATAAAGAATATTTTGTATTTATTTTATGCAATTTCTCCATTGTTTGGCAACTCTTTTTTGTCTGTATCGTCCCATAAAAAAATACGGAAATATTTGAATCGGTTCTTTATTCTTTGAAACAGTAATTATTTTTTTGATTAAGCTTAATGTCTATACTAAACCTACACGAGCAACACGACAAGCAAAGCGGAAATAAAAAGACACACAGCCGTGCCGTGTTCCAGTTTTCGAAATAGCAAATTCATTAAAAAATAATAATTTTTACCGAAATAAATTATGGATAATTTCATAAAGAAATATTTAATAATACATTTGCTGGAGTTTAAATTTATTTAACGATTATTACACCATAGATAATATAAGTTTAACGTCAACTTGTTGAATTATCAATAGAGTCGAACAATAATAATACTAAAAAATTCTAAATAAAAAAAATTAAATAAAAAAGGTTTTTATTCACGTAGACTTTAAAAAAGCGCTTGTAAATAGTCAGAACATGTTTGTAGTAATACAGTTATTATTTCTAGTTACTTGATACAGATATTTAGGTACACGGAATGTTAAAACATTTATACAATTATTTTATAATGGTTGTGATATTTAGCTAGCTTGTATTAAGTTATTGTCAAGGAGGTTATGTTTAGGTTTAATTATTGAAATTAAATCTAAACATATATATTAATTATTAATTAATAAATTCCGAATATTATCGTAACAAAATTTTACTCGGTTCCCGAAACTTAATAAAAGTTTTTCGTACTAGACTATCAAGAAGTTTCATTACTAAACTATATAAGTTCTTTCAAAATGTCCGTAAGATACGATCTTCAGAGTTGCCAAAGTTACTAGAGTTCCTAGGTTTTCGGGAAATCTGAGCTCAAAGTTGGAAATGACCATACCATGTTTAGTGCCGTAATCACCGGCTATAAGCCATTTAGTATTTACCGGCTACACGGGGTCATGCTATGACTCCATGTATATCGTTGTTATATGCAAATCGTTGTTCCATAATTTGACTTAGAGTAAACATGACAACGTTTGGATTACGATTTACCATGCATGGCGTATTATAATAAATTATTATTATACGAATTTTTATTATTATTAATTTCTTTTTTCCATCTGGTCCCTTACCAGAATGTTAAGTAGTACCTTATTTATAAAGAAAAATATAAGTTTATTTATGAATAAGTGAAGAATGACTTTCAAATCAAGTATTCGGAAAGTTACACCAAAAAAATGATAATCAACAAATTGGTGTTTTTTTGGAAAACATTTTAAAATATCACACTGACAGAATTTTTATTAGTTATTCAGTTAAATAGGTCAAATAATCATGAAAGTGACCGACATATCTTATGAAACTAAACATGCTTAGTACGGATACTTAATAAGATAATGTAAATATTTTCTGTAAGAATCTAGAAATAAATAATGCCTATTAATTAAATTACTAAACGATGTATCGTTTCTCTGACTTTGACTTGACTTGACTGAATTTAATTCCATAGGCTACCTCATTCCACTTTATGTGCGCATGGTTTTCTGGATGATATTTTGATAATATCTGAACGTCGGTTTCAAGAATTATATTTCCCGGCAAAAAATTCGCGCTCAGTCGAATTTCGATGGTCGTACGTATGACAAATAGAACTTTATCTTAACTTTATTTTTATATATTCCGTACTGATTCTCGGATTTTGGTAACGATATCTTCCGCCTATCTAAAAATATCTGTATAAGTATTATTAGTACTAGTTACAATTAATTTAGTGGCGATTGTAATACAATAACTTGCTAGTACCGTGATCTACTATGGTGAAGAATTGGACATATATCATTATAAAAGATTCTATTACCTCGATTGTATTACATATATGTACCCCAAACTGAAGGTTAACCTTGTTCATTCCCCAAAATCCAGGATCGATACATTTCAGAGCTTTATCCATTCGGTAGATTTCGATGAAACAGATATTGACTGACAGCCGGGGTTCATTTTCCATCGAATGTACGAAACATGTTACACATGTCGCATTTTTCCGAAATAATGTGGGACATTTTAAGTAATTTTGGGTAACCCTTTGTCAAAATCTAGTATGTACTATGTAGTCAATTGGTCGAGGAAATAATCAAAACAAACGCTAAAAATGTAATGTTACTTCCTTTTCGTGACATAAATCTTATTTTACAAGAACATAATGTGGTAGTTAAAAGGTTTTGGCACTTATTGCATGTGCTAGATGATGATATATGTGGTAAAAAGATGGGTAAGTTGCAATTCATAATATGATGGTTACGTTACAAACTTTCCTTTTGGTATGTTTCTCGATCCTATCGTGGAGTAAATCGAAGAAAACGATAACTTTATGCCTAACCTGATAGCTCCCATTATCTCTATCTATCTCCCATTAGCCTTGTGTGGAAAGCGCGAAGTGTTTATAAAACTTGAGGTTATTTGTTTATAAAACAGATAATATCCTAGATAGAGACAGAGTGAGACCTCCAGTGTACTCACAATGCGTTTGAAGCCACACACTGTGATTCTATCTTCTATACAAATAAATAAAATTGAAGTGTCTGTTTGTAATATTGAAATAACCGATTTTTACTACATGTATATGAATATAATAATATATACGGTACATACTCCAAAATATTTTTTATTACAATTTTTGTCTGTCTGTCTTTCTGTTTGTTCCGGCTAATCTCTGAAATGACTGGACCGATTTTTACGGGACTTTTATAAACAGGTAGCTGATGTAATAAGGAGTAACTTAGGCTACTTTTATTTTAGAAAAAAAAATATTAAAAAGAAAACAAAATAAACTAATTAACACGCGGACGAAGTCGCGGGCACAGCTAGTATTTTAATATTTTTGTATGTGGTGAAATAAAGAGCTTTATATAACTGTATAGTTTATTTATCAGGAAGGGAGGAAAGTCTATTTTTTTGTATAGCCCCTGAGAAGTCTTCAGCATATAACTTAGGCATTAGATTCTTAGTGATATGACTGCACATGTAGTGCAGCGGTTGAGTTGCCTCGCCACTTCATGTCCCGGGTTCGATTCCCATGCGGGACAACTATTTGTGTGACCTCACAAATAGTTGTTCTGAGTCTGGATGTATTTTGTGTCCATCTTGTGTTTGTAAAGTACTCTGCAACACAGGGATTAAGCTCCCTAGTGTTGTCTTTTTAAAAGAAAGAAAGAATAACAACTGAGGGTCCAAATAAGCTAATGCTACCTGTAAGCTAACTGATCATAGATGTAAAGCAAATATGCATGTGGTCTGTCTATGAGTAGGTAACTGCTATAGTGGTGTCGGGTTGGATCTCATATTTCTGCCTGAATTTGAGTTAGGTGTATATATGGGGAGTTAAGGGGGTTCATACTAAGTGATAAAACATATATTTTTCTGCCGGAGAAGTGCCTAATTGCATTTAATAATTTTTTTAAATCATAAGACTTCTTTAATCTAACCTCAAAACTTTTACCATGGATATATCCATAACCATGGGGTCCCGCGGGGTGGGGATGGTACAGGGGGGTAGCCCCCTCCCCGCTCAACCCTTCCCCCCTACACCCCTCCCCCTTCATTTGCTTATATAAAAGGCGACTTGATTTGAGATATTTATTGTGGTGTCATTTCATAGGGGCTCTTGTTCAGAGAGCATGTTAAGCTATCATTACCGTTGTTCTTCATTTGTTAAGCCTAAGGCTCTGGGCAGCATGGACAACTCTGTCATTAGGGTAACCACTTCCCATACATACAATAAGGAAACTATCTTAGAATTAAATTCTAAGATAATAATAATAATATCTTGAGACAATGTCACACAGATCATCCTAGCCCCAAACTAAGCAAAGCTTGTACTATGGGTACCAGGCGACAATATACATACTTATATAGATAGATAAATACTTATATACATAGAAAACATCCATGACTCAGAAACAAATATTCGTGCTTATCACACAAATATTTGCACTTACCGGGGATTCGAACCCAGGACCACCAGCTTCGTAGGCAGGAGCACTACCAACTAGGCTACGGTGACCGTCATAGGTAGATAGTTACTTTTATATTTTATAGTTAGAATTATATTGAGGTGCTCATAGCCATATACTCTGACCAGTTTGTAAGTGATTGGCAGGGTTAAGCAAGCAGGCTTGCAGTCAGTCCATAGATGGTTGGCCTCCAAAGTGGTATAATTTCTGAGCGTCTCTGTGCTTCAGAGGACATGTTGAGCTGTCAATCCCGGTTGTAGTCATTAGCAGTTGTTAAGCCATGTCAGAAGCCTACTGGGCAGCTGCAACAAATCTGACACTAGGGTACCACTGTCCATACGATAAGTAAATAAGTAAGTAAGAATTATCTGTATACAAATAAATAAAATTGAAGTGTCTGTTTGTAATA
Organism: Pseudoips prasinana; assembly: GCA_951640165.1. NCBI lineage: Eukaryota > Metazoa > Arthropoda > Insecta > Lepidoptera > Nolidae > Pseudoips > Pseudoips prasinana. Next base: position 15,321,085 of record OX621254.1, read on the forward strand.
TTGAAATTACTGGTATTTACTACATGTATATGAATATATATACTGTACATATTCCAAAATATTCTTTTTACAATTTTTGTCTGTCTGTTTGTTCCGGCTAATCTCTGAAATGGCTGGACCGATTTTGACGGGACTTTTATTGGCAGGTATCTGATGTAATAAGGAGTAACTTAGACTACTTTAATTTTAGAAAAATCTTTTATTTTTGAAAAAAACAACAAAAGAAATACAAAATAAACTAATTAACACACGGACGAAGTCACGGGCACAGCTAGGATTATATATAACTTAAACAAAACTCTGAACTTGTAGACTTGTAATGCAAAAAGGATACTGCCTCTTTAAAATTTGTGATATGTTAAATATCTTGGGACCAATGGTGGCTTCTAGTTGCAATTCTCTTGTTTCATGAGGCTCTAGCCTTGTTATCTCATTCTGTCCTGCTTTGCTCTGGAGGGAAGTGGTACACTTTTGTTCTAACTCCTTTCCCACAACAGTTAAAATGATTTCTGGGGCCATGCCTGAGCCTCACCACTCTGTTTCATTTCATTATGTGCCACTGTTGGGTGTTGGTCTTTGCTTACAGGAGTTTCAATGGTACATACAAGGGAGGCACTATTCCCATAAAAAGAAATGATGACACCTACCAATTAATCTCTTGCATCTGCTTAAGTATGAAGATTAGGATGTGACATTTCAATACTAGGGTGGCCCGTTATAAAGTGCTAGTTAGTTAGTTAGTTGGGCGATAGGTTTCCGCACTTAGCCTCCCAATTGGGCCATTGTGCGTGATACTTGTTTGGCTACTCGAACCATTTTAGTTCCATCCAGAAGTCCAGGAGACCACGAAAGCCTGGCTTGAGGGCCTCCTGCAGTGTCTTCGGATCATTCAGGAACTTTGCCCGTTGGTAAGCGACACTCTTGCAGTGTAGCAGTATGTGTGCTGATGTTTCTTCATTTTCAATGCACCCTCTGCACAGGGGACATCTTGAAGAGGTGTTTGTTTAGCGTGCAGTGTCCGGTAATTGTGCCTATCACCATGCGTAGATCCTTCCTGTTCAGGTGTAATAGATTATGCGACAGACGTTTGTTCAGAGATGGTAGAAATTCTTTTGTCTGTCTGCATGATTCCAGATCTATCCACTCTTTTTCATGTTCTTGTGTGGTTTTCTCACACAGCCATGTTTTCAGTTGGTTATAGGGTATGGGTACAATGGGTTCAGGTCCCATTCTTAGGTTCCCATTATAAAGTGCTATGACCAGCAATAACCATTTGTTATTCCAATGATGATGTCTGTAGGTGGTGGTGATAACTTACCTTCAGGTGACTTGCTTAGTTGTCTACTTTACTATTCTTCAAAAAAACCTCATATTGACATCACTTAGTTCTACAGGGTGGGCAAGGAGTTGACGTTCAAACGCAAAATTTAGATACTTTATGATGAGGAGTATCTGAATTCTAATCTCGAAAACTACGGAAAATCGTAGAACATACATGGGGGTCCATGTATGTTCTACGATTTTGCGTAGTTTTCGAGATATATCAATTCTCCCTTGGTATTGGCAAGAAAGAGACATGGTCGTTGATGGGCCTCGTAAGAAGGCTCAAGGTCATCAAAGAGCAATAGAGAGGCTCGGGAGTTTCTCTCCAATACCGAATCAGAAATATCGAAATTCGCAGGCGAAACAACGTTACAGATAAAGCCCAAGACTTGGCAGTTCTACGATTACTTGTAGAACTGCCAAGTCTCATAGAACAGATGGACACTGGGATAGAAAAGTACTTGAGTGGCCACAGAATCGGAAGATGCAGCATAGGCAGGCCTTCTATATGATGGGCAGATGATCTAGTGAGGGTAGTTGAAAGCTGCTGGATGTGGGTAGCGCAAGATTGAAGAATCTTGCAGTTCTTCTCATGTTACAATTCAGTAAAGCATTTAATACTGTGGGTTCTGGTAATCTCCTCGGCATTCTGAGCTCTCTGACTATATCTCCTTCAGAAATGATTGTTTTTGTACTTACCGGTTTAGTCGCCCCTAAAGAGTCCATATTGACGTCCCTTTTTTTTCATAGATCAGCAAAGCGGCTGGTGTGCCGCAAGGTGGTGTTAATTCTACCATCTATATCTTAAGAATGCTTTGAGTTTCAAGTTTCAAAAGCATTCTTAAGATCTTTAGATTTCTGCTATCCTTTAGATTTAATTAAATGTGCAATCGGATATTTATATTTAGGTCCTCCTGTGTTGCCTTCAGATCGTTTCCTATCTTTGCACAATCAATCAAAATATACAAATCTTGTTGAAATTGCTTGTCATAAAGTAGAGTTTTAATTTGTAAAATAAGTGGTTGATTTTCTAAAACAGTGTTTATTATTTAACGGTTCAGTTGATGAGGTTGGCAAACGCTTCCTCTTCACATAGGTCGTGGGTTCGATTGCCACCCAGGACAGATATTTGTGTGAATGACATGTCTGTTTGTCCTGAGCTTTTTTTTAAGGCAACCCCCGCACTAGGGAATCTAATCCCTGTGTCGAGGGGTACTTTACAAACATATAATAGACGGACACAAATTACATCCAGACTCAGTACAACTATTTATGAGTCACATAAATAGTTGTCAGGCGCGAGACTCGAACCCATGACAAGAAGCCGCGAAGCGCCTGTCTTAGCCGCTGTGTAGTCTGGGTGTAATTATCTATATATAAGTATGTATTTACAAAAGAAAAGTAGTATATGCAGTATGCCAATTATCTGGTTCCCGTAGTACAAGCTCTGCCTAGTTTGGGATCAGGTGACTGTGTGTAAATAATGTCGCAGGATATTATTAATATTAATATGGTTGTATTATTACAGCACACTTAAGGCATAAGGAGGAACTGGACAAATTTAAAAGGCGCCTGATACGCACTATAGCGCGTCTCCTGATAACTGAAAAGCGACCTGAAGATGAAATAAGGGAGGCGCTGAAGAAGGAAACTGGCTGTGACTGTCGGAATATATGGTGAGGACTTTTATGACTATTGTTAGGTGATTGGCATACTGCCCCGCATGACGCAGCGTAGTGCGTGAGTGCGTGTTCTAACGTTGCTTGTAAGTATCTTTGTTTGTATAGAAAAATTTAAGAGAGGTAGGGCACAGCGTTCATTCGGTCAAAGAGCAGCCCGACTGGGGAAGTACCTCCACCTTACAGAAGACATTCTTTAATAATAACTTTAATGTTGTGTGTGGTGTAAGGTCGCCAGAGCTCAATGGAGGGTGTCGTTTAAGAGTCAGGCAACCCGTGATACCTGTTGCTAGTGTCCATGGGCGGCGGTTACCAATTGGTGACCCGCTTCATCGTTTGTCATCTTTTGACATAAAAAAAAAATAAAAACGCACCGTCCAACACACTGAAACTGCCTCCACGCGCGTTCATGCAGATGCGTGTTCTGTGTTGGACTGTGTGTGACCGTGTTTTCTATACAAACAGAGATACTTACAAGCAACGTTAGAACACGCACTACGCTGCATCATGCGGGGCAGTGTGCCAATCGCCTTAGTGTAGGCCATATTAAAAATAATGTATTCCTAAAAAAAAAAATATATTCCTGCGCTCTCATGGTCTGATGGAAAAGTTGGCCGACAAGACTAAGAAGAGAGGAGGTGTAGGACAAACGGTTTTATGTACTTTATAGTAAGGCACGGGGAGAGGTTAACTAATAAATCTAGCATAGATACTATATACTTCATCAATCGTGAAAATTTATTACATAACTTTTTTATTATATACCATGGGTTTCAGAGAGTAAAGGAACAATATTTATAATAATAAAATATAATAATAATAATAATTTATTTCAGATAAATAGAATCCATTTTTGGTAGTAAATCTATACAAATAAATAAAATTGGAGTGTCTGTTTGTAATATTGAAATAACCGTGTTTTACTACATAAATATGAATATATATACGGTATATACACCAAAATATTTTTTTTACAATTTTTGTCTGTCTGTCTGTCTGTTTGTCCCGGCTAATCTCTGTAATGGCTGGACCGATTTTGACGGGACTTTAATTGGCATGTAGCTGATGTAATAAGGAGTAACTTAGGCTACTTTTATTTAAGGAAAAGTATTTTTTTTTAATAAAAAATTCAATAAACTAATTAACTCGCGGATGAAGTCGCGGGCACAGCTAGTAATGTATAAACTTAAACACTATTGTTTGTTAGTTAATACCTTAAAGCTAAACATTCAAAAAACACCCCAGTGGGGTATGTTTGCGCATCCTATGTTCCAGTATTGGGCTATCCCACAGGTCCACGATTGTGTTTAATATGCTATTGGGACTGCCTCGTACCCTGTTCATAATAGCAGCGCATCGCTTACGCATGATGGCGTGGAATCCATCCGTGCGTGCTTCGGCAAACATTATTGACGCGCTACAATTTATACACGACCTATTTATTGTTAAGATTGGGTGCCATCTTTATGATTATAATTTTCATGTCCTGTTGTTAGGATGCGTATGAAAGCCCTAACGATGAAGAAGCTGCAGCGCCTCCTGGATGTAGACGACAAACTGGACGCACTGCCGGGAGTGGCGCAAATGAGTACGACGGACTGGCTGCTCGTCGACCTGGTGCTGGTGCATCAGGGCGACATTGACTTTATAGGGAAGGTAAATAATTGATGATGATAAAGATATAGAGAGGGAGCGCAGGGCATTGTCGGTGCGGGGTAACATGTTGGCGCGTAGGCTTGCTAGATGTACATCGCCAGTTAAGATAACATTATTTAAAGCTTCATGTCAAACTTTCGACATTAGTTGCCTATGGGCCAACTTTACTCAAAAGGCCTACAATGCCTTGCGCGTCCAATATAATAATATATTTAGAGCGCTTTTCGGGCTTCCACGGTACTGCAGCGCATCGCCGTTGCTGATGCTGCAGTTGATGACTTTTATGCAATTATGCCCAAGAAAGTTGCATAAATTGTGAGACGAATACGAAGGAGCCCGAACAAGATACTGAAAATGGTGGGGGACAGAACGGATACCGTACTTTTCAGTAGGCTTACAGAACTCCACGCCGCGAGGAGTCCTGTAAACTTACTGCGTGGGGGCATCCGTCCTTATAAATAATATAATATTTTATTTATTCATTTTATTATATATTGCTGATTGTATTATTCTATCACTTGTTAACATAGCGCTTAAGTACAAATTGTTACTAATAAATTTGGGCAATATATTTTTTTTATTTTTTTTTATTGACTTCTGAACGCATTCGATTCGTTTTCAACCTTCGCAAATATGACCATGTTTCATCTTTTCAAACTCAACTGGGTTACCTATTCGTCAACGTCGATCCTTACGAGCTTTGACCTTTTATTCAATTCTTGAATCCCCTTCGTCTCCTTTTTATTTAACACTAGCTGTGCCCCGCGGTTTTACCTGCGTTAAGTTTTATAAATTATCATAACTCCTTCCCCGTAGCTGATAGCGAGATAATATGTAGCCTATATGTTGACCCGACCTAGTTACTAAAGCTACTACCCATAAATAGTTGTTCTGAGTCTGGATATAATTTATGTCCGTCTATTATATGTTTGTAAAGTACCCCGTCACACAAGGATTAGACTACCTGATGATAAAAGTTTATCTAGGAGTTATATTAAGTTAGCGTTAAGGATTCGTTCTGGCCCCTGCCCATCGGCAAAATTTGCTTTCTTGATGGGAAAGGCTGCATCGCCTAATTGTGAGAGATTCAACAAGCTTGAAGATGTGCAACATTTGCTGATGGAATGTGCTAAGAACAAGCATATAAGGAAATCTCTGACTAGGGAGTTTAATTTAAATATGTGGGATGTTGGTCTGATCCAAAATATTTTGGCAGACCCTAAATCTGAAAAGACCATACGGATGATTTGTGGTTTAATTCAAAAGTCTAGTCGGTGATTCCCTTTCCTATTTTCATAGTTTATTAAATAGGTACAGTTGTGTGTTAATAGAGCATAAGGTACAATGGGGTCGACGTATCCGTGTGGATAAAAACCCCTTTTTAATAAAGATTAAAATAAAAAGGATTAGACTACCTAGTAAAGGCTTTGTTTAAAAAAAAAAATAATAACCAGCTAAAAACTTTACTTCCACCGCGCTATTCTAACCGATAAAACTACTCACTACAATAGACCAGATATAACCCTTATAGATAAAATTAATAAAACAGCCCAGATTATAGACATTTCCGTACATAACACACATAATTCACAAAATACTATTGCAGAAAAACCATCAAAATATACTGATCTAAAAACAGAATATAGCCGTATTTGGACGCTGAAACACGTGAACATAGTGCCCATAGTTATGTCTACTACAGGCCTGGTCCCTAAGCAACTCCACCAATCGCTACAAATACTAGTTACCTCAATATACTTACCTACTATTGTTTACAGAAAGCAGTCATATTAAATACTCGTAAGATAGTACCTACAAAATAATGACCAAACATCACTTCCTTCCTACTTTCTTCCTTCGGGGTAGCAAAATAAATAAATAAGTAAAATAAAATAAAATTTGTATACGTAGACTTAAAAAAGCGCTTGTAAATAGTCAGAACATGTTTGTAGTAATATAGTTAAGTATGCATAATTATTTCTAGTTACATATAGATATTTAGGTACACACGGCTACACATCAAGCTATACATTTCCAGTATAAGGTGATCTTGCGTTGTATAGGATTTCCATACAATGATAGGTCAGCTTATATTAGAAATGTACAGCTTGATATGTAGCCGTACACGGATTGTTAAAACATCTTTAAATTTTATTCCATAATAGTAATGATATTTAGCTAGCTTGTATTAAGTTATTGTCAAAGAGATTATGTTTAGGTTTAAGTATCGAAATTAATAGTTTTGGCTATACAATGTCGCCCATGCGCATGTGACCGCCCGTAATATTCTGAATATTCATGAAAAAATATCGAAAATAAACTTCAAAAGGGGGGGTCTATCTGTAACATTTATCATGTTATTCAATTTTGAATTTTTTAAGTAGAGTTTGTAGACTTGCTTTCTATTTTTTGACACATCTCCGAAGTTTATGGGTCGATTTGTATTTTGTTTATTATTTCCAAAAGCTTATGAGTTATTTTAACAGGTTAATTAACATTTTACTAAAAATTATCGACTACGAAAAAAAAAAACGGAATCGAAGTAATTTTTTCGGTAAAAAATTGTGTATTTATTTTAAAAAAACTAGTGTAAGTCCATAAATTATCCCCATAGGACCACTTTTTTAATCATTATTTGTAATCTACTACATAACAGCTAAAAATTTACAGAACATTATTAAACCAAACTGTAACTAAATCCAAAGTAAAACTCTAAAACTCTAAGAGTCAAATTTAGGAAAAGAAAATGTGTAAGTCAATTAAATGTCCCCGCTTTTAGCAGTGAGTACTAAAAGGTTAAACTATTAAGGAGGATGATAATGGAAATAAAAACAAACAAGCAATAGCCAGATTTTTACTTAAAAAATAAAAAATACAAGAATTTTAATTAATTAGATTTTCGAAATGGTCCCCACCCTCCTGTAAACAAACTAAAGCTCTCATGGCAACACTTTTTATTGTACGACGTAATTCTTCACGGTTTTCTTTAATTTCCGCAGCAGCAGCAAAAATCCTAGCCGTTAATTGCTCGCGGCTTTCAATGGGCACGGCATACACTTTTTGTTTCATGTTGCCCCAAAGATAAAAATCTAAGGGTATAAGGTCGGGAGATCGCGGCGGCCAAGCAATGGGACCTCCTCTGCCAATCCATCGCGGATAATTTTGATTTAAATAATCACGAACTAGTCGTGCGAAGTGTGCTGGAGCTCCATCTAATTGCAGATACATCCGCCTTTTTGTTTCCAGCGGTACTTCCTCCAAAAGCAACGGCAACGTATTGACTATAAAATCTAAAAATGCGTGTTGATCTAGTCTGTTTGGTAACACGAAAGGGCCAATAAGTTCACCGTCAATCATTCCAGCCCATACATTTATGGAAAATTGAGTCTGGAAAGTTGTTTCTCTAATGACGTGTGGATTTTCAGTGGCCCACACATGAAGATTGCGATGATTTGTTATACCCGCCCTTGTAAACGTGGCTTCATCTGTCCACAAAATCTTCCTCATAAAATTGAGATTAGCTCTTTGCTGTGCAATTATCCAATTACAAAAAACAGATCTCGCACCGTAATCGACATTTTCCAAATGTTGTGCACGTCGGAAATGATAAGGATGCAGGCCTTCTTTTTTGAGAATTCTCCAAACTCTTATTCTTGGTATACCTACTCTTATCGATAGGAGACGAATGCTTAGCATAGGGTTAGCGCGCACTAATCGTAACACATCCTCTTCCACGTCTACATCAACAATCACGCCGGGCTCATTTTGTTGCGGAAATAATCCTCTTTCGCAAAAAAGACGATGTACGGCAATGAAGGATCGGTACCCAAGTACTGGTCTACTTGGATATCGACGTCTGTACTCTTCGACAGCAGCGCGTGCATTTCCATTACAAACACCGTAAATGAAATGCATGTCAGCCACATGAGACGGCGATAGATCACGCAATCGTACCATTGCAATGATACGAGTAGTTAACAAACTTTCCTCACAAGATTAAGTAGTGCACAAATCACAAAACACGTAGCGTCACGGGGTCAGTAATCAAGCGACTGAATGAAGTAACGCTAGCCGACAAGGGTGTGCACGTGGTAGGGACGCAATTGTTAAAAAGCTGTTTCTAGGAACCGGTTTCTACCTGAGCGACCCTTTTTATTTGAATAGTTGCAAATGTTCAACAAGTTGTTTGCTGGTTTTTTTTTAGAGATAGGTATTAGTAATGTTCTGTGAATTTTTAGCTGTTATGTAGTAGATTACAAATAATGATTAAAAAAGTGGTCCTATGGGGATAATTTATGGACTTACACTAGTTTTTTTAAAATAAATACACAATTTTTTACCGAAAAAATTACTTCGATTCCGTTTTTTTTTTTCGTAGTCGATAATTTTTAGTAAAATGTTAATTAACCTGTTAAAATAACTCATAAGCTTTTGGAAATAATAAACAAAATACAAATCGACCCATAAACTTCGGAGATGTGTCAAAAAATAGAAAGCAAGTCTACAAACTCTACTTAAAAAATTCAAAATTGAATAACATGATAAATGTTACAGATAGACCCCCTCTTTTGAAGTTTATTTTCGATATTTTTTCATGAATATTCAGAATATTACGGGCGGTCACATGCGCATGGGCGACATTGTATTTGACTACATATTGTCTGAATGGTTCTGTCTATATTAAAGTACGAATTCAATATTATTATTGTGACGGACCTTGTTTTTATAACGACGGTCGCGATTTATCGCTACCACCGGATCCAATGCGCCCCAACTGAGAAGACCCAGCGACCTACGCGGCTTGACCTAGGTCCGTGCTGCCTTAAGATACCGGCTCAAGCCGAGTATACTCACGCCCATATAGTTCACGCCCGTTGACACCTCTTAGCGAAGATCCTTCTGAGTTGAGTGCTTGCTGATTGACTGCATCTCATTTTTTTATGTCAATACCGTTAAGAAGCATGCCCGCTTATAACGTTACCGGTGATAAAACTAATTTATTACGACCAGATGGACCAGATCTTTTGCAAACCGCTGGAAACGTGAATACATACATACATAGACTCACGCCTGTTTCCCAGAGGGGTAGGCAGAGACAACGGATTTCCATTTGTTACGATCTTTGCACACGTCTTTTGCCTCGATTACTGTCATTATATTCTTCATACATGCTCGCCGGTTTAGGGTACTTCTGACCTGCCCTTTCTTGACAACGTCTCCGATTTGGTCAGAGAAAGTTCGACGAGGTCTTCCCCTTCCGGTTTTTCCATTCACACAGGCCAGGTATACTTCTTTGGTCAATCTTCTTTCATTCATCCTCTCTAAACGTGAATATCTTCATCTTTTACAATCCAGAGGAAAATGGAACACACACTGTCCCGATAAAAATAGGTAGCGTTGTGGTTATTGTTGGCCCTCTCTTTTGGCCCCTTGACATTAATTGTTGAAACTTATCCCTGTAAAGATGGGATATACGGATGTATAAAAAATAATTATTATTATGGTGTATTTTTAGGAACGCAACGTTGATCGGCCTGCCATGGTATATTTAAATGAATTAGTGGAGGAGTTTGAGATTGAGATGACACACGGTGAAGAGCTGGCTAACGCGTGGATTCAAATTGCCAAGAAATATAACCAGTCGTAAGTCCCCCTTCTATTTCTATATACATACTATCTGTGCCACGCGGTTTTACCCGCGTTAATCATTATCAACTATAGCCTATGTGTTTATCAAGGGTGTCAGCTAACCCCATACCAAATTTTATTAAAATTGCTCCAGCCGTTTAGACGTGAAGAAGTAACAAACATCACAGACTTTCGCCTTTATAATATTAGTGTGATTCTTTTTATGTAACTAGTAATAATTATTTATATTTAATTATATTACTACAAACATGTTCTGACTATGTAATATATATGACAAGCGCTTTTTTGAAGTCTAAGTGAATTAAAAAAGTAATGAATATGGACCGATGATCTTGTGGAACAAGTCCGGCGATTGTGGAGTTTTTTGGGGGAGGCCAGCAGTCGACGTATTTCGGCTGATATGATGATGATGATGATGATGCCGATCAATCAAGATTATATTTTGCAGACTATTTTTTTTCTTAGGACTGTTTTAGAGACTATTTGTAATTAAGTTTTTGACATTTGTTTGGGTATTTTTATAATTTTATTGACTGTTATATGGACTATTTTTAATGTACTATCGATTTATTTTATAATATGTGACGTGCAAAAGTGTTCCTTGTGTGCCTAATTGCAATAAATGAAAATCTTTTTAATCTATTCGGTCACCGTAGCCTAGTTGGTAGTGCTCCTGCCTACGAAGCTGGTGGTCCTGGGTTCGAATCCCGGTAAGTGCAAATATTTGTGTGATGAGCACGAATATTTGTTTCGGAGTCATGGATGTTTTCTATGTATTTAAGTATTTATCTACCTATATAAGTATGTATATCGTCGCCTGGTACCCATAGTACAAGCTTTGCTTAGTTTGGGGCTAGGATGATCCGTGTGACGTTGTCCCTAGATATTTCAATATTTATTTATTTATAGTCTATGAAGTGTAAATATTAGCTGAAAATTGTCAGAACCACTCATACACGGTTAAGAACCTAAGTTATATTTAAAACAGCAACTATTTACTGTAAATGTCTAAACTGGCGTTTATAGTTAGTTGTTATCACCGGTCCGTAAGTGATCGGTGAGGTAAAGCACCTAGGTACGCGGTCAGCCTATAGATGGGTGATCTCAAAGTGGCTTGATTTAAATAAAATAAAAAATAAAAATGGTTTATATTCACGTAGACTTTAAAAAAGCGCTTGTAAATAGTCAGAACGTGTTCGGAGTAATACATAATTAATTTATAATTATTTCTAGGTACATATAGATTTTTAGGTACACGGATTGTAGGAAATAATTTACAATAAGATTTATTTTATAACAGTAACGATATTTTTAACTAAAATTAAGTTATTGTCAAGGATCATGTGTAGGTTTAATTATATTGACTGGAGTCTGAAGATTTCTGAGGCTCTCTGTGCTTCGGAGGCCACGTTAAGGTGTCGGTTCCGACTGTTGTAGTTGAAAGTTAAGCCATGTCAGGGCCCTACTGGGCCAGTTGAATAACTCGGTCGAATACGATGAAGAAGAAGAATATTTATATATATAAAAACCATATTGAAAATAGTATATACAAATGATTTATTTAACTAAATCATTATCTATACATATAATAAAATCGTAGGAAAGTCAAAACTGTACATTGAATATTTTTTTAAAAGGATACTTGGGGCGTGATCTACAGTCGATATAAAAGCCACAAATATAGTTTTTAGAATTTTTGTCTGTTTGTCTGTATGTATGTCCGGGCTAAACTCAAAAAGTACTGCATGGATTTACTTCACATTTTGCATGAATATTACTAAGAGGTCGGGTCAACGTCGGCTACATATTATCACGCTATCACCTACGGGGGAACAGCTGTGATAATTTATAAAGTATGACGCGGGTAAAACTGCGGGGCACAGCTAGTTGTAAAATAAATAAAATAATATATAAAATAAAAAGGTTATTCACGACTTTAAAAAAACGCTTGTAAATAGTAAAAACATGTTTGTAGTAATATATAATTAATTAATTATTTTTTTATTATTTCTAGGTACATATAGATATTAAGGTACACGGATTGTATGAAAACATTTTAAATAAGATTAATTTTTAATAGTAATCTTATTTAGCTAGCTTATGTTAAGTTATTGTCAAGGAGATCATGTGTAGCTTTTAGTATCGAAATTTTAGCTATACTTTTACTATATTATTTTCAAACTCAAACTCAAACTCAAATATTTTATTCGCTTAAATATGGGTTATAAAAGATCTTAAAAATAATACAGTGTACGCTCCATATTAGCCTTTCGGCGTGCAAATGTTGACAATAATTGTATTTACCTACCTATTTTATTACTAATCAAATTTAATAAATTATTTAACTTGCCCATTTTATTAATATACTTATATAATTACATTACATTATTTTATTGATTGGTTTACAATTTAAATTATATAATTGTTGATTCCTACTTAATAATGTCATCTTAATCATAACTCATCATTTAAATATTCATCAACTGTATAGTATGCTTTATTAATAAAAAAATCATACAATTTTTTCTTAAATATTCTTGAGTCTTGGATACCTGTTATATTTCTAGGAATCTTATTATAAATCCTGGGCGCCATACAGAAAACACTTTTATTAAAAAGAGCTGTTTTATGTAATGGCATGCACACTTTATTTTCATGTCTTTTACTTCTTAAAGCAATAAATAGTTCCTTGTTTGTATTGACGAAAAGAACTGTCTCATACATATATAAACAAGGAAAAGTCAAAATCTTATATTTAATAAAATGCGGTTTGCAGGAATCTGTTTGCTGCATATGAAATACTGCCCTGACACATTTCTTCTGGGCCCTGAAAGCTCTATCTTTCTCGGTTGAGTTTCCCCAGAACATTACCCCGTACCTAAGAACAGAAGTGACATATGCTTGATAAGAAGTAAGGACAGCGTCTTGATTCACAACCTTGGATAACATAAAAAGGGCATATGAAAACCTACTTAATTTATTACATATGTAGTCAATGTGTGATTTCCAATTAATATTTTCATCTATTATTAATCCTAGAAATTTATTTTCAGTTTTAGTCACTATAGGCTTAATTTTGTGTTTTATGTCAATATCATAAGTATTACTCTGCGTCCTATAATTATTTTTAAATGTCATAATATATGTCTTATCAATGTTTAGAATTAAATTATTTAATGTCAACCATTCTATTATTTTTATTAAGTCATTATTTATATCTACTTGCAAATTAGATTCAGTTTTTTGAGAAAATACTACCGTACTGTCATCTGCAAACAATATCATGGGTTGGTCAATTGAGTGTGGGAAGTCATTTATGTAGATGATAAATAATAACGGCCCCAGCACACTCCCTTGCGGGACCCCATATTCCACTTTTCTACTATGAGACATGTACTTTATTTTTAGTTTAGTGTTTGTGCATATTTTACTAATCTGAGTAACTTGACTTCTGTCCTTTAAATACGACTTTATTAAATTGAAACAATTACCTCTAACCCCATATACATATAGTTTTTTCAATAGTATGTCATGATCTACGAAATCGAAAGCTTTTGTCAAATCCATATATAAAGCACTCACTGGTTTCTTCTTATCTAAATTGGTCATGACCTTGTTAAGAAAATTAAAAATTGCCATGTTAATATTTTTGTTTTTTCGAAAGCCCACTTGACTATCGTTTAATATATTATTTATTTCTAGATACTCATATAAACAGTTATGAATGTATCTCTCAAAAATCTTGGAAAAAACTGGGCACAAGGCTACTGGTCTGTAAAATTTCATATTTTCCTTGTCCTCCTTTTTGTGAATCGGCAATATTAATGTCTCTTTTAAACTTTTTGGATATTCTCCAGCACTTATGCAACAATTCAATATGTGCGCTAAAATAGGTGTTATAGTAATAGCTACACTTTTTATTACTTTGGTACAAATGTCATCTATTCCAGTACTGTTTGTTGACTTTAAGCTATTTATAATGCATAATATTTCTTCACACGTAGCAGGTTTTATAAAAATGGAGTTGGGTTTGTTCCATGTGACCTTGCTTTTATTTTTATCACTTTTTGAACATTGATTGGTTACTTCATCTATAAAAAAATCATTGAAGGCTTGTGCTATTTCACTCGGGTCATAAATTTGTTTATCGTTCCTCTTTACACATTCAATTTCGTGATTAGTCATATTATTTTGACAGTCATTTATGATTTTCCAGGTAGCTTTCGCTTTATTAGTTGCATTCTTTATTGTGAAGTCATTTTGTGCTTTGCGAGTCAACTTAATTATTTTGCTCAGTCGTCTATTATATAGCTTAAACTTAATTTTATTAGATTTGTTTGGGTATCTTTGATAATTTATTAACATTTGCCTTTTACGGTGAGAACATGCCTTAATCCCTTTAGAGACCCATCTTGATTTCTTTTGTCTCGATATTTTCACTTTTACTTCCGGAAAGCAGAGATTATAAAAAAGCTTAAAAATGTCTAAAAACTTATCATAGCCAATATTGGGATCTTCACAGTCATAAACTTCCTGAAAGTTAATGTTTTGTAAGGCGCTTCTAAATTTATTTATATTTTCTCTATTATAATCACGTTTTATTATAAACCAATGTGCAAAATGATAATTGTTTCATTATTATGTCCCCAATCCTGATACAATACAACAATAGCATCGGCCGCATATTGGCAATTTGCCAGTAGAAGAAACAAATCCGTAGTATTAAAATAAACTGTATAGTACGTCTTTTATAGTTTAACTTTTTAGTATACATTATTTTTCCATGCATTTCTATATGTAACTAGAAATAATTCTAGGGCTAGCAGACTAAAACACTTAAGTCATATAGTCATACTTACTAGAAGAATAGAATAGAATAGTTTATTTGCTCGAGACATGGTTACAAAGTTGGTACAAAATACATTTTACAATAGGTACAGCATGTTTCACCGATACTTCGGTATGCAAATTTTTAATACATAATTCACTAATCAACACAATCAAATAGAAACACAGAAATATAACAATTATAATACACAATACAGTCTACAGTTAAATTAAGTTAAAAAATGTCAATAATAAAAGTCAATCACCACTACACAATCTACAATGTCAATACTTATTTCTAAAGTTGAGTGCAATACTATTATTAGTTGAATAAATATCATGGTCTTATGTCAGAAATTCCTTTATAGTATAATAACATTTTTCTATAAGCCATTTGTTTAGATGTGTTTTAAATTTTCGTAATGGGAGTTCTCTAATATCTCTAGGGATTTTGTTAAATATTTTAATTATCATAAATGTACAATTTCTTTTGAAAAGAGTTGTTGATGTGTTAGGTAGTTGTAATTTAGTTACATCTCGTGATAAATATTTTTTTATGTTTGGCTTACTTCTTCGAAAAGGCCTTATTGACTTAAGTGTTTTAGTCTGCTAGCCCTAGAATTATGTGTACATAACTATATTATTACAAACATGTTCTGACTGTTTATAAACGCTTTTTTAAAGTCTTACGGGTATAAAAACTTTTATCTTTTTTTTTTCATTTCAGCGGTCGAACATGTTCGCCCATGCTGCTGCAGCGACGCTGGTACCAGCTGAAGGAACAGGCACGCGAGTCCTTCTACAAGTTCTGGTTCACGTACCGCGGCTCTTCCGCCCGCCTCACCGATGCTATAAAACCCTCTCCTTTGATGACCGCCATAGCTAAAAGGTAATTATTATTGTTTGTACTCTTTGAGCGATTTCAAATAACACTACGGTAGTACCAATTGAAGGTAATCGCGCTCCAGGCCTTTTACAGCTTCTGGCCCACGTACCGTGGAATGTGCCGCTCCTTCGAGCTTGTTACCTAAGGCACTTCCTCGATGAAAGCTTTCGCTAAAATACAATTATTATGCTTTGCCCTCCTGGAGCGATTTTAATAACACTTAGGTAGTACCAATTGAAGGTAAACGCGCTCCAGATCTTTTACGGCTTCTGGTTCACGTACCGTGGTATATGCCGCTCCTTCGGGCTTGTTCCCTAAGGCACTTCCTTGATGAACACCTTCGCTAAAATATAATTACTATGGTTTGTATTCTTTGAGCGCTTTCAAATAACACTTTGTACCAAATGACGGTCAACGCGCTCCAGGCCTTTTACAGCTTCTGGTTCACGTACCGTGGTATGTGCCGCTCCTCCGGGCTTGTTACCTATGGCACTTCCTTGATGAAGTTTTATTAGTAGTATTCTTCTTGTTTCCCTTGACCTTCTTGTAGGATGGTCGTGGTCAAAAAGATGAAGTACTGTTCCTCTAGGTGGGCTGTGTGGTTTAGGTGCTTGGTATATCTTTACTTTTCACGCCGCAGGTCGTGGGTTTGACTCCCTCCCAGGACAGATATTTGTGTGCACGAACATGTCTGTTCGCCCTGAGTCTGGGTGTATTTATCTTTATAAGTATTTATTTACAAAAGAAAAGAAGTATATGTAATATATCAGTTATCTGGTTTCCATAGTCCAAGCTCTGCTTAGTTTGGTTTCAGATGGCCGTGTGTGAATAATGTCCCAGGATATTATTATTATATATTATTGTTCCAGAAATAAACAGGTGGTGACATGTCAATTTGTTGCATGGGAAGAGTTGATAGAGCAGAAGTGTGTTATCATGCCGGATCAGTTTGTAAGTACAGTATTTACCATATTCCTGCCACGTTGGTCGGGCGGTAGTGTGTGAAGATAATGAGTCCCAGGTTCGAATCCTGGGTCGAATCAAAAGGTCATAATGGGATATGTCTATAAAAATAATTCTTGGTATCAGCTCGTTGCCTCGATATAAGAGGTGGTACACCTAAGCCTTAGCACCAAAAGCCGTCGTTCTTGTAACTGATCTCTTTGAGGTCGGGTCGACATTCAGTCCAATCGGAGCATGAATCATCTTTGATTCAACATACATGTGTGTGTGTGTGTGTGTGACTTCTTAGTTAATAATTAAAATTAATACATTTATACGCTTACAAATTAATCTACATCAAAACTAACCTCCTAATCTATCTACTCTAACTCTTAAAAATTGTACTCGTCAATTTATATATTTGCCCTTTAACAATGATATTATGAAAAATAATTTTATTTTACTGGGAATAATTGAAAATGGAATCTAGATACGAGAAATTGTATCAAGATACGATTATTAAGATAAATTATTTTTAGTGTAATGGTTTTAGTGTGGCGACATAGACAAATGTTTAATTTAGTTAGATTATGACTTGCACTAAGCCAGTTTTCTTCTAATTTACTGAAATCGTCTTCCCAAAAATAAAATCTTAGCAATAATCGCCAATCGTAGAACTTTTTAATACATAATGTTATCCTTTGTTGTGTTATGATTTAATATACAATAAACAATTATTTTATTCTTTACATATATGTAAGTTAAATAAGTATTTACAATTACAGGAAGATATCAAGAAAGGAATACCACGGAAATCACCACCAGTAACAGTTAAAAGTAAGTCAGTATTCGTGATCCTATTGCTAGTATGCTTAATTGGTTAATTGTTTTTTTGAATTAATTAACAAATATATTATAATAAGGGCGTACTTTTCACAGAAAAAGAAGAAGAACCGCCAGATCTAGTAATGATAGAACCAGATATAGAAACCATAGATCTCGGTGACTCAGATAAAGAGGAGAACGACACTGAAAGTCAATCCACTTCAATAGTAGAATTTACTCCAACTGAAGTGAAAATAAAAGAAGAACCACTTGACATAGATATTGAAGAGGAAACCTTCCTTCTTAATACCGCAGAAAAGAAATCCATTCATGAAGAAGTTTTAGAGGCTTTAGAATTGGAAGATCCTATGATCGATGAAAATCCACTAGTTTCAAACATCAATAATAATCCTACACAGAACTTAGATACACTGATTAACAATAATAACATCGTTGTGTCTACAATAAACAATACTATTGCACTTGAAAATGATGATGATGTAGAAATAGTAAATGATGATATTGGTCCAGTGAATCACGTTACTTTGCCAAAACATAATGATGACGTTGTCCCAGTAGTCGATGATAAAACTATACCTTTTACTGATGAGAATGAACATGTAAGTGATGACATTATTTCAGTAGAAAATTATGGTATTAACATTACCGAAAATACGACTGTGACAGAAGAAAGTGATATATCTTTAGTTGATGACGGCACCTCAGCTGTAGATAATAGTATAGAAAACCCAAATACGGTATTACAAGAACCACAAGAAGTGCTACCTCAGATTACAAATATTTTCGGAAATGTAAACGTATCGAATGAAACATTAGGTAAACTTGCAGCCATAGCACAAATAAGGGAAAATGCTGAAAGTATTGAAAAGCCAGAATATGATGCTATGATACCTATTCCTTTAATAAAAGACGACATTGAAGAAGAATTTAATTCCGATAATGATATTGTTCAATTGAAAGAGACTATAAAATTTGAAATAGAAGAAAACATAGTTCATATTAAACAAGAAAATACAGTTAAAGCAAATGAAAATCAGTTTTCGATAGGAAACCTTTCTAATGATATACATTTTGGTGATGAAGGTATTGAGCTGTTGGATGATGGTATCGCTTTTGACGATGATGATGAAGAAGAAATAAGATCTGGTAAGTTTTTTTTGTATTTAAGCTTTCTAGAAATTACAGACCAGTGTCTAGAATGGAACATCAATTAGCAAGTAAATACAATGTCTTGAATGTGATCAAAAAATAGTATTTACCATATCGTTTCACATAACAGTTATTGGTCCCAGCTAAGCCGCTCACTAATTTAATCCGTTCTATTTTTCAGTATCCTACGTATGGTACGTAGGGTTGAAAGATACTGAAAAAAAAAACATGTTGCCAAAGCAATCAATCTAACACGTGCTGGTTTTATTTATATTGTTTATTTCTTTCTTGTATAAAATTATAACATGAATGATATTACAATTTGGATTGGTTTAAAACATATGATTGATTAACATCCATCTAAAGCGTATAGAAGATATATTTATAAAGGTACATGTCAGTATATCAGTTTGTATCTTACAGATCCAATTACAAATGCCATCAAAGCTGTACTTGAAAAAGCAGTGGATCACGTCGACGACACTCCTAAAATTGATAAGAAACTCCTTCTGTGCCCTGTTGTGTATACACTCAGATTAGAACAAATGGGTTTACATTATATTACCTCTTTCCAACATGTTGAAGATAAACTTTTGTTAGAAATGATTAGTGCTAAAAGTAAACCACCGAGAGATGAAATAATTGAGGCTGAATCAGTGGATAGGGATAATTGTGTTGTAGAAAGCATTGAACTGCAAGGAGATGATGCATTAGAAAGTATTAAACAAAAAGGAGGGCTTCTTCATAAAGTAATGAAGCAAGAAAAAGTCGATACTGAACTTATAAATCAAGATCAGGTAGACAGAGTTGCAATATTTCAAGAAGAAGACCATGTGACAGACCAAGAAGAAAGTGAAGAAGAGCAAATAAGAAGAGTTAAATTATCTAGCTATTTGTTACAAAAACCACGGAGCCGCCAATATAATCCTATACTTTTATGTAAAAATCCGGATTTTAACACTAGATTAAAAAGGCTTAACTTTGGCTTCTTTGGCTACCCCAACAATCGAGCGTTACTTGAGGCTTGCAAGCCTTTGACTATAGATGTAAGCAAAACTTTTGAAACTAAACTCATTGACGGTACTATGTATCTGGACACTGGGGACATGCAACAAAATATTAAAATAGAAGTCGATAATTATATAGACATCCAAAAAGGCTCCATAATTCCATCGGAAATTTCCGCTCCAATCGTCGAAGGTAACACAGTTGGAGAAAATCAGTCTGCCGTTCAAACTAGCTTAACACATCATATTCCAATCGGTGAAGGTCCTATAGCTTGTGAGAGAAACAAAGTTATTAATTTGCCTGACATATCGCAGGTACGCCTCATTAACCAAAGCCTTCTTACAGCTGAAGTGACACCTATACAAATTACTAATAATACCCAACTTCCAGTGGCTATTGTCCCCAAGACGATTGAAAAGAATCCCGAAGTAGACGAGCAGACACAAATAAATAAAGATGAAAATAAGGAAAAGACATTTCGAGCGATAATAGAACGTACGGAAAATGAAAAACAACCCGTATTCACATGTACAAAGCAACAACCTTTTAACAATACGCTTGGTATAAACTCTACAAAGAGAATCGGCAGGCCGTCGAATAAGTTGGTTCCCAAAAAACCACAGCCGAAGCTAGTAAAATCATCTAAAGTAGCTAAAGTAGTAGTGCCTTGGATTCAACGATCAAATCTACCGATTCAATCCAAAGACGATACGCTTCTGACAATGGACACGTTAAACAAAATGCTATTCTTACTAACTACCTCCGAAGAAGACAATGCTGCGGCATTACTATATAAGCAAACACAAAAGCAAAAAGGCAAAAAAAAGCGAAATAACAAGTCCTCTCAAGTTACAAATGCAAATCAAGCCACTCAAGTATCAATGGAAGAATGTACGGATGTCGTTCAAGTAACCAAAGAAAAGAAAATCACACCAAAAATTAAAATATTATCCGGCTATAAAAAATCTGCGACGCGGCGTCTCCTTGAAAAGGAAATGATGTCCCAGAAGTATTGTTGCTGGGCTCGAAGGAGGGTTATAGATTTAAAAGCATCGAGATTAACAAGGGCTTTACACGATTGCCCGTTTACGTGTGTTTGTTGTTGCAAACAAGTTTTACAGCAATATATCACCAATGAATATGAAGCAAATTCTAATAATAAAATGGAAATGGTTGATGAGAAAACGCGTTCAGAGTATATACATAAAAGAATAGAAGGACATGCTATCGGATGTAAAAGTTGCTCTTCAGCTAACGTAACAATAGAGAACGAATTTCCCATTGAAATGAACGTTGAATCTGAGATTGAAATAGGAACTGATCATTCTTCTATACATCCATCACAATTGGTAAACACAAATAATTACGCTTCGACATCGCCAGTAGTCACTATAGATTTAGATGTTGATGACCCTAAAGTCGCTTCTGTACAAGATGAAACATTAGAACCGATTGCAGTTGACGCAGATATTTCCACTGCCGAAGATTCTGTTACAGAGGGTCCTTCGTCCAGATTAAATAGTCTTATTATAAATAACGAAAGTTTGGAATCAGCTCCAACCACAGCTGTAATCGAAAATGTTCAAGTATCTTCTTTAGAAGCCAAGGCATCTACGCCAGATATGTCCAATATAGTTGTCGAAACTCCTGCAACTATAGTACGTAATTATAATTCAGTGCAAGTTGCTGAAAACGAGGTTCCAACAACAGGGTCAACACCTAGAGATATCAATGATTCAACACCTTCAATCAATTTCGATGTTACTTCAATAGCTGAACCCATATTAAATGTAACTGATTCAAATAAAGAAAAAAATAGGAATCTGCCCTTAAATAGGCAACAATTATCTAATGATCCTTCTAAGAATGCTATAAGACTTAATAATACCGATGATAACGTAGCAACGATGAGAGTTTATACTCAACCAAAACCAAAAACAAGCACTGTTTGTCGAGGGGCTATGAATTCCAAATTAAAAACATATTCCAAACTTCCCAACCCCAAAGAGCAACATTTGCATCAGAATTCTCGGAATCAACCCTTAAAGAAAATGGTTAAAATACAAAAGCCGTCACCCCCACCCAAGATTATGCTATCGAATAGTTCGAAGGAAAAAGTTATATATTTAAACAAAAGACGCCTAAATAAAAATAAACCGGATCTACCAATATATTTAGGTCCCAACAAAATATTACTGACTACAGTACAATTTCCAAGGATGTTGAAACAGTTAGAGCTTGCTCAAACGAATCAGGGCAGCGCACCTCCGATTTGTTTACCCAAAGGAGTGACTCTGTCATTGCTTCCTACCGGCAAAGTGATATTTACTTTAGATCCTCATACGTCTGTTGATCCTCATGAAATGGCATTGCTGCCAGATATTATTGCCTTAATTCAAAAACAAATAAATGAAACTGGGCTCCCACAAAATGTTTTACCTGTAAATAAAATAATTCCGCTGCAGCGAACTGTTGCGCCGGTCATTAACTTAGACGACACTTATGAAAATGTTACTGCCAGTATTACAAATCCCACGATATTTGAAGAAATTAAAGATCACAGCCAATCAAATTGCCAACCTA
This sequence comes from Pseudoips prasinana, assembly GCA_951640165.1. Lineage (NCBI taxonomy): Eukaryota > Metazoa > Arthropoda > Insecta > Lepidoptera > Nolidae > Pseudoips > Pseudoips prasinana. Next base: position 15,343,633 of record OX621254.1, read on the forward strand.
CAAGCATCGCAAACTATGAGTTAAATAATGTTATTGAAAATGCGCATGTAGAGAACTCTAGTGATGTATCGAATGCAGTAGTGGAGCACGTGAGTAATATAGTTAGTAATGAAGATGGTGTAGGTGATATTGTTACAGGACCCGAAAAAGAAACTACTAAAGTACCGGAGATGCCTACTCAAAATATAGTTACGGATGCAGATACACAATTAAGTAATAAAACAACATCCGATATAGAGCAACCCGAGAAATTAAATGAAGATATAAGCGAGGAAAATAATAGTGAAGATACAACTAAACAAGCAGAAGTACCAAATCCAGACACTAACCTGAAGACACTTGAAAATGTAGCAAGTGAACCCAAATCTCTAAGTAAAAATATACTCTCTGACTTGATGGAAATGTCGGGTATATCAGAGGAAGACTTTGTGGAGCAAGCACCACAAAACGATACTGCTGGAAATCCATATCTTACAGTATCTCCGCTTGTGCAAGACACTTTACCACAACAGGCATCTATATTAAGTCAGTTTATAAGCTCAGAAACAGATGAAGAACAAGTAGAAGACTTTTGGCCAACTATAGAAACTCCTTGCGGCAAACTCTCTCCAGTTACCTCGCTTATCGAGCTAAAATATGCGTACGCAAATAACGGAACGTTCTACAAACTAGATTTCGAGAAAGGATATCTTTTACCTATAAACGTCTGTATAAAACAAAAGCCTAAACATTTACCAAAACTACCACCATTAATCAAATGTTCTCTTCCGAAAACTGTCATCGATTTAACCGATGATGATAACGTACCAGACGAGTCACCAACACAATCTACAAGCACAACAGGTGATCCAGAAACACCCAAAACTTTAATCAACAATCATACTGATTTAGGGGAAGGAAGATCTCTTTTAATTGAAAATCAAAAAGTGAAACCTGTGAAACTTTTCAAAACAATTTTTCCTAATATATTACGCGCCCAATTAAAAGAGCGTTATAAAGAAGTTTTCGATAGACGGTTTCATAATAAAGGTAACTCTTCGTTAAAGAGTGGAAACAAGGAAAGACGTAAACAAAATATTGAAACTACAATAAATTTTAATAGGTCCGATAATCTGGAGTCGGAAAATACAATTATGACTGTTGATTGCGATGACTCTGATGATTCAGACGATGAACCCTTATCCAAGAAAGCGAAAAGAATGAGGGGCGAAGAAATGAGTGAGCAGGTGCCAAAACAAGTAAATATAGAAAAGAATAATGAGCAGATTGAAGATGGCATAAGAAATAAAGAATTTGAAATGAATATAGAAAATACAGAGCCCTCTAGTTTAGCGGTTAATGCGGGTCATGAAATAGTTGATGGACCAAAAGGTAGTAATATGGATGATTGTAATATCATGAAAGAAAACAGTGTAAATTTAACAGAGAATGTAGATATGGATGCGAATATACCGTTAATTGAAGAGCGTTTAGAGTTTCGAGATGAAAATGACGACGAGGAAGAAGGTTGCATTCTAGGCATTTAAGAATGTACTACTTTGGCTGTTCTAGAGTCAGTTCTTAAAGTTAATTGATGCCTCATGAATAACTACCACTATATCAAGCTAGGAGTGTAAAGAAGTAGTACACCGATGTTTATGGCCACACTGACGAAGTTGGCTAATCTCCGTTGAAAGAGGCCGATCCTTCGCATTATTAAATTCCATCGATTTCGCCACACCCGTCCAATGTATATTATGTGTATTAATTTGTTTTTATTTTACTTTTCATATTTTTAACTATGTACATACATCTGACCAATCGATAATACAAGTTTAAAAAGTACGTTAGTCCTTTTTGTTAATTTTTGTACAATCATTATGTAAGAGTACAAAAGCGTACTTTTGTTAGCGGAACTTCCCCCCTATCTCACTACCAATGCCATAACCCTACTTATTAGCGGTCAACTTAGGTGGTGTGGGCATCTATTTCGTATGAATGACTCTAGGCTCCCCAAACGGGCGTTCTTCTCAGAGCTTGCTAACGGGAAGCGCAAACCGGGGGGACAGTTTCTACGGTACAAGGATGTCTTGAAACGCCACCTGTCTGCTTATAACATTTCACGCGAACACTGGGAGAAACTCGCACATCGACGTTCTGAATGGCGCAGGACTATACATCAAGCTGCATTGCAATACGAGGCTGCCAGGTTAAATAACATAGATGCTGATCGCCAACACAAAAAATTTAAGCCCAAGCCAGTATATAACTATACATACAACTCTAGTAATCAGCTGTATTGCGTGTCATGCGATAGAGTGTTTAAAACTAAATTTGGGTTTGCGAGCCATATTCGCGCCCACAACAAAATATCATAGCAGGGTTCGCCATCGACGGACACGTCGCGGAGGACATCATCATCATCATAAAAATAGACAGTACGGAAACTACGTACAAACGCTCGAAACGACACACTCACACAAATATGCGCATGGACAAGACCAGGCGGTGCTGCCAGAAGCGAGTGCCGCAAACTGGCCGCGTCAAAACGAGTGGTCGCGTATAAGTTCTGCCGCGCAATTTGTAATGTCGTTCACATATTCTTTACTGCTTTTATAAATTACGCGGAAGAGTTCATCTCCAATCCGCAATCTTTTAAAAAATCCACGTGCGTATTGCTTAGTACCTATACGGCTGTGAACTCCGTCTTTCTGATTTACAAAACAAATATGTTTTAATACAAAATAACAATATCTCAAAGTTTAAAAGCTACAACCCTACAGCTTCAATAGAGCGTAATTATTTCATGAACGAAGCATAGTTTCTTTTTTTTTACATGACGTTACATTAAGCCTAGGAGGCTTTTACTGCTTCACCGGACTATAGAGGCGGGCGAGGGCTCAAGCCGTCTAGCAAACTACAAACGTAAGTACACGCGCCGGAGGGCACCCCCTGTGGGGTTCGAACCTCGACTCTGGGCGGTTACTGGCGGGGAGAGGCAAGAAAGGGCGTATCATTTTAGGCCGTTTAGTGCAACTTTCGTTCTACGTTAATATCGCGACGCGGGCCTCCCTTCCGATTTAGGTTCGAAGGGGGCTTTTTATCGGTACGGTAAGCATAGTTGCCTTACTGTCCATATTTATACTGTGCCATAACTTAGGGTCTCCTTTCGTTTTATTTATTTACTTCATCCACATTTGTGTATGTACTGCCAGTAATAAAAGTCGTTAAAACGAAGACCGCAATATTCATTTGAGTTCTAAGTTAGTACTCTGTTTTCTATTACCTCTCACAATATCCGCTGCTAAACCATGGCTCAGCTTAGATAAACCCCGCTCAACCACTTAAACCACGCTCAACTACATCATTATTTAATTAAAGGTATCTCAGCTAAGTAAAGTCATTTTATTTTACTTTCAACATGTCTGGGACTGGTATAGAGCTTGACCAAAATTAATCGATTAAATCGGATGATGTGTCAATACTTTGTTTTTAGGGTTCCGTAACCAAAGGGTAAAACGGGACCCTATTACTAAAATTTCGCGCTGTCTGTCTGTCTGTCACCAGGCTGTATCTCATGAACCGTGATAGTTAGACAGTTGAAAATTTCACAGATGATGTATTTCTGTTTCCGCTATAACAACAAATACTAAAAAAATAAAATAAATATCTAGCTGGGCTCCCATACAACAAACGTGAATTTTTTGCTCGTTTTTATGGATAATGGTACAGAACCCTTCGTGCGCGAGTCCGACTCGCACTTGGCCGGTTTTTTTTCTATGTGGTAGTGATGGATCAATAGATCTATGATTCTAACAGTGCATTTAAAAGGACTTTATTTTCTTCTTTCTTTGAATCCAACTGGAATATAGTATTTATGTTAAAACTTAAAACAGCCAAAAATCGTCAATTACCAAACAAACGTGAAACAAAACGTCAGCTGATGCAAATAAAATCCGCCATCTCCATTCACTTAAACTAGGTTTAACCCAGGGGCCGATGTGATTTAAATTTTGACATTAACACCGATTAACCGCGTGTCCAAGTTAAATCGGGTGTTTAAACGAAAATTTTGATAAGCCGGCTTAAATTTAAGTATTATCGTTTGTAAATAAGGCTGTTTGTGAATAGCTGTGGGATGTAACAGTACTAGACTTAAATGTAGGTACTCTTGTAGATATACCCTTCGCACTATATTAGGCTGCAAACTAATGGGTTGTAGATTAAATAAGATTTAATAGGAATGGACGCAACTTATCTTAATTTTCCTATAAAATCGCTTTTTGGCCTGACCCGGGATTTGAACCCAGGACCTTATTATCTGCGGTTGAACACGCTACCGCTAAACCAACGAGGCAGTCATATATAGTGGTAATACATAGTATACTCCCGTAAAGCTAAGCTTTTCGTTTTTAAATTATTATCTTCAATATAAATTTGGAATTCGAAATGTATAGAGAGAATGCAGCGCCCTCTAGGTTAACGGTTAATTAATATGGACGATTGTAATGCCATGGAAAAGAAGAAAGTAAATCTAGCAGAAAATGTACCTAGATATGGATGAGAAGATATCTTTTGTTGGGAAGCATTAAGAGTTTCGAGATGAAACCGGGGACGAAGAAGAAGGCATTATAGGCATTTGAGAATGTACAGACGCTACCCCAATCTGTCAGATTTTCCTAATTGAAAGTGAACTTTATGCTTTTGGGATAAAGTTGAAAATCCATAAAAGAAATTTGACAGATAGGAGTAGCTGGATGTGCTGGCGTCTGTACCTACAAGAAAAAAATAAAAAGTCATCTTTTGTTTTAATAACGATTGTGGACAACCAATTTGAAACGTAGACACTAATTATTTTTTAATATCTGTGTGACTGGGAAACTACTAACATAGGATGGTGTAAGTATGTTCATAATTTCAAAGACGCATATTGCTCATTATTGTACAGACGCCAGCACATCAAGCTACCCCAATCTGTCAAATTTCCCCAATTCAAAGTGAACCTTATGTTTTTGTGATAAAGTTGAAAATGTATAAAAGAAATTTGACAGATTGGGGTAGCTGGATGTGCTGGCGTCTGTACATACAAGAAAAATATAAAAAGTCATCTTTAGTTTTAATAACGATTGTGGAGAACCAATTTGAAGCATAGACACTATTTATTTAAATATCTGTGTGACTGGGGAACTATTAACATAGGATGATGTTATTATGTTCACAATTTGAAGGACGCATACTATTGCTCATTATTGTATTTAATATTAATATATTTTTAATAAAAAATCTGTAGAATTTAAGTATCATTGATGATATTCGCAAATAACGGTATAATTAATTACCTTTGGATCGTTCGACTGTGATATATAAGATTAAATCCATAGTTATAGTAGTTAAAGTAAAATATGTGATGAGCCCTGAAGGGAGACATAGGTACATGATTCTATGTAAACAGCATGTTTTTTAATTATGCAAACCTAAAAGTGGTTTATTCAAACAAAAAAAATGCCTTGGCGTAATTAGATATTCGTAGAATAAGTTCTATTTAGAAACTATTTTATAACTTAAATATTATTGTCAATATTACTAGTTTATTAAATGTTTAACATTAATACCTGAGCAAACAATTTGTAGCTTTAGGAACGTGTTTTTAATTACCACTTTCGGATGATGTACCATCTGAATCTTAATAAACTCATTCTAACCCTTAATTGGTCACTCGTATGATAGTTACCACCCATTTATAAAACCAATTAATTATGAACATACGAAACCCATTTAGGGTTAAATAAAGCTTACAAGTTATCCCTACTTGCGACTTGTAATTAAATGTATTAAAACTTAGCAGTAGGTCGTGGTCGATGTTGACAACAAATTGTATTAAAGACTCTTTTATTTATAAGTTACTATCAATACCTAACTTAGTTTATAGTTTTTAATAGGGTTTGAGATGGAAAGCACCGTCGCTCTCCTACAAATCGATATCTGAATTGTGATATTTATTTTCGTATGTCTACGATTTATAATAGATAAGACACAATTGAATATCATTGATCTAAACTTAATACATTTGTATATTATTTATATTAATTAAAAACTAAACAGTATAAGAGCCATGTGCTTATAAATAATTATTAGTAACAAATAGAAAATAAGTAAACATAGATATAGTTAGATATAGAAATAGAGTTAGACAATATTTGTATGAGAGATGACATTTGTCACCTCTCATACAAATATTATAAATGTTTTGTTTTTTATATGTAATTAATAATATAGCTTCGTTTATTAAATGTGTTGTTTATTAAAGACTATTAATTATTTATTTATTCATAATGTGAATGCGAATTTGTATTTACCACTAACAACATGAATCCTCTTGGGAATTGGATTGGCTGAATGTGTGCAGGAGTATTTTTTTTTTGATAACACATGTTTCTTACCGCAGTCGCAAACACTTATTAAAAGTGTAAACAATAGCAAAAGTTGTGCAATAGATTATGAACGTTGCGCCAATCGAGATAAGGAACTGGTTTCTATTCTGGCAGATTGTGCCCCATTCTAATACCAGCGAAGTAGTTTGTGACAGACTAGTTTTTTTATATTTTACTAAGACAAATATGTAACAAAGTATATAAAAACAATTAGACGAAGCCAATTAGAAGCCTCTCTCAGGCTTGTGTGTAACAAATGGTTCTCGGTACATAGATGCACAGGTAAATTCAAAGTATCTACCTATATTACATTTCAACAACCATGAAGCGTAAATATTTCAAAATAGATAGGAAACTAATTAAATCACAATAGGTAGTCCATCCATGATATTCTTAAATAGGATAGGATAGTTCGATAGATAGTGGCGTTTATGTATGGCCGAACGACATACTAGAGCGTTCGGCCAACCTGAATCTCATTACCTGAAGACCGAAGAGAAATTAATGACTAAAGATTTTATGGCGAAAAACTTGCAACTAGTAATGCAACTGGTTACAAGTAAAATCAATTTTATTTCTAGGAATATCAGGTCGTACGGCCAATGTGATCTTCTTAACTGAAAACCTGTCTGTTAACTGAAAATCTTGCATACATAAAGATTTAGTGACGACAGTGAATCTGTGTTATTATTGTAGTTTTATTTGTGACTGACCCATTAAATAGTAAATTGAAAATCAAATATATAGACGATGACATAGATATAGACGTTGGTATACAAAAAGTGTTTCTATGATCTTTAAATTAGGTACTTATAATTATTCAACTCGTACAAAAGTGTTAGGTAACAATCTTTATAAAATGGACCTAAGTATGTCAGAGCACAAATGTTGTCGTGAAGTATTATATAAAAGTGTACAAAAAACTAAGCTTTTAGTATGTCACTCCCTAACTCATTACTGCTGCATTAATTCGGTGTTAGTTAATTACAAAAAACGATATCGTCGTCGGGTGTCGAAGCGTACGGTCGCGCTTATCTGTTTTAAAAAACATAATTCTAAAGTATAGCATAAGTTTTTGAAAAATATACTTTAATTACGTGTAATAAAGTGCGAAATTGAAGAACAATTCATACGGATTGATGTACCAGCTACGTTCAGTGTGACTGCATAAGCGACAACTGGTTTTGCACATTTAGTCCGAGAGCTAAATACAAATAGTTTCATTTCATCTCGACATGAATAAAGCACGTACATCTCCTGGGTCACTGAAGTCAAGCAAATGTGAAAGTGGCGGGGGATCTACTTCTAACTTGTCCAATCACGATGAAGAAGAAGAACAAATTAAAACATCACGAAGAAGAAAACCACCTACCCTGGAATATGACTTCAAAAATGAACTAGCAGAATTTCGTAAAGAAATAATGAGCTTTATTAAAGAAGCTACAAACATTCAAGCTGAAAATATTACGCAAATGAGGGATGAAATTAGAAAAGACATACAAGACCTTAAAACAACAACAGAAAAATTAACAGTTGAATACAAAAACATGCAATCATCTGTTAGAACAATTACAGCTGAACATAAAATAATGCAAAATAAATTAACTACTATGCAAGATGAACTAAGTAAACTAAAGATTGAGAATCATCAAACACAAGAGACGTCATTCGAAAGACAGCATGAAATCTACCAAGAACTAGAGGACCGTCTCCAAAGAGGCAGAAATGTAATTATGATGGGTTTGAAACAGCAAAATAACATCACTTCATCTGCTGCAAAAAATAACGACATCGAGAATGTTCACAAGATTCTTAAAGATATTTATCCAGACTGCCCTAAACCCTTAGAAGCCATTCGATTAGGAAAAATAAGTGATGCCAAACCTTGCCCCTTAAAAATTGTATTCGAAACTGCCAAGGTTCCAAAATTTCTATTAAGGAATCGCTCAAAACTCACTGAGGCTATTAAAATATATAGTGATCAAACACCAGCACAAAGGGATTATCTGAAAAAAGTCCAACTGGAATTAAAAGATCGCGAACAAAATGGAGAACCAAACTTATTGATTAAATACATTAAGGGTGTCCCTACTATAATAAATAAAATGCACGATGCAAAAAACTGAATAAAAATCTGAATTATTCCAACGAAAATTATAAAAAAAGACCTGAATACCAAATTGCAAATAAATACGAAGATTTAGCCTCTCAATCGTCATTTCTCAAATTCTTTTATGCCAACGTAAGAAGCATTCGTAAACCTGGGAAAATTGAAGAACTTCAATGTATTCTCAGAGCCATCTCTTCCACGATACATGTTATAATACTAACAGAAACTTGGATACTATCCGAACAAGATGCTAACTTATACAACCTACCTAACTATAAACATACTTATAACTACAGACATGACAAAAGGGGCGGAGGCGTATCTATTTATATACATGAAGCCATCAAATTTGAAATTACAGAACAGATTTATAAAAATAATAACCACTACCTCTGGATATACCTTCCTAAATTTTCTTTGCATATTGGAGGCATTTATAAACCAGGTGATACAAACGTCGAGGATTTTTTAGAAGTATATATTCCTCAGTTAGAAAAAAGAAAGAGATCCATCGTGTTTGGTGATTATAACTTAGACCTCTTAACCTCAAACATATCTGTATCTAAATACCTATCTGTCTTGGAAGAAACTGGATATGAAGTCTTGAATAAAATAGACGAAAAATACTCTACTAGGCAGACTGAGACCACAAATACCATTTTAGATCATGTTACAACAGATCTTCAAAAAAATTCCTTCCACATGGCCATCTTAAATTCAGCAATATCTGACCATAAACAGATATATGTGCAAATATCTAACCACAAACCTAAAATAAAACATAAAATTCAATACGAAGCAGTAGATTATGATAAATTATACAAAAATATCAACGAGACTCTCTATAAAAACGAACAACGAGTATAAAATTTTAGAAGACTATCATATCACACATAGAACGAAACAAGGTATTGAAAACGAAAATATTAAATCCACCAAAAGATGATTGGATTAATAAAGAAATTATTAACATGATTGATAACAGAAACTTATTGTGGCAACAGCTAAAAACTAACAAAGGCAACGAACAACTAAATAAGAAGTTCTTGGTTGAGCGGAACAAGGTGCAAAAGAAAATAAGTAACGATAAAAAACGTTACTACCACAACATTTTTCACAAATGCAGTAACAATCCTAAGAAGATGTGGAAAACAATCAATTCCCTTGCTAATAATGTAATTAAATGTAATCATATCCCTGCAAAGCTCATATCTAATTCGCAAATAATAACTGATGGTGACCAAATTTGTAATGTTTTCAACGATATTTTCTCTATGGTTGGCACGGAACTGGCAAGCAAGATTCCATTAGAATATCACCTCAACCCAGGTAATACACTAATGTACAACGATGGATACATACATACAAATACACTAACAAAACTTGAGGCATGTACGGTTAAAGAAGTGACAAAACTCATTGACGATTTGAATGAAAATACCAGTTCAGGTGTTGATGGTATTAGCACGAAGGCACTCAAATGTATAAAAAATGCAATAACTACGCCTATAGTAAATTGCATAAATAAATGCTTGGAATTTGGTATATTTCCCGATAATCTCAAAATGGCAAAAGTGTCCCCCATTTTTAAATCCGGTACTAAAACAGACCCAAGTAACTACAGGCCAATTTCTGTACTTCCAGTGATATCGAAAATCTTTGAACGAGTTATTCATAAGCGGTTAAATGATTACTTGTGCGAAAAAGAATTCCTAATAGATCAACAATATGGATTTAGGCAACAATCAAACACCTTATCAGCAACTATTGACTTAATAACAAAAATAAAAACTAATATTGATCAAAAAAATGTATGCTTAGGAATTTTTATAGACTTAAAAAAGGCATTTGATACAGTTAGCCACATAAAACTGCTACAAAAACTTAAAAACTTAGGTATCACTGGAACGGCATACAAGTTGTTTGAATCTTATTTGTCAAATAGAAGCCAAATAGTAACAATAGAGAATTATGAGAGTGCTGCACAAAAAGTTACATGTGGTGTGCCGCAAGGATCAATTTTAGGGCCGCTGTTATTTCTTATTTATGTAAATAATATAAATAAAATAGGGCTAACAGGATATTTAACACTATATGCAGATGACACAAGTTTATTTTACTTTGGCCAATCGTTACATAATATCGTTAATGAGGCACAAAGGGACTTACTGTTAATAAATGAATGGTTTTTACATAATCTATTAACTATAAATACATCTAAAACGTCATTTATGATATTTACGGCTAAAAATAAGAAACTTTTGCCACATGTTCCTCTAAAAGTAAATGGTTACGAAATTGTACAGTCTAAGAGCGAAAAATATCTAGGCTTATTACTAGACGATGCATTGTCCTGGAAACCTCATATTAACCATGTCAGAACCAAATTGGTATCGCTATCTGGGGCCCTCCGTAAAATCGGAAACTGTTTGCCAATTCAAGTCAAATCGACTATATATAACTCTTTAGTTAAACCTCAGATAGAGTACCTAATTGAGATTTGGGGAGCTGCTTCAAAGACAAACCTTAAAGACCTACAGATATCACAAAATAAAGTTATAAAACGATTATACTGTCTTGACATGTTAACACCTACCAAACATTTATACAATAGTACTAAATTATTCAGTTTAAATCAATTATTCAGTTATTGTATGTGTATTTTAATTAAAAAGATATTAGATAATACTATACAGACAAATCTTTCCCTAACAAGAAAAACAAGTCAATACAGTCTTAGAAATATAGACAAACTAATTTTACGTCACCCCAGAACTGAAAAATATGGAAAAAAGAATATTTTATATGAAGGATTTCAGTTGTACAATAATCTTCCAAAAGAAATAAAACAGTGTAAAAGTATCCAAATATTTAAACTAAAACTTAAGGAATTTGTTTTCACAAAAATTGGCATATAACAAATAATAACCCAAAAATAGCATAATAAGACCATTAGGCATAAACTTTTAAATCAAATAATAGGTCTTTACCTATGAAATTGCCGTTTTGTATGAAAAAATTTAAACGAATTTTTTTCATGAATTTTTTTATTTGTATTAATCGAAGTAATCACCCATGCAATCAATGCATCTTTGCCATCGCAGTGGCAGTTTATTGAAGCCCTTCTTAAAGAAATCAGCTGGACGGGAGGCAACAAATTCTTCAAAGGCATTTTGTACTGCCTCTCGGGTATTGAATTTTTTTCCCGCCAAGAAGTTATCCAAATTCTGGAAAAAGTAGTAGTCTGTAGGCGCAAGGTCTGGTGAGTAGGGCGGATGACGGAGAGCTTCCAACCCCAGTTATTGCAACTTGGAGACCGTCTGCTGTGCAGTATGAGGTCGCGCGTTGTCGTGCAGGAGCAGCGGAGACGAGCGATTGACCAATGCTGGTTGGAGATGCGCCAGCTTCTCCATCATTGTGCTCAGTTCTTCACAGTACACATCTGCAGTAATGCTCACCCCGTTTGGTAAGAAGCTGTGATGAATCACACCGGCGCTAGACCACCAAACAGTGACCATCACTTTTCTAGGGGTAAGTTTTCGTTTAGGGCATTGTTTAGGTGCTGAACCAGGATCCAACCAACTTGCTGAGCGCTTGCGGTCATCAAACAGAATCCATTTTTCATCGCAGGTAACAATGCGGTTCAAAATTCCTTCATTTGTGTGTCTGTTGAGCAGTGCAAGGCACGTCTCGACGCGTACTTCGCGCTGGCGATCATTGAGTTCGTGGGGCACCCATTTGTCAAGCTTTTTTACCTTGCCAATTTGACGCAAATGGACCAATATTGTTTTGACGCTAACGTCGAAAGCTGCTGCTAATTCAGCCGTAGATTGTGTATCATCAGCTTCCACAACCGCCTTTAATTCGTCATTGTCGACCAAAGTCTTCGGACGACCGCGAGGTTCATTTTTCAGGTCGAAATTTCCAGAACGGAAGCGAGCAAACCAATAACAGGTGGTGCGTTGGTTTGTAGTGTTAGCTCCGTAAACGTCGTTGATGTTGCGTGCCGCTTGTGCCACGTTGCTGCCACGACGGTACTCATATTCCATAATTACTCGAATTTTTAACGTATCCATGATGACGAAAAAGATTGAAATGCGATGAAAATGTAACACTAATCAATAAAGAAATGACTACTTTTGGAAAAAAGAATCCATGTTTTTAAAATAAAATTAATTTGAAATTAGAATTCTTAGCCAAACAAAAATTATTTTGATTTGAAATGGCCAGTACTGCAGAACGGCAATTTCATAGGTAAAGACCTAATATATAAATCAATTAACACATAAAAATAAAACTTATAAGCTGACTCCTAGACTATAATGGGCGGGGCTAACACTGGCAAATGAACAAATCATACCAATCGACGCGCACCACTCGCTACGCATAGCGATGCACTGTATGTTGTTGTAATCTTTTGTTTTATTCATTTCCAGTTGAAAAAGTTTATATTATTGTTGCGTAGTGTTTTTGTCTAGTGTATGTAATGTTTTTGGTACTCGTGCATTGTATTAAAGTGTGTCGTGTGATGTATGTATTGTCAAGCTACGAGTATATGCATCATCAGCATCTACCAAATTATACATGCTTGTATACATCAATAAACATATATATATATATATATGTTGAAACATGTTGCAGCAGTTCTATACAGGCTTACAGGTTAAGTCGACCTAGATCCTTTAAGAGGTTGTAGTTTCTATAATTTCTGACTGATTTGTCTATAAAACACCATACCCCAAACTTAACTGTTTTCAAAATACTGGACTTTGAAGGTTTTTTGAGATAAAATCGGTTTTATGACTATTGGCCTATATTTTTTTGAGGGTTTTGCCTCTAACTACGTGTGTTTGCAATTTTTGTGTAGTAGATAAGTTGTTTTATTATTCTCAACACTAAAATAGCAGTTCACTGAACTGACTGGGTCGTAGTAGACGATTGATAGTTATAAATTGAAATAAATTCGTCAAAAAATATTTTTTCTTTCTGAAATAATAAAAGAAAAGTCTATGACAGTTATGCTGCAGATGTGCTTAAAAATATCTACATTTCATCAGCTATCCAACAAGGTATAACAAGCTAGGTTATTATCAGAATTCTTAGTAAAAAACTTCGATGAAAGGCTCTCGGGTAGTAGTAAAGATAACAGTACTAATTTATCACGGGTCAGAAAACAAAATAAAACAATCCAAATAAAAACGTTAAACCCCTTCTTATTTCATTTGCCGCATCGATTATTCTCTGTCTCAAAACATCAACAGATGTGATTGGATTAGGTTCGTTGTACACCAACTCTTCATGTGTCCCCACACATAAAAATCCATGGGGGTCAGGTCTGGACTTCTAGCTGGCCACGGTATGGGTCCACCTCTTCCGATCCACTTACTAGGATAATTAGTGTCTAGCCATTCTCTGACACTTCTCCTGTAGTGTGCAGGACAACCGTCATGTTGAAACCACATATCACGAATGAGATAGAGTGGTACGTCGTCTAGTAAGTCGGATAAATCTTCTCTTAAAAAGTTTTCATAATGTTCTCCATTTAAATTGTCGGGAAGAAAGTAAGGCCCAATCAAATGGTTTGATATGATTCCCATCCATACATTCAAACTGAATCGTCTTTGTGATGCCTTTGGCCACTTCTTATTGGGATTTCTTTGAACTTTTGGGGCCCAATAATGAACATTGTGGTAATTGGTTATGCCGTCTTTATCAAATTTGGACTCGTCTGTCCACAAGATCTTTTTAAAAAATGATGGATCTTCTAAATCTGCATTGAGCATGAATCTGCAGAAATCCAACCTCCTCACAGGATCTCCTTCTTCGATGGTGTGTACCGGCGTGTAATGATAAGGATAGAGGCCGGCAGTATTCACCGTAAACCATACTTTCCACTGCGAGAGTCCAAGTTCTCGGGCAACAATATTGGTCGAAGTAGTTGGATCCAATCTAAACCGTCGAACTATTTCATTGTCTTGCTCTTCATCATCATCATTGACACGTGGTCTACCCAAGTCTGTTCGTCGCCTCGAAACAGAGCCAGTCTCTCGAAGTCGTCGGTAAACTCCGTCAAAGACACTAACATCCGGTACTCGGCGGCCTGGGTAACGTGATATGTATTCATCACGAGCTCGTGCGGATACACAATTGCAGTACCCATAACAAATCAAAATATCAGCATATTCCTCGTTCGTGTAGGTCGTCATCTTCAACAGTTCCAAATCAGAAGCACAAATCAATAGTCCAGTTTGCAAGCACAGTCACGATTTGAAAGAAACAGTCCAGAAATCCAAGCCAAGTCGAATGAAAAACCAAGAGCACTAAGAATCGCATCTACTACAGACGAATCGCGTAAGCAGACTAACCAAACAATAACAACAAAATGGCTGTGGTTTTTTTTTCTCGCTCACACCTAATTACATTGTATGATATCTCGCTTGCACGCACCGCAGTCCCATGAAGAACAATAGGCGCAACAAGTAACGCAAGGAAACACGTTATCTTTACTACTACTACTACCCGAGAGCCTTTCATCGAAGTTTTTTTCTAAGAATTATAATAATACCCTAGCTTGTTATACCTTGTTGGATAGCTGATGAAATGTAGATATTTTTAAGCACATCTGCAGCATAACTGTCATAGACTTTTTTTTATTATTACAGAAAGAAAAATTATTTTTTACGAATTTATTTCAATTTATAACTATCAATCGTCTACTACGACCCAGTCAGTTCAGTGAACTGCTATTTTAGTGTTGAGAATAATAAAGCAACTTATCTACTACACAAAATCGGAAACACAAATAAATTAGAGGCAAAAAACCCAAAAAAATATAGGCCAATAGATGTAAAACCGTTTTTTTTTTCAAAAAAGCTTCAAAGTCCAATATCTTGAAAACGGTTACTGTGCTACAAACTTATCTGGCCCGGTGGCCAAAAGTAGAACTAATGACGCCAGTTTGAAATGTCAATCCATGACATTCCTGCCATTGATTGTTTGTTGCGCGTATTTATTTTTCTCTTTGTGGTTTTTAATTGTGAAAAATGCCGAAAGCTTTAAAAATTTATGCGGGGAACGTTATATTACAAGTATTGAATTATATGAAGGAAGAATAACGCCTTCAGGCACCAATTATACCCTTCAATAAGTTGTATGAATGCGTAGCTGCTGCTACAGGTTAGTGTTGTCAGCTTCTGAAAAAATACGAAATTCCCCCTCGCTCTTTAAATTAAAATACATATTTTAAAATATTCATTATTTATTTAATTTTTGCTGTTTCCTTCGTTGGTGTCTGGGAGTGATGTGTAAGAAAACTTGTGAAAGAAAAAGAGCATGGTAGATAGAATTCTGAAATCCTATCATTCAGTGCAGAAGCTTTTGATAAAATAATAGTCAATGAATGGCAAAAGCATTGCAATAATGTACAAAAATATTGAAAATGTGTATCGAAAAAGGGATGGATACTTAGACGAGCCTTTCATCATTCATGGTAGTGATAGTGAAAGTGAAAGCAGTGATTGCGATAATGATGATGATGAAATGACTTCTGAATTAAACCATTCCGGTCACATAATAATACCTGGAGCATCTCCGTTAGAGAACACATAGCATACATTTTATGTAAATGATCATAATTATTGTATAAAAATATAAAGATGTTATAAAGATTAGTAATGACAGTATTTGTTTGCTTTTTAGTGAAGTAACATTTACGTTACAATGTGCATATTATTTTTACCCACTTTATTGCAAAAAATATTTACTAGCAACACTAAATGCGATAACAGCGACGCTGCCACCGGGTCAGAAAAGTTTGTGGGACTGTAAGTTTGGGGTACGGTGTTTCATAGACAAATCAGTCGGGAATTATGGAAACTATCACCTCTTAAAGGATCTAGGTCGACTTAACCTGTAACCCTATACTTTATTACATTTCACAACTATAATTTAAAGATAAAAAATCGATAGGTACGCCAGAAATTTTAAGGCACATGCCCGTTGCTTTTAACAATTATATTAATTGTGTGATAAATTCCTGTCCCGTATATGAATATCACTATTCACCCAAGCACACACACATAGGCACACACACGCACCTTACTTAGCAACTACACGACACAATACGAAAACGAAGGTGGGTATTCTGATGATGAGTAGCTGGCCAGTTTTAAGTTGTGCCTACAACATTAATTAGTTTGTAATCAATAATTGTTAAGTTTTTGTGTGGTATTTTAGTTAGTTATATTTATGTTTATAGTTATTTTATGTACCTATGCTTTATCACAAGACGACAAGCATTTGTAATTTTTTTTTTTAATTCTCATATAAGTGAACTGTAATTGTTCTTTTGAGATTAAATGTTCTTTAAACCTAAAAGTGTACAAAAAACTAAGCTTTTAGTATGTCACTCCCTAACTCATTACTGCTGCATTAATTCGGTGTTAGTTAATTACAATAAACATTTTTTTTTAATCCCTATAGGCATTTGTCATAGTGTATAGTATTCTACTAGTCAAGGTCTTTCATTTGATACAAATATTGAGAGAGATGTAAAAAGAATTGTAATCCACCATTTTGTGGCGGCGGCAAACTTGGACAGAATTCCATCAATAGGTACGAACACCCCCGACTAATTCACCTTTCAAACATAAAAACAAAATCGAAATCGGTTCATCCGTTCAAGAGCGGCGATGCCTTAGACAAGTAAACACTTAAATACCGTCGTCTTTGAATTGGGAGTTAAAAAAAAAAAACTGTGAATGTGTGAAAAAATCTGATAAAATAGTAATAAATTATTTGAGAAAAAAGTGCATAAATTCGTATAAATAAAATCGGAGTACAACAAAATTTCAATCCCATGAGAAATCTTAACCGATACAGTTTGAAAAAAGTGTTATATCTCATACGAACGCATAATATCGTCAATTTTAATAGGTAGGTTACTTATATGGTGGTGTAGGTAATGAGAAAGTTCTTGACTTGCGGGGCTGTGGTACACAGTTCAAATTCTGGTACATAAAATACTTTTTACAATGTTTGTCTGGTACCTACCTATCACTAATTGGAAAATATATTTCGCTGTGTCTCAACTCTAAACTGACAAACTGACTTACAGAGTTCACAACTCTTTAATTCACTTATAATAATTTATACTTATAATAAAACTGTTTGACCCCAAAAAGGAAAAGATCCTTTACTAGTATAATTCAAGAAATACTTAGTCAACCAAAGCCAGTATCTGTAGGTACCTTCTACTACGGACTTGCAAAGTTCACAATATTTTAATGCTAACAATGATGACAAAACCCAGGTTCAACACAAAAAAAATACGGCCAAATGCGAGTCGGCCTCGCCCATGAAGGGTTCCCTAGCAGGTATGTTATGACGTATAAACTGCTTACTAATAGGTCTTTACCTATGAAATTGCCGTTTTGTATGAAAAAATTTAAACGAATTTTTTTCATGAATTTTTTTATTTGTATTAATCGAAGTAATCACCCATGCAATCAATGCATCTTTGCCATCGCAGTGGCAGTTTATTGATGCCCTTCTTAAAGAAATCAGCTGGACGGGAGGCAACAAATTCTTCAAAGGCATTTTGTACTGCCTCTCGGGTATTGAATTTTTTTCCCGCCAAGAAGTTATCCAAATTCTGGAAAAAGTAGTAGTCTGTAGGCGCAAGGTCTGGTGAGTAGGGCGGATGACGGAGAGCTTCCAACCCCAGTTCTTGCAACTTGGAGACCGTCTGCTGTGCAGTATGAGGTCGCGCGTTGTCGTGCAGGAGCAGCGGAGACGAGCGATTGACCAATGCTGGTTGGAGATGCGCCAGCTTCTCCATCATTGTGCTCAGTTCTTCACAGTACACATCTGCAGTAATGCTCACCCCGTTTGGTAAGAAGCTGTGATGAATCACACCGGCGCTAGACCACCAAACAGTGACCATCACTTTTCTAGGGGTAAGTTTTCGTTTAGGGCATTGTTTAGGTGCTGAACCAGGATCCAACCAACTTGCTGAGCGCTTGCGGTTATCAAACAGAATCCATTTTTCATCGCAGGTAACAATGCGGTTCAAAATTCCTTCATTTGTGTGTCTGTTGAGCAGTGCAAGGCACGTCTCGACGCGTACTTCGCGCTGGCGATCATTGAGTTCGTGGGGCACCCATTTGTCAAGCGTTTTTACCTTGCCAATTTGACGCAAATGGACCTATATTGTTTTGACGCTAACGTCGAAAGCTGCTGCTAATTCAGCCGTAGATTGTGTATCATCAGCTTCCACAACCGCCTTTAATTCGTCATTGTCGACCAAAGTCTTCGGACGACCGCGAGGTTCATTTTTCAGGTCGAAATTTCCAGAACGGAAGCGAGCAAACCAATAACAGGTGGTGCGTTGGTTTGTAGTGTTAGCTCCGTAAACGTCGTTGATGTTGCGTGCCGCTTGTGCCGCGTTGCTGCCACGACGGTACTCATATTCCATAATTACTCGAATTTTTAACGTATCCATGATGACGAAAAAGATTGAAATGCGATGAAAATGTAACACTAATCAATAAAGAAATGACTACTTTTGGAAAAAAGATTCCATGTTTTTAAAATAAAATTAATTTGAAATTAGAATTCTTAGCCAAACAAAAATTATTTTGATTTGAAATGGCCAGTACTGCAGAACGGCAATTTCATAGGTAAAGACCTAATATATCTCGTTCAAACGAATTTTCAGTGGAAGTTTGCGTGGTAATGTACAGCATATATTTTTTTTTTTAGTATTATCGTTCTCTTAGTTTAGAAGTTACAGGAGTGGGGGGAGGGAGGGCACAATTTACCACTTTGGAAGTGTCTCTCGCGCATACTATTCAGTTAAGAAAAAAATGATATTAGAAACCTCAATATCATTTTTGAAGTCCTATCCATAGAAACCCCACATGTAGACACGTATTCGGCGTCTGATGAAAAAAAAATTGAGTTTCAGTTCTAGGTATGGGGAACCCCCGAACATTTTGTTTTGCTTTTTTCTATTTTTGTGTGATGACTGATGATCTTAATGCGGTCCACCCCTGTCCCGGTGTTTGGGATAGGGGTGGACCGTACCAGAAAAGTGAAAAGGCAGCGGCTAAGTACTGTGGTTCTTATTTTTTCCATTATCGTATCACAGGTGTCCTTAAAGTCGTCCGATGACAATGGGCAGCGGTTACCCTGGTGTCGGAGTTGTGCAAACCGTTCAGGAGGCCTCTAACATAGCTTATCGACTGTTGTCTAATGACAACAAGCAGACCAACAGCTTAACGTGCCTTCCAAAGCACGGTTACGCTCAGAAATTGAACCACTTCAACGGTCATCTATGGGCAGACCGCGTGCCTAGGTGTTTTGTGCAACCAGTGCAACTGGCCATGAGATAAATATTATATACGAGTATAAACAATTGAATAGATAATAAGAAGTAAAAATGTTTATATGACACTGCCAGTTTAGATAGTTTTAAATTGACATAAGATGTATTATTATACTGGCCTCCAAGATACGTGTTTGTGATCATTCTACCGTAGGAATATGGTTCAAAGAAATGTTTAGGATTAAGTAGTTCTTTCTTTAGAATAATAGCATTCGATGTTTACCGTAGGTACTACGTACTATAATAGGTAGGTACTTGGGTACCTATTGTATTTAATAAATGTTTAATTGTAAATAAATGTTGACTATTCCTATTGAAATAAGGACTGAATATTGGAATTATTGCAGTTTGTGAGACAGGCCTTGCAATTATGGCAACGTAAACTTTTACCTCTGTTATGTAAACATTATTTGTAGTAAAGGCTGGCCCTAAAAAATAATATTTAACACAACAATAATTTCTCATCACTGGTCTGATTTTAAGGAGAGGTACTAAACTAAAATTACTTATAATTCCATGTATCTTCAACGTACCTTTTTTTTTTTTTTGATAAGACAGGGGATTCCCCCTACGCATGCCACCCGCAAAAAGTGTCTGCGGGTGGGTATGTCGGACTCGCACCGACTAAACCTAACCTGCCGTGGACTTCTTCTGGCGCCTGATAGGGGGAGCCCCGGGAACGCGGGTATGCTGCTCCGGTGCCCCCCTTTTTGCGCCGTGTCCCAGATGGTCGGGACACGCACCCGGGGAGGACTGTGGGTTGCCCTCCCCAATCTTCAACGTACCTAGTTCTTATGAAAAACTCAGGGCATCTATAATTTTCGCGCGTAATTATACTGAAAGTAAATAAGCGATAACCTGTCAAATAAATTGGCGTTTCGGACAAGTTTGACTGCTTTTGGGTAGTACCTACTTACTTATGCCCTATCTTTTTCTGACGAGCTTAATAGAAAGAGATGTACATAGGTAACGATCAAAGAGTGTATTTATTAGTTTGGTGTGAACTTAAGTATTTTTGATGTAATTAAAGGAAGTTTACCACCAATTTTTCGTTTTATTTTTATGAGTAAATTCTTCGAATACCGTGTCCGTGGGCTTTAATTCTTGTAACCAAACACGTGACCCGGTAGCGCGGTAGCGCGGTATAGTGGCGGGTAAAGCAGTGTATAGTGCACCTGGCCTAATTGTGGCTACGGCGGTCATACTCAGCGGAGACTAGCCAGCTACGAAAGACTTATCCACTCACTTAATCTAATAGGACGTTTACGACCGAGAAGAGATCAAATGGACGACCGACAGCTTCATATAGTGGCCGATGCACCACAGTAGAGTCTGCTAGTTGTCCCACCAGATAATGAGAGTAAGGGAACAGAAAGAGCACTCACTTGTGAACTATAAAATATCCTGTGCAGTAAGTTAATCTCCATTGGAAAACTTTAACTGGCAAAAAACTACAATGGGGCCCACGAATAGAAAAACTATCAGGCAAATTAAGTTCTGCAGCATATGCAGTTAAAACTATTAGACTACTCACTGATGTGGACACAGCCAGAATGGTTTATTCTTATTTACAGTTATTTTCATTGTATAATGTCCTATGGAATTCTTCTCTGGGGGTAGAGCTGTAGACATTAACAGCATATTTGTATTGCAGAAAAGAGCTGTAAGAGCCATATATACCTATACTTACTTGAAAATAATAATAATAATATTCTGGGACACTATTAACACACGGCCATCTGATCCCAAACTAAGCAGAGCTTGTACTATGGAAACCAGATAACTGATATAATACATATACTACTTTTCTTTTGTAAATACATACTTATATAGATAATTACACCCAGACTCAGGACAAACAGACATGTTCATGCACACAAATATCTGTCCTGGGTGGGAATCGAACCCACGACCTCCGGCGTGAAAAGCCAGTTTAAAGAGATTAACATTGACTGTAGCATGTTAGTATATATATATGAAAAAATAAAAGACTCCTTCTGTAAAACGAGTGCTACTCATAATATAAATACTCGATATAAGCATAACAAGGTTATGCTTATACCTACTGTTGGGGTTCTCGTTGCATTGTAGTGCGTCCGGTATGTTTGCGGAGGCGCGCTCTGATGATTTCTACGCCATAATAAGAAAGAGGACCGCATCATTGGTAGGCCGACTGCGCACCACCACTAATAGTCTCCTGAGTGTCTTCTCAGATCGGTGGGGCATCCCTCTGCTGCATCACTGGATAAGGTTCCACACCAGTTATAATGTAGGCAGCTTTATTACTACCACTATTTATTAAGTTATCTTGTTTCTACTAACAATATGGACTTATTAATGTTTTTAAACTTTCGCGATTTGTACACATTTTTATATACTGTGGACACGGGTCTCATCGCGATAAATATTATATCAATTTCAACCGGGAGGACGGATACCACCTCTCACCATCTTGGAATCCTGTAATAACGAAGTGCCATCGTCGCGTAACCAACGTAGTGCGCCCGGGCGCTGATGTCATTAGTGTCGTGTGTACCGACAGTTTCGTAAAGGAAAATGAAAAATATCAAGACCATGCGAGGGTAGATACCGAAACCCGAGCTTCACGGAGACGACGCTGCCGAGCCACACCAGTCGACCCGTGACCACGGCTGTAGCAATCCATGCCGAAACGTCGGGTAAACAAGGTAATGATTTACCTAAATATTTATCGCGATGAGACCCGTGTCCACAGTATATAAAAATATGGACTTACATAATATGTTTGAAATAAAGTATTTGAATTTTGTTTTTGGGGAAATTTGACAGATTGGGGTAGCTTGATCTGCTGGCGTCTGTATAATTTAATTTTATATTAAGAAATAAATATAATAAAAGGATTCCTACAGTTTTCCGGCAGTGTCTCAGTAGCTGCCACGTCATGCACTGCACGGTAGGGGAAAAAATATTGACGATTCCACACAAATGTAAAATTTTAACGGAATAAATTGCTTTTGAATTATGGTCAAAATTGGGCAGCCTAATTCTCCAGTCATCGTGATCGTGAACGACGTTCAAATAGATTAAGGTTAACAATAACTAAATCATTTGTTCAATCTGCTTCAACGTTGAAAATCTATTCCGCACCATTTATTACGTCGCATGTGCTTATGGACGGGCTTTGACGGTCACCGTAGCCTAGTTGGTAGTGATCCTGCCTACGAAGCTGGTGGTCCTGGGTTCGAATCCTCGTGCAAAACAAATATTCGTGCTCATCACACAAATATTTGCACTTACCGAAGTGCAAATATTTGTGTGATGAGCACGAATATTTGTTTCTGAGTCATGGATGTTTTCTATGTATATAAGTATTTATCTATCTATATAAGTATGTATATCGTCGCCTGGTACCCATAGTACAAGCTTTGCTTAGTTTGGGGCTAGGATGATCTGTGTGACATTGTCCCCAGATATTATTATGGAAGCTGATTGAATGAATGATTTAGTAATTTTTAACCTTAATTTATTTGAACGCCAATCATGATTATCGGCTACTTAATTTTGTCTTACCGCCTAGCTATGACAAAATTAAAATGTCCCCGAGAGGACATTAATTTTGAAGTCAATGATTTTGAAGTCAGGCGGCCGTCTATCCTCAAATTCTGAAAGATTTATTACAGATATTATGACAGACATGCATAAATAAAAAAAGTTAAATAAAACTCAACATATAATTTAATAAAGACTCCTAGATGAATGCTTACCTATACAAAGACATACATAACACTTATCTAATGATTACATTAAAAGCATCAATGGTGGCCTTTTCAATTTCCTGATGCACCTTGTTCACCTCTGCTTGGGTGAGGGTTCGCTCCAAATGTCTGTACACTATGCTATAGCATAGACTATGCTTCTTTGTTTTTGGGTGAACAAACTTATCTTTCAGTTTCACCTGAAAATTTGAAATATAATATATATGTTATATGTAATCACAATATTCTTTCCTTTCTTTTACACAACGCCCGCACTAAGGAATTAAATCCCTGTGTCGCGGGGTACTTTACAAGCATATAATAGACGGACACAAATTACATCCAGACTCAGAACAACTATTTATGGGTCACAGAAATAGATGTTCGGCGCGGGACTCGAACCCGCTACCTGAAGGGGTGAGGCGACTGTCTTAGCGGCTGCGCCACACGTGCAGTCAATATTATTACAAACATGAGCTCCTCATCAGTGCACCTGCTGTTATTTCTGTGATGTAAAATTTGATGACAAATTTAATAGCATGGAATTTCTAAACAAGTTTTGCACATTATTTTGTACACATTGATACTATGAAACTGTATGAAATCTTGATACTAACCTGTTCAATAATATCGCCTCCAATATCTCTTACTAAATCATAAAAATCATTACTCATAAATGTGTCAACAGTTAAATTTGATGGTAACCAAAATGACATATCATTTGTACATTGAGGGTATGAAGAGACTGGCTTGTAAGTAATCTTAGCATTCAAGTCCTTATTCTCAAACTGTGTTAAAAACCCTGAATCAGTACTCCACATAAGCCGAATATCAGGGATTTTGTACAAAGCCATCGCAAGCCTTTCCAAGCCCAAACCAAATGCATATGCTATCGTATTATTTGGTCCTGCATTTGCTAGAATTTCATTCCTCACTATACCACACCCTAAGACTTCAAGCCAGTTATTTTCATAGTATATTTCTAATTCCCATGAAGGATGAGTAAATGGAAAATATGCTTCCACCCATCTGTATTTAATCTTATCACCAAATAAGGTTTTAACAAGGCCGATGAGATGCTGTTTTAACTGTGTTTCCATTAATTTGGTAGCTTCTAAAGTATGACAACTTTGTTTCATGGGGTCATCAATTGAATTGGTGAAAGCATGTGGATTCATTGGATCAAATGCTGGTTCAAATATCTCAAGGTCGGGCTTATCACGAAAGAGTTCATCTTTAGTTTGTGAGCGGACAGCATCTACCTGAAAAAATTAATAATTATAAGTATTAAAGCATACATGTAAAGTGTGTTCACATATTGTTGTAAAATACTCTGTGATACAGAAATTCATATCCCTAGTGAGAGCGAAGTCTTTTTTTTAAATAAAAAAAAGATAACAACTCAAAAAATTTTTGAAACTCCAAAGGGTGTGTCATTTGGCTGAGTAAACTTAGTTTGTAGACTTATGTGTGAGACTGCTTGAGCATCTGATGGTTTCGATTATCCACTGAAAGCTTCCCAGGTTAACTGAATGTAATATAAAAAGAAACTCCTGTTTAAGTGTTTGTAAAAGCCAGAGCATTTTTAGCAAATTTTTTATTTGAAAATGTTAATGAATTTGATTACTGTTGCTAGAAAAATGTGAATGTAGAACTATGGGAAATGAAATCCAGTGTTATGCCATACATCAGTACTCCCAGACTAAGAAGTAAAATTCAAATTAAAATGATAAGAACTATCTCTGTAATAAATACAGCATGTAACATAAATGGTGTTCATAATACATTGTGTGCCGGTACAAACACAAGAGGCTTTCAATAGATAAGCTCTCAGGGTGGGCACTCCTAAAAGAATGGAGTCTAAGGATGCCGACTACCACATTAGAATTGTTAGAATGGTTGGTGCGCCCCCATACATTGACCCCAAACATTTGCCTAGCTGTTCTAAGTCATGTTAAAATGTTAATAGGCAGGAAAAATTAAAAATTTTACCATTAACAGTGCCATAGATATTGCAACTTTCATACCTGATGAAAAATTGGAAAATGTGTAGCATCAATCTCATCCCTCCTATAAACATCACCAATCATCAGAAAATTATCCAAGCCAGATCTCAGCAACTCACTCTGATGCGCCGTCATGTGTGCCCTGAGCAAAGTTCCTCTATTAATGTAGTAACAATCAGACTTGGCTCTGCTCGGGTGGTCACCAGGTATTAACAAGTCATCGAAGTTTTGCTTCGTAGTAACTACAGGTGGCAAGTTATCATACACGCTGAACGCAGGATTACCTCTCTGCGTAAATGAAGAATAGAAATAATTTACAATTCTTTGCCTAACAATTGCTAAAGGGTTATTCTTCTGCAAGTGTAGGTTACGACCCAAATATGATATAATTTTCGGTGTAATATTTGTATAATCGTCTGCCAGGAATTCCTTGTCTCTTATTTTCACTGTAGCTACGGATTTAGTGGCTGTACTGAATTTATTATTATGTAAAACCGCTGAAAGAATGCGGTTTGTTTTGAGGAAAAGTCTCGTCATTTTTCTTATGTATCTGACTAAACATACAAGATAAAAATGCGCAGAGGTTACTGCATTTGATAGAAATTAACAAAATTCACGGAATTGGTACTTTTTATTATCTAAAACCAATAAATTCAGCTTAAAATTTGATAATATTTTGTTATTACCCAGCAAAGACTATATAACAAACTCCTGCTATCATAGAAAATGTTATCCAGAGAGTATGTAAGCACGCACTACTAAGATAACATTAAAATTTGTAGTTTTCTACGCAGATAATAGTAGATACAGAGAGAAAGAGATACAGTGCTGCCATGTCTCATAATGAAAATGAGAGAGAAGTCTAAAGAACCTCTTAAATTTTAGTTTCCATTTAGAATACTACAAAATAGAGGTGATTAGAAGAATGTTTTTGGAACTACTTCGTTGCTTGTATTGGCAACACTGAAGTACCGGTCATACTAAGTACTTCACCTGTCATTTCGTATTATTGTCGTTGTTGTGCTCTTGGATATTTTGGGATATTTCGATTTCGAATTGTTTCTATCGTTTAACCGTTTACAGATTAAAAATGAACAAAAATGTTTATAAGAGTGGTGCGAGAAAAGTCATATTTACGGCTTTTCAAGAGTGTATGGCTGAATTTCGAGCGGGAAAGTTGCTTTCCGATTTGGACGATGTTTACGGTCGAACGGCAAAATTAACCGGTAAGTACATATATTATAATGTAAAACTATAATAAAGAAACTATAATCTCTTGACAATCATTCATTTTTCAGCATAATTGATATGTTTTATCGCATTGTTTACATTTAGTTGACGTTACAAAATATACCTATTAATTATACTACACCATCAACGGTTTTGATCCTTTTGTATTATTTATTTAGATGTGAATATGGTAATTGTTACTTAACATGCTTTTATTGGTTTCAGGTGCATCTGAAAGCACAGTGAGGCGCATAGTAGACGAAGGTATGAAGAATGGAGGTAAATTTGTAACTCCTAGAAAACATAGGAAAGGGTGACGTAAGAAACAGATCGATGATTTTGATATATGTGCCATACGGCAAAAAGTTCAGTTTTTCTACACAGTACAGAAAGAAGTACCTACATTACGAAAACTATTGGTAGTTGTGAAGGAAGAATTAGGTTTTAATGGCAGCAATGAACTTCTAAGACAAATTTTAATTTCAATTGGCTTTAATCTTAAGAAATGCCAACCAAATAGAACGGCCCTCATTGAAAAACGCGAGTATTATTTAAAAGCAATACTTGAAAACAGAAGATTGCCCGAAGAGCTCCAAAAAAACATTATTTATTTGGATGAGAGCTATATACATGAGTCATACAAAGTGATAAAATGTTGGCAGTCTATTAATGTTGCTGGTGTCCAGCAAGATGTGTCTAAAGGGAAAAGATGGATAATAGTACACGCCGGAAGTGAGAAAGGTTTTGTGCCTAATGCACTGTTAATTTTACTGGTAAAAACAAGCAAGAGGATTACCATTCCGAGATGAATGCACATAATTTTACAAAATGGGTCACTGAAAAGCTAGTGCCGAATATAACTGAACCATCAATAATTGTAATGGATAATGCGCCTTATCACTCTATTATAACAAACAAGGCATTGTAATATTTCTTTATTACATCTACTTTATTTTGTTATGTTATGTTAGTGCTGTGTTTGAGATTTGATAGATATTTTACCTGCTATATTGGCAACATCCAGATATAAATTTTTAGTGAACATGTTTGGCACAGTTTTTGTGGGTTTGATGAGTTCATTATTCCTTACATTTTATAATTATATTATTAAAAAGGTACTTAAATGATTGATGCTCCCACATTATTGTATAGATCCTTTTTAGGTTGAAACTGAAATGGTACAACTACTAAATTAAGTTTTTTTTTCCAGGCTCCTACATCTGCATCAAGAGTTGATGAAATTAAATTGTGGCTACTAGAAAATAATATATCATTTGATGAAACATTGCGGAAACCATCATTATTGATGCTTGTAAAAAAACATAAACCAGAACCGGTGTACCATATTGATGAACTTTTGGGAGAACATGGACACAAAGTGATAAGATTGCCACCTTACCACTGTGATTTGAACCCAATTGAGTTAGTTTGGGCAATAGCAAAAAGAAGAATCGCAGAAAATAATGTTGGTAGTCAAGATGTTGCAAAATTAGCTGAAGAAGCATTTAATTCAATATCTCCACAAGAATGGAAAAATTGTGTAGACCACGTCATTGCAATAGAAAAGCAGTATTTCGCCCGTGGAGGAACTCTTTATCAAGATATAGACAGACTCGTTATTTCAGTAGGCGACGATAGTTCCAGTGAATCTGAAGAGGCAGAATTCGACCTGTCGGATTACTCTGGGGCTTCAGGCGACATTTCGGGAGTCGAATACCTGGACTCAAATTATTTGGACTCCGAAAAATAAATAAATATTATAAACAGTTGATATTGTTTTGTTGTTTCTCCTACGCCCTAGTTTTCATGACCTTTGACGCGGACGGTAGCTATTTTAATATATTTAAAAAATCCAAATATCAAGACTTTTCAGCCGAAGTGTATGGGGTTACCATGTAACAGATGGTGGCGCCCTCATTTATTTTCACGACTTTCTTGACGCACTGTACACAACTCACTTATACTCGTATACCTAGGGGTGCCATTTGCAGAATATTTTCATTTGTTGCATCACTTGCATCTGGAGGACTCCTGGCTAATATTGAACGTATTTTCTAGATTGAATATTAGCTAACTTTGTGGCATCAAGTAATTACGTCACATACATATTTAACTTATAGTTTGCCTGGCTCCTTACTGTAACTTTTTTTTTATATTATTTACATTAGATTTCTGAATATTTCAATAAACTTCCCTTTTTGACGACTTTATGGCTGGAAATAATATCATAAACTACTTTTTGCAAAAATTGGGCGCAATTGTACTAAATTCTTAGTGATAAAAAACATCACCACATTCACCACTAAACATTTAGTAGATCTTAAATTTTTTGCTTAACTACTTTGTATCTTGGTAAATTTTTACTGCTGTATAAAGTAACAACTATACAGCTAGTAAGTATTTTAGGCTGATGCCGAGAAAATTTTCTTTACACAGAAAAATCCCCAAATCACTTTATGCCTGACACGGGATTTGAACTCAAGACCTCGTTCTCTGCGGGTGAACACTCTACCGCTACACCAACGAGGCAGTCAAAATTACATATAATGAGTATTCTGTCAATGTTTCCTCTCACCTATTTGTCTCTTAGCCAATGAAATCTGGAGCTTGGTCGTACCTTTCTTTCTGCTACTCACTGAATGTTGTGGCGCTACCCCGCTATTAAGTTCGTAAACCCACATGAGTCATGCACTAGAATGTCATGGATTAAAAGTAATGTAGTTCAGTTGTGTTGTCTCTGCCATTTTCTATTACAGGCACAAAGGGATCTTTTTATGGGATTGCTTAACTTATATACTCTCTGAACCAGCTGTTGCCTATTGACAGGTATCTATCTATGTCAGACGTCAGTTTACATAACCTCCCTCATCGTTTAATCAAGTTACGCACAAATTACGTGCGGCCGCCGATTAGATACAAATTTAAATAGTAACTTAAACACACCTAATATATATATGATTTATTATAAAAGTGAATAAACAATGTTTCGCAAACGGGTTATGTATTTAGCCCAATTGAGTGCAGTGGGTTTTACAGGATATTATGTCGGTCAAAATAAAGACAAACTGTGTTCTTTATTTGACAATTCATTAAGGATTGATGGCAAACGTATTAAACCTATGCCAGGCCTTCCTGTTTTTGGTACGGTGTCCGCGGCTGCGCCGTTTGTGGAGACTGGGGGTGGTAAAGATCGGGTAAGCAAATATTTTGGTCAGTGGGTATCCTTAGGGGCGGTTTATCAAGTTACATTATTTTAGTTAGTTTTGCGGCTTTTGTCTGTCTTCTTCGTTAATTATAGTAATATAATTACTGTGTTTTTGTGCCGTACGTGGGCACCAGCGGAATAATTTGAAATTTTGTGTTGTCTAAAAATTATAAATTCATTTACTCCGAATTCGAAACTCCGAATCGGGGGTACAAGTGTATTGTGTGTCTTCTCCCATATTCTATATAGTCATATATATAATAATATCGATTTTTAATAAAATTAATTCACTGTTAAACATCAAAATGGATTCAATGAACTAATGCCATAAATAGGTTTGTCATAATCCACATGCATTTCATCTATATTTTCTATTTCAAATATCTATCTAAATACAGTACAAATTATCAATTATACATACCTACATAAAATAAACTAAAACATAAAAACTAAACAAAATGTTGAAGATTCCACACTCTCTAGATCCTTTATTTAAATGGTTGTAAATTGAGCTCATCTTAACGAAGCTATATGCTGTACTTGGTCCCTAACTTAGGTAAACAGGTGTCTAATTAGGTAAGCAGCTTAACTCATTTTAATTTCTTTATATCTGTACTAATAAACTGTAAGTTCTTATAGCAACACCATACTTAATGTTCTTTAATAAGAAAGGGGCAGAAGATGCACACTTTACCCCTGCCAAGAATTTGAAACACTATCTAAAAAGGTTTAACAGTAAAATTTAAATATTGAATGCTTCATAATTGGTTTTCAAACTAATGTATATAATTTTTTTAAATAAATAAGTCTTTTATTTACTAGACTTTAAAATGTGCTTGTGAATAGTCAGAACAGGTTTGTAGTAATATAGTTTAAAAATAATGATTTCTAGGTAAACGGATTCTATGAAAACATTAAGACATTAACATTAATTTAAGATTTAGTTAGTTAGACCATTTGGTGAAACATAATCAATTGGGCAGGAACCTGGGATTTGGTCCACTTAAAGCAATTATTTAATAGGCAAACACAATATCTGCTAGATTGGTTATCTTAATGTGTATTTTTTTTATATTTTTTTATTGCCTTAGTAAGCAGACGAGCTAGCGGCCCACCTAATGGTAAGTGGTAACCGCTGCTCATGGACATTCGCAGTGCCAGGGGGCACAGCAAACCGCTGCCTACCGTGATATTAGTACTCTTTTTAAACCTCGTTTGAAGAAGGACATGTCGTAACACTAATGTACTAAGTCTGCTGATTTTAATAAATTCGACATCTAGCAGTTCCCCTATTATAAAAGTTAAGCAGCAATTTATATAGTTAATAAAACTTAAATTACTTACTTTTTACAAAGTAATGTTAGGTTGTATAGCAGACATTAAACAGTTGTGTAAACAGTAAAATACTTATACATACACCTGCCAATGTCTGCAGAAGATATTTTCATATGTACCTATATATATTATGAACATACATATAATTAGTAATGTAAGGTATGTATAGTTTTAGGTATGGTACAGATAGTACCTTATAATATAGTAATTTGTACACTTTTAACTGCCCCATCTCTGTAACTCAATTCTCCTTTCACTATCTATGTTGCCTGGAAGAGATGACTCTTTGTGATAAGGCTGCCAATTGTACTATTATAATTTGTATGTTGTCGCTTTAAATTATTTCTTTACGCGTACAATAAAGCTATCTAATTAATTCTGAAGAGTAAGACTTATCTTTAATTAATGTTGACTCAGAAAAATTTGTGAGGAGGTAAGAAATATTTTTCATCCAAACACCCATATTTAAAACACCCAGCTCCAATCAGTTTGCTTTTTATAATAGCATCACCATTTTATTTTATGGATAATTATTCTAATTATTAAGTATGGAATAGAAAATTCCTGGTAATTGTAATTTCTAGGGCTATAATATTTTAAAATTATATCCAATCAAAAAGTTTACTTGTTTTTAGATAATACAATATTTATATGTATGCCAGACCTCCCCCAAAGAATGGAGTATTGATATAGGATCTCCACAATGTCCAATCTAGTGCTGCTCCCATCTAGCGGCTTCCCGCGACTCTTGCAAGATCGTCGGTCCACCTTGTAGCCCACGCTGCGTCTTCCGGTTCATGGTCGCCACTCGAGAGCCTTCCTGCCCCAGCCGCCATCGGTTCTGCGAGCTATGTGCCCCACCCACTGCCACCTTTGTTTGGCAATTCTTTGGCCTATGTCCGCTACTCTGGTCCGCCTGCCGATTTCGACGTTTTTGATGCGATCGCGCAGGTATACTCCGAGCATAGCCCTTTCCATTGCTCTTTAGGTGACCTTTTTATGAGGCCCAAAGTAAGCGAATATGTCTCTGTTCCATAAGTCATCACTGATGACCACTGGCAACACCAACTGGTCGAAGACTTTACTTATTTGTCGCGATCTTTGCACACCTCTTTTGCCTCGATTACTGTCGTTATATACTTCATACATGCTCGCCGGTTTAGGATACTTCTGACCTGCCCTTTCTTGAGAACGTCTCCGATTGGGTTGAAAATGAAAATGTTCAACGAGGACTTCCCCTTACGGTTGTTCCATTCACACAGGCCAGGTATACTTCTTTTGTCAATCTTCTTTCATTCATCCTATCTAAATGGCCAAACCATCTAAGCATACGTTTTTCAATCGTTGTGACTACATCCTCTTTCAATTCCTCTTTCAAGAATCCCAAAGTCACACCACACATACTTCTCAAAGGTCTGATTTCCACTGCATTTATTTTACTTTTATTATTTATCTGCCATACCCAACTTTCACTTCCATACATTAAAGTTGGCACTAACACATCCATCGTGCACGGCCAGTCTAGCTTTTTTTGAGACTTGCCGGCTACTCATAAAGGCGTGTAGTGCCCCATTCACTCTGTTCCCTGCATTTAATCTTCTAACAATATCTTTTTCATATTTCCCATCTTTCGTAAACAAAGTTCCCAAATGTTCGTCTTTCTCTCCTCCAATCACAATATCACAATCACAAAAGAGAATGTTATAAAATTTGTGTAAAAATACTACAGCTTCAGTCTCTTCAGTGCTGTGCCATTTGTTTCTACTCTGCTTCTTTTATTTTCCAGGTCTCCCAAATAATGAAGTATGGCTTCCCCAGTCTAGATAATGTTCGCTCCTATGATGACTTTGTACTATCCTATGACAGACGCAACCGTGTGCCTAACTGGGTGTTTGAGCACATCACCAAAGCACACATTGCCAAGAATGATCAAGTTGATAGGAGTAAATGTGATTTTCGCCCAGATGAGAGCATACATCCATTCTTTAGGTAAGAGTTTGAAATAATATCCTGGGATATTATTGACATACGGCCATCTGTTCCCAAACTGAGCAGAGCTTGTACTATGGTAACGAGATAATGTTTATACTACATATACTACTTTCCTTTTGTGAATACATACTTATATAGATAATTACAACCAGACAGATTATATATTATTAGTTTAATTTATTACAGACAAAAAGACATGTTCATGCACACAATTATCTGTCCTGGGTGGGAACCGAACCCACGACTTGCGTCGTGAAAAGCATTTACCAACCACGCCAACTTTTTCGTAACAGACCTTTGAATCGTCTCTTTTGTCATCTCTTGTAGGTCCCAGAATAGTGACTACAAGGGCTCTGGATTTGACCGAGGACACATGGCTGCCGCCGGCAACCACCGTCTCGCTCAGAAACATGTAGAACAAACCTTCTTGCTCACGAATATGGCTCCACAGGTAACACAACCATTTTCTTTACCCCAACCACAAAGACTTGCTATAGGTTAGCGTCTTTTTGATCTAATTTCGCCCATAGCGGCGAGTCTCAATGGAGACTAGCCATGTACGCGGGATATATGTGCACATGTATGTTTAACAATACATGTGCACATATATCCCGCGTACATGGCTAGTCTCCATTGAGACTGGCCGCTATGGGCGAAATTAGATCAAAAAGACGCTAACCGGAAGGAAATGTAACATTACAATAAAACGCTGGTAAAGGAAGAAACTATGGTTTTATTTATAGGCAAAACCATGAATCTGAATCTCGCAATGATGAAGATGAATCTCGCATTAGTTCTCTATTAGAAAAATATGTAGAATCGAACGAGCAACTTATGAAAAACATGCAAGAGAACATTAAAGATATAAAAAAACCAGATCACGGAAATGAAATCGTCCAACGGGCAATCATTCAGTGCAATGACAACAAAAATGGAGTCTCTTGAGTCTGAGCTTAATAGTCTCAAGATATCTTCAACATCTGCACCCACACTATTAGAAAATAAGCTCATTACTAATGAACAAATAATACAAGAAGTACAGAATAGAAAAGCTCGTGAGAAAAACATCGTTCTGGTTGGCCTGCCCGAGCAGATTGCGTCTACGACCGAAGACAGAATACTGAAAGATGAAACTGATGTCATGAAAACAATCGCTTTAGATGGATTCGATATTTCAAAACCATCTAAAGTTTATAGAATAGGCAAATTCCACCCAGGCAAGAACCGCAGTATAAAGGTATGTTTTACAACTTCAGAACCTGCCGCAAAATTACTCCGTAACAGAAATAAGCTACAGAACGGTGTTAAAATATTCTCAGATCAAACACCAACACAACAAACCTATATGAGAAATCTAAGAGATGAATTAAAACGGTGTCAAGACAACGGTGAGAGTAATCTTACAATTAAATATATTAACGGTACACCAACAATAGTGGAAAAGACAAAAAACTACTAGAATACTAAACCCCAAAATCAACACGAAACTTGATAACAACAATACCTACGACCTCTTAGACAACTACCAGAACTTTCCAATTAACAAATCACGATTTACCTTCCTCTACCTTAATGCCCGATGTATACGTAAAAAAGGAAAATTCGATGAACTCAAATGTATCCTACAAGCAATACCAAACAAAATCCATATTATCCTACTAACTGAGACCTGGATCCGCAGCGAAGAACAAGCATTACAGTTACAATTAAATAATTATTACCATTATTATAACTACAGAACAGATATGGCTGGAGGTGGAGTATCTGCATATGTACATAACGACCTGAAACATACTTTATCAGAATCATCTTACATAGGAGGCAATAACTACTTATGGATACAACTAGAGAAATATGGCCTCGAAGTAGGAGTTGTATACAATCCAGGCCACACTAATTTTAGTCAATTTCTAGAGGTTTATGAATCCCAATTACAAGAAAGAAAAAGAGCGATAGTTTTCGGTGACTTTAACATTGTTTTACTCACAAAAGATCAAAGGACCAAACAATACAACCAACTCCTAAAGCAAACCGGACACAGAATTATTAATAGAATCACCAAAAAGTACTGTACCAGAGAAGGATCTACGAAAAATTCACTATTGGACCATGTAAGCACTAACCTTAAGCATGAAAATTTTCATATGATAACTATTAATTCACCACTTTCGGATCATAAACAGATATACTTGTAATAAAGAAAGTAAAACCACCAGCAATAACTTATCATCAATACGAAGCTGTCAACTATAAAGGACTTTTCGAGTCAATGGAGAAGTCAATACATGAAGAAAAATGCGATGATTTCACCAAATTACTAAACCTAATTAAATACCATATAAATAAAAACAAAACTATCAAAACAAAAATCATTAACGAGCCCAAAAAAGAATGGATAAATAAAACTATAGTAACCGAAATAAACGAAAGGAATATGATATGGACAGAGCTATTAAAGAACCCGGATGACGAAAACTTGAAAGAAATATTTAATAACAAGAGACAGGAAGTATATGATCACATCCAAGAAACAAAAATATCCTACTACGAGAAAGAATTTGAAAAGAATATAACAAAACCAAAAAACTTGTGGAAATTATTAAATACCTTAACTAATAACAAACTTAAACAAAATAGCATCCCCTCTAAACTCTTGTGTCAATTCCCAAGAAATAACGGACCCTAACGAGATATGTGAGATATTTAATAACTTTTTTGTTTCCGTAGGGCCCCTACTGGCGAATGAAATTTCTCTAGCATTTCATAATAACTTTATTCACGCATTACCAAAACCATGTTTATCCAATAATCAAATGAATAGCTTCGAACCATGTACTGAACAAGAAATCATTAATATTATTAACAGCCTTGACTCTAATAGTAGTACCGGTCTTGATGGTATTACCACTAAAGTTATAAAATGTGTAAAATATCTAATAATTTCACAATTAACGACCTGTATAAATAAACTTTTGTATGATGGAACGTTTCCAGACTCACTGAAAATAGCCAAAGTAACGCCTATCTATAAGGCAGGGGAAAAAACAGATCCTAGTAACTACCGACCAATATCTGTATTACCAGTAGCATCTAAAATCTTGGAAAAACTTTTACACACACGGCTACAAAACTATTTAGATTCTATAAATTTCTTTTTTGAGCGTCAATATGGATTTCGATCTAAAAGGAACACACTTACAGCAACAATAGATCTCATAACAAAAATTAAACAAAATATCGATAAAAAGAACATTGTAGTAGGAGTATTCATTGATATGAAAAAAGCATTTGACACAGTAAGTCACAAACTGCTCTTGAAAAAATTGGAGGTCGTTGGTATTACCGAAAATGCTCTTAAAATGTTAGAATCTTATCTAACAGATTTCAAATAAGTAATGGAATCAGGCGTTACTTTGCGGAAATCCATAACAATCAAAATACAAAATCAATATGTAGTGTTAATTCCGCTAATTGTCGGTTTAATCATGCCGGGATGCAATTTGCACCGCCCTCCCGCCCGCAAAAACGTGCACATGCAAGAAGGACAATATTAAAAAGCAAATTACATGCGCCAGTACGATACCCAACACGTGTTTCGGTCCTCCACGGACCATTCTCAAGGGCTGCTAACTCGTCGAGTGCTCGAAGGAGACTAAAAGTCAACGAGCCGAGCGCTCTTTTATATACTACCAACCGCATGGACAATTATTTCTAACTACCCCCAAATATTCGTAGTAAAGGAGATGAAACTAAATTTGTTTGGTCATTCAACAATGCAAAACTATTACTGCTATGTTTTAATATTTCTAATTGTTCCAACACACATAACCGAAAACTTTTATTACAACTATGTAAAATATTATACGTATTATTGTCGCCCACGGATCATATATGGGCCCAATTCAAATCCGGCGTGTATAGGTTGGTCTGCGATGATTGTGACGCGGTATATATAGGTCAGACAGGCCGAAATTTTGAAATACGGTATAAAGAGCATGTAGCTGCTTATAGGAATGGCCATCCTGATAAATCTCATTACGCCAAACATTTAATCGAAACTGGCCATTCCGTGGGCGACAATAATACGTATAATATTTTACATAGTTGTAATAAAAGATTTCGGTTATGTGTGTTGGAACAATTAGAAATATTAAAATATAGCAGTAATAGTTTTGCATTGTTGAATGACCAAACAAATTTAGTTTCATCTCCTTTACTACGAATATTTGGGGGTAGTTAGAAATAATTGTCCATGCGGTTGGTAGTATATAAAAGAGCGCTCGGCTCGTTGACTTTTAGTCTCCTTCGAGCACTCGACGAGTTAGCAGCCCTTGAGAATGGTCCGTGGAGGACCGAAACACGTGTTGGGTATCGTACTGGCGCATGTAATTTGCTTTTTAATATTGTCCTTTTTGCATGTGCACGTTTTTGCGGGCGGGAGGGCGGTGAAAATTGCATCCCGGCATGATTAAACCGACAATTAGCGGAATTAACACTACATATTGATTTTGTATTTAGATTTCAAATAGTTAAAATCGACAATAACACAATAAGTAACCAAAAACACATAACATACGGAGTGCCGCAAGGCTCGATACTAGGTCCGCTACTATTTTTAGTATACATAAATAACATGCATGAATTAGGACTAAAAGGACACATTATACTATATGCCATGTCTTTTTTATTCCGGTTCTTCCATCCATGACATAATTTCTCAAGCACAGCACGATTTAGATATCCTTTATGATTGGTTTCAATACAACCTTTTAACCATCAACATCTCTAAAACAAGTAACATACTATTTCATTCTAAAAATAAACTGATACCTAGTTATCCACCTCTCACAATAAATAATACTCCTTTACAACAGAAAACCCGCGAAAAATACCTAGGCCTTCACATGGATACCCACCT
Source organism: Pseudoips prasinana (assembly GCA_951640165.1). Lineage (NCBI taxonomy): Eukaryota > Metazoa > Arthropoda > Insecta > Lepidoptera > Nolidae > Pseudoips > Pseudoips prasinana. The sequence continues at coordinate 15,381,959 of OX621254.1, forward strand.
AACATGGAAATCCCACATAACACAGGTGAAAAATTGATTAACATCCATTCATGCCCCTCTCCGCAATAATATTCGATGCATACCGTATAACCAACGACAAAAAATCTACAATATGCTTGTCAAACCACATCTGTTATACCTTATCGAAATATGGGGAAATGCAGCTAAAACCACCCTAAACCAACTGCAAGTCCAATAAAATAAAATAATCAAACTAATATTTAATTATAGCTTCCGAACATCTACCACAAAAATTTATAGCGAAACAGGACTAATGAATATTCAACAACTATACAAATACAACACCTGCATCTTTATCCGCAAAAAAATGAATAACAAAGTCCATTCCGACCTACAATTCACTAGACGGAAAGAAGTTGGGCGCACCTGCAGTCGGCGCGCTAGCTATATCGTGCTACCCAAGTCGCGGACAAGATACGGTGCATCTACAATAATTAGCGATGGCGCGCGCATCTATAACAAAATACCCGCAGAAATAAAAAATGCTAACTCAATTAACGTTTTTAAGAAAAGGCTAGTAAATTACATAAAAACAAAAATTTCTCTCTAATTATAATGATAAATAAACTTTATACAGCATCTAGATACCTACTCTCGTTCTCCTCAAATTTCTGTCTTATTTTAACTTGCGAAATATAATAACCTGTCATTTAATTTTAACTTTTAGCTATACACCTAGATAAGTAATATTGTTTAAGTTTGTTATGATTAGATCCACGAAGCATAAATTGTCATTATGTTTTTACTCTTTGTTTTATGTCCATTTTTATTTTTATTTTTTACTATGTATGTACTTATGCCAACGAACATATATTATAATAATTTTGTTTATATCTAAGTTCTCATGTAAGTGACGTATCTATGTCTTAATGAGAATAAATGTCTTTAAACTTTAAACTTTATGAACTCACAATGACGTATACAATTTACAATAGCACAAGTATTTTGAACTAGCTGTGCCCCGCGGTTTTACCCGCGTTAAACTTTATATAATTATCACAGCTCCTCCCCCGTAGGTGATAACGTGATAATATGGCCTATATGTTGACCCGACCTCTTGCTGTACTTTCTGAGTTTAGCTCGGACATACATACAGACAAACAGACAAAATTTCTAAAAAGTATATTTTTGGTTTCGATATTGATTGTAGATCATGCCCCAACTATCCTTTAAAAAAATATTCAATGTACAGTTTTGACTTTCCTACGATTTTATTATATGTCTAGTGTTTCAAAAAAGGTCCGATTCGTAACGTGTTAGCTGGCCGTGTGGTTTCCGGCCTAGAAAGAATAAAAGAGCCACCCCATACCATCCCCTGGGTGCCGTAAAAGGCGACTAAGGGACACACCGGGCAGCAGCGTCACCTGTGTACTAGCTACCACCTAACTGCGGTCGCCAACTTGCATACCAAGCGTGGTGACTACGGCAACGTTATAAAAACCTTTGGGGGAGGCCTATAGAATAGAATATGCATTTATTTCTCTCATCACAAAAGTAGTTTACATTTTTTAAATAAGATGACATTTAGGATTGTACATTTTAGCAGTTATAAATGTAACCAGTTTTGTGAGAGACTGGTGCCTGAGTTAGGTTGGGAAAACCTGTGTTACAGGTCACCAGTGCCCCACTCCGCAGATTGAATTAATATCCAGCAGTGGACGAAATCAGGCTGATGATGTCGTGTGATACTTATGCGCGGTATTTTTTTTTTATAAGACTACGCTCACATTAGCGAATTTTATCCCTGTGTCGCGGGGTACTTTACAAACATAAATGGACGGACACAAATTACATCCAGACTCAGAACAACTATTTATGGGTGACACAAATAGTTGTCCGGAGCGGGAATCGAACCAGGGACATGACGCGGCGAGGCGACTGTAGCCGCTGTTAGCCGCTGCGCCACACGTGTGTGCACAAACACAGGGGCGCTTTCTATTTTATCACTATGTCTTGTGATGTGTGTTAGCAAATACATACATACATAGACTCACGCCTGTCTCCCAGAGGGGTAGGCAGAGACAACGGACTTCCATTTGTCACGATCCTTGCACCCCTCTTTCGCTTCGTTTACTGACATTATATTCTTTATACATGTTCGCCGGTTTAGGGTTCTTCTGACCTGTTAGCAAATGCAGCTACAATTTCTATTCTCTCACTTCCATAGTATGATGACACAGCTAGCTGACAAAATCGGAAAGAGTTCAGGTACTGTACTTTACGAGTTCTCCGACGCACGGGGGTGTAACACTGGGTTGAGAATTTTCTTAGCAGAATTAACATCCCAATATCGCTTTTTGGCTGGACCCTGGACTTGAACCCGGGACTGTAGTATTATCTGCGGTTGAATTACGAAGCATATAATTATAATATCCTGTGGCACTATTCACACTGCCATTTGAACCCAAACTGAGTAGAGCACTATGGAAGCCAGATAACTACCTATACTACTAAAATGTATGGTTTATCTAATCATTACAGAATTGACTTAGAATTTATACGTAAGTTCAAACTTAGGGTTTGAGCTCACGACTCATAAATTTTCAAAGTATCACAAAAACGCAAAATCGTAGTACATACATGGAGGTGAGTCGGATACTCCTCATCATAAAGTATCCAAAATTTGCGTTTGAACGTCAACTCCTCGGCCAGCCTGTATAGATAAATAATCACACCCAGACTTAGGACAAACAGACATGTTCATGTAAACAATATCTGTAGAACCCACGACCTACGGCGTGAAAGGCAACTACATATATATCTACCAACCACAGTAACCGGCCCGTCTTATGTACTAGTGTTGTCTGTATATGGTCACATCCATGACATCCATTCTCCTTTGGAATGCTCTTCCCCCAGAAATCAGAATGGCTAAAAGTCGTTACTCCTTCAAAAAGAAAATTCGGGAGCATTTTGCTAAAAAAGCATTGGCTGAATCCTCACAGTATCATTGTTGTTGTAATAACTATTATTATAATTAATCTGTGTATGTATATATAATATTTATTAGTTTATTATAATATAGGTATTTGTGTATTCTATATATCCTTAGATTTTAATACATTTTTCTCACTGTCCTCATAGGGCACCATGTTTTTCTTTGCGTCACCCCAAAGTTGACTGGCAGAGAATGCCTTTGGCATTAAGTCCGCCTCTGTACATTTTTGTGCATGAAGTTTAAAATAAATTAATAAAGTTACGTATATTTTGCAGGTAGGCGAGGGGTTTAATCGTCACGCGTGGAACACTCTGGAGAAGCATGTACGAAAACTGACCAAGGTGTACGATAATGTGTACTGCTGTACTGGACCTTTATACTTGCCAAGGTATTTACAAAATGTCTTTATATACATAGACTCACGCCTGTTTCCCAGAGGGTAGGCAGAGACAACGGATTTCCATTTGTCACGAACTTTGCACGCCTCTTTTGCCTTGTTTGTTGTTGTTATATTCTTTATACATGCTCGCCGGTTTAGGGTAGGTCTGACCTGGCCTTCCTTGAGTCCGTCTTCGATTTGTTCTACGAGGTCTTCCCCTTCCGGTTGTACCATTCACACAGGCCAGGTAAACTTGTTTTCCCAATGTTAAAATAAAACAAAAATTATAAAAATAATTATATGCACGTAGACTTTACATAAACGCTTGTAAATAGCCAGAACATGTTTGTAGTAATATAGTTAATTTTACATAATTATTTCTAGTTACATATGTTGTGTATGTTGTAGTTATGTATGTTCATTTAGGTACACGGATTGTTAAAACATTTATAAAATTTATTATAATGTAGTAATGGTATTTGCTACCTTGTATTAATTAATCTTCTTTCACTAGTCCTTTCTAAATGCCCAAACCATCTCAACATACCCTTATTAATATTTGTGACTTCATCCTCTTTCACACCACACGCCAACCACGCGCTCTCTTACATTATTATGTACGTATTTCGTTTTCAGTCCCTCAAAGTCACACCACAAATACTTCTCCGAGCTCTCATTTCCTCTGCATTTATTCTATTTTCATTCTTTTCCTGCCATACCCGGCTTTCACTTCCATACATAAAAATCTCTTTCATCTTCTTTAAAAGGTAATTAATTATTAGGAACTATACTACACTACTATAACTGCTGTGAAGACATAAGTATATATATACATTTAACCTTTTCCTGGGCAGTGGGTCATATAGTTGCCACCATATTGTGAACTCTATTGGCTTGTAATAAAGTTCAAAAGCAATCAATTATAAAGGGTTAAATGACTTATTATGGTGTGTAGTGATTACTCTTTACACACAAGGTCGTAATAATAATGTTTAAATTCAATTATTTCCTTAAAATATACAGTACCGTTTAGGTAAGATGTAGTTAGATATATCTTAAACTATAAGTTTTGACAATTCATATTTATTAACATTATATAACCAATTTGACATAAAAGAAATACCTATTTAACTAAAGCATTACTATCTTAAATTAAACTAGCTGTGCCCCGCGGTTTTACCCGCGTTAAACTATACAAATTATCACAGCTCCACCCCCTGTATGTAATATGTACCCTATATGTTGACCCGACCTCTTAGTAATATTCATGCAAAATTTGAAGTAAATCCATGGTATACTTTTTGAGTTTAGCCCGGACATACATACAGACAAACATTCTAAAAACTATATTTTTGGCTTCGATATCGATAGTAGATCACGCCCCAAATATCCCTTTTAAAAAATATTCAATGTACAGTTTTGACTTTCGTTTTGATTTTATTATATGTATACATTATATTCTACTTGATCAAATATAAGTCACAATCGAATAATCTACTTGTACCTAGAATTAAATATTAATAGTTAATTTGTTCCGATTAGTTACAAGCGCTTAATAAGTCTATGTGAATAAAAACAGTTTTATTTTTATTTTACATGACTTCGCGAGTCACGAAAATTGATAATAACAGGAATGAATCGTATGAAAAGTCACGAAGTTGTATTAGTAAATTCGTGACGGGTTTGATATGACGCAGGTTCCTAGGTACCTGCGTACGGTGTTCAAATCAATCAAACCCGATGTACGGTGTGTTAACCGTTCATTGAATGTCAGTGCAATTAAATGTATGTAAAACTAGCTATGCCCCGCGGTTTTACCTGCGCAAATTTTCATAAATTATCACAGATCCGACCCGACCTCTTAGTAATATTCACGCAAAATTTGAAGTAAATCCATGCAGTATCTACTTTTTGATTTTAGCCCGGACATACATACAGACAAACAGACACACAGTCAAAAATTCTAAAAACTATATTTTATGCTTCGATGTCGAATATAGATCACGACCCAAGTATCCTTTTAAAAAATATTTAATGTACAGTTTCGACTATCCTACGATTTTATTATAAATGTATAGATCTCAGTGAATGTTCTACGGGATGAAACGTAATGGAAATGCAAGTCGTCCGAATCAACCACGTCTTTAATGAACACTATCTAATATGAAAAATGTATAAAAATGTTCTGCTACATGGGACAGGCTCAAATTTTTTGCGCATATTGTAAAAATTTGGTGTCGGTATAGTTTAACTAAATAAAAAAAAACGAAAAGTATGAAAAATTATATTATTTCTCAAACTTAGAGAAACTATGTTATTTTTCCTACATACATTATTTTTTCCATCCGGGTAATCCTATTATATAATTTAGTACATAAAAAATAAAAAAGGCTTTTTTTTTCTCCCATACAATTTTTTTGTGTCTGCATACGCCCGCTCCTTACAAATCATTTCACAATTTTTGTTTTAATCACTGCAACCTTTTATTTCCGTATATATCTCATTCTATGGAATACAACGGACGAAATTAAACGGTAACAGCTATAATACAACAAAGCGTATTAATGATATTATCAATGTTAGATGTGTCTGAACTTTTTTTCCGTTGTAACACGACAGGTTGTGCGACGCGATATTTTTGGACTGGTTAAATTTTATGCCATGACGAATTCATTTATTTAAAGTGGCAACACTGGCTCACAATATTTGATACATTTCTGAACGATTCCGCCATTTGGTGTCGTATCATTTGAGAGAAAGTGGTGAAGCATGCGGATGGTCATTAAAAAATTGTAAGTTAAATTCTTTTGTATTGACGTTAAGTGAATAGATATCTTGAATATCCGCTTTAAATCGTGTAAATCAACTATTGTTCTACTGAAATATAACACTGCACAAGAGGTACGTCTAGTAATTTTGGTGTTATGATTTTTTTTAGGTTCGATCGTGTCGAAATTTTGTTCCCTTGTGCGACGTTGTGACACGAATTGTGCTACGTGTCACAACAGAATTTATAAAGGTAAGTGTACATAATTGTTTTGAATATTTTTTTTAACCTATCGCAACTTTAATATTAATAAAAAGCTATTATTTACTTTCGCCAGTCCCGGTTTCTGTAATGAAATTTTGCAAGTTAAATTTGAGCCAATTGAGTTGACATTTTGCTGTTGATTACTTGAATAAACTTTTACATAGTAAGTATTGGTTACCTATTCATTTTTATTTATTACTTTCATGATGCCAATGTCTGAGGCGGAACGGTGTCGAAGGTACCGAGAAAAATTAAAACAGAGTAATGCGGCAAAATATGAAGATTTGAAAAAAGAAGAATAATGAAAGAACAAAAGCCAGAAAAAGGAAAATTGCTGATTTAAATGAAGATGAAAAAAATGAGTTCAGAAAGCAGTGGCGGGAATCAAAGCGTAATAAAAAATGAAGCTCCCTCCCAAGCCGCAAATGATAAAGAGATAAAACGTCGTAATTTCTATATCTAGGTTTTCTTGATTATTGTTTAAATGATACTCATAGTCATATGCCATTAGGTATAATAATTTTTTTATCATTAAATAAAAATACCTACTTAAGAATAATATTTTTTTTATTTTAAAACTATGGTTCATGATAAAAATATATATTTTTGAAATATTTAAAAAAATATAACTCCGTGGTGGTTATGTGAACTAAGGTTTACAAATTCCGTTGTAACACATTAGTTCAGTTGTAACACGTTCCGTTGTGATCTCCTTTGTGCGATAGCGCAAAAATTTTGAGCCTTACCCATCTAACATTGATAATATCATTAATACGCTTTGTTGTATTATAGCTGTTACCGTTTAATTTCGTCCGTTGTATTCCATAGAATGAGATATATACGGAAATAAAAGGTTGCAGTGATTAAAACAAAAATTGTGAAATGATTTGTAAGGAGCGGGCGTATGCAGACACAAAAAAATTGTATGGGAGAAAAAAAAAGCCTTTTTTATTTTTTATGTACTAAATTATATAATAGGATTACCCGGATGGAAAAAATAATGTATGTAGGAAAAATAACATAGTTTCTCTAAGTTTGAGAAATAATATAATTTTTCATACTTTTCGTTTTTTTTTATTTAGTTAAACTATACCGACACCAAATTTTTACAATATGCGCAAAAAATTTGAGCCTGTCCCACATGTCATTGCACTAAGTACCAAATACTACGAATACAGTACCCGGCGATAAATATTGCACATCGACATTTGGAAAGAGACAATCGGCCAACCTCGGCCCCGTAGAGCGTTATCTCTGTCGCACGAAATACAAACAGTCCGGTATCTATTAGGAGCTGTTAAAATAATTTTAATTTCCTAAATATGCCATAGTACAACTTTAAATTATTTAAATTTGGGGGTGTTAACAACTCTATATATATATATTTTGAACTGGACGCGACCGCACTCTATCGCACTTGAACAACGACTGACAAAACGTCACATAGGTAGTGCGCGACAGAGATAACGCACTACGAAGCCGAAATCAGCCGACCGTCTCCCTCCAAAGGCCGATGTGCAATATTTATCGCCGGGTACTGTACGTAGGTTGCGATTAAAGTGCAACAACGCGGGCCTATTCTAACATAATTTAAAATCATGTACGTGCACCGTACACCCGCCATCAAACCCCAGTGTTTGAAAATTAATTCATTATATGATTTTAGCAGCCGACATAAGGAAAGATTCTAGTCTTACCGCTTTGAGAAAACTTTCCTGGGCTATGAGGCCGGAGTAGGTGTGGACTTGTGCCTTGGGGAGTTGGGCGTGTTTTTAACGCAACCAATAAATATCTTGGTACAACTTACAGGTTGCCATGTGATCCCAAAATACGTAGTCTCTTTAATGCCAACAACAGAACTGATGAACATGATATAATTACACTAATATTATGAAGGCGAAAGTTTGTGAGTGAGTATGTTTGTTACTCTTTCACGACAGAACTACTGAACGGATCGTGATGAAACTAGTAATATAGCTTATATATCCGAATAACACATAGGCTATAATTTATAACGTTTAATGCGGGTAAAACCTCGGGGCACAGCTAGTAGAACTCCGAAGTATAATAAATTGACTGCACGTGGCGCAGCGGTTAAGACAGTCGGCTAACCACTTCTTGTCTCGGGTTCAATTCCCGCACAAGTGAACTATTTGTGTTAAACCTTAACATAATCTCCTTGACAATAACTTAATACAAACTAGCTAAATATCACTACCATTATGAAATAAATTGTATTAATGTTTTAACATTCCGTGTACCTAAATATTACAGATATTTAGGTACACGGTACACATATATAACTAGTAACTAGAAATAATAACTGTATTACTACAAACATGTTCTGACTATTTACAAGCGCTTTTTTAAAGTCTACGTGAATAAAAACCTTTTTTATTTATTTATTTGACCCATAAGTAGTTGTTCTGAGTATGGGTGCATTTAATGACAGTTAATTATATATTTGTAAAGTACCCCGCGACACAGAGATTAACTTCCCTAGTCCAGACTGTAAAAAAAATCTTGCTCATCACGGAAAGATTTGTCCTGAGTAGGAATCGCACCCATGACCTCTGGTTAAGCAGTCTAGTGTCACAAATGGCTGCAAACTGCTTTTTTTTACAATGCCTACTGCTCTGATTTTAATCTTTATAGCGCCGGTCTTTCGTATCCTGCAATTCATGGGCACAAAGAAGCTCCAGACTGTGTGGGACTTGAACACGACACGCGAGGGCGCCGATAGTTGTTTAGGCCCTAACGGGTGTTCTGAATAAAAGCAGTGGACTGTATAAATAGGTATATTGGAAATAGTTGGTCAGTAGGGGAGAAGTGGCATGAAGGAGCCAGGTTTTGAAAGAGCCACTTGCGTTATTTCGTTAATTTACGAACGGATTTGGGGAGTGAATTTATTTTTAGGTGGCAACACTGATTTCCCGTCACCCATAAACATTTGATAGTTCGCCGACACCAACGGCCGCCGGTTCGTCAAGTCGAAGTTTTTGGGTCTAAAAAGTAAGTATTTTTTTTCATTTAAGTTGTTTTTTGGTATTTTATTGTAAACAAATGTGGGTACATGGATTATAGATTGAGGTACTGCATATATTTAGCCTTACAGCTGCGTAAAAAATTTAAAGAGAAAGTTTTATTAATGTTGTGATTATGAAGATTATATTTTTTTAAAGAATAGGCTATGAAAGAGCCGGTAAATTTTTAAGTTCTTAAAGATTTAACTGTTGTTTTTGATAGGTGATTATATTTGTTATTTTGTGTATATTTCGAGATTTTTATTAATAAATAATTATTCGTCACTAATAAATAGGTATTGACTGAATAATATGTTAAGATTAAAGCGTTTGTTAGAATGACTCATAGTGATTGATAGTATTAAAAAAAACTTTAAAAAGTCATTAGTTTTAAAACAAATATTTGTTAGAATTGTCTTTTTGTTATTTTTTAATAAGGAAATAATTATTTTTTTTCATAGTTATTGCAATTACATTATTATAATACAGACTGGCTCTTTCATAACATTTAGTGGCTCTTTCAATACCTGAATGTTATGAAAGAGCCAAAACACACATTTTTTTAAAATGATTATTTCACTTATTTCATTGTTGCTTTTAAGGTGTTTTTGTGTGAAATTACCTACTTTAATAAATAAACAATAATTAGAGGAAAAAATATCATCATTTCATTCATTTTAAGTATATTTTCTAGCTCTGTTAAGTAAACTGGCTCTTTCATGCCACTTCTCCCATACAGTTACATAACAAACAATAAAGACGTGCTAGATCGCGTGGAAGGCAAGTAAAAGTGCAGCGGAGACGAATGCGGGCGCCACGTGAGTGCGGGCGCGGGGACGCAGATCACGGCCCCACTATTCCGCGCTGGTACAGGTAGCTTAGGCGACGACAATAGTGAAAGTTACTTGCAATCAAGTTGTGCGTTGTCTCTGTTCTGCTCTGTTGTTCTGGCTCTGTATGCCACCTGTATCTCCCCAACGTCCGCGTACCGCTGCAACAGCATCGATTTCAAACCATACGTGTTGCTGTGAACTGATACTTTAAACGACGCCCGACATGAGCGTTTTCAAGCCGCAAACCTCTCACTGAAGTACGCTTAAGCTTGTTCTAGACGGATGAAATCCAACCTCCCAACAGGGGCTCTACCGGCTAAGTCGCCGAACATCGATTTCTTAAATGGCGTTCTAATAGATAAAGGTTAAAAATGACTTAATGAATCGTTAAATCGGCTTCCATGAGCACATGTTACGTCATCAATGGTCCGGAATCAATTGTCAACGTTGAAGCCGATTTAACGATTGATTAATTCATTTTTAACCGTTGTTTATTTGAACGCCATTTAATAAATCGATGTTCGGCGACTTAGCCGGTAGAGCCCCTGAGTTGACCTTGCTGGTTGCCATCCATCTATAATAATAATATCCTATGACGTTATTTACACACGGTCATCTGATCCCAAACAAAGCAGAGCTTGTACTATAGAGACCAGACAACTGATATACTACATGCAGTAGGTACTTTTCTTTTGTAAATACATACTTATATGTATAGATAATTACACCTAGACTCAAGACAAACAGACATGTTCATGCACACAAATATCTGTCCTGGGTGACCAAATTGAGAGTTCTGCAGCCCAATAAACTGCCTCTTGTTGAAATCCTTACACGTACTATGAAAACCAGATAACTGATATACTATATATACTATTTTCTTGTAAATACGTACTTATATAGATAATTACACCCAGACTATAATTACAAACAGACACCCAGGACAGGTATTTGTGTGCTGAACGCACACAAATATCTGTCCTGGGTGGGAATCGATCCCACGTCCTCCGGCGTGAAAAGCAAGCATTTGCCAACTACGCCACTTACTTACAGGCAACATCACATGCATTAATTGTAGATAAAATATTCCTTTTATCTTTACTTCTGTTGTTGTATAGGACAAGTAAAGGGAAAATCCGAAAACTGTAAATTTGTTTCTACATCACAATTTTAGGTACCTATAAGTTTCTACAGAACTTGCTGTGTGAGACCGACTCACACTTCACCGGATTTTATTACATTAATATAATTATGTTGTGTAATATAGGAACCGTTTCTTTTGTTTTTTTCAGACGGGAAGCCGATGGCAAGTCGTACGTGCGTTACCAAGTGTTAGGGGCTAACACTGTGGCAGTGCCCACACATTTCTACAAGGTGGTAGTGGGAGAAGCCCCAGATGGCTCGCTGGAGATGGAGGCGTACGTCATGCCCAATCAGAAGATACCTGACGAGACCCCCGTGTCTTCCTTCATGGTGAGTTTTTGTTAACCCCGTTTGACGATAAAATTCAGCATGCATAATAATAATAATATCCTGGGACAATATTCATACTCGGCCCCGAATAATAATAAATATCGTTTATTTTCTCCACAAATATTTCCCAATGATCTTGTACATAGAGCAGAGCTTGTACTATGGAAACCAGATTACTGATGTATTATAAACAATAGTTTTGTTAAATATATACTTATATAGATAATTACACCCAAACTCAGGGCAAAGAGACAATGACATGTTCATGCACGCAAATATCTGTCCTGGGTGGGAATCGAACCTACGACCTGCGGCGTGAAAGGCAAGCATTTACCAACCACGCCCACTGGCCCGTTATATTAATATGTATATATTGATTCTATTTTGATCATACGTCAAATTTGGAACCAAATTAGCAGAGAGCAGTTGAAACTTACCGCCCCCGGCGTCTGCTATTACAGCGAGCGACGCATACTCTTTGGAGATGTCGTGACTAGGGCTCGGCGCCCTGAAGAGTTGGAGTGTTAATCCTGAGTTAATATAGCAAATTCACCCTTATTCGTAGATCGCGGAATTTAGCGCAGATTCTACAGAATACGCGTCTGGTTAAAACGGTAAAGGAAAACATCGTAAAGAAACTTACATGCCTGCGAGTTCTTCTAAAATCTTCTTGGATGCATGTGAAGTCTACCAGCCAGTACTAGGCCTTCTGGTGGACTATGATGTATGACCTCTCATCGTGAGAGGAGGGCCTTGCCCTGCAGCTCAGTATAAAAATATACAGTACGGAAATTACTTACAAACGGTCGAAACGGCATACTCACACAAATATGCGCCTCGACAAGAACCCTAAGCGGCTGTCGCGGTGCTGTCAGTTTTAAGTGCCGCGTCAGAACGAGTGGTCGCGTATAAGATTATCACCGCAATTTATAAAAATCCGCGTGCGTATAGCGTTGTAGACGGTTGTTTAACTCGGCTTCATCAAACGGGAGCTTTCGTATTTCAACCGTCCTGCTGATTTATAAAACAACTATGTTTTAATACAAAATAATAATTGGTATCTACAACATTAAAAGTTACAACCCTACAGCTTTAATAGAGCGTAGGTAATTATTTAATCAACTAAGCTTAGTTACCTTACTGTCCATATTTATACTGTGACAGTAATGAGCAGCACCATCAAAGTTCCCCATAGACTATAAAACCACCTATGTATCTTCTATATTGAAACTAATTGTTACAGGTACCGCCCGAAACCATAGAGAAGGCAGCTGGTTTATTATTCTTCGACAGAATCCACAGAAGTAAACTAAATAGAATAAACGGTAAAAAAGTTTAATGACCTAATCTACTGAACTAGTCAATTATTTCATAGAATTATTCTTGTGAGTCCTATCTTTATGAACTATGATGTTAATCTGTAAATAGTTATATTATAGTTTTATTTGTAAATAAAATTTTATTTCGACGTTATAATGAGTTTTTATTTCACTTCATCGAGGGATTAGTGTGCTTCCTCAAGCTTGCGCACTCAAGTAAGTTGAATAAAGAATCTTTTGGGCGTTAAGTTCAAAATAAGTACAATCACGTAAACCCCGACTTCAAAATTAACTGATCTTACGAACAGCCGAATCATAAATTGATTCATCCGACGGGAATGGAAATGGTATCCAGATGTTAAGCTATAGATGATAAACACCGACGGATTGTTATCCAGCTGTTAAGCTATAGATGATAAACACCGACGGATCGTTATCCAGCTGTTAAGCTATAGATGATAAAAACTGACGGATCGTTATCCAGCTGTTAAGCTATAGACGATAAACACCGACGGATCGTTATCCAGCTGTTAAGCTATAGATGATAAACACCGACGGATCGTTTTCACAAGTTCTCTTTTTATACCATTACGTTAGATATAGGCGCCATCTGCCTGATATGTTACACTTGCACTTGAACCATCATGTCAAATTCATAAGACACTGTAAAGTATCACCTTTTAATTTTATAGTTAATGCGTCGATTTAATTTATCATTTCTCAGATATCAGCCAATAATAATACTATAAATCTAAAATGTGAATTTTAAGTTACCTAGTTTACATTACTTTCAAATAAATAAAACGCATAGAGTTTCATCTGTTAGGGATATAACCAGAAACAAATACAGCCATAGAATTCAAACTTATACCACCGTTCTTTTTGTGTCTTCACAAACGCAACATTAGATGGCGCAGCGATAGATAATTAGAATGCCTTTTCCTTAGCGGTAAAGATGTAGTTAACTAACTGATCCAAGAAGTAGTATAGAAAACTATAAGTTAAACCAAATTTAAGCTTTATCCTTCCACTATTATTTTATTGTATTTATGTTATTTTTTATATATAGCTATTAATGTTAATAATTGTGTATGTTCTGTAGTTTAATATTTGTCCGTGTTCTGCTTTTCATGTTACTTTTTGTCTCGTTTCGATGTTTATTTTTATGGCTTGTTTTTGTAACTAGTGCAAGTTTTTAATTAATTTATTGTAATTAACTTTAATAAAGTAAATTTTAATGCTGTGGTCGTCTTTAAGTGTCGCAGCTCTATTACGATTGGATATTTAGATTCGCACACTGCACCGCATCACGCAGCGTAACGCGAGAGTGCGAGTTCTTACGTTGGATGCACGCGTAGTGCAACACAGCAAACGCATTCACGCGCAGTGACAGATCACGCGCCTACACGCGGAAAAACACGCATCCCCGCGCGTGGGTCCGGAGTAGGGTTACCAAAAAAAGTATATTCAGCTCCATGAAGAATATCAAACAGTATTATAGAAAAATGAACAGTATTTTATTTATTTATTTTAAATTATGTTTTAAATCCATTTTTTTACAGCTTCTCGTACAACTTACTAATTTACAATCTTTGTGGCTGCGCTGCATTGAGCAGTGAACGCACTCTGACTAAATAAATGTAAACAGTATTTTGTATAATTTATTTTAGTTCAACAGTAAAAAGTATAATTTAGTGAAAAACCAATGATGTTATAAGTAAAAAGGTGTAGATAGGTTAAAAGCGCTCCGGGAGCGGCACGTTGAAATGTGGCTAATTAGCCAGAATTTACTTCAGTCAGTATCGCGTCGCTAGTGTCAACGACGCACTATCGCAAATTACATTTGTCTCGTTTTCGCTCACGATTATTGAATCATGCCATCTTACTTTGACGTCTAATCGTAATGTAGTGTGATATTGCAATATTAAGTTATTTATGTGTGCGTTGGTGTGCCGTTTTTGAAGCTATCCGAGTTGTGTTGGAAACCTATCTACACCTTTTTACTTATAACATCATTGGTGAAAAACAGTATAATTCTGTTCAAAACAGTATAGTTAACCCTAGCCCGGAGCAAGACGCAAGGATTGGCACACCGAGTTCTTCAGTATCGTGAGTGAATTTGATAGTTCCAATCCATTTCGATATAAAACCTCTAGTGAACGTACTATTTCGAAATGGATGTCGATCGATTTATATTCGAAATCGAAAGTCGAGAAAACTATTTGATATATGATTATACTAAAACTATATTGATAATATGAATGCAGCATCCTGAATGGAGTTCTAAATGAATAACCATTTTTGTATAAAAATTAATGCACTGCAATGTACTATCACCACCGCAAGCTGCTATAAAACGAGGTCTCTAGGCCACCGAATGACTATAATGCAGTTCCGCGCGTTTGTGCCGAGAAATCTCAATGCAGAGACGCAGATCTCCAGATCTCGCGCCTGCACGTGTCCCTCTGCCATATGAATCGCCTTAGTTAAGTTTTTCAGGTGATTTTAGCGTTAGATCACGGTGTCGCCGAACTAGGATGCGGGTGGAAAAGATAACATTTTCTATGGAGAACAAATGAACGATTCAACGATTCGTTGTGGCCAAGAACTAAAAGATCAGGTTATCAGCAACGCTTCAGCATCAACAGACAATTATTTTGCTCCTTGACCACTTGGTTAGGCGGCGCTATATATTGCTGATAACGTAAAAATTTATAATGAGACATGTTAAAATACTTTGAAAATTATATCGCACTCTGGACCTCTTCGACGCTTGAGATCTGTCTTTAATATTGTCACAACCAGCAATATGTGTAAGATCCATAGTGCAATGGTCTGGCATATTCAGAGGCCATTGTAACAAAAAAAAATTGCTATATGCGGAAATTAACGAGTACTGGAAATATCCCTTCCATTTAATAATTTATCACGGTAAATTGTCTCTGATTAGAATATTTTCGAATGTATACAGAGCTTCATTTTACAATTCAAATTCCATCGTTCACGATATGCTAGTAGTTCCATAATCATACACTTACACATCATAATCTTATAATTAACACTCTTCACACTCACAACAAACTCACACCACACATCTTTATATTTTATAGTATTAATATTACACAAAAAACCGTTTACAGTCATATATACAGTAGTTCAAATCAATTAGATATGGTTATAAAAAATGTTAATAGCGCTTTACCGAGGCTCACTTGCTACAGTTTCTATAAATACTACCAACCCTTACACCCTTACTTACACAACAAAAATAACTAGTAACATCGTTACGTTATTAGATAATGTTGACGAAACCTCAGTATCAGATTCACACGTAACTATCCCTGAACAATGTGATAAAATCATAGGTAACCCTAATTCCTATATAAAAACTTTCTGTCAAAACATACGGTCAATAAATTGTAATTTTTTGAGCTTGCAGACATTTTTGAACCGAATTCCTTTCGAGTGTGAAGTCATAATCCTCACAGAGTGCTGGCTACACAACTCATAAAACTACAAAGCACTTGAATCAAAGTGACGGCGTCGTAGTGTTTACCAAATCCTGTCTGGAATGTACTGTGCAAGAACCAGAGTTCAACAAATCTGCTTCCGGATTAATAATAAAAACCAAAGTAAATACGGCCACTGTGCATATACCGGTCAACTTCTATCGATAACATTGACTCATTTTTATGTGCGTTAAATAACATACTTCCATCGCTTAGTACCGTAACATGGGGCGACTTTAGAACGACGGGGCGACTTTGATGATAACTTAAAAATATTACTTTTATGTTAATAATAGGTCTTTACCTATGAAATTGCCGTTTTGTATGAAAAAATTTAAACGAATTTTTTTCATGAATTTTTTTATTTGTATTAATCGAAGTAATCACCCATGCAATCAATGCATCTTTGCCATCGCAGTGGCAGTTTATTGATGCCCTTCTTAAAGAAATCAGCTGGACGGGAGGCAACAAATTCTTCAAAGGCATTTTGTACTGCCTCTCGGGTATTGAATTTTTTTCCCGCCAAGAAGTTATCCAAATTCTGGAAAAAGTAGTAGTCTGTAGGCGCAAGGTCTGGTGAGTAGGGCGGATGACGGAGAGCTTCCAACCCCAGTTCTTGCAACTTGGAGACCGTCTGCTGTGCAGTATGAGGTCGCGCGTTGTCGTGCAGGAGCAGCGGAGACGAGCGATTGACCAATGCTGGTTGGAGATGCGCCAGCTTCTCCATCATTGTGCTCAGTTCTTCACAGTACACATCTGCAGTAATGCTCACCCCGTTTGGTAAGAAGCTGTGATGAATCACACCGGCGCTAGACCACCAAACAGTGACCATCACTTTTCTAGGGGTAAGTTTTCGTTTAGGGCATTGTTTAGGTGCTGAACCAGGATCCAACCAACTTGCTGAGCGCTTGCGGTTATCAAACAGAATCCATTTTTCATCGCAGGTAACAATGCGGTTCAAAATTCCTTCATTTGTGTGTCTGTTGAGCAGTGCAAGGCACGTCTCGACGCGTACTTCGCGCTGGCGATCATTGAGTTCGTGGGGCACCCATTTGTCAAGCTTTTTTACCTTGCCAATTTGACGCAAATGGACCAATATTGTTTTGACGCTAACGTCGAAAGCTGCTGCTAATTCAGCCGTAGATTGTGTATCATCAGCTTCCACAACCGCCTTTAATTCGTCATTGTCGACCAAAGTCTTCGGACGACCGCGAGGTTCATTTTTCAGGTCGAAATTTCCAGAACGGAAGCGAGCAAACCAATAACAGGTGGTGCGTTGGTTTGTAGTGTTAGCTCCGTAAACGTCGTTGATGTTGCGTGCCGCTTGTGCCGCGTTGCTGCCACGACGGTACTCATATTCCATAATTACTCGAATTTTTAACGTATCCATGATGACGAAAAAGATTGAAATGCGATGAAAATGTAACACTAATCAATAAAGAAATGACTACTTTTGGAAAAACGAATCCATGTTTTTAAAATAAAATTAATTTGAAATTAGAATTCTTAGCCAAACAAAAATTATTTTGATTTGAAATGGCCAGTACTGCAGAACGGCAATTTCATAGGTAAAGACCTAATATTTCAAAAAGTATCCGAACGCATCCAAATTTTTTTTTAGTATTGTTAACATTGATATTTCGGCCATCTTATCATTCACTCACAAAGCGCTGGCGCATCTGTATCCGTGGAAAATAATTATTGCAAGTGAATCCTAATTAATATAAGTAATTCATGCTCATATAACTTCTTATATACCAAAATCACCATGTATATTTATCTTTTGAGCTTTGAGTATATATATTTCATGGTTTATTATAAATTTATTCCGAATTTCTTATTTTTTATTTTTGCTAGTTTTTTGAGGTTATTATCGTTTAAGTTGTCGGGGTTACTTTGATTTTTTCACCGGGGCGAATTTGAGAGGAATCAAAGTCACCCCGTTCTCGCCGTCTTTGATTTGTAAAGGTTTTATATTGTGTTTGATTTGTAAAGGTTTTACTATCAAAGTCGCCCCTGTTCAGGAACAACCATAGTGCAAATTACAAAAAGACTCCGGGCACAAGGAATTATAGAAATTACACTACTGAAGTGCTAGAAGAAGCCATTGAAAAAATAACTGACAATGAAATGTCTATAAGTCAAGCTTCACAAACCTACAATATACCATTCGGGACGTTGTATCACCCCGAACTCAAATATGGTTGCTATATCTTTCCAATTAAGGTTCCTGTTATAGAAATGTAAAATTTAATATTTACTGTCGATGTGAAACATCTATAGCCGCACGTAAAACAGATTTCTGGCGTGGCGACGCATGCTGTGGCGCATGCGCAATCGACTTTTTATTTTATTATTATGACATATTTAGTTCCTATCGCATTATGTTCTTTTCTGCATATTACTTTTACAAAATAATGTCGATGTTTCACATCTGCCAGGCGTCCCGTGACGGCTCATTATTCCTAACTCTTTAGGTCAATTTATTTTTTACTTTTTAAGTTTGATTATTGTGCCTAACCTAATTGGTATAGGTAATCATTAAGTTCGGTACAAATCTGTTTTGCTACATTTTGAAATATTATAAAAGTTTAAATAAATGTTTTTGTGATTTGAAACTTGTTATTTCTTCAATCAAATTAGCCCCTGTAATCAATGCCTCCCCAAATTCATAAAAGTATTAATAACTCTTAAAGTGTAGGTACAGAGGAAAAAAAATATTTTTTTTATGATTTGCTTTCGGGGTTACTTTCAAATGCGATTGCAAAAACAGGTGTTATCAAAGTCGCCCCAAACTCAGTTTGAAGTTGATAAGGAACATTTTGTTTTTTTTCTCGGAAACGATAGCTTGTTGATTTTTTTTTTAGGTGTATATGTAATCTACACAAAAAACCGATATGTCAGTTTTTTCTTCAGGGCCATAACTTTATAATACAAAGTAATAGAGAACAATTTAATCCGAAACCTAATCAAAGCCGCCCCATTTTACGGTAGTTATCGGTCTGCTATTTTCACTGGTGATATAAATTTAGACATTTATTTATAGAGGTGTTTACACCTCAACGGATATTCGGTCGCAGAAGTACCTCAATTGTCTCGCATATCACGGTTTTCTATCCGCACACACATTTCCAACAAGAGGTAATAGCTGTCTCGATCACACTTTCATACGATCTAAATTCCCTGCAAAGACTCTAGTTTTCGAATCTACCATCACAGACCACTATTCTTCCGTAGCATGTATCAAAATCAAAATGTCACATAAGTCCACTGTTTCAACCGTATCCAAAATAAATTTTGAATCCTTAGACAAAACAATAGAACAACTAGATCTAACGCCTATTCTATCCATCGAAGAACCTAATACTGCAACTGATACACTTGTAAACACAATATCCAAGGCTATTTCGGATGACACTACTATTTCTAAAGTGTCAGCCAGAAAAAGAACACTCAAGCCTTGGATAACCATGGGCCTATTAAGATGCATTAGGAACAGAGATGCCTTACACAAAAAATTTAAACTGTCACCGAACAATGAAATTCTTATACGTATAAACGGTATAGAATTTTTTGCAACAAAGTCATTAAAAAGGCAAAACGTCAATACGATACTGATCAACTAAAAAGAGCCGGACATAATACCAAAGCGCTATGGAGCACTATAAAATCTATAACCAATTCAACTAAAACTAATCACTCATCATCTAAACTATTATCACACTCACATTCAACAACTCACTCATGCAATGAAGCAAACAACTTCTTCGTTAACCTCGGAAAAGAGCTCGCAGACAAAATTAAAAATAATCGAACGCTACCTCCTCAATCGATCACCTCAAGTACCCACGCTTCCTTGTCTTCATTTGTCCTGGTAGAAACAGATCCCGATGAAATTATAATATCGATCAACTCCTTAAGATCCAATGCAGCAACTGGTTGTGACGGGATTTTTTCAACTGTACTTAAAAGATACGCTCCTATTCTGGCACCAGTGCAATGGAATATTTTTATTATCTCCTTCCGGACATCCGTCTTCCCGTCTTCTTTCAAAAAGGCAATCATTCATCCCATTTTCAAGGGTGGTGATGGGAATTTGGTGACCAATTACAGGCCAATTGCAGGACTCAGTGCTCTTTCTAAGGTACTTGAACGCCTCATCAATAATAGACTTCGAAACTATTTAGAAAACAATAAGCTCATCTCCCCGCAACAATTTGGGTTCCGCCAAAACAGATCCACATCAGACGCCGTTCACGAATTAACTACATTCATTGTTTTCAGCCTCAATAGCAATAGAAAGGTCCTAACAATTTTCTTAGATCTCGCCAAGGCGTTCGACACTGTTCCCATAAAAAATCCTTTAAAAAAACTCGAAAGTATAGGTGTTACGGGTCCCCAATGCCAATTCTTCAAAAAATATCTAACTGGCAGAACCCAAGTCGTTAAAATAGATAACCACGTCAGTGACGAACTCCCAATCGAATACGGCGTGCCACAAGGCAGCATTCTTGAACCAACTCTATTTCTAGTCTACATAAATGACCTATGCAATCTCAACATCCCCAATTCAAAAATAATTTCCTACGCAGATGATACTGCAATTACCTTCTTCGCAAATTCTGGTCAGATCTTCAAAATAAAGCGCAAAGTGGCTTCACGTCTGCCTTAAACTGGCTTTTATCTCACACCCTAACTCTTAACACTAAATTCATCACATTCTCAATTAGCTCTATATCTCAACCTAAAATTCCAATAACACTCAAGCCTCATACATGTTTTCCGCAAACTCAACAGTTTTGTAATTGTCGTTACCGTCAGGATGGCTGGACCACACGAGATATGTACATGAGACAATGCCCACTGTTTATTACCTATTTGCTACTATTTACTACCAGTAATTAAATAATTGCTACCTTTGCGTTAAGGAATATATCGAAGAAATAAAGTGGTCAGCCATTCTGACGTCAGGTTGGCCGACCACTTCTAAGTTTTCATAGTTTTAGCGTCATATTAACAGCTTTGTTAACATGTATATTAGCTACCTTAACATTATATGTTTACACAACTTTGAGGGGGTCATATAAAGAAATAAAACAAAAGTCATTAAAACGCCTGTGCATCAATTATTTATTTACGTCTTTTCTCAGAATAATGCTAACAATGTTGTAGGCTCTTAGTGGCTTATGGAAAACTTGTTTCTTCATACTCATAGTACACTTTTATCCATTTACAAAATTTTATGTTAGCAAATATATAAATTAATAAAACTGTTAATATAACGCTAAAACTATGAGAACATAGAAGTGGTCGGCCAACCTGACGTCAGAATGACTGGCCGCTTTATCTCTTGGATATATTCCTTAACGCAAAGGTAGCAATTATTTAATTACTGGTAGTAAATAGTAGCAAATAGGTAATAAACAGTGGGCATTGTCTCATGTACATATCTCGTTTGGTCCAGCCATCCTGACGGTAACGTAATTGTCCAGTTATTGATAATGTCAATTCTATAAAGTACCTTGGCATAGTTTTAGACAGATAGTGATCTGTCTAAAACTATGCCAAGGTACTTTATAGAATTTTAGACCCCACATAGAAGCTTTAACGGGCAGAGTGCGTAAACTGATTTATATTTTTAAAACCCTTCGATATGTCGCTATCCAGTTTATTATTCGTAACGTCTACTACGCACTTTGCCAATCCATCTTAACCTACTGCATTTCAAGCTGGGGTGGTACATGTAAAACATTTACCCTTTGGAAATAGCACATAGAGCCATATTAAAGACTGTTACTTTCCGACCAATTCTATATTCTACAGCCCAACTTTACAAAGACTGCAAGGTCCTTAACGTAAGACAACATTTTATTTTACAAACAATCCTTTTACAACATTCCAAGACGCCATATTATGTTGTGTTGACTAATCGCCGTAAAGATAAAGTTTGCTCCGTTTCTAAGATCAAATATTCGTTCACAAAAAGATTCTTCCTCTACCTTGGCCCCTTCTTATAAAACAAAATCAATGCAAATTCCAAAATTTATACCTTATCATACTATCAATGTAAAAAAGTTGTTCACTCTTTTCTCCTAGATATTAGTTACGACGAAACGGAATCGCTCCTCCAATCCTTGCAATAAACTAATAATACATACACCTTCACGCACAAACACATACACACACACACATACACATACACGCGTTCACATCTTACTATATAAAAATATGTCGGGTTTTCCTTCCTGACGCTATAACTCTAGAACGCACGAACCGATTTCCACGGTTTTGCATTCGTTGGAAAGGTCTCGGGCTCCGTGAGGTTTATAGCAAAGAAAATTTATAAAATGTAACGCGGGTAACACCGCGGGGCACAGCTAGTTCTTAATAAAATGAAAGTAGTACTTATGTGAGAATGAAACATTGTATTCAATCCCAAGGAGACGGTACTGTTTCTCTTTATTACAGGCTATCCTGTAGCCTATCTAAGAGGACAGTACCCTAACCATTTAAGTGTAGTGTTTGTTACCTTAATATGCTATTTGTATTGTACTACAGCAACTATTCTAAGAAATAAAAGTTTATTATTATAACTGATAATAATAATTATCAGTTAAGAGATGTTAATAGCGTGCAACGTTTTAGGTAGTGATTTCATTACATTGTGACAGATGGCGTTCGCATCAATCTTATTCGTATTGGTTTTATATTAGAAACGGAGAAATAAAAATACTTTTTTGTATAAAATAACTGTATATTTAATATTAACATGACGGTGTATGCTCACATATATATTGTATGTATGTATAGGTTACATGAGTGTTTAGTCTTCATCGTCGTCCGAAGCGCCATTTTGTTGCGGCTCGTCGTCCACGCGCACATCACCCATACCTGCGGGATATATACACTTATGATATACTAGCTATGCCCCGCGGTTTCACCCGCGTTATACTTTATAAATTATAGCCTATGTGATATTCTGATGAATAAGCTATATTATTGTAAAGTTTCATTAAAATCCATTCAGTAGTTTTTACGTTAAAGAGTAACAAACATCCATCCATACTTATACTATATAAATACTTATATAAAATACTATGATTGTAAGAAAACTCTTTCTGAATGGATAAAACCTTTAACTTATGAGAAAAGGAAGGCATTAATGGAATGCAATTCCGGTAGACAGACACAAAAACACTCACACACAGACACACACTCACACCTAATATTAATTTGTGTATTCCATAGTTTTAATTATGTAATTTTAGTACTTAATTTGGTTAGATTTGTTTTTGTTTTGATTTATGAAGAAGGGCGAATCCCTTCAATAAGGCATTTCTGCATAAAGGAAGGATTCCTCCCCATGCATAAAGTTTATTTTTATGGCTCAATAAACGTTTTATTTATTATTATTTATAATTACTGTTTAACACATTCGCTGACTACTTGGCATACATGCCCATAAACACAACAATATCCTCATTCCTCAAACCCTTATACGAGTCGATTACGAAGTCTCACGGGTCTGTAAGTGATCGTCGACGTTAAGCAACTAGGCTTGCGATCACTTAATAGATGGACATCCACCAAAGTGGTTTAATTTCTGAACGTCTCCGTGATTTGGAAGGCACTTTCAGCCGTTGGTCCCGGTTGTAGCCATTAGGGTAATGTCGTTATGCCATGTCAGAGACGTGATACTTAAATACGGTGAAGTACCATGCGGGACATATGGCAACCCTACATATAAAATTTCAATCAATATTCAATCAGCATTTTGTACGGGGAGCCAAAAATGTTTGGTATTTCACAAATTTGTTTTCTATAATTAGTTGCTTCAAGGGTCATTTATGGCTCTCCTTATATTTACAATATAAAATGCTCTCACAAGCCTGTAAGTGATCGGCGAAGTTAAGCAACTAGGCTCACGGTCAGTCCATAGATGGGTGACCACCGAAGTGGTTTAATTTCTGAGCGTCACCGTGCTTCGGAGGGCACGTTAAGCTCTCGCTCCCGGTTGTAGTCATTAGGCAACAGTCGTTAAGCCATGTCAGAGGTCTACTGGGCGGCTTGAACAATTCTGACACTAGGGTAACCACTGCCCCCACGATAAGTAAGTAAGTTGAGGCAGTATGATGGTTATAGTTCATAGAGAGAGGATCCTACCCCTTCCCTGGTAGGTATTCCCTAGGGTCGACTTCAACAACCACGATTTTTTTTATATCATAGGTCGACAAACGAGCAAGCGGGTCACCTGATGGTAAGTGATCACCGCCGCCCATGAACACTCGCAACACCAGAGGTGTCGCGGGTGCGTTGCCGGCCTTTAAGAGTCAGCAAACCAGTGTTGCTGACCCTTCCCCCCACCCCAATGAGCTCTGGCGACCTTACTCACACAACATTAAAGTTATTAATGTAATTCCTTAATAATAATTAATGAATGTCTTCTGTAAGGTATGCCCGAGAAGTCAAACGCATGATCTGTGATCAATAGTGAATAGTTTTTAGTATTTAAAATATTAAACTGAAAGCAAAAGAAGACGAAAAAAGCAAGCCCGGAGTTTCTTTGTGGCTTTCTTCTCCAGGTCGTCCACCTAGGTAGCCAGAGATAGCCGCAGGCTAGCTAGGGTAGGTTCCTCAGCGGCGAGGATTGCTTTGGCCCATTAACGCGTGATCGGTGATCCCGTGCATGTGATCACACCCTCATTTAGAATTTCGTCACTTTGCTTAAGTCTTCCATTCTTTAATTTTAATATAGTAGAACTAAATTTCAAAATAATAGATTAGTAAATTGTTATTTATTTAAGGATTTCAGAAAATGTATGCGATAAAACAAACTGCACGGACTGACTAATTAACTTTTTACTATCCACTATGTTTATGTACTGCATTGTGACCTTGACAAATACAAGTGTATGTTAATACCCAAGTGCTGAATAAATTTCATTTCATTTCATTTATTTAGAATTGAAGTAAGTAATATGTATTTATTTTTAAAATTAAACAAATGGTGATAAAAAAAGCACTTTGCATGCTTGCCTATAATTGGTTGTGCAGTTAGATTTAGGATCCAATACTTTTATTTTATTTTATTATTTTCCTCTTACATCTATCATTACAGGTATAAGTCCAATGCGATAGAGTGCTTATCTCAGTACAAAACAATTTTAAACCCCTAAACAAATTTTACTTATAACTAATTATGAATAATGCACTTCTCGTGAACTCACTCAGAGAACACACAAATAGTAGTCTCAGCTGCTATAAGGTTAACATGTAAATTATTGCTGAAATTAAAGGCCAGATTGCCATTAATAAAAAAAATAAAATAAAAAAAAAGCATGTAAATTCTTATCTGTATATAAATCTGCAACAACTGTTGGTAAACCTTAATTAAATAAATAAATAAAAAGGTAGAGGTCTTCCCCAGTCGGGCTGCTCTTTGAGCGGATGAACGCTATGCGATAAGTAAGTAAGCACAATATGATTTCCATACCTTGGTCCTCATCCTCTTCGGCGGAGTCTCCGGCGACCTCCGCGTTCTCGGCTTCGGCGCGCTCCATCTGCCGAGCGAGTTCGGCCTCGTCCGTCGCTGTCACCACCTTAGGCTGTTGTGCATACATACACATTATATAACAAATCATAATGTTTAGTTTGAGTAGGGGAGCAAGCTGGGGAATACGTGACGAGAGCGTTACGAAAAGTGTGATCGAACGAGGATATAAGTTAGTGAAATTAGAAAGAGAGTTATGTTTCGTATATTAACAACTAACTGTGCCCCGCGGTTTTACCCGCGTTAAATTTTATAAGTTATCATAGCTCCTCCCCCATAGCTGATAGCGTGATAATATGTAGCCTATATGTTGACCTGACTTCTTAGTAATATTCATGCAAAATTTGAAGTAAATCCATGGAGTACTTTTTGAGTTTAGCCCGGACATACATACAGACAAACATAAAAAAACTATATTTTTGGCTTCGATATCGATGGTAGATCATGCTCCAAGTATCCTTTTTAAAAAATATTCAATGTACAGTTTTTACTTTCCTACGATTTTATTATTTATTTATTTATTTATTTATACTTTATTGCACACAGAAATACATATTTACAAAAAAAAAGATTAGATACATCATGTACGCATGTTTCCTACGATTTTATTATATTTATAGATTATAGATAGAATGTCCTGGGACATTATTTACAAACGGCCATTTGATCCCAAACTAAGCAGAGCTTGTACTGAAACCAGATAACTGATATACTACATATACTACTTTTCTTTTGTAAGTACATATTATATAGATAATTAACACCCAGACTTGGGACAAACAAACATGTTCATGCGCACAAATATTTCTCCTGGGTGGGAATCGAACCAACGACCTCCGGCGTGAAAAGCAAGCATTTGCCAACCACGCCAACACACCATATTAGAGAGAGAGAAGTGCATGCACACATTTTCTTTCTCTCATAGCCAATTACATTTCGTATATATCTTCTATTATATTGGATGGTCACCGTAGCCTAGTTGGTAGTGCTCCTGCCTACGAAACGAAGGCAGGAGCACTACCAACTAGGCTACGGTGACCGTCGACTATTGACAACACACACTCACATCCACATTTTGTAGATACCATATGTGCTAACTTTTGCCTCTGCAATGTGGTGTGGTTGTGGTACTTTTGAAACAAAAGAAAGAGCATAAAAATAAGGCGACACTTACCGCCATCTGTATGTTGAACACGCCACCAGCTGAGGTGATGTTTTCTTCAATTTTGTCGATAGCATCCTGCAGCGCTTTGAGACCATCAGTTTTCTCAGGCGTTGAAGTTGTCATTACTGGAAATAAACAAAATTAATCAGATTTATCGTCATCGGTCTGTAAGTGATTGGCGAGGTTAAGCAACTAGGCTCGCGGTCAGCCCATAGATGGGTGACCGCCATAGTGGTTTAATTTGTGAGCGTCTCCGTGCTTCGGAGGGCACGTTAAGTCGGTCCCGGTTGTAGCCATTATGCAACAGTCATTAAGCCATGTCAGAGGCATACCGGTCATTTATTGTCAATTTCAGTCAATTTGACTCAAATATTATTGTCTATTCTCCACTACCACCCAATTATTTATTTATTTAGGTACTCAATTTATATGCAAGTTTAAATGTAGCAATGTTTTATTTTGTATTACATCATGAGAGGATAAGACGACATCAAAGTCGACGCAGGAGGCGATGCGACGTTTCCATTTTGTCTTAAATGCAGGCATGATTAGAAATGTAAAATAATTAACACTATATAATAATACAATAAGTCATAAAAACCACTTTTTTGTTTCAATTTAGAAGTTGGTACTAAAATATTACTGAAATCAAAAGACTGAAAATGACAATTTTTGACAGTTAATGACCATTTTTGACCAATTTGACCGTAAATGACAGTCAGTCTAATTCAGTCACTTTAGTCATTTTCAACACTAGTTTTTTAGAGGCTTTTAGAGAGGCTAGTCAGGATATTTTAAATGCACATCATATCAATTGCCATCAATTTATAACCTCAAATTTAATAATTTTCTTATTGGACTGCATATGTGGCGCAGCGGTTAAGACAGTCGCCTCGCCACTTCGTGCCCCGGGTTCGATTCCCGTGAAGGACAACTATTTGTGTGACCTATAAGTAGTTGTTCTGAGTCTGGATGTACTTTTAGTCCGTCAATTATATGTTTGTAAAGTACCCCGCGACACAGGGATTACATTCCCTAGTGGGGGTGTTGTCTGATAAAAAAAATCATATCAAATCACACCAAATATACTAAAAACTTTAGATGCTTAATTTAATATTTCGTTTTCATAAGATATGTGAACATATGCAATGAAGCTTGAGCTGTTTGAAGAACTGGTAAGGACTAAATTTAATCAGGAAAGATTTTAAGAGAGGTAGGGCACAGCGTTCATTAGCTCAAAGACCAGCCCGACTAGGGAAGTACCTCCACCTTACAGAAGACATTCCTTAATAATAATGTTAATAACTTAATGTTGTGTTTCTGCATGTGAGTAAGGTCGCCAGAGCTCATCAGGGTGGGGGGAAGGGTCAGCGACACTTTTTGCTGACTCTCTTTAAAGGCCGGCAACACACCTGTGACTCCTCTTGTGTTGAGAGTGTCCATGGGCGGCGGTGATCACTTACCATCAGGTAACCCATTTGTCGCCCTATGACATAAAAAAAGGAAATCTTACCATATAAAGGTGGTGCTATAAGATTGATCTTGATAGGCAGGTCAATGGTAGACATTGCTAGGCCAGCCTTAAGTGCGGCGCGGACTGCATCAATGCCTTCATATCCATAGCACGCACACTCAATGTCTGCGCGTATCTTCACCGCCTGTGAAGTCAGTTTCCTCTTGATGTTGGAAAGAAGGACTTCCTTTGTGTTCTCATCCAAACCACATTCGTTAAGGACTGAGGGATCTCTGGAAGATATAAGAAAATATGTTGTCCAATTAAAAGGTAATAAGCTTATTTGATATATTTAGATGCGGATGCGGGCAGCGCAGGACCGGCTATTGTGGAGATCTTTGGGGGAGGCCTTTGTCCAGCAGTGGATGTCTTACGGCTGATATGATGATGAAGCTTATTTGGGGATAAGAGTAGAGTACACTTGTCTTTCCAAAAAAATTTAATATATTTAGATTATTATTAATTACAACTTGTATTACCACATTATAGCAGTCCCTTCCAGACAATCTTTGGGTGGACATGGAAAAGGCAAGATAGAAAAAGTGGTATTTCTTAGTTTATGATGGTGACATATTTGTGTACAAATATACAAGGTTATTATTATTTTTCTTTCTACTTCTTATTTACATCAAATATAATCAATACCAGGGTCACCAGTAAAGACAGTAATCTGGCCACTTTGTGTCCTGGGTTTGATTCCCACATAGGAATACTATATGTGTGACTCATAAGTAGTTGTGGTGAGTCTATGTCCATCAATTATATGTTTGTAAACTACCTCGCTACACAGGGATTAACACCAAAGTGTAGGCGTTGTGATAAAAAATATAGCCTTAGACCATTCACATACCACTGATCATAAGTATATTGGTATAGTTGTGGTAACTTTAATTATTACACATATATTGTTATGGCTTATTGTAAGATTTAAAATTGTTTAAAAACTGCCAGTCAGACTCGCTCACGATGGATTCCCTACAATTATCTATAAAAACGAGAAAAAAAAAAGTCAAGCTTGTTGTATGGGAGCCCCTTAATTATTTATTATATTTTTAAGTATTTGTTATATAGTGGCAACAGAAATACATCATCTGTGAAAATTTCAACAGTCTAACTATCACAGTTCATGAGATACAGCCTGTTGACAGAGGGACAGACAGACAGACCAACGGCCAGGCAGACAGCGAAGTCTTAGTAATAGGGTCCCGTTTTAGAAGAAGTATTTGTAACTTACACTGCTGCCTGTTTGAAAAAGTCATAAGCTGATGCCTTCTTCTTATATTTCTCTTCAAAGAGCCAAGCAGTCCTCTTGTACAGCTCTTCCAACTGTTCGGAGCTCTCATAATGTAACAACTCAGCAACGTGCCGGAGGATGGAATTGACAGCCTTAGCCTTCGCATACCTCTCTGTGCATTTGTCTATGTCTTCAGCTGATACACGACGTTTTGACAAGTCTATGTAACCTGTGGAATGATTATAAATAAATATCCTGGATATATCACACAGCACCATTTGGCCCAGATTAAACAGTGCTTGTACAGACGCCAGCACATCCAGCTACTGCAATCCATCAAATTCTTTTTAGAGATTTTCAACTTTATCACAGTGGCATAAGGTTCACTTTCAATTGGGGAAATTTGACAGATTGGGGTGATGTCCTGGCATCTGTACTATGGATACTAGCTAGGCAATGTGCTTCAATACTCCAGCGGCCTTCTGAGGTGGCACCCAAACCCTATAAGTGGGCGCTATGGTATTAGTCACTTAAATTAAGCTACTGGCTGAGAGCCTTCGCTAACCATCTGATCCATTTTGATAATTGCTTAAAAATAATAGGTTAGTAACTTGTTATTTATTTAAGGATTAAAAAAAAAAATATATGTGATAACACAAACCTTATCAATTTTTTTTTACACCACTAATTCAATTTTTTTTTACTGCATCGGCTAAGTTTATGTACTGCATTGTGTATATGTTAATACCCAAGTGCTGAATAAATTACATTATTTCATTTCACAATAGATAGAAATACTTATTTTTTATGGGCACAAATACTTGTCTAATGCGAGGATTGAACCTGCAACCTGTAGATTAGAAGTGAGGTTCACTACCAACAGATGTGGTGGTTTGCAATAGTAAAATCAATATCTGTGGCTGCCTCATTAGTGTTAAAATTCCAGATCAGGCCGATTATAGGATCATAACCTTGCATCTTTGGGAGATATTATCTTATGTTTAATTATTTTAACAAAGAAAACCATAATTAATTAATTCATGTAACATTTCATGTTTGTTTCCATAGAAGCTAGAAAGTATTTTAGTATATTAATGTTTTTAACCTTTCGCGATTTGTACACATTTTTTATATGCTATGGACACGGGTCTCATCAATATTTAGGTAAATCATTACCTTGGTTACGTTGGGGATTTACCTAAATATTGTAGTATAAATGTATTAAAATTAATATTGACCGGTTTGAACAATTGAAAACTTGGAAATTTAACTATTTGACTATGTAATGGACTTTTTTCCATAATTTTATTGGTGCAATAAAAAGACACTGCTAAGGCCTGTATAGTTTAAGTTGATCCATTACAAACAAAAGTGTTCGGTGCAATGACACCGAACACCTTGCTCAGCATTACGCGACTTACGCAGTTACTTCATTAGTATTAAAATTGTAACATAGAGTCAGTGCGCATCGAGTAACCGTGATATTCGCGTGCATTCATTGCAACATTTCTAACACTCCATTTAACATAGTTCTTGCTAACATTTTAACATTTAAGAAGTTATTGTGGATCAGTACAATAAACTTTATTTTAGTGAAACAACATTCTATCATTCAACAAATTCTGCAACCCCCACCGCATTACACCGTACATAGTTTGGTCCTTCGAAAGGCCCTCGCGCGTCACGTGTTCCGAGAAATCGCGATATTTGCACGAGCGGGGGTGAACTAGTTAACATTTAGTGCTGGTGTGTTCGGTCAGAGGATTGTAGTGCTAACATTGGAGCAACAGCCGCAGCAGACTGCGTGAAACAACAGCTGCAGCAGACTGCGTGGAGCTAAGTACTAGACTGCATACACGCAAGTACCAACATACCTTTCCTTATTTTTCTTCTAGAGAAATATATTTTGACATTCAATAAACATGGCCGAGCTTATTGACATTCAATCGATGATCTATGAAAGCATCGTCAAACTTGGCATCAACATCAAAAAAGATAGCGCTGATAGGAAAACACCAGATTACTTCAAGAGGCGACTGAATACTCTGGAGGAATACTGGAGGGAATATGAGGGTAATCATGACCGCATTACGAGAGAAATAAGTCAGGCTCACCCTTACTTCGGGCTTAACGAATTTGAGAAGACTTTGCAGGCCTATGAGCAAGTGAAGGCTTTAATAAATCAACAGTACGAGGAATTGGTTACGAGGTCGGGCAAGCCGATTGAACAAGCGAAAACACCGTCTAAATCAACTATGAGTATGGTTCAGTCGGAGAAGGAAGAAACTGCAGCGGTTGCGGGGCCCAGCTCTCAGGGCAACCCAACTCATAAAACACACACGGGTACGAATAGTAAAGCCGATGATTTGTTACGTCGCCAACAAGCGAATTTTAAAGCCTTCTTGCGAACAAAGGTAAACATTGATGTAGAGTCTATCTCGGAGAAATGGGAATTCGAAGACGTTTTAAAAACGCTGGAAGCTAGATGGAAAACAATTGACACACTACATTGGGAGATTGAGAGTGAGATAGACGAATGCAACGAAACGTACAACTACATGTTCGACAAGTATGAGAAACAATTCAACAGTTTGAAGAAAGCAATCAACAAAAAAATGTGGTCCGTCGTGCATAGAAACAAGTCAACTCCGCAACTCGAAATTCCAACGTTTACTGGCAACTATAACCAATGGGTATCCTTCCGGGATCTATTCACGGAAGCTATCCATAACAACCCGTCACTATCCAACGGCCAGAAAATGCAATATCTCAAGAGCAAGGTACGCGGAGAAGCTGAAAAACTCATACAACACCTACAAATTAGTACGGATAATTATTCAGTATCCTGGCAGATTCTCACACATCGCTATAATAACAATAAATTGATCTTCTCTTCCCACATGAACATTCTCCTTGGCCTTCCTAACATGCAGCAGCAGTCGGTGTACCAAATAAAAAGGATGCACGATACAACACTGGAATGCTTAAATGGTATAAAGAACTTAGGCGTCGACATAACATCATGGGACCCTATCGTAGTTCATATTCTAGGTCAAAAACTAGACAACGACACATACACCGACTACCTAGAATCATTGAAAAACTCTAGGGAACTGCCGGTTCTAAAAGAATTCCTAGAGTTTTTGGAAACAAAATTCATTACTCTCGAAACAGCCCAGAGAAAACAAGATAGTGGATTACAAAAAAACTCTGTAAAGAAATATAACAATAATTCATCATCGGAAATAAAGAAACATTTTTATAGCTCATATAATAAGTCGAACAACACTTACAATAACCTAAATAAGCCGATTGCAAAATCCATGCACGTGTCGAATGTCAAGTGTCCAATGTGCAGTTATCAACATGGCATTTATAATTGCAAAAATTATTTAGCGTTAAATGATGAACAAAAATTAAAAACAGCAAACAAATTAAAACTCTGCACTAATTGCCTATTTAGCCATAATGGTAATAAATGCAATTCTAATTTAACATGCCGAAAATGTCAAGAACCGCATAAC
Source organism: Pseudoips prasinana (assembly GCA_951640165.1). Lineage (NCBI taxonomy): Eukaryota > Metazoa > Arthropoda > Insecta > Lepidoptera > Nolidae > Pseudoips > Pseudoips prasinana. Next base: position 15,415,471 of record OX621254.1, read on the forward strand.
ACTATTTTACATGACGCATTTGCAAAACTCAAAAATGCTCCTTCTTTGTCATCAAATCGTAGTCAAATGACTTCACAACAACAACATGAGAACTTCGCGGCTGCGTCACATACGTCACACGTCGACAGCTCACAGATACTGCTAGCAACCGCTTTGGTAAGTGTTAAGGGTTCTGACGGTTCGGAGTATACCTTGCGAGCTTTGGTGGATCAGGGCTCCCAAATATCATTAATAACAGAATCGGCGGCGCAGTTATTAAACATAAAAAGACAGAGATGTAAAGGAATCGTCTTTGGAGTAGGACAAAAGGAGAACAACTGCATGGGAGTGATTTCTATAGTATGCGCTTCTCTGCACAACAACTTTACATTCGAAACGGAAGCCTTTATTATGACTAATCTCATTAAATGCCTACCAAACAAGAGCTTCCCGAAACCAGATTGGTCGCATATTGATAACATACCATTAGCTGACCCCGAGTTCTATAACAGCCGGCCCGTGGATTTGTTACTCGGAGCCGACATTTACGCAAACATCATGCTAAGTGGCATTATAAAAAGCGGTAATGCACATCAGCCCTTAGTACAACAAACTCAACTGGGATGGTTGCTATGCGGCAACGTAAAGACATACCAGTGTAATGTCGTGTTAAATAACATAGAAGAGATCAGACGGTTTTGGCAGGTGGAAGAGATCAGTGAGAATTCAAATCTGTCTACCGAAGATCAAGAATGTCTAACATTTTATGAGTCAACAACAAGAAGAACAGAAGAAGGCCGCTATGAAGTTAGAATACCACTGAAGGAAGAGTTGAAACACAAACTGGGCATGTCTAAGCCTATGGCGATCGCCCAACTGAGGAATTTAGAAACAAAATTTAGAAAACAAGAACATTTAGCTAGCAAATATAAAACCTTTATGAAAGAATATCTCGAATTAAAACATATGAAACCTGAAGAAACAAACTCAATAGCGAGACTACAATGCTACCTACCTCATCACGGTGTGCAGCGTGATGACTCATTAACAACAAAGTTACGCGTAGTATTTAACGCGTCTGCCAAAACATCTACTCGGTTTAGTTTGAATGACATAATGTGCAAAGGGCCTAACATGCAAAGGGATTTACAATCATTGTTATTACAGTGGAGGCAATATCCTTACGCGTTTACAGCGGACATCGAGAAGATGTACCGCCAAGTATTGGTTAACAATATCGACCAGCATCTTCAAAAAATTGTTTGGAGAGAATCATCGGAACAACCCATACAGAGCTTTCAACTAACTACAATCACTTATGGGACTAAATCAGCCCCATTTTTAGCTATGAGGACTTTAAGACAGTTGGCGTCGGATGAGCGTAGTAAACATCCTGAGGCAGCGGAAATCCTAGAAAATTCATTCATGATGGATGACCTACTCCATGGTGCCTATAACATTAAACAGGGAAAGTACTTGATTAAGGAACTGCATCAGTTGTTGAAATTAGGTGGATTTACGTTAAGAAAATGGGCCTCAAATAATGAAAGAGTATTAGAAAGCGTAAAACAGAATGCGGAAGAAACAAGTTATCACTTCAAAAATGAAGAAACTTCAAAAACATTAGGTTTATGCTGGCAAACAAAACAAGATCATTTTACATTTAATTATAATTTCACAACACACATAGAAAGACTTACTAAACGGAAATTACTCTCGGAAATTTCGAAGTTATTTGACCCGTTGGGCTGGTTAACACCCTTATCTACAAAGCTAAAACTACTCTTCCAAAAGCTATGGCAAACTGATCTCCAATGGGATGATGAAGTATCTGGTGACGTATACAAGGAGTGGTGTAAACTAGCAGCTGATATAGAAAACATAAAAAATTGTGTGGTGCCGCGGTGGATAAGAACGCAAGAGAACAGTATTATCGAATTCCATGGGTTTTGTGACGCTTCCATGGAAGCCTACGCATGTGTAGTATATGCTCGAACTAAACATAGCCAAGAAACTATATTGGTAGCTGGAAAGTCTAAGCTTATACCACATCGAAAGGCTATAACATTGCCAAGAACAGAGTTATGTGGTGCACATTTATTGGCAAGACTCATGAGCAAAATTACTTCTAGTATTAGCTGCCCATATGAAACTTATGGATGGTGTGATTCCATGGTCGTGTTGGGCTGGATACATGGAAATTCAACACGATGGACACCATTTGTTTCCAACAGAATTAAGGCTATAAAACAGATTATGCCGAGTGACAACTGGCGGTATGTAAAGTCCGCAGAAAATGCTGCCGACTGCGCTAGCAGGGGACTAACGGTGTCTCAGCTTTTAGAACATCCACTGTGGTGGCATGGACCAGTATGGTTACTATCCTTAGACATGAAGAAAGTACAGAGTCAACAACCCATGTACACTACAGAAGAAGAAACAAGAAAAATAAAACAAGTTAATATTATACAACAAACTATTAACATTATTGAAGATTTATTAAACAATTATAGCTCATTTCGAAAAATAATACATATATTTGCGTGGATACTCAGGGCGTTGACACCAATTTCAAAACGTAAACATTTGCCATCGTACCTAACATTGCAAGAATTGCGAAAAGCTAAATTAACAATAATTAAATATGTACAACGAAAGGAATTTGCTGAAGAGGTCGAAAAAATCAGTAAGAATAGTACCGTTGGAACAAAAAGTAAATTATTTCTTTTAAATTGTTTTATTGATGAAAACGGAATTTTGAGAGTGGGAGGACGCCTACGGCATGCAAACATGAGCAGTGAGATGAAGTATCCTAAAGTAATACCTAACAAAACTCGTTTAGCTGAACTTCTTATAGATGAATCTCATTTGCTAACGTTTCATGGAGGACCCAAACTAACTCTGGCGACCCTGAGGAGACAGTATTGGATACCAAGTGGAATCAAAACAACCAAGTCACAGCTGCGGAATTGTGTCACTTGCCGAAAACATGCTACAAGAAAGGAACACCAGTTGATGGGAGATCTGCCCGCGGCCAGAATGAACCCGGCTCCTCCGTTTTACCACACTGGGGTAGACTATACCGGTTTCGTAGAAGTTAAGGCCAACAAGGGTAAAGGCGTGCGAACAACTAAGGGATATGTGGCGGTGTTTATATGTATGGTTACGAAGGCCGTACATCTCGAGCTGGTGTCTGACCTGACCAGTTCGGCATTTTTAGCAGCACTGAGCCGAATGGCAGCCAGAAGGGGTGCGCCGCGCCACATGTACAGTGACCAAGGCACGAATTTCATCGGAGCCAACCGGTTACTGAGAGAAGAATATGAAGAAATTCAACAAGTTTTCGGAGATAAACTGCTTGCCGATATTGCCGACATGGAAATAGAATGGCACTTTAACGCGCCATCTTGGCCTAGTGCTGGGGGGCTGTGGGAAAGAGCAGTGCGTAGCCTGAAATATCACCTAAAAAGAGTAGTCGGTGAACAACGACTGACATTCGAGGAGTACACAACAATTCTAACAAAAATAGAGGCTTGCCTCAACTCACGGCCGTTGTGCTCGCTTAACGAAAACATTGAAGATTTAGAGTATATATCTCCGGCCCACTTCTTAACGGGTAGATCTGGCAACACCGTAATAGACACAAAACAAGACGCGCGAACACGATGGCATTTGACTGCTCAGATTACCCGACAAATCTGGTTGAAATGGAAAACAGAGTATTTAACACAGTTAACAGCTAGAGAGAAATGGGGAAAGCCCCAAAGAAACATGAAAATCGGAGATATGGTGGTCGTACACGAGGATAATGTTCCAGCTGGGAAATGGATAATGGGAAAAGTTGTCGATGTACACCCAGGCAGCGACGGCTATGTACGTGTTGTCACCTTAAAAACCAAAGGTGGTGTTATTAAACGGCCAGTAGTCAAACTCTCGCTATTGCCAATAGAAAAGGACGAACAGCAAGGCAAGGTCCCAGAAACAAACACCCAAACATCTAACATTGAAGAAAATCAAAGCCCAAGGGGCACCAGAAGGAAATCAAACACTGTAAGTTTTTCGTATATTGTAATGGCTTTAACATTTTTCATGACTATGTGCGGCAGTGCGCATGGTACATATAATGTAACACAATTTGGAAAGGAACAATCACTATTTTTTGATTCGATAGGAAGATTAAACCTTGCTAAGGACAAATGGACTATGGTAATTTTCTACGACATGTCCCCATACTGGGAAGGCATAAGTACATTCAACAAAATTAACACTTATTTAGATACTATATGCAAAACAATAGGTGGTGAACATTGTAACACGATAACCACTCAGCTGTCGCATGAGGCCAACGAACTAAAGTACTACAATCAGTTTTTGCTAAATCAGCAGGTGAGTCGTCACGTGAGGCGGCGACGCGGCCTTATTAATGGAGTAGGCTATTTAGCGAATTCATTGTTCGGGGTACTGGACGAACATTTCGCAGAAAAGTACACCCGAGACATCAACTTAATACGGAACCATGAAAAACATATTGTCGAGTTATGGAAGAATCAGACGTCAATTATAGAGTCTGAATACAATCTGTTACAACGAACTGCGTCTATTATAAATAAACAACACAAATTTATTAACCAACATATCATGAAACTAGAAAACAGATCCAAAAAGTTTCAAGAAGACATTAATAACATTGAGCTACTCCAAGAATTTACCCTGATGTCACTAACAGCTAGTAACTTATTACAGAATTTAAAGGGAAATCAGGATACTCTCGTAGATATACTTACCAACATACATCATGGACAGTTTAATATACACTTACTGACTCCCGATCAATTACAGAGCGAACTCAACACTATCTCGGGGCATCTATCAGATGACACGATGTTGCCAATTGAGCCCCATAACCTTAGAGACTTGTACCCATTACTGAATTTGAAGGCAAGATTAACAGAAAACTATTTTCTATTTCAAATAACTTTTCCACTGATTGGAAGGGACACATACAAGCTGTATAAAATAACATCAATACCACATCAATACAACGAGTCTATGGTGGAACTTATCCCACTATCAGAATATATTGCAACCGATTTAAAGAGGAACACCTACACTACTCTCACTTCTGACGAATTATCCACCTGTATGAAACAGAGCATATGGATATGCGATTTGAAGAAGCCGATTCAACATCAAAGGAGTGAATCCATTTTCTGTGAGCTGGATCCTAACACAAATAAATGTAAAATTAAGAGGTCAAGATGTGAAAACAAATGGGTATATCTGACAAATCCCTCCCATTATCTCTACCATTGCTGCAATAGTTGTCCGGTCAATGTACTGTGTAGAGAACAAATCAGTGTGGAAATTTTACATCAAGCTGGCATTATATACATAGAGCCTGGTTGCTTACTCAAAGGTCATGATTTCACTCTTCATAGCCCAAAAAATACCGAGAACCTAGTGAACATAACTAGCCCAGTTTATAGCCCAGCGATAGATCAGCTAAATTACTTCATCAACACTTCCATCGCGTGGACAGATATACCAAACATAACAGATTCCAACAACCTAGAAACTGAGCTAAACCAATTACATCAACGGATCGAGGAGATGAAAAATAACAAGTTTGAGTTGGAAGCTTCGCTATCTTACCACAACATCCACCTATACTCGGTGAGCTACATTCTGGTAGGCGCAGGAGTAGTGGCGGCTGGCGCCTTGTGGTGCCGCCGCTGGCAGCGACGACGGGCGTCTGGTGCCCGCCTATCGCCGGACATCGAGCTTCAGCCTACAGCAGGCAACCGTAGTGAGGTGAACAGTGCGCGAAGGGTTAATCGACAGTGTAGTGATCAAACGTCCGACAATAGTGCACGTTCAAATAAGGTTGACCGACAGCCAAGTGTTTCTGACATTAACGAAAGTGCACGACTTTGCATGGGCGACCGGCGTCCGAGTCCCCACGGTTGTTACGGGGTAATCAAAACATGTGCTGTTAAAAACCAATCGTGTACTCTTATGCCTAGGAGAAATTTAGAATTAAGATATGACAAGTCTTAGATTATTAACATATATCAATTTGTAAACATTTTATTTTAGAATTATCTCATTTTCTCATCTTTTGCGGTCCCGAATATGTTCGGTGCAATGACACCGAACACCTTGCTCAGCATTACGCGACTTACGCAGTTACTTCATTAGTATTAAAATTGTAACATAGAGTCAGTGCGCATCGAGTAACCGTGATATTCGCGTGCATTCATTGCAACATTTCTAACACTCCATTTAACATAGTTCTTGCTAACATTTTAACATTTAAGAAGTTATTGTGGATCAGTACAATAAACTTTATTTTAGTGAAACAACATTCTATCATTCAACAAACTCTGCAACCCCCACCGCATTACACCGTACAAAAAGAAAATCATATACAATACTCTTTATATTTGTTAAGATTGCTCCCACCACTTCTAGCAGTGTTAAAGTAACTATACTTTGACAGTTTTAGAACTAAAAACGTCAGAAATTTTACTGTTTTGTTTGAAGTAGTAATAGAACAATAGTAATGAAGCTGTTGGTAGAGGCCTTTTAACATACATGCCGACTACTTGTTACAGTCAATTACCTTATCTTAGTATATTGTTATGTATGAAAACCTTATAACCAAACAACATACCTTTCTCTTTGTCTACTCTGATGACGACAACGGGCTCAGTTTTGCCGACTCTGATCAGTTTGTTGATGGATCTGATACGTCTTCTCGACAACTCTGAGAGCAATATCATGCCCTCAATATTATTGTATTCGAGTAAATGGACGTATGCGCCCATCTCAGCGATGGAGCGGACGTTCACCATCACCACATCTTCTACCTCAGGGTATTTCTCTTGATAAAACCGACACGAAAGGGGCATCTGTAACCATTTTTTTAGTCATAACCTAAAACTATAAAAACATAAAAATATTTTGGGTACAATAATATAAGGGACTGTTTATTATGTTACCTTGTTTGTTTTCTATCAGTTATTTTGATAATAATTAGACGAAGATTTCTAAATAATGATGAAATACGGCACTTGTTCACGTTGACGACCGAAGACAACTATAACACTCCGTTTTGACAAGTTGGCCGTTTGATAGAAAGCAATTTAATTGAAATAATCTTTTTTTATTCTTAGATTTCGCTTTATAATACTGAGCAATATTCAAATTTTTCGTTTAATATCTATTATTTTGATAAAATTTATTTTAATCTTTATCATGGGGTATAATAATATAGTATAGTAAAGAACTGATCTATGACCAGCGTGTAACGGGGTGTGAATAATGTTGCCATGTTGCTATTCTAATTACACATGCATTGGCTGAGTATGCCCATAATTTGATTATGCATATAAAAAGAAAAACCGAGTGAACACAGTTTATTACGGATCCTAGCCTGTTATTATTTTTGTAATAAATTATCAATAGATTGACGTTGGGACGGACTCGAATTACAAACTTACTACATAAGTAGGACTGACTAAAGCTTAATACAGCAATCGTCAGCAATGTTTGTGTAGGAAATTAATACTCGCAAACCTAGTAAACTTATGGTATTGTACAAATTCATCAGCTTATTTAGTGGTACACACGGCTACACATCAAGCTATACATTTCCAGTATAAGCTGATCTCGCGTTGTATAGGATTTCCATACTATGACAGGTCAGCTTATATTGGAATTGTATAGCTTGATATGTAGCCGTGTATACACATTATATGCTACACCCTGTGTGTTATTGGCCATGCCCTATTTCAGAGTGAAATAGTACAACCTAGGCCAATTTACCTACTTTCAAGCGAGGGATTTGGATAACAAAGCTTCGCATTGAATAGCTTGTAAATTAACCTAGTATGTTTTATTTATTGACGGACCTCTTGGCATTTGCTTGCTTTTCGTGCCAGAGGTTGTAATTATTTATACAAGTCTGTATTTAAAAAAAGAAAAGTATAAGCTCTGCTTAGTTTGGGATCATAATATCGCTGACTGAATTCAATAGTGGCACAAAACAAAAATCAACAATTTGAGAAATCGCACAATTAAATATTCGTTAACTAGTGCGCGCGCACATATCTGCTCTTACTGAGTGTACTTTATGAAATGTAAACATGATTTTTAGTTTTTGTACATCTACGTTATAGTATCATTTGCCAGCAGTAATCATTTTGGTGGAGTTTCTCTTATTTTGATTAATATGAAGCCCAGAAGATGTTAACTCCGAGTTGGGCCACTATTCCATATACTTTTTGTGACGTTTTGGATTAATGTCAGAAATTATTTTATTAAACTTAATAATAACGAATACAATTTGGTGATAATCAAGGTGATTAGATTTTTTTTATTGCTTTTGGTAGCAAACGAGCTTGCGGCCCACCTGATGGTAAGTGGTAACCGCTGCTCATGGAAATTCGCAGTGCCAGACCGCTTCCAGGTGGTACGGATGAACCCTACAGCGAGTGCGCGTGGTGCGCTGATAAAAAGGGGACGATGGCACCAGCTCAAACAGTTCCTCAGAGCATTCCCCGTGAAAGAGACGTTAGAACACGCAGAGAGATCTAAAGCCTCTCCGCTGCTCTAACGACTCCAATCTGTCGAAGATGATGAAGATTGGATTCCCCAACGATTCCAATAGCACTCCTTTGGAGGGAGTCAAGTGGGTCGAGCTGGTATTTAGGGGCTCCTGCCCAGATATGTGAGCAATACTCCATGTGCGGGCGGACTTGTGCTTTATATAGCGGAAGCCGCAGTCTTGGAGTGAAGTTCCGCCTAGCTCCATTCAGGACGCGCAACTTCTTGCTTGCCAGTTTGGCTTAGACCTCCAAATTACCTCTAAATTGGCAGGTGCTAGAAATTTCGACTCCGAGGATCCCAATGCTCTCGAATACACGGAAATCAACCCCTTGCAATCGGGGTTAAATTTGACTAGGTTCACTCCACCCCATTCATAGGCCCGCCCGAGAGAACATACACACCCTGATCCTGATGATCACACCCTCTCTTAGAATTCTGTCCTTTTGCTTCAGCGGCCCCCTGAGCTGTGGCCCGAACCCTAAAAGGGTGGCCTCGGGTATTAATCGTTTAATTTAAGGTACTGGTTAAGAGCCTTCTGCGCTAGCCAAATGCTTATTGCCTTCAATTCTTTAATTTTAATATTGTACAACTAAATTTCAAAATAATAGATACATTTTTGTAGACTAATAATTATATTTTTGTAATTTTTATACTATATTTGACTATGTTTATGTACTCCATTGTGAACTTGACAAGTACAAGTGTATGTTAATACCCAAGTGCTGAATAAATTTCATTATTTCATTTCATTTCATTTCGAACCTTCGACTTCAGACACAAGTTGCAAGACGCAAGTTGTTTCTCTTGTACCGAGCTCCGAGAGATATTCTGGTGGCCGCTATACCGCACGTCACGTGCTGTCATCCGCATAACAATGCATGTTTTCTATAGATAACATGTCATTGATATGCAGAATGAATAGCGTAGGGGAGAGCACCGAGCCTTGTGGAACGCCAGCGTTAATGGTTTTGGTGTCAGAGCAAGAACCATCTACTACGACTTTAATGCTCTGATCGTCCAAAAAGCTGGTGATCCAACTGCAGCCTCCCTCGGGGATTCCATATGATGGTAGCTTCGATAGAAGAGCCTTACGCCAGACCCTATCTAATGCCGTGGTGATGTCAAGGCTACAGGCTAGAGCCTCACCCTTGCTTTCCAAGGTTTGTGCCCAACGGTGTGTCAAATACACTAGAAGATCACCAGCTGAACGACCATGACGGTAGCAATACTGACGATCGCTTATCAGCTGGTGCTTGACCTAGAGTATTGTAGGAGATTAGAGTTTATGACACTCTCCATGACCTTGGACAGAGTCTAAAATAACAGTGATTATTAATAAATCATTTATGAAACTGCCGTATGGTAATCACATAATATTTATTCCCAAAACAAGTCAGTAATTTCTCATAGGCAAACAAGTACTAACAATATAATTCTCATAAGCATAGAACTACCAATATTTTTTTATTAATAAAATAAACTAGTTAAATTCTTTACAATAAAAAAAATCATAAATGATTAAATGGTTTGTGTGAGTGATGAACATACAGATAGGAATTTATACTGAAATTGAGCTATTGTACTTTGAAGTTTTATATTATTTTAAAAATAAATGTAGACACACCTAAATAACATAACATAAAATCCGCATAGCAATATAACAAAAACATAACAAACATTTATGCTAAAAAAAATTAAAACTTAAGTTTAATTCAATGAAATCTCTAATCACAAATATCAGCCTTAGTATTCCTGTAGGATTTTGTAGTAATAAACAGAAGTTAACAGTTACTTCTGTTTATTACTACAAAATCATTTGAATGTACAAAAAAAAATCATTATTTTGGGTTCATTTTAATGATTTTTTTAATTTTTTTTCAATTTACCTCTGCCCAAATGTGTGCAGCAATTATACATTTGTTCTTGCCTTGACTATGACAACTATTTTCATAAAATACCACTTCTACTTAAGGTATTTGCTTTATCTATTATAAAATTAAACCTCTGAAACGGCTTGACCGATTTTCATGAACTTTTCTGTGTATATTCGGTAGGTCTGAGAATAGTACGTAAACTTTTTAATTTTTTTATTAAACTAAATGCTATTGACTAAACAACGTTTGCCAGTTCAACTAGTAAGTATATAAAATACACGATGTGAAATGATATTATCATTTTTGGGAACTAAAATTCTGATAAAAGGTTTTACATACGTTAATTTCATGAAAAAATTCAGACTATCATAATACGCTCGCGCTTTGGGAGCAAAAATATGTGATTCGCCTAAATGTTGACTTACCATACATAGAAACTCAATGATCACTTACCCTGAAACACTTATATTTTTTTTCAATTACTCCGGCACAACTCATTTACACAACGGCATTACTCGAAAAGTGACACTATTGCATGAAAGAGATGCTACGTTATCGTTTATTCACTATTGACACATACGTCTCCTACCAGGTAGTTTATGAACTAACAAGCTGTTTCTTTAATGCATAAAATAAAGTACCTAATTTAGAATACGAATCCATCACTAACTCAAAATGCCCAAAATTCGACTTGTGCCACTATTGAATTCAGCCAGCGATATAGCCGTGTGTAAATAATGTCCCAGAACATTATTATCTATTCATATAATAAAATCGTAGGAAAGTCAAAACTGTATTGAATATTTTTTTTAAAGGATACTTGGGGCGTGGTCTACAACCGATATCGAAACCAAAAATATAGTTTTTAGAATTTTTGACTGTTTGCCTGTATGTATGTCCGGGCTAAACACAAAAAGTACTGCATGGATTAACTTCAAGTTTTGCATTAATATTACTAAGAGGTCGGGTCAACATAAAGGCTACATATTATCACGCTATCACCTACGGAGGAGGAGTTGTGATCTTATCTATACATATAATAAAATCGTAGGAAAGTCAAAACTGTACATTGAATATTTTTTAAAAAGGATACTTGGGGCGTGATCTATATCGATATCGAAACCAAAAATATAGTTTTTAGAATTTTTGTCTGTTTGTCTGTATGTATGTCCGGGCTAAACTCAAAAAGTACTGCATGGATTAACTTCAAATTTTGAATTAATATTACTAAGAGGTCGCGTCAACCTAATCTAATGGGAGTTACCTTTGTGATTAATTCATCGTTGATTATTATTTTACTTTATTTGACTTACTGACTTTACTTAAGGACAATTGATGACATCGGGTAATTTTTTTTAAATAACCGTAGCAAAGTAGTCTTAAGTTTATTTCATAGCTAGGTTATTGATAGGTTAGGTTTTCTTAAATTTATATTGCTTATTTGTTTTAAAAGTTATATTATTTAGATTAAGCTAGAAGTAAGTAGTTATATTGGTCATCATTCAAAATTGTTGCGGATGAAGTCGCGGGCACCAGCTAGTAAAAAATAAATAAATTAGGTAATGTTTTTTTAAATACTTTCTAATGCAGGAGAGTTTGACACGCAAAAGTGTTAGGTTCGTTATCATTCTGAGCTCCTGGTCGGTGAAAATTGATGATGATACTGTAGAGGACGCAAGAGAAGAAATATTCCCAATCGAAGATATGACTTTGATTTTATAAACTAGTTATTTTAAGCAATTTCTGCTTACTGTTGGTCAGGCTATTATTAATTAAAATGCATTTGAGCACAACGGAAATAAAGGTATTGAGTGTACGTGTGTCGGATTCAATTACAGCATAAGACTACTATATTTTATTAACCGTGATTCAAGTATTTATTACAACTAGTGGGCACCCATTGCGGGTAATTCAACCATAATCCATTAAAATTGTGTGATTAAATATTATTTAGGTTCTATTGTTAAATACCTCTATGATAATGTTTGGAATTCAGTAATGTCTATTATCACATTACAGAACAGTCGCATACTATGGGCCTCATAAAAAGGCTCAGGGCTACTCAAAGAGCAATGTTTCCCTGCTAGATCTAATATCAGAAACGTCGAAATATGCAGGCGACATACCCCGAAGAATTGCCAAGGTGAAGTTGCAATGGACAGGACACTTAGCTCGTAAAACCGACAGTTTCTGGAGCAGAAAGGTTCTACCTCCGTAAATGGGTTGTTATAAAAATAGAGAATTTAGTTTTTTAGAACATTTTATGAACCTAGTTTATTTAAGTATTCTAACACTTATACTTATAACACTATGCAAAAAATACTAAATATTTATTTGCATAAACAGAGTACAGTTAAAATTATAATAAACATTTACATGCCTTTAATAGGGAGAATATGGCTTGTACATCACATTGTCGCCAATAAGTATGTATATCTGGTTCTGTAATCTATATTCTAAGCGAATAAATAATTTTTGATTTATTGACTGACAACCACGTACCTAAAGATGCAACGTGGACAAGGAGGATCCCGTGGATCATTTGAACTTGCAAGGGTCGCGAAATGCCACTGGATACAAGAACGCAAGACTGGCAATTGCGGAAAACTTTGTGCCAGGCGTTTTTCGAGCAGTGAACGTTTTCGGGCTAGTAATTAGGATCTCCTTTAAGTTACTTGCTATGAGATGTATGCAATTATTTTAACGGGTAAGTTAATTTATGTCATATCGTATATACTTAATCTAATTGATGTTAGTATGTTTTAATGTTTAAATATCATCATCCGAATAAAAAGCAAATTCTATGTAAAAGTTGTCGGATTTTTTTTAATTACCTAAGTATCGATTTTTATTATTATTAATAAGCTTATTACTTATAAATTATATAGTTAACTTATGTTATTTGTTAGTAATCATACAAATAATAGGTATGCATAACATAACTACTAAGTGCCTCCCATCGTCACCGGGTGTGGCTAAAATCTTTTTAAAATAATCTATAAAACCAATTGTGCCCAAATTCGGTTTTCAAATTTGTTTCAAATGCTGATATTTTAAAAGCTTTTAAGAGCATCAAAAAAAAGGGCACAGAATAATTATGGGGACTGTCTGTAATGACAATTGAATCAATCATACAAAACATTGCTACCATCCTTGCAAACATCTTCAATTGTTGTGTAGGTGATGGCGTCTTTCCAGACCTCATGAAAACTGTATTCAAATCAGGTTGTTTAAATAATGCCACAAATTATCGACCCATCTCTATACTGCCAGCGTTAAGTAATTAATATTTGAAAAGCTCATGCTCAGCCAAATGTTGTCGCACTTTAACATGAATGGGATTTTGCATGACAAGCAGTTTGGGCTTACAAGGGGCCGTTCTACTCAGGATGCGGGGTGTACACTAATGAAGTCTGTATTGAAGGCTTGGGAGAGGTTGCAGGATGCGCTGGGAGTTTTCTAAGGCTTTCTATTGCGTAGACCACCATACGCTCATTGTGAAACTAAAATACTATGGAATTTCTGGCACATCTCTTAATCTTGTAATGTCCTATTTATCAGGTCGCGAACAACTGGTTTCACTAGACGGGGTCAATTCAACACGACATTCTGTCAAAATAGGGGTGCCCCAAGGATCGATTCGGGGTCCCATATCTAGTAGAGAGAGAGAGTATCAGACATAATTCTATTTGCTGATGATACGTCACTCATATTTAAAGTGAGTAGGAAAGATAAGAATCTTATAGAACCTAATAAAACTCTCGGCCTCATATCAAATTGGTTTTCGGCAAATAATCTTCTTTAGAATGCAGGAAAAACCAAATGCATCAAATTCTCATTGCCGAATGTGACTCATATTAAACCAACGGTTGCACTCATCGAGGAAGTTTTAGATTTAGTTCCTTCGAACGTATTTTTGGGAATAACACTGGACTCAAAATTACAATGGGGTCCTCATATTGAAAAATTTTCTGCCAAATTAAGTTCAGCTTCATTTGCAGTTTGGAAAATCAGACAATTGTCAGACGAACCAACTGCTAGACTAGTATATTTGGCTTACTTCCATAGCATTATGTCCTATGGTATTCTACTGTGGGGCTAAGCAGCTGACATAAGTGCTATTTTTGTATTACAAAAAAGAACAGTCAGAGCTTTTTATAGTCTAGGCAGTCGCGACTCTCTACGAAGCTTTTTTAAAGAGGTAAATATATCACCATCTGAATATATATATCAGAATATAATGTTTGTGCGGAAAAATAAAGGTAAATATAAAAACGGAGTGACTTGCACAATGTCAATAGTAGAAATAAGGACAAATTAGCTATACCAGCCTTTAGAGTTAACAAAACTAATAATTCAATAATTCTTTCATGGGAAATTGTATTAGGTTTCCCCAAAGATCTCCACAATTGACGGGCACATCCAGCTATTTCCAGCGACCTTCACAAGATCATCGGTCCATCTTGTAAGGGGCCTGCCCACGCTGCGTCTTCCGGTTCGTGGTCGCCACTCAAGAACCTTTCTGCCCCAACGGCCATCTGTACTACGAGCTATGTGCCCCGCCCACTGCCACTTCAGTTTTGCAATTCTTCGGGCTATGTCGGTGACTTTGGTTCGCCTGCGGATTTTGACATTTCTGATTCGATCCCGCAGGGAAACTCCGAGCATAGCCCTCTCCATTGCTCTTTGGGTGACCTTGAGCCTTCTAATAAGGCCCATAGTAAGCGACCACGTCTCTGTTCCGTAAGTCATTACTGGCAACACACACTGGTCGAAGACTTTTCGAAGACTTTTCTTTAATTATAGCGCCACAAAGTGCTGGAATGACATTCCTCCACCATTAAGCAAACTTAATTGCGTTGCCAATTTTAGACTAAAGTTAAAGTCAATATTTCTCCTCCAACAAAAATCCAGCACGAACATATAATTAATTTCAACTAGAGTTAAATGAAAACGTACTTTTTTTGTTATTTACATTATTTTATTTTTGTTTGTTTTTATTTATTTAACTTCTGCAACGAGTGTTTTACACTCACACATTTACTCGTGTTTAGCCTCTTCAGGCGTCAGCTGAAAATCGGGCTGTTGGTAGGTATAAACCAACCTAACTGCAGCATTACCGAGCTGCTGCCTTTTCGGCACACAATATTACACCGGGGAGCATTTATGTATTGGACATGTAGTGGTACAGGTGAACATCACTTAACATTGTTTGTTCTAGTTTATTGCTTTTTTTTTTGCTTTTTTATGTGTGATGTTTGCGATATTTTTTCATAAGTTGTTCCTTATATTCTTTGGTTTACTTTTATAAACTGTGTGTTGAATAAATCATATTATTATTTTTTATTATTATACTTTCGACTTGAGACACTGCGGTATTTTAGACGAGAAGATGTTACGTAGCTTCCCGAACACTGCCCAGCCGAGTTGGATTCTACGATTGACCTCCTTCTCGAAGTTGGACCTACCTAGTTGGATGGTCTGTCCTAGGTAAATATAGTTCTCTACAACTTCGAGTGCAGAGTCACCAACTTTCAATTGAGTGGGTGCAACATGGACGTTTGACATGATTTTCATTTTCAGACCCACTTGTTGAGAGACTCTGCTGAGGTTATCGAGCATTGTACCGAGGTCTTCCATGGTCTCAGCCATGACTACTATATCATCGGCAGGAAATAATTATAAATTAATTATATAAAATATTACATATATAATAAACATATTCTGACTATTTACAAGCGCTTTTTTAAAGTCTACGTGAATAAAAACCTTTTTTATTTATTGTTGAAAATGACTTCATAGACTTCCACACAATAACTAGAGAGCATTAAATTAGTAAACTAAAGTAAGTAGACCGTATGATATTTATATATTATCTATAGAACAGGAAATGTCTGTATTATACAAATATCATTTTAAAATGTCTAAATATGTATTATTTGTTAATGAAACATTAACAAATAATACATATTTAGACATTTTATATAAGTAGTTAATATAGCTACTTTAGAATATTCCTACCATATTCCAAATTATCGAGGCTATAATATATTACGCAGGCCCAGTAACATACATTCTGTGTACAGTTTATTGAATAGATAGGATGTTGTCGTTGTCACCATGTCCAAGAATACTATTATATCGGTCACAATGTCAACATGCAGTCCAAAGTGTCATCTAATGATTTGTTACAACTATCATTTAATCGTCCATTAACAGTGTGTGTTTATCTTGTTGCCCATTAGAATCTATTAAGGACTGAAATCTATCGCATTCCGTCGTTGCTTCAATAAAGATTGTAGGGTTCCGGGAAGGTAGTCTACTTCGTTTGAATCCCAACCTTGGCAATGTAATTTATTGAAATCATCTTAGAGCTGATATTGTGTGTCATAAATTCTTATGTTACTCAGATGTTTAATATAAGTCAAAGTTTCAGTCAGATTCAGGAAGTTTCGGGTTCCGGGAAGGTGGTCTACTTTGTAATAATCACTTATCATTTATTTATTGCACACCATTTGTCAAAAAAGTTGTTACAGAATTGGAAACAGTACATGTGGACCCTGAAGGGCACGGCAAACTTAGAAGAGAGGAGGAAGTATTATATTATATTTAATTATTTATGTTTTTTTTTCATTGATTTTAAAGATTATTTTATATTATTATCCTTGAGGTGATCTTGTTTAATCTAAATCACACTAATATTATAAAGGCGAAAGTTTGTGAGTGTGTATGTTTGTTACGAATTCAGGCAAAAACTAGCGGACGGATTTCGAAGGAACTTAGTAGTAATGTGGCTTATATATCCGAATCACACATAGACTATGATTTATAAAGTTTAACACGGGTAAAAGCGCGGGGCACAGCTAGTTATTATATAACCTAGAAAAATGTTCAAAGTTTAAACTAGACCGCAGGGTTCCGGGAAGGTGGCCTAATTCCTTTGAGTCTTACTGGGCATAAATGAAATAAATGAGGATTGCATGCTATAACATAAATTAAATAATTGCTAAATTAATTAGGGACCAGGGGGGCTACCGGCTAAGTCGCTGAACATTACGTGAATGGCGTTAAAATATATTAAGGTTAATAAAAAAATATTTAATAAATAAAAAACCCAACTGCGTAAATAATGAACCAAACAACGTACATAGACAAAGAACTGAAAAGAAAAAAACAAGCATATAGATGGCTGGTGGTCTAAAATTATATAATGTACAATTGAATGAATAATATTGAAGAAAATAAAATATATTCGAATAACGGAACATAACGACTGAACAGTCTGGATCCATTGACAAATTAGATTGGCTGTCGACTAATGGATCCCGACTGGTCAGTTGTTATGTTCCATTATTCGAATATATTTCATTTTCTTCAATAGTATTCATTCAATAGTACATTATATAATTTTAGACCACCAGCCATCTATGTGCTTGTTTTTTTCTTTTCAGTTCTTTGTCTATGTACGTTGTTTGGTTCATTATTTACGCAGTTGGGTTTTTTATTTATTAAATAATTTTTTATTTTGTACTTTTTAGGTATAAGTTCCTAGCTAGTTTCAAAAATAAGTTAACCACATTATATATTATAATTTTTGTTCTTAATATTTATGTTTTTTTTATATTTTTATCATTCATTATCTAGATTTAGTTATTAAATATTATTCATTCTTTTATTTATTTCACTTAAAATAGAGTACAGTGGTGGTCTTACTATTAGGTTAGTCTCATCATTTTTACTCATAAACAGCATGCGAAATGTGTGATTGTTATATGTCAAATTTTACACAAATAATATAATTAATTAAATAAATCACAGCTTGTTTTAAAGACAACCCCTGCACTATGGAATCTAATCCCTGTGTTGCAGGGTACTTAACAACATATAATAGATGGACACAAATGACATCCACACTCAGAACAACTATTTATGGGTCACACAAGTAGTTGTCCGGCGCGGGACTCGAACCCGCGACACGAAATGGCAACGCGACTGCATTAGCCGTTGCGCCTCACGTGCAGTCAAAAATTTGATTTGATTGAATAGAATGATTTTTCTAGGAGCCACAGTCTGGGTTGGTTTTTGAACTTTGCCGCTGAAAAATGTCTAATATTTTGCGGCAAAGCATTAAACACTTCACAACAACAAAGGCTAAACAACTGCACTACCATGCCCGACAAATGGTTACCAACAAAGAATTATACAGCACGTGGACAAGCTACGGAAGAGTTTTTGTCAAGACTAATGAAAAGTCAATACCCCTTCGCATAGACACCTTAGATAACCTAAATAAACTACGTAAAAATACCGGAAATGATCTTAAGTCAAAACCATGCGACAACTCGGAATGACTAGTTTTCACTAAATTTATTGTTTTATATACTGTATTACTTGGTTATACGTTAAACAAGATATTTTTGTATCATAGCCAAAGCTACACCAGCCAGATATATTTTTCACACATATTCTACAATCCAATTAAAACAACTGTCAGCACAAAAAATACACTACAAAAAAATTCATTCTATTATATGTACATTTATACTAACTACAAACTCTTTGTTTCCCTTACCTACTCTATCCCCCTATTCAAGAACATGTTATATCATTGTAAAATTACTATATCAGTTATTCAAATTTACCCAAGTCGCTACTTTCAAATATTATACCTATTGCAATTACACCTATTTCATAACAAAATCATACCCTTAACTACATGTCCCATAAATAAATATTTTAGAAATAAAAGTTAATAATTTAATAACGAGTTAGATGAACTAGAAATCGCAACCTCTAACTATTGTAATATTGATACCTTCTCAAAAATACCTCAAAGCCTCAATTCTTTTAAATTAATTTGTCAAAACATTAGGAGTATAAACCGTAACATGAATAGCTTTTTAACATTATTAGAAAGATCCAAAACCGACTGGGATCTTATTATTTTGACGGAATGCTGGCTTCCATGTACGCGTTCTATCCCTCATTTATTAGATTACGAACATGCTAGTACATTGAATAACTACACACAAAATGAAGGTGTGGTAGTATATTTCAAGAAGTCAGCTCAAATCTTAACAACAGAACCTATTTTAATGGATGCCAACTGTTTGATGCTAAAAATTAACAATAATACGGTGGTTCTCGCAATTTACCGACCAGCCGGTTTTAGAAATACAAATCGATTCATTGAATCTTTGGACGAACTTTTATCGAAATGCTCTATTTATAAAAACATCATCCTAGCAGGGGACATAAATGTGGACATATCTACGAATAGCTCTGATACTAACTCTTCTTCTTACCTAAATCTACTAGCATCACACGGTATGCTACCGGCCCACTATATACCTACCCACAACCGGACTTGCCTGGATCACTTTATTATAAAAAACATACAACTGGCACATTGTTACGTATCAGGCACATCTATAACAGACCATGATAGTATTATCTTAACTTTTGACTTAAATTACCGCCCCAAAAATAGTTCTGTGAAATATATACATAAAATTAATTATGATAACTTAGATTTTGACATCGGAAACATTAACTTAACCCCAATTTATAACAGCCTGGACGTAAACATAGCCACAAACTACTTGATATCTACCCTTAACAAAGTAATCGATGATAATACGACAAACTCCATCAAAAACTAAGAAAAGACCCAAACAATGACACTCTCAAAATAACATATAAAAGATATAGAAATTATTGCAATAACCTTTTGAAAAAACTGAAAAGAGAATTCAAAAAGTCTGAATCAAAAAAAGGAGCTTCGGTAGGTAACAAAAAACTTTGGGAAGCAATAAAAATAGTGACAAACACAACAAAACACAAAAAACCTCCCACCGAACTAATCTCGGATATAAACCCCTCTGGAAGCTTAAACAACATAAACAACTTCTTTGTTAATATTGGGAAAACTCTTGCCGAGAGAATACCACCTTGCAATTACAGATTTCCACTTATTCATAAACCAAAGTCCTATTCCAAATCATTTGTCTTGCTACCAACCGATAACCTAGAAATAGAAAATATCATACTTTCCCTGAAGAACAACTGTGCAATAGGTCGTGACAAAATTCCTGCTGCTTTTCTAAAGCGATACAGAGAGTTCATAATCCCCGCACTAACTCAGATATGCAACCTAGCATTCACCACAGGTGTCTTCACTAACGCCTTTAAACTCGCAGAAGTCCATCCTATTCACAAAGCAGGAAACAGAGACTGTGTCGACAACTATAGACCTATATCCATACAACCAACTCTTTCGAAGATTCTAAAAAAAATTCTAAATAAACGACTTGTTTCATACCTGGAACGCAACAAACTAATCTCATCGTCACAATATGGCTTTCGATCCGGAGTCTCGACAAATGACGCTGTTCACGATCTGGTTAGTTATATATCAACGCATTTAGATAATAAACAAAAAGTTTTGGTGATCTTTCTAGACCTGGCTAAAGCGTTCGACACAGTCTCCATTCCTTTACTTCTAGAAAAGTTAGAAAATCTAGGTGTGAGGGACTTACAGCTTAAGTTGATCGCAGACTACCTTAACAACCGTGTCCAAAGAGTTAGGATAGGTGAAAGACTCAGTGATGATCTTGATATTACTCACGGCGTTCCACAAGGCTCTATCTGTGGTCCTACACTTTTTTTGATCTACATAAATAGTCTCTGCAGTCTGGAACTGCATAGAGGTAGGATTGTCTCTTTTGCGGACGACACAGCACTGCTTTTTCATGCGGAATCATGGGAAGAAGTGTTCTCAGGTGCTCAGAAGGGCTTTGACATGGTTTCTGAATGGTTATCAGCGAACAAACTTACCCTTAATGTGAAAAAAACCATGTACATTCCCTTCTCAATTAAACATAATGTGGATCTAGTTCCGGATTTAAACATTAAATGTCACTGTTGTCCTGATCCAAACCATACTTCTTGCTCATGCCCAACTTTAACAAGAACAGAAGTAATAAATTACTTAGGTGTACAAATTGATAACAGACTAAGTTTCCAACCACATATCGATTCACTAACAACAAGAATCCGTAAAATGATCTACATTTTCAAAAACCTTCGACATATTGCTGATATCAGGGTTATCAACATGGTATACTTCGCACTAGTACAATCAATGATAAGTTACTGTATTTCATGTTGGGGTGGTGCTCCTAAAACCATGCTACTTAAGTTGGAAAGAGCCCAAAGAGCCATTCTGAAAGTCAGTCGTCACCTCCCTTTCCGTTTTCCGCGAACATGCAGTATGCTCACCCCAAGCAGTTAACACAAACTTTGCTCAACGGTTCTTCTATTTTCTAGGAGGATATCTTTATAAGAAGGCCAATAAAACTTTAAAAATTTATCCCCTAACAAAATTCCAATGTAAACAAAGAGTCAACTATTGGTTGAAAACCTTGGACTATGATGCTACAGAAGAACTTATTCATATCGTCACCTAGATGTTCCTTCTCTTCAACACCCACTAATCCAAATATACACAACAAACACACACACAAACACGTACCCAATCTGGCTGGTCATATAGCTTTTAAGTTTATTAATTTTAAGTATTGTTTATTTAGCTTTTAAGTTTATTAATTTTAAGTATTGTTTATTTTAATTTTAAAATATTGTTTATTTTGTGCACAATTATATTAAGTAATAATAACTGTCCTTAACCAAACTACTGTCACCTGTCCGAGATGGAGGCCTGGAGACTTGTAACACAGGTTTTACCTAGTACTGGCTCCAGTCTCCACAACATTGTATTAGTATCTACATCACCTAATTGTACTTTACATGTAAGAAAATGTCTGTGGAGAAAAATAAACGATATTTGTATTGTATTGTATTGTACTTTCACACGTACAGCATAGGAACTTTTTTGAAATAGTGTTGTATTAGTTATCATGTTGCGAGGAAAAACATCTTTAGCTCTAGTAAATACTGTGGCTGCGTTTTCACAAATACACCAATATGATAAATGTACAAACACACTAGTCATAATTTTTAGGCCTTTTAACAATGATTTACATGAGACAAATGGAGGAGTAGGTACCTGTAGTTGCTTTCATGCATTTTTTTGCAATAGAAATGCTCTCGATTTATCTGTTGAATTGCCCCATAGACATGCCATCAATATCGATTAGTAATAAGGCTGTTTTGCGAAGTCGTGACAAAACGTATACAAACCTATTGTTTCTGATGCATATTTGATCAATGTGCAATTTCCAGTCACAATAACGATCAACTGTTATTAGTCCGATTAAGGAATGACTCAAAGGAGGGTATAGAGTGCGTGAGCGGGAACCTAAGGGATATTTTCAGAAAAATGTTCAGAGTACTTAGAGGGAAACATACTAAAAGTCCTGACGTCTAGGAGGTGAGGCGGAGGGAGGAGGGGGGAGGGGGACAAAGACCTCAATTTTAGGTGTTTTGCTAATATCTTTAAAAAGGTGCGTTTTAGCAAAAAATATTCTAAGATTTAATTAAAGCTTACAAAATTCACTATAACTTTGATCTCATATACTTTTTCATATTTCCATTCGTTTATGAGCTACACGCTCCAGAAATATAAAAAAATAAGTTATTCAGCGGAACTCTTACATATGCCTTGAGAAGTTTAGGAGACCTGATATGCTTCTGGAGGGAGGTGTGCTGGATGGAGTGAAGGCCGTCATGGCTCACATACAATGGTCCTCATCGGGACTAAGTGCGGAAACCAAACCCACTAGTATATTAGTGGGAACAAGATGGTGATGAGTTATTCAGTGTGATGACAATTACCTGATGCCCGAATTATCTCTAAATGTATTTTAACATAAGCTGGGAGTACCTGCACGAGGTAAGGGTGGTAGCAGTAAGATATCGCGTTTTTTTGTAACAGCAGATAACTGAGCTTAGGCGGGAAAAAATCATGAAGATTGCTTTTCGCTCAATGCTCACTGTAGGAAACCCAACCTTACTGGCTAAAACTGAAAAATGAGAATGAAGGAATGAATGACAAAAAATGAGATGCAATAGCATGGATATGAACACATCCTCTTCTTACACTCATTTACCGGCTACGATACAACATCAGCAACGTTTAGAAGAAGCAAGGTGGGTTTCTGTAAATTGTATTTAAATTCGGAAATTATTCAGGAAGCAGCAAAGATCTTTTACAACCCAAGCTCCAGCCATAGTGATGTTGCAGAAGCTGGGAAGGTGTGCTTCCTGAAATGGTATGGGACACCAGCAAAAGTGACCCTTCTCAATGTAATTCTTCAAGAGGGTTTTATCGCCCTTTTTGAAGAAGAGCACCACCACACCCCTGTGCCATGCTTGTGGCGTTTGACCTTCTACTATGACGGAGTTAAATAACTTCTGAAGGGCCCGTAGGATTGGTGTACCACCCGCCTTCAGAAGCTCTGCCGTAACTCCATCATCACCAGGCGCTTTATTTTTCTTAAGCTGTTCGAGAGCCATTCTAATCTCGCACAGGCTGACATCCGGGATGTCGTCGGTAAGTGTTGGGTTAGTCGTGTTCTGGGATCTGAGGCACAACTATCGACAGGTGACTGGGTTTTCGTATACAGCTGTCCGTAGAACCTCTCGATGTCTCCCAGCAACTCAGGTCTAGACGTGACGATTCTGCCATCCTCAGTCTTCAGCTTCGTCAGTTGGCTCTGTCCAACAGATAGTTCTCTTGCAAACACTTTAGAGCCTTTGTTCCGCTCAATAGCTTCTTTAATACAATTTGTATTAAATTGACGCGTGTCGCGAGTCAAAGACTTTAAGATCTGTCTGTTGAGCTGCCGGTATCTGGTAGCATCATCAAAGGATGTCAGAACCATTTTCCGTCTTTCGTCCATAAACTGCAGAGTATAGTCAGAGATCTTTTTGGTTTTGTTTGTACGGTGGGCCTTGAAGACCTAAGACCAAGCCGTATGGATAGCTTCTACGAGCCTGTCATGGTATGAGTCCACTTCCTCGCAATCTGATAGGCATTCGAAACGGTTTTGCAGTTCGAGCTGAAAGGGTTTAGGGTTTTGGATGTAGATGGGTAAAGGTCGGAGCGTAGACTTTATCAGTCGGAACCCCTGGAGCTTGACATTTAGGTTCAATGAGCCTCTCACCAGTCGGTGATCGCTCCTGGTTTTAATCGTATTGATTACTGAGACGTCATTGAACATCTGTCTTCTCGTCGACAAGATAAACTATCTCGTTTTTTTTTACCATCGGGGCTTACCCAGGTCCATTTGCGGTTTTCCGGCTTCTTGAAAGTTCATCATAAAGAATCCCTCCTTCTCCATGAAGTCGGCCGACATTTGGCCTCGGGGGTTCTGGTCTCCAGTTACAAATTGCCCCACTCTCAGCTCATTCCCGAATCGTTTAACCAGCTTCGCGTTAAAGTCCCCCATGACCACAGTGAAATAAGAGTTCGAGGTATGTATGGCTCTAGAAATATCCTCATACATGACCTCAACCTCATCGTCGAAGTGCGTCGAAGTCGGCGCGTAAACCTGTATGACCTTCAACGAATACCGCTTGGTAATTCTGAGTATAAGGTACGCAACCCTAGTCGACACACTCCCGATTTTCACTATGTTGTGGACGAGGGACTTGTGTACTATGAACCCAACACCACCTTGGGACAGTTGGTCGCCCTCCCGGAAATAGAGCAGATTCCCGGATTTCAGGATTATAGTGTCCTCCCCCTCTCTTCGAACTTCAGATAATCCTATTATGTCCCAATGTAACCTGCTCAATTCATCCTCCAGTTCGATCATCTTCTCGTCGGTCCACAGTGTGCGTGTGTTGTATGTTGCCAGGGCCAGAGATCGTCGGTTTTGGTAACGCGGAATCTGCCGGGGATTCTTAGCACCCCTGCCCTGCCGTAACCACGGCTGTTTTTTTTTTTTTTTTTAAATACGGGACTAATCCCTCCCTCTTACCCACCACTGCAACTCCTGTAAGCCAGGATCAACAGTGGCACACAATGAAATGACACTGAGCGGTGAAGCTCAGGCATGTCCCGGGGAATCGCTTTAACTGTCTTGGATCCCGCAACGAATTTAATCAGAAACAGAAAAAAGGAGGAGTTAGAAAATGAATAGTTCCACTTCCCTCCAGAGCAAAGCGGGAGACAGAATGATGTAAAGAGGCAATAGCCTCATAAAATGAGAGATTTGCAACTAGAGAAGCCAGCTGCAAAAGCACCGAGGATCAATTTAAGGGTCCTAAGTGAGCTGTTATATTTGATTCCAATAGTAGGTATGGCAAAAACGCTTAAACGCACGGAAGTTGTTCCTTGTTGCTACAAGATCCGTATAATAAACTACTCCAGATATTGGTTGCAAGCTGTTTAACATAATATCACGCTGATTTTGCCAGAGATCACACTCCCACAGGATGTGGTGAGCAGTTTGTTCATATTCGTTACTGGATGTTGAGCACAGACAGATTGGTGAAGATACTAATTTGAAACTATACAATTTACTTTTAAAATTGCCGTGTCCGGTAAGAAATTGTGCAACACAATGGTCTATGATTAGCCAAGTTTTATTTAACCGTTCGCGTACGTCCGGAAAGAACTGGTGCAGATGGCGACCCTTGGTTGACGTATTCCATCTACATTGCCATTCATTTAGTAGTTCGTTATTTAAGTCAGCTATTGGCATAAATAACCTGGTTATTTTCGCACGGTCGCGTAATGATAAGAAATCATTTTCTAAATTATCGCGCGTAGAATAATACATTGCTGCTCGTCTTTGTACTTCAAGATCAACCGGTAGTACACCCGCTAGGACAGGTAGGGCCTCTGTGCTCACTGTTCTATAGGCTTTACACAGAAATATCAACGCCAACCTCTGGCTTTGTAGTAATTTACGACGAGCAGCTCCGATGGTAGCCCTATCAGCCCACACAGGCGAGCCGTAGCATATACACCCAAGATAGGTTGCCCCGTAAATGATTTTAAGAGTATTAAAAGAGAGGCCCCAGGTTGCCGTCGATATCCTTGTAAGTGCAAAAAAGTTTCGCTTAGCTTTTTCCCCAACTGATTTAATATGTTCTATAAACGAGAAATTCTTTTCTAAAACTAAACCCAAATAACAGGTTGATATTTTGCGTTTTACAGTAACATTATTAAGTTTTACGCCCGGGGGGGATTTTAGTTCACCTTTAAGAAGGAGTTGGTAGGTTTTATGAGGAGCAAATGTAAGGCGATTTCTTTTACCCCATTCACTTATCATACTTAAGCAAGTTTGAGCCAGATTTTCCAACTCTCTCCTGGAGTTACCCTGTATAAGTAAGAGGCCATCGTCAGCATATGCCGTTAGAGAGCAGCGTGATGGCAAGGGTAATGTCAAGAAGTCATCAAAACCCAAGTTCCAGAGATACGGCGCGAGCACTGAGCCCTGGGGGCAACCCATGGTTAACGATTTAGTGACTCTGAAGTGACCAAGCTTAAGAGTTGCAGAGCCATGTACGAAATAAGATGTGATTATCGAATATATATTACTGTAACAACCGCGTAACTTAAGTTTTTGTAACAAAATTGGCCACCAAGTATTATCAAACGCCCCTGAAATATCTAGGAATATGGCCAAAACGTATTTACATTCGGACGAGTTTACAGCTTTTCTCACTGAGATAGCTGCGTCCACTGTCGATTTACCCGCAGTAAAACCAAATTGATTTCCGTGAAATTTTGGTCCTCCCGGCAGCAATCGCGGTACAATAAGTCGTTCTAGAAGCTTGCCTAAGGAAGGCAGTAACGTTATTGGTCGGTATGACTTAGGGTCTTCAGGCAGTTTATCGCCATTTTTTGGTATAATACGAATAAAACCGCTGCGCCAAGAACGCGGAAAAGTCCCTTCAGATATGCAACGATTAAAAACTTTTAGTATTGAATCACCGGATTGTTTTGTGGCTTCTATTATCATTTTGTTGGATATTTTATCTTCACCTGAAGCTTTGTTAACAGGTAGCGATTTCACAGTATTCATAAACTCATCAATTGTAGGAAGACTAGACATATAGGTAGCGGGTGGATTGTTTGCCCACTGTCTAATCTGCTTATGGTAGTCATTATCGTTCAAGGAACTATCATCAGGTATGAGCGAATTAAGTAAGGATTCCGTGGTCTCCTCTATGCCACTGGTGTAGGTATTATTGATTTTTATGTTTTGAATATAAGCTAAATCTATAGACCTATTTGCTTTAAACTCATGGTATAGGGGCGACCACGGGCCCTCTTTATCTAATTTATCGACTATTTTTCTAATAAGATTGCCTTTGGATTTCTCTATTGACGAGCGGTAACGTGAACGAGCTATTTTGAGATTTATATATGCATTATTTAAAACATCGCCTCCAATTTTACGTTTTTTTAGTTTATTATATTTTTTACGTGCTCTCCGAAATTCACATCGAACTTTAATTAAGTAGTTATTCCACCAATCGCATCTTCGAATATTAGTGATAGGGACGCGGCCTATGGCAATATTGGCACAGTAGGTAAAAGTGTCCGACATCAATACAGCACATTCCTCTGTTGTTAGTTCATCCCGGGTGAAATCCCTGGCATGCGCGGCAAAAAGAGCTCTGAAAAAATCCCAATCGGCCCCTTTGAGCCGATATCTATAGTTACCGTAAATAGCCGTAGGTCTTTGTGCCAACCGAGGAACAAACTCGTACACGATTAAGCGATGATCACTGGATGAAGCGTCAGGCAAAACACGCCATCCATCTATTCGGACGTCTGAGCTTGAAAAAGTGACGTCTATAAAAGATTCGCCAGTAGGGCTACAATAAGTAGGCGGTGCATCAGGAGTGTTATGTATTGATAGATTCATCTCAGCGACGAAATCTTCGACGGCGTTCCGCCGTTTTGTATCGCTTGAACGGTATTTGCCATACCATAACGTAGAGGATGCGTTAACATCTGCGCCAATAATAATTTTGTGTCCTTTGAGGGACATCAAAACATGGCGCAAGTGATGTAAATGGGGACCGACAGGATCTGAATACTGAAAATAACAGCTCACTACGTAAACTTTCCAGGATGGGGATGATATTTCAGCGACAGCACAGTGTGACGTCATGAGGTTTCGCATAGCGCTTACCGTAAAATTAGTACGCGTTACGTAAATAGCAGCCCGTGATTTGTTGTCTAGCTGCACCAATTTATTTTTTAAACGCGCATATTGATATTGTTCTTGTACAAGCACTATATCTAAGTTGTATTCATTGACTAAAGTTTCCAACTCTGATGTCGCAACCCTATCGTTGTGAAGATTTAGCTGCCCTATTTTTAAGTAAGCCATATTAATATTTGGTATTTAGCACTAACTGCTCAAGTTTATGCTTAAATGTGGGGCAGTTGTCCGAGCCGCATTTGTGGTCGTGAGGTTTTTTATATGTTTTACACGATGCACAAACTGGTTTAAATTCTGGGTCATTGTGGTGCTTACATGATTTTGTGGGATGTGCTTCTGCGCATAAGGCACAGGTAGGTAATTTATTACTACAGTACTTGAAAACATGCCCATATTGCTGGCAGTTTAAACACCGAACTACCTCTAAATCATCAATAAAGCGGCATGTAGCCCAGTCGATGAAAAGTTTTTCTTTAGTGCTGACTAAATGTTTTCTAATCTCCGGTTCGAGCTCAATTCCCACCCACTTGCGCCCATTAGCTACGTTACGCTTGCGCACAATTTTAGTTTTAGACGTAAAATCGTCTTCGCTGACTTTAAGATCACTATCTTTGATATTTTGCCTGTATAACGCCGTTAAAAAGACCTGGTCGTCCATTGACGATGGTATATCTTTTATAAGTATGCGCGGTCGTCGCCCGGATGGAGTTTGAAGTTTTAAACCCGCCGAACGAATGGCCTCCTTTTTTTTACCATCGGGGCTTACCCAGGTCCATTTGCGGTTTTCCGGCTTCTTGAAAGTTCATCATAAAGAATCCCTCCTTCTCCATGAAGTCGGCCGACATTTGGCCTCGGGGGTTCTGGTCTCCAGTTACAAATTGCCCCACTCTCAGCTCATTCCCGAATCGTTTAACCAGCTTCGCGTTAAAGTCCCCCATGACCACAGTGAAATAAGAGTTCGAGGTATGTATGGCTCTAGAAATATCCTCATACATGACCTCAACCTCATCGTCGAAGTGCGTCGAAGTCGGCGCGTAAACCTGTATGACCTTCAACGAATACCGCTTGGTAATTCTGAGTATAAGGTACGCAACCCTAGTCGACACACTCCCGATTTTCACTATGTTGTGGACGAGGGACTTGTGTACTATGAACCCAACACCACCTTGGGACAGTTGGTCGCCCTCCCGGAAATAGAGCAGATTCCCGGATTTCAGGATTATAGTGTCCTCCCCCTCTCTTCGAACTTCAGATAATCCTATTATGTCCCAATGTAACCTGCTCAATTCATCCTCCAGTTCGATCATCTTCTCGTCGGTCCACAGTGTGCGTGTGTTGTATGTTGCCAGGGCCAGAGATCGTCGGTTTTGGTAACGCGGAATCTGCCGGGGATTCTTAGCACCCCTGCCCTGCCGTAACCACGGCTGTTACCACGGCTGGGAATAGCAGGGCTACCGGGGACTGGCGGCCGCGGTTTAATTGTGTCCATTCATTTGAGGGGATCTGCCATAATAGCCACGCTTGGCAAACGAGTTGGCGATCGCAGTAAGGTAGACATTGGTACTCATGCGAACGCTGCTGCCCATTCTCTGGTATATATTCCCTCGGGACGACTTCTACGTCCCCCCGCGGGAGAGAGGGGGTGGCTATATTCTCTAGGCCGTCACCACATAGCCACTAAGAGCCACTAAGAGAGTAGCTAAATATAATTCCTGAAGCACATATCACCAAGTGCAGCAGTGGCTCGGGAATGAGCTGCTCTCTCAAGAGTGGAGGTGGAAAAATTTATGGTGATATCTTGGCGCCAAGAACAACAAAAGATTTACCGGCGCCCCAGGTTTTACTAAAAACAATATTTTGTCGCTGCACCAAGGATTGTAGCAGCAGCAAATGTGGATGTCGCAAAGCTATGATGAAATTTTCTACTGCGTGCCTTCATTGCCAAGGAAAATGCTTCAACGGCGTGTCTTTTAGCGAGGAAGATGACGAGAATTACCATGAAGATGATTGAGAGCCTTCTCAGCAAGAACCACTTACCACTGAGGAAGGCGAGGAAGAAGATACCACAGAAAACGACCTTTTTCCAGGACCCTCACGACCTAAGAGAATAAAAAGGTGAATCATTCACAAAATTGGACTTAGAAACTAATATTTCAAAACATTTTTTAATTGCACTTTTCCAGAGCCTGTAGTTTGAAAACAGATGGGATATGGAAAAGTATAAGGTAATAGAAAATTTTATAAGCTTTCATTTCATCTTAGAACATTTTTTGTTAAAACGCGCCATTTTTAAAATATTAGCGTAAAACCTAAAATTGAGGTCTTTGTCCCTCTCCCCTCCCTCCACTTTACCTCCTGAACATCAGGACTTTTAGTATGTTTTCTCTCTAAGTACTCTGAACAAGTTTCTGAAGAAATCGCTTAGGTTCCCGCTCACGCACTCTACAACTACTTTATTAATTATACTATATACTAAAAAACTTCACACTCTCTACTTTGTTTATGACCATTGTATTTTATATTTAGTAAATATGATTTACTTATTTTGCTCAAAAATTGAATAAAGTGTGTCTTGCTCAAATTCGCGGTCAGATTATTTTTATCAAGCGAATTAATTTCTATCGTATTATTAATTTCTATGTCAAAGTTATTTAACAGATTCTATGCCAAAACTATAAGGATGTCATCTGCAAACAAAGTGCATGTATAATGAGTTATATCTGGTATGACATTAATATAGAAAAAAAAAGAGTCCATGCTTATTTACGAGATAGTCCGATTGGCAATATTTAATTAGAGTTCCACTTTCCAGAGTGGCATTTTTTTTACTGTTTACTTTTTAATCTATTTTTTTAAATCTGTGATATGATAATGAATAAATAAACATCCGGGCCAAATATCACGTTAATACAAGCAGCTCTTTAACCTGAGAGATAAGTCAGTCATTGTTATTGTTATATGACTGCAAATTTCGCAATCTCGTGATTTCATTGAGAGATTTGATATCATGAGGATTGTTTAGTAGCTTGCGGTGGTACAGAGTACTAATAATTAAACCATCTAAAGACTTAACCTGGCTTTATGAAAAATTCAATTCAATTCAAAATTAAAATGCACGAACTGAGATCGACAACGGCTCGATTCAAAGTTGTCCCTTGCAACTTGTGTACAGTTACTCCCCAACATAATATTAAAGGTAAAATTTTTCTTTAAATTTTACATTGTCCACAAAGCGCATGAAATTCGGTTGTTGATAGTTCGATTCTCACACCAACCAGAGGGACGTTGTTCTTTATATCTTTGTAATTGCATTTAAAACAATTCGATTTCGGTAGGTACCTACCTATGTATAGTTTTTCAAGTGAAGTTAAGTACTAAATCGTTTGAAGTCGGAGATGGGCGACCGTATTAGCCGTTAGATACTTTAGGTAGTCCAATATACCTAATAGATACTTTAGTATATGTCCATCAACACTCGCACGCACAGTCATACGAAGTTTTCGTCTTTTCATCGTAAATTTCTACTGTTTTAAAACCTATATGTGAGAATAGTTGTTACGCAAATTTAAATCGATATAGCTCCTAAACGGCCGGTCAAATCGAAAAATGTTGAAAGAAAACTAAAAATGTTTTTTAAATACCTATTCAACGATACCCCACATGACATAGTTTGTTGACTTAAATTTTTTAAATTTTCTCAATATGGCGTCCAGTAGTCGCCATATTGAATTTTCACTAACGTCATGTCTTTAGTGACACTTTCCGGACTGAAAGGAATCGATTGACGTGCGAATCACTAAAATCGGTCCAGGCGTTTGGTCTGTATAGTGCTTCAAAGGAACATACATACATACATAGCCTGATAAACACATTACCCTTTGCGTCCCGCAGTCGGGTAAAAATGACTTAATCAATCGTTAAATCGGCCTCCATGACCACATGTGAAGTTATAAATGGTCCGGAATAGATTTCCAACGTTGAAGCCGATTTAACGATTGATTAAGTCATTTTTAACCTTTATTTATTTGAACACCATTCACGACAACGATGTTCGGCGACTTGGCCGGTAGAGCCCCAGTTTATATATCTGGGGTATCTAGTTGCTGAGGACCTATCTGATGATGAGGATATATGCAACGCAGGGCGTTGACTGTTCGCTGCAATATATTGGCACGCAGGTTTGAGCACTGTAGAGGAGGTTAAATTACCTTTAAAGATTATTGCCATACCAACTACACATGCAGCCTGTGTAGGTTATACGCAAAGAGCCTACAAGATCCTGCATATATTAATAATAGTTTTAGGATACTGATGTCGCTCCCACGCCTCTGTAGTGCATCTAAGATGTTCGCTGAGGAGCATGTCGAGGACTTCTACGGAGTAATAAGAAATCGATCGCCGTCAATGTTAACTCGGTTGCGTGGGAGCACTAACGAAATTCTAAGAATGCTAGCAAGGAAAATGGATAGCCCATCACTTGAACATTGGGTTCGGCAAGTTCAGGTTCCCAATGTTTGAAAGAAAGGTAATGTATGGCAGTTATCTGGTTTCCATAGTACAAACTCTGCTTAGTTTGGGATCAGATGGCCGTGTGTGAAAAATGTCCCGGGATATTATTATTATATATTACAGAATAGGTTTAATGCGTTTAGTAGTGTGTTAACTGCGGTATTCAAGAGCAGGTAATGAGATCCTGGGATCAAATTCCGAGTCGATACAAAAAGCAATATTGGGATTTTTCTGTTAAGAAAATTTTCAGTATCAGTCAGGAGTCTGGAAGTTTTAGGTGGTACACCTATGTGCTTCGTAGATCTGGTAAAGGCGTCGGTACAGGGGAGCTAAGTCACCGAACATCGAGATAGTGATCAGCGTTCAAATAAATAAAGGTTAAGAATGACTTAATCTATCGTTCTATCGCCTTCCATGAGCACATGTGACGTCATAAATGGTCCGGAATCGATTTTCAACGTCAAAGTCGATTTAACGAGTGATTAAGTCATTTTAACCCTTTTTTTATTTGAACACCGATCCCTATCCCGATGTTCGGCGACTTAGCCGGTAGCCACCCTGTACACATAACATCCTCCCGGTTGTGTCCATTAGCCGTCCCATCCGATCATGGGAGAGAGTAGATAGTGCACCGATGCACTTACTCGTATTTTGGTGCACAAAGTTGTATACCGTAATGTGTGGCGTACCTAATTATACACTGTAATACGTGGCTCCCAATTTCTTTGAATTTACATTTCAAGCTTCTTACACGCATTCAAGTCTCCAATTAAAAAAGATGAATCATCGGTGATTGCATAGACCAGTTGTAGCTAATTGTTTCGCTGTAAAAATGACATAATCAGGCATACCAAAAAGAGTTTTACTGTCCGACGGGAATCGAAGCTGTATCTTTACAGAGGGCTGCGTAGGATCGGCAGAATATACAAGTTCAAACCGAGCCTCATGATTAAACTTTAGACAACAATTTTTGTCCATGTGTGCTGTATTGAGTTAAGGAGCATAATAACCCGGTTTTATCTGGAGTAGTTTATTATACGGATCTTGTAGCAACAAGGAACAACTTCCGTGCGTTTAAGGGCTTTTGCCATACCTACTATTGGAACCAAATACACTCACTTAGGACCCTTAAATTGATCCTCGGTGCTTTTGCAGCTGGCTTCTCTAGTTGCAATTCTATCGTTTTATGAAGCTATAGCCTCTTTACATCATTCTGTCTCCCGCTTTGCTCTGGAGGGAAGTGGAACTATTCATTTCTAACTCCTCCTTGTTGCTTTCTGATTAAATTCGTTGCGGGATCCAAGACAGTTAAAGCGATTCCCCGGGACATGCCTGAGCCTCACCGCTCAGTGTCATTTCATTGTGTGCTACTATTGATCCTGGCTTGCAGGAGTTGTAGTGGCGGGGAAGAGGGAGGGACTAGTCTAAGCCGGTTCTAGATTTCGGAAATAAAGTCTTATTTCCCAAATCTTAAACGTAACGCCACGCGTACGTAACAACAAACAGGACACTTAAAAGATGTTGGATTAAGTTTTCACATGCAAATATTCCTCTAGTCTTCGCAAATAGCAAAAGTATTAAATAGCTAAATCACGAATAAGATCGTGGGGAGCAGATAGTGTATTTTAAGTCTTAAATTAACAGGCGGCGTAAGTCTTTGAAGTAACATAAATAGCGGAGAAGGGCCTCTGTTCATTCTAGTGGAATTCATTAAACATGGTGCGTGCGCGCATAAGTAAGTTATGAGATTGTTTGACCTATGCATGCGTAAATTATGACAAACCTTTTGGAGACGATTAATTTATACCTCATTCCCAATTAAGACCGCCTATATATAGCTTGTTCCGAGAAAGTGTTGATAATGAACTCTCTCAAAGTACTCCTGGCGAGCTTCATCACGTAAAAGAAAGATTTATTCAATTTGATGCAGTCGTTTAGAAGTTATGAGGTTTGTATGAATAAGAAAAAACTACGTCTCACAGTCTTTTGTCTCATTCGCACACTCACTTTTCAAATATTTTTAAATAATTGCGATTTTTCAAATAACGAAAAACACAAAAGAAAAATTTATCCAATTTGGTGGAGTCGTTTGGAAATTATGTGCCTACAAACATTTCGGTGTACTAATTTTTTTCATTTAGGTACCTATTGTCTGTCTTCAGTGGTTTATGTTAATAGTTAATAGAGTCTCACCATCTATGGAAGATATCCTTTTTTACTTCATATATTTTATTTCCATCGTCACTGTTTTTAGAGTAAAAATGGGCGTCGAATTTTACGGCTTCCGGGGGCTCCAAACATTAAAGGCTAGCAAGATAGCAACTACGACTAAAACATAGCCACTTTTTTAATTATATAATTTACTTAAATTTATATAATAATAATGTCCTCCTAGCCGAATTTCGGCCATGGCAGCCAGTCTCAATAGAGATAAGCCATCTGCGCGGGACATATTATAGTGCACAAGTGTGTGCGCAAACACAGGGCCACTTTCTATTCCATCACTCTCATGATCCGATGGGACGCCTAGCAACATGAACGGAAAGAGGTCAGGCTTTACGTGCTCTCCGAAGCACGGGGGTATAATACTGCCAACTCCCAGACTTCGGGCTGATGCTGAGAATTTATTTCTATTTACTGAAAAGTCTCAAAATCACTTTTGGCCCGAACCGGGATTGAACCCAGGACCTCGTTTTCTGCGGGTGCCAGCACACACAACCGCTGGACCAATGAGGCAGACATCTATATAATAATAATAATAATAATAATCATTTATTATCAGGCATCTAATGGCCCATAGATATATACCTTACAGACTAACATATATAAAATATATACAAAAAGTGTTAGTATATAGGGCTTAAGACTATGTTAGTAGCACTTCACTTTGCACTTATTGTCTTTGTGCTGTCCTGTGGCACTTGTCCGCGTAAGCGACGGAACACCACGTCCTGCGGCCAAAAGTCCTCATCCATGACGCGGGGCAGAAAGCAATTCGGTACTCGCACCACGAACGCCTTAAAGTTGACGTTCCGGCGCGACTCCAGTAACTGCACCCTCGGCGTGTACTTGATCTTCTGGCGCACGTACTCCACGATGTCCTCCGCCTTCGTGGTGTAGTGCAGGCGGGAGATATACACCGGTGTATTCGGCTTGGCGGCACGCAGACTCGTGTTGGGCTCCGTAGGAGCGTTGCCGCAGCGGTTCTTGTTGGTTCGCATTCGGCGCTTCCTCCTTTGCACCGTCACGAACCCATCATCATCATCAGCCTTCTTCGTTGCCTTATATGGCCCAGGCTTCAAACTGGCAGCGCTAGGGACGCTCGCAGTGACAGTAGCAAAATCCTTTTGGAATGGTTTTGCTGTGGCTGCAAGTACTGGCAGCGGGGCGGGGCGAGGGGCTCGAGCGGCGGTGCGTGGAGGAGCCGCGGCAACAGGCACAGAGCTGCGGGGCGCGCGGGAGGGGCACTTCGCAGGCTCAGCAATCGGTGGGTGCTCTGGCGATGAAACTGCTGACGCGGAACTCGATGACGACATGTCGAGCGCAGCTCCGCGACGCGTGTTTACGTTTGACGCATCGACTGGTGACCTAGTTACCGCCACGGTCTTGCGCAACTCGTCAACTTCCTTGCGCAAATCGGCGACGGTGTTCTGGGATGTGTCTAATTTCACCTGCACATCCACGAGTCTGGCCTTCAAAAAGACAATGTCCTTCAAAAGGCTCGTGACATCGACGTGGTCGAAAGTGACGGGGGGAAGCTTGTGAAGCTCCTTCGCCACAAACGTCGGCACGTCGTCCGGGTCGGTCTCCTTGAACAGCTTGATGATGTCTTCCAAGCTCTTCTTAGTCCCGTCACGCCGGCGGGACACCATCTGATCGCGCTTGTTCAGCACGTCGTACAGCATCAGCTTGGCAGCAGCTATGTCGTCCTCGCTAGCGTGCTGACTACTGAGACCTAACCAACAGAGTAGCTCAATAGAGACGACCCGTCTATGGAACATAATACTATTATGATAAATGCGAAAGTTTGTGAGTAGGGATGTATGGATGTTTGTTACTCTTTCACGCATAAACTACCGAAAGGATTTTGATGAAACTTCGTAGTAATATAGCTTATACAACATGTAACTTAATTAACGCACATCCTGAAAATGGTTTGTTCAGAATCGTTTACTGAATCGATTTATATCATTTTTAAGATAGGTATTTCTTATTTCAAAATAATTAAAACTACGGAAATTATTGTCATATTAACCCTGTACAGTCAAAACAAATTGAAATGGACCGTACCGTAAGTCAAAGTAATAAGACTTCGCAGTTTTATTGTATTCATACAAATTCCATTATTCAATAGAAATTAAAGAAAAATAAACTTTATGGCAAGAAACTAATTTAGTAAATAACAATGCATATACATGTTAAATTAAAAATTCAGTGTACTTATGTATTATTATTACAACATAATATTCTAATTGGGGTGTTTGAGGGTGTGCGTTAATTACGTTACATGTTGTATATGCGTATAACACAGGCAATAATTTATACAGTTT
This sequence comes from Pseudoips prasinana, assembly GCA_951640165.1. Taxonomy (NCBI): domain Eukaryota; kingdom Metazoa; phylum Arthropoda; class Insecta; order Lepidoptera; family Nolidae; genus Pseudoips; species Pseudoips prasinana. The sequence continues at coordinate 15,453,145 of OX621254.1, forward strand.
AACGCGGGCACAGCTAGTAAATTTAATATAACTTTTCTGGCTTAACTTCAAGCCACGTTCACTAATGACACGACGATAAAAAGCGCCGAGCTTTCTGTTTATGTTTGGGTTTCTTGTAATCTAGTTTTGATTTCGTCAAATAACTGCACGTGTAGCGACACCTCGCCACTTTGTGTCGCGGGTTCGAGTCCCGCGCCGGACAACTATTTGTGGGACCCGTAAATAATTGTTCTGAGTCTGGATGTAATTTGTGTCCGTCTATTATATGTTTGGAAAGTACCCCGCGACACAGGGATAAGATTCGATATTGTAGTCTTTAAAAAAAATAAGGCACTGACTTGCTAGGCACCAACTAAATTGCTAGTAGCCTGTTCTTTATCGAGACTTCCTATTAACACACTCGTAAGGGCTTACTAATAAGCTAGTACTAGCAGTAGCTAGCTTGTTAGTATTTTTAAATCAAACTAATAACAAACTATTAAGCTAGCTACTGCCATTGAGCTACTAACAAACTATCAACTAGCAAGCTAGGTCCTAGCAAGATAATCAAACGGTCTACCTATCCTGCACCAAAAAAAACAGCACAGCATGCTTTTTGGCCAAAAGTCACTGACTAGTCCTGGCTGTGTGACTGTTCACTTTTAATATTTAATTGCGGTCAAGTCAGGCGGCAATCAATTGGTTCGTATCTTGTATCAGTGCGCTGGCAAAACTTGCTGGGAGAAGTACCAGTGGTGTACTTGTGTTCACGGAACCAGATATATCATGTGCTTTTATTTTACGTGAATATTATTATGGCGGGATTTAGGTAAGTTCTTTTGTAGTTTCCATAATATTCTCTCAAAATTTTTCCCCTTTTTTCCCCTTACGAATTTGCCGACCAGTTGACGCGTTCTGTATGAGGAGGCAATATTTGGTATTTGGACTCACGGAAACTTCACATCGTTAATGTAAATATTTAATTAAATAATATTAAAAAAAAATAATTGAAAACTTAATTTATCCTCGATTAACTTAAATATGCTATAAGATATTTTTATAAAATAAAAAATTGAAAAATCAGAACCGCTTAGATGGTCCATTCACTTTTCTGCTTAAACTAAAGGTTAAAACATGTCTTGATAATTATATTATTTATGCGAAATTTGAGCCTTTTGATATATTTTGCACATTGTATTTATTATGCCTAAAGAAAAAAAAAACGTAAAGAGTAGTAAAAGTAACAAATTTCGAGAAATGTTTTACCAATGGGCTATAAGGTTGACTTTAAACCGATTAATTGTATTTGAGCCGTTTGGGGTCGAAACGTTAGGGCTTTGGGGTCCTAAAGCACGGTTATTGGTTCGTGAAATCCGCTTCCGGTGACCAGAGAGTTGGCCTTTTGTTTTTCGGGTAAATGAATCAACATTGCCATAGACGGTGGCAATGCGGCCAGTGTTCTGGGCACTTTACCTCCCGATGATTCAGGATTTATTCGAGCCATTTTTCATCGAGCCATTCGCCCAGTAGCTAATTTCAAGCTGTAATACTTAAATTTATTTGATATTTTTATTTTTCTTTCAATTTTTGTTATTTTTTTACAAATAGAAACAATACAAATTAGCTTGTACACACGGCTAAATATCAAGCTATCCATTTCCAATATCAGCTGACCTCTCATTGTAAGTATGGAAATCCTATAAAACGCCAGATCAGCTTATACTGGAAATGTATAGCTTGATATGTAGCCGTGTGTACAATGCAATCTTTGTATCGATGAATATAGATACCAAAACAAAACAAGTTCTCAACAAAAAATACCAACATCCAAAAAATTTTAGGACAACTGATTAAAACAAACTTAATATAGCGCCATTACGAAAGCATCTCGAACAATTTTTATGTCAATAAAGAATTTCGCAATTAATATACGATATTAATTATTTATTATAAGTACCTACCTATATTAGTTTGTCTATGATGTTATACAAAACTGCGTTGCTGGTATAACGGTATGGCGTTCAACCTCAGGTTATCTTCCGACAGCGGAAAAAAAGAAATGTCAATGCTTTGCAGCTAAGCATTGTTTATGGCCAGCCTTAAAATTGAGAAATAGAAAATGTTTGCTTCCAGAGCAACTATTTTCTATTACTCGATGTTAAAGCTTAATGCTAACCATATCAGAATCAGAATCATTTATTTCACAAAAAAGGGAACATAGGTATAGGTCTTAATCTAGAAAGTGCATGCTGCCTATCTTGTCTATGGTAGAAGACCTGTGAAATTATTACACATTTTTAATTTCAATCATCATCATCATATCAGCCGAAAGACGTCCACTGCTGGACAAAGGCCTCCCTCAAAGATCTCCACAATAATTTCAATATTACTGAACAACACACACACATACAATAAAACTGAACCACAACAACTACAATAAAAATGAAATAGTAGAAGTAGACAATTATACACCCCTTATTTACCTGATTATTTAATTCAAAAAAGCTTTTCTATTATACAGACGCCAGCACATAAAGCTACCCAAATCTGTCAAATTTCCCCAATTGAATGTAAACCTTATGCTTATGTGATAACGTTGAAAATCTATAAAAGAAATTTGACAGATTGGGTAGCTGGATGTGCTGGCGTCTGTACAACGCTTCTTGATTCTCCGTTGTGGGGTTACATTAACAAGACATAAAACGCACATTAGCGGTATAAATAAAATGAGTCAAACGATTTTAATGGTCGTACATTTGTATCACATTGCCGAATTGTTATTGTGAGTTACGACTCGCGGATGATGAAATGCAAACTCATATTTAATAACTACAAATAGACTTAGGAGTCCAAATGTATGGCTGCATTTGGTTAAACATTATTAGAGATCCTTATGATTAAACAGTTTTCTTTTTTAATATCGGATTCTTACTACAACGGGACCTTAACCACACATCCAATATAAAACAAAATCAGTGCCTTCTTGCATTTCTTCTCAATATAGACACCCATTTTATATACTTACTATAAATAAATAAGTCTATTAACATACTCGAAGAATAGAAAAGTAAATAACCTAAGTCCTAATTAACTTTACCTACGTAAAATAGAAAAACTAAAATATTCATAATAACATAGATATTAAATATAAATATGAACATCCTACTAATATTATAAATGCGAAAGTTTGTGAGTATGGTTGTATGGATGTTAGTTAATCTTTCACGCAAACACAACGTAATTGAAGTAATTTAGCTTTTATAACCTAACTAGCTGTGCCCCGCGGTTTTACCCGCGTTAAACTAAATATATTTGAGCCTATATGTTAATCCAGGGTTTCAGCTAACTCCATACCAAATTTTATTAAAATCTCTCCAGCCGCTTAGACGTGAAGAAGTAACAAACATACACACTCACAAACTGTCACGTCTATAATATTAGTGGGATAACACACAGGTTATAATTTATATTGTTTAACTGGGGTAAAACCGCGGGGTCCAGCTTGTATTCCATATTTTCATACTTACCTAACAAAGTGATGACTCGTCAAATAACTCCTCCACATCACTGGTGATCGGGCACGCTCCCAGGAAGCTTCCCCCTTGCCACGTTGAATGGCAATACTAATGCTTTGACCTACGTATAAGCTACCCTTCTACGCTCGTAAAACTTCAACTAGATGTTTTGAAAAGTCGCAATCCATTGGATCTAACAACCAAAGCAATTTGACTTAACTTGAAAATGTATGGAAAGCAGCATCTCGGTCGGTCTCCTGAATTCACCCTCACAGCTTTGTATGATTTTACTATACAAAGTTTACAATTATTTGTGTACAATTTCCAAAATACACTCCCAACATAGGTAGTTATGTTTCAAATGCATGTGCCTAACTAGATCAAACTCTGTGAGAGACTTGTGCCTGAATTAAGTTTATAAACCTGTACTACAGGTCACCGGGTCTACTACGTGGTTTTAATGTTAATAAGATGCTTATTAACTGTAACTTACAAAATTCTAAAAGCTAAATCTACAATATAGTAAGCACACAATTTATATGAGAGTTAAAAGTTGCTACAGTATCTACTCAGACCCGTGGCGTGTGCGCAAGGTGTGTGAGCACTGTGTATAGAATTTAGATGATCAATAAATAGAAATCTCTATTTGTCGTAAAGAACCAAAAATTCTGTGAGATTGGGCCTGTTGGCGAGGTTTGCAAATGCTTGCTTTTCACGCCGGAGGTCGTGGGTTCGATTCCCACCCAGGACAGATATTTGTGCGCATGAACATGTCTTTTCGTCCTGAGTCTGGGTGTAGTTTTATCTATCCTATACCTAAATATGAATTTACAAAAAAGGAGTACCTATATGTAGTATATCAGTTATCTGGTTTCCATAGTACAAGCTCTGCTTAGTTTGTGTGTGTAAATAATGTCCCAGGATATTATTATTATTACTTATCTAGAATTATTATAGGCGTCCCACAGGGGTCAATTTCCCGTTCTTCTTCGTTTCAAATGTATGAAGGAGTCGCCTTTCTACATCATAAAAATATGACATTTAAAAGCGCTTCCTATGTAATTGACTTTAAAAGTTAACCGACAACGGGGTCTGAAAACACCATAGGTTTGGCTATGCGACACATTAGGTATCTCTTATGCCAATAATATTGAAAAATGTCAAAGAAATACTGGTTAAATTAAAACGTAGTTGGTACCTACCTATTTGACCTTTTGACACCTGTCATTGATTTTGACGTAACCAGCAAGGTGTAGCTACACGTAAGGTGGCGTCGGGCGCCATTACGCAATTTAAATTTAGTATCAGCAACCGAACTTGTGCCACGTAACAGTGCACTTCGTGTATGCTATGGGAAGGTTGAAAAGCCTAGATCTATTGAGAGGTGTAATTTTGAGATCAACAGAGAAATAACATATTCAAAATGAAAATAATAATAAGTTTTTACTTTTATAAACTCACTAGCTGTGCCCCGAGGTTTTATCCGCGTTAAACTTTATAAATTATAGCCTATGTGTTAATCTAGGGTCTCAGCTAACTCCATACCAAATTTTATTGAAATTGCTCCAGCCGTTTAGACGTTAAAAGTAACAAACATACACACTCACACAGTCACACACTCACAAACTTTCGCCTTTGTAATATTAGTGTGATTAAGAACGATATGAATAGTCGAAACATTATTTTTAATACCAAAAACTATTCATAGCTTACATTAAATTTTGAGATTAAATGAATGACGATTAGTTCATAGAAAATTAGTTTCATTTGATTGATTTGAAATAATTCGATAAATTCCCATCTTAATTTTCAGTAGCTACGGAACCATTTGTATTTGCGATTTGTTTCAGTGAGTCATTAAACCACATAATTCACAAATAACTTTGAACCAAAATAACTAAGGAATTAGATTCAATATGCACTTGAATCTAATTCCTTACCTACATTAGAATCCATTCACAATTGGTGGTTCAATTTATTTTTTGTGTGACAGCTTGTCCAACTCACTGGGTCATGGTTATGTGAGCTTTAATTAGGAGCAGTAAATCCTGGCTCATAAAAAGCTTTGTATGACAGTCATTCATGTTTTTGATTAACGTACTTAACTAACAACTATTCATCATTATTATAATAATAATATCCTGGGACATTAATTACAAACGGCCATCTGATCGCAAACTAAGCTGAGCTTGTACTATGGAAACCAGATTATTGATAATACTACAATACTATTTTTCTTTTGTAAATACATACTTATATAGATAATTACACCCAGACTCAGGACAAACAGACATGTTCACAAATATCTGACCTGGGTGGGAATTGAACCCACGACATCCGGGGTGAAAAGCAAGCTTGCCAACCACACCAACAGGCTCGTCAAACTAAATATCTGTTAACTACAGAATGCGGCATTTACAATGGATTTATTGTTACATAATTCATACTGACTTTTGTTAATTCTGGCTTCGAAGTCTTTGCTTGTTCAGCAACAGCAGCAGCAAAAAGTCTCCATCAAATTCAAATTTATTTATCTTCATAAAATGTCGGTCCAGCCATTTGAATGGAACGTCTTAAAAGAAGTTCCACATATTGAGTTGCACTGACATGCAATAATTGAGACAGGCTGAAATTCAACCAGGATGACATTAATAAGCAATTTATATATCTTGGGTCAACTAACACGCTGCCATCTTATTCCTAACTAGGCAGAGTATCTATGGCAACCAGACAACTGGTTAATCATACTGAGGTATATATTTCTAAATACTAATAATATCCTGGGACATTATTCACACACGGCTAACTGATACCCAACTAAGCAGAACTTGCGTATTGCTTTTTGTAAATAGGTACATACTTATATAGATAATTACACTCAGACACAGGACAAACAGACATCATGTACAAAAATATTTGTCCTGTGTGGGACTCGAACCCACGACCTGCGGTGTGAAAAGCAAACATTTACCAACCACGCCAACAGGCCCGCCAAACATACATACATAGGTATATATTATAGATAAATTACACCCAGACTCGGAACAAATATTGGTACTCATCACCATTGAGATATAATTATATCTCAATGCTTTACACACAAAGATTTGCCCTGGCGATCTCTGGCTTGGCAGTCAGTGTCACTAACTAGACTACTGGTCAAGAGATCTCCTTGGTCATCAAATCGACAGTATTTTTGTCTTTTATAGGTATGTTACGCGATTTCTTCGATATTTGTGAATCAATTTTATTAGTTGTTTCTTTATTTTATAGGGATTTCTTTTGGAATCGTACCCTATAGTTATATGGGACGATTCCAAAAGCATTCCACTTGTTACTTGTTACGTGGCATAAGTTCGGTTGCTGATACTAAATTGAAATTGCGTAATGGCGCCTGAAACCACCTTAAGTGTAGCTATACCTTGCTGGTTACGTCAAAATCAATGACAGGTGTCAAAAGTTCAAATAGATACCAACTGCATTTCACATTTGACATTTTCTAATAAAATTGACGTAACCGACCGAAAATGTGTATCGCCGCATAGTGGAAATCTATGGTCTTTTCAGACGCCGTTGGCGGTTAATTTTTAAAGTCAAGGATTGATTAGAACTCATTACAAAAAGAAGTTTCTTTTTGTAATATGGGATTGAATTATTCTGAGTCAACACACATGATTGTAATTCATCTTAAGTATATTTTATTTTAAAAAAGGATTCCTACTGAGTTTTCTGGCAGTTTTTCTCAGTAGCTGCCACGTCATGCACCGGACGGTAGGGTTAAAAAGAATGACGCTTCCACATAAATGTAAAATTTTTACAGAATAAATTATTTTTGACTTTGACAATCATTGTTAAGAAAGGATGAAGTGAGTTTTATGTTTCTTTTAAAACAGTCGTTATTTATATCTACATAACAACGCAAAACCACGTAGATTGACCCACTCAATTCCTTGACGTCACAAACCGTTGAAGAACCCATCAAATTGGCTGGCGAGCTCATTGGCTGCTGAAGGTCAGGCAACTGGGCCAGACAAAGCAGGGTCAATTATTTGTTGACCTCAGATCTATCGAGATTTGATGGCCAAAGTGGGACAATGCTAATATTTATATCAATTTGTTTGATGTATGGGCTATGTCATAGGTCAGGTTTAGATGTTGACGGGGTATTGAAGGTGTTTGGAGTTATTTCCGGCATATTTTAATTGTTTTTTTTTTATGGTATGGTTACATAAACAGTCAAACATGTGACCGTGGACTCAGTCCGATTAAATAATACAATGTAAGCATTAAAATTTGATGTTGGTAAATATTCATAGTTAGTTTTTTTTTTAATATCAGCGTGCGATAAACGAGCAAGTGGGTCACCTGATGGTAAGTGATCACCGCAGCCCATGGGCACTCGCGGCACCGGAGGAGTCGCGGGTGCCTTGCCGGCCTTTAAGAGAGCAAAGAAGTGTTGCTCACCCAACCAAAGCTCTGCCCACCTTACTCACACTCGAAAACACAACATTAAAATTACTAATGTTATTATTAAGTAATATCTTCTGTAAGGTGGAGGTACTTCCCCTGTCGGGCTGCTCTTTGAGCGAATGAACGCTATGCCCTACCTCTCTAGTTCAGTTGGTTTCCGCACTTAGTATCCTAATTGGGCCATTGTGAGTGACTACTTTTCTGGGGTAGCTCTGCCAACATGAACACCATATTGCCAGCAGCTGTAAGAGCTATCTATAATCTTGACCCTAAGTCTCTAAGAGAAATGTTCAATTATCAATTCGAAAATATATCGATTCTTTTTGTGAAAAGAGCGATAAATGTATATATATATTTATATTTTTTTATTTTTTAACTCGCTGGATACGGATAGCGCCAGACCGGCAATTGTGAAGATCTTTGGGGGAGGCCTTGGTCCAGCAGTGGACGTGTTTCGGCTGATATGATGATAATGATCATGATGATATTTTTTGAGCTTTTTCTCGGTTTTTGTATGTATTAATTAATTTAGCATTAAAATATGGTAATAACTTCCAAGTTTGCGTCCATCTCTTTGTCGGGTTTACCGTTATAAAACATTTTAATATCCACATCTACCAAAGGGATTTTAATCTCACAGATGTCGATCATCAAACGTTCGGCAATTTATTGATTACTTTAATGTTGGACAAGGCCATGCGCCTAATAGAGGAGTAACAAAACAAACAGAGAGCGCGGCCCTTGTGACGAAATTTGAACAGAATAGTACGCGTCACCCTCGCTGCTCTCTCTACTCCTTACATTCTACAAGGTCTACTATTTAGTAGATCGGGTTTTAGAAATGTGATATTTTTAATCAGTGCGGTAAGATCTGTTCTAGCCTCAATTTCTATTATTACGTCATTGAGACTTAGCCAATATTAAGCGGCATTATGTATTCTTGTTGCACACAAAGATGTCCTAGATCACACATAACCCCTTATCTGAACAGTGGTAATATGCTAAAAATGATAGCTCGCCGAAAACTACATCTTGCTACTCTGCTATTTGGTTATTGGTATTAACTGGGAATCCAGGTTATCTATATAATAAATTGACTTGGTCTCATGATCACAACTCACATAAAACTAGGGCCTCTTCGTACCTATTGATAATTCCTAAACATAGGACTAATGCGTTCCGCGGTAGTTTTCGATTCGTCGCTGGTCATATCTGGAACGTTTTATTGCCCCCTCTTCGTGCGCTGCGAACAAAACACTGCCTTAAAGCACATTTTAGGACGCATTTACTCGAAAAACAAAAAAACTAATCAATTGTAACTGTAACTTACTTAGGTTATGCACGCCGCCAGCCAAGGCCATAGAAATTACTTCCGGTCTTTTTATTATTAAACTGCCCGGATCATGTAAATATCACAAAACACGTGGCAATGATCTTTTTCTTATTAAACTGCCCGTATTCACATTCATTTATTTTTTTTTTGTTTTTTTTTTATGTTCAGTTTTACGGCTCTGGCTTCTTCGGCCTTATGAGCCTTACGTAAAATATATTATTATTTCATTTATTTTCATCATGTCAAGTAAAGTCCGTCACGTTCAAGTCATACGTAGTCCTTGTCGTACCCCAGTAAAGCAGTGGAGACTTTACTAGAGGCTTATATGGAGTTTTAGATTCAACACAGAAAATCGCAATTCACGGCAATATGGCACTTTCCTCCACTTGTGTACGTTGTCCATGATGTTATGTCTAAAAATCCACCATATTTACACATAAAAACTTGAATTTACACCAATTTTTGAAAATGAATCAATGCGCTGATGCGTCTTTTTCCGCGTTGGTGCCAAAACTCTCACGTTCATATTTATCGTAATATTTTTATACTTTGACAATTTTGATAGGTTTGTTTATTTTACTGTTAATGACTACTTACACAGCAATGACGCAATACTACGTATACGTATACGTTTTAGATGTAAACTAAGTTAAGGATTATCTGTGCTTGTTGGGAATAAACCTTATTTATTTTATTTTTTTTCCGCTCCATACTTCCATAGGCAGGAAGTCACCACCCATATGGTGGAGCCATGATTATAATAAATAATAATAAAATATGTTTATTTCGGGTGACTAATTGCGACCCATAGGCAGAAAATACAAACATAATAAAATACAAAAACAAAATTAATAATTAGAAATAACATAATAATAAAAAAAAAATAATAATAACACACACGATACTAATTGATTAATAAATATTTGTACATATAATTCAATTAAATAACGCTATAATTAGAAAGATTGAAATCACGCCTATATCCCACACTTTATGACTTGCCTCTGAGAGCAGTGCTGGATATAGGGGCAATCCAATCGATCCGCGATCATCATCAGGACAGTGTTAGAGCTGGCCCGGACTCTGCGCACCAGGGAGGCGCACCTTTTACGCATCGTAGCGTGGAAACAATCAGTGCGCGCATCCGCAAACATGCCCGAGGCGCTGCAGAAGGGGGGCAGCCTCAACACTCCCCTAAAAGCGATATTATACTGAACGCGGAGGGCACTGTAGACCCTTTGCGAATAAGTAGCCCATAGGGAACAGGTGTACAACGAGGTGCAGTATGCTCTGAAAAGCGTTATTTTTACTGCGACCGAACATCGTGCAAACCTGCGACCCAACATGTTCGCCCTTCGCGACAGCGCCCTCCGTTCCCGTTCTATGTCAGCATGATCTTCGAGACCAACCGTCACTATATGCCCTAAATATTTGAAATTATCAACCCTTTCAAGTTGAATACCATTCAGTTTTATAGGTGGTAGATATAGTGGACATCTAGCACCGGCGGTCTCAAAGACCATGTACTGGCTCTTGCTGACATTATATTTCAACCCATGGTCACAGGCGTATTTTTCACAAATCCGTATGAGCTTTCTCAAACCACAAACCACTGTGCTCCTAAGTGCGTCTAGCACTTAGGAGCACAGTGTCATCTGCTTAGGAAATGTTGTTAACACAGACATCGTCAATATGACAGCCAACACTGCGCTCACTGAGCTCGATGGTCAGTTCGTTCATGTAGAGATTGAACAATGTGGGAGATGTCAGTCCCCCCTGCCTCACGCCACATTTTTGCCGATACGGATCCGACATTGCTCCCGCCCATCTGACGCTATTAACCTGGTGCGAATACCAGTACTTGAAAATGTTTACGAGTTCACGTGGTACCTTACTGTCTTCCAGTTTTTTCCATAAGATGTCATATGAAACAGAGTCGAAAGCCTTAGACAAGTCGAGAAAACACGCAGTCTGACAGTATGCTTAAGACACAATAGTGCACTTTCTGTTGAGAGTTGTGGCCGAGAACTGATTATCGTGCAGCTTTGTATATTTTTGTTATTGTTAAATGTTCGTATATTATACACGCCGCACCGGCTAAAAGATGCGCAATATATTTAGATCTCCTAACGCAGTGAATCTTTTTGTTTTTGTTTTTCGTATTAATTTTAATCTTTATTAATTCCAGATCAACATTCTTGATATTTGCGACATTATTTTATTCTACCACCAATGGACAAACCGGTGAGTTGAAGCTGCTTTGCGATGTTTATATTCTAATACCCGTAACAATAGGTACGCTTTGCATAATGTGGATATTTCTGACAGTAGTTTATTTTTTATCTGCATATTGTTAACTATTTATGTGTCCCATACATGGTTGCTCTGGGTCTGGGTGTGCTTCGTATCCGTAAATTATATATTTGTAAAGTTCCCGCGATATCGGGGACAATTGTTTAGTGCGTCACCGCGAGTAAAGACCAAATGGACAACCAATGTAAATTACGTACGTAAAAAATAAACAATGCGTTGATCTAAAGCGTGTGTCAAGGTTTCGTTGAAAAAAAAAAGAAAAGAAATTAGAAACTCCATGAACAATGATTATGCTAGCGCAATTTTTTTTTTGTTTTTTTTTTTTAATATGTAATTGTTAAGCAACCGTAGACAACGCACGCACTATACCCCTGGATTCCGAGTTCGGTTGTATTCATCCGTTGTTAATATACTACTTACTACAACAATTTAAAATTACGCCTTAAAGGCTCAAAGACCGAGCGCATTCAAGTTTTTGTAATATTGATATGCTTCTAACTATAGTTCCGTAATTAATGTTCCATCGATCTATCTACCTCACTATTATAACCTCCAAAATGATCCCAATTTATCAATTGCCCAGTGAACGATATTGTGTTCGATTGAACTGAACTAAATAAATATATAATGTATGATGTTTCAATTATTTAAAGTGACTATAAATTTAAATAAGTCGATTGCTGAAATTGTAAATGTCAGCTGCATTATCGAATGTACGGGTTACAAAACTATCTTGAGGTGTATTTCTTATTGAAATCTAGTACTAAAAACTTATATATCCTAGTTTGTTCGTATAAAATAAATAAAAAAATAAAAAAGGTTTTTATTCACGTAGACTTTAAAAAAGCCCTTGTAAATAGTCAGAGCATGTTCGCAGTAATATATAATTAATTTATAATAATTTCTAGGTACATATAGATATTATATTTAGGTACATGGATTGTAGGAAATAATTTACAATAAGATTTTTTTTTATAACAGTAACGATATTTAGCTAACTTAAATTAAGTTATTGTCAAGGATCATGTCGTGTAGGTTTAATTATCTAAATCAGTGTTTTTCAACGTGTGGGTCGCGACCCTCAGGGGGGTCGCGCAGCCTGTTTAGGGGGGTCGCGAAGCTTCTGTAGGGGCGGATATATTTGTCACAAAATAAAATAGATGAAAAGAAAGCAACGGTTAGGGGGTCGCGAAATATGTATTTATACTAAAGGGGCCGTGTCATGAAAAAGGTTGAAAAACACTGATCTAAATTTTAGCTATATTTTTACTACATATTGTCTGAATGGTTCTGTCTATATTAAGGTACGAATTAAATGTTATCATTATGGCGGACCTTGTGTTTATAACGACGGTCGCGCTTAAATGCTACCACCGGATCCAATGCGCCCCAACTGAAAAGACCCAGCGAAACAAACTCAGCGGGTGTCTCTACTACCGGTTTCAACACGGCCCAGTTGAGACGCTCCGGCGAAACATACTCAATTGGGCATATACACGAGATTTGGTCCACTTACTGAAATTATTTAGCAGGCAAACACAATATATGCTCGATCGGTTGTCTGATTATGAACAAAATATCGGTATGTTTATGAACAAAATAAGAAAGACGAAGAGAGAAGAAGCTCAATGAGAAATGTATATTTATATTGTTGTCTTTCTTATCAGCGGAACTAAGAAGTGAGACGGATATCAATGTTTTATCTCGACAAAATAATAGTTACCTACTGTAATAATACTTATACCCAATAGAGATTTATTCCTAGACCACTTTACAAAGAAACAGTACACTTGCGACGGTAAAGCTGAGCGTAATATTTTGGTTAATCAATATTATTATTAACTTTCTAAAGCACTTTAACAGTTTTGAGCTATATAATCTTTTAAGCAATAGGTGGTCCTCGAACTTGCAAAACAAAATCAAGTCACCTTTTTTGTTCTCTAGGGCATACTAAGCAACCGAAAGAACTTACTTACTTTTTAAAAGACAACACGCTCATTAAGGTGAATCCCTGAATCGCGGGCGAATTTACAAAGATGCATTTCGCGGCAACATAGCACCCTAACTTAGAAGAACATTTTATGGGTCACACAGACAGTAGGTCTGTGCGAGACAGAACAACTAAAGAAACAGCTTTAATAATAAATATATCTTTTTTCTAGACAATGGAACGACATCTCCTATTAAAATAGCGGAAGTCACACACTTAATAGAAAATCATACTACAAGCTCAATTGCAAACGACTCTAAACCGCTACATCTTCTGGAAATCACAACAGAACTGCCTAAGCTCGTAACTCCAATAAGAGATGCAGTAAACAATGTAACGTTAAACTTAGTAGCTTTAACTAAAGCACCAGAAGACATCAAAGACAATGATACACTAGAGATACCCCCTAACGAGGATACAGTAGAAACTACAACAGAACAGCAGTTAGAACCACAAGGAGAAGTTTCAGATGATTTATTTTTAGAAAGACCACAAGGAGATATGGCTCCTTGTTCTCCACTGTTGCCTGGCGATGTAGAGTTTCAGACAGTAGATTTAATAGCAGTATACCATTTGGATAGACCTGGAACTAAAGGTGTGACAATGGTACAAGGCTCGCAAGATCTGCAGCGAGCGTACAGGATTGGTCCTACAGCGAATTTGACGTTGCCTTTACGGTAAGAAATAATTTTAATAATAAAATGATTTCGCTGTCAGATATAAAATAAAATCGTCCTAGCCGAATTTATGCAACGGCAGCTAGTATCACTAGAGATTAGCCATCTGCGCGGGACATATTATAGTGCACAAGTGTGTGCGCAAATACAGGAGCACTTTCTATTCCATCATTCTCGATGGGACCCTAGCGACACGACCGGTAAAAGGTCAGGTACAAACGGACGGCTTTGTGTGCTCTCCTAGGCACGGGGGTATAATACCGCTAACTCCCAAACTTCGGGCTGATGCTGAGATTTTTTTTCTTTTAAAACAAATGTCCTAAAACCACTTTTGGCCCAACCGGGGAATTGAACCCAGGACCTCGTTCTCTGCGGTTGAACACGCTACCGTTAGACCCACGAATAATATTACATTTGTGCCGTGTGTTCTATTACTAGTACTAGTAATAATAATAATCTGTAGGAATATGAAAATGACACTGATATACTGAGAAGGCCAGGCTATTATGGAACTGACTCCTTCGTTGGCCTAGCGGGAGCGTGTTCAGCTGCAGATAATGAGGTTCTGAATTAAAATCCCAGGTCAACCAAAAAGTGATTTTGGGATTCTTCTGTAATACACCTCTGGACCTCGTAGAGCACGTAAATCAGACGGTCCTATACCTGACCTCTGGTCGTGTCGCTGCTCCTCCTATCGGATCATGATAGTGATGGTAAATTGGGATAGTTATGCCCCTGGTTAATAAACAGAAATTCGCTACTAGAAAAGTAGGTTAGGTGAGGTTAAAACTGGAACGATAAAACGCCCCGGCTAGCACCAGACACAAATCAATCTTTTATCGGTTAAGGATACATTCGATTGAAATTGCGTTGTCATAAACATTTGATATTATGAATGTTTGAGTATTTATACATTCGATTAATTGATATTCGATTATTTGTACACGCGATTAAACAAGCTTTATAAAAAAGGTTCTTAGAAATTTAGTTTCAATGATATCAACCTTGAAAGTGGGTATTTTTGTTAGTATCTCATCATATGTACACAATAATATATGTGATACAATTGTTAGATGGTAGGGTTTATTGGCCCTACCAATATTAAATCAGATGTAAACACGAGTGATCTTTTACATTTATATATTATGTTATAACATTACACAGAAAAATACATCAACAGATTGACAAAGAAAAAGGAACATTTTGTTTCTTATTATTTTTTATATAATGAAACATTGTCAACTCATATAAAAAATAAAAATAAGATTACAAACTCATTACTTCAACAACAAAAACAGTCTTTGACCAAATCGGATACGTTCTCAAGAAAGGCCAGTTCAGAACTCGCCTAAACCGGCGAGCATGTATGAAGAATATAATGACAGATGACAGTAAGCGAGGCAAAAGAGGTGTGCAAAGATCGTGACAAATGGAAATCCGTTGTTTCTTCCTGCCTCTCTAGAAAAAAGGCGTGAGCTACTCCAATCTGCCAAATTTCTTTTATAGATTTTCAACTTTATCACATAAGCATAAGGTTCACTTTCAATTGGGGAAATTTGACAGATTGGGGTAGCTTGATGTGCTGGCGTTTGTACAATAATAGTTTTATTCCGTTCCAGCCAGGTCTTCCCCGGCGGCCTACCTCCATATTTTAGTGTGGTAGGCACATTCAACGCGCGCGGCACTCGACCCTGGAGCTTGGTCAGGGCTCGGTCTAAGTCGCTGGAGTTCTCCGTGACGCTATTGCCGGCGAATAAGAAGATTTCTATATATGTAAAAGGTTCAAGGGTCATGTTTAGTAGTTGGAAGGTAGGTTAAATAAGATTAGTTTTTTATCTACTTATTCTAAACTAGCTGTGCCCGCGACTTCATCCGTGTGTAAATTAGTTTTTTTTTTTTCAAAAATAAAAGATTTTTGTAGAATAAAAGTAGCCTAAGTTAATCCTTATTACATCAGCTACCTGCCAATAAAAGTCCCGTCAAAATCGGTCCAGCCATTTCAGAGATTAGTCGGAAGAAACAGACAGACAGACAAAAATTATAAAAAAAATATTTTGGAGTATGTACTGTATATTATTCATATACATGTAGTAAAAATCGGTTATTTCAATATTACAAACAGACACTTCAATTTTATTTATTTGTATAGATTAATAGAATTCCTAACATTTATAGATGGCGATGGATAATATATTTTATCACTAAGGTGGAGAAGTCCCACGTTCATTAAATCTTTTGCTCTCATTAAACTCTTGTAGCAACAAGTTACCACGTATTGTGCATTAGTAAGAGTGAGAACTTGATATAAGTAGGAAAATAAATTTTAATAAAGGATTATAGCACTTATGCATTCTATAATAAATTTAAATCTAGTCTATACGTCCTTGGCTTTTACCACATTATGCAATTAATAATAATAATATCCTGGGACATTTTTACACACGGTCATCTGATCCCAAACTAAGCAGACATGATATCCAGATATCTGCTATACTACATATACTTGCTGTGTAGTGACGGAATAGAATATCATCACCCCATCTCATCCCGTGGGGGGTGCAGATATTGTCTGAGGGAATACCTACCAGAGAACGGGCAGCAGCGTTTTTCTGTGAACTATGACCATCAAACTGCCATTGCCAACCCGTCAGCCAAGCGTGGCGATTATGGCATATTCCCCCATTCTTTGGGGAGGCTTTTGTCTAGCAGTGGACATACTTTGGCTGACATAATGACATATACCTACTACGTTTCTTTTGTAAATACATACTTAGGTATATCACTACTATCTATCACTCACGACAAAATGTTCATGCACATAAATATCTGTCCTGAGTGGGAAGCAAACCCACGCCTTGCGTTGTGAAAGGCAAGTATTTACCAACCATACCAAGCGACCGTCAACTGAATTGTCTCGGGGTAGAATTCTTCTCATCCTACATTTTATCTAACATCTGGTATAGCCAATGTCCAGTCCTCCGGACAATCTTTATGAACTTTATTTATTTATTTAAAGGCTTACCAACTAAATACATACACAACATTAAACAACAATCTTTGATACAATTTTAAATCTTGCATGCATCTAAATTAAAGGAAAGCACGGCACTCTTAAGTTTACGAAAGTACATCATTAAAACTAAGTAGGTGTTTTAAGATTTATCATCCATGATATCAAATTGTAAAAAAAAAAATGTTTTTATGTTTGTTTTGTTTTGGAACAAATTTGGAACTTTGTTAATTAAATAATGCTATTATACATTATTATTAAATATTTTTTTCTTAAATAAATATAATTTTCTAGCGAAAATATCAAGGTCGCAACTGTGAAATAATTCATTGCATCTTCTGAGGATATAAGAAATAGGTGCATTGTAACCGTAATTGTTTCGACTGTATTTGATTGAAAAAGGTTTATAATTATGAATTCTAGCGGAGGGTCTGGGCACATTTATATCCAGGTATTATATAGTATTTATCCAATCGAATAAGTAGTAATTTAGAGTGAGTTTGCATCATCTCGTTGGAACTGCTGGTTCATACAATTAAGTGGGGAGACGGCTGCTAACATTATTTTATTCACACAGCAATTACCTCGTAAATTAATTTGACCAACAAGATTGTTCGTTGCCAAATGTCATCTTCGGAAATTATATACTCCGAACTCTTTTGGGAACAAGGAGTTTGGACATGTTACGTGTCTTTCAAAGCACTGAGATATTCTGAAATTTAATCACTTCAGTCACCCACTTAAAGAATATTGAGGTGCAAAATCGGCCCATTGTGAACTTAAGTCTCGGTCGCGTGTACAAACGGAGCAAATTTGTGAAGTAAACTTGATTGCAGTCTTTGAAGCATATACGTATAAGAGAACAAAAATATTAATTGTCCTTGTATTGCTCGCTATGACAAAACAACGCATTGCAATAGCGAGCACATTTGAAGTTCAGTGGTACATCAGACGTGGTAAAGCCAGAAGTTAACGATTTATTTTTTGACAGCTCTTCGAGCCAGGCTGGCACAAGTTACATGCAGCGGTGAACAACGACACGGTGCATGTAGCTGTCGACTGTGTTGAGGTGAGAGAACAAGTCCTTACGACGCGGCGACGCCGCGACGACGGTGAAGACTAAATATCTTTTATTTGCTTACAACAAAATACGCAAAATCTCGCAAATACTAACAATCTCGATCTCGCATATATTTAAGCTATATTTCGTGACTTCGTTTTAGTTAGAAGATATTGACACTTTACCGTCGTATTGAATTTGAATATTCGTGAGTGCAAGGGCTACTGTTTTAAGTAAATTTGTTTCATTAAAATGTAGATGTATCAAAACGAAACATAGTACCGAGAAATAAACATAAACTTCATTTACCACAGTGCAAGCTAGAATTATTTAAAAGGAACTCATATGTAAATGCGATAACGGTATATAACAAATTACCAAACAGTTTCAAAGATCTTCCTTCACCCAGGTTTAAATTAAAAATTACACAATGGTTAAAAGATAAATGTTTTTACGATCTGGAAGAATATTTAACGCATCGCGGTGTATTTGGACATTATAAATATTGGTATATACCTTACAAAATGATTAATTATTTACAATGTTATTAAATTAAAATCAATTGACATTTTTTATTATTTCATTATTATTAATATCACTGAATTTGACATAGTATTATTAATGGGACCGTGACATCAAATAATTAGTTATGACATATTCAAAAATTAGTAATGAGTTGCTTGCTTGCAAAATATTAGAATACTTACTTACTGTTTAAAAGCCAAACATTTGCACACCAAAACAGAAAGGTAGAATGTAAATGGACCATTTTAATTTAAGACCATACCCTGAATTTTTTGATTTGATTTGATTTGAGTATAGTTTTCTCATTTTCTTCGGTTGTATGTATGTTGTGTGTGTTTAAACCTAAAGCTCGGTATGTATTTTGTTTAGTAAGAAAAAAACTGTTGATATCTTTACAAAATTTGGTTGACGATTTCATGTATGTGATAAATTGCTGTGTGGTGAAGGTGCCGCGGCGGCGAAATTTAGAACAACATCGCCCCATCTCATCCCGTGGGAGGCGTAGAAGTGCACCCGAGGGGATATTTACCAGAGGATGGGCAGCAGCTTATTTTTGAGTACTATGACCAACTTACTGCGATCGCAAACATGTCACGCGTGGTGATTTTGGCATATCCTCCCAAGATGATTCTTGGCTTTTGTCCAGCCGTGGTGGGAGGTTTTATACAATGCAAACGTTGCATATGAGGAAGTAAATAGTATTTTCTCTGTAAGTCAACAGTAACACAAAATAATATATCATCCTAGCCCCAAACTAAGCAAAGCTTGTACTATGGATACCAGGCGACGATATACATATTTATATAGATAGATAAATACTTTAATACATAGAAAACATCCATGACTCAGAAACAAATATTCGTGCTCATCACACAAATATTTGCACTTACCGGGATTCGAACCCAGGACCACCAGCTTCGTAGGCAGGAGCACTACCAACTAGGCTACGGTGACCGTCAAATTAAAAGAACAAAAGTCCATTTTGAAATCTAACAAAGAAGCCCTTACGTATGATATTCCAAATGACCATCACTAACAATTTTTCAAGAAAGTTACATTATATTTAAAACATTTTCATTTTCTGTAACTTATCTAGAACTAATAATAATAATTATTATTAAACTCTTTATTGTACACCAAAATATTATTCAGTACAAGAACAATACACATTCGAGAGAACAGTACAATTGGCGGTCTTATCACTAAAATGTGTAATTTTAATTGTAATTTTAATTTTCAAGTCAGTAGAGGCTGAGATATACTGCTGTGATTGAGAACAGATTCGTATTAGGTATATGGGTTTAACTGCACGCACTATTTGACTGCACGTGTGGCGCAGCGGTTAAGACAGTCGCCTAGCCGCTTCGTATCCCGGGTTCGATTCCCGCGCCGGACAACTATTTGTGTCACCCATAAATAGATGTTCTGATTCTGAATTTAATTTGTATACGTCAATTATATATTTGTAAAGTACACCGCGACAGGGATTAGATTGTCATTAAAAAAAAAAACTACTTAAGTGACCCATATACAGTTGTTTGTTGAGTCTGGATGTGATTTGTGTCCGTCAATTATATATTATGAATAGAATAAAATGTCAGAAAACGAAGCGAAAGATGTGCAAGGATTGTGATGAATGGAAGTCCGTTGTCTCTGTCTACCCCTCTGGCAAACAGGCAAGAGCCTATATATGTATGTATGTAAAAAATATTAGTAAAGTACCCTGCGACACACGGATGAACTTCCCTAGTCATCTAGGTAATTTTAATGCTTAAATATTGTTTGCAGCTGAAGCCGGAAAGGATAGGAGTCCATGATGTAACCAACGCGACCTATCTTACAATAGTCACAAATGACGACGGAAAACCAGCACCGGTAAGTTTCTTAGGCAATGCAATATTCAATTATTTAGTGTAATTTAATCAGGCGGCTCAAGGTCAAATAAGACTCAAGTGCAAGTAAGTGTTCTGACATATCTTTCTACTATATACGACAGTGTGAATATCAAGATTCTAGCAGACGAGCCCTTTTTAATTGCTTTTGGGTTAAGTCATGATTTCGTATAAGAACTTCGTGCGTGACAACGTACCTCAAACGTACGTTTTAAGAAATAAAAATTTAAATAAAGGATTCCTACTGAGTTTTCTGGCAGTGTTTCTCAGTAGCTGCCACGTCATGCACTGCACGGTAGAGTAAAATAAAATCGACGATTCCACACAAATGTACCTAATATTTTAACGGAATAAATGACTTTTGATTTTGATTTACACATTTTTATAACAATTTTGGTAAGATAAGATATTTTATTTCGCAAATATGGGTACAATACATGGTGTTATACATTATACAGTTCAGCCATATTTTACCATAAGGCATGCGAAAGGTACAAGACCAATAACAAACGCCTAAAAACAAAGACGAACCACTTTACATATTCAATATACAATATATCACGTAATTACATTACAAAAAATAAATAACCATAATCAAACAAATGCATTATTTTGTTCTGAAAAGTATTCAGAGATATTGTAATAAGCTTTTTTTACTAAGAAGTTACTTATTTTTTTCTTAAATAAAGGTACGCTTAATGCCTTCCAAGATATCGGTAACTTGTTGTAAATGCATGGGGCCATGCAGAAAACACTCTTACGCATGAGTGCTGTATTTGCGGTCTGCAGACATAGCTTGCTATTGTCGCGTCTGTTTCATAATAAGTATAATAAGTAATAAGCATTGTTTTAATATTTCCAGATAGATCTTCAATGGTTGTCGCTGAGTTGTGACCGGTACAACCTGACCAGAGATACTTGTGATGAAATAGTAAGTATGCCGCGTAAAAGCAATATAATTAAAAAAAAATCGACAAATAGTCTTGAATCGGTGGCCAAAACTGATTTGGCGCGAATTTTGGACACGACTCTTTGACATTTCATAGGAAACTTTTAGGAATACATGTGATAATAGTATTTTAGCAAGCGATGAGATTGATCGAATAGTCAAATTACACTTAAGACATGTTGTAACTTAATATATATGACTATCTAATACATTTGAGTTGGCAAGACTAGGAGCCGACTCAAAGAAGTCGGACAGTTAAGGGCCGCGTGTCTGCATCGCTATAAACGCCCGTGAACGGCGCGCTTAAAAAACGTGGTCTGAACAGGCTCTAAATTATCACGACTTGAACAGTTTCCGTTAATAAATATGAAAAAACTTTCTTTTTTATAGGACCAGCCACAGTATATAATAGCGACTCCTCCAACAAATGTAAGTTCGTCTTTATTTATATTTTTGAACTTTCACTAAAGATTATGGTGCTTTCCCTTTTAATATTAAAACTGAAACAAACTCAAAAAATAATAACTGTAGACTAGAGTTATGGCTGATGACAAAGAAAGTCGTCACCTCATCTCATCCCGTGGGGGACGTAGAAGTCGTCCCGAGGGAATTTCTCCCAGAGAACGGGCAGCAGCGTCTTATCTGTACCATAATATCTAGGGACAATCTAGGGACAATGTCAGATCATCCTGGCCCCAAAACTAAGCAAAGCTTGTACTATGGGTACCAGACGACCATATACATACTTATATAGATAGATAAATACTTATAAACATGGAAAACATCCATGACTCAGAAACAAATATTCGTGCTCATCACACAAATATTTGCACTTACCGGGATTCAAACCCAGGACCACCAGCTTCGTAGGCAGGAGCACTACCAACTAGGCTACGATGACCGTCATCACCATTTCTACTATGACCATCATACTGCGATCGATAACCCGTCTGCCAAGGGTGGTGATTATGGTATATCCCTCCAATTGCTCACACCTCCATTGTTGAAATCTTTTCGGTAGGCCTTTATTCAGCAGTGGACTTCATTCAGCTGACGTGAAGATGATGAGAGCATAGGCACAAGTTTTGATCGGTAATAAAACAGCTTAGAAAATATTACACTAATCAAAATTAGTAGAAAGTAATAAATTACAATAACGCGGGTGACGTTTTGAAGAAGAGTTTCTGATGGAGCTGAAACATACCAGCCCGTACACGAGTAATAATACTAATAATGACCTGGGATATTATTTACACACGGCCATCGGCGATCCCAAACTAAGCAGAGCTTGTAGTATGGAAACCAGATAACTGATATACTACATATACTACTTTTATTTTTGTTAGTAGGTACATACTTATATAGATAATTACACCCAGATTCAGGACAAACAGACATGTTTATGCACACAAATATCTGTCCTGGGTGGGAATCGACCCACGACCTCCAGCGTGAAAAGTAAGCATTTGCCAACCACGTCAACAGACTTGATTAGTGATCTAGCTTTATCTGACACTCCTGTCACTTTACTATAGTTAAGTGGATTTATAATGTGTGTTGTGTGCGTAAGATTATTTCATTATCAAGAGCTTTAGTTTTGGGATTCACTGTACTAATTGCGTGGAAAAGGGGTCACCAAAACGTGGGTGATATCCTGCTAGTGCCCTAAGGTTAAGATTGTTCATCACTGCGGGCTTTGTTTGCGTCTTTCTCTAGTGACTGATAACGGTATTGAAATCCTGGCTTCAAATTCCAGATTGGGTAAAATAACTCATTGAAAGTTTACTGCCAAAAAAATCTCAGTAGGAGTCTGGAGTCAGGAAGTGGATAGTGTTACACTTGTGCACTATAATAGGTACGATCTGTTGGTTGTATTTGCCCAGGAGGATAATTTTACTATTATTTGGACTACCTGACGACGACTTTACGCGTTCATCGAGTTCGGTAGCTCATAGCTTATCATGTTGGTTGAAATTGCCCAGGAGGACAATTTTACCATTAGCTAGGCTACCTGAGACCTAGCTTGTTTGGGAGCTAATTTAACACAAATTTGAATACTTTTATGAGTGGGTAGGTTTGGTAGATCATGGCTTATCATGTTGGTTGAATTTGCCCAGGAGGACAATATTACAATTAGCTAGACTACCTGGGAGCTAGCTTGGTTGGGAGCGAATTCACCACAAACTTGAAAACTTTTCAAAAGTGGGTACGTTCGGTAGGTCATGGCTTATCATGGCATAAATTTAAAATAACAGTGTCTTGCTTCAGCTTAAAAATGTTGTTTTTACCTTTCAGTTTGACGTGGATTCTTCAGGAATATTTCAGCCATCATCACCGGTGTGTAACACCACGTGTCCACCTGTAAGTAACACCATTACCACAGACCTAAAATTTTCTATGCAATATGAGGCCAAGGTTATTCAGTATATTTATTTTACTACACATCGCACATTGCGTTGACCGCCTCGCTAGCGTATAGTAATTGTGTTGAACCGTTAATAATAACACTGGTATTAACAATAATAACTGGCGTTGGTCCCCCGACTGCGCCAAAATTGTTTTTAAGATTTTCATGACAACAATATTCTCAGTAGGTACATGTGCGGATTAGTTTCTGTCTGATGAGACATGAGCAACACTTGTTTTAAAGTTTTTGTTTTCAAGTTAGGTACCTTTAGCCTATACTTATGTATAATGTATAAATAAGGCAGAAGTATAAGAATCGAGATATAATATATTGCAACACGCTTTTGAACAATGTATCTTATCTGAAGATTCACAACCCTACACCGCTATTACTACGCATATGTACGTTTGCTTACAGACGTACTCAGAATGGTTTATCATGTATACCGGAAAAATTCCAAATGATTATGGAGGAGACGCTGGGCAACGTGCCAGGTTGTGTGGTATTTTCGAATGACATTTGTGTTACAGGGTTGGACCAATTTCAGCATAATATAAAAAATGTAAATAATTTAGAAGTCCATAGGGGAAAATATTCATATTTGCGATTTACACGACCTCTAGCTTTGCAGTAACTGTCACTGACCTCTACTCTCGGGGCTGCAGTGGCAGTACGAGATGTGTCCTCTACTGCCACAATGTGAAAATTGAGTGGTTCCGAAATAGTATACCTTTTACGTAAAAATAGACTTTAGTTTAGACTCAAAGATGGGACCCACCTTACCTTCATGAATAGGTTAGACTGATTCATCCTGTTTTCAGCCCACATCATAAGTTTATTGGGAATTTGAAAAAGGATGACGGAAACACCCAGTCTTGTGCAGGAAAAATATAACTCCCTGCCAAAGCCACGATAAAATAAATTGAGCAATTAGCAAACAATCAGTTTGCGGCAAACGTGAATACATACATTTAAATACATAAATCATATATACACTTCTACTAATATTTTTTATTTCAGGGCCCCAGAGGACCTCCAGGCCGAGTTGGAGAATCAGGACCACGAGGCTTCACTGGCATTCCGGTAAGAACTTTACCATCCTGTTGTGATATGAAAGAAGTTTTGGCATGATTTTCGTGAATATTTGTTATTGGAGTGTTAAGTAAATTATACCGCTTGTTACACTTTGAGATTGTCAGTAGATTGTCAGTATATGAATTAGATCTTATTGTTTTAAATGTTGTTGAATTTAGAATAATGAATATTTGGCATAATCCTCGCTTTATCTTTGTAGTTGAACCGATAATATTTCTTCTACTGAAAAGCTACTGAGAAGCTGAAAAAATTAAGGTACAGGAATAATTAAAAATGTGTCTCCACTAATTAACACTGATGCTCTCACCGGTCTGTAAGTGATTGGCGAGGTTAAGCAACTAGACTGGCGGTCAGTCCATAAACAACCAAAGTGGTTTAACTTCTGAGCATCACCGCGCTTCGGGGACCACGTTAAGCTGTCCGTCCTGGTTGTAGCCATTAGACAGTCATTAAGCTATGTCCGCGCCTATTGGGCGGCTTGAACAACTCTCATAACAGGGTAACCACTGCCCATACGATAAGTACCTAAGTAATTACACAATATGTTGTTGATTGTATTAAATAAACTAAAAATAGTCTTTTAAGAGTTGAAGAAGTATGATCGATATTTCAAAGTTGAAGCTTGTAAGCATCAGTAGATATGCAACCACGGTGTTAGTGCAAACGTTTGTTCCTGAAAGGAAGGACACTTGGCACAAGTGTGTCAATGCGGGTCAAGTCTCATAATTTGTTGGTATTATTTATTTGTATCAAAGGTGGACCAACAATCTTGTCAGGGTCCCGGGAAACAACTGGAAGCGGGCAGCCGGAGACTGGCAATTGTAAATATCCTTGGGGTGGTTTATGTCCAGCAGTGGACGTCTTTTGGCTCACACGATAATGATGATGATTTATTTGATTAATTCAAATAAATCATCATCATTGTAAGCTTGTGCTGTGCTGTTAACTGCAAGCTCGTGTGAGCCAAAAGACATCAATTCTTCGCAACATTACATAAAATTTGCAATAATTTGTATTCTTTCCCAGGGTATTCGAGGCAGTTCTGGTCCACCAGGCATTCCAGGAGAACCTGGCTTCAAAGGAGATAAAGGAGACCCTGGTCCTCCAGGGGCTATCGTCAATGTGAGTATAGAACAAGTAATTACAATTAAATTAAGGTGGAAAGTAGTAGCAAATCAGCATTGGATGTGTACTCCTACTTGGTATTTGATACCTACTTTTCTGTTTCTTTTAATCTTTCTCCTTTCACTGAACTTGTTACATCTTTTACCCGTTTTCATTTCGTACAACTCTTGTCCATTCTAAGGTTTTCTGTAAGAAATAAAACAGCGATAAGACCGCCCATTGTACATTATTATGCTACTATTTGTGTTCTATTTTTGTAATTCATTTGGTGTTCAATAAAGAGTATTGTATTTTATTGTATAGATTTGTCTTATTCAGGTCATAGAAAAAATAATTGATCTCATAATATTTTATTATGACCGGCGACTTAGGCGGTAAAATATTATTAATCCAAAACCAGGGGAGGGTTTTGGATTAATAATATTTTTTCGTTGAATCTCTGGTATCAGTTTTATATACGTTGATATATGTACCTTACACTGTGTAAGAATGTAATACTTTCTATTTCAGGCGTCAGGACCCGGGTTTGTGGGACCTCCAGGAGAGCCAGGTCGACGAGGTCTAAGAGGAGAAAAAGGGAATCCTGGCGAAAAAGGTAACAGCAGCCTCTTGTCTTACCATCCTACTTAACAGTTGACAGCTGTCAGTTGAATAGTGAATTCTATCTCCGTATATTTTAAATTTGTAAAAATACTTATGTGATAGTAAGACTGCTTTAAACGTGTTCGACCGCTGAATATTGTGAAAGTGAAGTACATATACTGTTCGTAACATTCTGTGCTGCAAAAAAGATGTGAAAAATCGACATTGAAGTTTTAACGTATCCTACTCATAAAAAACTATGTAAGTGGAGTGATTACTTAAGACACCAACACTTAACAGTTTAAAATACACTTGAAAGCAATGAGCCGTGACTGAATAATGTGCTAAATAATTATAAATATTTGACAATACTCAAAATATCATAATAAAAACCGTTTGGCAAATTATTTCGAATCCATTGTTTACATCTACTGCAGTGACGTTATGAGTCATGCTCACGATGAATGAACTAATGAACGACCATAGACAATAACACGGGAAGCTTAGCTCGACTTTGGTGTTGCCAGTTAATCGTAGAATCCGTGAAATATTGGAAAGAGAATATAGTTGAAAAATTTTAACATAATGGAAAACGTAACGATTCGAAAGATTAATTTGAATTCGCCACGTAGTGACATTTCTTCACAAACTGATGACAGCAATTACGAAGATACCAGTCCCGTCAGTCCTGTATCGATGAATTGTACCCTTAGAAGCTCGGCAGATCTAAGTGGCGCAGAAGATCAACTTATTGTACTTAAATTAAAAATGGAACAAATAGTAATGGAACTAGATGGGGCTCACATGGAAATTGACAGTTTGAATAGGGAAAACATTGACCTAAAAAACGAACTGAAGGAATGCAAATCAAAGCTAGCAGCATTTCAAAAAACTTGTTTGCCTGAAAAGCAGATTCCTCATTTACCGATTCCAAATACAAATTCCCGCGACAGCACTGGGAAGGATAATAACTGTAAAAACAACGTGCAAGATGCAAACACTTCGCAAACCATTCCTGTTCTCATAGAAAATAAGCAAAACCATGTTATAAAAAATAAAAGTTTAGACGTTATTTCAAAAACCTATAATATAAAAAGGATTTGTTTGATTAGTTGTAATAAAGATAATAACATACTGAATATCTGTGAAAATACTTTCACAGAATTTAACTTTTGTCACTATAGCATGCCTCACGCAGGTATCAAACAACTGTTTGCCAACATAGGTCAAAAAATAAACAATTTTACCAAGGATGATTTTTGCGTTGTGTATATTGGGGAGCGAGATTTTGAAATGTCTAATAATTACAAGGAACTGATTGGCTACATAAGATACGAACTCGAAAAAACAAAAAATACTAATGTAATTTTATGTTTACCAAATTTTAAACTGAATAATAATTGTACAATATTTAACAAGAGAATTGAATTGTTTAACTATTTGTTAGGCAATGACTCTGAAATTTGTAATTCTATTTATATTTTTGATTCTAATAGTTCTTTACAATACAATTTTAAAATGTTTTGGCGATTTAATTCCAAGGTAAATAATATAGGTATGGCCAAGATTTTCCAAGATCTATCACTATTTATAAATCATCATCATCATCATTACAGCTAAATGAGTCCACTGCTGGACAAGCCTCCCTCAAGAATCGTCTTGGGGGGAGATGCCATAATCGCCACGCTTGGCAGGCGGGTTGGCGATCGCAGTAAGATGGTCATAGTACTCAGAAGGAAGCTGCTGCCCATCCTCTGGTAGATATTCCCTCGGGTCGACTTCTACGCCCCCCACGGGATGAGATGGGGTGATGATATTCTGATTCGGATATTTGTCGCCGTCACCACACAGCAGCACAGCATTTTATAAATAATTATATAATATTAGATATTAATCAGCTTAGAAGCACTACTAGCGATATTACAACAGACAGTGCTCTTCCTAGTAAACGACAACCAAAACGGGGTACAATACCGCACTACTTCAAAAGGGTAGATTTAAATAGCAATATAAATAATAATTTTCGCCTGTAAGTTTACAATGTTTACTATAATGCACCAAAATATAGCTGGTGTACTAAACAAAATTGATTATGTAGAGAATGTACTAGAAGAACTACATAATAAACAGAAAAGAATACATATATTATGCTTATGTGAAACATTTATACAAAAGGGTAGCGAAAGTAATCTTAACATAAAAAACTATACAGTAGCTGCAAATTATTCTCGTGAAAGGCAAAAGAGAGGTGGTTCTTGTATATTACTTGAGAACAGCATTGCTGACTATAAAATTCTGAATATTTGTGAACAATTGGCTGCACCTTTCTCATTCGAATGCTGCGGAATAGAAATACCTTCTTATAAGCTCGTAATAATCAATATTTACAGAATACCAGATAGAACTCTAACTAGTACGTTTTTAGATAAACTCGATAAACTGCTTTATCACATTACTACAAAAAAATATGGTTATAAAATAATTGTTACCGGAGATTGGAACATTAACACCTTAACCAAGAATTTAATTACGAAAGAGCTGCTTAGCATTCTATACAATAACAACCTAGATCCACATATCACTAAACCAACACGACAAACCTCTTGCATTGATCAAATTGCTAGTAATGTATATAAACCTCACATAGATATACATTATCTAGGGCTATCTGACCACGAAACTGCCCAATCGATATCATTTAAGGTTAAAAGTAAAGACTTAGCTTCGGAGTATATCGTGGAAAAGAGAGACTACAGTAAAGTAAATATAAATAAGTTTCAGGAATGTATGTCTGATTTATCATTTTCAGAAACATATGATACAGTAGAAACAAATGAATCTTTCCAAAAATTTCATGATATGGTAATCTTATTTAATAAACTCTGTTTTCCAATCAACCTAATAAAAATTAGTCGAATAAGAACCAATCCAAAATGGATAACTAACGGCATCAGATTATCTTGCGCTTATAAAAGGAAAAAATACCTTAACCTTTTGCGGAACAAGAAAAATATTGGTAAAAACCACCTAGACTATTCGAAATACAGCCATATATTGAGAAAATGTATTTACAAAGCCCATCAATTACACAATCATAATGTGCTAACCAATGCTAAAAATAAATGTAAGGCTACCTGGAACATAATAAAAGAAAATGTTTACAATCCAACCATTATGAATAAAATTGATCACATTAGTATTGATGGTACTCATATAAGTGACCCACAGCTCATAGCCGAAACATTCAATAATTACTTTATTGGCATTCAAAGTTCAGAAAGCAAACGGTGTACTGTTGAGTTATCTAATTTAAAAAATAATGTTAATAGCATGTTTTTACAACCCACTAATACTAATGAGGTGTACAGAATTATTATGTCCCTCAATAACAGTAAATCTGTAGGTTACGATGAATTGTCTACAAATATAATAAAATCTTGTGCCAAATACATATCTGGCCCATTAAGTCACATAATAAACCTGTCGTTTGAAAATGGTATATTTCCGGAAGGTTTAAAAACCTCAATAGTTAAGCCCATATATAAAAAAGGAGATAGCTGCTCATTAAATAATTATAGACCAATTACATTGATCCCAGTGCTTTCAAAAGTATTTGAAACTGCAATGCTTAGGCGATTAAATGCGTTTTTAAGTAAATTTAACATACTTCAAGAGCAACAATATGGGTTTCGAAAATATAGCTCAACTACATTGGCATGTTTTCATCTAATGAAATACATAACTGAAAGCATAAATAATAAAACACCAATCGCAGCCATATTTCTCGACATGTCAAAAGCTTTTGACTACGTAGACCACTCTGTTTTGCTAAAAAAAAATACAAATATATGGTATTAGAGGTAAAGCACACGATTGGCTAAAAAGTTACTTAAACAATATAATACAATGCACTGAGGTAACACACATCTCGGGTTCAAAAACGATGGAAAAACATAAATCTGCCTATAAAATCAACAGCCGTGGAGTACCTCAAGGAAGTATACTGGGACCATTACTGTTCCTTTTATATATAAATGATTTGCCCAATGCCCTACTCTATAAATGTATTTTATTTGCGGATGATACAACTTTAATAGTTCAACAAAAAACGCCTAGTACATTTAATAATGACTTAAATACTGCCTTACTACAAACAATTAATTGGCTAGAAGCAAATAATCTAAAGATTAATTTAGGCAAAACACAAGTGGTACAATTTAATACATACCATGGCTTGGATTGCCTTTTAAATATAAGTTATGGTGATAATGAAATAGAATCAGTTGAAAGTGTAAGGTTTCTGGGATTCATTTTGGACAAGCATTGTAGTTGGAAACAACATATAGATTATGTATGCAATAGACTGGACAAATTTATTTTTGCTCTACGTAGGTTACGTCACATCTCAACCAGGCAAACAGCCTTAAATGCATATCATGGGTATGTGTCTTCCATTCTGAGCTATGGCTTGATGCTGTGGGGGAATTCCGTAGAATTCGAGAGAGCATTTAAAGTCCAAAAGAAATGCATAAGAGCTATTTGTAATAAACATTTCATGGAATCTTGTAAACCGCTCTTTAAATCTCTTAAGATTCTTCCTCTGCCTTGTCAGTACATAAAACAAACATGTATATTTGTCAAACAAAACCCGAAACAATTTGAATGGAAAACTACATCTCGAGGTTTCATCAAGTTATGCCTACCTATGATCAGGCTAGAATACTACAGACGCAACAGTTATTGTATGGCCATTAGATTGTTTAATAAGTTACCGGAACCAATAAAACATCTACCACTCACTAATTTCAAAATGCATATTACTCGCTGGCTTTTGGATAAATGTTTCTACACCGTCGAGGAGTATCTGAACTACACAGGACGCAGTAATTTGTAAATATTTGATTGTTAATGTGATATATTACTTTGTTTCTTAAATAATGTGTTAATAATTTAATTAATTGTATTAATATATTTTGTATTGTAGCTGAAATGTTATATTTACACGCCGAGAACTCGGCAGAATGTGATTGATCCATCAATATTCTTGTAACAACTTTTATGTATACTCATATTCAGTAAATAAATGATTTGAATTTGAATTTGAATATAAGAGCTAAGCTTTATCGCTGGGGCTTGCTCCATTCTCAACATCTTGAAGCTTCTTGATATGACTTGCCTTCGGCTTTGTCTTTTATTTGATATATGTGTATACAAGTTTTGGAGTATGAAAATATAAAAATGAATTAACGAATAATATTTTTACTTAGAGAGCACAAAAAGTCGGAAAAAGTTTAGAGCTGTACTTCTTTCCGATTGTGTCAACTAGTTGACCCAATGGAGTATGAGAGTATCACACAAAGTAAAGTTCTTCTTAGTACGTAGTAATATTGTGTGAGGCATCTACGGAACCTTACCGTACGTGTGTACCGACATACACTTGACCGTTTTTATGTTTCAGGAGATCCAGGTGAAGCTGGCTTGGTGGGTTTAGCGGGGCTCCCTGGAACGAATGGTGAAAATGTAAGTTATAACCCAACACAAAAGCGTTCACTATACTCCTATATATGGAATAAGAGGAAAGTTTAATTAAGTCTTACTTAATGAATCGAAAACAAATTACAGTCATCAAAAAAATTCTGCAGTGAAAACAAAACGGAAAACAACTTATAAATGAGATACTAGAACATTAAAATATGTAGTCCCACAAGGGACTACACTAGGTCCTTTGTAATACATAATTTACATCAATGACTCTCCGTCTGCAACAAAATTTCTAATGATTATGTTTGCCGACGACAGTACAATTGTATTTGCAGTTACAAAATAATGAATATATTTTTATCTCTTTCATGTTTTCTCTCTTTCTCTTACTTTTATAATTAATTTGTAAGTCATCTCAATTTGTCCGCGACGTATATTATATTTACGGTAATGGTCCGTGAGAATCACTCGGCACCATCAGAATTACCAGCGCTGGAACAATATAATGCTCTAGCAAATGTTCAGATGGATATTTCGCTCTTGCACGGATAATAAGTGTCTTTGTTTTTATTTTATTTCCCTTTTTATGGTTATCTTGTAGTTTGTTGCCTGTGCGATTTTCTGAATACATCGTTTTCTTCTTGTTCTTCTGCTTATACATGTGTGGTAATTTAATACTTTGTCGTAATCTGAATAACTTGTCTTCTTTAAACGTTAGAGTTAATTTAATAATGTATTTATTCTAAATGAATAAATAAACCTTTTGTAGAGTAACAATCATGCGTAGGCCTTGTGCTTGTATTCTGATGTAATAGTCTAAAAGCTAGTTTAAGCTGGAAAGTTTTTCCTCATGATTATCTGCTAAAGCGTCCAAATTTACATATCCTATGCTAGTATGAGTGGAGAATATTTGCTTAACTATTCTAATTTCCAGGGTCTATCAGGACCTCCAGGACCAGTAGGACCCCGCGGCGAGCGTGGTCCACCAGGGCTCCCTGGGACCGTTACCAACTTGAATGTATCCCGTGTCACAGGTATTACAGCATTCTTTCATATTCTTGTCTTCCTCTCTTTTCTGACAGGATAAACTCTCGGTCTAATCCTTTGACGCTAGTTACTAGAATTAATCGAACAGACCCTAAAACTCAGTGAGAACCAGTAAACAACATTTTTTTACAATTTCAAAAACGTCTGTTAAATTACAGATACAGTTTACCATTATACTGGACTGTAGGCGTAAGTTTTTAATGGCTAATCTTTATTAATTTACTATTTATTAGTACCAATGAGTAATGTTACCTAATATAGAGCATTTAAACTTGAAAATTCTTTTATTATTTATTATTATCACATTGTGTTCAACACAACGGCCAAACTAGGTAAATATAGTATTTTCCGACCTTCACAACTACCGGCCCTGCGCTGCCCGCATCCAGTCGCATCCCGTGACTAACGATCTTACAAACATACTACATTTACTACTTCTAAAACACCAACAACCTCGCAGTAGTAGATAGTTAGCACCATAAGCAATAACTTTTGTTCTACAACTTTTGATATTTTGTTAGATTTTATTGTCATACATAAATAAGTATTAATTTAATTTCCCGCTTGAATGTTTATAACTCTACGAGCATCGCAAAGAGGCGCACAGGCGAGTTTGGCGTCGTCCTTTCGTTTATGAATGAAACATAGACCTACAAAAGTCGCAACAGTACAACAACAACTTTTAAAATCTCTTTTTTTGTTATGTACTGAGTTAACTCCGAACTCGTACAACAAAAGTTGTTGCTTATGTTATTAGTAATTCACTACTGCGAGGTTGTTGGTGTTTTACAAATAACCCTGTATATACAACATGTAACTTAATTAACGCACATCCAGAAAATAGTTTGTTCAGAATCGTTTACAGAATGGATTTATATCAGTTTTAATATAGGTAATTTTTTATTCCACAATAATTAAAACTACGGAAATTATTGTCATATTAACCGTGTACAGTTAAAACAAATTGAAATGGACCGTAAGTCAACGTGATGAGACTTTTAAAATCGCAGTTTTATTTGTATTCATACAAATTCCATCATTCAATACAAAATAAAGAAAAAAAAAATTATTCCAAGAAACTAATTTAGTAAATTACAATGCATATACATGTTGAATTAAAAATTCAGTGTATGTATTATAATGGTTACAACATAATATTCTAATTAGGATGTTTGAGGGTGTGCGTAAATAACGTTACAAGTTGTATACAAATAAATTATAAATGGTTATCTCGATTGAAAGGACCTAAGGGCGAAAAAGGAGCTCCAGGCAGAGACGGCAGAAATGGGGAATTAGGACTACGAGGACTCCCTGGCCACGATGGAGTTCCGGTAATTCTTTTGTCTATTCTTTATCCAACTCAAATATAGATAACATAATAAATTTGTTTTCCAATATCTCTTTTTCTTCTTAAATGGGATTTAAACCTACTAATCTCGGTTTTGCTGTTGAATACAAATTGTAGCCGGTATCATCGGACACACAACCCTTCTCACATCAACACATCACACCTATATATTTATTTTCATTTGCATACCTGTAAGTTGGATAGTTACTACATAAGTCCTATATTATTAGTGTAATTTGTATTATTTGTATCTAATTATTCAGTTGGTGTGCTAAATAAAAAAAATACACACACACATTTATCAATACAAACCTATTAATTAATAAATTTAATAATTTTTGCATGAGATTTCTATACTTTCTGCAAGCGACATAATTAAGTATTTAAAAAATGGCGTATTGTTTGGTCTGTTATTAAAATATTAATGAATTTTCAGCTGTAAAGTTATGCCAACGAAGTAGCTCTTTTCTTATAAAAATAACCCTGCTTTAATGACCATGAACATGCGTATTATGTTCTGCTATCATAATAAGCATGATTTATTAATACAGGATTTTTGATGAACAAAATTATATCATGCCGATTAAGTTGCCCACAACTTATCTAGTATGCCATGTTATAAAGCTAAATAAAAACTGGTGCTTAATTTTTTCAGGGTCAAACAGGACCTCAAGGTCTGACAGGACTCCAAGGTGTGCCCGGTGAAAGAGGGTTTCCGGGATCAACAGGACCACCCGGGCCGATCGGGCCCGAAGGACCACAGGTTAAGATTGTGAATTTATCTACAATTTCAAAGGAGTACATATTTCATTCTGAATATTAATTATAATAAAACCTAGAAGAAAAAGATCCTCTTCTATTACATTATCGTTACCAACAATGGTTACCTTGTTATATACAGGGTGGTGGAGGAGTTGACGTTCAAACGCAAAATTTAGATACTTTATGATGAGGAGTATTCGAATCACCCCCATGTATGTTCTACGATTTTGTGAAGTTTTCGAGATATATTTTTTTAATGATTCTTTCGTAAATTTCACCTAACATCAGTTTTCGATTTTATTGAACGTCAACACCTCGGCCACCCTATCGAATGGAAGCTAGCGTTTATCATTAATGTATCTATTAAATCAGTCTTGGTTTCCGTTTATAGGGTCCTGAAGGGCAGCCCGGCAGACAAGGGCCACCGGGACCACCAGGATCTTCAGCTACAACTGCCACACAAGTCTCTGTTCCTGGGCCACCGGGACCTCAAGGGCCCATGGGACAGGTACTGACTACTCTTGGAACAGTTTGATTTGGATGACATTTTAATATCAACTTCAACTCTTAATTGTGGCACTTGTGGTATAACCACCACAATTTCGCCAATGTCGAGTTATGATAGGCCAACAAACGAAGGAAATCAACAATCAGTAAAATGGCCAAGTACTATTTTGTGTTTAAGTAGATGGGTAGAGGCACGTCGGAATCTACAACAAACAAAATAGACACACACATAATTTATCAACCACCAACATAAATAAGGAAATAAAATTCTAAATGTACTTAGATAGATAATTAAAGTTTAATTTTATTAATTCTTATATATTTACATAGTATATATATAAAAGGAGTATATACTAGGGATAGAAGGTATTTGAAGGAGATTGCACGAGGGATATGGGGCGGAATAACATCATATAACGAGAACTTCTGATTTTTGCAATTAAAGAATATATGGTCAACATGTCCTTCATCCAAACCACATTCACAAAGTGAGGAGTCCCTAATCCTAAGTTTAGCCAGGAAGACAGGAGTGCAACAATGGTTTAAGCGGAGGCGACAAATAGTAGAAGTTGTGACTTTATCAAGATTTTTAAATTTGGAAAACCAGGGTTTATTAGGTATAGAAGGTTGAATGTCACCATAATATTTACCTTTAATTGATTTAGAGATTTGCCATGCCTTAGTCCATGAATTGTACAAATTTTGTTTTAAAGATGAACATATATCATGGCTATAAATTTGAGAGTGATCAAGAGAGCCTGATTCACTAGCACCCCTGGCATAGGAATCGGCTAATTCATTGCCCACTATACCTGAGTGACCAGGTATCCAAGCTAGAATCACTTGAATATCAAGATTGTGACACTGAGACGGCTCCTCTCTTATCTTAAGTATTATGGGAAACCTAGATTTTGAACGGAAAGGGTTTGAAAGGATGGCTTGTAAGCAGCTTTTGGAATCAGAGAAAATTATAGACTTTTTCAACTTATGAGACCGAATAAAACGAATAGCCTCTAGAATGGCAATAGATTCCCCTGTAAACACAGAGGTTGCAGAAGGGCATTTATAGCTCAAGATGATAGAGGTAAAAGGAATCCACACTGCAACACCAACTGGACCATCATTAGAGACTTTGGAAGCATCAGTGTAAAAAGGGAGCCAGTTTTTATATTAGGTCTTAACCTATGAAATTGCCGTTCTGCAGTACTGGCCATTTCAAATCAAAATAATTTTTGTTTGGCTAAGAATTCTAATTTCAAATTAATTTTATTTTAAAAACATGGATTCTTTTTTCCAAAAGTAGTCATTTCTTTATTGATTAGTGTTACATTTTCATCGCATTTCAATCTTTTTCGTCATCATGGATACGTTAAAAATTCGAGTAATTATGGAATATGAGTACCGTCGTGGCAGCAACGCGGCACAAGCGGCACGCAACATCAACGACGTTTACGGAGCTAACACTACAAACCAACGCACCACCTGTTATTGGTTTGCTCGCTTCCGTTCTGGAAATTTCGACCTGAAAAATGAACCTCGCGGTCGTCCGAAGACTTTGGTCGACAATGACGAATTAAAGGCGGTTGTGGAAGCTGATGATACACAATCTACGGCTGAATTAGCAGCAGCTTTCGACGTTAGCGTCAAAACAATATTGGTCCATTTGCGTCAAATTGGCAAGGTAAAAAAGCTTGACAAATGGGTGCCCCACGAACTCAATGATCGCCAGCGCGAAGTACGCGTCGAGACGTGCCTTGCACTGCTCAACAGACACACAAATGAAGGAATTTTGAACCGCATTGTTACCTGCGATGAAAAATGGATTCTGTTTGATAACCGCAAGCGCTCAGCAAGTTGGTTGGATCCTGGTTCAGCACCTAAACAATGCCCTAAACGAAAACTTACCCCTAGAAAAGTGATGGTCACTGTTTGGTGGTCTAGCGCCGGTGTGATTCATCACAGCTTCTTACCAAACGGGGTGAGCATTACTGCAGATGTGTACTGTGAAGAACTGAGCACAATGATGGAGAAGCTGGCGCATCTCCAACCAGCATTGGTCAATCGCTCGTCTCCGCTGCTCCTGCACGACAACGCGCGACCTCATACTGCACAGCAGACGGTCTCCAAGTTGCAAGAACTGGGGTTGGAAGCTCTCCGTCATCCGCCCTACTCACCAGACCTTGCGCCTACAGACTACTACTTTTTCCAGAATTTGGATAACTTCTTGGCGGGAAAAAAATTCAATACCCGAGAGTCAGTACAAAATGCCTTTGAAGAATTTGTTGCCTCCCGTCCAGCTGATTTCTTTAAGAAGGGCATCAATAAACTGCCACTGCGATGGCAAAGATGCATTGATTGCATGGGTGATTACTTCGATTAATACAAATAAAAAAATTCATGAAAAAAATTCGTTTAAATTTTTTCATACAAAACGGCAATTTCATAGGTAAAGACCTATTATTTAGATTTGATTAGTTCAATAAATACCCTGTTTGCCTCCATGGTGTTTTTGTCAATACCTAAGTCCAGAATAATGTTGGGTTGAAATATTAGAGACTCATAAGGAGCTGAATAGAGAGGGTTTAAAATCTGTTGAAAAAGTGGAGCAGAAAGACGGGAGAACTGTAGATGGGCACTGAGAAGACAAGGCAATCTCAAGCGGGACCGGTTTTCACGCAAATTGTAAAGGGCAGATAGCTCTTCTAATCTATGAAGAAGCGGGTGACCTGGATTTTGGACAAGTTTAAAATAAAAACGATTAGCTAAAAGTTGTCTGCGCAGAGCAAGGGGCGGATCACCACATTCCACTTGCATAGCATTTATTGGTGATGACTTCATAGCACCCAGGATAATACGCAAACATTTAGCTTGGACCTTGTCAAGCTTTTGAAGACCTGCCTGGTTGCAAGGATCCAGAAGAAATAATCCATAGTCCATATGACTACGGATTATAGCATTATATAATAGTCTCTGAGAAGTAGGGTGAGCACCCCACCAAACTCCAGATAGGGAACGTAAAACATTGATATTTTTCTCGCACTTTTGGACTATATAATCAGTGTGTGCAATACCAGAGAGCTTAGAGTCTAGCCATACCCCCAAAAACTTTACTTTGTCTTGCTGGGGAATAGTTTCATCCCCAACTACAATTAAAACAGGAGGAACGTGTCTCTTGTTCGTAAAAACTACAGTCCTGCTTTTGGAAGCTGATAACGATAATCCATGCTGGAGAAGCCAATCAGTTAAGTAACCAAGAGCAGAGTTCAGCCGGGTTACAGCCACATCTAAAGACTTACTGGAAATATATACTGCCAAATCATCAGCGTACTGCAAAATTTGGCAGGAAGGCTCCACTGATAGTTCTAGGTCGTAAGTGTACAGACTGTAAAGTAAGGGACTAAGGACTGAACCTTGCGGAAGACCTTTCCAGACAGTTCTAGAAGAAAGAATTGAGTTGTGACATTTTATGGAGATAGATCTCTCCATAAAAAGATTGCAAATGAAGCGTACCAACTTCACAGGGATACTCAGCTGGTGAATCAGTTTATTCCTGAGAACCGGAAGGAGGACATTATCATAAGCAGAAGAGATATCTAGAAAGACCCCAACTAGGTATTCTTTTTTTAATATGGAGAGGCGGATATCGGAGGAAAGTAAAGAAAGGCTATCCATTGTGCTCATACCTTTTCTAAAACCAAACTGTGATTTTGCCAATACATTCCCATTTTCAATAAACCACTCAAGTCTATGTTTAATCATATGTTCAGTAAGTTTAGCCAAAATGGAAGATAGTGCTATAGGTCTGTAGCTGTTAGGGTCTGAAGGGATCTTACTGGGTTTAAGAATTGGGATAATAATTTGAGACTTCCAAGATATTGGCACTACACCTTCTTCAAAAAATTTATTTACCACTTCAAGATAGTATAAAAGACATTTTTCAGAGGCATTTTTAATAAATGAATATGGTATTCCATCAGCTCCAGGAGATGAGTCAATTAGACCAACAAGAGCTGACTGAAGTTCAGAGAGGAGAAAAGGACTATCCATAAAGTTTGTACTTGCTAAAGGGATTGGGGGGGATGGGAAATAGTCCACATTTGGGACAGATGGTGGTGACATTTTATTTGAAAAGCCTTCAAGCCAAATGGAGGGGTCATTAAATGATATGTTCTCTCTGTTGAGTGATCCCCTATATCTCTTAATTTGTTTCCATACTATGGAAGAAGGAGTTTTTGGGGATACATTTTCGCAAAAGCGAAGCCATCCTTCTCTCTTCTTCTTAGTAAGGATTCTAGTTGCTATGGCAGCTTTTCTTTGGTAAGTATTGAAATTACTTTGGGACATATCATCATTATATGCCTCTTCGGCATTCTTTCTATCTTTCACAACAGTAGTACAATCTGAATCCCACCATGGGGTAGAAACTCTAAACCTATAAGTCCCCATACCTTTCTTAACAGGGAACTGTTCATCTGCAGTGGATATAATTGAATCTACAAGTCTTGAGTAACTGTCTAACTTATTAATACTGTCAGCTGTAGGTAAAGACTCCAGCTTAGCATTAAGTGATGAAGAATAAGAGGCCCAGTCAACATTGGATAAACGGTATTTAAGAGTAGAGGAATAATTATAGAATGGAACTGCTCTGTTGGGGAGGGAAATGATGATAGGAAAGTGGTCGCTCCCATAGAAATGGGATAACACATTCCATGATAACGTAGAAGCTAAGGATGGGGAGCAAATGGTCAGGTCTACGGCACATTTGGGATTTTGATTGGGGAGAACTCTTCTGGTAGGGCTACCCGTATTGATGACACAGAGATTTAAATCATCAAAAGATTCGAGGAGTGCCAGACCAAACAGGTCATCATGACTTGAGCCCCATGAATTGTGGTGAGCGTTAAAGTCACCCATCAGAATGATGGGCTGGGGAACAGAGGAGATGATATATAAAATATCAGGAATCAGGGTAGAGCAAGGGTGTGGTATATAAACAGAGAGATAAGATATGCCATCAGCCCTAATGGCTACAGCATTAATCTTTGAGGAAAAGGAGGGAAGAGGAAGCTGAGAAAAAGAGAGGTAACGACTTACAAGTAAGGCGCTACCTGCATATCCATCAGCCCTGTCATCCCGGAGGCAAGTGTATCCCGAAACACCAAATCGGGATCCAGGCACCAACCATGTCTCCGAGATGGCAATAATTGATGGATGAAATTTATTTATTAAATATAAAAGTTCAGGTTTTCTTCTTGGGAGGCTTCTAGTGTTCCATTGAATGACGACTTGGGCCATGGCAGTTAGTAAGTGAGTTAAGGACAACAGTAAGCTTTTGGGCAACGTGGGACGGTAAGTTAGAATTTTTCCGGGATATCAGGTCAATAATTATATTAAGGAGGGTTTCCAGGAGATCAACATCCTGCCTCAAAGGAGAGGTATTAGGTTGTTGAGCTTGAATGGCACAACCATTGGGTAAAGCAGAAGGCTCATCGGATATCAACTTTTGATGGGCAGCTCTGTCAAATGACCTACCTAACGTAGGCCTAGCGCGAGGTTGTGTGAAAATAGTTTTTTTGTAACTCAGAGGAGAAGATGAAGAGTTGTGTTGAATCATTTCACTGTATTGAGAAAAGTTAGGTTGGCTAGGTTGAGTATGGAATGGTTGGGAGGGGGTAGTTCTTTGTGCCATTTCGGAGTAAGGCCTATTTACCTTTGGGCATAGAGAGGAAGCCTCTTCATATGAAATATTTTCTTGGGACATAAGAATTTTAATAGCCTTTTGTCTCCCCTGCTCTGGGCAATCCTTGCTAGTAGCAAAGTGGCATCCAGAACAGTGAATACATATAACGTTACTAACAGCTACATCACATTCAGCTCCGGAGTGATGATTAGTACATTTAAAGCACCGGGGGCTAGATCGACACGGTGTCTGAATATGGCCAAATCTGCAGCATTTATTACACTGGATGGTTGGGAATTGATAGGTCTCCACGGGCAAAGATGTGTGAAAAGAGAATACCCTATCAGGAAGGAATTGTCCTTGAAAGGTGAGAACAACAGTTTGAGTGGGGATCCATGTGATTTTGCCATCTTCTGAGGATTTTCTGTTGAGGCGGCGGGCCTTCAAAACCTCACCACAGCCATTTGGTACAGTCAAATTTTCTACAAAATCATTCATTGACAAGTCTACAGGTACCTGACGAACAATGCCCATTTTAGAAATGTTGTAAGTAGGGATTGTTGCTATATATTTATTAGATAATAAAACTGGGTTGTCCAAGAATGAATTAGCGTCAGCACAGCTCTTGAATTCAACTGATATTTTGTTTCTGCCCACTTTTTTAACACCTCCTGAACAAATATTTCGAATATTATATCTTGTTAAAAATTGACCAAATTTAATAGGGCGAATAGTTGATCCTGCAGAAGGGTCAGGTTCCGATCGAGACACATGGACTAAGAAAGGGCCTCTGTCTAAACTCGAGTAAGCTTTAACACCTACTACCAGGTTTGGGTGCATATACACTTCCTGTATAGAGGCATTAGGCATCTCCAGGTTTGTAACCAATTTTTTTGCATTATGCTCCGCTGAGTAACTGTTGACCGATGGACGTTTTGTTGCGCCTGAAGACGATGGTTTACCACGGGTTGGTTCATCGACTGGGATGTCGGGAGGACTAGGAGGGGGGAGGTCGTCCATGAGGGACGCCTCCACCGAACGGAAAACTTACAACCCAAACACTAGGTACTATCTTACCAAGAAACACGAAGGACAAGTTGTTAATACGGTTAATAACACATAAATCTACTCAAAACACTTAATATTATTACAATTACACTAATTCTGACAAACTTTCTTAAAAGATTCTCTAACACGTGTATCGGCTATCAATACCCGCGAGCGAAAAACCATTTTAATATCAAAGAGGGATTCATTCAGCAATCACAAAGTTGTTGACATATTCAGTCACAACTTTAACAAATTTATCTCTATCATTAAAAGCATTCTTCATCGTAAGTTAAGCGCGGATCCCTGAGACCCGAGATTTTATGCCTGAAGGGGTCTGAATCTGCCAGCGTGTATCGTTCGTAGCTTAACGCAGAGCGCCTACCCCGGATTGGTAGATGGTGCAGGTTCGAGACCCGCCGGACGATTAAATTTATGATTTCCCATTTTTGAGACTTGGGTACAAGTTTCCAACCGTTTTCTTTCTTCCATAGTGGACCGGAATGAAATAATAATTCGTAATTTTATCTAGACGACATATGTTGCTACTAGTAGTATTTCAAACAAAAAGGTGGTCATAAGTAGGCACTCTTTGCTGAAGAATAAATGTGAACTAACCTAACCGTTAGAAACCCATCGACCCCAACTATAATTACATCATTTTGGAAAAGAGCTGTTACTCTTACACTGCTAGAGCGATATCAACCAAACATAGCTAAGAACCACCGCAAGGAAACTGGCTTTCAGATGAAAAAAAAAAAAAAACCGAATCGTAATCAGTTCATCCGTTTGAGAGCTACGATGCCACAGACAGACTCACACACATACAGTCACTCAATCTTATAACAACCCTCTTTTTGCGTCGGGGTTAAAATTTGGTTTTGTATTTGTACAAACTTCTAATGATTTTAATTTGGGCCTTCGTGATATTACTTAGCACCTTAATGAAAATGTATTTGATTGCTTTTCAGAAAGGAGAATCTGGAATCCCCGGGTTACCTGGTAGAGATGGGTTGGATGGTGTCCCCGGCGAGCGAGGACCTAGGGGAGACCCTGGATTACCGGCTCCACATCGTGCTAACCTTGAGGTATTCTTTAACATTATTTTAATGCAAATTGGAATTGTAACTCGAGATCTTGCATGTTTGCATTGCGCGATTTTTATTAGTTTTGGGAGAGACAAGGATAATAAGCATTCTTTAGATTATTTGGAGAAGACTAGACGCTTCTTTTTGCCAAAAACTCGTGTCTCTCTACGGAGTTTGATCACAAGTCACAGATCAGCACACGAGTCTTGGACTACGAGCGTAATGTTTTCATCTATAGCGTTCCGATCGAACGCTATAGATGAAAGACAAGAGTCGTCGTTCTCTTGTTCTGTGGTGATGGCATAGAATGTCGTCACCGTGGGGGGCGTAAAAATCGTCCAAGGGAATACCTACCAGAGAACGGGCAGCAGCGTTTCTCTGCGAACTATGACCATCAAACTGCGATCGCCAACCCGTCTGCCAAGCGTGGCGATTGTGGAATATTCCCCCTTTCTTTTTGGAGGCTTTTGTCCAGTAGTGGAACTACTTCGGCTAACATGATGTTGATGATGATGAATAGTGTCATCTACA
Organism: Pseudoips prasinana; assembly: GCA_951640165.1. Lineage (NCBI taxonomy): Eukaryota > Metazoa > Arthropoda > Insecta > Lepidoptera > Nolidae > Pseudoips > Pseudoips prasinana. The sequence goes on from OX621254.1 coordinate 15,497,558, forward strand.
CTAACGATATTATATTTCATCAGCCGAAAGACCTCAGCTGGAAAATGCTTCCGCTTAAGATCTCCACAGTTGCCGTTCTTGCGCTATCCGCACCTAGCTGTGTGTGCTTTGCCAGTGACTTTCACAAGATCTTCGGACGATCTCGTAGGAGGCCTGACCACGCTGCGTATAGCGAGGTTAAAGGTGCCACGTACTCTCTAAGGACTATAGCAGCATAACCAGAGAACAATAGGCAGAATTGGGTCAGGTAACGAACCCAACTTATTGCCCCTATCGGTGATTATAGCTTGGAGATTTACCTTCTTATTTAATTAGGACCTTAAGGTAGAAAGAACCCGAACCATCAAGATGATCAGAAAGATAACTATCTCGGCGGTCGGTCATTATTTGATTGACGCCGTGCTGAATCTTGCTTACGTATAAGTTACGGCAAGTGGCAGTGAGCCAGCAGTTTAACTTTTTTTCTTATGTCAGCCTAATAACATCCACTGCTGGACCAAGGTCTCCCCAAAAGATTTTTACAAAGGAGTCGTTTCCGTAATTTGGAGGGATATGCCATAATCGCAGACGGGTTGGCGATCGCAGTATGATGCTGGAGGGTATACCTCTGGGGTCGAACACTGAATGACAATTTCATTCAGGGAATACCTACCAGAGAACGGGCAGCAGCGTTTTTCTGTGAACTATAACCATCAAACTGCGATCGCCAACCCGTCTGCCAAGCGTGGCGATTATGGCATATTCCCCCATCCTTTGGGGAGGCTTTTGTCCAGCAGTAGACTTACTTTGACTAACGATATTTTATTTCATCATGCCATAAACGCAGACGGGTTGGCGATCGCAGTATGATGCTGCCCATCTGGAAGGTTTACCCCTGGGGTCGATTCTACGCCCCTTACGGAATGACCATAACATTCCACGAGGGGCGTCGAAGTCAAGAAGTCGGTGGCGATATTCTATGCCATCAGCCACAGAGCAACAAAAGCAAAACACACGGCAGTGGTTACCCTAGTGTCCGAGATGTTCAAGCCACCCAGTAGGCCTCTGACATGGCTTGAATAGTGTTATCGAATGACTACAACTGGGATCGATAGCTTAACGTGCCCCCGGAAGTACGGTGACGCTCAGACGCGGAGAAATCACTTTGGCGGTCACCCATCTATGGCCCGACCGCGAGCCTAGTTGCTTAACCTCGCCGATCACTTACGGACCGCTGAGAGCATCTAGGTATCAACTAGCTACCTCATCAAGTTTAGTTATTAAGTGTTTGTCTTTTTGCTACAGGTGCCTTCGATCTCTGAATCAGAAGTAAGGAATATATGCGAGGATTTGATCAAAGGTTTGTCTATTTCTCTATGATATTTTGTTTATTCTCAAGTTTTACTTCTTAAATACTGTTGTCACAGAACATAATATAACTTGGTACTAATTTTAAACTGCTGTTTTGTGAATACAGCCAGCATGGTCCAAAATATAGACTTAAAATACGAAAATACGAGAGAGAGAGAGGTATGGAAGGTCCTGGGTTCAAATCCCGGGCCGGACCAAAAGCAAATCTGCAATTTTTCTGTAAAAAGAATAATTTACCAGTATCAGCCCGAAAAGAAGTGGGAGTTGGCGGTATTATACCCCCGTGACTCAGAGAGCATGGCAAAGCCGGCAGTCCTGTACCTGACCTCTTGACCATCCCATCGGATCATGAGAATGATGGAATAGAAAGTGCCCCTGTGTTTGCTATAACATGTCCCGCGCAGATGGCTACTCTCCATTGAGACTGACTGCCGTGGCTGAAATTCGGCTAGGAGGACATAAGTCGGAGCATGCATAATAATAATAGTTAAGAAAACTAAAAACACGCTTTTAGCACTTATTTTTTTCGTGTCCCATTCAGCAAACCCTTTCATTCAATACCCATATCATGGGGGTGCATTTCAAACAGCCAATCCGCCATCTTGAATGTCCGCCATGTTGGATTTAAGGCACGTGACTATATTTTTCCCATTCCTGACAGCAAACCCTTTCATTTGATACCCATATCATGGGGGCCCATTTCAAATAGCCTGTCCGCCATCTTGGACGTCCGCCATACTGGATTTAAGTCACGTGACTATTTTTTCGTATTCCTGACAGCAAACCCTTTCATTTGATACCCATATCATGGGGGCCCATTTCAAATAGCCTGTTCACCGTCTTGGACGTTCGCCATATTGGATTTAAGTCACGTGGCTATTTTTTTCCAATTCCTGACAGCAAACCCTTCCATTTGATACCCATATCATGGGGGCCCATTTCAAATAGCCTGTCCGCCGTCTTGGACGTCCGCCATACTGGATTTAAGTCACGTGACAATTTTTTTCGTATTCCTGACAGCAAACCCTTTCATTTGATACCCATATCATGGGGGTGGATTTCCAACAGCCAGTCCGCCATCTTGGGGAGGCCGCCATATTGGATTTGTAATGACGTTTCATAGCTAGTCATGAATTGTCATCAGAACTCAGAGCGTTTGATGGTCACGCCGCTGCCCGTTCGCTGGTAGGTATTCTCTCGGTCGATTTCTACGCCCCCCACGGGAGGAGATGGGGTGATGATATTCTCAGCCCTCACCACATAGCCAATCTAATATCAAAATTAATTTAAAAACAACCGGCAAAGTGCGAGTCGGACTCGCGCACGAAGGGTTCCGTACCATTATCTATAAAAACGAGCAAAAAAATTAACGTTTGTTGTATGGGAGCCCCCTAAAATATTTATTTTGTTTTGTTTTTTAGTATTTGTTGTTATAGCGGCAACAGAAATACATCATCTGTGACTGAAATTGAAATGTCAACTGTTTAACTATCACGGTTCATGAGATACAGCCTGGTGACAGTCGGATAGACAGACAGACAGCAAAGTCTTATTTCTGCATCTTGAATGTCCGCCATGTTGGATTTAAGGCACGTGACTATATTTTTCCCATTCCTGACAGCAAACCCTTTCATTTGATACCCATATCATGGGGGCCCATTTCAAATAGCCTGTCCGCCATCTTGGACGTCCGCCATACTGGATTTAAGTCACGTGACTATTTTTTCGTATTCCTGACAGCAAACCCTTTCATTTGATACCCATATCATGGGGGCCCATTTCAAATAGCCTGTTCACCGTCTTGGACGTTCGCCATATTGGATTTAAGTCACGTGGCTATTTTTTTCCAATTCCTGACAGCAAACCCTTCCATTTGATACCCATATCATGGGGGCCCATTTCAAATAGCCTGTCCGCCGTCTTGGACGTCCGCCATACTGGATTTAAGTCACGTGACAATTTTTTTCGTATTCCTGACAGCAAACCCTTTCATTTGATACCCATATCATGGGGGTGGATTTCCAACAGCCAGTCCGCCATCTTGGGGAGGCCGCCATATTGGATTTGTAATGACGTTTCATAGCTAGTCATGAATTGTCATCAGAACTCAGAGCGTGTGCAAAATTTCAACCTAACCGGAAAGTAGGTCAAATTAAGATTCCAAGATTTTCTTACATACATAGTACAAGTGAAGCAAATAAAAGCGTGTTAAAAATGCAAATTGTTGATCTCTTCTTTTTAAATTTAGTTACAAATAACTCTTCATTGATTTGATTATCCACAGTTCGACTGCAAGAATATACTGCCAATCTGATCCTGCCAAGTCATAGCGTAGCCGGCAAACGAGGACATCCGGGTAGACCTGGCCCACCCGGGCCGCCAGGTGACAAGTTGTGAATTAATAATCTTAGGGATACATATTAAACAAACATTACGCGCAGACATATTTAAAAAAATCTAAATTGTTGAATTAAATTAGCTGACACAGATTAAGGTACATGAGATCAGATAAAATTAAAAAAAAGCAATAGAATACATTTTATTAAATTAAAATAAATAAACAAACAAAACATAATTAAGTATTTTAAACTAAAATAACCTAAAACATATTAAAGATCGTTTCAATTTGAATCTTATAGTATTATTCACAATGCAAAGCGTTAATCTAATCTCAAAAATGGGAAATATCAGTCAGCCATGTTTGTAAAAACAAAGCTGATGGATAATACTTACCGTAAAACCGTACAACATTGCCCAGATTTCTTGCGATTTTTGATTCCACTTTAAATATCTTTTTTTATAATGTTATTTTTAATTTGTGATCGTCCTACATTATTGATAAATACCATGTTCTTTGCATATAATATACTAAAATATCAAAATAATGAAATACAACGTGCTAAAAGTAATATTTATACAGCGGGCCAAATATATAGTGCTTTTTACAAGTTTGCCCATTTTGCAGAAATCTCCGTATCTTCGTTCGTTAGATTTTGGGATCATTTTAGAAAAATAGTCAATCTATCATAAGACCTTCATACTAACCGTTTAAATCTTCATATTACCTGTCAAATTAGAGTGGGCAAAGTCGCAACACTTTTTTTGTAATTTTTCATACAAATTAAACTATGGATTAGGGCTGTCACTTTTTATTGTTAATCAGTATGGTGTACATAGGTACGTTACAATTTATCTATAAATATATAAACAATAAAAAACTATCAATACTTTAAATAAAATGCACATGCAAACAAAATCTTAATATACATACATAATAGGAATATTGCTTACAAATACCTACTCATACAAGTGAATCAAATTTAAATTCGAGACAAAGCTTTCAAAAACAAGCTTAAAGTTAAGGCTCATAAAAATGAAATAAAACATTACTTATCCAAGACTAATACAACAAAAAAGTAAAATATCAACAATATCGAGGTACTTCTTGAGGTTATTATTATTCTGAAACAAAAAAGGAACACTATTTTCTGAGATCCAATGCATTTAGATTCGCTTCGCGTTTTGGCGATTCCTTTAGATAAATTCAATAAGAGGATGTAAAGTCCTCCCTACTTAACATCCTCTTATTTTCTACCACGCCCACTGCTAACTCCAACATTTCCTCTGAATATTTCAATTTATTCTGATGGTTTTAGGCTGGTATTCATGTTGAAATAAATACGAAAAAAATTGCCTTGTTTAATGAATTTAAGCAAAATAAAGTTCTTGAGCTCCTAAGAAACCACGCAAAAAATGTATATATATGAGAATTTTTACGTTTAATAGCATCAAAAAGAAGTATCGATACGAGGTCTTAATACAACTCAGTACCTTTAAGATTTACTAATTGAAGATGTTTCTTAGTAAGAAAATATGAGTACTTACGTCAAAACATACGAATAAACAATCTGAAAATATATAGAAACTAACTTTACTGTTCATTTTAGTCACTTTAAACTGTTTTGCAAATACATGTAATGCACTTTTGTGATAAAATTAAATATTCAATAATTCTATTATTATTAAACATTACTTAGGCAGTTCTGCAACTAGTGGTAAACAAAGTACTTACTAGATCAAATTTAACATCGAAGTCACAACCCTATTGGTTATATTTTGGTGGGCAAAGTTGTTACAACTGCTCTAAGAAATCAAATTTGACATTGCCCACCATCATATTTTCGAAATTAAGAGAGATTTTGCGTGGGATATTCGATCTTTCTTGTTTATTTATTACGTAGTAATAGTGGTAAAAAACTTACTTACCTGTTGTTATTGCAAATCGAGTTTTAAAAAAAGTTTTTCACACTTGTTTTGGCCCGCAAAATACACCATCAACTTCGACACAGTTTGACAGCCGATTGAGGGGACACTGAGCAAAATCAGTTACACAGTTTTGCCACACTTAATCAAATTTACATAAAAAATTTAATAATAAACGCAACTAAAAATGTTGCCGTTTTTTCAAACATTTTGTGAAACGTACCCTGCTGGGCAAAGTTAGATTAGTTGGGCAATCTTGTAAGGTTTTACGGTACATCCTCCGGAAGTGTGTTAGCAATGGAATCCTAAATTTGGTCTGCCAGCGTATATCGCTCGTAGCTTAATGCAGAGCTCTTACCCCGGTTTAGTAGATGGTGCTGGTTCGAGACCCGGCGGACGATTAAATTTATGTTTACCCATTTTTTTATATTTAAGATAGAATTAGAAGAACTAAAATACAATAAAATGAGATTTTATTTTATTTGAGACTAGGTAATATTTGATATTAGACGACGGATACCCATTCATTGTCCAGCGTGGTTCATTTAGAGCTAGTACCGAAGAGTGATACATTGCAGTGTTCCGTAAAACATATTTATTTAAATTAACTTATTAAAAAAGTTATAAAACATTGTTTATTATATTCAAAAAGTAAGAAGCGTCGCTGGTGCATGTACAGACGCCAGGCCATCTTGCTACCCCAATCTGTCAAATTTCTTTTAAAGATTTACACCTTTATCACATAAGCATAAGGCTCACTTTCCACTGGGAAAATTCGGCAGATTGGGGTAGCTTGATGGGCTCTCATCTGTACCTATAATATCTCGCAACTTTTTCACAGTCACCACGTGGTATTTTTTAACAGGTACCCAAGGAGATTCCGGTGACTCAGGTCCTCGTGGTTACCCTGGCGAGACAGGTGATCCCGGGAAGCCCGGTAGTCCGGGAAGTCCAGGACCGAAGGGAGATAAGGGAGAGAGAGGGCCTGAAGGCGTTGGTATGCCTGGAGCTGAAGGACCGAGAGGTGTACCAGGTAAAACTAGACTTTTTTTTTCTTTAAGTTAACGACCGCAGTAGTGAATGTAATCTCCGTGTACTTTACAAACATATAATGGATGGACACAAATTACATCCAGACTCAGAACAACTATTTGTGGATCACACAAATAGTTGTCCGGCGCGGGACTCGAACTCACGACATGAAGCGGCGAGGCGACTGGATGTGGAATTGGATGTGGTCTAGGGAATCTATATACTCTTATAAGGGAAATAAAAAAACATGGATTCAGTTACCGTAATGAGTTATCTAATATCATCAAGTAAGCCAAAGTACATCCACTGCTGGGCAAAGGCCTCCCCGAATAATGGGGGGATATGCCATAATCGCCACGCTTGGCAATTGCAGTTTGATGGTCACGCCGCTGCCCGTTCGCTGGTAGGTATTCTCTCGGTCGATTTCTACGCCCCCCACGGGAGGAGATGGGGTGATGATATTCTCAGCCCTCACCACATAGCCAATCTAATATCAAAATTAATTTAAAAACAACCGGCAAAGTGCGAGTCGGACTCGCGCACGAAGGGTTCCGTACCATTATCTATAAAAACGAGCAAAAAAATTAACGTTTGTTGTATGGGAGCCCCCTAAAATATTTATTTTGTTTTGTTTTTTAGTATTTGTTGTTATAGCGGCAACAGAAATACATCATCTGTGACTGAAATTGAAATGTCAACTGTTTAACTATCACGGTTCATGAGATACAGCCTGGTGACAGTCGGATAGACAGACAGACAGCAAAGTCTTATTTCTGCGTGTGAGTAAGAGCTCATCTGGGGGAGGAAGGTTCAGCAACATTGGTTTGCTGACTCTTTTAAAGGCCGGCAACGTGCCGGCGGCGGCGTACAAGGGCGGCGGTGATCACTTACCATCAGGTGACCCACTTGCTCGTTTGCCGCCCTTTTATTCCATGATGAGGATTCCATGGGTGGGTAAGAGTCTCACCCACCGTTTGTCTTACCGTAAGACAAACTGTTCAGAGGGGTGAGTAGGGGAACAAGAATATAAAGAGGGATCAAGGCCAGAAACATATTTATAATATATTTCCTTTGCATATTTGACGGTCACCGTAGCCTAGTTGGTAGTGCTCCTACCTACGAAGCTGGTGGTCCAGGGTTCAAATCCCGGTAAGTGCAAATATTTGTGTGATGAGCACGAATATTTGTTTCTGAGTCATAGGTGTTTTCTTTGTATATAAGTATTTATCTATCTATATAAGTATGTATATCGTCGCCTGGTACCCATAGTACAAGCTTTGCTTAGGGTGGGGCTAGGATGATCTGTGTGATATTGTCCCTAGATATTATTATTATTATATGCGTAAGGCCCGGCGCCCACTATAGGTGGGGTAAGGCCGTAAGGCGCCCGCGCTGTGCCGAGCCACACCGATGCCCACCGATAGTAAGCGTCGGGCCTAATATTCTACCTTGGTACTAAATATCTGGACCGATGATATGATGAGGGTTGATGAAGCCGCTGAATGTGGTGGTGATCTTTAGGGGAGGCCTTTGTCCAGCTGTGAGCAACTTTCGGCTGAGATGATGATGCTTAATTTATATTCTCTTGCTTAATGTTTAATAAACTGAAGGGGTTCTCTTGCTTAATGTTTAATAAATGTGAGAAATTACATGTTTGTCGATTAGATAGTTTACGAGTTTCGATGGGATCAAAATATGCTCCAAATGGATCGTGTAAAATTACACATGGCACGTTGTCAGTTCCTTTTTCTTAAATTTGGCTGAACACTGCCACGTGTCTAGATATGAAAGTCTGCAGCTCAATTAAATCTGAAACGTGGCCTAACCTGATTTACTACATAACTAAGGAAGTCAACGTTTAATCCTCGTAGCTAGTGGATACGGTTTTACTGGGAACCGATCCCATTAGAAACAGGAATGATGATGGAATGTCGAACCGACAATCGTACCTTTCTTATCGTTGCGTATTTTTCTCAGGATCCATGGGCCCTCAAGGACATCCAGGAAGAACAGGTGACAGAGGGGACCCAGGAAGAGAAGGTAAATTTATATACCTGTTAAGAACCGCTAAACTAAAATGTATTTTTACAATATATACTTACTAGCTGTGCCTCACGGTTTTACCCGCGTTTAACTTTATAAATTATAACCTATGTATTAATCCAGGGTGTCAGCTAACTCGATACCAAATTTTACTAAAATCACTCCAGCCGTTTAGACGTGAAAAAGTAACAAACATACACACTCACAAACATTCGCCTTTATAATATATTGGTGTGACTAGCGCACGGTTTTTTTAACCGCGTTAAACTTTATAAATTATAGCCTATGTGTTATTCGGATATGTAAGCTATATTATTTCCCGGTAAGTGCAAACATTTGTGTGATGAGCACAAATATTTGTTTCTGAGTCATGGATGTTTTCTATGTATATAAGTATTTATCTATCTATATAAGTATGTATTTCGTCGCCTGGTACCCATAGTACAAGCTTGGGGCTAGGATGATCTGTGTGACATTGTCCCTAGATATTATTAGATATTATTATTATTATATTACTACAAAGTTTCATCAAAATCCCTTCGGTAGTTTTTACGTGAAGAAGTAACAAGCATTGTTACACATCTTAAACATCTTAACGTCTAAATGGCTGGAGCCATTTTAATAAAATTTGGCATGGAGTTAGTTGACACCTTACATGACACATAGGCTATTTATAAAGTTTAACGCTGGTAAAACCACGGGGCATAGCTAGTCATATATATTTTCTTAAATCCTTAAATAAATGACAAGTTACTTATATATTATTTTGAAATTAAAGCTTTGAAGGCAACAAGCATATGGTTAGCGCGGAAGGCTCTAAACCAGTAGCTTAATTTTATATAATTATTTAATCTGTGTATTTAATTGTTTGTTGTTCCAGGCTCAATAGGACCTCGCGGATACCCTGGTCCACGAGGAACATGTGAATGTCCTGTCTCCTACTACGCGTACTCACCTCAGGGACTTGTCAAGGGACCCTGAAACCTGAACTTAAATTGTACTTAGTAATAAATGTTTACAATAGATTCAACATAATCTCTTAATTAAATCCTAACCGTTAGAAAACCCTCGACTCTCAACTAAAATTACATCATTTCGGAAAACAGCTGGTACTCTTACACTGCTGGACCGATATTAACCAAATCTAAGCTAAGTTTAAAAACCAGCCAAGTGGGAGTTGGACTCGCCCATGAAGGGTTCCGCAGCAGCAAGTATTTCAGTTGATTAAATGAAAGGTAAATTGCGGTTTACGATTTATGACGCATTAAAAAAAACTACTTACTAGATCTCGTTCAAACCAATTTTCGTTGTTAGTTTACATGGTAATGTACATTATATATTTTTTTTAGTTTTATCATTCTCTTATTTTAGAAGTTACAGGGGGGGGGGGGACTCATTTTTCTACTTTGGAAGTGTCTCTCGCGCAAACTATTCAGTTAAAAAAAAATGATATTAGGAACCTCAGTATCATTTTTGAAGACCTATCCATAGATACCCCACATGTATGGGTACGATGAAAAATATTTTTTTGAGTTTCAGTTTTTTTCTATTTTTGTGTGAAAATCTTAATGCGGTTCACAAAATACATCTACTTACCAAGTTTCAACAGTACAGCTTTTATGGTTTCGGAAAAAAGATGCTGTGACATACGGACGGACAGACAGACAGACATGACGAATCTATAAGGGTTCCGTTTTTTGCCATCTGGCTACGGAACCCTAAAAATCTTAGCTAAGAACCACCGCAAGGAAACTGGTTTACAAATAATAAAAAAAACATCATCGAAATCGGTTCGTCCGTTTGAGAGCTACAATGTCACAAACTCACACACACACACACACGCACGCACACAGAGAGACATTGACGTCAAACTTAAATATAAAAGCACCCCTCTTTTTGCGCCGGGGGTTAAAATATTGTTTGTTCAAAACCTTCCTTTTCCCATTAATTGTATTTCATAACCTTCCTTTTCTGGATGATGATTAAATGTTCATACCTAATATATAGTCTGTTTTAAATTGTACTAATAAGGGTGCGGACTAACATCTTTTAGTTATCAATATTAAAACTAACGAAGGAATCAATGATTGATTGAGGGTAATTGCCATTAGTACAGAGTCGTTTTAGTTTTCCACGCGCATTGAAAAAGTAAGAACAATGCTATCTCTGACACATGGCCGTAGAATAAGGCGATAGGCACACTGCCCTGCATGATGCAGCGTAGTGCGTGAGTGCGTGTTCTAACGTTGCTTGTATCTCCTTTTGTATAGAAAACACGCACAGTCCAACACACAGAACATCCATCTGGATGAATGCGCGTGGATGCAGTTTTAGTGTATTGGACTGTGCTGCATTATGTGGGGCAGTGTGCCAATAGCCTAAGTCCTTCTTCCGCAGGTCGTGGTTTTGATTCCCACCTTGTGTGCATTAACATGTATGTTTGTCCTGAGTCTGGGTATAATTATATATAAAGTATGTATATACAAAAGAAAACTAGTATATGCAATATCTCAGTTATCTGGTTAACAATTAATCTGGTAGGTGTCGCTGTGATGAATTCCACGTTATATTTATATTTTCAAGGCAGGCAAAGTTTGCTAGAACAACAAGTTATAGATAAATTACACCGAGACACGCAATAAATAATGTGAGCAGCATTATTTATTGCGTGTCTCGGTGTAATTTTGTAATTCACACAAAGATTTGTACTGGGGGGGATCGAATCCAAGACCTCTGGCTCAGCAGTCAGGGTGTAGCCACTAGGCCAACATGCCAGTCAATACATCATACTAAATCATCATATCAGCCTAATTACGTTCACTGCTTAACAAAAGCCTTCCCAAAGAGTGGGGCATACGCCATAATTGCCACGCTTGGCTGACGGGTTGGCGATCGCAGTTTGATGGTCACAGTTCACAGATTTAAATTATATTTTTTTATTCAAGAAAAAATGTGTACAAAATTATATCTATTTATATTAAAAAATAATACCAAGCCAAGCTATAGACAGTTGGTGCCTGTACTAGGTTAAACTACAGGCGTTCTCACGGCTTAAATATCATATTTTATAATAGTATAGTATAATTATCATATTTAATATATAATTATAATAGTATAATTATCATATTTTTAAAGATTAAAACAATATTTGATTACACAAATTTAATACCTAAAATATAATGTGCCCTAGTACCGCGATATTATATTTTGTAAAATTACTAACATTAGGTTAAGATTTTTTGGAACTAACATCTTATGGGCTTAAAATGGTCCGAAATAAATGATTAATTAAATTAAATTATAAATTAATTTATTTTAGAATACTAAATAACTCCTCAGTATCATCATAGGACAACTTTTGTAAAAAAATACAGAGATAAAATGCTGCTCTGGTATAGGTTCCCTCTGGACCATTTCTACGCCCCACACGGGATGAGATGGGGTGATGATATTCTTCGCCATCACCACATAGCGACTAAATCATTACGTACCTATATTCAATTATTTGTATCGATCATGTTTAAATTTATTCTATTTTACATAGTATATCGATAGAGATAACCTTTAACATCTTCCCGCTATAGTATTTTTTATGTTTATATCTGTGGCGCAATGATTTCCGTCAAACGGATCTTGATCCCGAATCTTATAATATTAACAATATTCACCCACGGCTATCTGATCTCAATATAAACAGAGCTAATATGGAAACCAGAGAACTGATATACTACATATAATACTTTTTTTGTAAATACATACTTTATAGATAATTATATCCTCATAATATAGACTCAGGACAAACAGACAAATTTAATGTTCATGCACACAAATATCTGTCCTGGGTGGTAATCAAACCCACGACCTCCAGCGTGAAGAGCAAGCATTTGCCAATCACGGTTGGTAGTTGCTTGCCATTCACGCCGGAGGTCGTGGGTTCGATTGTAACATATATATGTGTGCATGAACATGTCTGTTGTAGTCTGGGTATAATTATCTATATATGTATGTATTTACAAAAGAAAAGTTCGATTTAAACATTTATTCAATACTAGGTACAAGATTAACATATTATTATTATTATTGAAATAACCTAACTTATCAACTAAAGAAAAGTAGTATATGTAGCTAGATAGATAAATATCAGCTATCTGTTTTCCATAGTACGGGCATTGCTTACTTCCGGATCAGATGGCCGTGTACGAATAATTTGTCTGAATATTATAAATAAAAAATATAGCTGTGATCAGCACACTTCTTTTGAAGCTCGTTTCTCCGGAGTCTATTTCATATTTTTTTAAAGCGGTCATCTGCGAGTTCCGTAGCAGCAAGTATTTTATTTGATTAAATGAAAGGTAAATTGCGATTTACGATTTATGACGTATTAAAAGAAAAATAAGTACTAGATCTCGTTCAAACCAATTTTCGGTGGAAGTTCGCATGGTAATGTACATCATTAATTTTTTTTAGTTTTATCATTCTCTTATTTTAGAAGTTACAGGGGGGCGGGGAGCAGTCATTTTGCCACTTGGAAGTGTCTCTCACGCAATCTATTCAGATTAGAAAAAAAATATATTAGGAACCTAGATACCCCACATGTAAGCATTCGATGAACAAAATTTTTTTGACTTTCAGTTAGAAGTATGGGGAACCCCCAAAATTTATTGTTTTTTCTATTTTTATGTGATAATCTTAATGCGGTTCACATATTATCTGGGGACAATGTCACACAGATCATCCTAGCCCCAAACTAAGCAAAGCTTGTACTATGGGTACCAGGCAATATATACATACTTATATAGATAGATAAATACTTATTATATACATAGAAAACATTCATGACTCAGAAAAAATATTCGTGCTCATCACACAAATATTTGCACTTACCGGGATTCGAACACAGGACCATCAGCTTCGTAGGCAGGAGCTTTACCAACTAGGCTACGGTGACCTAATTATTACATGTACTTACCGAGTTTCAACGGTATAGCTCTTATAGTTTCGGAAAAAAGTGGCTGTGACATACGGACGGACACACAGACAGACATGGCATGACGACTCTATAAGGGTTCCGTTTTTTGCCATTTGGCTACGGAACCCTAAAAAGGTGCTTTAATAAATAAATGTATAAGTAATATGTGTAAAACTAACACAACTCTCAAGCTTATTTCTATGATATCGAATATTAGTTCACCTTGAACTGCTTATCTATTGGGAAAAACATATTAAAGACTACTTGGGTTTATACATAATTGTGTAGATATGAAGCATTACACGTACAAACGGCTTAAAGTGTAAACGTTAGCTTGTATCATAATGGCTAACTATTTCGTATACTCATTATGTATAGTCTCTGCTGTAATCATACAAACATGTCTTGTGGAAGGAGGTATGTAACTATCTATCTTTACTAATATTATAAACTAGCTGTGCCCCGCAGTTTTACCCGCGTTACATTTTAAATATTATCACAGCTCCTCCCTCGTAGGTGATAACATGTAGCCTATATGTTGACCCGACCTCTTAGTAATATTCATGCAAAATTTGAAGTAAATTCATGCAGTAATTTTTGTGATTAGCCCGGATATACATACAGACAAAAAGACAAATAGACAAAAATTTGAAAAATTATAGTTTTGGCTTCGATGTCAATTGTAGATCACGCCCCAAGTATCCTTTTTAAAAAATATTCGTTGTACAGTTTTGACTTTCCTACGATTTTATTATATGTATAGATGCGAAAGTAACTCCGTCTGTATGTCGCGGTTTCACGCTAAAACGACTAAACCAATTTAAATGAAATTCGGTACACTGATAGTCTAAAGACTGAGAAAGGACATAGGCTACTTTTTATTGCAAAAAAAGGGTTGTTAGGGGTTGAAAGTGGGGTATGGAAGTATCGTCATTTTTAAAGCTAGAAGTTTAAAATTTATTTTTTGGGCTGTTGATTCGATGTAAATATGACATTCAAAGTTTGTAAAAGTTGTACCCTCAAGGGTGTAAAATAACATTAGGGAATAGGGGACGGATGTTTGTATGGGAATATGTGTGGTTTATGTGAATGATTTATGAGTTTGCGGGAGACAAAAATATATTCTGATGTAACATTTACGGAGTCATTATTAAATGAGCGGACGAAGTCACGGGCATAGCTAGTAATAAAATCTCATACAACCTAATATAAAGTTGTTGTTATGGACATGGTTATCATAATGGCAAATCATTTTTCTTTCGGTAAATTATGTTCAAACATGTTTCACAATATATATTATTAGCACTTAACTACAAACAACATTTTATATTAGTACCACGAATAGCACGGCGATACCCGTAGTGACTCAGTGGGTAGTGAGCCTGCTTTCTAATTCAAAGGGTGCGGGTTCGATCCTCGCATAAGACAAATATTTGTGTTCTTTGTTTTAGTCTAAGTGTTTTGTGTATTCATCATCAACATGTCAGCTTACGGACGTCCACTGCTGGACAAAGGTAAAGGTTCCCAAAAGATATCCTCAATGGAGTTGTGTCAATAATTTGGAGGGATATGCCATAATTTCTATCCGTTGTTTAGTATCCAAGTAGAGAGGTAGCGCATAGCGTCCATTCGCTCAAAGAGCAGCCCGACTAGGGAAGTACCTCCACCTTATAGAAGACATTCCTTAATAATAACATTAATAATTTTAATGCTCTGTTTCCGAGTGTGAGTAAGGTCGCCAGAGCTCATTGGGGTGGGGGAAGGGTCAGCAACCCTTGTTCGCTGACTTTTAAAGGCCGGCAAGGCACCCGCGACACCTGTTGTGTTACGAGTGTCCATGGGCGGCGGTGATCACTTACCATCAGGTAACCCACTTGCTCGTTTGTGGCCATCTCATATTAAAAAATAATCCAAGCTTTGCTTCGTTGGGGCTAGATGGCGCTGTGTAGGGGAGAGTAGAGTAATGGGAATTAGCGGACAATGGGAGTCACTCACACAATTGGAATGGAACTCAACTGAAGGTTATGTCTACGATTTGTGCTAGATATACTGTAACCCCCAATTGCCCTCAGGGTGATTACTATTACCCCCATTTTGGTGTAATGGGAGTCCAAACAATTCTTTTTCTAGTTTTGATTTCCAAAGATGATTGCCATAGTTTTAATTGATTTCAAATAAAAGTAAATTATGTTTAAAGTGTAATAAATAGTCAGTTTTACGCGGTTTTACCCGCGTTAAATTTTATAAATTATCGCAGTTCCTCACCCGTAGGTGAGACCGTGATAATATGTAGCCTATATGCTGACCCGACTTCCGATTCATGCAAAATTTGAAGTAAATCCATGCTGTACTTTTTGAGTTTTGCCCGGACATAGGTACATACAGCCAAACAGTCAGACTGACAAACAGACAAAATTCTAAAAACTATATTTTTGGCTTCGATATCGATTGTAGATCACGACATCAAAAAGGATACTTGTCCTTTTTAAAAAGTATTCAATGTACAGTTTTGACTTTCCTACGATTTTCTTATATTTATAGATAGATAACCACTGCCCATACGATAAGTAAGTCTACTTACTTCTTAATACTATGCTTGATAGGATTTAAAGGCGAAAGGGGAGATCCAGGCTATAATGGGCGTATTGGACAAAAAGGAGAACGCGGCGACGTTGGTGATGAGGTAAATACACCGTTACTTTTTGATCGTTTTAATCCCGCGGACATAACTTACCAAGTACTATTCATTAGTGATTAATTTTACATGATATCGCTAAAATAAAAAAAAATAGAAAGTGATAATGTATAATACTCGCATAGTGCGTGAAACCAATAGTAACGTTTTAGTTAACTACTCGTGGATACGCTACCGTAGGTACCTACGCGCCTCGCTCAAATGACCGAGGTCATTGACTCACTCAGCTGATATTCAGGTAAAAATTTCTTTATACTTTTACAGGCTTAGGACTGTCTTAAATGTTTTGTGCCTAAGTTCTGGGACCTAATTAAATTAAATGTAGAAATCTAGCATTTATGACGTATTTAAATTCCAATTCAAATTTATTTATTTTGTGAACAAAGGTATGGTTGTTTCATATATATATCAATAGTTCATTCAGTGTTTCACCAGTAGGCATACAACATTTTTCAAATACCATTAAGAATACAATGTCAATAAAATGAAAAAAAAAATAAAGAAAAAAAGTCAAAATGTTTTAGAAATAAAAATAAATAACAAAATGTCAACAAAATAGAATATTATAAAAAGATGAAGTAAATTTCATATCGTGATAAACTACCAAAATAATATAGTGTAATTGTATAATATAATGTAATTAAAATTATGTCAGTAAAATGTAACATCGATCATTCATTACAATTGCAATGTTTGATTATAATTTGTCTTCCAGGTATTCCCTAATGGAGTAATACGACTTGGCAACAAGTAATTTATGAACCTTGCACTTAAACTCTTCAATATCTTTGCTGCACTTTATCTGTTCGGATAAAGCGACGTTGACTATCAATTTTCCCAAACAGATACATGTTGCTTTTTACAAAAACAACTTCATATATATATATATATATATATATATAATGACGGTACAGTCAATACATTAAGTTTTTGGAAATGTGGCTTGCATGATTCCGTTTGCTTAATCCCACAAATAGCACGTATGCACTTTTTTGTGCGATTAATACGTCTTCAACATTAGTTCCGTTGCCCCAGAATATCAGACCATATCGTAAAGTAGACGCAACATAACCATGATAAGCTGCTAGAAGTGCGCTGGTATTAGTGGTTTTACGGAGCATATAGAGCGCATACGAAAATTGACTCAGTTTTGTAGACACAAAATCAATTTGTGTTCTCCATGACATATCATTGTCAATATGTAATCCCAAAAATTTCGTTATGTCCGTTTCATGAATAAAGCCATCTTTATAATTAGTTTGTAACTGTGGTTGACCTATTTGTCTTAGCCTAAAATTAATAATGCACATTTAAAAATGTGGAATCATAATTATATACGATTTAAAAATAAGAAACTGTAATAGTGAATAATTAAACGATTCAAAGTTTCTGTTACATACCTAATAATAAATCAACTCTCTCTTACATTGATTTAACACTGTGCGGGAATAAAAATGGCCGGTAGGGGATGTTTTATAAATAAAATCACGGACGACTTGGTTATGATAGCTAATAGGTTTAATGAATGATTCATCACTTAAAAACTATACGTAATGCCTTTGGTGACACTAATTAGTAAAGAGATGCAAGCGTGGATTGCTTTCATCAAGCGTCAGGCGTTAACATGCCCCGGGCAATAAAGCAACGATGTTTTCACCCACAATATTTGAATAAACTGGCAACGGGCAAATCTTGCTGAAAGAGCGTCAAATAACACCATTGAACGTCTTGATACCACGCGTGCAGTGCCATCGGTTCCAGGATAGAGTGCCACTATTCTTCCTAATCTCCACTTAAGCGGTGGCAGATTGTCATCTTTGACCACAACTAATGTGTCTAGCTTCAGCCCATCATTACATGATTGCCATTTCACTCGTTTTTGCAATTCTGCAATATATTCTTTGCTCCATCTGGACCAGAAATGCTGGCGAAGCTGTTCTATACGCTGGAAACGGGATAAATAGTTCGTGCTGTGATTTTGGTAATCTGGTTGTGGTAGACTAGTCATAGGCCGTCCAATGATGAAGTGACCCGGTGTGAGCGGCGTGCAGTCTTCAGGGTCAGAAGAGAGTGGAGTCAGCGGTCGAGAGTTCAAAATGGCCTCTATTTGAATTAATGTGGTGTTAAGCTCTTCGTACGTTAAATTACATTGTCCCAACACTCTAAGCAAATGAAATTTGGTGGAACGGACTCCCGCTTCCCAGAGACCTCCTGAATGAGGACTATAGGCCGCAATAAAATGAAAATTTATACCTTCATTGGCAGCAGTGTCACCTAAAGAATCGCAGTTATGTTTTAAGAACTTCGATATATCGTTATATGCACTGAAGCGTATGAGGTGTGGTTTGGATGAATTAAATAACACAAATCACTAAACTCAATAAACTTACAATTTTATTAAAAAAATGTTAAATGGTCATGGGTTATAAGCCCGTCAATTATTATGCCCTATGGAGGTAGGCGCATTATGTACTCTCCTGGCTTCGACGATGACGGTGATGTCGCGGAGTTCCAGGAGGTTGCCAGGCCGGAGGATGACCCACTGGGATAAGGCTGGTCTGTAGTGTGGCGGTGTCAGTGACCGCCAACCAGGTACCGGTAGGTCCGATGTTGCGGTACGGTTAATGACCGTACCTTGGACCCTCGTAGGCCGAACTTTGGATCCTTGTAGGCCGAACTTTGGACCCCAATATGGGGTTGACACTGATTGAAATTAAAACTTGTTAAACTAATAACTATTTGTGAATCTTCACGTTACACGACGCGACTAAGAAAAATATAATGTTTCTTTTGAAGTGAGTGCGTACGTGCTATCGCAATGAGTGCAATCTCAGTCTGCCCTACCACCGTTCGCTTAATCCCCGCTGCCTGGGCAGTTCCCACTACCGAACCGGTTTAGAATGAGTGTTCACCGCCACCGGAACAGATAACGAGTTGCAACGATATTACAATGTCAGGACGTGTTAATTAATAAGAAATGAAAACTAAGGAGCGTTGAATATATATGCAACGTTATAGCACCGACGAATGAGGTACCGTTATCGGAGTAAATATTAAGAGGTTTGCCTCTTCGAGATATAAATCGACGCAACGCCATTAGAAAATTAGAACTGGAAAAGTCTCTAACTAATTCCAAATGAATAGCTTTAGTGCTAAAACACACAAAAACTGCTATATACACCTTTAGTAGTCTACAACTCGGCCTTGACGACTAGCACTCATAATAGGACCTGCGTAATCAACGCCTACATTTTCAAACGGTAATCCACCTGGTTGAATCCGCTGCCGTGGCAAGTTTCCCATTAACGGTGCAACGGTGCAAGGCTGTAACCAACATAGCCGCCGGAAATGACCTGCCGGCAATACATAGATTGTGCCGCCGGCTGCCAAACGCTCCTCCTCCCATCAGACCGCTTTTACACGCGGATTGGACGCCGAGATACCGCGCGGAGGACCGCGCGGAGATCTTCGCCGAACATCTCGAACGCCAATTCCGACCGAACCCGACCACAGATGCAGCGCATACCGCAGCAGTGGAAAAACACCTTGGAGAGTACTTCAGTACGCCGATAGCCCCCACAGAGGACCCCATCTTCTTTTCCCCGGGAACAGTCCGACGGGCGATCTGGAGGATGAAGCCGAAGAAAGCTCCCGGCGCAGACGGGATAGCAAATAACTCCCTGCGCCACATCCCTCAAAAAACCATTGCTTCTCTCACCCGGCTCTACAATGGCATTCTCCGGACAGGCAGATTCCCGGACTGCTGGAAGATGGGCCACGTCACCCTTCTCCCCAAACCGGGGAAGAATATACTTAAGCCGGAGAGCTATCGGCCGATCACATTACTTTCTACAACCTACACCTAACTCCACACATCACTCCACGACAAGAACAGTACGGGTTCCGGTCGGAACACTCCACCACCCTCCAGCTGTCGAGGGTACTGCACGACATGGCACTAGCCAAGAACAAGCGGGAGTACGTCGCTGCAGTATACCTCAACATGGAGAAGGCGTTCGACCGCGTATGGCACGAGGGCTTATTATATAAGCTCTCCACCTCCCCATGGCTACCTCCATGTCAGCTTCCTTTGCCGCAGTAAAACTGCAACGCAGCCTGGACGCTTACCAGAATGGCTCCAAAAATGGAAGCTGTCGGCGAACGTGAGAAAGACACAAGCCATCATCGTGGGCCGCCATTCCCACCACCCGCCACCATTCAAAATAAACGGAGAAGCCGTAGAGTGGTCACCAAGAGTAAAATACCTAGGGGTGACCATTGACAACCACCTGAGCATGGCCCCCCACGTAACACAGGTTGTCCAGAAGGGACGCGCCGCGAGGGCGCAGCTCCATCCCATCCTTAGTTCCTCTCTCCCTCTCAGGGCCAGGCTGTGCGTATACAAACTCTATATACGCACACGCCTGACCTATGCCGCCCCTGCTTGGTTTGCTCTCGCGAGCGAGTCGAGCAGGCGTAAGTTACAGGTCCAACAAAACCAAGCGCTTCGGACCATAGCCGCCGCTCCTCGTTTCGTGAGAAACGCAACAATCGAGAGGGACCTGAGGATGGAAGGGATCGGCGCCTTCGTACGGCGCCTGGCGGAACAAATGTTCCGCCGCGCCGACACCTCATCTAGGGACTATCGCTCCGTACCACGCCCACCCCCCAGACCGCTGCCACTTCCTGAGGGATCTGGCCACAGCGGATGCCGTCGACACAGCTGCCCATAGCCGACTGGGACAGCCTCCGGGGGCCCCCCTCAACTGAGATGTCGGTTGTAGATCGGCTCCTGCTGGGCCTCACCTAACGGTGTCTCACCTGGTAGGGCCTTGATCTCCCGGCATCGTGAAGAAAGGGGTGGCCAACTAAAACCCCCTCACTGCCGTCCCAGCCTAGGCTGCCCTATACATGTACCGGCGCAAGCTGAAACCCACCCCTAGGATATCTCTCCGCAGCTCAAATGAGCTACCCCAACCACCTGCCCGTATTCACGGGCAGCGATGGACACCTCCGCCCCCGTATGGGGACGTGAGATGACCCGAGTCAGTCGCTTATTTTGTTGTCACCGCACTCAAGACCTTATTGTTTTAAGCACCTCGTGGCAAGGTACGGAGCACTAGCCGTGCCATAAGTTACAGTGCTTAACTGGAAGACTTTTATTGGACCTAATGAATTTTCTCGCCATAGTACCTATTTTTGTAAAGGCCTGTCATCGGGATGAACGACAATCTGTCTATACATTTTTTCGACATCAGCGGATATAATATATTTGTGCTGCCGAAATCGAAGTAGTATAGACAGTAAGTCATCCTGCACCGTTGGCCCAACCATCTGAATATCATTCAGTGAAATACCTGACGATGTTGGACAACTCGCGTTGAATACTACTCTTGACTTTGTTGTAGTACTTTGGTCACGACGAATTCCGTGATGAGGAATAAAATACGACTTATGATTTGAATCGGATTGATGACTTTCAGACATGTGTCCCAACGATTGATACTCTTTCAGAAAAGCATAGTATATCTGACTTAAATTAGAGTTAGTTTAAGCCAACGTTTTCTAGAGACAGAAAATACTGTGAAGCTTTTTAAAATGATTCTCCTAAAACATTAGAATTATGTTTTAAGGGAATACGAACACAAAAACGGCCATCACTAAGACGAGTGGTATTTTTAACAAAATGATCTTCACAATCCTTCTCTTCAGGTGAGTAATGACATGTTGTCTCTGTGGTTATGTCCTCTAATTGCCAAAATCGCGTTAAATCAATTCCACACTCTTGCGAGGAGTCAGGTGTGTCTAAGGTTTTAATCAAATTACACCTAAGATTATTAGAAAGTAAAGAGATATGACTAGTAGAGTAAATAGGACCTGATATGATATAGCCCAATTTTGTTTCCCAAAGCATCGGTTTATTAGCTACTAATTGTTTTCGTTGTGACCCTAACAAATCCCAGAAGAGATCAGCGCCAAGCAAAATATCAATATCAGCCGGCTTATAAAATGTAGGGTCTGCGAAACAGATGTCTGAGGGCAATTTTAGATCACTTATGTCAATCTCACGGCTGGGTACACTATTCGTAATTGACGGCAAAACGAAACAATGAAAGTCGAAAGCAAATCGGTCATCTAAAGACTTCATACCTACTCGACAAGTTTTCCCGACATGTGACGCCACATTAGAATAGAATAGAATTTTATTTGTATTAAATGTAGGTACATCAAGATGGATACATCATTAGTAAGCAGAGCCAGATACATTTTGTCGCATAACGACATACAAATATTGAATACAGTAATATTCATTTACACTGGAATTTTAAATAATTTATAATAACATAGATATAGATTAAATTATAATATGTATACATTTTTCAAAATTTCAAATGTACAATTTTAAAAATGATTTATTTTAATAAGTCCAATACTGAATAGAACGATTTGTTAATTAACCATATTTTAAGTTATTTTTTAAATCTACTTAAGGGTAATTCCTTTAGGCTGTCGGGAATAGCATTATAAATACGTCCACACATAACATGACAGCTTTTTAAATACGTTGTTGTCCTTGGTATATTTGCTAGAACAATTCTGTTTGGGTGTCTCGTATTTCTAGGGAACAAATCCCTAGCAGTTTTAAATAGATTAGGATTCAACTTAACAAACTTAGCGGCTTCCAGAATGTACATACAGGCTAATGTTAGGATTCTGTATTCCTTAAAAAGTGGCCGGCAAGACTCCCAAGGTGGTATTCCAGCAATTGCTCTAATACACTTTTTTTGTGCTAAAAAAGCTTTATTGACGTCAGTGGAGTTACCCCATAAAATAAGACCATAATTCAAAACGGATGACACATAGCCGTGGTATGCCGCTAGAACGGTTTGTGGTTTAGAGGTTTTGCGCAGTTTATAGAGCACATATACAAATCTACTAAGTTTGTTACACACTTTATGAACGTGAGATTTCCAATTAAGGTGTTTATCTAGAGTAATGCCCAAAAATGTAGTTTCATTTATCTCAAAGATCTCTTGATTTTCATAACTGATCTTTATTGGTTTCTGTGGTCTACCATATACGCTAAATTGGATAAAATTGGTTTTGGTTAGGTTAACAATTAAATTATTATTACTAAGCCACTTTATTACGCATTCTAAAGTATTATTAATGTCTATAGAATATTGATTAATATCAGTTTTCCTATCACATGTCAAAATTAAAGAAATGTCGTCAGCAAATAAAATACATGGGCCCAAGGTTGCATCAGGGAGGTCATTGATGTACAATAAAAACAAAAGTGGGCCGAGAATGCTGCCTTGTGGCACTCCAAATTTATTTATTACAGGCGTAGAGCGGTATGCTCGTAGTTCTTTACTTTCATCCATATCCATGACCTCAACAGACTGTCTCCTATCTGATAAGTAAGTGCGTAGCCAATTCAATGCAGATCCTCGAATTCCATTGTTAATACTTAATATAGATTTATTAATATTAAAAGGCTTTAATTTAAGCTATGCAAATAATTTTTCAGTAATCACACAAGATGTGCTTCCACTGTCGAGCACTGCTCGAACGACATATTCTCGATTTTCAATATCGTATAATTTAACAAGAGCAGTTGACAACAGAACATCAGGCTGCTCTGAGGAAGTCACATTAGCCGATAAAGTGCACGCATCGTGCCCATTATTCAAACCAGAAGGTGAAAGTGAAGAGGAAGTAATTTCTTGCAATGATTTGCATAATGACCTGACCTAAAACAATTAAAACAAATTTGAAAACTAGGCATGAGTTTAAGTCGGGCTTCATTACTTAGTGCGAGAAACTGTGAGCAATTGGAAAGTGTGTGGTCACCCTTACATTTAGGACTTGATTTACATGTTGATTCCATATTAATTTTATTATTATTTTGTACTGAGACCATAGACTTAAACTTGAGATTAGGTTTTGTTGCATTATTGTGTGAAAGCTCCAAAGTTTCTAACAAATCAGCACGACTTTGTAGGAATTTAGTGAATTCGCTAAATGTATTTGAATTTTCTTCACTTAAATGACCTTCATGCTCCTCCCACTCACGGTATGTCTTTTGGTCTAATTTTTTGGTAACAATGTGTATTAACAGGGTATCCCATTGGCTAACAGGTTCACCAAGAGCCTCCGAAGCGCATACATTCTTTTTTAATTGATCAATGAATCGCTTTAAAAGCAGTGAAGATTCCCTGGTCAAATTCTCAATACTGAACGAGGCGGTTACGTGATTTGAAATTAATAATCTTTTATTATTATATCTTTGGCATAAAGTTTACCACGCCACAGGATAATTACTAGCGGAAAACTCCGTAGATTGAATTACCACGGCAGCCGATGACTCCAGAGATGCCCGCAAATAATGAAATTTATTTATATCATCTATATCATCGTTTGAGTGAATGAGGCTAGTAAAGGTGTCTCGAAATTCTAACCAAGTTTCATAAGATCCGTTAAATTTCGGAAGTTGAATAGTGGGAAGTTTGATAAGCTGTTGTTTTTGCTGACTGTACTTTTTTCGAATTCGTTTTTTAATTGTTCGTTCAATGGAGAGAGCATTTCTTGAGCGGTAGATAAGGCCTTATAGTACTGAGTGTCAAATTCCGCACGGACAGCGTACTGAGCGTCAACATCCTCGACCAAGCATTCAAGTTCTAACTGTACCTCATCAAATCGCTGATACAACGACTCAAACCTACCCAAATGCAACTGCAACTCCTTGGTATCAACAGGAGACAATGGTAGTTTTACTTCTTTACAGTAATTAATAAAATTTGAGACTTGACCTTTAAAACTGCCTCTTTTCTTAATTAACTTATTAATTTGTTCGGTGTTCATTCTGGGAAGCAAACGAAGTCACGGTTCTTGGAATGTATATAATGCAAACTTAAATAACAATAACAAACAATATTTAGGTACAATGAAACAACAACTATATTTGTGCACTAAGTTATACCTAAAATCTAGCTTGCCAATGTTGTGTCGTACTATGTCCACTGATCACTGACAAAATCAGTCTTAAAAGGAATAAATATAATCAATATTTATCATTACAATAATTTTACTTTAGTAAACGTCTTTTTAAAATAAAAATGTAAATAGTCTCAATGTATATCTGAATGACCTTATTATTATTTCATTACCTCGTACCTATGAACTATTTAATATTCTATATTATTACAGAATACACAAACGTTTTATAATGTAGTGAAATAGTAATATTCACACAATATTACGCATGCAATATTATAATTACATATTATTTAGTGCCTAGATAATAGAACCTATTCGAATCAGTCTACAAATAAATACCGGTGCACAAATAGATCTATAATACGATAAATCAATGACCAACAGAAGGTTTATACTTATTATTACAATAAAAATAGTTGAAATAATGTAGCTGTACGCTAACTGTATCTACGCATTCGATACAATTTCAATATAAAGTGCAAACAAGTCGGTCACTGTGCATCGATAGGTTATGTAACTTATGTTGACTAATCGATCTACGAATAAAACAATATTTGATATTTACTGAACTGGTAAACAGCGTTAGTTTTAAATAATTAATACATGAGTGCTGGGTTCGCTTTAATAAGCAATCTAGACATAACACCACACTAAACAATGTATCACATGGAACCATCTGACCGGTCTTCTTATATCCAGTATTTTTCTTCTTATTTCTTGATTTTATACTTTGAAAACAGTATCACTTGCTCGTATTATATCTGGCTCGTATCCAGGACCATGCGGGGTGCGGGGGTGAAGATGGCCGGTAGGGGATGTTTTATAAATAAAATCACGGACGACTTGGTTATGATAGATAATAGGTTTAATGAATGATTCATCACTTAAAAACTATACATAATGCCTTTGGTGATACTAATTAGTAAAGAGATGCAAGCGTGGATTGCTTTCATCAAGCGTCAGGCGTTAACAAACACTATCACTGTACGCCTACACCACATCTAAACTTCGCGATAGCGTAGCAATTGTTCCAAATGTAATCCATTTCGTTCAATACTCCTTCTTTCTTTGCATGAGCATCCAAATGTAGTACCTATTGACGCACGTTAAACCTCATTGCGGCCATATTCGTGGGGTGTGTAGACTGTTTGGCGACTGCGACCCTGAGCGTGGGAAGGTGTGCGGAATTGTCCGTGATCTAACAACCGCTGCGTAGCCGCCACAATCGTATGACCAGATGGAATGTGAGAGTCGCGTATACCACGCAGGCGTCATGATTCAAAATGATTTGGTTCATTATGGAGACGACGAAACTGCTTGCGCATCGTAACATGGAATCACGTAAAACTGCACCATGGCAACAAACTCTAAGTTGGAGCACACATAATTACGGGATGCCATTAGAATCGCGCGGCAAAGATCGGAAACTGTTTCACCTGAGATGTCTTAAAAAAACTGATTTATTTACATTACAAGTGATGCGGTAGATGCGCGGGGCGAGGAGCGTGAGTTGCGGGGGGCTGTGCGCGGAATCTCCCGCGCAGGGTGCGTTAGGCGGGATTTTTAAAATTGCCAATCAAATAGGGCTTGGGGGCGGAGTTTGGTCTAGCATTGGCTTATTAGTATGAGTCCACGTGGACTGCGATTACACAATTTGGTGAAACAAGTCTTTGAATGAAAGTACGTACATAATAATGGTACGCATCATGTTTTCTCTAAAGCTGTAATTGATACGAGTTGATAAGAAAAAGTAATTTTATTTTTTAATTTTATCGACATAAATCGATAGTGATTCCTCCACCCCTCCACGAGATTAACACGATAAAAATGTAGCGGTGTATATGTCAGCATTTTGTAGCTTTTAGATTTAACCAACGAGAGTTGTCATAAGATAGACGTCGATGTCAGTCCTGTGCCTGACCTCTTTCCGGTCGTGTCGCTAGGCGTTCCATCAGATTATTAAAGTGATGACACTACCCCTGAGTTTGCGCAAACACTTGTGCATTATAATATGTGCCACGCAGATGGCTAATGTCTATTGAGACTGGCCGTCGTGGCCGAAATTCGGCTAGGAGGACATTATTATTATATTCATAAAGCTTTAATAGTCCCAAATCGGTTCATCCGTTTGAGAGCTACGATGCCACACACACATAGACAGACATCGACGTCAAACTTATAGCAGCCCTCTTTTTGCGTCGGGGGTAAAAAAAAATATAACTTGACATTTGTACTTATTTTGTTATACTTGTAATATTCATATTAGACATCATAAAATTATTGAATATAACTTTAATACGGTTATAATTACGTAAAACAAATGTTATTAATTACCTACATTTCAACATCCAAGATCTATTATTATTACTATATATAGTGGTTGGTAGATACGCTGCCTTTCACGCCTGAGGTCATGGGTTCGATTCCCACCCAGGACAAATATTTGTGTGCATGAACATGTCTGTTTGTCCTGAGTCTGGGTGTAAATTATCTACATAAGTATGTATTTACAAAAGAAAACAATACACATGGCCATCTGATACCAAACCAAGCAGAGCTTGTACTATGGAAACCAGATAGCTGGTATACTACATACTAAATACTTTGGCTCGTAGGTTTGCACGGTGTACAAGAGAAGTGAACTCTGTACACCTGCAGCATATGGGTCAGTTATCGTCGCAGGTCACTCGAAACAGTAGGTACGTGCACAATACAATAATGGTTTTAGGATGCTGATGGGGCTGTCCCGCTGGTGCAGCGCATCAGGGATGTTTGCAGAAGCAAGGACTGATTGCTTCAAGGCGATTTTAAGGAAAAGAACTGCCTCTCTGATGCGTCGTGTACGAGACAGCACCAGCAGCCGCCTAAATACCATATTGCACAAATTTGATTGCCCAATAGTGAGCCACTGGAACAGTGTTCACATGGGTTCCAGGGCACCAATTTTTTATGTAAGGTAGATTTATTAGTGTCGTACTAACATAGTTATAAGCCACTACTGACAAATTACTATGGAATTAAATACATATTACCTACAAGAAAAGCCGCTGGATGAAGTAGGAACATTCCGCTACCTTGGAAGTCTGGTGCGAAGTGACAGTCGTTTCGACTCAGAAATCTCTGCACATATCGCTAAAGCTGCGGCGGCATTTGATGGCCTGAGACAACGAGTCTGGAAGTCACACGATTTAAAACTCCACATTAAACGTGCTATTTATAGAACGATAATCCTGTCTTTGTTGCTTTATGCCTCGAAGACATGGTGTCTGTACAAGGGAGACATCAAAGGTCTTGACGTTTTCCACCTGAAATGTCTTCTAGTCATTCTTTGGCTCAGATGGCAGGATCATGTACCAAATTCGGTGGTTCTGCGTCGAACCAAGATGTCTGGAATTGAGAGTCTTTTAATGAAGAGCCAACTTCGCTGGTGCTGGTGCTGGTGCGGATACGTTCTGCGCATGGATTCTACTAGGCTGCCTAAACAGGTATTTTACTGTGAGCTTAGCTCATGTAAACGCAGACCGGGCGGACAGTACCTGCGTTATAAGAATGTTCTGAAGGGCCATCTGACTGCTACCACCATATCCAGCAACTCGTGGGAGAGCTTGCTACTCAGAGGAGAGAATGGTGAACTGCTGTCAAATCAAGTTTAGAAAACTTTGAGCATGCGCGTCTCAAAACTCTTGATGCCAAACGCCAGCTTCGGAAAACCCAGCCTTAGCCCTCCTACAATTATACATACAATTCAAGTGGGTCTCTCTACTGTGCTTCCTGCAACAGGACTTTCAAAGCCAAGGTAGGCTTTTGCTTTTGCGTTGCCGAGGCCAACACAAGCTAATGATGTCGCCGTCGACGGATACGTCTGGGAGGACATCATCATATAGATAATTACACCAAGACAAACAGACATGTTCAGGGACATAAATATCCGTCCTGTCCTGGGTGGACATCGAACCCTGACCTGCAGCGTGAAATGCTAGTATCTACCAACCACGTCAACCGGTCCGTAATTGTTTATGTTTTATCAATTATATAACATCAAATCGGGGTAGCAACTTAAAGCTATACAATTATGTATAACATCTTTGTACCGCCGGTTGACTTGGTTAGTAAATGCTTGCCTTTCACGCCACAGGTCGAGGGTTCGATTCTCACCCAGGAAATATGTTTGTGTGCATGAACATGTGTGTTTGTCCTGAGTCTGGGTGTAATTATCTATATAACCATGTACATATTTACAAAAATAAAGTAGTGTATGTAGTATATTATATCAGTTATCTGGTTTCCATAGTACAAGCTCTTCTTAGTGTGAGATCAGATGGCCGTGTGTGAATAATGTCCCAGGATATTATAAAAGAAGAACATATATTATCTTATATGTAACAGACTCTATTGAGACTGGCCGCCACGGACAAAATCCAGCCAGATTGTTATTGTTTAGTGCCAAAACTGCATTCTAGACACATGGAATTGTAGAGACTACTAATTAATAATTTTATGTTATCAGGGTTTACGAGGCCGGATGGGTTTTGAGTTGATAGGCCGTCCGGGACCAGAAGGACAGATGGGCCCACCAGGCAAGCCGGTAAGTGAAGGCTATTGGATAAGAATCGGTTCACTTATGTATTATAATATTTAGTATAGAGCAGTTAACATTGCATAGAAATGTCAACTCCACAATGCATGCAATTTATATAGAGTACAGACGTCAGCACAACAAGCTACCCCAATCTGTCAAATTTCCCCAATTTAAAGTGAACCTTATGATTTTGAGATAAAGTCTATAATCTATAAAAGAAATTTTTCAGATGGCGGTAGCTGGATGTGCTGGCGTGTGTACTATGTGATCTAGACAAATAATAATAATAAATAAACACTATTTCATTATAATAATAAAAAATAAATAATTTATTGCAGACTACATGATCCATATTTGTTATAATAGTAACAATTTGTACCTACTAAAGCGCTATGTTAGTAAATGGTAGAATAATTCATAAGACAATCAACAATATATAAAACAATCATAATTACAATTAAATAAACGATTCTATTATTTATAAGGACGAATGCCCCTTCAAATGGATGTGCCATTACTATATATGAAACCAATTTGAAAGCGTTTCTAATCTACACTAATATTATAAAGAGGTAATGTTTGAGAGTTTGTAACGTTGCCGCGTTGTAAAGGGTAATCCCTGGATCTACTAAACCGATTTTCAAAATTATTTCACCAATAGAAAGCTACGTTATTGTGGAGTGTCATACGCTATGAAAAGTTCCAAAATTTATCCCGGGACAAACGGGCAGGGACAAAAATATTTTAACGCGGAGCGAAGTCCGCGGGCACTGCTAGTAAATTATAAAAAAATAAAATTAACGCTTATTAAAGTAATATAGTTTTTTTACTAACGTAGACTTCATCATCATCATCATATCAGCCGAAAGTCGTCCCCTGCTGGACGTAGACTTTAAATGCTTGTAAATAAACATTTTTAAATTAATATTTAATAAACAAGCATAGTTTTTAGTTTATTATAATACTAACAATTATGTGGATGTTTAGTGTCATTCAGGGGGGTTCTCGAGAGGTGACCACGAACCGGAAGACGCAGCGTGGGCAGGCCCCCTACAAGATGGACCGATGATCTTGTGCGGGTCGCTAGAAACTGCTGGATGAGAATAGCGCAAGACCGGCAATTGTGGAGATCTTGGCCTTTGTCGTCTTTCGGCTGATATGATGATGATGAAGTCTACGTTAGTAAAAAAACTTGTGTAAAAAAAAGTGTCATTAATTCAATGATGAAGTGAAAATCAGTTTCCAACCAAACGCTCCGGCGTCGATTCGAAGAAATATATCAAAATCTGTTTTCAAAAGATTTTGATATAGTTTTTTATTAACAACTTTATTTTATACAAGCTGTGCCCCGCGGTTTCACCCGCGTTAAAGTAGTGGTGTAAAAGAGAAACAAACATACATCCATACATCTATACTCACAATTTTCCCCATTTGTAATACATATTAGTAGGATGTGTACCTCTAGCGGTTTCGGCAGTACACGCCGGAAGAGCTCGCAGGTGGTTGATTTTTAGGGTTCCGTACCAAATGGGAAAAAACGGAACCCTTATAGATTCGTCATGTCTGTCTGTCTATATATGTGAATATATAAGTGGCTGTGACATACGGACGGACGTCCGTATGTCACAGCCACTTATTTCCGAAACTAGCTGTACTGTTGAAACTTGGTAAGTACATGTATTCTGGGAACCGCATTTAGATTTTAACACAAAAATAGAAAAAGAACAATTATTTTGGGGGTTCCCCCCCCATACATAGAACTAACACTTAAAAAAAAACTTGAGAGGTGTCAAGGTACACCCGGATGGAACGAAGTTAGTTCTTATTATTTTTTAAGTACAAAAAACCTGTATACACTCAACAAAAATAATCGTCGCGACACCACACTGTTCAATGCGAAATAGAAATAAAAATATCTGGCTTGCTTTCTATAAGAGAGAGAGAGAGAGAGAGAGAGAGAGAGAGAGAGAGAGAGGGAGAGAGTGAGAGGGAGACAGAGAAACATGCGCACGCCGCACAGCTGCAAAAAGTGTCGTGACAACTTTTCGTAAGATTTTTTTCCGTCTAGCCCCCTTTCACAGCGCGCGATAAGGAACTTCGTTCCTATATTGTTTTCGTCGTTGCCCACATGTATGGGACATGTGGGTTATCTATGGATAGGTCTCTCAAAAATGATATTGAAGTTTCTTATATCATTTTTTTCTAAACTGTATACTTTGCGCGGGAGACTCTTCCAAAGTGCTAAAATTAGTGTCCCCCCCCTCTGTAACTTCTAAAATAAGAGAATAATAAAACTAAAAAAAATATATGATGTACATTATCATGTAAATTTCCAACGAAAATTGGTTTGAACGAGATCTAGTAAGTAGTTTTTTTAAAACTTCATAAATCGTAATCCGCAATTTACCTTTCATTTAATCCTGAAATACTTACTGCTACGGAATCCTTCATGGGCGAGTCCGATTCGCAATTGGCCGGGTTTTTCTACTTACTTGACACTTATCGTCTTATTTTGGACAATTCACACAATATCTTTATAAATGTGTTGTCTATGTGTTATTCTGATGTATAAGCTATATTATTGCAAAGTTTTATTAAAATCCATTCAGTAGTTTTTAAGTGAAAGAGTTACAAACATTCATCCATACTTACAAATTTTCGCGTTTATAATATAACAGGGTTTATAATATGGTCCATAAATATTAATTCCTATGTTAACAGGGTCGGCGCGGGGAAAAAGGTGATGGAGGCCAGATGGGATGGCCAGGACAGTATGGAGATCCGGGTCTGCGAGGCCCAATGGTATGTTAAATTAGAATCTTTACCTGAACACGGCTTGAACCGGGAGCGATACGTCTTTCAATAGTGGAGACAATGAGGGTGACTTCGTCTTTATTTCACGTAAATCAATGCAGTATTACGGAAGTTATGACTGTGAGAAGTTTTGAGCAATTTTAAATTTCCAAGATATCGCGCGATATTAATTTGTTATTATTGTATTACATCAACCCGCCAAATACCTTGTGAGTTACATATAGAGAGGTAGATTTCCTTACAGTTTACACAACTGACAAACTTTGATTGACAGTAGCATGCGGCGTCAAGAATCCAAAGTTTCTTAATCTACCAATAATACTCTCGACTTAGTTACTTACTTATTTGTTTTTTTGTTTTCAGTACCTTTTTAATTAAATCTAATAAAGAACTAACTAAACATATATAAAAAAAATTATTATAAGTTACCTTTTTATATTTATATATAATTCCAATTTTTAATGCCATTATAGACGACCAAAATAAGACCATACGGCAGAAGATAAACTCACTCTGTGAATGAATCTTCAAAAGTGTTAACGATATGTCTAGTATTTAGGATACAATGAAGGCCGGTACTATTATATTTCTAGCAAAATGTTTGTAAAATTTTGTACACCATCTCCAAGTATACTTACGTACGCTGGTAAGTACTATACTCAGCGGCCCGCTAACTGCTGTAGATTAATACCACTGTCATTCTTAACGTTTTTTTTTCAAAGACAATAATAAAACTATAATACTTTACAAACATATAATAGACGGACACAAACTACATCCAGACTCTGAACAACTATTTACGGGTTACACAAATAGTTGTCCGGCGCGGGAATAAGACCTCGGACACACAGCGGCGACTGTCTTAGCCGCTGCGCGTCACTTGCGTATTCTAGTATTAGTGGTTAAAGTCAAACGTAGATAATAATCACGAAATATTGTATAAGTAGGTAAAATATTTCGTGGTTATTATATATTTTTTCCAAATATCCCATGTTTAATCTACGACAGTATTGGGTTAGGTAACATTACATATTCTCATTTAAAAAATACGATATTGTTGGTTTATATATTTATTATAAGATCCTGATATCAAGGTTCCTGATAGATAATAACAATATTAATGTCTCTTATTTAAAGATTAAATTGTAAAATCCTTTAATGACAAAGGTAGCTAAACTTAAAAGTTTATCCTTACCTTACCTTTGTCAGAAGTTGATTATAAAATGCACCAATAGATAACGTAGTGCTTCATGAGAAAAGTATAAATAATATAATAGTTATATTATATTATTTATACTTTTCTCATGAAGTTAAAATAATAGTTATTGACATCAAAATAATATTCATAACAATATGCAATAGTTTTCAGTCCTATTGATCCTGTCTGCGTATTGCGATCATCCATTTCGTCCTTATCATAGGATATTTAGGTACACAAAAAACACTTTTTGGGTGTGTTAACATTGGAATTAAAACTCTTGGGCACTACACGGCATTTTCTAATAATTTTCTCGTAATAAAATCGCAAGTACGAGCCACCAGCAGCGGTAATTAAATGAATAGTAGTTACCTAGATTTGTACCCGCAAACCGGCCGGCGCGCGGCGGCGCGCTGCGTGAGGCGACACGTGACGTCACAGCGCGATCAAACGCCGCTTGCGGTTTGAAATAATATCGCTCGAAAATCCGTACTTTGATTGCTATTGTCTCAGCTTTCTTTGGGAATATAAAAAAAGTAAAAATGCAGATGTTCTTGTATTTTATTCTAGATTAATTTCGCATATCTAGAATAAAACTTTGGCCAGGCTCATTGTGTACTGACTGACTATGTGGCGCTCGTAGCCAGATACACTCGCTGGTCCGTTAGAAATCAATCATCAAAATTATAAACAACATGTAACCTAATTAACGCACATCCTGAAAATAGTTTATTGAATCGATTTATATCGTTTTTAATATAGGTAATTTTTAGTTCCAAAAATAATTAAAACTACGGAAATTATTGTCATATTATCCATGTACGGTCAAAATTTATATTCATACAAATTCTTTATATATATATATATAATATATCTTCTATATATAATATATCGTTGTGATCTGCACTCATCTGTCCTACTTCAGCCTGGCGACATGTTTTCCAACATCAGATATTCGAGTTTTGGAGAGCAGAGTTGTGTTTCGGACTCTGTCCGTACGATTCTCATCTAAAATGTTGTGCTCCATATCTCTTTGGAAAATCTTCAAATAGGACTTCTGATTCTCAGTCAGGGACTACGGTTGAGCCCCGTAGGTTAGGATGGGCAATGTACACAGTCGACGTGTTTCCGCTTAAGTGACAAAGGAAGGTAGCCTTCCAATGGCTCTTTCGTGGACCAGAAGCTCCTCCATGCATTATCTATGCGCCTTTCGACTTCTTTATCCTGTCGGTTTTTGAAGGAGACTGTCTGACCCCAATATATATACTCGTTAACATATTGCCCATCCACCAGTATTCTACGAGTCGTACTCAGGGCAAACAGATATTATCATGCACACAAATATCTGGACGAATATCTCACGTTGGACACCCGGCGAACTATCGCGGATGTCCCAAGGCTCCGGCACTTAAACCCGCCAGGAAGCCCCGGAGTAAGCGCAATGGCCGCAAAACCGAAGCGCAGCCCAGCCCTGCCCAGCCCCAATTAAAGCCTCCCCCGCTAATGTCCTTGGATGTCCAAAAGATAACCCTGCGACCAGAAAGAGCCCACTGGCCTCTGCCAGATTACGTCCCCCCGACCGCACCCAAGGTGACGAGTAAGCAAGATGCCCCCAAGGTTGATCTAGCCCCAACCAAAGGGGCGTCCCCCAAACCCTCCACCAGTGTGACCCCTCCCACCCCAGTCCAAACGGCATGTGCCTACAATCCCCTGACCAAGTTACAGGCCCCCAAGGCCCCGGCCAAAAGTGCCCAAACTTCCAAGTCAACCAATTTTGCGCCCAAATCCCGAGCGCCCCCAGCGAACAGCAAGGGCGCCCCTTGCTGTTCGCTGGGGGCCTCTGGTTTTGCTGAGCGCATTATGAATGAAGGCTGGGAGTTGCTCGATCAGTTCGAGGAACTCACTCAGAGGGTCGAAGCTGACCCGAGCAACATCCAGCTGGCTGTCGATGCGGCACACGTTTACCGCCGCTTCATTAAATTGTTGCAACCGTAATGGCTGCACACCTATTGCCCACTCAAAGCTCTTGCAAGTTAAAACCCAGATCCCTAAGGATCGGGTTTTTCAATGTTGACGGATTAGAGCAACAACGCGATGAGATCAAAGAATTTCTCCGTGACCATCAACTTGATTTCTTCCTCATCCAAGAGACTTTCCTTAAACCATCCAGACGGAGAAATCTCAGCGTTGCCAACTACCATATAGTTCAGAACGACAGCATCCCCTCCACCAAAGGGGGCACGCTGATTTACTACAAGAAATCACTTCATTGCATACCCTTGGACCCTCCCGATCTAAAGAACATTGAGGTCTCTGTCTACCGAATAGGCATGACGGGCCATCAGCCAATTACCTTAATTTCGGCCTATCTTCCCCCAGACAAGGATCTGCTTAGAAGCGATCTTCAAACTTTGTATGACCTAGATGACTCTGTCATAGTGGCAGGCAATCTAAACGCTAAGCACAAGCAATAGAGTTGCCTCACGAACAATTCGAGAGGCCACTCACTTGCAAGATACTTAGAAATCATACCATTCGACCCTATAGTCCCCATCGAATCGACCCACTACCCCAGAATAAAGGGTCACCGACCTGACATACTCGACATTGCATTTCTAAAGAATACAAATCTATGCTTGGCTTCAGTGGAAGTGCATCACGAGCTAGACTCTGAGCATAGACCGGTCGTGCTAAACCTTGCCTCCCGCATAGGCCCTGCCGGCACAGATAACAATACCCCACCCAGATTTGTCACCGACACAACTTGAGGGTAAACTCATGTCTGCTACAAAAGAACGCGGCCATCAGAGCCTTCGACTCTTATAACACAGGACAACCACGCTCATATGCGCTCCATGCAGCGAGCTGTACGGGAGCGTATAGCCGAGATGCGAGAATCCCGGTGGGATAAGATGTTAATGGATATGCAACCATCGAGGAGGACCTTTTGGGAGCTTTGCAAGAGACTCAAGACGACACAGACTGGTCCATACCTCCGCTGGAACGTCCGAATCAACGCCTGGCGTTCGATGATGACGAGAAAGCCGAATGCTTGGCCGACAGTCTAGAGACTCAATGATCACCTAGCAAGCTACCAGTACCACTACCAGACCCGGATCACCTCGCTGAGGTCGATTCCGAGGTAGAACGTAGGTTCAACATCCGACTCCCCCCGACCCCGTTAGCACCCAGAGTATAGTCCTCCCGGGAGGACGACGACATCGACAACGACGACGACAATCCCCTGAGGCCAGTAAGCATCAACGAGGTTAAAACTCTGATCAAGGATCTCCACCCACGTGAAGCCCCCGGATATGACGGACTCACTAATCGCGTTTTCGAGCATTTGCCAATGCTTCTACTTAGCCCTTTGGTCGCAATCTTCAACGCGGCCTTCTCCAACAACACCTTTCCACAACAGTGGAAGAAGGCAAACGTGATAGGAATCCCGAAATTCGGCAAAACCAAAACCAACCCGGTAAATTATCGCGCGATAAGTCTCCTCTGAGCCATGGGGAAACTTTACGTGCGCATAATATACGCCCGTCTGTTGTCGTTTACCAATGCCAATAATCTCCTACCAGACGAACAGTTCGGCTTTCGAGCCAGACACTCCAGCGTCCAAAGTGAACACACTATCGTAAAAGCTGCCCGGCAACGTTGTCATACCGGAGCTCTTTTCTTCGATGTGGCCAAAGCGTTCGACAAGGTCTGGCACAACGGCTTATTATATAAGCAGTTTCAACTCAAAGTGCCGGATCGTCTCGTACACATCTTAGGAGACTACCTTTCGGGGCGAACGTTTTGTTACCGCATCGAAGGAACCTTCTCCACTCCCCGTCTGGTTCACGCAAGTGTTCCCCAAGGTTCCACCCTTGCCCCGCTCCTGTTCTCGCTCTACACAAGTGATATCCCCAAACCCAAAAAGGGCCAGCTAGCCCTCTTCGCCGACGAGACAGCTCTCTACTACTCCGGTAGGAGCCCGTCCGCTATTCACAAAGAACTCCAATCTTCCGCCAACGCCCTAGGCGAATAATTCAGGAAATGGAGAATCGAAGTCAACCCGACCAAGAGTGCAGCCGTGCTCTTCTCGAGGTGAAATCCCATTCCCATCCAAATGTTCAGCGATCCAATCCCTTGGAAGAGGAAATCCAAGTATTTGGGGGTGATCCTCGATCGAAAACTAAGCTTCAGTGAGCATCTACGGTACGTCTTAGACGACCCGGACGACGAGATCACTGTTTACCTCAATCAGATCAAGTCAATCAGAGACTCTCGCAACACTGCACACCAACCGATACTTCGTACTCGCCGGACAAGAGAACGACCGCGAACGCGTCGCGACCACCAGCGCCCTCCATGACCCTTAGTTTGCATTTGATTCGATGAAATGCCCTCCCCGGACCTAACCCGGAAGAGCGGCCCGCGTCGCGTATTATCGTAGAGCGAAAGTTGCACAAAACATCCCTAAAACGATACGCCCTCTTGCATCTCCCCGCCAGTAACCGCCCAGAGTCGAGGTTCGAATACCAAAGGGGGTGCCCTCCGGCGCGGGTACTTAGTTTGTAGTTTTGATTTGCTACACGGTTAGAGTCCACGCTCACCTCTATAGTCCGGTGAAGCAGTGAAAGCCGTCAGGCTAACTGCATACGTCATGTTTAAAAAAAAAGAATCGCCAGCGATGTTCCTTTAATTTATGACATTGTGTTATTACCAAAAGTTATTCCTTATTATCGATACTTTCGAATGGTATTCTAATAATATCCCATTTATTACTAATGTTTTTCACCTTGTACCTATGTTTTATTTTTAGGGCCAGGAAGGGGAGCGTGGTCCCCCAGGACTACCAGGCGTCCCAGAATCATCAGAGGATGATGGTTCTAAAGGAGTGGTAATTATTATAATAATAATAATATCCTCGGATCACACGGCCATCTAATCCCAAACTAAGCAGAACTTGTACAGACGCCAGCACATCCAGCTACCCCTATCTGTCAAATTTCTTTTACAGATTTTCAACTTTATCACATAAACATAAGGTTCACTTTCAATTGAGGAAATTTTGACAGACTGCGGTAGCTTGATGTGCTGGCGCCTGTACATTATATCTCAATGATATCCAAATCATCATTTTTGGTTCCTTATTTGATTAAATGTTATTAATGTTTAGTAATTGGTTTTCAGACGGGAGAATTTGGACTTCCTGGACAGCATGGTATGCCCGGGAGGGCTGGAATTCGAGGCCTACAAGGACACCCAGGACGTAAAGGAGAGGTGAAGATATCTTAGAATGTACACACGGCTACATTTTACGCTATAATTTCCAATATAAGCTTACCTCTCATTGTATGAAAATCCTATACAACGCGAGATCAGCTTATACTGGAAATGTATCGCTTGATATGTAGCCGTGTGTGCAACAGGGCTCTACTTAAGTCTATATTATTTACTAGCTGTGACCCGCAGTTTTACCGGCGATAAACTTTATAAATTGTAGCCTATGTGTTATTCGGTTTCTATATAACAATAGTTCGGTGGATTTTGCGTGGAAGAGTCACAAACATCCATACCTCTATAGTCACAAACTTTCGCAATTATTTTATGCGTGGGAATTCGTTTCCTTATTCGAACGGTGGACGAACAATCTGGGGCAGGCGGTCTGATGTAAAGCGAACGATACACATCGGTATAGAAAATTATAATTCCCTTGCTAACATCTTTATCGAGGATGGAAGTTTGATCCATCGGCTTTGCTTCTGGAAATATGGCTAACTAATATGTTCACAGATTTTTGACCAATGAACAGCTTGATTTCGAAACCTCTTCTTACACAAGTAATGGAATCAGGCGTTACTTTGCGGAAATCCATAACAATGAAAATACAAAATCAATATGTAGTGTTAATTCCGCTAATTGTCAGTTTAATCATGCCGGGATGCAATTTGCACCGCCCTCCCGCCCGCATAAATGTGCACATGCAAGAAGGACAATATAAAAAAGCAAATTACATGCACCAATGCGATACCAAACACGTGTTTCGTCCGTCGTTCACCCACTCGTCGAGTGCTCGAAGGAGACTAAAAGTCAACGAGGCGAGCGCTCTTTTATATACTACCAACCGCATGGACAATTATTTCTAACTACCCCCAAATATTCGTAGTAAAGGAGATGAAACTAAATTTGTTTGGTCATTCAACAATGCAAAACTATTACTGCTATGTTTTAATAAAATTTTAATGTCTTCTTACACGTCATAACTATATGAGGTATACGAGACTAGCCATAATAATATGTGCGGGACATATTATAGGGCTCAAGTGTGTGCGTATCCACAGGGAACTCATGATCCGATGAGACGACTAGGACACGACCGGAAATAGGTCTGGTACAAAACCGACGTGCTCTCCGAGGCCCGCGAGTATGATACCGCCTACACCCAGACTTCGGGCTGATATTGAGAAATTTTCTTACCAGAAAATTCCCAGTCACTTGTTAACCCAACCCGTGATTTGAATCCAGGACCTCATTATCTGCGGCTGAACACGCTACCGGTAGACCAACGAGGCAGTCACAGACGCGCAGTCACAGACGGACGGACAATCAATCTGTTCGTCTGTGTGTAACAGTTCATCACGAGTGTTCGTTTTTACAACGTTGAAAGGAAGCAACTTAAGTGGACCTTTTCATTTTCAGAAAGGTGATATAGGAGATCCAGGCATGCCAGGTCTTCCAGGACGTATAGGCAAGCGAGGTGGTCGAGGACCTGAGGCTGAGGTGATTCATTTTATAATCAATATTATCTATATATAATTATAAATATATATATATTTTCAATAAGTGTTGGTACAATGCAGATCTTAAATATAATAGGGTCCTTAACACTTAGCCATACATGGTCATGCAAATATTATTATACAATAATGTCAAATAATATTTTTATAACAGTTCCTAGATATACATATAGTAGCATAAGTTTCAAATAAAAATGTACAAATAACTATAAGGTGCTTACTAAATGTCATGAATCCAATAATGAATTATGAACATACACAATGATAATATCAACATAAACATATCTAACAACATCGAATTAACTATATAAAATTTAATTAGTAATATGTCATAAAGTTAAAACATAAATACAATAATTTGCAATAAAATTATAATAATTAAACATAGGATTCTTATGCGTTGGGTTTCAAATATTCAGACACAGAATAAAAACATTTTTCTATTAGCCATGATTTTGGCTTCTTACAAAATATTGTTATATTTTGTAAGAAGCTAAATATATCCACACTTGCAATAGCAGTTTTTTTATATAGGGTAGTTCTTGGTATATTAGGTAGAACTATTCTGTCAGGATTTTTAGAAACATTGTCATGAAGAACAAGAATTATAAATTGATTATCAACAACTACAATACAACTAGGTATTTAAGAAAATGAAAGACTGTCGCAGCAAAATAAGGCAAGCATTTACCAACCACGCCGTCCAGTAACGTCTAGTAACTTTGCTATGCGCCTTGTGCTTTCGTTCGCCTTTATTTTACGGTGAAATAACATTCTCTATTATACACCGATAGGGCTATTCTAAATCAACTTTTGCATTTCGTCTAAGAGGACTACACTGTCAACAACTTTTACTTTTGCTCAAAGAGGCTGCAAACGTAAAATTACTAAACTAATTTCTACACATTAAAACGTAAGTGCGAGTGACGCCTATTTTGCCTTTTTACGCATATTACTTAGTACAGTATCAACCGGAAGGGGAAGACCTCGTCGAACATTCTCTACCAAATCGGAGACTTTCTCAAGAAAGGGCAGGTCAGAAGTACCCTAAACCGGCGAGCATGTATGAAGAATATAATGAAAGTAATCGAGGCAAAAAACTTGTGCAAAGATCGTGACAAATCGAAATCCGTTGTCTATGCCTACCCCTCTGGGAAACAGGCGTGAGTCTATGTATGTATGTAAATCATATTTTATATTAGAGAATTGAATACGAATACGTTTAAAGCCATTTGGAATTATTAAAGCCAAATTGTGTAGCAGGGCATATTACAAAATTTCTGATTATTTAAGTGATAAAAGTGCTTGGGATTGAGTTGTTCTGAGTCAATACACATGATTGTATTTAATCTTAAGTATATTTTATTTTAACAAAGGATTTCTACTGAGTTTTCTGGCAGTGTTTCTCAGTAGCTGCCACGTCATGCACTGCACGGTAGGGTAAAAAATATGACTATATTGACGATAATTTTTGACTTTTTTTATTGTAGATCGCAGATGAATCAGAGATAAGGAACATTTGCCAAGAAATGCTCATAGGTTTGTACAAACTTTTCTAAGATATTTCTTTGTTTTTAAATTCTGCCGAAGTGAGTATGTGGCTTAGAACTAAATCATATAAACCAAAAAGAAACGACTCAAAAGCGCAGAAAAATGTAAAGAAAGAAAATATATTATAAAAATATATAACGGCGCGTCTGGGGTATACGGAGACATGCCTGGAACACTATTTTCCTAATTTATCATTTATTATTAGGTGAGGTTATGCAGGCAGTTAATTTAAAAATATACGGGGACATCACTTCCTTAGCAATCAATTATTCAGCAAAATCAATCAACTATGTTTAATGCGTCACCAAATTACCAATTAAGTTAGATTTTAATTTCAATTACGGCGATCCGTCGATAATATGCGACCACTATAACGTCTCCAAGCAATAGTGACGTCAAGATGGCCGCCGGCGTTCCACCAGAGTGACACCGACCTATCACTCTTATCTATGCAGTTCTGTTGGTAGCGCCACGGCTGCGCCGTCATATAGAATAAATAATTTTAAATGACACTATTTGTAAATTTTACACCAACCTGGAAAAAGAAAGGCACATGGAGGCATTGTTTCTTGTTCTAAAACTTTGATTTTGACTGCACGTGTGGTGCAGTGGCTAAAACAGTCGCTTCGGTACGTGTCGCGGGTTCTAGTACCGCGCCTGCCAACTATTTGTGTAACACACAGATATAAAGTTGTTCTGAGTCTGGATGTAATTTGTGTCCGTCTATTATATTGTAAGGCGTAGCTATTGGTTTCTTCTTACTATTTGGAGAGGTGTTCTTAGTTAAACTAGATATTCCAGACTGAACATTAAATAATTTAATTGCCTCCAATATATACACAAATCATAATTAAAAGCATAAGGTATTAAAATAATAAAAACTTTTTGTTCAGCCAATCAGAAGCAGCGCTGCTGTGTAAATACATAATCGCAAGTACCACGCTACA
The DNA here is from genome assembly GCA_951640165.1 of Pseudoips prasinana. Lineage (NCBI taxonomy): Eukaryota > Metazoa > Arthropoda > Insecta > Lepidoptera > Nolidae > Pseudoips > Pseudoips prasinana. Next base: position 15,540,793 of record OX621254.1, read on the forward strand.
TATAAATACTGTCGCCCCTCACAAATCGTGTCGTCTCGTGCTCATCCTACGAGACTTCCTTACGGATCGAACGTTTCGCTACCGCGTCGAGGGAAACTACTACTCCCTCCGACCGATTCGTGCAGGAGTTCCCTAAGGCTCAGTCCTTGCCCCGCTCCTGTTCTCGCTGTACACCAGCGACATCCCCAAACCCAAAAAGGATCATCTAGCCCTCTTTGCCGACGGCACAGCTCTCTACTACTCTAGTAGGAGCCCGTCCGACATCCAGCGAGAACTCCAATCTGCAGCCAATGCCCTCGGCAAATGGTTTAGGAAATGGAGAATTGAAGTCAATCCCACCAAGAGCGCCGCCGTGCTCTTCTCCAGGGTATACCCCAAGCCCACCGCAGATCCCGTCCGAATGTTTGGTGAACCGATCCCTTGGGAGAAGAAAGCCAAATATTTGGGAGTGATCCTCGATCAGAAGTTAAACTTCAAGGACCACCTGAGACACGCTCGAAACCGTGCCTCATTTGCCCTTTATCGATTGCACTGCCTCCTGAATGCACGCAGTAAAATGTCCCTTGAAAACAAGGTGACAATTTACAAGACGTGCATTCGACCCATGATGACCTATGCGAGGGCTCGCATAGGTCATCATGGGTCGAAGAGACCGGGCGGTCTTCGCGCACGCTAAAGATCACCTCATTCACCTCCTTCAGATAGTCCAGAACAAGTTTATGCGACGAGCCATGGGCGCACCATGGTTCGTCCGTAACAAAGGCCTCCATGCTGACCTCCAATTGCCTACCATCAGACATTGGATGAAGCAAACGTCCAAAAGGTATTTTGACTCTGCCACTCACCATCCAAGTAAATTGGTGGTACAGGCGGTCAATTACACTCCTTTCCGACTCTCACGTAAGCACCGTCGTCCGAAGAACGGCTTAGACGATCCGGACGACGAGATCACCGTATACCTTGACCACATCAAATCGATTAGAGACTCTCGCAACACTGCACAACCGATATCGGTGGCCATCGGGTGAAAGGTGCGCGGCGCGGAAACAGTTTGGATTCACAAAGGGTTGTTCAACCATAGATGCAGGGGTCAACTTATTAAAAAGTATATTCGCGGCGTGGGAACACTCGCAAGATGCATTAGGTATCTTTTGCGATTTGTCCAAAGCGTTCGATTGCGTTCATCATGATACTCTGGTCAGAAAATTACACCACTACGGTATTAGGAACAAGGCTCTCGAACTTCTGACTTCTTACTTGGGCAATAGAATTCAGAAGGTCGAAATAAACGGTAAAATATCTCCGGGATCTCCAGTGGTAATGGGCGTCCCACAGGGGTCAATTCTGGGCCCATTTTTGTTTTTAATTTATATAAATGACTTACCTTACTACGTAAGGGATAAGCATCAGATTGTGTTGTTTGCAGATGATACTTCCCTGACGTTCAAAATAAACCGACAATTAAGCAATTTTGACGATGTTAATGATGCAATCTCTAAAGTTGTTCATTGGTTTAATGCCAATAATCTTGTGCTTAATGATAAGAAAACTAAAGTCATTAAATTCACTACACCGAATGTGAAACAGGCGACAACCAATGTACAACTTAATGGAGCTAGGTTGGACCCTGTTGAATCAACAGTGTTCTTGGGTATCACTATTGATTCAAAGCTACAATGGAGCCCACAAATAGAAAAACTGTCCGGCAAATTAAGCTCTGCAGCATATGCAGTGAAAACTATTAGACGGCTGACTGATATTGACACAGCTAGAATGGTTTATTCCAGTTATTTTCATAGTGTAATGTCCTATGGAATTCTTCTCTGGGGTAGCTCTGCTGACATTAACACCATATTCATATTGCAAAAAAGAGCTGTAAGAGCTATCTATAATCTTGGCCCGAGAGTGTCTCTAAGAGAAAAATTCAAAGAGGTCAACATTCTAACTGTACCATCTCAGTATTTATATGAAAACTTACTATATGTGCATAAAAATTACGATTCCTTCTGTAAAAGGAGCGATACACATAATGTAAATACTAGATATAAGAATAATCTCAAACTGCATACTACCCGTCTCCACAAAATAAGTAACTCTTTTATGGGGCAATGTATAAGATTTTATAACAAACTTCCCAATGATATTAGAGAATTGTCTACGAGTAAGTTTAAAAGAATTATTAAAGCCAAATTGTGTAGCAGGGCATATTACAAAATTTCTGATTATTTAAGTGATAAAAGTGCTTGGGATGGAATTGTTCTGAGTCAACACACATGATTGTAATTAATCTTAAGTATATTTATTTTAAAAAAGGATTCCTACTGAGTTTTCTGGCAGTGTTTCTCAGTAGCTGCCACGTCATGCACTGCACGGTAGGGTAAAAAAATATGACGATTCCACATAAATGTAAAAATTTTACGGAATAAAGTTACTTTGACTTTGACTTTGATGTGTTGCTGATGTATTGCGTCGCACGCTCTGCGAGGTGGATATCCCCATAACATGATTTATATGTTTGTAAAGTACTGCGCGATACAGGGATTACATTCCCTAGTACGGGCACTGTAATTGAAAAATAAGGGTTAAAGTCACTTTCTACGTTCAGCAACATACCTAATGTGTTATTTGAGAACTCATACTAATAGATGGATAAAAGATATATTACTATTTATTGTACACACTAAAACGAAACAAAAAATATAAAAATACATTGGATACAAAGAACATAATGTAAACTATATATATATATATATATGTGTATATTATATCATTTTTAATATAGGTAATTTTTTATTCCAAAATAATTTAAACTACGGAATTATCGTTAGTTTACCCCGAACAGTCAAAACAAATTGAAATGGACCGTAAGTTAAAGTAATATGACTTTTAAATCGCATTTTTATTTGTATTTATACAAATTCCATCATTCAACACAAAATAAAGAATAATCAACTTTATTCCAAGAAACTAATTTAGTAAATAACAATGCATATACATATCAAATTAGAAATTTAGTGTATGTATTATCATTACAAGATAATATTCTAATTGGGGTGTCTGAGGGTGTGCGTTAATTACGTTACATGTTGTATATATATATATATATATAAATATATATATAATATGTACAGACGCCAGCATTTCTAGCTCCCCCAATCTGTCAAATTTCCCCAATTGAAAGCGAGCCTTATGCTTTTGTGATAAGTTGAAAATCTATAAAAGAAATTTGACAGATTGGGGTAGCGTGATGTGCTGGCGTCTGTACAACCGCCGGTCTTATCGCCTTGAGCGATCTCTTCCAGACGACCTTTGGATGGATAGGAACTGTAAGTAAAGTAAGCAGTAGCAGGAGAAAGGAGCTAATGTCTCTTTTAAGAATAAATAATATTACGCACTCGTAGGGTTCTGCACATTAAAAGTCCAACATATTTTCCACACACAATATTTAATCGAACAGAGTAACGTTCTCATCTACCGTCGTACAAAGAATGCCTCTTTAATAATTCTCCTACCCTATTTATATTTTTATCAGTGAAGTATAATATCGATTATTAATAGTTTTAAGATGTAAAATTATTATAGTAATTAATAAAATGATAATCACAAATCAAATAAATAATCACAGTGTAAAGATATTATTATAACATAGCAGCTACGTCATAACCGTTGCGCGGCTATTGAGTACTTGATAACAAAACGTATAATTTTCATTCTACAGATCGACTAAGAGAGTACAAGTTAATTGTGACCGGAAACTGATAGTCGAAAAAAATCAAAACGAAGACCGCGGAGAAAACTAACTCACTGATCAGAATTTTGAATTCGTCATTGTTTTTTGACCGTGTGAAATTAGTCTTAGTCTGGACCAGGCTTACGATATGGTAAATTCAAATTGCTTATTTTAATAAAGATTAACATTAAAAGATTAAAGTAGAAACTATAAATAATGTTGTATTCATTGGAGTTAACACCTAAGGTACAGACGCCAGCGCATCAAGCTACCCCAATCTGTCTAATTTTCCCCAATTGAAAGTGAACCTTATACTTTTGTGATAAAGTTGAAAATCTATTAAAAAAAATTGACAGATTGGGGTAGCTGGATGTGCTAGCGTCTGTACATATCAAGTACTTACTTATCGTATTGGCACTGGTTCCCCTAGTATCAACGTTGTTCAAGACGCTCGTTAGGCCTCTGACACGGCTTAACGACTGTTGCTAATAGCTACAACCGGGACCGACAGCTTAACGTGTCCTCCGAAGCAGGGAGAAACTCAGAACCACTTTGGCGGTCACCCATTTATGGACTGACCGCGAGCCTAGTTGCTTAACCTTGCCAATCACAAGCCGGTTAGAGCATCTGGCTATGAGATATAAATTATATTGGCAGTTGCTACAATCGTAAATTCATTATCATTATGAAAACAACTTAAAAGTCCACTGCTGAACAAAAGCTCTCCCAAAGATGATCTTGGGGGATATGCCATAACCGCCACGCTTGGCGATCGCAGTATGATGGTCATAGTTCCCAGAAAGAAGCTGCTGCCCGTCTTCTGGTAGATATTCGCTCGGAGCGACTTCTACGCCACCCACGGGATGAGATGGGGTGATGATATTCTGATATTTGCCGTCACCACACAGCGCATCAATCTTAAGTTAAGAAAGGTAATTATGGTTCTGATAAGCTTGGAGTTACGTTCACAATTTCATGCTTACCACCATAGTTAACTTTCTTTAACTTAACATTGTTAACTCCAATGAGTTCAACCTCATTAATAGTTTTTAATTTAAGATTTTAATGTAAACTTTAATAAAATTATATTTTCTATTATTAATAAATTGTGTTTCCTTATTAAATTGTATTTAATAAATTATATTGTGTTTTATTTATCATAATCAAATTAACACTACCATTCTAAAAACTCAGATTATAAAAAAAAAAACAAAATGCACCATGAAGTTTTGGAAAATAAAGGTCTCTGCACACAGCCGGCGTGGCGTGGCGGGGCGCGGCGTGGCGGGGCGGCGACGCTGCGCTGGTGCGGCGGCATCGGTCACACTGCGGGCGCGATCACGTCCCGTCCCGCTGCGCCCATTCACGCCGACCGTATCGCGACGCTATTCATACATCAAAAAGATGTTGAGCGATTCAGACGTGGAAACGCTCTTGCTCTTATTTGCGATAGCTAAGAAAAAACAACGGAAATGGGTGCATGAAATAAATCAAACCGTCGTAATTATGGGGAGTATCACAGACTAGCACGAACACATTCGACTAATTTTTCGACATCCATTTTTGTAAAACGATACAAAATCACTTTCACGCTCCGTACCGTTCGACGCGACGTGCTTACGCCCCGCCGGCGGTGTGACTACTACATACGTAAATCAAACAACACAAAGCGTCAGCGTCGTGAGGGCGCTGCGCTCGCGTCCCGCCGCGCCCGTCCCCGCCGCTTCTGACTTGTATTCCCGCTCGGCGCGGTTACCGTCGCGTCGAGCGGGACGGCTCTGTATGGCGTCGTCGGTAATATCTAGTACATTACAACGGCTCAGTGTCGCGTCGCCGTCCCGTCCCGCTGCGCCGCGCCCGCTGTGTGCAGAGACCTTAAGAGGTTTTGCTGTGTGCGCGGCGCGGCGGGACGGGACGGCGACGCGACACTGAGCAGTTGTAATGTACTAAAGGTCTCTGCACACAGCGGGCGCGGCGCGGCGGGACGGGACGGCGACGCGACACTGAGGAGTTGTAATGTACTAGATATAACGGGCGACGCCACACACAGCGTCAGAGACCTTAAATATTACGGACGACGCCATACAGAGCCGTCCCGCTCGACGCGACGGTAACCGACGCGCCACGCCACCGCCGCGCCGAGCGGGAATACAAGTGAGAAGCGGCGGGGACGGGCGCGGCAGGACGCGAGCGCAGCGCCCTCAGGACGCCGACGCTTTGTGTTGTTTGGTTCACGTATGTATGTAGTAGTCACACTGCCGGCGGGGCGTGAGCACGTCGCGTCGGACGGTATGTAGGGTGAATGTGATTTTGTATCGTTTTACAGAAATGGATGTCGAAAAATTTGTCGAATGTGTTCGTGCTCACGTATGTTTGTACGATTTGGGCCATAGGCAGTATAAAAACACTGTTCTTAAAAATTAACTTTGGGAATCTATAGGAAGAGAGTTGAATCAAAGTGGTAAGTGACAGTTATTATATTTATTCTATTATTATTAAAATAGGTGACAAACTTTTCCCTCACATCGAAAGCTGCGTTTGGAGATCTTTGATTTGTGGGTCTTACTGGAGTGAATGCCCTTGGATCACTCTGTATTTCCTTTAGATCAATAAAAAAGGTTTCTCCTTTCACTCTGATGAAATTATGTAAGCAACAGGCGGCTTTTACAATATGTATTGCGGTTTCAACATTGGTTTCTATTTCTATGTGTCTATTGAAAATTCTGAACTTCTGTGCCAAAATTCCAAAACTGTTCTCAACAACTCGTCTAGCTCGAACGTCGATAGTTAATAGTTTTTTTTCTGTTGTCATGTACAACGGCTGCTCTAGGAAAAGGTCGCATAAGATATTCTTTCAAAGCAAACCCCTCATCTCCTATCAAAACATGTGGTGTGGGATCTTCGTCTCCTGGGAGAGGTTTTGGCGGTAGTAGTAATTTTCCGTGTAAGTACGCTTGATAAAAATTTGAGTTTTAGAATATTCAGCTATCACTCATTCGACCATAGCTACCGATATCCACAGTAATAAATTTATAAAATGGATCTACGATTGCTAACAAAACGATAGAGAAGTAATTTTTGTAGCAGTAGTAATGTGTTCCGCTATTTGGAGGACATTTAATAGCAATGTGCTTCCCATCTATACTGCCCACGCAGTTTGGAAAATTCCATAATTCTCTGTATCCAACTTCTGATTGCCTCCATGTTTCCTCTGATGGTGCTGGCATATACGTTGGTTGCAATAAAATCCATATTTCTACGCAGACATTCTTCACAATATTGCTGACTGTACTATGTCCAACCCGAAAAGAAAATGCAATGGTTTGATAAGAATCACTGGTTGTTAAATACTTTAAACAAAGAAATAAGGTTATTATTTATGAGGAATAATTTGTTATGTTATAATACAATGCAATACAAATATATTCATTAAATAAAATACTATAATTCTTTATTTTTAATTATTCAATTATGCATTATATTATTAAATGCAGCGCGGTCTCGACGCGAACGGACGCATCCACTGCATTCTTTAAAAATAATTACTTGAATTAAATACGATTTATTCAATTGTAAACCTTATTCATAGAGTGGTAAAGTTTAAATAATTTTTACGAGTGAATCTAAAGCACATTCCTGTCTTATCGGTGCCCGCCATATGGCATAGAATTGTTTAGACTGGCTACTAGAAAAATGGCACAAGTGCCAAGTGAAAGTTCGGTTGCTGATCCTTCTTCAGGAAATGTAACTCGGCGTAAACAAGGAGGTAATGACAAATTTGCGGCGACTTTCGAAGCGTTTAGCAACAAAATGATGGCAAAATTAAATGAATGGAGATTAGAATTCAGTCATGAAATAGGTGATATAAAGGAATCATTGAACAAGTTTAATGAGACTTCCAAGGAATTGAAATCAGAGATCAGCCACCTCAGAGGAGAATATATTGCTATCCAAAAATCTGTGAAGAATTTAGATTCGAAGCAAAATAATACACAAGACGAGGTTAACTCGCTGAAAAAGTCTGTGGAGTACCATGGTGACGTTCAAGTTGAACTTAAGACTAAAATTGAACGTTGCTCCAAAGAAGTACAGTCTTTCGGTGACCTCAAAATAGAGCTGGAAAACATTAAGATTCACAATAGAAAACTGAGATCGGATATGAACCAGAAAGAACAGTGGGAACGATTGCTAAATATAGAAATTGTTGGAGTACCGGAAAATAAGGAAGAAGACTTAGTAGGAATCATTTTGCAACTGGCAAATCATACATCCATTGAATTGAAACGCGATGACATCATACATGCTAACAGAGTGTCGCCACTTTCTAAACTTCAGGGAAGACCGCAAAACATAATAGTCAAATTACGTACTCGTCAACTCAAAGACAACTTGATTTCGCAGTCTCGTAAATGCCGCTTGACTACATCTAATCTTGAAATACAGGGCAAAGACAATCCTGTGTTCGTAAACGAGCATTTAACTGTATCCAACAAAAGTCTTCTGAAAAAGGTCAAAGAAACTGCTAGTTTAAAGCAATATCAATTCGCATGGACAAAAAACGGCAGAATTTACGTGAGAAAGGCTGCTACCCTACCAGCTGCTATGAGGATTATAGCAGAAGAAGAAGACCTGAAGAAAATTATATAATTATATTATTTGACTCTGAGGATAGAAATAATCTTTCTCTTATTTTAATATCGGTAAATAATTTTGATAAAAATAATTTCAAAAACTTGAAGGTAGCGTGTTTAAAAATTGTTATTGCATTATTATTTGCCCGGTCTGAACGTTCTGAGGTCTGTAACTTGTTTTTTACTCGAACTATACTTTTGCATGACTTATTTCAAACACGCCTGGTTAGTGTGCGATATTTTATATGGACTTTGGGCATTGTTTATGTGGCGAGTGGTTATTTAAAAGAATTTTTATCACCGTGTGCAATTATATTTAACACAATTTATTTGGTATATCGTCGATGAAGTACCAATACCTCCTAACTGACATTTTGGTCCAAAATGACTTTCTTAATTTAATAGACATAAAACTCATATTCGCATGGATTGAATTAACTCCTATCCAACATTTCTTTACCAAAAAGCTTTTAGAGCTACGTGAAAATACCTACTAAGTGACGGAATTCATTCGTTCGTATGTATTTTATGGAAATATCTCCTAAGTTCTAAAAAGTCCTGTGGTTGGTAATCAAGCACAGATGAGTACGTAGGTCATATTGATAAAAAAATCGGGCTAGACAAGACAAAGCGAGAGCAGTGAGGGAGGAAATTATTCTTATTTCAACAATGGATTTTAAGGCTGTCTAAGTTTGTTGTCAATATCATTGATGTTTTGTTGTCCCTATTTCACAGCCAGCTCTCTTTATTTTAAGATCAAACTAATCAGTCACAACTTCACGGTTTATAATGCAAAAAGTCACCACACTGTCTTTTACTGGTTCGTTGAAACTGCGGCAGATTTGACAGTACATACACTAGTTACATCGTAGAATAGATAGAAAGTTTTTTGACAATAAGCGTGCCGATCATATTTTTTCTGCTGGGTGTACCCATCAGAATCTCAATACCGTGTTAAGTAATACATGTACCGAGCGATTACACTACTGTCACGAAGGAAGCTGGAATACATCCGTTCCCTTACGAAGCTGTTGATGTTGGCTACAGTTTTTTAGGGTTCCGTAGCTAAATGGCAAAAAACGGAACGCTTATAGATTCGTCATGTCTGTCTGTCTGTTCGTCCGTAATGTCACAGCTACTTTTTTCCGAAACTATAAGAGCTGTACTGTTGAAACTTGGTAAGTAGATGTATTCGGTGAACCGCATCAAGATTTTTACACAAAAATTGAAAAATAACAATAATTTTGGGGGGTTCCCATACATAGAACTGAAACTGTACGGGGGGGGGGGTACACTAATTTTATTTCATTCATTCATTTAGGAAAAAAATGATATTCGAAATCTCAAAATCATTTTTGAAGACCTATCCATAGAAATCCCACATGTATGAGTACGATTAAAAAAAAATATTTTGAGTTTCAGTTCTATGTATGGGGACCCCCAAAATTATTGTTATTTTTTTTCAATTTTTGTGTAAAATTCTTAATGCGGTTCACCCTAACCCCCCCTGTAACTCCTAAAATAGGAGAATTAAAAAACTAAAAAAATATATGATGGGAATTACCATGCAAACTAACAACGACAATTGGTTTGAACGAGATCTAGCAAGTTTTTTTTTTAATACGTCATAAATCGTAAACCGCAATTTGCTTTCATTTAATCAACTGAAATACTTGCTGCTACGGAACCCTTCATGGATGAGTCCGACTCGCCCTTGGCCGGTTTTTTAAGAATTATGCAAGTTCTTCATCATGCCGGTATCAAGTATTCGGCATAACGTTATTTTAGAGTCAGCTTAGTATAAGGTACGATGGGATCATTTAACTCCGAAATAAATTTATTAAAAATATATGAACACTACTCAAACAAAACAGCACTTACGGCGAATTTAATACATAATTTTGAAACAAATTAAGCGAATATAGCACGAGTTATAACAGCCACCGAAATGAAACAATTTTTGTCCCCATATCACTGAAATGATAAACTTACTTTTTTGGTGGAAAACCGCAAGACATTGGGATCAGTGCGTTCATGCCGAGATCTTGAGCCGGACGGATCCGAAGTGAGGAAATTTGAGACAGGCCTAACAACGCAATCTTGACGTGGCTATTCTACTAAAACTTACTGTCCTCTGAAATGATAACTTTCTTCCGGACAAAAGTTGAATGACTGTCAAATCCATGAGAAAGAAGATAAACAAACAAAGAAAGTTTTATTTGATCGAAAATATTATAATTTAATGATATCAAAATCGATTTAAATCCATATTACGAATGTATTTACAGGGGAAGGTATTTTATGAGAGGAATTGGGTTCAGGACAGGCCACCGTGATGATAAAATAACACTTTGTAATTTTTTTTTTCGGTCTATTAGTGGGTAGAAATGAATGATTTTTTTTGCCGAGGTAGAGAAGTACATTCGCTATTTAGAAAAAATGTGTAAAATAAAAAATCGGCACATTGCACTACCGTTCTCAGGTATGCCGTTAATTTTTTTGGGTTGGGCAATTCACCCAAAATATTTTATAATTTAATAAGTATAAGTATTAAGTTAGTTTTTAATAAGTATGTTCCGTTGACTCGTAATACAGGTAAGCGCAAGTATCCAGTATGGTATAGCAAGGCATTAATAAAAATAATTAAAGAGAAATCTAAAGCACATTCAAATTGGAAAAAATATAAAAACTTAAGAGATTATGATGAATTTGTAATATTGCGAGCTAGACAACGCGCGGTACAAGACGAGTGTTATAATACGTATATCCAGACAACTGAAGAAAGGTTAAAGTCCAGACCTAAAAGTTTCTGGGGTTACATTAAGTCTATGCGTGGGGGTTCTAATTACCCGAAAATTTTAACCTATAAAAACGTAAGTTATTCAGATGGCCAGAATATTTGCGAAGCATTCAGTACTTTCTTTCAAGATGTGTTCAGTGTTCAGTCCCAGAGTGACAGTCGAAGATTAGACCATGTCGACACAAATTCTGATATAATAGCTAACTTACAGGTAACTCTGTCAACAGTCGAAAAATTACTAAATACGCTTGATGTTGAAAAGGGCCCAGGTTGCGATGGCGTTCCTGCAATATTCTGGAAACGCTGTGCTAAATCTCTATCAAATCCTATTCATATTATTTTTGATCGTTCTCTTAAAGAAGCCACCTTTCCGGAGAGTTGGAAGAAGGCACATATAGTTCCTATTCACAAGAAGGGTTCTCGTAGCCAAGTAGAAAACTACAGAGGCATTTCCATTTTAAATACCCTGGGAAAGATTTTCGAGAAGGTTATATATAATGCTATCTATCCATATATTGCTGGTGCTTTACCTGCAACACAACATGGCTTCCTCCGACAACGATCCACCATATCAAACTTAGCGTGTTTTTCTAGCTACCTTCTAAAAAATATTGATAATGGCGGTCAGGTTGACGTGATCTACACCGATTTTGAGAAAGCTTTTGATCGGGTAGATCATGTCATCTTGCTTAGCAAATTGTTTAAACTAGGGATACGCGGTGACTTATTGCGATGGATTGAATCATACCTGCAATAAAGATCTCAGGCTGTAGTAGTTGGTGGCTTCCGATCAAACTTCATTAAATTCCTAGTGGAGTTCCACAAGGATCGCATTTAGGACCATTATTTTACAATGCTTATTTATATGACATAAATAACGCTATACAAAACTCAGGACACTTAATGTACGCGGATGACAAAAAAATATTTTTAAACATTAAAAGCATTACTGATTGTGAAGTTCTTCAAGCTGATTTAAATAACTTAAACAATTATTATAAAGCAAATAAAATTACAGTAAACGTTGGCAAGTGCCAATGCATTAGTTATACTCGTAAAAAGCATTCATTCCAGTTTACATATAATTTTAATAAAATCATAATCAACAAAGTCAATACCGTCCGAGACCTAGGTGTTACATTTGATCATAAATTACAATTCACGAAACATATCGATCTCATAACTGCGAAAGCATTCAAAAATCTAGGATTTGTTGTAAGATCTTGTCAACTTTTTAAAAATGTAGGTTCTTTGAAAATTATTTATTTCGCCTATGTTCGCAGTATTCTAGAATATGCGTCTCCGATCTGGTCACCATTTTATATTATTTACATAAACCAGATCGAACGAATTCAAAACAAATTTATTAGTCATCTTAACTATCGTCTTCGTCAACCACCAAAACCATACCAACAAAGTTGTAGCACGCATGCCCTGCTTACCCTTGAAGAACGACGCAAAGTACTGGATATGTGCCTATTGTATGATATACTCAATGGACGCCTTGATTGCCCCGACTTACTTTCACAGGTGATATTTAATACACCACGCCGACGCACTCGCCACACTCCAATGCTACACGTACCACTTCATGCTACTAATTATGCACAAAATAATGTAATAACACGCATCTCTCGAACGTATAATACCAATTATGGACAAATAGACATGTTTTCATGTTCTAAGAGAAAGTTCAAATGTCAAATAATAAGCGCCCTGAAACAACAACGTTTAGATGTAAACACTTAAATTCCTATATATTTATATGTTTTTTCTTTTTTCATTTGCTATTATTTCGAGCACTATTATTATTATTAGTTATAAGTAGCTATTATTAGTAATCAACCATCTATTGTATTATGTATTCCATGCAACTTAATATTTCTTTTTGTCCGTTCCTTAGTCGATTTATACTATTCAAATTGTACTTATTTTATTATTATTTGTATCGCTGTTGGTATTCTAATAAATAAATTATTTTAAAGTTTGATTCTATTCTATTCTTGTAAATTTTATCATTACCGCAGGTGAAGCAGTAAAACACAAATGGAAGACATTCAGAGACGGCTACACTAAATATAAAAAACAGCTCAAAGGAACAACTGGTTCTAGTCGTAGAAACGTAAATTACACATGGGCATCACAACTGGCATTCTTGGACCATTTCAATGCGCCTTGAGAATCCCATCCAAACGTTCCTGTTGAAATAGCACCAACATCACAATCTTCGCCTCAAAGTCAACCACATGGTCATACTACTGGATACGATAGTATAACTTTCCAATCACCGGTCCCCTCACCTCCATCGCAGATTTCCCAGCCACCAATGCAAGCTACCTCATCAATATCGCAAGCCACCCCGTCATCATCACAGGCACCCCCGTCATCAAGCATTTCATCTCGAAAGGCTAAACGATCAAGAGGACATCCAGGAAGTGATGATGATGTAGGGAGAGTGATACAGTTTATAAATTCTAATAAAAATAAGAAGGAACTCGACGTTACTGACAATTTATTCCTTAGTTATGCCGATATATTCAAGAAATTTCCGCCCAGAGAACAAGCCATTGTAAAACTGGAAATGGCCAAATTGTTTTCAAATATCGAACTCCGTCTGCTCGATTCTACATCATATAATCTACTCCATACGAGCATATCGATGGCATCACCAGCTTACTCTAATATAAGTTCAGTTAACAACACAAACCAGGAATCGCCAGCTCCTCAACCAATTAATCTATCTGGAGACAATAATGCCAATGTGGGAGAAGAAAATTTTATATTCGATTTTTTATGAGTGAGTGATGTTGATAAGGAGATATTGAAAAGTTAGTCATCATTTGGAATGTATAAATCAAATTCATTATTAGAATTAATCAAAGTATTGATATCAATTCAAAAATTAGCTTAGGTACATTGCCACTATATGCTATCTGTGATTAAAAACTGTGAGTAATTTAGTATAGTATAATATAGATACAACATTATTTAAAAAAATAGCTATTTGTTATTGATTATATATACTGTTGATGTTAATTAAACTTAGAAATTGAAAAGACTGTGATTTTGAGACTGTTGTTAATTAAAGGTTAAGCTAGATTTATTCATATTTTATGTTAAAAGTCATAAAGAAATAAATAATGAAGACTGGTGTTAAGTAGTAAGAGATTTAGTTATGTGCTTTATATAAGCTGTTTGTGATCTGAAGTATATAGATTTGCAATATTTAGTTTTCTGGTTAAAAAATGATTCTATAAATTATAATTTTCAAAATATGAATCAATCAATGACAATTGAAAAATTTAGTTAGGTTACTTTCATTAAGCTATAATTGTGATTATAAAGAATGTTGATAATTTTAATTACGTTGGATATATTTAACTTGGTTATCTGCTCAAAAATGTTAACAAGTGTTAATTATATAAATAAAAAGGTTACCTAAACAAATGGCCAGCCTTTCTCTTGAACTGATTGATCTCCTCCAATTTGTGTCCAGTTTACTTATCGTATCACATAAAATACTATGCAATTCTTCAAAACACTCTTGCGTCATTTTGAAGTAACGTAAAAGCTCCTATTACCGCCAGTTTTAGCTGTCTTAGGATTCAGTGTAAAAAAATAGATATAAACTGTTATTTTAGGAAATATGTTATAATTTTTAATTAATCTCAACAAAGTATTTTTTTCATTTCAGTACTTAAAATCAATATTCAATAACGCAATATTTACTAAATAATTATTTAATCCAAAAGAGTAGTTGATTCTATTACCGACCTATAGAATGCGACAAGATTTTATTACCGATTTTCAACTTCTTTTACCGACCGCTACGAAGATGTCACTTCTTCTATACTATTAATTAAAATAAAAATTATTTTTCTATAATAACAACAGTTATGAGATCAACATTATTACAATTTGAACATAATTATTTATTGCAACGCTTAGAGAACTTAGTTTTTGTTATTTTTATTAATAAAAAATGTAATCAATCTCAGAAAATAGTCTTCAAATAATTAAAGCTTACTTTTTCATTACTGACATACATACTAATTAGATATTATAAATCAATACCAAAAATATTTTTATCTGTAATACAATTACAAAATACCTTTATAATAGGTCAATTTTATAATAACACCTTTATAATTCGCTCAATACCGAAGCCGACCCCAAGATGCTTGGGATTAATAAGGCTAGGAGAAGAGAAAGAGACGATATAGAATTTAATTCTTCGAAAGAGGCTTTAAAAAGTTACATGGCCCTCATTCCGTCCCGCCATTATTATTTGATTTGAAAACATATGAAATAAAGCCTATGCCATGAAGTCATGAATGAAACTGGATAGCAAATATTATTTTACATTAATAATATGGCCTTTGACAAAATCTCTAAAAACGTCACGTTAGCAAGAAATAAGCCAATTTGTTCAAAAATATATATTTTGTTTTTGTGTACTGTAATATTACCAAAAATATCGTCACAGCTGTGAGTCGGTAATAGAATCAAGTATGAAGGTTACAATATTCTATTAGCGACCAATAAAATTAATAATAAACAGATAAAATATCCGTTTTATGGAATACTGCTAAATTCGATCTCATTGCTATACTATTTCTTTTAGTCTCACTTAGGCTTTAAGTCAGTTAATAATGGTTATTTACAGTATAATATCATTATAATAATAGGGATATTGTCTTATGTTGAATCGAGTTTTACACAAAAACTTTAAGAAATAGCTGTGTCGTTAATAGAGCTAACGAAGTACAATAATTTTAAGAATTGTACATGTAAAAAATAAAATCAAATGAGGTAGTTTATAATAGCTATTATTTAAAAATTCTAAATGTTCCTAAAAATTTAACAACGCCATGGGTCGTTATTAGAATCAAGTTTTGAAATATGGTTTCTATTAACGCCTTAAATTGAAACATGATTTTATAACACAAAAACCAATAAGAAGTATTATATCAAGAGTTAGTTTAGAAAACAAATATATACGTTACAGTTGTAATGTGATATCAAGAAGACAAATCCATACTTAGTGTGTTATTTTCCTTAAGTAATATTTAGGTGTACTTACGTGGCCGGAGACGCGACACTATGAAACGTGCGTCAATTTCGGGCGCGTCCCATTCATTGTCAAATTATTTCTATCTCTGGCTATTTACACAAATAAACTTTACTTTTTTTGTTGCCCAATAAAAATAAATAACTAATTTTTAAGGTATGACTTGTCTGGAACCCTGTATTATGTTTAATATGAGTGAGTTAAAAATTAGAGCGTTAATAGAGTACACTTTTTAGGGGGTCGTTAATAGGAGCTTTTACGTTAGGCGTAAAACTTATCTTCGTGGGATAAAATTTCGCGGCATATTCTGTGATACTCCCCATAATTACGACGGTTTTGATTTATTTCATGCACCCATTTCCGTTTACGTTGTTTTTTCTTAGCTAGCGCAAATAAGAGCAAGAGCGTTTCCACGTCTGAATCGCTCAACATCTTTTTGATGAAATAGCGTCGCGATACGGTCGGCGTGAATGGGCGCGGCGGGACGGGACGCGATCGCGCCCGCAGTGTGACCGATGCCGCCGCGCCAGCGCAGCGTCGCCGCCCCGCCACGCCGCGCCCCGCCACGCCACGCCGGCTGTGTGCAGAGACCTTAAGAAGTCCTCGAAAAAAATCCTCAGTCGACCAAATTTGTATTATTTATATAGTATGAACTATATAGTTAATACAAAATTTTACATACAAACATAGACTCACGCCTGTTTCCCAGAGGGGTAGGCAGAGACAACGGATCACACAAAATTTTAATATACATAAATCACTTTAATATACATAATTTACTACACCGGATACAGTTTGGATTCACAAAGGGTTGTTCAACCATAGATGCAGGGGTCAACTTATTAAGTAAGTAAGTAATCATTTATTTGCATAGAATAATTATAATACATATAACGAATTTATGAGCGACATTTGCTCACAATAACCTTAAAACTAATACAAAAAGTAAGTTTAATTAAAAAGTATATTCGCGGCTTGGGAAGACTCGCAAGGTGCATTAGGTATATTTTGCGATTTATCCGAAGTGTTCGATTGCGTTCATCATAATACGCCGGTCAGAACATTACATCACTACGGTATTAGGAACAAGGGTTTCGAACTTCTAACTTCTTACTTGGGCAATAGAATTCAGAAGGTCGAAATAAACGGTAAATTATCTCCGGGATCTCCAGTAGTATTGGGCGTCCCACAGGGGTCAATTCTTGGTCCATTTTTGTTTTTAATTTATATAAATGACTTACCTTACTATGAAAGGGATAAGCATGAATTGTGTTGTTTGCAGATGATACTTCCTTGACGTTCAAAATCAACCGACGATTAAGGAATTTTGACGATGTAAATGACGCAATCTCTAAAGTTGTTCATTGGTTTAATGCCGATAATCTTGTGCTTAATGATAAGAAAAATATATCTTAATGTTTTACAAAAAATAAATATTTAGGGTACGTAGGTATTTAAAAAACCTCAATTAAAAACACCTACGTTCAAATTCCTAATGGTAAAATCTAAATGCGATCTTGATGCCAAAATAAATTATCATATAGGCGCTGCATTCGGTGAATTACGCGTAGGATACGCGCTCACGATTTAAAGCTCTCGACAAAAATCTCCGTTTACGAGGCCATCGTTCTTCCAAATCTTTTATATTCTTCAGAGTCATGGGTCATCTATGAAAAACAAATACAGACGCTGGATAGGTTTCATTTGAAGCGCTTACGGGACATTCTTAAAATCAAATGGTCGGACCGGGTTAGAAATACAGAAGTGCTCCGACGCGCAAATGTCAACGGCATAGAAGCTTACCTGATGCGGCTAGAGCTCCGATGGTGTGGTTATGCCTCAAGAATGGCCGATGTAAGGGTGGCAAAATGCATCTTCTTCTGTGAACTCCAGAATGGCAGGCGGAACCAGGGCGGCCAGTTCTTACAATTCAAGGATGTTCGGAAAAGACACATGAAGAAGTGCATTATTAATTTCCCGAAATGGGAGAACAAGGCACGCCGCACTGAGTAGAGGCGCTTGGTTAAAGAAAACGTTCATAACTTTGAAGAGCAGAGAACATCCGAGCTGAATGCGAAACGCGATACTCTTAAGACTCCACCAGCAGTCATATTTCACAACTATGGCGACGGCGTCCTCACGTGCAGCCAATGTTTGCGCACGTTTATTCACAAGATTGGAGACTGAAGTCATCGAAGGGCACATGCGAGAACTGATCATCCTAGCTCCTTTGCTAATTAGTAGTTGTCACCGTAGCCAAAATTGGTTGGGAAGATATTGTTTGGGGAAAGATATTGTTTAGGGAAAGATTATTCGAATTTCCCACACTGGTTTCCTTGGATAGAAAGGCTTCTTTAATTTCCTCGGAGGTTGCTATACACCTTGTATGCAGACAAATAAAGAAAATTGAATTATATGTTAGTAATGTCAAAATAACAACGTTTTACTTATCGCATAGTCACACTAATATTAGGCGAAAGTTTGTAAAAATGAAAGTATGGATTTATGATTAAGTAATAAGCACTCTTTGACGCAAAAGCTACCGTGGGGATTTTGATGAAACTTTGTAGTAATATAACTTATATATACGAATAACATATAGGCTACAATTTATAATGTTCAACGCGGGTCAAACCGCAGGGCACAGCTATTAATTTGTACATAGAGGATGGAAGATGGATGCTTATTACTCTTTCACCCAAAAACTACGGAACGGATTTAGTTGAAACTTTGTAGTGTAGTATATAGCTTATATATAGATACGAATAACACACAGGATATATAATTTTAAATTTATGACTTTCCGCGGGTGTAACCGCGAAACACCACTACTACAAAAATAATAATTAAAAGAAATACCGTCCGTCTGTCCGGCTAATCTCCGAAACGACTATATTGATTTCGACGAGGCTTTCACTAGCAGATAGTTGATGTTTGAAATAGTAAAATAGGGTAGTACTACCTTTTATCCAAAATATAAAGTTTATAAAATTTTAGATGGTCAAATAATTAACGCGCTGAAGCCTTTGGCGGAAGCTATTAGTAAAGCATGTTCTAGACGGTTGTAATCGAACTTCCCAACAGAGGTGACCTTGGTGGGAACTTAGTTGCCATCCGTGGATTGTTTTTCGGCTAGGGCATACAATCATCCATTCATTTTAGTATTATGATAATTGGATAACGTTATCCGTATAAATCCGGATAATACGGATGTATGCCCTAGTTTCGGCTACACGGATGTCATCCCCCCGCCAACACGCTTGCGAATCGTCTTCTGGGGGGAAATCACTTATATCGTGAACTGACCGTATCGTGCTGTAGAAATAGCTCCCAATTTTAGCAGTTTTAGCAATTTTTTAACATTTGATTCGTTAGCAATTCAAGGACGTTGATGGTCAAACCAACATTTGGATTACATCTGTAGTCTAGATGGATGGCAACCACCGAGGTCACCTCTGTTGAGACGTTAGATTACAACCGTCTAGAACATGATTTACTAATAAGATTCTTTCAAGGTCAAAGTGTATTCGCTTATGTAGCGTCGACTGTACCAACCTATAATTCAGTTGAGGCCACGTCAGTATAGTATTAGTAGTACTTTTAAACCAATATTTCTATACAAGGTTCTTGGAAACTTACGTAAGTGAGGGTCTTTCAAATGTTATAAGTTAATATATCAATAACATTGACAAAGATGAACTATTGAACTATTTATCTATCGGTAAAAATATAATAATTAGAAGGAGTTGGAGATGAGTAATAAGCATTAAACATATTCACGTCTTGTAGTTGAGTCGCCAGCTATAATGTCTAATTATTTAATACTATGTGCCATGCTTCTGGCTACTGCCGTGGTCGTGCAATCATGGACAGAAATAGGTAAGTTTAATGGCTGTATTTTTATCTTTGACGGGCCGGTTGGCGTAGTTGGTAAATGCGTGCCTGCCGGAGGTCGTGGGTTCGATTTCCACCCAGGGTAAATATGTGTGTGCATGAACGTGTCTGTTTGTCCTGAGTATTTAATGCAAAACAATAGTAGTACATGTTATATATCAGTTATATGGTTTCTAGTACAAGCTCTGCTTAGTTTGGGATCAGATGAACGTGTAACAATATGTCCCAGGATATTATTATTGATGTTATATATTTTATAGACTAATAACTAAACTATTTAAACATAAAAAATCTATTAAAATCTTATTCTATAACGTCTACAGTGGGAATTACCAAACAGCAGTGCAAGAGTTCTAATATATCTCGTGTCACAGTGTTAGTTACCTTGCTCCTCCGAAACGGCTTTACTGATTTTTACCAAATTTTATATGCATATTCAGTAGGTCTAAGAATCGGCGACTATCTATTTTTGATACCCCTAAGTGATAAGGGTTGTTCACCCTCAACATTTTTTTTAAATTTTTGACAAAATTATAAAAAAATAATGTGGCACTAAAAATAAACACAACCCTTAATTTTAACCCTTTAATCACAAACCACTATTTTAATAGTCATTTTAGTAATTTAATCATTTTTCATCTCGCTCGATAACTGATCAATTATCTTCTTTTTTGTTTGTTTTTCAATAGGCATTAGAATTAAACTACTTGAATAACAAAAAAACATCACACACTACACACTACTGACACACTTACTATTGAATGAGAAGAGGTGACAGGAGGGGGTAGCTCTGCTGACTATTTATATTGCAAAAATGAGCTGTAAGAGCTATCTATAATCTTGGCCCGAGCGAGTCTCTAAGAGAAAAGTTCAAAGAGGTTAACATTCTAACTGTACCATCTCAGTATATATATGAAAACCTACTATATGTGCGTAAAAATATCGATTCCTTCTGTAAAAGGAGCGATACACATAATGTAAATCTATATATATAAAAATGAATGCCACTTTTCGTTGTAATGTTATAACTCAACAACGCCTTTACCGATTTGGCTAATTTTGGTCTTGAATTATTCGTGGTAGTCCAGGGAAGGTTTGTACGTAGAGAAAATTTAAAAAACGTCTTGAAAAAGTGTAAAATCAACATCTTTTAGCAATTTAAAATATTTTTTGTTTGAAAAAATGAACTTAATAATCATTTTTCTTATTACTATGCCTTATACGTAGCGAAGCACGTACCGGGCCGCTAGTACTAGATACCTATAAGAATAATCTCATATCGCATACTACCCGTTTCCACAAAATAAGTAACTCTTTTATGGGGCAATGTATAAGATTCTATAACAAACTTCTCAATGATATTAGAGAATTGTCTACGAATAAGTTTAAAAGAATTATTAAAGCCAAATTGTGTAGCAGGGCATTTACAAAATTTCTGATTATTTAAGTGATAAAAGTGCTTGGGATTGAGTTGTTCTGAGTCAACACACATGATTTTAATCTTAAGTATATTTTATTTTAAAAAAGGATTCCTACTGACTTTTCTGGCAGTGTTTCTCAGTAGCTGCCACGTCATGCACTGCACGGTAGGGTAAAATAATATGACGATTCCACATAAATGTAAAATTTTAACGGAATAAATAATTTATGAATTTGACTTTGACAGACTCAGTGTCAAGACTGAGAACAGATTGATATTATGTCTTTTATGTCTATAGTCTTTGACAATATAAACTTATTCGTCGAATTTCGAACAAGTGCCATCAGTGCCATCCTTGTGCCATCACTAGTTTTATTTGTTAAGACCAGCATTCTCTTCTGTCTTCTTCTGTTCGTATTTAAAGTTTGTCAAGAGGAATATTACAGATATCATCATTGCAATCTTAAAACCACATATTTGTAATCTATACATATAATAAAATCGTAGGACAGTCAAAACTGTACATTGAATATTTTTTTAAAGGATATTTGGGGCGTAATCTACAATCGATGTCGAAGCCGTTTATCTGTATGTATGTCCGGGCTAAACTCAAAAAGTACTGCATGGATTTACTTGAAATTTTGCATGAAAATTACTAAGAGGTTGGGTCAACATATAGGCTACACATTATCACGCTATCACCTACGGGGGAGGAACTGTGATAATATATAAAATGTAACGGGGGTAAAACAGCGGGGCACGGCTAGTTTTTATTATATGAACTTATTTCGCATGAACGAGTAGCGCCCTGATTAAGGAGCGTGGAATCTAAGATAGAAACACGCACTACTACATATAGAAAGCACGTTTCGCCGAAAACTATTTTTGTAAAAAACATTGTCCATAGAAATCTCGATCCATAGAAAGCACTGTTGACAGAGATGTCGGTTCTTGATGCCGTAAACTTTGTTCAGGGAAACCACTTTTTACAGATACCTTAGCTTACAGTAAGCGCCCTTGGAGAAGAAACTATTAATATAGTATATTAAATTACTAAATTTCGCTATTCTGACTCGGGCCATGACCGTAATAAAAAAACGTTTATTTCACATTATAATGCCATTTTAATAATAAATAAAGCAAAACGAGAGAAAAGCAATAGATAGATTAGATTCAAAAAAAGGTATTTCTATATAAGGTATTTCTACAAGCGTGTTTATATATTAGATTTCACGCTCCTGATTAAGGTAGTCGCTATGAGCACTAAAATTGTGCTCGCATAATCCCTTCTTCTCCGAATACTAGATTATGCAGATGCCAGATACTTGTACCCAAAACCAGCTTGATAAACTTGACCGTCTCCAAAATGTCTGCATAAGATTCATATTTAGGCTTCGCAAATATGATCATGTCTCTGAATACCGTACTAAGCTCAAGTGGCTATCTATAAGCCTTCGTTGGAATACTCATATACTCTCATATTAACACGCTATCATTAGAGCAACAAAGCAGTTTATATCCTATATCATACCGAATGCGCAAGCGAGATAGCTGTACTGACGGCAGCACATCAACGTAAACCTTATATATGAAGTCTGATGGCGCGGCGGCTGTACACACTCGCCAAGACACCCCGAGACAGGCTGAGAGCGAGTGTGTACATGATAATGTCATCACGTCTCGCTTTGTCTCATCTCTCCTCGCTGCCTCTCGATTGCGTGTCGGTTTTTGTACCCGAGTCAGAGTCCCGTTAACTCTCGTGCGGGAAACGAGAGCGAGCATGTACACACTTGTTTTATGCAGTTTCCATCTGACCGTGTTATTGTGAAAACCTGTTCCTATTACGGTTAACAGTGCATGGTAACCATCCACCATCGTCTACTTCACCAAGGCTTGAGAATTTTCTTCTTATAATAATAGCTCACAGCACATAGCCAAACAGCAGCAGCAATTTCTACTTCCATTATCTCGCGAGACTTTGTTACAACTAAAAGAACGAGTGTGTACAGATACGTACTCGTTGAGAACTATCTCGGCCGAGGCTCTTGACGAGAGGATCTCGGTAAGTGTGTACAGCCGGCATTAGAAAGAAACAATCGTTGACATCATTGGTGGAGTGATCAACGTTTTCCTAAAATAACCCCATAAAATGACACATATAGATAAATTACACATTACAATATAATTAAACTAAGGCCCTTAATAACGATGTTATCATTTATGTGGTAGATACTTCTCAGCTCAAGGTCATCAGTTCAATTGGTCAACTTATCAATTCAGTGTAACAAGAGGTTTGAATGATATACTATAAATAAAGGATAAGTAGGTTTCCGATTATTGTTGAAAACTGATATGGGACTTATTAGTGGCAAATAAATTAAAACTAAAAATAAGTGTAATGTCTTGTTTTCTATAAACTAAATTAATGTTTTAAATTTCCATTTTCAAAATTTTGCCACAATTTGGGTTAGCAGAATTACTGAAAGTAACGGCAAGTTGCCATAAAAATAATAATAAAAAAATGGTAAATCATTGTCAAATTATGAGAGTGAATAACGTTTTCGTATTAGTAGAAGACGATCCACTATTAATATTCACATGCCATGGTATCGGCAAAGCATGCTGTAGCAACACATTGTAAGCCACATATTGGAGAAAAAATATATTTTTTTGTTAATTTTTTCTACCTTTTTAGAGGTTTAAGTTAATGCCATATTGGCCATAGCCAAGCAGGTCGGGCTATTCTTATTCTTCTGGTGGCGGCTGGAGGTCCTGGTAACACTGCGTCCAGCGATGAACTATTGTGCTCGCCGCTCCAACTAAACTTCCCCGTTGAACCCTGCAACATAGATAAATTGCAGAATCTTTTTTGGCAAAAATATCAATAACATCGTCCTGGTGCAAGAAGTGTTGGCCCAGGACAGTGTATTAACACAGTTCACAGTGGCAGAGCAGGTGTAGAGGTGTTACCGGCTGGGTTTATTTTAGGCCGGGCTAAGTAAAAAACCTTTATAAATTTAGGAAGAATTAAAAAAATCTAATATTACGGCATGTGTATAGAATTAGTAGTTTCCTCTATTAAATGGATATTATATGTGGGTATTTCAAAAAGGTCTAATATTAACTGTCACTGGAAAATGACGGTGATCTTGAAATTTATCACGATGGCAGATCTATTGAAGAAACAGGTTGGCATTGTTTTATCATCAAGGCTAAGGGAATGTCTAAACATGGCACCCCTAAAAGTGTCTACGGGTGAATATGTCACTTTAGCACAGACTCAACCTAACCTGCCATGGACTGCTCTTGGCCATGGAGTAGATTGAACAGTTGGACTGTTGGCGTAGATGTGCAAATGCTCGCTTTTCACGCCGGAGGTCGTGGGTTCGATTCCCACCCAGGACAAATATTTGTGTGCATAAACATGTCTGTTTGTCCTGAGTCTGGGTGTAATTATCTATATAAGTAGGTACGTATTTACAAAAGAAAAGTAGTGTATGTAATATATCAGTTATCTGGTTTCCATAGCTCTGCTTAGTTTGGGATCAGATGGCCGTGTGTAAATAATGTCCCAGGGTATTGTTATTATTATTATTTGTCCTACCGGATTGCCGACTCCTACTAGTCAGGAACAACAACTACCATAAATTTAAAGCTCAGGTACAAAAAAAACACTAGGGTCTACTAATCTAAATGTTCTTTGGTTTTTCAGGTGAAAAAGGCGACCCGGGATTTCCGGGTATGAATGGAATCCCAGGGGAGAAAGGGGACAAGGGGGATGTGGTAAATATTTGTTGAAAATTAGCTTAACGCTAATTACCGTACACATGGCTAGATATCAAGCTATACATTTCCAGTATAAGCTGATCTCGCGTTGCATAGGATTTCCATACAATGAGACGTCAGCTTATACTGAAAAAAAGAAAGAAAAAGATTTATTCAGAGAATTGCACAGACAACAAAAATATAAAATAACATAACGAAAAATAAAATAAAAACAGACACTAGTTGTCCATGCAAGCCTGAAATGGCACCATCTCAGCATTAGCTAGAACATTTTATTGTTCTAGCGCTGGTAATTCTGATGGTGCCAATATTGGAAATTGCTGGTTGTATACTACATATATAAATTCCAACACATTCTGCCGCTTAGGGCGTGCAAATTTGGTAACAATATTTTATCCATCAATATTATGTGTTATGTCTATTAAAATGTACAATATTATATTTTCATTGTTAAATTTATATTTTACATTATTAAATGTTCTATCCGGCCTGGGTTTGCAAAAGATAGGGAAATCTGGAAAACCAAGGGGGACGCCTTTGCTCAGCAGTGAGGCACTATCATAGGCAAGCATAAAAAAATTCTATCTTCTATCTAGTCTCCTAGTATTATAAAAATTATTTTATTCAAAAGGAAGTCAAACTGACTTTGACTACACGTGTGGCGCAGCGGCTAAGACAGTCGCCTATCCTCCTCGTGTCGCGGGTTCGAGTCCCGCGCCGGACAACTATTTAGGTAACCGATAAATAGTTGTTCTTAGTCTGGATGTAATTTGTGTCCGTCTTTTATACAATTGTAACCCCGCGACCCAGTGATAGATTCAGACATACAATAGGGGCTGTACCTGCTAAGTCGCCGAACATCGATTTCTTAAATGGCGTTAAAATAAATAAAGGTTAAAAATGACTTAATCAATCTTTAAATCGGCTTCAACATTGACAATCGATTCCGGACCATTTATGACGGCAACTGTGCCCACGGAAGCCGATTTAACGATTGATTAAGTCATTTTTAACCTTTATTAATTTGAACGCCATTTAAGAAATCGATGTTCGGCGACTTAGCCGGTAGAGACCCAGTAGGCGTTTTTCTTGAACAAATCTAATTTTAATAGAAGCAATTTTAGATTTATATATACAATACAATGGCGTGCAATTGTTTTAAATGGGTAACTGTATATGGTTACATGTAATGGGACCAGAGATAAAAAAAGCACATTTTTATTGAAACAAATTCCGTTCTCCTGGAAAGTTCTTTTTACCTGATGGTAAGCGATCATCACCGTCCATGAAAACTTTAAAAAATTAATAGGCTCACTTCTTGTCAGGTAATACTGGATCTGACTGGTAATACGGACTGATAAAGCGCGGTAAAATTTTACTTGTGAACCGAATGGTAAACGACCATTCATCCAGGTGATAAGGATGAAATTTCCACTCCTGTCTAGAAAGCCTGGCGGAACGTGGTGGCAGGTATAAACTCGAACATTTCCTGAGAATACTCCCCGTGATAAATGCAGTAATGTAGCTTCAAAAAAATACCTCCGCAGTTAATTGATTCCACAGAATGATAGTGCGCGGTAAAAATTTACTTGTGAAACGCACAGTGGTAGACGACCATTCATCCAGGTGATAAGGATTAAACTTCCACTCCTGGCTAGAAAGTCTGTGGCGGAACGTGGTGGCAGGTATAAACTCGGACACTTCCTGAGAATACTCCCCGTCATAAATGCAGTAATGTAGCTTCAAATTAATATCTTTACCAATCTGTCTTTGCTCAACTTCTTATAGCGAATATGAACAAACCGCCCGCCACATACTTTGGGAGAGTTGTCACTGACAATACCAGTGTGACCTTATGTTAAATAGCTTACAACCAATAACTGGAGTAGATGATTATACAGATCTTGTAGTAACAAGGAACAACTTCCGTGCGTTTATGCGCTTTTGCCATACAAATATGCTCACTTGATTGAACCCTTAAAATTAATCCTCGGTGTTTTTGATGCTGGCTTCTCCAGTTGCAATTCTCGCGTTTTATGAGGCTCCAGCCTCGTTATATCATTCTGTCTCCCGCTTTGCTCTGAAAGGAAGTGGAACTATTTCGTCTCTTACTCCTTGTGCTTTTTGATTAAATTGGTTGCGGGATCCAAAACGTTCATGGCAGATAATTAAAGAATACGATACCTCAATTATGGAGGGTAAAGCTTTGCTTTCTCATTCACACGTAAGCGTGGAGAGCGAGGCAGTCTGGGCACTTGGGTTCCATTCAACTTGAAGCACTAAGTAATACTTTTATGTCATCAGGGTCTACCGGGCCGGCCAGGTTTCGACGGTGCACCAGGGAGAATGGGATTACCTGGATTGGCGGGTCCAGAAGGCCCTACGGTATGTATTATATAAATAAAACATATTATATGTTTAAAGCGCTACTTAAGTTTCCTGCAATATTTGTGTCACGCATACTGTGTGTCACATGTAACGTAACTTAGGGAGCTTAATCTGCGTATGGAATTGAATACCGCGTAACTTTGCATGTTATATACATGCAAAATACATTTCTGAATACTTATTAAATCATAGTTTTTATTATTAACTATGATTTAGTGCGTGAGGGAATCGAACCCACGACCACGGGGTATCCGAAGGGTAACCAACCCCATGTGCGTTAACCGCACCGTGGTACTGACACTTCGAATTTATATAATCCATTCGATATTTCTTAACGCATTAAGACGCTTTTTACGCCATCTTACCGCTACGCGGCTAACAACGGCTGGAATGCCAATACTTAGATCGGACAATTCCAACAGATGGCGCTTTAAATTATTCATTTTTAAATACTGATTAAATCATAGTTGTTATTATTAACTATGATTTCATCTTCGAGCATTAAATGTTCGAAGAATTTCATTTATTAGTTTTGTATTTTAAACATGCTATACTGAAAACATGAATTGTATAAATTTAAGTGCGGGTGGGTTTCATACCCACGACCACGGGATATCCGGCCCCATATGCAAAATACACAAAATTGTTGATATTCCGCAATTTGTATTTTTCATTAGTTATATATACTTAGGCGTGTGGTTTCCGATTCACAAATAATAACAAGACCAGCTCATCCCATCACATGGGTGTTGTAAGAGACGACTAAGTGATACATCAGGTAGTGTTGCTACCCGACTACTAGCTGCCACCTGTCTGCGGGCGCCACCGTCCATTCCAAGCGCGGTGACTTCTCCAAACCCCTCCAGATGGTAACGTTGGAAACCTTTGGGGGAGGCATATGTCCAGCAGTGGACGATATGAGGCTGAAGATGAAGATGATATATTCTTATCGGTGGTGTTACCTTTCTCTCTATTCCTATTCCTCTCTATCTTGCATGCAATTTAACATTACTTACAGGGAAAAGAAAATGTTGAGAAAATAAGTACTCTTTGGTCTACCTAACTAACCATTATTTAAATCAGCAATACTCAATGTGGTCTAAATTATATTAAAATCAGTCATTCCCGAGGTTGACTAAACTAAATTTATATCATTGATTGCCAGGGTTGTCACCAATATATTAAATTCTGTCATTCCCAGGGTGGTCAAAATTATGTTATAATCAGTCATACCCTGGGTGATTTAATTAGGTTAAATCTGTTATCTCAGTAAGGCCTAAATTATGTTATAATAAGTCATTTCCAGGGTGGTCTAAATGGTGTTATAATCAGTAATTCCCAGGGTGACCTAAATTATGTTAAAATCAATAATTGCAAGGGTAGTCTAAATTATATTAAAATGATTGATTCCCAGGGTGGTGAAAATTATGTTGGAATCAGTTATTCCTAGAGTAGTTTAAATAATACTCAAATTAGTCATCCCCAGGGTGGTTTAAAAAATATTCTAATCAGTAATTCCCAGGGTAATCTTAATTATGTTAAAATTAGTAATTCCCAGAGTTGTTTTAATTGTACTTAAATTAGTCTTCCCTAAATTATCTTATAATCAGTTATTTCTAGGGTGGTTTAAATTTTGTTTAATCATTAATTCCTAGAATAATCTAAATTATGTTAAAATCAGTGAATCAGGAAGTGGTTTAAATTATATTAAAATGAGCAATTTCCAGGGTGGTCTAAATTCCGGCGCTGGGAGCTAATCCCAGCGCGAGAGAGTATGCGGCGCCCGGCTGGCTTCTATCCGGCTGGGCGCCGCCCCTGGGACCGCTGGCGTTTGGAGGAGAAACTGCACTCGTCTTGTATAAGCGGTCCCGGGAAGAGGTAACCTGCTGTAGCTCAGGTTACCTAAAGGCGCTTGTGCGTGCTGGGGAGGCGGGGAGGCATTCGGGCCCCTCCCCTCCCCGGGTGAGAGTCTCGCGGACGCTCAGTGTACAGCGGGGGTACCGGCGAGATCGTTCACGAGTACCCAGAGCCCCGCTACAAGCACTGTGAGGCTGGCTACCGTTGTGGTTTTAATCGGTCGAGTCGGTGCGATTTGAGCATTTCCACCACGTAAAAGGAAAGGGGGATCTAAATTATAAACTAAGCTTAAGTTTCGAAATTAACTACTGTAATTAACAATTTTATTTTACCAGGGCATGGTGGGCCGTAAAGGTGAAAAAGGTGAGCCGGGGTTGAATGGTCCCAAAGGAGACTCAGGACCACCAGGCCCAAAGGTATGTATCAAACTCCAAAGATGGTCTAAATTATTAAAACCTAAGTTGTGTATTATTTCTTTAATAAACTTTCGATTGTGCTCGGTCACTCTAGAGGGCCTCTAGGGACTGGTAATTGGTTCCATTTGGCAAGATTTTAGCCTATATTACAGAGTTCTCCTAGTTAAACGCTAATCGGTCAAAGCGCATGTACATTCGACATTTTTTGAGTTTGAAATGAGGTGATAACTATTATGCTTTTGCCCGTTGAACCTGCGGGCGCTGTCTTTCGGCAATATTAAACGCCTTCGATAGGTCAAAGCATTCCCGGCCATGTCTCTACGTCTCTTGGGCAGCAAGAATACGCCAAACCAGATACTCGATAAAGACAAAAAATACCAAATGTTAATCTCTTTCAGACGATCAGAGTAGAAACCTGCGAACGTATGACAAGGTCCCCTCCAATCACACATACTTAGCGGATGATAAATTTTACAAGCACATGAAAGCTCGTTGTCAACCGTTTGTACTATAATAGGTTCCAAACATTATTCAACCCTTTCATAAAAAACAAAGCCTGAGGGCTAATTGTTATTTCTTGCTTTATCAGAGTTGCAAAATTTTCCCGCTAGCTGTCGAAGTCTGTAGATGCTAGTTGCGTTCCGCCGTTAATTTCTGACTTTACCATAGTGCACATGCTATAGGCGGAAAGATTTAGGTCCGGAAATATTTTAAAACAGCCGTAGCCAGAAAGAATCTGTGGGTATTCGAAGGGGCAGGTCTCGTTGTACTGACTTGCTTTTCTATTGTACTAAGCTGTATGTACTATTTTCAGGGTGACATGGGTATGCCCGGACTCCCAGGACGACCGGGACCGCCAGCACCTCCTGGCACCTCCGGTTCATCGCAACGTGGACCTGTAATTATGACCAATGTTAATAGAATGAGAAGAGATGACATATATTAATTAATTTTAAGTATAATATTCTCAATTTGATACACTCTATAAATATATTTGTTTTGACTGTTCTGACTGACTGAATTGACTGCCTTGTTGGTCTAGCGGTAGCGTGTTCACCCGCAGGGAACAAGGTCCTGGGTTCAAATCCCGGGCCGGACCAAAAAGTGATTTTGGGACTTTTCTGTAACAAGAAAAATTTGTCAGCATCAGCCTGAAGTCTGGGAGTTGGCGTTATTACATACCCCCGTACCTCGGAGAGCACGTAAAGCCGTCGGTCTTGTACATGACCTCTTTCCGGTCGTGTCGCTAGGCGTCCCATCGGATCATGAGAGTAATGGAATAGAAAGTGCTCCTGTGTTTGCGCACACACTTGTGCACTATAATATGTCCCGCGCAGATGGCTAATCTCTATTGAGACTGGCCGCCGTAACTGGAATGCGGCTAGGAGGACATTATTTATATTCTCTTGATTTTTTAGAAATGTTATTACAAAAGCAATTGGATGTTACTTAAGTAGTCGTTATTTACGAAGTGGGAAATAAGGGAAAGATTAGTTTCAAATCAGTAGCTTATTAAAATAATATATAAATATTTTTTAGAAAGGAGACGCCGGATTTCCCGGAATGGATGGTATGCCTGGGTTGGATGGAATTCCGGGCGCACCAGGAATTGAAGGACCGCAGGGAGAGGTGATGAATCCCAATTTTATAGAATTTACATCTATATTAATATTATAAAGAGGTAACGTTTGTGAGTTTGTGACGTTGTAAGGGGTAATCTCTGGATCTACTGAACCGAGTTTAAAAAATATTTCACCAATAGAAAGCTACGTTATTTTGTCATAGGCTATGAAAAAAGAAATATCCCGAACTATTAACCCGAAGTATTACGCGGGACAAACGGGCAGGGACAAAAATATTTAAAACGCGGAACGAAGTCCGCGGGCACTGCTAGTAATTAATAATGTAATAAAAAAGCCCTAAATTTATATTATATTATTTATTATTCTACGCGCAAACACCCACAAATATGATATGATTTTCTATCATTACGTGACTGTACTATTATTTCTAGGCTTCGCGAACGCTTAAATAAACCACCACCAATCTGCTTTGATCAACTTTCTATTGCGAAAATGAGCAAACCGCCCACCACATACTTTGGAAGTGTGATTTTTGGTATAACGAGCGTAAATGAGATATGTAAAATGCCCTGCAACTAGCACCTGGCTGGTGTACTTTATTATACGGTTTTTGCAGCATAACGTATATGGTACTTCCGTGAGATTAGCGCTTTTGTCATTTGCTATTGGAATCAAGTGAGTGTACTACGTGAGCTCGTCAAATGGATGTGCGATTAACGCTTATGCGACAAAACTGTACTGCGACTCACCATAGTTCGAATGTACGCTAGTGCGACACACTGAAGATCGACATCTCGTAAAAAGCGATTGGCTTTCTAGAACTTCGCCGGCCGCTGCCGCGGCACGCTCGCTTCACTCGCTCGGCTCGTGCGTTGTTCTAACTTAACCTAGCGGAACCGAACTAAACCTAAACCTATTGATCGTTTAGCGAGATGTCGATCTTCAGTGTGTCGCACAAGCGTACATTCGAACTATGGTGAGTCACATAAGCGTTAATCGCACACTGATTTGTCGAGCTCACGTAGTACACTGGAATCGAGTATAACAGCTCACTTGATATGACTTTTGTAAAAGTCTTACTACAAAACTTCTGATTATTTTAGTGACAAAACAGCATTTAAATACAATGTAATTTTATATTAAGAAATAAATATTTAAGAAAAGGACTCCTACTGATTTTTCTGGCTTTTCTGGCAGTGTTTCAGTGGCTGCTATGGTTGGGTAAATAAATATTGACGATTCCACACAAATGCAATATTTTTATGGAATAAATGAATTTCGATTTTGATTTTGGATACATAAAATATTATAGTCCTGTTGCAATTTGCTTGTTGCAATTCTCTCGCTTTGACTCCCTAATTGCTCTGGAGAGAAGTGGAAATACTTACTTTTTGTCCAATACGTCCTTGTTTCTTACTGATAAATTCTTTGCGGGATCCAATACAGTTGGAGAGATTGCCTGAGACATGACTGAGCCTCATCGCTCATGTCATTTCATTGTGTGCCACTATTGATCCAGTCTTACAGGAGTTGCAGTGGCCGTGAGCTAAGAAAGGCGTAGCGACCATTGTATGTGAAGCATGACCACTAGGATCAAAAATATACTATAGTAAAAATATGCATGGGTACTCCAGATTTCGCCACATGATCTAAAGTCAGCAAGTGCTAGTAAAATTATATTAATTAATATACGATTAATTCGTATATACAGGTTGGCTGAGAAGCTGACGTCCAAACGCAAAATTTAAATAGTTTATGATGAGGAGTATCCGAATCGCCCCCATGTATGTTCTATGATTTTGCGTAGTTCTCAAAATAGAATTCCTTTGATTATTTTTTTCGGAAATTTCACCTGGCATCAGTTTTCGTTTTTTTTCTAGTTCTGTTGATCATTTCTGGTTCAGTATTTTTTGTGATACCTAGTTAGCATAGTATAACCTAACACCCTAAAAACTATGGTTAATCTCATCATTGCAGAACTGACTTAGAATTATTTCGAAAGTTCAAAATTAGGGTTTGAGCTCAGGCCTCATAAATTTTCAAAGTATCAATAAAAAATTAAATGGGGAGATACATGGGGGTGATTCGGATACTGTTCATCATAAAGCATCTAAATTTTGCGTTTGAACGTCAGCTCCTCGGCTACCCTGTATTTATTCTAAAAGTAACAAGCAAAAATTTGAAAGGATTTTGTCAAGTAGGTATGTATTTTGGTTTTCAGAAAGGAGATAAAGGAGATCGAGGCTTTCCCGGTATGCGTGGAAATAAAGGTGATCTAGGGCTGCCAGGGCCGAAGGGAGAGGTAATAATTATTTATATAGTGGACAAACACAATAATGGGAAAAACACAAATGGTAAGCGGCTTCCATAATAAAAGCAATCGAGACGAACTTCCACTACGGCGAGCAACCTCAAATGACTAGCTATATATAGCAATAACTATGCAACATGCACATGCTTTATTTGTACAGGTAAATAAAAAAAATTGAAAACATTTTATGCAGCACAATAAAACATAAAAGTAAAAATAAGCGGCCAAGTGCGAGTCGGACTCACCCATGACGGGTTCCGTAGCAGCAAGTAACAATACAAAAGTACTAGTATAAAAGTTCTTGTAGTAGTTGATTGAATGAAAGGGAATTTGCGGTTTATGATTTATGACGTATTAAAAAAACTACTCAAACTATACTAAGATCTCGTTCAAACCAATTTCCGGTGGAAGTTTGCAAAGTAATGTACATCATATATTTTTTTAGTTTTATCATACTCTTATTTTAGAAGTTTCAGGGGGGGGGGGGGCGCACATATTTTACCACTTTGGAAGCGTCTCTCGCGCAAACTATTCAGTTTAGACTACACTGATATTAGGAACCTTAATATCATTTTTGAAGACATATCCATAAATACCCCACATGTATGGGTATGATTAAAAAAAAAATTTTTGAGATTCAGTTCTAAGTATGGGGAACCCCCAAAATTTATTGTTTTTTTTATATTTTTGTGTGAAAATCTTAATGCGGTTCACAGAATACATCTACTCACCTAGTTTCAACAGTATAGTCCTTATAGTTTCGGGAAAAAGTTGCTGTGACATACGGACGGACAGACAGACATGACGAATCTATAACGGTTCCGTTTTTTTTACGGGACTCTAACAATATAAATACGGAGGAAAGGCGAAGAACCTAACAATCATATCTTAGAACTGATGACTGATAATGATGATGTTTTGTTGTAATGGTCATCACCTTAGCATCAGCTAGGTGGGATACACCTAGCCCTGGTTTTCAATACAATATAGCACTCTCCGTGCTCACTGTATCCCCTCATTTGATTTAGAAGGGCTGGTTGGTAAATACTTGCCTATCACGCCGCAGGTGGTTGGTTCGATTACCACCCAGGACAGGTATTTGTGTGCATGAACATGTATCTTTGTCCTATATCTGGGTATAATTATCTATATAAGTGTGTATGTTGCATGTATTTACAAAAGAAAAGTAATATATGTAATATATCAGTTATCTGGTTTGCATAATACATTTTCCCAGATTATTATTATTATTATATCTCGGTTTACAACAACATCTAAAAGAGTCCAGTTCAGGCGTGGTTTATTGAGGGTCATGATGCTTCATGGTCTTTGTAACAACAGGTTTGTTTGCACTGATATTACTAACAATTTATGTACAGACGCCAGCACATCGAGCTAAGCCAATCGGTCAAATTTCTTTTATAGATTTTCAACTTTATCACATAAGCATAAGGTTCACTTTCTATCGGTGAGATTTGACAGATTGGGTAGCTTGATGTGCTGGCGTCTGTACCTAGAACTGTGAAGCTGATCCACACCGCGCGGTGCAGAACCCACGCTGGTGCACAGGTGCCTCTCCGACGCATTGTGGAATATCGTATAGCACCCACTTCCACGATTTGGACATATTGCACTATCACACTTTAAGTTAAAGAAATGGCTATCGAACTACTGAAATAGTCATAGTTAATACTAACGACGATAAATGACGTCCCAGGATATTATTATTCGATGGGATGACTATTAAGAGGTGGGTCGGTAAAGGTTTTGGCGTTAACGAAATGTAACCGTTTACTATAATCCAGTTATAACCATAATGTATTATGTTCATGTTTCTTTTTAGATAAAAAAAGCACGTATTGCGTTGACAACGGACGATTCCGCGCGTATTATTGTATCTCATAAATAACATGAGCATTACGTTATTGAGTTAAGGTTGAATTTGCTATATTACCTACCTTTTATATTAAAGCTCCCATACGCTTCGACTCTGCTGACAGGAATTAACTCTAAACAAAGAACCAGTTTTAGTTTTATTATTATTATTATTATTTTGTTTGTTCATTTTAATTATCTTTCCTATCTTAAGCAGCCTTAGTGATTTTTAAACAGTCTAATTATAGAAAATCTACAAACTTTGTATGAGATTTGTAACTCATTGATTTATTAACGTATAAGAAACGCTTTAGATCGTGACTGACAGAACGAAAACAATCAAACGTGTTATGAAATGAACGTTTTTTTACAGATTCCTGTATCAAGAATAAGGAGCATTTGTGAAGAAGCGATCAATGGTTAGTATTATTAAACAAATATTTACGTAAAGTTTTTCAAATCTCCAAAATCTAAGCGAAAAATGTTAATGAAATTTTTCGTTTTTGACATGAAACTAAGCGTTAAGTAATTGTTTCTTTTATCCTATAGAACGGCTACGAGAATACAACTTATTACCAAATGCCGCGTAAAAATGTGGTCCACTAACGAAGACATCGAGGTAGATCGCTGATTCGGAAATAAGAACTACATCTACTGTATTGTTTTCTTTCATTTCCTATATATTTTTATTGTTGATTAAATGTATTTTGTTGATTTAATTTAATTTAATTCTATTCATGTAATATCAATCTTGGCAATCTCCATCGATCATTCAAAATTAATGGATTGAAATATGAATTCCAGTTTAGTTTATGAACTACCCACACAAACTGGGACTGTCGAATACTTAGATCTGCAGGACCTGTGGGGAAGAAAATGAAACAATGCTCCTTCACTATGTAAATGCGAGGCATTGGCAAGACAAAGAATAGCCATCCTGAGGCTGACATATCCAGAACCAGGGGACTACAAGGATCTACCCCTAACAAAGGTAATGAAGTAGGTATGTGCAGACTGGGTTCTTGGGATAGAATATAAAGTAATGGGGGTTAGTAGAAAAGATCCTTAAGTGCTGTACGCAAGGACACCCCTATCAAGACAAGACAAGCCGCTACATTATTTACCCAAATTATCATTAGTCGTGATAGGATCACGTTTCTTTATTTCTCAAATAATTACAGCACAGGTTGGATTTTGTAATCCTTTTTTTTATATAAACAAAATCGTTACCACTAGTAAAATTTATCCCTGTATCGCGGGGTACTTTACAAACATATAATTGATGGACAAACAGGCACAGAACAACCACTTATGGATCACACTAAATGTAAAAGTAGTGGACATGGCGCAAAAGGGGGGCACCGGAGCAGCATACCACCTAACTGTAGGCCCCAACTCGCTTTCATCTAATTTATATTTGGCCAAAAATATATCAATTGAAGGACTGAATCGTGCTATCAAAAATAAGGACACAGCCCCAGGCGATGATGGTATTTCTTATTCAATGTTGAGGCATCTCCCGGTAATCAGCAAATAAATTTTAGCTGCCTTATATAGTAAATTTCTTGTTTCCGGCTGTTGTCCAGATCAGTGGAGACTAACTAAAGTTGTCCCTATACCAAAACCATGCAGCCAATTAGCTTCTGAGGTTAGGCCTATAGCTCTTATATCATGTCCTTGTGAAGTCTTTCATACTACCCTAAAACATAGATTAGAGTGGTTTTTGGAAAAGAAAGGTAGATTTTCTAAATTTACTGTTGGGTTTAGAAAATCAAGATCTTGTTTGGATAGTCTAGTCAAATTAGCTTCTCAAATTCAGTTAGGGTTTGGTGATAATTAGTATACTTTAGGGTGTTTTCTAGATATAAGTAGTGCATATAATAATGTTGATGTTTCGGTTTTATTACACTCATTAGACAGTATTGGGGTGGGTTCGGAAATTTGAAATTATTTGTGGGATTTTTTGAGGTCGAGAGAATTAGTTATTAAAAAGCACAGTATTACAAGAACTACTGGCCAGGGACTCGCACAAGGTGACCCCCTATCTCCTCGTTTATTCAATGTGTCTACAACTGATATTTGTGATGATATCAGTAATGTTTTCATATCTCAATATGCTGACGATTTTGTGTTATATGGGTCATACAAATCTATATCGGAAGGAAACTTTAGCATACAGTCCGCGCTGGATAAAACATGTAAATTGATAGAGATCTGGGTTTAGAGGTTTCTGAACGTAAAACAAAGGTTTGTTTATTTAAAAGGTGATTTAGTAGGCAGGATATTACAATTACTCTCAAAGGTACGAGGCTACAATTAGTAGATAGTGTTCAGTATTTAGGCGTTTGGTTTGATAGATCTCTCAGGTGGGGTAAAGATATAAACGAAATAACTCATAAAACTTTAAGATATATTAACATAATTAAGGTACTTGCTGGTTCAGACTGGGGTTCGCATCCAGTCCA
Organism: Pseudoips prasinana; assembly: GCA_951640165.1. NCBI lineage: Eukaryota > Metazoa > Arthropoda > Insecta > Lepidoptera > Nolidae > Pseudoips > Pseudoips prasinana. The sequence continues at coordinate 15,579,020 of OX621254.1, forward strand.
CTTAAGAAGGTTGTGCATGTCAGTCATTAGAAGTCGTCTGAATTATGGTGGTTTTCTTTTTGACTCTAGTGTTAAAAGCCATCTGTATAAGCTTGACAAAGTGCAAAACCAATGTATGCGTGTTATTGGTGGGTTCATAAAAAGTACTCCAGAACATGTTATGGAGTCTGAACTATGTTTACTGACCCTCCATCTTCGAAGACATTATCTAGCAGGAAAGTACTGGTTGAGAATTTTTTCCCATCAAGATAATGATAATATTGATCTGATTAATGATTTGTATTATCAATGTAATAGATCAGGATATTGGAGTCGTAAAAAGAAACCGCTGCTTACTATAGTACATGAGTCATTAAAATCAGTTTCTGTATACCGTACAAAAGATTTAGAAATGTTTGGGCTTGATACATGGGTACAAAATATTAATCTAGATTCTAAATTACACTGTTTTATTCAATATTCTACTGGTTCTAAAAAGACATTAGGAATAACTTTTTAAGGGATGTAAGTAATGAATTAATTAACAACAAATACAGGAGTTTTTATAAAATATATACTGATGGATCAAAGGAATGGCATGGTATAGGAGCTGCACTGTATGACCCACAGTCTCAAGTGAAATATTAAATTTAAAATCGATTCAGATATTTCAATAATGTGTGCCGAACTTTTTGCGGTCTCTGAAGCTCTTTCATATGTCGATAGCATTAGTTATGGTAAGTTTGTAATATTAACTGACTCTAGAATTGCTCTGCAACATAACGCTCGATGCACCTGGAATTTTTGAGGAGTTTCGATAGCATATAACATATTAGTCTCTTCAAAAATTGGAACGGTCTAATAAAAATGTACACATTCAGTGGATTCCATCCCACGTGGGACTTTGTGGTAATGAGGTGGCAGACCGACTCGCTAAGGAGGCTGTAACGGATGGTATTGTACACAATATTGTACCATTTTATACTGATGAAATTTACCTTCCTGAAAGAAATTATCTTTAATCTTTGGCGTGAATACTTTAAACAAACATCACTAATTAAGGGTGGTTGCTATGGATCTCTGCGCCTTCCCTTTATCCTTCCGGTATCCTTGGTTTGAGACTACAATCTTAGATAGAAGCACTATTGTAACGGCTTTCAGACTGCGGTCCGGACACATTCCTCTCAATAGGTTTGTATTCTTAATGAAAAAAGTGGATTCCCCAAATTGCAGTGAGTGTGGTACTAAAGAAGATGTATATCACTTGTTGATGGAGTGTGTGCGGAACGAGTCGTTCAGAAGGCGTGTTTTTAGTAATTTAGTGCTCCATAATGTAGGCAAATGTAATATCATGTTGGCGGCGCCTATGTCTAAGACTGCTCTAACCCTTTATAAATTAGCTAAGGTAGGCTTGAAGGCTAGGTCTCAGGATGGGGCGTAGCCTTTAAGCCTAGTGCCTTATTGATTAGAAATAGTTTTTAAACTTGTTTCGCAACTGTTAAGAATTGGTTATAGTTATATTACTATGTACTAAAATTGTGTCAATTTTGTTAAAACTGTAATATGCCATGCTTGGTAATATCCGATCATCGTATTATGTACTTGATTAGTTGTTATTTAATAGCTATAACTTGTTATAGCTATAATGTTGTACTGTATTAGGACGACATTGTCATATTATTTGTGTACAAAATCCATTAATAAAGTTAAAAAAAAATCCACTTACTCACCTCAGGTGGCAACTTAGGATCCAGCATTCTGATGAGATACCCAGAGACTGGCGCTAAAGTCACGTAGTAGTGGACTCTGACGGTGTCCTGCAGGCTATTAATTTTCTAACTCCTTCTTTTTTCTCTTTCTGCTTAAATTCGTTGCGGGATCCAAGACAGTTAAAGCGATTCCCCGGGACATGCCTGAGCTTCACCACTCAGTGTCATTTCATTGTGTGCCACTGTTGATCTTGGCTTACAGGAGTTGCAGTGGTGGGTAAGAGGGAGGGACTGTCCCGATAGTTGCCGCTCTGTGTGGAGGCGCTCGGTTAGCGAAAAAGTTCATGACTTTGAAGAGCAGAGAACATCCGAGCTGGATGCGAAACGCGATGCTCTTAAGACTCCACCAGCAGAAATATTGCACAATTATGGCGACGGTGTCCTCACGTGCAGCCAATGTTTGCCCACGTTTACTCACAAGATTGGATACTGAAGTCATCGAAGGGCATATGCGAGAACTGATCATCCTAGCTTTTTTGCTAATTAGTAGTAGTCACCATACCAAAAATCGGTTGGGAAGATATTGTACCTATACCTTTCATCCAAAATAAATAGTTGATTAAATTTTAGATGGTTAAATAATTAACGCGCTGAAGCCTTTGGCAGATGCTATTAGTAAAGCATGTTCTAGACGGTTGTAATCGAACTTCCCAACATAGGTGACCTTGGTGGGAACTTAGTTGCCATCCGTGGATTGTTTTTCGGCTAGGGCATACAATCATCCACTTATTTTAGTATTAGGATAATTGGATAGCGTTATCCGTATAAATCCGGCTAATACGGACGTATGCCCTAGTTTCGGCTACACGGATGTCATCCCCGCGCCAACACGCTTGCGAATCAGCCACGAATCGTCTACTGGCGGGAAATCACGTACTTGTATCGTGAACTGACCATATCGTGCTGTAGAAATAGCTCCCAATTTGTCCAATTTCGAAAAGTGGGCCATGCTTAGTTGTTCTAGCAATTTTGTAATTTTCGTTTGATTCGTTACCATTTTGGTCAATCCTTTTGTACTTTTGCGCCCGCAATTCAAGGACGTTGGATTCGGTTCGGTTGGTTCAGATGGTCAAACCAACATTTGGATTACATCTGCAGTCTAGATGGAAGGTAACCACCAAAGTCATTTATATTGGGACGTTGGATTACAACCGTCTAGAACATGCTTTACTAATAAGATTCTTTCAAGGTCAAAGTGTACCTAATAATACAGTTGAGGCCACGTCAGTATAATATCAGTATTTATAAACCAATATTTCTATAGTAGGTTCTTGGAAACTTACGTATATATTAACTGATAACATTTGAAAAACCCACACTGGGTTTTTCAAAAGTTATAAGTTAATACATCAATAACATTGACAAAGATGAACTTTTGAACTATTTATCTATCGGTAAAATTGCAACAGTTAAAAGGAGTTGCAGATAAGTAATAAGCATTAAACATATTCACGTTCACAGTTCGGTGCGCGCGCGCTCGGCGTACGGTCGTGTCATAGTAAACGTGTGTACCTACTACTACTACTATTTAAAAAAAAAATGCAAAAAGTGCAAACTATTTGTGTCAGTAACCAAAGATGATATTGTGAAGTGTAAAGGTGGATGTGAGACAATCTTCCACAAAAAGTGTGTGCAGCAGAGTAATAAACACTTCCTGCAAACGGAAATTTGTGATAGCTGTTATAAATCCAAAACGAGTCCCATTCAGCCAGTGTTAGACCCGAAAATCATGGTGAATCTCGATGAATCATCAGGCGAGAAGGTCCTAGCTGAAGTCAATAGAAAGTTGGAGATACTTTACAATTTCGAAAAAAAAATATAGGACCTCACTAAAAGCGTCGAATTTTATGCCAAAATGTATCAGTCTTTGATAGAATACAAAGAGGAATCTAAAAAGAAAATCAAATCAATAGAACAAAAAAACGTTTATCTTGAAAAATATAATAAGGCCCTGGAAGAAAGAGTGCAGGAATTGGAGCTACGAGAAAAAGAAAAAATCTTGGAAATACACGGATTAGAGATGGAAAAGAACGAGAATACCAAAATAGTGATAGCAAAACTAGCACAAAAACTTGATTTGGACCCACATGATATTCAAGATGCACAGAGGGTAGGTCAGGAAAAACCGGATGGGGACAGGCCTAGGACTATTCTTGTCACGCTACGATTCAGAAGTGCCCGCAATGGATGGATGTTAGCAAAAAAAAATAATAAGACGTTAACAAATAACAAAGTATACGGTAACGGCAGTGAGAAACGCATTTATATTAATGAGGATTTGCCGAAGTATAAACGGCAATTACTGTGGATCGTACGAAATGATCTAAAACAAAAAGGTTTTAAATACATCTGGGTTCAAAACAACAGTATTTTAGTAAAAAAAATGACACTGAGAAAAAGATTTATAACATCAAATCGGAAGATGACTTAAAACAATTTCAAGATTAAAAGTAAATATCTATGCGTACATAGCGCGGCGAGTACACACTACGTGAATTTTATCGTTAACATTCGACCAAATAGATTGTTTATCCACCGATGTTGAATACAAAAGATACTACGATATAAAAAAATTAAGCAAGGAACTGGACGAAACTAAAGGCCACACACACATTTTTCATCTAAATATAAGGTCACTTAGAAAATATTTCAACGAATTACAAGTTTTGTTACAAGAAAACAAATATAAAATCGATTTTATAATATTAAGTGAAATAAATATTAAGAAGGAAGAACTATCCTTTTATAATATATTCGGATATAATACATTTATCCTTACGAGAGAAAATTCCAGAGGAGGAGGTATATTAATATATGTAAAACATGGACTTAATTTTGAAGCTCAAACAGTGCGAACTGCTACCCTGGAAATGATCCATGGACAACTGAAAACAAAATCAAGAAATACACATATAATTGCTGTATATAGACCACCTAACACAAATAAATCCCAATTTGTGGACGAGTTGGAAACTACCCTAAAATCAGTCTCAGCCAAAGATAATGTTCTTGTGATTGGCGACACCAATATAGACATCTCGTATGCCACCGAAAACCCAAGTACTAGAAAATACAAAAACACCTTGTGTAGTTACGGCCTACAGTGCGCTATACCGAGTTCAGAGATAACACGAGAAGCGATCGTGGACGGCCGGCTTGAAACATCAACATTGGATCACGTATGGGTGAGAGCGGGATGCAGCGAGTTTGGCGCCTTGTCGTACGTACTGGAAACACACATCTCTGATCATCACGCCGTTGGAATAGTGCTAGACTTGCGAGGAAGTTATTATAGCACAGATACAAAACGGGACAGCTGTAGCTGTATGAGAGAAATTATAAGTGACGAGAAAGTTAAACAGAAACTTCATGCTTATGACTGGACGCAACTGCTTGAAATAGCGTGCCCGTTAACTTTGTTTCAGACATTATGTACAGTATTCAACGAGATATATAAGGAAAGTACCGTTGTGGTCAAAAAGAAAAATAAAAGGAAAAAAGAGCCATGGATAGATAATTATCTGTTCAGAATGTTAAACCGTAGGGATTATTTATTTAGAATATGGAGATCCGACCCAAAGAATATGAACAAACGATTAGAATACACAAAATTTAGAAATAAGATTAATAAGCTAGTAAACGAGGCGAAAAATAAATACAGACAATTACAAATAAAAGAATGTAATGGAGATTTTAGGAAAATTTGGTCAAATATTAATATGTGGCTGGGTCACAACAAAACTAGTCTTGATAATGTGATACTTAGATATTTAGGTAAAACGGAAAGTATTAGTCAAATTTGTACAAATTTTTCAAAAACTTTTACTGAAGAAATACAAAGTATTAAACATACATGTAGCGTTAAATTTCTAGACAGACATAATTATGTGAAGCCAAGTAATGTTTCCTTCAGATATAAATCAGTAACGCCAGTGGAAATAGAAAAAAATATTAATCTGCTATCATGTGAAAAAGCACCTGGATTCGATGGGATAAGGGTAAAAGATATTAAATACGTGCGAAAACAATTAAGTCCTATTATAGCAAAATTCATGAATATGTGCCTAACCAACGGCTTATATCCCAATGAATTAAAAATCGCACTAATACGCCCCCTTTATAAGTCTGGTAGTCACTTAGAATATGTCAATTACAGGCCGATAGCCATTCTATCGGTTATTGATAAAATTATAGAAAAAAATATTGTAGGCCAAATTAGTAAATTTTTAGAGAGTAATAATATTCTTTCAGACAGTCAGCATGGCTTTCGGAAAGGACGTAGTACTGTCTCGGCTTTGACGGACTTTGCGGACTATGTTAATGAATCATTAGACTCTGGTAAACAACTGATCTCACTTTTTATTGATTACAAAAAAGCATTTGAAACACTGGATCACGACACATTATTACAGGCTATGGATGAATGTGGGATACGTGGACCCACTAATAACTGGTTCAAAAACTACCTGTTTAATAGGAAAATACGTACGACCATTGCGGGAGAGACTGGCGACGCGACGCGGCATCTGTGCAGTTAGGTGTGCCGACCGGTTCAGTGTTCGGACCGGTCGGTTACGTGATGCATGTGAACAGTGTGTCAAATATTGTAAATAAGTGTCGAGTGTATGTATATGCAGATGATATTTTAATAGTATACGGCTCAAGGAATATATCGGAAGTAAAAAAAAATATAGAGGAAGATTTTGAAAATATCACCAAATGGGCCCACGACAACGGGATCATATTAAACCTGTCAAAAACTAAGTGCATGCATATACACTCGCCATATAACCAACGAGCTAAGAGTACTCAAAAAGAGGACCTGACAATAATTGGCCATACATACGAGTGTCTTCATAATAATAAAATCAGCTGCACCTGTAGTGAGATAGAATGTGTTGAAACATTTAAATACCTTGGCCTTACTATTGACACAAACTTTAATTGGAAAATTCACGTCGCACATACTTGTAACCGACTAAGGTCCGTATTAGGGAAGTTTTACCAACTGAACCGAATATTAAATAAACATACGTTGCGAGTCGTATATTACGCATTGGCCGAATCACTTATAAGTTACTGTTTAATTGTTTATGGAAGAACATTTAAAACATATTTAAATGAGATAAAAAATTTACAGTTAAGATTAATTAAATTCCTAGTTAGTAATAAAGTAAAACAAAAATGTAATCAGGACTACGACAAATTATTCCCTATTTGTAAACTATTGCCAGTAGATACTAAAATAAATTATTTGATAGCTTTAGAATATTATTATAGCGAGACGTATAAAACTCCTGTTGAAAATAAATATAACACAAGGAGAGTTATAAATAAAAATCTCGTTCAACCAAAGGTTACCAATTATTATGGAAAACGAACTTCAAAATTTTTAATACCACATATTTTCAATAAATTACCGATATTGAGACAAACACCTAAAATAAGTATTAGTAGTTTAAAATTAAAGTTGAGGGATTTACTTCTCGATGGTGGAGAGGGGTCATCTGAGACCTGAGGCATTGCATATGCCTACAGACGATGGGTCTGTCAAATGTACCTAGCCTTAAGTATGTCCTAAATATGTAAAATTATAATGTAGATGTATGTAGGTTAAGATTTATTGTACTACAAGAGCGCGTTACTCGCCATTAAACGTAACAGTTTGGCGAGATTACTTATATGTTATACAATTGTAAAAAATAAATATATGTAAATAAAAAAAAAAAAAAAAAAAAGTCTTGTAGTTGAGTCGCCAGCTAAAATGTTTAATTATTTAATACTATGTGCCATGCTTCTGGCTACTGCCGTGGTCGTGCAATCAAGGACAGAAATAGGTAAGTTTAATGGCTGTATTTTTATCTTCGACGGGCCGGTTGGCGTAGTTGGTAAATGTTTGCCTTTCATACGGAATCTCGTGGGTTCGATTTCCACCCAGGATAAATATGTGAGTGCATGAACGTGTCTGTTTGTCCTGAGTATGTTATGCAAAAGAATAGTAGTATATGTTATATATCAGTTATATGGTTTCTAGTACAAACTCTGCTTAGTTTGGGATCAGATGACCGTGTAACAATATGTCCCAGGATATTATTATTATTTATAAGAGTTACAATAAAAATACATATATTTTATAATAATAATAATATCTGGGGACAATGCCACACAGATCATCCTAGCCCCAAACTAAGCAAAGCTTGTACTATGGGTACTAGGTGACGATATACATACTTATATAGATAGATAAATACATATATACATAGAAAACATCCATGACTCAGGAACAAATATTCGTGCTCATCACACAAATATTTGCACTTACCGGGATTCGAACCCAGGCCCACCAGCTTCGTAGGCAGGAGCACTACCAACTAGGCTATGGTGACCGTCTATTTTATAGACTAATAATTAAACTATTTAAACATAAAAAATCTATTAAACTCTTATTCTATAACGTCTTCAGTGGGAATTACCAACCAGCAGTGCAAGAGTTCCCAGTATAAATGCGATATCTAATATATACAATTCTCGTGTCACAATGTTAGTAACCTTGCTCCTCCGAAACGGCTTTATTATTATTTTATTATTACTTTATTTTTATTATTATTATTTTTATTTTTATATGAATATTCAGTAGGTCTAAGAATCGGCTATTATCTATTTTATATATTTTTCATATTATTTTATTATATCATGTGATAATGGTTGTTCGATCTCAACATTTTTTTTTAATTTTGGACAAAATTTTTCTTTTTATTTTTGTATAATGTGGCACTAAAAATACACGCAACCCTAATTTTTTACCCTTTTATCACCAACCCCTATTTTAATAACCATTTTAGTAATTTAATCATTTTTCATCCCGCTCGATAACTGATCAATTATCGCCTTTTCAGTAATTGGTTTTCACTCTATTTCGATAAAAACTTCCCTATATATTACATCATTGGTGAAGCTATACTTATATTATAAAGAGGCTACGATTCATCATTATAATTTTTATTTATCCCGAACTTTTTACCCGAAGTATTACGCGGGACAAACGGGCAGGGACAAAAACATTTAAAACGTGGAACGAAGTCCGCGGGCACTGCCTATATATATATATATATATATTGGAAAAGTTACAATTCATATGGAGACAGAGTGCAGAAAACTAATTTATATTTTTATATAATAGGCATTAAAATTAACTAACTACTTGAATTACAAAAAAAAATATCACACACACACTACACGTTACTTACACACACTTACAAACTGAATGAGAAGAGGTGACAGTAGCTCTGCTCACATTAACACCATATTTATATTGCAAAAATGAGCTGTAAGAGCTATCTATAACCTGGGCCCGAGAGTAATGCCGGACCGGAAACACCTCCGCTGTTAATTGAAGGTTAAACAAACTTACCTTAAGTGAAGTTTGACTATAATTATATGAGTCGCTGCATCCGAAGACATTTTCACATTACACAGTAGTACACTCGGCAATGTTCTGGACATCGAACACTATTTTAGAGCTTGCAACATTAAAAAAGACAAAATGTCAACTTACTGTTACTTGGATGTCATGCCATTCTTTTCTGAGTCAGTGTGTGTGAGAGGTTAACATTCTAACTGTACCATCTCAGTAAATATATGAAAATATGTATGTGTATAATAATATCGATTCCTTCTGTAAAAGGAGCGATACACTAATGTAAATACTAGATATAAGAATAATCTCATATCGCATACTACCCGTCTCCACAAAATTAGTAACTCTTTTATGGGGCAATGTATAAGATTCTATAAAAAACTTCCCAATGATATTAGCGAAAAAAAAATCTACGAATAAGTTTAAAAGAATTATTAAAGCCAAATTGTGTAGCAGGGCATTTACAAAATTTCTGATTATTTAAGTGATAAAAGTGCTTGGGATTGAGTTGTTCTGAGTCAACACACATGATTGTAATTAATCTTAAGTATATTTTATTTTAAAAAAGGATTCCTACTGACTTTTCTGGCAGTATTTCTCAGTAGCTGCCACGTCATGCACTGCACGGCTGTCAAATCCATGAGAAAGTAGATACACAAAAATAGTTTTATTTGATCGAATATATTATAATTTAATGATAACAAGATCGATTTAAATCCATATTACGAATGTATTTGCAGGGGATGGTATTTTATGATAGGAATTGGGTTCAGGACAGGCCACCGTGATGATAAACTAACACTTTGTAGTTATTTTTTTCGGTCTATGAGAGGGTAGAAAACTATGTTTTTTTGTCTTGGTAGAGAAGTACATTCGTTGTTGAGAAAAAATGTGTAAAATTTAAAATCTGCACATTGCACTACCGTTCTCAGGTTTGCCGTGTAATTTTTTGGTTGCGCAATTCACCCTTTTAAATTTCCATTTTCAAAATTTTGCCACAATTTGGGTTAGCAGAATTACTGAAAGTAACGGCAAGTTGCCATAAAAATAATAAGAAAAAATTGCTAAATCATTGTCAAATTATTAGAAGAAGACGATCCACTATTAATATTCACATGCCATGGTACCGGCGAAGCATGCTGTAGCAACACCTTGTAAACCACGTATTAGAAAAGAAAAATATTTGTTAATTATTTCTACCTTCTTTAGAAGTTTAAGTTAATGCCATATTGGCCATAGCCAAGCAGGTCGGGCTATTATTCTTATTCTTATTCTCCTGGTGGCGGCTGGAGGTCCTGGTAACACTGCGTCCAGCGACGAACTATTGTGCTCGCCGCTCCAACTAAACTTCCCCGTCGAACCCTGCAACATAGATAAATTGCAGAATCGTTTTTGGCAGAAATATCAATAACATCGTCCTGGTCCAAGAAGTGTTGGCCCAGGACGGTGTATTAATGGTTCACAGTGGCAGAGCAGGTGTAGAGGTGTTACCGGCTGGGTTTATTTTAGGCCGGGCTAAGTAAAAAATCTTTATAAATTTTGGAAGAATTAAAAAAATCTAATATTACGGCATGTGTACGGCATGTGTATAGAATTAGTAGTTTTCTGTATCAAATGGATATTATATGTGGGTATTTCGAAAAGGTCTAATATTATCTGTCACTGGAAAATGGCGGTGATCTAGAAATTTATCACGATGGCAGATCTATTGAAGAAACAGGTTGGCATTGTTTTATCATCAAGGCTAAGGGAATGTCTAAACATGGCACCCTAAAAGTGTCTACGGGTGAATATGTCACATTAGCACAGACTAAACCTAACCTGCCATGGACTGCTCTTGGCCATGGAGTAGATTGAACAGTTGGACTGTTGGCGTAGATGTGCAAATGCTCGCTTTCCACGCCGGAGGTCGTGGGTTCGATTCCCACCCAGGACAAATATTTGTGTGCATAAACATGTCTGTTTGTCCTGAGTCTGGGTGTAATTATCTATATAAGTAAGTATGTATTTACAAAAGAAAAGTAGTGTATGTAATATATCAGTTATCTGGTTTCCATAGCTCTGCTTAGTTTGGGATCAGATGGCCGTGTGTAAATAATGTCCCAGGGTATTGTTATTATTATTATTTGTCCTACCCGATTGCCGACTCCTACCAGTCAGGAACAACAACTACCATAACTTTAAAGCTCAAGTACAAAAAAAAAAAAACTACGGTCTACTAATCTAAATGTTCGTTGGTTTTTCAGGCGAAAAAGGCGACGGGGGATTTCCGGGTATGGATGGATACCCAGAGGAGAAAGGGGACAAGGGGGATGTGTGTAAATATTTGTTGAAGATTAGCTTAACGCTTATTATCGTACACACGGCTAGATATCAAGCTATACATTTCCAGTATAAGCTGATCTCGCGTTGTATAGGATTTCCATACAATTAGAGGTCAGCTTATATTGAAAAATGAAAGAAAACGATTTATTCAGAGAATTGCACAGACAACAAAAATATAAAATAACATAACGAAAAATAAAATAAAAACAGAAACTAGTTGTCCGTGCAAGCCTCAAATGGCACCATCTCAGCATTAGCTAGAACTTTTTATTGTTCTAGCGCTGGTAATTCTGATGGTGTCAATATTGGAAATTGCTGGCGGTACTACATATATAAATTCCAATACATTCTGCCGCTTAGGGCTGCAAATTTGGTAACACTATTTTATCCATCAATATGTGTTATGTCTATTAAATTTTACAATATTATATTTTTATGATTAAATTTATATTTTACATTATTAAATGTTCTATCCGGCCTGAGTTTGCAAAAGATAGGGAAATCTGGAAAACCAAGGGGGAGGCCTTTGCTCAGCAGTGAGACCCTATCATAGGCTAGCATAAAAAAATGTTCTATCTTCTATGTAGTCTCCTAGTATTATAATAATAATTTTGTTCAAAAGGAAGTCAAACTGACTTTGACTACACGTGTGGCGCAGCGGCTAAGATAGTCGCCTATCCTCCTCGTGTCGCGGGTTCGAGTCCCGCGCCGGACAACTATTTGTGTAACCTATAAATAGTTGTTTTAGACTGGATGTAATTTGTGTCTTTTATACGTTTGTAAAGTACCCCGCAACACAGGGATAGATTCAGACATGCGGGCATTGTCTTAAAAAAAATTATAGCCATACAATAGAGGCTCTACTTGCTAAGTCGCCGAACATCGATTTCTTAAATGGCGTTCATATAAATAAAGGTAAAAAATGACTTAATGAATCTTTAAATCGGCTTCAACATTGACAATCGATTCCGGACCATTTATGACGGCAACTGTGCTCACGGAAGCCGATTTAACGATTGATGAAGTTATTTTTATCCTTTATTTATTTGAACGCCATTTAAAAAATCGATGTTCGGCGACTTAGCCGGTAGAGCCCCAGTAGGCGTTATTCTTGAACAAATATAATTTTATTCGAGGCAATTTTAGATTTATGTATAGATACAATACAATGGTGTGCAATTGTTTTAAATCGGTAACTGTATATGGTTCATGTTACATGTAATGGGACCAGACATCAAAGCAAGCACTTTTTTATTGAAACAAATCCCGTTCTCCTGGAAAGTTCTTTTTACCTGATGGTAAGCGATCAGCATTTAACGCGAAGCTAGGCAAACGATTCGGTAATGAGCTGAGAGTGGGGCAATTTGGAACTGGTGACCGGAACCCCCGGGGCCAAATGTTGGCCGACTTCATGGAGAAGGAGGGACTCTTTATGATGAATTCCTTCTTCAGGAAGCCGGATCACCGCAAATGGACCTGGGTGAGCCCCGATGGTAAAACTAAAAATGAGATAGACTTCATCCTGTCGACGAGACGACAGATGTTCAATGATGTCTCCGTGATCAATGCGGTTAAAACCGGGAGCGATCACAGACTGGTCAGAGGCTCATTGAACCTTAATGTCAAACTCCAGAGGTCCCGACTGATAAAGTCTACGATCCGACCTTTACCTATCCACGTCCAAAACCCCGAACCATTTCAGCTCGAACTGCAAAACCGTTTCGAATGCCTAGCAGACTGCGAGGAAGTGGACTCATACTATGACAGGCTCGTAGAAGCTGTCCATACGGCTGGGTCTAAGGTCTTCAAGGCCCGCCGTACTAACAGAACTAAAAAGATCTCTGACTTTACCCTGCAACTTATGGAAGATAGACGGAAAATGGTTCTGACATCCTCAGATGATGCTACCAGATATCGGCAGCTCAACAGACAGATCTCAAAGTCTTTGACTCGCGACACGCGGCAATTTAATACAATTAGTATTAAAGAGGCCATTGAGCGGAACAAAGGCTCCAAAGTGTTCGCAAGAGCTCTGTCTGTTGGACAGAGCCAACTGACGAAGCTGAAGACTGAGGATGGTAGAATCGTCACGTCTAAACCTGAGTTGCTGGGAGAGATCGAGAAGTTCTACGGACAGTTATATACGACAACACAGCCACCTGTCAAAAGTCATGCCTCAGATCCCAGAGCACGACTAACCCGACATTACACCGAAGACATCCCGGACGTCAGCCTTTCCGAGATTAGAATGGCTCTCAAACAACTCAAGAACGACAAGGCGCCTGGTGATGATGGAGTTACAGCAGAGCTTCTGAAGGCGGGTGGTACACCAATCCTACGGGCCCTCCAGAAGTTATTTAACTCCGTCATACTAGATGGTCAAACGCCACAAGCATGGCACAGAAGTGTGGTGGTGCTCTTCTTCAAAAAGGGCGACAAGACCCTATTGAAGAATTATAGACCCATCACACTGCTGAGCCATGTTTACAAGTTGTTTTCGAGGGTCGTTACGAACCGTCTCGCGCGCAGGTTTAACGACTTCCAGCCTCCCGAACAAGCCGGTTTCCGAAAAGGCTTTAGCACCATAGACCACATACATACGCTGCGGCAAGTTATACAGAAGACCGAAGAGTATAACAAGCCACTGTGCTTAGCGTTTGTGGACTATGAGAAAGCCTTTGATTCTATTGAAACATGGGCCGTGCTGAGGTCTCTCATAAGGTGCCAAATTGACTACCGGTATATCGAGGTGATAAAGTGTTTGTATGAAAACGCCACTATGTCAGTGCGACTCCAGGACCAGATCTCGAAACCTATCCACTTGTAGCGAGGCGTGAGACAGGGAGATGTTATATCTCCGAAACTGTTCACCGCTGCATTGGAAGACGTTTTCAAGCTTCTGGACTGGAAACGCTTTGGCATCAATGTCAATGGCGAGTACATCACTCACCTTCGATTTGCCGATGATATCGTAGTCATGGCTGAGACCATGGAAGACCTCGGTACAATGCTCGATGACCTCAGCAGAGTCTCTCAACAAGTGGGTCTGAAAATGAACATGGATAAGACGAAAATCATGTCAAACGTCCATGTTGCACCCACTCAATTGAAAGTTGGTGACCCTGCACTCGAAGTTGTAGAGAACTATATTTACCTAGGACAGACCATCCAACTAGGTAGGTCCAACTTCGAGAAGGAGGTCAATCGTAGAATCCAACTCGGATGGGCAGCGTTCGGGAAGCTACGTAACATCTTCTCGTCCAAAATACCGCAGTGACTCAAGTCGAAAGTCTTCGACCAGTGTGTGTTGCCAGTGATGACATACGGAACAGAGACGTGGTCGCTCACTATGGGCCTTATTAGAAGGCTCAAGGTCACCCAAAGAGCAAGGGCTATGCTCGGAGTTTCCCTGCGGGATCTCATCAGAAATGTCGAAATCCGCAGGCGAACCAAAGTCACCGACATAGCCCGAAGAATTGCCAAGCTGAAGTGGCAGTGGGCAGGGCACATAGCTCGTAGAGCCGACGGCCGTTGGGGCAGAAAAGTTCTCGAGTGGCGACCACGAACCGGAAGACGCAGCGTGGGCAGGCCCCCTACAAGATGGACCGATGATCTTGTGCGGGTCGCTGGAAATCGCTGGATGCGGATAGCGCAAAATCGGCAATTGTGGAGATCTTTGGGGGAGGCCTTTGTCCAGCAGTGGACGTCTTTTGGCTGATATGATGATGATGAAGCGATCAGCACCGTCCATGAAAACTTTAAGAAATGAATAGGCTCACTTCTTGAACGTTGTCAGGTAATACTGGATGAACCTACCTCCGCAGTTAATTGATTACACAGACTGGTAAAGCGCGGTAAAATTTTACTTGTGAAACGTACAGTGGTAGACGACCATTCATCCAGGTGATAAGGATGAAATTTCCACTCCTGGCTAGAAAGCCTGGCGGAACGTGGTGGCAGGTATAAACTCGGACATTTCCTGAGAATACTCCCCGTGATAAATCCAGTAATGTAGGTTCAAAAAAAATATAGCTCCGCAGTTAATTGATTCCACAGAGTGATAGTGCGCTGTAAAAATTTACTTGTGAAACGCACAGTGGTAGACGACCATTCATCCAGGTGATAAGGATGAAACTTCCACTCCTGGCTAGAAAGTCCGTGGCGGAACGTGGTGGCAGGTATAAACTTGGACATTACTTGAGAATACTCCCCGTGATAAATGCAGTAATGTAGCTTCAAATGAATATCTTCACCAATCTGCCTTTGCTCAACTTCTTATAGCGAATATGAACAAACCGCCCGCCACATACTTTGGGAGAGTTGTCACTGACAATATGAGTGTGACCTTATATTAAATAGCTTACAACCAATATATGGAGTAGATTATTATATGTACAGATCTTGCAGTAACAAGGAACAACTTCCACGCGTTTATGCGCTTTTGCCATACAAATATGCTCACTTGATAGGACCCTTAAAATTAATCCTCGTTGTTTTTGATGCTGGCTTCTCCAGTTGCGATTCTCGCGTTTTATGAGGCTCCAGCCTCGTTATATCATTCTGGCTCCCGCCTTGCTCTGAAAGGAAGTGGAAATATTTCGTTCCTTACTCCTTGTTGCTTTTTAAATTAAATTGGTTGCGGGATCCAAAAAAATCATGGCAGATAATTAAAGAATACGATACCTCAATTATGGAGGGTGTAGCTTTGCTTTCTCATTCACACGTAAGCGTGGAGAGCAAGGCAGTCTGAGCACTTGGGTTCCATTCAACTTGAAGCACTAATTAATACTTTTATGTCATCAGGGTCTACCGGGCCGGCCAGGTTTCGACGGTCTACCAGGGGGAAGAGGATTAGCTGGATTGGCGGGTTTAGAAGGCCCGCCGGTATGTATTATATAAATAAAACATATTATAGGTATGTATAGAAAGCGCTACTTAAGAATCTTTGTGTCACGCATACTGTGTGTGTCACATGTAACGTAACTAAGGGAGCTTAATATGCATATGGAATTGAATACCGCGGAACTTTGCATGTTATATACATGTAAAATACATTTCTGAATACTTATTAAATCATAGTTTTTATTACTAACTATGATTTAGTTTATTATTTTTAGCATTTAAAACATGCTAAACTGAAAACAATTTATCAGCCATCTTTAAAATGAATTGTATAAATTTAAATGCGTGAGGGAATCGAACCCACAACCACGGGGTATAGCTCTATGTGCGTTAACCGCTCCGCCACCGCACCGTGGTACTGACACTTCGAATTTAAACAATCCATACGATATTTTTTAACGCTTTTTACGCCATCTTACCGCTACGCGGGTAACAACGGCTGGAATGCCAATACTTAGATCGGACAATTCCAACAGATGGCGCTTTTAATGATCGAAGGATTTTATTTATTATATTATGTATTTGTATTTTAAACATGCTATACTGAAAACATGAATTGTATACCTAAATTTAAGTGCGGGTGGGAATCGAACCCACGACCACGGGATATCCGGCCCCATATGCAAAATACACCAAATTGTTAATATTCCGCAATTAGTATTTTTCATTAGTTATATATACCTAGCCGTGTGGTTTCCGATTCACAAATAATAACAGGGCCACCTCATCCCATCACATGGGTGTCGTAAGAGACGACTAAGTGATACATCAGGTAGCGTTGCTACCCGAGTACTGGCTACCACCTGTCTGCGGGCGCCAACGTCCATGCCAAGCGCGGTGACTTCTCCAAACCCCTCCAGATGGTAACGTTGGAAACCTTTGGGGGAGGCATATGTCCCACAGTGGACGATATGAGGCTGAAGATGAAGATGATATATTCTTGTCGGTGGTGTTACCTTTCTCTCTATTCCTATTCCTCTCTATCTTGCATGCAATTTAACATTACTTACCGGGAAAAGAAAATGTTGAGAAAATAAGTAGGTACTCTTTGGTCTACCTAACTAACCATTATTTAAATCAGCAATACTCAATGTGGTCTAAATTAAATTGAAATCAGTCATTCCCGAGATTGACTAAACTAAATTTATATCATTGATTGCCTGGGTGGTCACCAATATATTAAATTCTGTCATACCCTGGGTGATTTAATTAGGTTAAATCTGTTATCTCAGTGAGGTCTAAATTATGTTATAATCAGTCATTCCCAGGGTGGTCTAAATGATGTTATAATTAGTCATTCCCAGGGTGAGCTAAATTATTAAAATCAATAATTGCAAGGGTAGTCTAAATTATATTAAAATAATTGATTCCCAGAGTGATCTAAATAATGTTATAATCAGTCATTCCCAGGGTGAGCTAAATTATTAAAATCAATAATTGCAAGGGTAGTCTAAATTATATTAAAATAATTGATTCCCAGGGTGGTCTAAATGATGTTATAATCAGTCATACCCAGGGTGAGCTAAATTATTAAAATCAATAATTGCAAGTGTAGCCTAAATTATATTAAAATAATTGATTCCCAGGGTGGTCTAAATGATGTTATAATCAGTCATACCCAGGGTGAGCTAAATTATTAAAATCAATAATTGCAAGGGTAGTCTAAATTATATTAAAATAATTGATTCCCAGGGTGGTGTAAATTAGTTGGAATCAGTTATTCCTAGAGTAGTTTAAATAATACTCAAATTAGTCATCCCCAGGGTGGTTAAAAAATATTCTAATTAATTCCCAGGGTAATCTAAATTATGTTAAAATTAGTAATTCCCAGAGTGGTTTTAATTGTTCTTAATTTAGTCTTCCCCAGGGTGGTCTAAATTAACTTATAATCAGTTATTTCCAGGGTGGTTTAAATTACGTTTAATCATTAATTCCTAGGATAATCTACTGTTACGCACTCGTAGGTTCTGCACATTAAAACTCCGAGATATTTTCCACACACAATATTTAATCGAACAGAGTAACGTTCTTATCTACCGTCGTACAAAGAATGCCTCCTTAATAATTCTCCTACCCTATTTATACTTTTATCAGTGACAACCATTTGAAAGTATAATATCGATTATTAATATTTTACGATGTAAAATTATTATAGAATTATTACAGTAATTCATAAAATGATAATCACTAATCAAATAAATAATCATAGTATCTGATATTATTATAACATAGCAGCTACGTCATAACCGTTGCGCGGCTATTGAGTACTTGATAACACTACATTATTTTTAAATTAGTGAATCCGAGAGTGGTTTAAATTATATTAAAATGAGTCATTTCCAGAGTGGTTTATATTCCGGCACTGGGAGCTAATCCCAGCGCGAGAGAGTATGCGGCGCCCGGCTGGCTTCTATCCGGCTGGGCGCCGCCCCTGGGACCGCTGGCGTTTGGAGGAGAAACTGCACTCGTCTTGTATAAGCGGTCCCGGGAAGAGGTAACCTGCTGTAGATCAGGTTACCTAAACGCGCTTGTGCGTGCTGGGGAGGCGGGGAGGCATTCGGCCCCCTCCCCTCCTCGGGTGAGAGTCTCGCGGACGCTCAGTGTACAGCGGGGGTACTGGCGAGATCGTTCATGAGTACCCAGAGCCCCGCTACAAGCACTGTGAGGCTGGCTACCGTGGTGGTTTTAGTCGGTCGAGTCGGTGCGATTTGAGCATTTCCACCACGTAAAAGGAAAGGGGGGTCTAAATTATAAACTAAGCTTAAGTTTCGAAATTAACTACTATAATTAACAATTTTATTTTACCAGGGCATGGTGGGCCGTAAAGGTGAAAAAGGAGAGCCGGGGTTGAATGGTCCCGAAGGAGACTCAGGACCACCAGGCCCAAAGGTATGTATTAAACTCCAAAGATGGTCTAAATTATTAAAACCTAAGTTGTGTATTATTTCTTTAATAAACTTTCGATTGTGCTCGGTCACTCTAGAGGGCCTCTAGGGACTGGTAATTGGTTCCATTTCGCAAGATTTTAGCCTGAATTACAGAGTTCTCCTAGTTAAACGCTAATCGGTCATAGCGTATGTATATTCGACATTTTTAGAGTTTGAAATGAGGTGATAACTATTACGCCTTTGCCCGTTGAACCTGCGGGCGCTTTTTTTCGGCAATATCAAACGCCTTCGATAGGTCAAAGCCTTCCCGGCCATGTCTCTACGTCTCTTGGGCAGCAAGAATACGCCAAACCAGATACTCGATAAAGACAAAAAATACCAAATGTTTATCTCTTTCAGACGATCAGAGTAGAAACCTGCGAACGTATGAGAAGGGCAAGGTTCCTGCCAATCCGCAGGTTCCAATCACACATACTTAGCGGATGATAAATTTTACAAGCACATGATAGCTCATTGTCAACCGTTTGTACAGTAGGTTCCAGTCACTATTCAACCCGTTCATAAACAATAAAACCTGAGGGCTAATCGTGATTTCTTGCTTTGTCAGAGTTGCAGAATTTTCCCGCTAGCTGTCAAAGTGTGTAGAAGATAGTTGCGTTCCGCCGATAATTTCTGACTTTACCACAGTGCACATGCTATAGGCGGAAAGGTTTAGGTCCGGAAATCTTTTAAAACAGCCGTAGCCAGAAATAAATTGTGGGAATTCGAAGGGACAGGTCTCGTTGTACTGACTTGCTTTTCTATTGTACTAAGCTGTATGGACTATTTTCAGGGTGACATGGGTATGCCCGGACTCCCAGGACGACCGGGACCGCTAGCACCTCCTGGCACCTCCGGTATATCGCAACGTGGACCTGTAATTATGACCAATGTTAATAGAATGAGTAGAGTTGACATATATTTTTAAAATTAAGTATAATATTCTCAATTTGATATTTTCTTGATTTTTCAGAAATTTTATTACAAAAGCAATTGGATGTTACTTAAGTAATCGTTATTTACGAAGTGGGAAATAAGGGAAAGATTAGTTTCAAATCAGTAGCTTATTAAAATAATATATAAATATTTTTTAGACAGGAGACGCTGGAATTCCCGGATTGGATGGTATGCCTGGGTTGGATGGAATTCCGGGAGCACAAGGAATTAAAGGACCGCAGGGAGAGGTGATGAATGCCAATTTTATACAATTTACATAATTAACCTATCCATATAATGTATATATATTTATATAAATGAATCCCTATTTCCCTTGGTCACGCCATCACGCGTGAACGGCTGGACCGATTTCACTATTCTTTTTTTTGTTGTGTTTGTTATTGTCAGGAGAAGGTTCTTATGAAAGAAAAAAATAAAAAAAATTCGGGGAAATTATAAAATTTAAGAATACTTAACAACAATATATAAAAAAATGAATCCCAATTTCCCTTGGTCACGCCATCACGCCTGAACGGCTGGACCGATTTCACTATTTCTTTTTTTATTGTGTTAGTCATTATATTGTCAGGAGAAGGTTCTTATGCAAGAAAAAAATAAAAAAATTGCGCGGAAAATTATAAAATTTAAGAATACTTAACAACCATATAATATTATTTCTAATCTAACCTTAGCGCTTTGGACAATATAAACTTTTTTAATGTAGGTAGGTAACATTATGACGTTTGACATAGAATTGACATAATGCGTGCTCAAATGTCATCAAAGAAGATGTAAACAAAAATGAATACTTATCGTTTATAAAAAATGCTTCGATCGAAATTATTTTTTTGATAGAAAATCATGAATAATAATTAATTTATTATTTCCCAAATAAAGGATGTAAGAAAACTGAATTTCTTAGTGTACAGATGCCAGCACATCCAGCTACCCCAATCTGTCAAATTTCTTTTATAGATATTCAACTTTTTCACATAATCATAAGGTTCACTTTCTATTGGGGCAATTTGAATGATTCGGGTAGCTTGATGTGCTGGCGTCTGTGCACAACGAAATTTAGATTTCTTACGTCCTTCTTTGTATATCACGGTTAGTTCAGAGCAATGGCTCTGAACTAACCGTATATACCTAATATTTGTAATGTCAGGAGGAAATTAATGAACAACGTCATTGAACCCACAATTTTGAAAGGGAAGTACAAAGGCTCATTCGCAATGACGATAAATAAATTTCAAGGGCAGTCGCTAAGTGTTTGTGGCATCAATCTTGAAAATCCATGTTTTTCACATGGCCAGTTATATGTCGCCTGTTCGCGTGTCAGAATACCAACAAAACTATTTATATACGCGCAAGAAAAAAAAACTAAGAATATTGTATATCATCAATTATTATAATAATAAATACACTTTTTGTTCTTAATTATACCAATTCGAATTAAATAGTCATCGTTACGACAGGATAACGTCTGTCGGGTTAGCTAGTAATGTTATAAAAAGCCGTAAATGTATATCTTCCGGCTCCCGGGTGATTCAGGGTGATTCAGATTCTCCTCATCATAAAGTATCTAAATTTTGCGTTTGAACGTCAACTCCTCGACCACCCTGTATTTATTCTAAAAGTAACAAGCAAAAATTTGAAAGGATTTTGTCAAGTAAGTATGTATTTTGGTTTTCAGAAAGGAGATAAAGGATATCGAGGCTTTCCCGGTATACCTGGAAATAAAGGTGATCTAGGGCTGCCAGGGCCGAAGGGAGAGGTAATAATTATTTTTATAGTGGACAAACACAATAATGGCTTACCTTATGGTAAGCGACATCCATAATAATAGCAATCTAGACGAACTTCCACTACGGTGACCAACCTCAAATGGCTAGCTAACTGTGCATCATGCACATGCTTCATTTGTACAGGAGTGTATGTGCAAATAAAAAAATATAAACATTTTATTCAGCACAACACACAAGAAAAGCAGAAAAGTTAAAACAATATAAATACGGAGTAAAGGCAATGATGATGCTTCATGGTCTTTGTAACAACAGGACATTTTATTTGTTGTATAAACGTAGATTTTATGTCTGTGGAATTCCCCCAGTATATTACACCGTAGGTTAATAGAGGGTAAATGTAACCAAAATTTGCTGATTTAGCAGTAAATATAGAGGTGGTTTCTACCAAGATCGATAGCACATAGCAATAGCTAGCAATTTTTTTGTTTACTTTGTCTATATGATATTTCCAGTGGAGATGCTGATCTATTGATTTTTCAGAATTTTTTTTACACAAGCAATTGGATGTTACTTAAGTAATCGTTATTTACGAAGTGGGAAATAAGGGAAAGATTAGTTTCAAATCAGTAGCTTATTAAAATAATATATCAATATTTTTTAGAAAGGAGACGCTGGAATTCCCGGATTGGATGGTATGCCTGGGTTGAATGGAATTCCGGGATCACAAGGAATTAAAGGAGCGCAGGGAGAGGTGATGAATGCCAATTTTATACAATTTACATAATTAATCTATATATATATGAATCCCTACTTCCCTTGATCACGCCATCACGCGTGATTGGCTGGACCGATTTCACTATTCTTTTTTTTGTTGTTTGTTATGTTTTTTATTGTCAGGACAAGGTTCTTATGAAAGAAAAAAATCGGGGAAAATTATAAAATTCATTATAAAAAATTATAAAATCCAAAATTATAAAATCCAATCTAGACGAACTTCCACTACGGTGACCAACCTCAAATGGCTAGCTAACTGTGCAACATGCAGATGCTTCATTGGTACAGGAGTGTATGTGCAAATAAAAAAATATAAACATTTTATTCAGCACAACACACAAGAAAAGCAGAAAATTTAAAACAATATAAATATGGAGTAAAGGCAATGATGATGCTTCATGGTCTTTGTAACAACAGGACATTTTATTTGTTGTATAAACGTAGATTTTATGGCTGTGGAATTCCCCCAGTATATTACACCGTAGGTTAATAGAGGGTAAATGTAGCCAAAATATGCTGATTTAGCAGTAAATATAGAGGTGGTTTCTACCAAGACCGATAGCACATAGCAATAGCTAGCAATTTTTTTTGTTTCCTTTGTCTATATGATATTTCCAGTGGAGATGCTGATCTATTGGTGCAGAACTCACGCTGGTGCACGGGTGCCTCTCCGACGCATTGTGGAATATCGTATAGCACCACTTCCACGATTTGGACATTTTTGCACTATCATACATTAAGTTAAAAAAAATGGCTATCGAACTACTGAAATAGTCATAGTTAATACTCACGACGATAAATGACACTGAGTGGTTTAACATCCAAAAGGGTGCTAGACAGGGATGTGTAGCGTAACCGTGGTTGTTTAACCTATTCATGGATAGCTGCTTAAAAGATTTGAAAGAAAGTGAATGCGGTGTAGGGATGAATGAGTTACTCATCAAATGTCTGCTTTACGCCGATGATCAAGTTCTACTTGCATCATCGGCGGACGAGTTGCAGGTGATGGTAACAAATATGCATGAAGCTTTTGAAAGGAGAGGGATGAAAATGAATGTTGGTAAGACGAAAGTAATGGTATTTGAGAGGGATGAATACACGACAGCATGTGATATTGTGATTGGAGGAGAGAAAGTTGAACAGGTGAAAGAGTTTGTATATTTGGGAACTTTGTTTACGAGAGATGGGAAATATGAAAAAGATATTGTTAGAAGAGTAAATGCGGGGAACAGAGTGAATGGGGCACTAAACGCCTTTATGAGTAGCGGGCAAGTCTCAAAGAAGGCTCGACTGGCCGTGCACGATGGAGTGTTAGTGCCAACTTTAATGTATGGAAGTGAAAGTTGGGTATGGAGGAAAAAGAGTAAAAGTAAAATAAATGTAGTGGAAATGAGAGCTCTGAGAAGTATGTGTGGTGTGACTTTGAGGGACAGAATTCAAAATACTGATGTTAGAGAGCGTTGTGGTGTGAAAGAGGATGTAGTCACAAAGGTTGAAAAAGGAATGCTGAGATGGTTTGGCCATTTAGAAAGAATGAATGAAAGAAGATTGACCAAAGAAGTATACCTGGCCTGTGTGAATGGGACAACCGGAAGGGGAAGACCTCGTCAAACATTCTCTGACCAAATCGGAGACGATCTCAAGAAAGGACAGGTCAGAAGTACCCTAAACCGGCGAGCATTTATGAAGAATATAATGACAGTAATTGAGGCAAAAGACGTGTGCAAAGATCGTGGCAAATGGAAATCCGTTGTCTCTGCCTACCCCTCTAGGAAACAGGCGTGAGTCTATGTATGTATAATATGTACGATAAATGACGTCCCAGGATATTATTATTATTCGATGGGGTGACTATTAGAGGTGGGTCGGTGAGAGTTTTGGCGTCAACGAAATGTAACCGTTTACTATAATCGGTCAACTATAAACCAGTTAACGTTCATCATCATCATTTGTCCCCACTAATATGCTAGTGGGTGTGGTTTCCGCACTTAGTCCTGATGTGGACCATTGTACGTGAGCCATGGCAGCCTTCATTCCATCCAGTCCACCTCCCTATAGAAGCATATCAGGATCTCCTAATCTTCCCAGGGCTTCCGTAAGAGTTCCTGGTGATCCCAGGGTTTCCTTCCGAATTTTTGTGATGCCTGTGCACTCGAGTAGCACGTGCGCGACCGTTTCTTCAGCGTCCATGCACGCTCTGCACAGAGGGCTGTCAGTTATGCCGATAGTGTGGAAGTGTTTATTTAGTGAGCAGGGTCCGGTGATGGTCCCCACAACGACGCGCAGGTTTTTCCTGTTTAGCCGTAGTAGTCGCCTTGTTAGCTTACTGTCCAGGCATGGCATTGCTTCTTTGGATTATCTGCAGCCCGATGCTGAGGACCACCAGTTCTCGGATTGTGTGTATGTGTGGCTCTGTAACCATCTACGTATTTGGGTGAAATGTATGGGCACAGTTGGTTCAGGTCCAATGGCTGTCGTGCTCGAGCCCTTCCTGGCAAGCTCGTCAGGAGCATCATTGCCTAGTGATCCGCTGTGTCCCCTTGATCCATTGTAGTGTTATAATATTGTTGTAGTATGCCGCAACGTGTTCCAATGCGTTATGACATTCTAGTATTAGTCCTGAGGTAAAGTGGTTACCTTCCAAGGATTGGAGTACTGAGGCGCTGTCAGAAAGTATACGTATACGAGTGTTTGTGATGTTTCTGGCCCTTATTGTGTGTGCTGCTAGGATGATACCAATACATTCGGCCTGGTATACAGTGTTGAGCATCCCTAGGGGTATGGATATTTTGATGTTCATTCATTTGAGAAAACTCCCACTCCTGTTCCGGAGTCGGTTTTTGACCCATCAGTATAGATTATTGTCTCATTCGGGTTTGGGTGGTCACACAGTTCTTCTGTGAGTTGTATATTATAGTGCCTCTGGAAGTTGTGTGTTTTTAGGATTTTGTCGCTCGGTGATGCCATCATAGGTTGCCTTTTGAACGCATCTTCGAGAATTCGTGAGTGCTTTATTCTAGGGTCTCTGCTTAGGGTGCCGTTCATGCTGAGTCTAATGATTGCTATGGTCGCCTCCTACTGCACAAAATGATGTAGGGTAGGCAGTCCTAGCATTGCTTGTAGAGCGGCGGAGGGTGTTGTTCTCATACTGCTAGTGATCGCCACACATGCCAGTCGCTGCAGTTTTTCGAGATCTTTTTGATTTGTGCTCTGATTTGTCCTGGGCCACCAGACTATTGAGCCGTATGTGATAATTGGTCTGATAACAGAGGTGTATAGCAAGTGGGTGACTCTAGGGTTAATGCCCCAGGGTTTTCCAAGCAGTTGTTTACACTGCCACATTGATATGCTGGCTTTTTTGGTGATGTATTCAGTATGTTTTGCCCAGTTCAGTTGCTTGTCCAAATATATGCCCAGATATTTGGTTTCGGATGAAAGGCTCAGGGGTGTGCCGAAAAAGTGTGGTAGCTGTAGTGTCGCTAATTTCCTTTTTTTTGTGAAGAGAATTAGTTGTGTTTTTGTGGGTTCACCGATAGTTGGTATTCCTTGCACCATTCCTCTACCATTTTTTAGAGCTTGGCGCATTAGATGACACAGTGTGTTTTCGTGTTGTTCGTTTATTATTATAGTGATATCGTCAGCATAGCCGACAGTGAAGTAATCTTTCTTATTGAGTCTTTCGATCAGTTCATTTGCAACAAGGTTCCACAAAAGTGGCGATAGAACGCCACCTTGTGGACATCCCTTTGCTACGATATCCCTTGTGGTGTCATTTACTGTAACTTATACCGCCCTCAAGCTGAGCATGTTGGTTATCCAGCCAGTTCAGGTTGGAATGACGCAATGCCTCTCAAGGGCCGTTCTGATACTGTGGAATAAGGTTTTGTCAAAGGCGCCTTCTATGTCCAGGAAGGCAGCCAGCGAGGAGCATTTGTGATCTACTGCACATTCAATCTTAGCGACAAGTTGACGTTATTAACTGGTTAGCAGAAACGTCAACAGATCTATACGTTACGAGTGTCACACAAGAAACTTGTTAACTATCCAAAAGTTATTGGTGGAACTAAATCATCGTTGTTTTTTAACTTTGTTTGAGTGAGTGAGCAATAGAATAATGAATCTAGAGAATAGAATGAAATAAACTTCCCTTCATTTCTGTGCCGCTGCCGACATTTTATAAACAGTTTTTATAACGAGATACCGGAGTGTAGTAGTATCGCACAAGCATGCTTTCAAACCATGCTCAGTCACAGAAACGTTAATCTTACATCCATTTGAAGAGCTCAAGAAGTACACTTAAAAGTTAATATAGTAAATTCACCCTTATCTTAACAATGTATCATCATCATCATTACAGCTTAAATAAGTCCACTGCTGGACAAGCCTCCCTCAAGAATCATCTTGAGGGGATATGCCATAATCGCCACGCTTGGCAGGCGGGTTGGCGATCGCAGTATGATGGTCGTAGTACTCAGAAGGAAGCTGCTTCCCGTCCTCTGGTAGATATTCCCTCGGGTCGACTTCTACGCCCCCCACGGGATGAGATGGGCTGATGATATTCTGATTCTGATATTTGTCGCCGTCACCACACAGCAGCAGCAGCAACAATGTATAATGTTCATATTTCTTTTTAGATTAAAAAAGCACGTATTGCGTTGACAACGCACGAATCCATGCGTATTATTTTATCTCATATAAATAACATGAGCATTACATTATTGAGATAAGGTTGAATTTGCTATATTACCTTTTATATTAAAACTCCCATACGCTTCGACTCTGCGCTGACAGGAATTAACTCTAAAGAAAGAACCAGTTTTAGTTTTATTATTATTATTATTTTGTTTGTTGATTTTAATTATCTTTCCTATCTTAAGCAGCCTTAGTGTTTCGTAAACAGTCTAGTAATACAAAATCTCCAAACTTTGTATGAGATTTGTAACTCATTGATTTAGTAACGTATAAGAAACGCTTTAGATCGCGACAGACAGAACGAAAACAATCAAACGATGAAAAGACCGTTTTTTTACAGATTTCTGTATCAAGAATAAGGAGCATTTGTGAAGAAGCGATCAATGGTTAGTATTATTAAACAAATATTTACGTAAAGTTTTATAAATCTCCAAAATCAAAGCGAAAAATTTTAAAGCTGAAATGCTAATATGCTTTTCAGCATGCATTGAGATTTTTCGCTTTTGACATGAAACTAAGTGTTAAGTTATTGTTTCTTTTATCCTATAGAACGGCTACGAGAATACAACTTATTACCAAGTGCGTAAAAATGTGGTCCGCTAACGAAGACATCGAGGTAGATCGCTGATTTGGAAATAAGAACTATATCTACTGTAATCTTAAATATAAGTTTTAAAATTTGACATGCTTGTAATCTGTTTATTTTTAATGTAATGTTTTTACCTAATACTCTTTTAATGTTTTACTTTATTATTTTATATCGTCTTTTTGTGTATGACATTTTATTTGTTTTAAATTATTAATATTGTGGTTAACATTGTTTAAAATTTTTGCACGACATATCTATGTCAAATATAGTTGGATAAGTTTATAATGTACCTAACAACCCTGTTCCTATATTTTAGCGAATAAATATTTCATTCATTCATTCATTCATATTGTTTTCTTTGATTTCCTATATATGTTAATTGCTGATTAAATGTATTTTGTTGATTTAATTTAATTTAATTCTACTCATATAATATCAATCTTGGCAATCTCCATCCATCATTCAAAATCGATGGATTGAATTATGAATTCAAATTTTGTTTATGATTCCCAATTACGTATAAAAACTAAACAGGAGCTTCATAATGCCTTTGCAAAAACCAAAGAAGAATCGTACAGACGAGTTTCGAGCTCTCAACGGTTATGCCAGCGCTTTTTTTTCAAACTACGCCCGCACTTGTGAAATTGGTCCCTGTGTCGTGAGGTACTTTACAAACATAATAATATCATTGACGGACACAAAGTACACGAGTTATTGTCATGATGGCGTGACAAGTTTTACCAATCACAATGCCTCATTCCCATCGAGAGCTCAAATTCGTTCATACTTACGTTTCGTTTTCTGTAGACTAAGCCGATAAAAATGAATCCACAGCTAAACACAACCAAATGTGGATCATAATCAAGGAACTAAAACGCTCCAAACAGCTTATAAAAGGAGTAGACAAGATCTGGTCCAAAAGCTTATGGAAGTACAGTAAAACCCAACTACGACGAGTAATTGCAGTTTTAATGGGTCACTACGGCACCAACTACCCACACAAACTGGGACTGTCGAATAGCCAGATCTGCAGGACCTGTGGGGAAGAAAATGAAACTATCCTCCATATACTATGTAAATGCGATGCGTTGGCAAGACACAGAATAGCCATCCTGAGGCTGGCATATCTAGAACTAGGAGACTACAAGGATATACCCCTAACAAGGGTAATGAAGTAGGTATGTGCAGACTGCATTCAGGGTTCTAGAGATAGAATATAAAGTAATGGGGGTTAGTACAAAAGATCCTTAAGTGCCGTAGGTACGCAAGTACACCCCTACCAAGACAAGACAAGCCGCGACTTTATTTACCCAAATATTCATTAGCCGCAGTAGGATCACTTTTATTTATTTCTCAAATAATTAGAGTACAGGTTGAATTTGATAAACTTTTTTTAATACAAACAAAATTATAACATAATTGTGTAGGAAGAGGCGAGAATTAACCGCTGCTCCACACGTGCCGTCAAAGTCCTTAAAAGTAGTACTATCACATCTTTGAGTTCTGCTGTTTTTGTTTTCTGTGAGCATTCCTGAACACGAGCTTATCCAATTTATATTCGTATACATTAATTACCACCTAACTGTGGTCCCCAACTCGCTTGTGCCCCAAGTGCGGTGACTACCGCAAACCACTATAAATGGCAACGTTATAGAAACCTTTGGAAGAGGCCTATGACACTGGATGATATCAACCTGATGATGATGGTATGTTAATTTAGCTTTAGGCTTATCGGGACAACCATTTTACTCTCCCTAGTTTTATCTACACGATAATATAGCTTATCTCTACTATTATGTATCTTAGACTCGATATTAAAATTCTCAATAATATAAATATCCATGTAAAAATTTACTTGCTATGAGGAAGTACCTCCACCTTACAGAAAACATTCCTTAATTATAAGCTTTATAATTTAATGCTCTGTTTCTGAGTGTGAGTAAGGTCGCCAGAGCTCCTAGGTGGGGTGGAGAGGGTCAGCAACAATTGTTTGCGGACTCTTTTCAAGGTGTTCACTTACCATCAGTTGACCCACTTGATCGCTTGTCGCCCTCTTATATATAAAAAAGAAATATAGAGAAGTATGTGGAACCTACTTTACGTGAACACCAACAACCTATGTAAACCATATTTCACGTAAATAAATTATTTCTAAGTTCTGAGTTGGTTCAACCCCGATGTACAGACGCCAGCACATAAAGCTACCAATCTTTCAAATTTCCCCAATTGAAAGTGAAGGTTTTGCGATAAAGTTGAAAAACTATTAAAAAAGTATTTCAACTTTACTCTCCACTCTCGACTCCAGCATACAAGATTTTTGTATTCTTCTACTAATATAATTTAATTTAGCAATATTGCATATTTTTTTAATTGTATTTCAATAATTTCTGACATATTGTAAAAATTCTGAGTCAAATCTGTATTTTTTCATACCGTATAACTCGTACAATCTCGCTCGACTTTTATATATACCAGGAGTTGCCCATTCATTAAATTTACTATTGGTAATCCTAATTGTTTTAGTTTTTAATGTCCTCTGAAACTCAGTTTTAATTACACTAAAAACGGATCTATAATTACTATCTGGATTGTTATTTTCAATCAAGGAGGGATTTATTTTAGATAGAATACTGTCTTTGAAACGATGTAACCGAGAACTAGTAATTGGTTGGCAGGTTACATTAGATGTTTTTTTCTTTGTATAATTATCAAATACTGCTAACTGACCACAGTGATCTGATGTCAGCTGACTTATTATTTTAGGACTCCTCACTTCACATGTATGTGGGCTATTGCACGCACAGAACCGATGACATTTAGTTAATCAAAATAATTATGAGGTAATAAACAATAACATTCCATTTCGCTCAAGCAATTAAAATAGCCTCTCGCAAGATGAACAAACGGTGGGTGCATCCGCGCACATTTACAAAATTAACAAGTCACACGAAGTCGACTAAAGGCGACGACTGTAAGAGACAAAAAAAAAGAGTACCCCAGCAGCAGCTCTACCAGTTACCGCAAGCAGCACCCGTTCACGAGTATGACGTGAGGGCCAGCCATCGCCTCCTTCGCCATATGAGAGGGAAGCTTACAGCGGAAGAGCTCATAGTGAAGTCGTTAACAGCCTTCGGCCGAACAGCGTCTGACGTGTTCATGATAATATATATATATGTTTTTATAATAAGTATATGCATCTAAAAAATCTATAAGTAAAAGTATTAACAGCATTATTTCTAAATTAAGTTGAGTATAGCATAAATTAATGTCCTTAATGTAATGTTGCTCGACCAAGCAACCAAGCGTTTTTGTCGTTTAAATAATCATTTAAAGTGTAATAGGCTTTTTTAATTAAAATATTTTTGACCTCTGATTTAAATTTACTGTACGGTAGTTCCTGGAGATTTAATGGTATTTAGTTAAAAATTCGGATACTCAGTCCGACAAAAGAAGAATGAACCTTTTGCAAACGATGAGATTCGGCTCACAATTTATGTTTATTTCTAGTGTTCATTGTGTGCGTGTCACTTCTCTTTTCAATCAAATTCATATTTTGCCGCACATAAATTATGTTGGCATAAATATATTGCGAAGATACCGTTAATATATTTATCTCCTTGAAAAACTCTTTCAAAGAGAATCTCGCACCTAGCTGATAAATAGCTCGTACTGCACTTTTTCGTAGAATAAAGATACTATTGATGTCAGCCGCCTTGCCCCACAGTAGTATATCGTAAGACATAATACTGTGGAAATAGCTAATAAACCAGGCGCGCAGTATCTATGTTAGTAAGTTGTCTAACTTTTTTAACAGCATAAGCAGTAGAGCTTAATTTTCCAGCCAAGCCGGATATGTGAGTACCCCATTAAAGTTTTCTGTCTAATTTTAGGCCCAGAAAAGTTGTAGATTGAACAGACTCCAACACTTCATTGTTCATTACAAGATCTGGACCAACATTACTCACATTAGGTGTGGTGAATTTAACGCATTTCGTTTTTTTGGCATTGAGAACTAAATTATTAGCCGTGAACCATTCGGTAATCAGTGTGAGAGCATTATTTATTTCATTAAAGCTATCTCTGTTTCGCTCTACTTTAAAGACAAGAGAAGTGTCATCCGCAAAAAGTACTACATCATTAATATACACTAAGAACAAAAAGGGACGAAGAATGGAACCTTGTGGCACGCCTCAAGTGACGGGTAGATCATTTGACTTAACTCCACCTACGTCGACACTCTGAACTCTACAAAACACCCCAATAGCATTCTTTGACTTCTCCCATGCATCAAATATATGTTTTATCAGTGCAATCCCTGCATTTGTAGTAGATCGCCCTTTAGTAAAACCAAACTGGTTCTGGTGCAAGAGGTTGTTTACATTAAAATGCTTGAGTAACTGCTTGAGTATGAGTTTTTCAAATATTTTACTGAATGCTGGTAAAATGGAGATGGGACGATAATTAGAGGCATCGTCTTTAGAGCCTGATTTTAACAATGGTATGATTTTACTACATTTCATTAGGTCGGGGAAGGTACCTGTATCTATATACTGATTATAAATAACCATTAAGTAAGGCGCTATTACGTCAATTATGGTATTTAAAATCCTTACAGAAATACCCCATAAGTCACCTGTATTTTTTGACTCAAGCGTCTTAACAATATCAATTATATCAGAAACTGTAACATATTCAAAATTAAAAATAACATAACAACACACTATGTACCCACCGTTTGTTCATCTTGCGAGAGGCTATTTTAATTGCTTGAGCGAAATGGAATGTTATTGTTTATTACCTCATAATTATTTTGATTAACTAAATGTCATCGGTTCTGTGCGTGCAATAGCCCACATACCAGCCAATCACAATGTAAAAACAAAAAACAATGTTAAAAAAATATATAAAATAAATCGAAAACAAAAAGCAAAAGAAGACGAAAAAAGCAAGCCCGGAGTTTCTTTGTGGGTTTCTTCTCCGAGTCGTCCACCTAGGTAGCTAGAGAAAGCCGCAGGCTAGCTAGGGTAGGATCCTCAGCGGCGAGGATCGCGTTGCCCCCTTAACACGTGATCGGTAATACCGTGCAAGTGATCTGACTCCCATTTCGTATTCCACCTTTTTACTTCAGCGGCCGCCTGAGATGTGGCCCATAAGGGTGCCCTCAGGTATTAGTCGTTTAAATTAAGCTACTGGTTGAGAGCCTTTTGCGCTAGCCAACTGCTCGTTATTTTCAATTCTTTAATTTGATATACTATTATTACTGTTTTTAAACTGTGTTTATGTAATACATTGTGAGCTAATTACGATAGCTGCAGCCAGGAGATGCAAAAAAATGCAAATTTATTTAAAGTAATTTATTTTAAAAGGTTACAATTATTAATAAAACTAAGTAGGTGCTAGTTAATCGAAGAATGATTAAAGAGTGTCCGTTCCACGTTCCCATGACATAGGAAACCTCGGTTGACGTCAATGGCTGGCTCACGTTATGCTGCGCTTGCGCCTCGTGTCGTTGGGGCCGTGTGAAGTGTTTGTAGGGCGCTGCTGGTGCGGCAATTTACAAGGGTAGGCTATGTGTAACACCTCCCCCCGAAGAACAGCGACTATTTCAGGACTTGTACGAGATTGTCGCTGGTAGGCATTCATGATCAACCCTTACTTGGCTGGGGTTGATGTTGCGTGGTGCTGGGCTTATATTTGTCCCTTCCGGAACGCTGCTGTAGATTTCTGTGATTTCTTTAGGCACACTGCTTTTTCGTAGCCGGTGGTACAATAGCGTAGCGATGAGTGTACATGTACACTCATCGCTAAAAAGTATCGTCGTGTGGTATATGATTGGATCGGTGACGTCATCCAGCCGCACAGGCATTAGGGCTGCTACTTCATTGTTTAAGGTGTGGAGTTTTTGTAAGCTGAGTGAATCGAGGAGTAGTTTTGGACGATCCTTGGAGCTTGGCTCGTCGTTCAGAGGCATTTCCATTATCCTTATGGCATGACCTTTGATGTTGTTGTTGGAATTGGAGATAGTGAATTCTGGTGACATCAGGCTGCAGTTTAGTGGAATGGCAACTAAGTAGGTACCTTGTAGAGTCGGATATTGTTCCTGTCCGCAGGATATTTTAACTTTAGTTGATGTGGGAAAACTCAGAGTATAGTGCTTGTCATCAAGTGCTTCCAAGGCTTCATGTGTTAGGGTTACAGGTTGGCAGTAGTTCCTGATGACTGATGAGATGCTGGATACAGTCGGGCTGGTCTTGAAATCTAAAGGTGGGTTTCGCCTCGCAGAGATATAGTGAGTCTATCTTCGGACATTCTGTCTCCATGTACCTAGAGTCTATACTAGAGAGTGCTACATAAGGTAGGGGTGGTATTAAGGTTTTATGGTTTCTATTAGGAATAAGGGCTAACTTATAGAGGTCATAGGTGTAGGGAACGACAATCGGGACCTTAATTACTACAACTATTTGCTTACCTAAATAAAAATAACCTAATTTAATTACTTCATAAAAATTTCTAAATTTTAAATCAAGAATTTCATTACTAGAATATAAAATTCTTAATTTGTTTAACATATCCTTAATTTCACTTATATTTAGTAAATTTTGTCGGGATGCCGTGGGATTCTTTATGAAGACCTGTTGGTCGGGGGAATAGTCTTTCTCGGGTTCCCTATCCTTATTACGATTCTCAGTCAATTGGGTCCGGTCATGTAAAGCAGTTTGGTTGATAAGATCATATACTTTTGTCATTCGTTTCCTATGGTCCGTTGTATATTGCTGAAGTAAGTGTTCGGATAAGTCAATGTCAATCGGGTCACGAGGGTCAAAATGTCCAGTTATTAAATCTATTGGTCTACATTTCGTAAAACTATGTATAGAACTATTGTATGCTAAGATGGCATACGGCATGAGATTTACTGCCGGTTCGGTAGTTTTATCGAGTTTTAATATTCTAAGGTGTTCAAGGATAGTAGAATGGAATCTTTCTACAATACCATTGTCATTTGGGGAGTGTGCTAATATTTTATGATGCTGTATCTTATGAATTCGAACAAATTCGTAGAACAACTGGTTGGTAAACTCAGGACCTCCGTCCGTAACTACAGTAAGAGGGATACCATGATGTGTGCAAAATACTAGTTTAGCCTGTACAACACTTAGAGCAGTACTATCTCTTAGGTGGTACGCCTGGGCGTATTTTGAGAAAGCATCTACAATTGTGAGGTACTTCTCGCTCTGAGCGGTAAACAGATCAAGGTGTATTATTTGAAAGGGTTTAGACGGGGGTGGAACTATTGAAAATCTTTGTTTAATGGGGTTTCGGTCGTATTTAGCTTGGCCACAAATACTACACTCATTAATATATTTTGCAATACATTCTTTCATTTTGGGCCAATAGTATCTAGAAGATAAAGCCATATAACACTCGGTTATACCTCGGTGGTTGGTTTTACCTTCATGTTATTTCTTTATAATCTCTTGTTGGCGTAAATACTCCTTA
The DNA here is from genome assembly GCA_951640165.1 of Pseudoips prasinana. Classification (NCBI taxonomy): domain Eukaryota; kingdom Metazoa; phylum Arthropoda; class Insecta; order Lepidoptera; family Nolidae; genus Pseudoips; species Pseudoips prasinana. The sequence goes on from OX621254.1 coordinate 15,614,572, forward strand.
ACATTCTCTATTTCAACTTTAGTGAGGATAAGATTCATAGAAGAGCTTTTAAAGTTTTCTTGTATAATAGGGATGATCTTGTACATTGCGAGAGGGGGATGAATGATAATACTAACCTTGGGATTAACGAATTCTTTAACTGCGTTAACAACGTCATTTGTCAAATTAGATTCAGAAAGTTGTATAGTCGTTCGAGTATGGGTCTCGAATGGTTTTGTCACTGTCGGTCGCTTCTTAATGTCGCCTACTAATACAAAACAAATTTGTCTGCTAAATTTGTTGAGAGGTTCGTCAGAAATTGGTACCTCTAAAGTTGGAATTTCGTTACTGGTATGGACAGTCGCCGTGTCTGAGTTATTTTGATCGATTGGTATGTCATGGGTGTCCGTAGGGGCTGTTAAGGTATCGGAGCCTGTAATTGAATGATTCTTTTCAGATACATTAACTGCTGTAGAATTAGTGTCCTCGTTATTAAGTTTAATGCGGGACAAGGCATCTGCATTAGTGTTTTGCTTTCCTTGCTTGTAGATGGTAGTGAAGTAATACTCGCTCAATTTGAGCCTCCAGCGTGATAATCTAGAGCCGGGCTCTTTGAGACTCATAACCCATTGCAAAGGTCGGTGGTCGGTTACAATTTTAAACTTTCTTCCAAACAAGTATGGCCAGAAGTATTTGGTAGCCCAAACAATGGCTAACAACTCCTTTTCAATTGTGCTGTAATTAATTTCGCTTGAGTTTAATGTCCTAGATGCATATGCTATTGGTTTATCATTACCTATTTGTCCTTGGGAAAGTACCGCACCAATTGCAAAATTGGAAGCGTCTGTTGTCAATACAAAGTCCTTAGTGAAGTCGGGATATTGAAGAATGGGGTCGTTGGTCAGTAGTGTCTTACATTTTTCGAAACAGTCAATGTACTTGGGGTCGTTATAAGTTACCTTAGAACCTTTCTTTAGGCATTGCGTCATTGGTTTTGTTATGCGGGCAAAGTCTGGGATAAACTTTCTATAGTAACCGAGTAAACCTAGGAAACGTTTTATCTCCGTTGCTGTCTTTGGGATGGTATAAAAGTTTAGGCCTGCTCCCGTAGTTAGCACTGACCTGCACTTTTAAGTATTCTGGTTGATTTGTTAATGATACTAAATATAGGGTTTTAAATGATATATTAAAGGTATATAAACTATAATTATTTAGTTGGTTAATACTAAGATTTATAAAATGATATATTAATAGCTAAAATGATTTGATTTGAACTTTACGTGGCAATCGGAGCGGTTTCCGATTGCTTTGATAGTGTATCGATCGCGACTTACTTACGAACTAACTTTTTTTGCTAACATTAGTGAATTTATATAATGAATAACCTAAAAGTGCTGAGCTGTTCGGTCAATGTCCGAACATACTCCCGACCACGAGATGAGAAGGGAAGATGTGAGTAAATCAAATCATCGTACATATTTTCATAATAAAATACCCTATTTTATCTAAGCACAATTATGTAAACTATATTAATGTAAACAATAATATTTATAACAATAAAATTTGATTTGATTTAATGTATTAAATTTGTAAATGGTTAGTCAAGTGAATTATATTTAATGGTTAGTTTTATTGGTATAGTAATTAAATGATAAAAAAATCTAAATAAAACATGTCTTAAACTAATGAGTCCTCTATAGTGAAAACGGCGCGTTCTTTTCGAGTAGAAGGCATTGTAGCCCTCTCCCTTTGTCCTGCCTTTCGCTTTGCACTGGGCCACCGTCTGGCCAGAAAAGTTTTTAATTCCACTTCACTTTCACGGTTTGATGGTTGCACATTGTCACTGTTCACTGTCTCTGATTGTTCGTGATAAAGCCCTTCCGTTCTGTCCGTCTTGATCCTCCCCACGGCGAGGTCTGCGGCACAAACTGCAGTAGGTCCTCGTCCATATCCACATTATTGCTGCACATACAACGACGGCTAACAGTATGTAAGAGATGGTGTAATGATGGATATCATGAGACGACATCTCTTCTACTTCTGCTTTGCTGGATCTTAAAGTCTCTATTTGTTCTCCAAGAAGAGATATTGATCTATTCAAAGACTTATCTTCAGTTAATACCTCATCTTCAGGCATTTGAATATTGATGATGTGATTTATTTGGTCAAGTTTTGGTACCGTAATTTTTGATGAAAGTTGGATTTGGTTAGATTGTTGCAATAGCGAATATAGTTCGAAATCCTTGCCTCGTACAACACATTTCTCAGACATGCTAATGACCCCTGCCCGAGTGACCTGGTGTACGGTAACTTGATCGTCGCATATCACTTTAATTGTGTAGGCATCACAACAAAAATACAAATACTGAGGCGTTGAATGTAATTCGACCCATTTATTTATACACATTGACCTTTGTGTTTTGCATTTATGGGTCAATGGATTACTATCACAGAAACTGTTATCATTCTCTAGTTTCATGATAGGTTTAAATAGTTCGCACATGAATGAGTCTCCGTGAAGCAAACATGTATTTAGTTAATTTATTTTAGGTATAAAATAGGAATCTTTTTTCAGATTGACTGCAACGTATTGAGAAACTGGAATTATAGTAACCATGGTAGTATTACTTTGGTGCGGGATAGCTATTATTTTATATAATTGGAAATCTTCCCTTGCGATCAATGGGAAAGTAATTTCAAATATGATATATTCTCGAGTGACTCGTGTTTTTACTTTCAGTAATTTATAAATGTGCTGAATATCGGTTTCAATATTAGTTATTGGTAATGTTAGTTCCTTGGGCATTTGACTATGTATGATTTGTAATTCTTGTTTCATCTGATTAGGGTTCAACAAATGCAGACTAATCTGACCATGGTAAAAAAAATGAATCTCAAAATGAAATCTCTGAATTGCCGAAATTTTATCAGGATTGGGCTTGATACCGTCTTTGCTTATTACGTGTCCTAAATATAATGTTTCTAACTTTAGAAATTCCGACTTGTCCATCTGAATTTTGAAGTTCGACTCCCTAAGTCTTTTAAAAACTATCTCTAAATTAACCATGTGCTCCTGTAAGGAGACACTAAAAACTATAATATCATCTAGATATACTAGACATATGTTATTCTGAAGGTCTCTAAGGACATTATCCATAACATGCTGGAACGTGGATGGAGAATTCTTTAGTCCCATGGGCATTCTCATAAATTCGAAATGCCCATGCTCTACATTGAAGGCAGTCTTGTGAATATCAGCTGGGTTCATTTCCACCTGGTAAAATCCACTGGCAAGGTCTAGGGTTGTAAAATAGTGACAGTTACCGAGCTTATCTAATACGTCATTAATATTAGGAATGGGGTATTTATCGTCTATGGTTTTTTTGTTGACTTTCCGAAAATCGACAACGATACGCCATTTTATTTTACCAGACGCATTGGCTTTCTTAGGAACTACCCAAATAGGAGAGCTCCAGGGTGATTGTGAAGGGCGAATAATACCTTGGTCAAGCATTTTTGAAATTTGTTCCTGAACTTCCTGTCTGTGAACGAAAGGGTATCTATAGGTCTTAGTGTAGACAGGTAATTCGTCCGTGGTATTAATATTATGTTTAATTTTACTGGTGAAAGTTAAGGGTTCACCTTCTAGATAGAAAACGTCAGCATATTTTGCACAAAGGGATTCTAAATTGGCTCGTTCTTCCGGATTCAGATGTTCGGTACGTAATCGAGAAAGTACTTCAGATGTGCGGTTATTTAGTTGTTGATCGGGCGTACTTTGTATATTAAAAATCTCAGCTTTAACTGGTCGATCCATAGAAAATACTACGTCATGCTTACTAGGGTTGGTGATTTCTATAATACCACGGTTATTCTTTACAGTGGTGACGCAATCACGTATGATGCAGTTGGACATTGTTTGTTCTGTTATCCATGCGTCGCCGTCATGGAAATTAATTGGGACGCGAATTATTTTATATGAATTAGCCGCTATTATGTCTTCGTATAAATTACAATTACGAGAGTCATACATACGTAAAGGGTTGGTGGACTTTCGCGTTACTAGGACCTTGGCTTTCAAATCGATGTTAGACTCTAACTTTTCTAATAAATCTAAACCAATTAGTCCATCAAAGTAATTATGGAATTTATATATAAAAAAGGTTATGTCACAATCTTCCTTAAACTCCTGAAAGCATGGCAAAGTTATCGAATAGTTGTTACGAGTAGTTGCATGAATATTGGTGACCTCGAAAGGTTCAAAGTTACAATTAATATTAGAGTAATACATATCTACTGCTTCGGGGCTTATGAATGATTGATTCGCGCCCGTGTCTATTAATAATTTTAAGGGTGGATCTGCTATCTGTATGCAAGGAAGCTGTCTTTGTGTTTGTAAGTTTATCTCTATTTATATATATATATATTTTGGCTTGTCGGATTTCTGAGCTATCTGAAAATCCTGGCTTTCAGTAGTGACCTCCTCCTGAGGCTCCTCCACAAAAACTGGGACATAATTACTACAGACTTGCTGATCATATAGGGGCTCATACGTTGGTTCAAAGTAAGGGGTCTCGTAACATTCATAATCATATTCAGGATAGTCGTAATAGTCATACAAATCAAATTCATTCATGTTCATTTCCCGAGTCTTAAAATAGTTCGTGGGAGGCGGATTTCCGTGTTTCGTCCAGTCATGTCCGGTCACAGGCCTAGGTAGAGGTTTAGGTACGAAGTGACTTACGCCACTCATAGGCTTAGGGCCGTTATTATGAGGCGTATATCCTGGCCTTTGTTGGTGCATTCGGAAAACGTTACTTTGCGGTCTATAATTAGATGGGGGTGTGCTAAATATCTGTTGCGTTCGCGTGGGGCCACGATTAAAAGGCATTTGGGGTCTCCAAACTTGCATTGGCCTTGCTTGTTGAAAACCTGAGGGTTTCGAAGGGCCTGGGAAATTATTATTGGGGGGTAACATATTAAATGGTCGCATGGGTGATAAATTGAAGGTCTTATTTGTATTACTATAAGTGTCAAATGAAGACGTAGACTGCATTCTCCGCTCCAGCAAGTGGTCGTTACGTTGTTGTAAATACAGTGTGTTAATTTCTTCATGGACAAACTCGAGCGCTTTCTCTATAGTATCCGGTCGCATACACCGAATACGGGAACCTAGAGGCTCCTTGAGGCCGCGAACAAAAGCTTGCAACGTTAATTTTTTATAGAGAGCACGTTTTGCCTCTATTGTGGTTGGAACTGTTTCGTGCAGCGTGACATACGTCATTATAGTACTAAAGAGACTTTGACACTTTTCGTAAAACTCTTGTGGGGACAAATGTCTCTGGTTTAAGAGGGCGAGATCGTTATACAAAGCTGTCTCATCTCGCTGGTCCGAAAAATTATTGATTACAGCATTTTTTATGGCTTCCCAGTTTTCTGGGATGCCGTTTGAATTGATTGTGCGTGCGGCATGGCCGGTAATTTTATTGAGGATGCCGTTGAGCAATGCTAAGTTACTGAGCTGATATGCAGGGTCGGCTTGAACAAACTGTAATACTAGCTGGTCGCATAAATGGACAAACCGCGTAAGCACATTAGGGTTCCCATCAAATTCGGGTAATAGGCGTAAGGCCTTGTAAACTTGGTCTACTAAGTCTACACTCATGTTGGTATTTAAGTAATTTCCTAAATTTAACGTATCACTAAATTCGGTTTCTTCTAAAATACTATCTAAGTTCCGATTTGCATCGATCTGCAAGATTCGGTTATTACTAGATGACCCAGAGGTCCGCGATTCCCGTGGGTGGAAAATTTTGGAAACTTTAAACAACCACGTGGGAAATTAACACTCTGGGAAATGACAAAAATTACAAAAGGATTGTGTATATAAAAGGAAAATTATAATTAGGAACGGTAAACCACTCTAGTACGATCTAGGTACTTACCAACTAATCTGCATGTCTCTGCGGTATCGATTGCTGGATACTCTGCTGGCAGGTTCTTGATAGCCGCTACTCGTGATTCTTGATTCACTGATTTTACGACTATCCTACCGACTGCGCCAATTACGATAGCTGCAGCCAGGAGATGCAAAAAAATGCAAATTTATTTAAAGTAATTTATTTTAAAAGGTTACAATTATTAATAAAACTAAGTAGGTGCTAGTTAATCGAAGAATGATTAAAGAGTGTCCGTTCCACGTTCCCATGACATAGGAAACCTCGGTTGACGTCAATGGCTGGCTCACGTTATGCTGCGCTTGCGCCTCGTGTCGTTGGGGCCGTGTGAAGTGTTTGTAGGGCGCTGCTGGTGCGGCAATTTACAAGGGTAGGCTATGTGTAACAAGTTTGATAAGTACAAGTGTATGTTAATACCCAAGTGCTGAATAAATTTCATTATTTCATTTCATTTCAGCTCAGGACTCACAGATTTTCAAAGTATCATGAAAAATAAAAATGGAGAGATTATGTTTTATGATTCGGATACTCCTCATAAAGTATCTAAATTTTGCGTTTGAACGTCAACTCTTCGGCCAACCTATTTATAGATCTTACTATATGTACTACTGGTACGAGGCGAAGTTTCATTATAAGCTGTCGCGCAAAATATACTTCTGACTACCGCCAATTGCGGAATATGGTCTTAGTAAGAATTACATTTAATCTAATTTCAATGGAAGTTCTTAGGACCTAAAATATAAGCTCGTCTACTTTAGATACAAGTGCACATACCTGGATCTTACAAATGAGTAGCGCATAGCTGTTCGCGCATGGTTGTGGAATTTTCAAATTCCGAAGAATCTTTAACAGTGTTCTGTAATTTTATATAGCTTTTATTATTAATTTAATAAACAATTTGCGTAAGATAAACTTATTAAAGTTGGGCTAAATTAATAGATCACATTTGACACTTGATCAAAATTCAACAACGTAACCTTAACCGGCGGGCATAGTATATTATTAATTGTTCGTAGTTAGAACTGCACATTTACTTATTTTTTTTCAATTTATCTTTGTGGTAAAAATTACCAAATAAGGTCATTTTACAATTCACTTGACTAGTAACTGACAGATGTCAAATGTGATGTATTAAATTGGCCCTACTTTAATTTGTTTGTTTTTGCACTGTGGTTTATTGTTAAAGTTTGTGTTACCATAATGTTTTATTTTCTGGTTTGTTACTTGAATTTTGTAACCAGTCTCTGGGAAATCAGCGATCTGCTAGAGACGTGTCATAGGGTAGATTAAGGGGTTTTTTTATATTCTGATAAGGCATTATTTATTATACGGCTCTTGTAGCCTTTAAGCGCTTTTGCCATACCTACTATTGGAGTCAAATATATCAGCTCACTTAGCCTTACACAGACAACAGACCCTTGAATTGATCCTCTGGTCGCTCGGTTCAGCTGGCTTCTCAAGTTGCAATTTTCTCGTTTTATGGGGCTACAGCCTCGTTATATCATTCTGTCTGTCCGCTTTGCTCTGGAGGGAAGTGGAACTATTCATTTTCTAACTCCTCCTTTTTCTTTCTGATCAAATTCGTTGCGGGATCCAAGACAGTTAAAGATTCCCCGGGACATGCCTAAGCCTCACCGCTCAGTGTCATTTCATTGTGTGTCACTGCTGATCCTAGATTACAGGAGTTGCAGTGATGGGTAAGAGGGAGGGACTAGTCCCGATAAAATAGTCCGATAAGACAATCACGCCGTAAGGTTTGAAAGTCATCCGTAGGACCAACGGATTCTCGTGTCCTTCAATGTATTACATAGCCAGTTTCTTGAGTCTGGGTTGCTGATATTGCTACTTATTAACTGAAACCTGGACCTTGATGTGGTCTAATATGCCATACCGAGACCAACTCGAATCATTCGAGTTCGAGACCGAAGGATGCCAAACAACTGTTGACTTTTTTTAAACTGAAACCTGTACCTTATTAGATGTGGTCTAATATGCTATCCCTAGACCAACTTTAGCCGCACTAAGGAATCTAATCCCTGTGTTGCGGGGTACTTTACATACACATAATAGACGGACACAATTTGTGGCCGGAACAACTATTTATGGGTCACACAAATATTGTGCGGTGCGGGACCCCAACCCGCGACACGAAAAGGCGAGGCGACTGTCTTAGCCGCTGCGCCACACGTGCAGTCAAACCTTACTTTTTGTTTTTTTACGACATTATACCTTAAGTAGCAATTTGAGAGTATTTGTGCGTATTTAACAAACTAAGTGCCGAATTTGCCTTCTGGCGCAGGCATATATGCGTTAAAGGAGACGACAACATATTTGTTGTTGCATCTTATCTGTGTAATAATGCAATTAACATTTTTTTTGTATTTTTTTATTATCATGGATTTGATGTTATATCAGTCCTTCGTAGACCATCTTTAGCTTTGTATAGGCATAGCTCTCGCTAACATGTTAAATTTTTATATGCATTTTAGCCGTTGTATTTTGTTGTTTTTATAGAGAAACAAAGATATTTGTACACACGGCTACACATCAAGCTATACATTTCCACTATAATCTGACCTCTCATTATATGGAAATCCTATACAATGTGAGATCAGCTTATACTGGAAATGTATAGCTTGATGTGTAGCAGTGTGTACACAACCTCAAGAAGCAGGATAACACTAAAAACAGGTACAGACGTCAGCACATCTAGCTACCCCAATCTGTCAAATCTCTTTTATAGAATTTCAACTTTATCACAGAAGTATAAGGTTCACTTTCAATTGGGGAAATTTGACAGATTGGGGTAGGTTGATGTGCTGGCGTCTGTACAATAAGCAGTAATCGTGTAAAACATAATTTATTGAAAATACATAAATATATCCAAATATCATTAATATACCATGGAAAAACTTATATTCACACTTTATTCTATAAAAATAAAGTAGGATGACTATGATTTTATAGTTTTATCAATTCTACGTAGAAAACAAGATGGCGTCAATTATTGGCGGGCTCGATTTCGCGAACCGATTCGATCTCAGCTTTACAGAAAAAGCATTGCTTGCTGTTTAGTAGATGCTGCATTATACAAGCCCTAGAACAAATAACATTATTATCAAAATGAAAAGCCACCGATGACTAAATAAATAGGAAAAAATGGGAATAAAAAAAAACTACCAAGAACTTGAAATATATCATTTGAGGCGTCAATAAAAACCGGGCCAAGTGAGATTGATAAATGATAGATGCATCATTCCGATTTTCAATAATATTTAGGTACATGCATGGAATTGTATACTCATCAGAGTCCTAGATTAAACTAAAATTTTATTCCTTTTCACTAAAATATTACATTTTTAATGTGTTTCATTACTAAATATTACATTCATATGTTCTATCACTATCTACTTGTTACATCTTATAGAGATGTATCATTTTTAATTTCTAACTAGTTTAGTTTTGTCCATGCAAAGGTTGTCTGGAAGAATTTACAGCTACCGATAAGGCTAACCATTGTACAGAATAATAAAATCTGTAATTAAGTTCTAATATACCTACAACAAATAATTTGAACTTGAAATATTGCAAACTTGTTCCTAGAACGATGCATTTGACTGCATACGCGCAAATTAGCTAGTAAGTTTCCCTGCTTAAGGTAACTATTGTCAGGTTAATAACGGCAGAAGTCGAGAGCTTCGCATATTTTATTATGAATTTCCTCATTCTTGTGTTAAAGTACAAAATACTTGAAATGTATACCAATATACCTGCAAGAATGGTGTTCACACGGTACAAACGCGGTGTCAGCAGGCCTCGCGTAGCATATAGTACAAAGCAGATCTGACTGGGCGCCGCTGGAGCCCGGGGACCTCGCCTTCAGTGCCGAGTCCCGGGCTACTCGGAGCCTATCCGCTACCACTTCGAGGGCTTTCATTTCTTCTATGGTTATGTCATCTGGGTCTATAAAAAATTACAAGAAAATATTGCTTTGACATCGTAATTGAATAACATAATTCTGAGCCAAATATATAGATGAGTTAACAAATTGGGAATTTTAGATATTCCGACTCACATTTATAAAATGAAAAGTGCTTGTCTTTTGTTTTGCCTAGCATGAAGTCGAGACCTTCCATCCTGAACAGTGGCTCTGCTACTAATGCTTTCGTCACTTTATCTAAATGCTGAAACAAATAAAATATAGATTATCAAGCAAATATTTGGAAATACAATGAGTCTAATAAAAAAATATAAATAAAAATAAATAAGTATGCTATGATCATTCACCCTTTATTTATTTTTTTGTTTTTTGATATGGCAGGGGGAATGCCTCTTCCAACTGTACCAGGTGGATGCGCGTGCCACCCGCAAAAACTGTCTGCGGTATGTCAACCGACTAAAACTAACCTGCCGTGGACTTCTTCTGGCGCCTGATAGGGGGAACCCCGGGAACGCGGGTATGCTGCTCTGGTGCCCCCTTTTGCCCCGTGTCCTAGATGGTTGGGACACGTACCCGGGGAGGGCTATGAGTTGCCCTCCCCGATCGCCGTCTTCTGCCGGCACAGCGACTGCGCCACAAACAGTTCGCTATCTTCCCGGGGCTGCTTGCACGTGGCGGCAGTAGAGGACACTTCTCATACTGCCACCGCAGCCCCGAGGGGATGATCATGCACCCTGATAATATTTCCAGCTTATGGCATATTTTTCCTATTTATAAATAACCACTTACTCACCTCAGGTGGCAACTTAGGATCCAGCATTCTGATGAGACACCCAGACACTGGAGCTAAAGCCACGTAGTAGTGGACTCTGTCGGTGTCCGGCAGGCCTCTAGCTACTAGTCGAGCGAAACTCGCCCCTCCACCACCTCGAATGCACACGCGGGATACTACTGCCATTAGGATCTGGAGGAAGTGGAAAAGTTTTGTGCGTAATTTTGAGAGCAGAGTCAGATACCATCTCAATAGTGTGGCCACGTTCTGGGCCATACAAATTTAATAAGTTTGCCATCGAAACGCTAAGAAGAAGAATGTGCTTCTCTTTTAATTGACTTAAAAAAATAAGAGATTATCAATTTGAGGGTATGATTTTTTTTAACAAATACAAATAAATACAAATATTTATTGCGATCATGAGTGATACATAGGTGTTAAAGAATGTAGAGGTACATACATGATACCCTGTTAGGGCGCAGCAATACAATTTTAATATAAAATGACTTACAAACTATTTAATTAATCTTAGGTTATATATTTATTTATATATATTATTACAATGTTATATACCTTTATTATTATATTATCATCATATTTATACCATTTACTTTAACATATTGTAATTTAATTATTTTTTATATTGCACACTGTCTTACTGTTTAGTTCTGTCCTCGAAAAACTCTTTTATATTGTAATAACATTTTTGGGTTAAGTATTTTTTTAACTTATTCTTGAATATATTGAAGTTGGATGTTTCTTTTAGTTGTTGTGGTATTTTGTTATATATCTTAATACACATTACATAGGGCCCAGAATGAAATATAGATAGCTTTGATGTCGGTAGAGCTAGTGAATTTTTATTTCTTAAGTTACGAGGTTGTGAGTAATGATCTTTCTTTAAGGAAAATAAGTTAATATGTTTTTGACAAATAAGCAGATTTCAAAGATGTACATAGATGTTAGTGTTAGTATACCAAGTTCAATTAAGTGTGGCCTGCAGCTATCCATTCCGTCGATGTTTGCGAGGATTCTTATACATTTCTTCTGTAGTTTAAATAGAACATCTGCGTTCGTGCTATTACCCCATAGTATTATTCCATACATAAGCCAGGAGTGTGCATATGCATAGTAGGCAACAATTGCTGATTTTAAGTCTGTAGATTTTTTTAATTGGAGTAAAGCATATGTGAACCTAGATAGTCTCCCGCTTGTGTTATGGATGTGGCATTTCCAATTTAGGTTAGTGTCTATGTGTAGGCCTAATAGTTTAAAAGAGTCAACGCATTCTATTATTGTGTTATGATGGGACTACTGACTACTAACTGACTTAATATATATAAATAAAGAGGATGTCAAGTTGTCTGTGTGTTTTCTTATTTCCACGTATGTAATGGGATTCCTCCCTTGTTTGGGATCAAATTTGATAATTGTTTTGTGATGGTCTCATATTTTAAATTTAGTTTAAATCGTACTACCTAATATTATAATTGAGAAAGTTTGTGAGTATTTATGTATTTTCAATAAATTATGTTTTACCCTACACATATTTTAGTTTTATCCTGCTTATTGAGATTGTATAAAATGTATGCATGTAGGTATAGGTATGATAGATGCTTGTTACTCATTCATGCAAAAACTTTTGAATGGATTCTGTTGAAACTTTGTAGTAATATTCTACTATCCTACCAATATTATAAATGCGAAAGTTTTTGAGCATGGATTTATAGATGTATGGAAGTTTGTTACTCCTTCATGCAAAAACTAACGAGTGGAACTACCGAACTTTATAGTAATATAGTTTATACCCGAATAACACATAGGCTTTAATTTATAAAGTTTAACGCGTGTAAAACCGGGGGAAATGGCTAGTATATTATAAAAAAGTTGAAGTAGGTTTTCAAAAAAAGTTATTTATGTAGGTACTTATGTAATCAATTTTATGTTCGACTCGGCCAACACTTGCAATCTTCAGGAGATCACCTTCAGGTTCAGGTGTAGAAATATAATAGTATAAGGCAGTAGTTACCCTGGACTGAGAGTTGTTCAAGCCGCCCGATGCCTCTGACATGGCTTAACGTCCGTCTTCTAATCAAAACAAGCGGGAACAACAGCGTAACGTGAAAACCGCTCAGAAATGGAGTGGCCGCACACCTAGGCGCTTTCCCTCGCCGATCACTTACGAACCGGTGAATGCACTGGCTATGAGCACTTCTGCACATCCCAATGGAATACCTACCAGAGAATCTCTCATCGTGAGCTATTGCTTGCTTATCGTATGGGCAGCGGTTACCCTAGTGTCAGAATTGTTCAAGCCGCCCAGTAGTCCTCTGACATGGCTTAACGAATGTTGTCTAATGACTACAACTGGTACCGACAGCTTAACGTGCCCTCCAAAGGACGGAGACGCTCAGAAATTAAACCAAGCGATCACACGTCCATGGACTGATTATCACTATGACCATCATATTGCTAACCCATTCGCCAAGCATTGCGATAATGTAAATCCTGTTATTCTCAATCAGCTCAATATGATAATGATAGCCCAAACAATAGTTTTTAAACACGAAGAGAACACAATACCTTACCTGGCACGTCCTGCCCAAAAGCAGGTCATTCTGATTGTCACAAGCCTCAGATTTGGTAAGTAACGTTGGTGCCAGGTGTAGTGTCATTTCGAGCGCCCTGGCTAGTCCGTGGTACAGGTCGAAGCAGGTTGCACACAGTTTGATCTGACGGGATTCCAGCTGTGCATCCACATTTACTTTGTCCATCTGTAATTGTGATATATTTTTTGTATATCAGAGAGCGACAAACCAGTAAGACGGTCACCTGATGGTGAGTGAGCACCGCCGCCCTTGTACACTCGCAACACTAGAGGAGCCGCGGATGCGTTGCCGGCCTTTCCCCCACCCCAATGAACTCTGGCGACCTGACTCACACATAGAAACCCAACATTAAAATTATTAATGTTATTATTAAGCAAAGTTATCCCCGGTCGGGCTGCTCTTTGAGCGAATGAACGCTATGCCCAGGTAGGGCACACACAGCGTTCATTCACTCATTCACTCTTAAATTAATAAAATAAAATAAATGTATAATCGAATTGTTGCTAATGTGCTTAATGTAAGGGGAACTTTTGTTAGAATGATGTGGTTGGTAAATGCTTGCCTTTCACGCCGCAGGTCATGGTTTCGATTCCCACTCTAAACAGATATTTTTGTGCATTAACATGTCTGATTTTGCTTGGATGTAATTATCTATGTATTTACAAAACCAATCTAGCAAATATAGGTATCAGTTTTACATAGTACAAGTTCTGCGTAGTTTAGGATCAGATGCCCGTGTGTGAATATGCCCCAGGATATTATTATTATTACCGAACTTATTCTAAATACTACTGTGTTTTGTGTACAATAACGTCGTCGTTAAATGTGTGAGACATTGTCGCGGTAGGTGTTATTACAAACATACACCGGGTAACGAGATATTTACCTCATCCATTGCGCTGTACATGAAGTAAAATATTACTTTAAGTTAAGTATCGCCCACAATGATCTTAACATGACAAAATGCTAAGTATACTCAGTAGGTATATTGGTAGGGGTCTGTATCCTATTTGTACGTAAGCAGATAATAATAATAATATCATGGGACATTATTTACATACGGCCATCTGATCCCAAACTAAGCAGAGCTTGTACTATGGAACCCAGATAACGAATATACTACATATACTAGATTTATTTTGAAAATACATACTTACATAGATAATTACACCCAGACTGAGGGCAAACAAACATGTAAACTAATATCTGTCCTGGGTGGGAATCGAACCCACGTACTGCGGCGTGAAAGTCTACCAACCACGCTAACCGTCAATTACATAAAGATTGGTTAATTTTGGCCACAGTTTTATGGTTAAATTTCACTTATAGACCCAATTTAATTCCTAAAATTAACATAAGTATTTCAATTGTGAGTTTTTTTATAGAAGAACTAGGCAAGCGGGTCACCTGATGACAAGTGATCACCGCCGCCTAAGGACACTCGCAACACTAGAGCGGGCCGCAAGTGCGTTACCTCCGCAGCTAATTGATCCTACAGAGTGATGGAATACGGCAAAAACTTTCCTGTGAATCCTCATTAGAGACAAACATTCATCCAGGTGATACTACTGGCGACAAGATCTGTGGCGGAACGAGGCAGGAATAAGTTTGAATTATCCTCAGAACTGTGAATTCCATGTGGATTGTGATACTGGGTAAATATTTATTTTTTCATCCCTCCATCTCGGAAAGAGTATTTGCTCTTCGATATCTGAATCTCCTTGGTGTACTTTATTTCAATTTGCTTTGCGTAACATTACAGTACCTAACAAAAATATTACACTTAAGTAATGTAATTTTACTGTATTTTTTTCTGAATTATACCTATGTATTACAATTTAAATTTTATTCTGTAATACTTACCTATCACGATGTGGTAGTAAATACCTAAACTGAATAAAAGTATCTTGTGAATGTAAATGATTTTTTTTTGCATTTAGTCATTTCCTCGCTGATGTGGCATGAAAAGTGACGAGTGCAAAGATTTTTCACCTCGTGCTTTTTTACTTCCCTCGCTAACGCTCAGGATTCTAATTTTGTTATCACTCGATGCGCTCATGATAGCGATGCAACACGTGACTTTTCATCACACCTCAGCGAGGAAATGACTAAATGCGAAAAAAAATCTTTTTATAAATACTTGTATTCCAGTTTAGGTATTAATTACTATATTATGATAATATGTAAGATTACCTACACGACAATCTTTAAATTATAACAAATAATACTTAGGTATAATTAAGAAAAACTTAAAGTAACGTTGCTACAGTTTGAGTATAATAGAACAGTAGGTAATATTGCGCAAAACAAATTAAAAAAGAAGTAGTTACACCAAGAAGGTTCCGAGTCCTAGTTTTTAATATATTTAAAGAGTTTTATGATAAATGCGGCACCATAGAGGTAGAAGTAAATAGGTTTAATGATATTTTTCATTCACAAACTTACTGCACACGATGTTCTAAATTCAAATTTACTTTACCCTCTAGAGGGTAAAAAGACTTTTCCACTCAGATATTGAAGAGCAAAAATACTCTTTCCGAGATAGGGTGATGAAAATATCTATTACCTAACAGAGCTTACCTCTTGCATCATAGTAATAAACTCTGAAAATGCCCAGTTGAGTTGGCTCAACAAAGAGTTGAAGAACGCCGCTGCTGCAGTCGGATTAGATCCCAGGTATTCTTGTATACGTCTCTGAATTACTTCCGAGGGGCATGGTCCTGGGTAAAAATTGTAATCTGAATAAATGTATATTGGAAAATCGAACTTTAAAAAAATGACTGTAAACTTTTTTATTTTATTTTATCTTTATTTATTACAGAGGTTTTTATCACAATGTGACGATGCCAACCTCATAGTAATCTAATTACAAACTAAGTACCTACACTAATTACACTATCCTTATATCTAAGTACACCAGTTAGTTATTAATTTGTATTTAAGAAGACCACTTTTGCAATACTATAGAGCATTCTCACTTCCTCTGACAAAGGGAGAGCGAGAATACTATTACAGATTCCAACATTATAACTTTTTTGAATGAGTTGTGTTCTCTTTGTCTCATTTCGAACACACTCCATTAGCACATGATAAACGTCCTCTATTTTATCGCACTCAGAGCAATTTGGAGACGAAACTTTATTCATCAAAAAAGCAAAACTATTCAATGGAATATGTCCCGATCGCAGTCTAAAAGCCATAACTATGTCTGACCTGCTCATATTAGCCTGGTCTATCCAAGAGGATTTTGAAATGTCAGGCTGTTCCATTAGAAAATATGTTGTTTTGCTTTATTGATAATAATTTGTGTTAGTTTTATTTTATCATTCATTTGTCCGTGATTTACTTGTATTTGTATACTTAAGTTAATGCTCTGTGAAAGTCACTCGGCACCATCAGAATTACCAGCGCTAGAACAATAAAATGTTCTAGCAAATGCTGAGGTGGTGCCATTTTAGACTCGCATGGACAACAAATGCCTTTGTTTTTAGGGTTCGTCATGCCTGTCTGTCTTTCTGTCTGTCTGTCTGTCCGTCCGTATGTCACAGCCACTTTCTGAAACTATAAGAGCTGTACTGTTGAAACTTGGTAAGTAGATGTACTCGGTGAACCGCATTAACATTTTTACACAAAAATAAAAAAACGATTATTTTAGGGGGTATACATAGAACTGAAACTCAATTTTTTTTTCCTTTTTTCCATACATGTGGTGTGTCTATGGATAGGTCTTCAAAAATGATATTGAGGTTTCTAATATAATTTTTTTCTGAACTGAATAGTTTGCGCGAGAGTCACTTCCAAAGTGGTAAAATGAGTGTCCCTGTAACTTCTAAAAAAAGAGAACGATAAATCTAAAAAAAATATATAATGTACATTACTATGCAAACTAACAATGAAAATTGATTTGAACGAGATCTAGCTAGTAGTTTTGTTAATACGTCATAAATCGTAAACTGCAACTTGCTTTCATTTAATCAACTGAAATACTTGCTGCTACGGAACCCTTCATGGGCGAATCCAACTCGCACTTGGCCGGTTTTTTATCAATAAGGCGGTAAAGAGGATTCTTTAAATTAAGAATCACAGAAAGTGCAAAAGCATCTTTGGGTAGTTGGAAAAACGACTTGACTGTCTCCTTAGTCTAGCGGTAGCGTGTTCAACCGTAGATACCTAATGAGGTCCTGGGTTCAAATCCCGGGTCGGACCAAAAAGTTATTTAGAGATTTTTCCGTAAAAAGAAATTGCTCAGTGTCAGCCCGAAGTTTGGGAGTTAGCGGTATTACACCCCCGTGTCTCCGCGAGTACGTGGAGCCGTCGGTCCTGTACCTGACATCTTCCCGGTACCCCTGTGTTTGCGCACACACTTTTGCACAATGTCCTGCGCAGTTGGCTAGTTTCCATTGAGATTGGCCGCTATGCTCGAAATTCGGCCTGGAGGACATTATAGTTGGAAAAAGTAAAATTCGCTTACCAAAACACTGGCTCATGAGTCCAGCGTCAACTTTGGCCCCCAGATTGTTGACAGTCGGCTCCCTGTCGCCATACCTGTCACACAACAGTTAAATCAATGTCCAACATGCAATGTATTTAACCGGCCACCACGCAAAAATTAATGCAGAAGTTTCACTGTAAGCAACAGATCTAATTAAGCAGTATTGCAGAAAGCGTCCATAGAATATGGACACCGGTTAACAGGCTGCCCGTATACTTTTTGCTCATTTTGATGTAACAAAAATCCTTCTTCATTAAATCGTAGGTATTCTCTATTTCGATTCCCCTTATATCATGCAATACTAACTTAACAAATTTTAATATCATTGCATTTCTTACTAACATAGTTCTTATGAAAGGGATAGGGCATCTTTAGGTGTGTTGTGTTGGCGTGGTTGGTAGAAGCTTCCCTTTCAGGCTTCCCGCAGGTTGTGGGCTCATTTCGCACCAGGACAGATATTTGTGTGCATGAAGATATATGTTTGTCCTGAGTCTGGGTGTAATTATCTTTATAAGTATATTATGTATTTAAATAAAAGTAGTTGACGTAGTATATAAGTTATCTTGTTTTGCATAGTCCAAGCTCTGCTTAGTTTGGGATCAGATGGCCGTGTGGGAATGATGTCCCAGGATTTTATTTAGTTTAGGCGCAAAATACTGAAAATAAGCTAAACGTTAGAACCTATTTACCAATTTTCATACCAGCTATATTAGAGAGAGAGAGAGAGAGAGAGATAATGACATTTTAATGGGTTTAGTGGTGTTAAAGTTAGAATTGCCAGCACTAAAAACCTTCCAAACTTAACTTGCCTGTGTAGATGACGGCCTACGCCCGAAATTAATAAACGATCCTAATCCATTTTGTGCTATCTACGACAGCAATTTCGATCCATTTGTCTATTAAACAGTGCCAATTAAGCATCCACAGATTGAAAAAGCAATCTTTCCGAACGAGCGATCTTTGGGAGGACGGATCATAGAAAAAGATAGGCCTCTGTACTAAAATGACAGGTTGCACGTGCCAATAACCAATCCATTAATTTTGACATAAGCTTAGATAGCCAAAACAATCTTAAGTTGCAATCCTAGAAATTCGGTGGATTGACGATTGGTTCTAAAGATAAAATTGGTGAAATAGTTCATTATATTCCAAAATGGCTTTGCATATAAATAATTAATAATAAGAATATTTTTTTGTTTAAAAAATAGGCGGCAACCACTTCACGTCACTGTTTAAATTATTTGTAAAGCAAACCCAGAAATCAATAATAAAATTATTGCTTATCATATCAGAATCAATTATAGGTATTATATTTATTTATAAGTAATTATTTGTATATTAGTTATAAATGCTTTGCAACAAAAACAAACAACCAACTTACTGCTTTTTTGTTTTTGATCCGATCGGTGACGACGGCGCCGGCGTTTGTTTTGCTTGTCAAATTTTGATACGTTCCGTTCCACCAAAACATAATGTTTGACCAATTAAGTTTCATTTTATTATTATATACCCTAGTCGTCTAGTAAAACATTTTAACCTAGCTATAAATAAGTCAGTATTGATGACTTATCGTTAATATATTTAAAAATAAATTTTCTTCTTAAATTAAATGGTATAATTGTGTCCAGAGTTACCGAGTTCTGCATAAAACGGAACGCTGCAGAGGGAAAGGATCGCACCCCAATCTCTGGGCAAAAAATGGATGGATTGATATGTTTTGTTATTGGCACGCAGGTAAAGATCAAATCTAGAGATAGGACTGACTGACAGATTGCGGATCGTTTATTAATTTCGGGCGCTAGAATAGAGCGTAGAAGTCGTCCCAAGGGAATATCTACCAGAGAACGGACAGCTGTGTACTCTGACCATCATACTGCGATCGCCAACTCGTCTGCCAAGCGTGGCGATTATGGAAAATCCCTCCAAATGATAGACACAACTCCATTGTAGAAATATTTTATGGAGGCCTTGTTCACCAGTAAACGTCATTCGGCTGATATGATGAAACTTAACTTACTGTTATTTAACTATACAATTGCACAGTATCCATTTCGATATTGGCGATAAATCTGGATGATGTAGCGGCGATATTTCATGAACCACTGATGATATCGTTCATGTACAGACGCCAGCACATCAAGCTACCCCAATCTGTCAAAGTTCCGTAATTGAAAGTGAACCTTATGCTTATGTGATAAAGTTGAAAATCTGTAAAAGAAACTTGACAGATTGGGGTAGCTGGATGTGCTGGCATCTGTACGTACAATAATTGGCGTAGGTAGTGAGACCGGTAGACCGCCCGCAACGTGTTCACCTCTTTCTTAAGGGACATCTTTACAAAGTACATATAAAATAAAGTCACTCCCGCTGTCTGTGCGCCCAGATCTTTTGAACTACGCAACGGATTTTAATGCAGTTTCCAGTAATAGATGAAGTGATTCTAGAAGTTATATATGTATAAAGCTGCGTATCCATTTTGCGCTCATGACGCGCGTGGCATGAACACCCGCGCCGGGAGTGCGTTCCGCGGAACGCGCTTCATGTCTTTAAATGATATCAACTAAGCGCGCATGGCGCGCGTGGGAACTGTTCAAGTGTTCGGGTGTTCAACATGCACGCGAACGAAGTTGCGGGTCTCCACTAGTTCAGGCATAAAATGCAATAAAACCCAGTAGATGAATGCACGTGTTGGCTATCCTCTAGGATTTAGTTGGTGCAAGTCCGACATACTCATCCGCAGACTCCTATTGCGGGTGGCAAGCGTAAGCATTCCGCCAACCTCAACAAAAAAAAATATATAGACCCTATTTGTCAAACTGTACTTCTCATACATTATAATGTCAAGTAACAATACGCAACGAAAATTAAGCTTTGCAATAAAGCAGAATGATATTTAGCTAGCTTGTATTAAGTTATTGTCAAAGTAATTCACTCAAAACGAAATAGAACACATTCAAATAATAAAAATAATTAAAATTTAACCCAGGCTAATTTACACACTGCCATCTTATTCCAAACTTATATGCATGTTATCACGTACAGACTTACATACAGATATTCTTGCTTAACATAAATATAAATAATAATAATAACCCGGGACATTATTCACACACGACCATCTGATCCCAAACTAAACAGGCCTTGTACTATGGAAACCAGATAACTGATATACTACTTGTCTTTTGTAAATACATACTTATATAAATAATTACACCCAGACTCAGGACAAATAGACATGTTCATGTACACAAATATCTGTCCTGGGCGGGAATCGAACCCACGACTTCCGGCGTGAAAAGCAAGCATTTGCCAACCAAGCCAACAGGTCTGTCAAAATATAAAGATAATAGCACATAAACTTATATAAGCATAATAAACACAAGTCGTTACGGAGCTATGTAACATATAAAGACATTTTAATTAACTCTTTTCTCTTGAACCAAAACGTTACTTTAAAAGACCACTTAACAAAGCACTTTCAAGTTTTTTTGTAATGGTTTCCTTCTCGTTGGAACAAAAGCTCTCGTGGAGCCGTAACTTTTATTTCCCACGCGTTAAATCAAGATAAAGAACTGTAGTAAAACGAAAAACTTTGTACTATAGAAAAGAGGTCGAAAGAACAAAATAAATTAGAGTTGTTATTAAGGTAATTTTGGAATGTATAAGACACGATAAGAAATAATAGGAAAACCGACTATACAACTAGGGGTTCTCTTGATTGTACAAACATATAAAACGAACTAACACCACAGAATAAAAAGTACTTGATAACACGTCCTATCCTATCCTATCTAGGAAAGGTTTTTTTTGCGGTCACAGACCACTTACACAATTTAAACAATCCCAAGGACTTTCTTCTGCTATAATATTCTGTGACAGGGGTGTCACATACTATTATAGCAGAAGAAAACAAGTAATATATAAAAAAAAAAACACTTATTGGTATTTTAAACTTTCGCGATCTGTCACATTATATATATATTACGGACACGGGCCACGATCGCGATTACAATTTAAGGCAAATTATTACCTTTTGGTTAACCCGACGTTTCGGTATGAATGAGTAGTTTTCTAAGTTAGTGGCTTTGATGGGAAATGCTGTATTTAGTACACAATCCTACTAATATTATAAAGGTGAAAGTTTGTGAGTGTGTGAGTCACACGTCTAAACGGCTGGACCGATTTTAATAATATTTGGTATGGAGTTAGCCGACACCCTGGATTAACACATAGGCTATAATTTATTTTTTTAATGCGGATAAAACCGCGGGGCACAGCTAGTTAACTAATAAATACGTTAACTATTGACTCCTCAGTTAGATAGTGAGTTAACTATCTAACTGTGGAGCCTTGATACCTATGCTACGGACCCCTAAGAGGTCCGTGGACCACACTTTAAGAAACCCTGTTCTAGGATCTTGGCTAACGATTAAAAAAAATGTGATAACACAAATGGTACGGAATGGTCATTCGAAATTTGTTTTCGTTACTGTATTTGACTACATATGTTTATGTACTGCATTGTAAGCTTGACAGGTACAAGTGTATGATAAATTAATACCCAAATGCTGAATAAATTTCATAATTTAATTAAATTTCATTATTTCATTTCCAAAAATTCTGGAATTTGCAAGCAGCGTCACATACCTGGTCCAATTGTAATTCCAAACTATTCATGCATCTTGATAAACACACAAAAAGATCAAAAAAATCTTTTGCAAATATCTGCAACCTGACTGTAGTACCTACTATATACCGCGTTGAATCGTTGTAGACTATCTAGGGACCACAAAAAAAAACATCATAATCCGCCAAGCTAAGCTGAAACTGTTGCAGAGAGTTTAATTTTTTGCAATGCTAAGACATCAGTCAAGTATCTAGCCTTTCACGCCGCGTGCCGTGGCTAATGACAAGACAGATATTGTAGGGAATGAACATAATAATAATAATAATAATATGTAGGGACAATGTCACACAGATCATCCTAGCCCCAAACTAAGCAAAGCTTGTACTATGGGTACCAGGCGACGATATACATACTTATATAGATAGATAAATACTTAAATACATAGAAAACATCCATGACTCAGAAACAAATATTTGTGCTCATCACACAAATATTTGCACTTACCGGGATTCGAACCCAGGACCACCAGCTTCGTAGGCAGGAGCACTACCAACTAAGCTACGGTGACCGTCTGTCTGCCCTGTTTGTCCAGAGTCTGTATTTCATCATCATCATCATCATATCAGCCGAAAGACGTCCACTGCTGGTCAAAGGCCTCCCCCAAAGATCTCCACAATTGCCGGTCTTGCGCTATCCGCATCCAGCGATTTCCAGTCTGTATTTACAAAAGCAAAATTTAAGTTACGTTTCCATAGTACAAGCTCTGCTTAGTTTGTGTTTCCTAGGATATTACATTATTACTAAACCGCCTAGAATGCCCATACTTATTATAAAAACGTAAGTTTGTGAGCACGGATGTTTGTTACTCTTTCAACCAAAAACTAAGGAACGGATTTTAATGAAACTTTGTAGTAATTAACTTATATATCCGAATAACAAATAGGCTATAATTTATAAAGTTTAACACGGGTAAACCTGTGGGGCACAGGTAGTATATAGATATAAGTTTAACAAGTCAACTACTGTAAAACGAGCTTGAATCATACTAATTAGAAGAATAAATATAAATAACATAATTCAAATTTTGTGTTCTTACTTGGCAGCTAAGTGTGGCCACTGTCGGTGACGGAACCCAAATCCGGACCCGTGCCAAAACCGGACCAGCACCCAGTTGGACTGCGCCCACGCACGGTTCTGGTACGGCTTCATCAATTCTTCAACCATGCACATCTGTCTAAAAATTTGCATACTTTTAATGTCATCTGATTGATATAACGCAACAGCAGGTCAGCTTCAACGAAGAATGCGTGGGCTAATATCAAAGTGCATATGTTAATGCGCCAACATTCGTGTATTTTCTTGGAAATAGTGGCACCACCTCAACATCCAAGACCCTTTGTTTGTATTTGTAACAATGAAATGACAAGACACAGTATGGCTATCCTGGGGCTGGCATATCCAGCACCAGGAGACTGTAAGGATCTACCCCTAAGAAGCGTACTGGATTATGTGCAGACTTCATTCAGGGCTCTAGGGATAGAATAAAAACCAGTGGGGGATAGTACAAAAGATCCTGAGGGGTCGAAGTGCTGTACGCAAGTACACCCCAACAGAGATAAGATAAGATAACAATGAAATGCTCCCCTCCGATCCTCAATTAGTTTTTTTTAAGGGAAGTGGAACATATTTTTTCCAACTTTTCCGTGTTTCTTTCTGATTAAATTTATTGTGGAATCTAAGATAGTGCAATAATGAGCAAGCAATTCACTGGAACATACCTGAACCTCATCGTTTAGAATCATTTCATTGCGTGCCATTGTTAATTCTGGGGACAGGAGTAGCGGTGGTTGGTAATACCTAGAGACAAGCCTCAAAAAAGATCCTGAATCAGAAGTTTGACAGTTGCACTCAACTTAAACCATGAAAACCAACCCACTCTCTCTGCACACGTATCTGCACGTCAGGAACTGTCCTGAATCCAAATTTGAACTTCAAATGCCCTCTGGTGAGGATTAACTAGTTTGTGGTCTTATTTGCTAGATTCTATTGCCCGGCGCAGCAGTGAATGACTTTTGGCTAACTTTAAACATCCAGGAGCACTACATGTAACCCCTGTGTGTACACGGTAAAAGCATCGCAGAACGATAACAACATTTAAGCAAAATAGAGCAGCGTTCTATCGGTCCATGAGCAGCTTCACTGGGAACCTCTTTCCCCCTTACAGAATATACATTAATGAAGTTCTTCACGCACGCTTGACTTGGGGAGTAAGCTTCACTGCGTGACGGAGCGTTACGAAAATTGTTATCGGGTGAGCCGAACGGAAGTTGAGAGGGAAATATAAGTTAGTGACGATAGAAACAGAGAGAGAGAGTACTTAGATTTCGTATATTATTGAAGGAGTAAGAGAGAGGGGTACGAGCAGACATTATATTTTTCGCTTTATTTTATAATGTAAATGAAAAGAATTTAAGTCATTGGTGAGTTTTCTTGCAGCAAACCGCTGACATAGGGAAATTTGTAGAACAAGGGTGTACAAAATCTTTAATTTTTAATTCCTGGATCGATGAACTCAAAACTCTTATCAAACTACGGTCTTCAGCCGAGTGTGATGGTACATCTACGTTTACTGAGTAGCGAACAAAAGTAAACCGAGCCCTAAAGTTCAACCATTAAGTTTAAATGTAGGACACAAAGATTTTTGTAACAAATCCACTCCGAGTGTTAATATTACTTACGTAACTCCTTGAAATCCAATAAAACTCAATCATCTGTAAATATCGAGTCCCGATTCAATATATCTCATCAAAACCAAATGGACCGTACATGTGGGTAATCTTTCTTTATTATGAAGAATCCCTACTGCTGACACTGTCTCGCTCTACACACATACGAGTGACAAAGAAATGAATACTAAAATTAAGAAAATCGAGCGTTTGTATCCCCTTATTTCCGCCTTCAAATCGGAACCCGTTTCAATTTTATTTGGAGTAATCAACTGAAAAAAAGGGAATAGGTATGCACCGGTTTCTTTTCAAGGAGTAAAAACTAAACTTTTTTTATACAAACATGACATTTAGCGCGGTGACGGTGATAAAAATCACCACACCATCTCGACCCGAGGGAATACCTACCAGGGGCTCTACCGGCTAAGTCGCCGAAGATCGATTTCTTAAATGGCGTTTAAATAAATAAAGGTTTTAAAATGACTTAATCAATCGTTAAATCGGCTTCCATGAGCACATGTGACGTCATAAATGGTCCCGTATTGATTGTCAACGTTGAAGCCGATTTGACGATTGATTAAGTGATTTTTAACCGTCATTTATTTGAACGCCATTTAAGAAATCGATGTTCGGCGACTTAGCTGGTAGAGCCCCAGGGATTGGGCAGCAGCATCTCTCTGAGAACTATAACTATCATGCTGCGATTGCTAACCCGTCTGCCGAGCGTGGCGGTTATGGCATATGCCCCCATTCTTAGTAGAGGCTTTTGATCAGCAAAAGACATCTTTCGGCAGGCTGTATGATATTTGGAGAGTCATAACTTCTACAAAAATAGTTATATTTATGAAAACGACATCGGACACAGTTGTGGAAGATCTTTAAATATTGGTCAAGTAAAAGACGAGACAAGTGCCACTTAAAGTGCCAAGTCAAGTACTTAAATTTTGGATGAATGGAAAAGATAAGAAAATTAAAACCTAGGGAGGAACATAAGGATGTTTAATGTGTGTAAAAATAGCAGCTTGAATTGGCTGCAAAAGTTTAAAAATCTCTAAACTAAAACACATATAGTGACTCAGCTCGTTCGACCAGCTTCCACAGGAGTTAATCTCAGTAGCCATAATAATATTAGGAAAATATTTCCCACTTACCGATGAAGTTAGTAAATCAAGCAAAACAGTAAAAATAAAAAATTAATACCCATGAAAAATTATCTTCTGAATATTATGGGAAAAATCAAACAGAGTTGCCTGGTACAGTTTTATTTTTATAAATTCAAAAATCCTTTAACTAGGCTTCTGACATTGGTATAAACATAAGCTTCCAAATGTCTCAGAGTGGTTAAATTTACTTCCACAAGTTGGTCAGTATCTATAACTACAATATTAATATATACTAACTGCTTTATCGGCACCCTTTCAATAGCTCTCATAGTTGCCGGCTGCGTCGCAAATGACGCTAGAGTTTGTACCAAAGACTCCCTGGTGCTCGCCAACACTATACGCTGATCTGCAAACTCGGCGCACAAGAAAGCGGCGCACGATACCACTAGTTCTTCCCACTCTGAATACAGAAGAGCAGATGAAGGATTAGTTGGCGTGGTTGGCAAATGCTTGCCTATCACGCCGCAGGTTGTGAGTTCGATTCCTCTCCAGGACAGATATTTGTGTGCATGAATATCTATATAACTAGCCCCGCGGTTTTACCCGCGTTAAACTTTATAAATTATAGCATTTGTATTCATCCAGGGTGACAGCTACCAGCTACAGCATACCAAATTTTATTAACATCGCTCCAGCCGTTTAGACGTGAAGAAGTAACAAACATACACACTAACACCCTCACCAAATTTCGCCTTTATAATATTAGTGTGATGTATTTACAAAAGAAAAGTAGTGGTTTTCATAGTACAAGCTCTGCTTAGTTTGGGATCAGATGACCGTGTGTGAATAATGTCCCAGAATAATTCCTCATAAAACTGAATTCGAAAAATTGAAAAGCCTGCGGTATGAGATTACCTTGCCTTCTGACTCATTATGCTTGCTGCTGAGACTGCCCACGGTTCTATGCAATAACAACTAAACTTTTTTTTTTTTTTTTTTCTATCTTTATTATTTAATTGGGGTTTTTATCCCAATGGATACGCCAACCCCATCATGCCTTATACTAACTACTACAAAAAATGCCTTAAAGTTAATTTAAAAGGTAGGCAAAACTATATACTGTCTTTCTATATATAGACCTTTAAGGATACCTTTTTTGACGATAAGCTTTCATTCCGTGCCCACTATAGTCATACCACATCAAAAGCGAACCAGCTACTGGGTTTTGTTTTAAGATCTACCAAATGTTTTAAAAATCCTCGTAGCACCTTGTATTTATACTTCACCCTCGTAAGAAATATATTAGAATACGGTAGTCCTATATGGTCGCCTAATTATAAGGTGCACATTGATGAAATTGAACGCACTCAGAGGAAATTTCTCAGAATCTTAAGTTATCGCATAAATCCTGGTCGGTCAAGCTTGAATTATCGTGACAGACTCCTAAAATTTAAAGTTCAACCATTAGAAACCCGACGTATAATCTTCGATTTAGTTTACCTCTATAAAATAAGCCACTCCATAATAGACTCTCCCGAATTACTATCTCACATAAGCCTAAACATTAAATTTAGTGCACGTAGATCTAATGAAGTTAATCTCTTTTCCCTACAAACTCATAAAAACAACATTTCGTACTACAACCCTTTGACAAGGATGGCTCGTCAATATAATGAGATGGCAAAGAGCAATCATAAAGATATTGACATATTCAGTCACAACTTTAAAAAATTTATCTCTATCATTAAAGGCATTCTCCATCGTAAGTTAAGCGCGGATCCCTGAGACCCGAGATTTTATGCCTGAAGCGTCTAAACCTAAATTTTTATATATATATATTTTCTTATTTGTTATTTTTTGTTAGAGCTACTGGTGTCGACAAACGTCATAATATTCTTGTACGTTTTAAATATTATGAGCTTTTCATAGTTTTGTAATAGTGGTTTCGCAGTATGCACATAGATAGTGTTATGTTACAATCTAGATCAAAAAATTTTAGCTTTAAGGTGTTTATATAGTGATTGTAATGTGTTTTGTGCATCAAATAAATAAATAAAAAGGAAAATTTTAATCAATACCACCGTCCCCGTAGCCTAGTTGGTAATGCTCCTGCCTACGAAGCTGGTAGTCCTGGGTTCGAATCCCGGTAAGTGCAAATATTTGTGTGATGAGCACGAATATTTGTTTCTGAGTCATGGATGTTTTCTATGTATTTATCTATCTATTTAAGTATATATATCGTCGCCTGGTACCCATAGTACAAGCTTTGCTTAGTTTGGAGCTAGGATGATCTGTGTGACATTGTCCCTAGATATTATTCTATTCTCTCCCCCCTGGACCGCGAAAGCCATTAGATGTGTGCTCCATACCATTTAAAAATTTTAAATGTATTATTATACCGAAAAATAACTAAAATAAATTCAGTGAAGTACCAGGCTCTCATAAGTGCAGTGTGATAGTGAAAAGAAGACAACAACAACAGAGACGGAAGTAGAAATCGAACTCCATCCTTCAACTGTCAGCTGTCATCGTAAGAAATCTGTCATTTTTGACGAGCTTTGGGTTGCCTGTTTATTAATACATTTCCGAATAGTAGGTTTTTGCCTTACTAAGGCGATAGATTTTTATTACATCTGCAAAATCGAAAAAATAAATACTACTAATTTAATTAATAATGTCAGTGCAAGAAACACAGTCAGGAAATAATACACCACCTGAAACGAATCTTCGTTCGACGCTGTCTGACCCTACATTGCACGAACACGAAAAAGTAAAAGACATTTTCGTTAATTTGGGGCGTAGAACACGACGTCGACTATGTCAAGAATCCTATGAGCTAAATGACTCGGACAATAGCATACTTCTATCTGAAATCACCAAGCTGTTTAATGATTTTGAAGATAAGCAAAACCGGAAATTTGAATCGCTTAGTATTTCAATGAAAGATGTATTAGAACAAAACTCGAATAAACAGGAGTCCATTAACTTTTTCTCGAAAAAATATGACGAAATACTGGATCGGTTAGGCGAGGCCGAACGAGAAAATTCTCGTCTGAAGCTAAATATTGCCTCACTCGAAACTAAGATAGACTTTCTTGAACGAAAATCTCGCTCATCCATGCTTGAGATAAATAATCTGCCCGTCTCATCCCCGGATAACAAAGACTCCTTAGTAGAGAAAGTTATGGATATTGGTACAGTTATAAATGAAAAGATTCAGTCCACCGACATCAAAAATATTTTCAGAATGAAACCAAAAAAAGATTCGCCTGCCACAAGCACTGTTGTCGTCGAGTTCAACTCGGATACTCTGAAGGAAAATGTCTTGAAGTCATTAAGAATGTATAACAAACATAATAAGAACTGCAAACTATCAACAGCCAGCATTAAAATACCCGGCCCTTCAACCCCCATCTATATTTCCGAGTCCTTGACGTCACACAATAAACATCTATATTACCTTAGTCGAAAACTCCAGAAGCAAAACAAGTGTGACAGTTGCTGGCCTAGCCACGGAAGGATTTATGTCAAGAAATCTGCAAATTCTATCCCTTATTGTATAAATTCTGACAATGATCTCCAAAACGTAATTTCGACTGCTCTATGACTGCTACACTTTTTGTCAATTGAGATTTATACTTATCTTTTTCTATAATTTTTTGTTATATTTAGTTACGCTAGTATTTATAAATTTAGGTTAAACTTCTATACATCACAAAACACACACACTCCACGTACATCCTCATACAAAGTAATCATACTCATACATCAGACGCTCACTGCCAACCATTACATCATACAGACAATCAACTTCTTAGCCATACTACCTGACAAAGATTGCATTCATACCTACACAATAACACAAAAAATCACCATTAATTGGCTTCCCAAAAATTATTTCACGCTTCTATTTAAATTCTATCAACCTAGAATCATAATTTCAAATATTCTAATTTTAAAAATTCGATGACCTACATCAAGAATTAGACAGTGTGTCTACAGCACACTCTGCTTACTGTATGATAGACGACTGTCATCAAATTTCCAGAACCCATGGTAATAGTTTTACCCTTCTCTGTCAAAATATTAGAAGCATTAACAAGAATTTTATTGGCTTAACTACGTTACTTGTAAGAAGTAGAGTTACATGGAATGTAGTCATACTTACTGAGTGTTGGTTACGACACGCTCCAACGATACCTATATTGCAAGATTACGACTTCTCAGCAACTACCAACCACCATAGTACACAAAATGAAGGTGTTGTAGTGTATTACCGGCCTCACTTACCAATTAATGTTGCAGAACCCATGGTCCATGATGCAAACTGTCTTACTATAATAGTCAACAAAGACACAGCTATTATAGTCATTTACCGATCTCCTGCTAACCATAACATAACTTTATTTCTAGACTCACTCCATGACTTCTTATACTCACTATCTTCGTACTCAAATATAATATTAACGGGTGATATTAATATAGATATCTCCGAAAATAATGTAGATTCGCGATCTTCTAAATATCTCAATATGGTTGCATATCACGGTATGTTACCCGCACATATATCTCCGACGCGGCAAAACCGGTCTTGTCTTGATCACCTGATTCTAAAAACAAAAAGACCCGCATTTTGTTTTGCGGCACATACAAGTCTCACTGATCATGATACAGTTTTACTCTTTCTTCATAAGTCCAGAAAATCTAATATACAAACATCGAGAACAATTAAATACATTGATTACAATAAAATGGAATTAGAATTACTTCAGGCAGATTTTAACTTTATATACAATACTAGTGATGTAAATAAAGCCGCTACGATTTTCATAAATACGCTAAATTCAATTATAACAGCCAACTCAATTTTAAAGGTAATGCCTAACCGCAAGAGAACTAAACAAGCTTGGATGACACCTGGTCTTCTCAAATGCCTACGTAACAGGGACAATTTACTGCTTAAATTAAAGAAATCACCACAAAATGAAATGTTACAAGTTACCTTTAGAAGATACAGGAATTACTGCATTTCACTACTCCGAAATGCTAAACAAAATTTTGACAAAACCCAAATAAAAGACACACGGGGTAATAGCAAACAATTGTGGAATGTTATTAAATCCATCACACACACAACTCAACAAAAGACAGTTGCTAATGAGTTGTTATCACTTTCCGACCCAAAAGACTCGGTAAATATGGCAAATAGATTCTTCGCTAATATCGGCCGTACATTAGCTGAAAAAGTCCCTACACTTGCACCTTTCCCACAAACGTCACACACCCAGGTACCCAACAACTCTCTAGTCATGTTTGAAACCAATGAGAATGAACTGGAGGTCCTAATTATGGGTCTTAGAAGCGATTCCACTGTGGGTTACGACAACATCTCTGATTTTATTATAAAAAAATTCAAAAGTATTCTCATAGTACCCATCACATTCATATGCA
Organism: Pseudoips prasinana; assembly: GCA_951640165.1. Taxonomy (NCBI): domain Eukaryota; kingdom Metazoa; phylum Arthropoda; class Insecta; order Lepidoptera; family Nolidae; genus Pseudoips; species Pseudoips prasinana. The sequence goes on from OX621254.1 coordinate 15,646,228, forward strand.
ACCTTTCTTTAACCACTGGAGTATTCCCAGATGCCTTCAAAGTAGCCGTAATACATCCCATTTATAAAGGAGGGGACAGAGATCAGCCGAACAATTACAGGCTTATATCTATTCTGCCGAGTATGTCCAAGCTCTTAGAAAGACTCATGAAAGACAGACTCATAAAGTACTTAGAACAATATCAAATGCTAGCACCGTCACAATATGGCTTTAGATCTGGAATTTCCACTAGTAATGCAGTCCTAGACCTAACAAATAATATAACTACTAAAATGGATCAAAAACAAAAGGTATCTTTCTAGACTTGGCAAAAGCCTTCGACACGATCTCTGTACCCATACTCGCAAGCAAGCTAGAAGGTATTGGAATAAGAGGAACGCAGCTCAGCCTTTTCAGAAGCTATCTCACGGGCAGAAGACAATGTGTTAAGATTGGGAACTGGATTAGTGATGAGCTCCCTATGCTCTACGGAGTGCCACAGGGCAGTATAATCGGCCCGACCCTATTCCTTATATACATAAATGACTTATGCAAGTTAAATTTATCAAATGGGTCAATTTATACATATGCCGATGATACTGCCTTGATATTCCATGGTAAGACTTGGGAGTCCGTTTTCAATCACGCTCAAACTGGCCTCAACTTTGTCATCAACTGGCTCACACAAAACTCTCTCACCCTGAATGTTGATAAAACAAAATATATTACTTTTTCTCTTTCAACTGCTGGTAAACCTACCAACTCTTCTTTATCTCTTACCGCCCACCTATGTTCACCGTCTGAAATATCATGCAACTGCCCCAACCTCATAAAAACTAACGTAATAAAATATCTCGGCATACAAATAGACGATCTCCTTTCTTTTCACCCTCAAATTGACACGGTCACATGCAGGCTGCATAAACTAATGTATATTTTTTAAAATTTACGCTACGTGGCAGATAAGAGTTTGCTTAGATTAGTGAATTTTTCTCTCTGCCAATCACTTATACAATATTGTATAGTGGCTTGGGGTGGCGCCACAAAGACTCACCTGTTGAAATTAGAACGGGCACAGCGTTCCGTTTTGAAAGTCGGATGGCAGCTACCATACAGGCATCCCACGACGGATCTATACAATATCTGTAAAGTTCTGTCCGTACGCAAACTATTTATTCTTAACCTAACCCTAATTACTCATGTCAATACACCTTTTGACCCAGGAAAATTTAATAACCTTCGACGTAATCATGTTGTCTGTCCAACTATGCTTGTTGCTACATCCCTAGCCCAAAGATCTTTTCTTTTCTTAAGTAGTTTTGTGTATAATAAAGTTAATAAACTTTTGCACATATATCCAATGTGCAAGCCACAATGCAAAAAAACTGTGACAAACTGGCTCTTAAAGCTCGATTATACAGAAACTGAAAACTTAATAAATATAATAAAATAACCTACACACACACACACACACACACACACACACACACACACACACACACACACACACACACTCACATACACACACACACACATACACACACACACACACTCACATACACACACACACACACACACACACACAATTATTCATATGCATGCATGTTTCCACATTGTTGTATGTACGCGTACGCGTGTAATATTGTCTCTCAGTTACATTGTACTTTATAACAAAAACTATTCTTATTAGCTGCAGGGTGGAGATAGCCTGGAGATTTGTCACACAGGTCTCGAGCCTACTACAGACTCCAGCTCTCTCAAAGGTTCAAAATTAATGTTAGTTTTTGTACTTTTATTCTTACATAGATTGTACTTTTATTTGTACCTTTTTGAGAGAAATAAACGATTATATTATTATTATAATATGATACACCAACGCGCTAAATCTTTTCGCCACATCTGTCTTTGGTTTTGCTAAAATTGTTTGAAGGAAACCTACCTGTAACATATTTAAATTGAACTTATTGATTAAAATTCTCCTTTCCTGTTGGTTCTTGACACAATCCATCAGCAAGTGATATACATCTTCAAAATTTAATTATAATATCATACTATCAAATATGTACTGAAAAATCAATTGTCCGTGAGCTATTTTACATGGTTCCATCATAAACGAGCCAGTGCTGAGATGGGAACAATTCGGACTCGCACAGACAAACAACTAAGGGCTTCTGATTGTGTACCTATATATAATATAGGAAAACCAATTGGAATTTAACGTCTCTAAATGCATGACAATGACGTTTAGCCGTGCTCTTACTCCGGTCGCTTACCAATATCAAATAAAGGAAATACCTGTAACAAAAGTGACTAAAATCAAAGATCTGGGGGTTTATTTCAACTCTAATTTAGAATTTCGGGAGCACATCATAAAAACATGCAAAAAGGCTTACAGAAACCTAGGGTTTATGCTGCGGGTGGCTCGTGGTTTCACTAATATCAAAGCAGTGGTGGCTTTGTATAACTCTTTAGTTAGAAGCCAATTAGAATTTAATGCAGTTATCTGGTCTCCACATGAAACTAAATATAGTGTCATGTTGGAGAAAGTACAAAATAAATTCATTAGGTATATTTATAAAAAACTCTATGGGGTATACCCGTTTTACCCAAATAAGTATCCTACCTTATTCATTCTGGGCATGGTGGGATACAACGAGTTAAGAGTGAGACGAAGTTTTGCGCTAGTCTCTTATATTTTTAAGGTATTTAGGGGAAAGATACACAATCCGGACGTGTTGTGTAGGCTGGGAATGTGTGTCCCGGATAAATATGTGTGGAGGAGGCGACAGCCGCGCCTGCTGGCCATACCGCGCGCTCGCACCAAGCTGCTAAGCGAAGCTCCTTTCACCCGTGCACTGCGTACTCTCAACAGTATTGCAGACGAGATAGACGTGTTCTGTTGTACACTGGGCGAGTTCACAGTAAGGGCTCTTTATATTATTAGTTATTGCATGATATTATAAAAACCTGTAATATAATAGAAATATAATATGCTGTCTACATTATCGCATTAGGTTATATAACCTGTAATGATAATTGTAAAGAGGAAATAAATAAATAAATAAATAAATAAATATATATATATATATATATACATATATATATATATATATATATATATATATATATATATATATATATATATATATATATATATATATATTACTATTATTATCGGTGCCAGTTTACTGGACGGAGACGTTCAGGAACTAAACCACTTTGGCGGTAACCCATCTATGGTCTAACCGCGAGCCAAGTTGCTTGACCTCGCCAATCACTTAAGGACCGGTGAGAGCATCTGGGTATGAGCCTTGTTGGACACCTACAACTTATAGTTCTTTGGAATGAGTAAATCCTGAAATCACATTAATTCCACATTTTTTTGATTACATGTTACCTGGTACTTGGTGGACAGGTACAGTGGGGTGCATGTAGAGGCGTAGCGTGTTGCACAGCTCAAGCATCGCGTCCACGTGGTATTCGGGCACGAATGCAAATAGAGACTCGGAATATTCTGAAACATACATTTCTTCCCCTCAGAAATCACATCAGTTTTATTATAATAAATTTTTTTTGTTGTGTTTTTTTTATTTATTTTTTTACAATGTTTATATTAAAAAGGTTAATACCATGTGCACCATGCTAACATAAATTAATTTACCAAAAGATTGACCACTAAAACTAAATAAGCTCCATCTGAGTCTTCTGCTGTTGGAAACTATTCCAGAATACTAGAGATATTGTTTAGTTTTTGAGCAAACTATATGCCGCATTCCAGGAGCGTGTTGAGGATTATAGTGTGTTATTTTATTATTTAATATTTGTCATTTTAATCGGTTGGCTGATTACATATTATTATTTGTAAATTCTAATTGTAATAAATAAAGATATAAATTAAATTAAACATAATTGAATTGTATTTAATAAATATTCATCATATTGTAATAAATATAATTCATTAATTATTTATAATCGGAGAAGTTCTCAATAAAGGCAAGGTCAGAAGAGCCCTAAACTGGCAAGGATGTAAGAAGAATATAATGACAGTAAACGAGGCAAGAGTAATGCAAATGTAGTGAGAATAAATCCGTAGTCTCTGCCCACCCCACTGGGAAACAGGCGTGAGTCTATATGTATCTTTTGTATCCTTTAATTAAAACATTCGTAAACAAAATAGCTGCGCCGCAAGTTGTGGACCTTACTTTTGTACAAAAATCTAATTTTATCAAGAGGGGGTTAGCTATCTCCACATGGCTAATATGAAATTATTTATTTAATAATTGATTGCACTTATGGCGCAGCGGCTAAGACAGTCGCCTCGCCGCGTCGTGTCCCGAGTTCGAATCCCACGTAGGACATCTATTTGTGTGACCCATAAACAGTTGTTCTGAGTCTGGATGTACTTTGTGTCCGTCAATTTATGTTTGTAAAGTACCTTGCGACACAGGGATTAAGCTCCCTAGTGCGGGCGTTGTCTTTTTAAAAAAGAAAAATAGAAAAGAAAATAAATTTATTTTATCAGCTACAATTTATAACTGCAGAGCCGTATGGGTTCCGGTGTCGAAAAAATAGGAGCCCCACCGGATACCATCCCATGGCGATCGTAATAGGCGATTAAGGGATACACCAGGTAGAGGGGTAGATGCGCATCATGCGTACTAGCTACCAATAAGGCAATATTGAGGAAATCTTTGCGGGATGCCTATGTTTACCAGTGGTCGTCTGATGAATATATAATCGGGGCCTGCTACTTTCAGCTAAGCTTCAAGCAGTGAAATAAATACTGATTGTGTTGTAAACTTACGGTTTGCTGAGCCGAGCTGTGAATTGGAGCTAGCTATTGGAGTTGCGGCCCTTGATGTAGGGGTCGGGGGACTGGAATGCAAAATGAGTGGATGTTTTGTAATCACCTTTATTGTATTTAATAACAAATAAAGTCTTATTTGATGGTGCATTCGAGACGCCACCTGTCGGATTATGTCGGAACTAGATTTGACACATGTCATTTCTAGAGGAACGTCGTGTCGATGGTCGGCGCGGCCATGTTGGCTTCATTCAATCTGTAATGGATGGCAGCCATTTGATTTAACTGCTAACCTAAAGAGGAAAATTATGGTCATGGTAATTATATACCAAGGCTTAAGATCTTTATGAAATGAAATAATGAAATTTATTCAGCACTTGGGTATTTACATACACTTGTACTTGTAAAGCTCCGGTGCAATACATAAACATATCTTAATATAGTAATTAAAGCAACAATAGTTATTTATTATACAAGAGTGCAAAGATGCTTTTTAACCGCGTGCTCAATTTGGATAACCGAGCAAGCGAAGGATTCTAACATTAGAATCCTGAGCGTTAGCGAGGAAATCAAAAGAGCACAAGGTGAAAAATCTTTGCACTCGAGTGCAACACGTAACTTTTCATCACACCTCAGCGAAGAAATGACTAAACGCGAGTAAAATCTTATATAATATAATAATTATAAATACTTATATTTTAGTTTAGGTATAATTACTATGATATGTAAGTATTACAGGACAATCTTTAAATTATAACAAATAATACTTTTATTATTTATAATTAAGAAAAACTTAAAGTAGCGTTGCTACAGTTTGAGTGTAATAGAATAGTAATATTGCGCAAAACAAATAAAAATAAAGTACACCAAGAAAGTTCAGAGTCTTAGTTTTTATTAAATTAAAATAGTTGTATGATAAATTCGGTACCATAGAGGTAAGAGTAAATCGGTATAATTATATTTTGCATTCACAAACTTAGTGCACACAACGTTCGAAATTCAAATTTACTTCAGCCTCTAGAGGATTAAAACGACTTTTCCATTCAGGTATCGAAGAGCAAAAATACTCTTTCCGAGATGGAGTGATGAAAAAATTTTTTGAATTAGTCCGTCCGTGCGGTCTGGTTCGTCACATATATTTTGATTAAATCCTTAAATAAATAGCAAGTTACTAAACTATTATTGTTACATTATAGTTACAGTATGTTAAAATTAAAGAATTGAAAACAACGAGCAGTTGGCTGGCGCAAAAGGCTCGCAACCAGTAGCTTAATTTAAGCGATGAATACCTGAGTGCACCCTTATGGGGTTCGGGCCACTGCTCAGGCGCTCTCTGAATTATAAAGATGGTATCCGAAATGGGGTCTGATCACTCGCACGGGATTACCGATCACGTGTTAAGGGGCCGACGCGATCCTCGCCGCTGAGGAACCTACCCTAGCTAGCCTGCAGCTTTCTCTAGCTACCTAGGTGGCCGACCCGGATAAGAAAGCCACAAAGAAATTCTGGGCTTGCTTTCTCGGTCTTCTTTTGCTTTTTGTTTTTGATTTTTACATTGTGATGGGCTGCACAGAACCGATGACATCTAGTAAATCAAAATAATTGTGAGGTCGTAAACAAGAACATTCCATTTCAGTCAAGCGATTAGAATAACCTCTTGCAAGATGAACAAACGATAGGTGCATCCGCGCACCATTACAAAATTAACAAGTCTCACGAAGTGGCGACGACTGTATGAGAAAAAAAATGAGTACCCCAACAGCAGTTCCACCAGTTATCGCAAGCAGCACCCGTTCACAAGTGCGATGTGCGAGTGAGGGCCAGCCATCGTCTCTCTCACCATATTAGAGGGAAGGAAACGACCGGAGCCACAACGCCACCGCAAGCATTAACACACTATGGGAGCATTTAGCTAGTCCTGTTTTCTTCATATGGAACTTGTATAACATGCTAACTGTTGTTTGCAATGTTGAATTCACAGCAACATAAGATCTTAATTTAATTTATTTTAACTTCATGCACAACAATGTACGGAGGTGAACTTAGTGCCAAAGGTATTCTCTTCCAGTCGACCTTAGGACTATGCAAAGAAAACATGGTAGGCGATCTATGAGGACTATCGAGCATATATTGTGTTTGCCTGCTAAATAATTTCAGTAAGTGGACCAAATCTCGTGTATATGCCCCATTGAGTATGTTTCGCCGGAGCGTCTTAACTGGGCCGTGTTGAAACCGGTAGTAGAGACACCCGCTGAGTTTGTTTCGCTGGGTCTTCTCAGTTGGGGCGCATTGGATCCGGTGGTAGCATTAAAGCGCGACCGTCGTTATAAACACAAGGTTTTTATAACGACGGATAATGATAACATCTAATTCGTACCTTAATATAGACAGAACCATTCAGACAATATGTAGTAAAAATATAGCTAAAATTTAGATGATTAAACCTACACATGATCCTTGACAATAACTTAATTGTAGTTTCCGTCTTGATAAACTTAAACGTTGAATAAATATCGTTGCCCTCGGGACCAATTAGGTTAAGCAGCAAGCTGGCCTGGACTTCCGACGTTACTTTATGCACTCCTGAGGCTTTTTCTCAAAGCCTCAGGAGTGCATAGTAGTGAGTGAGTAGAGTGTATAGTAAACTGCTTCTGCCACTTCCGCCATGCCTCCGCACGGCATGCCGGCCCGCCCTCTAGTACCAACTCTGGCGGTGGTCTCGCGTGCTCCATTGTGACAAACTTTTAATCACCGCGTAGCACACCAATATGATACGGTTGATTTATTTGCAAAAACTTGTTTTAACTGCGGTATTACTAGTAAAATTTCCCACCGCTGTCACCATGTAATGAAACAACAGCTTGCTAGACAACGACTGATTTATTTCCATAGCCACGGGTAGCTTTACCAACAACTACCGTCCTATATAAAATATACAATATGTTACAAGCTGAATATCGTTACTGTTATAAAATAAATCTTATTGTGAATTATTTCCTACAGTCCGTGTACCTAAATATCTATAAGTACCTAGAAATAATTATAAATTAATTATATATTACTGCGAACATGTTCTGACTATTTACAAGCGCTTTTTAAAGTCTACGTGAATAAAAATCTTTTTTATTTTATTTTATGAAATAGAAACTAATACTAGAAATTCAGTCGTTCTTTTACGTAACATATCATCATCATAGATTAACTAGATAAATAGTCTTCTCTCACCTTTGATCAGAACTAGAAGTATACTCCAACTGCAGAGATGCGTAGCTCGCTCCTCCCAAAATGGAACTCTTGCCAGGTAGAATTTCTTTGCTCGGTACCTGTATGTTTTTTGATTAAAAATATAATTAGAAATGATAGCTATTCCTTCCAATTCATTTTTTCATAGAAGTTCAATGTATTTAATAGTATTTTCAGAATAAGCAGGTATATAATACGTATATTAGAACCCCACGGCCACTGTCAGAAAGTTTCTCGTGTGGTGACCACGAATTGTAAGACGCAGCGTTGACAGGCCCTCCACAAGGTGGGCCGACAATGTTACAAAGGACAAAGGATACCGCTTGACGGGGGCACCAAGACTAGAAGTTGTGGTGATCCTTGGGGGAGGCTTTTGTCCAGCGGTGGGAAAAAGCGTCGGAGCTTTCGGCTAATATGATGAACTGTTTTCGAGTCGGTCGGGGACATAATCTGTTCCCGTCCAAATTTCAACCAAACCAGTGCAGCCACTTTAGTGTGATTGAATAACATAAATTCAAAATACAGATATATGTATAAGTTGGATGCAACAAACTTGTATATGTGTCGCGTAGTCAGGATCCGCGGAGAGTCTCATAGAGTGGAGTGTGCCCGCAAAATGTTTTGCCAACTCCTGTTGTCTCTGTTTCGTCCATATAGCCCCGATCACCCATCCCATTTGTAACGCACCTGCTTCTAGTTTCTCCTGGGAAATTATCAGATGGATTTTTATTGACTGGCTTGTTACTTACTTACTTATAGTATGGGCAGTGGTGTTAAATAATATTCTATGCCCGCCGGTTTTTATTAAATTGGCCCTACTTTAGTTGTATCTTTTAAAAGCAACGGCAATGTGCCCCGAGACACCCCCACCCATTTTGTTATATTAAAATGACATATTATGTAGCTTTAGTAAGCTCATAAGGCACTCATAGTCAGATGCTCTCACCGGTCCGTATGTGATTGGTGAAGTTAAGCAACTAGGCTCGCGGTCAGTCCATAGATGGGTGACCGCCAAAGTGGTTTAATTTGAGAGCGTCTCCGTGCTTCGAAGGGCATGTCAGGCTGGCGGTCTCGGTTGTAGCCATTAGGCAGCAGTCGTTAAGCCCAGCCAGAGGCAGGACACTAAGGTAACCACTTATACCGGTACCGTTTACTTATCGTGTGGGCATACGATAAGTAAGAAAAATTAGTAAGAACTATCATAGTATATTTAAAATAACCGACATCAAGCTACCCCAGTCTGTCAAATTTCCACAATTGAAAGTGAACCTTATACTTAAGTGATAAAGTTGAATATCTGTAAAAGAAATTACACAGATTGGTCTAGCTGGATGTGTTGGCGTCTGTACATTGTTAGTTGAATTACAGTAGCTAAGAACTTTTGAGATAACATGATTGAGGCCAGGATATGTGTTGAATTAAATAATATCTTGTTAGAGTTTGGAAGACTGATTTTATAAAACGAAGGTCTTCTTTACATACCTCATAAACTTTTTTGGATCTTTCTAGTTCCTTCAAAATATTCTCCATGAGTTGTTTCCTGTGTTTGTCTTGTTCTGATAGTTCGCCGTTGGCACCTATTCAGAATACAGAAAGAATAGAGTAGAAGACTACAAAATAATTTAGAACGTCAATTATTTGAAATTGAAACCTATTATAAGACATTTGCAAGCATTTGTGCGTTACTACATCCGCAGAAATTTTTCCATACTCTAACGGCGTGGATTATTAAGATGAGCTAGTAAAATAACGATTTTAATTAATACGCTCCACCCACCACCCACGTAACGCAGGGGAAGAAGGATATAGAAGAAAGCAGAGTCATTAAATTTATTTTAAGCGTCTGGCTGGGTGGTGACGGTGGCTAATATATGAATATCATCACCCCATCTTATCCCGTGGGGGCGTAAAAGTCGGCCCGAGGGAACATCTACCACAGGATGGGCAGGAGCTGTTTTCTGAGTACTATCAGCATCATTCTGCGATCGCCAACCCGTCTGCCATGATAATATTTCACTTACCACTCGCTTGCAGCTCCGCAGTGACGGTGAATATCCTATTGTCCACATCGTGGAGACAGTCCGCCATATCCAGTTGGTTGTCTCTTAGTTCACATAACTGAAATTATAATAGTTGCTAGTTTATTTATCTCCCAGAAAAATTTATAAAATGTATCAATGACGGCTCACGGGTGTCCGATGGTGCCGCCAGCATATCGGTGTCGGCTCCGATATCCGATATCGGGCCGGACAATACGAAAGACAGGTACATATTTCATATATTTTACTTACCCCGATATCGTATCGGCGTCCGACACCGATATCGGATCGGAGATTATGAAAACGCTCTTATACGCCGTTAGAGCATGGAAAGATTTCCGCAGATGTAGTAACGCACAAATGCTTGGAAATGCCCCGAGTATATAATTGTGTCGTTCTTATAATAATAGGTTTCAATTTCAAATAATTGACGTTCTAAATTCAAATTTAGAACGTCAATTAATTAGAGATGAGACACGTTGCAAAATTTTCAGAGCATCAGGTCATTCAGCCATCATAAATCGTGATGGTATTCTTACTTACCTATCCCAATGTAATTTGAATTTTAACAGCGATAGTTGTTTAATTTCTGAGCATTCCTATGTCATATCACGTTAAGTTGTCGATCCCAATTATAGTCACTAGACAACAGTCATTAAGATATGTCAGGGGCCTACTGGCGGCTTGAATAACTCTGACACGAACGAATCCATACGGTATACGGTAAGTAAATAGTAAATATAATATATTTACCTTTTATTGTGTTTTGCACATAGAACCAGGTTAGCCACTAAGTCAACGGTCCGTCTGATCATGTAATCAAAGAAGCACTATTTTCGCTTTTAAAAGTGGTCAATCTTTGATAACTACTCCGTATTATAACACTCTGGTCCCACACGGACAGCTAGTTTATATCATCACCCCATCTCATCCCGTGGGGGGCGTAGAAGTCGTCCCGAGGGAATACCTACCAGAGTACGGTGGGCAGTGTTGTTCTGTGATTGAGACCATCAAACTGCGATCGCCAACCCGTCTGCCAACCGTGGCGATTATCGCAATCCCTCCCATTCATTGGGGAGGCTTTTGTTCAGCAGTGGACGTAATTTTGCTGATATGATGATGATGATATTATTTTATTGAGTAGTTCCAACGGCTTTACCGCTTGATTGCGCTAGGTCGATGTAACTATCGGGAAGAGGTAACGTGCTGTAGCTCAGGTTGCCTAAACGCGCTTGTGCATGCTGGGGAGTGGGGAGGTATTCGGGCCCCTCCCCTCCCCGGGTGAGAGTCTCTCGGAGGCTCAGTGTACTGCGGGTGTACTGACGAGATCGTTCACGAGTACCCAGAGCCCTCGCTATAAGCACTGTGAGGCTGGCTACCGTGGTGGTTTTAGTAGGTCGGCCCTACACGACGTGCGATTTGGCATTTCCACCACGTAAACAAAGGTTGATGTAACTAGGAAGCTAGAAGCCAATAAATGTGCGATATCATATAACATGATTTACCTTTTCAGCATGTTTAATGGCTGCTCCATGGTAAAGGGCCAAGAGTCCATCCATCAGTCTTAAGTATGCTGACTTCACATCGATGCAGCCAGCTCCAGGCATCATCGACCGCGTGCCTTTTAGCGCAAGTGCAGTTTCACCGGTAGTCCTATAATTATATTTGTACAGACGCCAGCACATCCAACTACCCAAATCTGTCAAATTTCTTTTATAGATTTTCAACTTTATCACAAAAGCGTAAGGTTCACTTTTTAATTGGGGAAATTTGAGGGATTGGACTAGCTTGATGTGCTGGCGTCTGCACTACCTTACTTAGTTTTATTAATCAAATCAGGAAAGACACCATCACTTATACAGCAATTAAAGATGGCTGTAAGGACTGTAGCAATGTTTTGTATGATTGATTTAATTGCTTTAAAAGACAGTCCTCATAAATTTAAATACAGATAAAAATATGTTTATCTATGACTCTGACTCTAGTAGTTAAACAAATCTTACATATTTATATAATACTGAAATGGTTATTTATTATATGTATAGATTATGCATTTATGTATATACATTTAACTTTATATTTAATTTAATTATATATCGAATGCAATCTCTACTTAGTGCACCTACCCACCGTTTAATCTCTGCACCTCCTCAAGGTCGACTGGTAGAAAATACCTACGGCATAAAGTCCACCTCTGTACAATTTTGTGCATAAAGTTTTGAAATAAATAAAATAAATAAGGTGTCTTCAATCGAAAAAGGTAGAAGAAGAAATAAAATACGGTCCATTGGGCACATTTTTCTATAAGTAGTACCTATTTGAAAAGGACTATGCCTGCACCAGTGAAAGTATTTCCTGTATTATGAAGAACTGCAAACATCTTATTTCCGGACACAAAGCAGAACAATAATTTATTGGTTGAATAATGCATTTTAATCTGTGTTAGTTATAGTATTTTTGTTTGTTTTTAATTTAAAATAACTTGTATTGTATGTCAACGTTGTCTATGTTTAGTGTGTGTTGTGCATGCCTTTAATAGGTGTACATATAAGAACCGAATTATATAGTGAGCTAAGATTTAAATGTTGTGTATGTATACTGTTGGTGGGTCTATAATAATTAAATTAATTAATTAATAATTAATTGTCCTGTGTACCAAAGTAGTAGCCAGGAGACTACTTTATCCACTGCGCCTCATATGCTGTTAAAAGTTACAGCTAATTCGTTTACCTGTTAGGCATGGGGGGCATCGGCGGGTGCATAAATCTCGCCATCGAAGATATCACTTGCGGTAGAGTAGCTAGCCCTGGCGAGCCTGCTGTCATATCACTCACACCTGCCAAAACAACAATCGATATTTGTGAACCACCCACAAAATCTTTCTTTTTCAGTTTCCCCCTTACAAATTTCACCCACAATAACTCAATCGGGAATACTTCGTATACGTTTGACTACACCATTGCTACCGTTCATACCTCCGTAGGTATATATTTATTTTATTTTATTATATAACTAGCTGTGCCTCGCGGTGCTACCCGCGATAAATTTTATAAATTTTCCTTGCTTTTAAACACACGGAGCCCGAGACCTTTCCAACGAATGCAAAACCGTGGAAATCGGTTCGTGCGTTCTGGAGTTATAGCGTCAGGAAGGAAAACCCGACTTATTTTTATATATTTAGTAGATAATATTAATAAAATCCTGGGGCATTATTTACACGCGGCCATCTGATCCTAAACTTAGCAGAGCTTGATTTATGAAAACCAGAACTGATACATTCACGTGGCCGTCGAAAACTAAACCCCGTCTTGAGATAAGTTTAAGGAAACGAAAAGTGGGTAATGGGCGCCACGGACTTATAAATTCTTATGTAAATTTATGGAGTGATTAAAAAATGTGCGGCACAACTATTTTAAAATAACAATCAACGCCACAATAAACAAATAACATGATATAATTATGCTGGTTTAACTGTAAGTTGATCTATAATATGGTGGGTGATCAGAAGGTTTATACGTTAATGGACTAAATCGCTGGATACTCTTGTACTCTTTATATTCTACTCATTCTATTCTAAATTTAGAACGTGAAAAGCAAGAATCTGATTGGATGCGCCTGCCAAATCGAGCGCCAAGTAATCGAATGTATAAATACTCGAACGTTCATAATATCGAATGGTTGGTGATGATGGTGAAAAGTGGGTAAGGTTAGGTTAGAAATGTAACCATACAGTGAGAAACAAATGAATGGTATACACGATTCATTTGTTTCTCTTTCGTTTTATTTATTAACCATTCGATATTATGAACGTTCCGAGTATTTAGACATTCGATTACTTGGCGTTCGATTTGGCATACTACACCCGCATCATATAAGTACTACCTACTTACAAGTAACTACACAAACAGAAATTTAGCACTCTACCTGTGTCAATACCGCCCGCCCGATTGTAATTTGGTTCGAAGCTTTGTAGAAACGGATTATCCTCCCCCAGTACATTGATGAGGTCTTGTCTGCAAGACAAATATGTATTACCACACAAAAGCAAACTTAAGGTTCTAAAATATAGAGTTTTATTTACCTTAGAGTTCTGACTAAGAAAGGTAGCACTCCACCGAGGCGATCTACGTTGTAGAAGTCTAATTCGCCGTCTATAAATGTTTTAGTCGGTATATGCGGAGGTGAAAGCCTGCAATTAAAGTAGAAAGTTAATCGTAAAATGAGTCAGTTTCAGTAATATGCATACAGTGCCTCTTCACGGTCTTAAAATGTTCTATGGATGACTAGGAATTACAATATATATTAAGCATGTCATACAGCCATTTTGTGACCCATAAATATGTTTAATCCCCGTGTCACGTGTGTGTACGCGTGGTAAAGCAAATTTTTACTAAGAACAAATTAGTTCATATTCAAAATGAGCTTTGCCTCGCTGTGCCCGCTTTCGCAACAGTTTACTTGACGACGACACATCTTATATAATGAAGTACCCAAGTGTATATTGTTAGATATTTGTTCGTGTAGAGTAATATCTTATGCCCATCTGTACAAACCGGTAAATTGTAAAAACACTAAAAGTTACACAATCATAACTTAATTACTAAGAACAGATAAATTAAACACCGTAAAGCTCATTTTTACTAAGAACAAATTAGTTCATAGTAAAAATGATCTTTGCCACGCGGTCACCCGCTCTCAGTACAGTGTAACCGAGCAGTAAGACTTTACTTGACAAGGAAACACCTGTATAATGAAGTGCCTAAGTGTATCTTGTTACATATTTGTTCGTGTAAAATTAACTATTTAATTAGATACCGCCAATATCTTCAATGTCGATAGCGGATGACGTGTGTTAAAGGTCATTTTTACTAAGAACAAATTAGTTCATAGTAAAAATTAACTTTACCACGCGGTCACCCACTCTCGCAAGTCGCAACAGTGTAGCCAAGCAGTAAGGTTGGTGGCAAGAAAACAACCTGTATAATGAAGTACCTGAGTGTATCTTGCTAAATATTTGTTCGTGTAAAGTTAACTAATATCTTATGCCCATTAAAAGCTCTTTTCAGATGGCGAATTTAGCTGTGCAGTGAGCAAGATCTTTACCGCTACTATGTTCGTATTTTTATTGGTTCCTTCAGTTTAAGTTGTATTTAATGCCTTGTTAACGTTAGAGTGGAGCTAGGAGATAAATAAGACGGTACAATATAAAGTCCATTGTTTCTTGGCTTTTAGCTGTGTCTTGTTTTATTTACAATAATAATATCTAGGGACAATGTCACACAGATCAACCTAGCCCCAAACTAAGTATACCTTGTACTATGGGTACCAGGCGACGATATACATACTTAAATAGATAGATAAATACTTAAATACATAGAAAACATCCATGACTCAGAAAAAATATTCGTGCTCATCACACAAATATTTGCACTTACCGGGATTCGAATCCAGGGCCACCAGCTTCGTAGGCAGGAGCACTACCAACTAGGCTACGGTGACCGTCAAAGTCTACTATTTACAATGCTGTAAATAGTAGACTTTAAGGAGAGAGTTTTATTAGAACACAACTGATTCAGTTAGTAGTCTTTTCACATTTCTCTTGTATCTATTCTATACCTGTGCTTATTTAGTGAATATCAGAATGACTGGCCAAAATTACCGATCAGCTTTAAAATATTTCTAAAATCTAATACCTATTCGCTACTATTTGATACTTTTGTTTAAATAATGGGTACCTAATTAACAACTAAGAAAATGAATGTATTAGTAGTAATCCAAAAACTTCTATTATTTTATTTATTCTATGCCCTAAAAATCTTTAAAAAATATATGTTTAGGTGTCAAATAGGTACAAAATTTTTGTAAAGGCGAATTGAAATTTAGGAGCTCTTACGTAGAGATTCTAAATGTGCGCAGTCATCCTGACATCTTATTGGCTGCCCAATTTTTAAATAAATTTTCTTAGTTGTTAATTGGGTACCAATTATATAACAAAAGTTTAAATTGTAGCAAATAGGTAGGTATTAAATTTTAGTAATATTTAAAGATGATCGGTCATTTTGGCCAGTAATTCTGATGTTCACGCTTATTTAAGAAGAGCAGCGGAAAACTGCATGCTCGACTGCACTTTAATGTACCACTTTTTTCTTGATTGTGATGTTGTATGTTTTACTTTAACGTTGTTTATTGTTACCCCTTGTGCATTTAACGACTAGTAAATCTGATGTAGATTGTTGAAAAATAAAAAAGAAATTGCCCGCAATTAATTTTCTTTTTAATTTTTTTTATGTAAGAGCATACGACATACGAGCAAGTGGGTCACCTGATGGTAAGTGATCACCGCCGCCCATGGACAATCGCAACACCAAGGAGTCGCGGGGGCCTTGAAAAGAGTCCGCAAACAATTGTTGCTGACCCTCCCCACCCCCTCCCCTATGAGCTCTGGCGACCTTACTCACACTCAGAAACACAAAAATAAATTAATAATATTATTATTAAGGAATGTCTTCTGTAAGGTGGAGGTACTTCCCCAGTCCCCAGCTGTGAAGGCCTATCTCTACTAAAATTCGAAATATCACATTTTTTTTAAATAGTTCCATATGCTCTATATATCTCATCATCATCATATCAGACGAAAGACTTCCAGTGCCGAACGAAAGCCTCCCCAAGGAAATACTCTTGCAATGGCCGGCTTCCCGCGCCCCTTGTCAGATCGTCGGTCCAACTTTGTCTTCCGGTTTGTGGTAGCTACGTGAGAACCTTACTGTCCTAGCAGCCGTCGGTTCTACGAGCGTAGTTAGGACTCAAAATTTATACAATCCATTCAATTATCCATTACCTTAACGCAATGAAGACGCTTAATATCTATACATAATATAATAAAATCGTAGGAAAGTCAAAACTGTACATTGAATATTTTTTTGATACTTGGGGCGTGATCTACAATCGATATTGAAGCCAAAAATATAGTTTATAGAATTTTTGTCTGTCTGTTTGTCTGTATGTGTGTCCGGGCTAAACTCAAAAAGTACTGCATGGATTAACATCAAATTTTGCATGAATTCTAAGAGGCTTGGTCAACATATAGGCTACATATTATCACGGTATCACCTACGGGAGAGGAGCTGTGATAATTTATAAAATTTAACGCGGGTAAAACCGCAGGGCACAGCTAGTATGTTATAAGGATATTAAAATAAAATAAAAAACATTTGAGTAATACTATATTAATGATCCAGAAGCCAAAACAGTACTCACGGATTTCCAAAGGGGTTTTCACCCCACAATTTGAGCACAGCCGTGAGGAGTCTGGCGTGACAGCACCAGGAGATAGATGGTGAGTTCCGCGAGATGTTGAACAGCCTCTGAAATATAGCATCCTACTCTTTTTTAAGACAGCTTATTAACCCCCGACGCCAAAAGAGGGGTGTTATTTATTATTATTATTAGATATTATAATTAAATTATTCTTAGTAATCTTTTGATTGAAACTACCAATGCTAATCATCTAGTTTCTTTTAAAACAACCCTATGGAAATGAATCCCTGTGTCGCCGAGTACTTTACAAAAAAATAAAAGACTGATACAATGTACATCCAGACTCAGAGCAATTATATATGGTTCACAAAAATAGTTGAACTGTGCGGGAATCGAACTCGGAACACGGAGTGAACTCGAAGCAAAAGTCTCAAAAGTAAACCCGAAATTAATGACGTGGACGTCAAAGGGTATCAAAATGTACCTATTTATTCTTGTTTCTTAAAAATACACAACTAAATACTTAAATAATGTTTACCGACAAAACAGATTGCGTTAATGTATTTAAAACCTGCTCCATTTTACGAGATAAGTACCAAAACATTAAGGACTTCAGCCTCTGGGTCTTGAGAAAATATTTAATTGTTTGCGCAACTTGCTATCGCAGACTTTTAATATTCCGGTAAGTTGCATTAATTATAGTATACAAAGCGTCAGTTTAGTTAGGCTTAATTTCTAAATTGCTCGAAAAATATAAATATCAAAGCAAATAATGTGTTTAGGCCCGGCGCCCACTATCGGTCGGCATCGCGATCGGTGCGGCTCAGTAGAGCTCGGGCACCTTATGGCGGCTTCGGGCATCTGAGAGCTGCCTCGGCAGTTGTAAGCACGCCTAAAGACGCCGTAGCTGATTTTGGGAAGCCACAGAATATTTCGGGCGGCAGAAACAACGCAGAGCAGTCGTAACGTTACGTGAAAACAGCGCGTGTGTATTTATAACGGTGGATTGGGACTTAGTTCTCATTCTTCATCTTGCTCAAGAAGAAGAGAACCTTGGATCCTTACGGCAAAGTAAAATATTTTGGGTGCTTACGGCTGCCGAGGCAGCCCGAAGTCGCCCGACGCAGCTCTCAGGCGCCCGAAGCCGCCGTAAAGCGACCGAGCTCTACCGAGCCGCACCGATGCCGACCGATAATGGGCGCTGGGCCTTAGAGATTATATTCATCGTGTCATTCGAAACACGTTCACTGCTGGATAAAAACCTTCCTCAAAGATATATAGTTACGCTTAGTAGATGGATTGGCGATAGACGAATGATGGTCATAGAACTTAGACGCTGCTGAATATTCTCTGGTAGATATTCCAGAGGGTCAACTTCTACGCTAAACACGGGATGAGATTGTGTGCTGATATTAAACCGTATAGATTTCCAACTGAAATCCTTTGTCTCTAAGTGGTCTTCTCATAATCAAGAAATTATACTCCGTGCTTCTTTAATCACACTAATATTATAAAGGCGAAAGTTTGAGTGTTTGACTGTGTGAGAGTGTATGTTTGTTACTTCTTCACGTCTAAACGACTGGGGCGATTTAAATAAAATTTGGTATGGAGTTAGCTTACACCCTGGATTAATACATAGGCTATAATTTATACAGTTTAATGAGGATAAAACCGCGGGGCGCAGCTAGTACTACATAAAACCTTTCGCTATGATTCTAATCTTTAAAAAAAAAGAAGAAAATATCTTGCCATACGAGAAGTCTCGGATAAACCATGAGGTTTGACCCCAATACATAACGTCCAATCTCACACAATCCACATATCAAAAATCTTTCAAAAATGTGAAAAACCATAACTAGACTGGCTAAAATTTAAAGCTATGACATTGAAATTTTTTTACAATGCATTATGTAATAATTTGGCAGTACAAGTGAGTGACAATGTTGATACACAAACACCCACACACATATACCTTCCCAGGTTAAAGATTTATGTACATCTCTATGGTTTTTTCGAGTGATTACATATTAATATTTATTTAGTTAAAAAAAACAATTGCCTCAATATTGGATCGAAAATTATCTTCAAGTAATATTCAAACTAAATATGTAGGAGCTTAATTGCCATGTACGATTTATTTGTGCAAAGCACGGACTAAATTTGCCCACGTATATTTAGCCCGTAATTTGCAAAAATAAATGTAAGCCCCTGAAAAATTACTCCTTGTTTTATCACATGGTCATACCGCGGGGTAAATTATGATTCTACCCCTCGCTAAGTAAACATTCACGTTTTATCTGTTTCCCTTTGCAGGAAACATGGTTGCCTGTTTGTTATATTCATCAAAATTATAACAATCTTTACGCATTAATCTTAACAAATATATTTAATGAAAATGCAAAATTCCCACTAGCGGTAATAAAATTTATTTCAATATTAAACTACTACTAACTGTGCCACTCGGTTTTACCCATGTTAAACTTTTTACATTATAGCCTTTGTGTTATTAGGATATATAAGCTATATTGCTATAAAGTTTCATCAAAATCCGTTCCGTTAGTTTTTGGGTAAAAGAGTAACAAACATCCATATCTCCATATACATCAATACTCATAAACTTACATTTATAATATTAGTAAGATGTGTTTCTGGCCGAATTTCAGCTACGGTGGCCCAAATCAACGGAGACTAGCCAATAACAAAACTAAACATAATTTTGGCCAACATCTTGTGGAAAAGTTGAATTGGAATTTTGGAATCACCAGTACACGTGACAATATTTCATATTTTTAACTAGCATGTATTATTGCGTTATTTAAAAGTAAATCCAAAACTAGGGCACCCATATTTTTCCTTTTTGCGAAATTATGAACTTTTCATTCATAATTTCAACTTTGAAATTCGATGTATTCTAAAAAGACGTAAGCGGCAACTGACGTCATACATACGGTGGAATAGCCATCGATCTTTGCTTTAATGTAACCCGTCAAAAAAAATCACTGTCTTGTCAAACTCGTTGGCGCCTAAACTTGTTTACGTTTGTTTAATGTTTTTAATTTCAAATAAAATTATAATCATCAATATTAAATTCGTTTCCAGTGTTATTATCCTTATTATTTTTCATTAAGTCACCATGAAAGTCTCGAAATTTAAAACCGTGAGTGACAATTGACAATTTAACATGTCTTGTTTGACATTAATGTTTTCGTTTAAAACATTTGAATGCTTAGGCAAAGGAAACTACCTCGTCCGCCGTATAATGGACGAAATCACACCTTTTTTAGTTTTTATTTTTATCCTCAGAAATGAAGAAATAAAAAAATATAAAAAATATATATTTGAACTCAGGATACAAAAATAAAGAAATGGTATTTTTGTTTTAGGGTGGTGTCAGTTTTGAAATGTTGTCAATTGCAAGAGCGTTCGACGAACGAGCAAAGTTACTGATCCTTTAGAAGACACTGCATTAGGCACTCCAGCAATTATAAGATCTGTTAAACAGGTGAAGGGTGGAACCAAAGTGGTTCGAATAGCAAACGCTGAATGACCAACCCATACGCAATGTCCCAATAGAAAGAACAAGCGTGGAAACTATTTGCTTAACCCAAGTACCCGTTACAGTAAAATTATAATAAGCTCTTCTAAATAGCTGCTGGATGGGTGTCGAACAAGACCGGCCATTGTGGAGATCCTTGAGGGAGGCCATTGTCCAGCAGTGGACATCTTACGGCTGATAGCATGATGATGACGAAATATTAGATATTCTCCAGTGTTTCATCTCCGTCTTTGTCTGTTCTTACGATCAGCAATATTAAATTACATCAATTAAAAAAGAAATCAGATTAAATACCGGCATTACCATATCCAGTATGCAGTTGTCCATGATGTATCTGCGGAACTTTTCGAGGAAGATCTTGCGCGTGGAGGGCACCATGTTTGTGCCATCAGTGTTTTCCAGGAGTAGGAGAATGTACTCCAGCTGTGGAGAATAATACGGTAAGAGTTTATAATATACCCAGCTCAATTTATTTATCTTTTAATATATGTACAGAGGCCAGCACATCAAGCTACCACAATCTGTAAAATTTTCCCAACAGAAAGTGAACCTTACGCTTATGTGATAAAATTGCAAATCTTTAAAAGACATTTGACAGATTGGGGTAGTTGGATTTACTGGCGTCTGTACTATGGAAACCAGATAACTGATATATGACATATACCACTTTTCTTTTGTAAATACATACTTATAAAAAAAAAATGACAGATTTGGGTAGTTGGATGTGCTAACGTCTGTACAGAAAAGTTGAATTTAGAAAGACAGAGATATGATTTCAAACAGATTCTACTTATTTTTAAAGAAACATCTTCCAGTATACTATATGAGATGTTGAAATATAGAAAGTAAAATATTTGTATGCTAATATACATCTATACAACAACTACACAAATATAAAATACAAAACATAAAATAATAAACTGCTTTAAAATACACATATCTAGGGCGAAGATAGGTGATATTTTTTTTTACCTTTATCGAATAGAGTGATGGTATTGCAAATGTTAGGAGGAAGAGTGTTCCAACAGCTTAAGTCTATAGAAGTGAAGGAAAGGAGAAGAAATTGGTTTTATGCGATGGGAATTCACGGCAGTTTAAGTGTGACCTACATTGAACGTTAGTCACTTGGGTGATTTTGTCTTAAAACATATTTTCAGTTTGAACTTCATAAGGCTTTTGTTATAAATTTAGATAGACATATTTATCTCTCATTTTAGGTACATATAATCTTAATCATAGCGCAAATGTAACAGTTTAATTGTAGACCTTTGAAAAACAAAAGCCTGCACAGGGTTCAGGTCC
This sequence comes from Pseudoips prasinana, assembly GCA_951640165.1. Lineage (NCBI taxonomy): Eukaryota > Metazoa > Arthropoda > Insecta > Lepidoptera > Nolidae > Pseudoips > Pseudoips prasinana. The sequence continues at coordinate 15,668,408 of OX621254.1, forward strand.
TATACGCCAAATCTCCAGCCAATCATCCTCTTAAACTAGTAAACTAAAAGACTATGAATGACAGGGAAATTCTCATAATTATGTCAATAATGTTTTTTCTTTGCCAAATCATAGACACGATAAGGATCAAGAGCCAATAATGTGTCACCAGCTAGCAATAGTCCCAATGCAACACGAATTATACCGGCAATTCGCAAATACTGCGTCTTACAAAATTAACTGCCAAATTTTCATGAGTTAGCTTGAGACTTTGAACATTGTAATATAGTCGCTGTAGTTATATATAGGGTATAGGCTGAGTAAATAGTCAAAGCTAATGTCAATAACATTTTAAAATTGATGTGGATACTCATCATACTTTAATATAAAAAAAACTTATATACGGCGGCCAATGGCAACGAAGACTACGTTATTGACCCGAAGACATTATAGTGCTAAAGTATGTGGGTAACCAGTGCTCCCCTATCTTTTCTTAAATTAGGTTTGAAGGTAATTTGACTTGCCAATCTCCAGACCCTGGGTTGCTGCCAGGAAATGAAGAGATATAGATAAGAAACGTAAAAGGAAAAAAGAAGAAGAATGATAGAGACTGTTCTCTTAACTATATAAAAAAAAAACATAGAAGTAAGCTAAGTAAGTAGAAGTCAAATATTCAATTTTGTACATCGTAACTTTAGAGGGTAAACATGGCTTAATTCTGACGCAAGAATTGCACGAATATTCTTACAGGCTAACGAGGCCCGACTTATATACTGAGTCGGAATACTTTGTGCGTTAATATGGACTACCTACTACTCTGCCAAGAAAGTACGGGAAAAGATCATTAATATACAAAATGTTTGTTATTCATCCAAATTTATTTTATCACCTTCAAAGTATGCTCCTTCAAAAACGATACACTTATGACAACGAATAATCCATTCATTAAAACATTTTATAAACGCTGCTTTCGGAATTGAGTTCAGTTCTCGCCGCGAATTCTCCTTTATGTCTTCTACCGATTGAAAACGGGTACCACGAAGTGGTAATTTGAGTTTAGGAAAAAGAAAGAAGTCAGCTGGAGCCATATCTGGTGAATATGGTGGTTGCTGGATGGTATTTGTTGAGTGTTTGGTCAAAAATTCGTTCACAATTATGGCCTTGTGCGAAGGCGTATTATTCTTTCCACAAATCTGGCCTTTTTCGTCGAATTTGCTGTCTTAAACGCCGCATAACGCTCAAATAATATTCTTTATTTACCGGTCGACCTTCCGGTAAGAATTTAGAGTGCACAACACCGCGATAGTCAAAGAAAACAGTCAACATGACTTTGACTTTTGATCGACTTTGGCGTGGTTCTTTCGGTTTCGGTTCAGTTGGAAGGCGCCACTCCGAAGCTTGTTGACTAGTTTGCATGTCAAACTCGTAAACCCACGTCTCGTCACCAGTAACAATGCGTTTCATGAATGTTGGGTCGGAATTGACTCGTTCTACCATGTCCTCAGCGACTTTCATGCGATTGAGTTTTTGGAGAAAATTCAGATCTTTTGGGACTAGCCGAGCGGCTACATGTTTCATACCCAAATGATTAGTTAAAATGGTACGAATCGACTCGTGAGATACAGAAAGTTCAGCGGCTATCTCTCTCAGAGTTGAATGAGGATTTTCAGTCACTATTTCCTTCACTTTTGCGAAGTTAACTTCAGTTGCAGACGTTGATGGCCTACCAGAGCGAGGCAAATCTTTCATCACATCTCGACCGCTTTTGAACGCTTTGAACCACTCATAAGCACGAGTTTTTGATAAAGTCGATTCACCGTAAGCGTTCTGTAACATTTTCAGTGACTCCGAACATGAAATTCCATTAGCGATGCAAAATTTAAGACAAACTCTTTGTTCGATATTTTTGTCCATTATGAAATTCGAAATACACACTATATATGATATTACTAAAACCAGCACTGTATTTAATATAAATAACAGATGCAACTCAAACTCCGCGCCAAAATGGAAAAAAATTGAATTTGGAAGCTTAAACAAATCATCCATTCTCATACTTTTTTGACTGAATTTACATTAAGACTTAAAAAGTAGGAATAGCGTATGACTTATGTTTACTTTGACTAAATGTTGCTTTTCTTCTTAGCGTGTCGATGGCAAACTATTTAAATTTTTGTGGCCCAGAACGTGGCCACACTCCTTGTGGAATTCTTAAAATCCTGCCATGAACATGTGGCAGAGCAGGCTGGGCATGATATTAGGTTGGCCATGGATTGAACTGCAATATGCACCGCCCTCCCACCCGCAAAAAATGCATATGCAAGAAGGACAATATACACAAGCAAATTACATGCGCCGGTATACTATGGTATGGCTAGGTATACCCTGTACAGTACAGTACCCTGTGTTTCAGTACTACACGGATCATTCTCAAGGGATGATAACTCATAGAGTGCTTGAATGCGACTCAGTGCTTAATTAAACTGTCAATGAACATTATCTTGAATGTTATGGATTTCTGTAAAGTAACGCTTGATTCCATTACTTGCGTTATTGTTCGCCTAACCAGGAAGTCACTAAATATGCCTCTGACTGACCTATGGAATATTTTACAGTTATTTTTGTCATACTTTAAATTATGCAATTGCAAACCAACTATATTGGATTTTGTGCCAAAACTCGCGCTTTCTGGCCTAGGCATGGAGCGGGTAAATTTGAAGACTATCTTGCAAGTTATGACAGTTTTGGCTAGCGGTTCCAAATAAATGGACTTAATACTTAAACTGCATCTTTGTTATGGCATAGTTTAATTAGAAATAGTTGTTATTCACAACGTAAAACGTGAGACAATCGAGAGGAAGAAGCGCGGACCGGGATTTTACTTTACCTTATCATACCCTGATTTTACTTTACTTTATCGTATAGGTAGTGTTCACCCTAGCGTCAGAGTTGTTTAAGCCACCTATTAGGCCTCTGACATGGCTTAATGACTGTTGCCTAATGGCTACAACAGGGACCGACTGCTTAACGTGCCCTCCGAAGCACGGAGACGCTCAGAAATCAAACCACTCTGGCGGTCACCCATCTAGGAACTGACCGTGAGCGTCGTTGCTTAACCTCACCAATGACTTACGGACCCGTGAGAGCATCTGGCTATGAGCGCCCCAAGATGAGGGGGATGGGAAGTATTGATATTCATACTTCACGTACAATAAATTATACGTGACGGACGTTCTAATATCTCTATTAAGTATTAAACATTATAGCATCATCCTAAGGAAAACCCGGGGCAGGCGAATATCACGACATGAATCTGTAGGATCCTTGTTTACTTTGTGGATTAACTACTATACGAGTGTTTATACTATGGTTTTAGTTCCTCGTATAACTTTATATGGGGTCACACAAATGGTTTAGCAGTGCGGAAATCGAAAAGTCGGTTAAATATACAATAACATTTCTACACATAAATAGAATATCATTTTGCAGACTAGATGTACACATGGCTTCACATCAAGCTATACATTTCCAGTATAAGTTGATCTTGCGTTGTATAGGATTTCCATACAATGACAGATCAGCTTATATTGAAAGTGTATCTATAGCTTGATATGTAGCCGTGTGTACAAACTGCCCCATTTCCTGTATAAAGTTGCCGATCAGCATCAATGCAAAAATTCTTTGTTATAAAGAATATAACGTCTCAACTCGGCAGATCCCTATGTGCAAAAATACACACCTATGCCCACTTGCAATTACACACACACACACACAAACTCAAACGAGCATGCCACACACACACGCAAATCGGTTGGATATTAATTAAAACAACCGTGTCACTCTTTTACGACTGAACACTAATATATAAAGTGACGACCACCATATGCCAAAAATGTATCATTCCCTGTTAATAACATCATATATATAATAAAGCTGAGGTTTACTATACTATGGTACGAGGTATATGTAAGCTTATATTATTATACCCTAGCAATACCCGGAGTATATACATACCTAACAATTAATGCCTTATGAAATGAAAAACGAAATGCCATCTTATTCGAGCTAGTGGCCTACGCCTTCGCATATTTAAGCCAAGTGGCAGTTTCTTGTCCGGTTTTTTTTTCTATCTGAGGGCGGCATACGAGCAAGTGGGTCACCTGATGGTAAGTGATCACCACCGCCCATGGACACTCGTAACACCACAGGAGGCACGAGTGCGATGCTGGCCTTTAAGAGTCAGCAAAGAAATGATGCTGAGCCTTCCCTCCCACCCCAATGAGCACTGGCGACCTTACTCACACTCGAAACACAACATTAAATTATTAATGTTATTATTAAGGAATGTTTTCTGTCGGAGGTATTTACCCAGTCGGGCTGCTCTTTGAGCGAATAAACACTGTGCTCTTCCTCTCTTAAATTGTCCGGCGAAGCAGTGAAAGGCTAACTGTTAACATAATAATAAAATAGGCCCACCTGGACTTGTTCCAATGGTGCAATAGCTTTCGTAATTTTCTCGCAATCTTCCCGGTACTGAGTTTCCAACGTGACGTCGTCTTGGGCTGACTTCATCAGTTTTGTTATCTTTTCTGTTGGACATTAGTTGATACTATTAAACGTAAGTGTAAGTAGTGATTACAAAGCTATCTTTGAATGTCTGATCTAGCTTAAGCAGAGCTCATTCTGTCCGTAATATCTAGGTTACCTAACATTGAGCGAGTTCATAAAATATGAGGATAGATTGTCGTTGGCCTTTTTTTATACAATGGCCGCACTTGGGAATCTAACCCCTGTGACCCCAAACTCCGAACAACTATTTATGCTTCGCACAAATAGTTATCCGGCGCGGGAATCGAACGCTTAATTTAACCTGCTTCTAACAAGAGAACCATAAATCTGAAAGCAATTCAGCTTAAGTAGAGCTCATGCTGTCCGTAATATCTAGGTTATGTAACACTGAGTGAGTGCATATGAGGATAAATCTGCCCTGCTTATTGCAAACGCAGTACTTGCAAAATGTCGGTTCGGAGATAAAAGCGATAAAGACATTTCTTTATATGTAATCAAGAAATCTCTGCTATATAACATTTAAAGTGTTATCTAAAAAAAGTAAGATAAAATGCTGAGTACTATATTTTCATCAACTTGCTGGGCTTGCGGGCATTACAGTGTCACTCAGACTAACAGCAGTACTTGCGTTTATTACTGCAAAATCCCCTAGCACGTGCTCATTACTGCGTGTGTAGTTAGCAATCGCCTTCAGTTTTCATGCCTGGTACTAGTTAAAATGTAGGTAAATTTAACTTCTGCCAAATACTTAAATGAGAAAGAGACGAATTTAAATAGAATGAAGGTAGGTATTAAAAAAATATTGACTGATGTCTCATACACTTTGCTTTGAGAATATTAATTAATAATACTTAAAGAAAAAATAACTAAAATAATAACATAATAATATCTAGGGACAATGTCACACAGATCATCCTAGCCCCAAACTAAGCAAAGCTTGTACTATGGGTACCAGGCGACGATATACATACTTATATAGATAGATAAATACTTAAATACGTAGAAAACATCCATGACTCAGAAAAAAATATTCGTGCTCATCGCACAAATATTTGCACTTACCGGGATTTGAACCCAGGACCACTAGCTTCGTAGGCAGGAGCACTACTAACTAGGCTACGATGACGGTAAAAAAATTAAAAAAAACCGTAATAAAAACTGAACTAAAAATGTGACAAACTAATGAACACAACAATTTATATCATTTCTCAATAACATTATCTTATTGAAACTAAAGAGGTTTCCTAAATCATAACAGCAATATTTTTTATAACCAACGTTTTAACACCTAAATAATATTTCTCAGACTCAAGAGTTCCTGTGTTGTACAAAATCAATGGAATCATTTTTAACGGAAAGATTTTCCAGTAAAGGCTTAAATCTGTTTTTTTATTATGTGATCAATTAACTTCTTTAATATACCTGTCTTTCTTGTTTGAGTTATCCCACGTGGCTAAGTACTTTAAAAATACCAACTAACTTTTTTGAGGATGTTTATTTCTTTCGTAACTCCATCGTGAGTATTGAACTAACATCAACATCGAATTTCTATGCACCTCGGCACGGGCAATATCTATTAAGTACATCATTTAATCATGATTTTATAATTTATATAGAGATTAATGATCCTCCGTAGTAGTTAGTCCGCAACATCCATGGATTTTACAGTCTATAAAATCAGGAAAATCATATATTTTTTTGCGTTTTGACGCTGACTCTCCACTTAATGGTAAAAACTGAATATAGACCTGGCCTGTATGGCCTGGTTGCTGGTGTACTTTATTATTATTTTTGTCGCAGCAATCAGAGCTATTGATTAATTATACTAATGATTTAAAAATTGCCCAATTTTTATATTTACGAGTGCAACTATTGGTTAAAATAGTAATTACACCGCAGTCACGTTTGCTTCCAAAAAAACCTCTATTATCACTTATAATATTTTCCTTCTTCCGGCTTGCTTCTTGGAGCGGTTACGATACGACAAAGACGTCCCCGTCCGCGAATAACCTCAACGCACTGCCTTGCTAGAGCAAAACACGGCACTATACTATGCGGCATCGGTACATGCTTAGCTTTCCCTCACTCTTGCTTCCCATAAATGCAGTACTGTATAATACTGCTTTAGGTTAAGCGTCGCAAGGGTAAGTTTTTTGTTATTCTGGCTACATTCACATGCAGTAATGGAGACTACTGCGTTTAGTTTTAACGGCACAAGAGTTTATCTTTGTTATTCTCGCTACACTCATACGCAGTAACGGTGAGTACTGCGTTTGGCTTTAGTTAGTATTCGTTGCAAAAAGGTAAATGCTAAATGCATATACAGTAAACGTAGCAAGTACTGCATAATCTTCTAGCACATGCTTAATGCTGCAGATTTTATTAACAAAAATAACATTTAGATGCAAGTACTGCGTTTCATGTTATATAAAGAAATGTGTTTCTAATAAGAAAAAACTAGTATATCAATTTTTTACGTATACGTATATCGTACGTCCTTGGGATGCCATTTTTGCAAAAAAGTGAAATACGCAAAAATGTCGATTACTGCAAGTGCAATTAGCAGGGCAGAAATTGTCACTGGGTAAAGACACTTAACTAAACTGCTTCTTCCTAGATTACTATAAAATGGACAACAGTCTAGCTTACACAGAACTAAGCCATCTGGGTAGCAAAAATATGACCACTCAATTAAAATTGTAAATTTATACTAATAATTTGCTATATATACCTATGTAGTTTTGAAATTTAATGTATACCTAATAAGAAAAGGAAAAGTTTGGTGTCTAATGTTAATCACAAAGTTTATACTCTAGTATTATTCACTCCATTCTGATCCGTAATATGAAGCTTTTAGGAAGAGGCAAGACAAAATTGGATCTTGTCAGCCACTTAACATAGCCCATTCATATTAAACTAAACGGTTTTCTTTTAATATAGATTATCTAAGTAATAACAAAAACTAAATAGTAAACGGATGTTGAATCAACCCAGGTTTTTAATAAATACATTCCAAATAAAAAACGAATGTATGCTTGGGTAAAATAAATAATTATTTTATTTATTTATTTGTGGACCTCCAGAAGAGGATACACACAATACAATGTCGTTCATTAAAAATAGGAAGTCACATTTGATAATTATTATTTTGAATACAGTATACAACTACATATATTACTTTTTCTCTGTTTAATTTTCCAAATGACGCTATAAGTAATCACTTCCAGAGCGTTTTATATAAAATTTTACATTGTAAGTAAATTTATTGGTCCATAAAATATTACTTACCTGCCCCCGTAGGTGCAAATGGAGATCTTCGTATGGTTCCTTTCTCAGTCATTTCTGTGAATAAATAATACATTGAAGACACATTGTTATTCTTTGTAACAACTTTTGCAACTCCATACGCAAAGACCTAAGATGATGAATGAGAACATTAGACTATTTTAGAAGTTGGGATTATTCGAATCGATTAGTACAATCAGAGGCTTGATTCTAGAGTACACAATTCATTCTATAAGCCTGAGTACATACCTTAGTTGACCCAGACATTATTGTAATAATAACAAACAAACAAGATTCTTATAATCTGTAGTAGGTACTCTATGCATACCTTCTCGGAAACAATTGTTTTTACGAGATTACAAAACCTCTTTTAATTATAAAGGGGTTTTCAATACGTTCGCGCGTATTTTGACAGCGCACAGCGGCCATCTTGACAAAATCGCTAGCTGTCAAATTTGGCATGAATACCGACATATCTTTTAGTCGTGAGTGTGAAATTACACCTTAGAACGCTACACGTTTCAACAATGCATAGAAATAGTTTAATATTATTATCAACAACTGTGCTCTATTCGCCTAAAGTTCCGTGCGATGCGTCCAATTTATAGCGTTTTTGGCCACAAATAAGTCAACTGTCAGATTGACTATGAAATGCAGTTACCAGTTATCCTTGGGTCTGTTTCTCCATTTACAGAGGTCGGCCGCTGCCACCAAGGCTTTCTGATCACGGTGCGTAAAACCTCGTCGTCAGGGCATTTCACATTCAGGAAGTTGTCAAATCTGTGGATTTTGGAAGAATTTGAGATATCTAGATCCAAATAAAATATTTATATAAACTATATAAGTACCCCGCAGGACAGGTTCAGCTTAATGCAGCCTAATGTTTAATAAAGTTCTATTTTATTATATTAAAGTCTTCTTTTTATTTATCCTTGTATCGCGGGGGCTTACACAAACATGCACTGAATTCCACTGACACAAAGATTACATTATTCACCAAAACTAAAAATAATTATTTACCACAAATAGTTGTCTAGTGCGGGAATCGATTGTTGGTTGCAATGTAGGTGTCGATGAAGAAATCACAACTACCTTTAACTAAAGTGAAATTTAAAAAAGTAAATTCACCTGAAAATGTAAATTCGCCAGATTTTCTCAAATTGTAGGCGGAAATATTAAGCAGTAAACCACAAACCACTCGAGCTTCGCGCGGGTAAACAGATCATATCTACCGATTTCCACCATGTTTTGATTGTATAATATGAAAAAAATAACGGTTATTTTGGCTAAATTAGAATATAAGACTAAGTCTCAAGATTTTTTTTCATAATGGTAATGATGAGTACTATAAATATATAAGACTTCATTTCATGTATAATCAATAGATTCCGTAGCGCGCCAAAAATGTTATCTATACAAATAAATAAAATTGGAGTGTCTGGTTATTTCAATATTACAAATTGAAATAACCGGTTTTTACTACATAAATATGAATATATATACGGTACATACACCAAAATAACATTTTTTACAATTTTTGTCTGTCTGTCTGTTTGTTCCGGCTAATCTCTGAAACGGCTGGACCGATTTTGACGGGACTTTTATTGGCAAGTAGCTGATGTAATAAGGAGTAACTTAGGCTACTTTTATTTTAGAAAAAGTCATTTATTTTACTAAAAAACAAAATTAACTACTTAACACGCGGACGAAGTCGCGGGCACAGCTAGTTAGGAATATATTTGATTTGAGTTACATTATTGTATTTTTTGTAAGGATTTCTATTTTATTTGAAAATAACATTCAGAAAATAAAACAGCCCATATTAATTGCTAATACTGAAGCTTTGTATAGGTAAAATATATTTTTTAAACAATTAAATAGTTTTGAGTTTACAAATTACAAACAAACATAATATACGGTTTCACTCTTTTAGAGTGCAATATTTATTATATTCTAAATGATCACCCTTCAGAGTGGATTCTTAATTATAAGCTTCAATCTAGTGAGTCAGTTATCTACAAAATGCATGAAAAACAAACATGGTTCACCTTTTATTTAGTCGAGTAAGTAAACACCCTGATTTATTAGACTGGGTGCTTAACATAAATACCTTAAGGAATAACAGTTTAGTACATTACGCACTCACAAAATTGAAGCACATAATGATCCACGCATTTATATTAACGTCACCCTTGAAGCTAGCAGAGTGGCCAAGCGTTTCGCGTAAAATTAAGCCCATTTTTTTTAAAGATACCGTTCTCTATATGGTTAAGTATCTTTTTTTTTATACGGCTGGTAGTGCCTACAAGTGCCACCCGCAAAAAGTGTCTACGGGTGGGTATGTCGGACTCGCACCGACTACACCTAACCTGCCGTGAACTTCTCTTGGCGCCTGATAGGGGTAGCCCCGGGAACGCGGATATGCTGCTCCAGTGCATGGTAATGTATCTGCGCGTGGGAACTTTACAAACACGTAATTAACGGACATACAAAATACTGAGACTCTAGGACCGCTTAGAAGACGCTCGTAACTAAACCACTTTGACGGTCACCCATAGACACGTGCCTAGATGCTTTACCTACCGACCATCTGCAGACCAGTGAGCGCCACGTGACGAGACGTGGTTGCTTAGTATGGGCCTCGTAAGAAGGCTTAAGGTCACCCGCAATGGAGAGGGCTATGCTCGGAGTATCCCTGCGCGATCGAATAAAAAACGTCGAAATCCGCAACGAAAACAAAGTAGCTGACATAGCCCAAAAAATTGCCAAACTGAAGTGGTAGTGAGCGGGGAACATAGCTCGTAGAATCGATGGCTGCTGGGCAGAAAGTTTCTCGAATGGTGACCACGCACCGGAAGACGCAGCGTGGGCAGGCCCCCTACAAGGTAGACTGACGATCTTGCAAGGGTCACGGGAAGCCGCTGGCTGCGGGCAGCCTGAGATCGGCCATTGAGGAGATCCTTGGGGGAGGCCTTTGTCCAGCAGTCGACGTCTTTCGGCTGATATGATGAGTGCTATGGACTAATCACAATAAAAATTGGGGATACCTCAACAATAATTAATTAAACTCGTAACTTCGTGTCCCGCACTGGAAAACTATTTGTGGGTCTCATAAGTCGTTGTCAGTGAGTAGAAGTGGGGAAAAAAATCTTTCGCTACAGAACTAGGTAACTGGTATACTATTTTTTTGTAAATACATACTTATATAGATAAATTACACCCAGACTCATACGGACGAACAGACATACGTACACAATTGCATATATGTGGGTGGGAATCGAACCACGCTAACGGTAAATTGCATAAAAATTGGTTATTTTTGGCCACAGTTTTTTTGTTGAATTTCACTTTTATACTCACTTTAATTCCTAATTAATTGCAATTGAATCCACGACCTCCGGCGAGGAAAGCAAGCAGTTTAGTCTGTATGAGTCCGACATCATTTGGGGAAATCCACCATGAACGTCATGCCAACAGGGCGTGGTTGGTAAATGCTTGCCTTACAGATAGGCAGGACTGGCAGGACAGATATTTATGTGCATGAACATGTTGGTTTGTCCTGAGTCTGGGTGTAATTATCTATACAAGTATGTATTTATAAAAGAAAAGTAGTAAATGTAATATATCAGTTATCTGGTTTCCATAGTACAAGCTCTGCTTAGTTTGGGATCAGATGGCCGTGTGTGAACAATGTCCATGAATAATATCCCGTCAATATTCCAAGGTGACGGGGAAGGATGCGTCATGGATACCCATCCATGACGCATCCTTTAAGATAAAGGAAGTGGAAAAAAGGAGACTATCTTGAATGAGCAGTTTAGTCTAATTTGGATTATTCTACACTAGCTGTGCCCCGCGGTTTTACCCGCGTTAAATTTTATAAATTATCACAGATCCTCCCCCGTAGGTGTTAGCGTATATGTTGATCTGACCTCTTAGTAATATTCGTGCAAAATTTGAAGTAAATTCATGAAGTAATTTTTGAGTTTTGCCCGCACATACATACAGACAAACAGACAAAAATTATAAAAACTATATTTTTGGCTTCGATATCGTTTTTGAATATTTTTATTAAATCATAGTTTTTATTATTAACTATGATTTCTTATTACTTTTAGCATTTTAAACATGCTATACTGAAAACAATGTTTCAGAAATCTTTAAAATGAATTGTATAAATTTAAGTGCGGGTGGGAATCGAACCCACGACCACGGGGATCCGGCCCATGTGCGTTAACCGCTCCGCCACCGCACCAGGTACTGAACACTTCAAATTTATACAACCCATTCGTTCGATATTTCTTAACGCATTTAAGTCGCTTTTAACGCCATCTTACCGAAACCTACACGGCTAACAACGGCTGGAATGCCAATACTTAGATCGGACAATTCCAACAGATGGCGCTTTTTAAATTATTCATTTTTGAATATTTTTATTAAATCATAGTTTTTATTATTAACTATGATTTCTTATTACTTTTAGCATTTTAAACATGCTATACTGAAAACAATGTTTCAGAAATCTTTAAAATGAATTGTATAAATTTAAGTGCGGGTGGGAATCGAACCCACGACCACGGGGATCCGGCCCATGTGCGTTAACCGCTCCGCCACCGCACCAGGTACTGAACACTTCAAATTTATACAACCCATTCGTTCGATATTTCTTAACGCATTTAAGTCGCTTTTAACGCCATCTTACCGAAACCTACACGGCTAACAACGGCTGGAATGCCAATACTTAGATCGGACAATTCCAACAGATGGCGCTTTTTAAATTATTCATTTTTGAATATTTTTATTAAATCATAGTTTTTATTATTAACTATGATTTCTTATTACTTTTAGCATTTTAAACATGCTATACTGAAAACAATGTTTCAGAAATCTTTAAAATGAATTGTATAAATTTAAGTGCGGGTGGGAATCGAACCCACGACCACGGGGATCCGGCCCATGTGCGTTAACCGCTCCGCCACCGCACCAGGTACTGAACACTTCAAATTTATACAACCCATTCGTTCGATATTTCTTAACGCATTTAAGTCGCTTTTAACGCCATCTTACCGAAACCTACACGGCTAACAACGGCTGGAATGCCAATACTTAGATCGGACAATTCCAACAGATGGCGCTTTTTAAATTATTCATTTTTGAATATTTTTATTAAATCATAGTTTTTATTATTAACTATGATTTCTTATTACTTTTAGCATTTTAAACATGCTATACTGAAAACAATGTTTCAGAAATCTTTAAAATGAATTGTATAAATTTAAGTGCGGGTGGGAATCGAACCCACGACCACGGGGATCCGGCCCATGTGCGTTAACCGCTCCGCCACCGCACCAGGTACTGAACACTTCAAATTTATACAACCCATTCGTTCGATATTTCTTAACGCATTTAAGTCGCTTTTAACGCCATCTTACCGAAACCTACACGGCTAACAACGGCTGGAATGCCAATACTTAGATCGGACAATTCCAACAGATGGCGCTTTTTAAATTATTCATTTTTGAATATTTTTATTAAATCATAGTTTTTATTATTAACTATGATTTCTTATTACTTTTAGCATTTTAAACATGCTATACTGAAAACAATGTTTCAGAAATCTTTAAAATGAATTGTATAAATTTAAGTGCGGGTGGGAATCGAACCCACGACCACGGGGATCCGGCCCATGTGCGTTAACCGCTCCGCCACCGCACCAGGTACTGAACACTTCAAATTTATACAACCCATTCGTTCGATATTTCTTAACGCATTTGAAGTGTTCAGTACCTGGTGCGGTGGCGGAGCGGTTAACGCACATGGGCCGGATCCCCGTGGTCGTGGGTTCGATTCCCACCCGCACTTAAATTTATACAATTCATTTTAAAGATTTCTGAAACATTGTTTTCAGTATAGCATGTTTAAAATGCTAAAAGTAATAAGAAATCATAGTTAATAATAAAAACTATGATTTAATAAAAATATTCAAAAATGAATAATTTAAAAAGCGCCATCTGTTGGAATTGTCCGATCTAAGTATTGGCATTCCAGCCGTTGTTAGCCGTGTAGGTTTCGGTAAGATGGCGTTAAAAGCGACTTAAATGCGTTAAGAAATATCGAACGAATGGGTTGTATAAATTTGAAGTGTTCAGTACCTGGTGCGGTGGCGGAGCGGTTAACGCACATGGGCCGGATCCCCGTGGTCGTGGGTTCGATTCCCACCCGCACTTAAATTTATACAATTCATTTTAAAGATTTCTGAAACATTGTTTTCAGTATAGCATGTTTAAAATGCTAAAAGTAATAAGAAATCATAGTTAATAATAAAAACTATGATTTAATAAAAATATTCAAAAATGAATAATTTAAAAAGCGCCATCTGTTGGAATTGTCCGATCTAAGTATTGGCATTCCAGCCGTTGTTAGCCGTGTAGGTTTCGGTAAGATGGCGTTAAAAGCGACTTAAATGCGTTAAGAAATATCGAACGAATGGGTTGTATAAATTTGAAGTGTTCAGTACCTGGTGCGGTGGCGGAGCGGTTAACGCACATGGGCCGGATCCCCGTGGTCGTGGGTTCGATTCCCACCCGCACTTAAATTTATACAATTCATTTTAAAGATTTCTGAAACATTGTTTTCAGTATAGCATGTTTAAAATGCTAAAAGTAATAAGAAATCATAGTTAATAATAAAAACTATGATTTAATAAAAATATTCAAAAATGAATAATTTAAAAAGCGCCATCTGTTGGAATTGTCCGATCTAAGTATTGGCATTCCAGCCGTTGTTAGCCGTGTAGGTTTCGGTAAGATGGCGTTAAAAGCGACTTAAATGCGTTAAGAAATATCGAACGAATGGGTTGTATAAATTTGAAGTGTTCAGTACCTGGTGCGGTGGCGGAGCGGTTAACGCACATGGGCCGGATCCCCGTGGTCGTGGGTTCGATTCCCACCCGCACTTAAATTTATACAATTCATTTTAAAGATTTCTGAAACATTCGATATCGTTTATAGATCACGTACCAAGTATCCTTTTTCAAAAATATTCAATGTATAATTTTGACTTTGCTACGATTTTATTATATGTATAAGATTGTTCTCAATATTAAACGGTAAAATAGAAGTTCCTAACGTGATTTTATTGAAGAACACGTATTTGACGAGGTGGTGTCTTGTTTCTAGATGCTGCATCAGTCCGCAAAGTACGTACACACCTTCGATTTGTTGATTGAAAGACATATCCTGAAATAAAAATTGACAACATTCACATTAGCACTTAGACTTTAGATGGGTGACCATTAAAGCTGTCCCGGTTGTGGTCATTATTCAACGGTAGATAAGCCATGTCAGAGGCCTACTGGCACAACTATTCTAGAACAACTTGAACAAATATTCTAGGGTAACCACTGGCCATACGGTAAAGAAGAAAGCCGCGATTAAAACCTAGTAGCAATAAATTTCGTTTTCGGTACGTAGGTACCTATGTATTTATTTATTTATTGGACAAAACTTAATTCTACCATTACAGGGAACCTAATGCGATACAAAAGTTACAATTCAATTGCGTATTATGTACATTTCTAAACAACTAATAACATACAATCAAATAAGCCGCCCTTGTGAAGTCGTTCAGTGAGCAAGCGAATAAGTCTACTATTCCAGCGACCTGGTTGAGCGTGCGCAGAGCGCGAGTCATTGGCGCTTGTTGCAACAAGTTAGTGCGTGCAGTGGGTACCGTCAGCAACGGCGCGTCGTCGCCGCCGCCCCAAGTAACCATCCGGCACACAAAGCTGAAGTGTTTGCAGGGGGCAGATCAGAAGTACCCTAAACCGACGAGCATGTATGAACAATATAATGACAGTAATCGAGGCAAAAGAGGTGTGCAAAGATCGTGACAAATGGAAATCCGTTGTCTCTGCCTACCCCTCTGGGAAACAGGCGTGAGTCTATGTATGTATTTGATACCTTTTGGTGGGATGTCTACTGTCCACAATCATTCGCGAAACCATGGTCACGCCCGGGCTACGTCGTCACAGATACGGGCTCCACGCAAACCGCATACCGCGCACCGCGCTTGCTATTAGCAAAACATCGATGATCGCATGCGTATTTCGCGATATCGTCATATTGTTTTCATCGGTAATTGGGTTTATTAGTGCCCCTTATTCATAATACTAGCTGTGCCCAGCGGTTTTACCCGCGTTAAACTTTATAAATTATCACAGATCCTCCCCTGTAGGTGATAATTTGTAGCCTATATGTTGACCCGACTTCTTAGTAATATTCATGCAAAAGTTTAAGTAAATCCATGCAGTACTTTTTAAGTTTAGTCCGGACATACATACAGACAAATAGACAAAAATTCTAAGCACTATATTTTTGGCTTCGATGTCGATTGTAGATCACGCCCCAAGTATCCTTTTAATAAATAATTAATGTACAGTTTTGACTCTCCTACGATTTTATTATATTATTATGTATATAGATTATTATATCCACCAATTTCAATAACGGTAGTGCTGTGTAAGTTAATTTTGTGTTTAGGATCTGTTTATAAACTTGATCATCACAACATCAAACGAAATCCACTGCTGTTCAAAAGCCTCCCCAACAATAATATTGGGGGGATATGCCATAATCGCCACGCTTTACGAACGGATTGGTGATCCCAGTATGATGGACAGTACTCAGAAAGAAGCTGCTGCCTGTCTTCTGGTAGATATTCCCCTGGTCCACTACGTCCCCCACGAGATGAGATGGGTTGATGATATTCTGATTTTTGGTTGATAGCACGCACAAATAAGAGCCCTATATAGCGAGGCTCCTGCAATGGGGCATCTATTGCCGTGTGTGATATTTAGAAGAACCTAACCTTGTCTTGTAGTAGATTTCAGACCAATGTCTTAATAGAACATAGTCGAAGTTTAGCGCAAAAGTGGTTGTTAGTTTCTTAGATGTATAGTTATGGTAATACGAGCTGGTGTCAGAATAAACCCTCGTGAAAATCTCAAGCTTAAAATGGAGATCACAGGTTCACACAAATATTAATACATTTTCGGATCCATCTAGAACCCGTTTCAAACGGGAGCAAAATTTCCATAAGTAGTTCGATTTACTACGATTTCATGTGTAGTTTTTGCCTCGGTATTGCACTCGGCTTTAAACTACTTTTGGCAGTAAAGCACCATGATAGGCGTCTTTTGCAATTGGTTTGCAACATTCAAACATGTTTTCGAGGTTACCACGAACAAATGACATAAATCTTTCTAAAATGAGTTTACTAGTATGAAAAAGTGCATTAAATCTAAGTATGCTTTGAGAAGAAGTACATTTATTTTAGGCCAGTCATATTATTATTTTTCCTTTGTTCTGGAAGTGTTAGTTTATAGTAGTTTTAGTGCATCCAACTTACAAATAATTTAATTGTTTTTGTGAACTAAACTACCCCGCTGTTTTACCCACGTTAAACTTTATAAATTATCGCCTATGTATTATTCGGATATATAAGCTATATTAATAAAACCAATTATTATTAAAAAGTATAAGTATGTAAGAAAATTCAAAATGGCATCCACTTAGTAGTATGATAATAACTAAATAAATATGGAAAAGTTATAAGGTTAAAGAGTTCGACCCCGTTAAAATAATACGCTTTTCTTTAAAAAAACTATTGATACCAGTTACTAAACTAAATAAAATATAAACCAAAACACCGACTTTAAAACTAACTAAAAAGTAACTCTATATAAGAGAATGATTCTATAGGGCATCTACTTAATAGTGTTGTAACTGATTACAAATTCTAATATTAAATTTAACAGTCGAATTAAAAGGTGGTACCCCGTTGAAATATCACCCTTTTCTTAGTTTTCACTGATATCTGTTCAAAGTTTCATAGATACCAGTCACTAAAAGTAATAAAATAAAGCAGACCACTGATTTAAAACCAACTAAAAAGTATAAGTAAGAAAATTTATTCTAAATGGCATCTACTTTATATTAGTTCGTGTGATAAAGTCTAAATAGACTCTTGATCAAAAATATGTTTGTTCGTAAATAAATAACATAGTAGATATGCGTGCGAGGATATCTTACGAACACCTACATATGTATAAATTATATTTTATTTATTTACTTATTTGTGAAAGATTTAAATTGGCCATCTTTTTTTTTATTAATCCTAAATAATTGTAAGTTACCTGTTACCTGTAAGTTTTCGAAAGCTGAAAATAAAATAAAATAAAATAAAATAATACTATAGTTATTTAATTAACTTAAATACCTGTGTCACCAAATCGAACAGCAGACACTCCCTGACCACACAATGTTCAAGAATATCGCACAGCGCCGACTCATCTAGAAAGGTCCACAATAGGTCCATCATTAGACAAAGCCGAGCCTGCGGTTGCGCAAGCAGTTTGGATGATAGATCAGTCTGAAAATAATATGTAATAAATAGATAAGTAATGGAATCAGGCGTTACTTTGCGGAAATCCATAACAATCAAAATACAAAATCAATATTTAGTGTTAATTCCGCTAATTGTCAGTTTAATCATGCTGGGATGCAATTTGCACCGCCCTCCCGCCCGCAAAAACGTGCACATGCAAGAAGGACAATATAAAAAGCAAATTACATGCGCCAGTACGATACCCAACACGTGTTTCGGTCCTCCACGGACCATTCTCAAGGGCTGCTAACTCGTCGAGTGCTCTTTTATATACTACCAACCGCATGGACAATTATTTCTAACTACCCCCAAATATTCGTAGTAAAGGAGATGAAACTAAATTTGTTTGGTCATTCAACAATGCAAAACTATTACTGCTATGTTTTAATATTTCTAATTGTTCTAACACACATAACCGGAAACTTTTATCACAACTATGTAAAATATTATACGTATTATTGTCGCCCAAGGAATGGCCAGTTTCAATTAAATGTTTGGCGTAATGAGATTTATCAGGATAATTATCAGGATAATGATGTCATCCAGGGTGACGATTTTGAATGCCTTGATTCTGATCCCACCAAAAAGTTTACGATTGAGTTAAAAGATGCTATTAAGGGTACGTCTTACATCTCTCCAGATCAATTAAAAAATATTATCCCCATGAACCCACGATCACCTGTTTTGTATGGGTTGCCAAAAACTCATAAAGAAAACGTTCCTATTCGCCCTGTTGTCTCTCATATTGGTGCCCCCTCGTATAATTTAGCCAAACATCTTAACGTCCTTTTAAGTAAAAAAGCATTCTTTCAACCTCAATTCAGTTTAAAAAATAGTTTAGACTTAATTTCAAAAATTAAAGATACTCAAATTCCATCTTCCGCTAAGTTACTGTCCCTAGATGTTGATAGTCTATTTACCAATATCCCTCATGAGGAATGTTTACATATTCTGGGTGAACACTTTGAGAGACAACGGTTACATCCTGGAGAGATGTATGATCTACTTAAACTCACAAAAATATGCATGCAACAAAATTATTTTCGTTTTAACAATCAATATTACCGCCAAAAGGAAGGGTTGGCCATGGGTTCACCGTTAAGTCCACTAATGGCAGAGATATTTATGGATAATTTTGAACGTAGATATATAGTGGGCGAACCAAACATTTCATTTTATTATAGATACGTTGATGACATAATAATCTGTTGGTCTGGTACCAAACGTCAAATTGATTCATTTGTTACTAAATTAAATAATCTCCACCCTAAAATAAAATTTAAATTGGAATTAGAATCACAAAAATCCCTTAATTTTCTTGACCTCACCATCACTAATGTCCATAATAAATTGGAATTTCAAATATATCGGAAACCAACACATACCGATATGGCTATTCCAGCTTCATCATGTCACCCCAATCAACATAAACTAGCTGCCTTCCGCAGCTATGTTCATAGGTTAATGTCGGTCCCCTTGTCTAATGAGAATTACATAAAAGAACTTAATATTCTTTATGAAATCGCGTTATCAAACGGTTATCCAAAATCTATTATTGATAATTTGATTAAAAATAATCAGAGATGTAGGGTTCGCTCTTTACTGTATGCATGCCCCCCTGACCGTATTAACAAATATGTTGGTAGTCTGACCTATATGGGCCCAATTTCAGATAGAATTGCCAATTTACTGCGTAAAAATAATATTCACGTTGCATTTCGGACGGACCAAACCATACGACGTCTTTGTAATGGAAAAGATAATTTGGAAAATTGCAAGAAATCCGGCGTGTATAGGTTGGTCTGCGATGATTGTGACGCGGTATATATAGGTCAGACAGGCCGAAATTTTGAAATACGGTATAAAGAGCATGTAGCTGCTTATAGGAATGGCCATCCTGATAAATCTCATTACGCCAAACATTTAATTGAAACTGGCCATTCCTTGGGCGACAATAATACGTATAATATTTTACATAGTTGTGATAAATGTTTCCGGTTATGTGTGTTAGAACAATTAGAAATATTAAAACATAGCAGTAATAGTTTTGCATTGTTGAATGACCAAACAAATTTAGTTTCATCTCCTTTACTACGAATATTTGGGGGTAGTTAGAAATAATTGTCCATGCGGTTGGTAGTATATAAAAGAGCGCTCGCCTCGTTGGCTTTTAGTCTCCTTCGAGCACTCGACGAGTTAGCAGCCCTTGAGAATGGTCCGTGGAGGACCGAAACACGTGTTGGGTATCGTACTGGCGCATGTAATTTGCTTTTTATATTGTCCTTCTTGCATGTGCACGTTTTTGCGGGCGGGAGGGCGGTGCAAATTGCATCCCAGCATGATTAAACTGACAATTAGCGGAATTAACACTAAATATTGATTTTGTATTTTGATGTAATAAATAGTTTTAAAAATATTTTATTTATCTTATCACCAAGACCAGCTATTGTGGAGATCTTTGTGGTAAGATTGGGGGAGGTCTTTGTCTATATGATCTCATCATCGAGTAGGTAAACCTAAAAACCTAATTTGATTACGTCACTTCGTTCTTGCTCGTATCCAAGTACAGGTCAAAATAGAGTGAGCAGAACACTATCTGTAATATAAATGAAACTACAAAAACCGGGGTGAATATACAACATGTAACTTAATTAACGCACATCCTGAAAATAGTTTGTTCAGAATCGTATACTGAATCGATTTATAGCATTTTTAATAATGGTAATTTTTTATTCCAAAATAATTAAAACTACGAAAATGATTGTCAATATTAACCCTGTACAGTCAAAACAAATTGAAATGTACCGTAAGTCAAATTAATAAGATTTTTAAAATCGCAGTTTTATTTGCATTCATATAAATTCCATCATTCAATTCAAACTAAAGAAAAATAAACTTTATTCCAAGAAACAAATTTATTAAATTACAATGCATATACATGTTGAATAATAAATTCAGTGTATGTATTATGATTACAACATAGTATTCTAATTAGGGTGTTTGATGGTGTGCGTTAATTACGTTACATGTTGTATAATATGATATCATTAATAATGAAAAAAATATAATCTTTATGACAAACCGAATAGAATAAAGTTTTTGGTAATCACATATTATAACAAGAACTAGCTGTGCACCGCGGTTTCACCTGCGTTAAACTTTATAAATTATAGCCTATGTGTTATTCGAATATATAATATATTTATCACAGTTCCTTAGTATAATTTATTTGTTGCACTACTGTTTACTTTCAGTTCCTATCCATCCAAAGGTTGTCTGGAAGAGATCGCTTAAGGCGATAAGACCGCCCATTGTACCTTATGTTCTTTATATTATATCCGATGTATTTTCTTTCCGCCTGAGTATGTACAATAAAGAGTATTCTATCGTTCTATAAGCTATATTACTACAAAGTTTCATCAAAACCGGTTCCGTAGTTTTGGCGTGAAATGGTAACAAACATCCATACTCACAAACTCTCGCATTTATAATATTAGTAGGATTAAAATTGAGTTGTAATTTTTCGAGATGCTTCAAGCATTTTATAAAGATATTTTTTCTATAGAGCTTAAGCACACGAATCTTATTTTGGGAGTAACTTTAGCGTTTATGTTTTTGAACAAGATGAATCTCGCTAGTTCCACGTACCACTGACTTATCAAATTCATGTGTGTATTAGAAATTATTAATCTCGTATTGAAAACGGTGATAGAAAGCATGTTTAGGAAAACTGTAAGCTTGAGAGTTCTCCAAAATGTTCTTAATCTTCTTCTTCTTCTTATCGTATGGGCAGTGGTTACCCTGGTGTCAGAGTTGTTCAAGCCGCCCAGTAGGCCTCTGCCATGGCTTAAGGAATGTTGCCTAATGACTACAACCGGGATCGACAACTTAACGTGCCCGCCGAAGCACGGAGACGCTCAGAAATTAAACCACTTTGGTGGTCCCCCATCTGTGGACTGACCGCGATCCTAGTTGCTTAACTCGCCGATCGCTACTGACCGGTGAGTGCATCTAGCTATGTTCTTAATGATGTGCTAAGTCTCAGCCAACCTGTTCTAAACCTTGATTATGGCCTATACCCTCTCATTCTGATTCTAGGCCCTTGGCCTGTAGTGGGGCAGTAATAGTGTGCCGAGCGGTGGGTCCGGGGATTTGAAAAGAAACTAAGAGTTTGCAAAGGAACTTTTACTGGCGTCGACAGTGACAGTTGGATCACGGAACACACACGTACATAAATTACCAAAGTTAAAGTCCCGACGTACACGGCACACTTCACACTGTGGAAGTAACACTTGGTACTGTTTACTGTCACTGATCACATGCACTTGTTCTGTTTTCCACTTAGATTTCATCTTACTTAGAGTTCTGCTTTAACATTCCGCTTATATACCCCTAAATTGTTCTAAATTTCAAATATTTCGAAAGTTATATTTTTCTTTCGATATTGTTTGCCTATATGAGAGATAAATCGTAATGTTTCTGTCATTGCATTTACCTATCATCTCTTCTTTTCTTATTCTGGAACCATCTATTGTCAATTTTTGCTTTAAGAATTCATCAACAATCTTTTTTTGTTCTGGTATTATCTAGAACAGTCTAGCTATGAAACAAAAGCCACCAAAATCCCTTACTGGTACATACGACTCAACATCAAGCTATACATTTCCAGTATAAGCTGATCTTGCGTTGTATAGGAGTTCTATACAATGATCAGCTTATATTGGAAATGTATAGCTTGATATGTAGCCGTGTGTACTAGGGTTCGAGGCCCGAACTAGATAATAGGTTGCATAATATATACATCCCTTACTATCAAGACAGTCTTATACTTGTTTACCGACTAAGTTATATAAAAATGGGTAAAGCCTCTACCCATTTCTTCTTTTTTCTTAAAATAGATACTACTATCGATTCATTCAATAATATATTGTCTGGCTTTGTTTGTGGCTAACCTAAACTGAGATAGATGTTCTAAAAACAGATCCCAAGGAGAAATAAGATTTTTCTTCATCTAACTTCACGACTTATCGCAGTGACAGGCCATTTATACCTATCTTTATATCGGCGTAGGAGGATGGACGTCAAAGATTACACTTTTACCTATACTAGTATAAAAGTGTTTAGGCTATACTTCAAAATTGGCAAACAAGCATCCGGCCATGTCTTGGTAAGCGATCACTAAATTTACACGTTCTCTTTTTGAAATTAAATTAAATGGCTACCATTGAATTTTTCAAAAAGAGAACTCAGCTGTGTGTTGACGGCGACGAATATTAGAATATCTAGTGATATTCTGATATTACCCATATCATCCCATGGGTGGCGTAGAAGTCGACCCGAGGGAATATCTACCAGAGGATGGGTAGCAACTTCCTTCTGTGTACTATGCCCATCTTACTGCGATCACCAACCCGTACGCCAAGCCTGGCGTTTATGGCATATCTCCCCAAGATGAATTTTGGGGGAGGCTTGGCCTGCAGTGGACTTTTTTCAGCTGTGATGATGATGATGACTTGTTTTACCGAGGGCAACATTTCGACTTTTTGATTCACTCTTTTGTTTTGTATATTTGTTCAAGCCGTTTAGCAAATAAGAATACAAAGTGGCTCGCGCCTGAAGTCATCCATTTTCGGCATGAGATGAGATGTTTTTAGGGACTTTTTTTGCAATTGCCCCTATGTTAATACGCGAAGACGGGAGCCGCTTGCCTGATCGAATGGCGCATTTCATCGATACTATAAGAAATTAATAACCTTTAAATAAAATAGCCTATAATTGTCCCACTGCAGGGAAAGAGCCTCCTCTTACAATGGGAGGAGATAAACCATAGACTTCACATGCCATCAAGAACACTTTGTTTAACTCTCAGACATGCAGGTTTCCTCCCGTTGTTTTGATTCACTTTTTTAAGTATGAGGTTATTATTTTATAATATGCACATACATTCGAATATTCAGTGGTATGCCTTGAAATTGCGGCTATCCAAAACAACTAGGGAGATTAGCGCAGGACCGATTTATCTTCGTGCTTCCTGAGACACGACCGTCAGTCATGCTCAACATAATATATCTGATAACACCCCAACGGTGTCGTGCTCAACAGATTATGAAAGTGAGTTAAATAAAGTAGAAATGCATGTAATCGTATTAATTATATATAAAATCATCAGGCTGTATTAATACCTAAGATAATACTCGTAATAGTTTATTACTAAATGATTTAAACAATTCTAAAGTGAAAACTTCTTCAGGCGCGTTGAGCACATTTAGGGCGAACAAAAATCTTGGAACTCGCGTCACCTTCACCGAACGTTTTGAGCAGCTACATGTCTTAAACCGAGACGACTAACTCCACAATCCAACGGTCTAACAACTAAGCTATCTCGTACTTTTCGGAGCAATTTAAATATCAAAGTATGTACCAAAAACCGGTGTGCGAGTCGGACTCGCGCACGAATGGTTATACCTATAAAAACGTTTGTTGTATGGGAACCCCCTTAAATATTTATTTTATTTTATTATTAAGTATTTTTTATTATAGCAGCAACAGAAATACATCATCTGTGAAAATTTCAACTGTCTAACTAGCACGGTTCATGAGATACAGCCTGGTGACAGACGGACAGACAGATAGACAGAGAAGTCTTAGTAATAGGGTCCCATTTTACTCTTTGGGTACGGAACCCTCAAAATCAATATTGCCTCCAAAAACTTCTTCAAACTGACTACTATTCTCCTTAGACTGTGGTAGGAGTCACGCGTTTATAAATAGCTTCGTATTATTACCCCAAAATTCGTTAGCCACATAACCTAGAAGCTATGATATATGAGCTAAACTAACTCCAGAATATACCGCCATTTATCATATCCGTATAAACAAGAGGTTAATTCCGCAGCTTTGAAATAACACAAACAGTTAATCTGGCCGTGAATATGTAATATTCAGTTGAGGAAATTAACCTGATCTTGACCCGTGTAAGTTTTAGTTGACTTGACTTAATGTATTTGTATGTTTTTGCATGTATTTAGGCGGGGCGCATAGCTCGTAGAACCGATGGCCGTTGGGGCAGAAAGCTTCTTGAGTGGCGACCACGAACCGGAAGACGCAGCGTGGGCAGGCCCCCTACAAGATGGACCGATGATCTTGTGCGGGTCGCTGGAAACTGCTGGATGCGAATAGCTCAAGACCGGCAATTGTGGAGATTTTTGGGGGAGGCCTTTGTCTTTCGGCTGATATGATGATGATGATGATGATGAATGTATTTGGTCGCCAACTCGCATGCCAAGCGCGGTGACTACGGCAAACCACTCCACATGGCAATGTTTTAGTAACCTTTGGCAGTGGCCTATCCAACAGTGGACGAAATCAGGCTGATGATGAAGAGCAATGCATTCATCATGTCAGCCAAAGTACGTCCACTGCTGGACAAAAGCCTCCCAAAGGATGGGGGGATGTGCCATAATCGCCACGCTTGGCAGACGGGCGGGGGACGGGCGAACGAGCAATCACACTAATAATATAAAGGCGTAAGTTTGTGAGTGTGTGAATATGTATGTTTGTTACTTCTTCACGTCTGAACGGCTGGAGTGATTTTAATAAAATTTGGTATGGAGTTAGCTGATACCCTGGATTATAGGTCATAATTTATAGTTTCACGCGGGTAAAACCGCGGGGCACAGCTAGTGCACTATAAAACATACAATTTGAGCGATTCAATTTTAAACTAGAAAAGATAAGATAAGATAATTATTTATTTCTCACCACAATATTAATAATTACAAAACAAAACTTTATATGGTAAGAGTAATAAGTGTACAGTATTTATCTTGTCAGGTTTCTTTTTTAATTACTTAACACGTACAAGTATTTATTAACCATTTTACCGTAAAGAAGTCATTAAAGTCGTAAGTACTACTTAGATTTTTCTTCGTAAACTTATCACTTTAAGTATTTACCAACCATGTTCCGATAGTTACAGGTAAAGTGTGTTTAGGAAAAGCTTAACCTTTAGGCCTTAAACTACGTTACGAGGACGCAAGCGCGGGTCCATACAAAAGTGCCCCGTTGCGGGACCCCGCGCGGGCACCCCGGACGGGCATGATGCGCGGGCGCGGGGCCCGTCGCCCCGCGACGGGAGCACGCACGGAGAAAGTATGTCTCTTGAGACAGAAAGAGTGATTATAGAAGTACAGTGTCGCTCTACGATATGGGATCAATCAAACGTAACGTACTAGCAACACCGCATAAGCCGGGTTTGCGACGGATGACCTCCGCGCGGGTCCCCGCGCGTATCCCGTACCGGGTATCTGTCCGGGCGCCCGCGTAACGTAGTTTAAGGCCTTAATCAGACTATGGACTATACGAGGCCACATTAGTTTCAATTTTATCACTTTACAATAAGGTCCAAAAACAATGAAAAGAACATATAGCAAAGCCTTGTTAAGGGTTAAAAGAACAAAAGCAATGAGTACTCACAAAATTTTCGTCACGTGCCTTCATATAGAACTCCAGAGCTTGCTGATTAGTGTGCGTGCTCCTATTCTTCAGGCCCAGTAGACCCCGGATACGGGGTAGCAACTCTGAGACCACAACGTAAGACAGGCGGAGAACACTTCCCAACTCCACTACCACGAGACGTGATACAGACATTAGGAAGGCCTAAAAGGAGATAATCAGGATAAACAAGAACGAAAGAGTGTCTGAAGACGTTTATGAATATGCCTAATATTGGGAAAATGTTTAACTCAAATTATTTGTAAATTTGAGCAGCTTTGTCAATCAGATGCACATCTATATATAACTGTACACATATCAGTCGAGTAATTGTTAAGCCATCAAAAAGATGCCACCAACATTCTTTATAGTATATGTTACAAAGATAATAATTTGTCATAACCTAATAGAATTCACCGCATCTTAATTGGCAAAGCTTAGGCTTAACCTAGAGAATACAAGTTTAAATTCTTTCATTTATCTAATTTGCTAAACATTGCAAAAAAGTGTCATTCAAAAGATGACTGCTTAAGAAGAGAGTCCTTAGTATTCAAACGCATTAATATCTTAATTGTATACATCCTGCTTTCAGGTGAGATATATGAATATCAAGATGCCCTTAAATTAAAGAATAAGAAAACTTGTCCTACTGGTGAGTATTTTAATATAAATATAAAGTTCGAACCTTTCTGGACATTTTTTTACTGTCATTGGTGTTCTGGTTGCCGACAATAGCGTGTGGTGAAGGTTTTGGACTGTAAACAGATCCTGAGCTATGAATACGGAGAGCCACTTCTTCATCGACACTTTTCGACGGCTCTGATTTGGCCTGGTTGGAAAAATATTTATATTTAAATGAAGAAAATTTTCTATAAGTACTATAGATTCCGATGGAAATTTGATGAATTTCTTGTGTGTGTTTAATGTGGATCCCTTGATGGTTCAGATTCACAATTGGACCCGGTTGTATAGAATAAAGCTTTTTGTTTTGTTAATCCAATTTCGTTGAATTTTTTTTTGATTTGAATGAGTGTAATGGTAAGTGGTAACCGCTGCTCATGGACATTCGCAGTGCCAGAGGGCACAACAAACCGCTGCCTACCGTGAGATTAATACTCTTTTTAAACCTCGTTTTTAGAAGGACATGTCGTAGAGCTGGGAAACACCGCAGCAGGTAATTCATTCCAGAGCCTACACGTACGTGGGATGTATGAACGCTGAAAGCTAACCGTGCTTGACTAGATCGCTTCCAGGTGGTACGGAAGTACTGTAAGTGCGCGTGGTGCGATGATAAAAAGGGCACCAGCTCAAACCGTTCCTCAGAGCATTCCCCGTGAAAAAGACGGTAGAACACGCAGAGAGATCCAAAGTCTCTCCGCTGTTATAACAACTCTAATCTGTCCGTAAGATTGGAATCCCCAACGATTCTAATAGCACGCCTTTGGAGGGAGTCAAGTGGGTTGAGCTGGTATTTAGGGGCTGCTGCCCAGATATGATTCATTTGCGGGCGGACTTGTACTTTATATAGTGCAAGCCGCTGTCTTGGAGTGAAGTACCGCCTAGCTCTATTCACGATACCCAACTTCTTGCTTGCCAGTTTGGCTTTGTCCTCCAAATGAGCCCTAAATTGGCAGGTGCTCGAAATTTCGATTCCGAGGATCCCAATGCTCTCGGATACACGGAGATCAACCGCTTGTGCTCGGGGCGCAACGACAAATGGGTCCTTCTTGGATTGGTAGAGAACGCGCACATTTGTGTCTTATTGGGGTTAAACTTGACTAGGTTCTCTTCATAGAGCCGCCCGAGAGAACAATAGTTTGGTCTACAATAAAACCCGATAGGTTCTTGGTTCTTTTATTGATGTCTAACCTCTTTCCTCTCGTTTGCTGGATATATTTTGTGGAACGGATCTTGGGAAAAGGACGGAAATGTGTTACAGGAAACGGGGGAAGGTTTTAATTCATAAAGCATTTGAAAATTACCTTACTAGGTTTAGTTATGATTGGGGCTTTCGGATCTCTGGGATGACCTATTTCATCCAGCAGAGCATCTAGACACTTGAACAGCAATACTGCGCGGGCGCATTCCCGTGTTGGAGCTGCTTGCAGTGGTTTAAAGTTTTCTACTGGAAATCTGTAAGGGATACATACGAGTACAGTAAGGAACATTTATGCACTATAATATATTTTTCATGTCAGTACGATAAAATATGTGGAACTTATTTTAAGACTCTCCATCCATCTGTCTGTACCCATATTTGACTGCCGATGTCACAGGTTATGATGGTCGAGTCGCTACAAACACTCTTGTGTTTCATGTTCACCCCGCTTAGGATAACTATTTGTGTGATCATATATAGCTTTTGTGAGCCTGGGTGTCCGTTACTTGCATGATTTTAAAGACCCTGTACCGTAGGCGTTGTCTTTTATAAAATTATCTTAATATTTCCAATTGAACTCTTTGCTCATTAACATTATAATGTATAAAATTATAGTTTTCTAGCATTATTCGTAATGTAAAGTGTAAATCTAACTCTTCGATTTATGCTTTGCATTGCGAATAATTCTATGAATTTAAAAGTTCAAAACAATTTGGAAGGTGTTCTCTAAATGGCTTCAAATTAATTTATATGGGACCATTCACAAAACATTACCTATTGGAAAATGTTTAAGGGTTTCGTTCTCTGCTGTCTGTCTGGCCGTCTGTCACCAGGCTATATCACATGAACATTTATAGTAAGACCGTTTAAATTTAACAGCACATGGCCAGTTTTTTTGTCTGTTCCCAAACATAAATATAAAAATACAGTCGTATTGATAATTATTTTTTAACCGACTTCTAAAGCAGGGGTCTTTTACAGTCGTTTAAAAATAACCATTATAATGGTTATGTATATTGGCTCAACTTACACGAACGGCACATGTCCGAAGTTTGCGTACAGGTGTTCTTGCATCGCTAGTGAGACAGCCGGGAAGTACGCCAGGCCAGACCCGTGCCCCACCTTCTCGAAGGCCATACCCATCGAAATTCCATTCCTGGTGAAAATAGGACTAAATGTGAGCTTGTGTGGTTGCTGCAACTACCTTTGTCTGCCGGGTAGGCATCGTGGGTTTCTTGCCGTGCTTCCATATAAGACGTATCAACAGCTGTATTTTAGTTCTCATTAAAGGATTTTGTTGACCTTATGAACTGAGCTAAAATTATAAAATATAAACGGTTTTAATTCACTAAGACTTTAAAAAAGGTTGTAAATACCATTATATAGTATACTGTTTGTCTGTATGTATGTCCGGGCTAACCTCAAAAAGTACTGCATAAATTTACTTCAAATTTTGCATGAATAATACTAAGAGGTCGGGTCAACGGGTATAGGCTATATATTATCACGCTATCACTTACGGGGGAGGAGCTGTGACAATTTATCAAATGTAAAACCGCGGGGCACAGCTAGTACTAAAATTGTTAAGTTCAAAATGATTATTAAATCTGAAAGTCATTTAGAATTATAATTAAATGTTTATCTATTTAAATTATTGTCAAAATGGTTGTTTAAGGAAAAAATACTAATAGTCTGTATTTATACTTTTTGATAATCTATATAAATAAAAAGAGAAGTCCTGACTGATTGACTGACTCATCAACGCCCAGCCCAAACCCTTGAACCGAGAAAGCTGAAATTTTGCATAAATGTTTTCTTTATACTGTAGACAAGGAATAAGGAAGGAGTTTTCAAAATTCAACCCCTAAAGGGGTAAAACGGGGTGCAAAGTTAGTATGAAACTTTGCCGTTTTTGAAGTTAAAGGCATGAAAATTGGTATTTGGCCTTCCAGTTAAAAACAAAAAGTTACGTGTATTAGGATTTATGGAAATTCTACCCCCAAGGGTGAAAAATAGGGGATGTAAGTTTGTATGAAAACGTGTCAATTTTTAAGATAAACGCATGAAAATTAGTATTTGGCCTTTTGGTTAAAAATAAAAAACATGTATTTCAGGATTTTTGGAAATTCCAGCCCCAAGAACGTAAAATAGGGGGTGTAAGTTTGTATGAAAAATGTGACAATTTTTAAGTGAAACGCATGAAAAATGGTATTTTGCATTTCAGTTAAAACTTAAAAAAAACATTTCAGAATTTTTGAGAATTCCACCCCTAAGGGCGTAAAATAGGGGATGTAAGTTTCTATGTAAACTGGGACTTGAAGTTAAACGCATGAAAATTGGTATTTGGCATTTCAGTTAAAAGTTAAAAATATGTATTTCAGGATTTTTGGGAATTCCAGCCCTTTATATTATTATTTCAGTTAAAAATAAAGGTATCCAGGGAATAATTTGTTGTTAAAAAAAGGTAATCCAAAAATGATTCAATAGATAGACACCAACAATTTACGCCACTCAAAGGAGAAGGAAATGACTCCATACATTCCTGGGCCCAGGTATTAACTGAATCAAACTAGCCTTATTCGTGTGAGGACATAATAACAAGACTACACTGAAATTTTGGTGTAATTTGGCTATCCAGGAATCAAGTTATATGAACTATAGTAAAAGTGAGGTTATATTATAACATTGTAGTTTTTTACAAAATATTTTTGAATGGCTTCGGTTTTATGCATGGAGAGTGTGACATGGCGAAGATCTGGCACGTTTGGATCCCCCACGCCCCGGGCAGTCACTACAGTCGAAGAAAACCGCAAATAAAACATGGAAAATACGTGCGCACTTAAAACGAAAGACAACGAACGAATGACAGTCAAAAAGCATGTAAAAGCTGTCAGCCAGAGAAGTGTTGCCCGAAGAAAAATTAAAGGACTACGATCCGCTATGAATCAATTCCACGAAAAAACACTTGTCACTCGATTTTCAAACATATTCTGAGATTTTACCGATTTATTCTTAATCGATTGCTAGCAATTCATCATTATTTAATCGATTATTTCGTTTCATAACTTAATTTAAGTTTTCTCGCTTCCTAGATAGAAACATGATACCATATTTTGTGATTTCCTTTAGAAAAATATAACGGTTTTTTTAATCCCCATTTCAAGTAGTTAACTGTTGGGCCCTGAAGTTTCCTTCTCCTTTTAGAGAAATTCGTTTCTTATGTCAAGTTATTTTTTTTTAGATTAAGCTAGAAGTAAATAGTTACATAATCATTGGTCATCATTCAAAATATCGGGTCCTTTTCTTTAAATAACAGTAGCAAAGTAGTTCTTAGTTTATTTCTAGGCTAGGTCATATATAGGCTAGGTTTTCTTAAATTTATATTGCATATTTATTTCAAAAGTTATATTTTTTAGATTAAGCTAGAAGTAAGTAGTTACATTGGTCATCACCCACACCACACACACACCACCACCCACTTCCAGACTATGGGCTTCCACTTAATGATCACTTTAGGATAGATGAGAGCTGAACATTAAATAATAGCAGTAGGGTAGTAGTTATAGCTGGGAATCGTCATGACCGTAAAAATATATAGCTAAATATTAATATTATGTGTTCTTACACACCACCGTAAGTACTTTTTATTCTGTGACACCACCCTCTTCCAGACTATGGGCTTCCACTAAGCGATTTTTTAGTCCCGAAAATGCCGACTTAACCGACCAGAAAATCTAATACCCATTATCTGCGGTTAAAAATGCTCTCACTAAACTAATGAGGTAGAATAACATAATTTAGTGTGATATTCAATACTCAAAATATGTATGAACCTAGAGTGAATTCCCAAGGTCAAATGTACGATTAGGAATTCAAAAGACACATAGCATTTAAGAAACATAGCTATTGAATATTACATTTCCAGCAACTTTTCTGCTTCATTTGTCCGTAATCGACTTGTACAGACAAAAATAGCACAAATCGATTTGAGATAGCTTCGAACGTTCAAGATGAATTTCCTGATTCAGTTAACTGTGATTGAAAGCTGAAACGAAGTTTTGAAATTACGATATTTGATGGATATGCGATTGTATTTATAGAAGCTATTACTAAACTTTGAATCTAGTTGTTTAAAGTTCTAGTGCTGACGATTTTTGACGATTCAATTAAATCGAATGAAAGTAAAACAAAAATTCATAAGTTAGATACATAGATTAACTCTTTATTCTACACCAATATTAAAATCATACAGTACAGGAGCATATCATTAAAAATCTCTCTTATCACTTACTAAACTGCACTACTAACTAAAATTGCGGGATGGTAATTTCCCCCAGGTGTTTGAGAGTTGTAGTAATGGTTCATGCAGCCTGAGTGAACATAGAGTTGTACTGGATAATTTGTATGCACAGATATACTGTGTGTGGCAGCTAGACAATCTACATTGGCTTCGGTGAGAGTACCGAGACGGGGCAAGCGTGTGTGTGGATGGAATGACCATGTAAAAGCTGCTCATCGCTATGCTAGAGC
Source organism: Pseudoips prasinana (assembly GCA_951640165.1). Lineage (NCBI taxonomy): Eukaryota > Metazoa > Arthropoda > Insecta > Lepidoptera > Nolidae > Pseudoips > Pseudoips prasinana. The sequence goes on from OX621254.1 coordinate 15,701,589, forward strand.
TACTTTTAATGCCTGGATTATGAATAACATGCCCCTCATTTGGCCCTTTGTATGATGCCATGCATTAAAAGAGAAAAATATTTAAAAGCAAACTAAAATATTGCCAAAACAACGCTGATCTAATTTCCATGGATAGGCTAGCAAAGAAATTATCCAAAAAAAAAATTGGAAAAGTTTTGTAATCTACGGCAAAACTAGATGCAAAACCTGACCTCTCACCTTGTGTAGAAGGCAAAAGTGACACGAGGGATATTGCAAATATGTTCAAGGAACATTTTCAAGTTCGGTCCCTCTACTGATGTGAATTTTACTGAGCCCAGCAGTCATGAAGACCGACCTTTGATCCGTTTCTCAGCTAAACAAGTGACTAAGGTTATACATAGTATGAGTCGAAGTAAGTCTCCAGGACATGATGGGCTCAGCATAGGACACTTGAAACATGCCGGTCCATCTGCCAAGAGTTCTGTCGATGTTCTTCACATTGTATATTAGGCACGCTTACTTGCCGGGTAATCTTATGAAAACTATCGTAGTACCCATTGTGAAGAACAGGACTGGCGACATCTCGGACAAGAGCAACTATCGTCCCATCTCTCTTGCAACAGTCATAGCGAAAGTATTGGACAGTATGCTTGAATCTTGCTTAAACGATTACATACATCTTCATGATGCACAGTTCGGGTCTCGGCCCGGACTTTCAACTGAAAGTGCTATTTTAGGTCTCAAGATACAGATCAATATTATTTAGATCGCAAAACGTATCGGCGTTTATGTATACCTGTTTCCTGGATCTTTCTCGTGCATTTGACCTAGTTTCGTACAGTGTGATGTGGAGAAAAATGGGAGACAGGGACAGTTGAAATTTGTAAATTATTTCAGTTCTGGTATCGACTCAAACCTCCTTAAATACCCTTTTAAATGATTTATTAATATCTATAAATCCCATACATAATTACAAAGAAACATTCAAAAGAAATCTATAACTCTTCGCGCGAAATATGTCCATTTCAAAGAGCTGTCACTGGTAGACGCCACTTTACGAATGTTTTTGTTCTATGACATTCCATTTTGGCGGCCCCACTTATTTTTTTTTTATTCTATACTCTATCCTCTTGACCATGGCGCTTCGATTCATTCCAAGTAGTGCCGCAATTTGCCACAGGATGGCATTGATTTCAACTATTGAATGCGCGGGGACTTTAGTTCCCGGGACGTAGTACGGCTTACCTGCCGCGGGGACAAATGTACCCGTGGACGTTTTAGTCGCTATAGAAATCAAACCAATTAAGTTAGATTGGACGGAAGTCTCTCTGAATCATATAGGTTGGAGTGTGGGGTGATGCAAGGAGGCTTGACGTTACCAAAACTCTTCAACCTAGCGGTCCGGAGCAATATGTTGGCACGTAGATTTGCGCGGTGCACCGCCGAAGTAAAAAATTAAACTTTTAAAGCTTATTGCCAGAATATGTACGTGGGCAATCTATGGGTCAATTATTCCAAAGGATCGTGAAATGTCCTACGCATACAATATAATAATGCGTTCCGAATCCTATTGAGACTGCCTCGTTACTGCAGTGCGTCAGAAATGTTTTCGAGTGCTTATACCGACGGGTTTCATGCGGTAATACGCAAAAAAACTGCAACATTACTGAGGAGAGTGAGAGGCAGTCAAAATAGTATTTTGAAAACGATTTTGAATGATATAAAATAAAACAAGATAATTGTAATTAAGAGTACCAAAAATGCAAAAATACTCATTCGTTTTTTTCTATACGGCATCCTGAAAAAAGTAATATTTTGAGATGTGGCCCTTTTGTTTTTACGCAGCGATACATCTCGTCTCTACTTTTTACCCGGTTTTAATAATATAAAATAATGTAACTAGTAATCAATGTTTCTCGCTTAAAATGCAATAAATGTTTTTTTTATCAATGCTTTTCCTTAATCCATAAAAATCTCTATTTTACCATACATTTACCTGTAATACTCCAACGTTCCTTTATCCAGATCGATACAGGATCCTATAACGTCTCCTGGTAGCCAAGCTTGCCCATAAGGCGCGGTCGCGACGTTCCACTTCCTTATCCTGCCTCCATCGTAAGCGTAGGAGTGAGCTGTGTCTCCCACTCCCGTGTCCATTGAGAAAGCGCATGAAGCTGTACACCAGCCAATCTGTAATATATCTTACACCTACATTTTGGGCAAGGAGAAGAAGGCAGTTTGTGTCATGAGTAGATTAACTTTGACTGCACGTGTGGCGCAGCGGCTATGACAACTATTTGTGTGACCCATAAATAGTTGTTCTGAGTCTAAATGTAAATTGTGTCCGTCTATTATATGTTTGTAAAGTACCCCGCGACACAGGGACTAGATTCCCTAGTGCGGATGTTGTCCTAAAAAAAGATTAAGTAGTTGTCACTGGCGTATAGCATCATAATCACACAATTTTTAATATTTTCCCAGTTCTTAGCCAAGTTTTGTACTTGATCCAGAACTTGGCGGGCTACCGCCTAATTCGCCGGTTATCGTGATCGTAATCGGCGTTCAAATAGATGAAGCTAAATCATTCGTTCAATCGGCCTCCATGAGCACATGTGACGTCATAAATGTTCCGAGGTCGATTTTCAAAGTTGAATCCAATTGAACAAATGACAGTAATTTTTACCAACATGTTTTTTTTTATATCAGAAATATATCTATTTTATATCATAAACGAGCAAATGGGTCACCTGGTAAGTGATCACCGCCGCCCATGGACACTCGCAACACCAGAGGAGTCGCGGGTGCGTTGCCGGTCAGACCGGTTAAGAGTCAGCAAACAAGTGTTGCTGACCCTTTCCCTACCCCAATGAGCTCTGGCGACCTTACTCACACTCGGAAACACAACATTAAAATAATTAATGTTATTATTAAGGAATGTCTTCTGTAAGGTGGAGGTCTTCCCCAGTTGGCCTGCTTTTTGAGCGAAAGAACGCTATGCCTTACCACTCTTCATACCTTACATTTCTTTGAACTTCATACATGTATTTGAAGGTCGATCAGAGTCGCGTGATTTAGGCCGTAGCCCCTCTGTATCCAGCATTTCTAAAGGTAATACTTTCTCACCTGCATTATTCCCTTGGTTCCAAGTTGGACTTCATACATCCACTTTCCTCCGTAGACACATGCCGTGGCTCTTATAGTAGCAAAGCTGGACAGGCCTTGGACACTCACTCGCTCGTCACCCACTAGGACCAGCCTACCAGTACCTTGACAGTACAAATAACCATAGAGTATAGAAGTTTACTTTTGACAGTTATTACTTTTGAGGACTGCAATCAAACTGGGGTAGATCGCAGGCAGTCCATAGTATTAGACAGGTCCGCATGAGGTTGTTGTTCATTAGAGACTCTTTGGTCAAAATAATTCGTTATTACTCTTGTTTTTAGCGTAAGGACTAAATGGAGCCTTGGAGTATTGGCGCCAAACGGGAAAAAAGTCATATTGAGGCATTGTTTCATTTTCTATATTCGGTTTTTTAATATAACGTCTTCGACAAGGTACACAGGTGAAGAAAAGTGGCTTGTTACAGAGAATTGTGATTTATCGTTTTGATTCTAAGTTTCCATGGAAGTCTTTAGTAAAGTCTTCGCTATTGATGTGAAACATCTATAGCCGCACGTAAAAAAGATTTCTGGGGGAGCGACGCGTCGCAACGTTTTTTTTTTTTTTAATGTGAAGCAAAACAATCGACTGTGCGATTATTAATCGTAATATTTTATTTTATCATTATGACATATTTAGTTCATATCAAAATATGTTCTTTTCTGCATATTAATTTTAAAAAATAATGTCGATGTTTCACATCTGCCAGGCGTCCCGTGACGGCTCACAATTTTTTTTTACTGGGACTTAGAATTGACTATGTCGTACTTTACTTGACTTTTGACTTAATGACGAAAACGCTGTATATTGTTTTTTTAATTTGGGGTGGAAAATAGTAGATTGTATCACTTGAAGAATTCATTTTTCAAAACAAAACCATGAATTTCTAACAATCCATGAAAATTTATGAAAACTCAGGTTGTATGCGCGCGGTTTTATTTTCTTTTTATTCAGCCGGCGGCGCGACTATGGTCCCCCTCGTAACAGCAAGTCTTTATTCAAACAATATAGGCGTTCGATTTCTTTGGCGTTGAAAACGAAGATGTTCCAAATGTAAAAAGTGCGCGGGAACGATAATTGCGGCGCATTTTTTGAATTTGGAATCTTATAAAGAGATGACAAAATTTATGTATACAGATTTTTTTCTTTTTATTTGATCTGAGATTTTTTAATCCATTTATTTAGTAGACGAATATGGATAGATGATAAATTGTATAGACATGGATCATAAATCCAAACAATACAAAAACCTAATGCGTTCTCTAATTGACAACCATGACACCCGACGTTTGTTGATAAATCCTTAAGGCGGGTACAGACTGCTGCAACGCAACATGCAATGCAACACGAAACGAGCATTGCATCAGTGTAGACGCGGGGCGCGCACAACGTGCGCACGAACCGCGCATGTACCTACTCACATCTGTTTCCGAGATGCGCGCGAACGGATCGCTCAGTCTGCAAAAGAACACGCAAAGGAATGGATCGTGACGACCAATTGCGGGCTCTGATGATAGTCAGTGCATCATTATTAATAGTGAATCATGTGATAAAACGCAGAAGACATCGACGTTGCCGGCGTACAGAGTTGTATAGTCAGAGAGCTGGTGCAAAACTAATGGCCGATATGAGATTAACTGGACAATTTCAAAATTTCTTAAGGATGAGTCCAACGACATTTGAAGATCTACTCAGATTAGTCGGACCAAGAATTTTTCGGAATCGCACACAGTTAAGGGCTCCAATTTCAATCCAAGACAGACTGGCAATAACACTTCGTTTTTTAGCTAGTGGTGACTCTTACACAAGTTTACAGTATACCTTCAGAGTATCAAAACAAGCCATAAGTGGCATTATTACAGAAGTATGCTCCGCCATAATTGAGGAATTAAAAGATTATATCAAGGTAAGTTTTATTCTTAATAAGTCAATTAAAGAACAGTATTATCACATCAAATCATTAAAGTCGTCATAGGATTGGTTAGATTCTAGTGACGTTACAGACGATGGCTGTTGGTTCATATATTCTTCGTTCCTTGCCGTGGTATAGCCATAGCGTCCGGCTTGATTTGTATCTGGAGTTTGCGCGGAAGGCGAGGGACGATTAAATTCGGAAGTTCCAGGACGATTAACATATCCGGTCAGATCCACATAATCTTGTCCTTTCTTCTGTGATGCATAATAGGATTCTTGGTATGAACTGGGGTAGTTATCCTGCTGTCGATATGATGATTCATAATAACCTCTGTCAGCCTTCATCAAAATTTCAAAAATTCCATGTTCGACCGAATTCCTGGTTTGAAGGGAATAAGTATTCATTTTAGCTGATATATAGGAAGCGAAAGTTGTAGTTAAATCTGGAGCGCCTGAATTTCCCAACTTATTGGCAGTAGTTTGTAATATGCCCACTACATCGGCCAGTACACTGCTGCTATCATCTTTTTTTGCTTGTTTAGCTCGCGTAGGTTCATACCGTGTACGTGGAGTAGCAAATTCGTTCTGCAGATTTTCTTCATTAATCGGTTGTTGAACCGCCTCCTGAAAAACATAAAAATAATTTATAACTGTAGGTCCCATCTCTTGATATAAACTACTAGATAGTAGATATAACTCTCCAGGAAGGTAGGTATCGTGGCACCAATGGACAAATGTCGAAACGACTAAATATTTAGTTCGTTTTTTAGTCTAGTTCAATATAGCTAGCAATAAAATCAAGAGATGCTCACTATAATGGCACCTCAAAAATTGTCACCAGCGAGTGTTGGGCTACTAAGTACAATGACTGTCTCGTAGCCATAAATTAAATAAAAGTTTTTTGTTTTAGCTTCCAACGACAGAAGAAACTTGGTTGAACATAAGCAAACAGTTTGAAGAGAAGTGGAATTTTCCACACTGTTTAGGGGCACTGGACGGAAAACATGTTGTGCTTGAGGCACCTATCAAAAGTGGAACTGAATTCTACAACTATAAAAACTTCTTTAGCATCGTTCTTTTTGCTTTGGTTGACGCCGATTATAATTTTCTATTTGTAGATGTGGGATGCCAAGGAAGGATTTCAGATGGTGGCATCTTTAAAGATACAAAACTCTGTGAAATGATAGAAGATCGTACAATAAACCTTCCATCACCTGATTCACTCCCACGGAGACATATTCCAATACCATATTTCTTTGTGGGTGATAGTGCCTTTGCTTTAAGTGAAAATCTGATGAAACCATATGCTGGGGCACATCCAAAAGGCACTTCAAAGAGAGTATTCAACTACAGGCTAAGCAGAGCCAGAAGAACTGTTGAAAATGCATTTGGTATCATATCGTCTGTCTATAGAGTTCTCAGAAAACCAATGCTTTTACAGCCTGATAAAGCTGAGCTAGTGGTTATGGCAATTGTCCTTTTACATAATTATTTGAGACGTCACTCTAGAAATACATATATGAATGACACTGAAGATGAAGTTACGAATGAAGACACACGTAGGCAAAATAATTAAGATATGAGATCACTACTACCTATGAGAAATATTCCTCGACGATCGCCTGCACATTTGAATGCGTTAAGAGATGAGCTCTCCGATTATTTTATGAAAGAAGGGAAGGTTCATTGGCAAGACAGATGTTCGTAAAAGAATCAATCCAGTTTTACTTACCGTGTTCGTTCTCTTTCTCGGTTTGTTACGGTTGTCCAAGAACTTCAAAGAATCAAAGGCAAACCATCGACTTTTGTATGTCTCCGAGGCACCTGAAAAAATAAAATAATAATCATGAAAAAAATTAAATAAAAAACATAATTCAGTCAGTTTTAAACATAGTTGTTTTTAAGTAAACTTGACTAATAATAATTAATAATATTTAATAAGTAATGGAATCAGGCGTTACTTTGCGGAAATCCATAACAATCAAAATACAAAATCAATATTTAGTGTTAATTCCGCTAATTGTCAGTTTAATCATGCTGGGATGCAATTTGCACCGCCCTCCCGCCCGCAAAAATGTGCACATGCAAGAAGGACAATATAAAAAGCAAATTACATGCGCCAGTACGATACCCAACACGTGTTTCGGTCCTCCACGGACCATTCTCAAGGGCTGCTAACTCGTCGAGTGCTCGAAGGAGACTAAAAGCCAACGAGGCGAGCGCTCTTTTATATACTACCAACCGCATGGACAATTATTTCTAACTACCCCCAAATATTCGTAGTAAAGGAGATGAAACTAAATTTGTTTGGTCATTCAACAATGCAAAACTATTACTGCTATGTTTTAATATTTCTAATTGTTCCAACACACATAACCGGAAACTTTTATCACAACTATGTAAAATATTATACGTATTATTGTCGCCCAAGGGATGGCCAGTTTCAATTAAATGTTTGGCGTAATGAGATTTATCAGGATGGCCATTCCTATAAGCAGCTACATGCTCTTTATACCGTATTTCAAAATTTCGGCCTGTCTGACCTATATATACCGCGTCACAATCATCGCAGACCAACCTATACACGCCGGATTTCTTGCAATTTTCCAAATTATCTTTTCCATTACAAAGACGTCGTATAGTTTGGTCCGTCCGAAATGCAACGTGAATATTATTTTTACGCAGTAAATTGGCAATTCTATCTGAAATTGGGCCCATATAGGTCAGACTACCAACATATTTGTTAATACGGTCAGGGGGGCATGCATACAGTAAAGAGCGAACCCTACATCTCTGATTATTTTTAATCAAATTATCAATAATAGATTTTGGATAACCGTTTGATAACGCGATTTCATAAAGAATATTAAGTTCTTTTATGTAATTCTCATTAGACAAGGGGACCGACATTAACCTATGAACATAGCTGCGGAAGGCAGCTAGTTTATGTTGATTGGGGTGACATGATGAAGCTGGAATAGCCATATCGGTATGTGTTGGTTTCCGATATATTTGAAATTCTAATTTATTATGGACATTAGTGATGGTGAGGTCAAGAAAATTAAGGGATTTTTGTGATTCTAATTCCAATTTAAATTTTATTTTAGGGTGGAGATTATTTAATTTAGTAACAAATGAATCAATTTGACGTTTGGTACCAGACCAACAGATTATTATGTCATCAACGTATCTATAATAAAATAAAATGTTGGGTTCGCCCACTATATATCTACGTTCAAAATTATCCATAAATATCTCTGCCATTAGTGGAATTAACACTAAATATTGATTTTGTATTTTGATTAATATTTAATAATTAATTTGTGATTTCAATCCATTAAAATATTGTAGTTGTTGTCAAAGTTGTCATTTTGTAGAGAAAAAAGCCAATTTCAATATTAGTCGGCTATGCCAATTTACATTTCAATACACAAACATTTTTGCGGTTTCCAACCTACGATTGTACTAAGAATAAAGTATATGAATAAATAATAAATAGTAAATTATTATTATTTATTTACCTTTTCCTGTTCCTTTCGATTTCTTTTCCTTCGCTTTTTCACGACGGTAGGATGATAAAATACTAATCATTTTACTGTAACATTTTTCTTGTGTTGTTTCCATCAAATTAGCAATTTCCATCCATGCATCCTCTTTAAAATGTTTTTATAAAAATTCTCATGTTGTGGATTCCACAAAATTTCCTTTGATCTGTACACTTCAATTAATTGAAGCACTTTTTCTTCACTCCACGTAAATGTAACCGCCTCCTCCGCCGCAGTAGCGTCGTCTTGTTCCATGTTCGCGCGCGTCTAGCCGTACACACCACACAACCTGTCCACACTGACGCTCCGCGCATACTGCGCGCCTCTTTGTGTTCGGGGAAAAAACCGACAAATTTCGGGTCGCTACGCGCAAGAGTTGCAACAATCTGTTCGTGCGCGTAGTAGACGCGGTTCGTGCGCGCAAGGCGTCTACACTATGGGAATTCTGTTACTTTACATGATACATTGCAGCAATGTGGACGTCAAATTCTTGCATTGCATGTTGCATTACATGTTACATTGCACCAATGTGTACCCGGCTTTACGTTTCAACTGATAATCAAAGATCTATTTAAGATCCTACGTTAATCAATTCATATGGAATCAAAACATATGTCACTCAACATACCAGTAGATGCGTCAAAAACAACAATCTTTGGACCTATCCTGCCGGGTCGATCGTCTGCCGTATCTGTGACCTATAACAAAATATAAGTAATGGAATCAGGCGTTACTTTGCGGAAATCCATAACAATCAAAATACAAAATCAATATTTAGTGTTAATTCCGCTAATTGTCAGTTTAATCATGCTGGGATGCAATTTGCACCGCCCTCCCGCCCGCAAAAATGTGCACATGCAAGAAGGACAATATAAAAAGCAAATTACATGCGCCAGTACGATACCCAACACGTGTTTCGGTCCTCCACGGACCATTCTCAAGGGCTGCTAACTCGTCGAGTGCTCGAAGGAGACTAAAAGCCAACGAGGCGAGCGCTCTTTTATATACTACCAACCGCATGGACAATTATTTCTAACTACCCCCAAATATTCGTAGTAAAGGAGATGAAACTAAATTTGTTTGGTCATTCAACAATGCAAAACTATTACTGCTATGTTTTAATATTTCTAATTGTTCCAACACACATAACCGGAAACTTTTATCACAACTATGTAAAATATTATACGTATTATTGTCGCCCAAGGGATGGCCAGTTTCAATTAAATGTTTGGCGTAATGAGATTTATCAGGATGGCCATTCCTATAAGCAGCTACATGCTCTTTATACCGTATTTCAAAATTTCGGCCTGTCTGACCTATATATACCGCGTCACAATCATCGCAGACCAACCTATACACGCCGGATTTCTTGCAATTTTCCAAATTATCTTTTCCATTACAAAGACGTCGTATAGTTTGGTCCGTCCGAAATGCAACGTGAATATTATTTTTACGCAGTAAATTGGCAATTCTATCTGAAATTGGGCCCACATAGGTCAGACTACCAACATATTTGTTAATACGGTCAGGGGGGCATGCATACAGTAAAGAGCGAACCCTACATCTCTGATTATTTTTAATCAAATTATCAATAATAGATTTTGGATAACCGTTTGATAACGCGATTTCATAAAGAATATTAAGTTCTTTTATGTAATTCTCATTAGACAAGGGGACCGACATTAACCTATGAACATAGCTGCGGAAGGCAGCTAGTTTATGTTGATTTGGGTGACATGATGAAGCTGGAATAGCCATATCGGTATGTGTTGGTTTCCGATATATTTGAAATTCTAATTTATTATGGACATTAGTGATGGTGAGGTCAAGAAAATTAAGGGATTTTTGTGATTCTAATTCCAATTTAAATTTTATTTTAGGGTGGAGATTATTTAATTTAGTAACAAATGAATCAATTTGGCGTTTGGTACCAGACCAACAGATTATTATGTCATCAACGTATCTATAATAAAATAAAATGTTGGGTTCGCCCACTATATATCTACGTTCAAAATTATCCATAAATATATCTGCCATTAGTGGACTTAACGGTGAACCCATGGCCAACCCTTCCTTTTGGCGGTAATATTGATTGTTAAAACGAAAATAATTTTGTTGCATGCATATTTTTGTGAGTTTAAGTAGATCATACATCTCTCCAGGATGTAACCGTTGTCTCTCAAAGTGTTCACCCAGAATATGTAAACATTCCTCATGAGGGATATTGGTAAATAGACTATCAACATCTAGGGACAGTAACTTAGCGGAAGATGGAATTTGAGTATCTTTAATTTTTGAAATTAAGTCTAAACTATTTTTTAAACTGAATTGAGGTTGAAAGAATGCTTTTTTACTTAAAAGGACGTTAAGATGTTTGGCTAAATTATACGAGGGGGCACCAATATGAGAGACAACAGGGCGAATAGGAACGTTTTCTTTATGAGTTTTTGGCAACCCATACAAAACAGGTGATCGTGGGTTCATGGGGATAATATTTTTTAATTGATCTGGAGAGATGTAAGACGTACCCTTAATAGCATCTTTTAACTCGATCGTAAACTTTTTGGTGGGATCAGAATCAAGGCATTCAAAATCGTCACCCTGGATGACATCATTAACCTTCAGATTATAATCAATTCTATCCAGAATTACGACTGAGTTACCCTTATCAGCTTTTGAAATTACTAGGTTATTCTGGTTTATTTTGTCATTTAAAGAACGAAAAAGAATATTTTCTGACCTACTGTGGATAACCGGTGTCTTTAAAGCTTTTTTGATTTGAACTGCTATCTGATGCTTAATGATGCCATCCTGTTTACTTCTAAAGCAAGCAATTTCCGAGTCAACCGCCAAAGTTTCAAGGGATTTCTGGGAAGGCCTAGGTTGAATATTATATTTCAAACCTTTTTCTAACAAAGAAATTTCATTTGGTGAAAACTGAGCATTAGAATAATTTTTGACGCGGGGATAAAATGTATGCGTTGAAATCGGCAAATTATCAGAATGGTTGAAATTATCATTGCGGCTCTCCCGAGACAATCGCTCCAACTTCCGCGATTGTATTACATATTTTTCATGCACCTCTTTCGAAGCCAGATCCCTAGCCTTGTTATCTAAAATATCAAACTCCACGTTATGTAATTTGAAACTCAATTCGGTATATAATACTTTGAGGTGGAGCTTGATACCATCTCTAACAGAAAACCAATACTTGCATTCCTCATTCAACCATATCTGCTTAGCCTTCCTCAACGCTATACTACTAGCTCGGTTATGTGTGTTGGTACGCAAATTAATATAATGAGGTATTACATTCAATTTCTTACATTGTTGATTGAACCATACGTTTTGTGCTGCCAAACGGTGGAGTTTGGTTAGCTTGATGTAAAGTTTTGCCTGCTCAGCTATACTTGCTGACTGTAGATAAGTAATGGAATCAGGCGTTACTTTGCGGAAATCCATAACAATCAAAATACAAAATCAATATTTAGTATTAATTCCGCTAATTGTCAGTTTAATCATGCTGGGATGCAATTTGCACCGCCCTCCCGCCCGCAAAAATGTGCACATGCAAGAAGGACAATATAAAAAGCAAATTACATGCGCCAGTACGATACCCAACACGTGTTTCGGTCCTCCACGGACCATTCTCAAGGGCTGCTAACTCGTCGAGTGCTCGAAGGAGACTAAAAGCCAACGAGGCGAGCGCTCTTTTATATACTACCAACCGCATGACAATTATTTCTAACTACCCCCAAATATTCGTAGTAAAGGAGATGAAACTAAATTTGTTTGGTCATTCAACAATGCAAAACTATTACTGCTATGTTTTAATATTTCTAATTGTTCCAACACACATAACCGGAAACTTTTATCACAACTATGTAAAATATTATACGTATTATTGTCGCCCAAGGAATGGCCAGTTTCAATTAAATGTTTGGCGTAATGAGATTTATCAGGATGGCCATTCCTATAAGCAGCTACATGCTCTTTATACCGTATTTCAAAATTTCGGCCTGTCTGACCTATATATACCGCGTCACAATCATCGCAGACCAACCTATACACGCCGGATTTCTTGCAATTTTCCAAATTATCTTTTCCATTACAAAGACGTCGTATAGTTTGGTCCGTCCGAAATGCAACGTGAATATTATTTTTACGCAGTAAATTGGCAATTCTATCTGAAATTGGGCCCATATAGGTCAGACTACCAACATATTTGTTAATACGGTCAGGGGGGCATGCATACAGTAAAGAGCGAACCCTACATCTCTGATTATTTTTAATCAAATTATCAATAATAGATTTTGGATAACCGTTTGATAACGCGATTTCATAAAGAATATTAAGTTCTTTTATGTAATTCTCATTAGACAAGGGGACCGACATTAACCTATGAACATAGCTGCGGAAGGCAGCTAGTTTATGTTGATTGGGGTGACATGATGAAGCTGGAATAGCCATATCGGTATGTGTTGGTTTCCGATATATTTGAAATTCTAATTTATTATGGACATTAGTGATGGTGAGGTCAAGAAAATTAAGGGATTTTTGTGATTCTAATTCCAATTTAAATTTTATTTTAGGGTGGAGATTATTTAATTTAGTAACAAATGAATCAATTTGGCGTTTGGTACCAGACCAACAGATTATTATGTCATCAACGTATCTATAATAAAATAAAATGTTGGGTTCGCCCACTATATATCTACGTTCAAAATTATCCATAAATATCTCTGCCATTAGTGGACTTAACGGTGAACCCATGGCCAACCCTTCCTTTTGGCGGTAATATTGATTGTTAAAACGAAAATAATTTTGTTGCATGCATATTTTTGTGAGTTTAAGTAGATCATACATCTCTCCAGGATGTAACCGTTGTCTCTCAAAGTGTTCACCCAGAATATGTAAACATTCCTCATGAGGGATATTGGTAAATAGACTATCAACATCTAGGGACAGTAACTTAGCGGAAGATGGAATTTGAGTATCTTTAATTTTTGAAATTAAGTCTAAACTATTTTTTAAACTGAATTGAGGTTGAAAGAATGCTTTTTTACTTAAAAGGACGTTAAGATGTTTGGCTAAATTATACGAGGGGGCACCAATATGAGAGACAACAGGGCGAATAGGAACGTTTTCTTTATGAGTTTTTGGCAACCCATACAAAACAGGTGATCGTGGGTTCATGGGGATAATATTTTTTAATTGATCTGGAGAGATGTAAGACGTACCCTTAATAGCATCTTTTAACTCGATCGTAAACTTTTTGGAGGGATCAGAATCAAGGCATTCAAAATCGTCACCCTGGATGACATCATTAACCTTCAGATTATAATCAATTCTATCCAGAATTACGACTGAGTTACCCTTATCAGCTTTTGAAATTACTAGGTTATTCTGGTTTATTTTGTCATTTAAAGAACGAAAAAGAATATTTTCTGACCTACTGTGGATAACCGGTGTCTTTAAAGCTTTTTTGATTTGAACTGCTATCTGATGCTTAATGATGCCATCCTGTTTACTTCTAAAGCAAGCAATTTCCGAGTCAACCGCCAAAGTTTCAAGGGATTTCTGGGAAGGCCTAGGTTGAATATTATATTTCAAACCTTTTTCTAACAAAGAAATTTCATTTGGTGAAAACTGAGCATTAGAATAATTTTTGACGCGGGGATAAAATGTATGCGTTGAAATCGGCAAATTATCAGAATGGTTGAAATTATCATTGCGGCTCTCCCGAGACAATCGCTCCAACTTCCGCGATTGTATTACATATTTTTCATGCACCTCTTTCGAAGCCAGATCCCTAGCCTTGTTATCTAAAATATCAAACTCCACGTTATGTAATTTGAAACTCAATTCGGTATATAATACTTTGAGGTGGAGCTTGATACCATCTCTAACAGAAAACCAATACTTGCATTCCTCATTCAACCATATCTGCTTAGCCTTCCTCAACGCTATACTACTAGCTCGGTTATGTGTGTTGGTACGCAAATTAATATAATGAGGTATTACATTCAATTTCTTACATTGTTGATTGAACCATACGTTTTGTGCTGCCAAACGGTGGAGTTTGGTTAGCTTGATGTAAAGTTTTGCCTGCTCAGCTATACTTGCTGACTGTAGATAAGTAATGGAATCAGGCGTTACTTTGCGGAAATCCATAACAATCAAAATACAAAATCAATATTTAGTGTTAATTCCGCTAATTGTCAGTTTAATCATGCTGGGATGCAATTTGCACCGCCCTCCCGCCCGCAAAAATGTGCACATGCAAGAAGGACAATATAAAAAGCAAATTACATGCGCCAGTACGATACCCAACACGTGTTTCGGTCCTCCACGGACCATTCTCAAGGGCTGCTAACTCGTCGAGTGCTCGAAGGAGACTAATAGCCAACGAGGCGAGCGCTCTTTTATATACTACCAACCGCATGACAATTATTTCTAACTACCCCCAAATATTCGTAGTAAAGGAGATGAAACTAAATTTGTTTGGTCATTCAACAATGCAAAACTATTACTGCTATGTTTTAATATTTCTAATTGTTCCAACACACATAACCGGAAACTTTTATCACAACTATGTAAAATATTATACGTATTATTGTCGCCCAAGGAATGGCCAGTTTCAATTAAATGTTTGGCGTAATGAGATTTATCAGGATGGCCATTCCTATAAGCAGCTACATGCTCTTTATACCGTATTTCAAAATTTCGGCCTGTCTGACCTATATATACCGCGTCACAATCATCGCAGACCAACCTATACACGCCGGATTTCTTGCAATTTTCCAAATTATCTTTTCCATTACAAAGACGTCGTATAGTTTGGTCCGTCCGAAATGCAACGTGAATATTATTTTTACGCAGTAAATTGGCAATTCTATCTGAAATTGGGCCCATTTTTATATCCTGATAAATCTCATTACGCCAAACATTTAATTGAAACTGGCCATTCCTTGGGCGACAATAATACGTATAATATTTTACATAGTTGTGATAAAAGTTTCCGGTTATGTGTGTTGGAACAATTAGAAATATTAAAACATAGCAGTAATAGTTTTGCATTGTTGAATGACCAAACAAATTTAGTTTCATCTCCTTTACTACGAATATTTGGGGGTAGTTAGAAATAATTGTCATGCGGTTGGTAGTATATAAAAGAGCGCTCGCCTCGTTGGCTTTTAGTCTCCTTCGAGCACTCGACGAGTTAGCAGCCCTTGAGAATGGTCCGTGGAGGACCGAAACACGTGTTGGGTATCGTACTGGCGCATGTAATTTGCTTTTTATATTGTCCTTCTTGCATGTGCACATTTTTGCGGGCGGGAGGGCGGTGCAAATTGCATCCCAGCATGATTAAACTGACAATTAGCGGAATTAACACTAAATATTGATTTTGTATTTTGATTGTTATGGATTTCCGCAAAGTAACGCCTGATTCCATTACTTATCTACAGTCAGCAAGTATAGCTGAGCAGGCAAAACTTTACATCAAGCTAACCAAACTCCACCGTTTGGCAGCACAAAACGTATGGTTCAATCAACAATGTAAGAAATTGAATGTAATACCTCATTATATTAATTTGCGTACCAACACACATAACCGAGCTAGTAGTATAGCGTTGAGGAAGGCTAAGCAGATATGGTTGAATGAGGAATGCAAGTATTGGTTTTCTGTTAGAGATGGTATCAAGCTCCACCTCAAAGTATTATATACCGAATTGAGTTTCAAATTACATAACGTGGAGTTTGATATTTTAGATAACAAGGCTAGGGATCTGGCTTCGAAAGAGGTGCATGAAAAATATGTAATACAATCGCGGAAGTTGGAGCGATTGTCTCGGGAGAGCCGCAATGATAATTTCAACCATTCTGATAATTTGCCGATTTCAACGCATACATTTTATCCCCGCGTCAAAAATTATTCTAATGCTCAGTTTTCACCAAATGAAATTTCTTTGTTAGAAAAAGGTTTGAAATATAATATTCAACCTAGGCCTTCCCAGAAATCCCTTGAAACTTTGGCGGTTGACTCGGAAATTGCTTGCTTTAGAAGTAAACAGGATGGCATCATTAAGCATCAGATAGCAGTTCAAATCAAAAAAGCTTTAAAGACACCGGTTATCCACAGTAGGTCAGAAAATATTCTTTTTCGTTCTTTAAATGACAAAATAAACCAGAATAACCTAGTAATTTCAAAAGCTGATAAGGGTAACTCAGTCGTAATTCTGGATAGAATTGATTATAATCTGAAGGTTAATGATGTCATCCAGGGTGACGATTTTGAATGCCTTGATTCTGATCCCTCCAAAAAGTTTACGATCGAGTTAAAAGATGCTATTAAGGGTACGTCTTACATCTCTCCAGATCAATTAAAAAATATTATCCCCATGAACCCACGATCACCTGTTTTGTATGGGTTGCCAAAAACTCATAAAGAAAACGTTCCTATTCGCCCTGTTGTCTCTCATATTGGTGCCCCCTCGTATAATTTAGCCAAACATCTTAACGTCCTTTTAAGTAAAAAAGCATTCTTTCAACCTCAATTCAGTTTAAAAAATAGTTTAGACTTAATTTCAAAAATTAAAGATACTCAAATTCCATCTTCCGCTAAGTTACTGTCCCTAGATGTTGATAGTCTATTTACCAATATCCCTCATGAGGAATGTTTACATATTCTGGGTGAACACTTTGAGAGACAACGGTTACATCCTGGAGAGATGTATGATCTACTTAAACTCACAAAAATATGCATGCAACAAAATTATTTTCGTTTTAACAATCAATATTACCGCCAAAAGGAAGGGTTGGCCATGGGTTCACCGTTAAGTCCACTAATGGCAGAGATATTTATGGATAATTTTGAACGTAGATATATAGTGGGCGAACCCAACATTTTATTTTATTATAGATACGTTGATGACATAATAATCTGTTGGTCTGGTACCAAACGCCAAATTGATTCATTTGTTACTAAATTAAATAATCTCCACCCTAAAATAAAATTTAAATTGGAATTAGAATCACAAAAATCCCTTAATTTTCTTGACCTCACCATCACTAATGTCCATAATAAATTAGAATTTCAAATATATCGGAAACCAACACATACCGATATGGCTATTCCAGCTTCATCATGTCACCCCAATCAACATAAACTAGCTGCCTTCCGCAGCTATGTTCATAGGTTAATGTCGGTCCCCTTGTCTAATGAGAATTACATAAAAGAACTTAATATTCTTTATGAAATCGCGTTATCAAACGGTTATCCAAAATCTATTATTGATAATTTGATTAAAAATAATCAGAGATGTAGGGTTCGCTCTTTACTGTATGCATGCCCCCCTGACCGTATTAACAAATATGTTGGTATTCTGACCTATATGGGCCCAATTTCAGATAGAATTGCCAATTTACTGCGTAAAAATAATATTCACGTTGCATTTCGGACGGACCAAACTATACGACGTCTTTGTAATGGAAAAGATAATTTGGAAAATTGCAAGAAATCCGGCGTGTATAGGTTGGTCTGCGATGATTGTGACGCGGTATATATAGGTCAGACAGGCCGAAATTTTGAAATACGGTATAAAGAGCATGTAGCTGCTTATAGGAATGGCCATCCTGATAAATCTCATTACGCCAAACATTTAATTGAAACTGGCCATTCCTTGGGCGACAATAATACGTATAATATTTTACATAGTTGTGATAAAAGTTTCCGGTTATGTGTGTTGGAACAATTAGAAATATTAAAACATAGCAGTAATAGTTTTGCATTGTTGAATGACCAAACAAATTTAGTTTCATCTCCTTTACTACGAATATTTGGGGGTAGTTAGAAATAATTGTCATGCGGTTGGTAGTATATAAAAGAGCGCTCGCCTCGTTGGCTTTTAGTCTCCTTCGAGCACTCGACGAGTTAGCAGCCCTTGAGAATGGTCCGTGGAGGACCGAAACACGTGTTGGGTATCGTACTGGCGCATGTAATTTGCTTTTTATATTGTCCTTCTTGCATGTGCACATTTTTGCGGGCGGGAGGGCGGTGCAAATTGCATCCCAGCATGATTAAACTGACAATTAGCGGAATTAACACTAAATATTGATTTTGTATTTTGATTGTTATGGATTTCCGCAAAGTAACGCCTGATTCCATTACTTATCTACAGTCAGCAAGTATAGCTGAGCAGGCAAAACTTTACATCAAGCTAACCAAACTCCACCGTTTGGCAGCACAAAACGTATGGTTCAATCAACAATGTAAGAAATTGAATGTAATACCTCATTATATTAATTTGCGTACCAACACACATAACCGAGCTAGTAGTATAGCGTTGAGGAAGGCTAAGCAGATATGGTTGAATGAGGAATGCAAGTATTGGTTTTCTGTTAGAGATGGTATCAAGCTCCACCTCAAAGTATTATATACCGAATTGAGTTTCAAATTACATAACGTGGAGTTTGATATTTTAGATAACAAGGCTAGGGATCTGGCTTCGAAAGAGGTGCATGAAAAATATGTAATACAATCGCGGAAGTTGGAGCGATTGTCTCGGGAGAGCCGCAATGATAATTTCAACCATTCTGATAATTTGCCGATTTCAACGCATACATTTTATCCCCGCGTCAAAAATTATTCTAATGCTCAGTTTTCACCAAATGAAATTTCTTTGTTAGAAAAAGGTTTGAAATATAATATTCAACCTAGGCCTTCCCAGAAATCCCTTGAAACTTTGGCGGTTGACTCGGAAATTGCTTGCTTTAGAAGTAAACAGGATGGCATCATTAAGCATCAGATAGCAGTTCAAATCAAAAAAGCTTTAAAGACACCGGTTATCCACAGTAGGTCAGAAAATATTCTTTTTCGTTCTTTAAATGACAAAATAAACCAGAATAACCTAGTAATTTCAAAAGCTGATAAGGGTAACTCAGTCGTAATTCTGGATAGAATTGATTATAATCTGAAGGTTAATGATGTCATCCAGGGTGACGATTTTGAATGCCTTGATTCTGATCCCTCCAAAAAGTTTACGATCGAGTTAAAAGATGCTATTAAGGGTACGTCTTACATCTCTCCAGATCAATTAAAAAATATTATCCCCATGAACCCACGATCACCTGTTTTGTATGGGTTGCCAAAAACTCATAAAGAAAACGTTCCTATTCGCCCTGTTGTCTCTCATATTGGTGCCCCCTCGTATAATTTAGCCAAACATCTTAACGTCCTTTTAAGTAAAAAAGCATTCTTTCAACCTCAATTCAGTTTAAAAAATAGTTTAGACTTAATTTCAAAAATTAAAGATACTCAAATTCCATCTTCCGCTAAGTTACTGTCCCTAGATGTTGATAGTCTATTTACCAATATCCCTCATGAGGAATGTTTACATATTCTGGGTGAACACTTTGAGAGACAACGGTTACATCCTGGAGAGATGTATGATCTACTTAAACTCACAAAAATATGCATGCAACAAAATTATTTTCGTTTTAACAATCAATATTACCGCCAAAAGGAAGGGTTGGCCATGGGTTCACCGTTAAGTCCACTAATGGCAGAGATATTTATGGATAATTTTGAACGTAGATATATAGTGGGCGAACCCAACATTTTATTTTATTATAGATACGTTGATGACATAATAATCTGTTGGTCTGGTACCAAACGCCAAATTGATTCATTTGTTACTAAATTAAATAATCTCCACCCTAAAATAAAATTTAAATTGGAATTAGAATCACAAAAATCCCTTAATTTTCTTGACCTCACCATCACTAATGTCCATAATAAATTAGAATTTCAAATATATCGGAAACCAACACATACCGATATGGCTATTCCAGCTTCATCATGTCACCCCAATCAACATAAACTAGGTGCCTTCCGCAGCTATGTTCATAGGTTAATGTCGGTCCCCTTGTCTAATGAGAATTACATAAAAGAACTTAATATTCTTTATGAAATCGCGTTATCAAACGGTTATCCAAAATCTATTATTGATAATTTGATTAAAAATAATCAGAGATGTAGGGTTCGCTCTTTACTGTATGCATGCCCCCCTGACCGTATTAACAAATATGTTGGTAGTCTGACCTATATGGGCCCAATTTCAGATAGAATTGCCAATTTACTGCGTAAAAATAATATTCACGTTGCATTTCGGACGGACCAAACTATACGACGTCTTTGTAATGGAAAAGATAATTTGGAAAATTGCAAGAAATCCGGCGTGTATAGGTTGGTCTGCGATGATTGTGACGCGGTATATATAGGTCAGACAGGCCGAAATTTTGAAATACGGTATAAAGAGCATGTAGCTGCTTATAGGAATGGCCATCCTGATAAATCTCATTACGCCAAACATTTAATTGAAACTGGCCATTCCTTGGGCGACAATAATACGTATAATATTTTACATAGTTGTGATAAAAGTTTCCGGTTATGTGTGTTGGAACAATTAGAAATATTAAAACATAGCAGTAATAGTTTTGCATTGTTGAATGACCAAACAAATTTAGTTTCATCTCCTTTACTACGAATATTTGGGGGTAGTTAGAAATAATTGTCATGCGGTTGGTAGTATATAAAAGAGCGCTCGCCTCGTTGGCTTTTAGTCTCCTTCGAGCACTCGACGAGTTAGCAGCCCTTGAGAATGGTCCGTGGAGGACCGAAACACGTGTTGGGTATCGTACTGGCGCATGTAATTTGCTTTTTATATTGTCCTTCTTGCATGTGCACATTTTTGCGGGCGGGAGGGCGGTGCAAATTGCATCCCAGCATGATTAAACTGACAATTAGCGGAATTAACACTAAATATTGATTTTGTATTTTGATTATAACAAAATAGTCATATTACCTACTACCACGCGAAAAGTTCTTCTTTAACCCTGATTCTTGAAAAATAATTTAAATCCTACTAGTATTATAAATGCCAAAGTTTGTGAGTATGAGTGTATGGACGTTTGTTACTCTTCCACGCAAAAGCTACCGACCGAATATTAATGAAACTTTGTAGTAATATAGCCTATAAATTCGAATAACAAACACATAGGCATAATTTATAAAGTTTAACGCGGGTAAACCGCTGGGCACAGCTAGCACTATTCTAAAAGCCAAAAAGTGTATGTGCGTGTGTTAATTTAGTTCGTTACAGCTTTAGTCAATAACAGCTATATATACTCTGAATCAAAACTTATACTATAGGTACCTAATAATAATTATCGCGCAGCGAGTAATTTATATAATTCACCAACATTATCGTATAATATACTTGTATCATCTTGTAAAATAAATATTTCCAAATGTTCTGAACATTATCCTACTAATGTTACTAATAAATAAAGAAGTCCTAGCCGAATTTCGGCCACGGCAGCCAGTCTCAATAGAGATTAGCCATCTGCGCGGGACATATCATAGTGCTCAAGTGTGTGCGCGAACACAGGAGCACTTTCTATTCCATCACTCTCATGATCCGATGGGATGCCTAGCGACACGACCGGAAAGAGGTCAGCAGGACCGACGGCTTTACGTGCTCTCCGAGGCACGGTGGTATAATACCGCCAAATCCCAGACTTCGTGCTGATGCTGAGATTTTTTATTTTTACTGAAAAATCCCAAAATCACTTTTTGCCCGACCCGGGATTTGAACCCAGGACCTCGTTCTCTGCGGGTGAACACGCTACCACTTGACCAACGAGGCAGTCAATATTATAAATGTGAAAGTTTGTGAGTATAGATGGCATCGACTAGACATATAGGCTATAATTATATCCTATGTGTCTAGTATACATATGCTATAATTATAGCCCATGTGTCTAGTATCTTTTAACTTAATAAATTACATCTATTAAGGTATAAAATTCACCAACATTACCGAAAAATATACTTGGATTTATTGATCCAAATATATTTTTAATTTTATTATTTCATTAGTCTTTAAATAGATATTTCCAGTTCAGGATACGTTTCCGTTTTTAAAACATAATTTTAAAAACATATACAGTTTGGGAAGCTGCTGCATGCGGGCATCACAAGACCGGCGTCTGTGGAGATCCTTGGGGGAGGCCTTTGTCCAGCAGGAGACGTATTTCGGCTGATATGATGATGATATAAAGTTCATGATTTGCCTAAATCTAGTTCAATATTATGGAGTGGTACCTCTGGTGCTGCTGGCGCGTGCTTCTTCAAGGATTTTCCCTTGTGGCTCATCGTGACCTTAGCATCCAATATCTTCGGCAGAATCTCTTTTATATGACTGATGTACCTTGTTCTCCTGAAACGGAAAATATGAACATTGAAACCAACGATTTTTTTGTGAATTCACATAAAGTTTCAGATTTCCATAGCATCATTATAACAGCTGTAAGTGGACAAAAGCTTCCCTCTAGAATCATCTAGAAGAATATGTTATAATCGCCATACTTGGCACCTGGCGATTGCAGTAAGATGGTAATAGTACTCAGAAAGAATCTGCTGCCCGTCCTCTGGTAAATATTCCCTCGGGTCGACTTCTAAGCCCCCCACGGGATGAGATAGGGTAATAATATTCTGATATTCACCGGCCTCACCACACAACAAACTACGGCAAATTTGGTTTTAAGGTAAATCGTAAGGCCTCCTACGCACTATGCGGCTAGCCGCAATGTGGCCAGCCGTGCGGCTGACCGTACTCAGATATTTGAACGAGAAGTAGTTTTTATTCGCACTGTGATGCGGCGGCCGGCTGACCGCATTTCGGCTAACCGCATAGCGCGTAAGAGGCCTAAAAAGTTTAGATACATAAATGCTTACTGATTATGTTTATCTGTGTTATCTTTCATCACCATTTCGTTGCCAAAGATCCTTCTTACAGTGTCATGAACCTCGCCTTTTTCGCCGGAACTACTGCAGAACATGGACCGAAGAACATTCATCATTACCAGTACAAATACAGTTTTGTCTTTAAACTCTCTTCTTGAAATTATTTGGTGAACAGTCCTTTGGTAAACGGACTAGCCTTCGGCAGGCACAGACTTTTATCCGAATCTGCCCAGATAATGTTAGTCTTTTAACTATTGGGAAGACCAATAGACTTCGGTTGGGATTTCTAAGATATATTGACAAATCAAAATGTTTTAGTGCCCTGATCTAGATAAATCTCTGGTCATGCATGGTCTATGGCTTTTGCATAGAAGGCCAGGTTATCTTCCAGCATAAACGCTGTATTGTATTTTAACTTTACAGTCAACACAAATAATATTGTTCTCTGAAAACAATTTATGAAAGAGTACGATAATAAGGTTTTCTTGTAAGATAATTTTAATTCCATTCATAAAATGATTCCGATGAAATAATAATAAAATAAAAGTATTCAAAACGTTAAATACAATAACAAATTATGACAAATACACGTGTCAAAAGTTATGACACATTCTATATAATTTTAATAGACACCAATGTTAATGAAAGAGGTTGATATGTATTTTTAAAATCTGAATCGTTATTTATGTTTTTCACAGTATAATCGAATGAGCGCTGACTGTGACGCGAGTTTCATGCTATTTTGTTTACGCAAAAAGTGCTCAACACTCCTAAAACGTTATCACAACAAAAATAAATCCTTAATTTCGGACAGCAAAGGCCATAGGCTGGCAAGGTTGTTAGTAACAAGCATTTTGCTTGTAACTGCTGTTAGTAATTATATTACTAGAAGGTCCAAGCCCACACACGCCTGTTTTGCAAACCATGATACAGCGATTGTCTGAAGCACAGGTCTATACCTCCAAGGGTCTAACCTAGTTTAGATAAGCCACTAACTTTAACTTAGACTAAAAATAAAGCTTATATTTTTTTTAAGAAATTATGTTATTTTTAGTATGTTTCTAGTTTATCTCGAGCCAATTTTATTAACCTTAGGCTATAATTTATTTGTACATCTTACTACCTAAAAATATTTTTTGTTTTTATATAATAGGATGGCAAACGAGTAAGTGGGTCCACCTGATGGTAAGTGATCACCGCCGCCCATGGACACTCGCAACACCTGAGGAGCCACAAGTGCGTTGCCGGCCTTTAAGAAAAGAATAGGCTCGCTTCTTGAATGTTGCCATGTCATACCGGATCGGAAATACCAATTAATCTAGAATACCAATGTTTATCTTTGAACAATAAATTATTAATATTATTATATTGCCCTGTGACTAGAGAGCGTCGGACGTTATGTCCAACTGTGGCTCTCCTGTCTAATCTGTTGTATCGTAGAGCAACTTGCTCCTAGTACCTATCAGACTGTGTCAAACAACTCAGCAACTGTCGTAATTTGAAGGTGTTTCTATGTTTTCGCTCAAACTTGAACAATTTATAAATTTCCTACGCAATGGCGTAGTACTGGCTGGCTGAAAGCTGAAATTCAGGTAAGAGCGTATGCACATCACGCGCATTATTAGCGCGCCGTCGACGCGCGTTTCCAAAACGCGCGTCGTCGTTGGCGCCTCTTTATCACACAGAGCAGTTCGATGTCGTTTGTGTCGATACAAACGCGATGCTCACGCGCGTCTGTATCGCTACAAACACGCGTTAGGATCTCGTGTGTATCGATACGATCGATTCGATCGCGTTTGAATCGATACACACGCGCGTCTGTATCGATTCAAACGCGGATTTAAATTTATTCAGGTGTGCAAAGGTCCACAGTCTGCGTCTGACTTGCGTGTGGATTGCGTCTGTATCACTACAAGCGCGCGTCAACGGTGCGCTTAAAAAACGTGTTCTGTATAGGCTCTTAGGGCATTATAATTACATTCATAACTTCTCCTTTTACTTTCAGTGACAGAATGGCCAATAAACTTTAATGGGCTGTGAAACTGCGGCCGATACCTGCCTTGGCGGCCCGACGTAGTACTTCTTGCGTTTCGGTTATATTAACACAATTTATTTGTTTCGCACAGAAGTAGTGCGGAGTCTCAAGGTTGGTGTTATTGTGCGCCAATGCATTGGAACACGTAAAGCTGAGGATACTGCGCCTGATCGTTCTCAAAAAAGAATCAAAAGTCATTTATTCCGTTAAAATATTACATTTGTGTGGAATCGTCAATTATTTTTACCCTACCGTGCAGTGCATGACGTGGCAGCTACTGAGAAACACTGCCAGAAAACTCAGTAGGAATCCTTTTTTAAAATATTTATTTCTTACATAAAATAACATTGTATTTAAATGCTTTAGAGCTTAAAATGATTTAGAGCGACTCAATCCCAAGCTGTTTTGTCACTTAAATAATCAGAAGTTTTGTATTAAGTCCTGCTACACAATTTGGCTTTTATAATTCTTTTAAACTTATTCATAGACATTTCTCGGATATCACTGGGAAGTTTGTTATAGAATCTTATACATTGCCCCATAAAAGAGTTACTTACTTGGTGGAGACGGGTGGTGTGTAACACAAAGTTATGCTTATATCTAGTATTTATATTATGAGTATCACTCCTTTTACAGAAGGAGTCTTTATATGTTTGTAGACATATGCACTACCACATCAAGCTACCGCAATCTGTCAAATTTCTCCAATTGAAAGTGAACCTTATGCTTTTGTGATAAAGTTGAAAATCTATAAAATAAATTTGAAAGATGGATTGTTGCTGGATGTGCTAGCGTCTGTACATACTCGTAGTTGTCTAGTCTCCATTGCAGTTAAATAATTAAATATTATATTTAGTGACATTTCAGGTAGACGCATTCACCACGCGCGGTGCTACAAACACATCTTATATATCTAAATTTGTGGTAATAATATTTTTTTAAATTATAATAATAATATAAGATAATATCTCGGGACAATGTCACACAGATCATCCTAGCCTCAAACTAAGCAAAGCTTGTACTATGGGTACCAGGCGACGATATACATACTTATATAGATAGATAAATACGTATATACATAGAAAACATCCATGACTCAGAAACAAATATTCGTGCTCATCACACAAATATTTGCACTAATCGGGATTCGAACCCAGGACCACCAGCTTCGTAGGCAGGAGCACTACCAACTAAGCTACGGTGATCGTTTAATTATCAAATAAAAAAAAAACTAATATGTCTTACAGATTGATTACGCAATTTAAATTATGAAGAAGCCGTGAAACAAAAAATGTATATATTCGCGTGCGTCGAGTTAATATTTATAAAAAATCTTTATTGTCTCCATTTAATTATAATTTGTATACAAAATTAAGACATCCCCAGTAAGTAATGTACAGTACTTGTGTAGGGGCTTCCTCGCTTCTTACCGCGGTTACACAATTAATAAGACTGTTCTTATCTATGGGCTACTTATTCATGATAAGTAATACATTGGGTTATATAGCTTACTAACATAATATGATTTAAATTTTGACAAAGCAATGACATATTTGACTGCACGTGTGGCGCAGCGGCTAAGACAGTCGCCTCGCCGCTTCGTGTCGCGGGTTCGAGTCCCGCGCTGGACAACTGTTTGTGTGACCCATAAATAGTTGTTCTGAGTCTGGATGTAATTTGTGTCCGTCTGTTATATGTTAGTAAAGTACCCCGCGACACAGGGACTAGATTCCCTAAAGCGGGCGCTGTTTAAAAAAAAATACATTATCTTAAATAAAATAATAATTAAAAGGAAGAAAACTTACTACTTAAATAGTGTGTGTGTGTGAGGATGTATGTTTGTGTGTGTATTTGTGTGTGGGTGTGTATGCGTGTATGCCTGTGAGTGTGTTGTGGATATGTCTACGTATGTGTGTTGTATAAAGGTAAGTATGAGTTTATATATAGGCAAGATTTATAACTATTTATTTATTAACAACCAACAACTATCATTACAGGTTACACCTAAATCAATAGTGTTGTTACTTAATAAGCAGCCCGTGTGAATAACATCCCAAGGAACATAGATTCCAAAATATATTCTGTGTGCCCTAAAAAAAGTTGTTCTCTCTGTGGACCACATTGCAACACGGGATTCTACAGCTCCTTGAACTACAGCTCCTATCTGAGTTTAATCTCCCCAGAAGTGCCGTCGGGCTATGCTAATTTGCTCCAACTTCATTATTCTCTGTTCTCGCTTAATTAATTCCAAAATCTAATCTAGTAGGAATTAGCAGAGCCTCGTTGAACCTAGCTTAGTCGTATATGAAAATGTCTGTATATGAAGATTGTTACAAAAACACTCAAAGTGTGTTGTTAAAGTATCCTTACTCCAAATATAAGATTTATGGATATATCTATCATTTTTTTTATTAGACTTTAAAAAACGCTTGTAAATACTCAGAACATGTTTGTTCCAACAATTTTTTACAAAAACACCTAAGGTGTGTTCGTGGTGGATATATATATATATATATATATATATATATATATATATATATATATATATATATATATATATATATATATATATATATATATCTATTTTTTTTATTCACGTAGATTAAAAAAAAGTGATAGAGACATGTTCTGACTATGTAGTTAAAACTCCACATTTTTATATTTTCATTTTTCAATTACGTTTCATCTTTGTTGTAATAATTACTAAATAACGTCATTTTACAATTTACTTTACTAGTAACTGACAGATGTCAAATGTGATCTATTAAATTGGCCCTACTATAGTCTTCTACTATATAAAAATAAGTCAGGTTTTCCTTCCTGACGCTATAACTCCAGAACGCACGAACCGATTTCCACGGTTTTGCATTCGTTGGAAAGGTCTCGGGCACCGTGAGGTTTATAGGGAAGAAAATTTATAAAATTAAACGCGGGTAACACCGCGCGGCACAGCTAGTAGTATATAAAAATTGCCTTAAGGAACCTTGATTTTCATACTGTCCTAGCCACAAAATGTACGTATAATAGCCGGTTATATTTTTAATAAACAATAAACATTTTTTCACGTGGAGGAGACGGCTCGTAAAATTTAATGGCCCATGAAAGTGTCGAACAATCTAGAACGACACTTCATTGTCTTGGACCATTCCAGATGAATTATTTGGTGAATAAAGTATTATCTTATAATAATGTTCTTAGTTGTTTTCGCCTTCGACCGCCAATCATAAAATAATAAATATCTTGGGACAACTAACACACTGCCATCTGATCCCGAACTAGGCAAAGTCCAGACCAAGAACAAATTATCGTGTTCATCACACAAAGATTTGTCCCGGTTGGCAACCTACAACCTCTGGCTTATATGTCAGGGTCACTAACCACTTGACCAACTAAGACTCGCCCACTATGTAGGGCATATGTTAAGCACGTGTGTTGTAGCTCACTCTCAATGCACTTAGTCTTTTTTGTAATGCAAATCTCCTTCTCTGGGACATTCAGCAGGTGGTTTACTTTAGAAGTGTTCTCTACTGCCGCTACGTGTAAACAGATCAGGGAAGACAGCAAACTGTTTGTGGCGCAGTCGCTGTGTCGGGCTGCCAGGAGTCGGCAATAGGGAAGGGCAATCCAGAGCCCTTCCAGGGTACGTGTCCCGACCATCTCGGTAACGGCGCAAAAGCATACCCGCGTTCCCGGCGCGGCCGGGGCTCCTCCCATCAGGTGCCAAAAGAAGTCCACGGCAGGTTAGGTTTAGCCGACGTACCCACCCGCAGACCCAGACGCAGACGTAGCATGCGTAGTCATTCTCCCTGCCTTATCAAATATAAAAAAGGATGGTTTACTTTAGTAGTCTTGTTAGGTTAATGAGCATTGCGAAGCCCTATATTTTATTTAGCAGTATTTATGAGTGCTTGGTTAACTCCTGGGTTATTTTCTTCGTTCATTAATGCTGGCGCGAGGACATTTGGGTGTCTTATTATAATTTTTTGTACGATTTAACATGTCTAATTATTTATTTCTTTATTGTAGGCATCTTTAGGTCGTTGTGTAGCTACTAATTGGGCACTAACAATGGGGCATTAGTGATGATTCTGAGATTGATTGATAATTTTCCAAAAAATATTTCATTTATTTATATATCAACAAGTTTTTTATTCAGATACACTTTTAAAAAGCGCTTGTGTTATAAATCTTACTAATATTAATAAACGCGAAAGTTAAAAAGTAAGTTAAAGTTGTAAGCATGCTCTTTCACGTAAAAACTACTGAATGGATTTTAATGAAACTTTACAATAATATAGCTTGTACATCAGAATAACACACAGGCTACAATTTATAAAGATTGTGAATTGTCCAAAATATGACGATAAGTGTCAAGTAACTAGGAAAAAATCTACCACCTGCGAGCTATTCCGGCGTGCACTGCCAAAACCGCTAGAGGTACACATCCTACTAATATTATAAATACGAATGTTTGTGAGTATAGATGTATGGATGTACGTTTGTTACTGTTTTATGGCAAAACTACTGTAACGCGGGTGAAACCGCGGGGCATAGCTAGTTAACTATATATTCTAGGTACAAATAGATTATTAGATCGTGACTCATTTGTGAATTGATCATAAACAATTATAATATATTTTTGTGACAGTAATTGCTTAGCTAAAAGCTAATTTCTTAAAGTTATTTTCAAAATACATACATACATAGACTCACGCCTGCTTTCCAGAGGGGTCGGCAGAGTCGACGGATATCCATTTGTCACGATCTTTGCACACCTCTTTTGCCTTATTTACTGTCATTATAGTCTTCATACATGCTCACCGGTTTAGGGTAGTAGGTAGGGCACTTTTGACCTATTTTTTATATCAGAGGGTGATAAGCGAGCAAGCGGGTTACCTGATGGTAAGTGATCCCCTCACTCACAACACCAGAGGTGTCGCGGGTGCGTTGCCGGCCTTTAAGAGACAATAAACAAGTGTTGCTGGCCCTTCCCCCCACCCCAATGAGCACTGGCGATCTTAGTCACATGTAGAAACACAATATTAAAATTATTAATGTTATTATTAAGGAATGTATTCTGTAAGGTGGAGGTACTTCCCCAGTCGGGCTTCTCTTTAAGCGAAAGAACGCTAAGCCCTTACCTCTCTTTCGTGGACTTTCCATTGTCAAAATGTTATCTGTAATCAAATATACCTGTATGGAACAGCATTTAGAAAGCGTATTTGGTAGGTCAGGGTCGAATCTGTTTATATCATTGGCTTCGTGTTCATTGCCAAAGTTAGATAACAGAAAATTGAGAAAGGCAACTAGTGACATTTTTGTACTGTCTAATTTGATACTATATGCCTTTGTGCTATGACATAGAATCGAATAGCAATACATGTTGCATGTCGCTTTCGACCACTAATGTTTTTATTTGTTTGCGCTAATGATTTGGTTATTAGCCCCCGACACAAGTAGGGGGATGTTATAGATTATATTAATGATATTTTTGCCAGAATATAGGTTACAGGGTAGAAGGACGGATTGCATATAGGTCGTGCAATTTGGAATGCTTTTATTTTTTAACATTATTGGTATTTACCTATTCCCAGAAATCGGAAATCAAAATTTAACCGGCGGATCTCAAACCATCTACCAATCCGGTGTAGGCACTCTGCTTTAAGCTATGAACGATACAGACTGGCTGCAAATTTAGGATTCCCTTTTTGCGTTGGCGTTGGCTTTGTTTTCTAGAAACTTGGCCGTCTGATATGTTCAAAGTTGTATGTGAAAGATCATATCATATTGAAAACACCTTCCAAACTTTTAATCGATTGATAATATCCTGGGATAATAATTATATCCCGGGACATTATATACACACGGTCATCTGATACCAAACTAAGCAGAGCTCGTACTATGGAAACCAGATAACTGATATACAAGTTTTCTTTTGTATATACATACTTATATAGATAGTTACACCCAGACTCGAGACAAATAGGCATGTTCATGCACACAAACATCTGTCCTGGGTGGAAATCGAACCCACGACGTCCGGCATGAAAAGCAAGGATTTGCCAACCACGCCAACAGGCCCGTCATATTATGGTTGTCCAGGGTTGGGATCGAACCCACTATCTCTGGCTGCTAAGTCACGGTTTCTATCAAGTAGCCAAGACACGATTTTGCTGTCGACGACCATCAGTATGGAGCTAACGTTATTAAATAGTAAAGGCGAAAGAATTTGCTGGCGCATTAAAGACGATACACAAGTTTTGAATCTTATGTATTTAGCGTTAATGTAGAATTCAGTTTGTTGTTTGCGTGGTTTTATTACCTTCTTCTAATAGAGATTCAATGTTATTCTCTTGTTTAAAAAGCGGTGTCTGAAACTAAGTCGTATTTATGTGCATTTTTATTGAAATATTCAAGTTTATGTTAAGTAGAGAGTGAATATTTGCGTTACATAAAACGTTGAGCGAAGCTTTGTTAAATTGTTTTGTTTACCTTGGTTCTGGTAAAAGTGTTTTATATGAAATATGTATATCGTTGCAAAGACGACGATGCCTTCAAATTTTAATTAATGTTGTCATTGTTACACATACACTTCGTTTTAGCTACATTCCACGTACGTGTGGTTTCTGTAATGAATTACCTACTACGGTGTTTCCTCAGTGCTACGACATCTCTTACTTTAAACGAGTTTTAAATAAAAATTTGAGCCGTCACGGGACGCCTGGCAGATGTGAAACATCGACATTATTTTTTAAAATTAATATGCAGAAAAGAACATATTTTGATATGAACTAAATATGTCATAATGATACAATAAAATATTACGATTAATAATCGCACAGTCGATTGTTTTGTTTCACATCAAAATAAAAAAAAATGAAAACGTGGCGACGCGTCTCTCCCCCAGAAATCTTTTTTACGTGCGGCTATAGATGTTTCACATCAAAAGAGTATTAATCTAAATACTGACTAATTACAAGCGCTTTTTTAAAGTCTACGTGAATAAAAACTTTTTTTTTTAATCTTCCGGTAGGCAAAGGTTCGCTTTGCCCCCTGGCACCTGACATTGCGAATGTTCATGAGTAGAGGTTACCACTAACTATCAGGTGGGCCGCTAGCTCGTTTGTCTCCAAAAGCAATAAAAAACCCGGCCAAGTGCGAGTCGGACTCGCGCACGAAGGGTTCCGTACCATTATCTATAAAAACGAGCAAAAAATTCACGTTTGTTGTATGGGAGCCCCCTTAAATATTTATTTTTTAGTATTTTTGTTATAGCGGCAACAGAAACACATCATCTGTGAAAATTTCAACTGTCTAACTATCACGGTTCATGAGATACAGCCTGGTGACAGATGGACAGACAGACAGCGAAGTCTTAGTGATAGGGTTTTACCCTTTGGGTACGGAACCCTAAAAAGCAATTTGACCCTAAAACAACGCATTGATAAGCATTAAATCATAATCATAAAAATCCGTAATAATGATCTTGTCCTGAAGGATCATTCTCGCTGTAACAGTTTTACTCTTAGGGATCAATTTGATGAAATTCTATAGACAGATTTAAATATGCGTTTTTAATTATCTTGTGTGAAAGTTAGCATTAAAAGAGTAGCGAGTGGAAGATGCTACTATCTTTGGCGGTACAGACTCATAATTATTGCTTCCCTCCTTATGGGGGGAATAAATTTAAAAATAGAACTAAATTAGGTTGGGTAGTCGGTTGTTAAAATTTAACATAATTAAGAATAAAGTACTGCGGTCATGAGAGTGTATAAACTGCCAGTGTGAATTAAAAAAAACATGCGGGGCAGTGTTTGGGGACTGCTGATAGAAGTGGAACATATTTTTTAATTTCTCATACTCTGAAAGTTGTGTTTATTTGATTTGAGTAGCGAGTGGAAGATGATACTTCCCACCTTTGTGCGGTAAAGACCCATAGTAATTGCTTCGCTCTCTATGGTGGGAATATATATTAAAGATAGAAATAAATTTGGTTGGATAGTCGGCTGTAAAAATTCTAACTTATTTAAGAAAAAATACTGCGGTCATGAGAGTGTATAAACTACCAGTGTGAATAAAAAAAAACATGCGAGGCAGTCTTTGGGGACTGCTGATAGAAGTGAAACCTATTTTTTCATTTCTCAAGTAGTAGTGTTTACTTGATCAGAGTAGCGAGTGAAAGATGGTACTTCCCACCTTTGGGCGGTAAAGCCTCTTAATTGACAACATTTCATATTTTTAACTGGCATGTATTATTGCGTTATGTAAAAGTAAATCCAAATCTAGGGCACCCATATTTTTCCTTTTTGCGAAATTATGAACTTTTCATTCATAATTTTAACTTTGAAATTTGAGGTATTCTAAAAAGACATAAGCGGCAAATGACGTCATACATATGGTGGAATAGTCCTCGATCTTTGCTTTAATGTAACCCGTCAAAAAAAAATCACTGTCTTGTCTAACTCGTTGGCGCCTAAACTTGTTTACGTTTGTTTAATGTTTTCAATTTCAAATTAAATTAAAATCGTCAATATTAAATTCGTTTCCAGTGTTATTATCCTTATTATGTTTCATTAAATCACCATCAAAGTTTAGAAATTTAAAACCGTGAGTGACAATTGACAATTTGACATGTCTTGTTTGACATTAATGTTTTCGTTTAAAACATTGGAATGCTTAGGCAAAGGAAACTACCTCGTCCGCCGTATAAGTGACGTCATCACACCTTTTTTAGTTTTAACCTCAGAAATGAAGAAGTAAAAAAACAAAATAAAAATATATTTGAACTCAGGATACAAAAATAAAAAAATGGTATTTTTGTTTTAAGGTGGTGTCAGTTTTGAAATGTTGTCAATTGCTTCCCTACCTATGGTTGGAATAAATTAAAAAAGTTGAAGTATATTCGATTAGGTTAGTAAAAATATAACATAATAAGAAAAATATGTTGCGGTCATTCAGTGTGACATAAAAAAAGACCCTCCATTTTACCAATATTCGATCAGGTCACGTGTCCTGACGCGAGTTTAACATATTTTACCCATCCGAAAAAAGTGAACAACGCCGCTAACGAAGTATTCACTTAAAAAAAAGAGACGGTTTGCTGCCCTTGCTTATGGTAGGTATTCCCTTCGAACGATTACTACGCCTCTTACGGGACGATAATGTTCGTTGATATCAAAATTCAGCTTAAACTAATGAATATTCTAATAGTAATAATAACGAATCGAAACAAACCAGATTGCAATTCCTGAAATATATTCTACGTAACGGGTATTTGCATGTTGGTATTAGCGCCGGAAATTATTACAATAGTCGTATGAATTAATGGGAGTTGGCAAATTTATATTTGGTTCTAAGAAAATTAAAGATGAATACGGATTACGGGAAGTTGTTACTGGATGTTTTGTCTTTAGAAATATATAATAGTAAAGAAATATATCGTGGTGTAGAATATCATCACCCCATCTTATCCCGTGGGGGGCGGGGCGTAGAAATCGTTCCGAGGGAATACCTACTAGAGGACGGGCAGCCGCGTTTTTCTGGGATTCATCAAACTGCGATCGCCAACCCGTCTGCCAAGCGTGGCGATTATGGCATATCCCCCCATTCTTTGGGAAGGCTTTCGTCCAGCAGTGGACATAATTTGGCATATATATATATATATACATATATATATATATATATATAATGTATAATATCCTGGGACATTATTCACACGCGGACATCGGATCTCAAATTAAGCAGAGCTTGTCCTATGGAAATCAGATAACTGATATACTTACTACATATACTATTTTCTACTTAAGAATTCGCAATTGTATATCAGATGATATTTATTTTGATAAAAATGGCTAAATAATAATATTAATTAGTTTATAAATTTTATTTTTATTGTTTTCTGGGGCAACACTAAGCGGTGGAATTTGATAGGAGAGTTTTGGCGCCAACGCGGAAAAAGACGCATCAGGGCATTGTTTTATTTTCAAAAACTGGTGTAAATTCAAGTTTTTATGTGTAAATATAGTGGATTTTAGACATAACATCATGGACAACGTACACAAGTGGAGGAAAGTGCCATATTGCCGTGAATTGCGATTTTCTGTGTTGAATCTAAAACTCCATATAAGCCTCTAGTAAAGTATCCACTGCTTAACTGGGGTACGACAAGGACTATGTATGACTTGACTGTGACGGACTGTACTTGACATGGCGAAAATAAATGAAATAAAAATATATTTTACGGAAGGCTCATAAGGCCGAAGAAGCCAGAACCGTTAAACTGAAATAAAAAAAAAGGTTTGATAGGTTGGCGAACCAAATGGACACTATAGGCCCGTCAATATTCATTATCTCTTACTCTGATCTTCTGACTACTAGTATTGTCTCATTCTCTCTTTAAAGTAATACGGCCGGTCCAATACATACTGATCGTATAGAGGCAGAACAGAGACGGTTTGTAAGAGCTCTGTACTCGAAATATGGGCTAAGGCGCAAAATTCCAGACTATATTGACCAGCTTCATAAATTTTCTTTGCCAACGCTAGAAAGTAGAAGAAGTATAAGCGACTAATGCACACTCTACAAAATTATAAATGGTTCATTAGATAGTTGTCTCGTTGAAAACGTAAACATTAAAATACCATTGCGATCTGTTCGTATTCCACAACTGTTCAATGTACCATCGAGTAACAATAATGTATCTCATAATAAGCCACTTTATAGAATGTGTAGAAATTATAATGCTATTTGCTCATACACAGATATATTATATTTCACGACAAATTCAGCACTTTCAAATATTTTCTACTTCAATATAACAAGATGTAATAGTAATTAACTTACATTTAATTGTACTTTTTAACTAAATGGTATTCCTTCTGATTAACTCTAATTTAACTTACAACGAAGTATTGTCTACTACAAGTGTTGTGTACAGCTTTAACTGGATTTCAGATTCACTCACAATGTATTAATATACATAGTTGTATACTTAATATTATATAAATCTGATATCTGTACCTGTACCTTATAAAAAAAAATAACAAAAAAAAAAGAATAAAAAAGATAGAATAAAATAAATGATATAAAATACAATGAAATGAAATGAAATATACATGAAATGAAATGAAATGAGATGAGATGAGATGAGATGAGATGAGATGAGATGAGATGAGATGGGATGGGATGGGATGAGATGGGATGAGATGAGATGAGATGAGATGGGATGGGATGGGATGGGATGGGATGGGATGAGATGAGATGGGATGGGATGGGATGGGATGGGATGGGATGGGATGGGATGGGATGGGATGGGATGGGATGGGATGGGATGGGATGGGATTGGATTGGATTGGATTGGATTGGATTGGATTGGATTGGATTGGATTGGATTGGATTGGATTGGATTGGATTGTATTGGATTGGATGGGATGGATGAGATGGGATGGGATGGGATGGGATGGGATTGCGACTTGGTAGTCTATGCTATATTTATTATACTTAATTATAGCAGTGTTATAACCATATAATTGTTACAGAAATTTGACAGATTGAGGTAACTGAGTATACTGGCGTCTGTACCTACACGCGTATAACTGCTCTTTCCTGGAACTATTATCGCATCGTGATTTAGCCTTAAAATACTTAAAGTAAAAAAGAAATCATAGTTAATTATAAAGGCTATGTTTTTTTTTATGTCATAGGATAACAAACGAGCAATCGGGTCACCTGATGGTAAGTGATCACCGCCGCCCATGGACGCCGCCCTTTAAGAGTCAGCAAACAAGTGTTGCTGGCCCCACCCCAATGAGCTCTGGCGATCTTGCTCTCACGCAGAAACACAACATTTAAATTATTATTAAAGAATGTCTTCTGTAAGGTAGGAGGCACTTCCCCAGTCGGGCTGTTCTTTGAGCGAATGAACGCTGTGCTCTACCTCTCTAAATATTTAAGAATTATAAAATTAATAATAATTTAAACAGCGCCATCTGTTGGTTGTGGTTCAATCTAAGTAAGAAGGATGCAATTAATATATAAAATATTAAATTCATCTCTACAAATGATGGACTTAACTCCATTGTGGAAATTTTACGGGGAGATCTTTGTCCAGCAGTGGACGTCATTTAGCTGACATGATGAAGATGATGATGATTGACATAGTAGCCGTTTTAGCCGTGTATGTTAAGCGTCTTCAATCGTTAAAGGAGATCGGACATTTTAGTATGGACTTTGGTCCAAGTGGCGTCGGCTGATGAAACCTAGTCTATATAATAGTTCGTGAATGTAGGATATTTTTTTACTATGGACACCATAAAATCGGCCCACGGAGAAAAAAGTTATACAGTTCAGAAAGTATCTACCTATTATAGACGAATAATTGAAAAAGCTGCCTTTTGTTCGGTCAAAACTTATTTGCCGAGTACCGAGTACTCGCACTTACTCCCCGCCGCCCATATGCGCCCGCTACCCCTCGGGGTGGCGGGGGGTGATGCTCCTGCGCCGCGCGTATTGTTCACAGGTCAGTGAGTCATTCGCTATTATTCAGCAAGGACATCGTTTGGTTTCTTTATTTTGTTCGTACCGGCTTTCTTTTTGGACATATTTTGATTTACTTACTCGATTACTTTGGTGCGTTTAAACGGACTTGTGATATTGCTTTTGGATTTGGCTTTCAAGATGTTGCCTAGTGCTGGCATTGTGTGTTTAGTGTGTAATCGTTCAGTGTTATATAGACTAGGTTTCATCAGCCGACGCCATTTGGACCACTTCCGCCCGTTCTCCTTTTAGGAGACCGACATTTTGGTTTAGTGGTAAAGAACCTTAACTGCTAAGTCAGAGGTCGTGAGTTCCATCCCCACCCAGGTGCGATGAGCACAATTATTTGTTCTGTTTCTGAGTGTTATTTATGTAAACTATGTATGTATTTAGAAATGCATAAGTATGTTTACAGTTATCTGGTTGCCATAGTAGGTCAGCCTAGCTTAGGATCAGGTGACAGTGTGTTAATTGTCCAAGTTACCTATTTATTTATTTAAATTTGGTTTTAGTATGAAATTAAACCAATGTAACCGACATAGCCCGAGGAATTGCAACGCCAAACTAGCAGTGGTTTGGGCACATAGCTTGTAGAACTGACGGCGTTGAGGCAGAAAAGTTCTCGAGGGGCGACCACGAACCGGAAGTCGCAGCGTGTGCAGGCCCCCTACCACTGCGATGATCTTGTGCGGGGCTCTGGAAACCGATGCCTGGATGATTGTGGCGATCTTTGGGGAAGACCTTTAACCAACAGTGGACGTTTTTGGGCTGATATGATGATGAAGAAATTAAATGAATTGAATTCAAGCGAGCGATGATAAGTTAACTTGACTAGGACAAGCTTAGTCGCTTAAATTAAGCCACAGGTTGAGAGCCTTCTGCGCTAGCCAACTGTTCGTTGTCTTCAATTGTTTAATTTTAATATAGTAGTACTAAATTGTACTGTACTGCACTGTGCGTTTGGCAAGTACCAGTATTGTTCTAATCCCGGGTCAGGCCAGAAAGTGATTTTGAGACATTTCCGTAAAAGAAAAAAACTTGTGTGTACTTATGTACACGCGTTAGAAGTTATACTTCTTAATATACAACTTGAACATAGTTATCAATTTTCATACCACCTAGAACTAACTTCATGCTGTTAAATTTTTTGGTGTCGGTGTGCGCGCGCATCGTAAAAATTCACTCTCATCATTTTTCTCCATCGCGCCAAAAGAAGTATAACTTCAAAAAATTCTCAGCATCAGCCCGAAGTCTGAGAGTTTGCGGTACCCCCGTGTCTCGGAGAACACGTAAAACCGTCGCGGCGTCGGTCCTGGACCTGACCTCTTTCAGGTCGTGTCGCTAGGTGACCCATCGGATCATGAGAGTGATGGAATATAAAGTGCTCCTGAGTCTGCACATACGCTTGTGCACTATTATATGTCCACCGCAGATCGCTAATCTCTATTGAGACTGGCCGCCGTGATCGAAATTAGATATTATTATATTATATGTTAATACCGAAGTGCTTAATGAATTTCATTATTTCATTTCATTTCTTCACATACTATACATGTGTCATACACTATTCCAAAATTAGACTATGGTACCGGTGATATTAATTGGATTTGCTATTTCCAAAACATGGTCGTTGGAGGTTAATGTTGTGAGCGATCTAAATGTAATCGCAGTGCATTTACTGTTTACAGGTTTTGTTTACATGTGGGCTTGTTTATTTCCCTTTGGTACGAGCTTGAGAATATGTCGGGAATAGGGTCACCAGCATTATAATAAAATATAGAAATAACTCTTCAGCACTTGATTATATTTAATTAACAACTTTATAACTCATTTCGACAATCACTTTCACTAATTAATTATTAATAGCACCATAGCAACACTATATAAGACAAGCACGGTACAGCATGTGTATCGGGCGACTGTCGACGAACGAATCCCTCTGTCCAGCGTGCATCGCATTTTATATAGAAAATACAGCGAACGTCGGCTAGTGACAGGCGCAGCTGTGGGCGCAGCTGCGGGCGCAGCTGCAACAGCTGCTCATTAGCGGTTGCACCTGTTGTTTACCAATGTAGTTGCGCTGCCGTCACGACCATCCTGACACGCACACGTCTCTGTGTGCGCCTCTTTATGCGATGACGTGAGGTGCGTGTTGTTCACAGATTTGTTGCTAGGTGTGTATGGCAGTGCTGACGCCGTCACGGTCATACTGACGTGTGTGAGTCGCGCACGTTCGCCATTACAATTTTAGGTATCTGGGATCAGAGAAAACAAAACATTAGATAACTATCCATACCATCTGAACCTCCAGATTGTAGACACTTTGTTATGGCCCGGCAGTAAGCCCTACAAAGCCATAATTTTATTTTGCTAGTCCGGATTTATTATTCTCTTAATCCATGCTAGTCCAGTATAATCAACCTCTCTAGCCTTTATCATACTATATTAGTCCGGAATTATCATTCCCTATATATAGCCTTTATCATACTATGCCAGTCCGGAATTATCATTCCCTGTAGCCTTTATCATTCTATGCTAGTCCAGAATTATCATTCCCTGTAGCCTTTATCATTCTATGCTAGTCCAGAATTATCATTCCCTTTAGCTAAGCCATTGGTCCAGTTTAACCCTTCAGTGACTTTTAAACATTTATTTTTTATATTCCCTTTTTTTACAAGTATTACCATTATGCACAGCAAAGAAATACGAGTAAGTTGTCATATTAATTGAATGTAAAAGTTTCTTTTCAGTTATTACGAGAACCACAATTTTAAACATAATCAGTATCTGTACCAAAGGTGCGTGAGCACGCAGACAAGGTATGGCTTTTTATAGACATCGTATATGTCAGTAAATTAATTGGCTGAATTGCGATCGGTTCCATGAACAAGATTGGAAATTTCTGATAGGCCTGATGAACCAAGTAGTTAAAGAGCCTGTTTGACATTCGTGGGCACAAGGGAGTCAATTTTTTTTTTTTTTTTTTAGCTCGTTCTAACCTGACCACCATAATAATACAACTCATACTGTACCTCTGTTGCCGCAAAAATACTTTACATAACGTTGATAGAAAATCCAACACCATTTAACATTTCTCGCAGGTTCTTTAATGCGACATTAACGCACGTGCCCAATATAATTACTTCACCGGTCCTCAAGCGATTGGCAAGGTAAAGCAACCAAGAACGCCCGGCCCGTTCACAGATAGGCGACCGCCAATGTTGGATCCATTTCCGAGCGTCACCGTGCCTCGGAGTATGCTGCAGACAACAGTCGCCAAACCATGTCACCGCGCGGGCCGAACAACTCTGACACCAGAGTAACACCGCCCATATACAATGAAGACAGAATACCCTGAAACAGTATTTAAGGAGGGACAAACAAGACTCTGCAAACAGAATTACCAGACATTTGTATTTTTGGTGGAACCCAGTTGCCATATCTCAGCGACTATAGTACTTACTTTCACAGAGGTGAAAGATTTGGTCTTAAATCAAAGGCAATGGATCGGTCCAGTAGCGTAATTGCATGAAAGTTCGCACGAATACGCAGATACGTTCATTACAGTCTCGTTTCTTAACGAGAATGATCGGGTTAACATATGATGGCATACACTCTTGAATAATACCTTTGCCAAGCAAGTCCTTGACGATCTCCGGTAGTTTCACTTTGTCGTTCGTAGCTGATAGCCATGGCACTTGTTAACTCAATATTCATACCACCAGTCGTTACCACATTCGAAGCAGTACCAACGATATTACACTCGCTAAACTCACGGACACTTAATAGTTGTCGTTCATCATCCTCATGAGGAAAATTGTCAGCTGATCATTTAAGTACAAGCATCACGTTTTTCCCTCTGTCGAGATTAATAATTCACGTTATGTAATATAAATGATTTGTACGTTATTTGCCGTTCAACGCATCTATTCCTGTAAGCACTGGTTGGTACACTAAAACAGTTTTTAGGAGTCTCACAGAAATCTACTTCGAGCCCAATAACGGGAAATTTTAGAACCAAACATAATTCGCAAACTCACTAATTTGGTCTCTGATGCCACGCAATACTGCAAAGGTGGGTTCCCGTGTACACTTAAAATGTTTTAGAACCGATTCAGACATTAATGAAACTTGCGAAACTGTCTATTTAAACATCGGTAGACACACCTTGTATTACTGCAGTATAGTAACGTCACTATCCACAGGATCGCCTAGTAACTCATGACAAAATTTAACATAACTGATCTTTCTTTGAAAAAATAAAAATAATAATCGGTTACAACGTTTCCTATCTTTTCACAAAATATTAATGTGTGACTACCTTCTTTTGCTATACATTGCAACTGTCTGGCTCGTTATGGACACCACCGTGAGACATGCCCGAAAAATGACATGAAAGGTACTTTACTTCATGTGTGTTATAATTATGAGAACGTTTACCTAGGTTGTTAAAATTTCACTGCATTACTAATAAATTTAGATGTCGATTTCGGTTTAGTATAAATCGAAAAGAACTGAACGAGATCTTTTGTTTTTTTTTAAATAATGATTTGTCGTATTGGCCTGGGTCGGTTATTCCTCGCATTACTATTGAAGCTCATCCCTTAATCCTTTAACAACATTTAGTCACAAAATGGAGCGTCTAGCGTATTTATTCAACATTGATTTCTTAGAAGAAATCAATATCATGCAAACCAGGATTGAAACTAGAGATACAATAATGGGTGGATCTTACCTTACTCAAAGCGTGCATAGATCCAAAGAAACGTTCTGTTACGTCGATAAACATCAGTGTATTCACCACAGCCTCAAGTGGCGCTAGTAGCATAACCGTAACTTGCCTTACATCACCGAAAATAGAAATACCACGACGACAAGTCCGACGAATTAATGTCGTAAATGGCGCTTAGTGTCAAATATGTTTTGACTCATCTGATGTTGAATTTGGCCTAGTCATCAGCTGGTAACTGGGCAGTATATTACAATTAAACAATCGTTTACTTTACATGACTAAATAAAATCAATAAACTTCAATTATAGTTATTGATACAGAACGGTAGCGAGGGCGGTCACATAGGGCAGTACTGACTGTGAGATACAGTGTTCCTCGCACCCACCGCAATAAGGACTGTACTAATTGCCAGAGACAATATTCCACGTCCACTAC
The DNA here is from genome assembly GCA_951640165.1 of Pseudoips prasinana. Taxonomy (NCBI): domain Eukaryota; kingdom Metazoa; phylum Arthropoda; class Insecta; order Lepidoptera; family Nolidae; genus Pseudoips; species Pseudoips prasinana. Next base: position 15,744,737 of record OX621254.1, read on the forward strand.
CAGTATCACAGCGCTAAGCTGTTCTTGAATAGTTTCAGAAACCCTTAGTATGAGCATCACGGTTTCTTCCATTTTAAGAGAGGTGCAGGGATCAACCATTATTAAAATATTAAAAAAAAAACACTTTCCCTATGGCCAGACCCATGGCAGGCTATGGAGTCCATCCCACTTCTGATGTCGGGAAGAGGGTCACCAGCATTATAATAAAATATAGAAATAACTCTTTAGCACTTGATTATATTTAATTAACAACTTTATAACCTATTTCGACAATCACTTTCACTAATTAATTATTAATAGCACCATAGCAACACTATATAAGACAAGCACGGTACAGCATGTGTATCGGGCGACTGTCGACGAACGAATCCCTCTGTCCAGCGTGCATCGCCTTTTATATAGAAAATACAGCGAACGTCGGCTAGTGACAGGCGCAGCTGTGGGCGCAGCTGCGGGCGCAGCTGCAACAGCTGCTCAGTAGCGGTTGCACCTGTTGTTTACCAATGTAGTTGCGCTGCCGTCAAATATATGTTTTCATTTGTATTCTGAACATTCGATCTATTGCAAGTTATAATCATTTTCCTGCATATTTGATAATTCTCTCACCACTACTCACACACCTCACCTATCAAAAACGCTCCACCTATCAAGACGAAACAAACTCGAGGCGGTTATGTCATTTAATTACTGAGTTCTCGTCAAGACGAATCATACAAGCCCAAACTCGATGAGGTTGTGTCGTTTAATTACTGAGTTCCTATGGCCATATTCCATCTCCATCATCAGACCCTGGTTACCATCTAGCACCAATGTAAGCGTCAAGACGAATCATACGAGCCCAAACTCGATGGATTGGTGACGTTTATTTACTAAGTTCCTATGCCTATCTTCCAGCTCCATCATCATATCAGCTCCATGACATAATAATTTAACATTGACATCCAATTGACACATGCATGCAAAATTTCAGCTCAATCGGCAGTGGATCAAATTTAGCTTGCAAGATTTGATCACAGACACACACCGGGACTGGTGAAACTAAACAAAAGCTTGTAAAAAATGTAAATTTGTAAAAAAAATCATTGGCAATCGGGAAGTTTAAGGGTCAAATTTCCATTGAACATGTTCATATTCTACTAGCTGACGTCACCATCCAAAATTCAGCACCAGAAGCCTAGACCTTTTTGGGAAAGAATAATCTCATATTGCATACTACCCGTCTCCACAAAATAAGTAACTCTTTTATGGGGCAATGTATAAGATTCTATAACAAACTTCCCAATGATATTAGAGAATTGTCTACGAATAAGTTTAAAATAATTATTAAAGCCAAATTGTGTAGCAGGGCATATTACAAAATTTCTGATTATTTAAGTGATAAAAGTGCTTGGGATTGAGTTGTTCTGAGTCAACACACATGATTGTAATTAATCTTAAGTATATTTTATTTTAAAAAAGGATTCCTACTGAGTTTTCTGAAAGTGTTTCTTAGTAACTGCCACGTCATGCACAGCACGGTAGGGTAATCAAAATATGACGATTCGACATAAATGTTAAATTTTTACGGAATAAATAATTTTTGACTTTGACTTTGAATACGTTACAAAACTATGTTGTAGCCAGAATAATTTTGAAATTTTTTAAATACCAATATGTTCATTATAACATAGATAAATTGTATAGATACCAAGTAGGTAATGGCATCTCTCTTAAATACCGACAGCCTCTAAATTTTATACACACGCACACATTGATAGATTCACTGTAATATATTTATAAACTTTTTAACTTGCTATTTATTATTTATTTAAGGATATTAAAAATATATGTGACGAAACAGACCGCTAGGACGGACTTATTCAAATTATTTTGTTGCTTTAATTATTGTTTTTAAACTGTGTTTATGTAATACATTGTGACCTTGACAAGTACAAGTATATGTAAATACCTAAGTGCTGAATAAATTTCATTATTTCATTATTATATGTGCGTGTGTGCTATAAGTTTCTTTTTTAATCGGCCTCAATCAAGTGTGCCAGGCAGTCCTTTTCTGAAAACGGGGCCTACAGGTTGTTGAAGTGAAAATTAATATTAAATACCCTTTGGTTTAGACCCACTGCTGTGTAATGTACTGAAGGTGTTTTAAGATTTATGGAATCCCTCTTAATTAGATTTCCAAGCCGGATGAAATCTTGTTACGAGATAATTAACATGAAATTGGTTACATCAATTACTGACTTGTATCCGCACCCTTAGTTTCGTAATAAATTGTTATACAAAAATTATATCAGTTTAATAAGCACATTTATTAAATGGCCCGTTGGCGTAGTTGGTAGATGCTTGCCTTTCACGCCGCAGGTCGTGCGTTCGATTCCCACCCAGGAAAGATATAGCGTATGAACATATCTGTTAGTCCTGAATCAGGGTGTAATTAACTATATAATAAGTATGTATTCACAAAAGAAAAGTGGTATATGTAGTATATTAGTTATCTCGTTCCCAGAGTACAAGTTCTGCTTAGTATCGGATCACATGGCCGTGTGTGAATAATGTCCCAGGATATGATTGTTTATTTACATTTTTTACAAAGACAAAGACAAAAATTATTTATTGCTCATTACAGGTAGAAAATGTGTTGTATCTTATATTAAGGATCTCTGTAACATACCAATAAGGTGTGCAATATTTTATACATTTTAATTTACATGGCATTATACATCAATACAATTTCGTTTTTAAAAATACCAATATAAGCCATTTACGTTTATCATTTCCTATAAATAATTAAAATAATCAAGTCACTAATAAACATCTTTGGTCATTTCTACAATTAATTCATGTTTTGGGTTTCTCAGTATCAGCCCTGGGTTTGGAAGTTGTTGGTGAAACATAGCCGTGCCTTGGAGAGCACGCAAAATCATCGGTCCTGTACCTGGCTTCTTTTCCGTCGTTTCCGCTGCTACGATTTTCAAAAATCGTTCATGTGTACTGAAATAACAGATTAAGCTGAATTTGTAACTTTTCATTAAACCATAAAATACAACTGTGACACAGATATTGAATCTATTTGCTAAATGAGGAGTGATTACATTACATTATTGACGATACAGTTTTAACATCGGTCCATTGTTGATGTTTTATATTAATAAATTTTAAAGCACAAGACATCGCTAATGATATCAATTGGTGTAACATCTGATAATTCAATCATCCCTATTGTCTGAATGTTATATACTTGAATAGTTATATACTTGTTTTTTGAAATTTTTACCGCGCGATCTTTCTTTGCGGTGTTAATTAGCTGCAGTGCAATTCATCTATATCGCCTGGATGAATGATTGTTTATTTTTTTATCTTTTTACCGCGCAATACTATTCTGTCAAATGGAATCAATCGACTGCGGAGGTATTTCCGATCCGGTATAATAATATTTAGGGACAATGTCACACAGATCATCCTAGCCCCAAACTAAGCAAAGCTTGTACTATGGGTACCAGGCGACGATATACATATTTATATAGATAGATAAATACTTATATACATAAAAAACATCCATGACTCAGAAACAAATATTCGTGCTCATCACACAAATATTTGCACTTATCTGGAATCGATCCCAGGACCACCAGCTTCGTAGGCAGGAGCACTACCAACTAGGCTACGGTGACCGTCAGTATAAACATGGCAACCTTCAAGAAGCGAGTCTATTCCTTTCTTAGAAGCCGGCAACGTACTTGCAGTCCCACTGGTGTTGCGAGTGTGCATGGGAATGTGCATGTGTTGCAACAGAGTGTGTTTCTCAAACTGAGTGTGGTAGAGCAAACTTCCATCAAAGTCAATCTTCATTCATAATTACTCGTAGGAATGAAGATTTCTGGTTGTCATCACAGGCATACTAGAGAAGTAACTTCCAAATTCTGCTGAGATTTACATGGCCGCTTAAAGATCTAAATGATTAATAATTCAATCAAAGTTTTTATTATGTGCATTGTTGGTTCGCGTAAGTTACGGTCGATGAAATTTGATGTGAAATATTTAAACGAAAGTTTTTGTTTTATGTTTACTGTAATCCAATAAAGACTCTCAACAACTACTTTGAAAAACTACATTATCATACTTACTTGTCGTATGGGCAGTGGTTAGCCTAGTGTCAGAGTTGTTCAAGCCGCCCAGTAGGCCTCTAATCTCAACAGCTAATTTGAAAAAGGACATTATATTACTTATCGTATGGGCAGTGGTTACCCTGATGTCTGAGTTGTTCAAGCCGCCCAGTAGGCCTCTGATCTCAACAGCTAATTTGAAAAAGGACATTATATTACTTATCGTATGGGCAGTGGTTACCCTGATGCCTGAGTTGTTCAAACCACCCAGTAGGTAGGCCTCTGACATGCTACAACCGGGACTGACGGCTTAACGAGTCTATAATGTAATCTAATCTATAAAGTAATATAATCTTTGTAATGTTAAATATTTTCAAGTAATAATAATGTGAATTTGTACACCGACAAGATCGGTAGAATATGATGATTCTACGTAAACATAAACATCTTCTATGTACTAGTATTCTGACAAATAAATCTTTCATTAATTCATTCAGAAATTAAAACACTTTGGTGGTCACCTATTTATGTACTGACCGCGAGCCTAGTTGCTTAACCTCGCCAATCACTTACGGACCGGTGAGAGCATCTGGCTATGAAATATGGTGAGAGTACACAGATATTCTAAGCTATACACCATTCCACTTGCTTCGAAACTTGCAAAGTAAAAGATAAATCTATCTTCACAAATATGGACTTCCAAGAATGTACTCATGTGACATAAATATTTACGAGACATTTTGATGAGACCTAAAGTATTCGGTAACTTTTAACATCGATTATCTATAATTTGTTTACAGAAGAATGTCCTTTGCAGACTGTTCGTTCTTGTTATCTCTTTCATATCAGATGAGCCAAAAAGAGAGGTAGTGATGCTGTTGGTGACAAGTATCAACGAAATAGTTCTAGAAATATTTCCATTACATTACTCAAGAAATAAAAATTGATACATAACTGGAGCGTGAGTTTGCAAAATATGAAAATATATAATGGGTTCTTTAGTATATTTCTGGCATAGAGTAGACGTAAAGTGAATAAAATCCAGGAACGAGACAAAAAGTGTTATCAGCGTTTCTGATATGGAAATGGAAACACTCATTCCAGCTCGGGATTTGTAGGTTTGGGTGTTAAACCCTTGTGCCTCAAGAGCATGTAAAAGCTAGCAGCTCTTTCTTACCTTTGGTCGTTTCAAAATGCCATCGGATTATGAGAGTGAAAGACCAGAAATTAGCCCATGTCTTTGCGCTCACACTCGAGCACTATGCTTAATATGTCCACAGAGTATGGCCACTTTTTACTACCATATAGACATTGCGTAAGAACTTCCAATAAAAATAGTATATAATCCAAAATTTCCACTCATCCAGACACCTGAATAACATGTTCTTCAGCAGACATACTGTGAAAATCTAAAATAAAATACTAAAAATCAATATGAGATTTCTATGCATTCTCAGGGCTACTTAACCGTCTCATACAAAACGAAATAAATACCCTCTATATTTTGACTTCAAACAAAAATTGTTGTAGACATATAAACGAAGTTGAATGAATAACAATGACAATGGTGTTAATTCAAGCTATATACAGACTTATTTAATTGTAGTCACATTAAAATTTGCTGACATGTCGAGTCATCTCTTTTAATTAGTCATAATCAATGCAAAATGAGTTCAACCGCCCCGGTACAGTTAACGCCGTTTTTAAACAATAACTTAATTTTTTAAAAATACTTGATGACATGTGAAGTCTGCCAAACCGTATTAGGCCAGAATGATTGACTATAGCCTCTAATTGGAAGTCCATGTCTTGCAATGGGGTAGTAATGAACTACATCATATTCTCTACTAGCTTTGCCCCGCGGTTTTATCCACGTTAAGTTTTATGAATTATCACAGCTCCTCCCCCGTAGGTGATAGCGTGATAATATTTAGCCTAATGTTTGTCCAACCTCTTAGTAATTTTCATGCAAAATTTGAAGTAAATCCATGCAGTACTTTTTGAGTTTAGCCCGGACATACTGTATACAGACAAAGAGACAAAAAATCTAAAAACTATATTTTTGGATTCGATATCGTTTGTAAATCACGCCCCAAGTATCCTTAAAAAAAATCAATGTACAGCTTTGACTTTCCTTTGATTTTATTATATGTATGGATGACATTAACGGTTAACTTAGATTACCAGTGCTCCTTTACTGGACAAATAATGCGAGCTTGGGTTCAACAACTAAGTTTTTAGCCAGACGTACCCCCTTTGGGGCTAGTCCCCCGTAGTACTCGATTCAGGGGCTCTACCGGCTAAGTCGCCGAACATCGATTTAAATCGGCTTCAGCGTTGACAATCGATTCCGGACCATTTATTTAAGGGGCTCCCATACAACAAACGTGATTTTTTTATAGATAATGGTACGGAACGCGATTCCGACGACCCTTGGTGCGCGATTCCGACTCGCACTTAGCCGGTTTTTTAAAAACCAGTTTTAAAAAAACCGGCTAAGTGCGAGTCGGAATCGCGCACGAAGGGTTCCGTACCATTATCTATAAAAAAATCACGTTTGTTGTATGGGAGCCCCTTAAATATTTATTTTATTTTGTTTTTTAGTAGGGTAAGTCCGGGGGAGATAGCCGTACGGGAGTGATGACCAATCGATAAAAATACGACTGTTTACTAACAGATGGCGTTCATTTCAATGTAGTTCGGTTTGCCTCGCGGCCAGCAACAAGACTGTGCGTAATTTGTTTGAGAAAAAAAATCAAAAAGTAAGTAAAATCTACTTTTTTTCTTAATACAATGTCTGAAGTAAGTTAAGGGGTTGACATACAACGTGGTCCCAAAAAGGTTTTAGACAATTTTCCTTCTTTTGTTATTTTATTGTGAAATAATTAACTTTTCTCGTATTCTAACCTAAAAACGTACAACGGTAGATGACGCAATCTTTTTTAAATTGATATGGCAATCTCACCCGCACAATCGGGATAGATAGCCGTATTTTTTTCGAGAGAGATGGCCATAAAATCGTAAATGTTATATCAAGAATATCTTATAACTAATATGTTTTCTACAGATGCCTAATTACTAAGTGCGGAAGGCGGTGGGTTCTCGAGGTAACTGGGATGAAGACGACCTGAAAAATACCATGGATGAAGTGAAAAATCAAACAATGTCAGTATACAGAGCGTCTTTAATATATGGCATACCCAGAAAAACGTTAGAAAGAAGAGTCAAGCTGAATTATGACATAAAGGGGCCTATGGGTCCTGCTTCTACGTTTGGTGCTGACAATGAAAAGAGGCTCCGTAAACATATAAAAGAAATGCAGTCTAAAGGGTTTCCTTTAACTATTGATGATACGAGAAAAATAGCATTCAGTTTTGCGGAGCAATTACATATAAAACACAGATTCAATCAAAATCCTGAAAAGACTGGCTATGATTGGCTGCAACTTTTTTTGAAAAGAAACCCTGATATTTCTTTGAGAAAGTCAGAAGGGGTATCTTACGCTAGAAGTCAGGGTATGAACAGAACAGAGGTAAAGGTTTATTTTGAGATGCTCGAAAAAACCCTCTGTGAAAATGATTTGCTCGACAAACCTGGGAACCTGTTTAATATGGATGAGACTGGATTGCAACTGAACAACCGTCCAGGACATGTAGCTGAAAAAGGATCTAAAGCTGTAGCTATGTCGACGTCGACAGAGAAGGGAGAAACGATAACAGTCATTGCTTGTTGCAATGCTGAGGGAAATTTTTTGCCACCAGCTTGTATTATGAAAGGTCAAAGAAAAAAGCCGGAGTTTGAATATGGATTACCTCCAGGCTCGCGGGTTTTTATGTCGCAGAAATCAGCCTACATTACCTCGGAAATATTTCTGGAATGGATGGAATTTCATTTTTTGCCTCGAAAACCAGTTGGCACAGTGCCTCTTTTGCTCGACGGTCACTCTACACACTGCAATTCGGTAAAGATGCTGGAGTTTGCGAATGAAAATAATATTATCTTGCTGTCGATGCCAAGCCACACATCTCATTACCCCCTAGATGTTGCTGTTTTTAAGTCTCTCAAGACTTACTTCTACGAATCTTGCAGGCTATGGATGAAGCAAAATCCGGGACGCCGAATGACAAGATATCAATTTGGTGCCTTGTTAAATCAAGGTTGGGGTAAATCTGCTACCAGTGCTAATGCCACATCAGGGTTTAGAGCCACAGGAGTTTTCCCACTGAACCCAGGAGCCGTACCAGAGTACGCGTTTAGTGACAACATAGAGGTATCTGTTGAAAGGCACCAGAATCAACAAATAGAGACCGGAACCACTCAATCAACAACAGTTTCGGAAATTTTAGATCCAGAGCCAAGTACTTCCGGTACTCAAGAGCCATCAGTTGACAAACCTACGCCAACAAGAATACTGAACCAAATATCGCCACTGCCTAGAAAACTTTATGAAGTTCGAAAACGTGCAAAACAAGTAAGCATTCTCTTAACGTCTGAAGATCATATCAAAAAACGAAAAATAAAAGGCAGACAAGGAAAATAAACCAAAAAGACCAATAATAAAATAACAAGAAAAAAAGACTGAAAATTCCAAAGAAAAGACTGTTACGAAACGCAGGATCTCAGACAGTAGTTGCGAAGAAATTCCAATGGTTTTCTGCGATTCTTCAGAAAGTGGAAATGAAGACAAGGAAGAAGATAACTGCAGAGGCTGCGGTGAAAATTATTACAAGACACAACTCATAGAAGACTGGGTGCAATGTAAAATATGTATGCTGTGGGTTCATGAAAATTGCACTGAGTACGAAGACATGTGTTCGAACTGCGGCAAAAAGAAAAATAAGGAGCTGAAAGACTGTAAAGGCAAGGGAAAGGGCAAAAAAACAAAGGGCCATCTCCCCCGGAGCCCTATGGCCATCACTCCCGGATACTCGGGGAGAGATGGCCAATCGTGATTTTTTTTAAATTCGTAATAAGTTTATTTTTGTTGATTATGAGACTGATTATGATAAGATTATATTAAGAAATATAACCAAAGTTTTGTTTACAATCAAAATAGTTGTTTAAATCACCTTAATTTCCCGACAATACTTCATCATAGTTAGTAGAGCCATCTCCCCCGGACTTACCCTATTTGTTGTTATGGCGGCAACAGAAATACATGATGTGTAAAAATTTCAACTGTCTAACTATCACGGTTCATGAGATACAGCCTGGTGACAGACATAGAGACAGACAGACATACAGCAAAGTCTCAGTAATACGGCCCCGTTTCCCGTTTCCCTTTTAAATAAATAAATAAAATAAAAATAAAATAAAAAAGTTTTATTCACGTAGACTTTAAAAAAGCGCTTGTAAATAGTCAGACCATATTCGTAGTAATATATAATTAATTTATAATTATTTCTAGGTACATATAGATATTTAGGTACACGGATTGTAGGAAGTAATTTACAATAAGATTCATTTTATAACAGTAACGATATTTAACTAACTTAAATTAAGTTATTGTCAAGGATCATGTGTAGGTTTAATTATAAAAAAATTAAATTTTAGCTATATTTTTACTACATTTTGTCGAATGTTGAGTTGAGACGCTCCGGCGAAACATACTCAATGGGGCATATACACGAGATTTGGTCCACTTTGGGTACGGAACCCTAAAAAAGAAAAAACAAGTTATGATGTTTTCACGGAGAAACACCATAACTATTTTGTCTTTTTTGTTACTACACTACTATACTATATTATTTTGTACTGCAAGTATATTTTCTTACATAGTTTTGACTGTACTAGATACTCAAATGCTTTTTACTGAGGCCGGAAACTGTTATTTCGAGATGACAAGGCGGAAACCTTTGGGAGGAATCTAATTTGCTCGCTAACTCAATTCTTCTTTAGGAATCCATTTACGAATATAATGCGAAAATGTTGGTCACTCAATCACGTAGACAAGGATGCTTGCACGTCTCTATAAATTATGTCCGAATGATATAATGGATAATGACATCGCATGTGACAGTCATTTTTACTTCAGACCATTCAATTTTGCTTAAATATTTATACCTAAAATGGCTGCGCGTCACGGCGTTATCGCAAAAATGCCGTAAATAAATATCTGCCTTTGTGTAATAAATCTTGCGAAACTTGAAGTAACAATAAAATAAAAATGTCAGGCGTAAACAATTTTTTTGTGAATTGAAAAACTAATTGTAATGAGTAAAATTACTTACAGATACTTTATACATAGACACAGAAAAAATAAACGTGTTCATCCCATAAAGATTTATACAGAAATACATTTTAGGAACAAGATACTAGAATAAAATGCATATGTACTTATATATTCCTAAATACGTATGTAGATACATATTACAGATACATTATAAATAGACTCAGAAAAAATAAACGTGTTCATCACATAAAGATTTGTCTTTAGTGGGGATCGAACCCACGACCTCTGGCTTACCAGTCACTGCCACTAACCACTAGACCACCAGGGTAATCAATTCCCTTATACAATATTTCAGTATTGAATGAGATAATTTTATTTAATTTTACTTAATCTATGCTAATATTATAAAGAGGAAGGGTTTGTATGGATGTTTGTAACGAATAAGCTCAAAAAGTTGAGGACCGATTTTAAAAATTATTTCACCATTTTAATGCTACATTATGTATAAATTTTATAAATGTTTTCACACAATTCGTGTAAATACCTCACTATCTATGTAACTAGAAATAATTATGCATAAGTACTTAACTATGTTACTACAAAGATGTTCTGACGATTTACAATATGTAGTAAAAATGTTAGACTTAAACTAGATAAAGTTGAGGACCGATTTTAAAAATTCTTTCACCACTTGAATGCTACATTATTATATTTAAATTTTATAAATGTTTTCACACAATCCATGTAAATACCTAAAAATCTATGTAACTAGAAATAATTATGCATAAGTTGGTGAGGTTGACTCCAATAAATAATGCCGATATAATGATGAATTTTTAATGACTGTATTACAAACAGATGATAGAAAATAAAATATAATAATGACGTGTGCAGTCGCGGTCCGTGTCTAATGCCATCTCCTCCGCGAGCTCGACGCCCGCTTATCTCCGATGCTGCGGTAGGGGGGCGCCCCTCTGTCGTCCTTAACATACCCGCCGGCGTTGAAAGGCTTGGCTTTCAACCTTTTAGTCATCAATAGGCAGGGGACATATTCTGTTGAAGGCACGTCGTATAACTCCTTTTGTAGTTCTGAGATCTGCAACTCTGCTGATACCATCGGACCCAGGATAAATCTTGAGGACTCGTCCAAGACTCCATTTCATGGGAGGAAGAGCTTCTTCCTTTATGAGGACTAGTGCTCCTTCGGTTAGTTGTGGACCCTTGCTTGATCGCCATTTTGTGCGTTGTTGAAGTTCAGCGACATATTCTTTGTGCCATCTAGTCCAAAAATGCTGACGTAACTGTTCCAGTCTCTCATAACGTGTAAGACGATTCTGGTTGGCGTCAATAAATGATGGAGTCGGCAAGGCGGTCATCGGTCGCCCCACCAAAAAGTGTCCTGGTGTTAAAGGTGTCAGGTCATGTGGGTCGGTCGATAAAGGTGTTAGGGGTCGCGAATTTAAAATGGCTTCTATTTGAACCAAGATAGTGTAAAGGTCTTCAAAAACTAAGTGTGCGTTCCCTAACACGCGATGTAAGTGCGATTTTAATGATTTTACACCAGCCTCCCATAATCCGCCCATATGAGCTGCATACGCTGGTATAAACCTAAAGTCTACTCCGTCGTTAGACATATCGTTGACTACTGAATCATTGTTGTCTTTAAGGAACTTATAAATTTCGTTACGTGCGCCCACAAACTGAGTTCCATTGTCGGAAAATATAGTAAATGGTTTTGAACGCCTAGCAATGAAGCGATGTAACGTTGATAAGAAAGATTCCTTACACAGTTAGCTAACGAGTTCGAGGTGAACACATTTGGTGGCAAAACAGACAAATATAGCTACGTAAACCTTTTCTGTCCTGCTACCGCGGCCCCTTCGATTGAGAGTCAATAAAGGACCTGCATAATCCATGCCGGTATTTTGAAACGGGTATCCCGACTGGAGGCGCTGCTCAGGCAAGTTGCCCATTATGGGACTTGAAGTTTGTGCATTTAGACGAAAACAACGCTGACATTTATATACAATTTGTTTAGACAAATTTCGACCACCCAGCGGCCACAACTGCTCGCGTATTGAAGATAAGAGCAGTTGTGGTCCTGCGTGCATCAAACGTTGATGCTCATAGTAAAATATAAGTTTAGTTAAAGTATGTTTAGCTGTAAGTAAGACTGGATGTTTTTTTATCGAAATTGAAGTTGCCGTTTTTAATTCTACCTCCTACTCTAATGAGACCATTTTCATCAACGAATGGACTTAATGACAAAATTCTGCATTTAGATGATAATGGTTTATTGTTTTTTAATGTATTATACTCTTCGATAGATTCCCTTTGTGCTAGTTTGATTAATGAATTGTATGCGTTGAGTTTCTCAGAGTGAGAGAGAGGACCACGAACTTTATTTTTGCTGTTTTGGCAATTAAAGATAAAGCGCAGTATATAACCCATCGTGTTTTCAAGTTTAAGTAAATTAGAAAATCGTGAAAATGGAAATAATTCATTATTTGAGTTGTGGGACACAACAACGCCTGATGCTATTACTGACAACTCTAGACTAACTTGATCAAATGTTTTATTTGGCCACGCATCCTCATCATCCAATAAGAATTTTGGACCTTTCCACCACAGGTCTAATGTACTAGCTTGTGCAGCACTAACGCCTCTGCTTAGTAAATCGGCTGGATTACTTGTGGTCGGAACGTGGCGCCATGAAAATCTTTTCGTCTTATCCTGGATGTCAGCCACTCGGTTTCTCACGAACGGCTTAAGTTTATTTGGTGGCGTCTTGAGCCATCCAAGAACGACAGAGGAGTCTGTCCAAAGATAGCATTTGTTTACAGTCAGACGAGTGGTTCTCATTACTTTTTCTAAAAGCTTTGATGCGACTAAACATCCACAAAGCTCAAGGCGCGGTATTGTTACTGGCTTAATAGGTGCTACTCGTGTTTTGGAACACAGGAGCCGCACAAGAACAAGACCACGTGAGTCGGTAGATCTAACGAATATACACCCACCATAAGCATCCTTGGATGCGTCACTAAACGCGTGAAATTGTATGTCAATTGGATTGACACATACAACATTTCGGGGAATTTTTAAATTATTAAGATGAGTTAGATCGTTTATAAATTTGAGCCATGATTTAGTGATCTCTTGGGGTAAAGTATTGTCCCAATCTAATTTATGAAGCCAAAGCCTTTGGAGAATAATTTTGCCAACAATAATAAAGGCACTAAGGAGTCCTAATGGGTCAAAGACTTGTGCAATGGTTGACAAAATCACTCTTTTGGTGACTTCATTGACTGAAGCCACTACAATATCGAAAAGTAATATATCCTCTGAAGGCGACCATTTCAAGCCAAGTGTCTTGGACTGCTCATGCTCGCTTAAATCGACGGTTTGATCCTTTTCTACTGAGCCATCGCTGCAAGTAGGCAAATTAGATCGGAATTTTCTCAAATTAAAGCAACCGGAGAGGAGCTCTTTAGTAATGAGAGTGCGAGCCTTCATGAGATCCTGCGCTGAATCTAAGCCTGAAATCCAATCGTCAACATAACTTCATTCGTCCGCAATTTGCTTAAGACAACGAACAGACAAGAACGGGGCTGAAGCTGTGCCGTATGTAATAGTATTCAAAGTGAAGGTTTGAATAGGTTTAGAAGGATCGTCACGCCAAATAATTTGCTGCAGATGGCGCTGGTCTTCATTAATAAGAACCTGACGGTACATCTTTTCGATGTCGCCAGCAACGACGTAACGATGCTGCCGGAAACGTAAAAGTATCGAAAATAAATCGCTTTGTATCGTCGGTCCGACCATTTGGAGATCATTTAAAGAAAGACCGGATGAAGAAGGAGCGCTTGCATTAAATACGACGCGCAGCTTAGTCGTGGTACTTTGTTCACGCAGTACACCGTGGTGCGGCATAAAGTATGAGTTTTTATGAAGATTATTTATGTCACTAACGGACATGTGTCCCAACGATAAATACTCATTCATAAAATCGATGTACATGGCCTTTAAAGTCGGCTGTTTTTGAAGTCGCCTCTCTAATGAGAGGAAGTTTTGTTTGGCACGTTGGAAGGACTGACCGAGTTCGATCTCGTCTTTCTTCATAGGTATTCCTACTGTAAATCTACCGTCTTTATTACGTGACATATGCTGGACGAAATGCTTTTCGCACAAATCCTCTTCAGTAGAAAATACCGTTTTGTTAGGTTCTGGAATTTCCTCGATTTCCCAGAACTTAGCCAACTGGTTTTGAATGTCTTCGAATTGAGATAAATTGCACGAAACGCTATTAGTAACAAGAGTGCCAGTGGGCCCGGATACTATATACCCGAACTTAGTTTCTTGTAATACTGGACTATTATCGCCTAACCTTATTTTGTTTGCACATAAAAGATCCCAGAATATGTCTGCACCAAGTAATATGTCATACGTTGATGGATTGTAGTATTCCGGATCTGCAAGAATTATGTTTAAGGGTATTTTTAGTGCGCTGACATTAAAGACTTCATTAGTAGTGGAAGTTATGGTAGGCAGCACTAAGAATGTGATTTTTGAACTAAATGTATTGATTCTGGACTGTATTATTGCATTGCATAGTTTATTAACCGTAGAAACAGAATTATTAATGCCAGCGACAGTAGACTTTGTATTTTCCGATCTTAAGCCTAATGTATTTAGAAGAGACTCCGTCATAAAAGAAGCCTGACTTCCTGAGTCTAGAATTGCCCTAACTACATGAGGTTTGTCATAAATGTCTAAAATCTCTATTAAAGCTGTCGCAAGCAGAACCTGGTTGCAAAGTTGGTTAACTGCTGACATGTTCTTAATGGGTACAGAAGTAGATGGATTTGAGCTAGACATCGTCTGGTGCAACGATGGAACAGGTGCACGCGTAACTGATGGCCCTGGCATGCTCGGGGCAGTATTATCGCAGCCTACATCCTTGTGCAATAGAGTGTTGTGCTTACGGTTGCATTTTCTGCAAGGACCTAGTCTACAAGCACGTACATTATGACCTGATCTTAAACAGTTGCTACATAACTTCATCTTGTCTACAAAGTGCTCTCGCTCAATAAAACTCATTTGTAGAAACCGGTGACATATAAAGCATGTTCATCTTTACAAAGAGGACACTTATAAGCTCTAGAGGTAGGTTGTGTGGTGGTAGTGAAACCACGAACATGTCTATTTGTACCCTTCGATATTGAATGTTCCTTGGTTTTACTTAATTCGATAGTCTCCAACAAGTCTGCCCTATTCTTAAGAAAAATAACTAAAGATAGTTCATTATGTGTGACCTTATGTTCTTCCCATTCTCGATGCGTAATGGGATCTAGTTTTGATGAAATGATATAAATAATTAGAGTGTCCCATTTCTCGGTGGGTTCGCCAAGAATTTCCAAAGCGCGCAGGTTTTTTGTATACGCGTCTAAAAGCTTACGTATCGAAGAAGCTGATTCCGTTTTTATCACTTCTTGATTGAAAATAGCCTTGATGTGATTTTGCACCAATAGCCTGGTATTGTCAAACCTTTCGCGTAATGAACTCCAGGCTAGCGTATAATTTGAAGCAGAGAACTCTAATGCACGAATTATCTGAGCAGCGCTTCCATCGAGAGATGCGCGTAACTATGGAATTTCTGAATGCTACTTATAGTTGGATTATTATGTATGAGTGACACGAAGGTGTCGCGGAACTCAAGCCAGTTATTGTAATCACCCTCGTACTTAGGTATTTGAATAGTGGGTAACTTAACACCCTTAATGCCTGTATTTACCCGCTTTACCGTGTCACCATCCTCGTTTTCACTGGCCGAGGAGAAAGATGTCTCAGAAATACTGCCCTCTACTCGTTTAGACCTACTTACTTTTTTTAACTGGCTACACAATTCCTGAGCCCGTGCCATAACTTTAAAATACTGAGTTTCAAAATCTGACCTTTCACCGGCTTGATTCTGAGCTTCTTCCTCTGAGGGCGCCAGGCACTCGATGCTGGTCTGCACCTCGTCAAATTCTGTATACATTGCTTCAATTTTTTGCATCCGTAATTTTAATTCCAATATTTGAACTTGACTGAAACTAGAAACATCTTTAAATGCATCCATATAAGACTCAAACTTCGTTAGACGACCTTTATAAGAACCTCGTTTCTTTACTAACTCGGATAATTTAGCCATGATACTTTAGTTAGATTAATATTAATGTAACTCACACAGAAATATTTATTTTATATATAGATAATTATATTTTTATATTTTTTTAAATTTAATTTTAAAAGACACATAAACATGTACTTAACGGACACAACGCACACTGATACCAGACTCAAAACAACTACTTAAGGCTCACACAAACAGTTGCCCCGCGCGGGAATCGAACCCGGGACACGAAGCGGCGAGGTGACTTCTCAACCGCCGCGCCACACGTGCAGTCAAATTATGTTAACGCCAGTCGCACAAAATAAACGAATTAAACTATTCTATAATAAAATAGTTATTCACTAAAGTATTTGTATTAACTTTACTCTGAATGGACACGTATCATAAACGCATAGGGAACGCAACTTAATGCATAAATATATTCTCAAGAATACAAAGTTCTAAACATAAAATAATTCCTACTAATTAAGTAAATGTTATGTTTTTTAAAGAAACGGGTAGGTTCACGGGTCGCGCTCACTGCTTATTGTTCTCGAGCGTCGCCGCTTGCTACGTACGATGACTAGCGAAATAATCACCGCGATCATAAATGGAATTTGTTAAATCTTGAATTATTCATAAAATATAGACTCCTTAACGCGGTTTTTTGTATATTTAGGTTAAGCGCGGTGTAAATTACACTATAGTATTATTTGAGTGTGAGAATAACGATTAGTTTAGACACCAATTAACACCAAAGAACACTTCATGGATAGGACTCACTCAGACCACTCGCAATTCTGCCTTGTAGTTGTATTCGCCTCCATTCTCTATATTATACACGTATGTTTGTATCCACTGGTTCTCGCCTTCCGTAAAGAGATCCTCTTCTTTATGATTACTTTTGTTCGAAGATCCTGGTGTGGCTTGAATCCATAGGTATATCCGGCTCGAAGGACCAACTATGGTGAGGTTGACTCCAATAAATAATGCCGATATAATGATGAATTTTTAATGACTGTATTACAAACAGATGATAGAAAATAAAATATAATAATGACGTGTGCAGTCGCGGTCCGTGTCTAATGCCATCTCCTCCGCGAGCTCGACGCCCGCTTATCTCCGATGCTGCGGTAGGGGGGCGCCCCTCTGTCGTCCTTAACATAAGTACTTAACTATGTTACTACAAAGATGTTCTGACTATTGACAATATGTAGTAAAAATATTAGACTTAAACTAGATAATTAAACATAATTTCTTGACAATAACTTGATACGAGCTAGCTAAATATCATTGCTATAATAAAATAAATTTTATAAATGTTTTCATACAATATGTACCGAAATATCTATGTTACTAGAAATAATAATGTATACAACTATATTACTATTAAACATGTTCTGACTATTTACAAGCGCTTTTTTAAATAACCTATATTATTTATTTTATTTTATTTAATAAATCCATCGACTATTACGTTATGCCGAGATCCTGGGAGATTTAATCCCACACTCGTTAACTTCAGCAAATCCCGCCAACTCCACAATTTGGCGGAAGCTCGGATAACTGAATTACAGTTGCTCCTAGCTTCTAATTGAAATATTTGTTTCTGTAACGAGGTTTGACTTCGGTACTAGTACTTTAGGAATGTAATTATCTCCTATCAAAAGGAATTTCTCGCTATAATAGAATTCAACGGGAATATTAACATGCGAAGTTACGATAGTTAGTTAGTTGGGCGATAGGTTTCCGCACTTAGCCTCCTAATTGGGCCATTATGCGTGATACTTGTTTGGCTATTCGAACCATTTTAGTTACATCCAGAAGTCCAGGAGACCACGAAAGCCTGGCCTGAGGGCCTCCTGCAGTGTCTTCGGATCATTCAAGAACTTTGCCCGTTGGTAAGCAACACTCTTGCAGTGTAGCAGTACGTGTGCTGGTATTTCTTCATTTTTAATGCACCCTCTGCACAGGGGGCTGTCTGTGACGCCAATCTTGAAGAGGTGTTGGTTTAGTGTGCAGTGTCCGGTAATAGTGCCTATCGCGAAGTTACGATATTCTGTTGTAATTTGGATACTATATAATGGACTCGTCCGATTCGCACAGAATTTAGTGGGCTGCTTTGACGGTCCCTTCAATAATTTATTTTTAGTTTTGTAGACAGCGAAATTTGGGATATGAATCCCTGTCTGCGTAAGCTCTTCTAGATAATTTATTACGATTGAATACGGAACGTTCAGTAAGGCTGTGCACAGACGCCAGCACATCAAGCTACCCCAATCTGTCAAATTGAACGTGAACTTATGCTTATGTGATAAAGTTGAGAATCTATAAAAGAAATTTGACAGATGGGGTAGCTGGATGTGCTACATGCCTATTATATATCGCTTTATTTTAGATCTACATGATCAACGTCGTGAACTCGCGTGATACTTTGCAAACATATAATAGACGGACGCAAAGCACACCCAGACTATTATGGGTCACACAAATATTTAATTGTCCTGTGCGGTAATCGAAAATAAATTGAAACTATAACTAAACAATAATTTATAACAGCATATACTTTTCAGAATAACAATATATACCTAAAAAATATTTGCATTTGAGGGGATCTGCTATAATTGCCACGCTTGGCAGACGAACCGGAAGACGCGTGGCAGCGTGGGCAGGCCCCCTACTAATGGACCGATAATATTGTGACGGTCGCTGGAAGTTGATGGATGCAGATAGCGCAAGACCGGCGAATGTGTAAATCTTTGGGGAGGCCTTTGTCCAGCGGGCATCTTTCGGCTGATATGATGATGATCAAATAAAAATATCTAGTAATATGACCGTACGTCCATTCGTCAGTATAGTAACGTGGATAATTTTGATAAATTACTTTTTATAAAGTTTATTTCAATCACACACATAATTTATACTGAGAGACCATCCAAGTTGCATGGACAGACGACTGTCAACCGGTAGTTCTACGAATCTAGATGACTCTCTTCTAAGGGCACACTTATAGAATACGGGTAGTAAGGGTCCCGCAGAAATGAATAGACAAATTTGCATTGAGAGGTTGTGATCGCTGGTACACACGGCTACATATCAAGCTACACATTTCCAGTATAGGCTGATCTCGCGTTGCATAGGATTTACATAGAATGAGAGGTCAGCTTATATTGGAAATGTATAGCTTGATGTGTAGCCGTGTGTACATGTTACAGGCACATGATCACTAGTGATTGGAATAGGTAGATTGATTTGGAGTCATTGATCTCAAACGTATATATATGTATATATAGGGACAATGTCACACAGATCATCCTAGCCCCAAACTAAGCAAAGCTTGTACTATGGGTACCAGGCGACGATATACATACTTATATAGAAAGATAAATACTTAAATACATAGAAAACATCTGTACGGTGTAATGCGGTGGGGGTTGCAGAGTTTGTTGAATGATAGAATGTTGTTTCACTAAATAAAGTTTATTGTACTGATCCACAATAACTTCTTAAATGTTAAAATGTTAGCAAGAACTATGTTAAATGGAGTGTTAGAAATGTTGCAATGAATGCACGCGAATATCACGGTTACTCGATGCGCACTGACTCTATATTACAATTTTAATACTAATGAAGTAACTGCGTAAGTCGCGTAATGCTGAGCATTACGCGTACACGTTCAATCACACACAGTACGCCGAGCATACTGTGTGTGATTGAAATAAACTTTATAAAAAGTAATTTATCAAAATTATCCACGTTACTATACTGACGAATGGACGTACGGTCATATTACTAGATATTTTTATTTGATCATCATCATATCAGCCGAAAGATGCCCGCTGGACAAAGGCCTCCCCAAAGATTTACACATTCGCCGGTCTTGCGCTATCTGCATCCATCAACTTCCAGCGACCGTCACAATATTATCGGTCCATTAGTAGGGGGCCTGCCCACGCTGCCACGCGTCTTCCGGTTCGTCTGCCAAGCGTGGCAATTATAGCAGATCCCCTCAAATGCAAATATTTTTTAGGTATATATTGTTATTCTGAAAAGTATATGCTGTTATAAATTATTGTTTAGTTATAGTTTCAATTTATTTTCGATTACCGCACAGGACAATTAAATATTTGTGTGACCCATAATAGTCTGGGTGTGCTTTGCGTCCGTCTATTATATGTTTGCAAAGTATCACGCGAGTTCACGACGTTGATCATGTAGATCTAAAATAAAGCGATATATAATAGGCATGTAGCACAACCAGCTACCCCATCTGTCAAATTTCTTTTATAGATTCTCAACTTTATCACATAAGCATAAGTTCACGTTCAATTTGACAGATTGGGGTAGCTTGATGTGCTGGCGTCTGTGCACAGCCTTACTGAACGTTCCGTATTCAATCGTAATAAATTATCTAGAAGAGCTAACGCAGACAGGGATTCATATCCCAAATTTCGCTGTCTACAAAACTAAAAATAAATTATTGAAGGGACCGTCAAAGCAGCCCACTAAATTCTGTGCGAATCGGACGAGTCCATTATATAGTATCCAAATTACAACAGAATATCGTAACTTCGCGATAGGCACTATTACCGGACACTGCACACTAAACCAACACCTCTTCAAGATTGGCGTCACAGACAGCCCCCTGTGCAGAGGGTGCATTAAAAATGAAGAAATACCAGCACACGTACTGCTACACTGCAAGAGTGTTGCTTACCAACGGGCAAAGTTCTTGAATGATCCGAAGACACTGCAGGAGGCCGTCAGGCCAGGCTTTCGTGTACTCCTGGACTTCTGGATGTAACTAAAATGGTTCGAATAGCCAAACAAGTATCACGCATAATGGCCCAATTAGGAGGCTAAGTGCGGAAACCTATCGCCCAACTAACTAACTATCGTAACTTCGCATGTTAATATTCCCGTTGAATTCTATTATAGCGAGAAATTCCTTTTGATAGGAGATAATTACATTCCTAAAGTACTAGTACCGAAGTCAAACCTCGTTACAGAAACAAATATTTCAATTAGAAGCTAGGAGCAACTGTAATTCAGTTATCCGAGCTTCCGCCAAATTGTGGAGTTGGCGGGATTTGCTGAAGTTAACGAGTGTGGGATTAAATCTCCCAGGATCTCGGCATAACGTAATAGTCGATGGATTTATTAAATAAAATAAAATAAATAATATAGGTTATTTAAAAAAGCGCTTGTAAATAGTCAGAACATGTTTAATAGTAATATAGTTGTATACATTATTATTTCTAGTAACATAGATATTTCGGTACATATTGTATGAAAACATTTATAAAATTTATTTTATTATAGCAATGATATTTAGCTAGCTCGTATCAAGTTATTGTCAAGAAATTATGTTTAATTATCTAGTTTAAGTCTAATATTTTTACTACATATTGTCAATAGTCAGAACATCTTTGTAGTAACATAGTTAAGTACTTATGTTAAGGACGACAGAGGGGCGCCCCCCTACCGCAGCATCGGAGATAAGCGGGCGTCGAGCTCGCGGAGGAGATGGCATTAGACACGGACCGCGACTGCACACGTCATTATTATATTTTATTTTCTATCATCTGTTTGTAATACAGTCATTAAAAATTCATCATTATATCGGCATTATTTATTGGAGTCAACCTCACCATAGTTGGTCCTTCGAGCCGGATATACCTATGGATTCAAGCCACACCAGGATCTTCGAACAAAAGTAATCATAAAGAAGAGGATCTCTTTACGGAAGGCGAGAACCAGTGGATACAAACATACGTGTATAATATAGAGAATGGAGGCGAATACAACTACAAGGCAGAATTGCGAGTGGTCTGAGTGAGTCCTATCCATGAAGTGTTCTTTGGTGTTAATTGGTGTCTAAACTAATCGTTATTCTCACACTCAAATAATACTATAGTGTAATTTACACCGCGCTTAACCTAAATATACAAAAAACCGCGTTAAGGAGTCTATATTTTATGAATAATTCAAGATTTAACAAATTCCATTTATGATCGCGGTGATTATTTCGTTAGTCATCGTACGTAGCAAGCGGCGACGCTCGAGAACAATAAGCAGTGAGCGCGACCCGTGAACCTACCCGTTTCTTTAAAAAACATAACATTTACTTAATTAGTAGGAATTATTTTATGTTTAGAACTTTGTATTCTTGAGAATATATTTATGCATTAAGTTGCGTTCCCTATGCGTTTATGATACGTGTCCATTCAGAGTAAAGTTAATACAAATACTTTAGTGAATAACTATTTTATTATAGAATAGTTTAATTCGTTTATTTTGTGCGACTGGCGTTAACATAATTTGACTGCACGTGTGGCGCGGCGGTTGAGAAGTCACCTCGCCGCTTCGTGTCCCGGGTTCGATTCCCGCGCGGGGCAACTGTTTGTGTGAGCCTTAAGTAGTTGTTTTGAGTCTGGTATCAGTGTGCGTTGTGTCCGTTAAGTACATGTTTATGTGTCTTTTAAAATTAAATTTAAAAAAATATAAAAATATAATTATCTATATATAAAATAAATATTTCTGTGTGAGTTACATTAATATTAATCTAACTAAAGTATCATGGCTAAATTATCCGAGTTAGTAAAGAAACGAGGTTCTTATAAAGGTCGTCTAACGAAGTTTGAGTCTTATATGGATGCATTTAAAGATGTTTCTAGTTTCAGTCAAGTTCAAATATTGGAATTAAAATTACGGATGCAAAAAATTGAAGCAATGTATACAGAATTTGACGAGGTGCAGACCAGCATCGAGTGCCTGGCGCCCTCAGAGGAAGAAGCTCAGAATCAAGCCGGTGAAAGGTCAGATTTTGAGACTCAGTATTTTAAAGTTATGGCACGGGCTCAGGAATTGTGTAGCCAGTTAAAAAAAGTAAGTAGGTCTAAACGAGTAGAGGGCAGTATTTCTGAGACATCTTTCTCCTCGGCCAGTGAAAACGAGGATGGTGACACGGTAAAGCGGGTAAATACAGGCATTAAGGGTGTTAAGTTACCCACTATTCAAATACCTAAGTACGAGGGTGATTACAATAACTGGCTTGAGTTCCGCGACACCTTCGTGTCACTCATACATAATAATCCAACTATAAGTAGCATTCAGAAATTCCATAGTTACGCGCATCTCTCGATGGAAGCGCTGCTCAGATAATTCGTGCATTAGAGTTCTCTGCTTCAAATTATACGCTAGCCTGGAGTTCATTACGCGAAAGGTTTGACAATACCAGGCTATTGGTGCAAAATCACATCAAGGCTATTTTCAATCAAGAAGTGATAAAAACGGAATCAGCTTCTTCGATACGTAAGCTTTTAGACGCGTATACAAAAAACCTGCGCGCTTTGGAAATTCTTGGCGAACCCACCGAGAAATGGGACACTCTAATTATTTATATCATTTCATCAAAACTAGATCCCATTACGCATCGAGAATGGGAAGAACATAAGGTCACACATAATGAACTATCTTTAGTTATTTTTCTTAAGAATAGGGCAGACTTGTTGGAGACTATCGAATTAAGTAAAACCAAGGAACATTCAATATCGAAGGGTACAAATCACAATTTGCTGTTACCAGTAGTTTCAATAACAATTTTTTGAAGATGTTGGTCGATATTGTTAACCAATACTTGGCGGTACATCTTCTCGATGTCCGCTGTAAACGCGTAAGGATATTGCCTCCACTGTAATAACAATGATTGTAAATCCCTTTGCATGTTAGGCCCTTTGCACATTATGTCATTCAAACTAAACCGAGTAGATGTTTTGGCAGACGCGTTAAATACTACGCGTAACTTTGTTGTTAATGAGTCATCACGCTGCACACCGTGATGAGGTAGGTAGCATTGTAGTCTCGCTATTGAGTTTGTTTCTTCAGGTTTCATATGTTTTAATTCGAGATATTCTTTCATAAAGGTTTTATATTTGCTAGCTAAATGTTCTTGTTTTCTAAATTTTGTTTCTAAATTCCTCAGTTGGGCGATCGCCATAGGCTTAGACATGCCCAGTTTGTGTTTCAACTCTTCCTTCAGTGGTATTCTAACTTCATAGCGGCCTTCTTCTGTTCTTCTTGTTGTTGACTCATAAAATGTTAGACATTCTTGATCTTCGGTAGACAGATTTGAATTCTCACTGATCTCTTCCACCTGCCAAAACCGTCTGATCTCTTCTATGTTATTTAACACGACATTACACTGGTATGTCTTTACGTTGCCGCATAGCAACCATCCCAGTTGAGTTTGTTGTACTAAGGGCTGATGTGCATTACCGCTTTTTATAATGCCACTTAGCATGATGTTTGCGTAAATGTCGGCTCCGAGTAACAAATCCACGGGCCGGCTGTTATAGAACTCGGGGTCAGCTAATGGTATGTTATCAATATGCGACCAATCTGGTTTCGGGAAGCTCTTGTTTGGTAGGCATTTAATGAGATTAGTCATAATAAAGGCTTCCGTTTCGAATGTAAAGTTGTTGTGCAGAGAAGCGCATACTATAGAAATCACTCCCTTGCAGTTGTTCTCCTTTTGTCCTACTCCAAAGACGATTCCTTTACATCTCTGTCTTTTTATGTTTAATAACTGCGCCGCCGATTCTGTTATTAATGATATTTGGGAGCCCTGATCCACCAAAGCTCGCAAGGTATACTCCGAACCGTCAGAACCCTTAACACTTACCAAAGCGGTTGCTAGCAGTATCTCTGAGCTGTCGACGTGTGACGTATGTGACGCAGCCGCGAAGTTCTCATGTTGTTGTTGTGAAGTCATTTGACTACGATTTGATGACAAAGAAGGAGCATTTTTGAGTTTTGCAAATGCGTCATGTAAAATAGTGTTATGCGGTTCTTGACATTTTCGGCATGTTAAATTAGAATTGCATTTATTACCATTATGGCTAAATAGGCAATTAGTGCAGAGTTTTAATTTGTTTGCTGTTTTTAATTTTTGTTCATCATTTAACGCTAAATAATTTTTGCAATTATAAATGCCATGTTGATAACTGCACATTGGACACTTGACATTCGACACGTGCATGGATTTTGCAATCGGCTTATTTAGGTTATTGTAAGTGTTGTTCGACTTATTATATGAGCTATAAAAATGTTTCTTTATTTCCGATGATGAATTATTGTTATATTTCTTTACAGAGTTTTTTTGTAATCCACTATCTTGTTTTCTCTGGGCTGTTTCGAGAGTAATGAATTTTGTTTCCAAAAACTCTAGGAATTCTTTTAGAACCGGCAGTTCCCTAGAGTTTTTCAATGATTCTAGGTAGTCGGTGTATGTGTCGTTGTCTAGTTTTTGACCTAGAATATGAACTACGATAGGGTCCCATGATGTTATGTTGACGCCTAAGTTCTTTATACCATTTAAGCATTCCAGTGTTGTATCGTGCATCCTTTTTATTTGGTACACCGACTGCTGCTGCATGTTAGGAAGGCCAAGGAGAATGTTCATGTGGGAAGAGAAGATCAATTTATTGTTATTATAGCGATGTGTGAGAATCTGCCAGGATACTGAATAATTATCCGTACTAATTTGTAGGTGTTGTATGAGTTTTTCAGCTTCTCCGCGTACCTTGCTCTTGAGATATTGCATTTTCTGGCCGTTGGATAGTGACGGGTTGTTATGGATAGCTTCCGTGAATAGATCCCGGAAGGATACCCATTGGTTATAGTTGCCAGTAAACGTTGGAATTTTGAGTTGCGGAGTTGACTTGTTTCTATGCACGACGGACCACCTTTTTTTGTTGATTGCTTTCTTCAAACTGTTGAATTGTTTCTCATACTTGTCGAACATGTAGTTGTACGTTTCGTTGCCTTCGTCTATCTCACTCTCAATCTCCCAATGTAGTGTGTCAATTGTTTTCCATCTAGCTTCCAGCGTTTTTAAAACGTCTTCGAATTCCCATTTCTCCGAGATAGACTCTACATCAATGTTTACCTTTGTTCGCAAGAAGGCTTTAAAATTCGCTTGTTGGCGACGTAACAAATCATCGGCTTTACTATTCGTACCCGTGTGTGTTTTATGAGTTGGGTTGCCCTGAGAGCTGGGCCCCGCAACCGCTGCAGTTTCTTCCTACTCCGACTGAACAATACTCATTGTTGATTTAGACGGTGTTTTCGCTTGTTCAATCGGCTTGCCCGACCTCGTAACCAATTCCTCGTACTGTTGATTTATTTAAGCCTTCACTTGCTCATAGGCTTGCAAAGTCTTCTCAAATTCGTTAAGCCCGAAGTAAGGGTGAGCCTGAGCCTGATCCGGCTCGAAGGACCAAACTATGTACGGTGTAATGCGGTGGGGGTTGCAGAGTTTGTTGAATGATAGAATGTTGTTTCACTAAATAAAGTTTATTGTACTGATCCACAATAACTTCTTAAATGTTAAAATGTTAGCAAGAACTATGTTAAATGGAGTGTTAGAAATGTTGCAATGAATGCACGCGAATATCACGGTTACTCGATGCGCACTGACTCTATGTTACAATTTTAATACTAATGAAGTAACTGCGTAAGTCGCGTAATGCTGAGCAAGGTGTTCGGTGTCATTGCACCGAACAACATCCATGACTCAGAAACAAAATTAAATATTCGTGCTCATCACACAAATATTTGCACTTACCGGGATTCGAACCCAGGACCACCAGCTTCGTAGGCAGGGGCACTACTAACTAGGCTACGGTGATCGTCGTATATGTTAATATGGATATGCCTCCAAGTTTCCAGAATTTTGAAATTATTACATGGAACTTGGTATAAGATAAAAACGAATCTATACACTCAATTCTATGCGTAGTGAGTGGCGTAGGCGTATTTTCTACATGTAAGTGGATATTAGGCGTGAAAAGGAATAGATTCAAATTTGCAACTAAGAAAATCAATCTACCTGTCTTAATATCACTAATGAACAAAGTCTATATTGTATACTAGCTGTGCCCCGCGGTTTTACCCGCGTTAAATTTTATAAATTATCATAGCTCCGCCCCCGTAGGCGATAGCGTGATAATATGTAGCCTATATGTTGACCCGACCTCTTAGTAATATTCATGCAAAATTTTAAGTAAATCCATGGAGTACTTTTTGAGTTTAGCCCGGACATACATACCTACAGACAAACAGACACACAGACAAGAATTCAAAAACTATATTTTTGGCTTCGATATCAATTGTAGATCACGCCCCAAGTATCCTTTAAAAAAAATATTCAATGTGCAGTTTTGACTTTCCTACGATTTTATTATATGTATAGATTCCAAGTATATGTGGAAGACCCAAGGTCAGGAACGTTTTCATCAAGGCGTCTGCACAGTAAAGGCGATAAAAGTGAAATTATTCAGGTATACCTACCTTCTGCATGATGTACAAACAGCGGGCGCCCCCAAGTACATTAATAGACAAACAAGTTACACGAGGTCAACCAAAACCCGCGAAAATATTAATATCTTAGGACATTATTCACACACGGTCATCTGATCCCAAACTAAGTAGAGCTTGTACTATGGAAACCAGATAATTGATATACATATATTACTTTTCTTTTACAAAATACTTACTTGTAGACAATTTTGTATAGACAATTACACCCAGACTCAGGACAAACAGACATATTCATGCACACAAATATCTGTCCTGGGTGGGAATCGAACCCACGACATGCGGCGTACAAAACAAGCATTTACCAACCATGCCAAAGGAGCGTCGAATATACTTAAATACCCCCGACTGCAAGTCGAACTGTCTCCGCAAGCAGTGGAGAATCGTGTTTAATAGTTTAATTGTCACTGGCAACTCCAGTCGAGTCGATATCAGCGGATACACTAATACTATGAAGTCAACCTTCCTGCCTATGTAATAAAACGCTGCCAAAGGCAAGGTGTTTCCAGGCACTTGGCATTGACTGTAGGCGTAATTGAGTTTCTAATATCCATCCATCAATCAGGCAACTTTTCGAATATTTTATTTCGCCTGTACCTAGTATTTTCCCAAAGGAGATAAAACAATTCAATCAATTGATTAGGCAAGATGTAGGTAGTTAGATATTTATAGCTTGTATTGGATATTTTGTAGAAAAGTTTAAAAGTAAGAGGCCAATCTTACCGGAGAATAGCCAACTGAAGATGTATGGTGCATACGAGTGTACACTCTTAGATACAACATCTTTATTGTACACTTAATAATAATTAATAAGTAATATAAGTAATAATAAATTATATAAGTAGAAAATAAATTAGTAATAATAGTCAGAACATGTTTGTAATATAATACAACATTTTTATTGTACACCAAATAGTTGGCGTGGGTTTCGATTCCCACCCGGGACAGACATTTGTGTGCATGAAAATGTCAGTTTGTCCTGAATCTTGGTGTAATTGTCCATATAAGTATGTCTTTACTAAAGAAAACTTGTATATGTAGGTAGTATCAGTTATCTGGTTTCCATATTACAAGCTCTGCTTGGTTTGGGATCAGATGGCCGTGTGTCAATTATTTACCAAAATATTATTATTACAGATAAATTTTATCCTCTGGAAAGGGTGTTAGCAAGGGAATCCTAAATTTGATCTGCCAGCGTGTATCGTTCGTAGTTTAACGCAGAGCGCCTACCCCGGATTGGTAGATGGTGCAGGTTCGAGACCCGCCGGACGATTAAATTTATGATTTCCCATTTTTGAGATTAAATAATACCCAGACAAATCTTGCCTTAGCAGTCTGGGTAACGAACCTTACCACCAACAAGACTGTCAAAATAAGCAGTCGATACTGCGTAGGAAAATTACTGTTAGATTGACATGAAGCTAGATTTAGCAAGGAATGTATACCATTAATGTTAGTAAAGTTGCATGCAGTTGCAAACTCATAAAAACTAATTTTATAGGTGCCATGAAAAGTTTATCAACATACATGCCGTAAAAATTCAATAAACGAGCGAGGCACTTGCACTTCACGAACGTTAGAAGAGGGTGTGATTTCTACTTGATGAATAAAAATTTGATGTAAAGGAATGTACATTGACAGGTCATTTTGTGAATATTTAACTTTATACATTTTTTAAAGATAACGGTTATTATTCACGTAGACTTAAAAAAAGCGCTCGTAAATAGTCCGAACATGTTTGTAATATAATATATCTAGGTACATATATATAGGTATTTAAGTACACGGAGTGTATGAATAAAATTAGATATAACATTAAATTTATCAATCTATGATTTGGCTAAGTTATATAAAGTTATTGTCAAGCTTATGTACAGGTTTAAAATATAGAAGTTTTGGATATAGTTATAGTTTTATAAATCTTACAACGCTCTTTGTACCCAAGACAACAACGCGTTCAGGGTGCTGTTGGGTCTGCCGCGTTTCTGTAGCGCATCGGGCATGTTTGCTGAAGCCAGAGTGGACTGTTTCTACGCCACAATGCGCAAACGGTGTGCATCCCTGGTGAGCAGGCAGATTTGACTGCCTATACATGAATCACTGCTGCGCTCTTTCTCACGGAATGGGGCATCAGTGATTCATGTATTCCACTAAACAAAATCTTAGCTATATTTTTACTAACATAGAATAAGTCTTATGTATTACTAACAATTTTTTTCTTTTTTTTTTTTTAGTTATTTATTAATGTAAATTAATAAATAACTTTATTATTATTATATAATTTACTACATCTTGTCTGAATGGTTCTGTCTATATTAAGGTAAGAATTCCCTATTATTATTATGACGGACGTGTATATAGCGACGGTCTCGCTTTAATACTACCACCGGATCCAATGCACCCCAACTGAGAATACCCACCGGAACAAACTAAG
Source organism: Pseudoips prasinana (assembly GCA_951640165.1). Lineage (NCBI taxonomy): Eukaryota > Metazoa > Arthropoda > Insecta > Lepidoptera > Nolidae > Pseudoips > Pseudoips prasinana. The sequence continues at coordinate 15,774,973 of OX621254.1, forward strand.
CGGGTTCATCTACTACAGGTTTCAACACCGTCCAGGTACGACGGTCTGGCGAAACATACTCAGGTGGGCAATTACGCGCGATTTTGGAAATGAAACCCTATGTCATGGGGTACGGTCAAATGTATAATTTACGGACTCATATCACATGCCATACCCAGACTCAGAACGGTATGTAGTTGTTATGTGCGGGAATCAAACCCGAGAGAAGAAGTTGGGATTCATTTATTCATATATTTAATTTCAATATATGTATACCGATTTAATTTTTTTAAGTTATTCAATACTTAATTCTTTATTGTAAGTACAAGAGAATTACGTATTGAATTGTTCACAGTATGGTGATGTACAGAAGCCAGCACATCAAGCTACCCCAATCTGTCAAATTTCCCCAATTGAAAGTGAACCTTATGCTTATGTGATAAAGTTGAAAAACTAATAAAAGAAATTTGACAGATTAGGTAGCTGAATGTGCTGGCGTCTGTACAATAAAGAACTATCTTATGGTATTTAATGAGCTTGTTTATAGTGTATTTTGCGCCTGGGCTCAATTCGTGCACAAAAAAAAACAAAACCTTAAAATGATGAAAAAGGCGTTTTAAGTAGAAGTAATGTCATTGTAAAAGTTGTGCCGTTGGATCTCGGACTATAATGAAGGACGAAAATGTCAAACAATTATAATTCCTTAGAGATGAACGGTTCAGCGTTAAAGGTCACTATAGGGCGGTATGTATTCAAGATTTAATGACACCAGCGGTCACTTAAATATAAAGGTGATTAGAGGTTACGGGTAGGATTAATTCATTTTCCTTTGACCAAAATGATAACGTAATTATTTTCATATTAGCCATTCCCAAACTGATAACCAGCCTTCTGATAAAATAAATAATAAATAAAAAAGGTTTATATTCACGTAGACTTTAAAAAGCGCTTGTAAATAGTCAGAACATGTTTGTAGTAACATATAATTAATTAATTTGAAAATATTTCTAGGTACATATAGATATTGTTAGGTACACGGATTGTATAAAAAATTACACTAGGATTTATTTTATAATAGTAGTGATACTAACTTATATTAAGTTATTGTCAAGGATCATGTGTAGGTTAAACTATCAAAATTTTAGCTATATTTTTACTACATACATTTACATTTTAAGAGAGGTAGTGCATAGCGTTCATTCGCTCAAAGAGCAGCCCGACTGGGGAAGTACCACCTCCACCTTACAGAAGACATTCCTTAATAATAACATTAATAATTTTGATGTTGTGTTTCCGAGTGTGAGTAAGGTCGCCACAGCTCATTGGGGTGGGGGGAAGGGTCAGCAACACTTGACTCTAAAAGGCCGGCAACGCACTCGCGACTCCTCTAGTGTCGCGAGTGTCCATGGGCGGCGGTGATCACTTACCATCAGGTGACCCAAATGCTCGTTTGTCGCCCTCTGATATAAAAAAAACATATTGTCTGAATGGTTCTGTCTATATTAAAGTACGAAACGTAAATATTATTATTATGTGACGCTTATATGGTTTAATATCCAAATCTCTTGCTACGTTACATACTTAGTTGCGCGGCGGGTGAGTGGGCGGGCGACCGTACGTAAACTCTCTAAACTTGAACATAGAACAAATAAAGAAGGATCCATGCCACATACGTTGGACCGTGATCTCTCGTTAATTAAATTCATTAATTATAAAAATATTGCTCGTTAAATAGCTGAGTAGGATATTAATAAATAAATATCTCTGGGGCAACTAACACACTGCCATCATTCCAAACTAGGCAGAGTTTGTACTATAGCAACCAGAGAACTGAAACGTACTTATTTTTTATAAATACACACAAACCTATCACAAAGAGCATAAATCGCTTAGTGCGCCAATTGTACAAGATTTTATTTTGTCCCATTTATACATATATCCTGTTTCAGGGTGTACAATGAAGAGTATTCTATTCTATCAATTATACCCAGACACAGAACAAATCATGCTGCTTACCACACAATTGTTTTTTTCTAGTTGGACATTGAAGCCGCAACCTCTGGCTTAACAGGGTCACCAACCACTAGGCCAACAGTACAGTCAAAAATAAAAGCAGTCAATAATAAAGTCACTATTTACAATTTTAAAATTTACTTGCGTAATCTTATATTACAGCTTTACTGTGGCCGAGTACCTACTATAGGCGATATTTATTGAGGTCCATACTAAATACTAATAAGAAATCATTTATTTTTGATTAGTTTGTATTCTTTGTTTGTTTTTATTTCGTATTAAAACACATTTTACCCTTATTACTTCTGTACTCAAGTGTACTTTATATTAACTGCATTTCATAAAAAAATCAATTTGTGTGCCAATATCCTACTACATATTTTTGGAGGCGTCGATTCGCACATCGTCTACAGAAAAAATAATATTATTTAAAAGAGTCGAATCGCATGTTTCGTGCGAGTTCAATTCGTGCGAATCGTCCAATAAGCCAAGAATGTTTCTTAGCAGAAAAACACAATATCACGGCATTAGAATACTGCCACCCCGTCTCATCCCGTGGGGTTCTCACACGAGGGAATCTCTATCAGAGAACTGGCAGCAGCGTCTCTCTGTGTACTTGACTTTTATACTGTAATCTCCAACCCGTCTGCCAAGCGTGATAATTATGGTACATCCCGCATGAACACAATTCCATTGTGGACATCTTTTGATGAGGCCTTTGTCAACCAGTGGACTCATTCGGGTTTAAAGCTGATCACTGTTTTTAACTTGATACGGGGTTTGTTTTTTTTTTTCATATTATGTATCTGATAAGTTAAACGTATTCGCCGTAGAACAGGTATTAGCATGCAAATTTGTCTATCACTAGGCTATTGCGAGACACGTAATAAACCCACTGATTCAAAGATATACTTTGGCAATTGCTTGGCTTAAGAAATAAATTTGGCGTATTGTGAATTGAAATAAACTTTAGTTCAAGCTGTTTACTTGAATAATGTTGTGAGGTCCAATCTTGTTTCCAGCCTTGTGCCTGACCTCCTGGCACGTGAGCCTGCAATGCGACACAACATTTTTATGTACCTATATTGAGAATATAGTTGTTAGTTTTGGCGCTTACTGGATTCTTTCTTCTTTATAGTATAGCCAGTGGTTACCCCTTTTTTTTGTACTGCAAGATTTATTACCGCAAAAAGTGTCTGCTGTCGCACTCGCACCTATTAAACCTAACCCGCCGTGGACTTCTTCTAGCGCCTGATTAGGGGAGCCCCGGAAATGCGTATATGCATGCTCCAGTGCCCCTATTTTGCGTCATGACCCAGATAGTCGGGACATGTACCCTGGGAGGGCTATGGATTGCCCTTCCCTATTGCGGACTCCTAATAGTCCGACACAGCTACTGCGCCACAAACAAATCGCTGTGTTCCCGGAGCTGTTTGCACGTGGCGGCGTAGGGGACACTTCTTATACTGCCCCCGCACTATCCTTCCATATAATCTTCTTACTCCGCAACCTGTTTCCTCCATCTTTTTTAATCCCTTTCCCCTATTTATTTAACCTTTCAATATTTTTTTAAAAATGCGACCAAAGAGCAAGTGGGTCACCTGATGGTAAATGATCACCGCCGCCCATAGACACTCGCAACACTAAAGGAGCCGCAAGAGCGATGCCAGCCTTTAAGAAAAGAATAGGCTCGCTTCTTGGAGGTAAACGAACGATCCGTCTTGGTAACACCACTCTCAATTTTACTGTGGTCCATCGTGGCTAGGTATTAGCATCATAGCATATTACAGATGTCAGTTAGATTTAGATTAGTTACGATGAGGTGGGGTACACATATTCAGCCTAGACTAAATATATTTTTGGCGAGCTAACATACCATCCACCTTATGGCAAGTTATCACGTCATACACGTATGTACAGACGCCAGCACATCAAGCTACTCCAATCTGTAAAATATTCCCAATTGAAAGTAAACCTTATGCTTATGTAATAAAGTTGAAAATCTATAAACGAAAATTTGACAGATTGGGGTAGCTGGATGTGCTGGCGTCTGTACGTCAGGACGCCTTTGGCGACCGCCGTGACTCAACCTACCAACCTCATACCTAATGAGCCTACGTTCTGAAAAAACCACTCTGACAGAGAGTACATTCATTTTTAATAGAGTATGTTTAAAAAAAATTTTACTACTAACATTACTAATATTATAAACGCGAAAGTTTCTATGTATAGTTTTTTTTTACACAGAACATCCTAGACCCAAACTAAGCAAAGCTTGTACTATGGGTACCAGGCGAAGATATACAAACTTATATAGATAGATAAAAACATAAATACATAGAAAACATCCATGACTCAGAAACAAATATTCGTGCTCATCACACAAATATTTGCACTTACCGGGATTCGCACCCAGGACCACCAGCTTCGTAGGCAGCACTACCAACTAGGCTACGGCGACCGTCGAATAGATTTATGGATGTTTGTTACTCTTTCACGCCAAAACGACTGAATGGATTTTAATGTAACTTAACTTTAACTGACAATTAATATAATGCTATATGCTAAAAAATTATTTAATTAATAAAAAACCCAACTGCGTAAATAATGAACCAAACTACGTACATAGACAAAGAACTGAAAAGAAAAAAACAAGCACATAGATGGCTGGTGGTCTAAAATTATATAATGTACTATTGAATGAATACTATTGAAGAAAATAAAATATTCTAATAATGGAACACAACAACTGAACAGTCGGGATCCATTAGTCGACAGCCAATCTAATTTATCACTGGATCCCGACTGTTCAGTTGTTATGTTCCATTATTAGAATATATTTTATTATCTTCAATAGTATTCATTCAATAGTACATTATATAATTTTAGACCACCAGCCATCTATGTGCTTGTTTTTTTCTTTTCAGTTCGTTGTCTATGTACGTAGTTTGGTTCATTATTTACGCAGTTGGGTTTTTTATAAATTAAACATTTTTTTTATTTTGTACTTTTTAGTTATGAGTTCCTAGCTAGTTTCAAAAATAAGTTAACCACATTATATATTATAATGTTGGTTCTTAATTTTTTTTTTAATATTTTTATCATTCATTATCTAGATTTAGTTATTAAATATTATTCATTCATTTATTTATTTCACTTAAAATAGAGTACAGTGGTGGTCTTACTATTAGGTTAGTCTCATCAATTTTACTCATAAACAGCATGCGAAATGTGTGATTGTTATATGTCAAATTTTACACAAATAATATAATTGATTAAATAAATCACAGTTTTTTTTAAGAGAACGCCTGCACTATGGAATCTAATCCCTGTGTTGCAGGGTACTTAACAACATATAATAGACGGACACAAATTACATCCAGACTCAGAACATTATTATGGGTCACACAAGAAGTTGTCCGGAGCGGGACTCGAACCCGCGACACGAAGCGGCAACGCGACTGCCTTAGCTGTTGCGCCTCACGTGCAGTCAAAAATTTGATTTGATTGAATAGAATGATTTTTCTAGGAGCCACAGTCTGAGTTGGTTTTTGAACTTTGCCGCTGAAAAATGTCTAATATTTTGCGGCAAAGCATTAAACACGTTAACATACAGCATAGGAACTTTTTTGAAATAGTGTTGTATTAGTTATCATGTTGCGAGGAAAAACATCTTTAGCTCTAGTATACTGTGGCTGCGTTTTCACAAATACACCAATTTGAAAAATGTACAAACACACTAGTCATAATTTTTAGTCCTTTTAACAATGATTTGCATGAGACAAACGGAGGAGTACCTGTAGTTGCTTTAACGCATTTTTTGCAATAGAAATGCTCTCGATTTATGTTGAATTGCCCCATAGATATGCCATCAATGTCGATTGGTAATAAGGCTGTTTTGCGAAGTCATGACAAAACCTTTACAAACCTATTCATTCTGATGCATATTTGATCAATGTGCAATTTCCAGTCACAATAACGATCAACTGTTATTAGTCCGATTAAGGAATGACTCAAAGGAGGGTATAGAGTGCGTGAGCGGGAACCTAAGGGGTATTTTCAGAAACTTGTCAATTTTAGGTTTTTTGCTAATATCTTTAAACAGGTGCGTTTTAGCAAAAAATATTCTAAGATAAAATTAAAGCTTACAATACAAAATTCACTATAACTTTTATCTCATATACTTTTTCATATTTCCATTCGTTTATGTGCTACACGCTCCAGAAATATTGAAAATTTAAGTTATTCAGCGGAACTCTTACAGATGCCTTGAGAAGTTTAGGAGACCTGATATAATTCTGGAGGGAGGTGTGCTGGATGGAGTGAAGGCCGTCATGGCTCACATTAGTCCCGATGAGGACCATTGGTCTTCATCGAGACTAAGTGCGGAAACCAAACCCACTAGCATATTAGTGGGAACAAGATGATGATGAGTTATTCAGCGTGATGACCATTACCTGATGCCCGATATATCTCTAAATTTATTTTAACATAAGCTGGGAGTACCTCCACGAGGTAAGGGCGGTAACAGTAAGATATCGCGTTTTCTTGTAACAGCAGATAACTGACCTCAGGCGGGAAAAACATCATGAAGATTGCTTTTCGCTCAATGCTCACTGTAGGAAACGCAACCTTACTGGCTAAAACTGAAATATGACGATGAATGAATGAATGACAAAAAATGAGATGCAATAGCATGGATATGAACACATCCTCTTCTTACACTCATTTACCGGCTACGATACAACATCAGCAACGTTTAGAAGAAGCAAGGTGTGTTTCTGTAAATTGTATTTAAATTCGGAAATTATTCAGGAAGCAGCAAAGATTTTTACAACCCAAGCTCCAGCCATAGTGATGTTGCAGAAACTGGGAATGTGTGCTTCCTGAAATGGTATGGGACACCAGCAAAAGTAACCCTTCTCAATGTAATTCTTCAAGAGGGTTTTATCGCCCTTTTTGAAGAAGAGCACCACCACACCCCTGTGCCATGCTTGTGGCGTTTGACCTTCTAGTATGACGGAGTTAAATAACTTCTGAAGGGCCCGTAGGATTGGTGTACCACCCGCTTTCAGAAGCTCTGCCGTCACCAGGCGCCTTGTTGTTGTTAAGCTGTTCGAGAGCCATTCTAATCTCGCACAGGCTGACGTCCGGGATGTCGTCGGTAAGTGTTGGGTTAGTCGTGCTCTGGGATCTGAAGCACAACTATCGACAGGTCTCCCAGCAACTCAGGTCTAGACGTGACGATTCTCCCATCCTCAGTCTTCAGCTTCGTCAGTTGGCTCTGTCCAACAGACAGTTCTCTTGCAAACACTTTAGAGCCTTTGTTCCGCTCTATAGCTTCTTTAATACAATTTGTATTAAATCTACGAGCCTGTCGTGGTATGAGTCTACTTCCTCGCAATCTGCTAGGCATTCGAAACGGTTTTGCAGTTCGAGCTGAAAGGGTTCAGGGTTTTGGATGTAAATGGGTAAAGGTCGGAGCGTAGACTTTATCAGTCGGAACCTCTGGAGCTTGACATTTAGTTTCAATGAGCCTCTCACCAGTCGGTGATCGCTTCCGGTTTTAACCGTATTGATTACTGAGACGTCATTGAACATCTGTCTACTCGTCGACAAGATAAAGTCTATCTCGTTTTTTTTTTACCATCGGGGCTTACCCAGGTCCATTTGCGGTTTTCCGGCTTCTTGAAAGAGGAGTTCATCATAAAGAGTCCCTCCTTCTCCATGAAGTCGGCCAACATTTGGCCCCGGGGATTCCGGTCTCCAGTTACAAATTGCCCCACTCTCAGCTCATCCCCGAATCTTTTAACCAGCTTCGCGTTAAAGTCCCCCATGACCACAGTGAAATAAGAGTTCGAGGTATGTATGGCTCTAGAAATATCCTCATACATGACCTCAACCTCATCGTCGAAGTGCGTATAAGGTACGCAACCCTAGTCGACACACTCCCGATTTTCACTATGTTGTGGACGAGGGACTTGTGTACTATGAACCTAACACCACCACCTTGGGACAGTTGGTCGCCCTCCCGGAAATAGAGCAGATTCCCGGATTTCAGGATTATAGTGTCCTCCCCCTCTCTTCGAACTTCAGATAATCCTATTATGTCCCAATGTAATCTGCTCAATTCTTCCTCCAGTTCGGTTATCTTCTCGCAGGTCCGCAGTGTGCGTGTGTTGTATGTTGCCAGGGCCAGAGGTCGTCGGTTTTGGTAACGCGGAATCTGCCGGGGATTCTTAGCACTCCCTGCCCTGCCGTAACCACGGCTGTTACTACGGCTGGGAATAGCAGGGCTACCGGGGACTGGGGGCCGCGGTTTAATTGTGTCCTTCATTTGAGGGGATCTGCCATAATAGCCACGCTTGGCAAACAGGTTGGCAATCGCAATAAGGTAGACATTGGTACTCATGAGAACGCTGCTGCCCATGCTCTGGTATATATCCCCTCGGGACGACTTCTACGTCCCCCCGCGGGATGAGAGGGGGTGGCGATATTCTCTAGGCCGTCACCACACAGCCACTAAGAGCCACTAAGAGAGTAGCTAAATATAATTCCTGAAGCACATATCACCAAGTGCAGCAGTGGCTCGGGAATGAGCTGCTCCCTCAAGAGTGGGGGTGGAAAAATTTATGGTGATATCTTGGCGCCAAGAACAACAAAAGATTTACCGGCGCCCCAGGTTTTACTAAAAATAATATTTTGTCGCTGCACCAAGGATTGTAGCAGCAGCAAATGTGGATGTCGCAAAGCTATGCTAAAATTTTCTACTGCGTGCCTTCATTGCCAAGGAAAATGCTTCAACGGCGTGTCTTTTAGAGAGGAAGACTACGAGAATGACCATGAAGATGATTGAGAGCCCTCTCAGCAAGAACCACTTACCACTGAGGAAGGCGAGGAAGAAGATACCACAGAAAACTACCTTTTTCCAGGACCCTCACGACCTAAGAGAATAAAAATGTGAATCATTCACAGAATTCGACATAGAAACTAATATTTCAAAACATTTTGTTAATTGCACTTTTTCAGAGCCTGTAGTTTGAAAACGGATGGGATATGGAAAAGTATCAAAGTTATAGAAAATTTTATAAGCTTTCATTTCATCTTAGAACATTTTTTGCTAAAACGCGCCATTTTTTAAATATTAGCGTAAAACCTAAAAATGAGGTCCTTGTCCCCCTCCCCTTCCTCCGCTTCGCCTCCTGAACATCAGGACTTTTAGTATGTTTTCTCTCTAAGTACTCTGAACAAGTTTCTGAAGAAATCGCTTAGGTTCCCGCTCACGCACTCTACAACTACTTTATTAATTATACTATTTACCAAAAAACTTCACACTCTCTTCTTTGTTTATGACCATTGTATTTTATATTTAGTAAATATGATTTACTCTGAATAAAGTGTGTCTTGCTCAAATTCGTGGTCAGTTTATTTTTATCAAGCGAATTAATTTCTATCGTATTATTAATTTCTATGTCAAAGTTATTTAACAGATTCTATGCCAAAACTATAAGGATGTCGTCTGCAAACAAAGTGCATGTATGATGAGTTATATCTGGTATGACATTAATATAGAAAAGAAAAAGAGTCCATGCTTATTTACGAGATAGTCCGATTGGCAAAATTTAATTAGAGTTCCACTTTCCAGAGTGACATTTTTTTTACTGTTTTCTTTTTAATCTATATTTTTTAATCTGTGATATGATAATGAATAAGTAAACATCCAGGCCAAATATCACGTTAATACAAGCAGCTCTTTAAGCTGAGAGATAAGTCAGTCATTGTTATTGTTATATGACTGCAAATTTCGCAATCTCGTGATTTCATTGAGAGATTTGATATCATGAGGATTGTTTAGTAGCTTGCGGTGGTACAGAGTACTAATAATTAAACCATCTAAAGACTTAACCTGGCTTTATGAAAAATTCAATTCAATTCAAAATTAAAATGCACGAACTGAGATCGACAACGGCTCCATTCAAAGTTGTCCCTTGCAACTTGTGTACAGTTACTCCCCAACATAATATTAAAGGTAACATTTTACTTTAAAATTTACCATGTCCACAAAGCGCATGAAATTCGGTTGTTGATAGTTCGATTCTCACACCAACCAAAGGGACGTTGTTCTTTATATCTCTGTCATTGCATTTAAAACAATTCGATTTCGGTAGGTATCTACCTATATATATAGTTTTTCAAGTGAAGTTAAGTACTAAATCGTTTGAAGTTGGAGATGGGCGACCGTGTTAGCCGTTATATACTTTAGGTAGTCCAATATACCTAATAGATACTTTAGTATATGTCCATCAACACTCGCACGCACAGTCATACGAAGTTTCCGTCTTTCCATCGTAAATTTCTACTGTTTTAAAACCTATATGTGAGAATAGTTGTTACGCAACTTTAAATCGATATAGCTCCTAAACGGCCAGTCAAATCGAAAAATGTTGAAAGAAAACTAATAATGTTTTTTAAATACCTATTCAACGATACCCCACATGACATAGTTTGTTGACTTAATTTTTTTTAATTTTCCCAATATGGCGTCCAGTAGTCGCCATATTGAATTTTCACTAACGTCATGTCTTTAGTGACACTTTCCGGACTGAAAGGAATCGATTGACGTGCGAATCATTAAAATCGGTCCAGGCGTTTGGTCTGTATAGTGCTTCAAAGGAACATACATTACATACATACATAGCCTGATAAACACATTACCCTTTGCGTCCCGCAGTCGGGTAAAAAGCTGTAATTGAGTTGAGTACACTTTCATCATTATCATAGCAGCCGAAAGAAGTCCACTGCTGTACACAGCCCCCCTAAAGGATCTCCCCAATGCCAGCCCGCATTCAGTGGCTTCCCGTGACCTTTGCAAAATCGTTGGTCCACCTTCAAGGGGGCCTGCCAATGTTGCGTCTACCGGTTCATGGTCGCCACTCGAGAACCTTTCTGCTCCAGCGGACATCGGTTCTAAGAGCTATGTGGCCTGCCCACTGCCAGTCCCAGAAAAATAAATATATAAAAATTATTTCGACTAGCCTGTTGGCCTAGTAGTTAGTGACCCTGACTGCTAAGCCAGAGGCCGTGGGTTCGATCCCCTACCTGAGGCTCTACCGGCTAAGTCGCCGAACATCGATTTCGTGAATGGCTTTCAAATAAATAAAGGTTAAAAATGACTTAATCAATCGTTAAGTCGGCTTCAACGTTGACAATCGATTCCGGACCTTTTATGACGTCACATGTGGTCATGGAAGCTGATTTAACGATTGATTAAGTCATTTTTAACCCTTATTTATTTGAACGCCATTCACGAAAACGATGTTCGGCGACTGAGCCGATAGAGCCCCAGGACAAATCTCTCTGTGATGAGCACGATTATTTGTTCTGTATCTAGGTGTAATTTGTCTATAATATGTTATTATTTAGAAATATAAAATTTATTAGTTGACAGTACCATAGTAAAGGTTCTGCCTAGTAGTGGGATCAGATGGCAGTGTCTTAGTAGCCCCAGACATTTATTTATTAAAAAAAACGAGTGTGTGTTAAACCACACAACTGAAGTAAAAGTTAGATATACGAAATCTAACGCTCTCTTTTTCTATCTTCACTAACTTATATCTCTCTGTCAACTTCCGTTCGCCTCACCCGATCACACTTTTCAAAACGCTCTCGTCACATATTCACCAGCTTACTTCCCAAGTCAAAAGTGCGTAAAGAATTATTACATTTGAATTGTATAGCATGCCATGTTTCTAGAAAACAAAGCCGATGGATAATACCTACTTATCTGGGAGGGTGCTAGCAAGGGAATCCTAAATTTGATCTGCCAGTGTGTATCGTTCGTAGCTTAACGCAGAGCGCCTACCCTGGATTGGTAGATGGTTCTGGTTCGAGACCCGCCGATAAAATTTATAAATTCCCATTTCTGAGATTATTGCGTAAAGAAATTTTACTTCAATAATTTCTAAGCCGATAATAAACACAAACATAATATCTTTATTAAAACCGGCCAAGTGCGAGAGCAAGAGTTGTATGGGAGCCCCTTTAAATATTTATTCTATTTTGTTTTCTAGAATTTGTTGTTATAGCGGTAACAGAAATACATCATCTGTGGAAATTTGTCACAGCCTGGTGACAGATGGACAGACAGACAGACGAAGAGCGAAGTCTTAGTAATAGGGTCCCTTTACCCTTTGGGTAAGGAACGCTAAAAAGTATTCCGCGAGACAGCAGCAGCCTACGAAGCTGGTGGTCGTGCGTTCGAATCCCGGTAAGTGCAAATATTTGTGTGATGAGCACGAATATTTGTTTCTGAGTCATGGATGTTTTCTATGTATTTAGGTATTTATCTTTCTATATAAGTATGTATATCGTCGCCTGGTACCCATAGTACAAGCTTTGCTTAGTTTGGAGCTAGGATGATCTGTGTGACATTGTCTATATATAAAAAAAATATATATATATGTGTGTGTATATATATTAAAATTTTTGTAGTTTAAATTTCAGATATCATTTTATAGTTACCCTACGCCACTGCCTACACTATTACTTACCTACTCTAACAAACTTGACATTTCGCGTACATTATTGGGCACTCGCCTATCTCCGTATATTGATCTTTTACAACCCGTATATGCTTAACCTTGTCTCTTCGTTTACCTTAGCTTAGCAATTTTTATTAACATTATTACTTTTATACATGTAACTAGCTAGCTAGTACCTTAGCAATTTTTATTAACATTATTACTTTTATACAACATGTAACTTAATTAACGCACACCCGGAAATAGTTTGTTCAGAATCGTATACTGAATCGATTTATATCATTTTTAATATAGGAAATTTTTTATACCAAAAATAATTAAAAATACGGAAATTATTGTAATATTAACCCTGTACTGTCAAAACTAATTGAAATGGACCGTAAGTCAAAGTAATAAGACTGTGAAAATCGCAGCTTTATTTGTATTAAATGCCACCATTCAATACAAAACTAAGAAAAACAAACTTAATTACAAGAAACTAATTTAGTAAATAACAATACATATATATGTTAATCTGAAAATTCAGTGTATGTATTATGATTACAACATAATATTTCAATTGGGGTGTTTGAGGGTGTGCGTTAATTACGTTACATGTTGTATACTCTTTTGGGATTGATACTTCATAATACGAGGTTTCTCCCACAGATTTCTACAATCTAATCTGATCCCCAATACTATGCAAACCAGATAACTGATGATACTACCATATACTACTTTTCTTTTGTAATTACACCCCGACTCAGGACGAATAGACATCACATAAAAATATCAGGATGGGAATCGAACCCACGACCTGCGCACTGCGGCGTTAAAACCAACCATACCGACAGACCCGACAATTTTTAAGTATACTATGGAACATTAGAGTAATACTGTATTACAGATGCGGAAAAAGTCAACTTAACCAAGCGGTTTATCTTTGCTACGGCAAAGCATCTTTGCTACGGCAAAGTCAAGTCAGTCTCATTGGGTAATAGTACTACGGCGTAGTACCAGTAACTTGAGCACCAATGCTACGGTATGGCAGTAATGGCTACAATCAGTGGAACAGTGTCATTTGACTATACTTCGCCAGATACGACGTATCATTACATAATGTTTTAATAATGCTCGACGGTTGATGGGCTCGTTAGTCTAGCGGTAGCGTGTTCAACCGAAGGTAATGTGTTCCTGGGTTCAATCCCCGTAGGGTAATAAGGGTCTGCAGTTGGATTCCCACCCAGGACAGATATTTGTGTGCTAAAACATGTCTGTTTGTCCAGACTCTGGGTGTAATTATGTATAGAAGTATGAATTTTCCAAAATAGTAGTTTATGTTGTATATCAGTTACCTGGTTTCCACAAGGTCTGATTAGTTTGTGCACACTTAGGTACACTGAGACTTGCCGCCAACGCCGAAATTCGACCAGCACCACAATTTTGTACATTTATTTATATTTTACAAAAGTAAATGTATTCATACATTTAGAAAAACATATTCATAACATATTCAGAGCAAATTAATGATTACATTTAGATATGAAGCGTTAAATAAAAATTTGTATACATTTTCATCACAGAGAAGATTTTAACTTTATTAGTACTGTCGTCGTTTCATTGAAAGTGAGATGATAGGCTGTGTCAGTCGTCTAGCGTTATCGTGTTAAACTGCAGAACTGTGTACTGGCAAGTACTGGATTCAAATCCCGGGTTGGGAAAAAAACTATAATGGCTATTTTTCGTATGTAGCCGTAAGTCCTACACCTGATATTTCTCTGACCGCGCCAGTTAGCCGATGCCATTAGATTATGAGAGTGAATGAACACACTTGTGCACTATACCTAATCTTTGATTAAACTTTCCACCATGGCGAATTTAACAATGGGGACATTATTACTATAATTCATATCTACAGCGTGAAAAATGTAGAAGACAGAAAAAGTTGGGTAGATAAGGTGAAAGTGAATATGACAAGGAATGATATAAGCATGGAATGACGCTAAAAATCTATAATAATCTATACATATAATAAAATCGAAGGAAAGTCAAAACTGTACATTGAATTTTTTTTTAAAGTGTACCTGGGGCGTGATCTATAATTGATATCGAAGCCAAAAATATAGTTTAAAGAATTTTTGTCTGTTTATCTGTTTGTCTGTATGTATGTCCGGGCTAAACTCAAAAAGCACTGCATGGATTTACTTCAAATGTTGCATGAATATTACTAAGAGGTCGGGTCAACATATAGGCTACATATTATCACGCTATCACCTACGGAGGAGGAGCCGTGATAATTTAACGTGGGTAAAACCGCGGGGCACACCTAGTTGACGATAAAAGATGATATAATGTGCCAACAAGGTAAAACCGCAGGCTACATCTAGTGACATATAAATTAGTTTAGTTTAAATTCAGCTTTTTTATTGAAAAAATGCTATTATTTTGTTGATGAGTACTTGAGTGAGAAATTAGATTAAGTATAATTAATTTTGAATTATAATGTTATAGGTATTAACAAAATATTACACAAATTCTTTCTGTTTTCATGTTGACATATGTTTTATTGTTTAATTTTATTCTTTATTATTGGACGTATTTATTTTTTAATATCTTGAATTATTATTATTATTTTTACTAATTTCATCTTGATATTTAATTTCTGTTGTTATAATGTTGTGTTTAATATCTAATTGTATAAATTTTATATGAGTTCTGAACGTAATTTTAACGTGTTTATTCTTTATTATTGGACGTATTTATTTTTTAATTTCTTGATTTATTATTATTTTTACTAATTTTATCTTGATATTTAATTACTGTTGTTATAATGTTTTGTTTAATATCTAATTGTATAAATTTTATATGAGTTCTGAACGTAATTTTAACTTGTAATAAATAAAAAAACGGCTTTTATTCACGTAGACTTTAAAAAAACGCTTGTAAATAGTCAGAACATGTTTGTAGTAATATATTAGGTCTTTACCTATGAAATTGCCGTTCTGCAGTACTGGCCATTTCAAATCAAAATAATTTTTGTTTGGCTAAGAATTCTAATTTCAAATTAATTTTATTTTAAAAACATGGATTCTTTTTTCCAAAAGTAGTCATTTCTTTATTGATTAGTGTTACATTTTCATCGCATTTCAATCTTTTTCGTCATCATGGATACGTTAAAAATTCGAGTAATTATGGAATATGAGTACCGTCGTGGCAGCAACGCGGCACAAGCGGCACGCAACATCAACGACGTTTACGGAGCTAACACTACAAACCAACGCACCACCTGTTATTGGTTTGCTCGCTTCCGTTCTGGAAATTTCGACCTGAAAAATGAACCTCGCGGTCGTCCGAAGACTTTGGTCGACAATGACGAATTAAAGGCGGTTGTGGAAGCTGATGATACACAATCTACGGCTGAATTAGCAGCAGCTTTCGACGTTAGCGTCAAAACAATATTGGTCCATTTGCGTCAAATTGGCAAGGTAAAAAAGCTTGACAAATGGGTGCCCCACGAACTCAATGATCGCCAGCGCGAAGTACGCGTCGAGACGTGCCTTGCACTGCTCAACAGACACACAAATGAAGGAATTTTGAACCGCAATGTTACCTGCGATGAAAAATGGATTCTGATTGATAACCGCAAGCGCTCAGCAAGTTGGTTGGATCCTGGTTCAGCACCTAAACAATGCCCTAAACGAAAACTTACCCCTAGAAAAGTGATGGTCACTGTTTGGTGGTCTAGCGCCGGTGTGATTCATCACAGCTTCTTACCAAACGGGGTGAGCATTACTGCAGATGTGTACTGTGAAGAACTGAGCACAATGATGGAGAAGCTGGCGCATCTCCAACCAGCATTGGTCAATCGCTTGTCTCCGCTGCTCCTGCACGACAACGCGCGACCTCATACTGCACAGCAGACGGTCTCCAAGTTGCAAGAACTGGGGTTGGAAGCTCTCCGTCATCCGCCCTACTCACCAGACCTTGCGCCTACAGACTACTACTTTTTCCAGAATTTGGATAACTTCTTGGCGGGAAAAAAATTCAATACCCGAGAGGCAGTACAAAATGCCTTTGAAGAATTTGTTGCCTCCCGTCCAGCTGATTTCTTTAAGAAGGGCATCAATAAACTGCCACTGCGATGGCAAAGATGCATTGATTGCATGGGTGATTACTTCGATTAATACAAATAAAAAAATTCATGAAAAAAATTCGTTTAAATTTTTTCATACAAAACGGCAATTTCATAGGTAAAGACCTATTAGTTGTATACATTATTATTTCTAGTTACATAGTTTAACTGTTTAACAGGTATTTAATTCTGAGACTGATAATATTCTGAACAGTCATATTGTATTATATGCACCAACTCCTATGTCTTATGACAAAAATTTGCATAATGTAACCACCATTTATAACCTGTGTTATGAAAATAAACGATTTGATTTCATTAATAACGGAAGATGCTGAGATTTCATCTCGAAAACTTCATTAATCTGAAAACACAAGTGGCGTGGTTTTATTCTCGCCTACCTTTTGATACCCATAAATAATTAATGGGATCAGTCGCTACTTTGCGCAAATCCATAACAATCAAACTACAAATACTTTAATATGTAGCGTTAATTCCGCTAATTGTCAGTTTAATCAAGCCGGGATGCAATATGTATTCCACAGATTTCCTTGATAAATCATTTACGGTTCAAGCAGCTCGTCTGTGGAATGCCCTGCCATTGCCTATAAAACGCGCTCAGTCTAATAGCACTTTTAAGAATTCAGTAAAGAATCATTACCTGTCTCTTTAGATCATAAACCTGCTACTTTTTCCTTTCCTTTTCTTATTTTTCTCAAATCCTTACATTTGGTGTACTTATTCTTATTTATTTATAGTATGTAAGTATGTATATGTTGATATATATAATATATTATTATTTATGTATTTTATTAATATATATATTTATTTGGTCCATGTATTTGAGTAACTATTTAAATCGAATTTTAAGTTATTTTACAGTACATTGCTAGTCACTTTTCTCAATTGCTAATCTAGTCCATCCAACGGTTGTCTGGAAGAAATCGCTCTTATGCGATAAGACCGCCAATTGTACATACATTGAAACTATGTCTATACATCTAAATTTTATTCTGTGATGTGCAATAAAGTGTACCTATCTATCTATCTATGTCGCATTCGAGCACCCGACGAGCTAGCTTCCCTTGATAATGGTAAGTGGACTGTGGGTACTGAACTAAACTGTTTTTACTGCACGTATGGCGCAGAAGTTAAGACAGTCTCCTCGCCCAGGACAACTATTTGTGTGACCCATAAATAATTGTTTTGAGTCTGAATTTACTTTTTGCCTGTCAATTATTTTTAAAGTACCCCGAAACATATGGATTCATTTACCTATTTCACATATAAAATTCACCTTCAACTAGCAACGCTACTAACAATCCTCCCTTCTGGTGTTGCTCGTGTCCATGAGCGGCGGTGATCACTTACCATCAGGGGCTCTACCGGCTAAGTCGCCGAACATCGTTTTCGTGAATGGAGTTCAAATAAATAAAGGTTAAAAGTTACTTAATCAATCGTTAAATCGGCTTCAACGTTGACAATCGATTCCGGACCATTTAATACGTCACATCTGCTCATGGAAGCCGATTTGACGATTGATTAAGTCATTTATAACCTTGATTTATTTGAACGCCATTTAAGAAATCGATGTTCGGTAACTTAGCCTTTAGAGCCCCAGGTGACCCGCTTACTTGTTTGCTTTGCTATTATATGTATATAAAAACAAAATAAACTCGACTCCCTATTCTTCTACAAACCAATACAATCCAATAAAAAATCTCGCACCATTAGCTTATGATGACACACAACTACTCAAACTAATTCCCAAACCACACATAAAATGTAAAATAATATCATACACGTTATAATTTCGCGTCTATAAAATACCATTTGCGTTTTTATGATCGTGCCGTTCTGCGAAATATTTCAATAGACGTCCCCAACAATAAATGTAAAACAGCCTACCAAATTAAGTGTAATCCCTTTACAAGCGAATCCTAAACAGGTGCTGTACTTCTCAAATGGAAGGGATGATCGCAGAATCACGCACCGTTTTCCATAACCCGGCTAAACTGAAAAGTTTTTACCTTTATTGCTGTAAAGAAGGTAACTAGGCTATTTCATTCCACTGGGTTATATTGTTCAGAGCCGCCCCGCCCACTTGGAGCTACCCCTGAATTCATTCATTCCTCATTTGGGGCTTGCCCGTGTTGGGTGTCCGTACCGGTCGGTTGTCGCGAGTTTACGTGGAAAAATATAAACAAATCGGTGAACACAATCTGAAAAATATACAGCCAGAGCTAAGGTAAGTGCTATATACTTTATAATTAGTATATGTTTTAATGTCGCTTCTTTTAAAAAAATCTGTAACGGAGAAATGTGACATTATTGTATCAAAGCGCGTGGTTCTGAACAGGTTGGCTGTCTGTCTGCCTTTTGGTATCAATTTGGAATTTTCCAACGTATTTTCATTACAGTACCAAAATTGTTGATAGAGTGGCGCGATATGGAATTCTTCGATAATCGCTAAAGTTATTAACATAGACAAAACACTTTTAGACTACAGATATATACATTTTTTTAAATAACAGACTATACGCATATTATCAGATCAATTAAAATATCCTTTAATATGATTTATCTCGAAATTGGTCAATCAAATTATGTTTTAAAACCGAAGCTTTATTCGCGTGATTTATTTAGTCTATTTAATTAGATTTGTATAGTCAGTAAGATAGATTTATAAGGCTCGATATATCACAGATTTAATCCTTAGTGATTTTTTGGATGCTATTACTATAGAAATTATAATGTATATTCTTTGTAAATAATAACACAAAATTACTGCTTAGCTCCTTATAAATATATAGATAAAGGCTGATAATTTTGATTCTAGACGCATTATTAATTCGTAAGACCATACTACCTTCACATCGGATTCTGAAGTGCGACTTTAGGCGGGGTTGTGAGTTAAGTTTATAAAAAAAGCTTTCAATTTGTCATATGCTGTGAATGGTGTCATCCTGAAATCCGTATGGCAAGCAGTACTGTAACAACATACAGTGAAAGAGTGATATCTAAGTTAAGTAGAAACTACGGAACCCTAAAAACCGGTTAACTGCAAGTCACACTCGCATACTGATTGTTTCGTGTATTTTTAACCAACTACACAAGAAGGAGATTATTAAATCGACTGTATGTTTTTCTATGTGTGTGTTGTGATTTCTCCGTTATTTCGATTTTGATAACTCGTTTTAATCAATAGGGAATAACGTTTGGTTTACTTTACATTTTCTTCCAACCGCTTGTCTAGAAGAAACGTTCAAGCAGTTTTTATCTTTTTTAAGCAGTAAATATTAAATGGTATATAAATAAGACCGCATAATTTGTATATCTTTTATTTGAAAGGAAGTTATAGCTCAAAATATTTTTTTTATAACATTCTCGAGTTTCACAATTCCGAAACGGCTTGACCGAGTCTTATGAAAATGTTTGTGCATATTTGGTAGGTTTGAGAGTTGGTTGATTTAAATCCCCTATTTTTTAAACCCCTAAGTTCCTGACTTCGGGCAAATACTGAGAATTTCTCTTAACATAAACTTATTACCGCTTATTATAATTGACTCCACAGTGTGGCAGTGTCACTCTGTGGAATCAATTAACTTCGGAGGTATTTCGGATCCGGTATAACATGGAAAACTTCAAGAAGCCTATGCCTTTCTTAAAAGCCGGCAACGTTCTTGCGACCCTTCTAGTATTGTGAGTGTCCATAGACGGCGATGGTCATTTACCATCAGGTAAACCATTTGCTCGTTTCCCTTGCTATCATATAAAAATCTAGATATTTCTTTTCATGTCCCGACCCGGCATTGGAACCCGGGAGCTCATTATTTGCTATTGAATACACCACCAATATGAGATGTAAGTACCACATTGCTATATGAAGATCAACGCTGCGTTAATATACCTATGTGTTGCCATCATTGATCTAAGGTTGCCATAAATAATACTGAGATAGGGGCCTTTTTTGTCACTCAACAAAATTTTTGTTTAAAGTTGCTATAATAAGTGCTTTTTTTCTTAAAAGTAAACATTTTTCATTTCATTTAATTTATATGGACAGAAGTAACAATTGCGATTTTGAATAATATTTTTTTTACAATATCATGCTGCTTTAAAATATTAGCTGAACCATTAAAATCTCACATGGTTTATTTTTTGTATCAACCAATTGATGTGTTTCATCAATTCCCATCAGTTAAAATAAATAATATTTATTTTTACTGACGTAAACTGCAGAAGACATTAAATAGAACGTTATGCATATATGACTGGCTTGTTGGTTTAATTATTGGTAACCCTGAATGCTAAGCCGGAGGTCAAGGGTTCGATCCCCACTCAAGACAAATCTTTTTGCGATGAGAACGAGTAGGTATTTCTTCTATGTGATACATCTGCGTGTATTTTATAAATATTAAATAAAACAAATATGTTGGAACAAATAAAATAATGCTATCTGGTCCCAAACTAGGAAAAATGAAAAAAAAAGGTTTTTATTCACGTAGACTTTGAAAAAGCGCTTGTAAATAGTCAGAACATGTTTGTAGTAATATAGTTGTATACATTGTTATTTCTAGTAACATAGATATTTAGGTACACATTGTATTTATTGTATGAAAACATTTATAAAATTTATTTTATAATAGCAATGATATTTAACTAGCTCGTATCAAGTTATTGTCAAGAGATTATGTTTAAGTTTTATATATAATCCTAGATATACTTTTAGAAGTATATAAGTATGTTTATCAGTCTGGTTGCCATATTACAGAATCTGTCTGGTTTGGGATCCGATGGCAAAATTTTATTCGTCCTAACATATTTTTATTTTTTTTATATACTCTTTCTTTTTCATATGAGCAATGGTTAATCTGTTGTCAGAGTTGTTCAAGCCATACAGTAGGCCTCTGACATTGCTTAACGACTGTTGTCCAACGAGTGCAATGGGACTGACATCTTAACACGCACACTGAAGTACGGAATCAGTTAGAAATTTAAAAACCACTTTGATGGTCGTTCATTTATTAGACTGATCGCGTGCCACCGACTTATTTCACCGATCACATGTGAACATAGTCCAAATGGCTATGTGCGCATCGCTATAGTATTACAGTGATGCGCTGATTCTCTATTTTAAGTTTGTTATAAGAAGTATTCCTTATAACAAATTTAAAATAGAGATAAATCTTAAAAATGACATAGAATTTAATAAGATTCTGTACAATTGGTTAACTGACTGATGTTTTTATTCAGTGGATGAAATTCCAAATATAAATTATAAAATTTGACATGTCTTGTCATTTTAAGAAAAAAGATTTTTTTTTTAATTACACTTTTATAAGGTTTTTCATTTTTATTTTCTATTGTCTCTTTGTGTTTGACATTTCATCATGTTGACGGGCCGGTTGGCGTGGTTGGTAAATGCTTGCCTTTTACGCGGCAGGTGTGTGCATGAACATGTCTGTTTATCTTGAGTCTTTTTGTAATTATCTATATAAGAACATACTTATACAGATAATTACAAAAAGAGTAGGTATGTACCTATTTTGGAAATAGGTACATACCTATTTCCAAAAGAAAAGTAGTATTTTATGTAGTATATCAGTTATCTGGTTTCCATAGTTCTTGTACTATGGAACAGCGGAACTTTTTCTGCTTAGTTTGGGATCAGCTGGCCGTGGGGGAATAATGTCCCAAGATATTTATTTATTTATATTGTTAGTTGAATTTATATAAAATCATTAAAAAACAATTGCCCGTCATAGGTATCTGTGTCTAATATAGTTGGATAATTTTATATATATCTAGCAAATAAATATTTAATAAAAAATAAAATAAAAAAGGTTTTTATTCACGTAGACTTTAAAAAAGCGCTTGTAAATAGTCAGAACATGTTTGTAGTAATACAGTTATTATTTTTTTACAGAAAGGTACACGGTACACGGAATGTTAAAACATTTATAGAAATTATTCCATAATGGTAGTGATATTTAGCTAGCTTGTATTAAGCCATTGTCAAGGAGATTATGTTTAGGTTTAATTATTGAAATTTATTTATTGCTACATATTATCTGAATGGACAACATGGACCAATGATCTTGTGCGGGTCTCTGGAAACAGCTGGATGCGAATAGCGGCTAGTTGACACACTAACTAACATGAGATGACTTTTGTCTTCGTCATTCAAATATCATTGTACAGTTGACTGAATGAGATATACCATGTTTCAAGCTAATATAATATGTCGCAATGTTTTAATAACTAAGGGGTAAGTTTATAAATTATATAGACACATATATGGCACGCAAATGCTACCGCGTCCGTGGGGTGTGATAGTTACCTAAATAGGAACGTTTTCTCTTGATCTCGATTCGGAAGAATACTAAGATGCAATATGTACAGACACCAGCACATCCAGCTGCCCCAATCTGCCAAATTTCTCTTAAAGATTTTCAACTTTATCACATATGCATAAGGTTCACTTTCAATTGGGGAAATTTGACAGATTGGGGTAGCTTGATGTGCTGTCTATACCTACTTAGATATCATTTATTGTGCTACAAACTTATCTGGCCCGGTGGCCAAAAGTAGAACTAACGACGCCAGTTTGAAATGTCAATCCATGACATTCCTGCCATTGATTGTTTGTTGCGCGTATTTATTTTTCTTTTTGTGGTTTTTAATTGTGAAAAATGCCGAAAGCTTTAAAAATTGATGCGGGGAACGTTATATTACAAGTATTGAATTATATGAAGGAAGAATAACGCCTTCAGGCACCAATTATACCCTTCACTAAGTTGTATGAATGCGTAGCTGTTGCTACAGGTTAGTGTTGTCAGCTTCTGAAAAAATACGAAACTCCCCCTCGCTCTTTAAATTAAAATACATATTTTAAAATATTCATTATTTAATTATTTTTTGCTATTTCCTTTGTCCGCGGTGTCCGCGAGCGATTTGTAAGAAAACTTGTGAAAGAAAAAGAGCAAGCAAATGCAAAAATTTATAGCAGATCAGAATATTGATAGATCGAATTCTGAAATCCTATCATTGATTGCAGAAGCTGGCAAATGCATTGCGATCATGTAAAAAATATTGAAAATGTGTGGCGAAAAAGGGATGGATACTTAGACGAGCCTTTCATCATTCATTTAGGTAGTGATAGTGAAAGTGAAAGCAGTGATTCCGATAATGATGATGATGAAATGACTTCTGAATCATTCCGGTGACATAATAATACCTGGAGTATCTCCGTTAGAGAACACTTAGCATACGTTTTATGTAAATGATCATAATTATTGTATAAATATATAAAGATTAGTAATGACAGTATTTGTTTGCTTTTTAGTGAAGTAATATTTACGTTACAATGTGCATATTATTTTTACCCACTTTATTGCAAAAAATAGTTACTAGCAACACTAAATGCGATAACAGCGACGCTGCCACCGGGTCAGAAAAGTTTGTGGGACTGTATCTATGTATATCATTTACTTTTTTTGTAGTTTTAATTTTTCATTCCAATCTAGTTAAGTAAATCCATAACTTTATTTAGATTTCTTGTTAATTTGTTGTAAATTTTCTAAATGAATAAAGATTCTACATGATCTGCGGTTTGTGTTGAATTATTTAGAATTAAATAATGTGGTTTTACTCGCGAACACATCAAAAAGAGCTTGTAAATAGTCAGAATATGTTTATAGTAATATAGTTAACCGCAAATAATTATTTCTGGGAACATGTAAATATTTAGATCTGGTGTCTGCGCCGAATTATTTAGAATTAACATTTATTTAATGAGTGTAGTGATTTAGTTACATAGCTGGCTTATTTGAATTATTTTCAACGTTATTATCAATAAAAAGACAATGCACGCAATAGGAAATTGAATGCCGTCGTCCACTGATGGACATAGCCCCCCCCCCCCCCCCCCATAACGTAGCTATTTGCGTCTGCGCACTTGGCATGCAAATGTGCGACCGCAGTAATAGCTAGTACGCAGGTGCCCAACTATCTTCAATCCCAATATATCCCTTAGTCGCCTTCTACGACACCCACAGGAAGGTGGAAACCACACGTCGAAGTCAAAGTCAATTTTTTTTATTCCGTAAAAATTTTACATTTATGTGGAATCGTCATATTTTTTTTACTCTACCGTGCAGTGCATGACGTGGCAGCTACTGAAAAACACTGCCAGAAAACTCAGTAGGAATTTTTGAAGTTATACTTCTTTTGGCGCGATGGAGAAAAATGATGAGAGTGAATTTTTACGATGCGCGCGCACACCGACATCAAAAAATTTAACAGCATGAAGTTAGTTCTAGGTGGTATGAAAATGTATAAGAGTGAATTTTTACGATGCGCGCGCATCGTAAAAATAACAGCATGACGTTAGTTCTAGGTGGTATGAAAATTGATAACTATGTTCAAGTTGTATATTAAGAAGTATAACTTCTAACGCGTGTACATAAGTACACACAAGTTTTTTTTTTTAAGATAAAATATACTTAAGATTAATTACAATCATGTGTGTTGACTCAGAACAACTCAATCCCAAGCATTTTTATCACTTAAATAATCAGGAATTTTGGAATATAGATGCTACACAATTTGGCTTTAATAATTCTCTTAAACTTATGAATGGTTAGGAGGACTTTTAAACATATAATTCATGACCACAAAGCGCACTCAGGTTTGGCACAACAAATTATGTGTCACACGAATTTAACTATTTGAGTGACACATGAATTGTTGTTTGCGGGATTAGAACAAGAAACAAGATGTCGCCGAGTTAGTAATGAGGTAAGAACTTTAACCACTGCGCGATACGTGCAATCAAAGTATCTGAATATCTTCATCATACAGAATAGTCCAGGCATT
Organism: Pseudoips prasinana; assembly: GCA_951640165.1. Classification (NCBI taxonomy): domain Eukaryota; kingdom Metazoa; phylum Arthropoda; class Insecta; order Lepidoptera; family Nolidae; genus Pseudoips; species Pseudoips prasinana. The sequence continues at coordinate 15,800,497 of OX621254.1, forward strand.
AATGGGTGGCGATCCTAGTAAGTACCAAGTTATTTTAGTAGATATATATATATATCAAGAATAAAGTTCCTTCGCATAATTCTATAAATAATCAAATTGCTAGAAAAAATATGTAAAGTGTATAAGTGATGTTGTACTAGACAAATTTCAAATCGCTCTCATGTAAAGTAAGGATTATACAGAACTAATTTTATTCTATGTATAGGTCGATATATAAAAGTATAATGTGTTCCCGGTTGAATTTAAAATAATATTTTCCAAACCAAACAAGGAATAGAACAAGTACAATTAGGCGGCCGAATAAATAAAGCGGGTGAACCCACGTATGGAAGCTAGTGAGTTAACAAAACTGTGCTTACACAATCTCTTATTTGAGAAAGTCGTCAATTCACCAATTAGTGATAATGGAGATAAATCGGTATTCAGTGAAAAACAGCCGTCGATCAAGAGTATTAATGAGAAAAACAGACTGTCAGCCATTTTGATTTCAAACATCAGTAAGATCGGGCTTAAGAGATATTTATGTGTGAATTACGGACCTATATTTAGAACATAAGGGCACCTGGTCACTGTTAGCTTTGATCATACAACGTTTAATGGTTTAGAGCATACTTAAAATAATCGTCACTATCCTCTCATATAGAGTGAAAAGGACAATGTTATACAAATCACACTAATATTATAAAGGTGAAAATTTGTGAGTGTTTGAATGTATATATTTGTTACGTCTTCACGTCTAAACGGCTGGAGCGATTTTAATAAAATTTGGTGTGGACTTAGCTGTCACCCTGGATTATCACATATAATTAATAAAGTTTAACGCGGGTAAAACCGCGGGGCACAGCTAGTTGATAATATAGTGAAAATTTCGACTGGCCTCTTGTTTAAGTGGTTAGTGACCGTGACTGCTAAGTCAGCGGTCGTAGGTTCGATCCTCGACCGGGACAAATCTTTGTGCATGGAGCATGATTATTTATTCTGTGTCTAAGTGTATCTATAATGTCACAGGGACGGGCCGGTTGGTAAATGCTTGCTTTTTACGCCGGAGGTCGTGGGTTCAATTCCAACCCAGGTCAATCTATTTGTGTGCTTGAACATGTCTGTTTGTCTGTCTGAGTCTGGGTGTAATTATTTACTTACTAGCTGTGCCCCGCGGTTTTACCCGCGTAAAATTTTATAAATTATCACAGTTCCTCCCCCGTAGGTGATAGCGTGATAATATGTAGCCTATATGTTGACCCGACCTCTTAGTAATATTCATGCAAAATTTGAAGTAAATCCATGCAGTACTTTTTGAGTTTAGCCCGGACATACATACAGACAAAAATTCAAAAACTATATTTTTGGCTTCGATATCGATTGTAGATCACGCCACAAGTATCCTTTAAAAAAAATATTCAATGTACTGTTTTGACTTTCCTACGATTTTATTATATGTATAGATATGAGTATGTATTTACAATGCCTCAATGCCCGTTCTCTGATAGATACTCCCTCGGGTCTACTTCTATGCCCCCACGGGTTGAGATGGGGTGACTATATTCTATGCCGTCATCCACATAGCAAAATACATTGACAAACGAAATACATACATAACCATTATAGATAAATTCATAGATCATAGCTAATTGCTTTCACCTGTCCGTAAGCGATCGGCAAGGTTAAGCAACTAGGCTCACGCTACGTCCTACGTAGGCAGTTCAAAGCGACGCACTCAAGATCACGAAGCAGCGCACTGGTGTTAAACATCCAGCTACTATGAAAATTGCTTGATTCTCACTTATGAATCGATGTATTGTGCCACGCCGGAGTTAAAAATATACCATCTTTTATGCTGAAGGTTTAGTGATAACTAATATATGTATAAAGATAAAACGCTTCCAATATTCATAAACCAATTTTGACGTTAAATTGTAATACTTTTCCGCATGATTGATGAGGCAAATTTCCCGTAGTATGTACTGAACCCCTCGTACTATTTTGCGTCACTCTGTCACCTGTATACTTAGGTAATGAAATTGTATGTTAATAGGATGCCTGTTTACCTAGCCAACACGAGGCGCAGGCTAGGGGTTTGTAGTTAAAGAGATACGGAATTTGTTACGTCTTCTAGACACATAAATATGACGGTCACCGTAGCCTAGTTGGTAGTGCTCCTGCCTACGAAGCTGGTGGTCCTGGGTTCGAATCCCGGTAAGTGCAAATATTTGTGTGATGAGCACGAATATTTGTTTTTGAGTCATGGATGTTTTCTGTGTATATAAGTATTTATCTATCTATATAAGTATGTATATCGTCGCCTGGTTCGCATAGTACAAGCTTTGCTTAGTTTGGGGCTAGGATGATCTGTGTGACATTGTCCCCAGATATTATTATTATAATTATAATGGGAGTAACAAAAGTTTTAAGTGTTCATTAAATGCTTGCCTTTCACGCCGCAGCGCGCAGGTCGTGGGTTAGATTCCCATCCAGGACAGATATTTGTGTGCTTGAACATGTCTGTTTGTCCTGAGTCTGGGTGTTATTATTTTCTTACTAGCTGTGTCCCGCGGTTTTACCCACGTAAAATTTTATAAATTATCACAGCTCCTCCCCCGTAGGTGATAGCGTGATAATATAGCCTTTTATATGTTGACCCGACCTCTTAGTAATATTCATGCAAAATTTGAAGTAAATCCATGCAGTACTTTTTGAGTTTAGCCCGGACATACATACAGACAAAAATTCAAAAACTATATTTTTGGCTTCGATATCGATTGTAGATCACGCCACAAGTATCCTTTAAAAAAAATATTCAATGTACTGTTTTGACTTTCCTACGATTTTATTATATGTATAGATATGAGTATGTATTTACAATGCCTCAATGCCCGTTCTCTGATAGATACTCCCTCGGGTCTACTTCTATGCCCCCACGGGTTGAGATGGGGTGACTATATTCTATGCCGTCATCCACATAGCAAAATACATTGACAAACGAAATACATACATAACCATTATAGATAAATTCATAGATCATAGCTAATTGCTTTCACCTGTCCGTAAGCGATCGGCAAGGTTAAGCAACTAGGCTCACGCTACGTCCTACGTAGGCAGTTCAAAGCGACGCACTCAAGATCACGAAGCAGCGCACTGGTGTTAAACATCCAGCTACTATGAAAATTGCTTGATTCTCACTTATGAATCGATGTATTGTGCCACGCCGGAGTTAAAAATATACCATCTTTTATGCTGAAGGTTTAGTGATAACTAATATATGTATAAAGATAAAACGCTTCCAATATTCATAAACCAATTTTGACGTTAAATTGTAATACTTTTCCGCATGATTGATGAGGCAAATTTCCCGTAGTATGTACTGAACCCCTCGTACTATTTTGCGTCACTCTGTCACCTGTATACTTAGGTAATGAAATTGTATGTTAATAGGATGCCTGTTTACCTAGCCAACACGAGGCGCAGGCTAGGGGTTTGTAGTTAAAGAGATACGGAATTTGTTACGTCTTCTAGACACATAAATATGACGGTCACCGTAGCCTAGTTGGTAGTGCTCCTGCCTACGAAGCTGGTGGTCCTGGGTTCGAATCCCGGTAAGTGCAAATATTTGTGTGATGAGCACGAATATTTGTTTTTGAGTCATGGATGTTTTCTGTGTATATAAGTATTTATCTATCTATATAAGTATGTATATCGTCGCCTGGTTCGCATAGTACAAGCTTTGCTTAGTTTGGGGCTAGGATGATCTGTGTGACATTGTCCCCAGATATTATTATTATAATTATAATGGGAGTAACAAAAGTTTTAAGTGTTCATTAAATGCTTGCCTTTCACGCCGCAGCGCGCAGGTCGTGGGTTAGATTCCCATCCAGGACAGATATTTGTGTGCTTGAACATGTCTGTTTGTCCTGAGTCTGGGTGTTATTATTTTCTTACTAGCTGTGTCCCGCGGTTTTACCCACGTAAAATTTTATAAATTATCACAGCTCCTCCCCCGTAGGTGATAGCGTGATAATATAGCCTTTTATATGTTGACCCGACCTCTTAGTAATATTCATGCAAAATTTGAAGTAAATCCATGCAGTACTTTTTGAGTTTAGCCCGGACATACAGACAACCAGAAAAAAATCTAAAAGCTATATTTTTGGCTTCGATATCGATTGTAGATCACGCCACAAGTATCCTTTAAAAAAAATATTCAATGTACTGTTTTGACTTTCCTACGATTTTATTATATGTATAGATATGAGTATGTATTTACAATGCCTCAATGCCCGTTCTCTGATAGATACTCCCTCGGGTCTACTTCTATGCCCCCACGGGTTGAGATGGGGTGACTATATTCTATGCCGTCATCCACATAGCAAAATACATTGACAAACGAAATACATACATAACCATTATAGATAAATTCATAGATCATAGCTAATTGCTTTCACCTGTCCGTAAGCGATCGGCAAGGTTAAGCAACTAGGCTCACGCTACGTCCTACGTAGGCAGTTCAAAGCGAACGCGATTATTTAGCGGTGACACGCGAATTCGATGCGATGTGGTGCGACGCGGCGGCTATGTCCTACGTGCACGCGAATCGTCTTGCGCAGCCGCCACCGACGCAACGATGCAAAAACACGACGGCACCGCATCCAGTTCGCGCGAAAATATCAAGCCAGCTGATCGCGTTTGCTTCACTTCGCGCCGCTCCGTTTGGTCACGTAGGACACTTCAATAGGTTTCGGCTGTATGTTGTTTTCGCGCCGCGCCGCGCCGCTTCGCGTTCTCGTCTAGATCGCTCAATACTCAATACTCAATTCTTTATTGCATTCCACAATGTATATCTAGGTGGTAGGTACAGGTGAAAAGTTCATCGTGGACCCTGTCGGGCACAGCAAATTAGGAGAGAGGACGCAGGACGTCACGTCACGGTTGGTCCATAGATGGGTGACTACCAAAGTGGTTTAATTTCTGAGCGTCTCTGTGCTTCGGAGATCACGTTAAGCTGTCAGTCCTGTGCTGTCGTTAAGGTTTTAGTCTTTAGACAACATGTCAGAGGCCTACTAGGCGCCTTGAATAACTCTGACACTGGAGTAACCACTGTACACACGATAAGTAAGTAAGATATATAAATTACACCCAGACACAGAACCATAATGTCCGGCATACAAAGATTTACCTCGAGTGGGAATCGAACCCACGACCTCTGACTTAGCAATGAGGGCCACGAACCAATAGACCAACAGGCTAGGTAAATGAAATCGCTAGCATTAGTACTTGAAATATATCGGTATGGCAGATAGATGGAACTAATCATATCCTAATGGTTTCCATCTATTATAGCTAATTACAACCAGACACAGAACCAATAATCGTGTTCATATCACAAAGATTTATCTCGGGTGGGAATCAAACCCTCGACTTCTGACTTAGCAGTCAGTGTCATTAACCCATAGCTAGCTAAATGAAATAGCTAGCATCAGTACTTGAAATACATCGGTATGGCAGATAGATGGAACTAATCGTATCCTAATGGTTTCCATCTATTATAGATAAATTACAACCAGACACAAAACCAATAATCGTGTTCATATCACAAAGATTTATCTTGGGTGGGGATCGAACCCACGACCTCTGACTTAGCAGACCAATAGACAAGCAGGCTAGTTAAATGAAATCGCTAGCATCAGTACTTGAAATATATCGCTATGGCAGATAGATGGAACTGATCGTAGCCTAATGGTTTCTTTTAACTACTTCGATACGTAACACTAAAAGCAATAAAGATAACTTCAGGCTTGTTATTTTAATTCTGTATGTAGCAAACTGGAATCCAATCTCAAACTTCATCCATATTTTACCCTTATCATCTTCCTACGATTCAGTGGCGCGACGCGTAGTTAGAGCTTCGGTTTGTCCTGCTAATGACTTCTTTTGTGCAAACTTTGTTCGCATTGAGTGCGAGCGGCGGCGCCCGGGGCGCCAACTATGGCCAAGCTACGTATGATCGCATGAGACTATATATTAGTGAAAATATATTTTTTTTGCTCTCAAACTCCTAACGGAGAGAAAACGAAAAAAAGATTTATTCCCAACTAGCGAAGATCATCCTTAACTTAGTTTACATCAAAGACAATATAACTTACGTTTAGTTTACATAGGAGTTCATTTGGAAGCTTGACATTATTAGTACACACGGCTACATATAAAGCTATACATTACCAATATAAGCTTACCTCTCATTGTATGGAAATCCTGTACAACGCGGGACCAGCCTATACTGGAAATGTATAGCTTAATATGTAGCCGTGTGCTAGGAAAGGCGTCTACCTCAGCATATGCTTATATAATTACTGTAACTCACTCAGTACATAGATGGACGCATAATGATTTTATTTCTGAGCGTTTTATTTGGAGGGTATCTTAAACTGTCAGCCGCGGTTGCAGGCATCTGACAACAGTATTTGAACCATGTCAGAGGCCTACTGGGTAGCTTGAACAACTCTGACACTATTACGGTAACCACTGCCCATAGTGTAAAGTAGCCTGAGATTATGTGACGTGGGATAATCATGATTTTGTAGGAAATTAAACTGAATAACTTATCACACTAATATTATAAAGGCGTAAGTTTGTGAGTGTGTGAGTGTGTATGTTTGTTACTTCTTCACGTCTAAACGGCTGGAGCGATTTTAATAAAAGTTGGTATGGAGTTAGCTGACACCCTGGATTAACATATACCATTTATTAAGTTTAACGCAGGTAAAACCACGGGGCTAGTTGAACATAAGTTCTAACATTCTATTACAGTCCGCTGAAGCAGTGAAACCCTCCTAGGTTAACTGTAAATCTCAGGTAAAATAAAATTATATATGATTTTAGAGTGCGACAGAAGGCGCATAATGTATTAGGGTGGTATGTAAGTTTTTATGTATATTTTTATATATCATTAGGACGGGATGTATCGTGAACGGTTAAGACAAGGGTACTGGTACATTTGTTACAGTAAACAGGGTCATGTACGATATAAAATAAAAAGAGATAAAATAAAGATATCACCGTTAGCCTAGATTGAGTATTATTTTTTAAATAGAAGTGTGAAAGCAAATAATATTAAATTAAATTTAAATATTGATGTACTTAAACTGTAAAAATAAGCCAATAAATATATTTTATATAAATAATAATAGGTCTTTACCTATGAAATTGCCGTTTTGTATGAAAAAATTTAAACGAATTTTTTTCATGAATTTTTTTATTTGTATTAATCGAAGTAATCACCCATGCAATCAATGCATCTTTGCCATCGCAGTGGCAGTTTATTGATGCCCTTCTTAAAGAAATCAGCTGGACGGGAGGCAACAAATTCTTCAAAGGCATTTTGTACTGCCTCTCGGGTATTGAATTTTTTTCCCGCCAAGAAGTTATCCAAATTCTGGAAAAAGTAGTAGTCTGTAGGCGCAAGGTCTGGTGAGTAGGGCGGATGACGGAGAGCTTCCAACCCCAGTTCTTGCAACTTGGAGACCGTCTGCTGTGCAGTATGAGGTCGCGCGTTGTCGTGCAGGAGCAGCGGAGACGAGCGATTGACCAATGCTGGTTGGAGATGCGCCAGCTTCTCCATCATTGTGCTCAGTTCTTCACAGTACACATCTGCAGTAATGCTCACCCCGTTTGGTAAGAAGCTGTGATGAATCACTACGGCGCTAGACCACCAAACAGTGACCATCACTTTTCTAGGGGTAAGTTTTCGTTTAGGGCATTGTTTAGGTGCTGAACCAGGATCCAACCAACTTGCTGAGCGCTTGCGGTTATCAAACAGAATCCATTTTTCATCGCAGGTAACAATGCGGTTCAAAATTCCTTCATTTGTGTGTCTGTTGAGCAGTGCAAGGCACGTCTCGACGCGTACTTCGCGCTGGCGATCATTGAGTTCGTGGGGCACCCAATTGTCAAGCTTTTTTACCTTGCCAATTTGAAGCAAATAGACCAATATTGTTTTGACGCTAACGTCGAAAGCTGCTGCTAATTCAGCCGTAGATTGTGTATCATCAGCTTCCACAACCGCCTTTAATTCGTCATTGTCGACCAAAGTCTTCGGACGACCGCGAGGTTCATTTTTCAGGTCGAAATTTCCAGAACGGAAGCGAGCAAACCAATAACAGGTGGTGCGTTGGTTTGTAGTGTTAGCTCCGTAAACGTCGTTGATGTTGCGTGCCGCTTGTGCCGCGTTGCTGCCACGACGGTACTCATATTCCATAATTACTCGAATTTTTAACGTATCCATGATGACGAAAAAGATTGAAATGCGATGAAAATGTAACACTAATCAATAAAGAAATGACTACTTTTGGAAAAAAGAATCCATGTTTTTAAAATAAAATTAATTTGAAATTAGAATTCTTAGCCAAACAAAAATTATTTTGATTTGAAATGGCCAGTACTGCAGAACGGCAATTTCATAGGTAAAGACCTAATATTATAATTAAAACTGACATGAGGAATAAACATAGTGACAACAGAAATTGGTAACTGACGTAATTAATTTAATCACTTCATGATTAAATTCATTACGTCAGTTACCCATTTCTGTGATTAAATTACTTACGTTTACGTTTTTTAAGATTATGTGCAACCAATTATATATATTAATTTACTATTATTGGCAGTTACATAAAAAATAACAAACTTATTGTAAGTGTGTGAGGACTGAAAGAGGAATGAAGCGCTGTGAACGACGAATTTTTTCTCCAACCATATTTTTTTATTCATTGTTATTTATTCTGCAAATTGTAGTTGTAAGTGAGAATGTAATTTAGAGAGTTGAATTGTGAAAGTAAAATTATAAGTTAAAGCGCCACTGCTACGATCGATGCTCAAACAATAATAATGGTCGGAAACTGTGTAGGGAGTGAGAGAAAGCTTATTTAGTGAGACAGGAGATAGTTTTTGTTGTCATCCCTACTTCGTGCTGTTTGCTGACGGGGAGAACTGATCGATTAATAATTGATCAGTTATTCACCACTGATAATAAGTTACAAAATAGGTACAATTATACTATTAAACAAAAATGTGAGCCGGCACGGGACGCCTGGCAGATGTGAAACATGGACATTATTTTGTAAAAGTAATATGCAGAAAAGAACATATTGTGATAGGAACTAAATATGTCATAATGATAAAATAAAAAGTCGATTGCGCATGGCGACGCGTCGCCACACCGTACACACTACTATCGTATAGCGTGGCGACGCGTCGCCACGGCATGCGTCGCCACGCCAGAAATCTGTTTTACGTGCGGCTATAGATGTACATCAAAAAATTACAACTGTTGGCGGTAAAAATAGAGGTTGTATGTATTTTTTAATTCCAAAACATAAAAAGATATAAATAGTAATATTTGTCTAAAAATAAAATATAAATGTTTGGGGTGTCATCATTTAGGTGAATAAAGTAAAGTTTACGATCTATTCTCAGAGGTACCAAATATACACAAAAAAATGTCACAAAAATCGGACAAGCCGATTCGAAGTGGTTTGGTTACAAACAATGTGAGACTAGAATGTTACACATATAGATAATTACATAACATGTGTTCCAATTCTGTATTTGACTGTTTCAATCAATTAAAACAACAGCACTAAAAAAAACAAAACAATAAAATTAAAAAGTTCAAGGAGGTAAAAAGCAAATACCGTTGACGTTCAAGGTTCGGTTTACACGCAAACCTGACATGCAAGGATATTTGGCCAAAATTGAGTGCTTATAAAAGCCTCCTTCATTGCCATTGTAACATGATTGTTACGAGTAGTTTTGTTAATAGATTTTATTTAATGCAGGTCACCTAGATATTTGTGTGCATGAAGATGTTTGTTTGTCCTGATTCTGTGTGTAATTATATATATATATATATCGCAGATTCAGATGGATTAGAATCAACGTCCACGAGGTCCGTGTCCGCCATGTTGTATTTTTAAAATCGATCAGTGCGCACACCCGGCGCAGGCGACGGTACTAGAACAAGTGTCAAGTCCAATCGCACTACTGACAGATATTAGTGCATTGACAACGTCAAATGTCAACCCTTCAAATCACGATGACACGTACAACAGTGTTGCCACTCCATTATTATGATATCCATGATTTTCTAGTGTTGCCACTTCATTCTTATAGAATCGTGCATAGATTATTTATTATTCTCCGACACGGCCATTCTGATAATCAACGCGCATTTGCGTTGTCACTTACTAAGCACACGGTACTTAGGTTTCTTAACTTTAACCCAAGCGTCAATTCGCCAAACTTCCAACATGAACTCAAACTTTCAGCAAAGCGTTGAAGCTTTCAGCATAAAATGCAACACGTAGCAAAGCTTTGAAGCTTTCAGCATAAACTGCAACACACAGCAAAGCGTTACAGCTTTCAGCATTAATTTAGGCACACAGCGAAGAGTTATAACTTACAGAATTTATTTAGACACACTGCAAAGCGTTATAGCTTTCAACATTTATTTAGAGACACAGCAAAGCGTTATAGCTTTCAGCATTTATTTAGACATACAGCAAAGCGTTACCACTTTCAGCATTTAGACTCACAGCAAAGCGTTGAAGCTTTCAACATAAACTGCAACGCGCAGCAAAGCGTTGAAGCTTTCATCTTAAACTGCAATACACAGCAAAGCGTTGAAGCTTTCAGCAAAAGTTCAATTACTCGGCAAAGCGTTACAGCTTTCAGCATTGCTCAGAGGCAGCACTTAAAACACGCTGCAAAACGTTGCTGCTTTCAGCATCAACCTTGGGTCACGACAGATGAGCCCAACCTTACTGCAAAGCGTGATGGCTTTCAGCAGGACATCAGGACAAAGCGATAAAGCTTTCGATCCACCCTTTAATAAAGCGTAGTAGCTTTCAGTTTAAATAAACATTTTATCAATCAACAATGAACATAAGTCTTTTATCAACACAGGTTTACGTTCAACAAAACAATGTAATTATCGTTTCAACTCAAACAATGATCATGATTCAATACAGTAATTCAATCCAAATTACTAATTACACCAAATTCTAATACCAAATTAATCAATACAATTTGTTCCATAATTAAATAAAACTATTCAATTATGGGTTCTACAGGATCAAGACATTCTGACAACTCAGGTAAATTAGCTGGATATTTACGTAGTCGTTCATGGCACACATATTGGGCCCGTCCCCCAGATACTAGTTCCACCATATAACGCTCATTGGAACTCACTTTAGCTACCCTGTAAGGGGCTTTTCTCTATACTCTTACTTACAGTAAAATTCAAATCGAGTTTTACTTCGCCTAAGATAGACTTCCAGTATTTATTTTTATAATTTTCGGCCACTGTAAAACAATTTGTCAAGCTGGGCATCATTCGCTCCACCTGACCGTTAGCTCGGCTAACACCACTAGCAATCTCGTGGAACTCAATGGCCCAACCTCGGCATACATCCTGAAAGTCTTGACCAGTAAAAGATGTTACCTTGATCAGAGATAATTCGTTTCGGGGTTCTAAATATGTGAACAAAGCTACGTAGTACCTCGCAAGCAGATCGTTATGTTAAATCTTTGACACACATTAACTGACAAAATTTTGTAACAGCATCTACGATTACTATCACATACTCCTTAGAGGTCTTGCTACAAGTTCGAAAATTATAGGTAAGTGCGCAATGCAGCGTCACAAACTCAAAGCACGAAGCTTGCGATAGTCAATTGTCACAAGCACGAAGCGCGGAGCTTTCAATACTCAATCGTCACAAGCATAAAGCGCGGAGCTTTCAATGCTCAACCGCCACAAGCACAAAGCGCGGAGCTGCTTTCAATGCTCAACTGCTACAAGCACAAAGCGCGGAGCTTTCAATGCTCAACTGCTACGAGCACAAAGCGCGGAGCTTTCAATGCTCAACCGTCTCAAGCACAAAGCGCGAAGCTTTCAATACTCAACCGTTTCAAGCACAAAGCGCGGAGCTTTCAATGCTCAAGTTTCAGGAACTCGAAGTAGGGTACTTGTCACACAATTTATTTCAAATCAACCAGCTTTATTACTCATAATGTAACACATAAATGTGTCTTACAATGAACTCCAATAATCATTTTAAACTTAGAATTTAACTCAACCATCGGCATTAACTACACTGTTATTTCTGACTACAACTGTCAAATCCAAGTTTTTCGTAACATACGTAGGTACTTAACGCGTCCACCAGCTATTGGCTGTTCCTTGTGTCTATCGTTGTCATAGACCTCTATTATCTTACAAGGATTTGAAAACTTTTCACTTCATTTGTTTATTATCAGAATAGAAAAGAATAGAATACTCCCCATTGTACACACTCAAACAGGACAATTACATAGAAGACAAAGTAAATAACACAATTCGTTAGGGTTCTTTCCGACAAAAACAACGTCTCCTATTTTAAATGGATGAATTTTAACTTTGGTATTGCCATAACGCACCTTATCAGCATGAGCTAGCCCGTCCATCCTGCATTTTGCTTCACATCTAAGTTCGTAGAGGTGAACCTTACCATATTTTTGGACAAGGGCATTAATTTTGGAGGAGAACTTTTATTACAACCCATCAAAAATGGAAGCGGACTTCTAACTGTACTTCTAACTATGGTACAATTTACCGCAATTTGGATTTTACCTGAAGCTGTCTTCCACAACCTACGCTCGTGGTTCTCGGTTATAGTGAAGCAATTAATTAAAATAGTTCGGGAAGCTACGCAACATCCTCCCATCACAAATAACGCAGTGTTTCAACTCTAAAGTCTTTCACGTGGTCGCTCACTACTGGTCTCACAAGAAGGCTCAAGGTCACCCAAAGAGCAACGGAGAGTGCCACGCTCGGAGTATCCCTGCGCGATCGAATAAAAACGTCGCAATCCGCAGGCGAAACAAAGTAGCCGGCATAAAATTGTGTCACAAATCAGTAAGTTAGTATTTTAAGTTCAATATACCTAGTTTGTAAGTACAACATTTGTATGCCATGTACAATATGGCAAATGTGTGAAACTTAAATGATGAAAACAATAACACCTGTATTCACCACATTTATACAAATAAAGATATTATGATTATGATTATAACCAAAGAATTGCCAAACCGAAACGGAAGCGGGCGGAGCACACAGCTCCCAACACCGACGGCCGCTAGATCAGACAGGCTCCCGACCGGGGACCACGCACCGGAAGACGCAGCGCGGGCAGGACCCCCACAAGGAGGGCCGACCACTGCGGAGATTCCCGGGGGAGGCCTCCGCCCAGTGGACGTCTTTCGGCTAACATAATGATGATGAATTATTACTAGAACAGACAGGAATCTCTCCACTTGTCAGTAATTGAGAAACGTCTATAAAGTCGATCAAATCAGTAGCGATAGCTTGTACAAGTGTCAAGATTCTGTAATAAACAAACTTCAGCATGGACCTCGCAAGTGATGTTACTAATAGTCAAGCTCAATCCCGGTTAGATAAAAACATCTACCTATCATAACATCATGAGCCAAAAATATGTGAATCTACAATTACAAAAGTCACTTCTCACACACGAGTACTTCGTTGACCTTGACAGGCAGACTAATACGGGTAAAAGAAAATGTAATGTCCGACCCAATACCTGTCAGGCGCGCGGATATAAAATCTCGAGTACCTGTATGGTTATCAACAAATCATTTACGAATTAGGGAACAATCTGTACCACTGTCCACAAGAGCGTGTATGTGATCTAACTTGCCCCTACATCCATAGACTTCGAAATAAACCGTTCAAACTATTTAACCTTCAAAACGCGCATATTGTCACCATAAAAATTAAATATAACAGACGTTGGGCGTATTTTCAACATCTAAAAAGTATAAACCACACAAAACAACACGTGTTATGAATTTCACAGATATCAAAAATTCTTCAGTGCAGCATTAGGTCATCAAGTGCCTTTTAAACAATATAATAAAAGTACTTACAGGTTTTTTTCTCATAAAATAAAGATTCACCACTCACACTCGACACGAGGCACTTTTACTTCAGAGGTTACTTTAAATTTACTCTAATACAAACTGGTGACTTCTCCCCAATCCAGAATCGCCAATGCCGTCTCCTTATTTGCAAAGAGACAGCACGATCAACTTCGCCTCGAAAAGAACAAACTAATTATTTTAACTCAAAGAGTCGACCGACAGAAAGGCAGCCTAACTATCAGAGCCCGTACTCTTTTCATTGTTAAATAAAAACTTCTTCCACGTTCACTGATGCACCAAAAACTACTCTTCAACGATACACACGAACTGGCTGAGAGACTCCGCTCTTCACGAGTGACCACATCGAAACACGAAATCAGTAGGCATGTTTAAAACAAGTCTGATCATACCTGAGCATCCGAGATACCTGTGATAACAACTTCGATCTTGTTACCTTCGCTCGAAGCAGGCTCTAAACGGTCAATCAAGGCAAGCTTCTAAGTCGAGTACTCCACGTATGTAAGTTCTAGCACGGTCACTGCACCAAACGGCACCATATCTTGAAAAAGGTCATCAATCTCTCGGTCGCCGCTAACTGTCTTGATAAACGCTCCTTTGCTTCGTCTAACGTTTTGCACAACGGGTACGACTTCGAAGTCCACTTGCGAGCTCGACATCGAAGATGTGTCAATGTAACGTTTCGCGTTTCGTAATCGGTCCACGAGTTTGCGATACAGCCGTAAATTCACAATCAGCGGGGTTGTATTTTCATCGGTATTTTTCAATTTTGTAACGACACTATTTTCGCTACGTGGTGGAACCGAATCACGAAAATATTCTTGATTTTGAGTAGCAGGCATTGCGGTAGACACGTAAGATGATTTTGGAATCGATCCCACCGCTGCTATCGCAGATTCAGATGGATTAGAATCAACGTCCACGAGGTCCGTGTCCGCCATGTTGTATTTTTAAAATCGATCAGTGCGCACACCCGGCGCAGGCGACGGTACTAGAACAAGTGTCAAGTCCAATCGCACTACTGACAGATATTAGTGCATTGACAACGTCAAATGTCAACCCTTCAAATCACGATGACACGTACAACAGTGTTGCCACTCCATTATTATGATATCCATGATTTTCTAGTGTTGCCACTTCATTCTTATAGAATCGTGCATAGATTATTTATTATTCTCCGACATATATAATTACGTATTTACAGGGAGAGAAGTAGTATATGTTGTATATCAGTTATCTGGTTTCCATAGTACAGACGCCAGCACATCCAGCTATCCCAATCTGTCAAATTTCTTTTATAGATTTTCAACTTTGTCACATAAGCATAAGGTTCACTTTCAATTGGTGTTTGTCAGATTGGGGTAGCTTGATGTGCTGGCGTCTGTACAAGCTCTGCTTAATTTGCGATCGGATGACCGTGTGTGAATAATGTCCTGAGATATTAATTATAATTACTTGCTGACTGACAAAAACAATAAACGGTCGCGTTAATGCCACCACATTTTTTTATCTATATAAGTATGCATTTATAAGAAGAAAAGTAATACATATATCTGTTATCTGGTTTCCATAGCACAAGATCTGCTTAGGATCAGGTGGCCACGTGTGAGTTTGTAATTGTTATAATAGTATAGTATTATTAGTATGTAAAATATAATGAGCTTTATGTAAATTGTATATAAGTACATAACTTTGAATAATCTAGTACACTTACAGCTTCCGCCTTTTCTATCTTACCTTTTTCCTTGTCAACCCAACGGTTGTTTGGAAGAGATTGCTACAAAGCGATAAGACTGCCGATTGTACCTGTATTTGCTTATTTGGAAGTCATATATTGTTTCTTTTTGTGCAATAAACTGTACTTTATCTATTTAAGTCGTTACGGACGGCCTACGACATCATCATAATATCATCATCATGCCTACGACATAGATAAATAAAAAATGTTATTATTAACGTAGACTTAAAAAAGTGTTTGTAAATAGTCAGAGCATGTTTGTAGTAATACATTCAGTCAAAAAAGTATCGGAAATGGATGATTTTTTTATGGTTCCAAAAAGCAAATTCGACGAAAAAGGCCAGATTTGTGGAAATAATATTCTTGGATTTTGCACCACGATCATTCGCCTTCGCACAAGGCCATCATTGAGAACGAATTTTTGACCAAACACTCAACAAATAACATCCAGCAACCACCATATTCACCAGATATGGCTCCAGCTGACTTCTTTCTTTTTCCTAAACTCAAATTACTACTTCGTGGAACCCGTTTTCAATTGGTAGAAGACGTAAAGGAGAATTCGCGGCGAGAACTGAACTCAATTCCGAAAACAGCGTTTAAAAAATGTTTTGATGAATAGATTATTCATTGGCGTAAGTGTATCGTTTCTGAAGGAGCATACTTTCAAGGTGATATAATAAATTTGGATGAATAACAAACATTTTGTATATTATTGATCTTTTCCCGGTACTTTCTTGACAGAGTAGTACAGTTAAGTATACATAATATTTCTAGTTACATATTATAGATATTTAGGAACACAGATCACAGATTCTTAAAACATTTATAAAATTTATTTTATAATAGTAATGATATTTAGCTAGCTTGTATTAAGTTATTGTCAAGGAGATTATGTTTAGGTTATCTGGAAGGTTCTGTCTATATTAAGGTTCGAATTCAATATTATTATTATAGCGGACCTTGTGCTTACAACGACGGTCGCGCTTTAATGCTACCACCGGATCCAATGCGCCCCAACGGAGAAGACCCAGCGAAACAAACTTAGTGGCTTCATGAGATAGATGATTGGCTAATGTTGTATATATTTATTTTATGTCTAGCTTCGCGATTTTAAATTTTCAATGGATATCCACAGGGAAGTTAGATCCATTGAAAATTGAAAATCGCTATTTTCAATGAAATTCCATACGGAAGAGACTCAGCGGAATACAGAAATTGTAATATTTGCCTATGTATAGGATGTTAATTGTAACTATATTGAGCGGTGTAAGCCGCTGTATTCAGCAGCCTTGCCCCAGTAGTAAAGGTGCTGTGTGATGCATATATTACAGGCGGTAAGAAGAGTAATATAATGTTCTCCTGGTCTTATTTCCCCATGGCGGCCAATCTTGATGGAGACTAGCCATCTGCGCGGGACAAAACATGTTGCAAAATTGTGTTCAAAATCATTTTCTGTCTTACTCTCATAATCTGAGAAGACAGTAAGCTGGTTGGACCGGAAATAGTCTAACATTTACAATAGCTTTACGTGTTTAATAATTAGCATTTTATTATACACGCGGATTAGATGATTTGCCAGTCCAGTTAGAGATTGAACGAAGAATTGCTCGAAATTTTCTTCGCAGAAAAAGAATACCTAACTTATTTTTTTGGGTCGACCCGGTATTTTAACCGAGAGTATCTTATGAATGTCTCGTTGGTCCAGCGGTAACGTGGTCAACCGCATATAATGAGGTCCTGGGTTCAAATCCCGGGTCGAGCCAAAAGGCCATTTTGTGATTTTTCGGTACTGAAAATTTCTCAGTATCAGCCCGAAATATTAAAATTGGCGGTATTCATGCCTTGTAGAGCCGTCGGTCCTGTACCTGACCTCTTGCCGGTCGTATAGTCCTATCGGATCTTGAGAGTGATGAAATAGAAAGTACCCCTGTGTTTGCGTACACACTTTTGCACTATAATATGTCCAGCGTCGATAGCTAGTCTCCATTGAGACTGGCCGCCGAGGCCCAAATCCGTCCTCTATCTACCATTGAACATCAAAGTCAAAGTCAAAAATTATTTAATCCGTAAAAATTTTACATTAATGTGGAATCGTCATAATAATATATTTTTTACCCTACCGTGCAGTGCATGACGTGGCAGCTACTGAGAAACACTGCCAGAAAACTCAGTGGGAATCCTTTATTAAAATAAAATATACTTAAGATTAATTACAATCATGTGTGTTGACTCAGAACAACCCAATCCCAAGCACTTTTATCACTTAAGTAAATAATCATAAATTTTGTAATATGCCCTGCTACACAATTGGGCTTTAACAATTCTTTTAAACGTATTCGTAGACAGTTCTCTAATATCATTGGGAAGTTTGTTATAGAATCTTATACATTGCCCCATAAAAGAGTTTAGATTCATCAATTTGTTAAACCATCACGGCTACTTACTCTCTATACGAAAAGCCAAGGAAAATGCTACACGTTTTTCCAGATAAGGGCTTGTTTGCCAAGTTTCAAACTATTTCGTATTCCTAACTGCTATATTATCATACAAATGTATTCATCCTTTTCATTGCTGTATTTTAATACAAAACTAATATTTTTGTTATGGAATATAGATATTTGCCAAAACTACGCCGGATCAATAGGCTACCATAGCAGCATGGGGAATTCAATTCAATTCTGTGTAAATAATAATATCCTAGGACATTATTCACACACGGTCGTCTGATCCCAAACTAAGCAGAAGCTTGTACAGACGCCAGTACATCCAGCTACCTCGATTTGTCAAATGTCTTTTTTGATTTTCAACTTTATCACATAAGCATAAGGTTCACTTTGAATTGGGGATTTTTTATAGATTGGGGTAGCTTGATGTGCTGGCGTCTATACAATCAACATTTTCATGCACACAAATATCTGTCCTGGGTGGGAATCGAACCTAGGAAACCTGTGGCGTGAAAGGAAAGCATTTGCCAGCCACGCCAACCAACGAATATATATAAAAAAATAAAATAATATCAACGACTCCGTGTCTGGAGCAGAAACTAGTAAAAACATAGTATAAAGGTAGTCACTCATAGCTAGATGCTCTCACCGGTCCGTAAGCGATCGGTGAGGTTAAGCAACTAGGCTCGCGGTCAGTCCATAGATGGGTGACCTTCAAAGTGGTTTTAATTCTGAGCGTAAAATAGGGCACGTTAAGCTGTCGGTCCCGATTAACATCCTTAACATCATGATCAGTACTTACTTACTTATCGTATGGGCAGTGGTTACCCTAGTCAGGGTTGTTCAAGCCGCCCAGTAGGCCTCTGACATGGCTACTAACAGCTGTTAGTAGCCATGTCAGAGGCCTACTGGGCGGCTTGAACAACCCTGACTAGGGTAACCACTGCCCATACGATAAGTAAGTAAGTACTGATCATGATGATGATCCTATTTGGATACTCAGTGAAATACAGTAGAGACTCAATGAAATACAGTCATTGTAATATTTCACAATGTCAAGGATGTTAATCGTTACCTCTATTTTCGAGCGGTGTAAGCCGTCCAACCTGCTGCCGTACCCAGTAATAAATGAAGTCATTAGGCAACAGTTGTAGTCATTAGGCAACAGTCGTTAAGCCATGTCAGAGGCCTACTGGACGGCTTGAGCAACTCTGACACTAGAGTTACACTTTCTGACACTAGACACCCATACGATAAGCAAGAAAGTATAAAGGTATGACTTCACACGTACCTATACAAGTTCAATAAACACCTATAGATTTTCTATTAATGGACGTAGGATCACATTACTATTGACGTCACAGACGCCACCCTTAGGTGTACGACAAATATGTACAGAACACCTCTAATCTTAATATATGAGGGAAGAAAAGATTCGATTAACGCTATTAAGCTTAGGCGTATGATGTAGGTAGGTAGCTTCGTAAGTTGTCGCGGCAGGTGATAAAAGTCATAAGGGATACCACTTCAAGCTTTTTATGGTTACGTATCAAAATATAATCATCATATCAGCCGAAAGACATCCACTGATGGACAAAGGCCTCCCCCAAGGATCTCCACAATAGCCGGTCCTGCGCTGCACGCATCCAGCGGCTTCCCGCGACTCAGAAATGCTGAGATTCGCAGGCCAACCAAAGTAACTGACATAGCCCAAAGAATTGCCAAGCTGAAGTGGCAGTGGGCAGGGCACATAGCTCGTAGAATATAATGTATACAACATCAAAAATCAAAAACATTTATTGCATTTAGGTACACACTTATCCACGTCAAAGGAGATGATCAAAAATTGTAGGCATCTCTGCCCCAGAGTGTACAGACGCCAGCACATCAAGCTACCCCAATCTGTCAAATTTCCCCAATTGAAGTGAACCTTATGCTTATGTGATAAAGTATATAATATTTAAAATAAATTTGACAGATTGCGGTAGCTGGATATGCTGGCGTCTGTACACTTTAGCACTTCAAAAGTGATGAGCAAAAATTGTAGGCATCAATGCCCCAGAATGAACATACTTAGATGTATCGGCGTAGATTACCTGTAGCAGTAAGTACAAACCTTTGTGGTTTAAATATGCTATGTACACTTACAATTATCCTGTATTTTAAATAAATAAAAAAAAGTTAAAATCTACTATATTAAATATTCTAGACATCTTCTAGAATGTACAGCATCAGCACATCAAGCTACCCCAATATGTCAAATTTCCCTAATTGAAAGTGAACCTTATCATCTTGTGTGATAAAGTTGAAAATCTATAAAAGAAATTTGACAGACTGGGGTAGCTTGATGTGGCGCCTGTACATAAAAAGTAGCGTATTACTAAGCGGTTGAAGACAAAAGATATGAATGTTTCATAAAGTTGATTTTATTACTACGACTAAGGTAATGTTTTGTATATTGCATTCATTATTAAGGTTTGAGGTACATTTATAAGTATTTCAGTTAAAATTACAATGGTGCAATATTTATTAATACCTAAAAAAATCTATTGTTCTTTCGTTCTAATTATTTAAGGACTAAGTTGTATACATGAACATATCTGTTCGTCCTGAGTCTGGATGTAATTATCTATGTATATAATTATGTATTTACAAAATAAAAGTAGCATATGTAGTATATCAGTTATCTGGTTTCCATAGTACAAGCTCTGCTTAGTTTGGTATCAGATGACCGTGTGTGACTAATGTCCTAAGATATTAATTATAACTAGCTGTGCCCCGTGGTTTTACCCGCGTTAAACTTTACAAATTATCACAGCTCCTTCCCTGTAAATGATAGCGTGATAATATGTAGCCTATATGTTGACCCGACCTCTTAGTAATATTCATGCAAAATTTGAAGTAAATCCATACAGTACTTTTTGAGTTTAGCCCGGACATACATACAGACAAACAGATAAACAGACAAAAAATCTAAAAACTATATTTTTGGTTTCGATGTCGATTGCAGATCACGCCCCAAGTATCCTTTAAAAAAATATTCAATGTACAGTTTTGACTTTCCTACGATTTTATTATATGTATAGATTACTTGCTGACTGACAATAACAATAAAGGTTCGCGTTAATGCCAACACATTTTTTTAATAAAAAAAGACAATGAACGCACAATGGTAATGAATCCCGGTGTTGCGTGAAACCTTACAAGCATATAATTGACGAACACGGTACAACAACCAGTCTGACTACAACTATTTATGGGTCCCACAAATAGTTGTCTTGTTAAAAATCGCACCCGCGACACGTTGTGACGAGGCAACTGTCTTAACCGCTACGCTATACGAGTAGTCAAACATAATGTTGTATAATTAGTTTAAAAGAAGTATACTTCTAAACCGGAAGACGCAGCGTGGGCAGGCCCCCTACAAAATGGACCGATGATCTTGTGCGGGTCGCTGGAAACTGCTGGATGCGAATAGCGCAAGACCGGCAATTGTGGAGATCTTTGGGGAGGCCTTTGTCCAGCAGTGGACGTCTTTCGGCTGATATGATGATGATGATGATGATACTTCTAAACTATTTGATATTTAATTACTTTTGTTTTAATATTTTGTTGAGCTGTTTATTGTTTATATGATTTTCAATTAAGTTCTGGACATAATTTTAACTTGTTATCAAACTGTTAATGATGATTTAATTGTGAGAATAATATGCTGAACAATCAACATATTGGAACGAAGTTCCTTATCGCGCGTTGTGAAAGGGGGCTAGACGGAAAAAAATCTTACGAAAAATTGTCACAACACTTTTTGCAGCTGTGCGTGCATGCGTGCGCATGTTTCTCTGTCTGTCTCTCTCTCTCTCTTATAGAAAGCAAGCCAGATATTTTCATTTCTATTTCGCATTGAACAATATGGTGTCGCGACGATTATTTTTGTTGAGTGTATACAGGTATTTTGTACATAATAAATAATAAGAAATAACTTCGTTCCATCCGGGTGTCCCTTGACACCTCTCAAGTTTTTTTTTTCGTCACCTGCATAATATGTCCTATGACGAAAATTTGCACACCTTGTGGTAGAACACAGTGCACATGTATTACAATGTTACCGCCACTTATAACCCGTGTTATGCAAATAAACGATTAGATTTTATTTGATTTAAATATGTTAAAAACAAAACAATCTTTAAAAAATACCGCTCACTACAAAACATATATATTTTTCCAGCAATTAATGACTTTGTTCATTTTTTTGTGCGGCCTATCGCCGCTATTACCGGCAGATAAAATGATTGATATCAGGGGCTGCCCTAAACAGATTCTGGCGCTGGAATTTATGTGAATATTTATGAATTCTCCGAATATTCAGAAAAACATATTTCCAATCAAATTAATTATATTGACCATTGCTGGAATCTATTTATCCATCGTTAAGAGCTAAGATAAAAAGCAAGTCGATACGTTTATAGACTTTATTTTTTTATCGTAAAACGCAAAATTGCTCGCGGACTTCGTTCCGCGTTATAAACTTTTTTGTCCCTGCCCGTTTGTCCCGCGTAATACTTCGGGTTAAACGTACGGGGTATTTTTTTTCATAGCCTATGACACTTAACATTAACTTAGTTTCTATTGGTGAAATCATATTGAAAATCGATTCAGTAGATTTAGAGTTATTATTTCATTTCGATGCAATTACTTTCTATGTATTTGAATTTTTATTTTAATAATTAACTATATTACTATATTTTAGTACTTATTGTTCTATATCCTATTCCTGACGAAGATACATCTAAAAACACAAAAATAATTGAAATTGCTCCACCCGTTCTTGAGTTATAAGTGGTGTAACTAACACGACTTTATTATATTTATTTATAAATAAGATTATTTGAGCTAAAACTACAGATTTATTCGGAGGCTAGTTGGTCAATTTATTTAGTTATCTTGTCATCCAATTGTTAAGCTATTCGTAGTTCAAAGATAAGTAAATAGGCATGTTCATAAAACTTTGGACTATAACTCCATCACTAGGCGTTCATAGGCAGATGATCTCACCGGTTCATAAGCGATTGGCGAGGTCAAACAACTGGGCTCGCGGTCAGTCCATAGATGGGTGACCGCCAGAGTGGTTTAATTTCTGAGCTTCTACGTTCTTCGGGGGGCACGTTAAGCTGTCGGTCCCGGTTGTAGCCATTAGGCAACAGTCGTTAAGCCATGTCAGAGGCCTAATTGGTGGCTGGAATAACTCTGACACCAGGGTAACCACTGCCCACACGATTAGTACTGAAGTGTTAAAAATCATGAAGAAACCGAAGGGTTATTATCCCAGAGATTATGGACAATATTGATATCCTTTATAAAGTACTCCATTAACATGCAGGTTAAACTACATGTCTATAGTAAACGGCCATCTTATTCTCATTTCGCGTCCATTTTAGGCACGACCCAGGATTTGAACCAAATACCTTTTATCTTCCGTTGAACATGTTAGCGACGGGCCAGACAGTAATATACTGTAGGTGACCTATTGATTTCGTATTTGTCCTACACTACCCCATTGAATCATAGAATAAACGAGTGAGTTCAGGGTAAATGGACTCCACTGACCGCCCCGTGTTCGTGTACAAACGCCAACACATCTAGGTACCCCAATTTGTCAAATTTATTTTATAGATTTTCAACTTTATCACATAAGCATAAGGTTCACTTTCAGTTGGCGAAATTTGACAGATTGGGGTAGCTTGATGTGCTGGCGTCTGTACAAATAACCATAATATGCAGTCGGTACCACATCGATGGATACATCTATTAACGTCTTTATTTTGTAAGCAATAAGGCTGGTTTTTGTAGTTCTAGTGTACTAGAAAGGCGTAGTAGTAATTTGTTCCAGAAATAGAAAACACCTTTTTTAAGGTGTAGGTGTTTGTTAAACACCTGGTACATGATATTTACAACAGAATCGGCAAATACTCGACTAAAGTAAAAGTTATACGAAAAGTAACTGCTTATGGGAGTAAGAGAGATAGAAAATGTGTGCTCACACCTCTCTCTCTAAGCCCTACAGTAATATTAAAAATGAATCTCTTCCTTTCTATCTTCACTAACTCATATCTGCCTTTCAATTTCCGTTCGCTTCGCCCTATCAGACTTTTCGTAACGTATTCGTCACGCATTCGCTAGTTTACTCCCCAAGTCTAGCGAGCGTAAAGTAGTTTTACTTCAATAAAATAAGTTTACGAGATTATCGATTTGCATCACAGTTTAATCAGCAAATACCCTTACCGTAACCTCTTAACAACTAAATCTTCTATCCGTGTCACAAAATAAACCGTTTTTCCTCTCGTGCTGTATCCGTGGCCACACTGGGTTTCAATTAAAATGATTATTGAGCCATCATTACTCTAACTTTCAACTTTAATTGCTGTATGACTGACGGCAAAGAATTTTTTTAATGAACATGCATTAGAACTACGTCGAATTGGCTAGAAAAGGGCCGCATCAGGAACGGTATAATCGCGTAAGATGCTACTATGCGCACTACGATGCTACGAACCAATGCGTCATTATTCAAACATTGAACTCTGGCACACAGACTTAAACTTAATATATATTTTATATAACACCTAAATGTTGAGTTATGGTTATAGTACTGCACTTTGCTAAGTTTCATCCCATTAATCCTCCGCTGCACAGATTAGCTAACCACACGTACATTGCTAAAGCACAGTCAGTAGCTAACTGGCAGTACAAAATTCACCCATATTATCAACGTAATAAAGACGTTGTCAACGTTAAACTTTAACCATCGACGCGCCGTGCCGTGGAGTGGCCTGTTCTCGCAGGCGACAACAAAAATAACATCAGACTGCAATAACACAACCTTGCAGCGCGTTTATTTCAAATTCTTTGATGGTAGAGATATATTCATGATTGTTGGTCCTCCCCACTCCACTTCTCACCACTCACCGTTACACTTCTTGGATATATTATTACTGGCCTTCACCCCGCGACTCTGACCGTGCGTTCTATCTTATTAAAGAAGAATTATTTTTAAAAGGAAACCTGTACCTGTAATTCTAATTCATTATTTAAAAAAATATATAAAATTGCTTTTAATTCTATTCTTGTCCCATTTAATTTTTTACTTACTTGTCAGAAAACAAAAGGAGTCGCATTTAATTTCCATTTAAATATAATGTTAGAAAGAGAACGCGCTATACTAAACTGTGACGTCATTGGTTCGGGAGCCATAGAACCGATATACAAACAGTCGTTTTTTGAACTGACAGGACAGCTAGGCCTCATCTCCGCCAAGAACTTAAAACGATTATATCTATGAAGTTGTTCATATATATTTTATTCCTGTATGATATTTGTGGCATTTTTTAGATATTGTAAATTCAATATCAATCCGATACCCAATTGTATCAATCTATTATATCAGCCAAAAGACTTCCACTGCGAGTGAAAGGACTCCTCAAGAATCTCCACAATGGCCGGTAATTTTTTAATATCTTTATTTATTTAATTAGGGTTTTTATCCCAATGGATACCGAATGGATGGTCTTGCGCTGCCCGCATCCAGCGACTTCCTCGCAAAGTCGTCAGTTCTTCACTGTATACTTTATACTTGGCTCATTTATTTAATATGATGTGTACTTTATAAATCTTACATTTGTTTAAGCCTCTCAAAAGACCTCTAACTGGCTTAACTCAATTCTAAATGATTAATGAAGTTATTCCAGTTCTGTCGCAAGGAAATGAGAAATACCTACGTGAAATTATTTTACTGATGTTACCTTACAATTCAGATATTTGCTTCTCACATTGTACAGACGCCAACACATCAAGCTACACCAATCTGTCAAATTTCCCCAATTGAAAGTGAACCTTATTCTTTTGTGATAAAGTTGAAAATATTGGGATAGCTCGATTTGCTGGCATGTACCTACATGTAGAATTTACATTCAAAAACTCCTTCTCAGTTCAAAGTTTCTCATTGTGGAATTCAATTCAATTCAATTCCGTTTATTCATGAACAATTTAAATTGTGTGTGAATATTATACAAACATGAAACATAAAAACAATACAAATTAAAAAACAGTACAATAAATTTAAAATAAGTAAATGAACATGCATAGACATTTATGATAAAAACTATTAATTATTAATTATAAAAAAAAATCCAAATAACATTAATGGATTATATAATAATAGTTATTATCAATAAATT
Source organism: Pseudoips prasinana (assembly GCA_951640165.1). Taxonomy (NCBI): domain Eukaryota; kingdom Metazoa; phylum Arthropoda; class Insecta; order Lepidoptera; family Nolidae; genus Pseudoips; species Pseudoips prasinana. The sequence continues at coordinate 15,826,905 of OX621254.1, forward strand.
ATTTAATTAATAACATAATGATTTATAAATCGTCTATAGAGTAGAGACATCTTTTCAATAGGAGTGTCTTAAGTTGTGGTTTAAATGAACTTGTGTACAGCATGCCTTTTAACTCAATCGGTAACTTATTAAAAATTTTAACAGCTTGATAATGAGGACTATGTTTAGCAACATCAAATAGAGGCTTGAAGTTGCTGGCAAAATCTTTTCTACGCTTTTTTTCCCTTGCTAACCTCTCCTCGTATGTTTCATATTGGTATAAATATTTTTTAAAAGTGCTTAACAATACCAATATGTAGAGGCTGGGTACAGTGAGGATCCCTAGTTCTTCGAAATGTGGTCGACAGCTCTCTTGTTGGGATATACGCATTATGGTTCGAATAGCCCTTTTTTGCAAGATGAATGCCCTTTGGCAGTTGTAATTATAGCTTTTGCCCCAAAATTGGATGCTGTACCTTAATTTTGACTCTATTAGTGCGTAGTAAACCATTTTTAAATACTTTGTGCTTACTTCATCCCTTAGAGTACGCAGCGCATAACAAGCAGACGATATAGATGAATCTAGTGCAGCTAATTCATTTTTCCAGTTTAAACATTCGTCTATATGTGGAATGGGCTGCCAATAACAGTATGGCGTGCAGAAACTTTTAATGGGCAACTCCCGATGCATGAAGGTGTTGCTGCCGCCGGTGCACGTTCAGCTACAACCGCCTCTGAAACCGGGGCAAAGTTAATAATAATTTGGTTATTAGTCTCAGATGACCTTCAGAGACAAATAAATTAAAATTATAAAACGTTTAATAATTTAATTTTATTCGTCTCATAATGTTTTATGCGGCGATAAAAAAAGAAATGATTAGTAATTGTTTAGAAATACATTAACCGGATCGTGTCATGTATATGATAGGGTCGGCACAATAATATTGATATGATTTTGATTGATGACTTAGATACATACAAACTAAACATATGGTGCGTGACAACTTATGCTTAAAGTACATAATAACTATTCATGACGACCGCGGTGACTTAGTTGTTACTGTTGCTATTGAACCTGCTTTAATGGGTAAAGGTCAGAGACACAAATATTTGTGTTCATGAACATATCCATTTGTCTCGGTCTAGTTGTTTTCTATGTTTTGTATGTTATATACATACAACACATCGAAAACACCCAGACAGCAATAAAACGTATATCTATCATTGTCTAGATGTAGCTATGCTTCGTTTGTACTAGATAATAATATGTACCGGATATTTATTACTGTTACTACGTTAAGATCATTTTCTCTTAATAAATAAATTTTGAAATATATTAAATTTTATTCCATATTTAAAAAAAGGTTAAAAGTACGCTACATTTTCTTTGCCTTAGATATATGTAGTGTATGTAGTATATTATTATAAATTATGTATGTATTTTTTCGTATGTATGTATATCATCCTACACACTCATATCTTCCTATCTTGCAAAATCTCTTGCAGGTCTACTGGATGAGATTTCTTAAGAAATAAGTAGTACCTTTTTGCAATGCCTTCTCTTGTTTTTTATTCTTTCCTTCTTTTATACTTTTAGTGTGTATATAAATTTAAAATAAATAAACAAATAAAAATATGATCTGCAACCAGTAGTAGCAGATGCAAGATAGTTCACATAGACGCTGGTGTTATTCCCCCGAGAACATTTCTCTGCCCCCCATGAGATGAGATGGTGATATTCTTTCGGTAATAGTCACCACACATCAACGTTAGACCATTATAATATAGGTACCTCAGAAGGGCAATAACCTTCTTGTAAAGAGACCTCTGTGAGTGAAAACATCTATGTATGTACACCTAAAAGATTAATTAGATAAACCGCAGCTTTGAACCTTGCGGTGTGTTTTAAATTAAATATTTGTGTAATAAAAGTCACACAGTGTGGTTGCACTCGTTTGAGCCACAAACTAAAATGAAAACTGACAAGACCAAAGTTGTTTTAACTGTTCGTTGGATACTAAAATGATTTATTTATGAATAACGACCCCTCCTGGTCGAATTTAGGCCACGGTGGCCAGTCTCAATGGAGACAATAATAGCCATCTATCGGGACATAATAATTTTGTACACTGGGCGAGTTCACAGTAAGGGCTCTTTACATTATTAGTTATTGCTTGAAATTATAAAAAGCTGTAATATAGTAATAGGTATAGTAGTAATATAATATGCTGTCTACATTATCGCATTAGGTTATATAACCTGTAATGATAATTGTAAAGAGGAAATAAATAAATAAATTTTATTTCGGATTACTCCATAAAGTGTTAGTTATAAAAGTCTTATCCTATGTTAATGACATGGTTCAAACAAAATTTTAATTAAAATTGAAACAAATAAGCAAGTAATAAACAATCATAAAATTAATATCGAACAATAAAATCGTCATTAGATAATGTCAGGTCATATGTCAAATAATAAATAAAACAACAATAGTAATGTTCAGCAAATCAGCCCAATAGTATGTAGTAGTAATATTAATATGAATATATATACGGTACATACACCAAAATAACATTTTTTACAATTTTTGTCTGTCTGTCTGTTTGTTCCGGCTAATCTCTGAAATGGCTAGACCGATTTTGACGGGACTTTTATTTGCAGGTAGCTGATGTAATAAGGAGTAACTTAGGCTACTTTTATTTTAGAATAAGTCTTTTATTTTACGATAAAAACGAAATAAACTAATTAACACGCGAACGAAGTCGCGGGCACAGCTAGTTATACATAAATCCATTCCCTCCCGTTCATGATCCGATGAGACCGATAGCAACATGCGCGGAAAGAATCAGGTACAGGACCGACGACTGATTTGATTTTATGTTGATTTCGATATATGCACCTTTGATGTGCTCCGTAAGAACGGAATGTAGATTCTAGCTAAATTGCCGTATTTTAACATATTTGGATTAGCGTGATATAGTCGAAGTAATTTTCTAGGGCGAGCCAAAGTCACTGACATAGCCTGAAGAACATAATAATATCTTGGATTAATATACTGTAGGTGACCTATTGATTTCGTATTTGTCCTACCCTACTCCATTGAATCATAGAATAAACAAATGAGTTCAGGGTAAATGGACTCCACTGACCGCCCCGTGTTTGTGTACAAACGCCAGCACATCTAGGTACCCAAATCTGTCAAATTTATTTTATAGATTTTCAACTTTATCACATAAGCATAAGGTTCACTTTCAATTGGCGAAATTTGACAGAATGGGGTAGCTTGATGTGCTGGCGTCTGTACAAACAACCATAATATGCATTCGGTGCTACATCGATGGATACATCTAATAACGTCTTTATTCTGTAAGTAATAAGGCCGGTTTTTGTAGTGCTAGTGTGTCTACTTGAAAGGCGTTCATTTGTTGCAGAAATAGAAAGTTGCAAAGGCAAGCGTCTGGTAATTTCAACTGCTGTTTGTTAAACACCTGGTACATGATATTTGCAACAGAAAGTTGGCAAATACTCGACTAAAGTAAAAGTTATACGAAACGTAACTGCTTATGGGAGAAAGAGAGATAGAAAATGTGTGCTCACACCTCTCTCTCTAACCCCTACAGTAATATTAAAAACGTATCTCTACCTTTCTATCTTCATTAACTCATATCTGCCTTTCAGTTTCCGTTCGCTTCGCCCTATCAGACTTTTCGTAACGCATTCGCTAGTTTACTCACCAAGTCTAGCAAGCCTAAAGTAGTTTTACTTCAATAAAATATGTTTACGAGATTATCGATTTGCATCACAGTTTAATCAGCAAATACCCTTACCGTAACCTCTTAACAACTAAATCATCTAATCGTGTCACAAAATAAACCGTTTTCCCTCTCGTGCTGTATCCGTAGCCACACTGGATTTCGATTAAAATGATTATTGAGCCATCATTACTCTAACTTCCAACTTTAATTGCTGTATGACTGACGGCAAATATGTTTTTCAATGAACATGCATTAGAACTACATCGAATTGACTAGAAAAGCCGCATCAGGAACGGTCTAATCGCGTAAGATGCTACGATGCTACGATCCAATGCGTCATTATTCAAACATTGAACTCTGGCACACAGACTTAAACTTAATATATATTTTGTATAACACCTAAATGTTGAGTTATGGTTATACTACTGCACCTTGCTAAGTTTCATCCCATTAATCCTCCGCTGCACAGATTAGCTAACCACACGTACATTGCTAAAGCACAGTCAGTAGCAAACTGGCAGTACAAAATTCACCCATATTATCAACGTAATAAAGACGTTGTCAACGTTAAAATTTAACCATCGACGCGCCGCACCGTGGAGTGGCCTGTTCTCGCAGGCGACAACAAAAATAACATCAGACTGCAATAACACAACCTTGCAGCGCGTTCATTTCAAATTCTTTGATGGTAGAGATATATTCATGATTGTTGGTCCTCCCCACTCCAGTTCTCACCACTCAACGTTACACTTTTTGGATATATTATTATTACTGGCCTTTACCACGCGACTCCGACCGTGCGTTCTGTCTTATTAAAGAGCAATTATTTTTAAAGGAAACCTCTGCACCTGTAAACTAATTCATTATTTTTTAAAATATATAAAATTGCTTTTAATTATACTTTTGTCCCATTTAATTTTTTACTTACTTGTCAGAAAACCAAAGGCGTCGCATGAAATTTGCATTTAAATAGAATGTTAGAAAGAGAACGCGCTATACTAAACTGTGACGCCATTAGTTGGGGAGCCATAGAAGCGACATACAAACAGTCGTTTTTTGAACTGACAGGACAGCTAGGCCTCATCTCCGCCAAGAACTGAAAACGATTATATCTATGAAGATTTTCATATATTTTTTATTCCTGAATGATATTTGTGGTATTTTTTTTTATATATTGTAAATTCAATATCAATCCGATACCCAATTGTATCAATCTATTATATCAGCCAAAAGACTTGCACTGTGAGTTAAAGGACTCCTCAAGAATCTCCACAATGGCCGGTATTTTTTTAATATCTTTATTTATTTAATTGGGGTTTTTATCCCAATGGATAACGAATGGCTGGTCTTGCGCTGCCCGCATCCAGCGACTACCTCGCAAAGTCGTCGGTTCTCCATTGTATACTTTATACTAGGCTCATTTATTTTATATAAAGTGTACTTTATGAATTATACATTTGTTTAAGCATCTCAATAGACCTCTAACTGGCGTAACTCAATTCTAAATGATTAATGAAGTTATTCCAGTTCTGTCGCAAGGAAATGAGAAATACCTACGTGAAATTATTTTACAGATGTTACCTTACAATTCAGATATTTGCTTCTCACATTGTACAGACGCCAGCACATGAAGCTACCCCAATCTGTCAAATTTCCTCAATTGAAAGTGAACCTTATTCTTTTGTGATAAAGTTGAAAAGATTGGGATAGCTCGATGTGCTGGCGTCTGTACATGTAGAATTTAAATTCAAAAACTCCTTCGTTCAAAAGTTTCTCATTGTGGAATGGGCTGCCAATAACAGTATGGCGTGCAGAAACTTTTAATGGGCACCTCCCGATGCATGAAGGTGTGCACGCCGGTGCACGTTCAACTACAACCGCCTCTGAAACCGGGGCAAAGTTAATAATAATTTCATTATTAGTCTCAGATGACATTCAGAGACAAATAAATTAAAATTATAAAACGTTTAATAATTTAACTTTATTCGTCTCATAATGTTTTATGCGGCGATAAAAAAAGAAATGATTAGTAATTGTTTAGAAATACATTAACCGGATCGTGTCATGTATATGATAGGGTCGGCACAATAATATTGATATGATTTTGATTGATGACTTAGATACATACAAACTAAACATATGGTGCGTGATATCTTATGCTTAAAGTACATAATAACTATTCATGACGACCGCGGTGACTTAGTTGGTACTGTTGCTATTGAACCTGCTTTAACGGACAAAGGTCGGAGACACAAATATTTGTGTTCATGAACATATCCATTTGTCTCGGTCGAGGTGATTTCTATGTTTTGTATGTTATATACTTACAACACATCAAAAACACCCAGACAGCAATAAAACGTATATCTATCATTGTCTAGATGTAGCTATGCTTCGTTTGTACTAGATAATAATATGTACCGGATATTTATTACTGTTACTACGTTAAGATCATTTTCTCTTAATAAATAAATTTTGAAATATATAAAAAATTATTCCATATTTAAAAAAAGGTTAAAATAACGCTACATTTCCTCTTTGCCTTAGATATATGTAGTGTATGTACTATATTATTGTAAATTATGTATGTATTTTATTCGTATGTATGTATATCATCCTACACACTCATATCTTCCTATCTTGCAAAATCTCTTGCAGGTCTACTGGATGAGATTTCTTAAGAAATAAGTAGTACCTTTTTGCAATGCCTTCTCTTGATTTTTATTCTTTCCTGCTTTTATACTTTTAGTGTGTATATAAATTTGAAATAAATAAACAAATAAAAATATGATCTGCAACCAGCAGTAGCAGCTGCATGATAGTTCACATAGAGGCTGTTTTTATACCCCCGGGCTTTTCCGCCCCCTCCATGACATAAGATGGTGATATTCGTTCGGTAATAATAATAATAATAATAATAATTTATTTCAGAATAAATTCCATATATGTTAGTTACATGACAACTTATAAACTAGTGTTAGTAAAAAAAATAAAATAAAAATAAATGAATTTGTAGCTGCGTGAGCATCGTGGTAGAGCCCGCCGACACTGGGAAATGTCTACTTGACTGCGTGCAGTCGTATCCACCTTCCCAAGATCGGAGAGTCCCACCTATCGACCAAAGTTTTAAGAATGCTGTTGGGGCTGGCGCGCATACGACGTAGCAGAGACACGATAATAGTCACCACACATCAACGTTAGACCATTATAATATAGGTACCTCAGAAGGGCAATAACCTTCTCGCAAAGAGACCTCTGTGAGTGAAAACATCTATGTATGTACACCTAAAAGATTAATTAGATAAACCGCAGCTTTGAACCTTGCGGTGTGTTTTAAATTAAATATTTGTGTAATAAAAGTGTGGTTGCACTCGTTTGAGCCACAAACTAAAATGAAAACTGACAAGACCAAGTTGTTTAAACTGTTGGTTGTACGTGTGTGTTAAATGTTTTATTTATGAATAACGTCCTCCTCCCGGTCGAATTGCGGCCACGGTGGCTAGTATCAATGGAGACTATAATAGCCGAGACTATAAAATAAATAAAATAAAAAAGGTTTTTATTCACGAAGACTTTAAAAAAGCGCTTGTAAATAGTCGGAACATGTTTGTAGTAATATATACATTATTATTTCTAGTAACATAGATATTTAGGTACCTACACATTGTATGAAAACATTTATAAAATTTATTTTATTATAGCAATGATATTTAGCTAGCTCGTATCAAGTTATTGTCAAGAGATTATGTTTAATTATCTAGTTGAGGTCTAATATTTTTACTGCTTATTGTCAATGGTTCTGTCTATATTAAGGTATTATTATTATGACGGGCCTTGTGTTAATAACGACGGTCGCGCTTTAATGCTACCACCGGATCCAATGCGCCCCAACTGAGAAGACCCAGCGAAAAAAACTCAGTGGGTTCATCTACTACCGTGACATATAAAAATACTGCACAAGTGTGTGCGTACTTTCTATTCCATCACTGTTATGATCCCATGGGACGACTATTGACACGATCTTAAGGAGGTCAGAAAAAACCGAAGCACGGGGATGTGATACCGCTAACTCCCAGAGTTTGCGCTGATACTGAGAAATATTCTGAATAGAAAAGGCCTAAGATCACTTTTTGGCCCGACCCGATATTTGAACCCAGGATCTCATTATCTGCGGTTGAACAAGTCCTTAAATAAATAATAAGTTACTAATCTATTATTTTGAAATTTAGTTCTACTATATTAAAATTAAAGAATGGAAGACTAAAGCAAAAAGACGAAATTCTAAATGAGGGTGTGATCACATGCACGGGATCACCGATCACGCGTTAATGGGCCAAACCGATCCTCGCCGCTGAGGAACCTACCCTAGCTATTGTTATTATTATAAGAGTTACACCAACTTAATTTCATAAATTTCTTCTTTCTTCTTCTTTCTTCTAAAGTATTTTATTTTCTGGCAAACAAGGCTCTGCTAGGCTACGATTCATGCGACTCTTACAGAGGTGCGGGAGTGGTCATTAGTGACCGGTAGCTAGACCAATGAGGTTATTAGCAACGATTTGAAATTATATGTTTAGGTGGCTATATTACTTATCCATTTCCATCACCAACTATTCCACCACGTCTGTTAGTTTGTCTGCGTGATAGTTGAAATTAGCTTAATACTTGTCATCCTTTTAACGTCACCGTTCTAAGCGTGTCCATATAGTAGAGGTATTCATCATCCTCATCTCATCCGAAAGACGTCCACTGATGAACAAAGGCCTCCGCCAGAAAACTCTACTATGGCCGGTCTTGCGCCGCCTGCATCCAGCGGCTTTTAGCAACCCTCACAAATGATCGGTCCAACTTATATGGGGCCAGCCACGCTGCGTCTTCCGATTCATAGTCATCACTCAAAAACCTTTGTTTCTGAGTAGACACGCTGCGTTAAGATATATCTCGAGATTAACTAAACCGATTACGATGAAACATGAATCCGATTTTAAGCTAGTACAGTACCATTTTTCCATCCAGGTAGTTTAGACAGAAAAACCGGAAAAATTTTGAGTGATCAAAATTGCGATTGGTCTATATCTCAAACTGTCAAAATAGCAATTAGTCAATTTCACATAATTTTCTTATCATGAACAGTCAAATTAGCAAGATGTCGAATATTTTACTTCATATTATATTGGCTAGTTAAAGTCGTGATCGCCACTCAAGAACCTCATAGAAACCAACATCCAACGGCTTTATCTAAGTATCCTCCGAAGCACGGTGCTTGTAATGAGAATATTATTATATATGACGTTACCAGGTATAGAGTCTGAAGTTTCGTCGCATATGGTCAAATTCGCAATCTGTCAAATTTGTGTATGGGATGTGTAAGTATAAATAAACAGTAGTACCTTATTATTATTATTTTATCTATGTTTTATTAAATGTAAGACGTACAGAACGTAAGTAAAATATTCTCAAAGTTCATTTTATGTAACATTGTTTATTAGTATTTCTGTTGAATCGTAACTTAGTTCTTGAAGCCATGACATTATTACAGTTTTAAATTTGTTCGTCGAAAGATTGTATGTACATCGGTAGAATTCTATTTACTTTTTCGTAAAGAAATAACCTAGATAACTGATGAATCCCTTGGAAAAAAACGGCTTTATAGTGGGTATTGAGTTTATCCACGGGATTTGAGTGGCAGTTGAACTACTTTTTGCCAACTCCTTATTGTTTGTTTCTGTTTAAATTCGTTACGTGATCCAAGACAGTTGAACTGATTCACCGGGATATGCCTGAGCCTCACCACTCAGAGTCATTTAAATTTGTGTCTCTGTTGATCTTTTTTTTTACTTTTTGATTAGGTATGAGTGGAATTTATTTGTTGGAATGGCATACGCATGCCAACCGCAAAGTGTCTGCGGGTGGGTATTTCGGACTAGCACCGACTAAACCCTGCCGTGGACTTCTCTTGGCGCCTACTAGGGGATCCCCGGGAACGCGGGAATGCGGCTCCGGTGCTCCCTTTTACGCCATTGTTGGTCCTGGCTGACAGGAGATGCATTGGTGGGTAAGAGGGAGAACTAGTCTCAAAGTAGGAAATTCGGAGAAAATCCTGTTGTAATCGAAATTACTACTTTTGTGGTAAAATATTAACAATAAAAACCGGCCAAGTGCGAGTCGGACTTGCGCACGATGGGTTTCGTACCTATAAAAACAAGCAAAAAATTCACGTTTGTTGTATGGCCCCTTTAAATTCTTTAATTTACTGATGGAAAATTAATAGTCCATGAGCATTCTTGTCTACATGGTACTGGTGGAGGCTGCAACTGTCCTGAAATCGAGGCTGTTAGTCAACATACCTACCTAGGCCTAATTATCGACAGTAAATTCAATTGGCTGCCGCATATCATACACGTATGTGATAAACTCAAGGCATTTTTAGCCAATTTATATATTATTAAAAAAAGAATACCATTCAAGATAAGACTCATGCTGTACAACGCTCTTGCTGACTCGATTATTGGCTATGGTCTAAGCAGCTATGGACGAACCTTTAAAACCCACCTTAATTGCGTACTCAAACTACAGGTTAGAATTCTAAAAAACATTGTACCAAGCTCCCTCAGAGAACAACTTAGAGACAATGAGATAGGGCTATTTAAACACTGCAATGTACTGCCAATTCATATAAAATTCTTATACTGCATTTTAAGAGAACAATTTTTCAACATTGACATACAACACGAAATATCTCATAATATTCAGACACGACAAAAATCAAATAAAAAATTACAAATAATCAGTGCTCAAAATTACTATGGAGAGAGAACTACCCAGTACATAGTTCCCCGCCTACTCAATAGCTTAGAACCATCTTTAAAAAACAACATAACAGAAACAAACATCAAACGTTCGTTAAAAGTACACTTCGTTAACACGCTGTAGAATTATCTATCTGTCGTATATTGTACTTCACTAATAAATAGGAACTTTGTAATCGGGTAGATTTAAAAAAAGAGATTGTTATCTACCGTCTTATTATTAATCAAATTAAGTTGTTAGTTATTATTTACTTTACATTATAATATCTGTTTCGTTAGTTTTAAATAGAACTTGTACCTAGTATTCCGGACAAACCTTCGTGGTTTTTGGTCTACTTTTGTATTGTTTTATGTGTTTTTATACTTACAATAAATAAATTAAAAAAAAAATATATTTATTTTATTTTGTTTTTTAGTATTTGTTGTAATAGAGGCAACAGAAATACATAATCTGTGAAAATTTTAACTGTCTAACTACCACGGTAATGAGATACAGCTTGGTGACAGACGGACGGACAAACAGACAAACAGACAGACATACAGCGAAGTCTTAGTAATAAGGTCCCGTTTTACCCTTTGGGTACGGCACCCTAAAAAACCATAAATTGCTCAACATCAAAGTCAAGTAAGTGTATTTATAAAATCATTGTTCAAATATATAGTATAGTTTCTATAAAAGAACTCGTTTTACACTTGAACATGAAACTATGGCCGACGTCGATCGATTGCAATAAATAAATAATTTCCCATTTCCCCTCGAGTATAGTCGAAACGTATAGAAATTGGAGCTATTTTCGGCTTGAAATGCACCTACTACTGTTACTGACTTTAAATAACATAGGTCACAAAGGGCAAGGACAAATCTAATATGGCAAGATTAAAATCGGTATTGACATTGTCACTAGAACACCAAGATTGTTCATCACAACCATCTAGATATTACCGATCCAGCAGAAATTCTGTTCACCTCATAAATAAATGCTTTACTGCCTCGTTGGTTTAGCGGTAGCATGTTCACCCGTAGAGAACGAGGTCCTGGGTTCAAATCCAAGGTCGAGCCAACAGTGAGGATAAGATAAATTTCTCAGCATCAGCCCCGAAGTCTGGGAATTGGAGGCATTATACCTCCGTGCCTCGGAGAGCACGTAAAGGTGTCGGTCCTGTACCTGACCTCTTTCAAAAGCTCAAAGAATTAAGTAGTAAACAATATTGGCATGTCTAAGGCTGACTTTATCAGTACATATACGATACATTATCAATTGTAATTAATGTACTTTATCAGTACAATAATTATAATTTAACTAGCCATGAATTTCAAAAATATTCTAATTTTGGTTTCGTGAAATACATCACTCACGGTTTTAGTACCCAGAGCGTAAATCTCTCTCGTGAAATGGTGGGCGTCTACGCGGGACAGATCAATATGTATGGAATACCCGAAATGAATGACGAATGTACGGACAAAAGGATAAACCATCTAAAATAGTCATCACATGCATTCAAATACACGTGATCATTCATAATTAAATTTAAAATGTCCCCCTGGTCGATTTCGGCCTCTGCGGCCAGTCTCAATGGAGACTAGCCATTTGCGCGGGACATGATGATGATTCTTCCTGGCCGAATTTCGGCCACGGCGGCCATTCTCAATGGAGATTAGCCAATCGTGCAGGGCATATTATAGTGCACAAGTGTGTGCGCAAACACAGGTCATTTTCTATTCCATCACTCTCATGATCCGGTGGGTCGATTAGCGACACGTCCGGAAAATGGTCAGGTACAGTACCGACGGCTTTAAGTGCTCTCCGATGCACGAGGGTGTGGTTCCGTCAACTTCCAGACTCGGGCTGATGCTGATAAATTTTTCTTTATACAGAAAAGTCCCAAATTCACTTTTGGCCTGACTCGGGATAAAATAAAGGATAAAAAGTTATATAACGAAATTTTCTGCTAAGAGAATTTCTCAATATCAGCCCGAAGTCTTCGAGTTGGCGGAACCACACCCTCGTGCATCGGAGAGCACTTAAAGCAGTCGGTATTGTACCTGACCATTTTCCGGACGTGTCGCTAGTCGACCCACCGGATCATGAGAGTGATGGAATAGAAAATGACCTGTGTTTGCGCACACACTTGTGCACTATAATATGTCCTGCGCGATTGGCTAATCTCCATTGAGACTGGCCGCCGAGGCCGAAATCGACCAGGATGAAATTTTTAATTTAGTCTTTGTTAGTCTCGCCTAAGGAAAAATTCTCTCCGGGACATAATTTGCCATAGCCTGGACGCCTTTTAATAGGCGTACCTAGGTTGGTAGATCCAAAGAAAACATGTGCCAATGGGGTTACATTGCCATAAAACATCGGCGATTAAGGCGTGTCAATCCAAGGTATGGCCCATTTATCTGCATGTCCCTCTTGTCCAGTCTCCTGTTCCCTTCAGGAGTTGTATGAAGCTTCAGCTAAAGCGGTGAGCGTTGCCCAATTTCAGGCCGATAAAATTTAATTCTTACCATCCACCCGATAAGAAATAGAAGACAATAAATACATTTTTTTTTCTTTCAATATTTTTTAATGTGTCTCGCTTACCTAACATGGTTAAAGTCAGACCTGAGTTATATAATCTTGACGTTATTCGCCTAAATGGAAAACTGAAAACATTAAACGTCTTTATAACCTCTTATGTTATTAAAACATTAAAATTACCTTTACCATCTGGAAATTAAGACCCTTTACAGAGATAAATCAAAAACTTCCCGTGAGCCGGGACCAAGAAATCTGATTTATTGCGAATTTTCATTGAAACTTTTACAGTATGAAAATTTAAGACGTGCCTGTTAAACTCAATTGAGGATTATTTACTTAATTTCTTTGCTAAGAGTACACAGAACTGTTAAGTAAGATTATGAAATAAGGTTTCGAGGATTCTAAGCGATAAATTAAGCTACCTTACTTAAAAAATGATATGGTTGGTAGAAAGATCATTGGTCCCTTAGCTTCTCAAATTAGGAATTATTGTCCTGCCGTTGGTGAAATTCCTGCCTAGGCAGCCAATTTAAATGGAGATTAGCCATATGGACATATTATACATAAATCCATTCCCTCCCGTTCATGATCCGATGAGACCGATAGCAACATGCGCGGAAAGAATCAATTACAGGACCGATTTGAGTTTATTTTGATTTCGATGTATGCACCTATGATGTGCTCCGTAAGAACGGAATGTAGATTCTAGCTAAGTTAAGGCATTTTATCATATTTGGATAAGCGTGATATACTTAGTCGGAGTAATTTTCTAGGGCGAGCCAAAGTCACTGACATAGCCCGAAAAACATGAACATGATGATGATGATGATTTTCTAGTACTATTTTATGTCTGTAATAAGTTATCTAGGATTATTTTTTTGCAAGATGCCAAATTGATGACTTGCACAGTTAAACGCAGATTTAAACCAGTGTCATATCGCTAATATAATCTAAGAATAATAAGCGATACAGTAAGCTACCTGACTTAAAAAATGATATGGTTGGTGGAAAGATCATTGGTCCCTTAGCTTCTCAAATTAGGAATTATTGTCCTGCCCTCGGTGAAATTCCTGCCTAGGCAGCCAATTTAAATAGAGACTAGCCAAATGAACATATTATACATAAATCCATTCCCTCCCGTTCATAATCCGATGAGACCGATAGCAACATGCGCGGAAAGAATCAGGTACAGGACCGACGACTGATTTGATTTTATGTTAATTTCGATATATGCACTTTTGATGTGCTCCGTAAGAACGGAATGTAGATTCTAGTTAAATTGCCGTATTTTAACATATTTGGATCAGCGTGATATATGTAAAATATTATATGTATTATTGTCCATACCTTCGGCGACAATAATACATATAATATTTTACATAGTTGTGATAAAAGTTTCCGGTTATGTGTGTTGGAACAATTAGAAATATTAAAATATCGCAATAATAGTTTTGCATTGTTGAATGACCAAATAAATTTAGTTTCATCTCCTTTATTACGAATATTTGGGGGTAGTTAGAAATAATTGTCCATGCGGTTGGTAGTATATAAAACAGCGCTCGCTTTGTTGACTTTCAGTCACCTTCGAGCACTCGACGAGTTAGCGGCCCTTGCGAATGGTCCGTGGAGGACTGAAACACGTGTTGGGTATGGTACTGGCGCATGTAATTTGCTTTTTTATATTGTCCTTCTTGCATGTGCACATTTTTGCGGGCGGGAGGGCGGTGCAAATTGCATCCCGGCATGATTAAACTGACAATTAGCGGAATTAACACTACATATTGATTTTGTATTTTGATAGTTATGGATTTCCGCAAAGTAACGCCTGATTCCATTACTTATTTAATAATATCTTGGACAATGTCACACAGATCATCCTATCCCCAAACTATGGGTACCAGGCGACGATATACATACTTATATATATAGATAAATACTTATATATAAAATATATATAGAAAAAATCCATGACTCAGAAACAAATATTCGTGCTCATCACACACAAATATTTGCACTTACCGGGATTCGAACCCAGGACCACCAGCTTCGTAGGCAGAAGCACTACCAACTAGGCTACGGTGACCGTGAACACGATGATGATGATGATTTTCTAGTACTATTTTATGTCTGTAATAAGTTATCTAGGATTATTTATTTCGAGATGCCAAATTGATGTCTTGCACAGTTAAACGCAGATTTAAACCAGTGCCATATCGCTAGTATGATATACTTGTAATTAAGCGATAGAGATGATACATTTTTGAATTTCAAATCTTACAAAAATGAAATGCAAATGCTGGCTGAAAAGTATAATAATGAATCCAAAACAATAGAACATTGGAACCAATTAACAGGAGTGAATCAATAGTGGAGCAAGGTCTGGGATTAGGGTTAACAGTATCTACACAAAACAATATTAGACATGGCACAATACTGTTCTCGGATGATATGGGTAAGGGCCTCGGTACCTTGTATGGTATTAATAGGCTGAGGTATTCCTTTGTCAACTATTGTATGCCAGGAGTCCATTATACAGATATCATAGACAATTTAATTAAGAACAAACACTGAGACATATCCTGTATAAATAACTCTGATGGTGGGTAATTATAGGAACTTAAGGAAAAAAGATATTACACATAAGTTTCAGAGATCTTTTAAAAGATATGTATAAAAATGCATTTTTTTATATTAATAGATACCTATTACTTTACTTACATTATATTAGACATGGTTAATGTAATTTTAAGAAAATTTAACATAAAAATCGAAGGCTGTAAATCAGTAACTCTTTCTTTACAAAGTTTTGTAAAAATAACTAAATTATATAGGTATATTATAAAAAAATTGCCGCTATGTATTAACAAATTGAGATCACTGTTATAGAATCTAATATAACTACCTATATAAATAAGAAAACTAAATATAAAGCACTGACGTTATCTGAAACTGTTTAATTTAGAATCCTTATCTATTACTCTCCAGTAATGGCAACAATTTTTTTATAGTCTCATTCTTCAGAATCACAAAAAAAGAAATAAAAAGTTTAGATTTTTATAATCGAAGTTCCTAAAAGCAAAAGCATTTCTTGAATTTAGTTAAAAGTCATCACCTATAGGAATAGGTACCTGAATGTACAGACGCCAGCACATCCAGCTACCCCTAATTTGTCAAATTTCGTTTATAGATTTTCAACTTTATCACATAAGCATAAGGTTCACTTTCAATTGGGGAAATTTGACAGATTGGGGTAGCTTGATGTGCTGGCGTCTGTCCCCAATGTACGAAGATAATCTATGGAATTATTAATAATTGCTGCCGTTAATGCTGGATAATAGAAAAGGATTAAGGAGGGTAACAGGATAAAGGTTTCAGTTACGACAACGGAAAATGGTATTATATTTCTTTTTAGATTTTATTTTCCTTTTTTTTTGTTTTCTGCTATATTTCTGATAACAAATATAACACCAGTTTTTATCTAACCTATATAGCCAGGTATATTAGATTTTATAAATGTAACTTTGATCTCAATTTGGTATTGCGTGGAATTCATTTCTTTGCTTGTTATTTTAAAATAGGTGTGAGTAAACTTGCCAATTTAATATTATATTTTTACAGAAATTTATGTAGAAAAAAAATCCAGAGAAGAATGTTCATATTTATTTTTACAAGCCTTTGCAAAGAAATAGCTACTTATTTACTGCTTTCGATTTTTTAAAGAGTATATTTCTTAATTACTTTTTTTTTGTGAAGTGAATCTTGTGTTATAAGGCCTAAGGAGTCTTTGTTTTTTTATAGGTAAATAAATATGTGTTAATTATTCTTACGTTTTAAAACAAAATATTGTTTTATTCCTACGCTGCAAACCCTAGATCTAATATGAGCTGCTTATATTAACAGTAGTAACTTATAACTTACTACTGTTATTCTAAGCAATTGCTACTGCAGTCTAACAACAACGAAAAAATCCGTCATTTAAAACGATATACAAGTATATTATGCTATCAATATAATTATCCTTCATTGACAATACGCGTTTCAGTGCCTGCATTTATGAAAAATTATACGACGAAATTAAATAAAGTTTGCGCACTTTCTATTTGCATTTCTATACAAATTTGTGTTATCTGAATTTATACGTTTACGTTACGAGAATTTAACGTTAGTTCGAAATACTATAAATAAATATAGAAGAAAGTGAATTGCATAACGTAAATAGTAGGAAATATAATGACTAGTGTATCAAAAACTAAATGTTATTTCTAAATGTTTTCATATAAGCCGTATATTTAAATAATTAAGTATATGCATGTAGAAATAATTATCTATATTACTTGGGAAGCTGTTGAATGCGGGCGGCGCAGAACCGGCTATTGTGGAGATCTTTGGAGTGAGGTCTTTGTCCAGCTGTGGACGTCTTTCGGCTGATATGATGATGATTACTCCAACTATGTTCTGACTGAGAGGTGTGCAAAGATTGTGACAAATGGAAATCTGTTGTCTCTGCGTACCCCTCTGGGAAGCATGCGTGAGTCTAAGTATGTACAACATATGTATGTTTGTTCGGACTATTTACAAGCGATTGTCTAAAGTCTGTGTGAATAACCCCTCCATCTACGTAATAAACCTTTTATTATATATATTTTTAATCTATATGTATCGTAAAATGTTCCAAATAAAATCGAAACACGGCTATTAAATACTAAACATTTAACGACGACACAGCTTTGTCAATGATAGGCAATTATTTCGTCAATAACTTTTATCGGCGCTCACATAACATGTGTTTTACGACGCTGTGTCGTATTTTTTTATACAATATGAAACATATATAAAAATAGCTGTATACCCCGCGGTTTTACCCGCGTTAAACTTTATAAATTATAACCTATGTGTTAATCCAGGGTGTCAGCTAACTCCTTACCAATATTAAAATCGCTGCAGCCGTTTAGACGTGAAGAAGTAACAAACATACACACTCACACAGTCACACACTCACAAGCTTTCGCCTGTTTAATATTAGTGTGATATGTTAATCCAGGGTCTCAGCTATCTCCATATCAAATATAATTATAATCGCTCCAGCCGTTTAGACGTAACAAACTTACACACTCACAAACTTTCAGCTTTATAAGTGTGATAAATAATGTTTTAGAATAATAGGCAAACTTCATCATCATCTTCATCATCGTAACATGGCAAAAGCCTCCCCCAAGAATCATCTTGGGGGATATACCATAATCGCCACGCTTCGTAGACGGATAGGCGATCGCAGCATGATGCTAATAGTACTCAGAGAGACACTGCTGCCTTTCTTCTGGCAGACACTCCCTGGGGTCGACTTCTACGCCCCCCACGGGACGAGGTGATGATATTCTGTAGTCGTCGTAGTCACACCGTAGGAAAACTTCATAGGATTAAGGAAATTTAGGATTTTTTTATAACAATAATGTATGTTCATTATTATGTAACTTGCCGTAGTATTATGTATTAGCCGTGTGGTTTCCGGCCTAGAAATAATAATAGGGCCACCCCGTACCGTTCCGTGGGTGTCGTAAAAGGCGACTAATACATCTATTTGAGTAACTAGACAGATGAAACTTGCTGCATGTAACATTATGAACGAAAATCATTAAATAAATTACAAATACAATTTTGAATACCTACCTTTCAAAGTCCCACTAAACTTTAATTAAACATTGTAACATAATATTAAAATAGATATCACAATACAATAACTTAGTGACCAAGATATCCTATAATGAGTTTTTTCAAGTTGTTTACAGACATACAAGTATTGATACTATTTATTTTCAAGAGGTTTGATAGTATTCTAAGGGGTCATTTTACTTTATATACCTAGTTGGTAGTTGTATGATAAGGGGGAATGAATATTATGAGAATATCTAGACAATAATTAAAAAGAAAATAATTCATAACATTAAGTAACTGAACAAGTGTCTGAACAAGGCCTTAAAAAATAATGTTTGGATCAACTTAATCTATTCACCAGGTAGTCGGGCAGCGGCGCCCCTTGTGTACTACCACTTACCTACTAGGGTCGCCAACTCGCATACCTAGTGCAGTGACTACGGCAAACCCCTCCAAATGGCTACGTTATAGAAAACTTTGGGCGAGGCCTATGTCCTGCTGTGGACGTTATCAAGCTGATGATGTGATTATGTTATAATTCCATCACACTAATATTATACAGGTGAAAGTTTGTGAGTGTGTATGTTTGTTACTTTTTAACGTCTAAACGGGTGGAGCGAATTCAATAAAATTTGGCATAGAGTTAGTTGTCACCCTGGATTAACACATAGGCTATACTTTATAACGTTTAATGCGGGTAATACTGCGGGGCACAGCTAGTCATTCCATAACATACAGACTTTTTGGTCTCTATCAAAACACATTTTGGTTGGGCCTGCGATTGGACTTCTTTCATTATTTATTGTATTCGCAGTGATTACCCTGAAGACAGTGATATTCAAGCCGCCCAGTAGACCTGATACATGGCTTGTGCTCAGCCGCTTAACGCTCTCTCCTAAGCACGAATATGTTCAAAAATTAGACCATCTATAGACAAACGTACACGTACCCTACTTCGCCGATCTCTTACGGACTGATGAGTGCACCTAGTTACGACTCTCAAAGGTGTGAATCTACTGTTGATTGACCAAGATTTTCTTATACATACATTCAAGCGGAGACAATATAACAGTTGTCGTCAGTGAGCTTGCCAAATTGCACAATCTAAAGGTGCCACTCTTACATATACTGAATAAATATGTTATTAAAAATTCACAGCTCTTTAACTTATTATAACGATCCCAAAACTTAGGGTTCGTGGCATTCATACCTAGATACTCTCACCGGTTCGTAAGCGGTTAAGCAACTAGGCTCGCGGTCAGTCCATAGATGGGTGACCACCAGAGTGATTTCTGAGCGTCTCCGTGCATCGGAGGGCACTTTAAGCTGTCGGTCCCGGAGGCATTAGACAGCAGTCGTTAAGCTATGTCAGAGGCGTAATAGGCGGCTTGAATAACTCCGACACTAGGGTTAACCACTGCCCATAAGATAAGTAAGTAAGAATCTACATATAAATTTCAATCGGAAAGATGGATACCGCCTCTCACCATCTTAGAATCCTGTAATCACGAAGTGCCATCGTCGCGTACCAATGTAGTCCGCCTGGGTGCAGGCTGATGTCATTAGTGTTGTGTGTAGACATACTGACAGTTCCGTACACGAAAATAAGGAAAAATATCAAGACCATGCGAGGGTAGATACCGAAACCCGAGCTTCACGGAGACCACCATGCCGAGCCACACCAGTCGACCCGTGACCACGGCTGGTGCAATCCATACCGAAACGCCGGGTAACCTAAAGGTAATGATTTGCCTTAAATTGCGATTAAGACCCGTGTCCACATTATACAAAATAATAATAATATCTAATGACAATGGTCACACAGATCTTCCTAGCCCCAAACTAAGCAAAGCTTGTACTATGGGTACCAGGCGACGATATACATACTTATATAGATAGACAAATACTTAAATATTCGTGCTCATCACACAAATATTTGCACTTACCGGGATTCGAACCCAGGACCGCCAGCTTTGTAGGCAGGAGCACTACCAACTAGGCTACGGTGACCGTCAGATAAAAGAAAGTATTGTGAATCAAGGACCAAGAATGACCTTCTGAAGGTGCTTTTTAGTTTATTTTTCGTGACAAAAACTACTACGTTATAAAAAAGTGTGCCTTTAACTTTTTATGTTTATCAACTAACCCATAACGGAGCCTTGAATAGCGCCTCGCCTTATTACCTTGTTTACTTTAAGAGATATCGTAGCCAAATTAAAGTACCAATTGGAAGAAGGGCATAACGCCGCGCAATAACACTTCGATATTGATTCTAATTTCTTTATGACTTGATACACTTTTAAGGTGACACATCCTACTTCCTTCCAACTAATATTTTAAATGCGAAAGTTTGTGAGTGTGGATGTATGGGTGTTTTTTACTCTTTCACGCAAATACTACCGAACGGATTTTGATGAAACTTTGTAGTAATATAGTCTACTAGCTGTGCCCCACGGTTCCACCCGCGTTAAACTTTATAAATTATAGCCTATGTGTTATTCTGATGTATAAGCTATATTATTGTAAAGTTTTATTAAAATCCATTCAGTAGTTTTTACGTGAAAGAGTTACAAACATCCATCCATACTTACAAACTTTCGCGTTTATAATATTAAGTAGGATAAATTGAAATAACACATAAGTTATAATATATAAAGTTTAAAAAACGCGGGTATAACCGCGGGTCATAGCTAACATTACAATTAAATAACATTCTTGGGATATTACCGCGACTAATCATTATTTTTTACTATGTTATATTATGTTTGGATCATATGTCATTGGCCATGGTCACGCAATCAATATTCCATATGACTTTATTGACATTCATTTATCAATAGCGACAGTTTATTCTTTGGTGAGGTTTCTTTCTTGAGCTTGTATACTACTCTGTCAAGAAAGTACCGGAAAAAGATCAATAATATACAAAATGTTTGTTCCAAATTTATTTTATCACCTTCAAAGTATGCTCCTTCAGAAACAATACACTTACGCCAACGAATAATCCATTCATCAAAACATTTTTTAAACGCTGCTTTTGGGAATTGAGATCATTTCTCGCCGCGAATTCTCCTTTATGTCTTCTAGCGATTGAAAACGGGTACCACGAAGTGGTAATTTGAGTTTAGGAAAAAGAAAGAAGTCAACTGGAGCCATATCTGGTGAATATGGTGGTTGCTGGATGGTATTTGTTGAGTGTTTGGTCAAAAATTCGTTCACAATGATGACCTTGTGCGAAGGCGCATTATCGTGGTGCAAAATCCAACACAAATCTGGCCTTTTTCGTCGAATTTGCTCTCTTAAACGCCGCATAACGCTCAAATAATATTCTTTATTTACCGTTCGACCTTCCGGAAAGAATTAAGAGTGCACAACACCGCGATAGTCAAAGAAAACAGTCAACATGACTTTGACTTTTGATCAACTTTGGCGTGGTTTTTTCGGTTTCGGTTCAGTTGGAAGGCGCCACTCCGAAGCTTGTTGACTAGTTTGCATGTCAAACTCGTAAACCCACGTCTCGTCACCAGTAACAGTGCGTTTCATGAATGTTGGGTCGGAATTGACTCGTTCTACCATGTCCTCAGCTACTTTCATGCGATTGAGTTTTGGAGATAATTCAAACCTTTTGGGACTAGCCGAGCGGCAACATGTTTGATACCCAAATGATTAGTTAAAATGGTACGAATGGACTCGTGAGATACAGAAAGTTCGGCGGCTATCTCTCTCAGAGTTGAATGAGGATTTTCAGTCACTATTTCCTTCACTTTTGCGATGTTAACTTCAGTTGCAGACGTTGATGGCCTAATCTTTCATCACATCTCGACCGCTTTTGAACGCTTTGAACCACTCATAAGCACGAGTTTTTGATAAAGTGGATTCACCGTAAGCCTTTTGTAACATTTTCAGTGACTCCGAACACGAAATTCCATTAGCGATGCAAAATTTAAGACAAACACTTTGTTCGATATTTTTGTCCATTATGAAATTTGCAAAACACACTATATATGATATTACTAAAACCAGCACTGTATTTAATATAAATAACAGATGCAACTCAAACTCCGCGCCAAAATGGAAAACAGTTGTGCCAATCTAACAACAACAAAAAGAACAAAAATTTGAATTAGGAACCATAAACAAATCATCCATTCCCGATACTTTTTTGACTGAATTTATGTACTTGTATGCTTTGTGGTAGGATCTAGAATCATCTGGATATATTTCACAAAGCGCCATGATTACTGTCCCTTTGCAAATGAGAGCGGAGAATTCATATTGATACCAATATTGTCACATCCATACGGATGTGACAATTTCTACAATAGTTCGTATATCCAACTTATTCTGATTCTTTGTTGCGATAAAGAAGCATTTGTCACGCTCAAGAATTAGAAATAAGGTATTTACCTGCATTGTAGAAATTAACACATCCATACCCCTTGATGAACTTTCAACATATTACATCGCTAATAAGTATACTTAGCCTATTATAAATAATAAAATAAAAAAGGTTTTTATTCACGTAGACTTTAAAAAAGCGCTTGTAAATAGTCAGAACATGTTCGTAGTAATATATAATTAATTTATAATAATTATTTCTAGGTACATATAGATATTTAGGTACACGGATTGTAGGAATGTATAAGATTTATTTTATAATAGTAACGATATTTAGCTAACTTAAATTAAGTTATTGTCAAGGATCATGTGTAGGTTTAACTATCTAAATTTTAAATTTTAGCTATATTCTTACTACATATTGTCTGGATGGTTCTGTCTATATTAAGGTACGAATTAAATGTTATTATTATGGCGGACCTTGTGTTTATAACGACGGTCGCGCTTTAATGCTACCATGCTATTGGTAAGCAATTGCCTTAGCCTATGGTTTCACAAATTTCGACCACCCGCTCTCATCTGCAAAGGAACAGTAATATTGGCGCTTTAAATCTGAGAGTGAAAATTATCTAGGTTCTAGATCCTACTACCAAGTATACTAGGTCTGGTTGGCTGTAAAAACAGAAATTTTTTATTATACCCTTGGTCCCTGTTCTACTTCTGGTGGATCAAAAATCATTAAGATGAGAGAGACCAATGATCTTGTGCGGGTCACTGGAAACTGTTGGATGCGAAGAGCGCAAGGCCAGCAATTGTGGAGATATTTGGGGGAGGCCTTCGTCCAGCTGTGGACGTCTTTCGGCTGATATGATGATGGTAAAATTCTTATTTATATAGTATTTACTTCGAGCATTTATCCAAATACTCGAAGAGTATTATTTGGTAAAAGTAAATATATTGATTTACTGTACTTTACATATTTATTTCAACTAATTAGTAACAATATTGCGTTGGCTAGGAAAAGGAAGTAATTAGATGTTACCTTATTTCTTGTTAATGGAGGAAGTTAATTATCTTGAATCCTTGATTTAAAAAAACTAGTCTCCCAAAAAAATGTAAACAGAGAGGCAGTATTTTTGATACATTATCATACGGAGCTACAAAAAACGACTCTCAAAACTGTAGAAAGATTCCGAACTGTATAACATTAGCATAGTAATTCTATGACCTTTTCCACTTCGTTTTGACACCTAGCAACGGAATTACTCGACAGCCAGATCCTGCGGAGGGGAGAAAGGAAGCTATGGAGGCATATTGCTAGTATATAATATTGAGTTAATTTCTTCTAGAATGTGATGTGTGGTTGTATTAAATTTAAATCCTTGTTGTTGATCTGTGTGAGAGAGATCTTTAACAAACAATCCGGTTAACCCTTGAAAGTTTTTGAATTCATATATTCCGTAAAAAAAATTATGGGAATCGTCATATTTTACCCTAAATCGATTCAGTAAACGATTCTGAACAAAATATTTTCAGGATGTCCGTTGATTTAAGTTACATGTTGTATATTGTAAATATTATGGTATCGTTTCATTTTTTTAATAATTATTTATTTATAGACATAAGAACTACGTGAACCAC
This sequence comes from Pseudoips prasinana, assembly GCA_951640165.1. NCBI lineage: Eukaryota > Metazoa > Arthropoda > Insecta > Lepidoptera > Nolidae > Pseudoips > Pseudoips prasinana. The sequence goes on from OX621254.1 coordinate 15,851,601, forward strand.
ATTCTTGTTTCTCGTAAATAAATATATTTTGTAGACTATTCTCTAATATCATACTGTATGGAATTAACATTGTAATTTTATGGCTTTTTCCTTTTCGGGTCGGCTCCTAGCAACGGGGGATGAAAATCCGGCGAAGGGGGGAAAGGCGTCCATGGGGCGTTTACCTCTCCTTGAATTTAATACAACCTGAAATTTGTGTATAATATTGAGGTTTAGGATCAATCTTCAGAAAGTTTTAATTAATGAATTTATTCGAGTAATGAATTTAAGCTTAATAGTCGTTTCGAAATTTAAAGTACCGTCTTAAGTCTTACCTTTAACATTATGGGGAGGACATCAATGGTTTTAAGTTTTATTATTTGCACTTAGTTCCTACTTTTACACGCATCCGTCTGCACAACTCAATAAAATCAAATAAAAAAGGTTTTCATTCACGTAGACATTGAAAAAGCACTTTTAAATAATCAGAACATGTTGTGATACTTAGTATAGTAGAGTTAAGTATACGTAATTATTTCTAGGTACATATCAATATTTAGGTACGCGGAAAATTTTGTAATAGTTTTGATATAATTATTTAGCTAGCTTATAAATATCAAGTTATCGTCAAAGAGATAATTTTTAGGTTTAACTTTCGAGATTTATAGTTTTAGATATATTTTACTACATCTTGTCTGAATGGTTCTGTCTATATTAAGGTAAGAATTCAATATTATTATAGCGGACCTTATGTTTATAACGACGGTCCGCTTTAATGTTACCACCGGATACAATGCGCACCAACTGAGAAGACCCAGCAAAAGAAAGTCAGCCGGTTCACCTACTAGCCGTTTACATTTTATAATGAGAATCACGTTCAATAAATAAGCAAGCAAACAGTTCGATTGGTTGTAAACGGTTGTTACCTATGGACGCTTGCAATACGTGGATTCTCAATTACGCGTTAATGACCCATGCCCCTACAAGCTGTAAACCTTAAATTTGTACTTACTTCGAGACCCCAAGTTATACACTCTATGCAGGTGTGGTGCAGCGGTTGCGGTATTCGCCTGGCTACGACCTTGATAACTTCATTTTTAAGGTTCGGTCCTCTCACGGGAGAACTATTTATGTGACCTATAAAAATTATTATTCTTATCCTTTATTGCACACAGAAACATACATTTAAGTTAAATTTTACGATAAAAAGTCATGTACATAGGCGAGCTTAATTCATTAATGAATTTTCTTTCAGCAAATCATTAGGAGAGTTAAATTGTTATATAATGGGTACAAGCCATAGACAACTAAATAATAAATTAAAAATATTGATAAAATACACACAAAAAAATGTGAGCCGTCACGGGACGCCTGGCAGATGTGAAACATCGACATTATTTTGTAAAAGTAATATGCAAAAAAGAACATATTGTGATAGGAACTAAATATGTCATAATGATAAAATAAAAGTCGATTGCGCGTGCGCCACGGCATGCGTCGCCACGCCAGAAATCTGTTTTACGTGCGGCTATAGATGTTTCACATCAATATTACATACGATATCTACCTAATAAACAAGGTAAAACTTGGATAAAATGTGGATGTAACCAAGGAATTAAAGCTTAATGTCCTTATGAAACTGGACTTAGGACCGGTATGAGCATCTAGCCATGAGTCTTGTCTTTGTAAAGCAAATATTCGAGTCTAGAGTTTTTCTACACTATATGATAAACAACTTTTCTTTAGCCCTTATAACAAAACTTTCTTTGGTATGACGATACATTTCCACACAAAATGTCGCGTGGTTTAAGTCTCAATCTTGGAAAACGCAAGCCACGGTGAGTGGCGACTCTTTTGTGTGGAAGCACTTAGAGGTCAATGGGTACTTGGGCAATTCGGGTCGCTTAAACAACTTGTAACATAATGTGCAAAACTTAAGAAACTTAATCTTCACACCAGTGTCTCAGAGTTAGTTCTTTTTAATTAAAACTGATTTCTTACGTCATCGCGTCATTGCTTAGTAGTTTCTTGATCAAGTTTGTCAAGAAACGGCTTAAAAAGGGCGTAGTAAATAGTAAAAAAAATCGTATTATATTTAGTCAAAACAATCATCATCATCATATCAGCCGAAATACGCCCACTGCTGGACAAAGATCTCCACAATTGTACATCTTGCGCTACCCTTATCGCTCCCAGCGACCCTCACAAGATCATCGGTCCATCCTGTAGGGGGCTTGCCCACGCTGCGTCTTCCGGTTCGTAGTCAGAACAATATTTGTACTGAATAAATAACTATAATTTTGTACAAATTTTGTTATTAACGTTTCCAGTATATGAGCGTTCAATTAAAACGCTTTGTACCACGTTTCCCCAAAAAAATAACTAAAATAAATAATCAGTCTCATTAAAATAAACTTTCTTTTCAAAGTGTAACTTAAAGTAGGTACCTAAGTTTTGGTTAAAATTCCCACAAAAACACTAATTAGGCAATGGGCAGCGTTTTAACTAGAAATCGAAGTAAGTTCATAAGCTCCAAGCCTTTGATCAAAGGAACTTTTCACGCGTACTCAACAAACGAACAGTATAATGCGGAGCCTAAAATTACCATATTATTGCGCAATAGGGCTCATTGAAAACCAGCTAAGTGCGAGGCTGACCCCACACAAAGGTTCCATACTGTCATACAAGATTTAACACAATACAAATAATATTAATTAATGTTGTCCCGACCGAATTTCGGCGACGGTGGCCAGTCTCAATGGAGGCTAGCCAATTGCGCAGGACATATTATAGTGCACAAGTGTGTGCGCAAACACAGGGGCACTTTCTATTCCATCACTCTCATGATCCGATGGGACCACTAGCGACACGACCGCAAAGAGGTCAGATCAGGACCGACGGCTTTACGTGTTCTCCGCAGCACGGGGGTGTAATACCCCCAACTCCCACACTTAGGGCTGATACTGAAAAAAATATTTTTACGAAAAAATCCCTAAATCGCTTTTTGGCCCGACCCGGGCTTCGAACCCAGAACCACATTACCTCTGGTTGAACAGGCTACCGCTAGACCAACGAGGCAGTCACAAGTAATGTAAATAGTGGAAGAAACTTAGGGAGCGCTATCTATACATATAATAAAATCATAGGGAAGTCAAAACTGTACATTGAATATTTTTTTAAATGATACTTGGGGAATGATCTACAATCGATATCGTAGCCAAAAATATAGTTTTTAGAATTTTTGTCTGTTTATCTGTTTGTCTGTATGTATGTCCGGGCTAAACTCAAAAAGTACTGCATGTATTTACTTCAAATTTTGCATGAATATTACTAAAAGGTCGGGTCAACATATAGGCTACATATTATCACGCTATCACCTACGGAAGAGGACCTGTGATAATTTATAAAGTTTAACGCGGGTGAAACCGCGGGGCACAGCTAGTAACCAATACAACTGAACAAATTAATAGAAATCATTTTATGTAATTTATTTTTATATAATCATCATCATCATCAACCTGATATCGATTCTATAATGTTCTTTTGGAGGGGTTTGCCTTAGTCACCGCGATTGGCATACGACTTGGTGACCGCAGTTAGGTGGCAGCTGGTACACAGGTGACGCTTTTCCCGACTACCTGCTATATCTCTTAATCGCTTTTACAACACCTAGATGATATGGGGTGACCCTGTTCATGAATGATCAGCTCATCTACTAGCTTTTTATAATTTATATGAAATATTAGAAAATATATATCTTTCCATACAAAATTCCATTAGCTAATCTTGGAAGCTAAGTTATTCTTGTATGGGAACTTACTCTTCTTTTTGTTTTGTGTATGTGATCAGTTTCATAGGCTAATAACTCTCCTTAAGTTCATCATCATCATGTCAGCCAAATAACGTGCACTGCACTGCAAATTTCCACAGGGATTAGAGTCCCTAGTGCGGGCGTTGTCTTAAAATAAAAAAAGTTAAAAAAAGGAGTTGTCCATCATTTGGACGGATATACCAAAGGGATAGGGATAAACGCCACACTTGGTAGACGCGATGGCGATCGCAGTATGATGGTCATAGTACACAGAGAAACGCTACTGCTCATCATGTCAGCCAAAGTACGTCCACTGCTGGATAAAAGCCTCTCCAAAGAATGGGGGGATATGCCATAATCGCCATGCTAGGCAGACGGGTTTTCGATCGCAGTAAGATGGTCATAGTACAAAGAGAAACGCTGCTGCCTGCTCTCTGGGAAATATTCCCTCAGGCTGACTTCTACGCCACCCACGGGCGGTGGTGATATTCTTTGTTGACAGCCACACAGCATATTTCCTTTAGTTACGTTATATCACTATTTATCTTACAGCTTGTATACAACATTGAAATTGTTCGGGTCGAGCAAAAAAAGATAGTACCTATATCTGGCCTGAGTAAAGGGTGCAAGCGTAAGGCGAAGACCTCGCAGAATATTCTCTGATTACATCTGAGACGTTCTAAAGAAAACCAGGGCCTCTACCGGCTAAGTCGCTAGAATGAAATACCTTCTGAAATTTATTCAGCACTTCGGTATTTACATACACTTGTACTTGTCAAGCTCTCAATGTAATACATTAATTAGTCCGTCCGTGCGGTCTGTTTCGTCACATATATTTTTAATATCCTTAAATATATACATATAATAAAATCGTAGGAAAGTCAAAACTGTACATTGAATATTTATTAAAAAGGATATTTGGGGCGTGATCTACAATCGAAGTCGAAGCCAAAAATATAGTTTTTGGAATTTTTGTCTGTGTGTCTGTTTGTCTGTATGTATGTCCGGGCTAAACTCAAAAAGTACAGCATGGATTTACTTCAAATTCTGCATGAATATTACTAAGAGGTCGGGTCAACATATAGGCTACATATTATAACGCTATCACCTACGGGGGTGGAGCTGTAATGATTTATAAAATTTAACGCGGGTAAAACCGCGGGGCACACACAGCTAGTAAATAATAAATGGCAAGTTACTAAGCTATTATTGTTACATGTAGCAATTGTATATTAAAATTAAAGAATTGAAAACAACGAGCAGTTGGCTAGCGCAAAAGGCTCTCAACCAGAGGCTTCATTTAAGCGACTAGTACCTGAGGGCACCCTTATGGGGTCACAGCTCAGGCGGCCGCTGAAGTAAAAAGATGAAATTTGAAATGTGGGTCAGATCACTTGCACGGGATTAACGATCACGTGTTAAGGGGGCAACGCGATCCTCGCCGTTGAGGTTCCTACCCTAGCTAGCCTGCGGCTTTCTCTAGCTACCTAGGTGGACGACCGGGAGAAGAAAGTCACAAAGCTAATCGGCTTCAACGCTAACAATCAATTCTGGACCATTTATGCTCATGGCGTCACATGTGCTCATGGAAGCCGATTTAACGATTGATTAAGTCATTTTTAATCTTTATTTATTTGAACGCCATTTAATTAATCGATGTTCGGCGCTTTAGCCGGTAGAGTCCCAGGTCACAATAACCCTACACCGGTGAGCATGTCTTGTCATTATAGAAAGTGAAAGAGGAAAAGAGGTGCGCAAAAATCGTGACAAATGGAAATCCGTTGTCTCTGCCTACTCCTCTGGGAAACAGACGTAAGAATGTATGTATGTATGAGTAAAAAAAAAATTACGCCATTTTATTTCCTATTTTGTTTTTATTATTTGTTGTAATAACGGCGATTGAGAATTTCATCTGATCAACTTTGACAGCACGTGTGGCGCAGCGGCTAAGACAGTCATCTCACCGCTTCGTGTCGCGGGTTCGAGTCCCGTGCCGGACAACAATTTGTGTGACCCATAAAGAAAGAAAGAAAGAAAGAAAGAAAATACATTTATTCAGTAAACGAGCACAGACAAGTTGTTCTGAATCTGGATGTAATTTGTGTCCGTCTATTATATGTTTCTAAAATGCCCCGAGACACATGTATTAGATTCACTAATGTAGGCGTAGTCTTTTAAAAAAATATATAGGCTTATGCAAAATAACCCGCCAGACGAACGTACAGCGGAAGCTTAATAATAAGGTTCCGTTGGTCCATAAAGCGTATAAAAAAGACGTGATGTAGATAGAAATCGTTTGATGTTCTTATTTCCTAACAACATTAAAGCTTTACCTAATTAATGTTTGAATATATTTACTTTGCTAACTATATAAAATACACACACAAAGCAAACACCCACTCGCTGGATATAACCGCTAGAAACAAAATTCTTGTTAACATGTACTAAGCTTTTCAAGGAAATATCCATTTTTGCGTTTGACGTTTCGTGTAATTCCCGCCCATTTTTCTTATTATTTTATTTATAAAGACAACGTCCGCACTAGTTAATTTTTAATCCCTGTGTCGCGGGGTACTTTATAAACATATAATGGACACAAATTACTCGTACGTCCAGATTCAGAACAACAATTTATGGGTCACACAAATAGTTGTCGCGGGGCCCCACAAACCCGCGCCACGAAGTGGCGAGGCAACTGTCTTAGCAGTTTCGCCACACGTGCAATAAACCAGCCAAGTACAAGACGAAGCGTGCAGTGAGGGTTCCGTACAGACTAGATAACTAGAAAAAAATTGTTCTTCCATCATGCGAATTGAATCTCGAATATATTTTAATAAAAAAATACAGTTTTCGGGCTTTAATTGTGGTAACGATTGCTTATTGTCAAATTTCATGAATCTAAAACAAACCTATGTACCTACAGTTTAGACTGCCTTGCGAGTGTTAAAATATGCGGCATAAACGGCAGTTATTTCTGATCACATCCACTTGGAAGTTTGATGTTTTTTATATCTTAAGAAGTTATTTAGTCGACTATTTGACAGTAACCTCGGTTTGGTTACTGGCAGGTCAGATGGCTCACACAACCGACACCCTCACAAAGATCCTTGAGAGATGACCACAAACCGGAAGACCACAAAGAATTCCTCAGCGCTGTCATTTAGAGCGGTTCTCCGAAGTCGCCGCGCTAGGATTTTTTATAATCGGGACTAGTCCCTCCCACTTACCCACCACTTCAACTCCTGTAAGCCAGGATCAACAGTGGCACACAATGAATTGACACTGAGCGGTGAGGCTCAAGCATGTCCCGGGGAATCGCTTTAACTGTTTTGGATCCCGCAACGAATTTAATCAGACAGGAACAAGTTAGAAAATGAATAGTTCTACTTAAGTATGTGAGCTAAGAATGTGAGTTGGCGACAACAGCTAGGTGCAGTGGCGGATTTGCAGCCTTGGCCGTTTTTCCATGGCCATTTGTCATACCAGTACGGATAAAATTAATAATGTTTAAAATTAAAATGTTGTTTTTAAAATTGAATGTATTTTCCGTATATGTGATGAAAATAAAATTATTTCTTTCTTTCTTATTTTACTTGGCCCCAGGACGTATGCCGCCCCTTTTTCAGCACCCTTTTTCGTAAAGACTGGCTATATATTACTTTATTGCTAACTTTGAAATTAAGAGAACGATTAAGCCTCCTGAGTGCTTACTGCTTTAAGCTACACATTCACTTATTAAATTGAGCGATTGTGCTGAACAAGGAACATATTCGGCTAAGGGTGAAATTTCCTTTATTTTAGCTTGCAGGCCCTTGTATATGCCTGCCATATTGGCTGAGTTGTCATAAGATTGCCCGCGGCAATTTGAAATTTCAGTGCCCAATTCAGTTAAATCAGCATCTGTCATTTGTTATGATTTATAACCTGTGTTTAGAATGAACTTGAGGAACCGTTCTACATGTGATCCATTAGGCAGGACATATCTGATGACATAAGTGGGCTGGTTTATTCGCTAGTCTTTTGTAAGAGATATATCCTGCGTACCAAATAAAAACTTTTAATAATAATTATATTACATACATATAATTATTATTACATGTAGTTTGCATTTGAGTCCTTCCTATTTTTTGTCAGGAATTTCCGCCCCTAATATCTGGCCGCCCTACGCCCGGGCCTATTGGGCCTTCGGGCAAATCCGCCACACGGCTCAAGAAAGAAAATACACAATTCACCTAAAAACCTTTATATTATTTGGTATGAACATTAATAAAAGGGAATTTTCCGCTGTCTCCAAAGGCGTACTTACAGTAATTCTGTTAAAATTAGTCACCAGCCCGCAGAAATAGCGAGATAAGGGAATAAATTGAATACAAATGCCGCTTCATTTAGACGCCAGCGAAACGTGGCGCAAAACCACAGTCGGATTTAGTTATCGCAACGCAAACTTGAGCAAATTTTGAATACGGCTTGATTTCGTAGAAACTGAGTCTTTATCACATAGTGAGTTACAGCGGTGTCTGTAATGTCTGTGTATCAATGGATATAATTGCTATACGAAAACAATCCTTAATATCTAAATAATAAGTTACAAATCTATATCTTAATAATTATCCAGTCGTAGCGGCGACTGTTCTACAGATAAGATTTACTTAGTTAAGACCTTAAAATAAATGGCGACTTCTATTGACACAGGAAACTTTCAGCTCGCGCGGGCGCTGTATTATGCCTTTAACATTATTCGCCGAAAGTATAAGGTGCTAACTACCACCTTGTGCTATTGGCGGCAAACACCCTGTGAGAGCAACTTTTGTTCTAATCATTGTCTCTCTAACTATTATTTGGGAAATTCATTATAATAGAGACCGCCTATGTGGTCCAGCCAATGTAATTGTAGCTTTACATCTAAAGAGTGGAATGCGGGTATCCACGTAATTCGAATCTCACACAGGATAACTTGCTTGTAAAGTAACCAATTAATATGTGGGTTAAATAGTCACAACATTACTGTGGCAGAGTCCGAAGAGGATTCCTATAAATCCTCAAGCAGCCCTCTTGAGACTCGACCAGTCACATAATTGATGAAAACGAGTAAGTATTAAGACTCAAACAAAATAACCGGTTAATATTTTCTTTTATTTAAATATAACCTCTACAAATCTGTATCACCGATGACTTTAATACACCATTTTTCGGATTATTGAAGACACATTACAAAAGTGGGATTAACTACTTGACCATGAGTACGTCGGCGCTTATGGATTCAAGACAGGTGCCAGAATGCCGTCAGTTCCATGAGCTATATATATAATAATATATAATTCTTAGTTTTATGTTGGTTACTTCATCATATCAGCCGAAAGACGTCCACTGCTGGACAAAGGCCTCCCTCAAAGATCTCCACAATTGCCGGTCTTGCGCTATCCGCATCCAGCGTTTTCCAGCGACCCGCACAAGATCATCGGTCCATCTTGTAGGGGGCCTGCCCACGCTGCGTCTTCCGGTTCGTGGTCGCCACTCGAGAACCTTTCTACCCCAGCGGCCGTCGGCTCTACGAGCTATGTGCCCTGCCCACTGCCACTTCAGCTTGGCAATTCTTAGGGCTATGTCGGTGACTTTGGTTCGCCTGCGGATCTCATCATTTCTGATTCGATCTCGCAGGGAAACTCTAAGCATAGCCCTTTCCATTGCTCTTTGGGTGACCTTGAGCCGCCTGATAAGGCCCATAGTTAGCGACCACGTCTCTGTTCCGTAAGTCATCACTGGCAACACACACTGGTCGAAGACTTTCGACTTGAGACACTGCGGTATTTGGGACGAGAAGATATTACGTAGCTTCCCGAACGCTGCCCAGCCGAGTTGGATTCTACGATTGACCTCCTTCTCGAAGTTGGACCTACCTAGTTGGATGGTCTGTCCTAGGTAAATATAGTTCTCTACAACTTCGAGTGCAGAGTCTCCAACCTTAACTAGAGTGGGTGCAACATGGATGTTTGACATAATTTTCGTCTTATCCATGTTCATTTTCAGACCCACTTGTTGAGAGACTCTGCTGAGGCCATCGAGCATTGTACCGAGGTCGTCAAGGGTCTCAGCCATGACTACTATATCGTCGGCAAATCGAAGGTGGGTGATGTACTCGCCATTGACATTGATGCCAAAGCCTTTCCAGTCCAGAAGCTTGAAGACATCTTCCAATGCAGCGGTGAACAGTTTCGGAGATATAACATCTCCCTGTCTCACACCTCGCTGCAAGTGGATAGGTTTCGAGTTCTGGTCCTGGAGTCGCACTGACATAGTGGCGTTTTCGTACAAACACTTTAACACCTCGATATACCGGTAGTCGATTTTGCACCTTTGGAGAGACCTCAGTACGGCCCAAGTTTCGATCGAATCGAAGGCTTTCTCATAGTCCACAAACGCCAAGCATAATGGCTGGTTATACTCTTCGGTCTTCTGTATAACCTGCCGCAGCGTAAGTATGTGGTCTATGGTACTAAAGCCTTTACGGAAACCGGCTTGTTCGGGAGGCTGGAAGTCGTCAAACCTGCGCGCGAGACGGTTCGTAATGACCCTCGAAAACAACTTGTAAACATGGCTCAGCAGTGTGATGGGTCTGTAATTCTTCAAGAGGGAGGTTGGTTACTTTGGCTCGGAAAAATCTATACCGGAAAGTCGAAATCAGCAGGATTTCAACTTTCCGGTATAGATTTTTCAGGAAAGCTTTGATTACAGGCTTCTCTCTTCATTGCTCTTGCAATGACCTTGAGCCTTCTTATACTTACTTACTTATCGTATGGGCAGTGGTAACCCAAGTGTCAGCATTGTTCAAGCCGCCCAATAGGCCTCTGACATGGCTTAACGACTGTTTTCTAATGACTACAACCGGGACCGACAGCTTAACGTACCCTCCAAAGCACGGAGACGCTTAGAAATTAAACCACTATGGTGGTTATCCATCTATGGATTGACCGCGAGCCTAGTTGCTTAACCTCGCTGATCGCTTACGGACCGGTGAGAGTATCTATGAGCGCCTCAAACAAAACAAAAGCCTTCTTATGAAGTCCATATTAAGCGTCCACGTCTCTGTTCCGTAAGTCATCACTGGCAACATAGACGGGTCGAAGAAATACCCTATTCAGAGATTGAGACTGCCGGCTAGGCAACTTGTGTCGCAACGTTCATGGGCTTATTAATTATTCAAAACATTCGATTGTTGTTTCTAAATGTTTGTTCCGGTTGCTAAACCCGGTTGGATAGATATTTATAGAAACTGTTCTTATATAATAATAGTTATTGTGTTTGGCAATTCTATGTATGTTTATGTACGCTGTGCTCTGGGGGGCGTAGAAATCGTCCGAGGGAATACTTACCAGAGAACAGGTAGCAGCGTTTTTCTGTGAACCATCAAACTGCGATCGCCAACCCGTCTGCTAAGCGTGGCGATTATGGCATATCGCCCCATTCCTTGGGAAGCTTTTGTCCATCAGTGGACGTACTTCGGCTGACATGATGATGATATGTGTGTATATACCTTGTTATGTTAAAGAGCATTGTGTAGATAAAATTTAAATAAGTCGTGTCAGAATTGCGGGTAGTAATTTTTTAGTTAACGGTTGTTAAGCGATAATAAATAATTATAAATATGACTCATAGTTTAAAATGATTGAAAAACTTTAAACGTAAAAGCTCCTTTTACCGCCAGTTTCAGCTGTCTTAGGATTCACTTAAAAAAAATAGATAGGTATATGCTGTTATGTTAGGAAAGATGATATAATTTATAATTAATCTCAACGAAGTATTTTTTGCAATTCAGGACTTAATTTTTATATTCAATTATACAATAGTTACTAAATAATTATATAATCCAAAAGAGTAGTTGATTCTATTACCAACACCTATAGAATGCGGCAAGATTCTATTACCGATTTTTCTACTTCTTTTACCGGCCGCTACGAAGTTGTCACTTCTTCTATACTATTATATTTTTATCTATACATATAATAAAATAGTAGGAAAGTCAAAACTGTATTTTGGATATTTTTTGAAAAGGATATTTGGGACGTGATCTACAATCGATATCGAAGCCAAAAATATAGTTTTCATAATTTTTGTCAGTTTGTCTGTTTGTCTGTATGTACGTCCGGGCCAAACTCAAAAAGTACTACACTTGAAATTTTGCATGAATATTACTCAGAGGTCAGGTCAACATATAGGCTACATATTATCACGCTATCACCTACGGGGGAGGAGCTGTGATAATTTATAAAGTTTACGCGGGTAAAACCGCGGGGTAGAGCTATATTTTAAGGTATTTATTATATAATAACATTTATTTTTAAATCTGGCATCGCTTTGCCTGACAGACCTTAAATAGGCTATATATTTATGAGTTTTATCAGCTTTCTAAGCGGCATTTGTCTGAAGTCTAACCCGCACCGGTTATCCTCCCAAATCTGGCGAAATTCAATTGTTTCGCTGTCAAGATCCGGGGTATCCGATGGGCGGATAAATCCGGCAGTAATCCCGGCTCACCGGCCAACAGCCACCACTTCAAAAACTGACGGTTTGTGGGATTTGCTATTTTTGTCGCAACTGTAGGACCTTTGTTTGATACTTTATACGAAAATAGCCGCGGGCGACAGTTTTATTTATACCTGGCTATGGCTGAAGTAGGCTAAAGATTTTTGCGTGTATTTATAAAAGGCATACGTGAATTTATACGCATAAATTCACTGGGTTTTAGATGGACTCTAAAAAGATCGAGAGAAAACCAAATGAGAATGATTTATAGAAACCATTATTTATAATAACCTCATAAGGTTATTTTTCAGAGAGTTCGTTGAGCAGTGTTAGTGTCGCTCAAATGTAAGAAAAAACCGGCCAAGTGCGACTCGGACTCGCGCACGAAGCATTCCGTTATCTATAAAAACAGCAAAAAAATCACGTTTTTAGTCCCCTTAAATATGGCGCACACAATTCCAACTGCTCTAAAACTGTTTTGTTGTATCTGGCCTGTTGGTCTAATGTTTAATTACATCTAATCTAAATCCTAATCTAAGCTAATCCAGAGGTCGTAGGTTCGATCCCCAGGGCAATTCTTTGGGTGATGAGCACGATTATCGTTGTGTCTGGGTGTAATCTAACTAAAATATCATACATATTTATTAGATTTAAGAAATATTATACTATTTTGCAATTAAATTTACCTATATAGAGACCCATTTATTTTTGATTTTTATTTAAGAAAAAATGTTTATAATAGGTCTTTACCTATGAAATTGCCGTTTTGTATGAAAAAATTTAAACGAATGTTTTTCATGAATTTTTTTATTTGTATTAATCGAAGTAATCACCCATGCAATCAATGCATCTTTGCCATCGCAGTGGCAGTTTATTGATGCCCTTCTTAAAGAAATCAGCTGGACGGGAGGCAACAAATTCTTCAAAGGCATTTTGTACTGCCTCTCGGGTATTGAATTTTTTTCCCGCCAAGAAGTTATCCAAATTCTGGAAAAAGTAGTAGTCTGTAGGCGCAAGGTCTGGTGAGTAGGGCGGATGACGGAGAGCTTCCAACCCCAGTTCTTGCAACTTGGAGACCGTCTGCTGTGCAGTATGAGGTCGCGCGTTGTCGTGCAGGAGCAGCGGAGACGAGCGATTGACCAATGCTGGTTGGAGATGCGCCAGCTTCTCCATCATTGTGCTCAGTTCTTCACAGTACACATCTGCAGTAATGCTCACCCCGTTTGGTAAGAAGCTGTGATGAATCACACCGGCGCTAGACCACCAAACAGTGACCATCACTTTTCTAGGGGTAAGTTTTCGTTTAGGGCATTGTTTAGGTGCTGAACCAGGATCCAACCAACTTGCTGAGCGCTTGCGGTTATCAAACAGAATCCATTTTTCATCGCAGGTAACAATGCGGTTCAAAATTCCTTCATTTGTGTGTCTGTTGAGCAGTGCAAGGCACGTCTCGACGCGTACTTCGCGCTGGCGATCATTGAGTTCGTGGGGCACCCATTTGTCAAGCTTTTTTACCTTGCCAATTTGACGCAAATGGACCAATATTGTTTTGACGCTAACGTCGAAAGCTGCTGCTAATTCAGCCGTAGATTGTGTATCATCAGCTTCCACAACCGCCTTTAATTCGTCATTGTCGACCAAAGTCTTCGGACGACCGCGAGGTTCATTTTTCAGGTCGAAATTTCCAGAACGGAAGCGAGCAAACCAATAACAGGTGGTGCGTTGGTTTGTAGTGTTAGCTCCGTAAACGTCGTTGATGTTGCGTGCCGCTTGTGCCGCGTTGCTGCCACGACGGTACTCATATTCCATAATTACTCGAATTTTTAACGTATCCATGATGACGAAAAAGATTGAAATGCGATGAAAATGTAACACTAATCAATAAAGAAATGACTACTTTTGGAAAAAAGAATCCATGTTTTTAAAATAAAATTAATTTGAAATTAGAATTCTTAGCCAAACAAAAATTATTTTGATTTGAAATGGCCAGTACTGCAGAACGGCAATTTCATAGGTAAAGACCTAATATTTGTGATGGATTTTGGCACCACGAGGTACACACGGCTACACATCAAGCTATACATTTCCAGTATAAGCTGATCTCGCGTTGTATAGGATTTCCATACAATTAGAGGTCAGCTTATATTGGAAATGTATAGCTTGATATGTAGCCGTGTGTACCTATAGCAGATGTTTAGGCATAAAAAGTTTGGAAATAGATATTTGAAATGAAATTGTCAGTTTTTAAAGAAAGAAAGATTAAGTGTGATCTTTTAATATAAACAATTAACAATAACACAAACAAAACAACATAGTATCTAAACCCTAAACATAAAAAAAAAACAATTAAAACCAGTGTGATTGGTATGCTAGTGTCACATCACTAATATCTTCGATCAATAATTATTGACGGTCACCGTAGCTTAGTTGGTAGTGATCCTGCCTACGAAGCTGGTGGTCCTGGGTTCGAATCCCGGTAAGTGCAAATATTTGTGTGATGAGCACGAATATTTGTTTCTGAGTCATGGATGTTTTCTATGTATTTAAGTATTTATCTATCTATATAAGTATGTATATCGTCGCCTGGTACCCATAGTACAAGCTTTGCTTAATTTGGGGCTAGGATGATCTGTGTGACATTGTCCCCAGATATTATTATTATTATTATTATTATTGATCACTAGACTAATATTAACTAATATGCGTTCCATATGACGTAAAAAATGGTAAACAAAGTTTGTTATATAGTCTTTGAAGTTTGAACATATGTAGTTACGCGTGCATATATTCCAGTAGGTTCCATGCGACCTGGTAGACTCAAAATCCTTTCATAGAGTCAGCAGTCTGTCGGGACACAGGCTGCATCCGTCAAAACAACTTTTATGCATACGTTGCTCATCCCGGTGGTCTGTTCCACCTCCCACTCTGTTTTAGAATAAGGTTTGCCATATTGTATACTGGCACTTGATGTTCGATCGTCGAACAATAAACTCGTCTCTACAATTAATATTTTGTATTTTTAAAAGTCGCTCTTGCGCGCCCCCGATTAAACTAGGTATTAAATTTATGTTACTTGCTCTGTGGACAAACAACAACAAGATTGGCGGTAAATGTTTTGTATACAGTTTGTATCTATGTCAGGAACATACACACACTTTACTGATATGTAAGTAGTCTTATTGTAGTATAATTGATCTTATCCGCCCATCTAAAAGAAATATCCTACTGGAATTCGAATTGACAGCACCACCTGTCTTGTTTGCACCGGTAATAATTTAAAATAAATAAAAACATATCTTAATAGACGTAATAAAGAAAGGCACAGGCCTTTGTTTTGGTCAGAGTCAGTATTGCCATTCATGGTGACAATGCTACCAGCCTTCTGGATACGTTCCCCGACAACGATGAGGAATTTTTCGACGCTGATTAGATTTTGTTTATATTATATCAATGTAGATTTAATGTAGTTTTTACTCATATAGTAATATATAGTACTAGGTGCAACCCGCGGTATTACCCGCGTTTAACTTTATAAATTATAGCCTATGTGTTAATCCAGGGTGACAGCTAACTCCATATTTTTTTATTAAAATCATTCCAGCCGTTAAGACGTGAAGAAGTACCAAACATACACACTCAGACACTCACAAACTTTCGTCTTTATAATATTGGTGTGTTAGTATGATATCTGAAAGATGTAAATATTTGATTGTAATGTATTATTAAAAATAAATATCGTCGTAATCAAATACTCATTTATCACGAGTAGGTACCGTTAAATAAAGTATCTGTTGTCGAAGTTTCGCAAAGGTTCGACCCAGCACAATAATTATAATTATCGGGAGCACAAAGTTGGAGGAAATAAATCTCTTGAGTATGTTCTTGTACAGACGCCAGCACATAAAACTACCCCAATCTGTCAAATTTCCTCAATTGAAAGTGAACATTATGCTTAAGTAATAAAGTTGAAAATCTATAAAAGAAAATTGACAGATTGGGGTAGCTTGATGTGCTGGCGTCTGTACTAATGCGGCCCGGCAGCCCGGACGCGAGGGCTACGTACTGAGATTATGCCTGCTTTGTCTAAATTCGTGTTACAAGCCGACGTATTATAAGATTATCTATACATATAATAAAATCGTAGGAAAGTCAAAACTGTACTTTGAATATTTTTAAAAAAGGATACTTGTGGCGTGATCTACTATCGATATCGAAGCCAAAAATATAGTTTTTAGAATTTTTTTCTGTATGTCTGTATTTATGTCCGGGCTAAACTCAAAAAGTACTGCATGGATTTACTTCAAATTTTGCATGAATATTACTAAGAGGTCAGGTCAACATATAGGCTACATATTATCACGCTATCACCTACGGGGGAGGAACTGTGATAATTTATAAAGTTAAACGCGGGTAAAACCGCGAGGCACAGCTAGTTATGTAAAAGAAACTGAATTTCACCGCATTTCATAGGTCCTCAAGTGTGGCGCTGTGATTAAGGTGCTAACTCGGCATCTTCCTTGATACGGACTTTTTAGACAAATACGACTTTGGACGCCAACAAGAACTGACTTGACGTAAACGCACGATAAAAAGGTTTTTATAAATATATCAATACTTATATTACAGTGTCCGCGACTTTATCCGCAAATTTCGTAATGACTTCGTGAATCATCAGAATATCTCTAATAATTTGTCCCTTGTCGCAAACTTATAAAAAAATTGACGATTCCACACAAATTTATAAATATTATATTTATTACAATATTATATTTTTACGCAATAGATGAAATTTGCAATTGAATTTGAATTCACATTTTTTTTATACAATTTATTTGGCAAACGAGCATACGGCCCACCTGATGGTAAGTGGTCACCGTAGCCTATGGACGCTTGCAACACCAACGGCATCATTAGCGCGTTGCCGACTGCAACACCAACGGCATCATTAGCGCGTTGCCGACTCTTTAGAAACCTTACAACTCCCTTTTTGAAGGGCCCCATGCTGTAGTCCTTACATAAACCTTACATATTTCCATACAAACTATCATCCCGTATTTCCTATCCTTATTTTACACCCTTGAGATCGAAGGTTGAATGTCATATTTATTTATATCAAATCAATAGCCTAAAAATAAGTTTCAAACTTCTAGCTCTAAAAATGACGATACTTCAATACAACTTTTCATCCCCTTTTCGACCCCTTACAATCCTTTTTTCGTGTTAAAAAGTAGCCTATGTTCTTTCTCAGGCTCTAGACTAAGTGTGTACCAAGTTTCATTTAAATCAATTCAGTAGTTTTGGTGTAACAGACATGCAGACAGACAGAGTAACTTTCGCATTTGTAATATTAGTAAACATGACAGAACGAAAAATATGGAATAAAGGATTATGGACAATAAATAATTTCTGTGTTTTTTTAATGCTCCTTTTTCGGGCCCCATTCTTGATTAAGTCAACTATTTGTGTGAGCCATTTATAGCTGTTCTGAATTCGGGCGTGCTTGTATATCCGAAATTGCATCGTTGTAAACCATTTTAGGGATCCGTATGTCCAATGACGAAAAGGTTTATGTAACATTTTATAATTTGCAATTCAAACAAAAAATTGGGTTATTATAAAGAGTGTCATACAACAACGCATTCAGAAATTTGTTGGGGCTGCTTTTCGACTTTTACACACTAATGCGTAAAAATATTGCCTCGCTGGTGCGCAGATGTCGGGACAGCTCCAACAAAACGATGGTTGTATTTGCTGAATGAATCGAGAGTGCAGTATTGAGTTGCACGACGACCAACTGGTGACTGGAGACAAACGCGACTGAGAAATTGTTATGTACAGACGCCAGCACATCCAGCTACCCCAATCTGTCATATCTTTTATTTACAGATTTTCAACTTTATCACATAAGCATAAGGTTCACTTTCAATTGGGGAAATTTGACAGATTGGGGTAGCTTGATGTTCTGGCGTCTGCACAAAAGTAATTAGCACTAGATTATAACTAACCTACTAAAACTAGGAAATAATTAAGCTACTAACATATTTATAAGACAATTTGTTACTAACATAGACTAGGCTATGTAGTTCTGTAATAAAGTTTATTATATAAATAGACAAACTAAAGAACAAACAGGTGTCAAGGGACACCCGGATGGAACGAAGTTATTTCTTATTATTTATTATGTACAAAAAAACCTGTATACACTCAACAAAAATAATCGTCGCGACACCACACTGTTCAATGCGAAATATAAATGAAAATATCTGTCTTGCTTTCTATAAGAGAGAGAGACAGACAGAGAAACATGCGCACGCCGCACAGCTGCAAAAAGTGTCGTGACAACTTTTCGTAAGATTTTTTTCCGTCTAGCCCCCTTTCACAACGCGCGATAAGGAACTTCGTTCCAAAAACTAAAATAACTGACGCTCTCACACATGCACTCAAACTTAAATGGAGGTGGGCTGGACACATCGCACGCTACACTGATCAAAGATGGACCATAGAAACCACACGATGGAAACCTACACAGGGAAAGAGGAATGTTGGGAGACCTGTAAGACGGTGGGCTGATGACATTATCCATGTGTCAGGACACGACTGGACAAATACAGGCAAGGACAGGGATTTGTGGACAAACTGGTGGAGGCCTTTACCCAAAAAGGGGTCCATATTTCAACCAAAATAAATTTATTATAACATTTGAAATGTTACTTGGAAATATGGAATTAAATGGCTTTTTATTATTATTTATTATATTTATATATAAATTTATTCATTTGGCGAAGGTCGCCCCAGCACCCTCTGTCTACTGTTGCTAGTCTACCGTTAAGCTACGAGCGATACCCACTGACAAATTTGTAATTCTCTTAAGTACATATTATTATAAGAGCCTTCCACGTCTCAAAAACACAGCCGATGGATGACACCTACATCCTACGTACAGACGCCAGCACATCCATCTACCCCAATCTGTCAAATTTCTTTTACAGATTTTCAACTTTATCACTTAAACATAAGGTTCACTTTCAATTGGGGAAATTTGACTGATTGCGGTAGCTTGATGTGCTGGCGTACATTACATTATTTTTTCCATTTATGCCTAAAGGGTTAAATAACACGTAGGGACGAGCACATTCCGAGTGTTACGAATTTTGTATATGCACATTACGAATATAGTATATGCCAGTCACATCCTACTTTTATCAGACTTCGAAAACGAGGAAAATTCTGAATTCTTAATTTTCCTCTCATATATGTACAGTAGAATAATCTATGTATGTATGCATAGATTATTCCGCTATCCGTTTATCAACTGATTTTGATTATTCGCGCGGTTGGCGTGGTTGGTAAATCCTTGCATTTCACGCCGCACGCCGCAGGTCGTGGGTTCGATTCCCGCCCAGGTCAGATATTTGTCTGTATGTCCTGAGTCTGAGTGTAAAAAAGTATTATATATAATATATCAGTTATCTGGTTTCAATAGTACAAGCTCTGCTTAGTTTGGAATCAGATGGTCGTGTATGAATATCGTCGCAGGTTATTTTTATTTTTAAATTCGATTCCTCGGCGCTTCCGTGTTTTCGGATTAGATAGCTACCCCCTTAGTGAGAAATAGCCCGCTAATAGACAGAAAGTCGGACGTCAATCGTCGGGTCTAAGTCCAAAAAGGACGTATACCTGAAAGCGTAATCATTTGGGTTAGTACAGACGCCAGCACATCAAGCTACCCCAATCTGTCAAATTTTCCAATTGAAAGTGAACCTCATGCATTCGTGATAAAGTTCAAAATCTATAAAAAAAATTGGGGTAGCTGGATGTGCTGGCGTGTATACCAATTTCTTATGAATAATATCTGCTTTTTTATTCCAGGTAAGGCAAGCACTTAACATTTTCTGTTGCGGTAGTTTTCCCGTAAGTACATATGTATGCTATTTATGACAATTTGTATTGTTCAAATAACAGTTAATCCATCACCTGAACGAACTTGCTCGCCAACGCACCATATCCTAGAGCTGGAAGACCGGTAGTAGCTCTGGGGACAAATAAGTATATGCCTATAATCCGAACAGATCTGCTTATAGGTTAGGTCCAATTGCAGATATACATAGGAAAGAAAAAAAACCGGCCAAGTGCGAGTCGGACTCGCCCATGAAGGGTTCCGTCTTAAATGCGGTTCACAGAATACACCAAGTTTCAACAGTACAACACCCCAAAATTATTGTTCTTTTTCTATTTTTGTGTACAAATCTTAATGCGGTTCACCGAATACATCTACTTACCAAGTTTCAACAGTACAGCTCTTATAGTTTCGGCTGTGACATACGGACGGACGGACAGACAGACATATTAACATGGCGAATATTCCGTTTTTTGCCATTTGGCTACGTTAGTTTGGGGGGAGGAAAGATTAATGTTATTTACCTCATAAAGGAAAAAAAATAACTCAACTAGACCCTGCCTGTCTTTCTGGCAAGAGTAAAAAACCCGAAGATATCAAGTTGAAAATAATATCACACAATGTAGAAGGCATTCTCATACTGTGCATGCTGCTGAATGCAGCTGTGAAAAAATCTAACTTCTAAGTAAATGAAAACAAAACATAAGGTAGGTTATTCTGCATAATATGATGCTTGCAAGGAAGCCCACAGCTCTAGTTCGTTAGGTTAGATTCCCGTTGGTCTACCTCTAGGATCTTGACAAGAAACAATATCGTAACTTACAGTCCTAAAACTGAGAATTTGTAGTTAAATCACAAAACACCTACAATTAATTGTACGGAACCATCGTTGTGCGACTCTGGCTGGCACTTGCCCGGTTTCGTATCCTAGAGTTTTCACGGTCTACTTAATTCTGTCTCTTGTTTTGACTGTGTTACTGTCATAATATCAAACTTACATACTTGCAAAGATTCAAATCAATACCTCCCTAGGTTTGTTTGTGACTATTTTAGTCGGAAGTCAAGGTTAAACCAAATCTTTGCCAGTAACAGTTTGTTGTCAACAAAAGCGGTTCATAAATGCTACTGTAGGGAGCCCATTGTTTCGCTTACAGAAATTTCATACAATGTCGTTTCCCTGATAATGTTTCGTCCTTGTATTTTTATTTCGAATATTATTTTTTTCATAGACAATTTCCTAGAATTAAACATATTTCACAGAAACACAATTTAATGATTTTTTTTTATTTTTTGTTTTTCTATTTTATCAAAGAGTGGAAGTACTTTTTACATACAAACATACAAAGACTCACCTGTTTCCCAGAGGGGTATGCAGAGACAACGGATTACCAGTTGTCACGATCTTTGCATACCTCTTTTGCCTCGGTTACTGTCATTATATTCTTCATACATGCTCGCCGGTTTAGGGTACTTCTAACCTGCCCTTTCATTAAGCACTTTTTAACGAATATTAAACCACCACCACCATTTATTACAGATTTCAGCGGCCGCCGAGCGCTAGATACACTATAGATGTAGATGATTTAGATTAGAAGTGTAAATATAGTTTTCACTTCTATCGGCAGTCCCCAAAGACTGCGCCTCATGTTTTTTTTAATTGTCTATGCTTGCTAACATAGCCTTAAGTTTTACTAACAATCTCGTTGTGTCCTGGTTACTCCAATAAAGAAAAATTATATTCTATTCTATATTCAAGTTCTTTTATCTACACACACTGTACTTGCAAAATAAATTCAACCTCGATGCTCATGCAGAATATAATTCATGCAGCAGCAGAACTAGCTTCGCTCAGCAAATGCGGTTTTGTTTCTGTATGAAAAATGGTGTACAAAAATTCTTTAGCTCCACTGAAAAACCTTCACAGGTCCATTGAAATGTAGTGTGAATAAAATGCAGTTTGAAATAGAACGTCTTTACGCACGCTAGACTTGGTGAGTAAGCTGGTGAATGCGTTACGAAAAGTGTGATCGGGCAAGGCGAACGGAAGTTGAGAGGAAGATATAAGATAGTGAAGATAGAAAGAGAGAGAGTAAGTTTGACAATAACTTAATACAAGCTAGCTAAATATCACTACTATTATAAAATAAATTTTATAAATGTTTTAATAATCCGTGTACATAAATATCTACAAACATGTTCTGACTATTTACAAGCGCTTTTTGTATTTTATTTATTTATAATATTTATTCGTATGGGCAAGAGAGAGGTGCGAGCACACATTTTCTTTCTCTTTTTCTCTCACAGCCAGGTACGTTTGGATTTTTACTTCAGTCGTGTATCGTAAGATCCAATTATTCGATACCCAGATTCGTTAAAAAGCTGTTTTAATCCCCGCCGGATGATTAGATTTATGAGTTCCCTTATTTTAGTTTTGAGTTACGCCATGCATTGCTTATGATGCTATAAATTTTATGTAACAGTACAGTTGCTGTAATCACACTAATATAAGGCGAAAGTTTGTGAGTGTGTGACTGCAGGAGTGTGTATGTTTGTTACTTCTTCACTTCTAAACGGCTGGAGCGATTTTAATAAAATTTGGTATGGAGATAGCTGACACCCTGGATTTACACATAGGCTATAATTTATATAGTTTAACGCGGGTAAACCCGCGGGGCACAGCTAGTACCAAATATAACATACATTAAATAATAAGACCTTAATATCTATAAGACAGACAATGAATATAGTAATTTATCGTTCATTACACCCAGGTCATTTACACCCTGATAACCGGGTATATGTTGTGTGGTGACGGAGGCCAATATCAGAACAGAATATCATCACCCTATCTCATCCGGGGGGTGGGGGAGGGGGCGTAGAAGTCGATCTACCAGACGACGGGCAGCAGCATCTTACCCTGATGGTAAGCATCAATCGTTTGCCTGTAGAATCTATTTTTGAGAAACGCATGGTCCATATGTAGAAATTTACATTACTAAATATATAAAGTAGGCTTCATACAACGGTTGTCTGAGGCAGGCAGACGTTTTTTATGTACATATATTTTTTCACATAGTTAATAATAATAAAGACCGTTCTAGAAAACGGTTGTGCCAAGCTCTACTGGGACCGCTCTATCATTACGGACAGGACTATTGTTGCCAATAAGCCTGATATCGTTTTGGTAGACCGGTTGGAGCACCGGGCATTTATTGTTGATATCACTGTCTCATTTGACGATAACCTCGTAAAAGCCGAGAATGACAAGTTGTCAAAGTATTTAGATTTGGCTTACGAGGTTACCGCCATGTGGGCTGTGAACTCAACAATAATTGTCCCAATAGTCGTCTCCGTAAACGGTCTCATAACAAAAAGCCTCGACCAACATCTTAAGAGGCTCTCACTAGATCACTGGGTCAAGAGCCGGATACAGAAGGCGGCAATTATGGGAACGGCACGCATCGTGAGGAGGTTCCTCACTCTGTCGCCCTGACCACCGGCGGCCCAGGGCGTATGATACCGCCACTGGGGGAGCTCTGTTTTTTACATATTTATTTGTGTATTATTGTTTTATATATCAATTTTATAAGAATAAATATGTATAAAATATGAAAATAAATAAATAAGCTGGAATAATAATAATATCCTGGGACATTCACACACGGCCATCTGATCCCAAACAACGCAGAGCTTGTACTATGGAAACCAGATAACTGAGACATTACATATACTATTTTTCTTTTGTAAATACGTACTTATATAGATATTTTACACCCAGACTCTCAAGACACTCAAGACAAACAGACATGTTCATGCACACAAATATCTGTCCCGGGTGGGAATCGAACCCACGACCTGCGGCGTGAAAGGCAGCGTATCAGCGTACCAACCAACAGGCCCGTCTAGTTACAAATTGGGAGAAAAATTACGTGTTAGATCATTTTCTAGCCAAATAAAATATTTATCATTTAGATTCGTTGCAAGAATTTCGTTCAGAATCGATAAAAAATTGCGTTAAATGTAAAGAAGCTACAAAAATCGTAAGATCGGAATGTCACCACGATTATTATGAACACTAATTACTTAAAACTCTGCATATTATTATTTTAAAATTCGGGACTTTAATATCAAGTGAATATCAAGTCATTTTTGCCACACCTTGAACCAAATTACATGTAAAACATTTATATACAAACTAGCTGCGCCCCGCGGTTTTCCCCGCGTTAAATATTGTAAATTATCACAGCTCCTCTCCCGTAGGTGATACCGTGATAATATGTAGCCTATATGTTGACCCGACCTCTTAGTAATATTCATGCAAAATTTGAAGTAAATCCATGCAGTACTTTTTGGGTTTAGCCCGGACATACATACAGACAAAAATTCTAAAAACTATATTTTTGGCTTCGATATCGCTTGTAGATCACGCCCCAAGTATCGTTTTAAAAAAATATTCAATGTACAGTTTTGACTTTCGTATGATTTTATTATATGTATAGATATTGCTCGTTAATATAAGATTATTATCAACCTACCTTTGGTACCCGTTGTAGACCCGAGTAAGATAATACTGTTTGAAATATGACCTCTATCATCCTGTGTTTATATACGTTAATTCGGATCCTGGCTTAGAAGTAATGGGACGGAATATAGATTAGAATATTTGGGTCGTGTCTTCAGAGTGCGGAATACTGTTGTATTTACGTATAGATAAGTACCTACCCTTTGAACTAAGCTCCTAAAGTGAAACCTCATTCGGACAAGAAAGATAGCGGTGGCATGAGGTTAACTAATTCTTAAGTAAAAACATACAAAGTCATGTAAACCGGCTTGATCCTTATAACCAATAATACAAATACAAAAATATTTATTTGCATTTTGGTGTAGATACAAATAGATGACAAAATTTTCATGGTATCACACATTTACCATAATTATATCATGGCATACAAATATCAAACTTCATATTAAAGATAAAAGAAAAAACTACCTACATGATAACAGTGATCAATATTACAAAATAAATAATTATTAATAAACCTACATCATCATCATCATCATTACAGCTAAATACGTCCACTGCTGGACAAGCCTCCCTCAAGAATCGTCTTGCGGGGATATGCCATAATCGGGCATGGCAGGCGGGTTGGCGATCGCAGTAAGATGGTCATAGTAATCAGAAGGAAGCTGCTGCCCATCCTCTGGTAGATATTCCCTCGGGTCGACTTCTACGCCCCCCACGGGATGAGATGGGGTGATGATATTCTGATTCTGGTATTTGTCGCCGTCACCACACACCCCACAGCAATAAACCTTACATTTAAAGTATTCGTCTACATTATAGAAACACTAGTTACATAAAAATTTTATTAATATACTCCTAAATTTATACAAAGATAATTCTCGCATACTCTGGGGTAAACACATAGCGTAGCTGTTGCGACTATATTTTTCGGTCTTTAAAGGCGGTAAGACTAGTTTATCCGGATATCGGGTATTAAAATTACATACGTCTTTTTTGGTCTGGAATAAGTTATGATTACATTTGACAAATACACAGATTTCAAAAATATAAATACACAAAGACAGTAAATTAACAGAAAAAGACTCAAAATTAAAGTATATTTCATTGCATGCATAAATTAAATAAACACTGAGTAAAAGTAGACTAGACAACGTGGTAATGTCTAGGTTAATAATAACTTTCACACCAGACGTGCAGAACGTAGTGCACTGAAAATTCTAAAACATCTGGAAATGTATTTAAATATACATATGTACGAGTGTTTGATCTATACATATAATAAAATCGTAGGAAAGTCAAAACTGTACATTGAATATTTTTTTAAAAGGATACTTGGGGCGTGATCTATATTCGATATCGAAGACAAAAATATAGTTTTTAGAATTTTTGTCTGTGTGTCTGTATGTATGTCCGGGTTAAACTCGAAAAGTACTGCATGGATTTACTACAAATTTTGCATGAATATTACTAAGAGGTCGGGTCAACATATAGGGTACATATTATCACGCTATCACCTACGGGGATGAGCTCGAATAATTTATAAAATTTTACGCAGGTAATACCGCGGGGCCCAGCTAGTAATAAATAAATGATTGATTGATGATTCGTTGACTGATTTATTGATTGATAAAATATAATTGTTGTGATAAAAACGGGGGCGCCAGCAGTCGGTTAGCATCGGTGAGTCCTCATTGAGCTGGCGTTACCTAGTTGCTGGTGTTCCACAAGGCGGTATACTCTCTCCTCTTTTATTTTCTATCTTCATAAATCTTATAACTCATAATCTTCAGTGTACGTATCATCTTTATGCTGATGATTCATGAATGCTTCAGACACTAACAATAGGCTTCAAAGAGACGTGCACCGATTGTGTATGCTCAAAACCAATACAGCTCTCATGCATAAAAAACATATATCATATGGCTCCAAAAATATTTAATAAACTGCCCAAAAAACTAAAAGGTATGGACAACTTATCAACTTTTAAGAATGAGCTTAAGATCTTGTTGATCAATAAATGCTATTATAATGTAGTAGACTATTTAAATGGTAAATTATATTTCTTTTTATTTTTTTAATATCCTTTGATTTAAAAATAGCATTATGAAAAATGCATTGACCTTATTTATTCAATCTCATTATACTTATTTGACATTATTTTGCTACTTTTGATATAATTTTGTTACTTTTCACATTATTTTACTGTTTAATTTAATTAATTGTTATTTCAATGCAATGCAATGCGTGGTTATAATGTATATAATGATTCTTAAATACTAATTATTTTCACTACATGGATACTATTTAAGATGATGTAAAAATAAAAAATACTGTTCGCGTGCCTTATTTTAAGGTAGAATATAGAGCACTATACCAACACTGTAACAACTTGTACCTTTAACCTGTATTCTGTGAATAAAGATTATTATCATTATGATTATGATTATTATTATGATCGTCAGCTGTCCGTTCAAACGCCAATCGACATTCTCCCTGAGGCTGTCTGTAAGATTAATCGGGACTTAGATGCTATAAAAATTTGGTCTGATAAGTTTGGCTTAACCGTAAATCCGACAAACTACCGAGCTATAATATAATAGTTGGAAGCTCGCGCTCAGTGTCAAAGGTGGATTTACGCGATCTTCCGCCAATAGTTTATAATCTCAGGAGCATTCATATTAGCCAAAATGTCAGAAACCTTGGTTTATTCATTGACACGACACTAAGCTGGCAAAAACAAACAGAGAATGTCAGGCAAAGAGTCCCAGGCTTATTGCGTTGTCTCTATCGGCTTAAAAATTTACTTCCAGGTAAAACTGGTATGCTACTTTGACCTGAATGCAGATCACCTCAATAAACTCGACAGACTTCTGAATAACTGCATTCGATTCGTTTTCAATCTTCATTTTTCAAGATTATTCGTTCTCAATTTTGATTCGTTTACAATCTTCATAAGTATGACTACATATGTTCCGACCGCTCCCAACTTAAGTGGTTACCGATATGGCAAGGACGCACATTACAAGCACTTACCTTCTATATTATACTCTTCTTCTACTCCATCTTACTTATCTTCCCACTTTAAATATCTCTTTACTAACCACAGTAAAAATCTTCGCTCTTCTCACAATCGTCTCCTTCAATGTCCATCTCACCGCTCTGACTTCCTTCACTCATCTTTCTCAGTAGAATCTATTCTTCAGTGGAATGCATTGCCTCCCGGAATAAGGATGGCCAAGAGTCGCTTCTCATTTAAAAGAAAAGTTCGAGAGCATATCCTGCGGAAATTCTTAGCAGAAACCCCTTTGATTACATGATCGGATTGAATAGTATAGTATTATATTATTATGTAGTATAGTGTTATACTACATAATAATATAATAATAGTATATAGTATTTAAGAGTATTGTATAATCCAGTTTTACTTTTACCTATTATATTATTATTAATGTTTACTTTATGATCTGTGCACCTACCAGGGTGGTGCAGAGATAACAATCTCTGCACCACCCTAAGGTTGACTGGCAGAAAATGCCTAGGGCATTAAGTCCGCCTTTGTACAATTTTATGTGCATAAAGTGATATATAAAAAAAAAGTTGGTACAAACGGCTTCTTTTTCCCATAACTTGGGATCTCAGATATTATCTTTCCGACAGGCCTAGACCCGGGCCAGTAAAACTTGGTAGTTTCGGTCCAGTCATACGATACAAAATAGGAGAGCCCGGTCTGGTCAACTCCGTGTTAGTTTGGCGAGCTTAAAAGGGTTCTACGCAATTTAATTTTATTGTGTCGTTAAACGAGTAACTATTTACTTAAGTGTCTTGACGAAAAGAATCTTCTATAAAATTAAATAGAGTTGAGTAGTTACGAAGACACTAACATTTTTATCGAAGTTCAAATGTTTTTGACGGGCCAAGTGGCGTGGTTGGTAGATACCACCATATAGCTTTTCACACCGCAGGGGGTTTTATTCTCATTCAGGACAGGTATTTGTGTGCATGACCATGTCTATTTTACTTGAGTCTGGGTGTAATTATCTATATAAGTATGTACCTATTTACGGCATAAAAAATAGTATATATCAGTTACCTGGTTTCCATAGTACAAGCTCTGCTTATTTTATTGGATGGTGGTTTATGGGATTAGATGACTGTGTATGAATAATGTCCCAGGATATTATTCATCAGCATCATCAAAGACGTCCACTGCTGGACAAAGGCCTCCCCAAAGATCTCCACAATTGTCGGTCTTGCGCTATTCGCACCCAGCGGTTTCCAGCGACCCGTACAAAATCATCGGTCCATCTTGTAGGGGGCCTGCCCGTGCTCCGTCTTCCGGTTCGTGGTCGTCAGTTTAGAACCTAAGGATCTGATTATATTATACTGTGAGGAATTTTCAAGATGGGTGATGAGTGACGTCGGACTTTGAGTATATAAGGTCCAGTCAACCGCTGCGTCTCTCTCTTTTGGGGCCAGACATCGACAGAGAGTGGAAGTTCTGTCGGTTCACGTATCGATTAATCCTGAGTGTAATGTACAGTGGTTGCTGAGTTTGTCATTATAAGTGATTTGTCATAAGAAAATTGTTGTTGATTTCTAAATTATTTATTCTGAAGTGTGAATAAACCTCTTTTTATTAATAAATCCTTTTAATTCCTAAAAATACATTAACGTGGTGTCAACTGTATAAATCTTCGTTCTGTAGTTCTGGTAGGACTTTAACGGTAGTAATTTCTATATTCTTATAGTCTTAGTCTGTGTCATGTCCTATAATCCAAGAATAAAAGATATATACTGAAATTGCACCACTGATATACCTCATGCTGCTACGTATACCAATTTTATTGCACATAAATAAATATATTTATGTAATATACTTTGTTTACATTAGAATAAATCAGTCCGACATTCACGTTTATAGTATACGGACGGACTAATATATTTTAAACGTAAAAGTTGGTCTGATCGGATTTTATTTACAAAAAAATCACAGAAAACACACACTCTAAACAGGGCGTTATAACATTGTGTTGAAAATGCTGTAATGTTTAATTTTTTTGTAAGATAGATAAAATAAGATAGATAAAATAAGATGTTAACATAATATTAGTTTAGTTCTCACATTTAACCGTACACGGTACATAAATATTAGGATGTGCCTGGAGACAGACCTAGGCAACTTCCATTTACCAATATAGAATGTAACACGTACATTAAATTGAAAAATGCTTCTACATTTTACAAGTTAATCTACAGTCAATGAAGCAGGTATCAATACAGGGAAACCACTATAGTTGCATCAATGTACCCTAGAGATAAGAAAATGCACTCGGGAAAAAGGCTGACTATACATATAAGCCTACAGTCAGCCAGTTTTGTGTTAAAAGTGAAAGGCCCGTAGCGTTGACATATAATTTACGAACATAAATTACATCCAGACTCAAAAAAAATACTTATGAGATACACAAATAGTTGTCATGTGCGGGAATCGAACACGAACCATAAAGTTAGGCGACTGTCTTAACCGCGTTATTTTAATATAACTTTTTTTGTTATTATTAATTGGAATTGTTACTAACCTATCTATGGAATAAGATTCTGAAATAAATGATTACTATTATTATTAAGGATCTTGAAGGTAATTGCGTTTGCGGCGAGTTCGCGGTCAATCTTTCGGCCGGCGAGTACAATATATGAGAATGTATACAGTATCACTAGAGCTTCCAATTTTTCAACCAACCATAGCTACTCGCCTGGTTTAATTATCTCATTTGCTATCTGTACATACAATTGGTGGTTTTAACGCGTATATTAATAACGTTTTTTGTTATGATTAATTGGAATTGTTTCTTAACCAATCTATGGAATAAGATTCTTGAATAAATGATTACTAAATGAGTACTATTATTATTAAGGGTCGTTGATGGTAATGGCGGCGAGTGCGCGGTCAATCTTTCGGCCGGCAAGTGCAATATATGAGAATGTATTCAGTATCACGACAGCTTACAATTTTTCAACTTTTCACAATTTTTACAATTTTTCACTCGACGGGTTTAATTATCTCATTTGCTATCTGTACATACAATTGGCAGTTTTATCGCGTATATCTTTCGGCTAGTCATTAGTTACTGCCACGTAACAGCGAGATGCTATTCCGTTGCATAATGATTTTCTGCGTAGCGTAAATATTCTTTCTATTTACATTCTTTTCATCTTAAAATATCGCTGAAAATACAACGAACGATTCCTTATAGTCCGGTCAATTTAGACATCCAAGGTTACGATAATTCCCAAAGGCTGAAAATTGGTAGGATCGTTCATTACAATATTATAAAGGAAATGTGAAAAGTCCTCATCGATCTGGTATGTGCAAAAAAATATTACTCGGGGTCGAAGGACACAAAAACGGGTTTTTCGCGATTTTCAGCAAAACGGTCAGTTTTATCATAAAATTTGCTGACACAAAATTGTAGATTAGATAATTATCTATAAAAATATCTCAATACTTTTTTCCTAAGAGCCACCGTTTTTTAGATATAACGATTCAAAAATTTGAAAGAGTTTTAATCGTCATAATATTATGTCGTCATAAATTGTCATAATATGCACACGTTTCCACGCCACCTTTGTGGTAGTGTACTTAGCGCGTTTTTTTTATAGTGGTTTCCCCGGTAGGCATATTGCACTGACCTGGGGCTCTACCGGCTAAGTCACCGAACATCGATTTCTTAAATGACTTTCAAAAAAATAAAGGTTAATATAACTTAATCAATCGTTAAATCGGCTTCAACGTTGACTATCGATTCCTGCCCATTTATGACGTCAAATGTGCTGATGGAAGCCGATTTAACGATTGATTAAGTTATCTTTAACCTTTATTTATTTGAACGCCATTTAAGAAATCGAAGTTCGGCGACTTTGCCGGTAGAGCCCCTGTTGTGATTATTTTGTAAGCTTGTACAGACGCTTTTAATGTCAATAATCTACGATATGACGATGACGCGAGTTTCACGCTTTTTGTTCACTCCCAAGTACACATATATACACAGTATACAAACAGTTCATGGGAGCTTTACGCGAGTTCCATGATTATTCTTTTATCAAAAAGTGATAACGCGCATAAAGATGTTTTCACTTCAAATAAAAAGGAAAAAAATGGACGTTCGCTAAGTCCCCGCAATACAAAAATTAATTTCCCTCGAGAGGGCATTCTTACTCTTAATAAAGGGAAATATTTTCTGAAAACAAATTATTGAAAATTTTACCAATATATAATAGATGGACACAAATTACATTCAGACTCAGAACTTATGGGTCACACAAATAGTAGTTCGGCGCCGGACTCGAACCCGCGATACGAAGCGGCGAGGCACCTGTCATAGCCGCTGCGCCACACTAACAGTCAGTATATGTAAACTCGTACAAGAACGATCATTACCTACGTTTAGTTACGACGATATTCGACCGAGCTAGACAACATGTTCTATCTCACGAAGCTCGTGAGATAGAACTATTCTATGAGTATATCCGGCCCGCGGATATCCGTATAACCGGATAGCCGGGACCGTGGACCTTAGGCCGCCCACTTGCGAAGGCAATTTATTTGTTTGCCTGCTAGCTACAGATATTTAGGTTATTTATGTGGGTTTGACTTGTTGTGGCTGGAGCAATAGTTTTTATATATCCTGCAATCTTTAAGTAGGTTAACATTTTTTGAATAGATTTTTCTTACTTATGGAGACTTCCGAGAATATCTACGTTCAGTAATATGCTCCTCAAGATTAAACTGAGTGCATGACTTACGTGATAGAACCTGTTTAAAATTTAAGTTTAAAAAAACAAAATATGGATATCGATATAAAAAAAATGATAATATCCTAGGACATTATTGGCTCACGGCCATCTGAACCCGAACTAAGCAGAGCTTGTACTATGGAAACCAGATAACTGATATACTACGTATACTAATTTTCTTTTGTACCTACTTATACAGAGGTAGATAATTACACCCAGAATCAGGCCGAAGAGATATGTTCATACACACAAATATCTGTCCTAGGTGGGAATCGAATCCACGACCTGCGGCGTGAAAGTCAATTATTTACCAAACACGCCAACAGACCGGTAAATCAATATTATAAAGGCGAAAGTTTGTATTTGTTTCACGTCTAAAGAAACGGCTGGAGCAATTTTAATAAAATTTGGTATAGAGTTATTTGACACCTTGGATTAACACATAGGCTATAATTTATAAAGTTTAACGCGGGTAAATCCGCGGGGCACAGCTAGTTAAAAATATCTGGGAAATATTACATAGCGTCATGTAGCCCATACTAAGCAAAGGGATTTGAACAACGATGCAAATAAACTATGTAACCCTCAATGTATGAGCTGATTTCGAATTGACCAGTTCTTAATTTTCAGTCGTTTCAAACTCATTGGAGGGTAAATTTACAATTCCATTACGCTCGTAAGTAAAAGATTAACTAAAACATGTTTTTCTTCCTAAAATTTATTCAAAATTGGAATTGAACTTACTTTAAATATATAGAGGTAATTCAGTTAAATTAAGGTTAAATTTATTGTTTTAGTTAACTTTGTTTTCATTGTAACATTACATATTAACCATACTGTTACGGGCCTGTTAGCGTGGTTGGCAAACACTTGCTTTTCACGCCGGAGGCGTAGGTTCGATTCCCACACAGGACAGATATTTGTGTGCATGAACATGTCTGTTTGTCCTGTCTGGTGTAATTATGTATATAAGTATGTATTTACTTAAAGCAGGAGTATATGTAGTATATAAGTTTGGGATCAGATGGCTGTGTGTGAATAATGTTCCAGGATTATATATTATATCATTATTGTTATTATACATATAGATTAAGATGGATAAATAATCAGCGGTTATAATATACTGACGCATTCCACAAATTTTCTTGACAACGCATTAGTTGTACAATGTGCTCGTTTGTGGAATGCGCTGCCATTGTTCTTTAGGCGTGCACTAACACTACATTCTAAAGATTTGTCAAGTATCACTTCTTGAAAACTTCATAGTTCACATAATGACACATATTATTATTATGGACCTACATATAATTAGCAGGTAGGTATGTATAGGTATGGTACAAATAGAACATTATAATATAGTAATTTGTACACTAGCAACTGCCCC
Source organism: Pseudoips prasinana (assembly GCA_951640165.1). Classification (NCBI taxonomy): domain Eukaryota; kingdom Metazoa; phylum Arthropoda; class Insecta; order Lepidoptera; family Nolidae; genus Pseudoips; species Pseudoips prasinana. The sequence goes on from OX621254.1 coordinate 15,885,511, forward strand.
ATCTCTGTATCTCCTTTCACTACCTAGGTTGCATGGAAGAGATCACACTTTGTGATAAGGCCGCCAATTGTACTATTATAATATGCACAGATATCTAAAAAAGATTTGGGTCAGTGGTACAGACGTGTTCACTCAGCCGCGTATTAGAGTGAACTGACGGCGATGAATGCCCGCTGGGCATACAGTAGAGACCAAATACGGGTCAGTTTGTCCTCTCTCTAGTATTTAATGCTCTGAGATAAAATGTATGTTGTCGCTTTGTGTTGTTTCTTTAGGTGTACAGTAAAGAATTTATCTATATAAGTATACTTCATGTTAATATGAGTTGAGTTTCATGTTGATTTTAATTTAAAATTTATTTGGCAACATCTCTATTTATCTTCCATCATCCAACAAAATAAAACAAACAGACAGCCACTTAACAATTCCACAGCGAACCTTCTGCTTATTCAAAACTGGTAACGGCCGGGTGATGGTACTTAACAAAATGATATTACATCGCTGAATTTCATCAACTCAACATAAATATAACTACGACAACCCTTAATACATCCTCATAAAGCTCAAATTAGAATGACTTACAATATATTTACATTAGCCTTGCTGCCAAGAGAAAATGTAAACAAAAGCAACAGTCTTGTTGGATAATAAAGCTTATTTTTGTTTGTACTACAAATAAGACGTTTATGTAGTGGTGAATATGTTACATTTGAACAAATATTGTTTTTTTTTATCCGGCGTTGGGAGAATAGGACTGTTACGTGTGATACAATAGGCTAAGATGACATGAAAAGGAAGGATGTAGATTAAAAGCTCGTTTTAAAAAACTACTTTCATACTTGTAGGTAATAAAATGCGGTGTAGACTGATGAATCTAAAGAACATTTTATAAATACGTCGATTTTTAGTTTAAATTTATTAATTTATTAATACATCATAGTTTATAAATATACATAATTATTTTGATGAACCTTAACATTTAAATGACCATCATCATCATCATTGTGTCAACCAAGTCAAGCAAAAGATTTCTTCAATGGAGATGTATCCATTCATTAGGAGGGATATACATTAACCGTGACGCTTGACAGACGGGTTGGCGATCGCAGTATGATGGTCAGAATACACAGAAAGACGCTGTTGCTATCTGGTTCCAACTCGTTGACTTCTGCCCTCCCACGGGAGTAAATGGAGTTGTGATATTTTTTGCCGTCAGCCACACAGCAATTAGATGTTAATCTCATAATTATAAAAATAAAGACAAATTAGCATTTTATTTCAGTAGTATTCGTTGCTTACACCCACTAAAATAAAGTGACAATACCAGTCAAAAGTAAAAAAAATAATCAACTTTAAGGTTAAACAATTTTTTGTAACTATTTGTAAAGATAATCGGCGCGGACCTCTGACTTAATCTGCTCTCCGAAAGACAGGTTCACACGCATTTTTGAATTTATACTGCTACTGAAAACTTTTTTATCAACAAATCCCCTTATATTATACTACATGTTCACATTTTACATTCCTGTAATCGATAACACTACGAGACATATAAATATCTATGGAATTTAAATAAAAGCCGGAATATTGGGATAATACATATCCCATAAAATTATAAACAACTCACTATGGATGTTTTTGGGCACTTGATGTCCTAGAACAACGAGGGTATTTTTTCTCCGCGGGATCTCGTCCTCAAGGGGAGTTATTTATAACATCGTCTCTACCACCCTATTTCCCAGAAGTGACGAAGCTGTAATTCGATATAAGAGATGTAAGGGAATATCATAAACAATATGCTACTACTAAGTATAAATAAGACGCAGCGAGGGCGGGTTCCCACAAGTGGGCGATCTTACAAGGATCGCGGTAAGCCGCTGGACGGGGGCAACCTAAGACCAGCCAAGGCTTTTGTCCAGCAGTGGACATCTTTCGGCTGACATGATGATGAAGGATAAATATTTATTACACTGAATTAGTACTCCAAAAGTTATATTTAACGACGTGTGATATAAATAGTTAAATTACGCTCACTATGGGTCTTATTAAAAGGCTCAAGGTCTCCCAAAGAGCAATGGAGAGAGCTATGCTCTGAGTTTCCCTGTGAGATCGAATCAGAAATGTTAAAATCCACAGGCGAACCAAAGTCACCGACATCGATCGTCGATGGCGATCATCGATGGCGATCACGAACCGGAAGACGCAGCGTGGCCAGGCCCACAAGATGGACCGGTGATCTTGTGCTGGTCGCTGGAAACCGCTGGATCCGAATAGCGCAAGACCGGCAATTGTGGAGATCTTTAGGGGAATCCTTTGTCCAGCAGTGGACGTCTTACGGCTGATATGATGATGACTTTAGAAACTAAATATATGCATTATGTTTAACAATATCAGTTTGTGAAATACACCATTTATGCAATAAAGGTTACCGTTTGTGGGCCGATGTGTGACGTATTGACGTTCGGCAAGATACGCCGGTGGGTCAGGGGATTGGAAACGCAACTAGTGTTTGCGAAGGAAATTTTACTTGCGGCGACAGTGACAGTTGGTCAATCACTAAGATCACGGAACATACACGAACTTAGAGTTCTGGTGACTAGCTCTATGTTAGAGTTCACACGTGGCGCACTTCAGAGTCCACGTGACGAGCAATGCCAACGTTAAATTCTCGACGTACACGGCACACTTCACTGAGTAGAGAACACTCGTAGTCCGGTCAAATTAGACTAAAAATAGGTGTAAGGTTCCAATAATTCCCATTAGGCTGAAAATTGGTAGGATCGTTCATTACACTATTTTAAGGAAACGTGAAAAGTCCTCATTGATCCGGCACGTGGAAAAAAAATAATCGGGGTCAAACGTCACAAAAAGGAGTTTTTCGCGATTTTCAGCATAATAATGTAATGAACGATTGTACCAATTTTCAGCCTAATGGGAATTATTGTAACCTTTGGTGTCTAAATTGACCGGACTATTGGTACTGTTTACTTTTACTGATCACTTTTGTAATTCACTTATATTTCTTCCTCTTCATTCGCCTTCGATTTCACTTGAATTAAAACTTACCGTTCTGGTTTGATATTCCACTTATATACCCCAAACTTTTTCCACATTTTAAACATTTCGAGAGTCATTCATTTCTTTCGAGAAGCATCACCTATATGACAGATTGATCGTAATCTTCTTCATCTATCTCTTTTTTAGGGTTCCGTAGACAAATGGCAAAAACGGAACTCTTATAGATTCGTCATGTCTTCTGTCTGTCCGTCCGTATGTCACAGCCACTTTTTTCCGAAACTATAAGAGCTGTACTGTTGAAACTTGGTAAGTAGATGTATTCTGTGAACTGATTTAAGATTTTCACACAAAAATAGAAAAAGATTAATAATTTTGGGAGTTCCCCATACATAGAACTGAAACTCAAAAAAATCTTTTTCATCATACCCGTACATGAGGGGTGGGGTGTCTATGGATAGGTCATCAAAAACGATATTGAGGTATCTCATGTCATTTTTTTCTAAACTGAATAGTTTACGCGAGAGACTCATCCAAAGTGGTAAAATGAGTGTCGCCCCCCCCCCCCCCCCCCTGTAAATTCTAAAATAAGAGCATGATAAAACAAAAAAAATATATAAGTATGATGTACATTACCATGCAAACTTCCATGGAAAATTGGTTTAAACGAGATCTAGTTAGTAGATTTATTTAATACGTCATAAATCGTAAACCGCACTTTAATTTTCATTCTGATCTGAAATACTTGCAGCTTCGGAACCCTTCATGGTCGAGTCCGACTCGCACTTAGCCGATTTGTTTTCATTCACGACGTTACAAAAGCCACCAAAAACCCTTACTCGTACTAGTGTGTTCGAAGCCCGAACGTGACAATACTTTCCTGAGTCCAAGTTGTTACATAGAATTATTAAAGCCGCAAAAAAGGCGTGTTTATCTGTCTAACACTCAATCCTTAAGGTTATTATCAACAGTTTCAGTCATGTTCACGCTGGACCAACGAAGCAATCACTAGAAGAATTTGTTAGTTACCCTACCTAAGCCACTTAATATAATAATAATAATATCCTGGGACATTATTCAGACACGGACATCTGATCCCAAACTCAGCAGCGTGTACTATGGAAACCAGATAACTGTTATAAACTGATTCTTTTGTAAACACATACTTTAACAGAAAGACAGACATGTTTATGCACACAAATATTTGTCCTGGGTCTCTACCGGCTAGGTCGCCGAACATCGATTTCGTGAATGGCGTTCAAATAAATAAAAGTTAAAATGACTTAATCAATCGTTAAATCAGCTTCAACGTTGACAATCGATTCCGGATCATTCACGACGTCACATGTGCTCATGGATGCCGATTTAACGATTGATAAAGTCATTTTTAACCTTTATTTATTTGAACGCCATTTAAGAAACCGATGTTCGGTGACTTAACCGGTAGAGTCCCTGGGTGGGAATCGAACCCGTCATGGGTTGAAGGCGGCGTGAAAGGCAAGCATTTACCAACCAAGCCAACCGGCCGGAAAATAATCATTTCTTTGTTTACTCCACAAAATAGGACTAACAGTACAATAATATAGGTCCGTCTATCTCAATAAATAGTGATAAGCTTAGAAAATGTACCAATTCCTATACAACTGTGATTGTTTTCGCTATCAACCGTATTTGTTTGGGGATTTTGGGACGATCTGGGCCGTTTCGGGGATTTTGGACGTAAATTGCGTTTAGATTATCAGTTCCGACTATTCTTATTTGGATTTATTTTCTGTATCTGATAAAGTTTTATTTAAGTAGGTAGGTAAGTTATATTGTATGGAGCAGGTCCGCTTTTCTAAAAACGTTATGCCTTTTCACTGAAAAATACACTCATGGATTTAAGAAAAAAATATGATTCAAATAAAAAGCTTATACCTACTAGCTGTGCCCGTGGTTTCACCCGCATTATATAAATTATAGCCTATGTGTTATTTGCATATAAGCTATATTACTACAAAGTTTCATCCAAATCCGCTCTGTAGTTTTTGCGTAAAAGAGTAACAAACATTCTGATATCCGTACATCTATACATCCATATTCACAAACTTTCGCAATTATAATATTAATAGGATTTATTGTTAAATCTTTTACATCCATAAAGAAATATTTTTTATTAAAACTAGCCAATTGTGTATCGGAGTCGTTCACCGAAGGTTCTACGCCTTCCCCAGACCTTAAAAGTTATTTAGCAAATCACACCGGAAAGCATAACCATATTAATATAAGTATCTTTGATTAAAAACATTGATATTTATAATAATCGTTACATATGTAGTTCATTATTTAATTTAATACTTTTAGATTTATTTAATTTAAAATTTATTTAATACTTTTACATTTATTTAATTTAAAATGTATTTAATACTTTTCCTGTTATTAATTAAGATATAGTTTATAAGAATAGATTATTTGACATTACTTGATACTCGTAAAATCAAGTTTTGCTAATCAGTAGACGCAGACATATCTTTCGTGTCCGAAATTAGATATCGACCACATCATTCTCATATTCGAACTTATCCAGACAGTTTTAACTATAATTTAATATCCTATACCAGTAACGCTTGCACGCCAAAGTGTAGGGCTAACATACGGTTAATGATTCTTTATTTCTCTTAAGAATATGTGCATTCACTTGCAGAGAAATTAAATACTTAATATAGGACGCCAAGCGTGGGCTACTTACCAATACTAAACTAAACTAAAATACTAAACTATACAATACAAGTAAACACCTAAACAATTTTATAAATAACACAAATATACAAATTCCAGACATTCATTCCGACTAGATTATAAATAAATAATAAATAAAATAAAATAAAATTCGTTTATCACGGACCAGAATTTTTTACATAAACCGATTTTTTTTTGACATGAATGAACGAATAATTATAAATGTATATTTTATATTTGTCATTCAGTTTTACCAAATAATCTTTATGTGTGTCCTAACATCCTTAAGTTAAACACGCTTTTCCCTTCTCTGTTCAGATTTGTGCAAAAGTATTACGTTTAAGGAAATCGACAAATACTATGACTATATTGTCAAATCAAATAAAATCAATCAAATCAAAAGTCATTTATTCCATAATAATATTTATTACATTTGAGTGGAACTGTCAATATTTTTACCCTACCGTGCCGTGCATGACGTGCGCATGACTGCCAGTGAACCCAGTAGGAATCAATGATGTACATAATACTTTACAGTCCCACTGCAGGGCACGTTCCTTCTTTACCAATGCAAGGCATAGACCTTAGTACAGTGCCCTAGTGCGGGATGGCATGTAATCAAGAAATTTCTGGAGAACTCTCAAGCATGTTTCCTCACGACGATTTCCATCACCGTTTTAAGTAGATACGAGATTTTAATTACTAATACGCACATGAATTCCAAAATTCAGTAGCACGCCTTAATCTCTGGACTACTGACTCAACAGTCCACTACGCTATCTCGACTATATAAATTCAATACTTAAACACTAATATGGTTTCTAAAGAGTTTCCCGAAGGAAACAATAATACGCTCATAAAAAACGTACTTACATAAAATATACATATTATCTACGGGGAATACTAAAAACCTATATTTACTATCTAAAAATAAAATTAGAAAAACTTCTAGTCCTAATCCAGAAAATAAAACGAAGACACATTGAAATAAATTCAGCTCACAAACAAACCAATAAACTTTCCGTGCAAACAAATAGCATGAAATATACAGGGTCACTGGATATTTTATTCCTAGAAAAAGATTATATTTACTAGTAGATCATTTATATCATAGTAACCTCAAATAACATCAACTTTTCACTTTTATGAGTATTGAGAGACACACGGCAAACTAAGCAGAACTTGTATTATGGAAACCAGGTTACTAATATTGTACATATACCTACTATCTTATTTTTGTATTGTTTTATATAGATAATTACACCCAAACTCAGGACAAACAGACATGTACATGCACATAAATATCTCTATCTATAGCTCTCTAGCAAGTATTTGCCAACCACGTGAACAGGCCCGTCAATCTCAGGCTGGAGATTATAATTGAGATTTCTGTTCAAAATATCTCAATTATATTCTTCTGGACAATATCTGCGATTGAACAAGCTGGTATTAAAAAGAAATCATTAAACGTCACCGTCTCTTTCACGGGGAATGCTCTGAGGAACTGTTTGAGCTGGTGCTACCGTCCCCTATTTATCATCGGACCACGCGCATTCGCAGTAAGGTTCATCCGCACCACCTGGAAGCGATCTCGTCAAGCACGGTTCGCTTTCAGCGTTCATACATCCCACGTACGTGCCGGCTCTGGAATGAATTACCTGCTGCGGTGTTTCCCCAGCGCTACGACATGTCCTTCTTCAAACGAGGTTTAAAAAGAGTATTAATATCACGGTATGCAGCGGTTTGCTGTGTCCCCTGGCACTGCAAATATCCATGAACAGCGGTTACAACTTACCATCAGGTGGGCCGCTAGCTCGTCTGATTCCTAAAAAACGTCACACAGTTCATGAGATTTATAAGTTGCCATTGGTATAAACCCTCTTATTACAAAGATCAAGTTTACTACCACCCTGTATAATAATAAGCCATTCAATCTCGAAGCCTGTTAACCCGTAAATCCATACAATTTGGACGAAAGAGCGTGAAATAACAGACATTTCGTAACACGTTACAACTGTATTGATTGTTTTGTCGCTTCCGAAGTGAGGGTAATAGCGAATTCGGTGATATAGACGGCAATTTGATAGTCTGTAAGTGGACGAGAATTGAAAGTTACATATTAAAGAATTGAGAATTAAATCATAAATATAATCAATGATAATGACATGATTTCACATATTTGAGATTAGATATACCTATACTTTGCTTTAGAAATAATGGTATAGATACTGGAACTTCCTGGGACTTCATTTACCTACACACAACCATCTGATCACAAACTAAGCAGAGCTTGTACTATGGAAACCAGATAATTTATATACTACATATACCTACTACTTTTCTTTTGTCAATACATACTTATATAGATAATTACACCAAGACAGGAGAAACAGACATGATCATGCACACAAATATTTGTCCTGGGTGGGAATCAAACCCACGACCTCCGGCGTAAAAAGCAAGCATTTTCCAACAACGCCAACAGGCCCGTCAATTCTCTAAGCAATATAATTTGTTGACCTAATAAATAAATAAGCAATATACCATCGTAATTTCGAGTGTATAAATTTTACAGTACCGTTAAATACGAGGCAGTGTTAACGGCCCAGTAGTTATTTTGTGACTTTATTATTAAAATAATTTATTTAATGAATAAAGTCTCAAATAAGAATATACCATAACATAATGCAGCGCATATTGTCAATGAGAGGAAATAGGCCTAGTGCGGTTGGTAGGCATCAAATTCCATCAATAATATTTTGAAGAACTTTTAGGCATGCAGGTTTTTTTTGCATTGGAGCAACATACCCGCTTTTCTGGGGCTACCCTCATCAGGCGCTAAGAGAGGTCTACGGCAGGTAGGTTTAGTCGGTGCAATTCCCACATACTCACCCGTAGACACTTTTTGCGGGTAGCATGCATAAGCATTGCCACTGCCTTAACATAAAAAAAAGAAAAATAGGCATGTAAGTTTTACCACAATGTTTTTCTTCACCGTTTTATTTATATTTATTTATTTTAAATTAATTATCGAGTACTTACTCGATAATTAATTTCTAACACATACATAAATTTGTAATAATACTTCTGTAAACTTTTCAATACGAATTTCTTAGCAGCATGAACCGATCTGAAAACATTAAACTGGAATGGAGTTAGGTCATGCCCATTTCACAGCTAATCGAATGTCAGTCAGAGAAGCACCCGTCACTCTGATTCAAGTAAATCGTAAATATTTGATTTTCCATCCATTTTCCGCGATTTTCCTAGTAAGTACTGAATTATTTGGACGAAATGTCTGTACAAAGTTATTTTAGAAATAGGAAGATTTCTTTTTTATGTGTACTACTTTGCAACAGAAAAACTGTAATAGTCAATAATTACAGTTTTTCTGTTGCATCTGGATTATTTGTTAAATAACAACATAAAACCAATATACAGACGTTATTAAAATAAGTGCCTGTAGTAATACCACCCACGAAACACTGATGATGAAGCCGGGAAGACGGCCGAATTTCGGCCACGGCGGCCATTCTCAATGGAGATTAGCCAATTGCGCAGGACATATTATTACAGACTGATACTGAGAAATTTATTTTTACGGAAAAATCCCAAAATCACTTTTTGGCCCGACCCGGGATTTGAACTCAGGACCTCATTTTCTGCGGTTGACAAACGCTACCGCTAGAACAACGAGGCAGCCACGAAACATTCGGTCCTATGTGCGTTAATCGGTCCCTCACCGCACCGTGGTATATACAATCCATTCAATGCCCATATTTTATGTATTAAAATATTAATATACGAGGCTGAGTTTAAAAACGAAGCCGAAGGAGAGGTTTTTAATAGTATCACACGAGTATTTTAATACTTAATTAATTATGTCAAGTTGGAACACTACTTTATCTAAACTCATGTAATAGCTAAAAAACCCATAAACTTTGCTTGAATATGATTAAAAACCCCCAAACGGCAATAAAAAACAGACAAGGTTTTGGCGCTCAATTACTGCGTACAACTGCGTGCGAACAGAGACAATGGAACGCGGCTCATAAAGATTAGTAATGTCTCTGCTCGAATCAAAATAATTTATAAGAAAAATCATATATTTCTACGGTGTACTATATATAATAGAAAAAAAAATATACCATTGTTTCACTAGGGAAACATGTACCTATCATAAATATAATTATAATTTTTTAAGAGGCATGTGATAAAGTTGTTCATTAGCTTTGAGTTCATAATTTGAATATAACGATATGAGTGTAGATAAATTATCTTAACGCAATGAAGACGCTTAACGCCATCCTACCGAAACCTACACGGCCAAGACAGCTGGTACGCCAATACTCATATTGAAACTAGCAACAGATGGCGTTTTTTTTAATTGAAACCAAGTTTCCGACAATGATGATGATGAATTGTATAAATTTAAGTGCGGGTAGGAATCGTAGCCACGGGGTATCGGCCCGATGTGCGTTAACTGCTCTGCAACGGTACCGTGGTGTTCAGACTCAAATTTATACAATCAAAAATAAAATTATTTTTTGTGACGAACTAGAAAATCCAAATTAGTCGTAATTCTACGACGACTAGACAGTAGCTGGTTGGTGCGCAAAATTTAAACGTAGAACATTCAGCAATAAGAAAGAAAAAGTTAATCATATAGAGCCGATCTAACTAGTGGTGTGCCGTGAGTTACTTACACTGACTCCCATGTTGGTCTAGCGGGTCAGACCAAAAGTAACTTTGGGATTTTTCAGTAAAAAGATAAAATCTTAATATCAGCCTGAAGTCTGGGTGTTAGCGATATTATACCGCCGTGCCTCGGAGAGTACGTAAAGAGTAGTACCTTACCAATTTCCGGTCGTGTCGCTAGTCGTCCCATCGTATCATGAGTGATGGAATAGAAAGATCCCGTGTTTGCGCACACACTTGTGCACTATAATATGTCCCGCGTAGATGGCTAGTCTCCATTAAGACTGGCCGCCGTGGCCTTAATTCGGCTAGGAGGACATTATTTATGAATACTTACAAGACGTTCCTTTGAGAATAGTTCTTTTTAATTAGATTAATTATAACGTTTAGTATGAAAGTCTTATTGTAATATTGGGCTTGCACTGTAGAATCTATGTATGTATCTGATACATCAAGGCACCTCACAGGATTTAATTATCTTGGATTCCTACTGGATACTTGTAGCTGCATCAGATCACACGGGGAGACGACTCAAACAGAAATGCGAATAAAGCAGTGTGAAATAAATGATTCTATTTTCTTTAAAAATATGATACAACCTTTCAACTGGCTAGAGAACAAAATGAATATCCCTCGAATAGCAAAGGTAGTTCGTCTGACCTACATTTCTCTTGGACTGCTGAATCTTTAACCAAGTCCCAATTTAATACGTTACGAAAGTAATGACACGGAAATTTGGGCTGACAGTCTGATGGAAACCAAACAGACTAAATGACACATTTTTTCTTAGAACCTTCATTTTTAATGAGTATTTTATCCACTTTTGTTATACAGTGGATTTTTATTGAATGTGTTTGACTTGTAAAAGTTGAAACCATGTTGGAATGTACACACGGCCACATATCAAGCTATACCAGTATAAGCTGATCCTGCGTCATATAGGAATTCCATACAATGAGAGGTCAGCTTATACTGGAAATGTATAGCTTGATATGTAGCCGTTTGTACACTATGAATTTAAAAGCATTTTTCACTGGAAAATCTTAGACGTTCCGGGCGATGACATCACGACGTAAGGGTGATTTCAGAGTCGCGCCGGCGAGCAGCGCTGTCCAAACGCGCGCGCTTACAATTACAATAGATAGTAGTTGCGTTTCACAGTCACGAAGTTCACACGCGCCGCGTGTGAGACGCGCGCCGTCGGCCAGCGCTGGCGAAGCGCGCGCGGCCCGAGCTCCTCTGCTGGCGTTTCAGAGTGACGCGGGTCGCACGCGCCGCTGTTGAGACGCGCTGGCCTCCCGCGCGTGCCACGCGCATTACTCTGAAATCAGCCTAACTAGAACAAATTAAACTGACATACGTGATGATATATAAGATTTTGTCAAAGACAATGCGATGCATCGTATTCGCTAGCTAAAGCCGGCTCTACACTCGCACGTGAAGTCGTGCCGTTATTTCACGCCGTGAATGTATGCCGCGATCCACGCGTGAACTGTGTCCACACTCGCAAATCTTCAGTCTTGTTTGTCACTATGGACGACGACGACGTAATTTCTGCTGCTGCTGTGTCACTGCTTGCTATTGCTTATTACAATTACCTTTGTTTTAAAGATAAGAAGCAAATAAAAAAGAGATGGAGAAAAATTGATAACACTCAATGAGTGTCAGTTCAAGTTCATTATTCCATGTAGTATTCATTTTTACCAAATCCACACACAACCACTGCTTACGACGTCCTGTCCGCTACTGTGACAAAATGCGAGCGTAGATGCGTTCGCGCGCCGCAAACCCTTTGTCGCGGACCAAAAAACCGATACTGATCGGGGAAAGGCGCAAAGCGTGAACGCGAAGGCGTAAACGATATCTACAGTGCGTCAAGAAAGTCGTGAAAATAAATGAGGGCGCCACCATCTGTTACATGGTAAACCCATATACTTTGGCTGAAAAGTCTTGATACTTGATTTGTTTTTAATATAATACTAGCCACTCCCGCGTCAAAGTTAAAGAAAACTAGGGCGAAAAAAACAACAAAATCAAATGAACTGTTTATGGAAAAAATATAGTATTCAGAGTCAAAATAATCTGAGTCTAGGTATTCGACTCCAGAAATGTTGCCTAAAACCCCAGAGTAATGAGACAGATTCACTGGAACTATCATCGCCTTCTGAAATAACGAGTCTGTCTATATCTTAATAATGGGTTCCTCCACGGGCAAAATATTGCTATGACGTGGTCTACACAATTTTTCCATTCTTGTGGAGATATTGAATTAAATGCTTCTTCAGCTAATTTTGCAACATCTTGACCACCAACATTCTTTAGTTCGATTATTCTGTTTGCTATGGTTAATTTGATGGTGTCTGTGTAGAGAAACAGAACTTTTTGCCGCATGGCACGTAATTATATTAGAACTATCGGTCTGCTTCTTAGGTTGCCCTTTCGTATGTTTTCCAGGAGTTTCAATTTTACCTCCATTCTGCATACCTTCGTCTACTATGCGGCTAACGGTGCTTTCAGATGCAACTGAAACCAATAAAACCACGTTAAGTAACAAAAACCATATTCATATCTAAATAAATAATACAAAAATATCAAAACCGTTAAAGGTGTAGCATAATTAATATGTATATTCCGTAATGTCAACTAAATGTAAACAATGCGATAAAACATATCAATTATGCTTAAAAATGAATGTTTGTCAAGATATTACAGTTCCTTAATTATAGTTTTACATTAGAAATCATGTACGTACCGGTTACCGTTGCCGTTCGACCGTAAACATCGTCCAAATCGGAAACCAACTTCTCCGCTCGAAATTCAGCCATAGGTACACTTTAAAAATCCTGTAAATATGACTTTTCTTGTACCACTCTTATAAACATATTTATTCATTTTTGATCTCTAAACGGTTAAACGATAGAAATAATTCGAAATATCACAAAATATTCTAGATCACAATAACGACAATAATACGAATTGACAGGTGAAGTGCTTGGTTTGACCAGTAATTCAGTGTTGTCAGTACAAGCCAACGCTGTAGTTCCAAAAACATTCTTTTCACGACTTTCTTGACACACTATACACGTGATTCGCAGTTGTCGCGGGGTTTCGCGGCCGTTCACGTCGCGAGTGTAGAGCCGGCTTTACAATTCAACCGCGAATATGCCCATAATTAATTGTGGAAAACGGCTTCTTTAGGGAAGTTCTTTGTCCAGTAGTGGATGTTTTTCAGCTGTACTAATAATTTTCAACCGCAGATAAAAAAAGAACACCAAGTATAACCAGGAATTTAGAAGTTGCTGTATTTTCTTCTGCGTGTCGCAGAGAGCACGTAAAGACAAGCGCAGGACCGACAGGGTCCTGCGCTTGTCAGTTCATGGTCGTATCAGAGAGTTGTCCTATCTGATATTAAAGTTAAACAAAAGCGAGTCAAGCGTACTCTCTCTTCCTTGCACACAAACTCTTGCATTATATTTGTGTTTACTAGCTGGCTAATCTCCGTTGAAATTGGCTGCCGTAGCTGAAACTCAACCAGGATCATGACATATAAAGTAAATATAACGTTAAGTCCTTCAAAACCCGTGTAAAACCGCCTTTATTGCTGAGTTTATAAAGTCGCTGTTATTGCCAAATTGTATCCGCTGACGTGTCATTGACTGTACTAATAACTTGATTTTCATATTCTAACATTCCGCAAACCTATAGGTAAATTAACAAAGAGCCTTTAATGACTAGTTGTGCCCCGCGGTTTTACCCGCGTTTAATTTTATAAATTACCACAGCTCCTCCCCCGTATGCAGGTAATAGCGTGATAATAGGTAGCCTATATGTTGACCCGACCTCTTAGTAATATTCATTCAAAATTTGAAGTTAACCCATGCAGTACTTTTTGAGTTTAGCCCGGACATACACACAGACAAATAGACAAAAATTCTAATAACTATATTTTAGGCTTCGATATCTATAGTAGATCACGCCCCAAGTATCCTTTTAAAAAAATATTCAATGTACTGTTTTGACTTTCCTACGATTTTATTATAGATTATAGCAATTATTTAGTTACATAAAGTCAGTTTGCGTGGTTATTGAATAAGGAGACCGCACAAAGAGTCGAGTGTTGCTACATTTAAAGAATGGTGCCGGAAAGTATTTAATGGTTGGTAAATGCTTGCTTTTCCCGCCGCAGGTCGTGGGTTCGAATCCTACCCAGGATAGATATTTGTGTCCATGAAAATGTCTGTTTGTCCTGAGTCTGTGTGTATTATATAAATATGTATTATTAAAAGAAAAGTAGTATATGTAGTATATCAGTTATCTGGTTTCTATAGTACAAGCTCTGCTTAGTTTGGGATCAGATGGCCATGTGTGAATATCCTAGGATATTATAATCACACTAATATTATAAAGCTGAAAGTTTGTGAGTGTATATGTTAGATACTTTTTCACGCAAAAAATACCGGACGGATTTTGATGAAACTTTGTAGTAATATAGCTTATAATAAATAGGTCTTTACCTATGAAATTGCCGTTTTGTATGAAAAAATTTAAACAAATTTTTTTCATGAATTTTTTTATTTGTATTAATCGAAGTAATCACCCATGCAATCAATGCATCTTTGCCATCGCAGTGGCAGTTTATTGATGCCCTTCTTAAAGAAATCAGCTGGACGGGAGGCAACAAATTCTTCAAAGGCATTTTGTACTGCCTCTCGGGTATTGAATTTTTTTCCCGCCAAGAAGTTATCCAAATTCTGGAAAAAGTAGTAGTCTGTAGGCGCAAGGTCTGGTGAGTAGGGCGGATGACGGAGAGCTTCCAACCCCAGTTCTTGCAACTTGGAGACCGTCTGCTGTGCAGTATGAGGTCGCGCGTTGTCGTGCAGGAGCAGCGGAGACGAGCGATTGACCAATGCTGGTTGGAGATGCGCCAGCTTCTCCATCATTGTGCTCAGTTCTTCACAGTACACATCTGCAGTAATGCTCACCCCGTTTGGTAAGAAGCTGTGATGAATCACACCGGCGCTAGACCACCAAACAGTGACCATCACTTTTCTAGGGGTAAGTTTTCGTTTAGGGCATTGTTTAGGTGCTGAACCAGGATCCAACCAACTTGCTGAGCGCTTGCGGTTATCAAACAGAATCCATTTTTCATCGCAGGTAACAATGCGGTTCAAAATTCCTTCATTTGTGTGTCTGTTGAGCAGTGCAAGGCACGTCTCGACGCGTACTTCGCGCTGGCGATCATTGAGTTCGTGGGGCACCCATTTGTCAAGCTTTTTTACCTTGCCAATTTGACGCAAATGGACCAATATTGTTTTGACGCTAACGTCGAAAGCTGCTGCTAATTCAGCCGTAGATTGTGTATCATCAGCTTCCACAACCGCCTTTAATTCGTCATTGTCGACCAAAGTCTTCGGACGACCGCGAGGTTCATTTTTCAGGTCGAAATTTCCAGAACGGAAGCGAGCAAACCAATAACAGGTGGTGCGTTGGTTTGTAGTGTTAGCTCCGTAAACGTCGTTGATGTTGCGTGCCGCTTGTGCCGCGTTGCTGCCACGACGGTACTCATATTCCATAATTACTCGAATTTTTAACGTATCCATGATGACGAAAAAGATTGAAATGACTACTTTTGGAAAAAAGAATCCATGTTTTTAAAATAAAATTAATTTGAAATTAGAATTCTTAGCCAAACAAAAATTATTTTGATTTGAAATGGCCAGTACTGCAGAACGGCAATTTCATAGGTAAAGACCTAATATATCCGAATAACACAAAGGCTATAATTTATATAGTTTAACAAGGGTAAAACTGTGGGGCACAGCTAGTGGTATATTATTAGTGAAATAAACACAGATTTCTTTAAAAAAAATTCAAGGCATTAGTTATGTATCTTTTGCTGAGTCCTATATTTATTATTGTTTCTGATTTAAAAGTTATATAGCAAAAAAAAAATGTTTTCTTTATTTCTTGGATATCCATCATACCAGTAAATTGTGAGAATTGTAAAATCCTTGCATTGTCTGACTTGGCTTTGAATAACTTTTTTCTACAGAATTATATGTCATGTCAGCCTATGACGTCCATTAGGACAGGATCTTCCCCCAAGAATGGGAGGATATGCTATACTCCGCAAGCTTAGAAGACGGATTGGCGATCGCACTATGATAGTCACAGTTTACAGTCATAGGTCATGGTGATAATATTCGCCGACGTCCGCCATTTTAATATTTATACATAAAATGGCATTTCTGTTTGCATAATATCTTACCATGCCATTGCAAAAATGTTATTGACATTAAGTACCTACTTACTTGCTTATCGTATCGGCAGTGGTTACTCTAGTGTCAGAGTTGTTCTAGCCGCCCATTTGGCCTCTGACAACGGCTACAACCGGGTCCGACAGTTTAACGTGCCCTCCGAAGCACGGAGACGCTGAGAAATCAAACCACTTTGGCTGTCACCCATCTATGGACTGACCGCGAGCCTAGTTGCTTAACCTTGCCTATCACTTCCAGATCGGTGAGAGCATCTGGCTATGAGCGCCTAAGTAATAAGTAGTTACTCATCAAAATGAATTTGACACAATGACGACTGCAAAGGGTATACTGAGATGTTACAACCGGAAGGGGAAGACTTCGTAGATCGTTCTCTGACCAAATCGGAGATGTTCTCAAGAAAGGCAATATCAGAAGTACCCTGAACAACCAGCAAGTTATATTATGACAGTACACGAGGCTAAAGAGGTGTTCAAAGATCGTGACAAATGGGAATCCGTTGTCTCTTCCTACTTCTCTAGAATACAGGCGTGAGTCTTTGTATGTATGTACAGACGCCAGCACATCCAGCTACCCCAATCTGTCAAATTTCATATATAGATTTTCAAGTTTATCACATAAGTATAAGGTTCACTTTCCATTGGGGAAATTTGACAGATTGGGGCTTGATGTGCTGGCGTCTGTACTTATGAATTCTGTGGTAACATACGGGGTTTTTGTCAACGCACTAGTTAAGGTATGCGGCTTGGAAAAAAGGTGTTACAGTCAAAAAAAAATGTGAGCCGTCACGGTACGCCTGGCAGATGTGAAACATCGACATTAATTTGTAAAAGTACCTAATATGCAGAAGTCGAAGTCGAAGTATAAGTCGCAGTCGAAGTCGAAGTATAAATCGCAGTCGAAGTAGTATAAATCGCAGTCGAAGTCAAAGTCGAAGTCATGTCGAAGTCCAAGTCGAAGTATAAGTCGCAGTCGAAGTCGAAGTCGAAGTATAAGTCGCAGTCGAAGTCAAAGTCGAAGTCAAGTCGAAGTCCAAGTAGAAGTCGAAGTCGATGTCGAAGTCGAAGTCGAAGTCGAAAAGAACATATTGTGATAGGAACTAAAAAAAAAAAAAAAACACGGCATGCGTCGCCACGCCAGAAATCTGTTTTACGTGCGGCTATAGATGTTTCCCATCAAAAGAGGTTTACTTACTTTGGTAAAAGCATGTTGATATCAAAGTTACACAAACATAAATCCACCAACGAAGGTCACATTACAGAAAAATATAATACTCTGTTTGGTTATTCATATCTCAGGTGACATTATTTGCTCCGTAACTTAGTCATAACTTAATCCTAACTTGATAAACTGTCTTGTTTATGTCTAACTTCAAGCCATGTTTGCTAACGTACATATTTTCGCTTGTTTTTGTATCCACTTGTCAAGGTGGTTTCGCAAATATAATATTAAATCTTATATAAAAATGAAAGAATCATTAAATTTATTATATTACTTAATGATTTATTTGAACATATGTTTATTATCCGTAAACTGATTAAAAGGATAAATATGTGATATTTTATCGTTCTGTTGTTACATCCTAATCACACTAATGTTATAAAGGCGAAAGTGTGTATGTTTGTTACTTCTTCACATCTAAACGGTTGGAGTGATTTTAATAAAATTTGGTATGGAGTTAGCTGACACCCTGGATTAACACATAGGCTATAATTTATAAAGATTAACGCGGGTAAAACCGCGGGGCACAGCAACTTATAAATATATAAATAAAATAAAATAAAAATAAAATAGCCTTTATTGCTGCTTCCTTATCACTATTACATACTGCTTACAAAGATTGCCTACTCATTAAAATAAAATTCATGCAATATATTTAATAATGTTAAGCATTATCGGCAACTGGATATTTATCTGGAACAGCTTGTCCATTGACAAAGGCCTCCTCTAAAGATTTCCAATTATTTCTGTCTCTTGCTATACGGGTCCATGCCGGCCCAGCTATTTTCTTCAAATCATCTTCCCATTTTTTACTCTGTCTTCCTCTTTTTCTTTTGCCATCTCTTGGGTACCACTCGGTTGTTATTTTAGTCCATTTCTCTTTGTTTTCTCGTAGCATATGTCCAGCCCATCGCCATTTTAGCAGTCTGTAAGCTACGTGTGCATTTTTAAATTTTGTTTTCAATTTAATTTCGTGTAATTGTACTCTGTCTCTTCTTTTAATTCCTAAAATACTCCTCTCTATACTATTTTGGCAGACTTTTAATTTGCTTTCTAATTGTTCTGTTAGCGCCCACGTTTGACACCCGTATAGCAAGCATGGCATAATGCATATTTCAAATAATTTCTTTTTGCCTTTCATAGGCATATCCTTATTCTTCATTACTTCACTAAGTGACCAAAATCTTTTCCAAGTATTAGTGATTCTTCTATTAATTTCTTTACTCATGCAGTCTTCTGTTGATATAAGCTGTCCCAAGTAAATGTATTCATTTACATATTCTTTCATATATGTGTTCTTATAAATATAACAAGTAATAAATTATTTATTACCAACTTCGATAAGGAGGAAAGTTCTCAATTCGATCCGTATTTTTTTCCTGTATGTATTCTTTGTTATGTGTCAAACAATTTACGTGTTTGTTTTTTGAAGTACCAATAGAAGAAGCTTGCGAGGTGTGAGTTCTTTTTTTATTGACTTACACAGGACAATTATTTGTTTGGCCCATAAGTCGTTATTCTGAATCTGGGTGTGGTTTTAGACCGTCAATTATGTGTTTGTAAAGTACCCCCGCAACACCAGGATTTGTTTTCGTCCGGCATTGGGAGCTAATCTCAGCGCGAGAGAGTATTCGGCGTCCGGCTGGCTTCTCCCCGGCTAGGCGCCGCCTCTGGGATCGCTGGCGTTTGAAGGAAGGGCACTCCACTCGTCTTGTATAAGCGGTCCCGGGAAGAGTTAACCTGCTGTAGCTCAGGTTGCCTAAACGCACAAGCCGTGATGGGGAGGGGGGAGGCATTCGGGCCTCAGACGCTCAGAATACGACGGGGGTACTGGCGAGATCGTTCACGAGTACCCAGAGCCTCCGCTACAGGCACTGTGAGGCTGGCTACCGTGGTGGTTTAAGTGGGTCGGCCCTACACAACGTGCGAATGGCATTTCCACCACGTAAAAAAAAACAAAGGTTTTGTTTTCGTAGTGTGTGCGTTGACAATTCCAAACAAAATAAAGCACCTGAAATAATTTTATAGTTTTCAATTTATTTGTTAAAAAACATAGCATCATTTTGACTACGTAATTACATATATATTAAAGGTAGAAACAGCTTATGATATATCAACCTATGCACCTACCTTGTTACGTTTAAGATAAAGTCCGCCTTTTAACAATTATATGTGAGCCAAAAGTTCAACTATAAAATCTTTAGTAATACGAGTATGAAGATGTTTGTTACAAATGCAAAGTTTGTATCGATTTTCTGAATCTCGAGCTTATTAATTAACCTTGGTTATAATTGTAGCAGTCTGGAAGGCGACTGCATAAATTATTGTACTAGTAGTAAGCAAGAAGTTCAACAGAGTCTACATGAAGTTTAACATGCGTCTAGCGTTAAATCCGCATGATGTGTACTTTACGAGTTTTGCTTTATGGTAGAAATGGAATGATCGTGATAGTGTATTTTTAAGGACTTTTATTTATTTATGTACACACAAAAACATACAAAATATAACAAAACGGAAACGAAGAGTACATAGGATCTGCATATTTCGTAAGAAATTTCTTCCAGCAGACCCGCGACAGGAAACAAATAATTAAAGATAGTCAATACTGTGTGTAGGTCAATAATATACTTACAAACTAATAATTTACATAAATACTTAAATACGAATATATACCTCTATTATAAACAAAGTTTAATTTAAAATACACTAAGTACTTCTAATGTACATTCTAACTTTTTTATTTTTGTTGGGAGTTTTTTTCAAATGAAGTCCACTGGAATTCAGTTTTAATTTTAAAATGTAATAGGTACAGCATAAAATTTCCATAAAACCTCAGTCCACACATAAACGTCCAACAAAACGTCATTAACCACGTAAAATTTAATTTAATTTAAATTTTGACATCACTTAACCACCGTTTAACCGCGTGACTGGTAAATCTAGTTTTTAAAGGAAAATTTTGAGAACCCATGGCTAAGAGGCCGGCTAAATGTAAGTAGAGTTTTAAATAAGGGTATTTACCTACTTTTCTAACCTGACCATATACGTACAGACGTCAGCACTGATGTTACTCCAATCTATCAAATTTCCCCAATTAAAAGTGAACCTTATACTTTTGTGATAAAGTTGAATATCTATCTGTAAAAGAAATTTGCCAGATTGAGGTAGCTGGATGTGCTGGCGTCTGTACATGCATACAGATGCACCTACCTACTGTTTAATCTCAGCACCTCCCCAAGGTCGACTGGGAGAAAATGCCTACGGCATTAAGTCCACCTCTGTACAACTTTGTGCATAAAGTTTTGAAAAAAAAAAAGTACTGAGGGATAAATAGATAAATATCTCGGGACCACTAACACACTGCCATCTGATCCCAAATTAAGCAGAGCCTGTACTATGGTAACCATGAAGATAACTGATAAACTTACCTTTATATTTCTGCATACATAATATATGATAGATAGGTAACGAATTATACCCACATACAACAAATAATCGTACTCGTACTGGGTGGGATCGAAACCAGGACATCTGGCTTACCAATCAGAGTCACTAACATCTTGACCAACAGGTCTGTTAAATTAAAATTTGTTACGTTACCAAATTAGTACCAAGATTAAGAACAAAGAAATCTTTACTTTTTTTCACCGGCGGCGGAACGACTCTTTAATTTTTATCATTATCATCAAGTCAGCTGAATGACGTCCACTGCTGGACAAAGGCCTCCCCAAAAGATTTCCTAAATGGAGTTGTGTCCACCATTAGGAGGGATATGCCATAATCGCCACGCTTGGCAGGCGGGTTGGCAATCGCAGTATAATGGTCATAGTAAATTAAAAATTATAAAAACAGCGTAAGGACGACTTGTGTCCTTTGAAACGCCACTATTTATTTACACGCTTTAGGAGCCGCTGCCATCTACCATACTTTTAATAATTTTGTTGAACATAAAGCTGGCAACCCATTTTCATACCCCTCGCCAGTTATGTTGGCGACTTGGATAAAGTATTCTGGTGCTCGATCAAATCTGATCAAACACCTTCGTCAAGAAGGTTAAGGCTGACAGCTGGTACTACCAATCACGAATACAATTGATTTACAGAGGTACAGACGCCAGCACATCAAGCTAACCCATTCTGTCAAAATACCCCAATTGAAAGTGAACCTTATGTTTTTGTGATAAAGTTGACAAACTATAAAAGAACTTTGACAGATTGCGGTAGCTGGATGTGCTGGCGTCTGTACAATATCAGAGAATCGCTGCTGACGTTCTCTGAGATATATTCTCTCGGGACAACTTCTATGCCACCCACGGGATGAGATGGGTTGGTGATATTCTATGCCGTCAGCTACACAACAGATAATCGTATACATCAAGGGTATTCAATAGTCCCTACGTCTTATTCATTGGCCCGCCTCTTGAAGACTAGTGGCTGGTTAACGCTAGGTAAAGGCCTACGCAGACCGGGACGGCATGGCAAGGGATTTTGCCGTGAGTCAGCGCAAACTACCCGCTTAGATACCGCGGCATTCCACGGCGTGCCGTGGCAGGACAAAGAACGCCTTGGCAACTCCTGCTGCCCGATACACTTTTAGTATTCAATTGGGTTTGATGGAGTGTTGAAGTGCCTCAGTTTCATTGGCCAATCAATTTAGATATAAGGTTGTCTACCTCCTTAAAACCCTACTCAAAAGAGTTTGGCTACCCTGTCCAACGTATAAAGCCTAAACAAATCGAATTATCCCACTCAAAGCGCCTTCTTCATAATAATATTATCCGCTATAGCAAATTTTATGACACACGCGTCCATTTTTGGCAAGTCATTACAAAGGCGCAAGACCGCCGCCGCCATTTCAAGACCAAGAGCAAAGAAGTCAAGATAGTTCTTTTCTTTTGCAGACAAAAGAAGCCATAGGCAGATAATATCACAAACATAAAATCTATTTCGATTCATAAGAAATATACCTATATTAAAGTCAAATATTATTTTTTTGTACCTAGATTTTCTAAGTTAATCCACGGAGTGAGATTGATTAATTATTTAAGGGGCAGAATCCGTTAGAAATCCCAGTACCTATAATAAATCTGTAATTTAGATAAACAATATTATAAGGTTCGTGACAAATTAGACGATCTGAAAACACAACATTCTTTAAAAACTCACTACTAAATATTGTTTATGATAAATATTGTACAGACGCCAGCCCATCCAGCTACCCCAATCTGTCAAATTAATTTATAGTTTATCAACTTTATCACAAAATCATAAGGTTCACTTTCAATTGGGGTAATTTGACAGAATGGGTTAGCTTGATGTGCTGGCGTCTGTACCTCTTGTAAATCAATCAAATTCTAATGTATTCGTGATTGGTAGAACCAGCTGTCAGCCTAGACCTTGATGAAGACGTTTGATCAGATTTGATCGAGCACCAGAATATTTTATCCAAGTTGCCAACTTAACTGGCGAGGCGTATGAAAATGGGTTGCCAGCTTTATGTTCAACAAAATTATTAAATGTATGGTAGATGGCAGCGGCTCCTGTAGCGTGGAAATAAATAGTGGTGTTTCCAAGGACACAAGTTGTCCTTACGCTGTCTGTATAATTTTTTAATTTTTATTATGGTTCACAAATGTGCCAATACAATAAACCAAAAGACACTTACATCAACTAATATAACGCAACTTTTATGCCCTAATGTAGTGAACACAGCATGCAATTTTATGGTAAAACTAGGTACAGACGCCAGCACATCAAGCTACCCAAATCTGTCAAATTTCCCTAATTTAAAGTGAACCTTATGCTTATGTGATAAAGTTGAAAATCTATAAAAGAAATTTGACACATTGGGGTAGCTGGATGTGCTGGCGTCTGTACCTACATATACTTA
Organism: Pseudoips prasinana; assembly: GCA_951640165.1. Taxonomy (NCBI): domain Eukaryota; kingdom Metazoa; phylum Arthropoda; class Insecta; order Lepidoptera; family Nolidae; genus Pseudoips; species Pseudoips prasinana. The sequence continues at coordinate 15,909,327 of OX621254.1, forward strand.
CCATTACTCTAAAATCTATACATATAATTAAATCGTAGCAAAGTCAAAACTGTACATTGAATATTTTTTTAAAAGGATACTTGAGGCGTGATCTACAATCGAAGCCGAAAATATAGTTTTTAGAATTTTTGTCTGTGTGTCTATTTGTCTCTATGTATGTCTGGACTAAACTCAAAAAGTACTGCATGGATTTACCTCAAATTACTAAGAGGTCGAGTCAACATAAAGGCTACATATTATCACGCTATCACCCACGGGGGAGGAGCTATGACATTATATCATTTAACGCGGGTAAAACCGCGGGGCACAGCTAGTATATAATAATTAATGATATAAATTGTGACTATAACTACTATATTGTAATTTTACATTGTGTTCGTGTATTAGAACTTAAACACGACATAAAATATTTTCAAAAACGACCAAATACATACATACATACATACATAGACTCACGCCTGTTTCCCAGAGGGGTAGGCAGAGACAACGGATTTCCATTTGTCACGATCTTTGCATACTTCTTTTGCCTCGATTACTGTCATTATATTCTTCATACATGCTCGCCGGTTTAGGGTACTTCTGACCTGCCCTTTCTTGAGAACATCTCCAATTTGGTCAGAGAATGTTCGACGTGGTCTTCCCCTTCCGGTTGTCCCATTCACACAGGTCAGGTATACTTCGACCAAATAATAATAGTAATATCGTGGGACATTAAAAATTGTAATTTTAATGATGTCGCTGTGTGCCTTAAGGCATAGAATGTCGCCACTTCATCTCCTCCCCTGCGTAAAGGTCAGCCCGAGGGAATATCTCTCAGATAACGGGCAGCAGCGTCTCTGTGTAGCATGACTGTATATTATTGTATATTATTTATAATTTTATTGAACACTCCTTAAATCTCATTGTACAATGGTTTGCTGAAACAAAATTAATTAATGAATTAAGCTCGCTGAAGTAGGTACAGACGCCATTACATCAACCTACCCCAGTCTGTCTTTACCCAATTGAAAGTGAACCTTATAAAGTTGAAAATCTATAAAAGAAATCTGACATATTGGGGTAGCTGGATGTGCTGGCGTCTATACATACTTTTTACTCTTTGTGACATGTAACTTAAACTTACGTTCCTGTGTGCAATTAAGAATAAAGAACGTTGTTTACTCTTTTCTTTTCTTCATTTTCATTCAGAGAATAATGGATTGTTGTGTAATATTTACTATGCCGCGGTTTTTGTTTGTATGTGTAGATGGTATCTGTAATTAATTAGATGGACTAATTACCGTTGATCTTATTTGTATAAAGTCTGTATTAGTTGCGGTAGCTTGCCGCAACGGAAGCAAAATCTAATATCTACGCGTGATTATTCTAACCCTAAAGCTGGTAATATAATTTCCTTGTTTTACTACGGAATAATATCTATACATATAATAAAATCGTAGGTAAGTCAAAACTGTACATTGAATATTTATTTAAAAGGATACTTGGGCCAAAAATATAGTTTTTAGATATTTTGTATGTTTGTCTGTATGTATGTCCGGGCTAAACTCAAAATATACTGCATGGATTTACTTAAAATTTTGCATAAATATTATTAAGAGATCAGGACAGCATATAGGCGAGACAACATATAGACATATTATGACACTATCACCTACGGGGTTCTAGCTGTGATAATTTATAAAATTTAACGTGGGTAAAACCGCGCTGTGCCCACAGCTAGTTATTAATAAAATAATTATGCTACAAATTGAAGTAGCATCTAGATTACCTAAATTTGATTTTAGTTCAAAAGCACGTCACTCCACGTTTTCATCGAGCGTTTATAAATAAGATGAAAATTGATACAAATCCCGAATTTATAGTTCACGTGACGAGAATCACATTCCCCTTGAAGGATTCCTCTTACAAACAAAGATTTTCTAAATTACAATTTATTGGGTGCTTAAAGCAAAGGGACTTACGAGGGACGTAAAAGTATTTTATGCAAGGATTTGTTCATAAATCCTTTGTATTATAGGGCTTTGTGATGGACGCAATAACAACCGTCACTATATTTTATGAGTCTTTAAGTGTGGCGATTTGTGAGGAACTTATAGACGCCAGCACATCAAGCTACCTCAATCTGTCAAAGTTCCCCAATTGAAAGTGACCCTTATACTTTTGTGATAAAGTTGAAAATCTATTAAAGAAATTTGACAGATTGGGGTAGCTTGATGTGCTGGCATAATTCAAGTTAGTAAAAGCTTACTTAAAATCGGAGATCAAAACGGTCACCGTAGCCTAGTTGGTAGTGCTCCTGCCTACGAAGCTGGTGGTCCTGGGTTCGAATCCCGGTAAGTGCAAATATTTGTGTGATGAGCACGAATATTTGTTTCTGAGTCATGGATGTTTTCTATGTATATAAGTATTTATCTATCTATATAAGTATGTATATCGTCGCCTGGTACCCATAGTACAAGCTTTGCTTAGTTTGGGGCTAGGATGATCGGTGAGACATTGTCCCCAGATATTATTATTAAAACATAAATAAAGTAGCCGATATTTCCCGAAGAATTTCATCATCATGAATGACGTCTACTGCTGGTCAAAGCCCTCCCGAAAAGATTTCCACAATGGAGTGGTGTCCGTAATTTGGATGGATATGCCATAGCCGCCACGCTTGGCAGACAGATTGGCGATCGCAGGATGATGGTCTTAGTGCACAGAGAGACTCCGTTGCTGCCCGTTCTCTAGGAGATATTCCTCGGGGCGACTTCTATGAGCTGTAGATTCTACGGGATGAGATGGGGTAACGATATTCTAGTTTTAGTTTGCTGAATTTACAAGCTCTCAACAAGCTTATGCTATAATATTTGTAACATTCTTTAATTTTTACAACGAAATAATTTTAATGACGTATATCTAGCAATAAAAGATTGTATAACAATAATATAATACAAGGCAAACTTACGTGACGAATATTTTCGTCGGCAGAACTTTCGAGACATTTAATTAAGAGGTACAAATATTTCCTAAGTTCGAAAGTCACAACTTTTTACCCCCGACGCAAAAATATAGGTGTTTTAAGTTTGATGTCAATGTCTCTGTGTGTGTGTCTGCCTGTGGCATCATAGCTTTTCAATTTTAATTTGTTTTTTTTTGTTATGAAAATGAATTGGTCGGTAATGTTTTATGCTATGTTTGATGAATATCGGTCCAAGATGGCCGCCGCGGCCGCCGCCACAAAATGCCGCATTACGAGTACTGACAAGTAGAATTCATTACACTGATAAATTTCAAATCCAAGATGGCCACCATCACAAAATGGTGCATTACACATTTTTTTCCAAAACCCCCTCAATATGGATATCAAATGAAAGGGCTTGTCTAGTAGATTACTACAGACACACTATGAAAAATGTGGGTTTTTAAAATCTTTATTTACTTATATTTTCAATATTGTTTATAGAGCCACGCACCTTTTTTTATATAATAGGGCAACACACTCCCAACACCAAGGAGTCTCGGCTACGTTACCGGCCTGGAAAAGAGTCCGCAAAAATTTGTTACTGACCCTCCCCACCCCTATGAGCACTGGCGACCTTACTCACACTAAGAAACACAATATTAAATTATTAATGTATTTTTGCATTATATGGTACAGTTTATTTGAAGTCCCTGGATCCTGTGCTAGGTTATTAAACCTGTGTTACAGAATACAGTGTCCTCCCCGCTTTTAGTATGAAAACAATAATTTATGCAACAAAGTAAAATCAAAATGAATTAAATAAAAAATTACACGTAAAGAAAGTTACAATTAATATTAAAACATATTACAATAAAATAAAGACCTTGTTCAAATAAAATTAAGACATGATTACAATAAAATTAAATATAAAATAAAAATTAAGACATTATAAAATAAAAATTAAGACATTAATAAAAATTAAGAAATTATTATTATTATTTGGGTTAGTAAAAAAGAAGAATGTTATGTGTGTGTAATGAGCTTTGTGGTGTTGATCTGTGTATGTATTGGATGTGTGTGGGTGTAAGTGTATTATGTACCTAATTATAAAACCGTTTTTAATATTTGTTCTGTTTCGTCATATGTTTGGGACTGTAACCAAGGTTGCAGAGTTTTCTTAACTTTATGAAGATTAAGTTTATATATTGAGAGAGCCTTGTTAATTACGTTGTAGATATATGAACTCTGTGCACAGAAGTGTCGTCGTGCAAGCGCAGATCGACAACGAACACTCTTACAAACAGGAAATCCAGAACGTCGGTTGGTTATGTTATTGTCAAATACAAGGGTGGAGTGTTTACGCAGGATAGTCCGCAAGATGTAAAGTTGTCTCACTGTTAGTATTTGAGCGTCAGAATATAGTTGGTTAGTGGGATAGTCTCTTTTTCGGAAATAAATAATTTTTAAAATCGTCCGCTGTGCCCGTTCCACCCTAAGCATTACAGTTTTAAAAGTTCCACCCCATACCGGGATACAGTATGTAATTATTGACTCGCATAGGGAGCGATAGACTAGTGATGTAGTTTCTACGTCCGCTGAGTGTCTTAATTCTACGAACAAATAAATTAGTTTTCGAAGCCTTGAACACAGGGCCTCCGTATGCACACGCCAATCCAACTTTTCATCGATGTGAACACCTAAATATTTTAAGGATGGAACAATATTTAGAGTAACGCAGTTACATTGATGGATATCATTACATGTGTGAGCTATTATTTTTTTTGAAGCCCAAGGAGGTTTAGGGGCATTGGCAGGTGTGAACTGGATCACTTTCGTTTTGGATATATTTAAGGCCAATCCATTACATTATGCAATGACTGCTCAGTTTTTTCTTTTGCACTAACCCAATCTTTGTCATAAACTAAAAGTGCCGTGTCATCTGCGTAAGTAAATATGTCACAGTTATTGAAGGATAATTGGCAAAGATCATTTATATACATTTGAAATAGAATAGGCCCCAAAATACTCCCCTGCGGAATACCGTAGCTTATAAATTCCTCGTTACTAATCATAGAATCAATTTTTATGCACTGGCTAAGACCACACAGGTAGCTTCTGAAGATATCCAGGGTCACTCCACGTATTCCCAAGTGCTCCATTTTCGCCAAAAGCCTACGGATAGAGACGGTGTCGAAGGCCTTGGTCAAATCTAAGAAGATACCATAGTATTTCAGCCGATTATCCATTTTATCGACCAAGGTATTTGTGAAGTCGGCCACAGCGTCCTCAGTAGAAATACCTGAACGAAAACCATATTGGTTGGTTGCTATTAAATTATTTTTACTTAAGAATTTGCTGAGATTGGTATGCAGTATTCGTTCTAAGATTTTAGATAATGAGCTCAGCACTGAAATTGGTCGATAATTGGATACATCGTCTCTAGCTCCTGACTTGTGAACTGGATGGACCATTGCTCGTTTAAATGCTTTGGGAAAAACTCCCGAGTTGATGGCACAGTTGCATATATGTGTTATTATAGGAGCTAGAGTGATACTAGAGAGTTTTAGGATTTTAGCTGGTATGTTATCCCAACCAACTGCGCAATCACTACGTAGGCCATGAATTATGTTCGCAACCTGTGCTACGTCAACTGGAGAGATGACGAGTGAGTTTATTGGAGATGGGAAGCGAAAAGTGTTCGCGGTCTGGTTCATAGAACAAAATTTAGAGGGAAGGTTTTTCCCGATATTGACGAAGTAATTATTGACATTATTAATTAATGCTATAGAATTTTCGTCTGATTTAAGTAGTTTATTAGCAGAGTTTCTTGGTTGGTTACTGTGTGCGATGGATTTGATGACTTTCCATGTAGCTTTTGGGTTAGTTTTGGCATTTCTGAATTCCGTTTTCTCATATGCACGTTTTATTTTTTTGATTAAATTATTGCAAAAGTTGCGGTACCGTACGTATGTCGTTTTTAATACAATGTTTTCAGGAAACTTCTGAACCCGTCTGTGCATTTTATCTCGATTACGTAGGCATCGAAGTAAACCGGGACTCATCCAAGGTTTAGTGATCGTTTTTCTATTAGGGGTTTTGACAATCTTACTATGTTTTAATAAGATAGTTTGTATGCTGGAAATAAAAAGATCAGTTGCTAAATTGGCATCATCATCACGCGCGCGCGACTCTGAAATCAGCCTTAGTAGATACTTGCCTTTCACGCCGCAGGTCGTGGGTTCGATTCCCGCACAGGACAGATATTTGTGAGCATGAAAACATATCTGTTTGCCATGAGCCTGGGAAAAATTATCTTACCACGGGCTATATCTAATTCGCAGACCGTGGTCACAGATCCAACGATAAAATATTTACGATTTCCAATACACCACTGGCTATCGCTCTCGACTGGGGTCAAATTTATGAGAAAATCCCGCAAACTAATAAAATGTTATTGGCAAAATTCACAAGTTGCCACCTGCTGCGTTGGTGCCAGTTGGCAAATATTCTGCCAAATAACGAAGCATTTATGGATTGGCCTTCGCTTGTTGGCGTATATAGCCTTTTTATTTTTATAGGAAGAACGTTGTCGTGGTTTGAATGTTGAATTCCAAATATTGATTTTCTTTTATTTACCAATTTTTAAAAAAAGGCGGTTATTAAGTCGTGGTAGGTTTAGTGTATTTTGTATGTACAGACGCCAGCACATTCATAAGTTGCAAACGAAATTTGACAGATTGCTGTCAAATTTCTTTTATAGATTTGCAACTGTATCACATAAGCATAAGGTTCACTTTCAATTGGGGACAGATTGGGGTAGCTTGATGTGCTGGCGTCTATGTATCACGATTTCTCCGTTGTTTATAAACCGATTTTAAATATTGTTTTTTTTTTAATCTTATATGGCTCGAAAGCTTTCCCTCAAATGTTTTTAACCATATAAGGTGGCTTGATGTTTCTACATAAAATAATAAAAAAAAATGAAGTAAAAGACGTCCAGTTTGTTGTTCAGAATATTCTCCATCAAATACATAAATGCAGTAAAGGACACAAAGACGCTACGTCTCTCCGCAGGGCAATGATCATTTTGCCAAAACCGCTTGAGGTACACATCCTACTAATATTATAAATGCAAAAGGTTGTGAGTATTTATTTTTGTTTTATATCAGAGTGCCACAAACGAACAAGTGGGTCACCTGATGGTAAGTGATCACCGCCCCCCATGGACACTCGCGACACCAGAGGAGTCGCCGGTGCGTTGCCGGCCTTTTAGAGTCAGCAAACAAGTGTTGCTGACCCTTCCCCCACCCCAATGAGATGTATAGATGTATGGATGTATGTTTGTTACTGTCCATTTTGCGTCAAAACCAAACCTCCATACTTTCGCATTTATAGGTAACATCTGTAGGATAATGTTAGCGTTTCTATCTATTATAGAACCGCTAACATTGAAAAGGGCTTAAATAAATCATAGGCTCGATAATCCCAGCTTATCAACCATTTATCAGCGGCTAAGCTCGGCTTCCATATTGTGTTAACAGGATTACGCTGAGAAATCTAGGAAGAAATTACCATTTCTTACTTTAGGTTATTTTTTTAATAGTCTTGTTTCTAAAAGTGTATTCTACTCGCATTTAAATTCCATCCACACTAAAATGTATACAGCTCACTTTAATCATATAATATAATAGGTCTTTACCTATGCAATTGCCGTTTTGTATGAAAAAATTTAAACGAATTTTTTTCATGAATTTTTTTATTTGTATTAATCGAAGTAATCACCCATGCAATCAATGCATCTTTGCCATCGCAGTGGCAGTTTATTGATGCCCTTCTTAAAGAAATCAGCTGGACGGGAGGCAACAAATTCTTCAAAGGCATTTTGTACTGCCTCTCGGGTATTGAATTTTTTTCCCGCCAAGAAGTTATCCAAATTCTGGAAAAAGTAGTAGTCTGTAGGCGCAAGGTCTGGTGAGTAGGGCGGATGACGGAGAGCTTCCAACCCCAGTTCTTGCAACTTGGAGACCGTCTGCTGTGCAGTATGAGGTCGCGCGTTGTCGTGCAGGAGCAGCGGAGACGAGCGATTGACCAATGCTGGTTGGAGATGCGCCAGCTTCTCCATCATTGTGCTCAGTTCTTCACAGTACACATCTGCAGTAATGCTCACCCCGTTTGGTAAGAAGCTGTGATGAATCACACCGGCGCTAGACCACCAAACAGTGACCATCACTTTTCTAGGGGTAAGTTTTCGTTTAGGGCATTGTTTAGGTGCTGAACCAGGATCCAACCAACTTGCTGAGCGCTTGCGGTTATCAAACAGAATCCATTTTTCATCGCAGGTAACAATGCGGTTCAAAATTCCTTCATTTGTGTGTCTGTTGAGCAGTGCAAGGCACGTTTCGACGCGTACTTCGCGCTGGCGATCATTGAGTTCGTGGGGCACCCATTTGTCAAGCTTTTTTACCTTGCCAATTTGACGCAAATGGACCAATATTGTTTTGACGCTAACGTCGAAAGCTGCTGCTAATTCAGCCGTAGATTGTGTATCATCAGCTTCCACAACCGCCTTTAATTCGTCATTGTCGACCAAAGTCTTCGGACGACCGCGAGGTTCATTTTTCAGGTCGAAATTTCCAGAACGGAAGCGAGCAAACAATAACAGGTGGTGCGTTGGTTTGTAGTGTTAGCTCCGTAAACGTCGTTGATGTTGCGTGCCGCTTGTGCCGCGTTGCTGCCACGACGGTACTCATATTCCATAATTACTCGAATTTTTAACGTATCCATGATGACGAAAAAGATTGAAATGCGATGAAAATGTAACACTAATCAATAAAGAAATGACTACTTTTGGAAAAAAGAATCCATGTTTTTAAAATAAAATTAATTTGAAATTAGAATTCTTAGCCAAACAAAAATTATTTTGATTTGAAATGGCCAGTACTGCAGAACGGCAATTTCATAGGTAAAGACCTAATACATAGAAAACATCCATGACTCAGAAACAAATATTCGTGCTCATCACACAAATATTTGCTCTTACCGGGATTCGGACCCAGGATCACCAGCTTCGTAGGCAGGAGCACTACCAACTAGGCTACGGTGACTTTAAGATGTCAGATGGTTTCAGTTGAGTATAATAAATAATATCTAATTCAAAAATTACCCACAAAATGCATTTTCTACTACTCCTCCTATGCACTCTACAATATTTATGAGCAAGTCATTCTCAGTTCTTCAACTCTTATCACGTTGAATGAAGCAGTTAAACTATTTCAATTTAGTTACACACTTTTAAAGTATTTTAATTTAGTTCTCCGAGTTCTTACTTCATATGTTATTTCATTTTTATTAGCAGTTTTGGTATTTTCATCTTATTTATGAGTTTCATAGCTTCTGTTTTGTCATATTTCCTATCAATATCACTATCAGCTTCAGGTTTCATATTTGTTTTTCCTTGGCGGTTTTAGATTTGTCATCGTTCTTTTTGGTATCATTATTATCTTCAGGTTTGATATTTTGTTTTACATTTTCCGTGGCTGTTTTGGGTTTGACATCTTTCTTTTTACTTGCATAATTAGCCTCATGTTTGACATTATTTTTAAATTAACTTGGCTGGTATTTTTCACACTACTGTGATTTTGTGCTGCTGTGTTTTCATCCTGACGACATTGCTGTTGATCGTTTTCTGTTGCTAAGTTAACTGTATCTAAAACAATATCCCAAGATATAAGTATTAAAAAGTTTGGAGGCTTGAATAGCGTTGGTAGACGTTAGTTCTATTACTTATTTGACGGACTTGTTAGCATTATTCGTAAGTGATAGCTTTCCACGTCGCAGGTCGTGGGTTCGATTCCCTCCCAGGACAAATATTTGCGTGCATGAACATGTCTGTTTGTCCTGAGTCTGGGTGTAGTTATCTATATAAGTATGTTTTTACAAAAGAAAAGTGCTGTATGAAGTATATCAGTTATCTGGTTTACATAGTACAAGCTCTGCTTAGTTTGGGATCAGATAGCCGTGTGTGAATAATGACCCAGGATATTATTATTATTACTTATCGTTAGCAACATTTAAGTGACGTAAATCACGGCATTCTGACGTAGGTCACTTCAGGTAATAACTTGAGGTCCTTGTCCTAAATACAATTGGAAATTCTCTTAGGCAGAGAGGGGTAAATGACTAGAGAGTTTTGATTGGCATATTTGTCACAAGCGGGCTGGCTGCTCTAACTACTTGCCATGAGGTGCTTCTTATGCTTGCTTAGCAACATGGTAATATAAATAAAAGTGGATTACATACCGATATCTACAACATTTAATCTATTATGGGTTTTATAGTAGATAGTCTGTAATTATTAGACCACAGCAAAAAATTATGTCAGCTGTCTACCAAGTAGTTTCAATTAATCATATTTGTTAAAATATGATTAATTGAAACTACTTGGTAGACAGCTGACATAATTACTTAATTATATCGCTATTTAATCAAGTTTGATACTAGAGTAAATCCAGCGCCTTTGTCATAGCTAATGCAATCACAATGAAATGTACCATTTGTATGTTAATTTAAACATAGGATGGGTAATCCCCCAACTAGTTGCAAACTTACAAGCGTCCGTGATTGCCTCGTTGATCTATCGGTAGCGTGTTCTCCCGCACAAAGCACGAGCTCCGGGGTTCAAATCCCGGGTCGGGCCAAAAGTGATTATAGAACTTTTCTTTAAAAAAAAAGTAAAATTTCTTAGTATCGGCCTAAGTTTTGTAGTTGGCGGTATTATACACCCGTGCCTCGAAGAGCACGTAAAGTCGTCGGTCCTGTACCTGCCCTCTCAGAGTGATAGAATAGAAAGTGCCCTCAAGTTAGCACACATACTTGTGCACTATAATATGTTCCGCGCAGATGGCTAATCTCTATTGAGACTGGCCACCGTGGCCAAAATTCGGCTAAGAGGACATTATTCTTATTATACAAGCGTTCGCATTATTGACAGTAAACCCTATCTTCAGGTAATTGCAGTTTTCACAAGAGCTGACAGGTCACTATTCCAGAATAAAATTATCAGTGGAACAGAACAAGAGAAGAACAAGAACAGAGCCAGATGAAATAAATGGGCCAGAACTAATAGTTCGCCGCAGTGTCAGAATTCCATCCATGTCATAGGTCGGAATAATAATAATATATCGGGACAATGTCACACAGATCATCCTAACCCCAAACTAAGCAAAGCTTGTACGATGGATACTAGGCGACGATATACATACTTATATAGATAGATAAATACTTAAATACATAGAAAACATCCATGACTCAGAAACAAATATTCGTGCTAATCACACAAATAATTGCACTAACCGGGATTCGAACCCAGGACCACCAGCTTCGTAGGCAGGAGCACTACCAACTAGGCTACGGTGACCGTCAGTGGCAGGAATGGCTTTCAGATGGCTAAACCAGTGTTATATTAAGTTTCTCATAGCTGGTAGTTTCACATATAGTACATAAATAAAGTACCCTGGCCTTTTGGTCTACTGTTTAGTGTTTCTGACTACTAAGCCTGAGATCGTGGGTTCGATTCCCACCCTGGACAAATCTTTGTGTGATTGATGAAGAAGACGGCCCCTGGACCGGATGGCGCCCCCGCACGGGTGGTGCCCATCGCAGCGTCCCTCATGGAGGAGAGGTTTTGGGACCTCTTCAGCGCGTGCCTGACGGCTGGGAGGTTCCCGAGGCCCTGGAAGGAGGGACAGCTGTGCCTGCTCCCGAAAGGAGGGACGCCCGGTGGACTCCCCCTTGGCATTTCGACCCATCGTTTTGCTCGACGAGGTCGGTAAACTGTTCGAGGGGATCATCGCCACCCTGCTTAATAGTCAGTTGCGGGATGTAGGGCCTGTCGGACGCCCAGTTCGGGTTTCGACAAGGACGTTCGACCGTGATGAACACGATTATTTGTTTTGTGTCTGGATAAATAAAATAAATAAAAAATAAAATAAAAAAGGTTGATATTCACGTAGACTTTAAAAAAGCGCTTGTAAATAGTCAGAAAATGTTTGTAGTATTATAGTTGTAAACATTATTATTTCTAGAAACATAGATATTTAGGTACACATTGTATTGATTGTATTAAAACATTTATAATTTTTTTTTTATGACAGCAATGATATTTAGCTGGCTCGTATCCAGTTATTGTCAAGAGATTATGTTTAAGTTTAATTATCTAGTTTAAGTCTAATATTTTTACATATACATATTGTCAATGGTTCTGTCTATGTTAAGGTGTTATTATTATGACGGACCTTGTGTTAATAACGACGGTCGCGCTTTAATGCTACCACCGGATCCAATGCGCCCCAACTGAGAAGACCCAGCGAAACAAACTCAGCGGGTGTCTCTACTACCGGTTTCAACACGGCCCAGTTAAGACGCTCCGGCGATGTAATTAATCTATGATATGTATGTATTTAGAAATATATAAGTATGTTTATCAGTTGTCTGGTCGCCACAGTAGTTGGGATCAAATGGCATTGTTTTGTCCCAAGATATGCCAAGATATATAGTTTTTATTTCTTTAGTCGCACCTCACTAGCTATGCCTAAATGTCATTTAGGCATAGTTAGTGAATTTAGTAAATCACCTATTCATAATATTTAAATTTCTGTGATATTTATTTTTTTAGACAGATCCCAAAATCTCACTATTTGTTCAATTATATTTAAGACTAGCTGTGCCCCGCGGTTTTACCCACGTTAAACTTTATAAATCATCACAGCTCCTCCCACGTAGGTGATAGCGTGATAATATATTTTTTTTATTTTATTTATTAGGGAAAACAAACAGTTACACATTGAATAAAATAAAATTAAAATTAAACTAAAATATACATTAATGTGCACTAACAACGTTATCCACAAATTATCTTCTTCAAATAGACAATTTAGATCCTATTAATAAAAAAAAAAAGTAAAAGATATTTCAACTTATTATTCTATGTCCTGTACATACTGAATTAGTTTCTTCTTAAATGTATAAGCAGGTGTAGCAAAAATGTCTATATCAGTAAACAAATTGTTATAATTGCTACATATGCGACGAAGAGGAGCGCGGACGGTTTTACAAGACGCAACGGCAAATACACGTCCCCTGTGCGCACTTCTCTCCTAATCACAGTCCTTGGAACAATATAACACAATTTATTGCTTAAATCAATGCAGTTATATCTATTATTACATATGTCATAAAGGAGCATCGTTTATATGTTTTATATGTTGTGTATAGCCTATATGTTGACCTAAACCTCTTAGTAATATTCGTGCAAAATTTGAAGTAAATCCATGCAGTACTTTTTGAGTTTAGCCCGGACATACATACAGACAAACAGATAAACAGACAAAATTTTTAAAAACTATATTTTTAGCTTCGATATCGATTGTAGATCACGCCCCAGGTATCCTTTTTAAAAAGTACTCAGTGTACAGTTTGGACTTTCCTACGATTTTATTATATGTATAAATATAACTATACTAACAAATTTAACTTACTAAGCTTTAAACTAAGTAAAGTCGCCTAGCCACTTCATTCCCGTGTGCGATTCCCGCGCCGGACTACTATTTGTGTGCCCCTTAAATAGTTGTTCGGAGTCTGGATGTAATTTGCGTCCGTCTATTATATGTTTGTAAAGCACCCCGCAATACAGGGATTAAATTGCCTAGTGCACAAAGGTAATAAAACTTTCTTAGTAGTTCCGTTATAAATATTTTTGTCCCTGACCGTTTGTCCCGCAACTTGGATTACATTGTTTAGGTTTAAGTAAAGGTGCATTATTAATTTTGAAATTTTTCATTTTTTGAAAATCAGTTCAGTAGATCCAGAGATTACCCCTTACAACTTCACAAACTCACAAACGTTACCTCTTTATAATATTAGTATAGATAAGTAAAACAATTGCAAGCCGAAAGATTAATATGTAATTAAGATTATTATATATCTAATAACATTGTTACTCATATTAATACAGGAAAAACAACAACTTTCTTAGTAGTTCCCTACTAAGAAAGTCTTATTACCCTTTATATCATATCATGCAAACCTCCTCGCATTCATCCACGTCGTCGAAACTGTTGGCGTTGCCGTCGCATCCTCCATAGATGAATAATACACATCTACCTTGTCGTCGATCATAACCATAACTATAAACAAAAGATGTCCTTATAATAGGAGCGCTATCATCATCATCATATCAGCTGGATACGTCCACTGCTGGACAAAGGCCTCCCCCAAATATCTCCACAATAGCCAGTCTTGCGCTATCCGTATTCAGCGATTTTCAGCGACTCTCACAAGATCATCGGCCCATTTTTAGGGGGCATGCCCACGCTGCGTCTCCTCGTTCGTGGTCGCCACTCGAGAACCTTTCTGCCCCAGCGGCCGTCGGCTCTACGAGCTATGTAACCATAAAACTAAACAAATTATAAAAAACAAATTAATTAAATCCGCAATAATATTTTTTTAGCTAACCAAAATACCAAACGCAGCCGTGAAATTTCCGGCTCAGATAGAATAACAGGGCTACCCTATACCAACCCTTTGGGGAAAGGCTATGTCCAGCGGTGGACGATATCAAGCTGATGATGATACAAAATGCATCGGCTGACCGTAATTCTGTATAGGAGAAGTTTGTTTTGTGATATAAATTTCACAAAACACACAGTTAATCAGGCAAATTCCATTCCTTAACTTACAATCAATAGGTATTTCAATATTTTTACATTCAAATTAATTTTTTTTTTAATCCTTTCTGTTAAAATGCAATCAAATACCCAAATGCCTTTTCTTTACTCCTGGTCCATTCAACGGTTGCCTGGAAGAGATCGCACCTAGCGATAAGGCCGCCATTTATACAATCTTGATAACATGCCCGTCAAAGGACGGGCATGTTATGTTATGTTGTTATATACACCAAAAAATAGTACATACAAAGGTATGTACTATTTTTTGGTGTACAATAAAGAATTGCTTACTTACTTATTTACTTCTAGCAGTGACCGCGGACTTCGTTCCACGTTATAAATATTTTTGTCCCTGACCGTCTGTACCGCAACTTGGATTACAATGTTTAGGTTTAAGTAAAGATGCGTTATTAATTTTGGAATTTTTCATAGCCTATGACACTCTACAATAACGTTGATTTCTATTGGTGAAATAATTTTAAAAATCTGTTCAGTAGATCTAGAGATTACCCCTTACAACGTCACAAACTCACAAACGTTACCTCTTTATAGTATTAGTATAAATAAGTAAAACAAGCTCGCTAGCCGAAAGATTAATATGTAATTAAGATTATTATATTATTATATCTAATAATATTGTTACTACCATTAATACAGGATTAACAATGTAAAAAAGATGGTCGATTGATATGACGTGACGTACGCACTTAACTAAGTAAAACTTTACCGCCAATACTTCTGAAATTCATAGATTATAGGGGCAAACACCAAACTTTTCTCTAAGGAAAAGGAGTTGGATTGAAGAAGGAACTAAACTGTGAAGTGAAATAAAACTTTGTCACATTCGTCAATCAACTTCAGGAAAGATGATCGAATTTTGTAGAATTTTCGATGCGATATGATCTATAAATTGGCTGAGTGGTAACGGCGGCCAATATCAGAATATCATCACCCCATCTCATCCCGTGGGGGGCGTAGAAGTCGACACGAAGGAATATGTACAGATGTCAGCATATCAAGCTACCCCAATCTGTCAAATTTTCATTCTCTACAACTGACACAGACTTCAAACCAATGGAATTTTTACGCATACATATTTTAACGATTCATTACTAGTATTTGCATTACTTATTTATTTTGTTTAATATCAATAATATTATAAACTGGTGCTATTATTTTCAGTATTATTGTGTCATTTATAATTTTAAATTAATAATGATTTCATTCTTACTTTTAGCACTTTATTCATGCTAAACTGAAACCAAGTTTCAGATAACAGCCATACAGCAATCATCATCATCATATCAGCCGAAATACTGCTGGACACAGGCCTCCCTTAAAGATCTCCACAGACCCTCACACAGCAATATAACTACCTAATAAATTAATCATCTCACCGGGGAATTAAAGTACCACATATCCTTCCCATAGGATTAATCTAAAGCAAATCTAAAGGTAAAAAAGATGGATCTTTTTTTAGCCAACTTGAAAATGGAATGCTGAGATGATTTGGCCATTTAGAAAGGATGAATGAAAGAAGATTGACCAAAGAAGTATACCTGGCCTGTGTGAATGGACAACCGGAAGGGGAAGACCTCGTCGAACATTCTCTCACCAAAATAACGTTCTCAAGAAAGGACAGGTCAGAAGTACCCTAAACCGGCGAGCATGTATGAAGAATATAATGACAGTAATCGAGGCAAAACACGGGTGCAAAGATCGTGACAAATGTAAATCCTTTGTCTCTGCCTACCCCTCTGGGAAACAGGCGTGAGTCTATGTATGTATGTATGTATCGTGCTGATACCTACCGAGATTTTTTCTTAACACAGATCCCAATGTAACTTACTAGCCTGACCCGTGATTTGAACACGGTCCATTACCTGCGTTTGAACCATTGACCTATATGTATTCTACTAGACGCGCAATCCCATATTGAGAATTTGCTCACCGAGTTGCAGCGCGGGCGCTGCAACCCGGTAAGCAATTTTGGCCGCCGCGCGCGCGCCCCTCACCTCGCGCACAGCCGAACTGGGACAGAGTTTTTATTCGAATCAGCGTGTCTAGTTATACATATAAGTCAATGGTTTGAACACGCTATCGATAGGACAATGAGACAGTAGTTACATTGTCATTCCAGTGATTACAGTATCGGTACTATATCTTACCGAGGAGTTACTTGATTACACACCGGTCTGGGTGTATTCAGAGGCAGGAAACAACTTGGATCTTTTTCTTCTGCAATATTGATAGCTGAAATACAAAATATTAAAATGCTTGGACCATCCTATATTACATTTTATTTGCTGGGTCATTATTCACACATGGCTTTCTGATCCCAAACTAAGCGGAGCATATGGAAAACAGATAACTGATATATTTATTTATTTAAACTTTATGCACATATAGGTACAAAGGCGGACTTAATGCCTAAGGCATATTCTCCCAGTCAACCTTAAGGTGGTGCAGACATAATTAGATAGGTGCATTAGGTACAGCTATAGGACATCGATTTAAGATACGGTACGGTAGAAGAAAAGAAAATAGGAATATGAGATCAATAGATATATACATAAATATATATAATAAATAATATACAACTTAAACATACATATAATACTATAGCTAATACATACATAAATATATTATAAAATAAATATATAATATATATATAACGTAAGGATATGTTGATTCAGCTCACACATTGTTAAGGGCACCCAGTAAATGTACTCGTATTTTATTCTGAAAAGAAAAACGACTTTTGGCCATCCTGACTTATACATCTTTCCTTTGGAAATACATATTTATATAGATAATTATAACCAGACTCAGGACAAACAGACATGTTCATGCACATAAATATCTGTCTTGGGTGGGAATCGAAGCCACGACCTGCGGCGTGAAATGCAATGTGTCAACCAACCACGCCAACCGGCTTGCCAAGATTCAGCAATTATTTGTAGCCTAAGTAGGAACATTTTACAGGTTTTTCGGTAATTAGTAAGACCGTCCAAATTGGTTATTTTATTTAGAATCGGTATAATATCACCAGAAGCAAAAGATAAATAACAAAGTGTTTTTTTAAGTCTATAATATCCTTCTACAGACGCCAGCACATCCAGCTACCCCAATCTGTCAAATTTCTTTTATATTTCACAAAAATATAAGGTTCACTTTCAATTGGGAAAATTTTACAGTTTGGGATAGCTTGATGTGCTGGCGTCTGTACATATCTAAAACAACTGGGACCGACAACTTGACGTGCACTCCGAAGCAGGGATAAATAGTATAATGAGTAGTACTTGCCGTATACATCAATTTTAAATATAAATGTACATAAAAGATTAACTAAAATTTCCATTAGAAACTAATGTAAACACACATCAAATGTACTCGACTCGAAAAGGTCAAACTTATGTTCAAATGTGGAAAATGATTAAAAAAAAGCTTTAGGAAAAATAAACTCTATGAATATGGCTACTACTTTTCGTAAGATACAATGTCTATTAGACATAACTTGAGGACCTGTAATGTTAATTTTAATTTGTTTTGTTTTAATTGATTATTTGATTTTATTGTAATTATATTGCTAATCTTCATAAATTATGTTATATTGATGTTGTATTAAGGACTTTTTATGTCTGAAATAAAGATTTTTATTATGCCAATTTGCCTTGTAATACTCAGGCACACTATGCCTGATAAGAAATTTATGCATCTTATTTGCTCAACAGATAATCAATTAGTCACCAATTAAATATTAATTGGATGCGTTATTACTAAGCTTCTTATTAGCGTTCCGAAGTTAATTGAAATTAAAACTATGTGTAAATCAGCGACGGGGTTAGCTTAATCAATTGTTATAGTTTCTGTTCCTTTAAGAGATTCTTAAATAAATACATTATAAACAAATATCGATATATATGTATTATAAATAAATATTCTCGAGTGGCGACCACGAACCGGACGCAGCGTGGGCCCTACAAGATGGACCGATGATCTTGTGCGGGTCGCTGGAAAAACTGCTGGATGCGAATAGCGCAAGGCCGGCAATTGTGGAGTTCTTTGGGGGAGGCCTTTATCCAGCAGTGGACGTCTTTCGGCTGATGTGATGATGATGATGATATTAGGACAACTAACAACTGCTTGAACCTGCACTATGACAATCAGACAACTATATCTGTGGACCGAAATCTTTTTTTTCACTGTCAAGAAATGTACATAAATGGGAGGAGCCAACGTCAAGGAAGAATACTTGCATATGAGATGTGAACAATTATATAATTCGTAATAACGTATGTACATAATCTCTTAGTCTATATTAAGCGCTATTTATGTAAATTATTGACAAGTATTTTTCTGAAGCCCCCCGAGTGCGCCGGGTAACTGGCCCGTTACACCGGCTGTTGCCGAAACTCGGGGGTCCACGGGAAGAAGTTCGCCGCCTCTACAGAGGTGTCGTGCGATCTATGGCCCTTTACGGGGCGCCCGTCTGGTCTGAACGCCTGACGGGCGCCTCCCGCTGCAGAGCAATTCTGAATAACCTGCAGCGTGTGGTGGCCATACGGATCGCACGAGGATACCGTACGGTATCCTTTGAGGCGGCAACACTCCTGGCGCGCCTCCCGCCTTTCGATCTCCTGGCGGCTGTCGACGCAGCGGTTTTTACCGAAATACGCGTCTGCCAGGGGAGTGGGGGGGCTCCGGATTTACACCGGCGCGTACTAATACTGTGGCGCGCACGACTTGAGTTGCGCCTGAACGCTATCCTGCCTCACTTCTAACTCTAACAACAGAGCGTGTTAACTTTGATTTTATTTGGCAATTGTTATAGATGAAAGTTACTTTCAATCAAGGTTGTTGCGTATTATCACAGTTGTTCTATACGTTGATATAACCCCATTCCAGTTGATTTTAAGTACATTTTATTATAAACAATGTCTGGCATTATAATAATAATAATAATCATTTATTATCAGGCATCTAATGGCCCATAGATATATACCTTACAGACTAACATATATAAAATATATTCAAAAAGTGTTAGTATATAGGGCTTAAGACTATGTTAGTAAAACTTCACTTTGCACTTATTGTCTTTGTGCTGTCCTGTGGCACTTGTCCGCGGAAGCGACGGAACACCACGTCCTGCGGCCAAAAGTCCTCATCCATGACGCGGGGCAGAAAGCAATTCGGTACTCGCACCACGAACGCCTTAAAGTTGACGTTCCGGCGCGACTCCAGTAACTGCACCCTCGGCGTGTACTTGATCTTCTGGCGCACGTACTCCACGATGTCCTCCGCCTTCGTGGTGTAGTGCAGGCGGGAGATATACACCGGTGTATTCGGCTTGGCGGCACGCAGACTCGTGTTGGGCTCCGTAGGAGCGTTGCCGCAGCGGTTCTTGTTGGTTCGCATTCGGCGCTTCCTCCTTTGCACCGTCACGAACCCATCATCATCATCAGCCTTCTTCGTTGCCTTATATGGCCCAGGCTTCAAACTGGCAGCGCTAGGGACGCTCGCAGTGACAGTAGCAAAATCCTTTTGGAATGGTTTTGCTGTGGCTGCAAGTACTGGCAGCGGGGCGGGGCGAGGGGCTCGAGCGGCGGTGCGTGGAGGAGCCGCGGCAACAGGCACAGAGCTGCGGGGCGCGCGGGAGGGGCACTTCGCAGGCTCAGCAATCGGTGGGTGCGCTGGCGACGAAACTGCTGACGCGGAACTCGATGACGACATGTCGAGCGCAGCTCCGCGACGCGTGTTTACGTTTGACGCATCGACTGGTGACCTAGTTACCGCCACGGTCTTGCGCAACTCGTCAACTTCCTTGCGCAAATCGGCGACGGTGTTCTGGGATGTGTCTAATTTCACCTGCACATCCACGAGTCTGGCCTTCAAAAAGACAATGTCCTTCAAAAGGCTCGTGACATCGACGTGGTCGAAAGTGACGGGGGGAAGCTTGTGAAGCTCCTTCGCCACAAACGTCGGCACGTCGTCCGGGTCGGTCTCCTTGAACAGCTTGATGATGTCTTCCAAGCTCTTCTTAGTCCCGTCACGCCGGCGGGACACCATCTGATCGCGCTTGTTCAGCACGTCGTACAGCATCAGCTTGGCAGCAGCTATGTCGTCCTCGCTGAAGTTCGTTGCGCAGATCTGGATAGCGGACACCTCGTCCATCACATCCAGCTTCTGCTGCAAGAACGCCAGCAGCTCATTTGCCACAAGTACAGTACTCATGGCGAGTAATTACGAGCGACAGCTCGCGCCGCGCTAATCAACACGGATTACGTAAAACGCGTCCGCACCGAAACGCTGCACAAGCGAGACTGACTCGTGGGGCTTTGGCTCGTCAAGCTGAAGAAAACCTACTAAAAGCTTTGAAGGAACTACAGGACTCCAAGCAATTGTGTGATTGTTATGAGAAAAAGCGTGATGATAATGAAAGAATACTGTTAGAGTCATCTGAACAGGTGAGGATATTAAAAAGTCAATTGTCACAGCTACATGTACAATATACGGATGCTATTGAAGCCCGGGATCAGCTCCAAAACATCATAAATAGATTTGATCAATGTCGTATTGAATATGACTTTGCATTGAATAAATCCTATCATTTGGAACAACAACTGCAAGAGGCCAATAATGAAATAACAGCATTAAGATCTCAGTTGGGAAAATTAAATAACAACTTAATCACCTCGCAGAACCAAACACTTTATGATGAGTTGGTGGTCAAGGATGCTTCCATGGTTTCTGTTGCAGCCAATAACCAGCCCCATTCCACATCACTCCCCACAAGAGATGAGGATTTCATTAATATAAAATCAATGGCATTTAATGGCTGTAGCAAAACTAAATTCAAAAAATACCAAAAAATTAACAAATTCATCAAAAAGTCCCAAAAATTAGTAAAAAGACATAAATTCTTCTTTAAATATGATAGTCAAAACAGGGAAAGATTGGAATTAATAGAAAAGTTGAATTTGTATACTATAAAATTAAAAAATAGTACTTTAAAATACAATACTCAACAAAAAAAAATTGACTTTCTTCAAGATGAGCTCAAAAGAATAACAATAAAGTATGAACTGTCCGAAAAACAGTCGCTTACCTGTTCCTTGCTAGAAAAACAGTTCCTAATTTACTGCAAACAAATAATAATAATAGTAATAGTTCCCCTAACCAATCTGAAACTTCACATAACAGGTCATTAGCTCATAGAATACACACAAATAATGTAAAAATAAATTTTAAGTCTGAAGTGACAATATTCAGTGATGAAATTGGTAAAAACTTAGGGCGGTCATTATCAACAGCAGGACATTCAAATATCAATTTCTGTATGCCTGGAGCCTCTAGCCACCATATCTTCAAAAAAGTTTTTGAACATAAATTTAATAATCCTGGTAATCTGATTCTTTTAATGGGAAATAGGGGTAATTTGAATAAAAAATCACTTGTACAGTATATTAATCATTTAAATTGTTTAAATATAGTAAGTAATTCTCATTTCCCTATAGTGCTAGTTTGTCACAGGAGGAAAATATGATTAGATATAACTTGAATCTAACTACACCTTAACACCTTTGTTAAGAAACCTTTTTACCTGACAAAAGATAACTATTGCTATCTTCCTAACTATTGTACAAGACAAATAGCTTCATCGCTATGTTATTTCTTTGACATTTCAGCCAGGAACTTGGCTAAACCTTTAGCTAGAAGTGAGATGTTTGGCCAAGTACTGAGTACTGAGCAATGTACCGTTGACATAAATAATTCCAGTTGTATGCCTACTGATGATGACAATTTGAATATATCCAATTCAAATGACATTTATATTCAAAATAATTTAAATTAAATAGTATGACAATAGAGGATTTCTCTTGCATAATACCAAATTCTGGTCATGGTTCTAATGTGAGTTTAAGTGGGAAGGCAGATCCACGTAATGTAATAAAAAAAAATTTGAAACCATCAAACATACATGATAAAGTCAATAAATATACTAAAAAAAATTGTATTAACCTGGTGCACCAAAATATTCAAGGTTTGATGGGAAAAGAGCTAGAATTGGAGCTGTTTTTGAATTGTAACAATATAGATATTTTATGTTTAACTGAGCACTGGCTAAAACTCCATCAATTCATTTTCAGCTTCAATAATCACCAGGTTGTAAGCTCGTTCATCAGGGAAAAATATATTCATGGTGGCTCTCTAATTCTAATAAATAAGTTGTTAAAGTTTAAAGAAAGAAGTGATGTTGTGAGCCTCTCTGTTGAGCGAGTTGTAGAGATTTCATGTGTTGAGTTGGAGCAATTTATTGTTTTGAGTCTTTACAAACCTCCTTGTGCTCCATTTGATACTTTTTCAGATATTATGGAGGATGCATTAAATAAATTATCTAACAGCCATAAAACAGTTATTATTTGTGGAGATTTTAATATAAATATTTTGGAGAAAAGCACAATAAGTTGCAATTTATTAAACTTGTTTAAATCCTATAATTTATATCACAATTTTACAGAACCAACTAGAGTAACTGCTACAAGTGCTACATGCATTGATAATATATTTAGCACTGTAAAACCTTTATTTAAATCAATAATCAATAAAATTCAGTCAGATCATTCAGGTCAGTTGGTAACTTATTCAAATGCTCCAAAAATTAAAAGAAAACTTATAAGTTATATTCCATTTAGTGAAAACCGCTTAGACAAATTTAAATGTAATATAGTAAAACAAATAGCATGGCTGCCCTATCATGATAATCCGGATCACTTGTACAACTCTTTATTCAATTTGATTAATGATGAGTTCTGCACAATGTTCACACCCAAACAACTGTCTGTAAGTGACCGTCTGGTATTCAGTGACTGGGCAACTCCAAGCATCTATAAAAGTCGGAATCGGTTGTATGAATTGTATGAAGAAAGATCCCATAATCATAATACAGAGTTTCAAGAATATGTGAAACAATATGCCAAAACATTTAGACGAGCCTGTACCGCTGCTAAATCCTTGCACATAAAAAATATACTTAAATCTTCTACAAATATAATCAAAACTACTTGGAAGATAATTAATGCTGAGACAGGTAAAACAAAAATACGTAGTCGTGATTTTAACTTAGTAATAAACAACATAGATATTAAAGGCGATTTGGAGATTGCGACTGAGTTTGAAAAATATTTTTCGAATATTCCAGTCATACTTACTAACTCTCTTTCATGTTCTTCTACATCTGCTGAGCAGATACTCAAGCAAAGCGTAGGGTCGTGTGACACAGTTTTTGAATTTTCGGTGGTTAGCCCTAAAGATATTTTAAATGCTTTCAAGAGTATTAATATGAAAAACACAAAGGATCTGTGGGGTCTATCTGTTAAGACTGTTTCATCAATTATTACTATAATCGCCCCACACTTAGCTACTGTGTTCAATTGCTGTGTTGCATCAGGTGTATTTCCTGACTTGATGAAGTATAGTAAAATCATTCCTTTTTTTAAAGCTGGTGATACTTCAGACCCTTCAAATTTTCGACCTGTTTCCGTGCTGCCCACTCTTAGTAAAATATTTGAAAAGCTTATGCTTAGCCAGTTGCTCAGACACTTTAATATACATAATTTACTACACCGGAAACAGTTTGGATTCACAAAGGGTTGTTCAACCATAGATGCAGGGGTCAACTTATTAAAAAGTATATTCGCGGCGTGGGAAGAGTCGCAAGATGCATTAGGTATCTTTTGCGATTTGTCCAAAGCGTTCGATTGCGTTCATCATGATACTCTGGTCAGAAAATTACACCACTACGGTATTAGGAACAAGGCTCTCGAACTTCTGACTTCTTACTTGGGCAATAGAATTCAGAAGGTCGAAATAAACGGTAAAATATCTCCGGGATCTCCAGTGGTAATGGGCGTCCCACAGGGGTCAATTCTGGGCCCATTTTTGTTTTTAATTTATATAAATGACTTACCTTACTACGTAAGGGATAAGCATGAGATTGTGTTGTTTGCAGATGATACTTCCCTGACGTTCAAAATAAACCGACAATTAAGCAATTTTGACGATGTTAATGATGCAATCTCTAAAGTTGTTCATTGGTTTAATGCCAATAATCTTGTGCTTAATGATAAGAAAACTAAAGTCATTAAATTCACTACACCGAATGTGAAACAGGCGACAACCAATGTACAACTTAATGGAGCTAGGTTGGACCCTGTTGAATCAACTGTGTTCTTGGGTATCACTATTGACTCAAAGCTACAATGGAGCCCACAAATAGAAAAACTGTATGGCAAATTAAGTTCTGCAGCATAGGCAGTGAAAACTATTAGACGGCTGACTGATGTTGACACAGCTAGAATGGTTTATTTCAGTTATTTTCATAGTGTAATGTCCTATGGAATTCTTCTCTGGGGTAGCTCTGCTGACATTGACACCATATTTATATTGCAAAAAAGAGCTGTAAGAGCTATCTATAGTCTTGGCCCGAGAGTGTCTCTAAGAGAAAAGTTCAAAGAGGTCAACATTCTAACTGTACCATCTCAGTATATATATGAAAACTTACTATATGTATGTGCATAAAAATATCGATTCCTTCTGTAAAAGGAGCGATACACATAATGTAAATACTAGATATAAGAATAATCTCATATTGCATACTACCCGTCTCCACAAAACAAGTAACTCTTTTATGGGGCAATGTATAAGATTCTATAACAAACTTCCCAATGATATTAGAGAATTGTCTACGAATAAGTTTAAAAGAATTATTAAAGCCAAATTGTGTAGCAGGGCATATTACAAAATTTCTGATTATTTAAGTGATAAAAGTGCTTGGGATGGAGTTGTTCTGAGTCAACACACATGATTGTAATTAATCTTAAGTATATTTTATTTAAAAAAAGGATTCCTACTGAGTTTTCTGGCAGTGTTTCTCAGTAGCTGCCACGTCATGCACTGCACGGTAGGGTAAAAAAAATATGACGATTCCACATAAATGTAAAATTTTTACGGAATAAAGTTACTTTGACTTTGACTTTGACTCGAGGCCTGGGTGGGAAGGAAGGGTGGTTACGTCACCTACAGACTGACTCAGATACTCACCGGACACGGGTGTTTCGGTGAGTATCTGAGCCGGATCGGCCGAGAAGTGACGACACATTGTCACCACTGCGGAAGCGACCTGGACTCGGCCCAGCATACGCTGGAAGAGTGCCCGGCCTGGGAGACCGAGAGGCGAGGCCTGGAAGCAGGGATCGGACGGGATCTATCCCACCAGCGATCGTAGGCGCGATGCTGGCGGGTGACAAATGGGACGCCGTGGTCTCCTTCTGTGAGGCAGTCATGCTCCAGAAGGAGACCGCTGAGCGGGTTCGGGAACGAGCCGATCCCGCTCGTAGACGGAGGAGGCGTCGGGGCGGCGGCGGCAGCCGGTAGCCCAACTCCCCTCGGGGCTGCGGTGGCAGTGTGAGAAGTCTCCTCTACTGCGGCCACTTACAAGCAGCTCCAGGAAGACAGCGATCTGTTTCTGGCCTAGTCGCTGGAGGAGGCAGGAGAGGGCAATCCGAAGCCCTCCCAGGGTACGTGTCCCGACCATCTGGGACATGGCGCAAAAGAGGGGCACTGGAGCAGCATACCTGCGTTCCCGGGGTTCCTCCCATCAGGCGTCAAGAGAAGTCCACGGCAGGTAGGTTTAGTCGGTGCGAGTCCGACATACCTACCCGCAGACACTTTTTGCGGGTGGCATGGGTAGGCATACCCCCTGCCTGAATAAAAAAAAAAGTATTTTTCAGAAATATATTTTATACTTATAAACATATACTTATGCCTATTATTATATGGCATCTGGATAACTGGCGACGCAAAAAGCACGCTACAATGGAACTTAGTAAAATTTTTTGGCACCTGATAAAGATGCGGCAGATGGAGAGGGTACTACCAAAGATATTGTTAACAAAACATGTTATTCCGATAAAGAAATTAAAATTAGGTATGCTATGGAACGTATTTTCGCAGATTTCTCTATCAAAACTCTTCAGATATAACTAAAATGACACTAATCAATGTTTCTCTTTTGTTCCAGATGAGATGAAAAAACCAAATTAATTAAAACAAAATAAATATAACACAATTAAAACAAATATACGTAAAGATACATAATTAATTAACTATTCTAATTTTAATTACTATACTGACAATAATCCAGGCCAAATTAGTAAAAAATATATTTACTTTTTAAAATAAAAACAAACAGTTTCATTCTATATGGGAAATTAAAACTAGTGCTTGATATTAGTAAATATATTTATCGAGAATATCGGTACTAAATTTAAATTTCAAATCTATTTCAATATTTAAAAATGAGTATCGATTCCAACTCGTCTGCCAAACGGCTCAACTTGGAGAGGGCTACGAATTTTATGAGGCAGTTCCGGGATCCTGATTCCAGGGAACTCAAGAAGCTATCGGCGAACCAGTTCATGGAAGTTTGGAGTCATTACGACCGCGATGGTACGTACATCTTTGATATTTTTATGGTTATCTACATTGGCGAAGCTAGAAATATATGTAGGGGGGCAGCGGGCATGATCAACTTCCGCACAATATCCATTTTGATAATCTAGTTAGAGATTACATACATACATAATCAGCCTGATATCATCCACTACTGGGCGTAGGTCTCCCAGAAAGTTTTCTATAACGTTGCCATTTGGAGGAGTTTGCCGTAGTCACCGTGTTTCGCATGCAAGTTAGCGACCGCAGTTAGGTGGTAGCTATAGTATTATAGTACACAGATGGCGCTGCTGTCTGACTACCTGATGTATCCATCAGTTGCCTTTTACTACACCCACGTGATGGCATGGGGTGGCCCCTTTACTCTTTCTAGGCCGGAAACCATTACAGATTCGTTAGATTTTTTGTCGAATGAACAATTTATTACTTACTGATGAAGTAAATTAAATTGGACAAATATAATATTCTGGGACACTTCACACACGGCCATCTGATCCGAGAATAAGCAGATCTTGTATTATGGAAGCCAGATAACTGATATATTACACTAGCTGTGCCCTGCGGTTTTACCCGCGTTAAACTTTTATCACAGCTCCTCCCCGTGGGTGATAGCGTGATAATATGTATCCTATATGTTGACCCGACTTCTTAGTAATATTCAAGCAAAATTTGAAGTAAATCCATGCAGTACTTCTTGAGTTTAGCCCGGTTTGTCAGTTTAAACATACAGACAAACAGATAAACAGACAAAAATTCTAAAAACTATATTTTTGCCTTCGAAATCGATTGTAGATCACGCCCCAAGTATTCTTTAAAAAAATATTCAATGTATAGTTTTAACTTACGATTTTATTATATGTATAGATATACTACTTTTCTTTTGGGTAAGTATACATACTTTTTTTTTAATCATTTATTCTCTTAAATTATTCAAATTACAAAACAATGTAACAAAATCGCCAAACTGTTGCCAGTTTGTTGGCGATAATGGCGCTCTTACATATTACATTTATACACATTATATATTTATACCTTTTTTTATATAACTATACATATTTTTATTTTAGGTAGTACTTTTTCAGTCTTTTTTTTAATGATACAGCACTTATATTATCATCTTTGGACGAGTTCCTTATAAAATCTATGTTATTAAATATTGTTGGAGTTAAATATTGTCTAGTTCTTTTACCATAATATTTTTTTACATAAGGTATTAAAAATTTTCCCTGAACAGCATTCCTAGTGTTATATTTGTGATTTATTGGCTCTTTGTATTCATTTATTTTATATTGTTCTAATGCTATCAAGTATTCTACTTTATTTATTTATTTATTTATTTAAACTTTAGTACACAAACTGTACAAAGGCGGACTTAATGCCAAAGGCATTCTCTACCAGTCAACCTTTGGGTGATGCAGAGATAATATGGTAGGTGTACGAAAGAACGTTTAAGTAAATTGTAGATACCTACTTTTGTACTCTATATAAGCATAAACACATTACATACACTACTTACTATAAATATTATTTTATACAAATTATACAATATATATTATTATATATACATAAATAAATACATACAATATATACATAAATAAGATTACTGATGAGAGGTTTCCGACTTTATTTTATTTAAAATGTTCTCACGTGTTTTCTTTTTGAAAGAGAATCGACTCTTAGCCATTCTAATCTCTGGAGGTAGCGCATTCCACAGAAGTATAGACTGCACGAAAAAGGAATTATGAAGAAAATCAGTGCGATGTGAAGGGCATTGTAGAAGACGGTTGAAGGTTGAACGCAGATTTTTGCTGTGATTAGAGCATACATATTGAAAATAAGGAATAAGGTACGTAGGAGGAGAAGGAGAATTAAGAATAGAAAACAATGAAGTAAGAGCCCTCAGGTTTCTGCGGTGACGAATAGGCATCCAATGTAATTGGGATCTATAAGAGGACACATGGTCGTACTTACGGAGATTGAATATGAATCGAATGCAGTTATTCAGAAGACGGTCAAGTTAATTATTTATCATGTACTGGTATTATATTACAAAACTTTAATAACTTGTCATAATTCTGCTTGTATTTTAACTTAACTTTCTTTCGAACAAGGTATTTACTTAGTCTAATCTGTAGTTGTTTAATTAAATCTAATTGCGTTTTAAATGTAAGTCCATAACTACTTAAGCCATAACTAATTAGTGAGTCTGCAAGTGCGAAGTATAACACATGTAATACTGTCTTATTAACAAATTTACTGAGGTGAAAGAATTTTACCCAAGATGGATCGCAGCTTAGAACATAACTCATTAATATGTGATTTCCAATTTAAATTACTATCTACTGTTAAACCTAAATATGTATATTTGTCTACTATATCTATATTTGTACATAAGCATCTATTCTTATCGTTATGTAAGTATTCGTATGTATGGCCGGTTAGATGAATCTGTTCTTGTTTCTTATAACTACTATAGGGGGAACATATAAACATTAATTTAGTTTTTGTAAAGTTAAGTATAATACCATTATCATGCGCCCATTTAATAATATTTTCAAAATCTATCTGCATGTGATGTTGTGCCTCGGCGGCGTTTTTGGATGAGTATAGTAGGCACATGTCATCTGCATACATAAACGTGGTGCAGTGTTTTATGACATTTATGACACTGTTCACATGCATTATGTACCCCACCGGTCCGAACACTGAGCCGGTCGGCACACCAAGATTTACTCTTACCTCGTCGCCGATGGTACCGTGTATAGATGTGCGAAGCGTTCTGTTCTCCAGGTAACTTTTGAACCAACGGTTGATAGGGCCTCGCACACCACACTCGTCCATTGCACGCAACAGCACGTCATGATCCAAAGTATCGAAGGCTTTTTTATAATCAATAAATAATGCTGTAACGAATTTGCCCTGGTTAAGGTTGTTGTTGACGTAGTCGGTGAATTGCGCAAGCGCAGTGGCAGTGCTGCGCCCGCGCCTGAATCCGTGCTGCGATTCTGATATTATGTAGTGTTGTTCCAAATAGCTACTAACTTGATTTACAATTACTTTTTCTATTAATTTATTTATAACTGATAATATTGCGACTGGTCTATAGTTACTGTAATCTAAGTGATTGCCTTGTTTAAATATAGGTCTTATTAAAGACTTTTTTAATAGATCCGGGTAAACACCGTCACTAACACACATATTTATTAACTTAGCTAAAACTGGACTCATTTCTTTCTTAACTTGTTTTACATCTTGTACCCTTATTCCGTCTATTCCCGGTGCCTTATTACAACTCAAACCATTAATGTATTTTTCTACGGTACTAGCTTCTACTTTCTTAAAATAAAATGACTTATCACTAGGTTTTACATAGGCACTTCTATCTAGAAAATTACTAGAACAATTATGCTTAATTTTTAATATTTCACCCGTAAACGTTTCCGAGAACTTATTACATACGTTGTACATAGTGTCTGTTTGTCCTATATATTTTACAATAACTTCATCTAGACTTGTTTTAGGGTGAGCTATCCAATTATTTATGTTGGCCCATATTTTTCTAAAGTCATTATCACATTTTTCTATTTCCTTCTGTCTGTAATTATTCTTAGCAATATTTATTAATTTATTAACTTTATTTCTGTATCGTGTATATATTAATCTATTGTTCATATTATTTGGCGAGGATTTCCACATTCTAAACAGCAGATCTCTATGTTCTATTTTTTTTCTTAAATCTACATCAACCCATGGTTGCATAATCCTTTTTTTCTTTACCGTAACTTGTCTTTTACTTTTAGTATAAATATTCGAAAAAATAGTTAATTTAAAAATAGTTAATACTGAAATAGATAATTACACCTAGACTCAGGACAAAGAGACATGTTCATGCACACAAATATTTGTTCTGGGTGGGAGTCGAAACCATGACCCGCGGCAAGCATTTACCAACCGGCCCGTCAAATTAATAGAAACTTGTTTTAACATTTTGGGAGTACTAATCTCACGGTGACCGAGGCACTTTCTCTCGAAAATTCAAATAATAATGACATCTCCAATAAAATATCTTAATGTGTAAACGAGCTTTCCACCGTCCACCTCTTGAATAAGTGTGTTGGGCGTTAAATGGCGCCCACCTTTTGCACCGCGTAAGCTACTCCCATGGCTATCTCCATGTTTTATGGTTGTAGTGGATGAAAGAAACTTGGACATTGATTTAAAGGACTCTATAAAAGCGTAAAGGTCAGCTAACCACAAGTCTTAAAATTTACGGTAGTTTGTTTTGTTAAGACGGTAGCAGTGGCATTGGAATCACGTTACTAGTTTTCAATTTAAACCATTTATTAAATTGCATCTTTTTTACGAACGCCTCAATTTTTGTCGTCTATCTATCGCATGTCGCAATATGGCGGCCAACATGGCGACGCCCATTGCTCTCATTAGCTGACCATGTAGCATTTACTCGCTCATATGTGCAAGTCCTCCACGATATTTGTGTTCTGATCAGTGTATTGTATAAATATTTTTGTTCACTTAATCGTGATGGACAACGATACATCTCGGGAGTCAAATAAAAATTTCAACCAGGTTGAACACCAGGAATAATGAACAAATATCCATATTTAATTAATTTAGGCCGTAAGAAGCAAAGTTTCATTTACAACGTTGTTTCATAAAACCACAAAGACAATTTTTTATATAATACTAGCTGTGCCCCGCGGTTATACCCGCGTTAAATTCTATAAATTATCACAGCTCTTCACCCGTAGGTCATAGTGTGATAATATGTAGCCTATATGTTGGTCCAACCTCTTAGTAATATTCATGCAAAATTTTAAGTAAATCCGTGCAGTACTTTTTGAGTTTAGCCCGGATATACATACAGACAAAAATTCTAAAACCGATATTTTTGGCTTCGGTATCGATTGTAGATCACGCCCCAATATCCTTTTTAAATAATATTCAATGTACAGTATTGACTTTGCTACGATTTTATCTACTATATAAAAATAAGTCGGGTTTTCCTTCCTGACGCTATAACTCCAGAACGCATGAACCGATTTCCACGGTTTTGCATTCATTGGAAAGGTCTCGTGCTCCGTGAGGTTATTAGCAAAGAAAATTTATAAAATTTAACGCGAGTAACACCGTGGGGCACAGCTAGTTATACATATATAATAATAGATTATTGGCGGTATTTTTGAAAACAGCAGACGCTCCTCCGTGCTGCTTATTTTACTATTAAGGAACTATTGAAGTGGGTAGTTTCGTAAACATTTAATTTACATAAATGGAGTAATTTGTTTAACCAGTACCAATAATATTATGAACAGTTTGGTTTCGGCGCCTACTATCTAATAATTATAAGTAGTATTACATATGGTTACTCTAATTTCTAATCTATACATATTACTAAATCGTAGGAAAATCAAAACTGTACATTGAATTTTTTTTAAAAAGGTTACTTTGGCGTGATCTACAATCGATATCGAAGCCGAAAATATCGTATTGAGAATTTTTGTCTGTTTATTTGTTTGTATGTCCGGGCTAAAATCAAAAAGTACTGCATGGATTTACTTCAATTTTGGCATGAATATTACTAAAAGGTCGGGTCAACATATAGGCTGCTTATTATCACGCTATCACCTACGGGGGAGGAGCTGTGATAATTTATAAAATTTAACGCAGGTAAAACCGCGGGGTGCAGCTATTGTAATAATAGATTATTGGTGGTATTATCGAAAATAGCAGGCGCTCCTCCGTGCTGTTTATTTTACTATTAAGGAACTATTGAGGTGGGTAGTTTCGTAAACATTAAATTTACATAAATGGAGTAATTTGTTTAACTAGTCCCAATAATATTATAAACAGTTAGGTTTCGGCGCCTACTATCTAATAATTATAAGTAGTATTACATATGGTTACTCTAATTTCTAATCATAAATAATTCTAATGTTTGATAAGTTTGTTAAACAAAAATTTGAGTAAAAGTTCATCAAATTGTGTATCTGTGAAATATGTTTCATTCTAGTAAATTGTCCTTGAAACAATAATATTCGTAATAAAAATACAAGGCCAAATATTATATGAAATATTTTCTGGGATACGAAATTCTATGAAATTTCTGTCTGCGAAATAAGGGGTTCCCGTTAATTAAATATAGGTACCTATATGTGGTTGTGTGTCCAAAAAAGAATAAGTGAAAATGTTTCCCAGAAAACTAAACAAAATCTATATCTACCTATACTAGTATTATTAAATGAGAAGAATTTCAGTTTTGTTTTTAACGAATAAACATAAAAACATCTCATCCGATTTGTATTAATTGAATTAAATTCATATTAATACTTTAATGTGTACAATTTATTTCGTCTTTATTTTAGTGGCATTCAGTACAAAAAAATACGATGGATCCAAATTTCTAAGTTAATAATCATCATCATATTAGCCGAAAGGCGTCGACTGCTGGACAAAGGCCTCCCCCAAAGATCTCCACAATGCCGGTCTTAATTCCAGTATTATCATAAATGAAGTACCTATATCTACACGTTTTTATACATATATTGCATTGCAAGTGCCATACGCTATTGTAACCGCTTACCATTTAATCTTTTTGTATATATACCAAACTAACTGTGCCCCGCGGTTTTGCCCGCGTTAAATTTTACAAATTATCACAGCTCCTCCCCCGTAGGTGATAGCGTGATAATATGTAGCCAATATGTTGACCCGACCTCTTAGTAATATTCATACATAATTTGAAGTAAATCCATGCAGTACTTTTTGAGTTTAGCCCGGACATACATACAGACAAACAGACACACAGACAAAAATTCTAAAAACTATATTTTTGGCTGCGATATCGACTGTAGATCACGCCCCAAGTATCCTTTTAAAAATATATTCAATGAACAGTTTTGACTTTCCTACGATTTTATTATATGTATAGATAATACCCGGTGAAAGAGGGTTTCCGGGATTTACAGGACCAGCCGGACTGATCGGACCCGAAGGACCACAGGTTAAGATTGTGTTATCTGAAATTTCAATATTGTATTTTAATATTTCATTATGAATAATAATTAAACTTAATAAAAGTAGAAGAAGAAAAAGATCATCTTCTTCTATTACAGCATTGTTACAAACAAAGGTTGCCTTGTAATATATATATATTCAAGAAAACATATACCTTTACACTATTTATATCTGTGAAAAAGCTACTTTACGGGAACGCGCAATTTCGTACTCACATAACCGTTAGAGGTGCAATTTATATGAAAATTTTCCACGATCGTGTGTGAGAACGTTATAAATTAGTATTACAGCCATCCGATATTAGAAAAAGGTCGCGTTCTTGTAGGAAAATAAAATAAAAAGAATCTTTATGGAAGGTTACGGATATAAGTTGCCCTTGTTCGGTAAGCGAACGTTAACGTAACGTTAAGTATTCAAACAGCCTCCTTAACCTAACGTGATCGTAGTGTATTGAACCGTAGATAGCAAGATGGGTAAAAAAGTTTTATTATAAAATTTTCCGACAAAAGCTACCGGGATTCAGGAGGTTGACGGTGTTACTCGCCTATGTCACGGAGACCACTTAAGGCCTACGCAGACCGGGACGGCACGGCAAGGGATTTACACTTTTACAAATGGACATTCTAACGTATCGATACAGGAATACGGATTAATTGCTACGCTTTAACATGATGTCGCGGCATCGAAAGGGATTTTCATAGCACGGCATTAAAAGACGCGCCACAGGCTCCCGAAGCGGGATAGGCAATGATGTCTAAGTGGCTAGTGTGCGCTGACTCACGGCAAAATCCCTTGTCACGCCGTCCCGGTCTGCGTAGGCCTTTAAGGCTACAAATAAAAACTGACTATTGTGTCTTCCATCCAACTTGGTAGGCCCAACTTCGAGAAGGAGGTCAATCGTAGAATCCAACTCGGCTGGGCAGCGTTCGGGAAGCTACGTAACATCTTCTGGTCCAAAATAACGCAGTGTCTCAAGTCGAAAGTCTTCGACCAGTGTGTGTTGCCAGTGATGACATACGGAACAGAGACGTGGTCGCTCACTATGGGCCTTATTAGAAGGCTCAAGGTCACCCAAAGAGCAATGGAGAGGGCTATGCTCGGAGTTTCCCTGCGGGATCGTATCAGAAATGCCGAAATCCGCAGGCGAACCAAAGTCACCGACATAGCCCGAAGAATTGCAAAACTGAAGTGGCAGTGGGCGGGGCACATAGCTCGTAGAACCGATGGCCGTTGGGGCAGAAAGGTTCTTGAGTGGCGACCACGAACCGGAAGACGCAGCGTGGGCAGGCCCCCTACAAGATGGACCGATGATCTTGTGCGGGTCGCTGGAAACAGCTGGATGCGAATAGCGCAAGACCGGCAATTGTGGAGATCTTTGGGGGAGGCCTTTGTCCAGCAGTGGACGTCTTTCGGCTGACATGATGATTGTGTCTTAGTAAAACAGCGGAACTATCCAATACTGATTGGACTGCCTGCATGCTTAAAGGAAGGGTCCAATCAATCACCCCTTGTAAACCTGTTTGAAAATAAACTTTTTACTAAATAAACGTTTTTTTAGGGTTCCGTAGCCAAATAGCAAAAAACGGAACCCTTATAGATTCGTCATGTCTGTCTGTCCGTCCGTATGTCACAGCTTCTTTTTTCCGAAACTATAAGAGCTGTACTGCTGAAACTTGGTAACTAGGTGTATTCTGTAAACCGCATTAAGATTTTTACACAGAAATAGAAAAAGAACAATAATTTTGGGGGGCGCCATACATCGAACTGAAACACAAATAATGTTTTTTCATCGTACACATACATGTCGGGTGTGTATGGATTGGTCTTCAAAAATCATATTGGGGTTCTAATATAATTTTTGACTAAACTGAATAGTTTGCGCGAGAGATACTTCCAAAGTGCAGAAAGAAGTTGCCCCCCCCCCCCCCCTGTAACTTCTAAAATAAGAGAATGATAAAACTAAAAAAATTATATGATGTAAATTACCATAGAAACTAACAACGAAAATTGGTTTGAACGAGATCTAGCAAGTAGTTTTTTTTTAATACGTTATAAGCCGCAATTTGCGTTCATTTAATCAACTGAAATACTTGCTGCTACGGAACCCTTCATGTGCGAGTCGGACTCGCACTTGGCCGGTTTTTTTATTAACTTATGCTAACAAAGCTATGCACACCTTATGGATTGCGAATCGCTGGCACAGTGATCAATAAGCAAAATTATATTTTATACGAATACATATTCGACCCCCGTCAGTAGATACAGTTGTACTTTAAAACCCGTCCTTAGGACCTAGATAATAGAGGTGCTATCATTTTTAAATCTTATCCATGGACGTAAAGTTCATTGCACCTACTGCGAGACCCAACAAGCCAAGCAGCCTTCCTCAAGGGAAAAGCATGGATATATTATGTAGGTACATAACATCTCCGTATGACGGTCCGTGCTAAGATATTATTAAAGTAAGAGAATAGTGAAGTAAGTTATAATTTATTACACCATTTTACATCTCTGATAATATCCCTGGGGATCCATATATCAGAGTCACAGAAATAAGTAGCTTCGTACTATAATCCACAGACGGCTTCTCGAATAGACACCTCTCAGAATAATTATTATTATACTTACAAGATAACCACCGTAGCCTAGTTGGTAGTGCTCCTGCCTACGAAGCTGGTGATCCTGGGTTCGAATCCCGGTAAGTGCAAATATTTGTGTGATGAGCACGAATATTTGTTTCTGAGTCATGGATGTTTTCTATGTATATAACTATTTATCTATCTATATAAGTATGTATATCGTCGCCTGGTACCCATAGTACAAGCTTTGCTTAGTTTGGGGCTAGGATGAACTGTGTGACATTGTCCCTAGATATTATTATACTTGTTGCGGCTTCCAGAATAATTCAAGCGACTGTTATAGATTTTTATTAACCAAATCATGTAGTATACTACAACATAGGTACATTAAACATTATTGTTATTATTATATATGATACTAGCGGCCCGTCCCAAACATTTTGGCATAACGTAAACCTCTACCAAGCCGCTTGGTAAGTTTCTTAAATCTAACTTATTAAAGTAACTCCGTCAACTGTTTTTAAGTTCTGAAACGATGTTAGGCCTAGTACATGAAGTAGTACCCTGAGGTAAAAACACTCTGTATGAACGCTGTACACTCTTCCCCATGCCTCTCCTGCACTCCGATCCCGGCGGCGCGGCGCTCCGGTGCGTTACGGCGGGCCGGCGACGTAGCGGCGAATTAATATTATTTCAAATTTATTAAACTACCTTTATTAAATTATATCTTTCGAATGGAATATCCGATTTTAATAAGCTAAAAAGTAATTTACAGGTATTTAAATAGCCTTGCTTGAGAAAATTGCAGCAAAAATCATGTGAAAAATATCTCGGATTAAAAATTGACAGTAATTTATCATGGCATGCTCACTTGGATCACATAAAAACTAAACTATCGTCACTACTGGGATCACTTCGGAACATAGTTAAATGCATTCCAAACAAATTGCGCCGCAGTATTTACAATGCTTTAGTTAAACCTCACTTACATTATCTAATAGAAATCTGGGGTAATACAGTTAAGTCAAAATTAGGAGAACTACAAATAATGCAAAATAAACTTATAAAATTAATTTTTAACTATCCACGCCTTACTCCAACACGTAAAATCTACGAAGAGACTAAAATTATGAATTTAACACAATTATTTACGTACAACACCTGCATTTTTATTCGGAAAGTTCTTAACAAAAATATTAAATCTAGTTTATCTTTCATCAAAATCAAGCACACAACTCAACGTAGTACTCGCCGGGCGAGTTTTTTGGTCTTACCTAAGATTAGGACAAATTATGGCAAGAAGATGCTGACTTATCAAGGGGCACAGATGTACAACAAACTACCACCAGACATTAAACATGTACACTCATCTAATGTATTCAAAACCCGATTATTTCAATAGGTACAACAATCTTACTTAATGGGTACATTAGGTGAGTACCACACCTTATCATAAGAATAATGTATGTACTTAGGGAAACTACGAACTCGACTTTATGTAAATTATTATAAGTTATTATTTATTGTTCTCAAGTAAGTGACTTATTTGTTTTTATTGAGAATAAAGAATCTTTAAACCTAAACCTAAATATTATTTAGGTACGGCTTAAGGCAATGGTATAAATAACTTGGTCTGAAAAAGTCGTTATAGTGACATAATTACAATAGTTAGACACATGCTATCGCGACCATTTTTTTTAGATATTTATATGTTATTTAATCTAGGTCAGGTCAGAAGTACCCTAAACCGACGAGCATGTATGAAGAATATAATGTCAGTAAACGAAGCGAAAGAGGTGTGCCTGGATCGTGACAAATGGAAGTCCGTTATCTCTGCCTACCCCTCTGGGAGACAGGCGTGAGTCTATGTATGTATGTATGTATTTAATCTTGTGGGACACACACATTTTTTGGTCTCGTCATCAGCGCATGCGATGATCCTTATGTTTTTCTTGCAGTTAAGGTAAAGTTAAAAAAAATAATAATAAAAGCCATCAGTGAAAATGTTGCATTCAAATGGTGAAAGAATGTTTAAAATCGGTCTAGTATTTTTTTAGCCTATTCGTTACAAACATACATACAAAGCTTTCCTCTTTATAATATTAGTATAGATTAAGAATTAATTACACATCTAAAAAAAAATTACAATAACTTATTAAGTACATTAAAAAAAATATTAAGTTCTAAGTTTATCTACAGTCACCCTCACAAATTGGTTACTACATATAAATATTGTTAAAATCGGTTTTTAAATAGAACGTTGAAGTCTGTTCTGTATTTTTAAAACTGTAATTAATCATAGACACTCTTATGTCCTTAATCGCGTATTTTGCAGAAGCCAAACGCTTGAAGATAGCCGAAATAAAAAAAATGTACCATAACTTATTGTGTTTTTAGAGGTAGGGCACATCACTCAAATAGCAGCCCGGTAGCAGCAGTCCTGGGGAAGTACCTCCCTCCACCTTACAGAAGACATTCCTTAATAATAACATTGATAATTTAATGTTGTGTTTCAGCGTGTGAGTAAGGTCGCCTGAGCTCATCGGGGTAGGGGGAGGGTCAACAACACTTGTTTGTTGACTCTTTAAAAGGCCGGCAACGCACTCGCGACTCCTCTAGTGTTGCGACTGTCCATGTGTGGCGGTGATCACTTACCATCAGGTGACCCCCTTGTTCGTTTGTTGTAGTTTAGTTCGTCGACCTATTATTTACCTAAATAAAAAAACTATACATCGCCAAGTACGAATTTGCAGTTGAAAAGTAATTAAGAGTATTTCTACAAGACATGTGATCAAGACTGGTTTTTTTTTTTTTTTTTTTTTTTTTTTCCCTACTGTGGCAACACTAACGCTAACAGCTGATTTTGAATGTCCTTAATTAATTATTGAATTTTGTTTAATTTTCATTGTTTAAAAGCCCAAATCTAATTAAATCACTGAGTAATTAGTATAGTTAACGTGTTAAAATAATTATCTATAGTGTTTTATATGTTAAATTTGTGATTATATTGTGACAGTTACCGGCACATTTGCATGGACTCCTAAGGTAAAAACCACTGTATTTACTCGCAATCTAACAACAGAGCGTGTTAACTTTGATTTTATTTGGCAATTGTTATAGATGAAAGTTACTTTCAATCAAGGCTGTTGCGTATTATCACAGTTGTTCTATACGTTGACATAACCCCATTCCAGTTGATTTTAAGTACATTTTATCATAAACAATGTCTGGCATTACCACTCGTGGGGCTTTGGCTCGTCAAGCTGAAGAAAACCTACTAAAAGCTTTGAAGGAACTACAGGACTCCAAGCAATTGTGTGATTGTTATGAGAAAGAGCGTGATGATAATGAAAGAATACTGTTAGAGTCATCTGAACAGGTGAGGATATTAAAAAGTCAATTGTCACAGCTACATGTACAATATACGGATGCTATTGAAGCCCGGGATCAGCTCCAAAACATCATAAATGGATTTGATCAATGTCGTATTGAATATGACTTTGCATTGAATAAATCCTATCATTTGGAACAACAACTGCAAGAGGCCAATAATGAAATAACAGCATTAAGATCTCAGTTGGGAAAATTAAATAACAACTTAATCACCTCGCAGAACCAAACACTTTATGATGAGTTGGTGGTCAAGGATGCTTCCATGGTTTCTGTTGCAGCCAATAACCAGCCCCATTTCACATCACTCCCCACAAGAGATGAGGATTTCATTAAAATAAAATCAATGGCATTTAATGGCTGTAGCAAAACTAAATTCAAAAAATACCAAAAAATTTACAAATTCATCAAAAAGTCCCAAAAATTAGTAAAAAGACATAAATTCTTCTTTAAATATGATAGTCAAAACAGGGAAAGATTGGAATTAATAGAAAAGTTGAATTTGTATACTATAAAATTAAAAAACAGTACTTTAAAATACAATTGTGATATAGAAATACAACAAAAAAAATTGACTTTCTTCAAGATGAGCTCAAAAGAATAACAATAAAGTATGAACTGTCCGAAAAACAGTCGCTTACCTGTTCCTTGCTAGAAAAACAGTCTCCTAATTTACTGAAAACAAATAATAATAATAGTAATAGTTCCCCTAACCAATCTGAAACTTCACATAACAGGTCATTAGCTCATAGAATACACACAAATAATGTAAAAATAAATTTTAAGTCTGAAGTGACAATATTCAGTGATGAAATTGCTAAAAACTTAGGGCGGTCATTATCAACAGCAGGACATTCAAATATCAATTTCTGTATGCCTGGAGCCTCTAGCCACCATATCTTCAATAAAGTTTTTGAACATAAATTTAATATTTGACGGTCACCGTAGCCTAGTTGGTAGTGCTCCTGCCTACGAAGCTAGTGGTCCTGGGTTCGAATCCCGGTAAGTGCAAATATTTGTGTGATGAGCACGAATATTTGTTTCTGAGTCATGGATGTTTTCTATGTATTTAAGTATTTACCTATCTATATAAGTATGTATATCGTCGCCTGGTACCCATAGTACAAGCTTTGCTTAGTTTGGGGCTAGGATGATCTGTGTGACATTGTCCCCAGATATTATTATTATTATTATTATAATCCTGGTAATCTGATTCTTTTAATGGGAAATAGGGGTAATTTGAATAAAAAATCACTTGTACAGTATATTAATCATTTAAATTGTTTAAATATAAGTAAAGTTGTTATATTCTCATTTCCCTATAGTGCTAGTTTGTCACAGGAGGAAAATATGATTAGATATAACTTGAATCTAACTTTACACACATTATCAACCTATATGCAGGAGAAATTACTTGTAATTGACATTAACACCTTTGTTAAGAAACCTTTTTACCTGACAAAAGATAACTATTGCTATCTTCCTAACTATTGTACAAAACAAATAGCTTCATCGCTATGTTATTTCTTTGACATTTCAGCCAGGAACTTGGCTAAACTTTTAGCTAGAAGTGAGATGTTTGGCCAAGTACTGAGTAATGTAACGTTGACATAAATAATTCCAGTTGTATGCCTACTGATGATGACAATTTGAATATATCCAATTCAAATGACATTTATATTCAAAATAATTTAAATTAAATAGTATGACAATAGAGGATTTCTCTTGCATAATACCAAATTCTGGTCATGGTTCTAATGTGAGTTTAAGTGGGAAGGCAGATCCACGTAATGTCATAAAAAAAAATTTGAAACCATCAAACATACATGATAAAGTCAATAAATATACTAAAAAAAATTGTATTAACCTGGTGCACCAAAATATTCAAGGTTTGATGAGAAAAGAGCTAGAATTGGAGCTGTTTTTGAATTGTAACAATATAGATATTTTATGTTTAACTGAGCACTGGCTAAAACTCCATCAATTCATTTTCAGCTTCAATAATCACCAGGTTGTAAGCTCGTTCACCAGGGAAAAATATATTCATGGTGGCTCTCTAATTCTGATAAATAAGTTGTTAAAGTTTAAAGAAAGAAGTGATGTTGTGAGCCTCTCTTTTGAGCGAGTTGTACAGATTTCATGTGTTGAGTTGGAGCAATTTATTGTTTTGAGTCTTTACAAACCTCCTTGTGCACCATTTGATACTTTTTCAGATATTATGGAGGATGCATTAAATAAATTATCTAACAGCCATAAAACAGTTATTATTTGTGGAGATTTTAATATAAATATTTTGGAGAAAAGCACAATAAGTTGCAATTTATTAAATTTGTTTAAATCCTATAATTTATATCACAATTTTACAGAACCAACTAGAGTAACTGCTACAAGTGCTACATGCATTGATAATATATTTAGCACTGTAAAACCTTTATTTAAATCAATAATCAATAAAATTCAGTCAGATCATTCAGGTCAGTTGGTAACTTATTCAAATGCTCCAAAAATTAAAAGAAAACTTATAAGCTATATTCCATTTAGTGAAAACCGCTTAGACAAATTTAAATGTAATATAGTAAAACAAATAGCATGGCTGCCCTATCATGATAATCCGGATCACTTGTACAACTCTTTATTCAATTTGATTAATGATGAGTTCTGCACAATGTTCACACCCAAACAACTGTCTGTAAGTGACCGTCTGGTATTCAGTGATTGGGCAACTCCAGGCATCTATAAAAGTCGGAATCGGTTGTATGAATTGTATAAAGAAAGATCCCATAATCATAATACAGAGTTTCAAGAATATGTGAAACAATATGCCAAAACATTTAGACGAGCCTGTACCGCTGCTAAATCTTTGCACATAAAAAATATACTTAAATCTTCTACAAATATAATCAAAACTACTTGGAAGATAATTAATGCTGAGACAGGTAAAACAAAAATACGTAGTCGTGATTTTAACTTAGTAATAAACAACATAGATATTAAAGGCGATTTGGAGATTGCGACTGAGTTTGAAAAATATTTTTCGAATATTCCAGTCATACTTACTAACTCTCTTTCATGTGCTTCTACATCTGCTGAGCAGATACTCAAGCAAAGCGTAGGGTCGTGTGACACAGTTTTTAAATTTTTGGTGGTTAGCCCTAAAGATATTTTAAATGCTTTCAAGAGTATTAATATGAAAAACACAAAGGATCTGTGGGGTCTATCTGTTAAGACTGTTTCATCAATTATTACTATAATCGCCCCACACTTAGCTACTGTGTTCAATTGCTGTGTTGCATCAGGTGTATTTCCTGACTTGATGAAGTATAGTAAAATCATTCCTTTGTTTAAAGCTGGTGATACTTCAGACCCTTCAAATTTTCGACCTGTTTCCGTG
The DNA here is from genome assembly GCA_951640165.1 of Pseudoips prasinana. Taxonomy (NCBI): domain Eukaryota; kingdom Metazoa; phylum Arthropoda; class Insecta; order Lepidoptera; family Nolidae; genus Pseudoips; species Pseudoips prasinana. The sequence continues at coordinate 15,952,905 of OX621254.1, forward strand.
CTGCCCACTCTTAGTAAAATATTTGAAAAGCTTATGCTTAGCCAGCTGCTCAGACACTTTAATATACATAATTTACTACACCGGAAACAGTTTGGATTCACAAAGGGTTGTTCAACCATAGATGCAGGGGTCAACTTATTAAAAAGTATATTCGCGGCGTGGGAAGACTCGCAAGATGCATTAGGTATCTTTTGCGATTTGTCCAAAGCGTTTGATTGCGTTCATCATGATACTCTGGTCAGAAAATTACACCACTACGGTATTAGGAACAAGGCTCTCGAACTTCTGACTTCTTACTTGGGCAATAGAATTCAGAAGGTCGAAATAAACGGTAAAATATCTCCGGGATCTCCAGTGGTAATGGGCGTCCCACAGGGGTCAATTCTGGGCCCATTTTTGTTTTTAATTTATATAAATGACTTACCTTACTACGTAAGGGATAAGCATGAGATTGTGTTGTTTGCAGATGATACTTCCCTGACGTTCAAAATAAACCGACAATTAAGCAATTTTGACGATGTTAATGATGCAATCTCTAAAGTTGTTCATTGGTTTAATGCCATTAATCTTGTGCTTAATGATAAGAAAACTAAAGTCATTAAATTCACTACACCGAATGTGAAACAGGCGACAACCAATGTACAACTTAATGGAGCTAGGTTGGACCCTGTTGAATCAACTGTGTTCTTGGGTATCACTATTGACTCAAAGCTACAATGGAGCCCACAAATAGAAAAACTGTCCGGCAAATTAAGTTCTGCAGCATATGCAGTGAAAACTATTAGACGGCTGACTGATGTTGACACAGCTAGAATGGTTTATTTCAGTTATTTTCATAGTGTAATGTCCTATGGAATTCTTCTCTGGGGTAGCTCTGCTGACATTGACACCATATTTATATTGCAAAAAAGAGCTGTAAGAGCTATCTATAATCTTGGCCCGAGAGTGTCTCTAAGAGAAAAATTCAAAGAGGTCAACATTCTAACTGTACCATCTCAGTATATATATGAAAACTTACTATATGTGCATAAAAATATCGATTCCTTCTGTAAAAGGAGCGATACACATAATGTAAATACTAGATATAAGAATAATCTCATACTGCATACTACCCGTCTCCACAAAATAAGTAACTCTTTTATGGGGCAATGTATAAGATTCTATAACAAACTTCCCAATGATATTAGAGAATTGTCTACGAATAAGTTTAAAAGAATTATTAAAGCCAAATTGTGTAGCAGGGCATATTACAAAATTTCTGATTATTTAAGTGATAAAAGTGCTTGGGATGGAGTTGTTCTGAGTCAACACACATGATTGTAATTAATCTTAAGTATATTTTATTTTAAAAAAGGATTCCTACTGAGTTTTCTGGCAGTGTTTCTCAGTAGCTGCCACGTCATGCACTGCACGGTAGGGTAAAAAAAATATGACGATTCCACATAAATGTAAAATTTTTACGGAATAAAGTTACTTTGACTTTGACTGGGTGGCATCATGGACACGGAGGGTAGTCTATTAACCAAATTATTATCTGTCATCTTATCTATTGTCAGAGTTGTTCAAGCCGCCCATTAGGCCTCTGACATGGCTTAACGACTGTTGCGTAATGGCAACCGGGACCGACAACTTAACAAAGTTAAGTTCCAAGTAATAATAACATTATATGGATATTTTCCGAAATAAATAATTTGAATTGAATTGAAAAGCACGGAGACGCTCAGAAATTAAACCACTTTGGCGGTCACCCATCTTTGGAGTGACCGGGAGTCTTCTTGCTTGACCTCGCCAATCACTTACGGACCAGTGAGAGCATCTGGCTATATTTTATTTTTTGTCACCTTTGTCCAACAATGGGCGTCTTCCGGGTCATAGTTATATATATATACAGTCCATATTTTTTATTAATTTGTAAAGAAAAAATAACACCAAATTACCAGTAGTTCTATTTAACACAGCAGTTCCAAATAAAGCTTTATAAATCGGATAGAATAGAATAGAAATATTTATTGGTAAGAATATTGTAGTCACAGGTTATTACAGTTTAAAATGTCTAAAATATTCTGCCGTTTCCGGCGCACAAATCTTTACAGATCAACGCCAGTTCAATTTACATAATAAATAACACTAAAACAATTACCAAGAACTGAAAAAGGGCACAGGTGTTGAGTTTTACACAGCATTTGGTCTAATTTAAGTGTAGCATCGAATTTTTCCTTTAAAAAGTCGTCAACTGAATAATAACATAGGTTGTCCTGTATATACTAGAAATAGAAAGAAATAAATAATTTTATTCTCATAACAAATACGGAAAATCGAATCAATTGTGTGGTATACATTTTTAATATTTTTAATTTTATCCGTACTGGTATGAAAAATGGCCCTATCTCAGCTAGTAGGTACTACATTTCTGTAGTGCTGATCTTACGATACTACAATCTACTAATGAATAACAAAGACAAAACATTTCTCAATCAGATCCGAGTTTATAACTATCGGCTTTAATAGACAAACAATAGTCCATTAGAGCTGTAGGCACAGTGTTGGCAAACACTAACTAATCAATATCAACCAATTCTAAGTTATTAATAGACAAACCGAACTTTACTTCGGTAATAATTGTTTCAATTTAAACTGTTGTAACAAAAACGTTTACAGAACTTGTACAAACTTTCATTTACGTGGGTATTTTCGAGTGGCGCAGGGTTCATAAAAACGATTCTTAATCGGCTTCCCTTTAAAAAAAAAGTGTTAAATACTTTATTTTGTAATTACACCAAAAGTATACACATCTAATTTATTACATAACTAGCTGTGCCACGCGGTTTTACCCGCGTTAAACTTAATAAATTATAGCTAATGGGTTAATCCAGCGTATCAGCTCACTCCTTACTAAATTTTATTAAAATCGCTCCAGCCGTTTAGACTTTGAAGAAGTAACAAACATACACACTCACCAACTTTCACCTTTATAATATTAGTGTAATGCACGTATGGCGGGACAGGTAAGACAGACGCATCATCACTTCGTATCCAAGGTTCGATTCCCGCCCAAAACCACTATTTGTTTGACCCATAAACAGTTGTTCTGTGTCTGGATGTACTTTGTGTCCGTCAACCATTGTTAGAATAATCAGATCACGTATATTTTAATTGTATTAAGTAAGTGACTATTTTTAGATTATATTAATACTAGCACTTCTTTGCCTGAAATACAGGATTACCTAGTTCAGGCACACCTGTAACGTTTGTAGCGAATTAACAAAAATTGTATTTGTATTTTATTTTATGTTTTAGTTGTTAAGAATTTTATCTGAAATCAATTATTATTATTATTATAGTTTTGTAATATACCCAAGTATCAACTTGATCCTTTGGTCTCAAAACTGAGAAATTATATTTTTTATTGTCCGGCGGGTCCCGAGTCTTGCTTACCGGTTTATATTGATTACTCCAGGTATTCATATGCTAATTATGTAGTCATGGATGTAGCCTACTGTAAGGGCCAGCGCAGACAGAGAGGAGCGCAGCGGAGAGGATTTTATTACAGCACTAGGAAATCAATTTTAAAATTATAGATATATAAAAGTGCATATATGTTTGTTATTCATCCAAATTTATTTTATCACCTTCAAAGTATGCTCCTCCCGAAACGATACACTTACGCCAACGAATAATCCATTCATCAAAACATTTTTTAATCGCTGCTTTCGGAATTGAGTTCTGTTCTCGCCGCGAATTCTCCTTTATGTCTTCCACCGATTGAAAACCGATTGAAAACCATGAAGTGGTAATTTGAGTTTAGGAAAAAGAAAGAAGTCAGCTGGATCTGGTGAATATGGTGGTTGCTGGATGGTATTTGTTGAGTGTTTGGTCAAAAATTCGTTCACAATTATGGCCTTGTGCGAAGGCGCATTATCGTGGTGCAAAATCCAAGAATTATCTTTCCACAAATCTGGCCTTTTTCGTCGAATTTGCTCTCTTAAAGGCCGCATAACGCTCAAATAATATTCTTTATTTACTGTTCGACCTACCGGTAAGAATTGAAAGTGCACAACACCGCGATAGTCAAAGGAAACAGTCAACATGACTTTGACTTTTGATCGACTATGGAGTGGTTTTACGGTTTCGGTTCTGTTGGAAGGCGCCACTTCGAAGCTTGTTGACTAGTTTGAGTGTCAAACTCGTAAACCCACGTCTCGTCACCAGTAACAATGCGTTTCATGAATGTTGGGTCGGAATTGTCTCGTTCTACCATGTCCTCAGCGACTTCATGCGATTGAGTTTTTGGAGAAAATTCAGATCTTTTGAGACTAGCCGAGCGGCAACATGTTTCATACCCAAATGATTAGTTAGAATGGTACGAATCGACTCGTGAGGTACAGAAAGTTCGGCGGCTATCTCTCTCAGAGTTGAATGAGGATTTTCAGTCACTATTTCCTTCACTTTTGCGATGTTAACTTCAGTTGCAGACGTTGATGGCCTACCAGAGCGAGGCAAATCTTTCATCACATCTCGACCGCTTTTGAACGCTTTGAACCACTCATAAGCACGAGTTTTTGAAAAAGTCGATTCACGGTAAGCCTTCTGTAACATTTTCAGTGACTCCGAACACGAAATTCCATTAGCGGTGCAAAATTTAAAACACTCTTTGTTCGATATTTTTGACCATTATGAAATTCGCAATACATATTATATATGATATTACTAGAACCAGCACTGTATTTAATATAAATAACAGATGCAACTCAAACTCCGCGCCAAAATGGAAAACAGTTGTGCCAATCTAACAACAACAAAAAAAACAAAACATTGAATTTTGAACCTTAAACAAAATCATCCATTCCCAATACTTTTTTGACTGAATGTGTGAACTTTATTTTAATAATAATTATAAAGTTGATTTTCTAGTTGGTTTAATAAAATCCTCTCTGCTGCGCTCCTCTCTGTCTGCGCTGGCCCTAAGTCAGATCCTCATAGGTCGAGTAACATAACCTAACCGTTAGAAAGCCCCCGACTCCAACCATAATTACAGCATTTAAGTAAAGAGCTGATACTCTTACACTGCTGATGTTATTATAAGCCAGTTTTCTTGCGGTGGTTCTTAGCTATGTTTGGTTATAAACATAGCTAAGAACCACCGCAAGAAAACTGGCTTAAGAATGAGATAAACCGCATCGAAATTGGTCCGATCGTTTGAGAGCTACGATGACAGACACACACAGCCATCGATGTCAAACTTAAAACACCCCCATTTTTGCGAAGGGGTTAAAAACAGTAAGGGGTGACATGACCTGTGTTACCTAGTTATACTGAGTACGTACTCACACAATTTACAGGAGAAATTCTCAAGCTCTTCGTTTAATTGTGTCACGTTAATAGGAATATTACGTTATTTGAGACCTTGCCTTGAGTGCAGTTTCGTGAGACAGTGCTCTCTACATATTTATGGTAATTTTCGCGGGGCACAATTAGTTAATAAATATTTTTAACAATTTGTTACTTACTTCACTAAGGAAAACACAGATATTAAACATTATTGTGATACAAAGTTTTAAATAATTCTGATTATGTCGAAGAATGAGAATTACTAAAGAAATATAATCTCAAAAACGGGAAATCATAAATTTAATCGTCCGGCTGGTCTCGATGCTGCACCATCTACCAATCCGGGGTAGGCGCTCTGCGTTAAGCTACGAACAATACACACTGGCAGATCAAATTTAGGATTCCCTTGCTAACACCCTTCCGGAGGATGTTAGCAAGGACGATAAAATTTATGATTTCCCGTTTTAAAGATTAGATTAACGCTTAGCATTGCGAATAATGCTATAAAAATTTAAAATTTAATCGTTTGGAAGGTGTTATCAATAAGATATGATCTTACACATGCAACTGTGAACATATCAGTCGCCTGGGCCACCCCCAGCTGCTCCAAGCCATGGATGAATGCAGCATTGGAGGCCCCGGAGGACAAAGTCTGATCAGATGGCAATGTGTTATTTGTCTGATCACGACTGCCAGATGCGCAGATCCTGTACTACGGGAACTGGTCAACTGATAAACATACATACATAAACATAATTAATCTAGATAAAACTCATATCATGCAATTCAATCAACGACAATACCACGATCCGTTAAACATTGTATATGAAAGAGTAACAATTGCAAAAAAAGATTACACCAAATTCCTAGGATTAACTATAGATTGTAAACTATCTTGGAAATTACACATAGAGGAATTATGTAAGAAAGTAAACAGCTTCGCCTATGCGCTTCACAAGCTTTCTAAGCATGTAAATCATGAAACGATACTCGTTGCCTATCATAGTTATGTGGAATCAATCATAAGGTATGGAATAGTGTTCTGGGGAAATTCCACCGATAAAAATTTAGTGTTCCTAGCACAAAAGAAATGTATTCGTGCAATATGTAATTTATATTCAAGAGATAGTTGTCATAAACATTTTCAAAATTTAAAATTACTTACGTTTCCTAGTTTATATGTATATGAGATAGCAGTATTTGTCAAAAATAATCCGCATTTATTTCATATTAGAGACCCTGCAGATATTAGGTTAAGGAAGAGAGAATCAAATATTCTTAGTATAGATAAATGTAATACAGCTCTCTGTAAAAAAAGCGTATACCAAATGGCTCCAACGATTTATAACAAAATTCCCAAAGATATCAGAGATTTAAAATTAAGCACTTTTAAAAAGTCTTCAAAGAGTTCCTAATAAAAAAATGTTTTTACTCTATAACTGAGTTTATGGAACATAAGTCTGATTAGTCTATTTGATGTTATTGTTTTAATTTTGTTTTGTTTTGTGCTCTAAGTTTTATGTAAGTGTGGGATTGTTTAGTGTAAGTCAATATAGTTAAAATTAGATTAAGATTATGTACAATAAGTTATTAAAATTTGTATGCCTGTGGGTACAATGTAGCGACCTATTATAACCAATATAACACCTATATGTAAAATTTACCTACATTGACAAATAAATATTTCTATTTCTATTTCTATTTCTTACATATTTCTAAATACATAAAGATAAATTACGCCCAGACACAGAAGAAATAATTATACTCATCGCACAAACATTTATCCAACTTTTGACTCTGGGCTGGAACTATTTATTTCCAGTAAAACTCGTAAAACTGTGGCACGTTTGAACCCATGATCAATTTTTTTATAGTACTCATTGCTTCATACGCAATGAGGAGAATGCTAATGTTAAAGCTTGGCATAGAATAAATACAGATTTCTATGAAGATAAGTTATAAATCCATTGTTAATTCAAACAAAGAGTATAATTCCCTCTGAAAATTCCATTCTCAGAAGTATTGAATAGATTAATGCCAAGAAAACATCTGGCGCTCGTCATTACAATTGGCTGTAAGCAGTAAAGGCTCCCTTCCCTGGATACGTTTGTACGTAGCTACATATATACCGAATCTTGGATAGGTAACTACCGGCAAAAGTCACTATAGTGGAAATGGCCATGAATATATAGTAGTAATAGAATTATTTAATACACTCAGAGCATAAAATATGCCAATGCCAACTTTGCATGGAGTACTTACTATTTTCATCTTTTCATTTAAACTGCCTCATTGGTCTAGCAATAGCGTGTTTACCCGCAGAGAACGAGGTCAAATCCCAGGACAGCCCAAAACGTGATTTTGGGACTTTTCTGTAAAAATAACAATTTCTCAGGATCAGCCCGGAGTCTGAGAGTTAGCGGTATTATACCCCCGTGCCCACCACGTAAAGCCGTCGGTCCTGTACCTGACCTATTGCCGGTCGCTAGCCGTCCTATCGGATCATTAGAGTGATGGAATAGAAAGTGCTCCTGTGTTTGCGCACACAAAAGAAGTGCACAAGACACTATAATAATATGTCCCGCGCTAATCTCTATTGACACTGGCCGCCGTGGCAGGAATGCGGCTAGGAGGATATTATTATTATTATTTTCATCAACAGGATGGCTCTGCCAAATATCAACTTCATTCTTTGTATTCAGTATATAGAGTGGCGCTCGCAAGATTTAACCTGTAAAACCATCAAAACATAAGGGACAATTTGCATCTTTTGGGTTTTCTACAGACTGATTCAAGAACTCGTCCCTTCTTTCCCATTTTCCTATCGGATAACCCCAGGCATCACTTGGGTCCACCCATTCATTACCAGTACTGACAGAGGGCGACAGGGACGGCTTTTGAATATAATTGTGTAGTCGGTAATCCGGCCACAGAACTGCGGTGTGGCCAGCAAATGGTGAAACCACTACATTAATTAATCTTCACAGAATGTTGAAAATTCCACCGACAAGAGCATTACAATTTGCCGCCTGTGGGAGAATTATTCGTTAATATCGTATACAGCCCTCTCACTCACTACACTCAGAGCACTAAAAATGTCATCGTGAAAAGAGCGGAATATTTTTAAGATTGCACCCTCACTTAACTTATGTTGACTCATTTATTTCTTATCAAAAAGAGGATAAAAGCTACTCCGTAAAAAGTCTTATTTCTCTTGAGGAACCAAGGTTTCAGTACGTATACGATTTGACGTATTAAATATGTCACAGTATCAAACGCCACGCAACGAGAGGAGCAAAAACATTGATAATTTACGCTCTCGGCCATTGTTGTATGGTGATATATTATATTTGTAGATTATAGACGTGCTTTATAATAATAATACCCTGGGACGATCCCAAACTAAGCAGAACGTGTACTATGGAAACCAGATAAATACCATAGATAGAACCAGATGCATTATCATCATATCAGCCGAAAGACGTCCACTGCTGGACAAAGGCCTCCCCCAAAGATTTCCACAATTGCCAGTCTTGCGCTATCCGCATCCAGCAGTTTCCAGCGACCCGCACAAGATCATCGGTCCATCTTGTAGGGGGCCTGCCCACGCTGCGTCTTCCGGTACGTGGTCGCCACTCGAGAACCTTTCTGCCCCAACGGCCGTCGGTTCTACGATCTATGTGCCCCGCCCACTGCCAATTCAGTTTTGCAATTCTTCGGGCTATGACTTTGGTTCGCCTGCGGATTTCGACATTTCTGATTCGATCCCGCAGGGAAACTCCGAGCATAGCCCTTTCCATTGCTCTTTGGGTGACCTTGAGCCTAACCAGATGCATACTCATAGATTAATTATACCCAGACTCAGGACAAACAGACATGCTCTTGCAAGCAAATATCTGTCCTGGGTGGGAATTAAACCCACCACGTGTCGCGTGAAATACAAGTATCTACTACCACGCCAACCGGCCCGCCAAAACCTTACTTAAATCTAGTTTTCATGATTCGTTTCAGGAATCAGAGAGAGAGATTTTTTTACGTGATGCTTAGTATATGCCAATCACTGTCAAATTCATATCATGATGTATGTGTTCGTATTACCAACTTATTCATACACATATTAATCACACCAATATTATAAAGGCGAAAGTTTGTGAGTATGTACGTTTGTTACTTCTTCACGTCTAAACGGTTGGAGCGATTTGAATAAAATTTGGTATGGATTTAGCTGACACCTTGGATTAGCACATAGGCTGTAATTTATAAAGTTTAACGCGGGTAAGAGCGTGGGGCACAGCTAGTAATAAAATATTTGTTATGAAGGTTTTTCTACCACACAACCTAATTGGATGATTTGAGTTTAGGTTTAAAACTAAATCTGATAAAAATCGTATCTACGCCTCCCACGGGAAGATATGGGTGAGAGATATTCTTCATCGCAGCTACACAACCTCAAAAGGTTCATAACCTATTATGTAAGTAAAGATACTCATCCAGTTAAAACTGCTCTTAGAGTGATTAAACGCTATGCATTACCATTCCAAACATTACCGGCAGTGTAAAGCACTGTATAACGACAAACGGTTATTTCCCTTCCATTAGCGGAAATAGCCCTAAGAACAATATCTTCCATGGGGTTTTGACTTTATTATGAAATCCATCAACCTACCTCCAAACTTATTTCAGATTTTTGTGCGTCTCGGTCCTTGGTTAAGATTTTCCTTCAGTTACCTCCAATCTCCTATATGTAAGAAGTAGGTATGTGTGAAACATGTCTGTCTCATATATTTACGGCACATGCGGCATTGCTCACAATGAGGACTGGTACAGTCTTTCCGTATCACTGTTGGAATTAGCATAACTGCGTAGGTATACATAGTGTATTCTTAAAATTTACGCCTCTGCGTGGGTTTATGCTCGATTGCGAGGTTACTGCCTGACTACACTGCCGTACTTTACAAAGAGCTATAGTAACCATTCAGGACTACCACGCATCATCATATTCAGCACTACTCTATCATAGGATACCCAGATATTACGAGCTTTAAAATGGAATTTCTCACTAGTCTGATATTCGTTATAGAGTTTTGTAGAAACAAGGAAGTTAACCTAAGTGACTATACTAAACTACCACGAATCCTCATATTGACGCCACTCTATCTAAGGTTACCCAGAAATCACTAGCATCAAGACTCCACCTCACTTTACCTTCACATTCAACAAAAAAAGGAAATAAACTCACTATAATGTCATCCTTTATAAAGAGCGCGTAAACCTAAGTATCCATGACGAGCTACCACACATCATCATATTAAGAACCACTCTATGATAGAGTGGTACTTAATATGATGATGATGGTTACCCAGATAGAACGATTATCAGAACCCCATTTGTTACTAGTCTGCTCCCACTAATAAAGCATTGTAGTGTGTAAGCGGGTTAACCTAAGTGTCTATGCCGAGATACCACACATCATCATATTAAGCACCGCTCTATCATAAGTTACCCAGAACCCCACCTGTTACTAATCTACTATCCCTTTAACAGTATAGGTTACCCGTAGTGCCGAGGTACCACAGATCATCATATTAACCTCGCTCCATCTCAGACTAGCCAGATCGTTCGAGCATTAGGTTGTCTTTTCTCACTAGTTTACTATCCGTAGTAACAAGCGCGTTAAAATCGTATATCGCATATGAAATTTGTACGAGAATTTCCCATCACAGAATACAAAGATAAAAATAGGTGACAGGCTTAAGAGAAGGTTGAAAAGTTGTTCACTCAGCTAAGATTCTCGAGAGAGATCTCGAGACGTTCGCCTCAAGGTTGCCACGTATATTAAAAGTAGAATCAATCTACACTGTTACAAAAATGTATGATAAACGTCTAACTTAATTTTTTTTTATAGGGATTATGTCACACAGATCATCCTAGCCCCAAACTAAGCAAAGCTTGTACTATGGGTACCAGGCGACTATATACATACTTATATAGATAAATAAATACTTAAATACATAGAAAACGTCAATGACTCAGAAACAAATATTCATGTTCATTACAGAAATATTTGCACTAACCGGGATTCGAAACCAGGAGACCTTCGTAGGCAGGAGCACCACCAACTAGGCTACGGTGACCGAATGACCTTTTATTACTTTTATTAAAAATAAAAATGACCTTTTATATGGCCAGGAATTAAAAAAAGATTGGAACGTATGTTTATATATCATATGTAGTTCATTAGGAAGAGCAACAGCATAAAAAAACAAAAAGTTTAAGATGTACATAAACAGCATAAAGGCAGTATCAGGGCTCCATGTGTAAGAACGTTTTAGAATAAATCTTGAGATAATTAAAAAGTTATGTGTGGAATAGTAGTGTAGTGTGTAGTGTAGTATAATAATAAAATAGGCTCGTATTTTATTATAATTATATGTTTTAAATTGTGTTTAACATTGAATATTTCTCATCAAAAGGATCTAAATAAGAAATATTTACCCTACTAGCTGTGCCCCGCGGTTTTACCCGCGTTAAACTTTATAAATTATCACAGCTCCTCCCCTGTAGGTGATAGCGAGATAATATGTAGCCTATATGTTGACCCGACCTCTTAGTAATATTAATGCAAAATTTGAAGTTAATCCATGCACTTTTTGAGTTTAGCCCGGACAAACAAACAGACAAAAATTCTAAAAACTATATTTTTGGTTTCGATATCGATTGTAGATCACGCTCCAAGTATCCTTTTCAATATATATTCAATGTACAGTTTTGACTTTCCTACAATTTTATTATATGTATAGATAAGATCACAGCTCCTCTCCCGTAGGTGATAGCGAGATAATATGTAGCCCATATGTTGACCCGACCTCTTAGTAATATTAATGCAAAAGTTTAAGTTAATCCATGCCGTACTTTTTGAGTTTAGCCCGGACATACATACAGACAAACAGACAAAAACTCTAAAAACTATATTTTTGGTTTCGATATCGATTGCAGATCACGCCCCAATTATCCTTTAAAAAAAATATTCAATGTACAGTTTTGACTTTCCTACGATTTTATTATATGTATAGATGTTGTATTCTATCAAATTATTTACAGTAGTGAAAACTTCTTTGGGCACGTTCTTACTGAGGTGAACGTCAGTGAACTGTCACGCTCTGGTCGGCGACGCCGAATCGGGTTTTATTCTTCTCCACTTGATATCAGTCAAGTTTAGTGTCCGACAAGAAGTTCGAACTGTTCTCTTATACCATGTGGTCATAATCAGACAAAAACGAGTTTTTTGAACGAAGCTCATTAGAGCGGCTTGTGGCAGAAACGTCACGAAATACGTTTTGACTGCTCCATTGCACTACTTCTCTCTTCCTCTAAGCGTCTCATTATTTTACATAAGCGGTGTGTTGCATTATACCGTTCGGAAAAGCTTGACGAAATTTTGATTAGGTCTTGTCGGTCTCCTATGAAACGGTTGCGAACTGCGATAGTTGTTTATGTGTATGTGTTTGTAACTGTATGTCTTTTTTGGGTGTGTGTAAACATTTTTTTTAAAGACAACGCCCGCACTAGGAATTTAATCCCTGTACCGCGGGTACTTTACAAACATATAATAGACGGAGAAAAATGACATCCAGACTCAGAACAACTATTTATGGGTCATACAAATACTTGGAAATAAGATTACAATATCTATAAAGCCGTCCACAAAATGTTTCAATATTTCAATCTTATTTCCAAGTAGAAGTTTAATTTTGCGAGAAAAAAGCCATGAACTCAAATCACAGCCTAAAATGGCTGCCCGGAGATGAAACGGATGCAAATTTGGAATAATGATAGCGAATTTGGCCAAGTCAATTTACTTGAACCTTGATGGGACGAGCCACAGAGCCAGCGATTATATAAAGAAATCCATTACCTAAATTGTTTCCTAGATCTGATGAAATTCCCGCTCCGGACCTAATCCGGAAGTGAGGCCCGCGTCGCGTATTAACGTAGAGCGAAAGTTGCATAAAACATCCCTAAAAACCACGATCTCTCGCCCTCTCCCCGCCAGTATCCGCCCAGAGCCGAGGTTCCAACCCCACAGGGGGTGCCTTCCGGCGCGGGTACTTAGTTTGTAGTTTTATATTTTGCTAGGCGGTTAGAGCTCACCCTTACTGTCCGTTGAAGCAGTAAAAGCCGAGAGGCTAACAGCACGCGACAAGTAAAAAAATAAAAAACCAAATGGTTTCTGTTCTACTAGGTACAGATTACTGGCGATTCTGCCTTACACCACTAAACGAGGCGCTTATAGCCACCAGAGTGGTTTAATTTCTGAGCATCTCCGTGCTTAGGAGGGCATGTAAGCTGTCAGTCCCGGTTGTAGCCATTTGGCAGCAGTCGTTAAGCCTATCCGGGGCCTACTGTGCGGCTTGAACAAGTCTGACATTTGGCCAAGTCAATTTACTTGAACCTTGATGGGACGAGCCACCAAGGCAAAAACAAAGAAATCCATGAAATAAATAAAATAATAAAAAATATATAAAATAAAAAAGGTTTTTACTCACGTAGACTTCAAAAAAGCGCTTGTAAATAGTCAGAACATGTTTGTAGTAATACAGTTATTATTTCTAGTTGCTTATTACATATATTTAGGTACACGGAATGTTAAAACATTTATACATTTTATTTTATAATGGTAGTGATATTTAGCTAGCTTGTATTAAGTTAGTGTCAAGGAGATTATGTTTAGATTTAATTATTGAAATTTATATTTTACTTCATATTGTCTATATTAAGGTATGAAATCAGTATTATTATTATTATAACGGACCTTGTGTTTAAATTTGCCCATTGTTTTTGTTCTACTAGGTACAGATTTCTGGCGATTCTGCCTTTTACACCACTAAACGAGGCGCTCATAGCCAGATGCTTTCGCCGATCCGTAAGAGATTGGCGAGGTTAAGCAACTAGGCCAGCGGTCAGTCCATAGATGGGTGACCACCAAAGCGGTTTATTTTCTGAGCATCTCCGTGCTTCGGAGGGCATGTAAGCTGTCGGTCCCGGTTGTAGCCATTTGGCAGCAGTGTTAAGCCATGTCCGGGCCTACTATGTGGCTTGAACAACTCTGACACTAGGGTAACCACTGCCCATACGATAAGTAAGTAAGTACCCCTAAACTAATTTAAATGTCATTACATCTCTTTCTAATAAAGCTCGTAAGAAGAGAACAGGATATACAAAGAACTGCCAAACTACCAGAACTGCGCACTAATACGCGCACTGAGCGCAATTAGTCGACAAATTCTAACGCTTCGCTTATTTTTATTGAGTATTTAGCGCCAAAAGTAAATTGTTACAAATAATCCTTGGCTGTTTTGTGACGGTGGATATCAGAATATCGTCACCCCATCTCATCCCGTGGGGACATAGAACTTGACCCGAGAGAACATCTCTCAGAGGACGGGCAGCAGCTTTCTTCTGAGCACTATGACCATCTTACTGCGATCGCTAAGCCGTCTGCCAAGCGTGGCGTTTATGGCAAATCCCCCTAAGATGATTCTTGGGGGGAGGCTTGTCCAGCAGTGGACTTCTTTCAGCTGTACTGACGAATCCTTAACTGCAACAATTACCATGTCATGTCTTTTTCATAAAAACTATCCTCATCATCGAAAACTGCCGAATGATCTTCACAATTGCTGGTCTCGCCCTATCCGCATCCAGCGGTTTCCAACGACCCTCACAAGATTAACAGTCCATCTTGTAGGGGGCCTTCCCATGCTTCGTCTTCCATTACATCTTCCAGTCTGTGGTCGCCCTTAGAACTTCCTCGTTGCGGATTTTGTCACGCAGAATAATTCCGAGCATAGATCTGTGAAGTTAATAATAACCTTCTACTAAACACAAAAACCAATAGGATTAAAGTTCTTTATCATATAAATTAATTACAATCCTACTAATATTATAATCGCGAAAGTTTGTAAGTATGGATGGATGGATGTTTGTTACGCTTTCACGTAAAAACTACTGAATGGATTTTAATGAAACTTTACAACAATATAGCTTATACTTCAGAATGACACACAGGCTACAATTTATAAAGATATTGCGTGAATTGTTCAAAATATGACGATAAGTGCCAAGTAGGAAAAAATCTACCATCTGCGAGGTATTCCGGCGAGCACTGCCAAAACCGCTAGAGGTACATATCCTACTAATATTATAAATGCGAAAATTGTGAGTAAACCTAGATGTATGTATGTAAATTTGTTACTCTTTTACGTCAAAACTACTTTAACGCGGGTGAAACCGCGGGGCATAGCTAGTATTATATAATTTGAGATTACATTACGCTATTTTTATTTTGTAAGTACGTTACGCAAAATCTCCGTTTTATTTTTAACATATTTTGATAATTATGTTTTTAAACGTCAGGGAATGCTTTTTAATCTATGCTTGGCCTATGCCGCTGGCTTTAGTATGCTTTAGATATCGCTTATTTCTTGGCCCGACGTAAAACGTGAAATCTCATCAGACACTTTCACTTTTAATCTGAAGCTCCTGGGCGCCGCCGGTTGAAAAGATAGACCGCTATCCTTAACAATAAAATAAATAAAGCTTTGTTTTGAATGACTTAAAGGGTAGTTTTTTTAATATTTAAGGTATTTTAAGTAGTTTTGATGATTATCACTTGAAGGTTATTAATAGTTCTTCCTTGCAAATGAAGCAAGTCACATTAGAAATTACATTCGAATATGATTGATAAATTATTGTCAGGCCGGTTAGCGTGGTTGGTAAATGCTTGACTTTCACGCCACAGGTCATGAGCTCGATTGAGGACATATATTTTTGTGTGTGAACATGTATTTACAAAAAGAAAAAGTATGTAGTAGTAAAAGAGGTAGGGTACAGCGTTGATTCGTTCAAAGAGTAGCCCGACTGAAGGTTATTACACCACTAAAGAGTACATCGATGACAAAGACGTCTGGCTCTCACTTCCTACCTGCACATTGCTCGCTGGAGATCTTGTAGCCATATAGACATGACTGATCTGCTGTGTTACGTGAACTATCTGTAAATGATTGCTATCATATACTTAATTTAAAATTATTGACTCTGTCTCAAAATGAATAATGTTATTGTTTCGAAGTTTTTCTTCTGTATACCTAAATATAATCTAAAATAATAAGCATTCAGACAACCGATCGAGCATATATTGTGTTTGCCTACTAAATAATTACTCTAATTGGACCAAATCCCGTGTTCATGCCCGCTTGAGTATGTTTCGCCGGACCGTCTCAACTGGGTCGTGTTGAAACCGGTAGTAGACGAACCCACTGAGTTTGTTTCGCTGGGTCTTCTCAGTTGGGGCGCATTGGATCCGGTGGTAGCATTAAAGCGCGACCGTCGTTATTAACACAAGGTCCGTCATAATAATAATACCTTTAATATAGACAGAACCATTGACAATATGTAGTAAAAATATTAGACTTAAACTAGATAATTAAACATAATCTCTTGACAATAACTTGATACGAGCTAGCTAAATATCATTTCTGTAATAAAAAATTTTTTATAAATGTTTTCATACAAGATGTACCTAAATATCTATGTTACTAGAAATAATATCTAATGTATACAACTATATTACTACAAACATGTTCTGACTATTTACAAGCGCTTTTTTAAAGTCTACGTGAAAAAAAAAAAAAAAAAAGAAGAACCTCCACCTTACAGAAGACATTGCTTAATAATAACATAAATAACTTAATGTTGTCTTTCTGCATGTTATTAAGGTAGCCAAAGCTCATGGGGGCGGGGTAAAGGTCAGTAACACTGGTTTGCTGACTTTTATAAAGGCCGCCAACGCACTCGCGGCCCCTCTGTTGCCGTGGTTGGCAAATGCTTGCTTTTGTAGTATATCAGTTATCTGGTTTCCACAGTACAAGCACTGCTTAGTTTGAGATCAGATAGCCATGTGTAAATAATGTCCCAGGATATTATTAATAATAGTATCAGCGGCCTTTCCCCAGTAACAGTGGTTTTTTTTAACCTTTGACTTTATTTTATTCCAAAAGCGGCCATATCCCGCTTTGTGCAGTCTTTAATGCAAAGCAATGGCAATCAACATCTTGGCATTAGCCGCTGCACCCCACATACACACACAGTGGAATTGATAACCTGCTTATTGTGAAGTTGAAGAAGGATAAGTCATCTGGATACTTTTCTGCCAGGTATCGATAATAGGTAATTATCGCCCGAAATTAATAAACGATCCGCAATCTGTCAGTCAGTCCTATCTCTAGATTAGCTCTATCGCTATCTTGATCTTTACCTGCGTGCCAATAACAAAACATATCAATCCATCCATTTTTTGCCCAGAGATTGGGGTGCGATCCTTTCCCTCTGCAGCGTTCCGTTTTATGCAGGACTCGGTAACTCAGGACACAATTATACCATGTACCTGTCTTTTTAGTACAGAGGCCTATCTTTTTCTATGATCCGTCCTCCCAAAGATCGCTCGTTCGGAAAGATTGCTTTTTCAATCTGTGGATGCTTTATTGGCACGGTTTAATAGACAAATGGATCGAAATTGCTATCGTAGATAGCATAAAATGGATTAGGATCATTTATTAATTTCGGGCGATATATCGATACCTAGTATCATTCATGCAAAGTTTGATTATACTACTAGCGAAGTGAACTACTTAGCGAAGATGCTAGTCACCACACAAATCTATGTGACCTAGCATCGTAATGTACTTTCATATTTTATTGTACCATTATGTAATACATACTGTATTTTTAAGCACACTATGTATACTTAAATGTACTAAATGAATTTGATGTGGTGAAAATAAACATATTATTATTATTATTTTTATATACCACGGCTAATTGCCGGACGATATGGTGTGACGGGCCTAAGCCAAGTCGACACCTGTTTCAGGATTTCGTTCAGAACTTTGCAGAAACTTACGTACTAATCTGCAGGTGTTCAATATTGCAGCTTTCTATAGAAGAATATAAGTTAATGGTGGAAGGTCTAACATGGCAAGTGATCGGTGTAGAGTCTTAGGGATTACACCAGTCGTTGACAGGACTACAGGGACTATTGAAGTGTTATGTAGCCTCCATACTCTAGAAACTTCATTCTGCAGTTCTGTGTATTATTATTATTATACTCCGCACAATAATTTAAAGCAGTGTGTAAATTTGCGGCACATATGTATTCCGGAGATTTAGAATAAGGCTTATGTCCAGCAGTGGATATTTTTTATTAGTTAAATATGTTCTAGAGTGTTACATCAAATTGTTAGTAGAGTTTCTTCGGGGACTGCCGATAAACAAGTATTTTTTAAACTTCTAATATTATAAATCTATGTACAATATAATAGTGGACACTTCACTTTTAGATATACTCTTTGAGTATAATTATATATTATAAATCTATGTACAATATAATAGTGGACACTTCACATTGAGATATACTCTTTGAGTATAATTATATATTCTATATCTATGTACAGTATAATAGTGGTCACTTCACATTGAGATAGACTCTTTGAGTATAATTATATATTATAAATCTATGTACAATATAATAGTGGACACTTCACATTGAGATATACTCTTTGAGTATAATTATATATTCTATATCTATGTACAGTATAATAGTGGTCACTTCACATTGAGATAGACTCTTTGAGTATAATTATATATTATAAATCTATGTACAATATAATAGTGGACAGTTCACATTGAGATATACTCTTTGAGTATAATTATATATTATAAATCTATGTACAATATAATAGCGGACACTTCACATTGAGATATACTCTTTGAGTATCTATACAAATAATAAAATCGTACGAAAATCAAAAATGTACATTGAATATTTTTTAAAAGGATACTTGGGGCGTGATCTACAATAGACATCGAAGCCAAAAATATAGTTTTTAGAATTTTTGTCTGTGTGTCTGTTTATATGTCCGGGCTAAACTCAAAAAGTACTGCATGGATTTACTTCAAATTTTGCATGAATAGTACTAAGAGGTCGGGTCAACATATAGGCTACATATTATCACGCTATCACCTACTGGGGAGGAGATGTGATAATTTACAAAATTTAACGCGGGTAAAACCGCGGGGCGCAGCTAATAATTATATAAAGTAAGTATGCTAATAACGCACGGAGGTCTATCTCTCTACAGACTATACTATATCTATCTATGTATAGACGCCAGCACATCAAGCTACCCCAATCTGTCAAATATCCCCGATTGAAAGTGAACCTTATGATTATGTGATAAAGTTGAAAATCCTTAAGAGAAATTTTACAGATTGGGGTAGCTGGATGTGCTGGCGTCTGTACATATATATGTACACAGTATACATATAGCTCCTGGGATATGGGGTGACGATCACTCGAGTTCCATGATTTTTGTTTACACAAAATGTGCTAAACGCGCCTAACTTAATTTTCACTTCAATACTATAGTATACTAGCTGCCCGGTACGTGCTTCGCTACGTATAAGACATAGTAATAAAAAAAAATGATTATTAAGTTCATTTATTCATTTTACACTTTTTCAAGACTTTTTTTAAATTTTGTCTACGTACAAACCTTCCCTGGACTTCCACGAATAATTCAAGACCAAAATTAGCCAAATCGGTAAAGGCGTTGTTGAGTTATAACATTACAATTTACAACGAAAAGTGGCATTGATTTTTATATATATAGATGAATATTTGATATTCGAAATATAATAATTTCAGTAAACTGTTTTAGAAAAAAATACATTCGGAGTATCGTCTATTGAACAATATGTTTTGTTAATGTCTGTCTATTATGATTTCAGTATCGATATGGAGAATAGCCATATGCGGGGAACATATAGTGCCCATATGTACTTATAATGTGGTAGCCAGACATGATACATACATACATAGACTCACGCCTGTTTCCCAGAGTGGTAGGCAGCGACAACGGATTTCGATCTTTGCACACCTCTTTTGCCTCGTTTACTGTCATATTCATTGTTTAGGGCCAGACATGATGATATGCAATAGTCGCCCATTATATCATTTAATGTCCTCTTAGGCGAATGTCGGCCACGGCGGCCAGTCTCAATAGAGATTATCCATCTACGCGGGACATATTATAGTACATAAGTGTGTGCGCAAACACAGGAGCATTTTCTACAATGGCACGCCTAGCGACACGATCGGAAAGAGGTGTACCTGACACGACCGACGGCTTTACGTGCTCTCTCTGATATAATACCTACCGCCAACGCTCAGACTTCGGGCTGATGCTGAGAAATTCTTTTTACAGAACAGTCCCGACCCGGGATTTGAACCCAGGATGTAATTAGATTTTGGTCACGACATGTCTGTTTGTGCTGAGTCTGGGTGTAATTATCTATATAAGTATGTATTTACAAAAGAAAAGTACTATATGTAGTATATCAATTATATTGTTTCCATAGTACAGACGCCATCACATCAAGCTACCCCAATATGTCAAATTTCCTCAATTGAAAGTGAACTTTATGCTTTTGTGATAAAGTTGAAAATCTATAAAACTAATTTGACAGATTGGGGTATCTGGGTGTGCTGGTGTCTGTACAATCTGCTTAGTATAAGATCAGATGGCAGTGTGTTAATTATTTCGCAGGATATTAAAGTCAAAGTCAAAAGTCATTTATTCCTTAAAAAATTACATTTATGTAGAATCGTCATTTTTTTACCCTACTGTGCAGTGCATGACGTGGCAGCTACTGAGAAACACTGCCAGAAAACTCAGTAGGAATCCTTTTTTAAAATAAAATATACTTAAGATTAATTACAATCATGTGTGTTGACTCAGAACAACTCAATCCCAAGCACTTTTGTCACAGAAATAATCAGAAATTTTGTAATATGCCCTGCTACACAATTTGGCTATAATAATTCTTTTAAACTTATTGGTAGACAATTATCTAATACCATTGGGAAGTTTCTTATATAATCTTATACAGTATTATTTCATTTGTTTCAGGCAACGGCTACATTGAGGGTACGGAGCTGGATGGCTTCCTCAAAGAATTTGTCTCGAGTGCCAACTTCACCGACATCAGTCCCGATGTAAGTACATAAGAGGCTTTACTGATTGTTAACTCACGATACTACCATGTCTTTATGTAATATATATCGAATAATACAGGGATTTGATGGAAAGTGAGAATGATTTGGTGTGACAGGGTTCTATTTGCGGCTCATCGAGCAGATTCCGTAATTATAAAATATGTACAGGTGCCAGCACATCAAGCTACCCCAATCTGTCAAATTTTTCAATTGAAAGTGAACCTTATGCTTTTGTAATAAGGTTGAAAATCTATAAAAGAAATTTGACAGATTGGGGTAGCTGGATGTGCTGGCGTCTGTACATACAAAAGCTTAATTAGACCCATTCAGGTGAAGGCGCCATTTGTAGGCTTATTAAATGTATACCGTTCTTTTTCTTATCAATAAGATACTGGTATAATAATATCTACGTGCTTCCTCAATACGGTACGAAATCTAGTAAACTAATTCAAAAAAAAAGAAAACCGGCCAAGTGCGAGTCAGACTCGCCCATGAAGGGTTCCGCAGCAGCAAGTATTTCAGTTGACTAAATGAAAGGTAAACTGCGGTTTACGATTTATGACGAAAAAACTACTAACTAGATCTTGTTCAAACTAATTTTCGTTGTTAGTTTACATGGTAATGTAAATCATATATATTTTTTAGTTTTATCATTCTCTTATTTTAGACGTCACAGGGGGGGGGACATTCATTTTTCCACTTTGGAAGTGACTCTCGCGAAAACTCTTCAGTTTAGAAAAAAAATGATTTTAGGAACCTCAATATCATTTTTGAAGACCTATCCATAGATACACCACATGTATGGGTACGATGAAGAATTTTTGAGTTACAGTTCTATGTATGGGGAACCCCCAAAATTATTATTCTTTTTCTATTTTTGTGTGAAAACTTTAGTGCGGTTCAGAGAATACATCTACTTACCAAGTTTCAACTGTACAGCTCTTATAGTTTCGGAAAAAAGTGGCTGTGACATACCGACGGACAGACAGACAGACATGACGAATCTATAAGGGTTCCGTTTTTTGCCATTTGGCTACAGAACCCTAACAATGTGTAAAAGATCGAATTTTAAAAATGGATCTACTGGTCGAGTTTTTATTTTAGTATAAACTTCAGTCCTATTATGGAAAACAAAAAAGACAGCATAATTTTTTAAATGTCTTTCTTTTTAACAGCTTTATCAATATAAAAAGTCATTTAATGCTCGAATTATATATGTAGTTAAAGAATTTTTTTTTTTTTTTCTTAATAATATCTGGGGACAATGACACACAGATCATCCTAGCCCCAAACTAAGCAAAGCTTGTACTATGGGTACCAGGCGACGATATACATACTTATATAGATAGATAAATACTTAAATACATAGAAAACATCCATGACTCAGAAACAAATATTCGTGCTCATCACACAAATATTTGCACTTACCGGGATTCGAACCCAGGACCACCAGCTTCGTAGGCAGGAGCACTACCAACTAGGCTATGGTGACCGTCCGAATTATATAGTTTCTGTTACCAACACTTCATGTACAAGCTTTTCTGGAAATGCTTTTGCTATATAGGGTGCGGGCTAGCTCAAACAGTATACTGGCAATGATTGCAGACAGGCTGGACTGCATCTATGGAAATCACTGCTGTGCAACTTCGCATGGAGTGGTGCAGCGGTGATTGTAATACATATTTAATTTATTTGTTACTAGCTGTGCCCCGCGGTTTTACCTGCATTAAATTTTCTAAATTATCACAGCTCACCCGTAGGTGATAGCGTGATAATATGTAGCCTTTTTTTTGGTAAGGCAGGGGGAATGCCTTCGCATGCCACCCGCAAAATGTGTCTGCGGGTGGGTATGTCGGACTTGCACCGACTAAACCTATTTGCCGTAGACTTCCCTTTGCGCCTGGCGGGGGAGTCCCGGGAACGCGGGGGAGTCCCGGGAACGCGGGGGAGTCCCGGGAACGCGGGTATGCTGCTAATATGTAACCTATATGTTGACCTGACCTCTTACAATATTACAATATTACAATACAATTATTATTATTCCCTTTACAATATTCATGTAAAAGTTGAAGTAAATCCATGCAGTTCTTTTTTAGTTTAGCCCGGACATACATACAGACATACACACGAAAATTCTAAAAACTACATTTTTGGGTCCAATAACGAAAGAACACCACGCCCCACGTATCCTTTAAAAAAATATTCAATGGACAGTTTTCACTTTCCTACGATTTTATTATAAGTATAGATTTTAGTTTTTAATATTTTTGTAATTTACTAAGATAGGCTTAAGTTTTTGTTCTTATGTATTACTAACCAAAACTAAGTCATGGATACTTGAAAATAAAGGGTTAATTATTATTATTATATTCATACTGACATACTTTATTCAAACGAATAATATGCAGTATTTTGGTTATAAATCAGACTCAAAGAGGAACATTCGTAGACAATATAAATATGACGTAAATTTACCCATTTTTCTGTCCAGTTTACTAGGATCCAAGCGAACATAATACTACCACTATAATACCCTATATAAATTGGTTAATATTATAATAGGCTAATATATATTGGTTAGGCACTGCAGGAGATACGGCATTAAAATATCTATCAGCTTTTATTAGAAATCATAAATAAAAGTCAAAACTGTACATTGAATATTTTTTTAAAAGGATACTTGGGGCTTGATTTACCATCAAAAATATAGTTTTTAGAATTTTTGTCTGTATGTATGTCCGAGCTAAACTCAAAAAGTACTACATGGATTTATTTAAAATTTTGCATGAATATTACTAAGAGGTCGGGTCAACATATAGGCTACATATTATCACGCTATCACCTACTGTGATAATTTATAAAAATTAACGCGGGTAAAACCGCGAGGCACAGCTAGTCATAAATGAAAAGTAAAATAGTTCGGGTTACTTTTATCTTTACAAACACATTTTATCAATTTATGTATATGTTATTAGAAATCATAAATAAAAGTCAAAAGTGTACATTGAATATTTTTTTAAAAGGATACTTGGCGCGTGATCTACCATAGATATTGAAGCCAATAATATAGTTTTTAGAATTTTTGTCTGTATGTCTGTTTGTCTGTATGTATGTCCGAGCTAAACTCAAAAAGTTCTACATGGATTTATTTAAAATTTTGCATGAATATTACTAAGAGGTCGGTTCAACATATAGGGTACATATTATCACGCTATCACCTACGGGGGAGGAGCTGTGATAATTTATAAAGCTTAACGCGGGTAAAGCCGCGGGGCACAGCTAGTACCCTATATAACTACCTACATTGGTTAGGCACTGCAAGAGATAAGAAATTAAAATATCTATCAGCGTTTATTAGAAATCATAAATAAAAGTCAAAACTGTACATTGAATATTTTTAAAAAGGATACTTGGGGCGTGATCTACAATCGATATTGAAGCCAAAAATATAGTTTTTTGAATTTTTGTCGGAATATCTGTTTGTCTGTATGTATGTCCGAGCTGAACTCAAAAAGTACTACATGGATTTACTTCAACTTTTGCATGAATATTACTAAGAAGTCGGGTCAACATATAGGCTACATAATACCACGCTATCACCTACTGTGATAATTTATAAAAATTAACGCGGGTAAAACCGCGAGGCACAGCTAGTCATAAATAAAAAGTAAAATAGTTCGGGTTACTTTTATCTTTACAAACACATTTTATCAATTTATGTATACTTATTAAGTATATTTATAAGTATACAAAAATTTATGAAATGGACGTGCCTGTTTGTCGCCTGCCCATAAGGCGCAGTGGTTAATACGGTACCCTCACTTCTACCTCAGCACCCTCGTGTTTCGGGTTCGATCTCCGCACTGGACAAATATTTGTGTGACCCATAAATGTCTGTGCTGTGTCTAGGTGTGCTTTGCGTTCGTTAATTGTTTGTGAAGTGCTCAACAAGTTTCAGAAATCTTTATAATGAATAGTCGACATTTAAGTCCGGGTGGGAATCGAACCGTCGAACCACGGGGTATCCGGTTCCCAGCCTCAAACTTATACTTTATACGCCTTCTTACTGAAACCTACACGGCTAACAACGGCAATGCCAATACTTAGATCGGACAATTTCAACAGATGGCGCTTTAAATTATTCATTTTTTGAATATTTCTTAAATCATAGATTTTATAATTAACAATGATATACATAATAATAATATATATAAAAATAATTAAAGTAATTCTAAAAAAATTAAATTCATACCAATAAAAGCATGTAATTGAAATATTTATAAACTATGCTTATACATAGGTACTTAGAAATACGTATTTTACATGGTTCCACCATAAAACCAGCGCTGCAACTGTTAATGTTGCAGCTAGTGCTGAGATGGGACCAATTCGGACTCGCACAGATAAGAATTAAGGACTTCTGTTTGTGTATCTACCTATAAATATATTATTATTATTATCTGTGTCAGTTTACTGAATAAATGTATTTTCTTTCTTTCTTTCTCAAAATTAAATCAGGTAAATTAGACCAAATATTAATC
Source organism: Pseudoips prasinana (assembly GCA_951640165.1). Taxonomy (NCBI): domain Eukaryota; kingdom Metazoa; phylum Arthropoda; class Insecta; order Lepidoptera; family Nolidae; genus Pseudoips; species Pseudoips prasinana. The sequence continues at coordinate 15,978,885 of OX621254.1, forward strand.
CATAAGAAAAGCATATACGATAGGAAACCTGGCCTTGCCGTGTTTCATTTGATAATTCAGGTACTCAATTATTAAAAAAGGTAAAAAAATTGTGTGTACTTATGTACACGCGTTAGAAGTTATACTTCTTAATATACAACTTGAACATAGTTATCAATTTTCATACCACCTAGAACTAACTTCATGCTGTTATTTTTACGATGCGCGCGCAGATGCGCGCGCATCGTAAAAATTCACTGTCATGCCACCTAGAACTAACTTCATGCTGTTAAATTTTTTGGTGTCGGTGTGCGCGCGCATCGTAAAAATTCACTCTCATCATTTTTCTCCATCGCGCCAAAAGAAGTATAACTTCAAAAAAATTGCAACATCTATATTTGGCTGATTCCGCTATAGATGATTTCCGATATAAGTTTTTCAATTACGCTATTAGTTGTTTTTTTCGTCATGAGTGCAAAGAAGAAAGTCTATATAAAATAATCTATTTATTTTTATTTGATTTTATACCATAACTTCTTTTTTGGTGAATTATCAATATTACCATCCGAAGAATTGGTATAAACTGTGAAAATCATAACTAGCAACAGTGGTGCGAAACAGTTGTTGACAGTGTGAGGTTTTGTTTTACCAGCTAAATGTGAAGTGACAATGCAATACAGGCACGAAAATGCTAATCCAAAAAGAACCATGATTATGACCATTCGAGAAGCCTTCAAAATTTTTAAAGAAACTCGTCCTGAAACATCTTTAGGCAACCCCGATTTTCATAATGAGAGCCCAGCTCACATTCTGCCAATTAATGATCCTCCTCATAATGTTTGCGTATAGAGACGTGCAATTTGATGAAATTGTCGCGAAGTTGGAAGCGCTAAAGAAAAAGACTGATGGAAATGATATGTTAATAGAATTGTCGGCAAATATTAACGTATTTCAAAAGAAATAAGTAATATAAGCGACAATAAAAGTCTTGTTGTTAGTAATAAATATGGTTTGATGTCTTATTTTGTTCCTTTATCAGTAAAATTGTTCTTAATGTTCACTTAAATTAGACAGGTTGCACCCGCGATAAATTGGCGTTGCATCCGCGATAAAATTTAAAAAAATATATAACTTATTGTTTATTGTCGTTTTGTTTAGAAATTTTATTTTATATTCTTTGTTACTTTAATAAATTTCAAAATATTAAGGCATAACATATGAAATATATTAGAATTAACAGATTTATGCGTTCATTGTTTGTGATCTGGAAAGGTTGGGCCAAATTTGTTGCACCCGCGATGGCAATTTGAACCTTTCTCCTGGCTTTTAAAATATCATATTAAAATTATTGTCAATTAATATAAACTAAATATATTAAAATGTAGTTCTCTAAAGACTAATTTAATTGAAAATGTTTTTTATTTAATTAGGTTAAACTAAACCAGGCGTCTAAATGTTGCACCCGCGATAATGGAATGACCCATTCATAATTCACTAGCTGTGCCCGCGACTTCGTCCGCGTGTTAATTTATTTATTTAGTTTTTTTATTAAAATAAAAGACTTTTTCTAAAATAAAAGTAGCCTAAGTTACTCGTTATTACACCAGCTACCTGCCAATAAAAGTCCCGTCAAAATTGGTCCAGCCATTTCAGTGATTAGCCGGAACAATCAGACAGACAGACAGACAAAAATTGTAAAAAATATTATTTTGGTGTACGTATACATATTCATATTTATGTAGTAAAAACCAGCTATTTCAATATTACATACAGACACTACAATTTTATTTATTTGTATATGTATATATGTATGCAACATGTAACTTAATTAACGCACATCCTGAAAATAGTTTGTTCAGAATCATTTACTGAGTCGATTTATATCATTTTTAATATAGGTAATTTTTTATTCCAAAATAATTAAAACTACGGATATTATTGTCATATTAACCCTGTACTGTCAAAACAAATTGAAATGGACCGTAAGTCAAAATATAAGATTTATAAAATCGCAGTTTTATTTGTATTCATACAAATTCCATCATTCATTACAATATAAAGAAAAATAAACTTGATTCCAAGAAACTAATTAAGTAAATAACAATGCATAAAAATGTTAATTTAAAAATTCAGTGTACGTATTGTGATTACAAGATAATATTCTAATTGGGGTGTTTGAGGGTGTGCGTTAATTACGTTACAAGTTGTATATGTATATGTATATATATTGTATAGATTTGACTGGCCTTTTGGTCCAGTGGTTATTGACCCTGAATGCAAAGCCAGAGGTAGTGGGTTCGTTCCCTACCCAGGACGACTCTTGATACGGTGAACATGATTATTTGTTCAGTGCCTGGGTGTAATCTATACATATAATAAAATCGTTGGAAAGTCAAAACTGTACGTTGAATATTTTTTTAAAAGGATAACTGGGGCGTGTACTACAATAGATATCGAAACCAAAAATATAGTTTTTAGAATTTTTGTCTGTTTGTCTGTATGTATGTCCGGGCTAAACTCAAAAAGTTATGCATGTATTTACTTAAAATTTTGCATGAATATTACTAAGAGGTCGGGTCAACATATAGGCTACATATTATCACACTATCACCTACGAGGGAGAAGCTGTTATAATTTATAAAGTTTAATGCGGGTAAAACCGCGGGGCACAGCTAGTTTAACTATAAATAAATATAATAATGTCCTCCTAGCCGAGATCTGGCCACGGCGGCCAGTCTTAAAGGAGACTAGCCATCTGCGCGGGACATATTATAGTGCTCAAGTGTGTGCGCAAACACAGGAGCACTTTCTATTCCATCACTCTCATGATCCGATGGGACGACTAGCGACACGACCGGAAAGAGGCCAGGTACAGGACCGACGGCTTTACGTACTCTCCGAGGCACGGGGGTATAATACCGCCAACTCCCAGACTTCGGGCTGATATTAAGATTATTTCATTTTACAGAAAAATCCCAAAATCACTTTCGGCCCGACCCAGGATTTGAACCCAGGACCTCGTTATCTGCGGTTGAACACGCTACCGCTAGACCAACGAGGCAGTCGAGTTTAACTATAATACGAGTATGTGCATATATATGTATGAATTTAGAAATGTATGTACGTTTGTCGGTTGTTGGGGTACAAAAGTACAGGTTCTGCCTACTTTAAGAACCGATGGCAGTGTTTTAATTGTGACAAGATATTAATTTAGATATAAATTCAATGACATTCAGCGCGCTAAACGCGGAACGACAAACTTGTCCTTCAACACGATATAGGTAAGCACAATTGTCACTTTAGCCGTGTGTTGATCGCGAAGCCAGAATGATGCCGAAATGATGAGCTCTCAAAAAAAAATAACAAGGTATGCTACTCCGCTCTTGTCTATGTTGGAGTCAGTTTTAAATGCAGCATATGAAGGTTCGACTCGATTTACGATTTTACATTACTGCTTATTAACAGAGAACATTTTCAATGACTGGAGTGTAAAGAGCAATGTATCTAATATCACTTGGAGCACTTTATATTGCAATTAGAAGCGTGTGCCATGTTTTGGCTTTGATTTTGTATGGCGTGATTTGACCATTTGTGTATAGAATGTCATTGTATATATTGCCAAAATAATAAATCATGTTGTTGAGTGTATTAGGGTCGATTTTAGATTGGAGCGATGTTTAAGAAATTAAAAACGTGTGTGCTTTGCCACTGCGTGAATGCGACTGGTTTTATTCACTAACTGTATGCATAGTAGTAACAAATACAACATACCGGCCCCCAAAGGACTACTAAGTCCTTTTAAAACTAAAACATAAGAAATTGTATTGATAGGCCAGTAGAAGATTACTACAACACAAAATATACATGCAAATAAATCAACAGAATTGTTTAAATGAATTACGAATCAACATCACATAATCAGGTAATTACGAAACAGCATCACAATCTACAGGTAAGTAGCACAGTTTAGTTATACTTCTTTTCACAATACTGTCTCTGCTCTTCACGCTGTATACTCGAGTCAGGCCATCTGGGCCTGGGTGTTTCTCAGTAATTTTCCCCAGATGCCATTTGCCAGGAGGTAGTCTGAAGTTGTCTGCTTTTATAAGTACTAATTTGTCCCTTTTCTAATTCTTTTTCTCTTTTCAGCCATTTAGGTCTTTGCTGCAAGCGGGATAAATATTCGTTCTGCCACCGTTTCCAGATAAGAAATCACTCAGGAGCTTCCGTACTTGTTGCCAGCGTAAGGTAAGTTAAAGGTAAGTTACTTTTATATCGTTTAGACTAGGATACGTACGGTACTACAATTGGAGATTCTTATCATTGTTTTACAAAGTCTTTCGCTCATAATATCCAGCATCTCGATGTTATGTAGGCCAACATTATTTGTATCCCTCCATGAAGTGTTTCTGCGTGTGCATTTTTGAAAATTAACTTGATTAATTCGAATTTGTTTCCGAGAATGGTAGGGTGCTTCCTTTCTAGTCTAATGTTTGCATGTCTCAATCTTCCTCCCACCCTTATAATACCATTTGTATCTAAGTAAGGATTTAAACGTTTCAATGCACTTGCCTTATTTACTTAATTGCCCTTTTTCAGTGTTCGTATCTCCTCTTCAAATTCATTTTCTTGTATCAACTTTTTACATTTTTGCAATGAATCTTCTAGTTCTTTAGTTGTTATACCTCTCTTTTCTTGAGCACTGAGTGTGTCTTTTTTGTAATTTAAAAATCTTCGACAGTAACTAATAGATGTAAGTAGTTCATTTAGGTTGTCGTAATTATCAAACATTTCAATCATCTTTGTATTGTCTTTCTTCATGTAATCAATACTTAGATGTGTTTTTATCTCATTGTTTGATTTCTCTTCTTCATGGGTCTGTACATTATTTAAACGCGTGAATTGTATTTCTTTGTCAGTTAACCAACTTGGGCCTTTCCACCACAGTTTACAGTTCTTCAATTCTTTTATTGACATACCTCGCGAAGCTATATCGGCAGGGTTCTCTTGTGATTGTACATGATACCATTGGTTGCTGTTTAAGTTTTCCAGTGTTTCGACCACCCGATTAGCAACAAATGTCTTCCATCTAGATGGCTCGCCAGACAACCATGCCAGAACTATTGAAAAGTCAATCAAAGCGAAGGTTTGTGATTTTCCTTTACATGAAGCATCATGAACAACTTGGGAACTTGTGGTTTCTTTGTCGCTACGGACAACGGCGTGGTGAAGTAAGTATGCTGCCTTCTTTGTATTTATGTCTTCTACAGGTATTTCTTCCAAGTGATTTAGCGTAACATAATCTTACATTACTTTTTTGTAAGCTTTCTTTAAGTCTGGTTGTCTTATGAATCTTCTTTCTAATTGTAATAGTCTACGCATTGCAATTTTGCTAGTATTACCATCTGGTGACTTGGGATATTGAGCTTTGAATGGTAGTTTAACTATATATCTTCCTTCCTCATTTTCTGCATGTCTTGATTTGTATAAATTTTCGTATTGTTGCTCTTCCTCTGTATATTTTCTTTTGCTTTCCGTGTCTATCTCGCAGGGTGTATTCAACATATCTTTTACATCTACTCGATGGTGCATGACAAGCACAGACGTGTCATTGTGTTTATTTTGTATCTCTCCAAAAAGTATCCAACCGAGGCTGGTTCGTTGTGCACAGGGTGTGCCTGGTGGACCTTTGATTAGCTCTTGCTGTATGATTTCTCCATATTCTTTCACACCAAGTAGAAGATCGATAGACCCCTGTATATAGTAACTCGGATCAGCTAGGTCTAACCCTTCAAGGTGTTGAAAATCATTGTTTATAGTGATGGTGTGTTGTGGTATTTTAGTGGTCAGCTGTTTACTCATCACATAGGCCTGTATGTTAAGACCCAAGTTATTCTCTCTTCTAGATAAGACCTGTAGCTGAACCACTTGCTTGACATCTGTTTTCGTAGATGCTACTCCAATCACGGTACCTCTTATTGGTTGTCTTTTAAGTTTTAGAAGCTGCGCTGCCTTCTCACTTATAAAGCAGGCTTCTGATCCTTGATCTATGAGTGCTCTTAAAACAATGGTGTGTCAGTCCTCGCTCTTAACTGTCACCATTGCGGTTGCTAAAAGTGCTGTTCCTTGTCTGTTATTCCAATGTGCCGTCATTGTTAATGTTGTCTCACTCTTGCCTTCGATAGCATGATTGACGGACACATCGGAAATGGTTGCAGTAGTGTCTTGTGTATCTTGTTGAGTTTTGTAAGTGTTTTCTTTCTTTGCGTGAAGTAAAGAGTGATGGCGCTTGTTACAAACTCGGCAATTTAATGGCACTCGGCACTTGAATACCGAATGTCCTGGTAACAAACAATTGTAGCATAAACGCTTTTCCTTCACGTACTCGTTTCTGTCTTTGACGTTCATCTCTGTGAATTGTTTGCAGTGACACAACGTATGATTATCTTCGCATTTAACACACGTTTTTTCAGTGGTGATAGTAGCGATAGCAGTGAATGTTCTCTCTTTAGGTTTCTCTCTTACAGGTGCAGCATTGCCAGGTGATACGAGCTCAAGGGTGCGGAACTTCGTTTCAAGAAATTTCTTCAAAGTGACCCAGGTAGGTAGCTCTTTAGAATCATCTTCGTATGAATATTCTTCCCAGTCTTTATGAGTATCTTGTTCCAATTTCTGCACGACTAGAAATATTATTAAAGGATCCCAAGACTCGGTATTAATAGACATGTTGTTAAAGTTGTTAAGGCACTCGTTAGTTGTGTCTAACAAAGATTTTACCTGAGTTGAATTCTGTGTGTTCATTTTTCTTTGGTTAAATAAACGTCTGAGAACGGCATTCACGATAAGTCGTTTATTTCCGTATCTTTGTTGCAACACTGACCAGGCTTGAGAATAATTACTATCAGTAATTTGTATATATTTCAATAATGCTTGCGCTTCGCCGCCAATGCTGGACTTTAAGTAATGCAACTTTTGGACGTCGCTTAATGAAGTATTTTTGTGAACTAACGATACAAACAAATCGTGAAAAGTGGCCCATTCTTCGTAATGTCCCGTAAATTTCGGCAGTTCAATTTTCGGAAGTCGAAGTTGTGACGTAAACAACTCACTTTGGTTTGGACTAGAAGTCGGCGCTGAAGTATCTGATGACGTTAGCAATAAGTCGTTGAGGTCCGCTAGCATAACTAAGTAAAGATCTTCACATAAAAGATAATGTTCGTTCACAAAATAACTTATATCTTGTCTACTTTCGCGCGACGTACCTTTAATTAAGTCTTGGTGCGCGGTGGTAAAATTATTCCAATACTCTTGTATGCATTTTATTCGTGCTTCTATGTAACCGCGTCTCAACCTTGTTTTTGGGCACTTTTTCAAGTTTATTTGCGTTTTCTGAAGTAATTTAGTAATATCTTCTAAAACGTCGAGTAGTTGCTCAGGTGTAGACATTTTAAACAGCTGTATAATAATACGTAGTCACTTCACAAACTTAAGTTTCTTCAAATAAAAATGTTTCTAACGATGTCCGACGTTTCGTTTCGTATAATTACGTAAACAAGTTGCTAATTAGGTTCAAAATAACACTTTTATTCTCATCGACTCGCTCCTTATCTAAGGAATGCGGCTGCCTTTTGTTTCCGACGCTCGGGTCCGGCCGCTCGATGCACTGATGTATCTGGCTCATTTTAGACCATATGTTGAGCGTATTAGGGTCGATTTTAGATGGGGGCTATGTTTAAGAAAATTAAAAACGTGTGTGCTTTGCCACTGCTTGAATCCGACTGGTTTTATTCACTAACTGTATGCATAGTAGTAACAAATACAACACATGTAGTAATTATTTAGTAAGTACCTAATCAATCTTTATTTTCGTAAAGATGGTACATATACAGACAGGATTTATAAGACATACATAGTTTCGAATATTTAGTCTGCAGTGACACACTACTTTGCTGTTTACATTCAACAACAAAAAAATTACATTCAACAACAACAAAAAATATTACTAATTCTAATTAAATTTCACAACATCCTATCTATTGTAATTTAACATAGAAATACTACCTACAATTGTAATATTTAATAAAGAGTTTATTTTGATATAAACAGTTCCTCTTTGATGACGTCACAATGATGTTTCCTTTGCACATTTTGGAAGGTCATCAGGCTTTCGTGTCGATAACAGCTTGGTAGAATTATTCGGCTACAAATAAGGCAACCTTTATTTGTCTGAAGGCTGAATATTCTCACAAACATCCCCAACTCTCACCGTATTAGTGGGGCAGTCAACACGCACAAGAAATGACTGAACGCACGCTATACCGGTTACGATTGGATTCCCAGTCGTCGGGAAATTTGATGCACCTGAAAAAAAAAAAACAAACGTAATTATTAATTATTTGGTGTGGCTGCAATTTGGTGCAAATATCACTACACTATTTTATCCAGAGGGGTGGGGGGGAGCAAAGAAGTCGTCTCAAGGTTATACCTCTCACCCCGACCACCCGATTGGTAAGCAATCAACGCGTTTAAGCACATAGGCACGCGGTATAACGATAGCCGTTAAACGATAATCGTTAAACGATAGCCGTTAAACGATAATCGTTAAACGATAATCGTCAAACGATAGTCGTTAACGATAGTCGTTAAACGATAGTCGGTAAGCCTGTCTGACGCCTACCTACTTGAACAACTCTGACATTGTGTAACTAGAGTGGCCATACGATAACGTGGAGTTGGTTTTTACTTTACTTAATCGTATGGGCACCGTAGTAGAGAGCGTAGAGAGAGACTCTGAAACTAGGGTAATTTCAGAGTTTGTTACTAAAATATAAATCGTAAATATTATCTTAGTAAATATAATTTAACATTCACAACACTAATAAAAATTGGCTTATTGCGTGAGTCAGTGTATCTAATGCACATGCAGACCGATCCAGTCACTGACGTAAGGGCAATCTAACCTGTTTCGAGTATTACTAGCTGTACCCTACGCGTGTTGCTACGGCAATATATGAAATTCATTGGAATGATAGTCATCTGTCGAACATTGGTCGTACTAACTCGGAAACTTTCGTGATGATCTACAGCAAAGTGCCGCACAGAACTTTGCTGAAGATCATCACATGATCAAATTGCATGGTTTACGATTCTATAAGGGACAAACAGACAAACATCCATTTTTATATGCATAGAAGATGTTTTACTAAATTTCATTTAAGAGAATCAATCTCTCTCGTCCAGAGAATGGGCAGTAGCGTCTATCTGTGAACTACGAACTTTATATTTTGCCCTTTATGTATAGTATAGTGTATAATTAGGTACCTACTTTGAGCACTTCTAATTGGCGGAGAAATTGTTTGGGCAGCTGTTCGATTTCTTCTTAAGCATGTAGCTAAATTTGTCACATTCAAAGTAATCAACACACAAAATAAAACCATATATAAATACTTCATCTTGCTGTATATCTCTACAGTGATATATTTAATGATATTAAATAAATTCTACAGTGCCTTTTATAAAGACGGTGACGCATATAAAATAAGGAAAAATATTATTTTAATTTAATGTAAAGATAGATTCATTTAACTTGGTACGTTAAGCACAAGAAGGACCTGTCTTCCAACTTGTGAATTGGAGCGCAGATATTGGATACGCCTGTGTAAAAACCTTAATAACTTATTTTTTGAGGGACAAACGAGCAAGTGTAATACGTAAAATAGTTTTTCTGGCTCCCAATGCAAAACCCATCATCTGATCGTAACTCTTGTAGATCATTGAGTATGCCAGCCCCAGAATGGCTATTCATTGTATTAGGAAGTAAACTTCTTTTTGTATATTTTGCACGTTGATGTGCCACTCAGTTTTCAGTTTCATAGACCGGAGCTTAATCTCCATAAGTTCGGCCACTATTTATCATTCACCTTCTTTATTACATTTTCCACACGATAATACTTTTATTTCATCATCATCATCAAATCAGCTGAAAGACGTCCACTGCTGGACAAAGGCCTCCCCCAAAGATTTTCACAATTGCCGGTCTTGCGCTATTCGCATCCAGCAGTTTCCAGCGACCCGCACAAGATCATCGGTCCATCTTGTAGGGAGCCTGCCCACGCTGCGTATTCCGGTTCGTGGTCGCCACTCGAGAACCTTTCTGCCCCAACGGCCGTCGGTTCCACGAGCTATGTTCCCTGCCCACTGCCACTTCAGTTTTGCAATGCTTCGGGCTATGTCGGTGACTTTGGTTCGCCTGCTCCATTGCTCTTTGACCTTCAGCCTTCTGATAAGGCCCAAGGCTCTGTTCCGTATGTCATCACTGGCAACACACACTGGTTGAAGACACTTTTATTTAGACCCACATAATCTCACGCGCCAAGAAAAATGAATTCATCTATACTACATGTGCGCGGTAACGAAATTTATATATCAATACTTTTTATAACCATAACCAGCTATCGAAATATAAGGTTTAGAGTTATGAGGATTTTTAAGATTAAGAAAAATCAATTATTATTATTTTTAAATAATAATAATTATATTAATGTATCCTACCCTGTGTGGTGACGGCGACAAATATCAGAATCAGAATATCATCACCCCATCTTATCCCGTTGGGGGCGTAGAAGTCGACCCGAGGGAATATCTACCAGAGGACGGGAAGCAGCTTCCTTCTGAGTACTACGACCATCATACTGTGATCGCCAACCCGCCTGCCAAGCGTGGCGATTATGGCATATCCCCTCAAGATGATTCTTGAGGGAGGCTTGTCCAGCAGTGGACTTATTTAAGCTGTAATGATGATGATGATCCTACCGTGGTCGAAGTACTTACGTAAGTTTATTTTATTACCTGGTCCCGTATCAAGTACTAAACAAGTTCGTTGGCATGGCATGTGGCGTGGTTTGCACTTTAAAACCCCAAGATGTTTTCCACACACAATTTTTAATCTAACAGAGTAACGTTCTATTTGACAGTCGTAACACGGAATGAATATCTAAAAAATTCTTACCCTATTTCTATTTTTATCAGTGATAACCAATAGAGAGTCTTATACCGATTAATAATAGTTTTAAGATGAAAAAATATTATAGAATTATTAAAGTTATTAATACAACATTGCGCGGCTATTAATTACTTGATAACAATAGACATTCTGAAGCCTTGCCTAAGCCGACAGTCATAAATAAATATTCAGATGCATTATTCGGGTGCGCCAAAGCTCACCTAAAATTTCAACTCCGATAATTGGAAATCCGAAAATGTTCTTCCTAACATTTTTCATCATAACATCAAAACTCCTAATTACTTTGTCTCTAATGTTAATAATTCCGAAGCATTCAACTTCATAATGTCAGTAGCAATAAACATCTATTATACTTTTATTTGTTTTCCTATATTTTCTCAACATAACCATCGTTTATACTATTATTCAAAGTCATATCTTTTTTGTTTAGCGACGGTACTATTTATAGTCATTAGTTTCAGTTTAGTTGGAACTGCGACTATAACGCAAGAGCCGAGCGAGCAAAACCAGAGTCCCGCTCCAATCATTGAGTCAAGTTCCAGAAACGAATCGGTCCTATTCATAATGACTGGGTTAGGTTAGGTTAGAACGGTGACCCCCCAACGCACGAGCCGAGCGAGCGAAGCGAGCGTGCCGCGGTAGCGGCCGCGCGGCCGGCGAAGTGCCAGAACCGAATTGGTCCTATAGTTATTGCATGTACGTTTAATTTTAATCCTCCGCGGTGAAATTATTATGGTGAGTATGTTTAGGGATTAAATCGTTATGATAAAAAACAGTAGGAGTTTAAATATATTTACATTAATGATATTATTGATTACAATTTTCGAAAACATGAGTGTTATGAACATCGCCGGTAGCACTACAAATAGTATGAATGAAAACTTTAGGATGAAAAATTTTAGGAAGAGTGATAATTCGGATTACAAATCGTTAGGAAGAACAATTTCGGGTAAAGAACTTTAGGTGAGCCAATATGGACCCGCATTATTCTCACACTACTATGGAAATCAAATAGCTAATATACTACAAGTAGTACTTTTCTTTTGTAAATACGTACTTATATAGATAATTACAAACAAAAATGTCTCACATACACACAAATATCTGTCCTAGGTGGGAATCGAACATACGACTTTTTTTTTATTTGCCAACCACGCCAACTGGTCCGTCAATTAGTTTCTCAGCAGGAGTTTTTATGCGGAGAAACTTGTTATACTCAATACTCAATGTTTTATTTGCATTCCACAATATCATTAAGGTGTTATAATACTCGTAATATATGACATCATGCAACATCAGACACGACAGTCTGCTCTATCCTCAGTACAAAAAGAAATACGAATCCACATACTTAGATACATATAAAAACTTTACCAAATAAATGAATTTTGAATTTGAACTTGAATCATTATGGATTCTGTTGGGCACAGCAATCGTAGCAGGGAAGAGGGCTTTAGTTAAAGATATTATCTAATTACGTTACTACTTTATCGATTGTACGTACCTGTATTGGTTTACATTGATATAATGTATTTGGTTTCCTGGTGCAAGAAAGTGTACTCTAGTGTACATACAAACTAGGGTTGTAACGGAGGCCTCTTAGCGGAGGCGGATGCGAAGGTGACTGATTTCACATCCGTGGACGCGGAGGTTAACGGATGTGAATGCGAAGGTGAAAGTGGATGTGAAAAAATAGTATTTTATGAGTAATATTAATATATTTTTTAATCTCAATAAATGAAGAATGAGCTGAAAGTGGGGCAATTTCAATTTGACTTCATGGAGAAGGACTCTTTATGATGAACTCCTTTTTCAAGAAGCCGGATAATCAGGTCCATTTCGGTAAGCCCCGAAGGTAAAACAAAAAACGAGATAGACTTTATTTTGTCGACGATAAAACAGATTTTCAATGACGTCTTTGTGATCAATACGGTTAAAAGCGGGAGCGATCACAGGCGGGGTTCATTGAACCTTAATGTCAAGCTTCAGAGGTCCCGATCACTGATAAAGCCTATGCTCCGACCTTTACCCATCCGCGTCGAAAACCCGGAACCCTTTCAGCACAAACTGCAAAACCGAGTGGAGTCATACCACGACAGGTTCGTAAAAGCTGTCCATGCGGCTGGGTCTTTAAGTCCCGCCGTACAAACAGAACCAAATAGATCTCTGACTAAACTCTGCAGCTTTTGTCATCCTCTGATGATGCTACTAGATACCGGCAGCTCAACAGACAGATTTCAAAGTCTTTGACTCGCGATACGCGCTCAATTAATACAAAACGTATTAAGAAGCCATCGAGCGGAACACATGTCTGTTGGACAGAGCCAACTGACGAAGCTGAAGACTGAGGATGGCAGAATCGTCACGTCTAGACCTGAGATGCTGGGAGAGAATGAGAGATTCTATGGTGAGCTGTATACGAGAACCCAGTCACCTATCAACAGTTGTACCTCAGATCCCAGAGCACGACTAAACCGACACTTCACCGAAGACATCCCGGACGTCAGCATGTGCGAGATAAGAATCCCTCTCAAACAGCTTAAGAACAACAAGGCGCCTGGTGATGACGGAGTTACAGCAGAGCTTCTAGCTCTTCTACGGGTCCTTCAGAAGTTATTGAACTCCGTCATACTAGAAGGTCAAACGCCACAAGTATGGCACAGAGGTGTGGCGGTGCTTTTCTTCAAAAAAGGCGAAAAAACCCTCTTAAACAATTACAGACCCATCACAATGCTGAGCCATGTTTACAAGTTGTTTTCGAGAGTCATTACGAATCGTTTCGCAAGCAGGTTCGACGACTTCCAGCCTCCCGAACAAGCCGGATTCCATAAAGGCTTTAGTACCATAGACCACATAAATAAGACCGAAGAGTATAACCAACCAATATGCTTAGTGTTTGTGGACTAAAAAGTCTTTGATTCGATCAAAACCTGGGCCGTACTGAGGTCTCTCCAAAAATGCTAAATCGACTACCGGTATATCGAGGTATTAAAGTGTTTATATGAAAACGCCACTATGTCAGTGCGACTCCCGGACCAAAACTCGGAACCTATCTACTTGCAGCGAGGTGTGAGACAGGGAGATGTTATATCACCGAAACTGTTCACCGCTGCATTGGAAGATGTCTTCAAGCTTTTGGACTGGGAAGGCTTTGGCATCAATGTCAATGGCGAGTACATCACCCACCTTCGATTTTCCGACAGTATAGTAGTCATGACTGAGACCCTAGAAGACCTTGGTACAATTGTCAATGTCCAGTCTATCCTGAGGATAGTCTCTCAACAAGTGGATCTGAAAATGAACATGGATAAGACGAAAATGATGTAGAACATCCATGTTGCACCCACTGTACTTAAGGTTGGCGACTGCACTCGAAGTTGTAGAGAACTATATTATTTATCTAGGACAGATCATCCAACTAGGTAGGTCCAACTTCGAAAAGGAGGTCAATCATAGAATCCAACTCGTGTGGGCAGCGTTCGGGAAGCTACTTAATATCTTCTCTACCCAAATACCGCAGTGTCTCAAGTCAAAAGTCATCGCTCACTATAGGTCTTATCAGGCGGCACAAGGTCACCGAAAGAGCAATGGAAAAGGCTATGCTTGGAGTTTCCATGCGAAATCATTCGATTTCGCATGGAAACTCCAAGCAGAAATGCTGAGATCCGCAGGCGAACCAAAGTAACCGGCTTAACCCGAAGAATTGCCAAGCTGAAGTGGCAGTGGGCAGGGCACATAACTCGTAGAGCCGACAGCCGCTGGGGCAGAAAGGTTCTCAAGTGGCGAACACGAGCCGGATGATCTTGTGCGGGTTGCTGGAAGTCGCTGGATGCCGATAGCGTAAGACCGGCAATCGTGGATATCTTTTGGGGAGGCTTTTGTCCAGCAGTGGGCGTCATTCGGCTGATATGATGATGATGATGACAAAGGCGGTATTGATGCCAAAGGCACTCCCTGTCAGTTGACCTTTGGGTGTTGCAGAGATATATGATTATGCCGTAAATAAACCTCCGTTATAACTCCGCAAAAAAACAGCGGAGGCGAAGGTACGATTTCATGCGGAACTTCCGCAGTAACGGAAGCGGAGGCGAAGATCTGTTACAACCCTAATACAAACATACATAGACTCACGCCTGTTTCCCAGAGGGGTAGGCAGAAACAACGGATTTCCATTCGTCACGATCTTTGCACACATCTTTTGCCACGTTTACTTTCATTATATTCTTCCGACCTGGCCTTTCTTGAGAACGCTGTGGCTTTCTTCTCCGGATCGTCCACCTAGGTAGCTAGAGAAAGCCGGAGGCCAGCTAGGGTAGGATCCTCAGCGGGGAGGATCGTGTTGCCCCCTTAACACGTGGTCGGTAATACCGTGCAAGTGATCTCACCCCCATTTAGAATTCCATCTTTTTACTTCAGCGGCCGCCTGAGATGTCGCCCATAAGGGTGCCCTCAGGTATTATTCGCTTAAATTAAGCTACTGGTTGAGAACCTTTTGCGCTAGCCAACTGCTCGTTGTTTTCAATTCTTTAATTTGATATACTATTGCTAAATGTTACAATAATAGTTTAGTAACTACTATTTATTATTTATTTAATTTTAAATATTAAAAATGTATGTGACGAAACAGACCGCACGGACGGACTAATTCAAAATATTTTGTTACTTTAATTACTGTTTTTAAACTGTGTTTATGTAATAATACACTGTGAGCTTGACAAGTACAAGTGTATGTAAATATCCAAGTGCTGAATAAATTTCATTATTTCAACGTCTCCAATTTGGTCAAACAATTTTCTACAAGGTCTGCCCCATCCGGTTGTCCCGTTCACACAGGACAGTTATACTTCTTTTGTCAATCTTCTATCTTTCATCCTTTCAAAATGCCCAAACCATCTCAGCATACCTTTTTCTATCTTTGTGACTACATCCTCTTTCACAACGCTCTAGTATAATCCTTACTTATTTGATTTGTTTGTTACGCTTACAAAACCGACTATCATGACATTTTTCATACAGAAGGCTCTAAAATAGGGTATTCATTTAATTGGAAAAAAATACTGTTCGGGGGGATAGCCGAGCGAAGCAGCAGGTAAAAAGTTAATTGTTACATAAATTATAGAATAGACGGTATAATTAACTAAATACATTCCACAAATTATAGCATAAAGCTTATATTTTATGTAACAGCTTTAAATATCACTTGATATGTAAATGTGCATCACAGAACATTTAAATTATTTGTCTAGAATTTTTATGAATAATATATTTGCATACAAAGTCCCTAGATAATTAAACAGTTTTTAATACAAGGTATTACAATAAAATTTTCTGCTATAAGAACCATAAGGCCTCGTACGTACTATGCGGCTAGCCGCAATGCGGCCAGCCGTGCGGCTGACCGTACTCGGATATTCAATGAGGCATTGAATGGCATGAATAATGTATTATATTCATGTATAATAATAATGGTTAGCGCGGTTGGTAAATGCTTGCCTTTCACACCGCAGGTAGTGGGTTCGTTTCCCACCACCCAGGCATATATGCACACATAATAAATATGTCCGCTTGTCTGAGTCTGTGTGTAATAATCTATATAAGGTTGTCTTATCAAAAGAAAAGTAGTGTCTATATTTATACATATAATAAAATCGTAGGACAGTCAAACTGTACATTGAATATTTTTTAAAAAGGATACTTGGGGCGTGATCTGCTTCGATATCGAAGGCAAAACTATAGTTTATTACCCGTTGTCACATACATAAGTTGCAAGAGTGTGTATTACCCATGACAGATCTTTGTGTACAGACGCCAGCACATCAAGCTGCCCTAATCTGTCAAAATTCTCCAATTGAAAGAGAACTTTATGCTTTTGTGATAAAGTTGGAAATTTATAGAAGAAATTTGACAGATTGGCGTAGCTGGATGGGCTGACGTCTGTACAATTTGAACTTTTCTCGGCGCAATTTTTATCCTTCATGTAGTTTTAAGAGAGGTAGGGCATAGCGTTCATTCGCTCAAAGATCAGCCCGACTGTGGAAGTATATAATAGAAGACATTTTCTTAATAATAACATTCATAATTTTAATTTTGTGTTTCCGTGTGTGAGTAAGGTCGCCAGAGCTCATTCGGGTGGGGGAAGGGTCAACAACACTTGTTTGCTGACTCTTAAAGGCCGGCAACGCACCAGCGACTCCTCTGGTGTCGCGAGAGTCCATGGGCGGCGGTGATCACTTACCATCAGGTGACCCACTTGCTCGTTTGTCGCCCGCAAATATAAAAAAAAAGATTTGTTTCGGGGTATGGTTGTTTGAGAGACGACTCACCGTGCCTTGGAGATCACGTTTAGCCATCGGTCCCGGTTGTCGTGACAACAACCGTTACAGATAATCAGAAGCCTTATAGCCCTTTTCTTCACGTATATTTGCACCATCTGTATTTTGTACCTACCTATGACTCACAATAAACTATCTGAATCTTATAGAATTTGACACCTGGCCTATCTGTCATTGTACTTGATTACCGAAGGATATGACGCTTCCGACACATATGGCAACACTAGCACGTTGCAAATCTTTTCCGCTTCCGGTCGAAGAAACGCATCCAGCTTCGTCGACCTTACTCAGTATGACTCACTTATCAGGCATGCCTACGTGCCTCCTAAATACAGATAGAAATCCAGTAAATGGATTCACAAAAAAAAATGTGTTTAGAATCGAATTTGAAAAATGCATCTATTGTTCGATCAATTGTTTTATGTTTTGTATGAACTTGAAAATTAAATATTATACCATAATTATTTATATTATTTAATGTCAACATTAATCAAAATATTTGATGTTAAATAGTTATTCATTGTTATACAAGAGTCCCAAATTGATTTTAACTGCGTGCTCAATTAATTTTGATGACCAAGCAAGCGAAGGATGCTAAAATTGAATCACGAGCGCAGCGACTGTTTCAAATAATAACCCTGAGCGTTAGCGAGGGAATAAAAAAGCACGAGGTGAAAAATCTTTGCACTCGAGTGCAACACGTAACTTTTCATCCCACCTCTGCGAGGAAATAACTAAGCGCAAAGAAACATTTATAATCACAAAATACTTTTATTTCAGTTTAGGTATAAACTACTACATTATACCAGTGGTTATTGATACTAAGCCAGAGCCATGCCATGATCACTATATTTTGACGGTCACCGTAGCCTAGTTGGTAGTTCTCCTGCCTACGAAGCTGGTGGTCCTGGGTTCGAATCCCGGTAAGTGCAAATATGTGTGTGATGAGCACGAATATTGGTTTCTGAGTCATGAATGTTTTCTATGTATTTAAGTATTTATCTATCTATATAAGTATGCATATCGTCGCCTGGTACCCATAGTACAAGCTTTGCTCAGTTTGGGGCTAGGATGATCTGTGTGACATTGTCCCAAGATATTATTATTATTTTTTCAGTGTCTGGGCGTAATTTAACTACAATACGTTTGTAGGTATAAATTTATAAATATGTAGACCAGATGGCAGTGTGAAATTTGTGCCTATATTGCCAAAATAATAAATCATTTAGTCAATATTAAGTAAGCAATCTTCATTTTCGTAAAGATGGAACAGGCGCCAGCAAATCCACCTACGCCAATCTGTCAAATTTCTTTTATTGATTTTCAACTTCATCACAAAAGCATAAGGTTCACTTTCAATTGGGGAAATTTGACAGATTGGGGTAGTTTGATGTGCTGGCGTCCGTACATATACAGCCAAGGTTTATAAGGCATACATAATTTAACAAATTTTGTCTACAATTACATCCTATTTATATACAACATGTAACGTAATTAACGCACTTCCTGAAACTAGTTTGTTTAGAATCCTTTACTGAATCCATGTATATAATTTTTAACAAAGGTAATTTTTTATTTCAAAATAATTAAAACTACGGAAATTATTGTCAAATTAACCCCGTAGAGTCAAAACCAATTGAAATGGACCGTAAGTAAAAGTAATATAAAAATAAGACTTATAAATCGCAGTTTCATTTGTATTCACACAAATTCCATAATTCAATACAAAATAAAGAAAAATAAACTTTATTCCAAGAAATGTAGTAAATAATTATGCACATATATGTTAAACAAAAAGTTCAGTTAAGGGGCCTTTTACTAGGGGCTAAATCGTGCATTCAAAACATAAACGGCCGTTTTTGTTACAAATGCACGATTTAGCTAAACAGCTATATTTCAAGTGTTGACAATGTGTTATAAAATTACGTTATTGCCTTTTCTAGAGTAATAATAGACCACATTTTGTATTTTTGATTCTATTTACGAGTTATGACTTTTTTCGATTGGCGGCGCTAGTGTACTGTAATAGGCCTCTTATGATTTCAACATAATATTCTAATTGGGGCATTTGAGGGTGTGCGTTAATTACGTTACATGTTGTAAATTATTTTGTCTACAATGTTTCTTTTATTTATTTATTTTATTTGGGACAAAAAACAGTTACACGTTACAATTAGTTACAGTTTTACATAATTACATTTGTTTAACGTATAACCCACACTATTGTCCACGTGTTAAATAATTAATGTTGGGTGGAGCGTGACGGAAGGTTAATACAATTCGTAGATAAAAAAAACAAAATAACAAAACAAAATAATATTAAGAAAGTTGCGATATGTATTACGAAATATTAGATGCAGTGTTAGCTAGTAAATTTTAGACATTTTTTTAAATTTTGATTGAGAAAGTGCAAAGATGTCAATATCGACGAAGTTTTTCATTATCTAAATTCATCGAAAAAATAAAAATTTAACAACCATTGACTTATAGTGTAATTTAACATAGAAATATTACTATAGCAATATTTATCAAACATTTTATTTTAATATAAACAGTTCCTCTTTCTGTCGTCACAATGATGTCTTCTTTGCACATTTTGGAAGGTCATCAGGCTTTCGCGTCGATAGCAGCTTGCTAGAATTATTCGGCTACAAATAAGACGACCTGAATTTATAACCCGACTAAAATAAATTGACAATTATAGAGTTATCTCGGCATACCTGTGTAATCTCGGCATATCAAAGTCTTTGTTGACGAAATTAACTCTTAAGTCATATTCACACAAACATCCCCAACTCTCACACTATTAGTGGGGCAGGCAGAAAGCACAAACAACGTAAAACCGCTGTTTAGGATTGGATTCTCAGTCGTCGGGAAATTAGATGCACCTGAAAAAAAATGTTGGCTATTAGTTATTTAGTGTAGCTAACAAATATCACAACCCTATTTCATCCGGGGGAGGGGGGGTCGATGTCGTCTCAAGGTTATACCTCTCACCGATTTAAACAATCAACGTGGTTAAGCACATAGACACGCGGTTAGGCTATAGATAGATGACCGCAGTAGTGGTTTAACTTCTTTTTTTTTTACAAATACAAAAATGATTTATTTCATCTCCACAAATTACATGATATTAACATGATAGAAATAAAGTTGACAAAATGTATGAAGTTGCAACTTGTGGGAGATCTGGAGTCCAAACTAAGCCAAGGCCTGTATTTTGGCACTCCAGGCCCCCCCGAAACCTAGTACATTATATAAATTTGTCAGCAAGATACTATTATATTCTGAGTGTCTCCGTGCTTGTTAAGTGGTTAAACGATAGTCGATAAGCCTTATCAGAAGCCTACCGACTTTAACAACTCTGACACTCTCTTTAGCCCTTTTATTGGCCCATTTATTTATAACAAAGTTGTAAAAAAATGCGATATCAAAGAACTTCCTCTCCGGAGAGCTAAAGCGATTATTTTTCACTGGCTGGCTGGTCTTGATTATAACGAGACCGAAAAGATATTGCGCAGAATTATCTGATAATATATATTACTATCTTTTTAAATATATTTTATTTATATATCATAATAAAAATCATAATAATAAATTTGTCAGCAAGATACTATTATATTCTGAGTGTCTCCGTGCTTGTTAAGCTGTCGCTCGCGGTTGTAGTCGTTAAACGATAGTCGATAAGCCTTGTCAGAAGCCTACCGACTTTAACAACTCTGACACTGAGTAACTAGAGTGGAGGTATAAAGTGAAGTTGACGGGTCTGTTGGCGTGGTTGGCAAATGCTTGCTTTTCACGCTGGAGGTCGTGGGTTCGATTCCCACCCAGGACAGATATTTGTGCGCATGAACATGTCTGTTTGTTCTGAGCACGACTGGAGTCGGAAGAGGAGTGAGCTGGAGAGAGCCGCAAGAGCAGTCGGAGTCGACGATTCATTGACCGCATGGGCGACACGGCGAGGCGAAGAAGTCGCCGTTATTTGTGAGCGTGAAACCCAAGACGGGACATGAAGAAACTAGTAGAACCGCCCCAGAACGGGGAGAAGGCAACGGGCACACAAAACAATTGTAGGGAGTCAAGAAATTGCGCGCGTGAAAGAGCCAAGAGCAAGTAGCGCGCGCAACTCCCGTGATTCGGTCCATATAACCAAGATGGTTGGAGGGACCATGGGAAGGTGGAGGGAATAGTGTTTGTTTTGAGTCTTGAGTGTAAATATCTATATAAGTATGTATTTACAAACGAAAAGTAGTATATGTAGTATATTAGATTGGGATCAGATGGCCGAGTGTAAATAGTGTCCCGAGATTAAAATTATAAGAAGAAGAATAACTTTACTTAATCGTATGGGCACTCTTGTTACCCGAGTGTCAGAGTCTCTCTCTCGACCAGGGAATAGGCAGTAGCCTCTTTCTGTGAAATATGACCATCATTAGCCCTTTAGGTATAGTATAACACTAATATTATAAAGGCGAAAGTTTGTGAGTGTGTGAGTTAGTTAGACCTATATTTGTTACTTCTTCACGTCTATCTGGAGCGATTTCAATAAAATGTGGCATGGAGTTAGCTGACACCCTAGATTAACACATAGGCTATAATTTATGAAGTTTTACGCGGGTAAAACCGCGGGGCACAGCTAGTAGTGTATAATTAGGTACTTACTTTGAGCACTTCTAATTGGCGGCGAAATTGTTTGGGCAGCTGGTCGATTTCTTCTAAAGCTTGTAGCTGAATTTGCCACATTCAAAGTAAACAACACACAAAATAAAACAATATATAAATACTTCATCTTGCTGTATATGCTCTACAGTGATGTATTTAATAATATTAAATAAATTCTACAGTGCCTTATATTATAAAGACGGTGACGCATGTAGAATAAGGAAAAATATTATTTTATTATAATGTAAAGATTGATTCATTTTACTTGGTACGTTAATAATAATATCCTGGGACATAATTTGCACACGGCTATCTGATTCCAAACTAAGCAGAGTTTGTACTATGGATACCAAATAACTGATGTACTACATAAGTATACTACTATTCTTTTGTTACTTATACAACATGTAATTTAATTAACGCACATCCTGAAAATAGTTTGTTCAAAATCGTTTACTGAATCGATTTCTCATCATTTTTAATATAGGTAATTTTTTATTCCAAAATAATTGAAGTTACGGAAATTATCGTTATTTTAACCCTGTACAGTCAAAACAAATTGAAATGGACCGTAAGTTTAACTAATAATACTTTCAAATAGCAGTTTTATTTGTATTCGTACAAATTCCATCATTGAACACAAAATAAAGAAAAATAAGTTTTATTCCAAGAAACTAATTTAGTAAATAACCAATGCATATAAATGTTAAATTAAAAATTTAGTGTATGTATTATGATAACAACATAATATTCTAATTGGGGTGTTTGAGGATGTGCGTTAATTACGTTACATGTTGTATAGATAATTGCACACAGGCTCAGAAGTAACAGACATGTTCATGAACTGATGCACACAAATATCTGTCTTGGGTGGGAATCGAACTCACGGCCTCCGGCGTGAAACCCAAGCATCTGCCAACCACGCCAACCTCAGTAAGTTTTTTATGTGAACATTTAACACAACAGCAATCAGAATACCATTTCTGAACAGTATGACCTGAATGCAGTCGCACATACTTCAGTACGCTTGTTAGGGGTAGATCCTTGTAGTCTCCTGGTTATGGGTATGCCAGCCCAGGATGCCTATTCAGTGTATAATAATAATATTAAATTAGTACCTTAATATAGATAGAACCATTCATACAGTATGTAGTAAAAATATAGCTAAAACTTTAAATTTCGATAATTAAACCTATGATCTTTGACAATAATTTAATAAAAGCTGACTAAATATCATAACTATTATAAAATAAATTTTATTCTAAATTTTTTCATAAAATACGTGTACCTAAATGTACCTAGAAATAATTATATATTACCTACTACAAACATGTTCTGACTATTTACAAGCGGTTTTAAAGACTATGTGAATAAAAAACATTGTTTATTTATTTATAGGATGCAAACTATTGTGTATTTCATGCCATTCCATGTACCGGAGCATAATATTCGTAGGTTTGTCAATTATTTTTGATTCACCTTGTTCATACATTCCCACAGGGTAACAATTTTATTTAGTAAAGATGCACATAATCTGCTTGCGATTATGTGCATCATGTAAAAGGCCAAGAATAATGAATACATCTATACTACATGTGGGCGGAATCGAAATTTAAAATATATATCTATACTTTTTATTACCATAACCAGTTATCGAAATATAGGATTAAGAATTATGAGGTTTTTTAAGATTATGAAAAATAAATTAACATTTTTTTTATAAAATAATAATAATTATAACGTGGTCGAAGTGCTTATGTAAGTTTATTTTGTTACCTGGTCTCGTATCAACTACATAACCAGTTCGTTGGCATGGCAACCTTCAAGAAACGAGTGTATTCCTTTCTTAAAGGCAACACACTGGCGGCCTCCCTGGTGATGAGAGTGTCCAGTGACCACCGTTAGTGACTGGCTCGTTTTTCATTTCATTAATTACTTCAATAACATTATAAATTGTGTTTGAATTACATTCATATAGACAATATTACATAATAGTATACTTATTACACACTAGCTGTGCCCGCGACTTCGTCCGCGTGTTAATTAGTTTACTTCGTTTTTTTGTAAAATAAAAGACTTTTTCTAAAATAAAATTAGCCTAAGTTACTCCTTATTACATCAGCTACCTGCCAATAAAAGTCCCGTCAAAATCGGTCCAGCCATTTCAGAGATTAGCCGGAACAAACAGACAGACAGACAGACAAAAATTTAAAAAACTGTTATTTTGGTGTATGTACCGTATATATTTTCATATTTATGTTGTAAAAACCGGTTATTTCAATATTACAAACAGACACTCCAATTTTATTTATTTGTATAGATAATTTAACCAATGAAACCAATTTTTAATGCTGTATTATTAAAATGCAAATTACATTATAACATAAGGCAATTTATTAAAATATTATTTCATTGCAATATACTTTAACAATAATTAAGTTATTTACTAATTTTATAAAAATAGTAAAATAATTTTAAACACATAATTTTTATGATGAGCTATTTACATTGGATAAATCAGATACTGTTTACAAAAGAAAGGTCCTTAAAAGCGTTTTAAATAATTCTGTTTATATTATTAAGTTTATTAAAAAATTCGCTTGCCATGTTATTATATGTATAAGGTGTGCTCTAGCGGTGGTTTGTTCACCCGTGGAGTAAGGGGTCCTGGGTTCAAATCCCGGGGCGTGCCAAAAGTGGTTTTGGAACATGGTCACCGTAGCCTAGTTGGTAGTGCTCCTGCCTACGAAGCTGGTGGTCCTGGGTTCGAATCCCAGTAAGTGCAAATATTTGTGTGATGAGCACGAACATTTGTTTCTGAGTCATGGATGTTTTCTATGTATTTAAGTATTTATCTATCTATATAAGTATGTATATCGTCACCTGGCACCCATAGTACAAGCTTTGCTTAGTTTGGGGCTAGGATGAATCTGTGTGACATTGTCCCCAAATATTATATTATTATATTATATTATTACTGTAAAAGGAAATAAAATCTCAGCTGTACCTGATCTCTTTCCGGTCGTTTCGCTAGGTGTATCATCGGATCATGAGAGTGATGGAATGCCCCTGTGTTTGGGCAGACACTATGAGGATTATTAATCTATACAAATAAATAAAATTGGAGTGTCTGTTTGTAATATTGAAATAACCGGTTTTTACTACATAAATATGAATATATATACGGTACATACACCAAAATAACATTTTTTACAATTTTTGTCTGTCTGTCTGTCTGTTTGTTCCGGCTAATCTCTGAAACGGCTGGACCGATTTTGACGGGACTTTTATTGGCAGGTAGCTGATGTAATAAGGAGTAACTTAGGCTTTATTTTAGAAAAAGTCATTTATTTTACTAAAAAACAAAAAAAAAACATAATAAAATAAACTAATTAACACGCGGACGAAGTCGCGGGCACAGCTAGTATTATATAAAAAAAATCCCTGAAATTTGGGAAGAACTTTAAATAAATTATTAACAGGGGTTTTCGGTAATTATCTCTGACCAAAATTATTCTTTAAAATCCTTATTAGATCTCCACAGATATTTTTTTTTGCTTTGGGGAGGGTCATTCAACCGTCTTGATATTTTATATCAAGTCGGTCCGCATTCGCAACGCAGCAATCGACGTTCGGACGGACAAGTCTAAAAACAATTAAGCATGCTTTTTTGTTTTATTTTATCGATATTCAATTAAATTCAGGTAACCGTAGCCTAGCTGGTAGTGCTCCTGCCTACGAAGCTGGTGGTCCTGGGTTCGAATCCCGGTAAGTGCAAATATTTGTGTGATGAGCACGAATATTTGTTTCTGAGTCATGGATGTTTTCTATGTATTTAAGTACCTATTTATCTATCTATATAAGTATGTATATCGTCGCCTGGTACCCATAGTATACGGTTTGCTTAGTTTGGGGCTAGGATGATCTGTGTGACATTGTCCTAAGATATAATTCATGTATTCACGGTAAATAGAGTTCATGGCCCACCGGTCCGTAAATGATTGGCGAGGCTAAGCAACTATGATCGCCAAAGTGGTTTAATTTCTGTGCGTCTCTGTGCTTCGGAGGGCACGTTAAGTTGTCCGGGTTGCAGCAATTAGGCAATAGTCCTTAAGCCATGTTAGAGGCCTACTGGGTGGCTTGCACAAACACTAGGATAACGACTGCTCATACAATAAGTACGTCAGTAAATATAAATATAGGTTCCCCCGCTGATGCAGTAAGGTTCTTGGGTGGCGACCCCGAACCGGAATACATGGTGTAGGTACGGACTCCATTAGGTGGACTGACGATTTGGCGAGAGTCGTGGGAAGCCGCTGCTGGGTGCGGATGAAGCCTTGGGGAGGACTTCGTCCAGCTGCGGACATCTTTCTATTGACAAAGATGAACATTGATGACAAACATAAATAAATAAATATCCAGGGACATTATTCACACTTTTCACGCCGCAGGTCGTGGGTTCGATTCCTATCCAGGACTGTTCAGTATGGGAACATAGAAATAATAGTCGACTCAACCGATAACAAAATTGATGTATTAGACTAAAAATTATATTAGAGATACAGGGATGTTGACCCGTGAGGTAGCAATCGGCGAGTGTCTTGTAGGTCTTGTAGGGCCCGCTAGGGTACGGAGAGAGTAGCCAACCTCCCCGCACTCCTCTCAGCCCCCCCGCGTACATCGTCGGCGTTGCAATGGCGCCAACAAGGACCGATATTTGTGTCCATGGACATGTATGTTTGTCCTGTGTCTGGGTGTAATTATCTATATAAGTATGTATTTACAAAAGAAAAGTAGTATACATATTATGTAGTAATCAGCTATCTGATTTCCGTAGTACAATTCTCTGCTTAGTTTGGGATGGCTCTACCGGTTAAGTCGCCGAACTTCGATTTCATAAATGGCGTTCAAATAAATAAAGGTTAAGAATTATTTAATCAATCTTTAAATTGGCTTCAATGTTCAAAATCAATTCCGGACCATTTATGACGTCACATGTGCTCATGGAAGCCGATTTAACGATTGATTAAGTCATTCTTAACCTTTATTTATTTGAACGCCATTTAAGAAATCGAAGTTCGGTGACTTAGCCGGTAAAGCCCCAGATCCCAAACTAAGCAGAGAGTTGTACTATGGAAATCAGATAGCTGATTACTACATATGTATACTACTTTTCTTTTGTACATACATACTTATATAGATAATTACACCCAGACACAGGACAAACAGACATGTTCATGCACACAAATATCGGTCCTGGATAGGAATTGAACCCACGACCTGCGGCGTGAAAAGCAAGTATTTACCAACCACGCCAACTGGCCGGTCAACCAGTTTCTCAGCAGGAGTTTTGATGCCGAGAAACTTGTTATACTCAATGTTCAATATTTTATTTGCATTCCACAATATCATTTAGGTGTTATACCTAGTACTCGTAATACATGACATCATGCCACATCAGATACGACAGTCTGCTCTATCCTCAGTTTAAAAAAATTACAAAGCCACATACTTAGGTACATGTAAAAACTTTACCGAATAAATGAATTTTGAATTTGAATTTGAATCATTATTGACCCTGTCAGGCACAACAAACGTAGAAGGGTGGAAGAGGGCTTTAGTTAAAGATATGATCTAAGTACGTTACTATTTTATCGATTGTACAGACGCCAGCACATCAAGCTACTCCAATCTGTCAAACTCCACAAAATGAAAGTGAACCTTATGCTTTTGTGATAAAGTTGAAAATCTATAAAAGAAATTTGACAGATTGGAGTAGCTGGATGTGCTGGCATCTGTACGTACCTGTATTGGTTTACATTGAAATAATGCATTTGGTTTTCTGGTGCAAGAAAGTGTACTCTAGTGTACATACATACATAGACCCACGCCTCTTTCCCAGAGGGGTAGGCAGAGACAACGGATTTCCATACATCACGGACTTTGCACACCTCTTTTGCCTCGTTTACTTTCATTATATTCTTCTGACCTGGCCTTTCTTGAGAACGTCTCCGATTTGGTAAGAGGATGTTTTACGAGGTCTTCCCCTTCGGGTTGTCCCATACACACAGGCCAGGTATACTTCTTTTGTCAATCTTCTTTCATTCATCCTTTCTTATGCCCAAACCATCTCAGCATATCTTTTTCTATCTTTGTGACTACATCCTCTTATACAACGCTCTCGTATAATCCTAACTTATTTTATTTGTTTGTTACGCTTACAACATTTTTCATACAGAAGGCTTTAAAACCGGCCACGTGCGAGTTGGACTCGCCCATGAAAGGTTCCGTAACAGCAAGTATTTCAGTTGATCAAATGAAAGGTAAATTGTGGTTTACGATTTGTGACGATTAAAAAAACGTTGTTAGTTGCATGGTAATGTACGCCATATATTGTTTTTAGTTTTGTCATTCGCCCATTTTACCATTTTGGAAGTGTCTGTCGGGCAAACTTTTCAGCTTAGAA
Organism: Pseudoips prasinana; assembly: GCA_951640165.1. Lineage (NCBI taxonomy): Eukaryota > Metazoa > Arthropoda > Insecta > Lepidoptera > Nolidae > Pseudoips > Pseudoips prasinana. The sequence continues at coordinate 16,007,347 of OX621254.1, forward strand.
AAAAAATGATATTAGAAACCTCAATATCATTTTTGAAGACCTATCCATAGATATACCACAAGTATGGGTACGATGACAATTTTTTTTATTCTCAGTTAATGGTTTATGGGGAACCAGCAATTTTATTATTCTTTTTTTAGTTTTGTGTGAAAATCTTAATGCGGTTCACAGAATACATCTACTTACCAATTTTCAACAGTATAGCTCTTATTAATATAGTTTCTGAAAAAGTAGCTGTGACATACGGACGGACGGACAGACAGACAGACATGACGAATCTATAAGGGTTCCGTTTTTTGCCATTTGGCTATGGAACCCTAAAAAAGGATATGCATTTAATTGGAAAAAAAAATTGGGAAAGCCGAGCGAAGCAGCAGGTAAAAAGTTAATTGATACAAAAATTATAGAATAAACGCTATAATTTATGTAACAACTAAATACTTGGTTGGTAAATGCTTGCCTTTCACACCGCAGGTAGTGGGTTCGATTCCCACCACCCAGAACAGATATGCACACATCAAAAATATGTCTGCTTGTCCTGAGTCTGTGTGTAATAATCTATATAAGGTTGTTTTTAGGGTTCCGTAGCCAAATGGCAAAAAACGGAACCCTTATAGATTCGTCATGTCTGTCTGTCTGTCTGTCCGTATGTCACAGCCATTTTTTTCCGAAACTATAAGAGCTGTACCTACTGTTGAAACTTGGTAAATAGATGTATTCTGTGAACCGCATTAAGATTTTAATACAAAAATAGAAAAATAATAATAATTTTGGGGGTTCCCCATACATAGTACTGAAACTCAAAAAAATTTTTTTCATCGTACCCATACATGCGGGGTATCAATGAATAGGTCTTTAAAAATGAGATTGAGGTTCCTAATATCATATTTTTCTAAACTGAATAGTTTGCGCGCGAGACACTTCCAAAGTGAAAAAATGAGTGTCCCCCCCCCCCCCCTGTAACTTCTAAAATAAGAGAATGATAAAATTAAAAAATATATATAATGTACATTACCATGTAAACTAACAATGAAAATTGGTTTGAACGAAATCTGGTAAGTAGTTTTTATTTAATGCGTCATAAATCGTAAACCGCAATTTACCTTTCATTTAATCAACTGTAATACTTGCTGCTGCGGAACTCTTCATGGGCGAGTCCGACTCGCACTTGGCTGATTTTTTCTTTTTTTTCAAAAGAAAAGTAGTATCTATATCTATACATATAATAAAATCGTAGGACAGTCAAAACTGTACATTGAATATTTTGTTTAAAGGATACTTGGGGCGTGATCTGCAATCGATATGGCAAAAATATAGTTTTTAGATTTTTTGTCTGTGTGTCTGTTTGTCTGTATGTATGTCCGGGCTAAACTCAAAAAGTACTTCATGGATTTACTTCAAATTTTGTATGAATATTACTTAGAGATCGGGTCAACTTATAGGCTACATATTATCACGCTATTACGTACGGTGGAGGAGCTGTAATCTATCTATACATATAATAAAATCGTAGGAAAGTCAAAACTGTACATTGAATATTTTTTTGAAGGATACTTGGGGCGTGATCTACAATAGATATCGAAGCCAAAAATTTTGTTTTTAGAATTTTACTGTTTATTTGTATGTATGCCCGGGCTAAACTCAAAAACATAAAATTACTAAGAGGCCGGGTCAACATATAGTCTACAAATTATCACGCTATCACCTACGGGGGAGGAGCTGTGATAATTTATAAAATGTAACGCGGGTAAAACCGCGTCACACGAGACGATAATAAATATCTGCGTTTGAACGATAAGCGTACTTATGTGTTATTTACACGCTGTCAAAGTCAAAGCGGATTGATCGACGTGCCGTCGACACGACGTAGACAGTCATTTATTTTTGATAACAGACAATAGAAAGCATGAAGTGTTTAACTGTTAATATTATTTTAATTTTTTTTTATTTTACATTTTACCATACTGGTGCAGTACCGTGGAACGAGAAGTATTATGTGACAAATAAAAATAAAAGTGATGTTCCAGAGACCAAACCACAACTTTACGAAATTTTTAATGGTACACCAAAAATTAACGGTGATGCATTACACAAAATACCGCAGAGTTACAAAAAAATGGATGTGACAGTAAAAAATACCGTTGCAATATCCAGGAAAACACCACTGGGTTACGCAAACTCGGTAACGACACCAAAAAGTAACAGTAAAGAATCAGAAGAAATAACAATAACAGAAGATTCAGCACTCGTTGGTTCGGAATGTGCCACTGGACTTACAAGGTTTAATGGAATTTGTGTAGATATTTATTAAACTATTCTTTTACTACTTGACAGTTTTGTTTCCCTTATTTATTTATTTATTACGAATATTTGTTTCTGAGTCATGGATGTTTTCTATGTATTTAAGTATTTATCTATCTATATAAGTATGTATATCGTCGCCTGGTACCCATAGTACGAGCTTTGCTTAGTTTGTGGCTAGAATGATCTGTGTGACATTGTCCCTAAATATTACTATTATTATTTATAGGGCGACCAACAGCAAATAATTACAATAATAAAATGAATATAAATAAAAAGGGTTTTTATTCACGTTGACTTAAAAAAATCGCTAGTAAATAGTTAGAACAAAGTATACATAATTTTATTTCTAGTTACATACAGATATTTAGGTACACGGATTGTTAAAATATTCATAAAATTTATTTTATAATAGTAATGATATTTAGCTAGCTTGTATTAAGTTAATACATATGCAATTATTATAGTTCTTGAGAGCCAATAAAAGGTTTCTCGAATAGATAGTTGCATAATGTAACAAAAGTGTGATCAAATAAAGTTAAGACATATTAATTAAACACGATTACACAATTTAATTTAATAAGAAGTCTAGGCTTAGTACCCTTCTCACTGTCTCAGTTTCATCTACAAAATATAATAAAACCGGCCAAGTGCGAGTCGGACTCGCACATGAAGGGTTCCGCAGCAGCAAGTATTTCAGTTGATTAAATGAAAGCAAATTTCGGTTCATAACGTATTAAAAAAAACCTACTTGCTAGATCTCGTTCAAACCAATTTTCGTTGTTAGTTTCTATGGTAATGTACATCATATATTTTCTTTTTAGTTTTACCATTCTCTTATTGTAGAAGTTACAGGGGGGGGGGGGGGACACTCATTTTACCACTTTGGAAGTGTCTCTCGCGCAAACTATTCAGTTTAGACAATAATGATATTAGGAACCTCAATATGCTTTTTGAAGACCTATCTATAGACAACCCACATGTAAGGGTACGATGAAAAAAAATTTTTGCTAGTTTCAGTTCAATGTATGGCGACCCCCCAAAAATATTGTTCTTTTTCTATTTTTGTGTTAAAATCTTAATGCGGTTCACAGAATACACCTATTTACCAAGGTTCAGCAGTACAGCTCTTATAGTTTCGGAAAAAAATGGCTGTGACATACGGACGGACAGACAGACAGACAGACAGAATGGAATGGGAATATCGAACCGTTATTTTTTGTTATTACTACCCGTTTTCATATAGATAAGTTGCAAATTTATGTATTACCTATGTTATTAGTAGTAAATAATTTATATCCTCTGACATAATTCACACACGGCCATCTGATTTCAAATAAAAATGAACTACAAGCAACCTGCAACCAAATAAGTCTAGTGTCATATTTTTAGGCAGTCTTTGTATCCTTAACAATGAGGCATTATTAAAAAGAAAACCTTTAATTTCTCAAGCAAACGAAATATAACCACATTTAACTTTCCATAAGTACCATGTCAACGAATCACTTCGCACTTGCACTTTCCATCCATCATCATATCAGCCTTTTTTTTTGGTATGTCAGGGGGAATGCCTTCGCATGCCACCCGCAAAAAGTGTCTGCGGGTGGGTATGTCGGACTTGCACCGACTAAACCTACCTGCCGTGGACTTCTCTTGGCGCCTGGTGGGGGAGTCCCGGGAACGCGGGTATGCTGCTCCGGTACCCCCCATCATCATATCAGCCTAAAGACGTCCACCGCTGCTGTATGTAGAACTCCCCCAAAGATCTACACAAAGGCCGATCTTGCGCTACCCAATCTAGCGGCTTCCAGCAAGACCCTCACAAGATTTCCATGAACATGAATTTGATGTTGAATCGTCGTCGATCGTCGAAAATTAATGTGGAATTTTTTTGGTGACATACCACCAAAGGATACCACATCAACCACGACAACAATTTAATAAAAAAAGTGCTTATACCTATAACAAAACCAATACAATCAAGCTGATAATCCATTATGTTCCAACATTAATAGTAAAAGCTATTATTTCATCACTAATTATCTGTTTTTATAATGTGTATCTTAATTGACGATTAAATCTAAATTGACGATCACCGTAGCCTAGTTGGTAGTGCTCCTGCCTACGAAGCTGGTGGTCCTGGGTTCGAATCCCGGTAAGTGCAAATATTTGTGTGATGAGCACGAATATTTGTTTCTGAGTCATGGATGTTTTCTATGTATTTAAGTATTTATCTATCTATATAAGTATGTATATCGTCGCCTGGTACCCATAGTACAAGCTTTGCTTAGTATGGGGCTAGGATGATCTGTGTGACATTGTCCCTATATATTATTATTAAAAAAAAATTGTAATTTCACATCTAGCTACACAAATAACGGTTATGAAAAAATTATGGGCATACGCACGCATGGCGCAGCGATTAAGACAGTCGCCTCGCAGCTTCGTATCCTGGGTTTGACTCCCGCGTCGGATAACTATTTGTGTTACCCATAAATAGTTGTTCTGAGTCTGGATGGAATTTGTGTCCATCAATTATATGTTTGTACCCCGCGACCCAAGGAATAGCTAACATGGTGCGGGCAGTGACTTAAAACAAAACCGGAATGACAAGAAGGAAAAAGATTTTTCCAATTTCCATATTCAGTGTTCTTTGTTTCTCCTGTCCTCCGAAGTTCGTAAGGTTTAAAGGCATGTTGGTATTTATTCCAAGTCCCTTAAACTGTTCACATCTACTTCTCATCGTAGTTCCCCTGGACTTCTATTCACATCTACTTCTGTAGTTCTGTTTTTGTTCACAACTGGTTGCTCCCTTAGACTTCTGTCCACATCTACTTCTCATAGTAGTTCTGTTTTTGTTCACAACTGGTTGCTCCCTTAGACTTCTGTCCACATCTACTTCTCATAGTAGTTCTGTTTTTGTTCACAACTGGTTGCTCCCTTAGGCTGAGATCTATAGAGCGTACTTAGACTTTGCTCAAACTTTACTTACGTAAAACTTTGCTAAATTTATGCTAAGCTTATACTTTGATTTGGTATTTATAGACTTTTTGAAGTTAAGATTATGCTTAGCATAAGCTAAGACAGACAAAGTCAAAACACCAATTGTAATTTCGTTACATGCATTAACTTCTGTCTAAGTAAAGTCTGAGCAAAGTCTAAGTACGCTCTATAGATCTCAGCCTTAGACTTCTGTCCACATCTACTTCTCATAGTAGTTCTGTTTTTGTTCACAACTGGTTGCTCCCTTAGACTTCTGTCCACATCTACTTCTCATAGTAGTTCTGTTTTTTTCACAACTAGTTGCTCCCTTAGACTTCTGTCCACATCTACTTCTCACAGTAGTTCCATTTTTGTTCACTGACTTTTATGTTAAAAACATATCGCTCAAATATAACAATGCCCTCAAATTAACAGCTTATTTTTAAGATGGCATCGGTAGTATTTAACGGGCAGATTAAGTCAGTTTGTTAATATCACTAGTAGGTGGAATCTAGGTACTAAAATCAGACTAAAACATATAATTGGAAAGGCAAAACCTGATGGCCTTCACCAGCCCATCAATCTGTATTCGGTTATTTTTGGAGAAGCAACAGGTTGCCAATTAGTATGAAGAAGAATTGACAACTCACTAGCAAGATTTGTTGGATGTACCATTTTTTTATTGCGCTTTATTTTAATGATGTATGTTATCAATCAAACCTTCGCTGATCTCGCCAAGGCCATGTTGATGACGATGGAAGCCATATACCTATTTATAAATGAACGTGGCTTCTCATTTACTTGGTCTTATCCCTGCTGTGATCTCATATTAACAAAAAGGCAATTATTATTATTTTAGAATATTAGACTTTTTTCATATGTATGCATCGACACGTTATCAAGAAAACATGTGAAGATTTATTCTTAGCAGCAAAAATTTGACAGCGATGACAGCATTGGATAAAGCGACATTCACACAGCTCCTAGAGCAGAAGAATGCATTGGAAGAACCGATGTACAATTAGGCCAGACTTAGGAGAGATGTTCAACAATTAGACTTAGACTGCTCTTCTTCTTCCGTTTTTTTTATTTTATTAAAATTGGCTCCTAGTCAACTAGATGCTGTAAGAATTCTGATGATGTTCTCATGACAACGGTGACCTGCTAACGAGCTATCTGAATCTCTATCTGAAAGAAACTCTCCGTTTCTTTCAATCAATGAGACCTAGAGATCTCCTCCAGGAGTCCTCCTCCACCAATCAGATACAGAGGTCGTTAAACTAATGAATGTTTATTGGTTTAGTCATGACATTACAGTTACAGTTGGTCACCTTATCAGTAAAGACTAATGACAGATAAAGAAATGTTATTCCGAGATGATTAATTAATAGAGATAGGTATTATTTCTGTTACTTGAATATTTTTTTTACTATGCCGACTAATATCCTCAAGATATCAATAATTATACACATTATGGAACGTACTATGTTAGAGGAATTGTTCCAACTTATACCTGCCGCCACGTACCGCCAGAGACCCTCTTGCTAGATGTGGAAATTTCATGCATATCACGGGACGACTGGTCGTCTACCACCGTGCCTCTCACAAACAAAAGAAAGAGAGAAAGAAAAAGAAAAGAAAATCTATTGCTAACATTGAAAGACACTTTTTATCGCGTACTACCACTACCACTGGATCAATAAACTGCGCAGGTATTTCCAGTCTATAAAGCAATATAAAAATATTAAATACTAGCTAGCGGTTTTACCCGCGTTAAACTTTATAAATTATCACAGCTCCTCCCCCGTAGGTGATAATAATATGTAGCCTATATGTTGACCCGACCTCTTAGTAATATTCATGTAAATTTGAAGTAATGGAAATCCATGGAATACTTTTTGAGTTTACCCCGGACATACATACAGACAAAAATTCTAAAAACTATATTTTTGGCTTCGATATCGATTGTAGATCACGCCCCAAGTATCCTTTTTAAGAAATATTCAATGTATAGTTTTGACTTTCCTACGATTTTATTATATGTATAAATAAATTATGTTAAGGAAATAGAATCGGCTTAACGTCAGTTTTAGCTCTACGGGGAACTTATGGATACTTTGATTGTGTAGTGTCGACATCAGTGGGAGGTATGCGTGGGAGATGTATTATTTGGCATGTCTTACTTCTCGTCTTATATCCAAAAGATTTTTTTCATATGTCTCGTTAAAATTACGACTGTTATTTGACAAATTGGTTTGTAGAATAAGGATGTACGAAATACATAGTATACAAGAAGCGAGCCTATTCCTTACAACGTACTTACAGCGCCTTGGGTGTGGCGTGGTGTCCACGGGCCACGGTAATTACTTACCATCAGGCGACTCATTTGCTCGCTTGCTTTGCTAAATAAATAAAATAAAAAAAAAGGTTTTTATTCACGTAGACTTTAAAAAAGCGCTTGTCAGAACATGTTTGTAGTAATACAGTTATTATTTCTAGTTACTTATTACAGATATTTAGGTACACGGAATGTCAAAACATTCATACAATTTATTTTATAATGGTAGTGATATTTAGCTAGCTTGTATTAAGTTATGTAGAAAAGACGTTCTCGCTGCAAAGTACGAGTTACGTACGCCTAAGCTGTGGAACACCCTCCCAAACGACATGTTTCCAGACTCATACAACATGGGTTTGTTCAAGGCTAGAGTGAACAGGCATCTTATGGGTACGCGCGGTCCACCTTCGACCACATATTCACTTACCATCAGTTAAGATCGTGGTCAAGCGCAAACCTATTTTGCATATAAAAATATTATAAAAGGCATAGTTAAACATATAATTAACATACTAATACACGAATTAAATGACTGCACGTGTGGCGCAGCGGCTAAGACAGTCGCCTCGCCGCTTCGTGTCGCGGGTTCTAGTCCCGTATTTAGCCATAAATAGTTGTTCTGAGTCTGGATGTTATTTTTCTCCGTGTGTTTGTAAAGTACCCGCGACAAAGGGAATAAATACCTAATGCGGGCGTTGTCTTTAAAAAAAATGTTTACACACACCCAAAAAAGACATACAGTTAACAAAACGTCTTTACATACATACATACATAGACTCACGCCTGTCTCCCAGAGGGGTAGGCAGAGACAACGGACTTCCATTTGTCACGATCCTTGCACACCTCTTTCGCTTCGTTTACTGACATTTTATTCTTCATACATGCTCGCCGGTTTAGGGTACTTTAGACCTGACCTTTCCTAAGTACGTCTCCAATTTGATCAGAGAATGTTCTACGAGGTCTTCCCCTTCCGGTTGTACCATTCACACAGGCCAGGTATACTTCTTTTGTCAGTCTTCTTTCATTCATCTTTTCTAAATGGCCAAACCATCTCAGCATACCTTTTTCAATCTTTGTGACTACATCCTCTTTCACACCACAACGCTCTCTTACATCAGTATTTCGAATTCTGTCTCTCAAAGTCACACCACACATACTTCGCAGAGCTCTCATTTCCACTGCATTTATTTTACTTTCATTCTTTTTCTGCCATACCCAACTTTCACTTCCATACATTAAAGTTGGCACTAACACTCCATCGTGCACGGCCAGTCGAGCCTTCTTTGAGACTTGTCAGCTACTCATAAAGGCGTGTTTCTTTAAAATAAAAACAAAACACTAAAAAGTTATACAAATATTTAATAACTAGGAATACACATTCCATTAAACCTAATCAGCCCAGTACTACAATGGGACGCACTAAATGCTGAATATAACGTCGGTTTTAATTTCTCCTCACTTTTACCACTTTTACCACCGTCTATCGGTTCTTGATTAAACTCTTTTGTAGTCGATTTTTGACGTCTTATTGCCATAGCCACATCACTAGCTAGATGTCCAACTGTCAAATTTAAAATTAGAACACACAAAGCAAATGCTGTTACTTTCTTCATGGTGTCTTGAGTTGACATTGAAGAAATGAATGCTGCAATAATAGTTTTTACTATCAATTAAATCATAATTAGTGTAATGTCCCATTTAATGGTGACGATAAGTAGTTAGATAATTGGTAATTAGAAGAACTTGTTATCTTTTGCATCGAATTTGATAGTGTGGAATGCAATAGTAAAGTACCCAGCTTTATCTACCTCGTCTAGCGGAAGCGTATTTTTTTTTATAAAGCCTGCACTAGGGAATCTAATGCTAGGCGTTACGACAACTATTAACATGATTACACATATCTAAATACATAATGTCCTCGTGTTCTACCGCAGAAAGCGAGGTCGTGGGTTCAAATCCCGAGTCAGGCCAAAAGTAATTTTGGGACTTTTCTGTAAAAAGAAAAATTTCTCAGCATCAGCCGAAGTCTGGGAGTTATTTTTTTTTTTTTTTATTTATTTGGTCTACCAACAACTTAAACATTAACATGAATCTTTAAAAATAGTACAATATTTAAAATCTAAATGTCTAGTTACTTATAGGTAAACACTACATTCAAAATTTAATGAGCTACTTTTACAATTTTTTTTTCTATTTGTAACTAAAACCTTAAGAACTACTGATAGTTTTCCGAAATAATCCTAATGAGACGTGGTGGATATCAACCCTGCCACTGCATTCGTTATATAATTTTGTCATTCGGCAGAGAGGTGAGTTTGAGCCAATTAATGTTCTACGTAGTGGAGGAGCTAAGGGAGTTATCGGTTTTCGTGGAATATGGAACGGAACTCTAAATCGTATCCTTTGTAACAACTCAGGGCAATCAATTTTATTTCTTAACAATTTAAATAAAAATACCATATCAATTACATCCCTCCTCTTAGAGAGTTCCATCATCTTAAAATAATGTAACCTGGTTTTATAATCCACTTTTTTCCCCCCCAATCCCACCGAGTATGACAAGTGCCGAACAAATCTCTTTTGAATACGCTCGATTCTGAGAGAGTGAATTGCAAAGTGGGGACGCCACACAACAGCAGCGTACTCCAGAACATTTCTGACAAGGCAGTTATATAAAATTATTTTAGATTTAACATTCCGAAAGTTTTTACTACTTCTAATTAAAAATCCAAGCATCTTGGAAGACTGCTTCAGTGCCCTCTCGATGTGAGGAACATACGTGAGTTTTCCATCCATTAAGACCCCCAAATCCCTAATGCTCTCAGTCTCTGTTAGAATGGTATCACCCAACATATACGATGATGCTGTCTTGTTATGCTTTCTTGAAAATTTTATATACATACATACATACATAGACTCACGCCTGTTTCCCAGAGGGGTAGGCAGAGACAACGGATTTCCATTTGTCACGATCTTTGCATACTTCTTTTGCCTCGGTTACTGTCATTATATTCTTCATACATGCTCGCCGGTTTAGGGTACTTCTGACCTGCCCTTTCTTGAGAACATCTCCAATTTGGTCAGAGAATGTTCGACGTGGTCTTCCCCTTCAGGTTGTCCCATTCACACAGGCCAGGTATACTTCTTTTGTCAATCTTCTTTCATTCATCCTTTCTAAATGGCCAAACCATCTCAGCATGCCTTTTTCAATCTTTGTGACTACATCCTCTTTCACACCACAAAATGATTTTATTTTTATTTTCAAAATTTTATATGAGCGCATTTTTTTGCGTTTAAGCCAATACCATTTTGTACGCTCCAGGAAAGCAATGAATTTAAGTCTGCTTGTAGATGCTGAATATCCATTTCGGAGTCTATTACGTGGGCAAGCTTCAGGTCGTCAGCGAACATAAAAGGTTTTGTGTATTTCAAGTATAACGGAAGATCATTGATGAAAACATTAAATAAAAGAGGCCCTAAGTGAGATCCTTGGGGAACACCAGATGAACTTGGATATGATACAGAGTGATAACCGTTAGCAACAACATAAAAACTTCTATCAGACAGATACGACTCCAACCACTTCAGTATAAGTCCAGTGAAACCGTAATGATTTAACTTTCTAAGGAGCAAATAATGAGGGATCCTATCAAATGCCTTACTGAAGTCAGTGTAAACTACGTCAACTTCTTTATTATTATCGAGCGCTTCTATTAAATATTCTGTAAAACATGTCAAGTTGGTGCCCGTTGACCTACCTTTTACAAAACCGTGTTGTTGAATTGTTAAATATTTCATGAAATAAATCTGCAAATTTTGACAAACTATCGATTCCAAGACCTTAGCTACGACAGGGAGTATGGAAACAGGTCTGTAGTTTCTAACATCATGCTTTTCATTAGCCTTATGGATGGGAACTACTTTTGCCAACTTCCATTGCACAGGAAAAATACCTGTATCTAGAGATTTAGCAAAAATATGTAAAATAGGATCCAACAGATTTGAAGCACATTTGACTATGAAAATTGGCGGAATGTTATCTGAGCCAGCACTTTTGTTTATATCTAAGCCTTTGAGATTTTTTAACAATAAACTACGGTTGATAGTTACCGTCCCAAAATAATCGGCTATATTTTTATCAAAGTGTTCATCAAAGGTGTCTCGGTCAGACAAATCATGTTCACTTCCACGATAAACGGTAGCAAAACACTTCGCGAATAATTCACAAATTTGATCTCCCACTGACGACGTGTCAGAGCCATCAGTCATCGTGGAAGGGTACTTACTAGTACCACCTTTCAGAGATTTTATGTACGACCAAAAGTATTTTGGATTATCAATAATACCATCCTCAACATTTTTCATGTATGTATTATAGCATTCAGAAGCAAGTTTTTTGCAACGAGTCGCTAGTAATCGAAATGAAATGTGATCCATAGGGTTCCCGTATTTTTATATTTTATTCTGTATTTATTTTTCTCATTTAATCTATTTATAAGCTCTTTCGTGAACCATTGTGGATACTTCCTAGTGCGCTGTTGCTGTTTTGAAACGGGTATAAACTCTTTTATAATATCTCGGATAATGTTATAAAAAATGTCCACCATACTATTTACGTCTTTACACTTAGCGAACTGTTTTTCCCAGTCTATATTTTTAAGGCGAATATTGATTGCCGTGTAGTCCGCCTTCCGATAGTTATATTTTACATTGTTTGCATTATTACTAAGACCTTCATTTTCTGAACACATAAAGGTTAACTCTAGTGGTGGATGAAATGCATCTACCAAACTCAAAACGTCTGATGCTTCCATTAAGGAACTTATTGGTAAATCAGATAATATTAAGTCTAATATTCGCTCTTTAGAATTAAGTAGATGATTGTATTGTACATAATTATTTATATTACAAAAGTCTAATAAACACTGGCATATAGCTGAACTATGGTAGTAACTTTCTGAATTATTAAAAGACTGCCAGTTAATACCACCGAGGTTAAAATCACCTACAATACATGTATTTTTAGTGTGCTTTTCGGAGTTCAAATTACAATTGTCTATAAAATGATTAAGTACCGTACTGGTTAACGGCGGTGGCAAATAGACTGCGCAAAATATGATCTGATTTATATCATGGAGTAGAATCGTATCAACTGTAACCCAAAGATCCTCACAATCACTCTCCCATGAAGATAGGCGCCTAGAATTATACTTCGTAGATACAGCTATAAGAACTCCACCTCCCTCTTTACCGCAATATAACCTTGACGTTTCTCTGTCACGTCTATAAACAACGTAAGTATTATTAAATAGTTCAGTACTTAAAACATTACAATTAAGCCACGTCTCAGTTAGGATTATAACATCATAATTGCATACTGACAAATTTTGAATAAAGGTGTCTGTTTTTGTGCGTAAACCCCTAACGTTTTGATAATACACACTTAAAGAATCGAATTTTATTATAAGAAGACAATACAAATGAGTTTAATGTTACAACCAGAAAGATATTTAATTAGAGTTTGGCTAATGAATCTTTATTTTTAATAACCAAGTATTCAGAATTATCTGTTTTCCTTACGAAGATTCGCCCGTTCCGTACCCAAACATGTTTGTACCCTTTGTCTTTGGCTACTGATCTTGTTGCCGCATGTAACGCCTTGTTTCCGGGTGACAAATGTTCTTGAATAAAGATAGGTTGAATCACGCCACTTAGTCCGAGATGTCCTGTGTTAAGTTTCTCCACTTTAGGTTTTGGCTTATTAAACTTAATAGCAGCGGCTAAAAAGTTGTCTCGCTCTCTTGGCGTGGTGAACTGCACGACGATTGAGCGGGGACGATTGTTATTAGCATTTATCTTAGCAATCCGAGTACAGTTTGCAACCTTCTCAGTAGATAACGGGTATTAAATTGCGTTGCTTAATTTCGTCAAGATGCCAATTAAATTTTCCTCCTTCTTCTCGGGAATACATTGCACCTCAATGTTGCATGATCGCGTGCTTTGCTCGAGATTATTTAGATGTGATCGACAGATCTTTTATAGTCGATTTAATTTAGTCGGGAGTTGTCTGTATTATACCCCCGTTCCCTAGAGACCACGTTAAACCGTCGGTCTTGTACCTGACCTCTTTCCGGTCATGTCGCTAGGCGTCCCATCGGATCATGAGAGTGTTGAATAGAAAGTGCTCCTGTGTTTGCGCTCACACGTGTGCACTATAGTTAATATTTACCGCGTAGATAGCTAATCTCTATTGAGACTGGCCGCCGTGGCCGAAATTCGGCGAGGACATTATTAATTGTCGCGTAAGCTGCACTGCACCTTGAGGTCGACTGCCAAAGCTATTTACAAACGACATAACAGTTTGGACACAACCCAGCATTATCCAGACCCCCAATAAATTTACATAATAATGAAGTTTTAATATTAAAGAGGGTAGTTTCGATAGGTCAGGGACAGGATGGGTAATCGGGTAAAACTTTTAAACACGTGATATACGCAGTTGTGTACGACAAAGTTTCAGAATATATACTTACTTTTTTTTTTAAATCCTGCAACATAATTTACACACGGCCTTCTGATCCTAAACTAAGCAGAGCTCGTACTATGGAAACCAGATAACTGATATAATACATTTATATATTACTTTTCTTTTGTAAATGCATACATATATAGATAACTAGCTGTGCCCCGCGGTTTTACCGGCGTGAAACTTTATAAATTATATACTATGTGTTAATCCAAGGTATCAGCTAAATTCATACCAATATTTATTAAAATCGCTTTAGACGTGAAGAAGTAACAAACATACACAGTCACTAAACTTTCGCCTTCATAATATTAGTGTGATTACACCCACACTACGGACAAACAGACATGTTCATGCATATAAATATCTGTCCTGGATGGGAAACGAACCCACGACCTCCGGCGTGAAAAGCAAGCATTTGCCACCATAACAGACCCGTCAAACTTACTTATCGTATGGGCAGTAGTTACCCTAGTGTCAGAGTTGTTCAAGCCGCCCAGTAGGCCACTGACATGACTTAACGACTGTTGCCTAATGACTAACAACTGGGACCGACAGCTTAACGTGCCCTCCGAAGCACGGACACACTCAGTAATTAAACCACTTTTGTGGTTACCCATCTATGGACGGACCGAGAGCCTAGTTGCTTAACTTCACTGATTACTGCTGTGCCACGTAAATTAACAAAATCTTCATAACTCACTCACGTAATGGGGCCTACAATTTACAACTAAGCTGTATGTTATAGCTAAGGTATTGGATACACCGACTTTTATGAGTTTTAAGTATAAGCTGAAATCCTGGTTAATCGAGCAGTCGTTTTATTCCTTAGACGAGTTTCTTAAACTAAAGATTTAATTTATATTGATTATTTTTTATCTTTTTTGACATCTGTATAACTTATTATTTTATAGACATAGAAATGTATTATTAATAACTAAATGTTGTTGTGATCGACTGTTGATCGATCATTGCGTAATAACACTAAGGCACTCATACCCTACGCTAAATAGACCTGTAAAATACTTTTTACCAATAAAAAACTTTGAACTTTGATTATTTATTTTTATATATATTTTTATATATAGAGAGCATTATTCTTGTCTTGTTATTACTTTTTTTTTTTTTAGAATAGAATTTTATTGAGAATAAAAACATGTTACATAAAATATAAACCCACCAAACTGCATAGCAGTTTGTCGGCGGGATTAGCGCTCGTTAACACAATGTCAATAATTATATCAATAAATACAAATACTAAAATAAAAAAGTAAAAACTAACACTAACTAAAACTAATAAAAACGAATACAACAATTTTAAGCGGATTTTATGTAGTCACTGAGTAATATATTTTTAAGTTTATATCTAACTGTTTGTTTTTTTACTTTATTAACATTCGATCTTAACCAGGCATATTTATTAAATAATTTTGGGGTCTAGTAGTTCATTACTGTGATTGCTAAGCCAGAGATCGTGGGTTTGATCTCCACTCCACTCTTCAGCCCCGATCATGTTTACTTTTTCAGTCAATAACGTTTCTACTGTAGTTAAATTCATACCCACATTTCTAGAGGCTACATAGCCTTTTAGTTGAGACCATATATTTTCAATTGGATTAAAATCCGGATGATATGGTGGACACATCTTTATGTGATGAGTCAGATATATTTGCTGTGGTCTGGGCGTAACTTATCTGTAATCAGACGAGTCTGTTGGCGTTGTTGGCAGATGCTTGCTTTTCACGCCGGAGGTCGTGGCTTTGATTCCCACCCAGGTCTCAGGACAGATATTTGTGTGCACGAACATGTCTGTTTGTCCTGAGTCTGGGTGTAATTATCTATATATAGTAGGTATATCAATTTACTATATCAGTTATCTTGTTTCCGTAGTACAAGCTCTGCTTAGTTTGAGATCAGATAGCCGTGTGTGAATAATATCCCAGGATACTATCATTATTGTTTTCACTTCTATCGGCAGTTGTCAAAGACTGCCCCGCATGTTATTTATTCTAGCAATGCCCCGCAGTTGTACCCCCGCTAAATAATTTAAATTTTAGCCTATGTGTTATTCGGATATATAAGCTATATTACTACAAATCTTCGTCAAAATTCCTTTGGTAGTATTTTCGTGAAAGAGTAACAAACATCCATACTCACAAACTTTCACGTTTATAATATTACAAGCTACGCCCCGCGGTTTCACCCGCGTTTAAGTAGTTATAAGAATGTGTACCTCTAGCGGTTTCGGCAGTGCACGCCGGAATAGCTCACAAATGGTAGATTTTTTCCTACTTACTTGACACTTATCGTCTTATTTTGGACAATTCACACGATATCTTTATAAATTGTAGCCTATGTGTTATTCTGATGTATAACCTATATTATTGTAAAATTTCATTAAAATCTATTCAGTAGATTTTACGTGAAAGAGTAACAAACATCCATCCATCCATCCATACTTATTAACTTTCGCATTTATAATATTAGTAGGATTAGGGTATAGTTATGGCACAAATTTCTCTATCGCTCGGCTTCTGTAAGTTAACATGTCCACTATTGAGGAAATCACATGTTTTCAAACCAGTTTCAAAACCAGTATCAGAAACATTTTGCTATGATCATTATTTATATTATTTTCTGGCAACCCTGCCCAATTACGTAAATTGAATTGACCGAAAACACCACCATAGGTAGAATACCAGGTACAAGTGTCTAGCCTGGCAATCTGGCAGACTGCCAGCTCGATAGGTAAGAACACCACAAAGTAATAACTAGCTATGCCCGGCAGTTTTACCCGCTTGAAACTTCATAAAGTTGCCATAGTACAGGGTCTGCCTATTTTGGGATCAGATCAGATGGCAATGTGTCCTTATATATTTTTATTATTATTTAACATTTTTAAAACTGGTGAAGTAAACGTGTTAACATTATGGGGTGAATTGGAATATAATGCTATGTAATATCAGCTGGGGCTAAGGGTGTGATACTACAAAACACGGACTATACACGGCGCGCGGCGTATTGGTCTGGAGTACCGAACACCACCCGAGCTTGCCAAGGTGTGGGTCTCATTCTTTCCACAAGTATGTCTGAGTGTGTGACTGAGTTCGAATGCGTGAATGCAAGAGTAATTTGGCTGAGAATGAAAGTTGGTATGACCCGTATTTTCCTAGTAGGATTGTACGCTCCTGTAGATATGGGTGCAGTTGTAATACAGCGAGAACAAGAGGAAAGAAAGGCATGCTGGGAGACCCTGAGAGATGTGTTGCGGTTAAGTCAGTATAATGAAAGAGTAATAATGTTAGGTGATTTTAATGGATGGGTTGGGGTAAAACGTGATAGTTTTGAAAGAGTACTAGGTCAATTCGGTGACGAGAGTGAGAATGAGAATGGGTACAGTCTGCTTGAGATATGTTTGGAATGGGGTCTTTGTGTTACAAATACTATGTTTGAACATAAAAGAATCCATACGTTTACATGAGAGAGGAAAAATGTGAGAAAGAGTATGATTGACTTCGTAATTGTAGATGAAAGACTGAGAAAGAATGTTCTAGACACAAGAGTCTATCGTGGGACCGCAATCCATACAGACCACTTTCTGGTAATGAGCCGAATAAGTGGTCTATTCAAAGGATGGCGCCACCGAATCCCTGAGACTAAAAGTGTACTAAAGAGAATAAAAGTAGAGGAACTGCAAGAGGAAGAAGTGGCAGATGAGTACAAAAGTAAGTTGGTTGAGAAGTTTGAGGGATCTGAAGACATAAGAGAAATAGAAGAAGTGGTGAGTGTAGCTGGTGAAGTATGTGGTGTAATAAAGAGAAGAAGAGGAAGAAAGATGAAGAATATTTGGTGGGATAAAAGTGTACAAAAAGTTGTATGTGAAAAGAAGAAAGCGTGGTTAGACTGGCTAGCCACCAGAGCAAACGAACGAATGCATAAGGCGACGAATGAGGATATAGAAAGGGCCTGGAATGATTATAGGAAAATGAAAGGAATTGTAAAGGATGTGGTGAACAAAAATGAACAAAAGGATAATTTTGATACAAGGTTGTCTAAGGATTTTCAGATGAACATTAAGTTTTTCTGGAAATCCGTTAGATCAGTAAGAGGCATAACTAAAACCACAGAACTGAAATCCATACGAGACCAAGATGGAAATATAGTGAAAGGGGAAGAATGCGTGTTAAAACGCTGGAAGGAGTATTTTGAAAGTTTGTATGAAAGAGGTGTAACAGAGAGTGAACGTAGTTCACTAAGTATAGACAAGAACAAATGGAAAGATGACATTGGTATGGATGAGATTGTGAAAGCTATTAAGGGTATGAAATCAGGTAAGTCACCAAGGTATGACAGGATAACTTCCGAGATGCTGAAGGCTGGACATGGCGTCATAGCGAGTCAGCTGTGCAGCCTTTTCAATTTATGCTATACCACCGGCCAAGTGCCAAGTGATTGGTGCAAGGCTGTCATCGTACCTCTTTACAAAGGGAAAGGCTCACGGCAAGACTGTAAAAACTATAGGGACATTAGTCTGCTCAGCGTCGTTAGTAAGTTGTATGCAAAAGTATTGGTTGAAAGAGTTGTGAAAGAAACCGATGCGAAAATATGGGATGCACAGGCGGGTTTTCGGAAAGGAATGAATTGCACGGATCAGGTCTTTTCTCTGCGAAGCATAGTAGAGAAGTTTTTGGGCAAAAACCAAAAGGTTTACTGTGCCTTCGTAGACTTAGAAAAGGCCTACGATAGAGTGTTGAGGAGTGAACTATGGTCGGTACTGTCCATGTATGGGTTGAACGACAACCTTGTTCAAGCACTGAAATCTCTTTATAGGGATTCCAGAGCTAGCGTGAGGATTAACGGGTCATACACCGAGTGGTTTAGCATCCAAAAGGGTGTAATACAGGGATGTGTAGCGTCACCGTGGTTGTTTAACCTATTCATGGATAGCTGTTTAAAAGATTTGAAAGAAAGTGAATGCGGTGTAAGGATGAATGAGTTACTCATCAATTAATGTCTGCTTTACGCTGATGATCAAGTTCTACTTGCATCATCGGCGGACGAGTTGCAGGTGATGGTAACAAGTATGCATGAATCTTTTAAAAGGAAAGGGATGAAAATGAATGTAGGTAAGACGAAAGTAATGGTATTTGAGAGGGATGAATACACGACAGCGTGTGATATTGTGATTGGAGGAGAGAAAGTCGAACAGGTGAATGAGTTTGTATATTTGGGAACTTTGTTTACGAGAGATGGGAAATATGAAAAAGATATTGTTAGAAGAGTAAATGCGGGGAACAGAGTGAATGGGGCGCTACACGCCTTTATGAGTAGCCGGCAAGTATCAAAGAAGGCTCGACTAGCCGTGCACGATGGAGTGTTAGTGCCAACTTTAATGTATGGAAGTGAAAGTAGGGTATGGCAGAAAAAGAATGAAAGCAAAATAAATGCAGTGGAAATGAGAGCTCTGAGAAGTATGTGTGGTGTGACTTTGACAGAATTCGAAATACTGATGTAAGAGAGCGTTGTGGTGTGAAAGAGGATGTAGTCACAAAGATTGAAAAAGGCATGCTGAGATGGTTTGGCCATTTAGAAAGGATGAATGAAAGAAGATTGACAAAAGAAGTATACCTGGCCTGTCTGAATGGGACAACCGGAAGGGGAAGACCACGTCGAACATTCTCTGACCAAATTGAAGATGTTCTCAAGAAAGGGCAGGTCAGAAGTACCCTAAACCGGCGAGCATGTATCAAGAATATAATGACAGTAATCGAGGCAAAAGAAGTATGCAAAGATCGTGACAAATGGAAATCCGTTGTCTCTGCCTACCCCTCTGGGAAACAGGTCTATGTAATATCAGCTTATCTTTAGACCACGGATTCTAAAATCATTTATTCGAAATTTAAATACTTTTTCACTGTCGAGGCTTGAAACTCTCTGTAGGTGCGAGTCAGACTCAGACTTTGCATTATTATTGAATAAGTATTTTTTAATCATTTGAGCTTGGGGATATTGACAGTTAACTTTAAGATACTCTTTAAGACTCTGAGCATTCTAGGGCTCGATTTCATGACTAGGTGTAAGTAATTTCAAAACCGTATGTTTATGTAATCTTTGCGATACGCGTAGAGTTATTCAAGATAGAGTTATAAAAACTTTCGTACAAAAATAATTATTAATTTAATGCCCATAAATTATTTTTTTTTGTACGAAATCATCAAACATAAATAAGCTGTAGTATAAAAATTGTTGCTTATGGTCCTATGAGATTGTTGGTGTTTTACAAGTAACCCTGTTTATACACTTTATCACTGTACTTGTGTATGTGATTAAGATGATTGTAAGTTAAGATAGAGTACCGTAGCCTTTCAAACAAAAATGTATTTTATAGCCCCGTAATATACACTAACCTTGTTAGATGCTTTTCTGCTGCGGAAATTTAATGAGTGCACATCAGCAGTTGTAAACAACCCCTCTGTACAGTGAACACTAATTACCTAGAAGCATACATATGTAACGAAGCGCACTCCGCTAGTTTAAATTGAAGCAAAATATTTGGGGCCAAATTTGGCACACACTCCTGGCTCTACGACGGGGTGCTCTGCCAGCTTCAAGCTTCAAGGTTGTGAGCCCTTAATTTACACATGTAGGCCTTATATTACGTAAAGAATTAATATGGATATTTTCGCATTATTTTGGTTTTGTCTCGTTGACATGTTAATTTATATTACGCACTCGTAGGTTCTGCACATTAAAACTCCGAGATGTTTTCCACACACAATATTTAATGGAACAGAGTTACGTTCTAATCGACCGTCGTACAAGGAATGCCTCTTTAATAATCTAGGGTAATATTAAAATAGGGTAGGCCTATTTATATTTTTATCTGTGTTACGGACTTTTTAGACCTGAAATGACGTTGGCCGCCTCAAGAACAGACTTGACATGACAGATAAAAAGGTTTGTAAAATATAGAAGATTGTGACAGTAGAAGGAAAAATATGGAATAAAAGACGACATGAATTTCTGTGGTTTTTCTTTAACATGTGGCCCACGAGCCGTAATTTATACCAATCTATGAAGATATACAGTCCACGAGAAATATGTTGACACGCTCGAAGAGCAAAAGTGCGCCGCGCTTGGGTGACGACTTCGGCGGTGACCAGACGGAACGGAAGCTCGACAAAGCTCCTGCCACGGGCTCGTCGAGGAGTAAGGAGGTGAATGCGACTCGATCTTTCATCTCCGTACTATCAAGAGCTCATACGAATAACCAAAGAATTGAAAACACGGATTACACGTGCTCATCAGGTAAGAAATACTCATTAAAAGAGAAAATAGTCCAAGAGGCGGAGGACAAAATAGCCGCATTTTCGAAAAATATTCTCGAAAAAGCCAGACGTGAACTTAGTGCTATGAGCTCTACTGCTGGTTCATTGAAATCTCTGCCATCTCTGCCTCGTTCTCGAGAGGAAAACAATTGCGAATTGACAACAGTTAACACACACGATATGAAAAAAATCATGGCTAGACAGGCGGGTAATTTCAAAGATCTGCCAACATTCTCTGGTAGCCCTGACGAATGGACCCTGTTCTACTCACAATTCAAAACGACATCTAAGCTTTGTGGCTATACGAAAGAGGAGAACATAGCACGACTAGCTAGGTGCCTTCGAGGGGAGGCACGTGACGCAGTGTTCCCGCTTTTGGTTACTGCCTCGAACCTAGACCGTATTATTGATACACTGAAGTTACGGTTTGGTCGACCTGAGCTTATAATTGATACCATGTTGAACAGAATTCATGCCATTAAGGACATACGTCAAGATGACACAAATAGCCTCATAAAATACGCGACGGAAGTACAAAATGTTGTAGCGGTCATGAAATCCAACAATCAAACGTACCATCTACGGAACCCGACACTTATACGAGACGTTTTGACGAAACTACCGCATACGCTAAAATTCCAATGGGGTTTAGACAGAATACGTGGTAAACAATCCCACCCGACTTTGGAAGATGTCGCTGATTGGCTGATTGAAGTAGCTAAGTCAGTAGCAGAATTTGCTGTGCAACCATCTCGTTTAACTGAAAAAACCGACAAGAATCGAAATCGGCAACCAAAGCCCGTACTCATGACGACCATACCTGTTAAAACCTGCCACAACTGTAAGGCAAATCACCACCTTTCGGCTTGCCCAAGATTTCTACAACTCTCTGTAGATGAAAAATGGAAATACGTCACGGAGGCAAAACTTTGCTTTGCTTGTCTGTCCGGCAACCATCAGCTCAAACAATGTAAGTTAAAAGGCAGATGCAACAAGCCTCGATGTTTTCGGGTCCATCACCAAGTTCTACATGCTGAACCCAAGACTACGGCAATTATTCCAGCAAATATCACCCCTGAACGCAGTGACATTGCATTGATCAAAGACAACAAACCTGTTTACACTACTGCCGAAAGTCTAAATACAAGGCGAGTACTGCTTAAAGTTGTCTTAGTTATAGTCCGTGGCCAAAATGGCGAGTTCCAGACTTCGGCACTTCTAGATGAAGGGGCAGCAGTGAGCCTGATTGACGCTTCATTCGCTACGCGTGCTGGTCTCGACGGACCAAATCAGCCGCTTCATATCAGAGGAGCCCATGGAATGACGTCGGTAGACACGACATCGAAATTGGTGAGCTTCAAAGTACGTGGGACTTCGTGCAACGTTGCGTATGATATGTTTAATGTACATACTGTAAATAATTTAAACCTACCTGTAAACAATTATGACAATATTGTAAATAGACTTGACTTTCTGAAGGAATATATTGACTTTGACATAGTGACGAAGGATCAAAAAGTCGACCTTTTGATCGGACAAGACCACATTGAGTTAATTATTACAAGACAGATTATACAAGGACCCAGAAAAGGACTTATATTATCGTTGACTAACTTAGGTTATACTCTACACGGTAATTTTTCAACTTCCGTTAAAAGGTTACCGCTTGAGACATCTGTACTACACCTTTGCTCTTGTGAGGAGCTTAATAACATTTATAAGACGACCTTTAGAACTGAAGATTTTGGAGTTAAGTTTACTTCTGACACACCTCGGTCTCGACAAGACATAAAAGCACTCGAAATCCTGAAAGATACTTCCAAGTACATAGGTAAACGCTGGCAAACCGGACTTCTGTGGCGTGCCGACATTGGACCGATGCCTGACAGTTACGCCCAGGCCTACTCCCGATTACAAGGTATTAAACTTAAAATGACGAAGTTTCCAGAGTTTGGTCGTAAGTATCATGAGAAGATTAATGATTATCTCACCAAAGGTTACGCCCGCAAGTTGACACCAGACGAGGCCAAGAACAGGAACGACCGGACGTGGTATTTACCACATTTTGCAGTTTTTAACCCCAACAAGCCAGATAAACTACGGTTTGTACTGGATGCAGCTGCAAAGTCTAACGGTAAGTCATTAAATGATTTTTTGTTAACTGGACCAGATTTAATGAACTCGCTACCCGGTATGCTGTTACAATTTAGATGCCATAAATATGCTGTGATTGGTGACATTCGAGAGATGTTTCATCAAGTGGTTATAATGGAAAGAGATCGTTCAGCTCAACGTTTCTTATGGGAGAACGATGAGTATGAAATGAATGTAATGATCTTCGGTGCTATCTGCTCTCCAGCGTCAGCACAGGATATAATAAGAACATTAACGCCGAAAGATTTAGAGACTCTCATCCCGAAGCAGTTAAAGCAATTGTAGATCACCATTACATGGATGATTTGATCATTTCTGTGGATACGATTGAGCAGGGAAAGAACTTGGCTAATGACGTCATCAATATCCATGCACAGGGTGGTTTCACAATGGCTAGTTTTATGAGTAATTCTAGCGAGATTTTAAAAGTTTTACCTCGCGATAAACTAGCGCCAAGTGGTATTAAAATCATGACAGACGATAAAGAAGATTGCTTAGAACGTATTCTGGGTCTACGATGGGACCCCATTTATGACAATTTTCTGTTTAATCTTAATTTTACCAAGGTAAGTGAAGAACTTAAAACAGGTTCTAAAAGACCAACTAAAAGGGATGTTTTGAGGCTTATTATGTCAATATTCGACCCTTTGGGACTTATTTTATATATCATTATAAGAGGACGTATCATAATGCAGGATATATGGAAAGCTCAACTAGGATGGGATGACGAGGTGAGTGGAGAACACCACGATCGATGGTGTTTATGGCTAGATCACCTTAGACAAGCAGTTTCAATCCAGATTCCTAGATGGCTTCTGACAGAAGACTGTGATGTATCAAGACCAGTTGAAATTCATATATTTTGTGATGCAAGCACTAGGGCTTTTGCGTCCGTTGCGTACTTACGCGTTGAACAGAGTGATAAACGTTTTCATGTTTCATTGCTTATGTCAAGAGGGCGAGTCGCTCCTTTAAAGGTGCTAAGTGTGCCGAGACTTGAGTTACAAGGTGCCGTTTTAGGAGCACGCATGCTCCAATCAATACGACGGTACATTGATCCCAAAATTTCTCGAGTCTTTTTGTGGTCAGACTCTAAGACTATTTTAAGTTGGGTCACATCGGAAGTAGGAAGATTTAAGCCTTTTGTAGCGCACCGAGTTAGTGAAATTTTAGAACTTACTGAGCCTCAATGCTGGAAGTGGGTACCAACACACTTGAATCCTGCTGATCTTGCGACTAGAGAGGCTTCACCAATATCTGAAGTAAGTTCAATGTGGTTAGAAGGTCCAGAATTTCTTCATCACGATGAAGAAACATGGCCAGTTGAAATATCTCATGAGCCCGATCTTTACAACGACCCTGAAGTTAAGACCGTTCTACTAACTACTGCTACAGGTAATGTAACACTTCCTGATATCACGCGTTTTTCATCTTATTGGCGATTGGTACGCACTACAGCGTGGATTTTGCGATTTATAGCCAATCTACGATCGCCAGTTCGTCTATCAGGAGAACTACAGGCTGAGGAGACCAGATCAGCAGAGCTGTTTTTGTTGAAAGGCTGTCAAAAAAGGACATTTTCAGGTGAGATGCACACTCTTCAGACCACAAGTAATGTAGACAAAGACAGTAGGCTTTATAAACTTGTTCCATTTCTGGACTCTGACGGTTTAATACGCGCTCATAGCCGTATAAACTCTGCTACCGTTACTAGCTATGACACCAAAAATCCAATTATTTTATGCCCACGTGACTATTTTGTAAAGTTACTTATTCTACAATACCACAAAGATGCAGCTCATATAGGAAAAGAAAAGGTACACAATGACTTAAGACAGAGATTTTGGTTGCTTCGTGGGCGTTCAGCTGTCAAGGCGGCGTGGCGAGAGTGTCAAACTTGTAAAAATAAACGGGCTGAACCGAATCCTCCCATAATGGGTCAAATCCCAGAATCACGCCTGACAGCTGTACGAGCCTTCGCGTATACCGGACTAGACTATTTTGGACCAATGACAGTGAAAGTAGGACGTAGACATGAGAAACGGTATGGTGCCTTATTTACATGCCTTACAGTTCGAGCAATTCACATTGAACTTGTCGATGATTTAACATCCGACAGCGCTATAATGGCTTTACGACGTTTTATCTCAAGACGTGGCACGCCACTTGAGCTTTGGTCTGACAATGCGACTACTTTTAAAGGTGCCGATAACGAATTACGTCGTTATGTCGAACGACTGGATCAAGATCGACTTCGCCAATTTTCGAGTGTTCGCCATGTTAATTGGAGAAACATTTGTCCCAACTCACCACATCAAGGTGGTTGTTGGGAGAGAATGGTTCGATCGGTGAAGACTGCCCTAAAATCGACATTAAAAGATCAGACACCGACACATCAAATTTTATTAACTGTTTTGACTGAAACTGAAATGTTTGTAAATAGCCGACCATTGACAGACATTTCTATTGACCATGATGACGATCCACCACTAACACCAAATCATTTTATTTTTGGCGGTGTGACCGATTTTACGACTCAGACCTTAGACACTTTTAATGACACAGATTTACTCAGACGATCATGGCGACGATCTCAGAGACTGGCAGATTTAGTTTGGAAACGTTGGGTCAAGGAGTATCTACCAACATTGACAAAAAGGGGGAAGTGGTTCCGTACCGTCGAGCCTGTAAAGTTAGACGATGTTGTGATAGTTTGTGACGACCAACTACCCCGAAATGTGTGGCCGAAGGGGATCGTTACAGAATGTTACCCGGGCCGAGACGGACAAGTACGAGTTGTAGACGTAAAGACTACAGCCGGAACCTACCGACGACCTGTAACCAAAATTTGCAGACTAGACGTACGACCTTCTTCTGACTGACTCGCACAATATAAGGTACTTGACTAAACTTATAAATCGTCCTATTGACTGAAGAACCTGACTTCGTACTAACCAGACTAGTCTGACGTGACTAATATGGTCTGACATTGAGAACTGCCGATTTGACAAGACATCGAGCAGATTTCTTAATCAGTTGCTCTGACATGAGCAGTCTGATCTGACCGGACACATTATGCGAGCAGGTTCTTTCTGACTTAACCCAACCTGATTGACTTAGGGTGACTTGGCTTGACCTAGACTGCCTTGCCCTGACCTGATCTGACTGGGAGTATTGAGTCTCAATACTGGAGGTGGGGATGTTACGGACTTTTTAGACCTGAAATGACGTTGGCCGCCTCAAGAACAGACTTGACATGACAGATAAAAAGGTTTGTAAAATATAGAAGATTGTGACAGTAGAAGGAAAAATATGGAATAAAAGACGACATGAATTTCTGTGGTTTTTCTGTAACAATCTGTGATAACCATTTGAAAGTCTAATATCGATTAATAATAGTATAAATCTATAAAATTATTATAGTTATTAATAAAATGATAATCACTAATTATATAAATAATCACAATGTAAAAATATAATTATAATATAGCAGCTATGTCATAACCGTTGCGAGGCTTTTGAGTACTTGATAACATTTAACTCACTAGCTAAATGGTCAGCCGCTGCGAACCATGGGCGCCGCCATATTGGTCGTAACCGGCTGTAATGCGACATGCGATAGATGGACGAATAAAATTTAGACGCTTTAAAATAAAGAAATCGTCGGCTGCTACTTTCACACTGCAAACTAACCTGTAAAAGACTGCCCTTTCAATAAACCAAATACGTTCTAGTAATTTTTTGTACAATTGCCTAACTGACTAACCGTTAAAAAATTCCGAGTTAAGTAGTAAATTGCTACTACAACGCTACTACTGTGCTCAGCTAGTAAGTAAACTATACAATTGCCTAACCGACTAACCGTTAAAAAATTCCGCTGTCCGAGTTAAGTAGTAAATTGCTACTACAACGCTCCTACTGTGCTCAGCTAGTAAGTAAACTATGCAATTGCCTAACCGACTAACCGTTAAAAAAAATTCCGCCTTCCGAGTTAAGTAGTAAATTGCTACTACAACGCTCCTACTGTGCTCAGCTAGTAAGTAAAGTATGCAATTGCCTAACCGACTAACCGTTAAAAAAATTCCGCCTTCCGAGTTAAGTAGAAAATTGCCACTAAAACGCTTGATACTACGACACTTTAAAGGAGACAGCCGACAAGTGAAAATTGGAGTCCTATTGCCCGTAATATCTGGGTTAATAAATCATAGCTTAAAAATATTAAAAGCTTATTACGCGAAATACTTAGAAAAAATAAGCAATATATAAGAGCCTGTCAACAAATTGAGAATCCGGTGCGTGTATAAGTGCGAAGTTTTAGTAGTTTGCTGTTTATGTGTCCTATTCTTTTCATACGAACTATGTATATTAGTATAATAATATATTAATAATAATTTATTGCTCAAAGATTAACATTGGTTTTATACAATAATTAATACATTTAGTTTGTCAAACTTACAAATAAATTATAGCCTAAAGTTAACAAAAGGTGCCTCGAGATAAACTATAAAAATACTAAAAATAACACGATTTCTTAAACAAATGAAAATATAAGCTAATTTTTTGTCTAAATTAAACTTAGCGTGTTATCTGAACTAGGTTAGACCTGTGCTTCAGACAATCGCTGTATCATGCTTTTAAATAATACTTATGTAATTTTATTAAGATATAGGTAAAATAAGTACATTTAATTACATTAATAAGTACATTAATGATCTAGAATGCTATGTTGATATAAGTACCTCCTAATAAAAGTAAATTCGAGTTTATTATTATTAGAATATTTGTTCCTATGATACAGATAATCTAATAATTATATAATCTAATATCTATTTTAGCTATGTACTTAAATGTATGTATTATGTAAAAAATGTAGTATGTGTAGTATATCAGTTATCTGTTTCCATAGCACAAGCTCTGCTAAGTTTGGCAACAGATGGCTGTGTGTCAATAATGTCCCAGGATATTATTATATTATTATTAATAGTGCCATATATATTATGTAATTTTAAAATGGGAACGAAATAAAATAAAAGAAAGAGGTGTAATGACATTTAAATTAGGTTGACAGCAATATAAATAAAGGTTTAATCCACTCACATGTTTTTAGAAACAAATAGGAAAAGAAATACGTATATGGTTGATTAATTTTGTATTCAGCCGCCAAATTAAGATAAGATCCAAATTAATTATAATCAATTAATTATATATTTTTTTGTTAATCAGCAATTATTCGTCTTGCTCCTTGCTCCAGAAGGGATATTTCCCCTATCGTCCCCAAATGTCCAGCAAATAATAATACCCATAGCCCCGAGCCGAAGTAAGACGAACAGTCACATTGTTCCTCCCCACGCCTCCTGCAATGATGTAGGGTGTAGCCCACTGGGTATAACCCATCTCAGTCGCCTGGACAGCTGTGATACGGGTAGAGTAGTTGCCTCGGTAAGTTATGTCTTGGTATTGCACTGCGTTGGCGATGGGCGCTTTGTAAAAGTAACTTCTGCAATACAAACATTATTTTATTAATACTCAGGTACATATTTTCAACAATTCACAATTAAGATATTGAAAATGAAATAATTTATCTAAATCATTATCATCATCATTGCAGCTGGAAGAAGTCAACAAGCCTCCCACAAGAATCATCTTGGGGTATTCTTGTCCAGCAGCTTTAAAATTCATCAAATTCCCTCCTGATTGCCAATGCTGAATGTGATGTGTTTGCCGGTAGATGGACAGACATTAGGCGAATATGTTTGGTTTTCTGCTAAAGAAAGTATGCAAGGATGTCCAGTATTATGTATTATTTCTAAAGTAACCTTGAAAATAAGTTAAAAAATGTAATATTTCTATGTTGATTAATGTAATTGGTTATAATTAACCGTTTTAATTAACTATAACTAAATAAAATAAATCTTGTAGGATATGCCATAAATCGCCACGCTTGGCAGACAGGTTGGCGATCGCAGTAAGAATAGTACTCAGAAACATCTGCTGGACCTCTGGTAGTTATTCCTTCGGGTCGACTTCTAAGCCCCCCATGGGATGAGGTGGGGTGATGATATTCTGCTATTCGCCGCCGACACCAGACAGCAATTGTTAAAATGTAGTCCAAAAAACAACATAAATTTTACACTATTACTACGAAGATCAGCACTGCAGAAATGTAGTACTAGCTGAGATAGGGCCATTTTTAGGGTTCCGTAGCCAAATGGCAAAAAACGGAACCCTTATAGATTCGTCATGTCTGTCTGTCTGTCTGTCCGTCCGTATGTCACAGTCACTTTTTTCCGAAACTATAAGAGCTGTACTATTGAAACTAGGTAAGTAGATGTATTCTGTGAACCGCATTAAGATTTTTACATAAAAATAGAAAAATAATAATAATTTAGGGGGGTCGCCATACATGGAAATAAAACTCAAAAAAAAATTTTCATCGTATCCATACATGTGGGGTGACTATAGATAGGTCTTCAAAAATGATATTGAGGTTTCTAATATAATTTTTTTCTAAACTGAATACTTTGCGCGAGAGACACTTCCAAAGTGGTAAATGAGTGACCTCCCCTGTAACTTCTAAAATAAGAGAATGATAAAACTAAAAAAAATATATAATGTACATTACCATGCAAACTAACAACGAAAATTGGTTTGAACGAGATCTAGCAAGTAGTTTTTTTTTAATACGTCATCTTGTGTAATGTATTGTGTACATATATGATCCTATTATTCCTAAGAATGTGTATTAAATGTATCTCTTCATAAAGCGTGGAGACCTGGTGTCCTGAAATACAGGCCTTGAGCCTAGTTTAGGCATCAGTCTCCCGCAATATTATAATTTCTACCTATAACTAATACACCTTATACAATGTATTCTGTAATATTGTGGTGAGAGAATAAAACATTATTATTATTATTTTTGTTTTTATATACCACGGCTAATTGCCGGACAATATGGTGTGACGGGCCTAAGCCAAGTCGACACCTGTTTCAGAGTTTCGTTCAGAACTTTGCAGAAACTTACTTACTTACTTATTACTATTATTATTACCATCAGACTGCGATCGCCAACCCAAGCCAAGCGTGGCAATTATGGCATATCTGCTCAAGATGATTCTTGGGGGAGTCCTTTGTCCAGCAGCAGACTTTTTACAGCAGTTATGAAATCAACAAAGTTGTCACCTGTACAGAAGTCTGTCGCCGGCACTTATGTATCCAGACTGCAGGTTGGACCTGCTCTGGACAACTGCTGCGTCACTGACAGACAGCGCAGCCAGAACAACCAACAGGAGCATTCCCTTCATCTGAAAAGTCAATTACTATGAAACTCAACAAGTAAAAGTCTTCAGCATGTCTAATCATACAAAACATTCGAGATATTCTCATGTCTCTCGGAACTAGAAACAGGCTGGTCCTGTTGTGATGAAGTTTACGTTAAGTCTTCTGCAAGACAGACACACGTAGATAATACCAACCATGATGGCTCCTTACGATACTTCTTACAATCTACATCTATACATATGTATAGATGTAGATTGTAACTATGTATGTATATTGAATATACTCGTAAATACGGTTCTTGCACCAAATTACTTTTTTTTAAATTTTTCTGTCTGTCTGTTTATTCCGGCCAATCTCTGAAATGGCTGGACCAATTTTGACTGGACTTTTATTATCAGGTAGCTGATGTAATAAGGAGTAACTTCGGCCACGTTTATTTTAGAAAAATTCTTATATATTAGAAATTACAAAAAAAAACTAATTAACACGCGGACGAAGCGCAGGTACAGCTATTGTCAAGAAAAATATAACTTAATTTAAAATAAGTAAAAATAAAAGAAAAATTAAGTAGGTATCATAATTTAAAAAAAAATTAAACCCCATTAGGGTGCCCTCAGGTATTAGTCGCTTAAATTAAGCTACTGGTTGAGAGCCTTTTGCGCTAGCCAACTGCTCGTTGTTTTCAATTCTTTAATTTGATATACTATTGCTTAATATAACAATAATAGCTTAGTAACTTGCTATTAATTATTTATTTAAGGATATTAAAAATATATGTGACGAAACCGACCGCATGGACGGACTAATTCAAAAAATTTGTTGCTTTAATTACTGTTTTTAAACTGTGTTTATGTAATACATCGTGAGCTTGACAAGTACAAGTGTATGTAAATACCCAAGTGCTGAATTTCATTATTTCATTTCATTAAACAATCGACTGTTGGGCGGACCGAAGTCCGCCGGGTCAGCTAGTAATAAGCTAGAAGGTTGCTTTTAAAGAGGAAATTACTTCTTTTATGAACTCCGAACTAGAGAGAAACTATGTTATATTTAAAATAACATGTTAATCTTGCCAAATTAAAAAAGCTGTCGAAAAAACAATAAAATAAATAAATAAATATCCTGGATATATCATACAGCCCCATCTGATCCAAAACTAAGAAAACCAATTTGTAGGGATTTTAAACAACGGATTATAATACTTATTACTTTGTATGTAAATATATACACAGTAAACACTGAGACCAAAACAAATAGACATGTTTATGAAGACAAATATTGAGCTTGTGCGAGGACGCGGTCGTTATCAATGTGTGGAAATCAGATTTGATTTTGTACGCTGAAAAAGGCAACCTATGCAATACATTGTTCGAGCGTTTTCCATGACTAAGATGGCTTTTTCTACTTTAATAGTTATCTACTTTTTATAATAAGCATACTAATATTATGAAGGCGAAAGTTGGCGAGTGCGTGTATGTTTATTACTTCTTGACGTCAGAACGGCTGGAGCAATTTTAATAAAATTTGGTATGACACCCTAGATTAACACATAGGCTATAATTCATAAAGTTTTACGGGGCTAAAACGACGGGGCACAGGTAGTATAATATAATATCCGGGGACGTTCCCACACGGCCATCTGATCCCAAACTAAGCAGAGCTTGTACTATGGAAATCAGATAACTGATATACTACATGTACTTACTACTTTCTTTTGTATATATGTACATACTTATATAGATAAATACACCCAGACTACTGAGTCAGTAGTACAAGCTTTGCTTAGTTTGGGGCTAGGATGATCTGTGTGTGTCCCCAGATATATAGATATAATTAACATGTCTGTTAGTACTGACTAACAGACATGTTAATTATATCTATATATCTGGGGACACACACAGATCATCCTAGCCCCAAACTAAGCAAAGTTTGTACTATGGGTACCAGGCGACGATATACATACTTATATAGATAGATAAATACTTATATACATAGAAAACATTCATGACTCAGAAACAAATATTCGTGCTCATCACACAAATTCGATTCGAACCCAGGACCACCAGCTTCGTAGGCACGAGCACTATCAACTAGGCTACGGTGACCGTCATATCTGTCCTTGGATCGAACCCACGACCTGCGGCGTGTAAGGCAAGTAGTACCAACCACGGCGCCCGTTCTTCGTTTCAAATCTTAATTAATTTTAATACTCACGTTTCCAGTATTACTCTCCACTACTTTCAGAAACAGCACAGTAGCGCGTCTTTCACAATACAGTGTCAACTTCTCTGGTAGATTATTTATATTGAACCAAAGATAAGATAAGCGACATATCAGTTGTGTGCTAGTGAGTCAGTATGTCGTGATGTTGAGTGTACGTAAACTATTCATATAACACTCACTTATGCAGCTCTTCAATTGTTTTCTTGATAATGGATGAGGAAAATAACGAAGAGAGGAATAATATATCAATTATGTGTATTGTTCTAACAAGTAAATGATGCGCCATGTATATATAGTACGAGCTCCTTCAATAAGGATTTATTCACAGAACTGAATAAGTTGATTTTTTTTATTTAACATATTTAAGTCACAGACTTCCTTTAAAAGACTGCTAAAATACACTTTGCTACTTTTACTTACAGTAGCTTAAAAGTAAAATAAATAAAATAAAAATAGCTTATTTTCAGTTTCTTATAATGTGGTTCATAGTAATTTTCTTTTATTTTATTTGAGACGACAATCAATTGCGTAATTTGCTTAATACTAATACAGTATTTCTTAGAAAAGACACAACACGACAACAGATCATAAAATATGAAACAATATACGAGACAATATATGAGACAAACTTATTCATTAAATGTTTTTTTAAACTGAAATAAAGATAATGCAAATATATAAATATCAGTGAATTTAGTATTAATTATCTACTATATAAAAATAAGTCGGGTTTTCCTTCCTGACGCTATAACTCCAGAACGCACGAACCGATTTCCACGGTTTTGCATTCGTTGGAAAGGTCTCGGTCTCCGTGAGGTTTATAGCAAAGAAAATTTATAAAATTTAACGCGGGTAACACCGCGGGGCACAGCTTGTCTACTATATAAAAATAAGTCGGGTTTTCCTTCCTGACGCTATAACTCCAGAACGCACGAACCGATTTCCACGGTTTTGCATTCGTTGGAAAGGTCTCGGGCTCCGTGAGGTTTATAGCAAAGAAAATTTATAAAATTTAACGCGGGTAACACCGCGGGGCACAGCTAGTTTTTTTATATAAATAGATATAAATTTTGTACCCATTTTTTCTTGAATAAATTTATTTAATATATTATTATTATTATATTATCGTTGTAACCTTTCATTACGTAATGGTTGGTGCAATCCATTTGAGTAATAAAATACCTTCGTTAGGATGCCATAATTATTCAGCATTGTTTACAGTATTAACGCGACCAACCTTTATTGATAATTTCCCGGCATTTCGACCTAGTTGCATTCATCGTGGTCTCGGTTTGACCACTAGATTTTCAACTCGCTAATACCTGTAAACAATGCTGTATAATTATTATACCTGAAAGTTTAACTGTATATACTTGGTCATATTTAGATGAATTATCCCGACCTAATAAAGCCAATGAAAGCAGAAATTATCACTACCTAACAAAGCCAATGAAATCAGAAATTATCACTACCTAACAAAGCCAATGAAATCAGAAATTATCACTACCTAACAAAGCCAATGAAATCAGAAATTATCACTACCTAACAAAGCCAATCAAAACAGAAATTATCACTACCTAACAAAGCCAATGAAATCAGAAATTATCACTACCTAACAAAGCCAATGAAATCAGATATTATCACTACCTAACAAAGCCAATTAAATCAGAAATTATCACTTCCTAACAAACCAATGACCTTGCGGTAGACCCCGGCAAAGATGGCACATCTTGCCATGTTTGTCAGGCTCATTCAACGGAACGTATTAGAAACTGCTTGGCGCCGGAATTGGGACAATTAAAACAGTGCTATCTGATCCCAAACTAGTCAGAACCTATACTATGGCAATCAGACAACTGATAAATATCTACATATTATCAATAAATTACACCCAGACACGAAACGAATAATCGCCCTCATCACACAAAGATTTGTCCAGCGTGGAGGTCGACCCCACGACCTCTAGCTTAGCATTCAATGTCACTTACGGCTCTACCAGCAGGACAGTTAAATGACAAATGACAATGAAATGCGTTTTGTAAAAGACAAAGAGAATTAATAGGTCTTTGGTAAAAGACCTGGCCCAACTTAAGTACCTAGCTTAACTAAGTTAACTAAGCTAGGTACTTAAATTGAGCAGGTCTTGTACAAAACGTATTTTATTCCAAAGTGCGATTCGTTCTTTCTTTATGGTTTTGGCAGTGGTTACCCTAGTGTCAGTGTAGTTCAAGCCGCCTAGTAGATTTCTGACATGGCTTAATTGCTGTTGTCTAACGTGTACAACCGGGACCAATAGCTTTAAGTGCCTTCCGAAGCACGTAGACGTTCAGAAACCAAAACACTGAAGCGGTCACCCATCTAAAGACTGCCCACGAGCTTATGTGCTTAACGTCGCATATCGTTTACGGGCGTGACTAGAAACAAGAGCGTAAGAGCAACTAACTGAGCAGCAAAGTATTGCTTACGCTCTTATTCTATTTAGGCAAAGGTGCAGAATAAAAAAAATAATTTTAATCATGTTCCTTTATGCTTTTTATTTATATTTATACGCCTTTCAGTTCCATCTGTAAGCCGTGTAAGGCGATTGCATTCCACTCAACTCATAACGTGACTAGAAGCACCGTGATGGAACTAAAACTATGCCCACCATATCGAATGTTGGTTATGACGGCATGTCCCTACAGAGACTACATATATAGGCAAATTCGGGTGTTATAGTTTATAAAATTCAGGTGAGCCTAATATGCCCTTATTCGCATAATCCATGGGGTATGATAAGTGGAGACAATTGGATCAAGACTGACGGATTTTTTCAGGTCGGCATAACCCCACCACTATCGTAGCTCTTTAAATTAAAAAACTAAATAATTAAGTATAATAAATGAATTCAGGACTAACTATAATAATACATTAATTTGATAAAACTAATTATGTTATTTAAATATCCAATTAGTAATAATGCACTCTTCCTCCTCTCTCCTAAATCTGTGCTGTACCCTGCAGGATCCACAATTGATACAAACATTATTATGTCTACCAACTTTTATACATACATTGTGGAATGCAATAAAGAATTGAGAATTGGTTTACTACTTAGATTTATACTTAGTATAAAATTGCTGCTGATCTGTAATTTTGTAGCAATAAAAGACCCTATCTGGCAATTAGACCGGAGATCTCATTCTGCAAAATCATAGGTCAACGAGGAAGTCATCAAAATGACAGTAATAATAATACGCGCGAATCACACTCTTTCTACTCCGTCCATGACGGGGCTAGTTGTCATACATGCATCTAGAAGTATTCAACCGAATAAATATGAATGGTACAGCCGGAAGGGGAAAACTTCGTAAAACATTCCCTGAACAAATCGGAGATGTTCTCAAGAAAGGCCAGGTCAGAAGTACACGTGAGTCTATGACTCACGTCTGTTTCCCAGAGGGGTAGACAGAGACAACAACTGTCACGATCTCTGTACACCTATTTTGCCTCGTTAACTGTCAATACATTCTTCATACATGCTCGCTGATTTAGTGTACTTCTGACCTGGCCTTTCTTGAGAACATCTCCGATTTGTTCAGGGAATGTTTTACGAAGTTTTCCCCTTCCGGCTGTACCATTCATATTTATTCGGTTGAATACTTCTAATGTTAATCTTCTTTCATAGATCTTTTCTAAATGCCCAAACCATCTCAGCATACCTTTTTCAATCTTTGTGACTACATTCTCTTTCACACCACAACTCTCTTACTTCAGTATTTCGTATTCTGTCTCTCAAAGTCACACCACACATACTTCTCAGAGCTCTCGTTTCAAATACATTTATTCTACTTTCATTCTTTTTCTGCCATACCCAACTTTCACTTCCATACATCATACCATTGGGTATTGAGACTGAGATAATGTAAATTACACTGTGTTTTGCGTATATAGAGGTACTTCTGCACTTTAAAATTAAGTCCCATACGGATGGCAAGTCTCCGTAGAGACTAGCTCCATCCCAAATCGGTTATCGCATATATTTGAACACTGTATTCAACCCTGTTTTCAAGTGTGGATTAAATTTGGTATTTGGCCCAAGCTTTTCCAGTAGCCCACCAAAAAGAAATTGCATAAGCTTCTCCCACACCCCACCCCCCAAGTTCCACTTCGTAATGATCTTCTTCGTGTTCCCCCAAACACTAACCCGATAGTTATAGCGGCCTCCTACCGCGGATATAAGTCGTATTATCACGTGGTCTCGGCCAATACCCCCGCTGATGACGTGACACATAGCCTG
Source organism: Pseudoips prasinana (assembly GCA_951640165.1). Lineage (NCBI taxonomy): Eukaryota > Metazoa > Arthropoda > Insecta > Lepidoptera > Nolidae > Pseudoips > Pseudoips prasinana. Next base: position 16,044,756 of record OX621254.1, read on the forward strand.
GTTGTTGCCTAACTCTTCAAGATCTATTGATGTGATGACGATGGAAGACTTCGGGCTCTTAATGACTACTTCTTCGAAAACAATGCTGTCATTTACTGCTTCTTTCTTAAAGCAATTCCTGGAAAAAGATTTTGCGACTATATATTCGGCCACATCAATGTTTTTCTGACAAAGAAAACACTCAGTAACAACTCAGAGTGTTGCCAGCCTAGAAGTGATATGAAGCTGTCGGTCCTGGCCTCAAAGAGCATGTAAATCGTTGCACTTAACCTTTCACCGGGCATGTCTATGGGACATGATAGTGTCAGGACCCTATCATGTACCATCAGATCAGGAGAATAAATGCTAAAAGTGTTTGAGCACACACTGGTGATGTCCCGTGCAGAAGTAAGTCATTGTTGGGAATGGCTGCCATGGGTAAAATTCCACCAGGAGAATAAGCAAGGAAAATCGGGACAAAAATGAAGAATGGCAAGCATAAAGAACAATTTGAAGAATTTTACCTGAACAGTAGCGTGTCTCCGGGCCCTTGTAGTCCCAGAAACATGCTGCCTGTAGTACAGAGACTTAGTACCTCCTCATTAGCATACCAAGCCACGATAGCAACTAAAATAGCGGCCAGCATCTGAAGATAAAATCATAATTATTTAGTATTTAATATGTTTGTAAATTATTGACATAGGCTTAATTTTTTTGTATGTGCCTTACGTCACTCGACAGTAAAGAATTTATTATTATTATTATTATATAAAGGGTAATTAGCGTCTACATACTGATTTAATCAAAATAGTTATTATTTAGCCGACATCTATGCAGTTTGACATAAATGTAATGAGATAGATATGTGCATACTTTTTATAAGTAAAAAGAACACGATAATAATTAAAAGAAAATAAAAAGGTTGACAAAACTTTCTCTTGTATATTAACTAAGATGTGAATGAGTTTGCAATGAACCTTTTTTTTAATATGACGTTTAAAGTTACCTTTCGATGGCAATCAGTGCTTTACTGGACGAATAGAACTTTCTCGCCACTGGTGGAAATTCATTACTTATGCTTTATAATATAAGGTCTTTATGGTATCCTAATACCAATACAAATATACACAACTAGCTGTGTCCCGCGGTTTTACCCGCGTTAAACTTTATAAGTTGTCACAGCTCCTCCCCCGTAAGTGATAGCGTGATAATATATAGTCTATATGTTGACCCGACCTCTTAGTAATATTAATGCAAAATTTGAAGTAAATCCATGCAGTACTTTTTGAGTTTAGCCCGGACATACATACAGACAAACAGACACACAGACAAAAATTCTAAAAACTATATTTTTGGCTTCGATATCGATTGTAGATCACGCCCCAAGTATCCTTTTTTAAAAATATTCCATGTACAGTTTTGGCTTTCCTACGATTTTATTATAAATTATGTATAGATACCAAAGCACACAACACTCGTAAAACGCCCGAAATTAATAAACGATCCGCAATCTGTCAGTCAGTCCTATCTCTAGATTAGCTCTATCGCTATCTTGATCTTTACCTGCGTGCCAATAACAAAACATATCAATCTATCCATTTTTTGCCCAGAGATCGGGGTGCGATCCTTTCCCTCTGCAGCGTTCCGTTTTATGCAGAACTCGGTAACTCAGGACACAATTATATCATTTAATTTAAGATGAAAATTCATTTTTAAATATGTTAAAGATAAGTCATCAATACTGACTTATTTATAGCTAGGTTAAAATGTTTTACTAGACGACTAGTGTATATAATAATAAAATGAAACTTAATTGGTCAAACATTATGTTTTGGTGGAACGGAACGTATCAAAATTTGACAAGCAAAACGCACGCCCGCGCCGTAGTCGCCGATCGGATCAAGAACAAAAAAGGAGTAAGTTGGTTGTTTGTTTTTGTTGCAAAGCATTTATAACTAATATACAAATAATTACTTATTAATAAATATAATACCTATAATGGATTCTGATATGATAAGCAATAATTTTATTATTGATTTCTGTGTTTGTTTTACAAATAATTTAAACAGTGACGTGAAGTTGTTGCCGCCTATTTTGTAAACTAAAAAAATATTCTTATTATTTATTATTTATATGCAAAGCTACTTTGGAATATAATTAACTATTTCATCAATTTTTTCTTTAGAACCAATTGTCAATCCACCGAATTTCTAGGATTGCAACTTTAGATTGTTTTGGCTATCTAGGCTTATGTCAAAATTAATGGATTGGTTATTGGCACGTGCAACCTGTCATTTTAGTACAGGCCTATCTTTTTCTATGATCCGTCCTCCCAAAGATCGCTCGTTCGGAAAGATTGCTTTTTCAATCTGTGGATGCTTTATTGGCACGGTTTAATAGACAAATGGATCGAAATTGCTATCGTAGATAGCATAAAATGGATTAGGATCGTTTATTAATTTCGGGCGTAAATGCACTACTATTAACACTGACCTCAAGCAACACATTTGAATACACGCTCCTCACTGGCTGGAATGAAAGCTAAGCTTGATTCGAACCAAAGAGTAAAAATACAAATTCACGACAAAGAAGAAAACCTTTTTGTATTGTTTACGTTGACATTTAGAAATGCCACATTTAAATTCTACATAATGGCGGGAAATTAGGTCGAATTCGTTGGATGATTTTGACATCAGCCAGTTGTATATACAGTTCCTTTATCTTTAAACTCCATACAGGTCAAGGAAGGTACCAATTAGCAGATTTAATACTGTACTTTTTCTGCTGGCGTACTTGAGTTTTAAAGCTACCACCAGTTTAATAAAAAGGTTCTAAATGGTTGCTTTAAACCAATCTCTCTACTAATCCTCGGTGGAAACTGTAATAAACAGTACTGAAAATAAATAAAATCCGAAGCAAATGGAGGATTGATTCAATATCGAAAACACAAACAAAACAAGGGCTAAGTGAAAGTATAATTCGCGCACCGAGGGTTCTGTTTCTTCCTTGGATATCAGTTTAGTTAGTCTGGACGTTTGTAACTTTTTTGACTATTCGAACCATTTCTGTTCCAATGAAAAGTCCAACAGACCTCAAAAAAAGCCTTTAATGTAGTTTTGAATGTACAGATGCCAGCACATCCAGCTATCCCAAACTGTCAAATTTCTTTTAAAGATTTTCAACTTTATCACATAAGAATAAGGTTCACTTTCAATTGGGGAAATTTGACAGATTGGGATAGCTTGAAGTGCTAGCGTCTGTACATAGTTGTACAATTTAAAAGCCGCCTTAACCATTCGACCGTAACAGATTAGAGATTTACAAAAACATTACAACATATTTAGAAGGTCATGTACATATATACAATAGTACATGTGTATATGTACTTATTATTGGTTTGTGAATGGTTAACGAACAGTTATAAACCAGAAATTAGACTAAATGGTTGTTTCATAGAGCTTACACTTCATTGGCGACGGGAATGCGATCCACGATAAAAAATCAACACGGTTTGTGTGGTTGGTAAATGCATGCCTGTCACGCCGCAGGTCGTGGGTTCGAATCCCACGCAGGACAGATATTTGTGTGCTCGTTAATGTCTGTTGGTCCTGGGTCTGGGTGAAATTATCTATATGTGTATCTATTTACAAAAGAAAAGCAGCATAGTGATATTATGTAGTATATCAGTTTTCTGATTTCTGCGTTTGCCAACTGTTTGGTGTCTTTAATTTATAATAGGGGGCGAAATTAAAAAAATATGTAATAGGTAAATACCTTGTTATTATTATGCTATAGACTAGGCCTAAAATCTAGTTTCTTTATAATATTGTATTAGACTACTGCTGCATTGTGAGAGCTTGATAATGAATGACAGTGTATGTTGATGTCCTGTCATTTCATTATTTTACAATAAACCGTTCAACATAGTCACATAATAACATCCTGGAAAAGTATTCACACACGGCCTTCTGATCCCAAACTTAAACAAGCCGGTACTATGGCAATTAGACAACTGATAAACATACTTATGTATTTCTAAGACATATTATAGATCAAGTACACCGAGACAGAAAAAATAATCGCAGTCATCACACAAAGATTGGTCCTGGGTGGGAATCGAACCCAGGACCTCTTCTCTTGATCACTAACCACTATAATGTATAATAAGTTATATAATAAGTTTAAAAGAGTTATGAAAGCTAAATTGTGTAGCAGGGCATATTACAAAATTTCTGATTATTTAAGTGACAAAAGTGCTTGGGTTTGAGTGGTTCTGAGTCAACACTCATGATTGTAATTAATCTTAAGTATATTTTATTTTAAAAAAGGATACCTACTGAGTTTTCTGGCAGTGTTTCTCAGTAGCTGCCACGTCATGCATTGCGAGGTGGGGTAAAAAAATTACGAATCCACATAAATGTATAAATTTTACGGAATAAATTATTTTTGACTTGACTTTTGACACTAGATCAACAGACCCATGCATTTCTGAAATAACGGTGTGACAGATAGACAAAGGAAGGGTAGTCGGGTCGTACGCTCTGGGTTCCGATTTGCCATTTTGGTACGCAACCCTAGTAAACTAGCTATTCATCTAAAAACAATTCACAATAGATGATGTAACGCTTGGTTTTCTGATGTTCAATTGTTTAGATTATTTTTCCCATATACAATAGAAAGTACAAAATAAGCAAATAATAGAATTAATTGCGTTACTTACTTACTTACTTATCGTATGGGCAGTGGTTACCCTAGTGTCAGAGTTGTTCAAGCCGCCCAGTAGGCCTCTGACATGGCTTAACGACTGTTGTCGAATCACTACAACCGGGACCGACAGCCGACAGCTTAACGTGCCACCGAAGCATGGAGATGCTCAGAAATTAAACCACTTTGGCGGTCACCCATCTATGGACTGGCCGCGAGCCTAGTTGCTTAACCTCGCCGATCACTTAAGGACCGGTGAGAGTATCTGGATTAAGTTTGGTGTAATAAAGAAATCGTGTAGGGGGAATTCCTGATATCAATTTCATAGTGATATAAATAAACTACTACCACCGAGATATAAATAAACTACTACTTGAGTATAATGACATGACGCTTGTACACATCTATACGCTTGTAAAGCGATGCAGTAATATTAACCACTACCCATACGATAAGAAGAAGAAGACATAATCCAGAAAAAGAAGGAAATTATAACTTGTTTAAAGTAACTTGTGTTTTTGCAAATTAGTATCTTCAGCAAACTGTCTATTAGTAACTTCAGAAACTGACCACCACATAATTTTGAGATCGTGATCTGGTGCAAAACGTAGGTAATATTATGTTAAATAGCTTTTAAGCCATATCTGGAGAAGTTGAATATACAAATCTTGTAGCAACTAGCTTAGAATTCCGTACGTTTAACCGTTTTTGCCAACTCTCCTTTTAGAATAACAGCTAACAAGACTGTATCTTTGTGGACTACCTAATTAATATGAAAATCTCGAAGATGCAGCGACAAAATATAATTTATTATTAGAATACTAGGAAATTCGAAAGACGTCCAGGGCTCGACAAAGGCCTCCCCTAAAGATGTCCATTGTAGTAACTAGCTTAGAATTCCGTACGTTTAACCGTTTTTGCCAACTCTCCTTTTAGAATATCAGCTAAAAAGACTATATCTTTGGTGTTTATGCAGCTGGTTTCTCCGGTTGGAATTCCCTTGTTGTTCACAACACGTTCTAGAAGTCGGCGGGATTAACATAGACTTGTACTTGAATTATACTTGGTCAATAAAATATAATAAAAGCATTCCGGCTATGTGCGTACGTTTCTGTAATAAGTAACCAAATAATCTAAATAGAAACTACATTGCAGGTTACTTGGAATTAAACCATTTGAATGGTTAAATGAAAATAACCTCTACATTGTATGGGGCAATTCAGTAGAAGTAGATAAAGTTTTCATAGCACAGAAGAAGTGTATTAGACCACTGTGGGGTTAGTTTCTTGGACAGTTGGAAACCTTTATTTAATAAATATAAAATTCTTCCTTTACCCCGTATATAACATTTTGGTACCATGTCTAGACATAAAGACAAAATTAAATTACCTAGAATAAGACTAGAGATTTAAAAATTCATATTGCATGGCAATCAAAATATATAATAACCTTCCATTACATATTAAAAAAATGACATTACCTCAATTTAGGCAGAGTTTGTTTAATTTCCTGAAAGATAAATATTTATATATATGATATATAAAACTAAGGAATATCTAGAATATTAGTCGAAATAATAATGTAAATTAATAGATTAAGTTTCAAAACTATATGTATATTTGCACGACCTCTGGTCAGAATATGTCGGATATAAACCTTTTGATTAACATCTTTTGTACCATATTTGAGCAAATAAAGATTTGTTTTGATTTATAGCATTAATGAATTCCTGGAACTGAAATTTTGCATGTCTTTGTTTTTTAAGCAAAACATGTACGGTCTCAATCTATTTTATAACAGCTCTATATACCATGTTTCTGGCAAACAAATAGGTACATACATGACTATGACTACACTTGCTATTTCAGGATTCAGTCCTGTATTCTCGTTGCTGAGTCCATCCATTATGATTTGACTCAATTGTTTAGAGAGTAGCAGGTAGCTAGGTTAATTGTGTAAGTAAAGTAATCAGGTTGTAATCGCATCACAACTCCATATAATTTTAACCCAAACATTGGCCTGGCATTGTAATCATTAGGTATGTACCTATTGTAAAAACAGGGCTTGTACGCACGGCTACATATCAAGCTATACATTTCCAATATAAGCTGACCTGTCATTGCATGCAATCCTATACAACGAGAGATCAGCTTATACTGGAAATGTATAGCTTGATGTGTAGCCGTGTGCACCATCTGACACAAAAGGCCGGTCTTATTCCATAGGATGGCTAACTTTAAAATAGGTTAAAATAACCTAATAATGCCAGAAAATTTATTAGTTATCATAATTGGTAATAAAATAAAATTAAAGTATCGTTGTAACAGTCGGTCACATCAATATATGCATGATCATAACAGATTTAAATTATGTATTCATAGTATTTTAGATAATTAGATATACACCTGCAAAGTGTAGGTCTACTCCTACTTAATACTTGTTATCTACTTTATCTGTTTCTTATAATCTCTCTCCTTTTACTGAACTTGTTACACCTTTTACCAGTTTTCATTTCATACAACTCCTGTCCATCCTAAGGTTGTCTGTAAGAAATCGCAGCTAGCGATAAGACCGCCCTTTGTACATTATCATGCTACTATTAATGTTCTATTTTGTTATTTATTTGGTGTACAATAAAGAGTATTGTAATCTATTGTATTTCTAAATAAAAACATATTTACTGCAAGGTAAGTATGTACTTAAATTTTTTGCTGACACTCAGCGTTTCGCGTCGATTCAATCGGAATATTAAGCGCCAAATTTTTCTAAATATACCTTCTTCGTGCGCTTAAACTTGCCCATGTTTATAGGGCAATACAGTAATTGAGATTAAATGTCACTATAATTTTATTATAACACTTGTTTACTTAAAATAAAAGAAAATATTGGCGTTTCGATGCCCGAACACTAAAAGCGAATGAATGAAGATTCCGACCGGTGGCGTGGCGCGGTAAGGGCGCACCCCACCACCAGATGGGTCTTTTTCAATGTTGCAAGCTCTAAAAAAGTGTTCGGTGCCTAGTACATTGAAGTGTGGACTACCTAGTTAATATGAAAATCCCGAGGATGCAGCGACAAAATATAATTTATTATAAGAATACTAGGAAATTCGAAAGACGTCCAGGGCTGGACAAAGGCCTCCCCTAAAGATGTCCATTGTGGCTGATCTTGCGCTATCCGCATCCAGCGGCTTCCAGCGACTCATTACATCCACAGTCCAACTTGTTAATTTTATTACTTATCAGAAATAAATACTAAACATTTTGTACTGATGTACTCTTTCATTTTGTATACTTGCTTTTATTTACTTTTTACTATCTACATAAAATAAAATAAAGTCAAATAATAAATATATATATATATATATATATATATATATATATATATATATATATATATATATATATATAATAAATGCCGCGGGTTACGAACCACAATTTCCAGAGGCACTTATTGAAGTCTTCGCCTATATTTAACCATAACAGGGTTTCAACAACTGTGTCCAATACTATAATCAGATTAATTTAGTACTTCATGTGATATGATTAATTTATTAACAAGTGGTTTTACTGTATATCTTAGCGCTCGTCGAGTGAATAACATTGAAAAAATACCCAAGATAGATTATGTTGTAAATTATTCAAGGCAAATAGTTTCGTAGACATCAAAATACAAATTTTAATCGCTGGATAAATAATTCTTACTTATAGCCAGTTTTATAAGTATATGCGATGAGATGAGAATGAAAATTATTGTTGATTTCTAAATTATTTATTCTGAAGTGTGAATAAACCTCCTTTCCATGATGAAAGCCTTTTAATTCCTAAAAATATTATATTGTAGAATTTTATGTACAGCCACACTTAAGTTACATGTTAATATGTGTAACAGTACTTTGTTCTTCCTTGACGTTTTCTAGGGCCTAAATATCAGCTACGCTGCAGAACATCTTTATTTGCCGTGTCTGCTACGGCGTAGCACTATTATTTGAACATCACTGTTACGTCGTAGCACGTATGGTGCAGTAGCAGGAACAATCCAGTCTCCGCGTATATTAATAAAAAACAAAAGTCTACAAGATCTCACCTTAGTCATAAGTCCATGATCTGTCCACTATACCTACAAAAAAGAGTATCAAATAAACATTATGTAATAAAAAGTATACTGTCAGCCGTCCAGACAACGGTTCTCGTTGCAATAAAGTTAGATTGCGAAACGCTATTGGCTCTGGGCCAGGCGCTGACAAATAGCACACCTTCTCAGGGTTCCCAGATGTTGAGTATTCAATGTATTGAATCTACTTATTATTCTACTCGTGTAAGTGCCGCTGAAAGTATAATAAAACCTTTCTACATGTTGGGAAAATCATCGTGCTTATATTTCGTCTTATATGAAATTATTTAAGTGAGTTTTCCTAGAAGAACGTTAATCCGTAACAAATTTGTGCTAGATTAGAACCCAATGGCATAAGATGCTGCGACGAGACGGTCGGAAATCTGATTGTACAGACGCCAGCACATCAAGCTACCTCAATCTGTGAAATTTCCCCAATTGAAAGTGAACCTTATGCTTTTATGATAAAGTTGATATTCTATAAAAGAATTTTGACAGATTGGGGTAGCTGGATGTGCTGGCATCTGTACTTACGTTGTTGCCTTGTAGGTAAGGGAGCCCTGGTATTTTTTACCGACTTGAAATGGAGGATTGGTTCTCAGATTCTCTAGTTGATTGGTTTTTTTTATGTATATTACGCAATAGTAAGTTACCCGGACTGCTAAGCCAGAGTTCTTGAGTTCGATCCCCACTCAGGAGAAATCTTTGTGTGATGAACACAATTATTTGTTCTGTGTCCGGGTGTAGTTTATCTATAATATGTATGTAATTAGAAATACCTAACGTTTTTTAATGCACCCATTTTTATATTTCTTATTTTAAACGATATAGAGAACAGTTATGGGAAGGTTCTATATGGTGTTTTTTTTTTAATTTGTAATTGGTTGTTTGGATTTAGAACAGCAGTGATGTGTCAAATAATATTCATATTATTGATAAGAAATGAACTATTGCTAAGTTTTAAATGTCTAAATTGATTTTAATTTTATCAGTGAGGTAGTAAACACTAATTTGTTTTATTTTGCTCACTATTTTATATCTGTTTGTGAAGTCACGGAGAAAAGTAACTTAATATGAACAGTTACCAAATAACTCAACATTTTAAAGTACAGACGCCAGCACCTCAAGTTACCCCAATCTGTCAAATTGTCCCAATTGAAAGTGAACCTTAGGCTTATGTGATAAAGTTGAAAATCTATAAAAGAGATTTGACAGATTGGGGTAGCTGGATGTGCAAATACTGATAAGGTGACAACCCTACCACACAACGTTCCGGATTTAATATTACCGATGATTTCCAAATAATGCACATATCGCAAACATAGCTGTTATGGTTATAATATTATCCATAACTTAAATAAGTGGAAAATAACATTAATTGACCGGCCTGTTAGTATGGTTGGTAAATAAAATACGCTGCCTTTCACCTCGCAGTCGTCGTCGTGGGTTCGATTCCCACCCGGGACAGATATAAAATTTGTGTGCATGAACATGTCTGTCTGTCCTGAGTCTGGGTGTAAATTATATATATAAGTATGTATTTACAAAAGAAAAATAGTGCATGTAGTATAACAGTTATCTGGTTTCCATAGTACAAGCTCTGCTTAGTTTGGGATCAGATGGCATATCTCACACACGGCCTTAGATAATTACACCGAGACTCAGGACAAACAGACATGTTCATGCACACAAATATCTGTCCTCGGTGGGAATCGAACCCACCACCTCCAGAGTGAAAAGCAAGTTTTTTCCAACCCCGCCAACAGGCCCGTGAATAAGTGACAGATGTCTTACTTAATTATCGTATGGGCAGTGGTTACACTAGTGTCTGAGTTTTCAAGCCGCCCAGTAGGCCTCTGACATGGCTTAACGACTGTTGTCTAATGGCTGCAACCGGGACCGACAGCTTAACATCCCCACCGAAGCACGGAGACTCTTAGAAATTAAACTTCTTTGGCGGTCACCCATCTATGGACTGACCGCGAGCCTAGTTGCTCAACCTCGCCGATCTATTACAGACCGGTGAAAGCATCTGGCTATGAGCTCCTCAGTGACAGCTGTTTACGTAATCTCTATTTATAACTCATTAATACATTATTACAGCAAAGTGGGTACTTGTAGATTAAGTAGATATGATTCCAAAAACACTCAGTATGTAATTATTTTGTTATTTGATTATATGTTCTTCACTATTTTAGTATAATAAGTAATAGATGACCGCACGTGTGGGGCAGCGGCTAAGACAGTCGCCCCGCCGTTTCATGTCGCGGGTACGAGTCCCGCGCTGGACAACTATTTGTGTGACCCATAAATAGTTGTTCTGAGTCTGGATGTAATTTGTGTCCGTCTATTATATGTTTGTAAACACCGCGACACAGGGACTAGATTCCCTAGTGGGGGCGTTGTCTTTTATAAGTTTTGAACTTTATCACAAAAGCATAAAGTTCACTTTCAATTGGAGAAATTTTACAGATTGGGGTAGCTTGATATTTACGCACGGCCATCTAACCAGATAACTGATATATTACATATACCACTTTTCTTTTGTAAGAAACTTTTGGGAATTTATTGGGAATCGAACCCACGACCTACGTCATAAAAGGAAAGCATTTACCAATCATTCCAACCGGCCCGTCAAATAATTAAAATTAATAATATTCAGTAATATTTTTTAAACTAAACTAAAGTATAGTATATGAAATCACCTTCCAAACGTGAAGGATACTTTATTCGTCTCTCGTGACCTAGCCTATTCATCGAGAATTTGCATCAGAATCCAATAAAAATGCAACTTTACGTATCGGTTAGAACTACAAAGAAAATAAGTCGAAACCAAGTCAAGGGCATAGGTACAGTCGGCTCCACATATCAGTGTACAATTGAAAACATCATGTACCTGTGTAATCTTTATCTCAGTTCTATAATTGGATAGCCAGATGCTCTCACCGGCCAGCAAGTGATTGGCGAGGTAAAACAATTAGGCTCACGCTCAGTCCATAGATGTGTGACCGGCAAAGTGGTTTAATTTCTGAGCGTCTCCGTGCTTCGGAGGGTACGTTGTCGGTCTCGGTTTTAGCCATTATGCTACAGTCGTTAATCCATGTAAAAGACCTATTGGGCGGCTTGAACAGCTCTGACAGTTGGGTAACCACTGCCCATTCGATAAGTTAGTAAGGCATTGGTACATTCGACTCCACTTCAGCATGTTTTCTTAAAAATAGTAATAACACAAGGTGTTACATAAATAGTCTAGTAAAAATAGTAAGCGTTATCTACCCATAAATCTGAACAAATTAAATAAACCATGGGGCCCAAACGCACATTTAGTATTTCGCGAAATCGCTAGAAGATTGATCGACGCTTCCCATGACTAGAGGGCTGGCTTGTTCTTGGGTCAGAAGGTCAGCGTTGCCATCCAGCGTGGCAATCCGGTCAGTCTTCTGGGCACATTTCCCATCTGTGATGCAGTGGGATTCTTCGACGCATAAAATGTATTAATTAAATTATAAAACGTAGTATGTTATATACAAATAATATTTGCACTCCTTATACAAATTCAGCAAAACTACTAACAAACAGCAAAATATTCAGACAACTTATCGTTATTAATTTATGAGAAATCAACATTTTCTTTTTTGAACCTAGCATGTCATTCAGTTTCATAGAAGGGAAACGGACGGTCATATCAGGTAGCCACTGTATATGCCGAGCCTTCTTTTCAGAAAAAAAATCTATTGGAATAGCTGAAAACAAAAGTCATTGGAGTCAGTAGTAATATGGAGATATTACCTTAAATCGGTCTCGTGTGGCGACTACGAACCAGATGAAGCAGTGTGGGGAGGCCCCCCACAAGATGGGCCGATGATCTTGTGAGGGTCGCTGGAAGTCGCTGGATGGCAATTGTGGAGATCTTTGGGGGAGGCCTTTGTCCAGCAGTGGGCGTTTTCGGCTGATATCATGATAATGATGACTTTAAAACGGGATGAACAGAAATCCCGGGGTCAATAGAGACGGGAACATAATTTTACTGATGTATTTACTTTGTACCTTTGTCTAATTAACCCGGGTTTTCTGTTACCTAGTTTAATTTTAATGAAACAAACTTACTTATATAAATTACAACCTGCTATAACAAATGGCTTGGGGTTATTACACCACTAAAGAGTACATCGATGCGAAAGACGTCTGGCCCTCACTACCCACCTGCACATTGCTCGCTGGAGATCTTGGAGCCATATAGACATGACTGATCTGTTGAGTTACATGAACATGTAATATGATTGCTATTATATACTTAATTTAAAATTATTGACTCTGTCTCAAAATGAATAATGTTATTGTTTCGAAGTTTTACTTTTGTATACCTACCTAAATATAGTCTAAAATAATAATCATTCAGACAACTGATCGAGCCAATATTGTGTTTGCCTACTAAATAATTACTTTAAGTGGACCAAATTTCGTGTTCATGCCCGCTTGAGTATGTTTCGCCGGACCGTCCCAACTGGGTCGTGTCGAAACCGGTAGTAGATGAACCCAGTGAGTTTGTTTCGCTGGGTCTTCTCAGTTGGGGCGCATTGGTTCCGGTAGTAGCATTAAAGCGCGGCCGTCGTTATTAACACAAGTTCCGCCATAATAATAATACCTTAAGATAGACAGAACGCTTCAGACAATATGTAGTAAAAATATAGCTACAACTATAAATTTTGATAATTAAACTTAAACATAATCTCTTTGACAATAATTTAATACACGCTAGCTAAATATCAATGCTATTATAAAATAAATTTTATAATATAAATGTTTTCGTACAATCCGTGTACCTAAATATCTATGTAATTAGAAATAATAATGTAAACATAAATATATTACTACAAACAAGCGCTTTTTAAAGTCTACGTGACTAAAAATATTTTTTATTTATTTATTTACAACCCGATTTAAAATAACGAATAAAAAAACGGTCAGGAAACGCTAACGCAGTATAAACCGCGTAACACAAAAATTATATAAGTAAGTAGTAGCATTAAGTACCGTCTCCTATTTTCGTGTTACGCGTTATCCAGCGTTTCCTAACTGATTTTGTTATTTTTTAATTCGATATATTTAAAATTATTCTTTGATTTGGAAGTTAAACACGTAAATCAAATGAGTGTTCTGAGATTCTATGCTGTAAAATAGGTTGAGAATTTTCTTACTCAACTGTACCTATAATGAATATTAAAAATAAATGGCGGCGAATGTTACTCTACTAGTATTCAATTCAGCACAGTGTGGTTGTTACTTTTAGTGTAATGTGCTGTATGAACAACGTACGTAGAGCAGCCTTAATATCGCTTCGACTTTAGGGCTGGCAATAACGGCTACTCGAGACCGCCAAAATTGCCACTTGAAACCAGATATCAGGGAGTCAGTAACTGCCACTACTATAGGTACGTGTGCACTACAATAGGCTACATATCAAGCTATAAATTTCCAGTATAAGCTGATCTCGCTTTGTATAGGATTTACATACGATAATAGATCAGCTTAGATTGGAATAGTATTGCTTGATATATAGCCGTGTGTACCGTTGCGACTTTCAAATGGAAAGAGAAAGGTTGTTTGAGGCAGTTGTATAAAATTATTTACGGTGATGGATTGTGGCACCCGAAGGTTTTTTAATTTAGGTGTGAAATAAATAGTAAAATTGTAATAGAATAATAATAATAATATCCTGGAACATTATTCTACGGGCCATCTGATCCCAAACTAAGCAGGACTTGTACTATGGAATCCAGATAACTGATATACTAGATACATATACTACTTTTCTTTTGTAAATACATATTTATATAGATAATTTACACCCAGACTCAGGACAAACAGACATGTTCATGCACACAAATATCTGTCCCGGGTGGGAATCGAACCCACGACCTGCGTGAAAGGCAGCGTATTTACCAACCACGCCATCAGGCAGCCTGGGACATTATTCCCACACGGCCATCTGATCCCAAACTAAACAGAGCTTGTACTATAGAAACCAGGTAACTGATATACTACATATAGTACTTTTCTTTTGTAAATACAAACTTAGATAAAGATAATAGTGTCGTTAATGAGCTAAATTTGTCTATGAAACTGAATAAAGCATATTAACATGCAAAATATACGAAAAAGTGCTTAATTCCTATAGAAGAATAGCGAAAATATTCGTAATTCACAAACTAGGTTGGGCGAATTCGTTTAGCGGATTGACTACACTTTATTACTGTTTCGATGGTACTGTGTGGTTGATGGCAACGAATATTATCACACTAATATTATAAAGGCGAAAGTTAAACGGCTGGAGCGATTTTATTAAAATTTGGTATGGAATTAAATGACACCCTGGATGTTAATCTAATAAAAGGCTATAAATTATAAAGTTAAAAGCGGGTAAAACCGCGGGGAACAGCTAGTATAACAATAAACATCTTGGGAAAACTACCACACTGCTATCTGATCCTAAACTAGCCAGAACTTGTACAATGTAAATACATACATATTATAGAGATAGATAAATTTCACCGATTCACAAAACACGTTGGTTACTCTGCTCTGCACATATCTACACTACTCGCGTCGACCCATAGCAGGTATACATAGCACGCATCCAAAACACTCATCCATAGCACGCATCCGTAGCACACATCCTTAGCACGCATCCTTCCATATAAAAAAAACATATCTTAGTTGAATAATATTATTATTTCGACGGTCACCGTAGCCTAGTTGGTAGTGCTCCTGCCTACGAAGCTGGTGGTCCTGGGTTCGAATCCCGGTAAGTGCAAATATTTGTGTGATAAGCACGAATATTTGTTTCTGAGTCATGGATGTTTTCTATGTATTTAAGTATTTATCTTTCTATATAAGTATGTATATCGTCACCTGGTACCCATAGTGCAAGCTTTGCTTAGTTTGGGGGTAGGGTGAACTGTGTGAAATTGTAAAAAAAATATATATATGTATGTTGGTGGATATCAAACGCATCCATAGCAACGTAGCATAGCACATATCTGGTGGAAAGACACCCTTATGACGCCACCTGTTACGCGTGATTGAGTAGAAGCCATTGACGTGTTTATCTGTGTTCAATTTTGATGCCCCAGTATCGTATGTTGTATAAAATAAATAAAAATAAAATAAAAAAGGTTTTTATTCACGTAGACTTTAAAAAAGCGCTTGTAAATAGTCAGAACATGTTTGTAGTAATATAGTTGTATACATTATTATTTCTAGTAACGTAGATATTAGATTAAGATTAAGAAGTACTTTATTTCTCATAAGAATTACAATAAATTCACTTACTGAGAAAATATACATAACTAAACATTAAAATTATGAGCATACAGAGCTATTGTTTACTTAATTTATACAATACAACTATCAAATAAATTTAGAAGTAGGTAAATATCTAAAAAATGTAATAAAATAAAACTCATCAGGTAGATAAAATAAGTACTATTGCACAAAATGTTTAGAGTTCAGGTTTGTATACACATATATTGCTTATATATATTTACATATTGTATATATATAATTTTAGTAGTTTTTTGAACCGTGACATGGTGTTAGCCTCTTTTATGGGTATTGGTAATGTATTGTACATTTTGACGCCTTCAAATTCAATGTTCTTTTTACCGTAGTTTGTTCTAGGTGGACGTGTTATTAGGTAATTTGAATTTCTTAATTTAATTTTTTGCGATGTTCGCTTTTTGGCGAAACTTAGACTAGTATGTATACTCTTGTTGAGAATTTTATGTATTAGTATACAGGTATAATATGCATACGTTTGAGTTATATTCATGATCTTTGTTTCCTCGTAAATCTTTTGTGTTGGTGTTCTAAATTTATAATTGAATAACACTTTTATTAATTTGTTCTGTGATTTTTGTATTACGTCTAAGTTCGTTTTGGCTGCGGTTCCCCAGATTTCTACTAAGTAGTCAATGTGCGGTTTAATTAAAGAATTATATATTATGTATTTAACTTTTCTAGGCAGGCACTTTCTTATAGAAATTAGAGATCCTGTTAATGATGTAAGCTTGGATTTAATTTTTTCTATTTGTGCCTTCCAATTCAATTGCTGGTCAAGAATAAGGCCTAGATATTGTTCTTTTGTTTTCCTATTAATTAATTGGTTATTTATCTTTAGTTCTATGTTATCACTTATTTTTTTATTTTTTGGTGCGAATATTACAAAGTTTGTTTTAGCAGTGTTTATCGTTAATAAATTGGATAAGAACCAGTCATTTAGAAGGTTTAGATCGTTTTGGATGACAGGTATCAGGATTTCGACTGAGTTTCCGAAGTAAAAAAGGGTCGTATCATCTGCATAGAGCGATATATCTCCATTTAAGCCGATTTGGGATATATTATTTATGTATATTAGAAATAATAGTGGTCCTAATATTGATCCCTGGGGGACACCGTATGTTATAGATTTAGGTGAGCTCTGATGTTGACCTATTTTTACAATTTGCTTCCGTGATTGTAAGTATGATTTAAGAATATCTAAGCATTTGTCTTTAATACCTATGCTGGATAATTTTTGGAGTAATAAAATAGGACTTATAGTATCGAAAGCTTTTTTTAAGTCGATAAATACTCCTAATGCGATTTGTTTTTGATCTATTTTATTTTTTATTTTTGTAATTAGATCAATAGTTGCTGATAGTGTATTTGATTGGGGTCGAAAACCATATTGTTTGCCGTACAAAAACTTTTTTGATTTTAAAAATGCTTCTAAGCGTATGTAAATTACTTTTTCAAAAATTTTTGATATGACAGGAAGAACTGAAACCGGACGGTAGTTAGAGGGATCAAATCTGGTGCCGCACTTAAAAATCGGAACAACTTTTGCGATTTTCTGACTATCCGGGAAAATGCCACATTCTAAGCACATGTTAATGCATGATGTTAGGTTACAAGCAATTAGATTTTTAATACATTGAATGGATTTTGTATTAATGCCATCGATACCTGATCCAGTATTAGGGT
Organism: Pseudoips prasinana; assembly: GCA_951640165.1. Lineage (NCBI taxonomy): Eukaryota > Metazoa > Arthropoda > Insecta > Lepidoptera > Nolidae > Pseudoips > Pseudoips prasinana. Next base: position 16,062,576 of record OX621254.1, read on the forward strand.
CCAAACCGTCTATAATTTTAATAATTTCATCCGTGTTTGTCGGCGTAAAGCACCGAAGCTCTATTCCATCACTTGTTTCAGGTAGTATGTGTTTTTGAGATCCTTTATACATGTCTGGGATGGCCTGTGCTAGAGATGAACCAATATTTAGGTACACATTGTATGAAAACATTTATAAAATTTATTTTAGCTAGCTCGTATCAAGTTATTCTCAAGAGATTATGTTTAATTATCTAGTTTAAGTCTAATATTTTTACTACATATTGTCAATGGTTCTGTCTATATTAAGGTATTCTTATGACGGACCTTGTGTTAATAACGACGGTCGCGCTTTAATGCTACCACCGAATCCAATGCGCCCCTGCCATAAATATATGAATATTGCACAATAATCGCCTACTTTTTTGTGGTGACAGGTAGCGTAATCAACTAGGATAATTAAATAATGACATTTATTCAGCACTTGGGTATTTACATACACTTGTACTTGTCAAGCTCACAATGTATTACATAAACACAGGTTAAAAACGGTAATTGAAGCAACAAAATATTATGAATTAGTCCGTCCGTGCGGTCTGTTTCGTCACATATATTTTTAATATCCTTAAATAAATAATAAATAGCAAGTTTCTAAGCTATAATTGTTACATTTAGCAATAGTATATTAAAATTAAAGGATTGAAAACAACGAGCAGTTGGATAGCGCAAAAGGCTCTCAACCAGTAGCTTAATTTAAACGACTAATACCCGAGGGCACCCCTATGGGGTTCGGGCCACAGCTCAGGCGGCCGCTGATTATAATATATATATATATATATATATATATATATATATATATAGTAAGTAATAATAATAATATATAATACGTAATAATATTTGCCATAATGTTAAGATTAGATAATAAGCAAACACTTATCTAATCTTAACAATATGGCAAATATTATTACTTGCCATATTGTTACGTAATGAAAGTTGTTTTTATAACTTTCGTAATAAATACAATTCATAATAAATAACTTTCAAAATAAATAACATTTATCACACTAATATTATAAAGGCGAAAGTTTGTGAGTGTGTACCTATGTTTGTTACTTCTTCGCGTCTAAACGGCTAGGACAGACACCATGGTCTACACATAGGCTGTAATTTATAAAGTTTATCGCGGGTAAATCCGCGGGGCACAGCTAGAATTTATATAATAGTTGAGATTTGATTATTTCATAAACTTATTTAACTTATACAATTGTCCTTTGATATAATATGTAGATATATATAATCCGATTTAGTATTTACATACTCATAAAAGTGAGCATGTAAAGCCGTTGGTCCTGTACCTGAACTCTTTCCGGTCGTGTCGCTACGCGTCCCATCGGATCATGAGAGTGATGGAATAGAAAGTGCCCCTGTGTTTGCGCACACACTTGTGCACTATAATATGTCCTGCGCAATTGGCTAGTCTCCATTAAGACTGGCCGCCGTGGTCGAAATTCGGTCGGGAGGACATCATCACTCATAAAAGTACCTACGCAACACCATGCGCCCCACTTCTACAAATGTTTAACTTTTAGCCTAACAGAAACCATTCCATATGTGTTGATACATTTGAGTGGCCGAATACCGAAAATAAATTCGGAAAACGAACATTTACAGCCAACGTAAAAAAAAACAGTAAAACGAACCTAGAAAAGTAAAACACAAATCAAAATTGTATAGAAAATAATACTTTTACTCCGACTCCGCACAGAAATTGTTGTACATTTTTATGTGTAGCCTTCGTTCAACCAGATTTCATTTCACACAAACTGTTACCATTCATATTTCACGAGAATTTCTGGATTTAATAGGAAAGCAGACACGCTGCGACGGGCGTGCTAACTTTAAAATTGCTTCCCATTCAGAGATACTATCCCGTGTTGAACAATGGACGAAGATATTGTATGAATTAAGCGTGAATATAACAAAGCATTGTGGTGGAATCTTTATATTATGCTTCTGTTATAGTTTTATTTAATTTTGATTGGGGTGCCAGCCAGTTGTTCTCACCAGTCCGTCGAAGTTAAGCATCTAGGCACGCGGTCAGTTCATAGATAATAATAATAATAAAATCGTAGGAAAGTCAAAACTATACACTGAATATTTTTTGAAAAGGATACTTGGGGCATGATCTACAATCAATATCGAAGCCAAAAATATAGTTTTTAGAATTTTTGTCTGTTTATCTGTTTGTCTGTACGTATGTCCGGGCTAAACTCAAAAAGTACTGCATGGATTTAATTCAAATTTTGCATTAATATTACGAAGAGATCAGGTCAACACATAGGCTACATATTATCACGCTATCACCTATGGGGGAGGAGTTGTGATAATTTATAAAATTTAACGCGGGTAAAACCGCGGGGCACAGCTAGTAGATAATAATACCCAGGGACATTATTTACACACGGCCATCTGATCCCAAACTTAGCAGAGCTTGTACTATGGAAACCAGATAAACTGATACTGATGTACTACTTTTCTTTTGTAAATACATACTTATATAGATAAATTATACTCAGACTCAGGACAAACGAACATGTTCATGCACACACATATCTGTCCTGGGCAAGCGCCAGCCACGCCCACAAATAGATAGATGGCCGTGGTTAATTTCTGAGCACCTCCGTGCTACGGAGGTCACGTTTAGCTGTCGATCCCGGATTAGTTATCAGATAACACTTGTAAGAGGCCTATCATTGAATAACTCTAACACTAGGGTAACCAGTGAATATAAGTATGGTACGACGACCGTCGTGGCTCACTTGGTAGTAAACCTGTCTTCTCTCATCTATATAAGTATGTAATAGGTCTTTACCTATGAAATTGCCGTTTTGTATGAAAAAATTTAAACTAATTTTTTTCATGAATTTTTTTATTTGTATTAATCGAAGTAATCATCCATGCAATCAATGCATCTTTGCCATCGCAGTGGCAGTTTATTGATGCCCTTCTTAAAGAAATCAGCTGGACGGGAGGCAACAAATTCTTCAAAGGCATTTTGTACTGCCTCTCGGGTATTGAATTTTTTTCCCGCCAAGAAGTTATCCAAATTCTGGAAAAAGTAGTAGTCTGTAGGCGCAAGGTCTGGTGAGTAGGGCGGATGACGGAGAGCTTCCAACCCCAGTTCTTGCAACTTGGAGACCGTCTGCTGTGCAGTATGAGGTCGCGCGTTGTCGTGCAGGAGCAGCGGAGACGAGCGATTGACCAATGCTGGTTGGAGATGCGCCAGCTTCTCCATCATTGTGCTCAGTTCTTCACAGTACACATCTGCAGTAATGCTCACCCCGTTTGGTAAGAAGCTGTGATGAATCACACCGGCGCTAGACCACCAAACAGTGACCATCACTTTTCTAGGGGTAAGTTTTCGTTTAGGGCATTGTCTAGGTGCTGAACCAGGATCCAACCAACTTGCTGAGCGCTTGCGGTTATCAAACAGAATCCATTTTTCATCGCAGGTAACAGTGCGGTTCAAAATTCCTTCATTTGTGTGTCTGTTGAGCAGTGCAAGGCACGTCTCGACGCGTACTTCGCGCTGGCGATCATTGAGTTCGTGGGGCACCCATTTGTCAAGCTTTTTTACCTTGCCAATTTGACGCAAATGGACCAATATTGTTTTGACGCTAACGTCGAAAGCTGCTGCTAATTCAGCCGTAGATTGTGTATCATCAGCTTCCACAACCGCCTTTAATTCGTCATTGTCGACCAAAGTCTTCGGACGACCGCGAGGTTCATTTTTCAGGTCGAAATTTCCAGAACGTAAGCGAGCAAACCAATAACAGGTGGTGCGTTGGTTTGTAGTGTTAGCTCCGTAAACGTCGTTGATGTTGCGTGCCGCTTGTGCCGCGTTGCTGCCACGACGGTACTCATATTCCATAATTACTCGAATTTTTAACGTATCCATGATGACGAAAAAGATTGAAATGCGATGAAAATGTAACACTAATCAATAAAGAAATGACTACTTTTGGAAAAAAGAATCCATGTTTTTAAAATAAAATTAATTTGAAATTAGAATTCTTAGCCAAACAAAAATTATTTTGATTTGAAATGGCCAGTACTGCAGAACGGCAATTTCATAGGTAAAGACCTAATATATCGTCGCCTGGTACACATAGTACAAGCTTTGCTTAGTTTGGGGCTAGGATGATCTGTGTGACATTGTCCCCAGATATTATTATTATTCTTTGTATGTAACTGTCGACTGTAAAGCACACTAATCGGAATCGTAACGTAAACGACTCGCCTCGGGACAAGCTCACCGTAAGCGCGGCGTCGCCTAGCTGGAACTTCAGTATAAAAATAGACAGTAGGGAAACTACCTACAAACGGTCGAAACGGCACACTCACACAAACATGCGCATCGACAAGACACTAAGCGGTTGTCGAGGTGCTGTCAGTAGTGAGTGCCGCGTCAAAACGAGTGGTCGCGTATAAGTTTATCACCGCAATCTTTTTAAAAATCCACGTGTGTATTGCGTATATACGGCTGTTTGAACTCGGATTCATCAAAACGGGAGCTTTCGTATTTTAACCGTCCCGCTGAATTATAAAACAAATGTGTTTTAATAAAAAAAAATTGGTATCTAAAACATTAAGTTACAACCTTACAGCTTCAAGTTACAACCTTAGAGCGTAGGTAATTATTTCATATGGCTTAGTTACCTTACTGATCATATTTATACTGTGCCACAACCGAGGCGTCGCCTAGGCGTAGCACAGCATAAATATGGACAGTATGGAAACTAAGCCTAGTAGATTAAATGATTACCTACGCTCTATGGAAGCTACAGGGTTGTAATTTTTTTTTAATGTTTTGATATTGTTTTTCTTTTTCGTTACAAAATATTTGTTTTAAATATTGAATTGGCTTGTATTGGTTTCCGTCCCTTAATCCGACTCACCTTGCAACGCTAGCAAAAAATTAAGTGTGCAGCCTTTTTACCAAAATATCTGGCCGAACTGTCTGATCTGTCCGCCTTTTCCGTTTTAAGACATAGTAATCTTAACTATAGCTATATTTATATGGTTTTCGTTGTCCACAGGCGGTGTCAGATGAAATGCTGGTAGAACTAAAGGCGTGTTTCATGGAAGCTTACGATGACAATCAAGATGGAAAGATTGACATACGAGAGGTGAGAACACTTGAATCAATACTTACTTCACAATTATTAGCTCGCATTTCTAAAATGAGACTACATCAGTACCTTCAAACTTTCCTACCGCATCATGTGAAGCAAATTATCCTTTTATGCAGAGGTTCTAGGTCTGTCGTGATTAGTGATAGAAATAATGTAATTATAAAGAACACATGAAGAAAGTGTCTTCCCCTTAACAAATATGACTAATAAAAGTTGGTGGACTGATTCTTAAAATTAATTATGCTTATGAAGAATATTTTTTTTATAAATTAGTTTAAAAGTAGTTAAAGTTAATATCAAATTACTTATTAGTCTCTAGACTATATTGTAATACATAAATAAAAACCAGCCAAGTGCGAGTTGGACTCGCGCACGAAGGGTTCCGTACCATTATCTATAAACGTGTGCAAAAAATTCACGTTTGTTGTATGGGGGCTCCCATACAACAAATATGATTTTTTTTATTATATAATATATTCTTTTACATATTTAGTTTATTTTTAGTATCTATATTCGTTGTTTTAGCGGCAACCGAAATACATCATCTGTGAAAATTTCAACTGTCTAACTATCACGGTTCATGAGATACAGCCTGGTGACAGACGGACATACAGACAGCCAGCGAAGTCTTAGTAATAGGGTCCCCTTTCACCCTTTGGGTACGGAATCCTAAAAATACTATATTTGGTAATTCATTAAAAAATAAAAAAAATAGAGGTCCCTTAACCGCTTAAACAAGGATTACTTCAAAATTAGATCGCTCTTCTAAAATGAGACTAGTTCGGTACCTTCACACCGCATCATCATATTCTCCTTTCCTTTAATCAGAGCCAGGTTTCTTAACCGGTTAAAAACGCTTGATCTAGTAACGTACCTAGACATAGGTCTCTCGCCCTCTTCATATATAGATATAAACGCTTAAGTGGTTTAATTTCGGAAAGTGTATGTGCTTCGGAGAACGTATTATGCCGTCGATTCTATATCTGACGACCAGTAGTCAAATCATGTCTAAAACTTAATAAAAGACTTGAATAACTTTTATTATACCCACGAGAATAGAAAACCAAATAAATCTCATTTACTGCTGCTGTGCGGAGTTAAGGCGGGAGTTACAATATTATCCGCGTAAAGCAAGATTAGGGCTCCTGTGAAATTACAGTGCAGACGCGCGGCGTCCCTATGGATCAGTTGACTTCCTACTTAGATCAAAAATTACCATTTTTTTTTAAATATTATAGCAAGACAATCGATCAAGTGGGTGACCTGCTGCTGGTAAGCGATCACCGCCGCCCATGGACACTCACAACACCAGAGGAGCCGCAAGTGCGTTGCTGGCCTTTAAGAAAGGAATAGGCTCGCTTCTTGAAGGTTACCATGTCATACCGAACTGGAAATACCTCCGCAGTTGATTGATTCCACAGAGTTGTAGTGCGTGGTAAAAAGATTTTTGTGAAACGCACGGTGGTGGATGGCCATTCATCCAGGATAAGGTTGAAATTTCCTCTTATGGCGAGAGGCTCAGTGGCGGAATGTGGTGTATGCCTTTATTATACTTATAAAATGCACGAACACTTCGTGGGATCAATTAACTGCGTAGTTCAACATAGTAACCTTCGAGAAGCGAACCTATTCCTTTCTCAAAGACTGGGAACCCACTTGTGGCTCCTGTGGAGTTGCGAGTATCCATGGGCGGCGGTTATCACTTACCTGATGTTATCTAGCTGTGATATATATTATTATGAGGGCAGGTAGACATATTAAAAATGATTGAAATTGTATCGTAAAAAAAATGTGAGCCGTCACGGGACGCCTGGCAGATGTGAAACATCGACATTATTTTGTAAAAGTAATATGCAGAAAAGAACATATTGTCATAGTAACTAAATATGTCATAATGATAAAATAAAAAGTAGATTGCGCATGCGTCACGGCATGCGTCGCCACGCCAGAAATCTGTTTTACGTGCGGCTATAGATGTTTCACATCAAAATTCTTAGGTGTAAGATTGTTTACAATACAATTTCAATCGTCATCGATTTCCTAGTCTAGCACTTACTGCAGGAGGTAATGTTAACTACTATATGTGTTTATACCTACTACGCGGCGATGATTACTTTAATCAGTTTTTTGTCGTTACAGCTGGCACAACTGCTTCCCATGGAGGAGAATTTCCTTTTGCTCTTTAGGTTCGACAACCCTTTGGAATCCAGCGTGGAATTTATGAAGGTGGGTAGTTTTCTTTTTTACATATTTTCTTTGTCTTCTTATATTTATTTAGCAGAGAAGTGTCTGTTTGGGATGTTAAAATAAATGGTTCCCTATATCGTGCAGTCTTGATGCCCCGAAATTTATTTGGAAAAACATACTTGGCATAATTTTCTTTAAAGGTATAATATATTTAAGGTATCTGTAACAAACATTTAATATAATTATTATTTGGGAGAATGTTTTTTCATAATTTACAATGGCATGCGAATCTCATGAGATTCGCAGGCGAACCAAAGTAACCGACATAGCCCGAAGAATTGTCAAGCTGAAGTGGCAGTGTATACTGTACAGTGCACATAGCTCGTAGAGAAGACGGCCGCTGGGTTAGAAATATTCTCGAGTGGCGACCACGAACCGGAAGACGCAGCATAGGTAGGCCGTCTACTGCCTACAAATTGGACCGATGATCTTGTGAGAGACGCTGGAAGTCGAGGGATGGGGATTACGCAAGGCCGGCAATTGTAAAGATCTTCGGGGGAGGCCTTTGTCCAGCAGTGGACGTCTATCGGCTGATATAATGACAACGGCGTACTTTTAACTTTTGGCACGGCAAAATTTTACATTATGTCGTTTTGGCATAACTTTTATTTAGAGCGACGAATGTGTAAAAACATCCTTATTTACAGATATGGCGGGAGTATGACACGGACGGTAGTGGATACATCGAAGCCGATGAACTGAAGGTAAACAGAGGGTGTTAGCATATAACACTCTAAATACTAACTGATATGTTATTCAATACTTAAGTATATAGGTATTTTTTCCATAAATTTCAGCAAAAGACGTTTTTCTTTTTTGTTTGCAATTTAAAAAAAAAACTTGTGTGTACTTATGTACACGCGTTAGAAGTTATACTTCTTAATATACAACTTGAACATAGTTATCAATTTTCATACCACCTAGAACTAACTTCATGCTGTTATTTTTACGATGCGCGCGCAGATGCGCATCGTAAAAATTCACTGTCATACCACCTAGAACTAACTTCATGCTGTTAATTTTTTTGGTGTCGGTATGCGCGCGCATCGTAAAAATTCACTCTCATCATTTTTCTCCATCGCGCCAAAAGAAGTATAACTTCAAAAATGGATAGGTCTAATTAATAAATATCTTGGCACAGCTATGGCACTGTCATCTAATCCCAAAATACGTACAGCATGTACCAGTGCAACCAGACCACAACAATATATTTATATATATTTATTACTTATATATTTCTAAATATTATAGGTAAATTACACCCAGACACAGAACTATTAATCGTGCTCATCACACGAAGATTTGGCTTGGTTGGGGATCGAACCCACGACCTCTGGCTTAGCAGTCTGGGTCACAGACCACTAGACCAACAAGCCAGTTGCTAATAAAAGTAATGTCAATGTAAACCTTATTCGGAGAGTGAAAGGACAAGTTGACTGTATTATCACTATGAAAAAAAAAATAAACAAAAAGGAATTTTATATGGCTAGGTGCCGTATACAATTAATTTAATTTTTTATCATAAAGAAAAGCGCTAGAAGAATGCCTTTTTAGCCAAATCTCCAACTTCTTCTAACCTTACCGCCCAGTTCCAGCCTTCTGCAATTGTTCTTTTTACTTTCACAAGATTAAAGAAATATTCCATGGAAGAGTTTGCAAGATTTCTAATAAAGTTGATATGTAGAGTTAACAACGGATATTATATCAATTCATCAGTTTCAAAAACAATAAGTAGACTATTGAGTTTTATATACTATGTTCTAGAAAAGCGCAGGCAGTGGTCATATGAACCACTGATAGTATTTTTTGTTATTAGGTGTACCTATACACCTAATAACAAATTTTGCGACTAGTCATAAAAAAATATATAATAATTGTATAAAATTATGATCGGGAATATCTTCAGCCGAAAAGTACATGTTCCAGACGATCTTTAAGTGGAACATAATTTCACAGAATAATTTTAATTTACAGAATTTCCTTCGAGATTTACTGAAGGAAGCAAAGAAAATAAACGACGTATCAGAAGATAAGCTCATTGAATATACGGATACTATGGTAGGTATTACTGGGTACAGTGGACAGCATTATCCAACCTTATATGATGCCAATGCCAGCAATTCAGTACATACTTTTGGATTCGTAAGTCACTACAGTGAGGAATTTCACCGACACGAGAAAAATTGCTCTTAAATTTTGTGATGCAAATGTATGTTTGTATTCACACATCATCAAATGGCGTTTGAAACTGCCACTGCCAACTAGGCGACGCTACACATAACCGCTTATGTCAATATGAATGACAGATGTCAAATTGACAACCAGATATTTGAGATTTAGAAACCTGTTATTAATATTAAACCTGTTGTTAATACATAACCAGCAATAGCGGTGGTAGTTTTATTAACAATTTAAAAATAAATGTTTATTCTTTTTACAGCTCCAAGTTTTTGATTCAAACAAGGACGGCAGATTACAACTATCGGAAATGGCCAAGTAAGTTTAAAATGCTCCACATGTAATGTAATGGTTATTTTTTTTTATATATAGTAAGGTTATATACCTTCATATTTCACCATTCTGACTGTCCGAAAAGATATCAACATTAACAAAGTACAATATATATTGTGGACTTTGCGTTCACTGTTGTGGACAGAGCTTCAGAAGGAAGACAGAAGGTCTATACTAGAATTGCAAGGACGGAAGGAGCTTAATTTCCCCATGAAACTAAATAACGTGTTCATTAATTTGCAAAAAACACGATAAATATATTAACTCCTTCCTTAAGTTCAAGAGCTGAGAAGTTTAATTTATGAAATTCATCAATTTCAGTGCCTAAATTATATTTTACATATCTTTCACATAGCTGAGTAGCTCCGTTCAGCTATTCAATTTTAACGAGTGTTAAAATTGCAAAATATTTACACCAGTTTATCATTGACCTATATGTATTCTACTAGACGCACAATCCCATATTGAGAATTTGCTCACCGAGTTGCAGCGCCCGCGTTGCAACTCAGTAAGCGATTTTGGCCACCGCGCGCGCGCCCCTCACCTCGCGCACAGCCGGACTGGGACAGAGTTTTCATTCGAAACAGTGTGTCTAGTTATACATATAAGTCAATGCAGTATATAGATGCTTTCATCGCGTAAGTGATCGGCGAGGTTAAGCAAGTAGGCTCGCGGTCAAACCGTAGATGGGTGACCGACAAAGTGATAATTTCTGAGCATCTCCGTGCTTCGGAGGGCACGTTAAGCTGTCGGTCCCGGCTGTAGTCGTTAGATGATGTTAGACTTATCGTATGGGCAGTGGTTCCCTAGTGTCAGAGTTGTTCTAGCCGCCCAGTGAGCCTCTGCCTCGATATAGCTTTGCATATTCTTAACTAGCTGTGCCCCGCGGTTTTACCCGCGTTAAATTTTATAAATTATAACAGCTCCTCCCCCGTAGGTGATAGCGTGATAATATGCAACCTATATGTTGACCCAACCTCTTAGTAATATTCATGCAAAATTTGAAGTAAATCCATGCAGTAATTTTTGAGTTTATCCCGGACATACATACAGACAAACAGACACACAGACAAAAATTCTAAAAACTATATTTTTGGCTTCGACTTCGAATGTAGATCACGCCCCAAGTATCCTTTTTTAAAAATATACCATGTACAGTTTTGACCTTTCTACGATTTTATTATATGTATAGATTGGAACACGTTGCATTAAATAGGATGAATTCTCAAATAAAAAATAAATTAATTCAACGCCTCGCAAAAAAGAGAAAATTTCTATCCTATTAGCTACTGGTTGAGTGCCTTAGCCTTCTACGCTAGCCAACAGCTCGTTGTCTTGAATTTTTTAAGTTTAATATATTAGTACTAAATTAAAAAAAACTAATGCTTAGTAATTTGTTAGGCATTTAAAAAAATATTTGCAATAAAACAGACCGTACGAACGAACTACTTAATTCATTTTTTTTGTTATTTCATACTGTATTCGACTATGATAATAATAATAAAGTTATTTATTAAAGTAACCTAAGACTCAAAATTTTTAGTAATACATAAGACTTATTCAATGTTAGTAAAAATATAGCTAAGATTTTGTTTAGTGGAATACATGAATCCCTGATGAGCCCATTCCGTGAGAAAGAGCGCAGCAGTGATTCATGTATAGGCAGTCAAATCTGCCTGCGATCATGGCCAGAATGCTGCTAGAGTGGACCAGAATCCTGCTCACCAGGGATGCACACTGTTTGCGCATTGTGGCGTAGAACCAGTCCACTCTGGCTTCAGCAAACATGCCCGATGCGCTACAGAAACGTGGCAGACCCAACAGCACCCTGAACGCGTTGTTGTATTGGAAACGAAGAGCGTTGTAAGATTTTTGAGTATATTTACCCCACAAGGAGCACGTGTAGAATGCGGAGCAATATTCTCTAAAAATAGTGATTTTTACTGTCCTTGAACACCGTGCAAACCTGCGAGCTAACATGTTCGCTCTCACTGTCAACGCCCTTCGTTCCCTTTCCAAGTCATCATCGTCTTTGAGGCCAGGGGTCAAATGATGACCTAGGTATTTAAAAGAATAAACCCGTTTCAGCGGGGTTCCATAGAGAGGAATAGATGGCATTGTATTCGAGCTTTTACCCCTGGACTCAAAAACCATGATTTGACTTTTATTTACATTGTAAACAAGCCTATGCCTTTTGGCGTACTTTTCACAAATGGTTACTAGCTTACGTAGGCTACAAGGCGAAGCACTCAGAAGTGCTTGATCATCAGCATATGATACGTTATTTATACAAACACCAGCAATGTGACACCCGACTCTAGCTCCGCTGAGCTCGGTGATCAACTCATTCATCAACTATGTTTATGTTCACAAAGCATTATGTATTTCTAATTACGTAAATGGTAATAAACTTTCGGCAACTCTTGATTTGGGACTATTCCGTGGCCCCGGATGAAATTCAAAGCCCTGATATTGGACTCCACTGATTCGTGTCCAATAAACTTTTATATAAATTTAATTAACTCGGCTCGGATCATTCGCATGAGATTAAATCGACATTCTATCCAAACCTCGTTACAATGTAGCTTAAATAAAGCGAGTTTTGATAGAACATCGATTTTCTTGTTTATTCTTTTACGGCAACGTTGGGTCTGTTCGTATTGTAATTAAGTAGCTGTACAACGTACGCTGGATTTAGAAGGACGCATGTTTTTAATTCATATGTGCCCGTTTTTGCTAGCAACCGTTATTTGTTTGCAAATATATTCTGGTACCCTAAACCGGCGAGCATGTATGAAGAATATAATGTCAGTAAACGAAGCGAAAGAGATGTGCAAGGATCGTGACAAATGGAAGTCCGTTGTCTCTGCCTACCCCTCTGGTAAACAGGCGTGAGTCTATGTATGTATGTACTAGCTGTGCCCCGCGGTTTTACCCGCGTTAAATTTTATAAATTATCACAGCTCCTCCCCCGTAGGTGATAGCGTGATAATATGTAGCCTATATGTTGACCCGACCTCTCAGTAACATTCATGCAAAATTTGAAGTAAATCCATGCAGTACTTTTTGAGTTTAGCCCGGACATACATACAGACAAACAGACACACAGACAAAAATTCTAAAAACAATATTTTTGGCTTTGATATCGATTATAGAACACGCCCCAAGTATCCTTTTTCAAAAATATTCAAAGTACAGTTTTGACTTTCCTACGATTTTATATACTGATTTTAAGCAGTTTTAGGTAATATAAAAGAACATATTAAAAAAATCCTGACAAGATCCTTTGGAAACCGCTGTGAAAAGAAAAATTGTATAAGATTTAAAAAATACCTAGAAATAAAAAGTACCTGTGGCGTTTCTACCCAATCCCGTCCAAAATACCAAAATGTACCAAACCAACGAATAATTGTAATAAATAATCATTAAGGTATTTGAACGATATCTACCAGAATGCAACCATCAACGCATCTGATATCGTTTCTGGCATGGTAGGTTTAAACACTCTAGAATTACGCCGAAAATGTGCTCTAATGCCCTATTTTATCTACTGCTTAATGGAAAAATAGATAACCATCTACGTTGTCCCGTTGTTCCCTATTTGTCCCGAATCATTATATTAAATTACCCTCGCATCGGTTGTTGTCTGCACCACAGGTATGGACATGCACTGCTCAATACGCTCCCAATAGCCAAGCTGTAGGCCAGCTTAATTGCCTTATTATCAGTGAACCAGATGCTGATATTTTTTATAATAATTAGAATGTTATTTAATGATGTGTAATTAATTCTCAATAATAATAATGTTTGATGTTCCTATGTAATAGTTCATGATTTGGTTTCATATATAAATAAATAAACGCAAAACGCATTTTAAGATATGCCCTGGCCTTTAAACCGTGCCAAAAGGCAGACGCCATTGTTTAACTATTAGACATGATGAAGTATAGCGCTGGACGTATTAAATGATTTAACAGCTCAGCTTTATCTAACATAGACAAGATTTTTTTTATTGAAACCACGTTTTAATTTTTGGTCGTTTACGGTTTAATAAATATGGCCGCCACTTGTATGGAAGCTTTTAGCTTATTGAATGTTTCATAAAAGCCACCGTAATGGTTTCATGCTGCAAAAAGAGTATTCAGGTTAATGTTAACGGTTTTAAGCATATTTATACATGTATTACAAAACTGATGTAATTATTGTTAGTTGTGTTACCCTAAAACATATATCTTATGCACATTTCAAACACTAAACAAATTTAGTATCATCATCATATTATTACGTAAAGCAAAAACTTTGTAGCTCTTTTCACAAAAATTGCGCGGACGGAGGAGAATGAAATTTGGAGGAGTTAAAGTTCTAATCGTAATAGGCATTAGAAGTAAACTGTTTTCTGTATATGTATGTATAAAAAAGACACTATCATCAACTTCAACTCTTATTTGTGGCACTTGTGGGTTCACCACCACAATTCCGCCAATGTCAAGTTATGATAGCCAACAAACGAAGGAAAATATTAATCGGTAATAAATGAGTTATAATATTTTGAGTTTAAGTAGATGAGTAGACCGACGTCGAATCAGCAACAAACAAAATAGACACACATAGACATTATCATACTTATGACCCACTGACAAACTGAGAAGAGATGACAATCCGAGTGTCAAAACTGAGTCTACAGTCTTTGACAATAGAACCTTAATGGTCGAATTTGAGCAAGTCCGATCTCTAGTCTATTATATATTTAGCGTCCGAGACGACATATTATTTCAACTATTCAAGACAGATAAGCACATAATGGAAACCACAAGCGTCCTCCATGACCCTTATCCATTCGTATCGATAATGCGAATGCCCTCCCTGATCTTCAACCGGACGAGAGGCTACCCGTCGCTTGTAACCGCCCTGAGTCGAGTTTCGAAAGGGGTACCCTCTGGGGCGAGTTACTTAGTTTGAAATTTTGTATTGCTAGACGGCTTGAGCTTCTATTGTCTGGGAAAACTATTAAAACCTCCGAGAACAACTATAAACGTCATGCAAAAAAATTTATTATATGTGTATATTATGATGATGACTAATAATTCGTTACCCATAACGGAACACAGAAGTCCACATCGCTACTCTTTTATTTGAGATTGGGCCTAGTGGATTCTACCACCAAGTGTGCTGGGTATCATCGCCTTTCATAACACGCATTGATTTTCAGCGTGTGGCGAGAAAATAGTCATAGTAAAGGGTTATTCATTAAGAGCACAAGAACTTTCCATATGATCTAAACTAGGCCACAAAAAATATCATCGTCTGATATTGGTCGCTACTAACAGTATAACTTGCAACGCCCGGACGTACCTACATTTTAACAATTTATACGCGTAGTTGAAACGGGTAGCGTTCCATACTAAAATGTGACCACTAAATACATTAAATATGTATGCCAATCCAAATTTGACAGCTTTCACTTTAAAAATATGGCCTGTATGCAAAGTTCGTACGTCTCTATTGAAGAGCCCTTTATTCATTACACTCTTAAAAAGGCCGCTCTAATATAATAATTCGTATTTTTCGTAGATTGTTGCTAGCAATTATTATTTGTAACACTTTAGACTCATCTCGCTACTTTGTTATGATCTCGTGTTTCAGGCTACTTCCCGTCAAAGAAAACTTCCTGTGTAGACAAGTCTTCAAGGTGAGTGACACTTCATTTCCCGCCACTATTATACCATCCGCCATCTTGTCACGCACATAGATGATAAAGTAAAAAGCAACAACATTGTAGGAGTAAATCTTTATTGAATTAACTACCTTATAGATTTCCGATTTTTAGTGTGGAATTAATTAATAGTTTTAGATTTCTGGATTTATAACCGAATGTCAAAAATTTCAAATTATACTAATCTATTCAGTTTCACGCTTGTGCTTGCATATTGTCTATTACCCATCTTTTTTTTCTTATAAGGATTTCCAACACTAAAATTAAAATTGCTTTCATTACGTAGAATCAAAAGCGTTAGTGGATCATACAGCTCAAGGCATTTAGACGAATAAATAAACACCTATTATACGTTTAGTAAAATCAAAACAGATTGTAAACAATATAGTATATAAAAGCTAAATACCACAGCTGAAAGTGTTGGAAATCGAACATTATAGTCATTTTTATTTTTTAATATTTTCTTTTATCAAGTTTTGCCGAAATATATTTAGATAAGCACCATACTTCCTTTCCTCTTTGGTTCTGCTTATATACAATAAAACAGAAAATAAAATTGCAATTAAATAACCTTACCTCCATACATAACATCGCCTAGCATAATTATCCTTATCCATTTATACCAGGAGCCCAACTCATATGATGTCTATTTATTTAAATATATTTACACCATACATGCTAAATATATATTATATTTTCCCTGTAGACATTTAATATATCACTTGTAACTACTGGTAGCCGCTGGAAGCATGCTGTCATGATACCTGTCAGTTAAGAATATTTTACGTCGATATTGCTCAAAATTAACGTAACAATTCTGAGCTATGAATGGGTCACATGACAGTATTATTCCAACGACTCCATCTTAGTTATTTACATACAACGCTTAACATTCATGTTTAGCATACTTAAACGCAAATAATATATACAATTAAATAATGATGTATTGCTGACTAGTCAACAGATATCCTAACATTTAAACATACGAACTTTCATATTGACAATATCAGTAAGAAATACAGAGAGACACAACACTAGTTTGATAGGATTATTGACAATCTGGGTCATAATTGACAATCAATTATGCAAGTAAAACATTTCCTATACTTACATGCATAAGGGATTTTTTTACCTTATTCTCCAACTGACAAGTCTAAAGATTTTAGAATCAGTGGACGGACATAGATTTTGTCTTGCTAATACGCATGCAAACTAACCATTTTGATGACTCTATTGATCTATGATCTATTGCATAAATAATTTAAACTAAATAATACTTTCTCCGACGATTTTGAAATAATTCTATCAATTTTGTATTTTCCTCGACTCAACTAATTTAATTCAATGGTATTACATCTCTTTCTATTATGGCTTCTTTGAACTGTCAAACGTCTTACTTACAACTGTCATACGAATATAACGTTTATAGGTGTTAGTAGTAAGAGGCAAAAATAAATGGTTATACTTAATTATAACTTTTTTTAAATAATGAAATTGAATAAAATTTTTTATTGTTTAATTCGTGGGTAGATTTTACTCCCTAAGTATCGTCGTTCAAATGATTTTAAGCGTTGTATACACAGTAGCCATAACGATCATCGCATTTTACATGAATACTATATGTACAAACCATGCGATTAATTTGAAAGGTGTGTTATATACAATTTTCTGAGGAATACATAGAATTAAATTACTAGTTACTTTACTATTTACAGACTTACTAGTAATTTCGAATAATAGAGCTCCAGTACCAAATCATTGAATAGTTGTAGATAAATATAAACACTAAAAATAATGATTAAAAAGATTTTTAATATGTTAGCACGTTACCTTTTATTTGTTTGCCTGTCTGTCTGTCTGTCCTAACACTAACGCTTGTCTGCACTCCGCACTCATAGGAGGGCATAGAGGTGAGTCCTCACTGTTTTTGCTTGATAACCAAAGAGAATATAGATGTATTCTCATACTCACAAAAAATTTGGAAGAATAAGGTTACGTACGTGCATTATTATTCTTTATTTTTTAAAGCTAATCAATGTCATAAAATAAGGTCACGCACGAGCATTATGTTTTCTTTATTTTTTAAATCGAATCAATGTCATAAAATTGTCAAAATGAGGTGACATCGGTCGGAAAATTATATCACCGGGTACCATTCTATCAAAAAAATGTTAGAAAATACTTTTTCCTATATATATATAATATTTTTTAAGTTGGCGTCTATATTTGTGTATGAGATTACATCTTTACATTGGTATTTGTAAATAATTTAACGAATTGTAATAGGGTTTCCTAATATATTCATTAGCTGTTATGCATACCTTATTACACTGGCAATATAGAGGGTATTGGTAATGAGTGCCCACATTCCAAAAAGGTTATACAGAATTGTTTGTGAATTACACCAAAATGAAAATATTTTAACATTATTCGCTATGCAAAACGTAAATCTAAGCTTAAAACTGGGTAATCATAAACTTAATCGTCCTGCGGGCACCCCTACCAATGCGGGGTAGTCTCAATTAAGCTACGAGCGATACTCGTGTGGTACTACTAGGACTGATACTACGGGGATAGAGGTTGGCCGACGTCATTGTTTCTAAACACATGGCCGACTGTCATGGTGACAGTTGCATGAGAAAGGTCATATCATATCTTCGAGCATTTTTGTCTAAATGATCGAAGTATCATATAGATAACATGCTCTTTTTGAGTTTAAAATAGTTGAGGTCTACAAAGAGTTTGTTTGAATTTGCAGAGTTCCGAACAAAATGATTATAATCATTTTGTTTGGAACTCTGCATATCTTGTCTCTTGTCTTATAAAAATTCTGAATAGTAACTATTAATAAAAGCCGGCCAAGTGCGATTCGGACTCGCCCATGAAGGGTTCCGCAGCAGCAAGTATTTCAGTTGAATGAATGAAAGGTAAATTGCGGTTTACGATTAATGACGCATTAAAAAAACTACTTACTAGATCTCGTTCAAACCAATTTTCGTTGTTAGCTTACATGGTAATGTACATCATATATATTTTTTAGTTTTATCATTCTCTTATTTTAGAAGTTACAGGGGGGAGGACACTCATTTTTCCACTTTGGAAGTGTCTCTCGCGCAAACTATTCAGTTTAGAAAAAAATGATATTAGGAAACTCAATATCATTTTTGAAGACCTATCCATAAATACCCCACATGTATGGGTACGGTGTTTTTTTTTTTTTATTTCAGTTCTATGTATGGGGAACCCCCATAATTATTATTCTTTTTCTATTTTAGTGTGAAAATCCTAATACTGTTCACAGAATACATCTACTTACCAAGTTTCAATAGTACAGCTCTTATAGTTTCGGAAAAAAATGGCTGTGACATACGGACGGACAGACAGACAGACATGACGAATCTATAAGGGTTCCGTTTTATGCCATTTGGCTACGGAACCCTAAAAACCATGTGTAGCGCAGCACACTTGGCTGTTATGATCTTTTCATGGCAGCCAAATTAATGAATCTTATAATAATAATTTTTTATTACGAATATGAATGTCAGTTTTTATTGTGATAACTAGCCTAGATTGTTTTCAATATATTTAACTTTTCTTTACCTTTATGATGATGATTGATGATTTTAACAAACTCGAATAGAAGGTGGTAAACTTAACGTGCAGAAAAAGCGCCATCTTTTATTTCTAACTGAAAATAGGTAAAACAACAAAGGCATCATGGTTATCGCATAAGAAATACTTGATTATAGGTTCGTCATTGGCTGGAAAGAAAATATATTCCCATACCAGCCAATGGGTAATAAGATTGAAATCCTTATACTTCTTTTTAATAGGGCTGTTGAAAACTACAGTTCCCACTACAATTAAATAGTTTCGGCACTTTTGATATCATGAAGAGGCAACACGACGATTACCACCTTGGCAGTGACGTAATTTAAATTATTCATTAATATTTGTACTTAAACCTTCACAAAAATAATTAATGCATATAGATGTAAGGATAGCTCAATAGAGATAGCGTGTAAATTCACTTCACATCTCTATAGATATATAAGTTAAATTAAAATAACCTGATGCTAAAAGAATATCCTGAAAGGCACAGGTACGGCAGACGATACATATCTTTTTGTATTACCTATGTACTTGAATAAGGCATCTATATACGAAGCAATATTCGCAAACTTTATTCCAGCGGGATATTTTCATCAAAAGCAGCTTTGGTTTTTTAATCTTGATAGGTAAGTACTGTTACATAGACTCTGTTTATGGAAAAACTTAGCCGGATATTTTTTATTCATAAACGGGCCGCCGCACCGTCACCGCGTATAATTACACTGTGATATTACTTTCCTACTCTAAGCTTACAAAGTTTTATTTTTTACATCGATGTTTAGATATTCCCTGTAGAATGTTAGACAATTTTAATTTCCTAATTTGAAAGATACATATTAAAATGCGATAATAACAAATAAACTGATACATAAAGTAAATCATCATCATCATCATATCAACCGAAAGACGTCCACTGCTTGACAAAGGCCTCCCACATAAAGCAAAAATCTTTCATAATTCATAAAGGTCAAAAGTTAAATATATATAAATAAATCAATTCCGAATGGACCACCGCTTTATGTTAACGGCGGCGATTATCAGAATATCACGAGGTGATTAGAGATAGAAACTACTACTATACTTATTTAAATTCTTTTCCCTTTTTTTTAATTACCGTGTTCAAATTTTATTTACACAGTTTTACGGGGCTTTTTCAATGGTTGAACCTTTATGTGATGCATCAATCATATAATATCAAATAATTTGTTCATACGCAATATGGTGGTCTAGGAATGCTCAGTCAAACAGGCAGATTATACTTATTGACAAATAATTTCTTCCTACGACTTTTAGATTCCAATTTTAGATATGGTTAAAAAACAATTTGAGTTGAGCATTGTTAGTATATTTCAACATTGTCTTCGATGTAGCTTAATCAATTATAATTTTAACATCCACATGGTTGCAAAACTAAAATGTAGCGCTCGCCGAGAGAGCTGTACGTAAAAGTGCAGAAACAATTTAAAAATGCAACTCAACTGAAGCAATATACTTCAACTTTGTGTATGAGTATACAACTAGAAAGTGCTGTAAACAAAGTCAATTTTATAGTCGGTGTCGTGTAATGCAAAACGCAATGCATGTGGGGCGTCAACTCATCATTTCTGGTTAGGTTTAAAACTTACTGCCTCAACACCAGCACATCCAGCTACCCCAATATGTCAAATTTCTTTTATAGATTTTCA
Organism: Pseudoips prasinana; assembly: GCA_951640165.1. NCBI lineage: Eukaryota > Metazoa > Arthropoda > Insecta > Lepidoptera > Nolidae > Pseudoips > Pseudoips prasinana. The sequence goes on from OX621254.1 coordinate 16,083,518, forward strand.
ACTTTATCACATTAGCATAAGGTTCACTCACTTCAATTGCGGCAATTTGACAGATTGGGGTAGCGTGATGTGCTGGCGTCTGTACATCGTTTTAAATAGTATGTGATATTGAATGTGCCAAACGCAGCTGCAAGATACGGTAATCCTATTCCTCTTACCTTAGTATCAACTAACTATAGACGGAAAGCATACCTGTGGCGAAAGAGCAGAATATAAAGAAGTGTGAATTTAAAAAAAAACGTAACGCTAGGCCAGAGGCTACTTAGTGACGTATTTTAGGTCATAACTACTTTTTATTGGCTTTTGTCGTTTATTGTATCATTATCTTTGTTATATGTTGGACTTAATATAATAAAATAAAATATTTAAGGTATGCATAACATCACTTTGCAGAATACTAGAAAATAAATTCACTTAGATACATTTGGTGACTAACAGATATTGAAAACTGATGGTCAATATTTAATTAGTTTTATGTTCAGATTAAAATCTTCAATAATCCTATACTACGTAAATGTTAAATTATTGTGTATTAGTATTTTTTAAACGTTTCAGCTCTGTCGTCAAAACTATGTAACAATGTTGGCACCCACCGTGGAACTAAACTACTTTAATTGTAATGTTTTTATGTCAACAGGGAGCGACAAAGCTTACAAAGGATGACATTGAAAGGGTCTTCTCGTTATATGACAGGGTAAGGAATATACTGGTTGGTTGTTTTGTTTGTACATATCTTGATAGTTTTGAGGCCATCATGCGACAAAGAACAGCATCCCTGCTACGTAGAATTCGTGGGAGCACCAATAGCATTCTTCAGGTAATTTCTGAAAAATTGGACAGCCCTTTCCTGATGCACTGGACCCGTATGCATAGTGGCGGAGCTAGTGCAGCAGGACGGTTCTTAAATTAAATTAAATTTTTAAATTATGATTACTAACATATTCTAAGTACTGTAATACTAACACTATATGGATTTTATATCTGAAATAAATGAATAATAATAATATCTGAAATAAAGTTTTTATTTTGTCTAAAATCGGTAATTAATTCCAAAGATAAAAAGAAGTTAATGTATTTTTTTCAGATTACCCCTATATGGTTTTAGACAACCAAACTAGTTATGTTCTATCTATATCGACCTTAAAAAAAACTTATAAGCCAATAATAAATCGGAATTTGTTACATCCATTAAAATTTAATATGAAATTGATCGTACCCTTCTTTTTCTTTCTTTTTTTTTTGTGTACGTGTGTTACGAGATTTTTCCGTTGCGTTGAACCTATTTCGATGTTTCGATTTTTTGACAATAGGGAATGCTTTTGGAATGATCCTATATAAAAAAATGTATTTTTACTTTTTTATTGTTATTTAAAAAGGAATCGAATTGGAAAATTTAAATATACCGTTATAGGATCTCCATTCAGTTGTGACTAGTGGTCCATGCAAAGGCAAAAACGATAAGTTTAAGTCATTTACAAAAGTGTATGTGTGCAATAAATGTTGGTCTTCAATATTTCTCTCTTTTACCTTTTTAAGGCTAAGCGACTATTCTGAAACTAACCTAATTTAAGTTTGGCAATGTAACAACGGTTTTCACTGTGACAATCTAACTTTCAGGATAACAATGGCTCAATTGAGAACGAAGAACTTCGAGGATTTCTCAAGGATTTATTAGAATTAGTTAAAAAGGTTTGTACTCCGAATTGACTTTCGTTTTCGCTTTTAAGTTGGAAGAACTTTAACTTACCTATTGTAGTTTGGTAATTGAATTAGACGCGACATTGTTTTTATTTTTGTATAGGATTACTTAATACTCGAAGAAAAATTTGGGCAAAAGTAGGTTCTAATACATTTTATAAAGTAGTTCTACATCCATTGTCCATATTACTGCTCCTTACACCAGCGTATAAAGTTGGCAATCGTTTCCAGCAATCCACACCCTTTAACTGTTGGGATTGATTTAGAGCACGTCGTATTTATCGACATAAACGTGGAGCGGGTTGGATATTATTTAATGATACGTGGCAGTCCACGCGGCACTTTTTTCGTCATATTCTTTTTGCCTCGGCGAAATATGGCTTCAACAAAGCTGTTGAAGCCATTATTTAAGTAGTAAGTAGTATTAAGACTAAGTAGTCTTAATACTACTTATTACTTAATACTCAGTCTTAACACCTAGATCTAACAACATGAAGCCCTATCGGTCCTATCTTTTGAGAGAGGAAAGGACCGCACGTATGTACTTATAAGATGTTCACTCTTGTTAGACTAAACCCATGTTGTATGTACATGTAAGACGTAGTCCATAAGAAAAGGATTGTAGTGAAGCGCCCATTAGTCATAAAAATAAAATAAACAGCACCTTCTTCACAATGTATGTAAATTCAAAATGTATAAGTCATGTCATTAAACATGTCCTAATTTAACAAGTCGCGGTGGATATGGAATCAAATTGATGTATTCAAGATGTTTCCTTAGTCGTGTAAAAGCATTAAAAGGTTTTGCTGATGTAATGTACTTTGCTTAAGGACTTTATATATTGGAACTATGATACTCTTTTCTTTGGCAAACAATCTCTTTCCTCATTAAATTCCCATCGTAGGATTGAGAAATAATTAAAATACTCTATACAAGTAGTAGATGTCGTAATTTAAGCAATTTGACTCAACTAATAAATATTCCTCTTGCTCATAAAATTAATGTTACTTTCCAGGATTACGACGCTCAAGACCTCCTAGAGTTTGAAGAAACAATACTGCAAGGCGTAGAATATAGCAGCGAGGGCAAAATAAGTAGGAAACAGCTCACGATGATTCTTTTAGCACTTGCCAAGCATCATCAAGAAGAAGAACCAGCAACTCCATAAGTATTTCTGAACGCAAACGCCACTCCGTCCCAATATCCGAACGAATTTGTAGCGTTGCAGCATTTTATTACTTTAGGCGCCATTTTGGATAGATACGTTTCTTTTCTAATTTGTCCCCAATTTTGTTTAATGAACCTACTTAATTATTGATGCTATTCATAAACATAATAAGCCAACTTTAACAAAGTATTATTATGGGATAAGTAGTAGTTCGTTGCTTAAGTGTTTTAGCCATAAACTCTTCAAGTCTTCACCATTAGGTACCTCATTCATAGATAAAAATCATTCTTCACGAATCGAAGTAAAAACCAAATTTAAAAAGAAGAGTGATTGAGATTGTTTATGGTCACTTGTGTCATAAATAGAGCTGGGATAAAATTCGATAAAAATTATGTGATAAGGTTGTTTTTCGCAGAATCAATTCGTCGATATTCAGATGACGAGCATTTGCTGTATTATGGTATGAGAATGTAGTTTTAAGGGACAGTGTAAATAATAATCAAAAATGTTACCTAATTGTTGTTTTTTGTGTATTTTTTGTATGTCAAGAACACGTATGTTATTATTGATAATAATGTAGCTAGTCAAAAACAAACTAATCTTACTATCCTAGTAATGTGTAAAACCGTATCAAATTAAAAATCTTTTCTTAATAACCTTTAACAATATCTCGTTAATTTATAGTACAAAGTCATAACATACCTTAGAAGTTAGAATAATATCAACTTTCAATTTACCTACCTTCAAAGAAGTTAAGTTGTTTTAAAACCTCTGAGGTTCGCATTCAATCTAATCTATGAATCAATTACTCAAATGTGACGATAAGCTTACCCCCAGACTTAGTTTAATTTCTTATTCGTTGCGATGCCCATTTTCAAACACTTCTATCTGTGGCTGCGAAATAAAATTTTGCGATACGACTGTCGTGTCAAGCGCCATAGAAGTTGATGACACGCCTTTTGTACCATCAGTCATGTACAGAAATGAGAAATGCCCTTCGTTTCCCTCACCACATACGAATAAAACGAATGGCACGCCTTTCGTGCCATCCGCAACGCATCGGTTACGAGATCTATATTTATTTCATTCCGGGACTTTAACTTAAACCTCGAATTCATGAACCGCACCTAAAGTCAAACATAATCTCAGAGTTAAGATTCACTCATAAATTCTTTTTTTCTGTTTTTCTCGCAATAGAACTATGTTCTATATATTTCTACTCTTAAGTTTAAACTATCAATCCAACTATGTATGAATTCTTGTGTAGGGTAAAAATTTGTTTACATTTTAGAATTTAAATAAAGCTTTAAATTGAAGAATAAATTTTTACTCTACTTAGGAATTATCAATAAAATAATAATAGATCGTCGTTTCTATAAATATATTTTTCTGTTAAGACGTTTACGGTTTACCGTTTTGTACAAAATACACGTAAAAATAGTGCATATTTTTAGTGAGACATTTATCTATTTTTCATCTAAATGCCAAATCATATGCCAAATATTTTAATTAGTTTCATACAATATCATACTATCTTGATTTAAATGAATGATAAAATTGAATCTAAAATTTCAATCGACACGTCAAAAACAGTCAAGTTTCTATATTTCATTATTATTCTATAAAAAAAATACCAAACATCATCTTGATTTACATTGGAATAATTAAAATCAAAATTATATATTTTGATACTGCAGTAAACCCGCGCATACGCTATTCAACATGACAGGCGATTGAAGACTGATGATAACGCTCGCACAAATCTGTAGTAATTGTCCGTTATTTATTATTTAATTTTAGAACATAAATATAAACAATTCAACTTTAAATAAAAAAAAAGTATTTGAATTATAAGTTTTTCATTATTCATGCTTTTCGATACGTAAAGCTATTAATTAAACAATATTCAGTTTCAAAAGGTTACTTTTTCTCGACAGTTAGTTAATTGAGCTGAGTGTAAACGAAGCTCTTTCTTAGACTATCCATGTAGTTCGTTCTCGGTCGTACTCCTGAATGACTGGGCCGATCTTCCCAATTTCTCTGACATGAGTGCATATATATATCTGATTTCATAACAATCGGACACGCCACCTAGGAATAATTACCGAAAATAACAAATGACAGATTGAAATCAATGTAAAAGTATAGACATCTGCTTATCTACACTAAGCTCAATATTTGAAAGCAGTAGAATGCCCTCCAGACCGAGTTTAAAATATAATACATGCAATAGAATTTACTGTTATTGTAATCTTGATAGAATACGAGATTACAACTTTACGCAGTGTAATTACAAGACGACCAAGATCTGTCATCCGTACTTAAGTAGTTGTATTAAAACTGAACTGTATTTAAACTGCAGCTTAAGCTCCGAAATGCTTGAGGAACTGACATGCAAATCAAATTCATTAACTTCCATATCAATAGTTTGTTCTGATATTTATTTACATCAAAACTGTATTATTTAATTTGACGCTATTGATGTACTTATATACTCAATGAATTATTATTGTACTGTACTGGCCACTAGAATCTGTGTCTAGTATAGACACGGTTTCCAGTAACTATGGGCAACCGCACAAAGCTGGTTTGGGCCTTCTATTTTCAATTTCCCATCGACGCCGCCGCTGCTGCGGATGTGTTTGGTATTATTTAACTTAGAGAGAAAGAGATAGCGATCCTGCCACGGTCACAGTTAAAATCAATCTCCGGCGTTGTTAATAAAATCAAATAACAAGTGCTCCATTTTAACTAATCGAGCTGAGATTAAACGAAGCTCTTTTTAGGCGATCCATGTACCTAGTTCCTTTTCGATCGTGCTCCATTTTAACAAACAATTTTATTTGTTGCTATAAGTGCTTTTCTTTATTTAAGCCCCTTGACCATTTGAATAGCCTGTACTGTACTTGGAAGTATTCTGTGAATCAAGTCAATCAAATTCTCTGCCCTACTTATTTCTACGGAAACAGACGCACCACCTAAATACGACACAGATTAAAAAGGTGATAAGATTTGTCTACATTAATAGTATATTATTAAAAAATACAGTGTAGTATCTACTATTTTCATAAACCATTTTGAAACAAACTAGTTTTAACATTACAAATTGTAGATTCAGATACCTGTTACATATCATTGCTTATTCTTTTGTTTAACTAAAAGTCTATTATAGAAATGACAATGTTTCATTTAGAATAAATTTAAACAATTAAATAATTCAGCATAGACTACATACCAAAAAAAAATTAAGCACAAGATTTGAAATTGACACGTCCGTCAATGGGTCCTCTAATTAAGTGACATTAGTGACAGTTTCACTTCTAAATGAAACAATGCCGTGGAAATATATTTTTGTTTCCACTCACAGTAGATAAGAATCTACAAATTCTATTTTATTAGAACATTTATCCCATAACATATATTTTATAATATAAAATTAATATATTTTAGTTGTGTTTTCCTAATCTAATTCGAAAAGAGAATTTTAGAGAAACTAAGTAGATACATAATGTTAAGATGTTAATAAGTGTGAAACGGCTAGTTTTCATATTAGCAAAACGCGGTCTATCAGTACACCTTTGAATAGCCATCTTTTAAGGACATCGGTACCTTAAAACTAGAATTTGACCGCGACATCTTTCACGTGGATATAAGTATTCTGGTGTTTCCTAGATTATGAACTATGTGTGTGCCAAGTTTCGTGCAAATCCATTGCAAGCTTCTAAGCGTGATCATAAAATACATACAATTTCCTGTATAATACCTACATGGGATTTAGTTAATCAGTGTCCAACCTTCGCATTGTTTGTTCAGAATTACTGAAACCATAAAACTCTCAGATCAAATAAAATATGAGATGAAACTATTTGACGTTAGAACGTAAGAAATTTGACGTAAAATGCTCTGAAGTTTAGGTACAGGTGTCATAATATCATTCTTACAGCGCCAACGGCGACGTATCAATTACGATTCTGTACAAGTAATTTGAAAGAAGCGCGCTAATTATCTAAAACCGTTCATTACATTATTAAGATAAAAATAGCTACTTATAATTTAAAATTCAAATTACCAATCGCTCAAAAGCAATTCAGTCTAATTCACAATTAAAACTTCTACTTCCACATGTCATCTTTCGACACCTACTTAAGGTAAAACTTTTATCTAAATAAGCACTTTAATCCTATTTCGTCCATTTTGTACTGTATAAAATCAAAATTTTAAAAAGTGCTAACTTAATCGTTAGGTAGATTTAATGTCCCTTTAGCTTTTCCTCTTAAAATCTGCGCTTACCTAAGTTCTCGGTGACACGGTGCGATTTATCCATTTTGAACTATAGCTAGGCAAATTTAAATTTACTCTATAGGGGCATAGAATATCATCACCCCATCCCATCCAGTGGGATGGCGTGGAAATCGACCGAGGGAATACCTACCAGATAACAAGCAGCAGCGTTTTTCTGTGAACTATGACCATCAAACTGCGATCGCCCTCGATGATCCCGCATTCTTTGGGAAGGCTTTTGTCCGAACGTGTGGCGTGGACGTACTTTGGCTAACATGATGATGATGAGAATGAAAAATATAATGTCATAAAATATTGATGAATACTATTTTCACAAATCTCACATGACTATATAGAGAAACCCTATCCGATCTGAATTGGGCAGTGTTTCTCTATACCTATATTCCGCCACAGATTCTCTGCCAGCAGAGGAAATTTTATCCATATCACCTGGATGAATGGTCGTCTACCACCACGCGTTTCGCAAAAAAGTTGTTACGGCTGGAAACACATTTATGTCATCTCTAATGTTGCGGGTGACCCGCTAGATCTCCTTGCCATTCTATAAAAAAAAGAACTTAATGGTAGCAAAAATTATCAGCTAATCAATAAAAAGAAAAGTTAACACACCGTATCACTGGACTTAAATCTCGTTGTTTAGATAGGCTGCTAAAAATTAAATGTGATAAATAAAGAGTATTTACACTCTAATAATAATAAAATTATAAACTCCAATTAAGCTCTAACTTTGTTAAAAATTAGACAGCTCTTTTGTTTTTATCAACTATTGAAACTTTGTGAATTTGAAAAATACCAAGACAAGTGAAGACACTCAACGATTTTCATATCTTTCTAAACTAATATAAAAAGAACTAAACAAGAACAGGAAGCCCTTAAACAAACAAAGCCAAGAAAATTAGGAGGTATACCTCCTAATACTCTTGGCTTCGGCTATATGGATTTAAATTAAATAAGACAAACAACTAATTATTTTTTTTGTGCAAGTGTTAAAGAATGCAATTCTGTATTAATGGCGAATTCTAATACAAAGAAGAGACTTGCAAGTCTAAAGTTATAAAAAACATACGTCTCTTAGAAAGAAACAGCATTAAAACAAGGGTCACCTGGAGTTGAAAAAGAAAACCTTCTGTGTTGTACAGATTTCAGAAGATTGTCTGGGTTTTCAGATTCTTGTCAGGATTTCGACCGACCTTTTAGACAATATGTATAACGGCTTCAAGATTTAGGTACAAGAAGATTTGAAATGCAAGAAGCTATGGGTCGAGATATCCTTACCTATTGCATCCATATTAAATCCAAAACACCGACCAATACATTTGAGCAAACATTAAGCAAAATTGTTGTTAAAGAATTTTAATGAGATCCTGTTTGTTGTTTATTTTTTTCTTCATAAGGTAACCTTTGGAAAGTTGTGTTTTAAATGTTTAAAGAAAATAATAATAAATTAATGACTTGAAATCATTAAATAAAAGTTTTATGAGTACGGTTACAACGGAATCGACGAAAATTAAGATTTAGCTTCAAATTCTCCTATCGTTTTTAAAAAAGAGCGTGTATTGAGTTATTTAAAAAAAAACAATATAATATACTTACCTACTCCTAAATATACTTAATTTGATGTTTCTCATAATATAAGAATTGTTTTGTTACGAATGAAATATTGTGATGTAAAATAGTATTTTATAAAAGTTTTCAAGGCTAGACAAATAAAAAAGTTTAAAGAGTTTTCAACGTTAAATCGAGAAGGGTATTTTACATAAATCCTTTTTTATTTCTCTAGTCGAAGCTTAAATCGATGTTAAATATTAAAATGAATATATTGTAGTTATTGTTGATATCCTGATTGTGTGTAGCGGCCTTTTGTGTCTTGTTTTAAAGATTAATGTTAAATCTATATGTATACTTTGTATTAATCGATCTAAAATCTGTGTTGTGATGGTATAACGTTTAGCTTTAACTGTGTACCATTGGGTTCATCATATTATTGTCTATGCTTTCATTACGATGTAAAAAACAAACAAAATTTACATTATATAATTTTCAACGTTCAACAAAATGCTATTTATACAGAATAGGTATTGTTAATGATTTAATTAATTAAATATGTAATTACAAAAGTATTACAATTCACATATTTCTTGCTTTGCTAGGAATGTACTTATTTAGAGAGGTAACTTCGATTGGGGACGTTTGGAAGACAATCCATATTATTGATGAATAATCAGCCCCTCAAGTTTGGATTCAAGCACGTCGCCGATTAGAATACCATCTCTAAATATGGACCCTAAACTCGTACATTTATTTAAAAAAAAAAAACAAGTTTTAATTTAGTCTATAGTTGCTCCTTTTAATTAAAAACCACTGAATAAGCACAATTATTAATCCATGGTAATATTTTAGACTTCTTTTTATTAAAATGAGAATACAGCTAATAAATAAAGCTAGTGTAACAAACACTAGTGACATTTAAATATTGAAATCAAACACAAGATATTATTTAGTGCCAATTGGATATCTTCTATATTTCACGATTAATCGACACCGTTTTATTTTTTATACGGTCGTTATTTGTCTGTTTAAAGGGAAGTCGGCGAATTTGTTCGTTAGATTCTATACAAAGTGTTTCCTTCGTCGTGTAAACTATATGACCTAATTTTCATAGATTGCCTTCTGTATCCCTCAGTAAATCATAGTTATTGTATAATAAAGATTATTTACGAACAGACATCAAAAGAAAGAAGTTCTCAAGTCAACTGTTACGTCTTTTTTATATGAGATTGCTCAAATCAAATTTTTTATTATTTATATAAACACATTAAAAAAATTATTTTCTAACCGATAGGAGATGTTTTCGGACTATTCCCATATAATTGATTCCAATCGCTTGTCTAGAAGTACTTACCTAAAGTTAATTTCAGTTTTATGATTTAAAACAGATTTATTTTAACATTTCTGATTCTATAGAAGTATTAAAACTATAAAAACTATTTAATATTTAATTATTCAATATTTTAAAACTGGCAATACCAAAAAATATGCCGTTTACACGACTAAAGATGTAAGACAATGTAAAACAACGTAGGAAAGAAGTCAACGCATCCGGACTGGTATTATAAACGTTAGGTACGCATAATCTGTGGAACGTTACAAATGCGCGCCAAAATGCCCGTATTCAATACCGACGTGAAGCAAGGAAAACTAAGCGTGGCGTTTCGCTGGCCGTGTATGCAATTAAGACAGTTTGCCAAGAGATGGCACTAATAGGCAATGCTGGCTGTCAAAATTCTGTATTTGGTTGAAATCTTTTCCTTTTCAATGATCTGTACCTCTATTACCATAAAGTTAGCATATCTTGCGGGTTCGAGCATTTAACTGTAAATGCTCGAAGAACTTTTTATCTATTACTGACATGTTGTGAAAATTATCGCTATTGGAATAATATCAAAACAGAGTTTATGGTCCTATCAATATTGGATAGCTAGGAACGGTAAAAACTATTTTGTAATAGAGGTTTATGGTCATTTCCATTTTTAAATGAATACAGAACTCACTCTGCTACTCATAATTAGCAGTATAACGCAAAGAAACACCTTTAACCTGCTGGAAATAAAAAATCTTGGTCGGTTTTGTTTACCTAATCCCTCTCCTGGCACTAAGTGTTAATTATAAGATTGGATACGATGATATTTGTTATAAAATGTTTATATTTGTAAATCTGTTGTTTTATTTTCGACTATTCCACACTAAAGCTATGTTCCCTAAGTATATCTATACATATAATAAAATCGTAACTAGTCAAAACTGTACATTGAATATTTTTTTAAAGGATTCCTGGGCCGTGATCTATAATCGATATCGAAACCAAAAATATAATTTTTAGAATTTTTGTCAGTTTATCTGTTTGTCTGTATGTATGTCCGGGCTAAACTCAAAAAGTACGGCATGGATTTAATTCAAATTTTGCATGAATATTACTAAGAGGTCAGGTCAACATATAGGCTACATATTATCACGCTATCACCTACGGGGAGGAGCTGTGATAATTTATAAAGTTTAACGCGGGTAAAACCGCGGGGCACAGCTAGTAGATAATATGACTATGTACCTGACCTTTTTCGGTCTTGACCCTAGGCGTCCCATCGGATCATGTGAGTGATCGAATAGAAAGTGCTTGTGCACTATAATATGTCCCGCGCAGATGGCTAATCTCTATTCAGCCACGGCGGCTAGCCGTGGCTGAAAATTGGCTAGGAGGACATCATTAATGTTACTATAGTAGGGCCAATTTAATATATCACATTTGACATCTGTCAGTTACTAGTAAAATGAATTTTAAAATGACCTTATTTGGTAATTATTACAATAAAGATAATTATTATTATTCGCCTTATTTATTTATTTTCCTATTTTATAAATATTTATTCTTATAAAATTGATATATAAAACAATAATACACAAATAAATACGTAAAAAAAAGAGCTCCCCAGCGGCAGGATTATACGCCCTATATAGACCGCCGGTGGTCAGGGCGACAGAGTGAGGAACCTCCTCACGATGCGTGCCGTTCCCATAATTGCCGCCTTCGGTACCCGGCACTTAACCCAGTGATCCAGAGAGAGCCTCATAAGATGTTGGTCGAGGCTCTTTGCAATAAGATCGTTTACGAAGACGACTATTGGGACAATTATTATTATTAATTGGCCTTATTTTATTTATTGCCGATAGATTATTATTATATAGATTAGAAGTTTAAAAAATAGTTCTTGACTATTTTTTAAATATTCTACAATATAATAGTGGACACTTCTCATTGAGATATACTCTTTGTATATATGTATGTTTATAATTTATACGTACTAATAACGCACGGAGGTAGGAACATATATCTATGTGCAGACGCCAGCACATCAAGCTACCCCAATCTGTCAAATTTCCCCAATTGAAAGTGAACCTTATGCTTATGTGATAAAGTTGAAAATCTATAAAAGAAATTTGACAAATTGGGGTAGCTGAATGTGCTGGCGTCTGTACATATATAGGTACACAATATACATATAGCTCATGGGAGCCGTGCGGTAATGATGACGCGAGTTACATTATTTTTTTTACCAAAAAAATGTGCACTAAAGAAGTTTACACTTCAAAAATGCACATAATATATATGCATGGGGCAAGGGTGGATAAAACTGATGTGTTAGATAAGGTATAATTAATAACAATAATATCCTTTTTTATTTTTTCTCTCTCTTTTTTTTTTGACGTGACGCTATAGTTACCCTCAAGGCTACTACACTACTTCGCCGGACTATAGAGGCGAGCAGAGGGCTCGAGCCGTCGTCTAGCAATTTAGTAACCCGCGCCGGAGGGCACCCCCTGTGGGGTTCGAACCTCGACGCTGGGCGATTACTGGCGGAAATAATATCCTGGGGCATTATTTACACACGGCCAAAGTAACCAGAGCTTGTACTATGGAAACCAGATGCCTGATATACTACATAAAGTACTTTTCTTTTGTAAATACATACTTATATAGATTATAACACCCAGACACAGGACCAACAGACATGTTCATGCACACAAATATCTGTCCTGGGTGGAAATCGAACCCACGACCGTGGGTGTGAAAAGCAAGCAAGTTTGCAAACCACGCCAACAGACGCCCGTCAAATGAAAAAAGTGTAATTCCGAGTGTAGGTATTTTATAGATCAGGTTCAAGTACTATCAGGTTTTATTAGGGGTCGTATTTAAACGAGTCACTGTAAATTAAAGTTTTAAGTCATAAAAATAATAAATTTACGTTATAGTATTTAGCGACTGACTGCGAGTGACGAGAAATCAACCGAACAGTAACGAACAAAATATTAATTTGAGTTTCTTAAAATACAAAATGAGAAGCTTTATAATATTTGAGCGACCTAATATTTCTTCGCTTCGACCAATCAGAGAGATCAGAGGCTTGTGCGGCGGACGGGTTGTTTTGCATTGTAAGTCTCCTGAAAAATTCACAAAGCTCCAAGAAAATGGGATTTAGATAACTTTCCACCAATCTTCACCAACAATCTAGCGCTAGATGGTCACAGTTCTAACCTAACCTAACCCAAATAATTTCCGGAAAAATTGTATCTTAATATGGAAGTTGCCCTCTCTGTATTTCTAGTCGCTCACTTAGTAATTTAGTCGCACGGCTAGAATTTTGATATCTGAGATGGATTAATTATAACCCACTTTTTGTAAGCTCGTTCTGGATTTTATTATTAATCAACATTCGTCGTTAGTTTAGATAATTTTTCGCTTACTCAAATTCATGCCGCTCAAGTTATTAAAACAGTATCTCATCATCAGTCGCTAAGTTTTTTTTGCATTCGATCGTTTTATAATTCCCCTATTATTAATAATAATGTCCTGGAAGATTATTCACACACAACCATCTGATCTCGAACTTAGCGGACCTCCAACTATGGAAACCAGATAACTGATATACTTACTAACTGATACACTAACTTTTTGTAATATATAAGTAGTTATATAAATAATTACACCCAGACTCAGGACAAACAGACATTATCAAGCACACAAATGTATGTCGTGGGTGGGAATCGAACCCGCGACCTGCCGCATGAAAGGCAAGTATCTACCAACCACACCAACTGGCCCGTTACGTGAGGTTTTAATAATCAGTTTCGATCTGTTAGATGGTAGGGTTTATTAGTCCTACCAATATAAACTCAAATGTAAACACGAGTGATCTTTTACATTTATATTATTTTATAATATTACACTGAAAATAAATCAACAGCTTGACAAAGAAAAGAGAACATTTTTTTTGTTTCACATTATTTTTTATATATTGACACACTAAAAACTCATATAAAAAATAACTAAATGAGATTACAAACTCATTACTTCAACACGATCAACATACTTACAATTTGAACTATTGCCACATATGGCTACTTTCCGTCTTGCCCGCTCTAGGGTGGACAAAAAAAATTATTGATAAGGGAAAACGGTTGTGCCTTGTTTAATGCCATGGTAAGTGACTACGTCTCTAGACGTAGTCACTTACCATGGGTGTCGTAAGAAGGCTCAGGGTCTTCCAATGGAGACGATTATGCTCGGAATTTTCTTTCGAGATAGAATCAGAAATTCGGAAGACCGCAGGCGAATCCGAAAATTTGCCAAGCTGAAATGGCAGTAGGCAGGACACATAGCTCGTAGAACCGACGGTTTACGAAAACCGCTGGATGCGGATAGACCGAACATTTCAAAAATTTATTGCTCTATGGGAGGACGCCCTTTCCTTTGTATCAAAGGCAAAAACATAAAAGTTCGTCAGTCTTACCCTAGTAAGGCGGTGGCGGAGGAGACTTTACTAGAGGCGAGGCTTCTAAGGAGTTTTCAATCAACAGGGTAAATCACAATTCACGGCAATATGACAGTTTCCTCTCTTTGTGTACGTTTTCGAAGAAATTATGTCTGAAAAACAAGACTATATACACATAAAACTTGAATTAACACCATTTTTAGAAAATGAAACAATGCCTCGATGTTTCCCCGTTGGTGCCATAACTTAAACGTAAATCCATTGACTTATATGTATAACTAGACACGCTGTTTCGAATAAAAACTCTGTCCCAGTCCGGCTGTGCGCGAGGTGAGGGGCGCGCGCGCGGCGGCCAAAATTGCTTACTGAGTTGCAGCGCGGGCGCAACAATTGCAACAAAAGTTAGTGACAGAACCGAATTCCTGCAAAACCGACTCCACGTAGTCCTGAGAGTGTAATTTAAAATCACGACAGAAACCCTGCCTGCTGCATGTTGCAAGCTTGCTTGAATGCTGCATGCTGCATGATGCATGCTTGCTTGCATGCTGCATGCTTGCTTGCATGCTGTATGCTTGCTTGTTTACTTTAGGATATTATGCTTAAAAAAGTTATGCTTTAGAACTTTATGCTTAATAATTTTATACTTTAGAATATTATGCTTAATCATTATTATGGTTAGAGAAATTATGCGTAAGCTGTTATGCGTAATTATATTATGCGAAAATATAATTATGCCAAACAAAATTATGCTAAGTTATAATATAACTAGCATAATTTTGTTTGGTCTTAAAATTTCATGGAAATGGATAGGGAACCTTTGAAACGACTAAACATTTTAAAGTAAACCTATATCTATCTTACTCAACACCGGTCGCAAGGGCAATAGCGGCGCTAAGGTTAGACAAAGCTAAACATATAAAAATGAGACGACCGGTTGGTGTTGCTTATAAAAAAAATCCTCAAATAATGATTTAATATCAAGTATTGTTAAATATATTTTGTATTAAAATTAATTATTTAAAGTATATATTTCTCATTAAATGAGGTAAATATGATTAATAAAATAAATAAGATAGGTTTTATTTGAATATTTATTATGGTACAGACGCCAGGACATCCAGCTACCCCAATCTGTCAAATTTACCCAATTGAAGATTTTTAACTTTATCACATAAGCATAAAGTTCGCTTATGTGATAAAGTTAAAAATCTATAAAAAAAAATTGACAGATTGGGGGAGCTGGATGTGCTGGCGTCGGTACCCAAAAATCCAAAGATGTCATATAGTTACAGTAGATACGTATTATAGTATTAGGAGCCGACGCATGGCCATATATTAGATGCCTGCAGGCATATCTGACTTCAGTTTCCATAACCTCCAATTACATTCCATACTACCAACTATTACATATACTCCAGAAACTACAAGTTCTCCCACTATTGTGGAAAAACGTAAACGATGTTTTAGTGGTAACACTGAACCTAAATTTTTGAAGTTATACTTCTTTTGGCGCGATGGAGAAAAATGATGAGAGTGAATTTTTACGATGCGCGCGCACACCGACACCAAAAAATTTAACATCATGAAGTTAGTTCTAGGTGGTATGACAGTGAATTTTTACGATGCGCGCGCACACCGACACCAAAAAATTTAACAGCATGAAGTTAGTTCTAGGTGGTATGAGAGTGAATTTTTATCGCGCATCGTGCGCGCGCATCGTAAAAATAACATCATGACGTTAGTTCTAGGTGGTATGAAAATTGATAACTATGTTCAAGTTGTATATTAAGAAGTATAACTTCTAACGCGTGTACATAAGTACTTTTTTTTTTATTCATGTTTTACGTTATTTACATCAATATGAATACATTAACAATAAACTTACGCGTGCGTGGAAAGTAATTCCGCTCGATATATTATGGTTTTGAGGCATTGAAACGCATTCTTTCACAACGCATTTATCCATTTTTCTCCCGGTTCAACTAGGTTCGCGTCTCATTGAGCACTGAAGTGGCGTTAGCTACACGTATGGCTGTGGCCATATGTGGAGTGGCTACGCATTGACGGTGATTTATTCTAATTATTTATTATATTTTTTTATGATATTTGTGAACATCCATCTTATTGTATTGGCATCGCTTTGGACGGCATTTTTGTTTTTGCAGACTTTATTAGTCAAATTATGTTGAAACCATAAAGTTATACATAAAGATAACATACCTAAAGTATACTATCTGTCGAGAATCGAACCTCGACACCTTCGCGCGCTGCAGGCAGCGCCTTCGAGCCGCTGAGCCAGGCGCGGCCAGGCGGTGCGGAGTGCGGCACGGGGGACGCGGGCACCGGGCTGCGCGGGCGCGGGCGGCGAGGCACGGCCGGGGTCGCGGACTCGCGCAGCGCGCTCACACACGACACTTCTCCACGGGCCACCGCATTGTTTACATGTCGATTCTAGTCAATATATTCAGTTTGTACCAGCAAATCATACAGTCCACTTATTTCTCATCACCACCTTCGAGACCTCCACACTGTTCTCGACAGTTTATGTTTGAAACCTGCTGATTTTGCTCTTTTTTATACGGCATCATTACTGTGTACAAAAAAAATAGCATAGTGCAAGCAAACCATTTATTTGTAGACCACACCTAAATTGGGTTGCAATGTTTTTGGATTCCCTGATTTCTAGAAATTCAAATGCAGAAGCAAGAGATGACACGACTAAATTTCAATCCGAAGATTTCATTGGTATGAGGTATAATCAGTAACAATTAGCATTATGAATTTATTCAATCCATTTTACCAATATTTACTGTGTAATAGATGTAATGGACAACGTTAACTTTTTTAATTTTATACTGTACCTATTGATATTTGATGGTAAAATTATGTTGTTTAAAAAATAAATAAATGTTTCTATACAAATTCAAAATTTGTTATTGATGGCAGCTGATGTCGGTAGCATTAGTATACGTTCACGGTCACGGTGACGTAATGTTTATGTATATTACTGCTATTTACTTTGTCTGAAATCTAGAATACCATAAACCGAGTCTCCAATTGAGTACGAACACCTGCTTACCTATTACGGCCTCTTGACTCAGTTCAAAGACGACCTAGTTCAGTGATATATACTCAGTGTTAATAAAACAAATAGAGATCTAAGAATTTACTGGGGCTTGAAGCTATTACATAGTGTAATATCTGCCAAGCCAAAAGTCGTCGGTTTGATGAACAATTACTTGTTTTGTGTCTTTTTATTAACATGTTTATATATTATTCGCGATGGAGTCTGACCATCTGCTATCTGTTCGCTAAGGGGCACTTTTTATTCCATCACTTTCATAATCCGTTGGAGCGACTAGTGGTACGACTGGAAAGAGCTTGACATTGAGTAAAAAAAACAAACAAAATAAAAAATCAAGGAAATCAATTAAATTATATATCTATACAGTATAATTGAATTTCTTGAAATACGCGAAAGACCGGGGACCAGGAATTGAATATTTTTAATGGCCTCCCTTACATAGAATAATAGCCATAAAAAGTAGGGTTATATATTATCATTGGCAACATTATAATTATCCGCCATTCAATAAAATCTTAGAAGCGGTGACGCGTGGTATCTTAACAAAAGTCTTGTAAATAAAATAAACTAAAGCACCATGGGTGTTCAAGTCGATACTATTTCACCTGGAGACGGTAAGTACAAAAATACTATACATTAAAATCTAAATCTTACTATTTCTTCAAAATGTTCCTATGACCTGCAGTGGTTATTTTTTTGAGATTTAACGCATTTTGTATGGAGTTTTTATAGTTAGCAGTATCATTTAGCAGCCAATGTAATTAGTTTTATGATTGTAACTGTTACTAATTGTAAAATAGGAGGAAAAGTTATTATTCTTGCAGTTTTCCATTTTCCGTGGCGGACTGACGCCTCACCCATATTACCATCAAGAAAATTGTATAAACAATGACTCGCCCGATTTTGCTCACAAGTAAATTACTTATGTATACATCCGGTTGCATAAGTACTTGTCTTTCAAGTGAACTTCAATTATTTACTACTTATAATGCAGGTAGGGCTTCTAGTCCAAATTAATGCATGGATTATGCCCGATCACCACGGCCACGTGCAGATAACATAAACCGGCTAATATTAGGATATGGGTGATTCATTTTCTTTCTCATTGATATGAGCATATATAACCTTTCTATAGCATTTTTGATTTATCGATAATCAAGCTTATCTGTAGTATTTATGTTACGATTTACGCATTCATATAAGTTTGTCGGCATTTAAAAATCGATCCATAAATAACAAATGGTACTTTTTATTTTCTTACTCCAATTCCAACTAGATAATAAATTACCTACTTACTGATTAATTAAACATTACTAACCTCAATTTTTCTTTAGTTAAAATTGGATACAATTTGTACAAAATTTATATCTGATAATTTCAAAAACAATGGAGAATTAGCATAACATACATACAAAAAAAAGTTGGTTAAAGAGTAAAATAATCTTGAATGCGTTTCTATCTGTATCTTTGAGTATTCATATACTTAACTTGTAAATAAATTTATAATCTTGTTTTTTATATGTAATTATTTGTGTTTGTCTTGTACAAGGAAAGATATCATAAAATTATATTGTTAAGGTTATTGTTATTTTATGTGTGCTTATTTTAGAATATTGATGTTAATTAATATCATATTAACATGCTTATAAGAACTATTTTAGAACAGCCTCTACACCATCTATCTAAAGAGGAAGTTATTACATTGCATCAAATATATGGACCACATAATCAATCTATGTCTAATCAAGACTACCATTAGATAGAAATTTGATGTAGAGAATACACTTGCATAAAAATTACAATCTTTTAATTGGTTCGTATGATTATCAAACATAGCTAAGCATGTCTCCCAGAAATGGCATGAGCCACCACATTGTATAAAAATTAAGTCTTAGTATGCAATAATGGTTTTAAATACTGTATATCTGTACGGATTAAGCAAATAATAAGAATACAATAATAATATCTAGGGACAATGTCACACAGATCATCCTAACCCCAAACTAAGCAAAGCTTGTACTATGGGTACCAGGCGATAATATACATACTTATATAGATAGAGAAATACTTAAATATATAGGAAAAATCCATGACTCAGAAACAAATATTCGTGCTCATCACACAAATATTTGCATGTACTGGGATTCGAATCCAGGACCACCAGCTCCTTAGGCAGGAGCACTACCAACTAGGCTAGGTATGACCATCAAATTAATCAGTACACTGATTATTTTGCTTAATCTGTACATATACAGTATTTAAGACCATTAGACCTCCTATGCCCTATGCTGTTAGCCAGAATGCGGTCAGCTATCAACAATCAATATTGCAGACCAGCTGCCGCATCAGGTAGTTTTAGTAAGAAGACCTAATAAAGAAGATTATTCAACATCTACCAGAATTTTGTATATCCCTGTAGATTTCGTGAAAACCCTGATATCCTCATTTTCCTGCGACATATATCCTTTTTAATACATAGTGCTTTGAGTTAATTTAAAAAGGGTATTTTCAATGACACTACAAAATCAATTTAAAAAAGATGACTTAAGATAGTATGTATCCTGTATACAGATATAGTACTAAGAAAATTATGTATTGTATCTACAGAATCCAGTTACCCTAAGTCAGGCCAGACTGTTGTGGTACACTACACTGGTACACTGACCAATGGCAAGAAGTTTGATTCCTCCCGTGACCGCGGCAAACCTTTCAAGTTCAGGATTGGCAAGGGAGAGGTCATCAAAGGCTGGGATGAAGGTGTTGCCAAGGTAAAAATAATTAATATCAACTTAATGCAAACTACCTATCTGCATGCAAGATATTATATTGCACAATTGTATACATAGACAGGTGCTTTTTTTTCATACTCTCACTCTCATGATCTAATGAGACCGCTAACCGTAGGTTCAGAGGGCTTGGCACTGTATGCCTAGATACAGGTTTTAACTTAATTTGGCTGCAAATACTCCCATATTATATTGTTTTTGTTCATAGCCTACTATGTAGTATTTAAGCCAGATTGTTCCCAATATTTTATTATGTGGAGTCACTAAATACAAAACCTAACAACACAGCCAGTTCCTGACTCCATACTGATATTCAAAACTTATGTTGACAGACATCTAATTATCACATGTGACCCAACCCAGGTTATGCAGGAATGTTAATTGAAGCTTATGCTTTTGCAGACTTGATGGATGCATATATTTAAGCATCAAAGTTCACCAAGTCAACCTTAATCAACCTGTACTTAGCCCAAACATTTTATTTCTGAAATTAAGCATGTTCAACCTCAGATAATGCAGCAGTTGAATCTGATATTTACAGATGTGTTTTTACAATTAAATTGAGTAACACATGCACTTTAAAAAACACTATAATGTTTCCTGCATTGTTACCTGGCCTACATTAAAATCGACAGCAAGGCTATTGGGTATCACACGATTTTTTTCAATCACTAATACATTCTAAATTATTTTCAGATGTCAGTTGGCGAGCGTGCTAAGCTGACCTGCTCGCCTGATTACGCGTACGGGCAGCAAGGACACCCCGGCGTTATTCCTCCCAACTCTACCCTCATTTTTGACGTGGAGCTCCTCCGCCTTGAATAAACACCCCATTTCAACTCTATACCAATTCAGAATCAATAAAGTCCAACGATTTTTTGTCTCGTCTGTGCTACAGCACAAATGCTCACATCTATGGAGTCCAGCAGAATTACAGATCAAATTTTCTAGTTAGGATGGAATTCTTGGAGCTTTATCTTTTAGTCAAGTATATATTTAAATTATTTTGTACTCCTTTCACGACATATGATGCCATACGCACGCCACAATCTTGCGGTTGGAAACCAAAGCTAAACAAAAGGTTATTGCTTTGCCCCCACAACATGCTAAGGTCAATGGACTTTCTTGATTTGGTTGTGTATAATTATGTAGACTTACAAATCCTGTCTTAACATACGAAGGATCTAACTTGTCTCAATATGCGAAAGAATTACACTAAACTGCCAATTTTTAATACTTTTTATTACTAATTTGTATTGAAGTGGATTCTATGATTTAAGGGTGTTCAGTGTTTTCTAACATGAATTAATTAAAAGCAGGACTTAAGGATTTATCAGTGGCGAAGGGTTTATTTACCTTTGGAGGGATAAAAAACATGTTTGGTCCATTTGATATTTACAATAATAGGAAAACCACGATGAATTGTGTTAAGTGGACTCTTCGCCATTGGAATTTTTGTATAAAACTTTGTTAATTTTGTTTCTCGCACACATTTTTTAGATATATTAGTCCTTCACTTATTCATAAATTAAATTAGATACTAAAAGTGTAATAACATCTAGCTGTTTTCTTTTTAAATTCACAAATATAAGCTCAGATGACATTCCCAAAGCATTTTGAATAGTATTTGTGCAATATAATATATGATAGTCACAATAACGATTTTATTCACTTAACTTATGAAAAGCTCTTACATAAGATACAATAAGGCGAACTATGTCTATTACGAATCAAGCATTTAAATGAACTTTGTAAGTGTTTAATCAAATGTATGTAACTAGAGCACAAAAGTGAATATTATGGCCGGTTGAAGTTTGGACTAATTTCTGTGTGTGTTGTAGGTAAAGATGATTTCGATGATAGCTTTATCATAAACTAAGATAAATAAACTTATTGTGGAATTAATTTGTTGTTTAATTATTAACCCATTCGATGCCCACTAGGTAAAGATGATTTCGATGATAGCTTTATCATAAACTAAGATAAATAAACTTATTGTGGAATTAATTTGTTGTTTAATTATTAACCCATTCGATGCCCACTAGGTAAAGATGATTTCGATGATAGCTTTATCATAAACTAAGATAAATAAACTTATTGTGGAATTAATTTGTTGTTTAATTATTAACCCATTCGATGCCCACTAGGTAAAGATGATTTCGATGATAGCTTTATCATAAACTAAGATAAATAAACTTATTGTGGAATTAATTTGTTGTTTAATTATTAACCCATTCGATGCCCACTAGGTAAAGATGATTTCGATGATAGCTTTATCATAAACTAAGATAAATAAACTTATTGTGGAATTAATTTGTTGTTTAATTATTAACCCATTCGATGCCCACTTGATTTCGTTATCTAGCTGGCCATAAACTCAATATCTCTAAGCCTTAAACGAGTCTAATGTTGCTTTTTTTTAAATTATGATTTACGATGGATATGAAGTCCTTCAGTCGCAATAAATAATGGTCTCAATAAAGTATGCAGCATTTTCGTCATTTAGTTAAGTAAAGTAGGTAAGTCACAATCAAGTCTACCCCAAGTAATACGGTGGATATTAGGTATTTTATTTTATTACTTAAGGAAAACTTACAGCTAGAGTACAAATGACACACAGTATAGAACATGAAGGCCAATTAAAAGTTTTCACAGATATACACAGGTTTAGGAAGAAAAAAGTAGGTAGACAAATAGACATGGCAAATAAAGAATAACCTAATAAAATAGAATACGTAAAATAAAAGTTACATAAATCTAATTATTTATATTAACAACAATTAATATAGAAAAATATAATAATAAATAGTACGGCTTATAATGCGCCAAAAAAATAATCCGCAATTTGTTTTTTAAATGTAGTGTATCTTTATGGAACAGGTCGACATCTATTTTCTGACACACCGCACCGTGTTGAATGTCCTACTTGCCCTTACCATGTAACTGTTCTGTCTGTAGTTGGTGTGAACTACCGGTACGTAGAGAAGCCTATGGTTTCTTAACATAGCTGATGGAACTCGTAGCCCTATCTTCTCCACCAACTCAGAACAGTCAATGGTGTCGTTTGCCAGCTGGTGTAGAAACGCCAAGTCTGCTATTTTTCTACGTTCATGCAAAGGAAGCATATGGAATTTCTTGCATCGGCTTGTATAGTCGGGTAGAAAAATTTTGGCTCGAAACTGTAATATATCTAAGAATTTTTTTTTTGTATATTCTCGATACGGTTCGCATAAGTATCGTAGTTAGGATTCCAAACTTGAGAGCAATATTCCAGGTGACTTCGAACAAAGGCGCAGTAGATAATTTTTAACGTTTTAAGTTTTGTAAATTCGAAAGACGAATCCCAGAGACTTGGATGCTCTTTTGGCAATGGTGTTGATATGTGCATCGAATAGTAACTTAGCATCGAAGGTGATGCCTAGATCACGGATAGTTAGAACTCTAGTTAAAGAGGTGGCGGCAATTGTGTAATTGAATTTAATACAGTTTGTCTTACGAGTAAATGAGCACACGTAGCATTTGGAAATATTTAGGTCTAACTCGTTAGCCATACAATAATGGTAAAAACGATCCAAGTCACTCTGGAGACGCGAAGAGTCCGCAACGGTTTTAACTGAACTCATTATTTTCATATCATCGGCAAACAGAAGTATTTTTGAGTGGTTGAAACATTTAGATATGTCATTAACAAAAATATTGAAAATTAGCGGCCCTAATAAAGACCCCTGGGGAATTCCAGAAGGAACACGAACAGATCGGGACGTGAAGCCATTGAGTACTACTGTTTGACACCGGTTTTCTATATAAGAAGTAAACCATCGGAGGAGGTTACCCCTTATAAATAAATAAAATAAAAAAATAAAAATCATTTATTTCAGACAAAAGAGCCCATAAGCACGACAGGGTTGTTAGTATTAAAAGTAAACTAATGTTAGTAATTAAAATACAAAGTGTCACCGTCTACTCTGAAACAGCAGGCTCACTGGTCTCGCAACACATGGAGT
This sequence comes from Pseudoips prasinana, assembly GCA_951640165.1. Lineage (NCBI taxonomy): Eukaryota > Metazoa > Arthropoda > Insecta > Lepidoptera > Nolidae > Pseudoips > Pseudoips prasinana. The sequence continues at coordinate 16,107,886 of OX621254.1, forward strand.
GCAGTGAACCTACTGAGCAGAACAGTATCGGTTCTCTCGCCAATCATCTTCAGGACGCTATTAGGGCTCCCCCGTACTCGTCGCACCACCGACGCTACTTTCTTACGCATAATTGCGTGGAAGTCATCTACGCTGGCATCAGTAAACATGCCGGATGCACTGCAATATCGAGGGAGCCGAAACAGTGCCCTAAACACATTGTTATACTGGACGCGCAAGGCATTGTAGGCTTTTTGAGTAAAGTTAGCCCACAGGCCGCTCGTGTAAAACGTCTGGCAGAATGCCTTGAACATTGTTATTTTAACAGGAGCCGTACATCGAGCGAACCTGTGTGCCAACATGTTACCGCGAACCGACAATGCCCTGCGCTCCCTGTCAATGTCTAATTCGTCACTCAAATTTTCATTGACAATATGTCCCAGATATTTAAACTGTGGAACACGAGTTAGAGGTACACCATTAAGTAGTATAGGTGGTATAAATATAGGTATATGGTTTTTATTTTTACACTTGAAAAACATAAACTCACTTTTACTTTCGTTATACCTCAGGCCATGCTCCACAGCATAAACCTCACACACCTTTATCAGCTGTCTAAGACCCCCAATTGAAGGGCTCAGCAGCACCATATCATCTGCATAACTCAGATTATTGACACATATGTCATCAATATGGCATCCAACATGCATGCTGCTGAGCTCCTCAATCAGATGGTTAACATATATATTAAAGAGCCTTGGTGATGTCAACCCGCCCTGCCTGACCCCACACTCTAAAGAATAGTCATCTGAGTATACATTTCCCCACCTAACTATATTAAGCTGTTTACTGTACCAGTAAGCAAGGATATTCACAAGATCGGCTGGGACACCAGCAGTTCTTAATTTTGTCCAAAGCTTATCATATGACACCAGATCAAAAGCTTTGGACAAATCCAAGAAGCATGCATATACTGGAGTGTGCCTTTTTACATAATAATCAACAGTGTGTTTCAGAGACAGTATTGCACTTTCGGTTGACAGCCCCTCTCTGAAACCGAACTGTGTATCTTGTAATGTTACAAAACGGTCAAGTTTTCTATCTAATAACCCATCAAACACTTTTGCAATTATAGTAGCTAAAGAAATTGGTCTATAATTACTTCTATCAGAGATATCAGCAGTGACATTTTTTACTATTGGCACAACCACTGTTCTCATAAGATTAGATGGTAAATATGAGTGCCGTATGCAAAAAGTGTAAAACATGGCTAAAACTCTATACAGGTGCACTCCCCCATGCTGCAAGTGCTCGACACTGAGCCCCTCATGGCCGGGTGACTTCCCTCTTTTCATATTTTTAATAATATCAGCCACATCTTTACTTGAAAATCCAATAGGCATTTCTACTGGGCCATGTTCAGTCTCAGGCACCGACTGCAAGGAGGATTTCACCTGAAAATGATCCTTAAATGAATTTGCAATCATTTTAGCATCACTGAGGCCATCAACACACACTGGCAGACTACCCTTACCATTTAAACGCTTAGTGCCCTTAGTGCACTTATTAAATTTCTTAGCAGAATGCTGCGAGGCAAGTATATCCATTTTTATCTGTTCCTGGTTGTTCTGACAGTACTTTAAGCGTGATTTGAAAATCCGACGACTTTCATACATTTTATCATACAAGGGTCCACTCACTGGTTTACCACCCAATACATACAATTGATGGTCCAGTCTAGCCTGCCTATGCGCATCTCTAACATGCTTGTTCCAGCCATGAACACACTTAACATTACTCGGCTTCTTAGGTAAGGAACTGCGACTGTTTGCCGAAGCCTGGCTTAATATATTAACAATATTGTTGTATAAGTTGTCAATTACAGATCTGTGTTGTAACTTTTGACATATACTTATGCCCATGCTCGAAATCTTGCGTAATATCAGTTGGTGATCCAGACGGTCAAATGCCTTACTGTAATCAGTATATATCACATCTACTTGACCGCCCTGTGACATGTGACTTGTTATGTAGTCAGCACAAATAACAAGATTGGTTGTAGTCGACCGACCTCTAAGAAAGCCGTGTTGATGGATACTGATATGATGGTAAAGGGCAGAATAAAGTTGTCTGTAAACTATTTTCTCTAGAATTTTGAGAAGATACATAATTTGGAGATAGGCCTGTAATTAACAGCCAGGACCTTGGGTCCCTTTTTATGTATGGGGGTAATGTATGCTGATTTCCAGATCTCCGGCAGCGTTCCAATAGAAAGCGACTTTTGAAAAAGCAATAAGAGCGGAACGCACAGGCTTTTGGCGCAATTGGCGATTAAGATTGGAGGAACACTATCAGGCCCTGCAGATTTATTACGGTATGGCGTAGGGTAGACTGGGTACGGTTGAAACAATTTAGCTTTTGTCGATTATCCGCTTGAAGCCTAGGCGCGCGCAAAAAAAAATCCTCGAAGCCCAGCCGATAACGTCACCGGCCCGCGTGAAGTGTCGAACTTACAAAAAAAATTTTTACGACGCAGATTGCGGCCTGCTGTTGTTGAAGTGGTGTTTTTGTTTGAGTCAAAAAGTCAAGCTTGTAAATGGTATCAGAATTTATTGCGGACGTCCTATTTGAAATATAATACTTGACTGTGAATGTAAGTAATACGTATAAAATCATCATTTGCGACTTAAAAAATATTTATTTTGTTAAATAGAGCAATCATTCGATTACTAGGCTATTGAAATTATTCTAAAGGTATTATTAAATGGAAATAAAAATAATACTTTTACTTAATAGTAGAAAAATATTTATTTAGAGGCTTACAAAGTTTGCACAGATTTCATACAGGAAGTATTTTTTTCACCCAAACTTAAATACTTAATTAATAATAAACGCTTTTAGACAGACCAAAAATATAATTACTAATTAAAACCTAGATTCATATTGGAATTTATTTAAAAAAATCGTGGCTCTAAGTTAAATATTCCCACTAAAATATGAAAGTGATTGAAAGGTGTAGCGTTTTCAAAAAACCACACGGTAGGTTTCTCAAAAAAATTTGTTCAGCAAAATTTAGGTACATAGAATAGTATATAAATAACTATTTACGTCAAAAAAATACCTTTTCAACGATATATCACACTTACTATTTGATCCCTGTTTAAAAATATTGCAAGTAAAATTAAAATCGCAAGTGTATGTATTCATGTTATTTGTACATCGGGCGGTCGCAGCCATTTTGTTTTATTACGTATGGGCCGGCAAGTTTTGTTATGTTTAATCTTCTCATGATGTTAACTCAAATGATGTTATTTATTTAATTTTATATCGAACAATAGTTACTCTTTCCAAATAAATATTAATCATGACGTTTTACACAGAATTGTGAACACGGTAAGCAATTACATTTATGAGATGGTCAGTAGCACTAGACATGTATTGAAAAACTTACCAATAATAAAAAAAGTAAACACTTTACACTGCAATCCTTTTTCACAATAGCACTTTATTAAATATTTAAATGAAAAAACACACAAACTAACCAAATAAACGTATTAAAGTAATTAAAACACGTATTCAAACGAAGTATACGGCGGGCATACGCGACGCTGACTATCGTAAACAAACACTGGACTTTAACTTTTTTTTTGTTATACTTCGCGTTCCCGTGTACAGCTTGATAAAAGTTTTTAACAAGGCCAATTCATGTAGAATGAGATAAAAATATTAGAAAAAAGGTGTGTTTGAAAGAGAAAAAGATAATAATGTTTGTTTCAACGAATATCTAACTGCGACAAAAAAAGGGACAAAACAGACGTTCGGGCTTCTACTGTTGACAGCAAAAAGGGACATTAGTCACATTTGGGCTTCAACCGGTTATAATATTGTTGTTTATAAACCAAATGACGATTATGATACATGAAATTAAAATTTGAAGTTTTAGCTACGCTATTTAGCTATTTATAGTTCCCGGGTTATTATTTATTGAAATATACGAAAATGGTAAAAAAAATCGGATTTGTTTTAACCGTCCCCATCCCAGGGGCGGTTGAAACAGCGATTGGGGTCAGTTGAACACATACAAATAATACAATAAATACTACTGAAATATGTTTTATACAGCATTAATACTAATTATGGCACTAGATGACAAGATTAATCAGTCTTCAAGATTTGACGAGTAGTAAAGATTTCAAGAAATTACAATACTAACTTCAGAATAAACTAAACGAAAACATTTTTAATAAACTAAATGAAAGACACTTCTAAAGTAAACATTAATAATAAAATAAAAAAAACCTTTTTAAATCCGTATAAGCATTCAAAATAAACTGAAGAAAACACCTCTTAAATAAAATAAATATTGAGAATTAACTTAAACAAAAAAAGAAGCTTAGCGATTAATCAGAGTATTCAGAGTCGCAATTGTGCCAAACGTAGGTAAGACCACCTTCGGTGCATTCTTCGTGAGCCCAGTGTTTACACGAAATACATTGAATCCACTTTTCTCCAGATCTGCTCTCCGAAAATGGTGCTAAGCAAACAATACAGTAGTATTCTTCCTCTTCAAATTCATTCGATGACAATTCCTGCCGAGTTTTCTTTTTTTTTCCTTTTGAAATCTTTCCTCTACCTTTTCTTTCATCTAATCTTTTCTTAATTTGCTTAGCTTTGGTCCGTTTTAATTTTTCTTCGTGCTCTTTTCTTATCTCTTCTTTCTCCTTTATTATATGGTTGATTTTCTAGTTTTTCGCCCTTTATTATTTTTCCTTGGGGGTGCTTTTGGTAATGGCCTTACTGCCTCCGGAGTAAAGTGGATACGATCATTAGAAGCTTGTGCACTTGTAGACGGTCTTGGAGAAATTTCTTGATAGATACCGATGTCGCCAAGTCTAGGTGGTGTTTTTACAGTTTCTTCTGGTTCATGGTCGTATACTTGCTGGATTGTTGGAACTGGTGATTCACCTTGTTGTTCACCTATTGGAGAGTCAACTGTAATTCTTCAGTTAAAAGAGAAGGCGATAATGCTGGTGTATCATTTTCAGTTGGATTTACATTAAATATAGAAACAACTGCAGACTCAATAGTATTTTCTGGATTAGGTCTATCTGTTACAAATGCAGGAGCATAATCGATCTCAGTAAACAGATTCCGGTTATATGGGTAAATTCCTGTTTTACGAAAGCCGGCTTGAATGTTGGAAGATGTCATAGCGAGGGGCATAGCAGACGCTACAATCCCCGGTATATCGTATATTGAAATGGGTTTTCCTGGATGGCTTCTCATCCACGCATCACACGTGGAATTTACAGCCTTCTTTAAAGGGCCATATGCGGATCGATCGAGTGGCTGGAGCTTGTGAGAGCAATGAGGGGGAAAGGACAACAAGACAATTCCATTGTTCTTGCAATAGTCCAGTGTGTTTATGTGTACGTGTGCAGAATGGTTATCTAGTACGAGTAAAACTTTGTGTGACAGAGAAGCCTTAGAATGCTTTTGAAAGTGTTCTAGAAAATGCAGGAATGATTCATCTTGCATCCAACCTGAGGGATTTGCAGTTCCAGTACACCCTATTGGCCCATCCCTAATAAAATGGTATTGGAATCGCACTCGCGGAAATACAAAAAATGGTGGGAAAACATTTCCAATGGCGTTAACTGCAAAGGTTACTGTAACTAAAGTACCCCTTTCACCTGAGGTTACTGAACCAACTTGACGAGCACCACATCTAGCTATAACTCTGTCAGGTTTTTGCACGGTGGTTATTCCGATTTCATCTGTGTTATATATATCTTGAGGCTCAAAGTTATAACAGTCCAAGACAATGGACAAATTATCATAGAAAACGTCCACGTTGGTTTTATTAAAGCTCGTCGCCCTTGACAAGCTTCTAGCTTGTGCGGCACGTACGGACAGTTCAGGGTTTCTTTTCATGAACATCCGAAACCATTCCTCACCAGCCATCCCATTGTCTTCCAAAGTTCGAGGTCGTGATAAATTATATTTAATGGTAAGTTCGTATGCTAATTTTCTCACCTCTTTCTTAGATAGTCCGAAATATATATCAGCACATCGTATTAAATATTTTGATAATTCTCGCTCCTGATCTTCACTAAAAACACGATTGTGTGCTTTATACCCCATACCTTCATCATCTTTGCCGGACGCATCTCGCTTTCGAATATACCTTAACAGCGAACAGTGGTTTATACCATGCTTGTCTGTCGCTTGCCGTAGTGAATCTCCAGCGATTACCTCTTCATATGCATTACTATAACTCGTCACCCGAACTCTCAGCATCTACAAAAAATAACAAATACTGTTTCAACCGTACCCACAAAAAATGTTTCAACCGTCCCCAACCTCACTTTTAGTAAAATATACTTTATAGTTACGAAAGTAATAATAACACATTAAAAATAATCACTAGCCCTTATTCTACAAGAGTCATAGTAATAACAAATACACACTCAATACAGTCACTTAAAAAGAATAGATAATATAAGCGATTATATCAGAAGTAAAATACTTACTTTTGGGTAGTAAAAAAACAATATGGCGCCCTGCACACAACAACAACGCGCGAGAATTGGCGGGGCACTGAATTCGTGTTTGGACCTGTTGTCCGCTTCGTTTTCCCCTTGCCCCCCTCACTCCCCGCGTAACCATTTACGAGATATTTGCTCTGTTTCAACCGTCCTGTGTTTCAACCGTACTCAGTCTACCCTATATAGCTTATGGAGTTTTCAAATAAACACTGAAAATCACTATTCCCGGCAATATCACACTTTCTCCCACTTGTATAGGTACGTTATCGAAGATGTTACCTATGGCAAATAAAAAAACAATACAAACTCGACTTTACAACAGTTTTTGAAAATGAAACTGCCTGATGCTTCTTTTTTCGCGTTGGCGCAAAATCTCTTCAGTCCTATTTATGATGTGGTATGGTGTAGCCATAACTTAATAACGCGTCATAGGCGGAGGATGTATAAACTATAAGTACTTATGTATTTAATTATGATAAAATCTCCGAAGAGAAGATATCAGTGATAATTTCCGATTTTAATAATTCTGTTTTTATTTATTGGGAAATGCTTCCATAGTGTTCTTCTATACATATTTTGTTCAAATCTGCTGTCATAACAAAAATTGAAGCCATTGTGACTGTCAATAAGTTTTTACCTATTGAATTGACATTAGTGACAATTAGAATTGAATAAAATGAATTTTTAACTAATTTAGTTGTGTACCTAATAAAACACAATTAGTTAAAATTTCATTTTATTTTCTAAGGAGAGTATATGGTTCTAACTTTACACTTGATAGTAGTTAGTATTAAAATAAGTAGTACCTAGGTACGAACGCATAACCAGCTACCCCAATCTGTCTGCATCTGTGTTCACAAACGTTAATAAAAATTTAGAAACATCCATGATAGTCGAAAGTTATGTTCCGATAGGAGTATTTCGACACATTTTTATTCATCGTTTTCTTCTTTTTTGGTCTATTTCTTCCGACTTACGACTGCCATAGATATTCGTGACAACTGGGACCGGCGCGGCGACGCGCGACGGCTTAACCCCGAGGCACGGGGAATATTTCCTCAACGAATTATTAGCCCGCTAAACCGGTTTAATTAAAAAAGTTTCTGTATTTAATAATTCGTTTCCGACCCAGAAAGAAGTACAGGAACAGTCCATATGTATCCAGACGGTCACCATAGCCTAGTTGGTAGTGCTCCTGCCTACGAAGCTGGTGGTCCTGGGTTTGAATCCCGGTAAGTGCAAATATTTGTGTGATGAGCACGAATATTTGTTTCTGAGTCATGGATGTTTTCTATGTATCTATTTTTCTATCTATATAAGTATGTATATCGTCGCCTGGTACCCATAGTACAAGCTTTGCTTAGTTTGGGGCTAGGATGATCTGTGTGACATTGTCCCCAGATATTATTATTAATAATTAATATGTATCTTGAAAGACGACTATGCCCGGTTCCTATATTCCAAAAACGAATCGTTTCTACTACGAATAGTTAGAATTTCTACCAGGCGTAACGCAAAACCGTTCCTATAAAATACTAGTCGTTATCCAAATAACGAACGTCTGGTTACTAACGGATGGGAGGACGTTAGTAAGCTTATTGTATGGAGATGCGTTCGAAAGTGTTCCTATAAATATTTTCTACTGTCACGGAACTGTCAAAATAACGAGGCGTTACTGCTTTGATTACTAGTCGAATTCGGTCGGTTTACCAGTCGTTTGTATTTTATTTTGGTAGTTAACATAGTGTTTGAGGAGGTTTCCGTGATGTCTAGCTCTGAAACTGATAGAGAATTCATGGCTTTGTTTTTCGACGGTGAATGATCAAGAAGTGGGAAGAAGAGTTTATAAAGAAAGGGTTGATTATTTTTCCGTGCATGATTGCCAAGAATTCCAGTTGAGATTTCGGCTCGATAAACCAGCTGTGGAACAACTATTCCATGAAATTTATCCATAATTGAGAGTGAAAGGAAGACGATTTGTACATAATAATATCTTCTAAGATTTCATAACTACAAACCTTAGATCAAATACTCAATTTAAAAACTTATTTAGAAACCATGGAATACTCCTGGACAGATGTCAGACGCATGCGTTATCCGCTTTTCTGTTACGCGTTTTGTTCACACCATGCACGCGTAACATCAAATTTTCAATACTAATGATTTATAAATATATTTTAAACCTAAAACGCAAATTAAATTATTACTGTAACTATACGGTAATTTGTACTATTACTCACATAATATTACAGAATAATAAATGATTTTAGTTGCATAATTGATGTACGATGTTTTGTTATTACTAAACGTAAAGAGGAGCGAGAGGTTCATCGCCGAACGAGTCGTAGGTGGTTTAAACTACGGATGTTCGTCGCAGGTAGGGCATTGTGGAACGCTAGTTTTGCATCGGTATCGGTAGCTGAATTACGGATGGTAACGTTGGTCCAATGACGGATCGTAAAATAAAGGAACCGGGCATAAGGGATAAACCAGGTAATCAGGCAGCAGCGCCACCTATGTTTTACGTACCACTTAACTGTGCCACGCGCTGGTCGCTTGGCATGCGTATTACAGACCTACGCATGCACAGCGGGCTGGCAAACCCCTCCAGATGGCAGCATCGTGGATTCCTTTGGATTAGATCAGGCTGATGATGAATCTGAAAAAGGTAGCTAAATACTTACCTACCCTCAGGTTGATTACCTATAAGAAAAAAAACAGTGTAAAAAGCTTACTTCTGTAAGTACCCTAGAGGTCTTGTTGATCGTGAGTGAGTGAACCTGCAAAATTGAGTTCTCATGACCAAAGCTGCGAGTTGCTTCAAAAGGCTCGATAAAAGATAGATGGTGGCTTGTTTCCTTTGGCGTCGCTAGGTGGCGAGTTAATAAACAAATTTCAACCCCATATAGGTATAATCAATGACTTAAATAGGTAGTAAAGGAAACTGAAATAATAAAGTAAAAAGTCAAAGTCAAAAATCATTTATTCCGTAAAGTTTTTACATTTGAGTACCTATATGGAATCGTATTTTTTTTACCCTATCGTGCAGTGCATGACATGACTGCTACTGAGAAACACTGCCTTGGTAGGAATCCTTTTTTAAAATAAAATATACTTAACTATGATTACCAGCTGTTTGCGTCAACTACTAAGGACAAAGAAAGCAGACTCCTTTTTCTTTTTATACCATCAATTCTTTCAACAAACACACGGCTCACCACTTATGCGGTAGACTAATTGGCTTATAAAACACAGCATTGTCTATAAGTTTAGTGTCCCTTAGTCAAGCAGACACACAACATTCTTTTCATTTTTTTTCACTGTGGTCATGGTGCACCTACTTACCATGTCTTCTCTACATCACCCCAAGGTTGACTGGCAGAAAATGCCTTTGACGTTAAGTCCTCATCTGTACCTACCTACATTATAACGCATAAAATGTTAAAAAAAATATTCCACAACATCAACATAACAATCCTATCTTCAGCCTATTCTAAGTATAATTTGGAATTATTTCTCAGTCGAACTCCACTTTATCTATCCAATTTAACCCTAATGTAATGGGGCAATGGTATAATAGTTACCACCTCATTGGAAACACTTTTTTTTTTTTTATAATAGGTTGGCAAACAAGCAAGTGGGTCACCTGATGGTAAGTGATCACCGCCGCCCATGGACACTCGCAACACCTGAGGAGCTGCAAGTGCGTTGCCGGCCTTTAAGAAAAGAATAGGCTCGCTTCTTGAAGGTTGCCATGTCATACCGGATCGGAAATACCTCCGCAGCTAATTGATTCCACAGAGCGGTAGTGCGTGGCAAAAAGTTTCTTGAGAAACGCACAGTGGTAGATGACCATTCATTCAGGTGATAATTTCCACTTTTGGCGAGAGGGTCTGTGGCGGAATGTGGCGGCAGGTATAAGCTCGATCAATTCCTCTGAACACTCCCCGTGGTAAATGCGGTAAAGGACACATAGAGACGCCACGTCTCTCCGCAGGGTAAGAGTATCAAGCCAAATAGTGGGACTCCCGTCGTCAACGACCATTCGAGCTGCACGATGTTGTATGCGATCAAAAGGAAGAAGTTGATACTGTGGTGCCCCGGCCCAGAGATGGCAGCAGTATTCCATATTCGGCCGAACTTGCGCTTTATATAATTGGAGGCGATGGATTTTTTTGTAAAAAGAGCTATAGCCAACGAATTATGAACATGCATTATGCCCTATTAAGGGTTAGTAGCTATGCTTTTACCTTTTCTTAGATTTTTGTGCCCCGCTTTGATTTCCACTTTATCTTTAATGTCATTGATGTTAATCTTAAATGTGATTGCTATCTTGTCTGTCCCCATGGTCCCCACTTAATCTCGACGACCAAAATCAAGACAAAGCCTGCTCTTTCCTGTTTGGAGATATAGCTATAACATTTACGTCAAAAGGCCTATCTATCTACTTAGACAAATTTAGATGAAATAAAATATGGCTGAATTTTTATGAATGCAGTGAAATATTAGCTTTACGCCGTAAAATTAATTAATTGTCGGATATTACCCCCGGGCGCACGGGGCGACTAATCGACTAGTTCAAAAATTGATACCTAATTGGTGCACAATACTGAAGGAAAAGGGGCAACAAGTCGCCCCTTTTCCTTCAGTATGTACCAAAGCTAAATTAACACAAATAAAGATCGTTCTTTTTACTATGAATGCAATTATACTTACTAGAATTAGTTTAGTTAGTATTGCATTGAACGTGCGACGTCTACTTAACCCTTAATTGGTCTTAGCGCATGATTATAATTCATTGGTTTTAGGTTTTATTACATCATAATAGTTTAAAATGAGGTGGTAACTAACGATAGACCATTAAAATAACTTTTTATCCCCCCATCTCGGAAAGAGTATTTTAAGAATAAATTAAATGAATCTTTCTAGGTAACTCACTCAATGAGGTCCCAAGTCGCAAGACAAACTAGACTTATTTTCATAATTTGGTTATTAAGAAGTTGTACTGACAATAACTACTTATGATTGTGTGATTTATTCAATTGTTATAAAATTATTTAATTTTACTTCATACTATAACATGTGTAATAGTACCTTAATGTTCGCATGCCCACTAAGGGTAGATGTCGGATCATACAGACCAATGTAGATACCATCTTTGTGTAACCATATCTGTCTACAACTTTTTACATGAACTGGTCGGCATTTGTATGGGAAGTGTATTTATTTATCATTTGGGTATTCTTGAGTGGGCCAGATTTCATGTGATGGTGTTGGACCTACTGTCTCGTGCCTAAATATGTAGTTCTTACCTCGATCGTGTAGGTTTGAGTTATCAGACAAATAACATTTACTCTACTAACCAATCTAAAGCATTCACAATTTCGGAATACACCTTCTGTGATAAAAGCGTAGATGCGTTATACCCATCCAATAAAACAAAGAAAAAATATTAATAGTTAAATTTATTTTGTAATCATATACTGTATCTAGAAGTCTTCTTAAATTAGATACATATTTAAATATTCAAATACAAAACTGATCAATCTTAAATTCAACTTAAAATAATCTCTTCTTATAAACTATGCACCAGATCGCGCATATTATACAAAGCTTATACAAACAAACTACACTCGGCGCCAAGAAAATCGCACCTACCCGAAAAAAATTTTCAATCACTGCAAGTTTAAGCGCATACAATTTATTTAAATTAAATTAGTGACAGAACGCACAGAGAACGATTCGTCCAAGCTTGTATTCAAGAGACGGAGGCGGATGTATGTCCGCTCGATCCTGCTCTTTCCACCCTCCAAGACCTTCAAGAGGCCGCTTTTGCAGAATGACATTCGTCAGGAACGAATCCTGATATTTAAATCAATGAGATCGAGTGGAAGCTTTTATTATTTAGCTTCATTTTTATTCTTTACTGTAATACAACTTTGTAACCACAATTTACAATTATCTTTTTGTATGTCAATCAATCTTTTTTTCTATCCTTATTAATAAAACCATCACGAAAACTGATTTCAATTATAGTCAATAAATTACCTTTCAAATGACATAATTTAATTTAAAATAAGTAAATACATGCGCTTAAACTTCGCTGCGATTGAAATTTAATTTTTGGTAAGTGCTTTTCTTGACCCCGACTGTAGTTTTAAGCCTACATTTGCATGAACGCTTTTCACCTTTGATAATAAAAGTCAAATTTGTCATTTAAAATCCTAAAAAACAACAAATTCGCCTTTATTTTAGCACATAAAGTTTAAAGTCCTACTAAGTATTCACTATCACCTACTCGATAAAAAAGCGCGCGTACTCATGTAGACTTCGACAACAATGACCAATATAAAAAAATATAAGATTGATAATTACACTTTCTCGGTTCTTAGAATATTTTAGCTATATTTTAAATGAAGAATTCATGGAATTAACACAAATGAGAATTAGTTTTGGACTTACAAATTAAAAATTAATATTGCATAAGACAACTAAGTTAGAAGTCCAAATTTTCAATTAACCAGGATAAACTGGGGTACATAGTACATTTAATAATTAAAATATTAATACGAAAATTATTTTTCACCGATCATAAAAGTTTTCCAGTATTAGGAATAGATGGTTCTGCTCAAGTTTCCCGCTCAAATCATGGAATCATACATTACCAAGCATTTTAGTACGGATCGTCCGGCCTAAATATTACGCAACACTATTCAAACATTTTTTGTATACCTGCAATCCACAAATAAAAATGACTTATTATATTGATGCTCTGCTAAGAAAATAAACCTACGAATTCGATTTACAGAGACATTAATCAGACTTAAGTTACTTTTAAGTGAAGAGTTGATAACATATTGATATGATGACGAAAGAAAATCAAGACGTCATAAAGTCATAACCAGTGGAAAGTTTTTTTTTAATAGTTGGTTACGTATGACGCGAGGCATCATTGGACAACGGCCGCATAGTTGTCAAACGGAAAAAAAGTGGCCTAAATAAAAATTGAAAACGCATATCTCTTTAACAAATACGAGATACCTACACTATTTCTACGTTCATGATTTTAATATGCATTTTAGAATCTTTTGCAGTTTATTATTATCAGAGCAAGAAGTTTGTGACGGGTGCTTTTTTTAATAGTAGATATTTTGAATTGAATTTAAGTGTTGAAATTCGAATTTGAATTGAATCTTTTTTCGCCACACCAGTACCGTAAAAAAATATAAGTAATAATTATTTTGGTCGTATGTATACTACCACTTATTAACCCAAAAGTATTCAACTCTACTAAAATCCGATTTTAAGAAATAAAATAAAAGTATGGGTGTTCTCATACTATTATAATGAAGGAGTATCGCTGAGGAACTTTACGTTACGCGCCAGAAAAGAACAGAAACATAATGATCAAAAGTTCACAACCGCTATTTAGCACATGTACAGTATAAATGAATAACTATTACAAATGTATGATTAATATTAGAGTCAATTTAGGACGCGGACGGCAAAAATAACTAAATAAGATTTTAGGACACACTGATAAATAAATATTTCTTAGGAGGAGCCTAATGAAATAGGAGACTGACGGTCGAGTAGTTTCAATAACAGAAGGTCCACTAAGGACCTGAAACTATTCAACTATTTACGACTAAATACACATGAATCATTAAAAGTCGCCCATTATTTTCAATTATCATTTCACGTTAAGCTACACGATCGTAAGCTTAATAATCTATGTATACTATACTATGATTTCTGTTTTTAAATGACACCATAATATTTTTTATAATTAGCATTCATTCTGAATATAAAAAAATACTTATTTCATAATTTGAGACTATTCCTTGTTAACAACTAGGTGTCCCCTTTTTTAATTATCTCTATCAACTATAACAGTCATTTATATGAGACAGTTTATTAAGTAAATATAAAAATTTAGGTAGAAGTATAAGCAGAAAGCTAACTAAAATAGTCTCAAATTAAAAACTAGTTTACTCTTTCCATTTTGACAGAAAAGTCAAACTTATTGTGGATACTTACATAAGTACATATAAGTTTTGTAAGTATACAATATGAGCTTATATCTAATATTACACAAACTGAACATTTTCTTATAAAAGCCTTAAACTGTATTCCATATTACTGATATAGAGACACAATGTATGGGTACTTCGAAATTAGGTCCCATTTTGTATACAAAATGATATCCGATTTAATATTAAATCTAAAATTTAAAAGTAGTGTTGTTCTATATTAATAATAGTTCTACATTGTTTAAGGCTTTTAAATGGCCACCAGACGAACCGCATACTTGTCAACTGTTGAATATAATCAGAACTTACGACTGCATACTCAATGCAGTCGTAAGTTGAATGATGGATGAATGAACCGACTGTGCGTGTACAGACGCCAGCACATCAAGCTACCCCAATCTGTCAAATTTTCCCAATTGAAAGTGAACCTTATGCTAATGTTTTATGCAGATTAGGGTAGCTGGATGTGCTGGCGTCTGTACAATCTGACGGTTTAAAGTACATCCACATCGATGTTCATAAAGGTTTGTCAACATTTTAGGTTTGTCAACATTTTGGATCATCAGGTGTGGGAGTAATTCCAATAAATATATAGCACTAAGCTTTTTTGAATTGGTCTAACAAGCCCCGACTGCATTCAGTATGCCAAATTTGCGGTCCGTCTGGAGGCGGCCTAAGGAAAAACCTACATATATTGTTACAGTCATACTGGCAACATTGCGAGGAACTAAAAAACTAAAGATTATAAAAGCTGCAGGTCCTTGTACTGACTAATTTAACAAATATTTTATGTTTTAAATTAGACATCAAGTTTAAGTTAATTTGTTATATCTTCATACATACTTATGGATAATTAATTATATTCAGACTTTTACATGAAAGTCTGAATATAATTTATATTCAGACGGATTACAAAGTCAATCAATCATAAGTCTGAATATAATTTATGTTATAAACTTTCTTATCGGGCATTATAGCGACTGACTTTAATGGTAGACCACAAAATGCTACTTGATCAAAATGAGAAAACAATATACGCTATATATTGTGGGATTGCGTGGTACTGCCTCTGTTGGCAGGTTGAGAAAAAATGTCCATCTGTGAGCGCTAAGCAACTGCTCATTATAATAATAATATCTATAATATCTAGGGATAATGTCACACAGATCATCCTAGCCCCAAACTAAGCAAAGCTTGTACTATGGGACCAGGCGACGACATACATACTTATATAGATAGATAAATACTTAAATACATAGAAAACATCCATGACTCGGAAACAAATATTCGTGCTCATCACACAAATATTTGCACTTACCGGGATTCGAACCCAGGACCACCAGCTTCGTAGGCAGGAGCACTACCAACTAGGCTACGGTGACCGTCAAATGAAAATTAATCGGAGATAATGATTTTCAATACGGCCCTGATGATGTACAGCCCACTTTCAACACCTTCCAATATTTGGCCACATTATAACCAACGACCTAAGTGATAATCACGATATCGAAAGGAGAAGGTGTAATATGCTTTTGTTTTTGATTTGCATATTGTTAGGAGCAGGCTAAAATGACCCTAGTTAATACCCGCCAGGGGTTCTACACACCCTTCGGGGTACAATATATAAACGCGTTACGGGCGATACTTAATCTGCCATGCCGGTGTGGCGCATCTGCGATATTTGCCGGTAATAGGGTTGATGATTTCTATGCTGATAGACTCAGAGCAACGTTTTGTACAAACTTTTATCGTGCATGAAATAAAAATAAATATTATTATTTATTTAAATTATCTCTGTAAAAATAAGTACATACTTCAATTTTTTGAATGAACTTAGCGCATATATAAAAACCTGTCAACGTTATTTCAATATCGTTTAATATAAACAATATTTTCTTCATTATAACTGCTTAAGATATATGACTTGCACGAAGTTCATTAAAACAATTAAACAGAAAATTTATATAATTCTCCCAATTAATTTATCGAATTTTCTGTTCACTGCATCATATCAGTATTTTCTTCGTATATTTTCTCATTCAGGACAGACCATTTTTGCTTGATACCCGATAAGAATAGTTAGTTAACAATGATAATTACAGTCACCATAGAATCACAAAATAACAAATTCAAATACATGACACAACATTTTAATACGCACACCAAACCATCCTTTAACTATGAATTTTGGAAATTAAATTCCTTATGACTTAAAAAAACAACGAATTAATGCTTGTTAATTCATCAGTGTGGGTAAATTACATTTTTTACTCTGTTACAGAAGTTCATTATGAGTATAAAATTAGCCTCCAGCCAGAAAAGCCTAAAGTGACCGATTACCAACTGAAATGTATGCAGAATATGCATTCGCTCATTGTGTACGTCAGTAGCCAGCGCCTTCGAGCGATGATTGCATTTGGGTCAAAACCTTATTAGAGATAAGGGTGCAAAATTAGAATGGGCCATGGAAATCGAAGCCAGCAGACGCCAGTCGTATAGAGGTCATTGAAACCAATGAGAACTTCGAGACAGTTATGGCTGAAAACCAGAAAGAGGTCCCTTACTCGACGGTTTTTGCTGCAGTCAAAACCTGACTGTTATGGGTGGATCATCAAAAGCGGACAGTGATCGTTAAAAGCAGGTCATTGGTGGCTATGAGAAGAGATCTGATGAATGGAAAGATAATAGAAATGATGTGAATAATACGTTTTAATATGAATTCATAATATAGGGTAATCGTTTGACGTCATTATAAGATGTCATCATAATTCATCTACCACATTTCTTTTTCATCTTCATTCATTGTACAAATATGTAAACATAAACCAAAATATCCAAATGTATGAGTGTAAATTTCAGGTAGGCAATCGAGAACTATTTCGTATTATTTCTTTTTCAAACACAATTAAAGTTTTAAAACACATTAATTTAAAAAAAAATCTGAGACCGCAACAATAAGGAATTAATCATGATAGCTGTTTGAAAATACATAACTAACGTAATTGACTTTTAATTTAATTATTCCAATAAATTCAATTAACTATTAATTATAACATAAGAATAGTAAACTATAGAAATCTTAAATCTTTTAGGTATAAACACTTTCACTTAACATAAATGAAGTCTTGTTACAATAAATGTGGCCGCAACACGTCTGAATGTCGACACAATATCAAATCACAGTTACCCACTCTCACTGAATATCAATTCCGAAAACTCCAGTAAGTATAATATTATTATCTTACTTTCAAAGTCTTTAAGAGTTCGGTAAAGGTTTTAAGGGTCCTAAACTTAAAAGTCCATCAGCTCCCAACGCTTGCAAACTACTAGTTAAACCATTTTGTGCATTATGTACTGAGATTACTGGAATACCGAAGCATCCGCTCGCCTGTTCCCTATTAGCTAACGGTATGAAACTATATATGCCTAAACTACTTAACCTCTTCAAGTTGTCTTCTTGTGACAAGTCGACAACAGGCAATCCTAACTCTCTATTGGGGCCTGACACGTTGTGGAACACCCTCTTATGGTGCTGTAGCTGCAATGTTTTGGGATAAGAGGCCGGGCATTCATCGCATTTAAATACGGGCACTTTGCTCTGCGGATGAGCGTTGGACATGTGCACCGACAGGGAATTGTGGTTCATGAACATTTTGTTACACATTTTACATGATAACATGCCGCCACCCACTTTCGCCTCAGGTATAGAAAAGTTACTGGATTTGGAAGTGTGTTTGATACTGACACCCGCACCTAAGTTGGGGATGTGCGGGATCGGTCGCTCCGGACTCGGCGACCGACTCTTCTGCTTTTGTTTCACACTGATACCTCGAGATGCCAACACGTTAGCCATAGCATTAGCTTCCTTATTAACAGTCTTCTTAGTAATTGATATCTGGCTACCGAGATTCAGTTTGTCTTTCGCACCTTGAACACTTTGGATCATCGGCAAACCATCCCTCTGCTTCTGCATTGCCATAACTTGGCAATCTTCGTTGTCATGTTTCCCTGGTAATAACATATCAGGTCGCCGCTTCTGGCCCGGTCCTCCCATCATACCAGCAGGTCTTTTCATAGGCATTCGCATACCCGGTTTCTGGGCTCGTACCTGACCATGCACCTGTATACCAGGCCTTATAGACGGACGGGGGCCTCGAGGATTAGCCATTCGCGGTCTGGTACCGGTTATGTTCGCACCTGGTGCCATTCTGATTTGGTTCGGAGCAGGCATTTGACCTCCTACAACTTGTCCTGGAGCTGCCGCCTGACCACCCATCTCTTGTCCACCCATACTATGCTGCCCAGGTGGCAGCATTTGGCCAATAGTTTGGCCAGCAGGGAATGTCTGAACGTTCTGAATCTTTATACCACTGGATGGAGGTTTCATACTACCACCAGGACTAGATGATGGCACATAAGGCCCACTAGGAGGACCCATTTGACCGATTTGTTGCCCCATCGGATTAGTGGGCGCCTGCCCATAAACTGCCTGCTGCATTCCTTGGAGAGCAGATGATGCTGAGTAAGGTGACGACACATTGAACTGACCTTGTGGCATAGGACCCGGATACCCTGGCTTCGGCGCGATAGGCTGCTGAAACTGGCCATATCCTTGACCCATATAGTTCTGTCCGGGAAATTGACCTGGCATTGTTTGTCCTTGTCCACCATACATATTGTTTGATGTTTGTGAATAATCTGGCCCCATATTTTGCCCAGGAGGATACGAGTTGTAGTTTTGAGGTGGCATCATCATGCCACCCCCTCCCGGGTAAGCCTGAATGTTGATCATGACGTTCTGTTGATGAGTAAATCCAGATCCACTAGTACCTATCGTGGACAACTTTCCAACCTGATCTGCTAATTGTTTCACTGGTAGCAAAGAGGAAAGAATATTTGAAGTTGGATTATATGGCATCAACGTTGATGAAGAGGGTGCAATAGCTAAAGCCTTTGTGTGACCTGTCATCCTTATATGTGTCTCCAGTAAAGATATATCAGTAAACCTAGTATTGCACACGTCACAGGAATGTTGAGGGCCTAATGTGTCTAATGAAATATATTCACTTGCATCCGACATAGATAGATTTTCTTTTTTAGTGGCGTTTGAAAGCAAGCTTTCGAAGATTTCATCGGCACTTTTTTCTAAAATGTCAATGGCAGGTTTAGTATCTGGCGGGTTCCAGCTAAAGTTATGTTGCTTCTCAGTAGACGGTGCACTCAGACGATTTGACAACAAGTTTGATGAACTGAAACTAGGCTGCGACGTTGGCTGAGAACTAGAATATGAAGGTGGAGGATAACTCGGAGGATTCTCTATTTTAGGAACTATTGGTTTTATGTCAGGTGCAGGCGTCGCTGAAACAACACAGCAATCATCATCTTCATCATTGGAATCGCCATTTATTTCAATTACAGTCACGCCGTCGTCTTCTTTTTTAGTAACAGGAAGTAATGGAATTGTGGTATTTGAAGTTAGCTGCGAAGCTAGAGCACTATGCTGTGTAACAGTGGATCCTTGTGTCACTGGTAAGTCAGGCTCAGTTTTAACCCGAGCTATAACCGGTGTTGACAACACCTCGCTTGGTGGCGGCGATGCTCTTTCAGATTTGATCAGGGATGAGAAAATAGGTACGTTAGATGACTGCGCTTCTACTGTTTCTATTTCTTGTTTGACAACCACATTATCCAGGGTAGACTCACGTGACTCTCGCCCACTATCACGTGACTCTCGCCCGCTATCACGAGATTCTCTCCTTTCAGGAGTTGTGTTAGCTTTGATAGGAGTTTCTTTTGCTGTTGGAGTCTGACTTTGAGGCATTTCTTTGGAAGCAATCGGGAGGTTTGCTCCTCTTTTAGGTGTCTGTTTAATAGCAGACCTAACTGGAGGCTTCAATTGTTGCACTTCTTTAACGACAATCTTAGATGGTGACGGGGCCGGTGGAGGTTTGGCAGCTTCTTTCTTTTGTATAGACATTCCTTGTAAATTCTTTAAAGCACTTATATTAAAAGTTTTATTAGCCTTAGCTGAATTAACAGAGTCATCGCTTTCCGGGCTCTTAACATTTTTGGGCGGTGTTTGTTCATTTTCTCCATCAGAATCATTTTCAGCTGCAGATTCTTCCTGTTCACCTGATTTGTCTGGTTCCTCATCAGAACCACCATCGTTGTCTTCTCTTTCCTCATTTGCACTACCGTCGTCATCTTCATCAGATGGATTGAAGTCTTTGAGGCCGTTGACTACTTTGAATGAATTGGCGTTATTTCCGTCTGACTTTAGTTTCAATTTGATCCCGCCTAGTTTTCCCAATTTTTGCATTACGTCGTTGGAGTTTTGTTCGGGTTCTGGTTCCTTCTTTATGGGTGTGTTGCCTTTTTTAATTGTGAAACCCAAACCACTTAGTTTATCCAACGCCGCATCTGAATTCTTATCGCTCTCCGACGGCTTTTTTATTGAAATGCCAGTCTTCTTTAATAATTGGGATATGTCGATTTTTTGGGGAGTTTTCACGGTGGTTGGCGGAGGTGGCGATTCCTCCTCATCATCAGACCAGTTCTCATCCCCGGAGGGTGGAGTTTCATCGTCGGACGGCAGCTTGTCTAGCACCACGGAGGGCAACGACACGTGCTGTATTAGATGTGTTTCTAGCTCTTCCCAATCAGGGAAGTCTTCGTCACAAGTAAAACAACGATACTCTTGCTTCGGTTTCTTAATTAGAGAACCTGAAGATTGAAGCCTCTTTAATATATTTTCAACATTACTAATATCTGGCTTCTTGTCCTCCTCCTCGTCTTCTTCTTCTTGAGGATTTGAGTCTATTGATTCGTCTTGGCCCTCGTTACCTGCAATAAGAAAAATTGTGCTTTAAACATCATTTAGCTCCAAAACAAAATAAACAATGAAACAGTTTAAATAAAATTAATTAATAGATTTAGATTAGAGACTTTTCTTTAGATTTGTCAGTAATATTATTTTTAAAAGGGATCTCACTGAAAAAACATGCAAATTTCCACTAGCATATCATTTCTTTTCATTTTTATACAAGGCTATATATAAGTTTAGATGAAACGTATAATATGACTTTGCATTACATATATTAATATAGTAAAGTAAATAACTATATCCTCTGAATCGTACTGTATAGTGTGTATTATGTGTCCGTATGTGTGTAATATTCTGAATTTGGTTTTTATTTACAGATTAAGTAATAGAACATTTTAAATTTGATATTTATATAATGTAAGAAATTCATATAAAACAAAGCGGTGTGCCCAGAAGTGTCAACCAAGTCCCAAAATTAAATAGCATTTGCTTTACGGTACTATACGCTCCAGTAACCGACACGTACAGACTGGGAGGGGTCGTCGGGCGGATTTAAAGGACTTTGTTACCCAGTGAGGGTCGATTGAAGGGTCAGGGTTTGGCTCGGAAAATACACGACAGCGACGGTGGATCAATTCTAGTCCACACACTCTACACATAAATGAAATATTTGTTACTGTTAGGTTATTTCATAAAATGAGATATATTTTCTAAATTGGTTTAACTATAACAAAACCCTTTTCCGATCAATTTAATCTAGATAACAAAATATGAGATGGGATTTATTCGGGAAGGAAATGAAGAAAACATAAGAAAAAGAACGAAAACTTTGTGGATAAAGTAGCTACGAATACGGCCAAAAGAAAATTGGCACTCTAACGAACTCTTTACAGAACCTTACGGTGTATACACGAAGGGAGACAACGGAAAGGAAAAGGGAGGCTAACGCCCCTTTTCCCACTCCAGCGTTTAACACCACAGGGCTACAGAGAATAGGCGGCCAAATCCCACTCCCCGGTAAAAGGCATTATAGACCCCCCAGGGGTTGAAGCATTGAGTCTGTCGGACATAGCCTCCCGTTAACCCCCGGCGTACCACCCGGTCCGCCCGGGATTTTCTATATAAAAGGAGAATGGCGAAAATACGGATTCCGTGAAAAAACGAAAAAGGTAAAGGAAAGGAAGAGCGAGTGTACTAGTAAAGATGAATGCAACAATGGCATAGGATCGTGGAGCCAGAATTATAAGAGAAAGGTTTATTTTATTCTAAGATTTATGTTTTCAAGAATAGCTTTCGCTCACAAATAAATCCATGTAATTTGAGTTCTTAAGGGAAATCGTTTGTATCATATCATATATCTTTAAGTTTATAGATTATAAATTTGATTTGCACTGTAGGTATTTAACTTGTAAACAGCATTGTTTCAGCACTCTTTTTATTTCTCCCATCCATATTTTTATTTAGCAATTATTCACTAGGGTGACCAGGATAGGCCAGTCTTTATTCCTGTCATTAGTTAAAATTTTCATAAGCCTCCCCTTCCGATGATCGATGTGAAAAATTTTACAGGATATATAAAAAGAATTGTATTTTTTGTTAGTAATTGTTTGTGTGGGGACATTCTATGTTAAACAATTACTAACAATAATAGAATTCTTTTTATATATCCCGTATAATTTCTCACATCGATTATCAACTAAGGATACTTCGCTATGGTATATACGTAAAACAACGTTATAATACAACGTTAAGCATAAAGTCTAAGGCTGAGATCTATAGAGCGTACTTAGACTTTGCTCAAACTTTACTTACGTAAAACTTTGCTAAGTGTATGCTAAGCTTATACTTTGATTTGGTATTTATAGACTTTTTGAAGTTAATATTATGCTTAGCATAAACTAAGACAGACAAAGTCAAAACACCAATTGTAATTTCGTTACATGCATTATCTTCTGTCTAAGTAAAGTCTAAGTATGCTCTATAGATCTCAGCCTTAGTTTTACAGCATTATTCGCAATGTAAAGCATAAATAAACTCAAAACTGGAAAAAATATAATTTTTGGGTAGACGCTCTTAAGCTACGAACGATGCACACCGGCAGATCATATTTGACTGAAACTCCTTAATACAGGTTACCTTATAACCTAGCTAGGAGATCAGCACTTCACCCACCTAATCGTAGTTATAAGATAGTACAACACTTTGATGTAAATTATTATTAATGCATTATGTATGACGATTCACCTTTTGTAATAAAGATTTATTATTATTATTATATTTGGGATTCTTATAACATCCTAGTAGATGCAGGTGTCATACAAATATACAAAAGAAAAGTAATATATGTATGTAATATATCAGTTATCTGGTTTCCATAGTACCAGCTCTGCTTAGTTTGGGATCAGATGGCCGTGTGTAAATAATGTCTCAGGATATTATTATATCAGTTATATAGTTTCTATAGTACAAGTTCTGCTTAGTTTGGGATCAGATGGCCGAGGATATATTTTTTTTTGTAAAAGACAGACGAAGCGGCAAGGCGACTGTTTTAGTATTATTATTATCATTTACTTCCCCCTATTTCGTACTAGTAACGAATAACAAGGGCAGTATTTTTTAAAGATAAAGATAAAGATTAGTAGTAAGATTAGTAGTATTGTAGTTAAAAAAAGATCTACGCGAGTTAACCATTAAATTAAATGAAAATTTTTATTTTTTATTCTATATGGGGCAATCATATTAGAAGGAAAATATTTGATACTTATTTATAATGTGGCTAATATGAGATAATTAAAAACAAATAAGTTTGCATCTATCAATTATTCGAAAAAAAATACGCTGCTTTCAGCAAGCGTCTAGCAAATAAAACTACAAACTAAGTAAGAGGGCACCCTCTTTGGGATTCCTATTTGGCTAAGGGGTGGTTACAGACGTGGAGATGCATGAGAGGGACCTTCTACGTAAAATATTTTGCGGAAATAGCTACGCAATATCAGTAGATATACTTTGAACATGACAGTTTCCTTAAATCAAGTGGCTGACAAGACACAATTTTAGCCTAATCTACATATGTTCTGACTATCTACATGCGCTTTTAAGGTCTATGCGAATAAAAACCGTTTATTTATTTATTTACATAAAATAAAGTCGGATTATTTACACCAGTTATAACTCAAGAATAGCTAAACCGTTTTTATGATCTCTGTTTTCTTGGATTCGTCTTCTCCAAGAATAGCAGAATGTTTTGCATGTTTGTTTAATATACGAGTGGTCCAGTGAGACGTGGTGGAAAATTCGGCTCGTCTGGTCGGCCATTAACATCTTGAACTGAAGTTAACATCGCTAAAGTGAAGGAAATGGTAACTGAAAATTCTCCTTAGAAAGAGCTGAACGTTCAGTGTCACCCGAACCATTTTAAACAATCGCTTGGGCATGAAACACGTTTCTACTCGACTGGTCTTGAAAGACCTAAATTATCTTCAAAAACTCAATCACGTAAAAGTTGCTGAACATGCATACTATAACAAGTCAATTCCGAGCCTACGTTCATAAAACATGTTGTTTGTTACTGATGATAAGACGGGTTTATGAGTTTGCCTGAAAACCAGTCAACAAGCTTGGGAATGTATAATAAGACTGCACGTGTAGCGCAGCGGCTAAGACAGTCACGTCACCGCTTTGTGTCGCGGGTTCGAGTCCTAGGGTTAACTATTTGTGTGACCCATAAATAGTTGTTCTGAGTTTAGATGTAATTTGTGTTCGTCTATTATAAATGTTTGTAAAGTACCCCGCGACACAGGGATTAGATTCCCTAGTGCGGGCGTTGTCTTATACTAAAAATAGTACAGGCACTGCCTAGTTTGGGATCAGATGGCACTTATTATATTTATTTATTAATATTTAACTTAGATATTAAATTGCCTACTTCTGCGCTACACTTGTAGGCAATTCGCTAAATTGAAATATTAATAAATGAATATTTACAAAAAAAAGGATTTAAATATTTTATTTAAAAAAATTTCATCTTCCAACTGAAATGAAACCGAAAAAACCATGCCAGAGTCGACCAAAAGCCACCAGTGTTGTGCACTCAGATTTCTTGCCAGAAGGTCAGACGGTCAGAATATTGTGTGAACGTTATGCGACTTTTGAGACAGCAAATTTGTCGAAAAAGAACAGATTTGTGATACATTTTTTGGACTTCGCAATATGTTACGAACCTTTCCATAAGACCGTCATTATGATTGCCATGATTTCACCAAAAACTCAATAAATACCATCGAACAACCACCGTAGTCACCGGATATGGCTCCGACAGACTTTTACTCTTTCCGAAACTCAAACCGCCACTTCGAAGCACTCGTTTTCAATCGATAGAACACTATACCTTTTTTTTTTTTGATAAGGCAGGGGGAATACTAATGCATGCCACCCGCAAAGTGTCTGCGGGTGGGTATGTCGGACTCGCACCGACTAAACCTAACCTGCCGTGGACTTCTTCTGGCGCCTGATACGGGGAGCCCCGGGAACGCGGGTATGCTGCTCCTGTGCCCCCCTTTTGCGCCGTGTCCCAGATGGTTGGGACACGCACCCGGGGAGAGCTGTGGGTTGCCCTCCCCATTTGCCAACTCCTGCCAGTACGGCACAGCGACTGCGCCACAAACAGTTCGCTGTCTTCCCGGGGCTGCTTGCACGTGGCGGCAGTAGAGGACATTTTCATATCATGAAAATGTCCCGTGGCGTCCATGATTTCAGGGGAATACTCATTAACTTTGTTTGTTTGCGCGCCAGTTCCAGTTTACGTACATGTTTTGATGGAAATAAATTTCGCCAAGGTATATTACTACGCGAAGCCACCGCCTTAGAGCGTCAATTAAATTTATATTTGTCAATATTTCAAACAAATTGACACTTTGTCAAAAAGAAGTTCATTTTGTCCTCCCTAACTATTCAAATCGACTCGTTCAGTGATTCGGACCATGGCTGTTTTAGGACCATGGGACGATACAGCCATGTGTTCATGTTGTCATTAATCCTTTTTTGTTGTTGTTGTTTTAAGAACAATTTATAAAAAGATAATATGATATCGATTTTATCTAGAAAATAGTAAATTGTTACACGAGGGTCGAAAGGAATCAAGTCCCATGCGATACGTCTTTAACAGACTCTGGGGTCAACATTTCATAATTACTTGAACTCATTTTTGATAAGATATTAGTCTTAATCCGAGATTTCGATACAGCTTACAGGAGTTTCTATGAGTCTTTCCCGACCAAAGGTGGGAAGTAGAATCTTCGACCCGCTACTCTTCTATTTCTGAGTATGAGAAATGAAAAAGTACAATTATCATTTATTTGATGATAATTAATGTAATTTATAATATAATTAATGTAATTATAATAAAAAAGCATAAAACATATTTAAAACTCTGTGAAAGTTGATTTTATTTTAAATTGAAAATATTATATACAAAATTATATGTACCTATCTTGTTTTATTAAACCACTTAATATTGCGTTGCCAACCGTACTAAAAACTTAGTTACAAACCCTATATTACATACTCTTCTTTATGACAATACCGTAAAAGAAATACGTCAATAAGTCGACGAAGATAACCTAGATCTTTTTAAAGTGAACGACTTAATTGTAGATACCGAAGTTGTACAAGTGCATGTAAATAAATTATTATATTTCATTTTTACATAAAGGCAGTTCGGTTGATATTTTTTTTTTTACATTATCAGTAATTTATTGCTAGTGAAATCGGTGAAAGATTCAAGTTTAGGGATGGTGCGTATATACTGGTACAGGTATAAAAACCCAGTACGAGTTTACCAGTACGCAGACCGGGTACGTACAGCAGAGACCCGGTTCGTACCCGATAGGTACAATGTCGAGCTACGCGCCTGTGTACGCGCCGAACACTGGCCGCATCGGGTATGACGTCATACCCAGTACGGCGCGGCGGCGCAGTAGTTCACTCGACCGCCCGCCGGAATACGAAGTTATCCGAAGGGTTATGGCGCCTCCCGAATACTTCCGAACGAGCCCGTATTGAAACGTAATTTTAGGCATACCTAATATTTCGTTGATACAAATTTGTTCTTTATTTCTATCAGAATTAGGAAGTTTATTACGTAATAATGATAAAGAGGATTGTTTATTTTGAATTACTTTTTTCCAGATAAAGGATTTTTATTTTAATAAAGATATTAAATTTAGATTAAATATAATAAAATTTGTAGTTCCGTCTACAATAATAAATTATTTTCAACTTTTTTTTATTTTATGTCAAGTAGATATTAAAAAAAACTCTTAGTTTACAGTCCTAAGCCTGGTAAAGTAGGAAGGAAAGATTTCATTTCAGACTTAATAAATAAATACGAAACATAACTCAAAAACAAAAACCTTACCCTCCTGCTTTTCTGCATATTATAAACTTGGAAAGGTTCACGTTCATTAAAAAAAGTCATCTAACTAATGGTCGTTCGATCGAGTCTCCTACAGGCGACCGCTAAAACTAGGTCTAATCATATATACCCGTAAGTATTTTGATACTGGGTTTAAGTACCGGGTATATGGCCATACCCATACCTTTGAGGCCGGGTATAGAAAGTTGCAGGTATATCTCATCCCTATTCAAGTTATATTAAATAGAAAATATAATAATATATATTATTTATAATTCTGTTAAGCAGGCTTCTAAGACGCGCGTCGCGTACATAATAAATCATTATGGCGAGTTTTTCAGCATTTACATGTATGTACAGACGCCAGAACATCCAGCTACCCTTATCTGTCAAATTTCTTTTATAGATTTTCAACTTTATCACAAAAACATAAGGTTCACTTTCAATTGGGGAAATTTGACAGATTGGGGTAGCTTGAAATGGGATAGTCCGATGCTGGAGCACTGGATACGACTGTACACGACGTAGACGGTGCCCTAGTACCGCGATATTATTTTTATATATTGTAAAATTACTAACATAAGGTTAGGATTTTTTGGTAACTAACATCTTATGGACTTAAAATGATCTAAAGTAATGATTAATTAAACATTTAATATATGTGCATGTGCTGTACATTAACATGAACATGACTAATAGGTACCCGTCTAACTCATAGTGACTTGGTACTATACTACTTACTACGAGAGCGACTCGATGTTATGTTACTAGTTCTAATTTTAGTATTCAAATAGATGTGCAATGACTATTTTTTAGTTATTAATTTTCAAACAAAAAGACAACGCTCGCACTAGGGAAATTTATCCTTGTGTCGCAAGTGTACAAACATATAATTAACGGACATAGCATGCACACCCAGACTCAGAACAACAAACTTGTGTGTCACACAAATGTTGTGTCCTTGCAAGTGCTGATTTTATAATGCAACACTTGGCAAAAGAGGTGTGCAAGGATCGTGACAAATGGAAGTCCGTTGTCTCTGCCTACCCCTCTGGGAGACAGGCGTGAGTCTATGTATGAATGTATGTATGTAACACTTGGAATTTCGTTCCACCCGTATGCGCCGTGATTCGCACAAAACGGCGCCGCACTGTGAAAAATAGGTAAGTTATGATTAATTAACTTCAATGAGATGTGTTTTATTACGATTTCTCGCTTAATATAATATAATGAAAGTTAAATTAAAATCACAGTGTGAAAAATCGTTTTCAAGTATCAATATTATTAAAAGTGGAATTAACATCAAATTATTGTGTATACTTAATGCCAAAATTTTAATATGTCGGAATGGTCAGGTAGTACGAAATATCGGTTTATTACAAAGCGCAAGTGTGAAGTTGGCGCGCTTCCACGTGATATTCGTACGAGTCGACGAGGCGTGCTGCGTGATCGAGCACTCACTTCTCTTCTAGGTTTCGAGCGGACAACTTGTGCCTAGGAACTCTTTCACGTTTCGTTGTGTTTGATTTATCGTGTCAAAGTATGTATAAACCTAAATAGATTTACAATTTAATAATAATATCTAGGGACAATGTCACACAGATCATCCCAGCCCCAAACTAAGCAAAGCTTGTACTATGGGTACCAGGCGACGATATACATACTTATAGTATAGATAGATAAATACTTAAATACATAGAAAACATCCATGACTCTGAAACAAATATTCGTGCTCATCACACAAATATTTGCACTTACCGGGATCCGAACCCAGGACCACCAGCTTCGTAGGCAGGAGCACTACCAACTAGGCTACGGTGACCGTCAAGTCAATTTGGTCTAAGACTTTTATTTTAAACGTAAAAACGAAATTGTCCGACAGTGAAAATTCAAGCGAAAACCCACCACTATTTCTTACAAATATATTTTTATATAAACCACTTTAAAATCGGTATATTATTACTACTATTCAGGAAAGTAATAATGTAAAATATTTTTGATAACAACCGAACTAGTTAATAATTTTATTATTAATCTGCATGAGTTGGTTCACTTAAAAAAGATTTAGGTTATCTTCGTCAACTTCGTTTACATAGTTCGTTATACGAGTATTTGCGGGTCTGAAGCTATAATACGAGTATGAAATAATTCTTCATTAGTAGCCTATAGAGAAAATATTCCGGCAAGTTCGAGAGTTTAGAATATAAAGAAGAATAGAAGATTGCATAGAATAGAAGATTACAGACTAGACTACTTAGCGGCTGTAGCCGTAAGAAAATAAAAAAAAACGTGAGATCAAACTGCGGCAAGTTCTATTGTATTATGACCATGAACTTAACGTGAAATAAATACAAAGATGTTAGAACTGCAAAAACTGTTGGTAACAAATTATTCAAAATATGACTCAAATGAATTCTGACACGCTACGAAATGCCAATTTTCTATGGTTAGGCATAAGCATGATGTGGATCCATAGGTCCACCTATAGTAGCTATCAAAAGACCCAGTTCTATTTATTATTTTACTATTTGATGATGCAGCAAAAAGCGTGTATTTTTATGTTATTGAATTACACTGTTCAAATATATAGTCTAGTCTGCTTTGAAACGACTTCACTGAGGGCAAATTATTTAATTATTATCGTTTGTTTTTAGTCCTCTTCCCCTCCACTATACCAACTTTTTGCCCTCCCTACTACAAACTACTACTACAATACAATGTAAGTAAAAATGAATGACAAACTGATTATTGATGACACCCAAGAAATAGCTGTCATTTCTGAGAACCAATTTGACATTAGCACTACTAATTCCAATAAAACTTCATCTGTATAATTTCTGACCACTTAAAAGCAGTTGATTGACTATCTAGAGTTTTGGCGCCAACGCGAAAACACACGCATCAGGGCATTGTTTCATTTTCAAATACTGGTGTAAATTAGATTTTTTACATGTAAATATGGTGGATTTTTAATCATAACATCTTCGACAACGTGCACAAGTGGAGAAAAGTGCCATATTACCTTAAATTGCGATTTTCTGTGTTGAATCTAAAACTCCATAAAAGCCTCTAGTAAAGTCTCCACTGCTTTACTGGGGTAGGACAAGGACTATGTCTGACTTGACTGTGACGGACATTACTTTACGGCTCATAAGGCCGAAGAAGCAAAAGCCGTAAAACCGAGCTTAAAGAAAAAGAATGACTATGTTGGAAATGGAGACTTACAAAATATATAAATGAAATAAAATCGATCATAAAACAAAGAAGATTAAAAAAATCTAGTTATGATGGAATACCAATCACTGTCATAAAAGACAATATTCATCTACTTACTGCACCGCTAACAGATATTTATAATTGTATAATGATATATGTATATAACGTTATCTCTAAAACGAATAAAAACATAAGAAATATAGGCCAATTTCGCTATTACCTACCCTATCTTATAATTACTCATAACTCAAAATTTGATTTTGTGGCTTTGCGCCCTTTAAGCTAACGGACGGCAGAATGATTAGATAAACCATACTTTTTAGGGTGTTAGGTTAAACTATGCTAATTAGTTATCACAAAAAAGGGAACCAGAAATGTTCAACAGATTGAGAAAATTGATGTTAGGTGAAATTTACGAAAAAAATCATTCAAAAAATCTATCTCGAAAACTACGCAAAATCGTAGAACATACATGGGGATGATTCGGATAATCCTCATCATAAAGTATCAAAATTTTGCGTTTGAACGTCAAATCCTCGGCCAGCCTGTATAATAATTAAATTATTTTTCCTATTCAATATAAATAATAATAATAAATAAATATCTTGGTACAGCTAAGACATTGGCATCTGATCCCAAACTAGGCACAGCCTGTACTATGGCAACCAGACAACTGTTAAATATACTCATATATTTCTAAATTAAAGTAGTTTTGGCGTAAAAGAGCACCATACATACATCTATACTCACACACTTTCGCATCTATACATATAATAAAATCGTAGGAAAGTCAAAACTGTACATTATATACATTTTTTAAAGGATACTTGGGGCGTGATCTACAACCGATATCGAAGCCAAAAATATAGTTTTTAAAATGTTTGTCTGTTTGTCTGTATGTATGTCCGGGCTAAACTCAAAAAGTACTGAATGGATTTACTTCAAATTTTGCATGAATATTACTAAGAGGTCGGGTCAACATATAGGCTACATATTGTCACGCTATCACCTACGGGGGAGGAGCTGTGATAATTTTAAAAATTTAACGCGGGTAAAACTGCGGGTCACATTTAGTATATAATATATCAGTTATCTGGTTTCCATAATACAAGCCCTGTTTAGTTAGGGCTCAGATGGCCGCGTGTCAATAATGTCCCTAGATATTATTATTAGTACATGATTATAGGTCAGAAGTACCCTAAACCGGCGAGCATGTATGAAGAATATAATGACAGTAATCGAGGCAAAAGAAGTATGCAAAGATCGTGACTAATCGAAATCCGTTGTCTCTGCCTACCCCTCTGGAAAACAGGCGTGAGTCTATGTATGTATGTACATAATTATTTCATCAGTTCCAAAGCAAGTTGATTAAAATAGAACTGCTACATTGGAACACAATGACCCATGAAAGCGAGCTCTACTGTCAATTATGTAGTTAAGTGCCAGAATTTACATATACATATATACATGGCTACACTGTATAATCCGCCCGGCTACATTGTAACAAAGGTCCGGCTACATTGTAACAACACCTGTCTAGCGGCTATATTAAGAATGCTATTTGTACTGTACTATATACTAGAGCAGTGTTTTTCAACCTTTTTCATGACGCGACCCCTTTAGTATGAAGAAATTTTTCGCGACCCCCCTACCCGCTATTGACCCGCTTTTTTTCATGTATTTACGTGGTCATAGAGCTTACCGTACCGTGGGAAACCAACATCCCTAAAGATCACCGTTCAAGACAAACAAGTATTACGACTTATCAATTGAATTAACGAGAATCGGTTTTGTGGTTAATTTATATGCCGTGGAAGTGGGTGTGAGAGGTATACCAGCAAAATGCCTCTTAAACCTATTAAAAGACCTAGGATTATCAAAAACTTCTGTAAGATCTATATTAAAACGAATGTCCAAAGAGGTATTGTTAGGATCTTACCAAATTGGGCTAGGAAGAGGGGGGAACACTGAGAGACAGAGAAGGTGACCGTTGATGCATCACAGGGATACCTCTTAAACCTACATATGAGTCGCAAGTTTCAGACTCTGTCGAGTATTCCCTCCTCAAACACGCGATGGACCCGGTTTCCGCAGGGTGAATCCATGGAATGTTAAGAATTATTATAATTAATTGTCTTCTTTTGTGACAAATATTGAATCCAACTTATTTATCCATTTTCATAATTAGGGTTCGGATAAATGCAAAATTAAAATGCGAGTTGAGGGAATGAATAAGCTAAACGCAATGAACGTTACGGGGCCGACGATGGCTATGCAGTGGCGGCACGCGCGATCGCGAGTTGCATGCTTTGCTACTATTTGAGACCGTCAGCCAGATACTGTTTGGCGAGCGACAGACATTGTTTTTAAGTATCTAACAGTGGTTTTTAATGATTAAAAATGGATTAATGTCTGAATTGACCAATAGAACCGTCAACTTCTAGCGGGATCACTCCCGCTAGAAGTTGACGGTAACTAAAATAAGGAAGAACTTTTTGACGACATCAGTTATTTGAAATTCAGCTTTACTGTGATTGGGAATAAATCACAGTGTGTTATTTTCCTCGAAGTTTTCTCTTGATAAAGATTTTTTCGATACTTTATTCAATCGAGGATAAGCGATATGACGAATAATGTTTCGATGACTCCTTGAAATTTTAAGAATCTACCGATACTGCGGAATGTGTGCATTTTCTAGCTTTTGTGCGTTGAATCCAAGGAAAATGTAATGGAAGAAATACTGTTTTGTATAACGCTTCTCACGAATACTACAGCACTACACATAGTTTTCTCCAACGTCAAGCTCTTGCGACCAAAACCTTGCCACAGGAATACAGCCAAGTTCTAAATATTGTTATAAAAAATGTAAATTCTATTAAAGAAAAAGCGTTTCGGATACGTCTGTGTCGAAAATTTGCGAAAATATGGGAGCACTCCACCAAAATTTACTTTATCATACAGAGGTCAGGTGGTTATCAAGAGACAAAGTACAGCCAGAGTTTTGAAACTTCGCGCTTAACTTTTAATGTATTTGCAGCGGGCCTAATCATAATATTCTAAATACATTTGGGACCCTATGACTAGCTTTCCTAACCTTTTGCAAATTCCCTATAGAAGCTTCGCGACCCCCCTATAGAGGCTTCGCGACCCCCCAGGGGGTCGCGACCCACAGGTTGAAAAACACTGTACTAGAGAATGTACGTTATTTCGAGCGCCAAGATGTAAGACATAGGCCCGATATAAATCACACTAATATTATAAAGGCGAAAGTTTGTGACTGTATGAGTGTGTATGTTTGTTACTTCTTCAGTCTAAACCGGCTGGAGCGATTTTAATTAAATTTGGTATGGGGTTAGCCGACACCCTGAATTAACGCATAGGCAATAGGCAATTTATAAAGTTTGACGCGGGTAAAACCGCGGGGCACAGCTAGTAATAAATATAGCTTAAACTATAAATTTCGATAAATAAACCTAAACATAATCTCTTTGACAGTAACTTAATACAAGCTAGCTAAATATCATTACTATTATAAAATAAATTTTAGAAATGGTTTAACAATCCCTGTACGTAAATATCTATATGTGACTAGAAATAATTATGTATAATTAACCAATTAAAATGTATATTTAGTTTTTTTTAATAAAATAACAAAGGTCTTTATTCACGTAGACGTTAAAAAAGCGCTTGAGAATAGTCAGAACTTGTAGTAGTAATATACAAAAATGTTCTGAGTAGTTCTGACTATTTACAAGCGTAAAAACCCTTTTATTTTATATTATTAAAAATATAAATAAAATTTCTTCCCACCCAAATAGTAATTTGAGTGTTTTATTAACCTCAAAAATCCCTACGCTAAATTAGTTAACTTCAATAATAATAAATATCTTGGGACAACTAACAAACTAGCATCTGATCCCAAATTAGGCAGAGCCTGTATTATGGCAATCAGACTATTGATAAACATACATACTTCTTTCATTCTTCTAAATATATTGATGATGTCCTCCCGACCGAATTTCGGCCACGGCGGCCAGTCTTAATGGAGACTAGCCAATTCCGCAGGACATATTATAGTGCACAAGCCTGTGCGCAAACACAGGGGCACTTTCTATTCCATCACTCTCATGATCCGATGGGACGCCTAGCGACACGACCGGAAAGAGTTCAGGTACAGGACCGACGGTTATACGTGCTTCCGAGGCACGGGGGTGTAATACCGCCAACTTCCAGACTTCGGGCTGATACTGAGAAATTTATTTTTACGGAAAAATCCCAAAATCACTTTTTGGCCCGACCCGGGATTTGAACCCAGGACCTCATTATCTGCGGTTGAACACGCTACCGCTAGACCAACGAGGCAGTCGAATATATGTCTAAATACATATATTATATATGAAGGGTAGTATTTAAACGAGTGACAGTAAATTAAAGTTTTAAGTGACAAAAATAATGAATTTACGTTACAGTATTACTAAGTGAGCGACTGACTGCGAGTGACGAGAAATCAACAGAACAGCAACTAATAAATATTAATTTGAGTTACTTAAAATACAAAATGAGAAGCTTCATAATATTTGAGCGACCTAATATTTCTTCGCTTTGACCAATCAGAGAGATCAGAGGCTTGTGTGGCGGACTTCAAGTGCTATTGTTTTTGTTTAGATTTGGATTGAAGGTCTCCTGAAAAATTTATGTCTCCAAAAAATTGGATTTTTTATAACTTTCCACCAATCTTCACCAACAATAGTAGTCTAGCTTGATGGTCACAGTTCTAACCTAACCTAAACCAAATAACTTCCGGAAAACTCGGCTCTATCCTAATATGGAAGTTGCCCTCTCAGTATTTCTAGTCGCTCACTTAGTAATTTAGTCGCACGGCTAGAATTTTGATATCTGTAATGGATTAATTATAACCCACTATTTGTAAGTTCGTTCTGGATTTTATTATTAATCAATATTTGTCGTTAGTTTAGTTAATTATTCGCTTACTCAAATTCATGCCTCTCAAGTTATTAAAACAGTATCTCATCATCAGTCGCTAGGTATTTTTGTATTCGATCGTTAGGTCCAACCACATCAAACGGCCCGCATCGGCCCGCATCGAAACGAATTTTACAATCTTTAAACGAAATTAAATCTTGTATATAGTGTTTAAAGTTTATATTACCAAGTCAAGGGTAAACACAGCCGGTGACATGCCGCACATACACGCGATCGGCTCCGTCCGCATACGTTCGGATACCGGCGCATACGTTCGAATACCGCCGAATCCGCTCGGAGCCGTCCGCCTGCGTTCGGATTCCGCCGGGTGCGCTGGGGCTGAAAACTATGAAACTAAAAAAGAAGCGAAGGTATGCGACGACGCGACGTCCGGCCGGACGCGGTCGGATGCCGTCGCATTCGACCGTATCCGAACGCGTCCGTGCGGTGCGATACTGGCCGATGCGGGCCGTTTGGTGTGGTTGGACTTTAATAATTCCCCATATATAAATTACGCCCAGACATAACAAATAATCGTGCTCATCACACAAAGATTTATCCTGGGTGGGGTTCGAACCCACACCTTGTGACTCACGCTAAGGTCACTAACGGTAACCAGTAAGAGAAGATAAACCCGATATGAATATTTTAAATAAATCTCAGTACGGCCTAGACTTTATAGCACGCAGCTACCTCGCTTTTAAACTTAGATGTTTTACCTGAACTCATGTTATTAGTAGAAGATTTTATTTTATGTATATTTGTTTATAGTCTCTCGGCTCAACTAACACACTAACTACCATCTGGGGCTCTACCGGCTAAGTCGCCGAACATCGATTTCTTAAATGGCGTTCAAATAAATAAAGGTAAAAAAAACTTAATCGTTAATTCTACTATCATATAATCTACTAAACTAGGCAGAACCAGTATTATGGCAACCAGACAGATGTGTATTATACTTACATATTTCTGAATACATCCATATAATATGTAAATTACACCCAGGCAGAACTAATAATTGTGCTTATCACACGAAGATTTATCCTGGGGCTCTACCGGCTAAGTCGGCGAACATCGATTTCGTTAATGGCGTTCAAATAAATAGAGGTTAAAAATAACTTATTCAATCGTTAAATCGGCTTCCATGACCACATGTGACGTCATAAATGGTCCGAAATCGATTGTCAACGTTGAAGCCGATTTAACGATTGATTAAGTCATTTTTAACCTTTATTTATTTGAAAGCCATTCACGAAAACGATGTTCGGCGACTTAGCTGGTAGAGCCCCAGGGTGGGGATCCAACCCACGACTTGTGACTCACGTCAAGGTCAAACAGTAACCAGTAAGACAAGATAGGTAAACCCGATGAATATCTTAAATAAACCTCTGTAAGGCCCAGACTCTATAGCACGTAGCTTCCTCGCTTGGAAATTTGGCAGGTTAAGTCTGGACTTTAAGAGGCTGACAACGTCCAGTTTTATTATATTATACTATCTCGCCGATGTAACCATAAAGGTCCATATAGACTGGAATAGAAAGTGTGAAATATAACGAAATCATTAACTGTGAGAAAATAATATCTTTTTGAGAAATCTCACACAAAAACAATCGTTAATCATAAAATACACGACCATTTATGTAATCTGAGTCGTAATTTTCAAAGATTATTTTGTTTTAAGCATTTTTAAAAGTTTACTACTTTATTGATTTTTTTCTATCGGGCGAAAGAAGTTGCGTTATATTTTGGGATCAATTACGTGTCTATAAATATGGACAACTTATGCGTATGTTTTTGACAAGACGAACCTTTCGAGGTTCTTCTTATTGAAAAATGGACCTTTTACTTAAGATGCGTTGGGCTGTCACTGTAAGTAGGTATATAGTATTAATTGTATATATGGCACACCATACCTATTTTAAACAAACGAGCTTTATCCGTCACAATGCAAGAAATACATACCCAAATTTTCTAAAAAACATAGAACTCGTGCGTAAACATTTCAATATAACAAACCGACTTGAATAAAATTCATATCGACGAACTCATTAAAAAAATATTTCCTCCTCTTGCTTAAAAAATCCGTCATTGTACCAGAGAGGGGATTAAAATAGCATATTTTCCTCTAGGGGATAATAGAAATTTCTTTTTTAATTTGAGTCTTTTACCAACGAGCCTATAAAAACGAAAATGTTTTTATTCATAAGTGTAAGAATAATCATGAATAAGTACTTCACATATTATTGTTTTTATTATTTTGATAATGGAACTAAAATCGGCGATCTCTACGGCATCAATCATGCATTGCATTGCGGCTACAGAAAAAATTAAAAGGTATTAACACGAAATCTTTAAAACATTTATCTAATTACGCATTGAAGTGGTGGTAAAAGAGATGGATTAGCTCACGGGAGCACTAGTCCCACCCTCTTACCCACCACTGCAACTACTGTAAGCCAGGATCAACACTGAGCGGTGAGGTTCAGGCATGTCCCGGGGAACCGTTTGAACTGTCTTGGATCCCGAACGATTTTAATCAGAAAGAAGCAAGGAGGAAAATAATAATAATATCCGGGGACATTATTTACACACGACCATCTGACCCCAAAATAAGCAGAGCTTATATACTATGGGAACCACATTACTGATATACTACATATACCTAATACTTTTCTTTTTTAAATACATACTTATATAGATAATTACACACAGACTCAGGACAAACAGACATGTTCATGCACACAAATAGCTGTCCTGGGTGAGATTCGAACCTGCGGCGTGAAAAGCAAGCATTTGCCAACCACGCCAACAAGCCCGTCAGATGAATATATAGCTTACGGGAGCAGCTTTTCTTATGTATTTTGATGAACATTCCAAAAAAATATACTTAAAGCTTAACCCTATGGAGCGCATTTTCTATGTTAAGAAAGAACGTGTTAAGAACCATACAGACAAGACAATTTAAAGAAAAATCTGTAAAATAGACAGCTTTTCTTCAAGAAATTATGCTTCACCTAAAGGCTATGAAATCTCAAGTTTTCACACGTAAAGATAGCAATATAATTATTGATATCTTACACAGCGATTGCAGAAAATAACATAATCCAACACAATACTTAATAATCACTTATCTTCTTATGATTTATTGTACAGACGCCAGCACATCAAGCTAACCCAATCTGTCAAGTTTCTTTTATAGATTTTCAACTTTATCACAACTGCATAAGGTTCACTTTCAATTGAGGCAATTGACAGTTTGGGGTAGCTTGATGTGCTAGCGTCTGAATATAAAAAATATACAGTTCTAAGTTGGATGGTAGATACTTTCACGCCGCAGGTAGTGGGTTCAATTCCCATCCAGAGCCAGATATTTGTGTTCATGAACATGTCTGTTTGTTTTGAGTTTGGGTGTAATTATCTATAAAAGCACGTATTTACAAAAGAAAAGTAGTATATGTAGTATATCAGTTATCTGGTTTCCGTCTATCTAGCTCTGCTTAGTTTGGAATTTGATGACTTTATGTGAATTATGTTAGGATATTTATTACATTATTTCTACCAGTTGATAGTACTAATAAATAACGCCTCTTATTTTTTTCTTTATGGTGTTAAACACTGTGTTTACCCTTCTACAAATCTCCCTGTGTCAGTGGTTTACAGAGGGAAAACTTATCAATGGGCTCATCAATGAACTCATTAAGCTCGCCTTGTTTGAACTGTATTCTTACTGTACTCTTTTATCCTTAATAATATTATAAATGCGAAAGTAAGTCTGTCTATCTGTCGCATTTCCACGTCAAAACTACTGAACCGGAGCCAAATGAAACAGATAGTCTAAGGCTGAGATCTATAGAGCGAACTTAGACTTTGCTCAGACTTTACTTTCGACTTAAGTCAAAGTCGGTATTTATAAAGCAATCTTCGAATCCCTCTAAGTGCATGCTTAGCAAATGCTAAGTCCACGAAATCGACTACTTACTAAAAACTTATAAATACCAAATCAAAGTATAAGCTTAGCATACACTTAGCAAAGTTTTTCGTAAGTAAAGTTTGAGATAAGTCTAAGTACGCTCTATAGATCTCAGCCTAAGAGCCTAACATACGGGATACTTTTTAATGCGAATAAAGGGACGTAAGGTGTTGAAAGGGGGGAAAAGTTGATTTGTAAAAGTTTCACCCTCATTGGTGTAACGTAACAATAGGGAATGAAAGTTGTATGGAAATATGTAAGGTGGCTTATTCCCAAAGTACTCCAAAAATAATTCCCAAAGTACTCCATAAATAATAAAGTACTCCAAAAATAATTCCCAAAGTACTCCATAAATAATTATACATTTTAAATTAGGTTTCATTCTACTCCATGAAAATATTAAGATGTTCTCAAAGTACTCCACGCTATTTAAAATAAAAAGGAATTAAAATAAGCAAGGATAGCAGATGTACTGTCAGGCTCAAAAGTTTTACAAAATGTAAAAATATGTTTGAAATAAAACACTGTAAA
The DNA here is from genome assembly GCA_951640165.1 of Pseudoips prasinana. Classification (NCBI taxonomy): domain Eukaryota; kingdom Metazoa; phylum Arthropoda; class Insecta; order Lepidoptera; family Nolidae; genus Pseudoips; species Pseudoips prasinana. The sequence goes on from OX621254.1 coordinate 16,148,381, forward strand.
TTAACAATCAATATGTATATATTTATTATAATTGGGTTTAACAATCAAAAAATAAAATAAACAACTAAAAACATTCAAAAGTCCACGTCAGAAATTAAATAAGCTTTGGGTACAAAAAAAGTTTAACAATCAACAATTAAAACTATTCGAAATTCCACTAACAAAATTAAATAAGCAGGCTTCGGACCTATAATTCTAATAAAATGAAAACAACTAATAAAAATCTTAAACGATATCAGTCTGGCAATTAATCTTAACATAACATACTTTGAACAGTCTTCATTTGAACTTTTAAACAACATTTTGAAAAGTACTTATAATTACTAATTGTCTAGTCTTTCTTAATCAATTTCTTTTAGTCCTTGTAAACAACATGTTTTTAATCATTTTAAAAGTTATCAACATCAAATGTAAGATAAGATTAAGGCAATTATTTCAAATATTTGGAATAGAGCTTAAAACTAGCCTATTTTGAAGGCAAATTATATTTCAAATAATTTGCTAATTTGATGTAATGCTTCTAGTAATGTATATGTTGCTATTCTTAACTGCTTTACAATCAAAGCCAGTTTCAAATCTCTGTTTATAGATTGTCTACTTCTATTTATTTTAGGAATGCAACGATAACGTTCAAAATAAACAGCTTCTTCTTGAATCGCTTGTAAGAATGCAAGCAAGCGTGGTTTTTTTGTGATTACATTATTTAGTCTTTTGTGCCACGATTCAACTAAGTTCGTCGTTCTATGACGTTGTCCTTCGCAATTCCATATGTCTATTGAAAAAGATGAATTCTCCAGCCAAGTAGAAACAAAATAATTATTAAATTTTGTAACATTTTCACTATTGGGGGATACTTCCATTATAGCTAACCAACCATCTTCTACTATTTCAATTGGAAGATGTGCTAAAGCACTGCACCTAGCCACATGGTCCTTTTCTTCTTTGGTTGCAATTCCAATATCACGACATTTCTTTAATATAGCTTGCTTAAAATGGAAATTACATCCTTTGATTATAGCATTGGGCAATGTATTACGCAAAGCATTAATGACTGCTATTTCAAAGTCAATATGAATTGTTTGAGGACTCCATCCAGGCACGTGTTGTTTTACTAAATTTAGCGCAACTTCATATGTATGTTGCAATTTGTTGGCTAGTAGAATGAACACAACGGGGCATGTTAAGGATTGACAGTCGTTGCTGCCCAGGTCCACGTGAATTGAGTAGAGTTGATAAAATGGCTTGGGGCAACTCATGAAAGTCCCATCCATGAAACAGGTTTTACTATTTGTTAATGTTTTTCTACCTTCTGTGGTAGAAAAAGCAATTATTCCTGAGGTATTGTCACGAAATAATAAAAATTCCTGAAATTTACTTGGGATTTCCACTTGATCTGGTGTTGTAAATGTTGTTTTCGACACCTTTAGCTTTGAATTTCTTGCACGATACATTAATGACTTGATACTTTTAAATGATACAGTATTAGCAATCAAATGATATCCCCTGTCTACAAAAGACTTGTAGGCGCTCTCGTAAATTTTTGGAATAGCACTAATTTCACTTTGGGCTCTACGTATGCACTCTTCTTTAAATTCTTCAATTATTGAACTCTGTAAAGTACAGGTATGATTATCTTCCCGTAAAATCCTTTTTCCTGATATTTTCAATCTCGCTGAACAACTTCTTTGCATACATCTCCACATCTGAGATCCATCACCCGTAGTGTGGTGCAAGTAAAATCGGTAGCGAGCACGAACTAGTATTCTTCCTTCTAAAAAAAAATGAGGTAATTAAAATCAGCATAACGATTTCGTGATTTAAAACTATCAAGCATATCAGTCATGAGTTCTTAAGTACTCACAACAACGTAAGATTGTGTATTTTAGGAGGAACATGCTTAATGGTGTATCGGCCGCCAGCACCGGCTCTATTGTTCTATTGTAACTGGTTTTTGCTCAGGTAGAATCTTGTAACCCTTTTTGGCAAGTGAATTTAGATGTACTTTTACTTTCAATACAGATTTTGTAATTTTTAAACATTTTTATGTTGGAATTTAATTAACAAACTTGGCTTTAAAACAGAAAACTAATACATTAACAGCAAGGTAGGTACAAAATTATTGAAATCGGAGCCCTCCGGGAACGGAGCACTAAGTAGGTAAATAACCCAAAAAACGACTGTCTTAAAAATATGTCGCTCGGTAAGTCAATTAAGCTGGGTAAGTTAATTGTAACGATATCACTTATGTCCAAGTTCATACAAACTAACTAAGCCTTCCATAGATATTCTTGTTTGGACAAACAAGAATATTTGTGAAAAAAAAATATTCTATATAAAAGTTACTTACTTTTATATAGAATAATTATATTTTTTTATAAATATAAATGGATTTGTAAGTGATTAATATGAACTAATTTTATCCTCAAGTTCAAACGTAAAATACAAAATAAACTTATTAGATTAAATTAATAATAGCAGGTACTTACTTTGTCCAGTCAGAAAATGAAATTCTGGGTCTCCGGCACTTGTTCCAGCTTCGCCTGTGTCATTTACATGGTTCATTTTATCTTTTCTTATTTCGTTTCGTAATTAAAATAACTGATCACTTAGATTTGATAACACTTATCACATAGCTATACTATTCAGCTTATTACAAAATAAGATATAGCCTAGGAACATTAAAATATTTATTAATCGGTAATCCGGTCGTCAGTTAGGTGTTAATCTTTCTAAGTCAACTGACCAATTAACCTTTATGACGTATTACTTACACATAGATAATAATTACAATACCAACCAACTAATGAAAATGCAACCCTTTTTTGAGCCGCAACTATCGCGCTATCTCTCTCACACACGCTAAACGCGCAAATAAAATGTAATGATAAATAAGTGTCGAATTTATCCGCTAGATGACTCACTAAACATATTTTGTTAATTTTCAATTTAAGTTATGATTTTGACAAAATGTTAGAACATTTTAATGGGCAGCGAACAAGTTAAGGCTTTAAAAGCCATTTATAAAACGCATGAATCTATCACATAAAATTTGATCAGGTTAAACACTGTTTTAAAACTTTTGTGACGGATTGTACTGAAATATTTTGTAGGTAATTATTTAGATGGAGCAGGTTGAGAATTGATAACGAATAATGAGTATTTGAAGAGGGATTTAAGGTATGGAGCAAATTGGGAACAAAATAATAGGTATTTTTAAATAATAGAAATTCAATGGAGTAAATTGGGAATGAATGTATGAAAACCTTATCTTTTTGGAACAAAAGAATGGAGTACTTTGGGAATAACCCGTAAGGTTTATGTGAATCACACACTAATATTATAAAGGCGAAAGTGTGTGAGTGTGTATATTTGTTACTTCGTCGTCTAAACGACTGGTGCGATTTCAACAAAATTTGATACGGAGTTAGCTGACACCCTGGATTAATACATAGGCTACAATTTATAAAGTTTAACGTGGGCAAAACCGGGGGGCACAGCTAGTGTTTTATAAGTTTGTGACAAGATACAAAATATTAGAGATATTCTGATGTTACATTTACCGAGTCGAATGCGAAACTGAAGCTAACGCAAGAAGCTTGCTAAGCACCGCGCCGTACACATTGAGCGCTGTGCAGCCGCGCGTGGGGGGGCGGAGCAGTATGGAGCGCGGCTTGGTATGACACGGAGTAGGTGAGGAAATATGCCTAAGGCAATTGGCACACTGCCCCGCATGATGCAGCGTAGTGCGTGAGTGCGTGTTCTAACGCTTGTAAGTATCTCCGTTTGTATAGAAAACACGCACAGTCAAACACACAGAACATGTATCTGCATCAAACGGAGTTACTAGCAACGTTAGAACACGCACTCCCGCACTACGCTCCTTCATGCGGGGCAGTGTGCCAATCGCCTAGTGTGCTTACCCAAGCGGGCAGACACGTGAGGGCAGACGACTATAATAATAATAAGTCCTCTCCGTAAACGGTATCATAACAGAGAGCCTCGATCAACATCTTAAGAGGCTCTCGCTGGTTCACTGGATCAAGGGCCGGATACAAAAGGCAGCAATTATGAGAACGGCACGCATTGTGAGGAGGTTCCTGCCTGCTGAGGTTCATGCATGAAAACACAACAAAAAAGGCCTGTCTAAACTGACTGTGCCACACGCATGCAAATACTGATTTTCGAATGCTACACAAAGACACTATTCCACGCGGACGAAGTCGCGGGGACAGCTAGTGTACAATAAAGCATAAGACACTATTTAATATTGTATTGGTTACGACGTGCTTAGATTGTAAATTTGTAACACACGGCACTAAACACTTTTCAGGATGCTGTTGGGGCTGCCCCGCTTCTGTAGCGCGTCAGGGATGTTCGCTGAAGCGCGAGTAGACCGTTTTTTAACTACTATGCGCAAAAGGTGTGCATCTTTGGTGCGCAGGGTGCGGGCTAGCTCAAACATCATAGTACAACTTTAAATTATTTCAAATTTGGGGGTATTAACAACTCTATATATATATATTGAACTGGACGCGACCGCACTCTATCGCACTTGAACAACGACTGACAAAACGTCACATAGGTAGTGCGCGACAGAGATAACGCTCTACGAAGCCGAAATCAGCCGACCGTTTCCCTCCAAAGGCCGACGTGCAATATTTATCGCCGGGTACTGTAGTGTCTTGGTGAGCGCATTTCAAATATATAAGGTGTATATTTGACAGTTATGTCTGACCTGCATGTCGAGTGGTTAGTGACCCCGACTGCTAAGCCAGATGTCGTGGGTTCGCCACCCAGGACAACTTTTTTAGAGCACGATTATTTGTTCTTTGTCTGGTCTAATTTATCTATAATATGTATGTATTTAGAAATATATAAGTATGTAAATCAGTAGTCTGATTGCCATAGCACAGGCTTTGTCTAGTTTGGGATCAGATGGCAATGTGTTAGTTGTCCCAAGATTTTTCGTCCGATTTAGAAACATAGAAAGTGGACGTAACTTAAAAATCTTAATTTGCGTATGGAACATTACAAAGTGTAAAATACAAATATAGGGATCGCAAAATTTTATTTCGTACTTTACTAACAGATTTCTATACTTAATTGGTTCAGTTTTATGAGTATGACTATATCATGAACCGTAATAGGTGATATTTCTGTTTGCCGTCCAAACAACAAATAAAATAAAAATAAAGGGGGGTTTACAAGAAACGTGACTTACAATCCTTGTACGATATATTTGTGAGTCCGATTCGTACTTGGACGGTTTTTACGAACACAAAGAACATTGTAGGCTTTGTACTTATTTTTCAGCAAGGTGGCAACCCTAGACTACCTTGCAACATTTATGAGGTCATAAAATGTTCTATGTAACTTTAACTTCTATGGCCTTGAAATCTACGAACAATTTTATTCGTTCCTACAGAAGGAACAACAGCGAAATAAAGCAGTAGGAATATTCAAAATATTGCTCAGGCGTTTTACTACTAAAACCATGGCGTTAATTTCAATATACGTTACCAGTAATACATAATTTTCTACCATATATTGAAAATTTCTACAAATTTGAAAGTGGCGAAGTGTTCTCTACTTCTTCGCCACGTTCAAATTTAGAGTTGCATTGCAATACATGTTATGATTAACTAACGCCATCTTTTATCGAGGAGAGAAAATATAATTCCAGCACACTGCCGATCGAAGGTGTAGAGTTCGAGATAAGAGATGGCGCAAGTATAAAAAGGCGTCAGCATAACGAAGCGAAGGTGAAAATGGCGGTGCGGACTAATTCTCTTTCATTTGTCAATATTAAGACAGACTATAAATAAAGCCTAATAAAAATAAAGTTCAAATTACCATAAAATTAACGTAGTTATAAGCATATAAATATCATGTTGGATAAAGAACGCCCGATCCTAACAAATAACCCGTCTATGATGACTAATGATGAGGGTTTAGAAACTGAGAAGGTTCGTACTAGAAGTCAACGCCAGTAGGATGTTAAATGCAAAGGAGTTTTGACCAGCAGTAGATTGGCTCTGTGGCATTTACAGGACCATCATAAGTAGCTCCAGAGGTAAAGGCTTCTGACATAGATGATTTAATAGTTACCGCAAGAACAAATACGCCAGCAGCAGGCTAGCGTGATAAACAAGAATGGTTGGCAGCATGCCAAGGGTAAATTCTTTATTCTTGATAACAACCAAGCCAGCAGGAGGAGAAGTAAGACTGGCTTGAATAAAAGAAGTAGGACCACCGTTGTGCAGAACAACTGCTTGTTATAAAAAAATTAATTAAACGTTCAGCAAGGGATTAAGTGGTTAAGATGTTCATAAGGACGCGGGTAGTATCCCTGAGGTTGAGGTAGAACTATACCTCAGGGATGCTACTCCTCTGAACTGATTTCCGTTTCAAGGCATCGTTAGATGGGACATCTTCATGGTTGGTCTAAAGATTCAGTTCGAAACTGTTATAAAATTAAACGGGTGAAGTACAGAACAGGCTATGACTGCACTCACCTGGGGTCTTCGCGATGGAGACGCAGGCAACACTAAAGACACTACTACTAGCAACATCTAGTAACAGATAACTGAATGACTTTGCTATGTTGAGATTTTGCATTGCACAGCTATAATTTTTTATTACTACTGTCATCTCTTATCGCAGGGAGAAAATATTATTAGCTAGTACACTCTGCAAATCGAATGGGGTACAAATGGATTCGCGAGTAGTCCAGTGTTTGTGATAAGAAATAGCGCCAATATATATATAATTATAATTCTGAGATCGGAAAAGAAAAGCAAAGCAACTTGTGCGTATAATAATGTTCTGGTCGAGTTTTGGCCACGGCGGCCGGTCTCAATGGAAACTAGCTATTTACGCGGGACATATTATAGCGCACAAGTGTGTGTGCAAACACAGGAGCACTTTCTATTCCGTAGCTCTCAGCTTCTGATCCGAGACGAGTAGCCACACGACCGGAAAAGGTCAGGTCAGAATCGGCGGCTTTTCGTGCTCTCCGAGGCACGGGGGTATAATACAGACAACTCCCAGCCTTCGAGCTGGTGCTGAGGTTGCAAGAAAAGTCCCAAAATCACTTTTCGACTCGGGATTTGAACACCGGACCTCGTTCTCCGCCGCTGAACGGTAGCGCTAGACCAACGAGGCAGTCAAAACAAAAAACATAGGAAAGGTGATATATGTGTTATATCAGTTATCTGATTTCCATCGTAATTAAGTAGAGCTTTAATTTGGATCAGATGGCCGTGTGTGAATAATGTCCCAGGATATTATTATTTATTTTTGATGATATCCTTATTATACAGGGTGGCCGAGAAGCTGCCGTTCAAACGCAAAATTTAGATACTTTATGATGAGGAGTATCCGAATCACCCCCATGTATTTATGTATTTTAATTTCTTTTTGATACTTTGTGAATTTATGAGTCCTGGGCCCTGTTTAATACACTGACATGTCGACATATATGTCCAAAAATGACATAATTGTAGAATTGTCGTGCTTAGGCTGTTTAATAAAGGTGACAAATATGTAAAAAGTCGACATCTTTGACATATTTGTCATTTACAAACGCGTTTAATAAAACTCGACATTTATGTCAAAAAACTACAGTCAAATTATTTCCGACAATTTTCGGTTGACAATTGTCGGATTGTCGTGACAATTATGTCAACTTGTGACATATTTGCTGATCATTCTGTTTTATGAAGATTTGATGTATTAAACAGAAATATGTGGAATTGTCGTGACAACCCACCATATTTGTGGATTTTCCACCGTGACAACTTTGTCACCTGTATGTAAGTTTTATTAAACAGAAACATTGGCGAATTGTAACTTTTTGACATATGTCGGACTTGTCGAATTGTCAGCTTTATTAAACAGGCCCCTGAGCTCAAACCCTAATTTTGAACTTTCGAATAAATTCTAAGTCAGTTCTGCAATGATTAGATAAACCATACTTTTTAGGGTGTTAGGTTAAACTATGCTAATTATTTATCACATAAAAAACCGAACCAGAAATGTTCAACAGAACGAAAAAAAATCAAAAACTGATGTTAGGTGAAATTTACGAAAAAAATCTTTATAATTTCTAAATTTTGCGTTTGTACGTCAACTCCTCGGCCACCCGTGTATAGTATACAATAATTATTAAAATGTAGAAATACACTTAAATATTTATGATGATAGTAGTATATAATAAAAAGTTAATGTATGAACCTTACATTAACTTTTTATTCTTCAGATATATAAATTGTCTAATGTATTTGCATACATTGCTCCTTCCTCGAAAGTATTACTAAGCGTAATACCCTCTTTTTTCAGTTTCACTCTTATAGCTCTGTTAAATAACTGAAGTCATAGTCATTGGTGGTAGGGAATAAATTTTTCTCAGCTATATATACATTTAATTTATTATACAATTTTATATATATATTTTAATTATTGTTTGATTTGTTGATTTTATTATATTTATTAACATTTAATGTTATAATTTTTTTCCTTATTAATTTTAACATTTGCATGGTAACCATGTCTGAACTTATAAATCTATACCATCCTACATGCAATACACTGCATGTAAACACATATTTATGTGCATAATTGTTTCCGTGTTCCAATTGATATTCACGTATATGGGTATTATTTATCAGGCCTTTGACATACTTTTTGTTATACGGTTTCATGATTGGGCAACTTTAAGAAAACAGTGTTTTTTTTTATTACTGGGTAATGAGAATAAAATAACTCTCTCACGCGTTGCTACTCCACTAACTAAAATATGTAAAAAAATGGAATGTTAGTGGTGCCATCTGTCGAAGATTGGTCATACCAACTCAGAAACCTTCGAGAGCTCATGCACAATACTTTGCTGACGATCATCACATGCTCCAATGCATAGTTTACGATTTTATAAAAGACATACAAACAAACATTCTTAAAATTATTTTAAGACTTCTTTAAAGTGTAAAACTGGTTTGGCGCGAACGATCCTTATATACAAGCTAGATCACGCCCGGATTTATATTATTTACTAGCTGTGCCCGCGACTTCGTCCGCGTGTTAATTAGTTTATTTCGTTTGTTTTTAGTAAAATAAAAACTTTTTCTAAAATAAAAGTAGCCTCCTTATTACATCAGCTACCTGCCAATAAAAGTCCCGTCAAAATCGGTCCAGCCATTTCAGAGATTAGCCGGAACAAACAGACAGACAGACAGACAAAAATTGTAAAAAATGTTATTTTGGTATATGTACCGTATGTATATTCATATTTATGTAGTAAAAACCGGCTATTTCAATATTACAAACAGACACTCCAATTTTATTTATTTGTATAGATTTATTCATGTATATGCAGTCTAGCGCCGTTCATTGTTCTCAGTCCACTTACTTTTGTTTTATCGATGCGTCGCTTTAATATGCAAAGTGGACTATGGACTTTGAACTACTTTAATAATTATTATGATGCCTTTAAAATAAGTAGAATATTTTCACTTACAGATGTATTAATTTAGTACTAATATTCAGATTTATTCAGAGTGTAACAAATTCTTCTAAAACTATGGTTATAGAAGAATTTGTTGCACTCTGACCTATCTTTATTAGCCCTAATATTATAAATCCGCAAGTGGCTATTGTATGGATCTATGGATGGTAGTTACTCTTGCACGCAAAAACTACAGACATAAGTCTATAATTTATTAAGTTTAACGCAGGTGAAATCGCGGGGCACAGGTAGTACACATTATTTTAATAAACTTCATAAAAGAGGAAGGTTTTGATTAAACGCGGATTTTTTTTAAATTCAATCGATCGATTTTGGTTATTATCTTTTTACTACAATATGCTATTGAAGTAAGAAGATAATTAAAAAAATCGATTCATAAACGTCACGGGATTCGATGTACATACAAAAAAAAAACGCGTCGAATCAAATAATATCCATATACATAAATACCAAATTCGAAAGATGGAAACATTTATTCGCATAAACATGTTCTTTTAATAAAACACATTTAAAGTTAATAAATAATCAAGTATAATTAAAATATAATAGTCAAAATTAGTTTAATAAAATTTAATAAAATGTCAATTTACTGTGAAACATTTAAGTCTCTACCGCCAATATGAATTTTATTAGATTAAATATGTTTTGTGTATAACTATAGCCTTTACTGTGTCTACCAAAAATCATAGCACTAAACCATTGCATATATTATGTGAATAATTTTAATTGGCCTAATTACTATTCTTTGTTCTATTTGTAAACTATAGTTAGTTTTCTTGAGAAATAATATAAATAATTAAAAATATTGTAAATGCCTTAAGTTGGTCAGTAGTATTTTGTTGAAAAGAGCTATTTTATAAAAGTGATATGAATGCTTAGAAAAAAAGAGGGCATTACTCTTAGTAATACTCTTAAGGAAGAAGCAATGTATGTAAATAATTTATATAATTTTATATATCTGCAGAATAAAAATGCAAAAAGTAAATTTGAGGTACCAAATTACAATACAATTATTTAAATGTAGAAAGAAATGAATACTCAATGTTGTGCACCAATAAGGATATGATCAATTATATGTATAATATTAGAAATATTTAAAATTGAAATATGCAATCAATGTATGTAAATAAATTATAATATATCCAGAGTAAAAATGTAAAAAGTTAATTTAAGGTACCAAATTACAATAATATACAGTACCCGGCGATAAACATTGCACATCGACATTTGGAAAAAGACAATCGGCCAACCTCGGCCCCGTAGAGCGTTATCTCTGTCGCACAAAATACAAACAGTCCTATATCTATTAGGAGCTGTTAAAACAATTTTAATTTGCTTCTTTTAATAATTCTTTTTATTCTTTGTTTAAAATACACCAATTTTCATTAAATCGTAAATGAAAATCATACACCATTCTACGAACAACATCATAATCAAAATGGTCCATATCCAAACGAAATTGCTTTTTTGGTCTCCCTTTTTTTGGGAGTACTAAACTTAATTCCGGTAGAATGTTCAGTTCTGACTTCGTTTAATATATTATTCAAAGTTCTTCTTGAAATTCCAGTGGCATTTGCAACTCGCGCTTGAACTTTCTTAAAATAACAACCTACATTTTCATCTTCATTTTTTTTTTAATCTGTCAGCTTCGGTTACAAAATATTTATAAACATTGTAGATAATTTGGCGTGACTGATCTCGTAAAGGTTTCCCTCTTTTTCCTAAAGGTGCCATTTAAATTATTTAAATTTGGGGGTATAACAACTCTATATATATATTTTGAACTGGACGCGACCACACTCTATCGCACATGAACAACGACTGGCAAAACGTCACATAGGTAGTGCGAGACAGAGATAACGCTCTACGAAGCCGAAATCAGCCGACCGTCTCCCTCCAAAGGCCGATGTGCAATATTTATCGCCGCGTACTCTAATTATTTAAATATAAAAATGACTACACAATGTTGTGCACCAATAAGGATATAATCAATTATATGTATAATATTAAAAATGTTTAAAAATAAATTTTTATTTGCATTTTTAACATTGAAATATGCAACCAATGTTATAATAAATTGACTGACCTGTTGATCTAGCTGCCCCTGCTGACCCTGACAACTAAGCCAGAGATTGTGGGGTTGATCCCCACTCAGGATAAATTTGTGTACACAATACAACTCACGCCTGTTTCCCAGAGGGGTAGGCAGAGACAACGGATTTCCGTTTGTCACAATCTTTGCACGCCTCTTTTGCCTCGATTACTGTCTTTCTTTGAATAATGAACACAATTATTTGTTGTGTTTGGGTGTAATTTATTTATATTATGTATATACTTAGAAATATTTAAGTATGTTTATCTTATACCTGGTTACCATAATTCAGTAATTTATTTATTTAGTTGAAAATAAATTATATAAATAAAACTAAATATATAAATAATGGAAAATATTGTTGCAACCACTGGATGCGAATAGCGCACGACCAGCAATTGTGGATATCTCTGGGGGACACCTTTGTCCAGCAGTGGTCTTTCAGCTGATATGATGTTGATGATATAAATAAAGAAAGGGATTATGATGATTGCTCTAATAAATATGTATATAGTCAGAATAGTTGTTGGAAAAAAAGCCTCAAACAAAAATCAAAAGGTGTTCAATACCAATATTTTTCATTATGACCTTGCAGGTATAACAGTATAGTATAACATGCCAGACTGGACCTTTGTTATACCTAGTTCCAAATTGTTGTGAGTGTATATAATCTCAATCACAGTTTGTTTTGACATTTCTGGGCTATGCATTGGCATTTGGATATTGACATGACTTAAGATAGTTCTAATCCAATCATTTATACCCACAATCTAATAATGTAACAGCTTAACACATAAGGAAAACCCTTTTTCCAAACACTTGAATAAGTAAAGTCGTAATATAAAGCAGTAATAATTAAAATCAAGCAAGCCATGTAGAAACTTTGCAATCATCATCAATCATAATAATAATAATTAATTAATAAATCATTTAAAGTTTCTTGAGTAGCAATCACAAACTAGAAGACACAGCGTGGGCAGACCCCCTACAAGATGGACCAATGATCTTGTGAAGGTCTCTGGAAGCCACTGGATGGGGATAGCACAAGCCTGGCAATCGTAGAGACCTTTGGGGAGGCCTTAATCCAGCAGTAGGCAACTTTAATCTCATATGATGATGAAGATGAATAAAACATTTAATTTTCTTTTTGTTTAATGCTACAGCTTAGAGGCTAATTTTAACCACACCATATGTGCAATTTCAATTAAATGATAATAGTCCCGATTTTATACCACCTAAACTAATTTTAATATCATTGTATTTATTATTTATAATTTTAATATCATTGCATTTGTTATATATAATTATAATTTTATTAATTTTAATATCATTGCATTTGTTTCTAACATAGTTCTTATGGAAAGGACAGGGCATCTTTTGCTGTGTTGATTTTTTAATGAAATACAGAGGGAAAATTAGCAATATATTTGAGTTGTCATCCAAAACTATAGCCTAGTTAGTACACATGGCTACACATCAAGCTATACATTTCCAGTATAAGCTGACCCGCGTTTTATAGGATTTCTATACAATGACAGATCAGCTTATATTAGAAATGTATAGCTTGATATGTAGCCATGTGTACAATTGTTGCAAGTATTAATAAAGTTCTGTTTGTGTTCTAAGCCCTGTTCTTCACACACAAACTATATTAAAAGGACATGTAATGAGTTTAAATTAGTTTAATGGTGTAAAAGCCAAGATTGTATTTAAAATTATTTTAACATAAAGTAAAATCTTTAGATCTTATTTTAAGACTAGAATTGATTTAGGGATATAGTATAGTATTTGTTAATGTACAGACGCCAGCACATCCAGCTACCCCAATCTGTCAAATAATTTTTTTAGATATTCAACTTTACCACTTAAGCATAAAGATTGGGGTAGCTTGATGTGCTGGTGTCTGTACATTTTATTCCCATGCTGTTCTCTTCATCCCTTCTTGATTTCACTTAATAATCATCATCACCATCATATGAGCTGAAAAATGTCCAGTGCTAGTAAAATCTTATTTCACTTAATTCCTGACATTTGTACAAAACATTGTGACAATGCTTGCCACAACATATTTATTCCGTATTAGCAGTTATACCAGGGTAGTACCTTCACCTTACAGATTATGCTGCAGGTTAGCATAGCATTATGTCTAGATTGAGGTGCTGGCTATGGGTAAAGTTATCAGAGTTCACCAGGAAAGGGGAAGAGATGGTGAGGAATACCATGTGTGCTGAATATGTACAGGCTTCAATAACTGCTATCTGGTGGTCCATATAATTATTTGCTGTCTTGATAGTAATAAGTAAAAAAGTTGAGTAAATTTGACATAAGGTATAAATGTCAATGTAAATTCCTGGCCACTAAGCACACTTTTAGTCACTACTGGAACATAGTCTGTGTTATTCAACTTTCAGAGATGTAAGTGATAATTTTTGTTGCTGCTGGATGTGGGTAGCACAAAATTTGCAATTATAGATCATTGGAGGAGATCCAGCAGAGGACTTCTTTTGGCAGGTTAAGCTTCATTTTGAAATAACTGATTTGTAAATAATAACTTTTAGTTTAAATGAACTAATAGTGATGGAGTATTCACTAACTTTTAATAATAATAATATTTAGTTTTTATTTAAGATGGATGTTACTTATGCATTTATGTATGTGATTAATTGAAGTTAAATATTTTGTAATAAAAGTGTCTGTCTTTTAGTAGATAATTATAGTAGGTAATTTTTTTTATATTCTAAATAGTCAAGTTGTTTGAGCATCTACTACAAATTGAAACAAGACTATATAAAATGCAATTTAAGATTTGAGACTATTTATGTAAACAAAGAACTGCCCATTATTTATGTACCTGTTTGATCAAATACACCTTAGCTAAGTAACTTTACTCAGAGCAAGTTGCAGGAGCAATATCGTCCATAATACTCATATATATTTAAGTATATGTCCTCTTCGCTGAATATCAGCTGTAGCAACCAGTCTCAATAGAGAGTAGCCATCTGTATGGGACATTATAATATTATAGTGCAAAAGTGAGTGTGGATACATAGATGCATTTTCTATCCCCACACTCTCATGATCGGATGGTACATTTATAAAATTAAGAAATTAACCAAAGGAACAAATGTTTGGGCTTAGAAATTAGTTTACATAAACACTCTAAAATCATTAAACTTTGTCAAATAGCAAATTAAAAATAAAAAGTAATATAGACAACAACCATAGAGTACCAGTTCACAGCACCTTACAAACTAACCTGAATCATCATGGGTAGGCGATGATGGGTATTCAGATGCATGCTTAGTTTCCATGATCTATAATACCTGTGAACAAGTTATAACCATCCATTTAATAACTTTAGTTTTCATTTGTAACCAATTTTTCACCTCTCCTGATAAGAATCATTGAAAGGAGGCCTTTAATTTCTGGTTAGCACTTGTCAAGTGCTATACAGGCGGAAGGTTAGAAAAGTTAAACCTCTATGGCAAGGCCCAAAATTTAGTCAATGGGTTTATTCAATTAGGTATTTGAATTAGGAAAGTTTTTGTTATTGTGATATATTAAACAATATAACATCACACAATAACATCATTAAACTCATTCACAGATAACTTGTTAGTAAACACAAACAGACATAAAATCGAGATGCGTAAAAGTATTAATTTCAGCATAATTTAGCGTTTAAAAGTCTACAACAGACTATTGAAGAAACTGGAATGGTAATTGTGAATGACCAATAAGAAAACAATGCACTTTAATAAAATAAAAAATTAAGTAACTGAATATAGTGCCGGGTCTTGAAACCTTTGATTGAATTCTTGCAAACATTCACTAACACAAGCCGACTGTGAAACTAACACAAAAGATTACTTAAAATTACTTGCATGCTATAAAACGCTAACATTTAAACTTAGGAAAGTGTACTTACATTGATTATCCAGTTTAAAATCCACAATAATTAATTATTTCACGAATATCACTTGGTTCAAACATAATCCTCATCGACACTCAACTTTGTTCCAAATTTCACCTTTAGATTTCTATCAAATTTCAATAATATATCGTCTTCAGTTTAGAATGAGCACAACAACACATACTACAATGTTTCCGGCTTTCACCCTTTCATATGTTAACCTTGAGAAAACAATCACAAACACTAGGAAAATGCAAATAATTTATTTTCCGCGAACTTCTGTGATTCTGTCACTTCGCTTCTCTGCAAGAAAATACAAAATGGCCGGCTAAATAACGAGCGCTGTCAAGCAGTGGTTAGTAACGATAGTCACAGGAAAACAAGCGGCATTTTGTCTCTGAATAATCTTGGCCAACGTGATTAATATTACAAATTACAACTGGATTATGAACCCGATATGTAAATTACAATTTATATAATTGTAATCAAAATTGAACGAGCAAAGCAGCCGACCTACGCCTTTCGATCGAAACGCGCACTCATTTTACCGAGGTAGACCGAGACTCTGTTCCTTTCACTCACAGGCAGACGCAGACAGACGCGGTTGCCAATGCCAGTATAGCGCACTGCCAGCATTGGTCCGCTGGCAAATTCCTAGCGGTTGTCGGTAGCGGGACAACCTGTCTCTTTCTACCATCACAGATTATAGTCGAGGTCGATATATCTATCTCTGTTCCGCGGTTATAAGCGACGCCATTTCAACATAAGCATAAATATGTACCGGGCTAACATAGTGGTATATTATCAGAATGGGTCGCCCCCATTTTGTACGTAATGACCTCGCTCGCTCGGCTCGAGTGCCAAACAACACGAACCGAACGTTGAAAGTAATAATAATACTGAATGCGGTTTGAGCCGAAATGTTTGCGTTGCGTCGACTCACTGAATTAATTAAGCAAAGCGAACTAAGCGTAGCGTGCTTATTTATATCCCGCTTTTAGATAACGTGATTGAATTATAATCACGTTAGTAAGTAGGTAGCTATTGATTATGAGTTAGGTATAATTTTATGACGTTGCTTAGTAATAGTAGGTACTTTTACTTCGTTTAAAAGGTATCTACTTACGCGATAATTGCTAGATAGCTACCTTTTCTTCTTCTTTAAGCTGATAGATAACTGATTATAATTAACCTATGTTTATTCTTAGATACCTATCTAAGTAAATTGGGTTAGTAGGTACATACTTAGGTAAGTATGGTTTGGTTTTGTAAGCATGATACATTGGTCCCTAGGCCTATATATGGCCTAGATACATTCTTAAGTTCTAACCTAAGTAGGCATATCTTTGATGATAACTATATAATATACCTAAATTATATCCTTAAATTAACAATTAAGTAACTTTGGACTTAGCCTGCCTACGCTTATACATATAAAAAGAACTTGTATGCCTGAAGTTAAAAATAATGTGGGCAAAAGAAAAAATAAAGCGTCGTGCGTGTCTCGTGTTTCGTGATCCGCGTAGCGCCTAGCGTCAGCAATCAGCATCTCAGTCCGGTACCAACCGGTTTGGTAAGCAGCCAAGCGAGCACTTTATCTCGCTCTGACTACCAAGCAAGCGCTCTATCTCACTCTGTCTAGAGTAATCTACTGTTAACGATTTTAGTATTATTATTGAGTTATGTATGTATAACGATAGTGTCTGGTTTTCTTTTTGCGTCATCGCGTCGCGTCGTTGTTGTAGAGTAGATTATTAAAATGTTGGCGGGTTTGAGTGTAATAATATACTGAATCACCATGAATCAGATTTGTAGCAATGATATGTATCTACCTCAGCATGTACCTACTTACATACCTACCTATCTTATAAGGAAAGAACTTACCTAGAAACAAACTTATTCGATAGCTAGGTCCCCACCATGAATACAAACTTTTAAACTCATACTCATAACTCGTAATAGTGGTAGGTAATACCCATGACCTTGATTTTAGGGATTGTCGCATTGTTACGGGTTTTCGTTTCGCCTAACGCTAACGTTAGAAAGTAGGTCACGTCACTCACGGCATCAAATAAATGACGAGAGTTGAAATGTCACGGAACGAATAAAGTGCAAATTTAATAAAATACTGAGTAGGTACCTACCTAATTGGAGGACTTCAAAAGTTGGTTTCTTTTACTACGTTATGGTATTCTGTACTTACCTATTCAAAATAGTAATAATTAGTTATGGATAAAGTTATTAGTCAGTTATGGTTCAGATAGCCGTATGTAAATAATGCCTCAGGAAATTATTATTACCTACTTATTATTATTAGTTGCATTTTTTTGTATAGTCGATGGAATGGTAGTGGATACACTTTGATCTTTATTATGTAAGCAGTAAGGACGGTTTTTGCGGCCATTATTAATTTTTGTTGTAGACTTTTGCAAGTCTACAACAAAAATTAGATTTTCTACGATTTTAACTCCAAATCGTAGAAAATTGCGTTGATATGCCGTAATCGCCAAGCTTGGCAAACAGGTTGGCAATCGCAGTAACATGGTCGTAGTACTCAGAAGGAAGCTGTTGCCTGTCCTCTGACAGATATTCCGGTCGAATTCTACGCCCCTCAAGGGATGAGATGGGGTGATGATATTCTGATTCTGATATTCATCGCCGTTACCACACAGCAGCTCAATCATCGTCTAGTATTAATAACCTATTCTCATTCCAAATTCTTCATGATCCCTTCAGTCATTTAAGCGTGATTGAGTTACAAACATCTAATAGCTAAATATACAAACTTTCACATTCATAATTATTAGTAGAATTCCATTCAATAAAGAATCTTCAGTCCTTTCCGTTGGGTTGGGAACTTGGGATGCATTGGATCCGGATTGCGGTAAGTGCGGGAGCTCGAGCGTCGTGGCTTATTCTAATAATAATTTCTTGAATGTCAACTTTAATACTCAGACCGTCAAACATAAATAAATAAATAAAAAATGTTTTTATTCACGTAGACTTTAAAAAAGCGCTTGTAAATAGTCAGAACATGTTTGTAGTAATACAGTTATTATTTCTAGTTAGGTACTTATTATAGATATTTGGGTACACGGATTGTAAAAACATTTATAAAATTTATTTTATAATAGTAGTGATATTTAGCTAGCTTGTATTAAGTTATTGTCAAGGAGATTGTGTTTAGGTTTAATTAATATGATAGATAAGAACTTTAAATATTACTTATAGCTAGGAGATTTGGAAGGAAGAAAGAAGACCTACAACAAAGATTTTTGATAAGTCACCTAGTAGGACCGCGAATTACATCCGCCAAATATAAATAAAGAAGGTTTTAAATAAACGTGTGCAGGGGCAGACGGCCATCCGTGGAGCAAAAACTACAAAGTGCCCTTAACAGCTTAAGAGTTCCTTTATAGACTTTAGCGTCAGTCATCGACTAGTTAAAAATACCCAAAGTTTCAAGGGTATGCTATGCTATTTGCAGTTGAAGAGTTTCTTTGTTAGGAAAGACTGTAGGGTCAGTCATCGACCGTGCCTACATGGTGAAAATATGCAAAATTCAAAGCCCGTGCTATTAACAGAGGACAAATCTAAGCTTAGATCTGATAAGAGACTTCAGTGTCAGTCACCGACTAGTATCTCATAAATAATTCAAAGATTTTCGAAAAGTCACCTGCATGGCCCACCAAATCCGCCAAATGTAAATAAAAAAAGGTTTTAAATAACACACGGGGATGGAGCAAAAAATACTAAGTGCTCTTAACAGCTTAAGAGTTCCTTTATAGACTTCTGCGTCAATCATCGACAAGTTAAAAATACTCAAAGTCTCAAAGATATGCTTCAGGGTCTTCAGGTCAGACTTCAGGGTCAGTCATTGACCGTGCCTACATTGTTAAAATATGCAAAATTCCAAGTCCGTGCTATTAACTATTAAAAACTTCCAACAGTTGAAGAGTTTCTTTGTTAGGAAAGACTGCAGTGTCAGTCACCGACCAGTACCTACATAGTTTAAAATACGCAAACTATCAACTCCTTGCTATCAACTGCTGAAGGCTCTGAAATCAAAGACCAAAAAGGTAAATCCAACATGGATTTGGGACTTGGAATATCTTTACTATATATATCAATGTCTGATACTGACGTGGCTCATCATCAAGGGTTAATAGCATGGATTTGAGACTTGACATGTTTTTAACAAGTAGGTTAATCTTCTTCTTCTGAGCCTGTCGGTGGCCAACTACGAGTAAATAAAATTTTGGTGGCCCAGAACGTGGCGACACTAATTACCATGCTTGTGGGATTCCTAAGATCCTGTCATGAAAATGTGGCAGGGTGGACAGGCTGGGCACGATGTAGAGTGGGCCATGGATTAGTAGGTCAATGACTGATGCTGTAGGCTCACGCCACAAAGGAACTGTTTAACGGGTAATGTCAGGGACTGGAGAATTCGTCTTCTTTTAGTGATCTATGACTGGCCGACTCTTTTAACAGCTGAAGAGTTCCTTTATGAGGAGAGACCTCAGCGTCTGTTATCGATTAATGGGCAAATAGTAAAATATGCAAAGAAACCTGCCGGGATATTAATCTTCAAAGATTCTTTGTGAGGATGAGAGACTTTAGCGTCAGTCATCGACCAGTACATTCATAGTAAAAATATTCAGTCTAAAGTTTCTTTTTTGTAATGTAAAATGGGTTTGCGCTTGACCACGATCACATGTGATGGTAGGTGAAGATGTGGTCGAAGGTGGACCGCGCGTACCCATAAGATGCCTGTTCACTCTAGCCTTGAATAAACCCATGTTATATGAGTCTGGAATCACGTCGTTTGGGAGGCTGTTCCACAGCTTAGCCGTGCGTATGATGGAAGAGGAAGCAAGCGCTTTCGGCATGCTGAGATGTCAACAACAAAGCGGTGGAGAGCCTCCCGACGCCTGGTAGTGCCATGAAAAATTCTGTCATTATTTAAGTCGATCCTACTCGAGGAAACGATCCTAGCTGCAGCAAACCAACAATTTAAATTATATAGTACCTACCACGGAATCTCGGCAGACTCTCTGTAATTGAAAAAGGACTAATACGGTACTACAATTTGGTATGCGCTCCAAACGCAATTATGTTTTAGGTTTATGACATAATTGCATATGCAGCGTGTATTAATTACGTTAGTCGCGCGTAGTCTGTACCGATAAAACGAAGCGGGTTTAGGCTTTTAGTGTTATAAGAAAAGCTTTTATTTTAATGTAGAGCACTGAAATACTGAATTACTTATACAATCCTTTTTTCATAAACTACAACGAAATAGAAAAATAAACATATACTTACTTCTAAACATTACGCCCAAAGTTACTATTTATAATATCTATGCTGTGCCAAAGTATAAAATCAAATTTTTTGCGATTATTTGAATGGCCTGTTGCTTTAATGCTTAGTAACCCTGGTCGCTAAGCTAGGGGTTGGGGCTTCGATCCCTAACGAGGAAAAACCTTTGTGTGATGAACACGATTATTTGTTCTTTGACTGGGTGTGGTTTATCTATAATAAACATACATACATAGACTCACGCCTGTTTCCCAGAGGGGTAGGCAGAGACAACGGATTTCCATTTGTCACGATCTTTGCACACCTCTTTTGCCTCGATTACTGTCATTATATTCTTCATACATGCTCGCTAGTTTAGAGTACTTCTGACCTTCTGACCTGGCCTTTCTTGAGAACGTCTCCGATTTGGCCACATAATGTTCTACGAGGTCTTTCCCTTCCGATTGTCCCTTTCACACAGGCCAGGTTTATATATCCTTTCTGAATGGACAAACCATCTTAGCTTACCTCTTCCATCTATAATATGTATGTTTTTAATTAAATATATGGTTGCCATGGTACGAGGTCTAGTTTGGGATCAGATGGTAGTGTGTTAGTTGTCCCAAGTATTCATTCATTTTATACTGAGCACAATAGGCAAATAACAGTATTATTAATCAAATTTAATTAAAAGTCAGAAGTCAGAGGATCAGCAGTGCCATCCAGCGTGGCGATGCCGCCAGCCTTCTGGGCGCTTTTCCCATCTGTGATACGGCAGGATTATTCGACGCCTATTAGTGCATTTGTATTTTAATTAGATCCTTTAATTATTTCCTTTTAAAATGAATATATATACATTTAACATTATAATTGATTGCTACGTTTTTTCGAGTGCAAATAATTGTTGCTGTTGGGCTTAATTGTACGCATATATAAAAAAAAAATATTTTTTTTTATATCAGAGGGCGACAAACGAGCAAGTGGGTCACCTGATGGTAAGTGATTACCGCCGCCCATGGACACTCGCGACACCAGAGGAGTCGCGGGTGCGTTGCCGGCCTTTAAGAGACAGCAATCAAGTGTTTCTTACCCTTCCTCCCACCCCAATGAGCATTCAATTAGTTTAGCACACGTCTTACTTATATTTGAAAATATTGTTTTTGTAAGTTTTTGGTGTGGAATTCTACCGCGTTTGTAGTTTGTTAACTCTAGTGACCCTGTTTACCACTAAACAGAAGCAATAACTAAATTAGGTTTTTCGCTCTATCAGTTAAACTGTTTGGAGAACTACCTCCATGTAACAACTAACATAAGCTACAAGTCCAACCACTTGATCCCACACTTCCTCTATTCTTTGGTGATTCAGTGAAAGCCTAATTGTTAACGTCATGTGAAAAACAGATCCTAAGTGTCAGGTTAGGCGTGGTTGAGAAATTTTGCCTTTCACGCCGTAGGTCGTGGGTTCGATTCCCACCCAGGACATATTTGTGTGCATACACATGTCTGTTTGTCCTGTGTCTGGGTGTAATTATCTATTTAAGTATGTATTTAGAAAAGAAAAGTATAGCGTCGATGTAGTACCGATACCTCCCAAGTGTTGAGAACCCTAATTTTACACCAGACGAAAAAAACTGTTTCAAAATAAGGTGCTTTTTACTTTGATCAACTATTGATAGTAAAATAGTTATCAATGCATTAGATACATTTTTATTAGTTAAAAACGGATGTGACCATGTTTACGTTTTATAGTACGATAGTGTATCTAGTAAGTATATCAGTTATCTGGTTCTCTGCTCTGCTTAGTTTGGGATCAGGTGGCCGGGTGTGAATAATGTCCCAGGACATTATATTATATTAATAGAGCTCATGGCCTAAGATAAATACTTTCCATCAGATAGGTCGTATCCTTGTTTACCGATTGATTTGGTAGATGCGCTGAGCTGGATGCCTACCGCGATTAATTGAAAGCCAGACCACCTGCGGCAAACAATTATAACAATAATAATAATTGTTTATTTCGGATAAAAAATTCTCCATATATTGTTAGTACAAAGTTCTTAACCTAATGTTAGTAATCTTATAATATAGTAACAAACAATGCACTGAATAACAACCACAGAACTGGGTATCACAATACCCTGGTATGTCGCTGAATCCAGTGCTTTAACATTGGGAAATCCCACCTATCACATAATACGCTCAGAATGCTGTGGGAGCTGACACGCATTCTGTGCAATATTGAAGCGCTACGCTTGCGGATGATGGCAGCAAAACCATCAACCGACGCCTCCGCAAACATCGCTGAAGCACTACAAAAACGTGACAGCCCCATCAATACAATTCAGGCATGTGAGCATACAATGGTATATACAATGGTATGCTCACATGCCCGCAATGTGCGAGGATATTTTTCTAATAAAATTGCTTACATAAGTCACATACGAGCCCAGTGCAAACGCACGTCGGCTACAGTAGGAGAAGAAGCGGCGCCGTGGCCGAAATCGAACGGGACCACATAATCATCAGTATAAAAAGTAACAAAAAATAATATAAGGTATATTTTATTTATATTTGCCTTAAAGATTATAATCATATAAAAACCTGTATTAGGAATATTTATGACTCACCGACTGTGACTCAAGGCTCAGAAAAAAATCTCGACCACATCACGTCAGCCTGATAACGTCCACCGCTGGACAAAGGCCTCCTCAAAAGATTTCTTCAATGGAGTTGTGCCCATATTTTGGAGGGATATGCCATAATCGCCACGCTTGGCAGACGGGTTGGCGATCGCACTATGATGGCCATAGTACACAAAGACAATCCTGCCCGTTCTCTGAGAGGTATTCCCTCGGGGTGATTTTTATGCGAGGGGGGAGGGAGGCGAGATGAAATGGGGTGGCTATATTTTATGCCGTCAGCCAAACAGCACACTTGGACCTAGGAAGAATAAATTATTTACAGATGTTACCTTTATGATTTAGACCAAGAAATAAAATCAAGGATTGTCCAAACTCCCAGTATCACACTAATATTATAAAGGCGAAAGTTTGTGTGTGACTGTGTGAGTGTATGTGTGTTACTTCTTCACGTCTAAACGGCTGGAGCGATTTTAATTAAATTTGGTACCTATGGAATTAGCTGACACCTTGGATTAACACATTAGGCTATAATTTATAAAATTTGACGCGGGTAAAACCACGGGGTACAGCTAGTTTGGAATAAAAATATAACTTAAGACGACGCGAACGCTAGCAGGCAATTATTTTATAAACGTATATCTACTACGGAATAATAATACCGCCATTTCTCTCTAGGCACCTATAAATAGCAGTATAATACGAGGGAGAGGGTGGTAGAACTCAGAAGCTCTTAGCAACCCCCGTATAACACTACCCTTACCACCCACCAGGGGGAAAGCCCGGTGGAATATAACCAACCATAGATTACACACACACACACACACATAATACGCAACCTTTTTGCTTGAGTTTAAATACGAGTACGCCGTTCCGTATCAAGTTACGTAAAGTTTCGTTCAAAATGTTTGTTCTTTATTAGTAGGTCTTTGCGCAATACTAGCGTATTGTACGGAATAATCCGTGAAATCCGTATTAACTCGTAACTCTAGAGATGTTCCGTGATCCGAATTGGCGTAGTGGTGAGTACTTAGCCATTCGTTTTCTTGGTGTCAATAGATATATTTATGTGGTACACATAAAGATTACTTACTTGCTTATCGTATAGGCAGTGGTTACCCTAGTGTCAGAGTGGTTCAAACCGCCCATTAGGTAGGCATCTATCATGCCTATATGTTGCTTAATGATTACAACTGGGACCAACAGCTTAACGTGCCCTCCGAAGCACGGAGACGCTCAGAAATTAAACCACTTTGGGTGGTCACCCATCTATGGACTGACCGCGAGCCTAGATGCTTAACCTCGCCAATCACTTACGGACGGGTGAGACCATCTAGGTATGAGCGCTTTGACAAATGAACGTCAGTATTGGTTTATCGGCCGCCCTTGGCTTTCGGCCTTTGCTTATAATTTATAACCGATTTATGAGTTTATCAATTATACTGTAGGTACTTATACGTTTTTACGTGTTTATTATGCAATTTCTGCGTTGTTTGTAAATCGGTGAAAAACCCGCTTCAAAAGAAGGAAGTTAACAAGATAGACGAAGGTTAAAAATGACTAAATCATTCGTTCAATTGGCTTCAACGTTGAAAATCGATTTCTGACTATTTCTGACGTCACATGCGCTCATGGATGCCGATTGAACTAATTATTTAGTAATTTCTAACCTTCATCTATTTGAACGCTGATTACGTCCCGATGATCGGCGACTTAGGTGGTAGCCCCCCTGAGGTCGTAGTTGATGCCGATAACCGCAATTAGGAATCTGGGGCTCTACCGGCTAAGTCGCTGAACATCGATTTCGTAAATGGCGTTCAAATAAATAAAGGTTGAAAATGACTTATTCAATCGTTAAATCGCATTCAACGTTGACAATCGATTCCGGACCATTTATGACGTCACATGTGCTCATGGCAGCCGATTTAACGATTGGTTAAGTCATTTTTAACCTTTATTTATTTGAACGCCATTTAAGAAATCGATGTTCGGGGATTTAGCCGGTAGAGCCCCTGGGGTTCTACCGGTAAAGTCGCCGAACATCGATTTCGTAAATGGCGTTCAATTAAATAACGGTTAAAAATGACTTAATCAATCGTTAAATTGGCTTCAACGTCGACAATCAATTCCGGACCATTAATGACGTCACAAGTGGTCATGGAAGCCGATTTAACGATTGATTAAGTCATTTTTAACCTTCATTTATTTGAACGTCATTTAAGAAATCGATGTTCGGCGACTTAGCCGGTAGGGCCCCAGACCATCAACCATCATCGACTCTCGCGTTGTCTCTTCTTGTAACACCGGACCACGAGTAACGTTGTGAAGAAAGCGCAGACGTTTAAAACCTGGTCCAGATATGTAGCGTGGCATCAGCTTTGGCTGTGATCCATGCCTGCGGAATATAAGCTAAGACTGCTAGTAATAACCGGCAGCGATTAACACCCCGATCCGAGGGGCATCGCCCCACCAGCGATTCCTCACCTCCGTAACGGGGTGTGGGAGTGTGAGAAGACTCCCGACTTTCCAGACAGTTTGACATTGGAACTTTCAGCGATCACTTGTTTTAGAACGGTACGTTTGTATTGTATGGATGGAAAACCAATGTAATCCCGTGGTATTTAAGCATTTTTACTAAACGGATAGCCATACTGAAAAACACCCGTGCCTTGTATAGAACGGTGACCTATGCATAGCAAACAATTATATTCTCCCTGCGAAATATAACCCTGCTGTAAAGCGGTCCTAATCTTAGCGCACCGGATGTCACGGCGAGTGCTATAATATTCTCCCGTCCGCTGAAACCAACACGCCCGCATATACGTTGCTAGGAGAAAACGTGGAGAAATTTACGTGCCAATTAACAAGTGAAATAGAACATACGGTGCTAAAAGCCAAAGACTCGTTAAGTATCAAGTTCTTCCTTTTGATCGAATTTAACGTGGCGCAGCTCTAGTCGTCATTGGCGACTGGGGACCCATTGTTTGATTTAATCCTACTAATCCCTGCGGTGAGACGTAGCATCTCTATATGTGTCCACTGACTGTCCATGTAGTAATACAATAACTAATGTGACAAATACTCTAGGGTTGACATTGTTTTAATGCTGGTGATCGAGGTTTATCCAAAACTGAGGTAAAAAGCTAAGTAATACAATAAATATGACAAATACTCAAATGTTGACATTGTTTTAACGCTGGTTGGTATTCGAGGTTTATACAAAACTGAGGTATAAAGCTAAGTCATATAATAAATGTGACAAATACTTGAGTGACATTGTTTTAACGCTGGTTTTCAAGGTTTATCCAAAACTGAGGTAATAAGCTAAGTAATACAATAAATGCGACAAATACTCAAGTGTTGACATTGTTTTAATGCTGGTGATCGAGGTTTATCCAAAACTGAGGTAAAAAGCTAAGTAATACAATAAATATGACAAATACTCAAATGTTGACATTGTCTTAATGCTGGTGTTCGAGGTTTATACAATAAATGTGACAAATACTCAAGTGTTGACATTGTTTTGACGCTGATTTAGAGGTTTATCCAAAACTGAGGTAATAAGCTAAGTAATATAATAAATGTGACAAATACTCCAGTGTTGACATTGTCTTAACGCTGGTGTTCGAGGTTTGTCCAAAACTGAGGTAAAAGATATGTAATCTAATAAATGTGACTAAAACTCAAGTGTTGACATTGCTTTAATGCTGGTGTTCGAGGTTTGTCCAAAACTGAGGTAAAATATATGTAATCTAATAAATGTGACTAATACTCAAGTGTTGACATTGCTTTAATGCTGGTGTTCGAGGTTTGTCCAAAACTGAGGTAAAAAGCAAAGTAATATAATAAATGTTACAAATACTCGTTACAAATACTCAAGTGTTGACATTGCTTTAACGCTGGTTGGTATTCGAGGTTTATACAAAACTGAGGTTTAAAGCTAAGTAATATCATAAATGTGACAAACAGGTACTCAAATATTGACATTGTTTTGACGCTGGTCTTCGAGGTTTATCGAAACCTGAGGTAAAAAACTAGGTAAACTTGTGCCATATTTTATGTTATAAAGTATTATAAACTAAGTAGGTACCTATAAGTTTTACCATTGTCGCCAATTCAGGCATCGAATATTATCTAGGGAGAAGGGAGGTGGCTTTTTTAAAAGTATTATTTATGAAAAATCTTCTAATTATTACACACATGGAAACACGTACAGAGCGCAGAGGTCACGGTGTAACTTCTGCATTGTTTCCTTATTCATACCATATCGATTTTAATGGGCAAGGTTAATTTTCAAATAAGTATATAAAATAAGTCGTTGAATCAAATGTATTGAGTGTTGATTCTAGACCGGAAAGCTACAGCATTAAGTTTTTGTAAGCTTTATTATGCAAGTCGAAAGAAATCTACTGCTGGACAGAGGGCTTAAATTTGGAGCCCTATTTATGATAAATATGTAAAACAGATTGAAATGGCAATCTCTCAAAAATTTCAAATGAAGCATTATTAATAAAATATAAACTTTTAAGTCTGGAGTCTAGACGTAAGTTACTCATGGTTAGGATGCTACATGGCATATGTAATAATAAGTTTGATTGTACAGATATCACTAACCAATTATGTTATGTTGTACCCAGAAGAGGTGCACGTGCTCCTCTATGCCGTCTTGTAGATACGTATAACACACACTTTATCGAATTTGATTTTTGCACTCTCACACTCAGCTTTTAAAGCAATAGTAAATAAAATGTTATTAAGAGGCCTATTACAGTCCACCAGCGCCGCCAATCGAAAATGTTATAACTCGTAAATAGAATCTAAAATACAAAATATGTTCTATTATTACTGTGGAAAAGGCAATAACGTAATTGTATAACACCTTATCAACACTTGAAATATAGATGTTTAGCTAAATCGTGCATTCAAAACATAAACGGCCGTTTTTGTTACAAATGCACGATTTAGTTAAACAGCTATATTTCAAGTGTTGACAATGAGTTATAAAATTACGTTATTGCCTTTTCTACAGTAATAATAGACCACATTTTGTATTTTTGATTCTATTTACGAGTTATGACATTTTTTCGATTGGCGGCGCTAGTGGACTGTAAAAGGCCTCTTAACATAAACATAGATAGATGCACTAGTTTCGGGGTATACCTACGAAAAAAAATTTATGACAGACCAAAATACAATGTTCCCAACAAGATGCGCACAGCTCATCTTTTTTTAACATATATAATTACTTTGCGGACATCAGTGTGGGTTATACGTTTATTTAATTTAAGTTACCATATAATCTGCTAGAAATACTGCAACGTATAACTGCTTTATGTCCCAATAAAGACAAAATAAATTAAAATGAAATACACCGTAAACATATGTCTCATTAAAATGCGTTCGGTGACGATGACGCGAGTTCCATGATTTTTGTTCACCCAAAAAGTGACTCAACGCGCCTAAAGAAGTTTTTATAAAATACTAGCTGTGCCCCGCGGGTTTACCCGCTTTAATCTTTATAAATTATAG
The DNA here is from genome assembly GCA_951640165.1 of Pseudoips prasinana. Taxonomy (NCBI): domain Eukaryota; kingdom Metazoa; phylum Arthropoda; class Insecta; order Lepidoptera; family Nolidae; genus Pseudoips; species Pseudoips prasinana. Next base: position 16,177,378 of record OX621254.1, read on the forward strand.
ACTATGTGTTAATCCAGGGTGTCAGCTAACTCCATACCAAATTTTATAAAAATCGCTGCAGCCGTTTATACCTGAAGAATTAACAAACATACAACCTCACACACTCACAAACTTTCGCCTTTATAATATTAGTGTGATACCGCAACGAAGTCACAGTACCAAAGCCACTAAATAACAGATACTAATAATTTTCGTAACCATGACGACGTCGTTGTATATACTCCCTGCTGTTTTAGTATGAACTCCTCTTCAAGTAGGTACCTACGTAATATACTTACACAGTTCATGGAATAAATCCCTAGCCAGCTTAAGTAGCAGTCACTTGCAGGTCGGAGGACTCCAGGGGCGATATTCGCCCGCTCTCCACGCTCCACCTCCCACGTTCGTTCGAGCTAAAAATAATGCAGTCTGATTCCCTCCTATGGTATAACAACTTTTATCTTTAGTATAGGTTTTAGTTCACTGGTCTGTTAAAGTAGGGCCTATTTAATAGATCACATTTAACATCTGTCAGTTACTAGTAAAATGAATTGTAAAATGGCCTTATTTGGTAATTATTACAATAAAGATAAATCGAAATTGAAAAAAAAAATTGCAAATGTGCAGTTCTAACTACAAAAACACCGGCCAAGTGCGAGTCGGAGTCGCCCGTGAAGGGTTCCGTAGCAGTAAGTATTTCAGTTGATTAAATGGAAGCAAATTGCTGTTTACGATTTATGACGTAATAAAAAAAAACTACTTGCTAGATCTCGTTCAAACCAATTTTCGTTGTTAGTTTACATGCTAATGTACATCATATATTTTTTTTAAATTTATCATTCTCTTATTTTAGAAGTTACACGGGGGGACACTCATTTTACCACTTTGGAAGTGTCTCTCGCGCAAACTATTCAGTTTAGAAAAAAAATAGATTAGAAACCTCAATATCATCTTTGGATACCTATCCATAGACACCCCCCATGTATGGGTATGATGAAAATTTTTGAAGTTATACTTCTTTTGGCGCGATGGAGAAAAATGATGAGAGTGAATTTTTACGATGCGCGCGCACACCGACACCAAAAAATTTAACAGCATGAAGTTAGTTCTAGGTGGTATGACAGTGAATTTTTACGATGCGCGCGCATCGTAAAAATAACAGCATGACGTTAGTTCTAGGTGGTATGAAAATTGATAACTATGTTCAAGTTGTATATTAAGAAGTATAACTTCTAACGCGTGTACATAAGTACACACAAGTTTTTATTTTTTGAGTTTCTGTTCTATGTATGGGGACTCCCAAAATTATTGTTCTTTTTCTATTTTTGTGTAAAAATCTTAACGCGGTTCACCGAATACATCTTCTTGCCAAGTTTCAATAGTACAGCTCTTATAGTTTCGGAAAAAAGTAGCTGTGACATACGGACGGATAGACAGACAGACAGACATGACGAATCTATAAGGGTTCCGTTTTTTGCCATTTGGCTACGGAACCCTCAAAACAAATAATATTCTATGACCGCCGGCAAAGGTTACGTTGTTGAATTTTGATGAAGTGTCAAATGTGATCTATTAAATTTACCTTTAGTCTTTGGTCTTGGTGTTCTTTTTTTTAAGCAGTGATTCGATCCTCAGCCAGCCAAGCCAGTTCGATCTTTGTGTAAGGAGCACGATTAGTTGTTCTGTGTCTGGGTGTAATAAAATTTATCTTAAACAAGATTTTATCGGTTTATTGGTTGTCTGGTTGCTATAGCGCAGGCTCTGCCTACTTTGGGAGTTGTCACAAGATATATCTATAATTATATTTACGTTGGTATATTTACTATTAGGTACGCTGAATAATAATTTAGCGTCACGTAAAACAGACGTCGACTTTTCTTTATACCAATCGGTTTAAATTAAATTCATATGAAACCACCTCGATAAATATCTCCAACGAATAAAAATAGGATTATCAAAATTAATTAACAAGCAACGAAATAATAAATATTCCGTTACATAAATAAAAGTCAGTGATGATGTAAAAACTACGTGTTTTACATCATCACAGACTTTTTGACTGTCAGGCTAGAAGACTTTAAGCTTCAAGCTCAAGCCGTCTAGAAAATAAAACTACAAACTAAGTACCGCGTAGGCAGCCCCTTTGGGATTCAACCACGACACTGGGTGGTTCTGGTTTCTGACGTGTAGGTGCATGAGAGAGTCATAGCTTTTAAAGGATGTTTTTTTAGACGGACGGGTTGGCTTGGTTGGTAGATACTTGCCTTTCACGCCGCAGGTCGTAGGTTCGATTCCCACCCAGGACATATATTTGTGTGCATGAACATGTCTGTTTGCCATGATTCTGGGTGTAATTATCTATATAAGTATGTATTTACTAAAGAAACAAACAAGGCAAAGTGCAAAGTCTGCTTAGTTTAGGATCAAATGGCCACACTAGTGAGTAAATAATGTGCCACGATATTATTAACTGTCGATAAACGTTAATACGCGAAGACGCGGAACGATTCGTCCGATTGAGTCGGAGAAAGAATTCAACGTTACGAATGAAAAAATAAACAGTCGAATAACTTCCCTTTGAAGTTGGTTAAACCTACTAACGATTTCAACTTTTCTAAATTCAAACCAATCAGCATAAAAATTATCAAAATCAGGTCACAAAAAGCTGTAAGAGCCATAATATATAAACTTGGTCCGCGAGTATCTTTAAGAGAAAAGTTTAAAGAGATTAACATTCCGACTGTAGAATGTCAGTATATGTGACAATCTAGTTTATGTGCATTAAAGTAAAGATTCTATCTGTAAAATGAGTGACAATCACACTAATACTATAAAGTGAAAGTGTGTGAGTGTGTATGTTTGTTTCTCTTCCACGCAAAAACTACCGGACGGATTTTGATGAAACTTTATTGTTTGATGTAGCTTATATATCCGAATAACACATAGGCTATAACTTATAATGTTTAACGCGGGTAAAACTGCGGGGCACAGATAGTCATAATATAAATACTAGATATACGCATATCTTGCGTAACCTACCATCATCAGTCTCCACAAAATATGTAACTCTGTTATGGGGCAATCTATAAGAAATAAGATTCTATAACAAACTTCCCAGTGATATCCGAGGAATGTCTACGAATAAGTTTAAGAACTATAAAAGCCAAATTGTGTAGCAGGGCTTACCTACTACAAAACTTCTGATTATTAAAGTGAAAAAACGGCTTGGGATTGATTCGCTCTAAATTAACACATTTAAATACTTTTATGAAAAAGGATTCCTATCGAGTTTTCTGGCAGTGTTTCTCAGTAGCTGCCACGTCATGCACTGCACGATAAGTAAAAAGAAACGATTCCACACAAATGTACCTAATATTTTAACGGAATAATTGTTTTTAGTATTTGAATTTGAAGTCGAAGAACTGAGTAATTGCGTTACATACGCCCAAACAAAGAAAACAGTTGAAATATGATAAGACACAAATTTGCAAGCGAGGTAGCTGCGTGCTATAAAGTCTGGGCCTTACTGAGATTTATGTAAAACTAGCCGTGCCCCGCGGTTTTACCCGCGTTAAACTTTATAAATTATAGCCTATGTGTTATTCGGATATATGAGGTTCTAGCTGTGCCCCGCGGTTTACCCGCGTTAAACTTTATAATTTATAGCCTATGTGTTAACCCAGGGTGTCAGCTAACACCAAACCAAATTTTATTAAAATCGCCGCAGCCGTTTAGGTATACTTGAAGAAGTAAGAAACATACACACTCACACACTAACTAACTTTCGCATTTATTGTATTAGTGTGATATTCATATCGGGTTTATCTTCTCTTACTGGCCTCTTGTTGGTGACCTTGACGTGATCCACAAGTCGTGGGTTGGATATGTATGTAATATTTTTTAATTTTTTTTTAAATTATAGAACATGTAACGTAATTAACCCACACCCACCCCATTCAAACACCTCAATTACAATATTATGTTGTAAGCATAATACATACACTGAATTTTTTATTTAACATGTATCATACATTGTTATTTTCTAAATTAGTTTCTTGGAATAAAGTTTCTTTTTCTTTATTTTGTATTGAATGATGGAATTTGTATGAATACAATTAAACTGCGATTTAAAACGTCTTATTACTTTGACATACGGTCCATTTCAATTTGTTTTGACTGTACAGGGTTAATATGAGAATAATTTCCGTAATTTTAATTATTTTGGAATTAAAAATTAACTTTATTAAAAACTAGCTGGTGCCCGCGACAATTTTAAATGATAACCAATATAACTACTTATTTCTAGCTAAATCTAAAAAATATAACTTTCAAAAGAAATAAGCAATATAAATTAAAGAAAAACTAACCTATAAATAACCTAGCTATGAAATAAACTAAAGACTACTTTGCTATTGTTATTTAAAAAAATTACCCGATGTCATCAATTGTCCTTAAGTAAAGTCAGTAAGTCAACTAAAGTAAAATAATAATCAACGATGCATTAATCACAAAGGTAACTCCCATTAGATTAGGTTGACCCAACCTCTAAGTAATATTAATGCAAAATTTTAAGTTAAACCATGCAGTGCTTTTTGAGTTTAGCCCGGACAAACAGACAAAAATTCTAAAAACTATATTTTTGGTTTCGATATCGATTGTAGATCACGCCACATGTATCCTTTAAAAAAAATATTCAATGTACAGTTTTGACTTTCCTACGATTTTATTATATGTATAGATAAGATCACAGCTCCTCCCCCGTAGGTGATAGCGTGATAATATGTAGCCTATATGTTGACCCGACCTCTTAGTAATATTAATGCAAAATTTGAAGTTAATCCATGCAGTCGTGTTTAAGTTTAGCCCAGACATACATACAGACAAAAATTCTAAAAACTATAGTTTTGGTTTCGATATCGAATGTAGATCACGCCCCAAGTATCCTTTTAAAACAATACTCAATGTACAGTTTTGACTTTCCTACGATTTTATTATATGTATAGATAAGATCACAGCTCCTCCCCCGTAGGTGATAGCGTGATAATATATAGCCTATATGTTGACCCGACCTCTTAGTAATATTAATGCAAAATTTGAAGTTAATCCATGCAGTAGTTTTTGAGTTTAGACCGGACATACATACAGACAAACAGACAAAAATTCTAAAAACGATAGTTTTGGTTTCGATAGCGATAGATCACGCCCCAAGTACCCTTTTAAAAAAATATTCAATGTACAGTTTTGACTTTCCTACGATTTTATTATATGTATAGATGATATAAATCGATTCAGTAAACGATTCTGAACAAACTATTTTCAGGATTTGTGTTAATTAAGTTACGTGTTGTATATTGATATTTTTTTACAATGGTATAACATATAAGTAATCTCGCCAAACTGTTACGCCTAATGGTATAATATATAACTATGTTAATCAGTAGTCTGGTTCCCACAGTACAGGTCCTGGCTACTTTGAGATCAGATGGTAGTGTGTAATTTGTCTTAAAAAAATTATAATATTTATTATTCATATCGGGCTTATACATCTCGGCGCTTGAAATAAAGTATAATCTCTAGTGTATCGTAGTGTACAAATGGCATTCTTAATATAGCCGCTAGACAGGTGTTGTTACAATGTAGCCGGACGGATGTTACAGTGTAGCCTTGTATATAATTCGCTTCCCGGAAAGAAAGGTATCATAACACATATTAGGTACAAAATGACATAATCACAGTATTAAATAGCGCGTATTTCATTTGTCAGGCTGAAAAAATGTCGTTATTATGTTACGCAGGGTTACCGCTAGATGGCACTAATTTCTCTTTTTTACGAAGCCGTTTTGCTCCAAACACAGGCGTGAACAGTGTCACATTTATGTTAATACATAGTAGACGTGTACTGTGTCGCCAGAAAAGTGTTTCAACGTATGATGTGACTTTTTATGGGTAAGATTTACGTTTAAATATTAGAATTTTTACTAAAAAGGCGGTACAATCTGTGTTATGACTGTATTGTTGACGAAAAAACATTGTAAATATTGCCATATCATCCAAAAAACAGACATAACATGTAAAGGGTCTCTTTTTTTACTGTTTCACTATCTATAATCGCAATTTAAGCGAATTAAAAAATAAACGTAACACATGTAATGTCGTTATTGTTGTAAACTTTTATTATAATCACGAGTTATATGTTGTATTCGGCCTTTTTTTCTGTATAGAATATAACTCAATCTTAATGCCACGTTGTGTATTTTATTTATTTAATAGTACTAGTCTTTACTAATTGTTTATTTTTTAGGATCAAAATGAATGATAATAGTCGGACAGCATTGAAAATACAACTGGCTAGCGAGAAATTTAATGAACAAAATATTTGTAATCAAAATGCTTTGAAAGACGATGATGTTTTAATGCAAGGTTAGTGTTTGTGTGCCCCGATGTTCTAGTGGTTTATGTACCGGACCATGATCTTGGGGTCTTGGGTTGGGAGAATGATACCTGGAAGGCAGTGGTCTGCTTTTGTGAGGCAGTGATGCTCAAAAGGAGGCCGCCGAGAGGGATCGGGAGAGGGCTGATCCTGCCCGTAGGCGCATAAGGCGCCGGAGAACTTAAGGCGCTGGAAACCGGTTGTGGCCGCTAAATCCAATGCGAGAGAGTCGAAGCGGCCCATGATAGGTGGCATACAAGCTGCCAGTGAGGCGTTGCTTCTGGGATCACGGGCGGTTGGAGTGGGGGCTCTGGCCGTCCATGCAGAAGGTGGTCATTGGAAGAGGCAACTTGTGGTAGCTGCAGGTTGCCTACACACAAGGAATGCATCGGGGGGCATCAACATCTTTGCCCCTCGGGGAGAGCTTCCTTAAGATGCATAGGTAAAATGATGGTGAGAGACTAGGCTACCGTGGTGGTTTTAGTGGGTAACCCACGGGGATCCCCACATACCGCGTAGTCTCCCCAACTACGGGGACCTATAAAAAATTTCCACCACGTTAAAAAAAAAAAAAAAGGCTTAAACTAGCTACTGTGCTTTCATTATCCATAGAATTTCCATATGTTTCAGCACATATTCAAATTAATATAATATCGCCAATCGTGGCGATTATGTCATTTCCTCCTAAAATAATTCTTGGGAGAGGTTTATCCAGCAGTGGATTTCTTTCAGCTGTAATGATGAACAAATATTTTGGTAGCAACAACTGTCAAATTTCAATTGTTGCTAAAACCAAATTGGACCGGGGACAGTGAACGCAAATAAACATGGAAGCATTACTTCAAGGAAACTAAGCGCAAATTTTGACCCAATATCCCAATCAAACTGACACAACGGAATACCGTCTCTGATTGTCCAAAATATTACCGCTCAGATACACCTTTTAAAAGTAGACTTTATGACGACATGTTCGGGTCTAAATTACCATGTTCACCAACATCACCATATATTTTGTGTCAATTTGATTGACTTCATATTTAATAAAATTAAAATATGTAGCGATGTACTTACTCGTAATAACTAATTCCAACACTCTTGTTATGCAAATGAGATTTATTATTACACCACTTCACTACACAGGAAGGCATTTTTGGAAATTAAACACGCTGAAACTAATAACTGACAGACGACCGCCATTGATGCCTATAGTGCGCAAACTCGGTCCCACTCGGTCCGCGGCACAATTTTTAAGCCCCGCCTACCGCGGCACAATCTGCGTTGGGTCATTTTCGCGAGCTAGGAATGCTTCCACGTTTATTTGCGTTCACTGATCGGGGATAGTAAATTAAACGTGTTAAGATATTTAAGGAGCCTAATATTTATTCATTTTTCTAGAATTTTGGAAATAGCTGGAAGAACTGATATAGGTCTGTAATTATTGACATCGTCTCTGTTCCCACACTTGTGAACCGGAGTAATAATTGACTGTTTTAGAGCGTCCGGCAAGATGCCATCTCTAAAGCAGAGGTATTTAAGATGGGTAATAATGGGGACACATTCTTTTCTTATAAATTTTATAAACCTTGTCGAAATATTGTCATAACCTGCCAGACTTTGGACTCATTAATGTTCTTTCCACTTAAGTATGATCAGTGTCCAAAAGTACAAATGAGTTGAGTTGGATTAATGTTAGGTCAGCTGAGAGGCAATTATTGTTTACGCTTGGTTGGATGATAGTTGTTTACTGACATTTGCAAAAAAGTTATTAACATAATTTACCGATTCAAAGGGGGAGGATTTATTGTTTAAAAGTTCTGTGTTCTCACTTTAGATTTGTTGCTGTACGTTATTGCCTTAATATTTTTCCATAGTAACTTGCTGTTTGAGATTGAGTTTGCAAGAAGCTCCCTGTCATTTCTTTTGAGTTTTTTTATTATGCTATTACAATGGTTTCTGTATCGGTTATACGTAATTTTAAGTATTTCGTTGTGAGGGTCCATCTTACTTTTTTGTTGAAGTTTATTGCGGTTTTTTATGCAACGTAGTTATACCAGGAGTAGGTTATCCAGGGTTTAAGAATGCGTTTACTGTTTAGAATTTTAGTATGAGTGGTGTGTAGATTAATAGATTCAGTGAGCTTTATAATGAGTTGGTCAGTCAGTATAAAGTATAAATGTCCTCCCGACCGAATTACGGCCAAGGCGGCCAGTCTTAATGGAGACTAGCCAATTGCGCAGGACATATTATAGTACACAACTGTGTGCGCAAACACAGGGGCACTTTCTATTCCATCACTCTCATGATCCGATGGGACGCCTAGCGACACGACCGGAAAGAGTTCAGGTACAGGACCGACGGCTTTAAGTGCTCTCCGAGGCACGGGGGTGTAATACCAACTTCCAGACTTCGGGCTGATACTGAGAAATTTCTTTTTACGGAAAATTCCAAAATCACTGTTTGGCCCGACCCGGGATTTGAACCCAGGACCTCTGCGGTTGAACACGCTACCGCTAGACCAACGAGGCAGTCGAAGTCGAGTCAGTACATTAGGGTCGTTACAAAATAGTAATTCTGCTAAGTTTTGCTGTTGAATATATTTTTAGAGCTTCTTCAAAGTTTATGCTAGTTTTAGACTTATTTTTAATTTGTGTATGTTTGTGTTTACGTAGTGATATAAATGTCGTGTAGCGGTCCGTGATAGTAGTGTGTAGTATTGCGATAAATGCAGAGACCTTTTTTTTATTAATCTTTAGCATAAAGTGATCCAGACAATTACTTTCTCTGGTAGGAAGTGTGTGGCCTGGGAGTATTCCATGTAATGACAGAATATTTAAATAATTTACTCTGTTTCTAAATCCCAGAGAAGTATCTGTGTCTGTATCTAGGTCTAATATTGATGGTTATGTCTCCCGCTATTACGATATTTGTGATGTCAAAGTTTCCAGGTGATTACTAATTGAGTCAACAAAGTTATCAGTTTTAGTGTTCAATGGAGAACGGTAGATACCTACCTAGTAAATGATAATTAAGTACCTACGTCTATCTGGAGACAGGATGCTTCAGCTAACTCAATATCTCGAACTTTTGGTTTTAACGTGTTCTTAAGACAACTCATTCATATCACTTAACAAAAATCATTTATATTCCAATAAGACTGAAAATAAATGGATAAAATTAATAAATAAGTACAAATGCCTTTAAAGAATAATACAAAGGTTTTGTAAAAATACCTTACCTACAATATTTATTTTATTTACATTTTTTCCTCAGACTACGAGCAACGAGGTCCTTATCATAAAGGTTAAATATTTAAAATTGTTTTTATTGACTCCTGGTCCATTCAACGGTTGCCTGGAAGAGATCGCACCTGGCGATAAGGTCGCCATTTGTACAATCTTGATGACATGGTCAATAACTCTTTGTATGATAAAATAAAATAAAAAATAAAAAAGGTTTTTATTCACGTAGACTTAAAAAAAGCGCTTGTAAATAGTCAGAACATGTTTGTAGTAATATAGTTGTATACATTAGATATTATTTCTAGTAACATAGATATTTAGGTACATCTTGTATGAAAACATTTATAAAATTTATTTTATTACAGAAATGATATTTAGCTAGCTCGTATCAAGTTATTGTCAAGAGATTATGTTTAATTATCTAGTTTAAGTCTAATATTTTTACTACATATTGTCAATGGTTCTGTCTATATTAAAGGTATTATTATTATGACTATGACGAACCTTGTGTTAATAACGACGGTCGCGCTTTAATGCTACCACCGGATCCAATGCGCCCCAACTGAGAAGACCCAGCGAAACAAACTCAGTGGGTTCATCTACTACCGGTTTCAACACGACCCAGTTGAGACGGTCCGGCGAAACATACTCAAGCGGGCATGAACACGGGATTTGGTCCAATTAGAGTAATTATTTAGTAGGCAAACACAATATATGCTCGATCGGTTGTCTGAATGCTTATTATTTTAGATTATATTTAGGTATACAAAAGAAAAACTTCGAAACAATAACATTATTCATTTTGAGACAGAGTCAATAATTTTAAATTAAGTATATGATAGCAATCATTTACAGATAGTTCACGTAACACAGCAGATCAGTCATGTCTATATGGCTACAAGATCTCCAGCGAGCAATGTGCAGGTAGGAAGTGAGAGCCAGACGTCTTTGTCATCGATGTACTCTTTAGTGGTGTAATAACCCCTAGCCATAAGTATACGTTTAATATGTGTTTTAAAACTTGTGTCAGGCAGATCAGTAATTTGAGTAGGAAGCTTGTTATAAAACCTAATACAATTTCCTAAAAATGATTTATTAGTTTTGCTTACTCTAAAGCCTGGCATGGCTAGTTTGTTTTTATTCCTAGTATTTATATTATGCAGTTCACTTTTCTTTTTATAATTATGAATATTTTTTCTAACAAACATTATATTCTGATATATATACTTTCTCTACCAGATAAGGGATCTCCCTTATCTGGTAGAGAAAGTATCAGACATAGTTTTGTTCGCTGATGATACGTCGCTCATATTTAAAGTAAATAGAAAGGATAAAGACCTTATTGATCATAATAAAACACTCAGCTTTATATCAGAATGGTTTTCGGCAAATAATCTCTTGTTAAATGCAGGGAAAACTAAATGCATCAGGTTCTCATTGCCGAATGTGACTCAAATTGTACCAACAGTTGCACTTAATGCGAAAATATTAGATCTAGTCCCATCGACCGTATTTTTAGGATTGACACTTGATTCAAAATTGCAATGGGGTCCTCAGATTGAAAAGTTAGCAGGTAAATTAAGTTCGGCTTCCTATGCTGTCTGGAAAATAAGGCAATTGTCAGATGAACAAACTGCTAGATTAGAGTATTTCGCGTACTTTCATAGCATTATGTCGTATGGCATTCTGCTGTGGGGTTCGGCGGCTGACATAGGTGCTATTTTTGTATTGCAGAAAAGAGCAGTCAGAGCCATTTATGGTTTAGGCAGTCGCGATTCTTTGCGAAATTTGTTTAAAGAAATAAATATACTTACTGTGCCATCGGAATATATATATCAGAATATAATGTTTGTTAGAAAAAATATTCATAATTATAAAAAGAAAAGTGAACTGCATAATATAAATACTAGGAATAAAAACAAACTAGCCATGCCAGGCTTTAGAGTAAGCAAAACTAATAAATCATTTTTAGGAAATTGTATTAGGTTTTATAACAAGCTTCCTACTCAAATTACTGATCTGCCTGACACAAGTTTTAAAACACATATTAAACGTGTACTTATGGCTAGGGGTTATTACACCACTAAAGAGTACATCGATGACAAAGACGTCTGGCTCTCACTTCCTACCTGCACATTGCTCGCTGGAGATCTTGTAGCCATATAGACATGACTGATCTGCTGTGTTACGTGAACTATCTGTAAATGATTGCTATCATATACTTAATTTAAAATTATTGACTCTGTCTCAAAATGAATAATGTTATTGTTTCGAAGTTTTTCTTTTGTATACCTAAATATAATCTAAAATAATAAGCATTCAGACAACCGATCGAGCATATATTGTGTTTGCCTACTAAATAATTACTCTAATTGGACCAAATCCCGTGTTCATGCCCGCTTGAGTATGTTTCACCGGACCGTCTCAACTGGGTCGTGTTGAAACCGGTAGTAGATGAACCCACTGAGTTTGTTTCGCTGGGTCTTCTCAGTTGGGGCGCATTGGATCCGGTGGTAGCATTAAAGCGCGACCGTCGTTATTAACACAAGGTTCGTCATAGTCATAATAATAATACCTTTAATATAGACAGAACCATTGACAATATGTAGTAAAAATATTAGACTTAAACTAGATAATTTAACATAATCTCTTGACAATAACTTGATACGAGCTAGCTAAATATCATTTCTGTAATAAAATAAATTTTATAAATGTTTTCATACAAGATGTACCTAAATATCTATGTTACTAGAAATAATATCTAATGTATACAACTATATTACTACAAACATGTTCTGACTATTTACAAGCGCTTTTTTTAAGTCTACGTGAATAAAAACCTTTTTTATTTTTTATTTTATTTCATCATACAAAGAGTTATTGACCATGTCATCAAGATTGTACAAATGGCGGCCATATCGCCAGGTGCGATCTCTTCCAGGCAACCGTTGAATGGACCAGGAGTCAATAAAAACAATTTTAAATATTTAACCTTTATGATAAGGACCTCGTTGCTCGTAGTCTGAGGAAAAAATGTAAATAAAATAAATATTGTAGGTAAGGTATTTTTACAAAACCTTTGTATTATTCTTTAAAGGCATTTGTACTTATTTATTAATTTTATCCATTTATTTTCAGTCTTATTGGAATATAAATGATTTTTGTTAAGTGATATGAATGAGTTATCTTAAGAACACGTTAAAACCAAAAGTTCGAGATATTGAGTTAGCTGAAGCATCCTGTCTCCAGATAGACGTAGGTACTTAATTATCATTTACTAGGTAGGTATCTACCGTTCTCCATTGAACACTAAAACTGATAACTTTGTTGACTCAATTAGTAATCACCTGGAAACTTTGACATCACAAATATCGTAATAGCGGGAGACATAACCATCAATATTAGACCTAGATACAGACACAGATACTTCTCTGGGATTTAGAAACAGAGTAAATTATTTAAATATTCTGTCATTACATGGAATACTCCCAGGCCACACACTTCCTACCAGAGAAAGTAATTGTCTGGATCACTTTATGCTAAAGATTAATAAAAAAAAGGTCTCTGCATTTATCGCAATACTACACACTACTATCACGGACCACTACACGACATTTATATCACTACGTAAACACAAACATACACAAATTAAAAATAAGTCTAAAACTAGCATAAACTTTGAAGAAGCTCTAAAAATATATTCAACAGCAAAACTTAGCAGAATTACTATTTTGTAACGACCCTAATGTACTGACTCGACTTCGACTGCCTCGTTGGTCTAGCGGTAGCGTGTTCAACCGCAGAGGTCCTGGGTTCAAATCCCGGGTCGGGCCAAACAGTGATTTTGGGATTTTTCCGTAAAAAGAAATTTCTCAGTATCAGCCCGAAGTCTGGAAGTTGGTATTACACCCCCCGTGCCTCGGAGAGCACTTAAAGCCGTCGGTCCTGTACCTGAACTCTTTCCGGTCGTGTCGCTAGGCGTCCCATCGGATCATGAGAGTGATGGAATAGAAAGTGCCCCTGTGTTTGCGCACACAGTTGTGTACTATAATATGTCCTGCGCAATTGGCTAGTCTCCATTAAGACTGGCCGCCTTGGCCGTAATTCGGTCGGGAGGACATTTATACTTTATACTGACTGACCAACTCATTATAAAGCTCACTGAATCTATTAATCTACACACCACTCATACTAAAATTCCAAACAGTAAACGCATTCTTAAACCCTGGATAACCTACTCCTGGTATAACTACGTTGCATAAAAAACCGCAATAAACTTCAACAAAAAAGTAAGATGGACCCTCACAACGAAATACTTAAAATTACGTATAACCGATACAGAAATCATTGTAATAGCATAATAAAAAGACTCAAAAGAAAATATGACAGGGAGTTTCTTGCAAACTCAATCTCAAACAGCAAGTTACTATGGAAAAATATAAAGGCAATAACGTACAGCAACAAATCTAAAAGTGAGAACACGGAACTTTTAAACAATAAATCCTCCTCATCGAATCGGCAAATTATGTTAATAACTTTTTTGCAAATGTCCGTTAACAACTAGCTCATCCAATCCAACCAATCGTAAACAATAATTGCCTCTCAGCTAACCTAACATTGACCCAACTCAACTCATTTGTGCTTTTGGACACTGATCCTACTGAAGTGGAAAGAACATTAATGAACCTAAAGTCTGACAGGTTATGACAATATTTCGACAAGGTTTTTAAAATTTATAAGAAAAGAATGTGTCCCCATTATTACCCATCTTGCAAACCTCTGCTTTAGAGATGGCATCTTGCCGGACGCTCTAAAACAGTCAATTATTACTCCGGTTCACAAGGGTGGGAACAGAGACGATGTCAATAATTACAGGTCTATATCAGTTCTTCCAGCTATTTCCAAAATTCTAGAAAAATGAATAAATATTAGGCTCCTTAAATATCTTAACATGTTTAATTTACTATCCCCGGTGCAATTTGGTTTTAACAACAATTGAAATTTGACAGTTGTGGCTACCAAAATATTTGTTCATTATTACAGCAGTAAGAAATCTACTGTTGGATGAACCTCTCCCAAGAATTAAAAAACAATTGACTGACATGTTACGTATTAAAAATTATTACAAATTAAAAGATTACCTAGAAGATAAGTTGACATAGTATTAATAAGAATTTAATTTAATTCCAATTAATATTTTTTTTTTATTATTATGCATGTATTAAAATTTGCACGTCATATTATATTGATGACAGAATATGTAGAGCATAATTATGTAACACCAATATTACCATGTTGTAGCATTGACCTATATGTATTCTACTAGACGCGCAATCCCATATTGAGAATTTGCTCATTGAGTTGCAGCGCCCGCGTGAGCGCCAGTGAGCAAATTTGGCCGCCGCATCCGCGCCCCTCACCTCGCGCACAGCCGGACTGGGACAGAGTTTTTATTCGAAACAAGTCAATAATTCTGATTCTGAATCTCAATCATTTTAGGAGGAAATGACATAATCGCCACGATTGGCGATATTATATTAATTTGAATATGTGTTCAAACATATGGAAATTCTATGGATAATGAAAGCAAGTAGCTAGTTGTAAGGTTATAAGCCTACGTTAAGTCTGACTGGCTTGTTGGTCTAGTGGTTAGTGACCCTGACTGCTAATCCAGAGGTCGTGGGTTCGATTTCGACCCGAGAGAAATCTTCGTTTGATGAGCACGATTTATAAATGTTCTGTGTCTGTTCGTACCACCATATCTTTTTCCCGTCAATAAGTCTAATATTAGAATGCATTGTAATGTACAACATTTTTCGTTTTTCTTTCCGGAGTGAAACATATAGTGCTGAAGAAACAACTACAAAATAAATCAGTCTCACAGTCTTCTGTCTCATTCGCACACACACTGCAGAATGCCATACGACATAATGCTATGAAAGTACGCGAAATACACTAATCTAGCAGTTTGTTCATCTGACAATTGCCTTATTTTCCAGACAGCATAGGAAGCCGAACTTAATTTACCTGCTAACTTTTCAATCTGAGGACCCCATTGCAATTTTGAATCAAGTGTCAATCCTAAAAATACGGTCGATGGGACTAGATCTAATATTTTCGCATTAAGTGCAACTGTTGGTACAATTTGAGTCACATTCGGCAATGAGAACCTGATGCATTTAGTTTTCCCTGCATTTAACAAGAGATTATTTGCCGAAAACCATTCTGATATAAAGCTGAGTGTTTTATTATGCTCAATAAGGTCTTTATCCTTTCTATTTACTTTAAATATGAGCGACGTATCATCAGCGAACAAAACTATGTCTGATACTTTCTCTACCAGATAAGGGATCTCCCTTATCTGGTAGAGAAAGTATCAGACATAGTTTATATTATATATACAGTTTATATTTATTTATATGAACTAGAAATAAAAATGGGCCCAATATAGACCCCTGGGGCACCCCCATTTTCACAGGATGACGTGCCGAAGTGACACCGCCTATCGAAACCATCTGTTGTCGCCCCGATAAATAGGACATCACAAGATCAAGAGATGTGCCAGATATTCCATAGTACTTCAGTTTAGCAACGAGCGTACGATGATCAACGCAATCGAAAGCCTTAGAGAGATCACAGAAAACTCCCAGCGCATCCTGTGATCCCTCCCAAGCCTCCAATATTGACCTAATTAATGTGCAACCTGCATCCTGAGTAGAGCGGCCCCTTGTAAACCCGAACTGCTTGTGATGCAATATCTCATTCACGTTAAAGTGCGACAACATTTGGCTGAGCATCAGCTTTTCAAATATTTTACTTAAAGCTGGTAGTATTGAGAAAGGCCTATAATTCGTGGTATTTTTTGAACAACCTGCCTTGAAAATGGGTATTATCTTACTTATTTTCATTAAATCGGGAAAGACACCATCACTTATACAGCCATTGAAGATGGCTGCAAGGATTGTAGCAATGTTTAGTATGATTGATTCAATTGCTTTAACAGACAGTCCCCACAAATCTTCTGTGCCTTTCCTTTTAATACTCTTAAAAGCTTTTATAATATCATCACTTGTTACGGATTTAAAACTAAAGTTAGGTACAGTTTGTTTTACGCATTGATTTAAAAAGAGTTCAGCCACATCTGGTGATGATGCGAGACACTTAGTAATATCCACGGGTATATTTGCAAAAAAAGCAGCTAAAAAATTGGCAATGGTAAGCTTGTCTGAAACCAGTTCATCACCAATATTCAATACTAATGTTTGATCTCTTGATCTACTTTTACCAGTTTCAGTATTAATTATTTGCCAAGCCGATTTTATTTTATTATCAGATTTTTTAATTTTATCTCTTATATATAAAGATTTAGCTTGAATGCAAACCTTTTTAAAAATTTTTGAATAATTTCTAACATAATTAATGAAATTGACATCAGGGTTATAGGACCTTCTGTCATACAACACATATAAAAAATCTCTACTCAGTCTAATGCCTTGAGTTGCCCAAGAACTAAATTTTATCTTATTACTGTCAACCGTTATGTTTTTTATTTTACAAGCTTTATTAAATTCTTTGCAAATACAGTGGAATAATGTAGTGTACATATCGTTAGGCTTACTTTTGTTTGGCAATAGATGGCACAAACTATTCTCCAGGTTGTTACTGAACTTTCCCAAATTAGATTTTGTTAAAGGTCTAAAACTAATTTTTTGTTTATTTATATTTATCTCATTTTTTATCTTTACTATTTGGCATTTATGGTCAGAGCGAACACCAGCCACCAAACACTTCTCAGAGACATCAAAGTTGGTAATTATGTCATCAATGCAAGTAGCAGATGTGGGTGTGACTCTCGTGGCCTCAGAGAACAAGCATTTAAGGTTAAAGGACCGAAATACAGATAGAAATATGTTTATTTCAGGTGAATCTGCTAAAATGTTCATATTAAAATCACCACATACAAGGATTTTTTTTTTACTTTTAATTTTCCTAAGAATGTCTTCTATTGTTGCTGTAAAAAGCTTTAAATCGGATCCTGGTGGTCTATACACACATATTATACAATAAAACTGCGTCTCTACACATACCACCTCACACACACGCTCAATAGATAGTTGGCATATATCTTTACGTTCTTTAAATTTAATTTGGTCTCGAAGTAGTATCAGTACTCCACCACCCTCTGCCGAAACCCTATTATAAAAGCTGGCGACCCTATAGCCACAGACACTAAAAGCCATCTGGTGTGCCTTCAGCCATGTTTCTGTAAAACAAAGGATATCTATTTCATATTTTTCATTAAAAAGTTCTATGTCTAGAATTTTGCCAGAGAAGCGGTTTATATTTTGATGTGATAGAATTAGAAAGTTATCACACTTCTCTATTGTCATGCTTACATGTTTAAACTACTAACTAAATTGATTTTAATAACATTACTAAAAGATGGTATAAAAAGTGACTTCATCATACTACTTATGACTGAGTTAATATGTGCCGCTACTAAACTTGCAAGTATGTTCAAAAATTTTCTTGAAACAGTAACTGTACTCATGGTTACCCTACAAGAATCTATAAAACTATTTGTGTCCAAAAATATAAATTTATCACTATAATGGCTAACCAAAAACTGTAGGTGCATATTTAGCTTGTGGATATAATTATTTGTACTATCAGGCACATTGGACACATAGGGGAAGGCACACAATATTATCTTATTACAGTCTAATTCTAACATCTCAGTGAAACTATCTGTAATGTCTTTTTTCTTTAAGTTTTTACAATTTCCTACCATTAGAGTTATACATGATTTGGCACTGTGTTTATTCTGAATTAATTTATGTATTATATCTTTATAATGTAATCCTGGCATACAATAGTGGACAAAGGAACAACTTAGCTTATTACAAAGCAAGGTACCAAGGCCCTTACCCATTTCATCGGAATACAGTATGGAGCTATGTTTAGTAATGTCATTTTGTGGAGATACTGGTGACTCTGATCCCAGCTGTGTGTATGACTCCACTACTGCACTACTGGTGTTATTCGGTTCCAATGTCCTATTGCTTTCAGGATTACACTTTCCAGCTAGCAATTGCATTTCATTTTTGTATGTAATACTTAACTCACAATACAAAAAGAGGCTATCATAAAAGTAAAATACAACGTCTGTCATTATGTTTAAAGAACATTTATTTTCAAAAGAACAATTACAGTTCACTTATATGAGAATGACTAATATTTACAAATGCGTGTCGTCTTGTGACCTCAGATCAATTAAAAATCTTTTTTAATTCACCTGAGCTTGCGACAAAGCATGCATAAAACAAATGTAAACATAAATATAATTAACAAAATGCCACAGAAAAACTTAACAATTTATTAAGTATGTTCAAAAATTCAAAATTAAAATTTTATTTTATTTGCAATAAATATGGGTACAGACAGACATATAATTTCTTGCATTACTTGGTCACAATATTAAAGCATCTCGGAGAGCACGTTATGCCGTCCGATGGTAACCGTGGTTACAAAATTGAAGCTAGAATATCACGCAACTAGATGCTATACGCACGCGTACAGTGCGTCGACCCTGAAACCGGCAGAGCGGCGCGCGTAGCGTAAAGCTGATAGATTGGATCCAATCTTGGCCCCAAATATTTGCTTCTCGGAACACCCGGTCTACTTTACTTCTAAGGTCTAAGAATAGGGCTGCCATCACAAACTTAAGTAGGTAATAATAATAAAATATAGACTCACGCCTGTTTTCCCATAGAGACACTCATCATCATATCAGCCGAAAGACATCCACTGCTGGACAAAGGCCTCCCCCAAAGATCGCCACAATGGCCGGTCTTGCGCTATCCGCATCCAGCGATTTCCAGCGACCCGCACAAGATCATCGGTCCATCTTGTAGGGGCCTGCCCACGCTGCGTCTTCTGGTTCGTGGTCGCCACTCGAGAACCTTTCTGCCCCAGCGGCCGTCGGCTCTACGAGCTATGTGCCCTGCCCACTGCCACTTCAGCTTGGCAATTCTTACGGCTATGTCGGTTACTTTGGTTCGCCTCCCGATAGAGACAGAGACTACGGAATTCCATTTGTTACGATCTTTCCTCATTTACTGTCATTATATTCTTCATACATGATCGCCGGTTTAGGATACTTTTAACCTGGTCTTTCTTGAGAACATCTCTGATTTTGTCAAATAATGTTCTACGAAGTATTTCCCTTCCAGTTGCACCATTCACATATGCCATGTAGGTATACTTTTAATCTAAGTAGTAGGTATTGTTTTATATCGACTTCATTACTGCGAAGTTAATTAGTGCGTTGTCTGTCACGGCGAAATACATCACTGCAGTGTACATTACCGCTAAAGGACTGCAATGTACGTTATAGTGAAACTACAACACAGCGATGAAGTACGTTGCCGCGAACGTATGGATATCACTGAGATGCACGTTTCCTCGATTGCTTCATATATTTTGTCGTTATCGCAAAATTTCTTTATCGCGACGTACAACTTAACCGTGAGGTTTCCGGCCGAGAAAGAATAATAGGGCCACCCCATACCATTTAAACATAACATACATACATACATAACATACAAAGTGAGTGTCGTAAAAGGTGCCTGAAATCAGAGTGACCGAACAGCCTATAAAAAAAACACGTAACCATACCAATTTACAAAAATATTAGAAAATGATCGCTACGTAGGAAAAATCTTACGATATCATAAGCTGTACCAAAATCTAATTTAGATGACCGTGATAGAGTCATAAATATCAGTTCAGGATGTTTAATAATCGTTGCGAAAAGTTGCATGCTTTAGTGTCTCCTTGATTTATCTACAAATGAATTTATTACAATATGTTGACAGAACTTCTAGGAAGTAACAAATAGTAAGTAAAAAACAAACGCAGCCAAAAACTAATTTATTTCCACAAAAAATCCACTTTTAAATAAATAGCATTGTGTCATGAACTAAATTGCAGCTAAGGTTATGTTTTAAGACAATAATCATTATTTTGCTGTAAAATTTAGCCGTGTCATCGTCATCGTGTTTTAAGATAATATTAATTATTTAGCTGTTTAATCCTAAGCATTTTTGCTTAGGATTCGGATATTTTTGGAATATTGAAGGATTTTTTTATTTGCATTTACGTACTCATCATCATCGCCATCACATGGGCTCACCCAAAGGTTTCTATAACGTTACCCGTAGAGCGTATAGTAGAGGTTCACCGTAGTCACCACGCTATGGCATACGAGTTGGCGACCACAGTTAAGTGGTACCTAGTACACGGGTGACGTTGCTGCCTGACTACCTGGTGTATCCTTTAGTCTGATCTGTACCGAAACTAGTGCTGGCATCTGTACCGAAGGGCGGAAATCTATTATTGGTATAGGTGAGGCATTACTTACCTTACAGGAGGCACTAGTTACCGGTCTGTTAGTGGCCGGTGAAGATAAGCACCTAGGGACGCGGTTAGTTTATAGAGGGCTGGTCATATTAGATAACAGTCGTTAAGTCATGTCGGAGGTTTACTGAATTTTGACACTAGGGCAACCACTGCCCCTACAATAAGTGTTTACGACTCCAATATATTATACAAAAATCGATACATCTATATATAAAAAAGTTTAACATTCCTTATCACTAGATGGCGTTAGCTCCGAATTAGATCACGGAATCACAGAATAAAAAGTACTTGACGGAATTGTTTCGTTCACACTGCTTACCAACAACGATACAGTTAAGTACATTATTTTTTGTGTGAGAACAATATACCAATGGGTTCAATATAATATGTGGTTTTATTACATATTCAACCCTTTTAGTATGTCTGAGGTCAGCAGAACTCTGAAAAAGCAACATGGTAAATAATAGGTAAGTAATATGTATACGGTACGCCACTGGATGTGGGGGACACAAGACCGGCCATTGTGGAGATCCTTGGGGACGCCTTTGGCCAGCAGTAGACGTCTTTCGGCTGATATGATTAGGAATATGTTCTCTCATTCTCACAATTCTACACAACTACCTAACTCAAAAACACGAAATTGCACATATAACTAAGACTTTCTTCTTTCTATTTCCTTACTTAAATAAGAATTAAAAGTAGGTATCTTAACATTTTGCACTCTTTTATGAGTCCAAGCTCCAATATTCTGCAGTCCGAACTCCGGCCGGAAATGAGGAGAGGAAGGGGGATGTTCGACCCACCGCCACCCCCCTTCGACAAGCTTCCCCATTCAAAGTACCTACATATAATACTTGAAGTGTATATTACTATATTTAAAAAGAAATTGAATCAGTTTATGGTAGCCCAGTTTTACAATTTTTAACGTAGTCAAATTTGTTCTTTTGTCTGTGTAACATTAACCTCAAAAACTCCTGTCTATTAACCGGAGAAAGTAGCTGAACCTATTCTTCTTTCTTGTTTTTCGCGCTAATATCCAATTTTCCTGAGGGCTGGCGCTCTGAGTACCAAGCTAACCCAATCTGTCAAATTCCCCCAATTAAAAGTGAACCTTATGCTCTTCTGATAAAGTTGAAAATCTATAAAAGAAATTTGACAGACTGGGGTAGCGTGAAGTGCTGGCGTCTGTACATTACGATGCATTAAAATAATTATTAAATTATTAGACATTAGACAGTATTTACGGAAAAAAATATAGCGGTAAGAAAATTCACCATTGAAACAAATCGTAGTTTCATGTGAAAGTTCATAATCATATTATCCTTCTACTTTCCAAACTATCAACACAATAGGTATATATTTTTATTTTTTTTAACTAATATCAACATTACATAACCTGAGATATTATTGACAGTAAGTAATTTAAATACCAGCTGTGCCCCGCGTTATACTTTATAAATTGTAGCCTATGTGTTAATCCAGGGTGTCAGCTAACTCCATACCAAGATTTATTAAATCGCTCCAGCCGTTTAGACGAGAAGAAGTAACAAACATACACCCTCACACAATCGCAAACTTTCGCCTTTATAATATTAGTGTGATATACATTTTTTACGTTATAACAATTTCAGATATCCACAGCATCATTTAAATAGTAGTGATAGATATGACCCATACCTACATGCAACTGCGAACATATCAGTCGGCCATGTTTCCCGAAACAAAGGCGAGGGATAGCACCTACATACGTTCAACGTAACTGTGTTAGCAAGGGAATTGTAACATTCTAGCTTAACCGCAGAGCGCCTACCCTACCCAGATATGTAAATAGAAAGTACAGGTTGATTCCCACCATTGGACGATTAATTTAGAATTTCTCAGTTTTGAGATTTGATTTACGCTTTGTATTGAGAATTCTACTAATATCACAAAGTTTGTGAGTGTGTATGTTTGTTACTTCTTCACGTCGAAACGGTTGGAGCGATTTTAATTTAGCTGACACACCTGGATTAACACATCCTACTAATATTATAAACGCGAAAGTTTGTAAGTATGCATGGATGTTTGTTACTCTTTCATGTAAAAACTACTGAATGGATTTTAATGAAACTTTACAATAATATAGCTTATACATCGGAATAACACAAAGGCTATAATTTATAAAGATATTGTGTGAATTGTCCAAAATATGACGATAAGTATCAAGTAGGAAAAAATCTACCATATGCGAGCTATTCCGGCGTGCACTGCCAAAACCGTTAGAGGTACACATCCTTCTAATATTATATTATAAATGCGAAAGTTTGTGAGTATAGATGTATGTTTGTTACTCTTTTACGCCAAAACTACTTTAACGCGGGTGAAACTGCGGGACGCAGCTTGAAGGCTATAATTCATAAAGTTTAACGCGGGTAAAACAGAGCGGGCACAGCAACTAGTTATACATATATGCGAAAGTATATTAGTATAGATGTATGGATGTTTGTTACTCTTTCACGGAAAAACTACCGAATAGTATTTGATGCATATTAATCTAATTAGCCTTAAGAACGTGTTTAATTTAATTTTATTGTTATTATTTGTTTTTAATTTTAGATTACCACATATAGATTTGTAAACAATATTTTATGCATGGAGACCTATTAATAGCTCTCTGTCACCAAAGTTCCTAAGAAAAATAAATAAAATGAGTAGTAATATAGCTTATTTATGCGAATAACACATAGGCTATAATTTATAAAGTTTAACGCGGGTGGACCCGCAGGGCACAGCTAGTAATGCTATAAAACAAAAAATATTTGATTGATTTATTTATTTTTAAATAATGACCCCTTGGGTTTCAAATT
Organism: Pseudoips prasinana; assembly: GCA_951640165.1. NCBI lineage: Eukaryota > Metazoa > Arthropoda > Insecta > Lepidoptera > Nolidae > Pseudoips > Pseudoips prasinana. The sequence goes on from OX621254.1 coordinate 16,201,293, forward strand.
GTCTATTAGACAACCAATTTGCCGGTAACCAACGCGACCTGTCTTAGAGGGAGGCTGTGTGAAGGGGAGTGGGGCGGCACCCCACTCCCTCCCAGCCAAGCTCAGGGTTGGTAATTTTATTTATGTTGTGTTGGTAACATGGCCATGTGGAACCTTTCCCTAGAAAGTACCTAACGAACCTCTTTTAAGAATTTCTTTATTCAACTTTTCGTTGGGAAGGGAGAAGTAACTATAAATAGTCTACAGAACACAGCAAACAAACATCTGTTTAAGAGATTATGTGGAAACCAGTATACGTTTCTAAGCTACCTATTACCATATTCCCATTACCAAAATTTCCAACCATCATATTTTTTTAAATTTATAGATTAGGAACTTACTCTGATTTAATCTGTGATTGTTTAGAAACACGTAGGTATATATATACAATACGTCTCTGAGATTCTTACCGATAAACCCATTTTCAAGATTTCCAGTCATCATATTTTTTTAATTTATAGATTAGGAACTTAGTCTGATTTAATCTGTTATTGTTTAGAAACCAGTACCTATACGTCTCTGAGCTTCTTACAGATATACCAATTTCCAAAATTTCCAGTCATCATATTTCTTGCTCTGACTTGATCTACGATTAAGAGATTATTTGGAAACCAGTAAATGACTCTAAGCTTCTTACGGAAAAAGCTATAACCAAGATTTCCACTCATCATATTCCTTTAAATTTACAGTTTAGGAACTTGCTCTGACCTCATCTACAACATAGATATTATTTGGAAACCAGTATAAGTCCTGAAGCTTCTTACGAATATACCAATATCCAAGATTTCCAGTCATCATATTGCTTTAAATTTATAGATTAAGAAATTGCTCTGACTTGATGTACGACAAAGATATTATTTGGAAACCAGTATAAGTCTCGAAGCTTCTTACGGATATACCAATTTCCATGATTTCCAGTCATCATATTTCTTTAAATTTATAGATTAGGAACTTTCTCTGACTTGATTTGTGATTAAGAGATTATTTGGAAATCAGTACCTAAACTATACGGATATACCCATTTTCAAGGTTTCCACTTCCAGTCATCGTATTTCTTCAAATATATAGATTAGGAAATTGCTCTGACTAGATCTACGACAAAATATTATTTGGAAACCAGTATAAGTCTCGAAGCTTCTTACGGATATACCTACTAATTTCCAGTCATTATATTTCTTTTCATTTATAGATTAGGAACATGATCTGTCAGGTTCAATAAAGTTACACATTAAACGATTTTTTGAAGTGTACCTACTTACCTACCTCTATATCTAAATAAATGCTAACTTAGGACTAATACATTTTGCAGTCGCCGAATTTGATTGTTTAATGGCAATAATTAAAAACTAACCACGAACAGGTCCCCTACAAGGTGGACCGATTATCTTGCAAGGGTCGCGGGAAGCCGCTGGATGCGGGCAGCGCAGGACCGGCTATTGTGGAGATCCTTTGGGCAGGCCTTTGTCCAATAGTGGACGTCTTTCGGCTTATAGCTAAAATTTAGATAATTAAACCTACACATGATCCTTGACAATAACTTAATTTTAGTTAGCTAAATATCGTTACTGTTATAAAATAAATCTTATTGTAAATTATTTGCTACAATCCGTGTACCTAAATATCTATATGTACCTACCTAGAAATAATTATAAATTAATTATATATTACTGCGAACATGTTCTGACTATTAACAAGCGCTTTTTTAAAGTCTACGTGAATTTAAAACGAAAAAAATAAAAAAAATATGATGAATTAAAAATTAATATCATAAAAAATCCGGCCAAGTGCGAGTCGGACTCACCCATGAAGGGTTCCGTAGCAGCAAGTATTTCTGTTGATTAAATGAAAGCAAATTGCGGTTTACGATTTATGACGTTTTAAAAATACCTTCTTGCTAGATCTCGTTCAAACCAATTTTCGTTGTTCCCAAAATTACTGTTCTTTTTCTATTTTTGTGTAAAAATCTTAATGCGGTTCCCCGAATACATCTACTTACCAAGATTTAACAGTACAGCTCTTAAAGTTTCGGAAAAAAAGTGGCTGTGACATACGGACGGACAGACAGACAGACATCCGAATCTATAAGGGTTCCGTTTTTGCCATTTGGCTACGGAACCCAGTGTCTCTCGGGCAAACTATTCAGTTTAGAAAAAAATTATATTAGGAACCTCAATATCATTTTTAAAGACCTATTCATAGACACCCTACATGTATGGTTACGATGAAAAAAAAAAATTGAGTTTGAGATCTATGTATGGTGACCCCCCAAAATTATTGTTCTTTTTCTATTTTTGTGTAAAAATCTTAATGCGGTTTACAGAATACATCTACTTTCCAAATTTCAGCAGTACAGCTCTTATAGTTTCGGAAAAAAGTGGCTGTGACATACGGACGGACAGACAGACAGACAGGACGAATCTATAAGGGTTCCGTTTTTGGCCATTTGGCTACGGAACCCTAAAAATGGGTAGTTAGCGCTCCATAAGTTACGTCCACTGTTTATGTTACACCTTGTGTGCGTATGTAGATACAGACGCCAGCACATCAAGCTACCCCAATCCGTCAAATTTCCCCAATTGAAAGTGAACCTTATGCTTATGTGATAAAGTTGAAAATCTACACAAGAAATTTGACAGATTGGGGTAGCTGGTTGTGCTGGCGTCTGTACTTAATTCTTTGATGGCGTTTCAATTAAACAGTTCAATGCGGAAGTTTACCAAATATTTCGTGGCGCCCTTGAGGAGCCAAGAGCCAGAGAAGATGATGGCGCCCTTAAAGCGCCATCCACCATATATTGTGACTTTGTGTTTTATTCATTTGCAACACGTCGCAAATTATATTATTAAGTCCAATTGCGACCCGATATTGAACATAAAACATACGCCACACGGAAAAGATTTCCATGGCGCCTGTCTGGCACCATCCGCGAATCGGTTAATCATTTGACAAAAGACAAATTACATCAATGTTTTGCTTAGCAAATATTTTTAAAATATAATTTAATAAACAACTTCGTATATCAAATTTCTGATTTTACAAAAGTCAATAATTCAAAATTCACGCTGCCCTAACCAAATAAAATATAGGTAAACTTCGGTTCAGGCAGGTTCGTTGTATATCTACCTTTATATAAGTCGCAGATCTAACCTTACTTAAACCTGGCTTCGAAAAGAAGTGCACTCTTGGTTAGGTATGTTGAACAGAAATAGCCATTTCTGTTCAACATACCTTACCAAGAGTGCACTTCTTCTGATCAGCCTGATATCGTCCACTGCTGGACATGGACCTCCACTAAAAGTTGCTTTCTATAAAGTTGCCAGTTGGAAGGGATTCCCGCAGTCACCGCGCTTGGCATGCAAGTTGCCGAACGCAGTTAGCTATAGTAAACAGGTGGCGCTGCTGGCCGACTACCTGGTGTATCCCTTAGTCGCCTTTTACGACACCCATGGGATAGAGTTTAGTTTCCGTGACGAGCTCTGAACAACTGAAAGAATTGTATAGATATCAGATATGACCTTCGGATATGACTGACAAAATGGTCTTCATACAAGGCAGCACCCACAGCTTTGCTAATGTATTTTGACAGGCGCTACTCGTAAATGGCACGTTAAGATTTTTCTATTTCATGAGCCAGAACATGATATGCTTAAAATCATGCTATTATATTACAATTCATGGTTTAGCAATTTGTTAATATTTTAAGACCTGGGAGTATTTTACACCGCATTTTGCCGGCTTTTTTGTAAGTATGATTTAGCATCCGGCATGGGGCGTGAGTGAGCACAAACTTGGTAGATCTTTTTAGCGCAATGTGAGGTGTGCGGGAATTGGTTTGTCAGCACTACTCTTCTACCAATATTGGACTATGAGTGCAATATAAGTCCATAACATACAATAAAAGTAACGACAACATCACAATGATGTAGCCTTCTTTTAGATGGCATTAAAGGTACAGACGCCAGCACATCCAGCTACCGCAATCTGTCAAATTTCTTTCATAGATTTTCAACTTTATCACAAAAGCATAAAGTTCACTTTCAATTGGGGAAATTTGACAGATTGGGGTAGCTTGATGTACTGGCGTCTGTACCTACTATTCGGATAGTAGCTGCGAGTTGCGTGCGGGTATCGCTCTATAGAGGATTTGTCTGAAGAGATTGTTGAGTGTGATATTTGACTTTGTCAAGTGACACTTCGGTGGCTATCCTTCCAGCTTTGTAGTAGTTTTGAGGGATCTGGAAAGAGTTCGACGGTGATTTTATTTGTGGTCCGGGTTTTAAAGTTTTTAGGTCCCCTGTAGACTTTATTTATGTTGAGTTTTTTGTGCATCTAGTCCTATTATACAGTTGTATCATTCATAGGAAATAAACAATTCGTCTAACCAATCTTTACAACGGTGTAAATTATTGTTTTTCTTTCTTTTAAAGGCAACGCCCGGACGAGGCAAACTAATCCCTGTATTGCGGGGTAACATTAAAAACATGAAACTGACGGACACAAAGCACATCCCGACCCAGTATAATTGTTAATGGGTCACACAAAAGTGACAAAAGGTTGCGGTGATCGAACCTAATACCTACACGAGGAGGACGCCGAGGTGATAGCGCTGTCATCAATTTAGCGATTCAAAGTAGGTACACTCCTATATCAAAATGAAAATCTAAATCGTACGACTATTTTTAAATTGCTAAACTGACACTTCAAGTTCGCAGGTCTATTCTACACAATCTTGAACTATGAACTATTTTGTATTCTGTGAGTAACGTTGTGGATTACACAATTGTTTATTATTAATAGTTAATATTTTTGTAACATTTATTTTGTAATTGTTTGTTGTTCCAAATAAAACTAAATTAAAATATGAAGCTGTAGTGTGGCATGTAGAGTGAAATGAAGCAGGTGATTTGGAGACTTCAAATGGTTTTTGCGACAGGACCGAACTTTGGACGGTGGTAGAAAGTGAACCTGTATGATTTTTTTGCTGTTGATAACTAAAAATGACTAAGTCATCTTTAGGTAAAAATCCATTTCAGTTTTTTAAATAAAAATAAATAAAATAAAAAAGGTTTTTATTCACGTAGACTTTAAAAAAGCGCTTGTAGATAGTCAGAACATGTTTGTAGTAATATAGTTGTATACATTAGATATTATTTCTAGTAACATAGATATTTAGGTACATCTTGTATGAAAACATTTATAAAATTTATTTTATTACAGAAATGATATTTAGCTAGCTCGTATCAAGTTATTGTCAAGAGATTATGTTTAATTATCTAGTTTAAGTCTAATTTATCTAGTTTAAGTCTAATATTTTTACTACATATTGTCAATGGTTCTGTCTATATTAAAGGTATTATTATTATGACGGACCTTGTGTTAATAACGACGGTCGCGCTTTAATGCTACCACCGGATCCAATGCGCCCCAACTGAGAAGACCCAGCGAAACAAACTCAGTGGGTTCATCTACTACCGGTTTCAACACGACCCAGTTGAGACGGTCCGGCGAAACATACTCAAGCGGGCATGAACACGGGATTTGGTCCAATTAGAGTAATTATTTAGTAGGCAAACACAATATATGCTCGATCGGTTGTCTGAATGCTTATTATTTTAGATTATATTTAGGTATACAAAAGAAAAACTTCGAAACAATAACATTATTCATTTTGAGACAGAGTCAATAATTTTAAATTAAGTATATGATAGCAATCATTTACAGATAGTTCACGTAACACAGCAGATCAGTCTATATGGCTACAAGATCTCCAGCGAGCAATGTGCAGGTAGGAAGTGAGAGCCAGAGGTCTTTGTCATCGATGTACTCTTTAGTGGTGTAATAACCCCTAGCCATAAGTACACGTTTAATATGTGTTTTAAAACTTGTGTCAGGCAGATCAGTAAGCTTGTTATAAAACCTAATACAATTTCCTAAAAATGATTTATTAGTTTTGCTTACTCTAAAGCCTGGCATGGCTAGTTTGTTTTTATTCCTAGTATTTATATTATGCAGTTCACTTTTCTTTTTATAATTATGAATATTTTTTCTAACAAACATTATATTCTGATATATATATTCCGATAGGTATATAATTCTTATGTTCAGTCTCCTAATTACGTGCTACCTCTTTACCTGCAAAAGTACAGCTACATATGTCAAAAAGTTCTCAAAATTTTGTTTTAAGTCAGTGAGTGCAATGATGTTATATTTATAACATCATTGAGTGAGTGTATATTATTTGCAATTTTGAAAGTGTGTACGTTTTTCTTGGTATCTACACTTGTTGGCTACCACTTCTTGATTCAACGCTCAAAGCGATTCGTCTTAAACTAGGATGTAAGTAGGTACGTCAGAACGTTCGAGAATGGGAGTTGGTTGCTACCCAAGCGGATTGTAACGCATAAAAATACCAGCCAAGTAATTTGTGACAATCCAGTTCGAAAGATAGAGGCATTTTTGTATGGCGGAACCTCCTGATATTAGAGCATTTGGCCAACCTGAATCTCCTTGACCAAAAACCTTATAGAAACTGTTAATGATTAAACATTTCCTGGGTTCGAATCCCTGTAAGTGCAAATATTTGTGTGATGAGCACGAATATTTGTTTCTGAGTCATGGATGTTTTCTATGTATTTAAGTATTTATCTATCTATATAAGTATGTATATCGTCGCCTGGTACCCATAGTACAAGCTTTGCTTAGTTTGGGGCTAGGATGATCTGTGTGACATTGTCCCCAGATATTATTATTATTATATTATTTAGTGAAGAAATTGTGACGGGCACTACTGCTTTATTATAACTCGTAATGCCACTGGTAAATATTTCGGAAAGACTACTCAACGATCGACCACATTCATGTAGTACGGCAAGTTATGGAGAAATATAAAGAATACCAATGTACCTACTACATCGCATTTATCGACTATAGCAAAGCATTCGATTCTCTGTTTCACCACAAGATATGGGAGTCATTAAAAGAACAAGGAATTGAACACAAATACATTCGCTTAATAAAGAATGTTTACAGCCAGAGTACTGCGAGAATACAATTAGAAAAGAAAGGTGAACCTTTCAGAGTAAGCAAAGGTGTACGACAAGGAGATCCCCTGTCACCAAAAATATTCTCAGCGGTACTAGAAACAATATTCAGACGTTTTAATTGGGAAAATCTCGGTATAAATATAGATGGTGTCTCATTGACTCACTTGGGATTCGCAGACGATATTTTGTTATTTGCAAAATCCCCGGAAGACATAACAAAAATGATAACAGAACTGGCAACGGAAAGTGAGAAGGTAGGGTTAAAACTGAACCCCGAAAAAACAAGAATAATGACAAACGGAGAGAGAATAAACATAAACTTCAGAAACAATCAAATCGAATACGCAGATGAATATATTTATCTCGGGCAGCTAATAACCGATTATACCTAATCCGATGCGCAAAGAAGTTGAAAGAAGAATAACCAATGGCTGGAGAAGGTACTGGGGTTTGAAAGAGATTATGAAAGATAAAAATCTTCATATGAATATCAAATGCAAACTATTTAACACTTGCATACTACCAGTTCTCATATACGGCAGTCAAACATGGGCCTTATCACAAAAAACGACTAGCAAACTTGCCTCATGTCAATACGCAATGGAAAGGAGCATGATGAATGTGAAAAAGTCAGACCGACTGAGAAACAGTGCCATAAGAAGCAAAACAAAGGTTGTAGATGTAATGTGCAAAATTAGACGGCTTAAATTGCGATGGGCGGGGCATATGGTAAGAGGTAAAGACAAATGGAGCAAAATTGTGACACGATGGTATCCTAGAGAAGGTAAACGGAAAAGAGGTAGACCGCAAAAAAGATGGGATGCCGACATAAGACAAGTGGCAGGCGTCACATGGAACAGAGTGGCCCAAGAAAGATATGAATGGAAAAGGTTGGAGGAGGCCTTTGTCGACTGGCAAACAGATCCACAGAAAATATCTAAAATTCAAATAAGATACTAGGTTAGGTTTACATTAAATTTAAGTTTTCTATGTATTTTTATCATATTATGGATCTGAATAAAAGGCTATATTATTATTATTATTATAATGCCACTGGTAACAAGTAAAATTAATTTCAGTTCTAGAAATATCAGGGCGTTCGGTCTCTGCGATCTTCATAACTGAGGACAAGTGAAAGGCTAAGTATCTGCCAACCACTCTAACCGGCCCGTGGTAGTGGTAATACTTAGAATATTTCTTTCCATCAAACTTAAAAATCAAATATGATACTAAGCATTTGAATGTAGGTATAATAATACTCGCATTAAACAAAAATGAACTCAGAACTAGGTAATAAAATTTGTTTCTTAATAAGGGTCTTAATATGAGTTACTGCTGTGTGGAGTTATTATTGTTTGCTGTGTGGTTGACGGCATAGAAATCGCCACCCCATGTCATCCCGTGGGGGGGGGGGGGGAGAGCGTAGAAGTCGTCCCGAGGAAAAGTCTACTACGACTATGACCATCACCCGTCTGCCAAGCGTGGCGATTATGGGCATATCCCTCCAAATGATGGACACAACTCAATTGTGAAAATCTTTTGGGGAGGTGTTTGTCTATCAGTGGACGTTATTCGCCTGATATGATGAACATGGGTTGTATTAATTTGTCCCCTTCACCCTTTAATTTACGCAACTGAAAAAATGTCTGTACCTAAATGTCTTTTTCGAGTCCCATAACAAACACGTCGTGAAAAATCCAAAGATATTATAATATAACAAGATTGCGCACTGAGGGAGCAAAAACGGCCCGAGCAAGAAGTCGCTGTATTGGATGGCATCTCCTTCTAATAGAGTGACCATGCGTCGTGGAATTATGCGAATGTTTTAACGCGCCAAATTTAAAATTTTGTTTTTATGAGAATCAATAAACTTACTTTTGAAGTATAATCATACTACCTGCGCAGTGCTTTTAAAGTTACTGTTCGCCCCACTGCATACCTAGGTATACGTATTCGAGATGTTTTCGTTACTTATACTTTCTTTATTTTGTGTGCCTCTCTGCAAGCAATATAAATTAAATTATACCAAGATTATTTGAAGATTTTTTAAACATTCAGGAAATTATATAATTACAATTCCCGCCTAATGTAAGTGTGAGTAGTGGTAGATATTTTGGACAAAGGCAGTAGACTTTCCAAATATTATATATTCGTAATGTATCCAAATAGTTTTCAAGTATATTATATGCTTTATTTACTTATATTCTTTTTCGCAACAAGTGTTTTGTGTCAGTCGGCTATAGTATTCTAGGATAATTATTGTAATACATATATTCAATATAGATTAGATTGTGAAAATCAGGTAACACTAATAGACTACAGGCCCGATTTTTTAATTTATTCCACGGATAGTACTATAGTCACTACCTTAATTGAAAATATCTTCTAAGTGGCTTAATCTAAACAACTGAGATAATTTTATATCTTTTGTTATTAATAAGAGTGTAGCAATTGTCTATTTCTTACCTATTTACTCATAAAAAACACTGACACGAGGAAACAGTAGCCTCGTTTTACTGTTAGATATAGTGAAATAGACAATTATTCATCATCATCATCATTATCATCATTACAGCTTAAATCAGTCCACTGCTGGACACGCCTCCCTCAAGAATCATCTTGAGGGGATATGCCATAATCGCCACGGTTGGCAGGCGGGTTGGCGATCGCAGTATGATGGTCGTAGTACTCAGAAGGAAGCTGCTTCCCGTCCTCTGGTAGATATTCCCTCGGGTCGAATTCTACGCCCCCCACGGGATGAGATGGGGTGATGATATTCTGATTCTGATATTTGTCGCCGTCACCACACAGTAGACAATTTTGACATTATTACGTAGGAATAAAATACCTAATATACATTACGACAGGTTGGAAAAATCATTTGTTGTAAGAGGCAACAATCTCGAGTAGGTATGCTTAGTGGCAATAGTATTTTGTGTCAATGTGCAAAAACTCTGAAACAAATGTGAATGTTATTTGTCATAAAACATTTAATTGCTATATCAGATTCACAGGTCTGCAATGGTTTTCCCCTTTCAGTTTTGATGAGCGATTTGGATAGATTTTGGGGCGCTGATTACGGGAAAAATATTAAAAAAATTCCATCACGTCAGGATTTTTAGTTATAGATCATCCTTTTTTTTGCCTAAATTACTTAAGCCTTCCTAGTAATTTATTAATTATTTTATTTTAATCGTATCTTATTGAACAAAAAACACACTAAATGGTTGAAGTAGACATTAATGAATGAGTTCTCATAAATGTAGTTAAACATAACTTTTAATTAAGTATGTGATATACCCTTATTATAAAAAAAACTAGTGGATTTTTAGGTCATTTGCTAAAGACCTCATTTCTTGTAGGCTAAATGCTTTTTTTATAGAAATTAACTTAAATCGTTAGAAGACAGTTAATGAGGGTAGATTAATATTATTTTGTATAAATAGCACCATCACTATTTTTAAAAAGTCAGTACTTCTGTGCAATTCGTAACGCTTACTATACTTGAAAAATGTCATCGCGAAAGTGTTAAACTCTCCGGACAATTTTTGCTACATTTGTGGGCAATTTATGCTGAGAAAACAGCAGCATAACATAACCGAATTTATAAGGAACGTTTATAATATGTATTTTGGCCTATCAATCGCCAATCAAGATAAACAGTGGGTCCCACATAAAGTTTGTACCACCTGCGTTCGTGAACTTGAAAATTGAGTGAAATTGAATTAGAAGCCTGGAAATCTTTTAAGGAAGTAGTGAGGCATTTTCTAGGAAACCATAAAAGTCCAAATTATGAGGAAATTATACAGAAAATGATTGAAAATTTCGGCAAAATGGGATGTTCGATGAGCATTAAACTCCACTTCCTTATTTCGCATTTGGACTACTTTCCTGATAACTTGGGAGCTGTAAGTGAAGAGCAAGGCGAAAGATTTCACCAGGACTTGAAGGAGATGGAACGTCGCTATCAGGGAAAGTAGAATAAAGTAATGATGGCAGACTACTGTTGGCTATTAAAGCGTGATGATCCAAGTCGGAATTTCAAGCGAAAATCTCACAATCGGAGCTTCGGTGAAAAAAAAGCAAGATACCATAAAAGTATTTAATATTTTTAATTTATTTATTACTGTCCCTTCAATGTATTTTTAATGTTTTAAGTTTAGTAATATAATTGTTACTTCATTGTAATAAAAAAAAAACTTTGTAAAGTTGGCCTTTTTTTCCGATTTCACATAAAAGGATTTTTCAAAAAAACTGAGGGTGATAGGACAAATCCAAGTACATATTCGTAATCAGCGCACCAAAATACCTCAAGATCAGCAATCAGATCCAAAAGAGGAAAATAAAAGTTCAAATTTGCAGACCTGTGATTATTATTTACCGGGAACAATATTTATCCATTTTTGTTTCAATTCCTCGTTTTTGGGAAATCTAGAAAAACGATCCATTAAATACGTAACGAATGGTTACCCTGTTGCTGAACTTAGCCAAAATATACAAACATTACAAGATAACAATTACTTGTGAAAAGATATACCACTCCCCAGATGACCCTCACTTTTACACCCTTTCACGCAACAAGTTAAAACCATTTTTAAGCAAATTGGAACTGGATTGGAGCACAATACGATAAATAATTTCAAAACAAACATTCGCCATATTTGTTTACAAATTGAGTGTGGTAAACGTCATTTCTTATAAATACTGCTATTGAATTTACTAAACCCAAATTAAATGTATTTAAAAAGCTATCAAAGAATAAGACATAGTTTAAAAAAACGTCGTGTACGGCTTAAATAAATAAAAATTATTTAATTATAGTTATATGAAAACATAATCCTAGGTGTTTGACCAAAAATTCTACTATTTTATACGTCAAGTAAGTTATTTTTAGGCTGGCCATCTGTTAGACAGGGACAGATTCCAGCACTCGAGCCTCTCAAGTGGTCCGTTTATTCCTATTGGTACACTACAAAGAGAAATGGACTGTATCTTAAAGACTTTGAGTTCATTTTACTTTGAACTAAATCTTGGAGTGCGCAATCTTGTTAGATTATAATATCTTTGGAAAAATCTCGTTAAGAACGCGATGGCAAAAGAAAATTTATGCTAACGTAGTTCATATTACGCAAAATATAAATTTATCATATCAAAAGAGAAGTGACGTGGACACAATGAACACTAGGAATAAACATAAATTATGAGCAGAGTTTCATCCTTTACAAAAGGTTTATGCTTCTTTTGTGGGACAGAATATCCGAATTTATTACCTAATAATACCAACAAATCTTCAAGGACTCTCTTACTGTAAATTTAAATATTGAGATGTCCAGAATATTTGAATGCAAAGGCCTATTTACTCTGTAAATGATTACACAGGTCTGCAATGGTTTTCCCCTTTCAGTTTTGATGAGCGATTTGGATAGATTTTGGGGCGCTGATTACGGGAAAAATATTAAAAAAATTCCATCACGTCAGGATTTTTAGTTATAGATCATCCTTTTTTTCCTATATTACTTAAGCTTTCCTAGTAATTTATTAATTATTTTATTTTAATCGTATCTTATTGAACAAAAAACACACTAAATGGTTGAAGTAGACATTAATGAATGAGTTCTCATAAATGTAGTTAAACATAACTTTTAATTAAGTATGTGATATACCCTTATTATCAAAAAAACTAGTGGATTTTTAGGTCATTTGCTAAAGACCTCATTTCTTGTAGGCTAAATGCTTTTTTTATAGAAATTAACTTAAATCGTTAGAAGACAGTTAATGAGGGTAGATTAATATTATTTTGTATAAATAGCACCATCACTATTTTTAAAAAGTCAGTACTTCTGTGCAATTCGTAACGCTTACTTGGGGATGATGAAACAATTTGTGAAGGCGCTGAATAAAGAAGGAGAAGGTTTTAAACACCAGATTTTTCCATCTATATCTGAAGCTAAACTGAAAGAAGGTATTTTCGTTGGCCCGGACATAAGAAAATTGATGAAAGATATAGATTTCGATGAAAAATTGAGTGAAATTGAATTAGAAGCCTAGAAATCTTTTAAGGAAGTAGTGAGGCATTTTCTAGGAAACCATAAAAGTCCAAATTATGAGGAAATTGTAAAGAAAATGATTGAAAATTTCGGCAAAATGGGATGTTCGATGAGCATTAAACTTCACTTCCTTAATTCGCATTTGGACTACTTTCCCGATAACTTGGGAGCTGTGAGAGAGGGAGTGAAGAGCAAGGCGAAAGATTTCACCAGGACTTGAAGGAGATGGAACGTCGCTATCAGGGAAAGTGGAATAAAGTAATGATGGCAGACTACTGTTGGCTATTAAAGCGTGATGATCCAAGTCGGAATTTCAAGCGAAAATCTCACAATCGGAGCTACGGTGAAAAAAAAGCAAGATACCATAAAAGTATTTAATATTTTTAATTTATTTATTACTGTCCCTTCAATGTATTTTTAATGTTTTAAGTTTAGTAATATAATTGTTACTTCATTGTAATAAAAAAAAACTTTGTAAAGTTGGCCTTTTTTTCCGATTTCACATAAAAGGATTTTTCAAAAAAACTGAGGGTGATAGGACAAATCCAAGTACATATTCGTAATCAGCGCACCAAAATACCTCAAGATCAGCAATCAAATCCAAAAGGGGAAAATAAGAGTTCAAATTTGCAGACCTGTGTTATTGATTATACAAACGACGGAAACGCTTGGCTGAATACAGGCAATATCACAATGTTACATTCAGAACATTCACATATTTTACTCAAATAATAGAAAAATAATAAGGTTCATCGAATTATAATTAATGGATAAGCCCATTATAAAAAAAAATGTTTTATGTGAACGTCGATCAGCAGAAGGGTTGTAACGATTATACGATTAACTCTCTGGATTTGATAGACAGACGCGCTCGCAGGATAATCGACGATAGAGACTTAACAAGTAAAAAACTGCGAAACTTGGATCATCGGCGTCAGGTTGCAAGCTTATCGGTTTTCTACAGGCTGTTTCATGGAGAATGCGCTCAAGACCTCCATGAACATATCCCTCCTTCCCCCTTTTTTCATCGGACTACAAGGCGTCGCGAGGCTCTCCACCAGTATGTTGTTGACATCCCATTATGCCGTACGAAGCGCTTTGCTTCCTCTTTCATCATACGCACGGCTAAGTTGTGGAACCTCCTGAACTACATGTTTCCAGACTCATATAACATGGGTTTTATTCAAGGTTAGAGTAAACAGACATCTTACGGGTTCGCGCGGTGCACCTTCAACCACATCTTTACTTACCATCAGGTGAGATCGTGGTCAAGCGCAAACCCATTCTGCATAAAAAAACGGTGCGGTGGTCATGTGGTTCACATGTCATACTACTGAACGGATGCTGCTTGCGGAAACCGAAACTTGTGGCAAATAGTAATGTAAGTACTTAACTTACATTACATAAACTTTATTCTGCAGGTTTATTACTGAAAAATGTTTCATAGAAGTGCGGTGATAGTAACTGTGAAGTTTAGGGTTCCGTACCCAAAGGGTAAAACGGGAATTTTGGAATTTTGAATGCTGCTTCTCGATACAGTTTCAACTCCTCTCCTCTCTGCTCTTTCTACCACTGTCTCTAACGTGAAGAGGCGTTTGTTACAGATACAAACTTCTTCCATAACGATTGTGTAAATTGTACTATTGTGTAACAATTTTTGTTTTATAAATATGTCTGCGCATGATCGAAGTCTAGGCCTAGTTCAGACACGGCGGGAACCGCGCGATTTTAGAATCGCATGGAAATCGCGGGAGGCTTATTTGTATGAGTTATTAAGTAATTGTTCAGACATAACCGCGCGGTTAATCATGCCGCGCGGTTACGGCAACCCAACCGCCAGAAAATAGCATCGCGCTGCTCCCGTGCGTTTCTGTTAATGGAGTCTTTGCTTCGCGTTCAGTTGCGTTGCGGATACCGCGCGGTTAGCACGTCACAGCTCGTGAGTTCGCCACCATGGCGTTGGATCGTTTCGACACTGAACTATTTATTGATGAAGTGGAGAAGAACCAAGCTTGGCAAGAGTTAGTGGAGATATTTGGAAATTGTGAAGACACATTGGAAAAAAAGAATATTTTAAGTAAGTAGGTTTTTTCACCAAAATGAACTGACAGAATTATTACCTATTACTTAACTAAATACCTATAAACAAACTTCGGCACTTCACAACGATATTAGTTACGTACCTAAATCTTTCAAGAACAGTATGTTTGTTGTAGCTATATTTTTGTGTCTTGCCATGGAACACGCCCATCGTTCACAAAGTAATGAGCGAATTTATCTCTGATATTCAAAGATGACGGTGCCCCTCTTCCCGCATGCAACGTATTGAGACTAGTCATTGGTGCAGTATCTTTATATTTTAGACCATCTCTAGTCCGCACATAGTTGTGTAGAATGCAACAGGCTTTTATTATGTCTTCAGCAAAATCTATGTTTACATTTATAGGCCTATGAAAGATGCGCCATTTGTTCGCCAAAATACCAAAAGTACACTCAATGTTGCGTCGGGCTCTCGATAACCTATAGTTAAAAATCCTTTTTTCATGTGGTAAACATTTGCCTGAATATGGACGCATTAAATTTTCTGCTAAACCGAAGGCTTCATCTCCAACTATAACATAAGGCATTGGTGCTGGGTCTACATTGGATATTGGTTTAGGTGTTGGTATATTTAATGATTTTTCTGTGAGTCGTTTATAAAATAAAGAATTTTTAAATATAGCAGTATCACTGCTTTTGCCATAAGCCCCAATATCAACATAAGTAAAGCAATAGTTGGCGTCGCAAAGTGCTAAGAGCACTATGGAAAAGAAATGTTTATAGTTATGATACAAAGATCCCGAATCAACAGGCTTTATAACTCGGATATGCTTACCGTCTATAGCACCAATGCAATTTGGTAATCAAAGTCTCGTGCTATTGTCTTCCAGGTATCTTCAGTCGCTTCGGGCATGACTTTGTTTACCAACTTATTCCACTTTGACAATTCCTGTAATCGTCGATGTTCCTAGGCGATAATTGTAGCTAAGTTCTCCAAATGAACAACCTGTACCAAGATATCTGGAACAAGAAAATTATTAATAATATTATTATTTTTAGGTACACAACTCCAAAAAAAATGGAAAAACATACGAGACTGCTACAATAAAGAATATAAAAAAGAAAAAGCACCTTCTTCTGTTCAGGTGCTCGTAAAAAAGCCCGATATATGTATTTTTCAAGACTTTCTTTCCTGCAGAATAGTGTAAGAAATAAAGACAATACAACTAATATGGAAGAACAGAATGAAAGGAAAACTGAGGAGACAAGTCAACTAAACGCCAATGCAACCGAAGCCACTGAAATACGTCCCCCTAAACGTAAGAAAACACAAGTGCCAGAAGAAAAACTAGCTGTTTTAATAGAAAAAAGCATCGAGTCCCGACAAAATTTTCAGAACGAACTTCAAGAAAACAGTATTACTAAACAAGATGACGATAAACTCTTTTGTTTGTCGTTATATAACGAACTCAAAAAAGTACCAGAAAATAAGCGTTTAGCGACTAAAATCGAATTACCTAAACCTACTTCAAGTGATCCAAAAAGGACAAATCTTACAGCATCCTGTTCGCTACAGTACTCAGCAGATCACACCTTCATATTGGCAAGGACAACAGTATACAAACCCGCAAGGATATTTTACTACATCTGGATCATCTCCTACTGTAATTCCGCCCGCGTCACCATCACAATTTAGTTCTGGCTCTCAGTCGTCTACTGTTATAGAAAATATATATGCTGATTTTGAAGAACAATAAATAAATCTTACTTTAAAGTTATTACGAGTTTTTCTTCTGGTGACACGCTTGGCCTCATATGCGTTTCAGAGCTTGAAATATCTTGCCTGATCAGTTCAATAAGTTCATCAAAAGATTTTATTGACATTCTCAAATAATCAAATTTTTTTTTATCATACGTTCTTAAATTGGGATATAACGTTACGAACTGACCATGTACTAGTCGGTCTCATAATATTGGATGCACCCAATACCGCCTTTTTCTTTTCTTTTTTTTAAGGAGTAAACACACTTCTTCATCGACCTCCATTTTCAAACTGACGTTATTCCTGCACGAAAATCGCATAATAACCGCCGGTGTCTGAATAGCATCACAATTTTGCGGTTTGAAACCACGCGATTCGTGAACGCGCGGTTCCCGCATGTCTGAACTAGCCCTAAGCATAATAGTATAAGCGGTCGGTACACTCGAGCACTCGGCCATATCGCAGTACCCCGTGATGGCATTTGAAGAGGGGCTTCCCTTCGCCGCTCTCCTGCTTGCAGAGTCTTGGTCATAAAGTTAGTATACCTACGGAATAGAGCGTCAAAGGGCTGAGCGAGCGAAATGTCACTAGCAGTAACTCTGTATGATAAAAAGAGATGCGTGATGCGACGTAACAGAACCGTTTTTGGTATCTGTTTGACAGTTCGTCGGCACTCATCAATGTAACTAACTCCAGTCGAATAAAATTATCTGGCTTCCATAGTACAGCCGCCAGCACACCCTGCTACCCCAATCTGTCAAATTTATTTTATAGATTTTCAACTTAGTCACACAAGCATAAGGTTCATTTTCGATTGGGGAAATTTGACAGATTGGGATAGCTTGATGTGCTGGCGTCTGTACAAGCTCTGCTTAGTTTAGGCCGTGTGTGAATGTTTTAGGATAAAAAAAAAATGTTCCGAACATTTTGTATGTATATGACATGATGTGTCTAACACCAGGTCGAAGAACTTTGCCACTCCATCTGTTGTAGTTCGTATTTGGTTTAAAAAATTAAAGGGATGAATGAGCAAACGTGTTCTGTATCAAAAATATATAATTTTATATAAGCATAATCTTTTATTACATGGGTCGTTCAATAAAAATAATGCATGGATTCACGTGCTCTTCGAGGCGCGGTGGTGTAACACTGTCAACTTACAGATTGGACTGATACTTAGATTTTTACTTAAACAGAAAACGTCCTATATTACCGTGCTCTTACATACTTTTGGACCAGCGAGCCTCTACCGCTACGACAATGAATTTAAATGCTATATTGGTTTGAGCTTGACCACGATCTCACCCGACGGTAAGTGAAGATATGATCGAAGGTGGATAAACCCATGTTGTATGAGTCTGGAAACACGTCGTTCGGGAATAAGTAAAATTGGGTATTGTCAGCCTCTTAAGTTGTGCATTACTATTGAACCAAAAAAGGTGGGTTTCAAATATCCTGAATCAAATTTTTCATGTAATACTCCTCATATACTTTGTAAGTTTTCCCATCTACCGTTCTTTTAGTAGATATGTAGTTCTTAATATTATTCTCAGCCCATAGAGTAAGGTTTTCTTGGCCTAGGTCCAAAGTTTTGTTAGTCTTCTGCAAGCTAAGGAGGTTTTCGTTGAGTTGCTTTTTGATTTTGTCAATGGTTTTCTGTTCTTCTTCAATTATTGATGCTATATCTGGAAACAAAAGCGAAGATTTGTGTTTATAGAAATATGTTTAATTTTCTAGCGCGTAATTTTATGGTAATAAATTAAGTATTGATAAAAGGTACATATATAGCTTATGCATCTATAGAATTAAATAGAATAGAAAATACTCTTTATTGTACACACTCAAACAGGATAAATACATTGGATAAAATAATACAATCTTGTACAATTGTCGGTCTTATCGCATTAAGCGATTTCTTCCAGCAAATTGAAGTGTTATCAACCTTGAAATAAATCTTTGTATTTACACAAACTTGTTCGGTGCAGGAATTAAACCTGCGAATTCCAGGCGCAAACACCAAATTGAAAGATAACCAGTGATAGGAAAATTTCGAGACAAATATCCTGGAAAAAATTTAGTCCTAAGGAAGTTGTTAAGGCGTAAGGCGAGAATTGAGCAATATTAAAACACTATTAAGGGTTTAGGCTTATAATAAAATATGAAGAATGTTTATAATGGAATCTGCGACGAAGAATGGAAAAAAGGTAACAAATACGGTTGCCATGGTAATTGCAGCGCGCATGCGCTGTCGCTCCACGAACGGTGTGGACTGCCAGTACACAAACATAACAAGGAGGTTTAAAGGTGCTACCACATCCAATATAAATAATATAACTAAGGCTCTAGACAGACGGACCGCATTTCAACTGCAACTGCACGCCGACTGCAATTGAACTGCAATCGGACTGCGCGTTTGTTCCATTGCAGTCGTGTCAACTGCATTCAAACTGCACTTGAACTGCAATTTGCGGTTGAATTGCAGTTGAAATGCGGTCCGTCTGTGTAGAGCCTCAGCTACTGTGCGTCGCTAACAGAAATCTCCGTTTCTTGTCTCTGTTCTTTTAAGTTTAGGCAAATAGGCACGGCCTATTCCTATCACTGCAGATAACGTTGATCTTTACTAAGCGGTGGTTACAGAACTACTCTTAATAGTAAGTTACCTATGCCACAATGTTTCTTCGAACTTGTTTCCAAGTTCTTCAGCATAACTTCTAAATCTTCTTTCTCTTGTACAGCTTGTATGAGTCGTGTCAAATTATGTGACAGACTGACAGACGGACAGACAAGTGAGCATGTGACGTCATCCTGCCGCCATCCACTGTGAAGTCGTCGGATAGAAGACTCCAAGGTTTGGAATATCCAGATTTTCTCACCGCTGCAACATTATAACTGTTTTTTATACGCTATTATATTTCGCGATAGCTATTTATGAGCGTCTCCGAGCTTCGGAGGGCACGTTAAGCTGTCGGTCCCGGTTGTAGTGATTAGACAACAGTCGTTAAGCCATGTCAGAGGCCCACTGGGCGGCTTAAGCAACTCTGATACTAGGGTTACCACTACCCATACGATAAGCAATAACTAGACCAGACTCAATAAATTTTGATCTATAAATACTTGCAGACAGTTACCTAAGAGGCTGACAAAACCCAAATGGTATTGCTCAGTGTCATTGATAGATCCTCAAGTATAGCATATTGATGTAGCGTATTCCGATAAGATGTAAAATCCTAAATTTGATCTGCCAGTGTGTATCCTTCGTAGCTTAACGCAGAGCTCCTAGCCGTATTGGTAGAGGGTGCTGGTTCGAGACCCGCCATACGATTAATTTTAAGATTTCCATTTTTCGAGATTATAATAAATATATTTGCATTGCGGATCCTACTATCGTACTAATATTATAAAGGCGAAAGTGTGTGAGTGTCTATGTTTGTTACTTCTTCACGTCTAAATGGCTGGAGCGATTATTATAAAATTTAGTATGGAGATAGCTGACACCCCGTATTAACACATAGGCTGTAATTTATAAAGTTTAATGCGGGTAAAACCGCGGGGCACAGCTCGCGGAGCACACTAGAATTTGAAATTAACATACTTCTCTAGCACAAGTTTCCGATTCTCCTCCAATCTGAATTTCTTCAAGTAGATTTTTAGTTCATCAATGAACTTCGGATTTTGATAGTCTATGCTTTCGTTAAAAGAGCAGTTCTCCGACATATCAAGGTCTAGACTTAAATACATCTTGTTCTTTCGTTTCTCTCTCTTCTCCTCGTAGAAACGACGGAGTGTCGCCACAGACTCTTGTGGAAGAGATAGAAGATCTGAAAATTAAAGGAAATTACTGAAACTTACAACTCTGAAGAAGCGCGGGGACCGGGGTGACTTAATGGAAGCATTTAAGATCCTAAATGGGCATTATGATATTCAAAACTTTGATGAAATATTTGTAAGAAATGACAATACCCATCTGATCCCAAACTATGCAGAGGTTGTACTATGGAAACCATATAACTGATATACCTATAGTGGCCGGCACGAGTCGTGAGCACAGATGGACAGTAGTGGGGGCACGTTCGCGCATGTACACTTTCGGCCAAATTTATTCATTACAGCTTTTGATCAAATTATTGACAGGTACTTACGCAAACTATAATTAAAATATTAGTGGTACTTCAAATTTTATTTTGATACAGTAATGTATAATGCCTTTGTGACTTAAACATAATTATCTCAATAAAACAATCATAATCTGGTTAAAAGCGTTTTATCAATGTTTACTGTTGTTTTTACAAAAAGTCGTCTCAATCTGGAGAAATAGGTAAAACTAGACGCTGCGTTGGTGCTGGTAGAAGCCATTTGATCACTCATCTCCTCATCATCGTCACTGTCCTCATCCTCCGAATTGGTCTCAGAGTCATCGTCACCAACGTGAATAATAAATTGTTCTGACAGTGCATCCACAATGTGTTCATTTTTTATATATTCCTTCTCAATTTCCTTCACTTTTTGGCATCATTTTGTCCATTCATTAGCTCCCATTACATTTACTTTTTCCGTAATAAGATTCGTTACGTGACTTACGTTCCACGTCACATTCTTACTGCCGACATATCCTTTTATTGCAGCCCATGCCATCTCAATGGGATTGAGGTCTGGGTGGTATGGAGGTAATCTTATAACATGTGGCCGTGTTCAGCCATAATCTTATCAATATTAAATTTTTTGTATTGGTCTTTATTAACTTTTATTAAAT
Source organism: Pseudoips prasinana (assembly GCA_951640165.1). Taxonomy (NCBI): domain Eukaryota; kingdom Metazoa; phylum Arthropoda; class Insecta; order Lepidoptera; family Nolidae; genus Pseudoips; species Pseudoips prasinana. Next base: position 16,222,974 of record OX621254.1, read on the forward strand.
GATACAGTTGGGGCTTCAGCATTCTTTCATCATGTTGAATCCCTTTTTCTCTTAGCCATCCCAGCATCTCCGACTTCCGGGCATTTGAGCTTGGTGCAGGGTGATATTGTTTGTTGTGGTACGATGCATTATCTACTACCAAAACAGATTTAGGTGGAAGGTTTGGAATTAGCTGCGTACGAAGCCATTTTTCATAATTTTCATAGTTCATATTATCGTGATAGTCCCCCGACTTAGTGCCTGCTTTAAATGTGAGCAGGGCATTTGGCACAAAACCTGTCTCAGTTCCTGCGTGGACTATCACGGTTCGTTGCCCTTTTGATATAGGCTTTTTTAGGCCTTTTGTTGTGCCATCTGACCATGCCTGAAACGATGAATGGGACGAATCTACATATGATTCGTCCGTATAAATAATCGTTCTTCCCTCTTCCCGGAATTTTTGCATCTTTTGCAAATATGTTATTCGCTGGAACAAAATGAGTAAGTTTTTACATTAAAGCTCTAAAGCAACACTACGGACTCGAAAAATTAAGAGGCACGTGATATAGGTATACCTGGAAGCGAATATTGGATTGTTCAATCAAAATTTTCCGGTTATTCTCGGTTTTCCTCCACTTGAAACCCAACATTTTGATTATACGGCGAAGACTGCGCTCGGACCCTTGAAAATGTATATCTTCCCTCAACTTCTGTCGTAGTTTTTCAATGGTAGGCATTTCTTTATTGGTGAGGTGGTAGTTGTGAATACACCTTTTAATAACCCCCTGATCAAAACTATCCACATCTGTGACAGGATGTTCTCTTGGTCTTTTCTTTCCTGGCTTTCTGAATACGTTGAGAAATTCTGAATCATTGGCTTCTTTAACGATTCGCCGTACTGTGGCTACTGAGATGTGTGTCGCCTCCGCTGTCTGTTTATAAATTTCCATCATACTTTTGTCAATACCTAAGTCAGCGTTGCTCTTTATGAAACAATACACTGAATACACCATTTGCCTTGCCTGTCTATTTAAAACTGTATTTTTTCTTCTCGGCATTTTTGAAAAGTTCGTGTGACTACGATTTTAATACCAAAAATTAAAAACACATCAATTTTATAAAACGAAATAACAAAAATAAACTATATTAACATAAAAACACATAACAAACACGAAATAACAAAAATAAACTATATTAAAACAAAAGCAAAGAAAAAACACGAAATAACAAAAATGAACTATTTTAAAATTGGAAAAGCAAGTCACTAAAATTGTACGAAAGTGTACTGTAGCCGAATGACACGCGAGAGTCCAATAGACGACGAGCATCGACTGACGAACCAATCGCGTCCAGCCTCGGCGCCCCCTGCCTTCTTCATTCCGCTAAAGAGACCCCAAAATTAACTACTGCGCAGGTGTCAGTTTGTGCTCACGACTCATGCCGGTTACTGTACTACATATACTACTTTTGTAAATACATACTTATATAGATACACATGACATTTGTGTAATGTCGGTCTGGGGTGGGAATCGAACCCACGACCTCCTGCGTGAAAGCAAGCATTTGCCAACCACGCCAACAGGCCCGTGATGAACATGTCTGTTTGTCAGGTTGTAATTAACTATATAAGTATGACGACCACCGTAGCCTAGTTGGTAGTGCTCCTGCCTACGAAGCTGGTGGTCCTGGGTTCGAATCCCGGTAAGTGCAAATATTTGTGTGATGAGCACGAATATTTGTTACTGAGTCATGGATGTTTTTCTATGTATTTAAGTATTTATCTATCTATATAAGTATGTATATCGTCGCCTGGTACCCATAGTACAAGCTTTGCTTAGTTTGGGGCTAGGTTGATCTGTGTGATATTGTCCCTAGATAGATAGATATCCCTAGATAGATAAGTATGTATTTACAAAAGTAGTAGATGTAGTAGGTATATCGGTTATCTGGTTTCCATAGTACAAGATCTGCCTAGTTTGGGATCAGATGGACGTGTGTAAATAATGTCCCAGGATATTATAGTAAGTTCCTGGGACATTATTGACGGCCATGTGATCTCAAAATATGCAGAGCTTGTTCATGGAAACCAGATTACCAGATAACTGATACTACTTTTCTTTTATAAATACATACTTATATACTCAGGACAAACACACATGTTCATGCACACAACTATTTTCCGGGGTGGGGATCGAACCCACGAACTGCGACGTGAAAGAGTTGTAAACAAAGAGTCCCGATCGCTACTTACCATTATATGGCTGAATGGAATGGGTAAGACACATATGGTGTTTTATTACAGTTTTATATTAAATCCTAGTTTTTTTTTTAATTAGAGTAAATTATACAAGAATATATTTTAAAGTGGCTAGGTGTTGTGTGCATTTTCATTTATAAAGATCTGTTGTTATCCCAAATAAATAAATAACCAGGGGGGGTTACCGGCTAAATCGCCGAACATCAGAATAATGATCGGCCTTCACATAAATAAAGGTTAAAAATGATTTCATCAATCGTTAAATCGGCTTCCATAAGCACATGTGACGTCATAAATGGTCCGGAATCGATTATCAAGGTCGAAGCCGATTTAACGATTGATTAAGTTATTTTTAAACCTTTATTTATTTGAATTCCGATCACTATCTTGATGTTCTTCGACTTAGTCGGTAGCCTCCCAGACCCTTGAATCACCGTAGCCTAGTTGGTAGTGCTCCTGCCTACGAAGCTGGAGGTCCTGGGTTCGAATCCCGGTAAGTGCAAATATTTGTGTGATAAGCACGAATATTTGTTTCTGAGTCATGGATGTTTTCTATGTATATAAGTATTTATCTATCTATATAACTATGTATATCATCGCCCGGTACTCATAGTACAAGCTTTGCTTAGTTTGGGGCTAGGATGATCTGTGTGACATTGTCCCTAGATATTATTATAAACAAAAAGAAAAAAAAAGTAAAAAGATCTCAATTTTGCGGATGAACACACTTGTAACAACGCAGTTTTTTTAGGCATTTACTCTATGTCGTACCTCCAAAACGCTCGTTGTCTGGGTACCCCTGGGAGTGGAAGCTGTTGAACGCGTTGATGAGACACTCGCGCACGTTCTGCACTTTCCTCTCGGTCACCGCGAGGGAAGTCAGCACCCTCTTTAATTCTTCTCTCTTACTCTCCTACAACATAATTGAGCTACGTGTAAAAGAAGCTTAGGCAACGCATGATTTGCGAAGTTAAGCAGCTAGGCTCGGGACTAGTCCCTCCCTTTTTTATATACTGTGGGTACGGGTCTCAATCGCGATAAAGATATAGGCATATCATTACCTTGGTTATGATTTGCCTATATATATGAGTCGACCCGTGACCACCGCTGGTGCAATCCATGCCGAAACGTCGGGTAACCAGGGTAATGATTTGCCTATATCTTTATCGCGATTGAGACCCATGTCCACAGTATATAAAAAAGACGTGTGGCACTCGGAGACTGCTACGGTAAAGTTATTGCATAGCATTTTTTATCAACTTATGCAATTATAATTATTTATTTATTTTATTAATGCAGTATTTTTTTTCATTTGTTTTTTTTCTTTGATATTAATTCAAGTTACACTTTGAGCGTGGTGACCGATAAAAAAAAACCAATGCCACCTAAAGGCAGGTTGCTGAACTAAAAAGACAAGCGTGATATTTCAAAAAGTCATTAAAAGTTATGGTATTTATCGATAGATGGAAAAACTAAAAAGTATCACCGCTGTGCCGGTCGGAGTGGGGGGTGTTAGGTTTTTTCCGTTACGGAATTTCTGGATTCGGTCCCCACGCTCAAGGCCCGCGATAGTACTTTTTGAGTTTAGCCCGGACATATATACAGACAAACAGACACACAGACAAAAATTCTAAAAACTATGTTTTCGGCTTCGATATCGATTGCAGATCACGCCCCTAATGTCCTTTTAAAAAAAAATTCAATGTACAGTTTCGACTTTCCTACGATTTTATTATGTGTATCACGCCCCAAGTGTCCTTTTAAAAAATATTTAATGTACAGTTTCGACTTTCCTACGATTTTATTATATGTATAGTATAATAATAATCGAACCATCGTAAATACACTTCGGTTAAGAATAAAGTGAGTGTAATCTACTCGACTGTCACGTCGCCCGCATAGCACTCTTTGCATAGCTGTCAATTCGCCATGTTTTGTTTGCAAGGTGTCAAATATTATATTCTATAGTAACCAATGCAGTACTTACAATAGACTTATCAATGAGAGCAATCTGCTTGTCAGCGTTCAACTCGAGCGCAACGTCGCCCGTACACTCGAACACGCCTCTCCTCGCCGACAGCTCGTCGTGTAGCGCTCGCAACGCGTTCACTCGCGCGTCGGCCTGGGCGCGTTCCGAACGCACTACTAGTAGCTCTCGAGCCTCGTCTGTAAGATCCTATGGATAAAAAACCTTTGTTTATTTTATTTTTATTTTATTTTATTTTATTGGCACACAAAACAGAATATCATCAATACATGACAGAGTTTCAGATGGACACGAGAGTATTATCATAAGGTACCTAGTTTTTAAAAACAGCTTTTTAATAATTCGGCATATAGATATGTAGTGGCAACAACTACAGTATAAAACCTACTTTCTACAAATTCTTTATGATAGTGAGTGCCGTTTTAAAAAAGATTGATAACTTCAAAATTAAGTCAATAAATAAAATAATTTTACATGTAACCTCTCTTCTGATTTTCTACTCCTTCTATTAATTTATTAGTCTCACTAAATTGGTGACTCCTACTAAAGATATAATGCATATAGATAACTACTGTAACTTCAGTAAACAGGATTTAAACACTTTAACTTTTAAAACACCAACAACCTCGCAGTACTAGATAGTTAACACCATAAGCAACAACTTTTGTTCTACAACTTTTTCATAAATTGTTAGAATTTATTTTCATACAAAAAAAAAGTATTAATTTTATTTACGTTTAAAGACATTAATTTTCTATAAAAGATTTAACAATAATTCGCTTCCAGAGAAATACAACGCTAGGTACAAAATGTTTATAATACAAACATTTTAATTTTATCCAACACCTACCTACATATGTAAGTATGTCCTATGGCAAAATTGGCACACCTTGTGGTAGAACACAGTGCACATGTATTACAATGTTACCACCACTTATAACCTGTGTTATGCAAATAAACGATTTGATTTCTCATCCGGCCAAGACCATTCGGCCATGTGAGCATCAGAAGTTTAATAATTTCCCGCTTGAATGTTTATAACTCTACGAGCATCGCAAAGATGTGCAAACGCGCGCGAGGTTACCGTCGTTCGCGCGTCATCCTTTCGTTTTTTAATAAAACATAGACCTACAAATGTAACGACAGTAAAACAAAAACTTTAAAAACATTTTTTCATGTATTGAGTTATGTCCGAACTCGTAGAACAAAAGTTGTTGCTTATGATGTTAGCAATCTAGTCCTGCGAGGTTGTTGGTGTTTTACAAATAACCCTATATAGTAGTGCTATAATACATACATACATAGACTCACGCCTGTCTCCCAGAGAGGTGGGCAGAGACAACGGACTTCCATTTGTCACGATCCTTGCACACCTCTTTGGCTTCGTTTACTGACATTATATTCTTCATACATGCTCGCCGGTTTAGGGTACTTCTGACCTGACCTTTCCTGAGTACGTCTCCGATTTGATCAGAGAATGTTCTACGAGGTTCTTCTAGTGCTATAGTATTAAGGATTATATTGAAGACGAAGACGTATGGAACTCGGCACCTGCTATAAACGACTCTCTCTCTGATGGCAAACTAATTAACCAGATGACTGTGCCAACAGGATTAGTAGTTTATGGTCGCGGCAGTCAAATACATCCCCATGGTCCTCCATGGGGATGTATTTGACTGCCGCGACCATAAAGGAACTTGAATGGTGTTTGGGTGACTCCAAAACGCTCAGATGTTTACTTTATTCAATGCTGATAGGCAATTCGAAATCGGCCTGAAGTTTTTATTGCGAACACACCACGTGGCGCCGACGGCTCGTTGCATGAACTGATTTTGAAGTATAAATAGTAAATACAGTCAATAGTAAGATATAGAGATATAGTAACGGGGTATGCAACGAACACAGGGCCTGCGTAGGTCTTAATGGGTCGTATGCACGTCATGGAAATTGTCACCTCCTTGGAATTCAATTTTGCTGCGCGCATTTATGAGGCAATGAAGTCCGCTGAGAGGAAACCCCCCCCCCCCCCTCCCCATTATCATAGGGGGCCTCCTTAAACCTACATCTGTGTCGCAGATCTCAGACTGTCGAGTGTTCCCTCCTCTACCACGCGATGGACCCGGTTTCCGTACGGTGAATCCATGGAATGCTAAGAATTAGGTCTTCCCAATTGATAGGCTCACCGAACATTAGGATAAATTTTATTGATGCGAGGGTCTCCGATGGGTAGCAGTTACTACAGTATTAATATATGATGATGATGATGAAAGTTTTGAGCTTGTTCTCAAATCTATTACTATTTCTCATAAATGCTAATTGGGCTTTCAAAAGTATACATATGAACAACGATACTTACTTTAAACTGTGTTAGTGCGATGGCTAACAGATTCTGCGTGTGCTTGATGTGTGTCCTGTGCTTCAGAGCGTCCAGAGCGAGCGAACACTGCAGCCCTGAAGTGTGCGACAGCACCCATTGAGGAGTTACCCTGTAATATTACATTTGTAACTACGATGATTTGTAATGTAATAATAGTAAAATCTATACATATAATAAAATCGTAGGAAAGTCAAAACTATTTATTAAAAGAATATTTTTTTAAAGGATACTTGGGTCGTGATTTACAATCGATATCGAAGCCAAAAATATAGTTTTTAGAATTTTTGTCTCTTTGTCTGTATGTATGTCCGGGATAAATTCAAAAAGTACGGCATGGATTTACTTCAAATTTTGCATGAATATTACTAAGAGGTCGGGTCAACATATAGGCTACATATTATCACGCTATCACATACGGGGGAGGAGCTGTGATCATTTATAAAATTTAACGCGGGGCACAGCTAGTATGTATTAAATAAAGATTCCTTAAACTATGTACTGCAAGACCAGCCATAATGTTGAAAAAGTTACAACAATTACTTTTAAATTAAAGTAGTAGATTATCTTATTGGCTACTGTAACATTTGGTATGGCCAGGTATTTGGACCATTGTTGTAGACACGTGCCAGTGTAGCACTACTTTGAACTTAATGGTTGTCGAGATATATCTAATACTAGCTGAACCCTGCGCGCATTGCTACGCCACTATCATTCCAATGAATTTCATATTTTTATTTATTTATTTATTTAACACCATATAATTAACGTGACAGGTTTACACCCAATGCGTTAATTATTTATAACATCACTAACCTAAAACATATCAAATTATTAAAAAAGAAGATTAATTAAATTACACATTATTACATTGAAGATACATTATTTTTATACATTATAATTAAGTGTTATTATAAAATTATTAAATAACAAATCCTTACAATTATGTCAAGTAATTAAGAGTCACTCTCATAAATTCCGCCAGTGTACAAGTAAAGATGTCAAGTCTTTGGGACACTTCATTAAGTATCTTTAATGAGGTACTAATTGGTGAAAATTTTAAGATATTAGTCCTAGCTGATGGGACTTTAAACAGTCTTCGTCTCGGTCCCTGTCTTAATCTGGTATTTGGAACCATCAATTTTAATGATTCCAACACCTCAGGATTATTTATCTTGCCGCGAAATACACAGAAGCTGTATTTAGCTAGAGCTAAGTTTCGCGTCACCTCCAATTTATAGTATCCAACCATCCCTATAACGAAGAGAGTTGGATACATAAGGGGGTAGAATGGATATACTCCTTGTCATATATGAAATTCATTGGAATGATAGTGGCGCCATCTGTGAAAGATTGGTCGTACCAACTCACCATATAATATAGATATAAAAACTTGTCTGCCAATTCCTCCGAAACGAGGTATACTCTAACACGGAGTTGTAACATTCCAAACCACTTTTAACATATAATATAAAATATTTTTACGTCCTTGAAAAACCTATGTTAGAACATGAATGCCTTGGTGGATTTTTGGGATAATTTTGTTACAAAAAATCTGGAATCTGGAAGTGGGTGGTGATACAACCTCTCTAGAAGAGCACTTAAATTAGTTTTAGTTCGTTATTAATCTGTGTTTGTGCACCAAAATATAACCCACGCAGATAACTATAGTGCGACCGCTGTACGAATGCTTTCATGACACATGTCAATTTAGAACATTTTAGGCTTAATATGGCGTAAATTATTTACAGCTGACAGCATTCTTCGAGCTAACGCACATTGGTCTCCATTGAGTCAAGCTGGAGGATATTACACTAGAACATAATTTAATACCTGTACCCTGCAGAAGGAACTCAAAGGGGTATTAGTAACCTAAACATATATATACCTGTTGTGTTGTTGAGTTGTGTGTTTGTCAGTGTGTATGACGAGCGCATCGGTGAGTGCGGCGCGGCGCTCGCACAGCAATGGCCACAGCGCACACCCACTGCACTTCACCAAGGAAGTCAGCTGCTCTTCTGCATATTAAATATGATTATATACTTATTGCGATCTAGCTATACTTAAGGATTACTTCAGGGCGCTGCTATCCCGCTCTACAGTTTATATACGCAACATATATATAAAACTAGCGTACTAATACTTAATAGCGTGCTTCGCTACGCTTTTAAGTATTAGTACAAATTGTTTGTAACTATATGGGAGTATAGAAAGATGTTGATTTTACACTTTTTCAAGACGTTTTTTAAATTTTCTCTACGTACAAACCTTTCCTGGACTTCCATGATTAATTCAAGACCAAAATTAGCCAAATCGGTAAAGGCGTTGTTGAGTTATAACATTACAACGAAAAGTGGCATTGATCTTTATATATATAGATAAATAAATAAAATAAATAAAAAAGGTTTTTATTCACGTAGACTTTAAAAAAGCGCTTGTAAATAGTCAGAACATGTTTGTAGTAATATAGTTGTATACATTATTATTTCTACTAACATAGATATTTAGGTACACATTGTATTGATTATATGAAAACATTTATAAAATTTATTTCATTATAGCAATGATATTTAGCCAGCTCGTATCAAGTTATTGTCAAGATATATAACAGATATTGTATATAACGGAGAAACGGGGGTATCGTTGTCTTTAGTCATGATGACGTCAGCAAGACTGACGTCACTATTATCTGCTCGTTTGTTATCCACTGAAGGTTGTTTCCTCATGGCGATAGTAAAACCCAAAATATGTTTCGTGAAGTTTTATTCCATAACAATCTTCGATACAAGGTGATCCGTACAGTCCGACGGCTCGAGCGAAAGTGATTTGTACTCGACACGTCGGCCGTATTTATACGAAATGTGCGGCGACAAACATGTTACGTAGTTTCTTTGTTCGATGAACGAATGTAAATTAAACTATTGAAATCATCAATTGTACAAATGTTAAGATGGTTTATAAATCGTAACTTGATTTTTAACACTAAATTCATTAAGTTTAACTAACTATTTAAGAGTAATTTAAACAAAGACTTAAAACTACTCCTATGACGCATTTGTTTTTGGTTAATTAATGTTGTTGCGCCGATACGGCCATTCTGAAAGGCGGTGCGCGCTCTGCACCAGCCTCGTTGGTTCTCGTAGATTCTTATGGATACTCGTAGATTGTTATGGATTCTCGTAGACCTGAAAAGAACGAAACAAATTTTCTCTGAGTAGTGAGTCTGTAAGCAACTTGTGTTGCTGTCTTTTGGTAATATCAATGAGTAGGTTCTCGGAGGGTCTCGTAGAGTTCTCGAAGGGTCTCGTAGAGTTCTCGGAGGGTCTCGTAGAGTTCTCGGAGGGTCTCGTAGAGTTCTCGGAGGGTCTCGTAGAGTTCTCGGAGGGTCTCGTAGATTTAGGAAAAAGGAGTGGTGTAATATTGTGCTCTAGAGCTTGTTAACACAGTGGCATACAGTAGCGCAATATAAGGAAATAAGGTTAGGAAGGTGAGAATAGGTTTAGTTCTCGTAGAGTTCTCGGAGGGTCTCGTAGATTTAGGAAAAAGGAGTAGTGTAATATTGTGCTCTAGAGCTTGTTAACACAGTGGCATACAGTAGCGCAATATAAGGAAATAAGGTTAGGAAGGTGAGAATAGGTTTAGTTCTCGTAGAGGTCTCGTAGATTTCTCGTAGATTTCTCGTAGATTTAGGAAAAAGGAGTGGTGTCATATTGTGCTCTGGAGCTTGTTAACACAGTGGCATACAGTAGCGCAATACAAGGAAATAAGTTTAGGAAGGTGAGGATAGGTTTAGTTTTTGTGGAGTTCTCGTAGAGTTCTCGTAGATTTCACGTAGATTTAGGAAAAAGGAGTGGTGTCATATTGTGCTCTGGAGCTTGTTAACACAGTGGCATACAGTAGCGCAATACAAGGAAATAAGGTTAGGAAGGTGAGGGTAGGTTTAGTTCTCGTAGATTAAGGGAGAAGGAGTTGTGTTATATTGTGCTTTGAGTGGCTGATAACACAGTGGCACTATACAAGGAAATATTATTAGGAAGGTGCTGTGATCGTAGGTTTATTAGTAGTTCTCGTAGAGTTATTTAGAGTTATTGAATTAAGTTACTTGCCCTTTACTATGAAGGTTTATGACATCTCGTGAGGTTGATGCAATTGGCTTGGTTGGTTCTGTAACAGAATTCCGGTGAGAAGACTATTCGTTTCCCGCCGATACGGTTAACTGATCACCAGGTTGTAGAGCATGGCGCAGCACAGATTCCTGCTGCCGGGTGTTGGTTGGTTTCTGTTTATCAGATGATGAGTTGATGTAGCAGCTTGGGTGCTCGATTGTTTAATCTTACTACATTCTTCACACGCCTTGTGTGACGTCCTGAAAATAATCATTCTTCCGGCAATATTGTAGTATCTGCACTCGGCCTATGCTGACTAACTCACTTGCTAAAAGTTAAAAAAATTGTACAGCATCCCCTCTGGTGTGTCAACGACACAGACGTTAACGTGCCTATCCAGCAATGAACCAGTCACGTTGCTGGTACTGCCTTCCTTGCTGCTATGGCTAGGACAGTTTTTCGTGGCTCGCAGTGCCGCACCTGCGGACAGAACCAAAATGGTTAGAGGAGCCAAACAAGCCCACGCACAATGGCCCAATCAGGAGGCTAAATGCGTAAAACAAATCAGTCAACCAACTAATTTGTGATAGCCCTTGAGCAGTCCCCAAAGATAAAACCACAGTTAATCACAACCAAATGTGAACCAAAATCAAGGAACACTCCAAACAGCTCATAAAAGGAGTAGAGAAGAGCTGGTTCAAAACCCAATGGAAGTACAGGTGGAACCAACTACGACTAATAGTAGCAATACCACCACTATGGTATGACACAGAATAGCCAACTTGCGGCTGGCATATCCAGCACCAGGAGACTACAATGAGCTACTCCTAACAAACGTACTGAAGTATGTGCAGACTGCATTCAGGGCACTAGGGATAGAATAGAAAGTAATGGTTCTTAATACGAAAGATCCTGAAGGGTCGAAATGCTGTACGTAAGTACACGCCGACAAAGTCAAAAAGTCAAAAACGTGTGACAGCCACGCCGAAACCCGCCTGACTCAAAGACATCATGAAAGCAGTCCTACAAAGGACTCATTGCCTCTATCAGCTCCATAAAATTACGATTTAGCTGCTCCCCAAGTAAGCGCCATTCACTATCTTCGTCATCGAGGGTGTTTTCACGCTGGTCATCTTCTGGGTTGAATCCCACTTCTGATAACGGAGAAACGGGGGTATCGTTGTCTTTAGTCATGATGACGTCAGCAAGACTGACGTCACTATTATCTGCTCGTTTGTTGTCCACTGAAGGTTGTTTCCTCATGGCGATAGTAAAACCCAAAATATGTTTCGTGAAGTTTAATTCCATAACAATCTTCGATACAAGGTGATCCGTACAGTCCGACGGCTCGAGCGAAAGTGATTTGTACTCGACACGTCGGCCGTATTTATACGAAATGTGCGGCGACAAACATGTTACGTAGTTTCTTTGTTCGATGAACGAATGTAAATTAAACTATTGAAATCATCAATTGTACAAATGTTAAGATGGTTTATAAATCGTAACTTGATTTTTAACACTAAATTCATTAAGTTTAACTAACTATTTAAGAGTAATTTAAACAAAGACTTAAAACTACTCCTATGACGCATTTGTTTTTGGTTAATTAATGTTGTTGCGCCGATATATATAAGCAAATAAATGTGGTTTAGTCATTTTATGAAGACCTAATTCTTAGCATCCATGACCAGGCTACAAAACATAGGAATAATAGTTTTGCCTCTGCATCTTGGGCTTAACAAAAAGCCGATAGTAACTGGCCGCCACCACAGACACAGTTCAAGAGATGTGGAGTATAGCGACTTTTTACGCTGTATGAATACTGGGAGCTACGAAAGTTCCTGACAATAACTGAATATAAGCCATTGACTTATATGTATAACTAGACACGCTGTTTCGAATAAAATCTCTGTCCCAGTCAGGCTGTGCTCGAGGTGAATAGGTCTATAGGTCAATGATATAAGCTAGCTAAATATCATTACTATTATAAAATAAATATTATTGTAATTTCTTTTCATACAATCCGTGTACCTAAATATCTATATGTACAGACGCCAGCACATCGAGCTACCCCGATCTGCCAAATTTCTTTTATAGTTTTTTAACTTTATCACAATAGCAAAAGGTTCACTTTCGATTGGGGAAATTTTACAGATTGGGATAGCTTGATGTGCTGTCTGCTGTACCTAGAGATTATTATACATTGATTAATTAATTATATACTACTACAAACATGTTCTGACTATTTACAAGCGCTTTTTTAAAGTCTACGCGAATAAAAACCTTTTTTATTTGATTTCCTCCACACTCCTAAAAATGCAGATAATAAATATTTCTTTTATTAATTGGCTACACAGTAGTCGCCTCATTATTAAGTTGCGCATTAGGGAAATATATCCGTGTGGCGGGGTTCTTTCCAAACATAATTATTGGACACAAAGCACACCCAGACTCGGAAGAACTACTCATGGGTCACACAAATAGTGGTCCTTTACGGAATCCAACCCGGGAAACGATTTAAAATTATTTTATGAAACTAATATCTGTAATTTAAAATAAGTATGATTTCTAACCACAAGATGGACCGATGATCTTGTCGCTGGAAGTTGCTAGATGCGGATAGCGCAAGACCGGCAATTGTGGAGGTCTTTGGGGGAGGACTTTGTCCAGCAGTGGGCGTCATTCGGCTGATATGATGATGATGATGATTTCTACCTTTTTATTTTTTTTAACTTTAGTACTTGTCAATACCACAACCATAGTGACTGAAAGGCATATCTATCTATATCTAAATTAAGTGGGGTAAATGGGAAATGTTTTGGCAACCACAAATTTTCATGGAAACGAGTTAGAATTGGGTGCGAATTTTAGGGGACGATTGAGTTCTGACCACAGAGTCAGAAACAGGGTACGCGTAGGGCGCTTAAGGATAGTTACCAGAACTTTAAAAAAATAAATAAAAGAATACGGCCGCACTAGGGAATCTAATCCCTGTGTCGCGGGGTACTTTACAAACATATAATAGACGGACACAAATTACATCCAGACTCAGAACAACTATTTATGGGTCACACAAATAGATGTCCGGCGCGAGACTCGAACCCACATCACGAAGCGGCGAGGCGACTGTCTTAGCCGCTGCGCCACACGTGCAGTCAACTACTCGTAGAGAGGAAAAATTTCGGCAATACGTGGGAGATGTCGGCTACTTAGATGTCCCAAGGAATGTATAAAACAATCTCTACGTCGATGTATTATTTCAAAAAGAAAAATCTCACCAGATTCATTAAGCTCTCCATTGTTAGAAGCGACCGAGGAGCTGGCAAGTGGATTGCTGCTCAGCATGGAATTAGAAGCTTGGGGACGACTGCTATGACGAACCGACATGTACTTATCCAGTTTACTCTGTCAAGAAAACACACAATTTAAAAAACCCGGAACAGAACCCTGAACTTAAGCCCATGACTTAATATGGAATAGATGGCTTGGGACATTCAGACATAGTCCTCAAATTTCACCCATTTTTATGACGGGAGTCAAAAACAAATATTTATAAAAATTACATTTAATGAACCCACTTGCACGTTATAAGGGCAGCAGACAAGTGGGAGGTGACTTCCTGATGATCTTAGTATCTGGGTTATGTAGGAGAGAGCAGGGCTGTGGTGGTAATATAAGAAGTGTCCTCTACTGTTGCCACGTGCAAGCAAATCCGGAAAGACAGCAATTTGTTTATACTGCAGTCCGGCAATAGAGGGCTATCCAGAATCTCCCAGGGTACATTACCCGACCATCTGGGACATAGCTCAAAAGGGGGGTACCTGAGCAGCATACCCGCGTCTCTGGAGCTCCTCTCAACAGGCGCCAGACTTTGCTTTAACAGTTCTATTGTATGCCCAGTCCTTCTCATACATGCTATAATTTGCTTCTGATTAATTAGATAACTTTATATAGTTAACTTCTGGAAGTCGCTGGATGCGGATAGCACCGGCAATTGTGGAGATCTTTGGGGGATGATGATATAGTTAACTTCTACGAGCTATGTGCCCCACCCACTGCCACTTCATCTGGACAATTCTTAGTGCCATATTGGTGACTTCGGTTTGCCTGCGGATTTCGTCATTTCTGATTCGATCTCGCTGGGAAACTTCGAGCATAGCCTTGTCCAATGTTCTTTAGGTGACCCTGAGCCATCTAACAAAGCCCATAGTGAGCGACAATGTCTGTTCCATAAGTCATCACTGGCAACGCACACTGGTCGAAGATCTATATAGGTTCATGCAGGTTTAGGACCGTTAGTACAAATAGTTTGCAGTTCTGTTTCTTGCCGTCTGTAATTAATAAGTATAATATTATTATTTACCTGAACATCTCCACAGTCTTCTACACAGCAAAAAGAATCAGCAATACTCTTAGTCTCCAATAAATTGATTTTCTTTACATTTAGTTCTTCTGCCACCTGCTGAAGTAGGGTAGTGCGACGCTGTGCCTCTTGGAGGAGCTTGCTTGTCAGATTACGGTGGGCCACTGAGATTATACATTATTAGGGTGAAAAGGTATTTACAGTTAGAGGAATAAGGCGATTGGCACACTGCACAGCATGATGCAGCGAAGTGCTTGAGTGTGTGTTCTAACGTAGGTGAGTGAGGCTTTTATACACCTTTAGTTCGCGCTACCTGTGAAAGGGCACCGCTTTCGAGTTACTAAGTACGCATACTGTCTTTACTTCATAGTAGACTAGAAATCCTCAAAATTACAGCTTTGCTAAGGCGATTGGCACACTGCCCCGCATGATGCAGCGTAGTGCGTGAGTGCGTGTTTTAACGTTGCTTGTAAGTATCTCCGTTTGTATAGAAAACACGCACAGTCCAACAGACAGAACATGCATCCACGTGCGTTCATGCACATCACGCGCCTACAAGCGGAGAAACCTGCACCGCCGTGCGTGGGTGCGGGGCGAGACGTAAGGTATGGCACACTGAGTACCGCAGTACCCTGCGTGATTTTGGAAGGGCTTGACGAGTGTTTGAAAATGGATATTGATTGATTTAAATTCAAAATAGAAAATCACCCAGCTATTTGGAATATGAAATGCGATGTATACAGTAACTGAGCGCAGAAAGTGAAACAATGGGCATTTCTATTAATTGACTGTACAAAAACCAAATAGCATAACATCAGCATCCTGAATGAGTTTCACACTTATATATAAAATAAAAAAGGTTTTTATTCACGTAGACTTTAAAAAAGCGCTTGTAAATAGTCCGAACATGTTTGTAGAAATATTGTTGTATACATTACTAGCTGTGCCCTGCGGTTTTACCCGCGTTAAATGTTATAAATTATCATAGCTGGAGGAGCTATGGAGGAGGAGGAGCCGGTAAGTGATAGCGTGGTAATATAGGGTAATATAGGGAGGCGATGGCTGGCCCTCACGTCATACTCGTGAACTCGTGCTGCTTGCGGTAACTGGTCGAACTGCTGTTGGGGTACTCATAATATTTTATTTTTTTCATACAGTCGTTGCCTCTGGTTAACTTCGTGTGACTTGTTAATTTTGTAAATGTACGCGGATGTACCCACCGTTTTCTCATCTAGCAAGAGGTTATTCTAATTGCTTGAGTGAAATTTAATGTTATTGTTTATTATCTCACAATTTTTTTGATTCATTAGATGACAACGGTTCTGTGCGTGCATTAGCCTACATAACGCCCATCACAATGCAAGAAAATACATGATTAAAAAAAAAGAAAAAAAAGAACGATAAAAAAAAGAAGACGAAAAAAGCAAGCCTGGAGTTTCTTTGTGGCTTTCTTCTCCGGGTCGTCCACCTAGGTAGCTAGAGAAAGCCGCAGGTTAGCTAGGGTAGGCTCCTCAGCGGCGAGGATCGCTTTGGCCCCTTAACACGTCATTGGTGAACCCGTGCAACTGATCACACCCTCTTTTAGAATTCTGTCCTTTTGCTTCAGCGGCCCCCTGAGCTGTGGCCCGAACCCTAAAAGGGTGGCCTCGGGTATTAATTGTTTAATTTAAGCTACTGGTTAAGAGCCTTCTGCGCTAGCCAAATGCTCATTGCCTTCAATTCTTTAATTTTAATATTGTACAACTTAATTTCAAAATAATAGATTAATTTTTTTAGACTAATTATATTTTTGTAATTTTTATACTGTATTCGACTATGTTTCGACTATGTTTATGTACTCCATTGTGAACTTGACAAGTACAACTGTATGTTAATACCCAAGTGCTGAATAAATTTCATTATTTCATTTTATTTCATTATGTTGCTTTATGTTGCCTATATATTGACCCAACCTCTTAGTAATATTCATGCAAATTTTAAGTCAATCCATGCAGTTGAGTTTAGCCCGGACATGCATACAGACAAACAGACAAAATTTCTAAAAACTATATTTTTGGCTTTGGTATCTATTGTAAATCACGCTCCAAGTATTCTTTAAAAAAATATTCAATGTAAAGTTTTGTCTTTCCTACCATTTTATTATATGTATAGATTATTTCTAGGTACATAGATATTTAGGTACAGGGATAGTATGAAAACATTTATAAAAATTATTTTATAACAGCAAATAGCAATGATATTTAGCTAGCTTGTATTAAGTTATTGTCAAAGAGATTATATTTAAGATTAATTATCAAAATTTATAGTTTTAGCTATATTTTTACTACATATTATATATATAATAAACATTTTAAATATCAAAACTGACGCCATTCTCTGCACTATCAACACAGCGAACAGCTTTGAATGAAATGAGACAGAGCCGCCGTGAATCCACGAAATGCAACTATGACAACGCGTGAGTGCGTAAAAAATCCCGCACGATAATGCAGATTTGTACGCCCGCAAGTATGCGCATAGGTGCATCGACACGCAACTGCAGAGTGGTGCGTGGCAGAGTGCCAATCCCCTAAGGTTTTGTTGAAATAATAATAAAATAAAATAATATATATATATATATATATATACACTTTTTTTTAAATATATATAATTACTATTCTCTAATATATGTGATATTAGAGAACCGCATTAATCATAAGGCCTCATTGCATAAGATGGAATTGCTATCTTGTTCTCCGATCTTGTTGTGCCTGCAAGCACTTTCCTTGCTCTATTTTTATAGATCAGTGCATTTGGTCTCGACTTTAGTCCAAGGAGTTTTATATGAATTCGGGTCTAGTACTTTATTGTCACACAAATAAAATTTTGCATAAATAAATAAATTGCATATTCTCAAAGCAGTATATACATCTTCCAAAGTATGAAAAGGCAATACTTACATTTGCTGGAAACTTTATCCACCAACTGGTTAAGTTGTTGTTTAGCAGCCATCACTCGGGTCTCTGCATCAGCCACCTTGTCTCTCAGTTCCTTCTGCTGTTGCCATAGCGACAGCTCATCAGGCACAACTACACTGGCATCAGCCTAGATTTACAAAGATTCTTTTAATCACACTAATATTATAAAGGCGAAAGTTTGTGAGTGTGTGACTGTGTATGTTTGTTACTTCAACATGTCTAAACAGCTGGAGCGATTTCAATAAAATTTGGTATGGAGTTAGCTGACACCCTAGATTAACACATAGGCTATAATTTATAAAGTTCAACGCGGGAAAAACCAGGGGGCACAGCTAGCTTTATAATAATATTGTCAGTGTAGCTCAAGACACCTTGTATGCCTCTGACATGGCTTATGAAGTGTTCTCTAATGACTACAAAGGACTGACAAAGGGAAAAAAAAAAAAAACTAGCTATGTGATCACAGGTAAAGCTTTACCTCACTTATCACTTACAGACCAATGTGAGGCGAGCAACAGGCTGTGCTGATCTATATTAACATTTAAAATTACAGTGACACCTTTAACTCAATTTCAGATGAATTTTGCTTGAAAGAATATTATTTAATATATCTTTGGGCAAAAATTTTTCTTTAAGTTTTATTAAAACATATACAATATCCCTTTTGAAATTACACATTGTTTTGGCACCTAACAACTATAACAGGGCTACACATCAGACACATAACTTTTACATCTTCTTTTATAGGGCATCAAGTTGGAACAGTAGCTCCTAACCTATGAAACTTGTAACTTATTAGATTTAACATGTGCACTATACACAATATGAATTATTCTCAAATAAAAGCCGGCCAAGTGGGAGTCGGACTCGCCCATGAAGGGTTCCATAGCAGCAAGTATTTCAGTTGATTAAATGAAAGCAAATCGCGGTTTACGATTTAAAATGTATGAAAAAAAACTACTTCCTAGATCTCATTCAAACTTTCGTTGTTAGTATCAGTCAGTCATCATATATTTTTTTAGATTTATCATTCTCTTATTTTAGAAGTTACAGGGGGGGGGGCACTCATTATACCACTTTGGAAGTGTCTCTCGCGCAAACTATTCAGTTTAGAAAAAAGTTATATTAGAAACTTCAATATTATTTTTGAAGACCAATCCATAGACACCCCACGTAAATGAGTACTATGGAAAAAAAATTATGAGTTTTGTTCTATGTATAGGGACCCCCCAAAATTATTGTTATTTTTGTGTAAAAATCTTAATGTGGTTCCGAATACATCTACTTACCAAGTTTAAACAGTACAGCTCTTATAGTTTCGGTAAAAAGTGGCTGTGACATACGGATGGACAGACAGAAAATGACATCATGAATCTATAAGGGTTCCGTTTTGCCATTCGGCTACGGAACCCTAATAAATGGATTTTCCAGCAGTAATTACTAATTTACAGGTAAAGTAAAAAATTACCTTATGAAAAGCATTCCTTTTCTGACATCTCTGGACATCATCATAGAAAACTTGTAGCCTCTTCTGTCTGACAATATCCTTAGGCTCTACATGCTCCATCAAGCTTCGCCATACCATGTAATACTGGCCTCTGCACATTCTGTAAAAAATAATAAAAAACTACAATAAATAATATAAGAATATTTTTTATTTTAAACTTTCCACATGAATGTACAGAGCCAGACTTAAAGCAGGAGGCATTTTCTACCAGTCAACCTTAGGGTGATGCAGAGAAAAACAAGGTAGGTGCACTTACACAATTAGGGACATTCAAGATAGTGAAGGGCTATAACTGGTTATGTACATATAAATATAATAATAATAATATACATAACTGGTTACAGCCCTTCACTATCTTGAATGTCCCTAATTAGTTGACCACGACTGTATATTTATATAGAAGCAAACAATAAATAATGGAGTCTAAAACAGTTTAACTGATGTTGCTTTGCTAAAACAAATTTTACTAATTTACTATATTTATTTCATTTATCTCATTTATATTTAGTTTCTGTATAGAATTGATGGTGTTAGTATTATATTAAATATAAATATTCACAGTTACAAAGTGGTTTATTGCAAGTCAA
Organism: Pseudoips prasinana; assembly: GCA_951640165.1. NCBI lineage: Eukaryota > Metazoa > Arthropoda > Insecta > Lepidoptera > Nolidae > Pseudoips > Pseudoips prasinana. The sequence continues at coordinate 16,243,091 of OX621254.1, forward strand.
AAATAAAACTTGTTAATACACAAATACACACAGTCACACAAACACACTCACTTCTCACACATTTATTTTATTTATTTTATATTTGTAACACTTAACAAATTCTATTAATATTTATATTAATAGAATTTAATAATTTATTATCTCTCAAAACTTAAGCTTATTACTTTGTTTAATTTGGAATCTGTTAATAAGCTTCTAAACATTATGTCTAAGACCCTGTAGATTTATTACACAGGTTTCGAGCTTAGTACAGACTCCAGCTCTCTCGGTTCTTTTTAATAAATGGCTTAAACAATGTTTTAACATAACTTGTATGCACCCTTATGAGAGAAATATACCATTATATTATTTTACATAAGATTATTAAAATCAATTTGATGACGTTATGTATGAAAATGAGTAAACAAAAATAAAATTTTATCGTAATGGGTACGCACTCTCCAAGTTTCTCCACTGAAGGGACTCTTTCAGCCGGACATCCCATGGATAGCAGCCATTCAGCAAATTTTTGAGGCACTTCATCGCTACTCAGTTTCTCTTTATTCATTATAAACCAAATCTAAAAACGTGTTTTGCAAATTACATAAATAAAATATTAACGTTCGTTACCGATTTTAGAGCCCTATTCAAACTTAACATTTATGCAGTTTGACGTTTATTTAACGTAAACCAAAGAGTATTTAAACCTAACAATATTGCTAGTACTAATATGTATTATTTTGTACTCTTTGGCCTCTGCTTCGCTTTAAAGAATGCACCAAGCGGGATATAGCCGCTTTTAAAATTGACCACTGTAGCTGGGAAAAGCTCACTGAAAATAGAGTTGAATGGCGCAAACGTGTAGTGGAGGGTCGTAAGATCTGTGATGAAGCCTGGTTGGGAGTACTTGCTGATAAGAGGCAGAAGCGACATGAAACCAGCTCGGCACCAACCACCGCAAACTTCTCTTGTCAGGCCTGCGGCACGCTATGTCGCTCTTGCATCGATTTGTTTAGCCACCAAAAGAAATGTCTCTCAGACAATGCGCCTAAATCGTCTGTAAGACTGATTTCAGAGTAACGCGCGCGGCGCGCGCCGTAGACCAGCGCGTTTCAACAGCGCGCGCTTGACGCGCGGACCATCTGAAACGAGTTTTAGTATCGCGCGTTTCTCTGCAATGTACATTTATCGAGTATAATCGTCATCATAGAGAGAAACCGACTAAGAGGATTAGCTATTTATTTTTTATGGAAAAGAGTGCAACAGCAACATAATTTTCTCCAAGTAATTCCAGCCCGATTTCCTCCCAGTCTTTATTTTTAGCATCCCTGTCCTTATATAATTGATATGAGGCATCCCACAAACATCTTCTTAAACGAACTTCGTCGATCAGACCCCCGTGCCGAGGAACATCATCATCAATCATTTGGAAGAATATGCCATAAATCTCCAGATTAAATATAATAAATATAAAATATTATTATTATTATTAAAATCCACAATTTAAAACAACAATCAATAAAATCATGTTAATACCATAACAACACTATGTTGATTGTTGGTAGATATGTGTGGCTGACGGCAAAGAATATCACCACCACCAATCTCATCGCGTGGGGGTCGTAGTAGTAGTCGTCCTGAGGGAATATATTCCAGAGAACGGACAGCAGCATCTCTCTGTGTACTATGAACCATCACACTACAAGGACCTTGTAACACTTCTTTGGGGTCGTCACCAGACATTATAAGAAAGTACATTTTTACGACATACGTTTTACATTTAGTGGTTTAAATATTGGCCATACCAAACAGTTGAAGAATCAAAGGAACGAAAACAAAATCGGGGAATTCAATTAAGAAAGTCGAAATTGGCAATTCTGATTAAATCTGAATTCTGAGGGTTTTGGCGCCAACGCGGAAAAAGACGCATCGGGGCAGTGTTTCATTTTCAAAAACTGGTGTAAATTCAAGTTTTGATGTGTAAATATGGTGGATTTTTAGACATAGCATCATGGACAACAGGACAACGTACACAAGTGGAGGAAAGTGCCATATTGCCGTGAATTGCGATTTTCTGTGTTAAATCTAAAACTCCATATAAGCCTCTAGTAAAGTCTCCACTGCTTTACTGGGGTACGACAAGGACTACGTATGACTTGACTGTGACGGACTTTACTTGACATGACGAAAATAAATAAAATAAAAAAATATTTTACGGAAGGCTCATAAGACCGAAGAAGCCAGAGCCGTAAAACTGAATAATAACAATAAAAAAGAAACTGAATTCTGAACTGTCAGATCACAGATCAAATAACAGATGAAAACAATGTTGGGAACTTTGCTACTAATGCCCTAATTTATATGAATTCATAGAAAAATGTTTGGCAATTTTAAAGAGTTTATTTCTGTGGTACAAGATGGGTTAGTGTCCAATAACAATATTAGGCAAACATTACAGGAAGTCCAGAAGGTGACAAATATTTTCAAAGATAAACAAAAAGTGGTACACGAAAGTAAAGTTAATTACGGTGCTGGTGGTGCCTTGTTAGAGAAATATCAGGACGATTGGGCGACTATACATCAGAACGCTGATGACAATGCCAAACTAGCAGATGAAGTCGATAAGATAATTGTTGAGTTACATGAAAGTGCAAAAAATCGTTTGCAAAGTGCAAGTGAATTGGCGCACAATCTTTCATACATTCCAAGTTTAACTGCGTCCGTGGCCGAGTGCATGGACAGTTTGAAAAATGTGCAGGAGTTACTGAAGAGTGTGGAAGATGATTTAGTGGAATTTGAAGATATAGTAGAGAGGAGTAAGATGGAGAACTGGAAATTGGACCATCAATATCACCTTACAATGTACAAAGAGAAGAAAATGGGTAAGATAAAATAATGTCCTTAGTTGTGTTGCTAGTTGTAATGTGTTCAACCACAGGTAATGAGGTCCTGGACTACTTCCTTTTCAGACCACAAAGTTATATTGGATTATTTCTGGTTTTAAAAACACTTACTAGTAGCACAAAGTAGGGCAAGTGCAGGACATTCTACTTTACATGCTTACCAAGGCATGGTGTGCAACACTGACACCTGAAGAAAACCAGGCTGTTACTGAGATACTTTCTTACCCGACAAATCCATAAACACTCTGATTCTGATTAAAACATAATAATAATTTATGGATATATACTTATATTTCTAATGTACCTTAACTTGGTATTTATTATTTATTTAAGGATTTAATAAAAATATATGGGACAAAACGGACTGCACAGACAGACTAATTCAAAATATTTTTGTTACTTTAATATAGTTTACAACTATGTTTATGTATTGCATTGTGAGCTTGACAAGTACAAGTGTATGTAAATACCCAAGTGCTGAATAAATTTCATTATTTCATTTCCCTCACATGAAAAAGAAGAGCATACATAGAATCGTAAAAATAATAAAACTGCTTATAATATTTGCATCAATTATGTCCACCCGCTAATTAGTTAACAAGTTCTAACATATCACTTACAAATTGATACAACTCAAGAAGGCCTATCCTTCTCTTAAGATCTATGTTAGAAAGAAAAGCAATTTTAATAAAATCAGTTTCGTTGTTGTGCAATAACAATTAGGGGCATACTTAAGTTTCTTAATTAACCAAATATGGATAAGAGTGAATTTTATTCTGTATTTTTTATATCTTATTATTATCTATCTGGTTAGTCACAACTGCTACATGTAAGTTGACTAGAAGTAAGTTTAAAATATAAATAAAGACCTTGAGATATTCCATATGCCTACTATTGGAACATGAAATAGATTTATAAGTATTATACTATATATGATATGATATGATGATGATGATACTATCCTTATAAATCTATTTCATGTTCCAATAATAGGCATATAAAATATCTCCAGGTCTATTCATGAAGAGTATCATGATAACTGAATAAGTAAGTAATGCCTCAATTTGACATTAAGAATTCATAATAAATACTAATAATTTAAATAAAGCATAGTTCCATAAAAAGTTGTCAATTTAATTTTGTGATAAATAAGCAAAATAAAATAATGTGATTATTGGTATAATTACATTATTTTATTTTAATATTTTATTAATTAAAATAATATTTTAATATGAATTTAATTGATATTACCAAATTTAAATTAAATTAATTATTACAAGATAGCAATAATAATTATTAAATATTCTCTTAAAATTGGTCATCAAAGTAGGGTACCTAGTGGAAGTAAAGTATACCATGGCAACTAATAATTTATAAGTGAAATTTTAGTTTAATAGCATTATTTGCATTGTAAAGCTAATATCATAAATAGGAAATCATAAATTTAATTGTCTGGCAGATTTCTGACCTACCACATTTGCTACCAATCTGGGGTATGCACTCTGCCAGAAGTGTGTTACCAAGGGAATCCTAAATTTGAGCTGCTATTGTGTATTGTTCATAGCGTAACAGCAGAGCACCTACCCCATTTAGGTAGAGAGTATGATTGCCTCGTTGATCTAGCAGTAGCGTGTTCAACCGCAGAAATCGAGGTCCTGGGTTCAAATCCCGGGTCGGACTAAAGATAAAAAGTGATTTTGGGATTTTTCCGAAAAAAGAAATTTCTCAGTATCAGCCCGAAGTCTGGAAGTTGGCGGTATTACACCCCCGTGCCTCGGAGAGCATGTAAAGCCGTCGGTCCTGTACCTGACCTCTTTCCGGTCATGTCGCTAGTCGTCTCATCGGATCATGAGAGTGATGGAATAGAAAGTGCCCCTGTGTTTGCGCACACACGTGTGCACTATAATATGTCCCGCGCAATTGGCGAAACTACATTGAGAATTGCGGCCGTGGCTGAAATTCGGCCGGGAAGACATCATCATCATGATTTGCCGTTTTTGAATGTAATAATTTATGACACAAGTTATCATCAAGTTAGTTGTAGGCTTGTTTGCTAATTGTGATATAAAATAAAATCTCATATACCAATTTTTCGTTACAGTGGCCCTAGAAGAAGTTAGGAACAAGCTAGCTACAGAGAATTCACAGCGCAGTTATGAGAAAGAGAGACTGCAGCTAGCAGAGATACAGGCGAGAAGGGAACAGAGTTCCACTGCATTCCAAGTTGATATGGCCATGTATATGGCTGGAGTTGGCTTGACCTCAGGTAAGAAAGAAAGGGAAATTAATGGGTTACTATACAAACATATAAGAGACGCACACTAATTACATCCAGACTCAGAACTACTATTTATGGGTCACACAAATAGTTGTCCGGCGCGGGACTCGAACCCGCGACACGAAGCGGTGAAAGCCGGCAACGCATCCGCGACTCCTCTGGTGTTGCGAGTGTACATGGGCCGCGGTGATCACTTTCCATCAGGTGACCCACATGCTCGTTTGTCGCCCTCATATTAAAAAAAAGACAAATCTCAATAACACGTTTTTTTGTGGCCTGACTCAGGACCTCATTATGTAAGGTTTAACATGCTACAGCTGTAACCATTTAAGTAAAACTAGCTATGTAAATAAAATAAATTTCTTATTATTCTGTAATGGTATTGGTGTTTCATATCATTTAAAAATTTACAAGTATTACCATGTCTCAGGTTTTGGGCCGTAGTTCAAATGGTTACCTCAGCTTGAGATTGTCATATTCTAATACCTATGGTGTTACATGAATAATAATATAATAATAAGAATACTAGAAACGCTATTTATCCATGAAATTGAACACATGAAAGTCATTGTTATGACCTTTTTTGGCTCTCTAAACAAAATGCATATTATTATATTTACATTTATTTTATTATAGTGAGAAAATTGTCCAAGATCCCAGAGCCCCCAGACCGCATTTGTACGTCATATTAGCAAAGCTGAAATTTTGAGTGATTTTCGTAGTACAACTATTTTTTTTATAATCTTTATAACGTCTGACGGAAGTAATAGCCCACGGAAATGGTCTGGCAATAATAATATATATAATAATATAATATCTGGGGACAATGTCGCACAGATCATCCTAGCCCCAAACTAAGCAAAGCTTGTACTATGGGTACCAGGCGACGATATATATACTTATATATAGATAGATAAATACTTATATACATAGAAAACATCCATGACTCAGATACAAATATTCGTGCTCATAACACAAACATTTGCACTTACCGGGATTGGAACCCAGGACTACAGCTTCGTAAGCAGGAGCACTACCAACTAGGCTACGGTGATCAATATTTGATAATATTCTTAAAACTTGTGCGTTTCTACTTTAACGTAGGTTACTCACCTACGTTAAAGTAGGCTTTTATACATCTTTAGTTCGCGCTACCTGTGAAAGGGCCCAGCTTTCGAGTTACTAAGTACGCATACTGTCTTTACTACATAGTAGACTAGAAATCCTCAAAATTTCAGCTTTGCTTAGGCGATTGGCACACTGCCCTGCATGACGCAGCGTAGTGCGTGAGTGCGTGTTCTAACGTTGCTTGTAAGTAGGATCTCCGTTTGAATAGAAAACACGCACAGTCCAACACACTGACTGCATCCACGCGCGTTTATGCAGATGCGTGTTCTGTGTGTTGGACTGTGCGTGTTTTCTATACAAACGGAGATACTTACAAGCAAAGTTAGAACACGCACTCGCGCACTACGCTGCATCCTGCGGGGCAGTGTGCCAATCGCCTTAAATGACGTAGGTCTAGGGGCTCTGAGATTTTACTCTAAAAGTTCCAGTGGCCGTGTAAGCATAAGTTAGTGCTGACACACCTGTGTTAATTTCAAAAGTTTGCAATCCAACACGTATTTTTGTCATCAATCACTTTTTGCTTATTTGCGGAGACTAGCTTACTTGCAATGTAATCTTTATACATATTTTTTTCTGTTTCCAGGTCAGTCTCCAACTTCAAAAGTAACTCTAGAACAAATACAACTGGACGAGGACCAAACGGACTTGGAGAAGTTCCTAGAAAGCTGATTATAGTCTCTGGTGAAGGTATAGTGATATTATATTGAGCTTGTTGAGAAGACTAAATTTAATGTTTTCTATTTTATATTCCAAAGTTATAATAAATAATATAATTATGTTGTTGGATATTTTTCGGGAGTAGTTTTATTTTTGTTCTGTTGCTGTCCCAGAATTTTTTTATGGAATATTGACTTGAACCTCCTTTCTGATCCAAAGATTGCAGATTCGATCCTCGTACATGACGAAAATTTGTATTCATAAACATGTCTATTTGTATTGGTCTGGGTTTCTATTAAAGTTTTTTATCCCTTGTTTAGTATATGCTTAGCTTAGTTTTGGCGGAAGACGCAGTGTGGGCAGGCCCTCTACAAGATGGACCGATGATCTTGTATTTACTAGTATGATGTATTATTTGGATATATAAGCTAGAGCTATATACCGAAAAATTTCATCACAATACATTCCGTAGTTTGTGACTGAAAGAGTTACAAACATACACACATCAATACTCGCATTCGCATTTAAAAAAAATTTAGGAGTCCAAAAAGTCTGGACTATTATTGAGCTCGGTCGTATTCAGTTGAGGCTATAAGATATAAACTAATTAATTTTGAGCACATTTAATTTACAAATCGCAGACGAAAAAGCTTACTGCTTGCTAGCTTAATTTTATAGATTGATCTAAACTAATCAATACTCTTGCCAGTATAATTTGTGAAGGATGTTTTTTGATTTAATATATTTCAAACAATAACTAGTAACTAGTAGTAAATCTAAAATAAAATCGATCATTATAAAAAAATAATTTAATAATTAATGACTAATGACTAGTAACAATTTCCCTCCGTCCTCTTTAACTAACAGTGGAAGGAGTGCGTGTAAAGTGTAAAAATACCATAATAACAATAGTCTGGTAAGTAGGGAGGCGTTATCTACGCCTTTCTCATGATCGGGTTCAGGTCGCCGCCACCATGCGCTGACATTCTCATCTTGGTCGCGCGGTTCTTGATGCGTGGGCCCGCTGGCTTCCTCGATACGCCCTCCTCAAACTCCTCGTCTGACGAGCAGTCCGACACACACAGTGTCAGGTGACGCTGCTTCTTTGGCAGGGGCCATCGCGCCCCCTTATGGTTGTCTTTCGAGCTGTTTTCCCTAACCTCATAGTCAGTGTCGGACGCTGCGCGTTGTGATTCACTCTTAAAATTCCTCAAGTTCTTGCTCGATCTATGAGTTTGCTCCTTTTTTTCCCCCCTCGGGGGGGTGTGGAAGTTTTTTAAATTCATATCACTGGATGTGTGACCTTTTGAATTGAGGTCTGGAAAATTTTGCGAGTATATCACGACACTGTCGACAGATTTTTCTTTATGAAATTTTTCCGATTGCTTATTCTTCCCATTGGTCTCTGAAGGTGAAGTGGAAGTGCGCTTCTCTACGGAGTTACCGCTACTGCAGCTCTTGGTGTCAGTCATGGAAGGTGAAGTGGAAGCTTGCTTCTCCGCAGAGTTACCACTGCTGCAGCTCGTGTTGCTGTTGCTGTACTGCTCCTGGGCCTCCTTCTCCAATTCCCGGAATTTAGTGTCTATGCTCTCATCAGACGCTTTATATTGTTCTAGAGCTTCCTTTTCCAGTTCTTCGAACTTGTGATCGACTTGTGGTGGTCGGACTCTTGCCCCGGAAAGTACTAGCTTGGAATTCAGTTTTATTAGACCGGGTGCCACGAGCTTTTGTGCCAATCTAACGACAGGTGTGAGGGCAATAGGAGCTGGTGCGCTCATACTCAGGACAGTGCTGTACAAACGCTTTTTCCTAAGTCCGGCATTAATCGCTGCTACGTTTATAGGCGGCATTTGGCCAGCCGAACTGCTGGAGGGCACTAGACTGGGCCCACTAGTGGACGGTAGTTGTCCGCCTACACTAGTTGATGGCAGTTGCCTTGCTGCACTCGATGATGGCAATTGGATAGTTGCATTGGAAGGTAGCAGGTGGCCGGATGTACCAGACGACGACAATTGGCTGGCTGTATTAGTGGACGGCAGTTGGTCGACCACACTGGTAGAAGGCATTTGACTAGTTGCATTAATAGGCGGTATTGGATCAGTGTCACCGATTGCCGGTGCTTCTTCGGCCACACTGGCAGTTGGCACTTGGCTGTTCTTACTTGAGGACGAGAGTAGACTAGTTGTATTGTTGCATAATAACTGACCGGCCGTGCTGGTGGACGGCAGATGGGTGGCCCCGTTGGTAGATGGTAACTGGCCAACCAGACTGATGGAATTCATCCGGAAGGCTGTGCTGGTCGATGGTATCTGGCTGGCTGCACGGGTGAATACTACCTGGCCAGCCGTGCTTATGGTGTTGCGTACGGGTCTCTGCGTGGGTGCGTAGCGAGACACATTGGTTCCGCGGTAAGGCTGGCACCTTGACGCAGACGAGTTCATCATATGCACGCGTGCTGACAGCCGCCCCATCACGCGATGACACTCCGCCAGCTGCGGCGGCCGCGGTGGATCGAATTGAAACTGGTGAAAATAAAATATAATATATAAGTTTACTTATAAAACACCAACAACCTCGCAGGACTAGATAGCAAACACCATAAGGAACAACTTTTGTTCTATAATTTTTGATAATTTTGTAGATTTGATTTTTGTACAAAAATAAGTATTCATTAAATTTTCCGCTTGAATCTTTATAACTCTTCGCGCATCACAAAGATTACATAAATATACACATGCGAGGACGCGGGGAAGGGGGTGCAGCAAGCGCCTTTGATTTTGACCCATTTCTCTAGCCGTCGTCCGTGTAGAATAAGTTATTTTTCATGAGTTATGTTCGAACTTGTGGAACGATGGTTATTGCTTATGGTTAACTATTTCGTCCTGCGAGGTTTCTGGTGTTGTACAAGTAACCCTTTATAATGGCCGGGGATATACTGAGAGGTATCGAAGTTACCAATTTTATGTCCTGCGTTTTTTCTTGTATGGCAGTACAGACGACAGCACATCAAGCTACACCTGTCAAATTTTATTTTATAGATTTTCAACTTTATTACAAAACCATAAGGTTCACCTTCAATTGGATAAATTTGACAGATTGGGGTAGCTTGATGTGCTGGCTTCTGTACATAGTTTTAGAAAAGTTTTGCAGTAAGTAACTATTTAGGTGGCACCTCACATTGTGTGTTGTTATCTATTGAACTACAAATAATCGCTCTACATACTGTGTGATTTGGATTAATTTCCCGAGAGTAATAAAATTCATGAAATATGCTCAAATTAAATTTGAAAAAAATTGAGCTAACATTATGAAAAGACATGTTTGAGCGTGCTTTCTACAGTGTCTATTTTAAATGGATAAAGTAGCAAGAGCACAAAAGTTAATGTTAACTGGCTACGATGCCATTGATAAATACTGCCGCCGTAGTACACTTCTCATAAAATAAATCGAAAAGACCTCTGAAGTTTGGTTTTGTATTTTTTATACTTCTACAAAAATTTTAAGTAGCGCCTATTAAGCAGATATTATAAGGTATCGGTTAGCGAATATGAACTTTTCATCCCACACTTTCAACCCCTTATAAGCCTTTGTTCGCATTAAAAAGTAGCCTTATTCCTTTTGCAAACTCTACATTATCCGAGTACCAAATTTCGTTTAAATCGGTTCACTAGTTTAAGCGTGAAAGCATGAAAGACAGACATAGTTACTTTCGCATTTATACCTAACTAGCTGTGCCCCGCGGTTTTACCCGCGTTAAACTTTATAAATTATAGCCTATGTGTTAATCCGGGGTGTCAGCTAACTCCATACCAAATTTTATTAAAATCGCTTCTGCCGTTTAGACGTGAAGAAGTAACAAACGTACACAGTCACACACTCACAAACTTTCGCCTTTATAATATTAGTGTAATATTAATAAGGGTTTACCATATACTATGCATCATGGTTCGATTATATAGTTGTGACCGTGGCGTGTTAGGCACGTTTTGTTTGTTACCAGCTTAGTTAACAATTCACTATTAAAAAAAACGATTTTTATTGCAAAATTAAATGTGATAAATTGCAGTAATTCGGACACATTTAAAATAACCTATACATTTATTTATTGGATGAAAATTCATTGTTTTTTTTAATAAAGCACATTAAATGTATACAAAACCAACATTAGAGATGTTTCGATGTTTTGATGAGAAGTGAATATTACATCAGGTGCGCTGTTACCTTTTTAGCTCGCTCACCGTATGTTTGGATGATGATGCACGTAGCAGCACACCCTGCGCGGTAGAGTCGGCGGAACAATGCCATGACTTCTTGCCACTTATCCCGCTAGGTGACGCTGTTGTAGATGTAGATCTGTCAATAATGTCAAATGAAAAAAAATATGGTTGAATAAAGACTATAGACCAAATTTGTACTATGGCTATCGCTACGTTAACAATGCTTGCCCTGGTATAACATTTTGGCACTATATAAATGATTGCCTCGTCATATACCAAAATCTCGAAAAAAAAAACAGTTCGATTTTCGATAGAAAATCTGAAGTTTTGACAGGCACAGTCGACACTGTTGACAGGTCTACATTACCAGTAGCGACAACTGGAGTATTTTTATGTAACTAAAACTATTGTGCTATTGACAGTATTTAACAAGATTAATCATACACTAGGTTAAATTAATTTAGTGATTGAAGCTTCGTAGGAAGCGAATGTATCAATTATTAAAATTATAATAAGTAAAAAAATACTATAAGCCTTGTTGCTTAAAAAAAATTCATTTGCATTATTACTGAGAGAGACTAAATTTAAAATGTATAAAAAATATATATATTCCTATATTTTTTTCTAACAATTTATCCTTGTCCTGTCACACCTAACTACTCATCCGACCATCATGAAATTATGCACACACGTCAAAGACAGATAAATATTTAGGATAAATTTCATACCGAAAATCTACGAAAAAGTAAGAGGGATAATGCGACGGATAACGCGAGCGATGCCGCATATAATAGTTATACCTTAGAATGTTACTGTTATCCGTGCTTTATTATTTTTATCAGAATTTAAAATTTAAAAATCAACCTGCATATAAAATGAAATACTAATATATATTTTTAAACGTCTATTTGATTTTATGCCACGTCTCGATCAATCGATGTTTACGAAATCTTTCTCACTTAATTCATTTAGCCCAGTAACGATTTTCCGATAGGATATGGATTGTGGGGGTCATTCCCCGTATTTTGGTCTCAGCTCACTCAATGTCATTATGGGATTGAGTCAGCAGAGACAAGAAGTTATAAAAGATTATAATTATAAAAAAAAATAAAGAACAGTATATTTTTAAATGCAGATCAAAGAACTTATCGTACATTTGTATCAAATATACTGATTGCACATCAAATTCAGCCGGGCTTAACTGAAAATGTATTTCGCTACTAGAAAAGTAGGTTAGGCTAGCGACCATACTACAGCGGGAGAAACTAATTTAGTTAAACAAATAATACAATTTTAAATAAACAATGTGTCATGAACTTAAATTGGTGATAAGATAATATGTTGAGATAACTATTTTGCTGTGCTATCAGTATTTTCGCTTAGGATACGGATTTTTATTTATACAAAAGGAAGATTTTTTGATTTGCAATTAAATACTACCCGTATAAAAAGCTCTAACCTTGCACGTCGGGTGGCACAACAATTGCGCTGGTATATCTAGGCAGTACGCCGGCGGCGGTGGGGGCAAGGCCATTCTCCTGGGCTGCTGACGTCTGGCGCGCATCTTGCGAGAGACGTTAGGCGGAGACGGTGGCCGAGGCCGCGCTGGCTCCCACAGATACCGCACAGATCGCAGCCGTGCTGCGAGAGCTGCTACTTCAGCATCATCAGGCGATCTACTGAATTTGGCTATGCTTTTGTTGTCTCCTGAATTTTTCACAACATTTCACAATATTGATGACCCTGCGAGTGCTGCTACTTCAGCGTCATCGGGCGATCTACTGAATTTGTCTAAGAGTTTGTTGTCTCCTGAATTTTTCACAATATTTCACAAAATTCCTGACCCTGCGAGTGCTGCTACTTCAGCGTCATCAGGCGATCGACTGAATTTGTCTATGCTTTTGTTGTCTCCTGAATTTTCACAAGATTCCTGACCTCTTTATCGATATGACATTGCCTACTTTTGTTTGCTTCTATCTTGTTTTCAGGTTATAAATATGCAAATTAATTAATTATATCATACATGGGAAGGGAATTGGAATACATATCTCAATATCAGGAATATTTTATTATCTACAAAGTGAAGAGTATTATGAAATCCTGACACCCTGATTTTTGTGAAAAGCTTTTATATAAATTAATGCCTTTTACTTTCTTCTCACAAACTGAAGCTAACATACTAATATCATCAGGCTAGCTTGCTTAAACTCAATCCAAACAAATAAGTTAATATTGAGCATCCATGCTACTTCTATATGTCCAAACCTAGTCTACCCTAGTGTGCCTGGAGTTGCTCCCGGACATTGTAGAGACCCTAGAACACCGTATGGTTCTATAGACGCGTTTCCACGGACAGACAAGCACATAGCCGGATTTTTTATACGTCAATCATTCAATACTAGTTTAGAAAATAAGACTATTTGCGACTAATTAACCTCTATAATTGCTTCAAGAGTCTATTTAGTCACCACTATTGTAATGCTGGTGATTCTGCCTTTTAAACGACTAAGCTAACATAATTCTATTACATCTCTTACTATTATAGCTTGTATAAAAAGGACTGGACATACTTAGACTGTCAAACTAACTGCCTGGTTCTAACGTGACGCTAATATTCTCTCAGTATTTCGCGGCTAAATTAAGTTGATAGAATAAAATAAAAACCTGTAGCCACTGGTCCCGAATCTATGCCATACCAACAAACGGACGGACGAGCAGTTTTAGTGGGTTTGTTCTTTTCATTCAAGCTATACAGAGAGAGAGGTGTACAAACATACATAGACTCACGCCTGTTTTCTAGAAGGGTAGGTAGATACAACAGATTTCCATTTGTCATGATCTTTGCACACCATTTTTGCCTCGTTTACTGTCATTATATTGGTTTAGGGTACTTACTGACCTGGCATTTCTTGAGAACGACTCCGATGTGGTCAGAGAATGTTCTACGAGGTCTTCCCCTTCCGGTTGTACCATTCACGCAGGCCACGTATATTTCTTTTGTCAATTTTATTTCATTCATCCTTTCTAAATGCCGAAACCATCTTAGCATACCTTTTTCAATCTTTGTGACTACATTCTCTTTCACACCACAAGACATTTAAATTAGTTTAGTGGAGTAAAAGACAGATCACCAGCGTTATCAGGTTAAGTAAAATTTAAGTAATTTATATCTGATAGTCCTTTTGAAGGTGTGTCAAATCATCTGACTGCAAGTTTCTTTCGTTTATTTTGTAAGCAAAGACCGGGGTCACAAAGTTGCCAAATAAAATTAACACTAGTGAAATTTACAGCCTAATGGATGTTAATTCGTATGGTAAACGGATCAAGTTTAATCTCTAGAAAAGATTTGAAATGCCTTGCAAAGAACTTCTTACCAATAGTAGCATGGTTGAAGATTACAATGAAAAGTGTAGTCTTAAGCCATGCTTCTATTGGTAAGGAGTTCTTTGAAAAAAATTTGCCGGATCTTGTTTGCCGGGTACTATTGTGACTACTGAGTCAGAGATAACGATGCTGCATTTAGTAAAGTAAAATAAATTCTCGTGTGTAATGATTCGGTATTTATAGATCCGTAGTCGAAATTTAGACTGAATTTTATTACGAGATGCCATTTCCTTCAATCTTACCATGTCTAGTATCAAATAGAAATCCGTTAATATTCCTTCAGGGAACAAAAATCCGTTAATTTTCAGAAGGGGCAGTTAGTAGTGGCCACTAAGTATATGGGGTTCCATATGGACTAATAAATACCCAAGCATTTCACGCAAGAGGCTTTTCTTAAAGACCGGCGATGCACTTGCGACCCTTCTGGTATTAGGTACGATTGCTCGTTTGCCTTGCTAGAATATTAAAAAAGAGTTATTTTTTCTTTGGCTATTGCAGGATCGTTATTTCCTTCGCTTGGTTAAATAGGTAATACTAGTCGCGCCTGAAGTGGCAGACAAGCCAAGACGCCATTTTCGTGCCAGTTGCCGATGTACTGGCAGTACATTGGCAACTGGCAGGTAAATGGCGAAGGAAGGCGTGCAAATCGTTTGTTTCTGTAGAAGAATTCCCTTGCTGGGTTATTTTATATCAATAATACCTACAAGTATTAAAGATTTTCGATAAGATCATGTCTATGTCACGGCGTAAGTGTCGAATATTTCTAAATACAAACGTAACGAATTAATTAAGCATTAATAATTTTATTGAACCTTTTTAATGACGATAACCAGGAAAATTTGTACTTATAAAATGGGGTTTAAAATAAAAAAAATCAAAAATCCGAAATGGTTACCTACCTACAACATTGTATCGGATGACAGTCAATTTCTCGTTTTCTAAAGGGGATTGTTTTTGGTTTCAATGTGAGTAGTAGGTATGTTTTCTAATGATATAGGTATTATGAAGGACCCACAGATCCTCGTCGGGCAGCATCAGGTCCTGACGTCGTCTGAACTGGCTGCGGTCGGAAGGATCGTCTACCATCTTGTGGAACCAGTACTCCACCTGTGTCAGAACTGCGTTTAAGTTGGACGTCTTTGGTTATATATGGTTAAGTTTCTTTGTTTTTGTGAGTAAGATGGAGAAGCCTGCTGACTCTATTTGTACTAATCTTGAAAACTGGTAATTTCAAGACCAAGGCTCACATTTACGGTGTTTTATAAGATCACTAGTGTGTAGTGGATTCTTAAATTAATCTCATCAAGCCCAAACTTCAGCACTATTTCTAGTTGATCTAGTCTAAGTTTGATCTATAAACACCACCGTAGAAGGTATCATTGGCGGATCCAGAAATTATTGGAACGAAGTTCCTTATCGCGCGTTGTGAAAGGGGGCTAGACGGAAAAAAATCTTACGAAAAACGTCACGACACTTATTCCAGCTGTGCGGCGTGCGCATGTTTCTCTGTCTGTGTCTCTCTCTCTCTCTCTCTTATAGAAAGCAAGCCAGATATTTTAATTTCTATTTCGCATTGAACAGTGTGGTGTCGCGACGATTACTTTTGTTGAGTGTATACAGGTTTTATGTACATAATAAATAATAAGAAATAACTTCGTTCCATCCGGGTGTCCCTTGACACCTCTCAAGTTTTTTTCGGAGTAGATAAAGCTAGAAACGTAGGAAAAAATGGATTTGACAAGAAAGGTGAAGTATGCTTAAAAGAAGCATAGGTAACTTGTAAATTTTTCCGATGTTATCCACAGATAGGATGAATACGTGGAACCGAGGAGACATCCCCAAATATAAAATCAAACACTAGCACAAACTAAAACTGATGATTTTTAGATGTGGAACTACCTGACTTAGGTAACCTTAATCTATTTGAACGCCGATCGCGATCACGATAACCGGCGACCAGATGGACTCATTGATACTACTACCAAACTAGCTTAGTTGGTCCGTTGACTCACAACTGGCGTTTGTCATTCTACGATCAGCAGATCTAGCATGGCGACGAAGAGTCAATGCCTCTCTTCGGCGTTCGACCAATCCCCACACTCTTAGTGATTTCATTGGTCAAACGCCATAGAGCAAACAAGATAAGGAAGCAATTGCCTAGACGATCTAATAATAATAATAATACCTACCTAATATTTCGCCAACTTTTTCTTAAGTAATAGAGAACAAACATGTCGTACAAACCTCGGGTAGCATCCAGCACTCCGTAGGGTCCGCACTCTCGGAGCCCTGCCCGTTGTGTCGCAAGTCCGATCGTTCATTCGGACTTGTGTAGCATTTCTCTCTAAAAATAAACGTAAGATGTTGATAAGAGCATACAGTACAGTATATAGAAGAACATCCTCGATATAAACCAGCAGCTAAAGGTTGTTGCTTAGCTTGTACTAATTTATTTATTGAATTAGAGCACCTATTTTCTTTAAACAAAGAGTTTATGTATCCTCCTTGTTAAAATAACATAATTTGAAAATATTTCTTTGAAATATGGGCTAAGAATTCAACTGCAGTTAAATTTTACCACAGTAGGTCCTGGTTTAGATTATCGTTGCACCACAGCTGGTGGTCCTTTATGTGACCGTCTAAACAAAAACTGGGAAAAATCTAAACTGAGTTTCGCATTGACAGTAATGTAACTCTCAGTTAAAATTTGCAACTGCCTCTCAAAACGAACAAACTATCTACGTCTGGCGAAATGGGACTTTAAACTGTAGGTACTGATTTCATTCCCTACGTATAGAAAGTATGAAACGAGACGTGTCAGTAGACAGCCTAGGCAGTGGTTACAAAATCTCCAAGATTATCTTCTTCACATGTTTCACTAAACCAGTGCATGTTCGGACTGGTGGATAGGAATTCTTACTCTCTTGCGCTGACTACCTGTGGGTCTGCTTTTATAAGCGCTATTTGATCCAGGAAGGATACCTGATTTGCTTAACATAATCTGTAAAAAAATATTAGGATTAGGATGCACTCAACTTACCTCTCATCGTCGTAATAAAAATCTCCATAGAAGCGTGCCAATCGTGACTCAGGTATAACGTCTTTCACACTTCTTCTGCAGCTGTTACTTCCATTATCATGGCTCTGGCTGGTTATTGCGAGTTTATTTTCTTAAAATAATAAAAAGACTTATGGGCTTTATGATAAAGTTTATGGATCTAATGAAGTTTATTTGTTTCCATAATGAATGGCTAGACCTAAAGATTCTGTTGGAATACGTTGCTTTTTGTTTTGTTTGATTTGAAAATAAAATTATTCTTACTTTTTTTGTTCAATTTTAATAGAATTGAAGCCGGTTAACGCATCCTGCGTTAACCGGCTATGGCAGATGCGTGAAAAAAGGAGAAGCAATTTATGGTTTTTGGATCATGTTCTAGAGGAGACTTTGTTTAAAAGTTATTTAATAGAGTTTATAAGAACTACATGACACGGGATTTATTGTTTGGTGAAGAAGAACACTTTATTGCAAAAGTCAGTAAAACAAAAAAATGGATACAAACAAGAAAATTAGTTTATTTTAATGCATTTGGCGCCCATGACACTAAAAGCGAACTCTTCCAGGCAACCGTTGTGCGTTGAATAAAGCAGAATTGAAGCTGTGATAGATATTCTTCTAACTATAAACGTCATGAAATAAAAACTACTTAATGGTAGGAGACATATAGGTAAACCATATACTATGTTGGGATAATTATAAAAAGTGTGGCACCAAAGATACCTAGTAGTGCCTGTGCACCCGCTTCCAGGCAATAAACTAGTATTAAAATTATTGCATTTTTTTATATAAGAGGGAGTTAAACGTGCTGGTGTGTCACCTGATGGTAAGTGATCAGCGCCGCCCATGTACACTCGCAACACCAGAGCAATCGCAGGTGAATTGCCGGCCTTTAAAAATATCACCAAACAAGTGTTGCTGACACTTCCCCCCGTCCCGATGAGCTCTGGAGATCTTACTCACACGCAGAAACACATCATTAAGTTATTAATGTTATTATTAAGGAATGTCTTAGGTGGGGTGGAGCTACTTCCCCTGTCGGGGACGCGGGGTGCTCTTTGATCTAATGAACGCTGTGCCGTACTCCTACCTACCTCTCTTAATATACTATTACTATAATTTTAATTAAAGCATGCATGCCACCCGCGAAAAGTGTCTGCGGGTGGGTATGTCGGACTCGCACCGAGTAAACCTAACCCGCCGTGGACTTCTCTTTGCGCCGGATGGGGGGAGCCCCGGGAACACGGGTATGCTGCTCCGGTGCCCACCTTTTGCGCCATGTCCCAGATAGTCGGGACACGTACCCTGGGAGGGCTCTTGATTGCCCTCCCGTATTGCCGACTCCTGCCAGTCCGGCAAAGCGACTGCGTCACAAACAGATCGCTGTCTTTCCGGAGCTGCTTTCACGTGGCGGCAGTAGAGGACACTTCTCTTTCTGCCACCGCAGCCCCGAGTGGAGTTGGGTTACCGGCTGCCGCCGCACGCCCCCACGTCTCCTCCGTCTGCGAGAGGGATCGGCTCGCTCCCGATCCCGCTCGGCGGTCTCCTTCTGGAGCTTGACTGCCTCGCAGAAGGACACCACGGCGTCCCATTTGGTGGTGTCACCCACCAACATCCCGCCACGGCTGCTGGTGGGGACAGATCCCTTCCGATCTCTGCGACCAGGACTCGCCTCTCAGCCTCCCAGACTGAGCGGTCGGCGAGTGTGTGCTGGCCTGAGTCCAGGTCCCTCCCGCTATGGTGACAGTGTGTCGTCGGTTCTCAACCCATCCGACACAGATCATCACCGAAACACCAGAGTCCAGTGAGTATCTGGGTCAGTCTGTAGGTGTCGTATCCTCCGTTAACCTAGTGTCAGAGTTGTTCAAGCCGCCCAGCAGGCCTCTGACATGGTTTAACGACTGTTGTCTAATGACTACCGACAGCTTAACGTGCCCTCCGAGCCATGAAGATGCTCAGACAGTTAAACAACTTTTTTGGTCATCCATCAATGGACTGACCGCCAACCTAATTGCTTAACCTCGCCCATAGCTTACGGACCGGTGAGAGCATCTAGCTATGAGCGCCGCCATATCAGTTCTTGTAAAAAGGGGATGACATCTTTACCAAGTAGTGTCATTTTAGTTATGGTTCGAAATACTGAGTAAAAATAAGCAACACGTTACCACAATATTAAATAATTACCTACGCTCTATTGAAACTTTTAATGCCTTTTATTATGTTTTATTAAAACATATTTGTTTTATAAATCAGCAGGACGGTTAAAAATCTAAAGCTCCGGTTTTGATAAAGCCAAGTTGAAACAGCCGTACATGGAGGTGGATTTTTAAAAAGATTGCGGAGATAAATTTATACGCGGCCACTCGTTTTGACGCGGCACTCACTAATGACAGCACCGCGACAACCGCTTAGGGGTCTTGTCGATGCGGATGTTTGTGTGAGTGTGCCGTTTTGACCGTTTGTAGGTAGGTACTTTCCTTACTATCTCTTTTTATACTGAGACGTTAGGTACCTGTCTAATTACGTCCCCTGTGTGGGTATTAATAGTGGGCACTTCTAGTAGTTTGGTAGTTCTATGTATGCCCTGTTCTTTCCATACAAGCTATATTAAATAAGATGCTATGACATTAAAATAAATTTTGGTGATGTGTAGTTACCTGATAACTCGCATTGGTTATTGGTTTGCAAATTTTGTGAGTCTAATGCTGTATCTTGTAGAAGTTGTGATACTCGATAATGCTGTGTCAAGAGACGCTGAAAACAATAATCAAAGATAAACATACCATAGAATACACTTATACCATACCTAAGCTGATAAAATGGGGTCGATTTCACAGCCGTACCTGATTACTCAAGGTGTAGTCATCGGGAGGCTCTGGAGCCCATGTGGGATTTGCACAAAAGGCTATATGTCCCCACGCAGATGATAATCGACCCGGTTCGAAATTCATTCAATAATAATAATAAATATCTTTAAAATAACAAATAATAATAATAGTCTCTATATTATAAGACAATAACGGTAAAATTATTAATAAAAAGTAAGTTCGAAATAAAATATTTGTGATTTTCCTCCCTTTTGAATGGTCTTATGATAATTTTTTTTATCTCTTTTCGAATTTTGTGCCAAAATTTAAATGAGTGAAATTGTCATCACGATGGTTGGGCCGGCTAAAACAAGGCTTTATCTAAAACTTTATGGAATTTGATGCATTGATACTATTTGATGAGTTAAATTAAAACTACTTAGTCTACTTTTCAAAATTTGAATTCAGTAATGAGTCTGATGTACCTACCTATCGTAAACGTAAAATCTGCAAAGCCCATTACAAACACAATTTAGCCAAGTACATGCATATGATATTTCAACCAAGCAGTTCTAGTTGTAGTCTATGTACGAGATAGAAGTTAAGAAATATAAAGACCGTTTCCTATCGTCAAACTTTTTTCCAGAGCCAGACTCAGGACAAACAGACATGTTCATGCACATAAATATCTGCCTGGGTGGGAATCGAACCCACGAGCTCCGGCGTGAAAAGTAAGCAGTTGCCCACCACGTCAACATGCCCGTCAATGTAGACATATGATAAAATGAATCCTGAACTTGAAACAGATTGACGGTGTGTGAGCTTCTTTAACGGTCAGTACCTACTTACTTTGCATTGGACCATTGTAACAGCCAAGCCAGGCTCTACTTCCTTACTAGGCTATTTAGTGTAACTGCTTCGCTGGTCTAGCGGTAGCCTGTTTAACCGAAGACAATGAAGTCTTGGGTTCAAATCCCGGGTACAGGCCAAAAAGCGATTTTTCCGTAAAGAAAACTTCTCAGTATTAGCCCAAAGTCTGGAAATGGGTGGTACTGTACCTTGTGTTTGCGCATTTGGCTAGTCTCCATTGACTCTATGGAGACTAGCCAACGACGGCCACTCTCAATGGCATTGAGAGTGGCCGTCGTGGCCGAAATTCGGCCTGTATGTACGACATTATTATTAGTGTTTGTTTTCTAGACCCTACAAGATTCCTCAGGGCTGCAGTAGCAGAGACGAGTCCTCTTCTTCCGCCGCTTGCAAGCAGCTCGTTGGCACGGTCGTTGTGCCTGACTGGCAGGAGTGAGCAATCCGGGAAGACAAACCGAATCCTTCCCAGGGCCCGTGTTACAACCTGGGTACCTACAGCTCAAGTAAAAACATTATGTCGATACGCAAAGCAGTAATAGAATAGCTGATATGCCAATCATATGACGTTGACGGTACCGAGTTTCAATGAAATAAACAGCTGTCACCCCAGCATGCAGGATCTTAACCTGGAGTAAAATATAATTTATGAACCTCTTACCAATTACATGACAAAGTGGACTATTTAGGAGGAAGCTGAAATATTTAAATACTTAAGTGATATTAATACCTGAAGCAGAAAGCTTAATATCAAAACTGTTGGTATTTTACGTTTATGTAATAGAATTATATCATTTATGTTATTTTCTGAATCGATTAAAGTTTATTGGTAGAAAATATTCATACCTTTATGGTTTAAACAGCTAAATATCATATCTTTCTCTTAAACATCTTATCTTTATAAAAGGATCAGCATTGCCGCGCATGGTGGTAAGTAATGCGGCCAGCCATTTGGGAACTTTACCTCCCGATTATTCGATGTCGACTAGCTAGATAACTTCTAGTCGTAATTAATTCCGTTGCTATTTTTCGTTAAATATATTAAACTGAATTTATTTTTATTTTATATTTAAGAGATAAATATCATATTAATTCAATACAATGAATTCAATTATTCAATACGAATTCATACAGACATACAAAACTTACAAACATATCCTGGTTAAATTTTCTTTATTTTTGTTTCTTGTTTTATAATGCATGCTTAGATATAATTTTCACAATAATTTAAGATATTATAAGAATAATAACTTGTTCATCTTAGTTTAACCACAATTGGAAGGACCTAGCCCTCGCAACACAGGGAATCCTAGTGTGAGGACTTTTTTTTTTTTTTTTGATAAGGCAGGGGGAATGCCTACGCATGCCACCCGCAAAAAGTGTCTGCGGGTGGGTATGTCGGACTCGCACCGACTAAACCTAACCTGCCGTGGACTTCTTCTAGCGCCTGATAGGGGGAGCCCCGGGAACGCGGGTATGCTGCTCCGGTGTAGTGTGAGGACTAGACCACGCTTAATTATGTATTGATATTTTATTGGAAATAAACTTATTAAATAATAGATTTTCTTAACCTCCATCACCAAATAAGGCGAGATCTTGGCTCTGTCTGCAGTGCACGGGGCACTGCATCCAGAGCCAAGTCTATAAGTAAGTTTAATAATTACCTATCTAATAACGTATAGTATGAATCATAGTACATTGACGACGACTCCATAATAAATAAGCCGCAAATATATGTAAGTAGCTATATGCTGAAAAATCCACCACCCAGAGCTTTGCTATTGTCTTTATACATGAGAGTACATTATCGAGAATTTGCTGGTAGGAATGACAATTAATAACAATTCTACCATATCAATTTCTAGGAATATTCTTTCAATATGATGTAAGAGGTAGATAGAGGCAGACTCTCCTAATGTGCCTTGTTCTATCAATGGCTTCGTAAGCAGGTATAAAAAGGTTGATCAAGTAAAAATATGGTAAAGAAGGGTAAACCGCTTCTAGCATTTTATGCTCGAAGCGTAAACCTAGAAGTATTTGGACCCTTTCCATACTTTCTAATAGAAGTTTGAACGAAGTTCTCAAACATATTTTAATTAAATTATCTTATTACTAATGTCCATTATTTTTATAACTGGCAGCACACTTCTACAGCTCTTATTTTATAGGCTTGCATCCCCGCGAAGTCCCGCCCGCCGCCGCTGCATCGCGTCGCCGCCGCGTCGGCCCGTCCCGCGTCCGTCAGCCACCAGTTAATGTCAGTTTGGCTTGCGCAGCCGGGTGGCGTTCTTGTTACGGTCGCTACGCGCAAGCGCGCACAGCTGAGGTGGCTGAATGGACACTGACAGATCAGTTAAATAATTATATTTATTTTATTGTAAAACCAAACAAATTTATTAATCAAACTTGGGCTTTTATAAAAAAAAGTGTAACAAAGTATTGACAAAATCGTGTTTGTTGTGATTTATCAAAGAATCGCGAGAGAGAAGAGTAAAAAAATCGATTAATAAACGACAGTTGGTATTTTCTTTAATATTTCTGTGTGTTAAACGACTTTAGTTAGTTTTGCAACAAGTGCGAGGCCCGCTAGTCGTGCGGAGAACGGGTTTGGAGACCGTTGAGTTTTTTGTTTATGTATATTTGATGGTGGTATACTTATATATTTTGCGAGTGAGTGTGGTGTGCGTGGTCCGTTAGCGATGCTGCAATCCGGTGCAAGTGGATACAGTTGAGCCTCTCTACTCATTGCAAGGTGAGTGATGTGCCTAGTTACTATTTGTACTTATTGGTGCTATAACATCGTTATGCAAGTAATTGACTTGGGATGGAAAGTGTCTCATTTTTAGACCTTTCAAGTCAATTTGATCACTGCGTGATACATTGTTTTTACTTAGTTATGCACCTACTTCATACTTATTATACGTATAGATATCATTAAGTCTCAGTACCTGCTCATCGTACATATACATAAATCAATTACACACATGTAACTGTTATAATTATAATATCTTTACTGCGAATAAAGTAGAATAATCTGAGTTCAATAGGCACTACTTACATCTGTATTATAATTTAAATCGAAAGATAATTTTACGTAATAAAATTGTTAGGAAGGCTTGTTTATAATACCTCTTATCTTCCTAGAATTAATAATGATATATTAAGTACATATATATTTATTATATTATGTAGTTTTGTTTTTATGTTGCAACCAAAGAATAAAAATAAAATTGTTAGGAGGACTGGTTAGTTATTAAACATTTACATAATGATCTCGTATGGTCTCGTATGTAAATGAACATTAGATGCAGTACAATGGCTGATATAATCATAAATTATTCATGTGCGTTGTCTATGTAGGTTAACAGTACACTTTATCAAATTGATTCGTATATGATAAGCAAAGTAGAAATAGAACTTTATCTCAATATTATATTATACCTATGCACCTACATATCTAATACTAATAATTTCTAGAATTACCGAGAGAAATAAAACATCCACCCCCATGCTAATATACCTACATATACCTAAATTGATTTTATTCCTTTTCAACTAACTAAACAACAAAAGGAACATTTCTGACACAAGCAACGAAAAATCTAACAAAAAGGGCACATTTACAAAGTCATTAACGAAATAAGTACCATTTCGTTAATGGTTTTTTGATTTTGTAAATGTGCCATTTTTATTAGGTTTTTCGTTGCTTGTGTCAGAAATGTTTAATTAATATTAAATGTATATATAAATAAATATCTTTGGATAACTAACACACTGTCGTCTGATCCCAAATTAGACAGAGCCTAACTTTGGCTCGGATGACAGTGACAGATCTAAGTATAGATAAATTACACTCAGACACAAAATAAACAATCGTGCTCATCACAGAAACATTTTTCCTAGGTGGGGATCGAACTCACGACATTTATCTTAGCACTCGGAGTCACTTACCACTAGATCATCCAGTCAGACTTAACTTTGTGATTGTTAATTATTATTACTGTTCTTCTTCTTAGAGTTTCGATGGCAAACTCATTAAATTTTTGTGGCCCATAACGTGACCACACTGATTACCCTGCTTGTGGCCATCCTAAGAGCCTACCATGAACATGTGGCAGAGTAGGCTGCGCACGCTGTTATCACTACTGTAATATTATTACTGTTTATATTATTACTGTTTATACTTTCTCGTAAATTGCATGTTCTCATTAATGTTTCCTTTGTCATCCAGGTTGGTTGTGTTCCTGTTCTTAAGCTGATTGGATTGGCTTAAATTGGCGTTAATTTCTGCACACTTACTAACTATTTTCACTTAATAATTTTGCTTGCTTCTACTAATTGCTTGTATGCTTGTGCCTATATGTTCTAACATTGTACTATCTACTATTAGATGATATACGTGGATTCCCTTTCACCTAACTGTGATGTTTAGTTAGTCTTCCGACTGTGAGATTACCTAATATTAACTTTCGTATAATAACTTAAATATTCTTAAGTTAAACTTTTTAAATATATTTTGTTATAATTTTAAGATAAGCTGTTGTTTTATGTTTTATCATCTTCATTCTCATAACTTTTTACAGTTTGTTTGTTTTTAGTTTTATTTATTTGTTTTTAATATTAATAATAAACATGACAAGACTTATAGCTTAGTTGGATTTATTTTTAACCCGCGGCAATATGTTTTACTTAACAATCATTATAAGGATGTTTTTTTTCTAAATTGCCAAATGACCAATTAAGTTATTCTTTCGTTTCTTTTTTATACATAGCCTAAGTATAAGACATACAAATATATTCTGCATAATATAAAATGTTACCTAAATTTTATTACGTCTTGTGGGCACTAATCCCTCCCCCACGCCAATGTATCGCGTTTATGAGCCCGTGGACCTGGTACACAGATAATATTACACAGCGTGTGAATCCTCGGAACAATTTTTAGGCCGCGGCAGTAACCTTGGCCCCATTTTCGTATCCCAGATCTCTAAGGGTAGGGCCTTCCGTATTTCGACTGCTGAAGAAAAGCTCACTTAGCAATATAATAATAATTGTGTTTTGGACGGCTTTGTTAATCTAACTCTACGAGGTAGATAGATAATGTAAATTGGCATCTAAGCCTATTTTAATTGTCTTATCGACTCTTACATGCAGCCATAATTGCTTAAAGACAACCTAGATATAAAGGTACTTATTAAAAGATTAGCAATGTTAGTACTATATTTAGCAAGAGTACTGCAAATAAATGATATTATGAACACTACCTAGGCTATCGAAGATCGCTCATTTTGCTCGTAACTCGCGAATTTATGATTTTCCTGATGAATTTAATGATGATTGCAATGTGTACCACATCAGACTTTGTAATAACGTCAAAAACTTGTTTTGATGACTATGATATGAGACTTTAAAATGGATTCAAGTGATTGAAATTATCACCTATATGAAACTAGTAACCAAGATGCTTCATAGAGTCAGGTGACTTCTGACTACCTGTATTGATCGTTATGGATGTTCTCATGACAATCGTGAATGACGGCTTAACGTGTTCTCCCAGGCAGTAAGGGCAGTCGCTCAACAACCCAGACCCGAAACAAATCTTCTGATTTATATAAAGCTTTGTTCAATTCGGGAGTCGACCCGACCGGATGGCTTACACTGCAGATATCGCCCATTCTATCACCTGGTTAAATAGACTACGGGACGGACAATTTCCTTCGATTTCGTTGGCCAACGGAGTAGAGCAATATGCCATAATGACTAATTACATCTCGCCTCACCGCCCAGAATCTACTCATCCTATACTATTGTTGTTCGTGGAGTTGTGGTGATGGGTAAGAGGGTGGGACTTGTTCTAGAAAAGTAAAACTTACACCCCTAACAAGGTGGTGATATGGAAGCACCGCCATCTTAAACAAAGATACATCTACACTTTCGTTACATGTTTGCAGACATTATCTATCTACAAAATTTGTGATAAATCCGAGCCCCTGACAAAATATGTATCTACAAATGCAAATACTGAGAGTAAACCGACCCAACCCGGTTTCATTTTTTATATTCAAGCCTAAATAAATATTCGAGCAGTGGATGACATTTTTTTTCTGTTAGTAGGGTTCTGTACCAATAAAGGAAGAACCCCAGGAATAAGCAAATTTAATAGTGTAATCTCTAAGAATTTTGAAAATAAATATTTTTATTCCCATAGACTTCAAATTATATAAAGCTAGATGCTCTTACCGGTCCTCAAGTGGTCGGCGAGGTTAAGCAACTAGGCTCGCAGTCCGTTCATAGATGGATGACTACCAAAAGTAGATTAATTTCTGTGCGTCTCCGGAGGGCACGTTAAGCTGTCGGTCCCGGTTGTAGCCATTAGGAAACAGTTGTTAAGCCATATCAGAGGCCTACTAGGTGGCTTGAACAACTCTGACACTAGTGTCAGTGGGCAGTGGCAGTGGTTTCCCTAGGGTAACCACTGCCCATACGATAAGCAAGTAAGTAGCACGCCACAGTCACGAATATGTAGTCGTGCCGTGACGTGCTGGGACATATTTTGGTTTGTCATCTATGTACCCTAAACTGGGGAGCATTTATGAACAATAAGAGAGAGAACAATGCCAGTAAACAAGGCAAAAGATATATATATACATAGATGCACTTATTTCCTAGAGGGGTAGGCAGAGACAATGTACCATTTGTCATGATATTTGCCATGACAAATGGAAATACGTTGTCTCTGCCTACCCCTCTAGGAAACATGTGCATCTATGTATATATAGCTGTGGCGGGCAAAAGGTTAATAAGTTTTGGAGATTCGTATAGAATCATTAATTAAATATGTCTCAAACGTTTTATATGAAAAATGGTGAGATTTATTTTTAACCCATGGCAATACCCAAATACTGACGAGCATTTTATGTTTGGAGAATAGTTCGAAGGACCAAAAATAATGTATTTATTTTTATATTTGGCGAAGGGATTATATTTTACAGTTTAAATTACTTAAAAGTTATTTAACCTTATCAGGGTTACTTAGATATATTTGATTATACCAGAAAAGGGCAGCTTAAACGATGTTTATTATATTAGACTTATTATTACGAGTGACTACTTGACACTCAAGTGAAGAAGTCAAGTGTCAAGTAGTCTGATTCGAATACCGATGGTCCTGTACAAACTTGTACAGGGGCTCTACCGGCTAAGTCGCCGAACATCGTTTTCGTGAATGGCGTTCCAATAAATAAAGGTTAAAAATTACTTAATCAATCGTTAAATCGACTTCAACGTTGAAAATCGATTCCGGAACATTTATGGCATCACATGTGGTCATGGAAGCTGATTTAACGATTGATTAAGTCATTTTTAACCTTTATTTATTTGAACGCCATTCACGAAAACGATGTTCGGCGACTAAGCCGGTAGAGCCCCAGGACTTTCATTAATTGCGAGATCGATACCTGATTTTTTATTCGGTTGTAAGCCAAAAGACCTTCAACGCATATTGTTAACTTAACTTTCTACTTAAAAAAATATACGGGTCACAATCATAATTTCAACCATAATTGGAACACAAAAAAGAACATATGATTAAACCCTAGAGGCATTATATTAACATTAATCTGAAATTTAAGAGGTTTTATGTAATTCATAAAAATATTGTACTAATATTGTAAATACGAAACTTTGTGATATGTCTTTATGACGATGTTGCACATTTTACGAAAGCTCACAATGAATTAATATAAATAAATCATATAAAATATTAAAATGTGCATGCGAGATAGCTGCATGCTGATTTGTGGGCCTGACGTCGTGGGAATGGTCACATTTTTTTACTTTGTCACACTTATTTTTAAAACTCTTATAATCTGTAGACTTAACTTTTATGTCGTCATACCTTCATGAGTTCTTGAGAAAATGGATTTTGATAGACCGACAGTTCCGCTCTTCCTTTTGGGGATACCTATTTAATATAAAATTAGGTTTTCACTTATAACGAACGCCTTTTACAAGGAGTATTAAATATTTTCCTGAAAAAAACAATACACTTCAATGGAGCAACTAGCATTGTCATTTTTTAATATTTTTGAATCTCATTAAAATAACTGTCTATCTTTACACAGCTGGTAAACTTTCACACATTTTGTACCAATACTACGGAACCCTAAAGGCGCAAGCCCCCGACTTGTTCTGTATGCAATAAACAGACACACGGTCATTCGACCTTGGCCTATTTTTGGTGAGCTAGGATATTTTCATATGCTCCTAGGGGCTATCCATTAATTACGTCACAATAATTAATTTACCCTCCGTTACTTGCCACATGTATTCCTGCACTTTACAAATATGACCATATGGCCCTGCATAAAGTGCTACATCATAGATGACCTACTAACTACTAGATGTCGCAATGCGTAATAAACTGTTGTCTTTACTACTTATACTATTACGAATTTTGTACGTTTGCTTAAATAAACTCAAAAACAATGAAAATGATATCAGCATTTTTTAAATAGTCCTTGTTTCTACAAGGGCTATTTAAAAAAAAAGAGATCCTTAATGCAAAAAAATCTATAAAGTGCCTATTTGGCGTGAAAAATGTTAACAATACTATACTACATGTATTTAGTACCCTTATAAGTTCCATAAGGTTAGTGTCTAAGTAAGTTAAGTCGTAATAGTCGTACCTGTAAGAAGCCGGGACGTGTGGCTATATATTATATTTATTTTTAATTAACTAGCATTACGCCATGCGTCAATGAACTTATTATTTATCCGTTCACATGTGCCGTAACTCATGGATGATCCCTTATTGAGATAAATTATTCTTCGGATGGGTTAGGGGCACGTGTATCTTTTTTGGGGCTGTAGAGGGTGAGCACACGTGGCTCTCATGCTGTAATAGGATTAGTTTTTGTTATGAATTTCTTTGTGTGAAGGTCAATAGCATGGCTGCAATATGTTGTTTTCATAAAAGAACCTTTTATAACCTTTGTTAAGCACTTATTTTTTACGTGGTTGAAATGCTTAGCATGGCCGTTGCTTGGGGAGGCGACGGGGTATGTATATGTGTGGCTCACCACTAAAACCATCACGGTAGCCAACCTCACAGTGCTTGTAGCGGCGGCTCTGGGTACTAACGAACGATCACACCAGTACTCTCGCCAAACACTACAGCCTCAGTGAGACTCTCACCCGGGGAGGGGACCCAAGCAGCAAAATGTGGTCTAGTAATTGTCCTGGAACCACCATTTCATTAGGACTATAACGGAATAGTAAGCAATTATAACCACGGAAAAGGGCCTAATTTATAGGCGTATTTTAGCTAATTAAATATCTATAGTAGACTTGGTGAATACCATTTTGACCAATAACGGCCATATAGTTGGACTATATAAAACTATTTTCTCCCGCGTAGCCAACTATCAGCGCTTAATGGAACCAATCACGCCAATAGTAACCTTATAGTTAGACCACGTAGAACTATTTGCTCTCGCAAAGCTAACTATGAGCGCTAAATGGAACCAAACACGACAATAACGTACACAGTGAATATCTTACAAGCTCATACAAAGTGATGTGAATTGGTGAATGTTGCTATGCACATTTGTAAAGATTAATTAATATTGATAAAGGTAAGTTATTATATTTTTATAATAAATATTATCTAAAATAAGAGTAGGGTGTTAGTTAACAATAAGTGAAGCCGTGTTTGAATGTGCATGGCGCAGGTATATTTTCGGTGAAGTGTAATAAGTTTTTTGTCAAAATTTTTAAGCGCCCCTCGAAATTCACGTTTTCATTAAGTTGAATTTTAAAATAATGTTGGTTTCAGTAAGACATACAACGAAAAGTCGCCATCTTGACAAACTTGGTCTTCCCAAATACATTAACAAACCGTTATAGGCGTACTTTGTTTAAAAATGGTAAATATCAGAACTATCGCTTGGCCATATTGTTTGGAATTAGAGTTCCGCAAATATTGTAATGTTACTCTATGTTGTTATTAGGTACCGATGTCTTATTTTCATATTTTTGTTTAGGTGTCAGGTGTGAAAATGGTAATGTTTCTGGACGTCGATAGCTTTATAACTAAAAGGGATTTTCGAGCTTTAAAAATTGTTTGAAATATTTTCTACTTCTATTTTTGTGCTTTCCCTTGCTAACTTGGTTTATTGTTTCACAGAATCGTGATCAAGACCAAATTAGTGAGATTCCCACGGTCTCTCGAGAAGATACTCGTTCAAATACTACAAGATCACTTCATTTACAACAAAACTCGGCTACCATTCAATCCGGTTCAGCAATTTTACCTGTATCTTCTTTTGTCGCGCAAAACCCTCAACTTGTCATAACAGAAGCAGAAGAAACACTGTCAGATGTCAGTTTAAATGCTCAACATTGCGTTCTTTACAACACGGATGACCAAATACAGCCTGTCGAGGATGGTCAAATTCCACAACTTCAACATGAAGTAAAGTCAATCAAAGAAGACATTATAACCATCATACCAAATCAAAATGCACTTTATGAAATACAAACTAACATGTGCTGAGTGCTGTGTCGAAGAGAGATTCAGAATGAATTAAACTCGTACATTAAGACGTAGATGTAGACATGTTATAAGAGATCTAAGAGAACTTGAAGAATTTGAAAAAAATACATTTATTCAAAATTTCTAATAAAAATTTGAATGCCGCATGTCGTATTGTATTCTACAGCCCATTTTCTAAGATCGCTATGTAGTTGAAAATTGGAATAGTTTTCAATATCGCATTCATCTTCTTGTACAGGTTCCTCACTAATACAATCTTCCAAGTGTACATTTAAAATTGCTTTTATCGATTAAACGTTTTTTCGTGCAGAATCATTAAAATAAACATTTTGTCTTAAATTTTCACAATAACAATTTTGTACGGAACCTTCTCATATTTCTACGATTCAACAAAATCAAAATATCCGTACTGAGACTATAACCGAATTTGCAAGACCATTATAAACCAATGTTTTCTTGTTCAGGACACCACGGATATAGTTTTGGATACTAAGTATATTATATTAAACCTTTATAAGCGTGTTAAGATTATAACGATATTGGTATATACCACTATATAACCGCTCCATTTTACTGATAATTGTTCTGTAAAGTAAATTTATAAACCCTTATAAAACCAAGTAATAAATGCAAATAGTATCCAGAATGTTTAGTTCTGTTTATCACTCTTATTGGTGTACTTTACTTATAGTGGTTCTATAATGTTTCTTGTTAGTAGTTATAAGCATAGCTTACCAGTTTATCTGCTCTTGAGTGCGTTTACGGCCACGCGATACTTTTATAGGTCACCCAAGCTTATATTTGACTTTTAATTTCGGCCTATAAGTAATTATAAGTTAATGTATAGGAGGAGATATACTATAAGGCCCAACTAACTCCATGCTTGCTATTATAAGCGATGCAGCAAAAACTAGAACCCTTAAGAGAACATTAAAAGTGCTGGAGTCCTATAACGTCTGCACTATAGGATAATTTTGCTGCTTGGGGAGGGAGCATGGATGCCCGCCCCCCTCCCCTGCACGCACAAGCGTGTTTAGGCAACCTGAGCTACAGCAGGTAACCTCTTCTCGGGACTGCTTATAAAAGACGAGTGCAGTTCCCCTCCTCCAAACGCCGGCGATCCCAGAGAATCTTTGTTAAGCCTTAACTTTATGCTGAATTCAAGGAAATGACGTGTATTATTAAGGTAATAAAGTATCCTACTACCCTTAACTTCTTTTTACTAGCCTAGCCACCTGCGCGGGACAAATTACTATACTCGCGTATTAGGACAGGCAAGCATTATCAGGCAGAGCTCTGACGCAGGGGTTCCAATACCACCCACTT
Organism: Pseudoips prasinana; assembly: GCA_951640165.1. NCBI lineage: Eukaryota > Metazoa > Arthropoda > Insecta > Lepidoptera > Nolidae > Pseudoips > Pseudoips prasinana. The sequence continues at coordinate 16,276,247 of OX621254.1, forward strand.
CTAAACTTCAGTTTGCAACTTCGAACTAGAAAAAAGCTTAAATACTTAAGCCTTTTTACTTCCGAAAGTGCTGCAAAATCTAAAGTATTTATTTAGGTTTAAAGAACTTTTTTATTCTCAATAAAAACATAACATTTCACATACTAAAGAACAATACTAATTAAAATAAGTTGTAGTAAAGTTCACCATCTACAGTTACCCATTCAATGCGTTCAATTCTCCAATAGTTTTTGATCTGCGATTAGATAATGGCTAAGTTGAGTTTTGAATGCATTGAGTGAGTGTACATTTCTAATATGTGAGGGTATTTGATTGTAAAGTTGTGGTCCTTCAAAAGTTAGAATTTTTTTGCCATAGTTCAAATTTTCGGTAAAACTAGTAAGCTAGCTCGTCGTGTACTACGTTGGCTTATTTTATTTAAATTGGGTTATTTATTTTTATTTTTGTGTGAATACTATTGTTAAGGACTTTTCTGATGAAAATACAAGTGTTATAAAAATGTAATTGTTTGATAGTCATTATTTTTGTGATGTTATATATTGTACTAGTTGGTGATAAATATGGATAGTTGAAAAGAATTTTTAAGAGTTTGTATTGAGTGACTTGGAGTTCTAATAGTTTCATTTTAGCAGCACTGCCCCACATTTCAATTAGGTAATAGTAGATGTGGCTTTACAAGACAGTTGTAGATGGTGTGCCGCAATTTTTGTGGAATGCACCGAGCCATACCACGTAGAGTCCCGACTAGTGTTGATATGTTATATATATTTATATTTTCCTAATCGTATTTCATAATGTTTCGCAATTCGGTGTGACTCTTGGCATAGGCCTCCTCCAGCTCTCTCCATTAAGCCCTCTCATCTGCGACTCTGGTCTAGTTAGACCCAAGGTTAAGCAGATGTCGTTTAATAATGTCTCCCGCCCGCCCGCAGTGTTAGTTGAATATGTTTTTCCAACTCCTATAATTTTCTCATCAAAGTTATGGGATCCAAGACAGTTAGTTGTCCCGCTGCCTCACTTAAGAGCAACCCATTGTGTGCCGCTGTTGACTGGACCCACAAGAGTTTCAGTGGCGGGCAAGTGGAAGGGATTCGTTTTATAAACAAATCCTTGGGGCCAAGAGTCCCAAACAATCGTTCGCCGCGCCTTGTTGTTTATGACCCGTTTTTAGTAATGGATGAAGCGCTCATAGCTAGATGCTCTCACCAACCCGTAAGTGATCGGCGAGGTTAAACAATAAGGCTCGCGGTCAGTCCGTAGATGTGGTTTAATTTCTAACGGTCTCCGTGCTTCGGAGGGCACGATAAGCTTTCGGTCCCGGTTTTAGTCATTAGATAACAGTCGTGAAGCCATGTCAGGGGCCTTCTGGAACATCATCTTGAACAACTCTGACACTACGGTAAACCACTGCCCATACGATAAGTATGTAATGGATGCGATTTTTTGTATACTATACCAAGCAATGCCATGCGTGGAAGCTAGCAAGTAAGATGAACAGTAGCAACTGTGTGTTAAATATAAGCTGAACACTGTCTTTAACGATTTAATGTAACTATTTAATGGTACTATAAAGTTAAATATTTATACTAGCTGATCGGATCAGCATTTACTGTCATTACTAAACATAGCTTTCGTCTGTCGATACAATCTCGGACTTTATACGACAAAGCTTATGGTAGGGTTATGGTCAGGACTACCATTGATGTTCGCTTTTATAGTGCAATCTCTTCCAGAATCCTAATCCATCTGCCAGACGTTGAATGATTTACTTTTAGGCGATGAATCACTGACTAACAGTCCCAATTTACGACGCAAGAAGTCATTGTTTATGTAATAAATGCTGTTAAAGTGTTTAAAACGTGGTGTCATCTGTGGCTAATTTCTGCGACCATTGCCTTAATACTTATCGTATGGGCAGTGGATACTCTAGTGTCAGATATTTTCAAGCCAGCCTGTAGGCCTCTGAAATGGTTTCACGACTGTTGTCTCATAACTACCGACAGCTTAACGTGCCCTCCAAAAAACCACTTTGGCGGTCACCCATCTATGGACTGACCGCGAGCCTAGTTGCTTAACCTCGCCAATCACTTACGGTGGGAGCATCTGGCTATGGCTTAAGATTGGATTATTGATCTTGCCTGGGTTTGTTGTTTTGGACTGTTGGGCAAATACGCATTTTGTTGTAGTATCTCTTTTTACTACATTGTTACACCTTCTTCATTTCGTACAACTCTTGTCCATCCTACGGTTGTCTGTAAGAAATCGCAGCTAGCGATAAGACCGCCCCTTGTAAATTATTATGCTACAATTTATTTCGTACTTATGTAATTAATTTGGTGTACAATAAAGAGCAGCTAGCTACCACCTTGACTATTGGCATGCACTGAGCAAATTTCATTGGGATTCGTCGTGTAGAGCCAATACCTGAAATAACATTTGTTTAAATAAGCTCCACTCGCAGCATTGGAAAAGAAATTTCTCAGTATCAGCCCGAAGTCTGGAAGTTGGCGGTATTACACCCCCGTGCCTCAGAGAGCACGTTAAGCCGTCGGTCCTGTACCTGATCTCTTTCCGGTCGTGTCGCTAGTCGTCCCATCGGATCATGAGAGTGATGGAATAGAAAGTGCCCCTGTGTTTGCGCACACACTTGAGCACTATAATATGTCCCGCGCAGATGGCTTATCTCTGTTGAGACTGGCCGCCGTGGCCGAAATTCGGCTAGGAGGACATTATTATTAATGTCCTCAGTGGTAATATGTATAATTCGCTAATAAGTAGTTGCATTGAGAAGATTATTTCTAGATTTGTTAATGATGAAGGCTTTCAAGTATACACTTTTAAACTTTCGCGTATCATAATTATATATGAACATTGTTAACAGGTATTAACGCGACTAACCTTATTATTATTTTCCCGACGTTTCGACCAAGTTGCATTGATCGTGGTCACGGGATGACATAATAATAAGGTTAGTCGCGTTAATACCTGTTAACAATGTTCATATATGGCTTTCAAGTACTTTGAAGAAGAAAGATCATGCTGAAATTAGGCTATAGTCACCGTAGGAAGCGGCGATGGATAAAATTGGCGCCTTTTCTAACATATGGGAAGGTATCGCAAGTTACGGAGGAATTCAGGATATGACATGACAGGAGTGACTCATGCGGCTTCGTACTCACGTGAGTATATAAATAGGAAACTGTAGCTAATCAGTAGAGATGTACTCTAATTAATGCTCTTGTATAATTAATTATAACTTGCGTTATTTATTTGGTTTATTACGGTCTTATTTTGCAAAATCATGCTAAAATTACATTATCCTTAATAATAACATTAATAATTTAATGTTATGTTTCTGAGTGTGAGTAAGGTCGCCAGTGCTCATCGGGGTGGGGGGAAGGGTCAGCAACACTTGTTTGCTGACTCTTAAAGGCCGGCAACGCACCCGCGACTCCTCTGGTGTTGCGAGTTCCATGGGCAGTGGTGATCAGTTACCATCAGGTGACCCACTTGCTCGTTTGTCGACCTCTGACATAAAAAAAAACAAAAAAACAAAGGGGCCATTATTTTACAATTTTCTCTAGGATGTCTGCTCTTTAGAAGAGGAATTTCTGTATTCCATTCTTCTTAGGGTGAAGCCGAAGTATATTTTAAACGAAAAGTCGTTTGTGGATTTGTTTCCTTGGAGCACCTACAACCGTCAAATTAACTTAATCTAAAGTTAATTTGACGGTTATTTAAAGAAAAATGGTATTTTACAACTTTAGTTTTCGTTTTAAATCCTAGATTTATTCCTTTCCTTTCTTGCTATATTCCTTTATATAATCTACTATATAAAAATAAGTCGGGTTTTCCTTCCTGACGCTATAACTCCAGAACGCACGAATCGATTTCCACGGTTTTGCATTCGTTGGAAAATCTCAGGCTCCGTGAGGTTTATAGCAAAGAAAATTTATAAAATTCAACGTGGGTAACACCGCGGGGCACAGCTAGTTTATTCATATTATTATAGGTCTTAATTTTAAGTAGGAAAGGGAAACCAACTGAATAAACTTACAGCTCATATGACATCATTTACTTGACACAAGCTCTTTGCTTTAGCCAAAGCCAACACGCCGATTAATGCTTAACGAGTTCTCCTTGAAATTAAGTTTCCAAATCATTACTAGACGGTTATAGACTGCACGTGTAGCGCAGCGGCTAAGACAGTCGCCTCGCCTCTTCGTGTAGCGGGTTCGAGTTCCGCGCCGGACAACTATTTGTGTGACCCATAAATAGTTGTTCTGAGTCTGGTTGTAATTTGTGTCCGTCTATTGTATGTTTGTAAAGTACCCCGTGACACAGGGATTAATTTCCGTAATGCGAGCATTGTCTTTAAAAAAAAATTATATCACGAAGAATGAAGCAAATAACGACTGTTGATAAAATTGACGATGTGCCACATCTACTGCCGCTTGAGTCAGGCAATTCTTCAAAGTTTAGTTCGCCTACAGATTTCGACATTTCCCTTTCGATCTCACAGGGAAACTCCGAGCATAGGTTCTCCATTGCTCTTTGGGTGACCGTGAACCTTCTTATGAGGCCCATAATAAACGACCACTTATTTTTATTGTGATCTTATATGTGTACAGTAAAACTAAATTAAGTTTAAATATATCTAGGTACAACAAATTAATAAGTTGTCGTGCCTAGGTTTCTTTTTTTTTTAATATGTCGACCACCAAATCGAGCAAAAATAATCACGTTTGTTGTTTGGGAGTCGCTTTAAATATTTCTTTTGTTCCAATAAACGTATCTCCTTTCAATGGTTAATTTTAGCGACTAGTTTACAGTGTAATGAGCAATAATCCTATCTAACTAGGTCAGTTAACTCGCAGTAGCTCGATCCATGAATCATCGTGTTATGGTGGTCGTAAAAATCGATGGGTAGTTAATATGAGCGAAACATAAACTTCTACTGCCTTTACGTTTCTTTTTTAACATTAGGTACGTTTATATAATGTAAAAGATGTCCACTGGTGGACAAGAGCCTCCTCCCAAGGCATAATTTGGTTGAGATATGAAATACGGGTTGGCGGTCCCAGTATACATACATACATAGACTCACGCCTGTTTCCCAGAGGGGTAAGCTAAGACAACGGATTTCCATGTTATGATCTTTGTACACCTCTTTCCCCTCGTCTACTCTCATTATATTCTTAAGAAATGCTCGCTGGTTTAGGGTACTTCTGACTTGGCCTTTCTTGAGAACATGGCCTACGATTTGGTCAGAGAATCGACGAGGTCTTCCCTTCTATTTGTATCATTCACACATGCCAGGTAGGTATTATTCTTTTGTCAATCTTCTTTCATTCATCCTTTCTAAATGCCCAAACCATCTCAGCATACCGTTTTCAATCTTTGTGACTACGTCCTCTTTCACACCACTACGCTCTCTTACATCAGTAGTTCGTATTCTATCTCTCAAAGTCACACCACACATACTTCTCAAAGCTCTCATTTCCACTGCATTTATTCTCTGGTCCCAGTATGATGGTTATAGTTCATAGGAGAGACGCTGCTGTCCGTTCTCCGGCAGGTATTTCATTGGCTCGACTCCCAAGCCCCCACGGAATGAGAAAAGATGGTAATATACGTCGCCGTGATACACAGTAAAATAATGTGAATTTGCTTCTGTTGCTTACCGTACTTAGCCCTAAATACAATTTAGATCTCCAGAAATCAATATCCCGCAGGAACTATTCAATCCCATTTCTGAATTGACTAGTTACCCACTTCAAACTTTTCTAATGAAACTACCAAAAGAAATTACTCAGGAAGCTTTTGTACAAAGCAAACATTGGCCATATTACCTACTTTAGAGAGGATAACGCACATTGTTTTTCTATTTGTTTTATTTTTGAAGCTCTATGGTTGTTATAGATCATATAGAGTGATTGTTTATGGTGTTAACGCTCTTAAGCTGTTGGCAGAACAGTAATCATAAAATTAAAAATAGATTTAAGTACTTACTTTGTTTTGGTTTGGGGTTGAGTTAGTGAGAATTGAGCTCTTTGAAAACATTATTGTAATAGCGCTGAAACGCCGGACAAGTGTAAGTCGTCTATTTTATAAGGGTTTTGTAGATATGATATCGCTATAACTTACAAATAATAGAAATAAATTAAATTCCTTATCTGAACAAACTGTTTCAATTACATTAGAAAACAAACATACCAGCTGATGATAAGTGGTTACCGTAGCCTTTGCGAAACACATGGTAGCACTTAGCACAAGTATGCGCGCAAACAAAAGGACACTTTCTATTCCATCACTCTCACGATCTAATGGGACGATCGGAAAGAGTTCAGGTACAGGACCGACGGCTTTAGGTGCTCTTCGATATAATACTGCCAAATCCCAGACTTCGGGCTGATACTGAGAAATTTTCTTTACGGAATAATCCCAAAATCACTGTTTGGCCCGACCCGGGATCTGAACCCAGGTCCTCTTTTTCTGCGGTTGCTCTACCGCTAGACCAGCGAGGCAGTACAAGTACATACAAACATAATATATTGAGCTTGTTATGCAAAACAAAAAATATATAGGTATGTATAAGTGTTACCGTCTTCCATTTCCTCCAAATAGCCTATCGAATTACTGAAGCTTAAGTAAAATCCACATAAACACCAACGGTACTGGGTTACGGTAACCATACACTTCTCCCACGCCCCCTGCCATCATATTCCCATAACCCACTAATGCATAATGTTGCCTACCTACCAATATGTGGGTACAATTACTACGTATTTATCTCTCAAGGAATAAAGGTGCTTTTTGTGATGCAAATGTTTCTACTGACGGCGTTGATTGTACTATCGATTTTATTACATGCTTTGTTTCTTTGAATCTTCGGTTAGCGGCTTTTTGAGCTGATTTTGCAGCTGGAATACTCTGTATGCTAAATGCTTACTGATTAAATAAAATAAAAATAAAAGTTTTTCTTAAAGTCGATTTTATAAAAGCCCTTGTAAATAGGCTGAACATATTTTTAGTAATACATTATGTATATTTAACTAGGTATATGTACAGACGCCAGCACATCCAGCCACATAAGCAAGGTTCACTTTCAATCGGGGAAATTTGGCAGATTGGGGTAGCTTGATGTGCTGGCGTCTGTTTATCATTATTACACCTAGATATTTAGATCTGAGGTATGTATGAAATCATTGCCGAGTGCGTGTCGGACTCGCCCGTGAGGGGTCCCGTAGCAGCAAGTATTTGAGTTGATTAAATTTAAAGTAAATTGCGGTTTACGATTTATGACGTATTAAAAAAAATCTATTTACTAGATCTCGTTCAAACAAATTTTCGGTGTAAGTTTGCATGGTAATGTACATACATCATATATTGTTTTTTAGTTTTATCATTTTCTATTTTAGAAGTGACAGGGGGGGAGGGGACTCTCATTTTACCACTTTGGTGTGTAACTATTCAGTTTAGAAAAATATAGACATGACATGACAGACACATGTATGGATACGATGAAAAAAATTGAGTTTCAGTTCGATGTATGGGGATCCCCCAAAATTATTGTTATTTTTCTATTTTTGTGTGAAAATCTTAATGCGGTTCACAGAATACATTTACTTACCAAGTTTCAACAGTATAGCTCTTATAGTTTCGGAAAAATGTGGCTGTGACATACGGACGGACAGACAGACAGACATGACAAATCTATAAGGGTTCAGTTTTTGCCATTTGGCTACGGAACCCTAAAAAAGCGCTTGTAAATAGTCAGAATACACATATTTGTATCTAGTTATATAGTTAACTTTATGTTCATAATTATTACATGTATTTTAGATCTTAAGTATGAATGAAATTATGTGGAATGATTTAGTCACTTAACTAAGTTCTTTAAGATAATTGTCAAAGTGATTAAAATAAATTGGTCACACCCAAACATATTTATTCCTCTAAAAGGTTGACAGCGAAGCTTCGAAAAAAATAAACTGCATTCATAGTTTTTAAATACAGCTAAAACAATAAGAGCGTATAGACTCTATGATGTTTGCGACTGGATGTTGCATTGTTCATTCAGTAAAGGACGGCTGGTCTTCTGCGGAAGCGTCGGGGGGCCTTGAAGTGTCCATCAATGGTCTATGCTGTCAATGCCGCCCCTTTGTCCATTGTTAAACTTGCAGTTACCATCATGTTTTTGAATAGTCTTTATGATTCAGGGGTATGAAAGGTCAAAAGGGTGACTAGTACCTTCAAATATTTATTTTTTGAAAGAACGCCCGCTCTTATGTAGTTGATCCCTGTTTCGCGGGGTACTTTACAAACATAGGTATAATTCATCATCATTATCATCATATTAGCCGAAAGACGGCCACTGTTGGACAAAGGCCTCCCCCAAAGATCTCCACATTTGCCGGCCTTGCGCTATCCGAATCCAGCGACTTCCAGGTATAATTAAAGGACACAAATTACATCCAGACTCAGAACAACTATTTATGGTTCACACAAATAGTTGTCCTGCGCGGAAATCGAACACAGGACACGAAGTTGAGAGGCGACTGTCTTAACTGCTGTGCCACACGTGGTTGGCTGGTTTGATCTTCTTACCCTGCCGCGTGACGTCTCTATGTTTCCTTTACCACATTTATCACGAGAGGTTCTTAGGAAGTCTTCTGAGGAATTGTTTAAACTTATACCTGCCGCCACATTCCGCCACAGACCCTCTCGCTTGATGTACAAATTTCACCCATATCAACTGGGAGTAGTCACCTACCACCGTGTGGGTAGGTAGGTTTAACAAGAAAATTTTAATCGCGCTCTACCACTCTGTGCTGTGTGGTTTCCGGTCTAGAAAGAACAAAAGAGCCACCTTCACCCCGTGGGCTTCGTAACAGGTGACTAAGGGATACATCAGGGAGTCGGGCAGCAGCGCCACTTAACTGCGCTCGCCAACTCGTTTGTCAAACGCAGTGACTACGGCAAACACCTCCAAATGGTAACGTTATAGAAAACTTTGGAGGAGGCCGCGCCCAAGCAGCAAAATGTGGTCTAGTAATTGTCCTGGAACCACCATTTCATAGGACTATAACGGAATAGTAAGCAATTATAACCACGGAAAAGGGCCCAATTTATAGGCGTATTTTAGCTAATTAAATATCTATAGTAGACTTGGTGAATACCATTTTGACCAATAACGGCCATATAGTTGGACTATGTAAAACTATTTTCTCCCGCGTAGCCAACTATCAGCGCTTAATGGAACCAATCACGCCAATAGTAATCTTATAGTTAGACCACGTAGAACTATTTGCTCTCGCAAAGCTAACTATGAGCGCTAAATGGAACCAAACACGACAATAACGTACACAGTGAATATCTTACAAGCTCATACAAAGTGATGTGAATTGGTGAATGTTGCTATGCACATTTGTAAAGATTAATTAATATTGATAAAGGTAAGTTATTATATTTTTATAATAAATATTATCTAGAATAAGAGTAGGGTGTTAGTTAACAATAAGTGAAGCCGTGTTTGAATGTGCATGGCGCAGGTATATTTTCGGTGAAGTGTAATAAGTTTTTTGTCAAAATTTTTAAGCGCCCCTCGAAATTCACGTTTTCATTAAGTTGAATTTTAAAATAATGTTGGTTTCAGTAAGACATACAACGAAAAGTCGCCATCTTGACAAACTTGGTCTTCCCAAATACATTAACAAACCGTTATAGGCGTACTTTGTTTAAAAATGGTAAATATCAGAACTATTGCTTGGCCATATTGTTTGGAATTAGAGTTCCGCAAATATTGTAATGTTACTCTATGTTGTTATTAGGTACCGATGTCTTATTTTCATATTTTTGTTTAGGTGTCAGGTGTGAAAATGGTAATGTTTCTGGACGTCGATAGCTTTATAACTAAAAGGGATTTTCGAGCTTTAAAAATTGTTTGAAATATTGTCTACTTCTATTTTTGTGCTTTCCCTTGCTAACTTGGTTTATTATTTCACAGAATCGTGATCAAGACCAAATTAGTGAGATGCCAACGGTCTCTCGAGAAGATACTCGTTCAAATACTACAAGATCACTTCATTTACAACAAAACTCGGCTACTATTCAATCCGGTTCAGCAATTTTACCTGTATCTTCTTTTGTCGCGCAAAACCCTCAACTTGTCATAACAGAAGCAGAAGAAACACTGTCAGATGTCAGTTTAAATGCTCAAAATTGCGTTCTTTACAACACGGATAACCAAATACAGCCTGTCGAGGTTGGTCAAATTCCACAACTTCAACATGAAGTAAAGTCAATCAAAGAAGACATTATAACCATCATACCAAATCAAAATGCACTTTATGAAATACAAACTAACATGTGCTGAGTGCTGTGTCGAAGAGAGATTCAGAATGAATTAAACTCGTACATTAAGACGTAGATGTAGACATGTTATAAGAGATCTAAGAGAACTTGAAGAATTTGAAACAAATACATTTATTCAAAATTTCTAATAAAAAATTGAATGCCGCATGTCGTATTGTATTCTACAGCCCATTTTCTAAGATCGCTATGTAGTTGAAAATTGGAATAGTTTTCAATATCGCATTCATCTTCTTGTACAGGTTCCTCACTAACACAATCTTCCAAGTGTACATTTAAAATTGCTTTTATCGATTAAACGTTTTTTCGTGCAGAATCATTAAAATAAACATTTTGTCTTAAATTTTCACAATAACAATTTTGTACGGAACCTTCTCATATTTCTACGATTCAACAATATCAAAATATCCGTACTGAGACTATAACCGAATTTGCAAGACCATTATAAACCAATGTTTTCTTGTTCAGGACACCACGGATATAGTTTTGGATACTAAGTATATTATATTAAACCTTTATAAGCGTGTTAAGATTATAACGATATTGGTATATACCACTATATAACCGCTCCATTTTACTGATAATTGTTCTGTAAAGTAAATTTATAAACCCTTATAAAACCAAGTAATAAATGCAAATAGTATCCAGAGTGTTTAGTTCTGTTTATCACTCTTATTGGTGTACTTTACTTATAGTGGTTCTATAATGTTTCTTGTTAGTAGTTATAAGCATAGCTTACCAGTTTATCTGCTCTTGAGTGCGTTTACACCCTCGCGATACTTTTATAGGTCACCCAAGCTTATATTTGACTTTTAATTTCGGCCTATAAGTAATTATAAGTTAATGTATAGGAGGAGATATACTATAAGGCCCAACTAACTCCATGCTTGCTATTATAAGCGATGCAGCAAAAACTAGAACCCTTAAGAGAACATTAAAAGTGCTGGAGTCCTATAACGTCTGCACTATAGGATAATTTTGCTGCTTGGGCGATGTCCAGGAGTGGACGATATCAGGTTGATATCTGGATCAATTAACTGCGGAGGTTCATCCGCTTCGGTGTAACAAGGCAAGCTACGAGAAGTGAGCCTATTCTTTTCCTAAGACCCCGCAACGCACTTGCGGCTCTTTTGGTGTCTGGTGTTGCGAGTGTTCATGGGCGGCGGTCATGATCACTTAACATCTGGTGACCCACTTGCACGTATGACGTGCGATTCTATTAATGAATGAATGGTGTGCGCACGCTTCTTTGCCGGCTTGGCAAAGAATTGTCTTTCAAGATCTGAGGTTTGCAATACTGTTGGTAGGAATTTCCGTACTAAAACATCTGCTGTAAAAAGAAGATCCCATTAAGAATCATATTCAGTCTCTTTGCTGCCTTCATGTTTTAGAGGCCTCACTAATTGTTGTGCTCAACATTGTTATAACACTCAAGCAAGATTTAGTTTTATCATACCATTTACTGTTGGCCTAGGAGGTTATCACAGGTTTACCGGGCAATGGTCAAGGAACAAATTACTTACCGTTCGGTGCCACAAACCTCCTTCGTGTATGTGTCTGTTTATCTATCGAATAAAAAAGTATGTCGTCCTTCTATCGATCCCTTGTTATTGTTGGAATAAAAAAGAAACGAGCACTCGATCCATGGTATTTTTAATTGTCGCAGAGGAGGTCGTTCATGGAATGTGCTCGTATCGTCGATTCCTCGCTTGTAGAACAGAGCCTCTAGCACGAGTTCCTGCAGTTTACTTTCTCGATCACACGTACAGTTTCCTCCCATACATTGAGCACCAGCGCCTCTCGCGGAAACTATTAAGAACTAAAACTCTGGTGCTCAATGTATGGGACGAAACTACATGTGATCGAGTACACTGCAGGAACTCGTGCTAGAGGCACAGATCTGAACAGATCTCGTAACTTAACAACTCAATATAAATATTTATTATACCTTATATATATGTAGTGCAGTTTATGATTAGCAATAACTATAATTGTATTAGATTCCTCATAAAGATTATATTTATGTAGCAATTTAATTGCTAGAATAATAATAGGTCTTTACCTATGAAATTGCCGTTTTGTATGAAAAAATTTAAACGAATTTTTTTCATGAATTTTTTTATTTGTATTAATCGAAGTAATCACCCATGCAATCAATGCATCTTTGCCATCGCAGTGGCAGTTTATTGATGCCCTTCTTAAAGAAATCAGCTGGACGGGAGGCAACAAATTCTTCAAAGGCATTTTGTACTGCCTCTCGGGTATTGAATTTTTTTCCCGCCAAGAAGTTATCCAAATTCTGGAAAAAGTAGTAGTCTGTAGGCGCAAGGTCTGGTGAGTAGGGCGGATGACGGAGAGCTTCCAACCCCAGTTCTTGCAACTTGGAGACCGTCTGCTGTGCAGTATGAGGTCGCGCGTTGTCGTGCAGGAGCAGCGGAGACGAGCGATTGACCAATGCTGGTTGGAGATGCGCCAGCTTCTCCATCATTGTGCTCAGTTCTTCACAGTACACATCTGCAGTAATGCTCACCCCGTTTGGTAAGAAGCTGTGATGAATCACACCGGCGCTAGACCACCAAACAGTGACCATCACTTTTCTAGGGGTAAGTTTTCGTTTAGGGCATTGTTTAGGTGCTGAACCAGGATCCAACCAACTTGCTGAGCGCTGGCGGTTATCAAACAGAATCCATTTTTCATCGCAGGTAACAATGCGGTTCAAAATTCCTTCATTTGTGTGTCTGTTGAGCAGTGCAAGGCACGTCTCGACGCGTACTTCGCGCTGGCGATCATTGAGTTCGTGGGGCACCCATTTGTCAAGCTTTTTTACCTTGCCAATTTGACGCAAATGGACCAATATTGTTTTGACGCTAACGTCGAAAGCTGCTGCTAATTCAGCCGTAGATTGTGTATCATCAGCTTCCACAACCGCCTTTAATTCGTCATTGTCGACCAAAGTCTTCGGACGACCGCGAGGTTCATTTTTCAGGTCGAAATTTCCAGAACGGAAGCGAGCAAACCAATAACAGGTGGTGCGTTGGTTTGTAGTGTTAGCTCCGTAAACGTCGTTGATGTTGCGTGCCGCTTGTGCCGCGTTGCTGCCACGACGGTACTCATATTCCATAATTACTCGAATTTTTAACGTATCCATGATGACGAAAAAGATTGAAATGCGATGAAAATGTAACACTAATCAATAAAGAAATGACTACTTTTGGAAAAAAGAATCCATGTTTTTAAAATAAAATTAATTTGAAATTAGAATTCTTAGCCAAACAAAAATTATTTTGATTTGAAATGGCCAGTACTGCAGAACGGCAATTTCATAGGTAAAGACCTAATAGCAATATATAGGTACCTGTATACAAAATATAAGTATGTTTATGTAAATTGTATATAAGTACATAACTTTGAATATTTGACAGTACACTTACTACTGCCTTTTCTATTTTACTGTTTGCTACAAAGCGATAAGATTGTACCTGTATTTGCTTATTTGTAAGGTATGTATTGTTTCTTTTGGTGCAATAAAGTGTACTCTATCTATCTGTCTATCCGGGACATTTCAGACAGCACCATCTACTAGCGCCAGCGAAAACCCTAGACAACGGTTGGAAATACTTACTAATAAAATCGCTGTTTGGTAAATATATCATCATCACCAGCCTGATATCATCATTCACTGATGGACAGAGGCCTTCCGCAAAGGTTTTTATGAAGATGCCATTTGTTGGGATTTGCTGCAGTCCCCGTGCTTGGCATACGAGTTGGCGACCGCAGTTAGGTGGTGGCTGGTACACAGTTGGCGCTGCTGTCCGACCACCTGGTGTATCCCTTAGTCGCCTTTTACGACACCCACGCGATGGTATGGGGATAGCCCTGTTATTCTTTCTGGGCCGATAACCACACGGTAAATATATACATACATACATAGACTCACGCCTGTTTCTCAGAGGGATAGGCAGAGACAACGGATAAAACACCCTGACTAAGAAAAATAGATATGTTCATGAATAGAAATATTTTCCTTGATTTCATCAAAAGCCGGTATGACGCGACGGTCATACTATGACCACAGCTATGACTGCTAATCTATACATATAATAAAATCGTAGGAAAGTCAAAACTGTACATTGAATATATTTTTTAAAGGATATTTGGGGCGTGATCTACAATCGATATCGAAGCCAAAAATATAGTTTTTAGAATTTTTGTCTGTTTATCTGTTTGTCTGTATGTATGTCCGGGCCAAACTCAAAAAGTACTGCATGGATTTACTTCAAATTTTGCATGAATGTTACTAAGAGGACGGGCAACATATAGGGTACATATTGTCACGCTATGATAATTATAAAAAGAGCTGTGATAATTCATAAAGTTTAACGCGGGTAAAACCGCGGGGCACAGCTAGTAGTAAATATTATGATAATTCTATTGTTGAATTTCCATATTTTTTATTATTATTATGACTATTTTAAATGGAGGCGTTCTCACCTTCAACCTAAACCGGCGAGTGTATATATAGAATATAATTACAGTAAACGAGGTAAAACAGGGGTCCATAGATCGTGGCTAATGGAAATCCTACCTGCCTACCCCTGTGAGAAACAGGCGTGAGTCTAGTATGTATGTATGACTCTATTTTTAGGGTTCCGTAGCCAAATGGCAAAAAACGGAACCGTTATAGATGCGTCATGTCTGTCTGTCTGTCTGTCCGTCCGTATGTCACAGCCATTTTTTTTCGAAACTATAAGAGCTGTACTGTTGAAACTTGGTAAGTAGATGTATTCTGTGAACCGCATTAAGATTTTAACACAAAAATAGAAAAATAATAATAATTTGGGGGGTTCCCCATACATAGAACTGAAACTCAAAAATGTTTTTTTCATCGTACCCATACATGTGGGGTAGGTATCTATGGATAGGTCTTCAAAAATGATATTGAGGTTCCTAATATCATTTTTTTCTAAACTGAATGGTTTGCGCGAGAGACACTTCCAAAGTGGAAAAATGAGTGTGTCCCCCACTGTAAGTTCTAAAATAAGAGAATGATAAAACTAAAAAAAATAAATGATGTACATTACCATGTAAACTAACAACGAAAATTGGTTTGAACGAAATCTAGTAAGTAGTTTTTTTTAATGCGTCATAAATCGTAAACAGAAATTTACCTTTCATTTAATCAACTGAAATACTTGCTGCTGCGGAACCCTTCATGGGCGAGTCCGACTTGCACTTGGCCGGTTTGTTCTTTTTTATTATTGAGAAGTTTATATGGGCAAGACTAGTGCGATACAATTAAATAGGGTTCAGGCAGTCTCTAATGCGTTTTATAATCGTGGTGCACTGTACGTACACATGAAAATAGCTTTAATTGTCAAAGCGTACTGTAGTAAACTGTTACGGGCATTTAATCTATTGTTGTAGCCTTGAGTCACCGTAGTCTAGTTGGTAGTGCTCCTGCCTTCGAAGCTGGTGGTCCTGGGTTCGAATCCCGGTAAGTGCAAATATTTGTGTGATGAGCACGAATATATGTTTCTGAGTCATGGATGTTTTCTATGTATTTAAGTATTTATCTATCTGAGTATGTATATCGTCGCCTGGTGCCCATAGTACAAGCTTTGCTTAGTTTGGGGCAAGGATGATCTGTGTGATATTGTCCCTATATATATTATATATTATATATATTATATTATATGTACTAACGTGCATTTAATGTTCTAGAATGAGCAATAAGCACCTATTCTCAGTTACTGTGCTATATAAAACGCATAGTCTGCGCTTGCGCAACTATTGTATACTTTTTGCGCATGCGACTCGATTATTTACACGTGACTCTTGAAGTTTCTGTAGTAATTGTATTTACTAGTACCTAATTACATGTAGATTACTTTTAGTAAAAGGATTTATGTTTCTTTCCATTTATATAGCATTAATTATGGCTAAGAGTTCTATATACTTGTCTTGTTACACTTTTTTTTTATGAGGCTGAGGATTGCCTTCACATGCCACCCGCAAAAAGTGTTTGCGGGTGGGTATGTCGGACTCGCACCGACTAAATCTAACCTGCCGTGGTCTTCTCTTAGCGCCTGATGAGAGGAGCCCCAGGAACGCGGGTTTGCTGCTCCGTTGCCTTTGTACCATGACCCAGAAGGTCGGGACACGTACGCAGAGAAGTTGTTACACCCCTATCACTCGTCATTTTATTATTCTTGTTGATCTTATTCTTTCTTTCTTATTCAGTTAGCGATAAGACTGCCCATTTATAAGGTACAGACGCAAGCACATCAAGCTACCCCAATCTGTCAAATGTCCCCAATTGAAAGTGAACCTTATGCTTAAGTGATAAAGTTGAAAATCTATAAAAGAAATTTGACAGATTGGGGTAGGTGGATGTGCTGGCGTCTGTACCTATCTAATGTTACTGTTTGCTGTCACGTGTAAATCGTGGTTTACGATTAGAGTATTTGAGCTGTGTTTTATTATAAAAATTATAATTTTGTAACCGATTTTGATAATTAATATAATTAATTAATATCCTGGGACATTAATGAAATTATTTACAAACGGCCATCTGACCTCAAACTAAGCAAAGCTTATACATGGAAACCAGATAATTTATATAGTATATTACGTATTAGTTTGACACAGCGCTCAAACGTAGTTTGCTGCCATAATTCATAATTTATACTTCCCAAAATCTATTTTATCTTTATGTTGTTTCAACTTATGATTACAAAAGGAAAAAAATATACCATTCACCTCCTTATCACCGTTGAGTGTGATGCAAAAGGTGATGGCATTGGCTATGACGCGTTTTTACGATACTGCCAACACACGTAGTCCAGTCGTCAATACGCGATGCAGTTTCGCAGAAATCGTCAATCGCGATTTTGATACAGCACTCGGACTGAGTAATGTCATCAAAATTCGATAGCATCGAAAGAAATTACCCATTTATGTACTGGGTGGGTCATTGGCTTTGTATATTGTTCTTTTAGAGTCAGCTTAGTACCTATAAGGTACGATGAGATTGGCGTCCTCATTCATGTATGAAAATCCTATAAAATATAAGATTAAAAAACAATCTCCAAAGTGTGTGATGGAAAGGGTGCTGGCAATCCCAATAACGCATTATTTCCATAATACTAACAGTACCAATACACGTAGTCGAGTCAGTCAGTACATGATGCGGATTCGCAGAAATCGTCAATTGCGATTTTGATACAGCACTCGGACTGAGTAATGTCATCAAAATTCGATAGTATCGCTATTACGTGCATTCGAGTCAGCTATCGGATGTATAACTTGAAATCGTCAAAACGTGCAGCGGTCGATGCAATATTGGGGGAATCCCTGAATTGTTTGATTTTGCTGTATATGCATACCAAAGTCAAGGGAGCCTAGTGCTTGGACCGTAGCACTTTGGAACCAGTGGGCTTCAGTACAGAGCAGCGTTCCACTGAGTTGACATTTTCGTGTGAATGTTAGAATTTAACTATCTCGTACTTAAAATGGTAAGCTGCATGCCTGACAGCTGTCCAAATGCTTTGATGCCATGTGAAGTCTGTCAACTGGCACTAGGCTAGCGTGCTGGGCTAGGATTATCCTATACGATCTCATTGAGAGAGGGCGCCCTTGCACTTCAGTGGAACAGTAACCATCCAAATCAAGTCGAAGCAGCCACAATGTTAAAACGACTTTTAACATTTTGGCTGCTAAATATAGTTTCCACTTGAAATCTACAAAACAACCGATTAATACAACATCCACATATTTTCATTTCAAAAGCACACACCATGGGGTAAATATAGGTTTTAATCGGTTGACAAATAGCGGAGAATTCGCGTACCATACATCCAAAAAAACATACAATCGATTTGATAAGTTCCTTCTTTGAAATCGTTTACAAATGGAACGTACATACATCAGGTGTGCCATGACAGCAATACCAATTTTTCACCTGTATACCCTTTATCTTCAATCATATCAGTCTAATGACGCCCATTGCTGGACAAAGGTATCTTCAACAGATTACCACAATGAAGTTGTGTCCATCATTTAGAGGGATATGCCATAATCGCCACGCTTGGCGGACGGGTTGGCAATCGTAGTATGATGATCATGGTACACAGAGAGACGCTACTGCCCCTTTTGTAGGAGATATTCCCTCGGGTTGACTTCTACGCCCCACACGGGCAGAAATGGGGTGGCGATATTCTTTGCCGTTACCCACACAGCAATGTGAACATTTTATGACCGATATACTCGAAACGTGTTTGTGGCTCCTACAAAAAAGTTTGAGTATGCCTGGTCTATGAGGATGAAATGAAAATATGTTTTTCCACCGGTCTTTTAAAATAATAATAATGTTTATTGACACCAATATAGTCATTTTTACATTTCAGTACAATGTTAGAGCCTTATGGGTACTTAATTATTACAATAGTTGTCGAAAACTGATTCCCAAGCTAGGCTAATTTGCCTGTATTTTGGGAGCCAGTGTTCAATCGTGTTTATTGACACATATTCGTATTAAATTACATTAAGGAGGGTGTCGCTGCGCTGTAGGTATATGTAAAAAAATGCGGTAAGTTAATACTGTTTAATTATTTAATAGTAAAAAAAATGTATGTATTTAGAGATAAAATAGGCAAAGAAACAAAAAAAAGAGGAAATGTCATCATTTGCGATTATCGATTTTCCTAGCAACAATATTAAAGCGGTGCTTCATAGTAAAACTGTTACTAACACGTAGGTAGGTAATAGCTGTACCGATCGCCGTGAAATTTATAAATTTCTTATATGACCATTATATTGCCGGTAATCATACGTAGCCATTGTTGACGCTCTGTTTGCTGTGATATGAAAGTTGTGATTGGCTAGCGGTTAGTAATGTGCGATAATTTGGTTGTACCCATGATTGGCTCAAATGTAGGGTATTATTCATTATAGGTGGGTACTAGAAAAATATAAATTTGAGAAGCCGTTACAAATGTAGTCATGCTACACGCACACCAAGGATCCCGAACCTTCTTCAGTAGAGCTTTTTATTGAGTGTCTAGCTCTTCTCGGGAAGTTCCATTAAAGTAACGTGAGATAACGATGTTTGAATTTTATGAATAACTCCATAGCACGTATGAAGGAATTGTTATAGTACATTATCAATATCTCTACTATATAAAAATAAGTCGGGTTTTCCTTCCTGACGCTATAACTCCAGAACGCACGAACCGATTTCCACGGTTTTGCATTCGTTGGAAAGGTCTCGGGCTCCGTGAGGTTTATAGCAAAGAAAATTTATAAAATAAAACGCGGGTAACACCGCGGGGCACAGCTAGTTTGTTTATAAAAAAGGACGGCCGCATTTTGAAAATAAATTCATGTATCGCGGGGAACTTTACAAACATGCAACTCAAGCACACCAACACCAAATAGCTATCTAAGTATCACACAAATAGTGTCCTGTGCGGGATTCAGTTGCCATAACCTTATACCGTTTGCGCCATTATTCAAAAACTTATTTGGTACGTTCTGATAAAATGGTAACTGATAAGAAATAATGTTGTATTATCCAGTGTCCACGGCGAAACAAATTGGGATTTTATATTTTGAGCCTAGCGACAGAGCAATGCCTTTTTAGGTATTACAGTACTTATGAGGTAGAAGGTATTCTTACCCATAAGAGAACTAGTGAACAATGAATAATATCCACCAAAAAGGGCAGGCAATCAAGTTACCCCAATCTGCCAAATTTCCCCAATTGAAAATGAACCCTATGCTTATGTAATAAAGTTGGAAATCTATAACAGAAGTAGCTGCATGTTCTGTCGTCTGTACCTATCATAAATGAGTACGTTCTATGACAGATTGTGCAATGCAAACAGATGGATAAAAGTCTTAGTTACAACTAACATACCATGGATATTGCTGCTCCCGTCCCACAAGGATTCGTGTTGTCCACGACGCCGTTTATAATAATATTAATAATGTTTTATTTCTCACCACAATATAAGGTACATTTTACATGGCATCAAGAACAATATATGAAAATTTAAATTTTCTAATTATACTGTGGGAGACTGGTGCCTAAGATAGACGTTAGGCCTGTATTACAGGACACCAGGATTCCAACACATTCGGAGATATTAACATTTCGATATAATCGTTATGTACTCGCACATTGTCTAATGTGGTAAGTTAAATACCACTAGATTAACAGTTATACATAGTTAGTATTTGAGTGAATATGTGCTATGTTTGGGTGTGTTGGAGGTGCGTGTTTGTGTTTGTGTGTGTATGTGCGTGTGTATGTGTGCGTATTAAAATATGCTGTCAAATGAAAGCATTCACTGCTTTCAGACGATTGTGGCAACATCCCTCTGTTTTTAGTTTGAAAATTCCATCCAACAATATTTGTTTATTATTTTTAGTTATGACTAGCTGTGCCCGCGACATCGTCCGCGTGTTAGTTAGTTTATTTATTTTTTTTGTAAAAAAAAATACTTTTCCTAAAATAAAAGTAGCCTTATTACATCAGCTACATGCCAATAAAAGTCCCATCAAAATCGGTCCAGCCATTACAGAGATTAGCCGGAACAAACAGACAGACAGACAGACAAAAATTGTCATTTTGGTGTATGTACCGTATATATAATAGGTCTTTACCTATGAAATTGCCGTTTTGTATGAAAAAATTTAAACGAATTTTTTTCATGAATTTTTTTATTTGTATTAATCGAAGTAATCACCCATGCAATCAATGCATCTTTGCCATCGCAGTGGCAGTTTATTGATGCCCTTCTTAAAGAAATCAGCTGGACGGGAGGCAACAAATTCTTCAAAGGCATTTTGTACTGCCTCTCGGGTATTGAATTTTTTTCCCGCCAAGAAGTTATCCAAATTCTGGAAAAAGTAGTAGTCTGTAGGCGCAAGGTCTGGTGAGTAGGGCGGATGACGGAGAGCTTCCAACCCCAGTTCTTGCAACTTGGAGACCGTCTGCTGTGCAGTATGAGGTCGCGCGTTGTCGTGCAGGAGCAGCGGAGACGAGCGATTGACCAATGCTGGTTGGAGATGCGCCAGCTTCTCCATCATTGTGCTCAGTTCTTCACAGTACACATCTGCAGTAATGCTCACCCCGTTTGGTAAGAAGCTGTGATGAATCACACCGGCGCTAGACCACCAAACAGTGACCATCACTTTTCTAGGGGTAAGTTTTCGTTTAGGGCATTGTTTAGGTGCTGAACCAGGATCCAACCAACTTGCTGAGCGCTGGCGGTTATCAAACAGAATCCATTTTTCATCGCAGGTAACAATGCGGTTCAAAATTCCTTCATTTGTGTGTCTGTTGAGCAGTGCAAGGCACGTCTCGACGCGTACTTCGCGCTGGCGATCATTGAGTTCGTGGGGCACCCATTTGTCAAGCTTTTTTACCTTGCCAATTTGACGCAAATGGACCAATATTGTTTTGACGCTAACGTCGAAAGCTGCTGCTAATTCAGCCGTAGATTGTGTATCATCAGCTTCCACAACCGCCTTTAATTCGTCATTGTCGACCAAAGTCTTCGGACGACCGCGAGGTTCATTTTTCAGGTCGAAATTTCCAGAACGGAAGCGAGCAAACCAATAACAGGTGGTGCGTTGGTTTGTAGTGTTAGCTCCGTAAACGTCGTTGATGTTGCGTGCCGCTTGTGCCGCGTTGCTGCCACGACGGTACTCATATTCCATAATTACTCGAATTTTTAACGTATCCATGATGACGAAAAAGATTGAAATGCGATGAAAATGTAACACTAATCAATAAAGAAATGACTACTTTTGGAAAAAAGAATCCATGTTTTTAAAATAAAATTAATTTGAAATTAGAATTCTTAGCCAAACAAAAATTATTTTGATTTGAAATGGCCAGTACTGCAGAACGGCAATTTCATAGGTAAAGACCTAATATTCATATTAATGTAGTAAAAACCGGTTATTTCAATATTACAAACAGACTCTCCAATTTTATTTATTTGTATAGATATTCTCATGTAAGTGCATGAAGTATTCTTATGAGAATAAAGTTATCCCAATCCAAACCTAAAATTAATTCTTGATTGTTATATAAATTATTATGAGATTATTTTTTATATTATGTGCCATTTAGTTATTTTTTATTTTAGTTTGTTAGGGTTCCGTACCCATAGTGTAAAACGGGACCCTATTACTAAGACTTCGCTGTCTGTCTGTCTGTTCGTCTGTCACCAGGCCGTATCTCACAACAAAAACAAAATAAAATAAATATTTAAGGGATTCCCATACAACAAACGTGAATTTTTTGCTCGTTTTTATATATAGATGATATGGAAACTTCGTGCGCGAGTCCGCCTCGCACTTGGCCGGTTTTTATATTTAATATTATTTAGCAATATAAAGTTCAGACTTAATTGTATACTAAACTAGCTGTGCCCCGCGGTGTTACCCGCGTTAAATTTTATAAATTTTCTTTGCTATAAACCTTACAGAACCCCAGACCTTTCCAACGAATGCAAAACCGTGGAAATCGGTTCGTGCGATCTGGAGTTATAGCGTCAGGAAGGAAAACCCGACTTATTTTTATATAGTAGACTAGCTGTGCCCCGCGGTGTTACCAGCGTTAAATTTTATAAATTTTCATTGCTATAAACCTCACGGAGCCCGAGACCTTTCCAATGAATGCAAAACCGTGGAAATCGGTTCGTGCGTTCTGGAGTTATAGCGTCAGGAAGGAAAACCCGACTTATTTTTATATAGTAGACTAGCTGTGCCCCGCGGTGTTACCCGCGTTAAATTTTATAAATTTTCTTTGCTATAAACCTCACGGAGCCCGAGACCTTTCCAACGAATGCAAAACCGTGGAAATCGGTTCGTGCGTTCTGGATTTATAGCGTCAGGAAGGAAAACCCGACTTATTTTTATATAGTAGATAATTTGTAATATGACATCTCTCAGTCATTTCTGACCTTTTCTCTTCACAGTTGAGTTCCACCCCAGTTAAGATGCAGGTAGAGAGAAAGGACGTTATGTTCTATCTCCCTTTTGGCTACTTACGTAGCTATCATACTAAAGCATAGTTACTCACAGGAATATTTATTACAACTCTCAAAAAGAATCTATACATATAATAAAAGCGTAGGAAAGTCAAAACTGTACATTGAATATTGTTTAAAAGGATACTTGGGGCGTGATCTACAATCAATATCGAAGCCAAAAATATAGGTTTTAGTATTTTTGTCTGTTTGTCTGTATGTATGTCCGGGCTAAACTCAAAAAGTACTGCATTGATTAACTTCAAATTTTGCATGAACATTACTAAGAGGTTGGGTCAACATATCGGCTACATATTACCACCTAAAGGGGAGGAGCTGTGGTAATTTATAAAATTTAACGCTGGTAAAACCGCGGGGGCACAGCTCGTAGGTAATATATTATTATCTAAAGGTCTCAAAAGGTCAGTTCTAGGCTTAATAATATCATGAATATGTAAGTACGGTGGCCTGGCAGCCACGCGTCAAGGAACCCATCCAACCGTATACTTATTAGGGTCGATATGTTTAAGACCAGTCTTGTATAAAGTCCCTGGTGGACTTAAGATTTCATGTAACGGCCGGTGATATATATGTATCAGTTTTTACGGTTACGTAGCCATATGGCAAAAATCGGAACCCTTATAGATCGTCATGTCTGTCTGTCTGTCTGTCCGTCCGTATGACACAGCCACATTTTTCCGAAACTATAAGAGTTGTACTGTTGAAACTTGGTAAGTAGATGTATTCTGTGAACCGCATTTAGATTTTCAGACAAAAATAGAAAAAACAATAAATTTTAGGGTTCCCCATACATAGAACTGAAACTCAATGTTTTTTTCGTCGAACCCACACATGTGGTGTACCTATGAATAGGTCTTCAAAAATGATATTGAGATTTCTAATATCATTTTTTTCTGACCTGAATATTTTGTGCGAGAGACACTTTGAAAGTGGTAAAATGAGTGCCCCTCCCATTGGTTTGTACGAGATCTAGTAAGTCATTTTTTTTAATTCGTCATAAATCTTAAACCGCAATTTACCTTTAATTCAATTAACTCAAATACTTGCTGCTACGGAACCCTCCATCGGCGAGTCCGACTCGCACTTGGCCGCATTTTTTTACATGTGACGTTTACCGTTATCCTAAGGGACTTGTGCCAACGAGCTATGTGCTCAAGACTTCTACAAACTAAGATATCCGCACCAGAGGGCACCACCTTTGGGGTTCGAACCCTGGTTCAAGTTGATTAATGACGTGAATATATATAAGAGGGTCGATTTTAGGGGCGTTTTGTGCAACTGTCGCTTATACGTTAAACGCGAAGATGCAACCTGTTCCTCCGATTGAGGATTCGAGAGGGAATTTCATTGATACGAATGGAAACACGTGATATACACACGGCCACTTATCAAGCTATACATTTCCAATATAAGCTGACCTCTCATTGTATGGAAATCCTATACATCGCGGGACCAGCTTATACTGGAAATGTATAGCTTGATATGTAGCCGTGAGTACTATATAATTAATATTAAGAATTCCTACGGCGTTTTCTAGGACTGTTTCTGACATTATGCGCAATTAATATTTCACATAAATGTAACATTCTAACAGAATTAATTGATTTGAATTTGATGGTGGTCGCGGCGCGTGCGCCGTTAGATCGGATTGTGTACGGTGGCATGAGAGCTTTTAATAACCTTGAATTGTTCTGGGTAAGTCGTGATAGCGTTATCCGGATATAGGGAGTGTATTTATTGGACTGTATAATGTAAATAGTAAAAGTCAACTAAGTAAAGCCATTTTTTGAACGACATAGAGTTGGGTAATAATTGACGATTGTCGTGTCTCAGTTGGTACTAGGTAAGGTACCAATCTCCTGATCCACAGGTTGTGGGTTCGATCCTCGCACAATACAAATATATCTATTTCTCTTGGTCGGATTGTTTTCTGTGAGTTATATCTATATAAATAAAAACCGGCCAAGTGCGAGTCGGACTCGCACATGAACGGTTCCATAGCAGCAAGTATTTCAGCTGACTAAATGAAAGGTAAATTGCGGTTTACGATTTATGACGTATTAAAAAAAAATACTAGATCTCGTCCAAACCAATTTTTGTTGTTAGTTTTCATGGTAATGTACATCATATATTTTTTTTAGTTTTATTATTCTCTTATTTTAGAAGTTACAGGGGGGGGGGGGACACTCATTTTACCAATTTTGAAGTGTCTCTCGCGCAAACTATTCAATTTAGAAAAAAATGATATTAGGAACCTCAATATCATTTTTGAGGACCTATCCATAGATACCCACTAGTAGGGGTACGAAGAAAAAAAAATTTTGAGTTTCAGTTCTTTGTATGGGGAACCCCCAAAATTATTGTTCTTTTTTTAGTTTTATTATAAAATCTTAATGCGGTTCACTGAATACATCTACTTACCAAGTTTCAACTGTATAGCTCTTATAGTTTCGGAAAAAAGTGGCTGTGACATACGGACGGACAGACAGACAGACAGACTTGACGAATCTATAAGGGTTCTGTTTTTTGCCATTTGGCTACGGAACCCTAAAAATGAATCTCGCTAAATCAATTCAACAGGCAAAATCAAACGAAAATTTAGATTTTGCGTTTGAACTTTATGATGAGGAGTATCCGAATCACCCCCATGTATGTTCTACGATTTTGCGTTTATTGATACTTTGAAAATTTATGAGTCCTGAGCTCAAACCCTAATATTGTACTTTCGAATAAATTCTAAGTCAGTTCTGTAATTATTAGAAAAACCATACTTTTGAGGATGTTAGGTTAAACTATGCTAATTAGTTATCACAAAAAACTGAACCAGAAAGGTTCATCAGAACGAGAAAAAATTCGAAAACTGATGTTAGGTGAAATTTAAATTTAAAAAATCATTTAAAAAATTCCATGGCATTCCACGGCATAAAGTATCTAAATTTTGCGTTTTAACGTCAACTCCTCGGCCACTCTGTATTTATTAATTACCGGCTGTGGTAACGTGTAGCTTAATATCATCATAATACCATAGGCTTCCACGCCATCATGCGTAAGCGCTGTGCTTCGATAATGGCACGGGTACGCGGCAGCCCCAGCGCCATTCTGACAGCGGGTGCCAGCCGCTGGGACTCGGTACTGATGGCTCAGTGGATAGGCCTTCACACGAAATCAAGCGCCTGACGTAATTGTACCCTTTACTAACATTAGGCTAAGAACATTGTTACTAACTACTCGTGATCTGTATTTTTGCTAGAACACTGTTACTAAGAAATTTATGGACCAAAGTCTGAAATAAATGTATTTCCGTCCGTAAGGTCCGCAAGTCAGGTGTTACTAGTTACAGCCATATGTTGAACTCGTTACAATGGCCAGCGGACCGTGGTGAACATAACCACGACCTTTGTTGATTGGAGAATATACTACGGCAGACGGCTGTCTTGTATCTATTAAATATTTAATTTAATATTTGTTGTAAAAGACTTAACGCCGACTTCCATACTAATTTTAAAAGTTATGAAACAACTTGATAATAATAACATAGATATAATACACACGCCTGCACACACGCACACGTATATACACACACGGACTCTTTAAGATCAAGTTAAAATAAGATATACCTATGTACGTATCTTCTTTCACTAATATCCCTATCTACTTAACTTATGAAAAAACCTGAATTAACTTGATTAAGTATAATAGTGTTTAGCTTAAATTATTTTATGATATTTAATTAGTTTTAAAGTTGGAGATTTATTATTAATTTTGCTTATCACGCTGCGCTGTAGCAATCTGTTTGGGATTGTATGAGATAGATATTATAAGGTAGCTGAAATTGATGCAGATATTCAAGCGAGATAGCTAACAGGAAATTGCATTCATAATAATTTCCTACCAATCGTCTACAACGTCTGGAATTGGTTCACTGCCCGTGTTATATTATTATTAAACGCAAAAAATATGAAGCCCCGTTCTAATACGATAGTTGGCTGTGATTCTTGTTAGGGTAAGATCGGATAAATTATGGTAGAATATTTTGGAGATATTTTTATGAATATCAGGATCGCGGGTGTATTTCTCAGATTGGCCTCAATATATTGCAGTTATTTGGTACCTTCTGTGTACTTTTACGTACCTCTCTTGAAAATCTGTGTACCTACGCCCGTACAGAGATATTTGAAGTATTAAGTACACCCGCTATCCTGATGTCAGAACCGCGGGTGTACTGTTAAACAGTGTACCAAGTTACATATATTGGTTAAGTACACTTGGTACCTCTTGTGTACCTCATGAAACAGGTATTAAACAAATAAAATACGGTATGCTTCTTGAGAAATTTAATAAATCATTGTTCACTTTTACGTCGTTACTATTTAAAAAAAAAACCCGTAGTAATCGAACCCAGAACCTTCACATTAAGCATATATTATTCCCTTACCGGGAATCGAACCCGGAACAGGGAACATAAACATATATAAACATAAACAGGAAACAAGGAAATATAATGAGCGGTAGTCCTTGCATTTTGCACTAGAGGAATCCAAGTGCCATCGATACAAAAATACTTAACACAATTTTTTTTCTGTTTCGATTCACGGTACAGCCACTTTTGTGCCTACATGTTTAATGCGGGGCTCTGGGTTCGATTCCCGGTATAACCACATAT
Source organism: Pseudoips prasinana (assembly GCA_951640165.1). Classification (NCBI taxonomy): domain Eukaryota; kingdom Metazoa; phylum Arthropoda; class Insecta; order Lepidoptera; family Nolidae; genus Pseudoips; species Pseudoips prasinana. The sequence goes on from OX621254.1 coordinate 16,304,348, forward strand.
GTGCCTACATGTTTAATGTGGTGGTTCTGGGTTCGATTCCCGGTAAGGGAATAATAGTATATGCTTGATACCATACATGTGCCATAGTCAGATACTACAGTAGATACAGAACAATTTAGTAAGGTAAACGTGTAAATAGCGATCTCCAGGTGAATAGACATGCATGCGGACATTTTCATAAGTAAAAGTTGGTTCCCGTCCCTTTTCAACCCGTAACTGTATGCACTTGAGCCAAATATGCTCAGTGAATATACTAAATTCAAATAATTTATTCCAAGGTTTTTAAATTAAGCTTTAAACAACCAGTCAACATCTCCATTCATAATTTCTTAATATCCGACGTCTGCATAATAATATGGTCACAGTAGCTGACCATCTTGCACACGTTGCATAAAAACTTCACGGTGGGTGAATATGGGAGCGGTTGGCAGAACATGAGGTTACTATTGCTGGCTGGCAAGAACGTTAGTTAACTCTTGCGAAGTAATAAGCGTCTATTGTTTTGTCTATGCTTTTCTCTATGGCTCATTTTGGCGCCAATTTGAGATGAAAGTGGGCAATTCTACTTAATTTGCTATTTCATGATGTGGTAATGTGTTATCCAATGGAAAATATTATGGTAATTTTCCTGTTTATAGCAAACAGAAGTTACTTAAGTGGCCTGAACGGGAAAATGGTGAAAGTTATTTGGTTTATTCCCACTTATGTAATTCATGTTTTATACGTCATTTTTATGATGCCTTAGGCTTGCGGGTGAGAGCTTATTTTGGAAATGATGATTTGTTGATAATCCAACGTGTAACATAAAAATCGTGGAAAACGTAAGGACTTACGTTTCTACACTGAACTAATTGAAGAAAAACATCGATCATTATTTTTAATTTGTTTAGTTTCACGGGTGGAATATGGCGCGGCGTTAAGCTACCTATAGGTAGTTTTTACCTCTTTATCTATAAGATGATTAAGAAGGCTCAGAGTCACCCAAAGAGCAATAGAGAGGGCTATGCTCGGAATATCGATATAATCCCCAGGAGAACCAGAGTAGCCGACATAGCCCAAAGAATTGCCAAACTGAAATGGCAGTGGGCAAGGCACATAGCTCGTAGAACCGATGGCCGATGGGGCAGAAAGGTACTCGAGTGGCGACCACGAACCGGAAGACGCAGAGTAGGCAGGCTCCCTTCAAAGTGGACCGACGATCTTGCAAGGGTCGCGGGTAGCCGCTGGATGCGGGTAGCGCAAGACCGGCCACTGTAGGAAATCGTCGAATTGGGGGAGGCCTTTTTCCAGCAGTGGAAGTCTGTCGGCTGATATGATGATGTCTTTTTATATTACACATTGTACTCGTATATCAAAACTGAATTGAAAATAATAAATTATATCATTGTAATAATAAGCTATATTACGACAAAGTGAAGAAGATTGACAAAAGAAGTATACCTGGCCTGTGTGAATGGGACAACCGGAAGGGGAAGACCTCGTCGAACATTCTCTGACCAAATCGGAGACGTTCTTAAGAAAGGGCAGGTCAGAAGTACCCTAAACCGGCGAGCATGTATGAAGAATATAATGACAGTAATCGAGGCAAAAGAGGTCTGCAAAGATCGTGACAAATGGAAATGCGTTGTCTCTGCCTACCCTACCTGTATGTATTACGACAAAGTTTCATCAAAATCCCTTCAATTGTTTTTGCGTGAAAGAGTAACATACATCCATACTCACATACTTTCGTATCTATGTATAAGTCGGATTTATTTATCACCAAAATAAAATGAACTCAAGCTTTGTTTAAATGACTTCGGAAATGCTACGTTCCATAGCGTGCATGGAACTTTGAAATTATTGTCGTGTTAACTGACAATAAATTTCAAAGTTACAAAATTCGTTCAGTAACATTGTAAGACCAATGCTATTTTATGCTTTGCCACATAGTTGACTTAGCTAACTGTTGTTCAACTTTTTATGTACCTACCACTTTAGTTATGTAAAGTAGGTAATTTTTTTTTTATTGGGTCATGGTAGGGTTTTTTTTTTAATATCAGAGCCGACTAACGAGCAAATGGGTCACCTGATGGTAACTGATCACCGCCGCCCATGGACACTCACAACACCAGAGGAGTCGCGGGAGCGTTGCCGGCCTTTAAGAGTCAGCGAACTAGTGTTGCTGACCCTTCCCCCCTCTCTGGCGACCTTACTCATACTCGGAAACACAACATTTAATTATGAATGTTGTTATAAAGGAATGTCTTCTGTAAGGTGGAGGTACTTCGCCAGTCGGGCTGCTCTTTGAGCGAATGAACGATATGCCCGCCTCTCTGTTAAGGTTTTTATCGGACCAAATTTTCTATTTTTACTGATAAGCATTTTTTCTAGTTTCACTTTTAGCTGTATTACCGGGAATTCCCTCGGCCATAGACTAGACTTTTATAGATAGTGTTGTACCTATAAGTTAGCAGTAGCAAAGTGGCAGTGGGTGGTTGCCGCTTGGGCCAAAAGGTCCTTGAGTAGTGACCACAAATTGGAAGACGTAGTGTGGGTAGGTCCCCTACAAGGTGGACCGACACTCTTTCAAGATAACTTACATGGATCCATTCAAATCCTACTAATATTATAAAGGTGAAAGTTTGTGAGTGTATGAGTGTGTGAGTGTGTGACTGTGTATGTTTGTTACTTCTTCACGTCTTAAAGGCTGGAGCGATTTTAATACAATTTTGTATGGAGTTAGTTGATACCCTGGATTAACACATAGGCTGTAATTTATAAAGTTTAATGCGGGTATAACCGCGGGCACAGCTTGTAGAATTATATATATTACACGAACCTCTACAATAGAATAATATCCTGGGACATTATTTACACATGGCCATCTAATCCCAAACTAAGCAGAGCTATACATTTGTTTTGTAAATACAAACATGTATAGATAATTATATCCAGACACAGGACAAACAGACGTGTTCATGCACACAAATATCTGTCCTGTGTAGGAATCGAACCCACGACCTGCGGCGTGAATTGCAAGTATTTACCAACAATGCCAACCCGCCGAGGTCGATAACCATATCGAGGCCGTAAAGTAGTACATTTTTTTTTTTTTTTTTTTTTTTATTTAATAGATTTTGTACACACAGAAATAATAAAAGTAAATTAAATGGAGAAGAAAAAGGTGCTGCTTATTTCAAAATAAATTTCTTCCAGCAGACCCGCGAGAGGAGATATTAAAGTACAATAGGCATGTGCGTAGGTTTATATATAATATCATTACATAAACTACATACTAAAATACACAGATACTTATAATGTGGCAACCATATGCTTAAACTACATATACACAAATATATACATATCATATTGGTCAAGTTTCAAATCCTTATCGATATACTCTCTGCCAATAACAACAGACTAATAGGGTAATATAACTAAATCGCGTGATATCCAACTGTTGTCATTGGCTGCATGAAATACCGAAAATGACTCTATTCGATTCGCGTGGCCGTTGGTAAAATCCTCTGTACCTACTTACTTCTATGAATATACACAAAAAATATGAAAGTATGACGACTACATTGGTTTACGTAGTTAAGAGAAATTTTGAAATAATAGGTAGTATTTATAACCTAGACGGGCTCTACCGGCTAAGTCGCTGAACATCGTTTTCGTGAATGGCGTTCAAATAAATAAAGGTTAAAAATGACTTAATCATTCGTTAAATTGGCTTTATCGTTGACATTTGATTCCGGACCATTTATGACGTCACATGTGGTCATGGAAGCCGATTTAACGATTGATTAAGTCATTTTTTACCTTTATTTATTTCAACGCCATTCACGAAAACGATGTTTGACTTAGCCGGTAGAGCCCCAGATATAAGATATATATAATTCGGTCAATTGCTGGCTATTTACACGAGATCATTGCATTGCCTTAGCAAATTGGCAACTATAGGTAAGGTAGTCATGGCGTGTCAAAATTGCGGCATTAGGATAATTCTTAGGGTACCATACCCAAAGGGTAAAACGGGATCGTATTACTAAGACCCCGCTGTCTGTCTGACGTCTGTCACCAGGTCGTATCTCAAGAACCGTGATAGCTAGACATTTGAAATTTCTTTTGTCGCTATAACAACAAAATACTAAAAAACGAAATAAAATAAATATTTAAGGGAGCTCCGATACAACGACGATTTGTGATATTTTTACTCGTTTTGCGGCAACTCACCTCGGCGGCATCTGTGATAATTTCAACTGTTTAACTATCAAAGTTCATATTGGACAGCGGGGTTTTAGTAATAGGGTCCCATTTTAAAGCTTTGGGAATGGACACCTGAAATAGTAATATTAAATATTTTTTGTGAATATTTTAGGTACAGACGCCAGCGTCTGTACCTAAAATATTCACATGTTTCACATTCAATTTAACAGTTTGGGATAGCTGGATGTGCTGGCACATCCAGCTATCCCAAACTGAATATTTTAGGTACAGACGCTGGCGTCTGTACCTAAAATATTCACATGTTTCACATTCAATTTAACAGTTTGGGATAGCTGGATGTGCTGGCACATCCAGCTATCCCAAACTGTTAAATTTCTTTTATGGATTTTCAACTGTATCACATAAGCATAAGGTTCACTTTCAATTGGAGAAATTTGACAGATTGGGGTAGCTGGATGTGCTGACGTCTATATAAGAAATATAATAATAAATAATAATGTGCATATTAGTTAAACATAGCCTGTAATTAATGTCTACTGACAAAAGAACAATGACAATTATATCTAGTCCTAATCATACCAGTCTATGCTCCACCACCAAGTCTATACTCTATGGGACAGGTCAGAAGTGTGAGGGACGTATGATGCTTAAGATTAACCATAGACTACGGTAATGGCTTAACATTAAGCGGCCGGTATGCCTGCTGTTGGCTCGGTTATATAAAAAACTAGCTGTGCCCCGCGGTTTTCCCCGCGTTGAATTATAGCCTATGTGTTAATCCAGGGTGTCAGCTAACTCCATACCGAATATTATTAAAATCGCTCCAGCCGTTTAGCCGTGAAAAGTAACAAACATACACACTCACAATCTTTCGCCTTTATAATATTAGTGTGATAATTATGTTGATCCATTTATTGAGCTAATAGGTATTTTGCTTGATTGTCATCTTGTTAAATTACAAAGATTATGTGTAAGTCTGATGTGATTAGTTGTCTTAGCTCTATAATTAAATGTTGTGCACTGCAATTGCGCTTATCACTTAACAGCGTTGTCCGTGTTTTTACAAATCACTTTACACATGCACTTCAACTTGCTTTTGCTACTTAACTAAGTGTATTGGAATATTAACTACTTTAAGAGCTCCGTCACACTAGCCGTTAGTAGCATAGGCGTAAATATCAAGCTAAATACAAACTAGTACCAACGGAACAAAAGAAACCATAATGGAGAGGCCCTTTATGAAGTTTTATATCTATTTAAAGTAATCATTTTGAACTACATTGTGTTAATATTTTTGTATTTCTTAAAAAGATAACGCCCGTGCTTGGGAAATTAATCCATGTCACGGTTTATTTTACAAACACAAGATTCAGAACAACTACTTATGGGTCCTTCAAATAGTTTTTCTATGCGAAAATCCAACACCCGACACGAAGTGGGAGAAGACTGTCTTAACCGCAATGTATAAAGTAAACAGAAATAACTCTTCTTCAAGTCTTACTTTACAATAAGGCTTATATAATATTCATTGTATGAAAAATACGCAAGTGACGACACACATTTGAGAAATTTGTCGCTTCAATAAAGGTTTGTTATTACTACCACGACTGAACGTGACGCTTAGATAGTGATGTGACGCGTATATGTACGTCACATACCTATCATGTTGTTGAGCTTTTGCGCTGTACTACGTTTATCGATCGCTTAAGCTGGAGAAAGGCTAGTGTACCGGGACACTTACAGCGTGCGTGTGGTCGGTCGGTCCACGCTTCACCATATTATTAGCGAACTATTCAATCTCGTACCAAGTTCATCGCACCCACAGATCTTTCGTGCAGACGAGCTAACTATTTGTAAAGTACAGTAATTGCGTGATATTCGGTATTCAGAGGCACCGCGCTCGTGATCCAATTTAAAGTCACAAAATGAGAGCTTCCAGATAATATCGTTTTAAGTTTTTTTGAAGTTAGAAGTGAATGAAGGTATTATCAGGTCGAATTTAGGCCATGGCGAAAAATGTCAATAATAATACTAATCCAGGGACATTATTTTACATACGTCATCTAATCCCACACTAAGCAAAGGTTGTATTATGTAAACCAGATAACTGATATACTACATATAATACTTTTCTTTTGTAAATACATACTTATATGATAACTAGCTGTGCCCGCGACTTCCTCCGCGTGTTAATTAGATTATTTAGTTTTTTTTTGTAAAAAAAATACTTTTTCTAAAATAAAAGTAGCCTAAGTTACTCCTTATTACATCAGCTAACTGCCAAAAAAAGTCCCGTCAAAATCGGTCCAGCCATTTCAGAGATTAGCCGGAACAAACAGACAGACAGACAGACAAAAATTGTAAAAAAATATATTTTGGGGTATGTACCGTATAAATATTCATATTTATGTAGTAAAAAGCGGTTATTTCAATATTACAAACAGACACTCCAATTTTATTTATTTGTATAGATTACATCTAGACTCAGGACAAACAGACATGTTCATGCACACAAATATCTGTCCTGGGTGGGAATCGAACTCACGACCTCCGGCATGAAAAGGAAGCATTTGCCAACAATGCCCACAGGCCATGGTTAATGAAGACTAGCCATCTGCGCGGAACATATTATAGTGCACAAGCGTATGCACACCTAGTTGATAGTGCTCCTGCCTACGAAGCTGGTGGTCCTGGGTTCGAATCCCGGTAAGTGCAAATATTTGTGTGATGAGCACGAATATTTGTTTCTGAGTCATGGATGTTTTCTATGTACTTAAGTATTTATCTATCTATATAAGTATGTATATTGTCGCCTGGTACCCATACTACAAGCTTTGCTTAGTTTGGGGCTAGGATGATCTGTGTGACATTGTCCCTAGATATTATTATTTCCTATTCTATCACTCTCATATTTCATAATCCAAGGGGGTGAAGGTCGCATGCTTAGAAATAAACGCGTATTCTAAAAGTGAAGAAAACTCAGCTCACTTGCTGGCATAATCTAATTATCCAGCCCCGTTCAGGTCTGGGTCTGGCCCAAAGCGGTTCTATTGTATTTTAGGCCCAGTATGTCCGCCTTTAACCATTCCTCATCATAATATCAGCCGAAAGAGACCCAATGATGGACATAGGCCTGCATCTTGCGCTACCTGCATCCTGCGGCTTCAATCGAACCTTCTTGTAAGATCATCGATCCTTGTAGGGCGCCTACTCACACTGAAAGTTCCGGTTCGTGATCGCCACTCAAGAACTTTTCTACACCAGTGGCCGTCAGTTCTACGAGCTATGTGCACCGCCCACTGTCACCTTAGCTTATTTTCGGTCTATGTCGGTTACTTTGGTTCGCTTGCGGGAAATTTCCAGCATTCTTCTCCATTACTCTCTGGGTGACTTTGAGCCATCTTAACCACGTGGTTTAAGCCTTTATAGTGCGTATATCAAGCTTGGAGACGTATACTGGTTTCCATATGTTCCACATTCGACTGCACGTGTGACGCAGCGGCTTAGACAGTCGCCTCTCCGCTTGTGACCCATAAATAGTTGTTCTTAGTCTGGATTTAATTTGTGTCCGTCTATTATATGTTTGTAAAGTACCCCGCGACACAGGGATTAAATTAACTAATGCGGATGTTTTCATTAAAAAAAATTGTATCAATCAAACTGAAAAAAAAAAACAATTGACAAAATAAAAACCGTTCACTATAAAAGTACTTATTAGTTACGTACGTACCTAAAGCAGTATTGCTTTTGTCAAGTAAATACTAAATATATATCACACCGAGCCGACACAATGCAACATCTCAATAATAGTCTGGATCAACGCACGTCCATTCATTCGTTTCATTCACCATTCATTCGTAATCTTCTTAACAATACAGAGGTCACGCTTCAATGCCCGGGACCTGAGAAACTCGAGACTGATCCTTTAAAAAGGATTCGTGTCAATGAAGCGACTGGTCACACCGCCTTGTACACACGGCTACATATCAAGCTATACATTTCCAATATAAGCTGACCTCTCATTGTATGGAACTCCTATACAACGCGAGATCAGCTTATACTGGAAATGTATAGTTTGATATGTAGCCGTGTGTACTAAGTCGTAGATATATTCAATATATAGGAACATATAGATCGGCCGGCAGTTCACATGTACAATTTGCTCTTCATTAAAACAAAATAACGATATAATTCGACAAGCGGATGGGCATGATTGGTAAATATTTGTTAATCTAATGGCACGGACGGAACCCTTAGTCCACGGGTCCGACTCGCACTTGGCCGTTTTTTCACACGTTTTTATGACCGTTAAAAAGGAAGCAATTAAAAAATGATAATATGAAGTACCCTACTAGCGAAGAAGTCTAGATCTCTAGAATCTCGTCTAGAATTCCCGTAGTTCTTTTGTAGCTGTGAGTTATCGTAGAATGATAGGATAACATCACATTTAAAACAATAGGTAAGTTCAGTTAATAGAGAGGGAAAGTAAAGCAAAGTACCTTCTATGAAATTATTTTATTCCAATCACTAACACCATTCACAGTAGAAAAAAAAACAAATCATCTACACAAGAAACCGTGTTATATTCCACATAGGTACAGCCGCCAGCACATTCAGCTATCCCAATCTGTCAAATTTCTTTTATAGATTTTCAACTTTTGCGACATAAGCATAAGGTTCACTTTCAATTGGGGAAATTTGACAGACTGGGGTAGCTTGATGTGCTGGTGTCTGTACATTATATAACCCAGTTAAATTAAGTATATCGATCTACAAAATTGTCATTATAATTATATAATGTAAATATTTATGTAATTACATTCTGTTCACACCAAAAACAATAGTGGAAAAAATCTTACGGATCTTTTCTGTGCGGTTTCGATTTCTAATGTAATTTAACATAACTTAAATAAAAAAAAAAATGTTGGCATATAATAGTGCATTTTTAACTGCCAATGATATATTGAATTCGCATTGAAACGCGAAATAATTATATTTATGGTCTCGATAGATACATTTATAACATGGCGGGATAAAAAGAAATCTGACAACAAATTCTGCATGCAAAGAAAAGACTTTTAGAAACTGCCACGGAGGGCCAATACCATTTGCACATTTATACAAACAACAATACTAAAATTTATAAAAGGTTACAACCTAGCAATTATTATCTATGGTTAGCTCGGTATAGATATCTAATTTTCTGACTGTACATTATAGACAAAGACCAAAGACAAAGACTGTTAACACGTTCACAGACATTGATCCGATTTCCGTACGGTTTCCCATGACAGTCAACTAGATTGTATGAAAATTACTGGCAATCATTCAATGCCATAAAATATAATTTTGAATTGAAATTGGAACGGTTTATTTCTAGTGATATTGCATCTGTGCTAACCGTGGCGCGGTGCATATATGTTTCCTTGAGAACGGTGTCACCAGTCACGATTTTAAAAGGGTCTAGTCAAAGCTTTTACACTATAAAATTGGTTATCTTCCTGCTAATTACCTATACAAGAAAATGGAGAGGACGGTTCGCTCCGATTATAACTTATAAAATAAACTAATTTTAACAATATCATTGCGTTCCTTTATAACGTAGTTCTAATGAAAAATATTTAGTTTTGCCGCGTAATGCTGAGGGAAATTTTATTAAACGTCACATTAGAACATGTTGACAGATTATATGCTCCGTAAATCAGTTTTATGTAAGCCTTGTCTTTTTCATACGAACGATAATAGAAAGGGATGTAAAGACATGTAAATTAGTTTAGCCGTTTAAAATAGAAAATCGCAATAATGTCAGGACTTTTAAATTAAAATTATGAATGGAGCAGTTTGTTTGGAAGATTCTTGTCATGATTTATTATTAGGTATTTTTGAGAGGCTCTTTTTGAATGTCTATTAAAAATGGTGGCCGTATTTTATGTTCGCCCATGGAATTGTTTATACAAGAGGAAAAGGTAAAATATGTTAATTGGTTGCCAATTTTCTTATTAAAACAAGATGCTAGATGTTGTAGACATAGTTGATACCGATTATAGTAAGTTTTATAGTGATTTTTGTGCGTAGGCAGCATATATATTAGTTACTACTTTTTAGTCGATTAAGAGTGAGAGACCGTTAGAATTGGAAATAAAATAATCTTTATTTAGTATGTGTCTTAAAATTTTAATAATATGTTATTGTATAAGTATTTTAAACTTTTTTATTTAACCGGAATCCGGAATGGTGTTAGGCAGGGAATCTTAAAGATCTCGTATCGTTCGTAGCTTAACCCAGAGTGCCTACCCCGGATTGGTAGAGGCTGATTCGAGACCCGCCGGACAATAAAATTTATATTTTTGCATTTTTGAGATTGGATTTGCGCTTTCCATGGCGAATAATGCTATACAATTAAAAATTAATAACAACAAGTAGTTAACTAAATTCACTTTTCTACCTGAACCCTATTTTACAATTTTACTTCTTTATAGGTGGATTTTTAACCTCTACTAGCTGTGCCCCGCGGTTTTACCCGCGTTAAACTTTATAAATGATCACAGCTCCTCCCCCGTAGGTGATAGCGTGATAATATGTAGCCTATATGTTGACCCGACCTCTTAGTAATATTCATGCCAAATTTTAAGTAAATCCATGCAGTACCTACTTTTTGAGTTTATTCCGGACATACATACAGATAAACAGACAAAAATTCTAAAAACTATATTTTTGGCTTCGATATCGAATGTAGATGACGCCCCAAGTATTCTTACAAAAAAAATCAATATACGGTTTTGACTTTCTTACGATTTTATTATATGTATAGATTCTAATTAGGTACCTACATTGTTCCATCATTGTTTATCTACCACTATAACGTTCCAGTCTTAACTTATTTAAAATAGTCTGTTAGTGGCTGGCAGTGACTGAAAATAATTTAAAATTAAAAAAATCCTGATATTGTATGATATTCGCAAAATCTAGTCACAATCCTGAGAAGAGTCCAACAATCTTGAAATTTCGGGACAAATTCTGAGATATGGTAACCCTCAATAGGAAGAAATGTAATGACATTTGAAACAGATTAATCGATTAAAATACAACATCTCTTGTTTATTACCTAATCGACTATATTATTATGATCCTGAGGGTATTTAATTTTTGTGGATTTAGCAAACCGTTGCGTTGTTTTAAGTTATATTTATACTCGTCACCAGTCGACAGTCGCGTCGCCGCTTCGTGTCCCGGGTTCGATTCCCGCGCCGGACAACTACTTGTGTGATCCATAAATAGTTGTTTTGAGTCTGGATGTAATTTGTGTCCGTGTGTTATATGTATGTTTGTAAATTATCCCACGACACAGGGATTGCATAGATTACCTAGTGCGGGCGTATTTTTTTAACTAAAAGTAAGTTGTCATTGTCTGTAGGTTAATGTAATATTAATCGATTACAATGCAATAATTCACAATAAAATACTGCAGTTTATCGGACTCTGTCCTTGCCAATTGATACTAAGTACCAAAGTCCTCGACAATTTAGCGACCATTAAAACCACAGGCATGGTGCGTGACTGAGCGATTTGTTTAACTAAGCATTACTTGAGTCAATATGAACTATAACTATAAAGAGTTATTAAGAGTTAGATCTATAATATGCAGTTGGACTAACATTGTGATTTCTTTTGTGCGAATTATTAAGTCTACGTTATTATGGCACTGTTGTTCTAGTGGTTAGCGACCCTGACTGCTTAGCTAAAGAACATGAGTTCGAACCCCACCCAGGAAAAACCTTTGTCTGATGAGCGCGATTATTTGTTCTGAGTCTGGGTTTAGAACATTGACCTATATGTATTCTACTAGACGCGCAATCCCATATTGAGAATTTGCTCACTCAGTTGCAGCGCCCGCGCTGCAACACAGTGAGCAATTTTGGCCGCCGCGCCCGCGCCCCTCACCTGGCGCACAGCCGGACTGGGACAGAATTTTTATTAGAAACTGCCTGTCTAGTTATACATATAAGTCAATGGTTTAGAAATATATATGTTTATCAGTTGTCTGTTTGCCATAGGCTCTGCCTAGTTTTGGATCAGATGGCAGTATGTTAGCTGTCCCTAGATATTTATTATTATTATTTAAATCGGTATATTTTGTATGCTGTTCTTGTATATATAAACCTATTTTTATTGGCGCAATTTCGATGTTCCACATCTGCTGGGCATGCCGACATGGCCACGATTAAATTTATCCATGGTCAAGTTGGGCTGATAGGTGTTCACGTATGTAGGGTCGCCGGCACGCATGTAATCCCTGCTAAATAGCAGGACCACGAATCAAAAGACGTGACGTGGGCAGGTCCCCTTAAAATTGACCTAAACTCTTGCAGCGGGAAGCTGCCATTTAGGAGATCCTTTGGACAGGCCTTCGCCCAGCAGTGAACATCTTTCAGCTGACATTATGAGTACCTAATTTGCCTGTAATTACCAATTGTTTAAATAGTATAAGTGAAAACTTGTAATTGGCTTTTACTTAAACATATAACCTTATTAGTATTTAATTAATTAGCTGTAAGTTATTTAATTAAAAAGAAAAAAAAACTTGTGTGTACTTATGTACACGCGTTAGAAGTTATACTTCTTAATATACAACTTGAACATAGTTATCAATTTTCATACCACTTAGAACTAACTTCATGCTGTTATTTTTACGATGCGCGCGCATCGTAAAAATTCACTCTCATACCACCTAGAACTAACTTCATGCTGTTAAATTTTTTGGTGTCGGTGTGCGCGCGCATCGTAAAAATTCACTCTCATCATTTTTCTCCATCGCGCCAAAAGAAGTATAACTTCAAAAAATTTTTTTAGTCATTGCAACAAGCCTAAAAAAGCTAGGCTTTACACGGTCCATAAGTCTAGAAACCGTAAACAATATATAATATAAGACAAGGTTGATAGTAGGTAGGTGTCAAATACAGTGATCGCACGAACTACATAATTATAATGACACTATTTGCCATCTATCATAGATATTGACGTGCCATATCAAGTGCGCCGCGTAGCAGATTACTTTGGCGATTTTTCATGTCATTATAATCTCATTGGGAACCATCTTTATCAGCAGAGATCGCGTTTATTCTAATACCCGATTGCCCATTGCTTAACGATACTGACCCACTTTCTGTCTCATTCTATTGTTTTGTTTTGCTTATATAGAAGACCATAGACACATGTTTCAATTTCTTTGTAGTAGTTTGTAGAGGTGAGAATAAACAGAGACGTCCATGGAAAAGTCTAACTCACTTATTTTTTAGGGAGGATTAGTGTATCTATTGGTAAACTTCAACCGGATTTTCAGATATCTAGCTTCCAGTATTGATGGGTTAACTTATACCCATCAATTTCCGGGATTTTAAACGTGTTAATTTAACTACTTAATGATTCACTTTTTAATTTATTGACTTAATTTAACTATCGCCACTTTTGTGCCGGTTAAATTGTCCATAAGAAAAATGAAATACGTGAATTTCAATTTAAAAATAATGCAATAGGGTGTAGGTATATTTGTACTTGTGTTTTGAGATATTTGTACTATTTACAAGATGAATTCAGCTTTACGTGCTCTGTTCCGTTCACTCTCATTGTTTATGTAGAACACGCAACTAGTGTAGTCTATAGAAAGAATCGAAGTCCATAGTACGAACGATGACAAACCTAATGGCTAATGGTATATGCGGTGTCTAAATATTACTCGCATAAGTCTGTGGTATTGACAATAATAGGGCTGTTATTTCGCTTGTTATTTTTGTCTTGCGAGTTGTAAAGGCGCCTTTTGTCGTTTCATGTCTTGTTCTAAGAAATTGTGTTTTTGTATTAGCTGTCTACTTGTCATTTTTTTGTTGGAATAGGAAGTTAGTAGGTCGATGAATGGACATGGAAAGTATTAATTTTAACCCAAATATTACGAAGATCATAGCTAGATGCTCTCACCAGTCCGTAAACAATCGGTGAGGTGAAGCAACTAGGCTGGCGTTCAGTCCTTAGATGAGTGACAACCGAAGTGGTTTAATTTCTGAGCGTTACGCGAGCGAGAGGGCACGTTAAGCTGTCGGTCCCGGTTGTAGTCATTAGACAACAGTCTTTAGTCGTCGCTCAGAGACATATTGGCTGGCTTGAGTAACTCTGACACTAGGGTAAGCACTGCCCATACGATAAGTAAGTGGTAGTACTACGAAGATCAGGATACATCAGTACGCCATCCTTTATAAAGTGTGGTCGTAGCAAATGTATTAATTCAAGTCTCTACGTCTAACCTTTTTTTTTTTTTATTTGCCCGGATGGAAAATCCTGCATGGATGTCCTCCGCCTTAGGGGAGGCGGAGGGGTCTGTCAGACTCCTACTGACTAAAAACCACCCCGGTCTTCCATCTCACACCTGCGCCGGGGGTAGCGGGAACATACGATACTTCCGCAACCCCCGGCTCTACGTCTAACCTAACCTAACCTTTTTTGTTATTTTGGTAAGGCTGTCTATGTATGTCCCCGGAAAAAGTCAGACTCGCATTAACAAAACCGAACCTGCCGTAGACTTCGTAGTGACGCGGGTATGGTGCGTCGGTGCCCCTTGATGCACCATATCCCAGTTGGTCGGGACACGTAGGTACTGGTAGTTCCCTAGTTTGTCCTTTTTTAAATTGTTACTTGTCCCAATCTTTGGACTAGTTAATTTTGTTGTTTAATAGATAGTAACCTGATATTCTGAAAAACCTTTACATTCTGTGCAGATATGTATACAACGTGTAACTTAATTAACGCACGTCCTGAAAATAGTTAGTTCAGAATCGTTTACTGAATCGATTTATATCATTGTTAAGTAATTTTTTATTCCAAAATAATTAAAACTACGGCAATTATTGTCATCTTCTTTTTTGTCTATTGTATTATTGTCATTGTCATAATCTTGTACAGTCAAAACAAATTGAAATGTACCGTAAGTCAAAGTAATAAGACTTTTAAAATCGCAGTTTTATTTGTATTCATATAAATTCCATCATTTAATATAAAATAAAGAAAAATAAACTTTAATCCAAGAAACTAATTTAGTACATAACAATGCATATACATGTTAAATAAAAAATTCAGTGTATGTATTAGCATAGCGTATATTCATAATTAATTGGGTTTTGCTCTTATTACAACACAATACAGTTCAAAATAAGGTGGTAACTATTATACCATCATCCAATTAAGGGTTCCAGGTAATTTAGTCATTAATTAGTCGCTGAATGCGCAAGACCGGCAATTGTAGAGATCTTTTGGGAAGGCCTTAGTTCATTAGTGGACGTTTTTCTGCTGATATGATGATTATGATGAGTCAATAAACTAACTAGGTATATTGTTTTTGGAACGAAGTTCCTTATCGCGCGTTGTGAAAGGGGGCTAGACGGAAAAAAATCTTACGAAAAGTTGTCACGACACTTTTTGCAGCTGTGCGGCGTGCGGATGTTTCTCTGTCTGTCTCTCTCTCTCTCTCTCTTATAGAAAGCAAGCCGGAAATTTATTTTCTATTTCGCATTGAACAGTGTGGTGTCACATGTACATAACAAATAATAAGAAATAATTTCGTTCCATCCGGGTGTCCCTTGACACCTCTCAAGTTTTTTTTTTTATTATGATTATGAACTTCTCCGCTTATCCCCTTTTCGGAAACTGTCTAGTTCAAGGTTTTCAATACTACGTATTTTAGGTTCTATTTAACAATAAAATTCGGTACTCTTGTACAATACTGACCGTGATCTTCATTTCACGACTAATACATGCATAACAGTTAACAAAACATCAATCAGCTACCCAAATCTGTCAAATTTCTTTTATTGATTTTCAACTTTATCACAAAAGTATAAGGTTCACTTTCAATTGGGGAAATTAGACAGATTGTGGTAGATTGATGTGCTGGCGTCTGTATGTTGAAGATAGTACACTGTAACTACCTGTGTGTCGATGGCTGTACCGCAAGTTCCTTATAACGAATGAAAGGTTGAGGCGTAAAGTAATGTATCACAAAAAGTTTTCGATTCGTGGGTGCAATAAACGTGACCACAATCTAAACGCAAAAAATGGAGAAAATGGACAACAGAATCAAAGATGGTGGCAAAAAAGCGCGGGAAGAGAAATGTTGGTGTGTTTATGTTAAATTGCTTGGTACTTACGTGTTGGGTTGTGTACTTTATAAGGGTTAGCAGATTTGTGAAAGCTGACGTACTGATAAATAAATAAATATCTTGGGACAACTCACACTCTGCAATCTTCTCCCAAACTAGGCATAGCCTGTAATATATTTCGAAATACATACATACCTATTCTATACAATATATTATAGATAAATTACACTTAGACGCAGAACAAATAATATGCCCATCACATAAATGGTCCCGGTCCTCTATTTATGGTCTGTTTCATTTTTTTTAAGACAACGCCTGCACTAGGTAAATTAGAACCTGTGTTGCGGGGTAGTAATATATAATTGACGGACACAAAGTACCGGGTGCGCCAGAGAAACTTACTTATTTGAAAGGTCAATAAAAAAAAAGTACTTCAGTTATTGTTTTAAAATTTTTTTTATTTGAGAATACAATATCCCAATTTTTTTTTTATGCAGTCTTAAAAATGACATCGGATAAATGGCGACCCCCATTGCGCATACACTGATGAAGTCGATTTTTGAAATTCGTATCCACTCTTCGCAGCATATCAATCGGTATGTTGGCAATGGCGTCGCGAATGTTGTTCTTGAGGTGTGCTATGGTCCGTGGTCGATCGACATAAACCAGGGATTTCAAATAACCCCATAAAAAGAAATCGCATGGAGTCAAATCTGGAGAGCGTGCCGGCCATTGGAGATCGCCTCTGAGAGAGATGAGGCGGTCGGGGAAATGTTGACGCTCTATGCTGCGAAGAGTGGATACGAATTACAAAAATCGACTTCATCAGTGTATGCGCAATGGGGGTCGCCATTTATCCGATGTCATTTTTAAGACTGCATAAAAAAAAAATTGGGATATTGTATTCTCAAATAAAAAAAAATTTAAAACAATAACTGAAGTACTTTTTTTTTTATTGACCTTTCAAATAAGTAAGTTTCTCTGGCGCACCCTGTACTTCCAGACTCAGAACAACTATTTATGGGTCACACATATAGATGTATTGCGTGAGAACCGAACCCGGGACATAAAGTGGCTTCGCGAATGTCTTGACCGCTGCACCACCCGTGCACGTGTAATCTAATATAAAAAATGTATGTTTATTCTATAAGAAGGCGCGTAGCCCTATATCTATGTCTACTAACTTAAGTATTTTTCTCTTCGCAGGTAATCTATGAAGGTCTGCTTGCTGGTTATTGGGAACTGATGGTGAGTAGTGGCTCCACCTGACTCAGCTCTGGCGAGGTCCATCAAAGCCTTTCTCGTTCCATGAACAGCTCGCCTGGGGAAGTATCTTTAATTTGCACAGTACGCAGCAGGTAATGTAAGTAGTTTCTACCATTATTGTGTAAGCGGCGGTAGGATAACCAACGTGACTGATACCACATTTGTGGCTACGGTAAGCGCTTGCTGTTAGGTTTTCCAAATTATTCGTTTCCGACTTGGTAAAAAATACTTGTAAGGCTCATCAAAAATAACTCATAAAAAGCAAAGTTTTCTGGTGACCTGTACAGGTTTTTTTTTTAAACCTACTTCAGGCACCAGGCTCTCACAAAGTTGGGGCTAGTTGGAAAAATGCTTTGTTTGTTGAAACGTAACTACCTATGTATTAAGTAAAGCCATTTGTGATGAGATACTAAATGGATATTTTATTTAAAAAAAACCAAACTTGTCCAAAACTTGACAATGCTCTGTAGAAGAATTGCTGATGTAGGAGAAAAAACTCCACGGAAGGAATGGGAGTCGACGTTGCTACCTAACTTAAACGAACATCTCTTTGAGGAAGAAATTACTGGGGTTATCGGAATCGGAAGAGAGAGAGAGAGAATTTAGAGAAACGAAGGAGACACAATATACTTGATTATATATTATACCCCCGTGCCTCGCAGAGCACGTATAGCCGTCGGTCCTGTACCTTATCTCTTTCTGGTCTTCGTCATTTAATAGAAAGTGCTCCTGTGTTTGCGCACACTCTTGTGCACTATAATATGTCCCGCGCAGATTATTATCTCTATTGAGACTAGCGGCCGGCCGTGACCGAAATTGGGCTAGGAAGACATTATTATTATATTGTGGAAATTACATTGATTCCAAGTAGGTATATACAGACGCCAGCACATCCAGCTACCCCAATCAGTCAAATTTCTTTTATAGTTTTTCAACTTTATCACGAAAGCATAAGGTTCACTTTCAATTGAGGCAGCTTGATGTGCTGGCGTCTGTATATTCCGATTCATGTCACTTTTGGTTCAATTTATCTCGTTTCGCTTCAAAAAGTGCAAAGGTTACTTATTCAGTATGGAGAGCACATTGGCATGGGCCACATTATGTCACTTCCTTCCTCGTCCTTAGGGTAATCTACTTCATTTCAAAAGGCAATACCCCCCATAGGGAGGATCTATCGCTTGCTACGTGTATCCATATTTATGAGCTTCTGCCTACGACTTTGTAGCTAGGAGTGTTGTATGTTTAAGAAAATGGTGATTTTATTTTTAAAGACAGATCCCGCATTAGGGATCATTTTTAATCCCTGTGTCGCGGGGTACTTTACAAACATATAATAGACGGATGCAAATTACATCCAGACTCAGAACAACTATTTATGGGTCACACAAATAGTTATCTGACGCAGGACGCGAACCCGCGACAGTGGCGAGGCGACTGTCTAAGCCACTGCGACATACGTATAGTCGAATTATTTACTTACTTATCGGATGGGCAGTGGAACCGATGTCAGAGTAGTTCAAGCCGCCCAGTAGGCCTCTGTGATGGCTTAACGACTATTGTCTAATGGGTACAACCGGGACCGACAGCTTAACGTGCCCTCCGAAGCTCGGAGACGCTCAGAAATTAAACCAGGTTTTGGAGGTCACCCATCTATGGACTGACCGCGGGCCTAGTTGCTTAACCTAGCCTATCACTTACGGACCGGTGAGAGCATCTAGCTATGATATTGAGAATTGATATTTGAAATGTATAAGATTTTTGAAGAAATTTATTTACGCACATTTAACTAAGCGAGTGACCTGGGGAACGCGTGACGAGAGCGTTACGAAAAGTGTGATCAGGCGAAGTGAATGAGAGGGAGATTAGTTAGTAAAAGTAAAAAGAGAGTGAGTTACGTTTCGTATATTACTGTAGGGGCAAGAGCGATGTTCTTTCTCCCTTTCTCTTATAGCCAGTTACGTTTTGTGTATATAAGTTTTACTACAGTCGTGTGATCCATAGCACACTTGTTTTCTATAAAACATAGCGGCTGTCTTACTTTTAAAGCCAATTCGACGATAGCTCCTGCTTTGAAGTTGGTTTAAAATAAATAATTGTTTAAAAAAGCTAAAAAAGAAGCTTTATATAAAATACAACTAAAAAATAGAAAGTAAATTTAAATTGAAAATAGTCTTTAATAAATAATTATATTTCATTGTAAAAAAAAGCATGGGTTGCATGGTGTTAATCGTTATAAATACTTTTCTGACAGAAATGAGTAGAAGAATTATTATTTTTACCCCACGCTTTTTTACAATAATTTTTTTTTTACACTATTTTCAATTATTAAAATTCATTTTCTATTTTTAAGTTAAACTTTCTATAAAAGCGTATTTTTTAGTTTTTTAAAACTATTAATTATTTAACACCAATTCCTGTCTTATCGACTATAGATAAAAAATATATAAATTGGCAAACATCTTATTTTGCAAATTTAATAATGGAATAATCTTATCAAATTAGTGTATTGTCCTCAGTCCTCGACAAATCTACAAAGTTTGAATGAAATCTGACCGTTTAAAGTGGGTAAAAATCGCGTCCAAAGGAGTCAGTTACAAATACAACATGTAACTTAATTAACGTACACCCTGAAAATAGTTTGTTCAGAATCGTTTACTGAATCGATTTATATCATTTTCAATATAGGTAATTTTTTATTCCAAAATAATTAAAGTTACGGAAATTATCGTTATTTTAACCCTGTACAGTCAAAACAAATTGAAATGGACGTAAGTCAAAGTAATAAGACTGTTAAATCGTAGTTTTATTTGTATTCGTACAAATTCCATCATTAAACACAAAATAAAGAAAAATAAACGTGATTCCAAGAAACTAATTTAGTAAATAACAATGCATATACATACATGTTGAATTAAAATTTTAGTGTATGTATTATGATTACAACATAATATTCTAATTGGGGTGTTTGTGCGTTAATTACGTTACATGTTGTATACAAACATATAAGTTAAGCTGTAAAAGATGCCACCCGAAGTAGGTCCAATAGGATGCGACGAAATAATAACACGCGCCGAGTACAGGATAACAGTATATATTTCGAACGGAGTTTACAATTAAGAACTGATTCGCATTAGCCAGTCCCACGGGGTGGAAGCTTATGGCCACTGGATCCTGGACTTTTAACAAAAATATAACAGTTCGTCACAGAGAACTTCAATTTACTGGATCCTAAACTATACGAGTCCCAAAGTAGTCCCATGAATGAAGTGGAGACTAATTAGAAGAAGCACGTATGTCTAGGTATGGTTTCCAAGACAATAATAATAATTTCGGTCGGGGAGGTCATCTATCGCCGGAGAATCTCTATAGCGCCATTCAGCTTTTTAGCGCTCGCCGTAGAACGCCATCTATTGACGGACGTAGGAACTATTAGAGTTAATAGATGTGGTTCACTTCGTGGATTGATTTTTGGTGTGTTACAAAGCTAATATAAATCGTGTACTAAAAGTTATGTACTAACACACTCCTGTTAGTAGTCTAGTCTAACATATAGCTTTATCTAGCTTTGTATATACTTTGATACGTTATTTATACCCGGGGCATCGACCTTCCTTAACGTATCTTACCTACGTCTAATTCAGGGCAACTATCTAAACTTAGAGCTTCTATGTAGCCTGGAAACATAAATAATTCATAAGACGGGCCGTTTGGCGTGGTTGGTAGATAATTGTCTTTAAGCCGCAGATCGTGGGTTCGATTCCCACTCAGGATAGATATTTGTGGGCATGAAGTGTGTTACTTGCCAAGATATTTATTGATTTATACTTAGGTCGTAAGAAATTATAGAATGAATGTTATTATGGCTAAAAGCGATCGCTTCCATGCAAACGATGAATGGACTAGAACTTTAAGTGAACAGGGGCTCTACCGGCTAAGTCGCCGAGCATCGATTTATTAAATACCGTTCAAATAAATAAAGGTTAAAAATAACTAAATCAATCGTTAAATCGTTAATAAACATTGACAATCGATTCCGGACCATTGATCACGTCACATGTGCTCATGGAAACCGATTTAACGATTGATTAAGTCATTTTTAACGTTTATTTATTTGAACATCCATAAATATCCCGATGTTCGGCGACTTAGCCGGTAGCCCCCAGGATATATATTTGTGGGCATGGACATGTCTGTTTGACCTGAATCTGGGTGTAAATTTATCTATTTAAGAATGTATTTACAAGAGAAATGTAGTACCTATATCAGTTATCTGGTTTTCATAGTACAAGCTCTGCTTAGTTTGAGATCAGCTGGCCGTGTGTGATGTCCCAGGAACTGGGCACCGAGGTAATGTCCTCAATGAAGTTCTTTAAATATTTTTTACAAATTTTAACTTGCCTTTTGTTAACAGCCAGTAAAGAAACACTACAGTTTTTATTGGATACCAATGACATATGACGTTGACTGGCTTATTGGTCTATTGGTTAGTTGTCTTCTAAGCTAGAGGTCGTGGGTTCGATCCCCACCAAGGACAAATCTTTGTGTAATGATAAGCACAGTTATTTATTCTCTCTCTGGGTGAAATTTTTCTATAATATGTACGTATGTATGTATTTAGAAATGTATAAGTATGTTCATCAGTTGTCTGGCAGTGTGTTACTTACCAAGATATTTATTGATTTATACTTAGTTCGTAAGAAATTATATAAAGCATGGTAATAGTATAAATGGCGGCGTTATCGCTAAGAGCGATCGCTTACAAGCAAGCGATGAATGGACTAGAACTGTAAATGAACAGAAAGTTACTTCTTGTTAAGTTATGTAGTGACCACAGAAATTAACATGTATTATATTTGTCTAGGCCTGTGGTCTACTGGTTAGGGTCCCGGACATTGACTGTGAAGCCAGGGCTCGTGTCTTCGATCCCTAACCAGAACAAATCTTTGTGTGATAAGCACGATTAATGGTTTTGTGTAATACTGTAATTTATCTATAACATGTATGTATTTAGAAATATATAAGTATGTTTATCAGATGTCTGGTTGGTTGCCACAGTACAAGCTTTGCCTAGTTGAGGATCACATGGCAGTGTGTTTGTGGTCTCGATCTATTTATTTAGTTCTAAATATTTGTTTATCAATTTTCTAGTTGCTATAGTACAGGCAGACAGGTGTTTTAGTTGTCCCCAGATATTATATTATATATTTTGCTTAATCCACATAATGATTCCCTAACTGTCTATACATATAGGACGTGTTAATTATATACTTGCTCAACTTTGGAAGGTTAATTTTAAAACTGAGACACCTCTACTTAGGTATCTTAAGTTATAAATAAATAGTTTAGAAATACCAGTACATGTTTTGTAAATTTTAAATCTGTTGCTGCTCGAAAAAAAATTTTCATTATACCTGTTCAGACATTAAAATTTGACGTAACACATTCTGAACTGACAGGTGTCTTAAAACAAGGCTTCACATTAAAAAGTTTTAATAAACCCTTCGGTAAACTATAACAAAAAAAAATCGTGATCGCTCAGTTCACACATGTCATTATGTATGCTACAAAGTGCTGCGCCGGACTGGTAGGAGAGGGCAATCCAGAGCCCTCCTAGGGTACGTGTCCCGACCACCTGGGACATGACGCGAAAGGGAGGCACCGGAGGATCATACCCGCGTTCGGGGGGTTTAACTGTGGACTATACGGGACCACATCAATTTCAACCTAATCACTTTGAAATAAGGTCTAAAAAGAATCAAAAACATTATAGCAATGCCTTGTTAACGGTTAATACGTATCTTAAAGAAGCTAAGCGAAAGTGCATTATGTTGAATTTAGGTTAAAAGTTAGCCTCCTAGGCTGTGGCTATCACTGCTTCACCGGACTGTCTAGCAAAAAAGGCTACTAACTTAGTTGCCTTATGGTGTTCAAACCTTGGCACACAATTTTCTTTATGAGCCCTTAAGCATGTCCTTGTTACATACTATTTATAATACAAGTTGTATAAATAACCAATGTTTTACTTGCAGTCAAATGGGTTAGTCAGGAATAGATAAAGCTCGTTTAATTTAACTTTCCGTAGGTCAGTGACCGATTCGATTTGCCACTATTATATATCTCCTGTGATTTATAGTCGTTATTGAATATATTTACGGCATCTTTATTATGTTAGCAGTAAGAGCGGTTTTCGTGGAGCCTGTGTATCTACTAAGGTGGCGTCGACTGTACTTCTCTACGCAGGTTGCCAATAGCGACCGCCAGCGCCGATCGATAGAGGCGTCTGACAATTTTACATGTTTCATTTTGATGCGTTTGCTGAGGTAATATGTATGGATACAATGTTCATCCATATATATATTTAAAAGGATGAATGAAATAGGATTGTCAAAAGAAGTATACCTGGCCTGTGTGAATGGTACAACTGGAAGGGCAAGCCCTCGTAGAACATTATCTGACCAAATCAGAGACATTCTCAAGAAAGGCCAGGTCAGAAGTAGGTACCCTAAACCGGTGATCATATATGAAACATATAATGACAGTAAATGAGGCGAAATTGGTGTGCAAGGATCGTGACAAATGGAAGTCCGTTGTCTCTACCTACCCCTCTGGGAAACAGGCGTAAGTCTATGTATGTATATAATTTTGACGAGCCCGTGGGCGTGGTTAGTAGATGCTTGCCTTTCGCGCCGCAGGTCGTGGGTTCGATTCCCACCCAGGACAGATATTTGTGTGCATGAATGAACATGTCTGTTCTTATCATCATATATCATATTAAGCTTATAGGAATGCTTTATAAACTTGTATGCTATTGAAATGGGTAAAATTAATATATCGTCTTTCTAATCCAATACTAAATCCCAATGCAAACCGTATTGAAATTATAAACCACAAGTTTGGTGGCGATCTCCTTCAAATAATCAGTACTTGCTGGATGATACAAGTATTGTGTAGAACTATATATGAAACGTAGGTAGGTATACAGGTTTTAGGCGCCAAAATTTATCACGTTGTCCTGCCGTCGCATGTTGTATGGGGCTCGACCCACTAAAACCATCACGGTAGCCAGCCTCACAGTACTTGTAGCGGGGACTCTAGATACTCGTGAACGATCTCGCCAGTACCTCTGCTGTACACTGAGCGTCCGCGAGACTCTCACCCGGGGAGGGGAGGGGCCTGAAATCCTCCGCCCTCCCCGGCACGCGAAAGCGCGTTTAGGCAACTTGAGCTACAGCAAGTTACCACTTCCCGGGACCGCTTATACAAGACGAGTGGAGTTTCCTTCCTCCAAGCGCCAGCGGTCCCAGGGTATCACGTTGTCTTACCGTAAGATCTGTATAACTGACATCATCATCAAGGATTGGACGATGTAGATATTAAGCAAGAGCAATTTTGGTAGCAATTTGAAGGAAATTAATGTATTAAATTAATCATCGTCATCATCAGCATATCAGCCGAAAGGCGTCCACTGCTGGACAAAGGCCTCCCCAAAGAATTCCACAATTGCCGGTCTTGCGCTATCCACATCTAGCGACTTCCAGCGACGCTCACAAGATCATCGGTCCATCTTGTAGGGCAAATAATCGTTGATTGGTAGAGGAAAAAATTGAAAAATTGGAGTCGTCTAAGGGAGCCTAATACAACTTATGTATTAAAAACTTGGTCAATAAATGGAAATTAAGCAAATAAATAGCTTGCCACCCAAACAGTGTAGCGTGGGGTGTTAAAATCTATGTGATTTAACAGAATTGACGAAATTTATTGGCCTGTCAAATCGTTTCCTGAGATAAGAATCCAGTTAAATGGTTCGTACATTACCTAACAAACCAAGTAATCAAGTATTTTCGTCAGCTGTGGGCGTGAGTGGGCCGTCTTATTTGAACTTGTTCCATTCAACGAGCGTTCGTATTTTGGGCCACTTGCGGCCATTCAAGGATAACGTAATATATTTTTGCGTCCATATTTGGAACAAGTGGGTGTTCTAAATACATTGTTGAACAAGTTTTATGGTTTTGGCGCCAGAATACATTAGCTACGATTCTGAATCAAAAGCAACCAAGCTAACTTTAATGTCTAATAATTTTTTTCCTTCTATGTTCTTGCGAAACTGTGTTTTAGGTCTGTCATGGTCATCAATACGGGTGCCTTATTGATATTTCAGTATTAGTGGCGCCATCTGAAGACTCAAAATAGCGGTGCGGTAATGCACTGCTTGGCAACGTGATATTGACACACTGTTTGTGAAACGGTCGCCGGGAACGGTCATTCGTCTAACCTATGACCGTCGTAGTGAAAGAAAGAACTGTAATTTTAGCAGTTTTGACACAGGCAGAGCTTTTCTGGCGTGCGTCTTTCCTCTGTTGTATTTCAGATGACAAGGATATCTTGGTTGTTTGAGTCTTGAGCCTAAGACGACTTGTATATATTAAAACAAAGTCGGTTTAGATAAAGAATAAAACTGAGGAATCATTCTATTGCGTGGTCAAATAGACAAGTCTCCTCAATATAATTGGTCCAGCAGTCCAGCAGTGGACTGTCGTCCACGCTGATGAGGGTACAAAATTTATTGCACTGACCACCTGTATTCTTGTTAATATAAGATTGATTGAATAAGTTGCAGACATGAATATCGCATATAAATCTGTAACTTAGCTTGATTTGGGGATTTCCATCTTTTACCAGCTAAGCACCGGTTCCAAAAACAATTGGAACATTGATTTTATTTTACTTCTCTTAGTGACTCTCTATTTTGTCTCCAATAAATTAAAAGGAGTGAAATATTTCTATGGCGTTCTGCCTTTTTAAACGGCTAACTGCCCATAAGAGAGATAATTTTGAAGAGAATCATTTATAAAATTTAGCTTATGTTGGAACGACGTTGCGGTATCGATGGCTAATCGAGCATATTTATAATATGGTGGGTGTAGATACTCTTCACACCCCGTTGGCTAAGCCAATGACCCTTTCGCATAAGAAACGACCTATCTCTGTAATGTATATTTTTCCTCAGTTTTCCGAGATGTCATTCATCTTATACTTTCACTTTTAGCGGTTTGGTCGACAGGTGTCGTGTTACACGGATTACGTGCGTGCTGGAGAACCGTTAATGGTTATTTCATTCGCTGAGTATATTAGGATAATAAGATGGCTTCAAGCGTTTTTCTAAGTGGTAGACAGAGGAGCACATGACCCACATTTTGTTTGATGTCAATGTGCCAGAAAGAGAGAGCGACATAATATCTCCAGTCATATAGACGTTGACAATCGTATCTAACCAAAGTCATAGGTGATCGTGATTAGTGGTAAACACATCGCAATGATCATAATTACGATGCCACATAAATAGATAAGGAAAGAAAAAACAAACTTCGACCATGGTAGAACAATATAGAGAGTACGGAAACACAAACAGTGTTTCAGTTTCAGGTAACACTCGAAACGGCACACTCACACAAACATGCGCATCGATATGACCCTTAAGCGGTTGTCTCGGTGCTGTCAGTATCGAGTGCCGCGTCAAGACGAGTGGTCACTAATAACTTTATCCCTGCGACTTTTTTAAAACTGTCACGATTGTATTGTGTATTACACGGCTTGTAGCAGTAGCAGTAGCGGCTTGCAATTTGAACCAAAAATGATTTGATGCAAAAAAACAATATCAAAAACATTACAATTTACAACCCTAATGTTTCAATGGAGTGTAGTATTTCATCAACGAGGCTTAGTTTCCCTACCGTCCATATCTATACTGTTCTTTGTCCTTGTAATCGTCTTTATTACGTGGTCTGTAAGAGTACTTTTTGGTCAATTCTGGAAGATGACTCTTTTGGCGGTTTTAATATAAATCAGTATCCAATAGGCAAGGACTGCACAGCAAAGAAACGTCGCATTACACTCCACATTATGGACTATACTGAGTGTGTTCTTCCACCTGTACAATGTGCTGTGTTGCGTAATAATTGTTTGATTTGATGCCCACGGCTATTGCAGCACTCGTCTCTGATAAGGAGATATACTAGATTTCAACCAATACCTACCACTTTGCTTTCAATTGGAAACGGAAACTGGTTACATTTCACAGGTATTAAGAGCTTTTGGCCAAAGGTAGCTACATCACTGCAACATCGTCAACAAACAAAAAGTGCTAATGGTAGCACTTTTCACCGGCAAAACAGACCTTGTATATCATTATTGTATATTTGCGGATTTCCTTTGTATCGTTCAAACTCTAACATCAATAAAATTGTTTAAAAAGCTCACTACTTTTATTTTTGTCATGTTTAATTGTTGTCGTTTCAGATGTAGGTAGTTTATAAGTTAAACTGAGTGCCTATTTCACCAATAGACTGTGTAATGCAGTTTAGCGAATACTAATAATAGTTTAATATTGCATTCTTTATTTTTAGAATAAAATAAAAAAGTATATGTGGATTTCTTTTAGTTTTGGTTTTTTCATATGTTATCTGTGTTATTTTTAGCTGTCTGTAGAGAGCAGACTTGGAATGTCAGAAGAGAAAAAAATTGACGTATGGTTTGTTCGTGAATAAAAATATTTAGTGTTAAAATTTACTTCAATTTTCTATTTAGCTACATCCCCACATATATATGAAAGTTTTAACTACTAAACTAAACTTTTAAATTGGTCATTCGAGCCGGATTCAGTGCTAAGGTTCATCCTACTGGATTCACAATAGTTTATTATGCCATGATCGTCTCATTTTTTTTTGAATAGGCCAAAATATTTTTTTTTAAGAATATTTTTTTTATTATTTGGGTCCTTCTTTTAAAAAAAGATAATGTCTCGGGTTTTGCCATCTTACGATGGTAATTAAAGTTTGACCTGTTCACAGAATTGTAATAAAATCAATAGGCATGTACGTACCATCTACGCTACCACTGCTAATATACAACTTTCGAAAGATGCTGAAATGGCTTCTACATCTATCTGTATTAGTAGCCAAGCAGGAAACGCCATTGTAAATCATTGCGCTATGTTGCAATTATACGAGTTTTCATTTAAATCAATTGGCTGTGACAGCGGCGCCCGCACCTTGCCTAGATACAGATTTACGTAAGAAGTGTCTGTAATCTTACCCTCCTTACTACTAAAAAGCGGCCAAGCGCGAGTTGCGATAGCAGCAAGTATTTGAGTTGATTGAATAAAAGGTAAATGCGGGTTTACCCGCGTTAAACTTTATAAATTATAGCCAGGGTGTCAGCTAATTCCATACCAAATTTTATTAAAATCGCTCCAGCCGTTTAGACGTGAAGAAGTAACAAACATACACACTCACAAACTTTATCCTTAAAAATATTAGTGTGATTAAAATAAAAACTACTTACTTGATCTCGTTCAAACCAATAATACATCTACTTACCAAATTTCAAAAGATGCCGCCATCCTTCGCAGGCGTTTTCAGGCAGTTTAATTGATAACTATGTACATATAAGCTCAAATCGTTCATAATTTGTTTTATTGTGCAGGATTTCATGCGAAAACTTCCTTAGACGCGTTGAGCACTTTTTGGGTCTACAAAATTGTTTTTTACAAGTTTAGTGTCCCTTAGTGAGCCATCCTCCTTCCTTCCTTGGAAAAAAGTTTTCGGCCGGTATCTGTAAACTCCTTTATAAAACTTGCTGTTTACGATTTATGGCCCATTTAATGATTGCATGTATTTTTTTGCAATACGGCGGACTAGCCCGCGCACTATATTATTTATTATTTTGTGATTATACTTTTAATTAATATTAAACAAATAAATAAAATAACGCAAGCAACCCTCTGGTACTGTGAGTGTATATCGGCGGCGGTCATTACTACCCATCATATGACCCGCTTGCTCGTTTGCCTTGTTATTATATACATTATGTATGTAACACGATTTATCCGTTGATTATAAACCGATTTTTAACATACTTTTCCATTCGATAGCGAATGCTTTCGAAATTATATCAATACAGCTAAGGTATAAAAAACAATACGGAGTAATAACTAATTATAGTAAAAACTGGTACAGATTATAGTTCCATAGGTTTTCATTATAGTTAAACATACAAGTTACACCCTATTACAACACACATAACTAAAATATCGTAATAGGTATAATCAGCCAGCACACAACCAAAAACAAGAGCCTAAACTTTTATGAATGAAACATTCGAAGTTTAAAAACGGGTTCGGCTTCCAGTTTCGCGGTTCCACAGTAGAGGAGTACCGTAGCCTGTAGCTATAGACAAGGCGACCGGTTCCCACGATCAGCGGTATAATCTGTGGTTATATAGATATATCTGGTTGGACAAGCCTTTGCATGCTTCTATCTATCCCAGTCACTTGCTCAGCTCTCAGTGAATACAGTGACGCCTTAGATATAGAAACGTTTGCGGGTTATTTGAGAAATGTCGGTTACTTTGGTTCTAACATGATCTTGAAACGCTTATAATTTAGTTGGATTTAAAGCATAAGTATTTGAATTTTGATTTTTCTATAAGGCTTTATTGGTGGCCAGTGTTAATACTGAGAATAAAAAAAAAATAGAACTATTCAGTGTAATCGAAAATCGTAATCGTAAATCGAAACTTTCCAATGTAATCCGTACTTAATGGACGATTTTTCTTTTCTTTGTAAAAATTGTGTTTGGTTGTGAATAAATGATTATAATTAATAACAAAAAAAAATGTTTATTTGGATAATTATTACAAAATATATTTATGGTTTCTTTCCTAGAGCTAAGTCGAGATATACAGAGAATGACATTAGAATACGTGCCTAATCAATTGCCTATTATTTTGATAACCAACTTATTAAGAACGATGTTATCGTTTCGACTTTAAAGGTATATAGTTTATGTATGTAACACGATTTATCGTTGATTATAAACCGATTTTTGAAGTTATACTTCTTTTGGCGCGACGGAGAAAAATGATGAGAGTGAATTTTTTAGATGCGCGCGCACACCGACACCAAAAAATTTAACAGCATGAAGTTAGTTCTAGGTGGTATGAGAGCGAATTTTTACGATGCGCGCACGATGCGCACGATGCGTAAAAATAACAGCATGACGTTAGTTCTAGGTGGTATGAAAATTGATAACTATGTTCAAGTTGTATATTAAGAAGTATAACTTCTAACGCGTGTACATAAGTACACACAAGTTTTTTTTAACATTCTTTTTCATTTTATATTGCTTTCGAAATGATTCCATCTATTTTTTGTGCGATTTGGTTGTCATAGAGACAAGAGGCAATGGGTTCTATGTTTTTTAAACAGTTATTATTTACCTGCTCTCACAGATAACTAAAATAGTAAAATAGGAACAATATTAAAAAGCTATTCCTGATACTATAAAAATGTTTTTTTGGGAATAATCATCAAACATATCATCTCAAATCTTTCCTCTTTATAATATTAATTATCAAGAGAAAAGATTTGTATGTTTGTTGGTTACGATTTAACTCAAAAATTACTCCATCGATTATAAGAAAATTATTTCACTACATCTTCACCGAGTAACGTAAGTATTATGTTGACAAATTTCTTAAATATTTTAAATTTTGACATGTTTTTAATATTTTTTGAAACTTTATTATTACTCTTTTAATGTTTTCTCTTAAAGCAGAGCAGAACCTAGGTCATACAACACAGGGAATCCTAGTGTAGGATCTAGGGCATAACCAATAATGTAAAAATTTCTGGCAATAAACGATTTTCATTTTAATTTTTTCTCTTTATTATTTATTGCTTTTTGGGTTTGGCATTTCATTCAATTTACTATATTGTTTTAGACTTTGTATTTTTTGCATGACATAATAATATCTATGTCAAATATAGTTGGATAAGTTTATAATGTACCCAACAGACCTGTACCTAAATTTTAGCAAATAAATGTTTCATTAATTAAATCTATGTCTATCTGATATTTTCAATGATTGTACAAAGTACCGGTAAACTTACTTAGTTATTACCTAAACTATAAAAAATACCTTGAAAGTGAAATCGTCGTAAGTTCATTTTTGTTCGTAATAAAATTTTTGAATTTCTGCACTTAGCAATTTTTATTATGTCCGCGGCTTTTCTAAAATAAAAAAGTAAAAATAAACTTTATGCGCTTTTTTATTGCCAATTCCAACATTCTAAAATTATTTTTTGAACCCACTCTTACCGTGTATTGTGATCTTTTGATATAAGGTATCGTTTTACAAGGATGAGAAGCCATAGCAACATGGGTTGGATCAGCTTACTGGATATGAGTAAGATTTTTGTACCCTTATTGGATTAGCACTGATTTATTAACGTAAGTAAAATAGCTAAAGATCCATCTTTAGCTATTTTACAAAACAAAACAAACCAAAACAAAACTTCGTAAAGGTTTTACTGCTCATATATTTGTCTATTGATGTAATTTTTTTGGGTAAATTACAGAATTTAGTTTAGTTACGTATTTCTGGATGTAAAAGTAGTCGTCAACATTAAAAACAGTCCATAAAAAAAAACAAACTGTTAAAATATTTTACAATTACAAGTTATGAAGTAAGTTTGGCACTAAGTTTATTTGATACTCTGTCCCGCAGTTTTACCCGCTTTATACTTTATAAACTATAGCCTATGTTTTAATCGAGAGTGTCATCTAACTCCATACCAAATTTTATTAAAAACGCTCCAGCCGTTTAGACGTATAGAAGTAACAATCATACACACTCACACACTCACAAACTTTCGCCTTTATAATATTAGTACTTATGATAGTTTAACAGATATGAATTTGAATGACTGTTTTGGAGCGTTGTTTTATGAACTCATTGTACGAGTAGGTATCAAGGACTAGCCTAGTTAGTTCGATTCCCGCGCAAGGCAACTATATGTGTGAACCATAAATAGTTGTTCTGAGTCTGGGTGTCCTTTGTGTCCGTCAATTATATGTTTGGAAAGTACCCCACGACACAGGGATTCCTTTCCATAGTGCGAGCATTGTCTCTAAAGAAGAAAAAAATAAGGTGTAGTCGGTTCCCGAGCAGCAAACCCGCGTTCCCGGGACTCTCCCATCAGGCGCCAAGAGAAGTCCACGGCAGGTAGGTTTAGTCGGTGCAAGTCCGACATACCCACCCGCAGACACTTTTTGCGGGTGGCATGCGAAGGCATTCCCCCTGCCTTATCAAAAAAAAAAAGGTGTAGTCTCTTTATCATTTTATCATAAAGAGACGATATAGCATCTATTTACAATGATAAAGATAATAGATTTAAAGATACGTTAATTGCCCAGACGCCCTAATGAGGAATCCCTACTGCCGAGAATGTTTCGATATTCATACATATGAGTAAAAAAGAAAGCAATATTAAAACTGAGGTTACGACGTAATTTTCTACTCCTTCCTCTAAAGATGTCCCCATTTTAATTTAGTTTCCTTTTCTTTTCACTCGGTCCCTTGACTACATCTTTGCTTTCAATTTATTCAACAAAAACTCCATTAATATCAATAAGTTACATTTCTGAGTATCTCCGCCTATTCATATGACACTCATCTAATCGATTTATGGCAACATTAATACCGAATGATTTATCAATAGGCGTGGAATAACGCTGACGATAAAATTTTACCGCCATTTTGCGTGCGTCTTAAAACAAAAGGCCGAACGGATACGATTACCTTATGCGTTTACGTTTACGGTCGTATGCAAATGTATATTGTAGATTAAAGCAACGATTTTTGTATATGTTCAATTCGCTTATGGTTATGCTTATGAATTGATCCTGATACGAATATTATTGAAGTAGGTGGTGAAGCGCCGTTATTTTTAATTAAAAAAACGGCTTAATAACCTCTATTAAGCCGCTTTTTTTTAAATTTAATTTTGAAAGAGTTAGACAAAAAAAATAAGTCTAGTTTGTGTAAAACTACTGTACCTAACACTACTACAAAATATTGTAGGGGAAATGATACGTGGTATATGAATGTACTCAGTGTTAAAAACATAAATGTGTCTGCCCGATTAATTCTATTGACATTAGTCAATAGAATAATGAATCAAATCGGGCAAAGACAATTTCATGTTTTCTTTACTACATTCCTAGTGTTGCATATTACCACATTCCATTTCCCCTACAATTTAAAAAATAAAATATCTTATTTTATACGGTGCTATATATTCATGGTTTCAAGATAAGTTACTAAGTATTATATTTCTCCCAATTTCATAATCAAACAATGGAGGAAAATATTAACAGTTTCATTTCCACTATTTTCAAAAGTTATCAAAAACAACACTATTCTTAACCACAAAAAAGCAATCCGAAATCTGTCACCATAGACTATATTATGTCAATGTTTATACGGATGTGGAAAAAGCCACTCTGTTCCGTCTCCACGGATATCCGTTGTCTATTTATCGCCCTTAGATTACTCATCGGCCACTGCGGCACATTTGATACGGTAATGACCGCTCTGTGTGGAACGGCCTTCGTTAGTACTTGGTAATGTCTGTAATATTTCACACTCGAGTGTTGGTTGTGTAATCGATTCTATTTTTTAGTCCGTGCGTCTATAATGAATGAAAAATGCGTAGCAATTTCAATTGTTATAAATTGTAATTTATTGTGTAGCTTGAAGGATTATACTGTTAAGTTGCTTTTGAAGACGTGTAATTTTTTTTTTGGTAGTATTATTATAACTTTCATACTAGCATCATCCCCAACCATCTTGAAACCTTAATACACATATTTTTAATGACCACATGGTTTAGTTCTTTAGGGAAACCATATCTAAAATTGACCGAATCGCCTCCCTGGCCTTTCGGTCAATCTTTTCAATGTACTTCCACATTTTTCTAGTACTGGGTTTGTTAATAAGCAGGCAGATTAAACTGCTCGCTCGTCTAGAAAATCATGAAATTTATCGTCTGGTGAGAATTAAATCAACCGATCCAGGGGTAGAAAGAAAGTTTAGGTACACTAACGATAACCTGCGAATGATACAGCTTGGAAGGATACCATAATTAAATTTACGCATTCCCTTGCTAACTATTATGGAGGATATAAACGCCATCTATCGGCAGTGTTCTAGCAAACTAGCCGCCTCTATGCTGATAGATACAATTTCAGAATTTCATTTGTCTATGGGTAATCACTCATAGACAAATGTAATTTGAGATCATCAATTGATGATGATAGGTGAAACCTTCTAGGAATAAGGAAGAGGCGACACAAATTAAGTGGGTTGATTTATAAAAAAATATAAATCCAGCGCTGCTTTTTTTCAATAAACATTGTTAATATAAACATATTAAGGTACATAAATTACGCTATAATATTTTAATATGAATTAAAATATTATACCATAATTTGTGTACCATATTAGTTATTTATTATGTTCTGTATTACATTCCTTGGCTACTATTTTAAAAGCACTTTGCTATGACTTCCTAACAAAACTGAGACAAACTTTGACAATAAGACCGCCAACTTCGGCTTCAAGTGCGCCAGTTACACTGCGACATATTTACTATTGACTCGAACACATTCCAACGCCTTATACAAGACAATGGTAACAGACAACCAAACATAGTCTATGGCTTTGTAAACGAAGAGTTGGTCGACCAATATGTTTTTAAAATAAAAGGACAACGTTCGGCAGTTCACGAGTTCAAGAGGAAGGTACGTTCTATTTTTTATCTGTTTATCACACTAATATTATAAAGGCGAAAGTTTGGGAGTATGTGACTGTGTGAGTGTGTATGTTTGTTACTTCTTCACGTCTAAACGGCTGGAGCGATTTCAATAAAATTTGGTATGGAGTTAGCTGACACCCTGGATTAACACATAGGCTAAAATATATAAAGTTAAACGCGGGCACAGCTAGTGCTCGATAAGTTCTTCTTTATACTTACCTACTACCAATTCGGCAAACAAAAAGATACGGGCTGCCTGATGGGAACAGGGAATAACTTCCGTGCGTTTAGGCGCTTCTGCCATACCTACTGTATGGCAAAAGCGCCTTAAGCGTATATTTGGACTGGTAATCGTATAATTGGAATCAAATATAACAGCTCGCTGAGGACTCTTAAAATTGATTCTCTGAGCTTTTGCAGCTGTCTTTTCTAGTTGCAATTATCTTGTTTTATGAGACGAGAATGATATAATTAGGCTATCGTTATATCATTCTCGTCTCCCGCTTGGCGCTGGAGAGAAGTGGAACTATTCATTTTCTAACTTCTCCTTATTTCTTTGTGATTAAATTCGTTACGGGATTCATGACAGTTAAAGCGATTCCCCTGGACATGCTTGAGGCTCACCGCTCAGTGTCATTTCATTGTGTGCCACTGCCACTGTTGATCCTGACTTACAGGGGTGGGTAAGAAGGAAGGACTAGTCCTGATTTCTATAAAATAACCCACAAACCCACTTCCCCGAAGAGGGTACTTTGGCAGTCAAGTTGTTAGCAGCTTGGTCCAGTGCTTAGTGACCCTGACTGCTACCAGGTCGCGCGTTCGATCCCAGCCAAGACTAATATTTTTTTAATAAATAATTAAAATAGCTTTATTTTCTTCTCTCACACAGAAAATTACATATTTTTTTTCACGTTTTACTAATTAATTATTTTTTGCATAATATTCAAGAGGTGAAATCTGTGTGAGAGACTGAATCTTTGTGTGATGAGCACGGTTATTTTTATTATAGATCTATGTATAATTTGTATGTATTTAGAAATATATAAGTATGTTTATCAGTTCTCTGGTTGCCATAGCACAGGCTCTATCTAGTTTAGAATCAGATAGCAGTGTGTTAGGTATCCCAAGATATTTATTATTTATTAACGTCGTCCCAGGGCAATAGGTGTTGCCACAGGACGGTGTTACACATTCGGATAGCAAATGTACTGGTGTTTCATCTGCAGTGAAGAACGTACACTCACGAGTTGCCAATGCCCACCGAGATAGCAGTGCCGTTGGCACCTGGGTACATAATTTTTCCCTGTATGGAGGATGTTTTATCAGTAAGTCGCCGCTCAATATCATTAACGCTCAATGCCGGTAAATATGGTTGGGAGATACTTGCTTTTCACGCCGCAGGCCATGGGATTCCCACCCAGGATAGATATTTGTGTGCATAAACGTGCCTGTTTGTCCTGGTCTGGGTGTAATTATCTGTTTAAGAATGTATTTACAAAAGAAAAGTAGTATATGTAGTATATCAGTTCTCTGGTTTCCAAGCTCTGCTTAGTTTTTAGGATCAGATTGCCGTGTGTGAATAATTTCCCAGGATTTTATTATATTTAATGATTTCCCATCTTGAGTTTCGATTGAGATACTTATATAGAAGTCCAATCATGCATAAGCCAGTAAGCATCCCCGGGAGCTAGTTTATTAGAAATTAAACATAATCCTAGTTGATTTACTGGCTTCCTTATATCGTGGTAGGGTAATCGAATGGATATTAAATCTGCTAGATTATGTTTCAATAAGTACCTATATCATTGCGAGCAATCACGTGTTATTGATAAAGTGGAAATATGGCGATTCTACACTCCACACACAAATGACGTCATATGTTAGTAAAACGCTATCTTTTGCCTAATATATTTTTTAAATTCTTGTAACACCGTTCCTTTAGACGCAATTTGAATTAAGTTTTAACCACTAGGGTTTATTTATGGCAAGTCTTAATAATAAAAAATAAAAATAATTTAGTGCGCACCTCTAGTAGGTTCTTGGTAAATAGATACCTCACGGTTCCATAGTGCTCTTGTAAAGAGTTTACGCATGTGACGCGCTGGTGATGCGAGCGAAGAGAAGTGAACGAACTGAGAAACGTCGCGATGAATAAATAATGCACTTCGTACACTCATGGTACAGCTGATTCTAATCACTTGTACAGTTCCTTTTTTAAATACTTGGAATTTGTCTATGGGATTTACATTTTTTTGGTGATACCATCTATATTGTGGTCATCTGGGGCCATGATTTACGTGTAGTAATAAAAGCTAATCAAAGTATCAGATAAAAAACGAATGCCATCCTGGCTGGATTACTTACGTACTTTTTAATCACAACAGACTATTTTTAAAACAAAGCTAACTCATCTCAGAATCAAACTAGCTTCAAGATTAAATACCTCATTGAAATAGGTTTAGATAGATAGATTAACTCTTTATTGTACACCAATAGTAAAATCTTACAGTACAGGAGCATTATGATTAAAAAGTATACAATTGGCGGTCTTATCACTACCTTGTGATCTCTTCCAAACAACCAAGGAATGGACAATAATAGGGATTATTTAAGAGGCCAGTTGTCGGTGTACTTAAACTTTGTTAACAGTACCAAGTAATAGGTTTGTCCGATTAAAATAAGCTGGCCAAGTCCGTGTCTGGCTCACGCTGCATTAATTCGTATTAGGCTCAATTGTAATTAGTAACGAGTACTAATTATTCATTAATTGGTATTAGTATTAATTAGTAATTTTTCTTGGCACCCTTTAGTCACGGAACCGTAAAAAGATCTACAAGCAGAAATGAGTTTAATTAGATTTTTTCTGTTATGAAAAATTGGTAGGTAGGTATATGGTTTTATCTACCAGAGGATGGGCAGCAGCTTCTTTTTGAGTACTATGACCATCATACTGCGATCGTCAAAGCGTCTGCCAAGCGTGTCGATTATGACATATCCCTCAAACATGATTCTTGGGGAGCTTTCGTCCAGCAGTGGACTTCTTACAGCTGTTATAATGATGATGATATGGTTTTGCACCCTCGTGCCTCGGACAGAATGTAAAATCGTCAATTCTGCGCTTAATCTCTTTCCGGTCGTATTGGTAAGCTTAACATCGGATCATGTGAGTGCATCTTGTTTGCACACACTTGTGCACTATAATATGTCCCACCCAGATGGCTAGTCTCCCTTAAGACTGGCAAGCATGGCATATATTCGTCCAAGGGCTCTACCGGCTAAGTCGCCGAACATCGTTTTCGTGAATGGCATTCAAATAAATAAAGGTTATATAAAAATGACTTAATCAATCGTTAAATCGGCTTCCATGACCACATTTAACGTCATAAATGCTCCGGAATCGATTGTCAACGTTGAAGCCAATTTAACGATTGATTAAGTCATTTTTAACCTTTATTTATTTGAACGCCATTCACGAAAACGATGTTCTGCGACTTAGCCGGTAGAGCCCCAATTCATTATTTTTTACGTGTGACTGTACAAAATGGCGGGTAAACCACACATTTTGTTTCGAAAAATACAAGATATGTTTGTTAAAGGCTTTTCTTTGTTCCTTTGGTATTTCTGTATTTTTACGCTTAAACTGAATTGTAATGAGGTGCATGCTGCATACATTAGGGACTCGTACAAGCGAAGAACGCGGAGGCGTTGTCGGCTCGCGGCGTGCTCGTCAATCTTGTGATCAATGGTTCTTGAGATCAGATTCCACGTATGGACCAAAAAGTCGATTATTGGAACATTTGGTTTCACTTTAACTTGTAATTAACAGTTCTTGAGTTCAGTTGATCCAATTCTAACAGAAGCAGAACTGGATAAGTTGTCTTCAGAACATCTGGCTAAGTACGCGTTGGATTTCACTTGATCTTGTGATCAACAGTTTTTGAGATTAGTTGATCAAATCCTAGCAGCTGAAGACGTGCACACGTGGTTTGAAATCTGGCTATGTGTGCGTTGAATTTCCCTTGATATTTTGATCAATAGTTCTTGTGGCGGCAGGAGACCTGCACGCGTGGTTGAAAAAACCTAACTCTATGTGCCTTGGATATCACTTGATCTTCTTATCAACAGTTCTTGAGATTAGTTGATCCAATCCTAGTAGATGTTTAACTTGTATGCTGCCTTCAAATTACTCACATATTTGTGAGTCGGGGTCCATTAAATCATATTCAGTTCTTGAGATTAGTTGATCCAATCTTAACAGAAGTAAACCTGCACACATTGTTTACAAATAAGTCGGCTATTTGCGCGTCAGGTTTCACTTAGTCTCGTGATCAAAGGTTTTTAATCCGTTGATTACTTAGGATTTATACGCACATTTTTAAATACCCCTGTTTCGATAGTAGATTTCGATCACAAGAAGGTATTGAACGGCCTTTTAAAAGCATTTAACATTCGTCTGTAACACAGTTGCACCTTCCCCGATATAAAAACGGTACTTATGGCGCAACTCGTAACTCATCGGGCCGTCAATGTGATTTCGGTCACGTTTGCAAGCGACAAAAATGTTTTTAAATGTCTCAGAGGTCAACGAGCGATGGACCGAGATTGTGCTCCAGCTATGGTCAATACTCTATGGTTCATTATTCTGTCTCTATGGTTTTGCGTTTTCAAATCAAATCAAATCTTTATTTGCTCAAATATGGTACATAAGGTCTTAATGAAAAGGTTATAATTTTGACTTATAATGATGACTATTGATGCTGTTCTAAGACGCGTTTGCAGCGATGAAATTTAAATAGGAGACGTACGTAGGATCAAACTTGAGGAGTTTTTTATAAATAAATACCATCTCAAGTTTCAACTTTGACATGTTGATGATGATGATGGTGACTACCTCGTTTGCCCAGCAAAAGAATTTCACGGAGATAGCTACTCTTAATTGAGACTGGCTGAAATATGGCTAAGAATACTTATTGTATGCGTTATTTTATATGTCCGTATCGTATATTTTAAAGCTACACACATAAAACTAACTAAATTAAACCACATCTCCGCCTCCATAAAACTGAACGCCACATTTGATGTTATTTCAGTACACTTGAGACAAATAAAACGAAATGTGATGTCGCAGTGAACTCGCCTTTGCCACCAGATATAAATGTGCATCTGTGTCATATTCGTTGGACTAGGAACTCCATGTGGCCGAACTGTCGCGATAAATGAGACACTCACTTGAATAACTACTTGATTTCTTTTTATATTTGGTTTTTCTTTCGGCCATGCGTCCATGACCACATGTGACGTCATAAATGGTCCGGAATCGATTGTCAACGCTTAAGCCGATTTAACGATTGATTAAGTCACCTTTATTTATTTGAACGCCATTCACGAAAACGATGTTTGGCGACATAGCTGGTAGAGCCCCTGGCTTCTTCGGTCTATTAGCCAGCTTCAGTAGTTGGTATTTCATGGTTTTGGTCGTTTAGCCAATGTCAAGTAAAGTCCGTCACAGTCAAGTCATAGTCCTTGTACTACACCAGTAAAGCAGTGGAGACTTTACTAAAGTCTTCTATGGAGTTTTCGATTCAACACAGAAAATCACAATGCACGGCAATATGAGAATTTCCTCCATTTGTGTACCTTTGCGTAGATTGACGATGTTGTGGGAGAAGAGGAAGAAAACTCAAACTAGCTACTTGAACTACCTCAGTCTGCGACATGAGTGTTTGTTTATCGAAAGAATTTTACTTAACGAGCTTTATGGTTTTGTAAAATAAAATGCATTTTTGAAGTGAGTACTTTTTAGGCGTGTTGAGCACTATTTGGGTGAACAAAAATTATGTAACTCGCGTCATCGTTTAGAACGCTTCCCATGAGCTATACCATATAACATGTACATATACTTTATACACAGTATACATATCCTGTCATCGCTGTCGGTACTGTACCTGACCTCTTTCCGGTCGTGTCGCGTAGGCGTCCCATCGGATCCTGAGAGTGATGGATAGAAAGTGCTCCTGTGCTTGCGCACACAGTTGAGCACTGTAATATGTCCCGCGCAGACGCCTAATCTCTGTTGAGACTGGCCGCCGTGGCCGAAATTCGGCTAGGAGGACATTATAAGTTGTCCGAATGGATAGTAGTAGTATGGCCACCGTAGTGCCCCACGGGATGACCGACCGAACGAATCGACTACTCAGAAATAGTATCGATTGCATCCCACTTCCGTATTAAATGTTATGACTACGACTAAGACGTTTCGTTACCTTACTCATTCATTAATTTTATACAGTCATATTATAATATAATAGTGATCCGCCCCGGTTTCGGACGCGTAGATAAATTGACATTTTGGACTTGTACTTCACGCCAAATAGTTACA
This sequence comes from Pseudoips prasinana, assembly GCA_951640165.1. NCBI lineage: Eukaryota > Metazoa > Arthropoda > Insecta > Lepidoptera > Nolidae > Pseudoips > Pseudoips prasinana. The sequence goes on from OX621254.1 coordinate 16,346,004, forward strand.
CTTAGGTATATTTTTAATGGGTGTCATATGTTGTTTCGAACGCCGCTGTTGCGAAACACGCTTTACGAATTTATTTCCCATTGCCTCACAGGTTCGAACGCGCATGACTCGAATGAAATAGTCGCGAAAGACACTGTGTGTCGAAAAACATTTTCACTGCCTCATACGCTCGAATGCTTGTGATTTCGAATTATTTAGTCATAAAGTATACAGAAAAATATTCAAGCAGTAATTAAATAAAAAACAACAAATTAGGTGTCAATCAACATTTGATATTATTATCAACAAATTGTATCATTCAAAAAACCTGAACTGTACATTTTAATGATTTTCTATGTGTACTTAACACAAAATCTAAGATTGATCTTTAAAAATAAATGGTCTAGGTGATGGTATAATGGTAGTGGTGTTTCTTTCCAAATAATTCGATTGCACATGTGATTGTTTTTGTTAGTATATACGAGTACTTAACGCTTAAGCTCTTATAAATTCAGGCGTGCCCATTGCACTTTTATTTCAAAATTGTTGAAATAGAATTTTATGCAACTCTATCCTTTTTTCTAGGTGCTGTCTGAGGTAAATTACACAAATTATTCTCGATTTATTGTTCCGTGTCACATTGCTCCTCAATAATTTTTCAAAAGGTAGGTCTTCAAGAATGAAGAATAGGTCTTCAAAAATGATATTACATACGTACATAGACTCACGCCTGTTTCCCAGAGGGGTAGGCAGAGACAACGGATTTCCATTTGTCACGATCTTTGCATACTTCTTTTGCCTCGATTACTGTCATTATATTCTTCATACATGCTCGCCGGTTTAGGGTAGTTCTGACCTGCCTTTTCTTGAGAACATCTCCAATTTGGTCTGAGAATGTTCGACGTGGTCTTCCCCTTCCGGTTGTCCCATTCACACAGGCCAGGTATACTTCTTTTGTCAATTTTCTTTCATTCATCCTTTCTAAATGGCCAAACCATCTCAGCAAGCCTTTTTCAATCTTTGTGACTACATCCTCTTTCACACCACAACGCTCTCTTACATCAGTATTTCGAATTCTGTCTCTCAAAGTCACACCACACATACTTCTCAGAGCTCTCATTTCCACTGCATTTATTTTACTTTCATTCTTTTTCTGCCATACCCATCTTTCACTTCCATACATTAAAGTTGGCACTAACACTCGCACAAAAATGATATTGAGGTTTCTAATATAACTTTTTTCTAAACTGAATAGTTTACGCGAGATACACTTCCAAATTAGTAAAATGAGTACCCCCTGTAACTTCTAAAGTAAGAGTTTAATAAAACTAAAAAAAATATATGATGTACAGACGCCAGCACATACAGCTATCCCAATCTGTCAAATTTCTTTTATAGATTTTTAACTTTATCACATAAGCATAAGGTTCACTTTCAATTGGGGAAATTTGAGAGACAGGGTTAGCTTGATGTGCTGGCGTCTGTACATTACCATGTAAACTAACAACGAAAATTAGTTTGAACGAGATCTAGCAAGTAGTTTTTTTAATACATCATAAATCGTAAACCGCAATTTGCTTTCATTTAATCAACTGAAATACTTGCTGCTACGGAACCCTTCATGGGCGAGTCCGACTCGCACATGGCCGGCTTTTTATTTATTTAATTACTGCTTGAATATTTTTCTCTATACTTTATGACTAAATAATTCGAAATCACAAGCATTCGAGCGTATGAGGCAGTGAAAATGTTTTTCGACACACAGTGTCTTTCGCGACTATTTCATTCGAGTCTATGAGCGTTCGAACCTGTGAGGCAATGGGAAATAAATTCGCAACAGCGTGTGTCACAACAGCGGCATTCGAAACAATATAGGACACCCATTTTTAATACCTTGGGTTACATTATTGTAGTTTACATAAGGGTCTTTAATATCTCTACTATATAAAAATAAGTCGGGTTTTCCTTCCTGACGCTATAACTCCAGAACACACGAACCGATTTACACGGTTTTGCATTCGTTGGAAAGGTCTCGGGCTCCGTGAGGTTTATAGCAAAGAAAATTTATAAAATTTAACGCGGGTAACACCGCGGGGCACAGCTAGTATTTTATAAAACTAAAATGTAATAATTTTGAAGGTGTCCTCTATATGATACGATCACGTGCGTTCATGCAGATGCAGACTGTGCGTGTTTTCTATACAAACGGATATACTTACAAGCAACGTTAGAACACGCACTCACGCACTACGCTGCATCATGCGGGGCAGAGTGCCAATCGCCGTAGTTATACATAAAATAATGCGCCTCCTGTGTACTAACTAACTATCAGCTAACTGCGGTCACCAACTCGCATGCCAAGCGCGTTGAGTAAGACAAACCCCTCCAAATGGCAACGTTAAAGTAATAAAAACAGTTTGGGGATGCCTATGTTATTCCATGCCAGTGGAAGATGTTAGGCTACTTACAGACGCCAGCACATCAAGCTACCCCAATCTGTCCAATTTCCCCAATTGAAAGTGAACCTTAGGTTTAAGTGATAAAGTTGAAAATCTATAAAATAAATTTGACAGATTGGGGTAGCTGGATGTGCTGGCGTCTGTACATCTATCTATACATAATATAATAAAGTCGCAGGAAAGTCAAAACTGTACACTGAATATTTTTTTTAAAGGATACTTGGGTCGTGATCTACATTCGATATCGAATCCAAAAATATAGTTTTTAGAATTTTGTATGTATGTCCGGACTAAACTCAAAAAGTACTGGATGGATTTACTTCAAATTTTGCATGAATATTACTAAAAGGTCGGGTCAACATATAGGCATACATATTATCACGCTATCATCTACGTGGGAGTGATAATTTATAAAATTTAACGCGGGTAAAACCGCGGGGCACAGCTAGTTAATTCATAAAGTCTATGGTCAGTGGCTTCTGTTTGAACTCGAGACCGCTGACTCGACAGTCCAATAGTCTATCCACTAAGCCTATTACATAAGCTGATATATATATTCTACACTCGCGAGCAACCAAATCGACTCAAGCCTAGACGGCGCACATATACATTGATTTTCCTAAAACGATAAATGGTAATTACAAAAGTGATATGTCATTCGAAAGCTGAAGAATTAGGCTTTCAATTAACATCAATACCTTAAAAAAAACTAAGCGCTGATTTATTGACACATTTTAATTGGCCGTCAGCGTAAATTACCTCTTTAGGAATCCACGACTTGCGCTACCTGCTCCCGCTATAAAACCCCCCACTTCCGGTTTATCTTATCAGTTGCTTGTTACAAATTGCATTCCTTGTTTTCGCTAACCCATGGATACCACACCAGAAGAAGCCGCTCAAGTTGTTGCCTTGTTGCAACAAGGGTTAAGTCAGCGAGCAATCGCTGCCCAGCTCCACTTGAGCCAGTCTTCTGTATCCCGAGTATACAGACGGTTCCAAGAGACTGGTGCCTTCAATCGGAGACCAAGAACGAGCCGCCACCGCACCGGTGCACTTCAGAGAGAGACGACCGGCGACCGCTTCATTGTCTCAACCTCGCTGCGCAATCGACACCTTACGGGCGTTGATGTGCAGCAAGAACTGAGACGTGTACGACAAGTGGCTGTCAGCGAGTGGACAGTGAGAAGACGCTTGAAGGAAGCCAACTTGACGCCAAAAAGACCTGCGACGGGCCCTAAGTTGACTGCAGGCCACCGACAAGCGCGCCTTCAATTTGCTCGAGAGCATCTCAATTGGAGCGTTGCGCAATGGCGATCGGTCCTGTTTACTGATGAGTGCAGAATGTGTCTGCATGGCAGTGACAGGAGAGGCCGAGTCTACAGGCGTCCGGGAGAACGATTTGCCCAATGTTGTTTCGCTGAAACAGTGGCATATGGCGGCGGTTCCTGCATGATGTGGGCTGGTATCTCTTTAGAGGGAAAAACCGAACTTGTTTTCGTGCCTGGGGGCGGCCGAGGAGGCGGGCTAACAGCTGATCGGTACATCACCGACATTCTACTGGATCATGTTGTGCCCTACGCAGGGTTTGTCGGTGAAGACTTCGTGTTAATGCACGACAATGCCCGCTGCCACACGGCACGAGTCACTCGACAGTTTCTGCAAGAGGTCGAATTACGCACGATGGACTGGCCTGCGCTCAGTCCTGACATGAATCCCATCGAGCACTTATGGGACGAGCTTAAAAGAAGAGTTCGGGCCAGAAATCCAGTCCCTTCAAGCGTAGACGAGCTAAAGACAGCATTATTAGAGGAGTGGGACGGCATTCCTCAAGAAAATGTCAAAAAATTGATAAGGTCCATGAAAAACAGACTGCGGGATGTAATTAGGGCTAGAGGGGGCAATACGAAATACTGATTTAAATAAAATAATTTTATTTTTAATTTTTTTTGTTTAATTTGTCAAATACGATACACATACCCTTTTTCCTAAATTCCCGTTTTTCCTACTCTTGCATTCAGACATCATTTATTTCAAAAATGATGGATGGATTTCAATGATAATGATATCAAATTAAAGCTGACATCTTAAGCTTTCGAATGACATATCATTTTAATAATTTCCATTCATGATTTTAGATGTATCAATGTATGTGTGCGCCGACAAGGCTTGAGTCGATTTGGTTGCTCGCGAGTGTACTATAAAATAAGTCGGGTTTTCCTTCCTGACGCTATAACTCCAGAACGCACGAACCGATTTCTACGGTTTTGCATTCGTTGGAAAGGTATCGGGCTCCGTGAGGTTTATAGCAAAAAAAATATAAAATTTAACGCGGGTAACACCGCGGGGCACAGCTAGTACTTAATATTTAATAGTATTTATCCTTTGTTACAGGTAATTGAAGGACATTTAGTCGCTTTTGAGTCTTTCTGCTGATGGCGGTATGTGTTGTCTTTACACAACAAATGTAGGTAAGATTTAATGAATTACTGTTAAAAAAAGGGAATCAAACTTTTTGTTTTGCAAACCGAATGGAATAGAACTTATATGCGGACATTCACACAGATCATCCTAGCCCCAAACTAAGCAAAGCTTGTACTATGGGTACAAGGCGACGATATACATACTTATATAGATAGATAAATACTTATATACATAGAAAACATCCATGACTCAGAAACAAATATTCGTGCTCATCACACAATTTGCACTTACCGGGATTTGAACCCAGGACCACCAGATTCGTAGGCAGGAGCACTACCAACTAGGCTACGGTGACCGTCTTTACTTTTCTTTTGTAAATAGGTACTACTTATTTAGATAATTACACCCAGACTCAGGACAAACAGACATGTTCATGCACACAAATATCTGTCCTCGGTGGGAATCGAACCCACGACCTCCGGCATGAAAAGCAAGAGTTTTGCCAACCACGCCAACAGATAAATATACACTAAATTATAAAGTTTGAAGTTGGTGCCAATTGTAATATACCCCCGAAATTATTTGCGCCGATTTCATATGTTATTATTAGTTATTATAAGTGTAGTATTATAAGTGTACGAAGTTTTTGTTGATAATTGACCGCAAACTACCTCTTATAATACAGATATACCCTAGTTTAAGAGGTAGAGTATTATTATTGTACAGATTTTGCAACATAAAATATAATGTATTTCCAAACTAAATATTAAGTTATTTCAAACTCGGTTTGTTTTTTGGATAAATAAAGATTATTATTATTTTAAGTTACTTTTTAGCGGATATAAAGTTGGTATTTGTTTTTAAATGCCTTAATTATTTTCGATAACTTGTAAAATTTCTTAATGTATTAATTATAGTTTTTAACTGAATTTATAAGAAGACGACAGTTGTTAAATAAAGAATAGTATTTAAAAGGTTAAGTAGTAGTTACGCAACTATTTTTACAGTGATTATGTTAATTTATGTAACCGTGTTAACTGTTAACAACGCAATTAGTACTAAAAGCTTCCAATTATTTAGTGTTAGTTTATCTTTGGTACGTTATTTATTTTAAAGGGATTTTTTGTACTTGGTACACTAGCACGAAAATTGCTATTATGTGTCTTACTTGGTTTTGTATATGTGTTTAACGTACATAGTAAATAGCCTAAAAAAGTTATAGCATTGATTCGAATCATTGTATTTTTAATAATAATATTCTATACATAAAGGATATGATCACAAATAGTAGGCTTCTGTGCCCCAGAATGTATATAGATAAAATGTTATTAAATACTAGATATCTTCTAGAATGTAATGAAAAGTTGCACATTACTAAGCAGTTGTAATCAAAAGATGTGAATGTTTCAAAAAGTTGATTTTGTTGCTACCACTAAGATAATGTTTTGTATATTGTATTGCTATTAAGGTTTAGATCAGATAAGTATTTAAGATGAAAATACAATGGTGCAATATTTTTAGATACCTGAATAAAATCTATTGTTTGCAATAATTTTCATAAACTGTTTTTTATTTCTTCATCTGAGACAAAAAAGTACTTATTTCAAAAATCTTATTATTTTTTAATTAAATTCATTGCTATACTTTTCTTGTAGTACACTTTGGGGCAGGATTTGGCCATCTCTTTTAATGGTGGCGGAAATCGATTATTTGATTAATCGTTCTGAAATCGAACCCCTACGGACACAGTGTCTGCAGGTAGGAATCGTATATATCATGGAATTCGAGCTGTTCCAAATGTGTTATCAGGATATAATATTTTTCCATCGTGGCTTTGTGTCCGTTTCTGTAACGATGCATTTCCTTTCAATCCAATATATTATTGACAAACAGTGTTTTTATGTATTATGTGTCTCACGTCTGTCCGTGGGTACTGTGTACTTGTATAACATGCTCGGAATAATGATGTCAAATGTAATCATTGTGTTATAAAGATCAGAGAACTATTAATCAAATAATCGATTTCCACGACCATCAAATTTATGCACTAAATCGATTCAGCGAATCTATATTTCTTCCTAGAAAATCAAGAGTTTATTTGTTTTGTGTTGATAAGAAGCATTCCCTTTATTCACACTTGGATCCCGGTATACTATAGACAGAGTGTTATTTATGAAAACTTGAGCAATGAGCAGGAACTCTTAATTATACCTATAATTTTGCTTTTGAAGTAAAGCTTGACTTACTCTGAAGTAAGCTGGTGAATGCGTGACGACAGCGTTATGAAAAATGTGATTGGGGGAGACGAACGTAATTTAAGAGTGAGATATAAGTTAGTGAAAGTCAAGAGTGAGATATAAGTTAGTGAAAGTTAAGAGTGAGATATAAGTTAGTGACGGGAGAATCAGGGAGACTCGGGCATGTGAGTACCACCTGCGAGCCGCGTCTCATTTTGCTGTCCTGCACGCCTAATGTGAGGGAAGCCTTAAGCACACTCTTTTTTATACCAGATGCTTTGTTATGTAGCAAAAAGCCTGCAAAACCAACGAGGAAGTCAAGTCTCATACTATCTGAGTAGTAGATCTATTTTACTTTATTACCGTCTCTATATGCGCCAAGTACGCGCCTCGTGGCTTTTTGCTGCCCTGCACGCCTGATGTGGGGGACGCCTTAAGCCCACTAGTTTTTTTGTAACAGATACTGTGATACTGTGGCAAACACCCTACAAAACCAGTGAAGAAGTCCAGTCTCGTACACTCTGAGTAGTAGATCTCCGCGCCGCTTCGTTATTTGCTGCCCTCCACGCCTAATGTGGGGGAAGCCTTAAGCACACTCTTTTATATACCAGATGCTTTGTAATGTAGCAACAACCCTCCAAAACCAGCGAGGAAGTCCAGTCTCGTACTATCTGAGTAGTAGAGCTCCGCGCCGCTTCGTTATTTGCTCCAAAACCAGCGAGGAAGTCCAGTCTCGTACTATCTGAGTAGTAGATCTCCGCGCCGCTTCGTTATTTGCTGCCCTCCACGCCTAATGTGGGGGAAGACTTAAGCACACTCTTTTATATACCAGATGCTTTGTAATGTAGCAACAACCCTCCAAAACCAGCGAGGAAGTCCAGTCTCGTACTATCTGAGTAGTAGAGCTCCGCGCCGCTTCGTTATTTGCTCCAAAACCAGCGAGGAAGTCCAGTCTCGTACTATCTGAGTAGTAGAGCTCCGCGCCGCTTCGTTATTTGCTCCAAAACCAGCGAGGAAGTCCAGTCTCGTACTATCTGAGTAGTAGAGCTCCGCGCCGCTTCGTTATTTACTGCCCTGCACGCCTAATGTGGGGGAAGCCTTAAGCACACTCTTTTTTATACCAGATGCTTTCTTATGTAGCAAAAACCAGCGAGAAAATCCAGTCTCATAATATCTGATTGGTAAATCTTCACTTTTTGTTGCCCTGCGCGCCTAATGTGGGGGACGTCTTAAGCACACTCGTTTTTTTATACCAGACCATTTAATGTGTAGCAAAATCTCTGCAAAACCAGCGAGAAAGTCAAGTCTCATACTATCTGAGTAGTAAATCTGTTTGATTTAATTACCATCTCTATATTCTTACGTGCCACGTGCGTAACACGTCAGTTTTTGCGATGAAATCAAGTCTCATACAGTAGATCTACTTTATTGTATTACCATCTCTATTAGCGCCAAGAGCGCGACGCGTAACTTTTTGCTGTCCTGCACGCCTAATGTGGGGGACGTTTTAAGCATATTCGTTTTATTTTTTTATACCAGATGCTTTATTGTGTAGCAAAAACCCTGCAAAACCAGCGAAAAAGTCAAGTCTTATACTATCTGAGTAGATCTATTTTATTTTATTACCATTATATGCTATGTACAAAACCAAGACCGTAGCGAAAATGTAATTGTTTTAATGTTCACACAAATTAGTAACACGATTCTAGTACCTACAAGGTCAAGATTTGTTATTGACTTTAGTCAATATTTGACTTACGATAACGTCTCCACCGTTTCACATGATCGATTATTTGTTAATAACTGAATTATTTCATGGTTTTGTTACGGTATGTCGGTTAGTGGGCCTTGTTATTAGTTTGTTTATTGCCTCTTTAATTTAGCGGTAGAGTATTGAACCGCAGATAATGAAGTCCTAGGTTTGATTTCTGGGTCGGGCCAAAAAGGGATATGGGGATTTTTCTGATCAATCCGTCACTCTCATCTCACTCAATTACTTATCGTAGCTTATTGTCGGAGTTGTTCAAGCCGCCTATTAATCCTCTGATATAGCTTGACTGTTGCCTTATGGCTAAAATCGGGACCGCCAGCTTAACGTGCTCTCGGAAGCCCAAAAGCGCTCAGAAATTAAACCACTTTGGCGGTCACCCATCTATAGATTGACCGTGAGCCTAATTACTTACAAAGCGGTGGGAGCATCTGGCTATGAGCGCTTCTGTTAAGAATAATAATATAATAGTCATCATCATCATCCTATCAGCCGAAAGACGTCCGCAACTATACAAAGATCTCTTACAAAGATTTCCAAAATTGCCGGTCTTTCCCTATCCACATCCAGCGGTTTCCAGCGACCCTCACAAGGTCATCAGTCCATCTTGTAGGGGGCCTGCCCACGCTACGTGTTCCGGTTCGTGGGCGATACTCAATAATTTTTCTACTGCTACGTCAGCTTGATAAATCTCGAAAAAGACAAGACGTTTTTGCACACATAAAATATAAAATAAAATAATCGTTTATTTCTCTCTTAAAGGTGCATTAGTAGACCTTTGAGAGAGCTGGAGTTTATACTAGGCTCGAGACCTGTATGACAAATCTCCAGGCTTTCTTCAACTTGCATACAAACTAGTAGCTGTTAAAAGGCATATCAAGTGCCCTTAAGCATCAGCAGCAGAGAGGGCATTTCATCGGTACGATAGTTGGACATTCAGATTAATATTTACATTCCAAGCTTCACTAACCAAACAAATAACAACAACATCTTGGAGTACGGAGTAGATCCATCGCAGCGTACCCAAACAATGCTCGTTAAATCCCACACAGTGCAATAACCAAAGTTTATGGTCAGTAACGATTCGTAGATAGATATTATTTAAATGTAGTCGACAATGCAACTATTAACTAATGCGAAGATATCATCAATACTGCCGCCTACGCGTACCGACAGACGAACATATACACACATATATTATAGGTAGATATACCTTTATGGTAGGAGGAGACCTTAAGGTATTTAAGCGTGAAGTATATACACAAGGTGCAATCTAAATAATAAGCTGTGTGGTGACGGCGACAAATATCAGAATCAGAATATCATCACCCCATCTCATCCCCTGGGGGGCGTAGAAGCCGACCCGAGGGAATATCTACCAGAGGATGGGCAGCAGCTTCCTTCTGATTACTATGACCATCTTACTGCTATCGCCAACCCGCCTGCCAAGCGAGGCGATTATGGCATATCCCCCCAAGACGATTCTTGAGGGAGGCTTGACCAGCAGTGCACTTATTTAGCTGTAATGATGATGATGATAAATCTAAATAATGGAAACATGATTTGCCTTTGAAATTGAACAGCGTGTGGTACATCAACTTGTAAGGAACACAAAACCGACTTCTAGAATCCCCCTTTACCCACTACTGCAACTCCTGTAAGCCAGGATCAATAGTGGCACACAATAAAATGACAGTGAGCTAATTTGACTCAACCGACGGCCGTTGGTGCAGAAAGGTTCTCGAGTGGTGACCACGAACCAGAAAACGCAGCGTGGGCAGGCCTCCCACAAGATGGACCGATGATCTTGTGCGGGTCGCTGGAAACTGCTGGATACGAATAGCGCAAGACCGGCAATGGTGGAGATCTTTGTCAAGCAGTGGACGTCTTTCGGCTTATATGATGATGAGCTAATTTGGCGACGTCTTTGGAGAGCATTCGAGAATCAGTATTCACATGCGTCTGGCACAGCCGTGTGACCTCATGTGTCATTTTGGTGTGAATTAAATGACACTGAGCGGTGAGGCTCAGGCATTTCCTGCGCAAAATCTTCAACCGTCCTGAATTCCGAAAGGAATTCAGGACTACGTGAACATTGTGTAAAAACGTACCGGACCACAACTTCCGGGGTTTCCCCCAAGGACGCAAAGAGAAGTCCACGGCATATTAGGTAGAGATTAGGTATAATGAGTCCGACATACTCACCCGGAGACACCTTTCACGTGTGGCAAGCGTAGGCTAACCAGTGCCGTATCAAAAAACACCGGCCAAGTGCGAGTCGGACTCGCGCACGAAGGGTTCCGTACCGAACGAGAAACAATCACGTTTGTTGTATGGGAGCACCCTTAAATATTTATTTTATTTTGTTTTTAGAAATTCATCATCTGTGAAAATTTCAACTGTCTAACTGTCACGGTTCATGAGATACAGCCTGGTGACATACGGACAGATAAAGACAGACAGGGAAGTCTTAATAATAGGGTCCCGTTTTACCTTTTGCGTACGGAACCCTAAAAAAGATCATAAAGTTAAGAAAGAATAGACCTTACTATCAAGTACTAATTAAACAATAACCGAAAAGAAACAGACGGGTTTAGACCCACATAATGCTTATAGGTTTCCCTTAAAATCGTAAAATACCAAATAATTTTATTATAAAAATCATATTTCTAATACTTACCAATTTTAATATAGTTCCCACAAATTTGCAGCGAACTTCAAATTAATAGTAATTTCATATTTCCTGGAATGTTGTACTAGGAACTAATTATGAAGCGCACTAATTATGCTAATTTGGCGAACTAAGCTGGCCTTAACTTCAATTTAACGCTACGTATCTACCAGAATATTGGAACTCGTTAATATTCTTTAGTATTGTAAAGTATACTTGTATTAATAACGGTGGTGTCAATAATGAGCCCTTGATGCATGACAGTATTGTGTGTGTGAGTGTGATGGACTAAATTTATTTGTTCACTTGATCTTGTATGACACGCACGTGTTCGGTTATTTTGAATTAGACAGCTTTATATAAGAAGTGGGATAGCAGTGGTTTTTTTAAATAACAGTGCTATTTTAGTGTATTTATGTATGGTGCTTGAAAAGTTCAATAAAACTGTGAATTTATTGTGTTTATTTCAAAAATAACGGAAGAAAATAATAAAATTTGTATCCTACAATTAAATATGGAAGTAAGTAAAATCTATTCATATATCTATCTATATATAAAAATGAATCTTGGTATGTATGTCCTTTGTAGAATCGTAAAATATACATTTGATCATGTGATGGTCTTCGGCAAAGTATTGTGCATGAGCCAACGATGGTTTCGGAGTTAGTACGACCAATCTAGCGGGTAAAACCACAGGGCACAGCTAGTTATTTATAGATGTTTCAAAGAGCAGTGCGATGCTGGAATAGAACTAATTAAACTTATAATTGGGACAGCCAATTTTACTCTCAGTGTGATTGGAACGGCAGTACCTACTTATAGTTCACTAGGTCTCACCGCTAGGTCGAAGGGGAGGTCATCGTTAAAGTTTCTTTCTCTTTTTTGAACTAGTTTAACCCATATTCAACACTTTCATCATCATTTAATTAAATTTAAATATAAAATATTTAACATCCGTAAAAAGTATATTTTGTATAATTTAGCTACTAATTAAAACTTCTATTATAATAATAGCTAATAAAATATATAATTAAATAATAACTGTTCTTTAGTACTCGGGTAGAAATTATACCAACGTACAATGCTCTATTTACTATGTAGGTGATAGCACACTGGCTCTGGATATTAATGTAGGTGTAAACAATAATAAACTAATCTCACAATCTGAGCTCACTATGAGAACGGAGCTTAAAGGGGAACGCGCACAGGTCCGCGCCGAAAGAGCCGCACGCGCCGTGATCATCGAATTTTATAAATAATAATTATAACAATATCTCGGGACAATGTCACACAGATCATCCTCGCCCCAAACTAAGCAAAGCTTGTACTATGGGTACCAGGCGACGATATTCATACTTATATAGATAGATAAATACTTATATAATAGAAAACATCCATGACTGAGAAACAAATATTCGTGCTCATCACACAAATACATATTTGCACTTACCGGAATTCGAACCCAGAACCACCAGCTTCGTAGGCAGGAGCACTACCAACTAGGCTACGGTGACCGTAAATCTTTATTTTATAAAATAGTATGCATCATCGCGCACCTATTCGCGCAACCATCCGCATTTCCATAAAGCAAGTGCACGAGACCATGGGGAAATTGGATGATTGCGGCGCGTGCGGCACCTTCATCGCGGACCTGTGTGCTCTCGGCTTTAGAGCCGTATATATAGACGAAGACGCAGCGTGGGCACGTCCCCTACAAGATGGGCAGATAAATCTTGTAAGGGTCGCTGCAAACCGCTGGATGCGGACAGCGTCAGACCGGCAATTGTGGAACTCTTTAGGGGGGGACTATGTCCAGCAGTGGACTTGTTTTGGCTAATATACAGATGATGATTCTTTCTTTATCATATGGGATGTGGCTACCCTGGTAACAGAGTTGTTCAAGCCGCTTAGTAGGCCCCTGAAAAGACTTAACGACGACGGTTGTCTAACGATAACCGGGACCGACAGGTTAACGTGCGCTCCGAGGCACGGAGACGCTCAGAAATTAAACCACTTTCAATTTATTTGCTTAATATCATGTCTTACTATAGATGTTAGATAACAGTCAATGGTAAAAGTTACACATGATACCCTGTTGTGTAGGCCATAACAAAACATTACAATACCATTTTAACGATCACCCATCTATGAACTGACCCCGTTCCTAGGTGCTTTAACTCGCCTATCACTTACGGACCGGTGCCGCGGTGAATGGAACTGGCTTAGAGCACCTGCGTTGAAGATGATGATGATGTATAAACCAACTCAATTCTCAGGTCCTCTTTGAGTTTAAGTTGGAAATAGTACTATTTCTATGGTTATGAATGTAAACAGTAATAAAATAATCTCACAATCTGAGCTCACTATGAGAATGGATATTTAGAGCAGTACGAAAAACCTTGTTCAAAATTATAAAGCATTTTCCTAAATCTTATTGATGAATCCTCTTTTAAACTGTTTTATAATAATCTAGCTGCGCCCCGCGGTTTCTCCAGCATTAAACTTTATAAATTAGTGTCCCCCGCGGTTTTACCTGCGTTAAACTTTATAAATTATAACTTATGTGTTAATCCAGGGTGTCAGCGAACTCCATACCAAATTTTATTAAAATCGGTCCTGCCGTTTAGACGTAAAGAAGTAACAAACATACACACTCACACAGTCACAAACTTTCGCCTTTATAATATTAGTAGGATTTCAAATAGTTACATAGATATTTAGGTACACGGATTGTATGAAAACATTTATAAAATTTATTTTATAATAGTCAGTAATAATATTTAGCTAGCTTGTATTAATAATAATAATTGTATATGTGCCACACAGCACGAAGTACAATATCTATTTTGTTTCATCTGTCCCACCGTCTTAGTGTATTTTGTTCCTTTTAAATCACTATCTTTTTAAACGTTCTTTAATCACGTATCTAATTAACATAGGCATCGTAGTTTTGTTGACTGCTTAACAATGAGTAAGACCTACTCAGTGTTACAACATTAGTGACGCCTCACTGGGTTGTTTGGAGTTCGTATTAGCTCCGATAGGTCAAGGGTAGGTCGAAGGTGTCTGCTTATTGTGTAAAGAGTTGTTCGAGCTTATACTTCGCCACAGAATCTCTCGCCAAAATTGAAAATTTCACGACATATTTAACAAAAAAAAAGCATAATTTAGCTGCTTATTAAAACTTTTATTATAATAATAGCTAATAAAATCCTATTATAATATTATAAATGCGAAAGTTTGTAAGTATGGATGGATGAATGTTTGTTACGTTACTCTTTCACGTTAAAACTACTGAATGGATTTTAATGAAACTTTACAATAATATAGCTTATACATCAGAATAACATATAGGCTATAATTTATAAACATATTGTGTGAATTGTCCAAAATATGATGATAAGTGTCAAGTATATAGTAAAAAATTACCATCTGCGGCTTGCAGCTATTCCGGCTTGCACTGCCAAAAGCGCTAGAGGTTACACATCGTACTAATATTATAAATGCGAAAGTTTGTGAGTATAGATGTATGTTTGTTACTCTTTTACGCCAAAACTACTTTAACGCGGGTGAAACCGGGGGGCATAGCTAGTATAGTTATAATTAAATAACAACTGTTCTATAGTACTCGAATAGAAATAACGTTTATTAATAATTAATTTCATCCTCATCAATCGGATTAATCGCCATCTACCACCGCACCGAGCGTAGAGGTATGCAAGGATCGTGACAAATGGAAGTCCGTTGTCTCTGCCTACCCCTCTGGGAAACAGGCGTGAGTCTATGTATGTATGTACCACCGAGCGTTTCACAAGAAACTTTTTGCCGCGCACTACCGCTCTGTGGAATTATTCTGTATGACATGGCAACCTTCAAGAAGCGAGCCTATTCTTTTCTTAAAGGCCGGCAACGCACTTGCGGCTCCTCTGGTGTTGCGAGTGTCCATGATCACTTACTATCGGGTGACCCACTTGCGTATTTGCCATCCCATTTTATAACATCACATGATATGATGCACTTATGCTGTTGATTTTTAACCCCCGAAACAAAAATATAGGTGTCATAAGTAACTTTTTAACTGTGTGGCATCGTCGTATATACATACGCGTCACCCCATTTAACGGAATCACCATTGCCTTCAATATAACACTTAGTTTGCTTTCGTATCGATGAAAGGATTAGATATATAAGGGATATTGTCTTGTGATTTTTAAGAGGCTCTATTTTTTTTATTATTTATATATATTTATATACACACAAAAACACAATAACAAAAAAGGGAAATGTCTATCACTTCAACGTTATTCGACCAGAACGAGCATTGCGCGTGCAGTTTGTGAGTTTGGTTGTATTCTAAAGGCTATTTTCGGGCCGGTTGTGGTGGCTGGTAAATACTTGCCTTTCACGCCACAGGTTGTGGGTTCGATTCCCAGCAAGGACAGATATTTGTGTGCATGAACATGTCTGTTTGTCCTGAGTCTGGGTGTTATTATCTACATAAGTATTGTATTTACAAAAGAAAAGTAGTATATGTAATATATCAGTTATCTGGTTTCCATAATAATGTCGCCGTGTGTGAATAATGTTGTAATAAAGCCGTCGGTCCTCTACATGATCTCTTTCCGGTCGTGTCGCTAGTCTTCCCATCGAATCATTAAAGTGATGGATTGAAAATGCCCCTGTGTTTGCATACACACTTGAGCACTATAATATGCTTGTATTGCGCAGTTCGCTAGTCTCCATTGAGAGTGGCCGCCGTGGTTGAAATTCGGCCTGGAGGCCATTAATAATAATAATATCTTAGGACATTATTCATACACGGTCATCTGATCCCAAACTAAGCAGAGCTTGTACTATGGAAACCAGATAACTGATATAATAAATATACTACAATTTTTTTCTTAAATACATATTTAAATAGATAATTACACCCAGACTCAGGACATACAGACATGTTCATGTACACATATATCTGTCCTGGGTGGGAATCGAACCCACGGCCCGCGGCGTACAAAACAAGCATTTACCAACCACGTCACAGGCCCGTCAAGCATTATTATAATTATTATTCCTACTCACAAATTGTGTACTTCGACTAAATAAATGCGAAAGTGAATGCTCTTATATCACAATGCAAACTTCAGATGAGACGAACTTTATAAAGAACTATCTGTACCCCGCGGTTTTACCCGCGTCGAAATTAATAAATTATCACAGCTCCTCCCCCGTAGGTGATAGCGTGATAATATTTGTGCCTATATGTTGACCCGACCTTTTAGTAACATTTATGCATGAAGTAAATCCATGCAGTACTTTTTGAGTTAAGCCCGAACATATGTACATACAGACAAACAGACAAAAATTCTAAAAACTATATATTTTTTTTTGGTTTCGATATCGTTTGTAGATAGATCACGCCCCACGTATCCGTTTAAAAAAATATTCAATGTACAGTTTTGGCTTTCCTACGATTTTATTATATGTATATAGATTATCCACTCACTGGCCGTGCTCAAGTATTCAATAATCACTGATTAATCATCTCTTGTGTCAAGATGACACGATAGTCCGTGTGCCAGACGGCTGCACTGTCATTATCGTTGTTTTCTCTCAAACTACTGAATGGAATTGATGTAACAGTTTACAGCAGCATTTGCAGCGTAACAGCACTTATGTAAGGCGCTCTTTTGAGTGTTTAGATATGTAAGTACTTACCTACACGTTTCCACATTAGGAATTTTGCTAGGGCCGGACATAAGGTGCCGCAAATCAAGGGGATAAGAGTCATAGGTTGACTCGACTCCTCTCGATTTGGTGCATGAGGGCGTATCGAGGGAAGTCGATCAAGACTCGATTTTTTGCACTACAATTAATCATAATTAATGACCTGTAACACAGGTTTTCGTTTGGAAACCTACATCAGGCACCAGTCTTTCACATAGGTGAAATTATAGACTACTAGACCTAGACCTATTGTGAGAGAAAAATTTTGGTTAAGTTATTTTACATGTAAAAATTATATTTAAAAAATATACGTATTGGTATAGATAATTAATATGTGTATATGACATATTAATTTTCTATAGAAAATTATATATAATAGAAAATTAATATGTCAACTAACAAATATTTTATTAAACATGTCATTCGGAATCCTATGTTACAACAAGAATTACAGTGTTGAGTAAAAGAGAACGACTTAAAGTTAACTATAGGTACACACGGCTACATATCAAGCTATACATTTCCAGTATAAGCTGATCTCGCGTTGTATAGGATTCCCATACAATCACAGGTCAGCTTATATTGAAAATGTATAGCTTGATATGTAGCCGTGCGTACAAGGCGATAATACAATGATAGGGTTGTAGACGTAAGCCTCAGACGCTACATATCCGCTGAAGTATTTAAAAAGGTTTACTTGTATCACAGATAGGGTACTGCAATTTGTTTTACTAACCGACTTCAAATAAGAGGGTGTTATTAATTCTACTATATGAAGGTATATATTTTTGTATATCACTTAGTAAAAGGATGCCAAATCGTCGTTGTGTGAATCACGTCAATTGTGGAAACAGATATTTTTGTTGTTTACTATATAACAAAAATCTTATATTTTGCCTTTATTGACGTTTAAGTTTCTCACAATTTGGAACAATAGCATATTCACATATTTTTTTAGAATATACATATAATTTGGTAGTATTATATGTAGTATATATATCAGTTATCTGGTTTCCATAGTACAAGCTCTGCTTAGTTTGGGATCAGATGGGCGTGTAAATAATGTCCCATTATTATTAATTTAAAAATAATATTTAAAGCAAGACGCCAGTCTGTAAGACTAGATTAAGTAAATATTGATTTGCTAAATTCTTATTAGTTAAACACGTACTTGTTATCTAGACATTTATTTGTGTGTATGAACATGTCTTTTTGTCCTGAGTCTGGATGTAATTATCTATATAAGTATGTATTAACATAAGAAAAGTAGTATCACACTAATATTATAAAGGCGAAAGTTTGTGAGTGTGTGTTTGTTACTTCTTCACGTCTAAACGGCTGAAGCGATTGTAATGAAATTTGGTATGGAGTTAGCTAACACCCTGGATTGACACATAGACTATAATTTATTTATTTTAACGTGGGTAAAATCGCGGGGCACAGCTAGTGTATTATATCAATTATCACATTTCCATACAACAAGCTCTGCTTAGTTTGGGATCAGTTGATCGTGTGAATATTATGTTTCGATATGTCTCCACACACGTTATGTTCAAATCAATTGTTTTTTAAGAAAAGTAGTAAAAGTAGACGTATGTTAGGTAGCTATATATTAATTTTTAAACGAGGAAAATGCTTACCTTACTTAGATTGCTTCAATCGCTCTTCCTAAGCAAGTGGAGGGCTCAGAACCCAGCGTGGTAAAAATGCTAATCACCCGTGGTGCGATGTTAGCAGTAAAGTGTAAAAATAGCTATTCTCATAAGTACTTGAGGCGCTCATAGCCAGATGTTCCCACCAGTCCGTAAGAGGTGAGGTCAAGCAACTATGCTCGCGGTCACTCCATACATGGGTGACTCCCAAAGTGGTTTAAATTATGAGCGTTTCCGTGCTTCGGAGGGCACGTCAAGCTGTCCCGGTTGTGTCATTAGGCAACAGTCGTTAAGCCATGGCCTAATGGGCGGCTTGAACAACTCTGACACTAGGGTAACCACGATAAGTAAGTAAGTAAGTACGTATTCAGTTGACGACTTTTTAAAGGAAAAATTCGATGCTACATTTAAATTAGACCATAATGCAATGTAAAACACAAAAACTGTGCCCTTTTTTCAGTACTTGGGAATTGTTTCAGAATTAATAATTTTGTAAATTGAATTTGTATTAATTATAAGAATATATTTGACCTGTAAAGATTTGTGCGCCGGAAACGGCAGAATATTTTGGACATTTTAAACTGTAACAACCTGTGACAACAATATTCTTACAAATAAATAATTCTATTCTATTCTATTCATTTTGAAACGAGGAAAATAGTTATCCTATTCAGATTGCTTCAAACGCTCTTCCAAAGCAAGTGGAGGGCTCAGAACCCAGCGTGGTAAAAGTGTAATCGCCCGTGGTCCGATGTTAGCAGTAAAGTGTAAAAATAACTATTCCCATAAGTACTTGAATCACTTTACATCAGTCATGGTCACGGGTGGACTACATAACTGAACCGTGACCAAGCTATGAAATCTTATTTCTTACAAAAAACGTTGTACACTGTACCTAAAGCGACTATGTATAAAATAATAATAATAATATCCTAGGACATTATTTACTTACGGCCATCTAATCCCAAACTAAGCAGACTTTGCGCTATGGAAACCAGATAACTAATATATTACATATACTACCTTTCTTTGATATTATACATGCTTATATAGATAACTAGCTGTGCCGCGGTTTTACCAGCGTTAAGCTTCATAAATTATAGCCTATGTGTTAATCGAGGGTGTCAGCTAACTCCATACCAAATTTTATTAAAATCGCTCCAGCCGGTTAGACCTGAAGAAGTAACAAACATACACAGTCACATACTTTCGACTTTATAGTATTACTGTGATTACACCCAGGCTCAGGACAAACAGATATGTTCATGAGCACACTAATATGTGTCTTGGTTAGGAATCCAACCCACGCATTTACCAACCACGTCCACCTTAAAGTATTGAAAAGATACCTACTAGTCAGTACTAGTTATTACTAAGTTATCGGGTATTTTCCTGTGGTCCAGGGTCCTACTAATTTGAGTAGCAGCTCTATGAAGACTAAGACCTTCTAACCTAACTTACCACATGGTGTGACCAATTGACCATCTCGGTTTAGCAAAAAATTTGTACTTCCAATAGTTTATATGCATTTATACCGTTATAGTAGCATAACTGCAAACTACGACTAGTTATGTATTCAGCATGTGGTGAACTGGTGACACCCGACGCTGCGCTTGCGCAACCAGTGCGATTTGACGTCATTTGCTATTTTGCATTACCTATAAAGCAGTTGTTGTTTGCACTACCTTTCCATGTAATTATTAATGAGATTTTACATGATATTAGTACTCGGTAAATATTATACGTAAGACAGTTATAGACTTTTGATTTCTTCGGTCTCTGAGGAACTCGCTTGGGGTGACACTTCCACCTCGCAGAATTCGTTGCAGATAGTAATTATTATGTTTATTTAATAGTACTGCGTGTGAGCAAGTTTGCCAGCACTCATCGGGTTAGGGAGTAAAAACCAATAACAAAAGGTAACCCTTGAATGATACCATATTAAACTTATTAAATTAACCATATTAAAATTTGCCACGTGCAGTATAGGCCTTGATTTTTTTGACCCTCTCAATATATGGGGGGGAGGGAATTTTATTGTTCCCCCTCTATATATATTTCTGTATATATATGCACGCTCTTTTTTACAATACTTTTCTTCCATATTTTAGTTCGGTAATGTACTGTTTGTAGTTAATTCCATAAAAGCGTGCTTATATATATATTTATTTAGACACTTTGATTGTGGCTGATTGAATTTTTGGACAAGAATCATTATAAATTAAATAGAAGTTTAAATAGCATCCTTTTAAAAATGTACTTGTGTCTAGATCAAAATTATTTCGTTTATTAGCACCCTTACGAATCTATCTAGAACGTTCTAAAGCCACTTAGGTGCAAAGATAACTATATCAAAGCTTATTGAGTCCCGCGAATAGAAAGTTACCGTTTGGCGGGAAAACGAAAGTAAGCATTTATCCAGTTTTTTCCACTCAGCCTCGAATTACGCAGTAGTGAGAAACTACACCTCGACGTAAACAATGTAGTGTACACGCTTTGTAAACTGAGTGACTAGGTACACTTAAAAAACCGGCCAAGTGCGACTTGGAGTCGCCCAAGAAAGATTCCGTACCATTAACTATAAATAACGCCAAAAATGTCACGTTGGTTCTATGGGAGCCTTCATAAATATATATTTTGTTTTTTTTAGTAACTATTGGTTGTTAAAGCGGCATCAGAACTACATCATCTGTGAATTTTTTTTGTTTCTAGTTCATGAGATATAGCCTGGTGACAGACGGACAGACAGACAGCGGAGTCTTAGTAATAGCTAGTGTGAGTCGGACTCGCACATGAAAGGTTCCATACCATTAATAATAATAATATAGTGGATCATTATTTACACACGGCCATCTAATCCCACACTACGCAGAGCAAGTACTATGGAAACCAGATAGATAACTAATATACTACATATACTATTTTTTTTTGTAAATACATACTTATATAGATAGTTACACCCAGACTCAGGGCAAATAGACATGGTCATGCACACATATCAGTCCTGCGTGGGAATCGAAACCACGACCTCCGGCGTGAAAAGCAAGCATTTGCGAACCATACCAACATGCCCGTCAAGTTATTGTCTATAAAAACTGAAAAAGTCTCGTTTTTTTGTATACTTGTTAAATATTTGTATTATTTTAATTTCATTATTTATTAAAATTTTAAATGCCATAATCGCCACGCTTGACAGACGGGTTGGCGATCGCAGTAAGATGGTCATAGTACTAGAAAGAAGCTGATGCCCGTCCTCTGGTATATATTCCCTCGGGTCGACTTCTACGCCTCCCACGGGATGAGATGGGATGATGATATTCTGAAATTCACCGCCATCACCACACAGTTATCCATCTCGAATTATAATCAATGTACCTACAGACGCCAGCACAACAACCCCAATCGGTCAAATTTGTTTTATAGATTTTCAACCTTATCACAAAAGTATAAGGTTCACTTTCAATTGGGGAAATTTGACAGATTGGGGTAGCTTGATGTGCGGCCGGCGTCTGTACATAGATAAAATTTTGGGAGATATCTTGTGGTAATATTTATTATATACTTAGTTTAACTGGCACGGATCTCTATAGAAATGACGTTAGGTCTAACTATTCCGTGGTTAGGTGTCAAATGTTTTTCAAAGGCGGTGCAAGTGTGTGCAAGTTTTGTTAAGTAAGCAGAAAATTACAAGGAAATATCTTGGGATATCCCCGTGAACACTTTCTATGACTCAACAGCAAAAAGTAGTCATCTACAACTTTTACTAACAATAAGATAAATAAAACACAACTAACAATAGTTACTGAATATAATGAGATACCAAACTATACCTCAAAGTACTCTGCTTACGGGTCTTTAACATCACTTGAAATGTCATTTCGTCTCTCTCTGATGTAGCCAAAGATATTATAATATAACGATGTAGCTAATATGAAAAGAATAGGGCATACATAGAAATGTCAAACTACTAAAAGTATAAGCGAACCGGGCGCATCATTAGTCTTCATGGCGGGATCTGATGTGTGATTTAGTTTCGTGTAGTATTTCGCGCCAAAAGCCAAAACTAAAGATGCCCTGTCTTTGTCAATAGTCTTCATGACGGGATCTGTGTGATTTAGTTTCGTGTAGTATTTCGCGACAAAACTAAAGATGCCCTGTCTTTGTCATAAGAACTAAGTTAGAAAGTAATGCAATGATATTCAATTTGTTTAGTTGGTATCGTATATAATCGCGGGAAATTATTGCCAACCTAATAGCAAGTTTTGTAGACCGATTTCAATAATAATTTTTTTAATCACTTTTGTTTAAATACTTTGCTCAGTAAGAAAAATTTACGTCTACTCTGTCAACTCTATTTTTTTAAACAGTAATCCCTCATCATAATGTTAACGCGTGAATAAAACCTATGTACCCCTTTTTACGAATTAAAAAATAAATGTCTCGTTATTGTTACCATGTCTACTCATCTGTTTGTGTAAAAAGGCATGGGTGTTTGCTTTTAATCATCCAGTCAATTGGAATGGCCCATTTCTGAGGTATTCAGTGCACGTACTGGTAATTTGGGTTGTTCTCCCACAATTGTATCCGCGGATTAACTTTAATTTGCGAGCTGTGTTGGCTGCCCACATTAATTACCTTGTTTTGTATGATAATGCACCCGACTCCATGCAACACTAACCAAAACTAATTTTAATAGGAGTTTTGGCGCCAACGCGGAAAAAGACGCATCAGGGCATTGTTTCATTTTCAAAAACTGGTGTAAATTCAAGTTTTTATGTGTAAATATGGTGGATTTTTAGACATAACATCATGGACAACGTACACAAGTGGAGGAAAGTGCGATATTGCCGTGAATTGCGATTTTCTGTGTTGAATCTAAAACTCTATATAAGCCTCTAGTAAAGTCTCCACTGCTTTACTGGGGTACGACAAGGACTACGTATGACTTGACTGTGACGTACTTTATTGTTTCATTTTCAAAAACTGGTGTAAATTCAAGTTTTTATTTGTGATAATGGTGGATTTTTAGACATAACATCATGGACAACTTACACAAGTGGAGGAAAGTGCCATATTGCCGTGAATTTCAATTTTCTGTGTTGAATCTAAAACTCTATATAAGCCTCTAGTAAAGTCTCCACTGCTTTATTGGGGTACGACAAGGACTACGTATGACTTGACTGTGCCGGACTTTACTTGGCATGACGAAAATAAATGAAATAAAAATATATTTTGCGGAAGGCTCATAAGGCCGAAGAAGCTAGAGCCCAAAAACTGAATTAAAAAAAAAACTAATTTTAATATCATTGCATCTCTCTCTAACATAGTTTTTATTAAAAGGACAGGTCATCTTTAGTTGTGTCAATTTAGTTTTGGCGCGACAAACGAGGTAAAAATAATCGAGACTTTAGGAAGTACTTTTTATTGTGCTTTCGGGCCGGATGGCGTGGTTGATAAATCTCAAAATTTGCCTTTCACGCCGCAAGTCGTCGTTTCGATTCGACAGATATTTGTGTGCATGAACATATCTGTTTGTCCAGAGTCTGGGTGTAATTATCTATATAAGTATGTATTTACAAAAGTCAGATATTTGTGTGCATGAACATGTCTGTTTGTCCTGAGTCTGATGTAATTATCTATTTACTTAAGTACGTATTTACAAAAGTCAGATATTTGTGTGCCTGAACATGTCTGTTTGTCCTGAGTCTGGGTGTAATTATCTATATTAGTACGTATTTACAAAAGTCAGATATGTGTGTGCATGAACATATCTGTTTGTCCTGAGTCTGGGTGTAATTATCTATATAAGTACCTACGTATTTACAAAAGTCAGATATTTGTGTGCATGAACATGTCTGTTTGTCCTGAGTGTGGTTGTAATTATCTATATAAGTATGTATTTACAAATGTCAGATATTTGTGTGCATGAACATGTCTGTTTGTCCTGAGTCTGGGTGTAATTATCTATATAAATATGTATTTACAAAAGAAAAGTAGTATATTATTATGTAGTATATCAGATATCTGGTTTCCATAGTTTGAGATCAGATGAATATGTGTGTGTGAATAATGTCTGTCTTTTGTTGTATGTAACCTTATCCCCTCGTCTCTCCAATCTACTAACCCTAATAAGAACACAACTATCGACAGGGTGGCCCAATTTACTCAATAAAATGCCATCTTAATTATTCGTACGCAGGATGAATTGTTATATCAGGCCATCATAACGATCTCGTCTTCACAATATCAATATGTAATATTCTCCTTTCGATTAAAGCAAAGTTAATATTTTCCGTCTATTTGATAAAATCCATTAAAATTATGAAGGGTTGCGTGCTTTTCTTAGACTTTTAAAAAGTTACTTAGTAATATAAGCTAAGTAACAAGCAGTACGGGTACTATCCTAATCTAGTTAGATCTTTGAATTGTAGAATCAGTGTTTCCAAATCAAAACACTCATGTGCGTATTAGAAATTAATGAGCTCGTAAGACTTAAAATGTTGAAGGAAATTATTGTGAAAAGTCTGCATGCAAGAAAATCATTAATTGCGAGCAAAAATCGCAAGACTAAGCGAATGACGATTTTTCTAATAATAAAATTACGTACATAAATTAAATTGAGTTCTAATCGTTCGAGTTCCTTTTGTTTTAACATTTTTAATACGTGTCTTTGTCATTTTATTCCTAACGAGGGAAATTAGGTGAATTGCGTCTTGGAATCAATGGTGCGCTGTAAAATATTTTTTTATGTTAAATCGCATCATGATTGTCTAAAAACTTTGAGAAAATTCAAATACGTAAATCTCCTCAAAAAAGTTCTCGCGATCTAACACCCCAGATTTCTGCGAAAATAATATGATAATTTTATTATCAAACTAACTGTGCAGTGTGTGTGTTTTATCAACGTTAAACTTTATTAATTACAGCTTATGTGTTATTCGGATATATAAGCTATATTACTACAAAGGGTTAATATCTCAAATCAAGTCGCCTTCAAACGTAAGTAAATTGAGGGGGGAGGGGTGTAGGGGGGAGGGGGCTACCCTCCTGTACCATCCCCAACCCGCGGAACCCCATGGTGATGGAGATATCCATGGTTAATGATTTTCTAGCGCTCGGCGGCCGCTGCCGCGGCACGCTCGCTGCGCTCGCTCGCCTTCGCGCGCCAAATGGTCACCGTTCTAACCTAACCTAACCCAAATTATTTCATAAAAGTGCAATTTTGCAAAAATATCATGATAGTGACAATGAACAATTCAGTTTTGGGTATTTTTCGGATAATTATAAAAAAAAATTATATAACTTCTAAACACGAAAGCAATGTTTTTACATTGTTTTACAACGCTGTAGGTATCGAAATCGCTACGAAATGTTCAAAATTGCGTTCTGTTTTGTGCATTTGTATGAAGTCCTATGATTTTAAAAAATTCATAAAAAAAAATTGGTGCGTCTCCGGCAGAAAAAAATGCGTTTTATCACTTAGTACGAACCCCCTTAACCCCCCCATATACACACTTATCTCAAATTCAGGCGACTCGATTTGAGATCCAACCCCTACAAAGTTTCATTAAAATCCGTTCGTTATTCTTGCGTGAAAGAGTAACAAACAAATATACTCACAAACTTTCGCATTTGTAATGTTAGGTAGTAGGAATTAAATAGCTAATCGAATGTTCTAGTGAAATGTACTTTTTGAAATTACCAAAAACTTTTTTTAGTTTTAACTTATTTCAAAGACTACCTCATTATAATAATGTACAGACGCCAGCACATCCAGCTACTCCAATCTGTCAAATTTCTTTTATATATTTTCAACTTTATGACAAAAGCATAACGTTCACTTTCGATTGGGGAAATTTGACAGATCGAGGTAGCTTGATGTGCTGGTGTCTGTACATACAAACACCCGTAAGTCTTGCGGCCACTCTGGCGACCAATTTTTTGCGGCCGGCGTTGAATCATAGACGTTTTGTTTTGTAACAGATAATAAATCACAGAACGCTAACAATTGGAATAAATATATTGATCTTGGACTTAAGTTTTCTCTGGCTATTGTGTAGTGTTACGAATCTTACCTAACTGTGATCTCATGTCGTCAAGTCATGCAGAGAAAGCTGGGATGTTTGTTCGAATATAGTACGGGGTCCGACAACATTATTTGTATGTTCATAATTGCCGAACTGTGGCCATGGCGGCCAGTCTCAATAGAACCTAGCCATCCGTACGGGACATGTTATAGTGCAGAAATCTGTGCGCAAAATCAGGAGTTCTTTCTATTCCATCACTTTCATGATCCGATAGGTGGTTAGCGATTCGATCGGTAAAAGGTCAGGTACAGGATCGACGGATACATGCTCACAGGGTGTAATACCCCAATAATAGTCCCAGGATTTGTACTGATACTGAGAATTTTGAGTACGTAAATCCTTCGGCCCCGTACCTGACCGTTTCCGGTCGTGTCATACCATCGGATCATGAGAGTGATGGAGTTGAAAGTGCCCCTGTGTTTGCCTACACACTTGTGCACTATAATATGTCCTGCGCTGTTGGCTAGTCTCCATTGAGACTGGCCGCCGTGGCTGAAATTAGGCCTGGAGGACATTATTATAAATTACGCCTAGACATAGATAGAACAAATAATCGTGCTCATCACATATAGTTACAACAAATATCTGTCCATTACATACATATTATGGATAAATTACACCCAGACGAAGATTAAAATTTGTCCTGGGTGGGGATCGAACCCACGACCTTTGACCTAGCAGTCGGGGTCACTAAACACTATACCAACAGGTAAGAAGGTGTATCACAAACGGGAGTATTTCAGCGTAAAACATAAGGGTATATATAGTGTGGTAGGATCTCGTACTCTCGCATAAATCATACTTAAAGTAAGAGTAATGATTATGTAAAAAAATCCGAATGTCAAATAATAATGTTATGTTTAATTACTTGCATGACGGGTAATTTACAGGTAGAAGGTACCTTTTGTAACGTTATTGCTTTCTGTTTCGGTTCTTACGCAAGTATAACTTGATTCCATAACAAATCTGGGCCTATACCAACAACTGTTTCTTGTATTATTATTTTAATATTACTGTGAATTTTCGTACTTACAAAACCTACCTTATATTAATAGTTTGTGGGCTGAATTTTAGTTGTAACTAAAGTCTAAGAGAATATCGTCACAGATAACGTTACCACATCTATTTTTTTTTTTTTTAATATATCGCCCGCTCTTTAAAGTCTAGTTCCT
The DNA here is from genome assembly GCA_951640165.1 of Pseudoips prasinana. Classification (NCBI taxonomy): domain Eukaryota; kingdom Metazoa; phylum Arthropoda; class Insecta; order Lepidoptera; family Nolidae; genus Pseudoips; species Pseudoips prasinana. The sequence continues at coordinate 16,374,174 of OX621254.1, forward strand.
GTGTCGCGGGGTACTTTACAAACATATAATAGACGGACACAAATTACACCCAGACTCAGAACAACTATTTACGGGTCACACAGATAGTTGTCCGGCGCGGGACTCGAACCCGCGAGCACACGAAGCGGCAAGGCGACTGTCTTAGCCGCTGCGCCATACGTGCAGTCTGTTTATCTAAATTATAGGAGTTCATAAAAATAAGCGATATTGGGGATAGAAAAGTACAGTTTATTTAGTTAACTGAACTATATTGTAAAATATGATTATTATTTGCAAACTGAATGTAAATTAAGTTCAACTCGTGCTTAGCTCCTTCGTCTCGTACATAAAAGTCTCATATCAATCACATCGGGGATAAAAATCAAAAATAAATAAATAAAATAAATTGGCAGTGACGTCATATAAAATATTATACAAACATTAATTGAATTACATTATAATACGGAGATAATTTATTAGAAAGACGAACGAGATTTTTGAATTTTTAGACTCTTCTCAGGATTTCGGCTAATATACTACTCTGTCAAGAAAGTACCGGGAAAAGATCAATAATATACAAAATGTTTGTTATTCATCCAAATTTATTTTATCACCTTCAAAGTATGCTCCTTCAAAAACGATACACTTACGCCAACGAATAATCCATTCATCAAAACATTTTTTAAACGCTGCTTTCGGAATTGAGTTCAGTTCTCGCCGCGAATTCTCCTTTATGTCTTCTACCGATTGAAAACCACGAAGTGGTAATTTGAGTTTAGGAAAAAGAAAGAAGTCAGCTGGAGCCATATCTGGTGAATATGGTGGTTTTTTTTTTTTTTTTTTTTTTTAATCTTTATTTAAGGGGTCTCAGTCAGAATTGACGATGCCGCCCCGTAATAAAAAATACAAATTAACAACAATTTAAAGTTGACAAGAAGTATCGTAAACTATACTCTAAACAACAATTCTACTTCTCGATAAATATATCGTACAAAGCTTCCTAGCCTCCTCCGAATAAGGTGAGGCTAAGAAACTATTGCAAACCCCTATATCCATAGACACTAACCACACCCTTCGACGTTGATTTTCGTTCCTTACACATTCCAATAGAACATGTTGGATATCATCAATTTTAATGCAATCTGAACAATCAGGCGAGTCAGTCTTACCCATTAAAAACGCAAATTTATTCGATGGGATGTGCCCGGAACGCATTCTCATCATCGTTACAGCAAATTTTCTTGTTGTTTTTTTATCTTGGAACCATGGATAACTAGGAGGTAGTGATTGAATGGTTTTATACCAAATGCCCTTTTCAAGCGATCGTTTATCAAAATATTCTTGCCACATATCTTTACACATCTCTTTTATTTTGTGTATATGGTCAGTGTACAATGGAAGACATCCATAAAGTTCGCCATCACTTAAGGCTTGTTTTGACGCTAGATCTGCTTTTTCGTTACCCATAATTCCAATGTGAGATGGAATCCATTGAACTACAACATTTTTACTTTTATTACGTAGCTCACTGATTGTTTTAAGGATAACAAATGCAATCGGGGAACCTCGAAGAGTCGAGGGGATCCGAGCAAGATGCAGAAGGGCACTTTTTGAGTCTGATAAAATCACTATATTGTCGTCTTTAATGGATAATGCATACGATAATGCCTCCGATATAGCGATTAGTTCACAATACATTACAGATACATTTGAAACAATTTTAAGTTTTAAAGTTGTATTAGATTGCGGATCATATATTGCTGCTCCTGCATCGTAAATATCCTTAGAACCATCAGTGTATAATTGGTAAAATGTATCATAATTCTCATTTACATATTTTTGACAACGTTCTTTTAAAACATGCATATCGATGAATCTTTTGGCCATATTTACTCCCTCAATGCTATCTTTAATAATATTAGTTAAATCAATACTACTTAGCCATGTATCGAGAGAAAATATGCCCAAAATACGGCTAGAGTGTATAGATATATTTTTGAGAAATTTATGGGTCTCAACCAATAATGGCATTTTTTTTCGTCTCCAATACACCTCGTCACACAATGCGGTTAATTCAGTAAGAACAGCTGTATTAACATTTTCTTTCACAGATAGGGTCTTAAGCCAAAACTTGCCAGCTAAATATCGTCTTCTTACATTTAAAGGTTGTAAACATAACTCGCTCTCCATGACATGAATTGGGGTGCTTTTTATAAATCCCCCAATAATCCTCATACATTGATTTTGTACCCTATCTAACTTACTTAACTGGCTATTTGTATAGCAGTCATAGAGATAACTACAATAGTCAAATCGACTTCGAACCATGGAAATGTACAGGCGACGGAGATGTTTTGGGTGTATGCCCCAATCTGAACCCGCAAGAACTTTAAAAATATTTATACACCTGTTACATTTGTCTTTTATTTCCTCTATATGTTTTTTCCATTTCAAAGATCTGTCTAACCACATGCCTAAATATTTTACATTATCTACTAATTGAATATTATGTTCATTGATTTTAATATTAATAAAATTCCTTCGTTTATTGCCTCTACTGAATACACAAGCTTTAGTTTTATTATAAGATATTTCTAAACCTAATTCTTGTATTTTATTATGGAATGTACTTAAGGCATTTTGAAGATCATCGATGGATTCTAGTATATTTTTTCTGCTAACATATAATACGAAGTCGTCAGCATATTGGGATATAAACACATTATTTATACTGCAGCAAATCTTTGCAGTAACTGCATTAAACAATAATGGTGATAAAGGATCGCCCTGCGGAATTCCCATCCCAGTTGTTCGGCTAATTACCTCATTGGAGTTTATTTCTACGATTAAATGTCTTTTGTGCAAAAATTCCCAAAGATACTTACATATAGGGGAGCCCACTCCCGATTCGTTCAATATATTAAGGAGAACTGTAATGTTCACATTATTATAGGCATTGTCAACATCAATAAAACAACCTAAAGTACTGATACCTTTAGTAAATCCTATCTGTATGCGGGAAACTAACCTAGAAAGGTTATCAGCACAGGATCGAAATTTTCTAAATCCAGTAGTTTCCTCCGAAAAATTTTTGCCTTTTTCTAGAAACCATTCTAATCTCCGATTTAGAATCGTATGAAATACTTTACATGGACAAGACAATAATGCAATTGGTCTAATAGATGATATTAGACCAGGATTCCGCCCCGGCTTTGGAATAGGAACCAAGTTTATATTTCTCCACTGCTCAGGAACACACCCGGAAAACAGAAATCTATTGTATAAGGAAAGCAAAACAGATTTTCCTGATATTGGGAGGTTTCTAATCATTGAATAAGATATATTATCTTCCCCCGGAGCAGTATCAGTAAGTTTGATAGAGTTATTAAGTTCCTGGATTGATATTGGGCAAGATAGTTGATGATTTTCAGAATTAAACGATGGTACAGATGGTGTTACATAATCAGGGGCCAAGGTGCGTAACAAAGATTCAATCTTGTCTTTATGTACATAGTTTTTTATTGTTTTGTACCCTTTAAACCATTTCATACGTTTCCACATGTCGGTTGCTGATGTTGTACTGTCTATACTATTACAAAAAGATTTCCATGATTCATATTTACAATTGCGTATCATTCTTTGAGCAATACGATTTTTGTCCTGCACTACAAGGAGATTCGCCGAACTAGAATTTTTCCTAAATGCTGCTAAAGCAAGTCTGCGTTCTGCCACTGCCCGTGATAATTCTTTATTCCAATATGCTTTAGGCCTGAATTTCTGCTGTCTTCTAGGATTATCACAAACCTTGACTGTTGGTATACATTTATTCGCTGCAAAATTTACTATGTTTAAAAAACTATTGTATGCTATTTGATGATCTGTATCTAGAATGAAATTTTTAAATGCCTCATCAATCGTCGCCCTATATGTTAACCAATCTGCTTTCTTAAAGTTTCTACGAGATTTAACATTACTGAAGTTGTGACTCTCCATTTTTAATTTTATAAGCAAATGGTCGCTTCCTAAGTTTTCGTTCATGACCTGCCAATTAAACCTGAGGGCCACATCCACAGATATTAAAGTTAAATCCGGAGATGTCTGTTGCACCACACCATTAACAAGCTTAATGCGCGTAGAACTGCCATCGTTAAGAATAATAAAATTGTTGTCTAGTATGGACTCAAATATCTGTGAGCCTCTAGTTGTCGTTCTATTTGACCAACTGGGATGATGTCCATTGAAATCGCCGGCAACAAGAGTTTTACTTTCATTTAAAGACAAAATCTGATCCCAGTCGCTCTTTCTGGTGTGAACAGAAGGCGCACAGTATATGGCAATTATATTCTCCAGATAATCACAATTTGATATTTTTACATGTACAGTCTCTATATCTGAGTTTGATTACATTATTACATTACTTGGACTTGCTTTGACAGACCAATGAGTTAATATTGCCACACCTCCATAACCATCATCGCGATCTTTTCTAAATATATTATATCCGCTAATGCGAAAGGTACTTTCAGGGTCAAGCCAAGTTTCATTGATAATAGCTATATGAATTTTTTCCTGACTTAAAATTCCTTCGAGTTCCGTACCTTTCGGACGTATACTCTGGGCGTTCCACTGGATTATATTTATTGTTGATGCCTGTCTGGAACCTTGATCCATTGTTTAAGATATAATAACAAAGGCATATCTGATATATATTGCATCGCATATGATATGATCCATTCAAGTATAATATTCGCACAGTTTTTAGTTTTTTCTTCCCAAGTCTTATTTTCATCAAATATCTTCTCATTTATTTGTTTATATAGCAAATTAAATGTTAATTTGTGTCTTTTCTTTCTTTCTACAGTTTCGCTTGAATTTTCCTCGCTTTCTTCTGGGTAATTTGCTCTCTAAAACGCCGCATAACGCTCAAATAATATTCTTTATTTACCGTTCGACCTTCCGGTAAGAATTCAGAGTTCACAAAACCGCGATAGTCACAGAAAACAGTCAACATGACTTTGACTTTTGATCGACTTTGGCGTGGTTATTTTCGCTTTCGGTTCAGTTGGAAGGCGCCACTCCGAAGCTTGTTGACTAGTTTGCATGTCAAACTCGTAAACCCACGTCTCGTCACCAGTAACAATGCGTTTCATGAATGTTGGGTCGGAATTGACTCGTTCTACCATGTCCTCAGCAACTTTCATGCGATTGGGTTTTTGGAGAAAATTCAGATCTTTTGGGACTAGCCGAGCGGCAACATGTTTCATACCCAAATGATTAGTTAAAATGGTACGAATCGACTCGTGAGATACAGAAAGTTCGGCGGCTATCTCTCTCAGAGTTGAATGAGTATTTTCAGTCACTATTTCCTTCACTTTTGCAGACGTTGATGGCCTACCAGAGCGAGGCAAATCTTCCAGCACATCTCGACCGCTTTTGAACGCTTTGAACCACTCATAAGCACGAGTTTTTGATAAAGTCGATTAACCGTAAGCCTTCTGTAACATTTTCAGTGACTCCGAACACGAAATTCCATTAGCGATGCAAAATTTAAGACAAACTCTTTGTTCTCTATTTTTGTCCATTATGAAATTCACAATACACACTATATATGAATATTACTAAAACCAGCACTGTATTTAATATAAATAACAGATGCAACTCAAACTCCGCGCCAAAATGGAAAACAGTTGTGCCAATCTAACAAAACAAAAAAAAACAAAAATTTGAATTTTAACCATAAACAAATCATCCATTCCCGATACTTTTTAAACTGAATGTATATTGTTTTTAACAATACAACGCCCGTATTAGGGAAATTGATCCCTGTGCCGCGGGGTACCTACTTTACAAACATATAATAGACGGACACAAATTATATCCAGACTCAGAACAACTACATATTTATAGGTCACACAAATAGTTGTCCAGTGCGGGACTCGAACCCGCGACACGAAGCGGCGAGGCGACTGTCTTAGCCGCTGCGCCACACGTGCAGTCAAAAATATATCCTGCGCCTTAACATTATTATAACGGCTCCTTTGAACATCCCAACGAATCTTTTTTTTTATAGATAACGCCCGCACTAGGGAATTTAATCCCTGTGTTGCCCCAGTAAAGTACCCCACTTTACAAACATAGTTAATAGACGGACACAAATTACATCCAGACTCATAACAACTTTTTATGGGTCACACAAATAGTTCTTCTATTGTCCTTCATTTTCACCTTGTTTCTCGTTGTTGCAGATCCACCTATCAGTAGCAGCGGCAGGTGGAGCAGTGCGGGGGTGCAAATGATGAGCGAGGTGACTCCCCGCCACCCCTCCCCCCGGCAGCGACATGGCGGCGCTCTCGTGCGTGCAGCCGTGCCGCGACCACCTCGCCATACCTGTTAGGTAAGGATTTACACACTGGGACCGTTGGCGTTTGGAGGAGGGAACGAGTGGAGTTTTTTTCCTCCGAGCGCCAGCGGTCCCGGGAAGAGGTAACCTGCTGTAGCTCAGCTAACACGCTTGTGCGGGTGAGAGTCTCGCGGACGCTCAGTGTACAGTGCCTCTAGCACGAGTTCCTGCAGTTTACTTACTGGATCACACGTACAGTTTCCTCCCATACATTGAGCACCAGCGCCTCTCGCGGAAACTATTAAGAACTAAAACTCTGGTGCTCAATGTATGGGACGAAACTGTACGTGTGATCGAGTAAGTAAACTGCAGGAACTCGTGCTAGAGGCACAGCGGGGGTACTGGCGAGATCGTTCACGAGAACCCAGAGCCCCCGCTACAGGCACTGTGAGGCTGGCTACCGTGGTGGTTTTAGTCGGTCGAGCCCCATACCACGTGCGACAAGAGCAATTCCACCACATAAGAATTTACAAATAGTCTGATGTTTAAACAGTAATATTAATCGTTTATTTCTCTCTTACAGTAACATGCATTCGTTTTAAAAGTTTAGTTTACAAAAATTAAGCTTATGTTAGACCTTTGAGAGAGCTGGAGTCTGTACTAGACTCGAGACCAATCTCCAGACTTTCTTCAACTTGCATACAAACTAGTAGCTGTCAAAAGTTGACAGTGCTACAAGTACAATTAATAAGAAACTTGTAGTATATATATACATATATATAATTATGGTGTGGTGAATAAAGTGTATGAATGAGATTTATGTTGTCTTGAGTGTATGTTTTATATTATTTATTTAATTGGGAGGATGAAATTTTCTGTATGATTGTAGTCGAGATCCAAAAGCCATTTAGTTACTATGTATTTACATTTTGTCTTTCGCATAGGATGTATGTTAAGTAATTTGTTAATCTTATTATATAAAAAGCTACCAAGGAAGTAATAGGAACGCTGGGCTAAGGCTGTATTAACAAGTACTGGAGGGCATACAATATTACGCCTTAGATTCGGCTCCAGTTAGCGTGGTTGGTAAATGCTTGCTTTTGACGCTGCAGGTCGTCGGTTCGAGTCCCACCCAGGACAGATATTTGTGTGCATGAACATGTATGTTTGTCCTGTGTCTGGGCGTATTTATCTATATAGGTAAGTATGTATTTACTAAAGCAAAGTAGAATATGTATTATATCAGTTATCTGATTTCCATAGTACACGGCTACATATCAGGCTATACATTTCCTGTTTAAGCTGATCTCGCATTGTATAGGATTTCCATACAATGACAGGTCAGCTTATAATGGAAATGTAGAGCTTGATATGTAGCCGTGTGTACAAGTTCTGCTTAATTTGGGATCAGATGGCCAATTGGCGAAAAAAATAAAAAAACGCCTAATTTGTGTTGAACTAGTGGGACCACGGCATCGTCGTCGCTCTGATCAGGCTTTGCTTTCCAAAGGCCGCAATGCCGGTCAACAGATCAGCATCCATATATAATTATACAGCCATCTTCGTCCATCAATACTGTGTGTAATTAATCACCTGCACAGTTTTTATTTTAATAATAATAATATTATGTTGACCCGACCTCTTAGTAATATTCTTGCAAAATATGAATTAAATCCTTGAAAAAGAAAAGAAAAGAAAAGAAAATACATTTATTCAGTAAACGAGCACAGACAATCATTATAATATATATAAATAGGTACACATACAGAAGTCCTTATTGGTTATCTGTGCGAGTCCGAATTGGTCCCACCTCAGCACTAGCTGCAACATTAACTGTTGCAGCGCTGGTTTTATGATGGAACCATGTAAAATATCTCACAGACAGCTCGCAGTTACATCTTCAAAGTACCTGGACACTAATATTATAATAACTCATAACTAATTAAAATAATAAATGTATGGAAAAACGAACTTATACAATAAAACATTAATAAATTAACACTAATTTCTAAATGCATATCAATCACACACAGTATCTAAAATAAAATGATTGTTATACTCTCGACATGATTGTCATACCTTGTTTATAACAATAGATACACCAAAAAATAATAATATCGACTACACACATCAACACAATCTAGGGATATTGAACATTTCATTGATTATCTAGAAAACTATAAACATTTTGTTATGACTGTAAATGGAAGAATTAAAGATAATTTCATGGCCGATATTTAAACATTAACAACACGATGCGATTTTGTTTTTCTAATTAATAAAAGTCTTAAATTAATTAAGCCATAGAAAATTACTGAGTGAACAAAAACATTTTATTCTTATAAAATTATTCAATCGAATTAAATGAATAAAAATCTTACCAAATCTGATAATCAGTAATCGGTATTTCCTCCTCTAACATTAATCACACAGCGGCAACGATTTTCCATACTTAAAATTAAGGTGTCAATGTCTTGCTGGGGTATGCAGTCCCAAGTTCTTTTTAAATGTTCGAAAAGTTGTTCTTCTGTTGTCAAGTTGGGCGGAAAATCCCTCAATGCTCTTCGCTGTAACATGTCCCAGGCGTGTTCAATTGGGTTTAAGTCTGGCTACTGTGGAGGCCAATCTAATACCTGAACATCGTGTTCTCGAAGGGCGGCCCTCACCAGCCGCGCTGTATGGGAAGGTGCATTGTCATGCATGAGCTGAAATTCTTGCCCCGTTAGGGCCCTGAGCGGGACAATGACACGTTCTACTACCTCCTCACGGTATCTATGGGCAGTCATGCTGCCCTGAATCCAAATGAGTTGGGTTCGTCCGCCGATTCGTATTCCTGCCCACACCATACACCTGTGGATGTCGGAGACGGCTGACCCTGCCTGGAGTTCTCCAAACGCGTGTTCGTCTCGAATCTGGATGAAATCCATAGCGGGACTCATCAGTGAACAGCACCAATGACCATTGTTGATCACTCCATGTCAAATGTTCTTGAGCCCATAAAAGTCGCCTACCGCGATTGCCACGTCGCAGCGCTGGGACTCGTAGCGGTCTGCGAGCATGAAGACCAACTTCATGCAGCCTCCTTCGCACGGTTTGGTCGCTCACCAGCAGCTGCTGACCCTCCTGGAGCCTTTGCACTAGTTGCATCGCTGTGATATTGGGTAGTCTTCTGGCGGTCATTTGGAGAAATCGATCCTGTCTCTGAGTGGTAACACGATATCTACCTGTGTGCCGTTCTGCCACATCTCCAGTAGCGCGATAACGTGACCACAGCCTGGATACCACATTTTGGCTTGTGCCCAGAGACTCAGCAACGACGCGTTGAATAGCACCGTTTTGTAACATGCCAACTGCCCGTAACATTTCATCTCGACTCAAATGATGGCGTGGCATGACGCTAAAAAGCTTACACAACCAATTGAGAAAAGAAAATAAAACAATTTATCAGGTTTTCTTCAATTAACACGCAAAAAAAATTTTAATGTAACTTCTTGAAATTAGATACAACTCAAGATTGCGCTGTGCTTTGCGTGTTTTCATTTGTTTCTCATTTTAATTTTTAAATTTTGAATAAAGAATAGACAAGGTTTAAATCTGTAAATAAACTTTTTAAGGAAACTAAATAGGTTTTAAACAATAAAGCCATGTTTGATTTCAAAATAACGTATCCCTAGACTTTGTTGATGTGTGTATGTCACAACCAGTATACATTACATATTTAATCCATGTTATAAGCTGATTCTGTCAATTATATGCTCTCTGTCAGATTAGGTTTAATTACTCTTTGGGTCAGATGAAAGAAAAAGGGACGCGGAATTTAAATCAATTGAAAAATCTTTATGAACAGTAACTCATTGTGATTCCTAAATACAAAGTACTAAGTTTATAGCTTAAATATGTTTGATGAGTAGGTAATAGTGGTAATTGGTAATTTTCGATATAAAGGGTGAATTAAGTATGAAAACTACTTTGATGGAGTAATGGCGTTGCTATTATGTCGGAGTTCATCGCTGCGTGAGCGTCAGGGCATTGTTGTGTTCAGCTTAAACAAGCCGTTAATAGTGTGTGGTTATCTTGCGATACTCCTTCCTACAAAAGTGTGAAACAGAGACGGGTAAGTTCAGCCTTGATAAAATATTAAATTAAATAGTATTTGAACTGAGTTTGAGAGATTATGAGTTCAATTTTTGTCGCATCAACAATTCTTTTTTGTAATTGGCATTAAACGTATATATTGTTCGTAGGCACTTCAACGGAGGAGGTATATTGCACCAGACCTTTGCGGCGGCGTATTTAAAGGATCCACGAAATGCTGCAGTCCTATGTCTCGGAATTAGGATCAGGTGAGCTGAAGACCTGGTTCTATAACTATTGACGTCTGTTGACCAAGTTAATTTCCTGTACAGATACTCAGGTCTTTTGTTGGCAATCACACCAAATACTAGAGTTGCCAAGTGAAGTAGTCTACGGGCTGACATTTTTAACATGTTTCCACTATTTATGTGCGTTGTTACATGTGTTCGTGGAGGTACATTAAAACAGAAACGAGCACATGCATTTTGTATCCGCTGGACTAGCCTTTGTGTTCTTGCCAGTAGACAGGCTCCATATACTGTGTCAGCATAATTTAGTCGAGAGAGAATGAGTGACTCACATAGTAATATGCGTATGTCGGTGTTTATATAAGGTCTTATTCGATACAGCAGTTTTAGGCGATAAAAGCAATTTTGAACTGCACTTGCCACATGCTTTTCAAACTGTAATTGTGGATCAAAAATAACACCTAGGTTGCGAGCCTCATATACCTGACCTATAGTGTTTCCATCAATTTTAATAGTAGGGTGATACTGCTCCATTCGACTTATGATGTTTTTTGACCCCATAACCATAAACTTTGATTTTGATGGGTTTAAGACAAGTGAATTTTCACATGCCCATTTAGATATTCTATTTAAATCATAATTTATTTTTGTTACAGAGTCAAGACAGTCTGTGGGATGGCATGAAAAATACAGTTGCAGATCATCTGCATATTGATGGAATTTGCAATATGTTATAGAATGGACAATGTCTGCACTGTATATCAGGAACAGCAGAGGCCCGAGTATTGAGCCTTGTGGCACGCCCCTGTTTACTTGACGAAGCGAGGATGAAGCTTCATGACTATTTTTGTTACCACCAATCTGTACTAATTGGTATCTTTTTGTAAGGTAACTATGAAACCACTTAACTGTCTCCACATTGCACCCATAGTATGTCAGTTTGGACAGTAGCAGTGAAATATTTATACAGTCAAATGCACGAGAGAAGTCTAGTAATGTTAATATTGTTCCCATGCCCTGGTCCCTGGCCTGGAGTATATTATCTACTACATCAATTAAAGCTGTAGTTGTGCTATGGCCTTTACGGAAGCCTGATTGTCTAGAAGGTAAAATACCAAATTGTTCTACATATTTGCTTAATTGGTCACATACCACCCTCTCCAGAATTTTGGATATACATGGTAATAAGCTAATTGGGCGAAGATCTTTAATATCATTGGGACTATCTTTTTTAGGTATAGGTCTTACAATAGCAGTCTTCCATATGTCGGGGAAAGTTGATGTTGACACTGACCTGTTTATGATTCTCGTGAGAGTTGTCAGTGTTTGTGGCAGTGTTAGTGTCAACATGTCTAGTGATATGTCATCTATTCCCATGGCATTAGACCTGAGGTTATGGATAATCTTTGATACCTGCTCCTCATTGACAAACTGAATTTGAAAACTACCACAGCCAAACCTGTCAAATTCGAACTGGGTAAGATGGGATATAGTTACTTCATCACTGCCAGGTATGTTTAAAAAGTGATTGTTTAAAAGATCAGGATTATTGCAGTGCTGTGGTAACTCTTGGCTTTGGGTTTGGTGCTTTGTTAAATTTTTTTTAATGGACTTCCATAACATTTTAGGCTGTTTTATTTTGTTGTTAATATGAGTCTTAAAGTAGGCAGTTTTTTCTCTGTCAATGGCTTCCCTTACTTCATATTTAAGTCTTTTATAGAATTCTATATGAATGTCAGATTTGGTCCGCTTAGACTTAGTGTGCTGTTTGTCCCTTAATTGCATCATATCTTTAATAGTGGTGGTGATCCATGGATAAGATGCTTCTTTAACCAAAATTCTTTTAACTGGAGCATGTAGGTCAAATAAAGTTGTAATGTAGTTATTTAGAGTCTCAACCATGCAATTGACATCTCCTAGCTTGCCTATGGAGTCCCAGTCTATACATCCTAAATCATACTGGAATGGGTCTTGCAGTATGTCAGTTAATGGTCGATATCTTACCCAGAAGGGGGCAGGCTTACAAACCTTAAAGTTAAGTTCAGCTGTGGCTATAGCATGATGTCCAAGGTCAGGTATGTGGTTTACTGATACTCCACGGACAGAGGCATCTGTACAAATCAAGTCAATCAAGGTCGCGCTGTGATCAGTAAAATGAGTTGGTTCCGTAATTATATTAATGAGATTGGTGCTGTGTAGAAAACAGTTGAGTAGCTTCACTTTGTTATCGGAGGTATCAAGTAAATTAATATTAAAATCTCCGAGTAATAATATTTTGTCAACATTCCGGAAAGAAGTAAAAGAATCAGTAATGGCGTCAAGAAATACGCTGACATCGAGCCAGGGCGGCCTGTACGCCGTGCCGACGACCACCGATTGTGTATTTACGCTCAGCCGAAGCCACATCTGCTCTACAGTTGGTACAGACGGGTGTGGCAACGCGCGGACACGCAGCCCCCGACGCACGTAAAACCCAACGCCGCCGCCTCGCGATCTTCCCGAGATAGCTGTACGTGGCATATGTTTTAAACTAAAGTTAGGAACAAGTGGTGCCCTACCTTCCTCTCCTGCTTTGATCCAGGTTTCATTTATCGCCATTAAGTCGACATCTATATTCTCCATGGCTACTATGAACTCCTCATGCCGTGTTCCGAGTGATCCCGCATTGAAAAGTCCAACTTTTAATTGTTTTTGTTTAACCATTTGTATATAATAAGTAGTGTGTGTACTGATAAGAGGTGTATTGAGTGATGACCAATGTGTACTGTATGTTGAATAAGCTATAACCTGTGTGTATATATTTAGACAATTTACATAATGCAAATAAGAAAATATCCATATAAATAATATAATGGAATTGTAAATATTTATAGAAGTTAAAACCTATGTTTATAAATTTAGAAAATTGACAAAAAGCAGATAAGAAAATAATGTCTAAATGAATAATATAATGTAATTGTAAATATTTATATAAGCCACTTTTAACTAAATTCTGTAAATATACCAGATTCAATATGTAAAGTATGGTGTATATGCAGCGCCTAAACTTTAAATATGATATATAGACAGCACTATGGATAATCACATTAGTAAGAGGAATAATAGTATCACTTTTTACATTATTCCTCTTCACTACATTATACTTCTTTGTCGAACGCTTGCTCGCCAAAAACACGTCGGATGTCAGCCTCTGTTCGTATGGCAAAAGTGCGCTTTCCATCAGTTTCTTTTGCCAATATTTTGCCATTCTTAGTCCAAGTGAAACGCCAATTAACGCGCTGGGCAGCCTGTCGAACGAGGTAGAATAGATGCCTGTTGACGTATGTTAGCCTCTCGTTGACATAGAACCTCTGGGGCGGCGCAGCGAGGCCGAGGCCCTCAGTGTCGACAGTTCGGCGGACGCGCGCCGCGCGCAGCAGCTCGTCGCGCAGCTGGCGGCGCGCGAGGCGCAGCACGACGCGGCGCGCGCGCGGCGCCGGCCCGCTCACGGCGCCAGGCGAGCAAGCCTCTGCCGCTCGCCCGGGGCCCAGCCCCACCCGTTCGGCAAACACTATATCTCGCGCTTCGAGGGTGACCCCGAGCTTCTTGGCAACTAGTTCAATGGTGTGCATGATGTTCTCACCCCTATCCTCAGGGAGGTTAGTGATTTCCAAATCCGAGCTTAACAGATCCTGATCTCGATCATTAATCTGTGATTTCAGCTGCGTCACTGTATTTTCCAGCTGCTTAACGGAGTCATCTGTTGCGGTGGCGGGTGGTCTTTTTTCAATGACTGTAATCTTTGATTCCAAGTCATTGACCCGTTGCTCACACTTAGACACCCGCGTTCCTAGTGCTGATACCTGATCCGTCAGCTTCCTTATATCTCGCCTAACTTCAGCCCTCATCTGCTGAATTTCAGACTTAATTTGTCTGAGCAATTCCACCTGCGATATTGGCGCTTCATTCGGGTCCTCTTCATGCTCCAAGTCAGTCAGCTCTCCAGCGTCTTCAAATGCGGTGTTGGGGCTATTTTGCGACATAGAACTGCAGCTGTTTGCGTCCGTCTCTTTGTTCAGGGTTTTTGCCTTGGAATTGGAGTTTACGCGACATCCGCCACACTTCCAGGTACCCGCTTTCGGTACAGCAGACAGCTGAACACAGTCAAGATGGTACTTTTTCCTGCAGTTACTGCAGGTGGCGCCTCCACGTACTGACAAGAATTTACCGCAATGCGCACAGTTGGTCATTATAAGATGCTGGTAAACAGATGGCGTTAGTACTTCTGTTAGGTACTAGATGGCGCTACGCGATCAATAATGTCTGTCTTATATTAAAATATTGTATTTTGATGTGATTAATACAACAAGGCGGGTTATTGCATGTAATTTATATAATTAGGCCGAATCCAGGCACTAAACTGACAGTTTATAGTACTTATATAAATATCACTTTCACTTTTAGTTCACTGTGAGGTAGTTTAAGATGCAAGTTATGTTAAAGTTGTATAATTTCGTTTATATTGCACTATATCTTTATATAACAATTGTCCCTATTAATCACTATATAATCCACTCCGGGCAACAAAAATCTTGCACAGTTATTACTTAATTTAATTAATATTAATGGATTTTTATTTTTTTACTGGGAGCTATACCTTCACCGTTTGACAGGTTAGTGATCAGTTTCAGTCAGTCAGGTTAGTTGCAGTACTTTTTCAGTTTAGCCCGGACATACATACAGATAAACAGACAAAAATTCTAAAAACTATATTTTTGGTTTCGATATCGATTGTACATCACGCCCCAGGTATCCTTTTAAAAAAATATTCCATGTACAGTTTTGACTTACCTACGATTTTATTATATGCAATGCAATTCAAATCAATAATTAAATGTTCAATATATCATTGCTGTTATATATGGCGCGGTACTATTTATAGTAAGGGCAGTGGTTACCCTAGTATAAGATTTGTTAAAGCCACCCAGTAGGCTTCTAACATGGCTTAACGACCGTTGCCTAATGGCTACAACCGGGACCGACAGCTTAACGTACTCACCGAAACACGGAGACACTAAGAAGTTAAACCACGTTGGCGGTCACCCATACGAAACGGTGAAAGCATCTGGCTATGAGCGCCTCTAATACTATACTGTTCCGGTCCCCTCTCCGACGCTCAATTAAGCACCGTCGTCCCAGGCACGTCTTAGACGACCAGGACGACGAGATCACCGTTTACAATCAGATCAAGTCAATCATAGACTCTCGCAACACTGCACACCGTCCGAAACTTCGTATTCGCCGGACAAGAGTACGATCGCGAACGCGTCGCGACCACCAGCGTCCTCCATGACCCTTAGTTTGCATTCGATTCGATGAAATACCCTCTCCGGACCTAAACCGGGAGAGCGGCCCGCGTCACGTATTAATATAGAGCGAAAGTTGCACAACACATGCCCTAAAACGAAACGCCCTCTTGCATCTCCCCGCCAGTAACTGCCCAGAGTCGAGGTTCGAACGCCAAAGGGGGTGCCATCCGGCTCGGTACTTAGTTTGTAGTTTTGATTTGCTAGACGGTTAGAGCCCACGCTCACCTCTATAGTCCGGTGAAGCATTGAAAGCCGTTAGGGTAACAGCATGTGGCAGTATGAGAAGTGTCCTCTACTGCCGCCACGTGTAAGCAGCCCCGGGAAGACAGCGAACTGTTTGTGGCGCAGTCGCTGTGCCGTACTGGCAGGAGTCGGCAAATGGGGAGGGCAACCCACAGCTCTCCCCGGGTGCGTGTCCCGACCATCTGGGACACGGCGCAAAAGGGGGGTACCGGAGCAGCATACCCGCGTTCCCGGGGCTTCCCGTATCAGGCGCCAGAAGAAGTCCACGGCAGGTTAGGTTTAGTCGGTGCGAGTCCGACATACCCACCCGCAGACACTTTTTGCGGGTGGAATGCCTTGGCATTCCCCCTGCCTTAACAAAAAAAAAAAGGGTAACAGCATACGTCATATTAAAAAAAACAAAAAATGCTGTTCGGGTACTAACTCTAATCGACATTGAAAATGCACAACCGCACAGGAGCGTGGCGAAATTAAGCAAGTAGGTAAATCCATTACTAAACTGTCCCTAAACGCTAACTACTAAAGCAATTCGTAACAAGGTCAGCTTGTAGACATGCGACACCGCAGTGCAGGCCTTCGCCCGACACGCTATACTGCAGAATTCAGCTTCACACTAACTCATTTCGCCGCGCCGTACAACTTTAACATATTCTTATAATAATAATATCCTGGGGCATCATTCACACACGGCCATCTGATCCCAAACTAAGCAAAGCTTGTACTATGGAAACCACATAACTGTTATACTACTTTTCTTTTGTAAATACATAGTTATAAAGATAATTACTTTTGACTGCACCTTTGGCGCAGCGGCTAAGACAGAAGCCTCGCCTCTTTGTGTCGCGGGTTCGGGTCCCGCGCCGGACAACTATTTGTGTGACCCATAAATAGTTGTTCTGAGTCTGGATATAATTTATGTCCGTCTATTATATGTTTGTAAAGAACCCCACGACACAGGGATTAGATTCCCTAGTGCGGGTGTTGTCTTTTCAAAGACAAAAAAAATTACTTACACCCAGACTTAGGACAAACAGACATGTTCATGCACACAAATATCTGTCCTGGGTGGGAATCGAAAACACAACCTCCGGCGTGAAAAGCTAGTATTATAAGCCAACCACGTCAACAGGCCCGTCAAATTCATAGTAATATCCATCGAAATACTAATTAGACCAACTTAATAGATATTGTAAGTTCCAACTTCGCAGCAATTTGGTTTGAAAACTCATTCAGGTTTTGGCAGCTTGTCAGTTTTTAATAAACCCTTGAAAAGTTACATCATTATTCCAAATTCTCATTTACAATTCTTTACATTCTGACTTTATGGTTGATTTCAAAACTTCTTACATCAGATCAAGATTGATGAATGAAATAATAGATAAATTATTCAATGAATTCAATGCAAATCAATCGTTCATCTTGTTGTTGATCCACTTTAATAAATACAGTAAATAAATCTATAACTTGGACTTCAGTTAATATAAATATCTTTAATATAGTTATGTCCAAGTATATTTTACTATAATCATTATGTACAAACCTCATTTATAGTTAGTTACTTACTCATGTTTTCTAATCCACTTACTCATGTAGAGAACGTAAGTAACTTCTTTATCTCCTACGGAGCCAGGAGTCGAAACAGGACGATACCCTTTTAGAGTCAAAAATGCGTTATAAGGTACTAAAATTCCTCCTTAATTAATAGCAGTAGGCGATTCAACCACAAATAGATCCTTGATTAAAATCCCGTGTCGAGCAAAAATGTTATTTATATTTTTCTGGGCGGTTAACACATAGTAGTATTCAGCCCGAAGTCTGGAAGTTACGATGCTACGCTCCACTTCTTCGTAGAGCAGGTAAAATGGTGGTCTAGCTCATAAAGTACAGCTGTGTTTGGAGATACACTCGTACAGCTAGTTAAGCTAGTTGTGATAAGTTCTCGTAACCAAGTGCGGTGAGGAGCACCATATTAAGTAATACAGAAAAATACTGTTGGAAAGTCAAAACTGGATGTCCAGAATAAAAAAAACTGCTAAATTCATCAAGTGCTTTATACTGTAGAATAATATTTTCTTAAGGTCTGAAGCTATAATAGGACTTTTTTCTTCAGGTGCTTGGGCGACGAAGATTGTCGCCAAGCAGCGCCGTTCTCCCTCCGTCGGCAGCAGTTCATCGAGCGATGTCACGAGGCGCGGGGCTTGCGCCTCCGTGACGTGCTGCCCGAAGTCTCCGTCAAGAGAACGCGGGAGGAGTTGGCGCGTCATGCGGCGCAAACGGTGCCGCTGAACCGCCGGCTCAACGTCGAGGCCGGCTGGTCGAAAGTCGAGGAGGTTCGGAAGAAGTTTGAGGGTGCGGCCGCTTCTGCGTCTTATTCGAGGTCCTTTGAGTCGCCGCCCAGGTAAGGAAACAAACATGAAATGCTTAACATCAACAGTGCTCTTCAGATAAACCCATTAATCAAATAAAGTGTCTATAGCTACTACCATTAACTAAGGTCAGCTTCTCCTACAGTTTCGAAGCTGTCCCTAGGAGATAGTTACACAGTTTTAACCCACCTTATCTTCCGAGAAGTAGGTGACTCTCGAATCGAACCAGCAGCCCGTTGATCAGTGTGCTTTTCTTACATTGTTCTATGATCCTGTTAGTATAATACAGTACCTAATGATTTCATTAATAAGGTGTTAGCCAGAATTTCATTGAAAAGCTCAGCCGCACTGGTAGTGTCATCTCGTTTTGAAAACCACATTTATTCTATATGCATCTTTTCTATTCAGCTGAATGTCCCATAAGCGTCATCCTTTTGGCTGCTCATAAAATCACAAGAAGAAAATACCAAGCAGGTCTCCTGTAGAGGCTGCTCATGACTAATCTCCATTTCGTTACCAGGCGCCGTCTCGCAGACTCAATATTCGCAAGCTTCAAGCTCCCGCGTAAAAGAGACGGCATGGCGGCACCCCGCTCGATGGCGCCTCCACAGCAGCAGAAGCGTAAGTCTGCCGTGGAGCTGCTGGCGGAGACCAAGGCCTTCTACGTCAAGAGCGAAACTGTGCTGGACAGAAAACAAGAGCTACCGCTGAGGGTGAGTTTTACTCTTGCAAACTTTGATGTAAAGAATTAAAACTGAAGATTCTACGCGGTGAACGAGATTGTGTTCGGCAGGAAACGCAGACGGTAAATATCAATACTGAGTGCTTGCTTCCAGTCTCAACACAAACTGGTGCTACTTCTTCTTCTTACCGTTTCGATGGTAAACTCGTCAAATTGAACGTGGCAACACTGATTGCCCTGCTTGTGGCAATTTTAAGATCCTGCCATGAACATGTGGCAGGGCAGGCTGGACAAGCTGTTAGATGGGCTATGGATTGGACCGATGCTCCGCAAATACAGTAGTCCCCACGTAGACATGTTTTATTTGCTTCGGCCCACCTGAGTCCGGAGTCTGTTTAGGTACTTCCAGATCGGCCACGGTAATTGATGTCCAGGCTGGAGGCTTGGTGCTACTGATTCTGAAGAAATTTTACTCCTAAAGCGTGATTGTGCTTGATAGGAAGCAGCACTTGGCGCGGTAAGTGGGGATTAGAACCATGGAAATTTGTTATAAAATTGCTTACTTAAACGTTACTAAATCTCTTGATGCACATTCGTCTTTTGTCGTAAACTATACCTACTGTGGCTGTCCTTAACTATACCTAGTAGTTGGTACAGAAGGGCTTCAACGCTAAGAGTGAGATGGTGCTGGACAGGAACTGTCGCTTAGAATGAGTGGAAATCAGAAAAAAAATTAGTTCTTTGTTTTAATATTTAACCTTACTTTGAGGTAATGATACATATATAATGTAATAAACAGATCCGATAATAATACGTAATTTTAGGTTGGTGACAACCTAAAATTACGTATCTTTTGATGATTGTGACTTTCTGCTGGGCACTTTTTTGAAATTAATATCAATAAGTACCAGGAAATTTTTGCGACATATTTGTCAAGGATTCGTTTCAAGAAATTTATAAATGTACTGGCTGTGCCCCGCGGTTACCCACGTTAAACTATATAAATTATAGCCTATGTGTTATTCTGATACATTTTATTTTTATTATTATCTGCCATCGGACTAATACTGCACTTATTCAATACTAGTTATGTCCCGCGATTTCATCGCGTTACACTTTATAAATTATAGCCTATGTATTATTCGGATATATAAGCAATACCCGAATTTCGACTACAAGTTGCATCAAAATCCGTTCCGTAGATTTTGCGCGAAAGAGTAACAAACGTCCATGCATCCATAAATCCAGACAAACTTTCCCATTTAGATTTTTTCTGTTGGTGTTTTGGTAAAATGCGGTGGTAATTATGTTAAATATATACCTATTAGTTTTACTCCCTTTTATGGAAATTTAATATCGTATATTTGTTGACGTGTTTTTGATATTTTGACATGTTCTCTGTACTTATTTAAGATTTGTTAATTTTCGGCAGATGAGCAGCGGCCTAGGCCAAGCTATAGCGGCAGGTGGCTGCCACCTCGTCAGCTCCGGGACCCTCAACAATGACGTTTGCTGCAACCCATGTGAGTACCTATTATTAACTGAATATGAGCTCAAGGCCTCCATTAACTTATCCCTCCATCTCCCTTTTTTCATCGGACTACAAGAAGTCGGGAGACTCTCCACCGCTATGTTGTTGAAATCCCATTATGCCGAACCGCTTTGCTTCCTCTTACATACTTACGCTTTTTGTGCCTGTGATTAATAGGAGCTGTTTGAATGACATGACAGGTTTTACATGTTAATTTTATAACATCTCTTTTTTTTAACAAGTCCCTCACTTGGGAAATTAATCTGTGTATGTCGGGGACTTGACAAAGGGACCTACTTATTCACGGCCATAAAGCACACCCACCACAACTCAGAACAATTTAGTATATATGGGTCACACAAATAGTTGTCTTGAGCGGGACCGCACACCCACTCAAACCCGTAACACAAAGGCCCTGAAGTAGTGAAGCGACCACCTTAATCACCGCATCACAAGGGCAGTAAACTTTTGCGTATCGGGTAAAAAAAGTACCTTTTCATCACCCCATAATAATAATACGAGTAACGTACCTAATATTTCGTTTTTTTTATAAAGACAACGCCCGCACTAGGGAATAATTATAATCCCTGTGTCGCGGGGTACTTTACAAACATATAATAGACGGACACAAATTACATAAACAACTATTTATGGGTCACACAAATAGTTGTCCGGCGTGGGACACGAACCCGCGACACCAAGCAGCGAGGATACTGTCTAAGCCGCTGCGCCACACGTGCAGTCAACTATATTGACTTAACCATGTATCAAAATTTGCACGTCGTACATTGATGACAGAATATGTAGAGCATAATTATGTTCTAGCAAATAAATGATTCTGATTCTCCGCTTACTCACACGCTCGCGCTCTACTGTGGCAGTACTAACAACGGGTTAGGGGGCAAGTGGTCCCAGTTCAAAACTCGGACCAGGGACCACTTCTACCTTTTCTAATTTGTTGAAAAAGTATTTTATAAATGAGCAGTTAAACTCTTTGATCATTGCATTTATTTTTATATCGGTTTTGATTGTTTTTCTGTGTCATGTCAACTTGCTTAGCAACCCTCTTGTTATCGAAAACTACAACATTAGTTTTATCACCATATTTATTTGTTAATAAAATTGTGTCCCGGACTGTCTCACTTTTCTAACATATCGTGTAACTGTAACAGTCCTGTATCGTGAGAAAGGTTACAAATATATAAATCACACAAATACTTGACCTTTGAGAAGATCGAACCCGCAAGGAGACCATACATCGTGACCATAGCGCCAATCCTGCAGTCACATTATACGCACGAGATCAACTTACCTTCCCTTATGTGTTATTTCCCTTTTCTAAAGCCAGTACCACTTTATTGGGACCAGTTAACCCCTAGAGCATATTCAGAACAGAAATGGTACCAATAGTTAAACTTCTTTAGGCCCAGTAGCCTATTACCAAATTAGAAAAGGTACAAGTGATCCCTGGTCAGAGTTTTGAACTGGGACCACTTGCCCCTTAACCCCCAACAAACAACATGCGTGTAATTAATCTAGAGTCCTTCGCGCCTAAATTGCCTTACCCCTGGCTGCATTGGATAGGCGAATCAACAAATCTATATTTCGTCTATGTAGCTGACACTGATGAATGTTTGTACAGACTCCACCACATCAAGCTACCCCAATCTGTCAAATTTCCCCAATTGAAAGTGAACCTTATGCTTTTGTGATAAAGTTGAAAATCTATAAAAGAAATCTGACAGATTGGGGTAGCTGGATGTGCTGGCGTCTGTACGTGGTGCAGACGAGGGGCGTTGACGTAAGCTCTGCGATAAACTATTGTGTGATACATGTCTAAACAAAAGGTTTATTTATACCCCCACACTACAATATCGAATAGCAGGGGCGAAGGGTCCAAGTAACACGATTAATTTCTGGTTACCTTTTTATTAAATATGTTAAATATTTGCTGATTATTATATCATTATTCAGGTTTAATGATAATAATATGTTACATAAAGCATTTTAATTGGACACGTGTTGCAATGGTTATATTCTCTTTTATGTACAGACCAGTGAACGCAATACAGACGCTGTAAAATTTTTAAAAAGCATAAGGTTGTCTTTCTTATTGGGGAAATTTGACAGATTGATGTTTGATGTGCTGGCGTGAACCTAAATAAATAAATAACCGTCCTTTAAATAGCAGACCGTGTAGTAAAATATGATTTCTGGCAAATAATAGAGCATGTGTATTATTATAAAAACCGGCCAAGTGCGAGTCGGACTCGCCCATGAAGGGTTCCGCAGCAGCAAGTATTTCAGTTGATTAAATGAAAGGTAAATTGCGGTTTACGATTTATGACGCATTAAAAAAGAACTACTTACTAGATTCCGTTCAAACCAATTTTCGTTGTTAGTTTACATGGTACATCATATTTTTTTTTAGTTTTATCATTCTCTTATTTTAGAATTTGCAGGGGGGGGGGGGGGCACTAATTTTTCCACTTTGGAAGTGTCTCTCGCGCAAACTATTCATTTTAGAAAAAAATGATATTAAAAACCTCAATATCATTTTTGAAGACCTATTCATAGATACCCCACATGTATGAGTACGACAAAAAAAAATTGAGTTTCAATTCTATGTATGGGGAACCCCCAAAAATATTATTCGTTTTCCATTTTGGTGTGAAAATCTTAATGCGGTTCACAGAATACATCTACTTACCAAGTTTCAACAGTACAGCTCTTATAGGTTTGGAAAAAAGTGGCTGTGACATACGGACGGACAGACAGACAGACAGACATGAATATTTATATAATGCCGAAAACATTATCCTGAGGACAATATAATTCATTGGTCACTATATGTTTGTTTGCGACGTTTTATCCCCCAAATAGATACTTTTTACTCGGTGGAATCAATTACCTGCGGAGATATTTCCGATCCGGTATGACATGGCAACATTCAAAAAGCAAGCCTATTTCTATTATATTCCTTTCTCCAAGACCGGCAACCTACTTGCGGCTCCTCTAGTCTTGCGAATGATCATGGGCGATGGTGATCATTTACCATCAGGTTGCCTACTGGTTTGCCTTGCGATTCTATAATTCTATAATTTTACGGTTTGGTTATAATCAACGGGTTCATATTAGTCCAGTTGGTCAAAGTTGACAGGGTTTTTACGGTTTGGTTATAATCAACGGGTTCATATTAGTCCAGTTGGTCAAAGTTGACAGGGTTTTTACGGTTTGGTTTTAATCAACGGGTTCATCCTATCTCAAGAATAGATCAGACAGTTTTATCATGTCTTCGTCGTCGTCTTTATTCCCTTCAGTTTAAGGGCGGCTTTCGCTGTACAACTGTATCCAATTAATAATCTAGACTGAACTAGGGTTGCAGTAAATTTATCAGTATTGAGGCACTCTCGGCCAGTTGCGCTCACCCGTAAGTGATCGGCGAGGTGAAGCACCTATGCACGCGGTCCGTGTATAGATGGGTGAACATCAAAGAGGTCTTTATTTCGAGCGTCTCCGTGCTGCGTCAAGGTGTCGGTCCCGGTTGTAGTCGTTAGATAACAGTCAACAAGCCATGTCAGAGGCCTACTGGGCGGCTTGAACAACCAGGCTAACCACTGCCCAAACTATTTCGATCTAAAGCGGTATGGCCTATTTAAAACGGGAGAAGGGAAGCCGTCATAAGTCGGGTTTGACGTGAACAAGATAGATTTTGATTTTTATAATTTTTGGTTGGTCCTTACATCATTGTTTTGTTATCCAGATGGCACAACGCGCAGTATGGGCGCGCGACGTGCCGTTAGCGCTGGTGAAGGTCTACAGAACACGTTACGGAGGCTGCTGGAACACGCCGACAGCAGAGAGAATGTCTACTCGCCGCCATTCGCTGTTTGTAAGTATACTTGCAAAATATATTTAAAAATTGAATTTTAAGAGAGGTAGGGCACAGCGTTCATTCGCTCGAATAGCAGCCCGACTGGGGAAGTACCTCCACCTTACAGAAGACATTCCTTAATAATTTAATGTTGTGTTTCTGAGTGTGAGTAAGGTCGCCAGAGCTCATCGGGGGGGGGGGGGGGGGGGGTCAGAAACTCTTGTTTCCTGACTCTTAAAGGCCGGCAACGCACCCGCGACTCCTCTGGTGTTGCGAGTGTCCATGGGCGGCGGTGATCACTTACCATCAGGTGACGCACTTGCTCGTTTGTCGACCGCTGCCATAAAAAAAATTAAAAAAAATATATCGTTCACCCATCTTGCTGGCACAACTGCTGATATCAGTATTTCAGTATTCTTTATTTCGTAAACATAGAGTAAATATTATATAGGTATTATACTGGTATAAAGGTAAACCGCTATGTTTTGCCAAGTTAATGACGTACAAAATTTAAATGTTTTTTTTTTTTTTTTTTTTTTTTTTTATTTTTTAGGACCACAAACAGGTACACTGAGGGTATATATAACATAACTTAAATGCTAAAAGTAACTTACAGTGGAACCAGCCCCGTCGTCCACAAATTATTTTTACAATTTTGTACCCAATGTATATCCTTTACACTGAAGTAGTATGACAGAAGTGAGAATCATTATACTATACTATACTACTGTACTAAAGAACACTTTAAATAAAAATATTCATCCAGTTATACAAAATATAAATAGTTAATATACACTTCATATGGAGCAAGTTTCAATATTATTTCAGTAATCTCTCTTTTAAAGCTTGACGGTGAACTTGCAAAGAATTCCACATCAGTGAAATTTGTGTTATACAAATTCATGGTCCTTCGTAATGGACAGCGTTCACCTGCATTAGTTTTACAAGGTTTAGGTGCAAACAAAGAATTTTTCCGAGTGCTTCGTAATGAAGTCGAACGATAGGGTATACGGATATATATTTGATTTAACAGCTTATTACAGTCAAATTCATGGTGGCAGACGTTATATAAGAGCATAATATCCGAAAACATTCTTCTCAACTCTAGTTTAGGCAAAGAAAACTTCTGTAAAAGATTATCATAGGAGGACTTAGCGCGAAAACAACGGTAGTTCATAGAACGCAAGAACTTATGTTGTACTGACTCAATTTGATGGTTGTATTTAGCGTAGTAAGGGTTCCAGACACATGCTGCATACTCCAACTTGCTAACCATGTTAGAAGTATCGATAACCTAGATTAAATTTAATTACTGTCATGGATTACATGTCCGGCTTGAAATATCTTATATTATAATGTCAGTTTAGGTACTAAATAATATTTGGTTTTTGTAACTTGTTAGTAATACAATTAAAAGTCTTAAATTAAAAGATCGACCCCTCGTATCTCTCTCTGTCATTTATGATATCTGTGATGGAGTAATAACACGTATTCACTAAATATTCATTAAAATATTTTTTTAATGAATCTGGATATTCTTTGCGCCTAATAGCCAGAGGTATGTTATTATATACCTTAGATGCCATACCAAGTACCATCAACTACTGAACATAGGTCTCGTCCAAATACAAATGTTTTTATAACATCATTCTGTCTCCCGCTTTGATCTAGAGAGAAGTGGAACTACTTATTTCAAACTAATTAACTATTACTAAAGCAATTAAAAACTTTTAAAAAGCGAAATACGGCAAAAATGAGTCCACATAATCTTCATCATCCTGATATCGTCCACCGCTGGACATAGGGGTCCTCCAAAGGTATACACTACGTTGCCATTTGGAGGGGTATGTCTTAGTCTCCGCGCTTGACGTCCGAGTTGGCAGCCGTAGTTAGGTGGTAGCTAGTACACAAGCGCTGCTGTCCGACTACCTAATGTATCTCTTAGTCGCCTTTACGGTACCCACGGAAATAATGAGGTGGCCCTGTCATTTTTTCTAGGCCGGAAACCACACGGCTAATCTTGCTGTAACTGCCTTGAAATGGAAACCAATGCAATGAAAATATTAAATCTTCGATATTGCTGACACTGGAATAGCCATAGAGCATATTTCTTGGACTTTTTATTATTGACAAATCCAGACAAAAACATACGGGATAGTCTTTCGGGGACTGCCGATGGGAGTGAAAACTATTTTTTCCATTTATAATCGAAATAATCTAGATTAGAATATACTAGTTATGCTTATAGCTCATAGGAAGCGTGACGTGGCGATGACACGAGTTTCACACTTTTTTTTCATCCAAAAGTACAGATTATACACAGTATACATATAGCTCATGGGAAGCGTTACGTGACGATGACCCGAGTTCCATAATTTTTGTTCTACCAAAAAGCGCTCAACGCGCTCTGGTTCTATTTTGACTCATTCTTCAGTCATCGATTCTTATTTCAATAGAGGCCAGCACATCCAGCTACCCCAATCTGTGGAATTTCTTTTACAGATTTTCAACTTTATCACATAAGCATAAAGTTCACTTTCAATTGGGGAAAATTGACAGATTGCGGTAGCTTGAAATGCTGGCGTCTGTACATCAGGAGTACATAATGTACATATAGGAGGTTACTTGTAAAACACCAACAACCCCGCAGGACTACATAACTAACGCTATAACTCAACAACTTTGTTTATGACGCCAGCACATCAAGCTACCCCAATCTGACAAATTTCCTCAATTGAAAGGGAACCTTATGCTTATGTGATAAAGTTAAAAAATTGACAGATAGGGGTAACTGGATGTGCTGGCGTCTGTAGATATAAGATAAGATAAGATAAATACTCTTTATTGCACACCAATTACAGATAAATTATATAGGACTACACAATATACTTAGTAGTCTACTTGTCATTCTATAAATTTCTGACTAAATTTTCCAGCGCACAAAATATATGCTGACGCCCGTCGACTGAAAGACTCCTACCCTGAACGGGAGACCATCCCGCGCTCCCAGCATAACTCAGGAACCTTCTCCGGGACATTCTCTGGCACCTCTTCTTCCGGGACATCGGGTTCTAAAGCCCAGAAGTCAGATCCTGACCATAGAGACAAGATGAACAGACCGTTGAGCTTTGGAGATGCAAGGGTGTTCTTCCCCGAATCGTTTGTGATACCGCGGCAGCGAGCTAATGAGGTTGTGATCAAGAGTGGATATTCTATACGTAAGTGGAAATTTTGCTTCAAATAGACTTAAAAAAAAGTTACCCATTCGACTGTTGCCTTTTCAAACTCTGAAATTAAAACCTTTTAGAGCTTAATTTAGCGAAACACGGCAAAAATGTGTCCAATATAATCATTAATATCATCATCAGCCTGATATCGTCCACCGCTGGACATAGGCCTCCCCCAAAGGTTTCCCCTACGTTGCCATTTGGAGGAGTTTGCCGTAATCACCACGCTTGGCTGCGAGTAGGCGACCGCAGTTAGGTGGTATCTAGTACTCTTCGTCGCCTTTTATGACACCCACGGGATGTATTGAGGTGGCCCCGTTATTCTTTCTGTGCCGGGAACCACACGGCCTTTTATATAAAGACAGTCGTATTTATAAGTCATTGTTCTGCCAATGCCATTTCATGTATAGTTTGTATGACTGCTGAATACTTCTGGAGCAGCCAAACTTTGAGCAGGAAACTTGTCATTGTAATCAACAGTGTTGGAGAACTAATAAGGACAGACTTAAATGGGATTTATTGGATTCTTAACTCAAAACAATGACTCCATTTACAGCTATAGGAACTTGAGACTTCATTTGGTAAGTTTCCAAATTGTTTGCTAACACAATGGAACATTAAAGAGCTAGCTTTTCGTCATCAGCCAATGAACCACAAGCAGAATCAACCACAAATTTTAATCAATAGCAAGATGCCACCAGAGGTTGTTCAGGTTTAGTTTTATGTAATCATTAGTCGAAATCCCTAATGGGACCAGATGCAACCAACCGCTCCTTAGTGTCAGCGAAATTCTAAATGGTAAATTTCTGTCCTTTTCTGGCGCCATATGTGGCCACAGGAAGCCATAGCTATTCACTCACTACATTACAGAAAAATCAGTTTCTGCTCTACATGACACAACCTTTTATTTTATATATTATTTCCAGCGAGTTCCCACTCGAGCCCTGAGAATATGGAACTCCCGGAGCCTGTGGTGGGTGGGCCAGGCTCGCCGGCTCCCCCCGCCACCATCAGCCCTCCCGCGCAGTACGCACACTCCGCACCTCGGTACATCAGGTAAACTAACCTATAGGCTCATATGTGAAGATTTTAGAAGGACTACTAGACTTCCTTTCGATCGCATTCATCGTCGCGCAGCTCGAATGGTCATCGGCTGCAAGGGTCCTACTGATCGGCTGGCTTTGCGAAGAGATGTCTCTATGTGTCCTTTACCGCATTTATCACGAGGAGTGTTCAGAGGCATTTTTCAAACTTATAATCTGCCACCACGTTCGCCTCGAAAGAAGTAATGATAAAACTTTATTTTAAGTGAAGTGAAAATATAATCCATATCATCTGGATGAATGGATTATGTGGTAGTCGTCTACCACCGCACCGTGTGTTTCGTGCGTTTACCGTATGTTTGATCCTGTATAACATGTCAACCTTCAAGAAGTAAGCCTATTTCTTTCTTAAAGGCTGGCAACGCACTTCCACCCGTCTAGTGTTGCCCGTTTGACTTAAAAATCTGGCTACACTAGTTAGCCAGATTATTTTGTTTTTTTTTAATGTTTTTGTAAAGCCGGATGTAAAAAATGTTCGCTAGTCTGTTCATAATAGATAGATGGATGGTATACTGAGTTTTGGCGAGATTTGGTTTAAAATCCTTGCTCGCAAAAGAATTGTTACCTAATAAGGTGCTCTAACGGCTCCCTATAAATATAGGCAGGCTTTATATAGATTTTTTAAACTACGTAATTTTTGGCAACCTTAATTTGTTTTTGATATTAAGCCCATTTAAGTCCGTAACTATTAACAAGATAGTTTGACGTGCAGGTCCAACTCTCACTCCCAACCGAGCATGCGAGAAGATGACAGCGGGTGTCCCAACATTAACAGCCACAAGTCTCTGCCTGATCTACACACGCAGACCAGGTGTTACCCTGAACAGTAAGTTGAAGAAACCTTTATTTTCATTTATTTAAGTGCTGGCATCCACGCGGAAGCAAAGTCCAGTGAAGACTTACAGCCATATAATTAAATCACTAATCAAGATCACCGAAACCAATGTGAAAACACAAATGTAAAGTTCTGTCCTTTTCTGGCGCCATATGTGCCCATCGTTATACTCACCACATACCAGAAAAATCATGAGAAGTTGGAATAACTTGTAGAAAACTCACATACGTATAAAGCGATGCCAGAAGCAAAGTCCAGTGAAGACTTACAGCCACAGAATTAAATCACTAGTCAATATCACCGGTTTTGGTGATTTTGACTAGTGACTTTGGTTTTAAAGTATCAGCGAAAACACAAATGGTAAAGTTATGTCTCATCTGGCGCCACATGTGGCAACAGGAAGTCGTCGTTATTCACTCACCACATTCCAGAAAAACCATGAGAAGTTATGGAAGTTCGAATAACTTGTAGAAAACTCACATACGTACAAAGCGATGCCAGAAGCAATGTCCAGTGAAGACTTACAGCCACAGAATTTAATCACTAGTCAATAGGTATCACCGGTTTTGGTGATTTCGACAAGTGACTTTGGTTTTAAAGTATCTGCGAAAAACTCAAATGGAAAATTTCTGTCCTCATCTGGCGCCACATGTGGCAACAGGAAGTCATCGTTATTCACTCACCACATTCCAGAAAAATCATGAGAATTTATAGAAGTTGGAATAACTTGTAGAAAACTCGCATACCCAGGTACAAAGCGGTGCCAGAAGCGAAGTCCAGTGAAGACAGTACAGCCACAGAATTCTGATAAATTTAGATACTTGAGACGTTGAAAACTTTGTGTAAAAAACAAAAATGTGTTACTTACTTTAATAAACTTCTTACAACCTAACATGTTGATTCGTTTAGGTTGTAAGAAGTTTATTAAAGTAAGTACTTATACTTTTCGGGATAGATAAATAAACGCGAAAAAGTGACGTAGTGATTCATGAGAGGGTCGATTTTAGGGACGTTATATGGAACTGTTGACTTATATTAATAGGTGAAGATTCGGGACGCTCGTCCGTTTGAGGATCGGAGGGAGCATTACATTTATACGAATGCAAACTAATTATCAAGGCGGCCATCTTCACAAAGTAGTATTTGAACACCACTCACTGTATTTGCTCTTCGGCGTTGCGATGATAAAGAATTAAATGAAATAATATAAACAATATAGTTACCGATCTATCTATAAATGAAATCGCCACAGATGTACTTACACGGACTAAGGCTGGCATGCTGAGAGGGACTGCCTACTTACTGCGTGCTTTATTTGGGATTGAAACATCTATGTATTAATGTATGCTTTTCTTAGTCTTACGTGTATTGTGTTTCACAGCGTTAATGTGGGGCATACGGACACCATCGGCCGGTCCCCCCGTCGCCGCCGTCACTCCACACACCAGCGCACCGCTTCCTGCTCCTCCAAAGGCACCAGGTAAGGAGTACCCCTTGGCAGGAGGATAGCTACGCAACTGACGCCCTAAATGTAGCCGGTTTTCTGACTTAGATATTTAATAAAATGTTCCAGTTTGTTCCAGTAACAATTTGATATCATGATTGTGATTAACTAGGACAGCAATGCTTGGCTCCGTATAATTGGAGGAGCACACTGGAATAGAAAACCTTTTAAGGACCACTGTATTGTGTGTGTTGGAGGTCCATAAATAAATAAATAATGTATCACGAGGTACTTAAAAAGGAAAAAAAACATAAAATTGCACAGACAGGAAAAATAAAAACTAACATAGTACGAGAAGAAAATAATATAACACATGGCAATATTTTACTGTTCGAGCTCTAATAATTCTGATGGTGCCAATATGCAAAATGGCGCCAAATGATTCTTAAATATCTCTGTCACGGACATTTGACAAATCTCACAGATTAATAATGAACAAAAGAAAATTACCTAAGTAAAAAATTAATAAAATAAGAGTAATAAGCAAATTCAATAAAATTTCGAAGCGGTCATAGCCTCACCGGTCCGTGAGTGATCAACTAGGCTCGCTGTCAGTCCATAGGTGACAGGTGATCACCAATGTGGTTTAATTTCTGAGCGTCTCTGTTCTTAGGAGGGCATATTAAGCTGTCGGTCCTGTTTGTAGCCGTAAGACAACAGTCGTTAAGCCATATCAGAAGTTTACTGCGCGGCTTCAACAAGTCTGACACTAGGGTAACCACTGCCCATAATACATAACGACGAAGGACGAAGCATAACGACATCATCCAAAAACTGGCATTATGTGAATTGAGCGACATTTTAAACGAATCCTTAATAATTTCGTGTTCGTTTTTCAGATCAAATCACTCGTCATTGATGTCGTCATGCGAAGCATTTTCCGAGCATCCATCTCCAGGGGAAGAAAACTATCAGTCGTACAACAGGTAAAGATAAACATACAAACAATTCATTTTCGCCAATGTCAAATCATTGGGGCGCCGGTTGGCGTCTTGCCTTTCACGCCGCATATCTATATCTTTGTACTGAGTCTCGGTTTAATTATGTATTAAGTATGTGTTTACGAAAGAAAAGTAGTAGGTATATGTAGTATATCAGTTATCTGGTTTCCATGGTACAAGTTATGCTTAGTTAGGGATCAGATGGCGTGTGTAGATAATGTCCCAGGATGTTATTATTTGACGTACGGTGCAAAAGGATAGTGGCGCATAGCTGGACCATTTTTATGCCATTATTTTTGACTCCACGTGTGGCGCAGTGATTAATATAATCCACTATCCTTTTGCACCTTACGTCAAATAATAACATCCTGGGACATTATCTACACACGCCATCTGAGCCCTAACTAAGCATAGCTTGTAACCATGGAAACCAGATAACTGATATACTATGTCCCAGGATGTTATTATTTGACGTAAGGTGCAAAAGGATAGCTGGACCATTTTTTATGCCATTATTTTTGACTCCATGTGTGGCGCAGTGATTAATATTGTGGTCGCCTTGGAACAATACCTGCATCCTCATTTTTTTTATACTGTTTTATTCACATAACAAACGCTTATAAAAACATGGATTGTGCTACAAGTTAACTACATTTATTTAAATCTAAGTGCAAACTTATGATATTAATATCAATAAAATGTGGCGCAGCGCTTAGGATAGTTGCCACTTAGTGTCCCGGGTCCGATTCCCGCGCAGAACAACAATTAGTGTGACCCATAAATAGTTGCTCTAAGCCTGGATGTATTTTATGTCCTTCCCTTAACAAATACGACCAAGGAAAGTTGGTGGACTGATTCTTAGAATGAATTATGTTTATGTAGAAGTTTAGGTCAATATAAAATTACTTATTAGTCTCTAGACTAGATAGTAATACAAATAAAGTTCGATACTTGGTACTCCATTAAATAAAAAATGTTATGTATTTGTAAATTGCTCCGCGACACAGGGATTAACTTACCTATTGCGAGCGTTGACTTAAAATAAAATACGCAAATATTCCAAAGAAGAATTATACTCATTGAAATATTTTTACACCAGCTGTCGTCATTGTACAGACGCCAGTACATTAAGTTAACCCAATCTGTAAAATTTGAGGTTTGAGATATCTTTATTTTCTCATAAGAATTTACAGTAATTCACTTACATGAGAACGTTTAAAAAACATACAAATAAATAATAATCTTATCCTAGGCGTACATATACTATGATCTCGAATAATTTCATTTAAAACGTTCAATTACAACTCATTCAATGACAACTTTAGATAATTGGTTCCGAGATTAACAAACTGCAATATAAGGGTATTTGTATAAAAACAAGAAGCTAACAGTGCTAAGACGGACACGTTACACAGATAGGGCGTAGCTAGAAGCGACATGGAAACTAAGGTTTAGATGTTAAATAGTATTTTAAGTATTTTTTAAAGATAAAGATAGATTTCTCTCATTTGATATTTTTCGGTAATTGGTTATATAATTTCACACCTTCGTATTTGCCATAATTAGTTCTTGGTTGTGAGAGGCAAAGGTTCCTTGCTCGTCTTAGTCAAATTTTTAGTATCTGTTGTTTTTTTGTGAATGTTATTTGAGTCTGTATATCTTTATTTAGTATTCTTCTTATTAAGATACAAATTCCCCAATTGAACCTTGTGATCTAGTGATAAAGTTGAACATCTATAAAAAAATTGACAGATTGGGGTAGCTGGATGTGCTGTCGTATGTATCTATTATCGTTAATAGTTTCATACCTATAATACATACTTATTTGAATGTTGTCCCGCAGTCGTTGCGGGTCGTCGTTCGCGCGCGACTCGGGCGGCTCGTCGGGCCACTACACGCAGCGCAGCGCGCCCGCGCCGCACGCGCACGCGCACCGACGGACCGACTCCGGCTCTTCTACGCAACATGATCACGAACATGCTAGGTAACATATTAAAAACATCTGCGACATAAAGCCGGAGAGATGTATCAATGGTCCACTCCGCTCCTTCATTATTAGGCATGACATGAATAAGAAATAAATTAGGTATTAAACCAATTATTATTATAATTTTATTTATTATTTTATTCCATATTATCAACATATTATTTTGTGATTTCTTTTTATATTATGTTATTATCTACTATGGGTTTTGACGCCTGAAAGAAATAATTAATTATTATTATTTCTTCCAGGCGTCAAAAATTTATTAATCATATAAATATAAATAAAAAGGCATCAATAATTTATTATTATTATTTTTTACATTACCTACTTCTGTCTCAGTTTCTACGTTCCTGTTTTTTAAAAGAACACGGGCCGAAGCCTAGTGTTAAACAAGGGGATTAATAGTTTTTGCGTGTATATGAACTTGAAAACGTGAACATGATTTTTTTGTATTTACATCAGTGCGAGAGAAAATTATTATTATTAGTATTATGGACGCCTGGGCAAAGGCCCAATGAAAGCAATAGCTGTTCAATGGTCCTTACCATTGAACAGCTACGGCTTTCAATATTTCTTCTCTTATTTTGTGCCCGTAAAGTATTTCATTCGTAGCCGTCCACACCACCTCCCTAGTGGTACATCTCGAAGGTTCTTATGTGTTCAGGGGAATGGACATGTGGGGTGGAAGTAAAGATAAGGCTTTAATTATTGAAAACAAAGGCCACCACACGAGATGACTACATTCATGTGTCCGTAAAGTTATTTCTGAGGAAATACTGAGCTGAAATATTTTTTTCACATTCTTTTCAGTTTTTTTTTTGTCTTATTTCAATATTTTAATTAGTATTTTATTTTTTGTTTGTTTTGTTTTATATGTTCTGGTGTTAACAAACGTATTTAGTAGTATTTAGGAAGATTGGGCCTATCACCTTTCATCATCATCATCATCATACCAGCCGAAAGACGTCCACTGCTGGACAAAGGCCTCCCCCAAGGATCTCCACAATAGCCGGTCCTGCGCTGCCCGCATCCAGCGGCTTCCCGCGACCCGCACAAGATCGTCGGTCCACCGTGTAGGAGGCCTGCCCACGCTGCGTCTTCCGGTTCGTGGTCGCCACTCGAGAACCTTTCTGCCCCATCGGCCGTCAGTTCTACGAACTATGTGCCCTGCCCACTGCCACTTCAGTTTGGCAATTCTTTGGGCTATGTCGGCTACTTTAGTTCGCCTGCGGATCTCAGCATTTCTTATTCGATCTCGCAGGGAAACTCCAAGCATAGCCCTTTCCATTGCTCTTTGGGTGACCTTGAGCCGCCTGATAAGGCCCATAGTGAGCGACCACGTCTCTGTTCCGTAAGTCATCACTGGCAACACACACTGGTCGAAGACTTTCGACTTGAGACACTGCGGTATCTGGGATGAGAAGATATTACGTAGCTTCCCGAACGCTGCCCAGCCGAGTTAGATTCTACGATTGACCTCCTTTTCGAAGTTGGACCTACCTAGTTGGATGGTCTGTCCTAGGTAAATATAGTTCTCAACAACTTCGAGTGCAGAGTCTCCAACCTTAACTAGAGTGGGTGCAACATGGATGTTCGACATGATTTTCGTCTTATCCATGTTCATTTTCAGACCCACTTGTTGAGAGACTCTACTGAGGCCATCGAGCATTGTACCGAGGTCGTCAAGGGTCTCAGCCATGACTACTATGTCGTCGGCAAATCTAAGGTGGGTGATGTACTCGCCATTGATATTGATGCCAAAGCCTTCCCAGTCCAGAAGCTTGAAAACATCTTCCAATGCAGCGGTGTACAGTTTCGGAGATATGACGTCTCCCTGTCTCACGCCTCGCTGCAATTGAATAGGTTTCGAGTTCTGGTCCTGAAGTCGGATTGACATGGTGGCGTTTTCGTACAAACACTTTATCACCTGGACATACCGATAGTCAATTTGGCACCTTTGAAGAGACCTCAGCACGGCCCATGTTTCGATAGAATCAAAGGCTTTCTCATAGTCCACAAACGCTAAGCATAATGGCTGGTTATACTCCTCTGTCTTCTGTATAACTTGCCGCAGCGTATGTATGTGGTCTATGGTACTGTAGCCTTTTCGGAATCCGGCTTGTTCGGGAGGCTGGAAGTCGTCAAACCTTCGTGCGAGACGATTCGTAATGACTCTCGAAAACAACTTGTAAACATGGCTCAGCAGTGAGATGAGTCTGTAATTCTTCAATAGGGTTTTATCGCCCTTTTTGAAGAAAAGCACCACCACACTCCTGTGCCATGCTTTTGGCGTTTGACCTTCGAGTATGACGGAGTTGAATAACTTCTGAAGGGCCCGTAGGATCGGTGTACCACCCGCCTTCAGGAGCTCAGCTGTAACTCCATCATCACCCGGCGCCTTGTTGTTTTTTAGTTCTTTGAGAGCCATTCTAATCTCGTACAGGCTGACGTCCGGAATATCTTGGGTGTAGTGTCGGGTTAGTCTTGCTCTTGGATCGGCATGACTATTGACAGGAAGTCGCGTTGTCGTGTATAACTGTCCGTAGAACTTCTCGATCTCACCTAGCAACTCGGGTTTTGACGTGACGATTCTACCATCCTCAGTCTTCAGCTTCGTCAGTTGGCTTTGCCCAATAGACAAATCTCTTGCGAACACTTTAGAGCCTCTATTCCGCTCGATGGCCTCTTTTATACTAATAGTATTAAATTGGCGTGTGTCGCGAGTCAGAGACTTTGAGATTTGTCTGTTGAGCTGCCTGTATCTGGCAGCATCACATGAGGATGTTAGAATCATTTTCCGCCTTTCTTCCATAAGCTGTAGGGTATGGTCGGAGATCTTTTTGGTTCCATTTGTACGGCGGGTTTTGTAGAAGTTAGACCCGGCCGTATGGACAGCTTCCACGAACCTGTCGTGGTATGTATCCACTTCTTCACAGTCTGCTAGGCATTCGAATCGGTTCTGAAGTTCGAGTTGAAAGGGTTTCGTTCGTTTCATCGTAAATGGACCTGGGTGAGCCCCGATGGGAAAACTAAAAACGAGATAGACTTCATCCTGTCGACGAGGAGACAAGTATTCAATGATGTCTCTGTGATCAATGCGGTTAAGACCGGGAGCGATCACAGACTGGTCAGAGGCTCATTGAACCTAAATGTCAAACTCGAGAGGTCCCGACTGATGAAGTCTACGCTCCGTCCCATACCGTTCCACCTCCAAAAAAAACCCTGAACCCTATCACCTTTATTACAAGTTAATTTATATTAGCTTAGTTAGGGGGCTATTCACAACACCTGGAGGACATTAAAATCTTATTCTTAAGAATTCTTTATTGTACACAGAAAATAAACATTTTATACATGTGTATTTGTAAATTAATGTACAAGCGCGAGCCTAACTCATTGATGAGTTTTCTTCCAGCAAACCACTGACAGAGGGAGATTTGTAGAAGAAGGGTAAAAACAGTGTACAACATCAAAAGAAAATAAATTTAAGTGATGCTAATTGCTACTACTAACTGGTAGAAATAGATATATATCTACATACTAATAATAACATCAATATTATTTTTGTACTAATGTAACCTTATCAAAAATGTTGTATAAGTATATTAATCTAATGTACAAACTCTGATGTGTTTGATGTGGTGAAAATAAATTTTATTATTAGATATTATTAGTAATAGAAATCTCCGGAGCCTACACGACCGTACGAACGAGGGGGTATCTACGTACGTTTTATAGGCCCCGTATATTTTATCAACCCATACTATTAACGAAGTGAACACATATCTATAATAAACTTCCAGAAGAATTAAAAAAAGAAAAAACGGATAATACTTTTATTAAAAAACTAAATTCTTCCTTTTTTCCTTATATATCTGTAACACCAATTGTAAACACCTACATTCTTTGCAAATAAATGATTACTTACTTACTTACTAAAGCTTTTATTATTACAGAATAGCTATTATACTGTTAAAGAATACTTGGACTCAAAGAAATAATCTGTTTCTAAGGCTTACTTAAATATTATGTGTACATTAATGCCAGGTATTATACCTGGCTATTAAATACATATTTGACTAATAGTAAATTGCCCATGAAAACTATAAATTCAAAAATATTAAATTAACAAATCATTTTATAAAATTCCTATAATACTACTATAAACTTTAACAAAAGCAATTCTATAGATCTTGACATTCTAATATTAATCTGAATATCTTTTCGGTTTAAATCCAGACATTTTTAAATTAAAATTTGGCATACTTAATCATTCTTACTTATAGCATAAATTCTAAAACAAAAGCCTTCTTCCTCTCTTCTACTATGCTCCATAATTCTAGGGTCGATAATTGTTTCATAATTATAAGATTATTATACATTGTGGAAGCAATAAACGATTGAGTATTGCGTATATTATATCCTGTATTGAAGCCCAGTTGCCGTCTCCAGGAGCGTTATACGAGGGCTAACATGGGAAATCACTTTGGTTTCTTTTTTAATTCTTTAAACTCTATCTGACATTTTTATTATCATGATTGTAATAATAATATAAACCATTGTTGTACAGCCGGTACAGTTCTTACGTGTCGGAGTGGGGTGAGTGCTACGTGTCGGCGCCCCCGCAGTTCCAGGACGGAGCCCCACCCCCACCGATGCCACCCCATCACCATTACGCGCACGTTCCACGCGTCGGGATACACTTCCAGGTACTAAAGCACATTATACAATTGTCTATGATGTGTAGCTTGTCACACTTTTTAGGGCTCCGTAGCCAAATGGCAAAAAACGGAACCCTTATAGATTCGCCATGTCTGTCTGTCTGTCTGTCCGTCCGTCCGTATGTCACAGCCATTTTTTTCCGAAACTATAAGAGCTGTCCTGTTGAAACTTGGTAAGTAGATGTTTTCAGTAAACCGCATTAAGATTTTAAAACAAAAATAGAAAAATACATACATCCCATACATGTGGGGTATCTATGGATAGGTCTTCAAAATTATATTGAGGTTCCTAATATATATTTTTTCTAAACTGAATAGTTTTCGCGAGAGACACTTCCAAATTGGTAAAATGAGTGTCCCCCCCCTGTAACTTCTAAAATAAGAGAATGATAAAACTAAAAAAAAAATATGATGTACATTACCTTGTAAACTAACAACGAAAATTGGTTTGAACGAAATCTAGTAAGCAGTTTTTTTTAATGCGTCATAAATCGTAAACCGCAATTTACCTTTAATTTAATCAACTGAAATACTTGCTGCTGCGGAACCCTTCATGGGCGAGTCCGACTCGCACTTGGCCGGTTTTTTAATATGAATCCCCACTCTCCTTGTCATACTGTAAAAGCAATGTTAAAAACCATACTGATATTGGAATTTCATATTTGTTTGTTACCTCTTAAATTTTCACTCGACAATTTTCTGATTATTAATTGTAATTTAGACAGAACTTAATCCAGAGTAGCTAACAAGACAGCAGTTATACCACAAAATTATTTAGATTTCCCGGCTTGTAATATTATAATCAACGTACACAAAGTACACCCAGACTCAAACAGTCGAAGTCGGAATCGAACCCTGGACACGAAGTGGTAAGGCGTCTGAGGCAGGGTTTACTTTGTGCCCGTTGATTATATATTTGCAAAGTACCCCGTGACACAGAGCTTAATTCCACAAGGGCGGGCGTTGTTACAAAAAAATCAAAATTTCTTTCTGTTCTTCTTCATGTTAACAAAACACAAAACATATATTCATTAATAAAATCTCGTTTTAAATACACAGTTGCTTAATATCTAAAAACCCTGGACTATATATATATAGTCCTCCTTATCGATTTCGATAACGGCGACCCTTCGAAATCACCTTCTTTGGCCACCCCCATACAATAACCATAGTCCTTCATCCTCCCATAGATAACTCGCGCTACACTCACTACATTTCCACACATTCATCTATCACATATATCAACTCTCACTCTTACATACATACATGCTCACACTCACTTCTATCTACCTTGTCTATAATTATAATTATTTTTTAATATTTTACATGTATTCGTACGTAAGTTATTGTTTTAATCTATGAGCTAGTTTAAGTAGCCTCGTGAGCAACTAAACTGCGTGGGAGGCCCTGGTGACCTGTATACAGGTTCTTTTTTAAAACCTACATCAGGCACCAGTCTCTCACAATGTTGGGTCTCAACTTGTTACTAAATTGTTACTTCTAATCATAAGCTCAATCACCCTATTTTGTGAAGAGAAAATAAATTGATTTTATTATTATTATTATGTTCAGATGAACTGTGTTATGATGTGTTATGATGACTTCGCGTTAAGCGTTTGCTTCGAGACAATAGAATTTATTTTGTCTGTCTACAAAGTAAGCATTACTCATGCACTCCCTTAAGGTCACCTTAATTGACTTGAATTAAATTTTCATGTATTTTGAATGTCTAGGCGAGTGCTCCCCCTCCCCAGTTCCAAGATGAGCCGCCGATGTACGACTACAACGACTACGAGTGCACGTACAAGGCGCCGCTCAAGTGCCTCAACGTTGGAAGGAAGGATTACTCCAGGGAGAGAGAATATACCAGGTTGGTAACCATCTTATTATCACTGCTTGAGTCACTTGACTGCCTCGTTGGTCTAGCGATAGCGTGTTCACCAGCAGAGAACGAGGTCCTGAGTTCAAATCCCGGGTCGGGCCAAAAAGTGATTTTGGGACTTTTCTGTAAAAAGAAAAAATTCTCAGCATCAGCCCGAAGTCTGGGAGTTGGCGGTATTATACCCCCGTGCCTCGGAGAGGACGTAAAGCAGGTACAAATCGTAAAAATATAGGCACGTAAAAATCAGGTACAGGACCGACTCCTGTACCTGATCGCTTTCCGGTCGTGTCGCATAGGCGGGACGCCTATGCGACACGGACACATCGGATCATTAGAGCGATGGAATAGAAAGTGCTCCTGTGTTTGCGCTCACACTTGAGCACTATAATATGTCCCGCGCAGATGGCTAATCTGTTGAGACTGGCC
The DNA here is from genome assembly GCA_951640165.1 of Pseudoips prasinana. Taxonomy (NCBI): domain Eukaryota; kingdom Metazoa; phylum Arthropoda; class Insecta; order Lepidoptera; family Nolidae; genus Pseudoips; species Pseudoips prasinana. The sequence continues at coordinate 16,415,485 of OX621254.1, forward strand.
GCCGTGGCCGAAATTCGGCTAGGAGGACATTATTATTATTATTATTATCACTGCTGCACGTGTGGCGCAGCGGCTTAGACAGTCGCCTCGCCGCATCGTCTCGCGGGTTCGAGTCCCGCGCCGGACAACTATTTGTGTGACCCATAAATAGTTGTTTCGAGTCTGGATGTAATTTGTGTCCGTCTATTATATGTTAGTGAAGTACTCCGTGACACAGGGATTAAATACTGCGGGCGTAGACTTAAAAAAAAAGAAAACTGCTGGACAAAGGCCTCCTCAAAAGATTTCCACAATGGAGTTGAATCTCTTTATAATTTAACTAAAATAGTATGTATAGCTTATAATTCCTACATTTTTATCTGTATGCTCAGATACCACGAGCCGAACACGGAGGTGGTGAACAAGCAGCCCCAGTACCAGGAAGTACGCATGCGCCCGCGCATCGACGATAAGCAGGAGTACGTCAACGCTACCCAGGTACGAATGCACTAAGGATTATTCTCCTTGCTAATTGTGATACATTTTCATTACTAATTATGAAATGTCATGTCCATAAAAACTAACAAAAGAAGAATGACTATCAAATTTAACTAACTTTTACATTCAATCTTTAATAAAAAGAAAGACTGCTGAATGCCAGCTACTCACCAGGCTTGTCTTAATTATATGCATTAATGCTGCCTATAAGAGAAAAAAATGTCTATTATTAAAATAAAATGGCATATTGTTGTTTATTGAGTCTTCCCAACAAGCAATCGTACGCTGCACAATCACGCAGGACTATATAGCTAACAACTTTTGATAATTTGTAAGATTTTTTTCGTACGAAAATAATTATTAATTAATTTCGTGCTTGAATATTTATGTAAACTATACACGCATCACAAAAATTACGTAAATATACCTACTACTACGGGGACACGGGGAAGGCGCCAGCCATCCGGGGATTTATTTTTGTATTGTTTTATGTCCGAACTCGTAGAACAAAAGTTGTTTCTTGGGTTGTTAGCTATCTACTCCAGCGAGGATGTTGGTGTTTTACAAGTTAAAAAAATGTGAGCCGTCACGGGACGCCTGGCAGATGTGAAACATCGACATTATTTTGTAAAAGTAATATGCAGAAAAGAATATATTGTGATAGGAACTAAATATGTCTTATTGATAAAATTAAAAGTCGATTGCGCATGCGTCACGGCATGCGTCGCCACGCCAGAAATCTGTTTTACGTGCGGCTATAGATGTTTCACATAAAAAAAAAAAACTCGGCATGCGTCGCCACGCCAGAAATCTGTTTTACGTGCGGCTATAGATGTTTCGCATCAAAAGCGGTTTGCATTTGTTTGCTTCGTTCCATTTTATGCCACGTCTGGGCTTGCATCTAAACGAATTCTATTCTCCTTAACTGTCACCGTCGCCGTAGAGTCTATCTAGTCCTGCGAGGTTGTTGGTGTTTTACAAGTAAAAAAGCGGTTTGCATTAGTTTGCTTCGTTCCATGATTCCAATTTTATGTGCGTGAGCAAACATTGAAACTATAGTGGAAGTTTTCCGTCATCTTATACCACGTCTTTTGGGCTTGTATCTAAACGAATTCTATTCAACTTAAATGTCACCGTAGCAATACAATGATGATGTCTATTAGGAGCAGATAGCTCAAAACAGAAGGAAATGGTTGAAATGGTGAAGAGAAGGCCTTTAAACTAACTATGTTACAGATACAGTGTCAGCCGGAAGAGATCACGTCACCTCTGGGCACGTTCAAGCGGCAGCGGTGTCTGCGGTACAAGCAGCGACGACCCAGACCCATACTGCGCTCCAAGTCAGACATCTCGGATAGGTGAGACAGTTAAAATACTATACATAGGTATTACAACCAACTTAGGGAGTTGTTCAAAACGTAGTTTTAAGGTATTCAGAAAGTGTGATTTTCTGGCATCAGTTTCTATGCAATATTATCATCATCATCATGTCAGCCTAATGACGTCCACGGCTGGACAAGGGACTCCCGGAAAGATTTCCACTGTTGGAGTTTTGTCCATAATTTTGAGGGATATGCTATAATCGCCACGCTTGGCAGACGGGTTGGCGATCGCACTATTATTATACACGGGACGGGGGGGAATACAGTGGGACGTTGCTGCCGTTCTCTGTGGGAAACATACGCTCGGGACGACTTTTACACCCCCCATGAGAAAGCATGAGAAGCAATATTATACTTGCATAGAAATTGCTTGCATAGCAAAAGAAGGAACCCAAAAAAAAACCAGCAAATTTTGGCATTTGTGCACGATCCATTTCAGAATTGGCTCTTACATACTTAAATGAAAATACCAAGGAAATAATCATTAGAGGCAATTTTGCAAAATGATTTGTAAAGACCAGTTTCACGACCTATGTTGTGGGACACATTTTAACTAAAGTTAATCCACCAGATACCGTCGCTCAGACGGGCGCAGTCCCGCGTCTGCGCCCTGTGAAGGCGAGGAGTCTCCCGATAGTCCGTCAGACGAATCGTCGCGCCTGCAGCAGTTCTTCGAGCGCCTCGGGTTGGAGCCACGCCAGTATGACGCCCTGGTGCGTGACGCACCGCCTACAAGCCCCGTGTTCTTCTCCTCCGCTTCCACTGTGGATTCTAACCAGCTAGCTGCTGCTGCTGATTATACGGTAAGAAATTGCCACACGACGGTAATCTAGTTAACTTGTAGTATGCTATTCCAACTGGGGGACAAACGACGAAGAAACAACGACGATTCTTGAGAATTGCTATTATTCCATTCCATGGTAATTTTGAAACTTTCTTAATGTAGCAAATTTTCAACATCTTACCTAAGATTGCAGCGATTCAGACCACATATAGCCTTACCGTCTTCTCCCTCGCGTATAGGACTCCAAATAGACCATCTGGGACATGGTGCAAAAGTGGGGCACTGGAGCAGCATACCCGCGATCCCGTGTCTCCTCCCATCAGGTGCCAAGAGAAGTACATGGCAGGTTAGGTTTAGTCGGTGCAAGTCCCGACATATCCACTCGCAGAGACTTTTTGCGGGTGGCATGCGTAGGCGTTTCCCCTACCTTCTCAAAAAAAAGATTCGCAATTAGATTCCAGTCAGAGCTGCAGCTGATTCTACTAGGTATAAGATAATTTAATAGCGATTTTAAAAACAAATTCCGTTGGTGAAATTAACAACAGTTATTAAATTGTTTACAGGTGCAAGGACCAGGGGTACAAAAACAGATTTACCGCAACACTGAGCCGCCGAGCGTTGTGGAACGGAACGCGCGCATCATCAAATGGCTCTGCCAATGTCGTAAGACGCAAATGTCGCAGCCACAGTGAACTCTACGACTCGCGAAATACGGATCAAAATGCAGTGGATTTTAGTTTAGCCTTTAGTCTTATAAGACTCACGAGTGCAAGTGCAGCGAAGATAGCAAGCAATTCTTCGTCTCAACGTCTAAAGTCCTTTAGCTCTAGTCGAAGAATGGAAATTCAAAGTGTTGGCTAGCAATAGTTTGACCAGTAATTTGAATAATTTTCCCCACCTATCTTCTCAAAAGTTAACCATTAGTCATGTTTAAAATTTCCCTATTAACCAGAATAATGTAACGTGGAAGATTGAATATTATCTCGCCTAATTTTATTCCTACAATCATTGTAATTTAATTAATGTATAAGTTTTAAAATCCTTGGCTGATCATTTTAAAGCCATATGGAATAATAAGGACAATGACATTTTGCGCACTAACACCTCAGTTGCCTATTTCCTACGGTGTTGGCACATACAGAAAGTACTGGACGATTATACGGAAAAAATATTCATGTATTTTTGGATGCCACAGGCACCAGCAGCAAAACAAAAAGCAAACACTTGGTTGCTCAAGCTATCGATAACTTCTACAACGGAGATCTCCCGTGGATAACATCCGGTTTAGACGGTACATTATTGTAGTATATACTCAAGCTAATTCGAAAATGTCGATAATTGACTTCTGTTTGTTAATCGAAAGATTAATTAAGTAGATTTGTTGTGACGGAGAATGCCGACAATAAGAGCATGCATAACTCCACTATTTAAATATTAAGAGTTAAAATATGAAAAGATTTTTGTGATTAGATAAATCGTTGGCCATTGAAAAGCCTACTAATATAAATAGAAAATAGCATACAAATACCACAAAATGAATATTGCTATCCTTGTCGCACCCCACGCGCCAGAAAAGGACAAAAGTAGACATGTACTGAAGGCATAGTTCCTAGCGAACTCTGATATGTAGTAAAAATCCTTTTTTTCGCATAGTGTGCGACAAAGATGGCAAATCTTAGTTGTCGTTGGTCTCCCGTCACAGCACCCTCAGGCAAACCGCATATTACATTAAACGCATAAAAATCTAGTGTGCTTGATAATAACATCAAACGATATACATGCTTAGCGGCCAAAGTACATCAAAAATTTAAACTAAACACGCCACTTTTGTGGCTTCAGTTTAAGCTAGGCAGACTCTAATACGTACGTAGCAAGGACTGTTTTTGAAGTGTAGGTGGCGTGCCGTCCACTGTACTACGCATTGACTATCTCGCAGCGACGCCCCACAACTTATCAATATTGAAGTTCGCTGACGCTAAAAAGCGTTTTCTACTTGTTCAGGGTATTCTGGGCGAACGATGACTGAACGGAATATGAGACGAAGGCCAACATATAATGTTAACGATATCGTATGTTTTTATAACATGACGAGTTTATGGGTGGATAAAAGCAAAGAGAACCAAAAGAATATTATAAAGAGACAAGTTTACCAAATGTGGAAACATTGGGAACAGCTACAGGTGATAATAATTTTGAAGGGAATAAATTTTAATAACGTACGTGTTGAATTCTAGAGATCTTCTACTTTAAAGTGTCGCATTTCACACAACATAATGTTGGTAAATGTATTCCATAGGCGTGCCAGTTTAGAGTAGAAGTTCTGTTCTCATTACGGTAGGAGCATAGAGGCTGTTAGTCCAAAACAAGGCATTTCAGAATCTCGAGATGATACACAAAAAGTGCAATGCATCAACCCCAAGCTTTATAGCTGCAAAAAACGCTCAATTAACTGGCTTCCGATTTCTAAATAGTGATAATGACAATCAGCGAGTTGGGTAACTACAATATCCAATCGCTAAATTCCATAAATTGTAATGCTTTTAAAAGTAGAAATTAATAAGTAATTCAACTTTTAAATCTACGAATTTGTAATACTTTTGCTAAGCTAATAATTTTCAATTCCTAATCGATTAGTTAATCTGATAAACTATTGATTATCGACGTAGTCGATTACTAATCGATTAGTGAATACAATAAACAATCTAATATCTAAATGTTACTAAATATAAAACTAAACACTAATGAGAGAACCAAATGTTGCTCATACGTCGTCGGTATAAATGACGGTTAATTCTAATTTCCTACGGCTAAGTTTAGTATTAGGCGGTTACTAAAATTAGATTTCGATTTATAATAAATTCTTCATTTAATAACTTGACGTCTTCGCAATGATAATAAGTAAATAAGACAAGTTATGATAATGGGGGTCTTTTCCAGATACGAATATTACACAAATTGAAATAAAGCTTGAATTTTTTTATAATGATTCATCTCATAATGTCATGCATCTTGGTTTCCCTCCATACTAATATTATAATAACAAAAGTGTGAGTCTGTTAGCTATTTTGATTGAACCTAAAATTATACGTATTTCCATATCTGTCTTCTGCTTAGATATAGGGAAAAAAAGAATTTTTTTTTTTTCTAAATTTTCTACTCAATTACGTTTCTTAACAATCCAAATCCTTTATCAAAACCTCGTAATTAAAAGAAATAATAAAACCTCGTTAAAACGAATACGATCAGCCTAAATAAAATTCAACTTTTACTGGCTCATGTGTACTTGACACAGAAACATACAGACAAAAAACAATTCACCAACCTCTTCAGGAAATTCACCAGCCATTAATAAAAGAAACTTGTTCAACAAGCTTTTCACAAAAGCATGTTTGTTAATCGAAACAACCATGCTGAACTAGAACAAAAACTACCCAGCACTACACCTGAGAGACAGCCACTAAAGAGTCCAATATACACTCCCACAAATGAGATAACAATGACCCAGAACTGTCATACTCAGTGGCAAAATGATAAACCACCTAAACATACATTTTTTTATAGTATTCGTATCTGGATAAGAGAAATGGCGCAGCGCCGCGACTGCTAATAACTAAGCGATACTAGTTCATTAGTCAGTACGGTTCTTAGATATAAGTTGAACGACATAATAACATTACGACATTAGAGAAGAAAATGAGGGGAATAATGTAAGCTGTAATGGAAATAATGGAAATAATGATAATGATGATTAAAATGTATTTTCAAAATTCTTTAAAAGATACTAATCATAAGGTAGTTGCCGCGATTCGTAAAATAAATTGAACACGAATCGACTAATCGCTTCAAATCGATCAGTAAAAATATTTAGTAAAACAATTTGACACAAAAACAATCGTAACAAACCTGATAATTTGGTCCCAAATTTAAAAATACGTACATAAAATTAAAATATAATATTTTAGGTCTTCTATAATAGTAAAGGACCTGTAAATTGGTGAATTTAAATTGTAAATAGTGAAACGTATTTTTGTCTCGACAACTATGTACAAGTCGCGAGCTTAGCCGGGGGGCAAGTAAAATGGTTATTTTCGAATCGAAAACAATATAGGGTAGTTTAACTATCTAATGGTTTCTACTGTTATTAGATATTTAATTTATATTTTATTCGTAATTTCTCTATAAATTCTCCAAAGACTATCTAAAATATAATGTTAAAAATGATTTTCTGTATAAGGTGCCTAAAATAATATCTAAGTGACATAGGCATACAACATGAAGGCCTGGAATAAAATAGCCTATTGATTTATGTTTACTTGACTTTTGTCTTTAAATTTATTCAATATTTTATCATCATGTTATACCTTAGTGTTCATGAGATAGGTAAATATTGAAATATCATTGTTGTTAGTTATATTTACAACCACAATATATTTTATCCAAATCGATTACTTACATTTATTTATTGTACGAACCATGAATCATGAACCAAATATTTCGAACCTAGTTAAAAGTGGAAACACTATTAACTTTTCCTTGAATTGTTAATCTTTAAAAAAATATGAAGTGTTTTCTTAAATACTGTTACATTAACTATCTATGGTCTTTATCTTATTTTAAGCTACTTTTAAAGTGCAGTAGAAACCTAACTATACGAAAAATATAATTAGTTATGTATAAAACGTTCCTGTTATGGATTTGTCATAAGTATTTTCAAGTCTGTATTTATCTATATTATTTATGAATGTTATTCTAGTTATTTAAGATATAAGGTACCTTCTGCGATTTGGGAGCACAAAATGGATCAATAAGAACTGATACTGTATTCTTGTGCCAAACGATTAGCTAAACGTTATATGGTAATGTAATAAATAAATACAGTGTTAGCTGATAGATCGCTTGTGAGCGATAAGTGATTATCACCACATTTTAAATATTTCCAATTAGTAACGTATTCTCTATGATACCCATAGTGACTAATTTGAATGATTTATATAGCCATATTTACTAATTAACAGCCTCAATAATGTTTTAACAAAAATAACTTCACATATCTAAGGAATAACTGATTTAAACAGCCGTTGAATTAAAATAGCTGTTTATGAAGGACCTAAGGCTGGCAACATCGACGTTTTACAAAACAACACAAATAGAAGAGTTCAATATTGGTGTTTTCTGCATATAAAACGTAAATATTTGATACTGTGTACCTAATGTTCTAATTAATAAGAGCCCGAGCAAAAACTCATACAATTTGTTAATAAATTACAATGTTGCCACTTTACCTGTAATAATGTCCTTAACATCAATATATAAGATAAAAACTAAAGACAATATTACAAGAACGAACATTATATTTTATGTCTTAAAGCATAATATTTTAAGTAAGTAACTGTAGTTCCAATAACGCAACAATTATTGTACTTATTTAATCGTTCATAATTATGTAAATAACCATTTGACTGGTCTAATCTCAATAGAATATGGATAGAATAGGGTCCATTTTATCATTTTTTACAACGCAATGTTAAGAATGTTGAATTTGTTTCTTATATTTCTCATTCTATAAGACTGTACGTTCTGTTTCTAAATTTGTATGTTCTGTGATATGGTAGAAACATAATTTAGAATTTGACTAGAATTTGCTGACCACTGTAATGCTTATAAAATAATATATTTTAAGAACTCTGAGTTTGGATACATCTAGTTATTGATTATAGTAATTGTTTCTAGAACTGCCTCAATATGTCTCAAGTATGGAATATAGCTCTTAGTTAAGTGTAGGTACTTGTTCCAACTTTTTTCCGTTTCCAGAATATGCGTTCAACGTTCAAATAGCTCTCTTCTACCTCGACTCGTTATTTTGAGGCTTATTCTAAATATCGCCTCGATATCAAAATATCCTCATGTGTTATTTCATGAATTGGACTGGTTATTTATCTGGTTATCATTCTTTAATTACAAATGACGATCACCGTAGCCTAGTTGGTAGTGTTCCTGCCTACGAAGCTGGTGGTCCTGGGTTCGAATCCCGGTAAGTGCAAATATTTGTGTGATGAGCACGAATATTTTTTTATGAGTCATGGATGTTTTCTATGTATTTAAGTATTTATCTATCTATATAAGTATGTTTATCATCGCCTGGTACCCATAGTACAAGCTTTGCTTAGTTTGGGGCTAAGATGATCTGTGTGACATTGTCCCCAGAGATATTATTATCTTTACCAAGTCGACACCAGACAATGAAATACCAGTATAGTGGTTACCTTAAAATCACTGGCGAGTCCGACCATGTGGATATCATTATTATTATTATTTATTATAATTATAAACTTCGGTTGTGTATAGAGGAGTGGCTAGCAAACGTTGAACGATAGTATACAGTTTAGTACTGTTCAGTTTTGGAAGACATAATTATTGTACCTCAATATCTTCTTATCCTTAGTACCTACCTACACATAGCTTCATAAAATCTCTTTAGTTGGCTCTATTAATTCTTACAAATCCAGAATTTAGGATATACTTGCAAAAATAAACTTATTCTGGTCTGTTTGTTAATATATTTCTTGAAAGCTAGAGTCTTGTATGAGTAAGTTTCCAAATTCAAAGATTTTTTAAAACATTTTTATTTTGGTCATTTGTCAACGAGTAGTCAATTGTGTTCTAAACCAAACAATTCGAGTTTAAAATCTAGCCACGGGCATTATCCGTGGGTAGATTTCAAATTGGAATCTAAACCGTGCTTAAGTTAAAACTTGTGGATTGTTTCGTAACTCTAATTAGTAAATCAGTTCCTTAAGGTACTTCAACCTAAGTTTCACGTCTAAGGCTACGTCACATATTTTGCAAACACAAACTAAAGCTTCAGATGAGACACTTAAGTTGAAGCAACCTTGAGGAACTGATATACCAATCAGAGTAAGCCTATACGAATACCAGCGTAATATCAATTAACACATCATCGAGTACGATTAGTTAACTTCTAGAGTCATCAGCTGTGATCTAAATCAAAATAACGTTTTAATATGTTGAATAAGTTGAACTTGAACGATTAAGATAATGAAGTGTTTCATCTCGGATAAGGAATTTAAACCTGAATTGGATTATTCTGTAAAGTTGTATGAAGTATCGAAAATGGTTAGCATTACCAGTATTAGAAAGTTTAGCATTCGATGCTTCCATTATTTGTGTAAATAAGATTTACTTACGTAAATTGTTAGAAGTTTATCGTGAAGAAAGAATTATATTGTGGTCTGATAACATGTTATTTCATTTATATTTTAGTACCTATTTCCTAATAATTCTATACTAACACGGTAACTGACGGTATGTGTAACTGACGTAGATGTAAAGATAAGCAGTAAGTATGTAATATTAAATCAATAATAGTGATCGGATAACTGATGACTGCCTCGTTGGTCTAGGGGTAGCGTGTTCACCCGCAGAGAACGAGGTCCTGGGTTCAAATCCCGGGTCGTGCCAAAAAGTGATTTTGGGACTTTTCTGTAAAAAGAAAAATTTCTCAGCATCAGCCCGAAGTCTGGGAGTTGGCGGTATTATACCCCCGTGCCTCGGAGAGCACGTAAAGCCGGTCCTGTAGGTACCTGACCTCAATCCGGTCGTGTCGCTGAGCATCCCATCGGATCATGAGAGTGATGGAATAGAAAGTGCTCCTGTGTATTTGGCAAACATTTAATATGAAATCGCTTGGAGAATATACAGATTTATATTTAAAGACCCTCAGAGAAGAAGAAGATGTGCTACTTCTTTCTGATGTATTTGAAAAATTTCGACAGACTTGTTTGTATCATTATCAACTTGATCCAGCCTACTGCATAACTGCACCTAGTTTAAGCTGGGATGCGATGTTACTGTACACAGGCGTTAAATTAGAATTAATTCATGATTTAGAAATATATGAATTGTTGGAAAAGGGAATACCTACGTGGAGGCTTGCCACAATGTTCTCTTCGCCATGCTGTAGCTAATAACAAATATTCACCGAATTATGATGCTTCTCAAACATCAACTTATTTAGTTTACCTTGACTGCAACAATTTATACGGTTATGCAATGACAAAGAAAATGCCTATTTCAGAATTCCGCTTCTTACAATCGATGAAATTAATCATTTAAATGTACTGTCCATACCGGATGACTCTGAATATGGATACATTTTAGATGTGGATTTGACTTATCCTGAGAATTTACATAATATGCATAGTGATTTACCGTTTGCTGCAGAAAAGTTTACACCTCCTGGAGGGAAAACACCGAAATTAATTGCGAATTTATACGACAAATTCAACTACGTAATACACTATGTTCATTTAAGAGAATGCTTACTAAATGGACTTATTTCGAAGAAAATTCACCGCGTCTTAACTTTCAGGCAAGAAAACTATTTACAAAAATATATTGACTTAAATACCAGATTACGCCAAGCTTCAATAACCACCTTTGAAAAGATTTTTTTAAACTCCTTAATAATGCTATATTTGAAAAAACTATTGAAAATAGACGCAAATAGGTCAATATTAAATTAGTGACCACATGGGACGATAATAACAACAAAACAAACAAGCACCTCGGTGCAGGAAAGTTAATTGCAGGGGCACGTGGTCGGAAAACCTCCTCGTGTGTCCGAGACTACTGGTCCCATTCGAATATTTATATTCGGTGGGAACAGAAGTTTTCGGATCGGTGTGCCCCAGGCGTGGGCGCTGGTTTTTTCCTATGCTTGCATGAGGAGAAACCACCGTCCGTGGCCAATATTCCGACATCTCACGCCTCTGCTGTTCCTTCCATATTCTGGAGGGGAGGAGCAGCAGTGGCGCGCAAGCCTAAGCCTCGCCGGACGGTGATGGGCTGAATGGCCGGTGCGTCAATCCGGTCACTAGCATACGGCAAACCCTTAGCCTCCGAGCATTACCCGGCGCGGGGGGTACCGGGGGGTAAACCGGTCTGTAGGGTAACAAAAGGTCAGTATGTCTAGTAGCAAAACAATACCCCAGGAGGGTACCGGCTCTGCCGGAGAATCCCTCCCGGGTCCTTCAGGGCCCGGCTGCCCCACCGTATCTGGGGAGGACACTAACAGACATGTTTCCGCGGAGGTCGCGGACAGGGCGCACACGCCTAGTATTGTGCGCCCACCGAGTGTCGGGGGACCCTCACCTGCAGCTAACGAGCTGCGGGTGAGAGTCTCTAAAGAGGAGAGGAGTCTGGCTGACACAGCCAGACTGGCGGCCAGGCCGCGGCGACAGCTGCGGCCGCGTTCAACTTCGCGGTCGCTGCTGCGTTCGCCATCGCGATCACGGTCGCGCGATTCCGTGGGAAGCGACAAGTCAGCCGCTTCCTGCGTGTCCATGCCGGCTGAAAGACCGAAGCCAGGAAAGAGGAGATTAGTGACTCCAGGTGCTCGCACAAATATTGTGCGAGCTAAAATACCAAATGACGGGGGGGACTTGGATGGGGATATTTCAGATATCCTTATATATATATCCACTCCTCCCTCCTTCAAACACGCGGGCGAAGAAATCTTTGCCCCGCGTTGAAGACGTAGCGGAGGAGCTCCGACATCAGCCTACGGCTGATGTTGGGGCTAGACTGCTCGAGGCTCTGTCCGTGGTGGAGAAGGCCACGGATAGGTCCTCGAACATCCAAGGGCCGCTAAAGCACGCCATTAGGCGAAGTCTGCGTGAGGCGCAGGCCGCCACCTCTGAACTGCACGTTCGGACGTACGGGGGCGAGGCTGAGCGATTGGAGGTGGAGAACCGGGAGCTTCGTTCGAAGCTCTCCTCCCTCGAGGGACGTCTCGCCAAACTATCAGCGGAGGTTGAGACCCTGCGTTCTTGTCAGGGGCCTCCCACAGTGACCCAGGCGAATGCTGCTACGACGACCAGTGTGCCACGGAAGGCTTCTAAGCCGGATGCAGCTAAGTCAAAGGCCACTGGACGAGAGAGCGGCTCCAACGCCGAGCAGGTGGCTGCCATTATGGAGGAGAAACTCGTCTCCTTCCGTGCAGCCCTCATGGCGGAGCTCTTCCCAGGAAGGGCCATCAGGCCCCCACTTGGGAAGAAGGCTGCGGCCATCCCTCCTCGTGGTGCCGAGGCGAAAAAGCCGAAAGCTCCAGCGCCGCCGCCACTCCCGACCCCTTCTACCTCGTCCAATAAGGACAAGAGGAAAAAGAAGCTGGAAAGGGAGAGGCAGCGTAAGAGAGCAGGTGTGCCTGTTGCGCCTGCGCAGGTTGCTGGCGCTTCGCAGAGCCAGCAGTCTAGTGCAGTGCATGCGAATGCGGGAGAGACCACATGGGCGAAAGTCGTTGGTCGCAAATCTGCGGCCAAGGCCAAAAAGGCAGTGGCTACACCAAACACCGCTCCCGGAGGTGCATCGAGGAAACTCCCTCGTCCACCGAAAACGGCAGCGGTGCTAATAACGCGGGCAGAAGGGTCAGAGACTCCTCTTGCTGACCTTATAAGGACGGCGATGGACAAGGTCTGCCTTAAGGACTTTGGACTGGAAGGTGGTATCTTCCAGAAGAGAGCCTTAAACGGTGGCTTGGTCTTGAGAGTCTCCGGGCCCGACATTACCGCAAGAGCCGATGCCCTCGCGGCCAAACTAAGGGAAGTCCTGGCCGATACGGACGCTCGGATTTCGCGTCCTGTCAAGACCGCAGAAATGCGCGTCTTTGACCTGGACGAGACTGTCACCCCCGCAGCGATCGCGGTGGCCTTAGCGGGCACTGTCGGTTGCTCCGCGAATAACATTAAAGTAGGGCCTGTCCGAGTCCATGCGTCTGGGCTCAACACTGCGTGGGTCAGATGCCCGCTAGAGGCGGCCAATAAGCTCGCAGGCAAACGCGTGTGCGTTGGTTGGTCAGCAGCAAGGGTCGAGGCACTCAAGGCTAGACCCTTGCAGTGCTACAAATGCCTCGGGTTTGGCCACATCAAGGCCAAGTGCAGTAGTCCCACAGATCGCAGCAAATGCTGCTATGTCTGTGGCGACCAGGGCCATAAGGCCGTAAACTGTAAAGCCAGCGAACCTAAGTGTCCGATCTGTACGGACCTTGGCGTCGCTGGCAAACACAGGATGGGAGGAAGTAAATGCTTCCCTCCCAAAAGCCGGACAGTGCAGACGCCGCAGGGTCCACCCACTACGCCAGTAGCGAATTCGTTCGCGCTGCTGGCTGGTCAGGAGACAATGGAGGCCTAAAATTCCCGCCCCCATCCAAGATATTGCAGGGTAACTTAAACCACTGCCGTGCAGCGCAGGATCTCCTGCTACAGACGCTCGCGGAGTGGTCAGTTGCCCTTGCGGTGATATCGGAGCCCTATTCCATCCCGGATCACCCGAGGTGGTTCGGGGTGGACGGGGGTTCCGTCGCTATTTACTGGGCGGAATCATTGGGTGGCCTCCATTGCCGCCTCATCCATGGTGGGACAGATTTTGTTGTCATCGAATGGGGCGACGCCGTAGTGGTGGGATGTTACATCTCTCCAAACTGCGGCCTTGCCCACTTCGAGGACACCATCGACAGACTGGGCACCTGCATCCAGGGGCTACTCTCACGTCCACTGTTCGTCATGGGCGACTTCAACGCACACTCCAGGGTGTGGGGGGACGCTCGTGACGACCTGAGAGGGGAAGCACTGATGGAGTGGGCTGCATCACTTAATCTTCAGCTACTCAACCAAGAATCGACCAGTACTTGCGTGCGATGGCAGGGGGAGTCAGTTGTCGACCTAACGTGGGCGACTGTCCCTGCTGCGCGCAGGGTATCAGGCTGGAGAGTGGCTGAGGAGCTCGCAACTCTATCAGATCACCGGCACATTCTCATTGAGATATCGGGCAGGTGCCGTTATACTAGGACTAGAAGGAGACGGCGTGCCTCGGCCGACGAGATTGCAGAGGCTTACCGAGCATACCGCTTGGCCACCATGGCGTTCCAGTTCGCCATCAAGGAGGCAAAGACCAGGGCGTGGGAGGAGCTGATCGAGGGGATCAACAGGGATCCATGGGGGCGCCCGTACAAGATGGTAATGGGCAAGCTCAGACCATGGGTCCCTCCGCTAACCGAAACGCTCGACCCCGAGTTCGTGGGAAGAGTGGTAGACACCCTCTTCCCAAGGGCCGAGCCCGGTGACTCGGTCGCTCCACCGCGATCTATACCGGACTGGACATCAGACATGGATGTGACGGAGGACGAGCTTGAGAGCGCAGTCAGGCGACTCGCGGCGCGAAACACCGCCCCTGGGCCCGACGGTATCCCAGGTCGGGCCTGGGTGCTGACCCTGTCGGTGCTAGGCGGTAAGCTGCGTCGCCTCTTCTCTCGCTGCCTCCACCTTGGGGTTTTCCCGTCTGAGTGGAAGGAGGCCAAGCTCGTCCTCATCCAAAAGAGAGGGAGAAATGCGGACTCTCCCTCTTCGTTCCGACCCATTTGCCTTCTGGACGAGGTGGGCAAACTCTTTGAGCGAGTAGTGTCCGCCCGTCTCAGCGGGCACCTGTCACGGGATGGGCCTGACATGTCGGACTGCCAGTTCGGCTTCCGTCGCGGTCGTTCGACGGTGGACGCAATCCGGCGGGTCCAATCCCTGTCACAGGACGTCGTTCGGGAGGGGGGAGTGGCGATGGCTGTCAGTCTTGACATTGTCAACGCCTTCAACTCCCTCCCGTGGTGGGCAATAAGGGAGGCACTGGGTTACCACAACGTGCCCCCTTACCTACAGGGGATTGTTAGCTCGTATCTGAGCGATAGGCTCATCGTATACACGGCTCGGGGCGGAGAGGGAATGTCAAGGGAGGTCGATCGCGGGTTTCCACAGGGATCTGTTTTAGGACCCCTCTTGTGGAACCTCGCTTTTGACGCGATCCTCAGGACGAGGCTCCCCTTCGGCGTAGATGTCGTTTGCTATGCAGATGACACTCTCGTGTTGGCCAGGGGGAGCAATTTCACGGATGTGGCACGGCTTGCCGAGCTGGGAGTAGCCTGCGTCGTCGGCAGTGTCCGCGGGCTGGGCCTTCAGGTAGCGCCTCACAAAACTGAGGCGCTTTGGTTCCACAGCCTCCGTCGGGGCAGGGAACATCCCAGCACGCGGATTCAGGTATGTGGTGAGGCGGTCCCAGTTGGGCAAACCCTCAAATACCTCAGGCTGACGCTGGACAGTAGGTGGGCTTTTGACGCCCACTTTGTCCGACTTCGCGGAGCGGCGGGCGCACTCCAGCGTCTGCTTTCCAACCTCGGGGGACCCCGGGAACAAGTCCGCCGCCTCTACTGTGGTGTTATCCGGTCTATGGCCCTCTACGGCACTCCCGTCTGGTCTTCTGGACTGGCGAGAGCGCCCCGCTGCAAAGCTCTTTTGAAAAGCTTGCAGCGGGTGGTTGACATCAGAGTGGTCCGTGGATACCGGACGATCTCCTTCGAGGCGGCGACTTTACTAGGACGATTCCCGCCACTGGACATCCTGGCGGACATGGACGCGAGATTTTACTATCTCGTCCGTGCCCGCTCGGATGCCGGGGGCCAACAACCGGACTGGACAAACGTACGGCGGGACGCGCACCGACAGGCCTCAGAGATTTGAATTGCCGAGAGGCTTGCGTCAACGCTCTGTCGGTGCGGTCCTGCCATGGTTTGACGCATGGCTGCTCCGGAAACGGGGCAGTCTAACCTTCAGGTTGACACAGATACTCACCGGACACGGGTGCTTCGGTGAGTACCTGTGTCGAATAGGTAGAGAGGCGACACCGACGTGTCACCATTGTGGCGGCGGCTCGGACTCGGCCCAACATACACTCGAGGAGTGCCCAGCTTGGGCCCCCGAGAGGCGAGTCCTGGTCGCTGAAATAGGATTGGACCTCTCGCTGCCAGCAATGGTTTCGGCTATGCTGGTGGCGACAACCGGATGGAACGCGGTGGCCTCCTTCTGTGAAGCTGTTATGCTCAGGAAGGAGGCCGCCGAGCGCGAGAGGGAGCGCAACGATCCCTCCCGTAGGAGAACGAGACGGCGCCGATGAACTGGATATTGACGCTAATATCCGCTTCATCGGCGCCGGCGCTGGGAGCTAATCTCAGCGCGAGAGAGTATGCGGCGTCCGGCTGGCTTCTCCCCGGCTTGACGTTGCCCCCGGGACCGCTGGCGTTTGGAGGAGGGGCACTCCACTCGTCTTACATAAGCGGTCCCGGGAAGAGGTAACCTGCTGTAGCTCAGGTTGCCTAAACGCGCTTGTGCGTGAAAGGGAGGGGAGGAGGCATTTAGATCAACCCATTTTATGAGGACCTAAAAAATGATGTCGCAAAATTCGATACAAGTAATTTCGGGATTAAATAATTGCTACAACATGCCAAGATTAAATGCTAAAATACCAGGATTATTTAAAGATGAACTCTCTGGTGATGTCAGTAAGAGCTAAGCTTTATTGTATAAACAGTTCTAAAACATGCATTACAAAAGTTAAAGGGATATCTAAAGCTGTAACTAGCCGATTAGAATGATCCCACTACAACAAAGCTTTAACAAATCATACAAATTTTAAATGTAAAATTAATGAATATAACTAAATCATACAAACATGTACTATACTCCCAGGAAATACATAAAGTACTGTTCAATAAAAATGATGATAAGAGGCAGATACTTCCAAACCAAGCCGAAACTTTACCTTGGGGTCACTGTGAAACTTTGTTTTAAAAGTATTCTTTATAAAGGTACACACATAAATAATATATCAATAATTATACTTTGTATAAGACTTTGAATAGAGTATTGATCAACATTGATTATTTATTATTATTAATTAAGACGTACATATTAACATTAATTATAAGTAATGTTACTAACAAATTGATTGGTCATATTTATCCTAATAAATTGTTTTCAAAATTATTGAAAATTTTGTTTTTGTTTTGACAATATTCCCTGTAGTTAGAAGCATAATGTATAAATACATGAGTAGTTATTATTCTCATCAGACATAAACATGAAGGTGATCAAGCACCCAGTGTCTTTAGAAGTGAAAAATATTGACTTCAAGGAAAAATATCCACAAATGAAACATAGTGTACTTTTCCCTTATAATATTCGTTGTATAATATGCGGCCCTTCGAATTGTGGAAAAACTAACGTCATGATCAGTTTGTTGGTACATGAAAACGGTTTAAAATTTCAAAACCTTTACTTATATTCTAAAACCAGTTTTCAACCAAAATATTGCTATTTACAAAAAATTTTACAACGAGTTCCGGAAATTAAATATTTCACTTTTAATTCCGATGAAGAAGTTATTCACCCAAATGATGCTTTACCGAATTCTGTCATTATTTTTGATGACGTTGCTGGAGAAAAACAAATAAATATACGTAATTATTATACCATGGGAAGGCACAGAGGAATTAATTGCTTTTATTTATCTCAAACTTATTCAAAAATAACGAAGCAATTGCTTCGTGATAATGTTAATTTTTTGATTATTTTCAAGCAAGATGAATTAAACATGAAACATATTTACGATGAACATGTCAGTCCGGACATGGAGTGGTCTAAATTCAAAGATATTTGTTCTAAAACGTGGCATAGTCCTTATAATTTTTTAACTATCAATAAAGACTGTGAGTTTAACAACGGTAGATACAGACAATCATTCGACAGCTTTATTAATTTTGAATAATAAATAGTCAGGATAAATTATTTATCTAGTGTCTAAAATATATGTATGTAATACAAATGATACTTATTTGAGAGATAACTGAAAAATCAATAATTATTTTATATTACTTTATGAAAAGCACACGCATTACTTAGTTATGGAGCAAAATATTAAGCAACAATTAATACATTCAGTTAATTCTATAAAAAACAAATTAAAACAAATGAAAAATGTTGAGGATCAAACAGATTTGACGTTGAATAGATTACTGAAACCTATTAGCGAACATTTAAGCATTATGGTTAATCAACCCAGGCAAGTAAATATGGAACATAACAAAATATCACATCAAGATAAGTCTTTATATCATCTGACTGATACTATAAAAGATTAAGATTTCAATCGCCGTAATGAGGCAAAAATTGAAGAAGATGATGTAATATCTTCGGCAATTGATAAGGATCGGAATGAGTTAATTTGTCATAAACCACCAATAGAAAGAAATTTCGATGTTTCTTTAATTAAATATGATATTATTGATATTTATGAACAGATGGATATTCCTTTCGGAATCCGGATGGAAAATAATAAACCCATTATAGGTAATTCAGCGGTACAGTTCACTAAAACTGAAAATGATTCAAATGGAGATCAAACTATTATAATGAATGTTAATGGACGATTTTATGAATGACTCCGGGCTTAAAAGAACTTCTCCTTCGCAAAAAGATAGACATATCCGTAATTTCAGAAAAAGATTAACTCGTATATAAAAACATTTTGCAACATACTAATGCACATAAAAGAGATTAATATCATGCTGATGGACAAATAAAAGGAGATAAAAGTATAAAATACCAAAAAATCATAAAACCCTTATTTTTCGATGTTAAGTGTCAGTCAAAGAATGAACTTAAACTAGGAGGCGAATTACCTATATTTAAGAAATATATATCAAATATAGATCTTGTGTATTGCGATGATCCTAATGAACTCGTTGACCGGTTAAAACTACTAATAGCTTCGAAAAATGCCGGTAATACTAACCAGGATAATGAAATACCTAATATCAATTATAGAAGAATTAAAGGAAGCTAATATCATAAAAGAATAAAAGGAATTGTTTTCTTAATAAGTCCTTAGTATTCAAACATCACTCAACGATGAACGTAGATAAATTTGGACATCACCTGAATAAAAAGCCGAATAATAATGATAGTGTGTATCAATAAGAATAAGAATAAGAATAATATTTATTTGACAACAAACACAGGTACATTAAAGGTGTTATAAATTAATCATGGCCCACTATGTTTTGCTCTTACGAGCGTACAAATATTTTATGAAGCTAAATACATTACTATTTTTCAAAAGCACAATCTAACAATATTAATGTCAATTTATAATTTAAATTCAAAGAAATCATGAATGCTATAAAAACATTTGTCAGCAAGCCACCGCGTTAACTCTTTTTTAAATTTAGGAAATGTCATTGATTTAAAATTATTAGGATTATTATGATTGCGCTTTGAAAGTATTAAGCGATGGTAACTTAAGCGCAGAAAATAAAATACTAAAAAACGTACACACGCCTGTACATTTTAACGACAGTGCTACAAAAGAATATGTGGACAATTCTATAACAAACTGCATGAAAAATAATATAACTTTAAACAACTTAGTTGCAAACCTAATAACCAGAATAACAAATATAGAAAAAAGTCTTGAAATTTTTAAAGCTATTCAGCATGAGCAAAGCAGACGTGGTAAACGAAATACATAAAAATGCTAGAATAAATTATCCACGAAGAAAAGTCATCATGAGGGATATAGACGATCTATGGCAAGCTGATCTAATAGACATGCAAGCTATTTCTAAAGAAAACGGTGGTTTTAAATACATTCTTATTGTCATTGATGCTTTCTCGAAGTATGCCTGGGCATATACACTCAAATGTAAAAGGAAGAAGTTATATGTAGTGCATTTAAAAAACTGCTAGAAGAAGGGCGCAGTCCTAAAAATTTACAAACTGTCTTCGGGACAGAATTTTATAATAACAAATTTAAATACTTGATTAGTGCGTACAATATAAATCATTATTCAACTTACACCACAAAAAAGGCGTCAATCGTAGAAAGATTAATTAGAACAATAAAATCAAAGTTGTATAAAAACTTTAGCTTAAACGGTAATTACAAGTGGGTAGATGGTACCCTAGATAATGTAATTTATGATTATAATCACTCATGTCACCGAAGTATTAACCAAAAGCCTAGTGAAGTGAATAGCTGCAATAAAGAAATAATACTGAGGAGATATAATGCGAGACACTATCAGTTAAATTCGTTAAGTAAACAACGTCACAATCTAAGAGTTGGAGATTTTGTGCGAATTAGCAGGCATAAAGGGGTATTTGAAAAGGGATACACACCAAACTGGTCAACAGAAAAATTTAAAATTGTTAACGTGAGAAAAACAATCCCTATTACGTATTTAGTAGAAGATTCACGCGGACAACCTATTTTAGGAGCATTTTACGTTCAAGAGTTACAGAAAACTAAACACCCAAATATATACTTGTTGAAAGAATATTAAAGAGAAAGGGAAACAAAGTTTTGGTGAAATGGTTAGGGTTGCATTCTACTGAAAATAGCTGGATTGATAAGACAAACGTTATTTAGTAAAATTTAAAACACTTTACGTATATAACAGGTATACCTTTATGAGTATTCTCTAGTGTAATGAGGGGCTTGAATAATAGCAGTCTCGTTAATTGGATAATAAATTATTTGTATAATTTATTGTATAACTATATAATATTTGTTATATAACTATTGAACTACATTTTCCTGGATATAATTATTGTGGGCCAGGTACGAGGTTGCTTGAAAAACTTTCGCAAGGAGTGAGAGGTATTAACACGACAGTATTAACACGCTTATCAGTAAGCATCTGATTTAAGTGATAGACATAAAGCTGATAGAAAACTGATGAAAATGGCGAGACACCGCATAACTGCTCCTGGTGCCAGTTTAGGAGAAAAAATAGCGGCTCATATAATAAAACCATGTTGGCCAAAATTAAAACTAATGATTATAAAACTGCAATGATAAGTTTGGAAGAGTCGAAAAGACATAATGAAAAAATTGAAGCCTTATGTATTGGTAAAGGATTAAATATCAAGCCTATCAAAAATGGTTTTGGAATTTCTGTATCTAATAATAAAAAAAAAACTAAATATTCGGGTACCCAATCGGCCCCTCACCAATATAGATATTATTAACCATTCTTGCAATATACCTCATTTTCGTGGAGTATTTATGAGAGACGAATTACCTAAATATCCTTATAGTAAAGAATGTAATTCTCTCAATATAATTCTTAAACTTTGCGTAGGCCACCCAATGAGTCCCAGAATTTTTCGAACTATCTAAATTAATGACAAATTTAGATAGTTCGAAAAATTCTGGGACTCATTGGGTGGCCTACGCAAAGTTTAAGAATTATATTGAGTACTTTGATAGTTATGGAAATTTAAAACCACCAAAAGAATTAATCAAATATTTTGGACCCAACATATTATTGTATTATAATTACGATAATATTCAGTAGAATCATCCTTATAATTGTGGACACTTGTGTTTAAAATTTTTGCGAAAATTTTTGCATGGTAAAAATGTAAATAAATAGCATGTAAGAGCTAGATATTGTTCAGTATATAATCATGTCTATTACAATAACCATTACAGGTAAAAACTCGTTACTAGAATCACATTTTCAACCACCTTTGAATATAGAAGATAAATATGAATGTGGATTATTATGTTTCTCAGCTCTCAATTCAGTTCCGAACATAAATACCAATAATAACGAATTTGCTTACGGGATCGTTAAAAGGATACTAATTCCGTCTGGTGTTTATGACTTGTACAATATATCTGACTATCTTCAGAGAAATAATAGGTCTTTACCTATGAAATTGCCGTTTTGTATGAAAAAATTTAAACGAATTTTTTTCATGAATTTTTTTATTTGTATTAATCGAAGTAATCACCCATGCAATCAATGCATCTTTGCCATCGCAGTGGCAGTTTATTGATGCCCTTCTTAAAGAAATCAGCTGGACGGGAGGCAACAAATTCTTCAAAGGCATTTTGTACTGCCTCTCGGGTATTGAATTTTTTTCCCGCCAAGAAGTTATCCAAATTCTGGAAAAAGTAGTAGTCTGTAGGCGCAAGGTCTGGTGAGTAGGGCGGATGACGGAGAGCTTCCAACCCCAGTTCTTGCAACTTGGAGACCGTCTGCTGTGCAGTATGAGGTCGCGCGTTGTCGTGCAGGAGCAGCGGAGACGAGCGATTGACCAATGCTGGTTGGAGATGCGCCAGCTTCTCCATCATTGTGCTCAGTTCTTCACAGTACACATCTGCAGTAATGCTCACCCCGTTTGGTAAGAAGCTGTGATGAATCACACCGGCGCTAGACCACCAAACAGTGACCATCACTTTTCTAGGGGTAAGTTTTCGTTTAGGGCATTGTTTAGGTGCTGAACCAGGATCCAACCAACTTGCTGAGCGCTTGCGGTTATCAAACAGAATCCATTTTTCATCGCAGGTAACAATGCGGTTCAAAATTCCTTCATTTGTGTGTCTGTTGAGCAGTGCAAGGCACGTCTCGACGCGTACTTCGCGCTGGCGATCATTGAGTTCGTGGGGCACCCATTTGTCAAGCTTTTTTACCTTGCCAATTTGACGCAAATGGACCAATATTGTTTTGACGCTAACGTCGAAAGCTGCTGCTAATTCAGCCGTAGATTGTGTATCATCAGCTTCCACAACCGCCTTTAATTCGTCATTGTCGACCAAAGTCTTCGGACGACCGCGAGGTTCATTTTTCAGGTCGAAATTTCCAGAACGGAAGCGAGCAAACCAATAACAGGTGGTGCGTTGGTTTGTAGTGTTAGCTCCGTAAACGTCGTTGATGTTGCGTGCCGCTTGTGCCGCGTTGCTGCCACGACGGTACTCATATTCCATAATTACTCGAATTTTTAACGTATCCATGATGACGAAAAAGATTGAAATGCGATGAAAATGTAACACTAATCAATAAAGAAATGACTACTTTTGGAAAAAAGAATCCATGTTTTTAAAATAAAATTAATTTGAAATTAGAATTCTTAGCCAAACAAAAATTATTTTGATTTGAAATGGCCAGTACTGCAGAACGGCAATTTCATAGGTAAAGACCTAATATAACAGATTGCGAAATACGGATTAAACCGAATAACAATACTTTAAAATGTTTATTATATTGTTCTCATACGGTCAATTTTGATACAGAGAATAGTATAGGTGTTCTGTTAGGTTTTGGGAGTATTAAATTAGAAGCAAATAAATGGCATGAATCTGAGAATCCATTCAACATTCTTCCCACGTCCGTCATAAGAGTCGAATGTGACCTTATCAAAGGATCGTACACTAACGGAGTCCCATCTCATGTTATACACGAATTTGTGCAAAACGTGCCTGCAGGTCATAGATATATAGAAGTGCCGAGAAGTATCATTTACTTTCCTGTCAATAAAACTAACATATCGTCGA
Organism: Pseudoips prasinana; assembly: GCA_951640165.1. Lineage (NCBI taxonomy): Eukaryota > Metazoa > Arthropoda > Insecta > Lepidoptera > Nolidae > Pseudoips > Pseudoips prasinana. Next base: position 16,439,365 of record OX621254.1, read on the forward strand.
TAAACATAAAAATTGTTAATGAACACAGTGATTACATTGACTTCGGAGAAGAGAATATTCAAGTGCGCCTACATTTGCGAAAACAAAATGATTGTATTCAATAAAACACCTAATAATGTAGTGAAACACATTACTGCTCGCCGTGTTACACAACTAAACAGACGTGCTGCAAAACCTAAGAGGCTCACTAAAAATAATAGAGATTTTCTTCGTACACTCGGATTCAAACTATGAATATACTACAGATAACTGATTCACCACAATTCGACAACTCGATCGAAAGTTTTGAAGTACATACTTACAATCCATATAATAATAGTTTTAAAGAAAATGACGAGATTCGGATTCCTATACACCAACAAGATATTTACATATTACCATCTGCGAGTTCTATATACATTGAAGGGAGAGCAACAATATTCGGCAAAGATCTTAACACCCCCGTGGAGTTCACCAATAATGCAGTAATGTTTTTGTTTCAAGATATAAGATATGAAATAAATGGCGTTGAAATAGATCGAGTTAAAAACCCTGGAATAACCACAGCAATAAAATCGTATGTCTCCATGAATTCTGGGCAAAGCAAAGTTGCAGCGATATGGGGTTAGAACCTAAATGGTTTTCAAAGTAATGATGGTTCTTTTAGCGTTGTTATTCCATTAAATAAAATCATGAGCTTTACTGAAGATTATAATAAAATTTTAATGAATTGTAAGCATGAACTTATTTTAAATAGAAGTAATTCTAATATAAATAGTGTTAAAGTTAATGATGTCGAAAGTATACAAATACACATTGAAAGAATACAATGGCGTGTCCCACATATAAAGGTGTCAGATCGTGAAAGACTCACATTACTCAAATTATTAGAAAAAGACAAACCTATAGAAACTGGGATTTATATAAGTATCCATTTTTGCCTAGGACTTCAAAACATTCTTGGTCGGTTAAAACTGCCTCTCAACTGGAAAAGCCTCGGTATGTCATATTCGGTCTTCAAACTAGTCGAAAAAATAACAGTTCTAAAGATTGTTCGTTATTTGATCACTGTAGCGTCACTAACGTCACTCTGTTTTTGAACTCTCAATACTATCCGTACGAATCTTTAAATCTGAAATTCAATGAAAATAAATTCAGTATATTATATGAAATGTACAGTAAGTTCCGTCAGTCTTATTATAACATTCCTGAAGACCCCTTGCTTGATTTGTTAAGTTTTAAAGAAAAGGCTCCGTTATTTATAATTGATTGTTCAAGACAAAACGAAAGCTTAAAAACAGGACCGGTAGACGTCCGTTTAGAGATAGAAAGTTCTTAAGATATCCCTGAGAACACTACGGCATATTGTGTTATCATAAACGAACGACTCTAAAGAGTATAAGCCGTTAAGTAATATTGTTCGAAAATTATCATGAATGCTATAGTAGATATCCAGGGTTTTAAAACGGATACAAACGAATTTGTTTTAAAAGAAATGGCTGTACTCTGTGATAACCATATTCAAGTTTTTCTACTAAAATCACCATATCCGTTTTATGAATTAAAGAAAACCGAAAGAAGACAAGTCGCTTGGATAGAAAGAAATAAAGGAAGAATTATACTGGAATGAGGGCCATATACCGTACTGGAACCATAAATATATTTTTCAAGATATTTTACTCGGGAAGTCTGTATATACTAAAGGTGTTGAAAAATGTTTATGGTTAAGGCAAATGCTGGAAAGCAATAGAGTTCATAATTTAGAGGATAAGGGCTGTCCTAGTTTATTAAGTTTACATGAAAAATATAAGTTAACAAATATGATGTATAGCTGTATTTATCATAAAAATATGTGTGCTTTGAAAAATGTAATATGTCTGAGAAAATGGTGTACAGAGAATAAATGTTTATGAACAAATGTTATCTTGTTTCATTTAACATCTAACATCGTGATCCATTATGATTATTCATGACGCTGATTGCAAATATATTATTATAGTCACAGAAAACTAAACCAGCCAAACATGAATCATAAGTTATAAATATTCGTACAGAATCAAACCTATTACCCTCCGGTGTGTGGTCATGAGTTGATGAATAGTTAACGTAATGAGTAGAATTGGACGAATGAATGAATAGTGAAAATTGCGGATTTCCATCGTACAGAATCAAACCTATTACCCTCCGGTATTTGGTCATGAGTTGATGAATAGTTAACATAATGAGTAAAATTGGATGAAAGAATGAATAGTTAAAATTGCGGGTTTCCAGATCTTATTTGATCTGGAAGCCCCAATTTTAACCTACTGTGATGCGACGGAGATCTGTATAAAGCAATAAGAGACAGTTCACTACTCACATTAATGAGCAAACAGTTTGAGTCCTTAAAGGTAGGTTCTACTATGGAAGCCTAAGTATAGACAATTTTGTAGGTACGTTTTAGAAGAGTGATAGTTATAGTTATCAATTTCATAACATAGCGGTGAGTTGTCGTGCCAGCATTCGGTTCAGATTATTATGTCAGGAGGAAAAAGCAATCGATTTAAGAGAACAGAGAACTCGTCGAAATTCTTTTTTATGCTGCGTATGTTCTGTATTACAACTTAGATCTTTCTTAGATCTTATTATTCTATATTATTTCTTAGATTAGATTCTTAGATCTCCAAGATGTACCTTACATTCATCTATTGATTCCAGTGTCAGAGAGGAGGTGAAATCTGTGTTGTCGATGTCTTCAATAATTTCAACAATGTTAGCCATTGGGGATTAAAGCTAGATGTACTTTGGTAGGTCTTGTTGGTTTGCCTGTGTGACAAAAATAGCGTGTATGAGTTCCAATAGGTAATCCAACAATTAATATGTAAATGAGTAATAGGGTATAGTATAGGTAGTGTAGTGTAAGATGTAGATAGTTAGGTTCTTTCTGTGTTTTTGTTTGTGCGTATGGTGTGAATGTATTTGTGTGAGTTGATTTATAATTATTACCTACATGTAAATGTGATTTCGTGGTAAGTAGGAATAAGTTAAGTTAGTTCTTATAAGTAAACAATTTCTCAAACATTTCTTGCTTGTTGGTCTTAATTGGCAACACTTTTTTTGGCTTTTGAGTGACTGAGTTTTGGCGCCAACGCGGAAAAAGACGCATCAGGACATTGTTTTTTTTTCAAAAACTGGTGTAAATTCAAGTTTTTATGTGTAAATATGGTGGATTTTTAGACATAACATCATGGACAACGTACACAAGTGGAGGAAAGTGCCATATTGCCGTGAATTGCGATTTTCTGTGTTGAATCTGAAACTCCATGCCTCTAGTAAAGTCTCCATTGCTTTACTGGGGTACGACAAGGACTACGTACACCTTGACTGTTACGGACTTTACTTGACATGACGAAAATAAATGAAATAAAAATATATTTTACGGAAGGCTCATAAGACCGAAGAAGCCAGGGCCGTAAAACTGACTAAAAAAAATCTTTTGAGTGACATAAATAATGCTGTGACTTTGACAATTTTGACATTTGAGTATTACGCATCAGCAAACTTAAAAGTGCAAACGCAGAGAATTTTTGTTTTGTTTATTTTTACTTTCTGTAAATGAATAAGCGATAAAGTAGTGCATTTTTTCTAATAATACAAAAGAATAATCAGTTCTTGGTACGTACTGTTATTTTCCTGTGCAGGAATTAAACATACCTTATAGAAGGGATCGAAATAATAATTGCCATTGCGTCATGATTTCCTGGTAAAATATGGTGCAAAAAAGTCTGTGCTACATCCTAACTTTCATAACATTATTTTAGGTCTCTGTCGAGTGATATAAAGTGAATTTGATACAAGATATCGCGGCGTAGGTCGTGTAAACAGTTTGATGATATTAGACGATTTGGAAGAATATTTGGATGAGATGGCACCAGTAAAGCGCGGGAGACGAGGTGTCAGCGATGCTGATGATGAAGACGATGAGTACAGACGCAAGAGAGACAGAAATAATGAGGTATGTATATAAAACCTTTTATAATTTTAGTCCCATAACATGAGTATACATTAAGGTGGGTATTTCTATTGCTGCTATAAAATAAAGGAACAAAAACAATAAGCTCTTGATGGTTTGGGTATGGTATAAATGCTTTGTGTCAACTTGGCCAGTTTTAATTTACTTTCTAAGTTCCAGCTTAAACATACTAAAGTTAGAATTCCCCACTCTATCTTTGGGCTTTTTATATTATTATACTAACAAGAATTTTAATTATATCTCATGTGCCAAAATATCATTCTTTTTATATAAAATTATTAATTTAATTTAATTTTTTAGTTTATTTTTTTCAATATAGAAGCTTTTATAAATTGCATATGTCAGTCCCATTTTATCCTAAACTATTGTATTTTCACAAGTAGTTTGCCTTGAATATGAAGAAAACCTTTGCCTCATGGCTATTCGGTTGGGATAGAATTCTATGAAGCATTCCAATCCCTCAAATTCATGGAACTTACAAAATTATTTATCTATATCTTACAAGTATATACTTCTCTGTATAAGTATGTATTTACAGAAGAAAAGTAATATAGATGGCTGTGTGTAAATTATTATGTCCCTGGATATTATTTGTACTGGAATCAAATTGGACCCATTCCATCAATAAATATTACGTAATGTGAACATAAATCCTGACATGTGGAATTTATAAAGCGAGTAACACATCCACGGGTACATATTGCCCTGCGACAGGTAGACGGTCCTACGTTCCGGGGATAAAAAAGTCCCCGCCGTTCAATCGTTGAAATAAATGCCATCCTGTGGCAAATTACGGCATTAATTGGTATGAATCGAAACACCATGGTCAAGAGGATAGAGTTAAGAATAAAAAAAAATAAGTGGGGCCACCAAATGGAATGTCAAAGAACAAAAATATTTGTAAAGTGCGTCTACCAGTGACAGCTCCTTGAAATGGACATATTTCGCTAAGAGTTATAGATTTCTTTTGAATGTTTATTTTTAATTATGTATGGGATTTATAAATATTAATATATCATTTAAAAGGGTATTTAATCTAGTTTTTTGTTATGTATGTTAATATGTTGCAATTAGAAGTTTTTTTTATGTGAAGTCTATGTTAATTTGTAGAAGTTTGTTCAACTCGCAAAAATATTACATGTCGCATGTTTAATCCACAATTTCATCATTTAAAATGAAAATAGATTCACAATCAGGTAGATAAGTACGTTCTTTGTACTTTAAGCTTTATAGCACATTTTTTCTCTTTAGGTTAAGCCATGTAATAAATTAATATGAAGTGTTTTTATCCCAATAGTCAGGTAGCATTTGCAAGGTCGAAATCACATGGACATAGTAACATCATGTGTCAAATGAACCAGGACGTTTGAGTCGATAGTATTGTGCAATATAATATGTAAACAATCTGTAATGATGATGCAATAGTTTATTTTTATTACACAGATAATGGAATTATTGTTTCTTTATTACTTTTATCTAGTTTATTGACATTTAACTTGGATTTAGCAATGTGTTTATGTACTTTTATTATAATTGCTAGTTTATTTCCTGAACTGTAACATTATGTGTTAATAAATGTTATTTACAGATAGGTATTTCATCATCTTAAATAATTTTTATATTCCTTAGTCATAATAATGTATTAAATAGTGACAAGTATAAATATAAAGGATAAAAATCTTTTATGGTTCAAATTGGGTTTTAACTTAAGGCCACAATATGGGTAAAGATCTATTATTATGACATATTTTAACTCTCACTTAATACATTAATGGTTGTGACTACTTTCAGCACATAACAAGCTCATTGTTTGAAATTCTTCCTGCTTGACAACTGCACTTTACCTGTCATTATTTTCTTTTTCAAGTCCCTTGTTATAGTATGTTTAAGATCTAATTTGTTCTAAATGACACCATCGATAAAAAGAAAAGGATTGTTGTTAACTGGCCTACAAATTATACTAAATATATTGAATACAATACTCTGAATAAACCTGGCATGATATAAACACATCAGCTATATATCTAGCTCATAAACTGTACTCTACATAAAGTTTATGTGCTAGAAACTTTCATAGTACTAAAATAACTTGTGCAATAATAATAATGATGCAATGTCTTACTTTATATACCATGGATATCACAAGTACTGATAAGGACTACTAGTGACGTCAAGTATTATTTACTTTGAATATAATTTATCAACTTCAGTATGCAAATATTGTATCTTCATTTTCTAAATAGAAAGGAACTGTGTTATGTTCTGTTTAAAGATTCCATACCCAAAGAGTGTTAACAAAACCCAATTACTAAGTCTCTACTGTCTGACAGTGGTCAAAGGGATAGTCTCCAATGACTATCAGTGGTCAGCAATATGTGTCTCCTGAAATATAATAGGTAGACGGTTGAAATTTTACAGATTATATCTAAAATTAAGCCAAAATTGAAATGGCGTAAAAAAATGTGAACTATTTTAAATGGCCTTAATACTTGTTAAGTCTAAAAAGTGTTCATGAGTATTTTCTATCAACAAATATTTTCAGGGGTTTCACACTCATATGCTAATGCATAAGCTATGAAGACTATGTGAAGTTGTCAGTCTTATATGTTAACTGTCTCTATTTGTGTGAGACAGTCATACCAAGTGGTATTATAAGCTAAATAAATCTAATTAGTATGCACACAAATTTGCAGGAATACTAAGTATATGATATAATAGATATAAATATTTCAATGCTCTCCAGCAGCTATTAACATGTAGGCACTGTCAAAATGATTTTTTGTTAATTAAGTATCAATATTCAGCATATATTTCTGTAATGTTCAGTATATTATGGCTAGTCCCATTTAGATTAATTGATGTAGCCAACATTGAACAGGAGCACATTATTATTTTATTAGGCTAACACTAGGTCAACAGTTATTAAAAATAATATTGATAAGCAATGTCTGGAAATGGGCATACCATGCTGTCAGACGAATAAACAAGTGGTTGAAATTAGTGATGAACTGGTACATGGGCAATAGGAAAAGAAAACAAGGCAGACCACTCAGGCGATGGGTCGTCGAAATTAAGGCAGTGGTGGGCGGTACTTGGACTTCACTAGCCAGATATAGAGGAAAGTGGAGTCCATTAGAAGATGCCTTTGCTAAATCAAAGCACCCAGATAATTAATGTACCAAATGAAGAATCTAACCAATAGTGAGATATCTCGCGTATAATAATAATGTCTAATCAATTATTTCTTTTTCAGGCAGTTAAAAAGAGCAGATTCAAGACAAAACAAAGGACACAAGAAACATTCACACGAGTCAGCAAGCTGAAAGCCGAGAACCAAATGCTGGAAGAAAAAGTTAAAACTTTAACAAAGGAATTGTCTTTCTTAAAAGAACTGTTTCTTGCGCACGCCTCAAACACACAAAGCTCAAAATTCGAGGGAATTGATCTCGAAAAACTATTAGAAGATGCACCAGATGATAAAAAATAGTTTGAAATCTTAGTCATACCACTGTAGACTTGCCATTTAGTGTTTGAAACAGAAAAGAGTGTGGAGTGAAAATTATGTGATAGTGAAAATTACAAATTTAGAAAAGTGCAATTTTTTGGGCGTCCGAATGAATTAAGACATCGTTTGAATTATAATTAATCCCTGATTTGAAGTTATACCTACTAATAGTTGTCAATCATCCATAGCAATGTTGGTCAAATTACAAAAAATGTGTCCAATAGTTAATTTTGAGTTAGCTATGCTACAAAGTAAAGAATGGATACCATTTTAAATAATCTTGTTGCACCATCCATAAATGTGCTTCAGACATCTTGCAAATATTCCAGAATATTCATAATAAGTTTACATTGTTATATTTGTTGTAATGGCCACTGAAAATGGGAATTACTATTTACTTAGGCGAATTAAACGAAAAGTAAAAGTTTGATCCGAATATTTTGGAATATTAATACGACAACATAATGACTGTTGCATATTCTTAGAAAGTTCTTACAACAATATTCCTAGAAAACATCCAAGTGAGTGAGGCAGATAGCTGCGCACTGAATTCTGTGCTTTGAATCCGTGTAACACAGTTCAGATAATCTTTTTAGATGATTTGTCCTACAAGATGTCAAGATTTAATTGTTTGTTAGAATAATTACCTGTAGTTTTAATATAGGAACCAGGGTTTAGGCAATTTCTATCATACAACAATAAAATAGGCTACTTAAAAAACTAGCTCTTTGTAAAGTTGTTCTGATCATGTCTGCCTAAATATGTCTGCTACTAGACAAAGGCCTCGCCCATATAAGAGCATATACATATAATTGACATGCTTAGCGGATAGATCAGCCACCACAGTACGATATTGTATGTCAGCACAGAGGGATGCTACTGCTCATTCTCTGGTAAATATTATCTGAAGACAAGATAGGATGGTAACATTTGTCACTGCCATCACACTGTAAACAATTTTACTTAATATAAAAGTCGAAATAATCATTTACAATGTGTAAATGATTATTTCGACTTTTATCATGAGTCAAAACACAACCTACCGAGATTCAATAGAAAAAGATATTGGTTAATCAATTCAGTTTAAATTCTCAATAGCATCCAAAACGGACTTAATAAGTATACAACTTATTAAGTCGGTTTTGGATGCTATTGAGAATTTAAATTGCAATGATTAACTAATTTATTTTTCTATTGTAATTCTCCGAGGTTTGATGCATTTATATTGTAAAATAAAACTTGTATGAAAATAATTAATTTTGCTATTTCTGGTTTAAATTGAAAGAATATTGTAATGTTCACTTAGTGTAAATAGTAGTGAAATTTACACTAACCATGTCGTTACATACTGGGTGGCTAGGTGTACTCGAAATAAGGGTAACCACTGCCCATAAGTATAAAGTAAGTTAGTTCATGTTCAATGATGAACATAAATGTTATTGACTAAACTAATTTTACACAAAAAATATGTAAGTACAACTAAATACACATTTGTTTTATTGGCCAATCAGCATCAGAAGTAAAGTAAATAATTAACTGTATATTTTATTGAATAACTATTGTAATCTATGAGAGTTGTTTATCGGGAATTTATTTTATCACAATTTTATTTATTAATGTATATTATATCTGTGAAATTAATTAATGTTTTGTGTTGTATAGACTTGTGATTTGTAATGAAGCTCAACCCTATGAGAAATGATAATTTTTTAACACATTTATGACCATAAACATTATTTACAAGATGTAACATAAGTAGTGGTAAGTTAAGGAGCTTAATTTCCTTTATGAAACTGTACACCGTGTTACACATCAACTTGCAAAATACAAAATAATATACAGTCTATTTTTCCTTACTTGTCTTATTTGGTAAACAAATATGGCATACTGGTAACCAAAGACAATTGATAGAGTTGGGAAATTATCGAATGAAGGACTGAACTCAAAAAATTTCACTTGTCAAATAATACTTTTAGTCTACGACTAGTTACAAAAATAACTTTAGTTTTTAAAAATAATGCCTTACATTACCATACACACATAACTTGAGATATATATAAACATTCTGCTTTATTTTTTATTTTTGTACATTAAAATTATACAGTTTACACTGGTCAGAATCATTCATTCACTTTTCCCTTCTCTAAGTTCCAAAGACAAACTAGCATTTTGAAATGTCAAATTGCCAATATAATTTTTAATCTGTGGAAATGGATTCTGATATTATTTTGATTTTAAGAGAATTAATGTGTTTGGATGGTTAATTTGAAGCAGTTTTTGGTGTTATTTATATAGTATGTGTTTCTTCCAACAATCAAGATGTTCATACCTAACTAAAAGTGCGTGATTGATGACGAAACTAGTGATTTTCGTACCGAGTAGTGTTTGTTTACCAAATAAGACAAGTAAGGAAAAATAGACTGTATGTGTGGTTTCCGGCCTAGAAAGAATAACAGGGCCACCCATACAATCCTATGGGTGTCGTAAAGGGCGACTAAGGGATACACCAGGTAGTCGGGCAGCAGCGCTACTTGTGCTAACTACCACCTAACTGCAGTCGCCAACTCGCATGCCAAGCGCGGTGACTACGGCAAAACCTTCCAAATAGTAACATTAACGCATAGCCTGCCCCCGACGCGTCTGTGCGTTTCGTCACGCCACGCTATGTGCCCTCGACTCACATGTGCGTTTCATACAATATGCACTGTGATAATGTATTTATTTTAGAGCACCGTAAGAAACCGCTAGGCAGTGAATGCGTTAAACACCTTTGGAGAAGGCCTACTCCAGCAGTGGCCGATATCAGGCTGATGATGTATGTATGATGCATTATGTATGGGATGGCAATAATTTTTGTATTAACCAAACTGGTTTTATTTCATTAGTTCAGTTTTATGGTTAGATAGCGCTCCTTTAAGGTGAGTATAGACTACAACATTTTCTTGAGCATTTCTGGGTAATGTATCGTTCTTACGAATGGTACAATACAGGTAAAAGCTCAGTCTCCAAAGCATTTCCATGTAATGTAACGTTCATGCGAATGCTCGGCGTCGCTTGTTACGGGTAAATGCTCACAGCGAGTTACACCAATATGCTCGGTGGTTTGTACAATAGGCTATAACAAAGAGGCGACCGTGCTCGACGTTTAGTTTGTAAAAGGATGATACACTAGAACATATCATAGAGCAGCTCGTTGTTCTGTTACAAGTAAATGTTGTAGTCTATACTCACCTTAAGTCAGGTACACTACTTATTTTACACCCTGTATAATTAGGAAATTTGAAATATTATCTACATGTCTTGACTTTTATTTTTATTTAATAACTTGTGTATTGTTTTGTTCTATTTATTTACTTATTGTATTTGTATCTGTTTGAAAGAAATGAAATTTACTAAAATCCCTACTAATATTATAAATGCGAAAGTTTGTGAGTTATTACTATTTCCGGCAAAAACTATGGAGCTGATTTCGATGAAACTTTGTAGTAATATAGCTTATGTATCCGAATAATACATAGGCTATAATTTGTAAAGTTGAAAGCGGGTGAAACCGCAGAGCACAGCTAGTAAATATCATGTATCATAGAACTATGTAGAATCAATGATTTTAGGTAATATAATTATGGTTTTAGGCCATATTCTCATGGACGTTGTTCCGCCTAAAATAATTAGCAGTTTTCCTTTTTAACGACGTTCGGATTTGTATAATTTTAGTAAGATCTCATTTCTGTTCTAGATATAATGGTAAGCGTATGCTGAGACGCTAGCTTAGAAGTAAAAAAACAGTAATTTAACTAAAATGGCTATTTACTTTCAAAGATTTATATAAATTAATTCGTCAAATTATGGTCAAGATACTGTGTGTAGATATGCCATTAAATCTAGTTTAATAGAATCAACTGCAGTAAACAAAAATATATCTTATGTAAATGTACATAGAAGTAATTATGGCATGGAAAATAAGTTACTTGTAATACTGCAATAGGGGTTTAATTCTGCGTCTCACCTTACGCTCATTAAATAGAATATCACCAACATTGTAAATACAAACAAATAAAACAATTGATAACCCTGATAATATTTTAATATAAAAAAATATCATCTTACTATCTAAAAATTTAGAATTAAAACAAGGAATTATAAATACATTTTTTTACAATAAGTATTTTAGTCGTTGTCATTACATCCACCTACCTTGACCAACATTAAAATAAAAATTTATACATCACAATAGAGCTTTAATAATAATTGTTACATACCCAAAATACAGTAATTATACATGCTTGGCAAATATCCCTTTCATAGCCATGAATAAAAAAATATCTTGGGACAACTAACACACGGCCATCTGATCCCAAACTATAGTATTTTCGCCATAAGATGAGTTCCCTGACAGTTCTTGTCTGACAATTGTAGTGACGTGACCTAAGGAAATATAATCGATTTTTTTATAATATCGATTCAGTTGGCAAAGAAAATGGAATCGGATTCGTGTTTCTGTCAATCTATGAGTAGTTTCAATCTCTATTAGCCGACGTTCCGTTCAACGCATTAGACATTTTTAAGATTTATACTTTTTTATTTTATTTACTTAATTTATTAACAGTTAATTATAACTACAATAATATACCTAGTAATTTACGAAAGGCAATATTTTTTATATCATTTCTTTTTTAATTATTGTTTTGCCTGTTTATTTTTTGTTCGTCTAAAGTAGTACCTATGCGTGCCACGGAAAAAAATGAACTGTCAGGGAACTCATGGCGAAAAGACTATAGGCAAAACTGTACTATAGCAACCAGATAACTGAAAAGTAATATATATTCGAATACATACATCATATAGATAAATGACACCCAGGCAGAACAAATAATCGCGTTCAAGGCACAATGATTTGGTGGCTGGGTGGGGATAGAACCCACGATCTGCGGCGTGAAAGGCAAGTATTTACCAACGACGCCACTATACGAGCGAGTATAGTGTCGTTTATTCGCGCTAAATTCTGGGAAGTCTCCCCCATATAAACTATTTCATAACATTTAAACCAGGAAATATGACAAAATCATTGTTTGCGACAGAAAAATAAAATCATTTAAAATTATTTCAGATTTAACACAACAAGTTCTTGCTAAATAAAGTACACAACATATTATTATAGGAATTTAAATTGAGTTGTAAGCTGAATATTTTGTTTTAAGCATTTTTGAGAGGTGACTTATCGACCGAAACTAGTTGAATGGTGTTTTTGGTTCGAAGCCTTTCATCAAAATCTAGTCGAAGTTGACATATAAGTTTTCCACTACGCCACGGTCTCCACTATGTAGTCGTACCGTGGCGTGCTGGACATATTATAGTTTGTCATCTATACATGACTCTGGCGGTCAAAGGACTAACAAGAAGAAGCTCGTAGTATTGGCATAAAACATGCATTTAAACACCAATTTGACCTATGTCAACCCAGTAGTTTCAATCTACCCATGATAAGGAACCCATTCTAGAACATCGGATATATTTTCACCTCACATAGTTTGCAAACGCATGTTCTATAAGTATTTTAACTCCAATAGGTAGTGTTTCAGACATCTTTTAAATGAATTGTATAAATTTAAGTGTTGGTGGGAATCGAACCCGTCGTGGGTACCAAATACGTAGATTTAAGTATCCAAAGCAATAAATAGAAGATAGCAATCAGCACTCGCGCCGAACTAAATAAATTACTCATATTGATAAAATCATACTCAAGATATATAAAAATATCAACAACATCGAACACTAATAGTCTTATACATTTGTAAAAAAACAATCACAGATAAAAAAAACGAGTAGGCTTCAGACCACACAACTGAAGTAAAACTGAGACATACGAAACATAACTGTCTAAGAGAGAAAGAAACGCACCCTGTGTGATCGCACCTTTCTCTCTTGCCCCTACAATAATATACGTAATAACGTAACTCTGTCTCTTTCTATCGTCACGCGTTCACCCCCAAGTCAAGCGTAAAGAAGTTATACTTCATAAACGAACTAAAGAGCTAAGTAATAATGATACCTAATCTAACCCTTCACTTCCCAATTCATTTTAGACTCTATCTTGTTGTAATAAGAGCCAAAACCAATGAATTACAAATATAAGCTATGACCGATTAGGAGTTAAGGATCGCACTACCCAAAAAGAATATACAATTTGAAGATCATTAAAGTCCGGCCGCTGTAAAAGAGTTCCTAGCAGGTAGTGAAGTTGAATTAACTATTAAAAATAATTTAATTTCTTATATGCCTTCATCATCATCATGTCAGCAGAAAGACGTCCACTGCAGGCATTGGCCAGATCTTCACCTTGGCCTGTCTCGCGCTCCTCGCATCCAACGCCCCAGCTGCTATTAGTCCTACTAACAAACAATTCTTATTTAAAAACTATTATTTTTAATTTATATCTTCATAATTATAATGCATTAAATAATTAAATTGGAAGGTACTGGTCCTTATAGATCAGGTTTTCCTTTTTTAACCACCAGCCGCACTAATATAGTACTTACCATACCAAATAATGTACAAATGTATAAAAATATAAAAAAAATAACTGTATCCTAAATTTAATGATAATCCATCATAAAGCTGTAGGTGTGTTACTAATTAATTGGTTTTAGACTTTATCACAAGCAGATAAAGTTCAAAATAAGGCCACAACTACATGCCCACTGCCCGGGAAAGGGTGAAATATTATAAGAACGGACAGACCTCAGGAATGCATACATTCAGCGGTTTGACTTAAGTTTGTGAAATATGCTAAGTGTTTTTAGCAGTTTCATCGAATATTATTAATTCTTAAAACTCGCAGATTTCTCAAATCAAAAATGACATTATTTAGTAATCATCTACCAACTGAAATAATGGAACCTAGTTTTTTCTATCAGGTAGGAAGAAACTAGATTTAATTCTCATATATATAGGACAATAAATAATAATATTGCGACAGCTATAATTTGCGTTCTTTACACGCCGTTTTTGATACCGGCGTTTATATAAAATAATGTTACGTCTCCATAAATTTTGTTCCATCTAATTGACACGTTTCTATGAATAGTGGAATATTATTTTCATAACATTTCACGTGTCTGATTGTGTGAAGTGCCACGAGAGTGTCTCCGGGAGCAGGCGTAACAATCATCTATACATATTATTACATATAATAAAATCGTAGGAAAGTCAAAACTGTATATTGAATATTTTTTAAAAGGGCGTGATCTACAATGGATATCGAAGCCAAAAATATAGTTTTTAGAATGTTTGTCTGCGTGTCTGTTTGTCTGTATGTATGTCCGGGCTAAACTCAAAATGTACTGCATGGATTTACTTAAAATTTTGCATGAATATTACTAAGAGGTCGGGTCAACATATAGGCTACATATTATCACGCTATCACTTAAGGGGGAGGAGCTATGATAAATTATAAAATTTTACGTGGGTAAAACCGCGGGGCACGGCTAGTCTATTTATAAAATTGTACTATACCTGAGAAGATCGAACGTCACAATTTTTCCTCGAGGATCTTAATTATTTCCATACATTGATAACTCCATCAGCTGCCGCGCTAACCAGATAGGGCTTAGCTCCCTCGACGACGGTAAGGTCTGTAATGGGCGCGGTGTGGTAGAAGGACCGCGACTCCACACCACGGTACACGTTGTCATCCAGGGAGGGAGGGGACGGGTTCAGCTTGCAGCACTCTTGGATTACTGTGGTACCGTCGATTATGCGACTCCTGAAACGGAGATGAGGTTTAAGTACCAAAAAAATCGCCAGAAGTCATCGGGGGAGGGTCAGCGACACTTGTTTGCCGACTCTTAAAGGCCGACAACGCACTCACAACTCCTCTGGTATTGCGAGTGTACAATAGGCGGCGGTGATCACTTACCATCAGGTAACCCACTTACCTACTCGTTTGTCGTCCTCTGATATAAAAAGAAATATATAAGTATTATTTTACTTGTAAAACACCAACAACCTCGCAGGACGAAAAAGCAAACACCATAAGCGACAACTTTTGTTCTAGATCTTTTAAAATTTTGTTAGATTTTACTTTCGTACAAAAAAAGTATTAATTTAATTTCCCGCTTGAATATTTATAACTCTACGCGCATCGCAAAGATTAAGTAAACATACGGTATCGAAATTACCTACACCAAGTCTTGAAATTAACTAGATAAATATCTGACAAGAAAGTGTTGTTATTGTTATTATTATAAGAAGCGGAAGCGCACGAGTCGAGCGTCGTATGTATGAAATACGATAATTGCAAATTGAATTAGTGTTATTTTTTTTCTTGTTTGTTTTCAAATGATTTTATTGAAATTTTACTTATCTATATATGTTGTTAACTTTAAAAAATAATTACTACATAATTTATTAATATTTGATTGTTAATGTTACATATTACTTTGTTTGTTAAATAATGTGTTAATAATTTAATTAATTGTATTAATTTATTTCTTTATAACTTGTTACTTAAATATGAAATGTTATATTTACACGCCGAGAACTCGGCAAAATGTGATTGATCCATCAATATTCCTGTAACACCTTTTATGTATACTCATATTCAGTAAACAAATGAATTGAATTAAAACATAGACCTACAAATGTATCGACAGTAGAAAAAACGTAGAATTTTTTTTTTCATGTATCGAGTTATGTTAGATCTCGTAGAATAAAAGTTGTTGCTTGTGATATTAGCTATCTAGTCTTACGAGATTGTTGGTGTTTTACAAATAAACCTGTAGGTATATTTTATCTTAATATTAATTTTATGAATATGACGCCCACGATGAAGATGCAAATACAAATATTGTTAATAATAATAATATTTACAAGATGAAATAATAATGAAACTTATTCAGCACTTGGGTATTTACATACACTTGTACTTGTCAAGCTCACAATGCAATACATAAAGTTTAATACAGTACTTAAAGCAACAAAATATTTAGAATTAGTCTGTCCATGCGGTTTGTTTCGTCACATATCATCATCATATCAACCGAAAGTCTTGCGCTATCCGCATCCAGCGATTTCCAGCGACCCGCACTAGATCATCGGTCCATCTTGTAGGGGGCCTGCCCACGCTGCGTCTTCCGGTTCGTGGTCGCCACTCTTAAACCTTTCTGCCCCAACAGCCGTCGGCTCTACGAGCTATGTGCCCTGCCCACTGCCACTTCAGCTCGGCAATTCTTACGGCTATGTCGGTTACTTTGGCTCGCCACATATATTTTTATAAAATCCTTAAATAAATAATAAAAGTTACTAAGCTAATATTACATTTAGCAATAGTAGGTATATTATAATAAAAGAATTGAAAACGACGAGCAGTAGGGTAGCGCAAAAGGCTGTCAACCAGTAGCTTAATTCAGGCGACTAATACTTGAGGGCACCCTTATGGGGTTCGGGCCACAGTACAGGTGGCCGCTGAAGTAAAAAGATGGAATTCGAAATAGGGGTCAGATCATATTACAAAACCTTTTTCATTCAAGTTCAAAGCTTGTATTGTGTATCCCATATATTACCTGTATTTAACAGCGTTGGGCGTGTACTTGAGTTGGTCGTTGCTCGCGTGCAACAACACGTACGAGTCCTCGGGATGCTGCAGGTCCCAGTAGCGCAGGCGCAGGTCCGACCCGCCCGTCACTACGAAACGGTTGCCGGACGAGATCCCGCAGTAGAGGGCGCTGATGTAGTGGGACGCCTGGGATGTTAGGACATGATCGTTGTATTATGTAAATATTAATATTGAAGTAAAGTTTCTATACCCAAGCTTGACGTGTAAGCTGGTGAGTGCGTTACAAAAAGTGTGATTGGGCGAGGCGAACGGAAGTTAAGAGGTAGATACAGGAAGATTAGAGAGTACGTTAAGCTCAGTCAATTGTCGTTAGACAATAGTCATTAAGGCATATCAGAGGCCTACTATAGGTGGCTTCAATAATACTGACTGGGAATTTTAATCATTGCCCTATAATATAACAATAATATAATAATATCTGGGCACAATGTCACACAGATCATCCTAGCCCCAAACTAAGCAAAGCTTGTACTATGGGTACCAGGCGACGATATACATACTAATATAAGATAAATACATAGAAAACATCCATGACTCAGAAACAAATATTCGTGCTCATCACACAAATATTTGCACTTACCGGGATTCGAACCCAGGACCACCAGCTTCGTAGGCAGGAGCACTACCAACTAGGCTACGGCTACGGTGATAAAAGAGTTACAAATTTTGTTGAGACGGGTTGTATGGAACACGAGATAATACCTATGCCTAGTGGTTATTTAAAAATAAATAGACATATATATCTATAGGTATATATATTATCGTGTTAAAACCAGACACCGCAGAAATAATCGTGCTCATCACATTTGTATTTAGCGAATAGCGTCAAGCGGGCTTTAATTGCGATTGGCACAGATATAAATAGGTAGGCACCGAACGACCGCAACCATCACGAAGTTTTCTCAGTTGTTCATATGTATAGTCCGAGGCGTACATCTAAAATGCTACCATTTCCTTATGTGTACGATGTCATGAAACTTAACCCATAAAAATACAGTTTTTGAAACACTAAAACTATTTTTTGCCCCTTAATATGAAATGCAACAGGTGATCGTAATTCTTGAATGGGAAGTTAATCCCATTTTTGTACATTTTACATATTGATGTGGTACATATTGTTCAGTTTCATAGACAATTAAGCTTCTAAAATTACTTCCACTATTCATGTCACACCTTGTATAGCCCTCTTTATCTAGCTTAGCTTGGCTAATCATTTTAGCTCTTAATATATCATTTTATAAATCTTAGCATTAACCAATTAAATAATCATAGTTATACACATATATACCTTTAAAACCTTATCTTTCGTATTTCATTATCAAATCAACCAAAATACTTAAAAGTCAGTGCTAACTACGGGAGCAGGCCTAAACTTTTATAGATTGGTGACCACCAAAGTCTCCGTGCTTCGGAGGGCACGTTAAGTTGTCGGCCTTGACTATAGTCATTAGACAACTGTCGTTAAGCCATGTCAGAGGCCTACTGGGCTGCTTGAACCACTCTGTCATTAGGGCAACCCTTACGATAAGTAAGTTGTATGTAATGTGACGCGTTCTTAAAAGTTATCTTTGAATTCTTCTCCACTTAAGATTTCTTTTTGAAGACAACGCTCGCACTATGGAGTCTAATTCGTGTGGGTGTAAAGTATTACAACATATAATAAACGGACACAAATTCAGTTCTGTTATGGGGTCCCTTTCAGTAGGTGTTTTAAAAAAAGGTTTTTAATAGACACTTAGTTATTTATTTATATCAAGACAAAATACACTACTTTAGAAAGGGACCCCTTAGGCAACCGTAGTTCGCGAGAGCTCTGAATAAACTGACTGCCCGGCGTTATGCTTGCAGTTCATACTTCTTCATACAGTCTAGAAGTGGAACTATTCATTTCTAACTCCTCCTTTTTTTTCTTACTGATTCAATTCGTTGCGGAATCCAAGACAGTTAAAGCCATTCCCCGGGACATGCCTGAGCCTCATCGCTCAGTGTCATTTCATTGTGTGCCAGTGTTGATCCTGGCTTACAGGAGTTGCAGTGGTGGGTAAGAGGGAGGGACTAGTGATAAAAAGAGCGTCTAGCAGGGCCGAGACCTTCGTCAGCAATAAAGCCTACATTGTATGGTTATAACAGTTCGAAAGAAGTATAGGTATACTGACAGCGGGTGTGTAATGCAGCGGCTGCACAGAGTTGGTGCAGGGCCACAGCGCGTGCGTCCGCTGCGTGGACTCCAGGCTCCAGGCGGCTGCGTCGCGCCCGCCGCACGCCCAGATACTGCCGCTACTGCCGGCGCTCACGATGCGACGGACCCGCTCCGCTACAATACAATAGAAGAATAGAATAGAAAAGTTATCCTGGGACATTATTAACACACGGATTAACACCTGATCCCAAACTAAGCAGTGTAGAATTTTTAAAGATTCAGTCACAGACACATACACACACACACACACACACGCACATTTACGACGCCAATACAAACATACCGACGATAACTTTTTTCCGCCACAGATTATATTATACACATGAAAATTTAAATTGTTTAAAATGTCGCTTTATTTGTAGTCAGAGCGAAGAACCACTGATCGACTCAAAACACAGGATCTGTCCTAATCCCTAGTTCCTAGGGAGTCAGGGGCAACGCTATCTACTACTTGTATAGCCGAAATTAAGTTTCGATAATATCTATTAGGTACATTTTTCCTTGTTTTTCATCTTTTCCGTTATATTAAGTTAAAGTTATTTTAAAATACAAAAACCATGTATTATTGGATGCTAATAAACCATTTATTATTAAAAAAAAGATATCAATTATAACACAGAGTTACTGTTGTGTTTGAATTGGAAATTATGAAAATCCACGCGTTTTGAAACCATGTTTACAAACGATTTTTTTTATTTGCGGTCAAAACACTCAAAAATACTCATAGAATATGTCGCAAAAACTGAACTGAATTAGTGTTTGACCTTCTCGAAGTGAACACAACATTCTGCATAACTAAGGCATAAGTGTACAGACGCCACCACATCCAGCTACCCCAATCTGTCAAATTTATTTTATAGATTTACAACTTTATCACAAAAGGATAAGGTTCACTTTCAATTGGGGAAATTTGACAGATTGGGGTAGCTTGATGAGCTGGCGTCTGTAAATTAGACATAGACTAGATATTACAAACTATTAAATTACATAATCGCAATTATTTAAATAATAATTATTATTAAAACGAATGATTTAAAACTATTACCCAATCACCAATACAAGCTATTACAAACTAATGATTTAAAACTATTACCACATAACCACAAGGTATTAAATTTTTAAATTAAATTGAAAATAGAGTTCTGGTGACCTGTATTTCAGGTTTCTCCAAAACGTACAACATGAACCAGTCTCTCACAAAGTTAGGTTCTAACTTACTATCCCAATCATAATTTAGCTGTTTTGTATTAATTAGCGCCTGTGTTTCTTTGTGAAGAGAAAATAAACGAGTTTTGAATTTGATTTCAATTTGAGTTTTAATGAACGAGCAGACGAACCAAAAATATCAACTTCATTGGTTAAGTTGAGTTGGAGGGCCCTGGTGACCTGTAATACAGGTATTTATATCCTAAATCAGGCACCAGTCTCTTACAAAGTTCTATTTTATACAAGAATTATATATATATTAGAATTTTAGATATTAATAATAACCTATGTTGTTAAGACTTAACTTTGTGATGAGAGAATAAAGATATATTATTTATTTATTTATAGTTGTTATAGGCAGAACACATACGGCACTAATTATAAGTATTACAATGTATACTTGCCATTAGGATGTCTAACCGACGTGATGGGTAGGTGGAACCTCAGGTCCCACACACAGATAGCGCCACTTGAAGTACCCACAGCTAGGTACCCTGCAGGGTCCGCGTATAGACACGTGTAGACCCCTTGCTTGAGATCGCCTTGAAGTTTCCATGCGTTGCCTGTGCATAGAACATTTTGTAAGACATCTAAACTATGATTAAATATTTTGAATAAATTTGTATTTGATTATACAAATCTATTCCCCTTGTTTTGGTTGGCTTGGTTGGCGAATGCTTGCCTTTCACGTGGGTTCGATTCCCAACCAGGACTGATATTTGTGTGCATGAACATGTCTGTTTGTTCTGAGTCTGGGTGAAATTATCTATAGAAGTATGTATTTATTACCACAGAGAAATACTATATGTAGTATATCAGTTATCTGGTTTCCATAGTACAAGCTCTGCTTAGTTTGGAATAGATGGCCGTGTTTGAATAATACTGCATTAAATGACCGGCCGGTTGGCGTAGTTGGTAGATACTTGTTTTTCACGCCGCATCTCATGGGTTCGATTCCCACCAAGGACAAAATATTTGTGTTCATGAACTAACTGATTTAATTATATATATCTCACAGCTAGATGCTCTCACCGATCTGTAAGCGATCGGCGAGGTTAATTTACTAGGCTCGCGGTCAGTCCATAGATGGGTGACCGCCAAAATGGATTAATTTCTGAGCGTCTCCGTGCTTCGGAGGGCACATTAATCTGCCGGTGCCGGTTTTAACCATTAGGCAACAGTCGTTAAGCCATGTTAGAGGTCTACTGGGCGGCTTGAACAACTCTGACGCTAGGGGAACCACTGCCCATACGATAAGTAAGAACATCTCTATAATAATGCTGACTGCCTCGTTGGTCTAGCGGTAGCGTGTTCAACCGCAGAAAATGAGGTTCTGGGTTCAAATCTCGGGTCGGACCAAAAAGTGATTTTGGGATTTTTCCGTAAAAATAAAATTCTCAGTATGAGCCCGAAGTCTGGAAGTTGGCGGTATTACACGCCCGTGCCTCGGAGAGCACGTAAAGCCGTCGGTCCTGTGCCTGACCTCTTTCCGGTCGTGTCGCTAGTCGTCCTATCGGATCATGAGAGTGATGGAATAGAAAGTGCCCCTGTGTTTGCGCACACCCTTGTGCACTAGAATATGTCCTGCGCAATTGTCTAATCTCCATTGAGAATGGAGAAGACATCAATGCTTACCTGGAGCCCTCAAGTCCCAGCCCACGATGTTAGCGAGCAGGGTGGCGTATGATATGACGTTAGGTGAAGGCGAGGCCACGCAAGCCGTGTCGTCTCCATCACCTTCCAGTTGACGGCCTTGGGAGAGGGTCATGCGGGACGAACTGCTATCTACTCTGCATGGCAAATAGAGACAAGAACATTTACACTACTATAGCATTTGATTATAGAGCGTAAATAAACTAAACAATTAGATCATCCGGTGAGAGGAAAACTTACGAGTTCCCTTGCTGTAAGAAATGATTAATAAAATAATTGAAAAAAAATCTTTATAGACGTAAGGGATAAGTTAAAATTTTTAATCTAAGAGTATGTTTCTGTATTTTGAAATTATTCTAAATGCACACTAACGACTAAACTAGGCCGAGCCTTTACCTCGGACGGTAGTTTCATTTCTTTCTGTGTAACTAAAACAGACGTGTACAACAAAACCTTTAAAATATATTTCCCCAAAGACTGCCCCGCATCTTATTTTTGTTACCGTATTTGAATATGGTCACCGTAGCCTAGTTGGTAGTGCTCCTGGCTACGAAGCTGGTGGTCCTGGGTTCGAATCCCCGTAAGTGCAAATATTTGTGTGATGAGCACGAATATTTGTTTCTGAGTCATGGATGTTTTCTATGTATTTAAGTATTTATCTATCTACATAAGTATGTATATCGTCGTCTGGTACCCATAGTTCAAGCTTTGCTTAGTTTGGGGCTAGGATGATCTGTGTGACATTGTCCCTAGATATTATTATGTTTATGCTCTGCATTGTGAGCTTGACAAGTACAAGTGTATGTTAATACCCAAGTGCTGAATAGATTTCATTATTTCAACGGTGTAACTACTACCTCGTAATGTAATGATATAGCCCCATAAAGTACGAACCTTAACACAAAGACTGACTCTTGTGTGGCAGCGACGAGGGACTGCCCTCCTTCACACGCAGCCAACGACACCACTGGACCTGCGTTTCTATTGTACATCGACTTCGATCTGCAACAGTAAGGGTTAGTTTACACTTGACCATTTACTCGTCTAGAGCCTATCTAATGTATAGCTCTCATCATCATCACATCAGCCGAAAGACATCCACAGCTGTACCAAGGCCTCCCCCAATGATCTCCACAATTGCCGGTCTTGCGCTATCCACATCCAGGGATTTCCAGCGACCCGCACAAGGTCATCGGTCCAACTTGTAGCTCTATCTCATACTAAATAACGAATAAACTAATCTAAATACTGCCGTAGCCGTGTCGTTTCCAGCTGAAAAATAATAACAGGACCACCCCATACCATCCCGTGGGTGTAGTAAAAGGCGACTTAGGGATACACAATAGCAATGGCTAGAAGACCCTTCAACAATAAAAGACAACTCTTCACAAACAAAATAGCCCTCAAGATTGAAAGCGCCTAATTAAAATATATATATGGAGTATAGCTTTATATAGATGTGAGACATAGACACTGAGAAAAAGAGATAGACAGAGATTAGGGGCATTTGAAATGTGGTGCTGGCGAAGAATGATGAAGATTAGTTGGACGGAAAGAAAAACAAATGTGGAAGGATTACGAATGGTAGATGAGAAGAGATTCATATTAAGAACCATAAAAGGGGAAAGATGTTAGGGCACTTGATACGACATGACACTTTTATGAGGAATATTATTGAAGGCAAAATAGAGGCAAGGAGAGGAAGAGGAAGACCAAGAAGGACCCATATGGATCAGATAAAGGAAAAGTGAAATGTAATGTCGTATCAAGAAGTCAAAGCGCTCGCCGAAAGCCGAGACGATTGGAAGAAGCTCCACCGACAAGAGCATAGCTCTTAAATATGATGATGAGGGATACAGCAGGTAGTCGGGCAGCAGCGCCACTTGTGTACTAGCTACCACCTTACTGCGGTCACCAACTAGCATGCCAAGCGTGGTGACTACGGCAAACCCCTCCAAATGGCAATGTTTTAGAAATCTTTGTAGGAGGCCTATGACATCCTAGGAGGACATCAGGCGGAAGATCATGTTGATGATACCTATAATTATTAACTATTATTATTATCTGGTTCCTATAAGCTTTACAGTGAACCAATGTTTGTTTGTGTTATATAGAAACCTTTGGGGGAGGCCTATGTCCAGCAGTAGAGGATATCAGGCTGATGATGATGATGACAATAGCTATTATTATTATCTGGTTCCTATTAGCTTTACAGTGAACCAATGTTTGTTTGTGTTATATAGAAACCTTTGGGGGAGACCTATGTCCAGCAGAGGACGAAATCAGGCTGATGATGATGATGACAATAGCTATTATTATTATCTGGTTCCTATTAGCTTTACAGTGAACCAATGTTTGTTAGTGTTATATAGAAACCTTTGGGGGAGACCTATGTCCAGCAGAGGACGAAATCAGGCTGATGATGATGATGACAATAGCTATTATTATTATCTGGTTCCTATTAGCTTTACAGTGAACCAATGTTTGTTAGTGTTATATAGAAACCTTTGGGGGAGACCTATGTCCAGCAGAGGACGAAATCAGGCTGATGATGATGATGACAATAGCTATTATTATTATCTGGTTCCTTTTAGCTTTACAGTGAACCAATGTTTGTTTGTGTTATATAGAAACCTTTGGGGGAGGCCTATGTCCAGCAGTAGAGGATATCAGGCTGATGATGATGATGACAATAGCTATTATTATTATCTGGTTCCTATTAGCTTTACAGTGAACCAATGTTTGTTTGTGTTATATAGAAACCTTTGGGGGAGACCTATGTCCAGCAGAGGACGAAATCAGGCTGATGATGATGATGACAATAGCTATTATTATTATCTGGTTCCTATTAGCTTTACAGTGAACCAATGTTTGTTAGTGTTATATAGAAACCTTTGGGGGAGACCTATGTCCAGCAGAGGACGAAATCAGGCTGATGATGATGATGACAATAGCTATTATTATTATCTGGTTCCTATTAGCTTTACAGTGAACCAATGTTTGTTTGTGTTATATAGAAACCTTTGGGGGAGGCCTATGTCCAGCAGTAGAGGATATCAGGCTGATGATGATGATGACAATAGCTATTATTATTATCTGGTTCCTATTAGCTTTACAGTGAACCAATGTTTGTTTGTGTTATATAGAAACCTTTGGGGGAGACCTATGTCCAGCAGAGGACGAAATCAGGCTGATGATGATGATGACAATAGCTATTATTATTATCTGGTTCCTATTAGCTTTACAGTGAACCAATGTTTGTTAGTGTTATATAGAAACCTTTGGGGGAGACCTATGTCCAGCAGAGGACGAAATCAGGCTGATGATGATGATGACAATAGCTATTATTATTATCTGGTTCCTATTAGCTTTACAGTGAACCAATGTTTGTTTGTGTTATATAGAAACCTTTGGGGGAGGCCTATGTCCAGCAGTAGAGGATATCAGGCTGATGATGATGATGATATATTTCACACAAGTGTCTCAAACCCGAAAAGGACTATGTGTAATAATTTCTTTGAGTCCCAGTGTTCTCAGTAGAGTTTTTAGTTTTTTTTTAATAGGAATTTAGTAATAGGTTTGCTGTTTATTCTATATTTGTAATATGTATACAATTTATTTATTTGTGAAAACTTGTAATTGGCCATCTTTTGTATAATTTCAAGAAGCTGTAAGTTTACTAAATTGGA
Source organism: Pseudoips prasinana (assembly GCA_951640165.1). Lineage (NCBI taxonomy): Eukaryota > Metazoa > Arthropoda > Insecta > Lepidoptera > Nolidae > Pseudoips > Pseudoips prasinana. The sequence continues at coordinate 16,465,222 of OX621254.1, forward strand.
AAATAAAATAAAAATAAATAAAATAATTATTATTATTATTTAGTGTTACCTGTTATATAGAAACCTTTGGGGGAGGCCAATGTCCAGCAGTGGACGAAATCAGGCTGATGATGATGAAGATAGCTATAATTATTAGCTAGTTCCTATTAGCGTGGTCGCACACTATGGGCCTTATCAGGCGGCTCAATGTCACCCAAAGAGCAATAGAAAGGGCTATGCTTGGAGTTTTCCTGCGAGATCGAATCAGAAATGCTGAGATCCGCAGGCGAACCAAAGCAGCCGACATAGCCCAAAGAATTGCCAAACTGAAGTGGCAGTGGGCAGGGCACATAGCTCGTAGAACTGACGGCCGATGGGGCAGAAAGGTTCACGAGCGGCGACCACGAACCGGTAGACGCAACGTGGGCCGACCTCCTACACGGTGGACCGACGATCTTGTGCGGGTCGCGGGAAGCCGCTGGATGCGGGCAGCGCAGGACCGGCTATTGTAGAGATCCTTGGGGGAGGCCTTTGTCCAGCAGTGGACGTCTTTCGGCTGATATGGTGGTATGGTATGGTCCTATTAGCTTTGAAGTAAACCGATGTTTGTATATGTTACCTGTTGATATGGGCATGTCCCTGCAACCGCGCCGCGTCCCACACTCGGACGCACCCATCGTCCGAACAGGAGCCGAAGAGGGAACGCTGAGCAGGCAATGTTACTAGCTGGTTCACACGGGCCCTGGTGACAAATGGTTGGTCCTTATAATAATAGCCAGTTACATTGAGTACAGCTTAAAGAAATACTAAATAAAAAATAGATAAACAAAAACGATTATTACTCACATAGACTTAAAAAAATAGTCAAAACATGAATAATAATTGTATTAATACAAAATAATAGTTATTTGTTATACTAGAGTGCAAAGTTGCTTTTAAACCGCGTGCTCCATTTTGATAACCGAGCAAGCGAAGGATTCTAAAATTAGAATCCTGAGCATTAGCGAGGAAAATAAAATGGCAAAAGGTGAAAAATCTTTGCACTCGAGTGCAACACAAGTTACGTGTTGCACTCGAGTCATCAGTTCATCACACCTCAGCGAGGAAATGACTAAATGTGAAAAACATCTTATCATAAATACATTTATCTCAGTTTCGGTAAGTATTAATTAATTACTATATTATGATATGTAAGTATTACAGGACAATCTTTCAATTATAACAAATAATAAGTATTATATAGCTTAAATAACTTTTTCTTAATTATACCTAAGTAGGTATAATTAAGAAAAAGTAAAAGTAACGTTGCTACGCTTTGAGTGTAATAGAACAGTAATATTGCGCAAAATTTAAAAAAGAACACCAAGAAGGTTCCCAGTCTAAGTTTTTAAAAAATTAAAAAAAGTTGTATAATAATTCGGCACCATAGAGGTAGAAGTAAATAGGTTTACTGATATTTTGCATTCACTAACTTAGTGCACACGAAGTTCTAAATTCAAATTCACTTTAACCTCTAGAGCAGTGATTTTCAACCTTTTTCATGACGCGGCCCCTTTATTATTAAGAAACATTATCGCGACCTCCCGTACCCGTTTTTCATCCCCTTTTTTGCATGTATTTTCCAAAATATTTATTACTTTTCTTAATTAGGGTTCGGATCAATACATAATTAAAATGCGAGTTGAGGCAATGAGTATCAGAGACCCGACGAGCGTTACGGGGGCGACACTTGCTATGCAGTGGCGGAACGCCCGATTGTGATTCGCTTGCTTTTTACGACATTTCACATTCAGATTAACTGTGATTGGGAATAAATAAGAGAAAAAAAAAATAATGTAGTAGTCTCCTTGAAATTTGATAAATCTACGAATATTGCGGATTGTGTGCACTTTCTAGCTTTTATGTGTTTTGAATCCAATGAGACTTAATGGAATAAATACTATTTTGTACAGCGCTTGCCATGAATTACCACACGTCAGTGCATGTATCACATGTTTCCTGGAAAAAGAAATGTATTGGAAAACCGCTGCGAAACGCCTATTGACGCATAGCTTTCTCGATCGCCAAGCCCTTGCAGCCAAAACCTTACCACAGGAATACAGTCAAATTCTAACTACTAATAAAAAAAGCATCCAACTGCGAATCCGACTCGCCCATGAAAGGTTCCGTAACAGCAAGCAACATAATATGTTCTTTTTATTTATTTATATGTTTTTTTTATTTATTTATTATGAGTTAATTGAATAATAGGTAAATTGCGGTTTACGGTTAAGACGTTTAAAAAACTACTAAATAGATATCGTTAAATCATATTTTTTAGTTTTATTATTTTCTTATTTTAGTAGCTACAGGGGACTTTGGAAGTGTCTTTCGCGCAAACTATTCAGTTAAAAAATATATATTAGAATCCTCAATATCATTTTTGAACAGTATCCATAGATATGTACTCCAAATTTTTTTTGAGTTTTAGTTCCAAGTATGGGGTACCCTCAAAATTTATTGTTTTATTTTTCTATTGTTGTGTGAAAATCTTAACGCAGTTAGCAGATAAAACATCTATTTAGCAAGTTTTAACAAGTTAGTTCTTATAGTTTCGGAAAAAAGTGCCTATAACACACGGACGGACAAACAGGTACAGACATGACGAATCAATAAGGGTTCCGTTTATTGCCATTTGGCTAGGGGGCCCTAAAAATAGTAAATTCTATTAAAGAAAAAGCGTATCAGACACCTGTCACCAGTTTGTTACAAAAATATTGCTAATCTTCACAATTTTTTTGAAACAGACGTTGACAAAGCACTGCTTCTAAATTACCTTTATGTCAACTACTACTAACCAGAGTTTTGGAACTTCGCGCTTAACTTTTAATGTATTTGCAGCAGGCCTAATTATAATACTCCAAATTTATTTGCCACCCTGTGACTAGCTTTCCCAAAGTTTTGCAACTTTCCCATAGAAGCGTCGCGACCCCCCTAAAGAGGCTCCCCCCCGGGGGGTCGCGACCCACAGGTTGAAAAACACTGCTCTAGAGGATAAAAACGACTTACCACTCAAATATCGAAGAGCAAAAATGCTCTTTACGAGATGGGGTGACGAAAATATATTTTATTAGAGCGTCACCTATATTTTGATCATACGGAATTAATAAATTTGAAGGGCCTGTTGGCGTGGTTGGCAAATGCTTGCTTTACACGCCGAAGGTCGTAGGTTCGATTCCCACCCAGGATAGATATTTGTGTGCATTAACATGTCTGGGTGTAATTATCTATATAGGTATGTATTTACAAAAGAAAAGTAGTATATGTAGTATAATCAGTTATCTGGTTTCCATAGTACAAGCTCTGCTTAGTCAGTTGGCCGTGAGTGAATAATGTCCCAGGATTTTATTATATAATTGTTATCTAATCTCTAGCAAGGCTGCAATCTTCTAAGACTTGGCTTGATTGCTGTCGAATGACTAGCAGGCCTGGATCTGATCCCAAACCAAGCAGAGCTTGTACTATGGAAACCAGGTAACTGATATACTACATATAATACTTTTCTTTTGTAAATACATTCTTATATAGATAATTACAATGAAACCGATTCACAGATCTACAAATGATTAGAGTATTAATCAAAGCCAAGACTGAGGCCTAGAGGATGGCTTGGACAACTCCCACGTATACGGATCCAGATAATGAAAGCTTTGCTACTTACTTATGTTCGTGTAGATATGCCAACAACTGGTTCCCCGGCCTCCATCCAGCTGGCGGTAACACATCATCATTTCCCTCCATTGGATCCTCGTGACTCCTGCGCAAAGATATATAAGATTAATTATATTAACATAATACTAAAGATCAATTAGTTCCCAGCCATCAGTATTTCAAAGAGCGGCCGCTTTACTTGTTTAAATAAGGTCCGAAGAAGAAAGTGTTCACTTTTGGGTTCGGAGAATAGAAACAAAACCCGCCATGTGCGAGTCGGACTCGCCCATGAAAGGTTCCGTAGCAGCAAGTATTTCAGTTGATTAAATGAAAGGTAAATTGGGTTAACGATTTATGACATATTAAAAAACACCCACTTGCTAGATCTCGTTCAAACCAATTTTCGTTGTTAGTTTACATGGTAGTGTATATCATATATTTTTTTTCAGTTTTATCATATTCTTATTTTAGAAGTTACAGGGGAGGGGGGCACTCATTTTACCAGTTTGGAAGTGGGTAAGATGAAAAAAAATTGAGTTTCAGTTCTATGTATGGGGAACCGCCAAAATTACTGTTCTTTTTCTATTTTTGTGTGAAAATCTTAATGCGGTTCACAGAATACATCTACGTACCAAATGTCAACAATACAGCTCTTATAGTTCCGGAAAAAAGTGGCTGTGGCATACGGACGGACAGACAGACATGACGAATCTATAAGGGTTCCGTTTTTTTGCCATTTGGCTAGGGAACCCTAAAAATATTCCACAATGGTACTGTGTGAACTAAAAATGATTTGTTCAGTATAGTATGTAACTATGGAATACATATGAGAGTTTTAGACTGTGTGAAGATCCCAGGAGTCTGGAATGTATGTTACAGAGAAACTTGAATTAGTTTTTAAGAGATGAAGGTGTAGCGGCAGTGTGTTATATAATAAGGAAAGAAAATGTGTATGCCTGTGATTTGTTTTGCGAAGGCCAAAATCAATCCAATACAAAGGTTTTGGCTTTATCTGATAGTAATTAATTATTCTGTCAAAGAGACCTTATGATACTTAATAAGAACCCTGAAAATATGGACTTAGTGTTTTAACAGCTAGTTTATCTAGCTGCAATAGGGATGCGAACAATCTTTTTTTTATTGGTTTATATTAAAACTAGCTATGCCATAAAACAGCTGACGGGCAAAAACAAAATTCAATTTACTTTAAAATTATCCAAGTTGTAAGCATTTGCAAATAATCTATATATAGCTCAGATTTTGTTTCTTAAACCGTTAAAACTAATGCATGTACAGACGCCAGCACATCAAGCTACCCCAATCTGTCAAAGAGAGATCTTTAAGAGAGAAAAAAAGAGAAATGCAAGATAAAGAACGCGCCATACTAACATCTGACGTCATTTGTAGTGGAGCTCCATGCTAACAGTCATTTTGCGTGAAACGGGTAGAGCATCCCCCCTTTATGTCCACCATAAATTCAAAACTTAGTTCTAATAAAAACTGTATCAGCCGATCTATACATATAATAAAATCGTAAGAAAGTCAAAACTGTACATTGAATATTTTTTTTAAAGCATATAGTTTTTAGAATTTTTGTCTGTGTGTCTGTTTGTCTGTATGTATGTCCGGGCTAAACTCAATAAGTACTGCATGAATTTACTTCAAATTTTGCATGAATATTACTAAGAGGTCGGGTCAACATATAGGCTACATATTATCACGCTATCAACTACGGGGGAGGAACTGTAATAATATACAAAATTTAACGCGGGAAAAACCGCGGGGCACGGCTAGTTCTAAATAAAATGAATTGGCGTACCTCAAGGACTGCTGGTATTTATGTTGCATACGCGACGTCAAGTCTCTTAGTTCCACTCTACAAGGCGCCATGCTATCTGCAAAAAATATTTCAATATAAGACATTTTGTTCATATTAATATTATTATTAATTCAAAATACTCGCGTTACGGCCCAAAGTACAGATGCTTACATACAATCTAAGCATTCACAAAAATACTTTTATTACTGTTGTAGCGGTATGAAATCTCAAAAGTGTTAAGAAATCCCTATAGTGTTAAGAGATCACTAAAATTTTATAAATCTAAGGATTTATAAAATTTTAGTGATCGAGTGTTAAGAAATCCCTAAAGAGTAAAAGTATCCTTAACATGTTAAGAAATCCCTACAGTGTTAATAGATCCCTAAAGTGTTAATAAATCCCTAACGTGTTAAGAAATACGTAGTGTAAATTTCTTTAAGGTGTCAACAATGCCTGAAGAGTTAAGAAATCTATAAAGTGTTAAAAAATCCTTAAAGTGTTAAGAAATCCCTAAAATGTGGAAAAATCCCTAAAGTGTTGATAAATCTAAATAGTGTTTGCTAAATCCCAAAAGTGTAAAGAAATCCCAAAAGTGTTAAGAAATCCCAAAAGCGTTAAGAAATCCCAAAAGCATTAAGAAATCAGCAAGCAGCTTTTCCAATCGAGATCCTGGGAGAGCATTTTATCCATAAAAATGCACGGGTTAGTTTTATCCAGTATATACGTACATTGCACATAGCTAGCACTGTGTCCCATCTGTGAGTGATGCGGTGGCACTGATAACGCTTGTGACGTCACGCCGCTCGCAGCACCACTCACTGACTGTGACACTCCTTCCACTAGAAGACGAAAAATTCAAGATATAGGACAGGGGAACACCCAAATACTCCGAAATACTTTATTCCGAATTTCGATGTTTCGGTTCTCAAAAGTCCGAATTTCATAAAGCCTAGGAATTGTAATGTCTATTATTAAAAATCACGAAATTTATTTTACCGAAAGTCGTAAATGCGTATGCGTATTTTGAAATTCATATTTGTGACCGTCGGAATAAAGATTTTCGTATTAATGTACTGTACCCATAGGAAAGGTGGATAACGCTCGCTAGTAAACATAAATATATATTTAGATATACCATATACCTACCTTTGCATGGCCCCAAACCTCCAATAGAAAGGAAAAGGTTAGAAAGAGAAAGGTGAAAGTATAAAGTTCTATGTTACAATAAATATGTTATAAATTTTTGTTGTAGATTCATTACCTTATTCATTAATTCATCATTGACATACTGGCGATACTGTCTTTTACACCACTATACTTACTTATCGTATGGGCAGTGGTTACCCTAGTGTCAGGGTTGTTCAAGTCGCCCAGTAGGCCTTTGACATGGTTTAAAGACCTAATGGCTACAACCGGGACCGACAGCTTAACGTGCCCTCCGAAGCTTACGAAATACTTTTGACGGGCCTGTTGGCGTGGTTGGTAGATCACGTAGTCACGCCGCAGGTCGTGGGATCGATTCCCACCCGGGACAAATATTTGTCTGCATGAACATGTTTGTTTGTCCCGAGTCTGGGTGTAAATTATCTATATAAGTATGTATTTACAAAAGAAACTGGTTTCCATAGTACAAGCTCAGCTTAGTTTGGGATCAGATGGCCATGTGGGAATAATGTCCCAGGATATTATTATTATTTTAAGCACGGAGACGCTCAGATATTGAACCACTTTACAGTTTGCTCCCATCTATGGGCTGACCGCGAGTCTAGTTACTTAACCTCGCCAGTCACTTACAGACCGGTGAGAGCATCTGGCTATGGGCGCCTAATATACCTCTCTCGCTTTAGTATACCTTGTATGAAAAGGACAGAATGTACATCGAATTGTAAAATAACTAAAACTGCGCACTTATACGCTCACCGGGCACATATTTAATCGTTAGGCCTTAACATGTCGCTTATTTGGATCAGAATTTTGAACCAAAACTAAAAGATGACTAAAGATGCTCTGCTTTTCTAATAAGAACTATGTTCTGAAAAAAGGTATAAGCTAAAGTAAACTCATGCTCTGTAGTACTTGCCTCTGGAGTGTTGTTCATGTGATTGTCCAAACATGTGCTGCCACTCTGTGTTCATATGCGTCTCGTGCGATGTGGTAGAGGTCTTGTGCGTACGCCTGCGTTAAGAGAGTTCAATTAAATAAGAATAAAAAATACATTTGAATTCGTTTCAATATCAATTTTAATGTGTAGCAGGGCATTAAACAAATGGTCCTTCGAACCGGATCACTGTTTGAGTTCACCTGCGTTAACAGAGTTCAATTAAATTGGGAGTAATAATACATTTAAATTCGTTTCGGTATCAAGTTTTATGTATAGTATGTCACTTAAACAGTGGTTCTTCGAGCCGGACCACTGTTTGAGTAACCCTGCGTTAACAGAGTTCCATTAAATAAGAAGCAAAAATACATTTAAATTAGTTTCAGTATTAAGTTTCATGTCAAGCAGGGCACTTAAACTGTGGTCCTTCGAGCCGGATCACTGTTTGAGTGCCAAGTTCCAGTCTTGCTGTGGGTCTTAGCTAATGAATACCACTATAAACGTCGACAGAAAGGCTGTATTGATTTAGGTCGACGACCGGAACAACCGATCTTCAGAAAAACTTACCTGGTTTGTGAGGAATATAGTTTTTCAACATTGTCTGTGTCGAGTTGTACTCCGCGCGATATGTTTCTGCCGTGCAACACAAGCCGACCTGGCACCTCCGTTATATGCTATGGAAACACAACATGCAGTGTATAATGACTGTTTAACATACTGACGGGTTGTTTCCTTTCACGCCGCAGGTCATGGGTTCAAGAACATGTTTGTTTGTCCTGAGTCTGGGTGTAATGATCTATATAAGTATGTTTTTACAAACGAAAAGTAGTATATGTAGTATATCAGTTATCTGGTTTCCATAGTACAAGTTCTGCTTAGTTTAGTATCAGATAGCCGTGTGTAAATAACGTCTCAGGATATATTGAAACAAACATACAACCATTTTTTTTTTTTTATATAACACCCGATTTTAATAAAATTAATATATGTCCGTACAAAAAATCTCAAATACCTCCTTTATATGTATAATTATCTATAGTATGTAAGTGTATATGCACGTGTGGCGCACCGGTTAAGACTGTCTCCTTGATGTTTCATATCCTAGGTTCGATTTCCGCACAGGACAACTATTTAGTTGTTCTGAGTCTTGATGCTAATATCCGAAAGGTAGGACGTAGTCTTTAAATATATATAAATGCATACATATACTAGCCTCCGAGTTTCTTTTTGATTAAATTCGTTGTGGGATCCAAGACAGTTAAATCAATTCCCCGGGACATGCCTGAGCCTCATCGCTCAGTGTCTATTCATTGTGTGCCACTGTAGATCCTGGCTTACAGGAGTTGCAGTGGTGGTTAAGAGGGAGATACTAATCCCACGGACCATACTAATTAATGGATGAATAATGTAAATAATAACAACTGTAACCTACAAAAAGTCATACCTGTGTCGAAGAGCCTTGAATTTTAATCAGATGAGCGCTCATAGCCAAGAGTTGATTTTCTACGTGCTCCGTCATACCTAGAAGCATTCAATGTAATTAATAAGGATATTTGTTATATGTAAGACAATATGTAGTAAAATATAAATTTCAATAATTGAACCTAAACCTAATGTCCTTGACAATAACTTAATACAAGCTACCTAAATATCACCGCCATTATAAAATAAATTGTATAAATGTTTTAACATTCCGTGTACCTAAATATCTGTAAAAAGTAACTAGAAATAATAACTGTATTACTACAAACATGTTCTGACTATTTACAAGCGCTTTTTTAAAGTCTACGTGAATAAAAACCTTTTTTTATTTTATTTTATCATTTTAAATTATTAGATCAGAACGTTGCAGGGGTGAAGGATAGTCGCTACGCTTCTTCCTTGGCAACCTTGGCTTTTGGGTTCAATCGACAATACAATACATGTATTTGTGTGACCCATAAGTTAATTCTGAGTCTTGGTGAGCTCTTAAATTGCATGTCTCTTGATTGGTTTTCACGCCGCAGGTCGTGGGTTCGATTCCCACCCAGGACAGATATTTGCGTGCATGAATAAGTCTGTTTGTCCTGAGTCTGGGTGTATCTATATAAGTATGAATTTACAAAAGAAAAGTAGAAATGTAGTATATCAGTTATCTGGTTTCCATAGTACAAGCTCTGCTTAGTTTGGGATCAGATGGCCGTGTCAATAATGTCCCAGGATATAAATAAACTGGTCGACCTCAGTATGATAGCTCAGTATTCGAGCTATTCCTTTAGATAAAGATTGTTCAGTGCGAACAATATTTATCTGAACTAATACCTCCAGGCCTGGAAGAGCATATAACGCTGACGGTCCTGTGCCTGATGTCCTCAGTCGTGTCAAATAGCCGTCACATCTGATTAAGTGACTGAATAATGAGTGCACTCATGTTTGCACTCACACTCGTGCATTTTGTGCAAGATTTTAATTTTAAGAAGTACAGAAGAAATAACCAATATTTACCATCAGAAGCCAGTCTTCTAAATAGGTTTCTAAGTTGTTGGCCCATCTCCGAATATTGTGGCATCGTGCCTTGTTTCACCTGCAAATATAGCAATCGATCCCAAATCAGTAATGTGAAGAAAACCAAAAATAAATAAATCATAAAATTAAAAATTTCAAATTAAGAATAAAATAAAAACGAATCATTGTTACAAAACGAAACTTATTTTTTACCCTTACACGGTAAAGGGCCTTATTTTGGTGTAGGTTATTTCTTATTTAGGTGGTTTATATTGTTTTTCTTATTTATTGTCGCGTTCATGTTCTGTAGATTTTTTTTATTTTATAGCCGGTAGGGTATTAATTAGTGATTTACTTTGTTATGTTTATATATATATCGGATTTGTGTTTATTTTTAATTTTATTTTTTACCCACGACGGAACGGAGCAGGTATATGCGTTTAGGGTGAGAGATGTTTGTGTGTGCGTTTGTGCAAAGGTATGTTCCCACCTATCTTCTAAACTAATGATCTGATTTTGATGCGGTTTTCAATAACGGGTTTGTGTTTGACGAGTTCATGTTCTTAGACAGGTATCATGGCTGTAACTCACTAGGGGGCGCCACAATATTAGTGCAAAACAATGTTGCAATATAATCAAAACGAAATGTCCGATTAAAATTCTGTTTTCGGCAATGTGTACGTGGTAGCTCAATGCATATTCTCAAATAAAAAAAATTACGTCTATAACTCACTAGAGGGCGCTACAATATTAGTACAAAATAATATTGCAATAATATTAAAACGAATAGTCCGATTTCAATGCGGTTTTCAGCAATGGGTTCGTAGTTGAATGGTGCATGGTCTAAGATAAGTCTTGTGATATTAACTCACTAGGGAGCGCTGTTATATTAGTGTGAAACGATTATATTGCAATATTATTAAAATTAAAACGTATTGTCTGATTTCAATGCGGATTTCAGGAATGAGTTCGTGGGTGATTAGTTACTGTTAAAAGGTACCTCTATAACACTTATCTGAGAACATGCACTATGTTCTCAGATGAGTGTTATAGAGGTACCTTTTAACAGTGTTTAATGTAATAGTCTGGGTAAATTTTCAAAATTAATGCATAGCGATACCTAGACGGCGTATTTGTAATGGATTTTAGAGCCCTTACGAGCTCTCTTCTATTTTATCATCATCACTTTGCGATCGGCGTAAAGTGCTTCTCAATCGTTCTAATTCTTCCAACGGTATGATATTATGGGGTTATTAAAAAGTTTTCTTTGCTCTAAGTCAGTTGTAACTACGCGGTCTAAAGATCGAGGGATAATCGAATCAAGCAACAAGCAAATTTAATGTTGAAATCAAAATTATAAAATCAAAAACAAGTAAGTACCTATTTCAAAATTAAGATACGAAACCGTAATAAAAAAAATTCTAATGATAGCAATATTATCTATATAAGTAAGTATGTATTTACAAAAGAAAAGTAGTATATGTATTATATCAGTTAGTATAATAAACAGAAACTATAAAATCAAACATAAAACTCGAGTAATAATAAGGGAGTTATATTCCGACAAAATTATTAAATTATTATTCGAAAATGCAAAAATCAAGAAACAAACTAAAAATAAAATTCAGTATGTAAGTACCTAACTCTACAACCAACATTTAATTCCAACCCAAATCTCAAAATATTATGTTTAAACTAATAACAAAAATAAATCAAAGCATAATGATGGGAAAATAATATTGAACAATATTAATCTACTTAAAAAAACTAACCTACACTATTTATTACAAAATTATAATCGAAAAGTAAAATAATGTTGTAACAAACTTATTAGTCAAATTAGAACACGTAAGTAAAAAAAAATAAGATCAATATGTTCCTTCTCTTTATTTGGTCTCAATAAGGAAACAACAGCACTCGGAGTCACTGGGAGCTAGGTCTCTCTAATTCGCATTTAAAACACATTATAACAACAGCATCGACATTCATAGTGTTTTAGGGAGTTTTAGTCAGTATTAGGAACTGTTTCCGCCTTCACCGCGTGGAGGTAGGTACTCCCAGCTTATGTCATCATTGACTTCAGATTTCAAACACAAATATAATTAAAGTCTCAAGAGTTTCAATTCTGAACAAAAACCAACAGAAAGCAACTGTATAATATTTAATAAGGAACTTAATATTTTGTGTTAGGCTGAATCACACTTATTGTTTTGCGAGATCTTACCTACAAATTATATAGATTATAATTCGTATATGCTCTCTAAAAAGTCTGAAATAAATAAAGCAAAATTAAAAATTTTGAAAAAATCCCACGACGGTAAATATCTCATCGAAAAAGAATAAAATAACTCAATACCCCCGACTTAACCCAATTATTATGTAACATTTTGCCATAATACATAACCGAGGAATATCCGTCGGGGGCTGCCTTTTCTATATGAAATTTCAACAAAAATTTAATCATACTCATAAGTGTATTTAATGTCGTCGTTAAACATCTACAATTCTTCAATAATTGTAGTCACGTCACTAGAAAAACTTAGCTGGCTGACATGGCAGCCCCCGACGGATATTCCTCGGTTATGTATTATGGCAAAATGTTACATAATAATTGGGTTAAGTCGGGGGTTTTGAGTTATTTTATTCCTTTTCGATGAGATATTTACCGTCGTGGGTTTTTTTCAAAATTTTTAATTTAGCTTTATTTATCTTATGTTAGTATTGGGTGCTTATATTTATTTCTTTTGATTTTTCGTTCACTTTGCACTGCTAGACGTCATAATAGTCTTTTTCTTCTTAATCTCCCTCTTTACCGTGGTTACTCTCATTTCAGAGTTGTTAAAACCGATAACCACCAACCAATTCTCGATAACAACTAGGACGCGTTACCGAGCCGTCCGGAGCACCTAGCCGCTCAGAAATAATATAAACTTGATCGGTCACCCATTTATAGACTGACCGTGTGCTTAGATGCTTTACCTCGCTGATGACATATGGACTGGTGAGTCCTTCATAATAATAATAATGTTTTATTTTTCACCACAATATAAAGTACATTTTACAGGGCATCAAGAACATTACATAAAAATTTCAATTTTCTAGTTATATTGTGTGAGACTAGTGCCTAAGATAGACGTAAGACCTGTATTTCAGGACACCAGGACTCCACCCCATTCGGAGATATTAACATGTCGCTATAATCGTTATGTACTCGCACGTTGTCTAATGTGGTAAGTTAAATAACACTAGATTAACAGTAATAATTAACAGTTATTGGTACAATATTTAAATTGATTTTTATACCATTATAACTCGCAATGAAAAGCGTCAATCTAATCTCAACAATAGGAAATCATAAATCGTCCGTTTCTTAACGCAGAGCGCCTACCCCGGATTGGGAGACGTTGGTTCGTGACCCGCCGGACAATTAAATGTATGATTTCCCATTCTTGGGTGTAGGTACAATGTAAGCAATATTACCTTAAGCCTAGTGTTCCGTCGCTCCCGTAGCGTGTGCACCAGACGGTCCACATCACCGTGTCGGAGAACAGCATCCAACACTTTGCGAGGAATGGGTTCCGCCAGACTTTCTAATAACAGTTCTGCTCGCTCCACCTAAAAAGTACAATCTCTTCTGAGTTAGGCCATAGTGTAAACACATGTATAGCAGTTAATCTTACAATCTATTTAATCCGTGTCTGGCTGTACAATAAATCTAAAGATTACTATTACCCTTTTGCCTTTTTCTTCCCATCAAATCATAATAATATTATAAAGGCGAAAGTTTGTGAGTGTGTGAGTGTGTATGTTTGTTACTTCTTCACGTCTATACGGCTGGAGCGATTTTAATGAAATTAAGTATGGAGTTAGCTGGCACCCTGGATTAACAAATAGGCTATAATTTATAAAGTTTAACGCGGGTAAAACTGCGGGACACAGCTAGCAATTTTATGTAAATATACTGAGCTGAACTAATGATTCTATAATATATATAAAGTGGCCACTAACTAATAATATCGTAGGAAAGACAAAATTGTACAGTGAATATTTTTTAAACAGGATACTTGGGGTGTGATCTACAACAGATATCGAAGCCAAAAATATAGTTTTTAGAATTTTTGCCTGTTTGTCTGTATGTATGTCCGGGCTAAACTCAAAGAGTACTGCATGGATTTACTTCAAATTTTGCATGAACATTACTAAGAGGTCGGGTCAACATATAGACTACGTATTATCACGCTATCACCTACGGCGGAAGAGCTGTGATAATTTATAAAATTTAACGCGGGTAAAACCGCGGGGTACAGCAAGTAATATAATATACTTAATGTACCTTTTTAGCAATCAGGTAATTAAACAAAATACCCTCTACTGATAGGTTATTATTAGTATGATATTGAGATCGGTATGGTATTGGGGCCATTTGTAATAATTACAACATTTCAGACAACTCTATTATAAAAGTGTGAATAATGTTGCCATGTTCAATATCGTTAATTGGCCAATTTTTTTATGAAGTTTAATACGGTCTCAACCTAGCGTCGATCTCACCTTTACTCATCTTACCTGTATAAGTTTGTGTTTAAGGTGTGGCCAGACGAGAGGTAGGATCTTGCAGTTGACGTCAATAGGGTTCAGCAAGCTGGATACACAGGATACCAGGCCACATACTTCGTGCCGTATCTACGAACAGAACAACAGGTGTTTAAACTAATATCACTTCATTTCTAGCAATTAATACTTAATCAAGACTACTGCATACATTAGTATGCAGTAATCTGAGATATCTCACCAGATCGATGTCTGATAAATAATTAGTGTCAGAACTATATTTTTTGTCTGTTTATTAGCCAACTACACTTTCAAAATTATACTATGGAAGCCCTGTCATTGGCCTTCCCTTTATATTGTATCCTGTAATTTGTGTTATTATCTGTATCATTGTTGGTTTACTTACAAAATAAATAAATTAAAAAAAAAACTTTATAAAGCAGTAGGTGTGTGGCTCCGAAAGAATATGACCATCTTATCATATAATAAGACCCGAGGGACAACGGGCAGCAGCGTCTCTTTTAGTACCGTGACCATCATACTGCGATCACCAACCCGCCAAGCGTGGTGATTGTGGTATATCTCTCCAAATGTTGGACCCGATTCCATTGTTGAGTTTTGCGACGACCTTTTGCAGCAGTGGACATGTTTCTAATTTATTGGTTTTAACTCCGATATATAATAGCAACTATGTTGCCACTACACTCATTAAATTATTTTTATTAAGAGCCTCGAAAATCATGAGGATTCCAGATCAGTTGACCAGATGATCTACAGTTATTACGGTTCCAAAAAAACCCTCTTTTAACTGTTTTAATAACTTGGGAATTGAACAAAATGTGTAATTATTAGGTGTAATTGATCTATATTGTGTATGTATTTAGAAATATATAAGTATGTTTAACGGTGGTAGTATTAAAGCGCGACCGTCGCTATGCACACAAGGTTCGTCATAAGAAGGAGTTCTTAATATATACAGAACCATTCAGCCTAGATTATATCTAAAACTTCGAAAATCAAACCTATATATAAGCATGACAATAACTTAATATAAGCTAGCTAAATCATAAATTGTTAAATTAAACGTTATATCGATTTTTTTTCATACACTCCGTGTACTTAAATATCTGTAAGTACAGACGCCAGCACATCCACCTACCCGAATTTGTCAAATTCCTTTTATAGATTTTCAACTTTATCACAAAAGCATAAGGTTCACTTCCAATTGGGGAGATTTGACGGATTGGGGTAGCTTAATGTGCTGGCGTCTGTATCTAGAAATAATTATGCTTACGTAATTATACTACAACTATTCTTCTGACTTCTCTTCTATTATTCTGACTATTTACAAGCGCTTTTGATGTGAAACATCTATAGCCGCACGTAAAACAGATTTCTGGCGTGGCGACGCATGCCGTGGCGCATGCGCAATCGACTTTTTATTTTTACATTATGACATATTTAGTTCCTATCACAATATGTTCTTTTCTGCATATTACTTTTACAAAATAATGTCGATGTTTCACATCTGCCAGGCGTCCCGTGACGGCTTACATTTTTTTTAAGTCTATGTGAAGAATAATTTTATCTGTTTACTGTTTGCCATAGGTTGCAGTACAGGTTCTGTCTAGTTTGGTATCAGATGGCAGTGTGTTAGTTGTCGCAAGATATTTATTTATGTAATTACAACACAGTCAATGCCTATTTGACATGCGAATATACGCGTAGAAAAGCGGTTTTGGACGCCACTTCAGCTCAACTTACCCATAAATTAGGGTGTGCAAGGAACACAGCGCTCTCGGCTACCAGGTCACAGAGCGCTTGTTTGGGCAACAACCCTAGTTCTGCAAGATTTGTGGTAGCGCGGAGTGCTTTCGCTATTATCCACTCTGACTGATCTGTTAAACCCTGGAAATATAAAAACATATCAAAATTACCTTGCCACCAAAACATTAAGGCCTCCTAAGCACTATGCGGTTGTCCTACGCACTATGCGGTTGGCCGGCATACGGTCAGCCGTCAGCAATCAATATTGCTGACCGGCTGCCGCATCACAGTGTGAATAAAAACTACTTTCTCGTAAAAATATCTCAGTACGGTCAGCCGCACGGCTGGAATATTGCCTTATCTACATTGCCCTCCCCTATTGCCGACTCCTGCCATTCCGGTACAGCTACTGCGCTTCAAGCTGTTGGTCCCGGATGTAGTCATCTGACAACAGTCGTTAAGCTATGTCAAGCTATAATAACTACGCAGTGGGCGCATAAGAAAAATATTAATAAAATAAACAATCGTCAACGACGCTGTTCGAGCATCATCGGCGCTCGTCGGCTGGCACCGGGCGCGAGTTCTCGGCCGCTCCGACGGGCACTCTGTGAAAGAACCGCATCGACGACCCGCGCGATACTTATTCTATCATTCAAATATATTATGTTACTAGCTGTGCCCCACGGTTTTCCCCGCGTTAAACTTTATAAATTATATCCTATGGGTTAATCCAGGGTGTCAGCTAACTCTATACCAAATTTTATTAAAATCGCTTCAGCCGTTTAGACACACTCACAAACTTTCGCCTTTATAATTAAATTTAATATTAGTGTGATGTTGTACTGCATAATTGTAATGACTTGTTATGTTAATTAATTAAATTATTTATTTTGTAAATGTTCAAATACAATGTAATTTTTTCTTGGATAAAGGAATATATGAATATTAGTGTTACAGTGCACTGGTATTTTATTTTACAGACACTTTTTACGGCAGTCGACACTAATTAGGCGGGATCGCAAAACTAATATTTTTGCGCTCTATGTGCATTGTTTTGCTATTAATCTATTTACGGTTTAAAAGATACAGTAAAGTAGATACAATATAGTATATCTGTAAGAAATCGCAGCTAGCGATAAGACCGCCCTTTGTACATTATTATGCTACTATTTATGTTCTATTTTTGTAATCCATTTGGTGTACAATAAAGAGTATTGTATTGTATAGTTATACTAGCCTGTTGAAGTAAAGGCAGCAGTATAGGCGCGGCGTGGTGGCCCACGTAAGCCGCCACGCCGACTACCCGCTCGAAGAAACAGCCGCGCAGCGCCGCCTCCTCCTTATCGTTCAGGAACGTCACCATGTGCGACAGGATTACGTCATTTGCTGGAGAAAATAAGCTTTTTGTATCGTTTTGCGACCGTGCCAGGAAAAAATCACATTATAGTGCAAACACATCTGCAGTCTCTGATTCCAATTTTTATACTAATTTCAGTTTTGTACGTTATCGAAGACGTTATGTCTATTAATAGTTAATTTTTTTAAGATGAAACAAATACCCGATACGTCCTTTTCCGCGTTGGCGCCACACTCTCTCATATACTCTACCTTAACCTTGATGTTGCGAGCATCAATACGACTCTCTCATTTGGCTGTAGTCCTTTATTTTATTTATTTATTTAAACACACATAAACTATCATTACAGGAACTTAATACCTAATTCAATAGCCTATATACTTATACATTAAAAACAATAATGGTTACTCAATATTAAAAACTTAAACTATACAAATTGCACAATAAGCGGCCTGTGTGAATTCGTTCAGTGTGCACGAAAAGATATCAATGCTGTGAGCCAACGTATTGAGCGCCCGCGCAGCAGGCACGTGCGCGCGCGGCACGGCCAGCAGCTCCGGCCGCCGCCGCCGTCCCACGAACTCATCCGGGACGCGTAGCCTTATAAAATGGTGTAGTAGCAAACGGTTTAGTGACCACCCGTCCTCGTATAGACCTTTCTCTATCTTATTAAACCCGGATGGTAAGAGCAGTAAAAGAGATTTTTATTCACGTAGACTAAAAAGCGCTTGTAAATATTCAGAACATGTTTGTAGTAATATAGTTAAGTAAATATACATAATTATTTCTAGGTACATATAGATATTTACGTACATGGATTGTATGAAAACCTGTATAAAGTTTATTTTATAATAGTAATGATATTTAGCTAGCTTGTATTAAGTTATTGTCAAAGAGATTATGTTAAGGTTTAATTGTCGAAATCTATAGTTTTAGCTATTGACGGGCCTGTTGCCGTGGTTGGCAAATGCTTGCTTTTCACGCCGGAGGTCGTGGGTTCGATTCCCACACAGGACAGATATTTGTGTGCATGAACAAGTCTGTTTGTCCTGAGTCTGGGTGTAATTATCTATATAAGTATGTATTTACAAAAGAAAAGTAGTATATATAGTATATCAGTTATCTGGTTTCCATAGCACATGCTCTGCTTAGTTTGGGGTCAGATGGACGTCTGTAAAAAATGTCCCAGAATATTATTATTGTCTGAATGATTTTGTCTATATTAAGGTACGAATTCAATAACAATAAGGACATAACCTCCCACATGTCTGCCAACCTGTATAATTAGTGCTGTAGTAATAAGAGAGTTAAAGACCTAGAAATAAGGATTAAATTACCTTTTTGTTTCCCGAAGAATATGCAAAGCTTAGTGATACCGTTTTCTACGAGTGCTCGTTTGACTACTGCCTGTGAGTCTGTTAGCAAGTAAGACACTGTAGACCGTACCTGCAAAATATAAACACTTTTAACAGTACTTTACGCCAAATAATTATTAAGCAACTGTGTTTTACTTTAAAAATAACAATAAAGTCACACACAAACAAACAACAAAACACATTAGAGTGTGCTGTCAGCCTCTTAAATGAGACACATTTAAGAAGTAGAAGATAATTTGACAGCATCAAATTTCTTCCCGCTTTAAAATACCAAGTAAAACACGTAAAAAAAACAGGGTGACATATAACTAAATCATATCTTTATGAAAACTCTAATACAACAATGTTTTTGCAAATCGTAAAGCAAATTTTATTATAATAACAATTTAAATTCAATAATATCTTTTTTCGACAACTTTTTGAAGCATTCCTTTCCGCTTTTAAAAATTACGATTTATTTTCTATCGAGTGTAAGTAGTTAAATCATTTTGTGGATCAATGATGTTCTTCATAATATTGGCAAATTACGTATATATGTTTTATAAGACAATTTTTTTTCATTCCTCCCCTAACGGGGTGAAAAGGGGATGCAGTGTTGATGGAACAATGTGTTTGCTTAGTATGATCAACTTCAAACTTGCATTGATATTATGTGTTCCGATTGACGTCCGAAGTCCATTATGAGAGTACATCGTCTGATTTCCGGTGCAGGTCGCTAAATTTAACTACTTCTGTTTCCTAAACTGTGCCTACAGCGCCCCCTAGGCTCCGTTCTGGAACTAAACTGACAAGCAAAGACAAACCGCCATATTGTGTCATTGTTGCGTCGTTTTTCCATGTTAAAATACAACTTCGAGATTAAAAGTAGAAGTTAATTTCAAACAAGCATTGTTTGTCTTCCGTTTCTTGAAACCTCAAACTTTCAACAATGAGTGACGAGGTTATCGCGCCTAATCAAAATAAAACTAAGTGTGGATAGTGGTTCGAGTTCTTCGGATATTTCATCGGATCCGTCGGAGAATAAAGACGAAGAACCAAGGAAACGCCGAAAGCGGGAGTAGTCGCGAGATCTGGATGAAAGGTTTGACTTATTGTCACAACAATTGGTGAGTCATGTGAATAAGGTTTTAACCTCGATTCATGCTATTACTGGTTTTGCACCGGCAGCACCACCCTTACACTTACAGATACCAACAATTTACAATAATAATGTGTCTAATCTAGCTTCAACTTCCATTCAAAAGGCGACAACGACTTAGCACAGTTTTTACGTCCGCCAATAATAGAGGTAGTTTTGTTGATTTACGTGTTTCGCTAAAAGAACCTTACCGAAAACGATTCAGACACGTGTAGACAAAATTAAAGATATGCAAACTTTTGAACTTAGACGTCTCGAAGACTCTTTTAGTCCATTACATTGGTTCCAGGTGGAACGTGGTTTTGCTGCGTTATCTAATGCCTTTTTAGCACAGAACGAATACGTTAGTACTGCCTTACCAGAGTCTGGTTGATTGGTCAAATTCTTCAGACGTTCAGCTTAATGCTTCGTCTGTTTATGAAAACATGAAACAGCTATTTGGTAATGATTCTGGTTATAAGACAGTTTGTCACGATATTCTTCAGATAATTTGCCGTAAGCGGGCCGAGGTGTGGGAATTACGCCGTACGGATCTCTTAAACAATTTAAAGGATAGATATATCAGAGAAATATAGAGAAAATACCCCCTTCGTGTGATTATATGTTTAACACCGGCTTATTAACGGTATATATACAAAAAAAAAAAAGTTGTGGTATAGATAAATTAAAAAAGCAGGCCTCATCTGCTACCCGTATTCGGCCCAGATTCACGGTGCCCTCAATTTCTACTGCCAATGCAAAGCCATTTGCCTGCTGGCGTGATTGGCAAATGCTTGCTTTTCACGTCGGAGGTCGTGGGTTCGATTCCCACCCAGGACAGATAATTGTGTGCATGAACATGTCTGTTTGTCCTGAGTCTGGGTGTAATTATCAATATAAGTATATATTTACAAAAAAGAAAAGTGGTATATGTATTATATCAGTGATCTGGTTTCCATAGTACAAGCTCTGCTTAGTATGGGATCAGATGGCCGTGTGTTAATAATGTCCCAGGATATTATTATTATTTCGAGTCTGGCAAAATGCCAAGATAACTAAACAAGCCGAAATCAGAGATTCTGAGCGATTCTATCCAAATAATTCCTCAGCCAAAAAGATGGGGGGAGGGGGAAGCAAGTACAAAATGGGAGGAAAGTCGAGTAGTAAAAATAAATGACTACAGGATTTTCAGGCGGGTGTCTAATGCCCGGTTCCTTTATTTTACTATCCGTCATTGGACCAACGTTACCATCCGTAATTCAGCTACCGATACCGATGCAAAACTAGTGTTCCACAATGCCCTACCTGCGACGAACATCCGTAGTTTAAACCACCTACGACTCGTTCGGCGATGAACCTCTCGCTCCTCTTCACGATTAGTTATAACAAAACGTCGTACGTCAATTATGCAACTAAAATCATTTATTATTCTGTAATATTATGTGAGTAATAGTACAAATTACTGTACTTATAGTTACAGTAATAATTTAATTTGCGTTTTAGGTTTAAAATATTTATAAATCATTAGTATTGAAAATTTGATGTTACGAGTGCATGGTGTGAACAAAACGCGTAACAGGAAAGCGCATGGCGCATGCGTCTGTCGTCTGACGTCTGTCCAAGAGTATTTCATGGTTTATAAATAAGTTTTTAAATTGAGTATTTAATCTAAGGTTTGTGGTTATGAAATCTTAGAAGATAGAAAAAGAATCAACCCTTTCTAACGGAAAACAAAGCCATGAATTCTCTATCAGTTTCAGAGCTAGACATCACGGAAATCTCCTCAAACACTATGTTAACTACCAAAATCAAATACAAACGACTGGTATACCGACCGAATTCGACTAGTAATCAAAGCAGTAACGCCTCGTTATTTTGACAGTTCCGTGACAGTAGAAAATATTTATAGGAACACTTTCGAACGCATCTCCATACAATAAGCTTACTAACGTCCTCCCATCCGTTAGTAACCAGACGTTGGTTATTTGGATAACGACTAGTATTTTTTAGGAACGGTTTTGCGTTACGGCTGGTAGAAATTCTAACTATTCGTAGTAGAAACGATTCGTTTTTGGAATATAGGAACCGGGCGTAAGACACTATCGACACACCTGGACTCGTTTCAATGCACCCAACGTAATATTGAAACTAATAACAGGTGTTCGAACTCCTTTCAACAAGGCACCTCCATTGGTTCTTCCAACCTTGGAGGTATTAGCAAAATTTCAATCTCCAACATCACGTTTAATGTCAATCTTAAATTCAGAACTTAGTTCAATTGAGAATTTTAGAACCCGCTCCCCTGACACCATCTTTCATATCTCCGCTGTCCATAATTCCAAAGATCGAGGGGAAAAAATCGAACAATTATATTTTCACCGGGACGGAGACGTTTTGGACGCTCAAGTAAAGATGGCCATACGTTTTCTGACCAGCTTAGGTTGGTGGATAATTACGAAAAAATCGGTTATGACACCGACGAGATTAATAAACCTTCAAGGATTCGTATGGGACACCAAATCCAACACCAAGTCCCTGCCCTTGGCCAAAATAGATAATTTGTCAGAATTTGCTAGTGCGACTTGCAGTCGGCAGTTGGAACCTAAAGCAGGCGCAACGCCTCTTAGGACATCTCAACTTTGCGACTTTCATCACCCATCGGGGAAGGTTGCATTGCCGAGTCCTGCAGTACCACAGCAACAAGCTCAGGAGGTATTCCCACTTACAAAAACAGTATCCGGACGCGGTACGTACAGAGCTGGTACAGTGGTGGGGACACCTCAACTTTGCGACTTTCGTCACCCACCGGGGAAGGTTGCATTGTCGAGTCCTGCAGTACCACAGCAACAAGCTCAGGAGGTATTCCCACTTACAAAAGCAGTATCCGGACGCGGTACGTACAGAGCTGGTACAGTGGTGGTTAGAGAACATCAGTCAGAGGACACCAGTTCATCCTCAGAGAATGGCCACGAACCACGTCATTACCGACGCGTCGGACATTCAATGAGGAGCCCTTGTCAACAACGAAATGGTGAAAGGCTCATGGGAACACCGCCAGAGAAAATGGCACTGCAATTTGAAGTAGATGTATGCAGTGATAGCCGCCTTATCCTCCAGAGCAACGTTGCTCCAAGACTCTACAGTAATTCTTCAGAACGACAACAGAGCAGTAGTTTCTTATATAAGGAACGAGGGAGGAACCCGGTCACGACAACTGCTGGTTCTGACTTAAAACTGCTGGATCTAGTAGACCACTTCAATGTTGTACTTCTCCCCCACTATTTACCGGGACTGTTCAACACCGAAGCCTCTCGCGCAATCGCGCCGGCTCAGAGTGGCATCTCACTGTAGAAGCAACCAGAAAGCTGTTCTACCTGTGAGGAACACCAGACAGACTTGTTCGCGTCTCGGACCGCTCACGTGGTAACAAACTATGTTACTCTAGACTTGCTCGACTCGAACGCCTGCTTTCTCGACGCGTTCAGCAGATCTTGGCACTATCGACTGGCATGGTTGTTTCCGCCGCTCAGTCTGATACCCAGAGTGCTGGGCCACCTCAACTCTGCCTCAGGTCGGTACACAATAGTGGCACCCAAGTGGAAGAAGCCCTTTTTGACCTAAAAACACGTGCTCTAAGACGACCCGTGAAAATCCGAGATCTGAGCACCAGCCTGGTGGGCACAATGACAATGTCTCCGCCAGTTGAAGTGAGCAGTCTAAACCTGGAAGCTTGGCTCATTTCGGGTGGGCCACGCTGACGGATACATGAACATCGCAGGAGAAAAATTATTATTATCGTGCTGGAATGTGGAATGTAATAAGTAGCTAAGGTTTTGTCAGGAAAATAGTATAAATTCTCGTGTACCTGAACTGGTAAATGTGGCTAGATATCTCGGTTATCTGTATTTATCTCATGGTCTCTCCTACCGAACCATTCTTGTTTATAACTCGGCTATAGCATCCGTTTGCGAAACTTTAACGAATATAAAAAATAGCGTCAAGCCCAATAGTGAATCATATTCCCAAAGCTATTTCCTTGGCAAAGCCGGCTTCTCCTAAATTACCCATACGGGATGCAAGAATTTTGATTTCTTATTTAAAGAATTACAATATAGATTTAAATAGTCTATATTAAGTAGCTAGGCACTGCTGCCATTTTGCTGTTATCATCGGGTCGCAGAGTACATGACCTTACTCTCTTACATGTTGACGGTGACCATTTTATTGATGATGTTGGTTGTATTACCTTGCATCCCATATTTGGGTCGAAAACTGATCCATCTTTTTATCAACAATCAAGTTGGACATTTGTAGCTGCTCTTGACCAACACATCGATGCAATATACTGGTTACGCCCTCTTGTTAATATGACACAATATGAGAGGAAATATTAATAATCTTTTCTTAGCAACTAAAGACCCTACTAAACCAGCGATGATCGGTGGTTGGATAAAACTTCTTTTAGCAGAGTCTGGTATTCAAGCCTCAGCTGGAAGTTACGGAGTGGCGGTGTCATCTTTAAATTGGGTAGAAAATTACAACATTAATGATATTCTAGGTAAAGGTAACTGACAACATGAGCATAATTTTAGAAAATTCTATCAATAACATATAATTAATACATCAAATACAGATATAACTTCTGAGAAATCTCTGTCAGAGTATTTTCATACTAAATCTTAATATTTGATTGGAAGATATTTGATTAATGTTAATTTGGATTATGTGATTAATGCCTTGCTTCAATTAAATATAAAGAATCACATTGTTGCGTTTTTAAATAAATATTATTTTATGACAAATACTACTCACCAGGAGATAACAAACAGTCTCTCATAATGGACTTCGGACGTCAATCGGAACAAATAATATAAAAATTTTACCTTCCAATAAAATTTGTATTATGTTTCCTAAGACGTCCGAAGTCCAGATAATGTCTTCCTGGGGCTACATCCATCATTATGAGCCGAACAATGACACAATATGGCGGTTTGTCTTTGCTTGTCAGTTTAGTTCCAGAACGGAGCCTAGGGGGCGCTGTAGGCACAGATTAGGAAACGGAAGTAGTTAAATTTAGCGACCTGCACCGGAAATCAGACGATGTACTCTCATAATGGACTTCGGACGTCTTAGGAAACATAATACAAATTTTATTGGAAGGTAAAATTTTTATATTCTTTAAGAGATTCAATTAAACAAAATATGTTATTTTTTTTTATATTCAACCTCTAAAATGATAAAACAAATGTTGAATATCAGTCAGTGAATCAAACAGTCATCCAGTCAGTTTACTCGTTTATAAATATGATTTTATTACATTTGAATTTTATAGCATTATTAGCTATGCAAAGCGTTAATCTCAAAATCTAAACTTGATCTGCCAGTATGTATCGTTCAAAGCTTAACGCAGCGCCTACCAGGGATTGGTAGATGGTCCTGGTTGGAGACCCGCCAGACGATTAAATTTATGCGCCTGTTTCCCAGAGGGGTAGGCAGAGACAACGGATTTCCATTTGTCACGATATTTTCACACCTCTTTTGCGATTTCAATTACTGTCATTATATTCTTCATACATGCTCGCCGGTTTAGGGTACTTCTGACCTGCCCTTTCTTGAGAACTTTCCGATTTGGTCAGAGAATGTTCGACGAGGTATTCCCCTTGCGGTTGTACCATTCACACAGGCCAGGTATACTTCTTTTGTCAATCTTCTTTCATTCCATTTTTGAGATATGATCTTGATCTATTCGTTTCAACGTCATGTTGTCGATGTCTACTACTACCACGCGGACGAATTCGCGGGCAAAGCAATACTTAAATAATAAAAATTACATCATTATGTTACCATTTCATGTAAAGCTGAGAGTTCAGTTTCATAGTTGATGTTGGCTGCCTCCTTGCCAACCATGTTTTGTGTCTGGTCCAAGAACCGAACTGCAGTCTCCGCCAGTTTAGCTGTTACAAAAAAACAAATATGTATATAATTGGCATTATTGACGAGCTTGTTGGCGTGGTTGGCAAATGCTTTCTTTTCACGCCGGAGGTCGTGGGTTCGATTCCCACCATCTAAATACCTATCATATTATGTTCATGCACACAAATATCTGTATATTTGTGTGCATGAACATGTCTATTTGTCCTGAGTCTGTATTTAAAAAAGAAAAGTATATGTAATATATCAGTTGTCTGGTTTACATATTACAAGCTCTGCTTAGTTTGAGATCAGGTGGCCGTTAGTGAACAATGTCCCAGGATATAATTATTCTCTTTTATTCAGATCACACATAGCTAAAAAATTAAATATCATTTCTCAGTCTGCTGAATGCCCTAATGGTATAGGAGCTAGCAACGTTTTCGAGAAAGAATTTTAGGTCAGCTGATTTTGTGATATGTTGTCCTTCTTGCACTTTCGGTTAGAATCTGGGCTATCTGGCTGGCGGTAGCGGTTGCGTTCATTAGTGCGCATCCTACCTGTCCAGGTAATAATCCTGGATTTTAAAAGCATTTTAGAAGGCGTAATTTTTAAATTTTTTGTTTTTAAACAAGTCTACCTGACATAATTTTTTTATTGCCAGACATTTTTGACAATGCTAACTATGTGCCATACGGGATTTTTTATTTTTTTTTATTTTAAATTTCAAAGTATTTTATAATGTCTGTAATTTTAATATTATGTTATTTAAAGATAAGAAAACTTAAAATAAATTTGCCAGACATTAATTCGATTGTTAAGTCTTGAATTTAAATTAAAAAGTCATTCAAATTATAGCAGTATGATGTTACATAAACATCAATGAATTACACCGAATTCTTGGTGACTCTTTATGCAAAGCTTTACCATGCATCCACGCAATAACCGGATGTGATTCCACGCCAGCTTTTTTTATAAAAGGCAAAGTTAAGCCTTTTAAAATATTAGAAAATTCTAAAGAATACCAGTTAGCTTTTGATAATATAATTACGGATGACGAAGAAGTACTTGCAACTACGTTTGTAACCCTGGAGAAATTTATTTGTCAAATGTATGGAGTTAAAAATTGTTCCAATGTTAATGATGTTCGATTTCATTTATTTTCAAGGACGTTTAAGCCTAAAAAATCAGATGAGAACTTCGACAAAAAATTTCAAAAAATATGACTCATCCATTTTGCCACCCTGTAAAGCGGAATTGCAACAGCTTTTATTGAGGGTTCGTTACGTGACGAAAATTTGGAGAAATGCTCACACAAAACATCCAACATCTTTATCTCCAATGGCTTTCGGTTGGACCAATAACGGTGACAAATATGATTTTGTATGGTTTTTGGGAGATCAATTACCATCCTCAGTTGCAGATATTATTGTTCAAGTAAGTGCGAAATGGAATATTTATCAATAATAACTAAAATGTTGTATAACAAACAAGAAGAATTACACTGTTGATTTTTTTCTGTTGCAGATATAGAGTTTTAGAAAGTAACGAAAATTCCCAAGAAGATGATATGAATGACACTGACAAAGACAGCGACGATGATGATGATGATTATGAAGATGCCTCTTTTTTGTGACGTCACTTTAGGCTGAAACAACTTGAAAAACTTAATATTAATTATTTATAATTTACATTTAGTAATCAGAACAATTGAAATAAAAAGTGTTGTTTTTTAAATTTTAATCTAATTTTATATTCCTTTTTATGCTTAATTTTTTTTCAAACTTGCTCTGACAATAAAATTATAATAATCTAGAATGATTATTATATATATTTTTTTTTATTATATGCACAGTGAAAAGTAATTAACTTTCGTAATGGTTCTCTGTATCATTCTCGACTTATTCTGCAACTGTCTCTCTCGGACTACTAGCATTATACTGCAAGACTTTTCATGACTTTATAATTTAAAATTCAAGACTTAACAATCGAATTAATGTCTGGCAAATTTATTTTAAGTTTTTTTATCTTTAAATAACATAATATTAAAATTACAGACATTATAAAATACTTTGAAATTTACATTAAAAAAAAATTTTAAATCGCGTATGGCACATAGTTAGCATTGTCAAAAATGTCTGGCAATAAAAAAAGTATGTCAGGTAGACTTATTTAAAAACAAAAAATTAGAAATTACGCCTTCTAAAACGCTTTTAAAATCCAGGATTATTACCTGGACAGGCAGGATGCGCACTAATGAACGCAACCGCTACCGCCAGCCAGATAGCCCAGACTCTAACCGAAAGTGCAAGAAGGACGACATATCACAAAAACAGCTGACCTAAAATTCTTACTTTTCAAACGTTGCTAGCTCCCGTACTATAAAAATTATACTATGAATGTGAATTCAGTAGATAGTATACTCGAGTAAAAATCCCGCGCTAACTCAGACGTTATCTACTCAGGGAAGACGAATCAGAGTGAGGAGCAAACGGATAAAAGTCTATGTAAGCGAAAGTTGAGTTAACCAGATGGTTGGATGGTATAGTATGAATAACATATACTTACCAATATTATTTGCGTATGCAATCCGCACCGGAACACTGGGATCCGTGGCACGCGGCGCTAGCTCAGGCAGGATGTATTCGGGGAACACGTTGCAGTCCGAGTGGGGAAGCGAGCGGACCAGCGACACTGCGCGTGCGCATGTTGAAATAGCTCTAGCTCTGACTCGGGCCACGCTGTCGTGAGACAGGTGGATCTGTTTGGAAATAACAATTAAATGAATATTGTTTTACAATGGCGAAAGACGATCGACAAATGTATCTGCGATATACAAGAAATTGTAATAGACTAGTAATGCCATTTAAAACCGAAACCATGCTACTCTCAAAGAATTGTTGCGAAATGAGTGTCAAAATATTTAATGCCACACCGACAGATATTAAAATATTGCCGGTTGTACACACGGCCACATATCAAGCTATACGTTTCTAATATAAGCTGACCTCTCATTGTATAGAAATCCTATATAACGCGAGTTCAGCTTATAATGGAAATGTATAGCTTGATGTGTACACGTGTGTACCATTGAAGAAAAGGTTAAGGGCATGGCTTCTAGAGCAAATGTATTATTCAATAAATGAATTCTTGATAGGGAACAAAAATCATAATTAAGTACTATCTACATTTTATTTTGACTAGCATAAATTTTTTAAGGATATTTTATACATTTAATTGCGCATAACGACTAAATTATTGTAACTGTAGTGATTTGATATTAATTTGTATTTTATATTTGCACGCTTTTGTGAAGCCTTTATTCTAATATGTAACCATATATTTTGGAAAATAAAATGAATTGACAGACATCCTTAAAACGAATTGTATAAATTTAAGTGTAGGTGGGAATCGGATCCATGAACTACGAAGTATCCAACCCCATATACATTAATTGCACCGCCACTCGAACGTGGTGCTTGCGTTCAACACTTGATGAAGTGATAAAGAAGATAACCTGCACGGCTAATACGCCTGGTAGAGCAATATTTGGATTGGACCATAACCAACAGATGGCGCTATTTTTAATACTCATTCATAAAGTATTTTTAAGAAATATGTTTTCACACACATTTCACACAACATTTTGACACACCATCGACTTATAGTCTCCCGACTGAATTCCCATTACAAAACAAAAATAATTTTTGCTTACTTGAACTGTAACGGATTTTTACAATTGTATAACACTTCAAGAAGTGGAGCAATTTTAAGGTGCTAGCGCCACTTTCGATAATAAGCTATAAATACATTAAAGTATATTACATAATTTTTGGAACAGATGCATATTGTTAATCCATAATTAGTTAGAAAAGAATACTCACGATATAAGGCAAAATCCTATCCAAAATAGTCTCAGAGCTAGAATTCTCGCATAACAGCTGTAATATCTCCAAAGTATACAACTTTGACGTACAATGATGTAACCCTCTTGTACACGAAGTCACTAACGAAGTGATTAGAATAAGCCCTTCAGAATCCGGCCCCGTGTCTTTATTATCTATGGTACTATCTTCCTCATCTTCATAGTCTGTTGTATACACATTTAAAACTTTAAATTTATCTTTTATTTTGTCTATGCTGTCTATGTTTTGATGCTCTGTGGTCTCTTCGACTAGGTCTTGGTAGTTTTTCGTGTCCGATGGTTGAGTGAAGATTTTGATTATGTTTTTGATGTCCTGGTGTATTCGCAAAATTTTCTCGTCTGGCGGTAGGATCGGTTGCGCGGAGAAGATCAACATGTATGATTGAAGAAAAGAGTAGAAGTATTCGGGGAATAGTCTGGAAGAAAATAATCCGTTAAAAACAGCACTGATTATTTATGCACATATGCCCAACGTTTTAACAACTATAAAACTAAGAGAAGTTATACGATAGAAAAATTGTTACATGTTATTTTTCAAAGGGCAGCTAAAAAAACATTAGCTGTTCTTTGATAAATTCTATATCGTATGGGCAGTGGTCAGAGTTGCTCAAGACGCCTAGTGGGCCTCTGACATGGCTTAACGACTGTCGTCTAGTGACTACAACCGGGAGCGACAGCTTAACGTGCCTTCCGAAGCACGTAGACGCTCATAAATTAAACCACTTTGGTGATCACCCATCAACGGACTGACCGCGAGGCTAGTTGTTTAACCTCGCCGATCGCTTACAGACCGGTGAAATCATCTAGCGATGAGCGCCTCAGTATCATTTAAACAAGGAAACATGCATCAAAAAAAAAATTGTGATATATTTCTTTAGACTTTCCACATATTGGATTGAACATAATAGATATTTTAGACTCGTTATCAGGTAGTATTTATTTTTCAAAATTAGATCTATCGCAAAGTTATTACCAATTGAGCCTAGAACCTAATTCCCGAAAATATACAGCATTTAACGTAGACAAAATGTACCAAATTTCTCTTGACAAAAATTCGCGTAAATATACTGCATTTACTACAGACAAAATGTACCAAATGAAAAGATGCCCTATGGGACTTAAAACAAGCCCTAGTGTCTTTTCAAGGTTAATGACTGTTGCTATGTCCGGTCTTAATTACAAAAAATGTTTTATTTATTTGGATGATTGCATTGTAATAGGGAACTCGCTTTTATCTCACAACCAGCATCTTATAGAAGTACTAGAAAGACTTCGAAAGGTGAATTTAAAATTAAATCCATTAAAGTGTGAATTCTTACGAAAAGAAATTATGTACTTAGGGCATAAAATTACATCCGAAGGAATTTTACCAGACCCTGAAAAAATAAAATCCATACAGTCATATGCTAGACCAAATAACGCTGACGAAACTAAGCGATTTGTCGCTTTCGCTAATTATTATAGGAGATTTATATCCAAATTTGCTGATATAGTTTATCCCCTTAATCAGTTATGTAAGAAAAACGTATCATTTAACTGGTCGGAAGAATGCGAAATAGCATTTAAAAAATTAAAACATGCGCTTGTTAGCTCACCCGTTTTGGAATATCCAAATTTTTCAGAACAAAATACATTCATATTACAGACGGATGCTTCTAAAATCGGTTTAGGTGCCGTGTTGTCTAACGCAAATGGTAAAGTTGTAGCGTACGCGAGTCGTAATTTAAACCCTGCGGAAACACGATACCCTATTATTGAATTAGAGTTACTTGCGATTGTTTGGGCGATTAAGCACTTTAGGCCATATTTATACGGTAGAAAATTTAAAATTAGAACCGATCATAAACCATTAATTTATCTTTTTAATATGACAAACCCATCTAGTAGACTCACAAAATTTAGGCTTTGCCTAGAAGAGTTCGATTTCGAGGTTGAATACATTTGTGGTCGAAGTAATGCAGCTGCAGATGCATTGAGTCGGCTTCCAATGTCTATTCAAGACTTAAAGCAAATGAGAGAGCATGTAGTATCAGTCGTTACTCGTGCACAGAGAAGAAAATTAGAGTTAGCTCGTAATACGGATTTTACTTTGAACGTTCCCACAAGTGTTAGGCCTGATCAACCCAACATTGTGGAGGTCCTGAAAAGACCTTTAAATATAATTGAGTTAAAAATATGTAGCGGGCGCCCCCCAAATATAAGTAATGTAAACGATGATGTAAGTAATACCGGTAATTGTATATTTATTCCGAGTAAGTCAACCATATTTCTAATGTCTCGATCGTTATCTACTATGTCAGTGTTAGCGAGAGAATTGGAACGCATGTGTAAAAAACACAATATTGCGGAACTAATTATTTCTAAAAATAATGGAAACTCTGACTTTATAATGAAGTTGTTGAGAGAAATAAAAAATATTTCTAATATACCGCGGTTCTTAGTAATTAAAAATTTTACTAGAATTGAAGATGATGATGAAAAACGAGTTATTTTAAATGATTTCCACCTGTTACCCACCAGTGGCCATGCGGGGGTAAGCAGGATGCTCAATAACATTAAAAAGCGATATTTTTGGAGAGGAATAACTAATGATGTTATAGAATACGTCAAAAAATGTAAGGATTGTCAATTAAATAAGTTTTCTAATAGTAATATTAAGCAGCCTATGGTTATTACAACCACGGCAAGTTCATCCTTTGAACGAATTAGTTTAGATTTAATGGGTCCCTTAGAATTAGATGATTATAATTTTAAGTATATCTTGACGATACAATGCGACTTAACTAAGTTTGTAGAGGCATACATACATACATACATACATACATAGACTCACGCCTGTTTCCCAGAGGGGTAGGCAGAGACAACGGATTTCCATTTGTCACGATCTTTGCATACTTCTTTTGCCTCGATTACTGACATTATATTCTTCATACATGCTCGCCGGTTTAGGGTACTTCTGACCTGCCCTTTCTTGAGAACATCTCCAATTTGGTCAGAGAATGTTCGACGTGGTCTTCCCCTTCCGGTTGTCCCATTCACACAGGCCAGGTATACTTCTTTTGTCAATCTTCTTTCATTCATCCTTTCTAAATGGCCAAACCATCTCAGCATGCCTTTTTCAATCTTTGTGACTACATCCTCTTTCACACCACAACGCTCTCTTACATCAGTATTTCGAATTCTGTCTCTCAAAGTCACACCACACATACTTCTCAGAGCTCTCATTTCCACTGCATTTATTTTACTTTCATTCTTTTTCTGCCATACCCAACTTTCACTTCCATACATTAAAGTTGGCACTAACACTCCATCGTGCACGGCTAGTCGAGCCTTCTTTGATACTTGCCGGCTACTCATAAAGGCGTGTAGTGCCCCATTCACTCTATTCCCCGCATTTACTCTTCTAACAATATCTTTTTCATATTTCCCATCTCTCGTAAACAAAGTTCCCAAATATACAAACTCATTCACCTGTTCGACTTTCTCTCCTCCAATCACAATATCACACGTTGTCGTGTATTCATCCCTCTCAAATACCATTACTTTCGTCTTACCTACATTCATTTTCATCCCTTTCCTTTCAAAAGCTTCATGCATATTTGTTACCATCACCTGCAACTCGTCCGCAGATGATGCAAGTAGAACTTGATCATCAGCGTACAGCAGACATTTGATGAGTAACTCATTCATCCTTACACCGCATTCACTTTCTTTCAAATCTTTTAAACAGCTATCCATGAATAGGTTAAACAACCACGGTGACGCTACACATCCCTGTCTAACACCCTTTTGGATGCTAAACCACTCGGTGTATGACCCGTTAATCCTCACGCAAGCTCTGGAATCCCTATAAAGAGATTTTAGTGCTTGAACAAGGTTGTCGTTCAACCCATACATGGACAGTACCGACCATAGTTCACTCCTCAACACTCTATCGTAGGCCTTTTCTAAGTCTACGAAGGCACAGTAAACCTTTTGGTTTTTGCCCAAAAACTTCTCTACTATGCTTCGCAGAGAAAAGACCTGATCCGTGCATCCCATTCCTTTCCGAAAACCTGCCTGTGCATCCCATATTTTCGCATCGGTTTCTTTCACAACTCTTTCAACCAATACTTTTGCATACAACTTACCAACGACGCTGAGTAGACTAATGCCCCTATAGTTTTTACAGTCTTGCCGTGAGCCTTTCCCTTTGTAAAGAGGTACGATGATAGCCTTGCACCAATCACTTGGCACTTGGCCGGTGGTATAGCATAAATTGAATAGGCTGCACAGCTGACTCGCTATGACGCCATGTCCAGCCTTCAGCATCTCGGAAGTTATCCTGTCATACCCTGGTGACTTACCTGATTTCATACCCTTAATAGCTTTCACAATCTCATCCATACCAATGTCATCTTTACATTTGTTCTTGTCTATACTTAGTGAACTACGTTCACTCTCTGTTACACCTCTTTCATACAAACTTTCAAAATACTCCTTCCAACGTTTTAACACGCATTCTTCCCCTTTCACTATATTTCCATCTTGGTCTCGTATGGATTTCAGTTCTGAGGTTTGAGTTATGCCTCTTACTGATCTAACGGATTTCCAGAAAAACTTAATGTTCGTCTGAAAATCCTTAGACAACCTTCTATCAA
This sequence comes from Pseudoips prasinana, assembly GCA_951640165.1. Lineage (NCBI taxonomy): Eukaryota > Metazoa > Arthropoda > Insecta > Lepidoptera > Nolidae > Pseudoips > Pseudoips prasinana. Next base: position 16,499,935 of record OX621254.1, read on the forward strand.
AATTATCCTTTTGTTCATTTTTCTTTTCATTCACCACATCCTTTACAATTCCTTTCATTTTCCTATAATCATTCCAGGCCCTTTCTATATCCTCATTGTAGAGGCATATCCCTTACAAACCAAGGAGGCTAGTGTACTTGCTAGGGAATTTGTAAATAACTTTATATTGAGATATGGTATACCTAGGGAAATAATTACAGATAAAGGCACTGAATTTATGTCTCAAGTCTTTACTGAAATTTGCACATTACTACATATAAATAAATTAAATTCTACGCCCTACCATCATGAAACCATTGGTTCTTTAGAAAATAGTCATAAAAATTTAGGTGCTTTTCTCAGGATTCAATGTGGTAATAATAGAACACATTGGAGTAGTTGGATACCTTATTGGTGTTTCTCCTACAATACCACAGTTCATTGTGAAACTAACTATACACCATTCGAGCTTGTATTTGGAAAACAATGTAATTTGCCAAGTAATCTTAACAAGTATATTGAACCTTTATATAATTATGAAAATTACCCATTAGAATTTAAATATAGGTTACAGCGTGCACAATCAGATGCGCGACAAAATCTTTTGAATAGTAAACAAAAACGTAAATTATTATTTGATAAAAACTTAAATCCTATTAAATACAGAAAAGGTGATTTATTGTTATTAAAAAATCAAGTTGGTGATAAATTAGATCATATTTATAATGGACCTTTTGAAGTAGTAGAAGACTTAGACTCCAATGTTAAAATTTTAAAGAATAATAAAGAATACATAATTCATAAAAATAATACTAAATTGTTTAATGACTAAGTGTCATAAATATTATTATTATAAAAAAAAAAATGTATTGTTTGTCAACAGCTATCTTTTAGTGCTATCCATTTTTTTTTTCTTTATGGGGGAGGTGAGATGTGAACTTTTTAAGGGGAGATGTGATGTATGAATTAATACTTTTACTGTAACAATTTAACGCTAGCTGCGACATAAATCGAGTCGCATTAAAGGATAGCTGAGTAAGGATTTTTGTACTTATAAATAAGTGTGCATTCAATAAAGAGTGCTTCTTTTTTTTTACTTTACTCGACACGAAACAATGAAGTTATATTTCTAATCTCCACATATTACACATATTACAATAGTTCACGCCAGTATACACCTCGTCGTCAGTTTCAAAATAACTTTATTAAATTTAATAGCAATCTAAATAGATCGAATAATTGGCAAAGTAAAAATTTTACTCTACGTAAATTTAATGAGTTACACTCAAAGCCTTTTCGCAATGGCTCACGTGTAACAGAACCTCGGCCTCGGTTTTCGCGTATTTAGCATACCCAGAGAGACATATCGGAAAACAATGGCTATGCGCGTGATTCAGAGTTTTTTCGTTCCAAAAGTAATTAAGCAATATGTTTTAAATTTCGATAATTATAATGTAATTAGGTGTCACTTAGACGGCAACATAGATATTAATTTGTTAGTCGACAGCGGTGCTAGCTTATGCGTAATTAAATACGAATGGTTAGAAAGATATAATAGTAACTATATTAACCAAATATATAAGGAGCAAGTATACATAAAGGGCATTAGTGGAAATTTAATGTCCGAAGGTTATATCTTATTAAAGTTAGAAATAAGTGGAATAAGTTTTATTGTTAAGTTTTACGTTTTTAAACAGTTAGAATGCGCTGCTCTCTTTATTGAATGCTACTCTTTATTGAATGCACATTTATAAATAAGTGTGCATTCAATAAAGAGTTCTTTTTTATTTTTACTTTACTCGACACGAAACAATGAAGTTATATTTCTAATCTCCACATATTACAAAGGATGCAGTATCTACGTGGAATATTTAAGCAGCACCATGTTATAAAGTAACTTAAAACTACAGAATATCTGCTTGAGCTCCACATAACTTAAGTTATTTGGTACATAACTTGAGTTTAAGAATTCATACTTAAGAATACCCTGCCCTGGTATTCCAACTATTCAGCATTTTCATTACCACTTAAAACTATCCCTAGATATGGTTGTCTATTATACAAGGTTCACTTACTTTCCTCTCGCCTCGTCCAGATACAACTCAGCACTACGTCGGTCCCTCGGGTTCCTCTCCGTCATGGAATGTAGCAAGATCTTAAGTTGAGGCTCATCAGTGCTGACCGTCATGGTGGGAGGTCGGTCTTCTCCGTTACGGTACGCCAGCAGACCAGGCAAGTCCAACGCCGGAGTTCCGTCGTTCCACAACTCTAAGAGAGCACAACTGTAGAAAAAGTAGATATTAAAACAACTTTCACGCCGGAGGTCGTGGGTTTGATTCCCACCCTGATTGCCTCGTTGGTCTAGCGGTTGTGTGTTCAACCACAGATAATGAGGTCCTGGGTTCAAATTCCGGCTCGGAACTAAAAGTGATATTTCCGTAAAGAAAATTTCTCAGTATCAGCCCCAAAATCTGGTATTTAGCAGTATAAAGCCGTTGGTCCTGTACCTGACCTGCTACCGGTCATGTCACTAGTTGTCCCATCGGATCCCATGATAGTGATGGAAAGGAAAATGCCCCTGCTCAGTTGGCTAGTCTTCATTTAGACAGGCCGCCGTGGCCGAAATTCGGCATAGAGGGCTTTATTATTATTACGACCTTTGTGAAAGAGATAAATAAATACATTATTATGATGTGTTTACGTGTTTATTTTTCTCAGACAAGGTCTGGTATTTCAAAATCACGCGGGTTTAACCAAGGGTGATTTTGTTAAGAAGTAAGGTACGGAGTGGCTAATGAACCTGGTCATGGGATCCTAACTGTAAAAAAATTCTCACTATCCGACAAGTATTTAAAATCGCAGCTTTTTGAAGAGTTAGATAGGTATAGGGCGAGAGATCAAGTGTCTTTAGACTATAAAATAATTGTCTAGGTATAAGACCTGTGGTGGAAATAACTATCGGCGCTATAGTAACTTTATTCATTTTCCAAACTCTTCTAATTTCTTCTTGCAATTCTGTATAGTTTCAAATTTGTTCACTGATTGTTGTCTGTATGTTATTTGTATTCGGGACTGCTATATCAATAATGAACGTATGTTTATTACGCTTGTCTACTAGTGTTATATCAGGTCTGTTATTGTAAATGGTATGATCTGTAATAATAGTTCAGTCGTAATATAATTTATAGATTTCATTTTCTAAGAAAGCTTCAGGTGAGTATTTCTAATATGGAGTTGAATGTAAGTTTAGTTTCAGTCCGTACTTAGAAGCCAATTTCTGGTGTATTATATTTACTAACTGATTGTGTCTGTATGTGTAATCATTTTGAGTAAGTGTAACGCATGCTCCAGTTATATGTTGTATGGTTTCGGGTTTACTGTGGCATTTTCTGCATAAGTCATTGGCCAAAGAACGATCTTTTATTATATTTTTTCTAAAGTTTTTTGTGTTTATAACCTGGTCTTGTATAGCAATGTGTTTATAACCTGGTCTTGTATAGCAATTATTATTATTATTACCACAGTTGGAATTGCAATTAACGGGTATTGGATGTTTAGTGGGAATTTAGATTGCACCATGCTTCAAGGATTACGTGAAGAGTTTAGGCTTACCCAGCAGAAAAGATATCCATACTAGGCAGTAGTTCACCGACTTTGCATGGTGACTCGCTCAGCAACAAACCACCCATTCTGTCATCTCCCTGTAAATTTACAACACCGCCTTAAAAATACAGGGGCATAATTTTGCGCAGCTGTAGTTAGTTTCAGAACACTACCTTAATATTAAAACATGTTTTTCAGAGGTATATTAAAGAATTTGGGCCATTCAAAACTGTGTGGTTAGAAACTACCGAATACAGAAATCGCTTGTTTCTAACCACACAGTTATTTTATATTACCTAAGTGTATTTTTATTTATTTATTTAGCCTGTTAAACTGGGTGCGAGATTTAATATTTATGGCTGTATCTTTTGGTTGGTTCGGCTATAGGATGTCTCTCAACACAGTATGCCTGGCAAAGGCCTCCTCAAGTAGTTTCCATTGCTTCCTGTCAAGAGCATCTCTCTTCCATTTGGGTCCCGCAGTAAATTTCAGCTCATCTTCCCAGCACATTAGTTGTAGTCCTCAACTTCTCTTGGATACCAACCACTAGGTGTATAAGTTTTATAAAATGATATATTTTTTCAACAATCTGACCGTGTTAAAGCGCTTTTGTATCAAGAAAACCAGCAATTTCTTCACAGGAATCTTCGTTAGTAATTATTGTAAATCCCTATTCTAACTACACTGGAAACTCTTAACCTAACCTAACTACACCCTAAAGTCCTAACCTAGCTTCATGGCGCAACAACGGCATTCCACTACAGCAAACAGCATCAGCCTTTCACTTGGATAAATGACCTTAATTAATGCGTGCCACATATGGTTTTGAAACTCACCCCAGGTCTGTTATGCGGGTCGGGAGCTCTAACAAATCTCTCCGGCGCGACATAGCATAGTCTTCTCCGAGAGGTATCGAAGAAGTAGCTAAAGTCAGCAGGATTGTCGTCGGGCAAGAACGTTGGCTTGAAGGACGCGATGTCAGTCAGGAGTACCCATAGCCAGGAGGTTACCATTATATTCTCCAGCTGGAAAAAACATTATTTGAATTATTTGCATAGACAAGCTTTCCAATTGACTTGACAATATAAATTAAAGCGAATCCGTCGTTTCTGTACATTTTAAGGGCTATGGTTACGTGTTTTGTCTTGTGTGTAAATTGACTAAAGAAAATGCATATCCAAGATTTCGTAGTAAGTTTACAGTGATTTGGTACTTTAAATCTCTACTTATTCCAATCGATGCTTATTACACTGTACTTGAAATTTTGTTTAACATCAAACAAATAGGACAAATTATTCTCTCTAACATTTTAGGTAAACTTGAAAACTTGTTTTATCATAGCTCAGCTTTTGCTAGAACATATGAGATTCAAAGTAATCCAATATATTATCCTAGTAGAGTGACGTATGGAAAAAAGGAACATAGGTATACAATACTAGAGTTCATTAATTTTTTTTAATCTCAGATGGCGACAAACGAGCAAGTGGGTCACCTGATGGTAAGTGATCAGCGCCGCCCATGGACACTCGCAACACCCGAGGAGACGCGGGTGCGTTGCCGGCCTTTAAAATTTTTATTGATTTTTATTAAGGAATGTCTTCTGTAAGGTGGAAGAACTTCCCCAGTCGGGCTGCTCTTTGAGCGAATGAACGCTATGCCCTACCTCTCTTATAATTATAATTTCATAATTTGACAAAATTAGAGCGATTCCCCAGCGATAATTGTGTGCCACTGTTGTTTCTGGCTTACAGGAGTTGCAGCGGTGGGTAAGAGGTAGGGACTTCTTCCAGTATAAAAAAATAAATCCGATTAAGTTAAAAACAAAAATATGTAATAATGAAGATTTATATAAATACTATATTTATGTCTATTCTATTCCTTTAAAATGCTATAAATATTCATATTGACGACCGTAAATAATAAGGACGTACTCACTTTAATATCACCATGACATATGCCAAGCTTGTGCATCCGGTGCAAAGCATATAACACTTGAAAGGTGATCCACTTCTTTTCCAGCACAGTCAGGAACGGTCGAGTGGACATGCGGTCATACACACTGCATTTGCAGTATTCTCGCATTAGTAGGCCTGCTTTATCTGTAAGCTAAATTGAAAACGATACCAATTGTAAAAAGCGATGGATTATTATTATGTGTTACGCCTAAAGTAATGAAAAGGAATTGAGTTATATGAAATTAAATGAATTCACTGTTCGTTTTTTTATGTGTGATTTTTTTATTTATTTATTTAGACTTGCCAACATTTGTTTACACTGTTACATCCACTTAAAACTACTTATATAAAAAATAAACTAAATGCAACAAATAATTACAGGCAAATACATCATGTATAGTTACGTACGACACTGCATCTATGCTTAAAACTAAATTAAACATTACTGAGGTTTGGTTCTATAATACTTTAAGAGTGTAGATCGGAACCTGCTAAGAGAGTCAGCGTGGATATCGACAAGGTCACTGATCTCATTTGCTAATCTAGAAAGCCTGGCAATCGGGGAGTTTGATCCTGAAACCGTTCTACGAAGAGGTGGGTGAAAGGGAGTAATGCGGTTGCGAGGATATCTGGCTGGAGCGCGAATTTTAATCTTGTGTAGTAATTGCGGACAGCTAAACGTATTGTGTAATATTTTATGCATAAATATAATATCATTTAGGTCTCTGCGATCTGAAAGAGAGTACATTTTAAATTCTTTTAGTTTATCCTTGTACGGAGCTCGTTTTTTTGTTTTCGGGAGGTTATTTGATAGATGCCACGTGAATCTTTTTTGTATGTGATACAGTTCATATTGTTAATGAACTGAATTAGAAAATATTTTTTTAGTCCTAAATCTATATTCTTGATGACTTACGCCAAGATAAGGCAGACACAATTATTCAGCTACCGTGTTGTTTGTCATTTAAGGATTTCTTAAAATTTTGTTACATAATATTGTATTAGACTATATTTATATACTATACTGCATTGCGATGTTGACAAGTAAAGTGTATGTTAAACCCAAGTGCTAAATACATTTAATAATTTAATCATTCTCTCTTTGGTTGCAGGCATTTACCAATAGGAGGTTGCCATGCCACATTTGATCTTACATAACTCCTCAGTTCATTGATTCCTCAGAGTGGAAATTCCTTTACACCTTACTTTTTTTACATTTTACTGTTTGGTGCATAGTAAAAAGTTTCCTGTGAAACTTAAGGTGGTAGACGACCATTCATCCAGGTGGATGGTATTTCCACTTCTGGCGAGAGGGTATTTGGCGGAACGTGGCGGTAGGTATAAGTTCGAACAATTCCTCAGAAACCTCCTGTGATAAACGTTGTTAATCCCTCATAGAAATTCCACGTCTCTGTGGAGGATCAAGATCAAACAGTGGGAACCCCGTCGCCAACAACGCGACGATTCAAATTGCGCAATTCCTTCCTTCCTTTAAATATATTGTAAGTCATAAAATCAAGTAAATTTTTACTTACAATAACTCTCTGAAATGGTAGACAGTTAAATGCAGAAGCTAGCTGCTCTTTTATCTTGAGTATCCTCTCCTTATGCTCAGCTAGTGGCAGTGATGGGTCATGAACTGCAAATACTTTTACCACAACAAGGCCTTCACGGGACCGAGCACGGGCCACCTTCAAAAATCTTGTAGAGCCAAGGCTGAAATTGAAAGATTTAATAAGAAATTAGTAGTTAAATACTAATAAACAGCTCTATCGTAGTAGCAGTTGTTAGCCATACAGAGAAGAGCATCGCCAATTGCCCTGTGGATGGGGGACTGTAATAGTGGTTTAATTTCTAAGCATCTCTGTTCTTTGAAGAGCATTATAGGTTGCCAGACCAGGCTGTATTCATTGTTAAGCCAGGTTAGAGGCCAACTCAGCAGTATTGACAAGGGTAGGGAAACCACTGGTAAAACAAATACTTGATTTATTATTCTTATGGGCAGTAGTTACCTTAGTGTCAGAGTTGTGCAAGCTGCCCTGTAGGCATTTGAAATGACTTAATGGCTGTCATTAACAACAGGAACAACTGGAGCATGGAAACTCAGAAATTAAAAACACTTTGGCACATGATCTCACTAATCACTAACAGATAGAAAACGGAACAGACAAATAAATAATAGTAATGCTGCTTATATCAATATCCAAACTGCTGCTGTTGTGCATCTGCAGTGTGCCTCTCACATTGTATCATTATGTAAGGAAACCTGTGGTAAAGAACTTTCTGATTCTTTTCATTTCAATCTCATTAGGTCCAGTAATCAAATAATACAACCATTTTTATTGTTATGTTTTGTCATATTACAGAAAAACTAGATGCAATATAACAAAAAAAAAACATGTTGTAGACTTTTAATTTAATTTTAGACTGTAATAATTAGAAAAGGAATAATGCTATCATCATTGGTCACTCACTTAAATAGAAAGTATGTGAACTAAAGACTCCTCTTTTGCTTAACTAACAAAGGTCATGGCCCATAATCTGACCCGGTTCAAAAATGTTTTTGTACAAAAACGAAAATAATGGTAAATAATGCAGGCATAACCCACTGTTCATTATATGTAAAAAGAAAAAAATAATTCAATGGAGAGATCTTGCAGTAGACCGATCAAAATTGGATAATAATTAGCTGCACCAGCGGTTTCGCCCGTCTCTAAATTATTTTATCCCATGGAAAAATGTCACTGGGATAAAAAGTTTACTATGTCCGTCTACAAATCTAATATGTAGGTATATACGATATACTTTTTTGTCTATTCATAGGAATTTGACATGACATGATAGATAAAAAATAATTAAATAATGTATTTTCTTAATCTATGCTATGCACCTAAGGTATTAAACAAATACTCATTCTTTATATGTATACTACGGGGCAAGCAATTTAACCAAAATTGGTTCAGTAGTTAAGACTAGAAAATTAAACAAGCAGACTTACTTTGCCATTGTTTTGTTAAATAAAAATATCATCGTGACACTTAATAAGCAAACTCGTTCGGTCAGGTAATAAATAACACGTATATTGCTGTCTCGGTCTCACCCGAGCTTTGTTGCGGTGGCGCAATAATACAATGTATTATATTTTATTTCATGATCCCCATCGGCCACAGTAATGCACCACTTACCATATAATATATAATCATTTGTCTTTGATTCCCCCCATATTTCATTTCTGTACGCCGTAGGTATATTTTTCATACTAAATGGGCCATTACCTTTACTTACTATATTTGTATATAATAAAAATTCACATAATAGAAAATTGAGTTATATTACTATAGTAACACCGTGATATATTCATGTTATTTATTACATTACTATACCAAAAAAATTCCATCAACATTTTTTTATTTTAAAATCAATTTTGGCAACAACATAACTATGTGTGACAAAATGCAGATAAAAACATGATTTATTCTTCTTCTTTTTATAAATGGCAATTAGTGCTGATGTCGACAATTCTGCCAATGTCAGATTGATTTATTGTATATCAATTATATTTCATAGCTCACTGTGGCAGAGTAGCTCAGCTGCACCAAATTGCACAATGAAAAATCAAGATCTCTTTTCATATTATTGTAACATACACTGAGTTACACATTCTAATAAAAAATTGCAGAAATTCTGAATGTTAACAATACAAATTTGAACTGTATTACTGTAAACATACTACAATAACATACTACATTACACTACATTTCATTTAATGAAATTTCATATATTATAAATATCTCCTGCAAGTTTTTTTTTGTTTGGTAGCATACCTTAGACTTGGTGTAATAGTGCAGAGCACAACATAACTACTGCTTTTTTTTTATTTTGAAACATGTTGTTTACAGTTACCCTAGGAGGCTTTCACTGCTTCACCGGACAACACCAGATGATTTATGTTGTTTATCAACTATGCTTTATGATAGAACAGCAGATTGACTACCCCGGATAGCACAAAAATATGAAGATTTACAATCTATTAGTAATATTGGCAATTATTGTACCAGAGTATTACAATCTAGGTATTTAAAAATTAACAGAAATTCTGCTTGTGTTTTATTTTTCAAATATTTACTACAGTAAGGCCAACATTGTAAGTCACAACAAAAATAAAAGTGTGCATGGTACACTTTTACCATACCTTCAAATAATTAGCAGGTTTACTATAATTGACTATTGAACAACCCCGAAAGGGTTAAAGCTCAAAAATTGCATACAAAAATTAGAAAATTAATTTAAATATAAAATTCTAATTAAACCCATATGCAAGTCAACATTAAGCCTACTTTAGTCAATGGATTAGCAACAGGGTAGAACTATAGTTCCAAAATAAATGGGTAACTTTTCCGTTCTTAAAATTAATTTAACTATTGTTTTTAAATGAGAGATTGCTCTAAGTTTAGAACCACTTCCATATAAAGCATTTTACTTTTATTTTGAACTTTTATACATTTCTGAATAGGCCAAATGATGCTAAATAAGTCGTTAATATAATCTGTGTAATGCCAAATATACTCACCTCTGATCAAACAACAGATCTACATGATCAATAAGGTAATGCTCCACGGGATATATCTGTGACGGAGCAACACCCACCAGCTGATTCCCCATTGTTGAATGAAGAAATTAACAACAAACTACGATTAACACATCCCTCTCTCATGTAATCTAATTTTATTTATACACTATTGTTATAAAATCTTCTATGAACACTGCTGAAATATTATTACTTTGACTGTAAAAAGGAATTACGATTTATTAATATTAAATAAATAAAGAAAAAGCATTCGCAATTCACCAAAACAAAGCAAATTTGCAATTTTGGCTGATTATTGTGACAAACAAGTGTAATTGACATTGACAGTGAGTTGGCAAGTGTTTTTTACGCTCCGTTTTAAGTTTCATAAAAACGACAAAAAATTCACGAAATATTAGGTAACAATTATATTATAATTATTGTTATCGATTCTACTAGGATTTCACAATGATTTTGATTTCTTAAAATTGTCACGTTTCATTGTAGAAGAACGGAAATAAAAGAACAGAATCTTCTCCACTCATATAATGATTCTCCCTTCGTGCTTCTCAAGAACTCTCCATTAGCTTATCTTTTTTTTTTGGCCGATTTCCTTTTAATTATATAAATTTCTGTTCGAATAAGGATGTAAATTATGTGTAGTTACATTTGTTTAAAATAAACACAATAAAATTAAAAAATATAATATATCCAATAAAGAAAGGATAAAATAATATTTACAATATTATCAGAACTTTTTTATCTATCAAAATCATAGAGTAAAATGACAACACAACTCATCAAATCCGCTGTCAACGGACTCTATGGTTTCTCTCTCCTTCAACAAACAAGCATTCCACCCATTTTCATTGAATTTGATATCTTTTGCCAATAATACTTCAAAGAGATGTCTTCTAAAAGTGAAAAAGATCGAGCCAAACAGATTCAGGATAGATGCCAGAACATATTGATGCAGATGTTGAAGGATGAGGACAATAAATATTGTGTTGACTGCGATGCCAAAGGTACGCAATTTTTTCTTTTTTTAATTACCCTTTTTCTTATATTTCTGTCTTATTCAAGGTGTATTTGAGTGACAAAAAGTTTCAACAGATATTTCTAATTCCGATATAACAGTTTTATAAGGGCAGTAGAGGTCCTTGAACTAATTTTTTAAACATCAAAATTATTCAAATGAGTCATGTTATCTCTAAATAACTGTCTGGCTAACGTATCATAAGTCATTTAATGTACATTGCTTGATATCCTCTCGTGGTCAGCATTGTCAATATACAATAAATCACTTAATACCTGTATACCACACTTGAAATATTTTATTTGCCTGGTGAAATGAATTCCGAAGTATTTCGCGCAAAATTCTTGCATTCACCTTGAATAACAAACGTATGTTATATACCCATATGTTAATGAATATTGCAACATTGCATTTTGTCCTGCAATCAAGGAAAAAATATACCAAACTTGTCATAACTATTAACTTGTGTCCAGTATAATCAATTTAATTATTTGGCTTGTCAGTTTTGCAATCATATTTCAATATAATAAAAATAAATCTGTACCTTCAGTGAAAAGTGATACATCTCGGCCTAGATCGGTTCTCATATTCACTGATTAAACTTCTTAAAAAAAAATTAGCTAAATTTCAATCTTATCCCCGTTATTATAAGATTGAAATTGAGCGAGTTGTTTTTGTGAGTAGTGATATAAGTAAGCATTTATTTCTGGATTTTTTTGTGTAAAAAAATACTTTTTCATTCGTATCAAAGTGTACTGAACCCATACTAATATTTCTAAAATGTATTTTAATACGACTCAAGATACCACATCTTACGCGACTCAAAAGTTTTTACTTCAATTAGTACAAAGTTATATAAATCGAATCCTATCATAATACATTAAAAAATAGACACAATGCAGTTTAGTGCAAAGTGGTACATTTGTACATAAACCATAAAAATACAAAATTATTTTCATAAAAAGAAGTGACTAATGATACAACTGCAAATCAATCAATTTACACGTAATTTACCTAGCTAACTTTGATGTGATTATAAATTGAATACATATTATATTAATATAAACTTACGGAACATAGAACATAGATTTATGTGAAAAATGATACTTTTATAGTAGAATCAAAACTATCGCCAAATTTTAGAACTGAATTAGCGGAAAAATACGTAAAAAGTGATTTAAGTTCGCGCAGCTCTTACGCACCCCGTCCCGCACCTCTTAGCGGGGGGTATGGAAAGGGCGCAGGAGACGCGTGATTGTCAGTCTCGTACGTGCGATTAGAGAGGTGCGTCGTGCGTTACACCACAGGACAATGACGCGTAAGGTAAGACTTGTATTATTTTACACGAATTACGTAACATTTTTGTTATTGAAATGTTTACAAGGAACATGTATTTTATATTGATTTTAATAACGCAATTTTGTCATAAAATGTAGAGTATTTTATCATAGTACCTATTGTCAAACAGTCTTTATAATAATAATAAATAGGCAGTCTATCAATGAGTTTTAAATCGTTTTTATAAATTAATGTAGACTGGGTAGGTATTTTAGTGTAGGGATAGAGCAAATTATTGTTTTTTTTTCCATTGTGAGCATTTGCGTAGCTTCTTGGTGTGAATCACATTTTATTGCACCTATAGGTAATCATTTATTGTACACACGGCTACGCATCAAGTTATACAAATCGGACAAATTTATTTAATGCAGTTTATACCTAATTTTGTTTGGAACTCGAGGCACCGATTTTATTTTTAGTTTTTGAAGTCGGTTACTTTAACTTAAAGCAGTTTCTTTATTTTGAAACATACATTTTGTCTGAACTGCATAACAGTAATGTTAACTTTTTATCTGCTCGTCTTTCTTTTAATGGTAGTAATTTTATAATATTAATTTTGCACTGTTATTTTTTTAGAGTCCATAATGAAAAAACGAATAGATAAGATTATGGAAGGCCTTCACCTAAGGAGGGATGTAATAAATACGAGAAATGAACAAATAATAAATGACGAAGAATCTAATCAGCCCAGAGAGAACATAGAAATAGAAATCGGTGAAAAAAATACTCTAGAAATAGTGGATCAATATGAAGAAGAAAACGCACTAAAAAAAGACGATCAATATAAAGAAAATATTAGCAATGAATCACAGGGCAAGGAAACTGTACTATCGCCTGGATTTCTTGATTTCAGCTCCGGGAGTAGTGATGATTATATACCAAACAGTGAAAGCGACTCAACTGAAACTAGCACGTCGACTAGTAGACCAAAGAAAAGGTGTAAAAGATCAAATAATCTTATAATTGCTGAAAGCTCTGATGACACAGATATCTCCATCACAGAGCCAGAGCCTGGATGCTCAAATTCAAATAAAAAGCAACGAAAATCGTTAAAGGAAAGAAGAGCAGAGAGAGAGTCCCGATTAATTTTACGCAATGCAGGCAAGAGTTATGTTACAAAACTGGGTAAAATGAAGCCTGGAAGAAACTTGGCTCCACTAACGGAGTGTCGCATGAAATGCAGAAGTCGTATATCTGAGGACATAAGAGAATTTATTTTTAAGGAGTACTGGGCTTTGGGTTCGTACGATGAAAGAGCTAAGTATACTGAACGCTTTATTAAAATTAATAATAAAAAAACTCATACAATCGGAAGCAAACTAAAACGAGAATACACTAATACATATAAAATTGTTTATTTTAATGAGGATTATAAGATTTGTAAAGGTTGTCTTTTAAAAACTCTTGGTGAGAGTAATCGCTTTCTTCAGACCGTGAGTGAAAAAATAAAAAAATTTGGTCGTGTGACGAAAAGTGAAAGGGGGCGTGCTGCCAGTTACAGAAAAATCTCTAACGAGCGACTAGAACTCGTGAAACAGCATATCAATAAATTCCCGGCATACGAAAGCCATTACTCTCGATCCAAGACTTCTAAAAAGTACCTTAGCTCTGACCTATCCCTCAATACTATGTATCAGCTTTATTGTAAAGAAAATAGTAACCCTGTCTGTAAAACTGTATATGCCAAAGTTTTTAAAGATATGAACCTATCATTTAAGAAACCTAGTGTAGATACATGCAATAAATGTAACTTGTTACAAAATAAGCTGCAATATTTACAAGATGCTGAAGAAATAGGACAAGTACAGGAGCAACTGAGACTACATCAGGAAAGCTACGAAAGTGCTTACAATGAAAAACGCAAAGATAAGGCTTTGGCTAAAACTAATTCTGATTTTTGTGTAATTGCATTTGATTTACAACAATGTTTGCCTACTCCAATGCTGAATACTCAGTCAGCATTTTATAAAAGACAGTTATGGGTCTATAACCTAACAATCCACGATTTTATGTCTGATAACGCATATTGCTACATGTGGCCAGAATGTAGTGGTGGTAGAGGCGCCAATCAAATAGCTTCATGCTTATACGACTTTATCACTGTGAGACTTCCGTTGCTTCACCCAAATGCTAAAACCTTAATCATGTATTCAGATTCATGTTCGGGACAAAACAAAAATTCTATTGTTTGCACAGCCTTATTATTTGCAATAAAAGACTCGCCTCAACTTTTGAACATTGAACAGAAATTTCTCGTGCCCGGCCATACGCACATGGAAGTTGATAGTGACCATGCGCTGATTGAAAGAGCAAAAAAACGAACTTCAATGAATATTCATCACCCACGTGATTGGTGTCAATTGGTAAGGACTGCATCGACTAGAACTAATAAATTTTCGGTAATTGAAATGGCGGTAACAGATTTTTATGATTTTGCACTATTTTCAAAAAATAATTTTACTGTAAAAAAGACTAATTCTACTGGTGAAAAGTTTGTATGGTCGAATGTACGAGTTATTAAATTTAGTAAAGAAAAATTTCCTGTTTTTGAATATAAAGAAAGTTACGAAGGTGATGACTATTCAATGATGTCTTACAACAAAAAGAATAAAAACTACAGTTTAGTTAGTATCAATGCAGTACAAAAATGTTACAATGGACCGGTCCCTATAAGCGTTTTGAAGAAAAGAGATTTAATATCACTGTTAGAATACATTGACCCAAGTGTTCACAATTTTTATCATGATCTGATAACCAACTCAAATATGCGTGACGTAGATCCTGATATTGATTCTGATAATGAATAGTTGATAGATGTTTCAACACATTTGTTATTTGATTTTTGAGACAACTGATTTGATGCTGTGATAATCAAGATTTACCCTCCTTACTAATAAACGCGAAATAAAGTTACACCAACTCTAATCGGTTAAAAATGTATGTTATTCCGGAGATCATCCTAGTTGTAACTTAACGCCGTGTTTATTAGTAAGAGGGTAATGCTATAAGTTTAAAAGTTATGTTTTTTTTATATAGATGTTAAGTACTTTAAAATATATTGTTTTGTGAAAGGGTTAGTTGAAGTGTTTAAATGTATCTATTGTTTAGTTTTTTGAGACTGATTTTTAAGAGTAAAGACTGATTCGAAGAGTTAAAATTAATCAAGATTATCGCTAAGGTTTAAAGTTACGTTCTATTCAAATACATAATATTGTATTGTGTAATGAATAGTTAAAGTGCTATAATTATATCTGTTGTTTTGTTTTTAAAGACTGATTTAATACTAGTTAAGACTGATTCGATACTCTGATAATCAAGATTAAGGCTATAGGTTTAAAAGTTATGTTTTTCTTTATAAGGATATTGTTTTATATCGTGTAGTTAGAGCGCTACAATATAATATTATATCTGTGTTAATTTCTTGAATTCTTTATTAAAGGAACCCTTTTCTAATGTTGGTTTTATTTTATTTTGATATTTACGTAATTTTAACCTTTCTATGACCAATACGTTTGAAAGTATCAGTGACTTGTATCACTAAACGCTTTGAAGTATAAAAATGTATTACGATATATTCTAGCTTGTAGCAATAATCACTAACTAGTTTTAAAAAAATCTTTGGTGTAAAGGGATACAAATGAATATTTTCATACTATTCTTTAATAAAACAAGGAAATAAGATTGCTGACAATTAAATTGATCATATTAGTTTTACGACTTTTGCTTACAATAACTGTTTGCTAGCAAAACAGGGCAAAACGCAAACCTTATAACATTTCACACCAAACGATAACTAAATGTGTAAAATAATGCAATTTGTTTTAGACCTATCTACACAAAAATTAGCAAAGAAAATTATAGTGTACAGTGATACAACTGGCTATTTTCAGTAATAACTTAAATCTCGTGCAAAATAATGAATTCAAACCTAGGTCTAAATAATCTTATTGGTATTATGTACTCGTAACACATACCGTTTTTCATTTTAAAACGTCAGAAACATAATGAGAATTTTTTGAATCTTTAACTTCAAATTACTCAAAACTGTGATTTTTGACTTGTATCACTTTTCACTGATGGTACAGAAATATCTTCAAACAACTAACACACTGCCTTCTGATTGTATACTAGGCAGAGCTTATACTGATATGAAACTCATTACCTAAATATTTAGATAATCCTCCTTTTATAGTCTTCTCAATGGTGATGTTTGATAGATAATTGTCATGTCACAGTTGTCAACAATTTTGGTCAATTAAATTGAAATAAGGCTATGAATCGCCTGAAAACATTGTTATACTGATAAACCTATTTATATATGTCTAAATACATACATACTACTTATAGATAAATTACACCTCATTAAAGAATAAATAATCCTGCTCAACACACTGTAAAAAGAGGGGTGTTATAAGTTTGACGTCATTGTCTGTCTGTTTCTGTGTGTGTCTGTCTGTAGCATTGTAGCTCCCAAATGGATGGACCGATTGTGATGTTGTGTTCTTCATTTGAAAGCTTCCAAAATTATGTTATTATAATTCGATTTGGAGGTTTTCTAACAGTTAGGATTCTATGGCTTGCACTTTATTCTTAAGATTAATATTCAACATACTGCATATGTGGTGCACAGTTCACCTCACTTCTACCTTGGCAATTGCATTTGTTTTTTGTTTGTTTTGAGTCTCATACAGAACAAATGAATGTATCAGCCATAAATTGTTGTTCTGTGTCTTTTGTGTGTGTGCTTGGTGTCCATGAATTATAAATAAATAAAAAAGGTTTTTTTTTCACATAGTCAGAACATGTTTCTAGTAATATACTTAAGTAAGTAAGTATACATACATTTTTATTTCTAGTTACATATAGATATTTAGGTACCTACATGTATTGGTAAAAGATTTAAAATAAAATTTATTTTATAGGTAATAGTAATGATATTTAGCAAGCTTGTATTAAGTTATTGTTTATAAAATTATAAAATTATCAAGACACAGATATAATTATCTAGTGTGTCAAATATAAAAAAATATATTCTAGTATTGTATTGGCAACTAAAACTTAAACTTTAACATAGTTTAATTTTTAAATGTAGTAAGTAATCTGTGAAACAACTTATCCAATGTCAAAATTCTTTGAACATGTAGTGTACACTATTACAAGTAATTGTATCGGGTACAATATTTGAAATTGACATGAGCTTTAAATTATGTAAGTCAGACCAATCTGGTAAGAGTAAGCATGCTGCAGATTAGTAATTATATATAGATCTTCTCTATAATGATCTATTCCTCTAAGTTTTGTCCCATGAGACACTAGGTTCTTGTATCTGATTTTCTTTTTCTTCTTATGTCTTCCACAACTGACAGCAATTCAAGTGTATTACTCAGTATATTTATAATACAATAATGATAATGTAATAATGTCCTCTTGGCCATGATGGCGAGACTCAATGGATCTCAAGTATGTGCAAATGCAGGGGCACTCTCACTATCGCTACGATCGATCAATAAATCAATATATATATCATGCAATCCATTCCAATAGAATGAATAATACATCTGCAGATTTCTTAATCAAAACATCCTAAAATCACTTGGGCCCAATCTGGGATTCAAACCCAGAGGCTCTTCCGGTTAAGTCGCCAAACATCAATTTCTTAAATGGCGTTCAAATAAATAAAGGTTAAAAATGACTTAATCAATCGTTAAATCGGCTTTCATGAGCACATGTGACGTCATAAATGTCAATAATGTCATAAATGTCAGGAATCGATTGTAAATGTTGAAGGCGAATTATCAATTGATTAAGTCATTTTTATCCTTTATTTATTTGAACGCCATTTAAGAAATGGATATTCGGCGACTTAGCTGGTAGAGCCCCAGGACCTCACTATCTGCTGTTGAACACACTACCGCTAGACTGACAAGGCAGAACTAAATACCAATAATTTATAACCCAAATACCTAGTCCATATTTTATTTTCACCTGCATTATGTATCACAGAAGATGCAATAAACATGTAATTAAAGTACACAAAGGAAAAATGAACATTGAACAACCCTTTAAAGGCCACACAAATAGTTGTTCTATGTGAGGATCAAACCCAAAACATGATGATAATAATATCCCGGGACATTATTCACACACGGCCATCTGATCCCAAACTAAGCAGAGCTTGTAGTATGGATAACTGATGATATACTTTTTTTCTTTCGTAACTACAAACTTATATAGATGATATTGAGGCAACCACCTTTACCACAGAGCAATACATGCATGTCATATTTTAGTTTCCTCAAGGCTAAAACCCCCACCAATCTGTATAAATTCATGAGTTTATGATAGCATATAATGTGTAAAAATATAGTTATAAATTGTTGTTGACTAATGTGTGTAAAAATAAAAACTAGGTAATACCCATTTGTAATGTGATAACAGTATGCAATTACAAGAAGATAATGTAACATTATTAGCAAGCTCATATTACAATGGTACAGCATGTAAAACTATGTGTATACATATACCGTGGGAAGAAGCTCAATCTATGCATCAAGACTAGTACCTCCCTCTTACCCACTGTAACTCCTGTGAGCCAAGATCAACAGTGAGTGACACACAATGAAATGACACTGACCAGTGAAACTCCGGTAACTCTATCTATGCATCAAACAACCGGTAGAACATCAATAATAAGAGTTTTGTGCCAATCACACAAGGGAATCTCCCTGCGAACGGGCGGCAGCGTCTCTCTGTGTAGGTACTATGAGCACGATACTGCAACCGCCAACCCGTCCGCCACGCGGGGCGATTATGACATATTTCCCCCATTCTTGGGAAGGCTCATTTATGCTAATCATACAGCCGGGGTCTGGCTGACGGCAAAGAATATCGCCACTCCATTCCACCCCTTCCGGGCGTAGAAGACCCGAGGGAATATCTCCCTGAAAATGGGCAGCAGCATCTCTCTGTGTACTATGAGCACCATACTGCGATCGCCAACCCGTCCGCCAAGCGTGGCGATTATGGCATATTCCTCCCATTCTTGGGGAGGCTCATTTTGTGCTAATCATACAGCTGGCTGACGGCAAAGAACATTGTCACACCTGGTCATCCCGTGTGGGGGGCGCTGGCGCAGTGAGCACCACACTGCGATCGCGAACCCGTCTGCCAAGTGTGGCGATTATTGCACATATGATGGACACTCCATTGTGGAAATAATTTGGGAAGCTTTTGTCTAGCAGTGGACGTCATTCGGCTGTGAGATGATGATGATGATGAATCATTCAGCCGTGTGGTTTCTGGCCCAGAGAGAATAACAGGGCCATGGGTGCCATAAAAGGCCACTAAGGAATACAGTAGGTAGTTGGGTAGCAGCTCCACCTATGTACTAGCTACCACCTAACTGCGTTTGCCATACATGAATTGCTTTTGGGGGTCAATAATAAAACTCCACATGTGACTCTAACTGTACAGCTCTAAATAGTAGCAACTGCTTTTGCTCTGTAAGCAGTGCAACTGGAGAGATTTCTTGTAACTTGACTTTATTGTATGGGCAGGGGTTACTCTAGTGTCAGAGTTGTTTACGCCATGTCACAACCCTCCAGAGCGTAGGCCATGGCATCGTCTGTTGATCCAACAGGTAACGTCAGCATGAAGACGCTCGGAAATTAATTTACTCTGGCGGTCACCCATCTATAGATTGACAGCGTAACTAGGTGCTTTACCTTGGCTATCATTTACGGTGAGAGAAGTTGGCTGTGAACGCCTATGCATTTCAGGTAATTGCTTTCGCATGACAATATATTGGCCATAGGTTTGATTGAGTATGGTTGCTAGAATTCATCACGGGAATAGGGAAGGGTCAGCAATGCATGGTGCTGTGTGTGTCACAGGCATTTTTTTTTTATAACCGTTACCAACTTATGTTCTACATCGACGGTGAAGTGTCAATATCTGCTAACTACTGAAATAAACACACATGAAAATCAACTGTAATATTCACTGATATCAATTACTTTCAAGCTCAAATTCCTGTGTTCAATTTGACGTAGTTAGAAGATATTGACTCTTCATCGTCGACATGTGGATCAGTTGCATTAGTCAGGCAACCAAACAATGGCAAGCAAGGCATAAAGAATTTAGTGATTCATTCTTACTATGTCTGTAGCTATGTGCATCAGCACTCTTTTTGTCATTGAAATCAATTACTTCTCTATTAGTACTGATTGGTTTTGATATGAGAACATTACTACCTACTACTAATAGTGATTGATTGATTCCAAGGTAATTATAGTATACTAGTTGTGCCCGCGTTTTACCCGCGTTAAACTTTATAAATTATGGCCTATGTGTTAATCCATGGTGTCAGCTAACTCCATACCAAATTTCATTAAAATCGCTCCAGACGTGAAGGAGTAAAAAACATACACCCTCACAAACTTTCGGCTTTATAATATTAGTGTGATATAATATCATTCAATAATAGTTCACACAGTAGTAAAACTTTATGCAACTAAATCTAGAAAAGTCATCCTTTTGAGATGATTGAACTAATTGCTTACATAATATCCTGGGATATTTCACACACGGCCCTCGGAACCAAACTAAGCAGAGCTTGTATTATGGAAATCAGAGAACTGATATACTACCTTTCTTTCGTAAATACATATATATAATTACACCTAGACACAAGACAAACAGAGATGTTCGTGCACACAAATATCTGTCCTGGGTGGGAATCGAACCCACGACCAGCAGCGTTAAAGGCAAGCATCTACCAACGCCAACCATAAAGTAATTAAATACTCTCCATTAGATCCAAGTACGTCTTTTCTGTGTGGCTGACGGCATAGAATATCGCCACCGCATCTCATCCCGTGGGGGGCGTAGAAGTCGTCCTGAGGGAATATCTCTCAGAGAACTCCTTTAACCTTAAATGCTTGTTCTCTGAGGCCACGAGAGTCACACCCACATCTGCTACTTGCATTGATAACATAATTACCAACTTTGATGTCTCTGAGAAGTGTTTGGTGGCTGGTGTTCGCTCTGACCATAAATGCCAAATAGTAAAGATAAAAAATGAGATAAATATAAATAAACAAAAAATTAGTTTTAGACCTTTAACAAAATCTAATTTGGGAAAGTTCAGTAACAACCTGGAGAATAGTTTGTGCAATCTATTGCCAAACAAAAGTAACCCTAACGATATGTACACTACATTATTCCACTGTATTTGCAAAGAATTTAATAAAGCTTGTAAAATAAAAAACATAACGGTTGACAGTAATAAGATAAAATTTAGTTCTTGGGCAACTCAAGGCATTAGACTGAGTAGAGATTTTTTATATGAGTTGTATGACAGAAGGTCCTATAACCCTGATGTCAATTTTATTAATTATGTTAGAAATTATTCAAAAAATTTTAAAAAGGTTTGCATTCAAGCTAAATCTTTATATATAAGAGATAAAATTAAAAAATCTGATATTAAAATAAAATCAGCTTGGCAAATAATTAATACTGAAACTGGTAAAAGTAGATCAAGAGATCAAACATTAGTATTGAATATTGGTGATGAACTGGCTTCAGACAAGCTTACTATTGCCAATTTTTTAGCTGCTTTTTTTGCAAATATACCCGTGGATATTACTAAGTGTCTCGCATCATCACCAGATGTGTCTGAACTCTTTTTAAATCAAAGCGTAAAACAAACTGTACCTAACTTTAGTTTTAAATCCGTAACAAGTGATGATATTATAAAAGCTTTTAAGAGTATTAAAAGGAAAGGCACAGAAGATTTGTGGGGACTGTCTGTTAAAGCAATTGAATCAATCATACTAAACATTGCTACAATCCTTGCAGCCATCTTCAATGGCTGTATAAGTGATGGTGTCTTTCCCGATTTAATGAAAATAAGTAAGATAATACCCATTTTCAAGGCAGGTTGTTCAAAAAATGCCACGAATTATAGGCCTATCTCAATACTGCCAGCTTTAAGTAAAATATTTGAAAAGCTGATGCTCAGCCAAATGTTGTCGCACTTTAACGTGAATGAGATATTGCATAACAAGCAGTTCGGGTTTACAAGGCGCCGCTCTACTCAGGATGCAGGTTGCACATTAATTAGGTCAATATTGGAGGCTTGGGAGAGATCACAGGATGCGCTGGGAGTTTTCTGTGATCTCTCTAAGGCTTTCGATTGCGTTGATCATCGTACGCTCATTGTTAAACTGAAGTACTATGGAATATCTGGCACATCTCTTGATCTTGTGATGTCCTATTTATCGGGGCGACAACAGATGGTTTCGATAGGCGGTGTCACTTCGGCACGTCATCCTGTGAAAATGGGGCCCCAGGGTCTATATTGGGCCCATTTTTATTTCTAGTTTATATAAATGATCTCCCTTATCTGGTAGAGAAAGTATCAGAGATAGTTTTGTTCGCTGATGATACGTCGCTCATATTTAAAGTAAATAGAAAGGATAAAGATCTTATTGAGCATAATAAAACACTCAGCTTTATATCAGAATGGTTTTCGGCAAATAATCTCTTGTTAAATGCAGGGAAAACTAAATGCATCAGGTTCTCATTGCCGAATGTGACTCAAATTGTACCAACAGTTGCACTTAATGCGAAAATATAGATTTAGTCCCATCGACCGTATTTTTAGGATTGACACTTGATTCAAAATTGCAATGGGGTCCTCAGATTGAAAAGTTAGCAGGTAAATTAAGTTCGGCTTCCTATGCTGTTTGGAAAATAAGGCAATTGTCAGATGAACAAACTGCTAGATTAGTGTATTTCGCGTACTTTCATAGCATTATGTCGTATGGCATTCTGCTGTGGGGTTCGGCGGCTGACATAGGTACTATTTTTGTATTGCAGAAAAGAGCAGTCAGAGCCATTTATGGTTTAGGCAGTCGCGATTCTTTGCGAAATTTGTTTAAAGAAATAAATATACTTACTGTGCCATCGGAATATATATATCAGAATATAATGTTTGTTAGAAAAAATATTCATAATTATAAAAAGAAAAGTGAACTGCATAATATAAATACTAGGAATAAAAACAAACTAGCCATGCCAGGCTTTAGAGTAAGCAAAACTAATAAATCATTTTTAGGAAATTGTATTAGGTTTTATAACAAGCTTCCTACTCAAATTACTGATCTGCCTGACACAAGTTTTATAACACATATTAAACGTGTACTTATGGCTAGGGGTTATTACACCACTAAAGAGTACATCGATGACAAAGACGTCTGGCTCTCACTTCCTACCTGCACATTGCTCGCTGGAGATCTTGTAGCCATATAGACATGACTGATCTGCTGTGTTACGTGAACTATCTGTAAATGATTGCTATCATATACTTAATTTAAAATTATTGACTCTGTCTCAAAATGAATAATGTTATTGTTTCGAAGTTTTTCTTTTGTATACCTAAATATAATCTAAAATAATAAGCATTCAGACAACCGATCGAGCATATATTGTGTTTGCCTACTAAATAATTACTCTAATTGGACCAAATCCCGTGTTCATGCCCGCTTGAGTATGTTTCGCCGGACCGTCTCAACTGGGTCGTGTTGAAACCGGTAGTAAATGAACCCACTGAGTTTGTTTCGCTGGGTCTTCTCAGTTGGGGCGCATTGGATCCGGTGGTAGCATTAAAGCGCGACCATCGTTATTAACACAAGGTCCGTCATAATAATAATACCTTTAATATAGACAGAACCATTGACAATATGTAGTAAAAATATTAGACTTAAACTAGATAATTAAACATAATCTCTTGACAATAACTTGATACGAGCTAGCTAAATATCATTTCTGTAATAAAATAAAATTTATAAATGTTTTCATACAAGATGTACCTAAATATCTATGTTACTAGAAATAATATCTAATGTATACAACTATATTACTACAAACATGTTCTGACTATTTACAAGCGCTTTTTTAAAGTCTACGTGAATAAAAACCTTTTTTATTATTTATCTGTGTATGATCATCATACTTCGCCAACCCGTCTGCTAAGCGTGACTATGCCTTATCCCTCCAAATAATGGACACAACTCCTTTGTGGATATCTTTTGGGGAGGCCTTTGTCCAGCAGTGGACGTCATTCGGCTGATATGATGATGATTAAACCCAAGTAACTGAAAAGTCATCTATTAGAGATAAGAACTGAAAGTATCGAGCATCAAAATAACTTATTTTCCATTGAGGAAATTGGGCCATAGTCCATCCTAGACGACCTGGACAACGAGATGAAAACTAAACAAAGCTATAAGGAACTCTAGTGATATTGTACACTAGCCGATATAAACACAATTTTCACAAAAAATTATTGAAAATAAATACACTTTTCTCCCACAAACCCGTGTTTACGGTTGGACTGAGGGATCTAGTGGGACTTGCCGACGGAAAGTACAAGTTTTTATTTTGATCTGACCTTTATACATATCCTAGGCTTTTTATTCCTTCAACAGATATTAGGAGCCGCCAGTAAAACAGATCTAAAAACCAAGTACGTTAGAGGGTTACTCTGCCCAGAGTGGTTACTGTAAAACATATCATGAAGGTGTCGATGTTAGGCATTTATATAGCATTCGCTTTACATTCAAGTGCGGGCCGGTCGTCCGATTGAGGATCAGAGGGGATATTTCATCGATACAGATGCAAGCTAAGGTTCGTAGCACATTTGCGGTCGTAATCTCGATCGTCGATACGATATAACAGATGTATTTATTGTTCCTAAATTCCCAAGGAGTAATTCTTTTGTTAATGTACCAACAGTTTTAATAGCTTACATGTGTAGATAATTATCACGTAAAAGTGTAGTCTTTGGTAAACAATCTTCATGCATAAATCATTCTAATATTACATCATCAGCCTGATATCGTCCACTGCTGGACATAGGCCTCCTCCAAAGGCTTCGATAACGTTACCATTTGGAGGGGTGTGCCGTAGTCAGCGGACTTGACAGATGAGTTGGCGACCGCAGTCAGATGGTAGCTATAATACCCAGGTGGTGATACTGCCCTTTACGACACCCACGGGATGGTATAGAGTGGTCCTGTTATACTTTCTAGGCCGGAAACCAGACTGTATTCTAATATTACATCAAAATTGTTGCTGACATTCAAGATAAAAACAGAAATATAGCTGATATAATTATGAGTTACATTGTGATATGTTATCTAAAAAGTTTAATATGCTATTAAGCATCAACTAATTCATTTCTAAAGATACCGACTATAAAAGAAATCTTATCATACAATGCTCTGTGTTTTTGTTATTAATCGACTTCCAAAACTTGTAAATGGTGGTTAGTTCTTAATTAAAAGGATAGTTCTTTTTAGCTAAATTAATTTTAATTTGAAATGTTATGTATGACCAGCCAGTGACAGAAATGAAGAGAGAGATTCTCTTTTCAAACCATACAAAAAGGTTGTATAGGAGATAGCATTATAAAGGTACCTACCAAATCATTAATGGCAAGTAAATAAAACATTTTGCAGAATTTCATATCGCATAAAGCTATCCCTTCCGAATAATATCAGATAGACACATTATAAAGGTACCTACCAAATCATTAATGGCAAGTAAATAAAACATTTTGCAGAATTTCATATCGCATAAAGCTATCCCTTCCGAATAATATCAGATAGACACTAACATTAAAACATGAAGTTGATACTGATAATTGCGTACATTTTGTTTGATATTACCACCAAGATTATTATCCACCAAGCTGACTTGGTGCCTGGTTACTGCACATGTCTTTAAGAACATATTGGAGAACTTTCAGGCGTTTAGGTTTCCTCACGATGTTTTCTTCCACCGTTTTATGTAAAAGATTATTATTATCATATACGCATACGTTTTCGAAAAGTCAATGGTGCCTTTACTTGCCGTTGCCTTGAGTTTGACCTCGAGACCACTGACCCTATATAGTCCAACGGTCTGACCACTGGGCTATCTCGATATATATTTATTTATTTATTTTTTCTTTAATTTAACTCAATAGTAAGTAAGTAGTAAAAGTAAGAGTTTATTTTCGAAGCGAAAACGTCTATAGGCGCCTTTAGCACTTTTGGGGGGAACAAAAAGATTGAAACTCACGTCATCGTCACCGCACGCTTCTCACGATCTATATGTATACGGTGTGTATATAATATATGTACATAGATATAACTCTGTGCGTTATTAGTATACATATATGTATATGTACAAAGATTATATCTCAATGTAAAGTGTCAACTATTATGTTGTAGATTTAACCTCTATCAGCAGTTCCCAAAGACTGCCCCGCATATGCTCTTCTTATACTTTGTACCTAAGCTATCAGTTTAACGAAGGGTTCATATAAGTATGGTCTTAAGAACAGCTCCGATCCAAGCTTATAGGCTTAAAATGGACTTTTATAGAACGTAAATTCAATAGAGGAAATGTCAGTGTTTCCTTTGTTAGCATATCGATTCAGATACTTCTATTCTATTCTATCACTTCTATTCTCGCTGCGAAGAGCAATATGCGCTCGGTGTTTAATGGAAATCCGTTGTCTCTGCCTACCCCTCTGGGATACATGTGTAGGTCTATGTTTAAATAAATATTAGGCCTACTTTTGCCACTTTTTCACCGATGTTATATGTAATTCGTAGTATCATAGGAAACAACTATGTTAACTGTTGGCCTAGTATAGATAGTTTCATCCCACTAAGTAAGTATATCAAGATCATCCTAGATTCAAAAGCCTAATTGCTTGGCCAGAGCCCAATATTTATACGGGCTATGGTCCGCCACATTGAAACGGTAAGAAGGCAATCTTTTTAGGGTACGGTACTCGAACGATGCCGTCTGAACCCTAAAAAGGAACTATCTGTGGGCTGTATCTCATGAACCGTAATTGGTAGATTTTGGAATTTTCATAGTGTGTTCTTCTATTCAAATTTCATTTATTCTGTAAAAAAATTACATTTATTCGTATTTTTTTTATCCTACCGTGAAGTGCATGACGTGGCAGCAACTAAGAAACACTGCCAGGAAGCTCAGCAGTAATCCTTTATTAAATATTTTTTCTTAAAATTTATTACATATTTTATCTGTGTTTACTTAATATACTCAATACTAAGCATTTTTGTCACTTAAATAATTAGAAATTTTGTAATATACAATATGGCAATAATATTTTTTTGGGAATTCATTGGAAAGTTTCTGGTCTTATACATGGTCGCGTCGTTTGTTCTTAAGCGATTGATTTCCTCATTTTACTTTTTGATTAGACTAATGTGCATGATGGTAACTATTTAGTTGCCGTTATAACAACAAATAAAAAGGAAAAATATATTAAAACCTGTGTTTGCTCGATGGCTGGCAATCTTTTACGATTGTACGGAACCTTATATGTGCATATCAGTCTCACACATGACCGGTGTTGGTGTTGTACTGTGCCGCAACGCCCCCTGTTTCTATCGCGATCCGACCTATTGTAGTTTAACAACGAATACCGAAAAGACTGACCACCCCGACGTCATAGCCTAGCTGTCGCATGCCGTTCGGAATGTTATTATGAAATGGTTCGTGAGGTTATTTATGACTAGCTATGCCCCGCGGTTTGACCCGCGTTAATGTAGTTTTGGCGTAAAAGAGTAACAAACATACATCTATACTCACAAAAGTTCGCATTTATAATATTAGTAGGATGTGTACCTCTAGCGGTTTTGGCAGTGCACGCCGGAATAGCTCGCAGATGGTAGATTTTTTCCTACTTACTTGACACTTATGGTCATATTTTGGACAATTCACACAATATCTTCATAAATTGTAGCCTATGTGGCTACAATTTATGAAGATTGTAATTGTTGTGATTTTAGATGTACACATCCTACTAATATTATAAATGCGAAATTTTGTGAGTATAGATTTATGTGGCACATGAATGATTGGTTGAGTCTTGGGGTGCTTTTCGGTAGTTGTATTTTAATAAAAGTGTGGATGCTGTCTTAAAAAAAAAAAAACTTGTGTGTACTTATGTACACGCGTTAGAAGTTATACTTCTTAATATACAACTTGAACATAGTTATCAATTTTCATACCACCTAGAACTAACTTCATGCTGTTAAATTTTTTGGTGTCGGTGTGCGCGCGCATCGTAAAAATTCACTCTCATCATTTTTCTCCATCGCGCCAAAAGAAGTATAACTTCAATAATAGTGCTGTACGAATGGCTGGGCTGGCTGAGGAGTTGATGTTCAAACGCAAAATTGAGATACTATATGATGAGGAGTATCTGAATCACCCCCGTGTATGTTCCCCATTTAATTTTTTTTTGATACATTGAAAATTTGTGAGTCCTGAGCTCAAACCCTAATTTTGAACGGTCGAATAAATTCTAAGTTAGTTCTGCAATGATTAGATAAGCTATACTTTTTGGGGTGTTACGTTAAACTATGCCTATTAGTTATCACAAAAAAAAGAACTAAACCAGAAATGTTCAACAGAACTAGCAAAAAATCGAAAACAGATCATCATCATCATCATCATCAAACAGATTTTAAGTGAAACTAGCTGTGCCCCGCGGTTTTACCCGCTTTAAATTTTATAAATTATCACAGCTCCTCCCCCGTAGGTTATAGCGTGATAATATGTAGCCTATATGTTGACCCGATCTCTTAGTAATATTCATGCAGTACTTTTTGAGTTTAGCCCGGACATACAAACAGACAAAAATTCAAAAAAATATAATTTTGGCTTCGATATCGATTGTAGATCACGCTCCAAGTATCCTTTTTAAAAAATAATCAATGTACAGTTTTGACTTTCCTACGATTTTATTATATGTATAGATTTACGAAAACACTCTTTAAAAAAGTCTATATCGAAAACTACGCAAACTCGTAGAACAAACATGGGGGTCATTGGGGGTGATTCGGATATTCCTCATCATAAAGTATCTAAATTTTGCATTCGAACGTCAACTCCTCGGCAAGCCTGTATAATGCATTATTATAATAAAAAGTACAACAAACTAACTGAAGTGTATAATTGCAAATATACCTACATAGGAAATATCCAATTACCTGAATTGTTACAATGTTTCATTGTCACATACCTTAAATAGGCATGTTAATTAGTTGGTGCAATACCGTTTCTCCATCCATAATTCTATCCTAAAATATATCTTAATTTGTAGTATATAAAACTTGTTATCGTGTGACAAGTTGTGTTTCCTTCTTATTTTAGACAAGACTTGATAACTTTAATTGCGAGCTAAAAATAGGAAAAACTACTAGACAATTAATGATGATTAGATTTATGGTTCATTTTAAATCCATCACAAAAACAGTGTTGTCAGGAGTCCTTATCTGAATACGAGATATCATGTTTCAATTTCTACATTCAAGACAGTAAGTGATATTATTAGAGTTTCGTACTAAAATGCTAATAATTAATGTTTAAAAACACGTAAAATTGACTTCAACATTAATATGGAACCAATTTTGAAAATTTCTTATACATTATAAGAAGAATTATGAAAATCAGTTCACGACCACATGCGAAATCGCATAAAGTACATGTACAAAATATACAGTCGAATTGATAACCTCCTTTTTTTCAAGTTAGTTTAAAAGGTACCCTCGATTCTTTACGGCCGTATATCAGCATCTACTCATGTAAATGCTGATTTATGACAGGCTGATGCAGATGCGGAATGAATGCTGATATAAAACTATAGTCACTAGCAGGCTGATGCTATGTTTTAGACGTTGCTTACTACCTCATTGCTAGTAGTAAGTAAATACTTATTCATATTACTGGTTTCCGTTTAAGTAGGATATCATATGAAAGGGCTGTATGTTTTGATGATGAATTCCAAAACATAAATTGAAATCAAATGATTAAAATTAAAATAAAAAAAACACTTAAATACATAGAATATTTAGAGAAATGCAAATATTTAAAGAAATATTTAAAGAAATGTTTGGCAGAAAAATATTTTGATATTAAAAAATACAATTGCGAATAATTACGATAGATATATGTGAATATTACAGAACAGTGTTTCAAAATAAGACAGATTTTCTGAAAAAAAATAAAACAAGTTTAATTTGACGATGTGGTTCTAAATAATACAACTAAATAACTTTATATGGCTAAGGAAGGTACAGATCCATCGGTCCATGAGTCTGACTTCTTCCATGATAATGTTTGAAGTTTACCAGATAACTATTATTAGAGAAATTGCTTATAAAATCTGGCCGGATGCACTTTTTAATGAGTTAATGTTGATCATCTCATCCTGTGCATCCACATCAATTGACAAAAGTCTCTCGACTTTCGAAAAACAAAATAGCCACGATCTGTCAAAGATAAAATTCATACTAAAAAACTCATTGCGCAATACTCGTTGATCTCTAAAATTCAGAAGAACATGTTTTCGTTTCTTAGGTCCCCGCTGGGCATCATGGAACCTTGGTATATTCCTGTGCATCAGGTGCGCCGGCATCCACCGCAACCTGGGCGTGCACATCTCCAAGGTGAAGAGTGTTAACCTCGATTCTTGGACACCAGAACAAGTGGTGAGTAAACTGAATGGTGAATAGTATTTTTGCATCATTCTGTCTTCTCATCGCCTGCACCGGCAGCCACTGCAGCGTGCACATATCAAAGGTGAAAAGTGTAACCGTGATTCTTATGTGACGTCATGAAATTTTTGCATATTTCTGTACCTAGAAAGTGATGGTATCTACTGCAGCCTAAACATGCACGTCTTCTAGGTGAAGAAAATTACCAACCTCGCCTCCTATACACGCAAACAAGTGATGAATCTCTAAGAGTAAGCACACGCTATTCCTGTACTCTTGAGACGCCAGTATTCATCGCCAGCAGAACATATTCCTGCATAAGTTATGTTATATAAGTTGGCGTCCACAGTAACTTGTACGTGGATAACGTCAACTTGGAGTACTTTTGGGCAACTGCAGAATAACAGGATGTATGATAGTCTGTAGTAGTACGACGTCATGTAATATGGGCATATTCCTGTGTATAAGCGCCGACACACCAAGATGAGAGTCCTCAGTCTTGAATATTGGACTCCAGAAGGAGTGCTCGATATATTTAGCTTGCTAATTATTTAACCTTGGCCGATTAAAGTGACTATTAGATATCTATAGCAAAAAGATCAGAATAAAGCCACTTAAATCGGTGATCACTTTCGATCATTGAATAATTACTTAACTATCTATGGCCGATGCTAATTAACAAACTAAATATATCGAGCACTTTTCTGGAGTCCAATATTCAATTCTGAGCACTTTCACCTAAACAGACTTTAAGCTAGAAAAACGCTCACGCAAGGCAAAATAAATGGTATTCACAATTGCTCAGAGACGCTTACCTTTCCCAATTGCTAATCTAATCCATCCAACGGTTATCTGGAAGAAATCGCTCTTATGCGATAAGACCGCCAATTGTACATAAATTGAAACTATGTCTATATATCTAAATTTTTATTCTGTGATGTGCAATAAAGTGTACCTATCTAGCTATCTATCTATACCCAGGTATCTCTCCAACAAATGGGCAACTCTCGCGCCCGGGCAGTATACGAGGCAAACTTACCAGACTCGTTCAGGCGGCCGCAAAATGACTCCTCGCTAGAGGCTTTCATCAGAGCCAAGTACGAACAGAAGAAGTACATCGCTAAAGAATGGGTGCCGCCGCCAACGCCTAAAGTTAACTGGTAAAATTCATTATATTTTATTTTAGTTATTAGCCAATTAAGCAGTAATCAATATAGGAAGTTAAATTAGCTGTGGACTTTTAGCATGCGCTCTGACAGAGAAGATAGATATACTTAGTGTTGAATTGAGAATTATTTGGGTTGAATAAGTCCATCTAAATCCCTCTCACGGGTATGATTTTAGAGTTTATTTTTTTTATTTACCATTTTTTAAACACTTCGCTAGCGCTAGGGACCTACATTCCTGTGTTGCGGGGTACTTTACAAACATAATTGACGGACACGAAGCACAACGGACAGCAGACCCAAAACTACTACTTATGGGTCACACAAACAGCTGTCTTTTGTGGGAATCAAACGGGACAAAGTGCGCAGGCGACTGTCTTAACTTCAATCAACTTTATTTACAACGAAATTGACAATACAATAGGGCCCGTACGCGGTTCCCGTAGTAATACCGTCATCACTTATGCACTGACTAATTCCACATAAATAACACAAAGAAATGATTAGTGCCTGTATTCTGTGAGTCGAAGCGACTTCCCCCCAGTCGGGGGATCTTAAAATATAATAAACATGTTGTCGTAAAGATCCTGTTAAATGTAGTTAGTTGTATGAATAATTAGTTTAAAATTTAGTTCAATAAGGATTTTATAATTTTAATAACAACACTATCGCATTAGGTCAAGACCTGTAATGATAGATGTTAAGGAGAGAGATAAATCAATAAATAATAAAATGATTGGCGCTAAATTCACATAGGAGCTATCCAGGCGGAACAGAAGATACTAAAAACCAATCTTACTAGATTTTATTGACAACTCATATTTTTTCCAGTTTGTAGTGAGGCAATATTATAATTATTCCGTAACTAGCTGACCCGACAGACCTTGTCCTGTCTTAACGATGACTATTAACGCACGCTATCTGTCAATACTATGTCAAATAAAAAAAAGTTACATTAAAAAAGGTTATATTGTCCAAAGCGCTAAGGTTAGATTAGAAATAATATTTGGTTGTGAAGTATTCTTAAATTTTCTTATTTTCCGCGCAATTTTAAATTCTTTTTTTTTACATAAGAACATTTCTCCTGACAATAACAAACACAATAAAAAAAGAAATAGTGAAATCGGTCCAGCCGTTCACGCGTTATGTCGTGACAACGGAAAACGGGTTTCATTTTTATATATATAGATGGCACGAAAGGAAATGTGCACATACATATAATACATGTCAATATTCTAGATATTTAGCAAACTCATGATCAATAGTTTAATAGCGTTTCAACAATTATTAAGTGCGTTCGTTTGATAATATTTCAGGGATAAAGAAATTGACGAAGAAATTGAGAGACAGAAACGGAAAAAGAAATCTTCTTCGTCAGGTTTAGGACCTCTGCCAGCGCCCACCAGCAGCGACAAGAAATATAACGTAAGTAATCTTTTTGTCATATCGATTGTGATGATTTTAAAAGTAATTTTTGTTTAGTATCTCTACTGATCTGCCTTTGCTCAAGTTCCTATTGCGAATATGAACAAACCGCCCACCACATACTTTGTGAGTATGATCTCGGACATAACGAGCGTGATATTATTGTTTATAACTTGTGACCAGTATCTAGAGTAGTTTATTATACAGGTTAGTCTACCGGTAGCATGAATAACCGTAGATATTGAGGTCCTGGGTTCAAATCCCGGGTCGGGCCAAAAAGTGGTTTTGGGAGTTTGCCGTAAAACAATTACTCAGTATCAGCCCGAAGTCCGGCAGTTCGCCGTATTACACCCCCGTGCCTCAGAGAGCACGTAAAAGGCGTCGGTCCTGTACCTGTCGCTAGTCGTCCCATCGGATCATGTGAGTGATAGAA
Source organism: Pseudoips prasinana (assembly GCA_951640165.1). Lineage (NCBI taxonomy): Eukaryota > Metazoa > Arthropoda > Insecta > Lepidoptera > Nolidae > Pseudoips > Pseudoips prasinana. Next base: position 16,534,027 of record OX621254.1, read on the forward strand.
TTGATAGTGGGGCACTTTCAATTTCATCACTCACATGTTGGGCTTCGAAATCGGTTACGACGTTGAAAATCGATTCCGGACCATTTATAACGTGACATGTGCTCATGAAAGGCGATTTAACGATTGATTAAGTCATTTTTAACCCTTATTTATTCCAACGCCGATCACTATCCCGATGTTCGGCGACTTTCTTACTTAGGCGACGATGCCCGCCTGGAGGACATTAGTAGCAACAAGGAAGTACTTGCGCTTTTGTCATTTCTACTATTAGAATCGAGTATAACATCTCTTGATGAAACCCTTAAATTACTTAACCCTTAGTTGCAATTCTCTCGTTTTATGAGTCTCTATCATTCTGTCTCCCGGTTTGGCCTGGGGAGAATTGAAACTACTTTTTTCCAACTATGTTTCTTACTGATTAAATTCGTTGCGGGATCCAAGACAGTTAAAGCGATACCCCGGCACATGCCTGAGCCTCACCGCTCAGTGTCATTTCATTGTGTGCCACTGTTGATCCTGACTAACAGGAGTACAGTGGTGGGTAATAGGGTGGAACTAGTCCCATGGTCATTGGTGTAAAGGACAGAATCGCAGAACCATGCCATTAAAGAAATTAGAATTAAAATCATTTCACATAATTTACATATTATTATATATAAATCTTTTATCTTTGTACTGCGTTGCTAATTTTATCATAAAATACTGATAAAAATTCTAGATAGAAAGCAATTAATCATGAATTCAGCATTCTTAGTATTATTGTTTTTGTGCTATTGGACCGCCCCTGATGAATGACGTATTTTGGCATAAGTCCATCGATTTTGTGACTATGATTAAAAAAATATTTTATCTACTGAAAGATAGAAAATATGGGCTTAATTGTATTAAAAAAAATGAAAGAAAAAATGATGGGCCGGATGGTGGGGTTGGTAAAAACTTGCCTTTCACGCCGCAGGTCGTGGGTTCGATTTCCACCCAGGACAGATATTTATGTGCATGAACATGTCTGTTTGTCTTGAGTCATGTCAAGCCTGTTCATTTTTAAAACTACGATTATTATTCATGTTCTGACTATTTAGAAGCGCTTGTTTTAAATTTATGTGAACAAAAACCATTTTTATTTTCCATAGAGGAAATAAAAAATAAATTCTGGCCTTGGCGATATATATTTATGGATAACAATATTATAGTTAACATTTGTATATTAAAGTTTCAGTCAATTTTTATACAGGCAATTATAAAGCATAAATAGTATGCGAAACTTAAGCTTCATTTGCCTGTAAAACTAATAACGTGTACAACATCAACTTAATACACATGAACTACATAGGGGGATGTCCACGATTTATTTTACATGACGGCTGTACACACATGCCGTGACACCCCGAGACAGGCCGAGAGCGAGCATGTACACACTCGTTTTATGCAGTTGCCATCTGACCGTGTTATAGGGAAGACCTGTTTATATTACGGTGGTCGGTAACCATCCACCATCTTCTTCGCTAATCGGGACTAGTCCCTCCCTCACACTGCAACTCCTGTAAACCTGGATCAACAGTGGTACACAATGAAATGACACTGAGCGGTGAGGCTCTGGCATGTCCCGGGGAATCGCTTTAACTGTCTTGGATCCCGCAACGAATTTAATCAGAAAGAAAAAAGGAGGAGTTAGAAATGAATAGTTCCACTTCCCTCCAGAGCAAAGCGGGAGACAGAACGATATACAGAGGCTATAGCCTCGTAAAACGAGAGAATTGCAACTAGAGAAGCCAGCTGCAAAAGCACCGAGGATCAATTTAAGGGTATGGCAAAAGCGCTCAAACGCACGGAAATTGTTCCCTGTTACTACAAGATCCGTATAATAAACTACTCCAGATATTGGTTGCAAGCTATTTAACATAATATCACGCTGATTTTGCCAGAGATCACAATCCTAATGTTCTTCTTCGCTAAGGCTTGAATTCTCTTTTTATGGTAAATGTGTAAAAAAATTGTGATAGCTCACAGCACAATGACAATCAGCAGCAGCAATTTCTACGTCCATTATCTCGGGAGACTGTGAAAACTAAAAGAACGAGTTTGTACAGATACGCACTCGTAGAGAGCCTTCTCGGCCGAGACACTTGACGAGAGGATCTCATATATTTTGAACTGTAAAACAGTGCATGCAGGATTTTTTCATATACCTGGTTCTTGGGTTCATCGTTTTCAACCGGTTTAGTATTTTACACTACTTACTACTACTACTTTGAATACTAAGTGTTCCAAATTAATAGCTGGAGAAAATTCTTGTATAGATACTCTCTGAAGTTTCTTATATTGCAGACCGTATACACCCGCCATTTTTACCTCAGCTAAAAATATATTTTTGCTCAGCTTGCGATAAGAAATCATTAAGTTATTTGTGTATCGCGTGATCAACAACATCTATTAAACAGGGCTATAATACCAGTTTCCCTTCTTGAAAGAAAATTTACTGGTAATAAACACGACAATGAACTACTCAAGTTTAGTATAAAGCCTCATACATACGTAACGATTTATCGTAGCGATAAATCTGTGCAGACCAGTTTGCGCAGTTTTATCGATCGTGTGTATGAAAAATCGTTGTCGATAATCGTTCGTCGGTGGCAGTTGCAATTTCTATCAGATAAATCGTTGTCGATTACATTTGCACAGTTTTATCGTTGCGTGTGGACGGCGATCGCTCAGTTCGGCAGTACTTCACGAAACTTGCTAGTGTGCGCACGTGCACATTCACCCCATCTCATCCCGTGGCCTCGTAGAAATCGTTTGCTAAGCGTGGCGATTATGGCATATCCCCCCATTCTTTGGGGAGGCTTTTGTCCAGCAGTGGGCGTACTTTCACAGAAACATGTCGGAAGACGAAAAAGTTGGACACCGCAAACTACTTCAAGATTTTATAGAAAGCTACAGAAAAAACTTTCCTTTGGAAGACTACATGTAAGGATTACCACGACCGCAACAAAAAAAATGCCGCCTACGACAGGCTAATCGAAAAATACAAACCCATAGATCCAAATGCCACCAGGGATACAGTGGTTAAGAAGATTAATAATCTTCGAACTACATATAAAAAAGAGCTCAATAAAATAAAAAAGTGTAAATCTGGAGCAGGGACTGACGAGATTTATAAACCTCGTTTATGGTACTTTGAGTTATTGAGTTTTTTATACGATCAAGAAGTACCGAGACCATCTACATCGAATATAGATGATGACGAAAATGAGGTAAGTTTTTATTTCTGAAAAAAATATTTATTGCTTAATTATATTACTCGAATACAAGTCCTGTATTTTGACATTAATGAACAAAATTCTCTTGCCAAGGAACTTTCCCTTCAGTTACAAAATACGTCATAAATTGACTTCTTATTTGATTTGCTGTTTGAATTGTACGGCCTTGTGTAGTTCTTTGTAATGGTTCAAGTGTTGAGTGCTTTGTTGTGAATCCTGACGTTATCGTACCTTCCTCATAATGTTCACTATCGAAACATTCTGAAGGAGCGTATGAATTAAGCGATGATGACATCAAATAATTATGCAAAGCACAGGTTGCTCTTACGACTGACCCAATAGTTTCAGGCGACATATTCATTTGTGTTCTGTAAATTCTGAACCTCGCCGCTAGTATACCAAAAGCGTTTTCGACTATACGGCGTGCTCGCGATGTCCGATAATTATATATCTTCTTAATTCTACTATCTAAGTCATTTTGCCGAAATGGCTTCATCATGTCCTTTCTTAGAAGAAACGCGTCATCAGCTACAAATACATATGGCAGTATTCGTGGACTATTATGTAACCTTTCTTCTGTAGGAATATTTAACGCCTTTTTTTCCAGTTTTTCATAAAATTTTGTATTCAACAATACTCCGCCATCGGAAACCCTTCCATTTGTCCCAAAATCAACTAACAGGAATCTCTATTTTGCATCAACGATTGCTAGTAATACCATACTGTGTCTATGTTTATAGTTATAATACAACGAGCCACTGTTACTTGGGGGCACGATTTCAACGTGCTTGCCATCAATAGCACCTAAACAGTGAGGAAAGTTCCACTTCTGCTCAAATTCTCTCGCTATTATTCTCCACTCTTCTTCTGTTTTTGGAAACTGTAACAAAATCAGTACATGATTAGTATAGTAATTTCAGGAATATAAAAGTTCTTCTATTTTACAGACGCAGTCATCCACCGGCATCGGCTTAAGGAGCTACGATTGTCCAGACAGCGATCGAGACACACCAACACTGGCCTATTCCGACAACGAATCAGACACACCGACCCCGGCAAACGACGTACTTAAGTCCGTAAATGATCATTTTAAAAGGCCTCAACAACCCGATAATCGTTTTGAGGTTTTTGGCAAAAATGTTGGGATGAAACTACAAGAGTTACCAAAAGAACAGAGAATTATAGCAGAAAAAATAATTAATGAAACTCTGTTCTTGGCTGAAATGGGTAGCTTAACTATATCACACACTGTAAGAAAATATGATGACTTTGCAAATACTAGTTTTTCCACACAGCCACACATTCAAAACTTTTCCCCTCAGCCACACATACAAAACAATGATGAATAAAAAAGTAACTTATTCGTAAAATGTTCTTCAATACGTCCTAAAAGTTTAATTAATAAATAATTTGTTGAGTAATACAGTATTTTTCATTCATTACCTTTAAGTAATCTTTCCGTAGAATCTCATACAGAGCATCACAGCGATCATCAGAGCTTGCGGTGATATTATTGTAGAAAACTTCATACATTGATAGGAACGTCCTGTAGCTAGAAATCGCAGTGTAGCAGTTAATCTTTCATGAGGACTTATAGCTTCTCTCATTACAGTGTCTTGTTTCTTTATTAGTGGAGAAACTAAATCCAGCAGATTTAAATATGCCTCTTCATTCATCCTTAAATAGTTATGCCAATCTTGCGGAGCGAATTTCAACTCACATAACAAGTTGGTATGAGAAAATTGCTTCCTTTTCATGAGCCAGTCTTTACACCATAAACTCCGCTTCTTTTTTTTCTTTAATCACATAACCAGGCCTAATATAGCAAGTGCGTCATAATCTTCCATTGTTAACATGTATCTTGCGCGAGCTTCTGCGGAGAACTGGCCGATCGACATCGATATCGGAGGCGTGTGGAGGCACTAAAAACGTTCGATTTATCTGCACAGTCTGAAATCGCTACGATAAATCGTTACGTATGTATGGGGCTTATTAATACGCTCTGAATTACAAAAGTTTCAGTGAGATTATAACAAAAACTGATCATAATGACTGGCCGATGACTGGACTGCTGGTTATTACAGCATCAAATTATAAAGAACTAGCTTTGCCCCGCGGTTTTACCCGCGTTAAACTTTATAAATTAAATAATATATTATTATCAGTCTATGTGTTAATCCAGGGTGTCAGCTAACTCCATACCAAATTTTATTGAAATCGCTCCAGCCGCTTAGACGTGAAGAAGTAACAAATACACACTCACACACTTACAAACTTTCGCCTTTATGATATTAATGTGATATATAAATAACAAGCTGTGCCCCGCGGTGTTACCCGCGTTAAATTTTATAAATTTTCTTTGCTATAAACCTCACGGAGCCCGAGACCTTTCCAACGAATGCAAAACCGTAGAAATCGGTTCGTGCGTTCTGGAGTTATAGCGTCAGGAAGGAAAACCCGACTTATTTTTATATAGTAGATTGACGGCCCGGTTGGCGTGGTTGGTAAATCCTTGCCTTTCACGCCGCAGGTCGTGGGTGTAATGCTACTAATATTATAAATGCGAAAGTTTGTGAGTATGGATGGATGTATGGATGTTTGTACTCTTTCACGCCAAAACTACCCAACGGATTTTGGTGAAACTTTGTAGTAATAAGCTTATACATCCGAATAACGCATAGACTATAATTGATAAATTTTAACGTGGGTAAAACCGCGGGGCACGGCTAGTTATCTATATTATTATGTTTCCACCAAAGAAAATTAGTATATGTATGTCATATGTCATATATCAGTTTGGTTTCCATAGTTCAATCTCTGCTTAGTTTGGGATCAGATGGCCGTGTGTGAAGAATATCCCAGGATTATTACTGTTATCATTTTAATAATTATAATCAATTCTAATATTGATATCTCCATAGAATTCATTGATGTTTATACATTTCGTTTTCGCATTCGGTGACTTACTATCGTCACTTAGTGTCAGAGTGGGGCAAGCCGCTCAGTAGGCTGCTGATATGGCTTTACGACTGTTGTCTAATGACTACATCCGAGGCCAACGGCTTTATGGACTGACCGAGTGATTATTTATGGTTATTACATATCTTACAGGAGTCCAGTGATAGCGAAATTTAGAGTAACAACAGAAAAACGTATGATTCAGTACCTACTGTTACGTAATAAGCCCGCTGCATTGACGACTTCTTTAACACAGGAACTTTAATTCATCAAAATATCGAATAAGCGGCATAGTTACTTTCCAATCGCAAATATGTATTTTATATAGACGTTATGTAGTATCGATTTAAAAGCAATTGTGGTCCGAATTTTAGTCTGTTCCTCAGAATTTTGCTCAAAATTTTAAATACATAGTGCTAAAATAATGGTGTTATTATTCCAGAAATCGGACGTCATTCCCAGCATTCCAAAACCAAAATCCTCAGTGAGTCCAAAACTCGGCCGTTCCACGCCGCCCACGAACCCCGACACCAGCAAGTCCAACGGCTCAGCAGATCTCCTAGGACTCGACACATCCAAGCCAGACCCCAAGCCACAACCCCAAGATGACATCTTCTCTAGCTTCTTCTCCGCGCCACAAGAAAAGCCCGCAGAACCCCAAGAACAACCTAAACCAGATCTCAAAACGGAAGAAGAGAACTTCTTCAAACAAGCCGCTCCCACGGAGAAGGAAAAGTCAAAGTTAACGAAAGACAGTATATTAGCTCTATACAGTCAAACACCGTCAACTAATCTAGTTAACCAATTTAACCAGGCTCCACCTGTGCAACCAGCGCAACCAAGCTACCCCTTCGGTGGTTACCAACAAAACTTTAGCAGCATGCCACCGGTACAAAACGGCATGCAATACAACCAATTCCCAATGCCCAATCAGTTCCAACAACCGTTTGGGTCACAACCACAGCAACCATTACAACAACAGCCGTTCCAAAATAACCAGTTCCACCAGTTCAATCCGCAACAACCGTTGCCACAACAGTTTAGCAGTTTGACTTTAGGGCAAAGTTTTCCCAATGCGTTCCAATCTAATAAAAACGTTGCTAGCAACTCAACTTGGCAGTAAATATATGCAATGGTTGTACTAGAGTTTTTTTTATTTGCTAGATGTATTTTGTAAAGCTGGTTTGTAGTGGTTTATTGCTTTTAAATAAAACATTATGATGTATTTAGCTAGAATGTTTTCTTTAATAGTTATTGTGCTGTAAAATCGAAATAATCAAGACCTATAACTGCCGCACTTTGAGAGATATCTAACCAGGCGTCTTTGTCTCGCTCTTTCGTGTATAAAATGTCATTTAGAAGATAAAGAGAAATCTTCCATTACGATAATGAACGATATTGGTACATTTAAGCCTCGCCATATTTAAGAAAACCGGATGAAAAATGAATTTATTAACAGTGACCTAATTGATGCTTGGAAGTCTTCGCATCCTGCTATCAAACCTACGAATCTGTCTTGACTTGTTTTAGTCGTCGTGTTTATGCGCAAGTACAGCATCAGTTTTCTAATTATGATGCTGTTTGAGACTAAAGTAATATCTTCTGTGCATCTGTGTAAACAGCCATAGTTTTATTGCGCACTCCGGTGAAGAAATCGCATTGTAAATTAGGACACTTGTGTTACTATCGCATTGACATCGTGCAATTAAATTGCATAGATCGCTCGTGCCTGTGTCGGTCTGAGGATGAAGTACCCAGCCGGCCCGGGTCGATATATATTAATTACTCTAGGGGCTGATATCCCTCAGCCGAAAGGCGTCCACCGCTGGACAAAGCTCTCCCCCGAAGATCTCCACAATTGCCGGTCTTGCGCTATCCGCATTCAGTGGTTTCCAGCGACTCACTCAAGACCATTGGTCCATCTTGTAGGGGGCCTGCCCACGCTGCGTCTTCCGGTTTGTGGTCGCCACTCGAGAACCTTTCCGCCCCATTCGTCAATATCGTTTAGGTGATGCAAATTTTCCTTTAAACATGACTAAATCAAATTCGCAGAACTAAAAAGGCCCTTTATTTTTCATTAGAAGGACGTTAGGAAGAAATCCAATGATATTAAAATCAGTTTTGTTGGTGAAGATTTAGGAGTACGGCAGGTAAATATTAAATAACTTTATTATGACAAAATCATTAATTTATTTCGGTATAAGCTATGTGTGTACTTATTAGCACAAATGTCTATGGAATTTTCCCCCTAAAGTAATGAACCACTACATTCCAGTGTTGTTACATCATAGGTGCGCAATTATTTTGAGCGTTGGCTCGATCGGCTTCTTAAGCAGTTTGTTCCTGTATAATAATGCTCAGGATATCTTATACCTTTGCGAGTGTGAGCTTTAAAACGAGTGGAAACCGGTCGCGGTACTTAGTAGTATGTAAAGATTAATTTTGAACAACAAAATTAATTGCAAATGTTTAATCGATAGTCTAAGATATAAACGTGCTAAGTGCAAATTAATTTTAGAATGTCATAGGTGACTGCGTAAGTGGATTAATGCAAGAGCATATCCGCATTTTGGAGGTCACTAGGCGCTTTAGATGCGCACGTCGAAGTGCCCAGCCGGTCCAGGCCGATCTATATAACTCTAGGACCTATTAATCTGGAACTATTAATTTCTAACTCCTCCTTTTTGCTTTCTGATTAAATTCGTTGCGGGATCCAAGACAGATAAAGTGATTCCCCGGGACATGCCTGAGCCTCACCGCTCAGTGTCATTTCTGGCTTACAGGAGTTGCAGTGGTGAGTAAGAGGGAGAGATTAGTACCTATATAACTCTAGGGAGCAACAGAGACAGGTGCCTGTCTCTATTGCTCCTGTGCATTCAACATAAGAATAGGTGGGTGACTGCGTAAGTGGATTAATTCCAGGGCATATCCGTGGTTTTTGGAGGGTACGTTAGGCTAACTTCCGGTGGTAGTCATTGGATAGCTATAAGTCATGCTAAATGCCCTCACCCCACGCGAGAAAGAAAGGAAGACAATCTAATACCATATGTAATTAGTACGTTTGTGTTTTAGAATATCGAAATATTAATGTATTTATTTTATTTTTTTAACTATGTTTAATTGATACCAACTTATGGACGGTTGCAACCTGTGTCCGGCTGTATTAAAACTCCCTTAAACTCTCATCCATACCTGTCTTAATAAGACAAAATTGTTTCAACTTAAATAGTTAATAGTTTCCCATTATATCTTAGTTCAGTGCCAATAAGTCTTTGTGAGACAGTAAAAGATTTAAATACTGCAGTATCCTGTTTCTGGTACTGTAATGATATATTCTATTGAAAAATTGTCGTACATACCTACGTAATTTAAGAAGATGACGGGTTTATTAATTGTGCTTTCGCTCGTTTTAAAGTTTCCCTGGCATAAACTGGTATTTATATTGATATCGTTAATGTATTGAAAACGGACATCTCATACATTTTCATTTCTTAATTTAATCTATTTCGTTTGTTAACACGAGAGGTACTGGATTAAGTAATTATGCTGAATTGAAACAGGTTATTTTCGGTTCAAGGATCAGAGTGACTTACAAAAAATAATAAAACACACTGCGCTCGCTCCAAGATAATTTAATCCCTGTGTCGTGGGGTACTTTACAGAGATGTAATTACGGACACAAAGTACATCCAGATTCAGAACAACTACTTATGGGACACACAAATAGTTTATGTACGTCTCGTGTTAATATTCATGCTGCATTTCTTCTACTTGTGCGTTTTGTTAATTTAGGTATATTTCAGGCGGCCATTATTAAAAAAATTAAAATATTTTAAGTTCTCACCGAATAATTTGATACTAATAAATTATTAATATGCTTTATGGCTACTACTGAAAAATACTTAAATTAACTATAGTAGTTCAATTAAATAAGTGTGCGATTCGTAATAATACCAAGTAACGTTAGTGCAGTTAACAAAGATGTCTGTGCCTGGGCGACTTCTAGCTCTCGGTGAAAAGTGAACCTAATATGCATTTAGACCCACCTATACCACTTTCCAACTATATGTATAATTCTGTAGTTCCTCTTGAAATTGGGAACAGCAATCGAAACAAACCTGGCATGGATATTTCCTTAGTTGTCTGTACGCACGGCTACACATCAAGCTATACATTTCCAGTATAAGCTGATCTCGCGATGTATAGGATTTCCATACAATGAGAGGTCACCTTATACTGGAAATGTATAGCTTGATGTGTAGCCGTGTGTACATTAAATAAATATCTATACATTGGTGACAGCTATCAAACTTGGAAGGAAATTACAAATTGAGGTATTTAACTTAAAGTCGAAAATAAGTGTTTCGTAATTGTTCAATTATTAAATTACAATGACTGAAACATATGGACTGAACGACTGAATGAACCAGGCTACATTTAGCTAATTTGAAAAGCATTCTAAGTCATTTTAATGAAGTTTTGGTGTGGTCACGACTTAGATAAATCAAATCCAGCCTTTAATGATGGCATATCGATTTAACAATTGAGCAACAACACATTTCCGTCAAAAACTATGTTAAATACCATTATTTTTTCGTTATATGTGTCTTTTGTAATTTTTAAATGTTTGAAACTTTCAACGTTCGATTCTATCTTTTACACCACTAAACTGCGCCACCACTATATAGCGCGTATGAAAAGAACAGGGGATACAAGCGCGTAATTAGTCGGCAAGTTCTTAAGTGTATTTTTACGCAGTATTTTGCTCTAGAACTAAATAACACAACTAAAGAAGCTCTGTCCTTTTCATAAGAACTATGTTAGTACGAGATGCGATTATATTATTCCTGGGATTCTAGGAAACAATTGCTCACTTATTTAATTTAACTTAATTTAAAAATATGTATACACTCCTGCATTGCGATATGAAAATATTTATGTTTTATTTATATTTCAATGAATGATCTTATTTATAAATACGTATTTACAAAAAATATGCAATTATAGTTATTTTTAACCTTATTCATATAACATGCACAGATAATACAATGTTTTTATAAATCTTAATTCGCATTATTCAGATTATTGTATTTGTATATCGAAGACGTTCCGTATTTTCAAGTATATAATACAATGTTTTTGTGAAATAACTCGAAAGGTGTATTAATTTCTTAATAGAGGTGTGATTAAATTGTTTTGTGCTGAAATCGGAACGTTTACGAATGTAAAGTTGGTGCGTGTTCGTAAAATAATATTTCATATTTATTACCGGAGTTTTACATGGTGCTCCATTTGGCGGTGAATTGTATTGCTTTCTCAGAACAATAATTAGTCGCTGAATGGGCCACTCTGTAAAAGAACGGTTAGACGTTAAAAAGATGAATAAATCTGATAATAATCCTTTCTCTAAATTGTAAAGTTTCTCTATTTAACTACTTACGTGTTAGGAGTCATTCCCATCTCATGCTTATTAGGCAATTTTCAATGTTAAGGTCTACAAGTATTAAAGGTATATTTTTTTTATTTAAAAAATATTTAGATGTGGTAATATAACTAATTTGCACTTGGACTTGTTTTGGTCGTGAAAGACTGATTTTTGATCATAGTTCTTTTGGAACAGTGTCATATCGTGTGTGTGTAATCAATCAATAATCATTTGTAATTAAACTGTCAATTTGTGGTACATTTCAAACACATGCCTAGTTTACACTAGTAAAGAACCGTTGAATAATCGAAATAAAATGTTTAAAATAATTTTAAAAATGAGTAATCCCAATGAAATAACTTTTCCTGTAATGAACCGGACATTTTGTTGAACCAATGGCTACGCGTCCAATGCTAGATGACCTTTGCCTAATGTCAAAAAGTGACGTTTGACACCTGTCATTGATGTTATTTCCCGCGTATCGGGGTTCTTTAGCGGTTTTGGTCGATTAGCCTCTTAACAAGTTATTGTATTAAGTTGAATTATCGTTATTGTCGATGAGACTGTAATACGACTGCGTGACAAAAATGTTTACTAAGATATTTTGTCCATGTATAAGAATTATAATGCGTGAATATACGCGGTATTGCAGCCTAACCACCCGTTCTTATTATAAATGTACACGTTAGTATATTTCGATGTCCCATTAAATTTTGTTATGGGGCTGCTCGTGAAGAAATTCACTCTCAGTTTCGTAAATCATTAATGTACAGACGCCAGCACATCCAGCTACCCGAATCTGTCAAATTTCTTTTATAGATTTTCAACTTTATCACATAAGCATAAGGTTCTTTTTATTGGAGAAATTTGACAGATTGAGGTAGCTTGATGTGCTGGCTTGTACCTTTCATATGTCCTCTCTGATCCTCAGTGTCGTCGCGTATTAACGGAATTCTCTTTGTGCGATAATTCAACTTTATAAATACACTTATACAATATGTCTTTATTGTGATTAGTCTACATGTGTTGATAGCTTGTATTGTTTTGTCATCTTTCATGAGATCCACTTTTGATGTATTTAGTTGAAATATAAAATGTGATTCTTTAAAATGAATAATATGTAATATAGTAAAAGTAAAACGGGCCGTTAGTCATATTGGCTGGATGTAGCCCTGATTGAGCCTGTATTTCGTTTACATAAATAAATATAATGCCCACACTTTCTTTTTTATTTATACAATACTATTTATTGTACACCAAATAAATAACATAATAGAAAATAAATAGTAGCATGATAATGGACAAAGGGCGGTCTTATCGCTTGCTGCGATTTCTTACAGACAACATTAGGATGGACAAGAGTTGTATGAAATGAAAACTGGTAAAAGGTGTAACAAGTTCAGTAAAAGGAGAAAGATTAAAACAGAAAAAGTAGGTATTAAGTAGGAGTACCTACACCTACACTTTGTAGGTGAATATATAATTATCTAAAATACTATGTATACATAATTTATATGTCAGGCATGCAGTATATATCTGCTAAATAAAATAATCGTTTATTTCTCTCTTAAAGGTACATGCATTAGTTTTAACAGTTTAGGATACAAAAAATGAGCTTATGTTAGACCTTTGAGAGAGCTGGAGTCTGTACTAGGCTCAAGACCTGTGTGACAAATCTCCAGGCTTTCCCCAACTTGCATACAAACTAGTAGCTGTTAAAAGTTAGACAGTGCCACAAGTACAATTAATAAAAAACATGTTGTGTATATATATACATATATATAATTATGGTGTGGTGTATGAATGAGATTTATGTTGTCTTGTGTGTATGTTTTATATTATTTATTTAATTGGGAGGATGAAATTTTCTGTATAATTGTAGTCGAGATCCAAAAGCCATTTAGTTACTATGTATTTACATTTTGTCTTTCGCGTAGAATGTATGTTAAGTAATTTGTTAATCTTATTATACAAAAAGCTACCAAGGAAGTAATAGGAACGCTGGGCTAAGGCTGTATTAACAAGTACTGGAGGGCATACAATGTTTTTTCTTCGCTGGTTTATAAACTTTGTTGGGTCGTAGGTGGTTTTTTGTATGAGTAGTCATGGTAAGTTTTAAAATAAATAATTTTCGTACAGTAAGAACGTTAGTGATCTGGTAAAGATTAGTGGTGGGGAACTGAAAGGGGAGTTGCCATCCAACTTTAAGTAGGGCTCTCTGAGCACGCTCTAACTTAAGAAAGTGAGTTTTGTAAGTCCCGCCCCAGGCCACAATACAGTACTGAATGATGGACTGACAGAGGGCTATACACAAGACTGGTAACTTTAGTGTCAGCGACGTGCCAAAGATTTCGGAATATAAATATTAACTTGCGTAACCGCGAAGCTAGGGTATCGATGTGGGGATGAAAAGAAAGGAGGTCATCTAGCACTACACCTAGATACTTGATAGTGTTGTTCTAGTCAGGTTTAGGCAGCTGCAAGATGTATTGGGAAGAACATTACAGGAGTGGGCCATTAAGGAGTATTGAAATGACAACTGACAACTGTATACAATATAATATTATATTTATATATATATACAACATGTAACTTAATTAACGCACTTCCTGAAATTGTTCAGAATCGTTTACTGAATCGATTTAGGTATATCATTTTTAATATAGGTAATTTATTATTAGAAAATAATAAAAATTACAGAAATTATTGTCATATTAACCCTGTACAGTCAAAACAAATTGAAATGGACCGTAAGTCAAAGTAATAAGACTTTTAAAATCGCAGGTTTATTTGTATTCATACAAATTCCCTCATTCAATACAAAATAAAATAAATAGACTTTATTCTAAAGAACTAATTTAGTAAATAACAATGCATATATTTGTTAAATTAAAAATTCCGTGTATGTATTATGATTACAACATAATATTCTAATTGGGGTGTTTGAGGGTGTGCGTTAATTACGTTACATGTTGTAAATACGTATATAAATCATATATTATTAATGAATGGGATAATATTTGTAGCATGTTCCGCTGCTAATTAACGTTTTGTTCTGTAAGATAATAGACGCGTTTTACCTGAAATAAAACGCATATTAAACTACTTACCTTATTAGAAGCTTATTATATTGAGATAGGCATATCCGTTTTCCGTTGTATTTTACCTCTCTTTCTACCTAATTCATCCATCTCTTTCGCACATCCCCTCCTTTCACCAGGTAGGGGGCCCTGTTGAGCTCAGAGCTCAACGCGGCTTGGTTCAACATTGCGTCGAAAATATTTATTTAAATATATATATATATATATAGGGTGAGTGGTCCAGCTATGAACCAAGTAAATTTCAAATACCTTTTTTGTTTTGTAACCTATGCAATCTTGCTTATGCATTTGAGCTAAGGAATTTATATGGGTTTGTATTGGCTTTTAAGGGTTTTTGATATATTCAATTAAAACCGATTTATTAAAAAATGAGAATTGGTTCATATTGGACCACTGGTTGTACACATTGAATCAGGCAAAATTTTACAATGAACCACCTTTATAAACGTATGCAAAACATAGCAGTTATGAGATATTAACGTAATAAAATAAAATAATGAGTCATAAAATGAAAGCTTTTATTCAAAATAATCTGTAATAACAAATAGGAACATGGTAAAAACTAAATAACAGCCTTTTATCAAGTCTTAATTGTATTATTAACTTAAAATTATATGTAATACTCTCTTTGGATCCAATATTTTAATTTTGTTTATTAATATTATATTCTTCTTTTCCCCCACTCTTAGTATTTCTTCATTACAATTTTTATTCAACTTTTCTTTTTTATATTTTGTTTATTATACTAAAGTATTAAGTTTTATAGACTCAAAAATGTTAGAACTACATAATAAAAATTCCTATGAAATCAAACATAATATCTGAAACGAAAATAGATTATTTCAGTATCACACTAATATTATAAAGGCGAAAGTTTGTGAGTGTTTGTATGTTTGTTACTTCTTAACGTCTAAACGGCTGGAGGAATTTTAATAAATTGGTATGGAGTTAGCTGATACCCTGAATAAACACATAGGCTAACGGTTACAAATAGGTTTAACGCAGGTAAAACCGCGGGGCAGAGCTAGATTAAATTGTTTTAATTTTTAACGTAAGTAGATGAATGTTAGGTACAACACGAACTGTTTGTGGAGATACGACTTTTATTCCCACTTTAGGAGGAGTCTTCTGTTTGGAATCCCAACTATAATTTATATATTGATGAAATCGAAGCCATACAGAAGCGATTTAGGAAGTATTTGTGTTTTCGAGCAAAGGTAAGATATAGTTTGGAAAATTATCTCGAGCTATGTAGGAAGTTTCACTTTCTACCTCTTAAAATACGTCGCGATATTGCTGATATTTTATATTTATTAAATATTATGGCTAATAAAACTGATGTTACCGAACTAGGCAGTATTTTAATATTCCAAATGTAACCCGTTTCGTTTTTAATATCACATCACATCGCAGCCCATCCCATCCTGTCCGATCCCATCCCATCGCATCGCAACGTAAAAGCAACACAACACATCGCACAACGTTTGTCTAATGGTAAGATCTTTATGTAAGTTGAAATAAGAATTTGAAATCGACTTTGTGAGTTGAGTTTCATGTGCCTCATCAAAATTTGAATGCACTGCAAAGGATGCGAAACCTCTACATACTTAAATAGTTTATTGTGAAATTCTTGTACGACATTTAAATTAATTTTATTTTTATTTAAATTTCTCAACGTTAACTCGACATAGTAGTAAGTAAATACTGCTTCACAATATTTTAAAATTCGAATACAAAACGTGATGCATATTTAACTCCTCCACGATCTACAAATGCAGTAAATGCTGAGAATTTTAGAGAAAGACAAAAACTTAATAAGACAATTTTATTAAGTAACATGTAAAGATATTTTAGCCATATAACTTTATTAATAAACCGTTCAAAAAGATCAACTAGTTTCAATGAAAATATATTTATAAATCAGCAACTGGTATTATCTATTAATAGCAAGATCTTTTACAACATATGCCCTTCATGTTGCAAAAGATTCTTCCTAGGAAACTTCATGTGTGGCGCAGCGGTTAAGCCAGTCGCCTCACCACTCGTGTCCCGGGTTCGATTCCCGCGTAGAACAACTATTTGTGTGACCCATAACATTATTTACACAAGGTCATCTGATCCCAAACTAAGCAGAGCTTGTACTTACTATGGAAGCCAGATAACTGATATACTACATATTATATACTTACAGCTTTTCTTATGTAAATACGTACTTATATACATAATAACACCCAGACTTAGGACAAAAAAACACGTTCATGTACACAAATACCTGTCCTGGGTGGGAATCAAAGCCACGACCTCCGGAGTGAAAACAAGCATTTACCAACCACGCGAACAGTTGTCCTGAGTCTGAATGTACTTTGTGTCCGTCAATTATATGTAGATATGTAAAGTACCTGGCGACACAAGGATACATACATACATACATAGACTCACGCCTGTTTCCCAGAGGGGTAGGCAGAGACAACGGATTTCCATTTGTCACGATCTTTGCATACTTCTTTTGCCTCGGTTACTGTCATTATATTCTTCATACATGCTCGCCGGTTTAGGGTACTTCTGACCTGCCCTTTCTTGAGAACATCTCCAATTTGGTCAGAGAATGTTCGACGTGGTCTTCCCCTTCCGGTTGTCCCATTCACACAGGCCAGGTATACTTCTTTTGTCAATCTTCTTTCATTCATCCTTTCTAAATGGCCAAACCATCTCAGCATGCCTTTTTCAATCTTTGTGACTACATCCTCTTTCACACCACAACGCTCTCTTACATCAGTATTTCGAATTCTGTCTCTCAAAGTCACACCACACATACTTCTCAGAGCTCTCATTTCCACTGCATTTATTTTACTTTCATTCTTTTTCTGCCATACCCAACTTTCACTTCCATACTTACATTAAAGTTGGCACTAACACTCCATCGTGCACGGCTAGTCGAGCCTTCTTTGATACTTGCCGGCTACTCATAAAGGCGTGTGGTGCCCCATTCACTCTGTTCCCCGCATTTACTCTTCTAACAATATCTTTTTCATATTTCCCATCTCTCGTAAACAAAGTTCCCAAATATACAAACTCATTCACCTGTTCGACTTTCTCACCTCCAATCACAATATCACACGCTGTCGTGTATTCATCCCTCTCAAATACCATTACTTTCGTCTTCATTCTACATTCATTTTCATCCCTTTCCTTTCAAAAGATTCATGCATACTTGTTACCATCACCTGCAACTCGTCCGCCGATGATGCAAGTAAAACTTGATCATCAGCGTAAAGCAGACATTTGATGAGTAACTCATTCATCCTTACACCGCATTCACTTTCTTTTAAACAGCTATCCCTGAATAGGTTAAACAACCACGGTGACGCTACACATCCCTGTCTAACACCCTTTTGGATGCTAAACCACTCGGTGTATGACCCGTTAATCCTCACGCAAGCTCTGGAAACCCTATAAAGAGATTTCAGTGCTTGAAAAAGGTTGTCGTTCAACCCATACATGGACAGTACTGACCATAGTTCACTCCTCAACACTCTATCGTAGGCCTTTTCTAAGTCTACGAAGGCACAGTAAACCTTTTGGTTTTTGCCCAAAAACTTCTCTACTATGCTTTGCAGAGAAAAGACCTGATCCGTGCATCCCATTCCTTTCCGAAAACCCGCCTGTGCATCCCATATTTTCGCATCGGTTTCTTTCACAACTCTTTCAACCAATACTTTTGCATACAACTTACCAACGACGCTGAGCAGACTAATGCCCCTATAGTTTTTACAGTCTTGCCGTGAGCCTTTCCCTTTGTAAAGAGGTACGATGACAGCCTTGCACCAATCACTTGGCACTTGGCCGGTGATATAGCATAAATTGAAAAGGCTGCACAGCTGACTCGCTATGACGCCATATCCAGCCTTCAGCATCTCGGAAGTTATCCTGTCATACTCTGGTGACTTACCTGATTTCATACCCTTAATAGCTTTCACAATCTCATCCATACCAATGTCATCTTTACATTTGTTCTTGTCTATACTTAGTGAACTGCGTTCACTCTCTGTTACACCTCTTTTATACAAACTTTCAAAATACTCCTTCCAACGTTTTAACACGCATTCTTCCCCTTTCACTATATTTCCATCTTGGTCTCGTATGGATTTCAGTTCTGAGGTTTGAGTTATGCCTCTTACTGATCTAACGGATTTGCAGAAAAACTTAATGTTCGTCTGAAAATCCTTAGACAACCTTCTATCAAAATTATCCTTTTGTTCATTTTTCTTTTCGTTCACCACATCCTTTACAATTCCTTTCATTTTCCTATAATCATTCCAGGCCCTTTCTATATCCTCATTCGTCGCCTTATGCATTCGTTCGTTTGCTCTGGTGGCTAGCCAGTCTAACCACGCTTTCTTCTTTTCACATACAACTTTTTGTACACTTTTATCCCACCAAATATTCTTCATCTTTCTTCCTCTTCTTCTCTTTATTACACCACATACTTCACCAGCTACAGTCACCACACCTTCTTTGACTACCTTCCATAGCTCTTCTACTTCTCTTATGTCTTCAGATCCCTCAAACTTCTCAACCAACTTACTTTTGTACTCATCTGCCACTTCTTCCTCTTGCAGTTCCTCTACTTTTATTCTCTCTAGTACACTTTTAGTCTCAGGGATTCGGTGGCGCCATCCTTTGAATAGACCACTTATTCGGCTCATTACCAGAAAGTGGTCTGTATGGATTGCGGTCCCACGATAGACTCTTGTGTCTAGAACATTCTTTCTCAGTCTTTCATCTACAATCACGAAGTCAATCATACTCTTTCTCACATTTTTCCTCTCTCGTGTAAACGTATGGATTCTTTTATGTTCAAACATAGTATTTGTAACACAAAGACCCCATTCCAAACATATCTCAAGCAGACTGTACCCATTCTCATTCTCACGCTCGTCACCGAATTGACCTAGTACTCTTTCAAAACCATCACGTTTTACCCCAACCCATCCATTAAAATCACCTAACATTATTACTCTTTCATTATACTGACTTAACCGCAACACATCTCTCAGGGTCTCCCAGAATTCCTTTCAGTTGTAATACAGCGATTACAACTGCACCCATATCTACGGGAGCGTACACTCCTACTAGGAAGATACGGGTCATACCAACTTTCATTCTCAACCACATTACTCTTGCATTCACGCATTCGAACTCAGTCACACACTCAGACATACTTGTGGAAAGAATGAGACCCACACCTTGGCAAGCTCGGGTGGTGTTCGGTACTCCAGACCAATACGCCGTGTATAGTCCGTGTTTTGTAGTATCACACCCTTTCCGCTTCGTCTCATTCACACACAACACATCTATCCGCTTTTCACTCATCAGCTGACATACTTCGTCCATCTTACCTTCTATTCCTCCTCCAACATTCAACGTAGCAAAACGGCTCTCCGTTGACCACTTTTCGCCTCTCTGGGAAACGAGACGTGACGAGTGGCAGACCACGTCGCCGCCATTTAAAGGATTAAAAGTAATATCCATTGCGTTCCCACGAGTATTAGGGACTAAACGGTCCACCCTCGCAGAGCCCTATACGGGGGTAAGGCGGATCCCTGCTGTGTCCTATGACCGCCAACATAGACACCCTCCGTTATCGACCAGAATACCCTCTGGCCAAAGATCCCTCAGCACGGGTCGGATAACACTTTGGATCGGGGTTTTGTTTCAGGTATGCTCCCTCGGACTAAATAGCTCACTTGTGCTCATCCCCTGCGTGTCGGTGAGCGTACAGTAAGCCAGCTAACTCGGCCTGTGAGCGCCGCCGTTGGTATGCATAATTATGCCTACTCTTCCGCCGCCGATCTAAGTTACTATCCTGTACTGATAGTAACTATGCTATCGTAGGCCTCTGATGAATCCTAAGATTCTAGAGCCCCCGATAGAGGCAGTTTAAGGTCATACCGGGACGACACAAGGATAAATTATAAAAGAGCGGACGTTGTCTTAAAAAAAACACTTCAAACTAATTTATACCCAAATTTTACTATATTTTTTTCATCCTTATTGAAAGGAGACGGAATGGTTAGTGTAGTATCTCCTTCTCGGCACAGATTTGCTGTCAAGAGCTCATTCCAGTTGTTTACCTACAAATTTCTAGTTTAATTTCCGATGGTTTCATGTGTATGGTTACGAAGTACCACAAATAAATAATGGTAAATGTCATCACACTGCAATCTGCATGAAATGGAACGTCAAAAACGGAATGCTACGGTGTGTTATGTGTTTATTTTCAATTTTCTTAGATATTTGTGTAGTTTACTGTGTTAAAACAAAGTGATCCACTGATATATCAGCTAAAATGGATTCTGGGTAAGTAACAAGTACAAGTTTTACGCATCTGCATACAGTTTAGCGGTTACTTTGTCCATAAACAGACTCAACTTTTGTATTGGCGCCAACGGCCATATTGTGCGAAACAGCTGTTGAAGGGACGTCTTTTGTGCGCTCCGTTGTTTTTGTCATTTTTACTTTAAAAAAAATGTATTTAAACTCGTTTCATCGTAACAAACAATGATAATGTTATTCATTAAATATGTTTGATAAATAAAAGCCATAAAGTTTTCATAATCGGGATATGTTTTCGGTGATTGTGATATACCTACCATGGCGTGTGGATTGCAAAATTACGAGGACGGAGACATGCCCGCGTCTGAATTGGAATTCCAAGCGAAATGGAGCAAGTTTTCAGACTGGTTACACTGTATATGTGTGGTAACGTTCGATTTAGAGCTCGGGCAGGCTATGGAAAGTGTGTACCCTCCCGGAGTGACACTGAGTGATCAAGAAAAGTGTAATATTTGTTACTTAGCATTCCCGGACTCTAATTCGGGATGTATGGGAGATACGCAGTTTCACGTACGACTGCGATCAAGGGCAGGGCTCACGCGTCAACAACTGGTGTACAATCAAGAAAGTGTGCCAACCTTACGTGCGGACTCCACGCATTACTGGGGCTTCGTGTACTTCCGTCAAGTGAAGGATCCGTCATTACCGCGAGGTTATTTCCAGAAAAGTATAATTCTACTCACTAGATTACCATTCATTAATTTGTTCTACAAAGTTATTCAGTTGATAGCTCCTAAACATTTTGAGGAAGGAGAAAGGAGCTTAGAAGCGGCTTGCCATGATATTAACAGGTGGCCGACGCTTGACGCCGGACAGAATGTCTTATTGCCTGTACTTGGTACAGTTTTCCAGTCATACATTCCTAATCAACAGACTGGTAAAATAACCAGGTCAGATATAGCAAAACAAGTGCACTCTCCTAATGTCCCACATATTTTGGCATCATTACAAGATGTCAATGTTTTTGATGTGCTAAGTAGTGTGATATCGCACTTACATTTGATGTGGGAATTGGTGTTGACTGCGGAACCTATTGTTGTTATGGCGAGTTCACCGACGGAGTGCTCTGCTTTAGTTCAAGCACTAACATATTTAATACAGCCATTACCATACTCAGCAGAATATAGACCATACTTCACAATACATGACAGTGAATTCAAAGAATTCACTAGAAAACAATACAATCCACCTTGTGTAATATTGGGTGTGACTAATCCATTCTTTACAAAAACATTGCAACACTGGCCTCACACCATCAAATTGGGAGATTCCAATTCTATAAAAACTAAGCTGAGGAAAGTTGGTAATCTAAAATTGTTAGACACAGCCCCTGGTGTATACACCCAATACAAGCCTTTCTTAGAAAAGGACAAAACAATAATTAAGAAACTGCACAATGGTATAAGAACAGATCGTCCTACAGAAGTCCAAACAGCTATGGTAAAACGTCACTTGCTTGAATTAACCCAAAGTTTCATGATACCCCTGGAAAGATACATGGCTTCATTAATGCCTCTGCAGAAAAATATATCTCCGTTCCGATCGCCACCAGTACCAAATCCTTTTAACCCTGAAGATTTCTTTGCGACTTTACAACAATCAGGACCACAATTGACTACTGGAATTAAGGGTGATTGGATTGGACTATATAGAAACTTTTTCAGGACACCCAATTTCAGTGCCTGGTTCCATGAGAGGCACAGCAATTTGACAAACAAACTTCATGCTCTGCAACTGGAAGCATTAGCCGAGAGTGATTTAAAAAAGTGGTCTATTGGAAAGAAAGAAGTGGAAATAGTAGATATGGTTCTCAAACTGAGAGAAGTGTTAAAGAATAACCCCCCAGTTGCGGACAACACAAGGACATTGTTAGCAAGGCGTTTGGATGATCTGAATTGTGTTCTACCTGAAGATATGAAGTCTATATTAAATGCAGCCACGTGACAGAACGAATGCTGCGCCTCAAGTAAGAGAGGATGCAGCGATGACTGCAAGACATTTAGGAAGCTTAGAAGTAATCGTCCTATTGTATGTATGTAATACTTATCTTGATGTTATGCTCTGGTGCAATATGTTTTGATACTTGGGAAGGTTGATTATGAAATGCTGGCTTGTAAGTATCAATTACTTTTGGTTGCATTATTTTTATGATGCCATTCCATTTCACTTTCAGTGTAAAGAATTTGACAAATAGTAAGTCATATTATGCTATACTTAGCATTAACTGGACCAAGTCATACTATACAACTGGTGCAAAGATGTTATATTTTTGTCTGGTTTTAAAGAAGTAATATTAAGATCAAAGTACTTTCTATTGAACATATAAAGAAAATCTGTCACTATTTGTTTCCATAATTAGTTATAAATGTTATAACTTGTGCAAATAATTGTGTATTAATATATCAGTCTAGGAAACTAAGCTGATGGCTATTACTAATTATTCAGTCGGACAATCCTTGCATATTGTTTATTGGGGGATTGACTATGAATATATAGTATATCTCATACCAATATATATTGGTATGATGAAGTATTATGGATTTCACATATATCATAATTATCTAAAAGCAGTTATAACAAGTAAGGTTATTTTCACTTAAATAATATTGACTGAAGGGTTTTTCTATGCAGAGTTAATATTGTTGAGTGCAATACTGATGCTATTACTCCTGATTTACTAATTGTTCTATTTGAACAATTACTAATTACAATAAGTAATTGTTCAAATAGCATGGAATTAATGTTAATATCTTGTTTAGTAAATATATTTTAGACTGAAAAATAACTCTGTTGATAATTTTGGTATTTGTTTTATGTAAAATGCCTAGATTAGGCGTAATCTTTATAGAGATTTATTGTATAGGTCTTAGCTCATATTATAGTACAATCCTGCAAAGTTTTGTCGACTGAAGATTTATTCTGAGGTCCTTCATACCAAAAACATTTTCTTTACTAAACTGCGAGGTAGGTGGGTGGTACTTGTGTATATTATGCTGTCAGTTTGAGCAAATAGGGTATAATATACCGGAAATATTAAGAAGGCAGGCAAGCACTTGCTAAAGTATAAATATGTTTTTTAAATTGATAAAGCTGCAGTTGGTAGTAAACCGCCATTGGTGAGTTCCATCTCAGGTAGAGATGGGCTTTCCCAAAGATCCTTGAGCTACTCGCAGGCAGCGGCTTCCAGTGTCCCTCACAAGTTGACGTATTGGTCCATCTCGTAGAGCCTAGCCTAGCCTGCCCACGATGCGTCTTCCGGCTCATGGGCGCCACTCGAGAACTTTTCTGCACCAGCAGCCGTCATTTCTATGAACTATGAGCAACGCCCATTGCCACTTCAACTAGGCAATTCATAATCCCCCTATAATTACATTATTGTTGTCCCAATTAACAATTACCTGCAACATTTATTTGTTAAAATAATTGTCCTGTTGGGATTTATACACGTACGCAAACAATTATTATTTCCTTAAGAATGTGAATGGTAGTTAAATTATTGTAATTACGCTATATATAACAAAATAATCCTGAGTAGTTAGGTACTGTTAATATACAATGTAAAGGTTTGCAATATGCCAAAATAAATCTAAAAATATAAAGGGGTAAGGGGCGGCCTTGAAATGGCGTTCAATGGCTTTAGTATTAGTTTGCGAACGAGTTCTAGCTTTTGACGATATTGGTCGCTGTCGTAATGCCGTGATAAGTTTGGCCAATCATACTGTTTTGTTACTATCGAGAACTCGAATTCGTTCATATGTTTCAGTTTAGTACCAGTCTGCAGAAAACCAAATATATAGCTTACTAATGTGAGGAAGTAACAAAAATACTCGAAAGTACCTACTAACTGTACCATTTATCCATCTCATGTATGGTTTTCCAAATAATTGCAACATTTACAATAAGATTCAACAATATCATATGTGTAGCAAACAGCCTAAATCAATTCGACAACCTCTTAAAATTCGTTTGGTCCCTAATGAGTTTATCCAACCTAAAATTCGTATTATGAACGGTATAACAAGTCCCGTTTGTAATACTACTAATAGCCTAGCCAAATTTTGCCTACAGCGGCTATTTAATACCAAGACCAGCCAGCAGTACAGGAGTGTGTGCGCAAACACACCTGCACTCTCAATTCCTTCACTTAAATAATCTATTCCGACCGGGAAATCAAGCGCGAACCAAGAGCTACACCGCCAACTTCAAGACTTTGGGCTATCTACATCTCTAGTCGATTTTCTTGCCATTAAAATCGCAGTAACACTGATTTGAACCCGGAACCCCATTACCCGCGGCAATACACGCAACTGATATACGAATCATGCAGTCGTAATGAAACTAGTTTCGTTTAAGTTATAACTAACATTGGCATGCCTTCTTGCATCATAGCTAAATTATTCATGGCTTATGCAACAATCCGTCCGCATGTACTCCCAATTTCATGGGTTTAGCTCGCCAACAGATTTTAAATGGGACAGACGTAGCTGTGACATTCAATTAAACAGTGGCATCTTTTCTGGCATTTTTGGATTAATTTCCTTCTATTAGAGCTCCCTTTGACAAATAATATATTAAATTAACAAAGGAAAGAGCGTTTAGTTTGAAGTCTTTCAATATTTTAAATTATTTTTCATTACAATTTTCCGAGCCAGACAACTGCTCATAAATTGCCTTTTTATTAATCCATTTGTTACAAATATAATTTAAGTAAAATTGTTTAAGTTTGATCTTTTGTTTTGTTCAGAAGAACTATATTTTTGATAGAAATTTAAAGAATCTTATTCATGTGAACTATTTAGAGGGAGAATTATTCGGGTTTGGTGTCACAACTTTCGCAACACGTCTTTATGTTGCTTATAGATAACGTTGATATTATGGACCTTCGTCGATTATAATAATCTAAAATGTTGTAAATATTATAGTAATACATTCTTAATCATTATTTTAGTCCTATCTCTAACTTTAGTTGTACCTACTTGTTAAATACGAGACTATTTATGTACAAAGAATACTACTCACTTTTATATTTTCCCTATATTATTATAGAGTGTGCTGTACTGTATGTTTACAATGAAATAATGAACCGTCTTATTTTCAATCGGACGAGCGGCTAGCTCTGTTTTGCGTAGAAAAAAAGTTGCAGAAAACGTCCCTAATACTGATCCTCGTATCGGAGGATGACCTCTGGCGTGGGTTGCTTATTTTGAAGTTTTATTTGTTCGAGTGATTAAGCCCTCGCTTTTGTTGAATATTGAAGCATTGAAAGAGTTCTAGAGTATCTAACTGAAAAGATCTTGTTAAAAAAAAGCTCGTTGGTTCGTTGAGATTTACATGGGAAAATATTCCGGATATTAGTACTCTTTTTAGCCATACTTTAATACTGTTTTAAAGGGGGTGACCATAGTATTGGAGTTAGATACCTGCATATTAATGCAAATTACTGTACTTTCATTTTACAAACAGCTAACAACAGACATATTTTACAAAGTGGGGGTAGTAGTGAAATTTATTGACATAAATAGTCCAGAATCCGTAATGTTATATATGATTTGTCAGTGTAGGGACCTAATTAAATAGTGTGACTGTATTAAGATTAATAAAAAATAGATTAAATATTGAATTTGTTTATAGCGCTAACCCTCTATTTAATTAACGTAGATAATCGGACGTCTTTACACAAAGGGGGGCAACGCTGTCGCAATTTACGGTAACCGTTTGTAGAAATTAACTCAAGATATATATATCCAAATTCAGCCAACTTTAGTAGTGATTTTTTTTTTATTTAAATAAAATCTGTGCCGATCTTTTTCTTTACAAATCAACCAAAAGTTGATAAATCACAAAAGATGACGAACAATTGCGACATTGCCGGTCTCTTGTAATGTATATAGAATAACATGTCTGAAATCCGTCAAAATTCTAAATAATATAATATGAAACGGTCTTGAACCGAATAATTAAGCTTTAATTTTTCGATATTTAGTTTTGGCTTTAATTTTATTATAAGTAACATTGTTCAGGCTTCGTAGGTAATGAAGTAGTAACAATTACGTGCTTGTCTCTTCAGACATTTGCGTAAGTAATTTTGATTAAGGATGACTATTAACTATATCATTTATTTAACTAAATCAATAACACCATACCGGTAAATTAATTAAAGGTTTCATTAAATGAATTAACAGTCTTCAATATTGATATATTCAAGTAGGTAAGTGTTTCACAACAACATCCTCACAGCCTTACATAATCAATGGAATAAAATAAACTACCTACTATTGTTATGTTATTTTCCTGAAACAGCTAAGTTTAAGTCGATGATAAATAATTAGTATTAAAAAAGCTTATACTTGGGCCAGGTTGCTTAGAACATTATTCTAAAGTTTATTAACATGGAATTTATGTGAGCATTATAATCTATAATACTGAGACATATTTTTTACTTCGTATCAAAGAATAGTAATAACAAAATTATCCATCACTAATAGTACCTATGTTTAAAAGTTTCCAATCGGAACGTGGCTCAAGTACCCATAGTTAATTACGTTATACTAATCGTGTTAAAGTGTATTTTCGTAAACAGTAACTCGTATCTGTAGAATCTCTGTGTATTTGTATCATATCTATCGCAACTGGTCTGTTTAGTTTGTCAATATGCGCGATAATATCATTTATTGCCATCACACCCATCATATACATGAATAGTACTTAATCAACATTCTGGTTTCCAGTCACACCTTTTAGTGACTGCCAGCGATACAATTCTTAACTAATTTTAATAATATTAATACACCATAACAATCACCATGTCCTGAATCGGATTACCTGGTCACTTAAATTTCAATCCATTAGTTAATTACTGGAATTCAACCCGATTTCCTAGGATTTATTAATTACTTGAATACTTAGCAGACGCTTTGGAATTATCTAAGCTCCTGCGACATCCCGTAATATCTTTCCGTTTCTTGTCGTGAGTCTTAATTGGTACGGGAACATAATTATGCATCAATGCAGAGGCTTTTAATGGCACTGCCCCACAGACTGTTCCCTAACATTAGCGGCAAGGCTGATAGACAAAGCCTCCGCCTTGGTGAAGTGTTCATCAATGTTATGATTCAACTAATATCTGAACCAACTTCGACATCTTACCGATGGGAAGAATTATACATATTGAGGAACTTAATTGACCGAATGCAATCTATCTATCCATCTCTGTGTATGAAAGTCCATCCATTTGTATTTATTTAACTACTACGGCGTATAATATACGGTTGTATGTTTAATACATATATAATTATGTACTAGTAATGTTAATAATATGAAAAATAAAATGTTATCGCTTGGATTTTTTGTAAGATATTTTATCGTAACGTTTGTGTAATAAGTATGTAATGGTTTGTTTTAAATAGGTAGTGGTTTAGCTGGACTATGTCGCAACAACTAAATTGTTAGGCTGATATTGTAAAGATGGTCAATTTTTCTTATTGAAACTAAGAAACGTTTTTTCCAATAGTAGGACTTGGCTGTCCGTATAAGATAAGTGAATGGGCCGCGCAGCTGTATGCCTGCAATGCAACTCTCGTTGCAAATGCACGTGCGAGCTGGCAAAATCTGCTCCTTGTGCTGTAGGAATCGCTAGCTCTGTTCCTTGCGTAATATGTAAAAATTGATAATAATGTCGAAATATTTCCTAAATATAAATATTATGGCTTTATTAAGAACTTTCACATGTTACACATGGAATAGGCCGCGCAGCAGATGCAGGCAGATGTCTTCCTTTTGCACATGCATTTGGCATTGGAGATTCCAATGGCAAATGCATCTGCAAAACCTGCCCTTATTGCTGTAGGATTTGATACCTACTACTATTCCACGTGTAACATTTGGAAAATTGCTAACGCCAAAATATTTCGATTCATAACTCTTCAATGTCAGATGTTTTACGTTTTGATAGATTGATCATCTAGTACCTTAGCTATTTTGGTAAACGCGTTATCAGAGACCACAATAAGACATAAAAAAATTGATAATGGCTGTACCAAAGGCGCTAGTTTATATAAAACACGATAAGCGATAAGATCAGTAGTGGCTTCCGGCCTCCATATTAGCGGAATAGATAATCAATTTTTTTAGAGTTCATCTTATTACATTACCGTTTGGTTTATTTTATGATTTTCTTTATCAAAATTAGGTGCCAAATTATTTTGTTAATTAACATATTGCATTGTGAATTCAAATTTAGTTATAATGAGTACATTACATAACCTATTGTTCTTATGATGTTTCTTAAAATCCCTAAATTCTGGGCTATTCTAAAGCGGATCGCTAAGCCCTGAAAGTGTGATTTTAGCAATGATCTATTTTTCAAAGTGGAGTTTTGGACACTGCATCAAACGGATTATCTGTATGAAGAACCCATTGCTTTTCTTGCGATGCCATCTACCCTCAACATATAAAAACTTAAAACACCGCTTGTCTCAAGTTGAGCGTATAATTGAGGAGCAGATTGGACAAGTCATATAAGAGATTTCTTATGCAGTAACTTACGCGACTTGCTTCCGATCGTTAAACGGTAATAGCTGTGTTTAAGTGAAGAAATAAGCCGCTATCCGGGTTCTTTATAAATGAAACTCAACTCTGAGCCGCACTACATAACAATTTTATCCTTGAGGTGTTGAATCAGAAGTGGACATTCAGTTAAGTTTGATTTATGAACAACACCTGAGAGTGGTATTCATTATGATGTATTTTGTAATCAGTAACTCTACGTTGGATAATAGTTCCTATGGTAGCTAAGTTTATTATATTTTATAGAATAGTTTATTTGCTCAAATGTTGGGTAGTTTTTATTTGTGTGTTCAGTTGTACTCGTGCCGTATTGGATGGGTATTATAGCACCTGTATCGGGTAACTCGTGCGAAGCCGTAATCCATTTATAAGATACCACGTGTTACTTTGACAACTTGTATATATGTTTTTCAGAATAGACAAAACTAAATTGGAACAGCCGAAGCAGAATTTTATGAGATGGAAAGCAAACATTTTGCAATTCTGTATAGTCATAAATCACGTGTGAACTTATTGAACGTGTAGTGCAGTGGTAATGGTAGTTGCCGCGCTACTACTTCAGGGCGTTCGGGTTCCGGGTCCGATCCCCGTACGGGATTGATCACAACTATTTGTGTGACCCATTTATAGTTCTAGGCTTTGTGTCAGTCCCTTGACGCATATTTGTTAAGTCTCCTGCGATACAGGCATATATTTCCTTGTATTGCTTTAGTCTTTAAAAATCTATCTAGTGTGATTTGGTTTGGAATAATAATAATAATATGCTGTTCCGCAGCGTATTCGATCACGCCACAATATGGCAAAAGCCATTGTTTCACTATTGTGTTTGAAGAGTGTGCCGTTAGATGTAACAGTGTTTTACGGCCAGATTAGATTTATCATAGTTATGACGACTTAACTATGAAAAATCAAATTTTGTTCTTAGTTCAAGATCTCCATAGCTACCCCAAAATACGATAAAGCGAAATAACAATTGAATACACAAGTTTTATAAAAGGTGTCTTGTCGACTCGTTTGGTAGATTATGAAGTCAAGGTTGGGTCAAACTAACGCGGGGTCAAGTAAACTGACACGTGCTGAACGAAATGAGATTAAATAGGGATGGGTGACCCAGTTCGCGACGTGGAATTTTACCTAGATCAAATTTCAATGTTGGTGACATGATTAAGCGCTTCTTCGGCAATATTTCATTGATTTTGAACTAGCTGTATACATATTTTTTCTCTTTTCTAGCGGTAACGTGATAAATATCAAATCATGATTTCTCGAGTTCCAATCCTGGGTCGGGCCAAATAAGTGCGCTCTCTTTTACTTCATTCTCATGATCCGATGGTCGGTTAGCCGGCACGATTATAAAGAGGCCAAGTACATCACCACCGGCGTTACACTGCACTTCACACAAATATTTCGTAATTGAAAAATCCCAATATAAATATGTTGATTTTTGACAGCACGTAAAGCCATCGACCCTGTACCTGACCTCTTTCCAGTCATGTTGGTTAGCTGTTCTATCCGATCATGAGAGTGAGGCACCTGTGTTTTCGCACACATTCATTTACCATAAATATGTCCCTTGCGGATGTCTAGTTGCCATTGGAACTAGCCGCCATGTCTGAAATTTGATCAGAGGAAAATAAATAGATAAATTGGTGACATTCCGTGTCTACTTAGCTTGGTTAGCTTGATCCGACTGAAAACGGAAGGCACTTGACTTCCACTACATTCGTCCTTATTTGTATCGCTCCACTACATATCCCATCGTACCCACATGTAAATAACATTGTACAAATGCACTGTGTATGTAACTATGGTAAATGAAATAAACATTATTTTTCAAATAACTCGTTTTAATAACGCTTATGTATAACGTGCGGTCCCGATACGACAAGGCGAGAATATGTTCGTAATTCAGGAGAGTTACCCAAGAACTTTGTACGTAGGAGTATATAAGGCTAAATAGCCATGCTTGCAATATATTTATTATGATTTATATAAAACTGGCATTTTGGAATCATATACCAGAAATGTGGAAAGAAAATATAGGGTCGTAATATGAATAGATAGCATTTATATTTAAATATCTACTATTAATAAATTAACCAATAGTAACTATTGTTGTGAAACACAATTAAATAGATAACAATGAATGATTCTCGTTAAATAGTTTATTATTGCCAGTTAAATTAATATATCAGAGCAAAATTTAATATGACACATTTGATCTGCGCCTGGTAGTCTGCTCATTAAAACATGCTCTTGGAACTCGAAACAATTTTTTACGGTCCTAGTATACTAATTCAGTTTAACGTTTCTTTTCTTGACTTAGGGATATAAAGCCATGGAAATATGAAATTCCGTTCAGTTAAAATATATCAAATTCCAATTTAGTTAGAAAGCATTACAATTCCAAGAATGAAGATATAAATATGATTTCTTCAGCTGGCAATCTGAACCCACAACTGTACATTACAGTCCATCCAACTCCAATAGTAAAACTCGAACTATTTTGGTTCTCCCTATGAGAGGATAGAATGGATTAAAAAAAATACTCAAGAATTCCAATACAAACAACATTTACCTATCTAATCAACCCTTATTTCTGCCCACTTCTATTACACCGTCTATGCCGATCCTGAACTAGTCTCATTGACTACACTAGGACAGCCCAGCTAACTTAACAATGCCACCTGTCCACCTTCCCACAATCCTACCAGGTTTACATAGGGCATCTAGTTCAATCTAAAACACTATTGTGTTGTCTATTTCATTAGTTATATTTAATCCAATATAACAATAGAATATATTTGTGCTACCTATGTAAGCATTCAACAATTTTTTAGATAAAGATAACAAGTACCCACAACAAAGTTCTTGGATAAAAAAAGCACATAAGTACATAAACAACCTTAACAAGGCGAGGGACATGGAACAAATAAGTGACCTCACACTTGACAGATCCTTTGGCGTTCTGTTTCCATAACAAAAACTAACATAACAGTCTATGAAATATTTACAACTATAGGCGGGTTGAATCACAATCTATTATATCTTGCTTTGCTCCATATATTGTCGTTGTCGGTGATGAGGGTGTAGACTCCTGCGAGGGTGAGGCCTACAGCTGCTCCAAGTCCCATAGAGCGCAAGCCCGCGGTGCTCTTGTAGATGGCGCCAGTGGTAGCTGCGGCTATGAATGTGTTGCCGGTATCTTCTTTGTCACGGAGCCATGTAACGCCGAGCGCAATACAGGAGTAGAAGGATGCAATGATGCCAAGGGTACAGCCAGTTGTGGTGCCTGTAATATTAAATATGATTCTTTACATTTTTGTGTAGTAAGCAGGCTTTCCATTCATTGAGGGTGTACAGACTATAAGGTACAGTATAAAAAATACCAGTGCTTCAGTATGCATATTAGTATTCTTAACACCATGTATTCAAGTTAAGGACTATGAAAATGTATTAATTATCATGTTAAAGACACAAGTTAGTCACTCTAAACACAAACTATAAATCCTGGAGGATACTAAGCCCATCCAAGGGCTGTAGAGATGTATAATGATTAATTGAGAAAAGTATTAATCCTTTATTAACATAAGAGAGTTAAGCAAAACCTAGACATCCAAAACAACTAACATTCACACCAAATTCAATTCAATGCATTTAAATAAGGAATTGTTATTACCCTAACAACAATAAGAATGGACTGACATCTAATGAATATAAATAATTTACTTCTGCATGGGTCTATAAGGTGCCTCATGTCAAACTGTATGCTAGATGTTTTAGCCCCAATATTAAAATATCTATCTAGAATAAAGTCATAAAGCAGAGTAAGATTTAATGCAAAATCTCTGGATAGCTAGATTAATGATTAGCTGGTCAGTCTAGATCATCATATGACAGAACCTATTAATATTTCTCAGCCAGGTATTAGTTCTAGACTTATTAAAAATAAACTTTCTGTAAGAATAATAAAATTGATCTAACTAATCACATGTGTGTACCAAAAAGGAGTTGGTATTTGTTAAATTTTGAGCAACCCTATTCAGAAGTTGATTTTTAATGGTTTTGACGAATGGCTCACCTTGTTTCATAACATAGTTGATAATTTGAGTTCGTCGAACTTTGCCAGTCTGTCCTGCCAGTGTGGTTGCTCGGAGTCCTTTGTATAAACCTGCCATGCTCCCCAAGCCTGGAATACAGTGTTTCATACATAATATTATAAATACTGTGGCATTAATTAAATAAAGTAAAATAAGTTTCCACATTACAAAGAGCTTGCAAAATGCCAGAAAATAGATTGCAGTACCACATGTTAGTAGAATAGTCTTATTCTTATCAAACATAATGGATAAAATGCGGTTAATTTTATAATTCAACCAAACAATAGTACTGTATCCATTCTACTGCTACTGGCAAATTACCATTGATTAAGTCAAACTGATTAAATATATATATATATATATATATATATATATATATATATATATATATATATATATATATATATATATATATATATATATTTATTACCAAAATATAACATAAAAAAATAAAAATTGTTTATTTTCACACAACACAATTAATTTAAAAAGTTGATTGATTCTCAATTTAAGTAGACTTGTATCTTGGGAATTAGGGAACTAAATTAATTCAATTAGGTAAAACTTAATACTAACTAAATAAAAGAAATAACATAAATATTACAATCATAAAATACAAGTACTTTTTGAAATAGCAGTAAAAAGACAATACCATTACTAAAATGTTTATGTGAGAGTGTGAGTACACATAATATCCAATATTTTGGATAGTATTTCAAAAGATATTTGGATTACTAAACATGGAATAAACTACACATGGGTAATCCACACAAAGTACATCCATACACAAAAATTCAAAGCTACAGCTCAGATAGAGCACAACTATTCAAAATTGAGTAGCTAAGCATATTGAGATAAGTTGCACAGGTTGCATTTAATGCAACCTGAAGATACTGCCCCAAAGAGACTTAATGACTGATCAAGCAAAACAATGAATTATGTGGTTTCTGTTTCAGTAATCAGAAATATGATAATAAATAATCATATTAAATAATCTGGCATTTATGATCAACACATAATATTTATGAAAAGCATATTCAGATAAGTTGCACAGGTTGCATAAAATGCAACCTGAAGATACTGCCCCAAAGAGACTTAATGATTGATCAAGCATAACAATGAATTATGTGGTTTCTGTTTCACTAATCAGAAATATGATAATAAATAATCATATTAAATAGTCTGGCATTTATGATCAACACATAATATTTATGAAGAATCTGAGTGGACTAACTGTACAGAATATTATTTATTTATATATATAAAATAGTTCTTACTGGTAAAAATTATGTTTCACATGTTTTGCCAGCAATTGGGATGCAAATGTTATGCACTATATGATTATATATCACTTGATATAGTAAAATCTATTGTCTAGAGGGTTGGCAGTCTGCCCAAATAAATAACAAAATATTACCTACTGCAACATTGCATAGAAAATAGTTGTAGCATTTGTTTAAGATTCCTCAATGTTTCTAGATTCAGATTATTAAAGATCTAGACCAAAATAAATATACAGTATTTAGATGTTTACTTGCTAAGAAACATGATAAGTATCAGCCTGGAGCCTGGAAGCCTCAGAGAGCATGTTAAGGCCAAGGTCCTGTACTGAAATCTTTTTGGTCTTGTCAGCCAACTGTCCCAATGTATCAAGAGAGTAAGGGTATAGAAAGTGCACCAGTGCTTTCAAACACACTTGATCACTATAATTTGTCCTGCGCGCAGTTGGCTAGTCTCCATTGAGACTGACCGCCATGGCCGAAATTCGGGCAAGAAAACGTTATTATTATTATATTAATTACGCAGTGTTATGTAAAACTTACTCAGCTTTAGAGGTTATGTTTTTTCTCACAATTTCCTTACCTGAACCAGTCATAAACGACATTCCAATAATCGGTAGAGCTACGTTGGACCTTCTAGCAGTAGAAGCCATGTGACTATCATCAGGATACAAGAATTCTGGCTGCATTTTAGGTATGTAATGAGGATCGAAGTTCAGATATGGGGACAAACTCGCACTCCCCTGGTTACTCTTTTCCTCATTTTTATTCGTTGAGAGAATATCGCCGAACAGGGACATTTTGTTTTATTTTTACACTATTTTTCACTAATCTAACACTAAAACGTGATTCGTAAATCACGCAGCGAATTTGCAGAAATCGAACTTGTATTGAAATGTCAATGTCAAAAATTTTATGAAGAGGTCATAGACACGAAAATATGACATTTCTTTTTATTTCTTGACTATGGATTTTAAGTCGTTCAGTCGTAATAAATAATGGTTTCTTTATAATAATAATATCCTGGGACATTATTTACACACGGCCATCTGATCCCAAAGTAAGCAGAGCTTGTACAATGGAAACCAGATAACTGATATACTACATATACTACTTTTCTTATATAGCATTATGTAGCGATTTAAAAAGTTCCTCACAGTCAAGTCCAAGTAGTGCCAGTATGGCAGTGGAGACTTCTATGGAGTTTTTGAATCAACATGGTAAATTTATCACAATTCACGGCAATATAAATATTTCATTCCGTCGTGCGCCTCACAGCAGAGCGGCTGTCTTATACTCAATCAGTATAACTTGTTTTAAAAATATCTTTGTGTGCGTAATTAGTGCGTTTGTGACTATTATACTCATTAGTGTTATCGGCAGGTGCGTTTGCCGTACAGAGTTGTGTATTGGACAGAGACTTCCTAACTTCGTCAACGTTATGGCAACTTTAAACAGCACTTTTGACCGTATTAGTGATGTCGACGATCTACTTGGATCTGGTGAAACAACTATCGATGGGTCCTTAATAGATAAGGAGTCTCCTCCTCCATACGTCACTTACCGCAAAGGCGTGCCATCCAATAGTGATATAAATTTGCGTGATGAGCTGAAAGATTTTCAGGCGAATATGAAATCTATGTTTGAAACGTGCTTGGCAAAACAGGATGAAAAATTTTCAATACTCTTATCCGAATTTGATGGAATAAAGTCTACTATCAAGTTTATAAGTGACAAATATGATTACTTGGAAGAGAAGTCGAATAATTTTGCATCGCGTATCTCGAAACTCGAAGAGAATATTTCTTCTCCTAAGGGAGTTGTCCAACGAATTGCTATCCTGGAAAAAAAATTGGAAGTAGCGGAGCAAAAATCCCGAAACTGCAATGTCGAGATAAGCAACTTGCCCGAAAAACGTGGTGAAAACTTGCTCCAGATATTTGAAAATATTGCTACTTTGATCAAGCAAACACTTTTGCCACGTGACGTCATTGCTATTCATCGAGTACCGCAATTGAATCCAAAATCCACAAGACCAAAAAACATAGTGGTCAAACTTTCAAGCCAAATTCTACGTGACAACTTTATTGCGGCTGCACGTCGCAAAAAAGGAATTACGTCTGATGAGCTGAAGCTGGATACGAATTCGAATAAGATCTATATAAATGAGCACCTTACATTGAACAACAAGATATTATTTCGTCAAACTAAAGAAGCCGCGAAACAAAACGGGCATCGATTTGTCTGGATCAAAAATGGTGTTATACTTGTTCGCGCTGATGTTGCTCAGGCAGCCTTTCCTATCCGTACCGAAGAAGACTTATGCAAAATTAAACCCTATAAAGCACCTGAATGATATATTTATGTGTATTAGCGTCAAAGTTTGGTTTCAGTGCAGTCTAACTTTTTATTACATGTTATCTTGTTTAGCCCGAAGTGCGACTTCTCTGACTCGTAGTCTACTCTGTGTTGTTTACGCCGTTTTTACTATTGAATTTAGTACGAATAACCTACCGATGACCCTCATGCTTCAAAATAAATGTGCAATGAATTTAAAATATTATAACTTTCTTAATTATGTTTCGTTAATTAATAGTAAGAAGCAAGACCATGTTAGTGTAGTTAAACTTAATTATATATTAGTGTTTTTAAGAACAGATAGTAAATACTTATACTTTTGCAAAGATAGAACAATAGTTATAAGATCGTGCTTAAAATATTATCGTTCCTATTTGCCGTTATTGATAACATTCTATATGTGTTGTAAAACTCATTTACTTGTTTCATATTTTAATTCGTTCAGATCTCTAATTGTAATGAACTTTAAGCCTTGTTTTGGTAACGTATTTTATATTTTTTCTTTTACCGATGGATAAGTACAATTTAAATATTTACTACCAAAACTGCAGAGGACTTCGTACTAAGCTCCACACCTTATTTATAAATATTTTATCATTTTCTTATGACGTAATAGTTCTCACGGAGACATGGCTAATACCCACCATATCTGACAGTGAATTCATTGACGATAGGTATCTGGTGTTTAGATGTGACCGTGACCGAAGTATTACGGGAAAACGAGATGGTGGCGGTGTGCTCATAGCCGTTTTGAAAACGTTACGACCTTCTAACGTTTTGATGCGCGCCTCGCATGCTGCTATTGAACACGTATTGGTGCAGCTGCCCGCGTCGCGGCCCTCTAAGCGCCATTTTATTAGTGCAGCCTATTTACCGCCGAATTCACCGGACCACTTGTATACATCACACTTAGATATTTTGCAAGACTTCATTAACGACACTAGTACTGACGCAGTTTTCGTATTAGGTGATTATAATTTACCAGGCCTAAACTGGTTGGACCGTAGTGGAATAAACTATGTGATTCCACAACCGACAGATACAATAAGCAGTTTTTTCAGCAATTTTATTTCTTTTACTAATACTTTTCAATACAATACAATAAGGAATAATTTAGGACGCATACTTGACTTGTTTCTGTCAAACGTTGACTGCGAGGCCAAAACTTGTCTACCACTGTTACCTATTGATACTTACCACCCCGCCTTCTTGGTAGTAACGTCGCTAGATACAAAAGTTATACCAATGAAACGGCAATTATATACTAAACATAATTTTTATAAGGCCAAATATGATTTAATTAATAACGAGCTGTGCAAAATAGACTGGAATCAATTGTTATACGAGTCGACAGCTCATCGAGCGGTTGAAATATTTTATGATAAAATTTATAGTATTATCAAAACACATGTTCCATTTACTCGCATAAAAAAATCACGTTTTCCAGTGTGGTTCTCTCCTGCCCTAATTCGCATTTTCAAAACCAAGGAAAAAGCTTGGCTAAAATGGAAAATTTATTCCAATGCATCGGATTATGAAAGTTTTTCAGTCCATCGTAAACGTTTTAAGTCTGAATGTGTTACATGTTTCGCAAGATACATGAAATCGGTTGAAGACAGCATCCCGCTTAGTATAAAACATTTCTGGACTTACGTTTCTAATCGAAAAGGCAGAGTGGAGATTCCAGCGAGCATGTATCTTGAAAATCTTAATTCTAATAATCCGACTGATATATGTAATATGTTTTCAACCTATTTCACTTCTGTTTATGAACCCTCGACCTTAGACCCCATGACGTGGCAGTCACCTAGTGCATATGCAGATAATTCGCCTTGTATCTCTGACATCTACTTACAAGTCGATACAATACATAACGCGATAAAAAAACTTGACTCGACTAAAGGTTCAGGTCCTGATGGCATTCCACCTATCTTTATAAAGAAAATCGCAAATAACATAGTCCTTCCACTCCATATTTTATTTAATAAATGCTTGCGCGAGGGGACTTTTCCCGATATTTGGAAACGGGCTAATATCACACCGGTGTTTAAGAGTGGTGACAAATCAAGTATAAATAATTATCGTCCTATTTCGATACTCTCCACCTTGTCGAAACTTTTCGAGAGTCTTGTACATGGCGCATTATACTCACAGATTCACAACCTTATAGTTCGTGAACAGCATGGATTTGTGAAACGTCGTTCAACTAATACCAATCTAATGGTTTTTACAGATTACTTATTTAAAAATATGGATGGACAGATTCAGGTTGACGCTGTGTACACCGATTTTCGGAAGGCTTTCGACAAGGTGGACCATAAATTGCTACTAGATAAAATTGCTTATAATGGTATCCGTGGCAACCTATTGCGTTGGTTCATGGCTTACATATTTAATAGATCACAAAAGGTGGTTATTAATGGCTTCCAATCTAACCCAATTATCGTCATATCTGGTGTGCCCCAAGGCTCAATAATTGGGCCACTATTGTATACTTTATTCGTTAATGACATTAAAACATGTTTCATCCATTCCCAATTTCTAATGTACGCCGACGATATCAAAATTTACAAGACATGTAAAACCATACAAGATTGCCTACTTTTACAGGAAGACCTAGATAGACTTTCTCGATACTGTTTACAAAATAAACTTCAGCTCAGCTTACCCAAATGCAATATAATTACTTTCACAAAAAACAGAAACATTATAACATTCGATTATAATCTATGTGATATCAGTCTACAAAGAGTCGACCGTATTAGAGATCTTGGGGTCTTAATCGACTCAAAATTACACTTCGACTGTCACATAGATAATGTCATTAATAAAGCGTATCGTATGTTTGGATTTATAATGTGATCGTCATCTGACTTTAAAAGACCGTCGACATTTTTACTTTTATATAAAACCTTAGTACGTTCTCAATTGGAATACGCAGTCCCGATTTGGAGCCCTATTTTTGACGTTTACATAATAAAACTAGAAATTGTTCAAAAAAAATTTCTACGATCTATGCACTATAGATGCACTAAGTCTAGAATACCATACACAGATTTATTGGAACGCTATAAACTTCAGAGCTTACAGTCCAGACGTAGTTTACTGATGGTCATGATGCTTCATGGTCTTTGTAATAACAAGTTTGATTGCACTGACATCACTAACAACTTATGTTATATTGTACCTAGAACTGTAATGCGTCGAGAGGCACGCGTGCCCCGGCTGTTCCACACCGCGCGGTGCAGAACTCACGCTGGCGCACGGGTGCCTGTCCGACGCATTGTAGAAACGTATAACACCCACTTCCACGATTTGGACATTTTTGCACTATCGCACTTTAAGTTCAAAAAAATGGCTACTGAACTACTAAAATAGTTATAGTTAATACCTACTCACTAGTACCTACATAGGTACTTCTCTGCTTAATTAATGCACGCATTTATTACTACCTATTTTTAACATTAATTCGCGGACATTGGTGTGGGTTACACGTTTACCTATTCTTAAAATTTATATTTAAATAATTTAACTATACCTAATGTGTAACTGTTTTATGTCCCAATAAAGTAAAAATAAAAAAATAAAAATATGGCATGTTTCTCTAATTGTGTACAGTGTCGAAGTTATATTTAAAACTCCACAATATTACACATAAAAACTCGAATTTACACCTGTTTTTAGAACGTCTTTTATCGCATTGGCGCCAACACACACAATTAACAATATGATAGATTTTTTTTATAGAGTTTTACGCAGGGGCGGATCGTGAATTTGTGGGGCCCTGGGCTGAAACTACTTAGGGGCCTATCTAAGTACCTACTCAACGAATAGCCATGTCAAAAAACTGTTTCTATATTGATATATTTTTCTATATTATTGTATATGCTTTATGGCACTAAAAACATAAATATTACTTATATCTACGCAAGTATTAGTTGTACAAAGGGCGACCTTATTGCTGTGCACAGTGTTTTATGAGACCAAAAAAAATCCCTCTGCTGTTTATAGCTTTAATCGATCAAGATATACATTTAAAATGCACGACAAAAACACTCACGTGTCAATTTCAAATATATTTTTTTATAAAAATTAAACGAAATAAAAGACAAACATGACCGTTACCTTAAAAAAATTAAAATGTATTCTGAAAACGTAAGTATCCAAGATATTAATTTTTAATAAATATTATCTAATAAATCATTCTTGGACGCATGTTTACCCTTCTTTATTTTTGGAAAATCACTTCTAGATAACTAGTTATTAATTATTTACATATTTACGTAATTATTTTTTACTTCCTCGAAACTCATAAGTGTGACTTGAGACTAGTACAAAAAAATAGCTCTTAATAAGGCCTATCGACAATAAAAAAACCATGTCCCACTTCCGCGGCCTTTGGGAGAATTAGACTATTTTGTTCCAAGGTCAAATTATACAGTGTAGGGTTGCTGCCAAAAAAGTCACTCAATATCTCTACTTATATTTTCAAAAAATTATAATTAGAAGCACTTCTTTTAAAGAAATATAAAAGTCGCTGACATATTTATCGTGTAGCATGCCTTAAATTATAGTCTAGAAACAGAGAACATAATATGCCACGCAAACAAACTCGCGTGCAAACATTAATCTTATTCATATAAATATATTCATATAAATCGTTTTCGTTTCGTAGTACTAAGGCACAATCATCATCATCATTTGATAGATCTTCATCATTTTCATCATCATTGGATAAATCTTCATAGGCTACCTCTGCGAAGGGCAAGTTTTTTCGTGGATTGGTTATAATAGGTCACGTACAGCTTCTGGCAGACAAGGTCGCTTGGCGCTGATTAAGGTGTACCATAGAAATGAATGGATCTGATTCTAGTGCACGGTGAAAAAGGTAGGTCATAGTTTTACTCCTGTTCGTTTTTCGACAGTGGTGCTCCCTACCTGAGCGCCAAAATTTGTTACGCGGCTCGGCCGTTTGCTCTGAGAGCGTTCCCACAGGAAGTGACCAGGATTCAATAATTTCTTCACCGTGTACTAGAATTTTGTGTACAGTCACAGTCATCGGGTGCCAATTATATGACTGGCCATGCGGCAATAAATGTATAATATTTGGAGCCTAAGCCAGTAAAAACTGTTACCACCTTCACTACGTGGAGGTACTCCCAGCTTATGTTGTATTACGTCCTACCTATGATAAAAATACGGCCTGCCAAGCATGCAATTTAATTACACATATTAATGAGATAACTAACTGAAAAAAATAGAGTTAAAAAAGGTCAACCAGAGTGACAACCCTAACGCTGTTTTTTAAAATTCGATTTCTCCCAAAGGCTGGGACAGTCGAACTTGGCATTTTTTTATTGTTGATAGGCCTTTTTAAGAGCTATCTTTCTATGCTAGTCACAAGTCTCACTTTTGAGTTTTTAAGGAGAATAAAAATAATAACGAAATTTTGAAAATAATTAAAAACTAAATATACAGAAGTGATTTTCCACATTTCTAAATAGAAACCCATGCGCCTAAGGATGTTTTATCCGACTATATTTATTTAAAACAATCAACTTGAATAGTTACGTTTTCAGAATTAATTTTAGTTTTTAAAGTTCAAGGTCACGTATAGTTCAATAATTTTTATAAAAAAAAGTATTTGAAATTGATACGTGGGTGTTTTAGTCGTGCATTTTAAATGTATACCTTGATCGATTAAAGCTATAAACAGCAGAGGGATTTTTTTTTGGTCTCATTTTAAAACACTGTGCTGTGGTAGCAATCTTTTCTAGGCAACCTTTGGGTAAGAGAGAAATTTATTTATTATGAAATAGTAATAGAAATTGGCAGGTTATGTGTGTGACAGGTATGTTATACAAGCTGTTACCCGCGACTTCAAATAAAAAGTCCTAACATACGTGAAAGAGTCACTTTTAGAAACTGTAAAATGAATGTGAATAAATAAAGAAAGGCCGTTCATTAAAGTTCTGTATGCTGTTTCTGTCAGAAACGGTTTGAGAAATGATTCAATTAAAATAAATAGTGATACTAAAGTCTACTGGCAATTAGTGTCAAGTTATGTTTAAAGATCAACACTCAGAAAAAAAGCA
This sequence comes from Pseudoips prasinana, assembly GCA_951640165.1. Lineage (NCBI taxonomy): Eukaryota > Metazoa > Arthropoda > Insecta > Lepidoptera > Nolidae > Pseudoips > Pseudoips prasinana. The sequence continues at coordinate 16,577,562 of OX621254.1, forward strand.
TTAACGCAACAGAAAAAAACACGACTTTTTAAAGTAGATTTTCATCATAAAGGTTTCACTGACTCACAAATTAACACATAAGTATAGTTTTTCAGACAATTTTCCATTGGCCTAGAATTTTTGAAATTTGGCACCAACAGACAGTGGGAAAAAGAGAAAACTATCGATTTTTGATACATGTCGGTCACCGTAGCTTAGTTGGTAGTGTTCCTGCCTACGAAGCTGGTGGTCCTGGGTTCGAATCCCGGTAAGTGCAAATATTTGTGTGATGAGCACAAATATTTGTTTCTGAGTCATGGATGTTTTCTATGTATTTATCTATCTATATAAGTATGCCTAGTACCTATAGTACATGCTTTGCTTAGTTTGGGGCTCGGATGATCTGTGTGACATTGTCCCCAGATATTATTATTATATATTATTATGTCATTAGCTGTCAAGCAGTGTTTAACGTAAAATTAAGCTTCTTACTGTCTAAGACCAAAAGCATACCCATGCAAGAGAGGTCAAAATAGGCATGATAGTATAAATAATCATTATAGTTTACGTCCTTAGGGGTTGAATTCCCAAAAAGCCTGAAATACATATTTTTAATTTTTAACGGAAAGGCCAAATACCAATTTTCATGCGTTTAATTTCAAAAACGTCACATTTCTCATACAAACTTACATCCCCAATTTAAGCCCTTAGGGGTAGGATTCCAAAAAATCCTGTAATACATATTTTTAATTTTTAACAGAAGGGCAAAATACCTATTTTCATGCGTTAACTTAAAAAATGTCGCATTTTTCATACAAACTTACATCCTCTATTTAAGCCCTTATGGATGTCCGTGAAATTGGCAGATCATTTGTCAGCAGATCAAAAATAAATAAGAGTTCTCGTCGCATGCAGGTGAGTTCTATAGTTCCTGATACTATTTAAAAATAGTTCTGCCATTTTTTGTCAGAAAAAGTCAATAAAAAAAATGATCTGCTAACTTCCCGTAGCAGATCATTTTCAAAAAACTCACAAAAAAATGAGAGTTATCGATGCATACCAATGAGTTCTGGAGTTCCTGATAGTTTTTATGAATAGTTCTGGCCGATTTCCCTAAGAAAATAATTAAAACTAGTGATAGATATGCCAATTTCCCGTAGCAGATCATTTCCAAAAATGTAACCTATTTTTTTATTTTTTATCATATTACTATGAGTTCTAGAGTTCCTGATACTTTTTAACGATATTTTTGACAAAAAAATCAGTTCACGTGGATCAAAAACGCATGTCAGAAAAAAAAATCTATGTCAGAATTTTTTTTTTAAATAAAGGCCGCAAATTATAAACAATGACGCATGCTGATAAGTTATATTTATTTTTTGGATCACAAAACAGCTAAATACTTTAGAGAAATAGTTCTGTCAATATGGAGCAGAAAAGCATATCAGAAAAAATATCATATCTGAAAAATACATGTTTTAGAAAAAGGGTCGCAAATTATAAAAAACGACGCATGCTGATAAGTGATATTTATTTTCTGGATAACAAAGAACCCTAGCACACATTCTGATACCTTAAAGAAATAGTTCTGCATCGTTTCTGACACAAAAAGATTCAAGATTTAATTGAAATTCAGAAAATGACGACTTCAAGAACATTGCAATAAAATAAAATTTGCACGCATTCTGTCATCTTTTATGGCACTTAAAGTTAAGACGTACTTTGTGAATACAGCTAAATACTTTAGAGAAATAGTTCTGTCAATATGGAGCAAAATATCATATCTGAAAAATACATGTTTTAGAAAAAGGGTCGCAAATTATAAAAAACGACGCATGCTGATAAGTGATATTTATTTTCTGGATAACAAAGAACCCTAGCACACATTCTGATACATTTAAGAAATAGTTCTGCATCGTTTCTGACACAAAAAGATTCAAGATTTAATTGAAATTCAGAAAATGACGACTTCAAGAACATTGCAATAAAATGAAAAATTTGCACGCATGCTGTCATCTTTTATGGCACTTAAAGTTAAGACGTGTTTTGTGAATACAGCTAAATACTTTAGAGAAATAGTTCTGTCAATATGGAGCAGAAAAGCATATCAGAAAAAATCTATGTCAGAAAAAGACGTTTTCTTTAAAAAAAGGGCGTAAATTATAAACAACGACGCATGCTGATAAGTTATATTTATTTTCTGGATCACAAGGGACCCTAGCACACATTCTGATACCTTTAAGAAATAGTTCTGCATCGTTTCTGACACAAAAAGATCAAGATTTAATTGAAATTCAGAAAATGACGACTTCAAGAACATTGCAATAAAATAAAAATTTGCACGCATGCTGTCATCTTTTATGGCACTTAAAGTTAAGACGTACTTTGTGAATACAGATAAATACTTTAGAGAAATATTTCTGTCCATATAGAGCAGAAAAGCATGTCAGAAAAAATATCATATCTGAAAAATACATGTTATAGAAAAAGGGTTGTAAAATATATACAACGACGCATGTTGATAAGTTATATTTATTTTCTGGATCACAAGGGACCCAAGCACACATTGTGATACATTTAAGAAATAGTTCTGCAGAAAATAAATATCACTTATCAGCATGCGTCGTTTTTTATAATTTGCGACCCTTTTTCTAAAACATGTATTTTTCAGATATGATATTTTTTTTGACATGCTTTCCTGCTCCATATGGACAAAACTATTTCTCTTAAGTATTTAGCTGTATTTACAAAGTACGTCTTAACTTTAAGTGCCATAAAAGATGACAGCATGCGTGCAAATTTTTATTTTATTGCAATGTTCTTGAAGTCGTCATTTTCTGAATTTCAATTAAATCTTGATTTTTTTTGTGTCAGAAAAGATGCAGAACTATTTCTTAAATGTATCACAATGTGTGCTTGGGTCCCTTGTGATCCAGAAAATAAATATAACTTATCAACATGCGTCGTTGTATATATTTTACAACCCTTTTTCTATAACATGTATTTTTCAGATATGATATTTTTTCTGACATGCTTTTCTGCTCTATATGGACAGAAATATTTCTCTAAAGTATTTATCTGTATTCACAAAGTACGTCTTAACTTTAAGTGCCATAAAAGATGACAGCATGCGTGCAAATTTTTATTTTATTGCAATGTTCTTGAAGTCGTCATTTTCTGAATTTCAATTAAATCTTGAATCTTTTTGTGTCAGAAACGATGCAGAACTATTTCTTAAAGGTATCAGAATGTGTGCTAGGGTCCCTTGTGATCCAGAAAATAAATATTACTTATCAGCATGCGTCGTTGTTTATAATTTACGCCCTTTTTTTTAAGAAAACGTCTTTTTCTGACATAGATTTTTTTTTCTGACATGCGTTTTTGATCCAGGTGTACCGAATTTTTTGTCACAACTATCTCGCTGTATGCCCAAAGTTTGTCTGAACTTTAGATACTAAAGACCTTGTCAGCACGTGTGGAACTTTGTGTTTAATTGCAATGTTCTTGAAGTCGTGATTTTCCCAATTTCAAATAATTCTTCAAATATTTTCAAATATTTTGTATTATATATATTATATTTCATAAAAGTTGCAGAACTATTTCTTAAAGGTGTCAGAATGTGTGTTTGGGTCCTTATTTAACCAGAAAATAAATATAAATTATCAGCATGCGTCGTTACTTCTTAGTTACGATTGACTTTCTTAAACATATCGCCTTATCCTGTTTTACTTGTAATTTTTCCAGAAGTTTTACACATAATGAGTGATAGGTTGTTTTTCTAGGAAAATATGTCAGAACTATCGTTAAAAAATATCAAGAACTCTAGAACTCATCGTAATATGATAAAAAATAAAGAAAATAGGTAACATTTTTGGAAATGATCTGCTACGGGAAATTGGCATATCTATCAATTGTTTTAATTATTTCTTAGGGAATTCGGCCAGAACTATTCATAAAAAGTATAAGGAACTCCAGAACTCATTGGTATGCATTGATAACTCTCATTATTTTGTTAGTTTTTTGAAAATGATCTGCTACGGGAAGTTAGCAGATCATTTTTTTGATTGACTTTTTCTGACAAAAAATGTCAGAACTATTTTTAAATAGTATCAGGAACTATAGAACTCACCTGCATGCGACGAGAACTCTTATTTATTTTTGATCTGCTGACAAATGATCTGCCAAATTCACGGACATCCCTTATGGGTAGGATTCCCAAAAATTCTGTAATACATATTTTTAATTTTTAACTGAAAGGCCAAATACCAATTTTCATGCGTTTAACTTCAAAAACGTCACATTTTTCATACAAACTTACATCCTCCATTTTAAGCCAGGGGGGGGGGGATTGGAAGTGAAATTTATATTTAACAGAAGGGCCAAATACCAATATTCATGTGTTTAACTTCAAAAATGTTTTTGTTGCTACACTGGTCATCATTCAAAAATGTCGCGGATGAAGTCGCGGGTAACAGTTAGTTCATACAAACTTTTATCCCCTATTTTACCCCCTTAGGGGTTGAATTTCCAAAAATCCTTGCTTAGTGCTCCCCTCCGTTATAATAGGAACCCTTGTACAAAATTCAAGTTTCTAACCCTTATAGTTTAGGCCCTGCGTTGATATATCCAGTCAGTGAGTCAGGTTTGCCTTGTATATATATAGATAAATTATAAATCCACCCTTTCTGCATTTTTGTGCTGCAAATTCTTTTATTTGGTTATCACGTTGCAAGTCATTTGTTAGATCACAATTTATGGAAAGAAGTGATACATTTGTTGTTGTCCTATATTCATTTTCTACAAAGGACATCATGGAGAAGGAGCCATGAGTTCCCTGACAGTTCTTGTCTGACAATTGTAGTGACGTGACCTAACGAAATATAATAGTTTTTTTTTATAATATCAATTCAGTTGGTAAAGAAGATGGAATGGGATTCGTGTCAATCTCTATTGGCCGACGTTCCGTTCAACGCATTAGACATTTTTAAGATGTATACTTTTTTATTTTAATTACTTAATTTATTAACAGTTAATTATAACTACAATAATTTACTTAGTAATTTACGAAAGGCAGTATTTTTTATCATTTTTTTAATTTTTTTTGCCATTGTATTGTTTATTCGTCTAAAGTAGTATGCGTGCCACGGAAAAAAATGGACTGTCAGGGAACTCATGGTGAAAAGACTATAGTTATAGGCGAATTTAAAAAAATCATTAAAATGGTATAGCAGCATGTATAATGTACTCTGTGTATAGCAGTTAGGGAACATCTCAATAAGTATATTTTCATGCAAAAAAATGTCACTGCAAGAGGTGTAAGACTCTGCCTTAAATTGGAGTATTCACTAATTGCTCGTCTACGTCATCTGGATAGTAATCAATAATAATAATATGACGTGCATTTTCCAAAACCTTTAGTTTTCTAACGTTCCTTTTCATTAGATTTTTTAATTTTTCAAATAATCGCCTTGTTAGCTGGGTCCGGGGGCCCCTTGTAACCTCGGGGCCCTGGGCTGCAGCCCAAGCAGCCCTTAGTTAGATCCGGCCCTGGTTTACGGCTCTGGCTTCTTCGGCCTTATGAGCCTTCGGTAAAATATATTTAAATATCATTTAATATTCGTAAATAAGTCAATGTCCAGTAAAGTCTGTCTCAGTCATATCATAGTCCTTGTCCTACCCCAGGAAAGCAGTGGAGAATTTACTAGAGGCGTATATGGAGTTTTAGATTCAACACAGAAAATCGCAATTCACGGCAGTATGGCACTTTCCTCCACTTGTGTACGTTGTCGAAGATGTTATGTCTAAAAATCCACCATATTTACACATAAGAACTCGCATTTACACCAGTTTTTGAAAATGAAACAATGCCCCGATTCGTCATTTTCCACGTTGGCGCCAAAACTCCTACGATAGACAAAAACAATCTTGTAGCCATATGCGAAACATTAAAATTCCCTCCTTTGTTCAAATTTGAAAGACGAAATAAATATTGTTTTCATAATTATACTAGTTTCGTGTCGATTAATATTTAAATGGTATTCGTCACTCGTTTGTAATTTTTATTTCGTCTATTTTTCTGTTACAGGGAGTTAAGAACTTCAGAGGAAGTGAGAAAAATAATAAAAACTGCTAAACTCCATGAGTCCGAGTTAACTGAAGTCACACAAGTATTACGGTTTCCGGAAGCAAGTAAACAAAATGATAATCTAAGGCTAATGTTATTGGATGACATTCTTTTAAAGGAAATTGAAGCCGGAAATGAGCTATTGTTCAAAGGTAATTAAATAATATTATATATAGTAATAATGCTGTATTTTTTGTATTAACCAAGTTATTGATAATATTTTAGCCGAATTTTGTCGCAACACAGATTTGTCAACTCAACAAGACAGACTACTGTTTGCGAAAACAGAAGCGTCAACACATTACAACTGGAGAAAGACCAGTTTTAGGTCCTTAATTTTTCGGAGGCTCTTGAAGAACGAGTAATTTTATCACTTGCTGGCTTGCTTTGGGAATTAATAAAAAGTTGAAATGCATGTATTTTTGCTTTTTATTTTATAAATCCCAGGGAACGATGATTTCCCCCGAGTTCTGAGTGCTTTGCGTGCTCAGCTCACCGTTTTATCAGAGCTGCGCGCTCTAATAAAATGGTCGTTATGAAATGCAGAGGGATGACTGGAGAAAAATAGACTTTGTAACCAAACTTCTCCGAAACGGCTTGATGGATTTTTGTTTATGGCCTAATTTATCTTTATCTTTAATACATATATAACCAATAATTTTCATCCTTCCTCCACTATTTTTAATAGCGTTCTTTGTATTACAATAATCGTCGATGGTGATCAATTATTAATCGATCAATTATTCTCTTCTCCCCAGCAAACAACACTGAGTAGGGATAAGAACAAACCGGTCTCCTGTCTTTCTCACACAACAATCATGTTAATTATATTTTCATAATAAATTTATCATCAATTTGCAGAAAATGCAAAATTAATTTAATTTACAATTTAATTTCTTTTGTTATAGGTGACGCAGATGAAAATGTAGTTTTGTGTACAAGTAACAAAACTTATGATGTAAAAGAAGCTGAAACATCTAACAGTCTTTTGTTAGTCCCAGAATTACTGTTTGCAGCATCAACTGGACTCGATGAAACTATACAAAATAACTCTATGGAAGGCGAGTCCGATTCCTCATTTGACAAATCTAATGCAAGTCTAAATAAATCGACTGAATCAGACGAAGGATCCAGACCTCCAAGGCAAATTGAACATAAGGACATCATTAATACGTTTTTTACTTACTTTGAATTGAAGCCATGCAAACCAAGATTATCAAAGTTACAGAAAATATTAGAATGTACAAAGTACCAAGGGTTAGAATTAGAATATGCAATAGATAAAACCAAGTTACTAAACTACGACGCTATATTTAATCAAATACAGGCATCTAAAGCAGAACTAAATGAAGAACTGGAGAAAATACAGGCAATAGAAATACATGGGTATTATAGATTACTAGAGTTCGACTATGAATTTCGTGTTCTATCATATCTATTGGATCTTATTGATGAAAACTCATGGCCATTAGATAGGATATCAAAAGAAATAACTATTGACAGTTTAAAAGATCTGATACCTTTACCTATATTGGAAGCAATGTTCAAGTTTTACACGACAGAATCTGTCGTGGAGAATGATATTCAGTTGTATCAGTATAAACAAGACAAAGTTTGCAAGTTCTTAGCAAGAGTATTACTGAAAAGTGCTGGTAGATTTAATTTGTCCGAATTTTTACAAGCCTGGAGAGATTCAGTTCCTGACGGTATGGTTACAGATGTAAGTCCAGTGTATAGCGCTCTTTATGATCGTATCAAATGGTATCAAGATGCACAGTGGTTATGATTTTGTTTAATTCTGTTTCAGGAATCGTTGTTATCAGGGATAGCTTTAGTGGATAAGTCATGTGTACCTCAAGTCGTTTGGGGTTTTGCTGAGAGTGATCTGCCAGATGATATTAATGCGCGTTTTAGAATACTCTTTCAAACGAAACCAAAATGGACCGTTGAAGAAATATCACCTTATATTGAGTACGTATAATTTTATGTACTTCATAGTTGTAGACACTAGTTCAGCAGTGTTTTCTGCCCAGACGTTTTTAATTATTAGATTAATCTCTTGATTCTATGTATATTTAACGTTACAGATGCTATGCCACTGAGAAGCTTAATGTTAATGCACTTTTGACAAAATACTCTCGAGCTTCTACTCAAGATGGAGTTAGGGTATTCTCAGCTAAGCATATGAAATAAGGTACCTACCTACAATGTGAAAATAAGCAGATTATCATGTAATAACAATGTTGGCATACAAACTGAATTTAATAAAAGAATCTACTTGTTTGATAATTATCGTTTTATTTAAAATAATTCGTTACTCTTTTAGAATAATAATTAGGTATACATTATTAAATGAGTAATTAATATTCGTATTATGCATATTATAATCTAATGTAATTGTTCTTAAATAACACAGCCTTCTCTTCATTTCTTGTCATTAGTAGCCATCATCAACATTTTAACATAATTGTATCTCTTTCTTGAACGACCAGCGCTAGATTAAATATTAAAATTAATACAATACAAATATTGGGAATGTTCGCATGACAATAGATGCCTATTAGAAAAGTTACTTTCCAAATAAACTTAACAAATACTTAAAGCTAAAATCTTTGGTACAGAGTTTAAGATTGTTGAACGTTTTTCCTAAGTTTATTAAGTTCGTCCCACATCTCCGCAGGCAAGTCCCCACCTACTTCTTCCTTGAAATATTTTTCGATTGCTTCAGTTTCTTTCAGCCAGAAGTCCTTGGGAATACTGAATAAAGCTTTTGAGTCGATAGGTCCAAGAGTCTGTACATTGAGTGCGCCTTCTGAAGGGATGTGGCCGAGCGGAGTTTCGGTATAGCAAGGGTCGTTGTCACAGCGCCGTAGGATCCAGTCAATGACGCGGGAGTTTTCACCGTATCCGGGCCACAGGAATTTACCCTGAGTAACAAAAATGTACATGTTTTAAGGAGTAAAAAAACAGCATATAGAGGATTTAGATATAATTATATCTTAAATCTTTGATTGTTGAATACTCGCTAACATTCTATGTTCCAGAATTCATTATTAATTAAGTTTCGTCGAATCATTATGTAAGAAGTTTCTATATATTATGATTTTGCAGGCATTAACTGTTTACATTAGGATCATTTAAAAAACAAAACGCAGTGACCCTATCCGGCTATTAAGGCCGCTATGATAAATAAGAAACGAAAGTAGGAAAGTAGATAAGTCTCTATTTCCCTTGGACTCCTTAGAAACATAGCCAACAACATTTTATAATAAAATCCACACAGGGAAATGCCATCGAAAGACTGCTTATCAGTAACTATTAATACTAACGCATTTTAATGTGAAATAAATATTACCCACAATTATGAGAGTAATATTTCTTAGATATGAAAAATGGCACTTGCGAATACATAATTATGAATTTTGTTCGTATTAATAGGTAACCATATTATTCTTATTATTATTCTCAGAAAAAAAAACAGCTCTAACATTTGGAAATAGGTAACTCGCACTTGTAAGGCATGGATTGTAATAGTAACTACAATTGAAAGATCCTCATAAATAAAATTATTCGCGACTGTTAATCTATGGTATGTCATATGTGAAAAAGCTCGTCTCACGAAAGTTACTAGGATAACATTAATGACCTCATGTTAGGGTTTATAGCCTACCTAAGAATACCATTTACATTAAAACGTTAAGATTCTTCGCACACGCCGATCGACGGCGATTGCGCGATGTCCGAAGATTTGTGCATCTTCATAAGCAAACAGCTTTTTTTGAGGCTACAACTGTTCTTGTTTCTGAATAGTACGTCGAGTAGCTATATGGTATAGGGTATTATAGTAGGCTGATGCACGGCTGCTATATATTAATGTATTTCAATGTAATTTGACGGAATTTGTTTAAACGTGTTTGATTGCTATCATATGTGCATGTTAGCTTATACGAAAAATAGATCTACATCGACGAACTTTCTCATGTCGTGTAGTGTTATATTACATATTAGGTGGACTGGTCAAGATATTTGGCGCGGCCCATACTTACTTGGCATAAAACCGACTTTCATCCAACATATATGACAAAACTTATGTATTGTGTTGCATGTGTAAATTTTTAATATAATAATAAATTACTAATATTTACTCACCTCGTCGTTCTTGCGGAACCAGTTTACATGGAAGATCTTGGGCATCTGGCGACCTGGCTTATGAACCGACAGCCAATGCTTCAGGTACTCTCCAAAGTTATATCCGAAGAATGGACGCATGGCGAACGGATCGTGCATTATTACTTTACCCTATTGAAAAGAAACAACAAAAAATTGTTATTGCGGCATAGTAATTCCATATTATATAAATGATTATTTTTCTGTATTTGGGTTACTTATCTATGAAGTGTCATTAAATGTTTAATATACTTACGGCATGCTCGGCTGCAGCAGTAGATTCAGATCTCATGGACGCTCCCATGAATACTCCGTGTTGCCAGTCCCTCGATTCAACCACTAGAGGTACACCCTCTGGTCTCCTTCCACCGAGGAGGATAGCAGAGATCGGAACTCCTTCAGCGCTTTCCCATTCAGGGTCAATTATTGGACACTGCTCAGCTGGAGTACAGAATCTGTGAAAATAATGTCAAGAATGTTAAAAATTAGCGTCGAGACGAATGATATTTTATTTTATTAGTATTTATGTGGATTTTATAAGGACCTATTTTTAAATATTTTCCTAATATAGTTCAATACGTAAGAACTATTTCCCAATACTAAGGGTAAATTTTCAGAGTTGACAAGACTAAAATCATTGAATTATTTCAAACGTGGTCTGGCAATACTCAATAGTAACTTTTATTCACCCTACCTGGAATTAGGATGAGCCGCAGGGGTTTTCTTGCTGGAATCCCAAGGTTGTCCCTTCCAGTCAGTTAGTTTCTCAGGAGCGGTACCCATGCCCTCCCACCACACCCCTCCGTCACTGGTTTCAGCTACGTTTGTGAACACTGTGTTCTTGAATACTGTTGACATTGCTATCGGATTCGTTGCGGCAGATGTTCCTAAGAAGAGTAAATAAAAAAGTTAAAACTTGAAAGGAAATTAAATAGTAGATACCTATAACCTACCGGTATATTGTTTTATCATTTATTTATTTCCATAAATTTAATATACATGTTACTATGATAGCAAACCCAAAAACCACGGTGATTTGTCCGGGCTGCTATTATTCAGCAGTACATTAAATTCTTATAACTAATTATATTTTTATTAAAAGCCAAACTATGTCCACTGCTGGACAAAGGCCTCTCCTAATAATGGAGGGATATGCCATAATCGCCATATCATAGTTCACAGAAAAACGCTGCTGCCCGTTCTCTGGTAGGTATTCCCTCGGCCCCAATCTGATGAAGTGATCATAAGCAATTAACAATAGACCACGAGAAATCAAACAGAGGAATTGCCTTTGAGGGTTCTAACATACACATGAACACTAGTTAAAGTAGGTACCAGGTGCCGAGTTTTTATTTGAGATTTTACTATGAAACGTTTGTTTGCGTAATTCTTCGTTGTTTCTTACCTGGAGCAACCCCGAAAAATCCATTTTCAGGATTGATGGCACGCAGCACTCCGTTCTTATCAAACTTCATCCATGCGATGTCATCTCCCACACACTCGATCTTATACCCGGGTAGTGTGGGTGTCATCATTGCGAGGTTGGTCTTCCCACAAGCTGAGGGGAAGGCGGCTGCGATGTAACGCTTGCGACCTTTTGGGTCTGTTACTCCCACAATCTGTAAGACAATATCAAATTAGCGTGAAGTACTTGTGATAACTCTTAATTTTTCTCATGACAAGGCGGTGATAAACCATGGGTCTGTTGAAGATCTAATGCCCGGCGTTAGCTTGTACACGATAAGTTGCCTTAGGAGTTTGATTGATTGCATGAACTACTCCGATATGAGCTATCTTGGCTACGAACGATGTTCCATCTGGAGATAAATACGGCCCTAAACGCCGAAAACCAGTTATTGACTTACCAACATATGCTCAGCAAGCCATCCTTCACGGCGCGCGATGACAGAGCCCAAACGAAGCGCGAAGCACTTCTTGCCTAGAAGACTGTTGCCTCCATAACCGCTACCTGTTAACATAATTTAAGGATAAGATAAGATAGGTACATGCTATTCTATTTTTTTTAATTGTTAACGATTATAGTAACTGTTAAGCGTATTTAACACATCTAAATCTATTTCAGAATGTATCTAGAAGTTTCGTACTACCCAACTTTTTTAACCCACCAACATGAACTAAATGTTTGTTCTTTGCAGCTCAGAACCGTCTCAGGACTGGTAAATCATAAATACGATAAATAATTAGGGTATTTAGAGTGGATCCGTAGATTGTGTAAGGCTTAAATTAAATAAACTTACCATAGCTAACAATCTCATTTTCAGCAGGTTTATGGAGAATAATAGTGCGGGGCGGGTCGCAAGGCCAGCCTGCAATGCCGCCCGTGCCAACTGCATGAAGACAACGTACAAATTGATCATCTTGGCGAAGAACTTCTAACACTTTAGCACCTGGAAAAATGACACAAATCTTCGGTTAAAAAGGTGATAATTTTAGTTCAAAATGATTACCAAAATGCTGTAATGCATGAAATTACATTTATTTAGCGTCTTAGGTAAAATGTGTTAAACACTTACCAATCCTAGTCATGACTCGCATGGAGTACACCACATAAGGAGAGTCTGTTATTTCCACGCCGATCTTCGACAGCGGGGATCCGACGGGACCCATTGAAAACGGAATCACGTACATGGTACGACCTGATGACAAAGGTAAGGTTCATAAGCATTTTAGGCGTGGGCTTTTGATATTAAGATTTTCAGAAGACGATGATTCAGGCAAGCTTCCATCCTTAAGACTTAGATCTTCTGACAGATCATTTATTATGCTTAGATAACATAACTTTCCTGAATGCACTTCAATATTGGAAACTGGACCATTCAGATAGCGGGTCGTGCATGGATGGGCATTGATGGCGTTTTATTGTTCACATACAATTTTTTTGTTGATTGATATAGTCAGTTTTATAATAAATGTATGGGTGAGTATCTAACCACTTAAGTATTTAGTAGCATTGCACAACTCTCACTGAGCCGAAAGCAGGAGGTTTGCATAACACCTAGCTGTCAACAATAACAATATAATACGATGGAAGGTAAATGGATACTACAGTGGCTATCGTTTAATGTATCTGATAATGATAACATTAGGTAGAAATTTTTTTTCATTTCATTACTAGTTTTGGTCACATGGAGATATTATTATGAGGTCATAATCGTATGTACTATGACCTCTACGATTATGCAAGTCAATGACTTCAACGTTATCATCGTAATGCCTACTATTGGAGGCATGGCACATTGCACAGGAATTTGAGCGATGTGGGGAGTGATTTTCCGTTACTCTTAGAATGCCGGAAATTAGAATATTATGATAATGTTTTACTATTTGAAACGAAAGTCTGGGCGTTTTCTCCCCTGCACTTCAGAGTACACAAATTTATCGGTTCTAGCTGTTATTATAGTAAGTTTGAATTGGTCTTTACTGAGAAGCGAAAAGAAAGAGAAAAAGCTAAAGTAATCATATTACAGTAGGTGGATCAAAAATAAAAACCAACCTTTCATGCATCCAGGGAAACGTTCAGCGATGGCCTTCTCGTAATCCGCGGGCGCGATGTAATTGCCAAGAGCAGATTTCTGTCCAGCGCGCGCAATGGGCACCACGTCACGTTCCTTGCCTGAGCAAATGAACGTGCGTGACTCCACGCGGGCCACATCGGCAGGATCCGTGCGGGATAGCCAACTGGGGAGAAGTGGTTTGTTCACTACATGTCCTTTTTTTATAAAAAAAAATACATTATCTAGAAAGATTTTTGATACATCTTCTTCGGCTATATGGATACAAGTTTTATAGCAAACAAAGGCGTTAAACAGTATTGCTCTTGCAGTATCTGGAACTAGTCCTTCCTTCTTACCCACTACTAAAACTCCTCTAAGCCAGGATCAACTGTGGCACACAATGAAATGACACCGAGCGGTGAGGCTCAGACATGTCCCGGGGAATCGTTATAACTGCCTTGGATCCCGTAACGAATTTAGTCAAAAAGAAACCAGGAGGAGTCAGAATGTATCTGTTTAACATTTTAAAGATCTTCTCTATCTAATACTTTTGTGGGACAGTATAATTTGTAAAGATCCTACATAAGATGAAGATATTCTCCGGAGATTCGCTGATCATTGATAAAGGTCGTGGCCGCGCTAATATTTCTGATGTCAGCTTCAAGTACTCACCAGTTGTCATACTTTGGCAGCTTCTTAATCGTGCCTTGCTGCTGCAAGATGTGCAGCAGCGCAGTGGCCTCAGCCTCTGAGCCATCACACACGTGCACGTGCTCAGGCTGGCAAAGAGCCACGCTGCGCTCTACAAACGCACGGACTTTAGGTGTCAAAGCAGCAAGCTGCGGTTTGGGGCCCGTCGCTCCCCGAATAGCGGTCTGGTGAGCTGCGCGGCCGCATGCTAATGCCACCTGGGCATATCTGTGGACAAAGAAAAGTATGTTAAATAACTTTAAGAAATTGTATGAAATGAGCTTTAGCTATGTAGCTGTGTGAGTGAGTGGATTAAAGGTGTACACACGGCTATATATGAAGCTATAATTTCCAGTATAAGCTAATCTGGCGTTGTATAGGATTTCCATACAATGACAGGTCAGCTTATATTGGAGATGTAGAACATGATATACAGCCGTGTGTACGTAGAGCAATAAACAGTGGTGACGGGTACTATGCAAAGGCGGTATACTGCAATCCCTTGCATATTCCAAAAAGTCTATTATATATTTTATTTTCTACAGCGTATGACCAAAGAAAACATTTAATTCAAATTGAAAACTTGCTGCGATCTTATTGCTCGAACGCCAGCAGATAAAGTCAAAAACAAACAGCTAAAGACGCATCGCTACTTCGTGTCCCGAGTGCGGTTCCCGCGCAGGATACCAATTTGTGAGACCCATAAATAGTTGTTCTTACTATGGATTTGTGTGTGTAATTTGTGTCCGTCAATTATATGTTTCTTAACTACCATAGGATTTCACTTCCGAAATGCGGGCGTTGAATTAAAAAAAATATGTTCACACTGCCATACCAATAGGGCTGATGTAAACGCGGTTTTAAATTGCTATAGACCAGAATGCTTAGAACTATATGAAACAATGCGGAACGAGGTCAAATTTTATCTGTTGCTCTTTGTACCTTGGTGTCCTTGATCGATATGTATATAGTACTAAGTGCATTATTAGAAACATTTCCTAATATTTCGGCTGAGATAATGGGTTCTTCTAATTAGTGTAATTAAGAGATTTTGTGTGTTTGCCCAATTCTTTATTAATTAAATTAGTTAAGAAACAGTAAGTATATGAAACCCTTAGTATTAATTTTATCAAATAGTTTGACAATGTTCATTAGCCTTCTTTGTAATCATTCTGATTCATACTTATAAAGTGAGTACAAGTATACCTATACAAAGATGAATGTCAGAATGTTCGAAATATTATTTAGAATTCATGTGTGGAAATAAATTGTAATAAAATCAATTTATTTATTGAAAATCACTGGACGAACCCTCAGAAAACCTATTAGATAAAATAGTTTTAAGGCCTAGAACTGGTACTCTTCATCATTTAATTTTGCTTTCAAGTTTAATGCTGCCTTAACCTTGAAATTCCTGAACCAACGACAAAAGCATCAAAGAAAGCATTGAGGTACCTTAAATTTTCTTCCGAGTAAATTATTGACCATGGTTTTCTTCGTTACAGCCTGATAGACAATTTAATATTTGCTTACAACGTAACTAAATGCATAACTTCGTATTTACTATATACTTGTTACCTCCATCCATCACCTCCATGGCGTAGGTACTTTGATTATTGTAAAACTTTTGCAAATAGGGACTTAAATAAAAATATAGGTGCAAATTAAAAATATTGTAAATAAATTTGTATTAGTTCCATGATAGATTAAAAATATAGTTAATATATCAACACGATCACGTAAAAACCAATTTTTACTTATACTTACTTATTCTAATGTGTCAAATCATAATAGAAGTGCTGTCATGACATAACATTGCTTGGTACGATAATAATAATTATGAACATGTTGCTTTGTACAGTTTCACTGCCAAGTTCAAGTTTGGCGCGAACCAAGACTTGAAATGACTAGTGTTCGTAAATAAAGTCATTGAGTCCACAGTTAAGGAACTAACTCTTAAATGTGGTTGGTTAATAATCTCCTCAAGGACTTCTCTGAGTTGGCTTTCATTTATACCATACGGATCAATGAGTATAAATGGAAATCGTTTATATTTGAATAGTGAATTTATGGTGAGATCTATACGAACTTTGGTCTAAAGAATATTATTTGGAATCAGGCTTATAATATCAGTCTAGGTTTTCGTAATACAGTGCAGTCATTTTGCCCAGTTAAACAATATTTCCATTAAATATTATAATTACGATTTTAAATGCGAATGACGATGTGGTGTTATATTCTTTTTAAAATATATCAATCGATTGCCTTTTTTTTTAAACTAGGCGTGTTTTATAATTTTCTTATTATTACGGGACGAATTTTAAATGAAAATTACTACTGGGCATTACATCAACGAATATTTTCAATCATTAGGTAAGTCTATAGTATAGATATTCAATTAAATCAAGGACCTAGTACCTAATGAGCTTGCTCATCAATTGTTTAATAAAAGGTTTATCTCTCTAATACTAACTTTAGAAATTATTTTAATTTAAATAGTAATAGCAGAATTTTACCCGGGACTCCTG
Organism: Pseudoips prasinana; assembly: GCA_951640165.1. Classification (NCBI taxonomy): domain Eukaryota; kingdom Metazoa; phylum Arthropoda; class Insecta; order Lepidoptera; family Nolidae; genus Pseudoips; species Pseudoips prasinana. The sequence continues at coordinate 16,594,565 of OX621254.1, forward strand.
ATTCTTAAACCCTAACTCTTAACTCTAGCTTTACTAATACAACGGAAATTAATAACGACACACAAGATGATTTGTCTATTACTAACTTATTAGTATTCATATTATCTATGGCACAAAGAAAACATACAGCTCAAACAAGTATAGTTACAGAAGACATGTACAAAGGCGACCTTAATTCATTAACGAGTTTTTCTTAGCAAACCTCAGACGTAGGAAAATTTGTAGAATTCTATAAATAGTATCCAAGACCACAAAGAAAAAATTAAAGTGACAATATTTATAATTACTACCAGGGAATCTAGTTATAAGATATAGCTATATATCTACATACTATACACATTGGACGGTGGTTATATGTATAAATATAGTTTATAAGTAGTTAATAAATAAATGACAAAGAATATTTAAGGGACCCTTCAATGACTACAAAATATTGACTTAGAATTATGTACATGTAAAAATATTTAATTTACTATTAGTAAAGTATATACGTAAGATTTCCACTTATTTAGCAATTTTAGAAGTTTTAGAACAAGATGCACCGTGTGAAGGGTATAAGAATTGTTTTAAGTGACTGATGATTTTACGAAAATAATAAATTTGGTAAGAGTCGGTTTAATAAAAGGTAAGGTACTTACTGAGATGTCTTCCTCACGTAGTCTTCAGGGGTGGTTTTAAAGTGCAGCATTTTTAATAAATTAATAAAACTAGTTAATACTTCAAATTTAAAAAGAAAATAGGAAAAATATTCAACTTGCTAAATTTTATCGAAATTACTGTAGCTGAATTGAAATATTAGCCACCTGTAATATGCTGTTGTATTTAATTTGTAACCCATTTAATAATGCCTGCAGAAACACTGAGACCGGAGTGTTTGAATAATTGCGCGTGAGCATTAATATAGTGGAGGAGTGCGCGCACGGCGCGCGCTGATTGGTCGAGGCCGCGGGTGTGTCGTGTCGTCATAAAGCTAAATTTAAAGCTGGTTGTTTTACTTGACATTTATCGATCGTTTTGTAACGACATACGTAGATAAATATAAGATTGTTCATAATTGTTTTTAAACAGAATAATAATAATTTACCTAATTTGGTGCTTAGTTTGATAACTGATTACTAACTGGATCCGAATATGTCCTTTATCTAGCATTATTCGTAATGCAAAGCGTTAATCTATACTAAACTGGAAAATCACAAATATAAATTGTCAGACGGGGATCGAACCAGCACCCTCTATCGGTCCGGGGCGGGGCAGGCATGGGTTAATCTACAAACAGTATATACCAACAGATCAAATTTATGATTCTCTTGCTAATATATTTGCCATATTATATCGACGTTGTTTCTAGAAACATGGCCGACTGATTATTCACAATTGCATGTGAAATATTATAATAATATTAAATAGAATGTAAGTATATGTATATCTAATAAAATAATATTAGAAATGAAACTACGAAATTTTTGTTTTATGGCATTATTTGGAATGCAAAGCATAAATATAAACTCAAAATGGCGTCGTTTGAAGCTTAACTGCAGAGTGTAGGCAGTCTGCAGATTGAATTTCCGAGGGCTGGTAGAGGTTGCTGGTTCAATACCCGCCGGACGATTTAAATATGTGGTTCCCAGTTTCGAGTTTATGTTTAAGGTAGGAAACCATATACAAATTAAATAACTTTAATCTTAAATTGGAATTCGTTTCTTTTCATGGGTATTTCGTTAATGTAAACATGGGGCCATGTTGCATCAGATTTAAAAGGTTACACTGACAACTGATAATTCATAGATGACGGTTATGAGTCTTATGAGGTTATTGTACGGTGTTTATAAAACATTCAAATAAAAAGTTAAACATGGAACGATATGACGATTAAAACAGATTACCCAATTGACAATTTTCTTGTCAAAGCTTTAGTTACGTAAGTAGGTACCTACTTTTGCTTTTGAAGATCGCGCCAGCACATCAAGCTACCCCAATCTGTCAAATTTCCCCAATTGAATCTTATGCTTATTTGATAAAGTTGAAAATCTATAAAAGAAATTGACAGATTAGGGTAGCTGGATGTGCTGGCGTCAGTACATACTACTTCTTTCTGCACGCTTGACTTGGGGAGTAAACCGGCGAATGCGTGACGAGAGCGTTACGAATAGTGTGATCGTGCGAGGCGTACGGAAGTTGAGAGGGTTTCGTTTGGTATATTACTGTAGGGGCACGAGAGAGAGAGAGGTGCGAGCACTTTCTTTCTCTCATAGTCAGTTACGTTTCGTATATCTAAGTTATACCTACTTCATACGTTTAGTCTAAAACACGCTCGATTTTTTATGATTGATTTTAATAAATTTATGGTTCATCATCATCATGTCAGCCAAAAAACGTACACTGCTGAACAAAAGCCTCCAAAAACAATGTGGGGATATGCCATAATCGCCACGCCTGGCAGACGGGTTGGCGATTGCAGTTTGATGGTCATAGTTCACAGAAGAACGCTCTCTGCCCGTTCTCTGGTAGGTATTTCCTAGGACGATTTCTACGCCACCCACGGGTGATGATATTCTATGCCGTCACCACACAGCAATCTCTATGATTATGTTTTGTTTATTTATTTTTCAGAACCTTCTATTTTTCTAGTTTAAGAGTAATGTCTTTAATGTAAAATGTAGTCTTAAGTCTAACTTGAGTTGAAATTTGACGCATTATTTCGTCAGCAAGTTACAAAACTCAAGGCGAGTTTCGTCATCCATGCTATCAACGCACCTTCGCGACGCGTTCCACCTACAAATTAATAACAAACCATAGAGGCAACTTGCTTTTCTTTATGTATCAAATGATTTATCAAAACTTAAAGAATAATTGCTATATTTTAGAAGGACGAACACGGACGCCTTTGATAAAATAATAAAAGTAAACGTTTTCACGAAATGAAGATTTCTTTATTCTTAAGGGTCGTTTATCCGCTAGATGTTAATCAGACCAAGTTATACTTCAGGTATCGGGATAGGGACATGGTAAAAGTTGCGATCGTGACGTCAATAAATTTTGCTATACATTTCACCCTGCTGTTTTCATCGTACCAATAAGGTATTGTAATACTGCAATAATAGTTGATTTTGCCTTATACACAGCTGTTGTTTTAATTTTATTTACGCACATTCAGATGTTTTTCTATTGACGTCAATAATGCTTGACAATGAATTGACTACGTATCTCGCCGTATAAGTGTTACAAGGAAGTATTGGCCAATGACGTCAATAATTGACTTTTACTATATCAAATGATTTGTTTAGACATTATTAAGATTTACAATCGATCGCAGCAAAAAGTTTACAACTTTTCTTGTACAATATCATAACGGATAATAATAATAATAAAAGTTTACTGAGCCATTAAAATCATAATAATACATGGGGAGGAAGGAAACCTTTCTTTAAGCAGAAAATGCTTGTATTGGACGGGACCGCACTCAAAACAAACCCAACCAAAGTAAGTAGACAAATCATATAATTTGAGAGTAAATATACATATTATAATTAGACGTGTGTGTGGTGTGTCTGGGTGTGAGTGTATTTTTCTGTATCATAATGTCAGCCAAAGTACGTCCACTGCTGAACAAAAGCCTCCCCAAAGAATGAGGGCGGGTATGCCATAATCGCCACGCTTGGTAGTCGGATGGCGATCGCAGTTTGATGACAGAAAAACGCTGCTGACCGTTCTCTGGTAGGTATTCCCTCGGTCGAATTCTATGCCCCCCACGGGATGAGATGGGGTGATGAGCTTTTTTTGTATACTTACCGCAATTTTATTCCATTAACGCCTCTGTCTGCTCATAAGTTAATGCTTTTAATCCATTCAGAAAGTCTGTTCTTACATTCATAGTATTTTTAGAAAATATATCTAAGTCCTTATTTACTCTGGTGTATAGTTGACAAGAGCGCTTGTCTTAACTGAATACTCACAAATGTGAATATGTTAGGAGCATGCTTTCTGTTTTTTTTAATAACTGTTTGAATACTATTCATATTTCGAACGGAAATTAAGTCACTAATGTGACAATCACTTAATTGGATACCTAAATGTTTGTTTTATGAGTTGGTTATTGTCAGGAGGTTAGTATGAAAAAAATAGCAAATATGAGACAGAAGACTGTGGGAGGTTGTATTTTTTTTGTTCGTTGTTTCTTCAGCACGATTTGTTTTCTCTCCGAAATGATAATGAAAGCTTTAAATTTTTTATTTGATTTTTTGGCAGTGCTTTTCTTTTTAAAACGTCGCTATTACTGTCTATGATCGCTTCTCTATCATAGACAGTTTACTGTAAGTAGGTTGTATACTGTTGTAGTCCAATACAACTGTAACTATATTTCAAAGACTGTTAGGCCCACCTGCACCAAAAGCTAGGCTAAAATAAACTAACTCGAGTTAAGTAACTCGGGTCGTCTTTAAAATGTTAACTCAACATTCTGTTGCGCCAATGAAAAATAACACCGAGTCAACTAACTCCGTGTTTTTCTATTTTACGTTGGTATCGTTAAATCGTTCCGTAATGTAATCCAACCAAATATGAATGAGTGAACAATGAGTGAAATATTTATAAACCTCTTTTTGTCACTAGAAAACTTTGTATATGACTGTCTCATGTGTCAAGTTTTTTCAAAGACATTTCAATTTGTTCGTTTGTGTTTGAAACCAATCTGTCAATTTCGAGTCGTTAAAATATTGTCATGGCAACGTTGACATGATCGATCTTTCTGCAACTCTTCTTTTATAAAAGTCCGAGCTAATATTACATTCGACGATTTCTTCATCATCATCAGACAATAAAAAATCACTCATAATTGTTTAGGACACAAAACTGTTATAAAATCTCTGACATTCCCTTCTGCAACCCAACATAACCTCTCAAACGAAACAAATTTGACATTACTAATCCGGAGTTAGTGATTTAACCCACCGAAACAGGTGGGTTAAAATTTTAATAAAATAACCCAAGGTTAGTTCCTAACTCTTGGTGGTGCAAGACGTTATTATAATTTAACCCCATATTAGCCACTAACTCTGAGTTAATGCATTTAACCTCGGGTGGCGCAAGTGGGCCTTAATGTTTTATTGACATGACTCTAGTTTAAAGATCTCCTGACTTAATATAAGATAAGATAAAGATAAGATAAGATAAAAGTCATTTATTTGCGTGAATAAGGTGACAAAGTTCTTAACATAATACAAATAGGTATCTCTTACTCTACTTTTCAGCATGCAAATATACATTTTAATACAAAAAATTACCATACAATTTATACTTAATTCATTATTAATAATAATACATAGCAATACAGATTTTTTTTAAATATAAACTTACAAGGCTCACAGCTTATAGTCAAGGTATTCTTGTATACTATAAAAACATTTATCCGTTAAAAATTTGGTTAAATGACGTTTAAATTTAAAAAATGGTAGTGCTTTTATGAAACTGGGCACTTTATTAAATAATTTAATACACATAATATAGCTGTTGTTAGCTGTACACGTGAGATTCGTTTTCGGTCTGTATAGCTTATTGGCATTAACAGACCGAGGTGCATAGTGAGGCGTTGCTTGCGGGAAAATTGACCTGTTTTTAAATGCAAATAAACAACATTCCGATATATATATGCAAGGTAAGGTCATTATATTATATTTTCTAAAGTATGGACGACACGAATCTATCTGTTTAAGGCCAAATATAGCTCTTACACACTTTTTTTGCATTATAAAAGCTTGGTCAATATCAACACAACGACCCCATAGAATTATGCCATACCGGAGAATGGCAGATATGTAACCGTGATATGCCGTGATTGCAGCATCTCTCGAGACTTCACAACTAATACGCCTCAAAGGATAGACAAAACTGTTTAATTTGCTACAAATTTCATTAAGATGATTTTTCCAAGAGCAGAAATTATCTAGCGATATCCCAAGAAATTTTACCAACCCAGTTTCGGACAGCGGGATGTCTTTATAGGCTATGTTTAGTTTCAGTGGTTTTGATCTATATGTGTGGAATTGCATTAATTTAGTTTTACTAATATTAACCTTTAAATGGTTTACTTCCAGCCACTCGATAGATATTTTTAATGCCATGTTTATATCGTGCTCATATGAATCTTTATTAACACCCTTAACGATGATTGTAGTATCGTCCGCAAATAGTACACATTTATGATTAATAATATTTGGAAAATCATTTATGTAAAGCAAGAACAAAAGTGGGCCTAAAATACTGCCTTGTGGTACACCATATCTATTAAACATAAGTGAGGACTGAAATGACTCTATCGTTTTGGATTTATCATTATAACTTATTATTTCTACTTGTTGTGTTCTATTATATAAGTAGGATTCAAGCGAGTTATACGCTTTTCCTCTAACTCCATATCTGAAAAGTTTTTCCAATAACCGTTTGTGGCAGACATGATCAAATGCCTTACTCATGTCCATAAAAAGTACTGAAACGGGGATTTTCTTATCAATACATTCCATTATTGTCTTTATCAATTGAAAGGCTGCCAAAGAAGTGCTTCTATTTTTACGAAAGCCATTCTGTTCGTCTTTAATTACTTGATGCTTTTCCATGAAATCTAGTAACTTGCGATAAAACATCTTTTCAAAAATTTTTGAGAATATAGGTATTAATGTTACCGGCCTATAATTATCCATTTGAGTTTTATCACCTTTATTTTTATATAAAGGTTTCACAATAGATCTTTTTAAAATATCGGGAAATATTCCTTCATCTAATGATAGGTTAATAACATGCAGCAGTGGTTCCAGTATGATATCAATTGATAATTTTACAATATCAGTGCGAATTCCATCATAACCGGAGGCTTTGGAATTATTTAAAGAGCTGACAAATTTTTTAAGATCACTGCCTCCTAATGGGTACAAAAATATAGATTTACTTATTGACTCTATATTATTAATGCTGTTGACATTCGATTTTACCTTATTATCAGGGTCACTATCAGAAACCGCGTTAATGAAAAAATTATTAAAATTATTTGCAATGGAGCCGGGACTCGTATTATTGTGGCCATTGACAGAAATACTAGAGATACACCTGTTTTTAACGTTTGTATTAGTATGTTCTTGTATAACATTCCACACTGCTTTGCACTTGTTGCGAGCTCTATTAATATATTTCGTATTATTACTTTTTTTTGAAATAAATATGCATTTTCTTAACATACTACAATAGTTTTTATACATGTTTCTGTGATATTGATTATGTTTTAATTTATAATGAATTTGATTTTTTTTCTTACAACTTATTTTTATCCCTTTAGTAAGCCAGTTCAATTTATTTAAAGTCTTATTTGTAACTTTTACTCGAATGATAGGAAAGCATAATTTGTAAAATAGCAAAAAAATATCGTTAAACTTACGAAATGCTTCATTTGTTGAAGTTTCTTGAAGAACTTCATTAAAGGACAAGCAGGATATTGCTTTTAGAAATTTATCTATATTTTCCTTGCTGTAATCCGGTCTTAGTTCATACCACCATTTTGGACCAGGTTGCTGACGCTTTATAACAGCCCAAGAATACGTTTGAGTTGTGTGGTCCGATAATCCTAAATTATGTATTGCTGCACAGCCTTTTTGGATACCGGTTATTATGTGATCTATACATGTCTCTGTTTTTTCGGTTAATCGAGTAGGCGCTAATATTACATGTTTTATATTATATGTCTCTAACAAGTTATTATATTCTCTAGAGTCTTTAGATTGTTTTAAAATATCTATATTTACATCTCCACAAAGAATAATCTGCTTTCTTGTATTGTGACAGAGCGTTCCCAAAACAGTATCAAGTTTATTGAGAAAAGTTATTACATTTGAGGACGGTGTTCAATACAGACATATTAATCTTATACCATATTTAATTAATTCCACTCCACAACATTCAAATACGCATATTTCGCATAAAGTTTGTATTTCCTGTAAAATTTTAAATTCTATATCATTGTTAATTAGAATAGCGACACCTCCTCTTTTGGACGTTTTTCTGGAGTAGTATGCTGCTGTTGTGAAGCCTTTTAGACGTAAATTTTTTTCAGTGCCTTCAAGCAGGAATGTTTCACTAAGACATAATGCGTCTATACATACACCTCTTTCTGATAAGTCCAACAAGGCAACCGAAATTTCGTCACTCTTATTTAACGCACCAGCTATATTTTGATGCATAATAGTTAAGTGGGGATCATACTTAAGATAGAAAGAAAAAAAATGTTTATATTCAGATATCAGGTTTTGTAATATGACCTAAGTAAGACCTTATTGTTAACCAAATCAAAATATTATATTGCGGGCCTAGATTAATTAAAATATAGTATTGTGGTAAGCAGTTTACTATTAGAGAGCTAAGGTGTTCCACAGGGATGTCTACTTGGATTTTTAATGCCTATATTTTTATACAACACGCAAAATAAATTTAATTTACCTACATAATATATCAGTTGAAATTAGAGAGAACCTCAAAATAACGTAATTGAGGACTTCTAAAATAATGTCTGTTTGCCTGGGTGTAATTATCTATAAAAGTATGTATTTACACAAAAAAAATATATCATAATATTATTTATATATATTATTAATTAAAAAACAAAAAAGAGTTAAAAAATAGCGTCCTCTATGACCCTTTGTTTGCATTTACCGATAAAATGCCCTCGCCGATCTACAATAGGACGACAGGACCACGTTTTAACATAGAGCGACAGTTGCACAAAGTATACTTAAAACAACTGACTCTGATGTCTCATGTCCCAATCAATCGAGGTTCGAACCCCATAGTGGGTGCCCTCCGGCGCTAGTACTTGTTCGTAGTTATATTTGGTTAGACAGCTTGAGCCCACGCCCGTTTCTATTGTCCTGTGAAGCAATGAAATCCACATAGGATAATTTTCTGCTCAAAAACTATAGCGATTAAATTATTTTCCAGCCATTAAACTACAAAGGCTAGAAGTATTTATTGTTTCAAGCCGGTAAAAATCTATTTACCGACTTGACAATAACTTGATACGAGCTAGCTAAATATCATTGCTATAATAAAATAAATTTTATAAATGTTTTCATACAATCAATACAATGTGTACCTAAATATCTATGTTACTAGAAATAATAATGTATACAACTATATTATTACAAACATGTTCTGACTATTTACAAGCGCTTTTTTAAAGTCTACGTGAATAAAAACCTTTTTTATTTATTATTTTATTTATATATATACAACATGTAATTAACGCACACCCTCAAACACCCCAATTAGTATATTATGTTGTAATCATAATACATACACTGAATTTTTAATTTAGCTTGTATGCTTTATTATTTATTAAATTCGTTTCTTGGAATAAAGTTTATTTTTCTTTATTTTGTATTGAATGATGAAATTTGTATGAATACAAAAAAAAAATACTTTGACTTACGGTCCATTTCAATTTGTTTTGACTGTACAGGGTTAATATATACTTTCCGTAGTTTTAATTATTTTGGAAAAAAAAATAACTATATTAAAAAAGATATGAATCGATTCAGTAAACGATTCTGATAAACTATTTTCAGGATTTGCGTTAATTAAATTACATGTAGTACCTATAAATAATTTTTTTAAAAATTGACTAAGTGGGCTCACGCTTATTTCCCAGAGGGGTAGGCAGACACAATAGATTTTCATTTACCACGATCCTTGCACATCGTATTTGCCTCGTTTACTTTCATTATATTCTTCATACATTCTCGCCTGTTTAGAGTACTTCTGACCTGGTCTGGCCTGTTGCCAATCCTCATTGTAACTTTATTCCACTAGTTTTTATATCTTGGGAGGGAAATGAGGAAGTCTATATATAAGAAAATGGAGGCTAGGAATGGCTACTGAGAATCTAAAAAATAGTATTTACATTTCAAGGTTATCATGGAATTGTTCATCTCCTTGTACAAAATATAAACACAGCTGTTATTGAACTGTTTTGTTCGAAGCTGATGCAATTGGTCGCGCCCCCGGCCATTCTAAACATGACGTAACGACGCAGTACATAATATTATTGTTCAGATGTGTTTTGCTGAGATAAGCTATTGAAAACTCAGTAGCTAGGTACCTAAAGAAACTTTTTTTTGTGGGCGGTGCCGTAGATAGTGCGGTATGGAATATGAAGCCAAAGAATGTACGTAAGTAGGTATACCTAATTCATCAAGTCACGGAATGACGTTACGAAATAATGTATACAACTATATTACTACAAACAGGTTCTGACTATTTATAAGCGCTTTTTTAAAGTATACGTGAATTAAAACCTTTTTTTTACGTTTTTTTTTGTTTTACGTTCACTTCTGGACGAAGGTCTCCCTAAAAGATTTCCACAATAGAGTTGTGTACAGACGGGTTGGCAGTATGATGGTAATAGTACTCAGGGTGACGCCGCCGCCCGTACTCCGATATACGACTTCTACGCACCCCACGGGATGAGATGGGGTGGCGATATTATTTGCGGTCCGTCAGCAACACAGCATTATGCAATATCTAATTAGGTACCTACAATTTGTTCGTTACGTTACATTAAAGAGAATAAATGTAATTACCTACATCAAGCCTTGGGTAGGGTAAAGCCTTTTTTAAAGACATCGCCGGCACTAGGGAAATGAATCCAAGTGTCGCGGTGTACTTTACAAACATATAATTGACGGACACAAAGCAAACACAGACACAAAATAACTATGGGTCACATAAATCATTGTCCTGAGCGGGAATCGAACTGGGACACAAAGTGGCGAGGCGGCAGCCTTAACCGCTGCGCCACACATGTAATTTTCAAGACAAAGACTTCAAAAGAAGTTTTCATAGAACTAGTTAAGTTTTAATTATATTACTTATATATCCGAATAGGCAATACACACATTGGCCATAATTTAATAAGTTTAACGCGAGTAAAGTCGCGGAGCAAAGCAAGCTCTTTGGCGCAAATGTAAAAGAAATCCCAAATACATATAAACTAGAAAATGGGCTTAAAAAAGGAGTATTTTTATTACATAAGGGGTGTAATAAAAATACTCCATTTTTAAGCCCATTTTCTAGTTTATATGTATTTGGGATTTCTTTTACATTTGCGCCAAAGAGCTCTCATCTGGGTTGCCCATGATTAAATCTTCGTAACGATATATTTTTGTATTTTGGAATAGTTTAAAAAATATATAAATAACATATCCTCATATTTCTCAGCCTCAAAACTTGTTTATTTAGCAGGTTTTTTAAGTAGTTTGACGACTGTAATAATTGACGGAAGAATTTTAAATATTGAAAGATACACACCTCCTACAAATGTCACTTAAACGGGTTATGGTGGTTATGCTCATTTATTTATTCAATGTTCGGTCAATGCCAGAAAAAGCCATAAATTTAAATCCAGGACGGAGCTACTAATGTATTAAATGCTAATTATTCAATAATAATCATAAATATGTAAATATGACATTTGAAACCTATTTTTTTCTTGAATTTCTCATATATCAAATAGTTTCCTATTTGATTTAAAAAAACTGCTAGAAAAAAAAAGTAAAAACTCTATAATTTTCTTTTTTTTTTCCGTAAAGTAGTTTTTCCAATTTAACTTCCTATTTTACGATCATATCCACGTGTAAGATAACTGTTTATCGTTGAAGTTATACAATGTGTCATTTTAATAGTAGGCGGTACTTAAGAATTATTTTGGTTATAAATTCTAAGATGCAAACGATATTGCAATAATTTGCAATATCTTTTGCAGAATAATTTTATGTTTCAATTGCGAATAATTTCTCAATTCTACAAAGTTGATAGATTAAAATAATAAATATATTGGGACTGAAACTGTAAAAATGTAAAATTTCACCGGCTGAATGAGTTAACTCCCATGCATCCCTTTTTAGAGCTTTCAAGAAGACCAAAGTTCTTTCTCCTATTTCACAAACAAACCTGTAACTTTGTAGTAATGTAGTCAGATATCCGTCCGTATATGTCGGTCATATATCCGAATAACACATAGGCTATAATTTATTTAGTTTAACGCGGGTGAAACCGCGGGACACAACTAGTTGCTTATAAAACTAAACAACGTCTACAACAAATCAATAAAAAAATCCTTGTTTTTTTCTGATTAAATTCGTTGCGGGATCCAAGATAGTTAAAGCGCTTCCCCGGGACATGCCTGAGCCTCACCGCTCAGTGTCATTTCATTGTGAGCATTATGAGTTTTTATAAACTTGAAATAAACGTTTTATTATTATTATTATTATTATTATAAACACTGGTTTTGTTTCATTTGTTGAGTATCAAGGGTATTATAACACTCCTTATGTGTCATCTACTATTTAAGTGACAGCTTGTATACATTGTGAGAGCAATCAACACCATCTATAATTATGCTAAATAAATAATATTAATTACGTATACTGTTATTTCAAACGCAATTAGCGTAATAAGTAACAGACTAAACACAATTAAATACTATCGTATTTGCCACGCCCGCTTTCCGATGGCCCAAGGTTAATAATAAGGATGCGACGTACAACTAATCTATTTCATTGTTTGATAATGTTATGTAGGTATTTACCTCATAACTATAATAGTTGGCATATAAATACAATATATAAACTAACAATAATTAGATAAAACTACAGAAACCCTATGTACAGACGCCAGCACATCAAGCTACCCCTATCTGTCAAATTCGCCTGGCCGGGTCGAAAAACATACCGGGTTGCAATCTCTATAAAGTATACATAGATGTTGACGGGCCTGTTGGCGTAGTTGGCAAATGCTTGCTTTTCACGTTGGAGGTCGTGGGTTCGATTTCCACCCAGGACAGATATTTGTGTACATAAACATGTTAGTACAAGAGCTGGCACGCATTTTTGGGTAGGTATTTGAGGCAAGCTGAAAACTTGTCCTATAGCTCTTCAGACACACCCCAACACGGAACTGCAGACCTGGCTGGCGGGTAGCGGGTCTTATCCAACCCCTAAAGTTTTGATATTTTTTTTATCCAAAAAATGTATTTGTGGCAAGCTGAAATTTTGATATGTTGTAGTTTAATGTTTATACAATACATAAATAACATTCTGTCAAAATTTCAAGTTGCCTCAAATACATTTTTTCGATTTGTTTGCAAAATATTTTTGCACACGCCTGGCAGTGCTAAAGAACCGACAGAATCGCCTGTCTTTTTTTTTGTATTGTATAAACATTAAACTACAACAAATCAAAATTTCAGCTTGCCTCAAATACATAATTTGGTAAAAAAAAAAAGAAATTTAGAGGTTGGTTTAGACCCGCTACCCGCCTGCCAGGTCTGCAGTTCCGTGTTGGGGTGTGTCTGAAGAGTTATAGGACAAGTTTTCAGCTTGCCTCAAATACCTACCCAAAAATGCGTGCCAGCTCTCCTACTATGTCTGTTTTTTATAATATTAAATAAAAAATAATAAAAAAGGTTTTTATTCACGTAGACTTTAAAAAAGCGCTTGTAAATAGTCAGAACATGTTTGTAGTATTATAGTTGTATACATTATTATTTATATTATTATAGAAGTATGTACTTACAAAAGAAAAGTAACTAGTATATGTAGTCTATCAGTTATCTGGTTACCAGAGTACAAGTTCTGCTTAGTTTGGGATTAGATGGCCGTGTGTAAACAATGTCCCATTATTATTATTAACCCAGTAAAATTAGGAAAGTATAGATGTTACGATCAGCAATTGAAACATAAAATTATGCTGCATAATTATATTGCAATATGAATTTACATCTTATAATTTAGAAGTTAGAACCAATCATTGTGTTCGTCCGTACGAAGCTAATTAGACCGATATAGATACGGGAAGTTATTTAGTTCAAGTTATTGCTCATAGTCCTAAGTCCGCAAGTTTACTGATCGATATAAAACGACTGAAGTGCAATCAATGTTCTGAGTGTTGTAACAATACATGTTTATATCGATATCTGTGAATATCTGGGCATAGTGCAGGGTCTAATATGATAAATTTATTTTATCAAATGATGTCGGAACACTATATTTTTAAACCCCGACGTAAAACAGAGGTGTCATAACCGTCGTCGACGTGGTCGACGACGTCGATGTCTGTGTGTGTGTGTCTGTCTGTGGAACCGTCTATGTTACGTAGCTCTCAAACGGATGAATCGATGCCGATGCGGATTTTTCTTTTGTCAACCTGTTTCCTTGCTGATAAAAAAGCTGATATTTTTACCAACTGGGCCGGCATTAACCAAACATAGCTTAGAACCACCATGTTTGGTTAATGCCGGCCCAGCTGTTAAAAGTATCAGCTTTTTTGACAAAATAATGTAATTATAGTTGGAGTCGTGGGTTTTCTAACGTTTAGGTTATTAATCTTTTTAATTAAAAATAATAAAAGAATAATCCTTCAATTGTATGTTTGTAAAGTACCCCGAGACACAGGGATTAATATGCATGCATTTATGGAACCCACAAATAGTTATTCAGCGTGGGAATCGAACACGGGACACATAGTGGCGAGGCAACTATCTTAACCGCTGCGCCACACGTGCAGTCAAGTCTGTCTGTTATGTGTGCTGCATTCGTATAAACATGAATGTTTGTCCGAATGTCATTTATAGAATCGTAAACTATGCACTTGATCATGATCTTCAGCAAAATGTTGTGCATGAGCCCACGAAGGTTTCTGAGTTGGTACGACCAATCTTCGACAGATTAACACTGGTGAAACCGCGGGGCACAGGTAGTAGTAGAACGTCATCATTACAGCTAAATAAGTTCTAATATTCCCTCGGGTCGACTTCTACGCCACCCACGGGATGAGATGGGGTGATGATATTCTGATTCTGATATTTGTCGCCGTCACCACACAGCAGTCAATAGTAGTAGAACGTAATAAGTATGAATAGTTTAGTTATCCCTGAAGTTTTATCTAACGAGGAATTTGACAGGCCTAGTAACAACCACAGAAGAATAAAAAATATGTAGTATCTATGGTTGATATTTATTTAAATTATGTTGAGATACGGAATCTGTACGAATCGATAAGATTGATACGAAAATATTATCAAACTTCAACTTTATAAGTACAAGGAAGCGGATATTTTTAGTAATACGTGTTGCTGTGCACTATCTGTCTATCTGTCTAGCTAATAGGGTGGATGCCTCTAACAGTTAGTAATTTAATACAAAAATAAAAGTTTTTTCACTGTATATTAAAATCTTTAACAACAAATTTGATACGTCAGCGAAACTGAAAAACAGTTTTAAGTTTGTAATTAGTTGTTTAAAACATTTAATTACAAAATAAAAAAAAAACTCGGGCATCGTTGAATTAAATATAGCAACACCAACGGAAACAGATTTTTAACCACAACTTAAATTTCCTCTATAGTAGCCAACTAGATATACATTTTTAGATATAAATTAGAATATAATGTGAGTGTTTCTTAAAGTTATGTGTGTGTTAATGTTTATTTGTACTATTTATTGTGTATCAGCTCATTGTACAATTTGTTTAGTAGCAAATAATATTTACATGACCAAGAAAACAACCGGTATACGATTAAGGTGAGATGGGTGTGTCTCTACATCGCGTCATTCCACCTGGCTACCAAACTTGCTATAGGTACTACTTGCTCATAGCTATCAATATATTTACATAGGTATATGAATGTCAACTTGTTGATTATTATTGGTCTTTTAGTCATCTCTTTTCTTTTGTTTCTGTCGGCCGTACTTGGAGAGTCGCGTGGTAACTGTTCCATATGTTTTTGACCACCATTAGTACATATAATGTACAACCAGCACATCCACCTACCCTAATCTTTCAAATCTCTTTTGTCGAGTTTGAACTTTATCACAAAAGCATAAGGGTCACTTTCAATTGGGAAAATTTGACAGATTGGGGTAGTTTGATGTGCTGGCGTCTGTACATGTATTTTTGATAGAGGCAATAATAAAGCCCTCCTGGTCATATTTCAAAATGGAGACTAGCTCCGTGTGCGCACTTTTTATTCCTTGACTTTACCTGACAGGGGAGACTGTGCTATTTCATATTATAATTACAGTCAATATTGCAATGACCACAGAATGACGTTACAAGCTAACTACTGTTAAAATAATATCACTCAGAGATAAGCTCCTACAATAAATATCTGAGCAATATAATATTAACTGTGTTGCAAATAGGAATTATGTGTGGATAGTTATTTTACTGAGTTAAAAAAATCTTAACAAAGATCACAGATCATCAGTTGGACAAATTCTTCCCTCAACTATTGATTGAATGCACTTATGGCGTAGTGGTTAAGGTGGTTGCCTCCCTACTGCGTCAGCCCCTCGTGATTTAGGTTCGATCCCGCACAGGACAACTATCCATACCAACTATATACAGAAATGCATTTCTATAGAACGGGCATTGCCTAAAAAAATAACATTAAAAATATACATGAAGGGCAGTGTTTGGGGTCATGCCGATAGAAGTGAAAACAATTTTTTCATTTCTGTTACTCTGAAAGTAGTGCTTATTTGATCCGAGTAGCGAGTGGAAGACGCTACTTCCCACCTTTGGGCGGTAAACACTCATAGTAATTGCTTCCCTCCCTATGGTGGGAATTTTACAAATTAGAACTAAATTTGGTTAGGCAGTCGGCTAACATATTCTAACATAATTAAGAAAAACAAAATGTTGCGGTCATGTGAGTGTATACACGGCCAGTGTGAATTCAAAATAATTGACCCTCCGTCTTAAGAATATTCAGATCAGGTCACGTGTACTGACGCGAGTTTAACATTTTTTACCCATCCCAAAAAAGTGAACAACCCGCTAAAAAGTTTTCACTTCAAAAACAATGTCTCTATCATTAAAAAAAAACAAAATCCCGTATCCTCTGACTTTAAATAAGTAGACGAAGTAAGGCCTCTACGAACTTTTTTTTGATCCATATATCTCGTTTCAAGGCATTGACTTCGTTCGGCAGTATGATAGACAAACAGGTACTTACCTACACAGAAATTTAATTCTCACTTGATATCTACCTTACCTACTTTATGAATAGAAGGCTAAAATATGTTTTTATTACGTATTCCCTTCATAAAGAAAATGAGTATTAAAATAACTCATACTGTTAATGTAGATATTCATACTATTTACTTCTTTGTCTGGCCACCTGTGTGACCGGTCGTGAAGGTCGCCGCTTGTCGCCAAGAGAAGGGGGTTCGATTCTTTGTCTCAACTAGGAAGCTTATTATAACCACACCTTATTTGACTAAAGAGGAAGATTTTTTGTTATATTTCAAATATCAAATTTATGACAGCTTGTCTTAGAATATAAATAAATAGATGTAGATACACGGAAACTACAAGAAATTCCAGACACGTAGGTAGTACTAAAAATAAATCGAATCGCTGAAATTCTTCCCGCGTTTTCGCGTAAGGTATGTCTATTCTGTCTTCTTTATGTACCAATGACATCCTAGAATGTTATTGTATATCTATACCACTAAAACAATTTCAATCTCATTGCATCTCTTTCTAATATAGCTCGTATGAAAAGAGCAAAGCATGCACATAACTGTCAACCAACTAAAACTGGTTATATGTGCCGTTTATTTTGCCGCAGTATTTCGCGCCAAAACTCAATTGACATAACAAAAGATGGCCAGGCCTTTTTTTAAAAAAAAGAACGAAGTTCGAAAATATTCAATTATGTTATGACAGGCTCTGCCTAGTTTCGGATCTTATGGCAGTGTGTTAGTTTTTAAGATATTTGTTTATAATTAAAAACCAGTAATTGCCACATTTGATTGGTTAATTTCAAATTTATCAATTGAGATGATGCAATACACCGAACTCTTGCCATTGTCGCAGGCTGATATCTAATAAATACGTAGTTATATAAACCAGTAAAAACTAAATATCAGGCCTGTATTTCTTCAACGTGATGTTTACAGTTAGCCTGTAAGAGTCTTACTGCTTTACCGGTCAAAGCATCTAGTAAAAAGATTACAAACTAAGTAAACTGCGCCAGAAAGCGCCCAATATGAAAGGGCTACTGACGTAGAAACGCATCAGTTGCTCTACGTTTATACGCGAAAACGTGTGCCGCCCATCCGATTGGAGATCGGAGGGGGCATTCCATCGATATGAATGGAAATTAACCATGGAGGGCTATAGTGGTATCGAGTCTATATTGTTTTAGTATCGTTCTTAGCAAATTTTTGAAAAGAAATCTTCAGGCGCAAAGATTTGTCATTGTTTAGGCGCGTTGAGCACTCTTATCAGCTATAGGTAAGTATACTGTGTAGATATGTACAAAAATATACCCCCGTGCGTTATATCTTGTAGATCGCTTTGCTCCAGACAATTGATGGATGGACTGAGAAACAAAAGGGGTTGTTGGCAGTTTATTCTATTATATAACCACATTATATTTTATCATGACCAGAATTAAACTTAACATAATTACATAAATAATAGTTTAGGTAGGTTCATATTTTATAGATATATTCTAAAATTTAATGCGTAATCACACTAATATGTAACGGCGAAAGTTTGTGAGTGTGTATGTTTGTTACTTCTTCACATCTAAAAGGCTGGAGCGATTAAAAAAAATGGTATGGAGTAGCTGATTGGTGGATTAACACATAAGCTATAATTTATAAAGTTACATATGGGGCACACGGGGCACCGCTAGTCTTACATAATGCATGCAGAACATGTACTAGAGTACTAGTAGATCTTCTGCATTTGTGTATAATAATAATAAAGTTATTTATTAAAGTAACCAAAGACTCAAAATTGTTAGTAATACATAAGACTTATTCTATGTTAGTAAAAATATAGCTAAGATTTTGTATAGTGGATACATGAATCACTGATGGCCCATGAGAAAGAGCGCAGCAGTGATTAATGTATAGGCAGTCAAATCTGCCTGCGATCATGGCCAGAATGCTGTTAGAGTGGCCCCGAATCCTGCTCACCAGGGATGCACACCGTTTGAGCATTGTGGCGTAGAAACAGTCCACTCTGGCTTCAGCAAACATGCCCGATGCGCTACAGAAACGTGGCAGACCCAACAGCACCCTGAACGCTTTGTTATATTGGATATGAAGAGCGTTGTAAGATTTTTGAGTATATTTAGCCCACAAGGAGCACGTGTAAAATAAGGAGCAATAGCTGTCCTTGAACACCGTGCAAACTTGCGAGCTAACATGTTCGCTCTCACTGACAACGCCCTTCGTTCTCTTTCCAAGTCATCATCGTCTTTGAGGCCAGGGGTCAATTAATAATAATCTTTAAATAATTGAATGTCGATATAATTAATACATTCACGCTAGTATTGAACGTAGAAGGCTATTTTCTATGTCAAGGCAACTAATCAATAACAAACTTTATACTCTCTCTAAAGATAAACAACAGGAAAATTTTGCTCCAATTCATTAGTTAGATAAGCGATGTTTATTGTTAAATTCACAATAAATTAACTGACCCGGAATGAGCACAGGTCAAAAGCAAATATGATGAGGTACTGGGGTATATTGGACTCATATAACAGCAGCGTAGAATCCATATAACAAGATATTATTCGGCTTACATTATAATAATATCCTGGGACCTTATTTACCATCTGATCCCAAACTAAGCAGAGCTTGTACTATGTAAACCAGATAACTGATATCACACTAATATTATAAAGGCGAAAGTTTGTGAGTGTGTAAGTTTGTTACTTCTTCACGTCTAAACGGCTGGAGCAATTTTAATAAAATTTGGTATGGACTTAGCTGACGATTTGGATTAACACATAGGCACACATAATTTATAAAGTTTAACGCGGCTAAAACTGCGGGGCACAGCTAGTACCACATATACTAAGTACATTTATTTTGTAAATATATGCTTATATAGATAAATTACATCCATGCTCAGGATAAACAGACATGTTCATACACACAAATATCTGTCCTGGATGGGAATCGAAGCCACGACCTGGCATTTGCCAACCACGCCTCAGGCCTGTCTCGACATTACAGTAACGGTACAAATATTGATATTATTTATAACCAACTTGCAACGGAAAGAAGGTACTCAATGCGGGTTTTTTTCGCGTTAAATACAATGATTATTTTATATAAACATTCGGAAAAATCCGGAAACATCCGGTCCCGGTCCTTTTTATTCGAATAGGCAAGCTAGCGAAGTGGTCTCATATATATAGATTGTGTTAAGTTCGGATATTATCCTTATAATATAGTACTTTGTACACTTGCAACTTTCTCCTTTCACTACCTAGGTCGCCTGGAAGAGATCACACTTTGTAATAATGTTGCCAATTATAATATTATAATTTGTATGTGCTGTATGGTGACGGCATAGAATATTATCATCCCATCTCATCCCGTGCAGGGCAAAGAAATCGAACGAGCGAATACCTACCAGAGAACGGGTAGCAGCATCTTAAACTATACTAGTATCGTCAACCCGTCTGCCAACCGTGGCGATTATGGCATATCCCCCATTCTTTGTGGAGGTTATTGCCCAGCAGTGGACGAACTTTGGGTGACATGATGATGAATTTGAATTTGTAAAAGTGTTATTTCTTTAGGTGTACAATAAAGAGTTTATCAATCTATCTAAGGCAGGGGGAATGCCTAAGCATGCTACTAGCAAAATGTGTCTGCAAGTGGTTCTATCGGACGCCCAGCGACTAAATCTATCTTTTGATGGTGAGAACCCCGAGCATTTTTAAGAATATCAACAGTTGACAATATAGTTTAAGTTAGCTAAATATCGTTACTATTATAAAAATAATCTTATTGTAAATTATTTCTTACAATCCGTGTACCTAAATATCTATATGTACCTAGAAATAATTATAAATTAATAATATATTAATACGAACATATCCTGACTATTTACAGGCGCTTTTTTAAAGTCAATGTGAAAAAAAAACCTTTTTTATTTTATTATTTATTTTATAGTTTATAATGGTCAATGGAACACTATTTTCAAATGAACATAATTATCTTCGATTGACACCATATAGATAGTTATTAAGAAGATACAATATATTTAAAAAACAGAACACCCATAACTTAACAAAAAACCAGCCAAGTGTGAGTCGGATTCGCGCACCGATGGTTCCGTACAACGTACGTCAACATTGAAGTTTGATTTTTTACAGCTTAAAGGTATTATGAAATAGAAATAGAAATATTTATTTGTCAATGTAGGTAAATTTTACATATAGGTGTTACATTGGTTATAATAGGTCGCTACATTGTACCCACAGGCATACAAATTTTAATAACTTATTGTACATAATCTTAATCTAATTTTAACTATATTGACTTACACTAAACAATCCCACACTTACATAAAACTTAGAGCACAAAACAAAACAAAATTAAAACAATAACATCAAATAGACTAATCAGACTTATGTTCCATAAACTCAGTTATAGAGTAAAAACATTTTTTAATTAGGAACTCTTTGAAGACTTTTTTAAAAGTGCTTCTCTGATATCTTTGGGAATTTTGTTATAAATCGTTGGAGCCATTTGGTATACGCTTTTTTTACAGAGAGCTGTATTACATTTATCTATACTAAGAATATTTGATTCTCTCTTCCTTAACCTAATATCTGCAGGGTCTCTAATATGAAATAAATGCGGATTATTTTTGACAAATACTGCTATCTCATATACATATAAACTAGGAAACGTAAACTATTCGTGCAATATGTAATTTACATTCAAGAGATAGTTGTCATAAACATTTTCAAAATTTAAAATTTACGTTTACTTAACGTAAATTTTAAATTTTGAAAATGTTTATGACAACTATCTCTTGAATGTAAATTACATATTGCACGAATACATTTCTTTTGTGCTAGGAACACTAAATTTTTATCGGTGGAATTTCCCCAGAACACTATTCCATACCTTATGATTGATTCCACATAACTATGATAGGCAACGAGTATCGTTTCATGATTTACATGCTTAGAAAGCTTGTGAAGCGCATAGGCGAAACTGTTTACTTTCTTACATAATTCCTCTATGTGTAATTTCCAAGATAGTTTACAATCTATAGTTAATCCTAGGAATTTGGTGTAATCTTTTTTTGCAATTGATACTCTTTCATATACAATGTTTAACGGATCGTGGTATTGTCGTTGATTGAATTGCATGATATGAGTTTTATCTAGATTAATTTTTAAATTATTATGTTTTAGCCATTCTATTGTTTTCTTTAGCGTGTTATTTACTTCCTGTTCATGATCATAAGATTTATCAGATTTTATGACTATTGTGCTATCATCAGCAAACAATATGGTTGGGTGAATCACATTTTTTGGGAGGTCGTTAATGTAAATTAAAAATAATAAAGGTCCGAGCACACTTCCTTGGGGTACTCCGTACTTCACCGTTCTATATTTTGACCTGTGTTTAATTTCCCGTTTAGTTTTAATGTTAATATTTACAATTTATGTGTACTGCTGGCGGTTACTTAAATAAGATTTTAATAGATCAAGACATTTACCACGTATTCCATACCCAGACAGTTTGTCGACTAAGATTTTATGATCAACATAATGGAACGCCTTGGTCATGTCCATATACAAGGCGCATATAGGTACCTTATTATCTACACTGTGCATAATTTGTTTAAGAAAGTCGAAAATGGCTACATTTATTGACTTATTTTTTCTAAAACCTTTTTGTTCCGGGACTAATATATTTTTGTTCTCCAAAAAGTTGTAAAGACGATTGTAGATTGCTTTTTCAATAATTTTAGAAAATATGGGAATTAGTTATAGTTGATATGAATTTCAATCGAATACATCCGGACGGACGGACTATAGTGATACTATTATAGTAATCCTATAAGGGTTTTCCTTTCGAGGTACAGAACCCTAAACTTTAACTATGGGTGGATACACTAAAATATAACAAAATTTAATGCTCACAAGAATAGGCAACGAATAAACAATAAAAAAAATATTTTAAACTTTCTTGCTTTATATTTCTAATAAGAGTTTATATAGCATACATCGGAAATTAAATATTAAAGTTATTTTGTTACCATCTTCGAATTCCGATTCATAACCGGGACATACCTATGTACTTGTAGTCTCAGCGGAGTGAGACGTGATAATTAAATTATTGCAAAACGGGGCTTTCCATCCCACAAGTCAATTAACTAATTAAATTTACTAACTCGTGTAATTAGCGTTCTAATTATAATAATACTCTAGTAACATTGTTATACATATATTTTGTTCGGGAAGTTTTGGCGCCAACGCAACGGGGAAAAAGACGCATCGAGGCTATGTGTCATTTTCAAAAATTGGTGTAAATTCGAGGTTTTATGTTTAAATATGGTGGATTTTTAGACATGTCATCTTCGACAACGTACACAAGTGGAGGAAAGTGCCATATTGCCGTGAATTGCGATTTTCTGTGTTGAATTTAAAACTCCATAGAAGCTCCATAGACTATGACTTGACTGTGATGGACTTTACTTGACATTGACTTAATGACGAAAAATAACGATATGAAAATATATAGGTATACTACTGAAAATCCTGAAAAAGCCAGAGTCGTAAAACTGAATTAAAAAAGAACTATTTTGTTCACTAAGGGCACACCACGTTTTTTTAGGCGCGCAGTTGACGCGCGTTTGTAGCGAAACAAACGGGCGGTAGCATCGCGTTTGCAGCGATTCAAACAAACACCAAACTGCTGAGTAGGATAAAAGCGCACCGTTGGCGTTGGCGCGAATTTGTAGCGATACAGACGAGCGTTAGCATCGCGTTTGTATCGATTCAAACAAGCACCAAACTGATGAGTAGGATAAAAGCGCACCGTTGGCGTTGGCGCGAATTTGTAGCGATACAGACGAACGTTAGCATCGCGTTTGTATCGATTCAAACAAACACCAAACTGCTCTGTAGGATAAAAGCGCACCGTTGGCGTTGGCGCGAATTTGTAGCGATACAGACGAGCGTTAGTATCGCGTTTGTATCGATTCAAACAAACACCAAACTGCTCTGTAGGATAAAGCGCACCGTTGGCATGGCGCGCATTTGTAGCGATACAGACGAGCGTTAGCATCGCGTTTGTATTGATTCAAACAAACACCAAACTGCTCTGTAGGATAAAAGCGCACCGTTGGCGTTGGCGCGAATTTGTAGCGATACAGACGAGCGTTAGCATCGCGTTTGTATCGATTCAAACAAACACCAAACTGCTCTGTAGGATAAAAGCGCACCGTTGGCATTGGCGCGAATTTGTAGCGATACAGACGAGCGTTAGCATCGCGTTTGTGGGTCGATTTCAAACAGAGTAAAAAATGTTGACATCGCTAATAACATTGAATTTTTTTGCGATTGTTTTCGTTTTTTTTTTAATATTATAGTCTTTATTAACCTTTTAACGTACCAAAACAAAACAACACCCAAAAGTGTGCCATTAGCGAGAAAACTAAAACTATAACATTTAGTCCCTTAAGAAGATATTACTCATTTTCCGGTTACGTTGAATTAAACTCGAATAAAAACGAAGTTGCTCGTAGAAATTCTATTTATTTAATATTTCATATCATGATGATGTGCAAGCTTTCAAAAATAGTATACATTTTTCATTTGTGAATAATAGAATACTATTATCCTAGTGTTTAAAACATTGATCACGGTTTATCTGTCATTAGTGTAGCATAAGTTAATACCGTCATAATATTAAATCCACGGATCTCCTGGGCCTCCGCCTCACCCCACCCGCCGACACATCGTCATTGGCCTTGCAGCGTTTATTCAGAGCGGTGGTACTTTTCATATTTTTTGCGAGATATTCATATTTCTACCGATTTCAGTGCCGTGGACGAAACTAGACTCATTCATCTCTTAACCATAATTGCAAAAGGTATTGTAATCGAATTTTTCTAACACAGTATTTCTTATAGCAAACAAGAACATGATATTATAGATACAGATATTTCAAATGTATTCGATTGCCGTCTAGAAAGTTCCACAAACTTAAAAATTATACGTTTGTTCCAAATATCATTAGTGTTACTGTCATTGGTGTCAATTTTTCAAGTAACACTAATGATATTGAATCCATCACTAATGGCATATTATAATAATGAATTATTAACATAAAATTAAGGCTTTCTGCCTGATTACGTCAAAGGTAGTTTGATTTATTTTTTAATTCTCCGTTTTTGTGTGTGATGTCATGAAAATCAATAGTTATATTTGCATGATTATCTACGAAATTTGCTATAAATTATTATCGGTGTTTATATTGTTTATATTTTGAGTTTGAGTGTTGCTTGGTGTAATTAAGCTATGGCTTAGTAGCTGTTATTTATGAAATAATTTTTCAGAACATTATGCTAAATAACAAAAGGATGAGTAAAGATGAGTTAGAAGGCAGAGCAAGGAGAGAAAAATATAATCAAAAATAAAAACATAAAGAATGTAGAGGTAACGGTTGTAGAAGAACATGAGATTAGAGAAAAAGAAATTCATCTCCTCAAAAACATAGTCCCTTTTAAAGGAACTATGTTAGTCCACCAGGTCCTTTGGAATTCCGAATCGGAGTTCCTAGAGTTTAGCGATATCACCATTAAACACGCCGATAAACCCAATAAAGCTCCAACTTCTCGAATTCGCAAAGAGCAGAATATGACACCACTTGCTAAAGTTAAAGATACTTGGGAAAATCAGGCATTTATGGTAACTCAAACAGAAGCAATGGCGTCTGGATTTGGGCAACAACATCAACAAGAATTTCTTAAGTTTTTTAACCAACAACAGGCATCCAAAGAATTACTGAATTTATTAAATTTGTTTAAATCCTATATTTATATCACAATTTTACAGAACCAACTAGAGTAACTGCCAAAAGTGCTACATGCATTGATAATATATTTAGCACTGTAAAACCTTTATTTTAATCAATAAAATTCGGTCAGATAATTCAGGTCAGTTGGAACCTTTTTCAAATTCTCCAAAAATTAAAAGAAAACATATAAGCTATATTCCATTTAGTGAAAGCCGCTTAGAAATTTTTAAATGTAATGTAGAAAAAAAACTAGCATGGCTGCCCTATCATGATAATCCGGATCACTTGTACAACTCTTTATTACATTTGATTAATGATGAGTGTTGCACAATATTGACACCCAAACAACTGTCTGTAAGTGACCGTCGGATATTCAGTGATTGGGCAACTCCAGGAATCTTCAAAAGTCGGAATCGGTTGTATGAATTGTATGAAGAAAAATCCTATAATCATAATATGGATTTTCAAGAATATGTGAAACAATATGCCAAAACATTTAGACGAGCCTGTTCCGCCGCTAAATCTTTGTACATAAAAACTACTCTTAAATCTTCTACAAATATAATTAAATCTACTTGGAAGATAATCAATACTGAGACAGGTAAAACAAAAATACGTAGTCGTGATTTTAACGACGATGAAATAACGTAGATACTAAAGACGATTTGGATATTGCGACTGAGTTTGAAAAATATTTTTCGAATATTCTATACTACTAATAATATTTTATACTACTTCTCTACTCTCTTTCATATTCTTCTATCTCTGCTGAGCAGATACTCAAGCAAAGAGCAGGGTCATGTGTCACAGTTTTAGAATTTTCGGTGGTTAGCCCTAAAGATATTTTAAATGCTTTCAAGAGTATTAATATGAAAAACTCAAAGGATCTGTCTATCTGTTAAGACTGTTTCATCAATAATTATTACTATAATCGCCCCACACTTAGCTACTGAGTTCAATTGCTGTGTTGCATCAGGTGTGTTTCCTGACTGGACAAAGTATAGTAAAATCATTATTTTGTTTAAAGCTGGTGATACTTCAGACCCTTCAAAATTAGTAAAATATTTGAAAAGCTTATGCTAAGCCAGTTGCTCAGACACTTTAATATACATAATTTACTACACCGGAAACAGTTTGGGTTCACAAAGGGTTGTTCAACCATAGATGTAGGGGTCAACTTATTAAAAAGTATATTCGCGGCTTGGAAAGACTCGCAAGATGCATTAGGTATCTTTTGAGTTCAATTCCCAAGCGTTCGATTGCGTTCATCATGATACTATGGTCAGAAAATTACACCACTACTGTATTAGGAACAAGGCTCTCGCACTTCTGACTTCTTACTTGGGCAATAGAATTCAGAAGGTCGACATAAATGGTAAAATATCTCCGGGATCTCCAGTAGTAATGGGGTCCCACAGGGGTCAATTCGTGGCCCATTTTTGTTTTAAATTTATATAAATGACTTACCTTACTATGTAAGGGATAAGCATGAGATTGTGTTGTTTGCAGATGATACTTCCTTGACGTTCAAGATAAACCGATAATTAAGCAATTTTACCAACGATATTAATGACGCAATATCTAAAGTTGTTCATTGGTTTAATGCCAATAATCTTGTGCTTAATGATAAGAAAACTAAAGTCATAAAATTCCCTACACCGAATGTGAAACAGGTGACAGCCAATCTACAACTTAATGGAGCTAGGTTGGACCCTGTTGAATCAACTGTGTTCTTGGGTATCACTATTGACTCAAAGCTACAATGGAGCCCACAAATAGAAAAACTGTCTTAGTTTTATTTTAATTTTCTGATAGAGTACTTGGCAAAATTATTAAAATTTAGTATTTACAGTTTGTTTTTTTTATTGTCATTAGTACGCATTTAATATCATTCGTGTTTTAGATAATTTCATTAGGGTAACAACATCGCTCATTCGTGTCACTCTGATTTCAATTTTTCTATAGTTTTCATTAAAATATCATTATTATTTTATTTAATTTATGTTAATATAACCTCATATAGTGAGGTAATACCATTAATAACCCAAAAAACGGGTATTTAAGAAATCAAACAAAAAAGTATCATTTTAATTCGAAATTTGAAATCGACCCTTGTATCGATTCAAACAAACACCAAACTGCTGAGTAGGATAAAAGCGTTCAAAAAACGTGGTGTGAAAAGGCTCTAAGACAGAGTATAGATAATGGTAGGCTAGAAACTTGGAGTAGCTTGATACTTGTTACCATACAAACAACTTCGCAATCACAGTGATTAAGCAAAAAAAAAATCGCAAATATTATAATTTAGATAACATTTATGGGTGTGGATCAACTGGCGAGCCTCCCACAGTTCAAATGATGACCTTCTTATCACGTCTTATCGAGTCTTGGAAGACATTCGTTCGTGTGCAATAATATTTGTATGTCGTGAAGGTTAGATTACAAAGCATATCATCGGCGCAGGGTATAAAACTCGAGTTATGTCGGCTTCATTTCATTAAAATGTCTTTATTTAGATATGTTAAGAAAACTAATCTTTATTAATTCTCATCATTATGTCAGCTCGCTCATAATTTCAAAAATAACTGAACTAGAAATGTTCAGCAAAACGAGAAAAATATCGAAAACTGATGTTACGTGGATTTAACGAAAAAATAAAATGATATCTCGAAAACTAAAAAATCTTGATTTAGATATATTCAAAAAAGCTAGACTATATTAATTCTCATCATCATGTCATAATAAGGTCGTCCACTGCTGGGCAAAGGCCTCCCCAAAAGATTTCTACAATAGACTTGTGACCTTAATTGGGAGGGATATGCCATAATGGTCACGCTCGGTAGACGGGTTGGCCATCGTACTAGGATGGTAATATTACACAGAGAGACGCTGCTGCCCGTTCTCTGTTATATATAGCCTCGGATTGACTTCTACGCCCCCCCACGGGATGAAATGGGGTGACGA
Organism: Pseudoips prasinana; assembly: GCA_951640165.1. Lineage (NCBI taxonomy): Eukaryota > Metazoa > Arthropoda > Insecta > Lepidoptera > Nolidae > Pseudoips > Pseudoips prasinana. The sequence continues at coordinate 16,623,424 of OX621254.1, forward strand.
CATTCTATGCCGTCAGCCGTCAGATATTAAATCGGCTATACCTAGTAATCTATACATATAATAAAATCGTAGGAAAGTCAAAACTGTAGGTACATTGAATTTTTTTTTAAAAGGATACTTGGGGCGTCATTTGCAGTCCATATCGCAGCCAAAAATATAGTTATTAAAATTTTTGTCTATTTATCTGTTTGTCTGTATGTACGAGTATGTCCGGGCTAAACTCAAAAAGTACTGCATGGATTTACTTCAAATTTTGCATGGATATTACTAAGAGGTCGGGTCAACATATAGGCTACATATTATCACGCTATCGCCTACGGGGGAGGAGCTGTGATAATTTATAAATAACGCAGGTAAAACCGCGGGGCACAGCTAGTTCCAAATATACAAATACTACGATTTGACAACAAGTAGATTGTTTTATAATAAATTGTAGCCTACTACTATTTTCTAAAAGTAGTTGTAGTAGTAGTCATATTATGTAGTGTGTTGTCCAGTAAAACAGTACCCAACTAGCATAATTAATGTAAACAATAGTTAAAAGTTGTGCAAAAGATTTGCACGAGTGTGCACAAATTTTAACTATTGTTTACATTTTGAATTAATGTTGCTGATTTCTATACAAAAGTAACATGTATTTTTTTCACATTCAGAACATGGGATTTTTTTAACATGTCGCTTATGGCTAGTCCTAGCAGGCTTTACTATTTTACTGGACAATAGACGAGGTAAAGTCATCTAGTAAACTAAAACTACAAACTAAATAACCCGCACCAGAGGGCAGCAGGTTGTTTCGTGACGGGTTCATGCCATAAATATGGTGTAATAACGATACTCTGTTTTAGGTGTTTAGTGCAACTATGTGTCTACGTTATTACGCGAAGAAGTGACACCGCTTGTACCCGACTGAAAATCAGATAGGGATTTTTAACGACACGAAAAAAAAAACCTTGTAGGTAACAATAATAAATTACAAGGAAAATAGTAGAAAAAACACTTAAGTTCTTTTTTTAAGCACCCTTTTAAATTCAGGGTCAGAGACGTGCGTGGGGATTCACTTATATCCACTCCTCAGCGAAAACGCTCTTAAGAAGTAACACTTCAGAAAACAATCAGTTATCACGTGCATCGTCAGCACGTGGAACCTACATATATTAGAACAATTGACTATCAGTGATAAAAAAGGTTAAAAGAACTTCGTGTAATGTTGCAACACACTCCATCACATCTTCAACAATCGATCATGCACTTGGCGACTTTATCACTAGATCTTATCAAATAGAAATGAAAATTGACACGCGAACAAGATGAAAAGGTCACGCTATCCACAAATATTTGTGGCGGTGACATTTATGCAATCCAAACGGAATCACCCCGCAAAGTAACGCAGATCACTCTAGCACGAGTTCCTGTAGTTTACTTACTCGATCACACGTACAGATTCCTCCCATACATTGAGCACCAGCGCCTCTCGCGGAAACTATTAAGAACTAAAACTCTGGTGCTCAATGTATGGGACGAAACTGTACGTGTGATCGAGTAAGTAAACTGCAGGAACTCGTGCTAGAGGCACTGGTTGAGCCTGCGAAATCCAACACCTGAACATATGTATACTAATAAATAAAATAAAAATGTTAGGATACCCCCGATGCCAACTATAATTATAGCATTAAGAGAAAGAGCTGATAGTCTTACACTGCTGGATCGATATTAACCAGACATGGCTTAGAACCACCGCAAGAGAACTGGCACCCCTCCCAATATGCCTAATCGTTATGACAAGATCGTTTTTCCGTACAGCACTTTAGTCTGTTTAGTATGAGTTTGCAGAAAACGAAGCAAGAACCAATCATAGCATTACATAACATATCTAATAGTATACTGGCCATGCACTGGCACTGGCAACTAACAGTATACAGAGCAACTACGCATGGAGTGGTGCAACGGTGATAGTAACACAAATTTAATTTGTTATCTTACTTTTTAATATTTTTGTAAATTATAAACATAGGCTTCGGTTTTTTTGTGTTACCTATGTATTACTAACCAAAAATGAGTCATTGTCACTCGATAATAAAGGTTACATTATTATTATTGTTTTTTTAACATGACGCGTGCAGTTAGCCTCTCGGCTTTTACTGCTTCACCGGACAGTAGGGGTGAGCGTGGGCTCTAACCGCCTAGCAAAATATAAACTACAAACTAAGTACCCGCGCCGGAGGGCACCCCCTGTGGGGTTCGAACCTCGGCTCTGGGCGGATACTGACGGGGAGAGGGCGAGAGATCGTGGTTTTTAGGGATGTTTTGTGCAACTGTCGCTCTACGTTAATACGCGACGCGGGCCTCGCTTCCGGTTTAGGTCCGGAGCGGGCATTTCATCGGATCGAATGCAAACTAAGGGTCATGGAGGACGCTGGTGGTCGCGACGCGTTCGTGGTCGTACTCACGCCCGGCGAGTACGAAATGTCGGTTGTGCAGTGTTGCGAGTCTCTGATCGATTTGATTTGATTAAGGTATTCGGTGATCTCGTCGTCCGGGTCGTCTATGACGTGCTTCGGACGACGGTACTTAATAGAGAATCGGAGGGGAGTGTAATTGACCGCCTGTACCACCAAATTACTTGGATGGTGAGTGGCAGAGTCAAAGTACTGTTTGGACGTTTTCTTCATCCATTGCTTGATGGTAGGCAATTGGAGATCGGCATGGAGGCTTTTGTTACGGACGAACAACGGTGCGCCCGCGACTCGTCGCATAAACTTGTTTTGGACTATCTGTAAGAGGTGGATGAGATAATCCTTTGGGTGCGCGAAGACCGGGCTCGCATAGATCATCATGGGTCAAATATTTATTATTATATTAACCGTAGAGAGTATGGACTAGTTCGTATCTTTCGTTTTTGCAAACTTTACCAAAACCTCTGGACGTGTAACTGTGATAAGATATGAAAAAAAACAATCTGTGAAAAACTTTTTTAAATAAAATAAAAACATCCCGCCCATATTGCACAATCTTTCTGTAGTTACGCCATCACAAGCTTGCTTGTTTGATTGCCATGAATGCGTGGCGAGAGGTTATCTTATGGTGCAACTCAAAACAGAAGAGATAAGGACAGATTTCGCCTATATCCGGCTGGAACAAGCTTTGTTACATAAATGTAATCTCTATGGTCCGATAAATCTATAAAAAAGTTCCGAAGTGCTATCAACATGTCACTATTCTAAATATAAAAAAAATAATTAACTAAACCCTCAAACGGCGCGAGTACACCAACCTCGTTGGAAATTATGTATTTGTGCCTTTTGGGCCCTTTTGCCGTAGGGTCCTAATGCACGTTTGTTGTTTCATGAAATTGCGAAACGTTTGATCGACGTTTCCCGTGACCAGAGAGCTGGCCTTGTTAAGGGTCGAAAAATCAGCATTACCATACAGCGTGGTAATGAAGCCAGCCTTCTGGGACTTTAACTCCTGACGATGCGGAGGAATTTGTCGATGATCTATAAGTGCTCGAATTTTAGTTTTTTTTTTTTTTTTTTTTAATTAATACAACGCCCGCACTTTGGAATCTAAACCGTGTGTCGCGGGGTAATTTACAAACATATAATAGACGGACACAAATTACACCCAAACTCGGAACAACTATTCATGGGTCATACAAACAGTTGTTCGGCGCGGGAGTCGAACCCGCGACACGAAGCGGCGAGGCGTCTGTCTTAGCCGCTGCGCCACTGTATGTAATATTACTGATATTTTTACATATTTTGTTTTTGCCGCATTCAAATTAAAATAGTTCTATAAAAACCAGTCAGAAATTAAACGGAACATATTATTTGACTCTATAGGTTTGTTATATTCCTATTATATAGTCATGACGTCACTTCTCCCTGCAAAAATACCTTCTCATTCTGAATATATTTTCACATACATACCTTTTATTGCCGAGTAATCTCGGAATGAAGAACACCATTTTTTTAATTCTCTGTTTTCGCGCCCTTATTGGAGTTATTTCCTGTAACAAGAACACAAACATTTTAATTATGTCGAATATTGGTAAAACTTAAACATGCATGTGCCATTTTCAGAATCGTTATTACGCTACTTCGGGGAAGAAAGGGCGTAAAAGCCACTTTTGGCCAAAATGAGTTAATAATGCAACTTTGTTTAGTTTTCGACGCTCTATCGATCTGTATATTTAAAATATCAATATTCCCAAAAAAATGGCTTTTACCCCCATGATTTTTTTCTCACCAAAACCATTTTTATTAAAAAAAATTGACGTATAATGACATTATTTAATTATTTCAAATTAATAAGGGCGTATCACCATAGTATGAAAGAATATTTGGTCGTAAATACAATATTTATTACGTAATGACTTTTACGACATTTTTACTTGGCAATTTAAATATGATTTGGCTTTTACGCCCTTGCACAAAAATAAAAACTTGGAGTTACAGCATTCAAATCGTAACAATAACAATGTCTTTAGTCTAAAAATCGGAGAGATAATCATGTCATTTATCGTTGTCTCTTATGCGTACGTTAAACAGTCTTACAATGGAGTGAGATAGAAACATAATTTATTTAGCCAATAAAGCGCGCGCGCTGCCGACGACACACGCACAAACACAATCGCAACCTGCATGTACACGACTTACCACAAGTGAAGTCCACGTGTCCAATCTTGTCAGTCTGTCAATCGCAGTTTCTTTACCGGATTGTTATTGTTTACGTTCCGTTTGAATATTAATACAGTGCGAATAAGTTACTTGTTTAATTAAAAAAATGGATAATACGAAGCCGAAAGCCTTGGATTCCTTGCTAAAAAGAAGGAATATCGTTAATGCATTATTACAAAGCCGTCGTCGTTCATCACAAAGGTAAGTTTTAAGTAATAGTACAGTACCTATCTATTATTCTTGGCTCAAACTGTTTAGACGTGCTTACCTAATGTGATGTTTCTTTAGTTAGAGATATTCGTATTTATTTTATAATAAATATTAAGAGTGCATTCGTCGTAGTAATTTCTAGGAAGATAGGTACTTACCTATTTTTTTACTACTTAAAATATTAGGTACTCACGGTGTAAAAACGGTCGGGTTTATTATGGTTGTATGTATAGTTGTATAGATGGGTGCTTACGTACCTAAGTGCTAACTAACTTTACCACAAAGGTCATGTTACGTAGGTACCTATCTAATTATTCACAATATTTTTATTCAGTTATTTTGTTTAATCATTTTCTTTATTCAAATTACATGCATTTCTATTTATTCCGTTATAAACTCCATGAAACTGATTTGTTAGACTGGCTTTTACGCCCTAATGACTAATGTCTTCTGATTTTTCGATGCCGTGCGTGACTTTTACGACCCCAATATTACAGGGAACTAAAACTACAATGGCTTTTACGCCCTAACTCTTACTAGCATTAAAAATAAAGACGACTTTTTTGTATAATTTTTGTATAAGTAATTCTATTATCATCTTATTTCCAGATCTGACTACGAGCCGAGTCAGTCGACTAGGAGTTTTGATCAAAATTGTAGTTCGGATCAAAGCAATGATATAATCGAAAACAGCGACACAGAAATGCAACCAATAAAAATATCAAAAGCAACACACAAAAAAATCATAATTAATTCAAGCAGTGATGGCGATATCAATACCTCTATGATTTCTTTACCCCGAGCACATGCTTCATTCTTTGGAGACAACGTTGGTAGCCTTATACCACCAAAAAGCCCGTTTAAAAACAATAGTAACAAAATAAATATTATTTCTATGGAAGTCTTAAAACAGGCTGATAGTTCGTCGACTGTTGTATTACCACATCCAAATATTACTGCCCTCCCTGCAGATCCAGTAATTGCTGAAAATGAAATCTCATGTGCTGTGCCGACCGTTGAGTCGTTTTCTTCAAACCTTTTGCCAGCTGACTATGCTCCAGAAACCAAAGTTACATCAGTTCCGATCGCTAATTCGTCTCTAATTGTTAATACATTGTCTACCTACGACAATAGCACGCAGCTTGAATCTTCTTCCGTATTGACTGCTGAATTACCTACTTTATATGTTAATCTCGTGCCACAAGATGACTATGCCGCTGATGAACCCGAAGTTCCTTCTGTACCGATCCCTGAATCATCTGACTTGAAGACCAACCTTCTGCCGTTGGATAAATATATACCTCAATCTGATAGTTGTATACCTACCACCTCCAAGACGCCATTTTTAGAACTGAGTCCTTTACTGGCTGCATCTCACGATGAAACTCAGCTTGGACCTCCTAATCCATCTACAAGTACAGCACTGGCCAATTTAAATATTACACACACAGTTGAAAAAGATCGGACTAAAAGAACACGCAAAACTTCAACTTCAAAATACAAGATGTATTATATAGACTTCTTATCTGACGAGGAAACTTTAGACTTTTCTGGTGGTAGTTCTGATGATTGGACTTGCAATGAATCTGAATCTAGTGGTTCACCTGAAAAGAAAAAGAAGAAAAAAGAAAAAAAGAAGAAAGCCCAAAAGGATGATACAAGTAAAAATATAACAAGGAAGAAACAGAAACTAATAAATAAACGGAAAGAACGAAAACAATTAAAAGATGAGGGAAAATCCTACCAAACCAAGAAAGGGGACATAGTTAAAGAAAAATCTATGAGAGAAAACCCATGTAAGCAGGATAAATGTAAAAGAGGTTGTTTTAATATAACGGAAGAAAGGCGAAAGTCTCTGTTTGACTTCTTTTGGAGCATAAGTTCACAACGGAGGAAAGATTGGCTTATTAATTGTACTCGCCAGGTATCAATTTCCAGGAAAAGAACGGACTCTCCAAATAGTAGGAGAAATTTAACATACGAGTACTTTATCAATAATGGTGAAGATCGTCAAAAAGTTTGTCAAAAGTTCTTGCTTGAGACATTGAATGTGACCCAGAAATATTTATTATACAATCTGTCTCATTCTAAAGAATATAATATGTCTCAGGATGATCGGAGGACACGTACATTTCCGGATAAGTATTCTCCAGAAGCAAAAGCACATGCAAAGTCTTTTATTGAAAAATTGCCAGCAGTCCCTTCACACTATAACCGGAAACGAACCAGCAGGGTGTATCTTCCCCAAGAATTAAAAAATGTATCCAATTTGTATAGACTTTATGTGAAAGAATGTGAAGATAAAAATCAAGATGCAGTTGGAGATACTATATTTAGAAATATATTTAATAATGAATATAATATCAGCTTTCATTGTCCAAAAAAAGACAAATGTCTTCTGTGTACAAGAGCCGACCGAAAAGAAATAAGCAGCGAAGAAGATAAAACCATTTTAGAAAATCACATTAAAGAAAAAAAATCTACTTATAAAAGGTTTCTAGCACATCAAAATTTAAGTAATCATTATAATATTAATGGTACTTTGACAGCTAGCTTTGATTTACAAAAGGTATTGACAACACCCCACGGAGATAGCATGTTGTTAGGGTACTCAAGAAAGTATGCAGTTTTTAATTTCACCATTTATGAAAGTGGAACTCAAAATGTGAATTGCTACATTTGGGGAGAGTGTGACGGAAAACGAGGTAGCCAAGAAATAGCAACTTGTCTCTTTAAGTATTTACAAGAAGTTGACGAAAGAAAAATAAAAAATTTGATTTTATACTGCGATTCCTGTACAGGTCAAAATAAAAATAAAGTAGTTCTATCTGCCATAAACTATTACCTCAAAAAGTCCGTAAATTTAGAAACAATACAGCTTAACTTTTTGTTGCCTGGACATACATACATGCCTGTTGATTCAGTGCATGCAACAATAGAACGAGAAATAAAAAAACTCACCGTCTGGAGTCCTTCCCAGTGGATGCCTTACATTGCTTCTGCCCGAAAACGGCCACGACCTTATCGTGTTATTGTCATGGAGCATAGTGATTTTATTAGTTGGGACGAACTAGCTACAAAGACTTTCACTAAGGAAACGCTAAAAAACATGCAATTTAAAAATATTCGGATTGCTACATTTAAGAAGAAGAATGTTGATCAAGTTGAAATTAAGTACTCCATGCATGAAGACACATCAGTACAAAAAGTCATTCTATTTGAAGTACCTGAAAAAAGGCCAAATACAAAAGGGAAATCTAAAGCGAGAGGAAGACCTAAAAAAAATATTTGTTTAGATACAACTAATAATCACTGCCAAGCTGAAAAATCAAACGAATTTGTGTTGCGTAAGTTATATGACGCCAGATTACCAATTTCGACTGCAAAATATAACGATTTAAAACTTCTTTGTGACAATCACACAATACCCAGACCGTTCCAACAAGATTTTTTGTCGCTGCCTCATTTTAAAACAGTAGTAGACCAATTACTAGATACCGACGAAGAAGACGATGTAGTAGAGGAATTAGAATGAATGGGTACTTATCTACATTTTAATTTCATTAGAATAATGCATTAATAAGTAGAAGAAAGATTTATTTTACAAATTATAATTAAAAAAAAAGGTTAAACAAATAAGAAAAAGAAAAAAATATATAAGAAGAGAAAGAAGATGAATAAAAAGAAAGTAAAAGATAAAAAAAATAAAGAAGAATACGATTACAAGCAATAAAATTAAAAAAGTAAGAAAACGAAACAAAAAACAGAAAAGGAAATAGAAAAAAAAGGAAGATTACTAATTATTGTCAATTTGATTTGATTTATGAATGAATAAAACTGATTTGCATCTTAACTAAATTTATTTATTTAATACACCAATACCTACCTAGTAGAATAAATTACAAACATACCATTATTTTATACTATTTTATCAATTTTAGTTAATTTATTTCTTAATTAATTAATATTAGATGATAGTAATTATTTATCACAGTTAACTTAAAATTTAAATTAATGAAAATAATCAAAGTTCAATTCAATTAAATCTTTTCTTTTGTTTCACTATTCATGAATCGTGTGCATTTAACTTAACAGGTAGGTAACCTAATTCGTTATAATAAATTTTGTAATATAGAACTATGATAAATCAGATAATAATAATTATTATGCTATTATTTTGAGCTTCTATGCACCTTAATTTCAATATTCACCACATTAAATCTTACAAAATTATAATAATTGTAGGTTTACTCACGATAATTGTTATAAGTGGTGCAGTCATTACGACCTTTTCACTGTCTAAAGATGGTTTATACGACACGATGTATGTTAGCATTATAGATATTTGTGGATTTACGTCCTATAGTACGTATTTATAGACGGTGTAAAAGCCATTTTTATTAAAATTTTGGGTCGGAAATCCATCCTATCTTCTAAACCATAAGGTCTACTTAAAATTAAGCTTCTTGATATTAAAGAGCACTTAAATGCAAGTAAATATCACCAATTCATTCGAATTTAACTCTATTGCAAAAAAAGTTATTTTCCAAAATTTAAAAAAAAAAACGTTTTTTCGCTCCCCTGTAAAGTTGCTATTTTGGCTTTTACGCCCTTTCTTCCCCGAAGTAGCGATTAGATAATGTAGTAAGAGACTAGAACGGATGAGTTCCTTTATCAATGGCTTTCTAAGGTACCTACTAACGCCATCTCTTGGAAATGTATAAAACTACAATTCGAGAAGGCAGTAACGTTTGAGACCGAAATTAAAAATTAAAATTATAATCTAGTCGGCATGGATGTATGGAATTTGTGTATTTGTAAAATTGTTTAGGTGTTTATTTGTATTGTATAGTTTAGTATTTTAGTTTAGTTTAGTATTGGTAAGTAGCCCACGCTTGGCGTCCTATATTAGTATTTAATTTCTCTGCAAGTGAATGTACATATTCTTAAGAGAAATAAAGAATCTTTAACCGTACTGAGAATCTTCTGGAATATTCCTAACGGTTCAAGATAAGTAATGATCGGGTATAATTTTGGTCCTAAATAAGCGAATTTATTTTTATTTTATTTTTTTATTTTATAATACATGGCCATGTAGTCCCTCAGACATGTTTGCGTTGAACGGGCTGGAAGATTCTTATGCTGTCATGAGAAAAGCGGGAATAAATCCTTTATGAGCCGATTACACGCATCTTACAATGGGATATGCCATATACCACCTTAACGCTTCTGCGGATATGGCAATTGATATTCCAGCAACTTAATAAATTTTCTGTAGCGCTGTTAGTGTTATTATAATGTAATTTAATGGTTATTGAAATTTTCCACATTTTTTTATGCCCAAGCACATTTTTTTAATATCCTTCATTAGACAATGTATTTCGTTTTCCAAGTAACTAAGTGTACAGACGGCTACACATCAAGTTATACATTTCCAGTATAAGCTGATCTCACGTTGTATAGGATTTCCATATAATGAGAGGTCAGCTTATATTGGAAATGTATAGCTTGATATATAGCCGTGTGTACAAGATTATATTTATTTATATTTGAACATGTAATAAACAAGTAATTATTTAAAAAAGAACGATAAATAATCTAAGAAATATCGAAAAAGCATGTTTTTTATGTATTCATAAATACGCCAAATGGTAGGCGGTAAAATGCAGAGCTATATCGTAAGATTGAAAATGAGAGAGAAAAGCACTATAGAAATCTATATTATCTCCAGTAACGTCTAGCTCCTAACATGTACCTCTATATACCTATAATATAATGGAAAAGCCGAAGACAAAATTAAGGTTCGTTCGCTTTATGTTTTAGACGTGAACGCATCTTCGTGCTTTGTACAGACGCCAGCACATCCTGCTACCCTAATCTACCAAATTTCTTTTATAGATTTTCAACTTTATCACATCAGCAAAAGGTTCATTTTAAATTGGGGAAATTTGACAGATTGGGGTAGCTTGATGTGCTGGCGTCTGTACATTAGTTACTATTGATCCTTGATGTAGTAGGTAATTAGATTCCAGCCGATAAGCCATTTCATTACAGAGACCTACTGGGCGGCTTGAACAACTCAAATCCAATGGGAACTACTGACCACGCGACAATAATGATAATATCCTGGGACATTATTCACACACGACCATCTGATCCCAAACTAAGCAGAGCTTGCCTTTTGGAATACAGGTAACTGATATAGTTATTACATACACTACTTTTCTTTAGTAAATACATACTTATATAGATTACACCCAGACTCAGGACAAACAGACATATTCATGCAAATATGGCATATCGGCGAATATGGCGTATACATTATTTATAACAATATTTTCCGGGTTGTATCGAAAATATTTATCAAAAATCACTTTAGAAAGTAATCATTTATGTTACGTACTAATTTTATCTTCATACCTATCTACCCGTGCGAAGCGAGTGCATGGTACTAGTGTAGAATGAAGAGTAAACTACCAATCAATTTACCCTTTGGTTATAAGAGTACGTAGACTTGCTTGTGCTCTATGACCACGGCACAAGATTGGTTTTTCAAGGGCCAACGGTCAACCGGTCCCGATAACATAAATTATGACTGATGGTGACAGCCAGTAACAATTGATTCATAAGGAAATTACACCGCGTTGTTAGTTTGGTTGGTGGTACAGAGGCCAGCACATCAAGATACCCCAACCTGTCAAATTTCCCTAATTGAAAGTGAACCTTATGCTTATGTCATAAAGTTGAAAATCTATAAAAATAATTTGACAGATTTGGGTAGCTGGATGTGCCAGCACATCCAGCATGCGTCAAGTACCGTTGTTTCGCCTAGAGTCTCATAGCAATTTCACGTTCACTCAGGCTTCTTATTATGTGCCACTAATAAATAATCATTCTTTGAACAAAAGACGTAAGACATGGACACCCATATTCCGAACAAAGAGGAAAAGAGGATAGCACAGAGAACTTTGGTCTGATGACATAAAAAAATTTGCAGGTGCGGAGGACAACTCAAGAGTGAGTAGACCTCAAAGAGCCGGAGGAGGCCTTCGTGTCGCAAAGACACGCAAACACCCAAGAACTAATCACACTAATATTATAAAGGCGAAAGTTTGTGAGCGTGTGAGTGTGTATGTTTGTTACTTGTTCACGTCTAAACGGCTGGAGCGTTTTTAATAAAATTTGGTATGGAGTTAGCTGACACTCTGGACTAACACATAGGTTATAATTTATAACGTTTAACATGGGTAAAACCGTGGGGCACAGCTAGTATAATTATATTATTAGTTAACAAGGCGAAGAATTCGTTGATGACTGTCATCAACGAATTCTTTTTAAAAATAAATAAAGCACTTTCAGCAAATGCTCATTGACCGTGAACTTATGCAAAAGAGCAAGTTATGCAACAAATTCACTAATGACTAGTACCTAATAGTCTTCTGGCCACATGGCAAAGAAAGTAGTTAGAAATAACTATTGGCAGACTATCAATAGGTATTGTTGTGGACGACATTTTGAGATTTATTGGCACCGGTCGCGGTACTGGAAAAATACTAAGTCTCTCACGTCAGGAACCATACGAAATTATTGATCTGCCCGTGTGCGGTGAGTTTACGCCGCTCGAAGAAACTACAAGCAGACTTTTCCCGTAAACTATATTACCCCTCTTTTCTTTTTTTTTTACGTGGTGGAAATGCTGAAATCGCGTGTCCCTCGCTTGGGGAGGCGACGCGGTATGTAGGGCTCGACCCTCTAAAACCACCACGGTAAACAGCCTCACAGTGCTTGTAGCGGGGGCTCTGGGTACTCGTGAACGATCACACCAGTATCCCCGCCGTACACTGTAGCCTCAGCGAGGCTCTCACCCGGGCAGGGGAGGGGCCATGAATGGCTGCCCCCCTCCCCAGCAGGCATAAGCTTGTTTAGGCAACCTGAGCTACAGCACGTTACCTCTTCCCGGGACCACTTATACAAGACGAGTGGAGTTCTCCTCCTCCAAACGCCAGCGATCTCAGGGCGGCGCCCAGCAGGGGAGAAGACAGCCGAGCGCCGCATACTCTCTCGCACTGGAATTAACTCCCAGAGCGCCGGCCGTAAAGACATTACCCCTGGCGTATTACGACAAAATCAATGACCGGTGTTACATTACAAATACATTGAGAACAACAAAGACCTACGTCAGATTTTAATATATAGCAATGGAGTCATTTTAGTATCTTCACCAATCTGTCTGTGCTTAACTTCCAGTAACGAATATGAACAAACTGCTCACCACATCCTTTGGGAGTTGATCTCTGGCGTGAAATCAGCGTGATATTATGTTAAACAGCTTGCAACCAATATCTGGAGTAGTTTATTATACGGATCTTGTAGCAACAAGGAACAACTTCCGAGCGTTTAAGCGCTTTTGCCATACCAATTGGAATCAAATATAGCCCACTTAGGACCCTTAAATTGATCCTCGGTGCTATTGCAGCTGGCTTCTCTAGTTGCAATTCTCTCGTTTTATGAGGCTATAGCCTCTTTACATCATTCTGTCCCCCGCTTTGCTCTGGAGGGAAGTGGAACAATTCATTTTCTAACTCCTCCTTTTATTTTATTTATTTATAAAAAAAAAACCTTTTTGCTAATTATGCCAACAAATACCCAAATGCCTTTTCTTTACTCCTGGTCCATTCAACGGTTGCCTGGAAGAGATCGCACTTAGCGATAAGGCCGCCATTTGTACAATCATAACATACCCATAGTTCTTTTTATGTTTATTTTTTGGAGTACAATAAAGAGTTACTTACTTACTTACTTTCTTTCTGATTAAATTCGTTGCGGGATCCAAGACAGTTAAAGCGATTCACCGGGCCATGCCTGAGCCTCACCGCTCAGTGTCATTTAATTTTGTGCCACTGTTGTTGCTGGCTTACAGGAGTTGCAGTGGTGGGTAAGAGGGAGGGACTAGTCCCGAATGGAGTCATCAGTGAGTGCATATGTTTCGGCCATTACGGCGGGTATTTGACGGGCCCGTTAGCGTGGTTGGTAAATAATTACCTTTCACGCTGCAGGTCGTGGTATCGATTCCTACCCAGGACAGATATTTGTGTGCATGAACATTTCTGTTTATCCTGAGTCTGAGTGTAAGTATCTATATAAGTACCTATATATTTACAAAAGAAAAGTAGTAGGTATATGTGTTTGAAAATGAAAATGAAAATGTTTATTTGCCAGAATATAGGTTACATAGTTGTTGGAAGCATTGTGGTATAGTTTCACTATATTCGACATATTGACTATATATGCTCTAAGCTCAATAGGTTTGTGTTTGCTCTTAAGCGTTTACGACGCACGGCTGGCGAAAAAATTGCTTTGACCGCTTATCACGGATATGTACTCTCAGTTCTTAGATATGGCCTACGTTTATGGGGTAACTCCACTAACGTCAACAAGGCATTCATTGTGCAAAAGAAATGCCTTAGAGCTGTATTTGGTCTAAACCCGTTAGAGTCATGTAAACCGATATTTAATAAAATGAAGTTTTTTATTTTTTATTTATTTATTTTCCACATTTACAACTATTTTTACAGGTACAACCCAATACAATAGTGTAGTAAAAAAAAAACTTATACAACCTAATTTCTATAACTAATTATATATAGTATAGAATATATAGAATAGGAGGGTGGTTGTAGAAAGAAGTGTATTTGATTTTAGCTCGTGATAATTTTTATAATTAAAGTAATATACTGAACTTATAATTACATCAAATGTGTTCGAAGAATAGTTAACATAAATAGCCTACCAGTCCAGTGTTATTTTTCACTTTCTCTCACTGCCTTATTATATCACTAACACCATATCTTTTTCACTTCACTATATATCAAAATGGAGTCCATGCAACACGCTTTCTCCAGCTTGAAGGAGCAGCTCCTGACGCGGATGGCCCAGTTTGAAGATCAGAAGACCTCAGGCACAGTTATCACACCTACTACTTTTCCCGAAGATTATGCTGCTTTCAAGAAGTTCGTCATCGAGTCACTGAGCTGCTTCCAAAAGCAATTGGATATGCTGGCACGGTGTAATGATCAGATAGAGATGCGGGGAAGGCGCCGCATGCTGCTCTTTCATGGTCTACCCGAGGAGAAAAAGGAGCAGACAATAAAGGCTGTTGTCACTGCTATCACCAGTCATCTTGAGATATCCGGTTTTTCTGACAAAGCTCTTGAACGGTGCCATCGCCTCGGTCGTTCGCCAAGTGGGGATAAGCCTAGGCCAATTTTGGTTGAGTTCGTAAGCTGCAGAGTCCGCGACGATGTTTGGTTTGCAAAGACCAAGTGTAAAGGTACGGGTATAACTTTATCAGAGTTCTTGACTAGGCCCCGGCATGAAGCATTCTTAGCTGCTCGTCAGCGGTATGGAATTTCAAGTTGCTGGAGTCGCGAAGGAATTATATACGTGCAGGGGCCTAGTGGCATTCGCCATAAGATCACATCAATGGAAGACCTCGACAAAATTGGGCCTGTGTTGGTTCAGAAGGACGTTCCGAAGGAGGATCAAACGACGAGTAAGGCCACACAGAGCAGATCCAAAAGAGCCACCGCTGCCAAGAAGTAACTTTATTTTATGATCCTGTGTTTATATTTTGTTAGTGCAACTTCCACCGTGTTTACCTCGTAGTATAAAGTATTTGTGCCCACTTTTAGTCTCATAATTCCATATTAATATGTTACCTACCTCCACATTCATTCATTATTTCTTGTAGTAAATTCGTGTACAACATTCGTAATATCTATGGTACAGTACTTGTTAAGAGGGGTGATCAGAAACGGACAGTTCGTGTGAACGTAGGCCAATTGTCGTGTTTTCGTTTGACGGTTCTTAATAATTTTTTATTTTTAGTTTCAAATTTATAAATATTTTGTTAAATTTTATTATTATTATTCTTTTCTTTTTATTAATTTTATTTATAAATATGATTGATTAGTGTGCACAAAAATTGAGACTTGCCTACATAGTTACGTATAAAATTATGTTGTTACCTAGTTAGCACTGAACTGGTGGGGTTTTATTTTTGTTGTAGATAGTTATTTTGTTTAGTTATTGTATTTGTGTGTCTGTTCATAAAATATGTTGTCAGATGTTCATAATGACGATATTAATAGCGACGTTGATAGTTTCTTTTCGGCAAATAGTGACGATGATAGTTTTGTCAGCATACCGTCTCTCGGTGACACAATTAAATGCCACTTTGCTGACGTTCCTAAGAATTTCAATGTGATTCATATCAATGCACAAAGTATTCCGGCTCATTACTCTGATATGCTGGCAAATCTTGAACATAAATATATTCATGCTATTCTTGTTTCCGAGTCCTGGTTAAAGCCATGTCTCACTTCGGCCTCTTATACACTCCCTGGCTTTCAACTCATCAGAAATGATCGAACTGGAGCCGGGGGTGGTGGAGTTGCCATTTATCTTCGAAATAATTTCAACTTTTCAATTGTTAGTATGTCCTCACAGCCGCCACCACTGGATGCTGGTGAGCATCTATTTATAGATGTGGAGCTCCATCATACTAAAATTCTACTTGGTGTATATTACTGCCCTTCTCTACGTATAAATTTTTTTGCTTCTTTTGAACTTTTACTTGAAACCTTTCTTCCTTCCTATAGTCACACCATAATAATGGGTGATTTCAACACGTGTCTTCTAAAGAATGATTCTCGTTCTTTATCTCTTATATCTGCAATAGAATCTAGTAATCTATCTATTCTTCCTCTTAATGCCACTCACCATTTTCCTCACTCCTCACCTTCTCTCCTCGATCTCGTCCTGGTCTCTTCAAAAGATCATGTTGCTAAGCACGGACAATGCTCTGCAGACGCGTTCTCTTACCATGATCTCCTCTACCTTTCTTATAAAGTTCGCCCTCCTAAGGCAAAATCTAAAATTCTCTTACAACGTAATTTTGGTGGGATGGACCTTGATCATCTTCGTACAGATGCCGGTAGGATTGACTGGTCACCTCTTACTGCTACTGAGTCAATAGATGAGAAAGTTAATATATTTAATACCAACATAATCCGATTATACGATGTTCATGCTCCCATTCGACCTATTAAAGTTAAGCATTTACCGGCACCGTGGCTAACTGCGGAAATAAAAACTCTACTGTCTAAGAAAGCATCAGCTAAGTCTCGGTATGCGGGTCGACCTAATGACGTCAATCGTGAGAAATATCTACGTCTGCGAAATCACTCTAATAAGGTGTGTAGGAGCGCACAACGCCAACATATTCACAGCTCCGTTGAAAATGGAGATTCTGCAAAAATATGGAAATATTTACGATCATTGGGAGTTGGAAAAGCTCGAAATGATGCAATTCCAAATAATTTAGATATCAATTCACTGAATAGTAATTTCTCTACTTCGCCTATTTTTGACAGGGCAACTAAAACAAGCACTTTGAATTATCTTTCATCCATTCCATCTCCCAACTATTCTTCTTTTAGCTTTAGCCAATTTTCTGCTTGTGATGTTAAGAAGAGTATTTTATCCATAGCATCGAACGCAGTGGGCAGCGATAATATCACCCGTAATATGGTTCTTCCAATACTTGATGAAATCCTATCCCCTATATGTCACATCCTCAATCATTCTGTATCCTGCGGTGTATTTCCATCTGCATGGAAAAATGCACACATCATTCCTCTTCCTAAAAAGTCCAACCCTGCTTCGTTTGCCGATTATCGTCCTATATCAATATTACCTTTCCTCTCCAAGGTCCTTGAACGTCTAGTCCATAAGCAACTTAGTAGTTTTCTCTGTACTAATAATCTCCTTAATCCTCTCCAATCTGGTTTTCGCCCTGGGCATAGCACTACTTCAGCCCTGGTCCATATTACGGATGATATTAGAACTGGAATGGAACGCGGAAACCTAACGGTGCTTGCATTATTAGATTTTAGTAATGCTTTCAATACTGTAGATTTCGACGTGTTGCTAATGATTTTACGCTCTCTTAATATATCTCCAACAGTCATTGGCTGGTTTCATAGTTACCTGTCTGGCCGCCGGCAACGTATACGCATTGATGATTCTCACTCCTCTTGGTGCAATACTACTGCTGGCGTGCCGCAGGGTGGCGTTTTATCTCCGTTACTTTTCGCAGTTTTCATAAATTCTATCTCAAATCGACTTCTTTCCTCCTACCACCTTTACGCAGATGACCTTCAAATTTACTTACAAGCTCCTCTTAATAAGCTGGCTGATGCTGTTAGCACTATTAATAAAGATTTTATCAGTATTAGTGAGTGGAGTCGTGCATACGGTCTGCAAGTTAACCCTCTTAAGACTCAGGTCACTCTTATCGGCAGCTCAAGAATGATGTCTAAGGTTTGTTATTCTCAACTCCCTAAGTTTTTATTTGAGGGTACTATTTTGCATATAAATCGTGAAGTTAAGAACTTGGGGGTCTATTTTGATCACTGTTTTTCCTGGGGTCCACAGCTGCAAAATGTTAGTCAGAAACTTTACGCGTCCGTGGGATCTCTACGAAGATTCCGAAATTTTCTGCCTATACCCACCAAAATTATGCTTGCTGAGTCCCTCCTTCTTCCAATACTAGATTATGCAGATGTCAGCTATCTTGATCTCACCGAAGCCCAATTGGATAAACTTGAGCGACTCCAGAATGTTTGCATTAGATTCATATTTAGCCTTCGCAAATATGATCATGTCTCTGAATTTCGAAATAAACTCAAGTGGCTGCCTATACGCCTTCGCCGGAATGCTCATATTCTATCACTTCTATACAGTATACTGTTTATTCCTACTACTCCCTCTTATCTTAAAGAACGTTTTTCTTTCCTTCATGAATCACATTCGAAAGCCTTGAGATCTAATAATAATCAGCTGTTGAAAATACCAGCGCATTCCACAAATTTTCTTGATAAATCGTTTGTTGTACAAGGTGCTCGTTTGTGGAATGCGCTGCCATTGTCTATTAGGCGTGCGCAAACACTTAGTGGATTCCAACAACTTGTCAAGGATCACTACTTAAAGCTTAGCCTTGAAAGTACTCCGAGCTAAGGCTTTGGTTAATTTTCAACGATGCCGATCGTTTATTTATCATAGGTACATAATTTGAACAGACATTATGATAAATTAGTTAATAAGTGTAATTATAAGTATGGTACAGTAGTACCTTTTAGGAAATTTGTTGTGTACACCCGCAACTACCCCCATCTCTGTAACTCCTCTATTCTTTCACTACCTAGGTTGCCTGGAAGAGATCACACCTTGTGATAAGGCCGCCATTTGTACTGTAATTTATTTATGTTGTCAGTTCGTATTGTTTCTTGAGGTGTACAATAAAGAGTTTTATCTATCTATCTATCTATATATAATGTTATCCTTGTGAATTGACTCAGTGTACAGGCAAAAATGTCTATATCCTCTGCTACCCTGTTTAGAGTGCGAAGTGCTTGGGTCAGGGGCGCCTTATTAAGGAGATTTGTGCGGCCACTAGGTACGGCCAGCAGCTGAGGCCGACGTCGCCGCCAGACATATCTGTTCGGAACATTCAGACATACTAAATTTAATATGTTGGCGTTATGCAATTTGCCTCTTATTATTTTATATATATATAATACAAGAGCAAACTCACGCCTAACTCTCAGCTCGTTGTAACCAACCATGCCTAATATAAACAAGGTTGGATACATAAGCGGGTAAAAAGGATATACTCCATAGAGCTTCAAATATAAAAATCTAACAAATTTGTTTTGTATTCGCTCCAACATGACACTATATTTAGTCTCATGTGGATGCCAGATCACTGCATTACATTCTAATTTACTTCTCACCAAAGTGTTATATAAAGCGATAATCGCCGTGATATTTGTGAAACCACGAACAGTTCGCAATATAAACCCTAAATTTCTGTAGGCTTTTTTACAGCAATTGACGATGTGATTACGAAACCACAGTCCAGTGTCAAGACTAACTCCTAAGTCCCTAACCTCTGTGACTCTTGCCATAGGAAACCCATCAATATTGTAATTATATACAATAGGACTACGTGCACGCGAGAAAGTAATAGTGACACATTTTTCGACGTTAAATTGTAGGTGATTTTCTTTGCTCCAAGTAACTATGCTATCTATTGCCTTCTGTAAGCGTATACAGTCATCATTACTCCTCACTGCCAGGCACAACTTTAGATCGTCTGCAAATAATAAACAATTTGCATCTTTTACGACTTTGGGCAAATCGTTTATCATAATTAAAAATTGCAGCGGTCCAAGGTTACTCCCTTGGCTCACACCAGACCACGTAAAGTACGGCTCTGACCTGAATCCCTCGTACTCTACGTATTGCTGCCTATCTCTCATGTAACTGGCGAAGAAATTAAGTAAGTGTGGTGTAAAACCAACAGCTGCTAACCTCTTGAGCAACACGTCATTATCGACCAGGTCGAATGCTTTTTTAAAGTCGAAATAAGCAGCGTCAGCCTGCACCCCACTATCCACAATCGGCAGCACATGAGACATGTAACTCAGCAAGTTACTGGTGGTGCCTCTCATTGGTCGAAACCATTGGCAGATACTGTTATGAATAGCGCACTCCAGGACTTTAGCCGGGGATGACAGTACTGCAATAGGCCTGTACCCACTAACATTGCCCTTACTTGTTCCTCCTTTCGGTACCGGCACAACACGAGTGGTTTTCCATCTGACGGGAAACACAGCCGCCTCCAGACACTTATTAAAAATATGGAGCAACGGTTCAGCCAGCCCAGATCTACAGTCTCTTAATATGTAAGGCGGAATACCGTCCGGTCCCGCGGACCTCTTCGGCTTAAGTTACATACATTGACGGGATTATATATCATGCAGGCAGGACTATTTGTGAAGGATCATCCCGAGTTATTCGAGACAGTCGAAAGTATATCTGTACGCATTTGCAGAGATTCTACCCGATTAAAAATACCTTTACAGAGAAGCACACTTGCCGTCAGAAATAGCCATGGCGCGACAGTTCGAATATTTAATAAGATCCCTGAAGACATAAGAATACTGCCACGAAAACAATTTAAAACAAAATTAGGTATATGGCTGCAAACTAAATGCTTCTACAATATGAAAGACATGACATATATGATATAAAATTATAAATCAAATACTAAATTATTAATATATATTGAATAAGTTAATTTATAATATTTTGAATTCTTGACATTTAATATTCATAATAATTATAGTTATATGTTTAAACAATAGAGAATTATTATCCATGCTGTATTATGATTAAATTGTGATGTTTATTAGGATATATTTTAAATTTGTAAAGCCTAAATATTTGCATGCCGTTAAATAGGCAAAACATGCTGTACTTTATATTAAGATGTACCATCCTGTAACCATGTTTTATCGCAAATAAATAAAAAAAAAATATGTCATGCAAAATTATTAGTTTAACATTTGTTCTAATTTTAATTAATTTAAAATCTTATTATTAACAATTACATTTAGTGACAATGATTGGTGACTTAGAACTGTCAAGAAATAAAATTATAACAAAAATCCTTATGAATAATTTAAAATTTCAATATAAAATAAGTATTCATAAAATGGTCAACATCCACAATAAAATAATTCAAAATTAAAATGTTCTAATTGACAGCATTATCTGGGTACGGCCCCACAATTATTTACCAATTCATTATCATCATGTCATAAAATTATAATATCCGTTATATTTACAAATTTTGATCTTTCAGAAAATCATTAACATTGTAATAACATTTCTCAATTAGAATTTTTTTAAATGTATTCTTAAATTATAATAAATGTTATATCAGTTATATGGTTTCCATTATACAAGCTCTCTTAGTTTGGGATCAGATAGCCGAGTATCCCAGGATATTGTTGTTATTATTATTTGTTGTTGTTAATAAAAGTGGGTGTGTGCTTATGACCCCACGATAGAAGTAGACATTTCAACCTCTCTAACCGAGTACAAAGTAGAATTGACAACATTTCATATTTTTAACTGGCATGTATTATTCCGTTATTTAAAAGTAAATCCAAAACTAGGGCACCCATATTTTTCCTTTTTGCGATATTATGAACTTTTCATTCATAATTTCAACTTTGAAATTCGATGTATTCTAAAAAGACGTAAGCGGCAAATGACGTCATACATACGGTGGAATAGCCATCGATCTTTGCTTTAATGTAACCCGTCAAAAAAATCACTGTCTTGTCAAACTCGTTGGCGCCTAAACTTGTTTACATTTGTTTCATGTTTTCAATTTCAAATTAAATTAAAATCGTCAATATTAAATTCGTTTCCAGTGTTATTATCCTTATTATGTTTCATTAAGTCACCATGAAAGTTTCGAAATTTAAAATCGTGAGTGACTATTGTCAATTTGACATGTCTTGTTTGACATTAATGTTTTCGTTTAAAATATTGGAATGCTTAGGCAAAGGAAACTACCTCGTCCACCGTATAAGTGACGTCATCACACCTTTTTTAGTTTTTAATTTTTTCCTCAGAAATAAAGAAATAAAAAAATATATTTGAACCCAGGATGCAAAAATTAAGAAATGGTATTTCTGTTTAAAGGTGGTGTCAGTTTTGAAATGTTGTCAAGAATAGGTATCATCACCCCCTCTCATCCCGTTTGGGGCGTAGAAGTCGTTCCGAGTGAATATCTGCCAGAGAACGGGTAGCAGCGTGTTTGTCTACTACGAGTCTATGACCATCATACTGTCTGCCAAGAGTGGCGATTATGGTATATCCCCCCCAAGATGATTTTTGAGGAATGCTTGTTAAGAAATATACTTATTTCAGCTGTAATATGATGATGATGATAATGATATTGTCACGCAATTTCAAGTGAACGAAGTAGGTACTTTTAAAAAAAAGTTTTGAACTTCAGATGGACCTATAATAAAGACCCAGGGGGTCGCAGGCTGAGTATAACAGTACTGCCTCGTTGTTCTAGCGGTAGCGTGTTCACCCGCAGAGAATGAGGTCCTGGTTTCAAATCCCGGGTCAGGCCAAAAAGTAATTTTGGGACTTTTCTGAAAAAATATAATTTCTCAGCATCAGCCCGAAGTCTGGAATTTGGTGGTATTAGACCCCCGTGCCTCAAAGAGCACGTAAAGCCGTCGGTCCTGTACCTGTGTGTGATGTGTCGCTAGGCGTCCCATCGGATCATGAGAGTGATGGAATAGAAAGTGTTTCTGTGTTTGCGCACACACTTGTGCACTATAATAATGGCTAATCTCTATTGAGGCTGGCCGCCGTGGCCAAAATTCGGCTAGGAGGACATTATTGTTGTAAACCGATTTATGAAGTCGTAAAGACCATTAGTGCATTCATTGATTGGGTTTTTACGAAAACACAAAGTAATCCACACATTATAAGGACTTACCCACAGAGATATCATGTTACTAGGAATCCACACATAGACAACTGACAGATAAAAATGACATTAAACAGATAATGTTGATTAGTTATGATAGGTGTCCATTAGGTGATTTACAACATGCTTAAATAACTATCGGCATTTTACAATGTTTGAGGTTTCCAATCCTTTGTTTATCGCGGTTTCATTGACAATAAATAATATTAATATTTTAGGACACTATTCACACACAGTCATAAAAAAAAATAGTTTATTTCGGTATCTTATACTACTAAATATTTATTTATTCAATAGTAAACAATTAAATTAAATCAAATTATAAGCTAAAAATTAGATAAATTACAGATATACTATTTACCCTAAAAGGCGTCCAATAATCCCTCCGCATCGCTTATGGGAAACTTGCCCAGTTATACTACTACAATTTAACTCACATACGGGTCTCCTTTTAAGTACACATATTAAATACTTGTGTTAGGAGGCTCTTCACAGATCGAACAAATATTTAAATGTCTAATACATTACCAGTATGTTTTCTGTTTAAAATAGAAAAAGAAAAATATGAACTTTTGTGGCTGTGGCAGTATGATATTAGAGTAAGTCATGTATGTGTGTAGGAGTGTGTGTGGATGTGCGTGTGTATATAGGTGAGTGAGGGCTTGTCTATGTAAATGGGTCCTCTGATCCCAAATTAAGCAGAGCTTGTACTATGGAAACCCGATAGCTGATATACTACATACTATACTTACATAGATAATTACACCCAGACTCAGGACAAATAGACATATTACACAAATATCTGTCCAGGGGCTCTACCGACTAAGTCGCCAACATCGATTTCTTAAATGGCGTTCAAATAAATAAAGGTTAAACATGACTTAATCAATAGTTAAATCGGCTTCAACGTTGACAATCGATTCCGGACCATTTATGACGTCACGTGTGCTCATGGAAGCCGATTTAAAGATTGATTAAGTAATTTTTAACCATTATTTATTTGAACGCCATTTAAGAAATCGATGTTCGGCGACTTAGCCGGTAGAGCCCCTGGGTGGGAATCGAACCAACGACCTGCGGCGTGCAAAGCAATCATTTACCAACCACTCTACAGGCTTCCTTACTTACTTACTTAGCCACTCACAGCCAATTGCTCTCACCAGCGAAGTGATCAGCGAGATTAAGCAACTGCGCACGCGGTCAGTCTATAGATGGGTGACCGCAGAAGTGGTTAAACTTCTGAGCGTCTCCGAGCTTCGTTGGGCACGTTAAGCTGTCGGTCCCGGTTCTAGGCGTGAGACAACATTCGATAAGCCATGTCAGAGGCCTACTGGGCGGCTTGAACAACTCTGACACTAGGGTAATCACTGCCCATACGATAAAGTAAAGTTAATCTATCTATATATATAATAAAATCGTAAGATGGTCAAAACTGTACATTGAATATTTTTTAAAAAGGATACTTGGGGCGTGATCTACAATCGATATAGAAGCCAAAAATATAGTTTTTAGAATTTTTGTCTGTTTGTCTGTATGTATGTATGTCCGGGCTAAACTCGAAAAGTAATGCATGGATTTACTTCAAATTTTGCATGAATATTACTTAGAGGTCGGGTCAACATATAGGGTACATATTATCACGCTATCACCTACGGGGGTGGAGCTGTGATAATTTATAAAGTTTAACGCGGGTAAAACCGCGGGGCACAGCTAGTTGATAATACAACAGATAAAACGATGGTTTAACTACTTGAGATAATATTGATACTGCACTTAAATTAAAGCGTTACGGAGTATACAGGGCTGGACCCTCTAAAACCACCACGGTAACCAGCCTCACGCTCTCCGCTCGTTGCGGAGGCTCTGGGTAACTTTTTTTTTTTTTTGATAAGGCAGTGGGAATGCTAATGCATGCCACCCGCAAAAAGTGTCTGCGGGTGGGTATGTCGGACTCGCACCGACTAAACCTAACCTGCCGTGGACTTTTTCTGGCGCCTGATAGGGGGAGCCCCGGGAACGCGGGTATGCTGCTCCGGTGCCCCCCTTGGGTACCTACTCATGAACTTGTATGATAAAGTGAATCATCGACCTATATGTATTCTACTAGACGCACAATCCCATATTGAGAATTTGCTCACTGAGTTGCAGCGCCCACGCTGCAACTCAGTCAATTTTGGCCGCCGCGCGCGCGCCCCTCACCTCGCGCACAGCCGGACTGGACAGAGTTTTTATTCGAAACAGCGTGTATAGTTATACATATAAGTCAATAAAGTGAATTGAGAATGAAACAGATTAAACTTTAGTTTAAGTACTTGAGATAATATTGATACTGCACTCAAAGCGTTACTCCGATACTGAGGTTAAAAAACTTTCCGTGGCTTTGTTTTACGGAATCTTGAGAGGATTCATATCTAAAACCGTCATTATGCAGAAATCATGACTCGATAAGATTTTATTTTGGACCTATCTCACTTGTGAGTTATTGATAATAATCAGTGAATATTTCCTCTTATTATTAATTGCCCTCAAATTTAAATGATAGTATTTTACAAAATATTCCACTAGCAGATCTTTTACATAGACAATAGAATCTGCGCGTAAGAAATGAGTGTACGACTAAACGCCGACAGGCATTACGCCGACAGACTGTACACAGACAATATTTTTCTTCGACTGTAGTTTTCGCCGACAGAACACTTCACTCATATTCAGAGAGAAACATTTACCAAGTGTAATATAGGACTGATTCTAACGAATAACGTATAACTTAATACAAGCTAGCTAAATATCACTAGTATTATAAAATAAATTGTATAAATGTTTTAACATTCCGTGTACCTCAATACAGATAACTAGAAATAATAACTGTGTTACTACAAACATGTTCTGACTATTTACAAGCGCTATTTTAAAGTCTACGTGAATATAAACCTTTTTTATATTATTTATTTTATTCGGTCTGGCACTTCGCCGGGCGCTGCCGGAATATCGTCGTCAGTGGACAAGACTTACAAGGATTCTAGGAGTACCTACTACTTACTGAAATGCCACGCCCTTTTAGTCGTATTGTGTCGTCGTTTGGTGCACTAGCACCCTTTATTATTACTGGGCTGAAAACCACACGGCTTTAGTTTACCTACACGTAGATTTAACTCTTCTAGTATCGTCATATTATTAACTAGCTGTGCCCCGCGGTTTTAACCGCGTTAAACTTTATAAATTATAGCCTATAAACTAGATGATGACGGTACCGTACGTGCGTTTGCGTACATATTCTCAGTTGGGGCGCATTGGATCCGGTGGTAGCATTAAAGCGCGACCGTCGTTATTAACACAAGGTCCGTCATAATAATAATACCTTAATATAGACGAAACCATTGACAATATGTAGTAAAAATATTAGACTTAAACTAGATAATTAAACATATTCTCTTGACAATAACTTGATACGAGCTAGCTAAATATCAATGCTATAATAAAATAAATTTTATAAATGTTTTCATACAATGTGTACCTAAATATATATGTTATTAGAAATAATAATCTATACAACTATATTACTACAAACATGTTCTGACTATTTACAAGCGCTTTTTAAAGTCTACGTGAATAAAAAACCTTTTTTATTTTATTTATTTTATTTTAACAGAAAATCATAATGTTGTAATAAATTCTTGGCAAAGCGCGACAGAAGACGAATGAAGCAAGCCGCAAGTTTAACTCTTAGTCCCTATTACTGTAGGTAGTCAGTGAAAACTTCTAAGTTGCGGTAGGTTCACTGACCTGTGACTCAGTGCCTGTAGTCAACGCCAGCGATCACACCCTCTTTATAGAATTCCGAGTTCTGAGCCTTGACCCGAGCCCCTAGTATGGTGCCCTTACGGGCCTGTCGTTTTAATTCACAAACTACTTGTTGAACTGGTGTGTTAATCCAGGGTGTCAGCTAACTCCATACCAAATTTTATTATAATCGCTTCAGCCGTTTAGACGTGTAGAAGTAACAAACATACACACTCACACAGTCACAAACTTTCGCCTTTATAATATTAGTGTGATTAATTTTCTAGAGCACGAGCATAGCTAGATGCTCTTACCGGTCCGTAATTGATCGGCGAGGTTCAGCAACTAGGCTCGCGGTCGGTCCATAGATGGGTGACCACCATAGTAGTTTAATTTCTGAGCGTCTCCGTGCTTCGGAGGGCACGTTAAGATGTCCGTCCCGGTTGTAGCCATTAGACAACAGTAGTTAAGCCATGTCAGAGGCCTACTGGGCGGCTTGAACAACTCTGACACTAGAGTAACCACTGCCCATACGATACGTAAGTATTTATTTTACACGTTGTAAAATTCCACAACGGTTTCACAATAATAATTATACCCTGTTTATCTGTGTTTATAATATGGTTAATTAGTTATTTCTTTGTTTATATTGTGTCACGATTTCTTGATAATAGATTTATTGCAATGTTTACAGTTACTTTGAATACCTAAATAAAAAGGAACGGGTATTATAGTCTGTATGTCACACCTATTTATTATATTATTGGCGTGGTCGGCAAATACTTGCTTTTCACGCCGCCGGAGACCGTGGGTTCGATTCCCACCCAAGACAGATATTTGTGTGTATGAACATGACTGTTTGTTCTGAGTCTGGGTGTTATTATCTATATAAGTAAGTAATTATAAAAAAACGGCCAAGTGCGAGTCGGACTCGTGCACGAAGGGTTCCGTAGGTACCATTATCTGTAAAAATTACCAAAAAATTCACGTTTGTTGTATGGGAGCCTCCTTAAATATTCATTAAATATTTTTGTATTTGTTGTTATAGGGGCAACAGAAATCGCGGCATCATCTGTGAAAATTTCAACTGACTAACTATCACGGTTTATGAGATACAGTCTGATGTCACACGGAGAAACAGACAGCGAAATCTTAGTTCCGTTTTGCCCTTTGGGTACAGAACTGAAAAAAAGTAGTACATATAGTATATCAGTTTTCTGGTTTCCATAGTACAAACTCTGCTTAGTTTGGGATCAGATAGCTGTGGGTAAATAATGTCCCAGGATATTATTATTATTATATTAAGTTTAAAGTTGTACCCACGACGTCTTCCGCCGGATACCTTCATACAAAACCAATTTTGTAAAAAGTCGCACTAGATGTAATTCATCCGTCATAACGTTCATCATCATCATCATCATCATATTAGCCGAAAGATGTCCACTGCTGGACAAAGGCCTCCCCCTAAGATCTCCACAATTGCCGGTCTTGCGCTATCCAGCTGTTTCCAGCGAACCGCACAAGATCATCGGTCCATCTTGTAGGGGGCCTGCCCACGCTGCGTCTTCCGGTTCGTGGTCGCCACTCAAGAACCTTTCTGCCCAAATGGCCATCGGTTCTACGAGCTATGTGCCCCGTCCACTGCCACTTCAGTTTTGTAATTCTTCGGGCTATGTCGGTGTCTTTGGTTCGCCTGCGGATTTCGACATTTCTGATACGATCCCGCAGGGAAACTCCGAGCATAGCCCTCTCCATTGCTCTTTGGGTGACCTTGAGCCTTCTAATAAGGCCCATAGTGAGCGAGTGTAAAGTCTTCGACCAGTGTGTGTTGCCAGTGATGACTTACGGATAACAGAGACGTGCTGTTATCCGTAAGTCATCACTGGCAACACACACTGGTCGAAGACTTTTGACTTGAGACACTGCGGTATTTTAGACGAGAAGATGTTACGTAGCTTTCATCATAATTATCTAAATAAAGAAAAGATTTTATTTTAGTTTTGTTTCTAATTGTTAAACCCAAAACTACTTCAATATTTTTGCAACCTTTCAACTAATGCGTGACAGTGTGTGACAACTGAAACGTGTGGCGTCTCGGTTAAGATAGTTGCCTCGCCACTTTGTGACCTGGGTTCGATTCCCGCACATTTTAACTATTTGTGTAACCCAGTCAACTATATGTTTGTAAAATATCCCTGCGAGGGATTCATTTTCCTAGTGCAGAAGTACCCACATACACTTGTGCCCTATAATTCCTGAGCAGTTGGCCAATCTCCATTGAGAATGACCGCCATGGGCGAAACTCAGCCGGGAGGACATTAAGTAGTTAGTATACATATTTTGGCTGACATGTTGTCGATGATCCGTCCCCACACGGGCATCAAAACGCAATAACAGCCACTTATAAACTTGGTCGTAGGTCAGTTATTTAGATATCACTATAAGTACCAAAGCAAGACACGTTTACGAGCCAATATAAGTGATTTGAATATATGACGGGATTCTGTCCCCCAGGAGTTATTCTACCAACCTCACTTCTACACTAGCACTTAGTGGCCAAGGTGATAGAACAGTACCCTGAGGAGTACTAAGTGAAAGGCTTCCATCAACGAACAGTATAAACGATACCTAGCATTTGAATAGCACGCAAATGCTTTCAGGAATCTTGAGTTATGAACTTTTGCATGTAGTTTTTTCAGGTTAAATCGGACGTTGTTATAAAAGTTACCACACCATTTTAAACTCTATTGAGTTGTAATAAGTGCCAAAACAATTTAAACTCACTTACTTATCGTATGGGCAGTGGTTACCCTATTATCAGAGTTGTTCAAGCCGCCCAGTAGGTTTTGACTTGGCTTAACGACTGTAGTCTAATGGCTACAACCGGGACCGATAGCTTAATGTGCCCTCCGAAGCACGAAGATGCTCAGAAATTAAACCACTTTGGCGGTCACCCATCTATGATCTGACCGCGAGCCTAGTTACTTAACCTCGTCAAATACGAACCATTATGAACATACGCTATGACAGATTAAGTGTTAAAACTTAAAGTACTGGCAACAGCTAAATTTTATGTATAGTTTTAATTTGGTACTGATAGTCAAAATCATTTATTCCGTAAAAATTTTACATTTATGTGGAATCGTCATATTTTTTTACCCTACCGTGCAGTGCATGACGTGGCAGCTACTGAGAAATACCGCCAGAAAACTCAGTAGGAATCCTTTTTTAAAATAAAATATACTTAAGATTATATAAATTGATTATATAAATATACTTAAGACAATTATGTGTTTTGACTCAGAACAACTTAATCCCAAGCACTTTTATCACTTAAATAATCAGAAATTTTGTAATATGCCCTGCTACACAATTAGGCTCCTCCCCTAGCTCCCTCTTACCCAATACTGTAGCTCCTCTAAGCCAGGATCGACAGTGGCACACAACGAAATGACACTTAAAATAAAATAAAATAAAAATAAAAAAGGTTTTTATTCACGTAGACTTTAAAAAAGCGCTTGTAAATAGTCAGAACATGTTTGTAGTAATATAGTTGTATACATTAGATATTATTTCTAGTAACATAGATATTTAGGTACATCTTGTATGAAAACATTTATAAAATTTATTTTATTACAGAAATGATATTTAGCTAGCTCAAGAACTTCACCGGTGAGGCTCAGTCATGTGACCTGTCCCGGAGAATAACTCCAATATAGTTCTATTTTTAAAATTCAGTCCCACCATAGGGATGTAGGCAAATACTAAATCTTTCCCGCCCAAAGGTTGGAAGTAGCACCTTCCAGTCGCTACTCGGGTGAAATAAACACTACTTTCCGAGTATGAGAAATGAGATAACAGTTTTCACTTCTATCGGCAGTCCCCAAAGACGGCTCCGCGTGTTTCTTTTTTTTTAATTTTAATAGAAGCCATATTTTTAACAGTACTTAGGGCCTTTGCACACCACGTTTTTCGAAGGCGCGCTTTTATCCTACCGAGTAGTTAGTTTTTTTTTAACGGATTTTTTTTTGTATTGGATCCGGTGGTAGCATTAAAGCGCGACCGTCGTTTTAAACACAAGGTCCGTTATAATAATAATACTGAATTCATACCTTAATATAGACAGAACCATTCAGACAATATGTAGTAAAATATAAATTTCAATACATAATACTATAAACCTCAACTAAACATAATCACCTTGACAATAACTTAAAAGAAGCTAGCTAAATGTCACTACCATTATAAAATAAATTGTATTAATGTTTTAACATTCTGTGTACCTAAATATCTGTAATATGTAACTAGAAATAATAACTGTATTACTACAAACATGTTCTGACTATTTACAAGTGCTTTTTTAAAGTCTGCGTGGATAAAAACCTTTTTTTTTTGTTTATTTATCGATAAAAACGCGATGCAAACGCGCGTGTGCATCGCACAGTGGAACGAATGTATGGGAGCGGTTGGACGTAGACATGTCCGAAAAAAAAGAGTAAAATTATGCCAAACTAATGATGCCATCTTATTCGATTACTTAATGCCTTCATAACTTGTGGTGATGAATTTCTTCATAACTCCCATATTTCGGGAGTAATTTGAGAAAATGTGAAATTTTACTATGAAAATGAGTGTATCGAGCTCTCTCCCTCCTGATTCCGGGCTTGTTTCAAGTAGCGGTCTCTAATATCATAATGCTAATACTAAGAGCTATATTTAATACTAAGACACATAGTGCGCCAAATGTGCACTTTCTGGGATAAAGAGTGATGTTTATTTTATAACACAATTTTTTTATTTTTTGTTTATTTTGTTGATTAAAACCGTTTTTCTAAAGGTTTACCTTATTACAATAACATTTCTGAGCAGCCAATTAGAGAAGATATAAGCTAATTAGGATATATAATTAGGGACTTAAGGTTTACATATAAAACTGATGCACTAATGATTACTGATAAGAACATTGCTATTATTTAATTACTAAATGGCTCTTAATACACTAATTTAGCATGCATCATTTACTAATTATCACAATAACTAATTACCTTGCAATATTTAACAAAGGATACCTGGGATACCTGGATTTTATATAAATAGGTCACTATTAGTAACTTTAAAATCAGTGTTGATTTACACCTCGTTGTATCCAAGCTAATCTCGCAATGTATTTTCCAAATTTTAATACAAATCTTGATATTCACGTTGCTTTATGCGCACGCGCACATAAAGATTTACGCGACTTTAACTATTTGTTCAGTGTTTTAAAAGATAACAGTTGTGTTCAGTTATGTGAAAGTGCTGAAACAAGTTTAAAAGACTGGTGTCGTCGATTTTGCTACCGCATTTATGCAAAATGGACAAAGTCTGGAAGAAGCACAGATAAGTTTCGGAAGAAACATGAGATTTGGCTACAGGCTGCAATTCAATGGCCGGAATTACAGAATGAAAATATGGAACCTTCTACAGAAAATATAAGTGACGTCATCGAGCCCATAATTTCTCCTGCTAAATCTGATGCTTCAACTTGTACACATCCTAGTCCTCGTAAATCTTCAACTTACTTAAAAGTCATACTCTCATCAGTTCTTGTGAATATTTTTGTTAATATATATTTCTGTATATATATAATATATTTATAGACCTCTTAATAAGTCTGTCTGCGGTTTAAAGTAAATACAAATGGGGAAAAAACGTTTTTTTTTTTTAATTTTCATTTCCTTTTATCCCAGAAAGTGCACATTTGGCGCACTATGTGTCTTAGTATTAAATATAGCTCTTAGTAATAGCATTACGATATTAGAGACCGCTACTTGAAACAAGCCCGGAATCAGGAGGGAGAGAGCTCGATACACTCATTTTCATAGTAAAATTTCACATTTTCTCAAATTACTCCCGAAATATGGGAGTTATGAAGAAATTCATCACCACAATTTATGAAGGCATTAAGTAATCGAATAAGATGGCATCATTAGTTTGTCATAATTTTACTCTTATTTTTCGGACATGTCTACGTCCAACCGCTCCCATACATTCGTTCCACTGTGCATCGCTACAAACGCGCGTCAACAACGGCGCGCTTAAAAACCGTGGTGTGCATAGGCTCTAACTGTTTTGGATTAGAATTCCTTCTATGGTACCAGATATTTTTAACGAATTCACTAAGAAAGAAATAGAAAAAAGTAGTTCCTCTGCCCTCTAGAGTTACTACTGTAGAGTATTAAATTTTAATATGCAAAGCGTAGGTAAATCTAATCTTAGAAATGGGAAATCAACCGGCCATGTTTTTAGAAAACAAAGTCGAATACTACATCCTCCGAACGGCTTTTAGCAAGGGAATCATAAAGATCTGCCAATGTGGATCGTTCGAGCGCCTACCCCGGATTGGTAGATGGTGTGGCGTGGTGGCAGTTTGGTTGTTATGTATGTATGATTTTGAAAGTTATTAGAGAATACTAAACAATTCAATTTCCAAAAAAAAATATGTCTAGTTTGAAGTTCTTCATTGATCCCAAAAAACTAAAAAAATAATCGCCGATGGACAAGAAATAATAATGCCATATACAAAAATGCTTAAAATAAAATAATCTCGAATTATTGTCATTCAAGTTACAATAGTTATTTCCGTTGTTATTTCGTAAATGTTGTCTTAGATTCGTTTGTATTTTTTTGTTTTCCACTCATTTTAATTGTTTTCTGATAGGCCTTATCCGCTTCTTAAAACATGAGGGTTTTTTATATGTAGGCAAAGTAGACCGAGGTAAACTAGTCTTACGTATATATATACATATATATATATAAATCAATTGCTGCTCGTTAGTCTCGCTAAAACTCGAGAACGGATGAACGGATTTATCTTATCTAGGTCGTGAAATGTTCGAGGAGTTCTAGGGAAGGTTTAAAAGGTGAGAAAATTTAGAATTAATGCCGGGAAAATCCTAAATACAAATTCTTTTTCCCATATAAACGTTTTCTGAAACAAAAGTCTAGGTCTTTTGTTTATCGATTGAGGCAGTACGAAGTCTGCAGAGTGAGCTAGTGTTTAATAGAAATGGTCAAGCAATTCAAAAGTTACAGCCCTAACTATGGATTGCTAGGTTGAAGACAATTAAGTAGGTTATCAAATATCTTAACGAGACAACATTTGTGTTTGTAAACAGGTTTCAATAGTAGGTTAATTGAATACTGATTTTCTTCACATTGTACGGTATATTTACATACATTTATCACACTAATATGATAAAGGCGAAAGTTTGTGAGTATGTATGTTTGTAATTATAAAAAAATTTGGTATGGAGATAGCTGACACCCTGGATTAACACATAGGCTATATAATTTATAACGTTTAGTTTTAGAAATTCATTTTTTTCAGTTTCATAGCTAGAAACTAATTTAAATTTCTTCTACTATTTATGGTACACTTTGTATATTAAATACAATATTTATCTAGATGAAATATTTCTATATAAAATATTAAATAATAAAATTGACTCAGCATCTTTGGTGGAAAAAATTTATATTAATGTACCTCGAATCTCCTCCCGTTCTAAAACCACTTTTCGGATATTACCATGTAGAACGAATTACGCTAGAAACACATTTATTAGACGTTCATGTAGAAAATACATAGAACTACTGAAAGATGTGGACATATTTGCGTTGTCTCTGGATAGTTTTAAGAAGAAAGTGGGTGACATAATTTACAAGGTTTCTTCTAGATTTTTAAATACCTAAAATACGGTTTTGTTTTCATAATACCAGATATTTTGTAGAAGAAATGAATATTGTATAGGTTAAATAACGATGCAACAGACATTTCCTCTATAACAATGGTTAGCCTTTTATTTCCGTTTTTTTTTTGTATTTGTGTAGACATTACTTTTAATTTCTTTTGTTTATATTGTATTACGTAGGTATTCGCCTTTTGTGTCTTAGTTCTTATATTCGTAACTAATTAATGGAACTTTTTGGTCTTATTGTAATTTGGTCTTATATTGTATTGTTTGTTAACGACTGTATGTTTCCTGAATAAATAAATAAAAAAAAACTTCCCGGTTGTTACGTTTAGAACACTCGATTAGCTATTAGTCTGTAAATGAAACCATGGTACCCGTCGATGAACGTGAATGAAAAGAGGTCAGGTGCAGACCGGGTGGTTTTTGTGCTCTCTGGGGTACGGGACTCAGGGGTAACAACACCAACTTCCAGACTCCGGGTCGATACTGAGAATTTAACTTAATAGAAAAATAGCTTTGCATGCCATATTTGTGTGCATGAACATGTCTGTTTGTTCGAGTCCGGGTGTAATCCTACTAATATTATAAATGCGTAAGTTTGTGAGTATGGATGTATGTATGGATGTTTGTTACTATTTCACGCAAAAACTACTGAAAGGATTTTGATGTAACTTTGTACATAGTAGGTATAGGTAATACAGTTTATATATCGGAATAACACATAGACTGTAATTTATAAAGCTTAAAGCGAGTAAATCCGCGGGGCACAGCTAGTTATCTATATAAGTCTATTTACAAAAGAAAAGAAGTATATTATGTAGTAAGTATAGGTATCAGTTATCTGGATTCCATAGTACGAGTTCACGCTCTGCTTGGCTTAGAATCAGATGACCGTGTGTGAATAATGTCCTAAGATATTATTATTCTCATTAATTCTTGGCCCCACTAATTTTGAACCCGGAACCTCATAATCTACGGTCACACTACCGCTAGACAACCAGGCAGTCGGCGGGCGTGATACTAATTACCTACCAAAAGTGCTAATAGACGTGATTATAAATAGCTTAGTGTGTTCTACAAATAAGAAATAATTTCCACAATTACGAGGAAAGTAAATAATCAAAACATATGACGGCTGTCGCTGATAATGAAGACGCAGTGACAATAACACCAGTGACGTTGGCCATAGATTACGAGCGTGCTCTATGGCTCGCAAGGCTTCCTTTTAATTACATCAGATTGCTAAAAGGGGCGTCTCATTGCTGTACTTATAGTTATAACCTCCTTTTTTCCGAGTACAGATTATAAAAAGATCGTTGTTTGTTTTTTTTTTTTACTACCCATATTATGTTTAGCCTGTCCTGTCGGCGATTTCATACACATATTCTTTATTCCTATTATGAATCAGAAAACGTTATTGCATTTTATATGTATTTAATACATACCTACATAGACTAAGTTGCCTGTTTCCCAGAGGGGTAGGCAGAGACAACGGATTTAATATATATGTATATACCTATAATTATTTTATTATGTAGGTATGTACAGGCGCCAGCACATCAAGCTAGCCCAATCCGTCAAATTTCCCCAATGGAAAGTGAACGTTATGCTTAGGAGATAAAGTTGAAAATCTATAAAAGAAATTGGACAGATTGCGGTGGCTCGATGTGCTGGTGTCTGTACTTTAAAGTTCCTCATTTATTCCGAGTACAGATTATAAAAATGATCGTTGTTTTTTTTTCATAAACTATCCACATTATGCTCAGCCTGCCCTGTTGGCGATTTCATTCACATATTTATTATTCCTATTATAAATCAGAAAACGTTATTGCATTTATTATAAATAAAATAAAAAAGGTTTTTATTCACGTAGACTTTAAAAAAGCGCTTGTAAATAGTCAGAACATGTTTGTAGTAATATAGTTGGATACATTAGATATTATTTCTAGTAACATAGATATTTAGGTACATATTGTATGAAAACATTTATAAAATTTATTTTATTACAGCAATGATATTTAGCTAGCTCGTATCAAGTTATTGTCAAGAGATTATGTTTAATTATCTAGTTTAAGTCTAATATTTTTACTACATATTGTCAATGGTTCTGTCTATATTAAAGGTATTATTATTATGACGGACCTTGTGTTAATAACGACGGTCGCGCTTTAATGCTACCACCGGATCCAATGCGCCCCAACTGAGAAGACCCAGCGAAACAAACTCAGTGGGTTCATCTACTACCGGTTTCAACACGACCCAGTTGAGACGGTCCGGCGAAACATACTCAAGCGGGCATGAACACGGGATTTGGTCCAATTAGAGTAATTATTTAGTAGGCAAACACAATATATGCTCGATCAGTTGTCTGAATGCTTATTATTTTAGATTATATTTAGGTATACAAAAGAAAAACTTCGAAACAATAACATTATTCATTTTGAGACAGAGTCAATAATTTTAAATTAAGTATATGATAGCAATTATATATTTGATATATACTTATTAATTATTTTATTATGTACAGACGCCAGCACATACAGCCACCCCAATCTGTCAAATTTCTTTTATAGATTTTCAAATTTATCACATAAGCATAAGGTACACATTAAATTGGGGGAATTTGACAGATTGGGGTAGCTTGATGTGCTGGCGTCTGTACATCAAAATTGGTGTAAATAATCTATCCTAACCGCTAGAAAACCTCCGACTCCAACTATAATTACATCATTTTGGAAAAGAACTGATACTCTTACACTGCTGGACCGATATTAACCAAACAGAGCTAAAATCCACCGCAAGGTAACTGGCTTCTAAATAAAAACCCGCATCGAAATCGGTCCATCTGTTTGACGGCTACGATGCCACAGCCGTTCACACACACACACACACAGACAGACATTGACGCCGTGTTTAAAAGTTTTGATAACACCACCCTTTTGCTTCGGGGGCTAAGAAGAAAACAATTGAATGAGGTCAAAGTAAGTAAGAAAACATAATTAAGAATATAACATACAATATTTCAACGCCAAGGGTCAATAAAATAATATACATAATGTGTCAAACTACTGATAAAATGTATACAAATCGCTCCCATACCGGGGCATCGGAATGTTATTGAATTTATTAAAGATAACAAACTTAATAAGAAATAAGCACAAATAGCTTGTTTCGCTAGTTCGTCTCAGTTGGGGCGCATTGGATCCGGCGGTCGTTATAAACACAAGGGGCTCTAACGGCTAAGTCGCCGAACATCGATTTCTTAAATGGCGTTCAAATAAATAAAGGTTAAAAATTACTTAATCAATCGTTAAATCGGCTTCCATGACCACATGTGACGTCATAAATGGTCCGGAATCGACTGTCAACGTTGAAGCCGATTTAACGATTGATTAAGTCATTTTTAACCTTTATTTATTTGAACGCCATTTAAGAAATCGATGTTCGGCGACTTAGTGCCGATTTCACCGTTAAAATTAAACGCGATCAATAGACGCTAAACTCAGTTACAGGAAGCGGAACCGAGTTTAACGGTGACATCGGCTCTTAGTCGGTAGAGCCCAAGGTCCGACATAATAAAAATATGGCATGCTTACCATAATATAGATAGAACCATCCGAACCAACGAGAGAACTAAAGATCTAAGTATAGATATAAAATTTAGTTTTGGCGCGAAATACTAAAGATAAATAAGCGAGATGTTAGTATGTAGTATTAGTTAGTTTTGCAGTTCTATCTATGCCCTGTTCTTCATAAGAGCATATGAGAGAGAGTGCAATATTTAGTTTAGTGGACGACGGCAGAATTGCAAAAAGCAAATGTCAAGCAATCCTACTAATATTATAAACGCGAAAGGTTGTAAGTATGGATGGATATTTGTTACTCTTTCCCGTAAAAACTACTGAATGGGTTTTAATGAAACTTTACAATAATATAGCTTATACCTCAGAATAACACATATGCTACAATGTATAAAGATATTGTGTGAATTGTCCAAAGTATAACGATAAGTATAAGTAGGTAGTCTATCTATGCCCTGTTCTCCATACGAGCATATTAGAGAGAGTGCAATATTTAGTTTAGCGGACGACGGCAGAATTGCAAAAAACAAATGTCAAGCAATCCTACTAATATTATAAACGCGAAAGTTTGTAAGTATAGATGGATATTTGTTACTCTTTCAGGTAAAAACTACTGAATTGGTTTTAATGAAACTTTACAATAATATAAGCTATATTATTGTAAAGTTTCATTAAAACCCATTCAGTAGTTTTTACGTGATATACCATAGAATAACACATTTATAAAGATATTGTTTAAATTATCCAAAATATGACTATAAGTGTAAGTAATTAGGAAAAAATCTACCACCTGCGAGCTATTCCGGCGTACACTGCCAAAACCGTTAGAGATACACATCCTACTAATTATAAATGCAACAGTTTGTGAGCATAGATATATGGATGTATGTTTGTTACTCTTTTACGCCGAAACTACATTAACGAGGGTGAAACTGCGGGAAAGTTTTATCATAGGTATAATTGCGGTCCTCATAGCCATCTTATAACATGCGTTTATGATGATCGCACGCCCATTCATTTCCTTAACATAATAAGATGTAAACTGATCGTAGTCAAATTTATGGATAGTTAAATTAGGGTTTTCAAAACTTAATAATTCAAAGTTACTTATATAGAATAAAAAACCGGCCAAGTGTGAGTCGGACTCGCGCACGAAGTGTTCTTTTTTATGTCATATGGCGACAAACGAGCAAGCGGGTCACCTGATGGTAAATGATCACCACCGTCCATGGACACTCGCAACACCAGAGGAGCCGCGGGTGCGTTTAAAAGAGTCAGCAATAAGTGTTTAAGTGTTGTTGACCCTGCCCCCAACCCCCAAGCTCTGTGCCTCTAGCACGAGTTCCTGTAGTTTACTTACTCGATCACACGTACAGTTTCGTCCCATACATTGAGCACCAGAGTTTTAGTTCTTAATAGTTTCCGCGAGAGGCACTGGTGCTCAATGTATGGGAGAAACTGTACGTGTGATCGAGTAAGTAAACTGCAGGAACTCGTGCTAGAGGCTCTGGTGACTTTACTCACACGCATGAACACGACATTAAAGCTATTAATGTTATCATTAAATAATGTTTGTTCATGTAAATGTTTGTAAATGTTCTGTACCAATATCTATAAAAAACGGCAAGAATAACGTTTGTTTCATTTTATTTTAATTATTTGAAAAATAAAGGCCTGTTTACTATCCCCCTATGTTTACTTTAAGTAGCAAAACAAATACATATAACATTTACTTAATGACGTAAAGACAATACTTAGTTACAATAAGTCTTTTGGAGACGTATTAAATATAATGTAAACAGGGCATGAAAATATTATGTTTTAGCGAAAAATACAAAAACAATAATTGTCATAAACAAGTACTCTATACATACGAAATGCGTCAGCTGATTGACAATATAGATTATGAACTGCGTAAATGTCTATTTTTGTTAGCCGTATTATTTTTTATCTTAACGAAAACCGTGACAGCATCATAATTACCTATACCCTAAATAAGTATGTATTTACAAAAAATAATAGTATATGTAGTGTATCAATTATCTGGTTTCCATATTACAAGCTCTGCTTAGCTTGCGATCAGATGGCCGTGTGTGAATAATGTCCCAGGTTTATTATTATTATTATTTTAATAATAATACTTAATTCAGGACAAATGTCTGTACACTATAGATGCCTTATGATTTTGAAATTTATATTGAACATGAAATATTACTAATATAATTTGTTGGACTATCACCTATTTAATTCTGTTTTAATTTTATGAAATTGTTATTGCTTAGGTATTGACATACTATGACCCCTTGTACATATTTATTGTTGTTAAGTTCGTCACAAGAATTACATTTTTAAAATTATGATTATGGTTACATTGAATAAATTTAATAATTATTTTTATGTGTAATGATGTGTTATGTTATAATATATCTATAATATATTATAAAATATAATATATCTAGGGACAATGTCACACAGATCATCCTAGCCCCAAACTAAGCAAAGCTTGTCCTATGGGTACCAGGCGACGATATACATACTTATATAGATAGATAAATACTTAAATACATAGAAAACATCCATGACTCAGAAACGAATATTCGTGCTTATCACACAAATATTTGCATTTACCGGGATTCGAACCCAGGACC
The DNA here is from genome assembly GCA_951640165.1 of Pseudoips prasinana. Classification (NCBI taxonomy): domain Eukaryota; kingdom Metazoa; phylum Arthropoda; class Insecta; order Lepidoptera; family Nolidae; genus Pseudoips; species Pseudoips prasinana. The sequence continues at coordinate 16,664,479 of OX621254.1, forward strand.
ACCAGCTTCGTAGGTAGGAACACTACCAACTAGGCTACGGTGACCGTCATATTATGTTAATTAACTAATTTATTTATTTTGTAAATGTTCTAATACAATCTAAATTGTTCTTGAATAAACATGAATGAATGAATGAATTCCAATGTTGATATGTCCATAGAATTAATTGATATTTACATACACATTTAGTTGAAACTCGCGAAAGAGAACAGATATTTTATACTTATATTTGTTTATTTGTAATGGATAAAATTACCATCTAAAGAAAGCTACATTCAGCTACATTATCAGACGAAAACATACATAGACTATATTTTTATTGAAGTTATACTTCTTTTGGCGCGATGGAGAAAAATGATGAGAGTGAATTTTTACGATGCGCGCGCACACCGACACCAAAAAATTTAACAGCATGAAGTTAGTTCTAGGTGGTATGAAAATTGATAACTATGTTCAAGTTGTATATTAAGAAGTATAACTTCTAACGCGTGTACATAAGTACACACAAGTTTTTTTTTTTTTAAGACAGCATCCACACTTTTATTAAAATACAACTACCGAAAAGCACCCCAAGACTCAACCAATCATTCATGTGCCACATAAATAGCTGTTTAGTGCGGGGATCGAACCCACAACACCAGTGTGCCGAAGTAGTAGCGAGGTGTTAAAATAACAGCATGAAGTTAGTTCTAGGTGGTATGAAAATTGATAACTATGTTCAAGTTGTATATTAAGAAGTATAACTTCTAACGCGTGTACATAAGTACACACAAGTTTTTTTTTAATCAGAGATCTCTACGAACATTACCGTAGTTACAAACCTTTTTTTACACTTGTAAGTCAATTATTTGGGATAAATTACTAATTTATCTTTTGTTTTATTTACCCGTGCGAAACTAGTCACTAGTGTTTAGGTAATAAAGGCGTTAGCGTAATGCAATTTAATCCACTGATATGATGGGGTCGACTGTCTGTCTAAAGAAATTAATAGGCTAGCTTCATGAAGTTTACCATGCAACACAGTATCGGAAATACGCCCGCAGTTAAAAATTACAAAACAAATTGAATTAATTTTTCAATTTTTTTTTATAATTAAATAAATATCTTGGGACTACTAACACACTGACATCTGATCTCAAACTAGACAGAGCCTGTACTATGGAAAACATACAACTGATAAACGTAGGTGCTTATGTATTTCAAAATACATACGTATCATAGATAAGTTGACACCCACCGCACAAGGATTTGTCTTGGGTGGTGATCAAACCAACTAATTATATTCATCATTACAGCTAAATAAGTCCACTGCTGGACAAGCCTCCCTCAAGAATCGTCTTGGGGGGATATGCCATAATCGCCACGCTTGGCAGGCGGGTTGGCGATCGCAGTAAGATGGTCATAGTAATCAGAAGGAAGCTGCTGCCCATCCTCTGGTAGATATTCCCTCGGGTCGACTTCTATGCCCCCCACGGGATGAGATGGGGTGATGATATTCTGATTCTGATATTTGTCGCCGTCACCACACAGCAACACACACTAATTATATTACTAAAGTTAAATTAAATTCAGCTAGTTACATATAAATAGTTATTAGACCAACAAGCCCTGCGCTATTCAAATCATACGTGAGTTATTATTGCGATTTTATTGGTATATTTTATTGTATTAGTATAAGTTACTGTTGGTAACCCAAAAATAATTAAAAAAATTTGGTAGTTTTTTTTTCCTATGGCAATCTGGTAGTTCCTCCAGCACATTCTGCCGGTGTCATGTAATGTTGGAAGGATTTCGTCCAGGAACTTTGTTTCTGACGTGGGCCCCGCGACCGCACAGCACACGTCCCACAGATAAATAATCAAAGAAGTGAAGAAGTTTTTTATCTGTGATGATACCGTGTAACGGGCTTGCTGTAAAGTGATAAATACAGTGCAAAAAGTAAGTGTACGGTCTATTTCTTCTGTGGAATAGCTTCATATGTGTATGTGTTCTTGGTATTCTTAACGCTGTACCTACACTCAACAATTGTTAGTCAGTACGTGTCACGCAGCTAGCTACTAACTTTGGGTTTCAGGATTTAATTCCCATACAAGCTAACTTTTTGTGTAACCCATGCATAGTTGTTCTGAGTCTTGGTGTGCTTTGTGTCAGTGATTTGCATGGTTGTAAAGACACGGAGATTCAGTAAAGTCCCTCGCGATACAGAGATTCGTATTTCTATAATTTATTTTCTCAATATAGTCTTTTTTTATACTGTTATAAAAAAAATACTAGATAATATCCTAAAGAGTAAATAAAGACCATATTTTTCGTAGGTTTTATGTTTGTAATAAATAAATTCAAAACAGCTTAACTGATTTCAAAATATCTTCCACATGTGAGTAAGCTACATTATCAGCGAATAATATAGGATATATTTTATTTGAAAATCCCTGCGGAAATTACAACAATCTAAGGTATCAAAAACTTGCCCATAAAATATATTAAGTTTCTATACCTATGCCATATAAATTGTAACTATTATTTATTAATTGAAGCAAGTGGGGGCTTGAGAAATAACCCGCACTAAAAAGCACCCCATTCGGGGTTCGAACCTCAATTTAGGGCGGTTACTAAGGCTTGAATAGCAATCATACGATTCATGAGGGCGCGAATAAACTGTTGCAAAAGTTGTGATTGGAACAATGTTTTGTATACACTAACTAAGTATACCAACTTAAAAGTGGAAGTGCTTGCTTAGTGACAGACAACACTCTATGGGGTTCATTGCACTGCACTTCCACTGATCACTTAACAGTTGACCGTTGCTATGTAATCGCATAATACAATATGCACTTAAAATTGGACACACACATAAAAAAAACATAAATCAGCCAGTGAAATATGTAGGGTAGGGACATATCTACAATTTGACAATTCAATAGAATACGTACAGACGCCAGCACATCAAGCTACACCTGTCAAATTTCCCCAATTGAAAGTGAACCTTATGCTTTTGTGATAAAGTAGAAAATCTATAAAAGAAATTTGACAGATAGGAGTTGGATTGGCGTCTGTACAAGTGACGCAAGAAGTAAAAAAACAAGTACTAAAATATTGTGTAATTCCCTTCTATTGAATGAGTATTTATTACTAGTATTTAGTCAAGTGGAAAAATTTAAACCGTTGAGTAAACGAAAGGAATGCGTTACCATACCTATCAGCTGTCTTATTGTTTATTTTGAAAACTGTAATCTACATAAATATTATTATCACAATCATTATGTAAACATAACGCTTAGTAGTATAAACATTCAAACTCTTAAGAGTTCCCCTATTTAATAAGACTTTCTTTCACAAAACACACACATCTGTTGAGAAATATGAATATTATTTTACCTAGTTTCGGATATATCACGGAAATATAATAAACATTTATAATCTGTACGAAAACTAAGTTAATTAAATATACAGCTCACCTCTATGCTAACGGTCCGAAAGAAAACCGGATTTCTCCAACGCGGTTTCACGTAATTATTGTTTTTTTTTTATTACAAAAGGCACAAGACGTGTTGTATGCGGCCGACGCACTAGAGCACTGGCACAACAAGATGTGGCAATTTTATTAATGGAGTGCTATCGGCGATCACTCTTCTTTAGATTATTGTGCCAAAACTATTGATATAGGTCAAAACAATACATACGTATAGGTGCTGAGATCAATTAAAACTTACAAATAAGTACTTATGAGTTTATCCCATTTCAGATACGAATTTATTTTAAATTTAGTTGTTTTTGAACGGGTACCATGGATAAGTATAGACCGAAAATAAATCATAAAATGTCTTGTCTATTATATTATTATGAATATATATATATATATATATATATATATATATATATATCATTGTATCTTATCTATGTATTTTATACTTTTTTCTTTGTTGTTTTGTTTTTCTATGCGTCGCTGTTAGTCAATTGGCTTAAAATATATACAATATTTTTTTTTTTTTAATATAAATGCTGAGATAACGTAATAAGTATAAAACTTTAATTGAATATTTTGTGCTACACTTTCGTGTCGAACAACTAAATCATTGGTACTCGTAATCGGTCATTTTTGATAACCGACCGCTCTTTTGAATAGGTACCAGAAAAAACCTTAAAATCCGCATTAGACATGTGATCACTGATCAGAATGCAACTGATATACTGAGGATTTACTAGATAACTCAATCTGACACAAAAAAAAATAAGTGAACCAACGTATACATTTACACAAATATGTATTTTATTTAATAAACGGCTAGAGCCCGCATCTGCTTTTCCATTGTCTGGTGCAGCAGTGAGAGCCTCCGCCTAAAAAGAAGATATCAAAACGGTTCAAAAACAGGGAAAACATTAACAATATGATTAATTAGGGATAAACTATAATCTTTAATTCAAATCTGTGAGTTGTTATTTTACGAGATTCCTTTATTTTAATAATTTTTAAGAACTAAGCTAAGAGCTAACTTTGGTTTTATTTTCTATCGAGGAAATGTAGTTGAATTGTGATTTGGAATAAATGTTGTTTTTCTAAATTATTCAAATTAACATATTTAAAAATTCTTCCCCTTTGTTTGGTACTACCGACGCGGCGCCGTATTAATTAAATATTACCTCTTCTTTAAATAAAGCAACATATTCAAATAATCATTTTAGTTTAGAATGATTAATAATAAATAATCATCATCATTACACTGATATCGTCCACTGCTGGACATAGGCCTCCCACAAAGGTTTCTATAAAGTTGCCATTTGGAGCGTGTTGCCTTAGTCACCGCGCTTGGCAAGCGAGTTGGTGACCGCAGTTAGGTGGTAGCTAGTACATAGGTGACGCTGCTGCCCGACTACCTGCTGTATCCCTTAGTTGCCTTTTACTCTAAATGATTATGATAAATGTTTTAACATTCCGTGTAGCTAAATCTTCTATATAAATAAATAGACAAGTCCTGACTGACTGACTGACTCATCAACGCCCAGCCCAAATCCTTAGACCTAGAAAGCTGAAATTTTGCACAGATATTTTCTTTATAATGTAGACAAGGAATAAGGAAGGATTTTTCGAAATTCAACCCCTAAGGGTGTAAAACGGGGGTGCAAAGTTAGTATGAAACTTTGCCGTTTTTGAAGGTAGAGGCATGAAAATTGATATTTGGCCTTTCAGTTAAAAATAAAAAAATACGTGTATCAGGATTTTTGGAAATTCTACCCCTAAGGGTGAAAAATAGGGTTGTAAGTTTGTATGAAGAACGTGACAATTGTTAAGTAAAACCCATGAAAATTAGTATTTGGCCTTTCAATTAAAAATTAAAAATATGTATTTCAGGATTTTTAGGAATTCCACCCCTAAAGCCGTAAAATAGGGGAAGTAAGTTTGTATGAAAAATGCGATATTTTTTGTTTTTAAAGTTATATTTTTTAGATTAAGCTAGAAGTAAGTAGTTACATTGGTCATCATTGAAAATTGTCGCGGACGAAGTCGCGGGCACCAGCTAGTCTGTAATAAATAACTAGAAATAATAACTGTATTACTACAAATATGTTCTGACTATTTACAAGCGCTTTTTTAAAGTCTACGTGAATAAAAACCTTTTTTATTTATTAAAAATAAAATACTCTCGGGATGGTAGGTATGGAGTGGCTGTTATTATTTTTGGGTCGGGCACAACACGGCTTAAGTAATTAATAATGGTTTTAAAAATATTAGATGGCGATTCTGTATTTTACACATCTAAATACTTACTTCGTCATGAAAGCATTCTTAAAGCAGCCACACTAAATTCATTTTAATATCGTTACATCTCTTTCTATTTTGACTAATCTTTTGACTGATCTATTTACTCGTATGTATGAAAAAGACAGCGCATCTTAGAACTGCCAAACTGATAAAGGTGCTTGTCTTAAGAACATAATTTGACAGCCGATTCTAAGGTGTGGCTTAATTTAATTCGGTATTGTTTACCAAAAGTATTTCGTAATGACGGCGCGGGGGTAGGAAGAAATACAATTAAATTACAAAGAAATACCTTTATTCATAATATGCAACAATAAATAAAAATTACAAATATAGTAAATGCTTGAAAACTTATTTTTGCTGCTTTTTACCATAAATCGGCACCAACTTCTGCATTACATTACAGCAAAAAATGCTGTACTGCTGGTATTCTAGTTGGTCTCAGAAATTTTAATTAGTTTAGTTTATCAGTTACGTAACAAAATTAAATACCTACACTTGTAAAACGCATTACAAAGTAATATTTTGAAGTTACAATTTAGTTTCGTAAATATTTCTATGGAGTTACGCGTACTAATCTTATTTAGGCCTGGTACCTGTTTTACATCATACTCACTGGCTCGTGTAGTGTGCCAGACCATTGTACCATGGAACGCGGTGGCCTCCTTGAGACCTAGAGCGAGCGCAACGATCCCTCTCGTAGAAGAACGAGACGGCGCCGATGAACCGGACATTTACGCTAATGTCTGCTTCATGGGCGCCGGCGCTGGGAGCTAATCTCAGCACGAGAGAGTATTCGGCGCCCCCCCGCTGGGCGCCGCCCCTGGGATCGCTGGCGTTTGGAGGAAGGAAACTCCACTCGTCTTGTATAAGCGGTCCCGGGAAGAGGTAACTGGCGAGATCGTTCACGAGTACCCAGAGCCCCCGCTACAAGCACTGTGAGGCTGGCTACCGTGGTGGTTTTAGTGGGTTTAAGCCCTACACAACGTGCGAAGGCATTTCCACAACGTAAAAAAAAAGACCATTGAACCAACACTACGCAATCATAACCATTTACAACATAACACATGTCATGTTAAACCTTTAGGTACCTGATAAAGAACAACGTCTAACATTTTCTTTCAAATCTGTGATCTATTTGTCCTTTGTCAGTGTACATAGACACAATGCCCGTGCGAGCCCACAGGTGGCGCTTTTCAATACTTTTCAATATTATCCTCCATTGTTGTCCGATATATTTATGGCTACTTTTAAACCTTTTATTCAAATGTACAGCCGTCTTATGGACTGTCGATGTGGTCGCCATTGTTATCTACCCTTTGATCTAAATCCTGGAAATTCTTTTATATGTCTCTGCTACTTAAATATTAAAATAGCAATGCCTTGAAGATTACCATGCACGCTATTTCAACATAAATCTTGTTTTTATTTATACATCAAACTTATCTGGAGGCCTAATTGGGAGTTAGTTACCCGAATCAGGTTCTCAAATGTGAATTTCAATCTCACATCCCTCCATGCATACGTGTGAAAAAGAAAACAATAGGTAGGTACTAAACTGGAGCCGGAGTAGCATACCCGCGTTCCGGGAGCTCCCCTCATCAGCCGCCATAGAAGTCCACGGAAGGATAGGTTTAGTCGGTGCGAGGCCGATATAACCACCCGCAGACACGTTTTGTGGGTGGCATGCGTAGGCATTCCTCCTGCCTTAACAATATAAAAACCGGCCAAGTGCGAGTCGGACTCGCCCATGAAGGGTTCCGTAGCCGCAAGTATTTCAGTTGATTAAATGAAAGCAAATTGCGGTTTACGATTTATGACGTAGGTATTGTAAAAAAAACTACTTTGCTAGATCTCGTTCAAACCAATTTTTGTTGTTAGTTTGCATGGTAATGTATATCATATATTATTTTTAGTTTTATCATTCTCTTATTTTAGAAGTTACAGGGGGGGGGGGGGGGACACTCATTTTACCACTTTGGAAGTGTCTCTCGGGCAAACTATTCAGTTTAGAAAAAAAATATATATTAGAAACCTCAATATCATTTTAGAAGAAAAAAAAAGTTGAGTTTCAGTTCTATGTATGGGGAGCCCCCAAAATTATTGTTCTTTTTCTATTTTTGTGTAAAATTTAATGCGGGTCACCGAATACATCTACTTACCAAGTATCAACAGTACAGCTCTTATAGTTTCCGAAAAAAGTGGCTGTGACATACGGACGGACAGACAGACAGACATGACGAATCTATTAGGGTTCCGTTTTTTGCTATTTGGCTATCGGAACCCTAAAAAAGTACTAAAATTGAGGTTTCGTATTCTCCTATTTCCTCGTTCCTAGGCACATGTAACGTCATAAAAAAAGTAATTGACCATCGGCCTATGACGTCTAAAACAATCATATGTATTTTGTACCTCACCTGTGTTTCAGTAAATCTAAATTTAGTTTGATTTAATCGGTAAATTGTATAGAACTTCAAGTAAACTGTAATTTAATTACCCCATTCCAATGTAATGTAATTATAGACATAATACTTAGGTACCTTAATAACTTCTAATTGCAATTAGTACATCTTCTGCTACCTTCATCAGGTTATTTTCAATTCTGGTCCATTCAACGCACAATGGTTGCCTGGAAGGGATCGCTTTTAGCGATAAGGCCGCCAATTGCATAATAAGTTTATGTCCTTGTTTGTAACGATTGTTATGTTTTACTTATTTTTGCAATAAAGTGTACTTCTTCTTCTTCTTCTACCTTGTTTATATTCTAATCTCTTACTAGCAATTCCCTTACTTAAGGAACTAAACAGTAAACAAACATCGTATTTTATAACCTTTATAAATCTTCCTTTTACAGAAAAATAAATCAATCAAATTAACATCACTACGAAATGCATGCGAGTAACGAAATGTATTCGTGAGTAACGTTTCGTTACTGGGTACTAGATGGCGTACCCGTTACTTTGTACTTACAACTCTATTTAAAGATGGTAAAATAAACAAAACAACAAAAGAAATGAAGTATATCAGTTAACTGGTTTACATAGTACAAGCTCTGCTTAGTTTGGGATCAGATGGCCGTGTGTCAATAATGTCCCAGGATATTTTATTACTATTTAAGTTACGTATTGGTATTGTATATTATAGGCTTTATACCTACAGCGAGCTGGGAACAAAACTGTACGTTTATAATTTTATATTAAAACTCAAAGCCTCCTATAAACGCCTACAAGAAACTCGGTTCTATATTTTTATCAGCCATTTAAAAGTTACGTTATCACGTAATTTAACTTTAGACAACGTACTTACCACAAATTTGCTGGAAAATATCGTCAGTAACGGGTATTTTTTAGCATAAACAAGTTTATGAACAAGCTATAATGTTTGTATTTTATTTAAGTGTACTTTAAGAAATTATAGTACGTAGAAAAGGTATAGGGGAGTATATAAAAACAGCTTAAGTTAGAGTCACGTACTTTTCTCATCATCATCTATCTACAAAGGCCTCTCCAGGATATTCACACTGACTTGTCTTGTGTTAAGGCCACCTTGTAGGGCGCCTGCCCAAGCTACGTCTTTTGATTCATCTTACGAACTCCTTCATTTGTTTTTCTAGTTCCTCAAATAATGTATAACTGACATAAATGACTAAAGTATTACTGACAATTAATGGAGGGAACCCTCCATTAATTGTCAGTAACACTTATTAAAATGAAAATAATAGTAATAAATTATTTATTAACACACAAATTTTAATTTTCATGCTATTTATATATTAAGTATTATAAGTTGACGCACCAGAAAAGTTTAATATTTTTGGTTCCGCTGGTAGGTACTTAAAATAGGACCATGTGCTGGAAGTACCAGCAACCTTCAGTGTCCCATATTAAAATACAGGCATATAACACACATTGGTTAAACAGAGTGTGTGTAAAACTTGATACAAAAAGAAAAAAAAATGGTTTTTGTGTTTAAATTGGCAACATTAATTCAAAATATAAACCATAGAAAAGTTGTGCATTTTAGACTTTTGATAATTTCCTAAAACAATCATGTTAGAAAATTTTTCCGGATTCATTAGTTTAAAAACGAATCTAAGATTATCGATAATTGTCCAAATCTATAGCACCACTTTTCATTTGTTTCCATTTTAATTAATGTTGCCTGTTTTGGGGTGTCGGGTCTGTTCGCCCCTTGACTTTCGCTCCTGATTACCTACGTGTACCCATTCACCCCGTGACATTTTAGATAGGCAGTTTCGCCCTCGTTTAATAACCGATGAAAAGTCTAGTCAGCAACATAAACTAAACTTTACTAAAATTTTGTATTTTATATGTCAGGCGTATATTATTATTATCACACTAATTATAAAAGCGAACGTTTGTGAGTGTGTATGTTTGTTACTTCTTCACGTCAAAACGGCTGAAGCGATTTTAATAAAATTTCGTATGGATTTAGCTGACACCCTGGATTAACACATAGGCTATATTTTATAAATTTTACCGCGGGTAAAACCGCGGGCCACTGCTAGTAAGGAAATAAAAATGTGTTTTGCTCACATTCAACCTGTCCAATGCTTTTAACAACTTAACTTAAAAAAGTAATGTACTAATATTTATATTAATACCTAGTTTTACTACTACTATAATAAGTTTGGCTGCCTCGTTGGTCTAGCGGTAGTATGTTCACCCGCAGGAAACGAGGTGGGTTCAAATCCCGGGTCGGGCCAAAAGTGATTTTGGGACTTTTCTGTATAAAGAAAAATTTCTCAGCTTCAGCCCGAAGTCTGGGAGTTGGCGGTGTTATACCCCGTAAAGCCGTCGGTCATGTACCTGACCTCGTTCCGGTCGTGTCGCTAGGCGTCCCATCGGATCATGAGAGTGATGGAATAAAAGTGCTCCTGTGTTTGCACACACACTTGTGCACTATAATACTTATGTCCCGCGCATGTGGCTAATCGCTATTGAGACTGGCCGCCGCAGCCGAAATTCGGCTAGGAGGACATTATTAAGTTTGGCTACTTATATTTTAAATCAAATTAAGAAAGTAACTTTTGTGTGTTAGTGTGTGTGTGCGTATAAATTATAATAAAGTAAAATGATACAAATTATTTTAATCATACCTCTGATACCGAAATCGATTACAGATTCGATCAGCGTTGAATAGAATAAACGCAAATTTTTACGGAAAAATATCCTCCGCGAACTTAAACTGTATATGATACCATCGCTTATTTCGATGTTTATTACTTGTTAAAACATAATGTACCATAAACTACACTAGAATAAAAACCGCAATGGATCTGGAACATATAATAAAGTACCTATTTTCTGTTTTCATAGTTAATTATATTAAAAATAATATATTTTATAGTAAGTAACACATTATTTTATTAATTGATTTGATCCACCTATAAATAGACACGGTTAAATAAAATCACTAAGATAATTTTCATAAATGTGAGGTATCTGTAATAAAATACACAACATAAAGAACATAAAAATACGGAATAATGTTTTCATTTTTAAGATGTCACGTTCGGGGTTCGGTGCCCAATAAAGGACAAATAAAGGATTTTGGTTAATTTATTTATTTATTTATTTAAAGGCTTACCAACTAAATACATACACAACATTAAACAACAATCTTTGATACAATTTTAAATCATGCATGCATCTAAATTAAAGGAAAGCACGGCATTCTTAAGTTTATGAAATACATAATTAAAACTAAGTAGGTGTTTTAAGATTTATCATCCAAAATAATAAATTGTAAAAAAAATGTTTTTATATTTGTTTTGGAACAAATTTGGAACTTTGTTAATTAAATACCTAATGCTATTATACATTATTAATAAATATTTTTTTCTTAAATAATAATTAATACAATTTACTAGCGAAAATATCAAGGTCGCAACTGTGAAATAATTCATTGCATCTTCTGAGGATATAAGAAATAGGTGCATTGTAACCGTAATTGTTTCGACTGTATTTGATTGAAAAAGGTTTATAATTATGAATTCTAGCGGAGGGTCTGGGTACATTTATATCCAGGTGACCCACCAAATCTGGACAATCTACCCCTTGCGTAACTATCTTATGTAAAAAAGTTAAACCTAAGTAGTCTCTGCGCCACTGTAATGATTTCATTTCGAAATGGCCTAGTCTCTCATCATAGTGTTTTATAGATCTTCGAACACCAGCTATAGCCGAAAGCCTTCTTAAAAATCGTTTTTGTACATTTTCTAGACGCTGAATATTGTATTGATAAGTAGGATACCAAAGGATTGAGCAGTATTCAATATGGCTGCGTACAAATGCAAAATAGAGAGATTTTAATGCAGGCAACGACCAAAACTTTTTTGTATTGCGATTAATAAATGACAGCATCCTTAAGGATTTATTGATAGTATTATCAACGTGTTTATTGAATCATAGTTCAGAGTCGACCAAGACACCCAAGTCCCTAACCTCAGTTACAGTTTTCAGCTTTGTTTTATTTATTGAATAGGTTGTACAGAATTTATGTTTTTTACGGGAGAATTTAATGTGGTAGCACTTACTGATATTTAGTTCCATGGAGTTGCTTTCACACCAATTAAACAGGTTATCAACATCCTCTTGCAGAAGCTGTTGATCTGTTTCTGAGTTAACTATTCTAGATAATTTCAGATCATCAGCATAAATTTCAAAGTGAGAATTGCGTATAGAATATTTAATATCATCTATAAACATTATAAATAGGACCGGACCCACATGCGACCCCTGAGGTACTCCGGATGTCGGAGTAAAAACATCAGAGGAATATCCATTTAGGACTACTCTAGCCCTGCGTTGGGTCAAATAGGGCTTGAACCAGTTTAAAAGAGGTCCTTGAATGCCGTATACAGCATTTAGCTTCTGCAAGAGTAGTCTGTGATCTACTTTATCAAATGCTTTGCTAAAATCGCTGTACACGGCGTCAACTTCATTACCTCTACTAATATCAGTAACAGTTCTATCCAAAAAGCCGATAAGGTTAGTAGTTGTAGACCTATTTTTAACGAAGCCATGTTGATGAGTTGTGATGATTTGTTTGATATGCCAGTTTGTAAATGGACATAAGAGTTCTTCAAATACTTTAGCAATGACGGGTAAAATACTGATGGGTCTATAATTGCTGATATTGGACCTATCGCCAGCTTTTGGGATAGGAATAACAATTGATTCCTTCCAGAGTTCTGGAAATTGGCCCTCCGACAGAGATCTATTATATAGAAATTCAAGTGGCTCGGATAAGTAACAGGCGTATTCCTTGAAAAATATAGGTGGTATACTATCATGGCCAGCTCCTTTTGAGATATCTAGATTGTTTAATTGTTTTTCGATATAGCTTTTCGAAAGGTAAATATTATTCATATTGTGACAATTATTTATGGCGTTGGCAGCAGATCTGTAAGAGTTGTATTGAGATGTATGATTATACACAGACGCGAAAGTTGTTGCGAATAGGTTGGTGATACTTTTACCATCACTCGCGCTTACACCGTTATGTTTCATAGTTTTAGGAATTGAGCTCGAATCACGTTTGCCATTTATGTAAGACCAGAAATATTTTGGGTTTTTAGGAACATTTAGCTGTACATTTTTAATATAATTTTGATATGAGGACTTTATAATTTTGTTTATTCTTTCTTTTAATATCAAGTATGCATATTCATCACGTTTATTATTATACTGTTTCATTTTTCTCCGGCATTTCTCTTTTTCTTGCAATATTTTTATTAATTTTTAACTGTACCACTTTGGATACGTACTTTTATTTGTAGTCTGTAACGGAATTACGTCACAGATAATTTGTTTTATAATTCTATAAAACATAGTAACCGCGCCATCTACCGTTGCAATTGATTGAAAGGCCTCCTTCCATTTTATTTCAGCTAATCTTTTTCGTACCTCGTGATAATCAGCTTTATAATATTTATAAATTGGTCTAGCTTTCACCTTGAGAGTCGGTGGAAGCTTGAGATGAAAAGTTATATCTATTGGTGGATGAAATTCATCAATGTTTGATAGTATGTCAGTAGACGCTGCGACTTCAATAGGTTGGTCTATGTTTGAAATCACAAGATGAAGAATTCTATTTTGTTTATTTGTGATACAGTTATATTGCTTAAGATCGTTAGACGACAGAAAATCTATAAAGATTTTAGCTATATTGTTAACACAAGAGACGGGTTCCATATTATTATGTCCATGTTTGCTGGTCCACTCGATGAAACTTAAATTAAAATCACCTATCAGTATGATAGAATCTGTTGTATTATCAGCAATTTTATCAAAATTGTTAGTGAAATATAAAATTCGATCTAAAGTTATTGGTGGGGAAAGATATACTGCACAAAAATGAACCTTTTTAGAGCCCATCGTATTGTGTGTTGGTGTATCTATAGTTACCCATAGATCTTCACAATTGGTTTCAAACGATGGGGATCTGTATGCATTCAAAGATTTCAGGGTTGCAATCAGCACGCCGCCTCCTTCCTTACCCTCAGAAAACGTCCCTGACTCTCGGTCTCTTCTAAAGATTTGATAACGATCATCAAATATTTCGGCATCGAATACAGTATTATTCAGCCAAGTTTCTGTTAAAACAATAACATCAAAATTCATAGAAAGCACGTTTGTATATACTGCTTGTAGCTTACCCCTTATACTCCTAGTGTTTTGATAATATACTTTAAGACAATCGAATATTACAATAATGACTTATTATAACATTTTGAGAGGATAATCAACAACAACTAAATTTGCAGTTTTATGTTAACTTTTTAAGGCTGTCCGTATGTGATATTACTTGTGTAGTTGACGTTTCGTCTTTTCTCACAAGAATTCTTCCATTTCGCACCCAAACAAACTTATACTTTTTCTCTTTAGCTGCAATGCGAGTCGCTGCATGCAAAGCCTTATTAGCTGGAGTGAGATGCTCATTGACATACACAGGTTTGTCATCGTTACCGTATCCAAGAAGTTTGGTGCTCAGCTTATCTTTAGGATTTGATTTGTTGTACAATAATATTGCACCAAGCAGGTTATCACGCTTAAGTTTGCTAGATAACTTACAAATCACCGCCTTAGGCTGTTTTGATGCTGGATTAAGTTTTTGAACTCGCGAGCAAGATAAGATGTCTTGTTCAGTAATAGGATAAGAGACAACGTTGCTTAGTTGTACCATAGTTTTAATAAGATTTTCCTGCTTGTGTTCGGGCAGGCAATGAATTTCTAGGTTACTTTGCCGACCTTCTTGCTCTAGTCGTGCAAGTCTAGATTCCATATCCTTTACCTGGTTTTGCAGACACGTTTTATCTTTGTGTAAAACCTTAAGCTCTTCGGCATAAGTCTGCAAGCTAGCCAATGTTTCATCATATTTTTGACTTATAAATTTTATATTTTCTTCGAAACTGCTAATCTCCTTCCGTATAACCGAAAATACCTGGCCTATTACTTCTTTGATGGCAGCGCGTGTCTCAGTTCTAATAATATTAGCAATTACTGACCGCAGAACGTATTTTGAGAAGTCTGTATGTTGAGTAGTAGGACGCCTGGTGGTAACGTTAGTGCAATCGCTTCTCACGTCACTCGATGCGGCTTCGTCTCGATTTAATTTACTCATCCTTGTTAACAGAAAGTTTTATAGTTTTTTACAACTTACTGTGCGGGTTTCGACGCGAAGAAGGTCTAAAGCGCCGTGCAGATGGTGTCGCTTACATGTTATGCCGCGAGAGATCGGAAAGTGTAGTTTATGACGGTGATATTAATGTATTGATTAGGTATTTCTAGTGATAATTGATTAGAAACTCGACACAAATCACATCCATTTGTCACAATTCGTTCACAATTGGTAATTGAACATGGTCCATGTAAATTCGTCACTAAATTGTCACTTTAAACCACTTTTATGAATTAATTACGGCAAAAAAAAATACTTTCGATGTGCTTCGTACGGTAGTTAATGGTTGAAAAAGGATAGGTGATGAAAAGGACATAGAAACATTGGTATAGAATATAGATGATTCTCGAATGAAAAGAAAGAGAAGAATTTCCTGATAGAAAAAACAGATAGGTGGAGACGAGGACAAATGAATTTCAAATCATTTGGAACGTCAATGAAGCCTCTAGAACATACCTCACTTTGAAATTTAGAAATTTAATCTACATACACTTCGTTCCCTTTTGCGATATAAAGAAAATATTTTTATTTAATTGCAAGTCGGTTCAGTAACTTACTAACTATATAAAAAATATGTATAACATTTAATTTTTGTATAGATTATATTTATCGTGAGCCAAACACAAAGCAGCGTGAAAGAGAATAGAATCCGATTTGCGCATTGCACGAAAAAATCATCGTCATCATCATATCAGCCGTAAGACGTTCACTGGTTGGAAATAGGGTTGTAACGGAGGCCTCTTAGCGGAGGCGGAGGCGGATGCGAAGATGACGGATTACACCTCCGCGGATGCGGAGGTTAACGGATGCGAATGCGAAGGTGAAAGTGGATGTGAAAAAATAGTATCTTATGAGGAATATTAATCATTTTTTTAATCTCTTTCCATAAAAACTCTTTCATACCGCACTTGTTTTTGGCTTTGTGTGACTTGAGTAAACAATAACAATTACTTTGCATTGCAAAGCAAAGTTCGGCCGTACGACTGAGTCGTAATCGGGCGTCGCGGCTCGCGCATTATTATTATTCTATGATTTATTTTTATTTTATTGAAACTTATTCCACAAAACTACAAAGGCGAAAATTTTTGGCTGTGTGGCTGACGGCCATAAAGAATATCGCCACCCACTCTCATCCCGTGGGGGGACGTGTCTATCTTATCGCGTTCGCCAACCCGTCTGCCAATCGTGGCGATTATGGCAGATCCCCTCAAATGAAGGACACAACTAAACCGCTGCCCCCAGTCCCCGGCAGCCATGTTATTCCAAGCCGTGGTAACAGCAGTGTATTCGGCAGGGCAGAAGGTGCTACGAATTCCCGACAGATTCCGCGTTACTAAAACTGACGACCACTGGGCCTGGCAACATACAACACACGCACACTGCGAACCGACGACAAAATCATCAAACTGGAGGAAGAATTGAGCAGGTTACATTGGAATATAATAGGATTATCTGAAGTCCTAAGAGACACGATAATCCTGAAATCCGGGAACTTGATTTATTTCCGGGAGGGCAACCAACAGTCTCAAGGTGGTGTTGAGTTCATAGTCCACAAATCCCTCATCCATAACTTAGTAAAAATCGGGAGTGTGTCGACTAGGGTTGCGTACCTTATACTCGGAATTTATTCGTTGAAGGTCATACAAGTATACGCGCCGACTTTGACGCACTCCGACGATGAGGTTGAGGTCATGTATGAGGATATATCTAGAACCATACATTCCTCTAACACTTATTTCACTGTGGTCACGGGAGACTTTAAAGCGAAGCTGGGTAAACTTTTCGGGAATGAGCTGAGAGTGGGGCAATTTGCATTGGCCTTCATGGAGAAGGAGGGGCTCTTTATGATGAACTCCTTTTTCAAGATTCAAGCCGGATAACCGCAAATGTAAGTCCGGTAAGCCCCGATGGTAAAACAAAAAACGAGATAGACTTTATTTTGTCGACGATAAGACAGAAGTTCAATGACGTCTTTGTGATCAATACGGTTAAAAGCGGAAGCGATCACCGGCGGGGCTCATTGAACCTTAATGTCAAGCTCCAGAGGTCCCGACTGATAAAGTCTACGCTCCGACCTTTACCCATCCACGTCGAAAACCCCGCACCCTTTCAGCTCGAACTGCAAAACTGAACTGCTCGAATTGCGGGGAAGTGGAGTCATACCACGACAGGCTCGTAGATGCCGTCCATACGGCTGAGTCTAAGGTCTTCAAGGCCCGTTAAGAACAAGGCGTTAAGAACAACAAGGCGCCTGGTGATGATGGACGGGCCCTTCAGAAGTTATTTAACACCGTCATAATAGAAGGTCAAACGCCACAAGTATGGCACAGAGGTGTGGTGGTGCTCTTCTTCAAAAAGGGCGATAATACTCTCTTGAAAAATTACAGACCCATCACAATGCTGAGCCATGTTTACAAGTTGTTTTCTGCTGGCTGGGCAGCATTCGGGAAGCTACTCAATAACTTCTCGTCCCATATACCGTGTCTCAATTCGAAAGTCTTAGGCCAGTGTGCGATGCCAGTGATGACTAACGGAACAGAGACGTCGTCGCTCACTATAGGTCTTATCAGGCGGCTCAAGGTCACCCATAGAGCAATGGAAAGAGCTATGCTTGGAGTTTCCCTGCGAGATCGAATGAGAAATGCTGAGGTTCGCAGGCGAACCAAGGTAACCGACTTAACCCGAAGAATTGCCAAGCTGAAGTGGCAGTGGGCAGGGCACATAGCTCGTAGAGCGGACGGCCGCTGGCGCAGAAAGGTTCTCGATTGGCGACCACGAACCGGATGATCTTGTGCGGGTCGCTGGATGCCGATAGCCCAAGACCGGCAATTGTGGATATCTTTGGGGGAGGCCTTTGTCCAGCTGTGGGCGTCATTCGGCTGATATGACGATGATGTTGACAAAGGCGGAATTGATGCCAAAGGCATTCTATGCCAGTCGACCTTTGGGTGATGCAGATATATATGATTATGCCGTAAATAAAACTCCGTTATAACTCCGCAAAGAAATTGCGGAGGCGGAGGCGGATGCGAAGGTACGATTTCATGCGGAACTTCCGCAGTAACGGAAGCGGAGGCGAAGATCCGTTACAACCCTAGTTGGAAATATGCCCAAAGATCCTTGTGCTATTCGCGTCCAGCGGTTTCCAGCACGAAAAGATTCACTGCCTATTTTCCTAATTTCGACTGCAACTTCGGCCGATTTTACAAAGAATATTACATTTTTATTTTATGACTTGGTAACTTACTAACTACATATAAAAATACAATCAAAAACAATTCAATCCAATCTGTCAAACCCCAATTGAAAGTGAACCTTATGCTTTTGTGGTAAAGTTGAAAATCTATAAAAGAAATTAAGAAAAAGAAATTACACATTAGTGCACATAAATACTTAAAACTGTTAAAATGTTTTTTAAATCTCAGGTTACGATTGTTAAGAATAAAATTGAGATAAAGATATAAAAATATAATTGGACTATTATATAAATAATCATCTTTAGGTTACCAATTTTGATAAGGGGGTGATTCTGACGGTGGTTTATGACGCAGGCCAATTGTTATTACATCAATCATATATTGATATGTGAAGCAAAAACTTTGTACAAACGCCAGCACATCAAGCTACCCCAATCTGTCAAATTTCCCCAATTGAAAGTGAACCTTATGCTTTTGTGATAAAGTTGAAAATCGATAAAAGAAATTTGACAGATTGGGGTAGCTGGATGTACTGGCGTCTTTACGAAAATTCCGCGGACGGAGGAGTATGAAATTTGGAACAGTTGAAGTTCATATGGAGTAGGAGTGCAGAAAGCATGACCAATAACCAAAACATTCTAATGCCATTTCCCCTGAAGCTTTAAAAGGCGTCAACGCGAGTCGACCCTACGACTTTCAATTACTGTCTGTTTGGTTAGAGGCGTTCATAGCCAAATGCTCTCACCGGTCCGTAAGTGATTGCGGAGGTTAAGCAACTCTGCTCGCAGTCCATAGATGGGTGATCGCCAAAGTGGTTTAATTTCTGAACGTCTCCGTGCTTCGGAGGGCACGCTAAGCTGTAAGTCCTGGTTGTAGCCATTAGGCAACAGTCGTTAAGCCATGTCAGAGGCGCAATCCCAATGGGCGGCTAAAACTCTGACACTACGGTAACCACTGCCCATACGATAAGTAAGTACTGTCAATTTTCCAGTGCTGATTACGATATCGGATTATGAGAGTGTAGAAATACGGAGAGTAGGATTTTGCGCACACGCATTTGTACTATTTAATGCTTGCCCAGTTGACAAATTCAACTTTAGACTGCACGTGTGGTTCAGTGGTTTTAAGGTGGTCGCCTCGCTATTACGGCGCCCTCGTATATCCGGTTCGAGACCCGCACAGTACCTACAACTATTTGTGTGACCAAAAATTGTTGTTCACGATATGCGACTGCTTCATGCACTGCTTCATCGGACAATAGAAGAAAGCGGGGACTTGGGCCGTCTAGCGTCTAGAGTCTAGTCTAGTAGTAGTGTAAATCCGTTTCCGGATAAAACCCGTCCCTAAAAACCGAGCTCATTATGACCTTTTGATTCTGATTCCTCTCATGCTTGGTACGCCCTGAGCTGAGGTTCGAAAAACAAAAGTGGGGCACCACTTTTACAATACAATTTTCTTTCTAAACAGAATTCTTGCGAAATTACGGTTCAAAAGTACCTCAGTTATATAAGTATGATTATGCTTCTTCATACTCATTGTGGACCACTTATATTTAGCTTCACGGTGTACAAAATAATCACAGGCATTATAATAATTCAGTATCACTTTAATTCTTATCAGGCCCATGGATATGGGTGTCGGCATAAACACAACAAAAACTCGTATCATAAAATTAATCGAATAAAACATCTATTATGCAGTCAAAATGGTCATCAATACGGATGCTTTATCGATTATTCCAGTATTGGTGACGCCACCTGACGACTCAAAATGTTGCTGCAATGACGCGCCGGGCGGCAACGTGAAATCGGCAAACTGCTTAAGGGGCGTTAAGCGGGCACTCGTCGGAGTTATGACCCTACAACATATTAATGTCATTTTACATAATATCTATCCAATTTAAGCTACACTTGTGTCGATGGTACTTCCTACATTTCTTCCTATTCTTCGGCAAGCGCTGGAAATCTTGATACGACCCTAATTTTTATTACATAGACGTAAGTGTTCATTTAGAATACATAGGTACATATTGTCACGCCTGTTTCCCTGAGGGATAGGCAGAGACAACGGATTTCTATTTGTCACGATATTTGCACACCTCTTTTGATTCGGTTACTGTCATTATATTCTTCATACATGCTCACCGGTTTAGGGTACCTGGTCAAGAAGATGACGATAACTAAACTATTACTAACATCTACTAAATTATATGTAATTAAACATGAACACATACAAATTTTAAATCTTAATATTTAGGTACGTGTACGTTGAATTAATTATGTGAACTCTTAATTACAATAGACCATGTTCTGAATAATTAGAAGCGATTTGCAGTCTACGTAAATAAACATGGGTTTTAAGTATTTTATTGAATTAAAATTGTTATGGATATTGTTAATTGAAAAGTTAAAATACCCCATATCCAAATTTTATAACTTGGGCCATAATTAAATAATCTTATTATCTAACAATGTTTTAAAATCAGATTAGTAATGTTTGACCAAAAAATTCTTGACAAATGATTATTTCACAAACAACGTTTCGCCAAATGTTCATTTGGTAAACGAGACATTTGACAAAAGTATAATCTTACAAAAACTCACTTCGCAAATGACCCATTAGCAAACACTACACTTGTTATATGTGTAAAATATTGATCTTTTCTCATTTCACCAAATAATATGTTACGCGAATTAAGCGTTTGTCCAGATGTCAAACGCTCTAAAGTCGCTTCTGGCACTCGCCGCCCGCTGCCGCGATTAACTCAAATAACCTAACCCGTTCGTTGCTTCGCTCCTCGCTAACCTAGGCTGTATGGTTATGACCCTTTGCCTAACACTTGTCACTTACATATTAACAAACATTTTTAGACCAATAATAGTTTTATCTGATAACTCAGTTGCTAAATATTCATTCTGTAAAATAATTATTTACAAAATGTAAAGTTAAGTATTGATCGTTTGGAAAAGTGAGTAATTTGTAAAATGTTTAGTAAATAAATGATCAATTGGCGAAACCACTGTTTTACCAAGCGTTGTTTGTCAAATGTAATTTTACCAAATGACTTTTGGACCCTCCGAGGAATAACAAGCATGCTTTTTATTCCTCCGAGGCAGGACCCCTTTAAAATCAACAGGAAACAGCATTTCTTTTTTAAATATCAAACTTATTGTCGTCGACAGATAATAAATAACATTGATTGCACAATACTTACAGCAAATATAGCAGCCGTCTGCAAGATACCTGCCTATAAATTCACCTGTGAAACTTTCGCTTCATAAGTCAAGTTGAGTTTCTGTATTGGTCAGTGAATCACTCACTGACCAATTACGGAAACTCAAAAACTACTTGGCTTTTGCTTGTATATATTAAGGTTTTAGCTGTTTCATAAAAAGTGTAACTTAAATAGTATATTGCACTCCGTATTTCGTCCACGCCCATGATATTTATTTTCGAACAAATTTAATTTCGGCAAATTTAATCAGAGCCGAAATTCAAAAGCTTTATGTTTTTAGCTGCTTTTACATAATCTATGAACTACAAGCTGATCTATCTTTTTGGTACGGGAGATTATTACTTATTATGTGTATTTTTCAAATTGGTGTTCTGCTTAGTTTTTGGATTCATGGTTAATTTAAGTTCTTTTCCGTAAATTTCCCGTCTATATTAGTAACCTGAAATATTATTGGCGAGCACTACCGCGGGCCGAAAGTAGTCGTATCAGTCGTATTCATGGTTAATTTAAGTTCTTTTCCGTAAATTTCCCGTCTATATTAGTAACCTGAAATATTATTGGCGAGCACTACCGCGGGCCGAAAGTAGTCGTATCAGCTAAACCTTTAATCCGCCGTAGGTGCGGGATGCGCAGGACAACAAACGGTATAAAAGTTGGCGGGAGATACTCCTGTTCACTGTTGTCTATGAGCCGTGTTACCAGCCAGTGATATGAGTGCAGTGAAGTGTAGGTGAGTGCTTACACAATTGTTCCAAGCCACAACTCCTTAACCGACGGCGGGAAATTTTAAATTTCGAATTGTGTTGTGTCTTCTAAAACATTTGACATGGAGTTGGAATTTGGTTTTTTTTCATGAATTAAAAGAAGCGGGTTATTAAGGCGAGCGAACTTTTTTTGTATGTATTTTACGCGCTTTCATCGTGGTTTGTGAACGAATTTTGATATTTTTGGGGTATTCGTTGGGAAATGCTTTCTGTTTGTCGATATAAATCAAGTTCTTTGTTGTAAAGAAATATTGAAGTCGATTCTATGTTTTTCATTAAAACAGTAATTTTTAATAATAATATTGTATTAATTTTAATTAAAAATATTAAATTCTTATCTTAATATAGACAGAACCATTCAGACAAGTTTCAGTAAAATATATCTAAAGCTATAAATATGTACAAACTTAAATAAACATTTCGGCAATAATTTAAGAAATTAGTCATTTAACTAAACCATGACTGATGATCATAAGTTCAATTATTATTTCCTATGATCAAACATAAGTCACGATATAAATCTATTTATACCTACAATTAATATAGGTATAGTTAATTATATTCATTAATACTACAATTATTATCCATTTTCTGGCTATTAACAAAAACTGTTTTAATTTTATAAAAAAATATTCTAAAGAATCATTAATTTTGCTAACGGTATATTGAAAGCAAAGGAAGACAAAGAAATCGAGTGTAAATCTATACATATAATAAATCTGTAGAAAAATAATTTTTGTACATCAAAAGAAAATCCAAAAAGAATAGCCAGGGTATTAAAGAACAACCAATAGAACCCATTTCCAGCATTTTTAGAATTTTTGTCTGTTTGTCTGTGTGTCTGTTTGTCTGTTTATATGTTCGGGTATCACGTAAAATATACGAAAGCAATGTAGATAACTTTATTACACAACGATTGAGCGTAACTTGAGGTAACATTTAGTTTTTGTTTTATTGCAATCGGTTCAGTCTATCAAAAGATATTAGATTTTAAAGTACACATGAACAAATAACACACATTTCGTAACTTCAAGATGAACTAATGTTTATAGTTGAACTACCTAACTGTCCGATAGATGTCATTGTGCATATTATGTATGACATCTCTTTTCTGAATGAAGTAGGTTGATAGTTGATTTTTATTTCGATAGAAGATGTCGTTCTGCATTTCTTTTGACTCGCGGTGTTAAGATTTGCCCATGTTTGCTGATTGCATGAGTTACGTAGGGTTTTGAATGTACTGAATTGTTTCGAAATAAGGTCTTGGTTGCCTAGAAGTATAGTAGTAGAAGTATCGTTGTCCAAAATTGGTTATTAAAAAAATCTGTTTTCTTTGGGCAAATTGAATTATGTAGAAGGTTGGATTTGTTATAATTTCATTTAAAATTATTGATAGTTGATTTTGATTTCGATAGATGTCGTTGTGCTTGATAGTTGAATTTTATTTCGATAGATGTCGTTGTGCATTTCTTTTGACTCGCGGTGTTCAGATAAGGGCTTTGAATGTTCCGAATTGTTTCGAAATAAGGTCTTGGTTGACTAGAAGTATGTCGTTGTCCAAAATTGGTTATTAAAATATTCTGTTTTCTTTGGGCAAATTTAATTATGTACAAGGTTGGATTTGTTATAATTTAATTTTAAATTATAATGTCAGTCGATCTAAAGTTTGTGCTGTCGATTCGTTTGTAACGCGAATGTTTAGTGTAGACGATTCGAATTTTATTGAGCCTGTCCGATTGAATGTATTTGAATGTAGTAAATAAACCCTGTCTCTCATAATTTTCTCAGCACAAATCTATATACCTACCTATGTAAAAGAGGAAACTGACTGACTGACATATCAACGCACAGCCTGAACGGCTTCGGAACGGAAATTTTGCCGGTAGGTACTTTTTATGACGTATGAATTCACTAAGGAAGGGTTTTTGGAAATACTAACCCTAAGGGGGTAAAATAGAGGATGAAAGATTGTATGAAAATCCGTCATTTTTGAAGTTAAAGGCATTGAAACTTATATTTAGTAGTCCAGCTAAAAATAAAAATTAATATTTTAGAATTTTTGGAAATTTCACCCCAAGGGCGAAAAATAGGGGATGTAAGTTTGTATGAAAAGTGTGTAATTTTTTAAGTGAAATGCATGAAAATTGGTATTTGGCCTTTCCGTTAAAAAAAATATGTATTTCAGGATTTTAGGAATTTCCACCCCGAAGGGCGTATAATAGGGGATGTATGTTGCGTGTGGGTATACCTATAATGGTTCTGAGGAATTTGAAGCCACCTAAACTTTGCAAGGGCACTAGGCTTCAAGTCAAAACTTTGCATCGTGTTATAGAGGCTACTATTATGCCTGGATCCGCCCAGGGAGAAACAGTGTTCGTGTCACGTATTCCGTTAGTGCCAAATGATTTCCCTTTTCAGTTTAAAATACTGTAGTTCCCTATAAAAGTGTGTGTCGCGATAACAACAATCAACAAATCGCAAAGTCCAACTCTCAAGTTAGCTGGAATTGACTTAAGGAAGGTTCACGTGGCGTGCTCACGTGTGAGTTCATCCCACAGTCTGGTCCATGTAGTGCGAGGACCTACGTCTTTTGCTGAGCTCCGTAAAGTGGATGATATTGAACATCCCACATATCAGTCCGCTTGCCGAGCACGCCATTTATTAGATGGAGGTCAGCATTGGGATGACGCTCTAGCGGAAGCATGCGTGAGCGATAGTCCACATCGTTTGCGAAATTTGTTTCCCATCGTATTGACCTTTTGTGCGTTATCGGGTGCTAACCAGTTATGGCAAAAGTACCATGACAAGTTTGCTGAAGATTTTATGAGACATGTACAACTAAATACTGATGGAGAAATTCCTGACAGGGTACGTGAAATTTGTCACAACAGGTCCTTATTGGCTATTCAAGAGATAATTATAAGTATAGGAGGGAGCCCGATCAGTCAGAGGCTGCGAAAATGCACAGGAGTTTGCCAATTTATTGTAATAAATAGGCGATGGCACATACCCCGTACAAGAAGATGGAAGTTATTTTGATTGGTAATCTCTGCTCTTACGTTACATCACAGCAGGAGCTAATTTCTTCTGTGTACGGTGATACCACAAACATGGGAAATCAAGCTGGTTGTTGGCTATGTCAGCGAGCTATTTTGACTCCCCGCAATGACCAAGCTGCGGCAATTAATTTCAAAATATTAACTCATGCGTCCGGGAATAGTAAAGAATATATCTCAATAAATACAGTTATGGAAGAAGATGATGCCACGCACTACCTGGTAGAATTTTTGGATTCCCTCAGCACAACCGGACTTCCAGCTCACAAAATAGTTTTAAAAATCGGTGTAGCAATAATTCTCCTCAGAAATGTATGTCCTCCCAAACTTTGTAACGGCACTCGGCTCAAAGTCACAAATCTGCAGCAAAACATTATCGAAGCTGAAATATTAATAGGTTGCGGCGCCGGTGATATTGTTTTTATTCAAAGGATACCTATAATTCCTAAAAACTTTCCTTTCTCTTTCAAACCAGTGCAATTCCCAGTCAGTCTTTGTTATGCATGACGATTAATAAAGTTCAGTGCCAGACAATATCCGTTGCGGGGGTGGATGCTTTTCCCATGGTCAACTATACGTAGCTCTTTCACGCGTAAACAACCCCAATAACGTTTTTGTGTACGCTCCAGATGGTTCCACAGGCAAAATAAAGAAGCACTAAATTAAATAAAAAAGCAATTGTATCGGTATCCTCCCACAGCGCTTTACACTAAAAATACATTGTTAAGTTCCGACATCCACGCGGACGAAGTCGCGGGCACAGCTAGTATATAATATAATAATATCTTGGCACCATATTTACACACGGCCATCTGATCCCAAACTAAGCAGAACTTGTACTATGGAAACCAGATAACTGATATACTACATATACTACTTTTCTTTTGTAAATACATACTTGTTTAGATAATTATACCCAAACTCAAAACAAACAACAACAACACAAATATCTGTCCTGGGTGAGAATCGAACCCACGACCTGCGGCGTGCAAGGCAAATATCTACCAACCACGCCAACTGGCCCGTCAAAGTTTAAAGCGCTGACGTCAGTCAAATTGGCGTATTTTCCACAACTTCCTAGCTAATACTATGAGGTTCTTTTAAAAACATATACGATAAATTTGAAAATATCCTGAAGAACATAATTTATCCCAAAACACCATTCAACTACTTTCTCCTTTCACTCCATAGAAAAAAATCCCAAAGACATGTCAAAGAAATTATTAAAACAAATCAATCTGGAATTAAAACTCAATTTCATTTATTTCATATTATTACACGTAGTTCACTGTTTTATAGGCAAAAAATTGGTTGCATTATATTTGTCACTAGCTGTGCCCGCGACTTCGTCCGCGTGGATGTCGGAACTTAACAATGTATTTTTAGTGTAAAGCGCTGTGGGAGGATACCGATACAATTGCTTTTTTATTTAATTTAGTGCTTCTTTATTTTGCCTGTGGAACCATCTGGAGCGTACACAAAAACGTTATTGGGGTTGTTTACGCGTGAAAGAGCTACGTATAGTTGACCATGGGAAAAGCATCCACCCCCGCAACGGATATTGTCTGGCACTGAACTTTATTAATCGTCATGCATAACAAAGACTGACTGGGAATTGCACTGGTTTGAAAGAGAAAGGAAAGTTTTTAGGAATTATAGGTATCCTTTGAATAAAAACAATATCACCGGCGCCGCAACCTATTAATATTTCAGCTTCGATAATGTTTTGCTGCAGATTTGTGACTTTGAGCCGAGTGCCGTTACAAAGTTTGGGAGGACATACATTTCTGAGGAGAATTATTGCTACACCGATTTTTAAAACTATTTTGTGAGCTGGAAGTCCGGTTGTGCTGAGGGAATCCAAAAATTCTACCAGGTAGTGCGTGGCATCATCTTCTTCCATAACTGTATTTATTGAGATATATTCTTTACTATTCCCGGACGCATGAGTTAATATTTTGAAATTAATTGCCGCAGCTTGGTCATTGCGGGGAGTCAAAATAGCTCGCTGACATAGCCAACAACCAGCTTGATTTCCCATGTTTGTGGTATCACCGTACACAGAAGAAATTAGCTCCTGCTGTGATGTAACGTAAGAGCAGAGATTACCAATCAAAATAACTTCCATCTTCTTGTACGGGGTATGTGCCATCGCCTATTTATTACAATAAATTGGCAAACTCCTGTGCATTTTCGCAGCCTCTGACTGATCGGGCTCCCTCCTATACTTATAATTATCTCTTGAATAGCCAATAAGGACCTGTTGTGACAAATTTCACGTACCCTGTCAGGAATTTCTCCATCAGTATTTAGTTGTACATGTCTCATAAAATCTTCAGCAAACTTGTCATGGTACTTTTGCCATAACTGGTTAGCACCCGATAACGCACAAAAGGTCAATACGATGGGAAACAAATTTCGCAAACGATGTGGACTATCGCTCACGCATGCTTCCGCTAGAGCGTCATCCCAATGCTGACCTCCATCTAATAAATGGCGTGCTCGGCAAGCGGACTGATATGTGGGATGTTCAATATCATCCACTTTACGGAGCTCAGCAAAAGACGTAGGTCCTCGCACTACATGGACCAGACTGTGGGATGAACTCACACGTGAGCACGCCACGTGAACCTTCCTTAAGTCAATTCCAGCTAACTTGAGAGTTGGACTTTGCGATTTGTTGATTGTTGTTATCGCGACACACACTTTTATAGGGAACTACAGTATTTTAAACTGAAAAGGGAAATCATTTGGCACTAACGGAATACGTGACACGAACACTGTTTCTCCCTGGGCGGATCCAGGCATAATAGTAGCCTCTATAACACGATGCAAAGTTTTGACTTGAAGCCTAGTGCCCTTGCAAAGTTTAGGTGGCTTCAAATTCCTCAGAACCATTATAGGTATACCCACACGCAACATACATCCCCTATTATACGCCCTTCGGGGTGGAAATTCCTAAAATCCTGAAATACATATTTTTTTTAACGGAAAGGCCAAATACCAATTTTCATGCATTTCACTTAAAAAATTACACACTTTTCATACAAACTTACATCCCCTATTTTTCGCCCTTGGGGTGAAATTTCCAAAAATTCTAAAATATTAATTTTTATTTTTAGCTGGACTACTAAATATAAGTTTCAATGCCTTTAACTTCAAAAATGACGGATTTTCATACAATCTTTCATCCTCTATTTTACCCCCTTAGGGTTAGTATTTCCAAAAACCCTTCCTTAGTGAATTCATACGTCATAAAAAGTACCTACCGGCAAAATTTCCGTTCCGAAGCCGTTCAGGCTGTGCGTTGATATGTCAGTCAGTCAGTTTCCTCTTTTACATAGGTAGGTATATAGATTTGTGCTGAGAACATTATGAGAGACAGGGTTTATTTACTACATTCAAATACATTCAATCGGACAGGCTCAATAAAATACGAATCGTCTACACTAAACATTCGCGTTACAAACGAATCGACAGCACAAACTTTAGATCGACTGACATTATAATTTAAAATTAAATTATAACAAATCCAACCTTGTACATAATTCAATTTGCCCAAAGAAAACAGAATATTTTAATAACCAATTTTGGACAACGACATACTTCTAGTCAACCAAGACCTTATTTCGAAACAATTCGGAACATTCAAAGCCCTTATCTGAACACCGCGAGTCAAAAGAAATGCACAACGACATCTATCGAAATAAAATTCAACTATCAAGCACAACGACATCTATCGAAATCAAAATCAACTATCAATAATTTTAAATGAAATTATAACAAATCCAACCTTCTACATAATTCAATTTGCCCAAAGAAAACAGATTTTTTTAATAACCAATTTTGGACAACGATACTTCTACTACTATACTTCTAGGCAACCAAGACCTTATTTCGAAACAATTCAGTACATTCAAAACCCTACGTAACTCATGCAATCAGCAAACATGGGCAAATCTTAACACCGCGAGTCAAAAGAAATGCAGAACGACATCTTCTATCGAAATAAAAATCAACTATCAACCTACTTCATATGCACAATGACATCTATCGGACAGTTAGGTAGTTCAACTATAAACATTAGTTCATCTTGAAGTTACGAAATGTGTGTTATTTGTTCATGTGTACTTTAAAATCTAATATCTTTTGATAGACTGAACCGATTGCAATAAAACAAAAACTAAATGTTACCTCAAGTTACGCTCAATCGTTGTGTAATAAAGTTATCTACATTGCTTTCGTATATTTTACGTGATACCCGAACATATAAACAGACAAACAGACACACAGACAAACAGACAAAAATTCTAAAAATGCTGGAAATGGGTTCTATTGGTTGTTCTTTAATACCCTGGCTATTCTTTTTGGATTTTCTTTTGATGTACAAAAATTATTTTTCTACAGATTTATTATATGTATAGATAAAGATTATATGTATTTAATAATGTTATTATATTGCACCCTGTTTTTTTACGTGATTTGATAGTTTTCTGTTTACTCTACTTCGACCTGCATTCAGTAGTAATATACTAAAATTAGGCGTTGTCAGCGTCTAAATCACTTTAGCATATTTGCGACCGACGATTTTACGAACAAATTATATATAATTACTAAGTATTATAGGTAAAGTACATGTAACGGTCTCTGTACTCCTGGCGAAAACTAAAATCTTTCATAATATGTTCGTATAGTAAATCCAGAAAACGTTTATTGTATTAGAAGTAAATTATTTTTATAAAAAAAGACATTACCTACACACACATCTATGCTTTTGACTGACAAACTGAGAAGGGATGACAAACTGAGTGTCAAAACTGAGAACAGATTAAAATTATTTGTCTTTAATGTCTATAGTCTTTGACAATAGAGCCTTAATGTTCGAATTTCGTGTGCGATTTGAAATGAAATGTTATTTATACCTAACATATAGGTATAAATAACATTTAAATAAAAGTGTTAAATTTCAAGTAAGTCGTGAAAACCAGTACCACACTCAACCACTCGTCAATGTCAACAAAGTGCACATAGCCTGCGCTCACCGGTCCGTACGTGATCGACGAGGAAAAACACCTTGACACCGGTCAATCCATAGATGGGTGACCGTTAAAGTGGTTTAATTTCTGTAGCGCTCATGGCCAGTTACACTCTCACCGGCTCGTATGTGATCGGCGAGTTAAAGCTTCGTGCTTAGGAGGACACGTTAAACTGTCGGTCCCGGTTTTTGTCTGGTAGACAACAGTTGATAAGCCATGTCAGGACCTACGGGGCGGCTTGAACATCACTGCCACCATAGTAGCGTACTCAAAAGAAGAAAAATATCAACATTTGCGTACAATAA
Organism: Pseudoips prasinana; assembly: GCA_951640165.1. Lineage (NCBI taxonomy): Eukaryota > Metazoa > Arthropoda > Insecta > Lepidoptera > Nolidae > Pseudoips > Pseudoips prasinana. The sequence goes on from OX621254.1 coordinate 16,695,535, forward strand.
AAAACATAAAACTATTACTTTTCGTGTAGGCCGACTGAAACAATATTTAACAAAAACTTATCTTGATATATCGTTTATAGGAAAAACGGCTGAAGCGTTTTGTATGTGGTTTTCTCATATTCAACTATGATTTGTTACCTTAAATGCTGAGTTTTATGAAACGTATTAAATATAAATATCTTATATCTTACAAAAAATATGTAACCGACTTGTCTTTAAAGACAACCGATTTCACAAAATGTATAAAACAACATGTAACTTAATTAACGCACACCCCGAAAATAGTTGGTTCAGAATCGTTTAGGTACTGAATCGATTTATATCATTTTTAATATAGGTATTTTTTTATTCCAAAATAATTAAAACTACGAAAATTATTGTCATATTAACCCTGTACAGTCGAAACAAATCGAAATGGACCGTAAGTCAAAGTAATAAGACTTTTAAATCGCTTTATTTGTATGCATACAAATTCCATCATTCAATACAAAATAAAGAAAAATAAAGTTTATTCCAAGAAACTAATTTTGTAAATAACAATGCATATACATGTTAAATTAAAAATTCTATGTATGTATTATGATCACAGCATAATATTCTAATTGGGGTGTTTGAGGGTGAGCGTTAATTACGTTACATGTTGTATAAGTAGGACTATTCCGAAAACATTTAACATCGATTTTATGGAGTATTACTATATGTAGAGGTAGGGCATAACGTTCATTCGCTCTAAGAGCAGCCCGACTGGGAAAGTACCTCCACCTTACAGAAGATATTCCTTAATAATAACGTTAATAATTTTAATGTTGTGTTTCCGAGTGTGAGTAAGGTCGCCAGAGCTCATTGGGGTGGGGTGAAGGGTCAGCAACACTTGTTTGCTAACATTTAAAGGCCGGCAACGCCCCTGCAACTCCTCTGGTGTTGCGAATGTCCATGGGCAGCGGTGATCACTTACCATCAGGTGACCCACTTGCTCCTTTGTCGCCATCTACTATAAAAAAAAATGTACATACTAACCCCATAATTTCCTGATGTCAGCCGAATGTTGTCTGAATGACAAATCCCTCCCCAAAAGATTTCCATAATGGAGTTGTGTCCATCATTTGGGGGGATATGCCATAATCGCCACGCTCGGCAGACGGGTTGGTGATCGCACTATGATGGTACACACGACTACATATCAAGCTATACATTTCCAATATAAGCTGACCTCTCATGGTATGGAAATCCTATACAACGCGAGATCAGCTTATACTGGAAAGGTATAGCTTGATACGTAGCCGTGTGTACACAGAGGGATCTGCTGCCCGTTTTCCGGTAGATATTCTCTCGGGACGTCTTCTACGCTCTATGCTATGCCGTATTTATTGTACGATAAAAAATAGACCTTATTTTTTGGTTTATAAGGTCCAATCAATAACCCAAACACCTATATACCGTTTTAATTTTTAGATAATAATATCTACGGACAATGTCACACAGATCATCCTAGCCCCAAACTAAGCAAAGCTTGTACTATGGGAACCAGGCGACGATATACATACTTATATAGATAGATAGATACTTAAATACGTATAAAACATCCATGACTCAGAAACAAATATTCGTGCTCATCACACAAATATTTGCACATACCGGCATTCGAACCCAGGACCACCAGCTTCGTAGGCAGTAGCACTACCAACTAGGCAACGGTGACCGTCAAAGAAATCTATACATATAATAAAATTGTAGAAAATTCTAAACTGTACCTTGAATATTTTTTAAAAAGGTTGCTTGGGGCGTGATCTACAAACGATATCGAAGCCAAAAATATAGTTTTTAGAATTTTTGTCTGTGTGTCTGTTTGTCTGTATGTATGTCCGGGCTAAACTCAAAAAGTTCTCCATGGATTTACTTCAAATTTTGCATGAATATTACTAAGAGGTCGGGTCAACATATAGGCTACATATTATTACGCTGACACCTACGGGGGACAAGCAGTGATAACTTATAAAGTAAGTAAGTAAAGTAAACGCGGGTAAAACCGCGGGGCACAGCTAGTTTATAATATACCGTTAATTTAATTAATTCATGGTAGTTGCTGTATGGTCAAGGCGCGCGAATATTATCACCCCATCTCATCCCGTGGGGGGCGTAGACTTCTACGACCCGAGGGAGTGTCGGCCAGAGGACGGGCAGCAGCGTCTCTCTGAGTTCTATGACCATCACACTGCGATCGCCAACCCGTCTGCCAAGCGTGGCGATTATGGCATATCCTTGGGGGAGGCTTTTGTCCAGTAGTGGACTTTTTACAGCTGTTGATGGTGATGATGATGAGTTCATCATATTATAATTGTGTATTCTTTCAATATCTTAGGATTTGCAGCGAGGTCAAGCGTCTTTCTTACTAGATTAAAGAGGTCCTGTTCAATTGCTGCCTTTACATTTTTTACTCAATCTTTGATTACTATTAATTACTAGCCCTGCGGTTTTACTAGCACTAAATTTTATAAATTATAGCCTGTGTCATTCCGGTATATCTATACATATAATAAAATCATAGGAAAGTCAAAACTGTATATTGTATATTTTTTAAAAGGATACTTGGGGCGTGATCTAGAATCGATATCGAAGCCAAAAATATTTTTTTTAGAATTTTTGTCTGTTTATCTGTTTGGCTGTATGTATGTCCAGGCTACACTCATAAAGTACTGCATGGATTTAATTCAAATTTTGCACTAATATTACTAAGAGGTCGGGTCAACATATAGGGTACATATTATGACGCCAGCACCTACGGGGGAAGAGCTGTGATAATTTATAAATGTTAACGCGGGTGTGCTCCGCGATTTTACCCACGTTAAATTTAATAAATTATCATAGCTCCTCTCCCGTATCTGATAGCGTGATAATATGTAGCCTATATGTTGACCCGACCTCTTAGTAATATTAATGCAAAATTTGAATTATATCCATGCAGTACTTTATGAGTGTAGCCCGGACATACATACAGCCAAACAGATAAACAGACAAAAATTCTAAAAAAAATATTTTTGGCTTCGATATCGATTCTAGATCACGCCCCAAGTATCCTTTTAAAAAAATATACAATATACAGTTTTGACTTTCCTATGATTTTATTATATGTATAGATAATACCACAAAGTTTCATCAAAATCCGTTCGGTAGTCTTTGCGTGAAAGAGTAACAAACATCCATATACATACCCGTTTTACCCGAGTGAAACTTTATAAATTGTAGCCTATGTGTTAATCCAGGGTTAACTCCATACCAAATGTTATTAAAATCGCTCCAGCCGTTTAGAAGTGAAGAAGTAACAAACATACACACTCACACAGTCACACACTCACAAACTTTCGCCTTTATAATATTAGTGTGGTTAGTAGGATTAAGTATAAGTTATTTTATATACGTAAAAATATACAATCAAAGTAAGTAGTTAAGTCAAATTAAAAAATATGTTTTGAAGGAATATTCTACGGAAAATGTAATTAATAAATTCTAACTTTCTTTGTAATTTAACTATCCCCTTAGGCAGCCTAAAGTTGTAGAACCTTGGACACTTAATAAGCTGCCAACAGCGAAAATATGGCTATATTTTAAAGATAGAAGATATGTCCAACTTAGCTATATTTCAAAGAATTAATTTGTTTGATCTAAAACCATAGTATTTCTTTACTTAATTTTTCTTAACTTTCATAACATTGTTGTGTGCTGGTTGGTGACCAGCCGGATGATTATTTTTTTTTAATAAAAACAACACCCGAAGTCGGGTAAAGAATCCCTGTGTCGCAGGGTACTTTACAAACATAATTGTCGGACACAAATTGCATCCAGATTCAGAGCAACTATTTATGGATCACACAAATAGTTCGAGTGTAATTATCTATATATTCATTTTCTGCTCCTTTAAAACTTGATACTCTCACTAAAGGCCGAAAACTAGCACAACGACACATCCCACTAAATATTGTTAGTCATAATAATAATGATAGTTAGACATTTTAATTCAGTTTAATTTGAATGATGCGAAAAGTTTGGGAGTGTTGTCGCTACAATACAGAGAAGTTATGTGTAGTTTGTGATATGTAAAATTTGCTGGTTGTAATGGAATTATGTACAGCTGTCGCCAAATCGTTGGATATACTCTGAATTTGAAGGAACATTTCTTCAGTAGGCAGTATTCGTCCAAGGAAATGTTAATTTTTTTGGGTTTAGCGTGCATTTAAAATTCAAATACAATACTTTATTTCAGACATGAGGCCATAGTGTTAGTAGAAACAAGATAATTTAATAAATAGTGTTAATAATTAGGCAGCCTACATTACAACTGGTGTAGATCCTTACCCAGTGACGCAGCAGAGGGATGTTGGTACAATCTGAGAAGAAGCTCAGGAGACTATTAGACCATTTTGTCAGAGGACGCAATTTGATTTTATAGATAAACCAAAACCCCCCCTTGGGTTTGGTTTGAAGTTAAATCCAAGTTTGTGGGGTTAAAACCCTTTTCTCACTTCCGCCATCTTGGAAAAATGGGTTCAAATGATTTTTATTATGGTTTGACTGACGAACTAAAAGGTTTCATCAAAAAATTTGTTAACATAGTCGTAGAATTAAAAATAAAACTTTTGAGACGGAGTGTCAAATTAATATCGATAGACGGTTTTTGAAGTGCGAGTGAATTTACGGCTATCGACAGGTAGGCACCGTAGATTTCATACTAGCTGTGCGCCGCGGTTATACCCGCGTCAAACACCATACGAGCAGCAGTATCTCTCTATTTATGACCGTCTTTTTGTAATCGCCAACCCGTTTGCCAAGCGTGGCGATTATGGCTGATTCCTCCAAATGATGATACACAATTCCGTCGTGGATAGCTTTTGTCCAGCTGTGGACGTTACGACTGAAATGAATATCCTGCACTGTTGAGTAGTCTCCGGTGAGATAGGCCACCGTAGCTGATTCGGCAAGGTTCGCAATTAATGTGACATCAACCTCAGCCTCTGTGTGGGAGGGAATCGCCCTATCCTTCCACAGTTGCTAAGCCTCTGTATCACTATCACAAAGCTTGTTATATTATCCCGATTATCCTTATATGTAACACATAGCTTTAGTTACGAGTGACTCGTGACTGAAATACGGCGTTACGGACAACCCTAATTACTCCTGTATCGTATAAAGTAGGGTTACACAAGTCATAAAGGAATGTGTTACTTTAAGGACACGTTTTATAGTCATTTGTTAACACCCAGGTACTCAGATTTACAGGGACTATAAGAAATTTAAGTACGTACACTGATTCTTCTTTCTAGTTTCATAGTATATATTATTACTAGCTATGCCCCGCAGTTTCACCGGCATTAAACTTTATAAATTATAGCCTATGTGTTATTCGGATATATAACGGACTAATTAATTATTTGTAATTTTTATACTGTATTCGACTATGTTTATGTACTGCATTGTGAACTTGACAAGTACAAGTGTATGTTAATACCCAAGTGCTGAATAAATTTCATTATTTCATTTCATTTCATAAGCTATATCACTACAAAGTTTCATAAAAAATCGTTCAGTAGTTTTGGCGTAAAACAGTAACAAACATACATCTACTCACAAACTTTCGCATTTATAATATTAGTAGGATTTTTTATATAAAAAAACTTTAGCACAACGATGTACAACAAGGCGGACTTAATGCTAGGCTAGCGGTTTTAGCAATGCACGACGGAATAGCTAGCAGATGGTAGATTTTTTCCTACTAACCTACTTAACACTCGTTATATTATATACTATTCATACAACATCTTTATAAATTGAAGCCTATGTGTTATTCTGAATTATGAACTATGTTATTGTAAAGTTTCATTAAAATCCATTCAGTAGTTTTTACGTGAAAGATTAACAAACATCCATCCATCCATCCCTACTTACAAACTTTCGCGTTTATAATATTAAGTAGGATATATTGACGTAGCCAGAAAATCGTCATTATCACGTTCGTCCATATCTTGATCAGACATGAAGGTATTCTTGAAATAACACTGGATTATGGTCCGGTACACTTATATTTATTAATAAACCAACTTTGGTTACAAAATACCCAAGGATGCGCCAGATATTGTTGGATTACTCAAACTGTTTAAAATAATCACATGGAATGAAGTGAGTTTGTGGTGCCGCCCATAACTTCATTCCCCTTACCAACGACCCAATTCTTAGCATTCCATTCATTCACCGTACGGAAACCAGGCCCATCGCGTGATAGAGGAGGGAACACTCGACAGTGTCTGAGACCGTCTCTCAGTGTTCCCTTCTTCTCCCAGCCAAACTTGGTATAGTCCTAATAATTCCGATTTGGGTACTTGTTCCGATAGACAACTTACGGAAGTTCTTGATAATCCTTCTTCTTTTTCCTAAGTCTTTTAATAGGTTGTAGAGTATTGTCTTAATATCAAAGTGTATGCAACATAACACTACTACCTTCAAATATCACACTCTCCGATATATTATATGTACAGTTGTGTGTAAATAGAGCATAAGGTACAATGGGGTTGACGTACCCGTGTGGATAAAAGCCCCTTATTAATAAAAATAAAAAGGTACAGACGCCAGCACATCCTGCTACGCCAATCTGTCGAATTTCTTTTATAGATTTTCAACTTTATCACAAAACCCCGTAAGGAAAATTTTCAATTGGGGAAATTTGACAGTTTGGGGTAGCTTGATGTGCTGGCGTCTGTACCTACATCAGCGTAGCTATCATAGTGACGTAGTCATATCTCTCATTCTCTTCGACCAATCGCCTATGTCCTACTTTTTTTTACACAACTTATTTGGCAAACAGCATACGGCCCACCTGATAGTGAGTGGTCACCGTGCTTGCAACACTAGGAACATAATTAGCGAATTTCCGACCCCTTTGAGAGCCCCATGCTGTAGTATCTTGGGAAAATCCTAACAGGGAGTTCATTCCAGCCTCAAAGTACGTGGGAGGAAGATTCGCTGAACGCGAACCGTACATACTACTCGTTTGATTTGCAGGATTTGTGACTTTTCGCTTCTGTATGTATATTAGTTTATATATAACGGGCCTGTTGGCGTGGTTGGCAAATGCTTGCTTTTCACGCCGGAGGTCGTGAGTTCGATTCCCACCCAGGACAGATATTAGTGTGCATGAACATGTCTGTTTGTCCTGAGTCTGGGTGTAATTATCTATATAAGTATGTAATAACAAAAGAAAAGTTGTATGTATGTATGTAGTATATCAGTTATCTGGTTTCCATAGTACAGGCTCTGCTTAGTTTGGGATCAGATGGCCGTGTGTTAATAGTGTCCCAGAATATTATATTATAAACCAAACGCCAAACGATGAGTTTCCGCACTTATCCCATTTTGCGTGAACATGTTTGGCTACTCGAACTATTTCAGTTCCATCTAAAAGTCCAGGAGACCACGAGAGCTTAACTTGAGGGCCTCGTGCAGTGTCTTCGGATCATTCAGGTACTTTGCCCGTTATCAGGCACTCTCTTGCAGTGTAACAGTACCTACGTGAGCTAGTGTTTCTTCATTTTCGATGCACCCTCTGCACAGGCGTCTGTCTGTTACGCCAATATTTTTTTTTATATAGCAGAGGGGGACAAACGAGCATGTGGGTCACCTTATGGTAAGTTAAGACCGCCGCCCATGGACACTCGCAACACCAGAGGAGTCGCGGGTGCGTTGCCGGCCTTCAAGAGTCAACAAACATGTGTTACTCACTCTTCCCCCCACCCGAATGAGCTCTGGCGACCTTACTCACACGCAGGAACACAACACTAAAATTATTAATGTTATTTATTACTAAGGAATGTCTTCTGTAAGGTGGAGGTACTTCCAAGTCGGGCTGCCTTTGCCTGGCGCTGTGCCTTACCTCTCTTATTGCCAATCTTGAAGAGGTGTTTGTTTAATGTGCAGTGTCCGGTAATTGTGCCTATCACCATGCGTAAATCCTTCCTGTTCAGGTGTAATAGATTATGCGATAGGCGTTTGTTCAGAGATGGTAGAAAGTTGTATGTATATAATTTTTTTTTAAAGCGTGATTATACAGTTAGTAAAGTAAAGGCTTTCACTGCTTCACCGGACTATAGAGGTGAGCGTGGACTCTAACCGTCTTGCAAATCAAAACCACAAATTAAGTACCCGCGCCGGAGAGCACACCCTTTGGTGTTCGAACCTCGACTCTGGGCGGTTACTGGCGGGGCGATGCAAGAGGGCGTATCGTTTTCGGGATGTTTTGTGCAACTTTAGCTCTACGTTAATACGTGACGCGGGCCGCTCTTCTGGTTTAGGTCCGGAGAGGGCATTTCATCGAATCGAATGTATGTATATTAAGATGAAAGAAGCGGGAAGCCGCTGGATGCGGGCAGCGCAGGACCGGCTATTGTGGAGATCCTTGGGGAAGGCCTTTGTCCAGCAGTGGACGTCTTTCGGCTGATATGATGATGATGATATTAAGATTGAACACTATTTATATTCCAAGCTGCTATACTATAGGTACGAAAAAAACCTTACCTAGACGTGAGCATCTGCTTCCGTCACACGGTACAAAGCTTATGAGAAATGGCTACGATTAATATACTGGAGCTATTCCGAGTTCTCTAGTTCCATGTCAATAGCAATTACGTACAAACAAACGATTTGAATGCACGAAATGTCAGATGGATTTATGATTCGTCTTATTATGATACGGATAAAAAAGACCGCCAAAAATTACAAAGGTTTCGCACAGGGCACCGGGAGGTCTTATTTCAATATATCCTGGGGCATTATTCTCACACCGCCAAATGATCCCAAACTGAACAGAGTTTATACCATGGAAACAAGATAACTGATATTATTATTATTATTGTTGTTTGGGGCTTGATGCCTTGATGGCATCTTGCTTCCTCGAGCATTGCTGATCTATTGTAGCAGCGCTCCTTGACTTTGTCAAAGTTCACTGCTAAATCCAACAGCTTCCAAAAACTCCCAGATTGATTGTGCAGTGAGTATTTGTATCTCTTCCGGTTGCATTATATGCTGTCCTAGGTGGATATTAGATAACTGATATACTACATACCTATTTTCTTTAGTAAATATTTTTTTTTTCATTCGTATCAGCTGAAAGACGTCCGCTGCTGGACAAAGGCCTCCCCCAAAGATCTCCACAATTGCCGGTCTTGCGCTATCCGCATCCAGCGTTTTCCAGCGACCGACCCCATCATCGGTCCATCTTCCACCAAAATAAATTAGATAATTACATCCAGACTCAGGACAAACATACATATTTATGAACACAGATATCTGTCACGGGTGGGAATCGAACTCACGACCTGCGGCGGGCAAGTATTTACCACGCCAACGGCCAGTCATAATATGAACCTGTGGTTCGTGTATGTATCACAAATGTTCGAAACTACGCGTATATTTTTGTTACTTTAATATGGTATTCGTCTATGTTTATGTACTGCATTGTGAGCTTGACAAGTACAAGTGTATGTTAATACCCAAGTACTGAATATATTTAATTTCTTTTTATTATTTCATATGCATTTCATTTAATTTCATTTATTTATTGATAACAATCGTTACAAGTCATAACATTACAATTTACAATTAATAATTTCAATAATTTTATAATTAAACTAGCGGCCCGGTACGTGCTTCGCTACACACATTCATTTATTCAAACAAAAAAATATTTTAAATTGCTAGCTAGTAAGACTTTTTTTAAATTTTCTCTACGTACAAACCTTCCCTGGACTTCCACGAATAATTCAAGACCAAAATTTGCCAAATCGGTAAAGGCGTTGTTGAGTTATAACATTACAACGAAAAGTGGCATTGATTTTTATATATATAGATAATAATAATACATTTACAAACGAATAATTTATGTTGTAATATTATAATAACTAATAGTCCTAATAGTAAGTAATTAAATCATCGGTAGTTTCATAAACTCCGAGTCAAAATCGTAGAAATCTTCATCTACCAGCTACATTTTGAGCCTGCTTTTGAATATCATGGTGGAAACTGCATCTTTGATCTCACCTGGTAGCCGGTTATAAACGCCAGGTCCAATTACTTGGGCCGTCTTCTCTGACTTGCATAGTTTATGTTTATTTGTACGTAGCCTGTGCCTATGTCGAGTGTTATAATTATGTGCGTCCCCCACTATATCAAACAAATCCTAGTTTCTCCTCTATACCCGATTAAGCCCGATCAATGTCCTAATTTAATTTAAGGATCGGCAAAATAAGATTGATAAATGCGTGTCGAAGAAATAACGACCTGTAGGTACAGATGGCCAGCACATCCAGCTACCTCAATCTGTCAAATTTCTTTTATAGATTTTCAACTTTATCACATTAGCATAAGGTTCACTTTCAATTTCGGAAATTTGACAGATTGGGGTAGTTTGATGTGCTGTCATCTGTACATTCATAAATATTGCGTTTCAGTTGTTTTTTTAATTTCTACATTTAAATTAGTCTTAATTTGAATTTTAACGGCGCCACACGTTGTATACAACCAGCAGGAACTTCATTCATTCGTAGGTACTCCTCATTCCACCCAATGGGTAGCGGCGATTCTTAATGTCAGTGTCTTCTACATTCGTTTATTAACTATATGATAAGTATTGATAAGAATGCCTCGTTGGTCTAGCGGTAGCGTGTTCACCCGCAGAGAACGAGGTCCTGGGTTCAAAACCCGGGTCGGGCCAAAAGTGATTTGGGGACTATTCGGTAAAAAGAAAAAAATCTCAGCATCAGCCCGAAGTCTGGGAGTTGGCGGTATTATACCCCCTTGCCTCGGAGAGCACGTAAATCCGTCGGTCCTGTACCTGACCTCTTTCCAGTCGTGTCACCTAGGCCGTCCCATATCGGATCATGAGAGTGATGGAATAGAAAGTACTATAATATGTCCCGCGCAGATGGCTAATCTCTGGTGCGACTGGCCGAAATTCGGCTAGGAGGACATTATAAGGCGTGCTGACTGCTCCGAGATAGATTGTCCCCTAATTCACTCCAGCAGCGAACTTCAGCCTCTTGGTCATAATAACATCCATCAATTAACTTAACATTGTTTCATTAGGAACATTTTATGAATACCTATTTTACGACATTTATTTTTATGAATTTAATTATATTATATTTTAAACTAGCTGTGCCCGCGACTACGTCCGCGTGTTAAATAGTTTATTTTGTTTTAATTTTGTTTCTTCATAAATAAAAGATTTTTCAATAATAAAAGTAGCCTAAGTTACTCCCTATTACATCAGCTATCTGGCAATAAAAGTCCCGTCAAAATCGCTCCAGCCATTTCAGACATTAGCTGGAACAAACAGACAGACAGACAGACAAAAATTGTAAAAAATGTTATTTTGGTGTATGTACCGTATATATTCATATACATGTAGTAAAAAACGGTTATTTTAATATTACAATCAGACACTTCAATTTTATTTATTTGTATAGATAAATAAAATAAAAAAGGTTTTTATTCACGTACACTTTAAAAAAGGCTTGTAAATAGTCAGAACATGTTCGTAGTAATACAGTTATTATTTCTAGTTACTTACTACAGATATTTAGGTACACGAAAGGTTAAAACATTTATACAATTTATTTTATAATGGTAGTGATATTTAGCTTGCTTGTATTAAGTTATTGTCAAGGAGATTATGTTTAGGTTTAATTATTGAAATTTATATTTTACTACATATTGTCTGAATGGTTCTGTCTATATTAAGGTATGAATTCTGACTGAATTATTGAAATAAAATTTTCTGTTACTTTGAAATTATGTGTTACTAATAACAGATTATTGTTATTAAATGTATCCTTAACTTTCGTAAATAATCCTACTAATGTTATAAACACGACAGTTTGTAAGTATGGATCGAGAGATGGATGTTTGTTACCCTTTCACGTAAAAACTACTAAATGGATTTCAATGAAACTTTACAATAATATAGCTTATACATCAGAATAACACAAAGGCTACAATTTATAATGATATCGTGTGAACTGTCCGAAATATGACCATAAGTGTCAAGTAAGTAGGACAAAAACTACCAACTGCGAGCTATGCCGACGTGCACTGCCAAAACCGCTAGAGGTACACATCCTACTAATATTATAAATGCCAAAGTTTGTGAGAATAGATGTATGGATGTATTTTTGTTACTCTTTTACGCCAAAACTACTTTAGCGCGGGTAAAACTGTGGGGCACAGCTAGTGTTAAATATATTAATATACTTAAAATAAATTTGCATGCCGTACGGGTACGGCGAAGCATGCTGAACATTTGTAAGCAACACCATCAATTGTACAGACGCCAGCACATCAAGCTACCCCAATCTGTCAAATTTCCCCGATTTAACCTTATACTTATGTGATAAAGTTGAAAATCTAGAAAAGAAATTTGACAGATTGGGATAGCTTGATGTGCTGGCGTCTGTATACCATGTTTCGAAGTAAATAAATAAATTCATTTATAATTATTCCAAATTATTTATTTATAGTTCTTATTTTTAACATATTTATATCTATAAAATTGAAACAAAAAAGAAAACAATAATATATAAATAAATATGAAAAAAATAGAGGTCCTCCAGCGGCGAGATTTGACGCCCTAGGCCGCCGGTGGTCAGGGCGACAGAGTAAGGAACCTCCTTACAATGCGTGCCGTTCCCATTATTGCCGCCTTTTGTATCCGACCCTTGACCATGTGATCTAGCGAAAGCCTCTTAAGATGTTGGTCGAGGCTCTTCGCTATGAGACCGTTTATGGAGACGACTATCGGGACAATTATTGTTGAGTCCACATCCCACGTGGCGGTAACCTCGTGAACCAAATCTAAGTATTTGGACAACTTGTCAGTCTCGGCTCTTACGAGGTTATCGTCAAATAATATCAACAATAAATGCCCGGCGCTCCAACCGGTCTACCAAAACGATATCAGGCTTATTGGCAACAATAGTCCTGTCTGTAATGATAGACCGGTCCCAGTAGAGTTTGGCGAGTTTTATTATTATTATAATATGTTAAAATTAACATACGTTAATTGTGAAGTCATACTAAGTTTTTGGTATGCAATATATTTATCACAGTTCCTTACTATAATTTACTTGTTGCACTCCTGGAAAGATTGCAAAGATGCCAGGTTTCACGGTACGCATTTTGTTTCACTCAACAAACCAAATGTCCTGAAATTAGTTAATAAATGATAGTCACTCTTCGGCAAGTTTCTCAGATTTTGATAATCTAGTCAAACAGAAGGCTTAAAGGTATACGACTAAAACGAAACGAATGTAACTTTCATTTCATAGCTGTATCAGGTTTTACTGTACAAATTGGCAAAAGATTTTAGGGAATATTACCGCTTTTAGGTGGCCGGGCTGAAATATAAGTTCAAGTGATTATTCTTTCTAAATATGTATTATAATTTAAAATGAAAGCGTTACATGTATTCTATATCTCTATATCTCATTATGTACTGGTATTATTTTTTGGTAGGTGTTGCAGTTTTACTGTTTTATACTAACGAAATAATTTCAGCCCGGCCACCTGCAACCGCTAATATTTCGTATGCTATTGCATTTTAGGATTCGATTTTGTGTTACATATGCATATGACAGACTGATTGGCGTGCTTGGTAGATACTTGCCTTTCACGCCGCAGCGCAGGTCGTGGGTTCGATTCCTACCCAGGACGGATATTTGTGTGCATGAACATGTCTGTATGTCCTGAGTCTGGGTGTAATTATCTATACAAATAAATAAAACTGAAGTGTCTGTTTGTAATAAGAGAATGATTACCACGCGCGTGTGTGTGCTGTCAACAACAGCTCCGTAAAAAAAAATATTTAAAAATAGTACAAAGAGTGTTTTGTGTAATATTAACAAAAATATCGTGAAATGTACTTTAATCTGCATGCACTAATGTTTGTGACAAGAAACAATGAAAAATAAGCATATAAACAAGATAAAACAGTGAACCCTGACTATCTACGAAACTAATGTAATTTCTATCAATAAAGATAGATAACAACACCCGACTTGACCAATAAAGAAGAATTATAAACAATCACAGCGAAATATTTACGAAAAAGTGAGTTAAACTTTAAATTTTGCATCCTAAGAAACCGTTCATTGTATCAAACTGACTACGTTCGTTCTGTTCAAAAAGTGGACTTTGAACTCCGATAATGACTTGTACTTGCATAGTGCTCACGTGACTCAGAGCAAAGCACACTGTAGAACATAGTAATGGATAAGTTCGACCTCTCGAGTAATTAGCCCACGTCCTCGAGGTATGCAAGACGGATTGAAGTTCTAGAGTTTCGAGTTCAAATCCGAATCGTGACAATGTCTTTTTGTGGCTTATTAAAAATGGATTTGTTCATTTATTGTGTTCTGTGTCATAAAAAAGTTAATACGACTTAACTCAAGGTCTGGCAATAATACAAAGAAATTGTCAATATAATAAACAAACCAAATTCTATATTTACCTGCATTACCAGAAATGGATAATGCGAGTATAAGCAACAACAACGTAAAAGAAATGGAAGAGCAAATGTTAGCCTGTAATGTCACACTACGAAAACACCAAATAATTAATACAAAATCTAAATCTACAGAATGTCTCAATCAGAGTAATGATAGTACAATGTCCTGCGAAGATATTTTGGGAAGAAGCCTTGACCTGTCAACAAATATGCATTCAACCTATGCAGCAGAATTGAAAACAGAGATAACGGAACTTAAAAATCAGTTAGAGAGTACACAAAGCGAAATGGAAAATATTATTTTAGAAAATATTGATTTGAAAAAGACAATACATAGCATGAATCAAGAACTATGTGTATTAAAGCAATTATGTAAAAGCCCATTATCATCATACAGCCACAATATGTCATCGAGTGCCAAAAAAAGCATTCGACGTCGACTTACAAATAGCTTCCAAACAACGCCATTTAAGCCTAACGAACCTACTACTAACACCTCCTTAGAACTAAGAAGACAAATAATTACACAAATGGAGCAGCAACTAATTATGAATGAAACAATCAAAACACAAAAGCTGCCATGCACGTCAACGGAAAACACAGAAATCAAAACTGATACAACCCCACTTTTCAACAACACAGGAGATCCAAAAACCGAAAATAGCTCAGTCTCAGGAAACACGGAAAATACAACAAGCACTGAGATGAAAAACGAGTCATTCAATACGCCGAATTCTAGTTTTAAGCTTAAGTGCCAAAAAAGAGCATTTATTATTGGAGGGACGCAGTGTAGAGGACTAGCAACACAACTCATAAAATCAAGATATTACAATCCATATAACTCCTATAACTTTCTGTCTATTGTAAAGCCAAACGCCTCTACGGAGGAAATCTTAAGTAGCATTAAATTATTTGACATTAATTCTGACGATAAATTGATAATATCTGTTGGACAAAATGATTATAACACCTTGAAAATGACAACCGAATTGTGCTTATTTTTACAATCTATTAAGTGTCCTGTGATCATATTATGCGTGAATAAAAACATCTGCTCCAATAAAATAAGTCTTAATAGAATGATAAAACTAATTTGCACACAAAATAAAGATTGCTGTTTTGTGGAAGATTATTATAATAGAACATCACTTTGTTACAAAATTAATCTTTTTATAGATCAAATAGACTACAACAAACGGTTCTTATCTTTCAAAAATTGTCACAATGAAAACTTAAAGGTATTGGGATCGAAGCCTAGACAAAACAATTTAACCGTAAAACACCAAAGCTCACAAACGGACATGTCGTTATTTAACAGTAAGACTGAAAATAAATTACCGGTCTTAAAGAATGCGAGTAAAAAAGATAAAATAAATAATTCAGTACAGCAAAATTTTTTTCGTGGCCAAGAACTATAATATAACGATATTACACCAAAATATTGCCGGTGTCATAAATAAGTTAGATGAAATCGAGCTAGCCTTAAACCTACTCTACGACAATAAATATTTTATCGATATTATGTGCCTAACTGAAACATTCATTAAATCTGGAGAGGAAGAAAATATGTTAATCAAATTATTTAAATTAGGAAGCAGCTTTTCTAGGAAATATCAAAAACGAGGTGGTGTATGTATACTTATAAAACAAGACATAGAATGTGAAAATATACAATGGTTAAACAGTATTGCGGTAGAAAACCATTTTGAGATATATGGTATACAATTAAAAAAATATAAAATAAACTTACTCTGTGTATACAGAACACCCAGCTCCGATATAGAAATTTTTTTTTAGAAAATTGCAAGTCGTATTGGATAAATTAATTAGGAAAGATAAATACAAAATAATAATATGCGGTGACTTTAACATTAATTTTCTAGGTAACAGTAAAATTAAAGATGAGTTTTTAAACATTATATACAATTATAACTTAAACTATCATATAAACAAAGCCACAAGACAAAATACATGCATTGATAATATATTAAGTGATATAAAAGACGCTAAAGGGGAAATCCATGAACTAGGTCTATCAGACCATAATACGGGACAAACTTTAATAATCAAGGCAAAGCATGATTGTAATGTAAATAGACAATGGTTTGCCTATAGAAGAGACATGTGTAATGAAAATATAGAAAAATTTCGCTATTATTTAAGGAACATGTCATTTTCTGAAGTTTTTTCTGAAACTGATGTAAACCAAGCGTTTTCTTCTTTACACGATGAGATCTGCCTCTTTTATAAACTGTGTTTCCCAATTATAAAAATTAAAATGAATAAAAATTCTGCTAAACCAAAATGGATCACGAACGGTTTAAAAAGATCATTCATAAGTAAGAGAAAGCTCCAAAGCAGGTACTATAAAAATAAGACTTCTCAAAATAAGAAAAAATATAATGACTATAGAAAAATACTTAAACAATGCATGTCAGATACACAAAGGGATAAAAATAAAATATATATACAGAAATCTGAAAACAAATGCAGAGCGACATGGAAAATCGTTAATGACAAACTAAAACAAAACGACGTAAATAATGAAATAAATGAATTAGTTGATTGTCAAACTTCACTGACAAAGGGTGAAGATATAGCGACATTCATTAATGAATACTTTATTAACATTGCAAAGCCTACCGAAAATTTAAATTATACAAAAACCCATGAAAATGTTCGACGATCAACACATTCCATATTTCTAGAACCTGTAGACTGCTTAGAAGTTTTTAAAACTACAATGCAATTGCGAAACACAAACTCAGCGGGATATGATAATATTACTACAAAGATTCTAAAACAAAATATACTCCCCATACTGAAACCTTTGACACATATAATTAATTTATCTTTGGAGAACGGTATATTTCCCGATGGTTTAAAGTTTTCCGTAGTAAAACCAATTTTCAAGAAGGGATCTAAATCTGAAGCTGGAAATTACAGGCCAATAACCTTAGTTCCTGTTATCTCTAAAATATTCGAAAAAATCATGTGCACCAGGCTTATGAGTTTCTTTGATAAAAATAATATAATCAACTCTCAACAAAATGGTTTCATCAAGAATAAATCTACTTCATTAGCATGCTTTAAACTTGTGAAGGAAATTCTTGACGCATTAGATAAAAAACAGATCCCACTAGCCGTATTTCTAGATTTAAGCAAAGCTTTCGATATGGTATGTCATGACAGGCTATTAAGCAAGCTTGAGCAGTATGGAATCAGAGGGCCTGCTTATGACTGGTTCCAAAGCTACTTAATAGGTCGGCAACAGTGTACTGAAATTAAAAAAAAATGTAAAAAGACTCAAATAGAAGAAACTTTCAGATCACCGTATTTGATCAACCACTACGGCGTACCACAAGGTAGTGTGCTTGGGCCTATTCTATTCATAGTATACATCAACGAATTACCTAACTCAACTGACCAATTTACTATATTATTTGCAGACGATACTACTATTTTAACAAAAGAAAAAACTATTGAAAATGCAGTATCTGTAACGAACAAAGCTTTAATGGATATAATAAGCTGGCTAGAAGCTAATAATTTAAAAATTAATATTAGTAAAACTAAATTTATGAGATATTTGACATATAATAATAAAAATATAGGTAATATAGGAGACATATCTTTGAATTATAATAATATTGACATCGTAGAGGTACATAACATAAAATTTTTAGGAATAGTTACTGACCGTTTCTGCAACTGGAAAGCTCAAGTAGATAATGTATGTAAGAAAATCAATAAATTCATATTTGCGCTTAGGAAAATTAAAAATATAACAAGCAGAGAAACAGCCTTAATGGTATACCACAGCCATGTGTGCTCTATTCTTAGATACGGTGTGATCTTATGGGGAAACTCGACCGACGCTGAAAGAGCGTTTATAGTACAAAAAAAATGTTTAAGGTCAATTTTCAATCTAAAGTGGACAGATTCCTGCCAACCGATATTTATAAGAGAAAAAATACTTACATTACCGTCAATATACATATACGAGATGTGCAAATTCGTGAGAAATCATATTTTACTCTTCGAAAAAGACAAAAAGGCAGAAATTAAAAGAAAAATTGTACGCAAACCATTAGTAGCACCACGAAGTAGGCTAAAACTATGTGATAAGAACAGCTATAATATGGGTGTTAAGGTATATAATAAACTTCCAGAAAAACTTAGACACCTACCAGACAATGAATTTTTCAGGACGCTCTTTAAGTGGCTATGTGACAGATGTTTTTATTCAGTTGATGACAACATTAAATATAAATTCACATAAATATGTAATTAGCCTAAATATTTTGACATTGAAATTTTATTTGACATTTTACATCCTATTTTTACTTTTTGTTTTGTATTCAATCATATATTAACTACTATTAACAAATTAAATAATTACTAACAATTTCAATGTAAATCTTAAATTATTATGTATTACTTTTAATATTTGCACGACGTATTCTGTCGAATATAGTGAAACCAAAATATAATACCATCAAATGTAACCTGTATTCTCGCAAATAAAGAGTTCATTCATTCATTCATTCATTCATTCATTCATTCAATGATAAAACTAACAAAAATGAATGATGTACATTACAAATTGTGACGCGGGGTACTTTACAAACATATTATAGACGGACACAAAGTACATCCAGACTCAGAACAATTATTTATGGGTCACACAAATAGTTGTCCTGGGCGGGATTCAAATCCGGAACGCGAGGCGACTATCTTAGCCGCAGCGCCACACGTGGTATACAACCATCAGGAACTTCATTCATGCTTACTCCTCATTCCACCCAATGGCTAGCGGCGATTCTTAATGTCAGTGTCTTGTATATTCGTTGGTTAACTATATGATAGGAGTGCCTCGTTGGTCTAGCGGTAGCGTGTTCACCCGCAGAGAACGAGGTCCTGGGTTCAAATCCCGGGTCGGGCCATAAAGTGATTTTGAGATTTTTCTATAAAAGAAAAGAAAAACTTCTCAGCATCAGCCCGAAGTCTGGGAGTTGGCGGTATTATACCCCCGTGCCTCGGAGAGCACGTAAAGCCGTCGGTCCTGTACCTGACCTCTTTCCGGTCGTGTCGCCTAGGCCGTCCCATCGGATCATGAGAGTGATGGAATAGAAAGTGCTCCTGTGTTAGCGCACACACTTGAGCCTTAATATGTCCCGCGCAGATGGCTAATCTCTGTTGAGACTGGCCGCCGTGGCCGAAATTCGGCTAGGAGGACATTATAAGGCGTGCTGACTGCTCCGAGATAGATTGTCCCCTAATTCACTCCAGCAGCGAACTTCAGCCGCTTGGTCATAATAACATCCATCAATTAACTTAACATAGTTTAATTGGGAACATTTTATGAATACATACATACCTACATAGACTCACGCCCGTTTCCCAGAGGGGTAGGCAGAGACAACGGACTTCCATTTCTCACGATCCTTGCATACCTCTTTCGCTTCGTTTACTGACATTATATTCTTCATACATGGTCGCCGGTTTAGGGTACTTCTGACCTGACCTTTCTTAAGTACGTCTACGATTTGATCAGAGAATGTTCTACGAGGTCTTCCCCTTCCGGTTGTACCATTCATACAGGTCAGGTATACTTCTTTTGTCAATCTTCTTTCGTTCATCCTTTCTAAATGGCCAATCCATCTCAGCATACCTTTTTCAATCTGGAAGGATGTAGTCCTCTTTCACACCACAACGCTCTCTTACATCAGTATTTTGAATTCTGTCTCTCAAAGTCACACCACACATATTTATATTTTATATTTTGACTGAATTATATGAAATAAAATATTCTGTTACTTTGAAATTATGTGTTACTAATGACAGATTATTGTTATTAAATGTATCCTTAACTTTCGTAAATAATCCTATTAATATTATAAACGCGAAAGTTTGTAAGTATGGATGGAGAGATGGATGTTTGTTACCCTTTCACGTAAAAACTACTAAATGGGTTTCAATGAAACTTTACAATAATATAGCTTATACATCAGAATAACACATAAGCTACAATTTATAAAGTATCGTGTGAATTGTCCGAAATATGACGATAAGTATCAAGTAAGCAGGACAAAAACTACCAACTGCGAGCTATTCCGGCGTGCACTGCCAAAACCGCTACAGGTACACATCCTACTAATATTATAAATGCGAAAGTTTGTGAGAATAGATGTATGGATGTATTTTTGTTACTCTTTTACGCCAAAACTACTTTAGCGCGGGTAAAACCGCGGGCACAGCTAGTGTTAAATTCGTACGGGTACGGCGAAGCATGCTGAACATTTGTAAGCAACACCATCAATTGTACAGACGTCAGCACATCAAGCTACCCCAATCTATCAAATTTCCCCGATTTAAAGTGAACCTTATACTTACGTGATAAAGTTGAAAATCTATAAAAGAAATTTGACAGATTGGGGTAGCTTGATGTGCTGGCGTCTGTATACCATGTTTCGAAGTAAATAAATAAATATATTCATTATTATTATGATATGTTAAAATTAACATACAGTTATTGTGAAGTCATACTAAGTTTTTGGTATGCAATATATTTATCACAGTTCCTTAGTATAATTTATTTATTGCACTCCTGCTACTGTTTACTTTACATTCAGTTCCTTTCCATCCAAAGGTTGTCTGGAAGAGATCGCTTAATTATTTATTTTTTTATTTGGGAAAATTACAGTGTCAATTATCTAAGGTAGTCTAAAATAAGGATAACTTAGGACTATTTAACATTTTCCACATATATGAACTGAAAATGAAAAGACTATATAACTTGAAATGTATAAAATTATACAATTACAAAATTATTATAAAAAAAGAAAGAAGATCGTTAAGAAAAAATGATATTATGTTTGTTTAGAATTTAGAATTAGAACCAAACCAGTTTATGCAAATAATAGATTTAAGTTTTTTAGATGTAGTGTTAAATAGATCAAATTCCGGAAAACGTCCAGGTGGTTACAATAATTAGCAGATCTACTGAACAAAGAACTTTGTCTATAATTCGTAGAACTGAAACCGCCCATTGTACCTACATTATGTTCTTTATATTCAATGTATTTTCTTTCTGTTTGAGTGTGTACAATAAAGAGTATTCTATCTATCTATCATCTCCAGGGGATTGGCAGTAGTGGCGGTCTGCCTGCTGGCGTGCGCGCTGGCGTCTGCGCAGATCACGTTCAGTCGCGACTGGACAGGCGGCAAGCGGGCAGCTCCCCAGCTCGCGCTAGACTGCTCACAGTTCACAAGACTCTGCAGACATTTTGTAGTAAGTTGATTGCTTTACTTATACACCTCTACGGTACCGGTCACCATAGCCTAGTTGGTAGTGCTCCTGCCTACGAAGCTGGTGGTCCTGGGTTCGAATCCCGGTAAGTGCAAATATTTGTGTGATGAGCACGAACATTTGTTTCTGAGTCATGGATGTTTTCTATGTATATAAGTATTTATCTATCTATATAAGTATGTATATCGTCACCTGGTACCCATAGTACAAGCTTTGCTTAGTTTGGGGCTAGGATGATCTGTGTGACATTGTCCCCTGATATTATTATTATTACCTCTATAATAATAATAATGTCCTCCCGGTTGAATTTCGGCCACAGCGGCCATTCGTTTTTTTATGTATGAGGGCAACAAACGAGCAAGCGGGTCACCTCATGGTAAGTGATCACCGCCGCCCATGGACACTCGCAACACCAAGGAGTCACGGGTGCGTAGCCGGCCTTGAAAAGAGTCCGCAATCAATTGTTGATGACCCGTCCCACCGCCACCCCTATGAGCTCTGACAACCTTACGTTTTTATGTTGTGTTTCTGAGTGTGAACTCAGAAACACAACATAAAAATATTAATGTTATTATTAAGGAATGTCTTCTGTAAGGTACTTCTCCAGTCGGGATGCTTTTTGAGCGAATGAACGCTTTGCCCTATCTACTGTCCTATTAAAATGGAGACTAGCCAACTGCGCAGGACACATTATAGTGCACAAGTGTGTGCGCAAATACAGGGGCACATTACATTCCATCACTCTCATGATCCGGTGGGACGACTACCGACACGACCGGACTGGACATCATACCAGATACCTATGTGTTGCGAGGGAATTGTAATCTTTCAATTTACTGTAAGGGACATTATTCACATACGGCCATCTGATTACAAACTGAGCAGAGTTTAAACCAGACAACTGATTATATGATTACTACGTACACTACTTTTCTTTTGTAAATACATACTTATACAGATAATTACACCCAGTCTCAGGACAAATAGACATGTTCATGCACACAAATATCTACCCTCAGTGGGAATCGAACCCACGATCTGGCTGCAGCATGAAAAGCTACTCTACTTTATCTACCATACAGGCCAACCAACCAGCAGTTAATTTTTTTGCGGAGTTGTAATGGAGGTATATTACCGTCATAATCATATATCTCTGCATCACCCAAAGGTCGACTGGCAGAGAATGCATTTGGCATCAATGCGGCCTTTGTACAGTTTTGTGGACTAAGCATAAATAAAATCAAATAAAAATAAATCATAGAATAACAATAACGCGCAAGCAGTGATACTTGACGAAGACTCAGCCGTACGGCCGCTTTTGCTTCATTTTACTATAAAGTGATTGTTATTGTTTATTTAAGTAACACGACGAATCCGAGAACAAGTGAGATATGGCAGCTTTTTTATAAATAGATAAAAATAACATTAATATTACTCATAAATTAAATTTTTTCACATCCACTTACACCTTCGCATCCGCCTCCGTTAACCTCCGCTTCGGAGGAGGCAAAATTCGTATACTTCGAATCCGCCTCCTCCCGCTAAGAAGGCCTCTGTGACAACCCTAATAATAGGTCTTTACCTATGAAATTGCCGTTTTGTATGAAAAAATTTAAACGAATTTTTTTCATGAATTTTTTTATTTGTATTAATCGAAGTAATCACCCATGCAATCAATGCATCTTTGCCATGGCAGTGGCAGTTTATTGATGCCCTTCTTAAAGAAATCAGCTGGACGGGAGGCAACAAATTCTTCAAAGGCATTTTGTACTGCCTCTCGGGTATTGAATTTTTTTCCCGCCAAGAAGTTATCCAAATTCTGGAAAAAGTAGTAGTCTGTAGGCGCAAGGTCTGGTGAGTAGGGCGGATGACGGAGAGCTTCCAACCCCAGTTCTTGCAACTTGGAGACCGTCTGCTGTGCAGTATGAGGTCGCGCGTTGTCGTGCAGGAGCAGCGGAGACGAGCGATTGACCAATGCTGGTTGGAGATGCGCCAGCTTCTCCATCATTGTGCTCAGTTCTTCACAGTACACATCTGCAGTAATGCTCACCCCGTTTGGTAAGAAGCTGTGATGAATCACACCGGCGCTAGACCACCAAACAGTGACCATCACTTTTCTAGGGGTAAGTTTTCGTTTAGGGCATTGTTTAGGTGCTGAACCAGGATCCAACCAACTTGCTGAGCGCTTGCGGTTATCAAACAGAATCCATTTTTCATCGCAGGTAACAATGCGGTTCAAAATTCCTTCATTTGTGTGTCTGTTGAGCAGTGCAAGGCACGTCTCGACGCGTACTTCGCGCTGGCGATCATTGAGTTCGTGGGGCACCCATTTGTCAAGCTTTTTTACCTTGCCAATTTGACGCAAATGGACCAATATTGTTTTGACGCTAACGTCGAAAGCTGCTGCTAATTCAGCCGTAGATTGTGTATCATCAGCTTCCACAAGCGCCTTTAATTCGTCATTGTCGACCAAAGTCTTCGGACGACCGCGAGGTTCATTTTTCAGGTCGAAATTTCCAGAACGGAAGCGAGCAAACCAATAACAGGTGGTGCGTTGGTTTGTAGTGTTAGCTCCGTAAACGTCGTTGATGTTGCGTGCCGCTTGTGCCGCGTTGCTGCCACGACGGTACTCATATTCCATAATTACTCGAATTTTTAACGTATCCATGATGACGAAAAAGATTGAAATGCGATGAAAATGTAACACTAATCAATAAAGAAATGACTACTTTTGGAAAAAAGAATCCATGTTTTTAAAATAAAATTAATTTGAAATTAGAATTCTTAGCCAAACAAAAATTATTTTGATTTGAAATGGCCAGTACTGCAGAACGGCAATTTCATAGGTAAAGACCTAATATAATAATGTTTTATGAGTATTCGATTGAGTGGTCGCAGGATGCTTGCACCACATCCTGATGTACCTATATCATGATCCTCCGATATTGCCTTTGTCCGATATTGAACAGTCGCATTACGCTTCCCCCTCATTATGATAACTGGATATCTAACGGTCATAAAACTCAGCTTTCGGTGTTTTATAGACTGTTTGACTTCTAATCTGATAAGTATAATAGCGGCTTTGCAGACATTTGATAACATAATGTTGTTATATTCGTCTGCGTATGCCACATAAGCCCAGCGGTGACGTGTAGGTAAAGAGGTTGTATCAATTCCCGGGACTTGCAACAAACTGTTTTTAGGAAAGGTAACATTTCTGTGCATAGGAAAATATTTAAAGGCATGACTTGGGTATCTATCTACCCATGCTAAGACAATGAATATATCTTGGATGGTGATCTATCTGCAAGTATGGCACTGAGATTGGTGTATGATATTCACCCGCAAAAGAAAACATAGCAATACGTGTAATTGTGGTGTCGAAGATCAATTGAAGGCGCTGATATTGTGCATTGGTGTTATATATTATCGTAAAGAACGATCTTTCCGATAATATTTATCTTACAATCGATGTAATAATGAGAAGAAACAGGCCTATGGTTTGCTTAAAAACGTGGTAGGTACATACAGATGGTTAAAGTTTCAGGTTCACACATTTTGTCTACAGAGACGTAAGATTTTTTTTACACGTATACTTTATAACTATCTAATTAATTGTTGTAATATAATCTCATCATCATCATCATCCTATCAGCCGAAAGACGTCCACTGCTGGACAAAATATAATCTAATTAATAATAATAAATAAGAACATCATAGTATTATAAAAATTAAATAATCAATAATCGGAATAAGTCAATAATTTATAATCATGAATTCACTTCTTATGGTCGATGAATTCAGTAAGGTTGTAGAAGACCTTATCTATAAGCACTTTTTAATAACAAAATATGGATGCAAATCTGAATCGGGTTTGCTTGTTATTTTAATTAGATAAAACTAATTGATTCTAACCATGATGCTAATCGTATTATTTTTATTGGTGGCAGCACGAGTTGAAGCAGGCGCTTACTTCCGAGATGGCGGCCAAGCACCACCACGACCTGGACAAGCCTCCCCTCTACGACGAAGAGTAATCCCCCCGTTCTTCTATAACACAAGATAATCACCACGGCTTTAATTTCACTGTTGATTCGTACCTTCCATCTTATAAAATTGAAAAAAATAAACACAGGAACATCGGAGTCTTTATTTAGCTACTTCTATTTTTAAAAAGAGAAAAAATGATTTTGTGTTGACTGTGATACGAGAAGAGTAATACCTACCACAATAAACATTGCTTGTTTCGCTCGCGTCACGAATCCATCCTCCATACATACCCAATAAACATTTCTTTCTCTTTTTCGTATGATCACCCTCCCACTCCCACTTTATTTGAAATCTTATTATAACCGGAGTTTGGTTCGCACGCATGAAATATTTACCCCGGATCATAATTCTTAGTTAACGTAAAATTGATTGATTGTCTCAGGGCTAACGACAGAATGGTAAAATGTTTCGCAATATTAACGGTGAAGAGACGATATGTAATAACTGCTTTGAATAAAAAATTGAGCTTTAAGGGCATTACATAGGTTGAGTATGTCTAAATACATTTTTCTTTGGACTTTTTTTGCGTCGGTAACATAAATGAAAAATTTCCCATTACAAAAATTGTGTCATAAATTTGCACGGATTTTGATAGTTTTAATTTTTTTTTTACCTAAACATTTAGCCTAAAATTGTAGCCCAATTTTGTGTTGCTTTTTTCTTCCAGCATATATCCATTTTGTTTAAATGCTCGAAAAAAGAAATATATATTTTTTACACATTAGCCTATTGAATGCCCTTAAAGTAACTGATCCAATAATATTCTATGTTAACTTTTCATCTGGAACAACATGTATCGTAATAGGTAGTCTTGTGAATTTCATCAAAATTGTTGAATACATACTACATAATGCCACAATACACAAGCCTAAGAAACAATATTATAATAATAAACATGCAATTTGAAACCGATGCAATACAGTTTCCTACAAAAACATAAATCGATTTTTCTTTTGATATGATATGAATCAATTCGCAAGTATCGAGTGGCTATTCCGATTGCTACGAGAATCGTGTAAACTCCGCCACTGCAAACTACACATAATCTAGTCACTATGCTTTACTATAACGTATATATGTATATGTAGGTGTAGGTAGGACTATAAATGTAACGTAGTAGGTATAGCTGTAGGTATCCAATGTGAATTAAATGCATGACAACATAACATTGAACGATATTTTCATAGATTTAACTTATTGTATCTACAACTGGAATGTATTATAATAAAGGATATTGAAGTCTTTTGTTATTTTCTTTTATTTTTAACTTCAAACTATCTCTACATATCGCGTATCCTTCAAACCTTGCGCTAAACAAAATCAAACTTAATTCCAATGTGTGCGTTACGATTGCTTCGCCAAAGAATCCAAACAGAAAAAGAAATGGCAAATATTTTGTCGATTTTTGTCGAAATCGAAGGGATTAAACCAAAAATTTGTCGAAGCTGGATTAAGGAAGTGATAGGTTTTGTTGGCAGCGCGAACGTAACGTGGAGGAATGCGCGGCCATGGACATCTAGACAACTATTTGTGATGATCTAGATCCAATTCTTTGTGTTAATTGAACACTGGATTTGTCAACAATTGTAAGAAGTATAAACTCATCAATAGTTAACGAAATATTCACCTTGAAAGTTATGGCCGCGCAATCGTGGACTTGAAACAAATTCTTTTTTTCTTTGGGTAACGTGGCGGAGTAATCGTAACGCAGACAATTTCAATCTGCCCGTAAGTTAGAATTGTCGGAGATTCCAATCTTAAGTCGTCAGACCAGCGGAGAGACTTTGTCTCTCTCTACGTGTTCTACAGTCTCTTTCACGGAGAATGCTCCGAGGAACTGTATGAGCTGGTGCCATCGTCCCCTTTTTATCATTAGACCACGACGCGCAGTAGAGTTCATCCATACCACCTGGACGCGATCTCGTCAAGCCCGGTTCGCTTCCAGCGTTCATACATCCCACATACGTGCAGGCTCTGGAATGAATAACCTGTTGCGGGATTTCTTCAGCGCTACGACATGTCCTTCTTTAAACGAGGTTTAAAAGAATACTAATATCACGGTATGCATTGCCCCCTGGCATTGCGAAGTCCATGAGTAGCGGTTTACCATTTTCCATCAGATGGACCGCTCGGTCGACTGAGTGGAAAAGAAAAAAAAAAAAACCAGTCTCATACTAGAAATTGAAGTTCAACATTCGATACCTGGCCGACGAAACAGTACATCCCTTAACTATCGTCGTCGTCGGTCGAATTAACTATTGATCTCTTTATTTACCAGTCAATAGTGCTCAGATAGACCCTGAGAGGTCTTCGTGGTACTAATTTGAAAGTTCTCTATGTATATGTCGCAGGGACATGATAAAAACAGGGATTTGGCCAAATCCCTAAGGGATTTGATCAAATCACGGAGGATGTTAAAATATCAACACGATTTTATCATTTCCCTAAGCAAATCTGGTGATTTGACAAATCCCACTAAAGAAATCTAGTGATTTGAACAAATCCCAAAATTGGTTCAGTGAAATGACAAAAATAACTTTTCTGTGGTATTTTAAACGTTTATTTTGTATGATTACCTACATAATTATAATAATCAGGTGTAGTACAATGCAATATTGATCTCAAAAATCACCACTAGAACATAATTATTTGACGTGAATTACTTATATAGAAAATTATTTCTCTTCGTGCAATTTCACGGAAACTCAGCTTAGTCGATGGAACTGCATCTGTTAAAGTAACTGTAGACAATTGAAGAGCATTTCTAGGAAGCCAATCTTATATGATGCCAACTGAAGTACCAATTTGAAATAAATTGTTTTTCGTATCTAATACAATGCCTGTAATACTATTTGCATCAAGTGGACCTATGTCTTTTGGTACATCACCTAAAACGGTGGAACTTAGTTGGTTCCACCGTTTACCATCCTTGAATTTCTTCGAAGAAGTTTCTTTCATTTTATCAGCAGATCTTTTTAAATTTTCTGAAGCATCTTCCCTTTGCTTTTTAATGTTCTAGAAGAAGTTATAGAAATCCCGAACCATTCTTCTTCGCTTTTATTATTATATTATCATTTCACTGAATCAATTTAGGTTTTTAACAAATCACCAGATTTGCTTAGGGAAATAATAAAATCGTGTTGTTATTTTAACATCCTCCGCGATTTGATCAAATCTCTTAGGGATTTGGCCAAATCCCTGTTTTCATCATATCCCTGAGACATATTATATGTGCATCCTTAGGCGATAAACGATTGATTTGTTTCTGCCAATCACCAGCCGTTCGGTTTTTGCGTTTTGTAGTCGCAGTTATAACCTAACCTACTTTTGTGGTCTGATGCCTAAAACCGGGACCGACAGCTTAATAAGGTCTCCGAGAGACGCTCAGACATTAAAAACCACTTTGGCGGTCACGCATCTATAGACTAACCGCGAGCCTAGTTGCTTAACCGTGCCAATCACTTACGGATCGTGACAGCATCTGGCTAAGATATACTATTGTTTTTCAAAATTAGAAGAGAAGAATGCTCTAAAATACATACTCATATACATATAAAAATATAATATAATTACACTCAGACACAGGAGAAACAGACATGTTCATGCACATAAATATCTGTCCTGGGTGGAAATATAACGCACGACCTGCGGCGAGAAAGTTGGTATTTACCAACCACGCCAACCGGGCTGTCATTCCACATAATACCCGTAATTTTATGTTTTGCTTCACCACTTTCATTTCCAATTTGCCTAACTGACCAAAGCAATATCAAATAAGTCTTAAATTCAAATCGCCATTAGCAGGTGCTAAGTTATATATCGCTGTGAGAAAAACTGACAGACACTAAAAGAGGTTTTACCAATTCAATATATAACACTAAAAACAATTCACCTATAAATTAAAGGTCAAAAGAAAAACGAATAAAACAAAAGATTATGACTAATATTATATTACCGCAATAAATTGATTTTATTTACACGTAAACTATAACATTACATACTAGACACACCATGTATTGCAAAATCAATTGATTCCATTAATTACTCACGGTTACAACTAATTACGAAACACGATTAATACATATTACATTAAAACAACATCATTGATACAATAATTATAATCATTAAAGTAAAATTTAAACCATATATTTATTTTATTAAAAAATCGGAACGCATACGTAACATATGACGTCATCAAGGCGGCAACCTATTGGTAGAATTAGCAAGAGTATACAAATAATGAAAAGTATGAACGAACTCGACGAAGAATTTTGATTGGCTAAAGTTATCACGCTATCACGGCAGTAGCCAATCATAGCGCTGCATGCCTGCCGAGAGCACATACTCGTTCTAATACCATCTATTAGTACGAATTAGAATCATTTCAAACGTTTCCTTTTTCTCTGTCTGGCCCAGGTCAATTCAGCTCTAAATAGCGCAGTTGGCAGACTCAGTTCCCTCATCCAAACCTACTTTTGGCTATTGGTTTCCGCACTTAGCCTCCTGATTGGGCCATTGTATGTAGCTACTCGAATTCGCAATTTCCTACTACCTGCTTAAAGATTGCAAAACAACCTCTAACTATTCCACAATAATCAATATACTATTTAAAATCACTCGTACTAAAACGTCATCAAAGATAGAACTCAAAATTAAAAAAATATTTTTTGCACAATTTTAAGTACTTTTGAAATTGGTAATTTATGATTTATGTACGCACGGCTACACATCAAGCTAAACATTTCCAGTATAAACTGATTCCGCATTGTATAAGATTTCCATACAATGAGAGGTCAGCTTATAGTGGAAATGTATAGCTTGTGTCACCATGTGTACCAGCAATAAATTCGCACTAAATAATTGTAATCATGGTAACTCGAATGATTTTTTTTTTTTAAATTCAGTACACCAAATTTATTTTATTAAAACTCTAAAATTGCAAGTATATTATCTAAAAGGTGGATTAAAATGACTTACTTCTAAAATACATTGCATACATTTTGCTTCGTTTAGTAAATTATATAAAGATAATACAATATTTTTTTATGTTTATAGTAATTGGAACTAATTAAATATTGATATAATTAAATTGGAATTCTACTGAGTGTTAGGTTATTAAAATATGTCTGTCTTTTTTACAATTCATTAATATAAATTATTACAAAATTGAGCATAGTTTGTCAATGTTAAAAAAAATGGAGACCGTAGCAATCATATAGTACACATGGCTACATATCAAGCTATACATTTCCAATACAAGCTGACCTCTCATTATATGGAAATCCTATACAACGCGAGTTCAGCTTATACTGGAAATGTATAGCTTGATGTGTAACCGTGTGTACATTTATCGAATTACATGCATTAAATTGGAATTCAACATTTAATAGATTTACCTTAATTCAGTATGTAAATTGTAACTTATAGTAGATTTTCCAAATTAAATCCATTTTGTGTGACTGTTGTTTTGTGTGAATGACTGTAAGTTAGCTGTCTATATTGTATTCAATGATTAAGTTAGGACTTTGTCAGTCCCCTAATTTACCAATTATCTTAAAATCTGTCAAGAAACTTATAACCAGTATAAGAAGTAATTGGGATTCTGAAAAGCACAGGGAATAAACTCCGTATCAGATTCTTATATAATTAAATTTAAAGCTATGTTCAGTCGAACTAAAATAAACCAACGCCTTAACCTAATACTAAAATTATCATGATGATGATTTTTTCAGTAACTATTGACTACATTTGGGAAACATTTTTTCGCAGTAGGTTTTTGAATGGCATATTATTCAATTTCGTGCTACTTTGAGGAAATATTGGTCCTACCATTACAATACTGCATTCTTGGAAAGCGGATATGTAAACATGTATAAGTAATAAATTTAAAGCATTCATGTAACATAATTGTATTGTTGCTATTTTATTTTGTACACAGCCATTCCGTCTTTTATCTGTTTGATTAATTTAAGAGTATAGTGTAAAAAACATTGGAAGCGTTACCCAGATAATGCAGGTTCAAATACTGTAGGTGGTATAAAAATATTATATTCTGCTAAGAATTATATTGGATCATTGCAAAAAAGTTAATATTTTAAAATGTCTAGGCATAGTTGTGTCTAGAAAAATAGATAATCTACAGGGTTGTTAATATAGAAATAAGCCTATTGTGTTTCGTAATACAAAAAGTCCTCACAGCGTAACTATAATACGCCTTATAAAATGTTTGGTGTATGGTTTACACCATAGAGATACAGAAAAGTTTAAACACAAAGTACAGCTGATAATATGAATGTCTAAATACTAAAAGGTCAAAGGTCACTTTTTTACCCAAAATACTTTTTAATGTCTTGGCAACAAAGACTTACATTGTTTTCTGCCAAAGGGATTTATAGCTTGCTATATAGATTAACTCTTTATTGTACACCAATATTTAAATCATACAGTATCGTCTGTAACAGACGCAAAGGCCATATATACAGTACAGGGGCATATAATTAAAAAGTATACAATTGGTGGTCTTATCATTAAAATGTGATCTCTTCCAGACAACCATAGAATAGAAAATAATAGGAATTATTTAAGAGGGCAGTTGTCGGTATACATAAACTTTGTTAACAGTACCCATTGGTACTCAGTACAAGAGTCTACTATACACACATACATACATACTTATAATAGATAGATACTTACATATTACAATATTACCAACTTGTTCTTTCAATGTATTCTATAGTGATAGGTAGTAATCCTTATACTCTATAACTTAATATTAAAACCAAAGTTGAGATAGTTAAAGTTTAAGAATTTTATGTTTTTATTTTGTTTACTCTAAAATTTTTTGTCTACTGCTGTGTGGTGACGGCGACAAATATCAGAATCAGAATATCATCACCCCATCTCATCCCGTGGGGGGCGTAGAAGTCGGCCCGAGGGAATATCTACCTGAGGAAGGGCAGCAGCTTCCTTCTGATTACTATGACCATCTTACTGCGATCGCCAACCCGTCTGCCAAGCGTGGCGATTATGGCATATCCCCCCGAGACGATTCTTGAGGGAGGCTTGTCCAGCAGTGGACTTATTTAGCTGTAATGATGATGATGATGAAAATTTTATTGTCATTTTATGAGTGACAAGACCCTTTTAGTATTTAGTCATTCATATACTGATATAATGTATAACCTATGACAGTGTTGACATCTAACACTGGATGTTATCCCGCATATATACTATGCACGTGTGGCGCAGCGGTTAAGATAGTCGCCTCGCCACTTCCTATCCCGGGTTCGATTCCCGCATAGACAACTATTAGTGTGACCCATAAATATTTGTTCCGAGTCCGGATGTACTTTGTGTAAATTATATGTTTTTAAAGTACCCCACGTCACAAGCATTCTATATCTAGTGCGGGCGTTGTCTTTTTAAACAACAAAAATGACAATGTCATCATTTAGAAAAGAAGGGACCATCTGTTCCATCTGTTGGTGCTAGTTTTATTTCTCGTTGAAATCATATTAAAATTCTCATTGAATTTTTTTTAAACATTGTTGTGGAAAATATTGGTAGCTGCAGATCTATTTACAGTTTTTTGGTTAATTAGTATTTTGCTTTTTAAAAGGCAACGCCCGCAGTTGGGAAAGACATAATTGTTTCGCGTAATTTTTTTGGTTGTTGTAAATTGCCATATTGTAGTTTTGAATACAATAGTTTTTAACCATTAAAGTCAGCGTTTTTAATAAACCATTAAAACCAATAAGGAGCTCGCAACTCGCTACAATTGTATTAAAATACAATTGTGTAAAATGGTCGTCAATTAATGGCAACGAAATATTAAAGTATTTAGAACTTAATCTTCATCAGTCCCACAACATCTGGCATACTCCAGCGCTTTATTCAAACAATCGAGCCATATATCCCTATCCTTAGGCGTGTCGGCGGCCAGCAGGTGCCTCCGGACGACGGAGCCGTCGGGCCGCTTGACGTACACCAGGGAGCCGGAGTCGGGCACGATGAGGCCGGCGGGGATGGACGACTCCAGCAGGATGGTGTTGGGGCGGGCGCACAGGTCGCGCGGCGCACGGATCACCTTCTCGGAGACTACTGTCGTCAAGTCTATGTCGCCGATAGGCATCTGAAAGGGATAAAGATACGAGTGAATTATAATAGGCTGAGAGGCATTACAAAGTTATAAGTAACTCCTTATACAATAAAGTTAAGAAAATCCTACTTTTTTACCATATAAATAATCACAGCTTTAAAACCAAACTTAAGACATGGGTCCTAACCCGAAACTACTAGCAAACAGAAGATCTTCTAAATTTAATTTAACAATCCCCAACATCGCACACAAATTAACACAACTTGCACAGTCTTCTAGATTGTCTCAGCTGAATCTGAATCTCAACAGGGGCTCTACCGGCTGAGTCGCCGAACATCGATTTCTTTAATGGCGTTCAAATAAATAAAGGTTAGAAATGACTTAATCAATCGTTAAATCGGCTTCCATGAGCATATGTGACGTCGTAAATGGTCCGAAAGCGACTGTCAACGTCGAAGCCGATTTAACGATTGATTAAGTCATTGTTAAGCTTTATTTATTTGAACGCCATTTAAGAAATCGATGTTCGGCGCCTTAGCCGGTAGAGGCCCTGATCCCGAAATAAGGGGGTTTGCCTAGTTTAGCAATCAGATGGTTATTGTTATGTACTGCTCTACCATTACATATTTGTACTTCATGCCTTGTCGTGTTGGGGCGAGCCCCTATCTGCTCGTAACACAGGTTAATTCCTAGCACGGGAGCAAAGTGTTTGTTCCCTCTGACTAACGGTTGTACCCCTATGCAGTAGAAAGTAATTTATATGCACGGTAGGGTAAAAAAAAATGACGATTCCACATAAATGTATTTTTTTACAGAATAAATGATTTTGATACAGTATAGACACTTTTAATTGCAAATAATGAATTATTATTATTAATATAAACGTTGCTTCAGGAGAAATCTTTATTTATACAGGTTACTTGTAAAACATCAACCACCTCGCAGGACTAGATTGCTAACATCGTAAGCAACAACTTTTGTTCTACGAGTTTAATCATAACTCCATACATTTATTTTACACGGACGACTAGCTAATTAATTTAACGCATTTAGATATATTAACTTCTAATTAAATGTTAAAATTATCCTGATCATTTTGATAAAGGGATTACTATTCTGTTTTAACAGTGTTTCTCAGTAGCTGCAACATCATACGCTGCAAGATAGAGTAAAAAAAATAACAATAAAAAGAAAGAATTCATACTTTTTTTTAGCAGTGTTTGTTGTTGTTACAAATCAGTAAAGTAAAAAAAAATAACAATAAAAAAAGGATTCATACTTTTTTTTGCAGTGTTTGTTGTTGTTACAAATCGGTAGAGTAAAAAAAATAACAATAAAAATAAAGGATTCATACTTTTTTTTAGCATTGTTTGTTGTTGTTACAAATCAGTAGAGTAAAAAAGATAACAATAAAAAAAAAGGATTCATACTTTTTTTTGCAGTGTTTGTTGTTGTTACAAATCAGTAGAGTAAAAAAAAATAACAATAAAAAAAAAAGGATTTACACTTTTTTTTAGCAGTATTTGTTGTTGTTGCAAAATTCTTGCTGTATAAAATAATAGGTCTTTACCTATGAAATTGCCGTTTTGTATGAAAAAATTTAAACGAATTTTTTTCATGAATTTTTTTATTTGTATTAATCGAAGTAATCACCCATGCAATCAATGCATCTTTGCCATCGCAGTGGCAGTTTATTGATGCCCTTCTTAAAGAAATCAGCTAGACGGGAGGCAACAAATTCTTCAAAGGCATTTTGTACTGCCTCTCGGGTATTGATTTTTTTTCCCGCCAAGAAGTTATCCAAATTCTGGAAAAAGTAGTAGTCTGTAGGCGCAAGGTCTGGTGAGTAGGGCGGATGACGGAGAGCTTCCAACCCCAGTTCTTGCAACTTGGAGACCGTCTGCTGTGCAGTATGAGGTCGCGCGTTGTCGTGCAGGAGCAGCGGAGACGAGCGATTGACCAATGCTGGTTGGAGATGCGCCAGCTTCTCCATCATTGTGCTCAGTTCTTCACAGTACACATCTGCAGTAATGCTCACCCCGTTTGGTAAGAAGCTGTGATGAATCACACCGGCGCTAGACCACCAAACAGTGACCATCACTTTTCTAGGGGTAAGTTTTCGTTTAGGGCATTGTTTAGGTGCTGAACCAGGATCCAACCAACTTGCTGAGCGCTTGCGGTTATCAAACAGAATCCATTTTTCATCGCAGGTAACAATGCGGTTCAAAATTCCTTCATTTGTGTGTCTGTTGAGCAGTGCAAGGCACGTCTCGACGCGTACTTCGCGCTGGCGATCATTGAGTTCGTGGGGCACCCATTTGTCAAGCTTTTTTACCTTGCCAATTTGACGCAAATGGACCAATATTGTTTTGACGCTAACGTCGAAAGCTGCTGCTAATTCAGCCGTAGATTGTGTATCATCAGCTTCCACAAGCGCCTTTAATTCGTCATTGTCGACCAAAGTCTTCGGACGACCGCGAGGTTCATTTTTCAGGTCGAAATTTCCAGAACGGAAGCGAGCAAACCAATAACAGGTGGTGCGTTGGTTTGTAGTGTTAGCTCCGTAAACGTCGTTGATGTTGCGTGCCGCTTGTGCCGCGTTGCTGCCACGACGGTACTCATATTCCATAATTACTCGAATTTTTAACGTATCCATGATGACGAAAAAGATTGAAATGCGATGAAAATGTAACACTAATCAATAAAGAAATGACTACTTTTGGAAAAAAGAATCCATGTTTTTAAAATAAAATTAATTTTAAATTAGAATTCTTAGCCAAACAAAAATTATTTTGATTTGAAATGGCCAGTACTGCAGAACGGCAATTTCATAGGTAAAGACCTAATATATTATGACTATTACTATTTTCAACCACACAATATTAGTAATAAGCTCAAAATCTCGGGTCAGTCTGAAGCTTTGAAAGAATTTAATGTAAGCCGCAGAAGACCTCTCCGGTTGGATCCCTAGCTAGTTCAAACAGATCAGCTTGTTGGAGTACACACTTGTGCACTATGTTACGTACCTTCTTGTGCACATCGTCCGGGTACTTCCAGTAGGCCAGGCGAGGCGGGTGCAGGCGGAACCAGCGGCGGTGCCACGCGCCCAGCCCCGACACGTCGTCGAACGCGGTGAGGAAGGCGCCGTGCGGGGCGGGCGCGGCCAGGCGCAGGCGCGCCTTGATTGCCACGCTCACCGCGCCCTCCAGCGGACTGCCGCCGGGGACCTGCAGGGGACAATAGTACAATAATAATATCTTGGGACATTATTTACACACGGACATCTGATCCCAAACTAAGCAGAGCTTGTACTATCGAAACCAGATTACTGATATACTACATGTATACTACTTTTCTTTTATAAATACATACTTTTATAGATAATTACACCCAGACTCAGGACAAACAAGACATGTTCATGCATACAAATATTTTTCCTGGGTGGGAATCGAACCCACTACCTCCGGCGTGAAAAGCAAGCATATGCCAACCACGCCAACAGGCCCAACAAACTATATATATACACTGGCGCGATTGCGTCTATTCTTGCTTGTTTTAATAATCCGGTGAAGCAAAGAACGTCTCCTAGATTGAGCATAAATGTAAAAAAAGAAATTGTTTATTTATATAAGTCTTGTTTTATTTCTATATCATAGCATGGCTCATGCATGATTAATGGCAGTCAACGGTTTGTAAGTGATCGGTGAGATAAAGCAACTCTAGGTGGTCAGTCAATAGATGTGTAAAGTGGTTAATTTCTGAGCGTCTATGTTTTGGAGCGCACGTTAAGCTCTCGGTCCCGGTTGTAGTCATTTGACAACGGTCGATAAGCCATGTCAGTGGCCTACTGGACGACTTGCACAACTCTGACATCAGGATAACCACTGTCCATACGATAAAGAAAGAAAGAATAGCAAAGCAAATGGGTCACCTAATGGTAAGTGATCACCGCCTCGCCGCTAATGCACACTACCACCTAATCCCAAATTAAGCACAGCCTGTACTATGGCTACCAGAGATATGATAAACATATATTGTAAACTAGCTGTGCCCCGCGGTTTTACCCGCGTTAAATTTTATCAAATCATAACTCCTCCCCCGTAGGTGATAGCGTGATAATATATAGCCTATATGTTGACCCGACCTCTTAGTAATATTCATGCTAAATTTGAAGTAAATCCATACAGTAATTTTTGAGTATAGCCCGGACATACATACAGACAAACAGATACACAGACAAAAATTATAAAAACTATATTTTTGACCTCGACATCGATTGTAGATCACGCCCCAAGTATTATTTAAAAGAAATATTCAATGGACAGTTTTGACTTTCCTACGATTTTATTATATGTATAGAGGATAAATTACACCCAGACACAACCAATAACCTTGCACATCGCACAAAGATTTGTCCTGGTTGTGGATCGAACCCACGACCTCTGACTAAGTAGTCAGGGTCACTGACCACTAGACCAACACCAAGGCCAGTCTAAAATGTCGGCATGGCGATATTGATGCTCCGGGTGTTAACAGCGTCCATAGGATATTGTATCCTCTTACTAACATTACACCCACAAGCTTATTTGCTAAGTTGTTTTTATATATTTATATATATATATATATATATATATATGAGGGCCTCAAAGCGGGTCATCTGATGATAAGTGATCACCGCCGCCCATGGACACTCGCAACATCAAGGAGTCGCGAGTGCGTTGTCGGCCTTCAAAAGAGTCCGCGAAACAACTGTTGCTGACCCTCCCACCCCTATGAGTATACAACAAAATGCAATACCTTGTTGAGAGTGAAGTTGTTCCTGTTAGCCTGTTGCAGTGCAAAGATGCAGTACCCGTGCAACGCGAACTGCGGTGAGCGCACTGCACCCGGGCCCGCCGGTGACTGGACTCTGGGAGCTTTCAACTCTGACACTTTGGATTTGGGCGTCAAGAGCTTGGAACTCGACTGGAACATAAACAGTGTCAAATTTATTAACTTAATCTTAAATTTACTTAATTAAATGAAGATTTTTGAAAGGTTGCATGGTTGAATTATAATGCATAGACGTGTGTTTGGAAAATTCTAAGTATCAAATAAAGTGTAGGGTTTTCCAATAAGAGGTTTTATTTTGATATTCAAAGAAAAATGCTATTTTTTTATATTAATGATCGTATGTTTATATCCTTATAGAGATATATGCCGTTAATAGTGTAAAATAACGTGATTTTTGATGATGATTTGATTTTTCGAAAATAAGGTGGAGCAACAGTTACGTACGGTAAATGGATTGCGCTATCGAGAGATGATTAACGATTATTTATGGCCGGAATTGGATGGTATTGATCTGGACAACGTGTACTTTCAACAAGACGGTGCTACGTGCCACACAAGCAACGAAACCATTGATCTTTAACGGGAAAAGTTTTCGGACCATGTTATCTTTCGAAGAGGTGATCACAATTGTCTACCGCTATCTTGTGATTTAACACCTTGCGACTTCTTTCGTTGGGGCCACGTGAAGGTCTACGCCAACAGCCTAGAGTCGATTCAAGCCCTCAAAGATGGAATTTGTGAGGCTATCGAGGTCATAGGGCAGCCACTTTGCGATTTGGTTATGGAAAAGTTCATGAAAAGGATATTATCCTGTAAGCGTGGCCGTGGTGGTCATTTGCCTGTTATTATTTTCCACTATTAACGGCATACCTTCCTCTTTATAATGAAATAAACATCCGATCATTAATATTAAGAAATAGCATTTTTCGTTGAATATCAAAATAACATCTCTTATTGGAAAACCCTGTATAAATTAAAAATATCAGATATACAATTTGGAACTCGACTGGAACATAAACATGGTCAAATTTCTAAGCTATCTTCTAAATTAGATTTTTGAACGATTACGTGCTTGAATTATTATGATGCACAGAAATTTGTTTGGAATATTCTGTACTGAGAATGAATCAAATAAAATAAATGTAAAAATAATATCATATACACACATCAACACAATCTAGGGATATTGAACATTTCATTGATTATCTAGAAAACTATAAACATTTTGTTATGACTGTAAATGGAAGAATTAAAGATAATTTCATGGCCGATATTTAAACATTAACAACACGATGCGATTTTGTTTTTCTAATTAATAAAAGTCTTAAATTAATTAAGCCATAGAAAATTACTGAGTGAACAAAAACATTTTATTCTTATAAAATTATTCAATCGAATTAAATGAATAAAAATCTTACCAAATCTGATAATCAGTAATCG
Organism: Pseudoips prasinana; assembly: GCA_951640165.1. Lineage (NCBI taxonomy): Eukaryota > Metazoa > Arthropoda > Insecta > Lepidoptera > Nolidae > Pseudoips > Pseudoips prasinana. The sequence continues at coordinate 16,735,807 of OX621254.1, forward strand.
GTATTTCCTCCTCTAACATTAATCACACAGCGGCAACGATTTTCCATACTTAAAATTAAGGTGTCAATGTCTTGCTGGGGTATGCAGTCCCAAGTTCTTTTTAAATGTTCGAAAAGTTGTTCTTCTGTTGTCAAGTTGGGCGGAAAATCCCTCAATGCTCTTCGCTGTAACATGTCCCAGGCGTGTTCAATTGGGTTTAAGTCTGGCGACTGTGGAGGCCAATCTAATACCTGAACATCGTGTTCTCGAAGGGCGGCCCTCACCAGCCGCGCTGTATGGGAAGGTGCATTGTCATGCATGAGCTGAAATTCTTGCCCCGTTAGGGCCCTGAGCGGGACAATGACACGTTCTACTACCTCCTCACGGTATCTATGGGCAGTCATGCTGCCCTGAATCCAAATGAGTTGGGTTCGTCCGCCGATTCGTATTCCTGCCCACACCATAATTGTCCCGCCTTGGTAAGAGTGGACCTCCTGTGGATGTCGGAGACGGCTGACCCTGCCTGGAGTTCTCCAAACGCGTGTTCGTCTCGAATCTGGATGAAATCCATAGCGGGACTCATCAGTGAACAGCACCAATGACCATTGTTGATCACTCCATGTCAAATGTTCTTGAGCCCATAAAAGTCGCCTACCGCGATTGCCACGTCGCAGCGCTGGGACTCGTAGCGGTCTGCGAGCATGAAGACCAACTTCATGCAGCCTCCTTCGCACGGTTTGGTCGCTCACCAGCAGCTGCTGACCCTCCTGGAGCCTTTGCACTAGTTGCATCGCTGTGATATTGGGTAGTCTTCTGGCGGTCATTTGGAGAAATCGATCCTGTCTCTGAGTGGTAACACGATATCTACCTGTGTGCCGTTCTGCCACATCTCCAGTAGCGCGATAACGTGACCACAGCCTGGATACCACATTTTGGCTTGTGCCCAGAGACTCAGCAACGACGCGTTGAATAGCACCGTTTTGTAACATGCCAACTGCCCGTAACATTTCATCTCGACTCAAATGATGGCGTGGCATGACGCTAAAAAGCTTACACAACCAATTGAGAAAAGAAAATAAAACAATTTATCAGGTTTTCTTCAATTAACACGCAAAAAAAATGTATAGCAACTTCTTGAAATTAGATACAACTCAAGATTGCGCTGTGCTTTGCGTGTTTTCATTTGTTTCTCATTTTAATTTTTAAATTTTGAATAAAGAATAGACAAGGTTTAAATCTGTAAATAAACTTTTTAAGGAAACTAAATAGGTTTTAAACAATAAAGCCATGTTTGATTTCAAAATAACGTATCCCTAGACTTTGTTGATGTGTGTATATCTTTATCGTATTAAAATAAAACGAAGTTAATGAAGCTTATGCGTTTTCTTTTTGTACCAAAGTAAATTTTTATAAATTTTAAAATACTTCCACCATTTAATCTTACCTGCACGTGGACGAGGGGGCTTCCTAACACAGGCAATGTTATGCCTAAAAGGTATGCCCCCACAAAATTGTAATTAGGTTAAGTTCAGTTAGTGAGAAAATAGAAACTAATATTTATTAATGGAATAAATCGTCAACGAAAAAAATATTTGAAGGTAATTTTTATATATTATATTTGAATTGAATAGAAGAGTGCTAACAAAATGGCAATGCTGTTAAAAGAGTACCAAAAGGATTTGCAATCTGTTGAAACGTTTACCTTTTTATGTGTGATATGATATTTAACATCATGTGGCAACAATTCTTTTGACGCTTGCAACAAATACACTTCAACCGTAACCTGAAAAGAAAAGTTTTTGAATATTATTATTAATATTGTGGGGTCTTAATTAAGAACGGGAAAATCGTACGAGATCGACAGTTTTCGACGTTATTAAAACACCATTTAGAGTCTGGTTTATGTGTAAGGAAATCTGAAATGTAGGGAATTGATAATTTTAATGGTATGGTTCAGTAACAGACTAGATAATATGTAGGTAGGTCTTTTTTTAACCCCCGACACAAAAAGAGGAGTGTTATAAGTTTGACGTCGATGTCTGTCTGTGTGTATATGTGTCTGTCTTTGGCATCATAGCTCTCAAATGGATGGATCGATTTCCATGCGGTTTATTTTTCATTTGATAACCAGTTTCCTTGCGGTGGTTCTTAGCTGTCTGGTTAATATCGGACCTGTACTGTAAGAGTATCAGCTCTTTTCCAAAATTATGTAATTATAGTTGGAGTCATAGTTTCTCACGGTTAGGTTTTTTAAATATATATATCAGAGGGCGGAAAACGGGCAAGTGGGTCACCTGATGGTAAGTGATCACCGCCGCCTAGTGACACTCGCAACACCAGAGGAGTCGCGGGTACATTGCCAGCCTTTAAGAGTCAGCACACAAGTGTTGCTGACCCCCTTCCCCACCCGATGAGCTCTGGCGACCTTACTCACACGCAGAAACCCAACATTAAGTTATTCATATTATTATTAAGGAATGTCTTCGGTAACGTGGAGGTACTTCCCCGAGTGACCGAATGACCGCTGTGCCCTACCTCTCTTAAATTTATCTTTATGACGGTCACCGTAGCCTAGTCGGTAGTGCTCCTGGCTACGAAGCTAGTGGTCCTGGGTTCGAATCCCGGTAATTGCAAATATTTGTGTGATGAGCACGAATATTTGTTTCTGAGAGACATGGATATTTCTATGTATTTAAGTATTTATCTATCTATATAAGTATATATATCGTCGCCTGGTACCCATAGTACAAGCTTTGCTTAGTTTGGGGCTAGGATGATCTGTGTGACCTTGTCCCGAGAGATATTATTATCTTTACCAAGTCGACACCAGACAATGAAATACCAGTATAGTGGTTACCTTAAAATCACTGGCCAGTCCGACCATGTGGATATCATCAGGGAAATGTAGCAGGTTTGTAGTGGGTTGTGTCTGTTGCATGCTGGTGGCAAGCACTCTGTCGCGGCATTTGATGAGGCATACTGCGTGGTGGCCAACTGCTCCATCTGGAAGTTACATAAAATCACATCAGACTAATATTATAAAGGCGACAGTTTGTGAATGTGTATGTATTAAGTATACTATTCATCTATTTCTTTTATTTTGTGTCTACTTCATTCAATTATGAATAATTATTATTGTCGTCGCCTAAGCTACCTGTAGCAGCGCGGAATGGTGGGGCCGTGATCTGCGTCCCCACGCCCGCCCCCGCACCCGCCCCCGCACTAGCCCTCACGTTGCGCCAGCTTTGGTCTCCGCTGCACTTACTTGCCTTCCACGCGAGCCAGGGAACGGGCACGTCTTATTGTTGTAAACTTGACCTACTATTATCAATATACCTATTTTATACAGTCCACTGCTTTTATTGAGAACACCCGTTAGGGCCTAAACAATTATTATTAATAATACCTAGTTTATTTCTTATTACGTACGCAAAATCGCAAGAATGAAGAGATCCACTAAAAAGTAACGTCACCACGTTCCTTTTTAGTGGTTCTCTTCAATCAAACTTAATCACTGACACACACTGACACTGCAGTGATTACCGACTCTTTCACGCAGAAACTACCGGACGGATTTTGATGAAACTTTGTAGTAACATAGCTTAAATATCCGAATAACATATAGGTTATCACACTAATATTATAAAGGCGAAAGTTTGTGAGTGTGTGACTGTGTGAGTGTGTATGTTTGTTACTTCTTCACGTCTAAACGGCTGGAGCGATTTTAATAAAATTTGGTATGGAGTTAGCTAACACCCTGTATTAACACATAGACTCTAATTTATAAAAATGCGGGTAAAACGCGGGGCACAGCTAGTTGTAAATAAATACTTAAATATTATAAGCATTTAAGTTAAAGCTAGTTAACGCAGTTTGAAGGCAACTTTTTTGCTATAGAGTTAGCTGATAACAAATCCAGGGTGGATTGACACATAGGCTATAATTTATAAAGTTTAACGCGGGTAAAACCGCGGGGCACAGCTAGTATAGCTTATGTATCCGAATAATATTGTACGCTCATAATTTCCAAACGACTCCACCAAAAATATCTTTCTTCTCTTATGTGTTAGTTATTGTCAGGAAAAGTTTGTATAGAACTTTTTTTATCGTTCGTTTTTCAGCACTATTCTTTCTCTCCGGACAGAAAACATCGAAAAAGTTGTACAATACAATGCATTAAAATAATTATTAAAATCTTGACTTCAGACAGTATTGACGGATCAGATGGCCGTGTGTGAATGATGTTCCAGGATATTATTATTATTAAACTTAATAATATTTATGTGTTCTGATTGACGTCCGAAGTCCATCCGGGCGTCTTAGGAAACATAATACAATATTTATTCGAAGGTAATTTTTTTATAATATTAATGTAATATTGTGGAAAAGTATACTGACCGGCATTCAATTGTCTGACATACTCTCGTCTCAGCGGCACCATGAGCGAATTGAGGTGCAGCGTCGCCATGCCGGCTGTTGCAGCTGGACCTGCACCTTCTACCTGTAGCCGTTGTATCTCGTGGAGACATGCTTGACGTCGATGTGCTAGAAAAATAACGATACAATGAGGGCTACCGTTTTTGTGCTCACCAGTCGGCGCCACTGTCGCGGAAGGTCCACTATAGCTGATCAAAATCATTGTTATTGTGGACGCGACGAATGTTTTTACGAAAAACATTTAAAATCCTGTTAAAGTGTTTCATAAATAGCATGCCGCAGTATTGTGCAGTCCCCGCACAACACTGCGGCATGCTATTTATGAAACACTTTAACAGGATTTTAAATATTTTTTCAAATATTTATTACAGTCATCGAGCTGTTACTCATTTTGTAATATATTTAGTTTTAAACCAAAATGTTTAGTTATAATCGCAGTTTTTATTAATAAACAGCGTAACCCGAACAAAACCAGTGTATTTTGACGTTTCGTGGACCTGCCGCGATGCTAGCGCCTCTAGCGGCAAATTGATACGCGGTAGCCCTCATTGGCTATTGCACAACATATCCTCTTTTGCTAAATATGTCCCAGATGGTGTCCCGACCATCTGGGACATGGCGGGCAGCATACCCGCGTTCCTGGGACTCCCCCATCAGGCGCCAAGAGAAGTCCACGGCAGGTAGGTTTAGTCGGTGCAAGTCCGACATACCCACCTGCAAAAACTTTTTGCGGGTGGCATGCGAAGGCATTCCCCCTGCCTTATCAAAAAAAAGGGTCCGAAGGCGACGGACTCGGGGGCGTCTGTCGCTCCACGCACGCCCCTGTTACACGTTTAACACCTCACTCCCCCCTCTGATCCGAGGAGGCCCGCAGGGACGGCACCAGCCGGGGGTTGCGGAAGATGGTATGTTCCCGTGACCGCTGGCGCAGGTGTGAAATTGAACACCGGGGTGGTTTTTAGTCAGTAGGAGTCTGACAGACCCCTTCGTGCCACCCAAGTGGAAGGACATCCATGTAGGATTTTTCAGGAAAATAAAATGGTGCCTCTGCGGCGAAGATTGCGTTGGCCCCATAACACGTGATCGTGATTTATGTCGGACTCGCACCAATTCAACCTAACCTTCTCTTAGTGCCTAATGGGAGGAGCCCCGGGAACGCGGGTATGCTGCCCCGGTGCCCCCCCCCCCCCCCTTTTTGCACAATGTCCCAGATGGGTCAGGACACGTACCCTAGGTGGGCTCTTGAGTGCCCCCTATTTCCGACTCCTGCCAGTCCGGCACAGCGACTGCGCCACAAACAAATCCGTCTGTCTTCCCGGAGCTGCTTGCTAGTGGCGGCAGTAGAGGACCCTTCTCATACTGCCACCGCAGCCCCGAGGGGAGTTGGGCTACCGGCTGCACGCCGCTGCCTCCTCCATCTGCGAGCGGGATCAACTCTATCCCGATCCCGCTCAGCGGCCTCCTTCTGGCGCCAGATGGGGGGAGCCCATACAAAAGCACCTAGGATCTGAATTACTTAAGACAGAGACGTAATTATGAGATGGTGGAAATAAATAATTTACTTACTTGCTAATAACAGTAACCGTTCCCCCTCTGCTTGTTCCGTAGATCCACAGAATTCGATGGTAGCCGCGCACAGGTTCAAAGCTTGACTTGCCTGTAACGTAACAAAATATAGTCGGTAATATGAAATCACATAATCTCACTTTAACCCTTAACTAGAATTTGATATATTTCATTTTCATTTATGAACCTTATTCCAGAGTGATAAGGTTGAAATTGATTCGCTCTCGTATACCACACAGCCCATTTAAGGGTTAACTATAGCCTTGGTAAATGAAATATAGCTGTACCAGTATTTGTTTACATTCAGCTATGTAACACATATCTAATAACGAATAACTGCATCATCCCGTCTGGTCTCCACTGATTGCTGCAACCTTCTCTCTCATCTTGGTTGACTCTCTAAACTTCTCCCATTATTCCTTACCGATACCAGCATGCGATTGAGGTAGATATTACTACCTTAAACATTGTTCCACACGCGTTATAGATGCCTCGTTGGTCGAGATAATGAGATCCTGGGTCCAAAACCCGGGTCAGGCCAGGGATTTTCTGTTCTCAGTATCAGCCCGAAGTCTGGAAGTTGGCGGTATGACGCCTCGAAGCACACGTAAAGCGGTCGGTCCTATATCAAACCTCTTTCCTGCCATGTCGCTAGTCGATCATGGAGAGTGATGGATTAGAAAGTACCCTATATTTGCTCACACACTTGTGCACTATAATATGTCCCACGCAAACGACTATCTCCATTGAGATGGGCTTCTATGGGTTGGTTATGAATTCGACATTATTTATTTTAACGTGCTCCCTAGTTTTGACGCATATGTAAATAATCTAATTAAGACATACCATTAGAATAGGACTGTCCTTTCAATGCTATTTAATTCATTCAAACAATAATAATATCCTGGGACATTATTCACACACGGCCATCTGATCCCAAATTAAGCAGAGCTTGTACTATGGTACCAGATAACTGATATACTACATACATAATTATACTACTTTGTTTTTGTAAATACGTACTTATATAGATAATTTACACCCAGACTCAGGACAATCAGACATGTTAATGCACACAAATATCTGTCCTGGGTGGGAATCGAATCCACGACCTGCGGCATGAAAAGCAAGCATTTGCCAACCACGCCAACAGGCCCGTCAAACAGTGACTGTTAAGGCCGATATTCGACCAATAGGACATAATGTATTAATTTTATCGTGCTGGCTTGTACTGGCGTAGATATAAATAATTTAATTAAGAAATATCTACCGTTAGAATAGGACTGTCCTTTCAATGCTATTGAACTCATTCAAATACTAAATTGTGTTTTGGCTGTACCATGTGACGTCGTCCTGTACATGATATAGATGCAATGTACCTGTGATATAACAGTTTGCTGCTTAGCGATCTCGTTCTGCAGCTCCTTGATCCTCTCCCTGACGGTGGTGACACTAGCGGCTGGCTCGTCTGGAGTGGGTGGCGGCACGCGTTCGGGCGAAGCATGGCGGACGATGCGGAGCGGGGTAGTTGGAGTTGACGACTGTTGTGACGGGAGAATATGAACGAATTTATTATAGACTAGCTGTGACCCGCGGTTTTACCCGCGTTAAACTCTGCGTTAAGCTACGAACGATACACACTGGCACATCAAATTTTGGATTCCCTTGCTAACACCCTTCCGGAGGATGTAGGTATTATCTATCGGCTTTGTTTTCAGACTTTCTACTTCTCCTTCAGAAGGGGAAAAGAAAAAGTTTGTTTAATTTCCTCAAAGCGAAATATTTTTAAGCCACTAAGGAATATATCTAGACAGTTAATGATTATTTATTGCTCATAAGAATTTACATTCACTTACAGGAATAATATAATATTTACACAATATAAGACGCCAAGCGTGGCTTACATACCTATCTACTACAAGATACTAACAAAATATTTTATTGTTAAAAAAAATCATACATAATTACACAAAGTCCATCCATTCTTGTCTACTACGATGCGTACACGACGCCGCGCAGCGTACCTACATATCCATAAAATAACTATATTTTAAGGCCCATACCACAGTGGGTGGCAACGTGAAATATTTAACTTGATCATAAGTTAAAATAATAATGTAATCGAATAGAATTAAGTTTCACAACCATACGACCGCAGGTCAGACTATGTTGGAATATAACCTTTTAATTAACACCTTATATACCATGTTTGAGCAAATAAACATTTGATTTGAACTCACCGCGTTCTGCATACGTCGGTAGAAGCTGACGCTGTGCACGAGCTCTGAGCCGGTGTCGCGCGTTGCGGTCGTCTTCAGCGGCGACTTGAACGTCTTGTCCTGGTACACGAATGATGATGAGGACTCCACTGATTGCTGCAACCGAATATCTCGGTTGGCTCACAACTCTAAAGTTCCCCCCGTTATTTTCATTTTCCTTATGGACTCATGGAAAATACGAATTCACGGCATTCAAATTGGGATCTAAACTCAGCGTGAACTTTGGCTACAAGCTTGCAACTTTTGGCCTTATTTGAGCATGATCTCTGAGGCCTCCTAATAAGCTTTCTCATGAATTCCGCTGGAGTCATAATAATTCACGCGAAGAAGAAGAATAAGTACACTTTATTGCAAAAATAAGTAAAACAAGACAAAGAAATTAACTTATTTAAATGCAATTGGCGGCCTTATCGCTAAAAACGACCTCTTCCAGGTTCCAGCAAGACGGTTGCATCTTGCTTTGGATTGACCAGAATTGAAAATAATCTGATGAAGGTAGCAGAAACGATATTTGTTACTATAGTACAATTGGACCTACTTAGGTATGCAAACAATCTACATATAGAACCAATCCACACACATGCCAATATTGAGATAAGTATAAAGAAAGCTTTGAAAATGCACCTTCTATGGATGCAGTAAAAGAGCAAATTTCGAATTACAGCGATCTACTTGGTGGACTAGATTTTATACCAAGTGACACGAATTAGATTTAAAACCATGAAATGATGATTATATACATGGCATATAGAATTATTATATCGATAAACGATATATTATACATCGATTATCGACACGACGTAATCAAGAATCTTTTGAGAAGATACTTATAGATGTCAGCAGTTTCCAATTGATTCAGCTATCATAGTTTCATTTGTTCTCAATATATATATTATTATTAAGAAGAATTTCTTATTACTTTATATGGAACTTAGACCAGGGTAGAAGCCTTTAAAAATAATAAAAAGTGAAAAAAAATAATAGTAGGTTGAAACCCATTAGAAAAGGAGGGGAATATTTTAAAAATGAAAGGAAAAATAATTTACGGGTGATCTGAGGTCGGGAAGGGGATGGGGGTGAGTTTTAAGGGTAAAAAACGGTTTTTTCTCGATTTCCGGCAAAACTAAAAGTCCTATCGAAAAAAGTCAAATCGCAAAGTTGTAGGTAATAAAAAGAGCTAAAACTTTTGTATTTACACTTTTTTCACATAACCTCAAAATGTATGCGGAAACTTCAAAAAACCAAGTTTTTGGTTTTTTATTTTTATCTTTTACAATTTTTTTTCTTTTTTAATGAAATTTGGTGAAAACTTACCTTTTTATGTCCCAAATACGCTGTAATTTATTTGATTAAAATGTTTATTTTTCACCTTATTTTTTAATTAATATCGAAAAAACACCCTAATTTTCGATCGAAAAGTCACCCGTCAAAATATCGGCTTTTTTCAAAAAGTTGGTATGTTTTCTGTTCGTTGAAATCTCTACTTTCCGATGGTGAAAAAAATATACATGTTGCTATAGTAAATCTTCTCAGAAAATGCAAAATTTCGAAAAAAACTCGAATTCGAAATTTATTTTAAATTATTATAAAAAAAATCATCTAAAAATGTGATTGCTGCAATTTGTTTCAATTAAAAAGTTGATTTATTTAATGCTAATTACATTTATGTCATAGAAAATCTCATTATATCTATATATATAAAAATCAATGCCACTTTTCGTTGTAATGTTATAACTCAACAACCGATTTGGCGAATTTTGGTCTTGAATTATTCGTGGAACTCCAGGGAAGGTTTGTACGTAGTGAAAATTTTTAAAAAAGTCTTGAAAAAGTGTAAAATCAAATTTATTAGCAATTTAAAATATTTCTTTGTTTGAATAAATGAACTTAATAATCATTTTGTTTTATTACTATGCCTTATACGTAGCGAAGCACGTACCGGGTCGCTAGTATAAATATAAAATAATGTAAATCGTACAATTAAATGTACTTTATTTTGATTACGTTATTCATTACAATATTTTTAAACACAAATATATTAAAGAAATCTATTTATAATGAAAAATGAAGAAATCTATTTATAAATATATAAAAAATATGTATTGTAAATATATTTTTAATAACTAACTTTTGGCCGATTTTCATGTATATTTCATTTATTTTGAATATATCTGAAATATATTTGAAATGTATAAAATATATATGAAAATCGGCCAAGCATTTGTTATTAAAAATATATTTACGATATATATTTTTTATAGATTTTTAATATATTTTTATGTATTTTGAAATATATTTTTTTTCATGGGATTAACTAAATTTGTTTGTGCAAAATTAAGGAGATTATTATTAGTATGTATGTAGTAAGACCCAGACCCGCCTAGCCTCTTCCCCACTTCTCCATGAAATACCTGGGCTACTATTTTTCGTAGGTCACTCAGGTATATAATTTATTTTAAAATATAAATAGACATCTACGCATATAATTTAAAGAAGATTCGACCACTTTCTCCAAATATTGTAGATGTCTTATTAAATATTAATTTTATTAACTTATTTGTTTGTTAATTATAGTAGTATATTTTTATTTGCAATTTTTTTTTATCAATGTAACATGTAATCTAATGTTTTTCGAGTAATTAAGTGTTAATTTTAATAAATAGCTCAAATTTTTTTATAATTATTCAAAAATATATATATATTTTTTTGCATTTTCTGAGAAAATTTACTATAGTAACATATATATTTTTTTGACCATCGGAAAGTAGAGATTTCAACGAACAGAAAACATACCAACTTTTTGAAAAAAGCTGATATTTTGACGGGTGACTTTTCGATTGAAAATTAGAGTGTCTTTTCGATATTAATTAAAAAATAAGGTGAATAAATGAATATTTTTCATAAAATAAATGACAGCATATTTGAGACATAAAAAGGTAAGTTTTCACCAAATTTCGTTAAAAAAGAAAAAAAATTGTAAAAGATAAAAATAAAAAACAAAACAAAAACTTGGTTTTTTGAAGTTTTCGCATAAATTTTGAGGTTATGTGAAAAAAGTGTAAATACAAAAGTTTTAGATCTTTTTATTACCTACAACTTTGCGATTTGACTTTTTTCAATAGGACTCTTAGTTTTGCCGGAAATCGAGATAAACCGTTTTTTACCCTTATAAACTCACCCCCATCCCCTTCCCGACCTCAGATCGCCCGTAAATTATTTTTCCTTTCATTTCTATAATATTCTCCTCCTTTTCTAATGGGTTTCATCCTACTATTATTTTTTTTGGTTTTAAAAATTATCGACCCTGGTCTAACTAGATATCAGACAACTAGATATTTCCACTAAAATATTTATTGAAATATCTAGTTGTCTGAAGACATGTCACAAGACAAAGACTGATAGTTGGTGAGACTACAATACCGTGAAATAAGGTTTATAGTGAAGTAGCAAACAATTTTAGTTACGCGGTATTGCAGTATACCGACAATAGTTGAAAAGACAATTACGCTGTCACTTGTCATCTTGGGATTTTAAAGCAAATATTGAGATACACTCTTCGCCTACCTTATTGATCTTAGGCGGCGTGGGTCCCTCCTGTTCGTTGATGGCCTCGTCGAGAATGTCATCCAGCTCGCTGTCGCAGTTGCTGCCGCTCTCCGAGTAGCTGTCGCGAACTGCCTTCTTGTAGCTCGTGTTGTTTTTCTTTACCACCTACAAGCATAATAATAGTACACTGACCTTATGAGGCGCTCACTGGCCTGTAAGCAATCGGCACTGTTATCTACTAAGGTGCCACTTTACATTATGCGATCTTGAACGGGGTATAGTACGCCAAATAATCGAACATCAATTAATTGACTACTGTAATCCAATGTTTAAATACTCGAATGTTCACAATATCAAATGGTTAAAAAAATCGAACATTCAAACGAATGTAAGTAAGGCTTTAGCAATAAACGATTTATTTGTTTCTAGCGACCTCGTCACCTTCGTTTCACTCTCTTGGCATCCACTTTTCTATAAGCGAATATTCGATTTATTAACCTGTCAATATTATGAACTTTTCCGAGTATTTTGATATTCGACTTCTAGTGGTCGATCAATTTACATTCGATTCGTTGGCTTAAAACGCGTTATACTTACATTCATTACTTCTCGTCCGAAGGACGTTTCCGCCCAGTTGTCAGATTTGTTCATTCTATCATTTGCACTCTCCGGAATATCATCAGAGCTAAAATGTATACCAAAAATTAATAAGTAGAACTAAATAATTTGTCTAAAGAGTTATATATTATTTGCTTATTTTGCTGCGATACAGTTTCTCAGTTTGTGTTTCGATTACATTTTGAGTATTCTCAGTTGGTGTTTAGATTTAATTTCTAAAAGGTGTTACGAATTAATTAAATGTCTACCTATAACTTGTTGTGATCGTATCTGCGTACGTCAAGGGTAAGCTGAGCCCGCGACTCCACCCGCAAATTTTGTAATGACTCTGTAAATATTATATCAGAATATCTCTCATATTTTGTCTCTTGCCGCAAACTTATAAAACATTCACATCAGTCTTATTTTCTATACAAACTTTCATCCCCAATTCCCTAGTTTTATTTTACACTCTTGAGGGTAAAACATTTACAAACTATGAATGGCATATTTATTTATAACGGACCAATGAATAAGTATCAAGCTTCTAGCTCTTAAAATGACGGTATTTCCATACGACATTTCATCCCCACTTTCAACCCTTTTTCCGAATTAAAAAGTAGCATATGTCCTTTCTCAGGCTCTAGAATATCTTTTCTCTAGAATTCTTGCCAAATTTCCTTAAAGTCGGTTCTTTAGTTCCGGCGAGAAAGCTCGACACACAGACAGACAGACTTACTTTCGCATTTATAATATGAGTAAGGATAACTTGTGTCTGTAATCAAGAATACGACTAACCACATGGTAAGCTTTGCAAATGGCATCCGATACGTTATGCCAACCTTTCACCCCTCTCCAATGCACTTTGGCAAATTAGTCACACTCAGGACTACAACATTAACATTATTAAACTATTACATGATAACTTCATGTAATAGTTTGATTGTGAAAGGTTGTGGTGCTTCATTAGTAGCTGCTCCAGGAGCGAAATTATGCTATACATATTTTAAAGGACATGGTAGCATTCGACCCACACGTTTGTCTCAGTCTACATGCAATTGATATGTAATGCAATTTACTACTCTTTCAGAGCCTTATATATATATATATATATATATATATATATATCTCTGTTTTTTATATATTTTAAAATGTATTTAATAAGAAATATATATGAATAAATAATAATAATATATATATATATATATATATATATATATATATATATATATATATATATATATATATATATATATATATATATATATATATATATATATATATAGTGAAGGAAACTTAAGAAGCATTATCTTCCCTTAGGTACTTACTTATCGGATAGGCAGTGGTTACCCTAGTGTCAGAGTTGTACAAGCCGCCCGTCTGGAAGGTTACAATAGGGAACAAGGTTAACAATGACTAAATAATTCCTTCAATCGGTTTACATAAAACGCAAATAAAACGGTAAACGCCAATTGAGCGAATGATTTAGTAATTTTTAAGCTTCATGTGTTTGAACGCCGATCATGATCTCGATGACAGGCGAATTAGGCGGTAGCCCCCCATGCTTGTTTGCAGACTTGTCAGAATAAAAAAGGAATAGAGTTCAATTTCTACATTGTGTGTAAACATCGACGTGCAGATATATTTTTTGTATGGGCCGGGCATATTGCCATTAGTACCAACCACAGCTGGGGCAGAAAGGTGATCACAAACCGGAAGACGCAGCGTGGCAACAGGCCTTGAGAGATCCGATCGATATCTGTTTGTCTGTGTGTTTTTGTGTCTGTCTGTGACTTGCGGTAATATCTCTCAAGCAGTGTAAGAATAACAGTTCTTATCCAAAATGATGTTATTATAGTTGGTGTCGAGGGTTTTCTGACGGTCAGGTTATAGTCTTCATTGAGACCAAAATTGTAGACATGTTATTATAGTTGGTGTTGAGGGTTTTCTAACGGTCAGGTTATAGTCTTTATTGAGGCCAAAATTGTAGACGTTCCTCAACAATTGTAATAATGATATAACGTTTAAAAAAATTTAGCCATAATAATAACGGAAACTATGAATAGAGCCTCAGCATGGCTTTGAAAAAGTGGCTTTTTTACTAAGTTACGTGTATTTAAGGTTTTTATGACAACAATGACGACCTTGCTCCACGAAGCATGAGTGACAAATGAACTTGACAAATGAGCTGTCAACAGTTGGCATTGATCGTGATGATACTAAAACGTGTTTCTTTTAATAGTCACGGACGTAGGGTCCTCGACATTAACCGTTGAATACGTGAATTCAAATACTCGATCGTACGTGAGGCGGTGGCGCTCAAATATTCGAGTCCCGAACCGGACAAATATTTGTTGTCATAAATAGTTGCTCTGAATCTGTATGTAATTTGTTCCGTTTATTAATGTTTGTAAATGTCCCCGTGATACAGGGATTAGATTGCCTAGTTGTCTTTTCCTTGCCTTATCTTGCGTTATCTTTAAAAAAAAACCAGCCAAGTGCGAGTCGGACCTCGCGCACGAAGGGTTCCGTATCTAAAAAAAAACGAGCAAAAAAACTCACGTTTATTGCACGGGAACCCCTTAAATATTTATTTTATTTTGTTTTTTTGGTATTTGTTGTTATAGCGGCAACAAAAATACATCATCTGTTAAAATTTCAACTATCATAGTTCATGAGATACAGCCTGGTGACAGACGGACGGACGGACGGACGGATGGACGGACAGACGGACGGACGGAAAGACAGATAGACAGCCAGCAAAGTCTTAGTAATACATACATACATAGACTCACGCCTGTTTCCCAGATGGGTAGGCTGAGACAACGGATTTCCATTTACCCTTTCGGTACGGAACCCTAAAAAGATAAAATTTAAGACGTATGACTGGCAGTATGGATGGTATAAGACCGTCATGCTGCATTTGTTTTCAAATGTACCTTGCAACTAGAACACTTCAGCCAATAACAACATGTCGATATTCGGCGACTTAGCCGGTAGAGCCCCAGGACAGATATTTGTATGCATGAACATGTCTGTTTGTCCTGAGTCTGGGTGTTATTATCTCTATAACTAAGTAGTATATGTAGTATATCAGTGGTTTCCATAGTACAAGTTCTGCTTAGTTTGGGATCAGATGGCCGCGTCTGAATACTGTCCCAGAATATTATTGAATATTATTAACTCAATTAAAATAATAACCTGTTGTGTCTGGCATTATTGTAGCGGTTTTCTTATATGTTGATTACTTTGCCTGATAAGAGACTCTGACTCAATATTGTAGCATATCTACAATCAACAGCGAATCTTGCATAGCAAGGGTACAAGAGCAAAAAGCATTTAATTCAAATCTATTTGATTGACGTTACATCAATAAAGAGCAAGTCGTAGAGCAAGCGACATCTAGTAGACAATTATGTCAGTAGGTATAGTCTTTTCGCCATAAGATGAGTTTCCTGACAGTTCTTGTCTGACAATTGTAGTGACGTGATCTAACGAAATATAATCGATTTTTTATAATATCACTTCAGTTGGCATAGAAAATGGAATCGGATTCGTGTCAATCTATGAGTAGTGTCAATCTTTATTCGAGGTTTATCCGACGTTCCGTTCAACGCATTAGACATTTTTAAGATTTATACTTTTTTATTTTATTTACTTAATTTATTAACAGTTAATTATAACTACAATAATTTACTTAGTAATTTACGAAACGCATATTTTTTTTTATCATTTCTTCTTAATATTTTTGCCAGTTAATTTTTTATTCGTCTAAAGTAGTATGCGTGCCATGGAAAAAAATGAACTGACAGATAACTCATCTTATGGTGAAAAGACTATAGGATGTGGTTATTATCAATTTCCGTTGTCATTTAGCTCCCATAGATGACGCCCTAGACCATCTCTGAATAAATTTTAATAACGTATAGACATTTATATTGACTCTAATGAAAATTAGAACAAGTTTTTTAATTTTATCATAATTTTAATTTTTATTAATACGAAATCAGCTATTCTGCAATAGTGCCAATTGTTTTTTGTTTTTTTTTGAAAGACATGGCCCGCACTGGGGTTTCTAATCA
Organism: Pseudoips prasinana; assembly: GCA_951640165.1. Taxonomy (NCBI): domain Eukaryota; kingdom Metazoa; phylum Arthropoda; class Insecta; order Lepidoptera; family Nolidae; genus Pseudoips; species Pseudoips prasinana. The sequence continues at coordinate 16,752,293 of OX621254.1, forward strand.
ATGTATCGCGGGGTACTTTACAAACATATAATAGATGGACACAAATTACATCCAGACTCAGAACTACTATTTATGGGTCACACAAATAGTTGTCCGGCGCGGGACTCCCACCCGAAGCGGCGGCGAGACGACTGTCTAAAGGTGATTTTCCACCAGAGTGACGAGACGAGGCGAGAAGAGAATTGAAATCGCAATGACCCTTTTCCACAAAAAAATAGACATGGGGACTCGCGCGGGACCGCCGCGCCGCCTGTAGGCTTTATTAGATTAAGATATAGGTACAGTGCTGTTTGAGTTAGTCTCGGATTACATGCACAATAAACAACAATAAGCCTCTCGCGTGTTTCTGTTCCAAAGTTAATTTATACTCTATATGGGAAGCAATACGGTTTATTTTTACACAAACAAATATTTTAATTCACGCCTCGCATATTCTCGTCAACGCTCACTGTTTTCACCAAAGATGCGTTGGCAGAGGATTGAAAATTTGCCATACAAATTTCAATTCTCGCCTCGCCTCGTCTAGCCACTCTCGTGGAAAATCACATTTAGCCGCTGCGCCACACGTGCAATCGTTTCTTATGGTATAATGCCTTTCTACAGCTAGAGAGAGATGCAAAAAGGAGAAGGTCCTCAATTGGACTGCAAGTCTCTACGATGTTAGCAAAACAATTTAGATATTTTATTCACTAGATGTTGTTAAAATCTGATAACATACAATGTATGTTGTAATTTATAAATGAACAAATGCTTTGTTAAGTAAATAATTCAACGATTTCCATTCAGTTTACAATAACTTTGTGGGGTACTAAAAAACTAGGGCTCATCTCTGGAAATACAATATTTTCCGCCTAAAAATATACAAAAACACGTTTCTCTCCAGCAAGACAAGCGTATGTTAAAAATTTTAAGACTACAAAATTTACAGGTCGGAGTTTAAAATATATAAGTTTATAATTTTACGTAAACTATGAGACAAGAAAATCATGTAAGTAGGTACTTGATTATTAATCATGTTCCAGTACACGTCATCCAGGTATACCTACTTATTATGATATCGTCATCTGGTCTTTGTATAAAGTAATTCCTACTTAAATTGGAGCATGTGGCATTACCGGTGGGGTATAACAGATGTGTAATTCACAAGAAACATCTGGCCCCCATTGATGTACTTCCAGAGAACAAAAAACATATTTACAAAAGGCCAGCATATCTAATTGCCGTGTGGCTGACGGCAAAAAATATCACCACCCTATCTAATCGCGTGGGGGGCGTAGAAGTCGAGCCGAGGGAATATCTCTCAGATAACGGACAGGAAAAGGGAAATGATGGTCATATATGACAGAGAGACGTTATCCCTGTGTTCTATGACCATCATACTGCGATCGCCATTTAGTCTGCCAAGCGAGGTTACGATTCCTCTGTGGAAATCAATGTTTTGGGGAGGCCATTGTCTGGATTATTTGCCGTTTGACGTCCATTGCTGGCAATGGACGTCAAAGTGATAGTCATAGTGATGATGATGAACATATCTAAAGACATCGCTGAAATCGTGCAGCTAGATTTCTAATTTAGAAGCTCACTGCTACGACGGCTGTATTAACGCGAGAAGAGTCGAAAACTCCTAATTTCTAAGGGCGGTTCCTGATGTGAAGATACATTGCGGGTTAGTTTTAGGGTCGTTTTGTGCAACTATAATTACTACGCTTAGGGGCCGGCCGCTCGTCTGATTGAGTGCAAACCAAAGATCATGGAGCGACGCGGTCCTACTCTTGGTCGGCGAGGTAGACAATGTGCAGAGCCAAAAGAGGTTCTGTTGAAAAAGTATTTTATAAACGAGCAGTGAAACTCTTTGATCATTGTATTTCTTTTTATATCCGTTTTGTTGTTTTTTCTGTGTCATGTCAACTTGCTTAGCAACCGCCTTGTTATCGAAAACTACACGAAAAATTAAACTTTAGTTTTTTCACCATATTTATTTGTTAATAAAATTGTGTCCCGGACTCTCTAACTTTTCTAACAGTTTCTTATTCTGGGACTTTGACTTGTTCTGGGTAAGTCGTGATATTGACATCCGGATTCCAGGTTCCTGGAGCTTACAAGTAACTAGGATGGTGCATGGCTGATTTGGAAAAGCTTTGAAACGTATCATCCAATGTCTGATGGCAGGCATTTGGGATTCAGCGTGGAGTATTAAGATGGGTGGTCGCTAAAGTGGGTTAATTTCAGAGATCTCGATGCTTCGGTTCTTTTATGTCCTAATTTCCTGGAAGATTTTCCTAATAAATATCCCCGGTGTCACCGATATTCTCATAATCACCAGTCGAGCGACTACATACTTAATAAAGATATACGCATATGAAATTGAAATCCATCAATGTATAGAATTCATTTACTTTTAATCCTGGCCTTAATAGATTTGATCAAGTCCTGTCCAATGCAGTATATACAGGATCTAATATATTTTGCAATTCTAATTAATACACAGTCACTGGCTTACCACATAATGTTGGGGCAGAACTTACTTAGAAAAATGGTATCTAGCCACGCAAACCTTAAAACTTCACTAAGAAACGCGCTGAGTTAAGTCTAATTTTAGAACACGCACTTTTGTCTAACGTGAGGTGATGAGCCATGGAGTCAGATGCTACCACGTTCTTAGGTTTTAGACCTAGTTATCCTACATGTGACTTGGGTAGATCATAAAATAGGGGGCTGAGTAAATAAACCAAACACACAACTGAGAAAATACTCCATTGTAAAACTAGAACCTTATAAATATTCACAGCAAAATAAGGAAATAAAATAACCCAAAAAAGTATTATCAATAGCTTTATTTTACAAAAAACAACTTAATTATTAAGTTTAATATTATCACAGACAACATAATTTTATAAAATACCTGAAAAGGAGTCTTATAATTATAACATAATATTCTAAGTTAGTCATTATTAAATTATTATTTCAATTTCAAATTAATTAGTTAAACAAGTGAAGGTGTGTATTGGGACCGATCGCCTATTTTTACTACCGCCTACAAATAGATAATAATAAATGATTTTGAATACATATACATAAATAATAATCATTGTCCATATTTAAAATAACAGTCAGGCAAAGATATGTAACGAACAAAGACGTGATGAAGATATATATCAATAATTACCCCCTTACTTATAAAAACATTGAGACTCAGATTAGTTTGAGAAGTATTTGATCTCCTTCGCTCAACAATGGAATAACATTTGAATGAAGACGATGGAACCTTTAAAGTTTAGGAGGCTATAGATCCAGTTAATCAGTATCGCTAGTTTTATAAGTAAAGGGGTAAAATACAACGTTTGATTAGGATTAGGTAGTGCAGTCTCGTTCCCTTACTAAATTATGGCTGGACTATTATGTTGCGTCTTTCTATAAGTACATTAATGTTTGCTACTGGAACACATGGATATAAATGCGGGCTTATTTGCACCTAATCGTAATCACATACATAGATTTTCTATTTCCTCCCTACAATATAATTTGAACCTTAAATACTGGATGATAAAGTCTATAAAGGCTTGTTTTATATATGTAACTATGCGGGTATCTTTACCGTATAAGGCTAGGTGATAGCCTTATAATGTAGGTTAGTATTCATATTGCGATGTAACGATATTTAAATTGCTATTACTAAAAATTGTTTAAATTCTGTGTAGTACGTATTTATAAAGAATGGAACCAGACGATATAGATAATAAAACACGGTTATCTACCTATTTAAGTTGATTGTTAAGGCGACGCATTGATAGAGAAACATAAGCGGCCTGACGAGCAGTAAGCGGCGCAACATTGCACACAGATCCGCGCGCTATCTAGCGACTATCGTTCACAACAAAACAGTTTTACTCTAATTAGACTTTTACTAATTTTATAAAATCCTATAATCCTTTCAAGAGCAAATTTTTTATTTAATTTTCTCTATTGTTTAAGTTTACCAATCAGGTAAAGCTGTAACCAAAACTATGCCAAAGACCTGATAGTCGGCAACTGGCCTATTGATCTATTTGTTAGTGACCTGACAGCTAAGTCAGAGGTCATGGGTTCGGTCGCCACTTAGGACACATCGGCAGTACCTATCGGCAATATCTTCAATGCGTCGCCTTAAGTAAAGATATCAATATTATAGAATTTCAGCAAATGGATATGGATCCGTGGATACACTTTGATCTTAACAACGTCTTTATGACATTTGTATTAAAAACTATTTTTGTGATCCCAATGAATCCACTGATCTGTCGCCAAAATCATCAGTGAGGACGTGTACTAAAAACAAATAAAAGAATATTGTCCTTATCGATTAGGTTGACATCTTCACTATAAGTTGTACAGATATGTCTATAAGGAAGTAATTGATACACTCGAGTTATTTTGTCATGGGTTCCTTATGTAAATGTACAGACATATTATGCTTGAATAACAATAACAACTACTGAAGCATGACTTAAGGCCGGCGCAGACTGACGTCGCGGCACGGCACGGTACGGCAAAGGATTTAATTTTTGTTCAAGCTATTTTTAACCTTATTTAATTCAACTTAGAATTCATATTCATTTATTTCGAAACAATTATCGTCCCGCGTGACGCCCCGGTACATCGTAGCATGCTGCAGGACACCGCGGCTTATGCCGTTTCATTCCACGGACTGCTGTGGTGTGCAGTCCGGGGCGTCCCTCTACTGCCCGTAAGTCACATAACTCACAGGATTATGACAGCTAAACTAATTGAAATAAGGTTTGAAACGGGTGAGCGAAGACTGGCGAATGAGGATGCCACGACGTGACGCGGCATCCGGGTCCGTCCGCCGTCCCGTACCGCTACGTCAGTCTGTGCCAGCCTTAAGGGCTTGGCATCAAAAACACGGAAACAGACAACTACAGAAAATAAGATTTCACTTTGACATTTGGATTTAGATACAAATACCATATCACTCTTGTTAAACACTTGCCACTCTTGTTAAAAAATATTTTTTTTTAAGATACTTAACTGTGCTTAAAAAAATAAAATTAGCTTTTGGTATTATTATTATTTGACTGAATATTTCTCAGTTGTTTAAAAAAAAAATGATAACGCTTTTTTATTCGATAGGGAATGCTTTCCTGTATAAATTTGAAGTCGATTGTATGTGTAATATAAACCAGTAATTATTAATTAGGAACCCGTAGGCTGCGACTATGCCTAGGAAAGGCATAAACCATAGTTTTAATACTACATATGTCTGGTATTGTGCCGCTTAATATAATAAGTAGACATGATACATCTAGTCTATATAAAAATATCTACAAAAAGAATGTAGCAATAGCACTACAATCTAAGAGGCAACGTACAGTCTTATTTACGATTTTTATTCCTGTTTTTTAAGTTTTCAATATTTAAGTAGGTAAGGAGAATTCTTAGGAGTCTTAATCTATTTGCGATTAAATCTTATGCTTTGATTATACTGAACAACATTATTCTTGTCTTGTTCTAGACTAATAGTTTTAAAACACTTTACAATGGACACAAGAATTGAGACAGATCTCTTGCTGTCACTAATCTCTGGGATCCTGTTATATAGAGCAAGCTCAATTTGATGAAAGGTAATCCGCTCGGTAAGCGGTGTAGTGAAAGCGAATTTCAGAATATCATCAACCTATCTCATCCAGTGAGGGGGTAAAAATCACCCCGAGGGAATATCTACCAGAGGACGGGCAGCAGCTTCTTTCTGAGTACTATACCATCTTACTACGATCGCCAACCCATCAGCCAAACGTGGCGATTACACATATCCCCAAGATTCATTTTGGGGAAGCTTGTCCAGCAGTGGACTTCTTACAGCTGTTTATGAATCGCTATGGACACTCAACCCGCTAGCCGAAGCAGATCTCACTGTACTCGTAATCAAGCGAAATCGCATAGTACAACTCTCCACTACTTACTCTATCTGAAGTTAAGGATACTTTTAACCCTTAATAGTACCATGGTATAATAGTTAGCACCCCATTTTAAACTTTATCATGCTGTAATAAGACCTAAAACTAATAAATTGTGAACAGACGCTATTATTGAATATGGTTTAAATACGGCTTACTTGACTGCAAATAAAAAATATTCTTATTGACTATGCATAAGAGCCCTAAATCGTAAAGTTCGAGCCGTAAAGTCTTAATTTCACTTTAAAATATTATCATTTGATAAAGTACATACTTAATACATATTTCTACCTCCTTTATTAAGGACAATAAAGGAAATATTGATGGTCAGTATAATATTTTATTTTAACATCAATTATTCTTCAGAAACAGTTTGTAGGTGTTAGATAATTAATCAATCATTCAATCAATAATATTTATTTCTCTCACATAACATAGTGTTCTGGTTACAGACATCAAAAATTTTGGAACAGCAAACAAAATATTCTGGAAGACTGATAAATTTACCAAATAACTTTTGATACTTCCAATAATGCGGAATCGTGAGTGCGAGACTTCGAGAGACAGACACATATTTAACCCGATTTTTTTATGTACACCTTTTTTAACCATTGTGCGCATTAATAAAACTTCTTTTATGACTTCAATCTGCGTTTAACGAAGACTCAATACAGATCTCATAGAAAGCATACCGTTGCCTCAGCCATTAGAACAACCTTAGCTCTCCTATTCAGTCATACATGTTTCAAGTCTTAATACCATAAGAATACGATAACTTTTCATCTGAATCGGAAAGGTCGATTTAAGACTTGGCAACAATACCACGAACTATAAAATACGAGATGTTAATAAATCTTTCATTATTCTCAATCGCTTCACATTTGACCGGATTTGTATTGAAAGAGAAAGCTCATACAATACTGAGAACTATAAAGAAGAAATAAAGAATTCATTTAGATGGTAGGTACGTTTTAGTGCATGTCTGTGTGCTGTCAATGGCAAACTCCGAAACGGATCTATTTATTTTAGTTTTTCAATACGATGTATGTGTATGTGTGTGTATATGAGCGCGCGCTCGCGCGTGTGTGTTTCTACTGTAATAAATCTGTAGAAAAACATATTTCAATAACTTTAATCTATAAAATACTACTATTTCATCAAAGATCAATTTAAACAACATTGTATTTGGATATGTCACAAGATGAATTGATTTTATTTTTATATAGCGCACCAACACGCAAAGTGGTGCATTTAGTTACAGTGTGTCGATGTCCTCATGGAAATTTAAGATATATTACCTTTGTAATATAACTTAAAATTCAACAACAAAATGTTTACATAATGCTTTTTTCTTCACTGACGTTTTGTATAGTTTATTGGCGGGAAATTGGAAACACGTACTGTTCATGAAAGCCAAAATTTTACACCCGTATATGTCCCATAGATATGTGGGAATGATTATTACGTGCGATTTTTTTTTTCACCATGCAAATTATCTTGACCCAATAATATAGCACCGTCCGTGAATACGTTAGCGATTGAATTCATTAGTGTATAAATTATGATTCATTAATTGTGTTTTTAATTAACTGTAGGTAGATGAGGATTTTGGTTAACCGTAGTCATTTACTTAGTTTACGTTATCAAACCGATAAGAATTATATTTTAGTTTTTACTGTTAAGCTCAAATACCAAATTTCATCATATTTCGCTAGTTTGTTGTATACCCCGAATTCACAAAGTATGTGTGTGTGTGCGTGTGTGTGTATGTGCGTACGTGTGTGTGCGTGTGTGTGTATGTGCGTACGTGTGTGTGCGTACGTGTGTGTGCGTGCGTGCGTGTGCGTGCGCACATGTGTGTGTGCGCGTTTGTATGTATGTGTGTGCCCTATGAGATATTATGTTAGTATAGCGCGTTCTTCATCTAACATGATCTCTAACTTCCACTTATAAATCGTTAGGTTCAAGGGAAATTTGAATTTAGGTTTTTATAGTTAGGCTTTATTTGTTACCAGTCTTACTAAAACAAAAGTTGGCTCGTATCCCTATCATTGAAAGCTTAACTACTCTAATCCTTATTTTATAGCATGAAAGTAGTCCTAAATACAAGAAAATGATAGTTCAGGATATCAACAACACGAAGTCCGGTGAAGCAGTGAAAGCTTTCTAGGCTAAAATGTCACCATCACAATATACATATTTATGCCTATATGACTTCGTCACACGCACCTGCCATATTTGGTGCTCCTCATTTAGTTGATAAGAAAAAGTAACAGTGTCATTTTCGTAACACACAATACGGTAATTGGAAGCCATGTCTGAGTTCATTGTAACACAAAGTTCGGAACTAAGCGATTCCACGGTAACACAACACTTCTCACTAATATTTCGTAACGATACGGGGTGTTAAGTGACGGGGACTTGCGAAATTGCGTCGGTACAGTCTGCAATATAAATAGCTACACAGTAGCTAAACTGTTAATTTGAAGGAATAAGGCCACGCTTATTTACTTGAAGGAAAACCATCACCATCATCACACCTGAAAGAAGTCTCTCCCAAGGATTATCGCGATTGGCAGACGGGTTGGCGTATTTTTGTACTCTGAAGTAAGGTCGACTTCTACACCCCCACGGGATGAGATGGGGTGATGATATTCTGATATTCACCGCCGTCACCACACAGCCCTCATTATTGAAAAAGCATGTAACTCTGAAATTACATGTACCTAAATGTATAAACATAATATTCATATGGGTCGCCTGTGCCACTGGGCACCTTCGGCTGAAACGTACGAATACATCAAAGGCTGCTCCTTGAATAAGAGAATCTGGGATAAGTGTGGTTTAATCACTTTAATCGCTCTATGGCAGACCGGCCAAAACGAATATCGGCAACCCATCTTAACCTGTGGAGGACGTAGATATCGTCCCAAGTGAATATATACCAGAGGACGGGTTAGCAGCGTTCTTCTGAGTACTATGACCATCTTACTGCGATCCCAGTCTGCCAAGCGTGGCGATTATGGCATATCGCCCCATTCTTGAGGGAGGGTCTTGTCTCGCAGTGGACATCATTCGGCTGACATGAATCTGGATTAGCTAGTCATCATCCACGTACCCCGAAAGTACCACGAAATAAGAGATAGGAGTGTGCGGCGTTCATTTCATGTCTATCGTAATACGTGTCATTTAATTTCACTCTAATTTCTACGATTAACTACTGTGTATATCTTTAAACTATGCTACTAGTATCAAATTTGTCGGAACAAACTAAGCAAGAATTACTATGCTTTTCATAGAAGCTGTATTAAACAGTCCGTTTATCTGAGTGACAAATGATATCCAAATTAGGGTCAATCGCAGTCACTTATTACAACTTCATTCATTTAAATAATTGTAAATGTAGTGCACTCTATTTATAATACGGGCGGATGTGGCGTGAACCTATATACTCTTATTTAAAATAATTCCTTGATCCGCCGCTTAAACATGTCTCAGCTAAACCCTGCTCAACCACTTAAACCCCGCTCAACTATTTCTTTATTTAAAAACCCTACTTAAAGGTTTCTCAGCTAAGTAACGTCATTTTATTTTACACTGTCAACATTTCTGAGACTGGTATAGAGCTTGACCAAAATTAATCGACTAAATCGGATTATTTATCAAAACTTTATGATTTTTGCTCTATGGTAGACATGGAATGATAGATTTATGATCGTAACAGTGCATTTTCAAGGACTATTGATTTTCCTCGGTGGATTTTGAAGTTTGTGATAAGATCCCCACTGGAATTCAGTATTTATTTAAAAATTAAAACGATTAGTAACTTCAATAAAACCTCCATTCACAAACAAACGTCAAACAAAACGTCAGCTGATGCAAATAAAATCCGCCATATTTGAGCAAGCTTTAAACCAGGGGCCGACGTGGTTTAAATTTTGACATGGCTCAACCGCGGGTCAAAGTTAAATCGTGTTTATAAATGAAAAATTTGATAAACCATGGTTGAGCGGCCGGCTTAAATTTAAGTAGCGTTTTTAAATAAGACTGATAGCGTTTAATCTTGTCTAGCACTTAAAATAATCCATCACATGTTTTAGAGCGATAGTTGGGCTTAATACATCTATCCTTTCTAAACTTTATCAATACTAGAAACTGTTCATGGCATAGATAAATAAAAGCCTAATTATGTTTACTGTGGGTTTTCCAATGACCCAGTCGCTATACAATAAGCGTGCCACCCAAAACGGTACCTTTAATCATCAGACATAATATCCGTAATTTTTCAACAAGACACGATTCCCCGCCCATCCTCCGCAACAATTAGAAAGGAAGCATATATTTTATGAGCATGTTATCTTTTCCCTAATTAAATTTTAATATTTAATATTTTTTTCTTGTTTTTAATTTATCAATTGATTTTAGATTACGATAGGACAAAATGTTTTATGTACAAAATTGTCCGCGTCGGCTACGAGTCTCCTGTAAACGAAACGTATGAACAAATTCTCTCGATTTGAACGAAGCATTATGATTGGCTACATTTATCACGTCACCTCGTCAGTAGCCAATCATAGGGCTCTAAGCCCGTCAAGAGATCGAAATGTTCGTATTCGTTTAGTTTTTAAGGACCTCCTACAGCCTCTGCCTCACAATTGCACAGTAAATTCACACATACATCATCTTACATCTTTTAATTAAAGTACTAATGAATAGGAAAGCGTTTTCCTAAGTGTGTGTTATTACACTATACTTTTCTAGCTCCTGCACTTATTACCCTTAGCGAACCCTGGCTATAAATCGTTTTCATTGGTTTTAGACCTTATAACAAAGTGATAATGTTTAAATTGATATAGTCCCCGTCGACGGGGTAACTTATCGTAGCAACCAGCTTTAAAAGTTACAATGCCATTAGTAACTAGCGACTGTAATCCTGTAATTTTCTTATTCAAATTGAAGTCAGAATCAGGGCGAGTCACACCAAAGTAAAGTTCAAGATTAAATGATCAATCATCCATCAAAATTCTTATAAAATGTTTGAAAAGTCAGTCCAATTTATTAGGCACGCATTAAATTCACATATCATCTAAAAATGTTAACAGTGCAGATATAAAAAAATATGAACACATTTTGATAGTGTTTTTATTATCATGCACATTAAATGCATGCATAAATGCATTATCAGTTTTTTTTTATTTAAGTAGCGTATCGAGTACTTAAGTATTTAAACCTAGGCCTAAGTGAAATCACTGGTACCACCAGTGAGGCAGAGTTCTATAATAATCTCTAAGCGTTTACAAGGGCATTTCTAATTTGTAAAAATGCTATTTTAAAATATCATCGTCACTTTTGCTTGTTGAGGACCTGTGTCCTGCCCGCGGGTTCAGTTCCCGTGCTTAATTTAACACTCTTCGAGTAGAGGAACAAGGTTTTCTTTCGATGTCACCCGCTTATTGAGCACGGTATGAATGAGTTATCATTACAGGGAGTCAAAAGGCATATAGAATCTGACACCTGGTCTAACAACCATCTTGATTTCTGTTTTCGAAATCAAAAGACACGATGCTCGTTTAATTCTGTTAGCTGGCTGCAATGGGTTAGCCTGGTTAATACAAGGAAGAAGATATTGCTAGGTACCTTTTTCAATAGTCCGTAAGTTATACTTGTACTCGAATATTCACTCTATTGTATATAACTGGTAAAATAGTTATTTATCGCAATATATCCTTGGCAACGATATTTCTAGTATAATAGTTGTTACTAACGCCCGCATATGTTCGAACTATGTCAAACGCGGATCAATGTCAACATCTTCGTTAAGTATTCATGCAATCTACTGTTGTGCTTTGACAATATTTTACACTAATGAAACCACAAGCAGCAACTCGTGAATAGTTTCTGCATTAAGGGGGAAAAAAATAACGGTCGCTAAACGAAACTAAATATGGATCATACAAATACTAGCCCTATGAGATGTACTTAGGTTAAAATATTTCTATTTGCTTACGTTTCGAGTGCGAAAATTTCACGACTAATTCGTAATAGAGATACTGTACTTGTCATTTGAATTGCGGCGAAGTATTAAAAATTCTCGCTTAGATTTTAAACACGATCCGCCAAAACTAATTAGAACGGTAGTTTCAGATACCACATAGCGGTTACAAACAGAAATAAATGGTTATTATTCAGAATTTTTTTGATGAAAATTGTGACCCTTCTTTATAAGGCAGAGGAATATAGTTATTTTAAACTCCATTAGATGGCAAATACCTTAGAAGCCAGTCAATTTGATAAATATATATTGCCGTTCAAGGTTCATCTTTTGCGATATACGGCAATTTATTTCCCATTTCCAAATAAAGGTATATCTAATAAATAGGTTATAAGGGTATATCAAAATGACACCTGTCATAGGCCTACGAATCTCCTCGGAAGTCGTAAAGATTGGTACTTAATATAAATAAATAAGTAGGTAGGTCAAACGATAATCCCATCGAGATTGGTTAATGATTGCTATTTAAATATGTACTTATCGCAAAACTGGTTAGGTATACTGTTAATACAATACTAAAAATACTTAAATATAATAGGAATTCAATAAATAATATCTATCGATAGCAATATCGAAGTCTAAGTCTGGCTGTCCAGTTTTTTGCTAAGGCAACTTTGAAACTGGTTTTTGTAAGATGTTTCAAGTTTATCACACGTCAAATTTAATGCCGTAATACAGAAAGGCGTAAGTTATGAAACTGTGCATTCCCATTCGCTCAAAAACCTACTTTATAACAACATTATTTAGGTTGCCAAATTAAAAGTAAATTATAAGCAACGTCGTTTTAGCGATGGAAGTAAGTCATCTTGTCTCCAATTCAGATCAAAATATTCAGCTTTATAAAATACTGGCAACAAAACTAACCAGTTACAAAGTTGCCATATTGTAAAATGTCTTCACTCCAAACAGTGCCATCTATGATTCAACTCTGGAACTATAAACCTGCAATTTAAATACAGAGAAAGAAAAAGATGCACTCGAGTGTATAGTGGCCACACCTTGAGTTCCCACAGTCTGAGTATTCCTCTGGTGTATGAGATGTATCAGTCTCTATGTCAGATAGGTGGGGGTATAGATTTGGTTGCTGGAGAACCGCCCCGTTGAGGGCGTCTTTTTTAGTATTGTTCACTTTTATCCTTTTTACATCATCTAAAACTGATAGAACTACAGGCGAATCTTGTGAACCTGGAACAAATAAAAATGTTACTCTTAATCATGCTATATTTGGAAGGAGTTTACAAAGCCAACATTTCTCCACAGTTCTCATGATAAGGAGCGTGAGCGATACCCTTTAGTGTTGCCACCATCAAAAACTAAAATCCTACTAATATTATAAACGCGAAAGTTGGTAAGTATGGATGGATGGATGTTTGTTACTCTTTTACTTCAAGACTACTTTAACGCAGGTAAAACCGGTGGGGCATAGCTAGTCTACCATAAAATCATGTCATACTTACTGCGCCTTTTAACAGGTTGTGATCCAATAACTCTGTCTTCCTGTGCTTCTCTCTCCTTGTCATTTTGTTTCTCCTTGTCATCAAACGTGACTTTAGGTATATTGGCAATGATCTCCGGCTTTTTGGTGGCTTGGCTCAAGCTGGTCGTGCTGCCCATGAGCGGTGCCTTCTCTGAAGGGTCATGTTCGTTGTGGTCGTCATCAGAATCGTTGGGGCTGTCGGGTTTTTGTTGTTTAGGCTGAAATAAGAAGACGTAAGGTTTATTATAGGTATATTCTTATTATTAAATTGCTTTCGTCCTACATACAACTGTATAATATTATTGCATCAGATCCAGATTTCTCTACTTTTTGCCGGTCTATTTATTAATCAAAAAAAAAATCAAAAATGCCTTTATTTACTACACGTAGTTGTTATGAATGTGTGGGTCTCTTCTTTTAAGTTATGTGTAACTTGTATTAGAAAAGACCCCTCTCTTATCTGTACATCGATATTGCTGTAGTAGTTAGTGTATATTAATTGTAAGTACTTATGCAAAAAAATCCCGCATGTGCGAGTTTAACATCGATCTAAAGATGTACAGTGAGCAAAGAATATCTAAACCAGGCCAGCGGGTATGGTCTTTCTCTATTTCACTTTGAATTCTTATATAACATCGTGAAAAAGTCCTAATCCTCTGTTAGCCTCCACAATTCATCGAACGCATACTGCTTCATCATTATCGCTGAAAGTAGTGCACTGCTGGACAAGCCTCCCCCAAGAATCATCTTGGAGGATATGCCATAATCGCCACGCTTGGCAGAAGGGTTGGCGATCGCAGTAAAATGCATAGTACTCAGAAGGAAGGTACTGCCGTTTCTCTGCTAAATATAAGCAATGACTTTGCATGTACCTATTGAATTATAAAGAAACGATAATAACAGAATTGATGAAACTACGTGTAAAGTGAAACAATATTACAACGCTGCGAAAATATGGATTCCATATAATTGCATTTATTTCTAACAAGGTGAATGGTTTTTAGAGATGGACACGTAAGGATCTATCGACGAATTTGTGTGCCCGATGCACAGTTTAATAGCTGTTTTTACAATCCAAGATTTATTAGTGGGAAATGTTACGACATTTAAATTAGTTTAGTGGTGTAAGAATCGCCAGCAATATCGTGAGTGAGCCAGCCAATAAAAACAAATGATTCACAACATAATTTTCTAGTATTCAAACTGGATTGCAGTGCATGTTGGCACCTTTAGAAGACAGATTTTATTTTATATTATTTTGGTTTTAGTACTGTATTGTTTAAAACATTTTAGATTTAAGAAGATATAACAGCTACTGGATGTCCTAAAATAAATAAAAAGTATTGCTTTCCCAAAGGTAAATAAATCAAACTTAGCTCTTTTATATAAAAATCTTCTTTGTTCATTGATCAATGTATGTAACATTGAGTTTTAAAGTAACAATAATATTAAAACATAACAATACCCCGAAAATGTCGAAGTGGTTGTCAATTAAAAATATGATTCATGCTCCGTTATGTGAACACCTTGAAGTGTAGGTTCAATATTTGCAAAGCCTTGTTCCCGCGTGTTATCAGGCAGCTCGATCGAAACCGGCTTTATGATCACATGTGCCGTGTGGTCAACTTTCAACAATTCTTTTTTTTATTATGATACAACGCCCGCACTTTTTTCCGGTGGGGAGTGGAGTCGTTATTTAACGAATTCTTTGGGAAAGGGAAAATACAATAGTGCAGAACGACAGAAATATAGGAAATAAGTAGTTCATAAGGTAGCTTAATCATCACACTAATATTATTATGAAGGCGAATGTTTGGAGTATGGGACTGTGTGAGTGTGTATGTTTGTTAATTCTTCACGTCTAAACGGCTGGAGCGATTTTAATTAAATTTGGTATGGAGTTACCTAACACCCTGTATTAACACAAAGACTCTAATTTATAAAGTTTAATGCGGGTAAAATGCGGGGCACAGCTAGTTGTAAATAAATACTTAAATATTATAAGCATTAAAGTTAGTTAACGCAGTTTGAAGGCAACTCGCTTTTGCCTTCAAACTGCGGTAGAAGTTAATAAGGCGTATTATAATATAAATGATTTTTTAACTGATAAATTATAAATTGTTTTGACTGTTATTTAATGACTACTGTAGAATTATTATTATTGTTTTATATATATTGACATACTAGTAGCTTATTATTATCATGAAATGATGTTATTATTATTCTCAAAAGTTTTGACATCCATAATCCCTATATAATTTCTACTTAAATATTCATAAATGCTGATGTGTTAACTTGCATGTCCTGATTTGTACACCTATTAAGGTAGAACATGTTGAAACAATATTTTAAATGTAATATCTTTTAACTACACATGTTTCTGACAAATAAATATATCTTTATCTTTATCTTCTATGTTATGAACCATTGTAACTTAAATATGAATAAATTATTGAAAAATAAACATTATAAACTCGCGGACTTGTGTGATGTTTGGAGAATAATAATATAGCTAAGTCGTACACGGATAAATGTTATATGGGGATAGAACCTAGACACTACTGCACAACCTAGTCTAGGAAAAGAATCTATTGGACCTCTAGAAAACCCACAGAGAATGAAACTTTACAAGACGAAAAAAGTACCATGAATTCATTAGAACGGAAGGTATCTTTACTTTATTTTGACCTTATATCTACATATATAAAAATAAGGACCATTTATCTATGCTAATGATGACTGATGAATAGAAAAATGGTAGGTTAATTATTGACTCCGTTAATTATGTGTTAATTAATACATATACATTGATATTATAAACTCGTTTAGATAAGTTTGAATAAAATTTCGTAGTTCAATCAACTATTTGCCAAAAGCCAAAGTCAAGTTTATTGCAAAATCCGTTTATTTTCTAAGGCTAACAATAGTTAAGAAATCTTTAAAATGAGTTGTATAAATTTAAGTGCGGATGGGAATCGAACCCACGAACCACCGAACGTGGTGTTCAGAATCGAATTAATACAATCCGTTTCACATTTATCTTATGCAATTAAGACGCTTTTGTTACCCATAAATTGTCGAACAGAGTCTGGGTGTTCCGAGGTACAGAGATCCATTTCCCTAGCGCTATTGTTGTCTTCGTTTAAAGAAGTAAACAAGAATACTCGTTTATCCACCTATAGCATGATACGCTTAAAGCTCACAAGTTTGCAACATCGCCGTCGTACGCAAAAGCTATTTCTATAGTTTTAATCCTATTTTCAGCCGCAACTTTGTAACTATACAGACACTTACATATCTTAGCAACACACATACCTATCGCAGCTTGACTTAGTACGATATTCGTAGCGCGCCCTTTGCGGCAATAGTAACTAGGTAAACCAGTTTTAAGGTGATCACGTTTCTGAGCCAAACAGCTGTTATCATTACGTAAGAGCTGATCGAGGTATTTCCCTTGAAAGGAAAAGCAGATAAGGAAAAAATAAATGATTATCCTTTTAGTTAAGGTGATCAGGTTTTCTTATTTATGAAATAGTGTCTGGGGGCATTTCATTAACGGGCGGGATTTACCGGCTTGAATTCCATTGGATTATGACGCTAATAAATAAATAACGTCTCCTGGTCGAATTGCAGCCACGGCGGCCAGTCTAATGGAGACTAACCATCTCCACGGGACTAATAGTGCACAAGTGTGTGCGCAAACACAGGGGCACTTTCTATTTCATCACTCTCATGATCCGATGGGAAGACGGATCGCGCCATGATCGGAAAGGGATCAGGTATAGTACCTATGGCTTGACGTCGTCTCCGAAGCACGACGGTGTAAATACCGCCTACTCTCAGACTTCGAGCTTATACTGAGATGTTTTTTACAAAAACCACGCCTACTCTTAATTTAGACCCGGGATTTGAACACGCTACCCCTAGATCAACAAGGCAGTATATGATACTAAAACTACCCACAATAGTATTAGCATCATTGATATACCCCTTTCATACCAGCTTCACTAAATAAAACCTTAGTCTGTGAGTCAAAGGGTAATTGCCGACTCGCTACTGTAATCATTAATCGCTTACCATGAAAAGATTTTGACCACCTCGTTATATGGATAAAAACGTTTAAATATTTTTTTTCTGTGTAGGCTTCAAACTTTGTGCCTCCTCTTAAGATTATTTTTATAGTATAAGCTAAAGTTTTCAGCGATTGGGTCAATTAAAAATTCAAACTAAGGGTCTTGGAGGGCGATTATGTTCGCGGCGATTATGTTCCCGTAGGTACTCTCGCACGGTCCATAGTTTTAGACGTTGATTTGTAACGATAAGCATTTTGTATAGTATAATACAGTAAGCATCTACATGGCAAATTCTCTTCACCTCTACTTAAACATACCAATGAACAACCAGAAACTCCTCTAATCTAAGGTGCTTTTGCCTCAATTTTGCAACACTAGGTACTAATTACCCAAAAAACCGCACTAATTTAGCATCTATGCCGCAATTTTGAAATCATTGCAAGTTTTACGCAACATTAACTATGGGACTACCGTAATAAAATAAGCAAGGAATCTTTCGCCATTTTTCATGCTAAAGATCCACCATATCCAGGTTCATTCGAGAGTTTTGTATGGATAAATAGACCGCAGTACATTAATACATACATTAAAACTGCAAAAGTTATTACCTACGAAAATTTATAAACATAGTTATATGAAAGACATGTCGAGATTTAACTATTAGTATCTATGTAAAACGGCCCTTTGTTTAAATTTGCTAGGCTTTCGTTTTCTACAGATATTATATGGTGACTTTTTGCTTTTGTCTATGGTCTAGAGTTTTTAACCGGAGTTGTTGATGTCCTGGGTTTAAGTCTCACTTTAGTGTTATTAGGATTTTTCGGACAATAAACACATTTAGTAGCAAACAATAGTTCATAATATCACTACATAATCCGAGACATGTCACAAATCTAGCCCAAACCAAGCCAAGCTTGTAATATGAATACTAGACAACGTATCAATGATAAGTAAAATTAATCACACTAATATTATAAAGGCGAAAGTTTGTGAGTGTGTGACTGTGTGAGTGTATATGTTTGTTACTTCTTCACATCTAAACGGCTGGAGCGATTTAATACAATTTGGTATGGACACACATAGGTTATAATTTATAAAGTTTAACGCGGGTAAAACCGCGGGGCATAGCTAGTTTACAATAAAGGGCGGCCTCAGGTATTAGTCGTTTCGCCTTAAATTAAAATTAAAGAATTGATCTTTAATTTTAATATAGTAGAACTAAATTTCAAAATAATAGATTAGTAACTTGTTATTTATTTAAGGATTTAAGAAAATATATGTGATGAAACAGACTGCACGGACGGACCAATTCATTTTTGTAACTTTTATACTGTATTTGACTACAACAAGTACAAGTGTACCCAAATGCTGGATAAATTTCATTATTTCAATAGAAAAGCAATTATTACACAAGTTTTGCTATTACTCGGCTTCTGCAAGATGCGTAATAAGTCGGCCAGTTACTCGTCATCTCGTGAAAATACAGTCTACAAAGAAACTAATTACCATGTATTACACTAGACACTTTCGTTCACATTTTGAGTTGCGTCATTATTGGTTCAGTTTGAAGTGCCGAGAAACCGTTTCTATGGAAGATGTTTGTGTTTGAAGTATAATGGTCGCTATTGAGCTTTCATATTGCTTTGTTAATTAATTTCACGGACGGTATTATGTGGCTCAAGGGGCCGTCTTTACCATAAGGGCACACGGGGCCCGTGCCCAGGGCCCTCATTCTCAGGGGGGCCCCCGAAGGACCTAAATTTCTCTCTACCATTTATTCTCAAAACATTTTTGTCGGACATATTAGACATTACTTTTTTCGCAAATTAGTAACTTTATAAGAAGGTATTTACATGGCATAAACTACGCCATTATATCATCGAAGAATGACGGTCCAAGAAGGCTCATTTCTATCTGGAAGCTGAGGCCGAGAGACGCCTATGGATTTGTAGTCCGGGATTCAAACAACTGAAGCGCTAGCGTCGAAATTGCTTAATCGGTAACGTTATTTTAGTGCAGTATTCCAACCGCGGGATGGCGCAAGCATGTCCATTGTGGAAATGTTTGGGGGAGGCCTTTGTACAGCAGTGGACGCTCGGCTTTTGATTTTATGACTTTTATGTAACACGGAGTTGACTAAAATATTCTCATGATGAATTTCACTTCCTTTTTTTTTGTTCTTTGTTTAATAAATATCCTGGGACAACAAACACACTGACATCTGATCCCTAGCTAGTAGACCCTGTACTATGGCAACCAGACAACTGATAAACATAGTTTTTTTCAATATATGTATATATATTATGTTGTTAGTTTATGTTTTATTATTCATACAATATTCTCCAATTCTAGTGGAACTATCACATACCACAAGCTTGTGCAAAAAGTTTTAAATAAATAAAGAATATTTCGAAATAAATTTATATTCTAGATAAATTATACCCAGACACGGAACAAATAATTGTGCTCTAAATGTGAGTTTGTTTGTTATAGATAAACTCAAAAACGAATTTAAATTTCGATCAACTAAAGTAGTATATTTTGTTATGGTCGCACTCGTGTCTCTGTCAAACTTTTAGTTTTGTTAATCTATGTTAAAGGTTTATGTTTAAAAGTTTACCTAATATCAGTTAAGATTGTTTAGCGAAGATTGTATGTTTAGACTAGTACTTGTTAAGTACCCCGCGACAAAGGGATTAAAGCACAAATTGACCTTAGTTATAAAAAAAATACGGCAAGGAAAATGACTATCCCACCACATGAAAAACACACATGTCTTAAAAATGTCTTCAAAAATGATGTAAGAATATAACAGGCAGGAATTCAACATTTGCATAACTAAATGACAAATTAAACAATTACAACACACAGGTACAACAATCATATGAATAAATAGGCGGCGCTAATCATGTCGCACAATTCTACAAGGCTAGTAGTCAGTAAACATATATCGAGTACTCACGCGCATGTCGATAAAACGATTTTTGAATTTCCGTATAGATAAGTTTGTTGCTAGTACTCTTGATGACGCTACTTCTCATTAGTTAAGAAAACAATATAAGACGTAGATTACTTTTTAATACAACACAGAATTAAAATATTGTCATATGGCATCTTTAACATTGATGATGTCGATAGTATAGTATTCTCTCAGTAAATACTAAATTCCTGTTGGATCCATTCGATTATTATAAACTTGAAAAGTCCATCACTAGCATATGAAAAGTCCTTTAAAATGCACTGTTAGGATCATAGATCTATCGTTCCCTCACTACCATAGAATAAAAACCAAGCATTAACACATCATCCGATTTAGTCGATTAACTTTGGTCAAGCTCGATACCAATCCCAGAAATGTTGACAGAGTGCAATAAAATGACGTTACTTAGCTAAGGAAAAGTTGGCAGGAGCTAAATGAAATATACTGATGTCCCTTAAAACTTTTACCAATCTAAAAACTTAAAAGATTATTGCAAGCGTCAATTAGTAACTGTTTCCCATCAGGTGGGCCATAGGCTTGTTTCAGTTAATTAGCTGTATATATTTTTTTACCGTACTGATAATAAGGTAGTTACATAAACACCTATAAACAAACTCAAAACCTCGCGGGTACTTTCCATCGGCCTAGTAACATGGGAAACGTGAAATTAACATTTTAAATAAATAAATATCTTGGGGCTACTAACACACAGGCCTTTGACTGGCCTGTTCGTTCAGTGGTTAGTGACTCTGACTGCTAAGACAGGACAAATTTTATTGTGAAGAGCACGTTTGTTTGTTCTGTGTTTGGGTGTATAACATGTATTTAGAAATATATGTATAAGTATGTTTATCAGTTGTATGGTTGCCATAGTAACGTTTTGGGATTTGGGGAACGTGAACGTTGGGGCATTAATTGTCCCACGTAGAACATCAGTTTGCGAAATACATTTCAACAGCTGACGTCTGACGAAATCTACCGTGCAGCTGATTCTAGAGCTTAGTCTAATTGCTCATAGCAGCTTTATTTAAAAAAAAATTGACGTTTCCAATTAACTAAAAGCCAGCCATTAACATGTCACATGTATAAGGTAGGTTTGAGGAGAACTCGCTAAAATATTAAAATAATATCATTACAGCTTTTTGTATAAACACTGTACAAGATATTCTGTGGATTGAACACTTTCATCAACATCATATCAGCCGAAGATGGCCACTGCTGGACAAATGGCTCTCCCAAAGATCTCCCAATTGCCGGTCTTGCTCTACCCGCATCCAGCGACTCCCAGTGACCATTCACAGGATCATATTATGTAACTATTAATACCACCATCCATGAAATAGCCCTTCCGGCTCTCAAACGGACGTGCGGCGGTTTAACGTAGAGGGACAGTTGCATAAAAATCGCCTTCTAAACTTCCTAGGCTAATTGTAAATATTATTACAATTTGAACAATTTTAAACACTCCTTGATTTATATAAGTGCCCTCGCATTTTCTATTGACTCTACTAATTTAACTCCCAGTATAAACCATTGCATCTGGCTAGCCTAATTAATCGCTCGTCTGCTGTTAAGTGTCAGATTGTATTAGGCTTCTGACTACCTATAACGATTGCCATTAAGTTATCAGGACCGCCGGGGCCGGCAGCTTCTCTAAGATCTAGATAATAGGAGCTACAATATCTTTGTGTATAGGATCGATTTTCCTGAAACAAAACCTGCATGGATCCATAGTTTACGTAAAAGCAATCCTCTGATCCGACGTGAATACACCAGTTTATAATATTTTCATCCGAACCCATATAAGGATACACATACAAAAAGGGGTCGTTTTCGAGTTTAATGCTCTCGAGCTTAGAGTCGACGAACTAATGCAGTATAAGCTTGTCGTGACACATTATTAGTAAGTACAATTTTAGCTTTTGATGGCAGTTTTTAACAGACTTAAAAAATGAGGATAGTTGTCATTTCGATAACAAGTTTTCGTATATGTATACACTATACAGATTTCCCAAGTTTTCGTGTATGTATACACTATACAGATTTCCCATGCCATTGTGGAGGTTCTATATTAATTTTGTAAAGATCAATTAATAATAATCTTAAGGTTCTGCACGTGTGGCACATCGGTTAAGACATTTATCTCACCAATTCGTGTCCCAGGTTCTATTCCGGCACATGACAGCTATTGAGACCCATAAGTAGTCAATAGTCAAAAAAGTACATTTTCATGACAATTTGCCTTAAAAAGAGTTTGTTAAACTTCCTCACAGAGAAATGTTTTATACGACTAAGGGATATCTAGATTATAAGAAAAAATAATAATGTGATTACGATTTAAGTTTCACGACCATCGATTTTCAAGACCACAGGTCAGAATATGTTGGATTATAATGTTTTAATTAGTAACGGTCACCGTAGCCTAGTTGGTAGTGCTCCTGCCTACGAAGCTGGTGGTCCTGGGTTCGAATCCCGGTAAGTGCAAATATTTGTGTGATGAGCACGAATATTTGTTTCTGACTCATGGATGTTTTCTATGTATATAAGTATTTATCTATCTATATAAGTATGTATATCGTCACCTGGTACCCATAGTACAAGCTTTGCTTAGTTTGGCGCTAGGATGATCTGTGTGACATTGTCCCTAGATATTATTATTATTATAACACCTTATACCTATACCATGTTGGCGAAAATACTAATTTGATGTGATTTAGAAAATACGCACAAGAATGGTTATAGTTAGTTCATTGCCTTGTGAGAAGAAAATATTCCCAGTAACGGGTATTTTATAGCTCCTAAGCTGGTAACAGTCAAACAACTAATAAGACCCTCGTTACAGAGGACTGGTGCCTTTTATGGGCATTCTAGTTTTCACTAGGTAAACAGAAAATAGGGTAATTTTATTAGCTAAACACGAATCTAAATCCAAGTAGAAAATACATACATTAACTTTAATGATAATTATGTAAAAGTTGTTGGTGTATTATTAAATTAATTAGGTACATAAATTACTAAAATTACATTAAACACTCACCTAACATTGATTAAAAGCATGGATTATACAAGATTATAAAAGTTTAGTTAAGTATGGATCAAGAAATTAAACCTAAATACGCACTTTAACTGACAATTAAGTATTATGTCTCGGATAGTTGTCGTTGCTTAAAAAATATATTGTCGTGACACATTAATTACTATAGCTTTGATCTTATGTGCCAAATGAATAGAACGATTTTCAAAAAGAATCGTCAAAGTGTCAAACGCACAATAACGGATAACTTATCGCTTTTGGCCGGAAATAGTAGAGGAACTTATCAAGTAAGATATATAACGAATGCTGACTTTTTAGGGTTCCGTAGCCAAATGGCAAAAAACGGAACCCTTTTAGATTCGTCATGTCTGTCTGTCTGTCCGTCCGTATGTCACAGCCATTTTTTTTCCAAAACTATAAGAGCTGTACTGTTGAAACTTGGTATGTAGATGTATTATGTGAACCGCATTAAGATTTTCACAAAAAAATTGAAAAAGATCAATAAATTTAGGGGGTCGCTACATAGAACCGAAACTCAAAATTTTTTTTTCTACATACATAGAACCGAAACTCAAAATTTTTTTTTCTTCGTACCCATACATGTGGGACCATATAAGGTCTTCAAAAATGATATTGAGGTTTCTAATATATTTTTTTTCTAAATTGAATAGTTTGCCCGAGAGACACTTCCAGTGGTAAAGTGAGTGTCCCCCCCCCCCCCCTCCCCCTGTACCTTCTAAAATAAGAGAATGATAAAACCAATGAAATATATGATGTACATGCAAACTAACAACGAAAATTGGTTTGAACGAGATCTAGTAAGTAGTTTTTCTTATTACGTCATAAATAGTAAACCGCAATTTACCTTTCATTTAATCAACTGAAATCCCTGCTGCTACGGAGCCCTTCATGGACGTGAAAATAAAGATCTGATTGGTTTTTGTGAACTTCAATTAAGCAGAAAAATAAACTAAAACGTGTCATTGATTGCTTTTGTGCTGATACGTCAAAGAAATACTTCGACCTATCCGTAGAATAAAGTTACTTCTGCATAATCGTAACTTTACAGCAGAGCGTTTAGAAATTTGTCAAGTACAAAATAAGCTAAGTATATCATTTAACATAATTTTCTAGCAGTTTCATTATTTAAAGAAAAAAAGGCAAATTACTAATAGAAAAATTATGTTGTTTACTAGTTTTTTATCGTATAATAAGACACATACGAAGATGGTCTAAAAACGCCCTAAATATCAAAAGAAAATTAATCTAAACAGGAAACGCGCATAATAACGCTTAGTTTAGTGCTCTCGGGACAGGAATAGTTGAGAAACTAATCAAGATCGCGTGCCTCGTGACAAACGACTGCTTAGCCTTTGATGCTGTGTGCTAGTTTTTACTTCAGGTTGTAAAGAAAACGTGGCTCGGAACGTTATTTCCAAGGATTCTGTTCTTAGACGTTCAAACGCCAGCACATCAAGCTACCCCAATTTGTCAAATTTCCCCAATTTAAAGGGAACCTTATGCTTATGTGATAAAGTTGAAAATCTATAAAAGAAATTTGATAGATTGGTGTAGCTGGATGTGCTGGCGTCTGTACCATAATATTTTTACTCCCTACTTTAAAAAACCTCGTGTTATTGTAATTGAAGTAATATAACACGCTCTTATATAAATAAGACAATGTTTTCAGACAATACTAATAATAAATAAATATATTGGGACAACTAACATCAGATCCCAAACTAGGCTTTTATTTATTGATTATAGATAAATGACAGCCAGACACAATAAAAATCGTGACAACGATTTGTTCTGGGTGGGGATCGAACCCACATCCTATGGCTAGCAGCCAGGGTCAATATCCACTAGGCCAGATGTAAATGATCATGATTAAAAAAAATCGCACCAAGTTTTTTTTTTGCTTGTTCTCAGGATTTGTCACGCCATATACTGCACGGGCGACAAAAATTATACCATAAAAACTACTGCATAAAATTTATATGGTTGACTTGGTAGTCGTTTTTACGGTTTCGTTTGGGCACGTACACACGGCTACATATCAAGCTATACATTTCCAGTATAATCTGATCGCGCGTTGTATAGGATTTCCATACAATGAGAGATCAGCTTACTTGGTAGATCCAAATGCGATACCAAGGAGTAGTCACGTATTATCAGGTGTGAGTTCAAGACCAGTTTAACTATCAACTTAAGCAGGGATTCGATCAAATTCGAGTTTCAATTCGGAAAGCAAACGGCTAAAACGGGCGCGATATCACATATTTGCGTTTAAGTCGGTGTAAAGCTATTTCAGGCCCATAACCAAAGATGCAACTCAATGTTTATAATGATTGATTAAATAAAAATCGGACACACTAAGGAAGAATAACTACTAAATGTCCCACAGAAATATAAAAATGTGTGGTATAGACATATGCTTAACTACACAGTTTTAATCTCAAATTACGATTAATGCTATAAAAATTAAAGTTTACACAGTTTTATTTCTATGGGACATTTAATTTTGTTTTTTTTTCAAACACTCAATATTTGCAAGCAACAGAATGCCTTGCAGACTTAGTTAATATTCCCGTTTTGGTACGCACGGCTACATATCAAGCTATACATTTCCAATATAAGCTGACCTCTTATTTTATGGAAATCTTATATAGCGCGAGAGCTAGATGTGTAACCGTGTGTACGTACAAAAAGAAAAATTGTTTCGCACACATTCAGTCTATCCAGTGCCCTGAACCGCAAAATGATATAATTTTAGAGCGTCTCCGTGTTAATAAGAACCCGGTATGTTGCCGTTGTCGGCTATTAGGTAATAATTGTGAAGTAATAACTGGTGCTTGACACCAGGGTAACCACTGCTCATCATATCAAAAGACGTCCACAGCTGGACAAAAGCCTCTCCCAAGGATCTCCACAATAGCCAGCCTGCGCTGCCCGCATACAGCGGCTTCCCGCGACCCTTGCAAGATAGTCGGTTCACCTTGTAGGGGGCCTGCCCACGCTGCGTCTTCTGGTTCATGGTCGCCGCTCGGGAACCTTTCTGCCCCATACGTCGTCGGTTTTACGAGCTATGTAATGTACGAATAAAAAGAAAAGTCGAACGGAACAGAAAAAGCTTACCTTATGAAATCTATTTTGCAGCATTTCCATCTCTCTGTTTCGCTCTTGTTTAAACTTATTCGCAATAGTAGATTCACTGATCGTCTGTTCTTTACTGAACAGTGCCGCCAACTTGCCTTTAATGCCACCTCCTAACGAACTTTGACTTATATTATCATCGGGGATATTATCTTTCGAGTTACACCTTGAATTGACTAAGGAGTTACTTTTCGTAGGCGTTGTTTTCTGCACGGGCTTTTTGTCAGCTGAAAAAAAACAACAAACATATAAGTAAATATGTTAACTCTAAACTGGTATGCTTCGCCACAACATTCGTAGAAAACATTGAGCAATAAGTGCCCATTCGGAAAAATGAAGAAAGTGCTCTGTGTATAAAATGTTTTTTGGGATCTTTTTGTCTTCCTAAATGAGAAAATGATACTTTTATACAGTAAAAGTATTATTTTCTCTAGCTTAGTTCGAGTCGACAGATAACGAAACAAATTTGAGCTCTCGGTGGTGACGAAGCATTGTAATTGGCCTAACTTATCACGTCATCACGACAGTAACCAATCATAGCGCTGTATGCCCGTCGAGAGCTCGAACTCACGTACGTTTAGTTTTTGCAAACTCATGCAACATTAAAGCAGAATCTTCTGTGTATATCTTACGTTTGTACGAACCTGGCATGCAATACATTGGAAAGCTATGTCAGTTTAGATATAAACATTTGTTATTTAAATCCGAGGTTGGTATATTACTATATTTTTATGTTGCCAACAATGAAGAGTTTTTGTAGGTGTTAGTACAATGGAGTTGAATGTATATAAAAAGTATAAGTAGATACGACACGTTTAGTTAGCTAAGTGTGAGATATATCTACGTGATAGATAAGTATTGCAATAAGTAGATAGAATATGTCGGGGGTCAAAGTAAACGAGTATACAGGGTTATGCTGTCTTGCGGTCCAAAGAGGTCGTTAGAATCGTTGACCAATATAGGTACTGGATATTTTTTTCGCCGTCCAATTTAAATATTATATATAGTCTAAACCATACAATTGCTGTTCGTTAGTCTCGCTAAAACTCGAGATCGGCTGAACGGATATATCTTATCTTGGTCTTGAAATGTTCGTTGAGGTCTAGGAAAGGTGAAAATAATTAAAATAACTGTCGGGAAAACTCTAAAAACAGCCTGTGTCTTTTTCCCATATAAACGTTTTCTAAAACAAACGTTTAGGTCTTTTATTTATCGATTGAGGCAGTACGAAATCTGCCGGGTCAGCATGGCCGTATGTGAATAATGACCCAGTACATTATACTATATTAATTAAGATCGGCTGAGAAGGTTTTTAGATATAAGCGTTGGAAGTTCAAGCTAATTATTACGAGTCCATACTAATAAGTGTTATTTGTCACTAGATGACAGCTATTCATATCCAAGTAGAATATATTCTTGTCTTGATTAGGGCCAAGGTTTGGCGTAAAGGTTTTAACACGTGTACCGTAGTAAAATCCTTTCGCTTTGACTTTTCGTTTTGTGACTAAACTAAAACTGAGGTATAAATAATTCAAACTTAACACTAGCTTAGTTCGATAAAAATAATTATTAACTACATTTTAAAAGTTAACATTAGTTAAATATTATTACAAGCAAAATCGGTGCTGTCTATTATTTTAAACTGTGGTTTGATTACTGAGTAAAATAATGAACTTAGGTAAAATTTAAAGGTGAAAAGGGGACAATACTTAAGTCGTATTTTGTGATTTTTAGTACCGTAACACCGTGTGAATATAAATACAAGGCCTAATTGAAACGGGAACAAAGTTAAGCTACAGCTTGGAAATTATTTGTTTGTTTGTATTCACACCATTTCTCCGTTCTTTTTTTATCATCTTAAGTATACGAAGAGATCGGCATAAGTAATTCCTTTTAAACTTGAAAGACGTTTGTTTTACAAATATCTGTCCTAGGTGGGAGCGAAACCCCTGACCTATTAGTAAAGTAGTAAGTATTTACCAACAACGCCAAACCCACCCGTCCAATATGACAACACATTGAGCCGAATTAAAAAAATGAGACTCTTCTTATCACATCGAGAGATGGATCGTCACCTCTTAAGGGGATCTGTGTCGTAATATATTCACAAGTTAAGAGGTTACCTATGACGATAATACTTAACAAAACGACACGAAAATAACTTTATTTTCTGGATTACTTAGTATCCGAAGAATACTTTTACGCGCGTTACTTAAGTAGTCTGATACTTTTTACTAAAATTGATGGATAATTTGATCTGTCTATGCGCCAAATCATTCTATAAAAATCATTGCGAATTTATTGAATTAATAATATTATATCACCAACGTTCAAATTGATTACTTTAATGCTGGGTTTAGTCTATCGCGCAAAAAATATAATGTGATAAATTAAAACGCAAATGATCGTTGATACAAAACCAAAAAAATGTTACCCTGTTTTATTAGTGACTTTTGCAACGTGACTTAAACATTTTGCAAATCATACAAACATTTCTCAGGCTTACTAATGTCTTAGTATTTGATACGTATCGAACGCCTGAGTCCAATGGCCGCTGGGGCAGAAAGTTTCTTAGGTTCGCGAACCGAAAGACGCAGCGTGGGCAGGCCTCCAAGGTGAACCGATGATCTAGCAAGGGTCGCGGATAAGCGATCAATGCGGGCAACGCAAGACCGGGCAATATGAAGAACATTGGGGGAGGCCTTTGTCAATGGAGTCTTTAGACTGATATGATGATGATAACACTAACACAATTAAAAAGATACGTAAGTTACTTTCGTATCTCTAAGTCCAAAACTGACCTAAGCTATAAAATGTTTGCATAGCTGAGAAGAGTAGAATTAATTGTGGTTCAGCTCGTGGGTTTAACAAATTATGAGGTTACGAAGGGAACCAGAAAGTATTATATTTTAAATTGGTACCAATCCCAACCATATAACCCGTAGAGCAACCAGCATCTACACTGGCTTTGATGAACACGGTAGAAAGATTGCCTTGCTTGATCAAACTGCCTTGGGACCCGCAACGAATTTAATCAGAAAGAAGACAGTGTGGAAGACTAGCTGCGCCCTGCGGTTTAACGCGCGTTGAACCTTATAAATTATAGTCTTAGATGTGTTATTCGGATCTTTAAGGATAGAATAGAATACTCTTTATTGTACACACTCAAACAGAGTAAATAAATTGGATAAAAATAATACAATCTTGTTCAATGGGCGGTCGTATCGCACTAAGCGATTTCTTCCAGACAACCTTTCAAAAATACAAAATAGTTAATTGTCACATATTATTACAACAAAGATCCATCAAAATCCGTTCGGTAGTTTTCACGTGAAACAGTAACAAACATCCCTACATCCATTCTCACAAACTTTCGCATTTATAATATTAGTAGGAGATAACGGAAGTCCACGGAGACGAAGTCGCACGCGACCGCTAGTAATACACATATTTACGTAAACACTTGTTTACTATAATTATCTCAGCGCAATCTCCGTTAAGATTACAGGCGCAGGCGATTTCAAACAGGTGCATATTATTAGCTACCTATTAAGTTTACTGTAACAGAATTAGCATAAACATAATAAATATATAATATAAAAAAAATACTAACACACTGCCATCTGATCTCAAACAAGACAGAGCCTGTAGTATGGCAACCAAATAACTGATAGACATAAAATACATACATATAATAAATTGATTAAATTGTTAAATTACAGGGACTATTGACGAGCGATGGGACCAATACTTATAACTCATTCTCATGTGGGCTATCATTCTTTCAAGTGCCGATCCAAATCAATTTGACAGGTCATTTAGAACCATTGATTGACGAGAGCTGATTACATTATTCCTACGCTCACACGACAAAGTAGGTATAATTATTTAAAGACCCTATTTTGTAAATTTTTGGCTGGTTCTAAAAATATCCCACTATTTTTTATTTTCTAAATGAGTGGGAGAAGGCATTAATTGTAGTACGTTCTGAAGAATTTAAGTTTCTTCATTGTTATATTAATAGCCTGGAAGTGCTCGGCTACATGACCACGCAGGATAGTTGACTAAAGCAACTAGTAGACCATCAGTCTAGATGGATGGCAACCACCAGGGTGACCTTTGTTGGGACGTTGGTTTGCAACCGTGTAGAAGATGCTTAATCTAGATCAGACTAGTAGGAGTATTTATCGATGTGACGTCGGCTGAACTATACTACGTCTAGCTCTTAATTTCATAGACTTAAGTGTACCTTACAAAATACTAAAGATTTTTCAAGAAATAAACGTAGTAATCGTGGATGGCAACCACCAGGGTGACCTCCGTTGGGTCGTTGGTTTGCAACCGTGTAGAAGATGCTTAATCTAGATCAGACTAGTAGGAGTATTTATCGATGTGACGTCGGCTATACTGCGAATAGCTCTTAATTTCATAGACTTAAGTATACCTTACAAAATACTGAAGACTTTTCAAGAAATAAACGTAGTAATCGTGGATGGCAACCACCAGAGTGACCTCGGTTGGGTCGTTGGTTTGCAACCGTGTAGAAGATGCTTAATCTAGATCAGACTAGTAGGAGTATTTATCGATGTGACGTCGGCTATACTACGAATAGCTCTTAATTTCATAGACTTAAGTATACCTTACAAAATACTGAAGATTTTTCAAGAAATAAACGTAGTAATCGTCGTAAAAGTCGTATCTCGTAACAGTTTAAGAGTTAATTCAAACCAATTCGACATTTAATTAAGAACCACCGTCTTAGTAAACCGTGAATATAAAACAACAATTTTATAGCCATGGCAGAGGTTTAATTGTTACTGTTATTTGTTCAGGTTAACGAAACCTTGGCGAAACATCTGTTCTATACGGGTCAAGCGAACTTGTACCGATTGCATTCCAATTAAAGGCGGTTATACTTTATTTAGTAAAGTAGATAATTATTAGTAATAATAGGCTTTTAATGTTTTGTACCGTGAAGCGAATTTAACAGCTCAGTTCTGCCCTGATAAGACAGAGGGTCGCAAAGTGATTTATGCTCCTTCGTTAGTTTCCTTTCTACTGTATTCAGAACATTGTCATCCGTTTATAAATTTGTCTTGCAAATAAAGAGTTACGGAACCGAAGAGCCAATACATTTTTATATCGTCTGCTGAAAGTCTCTTTCATCACTTTAGAACTTTCTTTCCTCGACAGAGATATCTTCACTGATTTAGGATTAGCTGCTGTAGCGTGTACTTATGAGTTTATAATTACTTTTACACAGTTCGAGAATACTTAGTAAAATTCCTGACCCACAACGAAAGAAGAATCTGTCTATATTTATTTCTCAAGGGAGGACAAGAATACAATACTCCCTGAGTCTGTGTGAAGAAATAGGCGTGAAATGAAAAGCAGTATTTGGTAGGATATATTATTGGTCCTTGTGGACAACAACAAAGTCCGGCATAGTAAGTTTACTTTACCGAAAGGCTTGAAAAGGTGTTTACCTGAATTTGGACAATTAGACGCTGTCAGTGCAAAGAGCCATTGATACTGTCTCACACGGTTTAAGAAAAAGTAACCATCTACGATCATCCATGACAAGTGTAACCTCAGAGTTCGCTGCTGACTCCAATCAGCATAATATAAGTTGTATAATTACTTCCAAATATCTTGTATCGGAAATTAACTCGCCATAGTACTTTAAAGTGGGCCATAGTTAACTATTTTACATAATCTCTATAATATTATGTAGGTTTTCGCTTACTCTTTCGTAAATGATTTTATAACTTCCCTTTGATTATGCAAGCCCTGCTACCAAGCCGACTGGGTTTCGTATATTTCTACTACAGGCATCGTTTCCCAGCGCGCATTAGGGAAGGATGGTACTCTCTCTATCGGTGTCAACAGTTCTAAGTCTCCAATAACAGTTTATATAGTTGAATGACAGATTTATATCCTGCAAAGCATAGCGTGGCTAGGTAGACTCTACACTGATCACCAATCACCATGCTCCCAGACATAGTGCCGGGAAGCTCATTAGAAAGGAAAATAGCGAAAGATCAAAATAACTTTGGCTTTCCTCTAAACGAAAAAAGCTGTTAGAACTTCCTTTTACCAATGTGTGTCTGAGATATTCCTGATACATGTTTAAAAGACTTAATCATGTTACTATATCATCTTTCTGGTGAATCATGTGGAATTGTAACCCAGGCCTAGGGGAGCTAGACAAGACATACGGGCATAACTATAGTGGCACCCATACTGTGCAAAAATTAATATCAAATGACAAAAATTAACTAATTTTATTTTTATACATGTTCAGTCTTCACCCGAATGTTAATATTGATAATATTTAAAAAATAATATTTACATACTTGACAGTCCTACTAAATAAACTCTTATATTATTTAACATTATTATTAATAATAATTCTACTCGAACATAGTTACGTAATTATTTGACATGTAGGTCAAGAAAAACCATAGTAGTTACGGAACAATCACTACAATCTCAGAATTATTGTAATGACGGAAACATCGTAATGGCATATACATTGTTTTACACCGCAAACTTATTAACTTGGGACGGAAAATCACACTTTATTACTAAGGCAACATTACGTAAAAACTAATACAAAATATAATTTTATATAAGCATATATATTAAAAATTTAATAAATGTGAAAGGCCAAAGAAAACCCACAGTTAACTCAGTCAATTTTCCTTTAAAATATGATAATTTTCAGTCATAATATTTAAAATTAATTTTTACCTTTAGTTTTAATTCCAAAAGCAAATCGAATGGCACTCTCTATTGGTAATTTTATTCACAAAATTCCAAAGAAGTCACTAAAAAAACTTCAATCACGAACACAACGGCAAGATCACGACGGTCGAGATAAATAAAGTTTTTTTTTAAATCTAAGGCAAAGGTCCGACGTGTACCGAGCGCACGGCAGAATGGCCATCGACTCGGATCATCAACCGTTGGTCCACCACTCTTGTCTAGTGATGTGCGCTTCCGAAACCCACGCCCGCGACAGCAGTAGTAAACCTTTTGTGTCAGCTGCTGAACCTTTGTCGCAATTTCACGCGTCAATGGTTCGCGCGGTTGCTGGTTCCAATTGTCGTGTTAACGAACTATTAGTTTCGATGAATTTTAAATCACGCTTCGATAGCGACATATTTTTGAAAGCAATTTTTTTAAGAATTCTTACTGATAGATTGATTATATAGTATATGATTATTAATAACAATTTGAATACATAAAACAAAAAGTATTTTAAAGGATTTTTCACATAATATGCTGTCTTCCAGAAAATTTAAGTAGAGACTGGAGAGTGGAATCATAAACAGAGAAATTGTTAATAAGCAACAATACAGACTATCATAAAATATATAAATATTATATACATATATTTATATACTTTTCTTTTTTATCCCGTCGGCTAGCCCTCTCAGTAAGTGAGGAAACAGGAAGGAAGGAACTGTGTGTCTTGTAGAGATTGTATAGCATGTTGACCAGCCTACAGTAATGCTGGACAACCTATGGAACCTATCTTATCTACAATAGGTAAAAATAAAATGTTAATCTGTTCATAAAGTCTGCCATAAAATGTTAGTGATCTTTTGGGTGCAATAAACGTATTATACACCCTTAGAACACGTTCTCAAAGTGCACATAAAGTATATTACGACGATAACGGCCTCCTCCGCCGCAAACAAGGTTCGCAGCGTATGAAGGTTGACGGCGTCTGCCCCGCGATGTGTTTAGTGAGTTCACACCGCTTCATTTCGGCGCAGTAAACAGTAGCAATTTGGTATTCGCCACACTATTGAGATTATTTTTTAAAGCGTTCAGAGTAGGCTGACTTTAATTAGTGTGGGTGGGGTATCAAATTTAAAATACAATAAGCTTCAACTGGTAGAAATTCGGTTATGACAAATAGTCTTGAACACCAGTTATCTTCTTATAGTGAACAAGTGTATGCGCCAACAAGGATGCGACGGGCCTGTTGGCGTGGTTGGCAAATGCTTGCTTTTCACGCCAGAGGTCGTGGGTTCGATTCCTACCCAGGACAGATATTTGTGTGCATGAACATGTCTGTTTGTCCTGTGTCTGAGTGCAATTATCTATATAAGTTATCTGGTTTCCATAGTACAAGCTCAGCTTATTTTGCGATCAGGTGGCTGTGTGTAAATAATGTCCCAGGATTATAAAATGCGCTCTATATTATCTCACATTGAGGGTATGGGCTAGCAGACTCATTATATTAATTTAAATAGATCGTTTAATGAAATCCTGGTTGCGTGTGACCCTAGTCTTACCTGCCGGTAAACACAAACAGGGTCTAACTTGAAGTAAGTCCAAATCCAAGCAAGTTATTCCAGGATATGGCACTCATATAACTCTCGACGCAACAAATTGAAACGCGTATTATAAACCAGCTTATGACTACGACTTCATCTACATCGACTTTAGAATAAAACAACTGTTACATGTCATTTTAATGAAGCCGTCAAATATAACTACCCTTTCTCATCCTGTGGGGGACGTAGAAGTAGAATTTCTACTAGAGATCAAGGCAGCTGCGATTTTCCAAGTATTATAATCATTACACTGCGATCGCCAACCAGTCTATCAAGCTTGGCGATAATGGCAAATCACCTCATTTTTGGGGACGCTTATGTCCAAGAATGGACATTACTCAGCGGAAATGAAGCTGATGATTATTTTTCATAATCCTACAGGAACCTAAATGTTTCCGACATAATATTAAAATCGTTTAGGCGTGATTTAGATATATCTAAACGTATATCACATACACCGTCTGTGAATCACTTACAGGGTTGCCAACTGAAAACAAGGCTAGGTGCACCTCACCTAGCTTTTGGTGAAGGAAGGTGACCTTTCGACGGAACATACACATATTTATGTTTTTATTATTTCTTTATTTTTGTTTTTTTTATATTTTTTATTATTTTGTGTTCTCATTATGCTGATACCTTGTACAGACGCCAGCACATCCAGCTACCCCAATCTGTCAAATTTCCCCAACTGAAAGTGAACCTTATGCTTCTGTGATAAAGTTGAAAAAAATCTACCATCTGGGAGCTATTCCGGCGTGCACTGCCAAAACCGCTAGAGGTACACATCCTACTAATATTATAAATGCGAATGTTTGTGAGTGTAGATGTATGTTTGTTAGTCTTTTACGCCAAAACTACTTTAACGCGTGTGAAACCGCGGGGCATACCTAGTATGTATTATTAGCACTAGTTAATTTTCAACTACAAGGTCATGACTGCACTTTTAAGAGCTTAGTTCATTGATCTGTGTTCGTTTCAATGTAAGGCTTCGCTCTTTGCATAAACTTGTCTCGGTGAAATAACAAGGGTCAATATTGAAGCAGGATCTTGTTTAAACAAAAAACCTGCCCGCGTATGAATCATTATTTCTGCATAACTTATGTTACTTTCACGATTCTTAGAAGAATAATGGTGAATAAGGTTTAACGTTATCCATATTATTACGAATAAGTTATTCTTACGCAATAATTGTGCGTTAATATGTAAACCAGCAAAAATGCGAATCTTTCAATTAACAATATGTCAATAATATTTCAAGAACTGTAAGGTTATATAATATTAATCATCCTGGGACATTCACACACAGCCATCTTCAAAACTAAGCAGAGCTTGTGTACATATACTACTTTTTTTTGTTAATACATACTTATCTGTCCTGGCTGGGAATCGAACCCACGATGAAAGGCCGCGTGAAAGGCAAGCATAGCAAGCTAACCACCCCAACCGGCCTGTCCGTGTATATGAAATGAATACCTCATCAATTATTGAAATTTGGCCGTTATTGGATCACACTAATATTGTTATAAATGTGAAAGTTTGTGAGTGCGTATGTTTGTTACTTCTTCACATCTAAACGGCTGAAGCGATTTAAATAAAATTTGGTATGGAGTTAGCTGACACCCTAGATTAACACATAGGCTATAACTTTTGTTTAATGCTGGAGAAACCGGGACACAGGTAGTTTTAAATAATTGTATTAGTATGTACGTATATTTTATTATTTATTAGATTAAATTACAATCTATACATATAATTAAATCGTAGGAAAGTCAAAACTGTACATTGAGTATTTTTTAAAAAGGATACTTGCAGCGTGATCTACATTCGATATCGAAGCGAAAAATATAGTTTTTAGAATTTTTAAAAAGCTAAACTCAAAAAGTACTGCATGAATTTACTTTAAATTTTGCATGAATATTACTAAGAGGTCGGGTCAACATATAGGCTACATATATTATCACGCTATCACCTACGGGGAGGAGCTGTGATGTTTTATAAAGTTAAACGCGGGTAAAACCGCGGGGCACAGCTAGTTATTTATATAGCTTTTTAGATTACTTACATGTAATAAATTTAGCATATCTCTGTAGACCTAATAACTCATATAATTTTGACTGGCCCTTTTGGTCTTGTGGTTAGTGACCCGGACTGCTAAGCCAGAGGTCGTCGGTTCGATTCCAACCGGGACAAATCTTTGTATGATGAACACGATAATTTGTTCTGTTTCTGGGTGTAATATATCTATAATATGAATGTATTAAGAAATTTTAATATATAAGTTTTTTTTATTATTATTACCAAAACAAATATTTATAAAGTTTGAGTACAGTTCTTACTGCCACTTAAACCACGGGGGTGTGTGTGACAGCAAATTCGATTCGACTCAATTTGGTCGGTTTAATAAATACAATACTAAGTACACATATAACTAAAAATAACAAAAACAGAAGTAGGTACACATTGGCTTAGTTTTGATACCATCCTGACACAATGCTTATCAGTGCAAGTATGTTTATCAGTTGTCTGGTTGTCATAGTACAGGCTTTACCTAGTTTGGGATCAGATGGCAGAGTGTTTTGTCCTAAGATATTTATATACGTATTCCGTATGTTCCGCGATTTTATATTTATTTAATAAATATACTTACTTAAAAAACCCATGAATGTAGAAATAATGTCAGTGTGTCTCGTATTATATATAATGACAGCAATTTTGTGGGCGCCTGCTTTGACCTGTACTGAATCATAGACAACTGTTCATAGACATATAATTTGTCATATCTTTGTACAGTACTAACGAAATACCGTATGTCATGTGAAAGTTTTACCAAAGAAATAGACAAAAAGGTTGGTAATGACCGGCAAAATTGGCATTTGGTTCGATTGTGAAGTTAACCTAGTAAACTATTGTAATGTTTTCTTTTACTCATTAGAAAACCAAAGGCAGCAAAAGTTAGTTTGTCTAGACAGTTTGTCAGACAGATGTTTTTTTTTCGATTCTTTCGAAGACAGAGCTCGTCTAGAGAAACTGTATTCTTACTTATCGTATGGGCAGTCTCTAGTGTCAGAATTGTTCAAACCGCCCAGTAGGCCTATGACATGGCTTAATGACTGTTGTCAATGGCTAAAACCGGGACCGACAGCTTAACGTGCCCTCGAAGCACGGAGACGCTCAGAAATTAAACCACGTTGTTGGTCACCCATCTATGGACTGACCGCAAGCCTAGTTGCTTAACCTCGCGGATCACTTACGGAACGGTGAGAGTATCTAGCTATGAAAAGTTAACTAGTACTCTTGAGAAAATAAATATCTTAAAGCCCCAAAATGAACTATTCTATACTGAAATAGCTCGGCGATCGGTTGACATTATTAAATTTAAAAAAAATATGTATTGGGTAAAATTTAATGATCGTCCATCGCTGGAAATAGGACTCCACCGAAGGTTTTATAATGTTGCCCTTTGGAGGGGGTTGCCTTAGTCACCGCGCTTAGCATGCGAGTTGGTGACTGCCATTAGGTGGTAGGTAGTACACAGGTGACGCTACAACTACCTGGTGTATCCCTTAGACGCCTTTTACGACACCCACGGGATGCCTAGTTTCCAGCCTAGAAAGAATAACAGGGCAATCCCAAAATTTAATTATAGACCAATATTTCGACGGAAATAGTAATTGATTACAGAAGAGTCGACCCGTGACCACGGCTGGTGCAATCCATGCCGAAACGTCGGGTAACCAAGGTAATGATTTACCTTTATCTTTATCGCGATTGAGACCCGTGTCCACAGTATATAAAAATTGTTATTAGATTAGAGATTAAGTAGCTCGGCCTTTTTTACCTAGAACGGAAACAGATCAACGTGTTGAACGTCAGTTTGGATGCTATTATCTATACAACATACGCTTGTTTCCTAGAGAGGTAGGCAGAGACAACAGATTTCCATTTGTGTTCCATTTGTGTCCATCGCACATTACAAGGTGTCACATAAATAAAGGTCGTAACTTAAGGAACTCAATATGCTTATGTAATTTATGTGTAGATTCCAAAAGGTCCCTATTTCTTTTTCAAATGATAAATTATGGAACTATCCGCTCATAGCCAGTTGTCCAGTCCGTCAATCAGCGAGCTTAAAAGCAACGAGGTTTAACACACGTTCTACAGATGGGTGAATGATTATTATCCTGAGGATCTACTTGTTCCAGACACGTTAAATGGAGGATATGTACACTAGACAGTAGGGTTCTAATTAATATATTACACATCGAATATTCATAAACCCGGTAGTGTATTAACAGTCGCAATAAGTAATATTATATTAAGATATTACAAGGTCAATGTCGTAGAGTAACCGCAATCTTGAACATATCGTATTCGTATTCCTTGAAGTACAGTCAACACCAATAACACGTGGTAGATCAAGTCATAGGCCTAATCAACAGCTCAAGATCAAAGTCAGCCACCAAGCAACGTTTTGACAGGTTTGAGTGATTAAGTACATGTTAGCCAGCAAATAGCGTCGATTACTAGCAGTAATGATGACATAATGATGCTACAGATTAAATTTACACAGATATTAAACCTACAAATGCGGACTTACTGCATAGACGTTATATACCCGTCAACCTTATGACAGAGTCGGAGGCAGAGTGGATGTAAATACATAAATATTTAATTCAAATATTTTTATAATTAAACTGTCAAATGGACTGCCGACATTTTGTAAGAAATCATGGGTCACAAGTGTTTTGGGAGATTTTATCGCCTTAAAAACTTCCTGCCTGCAAAGAAAAGGTAATCATGCAGGCCTTACTCTTTCCTCTAATTAAGTATGGTGATGTGTGCTACTTTGATCTGAATGCAGATCACCACAATAAACTCGACCGACTTCTAAACACTGCATTCTTTTGTTCAATTCATTGCCCTCTGGAGCGTAGCTTTTGTTTTAAATACAAAATCCGAGAACATATACAAATAATAATAATACCCATAGCACTCTTTTGTATTATTATTTTTCTCTATATTATAATATACAACATGTAACTTAATTAACGCACATCCTGAAAATAGTATGTTCAGAATCGTTTACTGAATCGATTTATATCATTTTTAATATAGGTAATTATTTTATTCCAAAGTAATTAAAACTACGGAAATTATTGTCATATTAACCCTGTACAGTGCAAATATTAAATAAATAATAATATTTGTTTTGAGTTCTTATAATTTTGTTTTAATTATATCCTGGGACATTATTTACACACACGGCCATCTGATCCCAAACTAAGCAGCGCTTATACTATGGTAACGAGATAACTGATATAATACATACATATTTATATAGACACTCAGACTCAGGACAAACAGACATGTTCATGCACACAAATATCTGTCCTTCGAACCCACGACCTCCGGCGTGAAAGCCAGCATTTGCCAACCATGCCAACAGGCCCGTCAAATCAATAATGGGAGGTGTCAGCAAGCAAGACATATAATAACACTGAATAACTAAACAGAGGGATACATATCGATACGCTAAACAGGTTATATCGCGGTTATGAATGCAATGTATAGCAATTTAAATTTTACGTCGTCATTCTTCAAGCGGAACCTTTCAAGTTCGTGAACTACTATATGTATTTATACTATGATAATAACCAAGGTTATTTCATTATTAATACATTATCTTAACTACGTCATCTGGAGCCTTCTCAACTGTGGTTTTGTGTAACGTAAAGTTCAGCACTTTGCGGCTATTCTTAATAGCGAGTTCTTTAGTTCCTATAATAGTTGTAGAAGATAAACAGTCATATTGACCATTAATTTCTATTAATAAAGTGGCTGATTTTTTAAAAACTATGCCTAGTAATCATTTTATTATGATCAACAGGTTTTTGTGTTCTGTCGCTTATAAGGTTTTCTATGCTTCGGACTTCAGGGGCCCAAACCGTCTAACAAATAAGCTTACAAATTAAGCAACCCCTGCGAAAGTACGCCCTTTTGGTTTAATACAATCAAAACACTACTAACAATAATGAAATGCGCTGCAAATATCATAATTTCTAACATATCCTAATCGTGCAAACTTCACCACGAATAGGA
Organism: Pseudoips prasinana; assembly: GCA_951640165.1. NCBI lineage: Eukaryota > Metazoa > Arthropoda > Insecta > Lepidoptera > Nolidae > Pseudoips > Pseudoips prasinana. Next base: position 16,793,466 of record OX621254.1, read on the forward strand.
TATGTTAGAAATTAGTAACCAAATTAACACGTCACACGATTAATTTGAAACGATATTTTTCCGAAAATAACTGCCTCCGTCATCAATTAAATATCTGGCACATATCACAGAGCGCCATCTAGCACAAACTAAGCAAAAGTTGTATGATTAGTAGACAACGGATAGAAATAATTTATTTTAGTTAACGAATTTTTTAAAAATAGACTGTAAACACCGAGATCAACACAGTTGACATGTCATGACATGACATGCATTCACATATTTGTCTGTGCGAGGATCGAAGCCGCAACCTTTGAATCAGTCTATCTTTGTTCCAGATCCATAAATACTTCCACAATTTGTTAAAAGTTATAAGACTCCAAAATTAATCCAAGAGCAACCCTTACATGACATTGGCAGAAATTGCAGAAACCATTGGCCGGTTGCCAATAAAAAAAAAACCTTTGGATATGAAGCCAGGTTCACAACAAAATGAGTCACAGCGGAGTGTATATGTCGTAAATTGATATCTTTTTGTTTGTTAAAATAGGTTGGATTGATACAGATATTCATTGGTTTAGTTTGCAGTTAACAAAGGAAAATGGAACGGAATGTATTATATACTAGCTGTGCCCCGCGGTTTTACCCGCGTTAAAATTCATAAATTATAGCCTGCGTTAATCCAGGGTGTCAGCTAACTCCGTACCAAATGTTATTATTAAAATCGATCTAGCCGTTTAGACGTGAAGAGGTAACAAACATACACACTCACAAACTTTCGCCTTTATAATATTAGTTAGTATCATATAAATCTTATTACCTATTAATTACTGATACGATATTTGGCGAGGTATCGTTACAAATTTTCATTTATTCATTTTGTCATTATAAAAAAGGAGTTTCAAATTATTTGTAACTCTTTTGTAACTTTACGTAATTTATTTCACATTGTAGTAGCTGTCCGTAGATCAAAGCCCGACGAAAAAAAAAATGTAGTTATATTAGCATTTGACGTTTTCTGTATTTTAAATGCGGTTCAATGCAGTTGAAAAGAATTGTGATTGGACGGTTCTCTGGTATGGCAATGTACGAGATAATTATTTTCTAATAAGCACATGTAATCGAAAAGTCAGTAGTGCACGCCTAGGGGTTGAACTCTAGACTCAATAGTGCAACAGCCCCACAAGGCTATATACTTAGGACGCGATATTGAGCTATGGCCACACTGTACCATAGAAAAATCGATTCGTGCACGGGGCATGGAGATATTAGAGTTTATGGGCATACCTGGGTACGCCAAGGTGGGCAGCGAATGTGTTAACATCGGCTTTAATGCTATTGAACGCAAAGATAAATGGACAAGAAAGTTAAAAGAATTCCACATTGAAAACATCCGTCAATAAAGATAAATGAAGTGTTGCAAGTAAGAAAGCTCTAACACCTACAAATATGGAAGTGGTAAGTGTAGTATTTTTCTCGCCATTTTGACTTTCTCCACGTTGTCGGTTGTCGCAACCTAACCAATAGATCGGTTTAGACTGAGGTCACTCAAGTGTTACGGTCAGGGCTGACGAGTAACTTCCAGGTATTTCACAAATTTCCCCAGTGGTGTCATGTAGGCTTATCGACTAACCGCATCAAGATAATGACGCATCACGGTGACATACACATTTGTATTATCACAAACTCGTACTAAACAAACAGAGGGCGAGAAAAATCTATAGCATTACTAGCTATGCCCCGCGGTTTCACCCGCGTTAAAGTAGTTTTGGCGTAAAGAGTCACAAACATACATCCATACATCTATCTATACTCACAAACTTTCGATTTATAATATTATTAGGATGTGTACCTCTAGCGGTTTTTGTAATGTACGCCGGAATAGCTCGCAGATTATTAGTAAATTCTTTCATACTTACTTGACACTTATCGTCATATTTTGGACAATTCACACAATATCTTTACAAATTGTAGCCTATGGGTTATTTTGATGTATAAGCTATATTATTGTAAAGTTTCATTAAAATCCATTCAGGAGTTTTTACGTGAAAGAGTAACAAACATCCATCCAAACTTACAAATTTTCACGTTTATAATGTTAGTAGGATTTGCAATCCAAATCCCAACTCAAAACTCAATTCATCATAAATTTAACTTTAAGCGACGATCGAACCAGCACCATCGAACAATCAAGGGAAGTAGCTTTGATATTGATAAAAAAACTACTACTACCATAACTATTCTAAATGTATAGACGCCAGCACATAGAGATACCCAATCCGTCAAGATTCCCCAATTGAAAGTGAATCTTATGCTTTTGTGATAAAGTTGAAAATCTATAAAAGAAATTTAACAGATTGGGGTAGCTGGATGTGCTGGCATCTGTACCTCGGGTATTAAAAATCTACATCCCGTTTAAGGAAACGTCTCAAAAACATTTAATAACTATTAATTAAAATATAATATCCCTAGTAGTCACCGAGATCCAAACAACTCCCTGTCACGTAGAACGTAGTTTTATTTATTAAAATTTAGCTGTACCCTGCGCGTGTTGCTACGGCAATAATAATATGAAATTCATTGGAATGATAGTGGCGCCATCTGTCGAAGATTGGTTGTACCAACTCAGAAACCTTCGTGGGCTCATGCACAACACTTTGCTGAAGATCATTATCGATATATGATCAAATTATTAGTTTACGATTCTATAAAGGACATACAGAAAAACATTCATTTATACAACATGTACCGTAATTAACGCACACCCTCAAACACCCCAATTAGAACATTATGTTGTAATCATGATACATACACTGAATTTTTTATTTAACATGACGTATATGCATTATTATTTACTAAATTAGTTTCTTGGAATAAAGTTTATTTTTCTTTATTTTGTATTGAATGATGGAATTTGTATGGATGCAAATAAATTGCTATTTTAAAAGTCTTATTACTTTGACTTACGGTCCATTTCAATTTGTTTTGACTGTACAGGGTTAATATGACAATAATTTCCATAGTTTCAATTATTTTGGAAAAAAATTACCTATATTAAAAATTATATGAATTGATTCAGTAAACGATTCTGAACAAATTATTTTCAGGATGTGCGTTAATTAAGTTACATGTTGTATATATAGGTAGATGTTTATTTCATTGGGTTTAATAGTGTATGCCGCAAATTGCCAAGTATAGGAAACTGGGCTATAATACCGGCGGCAATGGCAGCCCTCGCGGTAGATTCGTTCCGTTAGCCCGCAGACCGCTCAATAGACTATTGTCGTCGAAAGCGCATTATGCAACTGTAGCGGTTCTACTTTGTGTAATTATAATAATAATTTTCAATCTTTCACTTTTGTGCCTGGACTAATGAGCGAATCCTCAAGGTTACCCAATAAAACTACTTCGGCAACCCTCAAGATACTTTGAGTGATGGCTCCGGGAACTCTTAAACGATTTCCATTATACCTCTTAGAAAGGCGCCTCCCGGGGCGTGAAGATATAGATTCCCCACAGTCCACACGGCCTTTTTCCAGGACGACCTACGTAAGGAGAGGACGGCCAGAGTCCATATTGCAACCGTCTGGACACATATTCGGATATTAATACTATTATGAGGAACACATATACCTACATAAAAGCATACTATACAAGCGAATTTCTGTAGGACGCTAAAAAAGCTATATTTTTCTTTAGTAAAAATAAACTGCTGTGTGGTGACGGCATAGAATCATCACCCCGTCTCGTGGGGGGCGCAGAATTCGTCCGAGGGAATACCTACCAGAGAACGGGCAGCAGCGTTTTTCTGTGAACTATGACCGTCTGTCAAGCGTGGCGGTTATAGCATATCCCTCCCATTCTTGGTCTGTTGTCCAGCAATGGACGTACTTTGGCTGACATGGTGAAAAATAAAGTAGAGGGCACAGAGATGCCACGTCCTAAAATGGACGTAAGAAAAATAAGATACACATCGTATGATCATGCATTAAAACAATAACTGAATATGTTAACATGTGATACTTGACATGGCTTGCTGTAATAAACCTAGATTTATCGATTCTGTTGATCGCCAACCAGTTTGCCAAGCGTGGCGATTGCGAGCGTCATCTCCCTCCAAATTATGTCCATTATGAAAATCTTTTGGGGAGGCCTTTGTCCAGCAGTGGAGGTCGTTAGGCTGACATGATGATGATGATATATCGAGTGAAAATAACGAATTTAAATACTAATTCGGAAATATGTGGGCAAGGTCTATGCTCAAAAATCAACAAAGCTAATAAGAATGATCACATTGCAAACAGATCTATACAGGCCTGTTGGCGTGATTGGTAAATGCTTGCCTTTCACGCCGGATGTCACGGGTTCGATCCCCACCCAGGACAAATATTTATGTGCATGAACATATCTGTTTGTCTTGAGTCTGGGTGTAATTATCTATATAAGTATGTATTTACAAAATGAAAAGTAGTATATCAGTTATCTGGTTTCCATAGTACAAGCTCTACTTAGTTTGTAAATCAGATAGCCGTGTGTAAATAATGTCCCAGGATATTATTATTATTATTCCCCAAAAACATTGTACAAGTTGCTGATAAAAAGGCATTAATATATAAAACTAATAACTATCAATTCATACAATTGCAAAAACCAGGTGACACCGTTATTATGCAAACATTTTGCTCTTATTGCACAGTCCAGGTCGTTACCGGTAAATTCGCAGACCTTTTATACGTGCTAAGTGGAAGTAAATATTTGAACATGGGACTCGCATTGTGGTAAGTCGCATTTTGGAGATAGGCATAGAAAGAAAAAGTATGCAATATACTTCAGGACATGAAAGAGCAAGGTTACCTGAGTCATTGACCTTGAGCGTTTGGCTTCCTCTCTTCCCCTCATCACTTCTAAACCGTAATCGTTTTATTTTTCTGATAAAAAGACAACGCCCGCACTAGGGAATCTAATCCCCATGTCGCGAGGTATTTTACAAACATGTAATAGGCGGACACAAATTACATCCAGACTCAGAACAACTATTTATGGGTCGCACAATAGTTTCCGGCGCAGGGCTGGTACCCGTGACACGAAGCGGCGAGGCGTCTTAGCCGCTGCGCCACATGTGCAGGCAGTCTTTATTATATACTTTTAAACCAGATATTAAGAGCATCAGGGCGTCACCCCTCACTAGTCTGCTTGGTCTTATAAAGTGCTATAGGAAAGTGTCGAAGACAAACGGCAACTCAATCTCCTATTGAAGTCTCAAAGTACCGTAGTGACCAGCGGGTTATTAAACAATAAATACCAATTTTTCATGATCTCTGTGTGAACAAATGGTTGGAGGAATTATTGTCGAGGTTTAAGTCTTGAATAAAAATGGACTTTACAATATTACGTCATCATCATATCAGCCGAAAGACGTCCACGGCTGGACAAAGGCCTCCTCCAAAGATCTCCACAATTTCTGGTTTTGCGCTATCCACATCCAGCGACTTCCAGCGACCCTCATAAGATCATCGGTTTATACTGGCAGTTACATCAATTGTAAAAGCAAGGGAACTTCTATAAATCGATGATTATTTTAAGTTGTACAACTTGTAACAGGGTTCCCCCAAGAATTTGTACAATAGCTGGGCTTCTGCTGGCCGCAGCAGCTTCCCGACTAGGCTGAGGCTTACTAAAATTGAGTATACAATGAATTCATTTACGAACGCACCTCAATCTCAAAAGCCGATGGACCTATATACAGGCGACGCCACGTCAGGAAACGCTTAAATATTAAGTTAGAACATCTTCATTACATACGCAGTAAAGGCGTTTTTGAGTTATGAGTGTAACCATTGACATGCTTTGACTGTTCATTTAATTCAATCGACCCATTGTATGATAATTTAATTCTAATCCACCGAATTAAACTAATAAGCAACTAATGACCTACATAACTTGACGCGCATTATAATCTACCGACCGACTTCAAAAAGCAGTTGTATATCAATTCGATCGTATGTTTATTGTAGGTAACTGATTTTGATCATCCTCTTTTTAATCGACATGGGAAGTACGTATAATTATTGTTTTAATCGATTATAATACATGGTTTTATGTCATTAATAATAACATTAATAAATTGTTCACATAATTAACTAAGTAAATGTGAATATTTACCAAAAGCATCGCTCGCCCGAATTTCGAGCCTTTAGTACGTGTATATTAGTCTTTTCCAATACAAGTTACATATAACTTAAAAGAAGAGACCCACACACTCTAACAACTACGTGTAGTAAATAGAGAAATTTATAACTTTGAAAAAAAAAATGAAATTTTGATAAACGGGACAAGTAACAGTACGGGACATGTTACTCAAATACGGTCACCGTATTTGAGTAACATGTCCCGTACTGTTACTTGTCCCGTTTATCAAAACTTCATTTTTTTTTCAAAGCCCCGTACATACGGGACGTATAGCGACCCTAGATATAGCCTAAAATGTACAATACATACCTGGTAGGTACCTACAATAGAAATATTATAAATACTTAGTATTAGTTGATATTATTTCCATTTAAACGTAATTCTATAAGAAGCCTATGTCTGTTTCACAGTCTATTTATTATTCAAATTACTTGAAAAATAGACAGTAACGATGTTATTTTTCATAAATAAAAATGTCGATGCATCTAGGCATTTCATACGCGTCCGTAAACTAATTTTATTATCCCGTTCAGATAGCCCCTTAATTTTCGAACTAGAATAATGAAACTATTATACTCGTATTTAAACATCTGTCATACCTAGTGTGCCATAATTGTATACATCATCTAACTAGTATTAGTTATAAATGGCGATGCGCAGGTGTTGTTGCGCATACTATGCAATTTAGCGAGTATTTGGTTACATTAAATGCAGTATAATCATAGGAACTATTATTAAGCCCCCACACAAAAGACAGGAAACATAATTTTAGGATGTCTGTTTGTAGGACCGATACTCCTAAAGGAATGTAGCTATTTCATTTCGATGTTCATCTGAAAGCTCTAATTTAATCCAGATTGTATAGTCAACGGTTTATAACTTATAGATCTATATCTATAAGTTATAAACTGTTGAGTTAAGATCTCAAAATACAAAATGAATTTGTAGTGTTAATTGCAGATGTAATTTGCATGTTTATATTGTCATTCTTGCATGTGCATATTTTTGGCGGGCGAAAAGCGGGAATATTGCATCCCGGCTTTATTAAACTGTCAATTAGCGGAATTAATACTACATATTTATTTGGTATTTTGAATGTTACGAATTTCCGCAAAATAACGCCTGATTCCATTACTTAAGTTGAAGATCTCTTTTCCTGTTATAATCGAGGATATTTGACGGTCAGGTTATATGCTAATAACTACTAGCTACCAAGATTTTATTAAACTCGATTCGCATACCTACGTCTATTCGCCGAGTATTTTTCAAGGGGTAATGTACTTTACCCAGGTTTTTTATCAGCCACAAAAACTCGCCAAACTTAATCAATCTCGCCTGCCACTTATTCGATTATGTCCAGTAATAAATTAAAATATGTAATGTGTGTACTGGCTGTTTGGCTGAATGACATAGGACCTTTGCCTGTACATCAACGAGAAGAAATAAATGTCAGTGTTATAATGTCGACTCGCCGTTTTATTTTCATTCTATATATATAATAAAATTGTAGTTACAAAACAAACAAAACGATACAGTAATAAAAAACGAACATTTTGCATTGAAATCAAATTGATTCTGTTATTCGCAACGCATACATAATTCCATGCATAAATGAAGGTAAACAACCTAACCGTTGTAAGACCCAGACAGTATGAAAATCGTTATTTTTTTTATTATTTAATTTGCTTGATTGCCTGACTGGATGTTTGGTCTAGCGGTAACGTGTTCGACCGCAAATAATGTGTTCCTGGGTTTAAATTCCGGGTCAGGTGGAAAAATGATATGGTATTTTTCTGTTAATTTTTTTTTTATTGTGTTGGGCAAATTAGCCTCCAACGACTCACTGCTGCTATTTTATTGCAGCAAGATTATTTTTAAGGGTTAAGATTCTAGGTTTAGTTTTTATTCCTTTTCCAATCTTTTTGTTTTATTTGAAACCTTCTTTTTTCATTACTTTATTATTGTTTACTTTTTATTATTATTATTCTTGATTTTTTACTAAGTGCCTCGGAGGGCACGTAAAGCCGTCGGTATTGCGCCTGACCTCATTGCGGTCGTATCGGCTAGTGGGTCGGAGTAAGGGAATAGAGGTTGCATCGGTGATAGCACTCACTACACACTGGTACTGATTTCAATATCTTCACTGTCAGTGGCAAAGGCTCTTTCTCACACAATAATACGTGACCATATAATCTATTATAAAAACTTTGAAAAGTCAACTGCTGGACAAAACCCTCCCCCAAGAATAATCTTGGGGGATATGCCATAATCACCACGCTTGGCAGAAGGGTTGGCGATGTCACTATGATGGCCATAGGACTCAGAAAGAAGCTGCTGCCCGTCTTCTGGTAGATATTCACTCGGGGCGACTTCTCCGCCCCCTACGGGATGAGATGGGAGTGATGATTTTATTATATTCTTTAAAAAGACAAGACCCGCCTTAGGGACCGAGTTCCTAGGATAATGGATACTATACAAACATGAATTTACAGACACGAAAGACATTCAAACTCGGAACATCTCTCTATGGGCCATACAAATAGTTATCCTATGCGCGAATCTAATCCGAAACACGAGAGTGTCCTGGTAAATGTCGGTCAGCGTAGTTGGTAAATGCTTGCCTTTCACGCCGCAAGTGAAAAGTTACAAAAGAAAATATATCAGTTATCTGGTTTCCATAGTAACTGAGTCTGCTGAGTTTGGGATCAGATGGCCGTGTGTAATGTCCAATACGAATTTAAAATAAAATAGCGAGGCTTGAACTACGGTACACGTGCATTCACTAATACTAGGAACAAAAACATAGGAGCACCTGAGGCCCCATTTTAATATACCTACCTGAACACAAAAGTTCAATAACATATAAAGGTATACAATGTGATTACATTGTTTAACATACGTACATAGTTCACTAGAAATGAACCAACCCACACAAAGAGTTTTTTTTTTACAAATACCTAGGCAAAGAAGCAAGCGTGTCACCTGATGATAAGTGATCAGCCCCGCCCATAGTCACTCGCAACACCAGAAGAAAGCCTTTTAGAAAGGAATAGGCTTTATGAAGATTGCCATGTCATACCTCGGCAGTTAATTGATTCCACAGAGTGGTCATGCGCGTAATAACGACCATTCATTCGCCTTTTTGGTTTAGTTTGTTAAAGCAACTTCTCGTTTAAAAGAAAACTTATCCGAATCGATTTAGATGGATGATGGAGTCTATTATCTTGTACCTACGTTACTCGGCACTTATTCCAAACACAATAGTGAAAGACAAGTGATGCCTAACGGTAAGACAGTCGCCTCGTCACTTCGTGTCCCGGGTTCGATTCCAGCATTTGTGTACGTAAATGTTCTGAGTCTGGATGTACATTTTCATCGTCAATTATATATTTGTAAAGACACATGGATTCATTTAACTAGAGCGGGCGTTTCAAAAAAAACGTAATACGTATATTGGCATTTGAGGGCAAAATACAAATATGTAAAAAAACTCTCATCATCATCATCATATCAGCCGAAAGACGTCCACTGCTGGACAAAGGCCTCCCCCAAAGATCTCCACAATTGCCGGTCTTGTGCTATTCGCATCCAGCAGTTTCCAGCGACCCGCACAAGATCATCGGTCCATCTTGTAGGGGGCCTGCCCACGCTGCGTCTTCCGGTTCGTGGTCGCCACTCGAGAACCTTTCTGCCCCAACGGCCGTCGGCTCTACGAGCTATGTGCCCTGCCCACTGCCACTTCAGCTTGGCAATTCTTCGGGCTATGTCGGACTTTGGTTCGCCTGCGGATTTCGACATTTCTGATGCGATCCCGCAGGGAAACTCCGAGCATAGCTCTCTCCATTGCTCTTTGGGTGACCTTGAGCCTTCTAATAAGGCCCATAGTGAGCGACCACGTCTCTGTTCCGTATGTCATCACTGGCAACACACACTGGTCGAAGACTTTCGACTTGAGACACTGCGGTATTTTGGACGAGAAGATGTTACGTAGCTTCCCGAACGCTGCCCATCCGAGTTGGATTCTACGATTGACCTCCTTCTCGAAGTTGGACCTACCTAGTTGGATGGTCTGTCCTAGGTAAATATAGTTCTCTACAACTTCGAGTGCAGAGTCACCAACTTTCAATTGAGTGGGTGCAACATGGACGTTTGACATGATTTTCGTCTTATCCATGTTCATTTTCAGACCCACTTGTTGAGAGACTCTGCTGAGGTCATCGAGCATTGTACCGAGGTCTTCCATGGTCTCAGCCATGACTTTCCAGTCCAGAAGCTTGAAGACGTCTTCCAATGCAGCGGTGAACAGTTTCGGAGATATAACATCTCCCTGTCTCACGCCTCGCTGCAAGTGGATAGGTTTCGAGATCTGGTCCTGGAGTCGCACTGACATACTGGCGTTTTCATACAAACACTTTATCACCTCGATATACCGGTAGTCAATTTGGCACCTTATGAGAGACCTCAGCACGGCCCATGTTTCGATAGAATCAAAGGCTTTCTCATAGTCCACAAACGCTAAGCACAGTGGCTTGTTATACTCTTCGGTCTTCTGTATAACTTGCCGCAGCGTATGTATGTGGTCTATGGTGCTAAAGCCTTTTCGGAAACCGGCTTGTTCGGGAGGCTGGAAGTCGTCAAACCTGCGCGCGAGACGGTTCGTAACGACCCTCGAAAACAACTTGTAAACATGGCTCAGCAGTGTGATGGGTCTATAATTCCTCAATAGGGTTTTGTCGCCCTTTTTGAAGAAGAGCACCACCACACTTCTGTGCCATGCTTGTGGCGTTTGACCATCTAGTATGACGGAGTTAAATAACTTCTGAAGGGCCCGTAGGATTGGTGTACCACCCGCCTTCAGAAGCTCTGCTGTAACTCCATCATCACCAGGCGCCTTGTTGTTCTTGAGTTGTTTGAGAGCCATTCTAATCTCGTACAGGCTGACGTCCGGGATGTCTTCGGTGTAATGTCGGGTTAGTCGTGCTCTCAAAAACTCTACGTTAGTGTAAATCACGATACCAAAATGACAAGTTCTAACTTAAAACGAGTGTGTTACAGTCGTTGGACCAGACGACTAATGAAAAACTGAGATATATATACCAAACGTTCTCAATTTCCGTTCACCACGCCCGATCACAGTTTTCGTAACGCTCTCGTCACGCATTCACCAGCTTACTCTCCAAGTCAAGTGTGCCTAAAGTATTAAAAAAACGTATTCCCTTTGTTTTCCTTGAAAAACTTGGTCTGGTTTTTATCAGCTTTACCCGCTGTATCGTTCCTTATATTTACCATGCAAATGTGTAAGCTAATAACGAAATGGCATGTAAGTTCACAAAACCTGTTACGTGACAGAAAGGTCTATGACATGACCTGAGGTCTGCGGTGTACATGGTATTAAGTGCTAATACGTGTTTTCATTTTAATGGATTTCTAATAATATATGGTTTCTAGTAAGGATTTAACATTAAAAAGAGACCCAGTTATGGCTCGGCGTATAAGCGTATGCGCATCAAGTTAATACAAGATGTAATGAAAAGATTGCATATATGTTATTCCTTTGTAAGATAGTTTTGTGACAAAAATACAACAATAATAAAAAAAAAAATACTTGGTGGCTAGTAATTATTGTCTCTGGCCCTCATATAGGTACCCTTGATTACGATTAATTTGTCGGTTGGCTTGACTTTTACGTCGCAGGACGAGGGTTCGATTCCTACTCAGGATAGATATTTGCGTGCATGCACATGTCTGTTTGTCCTGAGTCTGGGTGTAATTATCTATATAAGTATGTATTTACAAAAGAAAAGTAGTATATGTAGTATATCAGTAATTTGGTTTCCATAGTACAAGCTATGCTTAGTTTGGGAACAGAGGCCCGTGTGTGAATAATGTCCCAGGATATTATTATAATTACAACAGGAAGAATTATTTAGGAACAGGTCCCCCCGATTTTGTACATTTGTGATATTGGCTAAACTTGCTTTAATTAATAAAGATGCAGGGTTATTTGAACTTGGAAAAGAAAGACGGTGGTTTTTTATTTCAACTTAGTGAAAAACACATAGTTTAGTATAAGCATATTTTAGTTAAAGACTACGCATAAATATACACAGGGCATAAGGGCCGTGAACGCTACATTACATACAAATCCACGCGAGATCCAGCTTGTGTAGAAGCCGTTCGCGCCAAAACAGCAACTTTTTCATTAAGTACATTATTTAAGCTACAAATTTGCAAGCTTAAAGTTGAATGGTTACCCTAGCAAGGTTTCATAGGCTTTGTCATCATCATATCACAGGCAAGGCCTCTCCCAAAGATATCAACAATTGCCGCTCCATGATCTTCATAACATCATCGGTCCATCTTGTAGGCGACCTGCCTACGCTGCGTCTTGTGGTTCCTGGTCGCTACTCGAGAACCTTTCTGCCCCAGCGTGCGTCGGGAATTTTCATGGGCTTGCAAAATTGAATCCTAGGCCACGATTTTTTTTTTAATATAGCAATATATTTACATGAGCTACCCGGCATCTATCTATTAATCATATTAGCGGAAAGACGTTCATTGTTGGATAAAAGCTTCCCCAACGATATCCACAATAGGAATGTGTCATCATTGGGCGGGTAATCCCAAAATCACCACGCCTGTCAAACCGGTTGGCAATGGCAGAATAATGTCCATTGTATACAGTGAGACTATCTAATCTGAGAGTGAGAATATCTAGGAGGACAAGGACAGCATCCTTGCCCTGCTAGATATTCCCTCAACATGATTTCTACTGCCCCCATGGAATAGGATGGGATGGTCATATTCGCCGCCATCAACCACACAGAGCACGTACACACGGCTCCATACCAAGCTTTCCATATCCAATATAAGCTGACCTCTCATTGTTTGGAAATCCTATACAGTGCGAGGTCAGCTTATACTGGAAATGTATAGCTAGATATGTAGCCGTGTCTGCCAATACCTTCAAATATAATTGTCTTAATGAAATGCATTTAACTTAAGAAAAATAATGAGCATAGAAAGTGTCTAGTTCTTCAGCTTGATAATAATAATAGCGCCGCCGTTAAGTGCTTCCCTTACCACAGAATAAAAAGTACTAATGTACCCGAGGCCTCAAACTAAAATATACTAAAGTGATATCTTTACGGATATGTATTTCAATAAATTTAAATAAGTATCACCTTCTTCATTTACCAAGTTCAAGCAACCTTGCACCTTTTTTAATTGCAAAGCAAGTTTGGTCGATACAGCAAATGTCAAAGGAAATGCGAAACCAGTTTGGCCGTCTACCAATGTAATTAAGCTAAGTAGATATCAAGTTTCGATACTCCGAATTGATAACATCTTAATACTCAAATGTTTTGTCGGCAAAAAACGTTGGTTGTAATACTTATAAGAACATAAACTGAAGGTTTTATATCGAATTTGTATGTCTTATATTGAATTATGTAATTACTGTTGTTACGAATCGAACCTTTTTTGGAACACTTCATATACAAAATTCCTGTTTTATTGTAAATTTTTATACGTCAATGTCATGTTAGTTCACAGCTTTGCCCATTTTAATACACCATAGTTTATCCTTTTACCAGCATAGTAGCAGGTATATGATTAATTTCCTTACAATATTTAATAACTGTTTTAACAAAATAGAACTGATTTCAGTCGTATAACGTCCACTGCTGGACAAAGGCCTCCCCAAAAAACTTCTACAATGTAGTTGTGTCCATCATTTGGAACTAAGTACATGCGAAAATCGCGACACTTGGCAGACGGGTTGGCGATCGCAGTATGATGGTCGTAGTAGACAGAGAGACGCTGCTGCCCGTTCTCTGGTAGATATTCCCTCGGGACGATTTCTACGCCTCCCACGGGATGAAATGGTGTGGCGATATTCTATGCCGTCAGCCACACAGCAATAAAAAAATACAGTTTTTTCGAGACCGAAGTGTATTGTATGTGATTTTCTAAATTGTGGAGACAAACAGAGAAATCGCATTATATAGAACTAGCTATGCCCCGCGGTTTTACCCGCGTTAAACTTTATAAATTATAGCCTATGTTAATCCAGGGTGTAAGCTAACTCCATACCAAATTTTATTAAAATCGCTCCAGCCGTTTAGACGTGAAGAAGTAACAAACATACACACTCACAAACTTTCGCCTTTATAATATTAGTGTGATAGCAGAAAAGAGAATAACCTACAGTCGAAATGATAACTTCCTCCCTTTTGAATTCAGAGCACATCAATTTGAACTTTATATTTTTGAAATAAGGTCCCACTACAATGAAAAATAATATACTAAATCTGATTAAGGGTTACTAAAGAAATTCACTAGCGTTATTTTGCTCTTGTCCAAATTTCGATTAGGTACAGCGGCCGGTTAATATCTCAAATCAAGTCGCCTTCAAACGTAAGTAAATTGAGGGGGGAGGGGGGGAGGGGGGAAGGGGCTACCCTCCTGTACCATTCCCAACCCGCGGAACCCCATGGTTATGGAGATATCCATGGTTAATGTTTTTCTAGCGCCAAATGGTCACCGTTCTAACCTAACCTAACCCAAATTATTTCATAAAAGTGCATTTTTGCAAAAATATCATGATAGTGACGATGAACATTTCAGTTTTGAGTATTTTTCGGATAATTTTATAAAAAAATTATATAACTTCTAAATACGAAAGCAATGTTTTTACATTGTTTTACAACGCTGTAGGGATCGAAATCGCTACGAAATGTTCAAAATTGCGTTCTGTTTTGTGCATTTGTATGGAGTCCTATGATTTTAAAAAATTCATAAAAAAAAATGGCGCGTCTCCGGCAGAAAAAAATGCGTTTTATCACTTAGTACGAACCCCCTTAACCCCCCCATATACACACTTATCTCAAATTCAGGCGACTCGATTTGAGATCCAACCCCAGCGGCCTCTGAGACTAGCCAACTAAGCAGGATATATTATAGTGCACAAACGTGTACCCCCAAATGCACTATCTATCTCCTCCCCTCACTCTTATAATCCAAGGGGACGGTTAGGGTGGTAACGCACAACGTCTGAGCAAATTTCTTGAAAACACGATCCAAAGTTAGCTGTAGAACTATTTGTACGGTAATACGGTTCAAGTTGTCTCGTTCTGTATTTTCACAGATTGGTAATGGACGTAGTGCAAAATCGCCTTAATCCTACACGTCCGAAAAGAGTACAGTACGGACGGTTGTACGTGCTCAAGGAACGGGTGTGTATCACCGTAAAGCCGCTGCGCCACACGTGCAGTTATAATTATAAATAAATAATAATAATATCTTGGCACATTATTTACACACGGCCATGTGATCCTCAAACTAAGCAGAGCTTGTACTATGAAAACTAAATAATTGGTATAATGTCCTCCTAGCCGAATTTCGACCACGGCAGCCAGTCTCAACAGAGATTAGCCATCTGCACGGGACATATTATAGTGCTCAAGTGTGTGCGCAAACACAGGAGCGCTTTCTATTCTATCACTCTCATGATCCGATGGGACGCCTAGCGACACGACCGGAAAGACGTCAGGTACAGGACCGACGGCTTTACGTGCTCTCCGAGGCACGGGGGTGTAATACCGCAAACTCCCAGACTTCGGGCTGATGCTGAGAAATTTTTCTTTTTACAGACAAGTCCCAAAATCACTTTTTTGCTCTACCCGGGATTTGAACCTAGGACCTCGTTCTCTGTGGGTGACCTACCACTTTTCTTTTGTAAAAACATAATTATAAAGATAATTACACCCAGACTCAGGACAAACAGACATGTTCATTCGGACAATTCGGGAATCGAACCCACGACCTCCGGCGTGAAAAGCAAGCATTTACCAACCACGCCAACATACCCGTCAAATTATTAAAGAATGTAACTATAAAAGTCTAAATTAAACAATATTACACAATTCATCAACTTAAAACTCGTTAACTTTAACTATATAATGTAGGTTATCAAATTATAACCCAATCAGCTGTTTCGACGTTTTTATCAAACTCATTCACAGTAAACAAGAAGTAAAACCATCAGCGTGTTACATCATTAAGTGATCGTTACGTTTCTATGCACAATGCACTATTAAAGTCATCATCACGAGAACGTCAGTGCAATTAAACCAATTAACAACAGAAATATCATCTCACTGCTCCGTAACACTGGTGGAAATATTTAAAAAAAACCTAACATAATCGGTCACAGACCATAAATTCAAATATATGTGGTTCGCTTTTTTTAATGGAGACTTGGCCTAGTCTTGATTAATAGTAGACAAGGTAATCAGTCTATATGTATACATAAATATAATTATCGTACGCATTGGTTACTTAATATTA
Organism: Pseudoips prasinana; assembly: GCA_951640165.1. Lineage (NCBI taxonomy): Eukaryota > Metazoa > Arthropoda > Insecta > Lepidoptera > Nolidae > Pseudoips > Pseudoips prasinana. The sequence goes on from OX621254.1 coordinate 16,809,984, forward strand.
ATAGTTTTTAATTATAAATAGTATCAATTTAAGTGTCTTCAATACGAGGATACTGACTAGCCTATAGCTTGCTTTTTTAGACTTTAAAAAAAAATCAGTGTTACACTTAGATAGACTCACATTTAGTTTATATAACTTTATTGTTTAAAACATTTTAGATTTAAGATGTAGATTATATTTAAGGACATCCAATAGCTGATCTATTGGATGTCTTTAAATAAAAATAAATCAGTCTAATGCCGGACACAAACACAATAGTCTTATGGCTATTGTATATCGACAACTGCGCACAGTATCACTCTTTCGCGCCGAATTACCGTGTAGTGGCGAATCATTTCCTACACGTTAATGATTTCTATAAAAAAATACGCAATTCGCCCCGCGTGCGGTGAAGATTTATTTTAAAAATGTTTAAAAGTTAACCTTTATATTTTACAGCTGACAAAACGTCTTCGTTGTTGGCAATATACTTAAACCTATATTATATTATTAGTATTTTAAAGTAGGCAGTAAAGTAATGTGTCACTCACCTTTGTTATCCCCGTGTAACGTCTTGGCGGAGGGTGCCAGGCCGAAGGGGGCCTTGGGAATTATCGCAGCACCCTTGTTTTTTTCGAAGAGCGCTTTACGCTCCCTTAGCGTCATTTCAGCCGGGTCCTTGGCTTTGGGGCTGCCGGCCTCAAACATCGCAGCTTTCGACAAAACAGAACTCCTATCGACATTCCCATTACCTTTGGGTACGAACTTTTTCACTAAAGGCGACCCTTTCTCCGACGCCGGTTTCTCGTCCGCCTGTTCCGGTTTTGTTTGTTTACAATCATCACTCGCGTCGATCTCGTTGTCCGCGACTTGCACTGCATTCTCTTTGTCTTTGTCACTTTCACATTCGTCTTGGGAGGGTATCCTCCGCGGCGGCGTGGGCGCCCTGTACTTTTTGATAGAAGGTTTTTTAGATATTTGCGGGTTGGCCGGCGTCGAGGCGACCATAGTCGCCATGTTGGGGGCTGAAGCGACACTGGGGGTGGTCGATGCGCACTTCGGCTGCCGTCGGCCGGGTTCGGGGGTTTTCGTGTTGAATTCGTAGACGAGTCGCGATTGGCTAGCTGATACGCGCCGGTAGCCCTGGTCCTCCTATGATTGGACAACGGCCGCGAAACGCGAAGGGTGAGCACGTGGTTGCATTTCGTGTATCGATGTTTTTAGGATTGTTTAGTACGCGCGGTTAGTTGAATTGGGTTAGGTAGCTAAAAGGGTTCGTAGCGAAGTTGCATCACGAGATATGGGAGACGGGTTGCGCAACGGTAACTGGGGATATTCGAATGTGTTGGTGTGTCGTAGATGTGCCGTGTGTTGATACGGGACGTAGCTATGGGAGTGTAGCGGTAGTCTCGCGTGTGTCGTGAACGCGTGAGGCGCGTGTGGCGTCGACCAACTGACTGGCTGTCTGGTGGAGGGCGCACGTTGCCCAGCTGATAATTATATTTTGACGCATCGTTGTTTGCATCGGCACCGGTTTGCCATTGTAATTATGAGGAAATAAGTATCATTATTTCGGGCAGATGACATGGCTTATGATTTATAATATTCAGTAGGCTTTGTTGTGTTGCGGGTTGGTTTAATCTGATCAGATATGTCAATGTACCATTTTAATGCGGTAAAATGACCTTTAGAATTGTGGATGAAAGAGTATATATATCGAAAAATCCTAGACTTGTGTGACATATGTTGCAATCGACGTCGCAATCAGACAGGCTAATAGATATAGACTTTAACATTATATTTTTCGTGTCGGAGGTTCATAAAACTTTAATGCGCAGCTATCTCACTCGCACATTCAGATGTTTCATAATATATAAAATTATTGTAAGCACTTCCGAAGTCTTAGGGTGAAAATATTGAGACCATGTTTACGTTTATACAAGGTGTAACACGAATAGTGAACGTGAGTTAAGGAACTTAATTTTCGTATAAAACTGAACAGTTTTATACGATCCCTAATCCTATACAAGAATAATGTCAGCTGATCCATTTTCTGCGGGACACCAAATGTTTTTTTATTTTATTTTACTAATTGATTTTGTTTAATAAGTACAGCGCTCCTTGGGTTACCTTTCGAGTATTTAGACAATCGATTTATAGTGGTTGATCAATTTATTCGATTTTGTTATAATCGACTTAGCTGCGGGCTGAATACTGTGTCCCTACCAGGGTCCATTGCAGCCATTATTTAAATGCACGATTGAATAAATTCTTAGATTAGGACTATTAATAAAATTTAAACAAACGAAAGTTAAGCGAAATAAATAGTAATGTATAATCTAAAGATAAAAACCACAAGTGATTATTAATGGCTAGGTCAAAAAGTGAAGTCCTGTACATGAACTTCGGTTTGTGTTAAAAAATTCGACAAAAACTTACAATCACATATAATTAACCTGTATTATCACTAATACAGGTTTTAAGAGGCTGATAAAAGACAAATTGATTTATTCATTTATCATTCAACTAATATGACCATATTTTAAAGAAACTTTAGTCCAAATAGCTTAGCAATAACACAAATAATGTAGAACAATAACCTCTCATGTAACCCGAGTAATGTGAATGATAAATGAATAAACCAATTTGTCTTTTATCAGCCTCTTAAAACCTGTATTTTATTATTATTATTTATTGTAAATTCATCTAGAAAATAAAAAGGATTATATCTGAGACACGGACGACAAGCCGGCTTCATTGAGAAATTGCTGTAAAATGTTCTGAATAGTTTATCGCAACCAATGATGTACAGACGCCAGCACATTTACGACTTTTTCCACCTTTATCACAAAAGCATAAGATTCACTTCCCATTTGGGAAATTTGACAGATTGGGGTAGCTTGATGTGCTGGCGTCTGTACACAGGTGTTGTACAGCTGTTACAAGTGTGTCAAAAATGAAATCTTGAATCATTCGATCACGAGATAAAATGGACAATTAATTCTCTGCGTAAGGTAGTAAAGAGGAGAGAGAATGCCTAGTGCCGTATTAGCCATGTTGGCAATTATTGTAACAATTATGGAAGACTATTCCCGAGCGGTGTGAACAAGTCTGTTGCTTCGTACGCCCGGCAGCCGCGGGTTTGATTTTCCTCTACCGAACAATATATTATGTGAAAAAGAGGATTTGTTAACCCTTCGTGCTTTGGAGAGCATGTTACGATGCCGATTCTGGCTTCAGATTGTTATGTGAACACCTATGACAATGTTCAGGAGGCTTTATGTAATCTGATACCTGGCCCAGTTTTCTATTCTTTCTGTTACGACCCGTATAAATAAAACAACCTTATTGGTATAGGTCAAAAACAGAGTTATTGAAAAGTGTTAGCCTTTGACTAGACCTTACCCTTTACTTGGACAAATATTAAAATTATGAATTATTAATAACTTGGGTATTATTCTACAATGGTAGGTACTTAACAAGCTCATAAATACTCATAATGAAGTAGTAAAGTCTAATGCCCCTGATTCAATGCAATACTAACAAAACTAATTTTAATAGCATTGCATCTCTTTCTAACATATTTCTTATAAAAAGGACAGGGCTAATAAAAGCTAGGAATAAAAATAAGAGATACGTTTAGGGTTACCACATGAAAAAAATAAAAGTCCGGAAAAGGGGGTTGATTTCTATTAAAAATAGCTGAGATTTTTAACAGTTTTGAGAATTATTCTATCATACGTACCTACTTGACAATGAAAAAAAATCGTAATTATAATCGTTTTACCGATATTGTTCACGTCTTGCAAATGGTGGGTGGGTTGGGTTGGGTAATAGGGTTCAGAACATTGCTTTGGGAGCTCTGGGATCTGGCTCAATATAATACAAAAGAATTCCTTATTTGAGCTATAAATCTTGCCGCACAAAATGTTTCCAATCCAGTATATTGACACCAAAGAGCATGTTCCTATCTCCTGTAAATTGAGTCATCGGTACGGAAAACTTTAGACAAATAGGTACATACGAGTATAAGTATTGTCTGTATTATATTTGTCGGCGAGGCTGCACTAATGATTTCCTTAAATGGAAATAAAAATAGGAACAGGTTTTACAAATACATTACTCAGAATACTGAATACTTAAATTAAATAATACATGTAGTCGCTCTAAACTTTATGGCGGCTGTCATTATTAGACACGATTAAATATTTTGAACAAACGATATTTAATTAACGTTCGATTTTAAGGAGACTGCTCTCTCGAGAGAGTTGCTCTGACCGATCAGCAAACGATCGGCAAAGTTAAAACTGTCGGGTGTTGGTTTGAATTCTGTAAAAAAAATCTTCTAATGGAAATAAAAATAGGAACAGGTATTACAAATACATTACGCAGAATACTTTTCCAAACCACAGGAACGACCTAAATATGTAAAACCAATTAAACTGGGTAAAGGTCCCTTAAAAAACTTTACGGCGGCTGTCATATGTATATTGATTCAATCGATGTTCAATTAATGTTAGATTTTAAGGAGACGCTTATAACCATTGCTCTGAAAGATCCGTAAACTATCAGAAAAGTTAAGCCCATAAGCGTGAGGTCAATCTATAGATATGTGACTGCTGGTATTAGTTTGAATTCTGTTAAAAAGATCTTCAAATGGAAATATAAATACGAATAGGTATTACATATACATTACGCAGAATACTGTTCCAAACCACAGGAACAACCTAAATAAAACCTAGTAATTAGTACTGATCACACTAAACCTTATGGCCGCTGTCATCATTATTCTTAATTCAATAATTATGAACAATTGAAGTTCAATTAGCGTTCGATCTTAAGGAGACGCTCCTAGCCAGTTGCTCTGACCAATCCGTAAACGATCAGCAAAGTTAAGCACCTAAGCGTTAAGTCAATCTATATGTGACTGCCGGTATTAGTTTGAATTCCGTTAAAAAATCTTCAAATGTAAATAAAAATAGGAACAGGTATTACTAATACATTACGCAAAATAATGTTCCAAACCACAGGACCACCACTACCACTTATAAGTTACAAGATATTTTTCTGTCCGTGCCATTACCTTTTTTTCTTTCTATCTTTACAATACGTATTAAGTAATATATTATACCATTTTTTTATGACAATAACTGTCTAACACAAATGACATCCTATTTGGAAAAGGTTTATTATCAGTAAATAAAGTAAATACATACAAATATGTCACTTTTTTCTAAAGTTAAGCAGATTTAATGATGAAGGGTGTCCAATATCAGATTCCTGTGTCCAAATTGATTTATCCCTATTAACCAATTCATATAACTTAGTGCTCGTGCCGCCGAAATTGTGATAGACATTCCCCTTGCAGGTCAATGGCACAAGAATTATCTCATTATGTTATTAGTTTATAGAGAATATCTGCCCGGTTGAAAAGCAAAGAGGATTTCACTGGTCTAAAACGTACTGGTTATACAAGTTTTGTTTATTCTAAATGAACTAATAACAATAAAAATTTTATCATTTTTATTTTTGTTCTGATATTTTTAATTTCATTTATTAATAGAATGTTATTTTCAAATCTTAATTTATTTTAATTTGCTAAGTTATAAATCGATTGTTTAATTTATGGTAATGTACTATTTTTCTTATTTGTTTAAATTACCTATTTGAATGGCTTTAAATTGCATTTACTCTTTTGGCTTTATACTATTATATTTTACTTAAATAACCATAATTGGTGAAATTTTTGTGTGAAAATCTTAATGCGGTTCACAGAATACATCTACTTACCAAATTTCAACAGTAAAGCTCTTATAGTTTCGGAAAAAAGTGACTGTGGCATACGGACGGACAGACAGACAGACAGGACGAATCTATAAGGGTTCCGTTTTTTACCATTTGGCTACGGAACCCTAAAAATGACTACCCCTGCTACTGGTAATTCTGTCTTTTACACCACTAACCTAATTTAAATGGCATTATATATCTTTCTAATATACGTAGTTCGTATGGAAAGAACAGGGCCAACATATAATTGCCAAACTGCTAAAAATCTTTGCACTCGAGTGCAACATGTCATTGTAACACTTTACTATCACAAGATATTTTATTTCATTTTAGCTATTAACTACTACATTTTGATAGGTAAGTAATAATAATTTAAAGAGAGTTCTGTAACTCTCTTTAAATTATCTATATAAATAAAAAGAGAAGTCCTGACTGACTGACTGACTCATCAACGCCCAGCCCAAACCCTTGGCCCTAGAAAGCTGAAATTTTGCACAGATGTTTTCTTTATAATGTAGACAAGGAAGGATTTTTCGAAGTTAAACCCCTAAGGGGGTAAAACGGGGGTGCCAAGTTAGTATGAAACGTTGCCGTTTTTGAAGTTAGAGGCATGAAAGTTGGTATTTGGCCTTGCAGTTAAAAATAAAAAATATATGTTTCAGGATTTTCGGAAATTTCACCCCCAAGGGCAAAAAATAGGGGATGTAAGTTTGTACGAGAAAAGTCCCAATTTTTAAGTAAAACGCATGAAAATTAGCATTTGGCTTTTTAGTTAAAAATAAAAATATATATTTCAGGATTTTCGAAAATTCCATCCCGAAGGTCATAAAATAGGGGATGTAAGTTTGTATGAAAAATGCGATATTTTTGAAGTTAAACGCATGAAAATGAGTATTTGGCCTTTCTGTTAAAAATATATAGCATTTATTTTTAACAGAAAGGCCAAATACTTAACACCCCCAAGGGCGGAAAATAGGGGATATAATTTTATACTGCCTGACTGACATATCAACGCACAGACTTGAATTTTGACAGTAGTTACCTTTTATGACGTAGGCATCCACTGAAGAAGGTTTTTGAAAATACCACCCCTAAGGGACTAAAATAAGGGATGAAATATTTTATGAAAGTCCTTAATTTTGATGTTAAATGCTTTAGTATATAGACTTGCAGTTAAAAATTAAAATATATATTTCAGGATTTTTGAATATTCCACCCCCAAGGGCGTAAAATTGGGGATGTAAGTTTATACGAAAAAAGTGCCTACAAGTTTTAAGTTAAACGCATGAAAATTAGTATTTCGCCTTTCATTTAAACATTATAAATATATCATCAGGACTTTTGGAAATTCCACCCCTAAAGACGACTAAAATAGGGGATGTAAGTTTGTATGAAAATCTGTTTTTTTTTTTGAGTTAAAAGCATGTAAATTGGTATTTCAGTTAAAAATAAAGCAATCAAGGGAATAATTTGTTGTTAAAAAAAGGTGATCCATAACTGATTCAATAGGTCAACACGAAAAATGTACGCCAACTTAAATTATAGAGAAATTCGTTTCTTATTGCATAAAATGTCGTGTTTGTTGTCGTCTAAGTAAAGATGAAGCGTTTTATAAGATTTGTAACTTCTTATTTTTTGGTATTTTTTATAACATATTAAAAAAACGTCAATTTAATAAAATTTGGATAAAAAAGTAATTTACCCGAAATTCGAGTTAACGTAGTATAAATTGTTCGTGTCGAGATGATCGCACCCAAAAAATATCATCTTAATTTTACTGATCTACAAATTCACAATTTTGTAACTAGATGGCCTTTATATCGTTACAGATCGCAGAACTTATTTGGCATATCGGTTAAAATAAATAAATGCTTGAAATAAAAGGTAGTCCAAAACTGAATCAACAGATGATCGCCTAAATCTCATCCACAAAATATGCACACATCTTGATTTTACCGCTTTACGAGTTTATATTTTTGTTAGTAGATGGTGTAATCATCGTTTTAGATCGCGCTATGGTTTCGTTCACAAAATGTGATATTAGACGTATCAATGCCGTGGTCGCAACCTAAGCTAATGGGAGTTACCTTTATTTATTTATTTTTTTTTTATTTAATAGATTTTGTACACACAGAAATAACAAAAGTAAAATAAATGAAGAAGAGACAGTAGTACATGGGTGCTGCTTATTTCAAAAGAAATTTCTTCCAGCAGACCCGCGAGAGGAGATATTAAAGTATAATAGGCATGTGCGTAGGTTTATAATATCATTACATAAACTACATACTAAAATACACAGATACTTATAACGGGGCAACCATATGCATAAACTACATATACATAAATATATACATAACTAGGATGAAGAGGAGAGATAATAATTTTTCACTTGCTTCTTAAAAAGAGGTAGTGTTTTGGAATTACGGATGTTAGGAGGGAGAGAATTCCACAATCTGACTGCCTGAACTGTGAAGGAATAAGAATAGAAATCTGTTTTATGCATTGGGAATTTAAGAAGGTGTTTAAGGTGTGACCTACAGGGGGCATTAGGAACACGAGAGTAGGAAAAACGCTCCCGTAAGTAGGATGGAGATGAAGGATTGTGTAGTATATTAAAGAGAATACACAATAGACGAGTATTCCTGCGAAGACGGATCGGGAGCCACTTGAGATCCTTGCGGAAATTGGAAACGTGATCATATTTCTTCAGACCGAAAATAAACCGAATGCATAAATTTTGCAAGCGCTCAAGTTTGTCTAATAGCTCCTCTGTGACATCTAAATAGCAGCTGTCGGCATAGTCCAAAATGGGTTGAATGAGTGTTTGAGCAAGAGATATTTTCGTCTTCAATGGCAAAAAGTTTTGGAGGCGCTTCAGAGAATGAAATGTATAATGTACCTTCTTGCTGACATCAGAGACGTGTGATTTCCAGGACAGGTTGCAGTCAAAAGTAACTCCTAAGTTTTTGGCAGTATCTGTATATGCAATAGGAGCTCCGTCCAGATACACTCGTGGAAAGTTCGTGAAATCGATTCCGTTTCGCATCTGCCTACTTCCTATGATCACGGCCTGGGACTTAGTTGGATTAATAAGTAAGCCACGAGATCTAGCCCATCCATTGATCAAGTTCAGGTCGTGATTTACAGCAGCAATAGCGGACGCGGCGTTTTCACGGGAAAATGCTCGGTAAAGTTGAAAATCGTCTGCATAGAGATGAAAATTAGAGGAAATGGCTCTTGAAATAGAGTTAATGAAAATGGAGAAAAGCAAGGGAGAAAGAACGCCACCCTGGGGCACGCCCGCACTGAGACTACACCAATCCGAGTAAGACTCGTCAAGGCAAACACATTGCGAGCGGCCACGAAGATAAGAATCAAACCAGGATAAACTGGTTTGGGAACAATTAAGTGATGAAAGGGTACCAAGGAGGACGTCAAAGTCAACAGAGTTAAAAGCGTTGCTAAAGTCAAGTAGTACCAGAATGCTTAGGTTTTGGTTTTCCAAGGCCCAGCGGATGTCATCGGTGACTTTAAGCAACGCAGTAACTGTGCTATGCCCAGTGCGAAAACCAGATTGGAAAGGGCAAAGAAGGTTGTTGCTGGCCAGAAAAGCTGATAATTGACGGTGTACGATATGTTCCAGGACTTTGGAGAGAAAAGGTAGAATGGAGATGGGTCGAAACTGAGATAGAGAAGTAGGATTTGAGACTTTAGGTAAAGGAATTATATGAGCTTGTTTCCAAGCAGCAGGGAAACGGGAAGAAAATAACGAATAATTAAATATATGAGTAAGCACTGGGAGCAGGATAGATAGAATGGGAGTGATCATCCTAGAACATACATTGTCGTGACCAGCAGCAGTAGAAGATATTGCGAAAATAGATTTTTTGACATCCTCCAAGGTTACTGCAGATAGAGTAAAAGGAAAATATTCGGGCAAAGGTACTTGTGAGAGCTCATTGAGTGTGATAGATTTAACGTGGGGTTCGAGAGAAATGGGGGGACACGAAAAGTGATTATTGAGTGCAGAAAGATCAACATCTTTACAGACTAAAGACGGGGATTTACCAATGCCATTCGATTTGAGGAATTTCCATACTACGGAGGAATTGCGATTATTGAGAGCTTTGTAAAAGTGGCGCCTTTTGGCATCTCGACACAGACGATTGCAACGATTGCGCAACTTCTTAAAACGGTTGATATTAACTTCCGTAGGAGCCCGCTTACATCTACGTTTCGCCTGATCCCTACGAGCCATCGCTTCTTTAATCTCAGCCGTTATCCACGGCGCGGGTGTGTGTTTAATTCTGATTCGTCGTTTAGGAGCATGGCGATCGAATAAATCAATAATTATGGAATTTAAAAGTTCCACCATAATATCAACATTGGAAGCAGTGTAGATAACAGACCAGTCTATTTCTTTGGCGTCGCGCTGAAGCTGATCCAAATTGATGCCATTGAAGTTACGAAGAAAAAGAAATTGTGATTTGCGTTTGGGAGGACGAATTTTATAGGAGAGAAAGATCAAGTCATGATAAGAAAAAGAAGCAGTTAATTGGCCATGAGTGGTAACGCGTTCTGTAGAAGAGACGATCATAAGGTCAAGTAAAGATGGAGTACAATTAGGAGAATGGTGAGTTGCCGTAAGAGGGAGAATATGGAGATTAATGGACGAAAGTAGAGAAAGAAGTTTGGAGGTGCGGTGATCATTTTTTATCAGACAAGTATTAAAGTCACCCATTAGGACTACGTGGTTATAGATAGGACACAGGTTATTCAGAATGGTATCAAGAGAGTCAAAATAGTCGACACGAAGGTTGGGACTATAAAATACGCCAAGGAGCATTTTAGAGTGGCGGAAAACTATTTCTATAAACAAGTATTCCGCAGACGCAGAGTAGCGAGATGGTGACGTGCTAATTATAGTGTATGGAATATCGGCCCGTAGATATATTGCAACACCACCACCGCCTTTATCAATCCGATCATTGCGAATTAAGACATAACCAGGAAGTGCAAAGTGGGGAGAGAGAAGTGAAGGTTTCAGGAAAGTTTCTGAAATTAGTAAAGCATCGAGGTGACTGCTGCTAAAGGAAGCCAGAAGTTCAGAGTAATGGCCAGGAACACTCTGTGCATTGATATGGGCTATGTTGAAATTGTCAGATTGGTTGGAAAAAGCAGAAGAGATGCGGTCATGCAGAGTCAGAGGGACGTAAGAATCATCCGCACTGACGTAACTAGACGAGGAGGAGCAAGAGATAAAGCTATCATCAAGGTTAGATAAAATATCATCCATAATAAATATATAAGTATAATAAATAAATATATATTATATTAAAAATATATATAAAAATATCTAAATTACTAAACTAATTACAACTTAAGGTTATAAAACAAACACAATAATGCTAAACACACCGTCTCGCTGGTGAACTGGGAGATATCTTTTGAACCATGAGTAAACAAGAGTAGTCTAGCAAACGGAGCCGATGCTTAGTACTATAATAATTCCTTGGTCGGGAGATCGTTTGAAGCATAAAATAACAACCTAAAAATCCGAGTCAAATCGAAACGCATAAACGTAATTTGACCTTAATAATATTACTCAGCATAACGTACTGTCCAAATTAAATCATACTTTAAACACAAAAACGAGCATAAAAATTACGTGATTTTTATGTTATTCTGTTTTTAGTGATTGTTATTATAGCGGCAACATAAATACATAACTTATGAAGAAAGTCTGGTGACAGAGGGACAGACAGACAGCATTGTCTAGGTACTAAGGTCCCGTTTTACCTTTGGTGAACGGAACCCTAAAAAGGTGGATATCAGGTGAGGTCTTCATACCAAAATCGGCTCCGTTTACCAGTCTAAGTTAACAAATAAATAAGACAAAACAACAAAGACAGTAACAATTACGTCCAACGGATCAATGGAAACCGTAAACTATACATAAAAACGACACATAAAACATTAAACAATTAAGGCAGAGATAAATAAGTTATGTACTCAACGTTCCATTAATCCCGTCACACTAAGAACATTTAACATAAATTGTATAGCAGACTTTATTTACAAATGTCTATACACATTGTCTTATCGATATTATAACTATGTATTCTAGTAGATTTTAAGTAAATATCGGAAGACGGTTAGGTCCATATATTTAGTAAAGATGAAAACATTGTTTTGGAAGCATAACGCCAGCACTTATGTATAATGAACCTTATTATCAATGGGCGTTACTGAACGCAAAGAAAACAGTCAACCGACAGGTTTACAGATGTCGGTGCACTATTGCACAGTGTGGGTACCGTGGAATAATATAAGTATTAAAGTTATTTATCTGAGATAGGCACCTCATAACATTAAACGTAATCATGACTTACATATGTTTACTTTGAGATAATCAATAAAATACTGCAATTCAAGTTAATTAGTATTATTAGATAAGCGATAAATTAAGTATTTAATCCGTGTTAAACAGTTAGTGCGACGTTATCCTACCAAATTAAGAAGTGAACCATTCTGAATGTGAAATAGTAAACAAAAACAAAGTGATATATTAGTTATCGTCGTGCTTTTCTTTGTGTTCTGGAGCCGGTTTTAGTCACCGGAGCAGAAGTGTACGTAGACGGTTCAGCAGTAGTAGTGGATGAAGAAGAACTGGCCGGATATTTCACAATCAGAGCATCAAGTTCAGACATGGATTCTATCTTGTGTCGAGATTTATCAGAACATAAGATAATGATTTTACCTTCAGTAGACCAGCAGGAATTGATCCCGAAATGTTTTCTGGCTGAAGTGAATACTCGGTGCCTGGATCTAGTTAGAAACTCAGAGACAGTGAAACCCGAGCCTTTCAGAGTGGTCTTATTGTCCCATACAGTGTGGCGATGCTCCATATCCTTAAAACGAACAAGGATAGGCCGTGTCTTTCCGGAACCAGAACCCAGACGGTGGCAAACATCAATGTTATCCGCCCCAATATCAGACAACTTCATTTTGTCGGCTAATAAGCTTACTACAGTTGTGGTAGAATTTTCGTTGGATTTCTCAGGAATTCCATGGAGAAGTAGAATGTTCCTGCGCATAGCGGTCTCGTGACGGTCCAGACCAAGAGATAGCATCTGGAGCTGACTTCTGAAGTGATGGAGCGTTTCAAGTATGAATACTTTGAAATCACGAAACTCACTTGCTAAGGTGGAGATGTTGACAACAGAAGCAGGATCAGTCTGAACTCGAAGCAGGTTTTCTTCGTGCTCCTGCATACGAGTCGTAAAAAGTTTTTCAAGGTCTTCAAAACTCTTCTCAAGCCGGCTATCCATGATGTGCGACAGTATGTTAATTTGTGATGAAGATTAGGAGATATTATAAGTTTACCACGCAAGGGTGAGTCTAGCAACTATTTATATCATAAATACACACATAGAAAAAAGATTTACAATTTAAAATTGTAAATAAAACAAGAGCACAAAATTACTTATGTTGACTTGTCGCCTACCCACGTAGAAAAAGTGATGTGTCTTTGTGATGAATGCATCGTTGATTATTATACTACTTTATTTGACTTACTGACTTTACTTAAGGACAATTGATATGTATTCTTTGATATTTTTGGATTTATAATATCGGGTCTTATTTTTAAATAACAGTAGCAAAGTAGTCTTTAGTTTATTTCTTAACTAGGCTATTTATAGGTAAGGTTTTCTTAAATTTATATTGCTTATTTCTTTTAAAAGTATTTTTTTTTATATTAAGCTAGAAGTAAGTAGTTACATTGGTAATCATTCAAAATTATCGCGGACGAAGTCGCGGGCACCAGCTAGTAACAAATAATTCTTAAGTAAAATTAAGCAATATTAATAGTAACGTTACTACAGTTTCTTAAGTTGAGTGTAATATTTTGAAAGTAGGTTCCTTCCTAGTCTGAGTTTTTAACAAATTAAAAAGTTGTATGATAAATTCGGCACCATGGAGCTAGAAGTTTGAATTGACAAACTTAGTGCACATGATGTTCTAAATTCAAATTTACTTTTATCCTCTAGCGGATAAAAACGACTTTTGCTCTCAGATATCGAAGAGTAAACATAACTACTCTTTCCGAGATGGGGAGATGAAAATAATATGAATATGTTCTCATTTTTCCACACTCAGTTTGTCATCTCTTCTAAGTTTCTCAGTGTGTCAAAAGCATGTGGTATAATGTTTATTTTTATGTTAAAATAATTTACTTCTAATGCGTATTATAGAGAAATTTTTGGGTTCTGCATTCCTTCTCCATATGAACATTAACTGTTCCAAATGTCCTCCGCCCGCGTAATTTTCGTAAAAAGGGGTACGAAATTATGCTTCGTGTATTATTTTTATTAATTGAATATGTTTTGTCAGAACCAAAGCGAAATAGAATCAAGAGAGGTACCTAACAAAGTTTCAAGACCGAACAAAATGACTCAACTTATTACCATCCTCTAATAGAATTACAAAATCGCTCTTCAAAAAAAACCTCGATAAACATCAAGCGCAGACGTAACACCAAAAAAACGTGCTATTTAGGCGTCCAGTCTTCAGACGAATCTAAATAGGCACGTAATCTTTAAGTTCGATGCACTCAACCAATCGATCTTATGGAAGTTACATAGCTTTTGCAAAAACTCAGAACCGTGGACCGGTAAATGAGGTGCAAAAACTTAGTTCAACACCTCCTACCCGGACAAATGAAGGAGTTGCCGCATTTTTGTAACTAACTATGGAAAGTAGTTTGATTTTCTCTTTGTCTGGTTATAGTGCGATTTCTCCCATTGTGTTGGTCGCTCAATCTATGGGGATTTAGCTGACACAAGCACTAGTTTACATACACACTCGTATTCTACTCTTTTGTGTGTTTTAAATTCATCATATTATTTCTTTTAATTTACCGAGTAGTCACTAGCTCTCGACTATATTATTATTGTCAATGGAAAACAATAGCTCTATAAATGTAGAATAAATACGTTCTAATTATTAACTTTTTGCCTCGCCATCCCAGTATTTTTAAAAAGAAAAGAAATAATTTTATTTTCAAAACATGTACGGAAAATATATAACAATTGAAGTACCTACACATTTTGATAGATCTTTAAGTTGCCTCCGTACTGCTATGGCCCTATCTCAGCCAGTACTACATTTCTGCAGTTTTACGAATCAGTTAAAAAAGGTCGTAAGGTGGAGCTATTTCCCAAGACTAGCTGCTCAAAGACCGAATAAACACTATGTTCTACGTTATGAGATATTTTTTTAGATTAAATCGTTTCCAGTTCCCTAACTAAGCCATCACTAAAAGCAGCTAGACACTAGGCTGCCGTGGTAATTTACGTGGGTAACCCTGGAGACTCCCATATACCCCTTCGTCTACCCAAACGGCAAGGACCTATAAAAGGTTTCCATCAATACGGGGTGAAGCCTAGAGAGGTATATTGCCCCTGTTGCGTGTGGTTCGAACTCCGACCAAACTACCATTTTATATATGATTTATTTACTCTAAGTGTTAGTAAATAAATCATGTACAAAATGGTAGTATTAGTCGGAGTTCGACCCAAACGCAACAGGGGTCATATTATCACGTTACACAACTTATAATATATAATTAACTAGCTATGCCCCGCGGTTTTACCCGCGTTATACTTTAGAAATTATCACAGCTTATCCCCCGTAGGTGATAGCGTGATAATATGTAGGCAATATGTTGACCCGACCTCTTAGTAATCTTCATGCTAAATTTGAAGTAAATCCTTACAGTACTTTTTGAGTTTAGCCCGGACATACATACAGACATACAGACAAAAATTCTAAAAACTATATTTTTGGCTTCGATATCGATGGAAGATCACGCCTCAAATATCCTTTAAAAAAAATATTCAATGTATAGTTTTGACTTTCCTACGATTTTGATGTATAGAAGTATAGATTATCTATTAGTATCACATTTACATACATAGGCATAAGAAATTGAATCTGAAAGGCTACTGATAGGATTTGGAAAGAGTCGAACTAATCGATTCCACTTTAATGCTGGCATCATTGTATTTAAAGATTTATGAGGAAACCAGTAGTTTCACACATATATTGATAGGTTTAAAAAGCAGTATGAACAACTCGGCGTTGTTAGACGGTTGGATGCGTACTTAAAATAAAGGTACTTTTAAACTCGGCCGGGTTATACTAGGGAAGTGAAGCTGTCGTAACAACAATGATGCAATAAAAAACGCGTTGCGACAGACGCGGCGATTAATCGTTATGTGTAAAAAAGCCCATTAAATTCACCCAGTTTGATGTGTTTACGATTTGTGTGGGCCTTTGTGTTTACACTATAGGGTAGAATACCGGGAAAACTGATTTTCATATGGAACTATGGTGCAATGGTCCTGCAATAGCAATGTGGGGCAATATTCTGCAATGTTCCAGAAGTTGGCTGATTTTATGTATAGATATAAGTGAGCGAGTAGCGTAAAATTAAGCTTTTCAGTATCCGTTTCATATACATAAAGTACCAACTAATTCTCAGTATGGATAATAATCGAATACCAACAGAAAATCCATGAAATAGCTAGTTATCGATATGACATAATATGAAGAAAAATATTTCAGATATACCATTAGTTTTTGATGTTTAATCAAAAGTCGAAAACGATGCTACATGACATGATTAATAATAAATAACTCCTGATCGAATTTCGAACACGGCGGCCAGTCTCAATAGAGACTAGCCAATTGCGCGGGATATATTATATTGGACTAGTGTGGGCGCAAACACTGGGGCACTTTCTGTTCCATCACTCTCATAATGCGATGGAACGACTAGCAACACGACCGGAAGGACGTGAGGTACAGAACCGACGGCTTTACGTGCTCTCGGCTTTAATTGCCCATATTCCGGGCAATTCTAATAAATTTTCCTTTACAGAAAAATCCCAAAATCGCTTCTTGGGCCGATCCGGGATTTGAACACATATATGTTACCGACTTCAACTTTTCTTGCAAATTTACTCAATGCATATTCTATGGAATTAAAATGTTCGAAATAGTTTAAACAACAACGTAACAACAAAAAAGCAGTATGTAAAAAGAACAGAAATCTGATATACATATATAGCCTTATATTTATTTATTTAAAGGTGCACCAACAGCTTCTGTATATAACATATCAAATAATGATTGGTACCAAGTTATGGTCTTATACAGTTGCCAATAACAATTTATATGATATATCACTTATTTCTCTGTTTCCCCGTTTCAAAGGCAAAAATTCTAAATATAAATTCTAGCTAGCACTAGTAGAAGCTGAGGTATGCCGCTAGGGGCAGACGAACAAGCTATATACATACCTAGTCAAGAATTTCAACAGAGACTATACGGAATTTCATTTGACAGTGCATTTCAATATATCGGTGTGTACCAGTCGAAGAGTATGCTTTATTTAGCAGTTTCTTTGTTAGGTCTCGTCACAACATTTAACGTAAGAAAGTGATTCATTATTATTATCTTTCTTACTTTGTTTCTTTGTGCCAATAGGAAGTACTTGGATATTGAAATACAAAAACACAAAAGATTCAAACTAGCGCCATGTTATATAAAATATAATAGTTATGTTTGTTCAGGTATCAGCGTAGCTAATAAGAGTTGCGACCAAGACTTAAGTATCTCTTAACTGTTCGACTATTGGTCGAACAGTAACTACCGCTAGACCTCGTTGGTCTAGCGGTAGCATGTTCAACCGCAGATAATGAGGTCCTGGGTTCAAATCCCGGGTCGGGCAAAAAAGTGATTTTGGGATTTTTCCGTAAAAAGAAATTTCTCAGTATCAGCCCGAAATCTGGAAGTTGGCGGTATTACACCCCCGTGCCTCGAAGAGCACGTAAAGCCGTCGGTCCTGTACCTGAACTCATTCCGGTCGTGTCGCTAGGCGTCCCATCGGACCATGAGAGTGATGGAATAGAAAGTGCCCCTGTGTTAGCGCACACACTTGTGCACCATAATATGTCCTGCGCAATTGGCTAGTCTCGATTAAGACTGGCCGCCGTGCCCGAAATTCGGTCGGGAGGACATCATTGGGAGATTACAGAAAAACACAAGTTCATGAAATATCTTCGTCTGTTACCAAAGTCATCAAGACAACCTAAATGCACTAAATTTGACTGGGAATAACATAACATATTACTGATAGTTGAATACTTTCTTTCGCTGATTAATCCACTGCAATGAAAAGGTAGCTTAGATTGTTTGCAAACCCATCAGGAAAGTAGTTTTATACTTTATCCATGACAAACAAAACTCAAATCTCTTCTCTTTATTATAGTTTAGAAGTTTGGACATACATAAATTAGGTTGAAATATACAGAAATAAATCACTGCGGGCGGTTTATTGGAGTCACGGATTCAACTGAAGAAAGATAGATGATAGCGTTTTTCATTCTATTTGATAAGTATCCCCCTCAGAAGACGCTCCCACGGACCTAGCATGGGATTCGTGTCTGTACAGGGTTTAACCAATGAAATACAGAATAACACACACACGATTCTATGACTGGATGGGCCGGGCATGGGGATTGGTTGAACGCCGTATACATTACGGTTATTTTTTTTTACACAAGGCTTAGTTGGCACGTGTTTTAGTCCTGTGCGTTTCTAAGGTCAGGGGCTCCACCGGGGCTGTTGGCGTGATTGGTAAACCCAGCCATCCCAGGCCGAGCCCAGGCATGCGGAAGAGAGCCTCGCTCCCTCCTCCGGCGGATATCCTCCGTAAGGTTATGGCGGAGGAGCGGGCTTTTGTGAGAGCCTGCCTAGCGGGCATCGAGGACCGGCTCCTTCCGGAGAAACGCCTCCGACCACCACTTGCGGCGGATAAGAGGCGAGAGCCGGTGCCCACCTCTCAGAGGGAGGACGCCCTTCTCCCTTCCACCACCCCGACCAACCAGCAGGGCTGGACGAAGGTGGTCGGTAAGGGGAAGGGCAAGGGCAAAAAGACGGCAGCGGTCGTCCCTGCCGTCCCCACCACCACCACTCCCAGCCAGTCGAAGCCGACTGGCAAGGGTAAAGGGAGGGGGAAAACCACCCCCCCAGCCGCCTCCGCCACCACCCCTGCCGGTCAGTCACAGACGACTGGCAAGGAAAAGGGGAAGGGTTCGACCCCAGCCGGCGTCAGGAGGAACTTGGTTCCTCCCAAGACCGCAGCCGTCGTGATGACGCTCACCACGGAGGCTGCGGAGCGGGACGAGA
This sequence comes from Pseudoips prasinana, assembly GCA_951640165.1. Classification (NCBI taxonomy): domain Eukaryota; kingdom Metazoa; phylum Arthropoda; class Insecta; order Lepidoptera; family Nolidae; genus Pseudoips; species Pseudoips prasinana. Next base: position 16,829,007 of record OX621254.1, read on the forward strand.
CGTACGCGTCCGTGATGTTGCGGGCGCGTGCCAAAGCTTTCACGACGCAGGTTGTGGGTTCGATGCCAACCCAGGACGGGTATTTGTATGCATGAACATGTCTGTTTGTCCTGAGTGTGGGTGTATTGATTTATATAAGTATGTATTTACAAAAGAAAAGTAGAATATATGTAGTATTCAACTATCTGGTTGCCATAGTACAATCTCTGCTTAGTTTGGGATCAGATGGCCGTGTGTGAATAATGTCCCTAGATATTATATTATGATTATCATGGAGGGGGGAGCGTCGGCATAATCTAAATTTGGCCATGTGTTAAAATCGTCATAGGTGATCGCTTCATCATCATCTTATCAATCAAAAGACGTCCACATTCCCACAAAGGCCTCCCCCAAAGATCTCCACAATTGCCGGTCTTGCGCTATTCGCATCCAGCAGTTTCTGTGGTCTTGATGATCTTGTGCGGGTCGCTGGAAACTGTTGGATCGCTTACCATAAGATGGGAACTACTTATTTCCCATCTTATGGTAAAGAAAATAACAAAGTTGTTCTACTCGGTTATATAAGAAAAATATCGAAATAATATGTCAGATGTCAGAATGTTTGTTCACATAACACAAATATAAGTGACCCATATTACAGTTATACGGAAACGGTGGTGATGAACTGATGACATTTTAAGCGAGTGCTACATGCGAGATGCGTATTTAGATTGTACGCGGAACTCGCAGCGGCCAGGTAAACGCGGTTGAAATAGATAGTTTCCGGGATTATTTTTTTTCTAATAAGATAGAAATATCAAGATATTGCTTTCTTTTACTAGTAATAAAACTGTAAACTTCAAATATGCACCTACTTACTTTCAAAGTCAAAGTAAAGTAACTTTATTCCGTAAAAATTTTACATGAGGGGGGCCTGGTGACCTGTGGCGCCGGTTTTCGCGACCTATTTCAGGCACCAGTTCTTCACAAATGAAAATAGTATGTAAGTATAATTATAATCTAGCCTTAAGTTCCAATTTCTAAAAGGAAAATAAACGTATTTATTATTATTGCTGGGAGCGAAGCTTTTGTGCTTCGTTGCGGGATCCAAGACCGTTAAAGCAATTCCCCGGGTCATGCCTGAGTCTCACCGCTCAGTGTCATTTCATTGTGTGCCACTGTTGATCCTACCTCCGTACAGGAGTTGCAGTGGTGGGTTAGAGGGAGGGACTAGTCCCGAATTGTGTGTTTTAAAAGAGCAGTTTAACTGAGAGAGTGGTTACACTTGTTTGCTCGCTATCACGGTCAAGTCAAAGTGTCAAAGTCAAAATTGGCTGTATGCCTGTGTGTGAACTTTCACTAAAACTCATTAGTAAGTAGCTGAACTGACATAACAGAAGAAAAAAGGGTAGAAAAGAAAAACAAATGAATGAAGCCGTCAGTGTGACAACCATCCGTTAGCTGTGGTAACCGTTTGAAGAACATATAACTTTATGTAATGATCCGCGGCAGAAATACACCAGAACTCAATACTCTGCATTAACATGAAAGCGGGTATGTCATGTCGCCAGTATGAAAACAGTTCTTAGGCTACGGTAACCGTTTAAAGAACAATTCATATAGTGTGTGGACGATCACGAATTGTGGATTCTCTGTACTGAGATGACAGTGGAGAAAAAATTCGGCAATGCTTGATGGCAGCCCCCAGTGATTTAACTATCCTTAGGCTATGGTAACCATTCGTAGAAAGGCGCCAGAACTCATTACGGAGTCACTGCAATGACTAGACGGCATGGAGAAAGGGTAGATTATAAAAAATATCTCATATATTGAAATATTTGCTACAAAATCAACGTACGATTTTTTATTATTTAACACCACTTTTATATATCTTATCTAAATCTTAATGTCTAAAAATACTACGAATATAATTAACTTTAAAATAATTATAATCTTATTGCAAAAGGAAACGTTTTACTTTATAATAAATCCTTCACAAGCATACTTCGTTATGCGGTGCGGTTTTTAGACGCATTCCAAGGGGTAGAACCCTCTGTGCATGAGCCCCGATGTGGACTTGGATTTTGAGTTTGTTTTAGTACAACACCCGTACAACAATAATATAATTTACCTCTATTTACTATCCTTCCATCAACAAAGTAATATTAAAAAGTCTATTGTGTTGTCCGTCTGCCCTTTTGGTCTTATGAATGCACCATCAAAATAATATAGGTGCCATACACGGCTCTAAAACTTTTATTGTTATGGTGGCTATCAAATACGAGACTCATTTAGATCTAGGGTGATAAAAGGAGCATAATAATCTTATTTTAGTTTGGAGGCGTCCTTGAAGACTATTAGACTATCTTTGTTGTGACCGCTGACCTTACCGCGATAGGCGACATGGTAGAAACGAATCGCCATGTGAGGTCAACGGTTTGAGTAGCCTATTTTATTTTGCCTTTCAAGACATTTACTGTTATCCTAGAAGTTCCATTGCTCCACCGAATAATACGGCGACTAAGTAACTTGTGCTGGCGCTCCATTTAGGGTTCGACTCGACCCTCGACTTCGACTTCGACTTAAGGCGGTTTTTGGGGAACTTTTGAGCATCTGTGTTCTGCGTTAATACGCAAAGACGCGACGCTGCTCATCCTATTGAGGACCGGGGAAATGGCTTAAGATGCTTGAATCGCAAGCGACACTCACCTAGTTGTTAAGTGGCTTTCCTTATTTTTGGCTATTTACTTTCGGAAGTAAGTTAAGACAATAATTTAATAACAGTGTCAATAATAGGTATTGCCGATAACAAAATTAATTCCTCCGTCAAATATGATTCCCAAACTATTCCATTCATTCGGGATTCCTCAATGTTTGTTTGTTTACCCATCCCGCATATAAATATATTCTCCAAACAGATACTAACATCACTAAATCGTCATAAGGGAGAAGGGTCTACGAAAGGAAATTCAACTCTATTGTGGGGTTTTAGGATAACATTCGCCATGACAGTTACCACGTGATCATAGAGCTACAGATGAATGAAGAAACGTGTTAGACCACACGTAGTTCACGGGAGCAGTGTTATGTAGATTCGACTGTCAACTCATTATGCTTGTTTTTTTTTCATTTCGTGTTTGATGGGAATATTTTGATTCTTGTTAACTTGTTTGAATTAAGGGTATTGGATAGTCTGAATGTGTGCTTAATACATTTAACTTTTAATACCAGAATGGGCAACAGTAATTAAAAATGTAAACAATACAAAAGTTCGGTTCTCGCGCAGGACAGTTATTTGTGTGACCACAAATAGCTGTCCTGACAGTTGTACTTAGTCTGGATGTACTTTGTGTCCGTCAATGATATGTTTGTAAAGTACCTCGCGACACAGGGATTTACCTCACGCGTGCGCTGTATTAAAAAAAATTGTTTCATGCCTTTTGATGAGTTTAGATTTTAATCAAACTAATAAATTAAACTAAATTACAACTAGGTTCTTTTATAGCAAATTATGGCCTAATCTTCTAGGTATTTATGTATGTTATAAACGTTAGTTGCTTAAAGTCCCCCATCACTTACGGACCGCCGGGAGCATCTTGTTGTTATGGTTTTTATATCTAGGGACATTATTCACATACGGTCATCTAATCCCAAACAAAACAGAGCTTACTATGGAAACCAGATAACTTATATACTACTTATCTTTCGTAAATACATACTTATATAGATAATTACACCGTGACTCATGTGAAACAGACATGTTCATGCACACAAATATCTGTCCTGGGTCGAACCCAAGACCTGCGGCGTAGAGGCAAGCATTCGCCGACCACGCCACGCTAAAGACAATTTTTAAGAAAAGTTAGCGGCGGACCTATGTTTTTATTTTGAAACAGTTATTTTTTTTTAGTATGTAATAGATTGGCTGCGTATTTTGTTAACCCTACACTTAGCCTCGGGTTCTCAAAAATATGCCCTTAGGTAGAAAAATAAAAACAAAAGGAACCACAGCATTAAATTCGTCGAAAGCTCTTCAAAACTGAACGTGGGGTGTTAAAAGAAACAATGGGCTTTCATCGCATATTACCAACGTATTATGTGAATTTTGAATGAGGAAAGCATGCCAGATTTTTATGACCAGGTTTACTGGACGCCCATAGGGTCACCAGACAAAGAATAATGTTATTTAAAAAGGAATAATCCAAAAAATATGGTCATTTGTTGTAATACTCGCAGCAGCTAGGGTTTCCTATCAGGGATCTAGTGGGAGATGGATAAAACCCCAATTTTATTAATAGAATAGAAAATTTACTTTTCTAGTAGCTATGATTCATATATGTTAGTAGGACTTACAGCTATTATAACCCTGCAACCGTCATCCCTCCGACAAGCCAAGAGAGACGGCACAGCAACAACTTATGTAGGAGCAGTCCAACCTACTTGCAATCATCTTTAGGTTACTGTTAGAGCTGGTCCGCACCCTATGCACCAGACAACCGCATCTTTTACGCATTGTTGTATAAAAACAATCTACATGTGCATCTGCGAACATTCCCGACGCACTACAGAAACAGCACCCTAAACGCATTAAATTAATATATTTTATTTTAAGTATGATAATAAACTATGCAATTCACTTTTGTAACCGTTGGCATTCATCCATCAAACATTAAATTATACTTCATAATTATATTTTAACTTGATGTCCAGCTATTTTAATAGAATGAACAGAGTTTTCTAGCTTCTCTACTATCAAAAGAGGTTTTATCTTATAGGAGGGCAATATCAGGTAATATCTTTACACTGTTAAGCTAACGTATGAGCTTAATTTTTGTTACTTAATGATTCACCACCAGTACCATTTTTACTAGCGGCTCCAGACAAAGAATAATGTTATTTAAAAAGGGATAATCCCAAAAATATGGTTATCTGTTAAGCTAACTGTATGATCTTTTTATCTGTTACTTACTGATTTACTATTCACTAAGGGTAAAGAAAACATCCGTGAATTTCTTTGTGGCATAGATTAAAGTCCAAAGGCATGGATGGATCCACCAACACGCACACGTGGCGGATAAACACTTATAAAAACATTCACACGCTTATCACTGCAGAGTAAACTAATCCGTGTTGAAATGTTTTATAAGTAAGGGGATTACTCTTTTCCCAGATTTTACTGCTAGCATTTATTGACGGCGACTTTGCGACGAGCAAATGGGGCGCGATTACGCACTGTACGGATAAACCCACTGAAGATATTTAGCTTTTCTTTCGAAGGTATAGGCCCGCAGAACATATGGACTGGTTTGATTGATGGAGGGAAGTTCACCTCGCAAGCTCAGCGGCACTTTCTCTTGCATTCACTTCGATTCTCCACTTGCTGCACCATTTGTTTGAGACGTTGGCGGAAGTCTGGAGTTTATCGTGGATATCATACTTTAATTGTGTAGCTAATATCACGGTTAAACAATAGGTTCTGCCCTATTTTGGGATAATCACAGCTAAAGGGTTATGCAATATTCAGCCCAAATACCCTCAAAACTTTGAGCCCGTATCTGATAACCCTAAAAGAACAATATTCGATACGTTAAAACGCTTTTGTTCGAATCGCAGGCCACCCACACGCCGGAAAACTTTGAAACAGTGTGCAAGGGACAACGCAACTAAAATTAATACAACCAGCCATTAGCGATTGGCAGGACTAAAGCGAGACATGAGTCTGGTGGCGAGACAAGCGTCTTCATCACCATGTCAACCGCGGGCATAGCCGTAGCATAGATGACTCGATACCTTCCGGCTTTTAATTTGATATGTCCATTGTAACGTATTCACCACGCGGATTTAGGATGGGAGGTTTGTAGTCTTCTTCGTACACCATGTTTTATTGGCGAATGTCGCGAAAGGTCGCGGGCCGGTTGGCGTTAATGGGTTCGATTCCCACCCAGGACACAAATGTGTGTTTATGAACATGTCTGTTTGTCCAGAGTCTGGCTGTAATTTCTATACTTCTTAATCTGCATAATTATTATGATTTGTGTTAAGCTTTTTTCAACTATTTATATTGTACCTACCACTGCAAGGGCCTCCTCACATTGTGAATATTGTGAGTATTGTGAGTAGAGTTTCTTTCCGTGCATTGGGACAGTAATAGGCTTGTTATACATATAAGCTAGTATCTAGGGTTCATATTAAAATATATCGGTATGAAATGGGTTCATTAATTTTGGAGCTACCATACCTAAGGCAGGTTTATCTATTTACTACATATAATAAAATCGTAGGAAAGTCAAAAATGTACATTGAATATTTTTTTAAAAGGATACTTGGGGCGTAATCTACAATCGATATCAAAAATATAGTATTCAGAATTTTTGTCTTTTTGTCCGTGTGTATGTCCGGGCTAAACTCAAAAAGTACTGCATAGATTTACTTCAAATTTTGCATGAATATTACTAAGAGGTCGGGTCAACATATAGGCTACATATTATCACGGTATCACCTATGAGGGAGGAGCTGTGATAATTTTTTAAGTTTACCGCGGGTAATACCGCAGGGCACAGCTAGTCACTTATAAGTTGATGATACTTTTGAGTTGATGATAAAAACATTATTATCACGTATAACTACTAGCTTTATCGTCATTTTAATGATACGCGAAATATCAAATTAATATAGTACCAGTTTTTGTTATGCCGTCCTTTACTCAAAGTATAGCCGTAAAACATGAAAATGAGTCGTAAAGCGCGGCTATTTTCGTTCAGAAAGGGACCTTTGTCCCTTTCTGAACGAACGGGTTAGATGTGACTAATTTATTTATAGACTTATTGTGGAGATTGGAGTTTGAACATAGAATAATAACGCTCGAGTAAAATCTTTCAGTTAGGTGTGTAAGTATTTTTAATTGACATAAAAAAGGAGGTGATTATCAAACCGACTTCAGTCGACCAGTTCGTGATCGCCACTTGAGAACTTTTCTTTTAGATGTTTAGCTGATTAAAAATAATAGTATTTGGTTTTTAGAAATAAGCTTCGTTCCCCTTATTTTGAACAAGTTTTAAATGTATAATTTTTGTGATTTAGAGACCACTAAATATGGGAAATACCGATTTTCTTATTAATTTATTTCTTTTGGCAAGTATACAAAAAACAATTGAACATTTGTTCGAGTATTTTCGTATATTAACGCACAAAATACTGACTACAATTTTATCTCTCTCCTCTGGCATGGCTTATGGACTGTTGTCTAACGACAAAAACCGGGACCGACAGTTAAACGTTCGTTTATTTGCTGATAAGGCTCATGAATTAAATTGAATCACAAAGCCGCACTAAACTCACTAAATTTATTATAAGTATTAAAACTCACTACTCGTGCTATGCGACATTGGGCTCTGAGAATGGTATAGGTAAAACCCCAGGTAGAACAATACAAGGAAGTTGATAATACTTTCTAAGTGACTAAGGTATCCTGATTTCTGATCTTTAGATTGTGTAATTGGGCTTTACCAGTTAAAATCTCTCAAGTAAAAGGTAAAGCCCAAGTTTAGCAGTTCATCATAATAGCAGGAAAAATCCCACTGCTGCACAAAAGCCTCCCCAAGAATCATCTCGAGGGGATATGCCATAATCGCTACGTTTGACAAACAGGTCGGCGATCGCAGCAACTTAAACAGTTAAAATCTGTTAATTGACATGTTTCAAACATGACAATATAACTTTCTCCAATTAAAAATGAGTGAGCTTTAGACCAAACGACTGAAGTAAAACTTCAAAAGTAATTGGCTATGAGAAAGAGAAAAATATAAAGTGTGCTCGCACCTCTCTCTCTTGCCCCTTCAGTAATATAATCTGGGAGTTGACGGTATTATACCCCCGTGCCTCGGAGAGCACGTAAAGCCGTCGGTCCTGTACCTGACCTCTTTCCGGTCGTGTTGCCTAGGCGTCCGATCGGATCATGAGAGTGATGGAATAGAAAGTCCTCCTGAGTTTGTGCACACACTTGATCACTATAATATGTCCCGCGCAGATGGCTAATCTCTGTTGAGACTGGCGACCGTGGCCGTAATTTGGCTAGGAGGACCATTAATATACGAAACGTTACTCTTTTTCTTTCTATCGTGTTTAACTTAGCTTCAATAGTATTCGATAGAGACATCGCCTAGTCCGGCTATCACAATTAATTATCCTGTGCTAATAAATCAGTTTACCCTTATTTATTATTTAAATATACTTATGAGAGCCTGGTCAATTTGTTTTACTCATACTAATTACAGAATGCATCGACTGACCAATTGACCAACAGCAATGATCGCGCGCCCTTGTTTACTTTGCCCATCAATCATGTCAACTTTGGGAAAATTGGTGGTCTTCTATGATACAGAAGAAGGGAGGTATATTAATATTAATTGGGTTCATTGCTTCTAAAACGAGGGGATTAAATTAGTTGAATCGAGCTCATGACAGCGGCAATTGTATTAGTTATAGGGGACCAAAATATGAGGAACTATTAGCTAGCAGGTATAAAAATATTGTCCTCGTGGTCGAATTTCGGCCATAGCATACTTTCTCTATTGAAGCTATTCATCTTCTCAGGTTACTATGTGCTATGGGCTCTTTCTATATTCAGCTGTCCCATGGGACCATGGAAGGGAGGGCGTCTTATAGTCCCATGGGACAGCTTAGTATGTATTTAAAATTTTAGCCAAGAAAAAATTAATTATAATTGGTCGATGCATATGGAAGGTTCGTTGATATAAATATTTACAACAACTACTCGTCTGTTTCCAGAGGGTTGCGTGTTTATTTGCCGACTGGGTAACATAAAAACGTGCATTTGTTGTGATCAAATACTAAAAAACAGAATAAAATAAGAATAATAATATTTAAGGGGGCTCCCATATAACAAACGTGATTATTTTGCCATTTTTATAGATAATGGTACAAAACCTTAAGTCTGAATCGCACTTGGCCGGTTTTTATGTCTGTGAAAATTTCAACTTTTGAACTATCACAGTCCACGAGATACAGCCTGGTGACAGACATACAGACAGGCACCGGAGCCTTAGTAAGAGGGTCCTGTTTTACCCTCTAGTGGGTAGGGTATCCTAAACAAATAATAGTAATGTAAATAGACTAGATCTGTAGTAGATACTAAATCGATTCGATTATGTATTCGAAGCGGGCGCCCGTCAAATTGTCAACACCACGCTATAACAATCTGAGATTAGACACAACAGAGGAATGCATGGAGTCGTCGCTTAAAGCAGTACTATTTTATCGTATGGGCAGTGGTAACTCTGGTGTCAGAGTTGTTCAAGCGGTAAGCCTCTTACATAGCTTAACCTCTGTTGTTTAACGAAATCAACCGGAACGAAATTTGACGTGCCATATAAACCACTTGGCGGGCATTTGTCTGACCGCGCGCCTAGGTGCTTAACCCCACGGTTCATTTAAAATTCAAGCATATCAAGAAGTGAATAGAGGAGAGCCACAACAATATTTCTGATTGGTTTCCATTTAAAATGGTTTGAGGCGGATCAGAAATGTATGTTTTGTATACACATGTCAATCAACTAGTATTAGATACAATAGCTGAATATAGTTTTAGTACTCACTTTAAGAATTGTGGTACAGGTTTAACATAATACAGGCACCAACTGACTATAACTTGGCTAAGTAATAAGTATTTTTAATAAAAATATATAATTTGTACTTACCTTTACTTGAATAAAAATGTATTATTATTACTGATCAGAATTTTTATTTGTTCAAGATAAACATAAGAAAAACATAAAAACTTGCAATATCTTTCTAATGTTACAATGCATTTACGATTTGCCAGTGTAAAAAATTATATTAATACAAAAAATATACTTATTAATGTCTACTCCACTACTGTAATGTAAGTTAACAAACCATCGTTAACAAACACACGCTCGACGCCTACGCAATTGTCGTAGTACGCAAATGTGGTGCCCATTCATGGCAGCTACGATGTTATACGATTATAATATCTGTAGATTATAACTTACAGTTCAATTGACAGCTATGAGTCATTGGATATTTTTATGATTATACTTTACTTCCGCCCGCGTATAAATTCCTAATGGGAAAAAGAGTTTTCTTCTATATGTTACCGCGAAGAGGTGACAAGCAAACGTTCGTTGGGTTAAGGGTAGGACTCTTACGCCTATAAAAATAAGTAAAACTAATTTGTGAGTAACTCCGGTTATATTAATAGTGATGTATTATATATACGTTAATTATTTCTGTATTTATTCATATATTTTATTGAACAAAATATTTTGACAACTAATATGAAGCATGGGTAATAACTCTCGAAGAATGAAGATGATGATTACAATGCATTAACAATTTGCCATGGTAAGCTTTATGAAATAAAAAAACTTGAGAGGTGTCAAGGGACACCCGGATGTGGAAAAGTGTCGTGACAACTTTTCGTAAGATTTTTTTCCGTCTAGCCCCCTTTCACAACGCGCGATAAGGAACTTCGTTCCAAAAACATGAAAATATTTTAGGTAATATGTCTACTCCACTACCGTAATTTAAACAAACCATCGTTTAAAAGGCCGCAACACATGCTAGACGCCTACGAAATTGTCGTAGTACGCAAATATAGTGCCCATTCATGGATACTACGATGTTATACGATAATAATATCTGTAGATTTATAACTTCAGGTATAATAAATCTATAGTTCAATTGACAACCATGAATCATTCGATTTTTTTATGATTATACTTACTAGCTTCCGCCCGCGTAAAAATTCCTACTGGGAAAACAGTTTTCTACTATATGTTACTGCGAAGAGGTGACAAACAATCATTCGTTGGGTTAAGGGTACGACTCTTGCGCGTATAAAAAAGGTAAATCTAGTTGTGAGTAACTCAGGATATATTAATAGTGATGTTTTGTATATACGTCAATTTTTTTATGACTATACTTTACTTCCGCCCGCGTAAATATTCCTACGGGGAAAAAATCACTATATAACGCCCATTGTACATAATACTGATGTAAGAGAGCGTTGTGATGTGAAAGAGGATATAGTCACAAAGATTGAAAAAGGAATGCTGAGATGGTTTGGTCATTTAGAAAGGATGAATGAAAGAAGATTGACCAAAGAAGTATACCTGGCCCGTCTGAATGGTACAACCGGAAGGGGAAGACCTCGTCGAACATTCTCTGACCAAATCGGAGACGTTCTCAAGAAAGGGCAGGTCAGAAGTACCCTAAACCGGCGAGCATGTATGAAGAATATAATGACAGTAAACGAGGCAAAAGACGTGAGCAAAGACAAATGGAAATCCGTTGTCTCTGCCTACCCCTCTGGGAAACAAACGTATGTTTTGGTATATTGTCAATGTTGTGTACTGTCATAATTGGACTTCAGATTTAACAGATTTATAAGAAAACTAGCTGTGCCCCGCGGTGTTACTCGCGTTAAATTTTATAAATTTTCTTTGCTATAAACCTCACGGAGCCCGATACCTTTCCAACTAATGCAAAACCGTGGAAATCGGTTCGTGCGTTCTGGAGTTATAGCGTCAGGAAGGAAAACCCGACTTATTTTTATATAGTAGATGATAATATTGATTTGTTATTAGTCTGTGGTCTGTTCTTGTACCTATTAAATAAAATAAAAAAGGATTGTTCTATATGTTACCGCGAAAAGGTTCCTTTATACGAATATAATACAGTTTGTAATTGCATTATACATTGTCATTTGCAAAGACAAATGGAAATCCGTTGTCTCTGCCTACCCCTCTGGGAAACAAACGTATGTTATGGTATATTGTCAATGTTGTGTACTGTTATAATTGGACTTCAGATTTAAAAGTTTTATAAGAAAATGATAATATTGATTAGTTATTAGTCTGTGGTCTTTTCTTGTACCTATTAAATAAAATAAAAAAAAAAAAAAATAAAATAAAAAAGGATTGTTCTATATGTTACCGCGAAAAGGTTCCTTTATACGAATATAATACAGTTTGTAATTGCATTATAAATTGTCATTTGCAAAGACAAATGGAAATCCGTTGTCTCTGCCTACCCCTCTGGGAAACAAACATATGTTTAAGTATATTGTCAATGTTGTGTACTGTTATAATTGGACTTCAGATTTAAAAGTTTTATAAGAATATGATAATATTGATTTGTTATTAGTCTGTTGTCTGTTTTTGTACTTATTTATTAAAATAAAAAAGGATTTTTCTATATGATACCGCGAAAAGGTCCTTTGGTAATATAATACAGTTTGTACCAGGGTATGAGTCTTACACGTATCAATATAATAAAACTAGTTAAATATAACTTATTAAAAGAACAATTCTTTAACATGCAGTTACAGCACAAGATAGATCATCCTATATACACACGACAAATCGCGCGGGGCAAACTGGTTATTGCACCAGAAAATATTTTTTACGGCGAACGGACTACGGGCTACCTGATTCCACGGCTAATTAATGAATTACCTACCTCCGTTATCGACAATATTAATATGAACAATGTAAAAGTTAAATAAAAACAATATTTTAAGTCACTGTAGGTATTAATATGTACCTATAAGAACCTAATCTGTATGTAGTTTATTAAGTGTATTTTCTTTATAAGTTTAGTAAATTGTAAAGCATAGTGTTCTCGTAAAATTAGGCATTTGTTTATACTTATAATATAGATTGCCCCATATTGGGAAGTGTCACGCTCAAACCCAAGAGGTTTAAGTGACACTATAGGTTTTTAAATATTCTGAATTGTAATATGTTTTTTGATAATAAATTAAAAAAAAAAGTTAATACAAGACCTCATATTAATTGTGATGTGAATATTATAAATACGTTAATTATTTATGTTTCTATTCATCCTTCTTACGGTTTTGTAATAATGTTCTTGACGTATTTTCACTACGTATAACGAAATGCAACTTCGCTACTTTACCCTCGATTTTTACTACAATTTACCCGAAATCGAATCCCAATACCGTTGTTATTGAACTGGAGACGTGCACCATTGTACCAATCATAGGACAAGGACGGTTAGTTTTAGTTATTAATTTGGATAATTAAGTTTTTGGACTACAATTAAACTAAGTTAGTATAAATTAGTAGTTTTAGATCAACTGAAACCAAAACACAATAAATATAGCACAAAAGAGTTTAGAATAAATAATGAAAGTTTATTAAAATAACTCGAATTTATTAACTTACCTTAATATAGTGATAAAGTAGATTTAAATTATCAATATATTATTTACTAATAAGTAAATAATCGTATCCGGAATATATGACGGCTATAGATAGCACATCTTTTCCATTATATATATTTTTTAATATTTGGAATGTCACTCTGTTGAATTAAAAAAAACTTCGCGATGACGAAATACAAAGACAAGAAACGCGCTTCAACGATTATAATAACAATATTTATACCAAAAGTTTTATCAATCATATTAGTTTTCGAAAAAAAGCCATTACTATATTCTTTCCGTAATTACCTAATATTTCAAAAATGTATCAATTTTGGGATTAAGATCTTTAATATGTTATCCACGTGTATTTTTCCAACACGCCAACAGGCTATGAGCGCCTCCCTACTTGATATTATTTAACAATGACAGCTAACGTATTAAACTAGAGACAGAGCAAGTATATACTACGCTGTTTGCAATTATAGCAACGTTAGGCGTTCATATTTTCATCACTATTTTGTATTTTTTCTGTATTTTAAATAGGAACTTTTGAAAAGTCACGCCATTTCCATCATAGCATAAACAGTAAAATTCATTTCGTACATTACACAACTCATAAAACATTTAATCTTCAAGCGGCATGGCTATCGATAAAATTTGAAATATAATGCTGCGATAAAGTGGAAGTCTCATGCTACCTTATTAATATTAAGCGCACTTATAATACTGATTCTTTGGATTACTTTCCTACAAGATTCCATCAAAATGGCTTGACATTGGCAACTTGAATTAGATCGCCCAAATATTATTTAAATAAATCAATTGAAATTCAAAAATTTCAAATTCATTCATTCCAATAGCATATAATTTTTGGAATCGTATTTTTTATACCATACTGTGCAGTGCATGACGTTTCAGCTACTGAGAAACATTACCAGAAAAAGTCAGTAGACTCAGTAAACATTGCCAGAAAAATAATATTGCACTTAAATGTGTTAATTCAGAGCGACACAATCCCATGACGTTTTGTCACTTAAATAATCAGAAGTTTCGTAGTAAGCCATGCTACACAATTTGGCTTTTATAGTTCTTTAAACTTATTCGTAGACATTTCTCTGATATCACTAGGAAGTTTTATATAGTATCTTGTACGTCATAAAAGAATTTATATTTGGTATTGTAAATATGGATAAAATACACGTGGATAAGGGTAATCTCTACTATCTTTTCTATGTATCACGTTCTCTATAACCTTTGTACCACCGGTCATGTACAGATGACAAACTATTATGTACCTATCACGCCACAGTAGACTATAGGTCATAGCCCGTTTACACGACTCTAATGCCACCCGCCTCATAAAATATCATTCAAATATGGACTTTAAGTCGTGGCCGTGCGATATAGTTTATATTGACGATATGCCTGCTCGGTACTACTGTTTTAGTTTAGGGCGATGATAGGTGGCAGCAGTGTTGAAGCAGAGTCGTGTAAGTGGGCTAGCTAGTCCTACCGTGGCCTGCTAGGTACAAAATAGTTTGTCATTTATACATGACGGGCGGTCAATAAACCTTAAATAGCCGCGCCTAAAGCGTGATGGACACATTTTGGTTTCTATACATTACTGCGGCGCTCAATAATGTAAAGCATATTGATCATAGATATTTTTATTAGATTACGGAAAGAATATAGTACGTATAATTAAGTAATTTTGTACATAGCTTGAATAACGTTCTTATATACCTGAAAATAAATGTCACTATTATACAAACTTACAGTCTAGGTACTTACCAACTCTGCTACGATCTGCTTGTTGAGTCTCTGGCACTCGTTCACTGACGGCTTCGTGAATGTGTGCGAGTCGATCTTCTTAGGGTTCTGTAACAATGGAAAACGATTATTACTTCTACTACTTTGAATGAGTTAAAATGAACAGATCATCACTTCAAAAACGAAACTGCAAAGAGTAAACAAAATTTAACATGCTGTTCGGAACTAATCGCTGATTGAGTTTGACGGTCACCATAGCCTAGTTGGTAGTGCTCCTGCCTACGAAGCTGGTGGTCCTGGGTTCGAATCCCGGTAAGTGCAAATATTTGTGTGATGAGCACGAATATTTGTTTCTGAGTCATGGATGTTTTCTATGTATTTAAGTATTTATCTATCTATATATGTATGTATATCGTCGTCTGGTACCCATAGTACAAGCTTTGCTTAGTTTGGGGCTAGGATGATCTGTGTGACATTGTCCCTAGATATTATTATTATTAAAAAAACCGCCTATGGTTTAACAATTAAATAAACATCTAGGGACGGGTAACCCACTGCCATCTGACCCCAAACTTAGCAGAGCAACCAGAAAACTGATAAACATACTTACAACACACTAATATAATAAAGGCGAAAGATTGTGAGTGTGTGAGTGTGTATGTTTGTTACTTCTTCCCGTGTAAACGGCTGGAGGGATTTTATTAAAAATTTGGTATGGAGTTAGCCGACACCCTGGATTAACACAGGCTATAATTTATAAAGTTTAATGCGGGTAAAACCGTGGGGCACAGCTAGTTAAAGATAAATAACACCCACAGATTATCGTGTTCATCACATAAAGATTTGTCCTGGGTGGGGGTCGAACCTGCGACCTGAGGCGTGAAAGCAGATTATCGTGTTCATCACATAAAGATTTGTCCTGGGTGGGGTTCGAACCTGCGACCTAAAGCGTGAAAGGCAAGTATTTACCGACCACGCCACAAGACAACAATAAGACTAAAACCGCAGATAGCACCGCGGGACGCAGCAAGCTTACAACAAAATTACACCGGTTTGAAGGACGTTACATCGTTTTTAGCCAGTTTGCTTTCCTGTTTATGTAAAACACGATATTTAGAAAAGTCATGGGTATCGAGTTAGTTCCCTCACCGGTTTTAATGAACCAGCGTGGAATAATAATATATTATGTACGCAGTACAATTAATTTTTATTTTTTTGGGCTCCAAATGCGCGCACTTTATTTCGGGATATTGCAAAATTGATCATTGATTCTTCACGTGACCACAAGGCTGGCCTGTATTTTGGTCAAAGAATCAGTATTGCCATACAACGTGCTGCCAGTCTTCTGGGTACGTTCCCCGGTAACGATGAGGATTTTGTTGACGCTGTTTAGATTTAGTTTATTTTCTATCTATGTAGGTTTAATTTTTACTTATATAGTAATAGCTAATATATCTTTAGGAACTATTACTTATTATAATGTTATTTACGCCCCTAATTTATTATTTAATTGGAGTTCCATAATTTTTCCAACTAAATAATCAAAATCGCGAACACTATGCGATTGTACTAGATTTTGAAAATTGACTGGCAGGTTGTCGTATGCTACTAGCATAATAATGTTGTGTGTAATGTACTAAGGGCGATCTATCACTAGCTGCGATTTCTTATAGACAACCTTAGGATGGACAAGAGTTGTATGAAATTAAAACGGGTAAAAGGTGTATCAATTGTAACAAGATTAAAAGATACAGAAAAAGTATGTATCAAATATATATATGTATCAAATCTCGATACTTTGTAACAGCAACTAAGGGGAGAAGCGAGGTAGCCCCAACACAAGTATTTTTTTAACTTACTGGGGCTGCCTCAATTTATGTAAAACGATCATTTTTGAGACACAATAAACATTTTTTTTTTCAAATATTGCTAATAAATAAGTATTGGGTTAGTTCCCTCACCGGTTGTTAAATCGACTGACGAAGATAAGGATTTTAACGAAACACCGTGTACTAATAATATATGTACGCGGTACAATTATTTTTAATTGGAGTTCCGCAATTTTCCATTGAAATCATGAAGATTGTGAACAGTAGCCGATTGTTTTAGATTTTTAAAATTGATAAGCAGGTTGGCGTGGTTGGTAGAGAATTGCCATTTATGCCACAGGTCATAGGTTCGATTCCCACTCAGGACAGATATTTGTTTGCATGAACATGTCTGTTTATCCTGAGTCTAGGTGTAATTATCTATATTAGTATGTATTTACAAAAGAAAAGTAGTATTTCAGTTATCTGATTGCCATAACACAAGCTCTGGTTAGTTTGAGGCTGTGTGTAAATAATGTCCAAGGCTATTATTATTATATTAGGGTTCAGTTTATTTATTAGTTTTTTTAAAGTAAGCAAAAAGAAATGTGTTTTAGTTTTTGTTTTGATTATAAATATGTTTCAATTACTGTTAAGTTTAAAAATATGTTTAATTTTTTGTTTCATATATTATATTTTATTTCATTCAATTTTCAATTGTGTTATGTGTCACTTTTTTTAATTATGCGAATGCTGTGACACCTTCAAATGTTGTGCATTTAATTATATTTTTATACTTAATAATGTATGTAGGACATGTATGTATATATATGTATTTCTGTGTTTAATTTATGTAAATATATCCGCTCAATTGCTTCAAAATATTTTTTTTTTGCCCTCGAGTGCTAGCTGCTCTCGGTGCACGGCGAGCGTTCAACCCGCCTCAACTAAAACTTGATTTATGGTTTTCCTAAAAAGGGCATTTTGAAGGTTTTGACTGTTCTGTATAGCCAGTAAAATAAGGTACAAAAGTGTATATGTTAGGTTATTTAAGCTCAAATAAATAATATTCCATTAGCGTTAAAACTAGAGGTGCGAGTAAATGTTAGTGTGTGAGTTATAAATCAAAATTACAGAAAATTTAAATTAAAAAGTGCATAAATATTTAATATATCCATAAACTAGATGAATTACTTGATATGATCATGCACATTTGAATATTGTTCATGTGGAAGAATGACAAAAAAACACGGAACGAAAAGAATACACAAATTTTAAAAGTCGCTCACTGAGATTCAACTACCAATATTAGAATATTTTTGTTCCGTGAAGTTGGTAATAATACGTTTTGTCTATGCTCTTAGTATTAGAATTGTTTTGGATACGTTTAAATAGAGCTCTAAGCCATTGTAATAAGAATCATAATGATTTTAAAATAAAATGTCAAAATGCAACCACGGTTGCAGCGAGCAATGTAGGCATTTGAAATTTTGCAACTGTGGTTGCAGAAAGCAATCGAGCGGATATATAAATAACTAACAATGATTTATGTTTGTTTTTGTTCCAGGTATCAAAATCGTACCACAATTTAGTATCTATTATAAATATAAAATATAATCCTGCATTATCCCATGTGTAGCCATTACATGACACTGGCAAAATTGCTGAACTTGACGGCAGATTGCTATTAATAAAAAAATAATAATAATGTACGTAAGAAACAATGTAAAAACTACTGATTGTCCAAATACTTAAATGAATAAATATATTAAATCAGCGGGGCACAGCTAGTATTTAAATATATTGTTTACATTTTGTCTTGAACAGTGACTAACCTGTTTCGCCGTGTTGGTCTGCAACACTTTGTTAATGTCCTTGATAGAATGTATGGAAACGTCTAGTGTGGACGCATCCATTTTGTCGTGTTTAGGTGCCGATGTCGCTGTATTCTTCTTTGGAGGTTCAGGTTGCTGGAATTTAAAAAAAGGATTCTTGTTGTAGTCTATTTCGTCTATTCATTGAAGTTT
Organism: Pseudoips prasinana; assembly: GCA_951640165.1. NCBI lineage: Eukaryota > Metazoa > Arthropoda > Insecta > Lepidoptera > Nolidae > Pseudoips > Pseudoips prasinana. The sequence goes on from OX621254.1 coordinate 16,847,801, forward strand.
CTACTGGGGACTGGCCCGGCGTAGACAAGTAGACAAGCAGTTTCCCCCTTTCCCACCATCCCCCCATTTGGATAGTAGATAAGCCATGTTAGAAGACTACTAGGCTTGAACAACTCTAGACAGTAGGATAGGAAATTATTAGACGGGCCGGTTGGCGTGTTGGTAAATGCTTGCCTATTACGCCGGAGTTTGTGGGTTCGATTCCCACCCAGGGGCTCTACCGGCTAAGTCGCCGAACATCGATTTCTTAAATGGTGTTCAAATAAATAACGTTAAAAATGACTTCATCAATCATTAAATCGGCTTCAACGTTGACAAACCATTCCGGACCATTTATGACGTCACATGTGGTCATGGAAGCCGATTTAACGATTGATTAAGTCATTTTTAACCTTTATTAAATTGAACGCCATTTAAGAAATCGAAGTTCAGCGACTTAGCCGGTAAAGCCCCAGAACAGATATTTGTGTGCATGAACATGTCTGTTTGTCCTGAGTCTGGGTGTTATTATCTATATAAGTTTGTATTTACAAAAGAAAAGTGCTGTATGTAATAATAGGTCTTTACCTATGAAATTGCCGTTTTGTATGAAAAAATTTAAACGAATTTTTTTCATGAATTTTTTTATTTGTATTAATCGAAGTAATCACCCATGCAATCAATGCATCTTTGCCATCGCAGTGGCAGTTTATTGATGCCCTTCTTAAAGAAATCAGCTGGACGGGAGGCAACAAATTCTTCAAAGGCATTTTGTACTGCCTCTCGGGTATTGAATTTTTTTCCCGCCAAGAAGTTATCCAAATTCTGGAAAAAGTAGTAGTCTGTAGGCGCAAGGTCTGGTGAGTAGGGCGGATGACGGAGAGCTTCCAACCCCAGTTCTTGCAACTTGGAGACCGTCTGCTGTGCAGTATGAGGTCGCGCGTTGTCGTGCAGGAGCAGCGGAGACGAGCGATTGACCAATGCTGGTTGGAGATGCGCCAGCTTCTCCATCATTGTGCTCAGTTCTTCACAGTACACATCTGCAGTAATGCTCACCCCGTTTGGTAAGAAGCTGTGATGAATCACACCGGCGCTAGACCACCAAACAGTGACCATCACTTTTCTAGGGGTAAGTTTTCGTTTAGGGCATTGTTTAGGTGCTGAACCAGGATCCAACCAACTTGCTGAGCGCTTGCGGTTATCAAACAGAATCCATTTTTCATCGCAGGTAACAATGCGGTTCAAAATTCCTTCATTTGTGTGTCTGTTGAGCAGTGCAAGGCACGTCTCGACGCGTACTTCGCGCTGGCGATCATTGAGTTCGTGGGGCACCCATTTGTCAAGCTTTTTTACCTTGCCAATTTGACGCAAATGGACCAATATTGTTTTGACGCTAACGTCGAAAGCTGCTGCTAATTCAGCCGTAGATTGTGTATCATCAGCTTCCACAACCGCCTTTAATTCGTCATTGTCGACCAAAGTCTTCGGACGACCGCGAGGTTCATTTTTCAGGTCGAAATTTCCAGAACGGAAGCGAGCAAACCAATAACAGGTGGTGCGTTGGTTTGTAGTGTTAGCTCCGTAAACGTCGTTGATGTTGCGTGCCGCTTGTGCCGCGTTGCTGCCACGACGGTACTCATATTCCATAATTACTCGAATTTTTAACGTATCCATGATGACGAAAAAGATTGAAATGCGATGAAAATGTAACACTAATCAATAAAGAAATGACTACTTTTGGAAAAAAGAATCCATGTTTTAAAAATAAAATTAATTTGAAATTAGAATTCTTAGCCAAACAAAAATTATTTTGATTTGAAATGGCCAGTACTGCAGAACGGCAATTTCATAGGTAAAGACCTAATATATCAGTTATCAGGTATCCATAGTAAAAGCTCTGCTTAGTTTAGGATCAGATGGCATGGTGTGAATAATATCCCAGGATATTATTATATAATACGAATGAATGGAAACCCAGATCTTTTTATATAAAAAAAGGATGAAAAGAAGCAACTAGGTCACCTGATGGTAGGTGATCAATGCCGCCAATGGACACTCACAACACCAGAGAGCCGCCAATACATTGCCGGCCTTTAAGAAAATAGGCTCGCATCTTGAAGGTTGCCATGTCATACCAGATCGGAAATACCTCCGCAGCTAATTGATTCCACAGACCGGTAGTGCGCGGCAAAAATTTCTTGTGAAACGCACGGTGGTAGGTGACCATTCGTCCAGGTGATAGGATGTAAGACTTGTGGCGAGAGGGTATGTGGCGGAATAATATAATATCTCGGAACAATGTCACACAGATCATCCTAGCCCCAAACTAAGCAAAGCTTGTACTATGGGTACCAGGCGACGATATACATACTTATATAGATAGATAATTACTCATATACATAGAAAACATCCATGACTCAGAAACAAATATTCGTGCTCATCACACAAATATTTGCACTTACCGGGATTCGAACCCAGGACCACCAGCTTCGTAGGCAGGAGCACTACCAACTAAGCTACAGTGACCGAATGTGGCGGCAGGTATGAGCTCTGACAATACCTCTGAACACTCCCCTTGATAAACGCAGAAATTACACAAATGTTACGGACAGATTGGAGTAGTTAGAGCAGCAGAGAGACTTCGGATCTCTCTGCGTGTTCTACCGTCTCTTTCACGGGGAATGCTCTGAGGAACTGCTGAGCGTCGCACCACGCGCACTCGCAGTAAGGTTCATCCGTACCCACTGGAAGCGATCTCGTCAAGCACGGTTCGCTTTCAGCGTTCATACATCTTATCCCAGGTACGTGCAGGCTCTGGAATGAATTACCTGCTGCGGTTTTTTCCCAGCGCTACGACATGTCCTTCTTCAAGTGAGGTTTAAAAAGAGTATTAATGTCACTGTAGGCAGCGGTTTGCTGTGCCCCCTGGCACTGTGAATGTCCATGAGCAGCGGTTACAACTTACCATCAGGTGGGCATGACAGCTCATCTGCCTCCAAAAGCAATAAAAAAAATTACTCACGTAAGTATGGTGCGACAAATCGTCTTCCCAATTATTTATCTGGTCGGCTAAGGCGGCCAGCCGTCCAAACTTCTTCTTGCCGTCCTGAGGTCGGGGCTTTGGAGCAGGCTCGGGCTCCGTGGGAGGCGTCTCTGATGTAAACTCCGATTCGGTGCGGTGGATGGGAGACGACAGGTTTGGCTTGTCTGTAATGGACATGGTTAGTATTAATAATAGTACAGTAGTTATGTCAGCAAAACGAGGCAAAAGAGGTATGCAAAAATACGCCAGCTAAAGGCAAAAGAAGATGAAAAAGGCAATCCCGGAATTTCTTCCTGGTTTTCTTCTCCGGGTCGTGCGCCTAGGTGGCTACAGAAAGCCTCAATTTAGCTAGGGTATGGTCTGTAGATCGCGTTAGCGCCCCAACCCCTGAAACGACATTCCGTGCCAGTGATCACACCCTCTTTGTAGAATTCCATCTTTTTACTTCAGCGGCCATTGAACGGTGGCTAGAAACTCATAAAAGGTGCCCCCACGTATTTGTCGCTTTAATTAAATTACTGATTGAGAACCTTACGCTTTTGCCAACTACTTAGTGTCTTCAAGATATGATATTTAAATAAAAAAAAGTATTTTATTTTTTGAGACGACATGTTTGGTTTGTCTGCAATGAACATTAACATTAATAACAGTACAGTATAGTTACGTCAGTAAGCGAGGCAAAAGAGGTGTGCAAATATTGTAGCATATGGAAATCCGTTGTCTCTGCCTACCCCTCTGGGAAGCAGGCGTGAATCTATGATGTAATGTAGTCCAGGTCTAAAATGGCGGGCAGGCTCAATTGAGACTACCTATCCTCATCATCAATCTGATATCGTTCTCTGCTGGACATAGGACCCCCAAAGGTGTCTTTGGAGGGGTTTACCTTAGTCACCGGGCTAGGCATGCAAGTTGGTGACCGCAGTTAGGTGGTAGCTAGTGCACAGATGACACTACTGCCTGACTTCCTGTTGTATCCCTTAGTCGCCTTTTACGACACCCACGGGATGGTATGGGGTGAACATGTTATTCTTTCTAGGCCGAAAACCACACTAGCCTTCTGCGCGGGACGTATTACAGTGCACAAATGTGTGTGCAAATGCAGAGGCACTTTCTATTACATTACTCTAATGGGACGACTAGCAACACCGAAAAGAAGTCAGGTACAGGACTGACGGCTTCATGTGCTCTCCGAGGCACGGGAATGTGATACAGACTGCAGGCTGATACTGACAAATTTTCTTAACAGAAAAATCCCATATCACTTGGAATTGGGTATTTGAACCCTGGACCTCATTATTTGTGGGTTACACGATACCGCTAGACCAACGGGGCAGACAAGAGCATTTTAGAAATAATCTAATAAATTATCTATACAGGATACTACTTATATCGTGAGTCAGATATGAATAATTGAATGTATGAATGATGTGAATATAGTACAAACTAAAATTTAATATAGACTGACCTGTTGGTCGAGTGGTTAGTGATTACTGTGGTCGTGGGTTCGATCCCCCACCCAGTACAAATCATACGCTTAATCTCACGAGCAATTTTAGCCCCCCCAACCTACTAATGTCTAGGTGTAATTTATCTATGAGTAATATGTTTGTATTTAGAAATATATAAGTATGTTTGTCATAGTATAGGCTCTGCGTAGTTTGGAATCATACGGCAGTATGTTACTTGTCGCAAGATATTTATTACTTTAATAATAGCAATATAATATTATCTGCGGACATTATACACACACAGCCATATGATCTGATCTGCCCGGCATAATATTAAATAACTAAGTACATAAAAATATAGTATGAAGAAAAATACGGAATAACAGACGTAACACTCTTTACGCCAACGTCACAAATATATGTGACATATAATCGGTGCGCCATAACACGAAATAAATACACGATAAAGTGTTTAAATACCTATTTTTCCACTGAATTACAGCCTTGGCGCTGGGAGTATGGTGATACGTTTTTCTTCTAGCAGTCAAAAAGTTAAATTATTTGTTGTTAAATATCTTACTGTTATTAGGAATATGCATATACACATAGTTCGAACTTTATTGGTTAGTAATAAATAAAGTTCGAAAGCATTCATGATACTAACATTAATATATTTAGTAAGTATAGTAAATTTTAATACCTGAATAGAGATTTCCGAGCCTATCGAGTCTTGACTTGACATTGTGCCGCAGTCCTGCTTTCACCAACTTCTGGTCTGATGTATCTATTTCTTTCTTCTCCATAGTATTGGATGAGTCTTCTGCAAAACAACAAAATATCTTAATTATTTTTCTTCCATAATCTTGGACACTGTTGGAGCCTAGCAGCAGCCTCAGAGGGAGCTTGGCCTCACCAAAGCGACCATTACCACCACCAGCAGTAGTGTGCTATTAAACGCGATAGCATCGCGAACTCCCTGCATTACCTACATGTATTGTTAATTCTGGTATGAGCAAACAAGTACAACCATAAAAATTTAAATTAATTAGCATCGGAGATGACTTTGGCTTACATAACTGCTTTTTGCATGAACAAAATGATCCGGCTCGAAGGAACAAAATTCAAATAGTACATACAGAATAACAAAAACAGATACATAGACAACAAAGGCTGTGGATAAAGCCAAATACTAATGGGACAATGTATAAAATACACAAAAACTACTTAAGCGCAGCCCTAACTAAAACATTATCATTAAAAAACTAGAACACCGTCATATCACACTCGCCGGCCGAGAGAATGACCGCGAACGAATGCGACCATCATCGCCCGCCATGACTCTTACTTTACATTTCTATCAATAAAAATGTCCTCCCCAAATCCTCATTCGGATGAGTATCTTCGCATATTAACATAGAGCGAGGGTAAACCAATGCTCTCCTACCACCTGCCTTGAAACCAGGTTATTTGGTTCAGAGACTTATTGCTAGATATCTTGAGCCTAAGCTCGCAATTATTCTTTGTTGAAGCAATAATTCCCGCCTAACTATAAACATCATGTAAAAAAAAACCAACGTCCCAACATAGGTCACCCTGGTGGTTGCCATTCATCTAGACTGTTGTTATACAGTACAGATGGATGGCAACCAAACAAGTCAAGAATACACACTTAGCTATAGCTGAATATAGAGATATATTGTAATGCAAATGATATATTGCAATAAAAATTAATATTAAAAAAAGAATGCTGCTAAGTCAGGATGGTTCTAAATCTTATTCTATTTGGCTGTTCAAACCTTGGTTTGACTTAATAACCACCTTTTACTCCTTAAAAATACATATTTAAGGTAAGTAGTACCTACCTACTTTTTACCAGCAAAGTCCTTCACGTAAAACAAATATCCACAAACACAGTCACTCAGTTCCACTGCCCATTTGCACAGTTCCACACAGACTTTAAAAATAATAAGGTATAAACAAAACAGCTTTCCTGTAGTGTGTTTACCTTAATGATTTGTTGAACTTTAGTACATTTAGTAATTATTAACAATTAGTGGAAGCATTATCTATGAGTAATGTGCTCCTTGTAAATTATTTGTAGGAATACAGTGAGTACCATATATAATACCATTAAAGGGAAATACAAACAAGTCATATTAGGCTCATTATATCATCATTAAAAAATAAATTTGGTGTAAATAAAATAAAAACACTAACTAAACTAATTATTCCTTACTGAAAGTAAAATGTTAATAGTTATGACATTCTTATTTAAAACTAGCTGTGCTCCGCGGTTTTACCCGTGTTAAACTTTATAAATGATTACAGCTCCTCCCCCGTAGGTGACAGCGTGATAATATGTAGCCTATATGTTGACCCGACCTCTTAGTAATATTCATGCGAAATTTGAAGTTAATCCATGCAGTACTTTTTGAGTTTAGCCCGGACATACATACAGACAAACAGACAAAAACTCTAAAAACTATATTTTTGGCTTCGATATCGATTGTAGATCACGCCCCAAGTATCCTTTAAAAAAATATTCAATGTACAGTTTTGACTTTCCTACGATTTTATTATATGTATAGATTAATCCAAATTTGACTAGCTTTGTCAGTGTGAGCAGTAACAAATATACTAACTGTAAGTATTACTCTTCACACTTCTTTGATCTTTAACATGTCCTACATAGTTGGCAATTCTCTAGTGAGATGGTCAGCTATAGTATAAATTTGTACTAGTACTATTATATTAGTTACTCGCTGTCAGTCATTGTAGAAATTAGCACTAGTACTATCATATTAGTTACTTGCTGAGCCCTGGGGTTTCACCTGCTTTCAACTTTATGAATTACAGCCTATACCTATGTTATTTGAATAAATAAGCTTTGTTACTACAAAGTTTTATCAAAATCCGTTTAATAGTTTTTGTGTGAAAGAATAACATACATCCATACTCACAAACTTTCATATTTACAATATTAATAGGATGTGCTGTGAAACTCATAGCATTTTATTAATAAATAATTCCTGATTGGAATAGTTGGGCATCAAATGAGATTTAATAAAAATAGTATAGTCATTTAATAAAGTAGTATAGTAATTAGTCTCAGTGGAAACATAACATTGTTGAAAATGACAGTGTAAACAATGTGTATTTTTAAGCTATATCTAAAATAATAATCATGAATTATCCCATGCATAACCACTACATGACACTGGCAAAATTGTAATGTCAAATTTCAAATAAATAACAATAAGTATATCTATCATCAGATAGATGCTATTTACTGTGACCTAAGCAAAGCATTCGATCGGGTCCCACATAAATTGCTTCTGAACAAGTTATCTGCCTATGGAATTACGGGCACACTTCTTGACTGGTTTAGATCGTATCTGGGAGGTCGCAGTTTCTTTGTGGCAGTTAATTGCTACCAATCTGATACGTACAATATCACATCAGGAGTGCCACAAGGGTCCCACGTCGGGCCGGACCTTTTTAATTTTTTTATCAATGATATCCTCCACAGCTTTCACTTCTCCAAATGTTTTATGTACGCCGATGGTTTGAAGTTATGTAGGGTAATAGAATCGTACGAAGACTCCAACTTGCTCCAAGATGACCTTGATCGTCTTATATAATGGTGCAAAGATAATCATATGTATGCTTTACAAGGAAAATACATCCATTACTAACTACCTATCTTATTGGAAATGAGATCATTCAAAAAGTGAAAGAAATAAAGGATTTAGGAGTAACATTTGATGAGAAACTTACATTTGTGCCACATCAGGAATGTATTGTTTTGAAAGCGTCTAAAATGCTGGGATTCGTGTTGCGGAATATCAGGAATTTCCGAAGTGCAAAAACTAAAGTTATTCTGTATAACTGCCTTGTACGTTGTGGCTTGGAATATTGTTCCACTGTTTGGCGGCCGCACTATGCATCTCATGTCCTAAGACTGGAGCGAATTCAAAAACGGTTTCTCTGGCACCTAGCCTACTCCTCGGGACTAAATAAAAAGATAAAATCATATTCGGGGAGGCTAGCGCACTTTAATATCTCGTCTTTAGAAAAACGCCGAAACGTAAGTGATGCTCTTTTTGCATATAAATTATTACGGCATAAAATAGACTGTCCACCTCTTTTAACGAGAATCAGATATAGAGTTCCTGCCAGAATTCCGCGGGCCCCAATCACACCTTTTTACCCACCACTCAGAAGAACCGTCTTTGGATCTAACTCCGCAATCCCTCGGCTGTGCAAAGTCTTAAACGGTTGCAGCGACGTTGTTGATGTGCACGCTGTTACACTCAATTCATTTCGTAAACATATACTTAACACTCTAGCATGACATTTTAATTTTGTTCAATGTTATTTTTGATTACTCTTAATTTTTAACTTTATAATTTATATAATTTACATTCAATTCAATTAAATTATTCTGACATTACTCATCATTGCCCCAAAATGTTTTTTTTTAAATTATGTTTTCTTAATTTATTTTAGATTGTTATTTAGTTTAATTATTTTAGTTTAATTAAGAATTGTACCCCACATTATTTATATTGAGCTTGTGGTGCTTGCCTATAAGAGTTAACTATACTGGAATTTGTTCTGTGTACCGATTCTGTCTTATGTTTTAGTATAAGTTACTGTTGGGAAGCCAAAATAAATAAATAAAATTAAATAAATCATTAAAATAAACCTAAATTATAAAATCCTTTGTGTAGAAGTCAAACTTGCAAACTCTATTAAATGGCTTCCACTGTACTTCATTGTTTTAGTGTTAGTCACATTTTATTTTTTATTTTAGTTGTGGTCAGCTATATCCAAGTAAACAATTTACAAAATTTAAGACAAAGTATATTCAAATACACACTAGGGTCTCATTAACATGCAAAATAGGGGAAAAGTAATTTTATAATGTACTATCAATGTGATATCCCTAGTAGTGTAGTTGTGAATGCCAACAAAATTGATCATATAGGCATTATAGGCTAACTTAACTAATTGTGTAACCCATAAATATTTGTTCTAAGTATAGATGTACTTTGATTGAATTGAACCCAGGCAGAAAATGGTGAGGTGACTGTCTAAACCGCTGCACCGGATACAGTTAAATACAATTGGCACCCTGGTGTTTCAGGTTTGTGTCCCACACAGGACAACTATTTGTGTGACACATAAATTGTTTTTTTCAATCTGGGTGTGTGTTGTGGTGTACAAGTTGTTCTTTTAAAATAAAAAATCTAAACAATTTAGTTGGCAAACTGGTTTCCAAATAATCAGTTTTATGGATTAGCCTATATGGCTAGTTTCCAATCTATATATATAAAAATCAATGCCACTTTTCGTTGTAATGTTATAACTCAACAACGCCTTTACCTATTTGGCTAATTTTAGTCTTGAATTATTCGTGGAAGTCTAGGGAAGGGTTGTACGTAGAGAAAATTTAAAAAAAGTCTAGAAAAAGTGTAAAATCAACATCTTTCTATACTCCCATATACAAACAATTTGTACTAATACTTAAAAGCGTAGCGAAGCACGTACCAGGTTGCTAGTATAATATTATTATGTGATATGGCTTGCACATTAAGAAGTCAGCCCTGGTGGTATGTTATAGTGATCGACAATAGATAAACAAGGTAGTTCAGAGGCTAACAGAGCAGTTTAAACAACTCTGAATCAAAGGAATTCAATCATTGCCTATGAAATTAACTATTTATATACATGGTGTATCAATATTAAGTGTTATTAAACTATGTTAAAGTAGACTAGCATTGTGAACATAAGTGTTAAAAAGGTAGTTTACTGAAAGTTTATGGGTCCAAATTTAGGCTTACCTGTAATTTCCTTGATCACAACATTGCTCCCGCGCTCAGCTTGAGAATCATACACCACACTAATAGGAGCATCCCTCTCTTCCACTTGGACTTCTATCTGAATATCATTCCTATGAGAAATATTTATCTCCACCGAAACATCAGAGTTTCTTCTCATTAAGCTATCTTTTTTAGGGCTTTTGAATTCCTGTCTTGTAACTATAACGTCATTACGAGACCGCTGAGGTGTAGATACCTCCTGTTTCAAACTCGAACGTTTTGATACCGCTTTTGTCGGTGTTTCTGATTTAGTACACTCTTTAGACTGTCTCCGAGGTGAGGTGATAGACTCCCGTACCGGTTTACTAGGCGATTTCTTAGGAGAACACTCGGATTTTACAATGGCTATGTTCTCTGATAAAGGTTTCCGTTTTGGCACGGACTGTCCAGAATTAGCAAGCTTTTGATCAATCTTCTCTTGTCTAGCTCGTGCTCTTTCTAACATACGCTGTAATTAAGATTTTGAAAGTTATTCCATTGAATTAGCATTGACCTTTTAACTTGTTGACCGTTGAAACTGGTTAAAAGACAAATTTTATTATCGGCCAAACATACCTGAGTGAAGGGATCCATAATTTTAATTTCACACTGTATCAAATATTACAAATCACACAATTATCATGATTTGGCATAAGTTATAAACAAATAAAATCGTTATTATGAACTTCTGAATACTTCTGATAATAATCACGAAAACACTTTTACAAACATTCACCCGTTGATAGTTTGACGTTTGAACAGAAATTTTTGAATTTTGTTTGCTGTTGATCCGGAAGGCGTCGCCGTCATCGCGGCGCATCTGGGAACGTTCAGGAAAATACAAAAATGTTATATTATTTTAAATATTTTCAATTATTCCGAATAGACGTATTGTATTTAGTATAAAATAAAAATTATGTACTAATATGTGTATGTGTATCGTGTAGTCGCCGTCGTGTAGAATAGACTAAAACTTCTGCTGTTTATCATGACAAGTAAAACAGCGCTATCTAGTGATTCCATGTACAAAACAAATCTATATAGTGGTTAAGCTATGTGACACTAGATGCCCTTCTAGTGCTTTTTGAAGTGAAATCGGGGTGAATACAACTATGGCCAATTTTAATAAATTAGTTAATAACTATTTCCGTTTTTATAAAAATGCGACTATATTAAAAGTACCTAGGTAGTATCTTACGTAGATCTGTCTTAACTGCTCTATTTTTCCTTCCTTATAGGAAGTCAATTCATAATTTATCCAAACCATGGAGCTAATACAAAGTACTAGCTACTTTGTAATAGCTCCATGATCCAAACTTTATTCATCGTATATTAGTTGAGCTGTGTGTGTTAATAGTGTATTTTACCCACGTTAAACTGTATAAAATATAGCTTATGTGGTATTCGGATATATGTATAAGCTATACTTATTACTACAAAGTTTCACCAAAATCCGTTCAGTAGATTTTGCGTGAAAGAGTAAAGTAAATTAATTTACAAGAGCCTCTCCTCATTCTAATTTCGGTATCGATGATGGCTTTCCCCGCTATTAGGGGAGCAATCTAACAGCTTGCCTAGCCCAAAGATATTGTTATATTATAATATCTTTGGCCTAGCCTGCCCTGCCACATGTTCATGGCAGGATCTTAGAAATGCCACAAGCAGGGCAATCAGTGTGGCCACGTTCTGGGCCACAAAAATTTAACGAGCTGGCCATCGAAACGCTAAGAAGAAGAAGGGGATCGTGGGGTAGTTAATTGGCACCTACTAAGGATATTTGAAAATAGACATGTAAATTACGTAAATAAAAAATGTTTTTATTATCAACGAAATGGTTGCTTATCTGGCTACTTGGAATCACAGAAGAAATAGGAAAAAGTAATCATCATCAATGATGAGAAACAAAATCAAAAAATTACATTCGCTTCCATTACCTTCCACTTCGGGTAATTTGAGCCACAAAACACCCATATGTGAAATGGGAGCCATTGTATAATAAAATACTTCTATAGTCTTTGTTATAGTAAGTATTATTTATGTGTGAGGGTAGTATAAGTTAATTAGAGAATAAACCAGTTGTCGTCTAGATCTCGATCGTTTCATTACAACATAACATGGTGACAGCGGTTAAAAGATTTATTCAGTAGTATTCCTGTGAAAATAAGTAAAAATAGTTGTTTACATAGTTGGAGTATCGTGTGCGGTGTAGTGAACGTTTTACTTTAATCATTACTCCCAAATCAACGCGAATAATGGAACACGCCCGACCGCCAGCGGAATTCAAGATGGACGGCGCCGGTGGGCCAGTTAGCCGTGCCGACGCTTGGAACGAATGGCGACAACAATTTGAATTGTTTACGAAGGCATCGGGAGTTCATAACGAATCGTCGAGTGTTCAAGCAAGTTTGTTGATCAACCTCATCGGGTCGGACGGTTTTGACATTTATCAAACCTTTACTTTTGAGAATGAACAGGAACGTGACGCTATTAAAGTATTGTTAAAAAAGTTCGATATCTATTTTGAAGCTAAACCGAATATTGCGCTACTGAGATACAAGTTTTTTACGCGTGTTCAAGAGGATGGCGAATCGATTCAGCAGTTATACGTGACTGCATTGCGCCTTTTGAGTAAGGGTTGCGAGTTCGGGTCTCTCGAAGACGGTTTGATCAGGGATCGAATCGTCTGTGGAATCCGCCATGTGACTGTCAGGGACCGGTTACTGCGGAGCGAGGACCTCACTCTCAACAAGGCGGTCAAAATTTGTCAGGCTGAGGAAGTGTCTCAAGAAAGTGGGCGACAAATGTGTAGCCTAAGTGCAAGTGAAAGTGTTGTGTGTGCGGTAACTCATCGAGGCGGAGATCCCTACGGCGCCTGAGCGTGCAGCGCCCGGGATCGTACCCGCTCTGCAGCCGCGCGAGGCAGCGGCTCGCGCGGTGCTTTCCGGCCGGCGCAGGCGGCCGCGGCACCGCCGCCGCTCAACCGGGTCCAGCCGTGCGACGCGTGCGGGCAGGCGCGCTGCGCTGCGGGCCGCTGCCCGGCTCAGTTTGTCAGCTGTTTTGTTTCCGGTAATAGAAGACATTTCGCGCGCATGTGTAAGTCAGTTCAAACTATTAAGAGAAGTGGAATTCGCAATAAACTGGGACGTGTAAAGCCGGCGCCAGACATGTGTTCAAATACGCAAATACCTACAAAGTCGCGAAGTGTGGCACTGACATTTGCGTATTTGTGCAAAGTTTGAACACATATTTGTAGTTTGCCATCATGTGTCGGTTTTTAGTGCGCACATCAAAGTAAACAAAGTTCAAAGTTTGTGCGGCCTGCCACACTTGTTGCAGTGTTTAGTCGCGTGTGCGCCGCTGAACGGAGCAGTTGTATGCAATAATTAATCTGTGAGTGGTATTTTGAGCGTCAATAATGGAGTGGGGTAATGACGCAGTAATAGAATTTATTGAGCTACTTCAAACAAAACCCTCAATATGGAATCCGAAAAACAGGGATCACAAAAATCGAAACCTGGTAAACGACGCATGGATTAGAATAAAAAATAGTTTCTCCGTGCCGTTTACTGTAGAAGAACTTAAAAAGAAGAGAAATAGCCTACTAACACAGTACAGAGATAATTTGAAAAAGATTAAAGACTCAACAAAACAGGCTCAGGAACAGATGAGATTTTTAAACCAACGTGGTTCGCGTTCGATGCGATGCACAATTATATGGGTTCCGTATACGATTATCATCCAACATTATGCACTGAGGTGAGTAAATAGACAGATAAGTTATTTCATAATATTATTAAAAACCAATTATTTAATGTAAAAATGCTTTATTTAAAAATGATATATTTACAATTTTACTGATTCAAAATCATATCGACAATTCGACACCTGCATGCAACAACATCGTAACTCACTTTTTGGCGATTTTGAGTTACAATCATATTCTTACTCTAAAAAAATGGAGAATTTTTTGCACTCACTTCGGTGGCTCTAGTCCTTTAAATAAAGATTTTTTTTTATGTAAATACATCGTGAGTGTCCACTGAAGTTCATAAAAGAGTAAATTTAATTGCACATCATTGTCAACATTGCTCATGCTCACTAAATTACATTGTAAAACAAGTTAAATTTTTTGTTATTATTGGCGAGGCGGTTACGATCCCTTTCCGTTTTGATAAGTGTGCTACGACCCTTAACCGAAATCTGTAGGATTTTTTAAAATCTTTGACAAGCTCTCCTGTAAAGTTGCTCAAAGTGAGTTACGATGTTGTTGCATGCAAGTGTCGAATTATTAAAATTAATTTCTTGATTGTAAGTACTCTGAAAGAAAGAAAGAAAGAAGGAAAATCCATTTATTCAGTAAACTGACACAGATAATAATAACAATGTATATAAATGTACACAAACAGAAGTCCTTAATTCTTATCTGTGTGAGTCCGAATTGGTCCCATCTCAGCACTAGCTGCAACATTAACAGTTGCAGCGCTGGTTTTATGATGGAACCACGTAAAATAACTCACTAACAATTAGTGTACAGCTCGCAGTTAGAATTTTTACAGTACCTGGACACCAAAATATAACTTATAGCTAATTTAAACAATAAATGTATGGAAAAACGAACTTAAAAAATAAATTAACACCAATTTGGAGATGCATAACACAGACAGTATATAAAATTATTGTTATAATGTCGACATTCTTGTCATAACTTGTCCATAACAATACATAAGTGCACCAAGAAAAATGACTCTACTATGACACAATCAATATACATACATTACATTTATTTAATCCATGTTTTTTAGCTGAGTCGGTCAATTATATGCTCTTGGATTGACTGTCAGACAGATGTGAAGAAAAAAACTCCTCCTGAATTTTTTGTGCAGAAATTGATCCTCTTCTAGGAATTGATGTAAGCGGAATGAGACCTGTAGGTGGGTCTTCATTTCGCCAGATTCCAGGCATTAAAACATTGTTAATTATTCGATCAAACGACTCTGGTGGTGAATAAAAATGGGATGAAGTTCTGCTTTTTCTCAAAAAATTATGTAAATATATACATGCCATAGTAACAATTGAAGCTTTATCTGGTTGGAGAAGCATGGGCTTTTTGAAGACTCTGAACACTGACGTCATTATACCAAAAACGTGTTCTGCCTTGACTCTTGCCTTAGATAATTTTCGGTTTAAAATTCTTTTCATACTTTGTTCAGGGTGGTGTCCTGGGTACGGTCTCATGACATTGTTACTTAATGCAAAGGCACTATCAGCCACAAACACATATGGCACATTTACATTTCTTCCTGGTAACGGACGGGGATTCGGTAGTTTTAGAGTATTGTCGTTCATTTTATCCCATAATATACTGTTTCTTAAAACACCACCGTCGCTCATTCTACCTTGGCAACCCACATCAGCAAACATTAAAAAATAGTCACTGTCTACTAAAGCCAATAGGACAACACTAAAATCTTTTTTGTAGTTTATGTACTCAGACGCACTATGAATAAGCGATTCCAACACAACATGCTTGCCATCTATAGCTCCCAGGGCATGTGGAAATAGCCTTTCAAAGCCAGCTGCTTTGATTAGCCACTCATTCGTAGATTTCGGCAACTGAAACAGAAATTAATAATTTTTGTAATTTTTTACATTCACAATGCACAATTTATGCCTAATTTTAGTACTTATTATGATTGCAGGAGCGATCGGATTCGAGTATTGAACGGAGAGGCCGTTCACAAAAAAGATGTAATATTCAAATGGGAAAACCAACAACAGCTCGCTTTTGACACACTGAAACACCAATTAACGACTGCTCCACTCTTAATCTATCCTGATTTCACAAAACCCTTCATCCTTACCTGTGACAGTTCAAATTACGCAATTGGAGCTGTGCTGTCACAGGGAACCGTCGGAAAAGATCAGCCTGTCGCTTTTGCTTCGCGGACCTTAAACAAATGTGAATCCAATTACAGCACAACTGAAAAAGAATTGTTAGCGGTACTGTTTGGTTGTAAAACATTCAGGCCATACCTTTATGGCCGCAAATTTCTCATAATTACCGATCATAGACCTTTAAAATGGTTGTTTAACCACAAAGATCCCAGTAAACTCCAACGCTGGAGATTAAAACTAGAAGAATTTGACTATGAAATAGTCTACCGTAAAGGCAAATTAAATTCCGCTGCTGATGCACTCTCTAGATACCCGGTCAACCCCATATTGCCTGAAAATAAATCAAACCTTAATGCCAATCATGAAAGTAATGAAACTCCACTAGAAGCATCACAATCTTCGGGCACTCTTAATGACCTTAGCGAATTAATTAACGATGATTTACAAAACCTCTTCGTGTCTCCGCCGTCGAGCCTCGATGCTGAACTCATAAATCCTGAAATAGAAAACGAAGTATTAGATTACCTGAATTCTGAGCCTACCGACCACGTAGAACCGCAACCCTCGACCAGCCGAGCTAACCCTGAAACCTTACCTGCCTCTGTTCCAGTTCGGGACCTTGTTGCTTTACCTGAAAATTCACCCATCTCTACCCAACCTTCGTCGGTAGGGGAACCTTCTCTAGGAAATCCTCCATCACCTGAAAATATCAATATACACGATGAGACCTATACCAAATTCTTAAAATCACCCACAGTATTACATGATACAGTGATAATTGAACACAATGAAAATCTCCTTAAGACACTACATAATTTAATTATCATTCCTACTTCAATAGATATGGACGAGTCTATACCATATGTCCAGGAAATTATTAACAATTGCCCAGAGCACGACCGCGCAGAGTTCATGAGACAAGAAAGGTCCCTATATTGTTTCTTACCACTCACTATCGGAAATAAAACTTATCTATTATTATTCACTAAAGTGCATCACTTCGATGAGAGTTCGTACCCGGATATATTTAAATCGCTTAAGTACGCGCGTGATCAAATAATTATGAATTATTCCACAGTAAACGAAATCAGCTGCTCCGATTTTGCGAACCCATTTGATAAGCATTCCTTTACAAAAATTTATAATATGTTTAGCTACTTATTTGACGGCACTAAAATTAAAATTAACATATATCATAACAATATCATATATCCATCGTTAAGTGAAATATCCAAAATACTGAAAGAAAACCACGACATTCCCATTGCAGGCCATTTAGGTTCCACGAGAATGATAAACCGAATCAAAGATAGGTTCTATTGGAAAAACATGCAAAAAGATGTCGAAAACTACGTGAAGAATTGCCCATCATGTCAAGAAAACAAAGCTTTACGTAAAATCAACAGAGCCCCGATGGTAATAACGTCAACTTCAACTTCGCCATTTGAAAGAATTTCACTTGATATAGTTGGACCTTTACCCGAATCCGGAACAGCAAAATATAAATATATCCTAACCATGCAAGACGACCTCACAAAGTTCTCCCTAGGTTATCCAATACGTAGCACCACAGCAGAGGAGTCATGTGAATGTCTAATCCATTTCATATCCCTTTTCGGAATTCCCCGACATATACTCACTGACCAAGGCACTAATTTTACAGCAGAATTATTTAAGAAAACATGCGAACTTCTAAAAATAAAACAGTTATGGTCTACACCCTATCACCCCCAGACGCAGGGCGCTTTGAAAAGATCGCATTCCACCCTTAAGGAATACTTAAGGCCCTACATGAACGAAAACCAAGACAATTGGCCGAGATACGTCTACACCGCAATGCTTGCCTACAACACCGCCATACACTCAACCACGCATTACTCACCCTACGAATTGCTCTTCGGACATAAACCGCGCATCCCGGATTCGATATACGAAAATAATTCAGATACCACTTACCCCGAGTACGTTAAAATGTTGCAGCAGCGCATGCGGTGTACACGGGATAGAGCTACAGAGTTCATACAGAGATCCAAAACGAACTCCAAAAATTATTATGATTCCCACACTCGCCCTGTGACGTACAGGGTTGGTGATTATGTTTTATTAAAAAATCATCTTCGCCTACGCAAAGCTTTATCACCCCCATGGAAAGGACCATACAAAATAGTTAAGGTACATGGAAACCACACAGCATCACTACTCATCAACAGACGCCACGTTAAGCACCATTTTGATGAAATAAAGCACGCCAATGTGTAAACGGATACAGTTACGAGCTTACAATTATTATCGTCTTATATAATTAAGGAAACTAGCGATAGGCATTTCTTAAATATTAGCATATTGTTTTTATTATTTTACAAATCTCATATATGCGCATAATTCTTAAAGTTATTTACGACAAATAGGACTTACACGACTCTTTCTATTACAGCATATCGGCTAACGCAGAATTCGTTGAACAAATCAATACAAGTTCCGGTATATACTTTAATCCGATTGGCGAAATTAAAATACGGCAAGCTATTTAGATATAGTTACATTTATAGATACCTCTTATATTGAACCGCATATTCAGAACCTAAATTCGGTTATCGGTACCCTTAGATTTGTATGTCATCAAATCCAAATCAAAACACAGAGCAATCTGGAATGTCACAATGTATTAGAGCCGTTATCGGTTAGATATCATGACATTGTTTCGGAATATTCAGCTATATCTCACCTAACAGAAAAGCGATCTAAACGAGCGGCGTGGATAGGTGGCATTGGCTACCTCTCCAAAACTATTTTCGGTACTTTGGACGAGAACGATGGCATAAGGTATAATGAGGCCATACAAAATATACAAGATAACGAAAAAAGACTAGCTACGTTAATGAAAGAAAACATTTTAATTACTTCAACTACCTTGTCAAAATTTAATGACACATTACACATAATAAAAATTAATGAAGCCAGTCTTAATCAAGCTATTGACAATTTCTCAGCACAATTAAAAAATATCACGGCACTCTCTCATGAGTTATACATTAAATCAAAAATCAACTCGATAGTTAATAGCTTAGAGGCATCCCTATTAGCTTTATCATTTCGATTAGAAGACCTCACCAACGCAATAATGTTCTGTAGTCAAAACACTCTACACCCAGCCGTGTTATCACCCGAACAGCTATACGAAGAAATTGTCGATAACTTCAGATACTTACCTGTTGACCTTAGGCTACCTACACACTTATCTTTAAGCAATATGTATAGTTTAATGAATTTGTCCAATGTAATATGTTATAGTGTTAGTAATAAGATTAATTTTATATTAAGATTACCCCTTGTGTCCCCTAAGGAATACAATCTTTATCATGTTATAGCATTACCTACTCCGCATAACAGTATTAAGCCTGATTCATTTAGTTATATAATACCTTCAAATAAATACATAGCAATGACTAAAGACAAATCTGAATATTGTAACTTGGACTCGCTAAAGGAATGCAACGTAATGAATTTGCGCGAATACGTCTGTGATATCGCGACAGTGTACCCAACTAGTGCAAACCCAAGTTGTGAAAGTGAACTACTGTCAGGCGTAATAAGCGCTTTACCAGTGCAGTGTAAAACAGACTTTATCCACGGACAAATAGATTTATGGAAATCACTAAAGAATAACGCATGGATTTTTGTGCAGTCCCAAACTAATAGACTTTATGTTGAATGCCGTAGTCAGAAATTAGTAGACCTAAATATAATTGGTACTGGTATCTTAAGGATCCCTGAAGGTTGTATAGCCTTCTGTAAGGGTACAAAATTTATACCTAAGTCTACCCCAATAAAAATAAATGTAACCGTAAGTCACTCAGATTTTAATATAATTAATGATTCATGCTGTAATTTAGATAAGTTTAATAATGTAAGGAGTAGTGAGCCTCCATTAAAACTACAGGATATTGACTTAGATATCTTCACCAGAGAGACTAGATCGAAATTAGATTCTATGTCCAACAAAGCTGAAGAAATCCTGGCTAACCACCCTATCATAAAATATGAGACTCATTACTCTATCATGATTAGTTTAGTGATAGTTATAATTTCTTTATTTTGTATTTTTAAGTGTATTTGCTTTATTAAATCGCACAACCGTTTTATCCATCGCTTTCCTCTACTCCGCCGTCCCGCCTCAGTAGACCCTACCGTAGATCATCCTACAACTCCCGAACCAGTCATTCCATTGAAAACCCGGACAGTCCATCCTCAACCAGACAATATTCCAGCTCCTAGTATCAGAATGAACATATAAATTAATTTCCTAAACATCGTTGATTTAACCCCGATGTTTAGTCTAGCCCCGGGAGGTGTTATATATTCCCGTTGCACCCTTTATTGCTTACCAAGCATTCCTTCCCGCTAACTAAGTACTTTGTACATTACGTCTATTTCATGCACACGTCCATCCATCAGTCTCCATCATCCTCTCCTCAAAGACGGTTGTCTTAAAATTAAATAAAGTCTTTTTTTAAAAACCCTATTCTACGGAGACCTCTAACAGAGCGAATTGAAGGCCATGGAACAGATGAACGTTATCAGGAAGGTCACTCACCCTACACAATGGGTACATCCTCTAGTGTTAGCGGCAAAAAAGAATGGTGGTATTCGCATATGCCTAGATCCACGAGAATTAAATCGCGCGGTTCAGCGCGCTCACTTCCAGCTGCCGAGTGCCGACCGTGGCGGAACTAGCGGCGCGCCTGCACGGTGCTCAGTATTTTTCAGTGCTGGATGCTAATGCTGGCTTCTGGACTATACAGCTGGATGATGAGAGTACAGATCTGTGTACTTTTAGTACGCCCTTTGGAAGATTTCAGTTTCTGAGACTCCCGTTTGGAATTAATTGCGCTTCTGAGGTTTTTCATGCCAAAGTGCATCAACTGCTGGAAAAACTGGAAGGGGTAGAAAATTATATTAATGATATAATAGTATGGGGACCCTCGAAGGAAATTCATGATAGGAGACTGAAGCTGTTACTAGAGAGAGCCAGAGAAATCAACTTAAAATTTAATAAAGAGAAATGTAAATTTTGTGTAGAGGAGGTAACGTACTTAGGGCACGTGTTGGACAAAAACGGAATGAGACCAGACTACAATAAAATAAAGGCCATTAAGGAGATGGCCACTCCAGCCGATAGGAAGGATTTGGAACGTTTTTTAGGAGCCGTAAACTATTTATCCAAATTTATTCGGAAATAGCTATTCTTTTGACGGGGTTATTAAAGAAAGAAAACGATTGGCGGTGGGAGCAAAGCGAACGGACAGCGTTTGATAAGCTTAAGGACTGCGTCGCGGGGGCAGGAGTCCTGGCGCTATATGACCCCGCGCCTGTGCGGCTCTCTGTCGACGCATCTTCTGTTGCACTAGGGGCCGTGTTGTTGCAAGATGGTCGCCCTGTCGAGTTCGCTTCTCGCACACTTACCGATGCACAAAAAAGGTACGCACAGATCGAGAAGGAATTGCTTGCTATCGTGTTTGCTTGTGAACGGTTCCATCATATATTTATGGTCAACGGGGTGTCATGGTAGAAACGGATCACAAGCCCTTAGAGAGTATATTTAAAAAACCCCTGACGTCCGTTCCCGCACGTCTACAGCGTATGATGTTAAGGATACAAGGCTACGATTTTATCGTTCATTATGTCCCTGGCAGGTATCTTAAGATCCCGGACATGTTGAGTCGTGCGCCGTTACCAGACTTGTATAGTGAAGAAGTCAGTAAAAATGTCTTATATCAAGTACAAATGGTAGTTAATAGTTTACCTATTTCGAACGATAAATTAACGTAAGAAGACGAAGACTGATTCTGAGTTAAGGGCCCTGTTAGGGTATATCCAGTCAGGGTGGCCTAATAATAAATACGATGTGGTTAATGAAGCTAAAGATTATTGGTCAATTAAAGATGAACTATTCATAGTGGATCAGGTAATATTTAAAGATAATTTGGTTATAATACCAAAAAGTTTAAGAACTGAGATGTTAAGTATTATTCACGAAGGGCACTTAGGTATAGATCGGTGCAAGCGACGAGCTAGACAGGTGATGTTTTGGCCTCATATTTCACGGGATATAGAATTGTATGTAAAACGATGTAAAATTTGTCAAGAGTTCTCAAACAGCCCGGCTAAAGAACCTATGATACCTATTGAAATTCCTAAATTACCGTGGAACAAAGTAGGATCCGACATTTTTGAATACAGAAAGAAGTATTATCTTATTATTGTAGATTACTATTCCAATTATGTGGAAGTAGCCCGTTTAAATACGTTATCGTCAAACATGGTAATAGAAAATATGAAGGAAGTGTTTTCACGTCACGGGGTCCCAAATTTACTGATTAGTGATAATGTAACTCAGTATAGTAGTCGATAGTTTAAAAAATTTGCAAATGACTGGGGGTTTAATCACATTACGTCTTCACTGAATTATGCTCAAGCGAATGGTAAGAGTGAGCGTGCGGTACAAACTATAAAGTCATTGTTAATGAAGTCAATAAGAAGTAATGGAGATTTTAATTTAGCTCTTCTTAACTATCGTAATACGCCTCGGGATGGTTTGAGCTCTCCTGCTCAGTTATTAATGGGTCGAAGGCTAAGGTGGCAATTACCAGTTCACCCTGTACTTTTAGAACCTCGCACAGTCGACCCAAAAGAGTATCAAATTATGATTGAGAAACAGAACAAATCTAAGTTACGTTATGACAAACATTGTAAGTCTTTACCCGATTTAAAGACTGGTGATTCTGTTATCATTTTAGATGGTAAAAAGAGATCTAGAGCTAAAGTCATCGGTCATGCAGGTACTCCTCGATCATATGTTGTGCAAAATAAGGTGGGGGCCAGATACAGACGTAATCGGCGCCACTTAATTAAATGTGAAACGTCTGAAAATGCATCTCAATGTAACAGCAATGTCGAATATGATTACGAATTCAGAGATGCAAGTGAAGATTTGAACTTGCAAGACAATATGGATGTGGAACAGTCTAAAGTGACTGTGGAAACTCCCACATTTCAATCTCCAAGTAGGTATTGTAAAAATACACATGTGCATAATACACATAAAGATATCAACGTCTATTTTCATATGTACCTATTACGTATCTAGTTGTTAAGATGTTTATTTATTATCTTTATTGTTTTATGGGGAAGATGTTGTAGTAAGTATTATTTATGTGTGAGGGTAGTATAAGTTTATTAGAGAATAAACCAGTTGTCGTCTAGATCTCGATCGTTTCATTACGACATAACAGTCTTTTCTTTGTTTACTAAACTTGGTCAAGTAACCTATCATTAATCAACGTATTTATTTATTAATAAAATATAATTTAAAAAATAATTTATTTTTGTTTGTTTTTATCAAATTATTTGTTTGAAGACGCATTTCCATCACTGCCACTGTTTTTGTGTCCTGTCGAAGGGTTGGGATTGCATTTTCTAATGTTTCTAGCGTCCAGGAAGCTTTTGACGTCATACAGTCTCTTTTTCGTGGCATCTGGTAAGGTAAATCAAGTCATATTACCAAGTTAGAGTAAGGCGGGTAATGGGTGCCATGAATAGCTCTCATTGCCCGATTAGCAACCAATTCAAAGCTTAAAATATAGTAAATACACTTCAACCTTAGTTCCAATTTAACAAACATCACCGTAAATTACATACATATGGTGATATATTTACTGTCAATTCAATACAATATGTATATATTTTAACACTTACCTTGAAAGACGAAATTTAACCACGGAGGCGAAAACACATATTCGCCTCGTGACACTGATCGCGGTGCACTGCAGGGTCACCCGCGGGAGGTAGCCATTACCGAACATTTCCGGACATACCCGAATGACATTTGCAGGAATACAGGCATTGGATCAGTTTAAAATCGACACCGCTCTCATTACTCGCCGGCTCCCATCCCCCATGCTCCCCTATATACACGCGAGTTTTAAAATGTCTATGATGTTCTTGGCGGTATTTTTAAAGATATTTAGCATCTGAAGACTTTCACGTTTTTTAGATTAAGATAATAGTGTTCTGGTCGAATTTCAGCTATGGCAACCCGTTCTAATAGCCATCTGTGCCTCTAGCACGAGTTCCTGCAGTTTACTTACTCGATCACATGTACAGTTTCGTCCCATACATTGAGCACCAGAGTTTTAGTTCTTAATAGTTTCCGTGAGAGGCGCTGGTGCTCAATGTATGGGAGGAAACTGTACGTGTGATCGAGTAAGTAAACTGCAGGAACTCGTGCTAGAGGCACTGCACGAGGCATATTATAGTGCACAAGGGTGTGCGCCCTAACCTAACCTGCCGTGGACTTCTCTTGGCGCTTAATGGGAGGAGCCCTGGGAACGCAGGTATACTGCTCCGGCACGTCTCCGCGGAGGGCTCTTTATGGCCTTCTCCTATTGCCGACTCCTGCCAGTCCGGAACTGCGACTGCGCTACAAATAAAACGATGTCTTTCCGGAGATGCTTGCACATGATGGCAGTAGAGGACACTTCTTATACCTACGGCCACAACTGGCCTCTGTGGGGTACTTTTTTACTTACTTTCAAGGCAGTCTCAAGGTCCAATGGGATGGCTAAATAAACGAAATATAATTAAGTAAGTATTAAGTAGTAAGTTAAGTATTAAGTCTGCTCGGAACTCGTTCTGTTCATAACGAGTTCTAAGCAGTCACTTCAACTAGGAAAAAAATAGGACAATACCGGTTGCACTATTATACTTATGTCGAACCAGTTCTCTGCTATATGTGTATAATAGATTTGTATAGATTTAAACCTGAAGGAAAATTACCAATGCATACTATGGTACATAATAATTAAATACTACTTACTATCTATGTAGGTCAGTCATTATAAAATAATTATACATGTCTCATAACTTCTGTGTGCGAGCGGTGCATGTCGGGTGCAATGCCAGTGTTGCGGAGAGCTTCAATCTAAGTCAGACCAAATCTTTGCGTATAACTAAGAACCTTTATTATGATCGATTGGTTCGCGCTGTGCTCGAAAGTGAACCGCGTACCTATAAGATGCCTGTTCACTGTAGCCTTGTATAAACCTATGTTATATGTGTCTGTTTTCGGGGTCTGGTTACATTAGGAACTATACTGCGCGCTCCGGAGAGCCCTCTAAGTCCTCCAAATTTACAGTTAAACTAGGTAGTTTTCAATGCTTCGCTGGACAATAGAAGCGAGCGTGGGTTCGAGCAGTCTAGCAATATAAAAAAAAAACTTGTGTGTACTTATGTACACGCGTTAGAAGTTATACTTCTTAATATACAACTTGAACATAGTTATCAATTTTCATACAACCTAGAACTAACTTCATGCTGTTATTTTTACGATGCGCGCGCATCTGCGCAAATTCACTGTCATACCACCTAGAACTAACTTCATGCTGTTAAATTTTTTGGTGTCGGTGTGCGCGCGCATCGTAAAAATTCAATCTCATCATTTTTCTCCATCGCGCCAAAAGAAGTATAACTTCAAAAATGAAAACTAAGTAACCACCCAGGATAGCATCCCATTTGGGTCTGAGCCTCGACTCTGGGCGGTTACTAACGTGGAAATGATGGACGTTTTTTGCAAACGTCGCTCCGCGTTAATATGTGGAAATGCAGGCCTTTCGTCCAATTGTAGATCGTAGAGGGCATTTCATTGATACGAATGCAAACATAGGGTCATGGATGACGCTGGTGGTCGCGGCGCGTTCGTGGATGTACTCTCAGCCGGCCACTATATGCAATAGATCGTTTTGTGTACCTATATAGGTATCACGAGACTTTTTAACAGTCTTGACTTGCTTTAGGTAAGTAGTGTTCTCGTCGGCCGGTTTGTCTGACATGTTTCTGGGACAACGGTCAAACTAATATTATAAAGGCGTTAAAGTCGTGAGTGTGTACGTTTGTTACTTCTTCACGCCTAATCGGCTGGAGCAATTTTAATAAAATTTGCTATGGAGTTAGCTGACACCATTAACATATAGGCTATAATTTATAAAGTTTAATGCGGGGAAAACCGCGGGGAACAGCTAGTTTCCTATATATATAAGGTATTGAAATGGTTTTTTTTTAATATATAAAATAGGATTGCAAACAAGCATGTGGGTTAACTGGGGCTCTACCGGCTAAGTCACCGAACATCGATTTCTTAAATGGCGTTCAAATAAATAAAGGTTAAAAATTATCTAATCAATCGTTAAATCGGCTTCATCGTTGACAATCGATTCCGGAGCATTTATGACGTCACGTGTACTCATGGAAGCAGATTTAACGGTTGATTAAGTCATTTTTAGCCATTTAAGATATCGATGTTTGGCGACTTAGCCGGTAGAGCCCCTGATGGTAAGGGATCACCGCCGTCTATTTACACTCGTAACACCAGAGGAGCCTAGCTAGGTATTATGACTAGATATAAACATTGATTACAGGTATTAACGCGACTAACCTTTATTGTTATGACGTCATAAATGGTCCGGAACGATTGTCAACGTTGAAGCCGAATTAACGATTGATTAAGTTATTTTTAACCTTTATTTATTTTAACGGCATTTAAGCAATCGATGTTCGGTGACTTAGCCGGTAGAGGCCCAGGACTGACAATCTCATCACCTCTGGAGGCCCACAAATCAAACAATTTGGTGTACGTTGTTACTAGGGGTACAAAAGATCCTGAAGGGTCGAAGTGCTGTACGTAAATACACCCCTACTAAGGGTTGATTTGGGCTTTGAAAGACAACGTTTTTATCTCTGTAGATAAACTACGAATCCAATGGGACACCTGTCATCATGTCGCACGTGCCCTTACAACTGTATGCTTAAAGAACTGAAACTGTAGGAAGTACTGTCACCTAAAAAACTGTTGGAAGCTACTCATAATGCGATTCTCGTGGCCAAGTTCTGGGCGGACACAATTTAGATTGCCATCGACTCGCTAAGAAGAAGAACTACGAATTAGGGGATGTAGATCCTTTAATCGTTTGGGGACTTAAGATGATGTCATCCGGACCTTGACAGCAAGAGATTGGCAAATTACTTGAAGACATTATTGTAACCGCTTTGTGCGCTTAGTGGTTTACAATGAGCTAGCTTTGTTGTAAGTGATACCCTACCGACATGCTATTATAATAATACGCTTTATACCAATTTGAATAATAATATAATATATTAGGACATTATTTCCACACGGTCATCTGATCCCAAAAAAGCAGAGCTTCTACTATGGAAACCAGATAACTGATATACTTACTACATATACTACTTTTCTTTTGTAAATACATACTTATATAGACAAATGCAACCAGACTCAGGCCGAACAGACATGTTCATGCACACCAATATTTGTCCTGGTGCTCTACCGGCTAAGTTGCCGAACATCGATTTTTTAAATGGCGTTCAAATAAATAAAGGTTAAAAATTACATAATCAATCGTTAAATCGGCTTCGACGTTGACAATCGATTCCGGACCATTTATGACGTCACATGTGCTCATGGAAGCCGATTTAACGATTGATTATGTCCTTTTTAACCTTTATTTATTTGAACGCCATTCAATAAATCGATGTTCGGCGACTTAGCCGGTAGAGCCCCTGGGTTTCCATCCAGGGGCTCTACCGGCTAATAAAAAAAAAACACAAAAATAAAACCTTTTTTTAATTTGCGAATCATAATATCATACATTTATTTTCGTTTATATTGTTCAGATGATCCGTAAGTAAATGGCGAGGTTAAGTAGCCAGGCTCGCGGTGGGTGACCTCCAAAGTGCTTTAATTTCTGAGCCTCTCCGTGCTTCGAAGGGCACGTTAAGCTTACGGTCCCGGTTGTAGCCATTAGGCAACATTCGTTAACCCATGTCAGAGGCCTAATGGGGGAATGGCATATCTAACTAGTGTCCATAAGATAAGTAGTAGTAATGACTCTCTTTGGGAAGCCTTTGTCCAGCACTGAGCGGCTTTCGGCAGAAATGATGCAATACTGGGGAATGCCCACACATGCCACCCGGAAATATTGTCTGTGGGTGGGTATGTCTTACTCGCACCGTCTATACCTAACCTGTCGTGGACTTCTCCTGGCACCTGAGGGGAGAGCCGCGGGAACGTGGGTATGCTGCTCCAGTGCACCCAACGATGAACCAAAATAGGATCGCTTTAGAATATATGGTTAACACGGTTGACTGTATTGATAAAAAGAACAGCTAGATACAAAGTTTTGAAATCAAGTAAGAAATTATTAGTTTCCAAGCGTAAGTTTGATAATGGAAATTTTATAAAACAATTTTTTTGAAATGATAATTGTACCCCGTATTCGATAATATATTTGCGTGACCCATTAATAGTTGTTCTGAGTCTGGATGTACTTTGTGTCCTTTAATTATATGTTTGTAACGTAACCCGCGACACAGAGATTAATTTACCAAGTGCCACCCGCACTTACACTACACGAAATTGATCCCTTATGTCTTCTCTACTCTAATCCTAGGTGTCGTAAAAAATTTTTTACAATACAGTCTAGAATATGCCCGCAGCATTTGCCGGTGGTAATGGAGCAATGTAATTAGTGGCGCAATCTGCACTACTATCTTTTAATTACGACGAACGCTTTGGCAACATTTCTTCTAATTGCTACTTAAATACTACATTGCTCAATATTGCTGAATATTAAATATGGAATGGTAATTTTTAAGTATGTATGGTAATTTGTATGGCTTTTGCTCCGTGTGGCTCAAATGTTGTGGTAACGAGCAACATTTGTTACACGTTGCTATCAGAGTAAATAATTGTTAGATATGGTTGTGAAGTAAAGATTTATGTATTGCTTGGAGACGACCATTTTAAATTGAGACGTACTAAATAAATAAATTAAATAATCTTTATCTCAGACAAGTTACGTCCATAGATAGTCAGCAAAATAAAGAGATCTTATATCTAATGTTAATTACTAGATTATTTAGCGACTAGATACATCCCTGCTATGGTTTTCAGGATGGAGTTGGAGCAGTTCCGAACTTTGCAGAGAAATGAGGCGGATTTTTTCGGATGTAGGCATGGAAACCATTAACGTGTGCCTCCGTGAGCATGCCAAAGGCACTGCATAAACATGGCAGTCCCATAAACGGATCAAAGTATGAAATTTTAATACGTGTTAGACAGATCAGCATCTTTTTGCTTTATGTGAGCTCAAGGGCAGACCTTTCAAATCTTACGTTTAACGTATCAGCTGAAAGATGTCCATTGTTGGACATAGGGCTCTTCCAAAAATCTCCACAGTTGCCGGTCGTTCACTACTCGTTTCCAGGGGCTACCAGCTACCCTCACAAGATCCTTGGTTCATTTTGTAGGAGGCAGGAAGAAGACGCAGCATGGGCTTGCTGCGTCTTCCAGGTCGTGGTTGCCACTCGAGAACTTTTCTGCCCCAGCGGCCATCGATTCTACGAGCTATGTGGCCGTCCACTGCCACTTCAGTTTGACAATTCTTTGTGCTATGTCGGTTACTTTGGTTCGACTGCGTTCCATATTTCTGATTCGAGCTATTGGATACTCCGAGCATATTGCTCTTCGAGTGCCCAAATATATTTTTAACAGTTTATGCATATGCCCACAATACCGTGTTATCGGTTTGACTGTAAGGATCGAGTCCCCGTACAGCAAATATGTTATTATATGTTAAACTTTAAAAATTATAGCCTATGTGTTAAGGGTGTAAGCTAACTCTAAACCAAATTTTATTAAAACCACTCCAGCCGTTTAGACGTGACGAAGTAACAAACATAACACAAACTTTCGCCTCTATAATATTAGTGCATATGTATACAGGCCCATAGTAACGACCACGTCATTTATCCGTAAATCATCACTGCTGCTGCACTATGTAGGTATATGAATGAGACATTTTGTTTTTGGGATTGTCTCATACATAAATTAGTTATTAATGTAGGTATACTTTATCCACTGCATTTTTCCTCTCAGTGATAGGTAGGTTGTTACTCCCACCCGCCATTATGTACATCATTATTGAATCAAGAATAGTACACGTGAGAAGCGACTATGGCTGGACTGGAGTGCGGAACCAGTTTGATTTCGACTTTCGTTAAGTGCAGACGTGTTGTATTTCATAATACATTCAATTTCTAACATAAATCATGGGTAAGTACGTACCTAATAAATTATAGAATAAAAAATAAAAGAATATATTATATATGTAATAATATGAAAATTTTGGCATGAGAGTTCTGAACCAAAATAAACATAATTAGTTATTATTAAGTTAATAACTATTTATTAATTCGACTGCGTCGTTAGTGTAGCGGTAGCGTGAATAAAAATAGTAATATTGGGATTTATCCAATAAGAAAAATTCCGAGTGTGCAACACATTTAGAAATTGTATTTAAATATTAAGATTAGATATATATTTTTAAAATGATGGTAACGTAAAAGCTCCTATTACCGCCAGTTTTAGCTGTCTTAGGATTCACTTTAAAGAAATAGATATAAGCTGTTATGTTAGAAAAGATGTTATAATTTTTATTTAATCTCAACAAAGTATTCTTTGCAATACAGTACTTAAATTCAATATTCAATAACGCAATAATTACTAAATAATTATTTAATCCAAAAGAGTAGTTGATTCTATTACCGACCCATAGAATGCGGCAAGATACTATTACCGATTTTTGTACTTCTTTTACCGACCGCTACGAAGTTGTCACTTCTTCTCTACTATTAAACAAAATATAAAATGTTTTTTAAGGTATATATCATATAATAACAATAGTTATGAGATCACCATTATTACAATATGAACATATTTATTTATTGCAACGCTTAGAGAACTTACTTTTTGTTATTTTAATTAATTACAAATGTAACCAATATCAGAAAACAGTCTTCAAATAATTAAAAGCTTACTTTTTCATTACCTACATACTAATTATATATTATAAATCAATAACAAAAATATTTTATCTGTAATACAATCATAAAATACCTTTATAATAGGTTAATTTTATAATAATACATTTATAATTCGCTCATTACAGAAGCGACCCCAAGATGCTTGGGATTAATAAGGCTAGGAGAAGAGAGAGAGAGACATTAATCAACGATATAGAAATTAGTTCTTCGAAAGAAGATTTAAAAAGTTACATGGCCCTCATTCCGTACCACCATTTTTTTTTATTTGAAAACATATGAAATATAGCCAATGCCATGAAGCCATGGATGAAACTGGATAGCAAATATTATTTTACATTAATAATATGGCCTGTGACAAAATCTCTCAAAACGTCACGTTAGCAAGAAATAAGCCAATTTGTTCAAAAATATACATTTTGTTTTTGTGTACTGTAATACTACCAAATATATCGTCATAGCTGTGAGTCGGTAATAGAATCACGTATGAAGGTTACAATATTCTATTAGCGACCAATAAAATTTATAATAAACAAATAAAATATCCGTTTTATGGAATACTGTTAAATTCGGTCTCATTACTATATTATTTTTTTAGTCTCAGTTAGTCTTTAATTCAGATAATAATGGTTATTTACAGTATAATATCGTTATAATAATAGGGATATTGTCTAACGTTGAATCGAGTTTTACACAAAAACTTTAAGAAATAGCTGTGTCGTTAATAGAGTTAACGAAGTAAAATAATTGTAAGAATTGAACAAGAAAAAAGTAAAATCGAATGACGTAGTTTATAATAGATATTATTTAAAAATACTAAATGCTCTCAAAATTTAACAACGCCATGGGTCGTTGTTAGAATCAAGTTTTGAAATTCGGGTTCTATTACCGCCTTAAATTAAAACATGATTTTATAACATAAAAACCAATAAGAAGTATTATATCAAGAGTTAATTTAGAAAACAAATATATACGTTACAGTTGTAATGTGATAACAAGAAGACCAATCCATTCTTAGTGTGTTATTTTCCTTAAGTAATATTTAGGTGTACTTACGTGGCCGGAGACGCGACACTATGAAACGTACGTCAATTTCGGGTGCGTCCCACTCATTGTCAAATTATTTCTTTTACTGGCTATTTACACACATAAACTTTAATCTTTTTGCTGCCCAACTAAAATAAATAACTAATTTTTAAAGTACCACATTCTGGAACCCTATATTATGTCTAATATGAGTGATTTAAAAATTTGATCGTTAATAGAGTACACTTTTTAGGGGGTCGTTAATAGGAGCTTTTACGTTATTTTTGAATATCCGAAAAAAAATTGAAATATATCTATTAGATCCCATACAAGTATAACGATCAGCCGAGGTATGTTAGCGTGGTTGACAAATGCTTGTCTTTCACGCCGCAGGTCGTGGGTTCAATTCCTACCCAGGACAGATATTTGTGTGCATGTACATGTCTGTTTGTCCTGAGTCTCGGTGTTGTTATCTATATAATAATGTATTTACAAAATAAAAGTAGTATATTATTATGTGATATCTCAGTTATCTGGTTTGCACAGTACAAGTTCTCCTTAGTCTCGACTCAGGTGGCCGTGAATAATGCCCTAGGATATTATTAGGATTATTACGAAATCCCAGCTCGGGCCAAATAAAAAATACCAGTATTAAGATTTTTCCGATATGATAAATTCCCAGTATCATAAAGAACATTTCTGTGCATCAGCCCAGAAGTATGGGAATTGCGGATATTACATAGACGGCCCATTAGTTCATCGTTGTCCTTGGATGGGATTTCTTTTTTTTTTAATGCGTATTTTGCTTATTATGTGTAACATGTTGTTTACTTTCATAGTCAACTAAAGCTCATTAAGTTACGTTCAATATTGATGTAACATCTCCCGTACTTACTAGGTGTAAGTCAATAAATCGAATTAAGAAATTGTATTTAAATATTAAGATTATCTTTTTTTTAATGATTATATTTTAAAGGTCATTAAAGGTCAGGTCAGAAGTACCCTAAACCGGCGAGCATGTATGAAGAATATAATGTCAGTAAACGAAGCGAAAGAGGTGTGCAAGGATCGTGACAAATGGAAGTCCGTTGTCTCTGCCTACCCCTCTGGGAGACAGGCATGAGTCTATGTCATATATTGTAGGGTTCTTCACGTTTCCTCTACTACTTTATGGTAGTTTGCAATTAATTTGTGAAGATAAATATTATATAACAACCAGCTTCTGCCTGCGACTTCGTCCGCGTGGTAGACAAAATCAGACATCGAATATATTAAAACGAACCTATTCTGTGTTACCTATGGTTTACTACTTCCCCTTTAGTCCGAAACAAAAAATACTTCGTATAATTGTTTACATATGATCAAGACTTTCAACCCTTATTTACATCTTAGTGTTTCAAACATGTCATATGAATATAAATGCCAAGTTGAAGTTGACCAAGAAAACACATTGTTTCATTCCAACTTCGAAACCCCTTTTTACCCCTTTAGGGGTTGAATTTTCAAAAATCTTTTATTAGTGCATACCTAGGTTTCTTAAGGAAATTTTGTACAAAACTTTATGGTTCTAGACCCAGTGGTTTCAGGTGTACGGTGACCGATCAGTCAGTTAATGCTTTTATACATATATATACATTTATACATAGATTGATACCACTAATTAATAATAATACGTACTTATATGTTAATTGTATTGTATGTACGACAGCATATCCAGCCACCCCAATCTGTCTAATTTCTTTTATAGATTTTCAACTTTATCACAAAAGCATAAGGTTCACTTTCAATTGGGGAAACTTGACAGATTGGGGTGGCTGGATCTGCTGATGTCTGTACATACCTACATATATGTACATATGTAGGTACATCTTTGTATCATGTTTATTTGTTCCTTCGAGTGTTATCATGAAAGTTCACAAGTTGAAAGTATACCTATGCAAAATACAGCGAATTATCTTAAATATGATGTAGGTATTTATTATATTACGATATTACTTAATGTAACTTATTGCAAAACAAGAACATTAACATTTCGTTATGTGAGATTCAACAAGGTTAACCGGTTCAGAGATTAATTACAAATTTGCAACTAACTAAAATGCTAACGACTTGATATAACTTGATATTTCGCCGAAGGTCGTGGGTTTGATTCCCATACAGGACAGATATTTAGGTAGATCAGAACTTTCAGCCACGTTTAAATCGTTGTACTTTGTAGTTAGACCTATTACGAGCCTGGTGCGTGTATTAAAAGTATTTTTAATATTTTGACTTCAATGTTGAATTTATTTAGCGGTGTTTAGAGATTTACGAGCAATACATAATGTCCTCCTAGCTGAATTACGGCCACGGCGGCCATTCTCAATAGAGATTAGCCATCTGCGCGGGACATATTATAGTGCTCAAGTGTGTGCGCAAACACAGGAGCACTTTCTATTCCATCACTCTCATGATCCGATGGGACGCCTAGCGACACGACCGGAAAGAAGTCAGGTACAGTTTAAATAATGTTCTTTCATCATGTCAGCTAAAGTACGTCCACTGCTGGACAAAAACCTTCCCAAAGAATGGGGGGATAATATGCCACAATCGCCACGCTTGGCAGACGGGTGCGATCGCAGTTCATAGTTCACAGAAAAATGATTTCTACGCTCCCCACGGGATGAGATGGGGTGATGAAATTCTTTGCCGTCACCACACAGCAATGTTATTTACTTGCAATATTTTCTGTAACCTCAAGCTAAGTTGTATAGCGTTGCCATCTCTAAAAGTTTGCAACCAGAACAAGACGCGTGAATTTCCCGGATTTTGGAGCCCAGAACACGGACATGTCAACAGTCATGACCATCCCGCGACTCACTGCCAGTGTCGGTTTTTCGGTTTGATCATTTGAACCTGGACTACAAATAACCCCCTCACCCCTCTAAATTTGGAATATTTTGGAGCCCGGATTTTGGAGCCCAGAACACGGACATGTCAACAGTCATGACCATCCCGCGACTCACTGCCAGTGTCGGTTTTTCGGTTTGATCATTTGAACCTGGACTACAAATAACCCCCTCACCCCTCTAAATTTGGAATATTTTGAAGCCCGGATTTTGGAGTCCAGAACACGGACATGTCAACAGTCATGACCATCCCGCGACTCACTGCCAGTGTCGGTTTTTCGGTTTGATCATTTGAACCTGGACTACAAATAACCCCCTCACCCCTCTAAATTTGGAATATTTTGGAGCCCGGATTTTGGAGCCCAGAACACGGACATGTCAACAGTCATGACCATCCCGCGACTCACTGCCAGTGTCGGTTTTTCGGTTTGATCATTTGAACCTGGACTACAAATAACCCCCTCACCCCTCTAAATTTGGAATATTTTGGAGCCCAGATTTTGGAGCCCAGAACACGGACATGTCAACAGTC
Organism: Pseudoips prasinana; assembly: GCA_951640165.1. Lineage (NCBI taxonomy): Eukaryota > Metazoa > Arthropoda > Insecta > Lepidoptera > Nolidae > Pseudoips > Pseudoips prasinana. The sequence goes on from OX621254.1 coordinate 16,883,428, forward strand.
ATGACCATCCCGCGACTCACTGCCAGTGTCGGTTTTTCGGTTTGATCATTTGAACCTGGACTACAAATAACCCCCTCACCCCTCTAAATTTGGAATATTTTGGAGCCCGGATTTTGGAGCCCAGAACACGGACATGTCAACAGTCATGACCATCCCGCGACTCACTGCCAGTGTCGGTTTTTCGGTTTGATCATTTGAACCTGGACTACAAATAACCCCCTCACCCCTCTAAATTTGGAATATTTTGGAGCCCGGATTTTGGAGCCCAGAACACGGACATGTCAACAGTCATGACCATCCCGCGACTCACTGCCAGTGTCGGTTTTTCGGTTTGATCATTTGAACCTGGACTACAAATAACCCCCTCACCCCTCTAAATTTGGAATATTTTGGAGCCCGGATTTTGGAGCCCAGAACACGGACATGTCAACAGTCATGACCATCCCGCGACTCACTGCCAGTGTCGGTTTTTCGGTTTGATCATTTGAACCTGGACTACAAATAACCCCCTCACCCCTCTAAATTTGGAATATTTTGAAGCCCGGATTTTGGAGTCCAGAACACGGACATGTCAACAGTCATGACCATCCCGCGACTCACTGCCAGTGTCGGTTTTTCGGTTTGATCATTTGAACCTGGACTACAAATAACCCCCTCACCCCTCTAAATTTGGAATATTTTGGAGCCCGGATTTTGGAGCCCAGAACACGGACATGTCAACAGTCATGACCATCCCGCGACTCACTGCCAGTGTCGGTTTTTCGGTTTGATCATTTGAACCTGGACTACAAATAACCCCCTCACCCCTCTAAATTTGGAATATTTTGGAGCCCAGATTTTGGAGCCCAGAACACGGACATGTCAACAGTCATGACCATCCCGCGACTCACTGCCAGTGTCGGTTTTTCGGTTTGATCATTTGAACCTGGACTACAAATAACCCCCTCACCCCTCTAAATTTGGAATATTTTGGAGCCCGGATTTTGGAGCCCAGAACACGGACATGTCAACAGTCATGACCATCCCGCGACTCACTGCCAGTGTCGGTTTTTCGGTTTGATCATTTGAACCTGGACTACAAATAACCCCCTCACCCCTCTAAATTTGGAATATTTTGGAGCCCGGATTTTGGAGCCCAGAACACGGACATGTCAACAGTCATGACCATCCCGCGACTCACTGCCAGTGTCGGTTTTTCGGTTTGATCATTTGAACCTGGACTACAAATAACCCCCCCACCCCTCTAAATTTAGAATATCCGGGGTAATTGGATGGCAACCCTATGTTTATAGTACTCTATGCCTCACTAACTTTTTAATGCAATGTTTCTTTTTATTAGCAAAGTATAGGTACCATGGCAACTACGTAATTATTTGTATTTATTGCTTCGAAAATAGTTTTTATTAGCAAAGTATACCATCGTTATCGTAATTATTTGCATTTTGCCCACTTGAATATACGAACGAGAACATGGTACAGACGCCAGCACATCAGGTTACCCCAATCTGTCAAATTTCCCCAATTGAAAGTGAACCTTATACTTTTGCGATAAAGTTGAAAATTTGTAAAAGAAATTTGACAGATTTGGGTAGCTGGATGCGCTGGCGTCTCTACATAGGCAGGTATTTACCAATGAACAAGATTTTGCCTTTGTTTAATTATGTAAGCAGTATACACAAGCGTTCGTTAATATTCTTTATTAAACAAATCAAAGTAGAAATTCATTATAGGGTGCGGTTTAAAGATTCTTTGTCAACAAAATTCGCCTAGAGGTTTATAAAAATGTCCTTAGTTGAAAATCAGCGCTGTTTGATAGGCGAGGTCAAGTATGTAGGCTCGCGGTCAGTCCATAGGTGAGTGACCGCCAAAATGGTTAAATTTCTGAGCGTCTCAGTGCTTCGGAGGGTACGTTAAGCTGTCGGTCCCGGTTGTAGACAATAGGCAACAGTTGTTAAGCCATGTCAGAGGCCTACTGGGCGGCTTGAACAACTCTGACACTAGGGTAATCACTGCCCATACGATAAGTAAGTAAGCGCTGTAATTATGTTGATAAATCGGTTCTTATAAAGAACATTTAAAGTTCTATGTTTTGTTAAACAGTCATTGTTATTACTTCCAAACATTACAAAATACAAAAAAGTGGTGAATACAGAATCACCGGCATTGTATTTTTTGAAGTAAGATTTCGTTACGCTAGCTTGACTTGGGGAGTAAACTGGCGAATGCGTGGCGTTACGAAAAGTGTGATCAGGCAGGCGAACGGAAGTTGAGAGGGATATAATTTAGTGAAGATAGAAAGCGAGAGAGTTACGTTTCGTATATTCCTGTAGGGGTAAGAGAGAGAGGTGCGAGCTGACATTTTCTTTCTTTTTCTTCTTTTTCGGTTCTCTTATAAAAGAAGAAGAAGAAGAAGAAGAAAATACATTTATTCAGTAAACTGACACAGACAATAATAATAATAATATATATACTTAGGTTCACAAATAGGTGGTAACATTAAAGCGCGACCGTCGTTATTAACACAAGGTCCGTCATAATAATACTTAATACCTTAATATAGACAGAACCATTGACAATATGTAGTAAAAATATTAGACTTAAACTAGATAATTAAACATAATCTCTTGACAATAACTTGATACGAGCTAGCTAAATATCATTGCTATAATAAAATAAAATTTATAAATGTTTTCATACAATGTGTACCTAAATATCTATGTTACTAGAAATAATAATGTATACAACTATATTACTACAAACATGTTCTGACTATTTACAAGCGCTTTTTTAAAGTCTACCTTTTTTATTTTATTTTATTTCAAACAGAAGTCCTTAATTGTTATTTTTTTTTATATATAGTGCCAATTTGGTCCCATCTCAGCACTAGCTGCAACATTAACTGTTGCAGCGCTGGTTTTATGATGGAACCATGTAAAATAGCTCACAGACAATTGATGTGTCAGTACAGCTCGCAGTTACAACTTCAGAGTACCTGGGCACTAATATATTCATAGCCAGTTACGTTTTATATATCTAAGTTTTACGTCAGTCCTATGGGCTCGTTCTCCTGGCAGACGTGGTTATTTTAGAATTACGTTATTCTAGCATATTTTAGAACGACTAAATATATTTTTCTGAATTTAGTTGATATCCGTATGCTCAAAATCATAATTCACCATGTGGCAGTTAGGACATTATTCACACACGGTCATCTGATCCCAAACTAAGCAGAGCTTGTACTATGGAAACCAAATAACTGATATACTTAGGTACTACATATACTACTTTTCTTTTGTAAATACATACTTATGTAGATAATTTCACCCAGACTCAGGATAAACAGACATGTTCATGCACACAAATATCTGTCCTGGGTGGGAATCGAACCCACGACCTGCGGCGTGCAAAGCAAGCATTTACTAACCACGCCAGAAGCCCGTCAACAACGTGGGTAAACAGTTAGTTATTTCGTAATTCGTACTTTGTTTTGAATTTATGCGCAAGCGCACTGCGTGTAATTTTATGAGCGAGAACAATTTACTTCTTGCATTAGTCATACTCAACAATCAAGTACGAGTATGTAGGTAGAGAAAAAATAAAATTAGTTAACCAGTCATGCGTCGGCGACGGCACATCCTCCGGTCGTGGGCAACGCGTCAGCCGCTTTGGTGGGTTCACGGAGTTATCCAGGTCTAGCACCCGGAGCTTTCCCACCGCCACAGGGAACGCCACCACAGCACCCATCTTGCCTAAGGCCTCCCTTAGCCAAGTGGTCAGGGCCTCCGCCTCCGCAGAGCCCTCTCGATCAGGGATTCTCAAAATGAGACTCCCGGTCGGGGCCCTCGTAGGGTGAAGGCTCGCTTCCACTGGACCTGATCCTCGCCATCTTCATCACCCAATAAGTTGATGGTCACTGCCGCGGACGGTGGAGGTCGCGGCAGCATGACCGGCCTTTTGGAGGCGGAGGCGGCTGATTTTGATACATGGCTCTGTCCTTTCGGGCCCACCAACCACCTGAGCCCAGGTGCCATCGGCAGGTGTTGGTGACGCTGTCAGCACCGGCATCACTGGTGCCTGAGCATCACAACGAGTTTTTACTTTTCATATTAGTAATATATAATATTCGACGGGCCACACAAGACAGATATTTATGTACATGGACATGTCTGTTTGTCCTGAGTCTGGGTGCTATAATCTATATAAATATGTATTTACAAAGGAAAAGTAGTATATCAGTTATCTGGTTTCCAAAGTACAAGCTCTGCTTAGTTTGGGATCAGATCGCCGTGTGTAAATAATGTCTTAGGATATTATTATATTAATATTATGATGATAAGTTTGTATTATATTATTATAGGCGCAAGAGTCATGTGACTGGACCTTGTTAATATGTCTTTATGATCTCGATTATTTAATTTACGAGACAATTCACTCCGCAATCTTTGACTCATTGACTTTATGAATCAGGTTTATTGCTATTATATGCAATTTTTTCTTATTTATTCATGACATGACACGATTACAAGGCTTAAATATATATAGATTACTATCAATAAGTAAGTAGTAACTATAGAATAATAGTATAATTAAGTAGGTAAGAAGTAGTCCTCGTTGATGTACATCAAGCTACCCCAATCTGTCAAATTTCCCCATTTGAAAGTGAACCTTCTGCTTTTGTTATAAGGTTGAAAATCTATAAAATAAATTTGACAGATTGGGGTAGCTGGATATGCTGGCTTCTGTACCTACACTACATTTGCTGCTTTGTGAGTGCTTATTAAAGCGCACAGAACATTGCAGGGACAAAGGAACAGCTGTTAAATCTACATAGGTACATAGTAGCCGAGGAGTTGACGTTCAAACGCAAAATTTAGATAATTTATGATGAGGAGTATCCGAATCACTCCCATGTATGTTCTACGATTTTGCGTAGTTTTCGAGATAGACTTTTTTAAATGATTTTTTCCGTAAATACAAGGTTATTGTGGTAGCGGGTATTAATAATGAACCAAACCCAAACGATACTTTTGTGGTTTTTTATCGTTTGCTAATTAAAACACCATCAACCAATTTGGTTAGGTATGTTCCTTGTTGAGTGATATATGTTGTGAGATTACAAGAACCAGTAATTATAATTATAAATAATTTGATTTACAGGTTCAGCTACAATTCTTCTGGCGGTCTTAGCTGTGGTGGCGATGGTTGCCTACACGGAAGCTGGTAAGTTTATATAAAGAATTAGCATTTGGATTTGTTTCTTATTTTAAGGACGTTGTCATGAAATCTTGTTCTCAACTTTTACAAATTCAATCAAGCTATTTAATACGACATATTGTAAAGTGGCACACTCAAACCCTAGAGGTTTCTGTGCCACTTCCAAAAAAAAAACTTTTGTTACTTTTGCTCAATAATTCTATAAAAAAAAAACACTGGCAAAAAGACCTAAGCTGTGATCAAATAAAAGTCCCTAATTAACAAAATCGCAAGTAACACTCAAATATAATTACTCCATCACATACGCACAAAATACCTGTGACTCTATCTGATAGTATGATCATCTCTTATAAGAACAATGCAGCCCATTACTGTGCCATTACTGGTCCATTGCCGGGCAAGGGCCTCCTCCTAGTAGACGGGATAGGTTGGCAGACTTTACATGCCATCAACAATGACAGTCTATATGTGTATAGAATGTCACTGGCCATCAAGAATATTTTGAAGAACTCTTAGGCATGTTCCTTCACCGTTTGAAGTACGAGATAAACGTTCGAGGTTTAAACTCTAGACTCGGTTATATGGGTCATAAGGTTTTTTAGGTTATTTTTTTACTTTTTATTCAATAATAATGTTAAATCTTATTTTAAACGTGTTCTTACTTTAACTTTACTTTTTTTTACTTTACTAAAAGACTGTAAAAGCGATTCCCCGGGACATGCCTGAGCCTCACCGCTCAGTGTCATTTCATTGATCCTGGAGTTGCAGTGGTGGGTAAGAGAGAGGGACTACTCATGGTATTTACTAACACAGTATTATTATTACATTTTATTAAAAGCTTTTCCTAATGGTCGAAGTGTATCTAAGAGAAATGAGGTAATAATATTATTAGATAAATTAAGAGAGGTAAGGCATAGCGTTATTTCGCTCAAAGAGCACCCCGACTGGGGAAGTACCTCCACCTCACAGAAGACATTCCTTAATAATAACATTAATAATTTTAATGTTGTGTTTCTGCGTATGAGTAAGGTCGCGAGAGCTCATTGGGGTGGAGGGAAGGGCCAGCAACACTTGTTTGCTGACTCTTAAAGGCCGGTAACGCACTCGCGACTCCTTTGGTGTTGTGAGTGTCCATTGGCGGCGGTGATCACTTACCATCAGATGATCCACTTGCTCGTTTGTCGCCCTCTGATATAAAAAAAATGTTTCCAAATTCCAGCAGGCAATTGCCCTCTGCCCTCAAAGGTGTACAGCTGCAGTCCTAAGTGCACCCAGGACTACGAATGCACCAAAGGCAAGGTGTGCTGCCCTAACTCTTGCAACGCCAAATCCTGTGCTGAGCCTGCTGGCAATGCTGGCTCCAGCAGCTCCAACAAATATCAGTGTAAGTGTTTAGCATTCGGTAGAAGTTCCTTATAGATAAGCTGTTTTTATTTTTTTAGTTCAACCCATACATTTTACCTTATCATTACGTAGGTTCTAAATTCAAAACAATTAATTGAAATGAATAAGACTGGCTTTCTAACTTTAATTCCTATTTTATTATTTAACAACTTACTACTGTAAAAATTAAAAAATATTGCAATTTTATGTAAGTCTAAAACTCTGCGCAATGGCAAAATTACAGTAAAGTAAAAAGTACTAGTCTAGTCGTAGCATGTACAGACGCCAGCACATCCAGCTATCCCAATCTGTCAAACTTTTATGGACTTTATCACAATAGCATAAGGTTCAATTTAAATGGGGAAAATTGACAGATTGGTGTAGCTTGATTTGCTTGCGTCTGTACATCTTTTCAGGACTTATTTTGGTACGAATCAGTACGAAACAGTAATCCGACGAAATACGAAAGCATTTAGTCTACCAAAAGCCCTTAACCACTTGGTACCAGTCTAGCTCGATACGACTATGACATTTCGGGTATTTATATGGCTCATCTAATACAAAACAGAGTTATCGGAATGTTGCTATCAACAAATATTTGAACATTACTTTTTGTATATTTCAGCGGGCACAGGCACCTACTGCGACAACGTGAAGTGTAACTCCGGGGAGGTGTGCAAACTGGACTCCAAGACCAAGCGCAATAAGTGCAGCCGTCCTTAAACAGATCCAATATCCTCATTTAAATAACCTGTTTAGATTAAGAGCTCGTGGGAAATCTTGACAATAAAAAAACATACGGTCTACTTATAGTCTTTGGGTCTGCCGATAATAGTGAAAACTATTTTACATACTCTGAAAGTAGTGTTTATTTGATCCGAGTCGTGAGTGGTAGATGTCACTTCCCACTTTTTGGCGGTAAAGACTCATAGTAATTGCTTCCGTCCCTATGGTGGAATAAATTTTAAAAATATGCTGTATGCTATACTATAATATGCTGTATGCTATCATAATTAAGAAAACAATGATGCAGTCATGTGAGTGTATAAACGGCCAGTTTTCATTTAAAAATAACCGGCCAAGTACGAGTCGGACTCGCCCATGAAGGGTTCCGTAGCAGCAAGTATTTTAGTTGATTAAATGAAAGGTAAATTGCGGTTTATTCAGTTCTATGCATGGGGAACCCTCAAAAGCATTGTTATTTTTCTATTTGTGTGTGAAAATCTTAATGCGGTTCACAGAATACACCTACTTACCAAGTTTCAATAGAACAGCTCTTATAGTTTCTGAAAAAAGTGGCTGTGACATACGGACGGACAGACAGACATGACGAATCTATAAGGGTTCCGTTTTTTGCCATTTGGCTACGGACTAAATAAGACCCTCCGTGTTACAAATATTCGATCAGGTCACGTGTCCTAACGCGAGTTTAACATTTCCCACCCCAAAAAAGTCACAACGCCCCAAAAGAAGTTGACTGTGACGGACTTTACTTGACGTGACGAAAATAAATGAAATAAAAATATATTTTACGGAAGGCTCATAAGGCCGAAGAAGCCAGTGCCTTAAATCGATTTAAAAAAAATAAAATTAAATGAATTACATCTCGCTCTAATATACTTCGTATGACAAGAACACTATACGCAGCGATCTCCCAGGCACATTTAAATGTTTTACATAATAGTATGTAAAACATTTAAGATTGCAAGCGAACTCTACTTCTGGCTGAAATGTGCTTGCTCTGTGACCAAAGTTTCTTCATACATACTCGAGAAATGTCTTAGATTAACTAAATTTGACATAATATCTTAAAGCTAAAATATGATGTTCATGCCAGCTCTCAAACTAATTAGGTTATTAAGTTTAGACCCACCTTCACGAGTAAACTTTCCACTTTTAGTAACAAATATGACTAGCATTTTTCTGTCTTAAATTCCATCCTTCTGGAGAAATTTGTATTTTATCGAAATGTGTAAGCTAGTAAGTATTTTATTTTAAACAAAACGAAAGAAAACATTAGATACTGACTTACTATATTATTATACATGACTATTGTAAGTTACTTTTTCTATATTTTTTTACTCTTTTTATACGGGTATTATTTAAGTGCAAATCAAAAAATCTTCCTTTTTTATTAAAAACATTCCGTATCATAAGCAAAAATACTGACTGCACAGCAAAATAGTTATCTCAAAATATTATAATCTTAGCAGAAATTTGAGTTCATGACGTACCTATTGCTGTTTATTTATGGATTGTTAGTGTAAATTATATCGTTTCTAGCGCTAACCGGCCGCTATCTTACGTTGTATGTTCGCAGTTCTAACCTAACCTACTTCTCTAGTAGCGAAATACATTTTCACTCACTCCCGCGTAAATTTGATGCGCAGTCAGTATATTTCATATCCAAATCAATTAATTCATGAAAATAAATTGATGGTTGATAAGTTCTTTGATGTGCATTTAAAAATATCCCTTTTTATAATATTATAATTTTGTATTACTTTTGTTATTTAAATAAAATAAATACATATTTCGAAATTATTTTTACTAAAACGTTTTCGCTGTATGTAATAAATACAAATCCTGTTAATCAAAATGTGGATCCGTCTTTTTATGATAGTTAGAGTATTCTTTTGTTTTCGTATGTTAATTTGATGGGTATTCACCATGCATTGATTAATATTGTAAAATTAAATAAGTGTGATTTTAAATTGCATCGTCAGAAAAATCACAAAATATGGTCCTTTCGACGTTTTAATAACTAATTATGATACGAGTTCAAATACAATCATACCCGTCTACAGCATTCAATTCACAAATTGCAATAGTATTTAACCACAATGAAAACAATAGTAGACCCATGCGCCGGGGATCCACGATCTAGTCCCATTATAAGTATTTCTCTATGATCCAGTAACCAGTTAACCGTAATGGCGGAAGCTTTCCCCAGTCATAAGAGCATAGTGAGCAGTAACGCCATCTCCCGGCAGGTGTTGGACACCACCCACACCACGTTTTTTAATGTAGCGATACAAACAAACACCAAACTGCTCTGTAGGATAATGGCGCGCCCTCGACGCGCGTTTTTGAAACGCAATCGAAAAACGTGGTGTCCACAGGCTCTAAGATATAGCTCAAGTCTACCATGTACAAGTGTACGAATGTCCCCTATAAAAATACGATGACGTGTAGATATAAAGAAAGATAGAAGTATTTTAAATTAATACTTTATTCAGACAAAAAGAGAACAACAAAAAATCTTAACACATTCTTCTTAGTTTTTTGAAGTTATACTTCTTTTGGCGCGATGGAGAAAAATTATGAGAGTGAATGATGTGTGAAACGATGCGCGCGCACACCGACACCAAAAAATTTAACAGCATGAAGTTAGTTCTAGGTGGTATGACAGTGAATTTTTACGATGCGCGCGCATCTGTTCTAGGTGGTATGAAAATTGATAACTATGTTCAAGTTGTATATTAAGAAGTATAACTTCTAACGCGTGTACATAAGTACACACAAGTTTTTTTTTTAGATTTATTAGACCTTGTAGAATATGCCTTAAATATACCCCGAATGGTTTAGCGACGGTGGCACTTCATCTTCTTAGTGAGGTTATCACGTTTGCAGACTTGACCTGGCTTGCACTTGCCGCCTGCGCAGTATACCGTCGAGCCACCCGCTAGAAAGAGAATATTAAAAATAATCAGTTGAAAACATCTTCTAGTTATTCTTGGTCTCCTGGTGAACGCTTTTTCTAACCTTCGGAAGTTCTGGTAACACTGCGTCCAGCTAAGTATTTATTCTCCCCATTAACCTAACAAAACTTTACTATCTAACCCAAATAAATTGTAGAATCTTTTTGACAGGAGGTACTTCAAGCTGATTTGCGGCTGTTGCGTCTAGAGCCTGTGCACACCACGTTTCTTAAACGCGCGTTTTAGAAAAGCGCGTCAACGGCGCGCTTTTTTCCTATAGAGCTGCAACTGACTTGCGTGAGTATCGCGTCATGTATCGCCACAAACGCGCGTCACCTGCCCCTTTAATAAACGTGGTGTGCATAGGTCGTAATTTTCGCCGAATAGCAGCTAACTACGGAAGAAGTTTTATAATGCATGAGTGTGAGCGAGAACACCAGTGCATTCTCTATCCTCGCACTCTGATAATCCGATGGGACGACTATCCAATATGACCAGGGAAATATCGACAGTTACACGTGCCCTCAGGCATGGATGCATTATACCGCCAAAATCTAGAATCCAGGCGTTCTTCTTGTTAGAAAAGACCCCAACAACAGACTTTGGTTCGATCCGTGAGTCTGAGCTTCGGAAGCCGCTGCCTATATCTCTATACATCGGCTTATCTATATCTATCCTATCTAATCTTTTGATCACCTCGCTGGCCAAGATTTGATGAGTGTCGTTAACATCATCCTAGGCCTGGATCCTGAGAATCAAACTCTTTTTGTTTTTTTCTAAAAAGACAACGCCCGCACTAGGGAATCTAATCCCTGTGTCACGGGGTACTTTACAAAGATATGTATAATAGACTCAGAACAACTATTTACGGGTCACACAAATAGTTGTCCGGCGCGGGACTCGAAACCGCGACACGAAGCGGCGAGGTGACTGTCTTAACCGCTGCGCCACACGTGCAACTTCTGTCATTATGGTGGCATTGTGCGCTAAGATGTAAAGGCAGAAACTTGGCTCATATCAGTAAATTGTCGTTACCATTATGATATGCATTTAGTATCTCTCGTTATTAATAAATTTCGAAGAGGCGATCGCTCATAGCCAGTTGATTTCAGCGATCCATAAGGGATCGACGAGGTAAATAATTAATTAAGAGTAAGTAAAGGTTGGCGTGGTAGGTAAATGCTTGCCTTTCACGCTGCAGGTCGTGGGTTAAATTCCCTCCCAGGGCATATATTTGTGTGCATGAATATGTCTTTTGTCCGGAGTCTGGATGTAATTATACGTATAAGTATGTAATTACAAAAGAAAAGTAGTATATGATTAGTCAATAGTCAGTAGTAATTTATTGGTAATGTTAATTACATGTCAAAAATGTTCACATAGATTATTTATATCACAAACAATGTCAATAATAGGTTGTCATGTCAAACGTAAATATCTATACATATAATAAATCTGTAGAAAAATAATTTTTGTACATCAAAAGAAAATCCAAAAAAATTAGCCAGGGTATTAAAGAACAACCAACAGAACCCATTTCCAGCCTTTTTAGAATTTTTGTCTGTTTGTCTGTGTGTCTGTTTGTCTGTTTATATGTTCGGGTATCACGTAAAATATACTAAAGCAATGTAGATAACTTTTATACACAACGATTGAGCGTAACGTGAGGTAACATTTAGTTTTTGTTTTATTGCAATCGGTTCAGTCTATCAAAAGATATTAGATTTTAAAGTAATCATGAAGAAAAATAACACACATTTCATTACTTCAAGATAAACTAATGTTTATAGTTGAGCTACCCAACTGTCCGATAGATGTCATTGTGCATATTATGACATCTCTTTTCTGAATGAACTAGGTTGATAGATGATTTTTATTGGATGGTATTTAAAAGTACTTCAATTTATTCCCATTTCATTTACCTAATTTTGCCTGTGTTCCACCAAATATACTGAATGTGCACCAAAATATGTTCATTAAAATATGTCATAACGAGCATCTATTTAACAACTGTTGCAAAATTGTAAAAATAGTAATACACCTAATTTTAAAAACAAGCATTTATTTTTTTAGTTTTACTTCAGATAATGCACTGCAAAATGTATTTGAATCAAACACCAATTAATGCCCAATGTACCTTTATTAATAAAAAATGAACACATTATAAAATGTAATGCTTACTAAAAATTTTTTTTTAATACTAATCAGTACGAAACATAATAATTCAAAATGTTAAACAAAGTCTTTACTCCTACAATGTTCACATTATCAGTCCACTCAATCTCTGCAGTACTTCATTAAATTATTGCACCAATAAAGCGCACTTTGCCTTTGTAGGACGTCCACGTTTTCATTTTTGCCCGATGGCTATGTTTTTGGCTTCTACTGGAGGTGTTATGTATTTCAGCCTGATCGCAAGTCCAGTAACATGTTTATATTTATAATTTTTTTAAAACTCGGGGCAGTTACATTGACCGTTTACCCAGTCACTATTTTGGGAAGGCAAGACAACTGTCCAGTGAGTAAAGGCAAATTTCTGGAATTCATCGAATGTCTCCCAACTTTGCCCGTTTGGAACATTATTGGATGCTGATCCTTCGACTAAATAAGATTTTTGTATCGCTGTTGTTGATATGGTTTTCACTTTTTTGTTTAATTTCGCCTATTGGTATACTGACGTCCAATCAGATAGTACTATCAAAGGTGTGCTTGAAAACGAGTGGAAGTAATCATGAAGAAAAATAACACACATTTCATTACTTCAAGATAAACTAATGTTTATAGTTGAGCTACCCAACTGTCCGATAGATGTCATTGTGCATATTATGACATCTCTTTTCTGAATGAACTAGGTTGATAGATGATTTTTATTGGATGGTATTTAAAAGTACTTCAATTTATTCCCATCTCATTTACCTAATTTTGCCTGTGTTCCACCAAATATACTGAATGTGCACCAAAATATGTTCATTAAAATATGTCATAACGAGCATCTATTTAACAACTGTTGCAAAATTGTAAAAATAGTAATACACCTAATTTTAAAAACAAGCATTTATTTTTTTAGTTTTACTTCAGATAATGCACTGCAAAATGTATTTGAATCAAACACCAATTAATGCCCAATGTACCTTTATTAATAAAAAATGAACACATTATAAAATGTAATGCTTACTAAAAATTTTTTTTTAATACTAATCAGTACGAACCATAATAATTCAAAATGTTAAACAAAGTCTTTACTCCTACAATGTTCACATTATCAGTCCACTCAATCTCTGCAGTACTTCATTAAATTATTGAACCAATAAAGCGCACTTTGCCTTTGTAGGACGTCCACGTTTTCATTTTTGCCCGATGGCTATGTTTTTGGCTTCTACTGGAGGTGTTATGTATTTCAGCCTGATCGCAAGTCCAGTAACATGTTTATATTTATAATTTTTTAAAAACTCGGGGCAGTTACATTGACCGTTTACCCAGTCACTATTTTGGGAAGGCAAGACAACTGTCCAGTGAGTAAAGGCAAATTTCTGGAATTCATCGAATGTCTCCCAACTTTGCCCGTTTGGAACATTATTGGATGCTGATCCTTCGACTAAATAAGATTTTTGTATCGCTGTTGTTGATATGGTTTTCACTTTTTTGTTTAATTTCGCCTATTGGTATACTGACGTCCAATCAGATAGTACTATCAAAGGTGTGCTTGAAAACGAGTCCACTTTATAATTTTCGGACCGCTGCTTGACCATGTCAAGAGTAACAGCACGAAACCGGGACAGTGGAATTCGTCTCTGTCACAACAGAGAGGAATAGGCAGGCATATGCGCGTCGCAAGCGCGCCATAACCATTTTCAGTAAAATAAATATAAGTCATAGAAGTAATGTTCTACGAAATGCATTATTTGTTCTTCAATTATAATTATTTCAGTAACATAAAAGTTGTACAAAACCGTTTTAAATGGGTATTCGGTACTAGGACGCATACTAAATATTTTGTGTAACATTCAGGAATATTTAGTGCACGATCAGTATTTTTCGGGGAAGAATAAAATAGTTATTGTTACAATAGAATATTTGGAGCGCACCACAAGAAAGAAGTGTTTTATCTTGGTGTTCATTTGGAATTTGTTTGATGTAACATATTTTGATGGCCGAGTAGTTTAATTATAGTAAAACAATTAAACGGGTTTAAGATCAATATTTTAGAAATGCATACATAGATGTACCTTTAGATTTTTGGTGAACACAAAAATATTATCCATTTTTATTTCGATAGATGTCGTTGTGCATTTCTTTTGACTCGCGGTGTTAAGATTTGCCCGTGTTTGCTGATTGCATGATTACGTAGGGTTTTGAATGTACTGAATTGTTTCGAAATAAGGTCTTGGTTGCCTAGAAGTATGTCGTTGTCCAAAATTGGTTATTAAAAAATCTGTATTCTTTGGGGAAATTGAATTAGGTATGTAGAAGGTTGGATTTATTATAATTTAATTTTAAATTATTGAAAGTAGATTTTTATTTCGATAGATATCGTTGTGCTTGATAGTTGAATTTTGTTTCGATAGATGTCGTTGTGCATTGCTTTTGACTCGCGGTGTTAAGATTAGGGCTTTGTTGGGCTTGGTTGGCTAGAAGTATGTCGTTGTCCAAAATTGGTTATTAAAATATTCTGTTTTCTTTGGGAAAATTGAATTATGTACAAAGTTGGATTTGTTATAATTTAATTTTAAATTATAATGTCAGTCGATCGAAAGTTTGTGCTGTCGATTCGTTTGTAACGCCAATGTACAGACGATTCGAATTTTATTGAGCCTGTCCGATTGAATGTATTTGAATGTAGTAAATTAACCCTGTCTCTCATAATTTTCTCAGCACAAATCTATATACCTACCTATGTAAAAGAGGAAACTGACTGACTGACATATCAACGCACAGCCTGAACGGCTGGGGTTAGAGACTTGAAATTTTGCCGGCAGGTACTTTTATGACGTATGCATTCACTAAGGAAGGGTTTTTGGAAATACTAACCCTAAGGGGGTAAAATAGAGAATGAAAGATTGTATGAAAATCCGTCATTTTTGTAGTTAAAGGCATTGAAACTTATATTTAGTAGTTCAGCTAAAAATAAAAATAAATATTTTAGAATTTTTGGAAATTCCACCCCAAGGGCGTAAAATAGGGGATGTAAGTTTGTATGAAAAGTGTGTAATTTTTTAAGTGAAAAGCATGAAAATTGGTATGGCCTTTCCGTTAAAAATAAAAATATGTATTTCAGGATTTTAGGAATTTCCACCCCTAAGTGCGTATAATATTCCAAATATCTATTTATTATATTTCAAATTCCTCAGAACCATTATAGGTATACACGCAACATACATCCCCTATGTATGTTGCGTGTGGGTATACCTATAATGGTTCTGAGGAATTTGAAGCCACCTAAACTTTGCAACGGCACTAGGCTTCAAGTCAAAGCTTTGCATCGTGTTATAGAGGCTACTATTATGCCTGGATCCACCCAGGGAGAAACAGTGTTCGTGTCACGTATTCCGTTAGTGCCAAATGATCTCCCTTTTCAGTTTAAAATACTGTAGTTCCCTATAAAAGTGTGTGTTGCGATAACCATCAACAAATCGCAAAGTCCAACTCTCAAGTTAGCTGGAATTGACTTAAGGAAGGCGGGCAGGTTCACGTGGCGTGCTCACGTGTGAGTTCATCCCACAGTCTGGTCCATGTAGTGCGAGGACCTACGTATTTAGCTGATCTCCGTAAAATGGATGATATTGAACACCCCACATACCAGGCCGCTTGCCGAGCACGCCATTTATTAGATGGAGGTCAGCATTGGGATGACGCTCTAGCGGAAGGATGCGTGAGCGATAGTCCACATCGCTTGCGACATTTGTTTGCCATCTTATTGACTTTTTGTGCGTTATCGGGTGCTAACCAGTTATGGCAAAAAAATACCATGACAAGTTTACTGAAGATTTTATGAGACATGTACAACTAAATACTGATGGACAAATTCCTGACAAGGTACGTGAAATTTGTCACAACAGGTCCTTATTGGCTATTCAAGAGATAGTTAAAAGTATAGGAGGGAACCTGATCAGTTAGAGGCTGCAAAAATGCACAGGAGTTTGCCAATTTATTGTAAAAAAATAGGCGATGGCACATACCCCGTACAAGAAGATGGAAAAGTTATATTGTATGGTAATCTCTGCTCTTACGTTACATCACAGCTGGAGATAATTTCTTCTGTGTACGGAGATACCACAAACATTGGCAATCAAGCTGGTTCTTGACTATGTCAGCGAGCTATTTTGTCTCCCCGCAATGACCAAGCTGCGGCAATTAATTTCAAAATATTGACTCATGCGTCCGGGAATAGTAAAGAATATAGCTCAATAAATACAGGTATGGAAGAAGATGACGCCACGCATTACCCGGTAGAATTTTTGGATTCCCTCAGCACACCCGGACTTCCAGCCCACAAAATAGTTTTAAAAATCGGTGTACCAATAATTCTCCTCAGAAATTTATGTCCCCCCAAACTTTGTAACGGCACTCGGCTCAAAGTCACAAATCTGCAGCAAAACATTATCGAAGCTGAAATATTAACAGGTTGCGGCGCCGGTGATATTGTTTTTATTCCAAGGATACCTATAATTCCTTAAAACTTTCCTTTCTCTTTCAAACCAGTGCAATTCCCAGTCAGTCTCTGTTATGCCATGACGATTAATAAAGGTAGACATTATCCGTTGCGGGGATGGACCTAAGTATTGCATGCTTTTCCCATGGTCAACTATACGTAGCTCTTTCACGCGTAAACAACCCCAATAACGTTTTTGTGTACGCTCCAGATGGTTCCACAGGTAAAATAAAGAAGCACTAAATTAAATTAAAAAAGAAATTGTATCGGTATCCTCCCACAGCGCTTTACATTAAAAAATACATTGTTAAGTTCCGACATCCACGCGAACGAAGTCGCGGGCACAGCTAGTAACTAATAAATTGTCAATTTGTCCTGCTATAGAAATAAAATTAAAATTATAATACAGATTAAATAAGTCGATATAAAGTGAATATTATTTAAATTTAAAAAATTCATCGTAAGTGTCTACACTTACGATGAATTTTTCGAACGGGCGTTCTAAGTCTAACGCCCGTTCGACTAACCAGCGTCTTAACCGATACTTGAAACCTGCGAGAGTTAGGGCAGTTACTATAACTCTCTGGGAGCTGATAATAGGTCTTTACCTATGAAATTGCCGTTTTGTATGAAAAAATTTAAACGAATTTTTTTCATGAATTTTTTTATTTGTATTAATCGAAGTAATCACCCATGCAATCAATGCATCTTTGCCATCGCAGTGGCAGTTTATTGATGCCCTTCTTAAAGAAATCAGCTGGACGGGAGGCAACAAATTCTTCAAAGGCATTTTGTACTGCCTCTCGGGTATTGAATTTTTTTCCCGCCAAGAAGTTATCCAAATTCTGGAAAAAGTAGTAGTCTGTAGGCGCAAGGTCTGGTGAGTAGGGCGGATGACGGAGAGCTTCCAACCCCAGTTCTTGCAACTTGGAGACCGTCTGCTGTGCAGTATGAGGTCGCGCGTTGTCGTGCAGGAGCAGCGGAGACGAGCGATTGACCAATGCTGGTTGGAGATGCGCCAGCTTCTCCATCATTGTGCTCAGTTCTTCACAGTACACATCCGCAGTAATGCTCACCCCGTTTGGTAAGAAGCTGTGATGAATCACACCGGCGCTAGACCACCAAACAGTGACCATCACTTTTCTAGGGGTAAGTTTTCGTTTAGGGCATTGTTTAGGTGCTGAACCAGGATCCAACCAACTTGCTGAGCGCTTGCGGTTATCAAACAGAATCCATTTTTCATCGCAGGTAACAATGCGGTTCAAAATTCCTTCATTTGTGTGTCTGTTGAGCAGTGCAAGGCACGTCTCGACGCGTACTTCGCGCTGGCGATCATTGAGTTCGTGGGGCACCCATTTGTCAAGCTTTTTTACCTTGCCAATTTGACGCAAATGGACCAATATTGTTTTGACGCTAACGTCGAAAGCTGCTGCTAATTCAGCCGTAGATTGTGTATCATCAGCTTCCACAACCGCCTTTAATTCGTCATTGTCGACCAAAGTCTTCGGACGACCGCGAGGTTCATTTTTCAGGTCGAAATTTCCAGAACGGAAGCGAGCAAACCAATAACAGGTGGTGCGTTGGTTTGTAGTGTTAGCTCCGTAAACGTCGTTGATGTTGCGTGCCGCTTGTGCCGCGTTGCTGCCACGACGGTACTCATATTCCATAATTACTCGAATTTTTAACGTATCCATGATGACGAAAAAGATTGAAATGCGATGAAAATGTAACACTAATCAATAAAGAAATGACTACTTTTGGAAAAAAGAATCCATGTTTTTAAAATAAAATTAATTTGAAATTAGAATTCTTAGCCAAACAAAAATTATTTTGATTTGAAATGGCCAGTACTGCAGAACGGCAATTTCATAGGTAAAGACCTAATATAAACTGCCGGGTCCATAACATGAGTCGATTTTGCTGACTTAGTTAGTGTTCTATTCACTAAAGACAATTTATCCTTCCGGCGAGTGTAGTATGAGTGTACACCGCTTTGCTTCGTGCGTGTATAGGTCCCAGTTTATCCTTACATACACCGCTACCTGATATATCACTATTGCTGGTAAGGTAAGAATCCCAAACTTTGTAAAGTATGGTCTAGCAGATTTATCCTGCGGTATTCGCGCAATAGCTCGTACGGCACGTTTTTGCATGCGAAATGCTTGCTCCCAATCGGCAGAACGGCCGCACAACTCAGCGTCATACTGTAGCTGCGAATGCACAGTCGCAAAATAGCATTCTCGCACCTCCCTCTCCTGCACGAGCCTCCCTCGAGCGATTCGACGAATGGCAAAACATGCGCTACCCAGCCTGGCGCATATTTTTGCTATGTGGCTCTCCAACTTTAGGCACCTGTCGACTTCAAAACCTAGAAAGGTGATTGCATCAACTTGTTCAATTCTTACACCATTCGCAGACACTAACAACGATCGTTGTGATCGGCCAGACAGTGAAAAATGAACAAACTTGGTTTTTTTGACATTAAGAACAAGTCCATTCTTTTGAAACACATCAGATAACTGGTTCGCAGCTGTATTCAGTCGCCTCTCCAGCTGATCCACAGAAGTTGCGGTAACCACCACTGCTACGTCATCGGCGTACATATATATTTCACCATCAATAACAGCACTCGGGAGATCATTCAGTAGGAAGGAAAACAGAATATTGGACACTGACGATCCCTGTGCCACTCCCATCTCCGATTCCAGAGGATCTGACTTCTCTGCACCGCCGCAACCCACTACAATTTGAGATCTACCCCGCATAAGATCGATGAACAAATCATTTGGTTTGCCATCGACACCGTAGTGTTGTAATTTTACGGCAAGTACGGCTCTATCGGCGACATCAAACGCCTTCGACAGATCACAACATATTAGTGCCACTTGCTTTTTGCTCTCTCGAGCGATAAGCACTTTACGTGTGAGCTCCCGAGTTAACGATATCGTTGACCGATCCTCGCGATATGCATATTGTCGATCGGAATGTGCTCCGGTTTCCGATAGAAATTTTAATAATCGGTAACTAAGGCCATTCTCGAATATTTTCGCTATTGCTGGAATAATCGAGACTGGCCAATAGTTGTCGATGCAATCCCTTCTACCTTTACCTTTGAACAAAGGAGAAATCTTGCTACATTTCATTGGTGACGGAAAGCAGCCTTCTGTTATGCAGTTGTTAAAGAGATCAGCAAGTACAGGGGCAAGCGGTACGGCTATAAATCTAATTGATTTCGTCGAGATGCCATAGGTGTCCTTCGAACATTTGGCAGGGATTCGCGTCGTGATTATTTTGTACACCTAATGTGCGCTGAACCTAAGCAACCTCAGCGAGCGATCAGCGTGGGGGAGCACGGCATTCAGCTGGGCTCGTACCCAATGCGCGTCAGCGCGGGGTGCGCCACAAGTAGCCGACTGTAATACTGTATTTCGAAGTTCAAAATAGCGATGAACTGTAGCCCTAAAGTACTGAAACGCGATGCACGTTAGTGCGAAAGTCCAGTAAATGCGAAGGCATGCCATTATGGAGATATCCATGGTTAATGTTTTTCTAGCGCTCGGCGGCCGCTGCCGCGGCACGCTCGCTACGCTCGCTCGCCTTCGCGCGCCAAATGGTCACCGTTCTAACCTAACCTAACCCAAACGATGTGGAATACTTTTCGCACTAACGTGCATCGCGGTGGAAAACATTCGAAATTATGTGTATCGATGTGGCGCACTTTAGCACTAACGTGAGTCGCGTTTCAGTACTTTAGGGCTACAGTTCATCGCTATTTTTAACTTCGAAATACAGTATTACAGTGCAAGTAGCCGCCGCACTTAAGAAACTTAAGTTCATTATTGCACACTTTTTACTTGAACATTTTGTGCCATTCGCGTCCTTAACTATATCCGTAAAGTCAAGGTGAGGAGTGTTGTTCTTTCCTCTTGTTTTATTCACGACGACCCACATTGCTTTTGACGCGTTCTTGGCTAATATGAGAGTAGTGGCTAGATTTCTCTGTTTTTAATATATTTTCATAATGTAATTTCATGTCAGCGATAATATTATCTCGCACTCAGCGAAACACATCTCCCCGATGAAGGAGAGTTGGTAGAACAAGGCGGCGGTTACACTTTCTTTTGGAAAGGACTAGCAGCCTCAGAGCAGCGAAGGTCAGGTGTAGGCTTTGCTGTACGGAATAAATTTGCCAAACAGCTACAGGAGTACCCTGTACACATCTCCGACCGCATTACCACATTGCGCCTTCACATGGATCACGACAACTACCTTAATATCGTCAGTGTCTATGCCCCTACGCTAGATAAATCTGACGAAATTAAGGACAACTTCTACGAAACGTTAACGCGGTGCCTAAAGTGTATCCGGCCGAGAGAACAGATCTTACTCCTGGGTGACTTCAACGCTAGAGTGGGACGAGATTACGAAGCATGGCCTAAAGTTCTGGGTAGACATGGTGCTGGTAATATGAACAGCAACGGCCAGCTATTGCTTAGTCTTTGTGCACAATTAGATCTTGCAATTACGAATACAATGTTCAGATTGCCTGCCAAGTATAAGACAACATGGATGCATCCGAGATCAAAGCACTGGCACCTTATTGATTATGCTATCGTCCGTCAAAAAGATTTGTTTCAAGTCCAAGTCACCCGTGTCATGCGTGGTGCTCACTGTTGGAGTGATCATCGGCTTGTTGTCACAAAGTTGCGTCTTCGTCTTCGACGGCATTGCAGATCGGAAAGACCAAAACAGAAACGTCTGAATCTTGAACGACTCCAAGATGCTAACACGAGGGCAAAATATGCCGAAACCTTGAGCAGTGCTGTGCTGCCCCTCGAACTAAACTCCGGTGAGGTTAATACTGTCTGGGAGTCCCTATCTTCTCATATTCTCGACACCGCTACATTGACTTTGGGTTCGAAACTCCGAAAACATGAGGACTGGTTTGATGAGAATGATATAGTACTAACAGATGCTATTGATAAGCACCGTCGGCTCTTGAGACAGCACAACGGATCATATGGAGGCGAAAGAGTTACAGACATTCGTGGTAGTGAGTTGGAACTGCGTAAAGTCGCACGAAAAGTGAAGGAGAAATGGTGGCAGGAGAGGGCTCGTCGAATGCAGTGGCTCGCTGATACTAACCAGCTCGGTGAGTTTTACGCTGAGGTGCGAAACCTACTCGGTACATCCTCTACGGCAAAAGTCCCACTGAGGCCGACTAGTGGCGAAGGGCTTCTTACAAGCAGGGAGGTAATACTTGAGCGATGGGTGGAGCACTTTAACACCCTACTTAACGTGGATCATCCTGTTGGTTTAGATCACATTCGCTCCCTACCTCAACAACCGCTTGCCTACAAGCTTGACGAACCAGTCTCACTACACGAGGTTACTCTTGCTATCAAGCAACAGCAAAAAAACGCGCGGTTGGTGCCGACTCCATACCAGGAGAACTATTGAAATACGGCGGTGAGGATTTGTACACGGCGATGTGGAAACTTTTTGTCATTATATGGGAAAAAGAACAAGTCCCTAACACTTTTAAATTATCTCTCATTCAGGCCCTTTATAAAGGCAAAGGTGACCGAGCTGATTGCAATTCTTACCGCGGTATTTCCCTACTCTCAGTTCCTGGAAAAGTCTTCGCTAGAGTTCTCCTAAACCGCCTCAGGGATTTATCTGAAAAGATTATGCCAGAATCACAGTTTGGCTTCCGACCTAGACCGTGGTACGTGAGAGGCAATCTTCTCATTACGACAACTGCAAGAAAAAAGCAGAGAACAGGGCCGTCATATGTATCTTTGTTTTGTTGACCTTGAAAAGGCGTTCGACAGTGTACCGCGAGAAGCAATCTGGATAGTGTTGCGGAAACTTGGATGCACGCATAAGTTTGTGAGACTTCTGAGACTCCTGCATGACAATACGCAGAGCTGCGTCACTATAAATAATGACCAGTCAGAGTTTTTCCCCGTTACCTGTGGGGTTAAACAAGGGTGTGTCCTCGCACCCACACTTTTCGCGTTGTACTTTGCACTCGTAGTTCAGGAAGTCTTAAAGACAACCGCTGAAGGAATCCGCATCCGTTTCCGCAATGATGGCAATCTTTTTAACTTAGCCAGACTGAAGGCTCTTACGAAAGTGTCTTATGCACTGATCACAGAGATCGTCTATGCAGATGATCTATGCTTTATTACCGACTCCCCAGATGGCTTGCAGCAACTTATGACAAAGTTGCACGAGTCTAGCCGTAGTTTTGGTCTAAAGATTAGTGTCAGAAAAACGGAAGTGATGTCTTTAGATATTCACGGTCAAGAAACACTGACCATTAAACTCGGCGAAGATATACTAAAGCAAATAAATACATTTCGTTATCTGGGCAGCACAATAACATCAAAGTGTGACCTTGATGCTGAAATCAACAGTCGGATCGGGGCTGCAGCAGCGGTATTCGGCAAGCTGGATTGCAGGGTTTTTAGCTCACATGACCTGAAGTTGACTACCAAAATTGGAATATAAGGCGGTGGTGTTGCCGAACTTACTGTACTCTTCTGAGTCTTGGTCGGTCTACCGCCGCCATTTACGTACGCTGGACCGTTTTCACCTGAGATGTCTGCGCAAAATACTCAACATCCGTTGGTCTGATTGCATTCGGAATACGGAAGTGCTGCGGAGAGCTAATATTATGGGGATTGAGGCTTACCTCATCAAGCGACAACTCCGTTGGTGTGGACATGTGCTGCGAATGTCAGATCGACGTACGGCAAAATGCATCTTTTTCTCTGAACTTGAGAAGGGCAAGCGCAAGCATGGCGGACAACTTCTCAGGTACAAAGATGTAATTAAACGCCATATGAAAAAATGTAACATAACGCCTTCAGATTGGCAGCAATCAGCCGCTCGACGACCAGTATGGAGGTCTTTGGGGAAAAACAAAGTCAAAAACTTTGAGGATAATCGCCGCTCGGAACTAGATGCTCGACGCGATGAACTGAAAGCACGCCCACCTTGTGCTATCACTTACAATTACGGCAATGGTGTGCTCACTTGCCCGCACTGTGCGCGGACTTTTACCAATAAGATTGGTTACGTTAGCCACACACGAGCACACCAACGTCAGATAGAACGGAGTTGAAGAGGTCGCCGTGGCCGAAATCGGTCGAGGAGATTATTATTATAATATTATTCAGAATAATATTATTAGAATTTCGCATGCTTATGTCAATAAAAATAAATAATAATGGTTTAAAGTCCTTAACATCTTGTGTTATCCAAGATGCGTCAATTTTATATGTATTTCTTGTTTTCCTCATGGGAAAACAAATGTCAAATTTATTAATAATTATATTTATGATCGCATTTGCCATCTCTTGCGGATGTTTATAGCGGTCCCTTATTCTATGCCAATCTACACAATCTATAGAAGCGGTAAAATTAGCTTTATTCGTTTGCGAGTAACTGCGACCGTAACGTGACGTTTGTTGTAGTATACATCTGCCTATCACTTCACACCTGACAGCGAGATGGTCACTGAGATGAGTTATCACAGGTTCGGTGTTCACTAAGCCCGTTGGCAAGTTTGGATAAACATGGTCTAAGCACGTGGATGAGGATGGACACACTCGAGTAGGGAAATCGACCTGATTTATCATGTTATGAGCCGACAGAATATCAAAAAGCCTCTTTAATTCATTGGATAAACCATCCAATGTATTAATATTAAAATCGCCTACGATTACACCCTCAAGCCCAAGATCACCAATTTTATCGAGCAAGCGTTCAAAACTATCCAAAAAATCATTAACATGAATTAAATTAGTCCTATATACAAGTTACAGTTACGTCGAATTGAATTAAATTATGTGATTATGTAATAAGTCAGTTATCTGGTTTCCATAGTACAAGCTCTGCCTGCTTACTTTGGTTCACCCGCAGAAAAGTTCCCCGGTCGGACCAAAAGTGATTTTGGGACTTTTCCGTAAAAAGAATAATTTGTCAGCATCAGCCCGAAGTCTGGAAGTTGGTGGTATTATACCCCCATGCCTCGGAGAGCACGTAAAGCCGTTGGTCCTGTACATGACCTCTTTACGGTCGTGTCGCTAGGCGCCCCATCGGATCATGAGAGTAATAGCATAGAAAGTGCTCCTGTGTTTGCACACATACTCGTGCACAATAATATGTCCCGCGCAGATGGTTAATCTCTATTGAGACTGACCGCCGCGCCGCGCCGTGTCCAAATTTCGGCTAGGAGGACATTATTATTAGTTTGGGATCAGATAGCCGAGTGTGAATAATGTCGCAGGCTAAAATAAAAATATAACGCGCAAGAAGGGTTCAGTACCATTATCTATAAAAACGAGCATAAAATTCACGTTTGTTGTATGGGAGTATTTTTTAGTATTTGTTGTTATAGCGGCAAAAGAAATACATCATCTGAGAAAATTTCAACTGTCTAACTATCACGGTTCATGAGATACAGCCTGGTGACAGACGGACAGACAGACTGACAGCGAAGTCTTAGTAAAGGGTCCCATTTTACACTTTGGGTACGGAACCCTAAAAATGAATTAAAAGCCTCACCATTAGTATTGCGATTATTATATTGGCTCTCATTTATTCTGCTGTAAGGCGCAGGATAGGAGCAAGATTTCGCGTTGAACTGGTTGGGGCAACATACTTTGCCCCATTTCTGACAGTCAGCGTCCGAAAAACACACCGGATCTCGGTTGTACACCTTCATCTTTGGGGGACAGCTGCCTGAAAAGGAAATAATTATACAACATGTTATTAAATGAATGTTAAGTCATTAAAAGGAAAGGTTCTCGAGTGGCGACCACGAACCGGAAGACGCAGCGTGGGCAGGCCTCCTACACAGTGGACCGACAATATTGTGCGGGTCGCGGGAAGCAAAGGACCGGCTACTGTGGAGATCCTTGGTGGAAGCCTTTGTCCAGCAGTGGACGTCTTTCGGCTGATATGATGATGATGATGAAAGTCATTAAAATAATGCGAAATTGGTCGTTTAGACGATTTTGTTGTTGTTATGTTCTTCATCATCATTACAGCTGAAAGTTTTGTGCAACTGTCTCTCTATGTTAATACCTACGCAAAGACGCGGGCCTTTAGTGCGTTTGAGGTTCTTTTTAACGATACGAATGCCAAAAACCGGCCAAGTGCGAGTCGGACTCCCCCATGAAGGGTAAACTTTTTGTATTATAAGTCACTGTTGTTATGGATAGCGATGTAGGTGTATCGGATGGCGTTGGCGGTTGTGTAGTCAATAACGCGGCAGATATAATTGTGAAGAACAACGTGGAACAAAATATGTATTCATCAATGGAATTGGAGCAGACCTACTGTTATCAGGCAGATGCGGAGAATTTAACATTAATGGGAAACGGGAAGCAGTCAGACAACATTCGGGCAGATATTAAGAGAAATAGGAAAAAGGATGAAGAAGAAATATGGGAGGTTGGAAAAAGAGTGAGAGATTCGAGAACATTAGAGTACCAGAGGAACAAATTGAGGTTAGTTTGACATTACGAGAAGAAAATCTTCCTAAGCAGATGGGGTTGGCACGCAAACTAAAAGCCGAAAATATACCAGATATTGTAAGTGTGTGTTATGTTAACGCTAATAAAGTATTAATTAAATTTGGTCGTTTGGAAAGTGCAGAAAAGCTTAAACGTCTTAAACACCGCAATTTTGTATCTGGTCTTTTTGAGAATAATGAGTGTATTCGAGTTTGTTTTAAGGGTCCTGAATTACCAGCTTATATCTATACATATGGGATCAGAGTGAAAGTGGAACCTTATATTTTCCCTGTCACACAGTGTTCGAAATGTTGGCGATTTGGTCATTATCATAAAGCGTGTTCTCTAAACAAGGTTGTATGCCCAAAATGTGCTAAACCACATGCAAACTGTGAGACTACTTCGTTTACATGCGTCAACTGTAAAGGTAATCACATGGCTTTATCAAAAAGATGTCCATCTTTTATAAAAGAAAGGAAAATTCGTGAGCTGATGGCAGAATCTAAATGTTCCTATAAACGAGCTGCTTTATCTTTCGCTTCTTTTGCTCCTTCACAAGAGAGTGTTCATCTAGACAAAACATTTAATGAGAAAGTGATTAAAAAAATACTGTCCGTGTCAGAAAATAGTTCTACGCACGCGGAAGTATTGGAGTGTTTGGCAGATGTAGATACATAATGAATCACAGGTCACCTCCAAGTCAGAAATGTCACAAAAGAAGCGAGTCAAGAAGAAGTCTAAAACAAAGCAAAACGGAACCGAGTTCAAGTGGAGTAGTGCAGATGGATGATGAGGGCTTATCAGAATGTTGTGAAGAAGATTTGGCGGAATCTCATATAAATGATAATGTCAAGAAAGTAAAACGTAGCGAGTTGGATATTTAGCAATTAAAACATAAAATAAAAGAGATTATCTTTTTGAAGAGCACTTTTGATAAGAAGTTGATAACATGTGGGTGGTTATTATATGAGTGGGTTATTGTGTGGATTTCGAATTTTTTCTCCGAGTGGCCCGTGGTTAAAACTTTTATCCTTAATGGATTATCAAAATCAAAATAATCGAGTTAATTTTATACAATGGAACTGTCGAAGCATTCGTCCTAAATTGATAGAGCTTGAACAATTATTGTCACAGGGAAAAAATCATATAGCTATTTTAAGTGAGACCTGGCTTGAGCCAGAAAGTATATGTAGGATATTATTCGGCAGGATCGAGATGATGGATATGGTGGAGTAGCCATAGCCCTTCATTCCTCAATGAAATATGAAAAATGTCATAACTTAAATATTATAATAATAATAATATGTATTTATTTTCTCTTCACAAACAGTACGCTTACATAATAATAATCTAATACGGAATACTTCATTTGTGAGAGACTGGTGCCCGAGATAGGTATTCTAGGAATACCTGTGTTACAGGTCACCAGGCCCCCTGATCTACTTATACACTTAGATCTTATATTAGACTAGGTGATTTACAAGATATAACGAAGAGATATACAAAAACATAGGTAAGTAATTACTAAAGTAGCCTATTGTAATGGGTGTGTGTGTGTGTGTGTGTGTGTGTGTGTGTGTGCGTGTGTGTGTGTGTGTGTGTGTATGTGTGTGTGTGTGCGTGTGTGCGTGCGTGTGTGTGTGAATGTGCGTGCGTGTGTGGTTGTGTGTGTTTATGTGGATGTGTGAACAGTATGTGTGCTTGAGTGAGACTGGAAGCGTGAAAGTGATTGCGTAAAGAATTCGCTGAAGTTAATGTTTAAAGTAAATAGTTTTTCCGTTCTATGATAGTCAAGAGTCTTTAACCAATTGGATATTGTCAGTTTGCAAGCTGATTTACGAAGTGGCAATATTGACAAGTATGTGTTAACTTTATTGTAGAGATATGGACCCAGAAAGCAGTAGAATTTGTGAGAAAGACTTGTTCGGAGAAAGCTAGTGGGACAGACATTGCCCTTTTTACGCTTGTCTTTATTCAGATTTGGGTCGTATACCAGTTGGGTATGTTGTTTCATTATAATGGCTAATATAAAGGACTGCCTTACTGTTAGAATGTCCCAAGTCTTATAGAGTTCAAATTTCAGCACAGCTCTTTGCGCCCTTTCAACTTCAAGTAGGTGGACTTTACCTGCGCCACCCCATATGCCAATGCAATAGGTCACTATAGAATGACAAAGCGCGTAATAGACCATTTTGATAATACGTAGATCGGCCACATGTCTTAACGTTTTGAATATATAGATCAGCTTTCGCAGCCTGGAGAGTAGCACATTAATGTGTGGCTTAAAAGTGAGCGCGTGATCTATATGCACTCCAAGATATTTGATAGTGTTCGTTCTTTGGAGAGGTGGACATTGACAATGTGAGATCATAGTATCGGCACAGGAGTGAGCAGTTATGTTGAGAGTTGTGGGAGGAAGGAGATTTATTTTGGATGCAAAGGTGATATACTTTGTCTTGTCTATATTTAGGGTCAGCACATTATGAGACAACCATCGACAGACTTTGTCAAAGCCAAGTTGTGCGTTGTTAAATACTTCCTCCCAAGAGCTTCCGTGAAAAAAAAGAGCCGTATCATCTGCGAATGAAAGTATTCTTCCCTGTTGGAGCTGTAGTTGACAGAGATCGTTTATGTAGACCAAAAACAGGGTAGGTCCGACGACACTGCCTTGAGGAACACCGTATTGAATGGAAAGCTCATCGCTAATCCACTGACAAATTTTGACACGTTGTTTTCTGCGACTCAAGTAGTCCTTAAACAGTTGTAGGGGGAGACCTCTGACACCTAATCTTTCCAGCTTCGTAATAAGTAGCGCAATCGAGACAGTGTCGAAGGCCTTGGCTAAGTCCAAAAAAACGGTCATGCACTTCCTATTCTTGTCAATATTGGTCACGATAGAGTCTGTGAGCTCATGAATAGCTTCCTCAGTGGACTTGCCAGATCGAAACCCAAATTGTGCGGGAGATAGTAGTGCGTTAGATTCAAGGTAATCAAGAAGGCGCTTATTCATCAGTCGTTCCAATATTTTGGAAAAGGTTGGGAGGATTGATATCGGCCTGTAGTTATTAATGCATGATTTGTCTCCTCTTTTATAGATGGGTTTAACGAGCGCAGTCTTCAATGCCTGAGGAAAGACACCAGTACTAAAGGCAAGATTGCAGATGTATGTCAGAGGAGGTGTAAATGTGTCTTTATAGCGCTTTATAATAGAAGCAGATACTTGATCGGCTCCTACTGCAGCATCCTCTCTCAAGGATCATCTATTAATTCTGGAATTCAAATAGTGTCGATATACTTAATTGTTCTACAGTAGAAAACATTATATCTGTATATTGCCCATCGTCGGTTCGCACACTAGCTAATTATTGGGATGTAATTTTCAGGTCCTTTAAAAACAAAACTTTGATAGCTGGTAATTTCAATGGTCATTACTACAGCTGGTCATACAAGACTAATACGAGGGGAAATCAGATTTTTGATACTATCTTAGATAAAAATTACGCTACGTTGAATGATGGTTCTCCTACTAGGGTTAAACTTGTTAATAGCTGTGTTCAAAAATCATCTCCTGATATAACTGTGATCACGACTGATATCGCACTGGGTTTTAAGTGGAATGTTACAAATGAGAATCTTGGGAGTGACCACCTTATTATCAAACTGTCGGCAGTGCAGATTTCTCAAAGGTCAAATGTTGATATAAGGCGTAACTTCAAGAAAGCTAATTGTAAATCTTATTCTGTTCACCTTAATGACAATTTTTCTACATTTACACTGAATTGTGACCCTCAAAATGCTTATAATCAATTTGTTGAAGCTATAATCTCGGCTGCAGATACTCATATTCCTATGGTCAAAATTTGTCAGGACCCTTTATGCATTAATAAGTTTAAACCAAAACCATATTGGAATGTTGATGTTTCCAAGGTAGTAGCGGAAAAACGGTTGGCTTTGGCTAATTTCCGAAGTAATCCTACACCTCAAAATTTGACCTCTCTTCATATCAAAATTGGACGTGCTCAGAGCGCGATTAGGAAGGCTAGTAGTAATTCCTGGTGAGAATTTTGTAATAATATTAAAGAGACTACTTCGACTAGCTAAATGTGGCGGCGCATGAAGTGGTTAAAAGGGTATTGCAACCCAGGTTATCAAATTGGGGTGAGAACTGCAAATAGTCTACTACATAGACTAGCCCCAGATTATGCTTCTCCTAACAAGCCTACGTTTAATTCATCTAATTTATATTTGGCCAAAAATATATCATTTGAAGAACTGAATCGTGCTATCAAAAATAAGGACACAGCCCCAGGCGATGATGGTATTTCTTATTCAATGTTGAGGCATCCCCCAGTAATTGGCAAAGAAATTTTAGCTGCCATATATAGTAAATTTCTTGTTTCCAGCTGTTGTCCAGATCAGTGGAGACTAACTAAAGTTGTCCCTATACCTAAACCAGGCAGCCAATTAGCTCTTATATCATGTCCTTGTAAAGTCTTTCATACCATCCTAAAACATAGATTAGAGTGGTTTTTGGAAAAGAAAGGTAGTTTTTCTAAATTCACTGTTGGGTTTAGAAAATCAAGATCTTGTTTGGATAGTTTAGTCAGATTAGCTTCTCAGATTCAGTTAGGGTTTGGGGATAATTTGCATACTGTAGAGTGTTTTCTAGATATAAGTAGTGCATATAATAATGTTGATGTTTCGGTTTTATTACACTCATTAGACAGTATTGGGGCGGGTTCGGAAATTTGTAATTATTTATGGGATTTTTGAGGTCCAGAGAATTAGTTATTAAAAAGCACAGTATTACAAGAACTACTGGCCAGGGACTCGCACAAGGTGAACCTCCATCTCGTCTTTTATTCAATGTGTCTACAATACATATTTACCATGATAGTATCAGTAATGTTTTCATATCTCAATATGCTGACAATTTTGTGTTATATGGGTCATACAAATCTATATCGGAAGGAAACTTTAGCTTACAGTCCGCGCTGGATAAAACATGTAAATTGATAGAAGATCTGGGTTTAGAGGTTTCTGAACGTAAAACAAAGGTTTGTTTATTTAAAAGGGGATTTAGTAGGCAGGACATAACAATTACTCTCAAAGGTGCGAGGTTACAGTTAGTAGATAGTCTTAAGTATTTAGGCATTTGGTTTGATAGCTCTCTCAGGTGGGGTAAACATATAAACGAAATAACTCATAAAACTTTAAGATATATAAACATAATGAAGGTACTAGCTGGTTCAGACTGGGGTTTGCATCCAGTCTACTTAAGAAGGTTGTATATGTCGGTCACTCGAAGTCGTCTGGATTATGGTTGTTTTCTGTTTGACTCTAGGGTTAAAAGCCATCTGTATAAGCTATAACTTAGTGTTGTATTGTATTAGGACGACATTTTCATATTATTTGTGTAAAAAGTCCTTTAATAAAGATAAAACAAAAATATTCATTGAATTTATGCCTCAGTATATTATGTAATTTTTGGAAAACAACGGTTAATACAAATAGTATATGTCAAAAAACGTGTATTGGAAAGTTCTTATGAAGGTTAATAACCGTGTAGTCGTATCTCTTGTTTTACGTATCGCTCAAATTCACATCGTAATTAATATCTACTCTTACCTGCTGCGTAGCCGACCAAGAGGACAATGGTGACACTGGCGACGATATTCAGACACCCTGTAACACGAAAAAGTTGTTAGGTTAGGTTGGTGTTGTGTGGTTAGGTTAGAACATACAGACGAGACAATATATTTTAGATAAACAAAAAATTCGTAAAGAAAGTAATAATACAATATTAGATACATATGTATTGAACATCGTATTTTTTGCAAAAGGTTAATAAACAAGGGGTTTAGAAATTTACAATAGCACTCAATCCTCCGTGGATTGAGTGTTATTGTTAATTTCTATTGTATTCTATTAGATATTGTGTCTTTCTCTCTATTTGCGAGTTCATAAAAAAGCAAGGAAGGAAATTGAAATAGTTACTAACTATTATAAAACATATCTTCGTGATCTTGAATGGTGCATTCATGATCTATTTTTTTTTACCTTGGTAGGTATATTATCTATACAAATAAATAAAATTGAAGTGTCTGTTTGTAATATTGAAATAACCGATTTTTACTACATGTATATGAATGTATATACGGTACATACTCCAAAATAACATTTTTTACAATTTTTGTATATCTGTTTGTTCCGGCTAATCTCTGAAATGGCTGGACCGATTTTGACGGGATCTTTATTGGCAGGTAGCCGATATAATAAGGAGTAACTTAGGCTTCTTTTATTTTAGATTTTATTTTTGATAAAATAGTATTATATATATTGATGGTACGCCGTCCTGGAGACCGCAGTTTAAAGAAGTTAGTCGGAAAATGTTTTGGGCCTTCCCTGGGTCCCTTAGACGTCTACGTAACTTTTTGCCGACCACCAGGATTGGTGGCATAATTAGTTACGTTAAGGAAAATTAAAATTTTATTCATATTTTTAATGAATAGCGATTAGATTCTTTCTTTTCATTTAAAGCACGACATGTTAAATTTCTTAGTGAGCTTGAAGAGTCATGTCATGTCGTCATGAAATCCCACGAACTGTGGGCATGTTAGAAAATGGTGCCATTCAATGCGTCGTTGCTGAGACCCAAGACACCAGCCATAAGGCGATTAGCACACTGCCCCGCATGATGCAGCGTAGTGCGTGAGTGCGTGTTCTAACGTTGCTTGTAAGTATATCCGTTTGTATAGAAAACACGCACAGTCCAACACACTGAAACTTAGAGCTAGAACACGCACTCACGCACTACGCCGCATCATGTGGGGCAGCGTGCCAATCGCCTAACACGTGATATCATGGTGTGGGGATGTGGCTAAAAGGCACACGGGAACTTTTTAGGATGCAGAGTCAGAGTCGATTTCTCCATATAGAGAGAGAAGAGAGCTATCGACCACATTTCGAAGAACTAGGGATCCTCACTGTACCCAGCCTCTACATATTGGTATAGTTAAGTACTTTAAAAAAATATTCATACCAATATGAAACATATAAGCTTAGCAAGGGCAAAAACGCGTAGAAAAGATTTTGCCAGCAAATTCAAGGCTCTATTTCATGTTGCTAAACATAGTCCTCATTATCAGGCTGTTAAAATTTTTTAAAAGTTACCGATTGAGTTCAAGGGATTGCTGTACACAAGTTCATTTAAACAACAACTTAAGACACTCCTATTGAAAAGATGTCTCTATTCTATAGACGATTTATAAATCAATATGTTATTAATTAAATAATTTATTAATAATAACTATTATTATATAATTCATTAATGTTATTTGGATTTTTTATAATTAATAATTAATAGTTTTCATCATAAATGTCTATTCATGTTCATTTACTTATTTTAAATTTATTGTACTGTTTTTTAATTTGTATTGTCTTTATGTTTCATGTTTATATAATATTCACACACAATTTAAATTGTTCTTGAATAAACGGAATTGAATTGATTTGAATATACCAGAAGACAAACCGATATCACAGTGATGCAGAAAGACTCTAGTGCCTCTAGCACGAGTTCCTGCAGTTTACTTACTCGATGACACGTACAGTTTCCTCCCATACATTGAGCACCAGCGCCTCTCGCTCTAAATTTTAAGAACTAAAACTCAGGTGCTCAATGTATGGGACGAAACTGTACGTGTGATCGAGTAAGTGAACTGCAGGAACTCGTGCTAGAGGCACAGGAGGACCGCGAACAGTTGCATGAATTTGGTGTACAATAAAGATTTACCTACTAACTTTGCATAAGTAATGGAATCAGGCGTTACTTTTCGGATATCAATAACATTCAAAATATAAAATAAATAAATAAAAAAGGTTTTTATTCCCGTAGACTTTAAAAAGCGCTTGTAAATAGTCAGAACAGGTTTGCAGTAATATAATTAAGTATACATAATTATTTCTAGTTACATAGATATTTAAGTACACGGATTTTATGAAAACATTTATAAAATTTATTTTTTAATAGCCATGATATTTAGCTAGCTTGTATTAAGTTATTGTCAAAGAGATTATGTTTAAGTTCAATTATAGAAATTTATAGTTTTAACATGTAGTGTTTAATTATTTTATTATAATAATACAAGTATTTAACTTAACTTAATAACAAAGAACCTAAATAAACTTATGAATATACATAAATACCTACATTAGAAAGAAAAACTAAATCTACGAAAAAGTTAATTATATACATAAATAAATTAGAACTAACTACAGATGGCGCCGTAGTATTCCTCCGAATCGAGGCCATGAGAAAATGTGCCCAGAAGACTGACTGCATTACCACGTTGTATTGCTAAACTAATTCTTTGGCCAAAGAAAAAGCCCTCTGGTAAAGGGAAGCGCCTGAAAGTTTTCCTAAATGGCATGGTGGGCTATGGTCTACCTAGCTAGGCGTGCCGGATTCATTACGATATTTTCCTTTGCCGTTTTAAAGTACGAGGTAATTTTATAATTGGTATCTGGCACAAAAAGTATAACAGGACCGCCTCAATAGTGTTAATTCCAATACAATTAGCGAAATTAACACTACATATTAACACTACATGTTAAAACTATAAATTTCGATAATTGAACTTAAACATAATCTTCATCGTTTGAGGAGGCCTTCACCCAGCAGAGAGACATTAATAGGCTGAATTATTATTATTATTAAAACAGGTGCTCATAGCCAGATGCTCTCACCGTTGCGCAAGTGACCTGCGAGGTCAAGCAACTAGGCTCTCGGTCAGTCCATAGCTAGGTGAGCACCAAATTGGTTTAATTTCTGAGCGTCTCTGTGTTTCGGACGGCATGTTAAGCTATCAGTCCCGGTTGTAGCCATTAGGCAACAGTCGTTAAGCCATGTCAGAGGCCTACTGGGCGGCTTGAACAACTCTGACACTAGGGTAACCACTGCCCATACGATAAGTAAGCATTAAAACAATCAGAGGTGCCAGATGCAGTACAATCTAACTTTTAGACGTTCAGAGTTTAAATATTGAATAGGTCTTATTAAAACTCAAGTAAAAATTACTCACCCATTTCGCAAACAATAGTTTAATTAATCACTAAGTTGTAACACTTTCGTCCACTCTTGTATATAATTGTGGTCTGAATAAAAACCACTGTTCTCCTGTTTACGAGTTTATTGCAAACAAATGTACTCATGGAGGTCACCTATCTCACTACATGTAGGTACAAACACCGTGCAACATAAATAGAGCGGAATATCAATATATCATACTAGCTGTGCCCCGCGGTTTTACCAGCGTTAAACTTGATAAATTACTACAGTCTATGTGTTATTCGGATATAATAATATAAGCTATATGATTTGATTTGATCACTACAAAGTATTGACAAAATCAGTTGGGTAGTTATTGCGTGAAAGAGTGACATACATCCATACTCACAACCTTTTGCATTTATTGTACTAGATGTGCCCCGCGTTTTTACCCGCGTTACTTATAAATTACTAACGTAACTTTATAAATGATAGCCTATGCGTTAATCCAGGGTGTCAGCTAACTCCACACCATATTTTATTAAAATCGCTCCAGCCGTTTTGGCGTGATGAAGTAACAAACATACACACTCACACAGTCACTCACTCACAAACTTTCGCCTATTAGTGTGATTAGTAGAATACAGCGATGTATGCATGGGTATTGGTAGTTGTTCAGTAATGTCCTTACTGATCAGTGAGTCTTTGAACAGACTCCGGACTCAGGTTGGTCGAAGTAAGTTAAACTTGCTTAGGTGGGGATTTGTAAATGGTTCTAGCATGGAGTCCAAGTGTGGTCCTCTCCCTCAGACTATGGTAGACTTGTTACCATGTCGTGCATGTCTTAATTCCAGCACGTTACCAGAACTAATCGCAGAATTCTAGGCTGACTTAATTTAGATTGCCATCGAAAAGATAAAGGTCAGCTTAGTTTTTTTTAAGTAAACAATTATTATATTATTTCTTATTTATAGTTTATTCACAAACACGGAACGGTTGGTCATAACATATCTAATCTTAGTAAAAATCTGTATTTCACCAAAAAACTGAGTCTCGTCCTTTTTCTTGATTTTTTATGGGGCATCTACAAAAATACGATTATTCCAAAAGTATCTAATACCCAAACTCTATAATTCGTCAGTTGCGTAGGGGAAGTAATTGTCTCAGACTATTTCTGCTACACATTGTAAACTTATTAGCTTATATTAGTCATTATTACACAACTGTCTGAAGTCTGATTCATACCCAGTAGGTACTGGCCCGTTGTGGTTGATTCAAAGTAGAGCATGGGAAGTTACAACAAATTACCTACAAATTGTATTTTTATTTTGCGCAAACCTAAAATGAATTTATATTTTTATAAACAACGATTCAGATTGATTTGTACACATTTTATATATTGTGGACACGGGTCTTATTTATCACAGGATTTAAGGCAAATCATTACCAGCTCGGGTTTCGGTATCTACCCATAGGAGACCATCCGAGGGTAGATATCGAAACCGGAGCTTCACGGAGACGACGCTGCCGAGCCACACGAGTCGACCCGTGACTACGGCTGGTGCAATCCATGCCGAAACGTTGGGTAACCTAAAGTTAATTTGCCTTAAATATGTTACCGCGATTGAGACCCGTGTCCACAGTAGAGTATGTCAGGACTTCAATGTATCCATGCGACTGAACTAGGTGCTTGTAGAACCAGACCCATGGGATGTTATGTTTAAGTCGTATTATTTTAATTTAATTTATTATTACGGTCCAACTCGAATATCTGATGTTGGCAAAAAGACCGCCAGGCTGACGTGGGAGCAGGCTGTACATGCTTCACGTATGCATCCAGACAGATTGGAGCAGATTACAACACAATTGGGTAAAATTGGGTTCCACAAAATGGCGGACGTCGACGTGGTAGACCCAAAGTGCCCAAACGGAGATCGCGTGATTACCTGAACTCGTTTTGTAAAAATGGGCCTGAAATTGCGAAAGACAGGGAAACCAAGAAAAACCGGCACCGCGGCTGAGGCTGGCCGGCCAAACTACAGCAAGTCGAAGGTGCGGTAGTGAGCGGTAAAACCATTTGCGACGTTAAGCCGTGCCGGAGCCGTGACGGAGAAGCAATGCTTGCTGCATGCCTGCTTGCATGATGCATGCCAGCTTGCATGCTGCATGCCTGCTTGATGCCTGCTTGCATGCTGCATGCCTGCTTGCATGCTGCATGCCTGTCTGCATGTTGCATGCCTGCCTGCTTGCATTTTGCATGCAGTCACCGAGTGCCAGATCCCCTCTAACAATTTGGGTTAGGTTAGGTTAGAATTGTGACCAGGCAAACAAAATATTTTTATTCGAAACAAAATATTTTTGTTCAAAAGTAAACAATTATAGTTTTAAATGAGAATCATTACACTCTAAATAAAATTACTCCATAATATAGAAATTTCGGAATTGTGTTAATCGTTATTTTATTAATCAAAATTCGTATTGTTTAGAATTATCATCAAGTCAGACTTTTTGTTATTCGATCCATTGAAGCTCGGTATTTTGAGAATAGTAATTATAAACGTAATATTGAAAATAAGGAATTATAAGAGTAGGAGTGAAGATAAATTCGGAATTTCGAACCATTAGAAATTATGAATATCGGTATTTTGAAATTCGTATTTGTGACTGACGGAATAAAGTTTTTCGTATTTATATAGTGTACCCCCTTCTGGTGTTCAAAACTCTAACGTATTATTCGTTAGCTACGCCTGCCGTTAAGTGTAACTGATTATGCGCATATAATCTTTTTATTGTTAGATTAAGCGCCTTTTACTTGAAACGAAAATAATAAACATTGATGATTAGAGTAACGCTTTGCATTGCTAATAATGCTATAAAATTCAAAATTAATAAAATGGTAAAATTAATATTAAGTTAATAAATTGGGAGGTATTATCAATATGATATGATCTTTGACATGCATTTATGCTTTATTTTTAGAATGCCAAGAGGCCTAAATCAAAATTAACTGGAGAGGAGAGAATGGAGAGGAAAAGATTGACCGAACAAAAGCGACGTCAAAAATTAAGAAACGAGTTTAGTTTCTTCATTTTTTGTCGTCGCTTGACGTATGACGAGAGGAGTATCTAAATAAATGATCGCTTTAACTCTATTCTTTTTTTGATTTTCATGCCAAGGGAACGAAAGAATCAACCAGGGTTGATTCTTTCATTCCCTTGGCACAGTTATTTTATTGCCGTGGACGCTTGTTTCATTGCCATGCACGCATGTTTCATCGCCGTGGCTAATCATTTTTAATCTTGTATATCAAGTTTTTTATCTTGTATTCATTATCAAAAACTTTGATAAACGCGAATTATATTTTTAATAAAACTTAATATAAACATATCCACGGCAATGAATATTTTAATGGACCTGTTGAAATTCACCGCTATACAAACAAACGCTTCTGTACATATTAACTAAATATGCTTTGAAAAACGATAATGAGTCAGTAATATGCCACAAAACTGCACAATCACCATGACTCCGTAGTTTGCTGCCCCATGCATAAACCTACATATACGAGTCTCTATTTTCATGGACGATGCCCTCTCTGTGATCCTAAAACTACAATCATAAATAGCATCCCCGTCTCCTAGTTAACGTATAGTCGATATCAAACTTCTTGCGAGTTCAGTATTTCCTTGGCCTTAGTAAATATCGCGCGGCTCGACCGCAGCACTAACACGCGATTCCGCCATTCCAGTTTTCGTGTTATTATTTTTAATTATTTTTATTTTACTAAATTAATGAGTGGTGTGAGCCATAAGTAATATTAAAATGATTTATGACATATTAAACTACTTACTTTTTAACTATTTTGTATACAATAACTGATAAACACAAGTGTGTAATTACAATTGTAGAGTTTAAATACTACTACGTACAATTGGTTTTAAACTGTAATATTTTTTAGTTATGGAAACGAACACATACCTATTTATTAAACAAATAAAAATCTGCTGTTTAATAAGCAGAGTACCTATTGAATGTGTAGAAAAATATGTGAGGTGTTAAAAATTTAAGGACAGCATTTATTTCACATGGATTACCGGCGAATATTATGTCCAAAATAGTTATGTCCTGTGCATCCGTTCCATCCGTTCCGGTTTCCCCGGATTTGTCCCAGTTTAGATAAATATTATAATGTAATAATCATTTGCACTCACCGGTCATCGGCAAGGTAAAACACCAAGGCACGCGGTCAGTATATGGCTGGGTGACCTGTACACTGGTTTGATTTCTAAGCGTCTCCCTGCTTTGAAGGGCACGTTATGTTTTCGGTCCTGGTTGTAATGGATGGCGGTCCTTGAAATCATTAGACAACTGTCGTTAAGTCAGAATCCTACTGGGTGGCCTGAACAACTCTGCCACCAGTGTAACCACTGCCCATACGACAAAAAATATCATCATGATCATAATTTTGGGTGTCAACTGCTACCGCGTCCGTAGGTTTAACTTCTAGAAACCTACACGTGGCTTTTGTGTAGAGCTAAAGGGTAACAATATTTAAGAGAGGTAGAGCACTGGTCAGGCACAGACAGACACAGATGACTCAGGGTCACTCAAAGAGTAATGGAGAGCGCCAGGCTCGAAGTTTTCCTGCGAGATCGAATCCTAAATGTCGAAAACCACAGGCGAAACGTAAGTGGAAGTCAAGGCTAGGCTAGGCGTTGGCAATAACTTTTTTTGTCGTCAACGTTCAGTGTTAGTCAAAAGCGTTGAAGCAATACTCCAGGACTTGTCTGAGTCTTACCCTAAGAGCCTTTTAACTGTGGGTCACTGTTGCACGCACTTCCTGACCTGCAGGACTGGCCATGTTAGGGGACTGGCCTATAAATAATAATAATATCTAGGAACAATGTCACACAGATCATCCTAGCCCCAAACTAAGCAAAGCTTGTACTAATGGTACCAGGCGACGACATACATACTTATATAGAGAAATAAATACTTAAATACATAGAAAACATCCATGACTCAGTAACAAATATTCGTGCTCATCACACAAATATTTGCATTTACCGCGATTCGAACCCAGGACCACCAGTTTCGTAGGCAGGAGCACTACCAACTAGGCTACGGTGACCTATCAAAAGACAATGAACAAAAAATTGTGGTCAGCACACAAAAAATTGTCCTGGGCTGGGAACCCACGAACTTGCCTTGGCAGGGTCAGTTATCAGTAAACAATGGGCCAGACGTAACTTATTAATATAGGTATTAAAGTAATTGGTTGGTTATGTCTTTTTTTTTTTTGATAAGTTAGGGGGAATGCCTTCGCATGCCACCCGCAAAAAGTGTCTGCGGGTGGGTATGTCGGACTTGCACCGACTAAACCTACTTGCCGTGGACTTCTCTTGGCGCGTGATGGGGGAGTCCCGGGAACGCAGGTATGCTGCTCCGGTACTGGTTGGTTACGTCTGTGTTGAAATTCTCTCCAAATAAACTTAGGCGGAATATTCTAAGAGATTACATCAATTTTTCATACCCCTTGTCTAATTTAAAAAGTTTAGTACTTCTTCAACATAACTACAGCTCATAACTTAGGTGCATGTAAGTCCAACTGACGAAGTAATTATATACCAACTATAGCATAGAATCGATATCTGCTGATTAATTCACTAGGTACTACCACATATATCGCTACATTTTACAGATGGATCGGGTAATTGAACTAATGCACCTGAATTCAGGGCCGCGTGTTTTCAAAATTACGAGCGTCAGTTTTTAGGGTTCCGTAGCCTAATGGCAAAAAACGGAACCCTTATAGATTCGTCATGTCTGTCTGTCTGTCCGTCCGTATGTCACAGCCACTTTTTTCCGAAACTATAAGAGCTGTGCTGCTGAATCTTGGTAAGTAGGTGTATTCTGTGAACCTCATAAAGATTTTTACACAAAAATAGAAAAAGAACAATAATTTTGAGGGGTCGCCATACATAGAATTGAAACTCAAATTTTTTTTTTGTTCGTACTCATACATGTGGGGTATCTATGGATAGGTCTTCAAAAACCATATTGAGGTTTCTAATATCATTTTTGGCTAAAGCGAATAGTTTGTGCGAGAAACACTTCCCAAGTGGTAAAATGAGTGTCCCCCCTGTAACTTCTAAAATAAGAGAATAACAAAACTAAAAAAATTATATGATGTACATTACCATAGAAACTAACAATTGGTTTGAACGAGATCTAGGAAGTAGTTTTTTTTTAATACGTTGTAAACCGCAAGTTGCTTTCATTTAATCAACTGAAATACTTGCTGCTACGGAGCCCTTCATGTGCGAGTCCGACTCGCACTTGGCCGATTTTTCTTACTTTTATTATCATAATATCAGGAAAGATAATGAAATATAATGAGGATCTAGTAATCAATAATTATTAATTTATGAAATCCCCTTCTCCTCTCTTCCAATTTGCTGTGCCCGACAGGGTCCACCATGAACTAATACATTTTATAATCTAACACCTAAATATACATTGTGGAATGCAATAAATATATTAAGTATAAAGACAGCTGAACAAAAGCGTCCACCAAGAATCATCTTAGGGGGGAAATGACATAATAGCCACGCTTGGCAGACGTGTTGGCGATCGCAGTAAGATGATCGTTATCAGAAGGAAGCTGTTGCCCGTACTCCGGGAGTTATTCCCTCAGGAATATTTACCAGACACTATTCTACGCCCCCCACGGGATGAGGTGGGGTGATGATAGGCAAAACCTAATATATGACTTAATTCATGAAGTGCCCTCTTTTGCCAACAATTTTGACAGAGTGGGGTAGCTAACTATATGTGCTGGCGTCTGTAAAAGCCGATTTGAAGGCCTCTAACTTGGCTGAACGACTGTTGTCTAATGATTACCACTTGGACGCACCGTTTAACGTGTCCTTCGAGGCGCGGAGATGCTCAGAAATTAAAACACATTGGCGGTCATAATCTATGGACTGACCTTGATGGATAGAGCGCCTATTTTTCTTTATGAGGAGCTGGTTTCAGTTTTAGCTTCCCGATCCACAAGTATACAAAAACATTGTCCGTTTTGTGCAGATTAGATAGTCAATGATAGTCAAATAAAGTTTAATGTTTTATGCTATATTACTTTTACAAATCTACTAGTAATATAGGTATTACTTAGGTACGATACTATACTTATATACTACATTACTATACTATATTACTTTTACAAATCTACTATAAAATTACATTATTTTTATTTGTATGGTGTACTTTCACTTTTATTATATGTAAAATATTTGTATATCAAGATATGTGGATATGCTAAACAATTAATTCAGTGGACAGACACTAGAAAAACTGCATAAATGGAGTTTTAAAATCGACAAAAAATTGTAATGATAAATACCAAATCTGCCATTGATGTGTACGATTAGTAAAATACAAGAGGTTCCAAAATGAATGGTGATATTGCTGACGGAGAAGTTCGGTGTCCACTATGGGAGCGTTTGGGGTGTGCGCGAGGTGTCTGCGCAAGATTGTGTCGCCGGCGCACGCGCTCAAGAGTAGCCCCCGAACACAACACTAATGGAAAGAACAGGTCAGTTGTTCCACTTCTTACTAATCTTATTTTGAGAACTCACTGAGGTAAACCTATGCATGCGGTCAGTCCCTAGAGAGTGCATCCATGAGAGTGCACTCTATATTATACTCTATATAACTTGTCCTTTTTTTACGTGGTGGAAGTGAAAATGCATGTCATGTAGGGCTCGATCCACTAAAACCACAACGGTAGCCAGCCTCACAGTGCTTGTAGCGGGGGCTCTGGTTACTCGTGAACTGCAGCCTCTGCGAGAATCTCACCCGGGGAGGGGAGGTGGCATGAATGCCTCCCCCTCTCCCCAGCACGCACAAGCGTGTTTAGGCAACCTGAGCTACAGCAGGTTACCTCTTACCGGGACCATTTATACAAGACGAGTGGAGTTCCCCTCCTTCAAACGCAGCGATCCCAGGGGCGTCGCCCAGCCGGGGAGAATCCAGGCGGTCGCCGCATACTCTCTCGCGCTGGGATTAGCTCCCAGCGCCGGACTATTACTTGTCCTGTGTTGACTAGTCTCGGTTTCAATATTCTTATTATCTGTACTTTGAATACTGGATAAGATGCCTCGTTGGTCTAGCGGTAGCGTGTTCACCCGCAGAGAACGAGGTCCTAGTCTAACCCGGGTCGGGCCAAAAAGTGATATTGGGACTTTTCTGCATAAAAAAAAAATTCCCAGCGTCAGCCCGAAGTCTGGGAGTTGGCGGTATTACACCCCCGTGCCTCGGAGAGCACGTAAAGCCGTCGGTCCTGTACCTTACGTCTTTCCGGTCGTGTCGCTAGTCGTCCCATCGGATCATGAGAGTGATGGAATAGAAAGTGCCCCTGTGTTTGCGCACACACTTGAACACTATAATTATATGTCCCGCGCAGATGGCTAATCTCCATTGAGAATGGCCGCCGTGGCCGAAATTCGGCCGGGAAGACATCAATCAATGGATAAGAAGGGGTGGTGATATTGTTTGCCGTCAGCCACACAGCAATAAACAGAAGTATTTACTGAACCCCATTTACAGCATTTAATAGTCATGCAATGCCTGTGTGACTAATGCAGCAACTTCAGCCTTTAGTTTATGAAGCACCTTGACTTCTTCGATGTGATGTGTTAATTAATATGTGCTACATCTATAACTTTGTTAGTGTTTGTATTAATAATATTAATATGAAGAATTATAAGGCTTTATATCGTTAGTTTTAGCCGAATGGCTTAAAATTTAAATACTTGCGTTGCTTAAAATTTGTGATTCAATTTAACCCTAGAAAGATAACCTTATTTTACCATACAGTAAAGATAACCTACGTCGGTTCGACGTGTGAATTTTTGGATAGCTCT
This sequence comes from Pseudoips prasinana, assembly GCA_951640165.1. NCBI lineage: Eukaryota > Metazoa > Arthropoda > Insecta > Lepidoptera > Nolidae > Pseudoips > Pseudoips prasinana. The sequence goes on from OX621254.1 coordinate 16,927,881, forward strand.
AATTTCAAGTTTTGTATGTAATAAGTGCTATCATGTATTTAATTAACTTATGTGTATACAGAATTAATGAAAAACATTGATATTTAATTATGTGTTTATTACAAAAACTTGAAAAAGTAAACGCGGTAATTCTTACCTTAAAAAAACTTAAACATTACAATCTCTCTATATCAGTCTTATAATTTGAGGAACAAACTTATAAAAATCAACAAATTGTACTCTTAACAATATAAGGAACTCTAAAAAATAACATTTATTATCCATTTTGGCCTAAAAGGCAGTTAGGGTAGGCACTAGACTTATGCTCTCCACAAATAGGATTTTTGCAGTTGTTGCACATTGTCTTTGTCATCCTTCTAATCATCGGTGGTCAAATGATTGTCTTTCATGGCAGCTGTCAGTGTCAAAATACCTAAAAGAGCACGGATTACATCGCAATTAGTAGTTTTGAAGGTTGCTTTTGCACCAGGTCTCAGTATTTTCAATTGGATTTCAGCGTTGGTCCATTTCGTTATATCCTCCACAATATCATCAGTAATAAAAATATTGAAGCATTCTATCGGTTCATAAAGGCATTTATTCATCCGTGTAGGGCCTCTTGATGTCCGTAAAATATTACAGGAAGATACTCTGTTAGAAGTTCTTCCCTTAGTCGCCGTCCAGCGATGACCATCTTTACCTCTGAGGCTTTGTCGCTGAGGTACGACAATATAATTCGGTACACTGTGCGGAGAGCTCGGAGGTTCAGGGTCGTTTTCAGTGTTATCAATGTTTGGCAAATGTGGAGGACTCACCTCGCAATCCTCGACATCACTTTGAACTTCGTCCTGCAATAAGTTATCTTCGCATTCACTGTCCGACGCCAGAGGCTCTTCATCACTCGTTTCTAATAATAATCTATATATTTCAGCGTCATCCCCTCGTTTATATGACACCATAATGCTATTTTATCATAGACTGAAACCAATAAAAAAAAAAAATAGAAGTACATTTATCATAACTTAAATCATAAAAAAACAAACCGTCCCGTTAAACCAAAAAGTTACACTAAAGATAACCATACGTCACTGCGACGTATGGTAGGTAAATATAAGCGAAAGTATTGTACTTACCTGGCTGACACGGGCGTCCTCGGCTAGCTCCGCGCGCCAACTGAGATGGCGGGAACGGCGAGTGCAGTGCCACGAAGTACAATCGAGTTATAACGAGTATTCAAAATCGCACACGTCGATTCGACGTAGGTTATCTTTCTAGGGTTAAATAATGGAATGTATTGGAACAAAAATTAAAATGAATTGAAGTGGCTTCTTTAAATTAAGTTTGACATACAAAATAGCTAACTATTTATTTATATTATACTTAATAAAATTAAAATAATATGGCTATCGGTATTCTCTAAGAAGGTTGACATTCAAATTATCATTGGTAATGAATAGAAATTCATTAGATAGTTCGTATTTATAAAATCATTAATATTTCATTTTCGACGTCACGTACAGGATGTTTACTCTTAAAATATTTATGACTTCATATGTTACGAAAGACAAACATTCTCCCACGTATGCTAAGATTGTGGAATGACTTTTCTGCGCGGTTCTCAAGAGAGATTACATAATGGGAGCCATAAAAAAGGGGTATCAAAGTTGTTAAAGGGTCGGGCAAAGTGCAATATTACGGGAGGCCTTTATCTAGTACATGATTTTTAATGTGAAATATAAAGTAATTCATGTAAAATACATGATTTTTTAAAAAAGAACGAAAACAAAAAGCAAAAGAAGACGAAAAAAGCAAGCCCTGAGTTTCTTTGTGGCTTTCTTCTCCGGGTCGTCCACCTAGGTAGCTAGAGAAAGCCGCAGGTTAGCTAGGGTAGGCTCCTCAGCGGCGAGGATCGCTTTGGCCCTTTAACACGTCATCGGTGATCCCGTGCAACTGATCACACCCTCTCTGAGAATTCTGTCCTTTTGCTTCAGCGGCCCCCTGAGCTGTGGCCCGAACCCCAAAAGGGTGGCCTCGGGTATTAAACGTTTAATTTAAGCTACTGGTTAAGAGCCTTCTGCGCTAGCCAAATGCTCATTACCTTCAATTCTTTAATTTTAATATTGTACAACTAAATTTCAAAATAATAGATTATTTTTTTTAGACTAATTATTTTTTTGTAATTTTTATACTGTATTCGACTATGTTTATGTACTGCACTGTGAACTTGACAAGTACAAGTGTATGTTAATACCCAAGTGCTGAATAAATTTCATTATTTCATTAGTAGTGGACGCCTTATCAGCCGAAAGACGTCTACTGCTGGACACAGGCCTACTCCAAAAATCTCTCGAACTGTTCAGCAAACTTGCGCTGCCCGCCTTTTACGTTCGTTGGTCAACCTTGTGGGGGAACTGCCCACGCGGCTTATTCCGGTTCGTTGTAGTCACTCGTGAACTTTTCTGCCCCAGCGGGTGTCGATCCTACGAGTTATGTGCCACTGCCATTTCAGTTTGGTGATTCTTCGGGCAATGTTTCGGCTTCGGGTTACTTCGATTTCTGCTACCCGTCCTCCGGTAGATATTCGAGTCGACTTCTATAATCCCCTCGGGATGAGATGAGGTATTCTCATATTCGCCGATATCACCACACAGCAAGTTAGCATAGGGCTCGGATATTCATACCCGCACCACACGGTATTTCTATTGTTTATTTCCATTACTCCTTTATAATTGTTATAGTTACTTTCCATATAAATCTTATCGAATTCCTACAGCGCCCTAAAGTAGTAATTAATTTTGATTCGTATACATAGGTATACGATTTATTACAATTGCTTTACGAATGACTTTCGTAACATAATTTACTCATAAAAGCTTCTACACACGCACAAATTACTTAAATCTTAATTATGGGGGTTATTTTAGTTGCATTTTGGTGTTATATTTTACTTGAAACAAAGAGGTTGTTGCTATTTGTAGACGTAAACGAATATACTATTCCATCTCATCTCGTGGGGGCGTAAAAGTAGTCCCGACCCACTCAAGAACTGAAACGAACCGGTAAGTCACTAAAATCCCTGTTAAACTTTTATCATATCAGCCAAATTACGTCCACAGCTGGACAAAAGCCTCCCCAAAGTATGGGTGGATATGCAGTAATCGCCACGCTTGGCAGACGGGTTGGCAATCCCAGTTTGATGGTCATAGTTCACAGAAAGTCACTGCTGTCCGTTCTCTGGTAGGTATTCCCTCGGGAAGATTTTTACGCCCCCCCACGGGATGAGAACTTTACCATTCACTAAAACATTAGACAAGGTAAGTCTAATGTTTTAGTGAATGATAAAGTTTAAACAAATATTAAACAAAGTTAAACATATAGAAATGTATTAAAATTCAAAATTTTTTCATCGATCTAGAAATACTACCAACGCCTATAAGTTCAAGAGATCTTAGTATTTAACACTTAATGTTCTCCTTACGATAACGACGTAAAATAAAATATTAACAATACCATTGTCGACTCAGGTATCAATGTGCCGATTAGTCTTTAATGCTCTGAGGTGCCGATAGTCGTTTTTGCCAATGGCGTAATAAGCAAAGTCTCGAAAAACACCAAAGAGGCGTATGTTAAGTGGTTGGATCGAGAACCAAATCCAAAAATAATAATAATAATAATAATAACTGAGAAAAAAAAACAAAAAGAAAATAATAATAATATATAATAATAAAAAGCATTGCTTTTGGACACGGTTTGCATTGTCAGGAGGTTCCTATCTCTAGAGCCGTAACCTGCGGTGGCATAAACCCTGTTCCTGCTGTCGGTTGCAGATTCTATTTTTTTTTTTATATATATTTGTTATTTTATATTTGAAAATACACTATAAGAAAACGCACGATAAAGAAATAATACTAATAATCCGGCTAAGAAGCTGATTAAGATTATTGCTCTTTAGAACTCGGAAGTTGTTTAAAAAAAAGTGGACAAATGGCGACTGAAATGAACCACTTAACAAAATTTCAATTATAAATTGATTGAATTATTAGAAGCATTATGGAAGTATTGAAACAAAAAGTCTCTGAAATATCGCGAAAACAGTACCTATTTGCTGTGTCACGCGAAAGTGTCGTGACGAAGCGGCTAAGACCGGATTCCGGATATTGCCTCAGGCTTTGACCCGGTAGTGAGACCCGAGTGCGGTGCAAAAACACCTGCAAGTTGCCTGCCTTTTACGAAAAGAATAATTATAAACGTAAGGATTATTGAAATTTAAGAATTATATAAATAGGAGTAATGATAAATCGGAGTTGCAATATTGGGAATTCTGAACCATTCGGAATTATGGAAATCGGTATTTTGAAATTCGTATTTGTGACTGTCGAAATAAAGTTTTTCGTATTAATGTGTACCCGTGCGGTGACGATACCTGAGTTTCACTGTTTTTCATATATGGACAGTTATATTTTTAAGTATTTTGTATTTTGATATACTACTGCTACTGTTGTTCAGTTTCATAGGCAAATTAAGCTCCTTAGCTTACGTATATAACTTATTTTATAACTTGTATACCTACGTATGTTTATCAGCTATGTGTCTGGTTACCATAGTACAGTCAACAGCAAAAGTAGATGATCAAAGTCGGATATTCAATACTAATTATCATAAATTGCGACAAAATAGTGTGGTGATGAAGAGTATCTAGTTGAAGGTGTGCGTGAGTGTTAAGTGTAAAAAATATTAACTAGTGAAAACTGCCGCCCAATAGCATCATAAACTCAAAATTCAGGTCCGATTTTGATCATCTACTTATGCTGTTGACTGTACATGCTCTGCCTAGTTTGGGATCAAATGGCATGGTATTCCCAAGATATTTACTATTTATTAATTTAAATAATAAATATATTGTTGGTGTGTTCTCACCAACTCTGCAAATACGGCGAAGAAACATATTTTTTTTCCTAAAATACAATATTGCCAGTAAACACTGTATTAATAAAATAAAAGAAGTCTCGTCTTGCTCTAGAAATTTTGAAGTTTGTTAATTTTGATTGACCTGAATAAATCTCTGTTTTTTATTGTATTTTAAACACAACCCTCGCCGCACTAGCGAAATCCTTGTCGCGGGTTACCAACGGTTCCTGCACAAGATAACTAAAGTCCTGTGCGAGAATCGAACCCAGGACACAAAGTGGCGGGTCGACTGTCTTAACCGCTGCCCCACAGGTGTAGTCAAAATTATTTCTATGTTTTGAATGGAATTCCTGATTTAATCATAACACGCAAAGCAACACGTGCGTGTTCCAATTATGTCAAATGATGTAACACGCGAGTCTTGGCATTTTGATAGAATATCTATGGTTATAAATAATTCCAGAAAATATGATATGAATGACATATTATTATTCTGTTCAGCAACCGAGTCAATATCTAATATCATAGAATGACATTGACACTCATAACTTTAATACTACGAGTAGCAGGCATATTCATTTGAATGACCCACATATACGAGTAGTTGCTTATTTTTATCTATTTAACTAGCTGACCCGGCAGACTTCGTACTGCATCAATCGATAAATAACAGACCTAAACTTTTGTTTAAAAATAAAATTTATATGGGGAAAAGAAAAAGATTGTTTCTAGGGATTCCCCGGCAATTATTCGAATTTTTCTCACCTTTTTAACCTTCCCTAGACCTCCACGAACCTTTTAAGACCAAAATAAGATAAATCCATTCAGCCGTTCTCGAGTTTTGGCGAGACTAAAGAGTCTCGCCAAATTTATTGAGAAATTGAACTCAACAGCAATTGATTTTTATATACATAATGTAACGTAATTAACGCACACCCTCAAACACCCCGATTAGAATATTATGTTATAATCATAATATATACATTGAATTTTTAATTTAACATGTATATACATTGTTAGTTACTATATTAGTTTCTTGGAATGAAGTTTTACTTTTCTTTATTTTGTATTGAATGATGGTATTTGAATGAAAACAAATAAAAAACACAATAACAATAAATAATAAAAAGGAAACACCACAGTCAAATCTTAGCCTATACAAATCAGGGCCATACGTAAGCGCTATTAAAATTTACAACGGAGTCCCAAAATACATCAAAGATGAAGAACGGTTCCATCCTTTTGTTAAGAAATTAAAAGAATTCCTAATACATAAAAGCTACTACACACTGCAGGAGTTCTATAATGACAAAAACGAAATCATATAAGTAGGTTAGTGTTGTATATATGTATAGAGTATATAAATAATTTCAAATAATAATGTTATTTTATGTTTTTATATTGACAAGTTATTAATTAAATACTACATATTATATCATAATTAAAAATATAATACAATAGATATTGTTATAATGTTTTGACATACCTACCAATACGTGAAAATTGCATGCTGAATTTAATTGTTATTAATTATTTAATGTTGCCGTGCCGTAACAGGGTATCATGTTGAAACTTTTAATATGTAAGACCTATGTACACATCATTGCAATAAATATTGGATTGAATTGAAAAGATTGCACTAAGGTTCTAATTTCAATAGAAATCTAGGGAGAGAAACTAATCAGAATAAGAGCATATCGTGTGTAGATGCTGTGTTGTGTAGATTTTTGTAGTGAGTCTGTGTGCTTTGTGTCCATAAATTGCATTTGTGTAAAGTCTCCCGTGATACAGACTAAATCTAACCCACCGTGGACTTCTCTTGGCGCCTGATGCCCTCCCCTATTGCCAACCCCTGTCAGTCCGGCACAGCGACTGCGCCACAAACAGATCGCTGTCTTCCCGGAGCTGCTTGCAAGTGCTTGCAGTTGCGGCAGTCCACTTAATTCTCATACTGCCCCGAGGAGAGTTGGACTACCACGCTGTATAATATTGAATTGATATGCAAATATCTTGATTTTGACACTGGGAAATACTCTAATCGAATGAGACCATATCTAAGGAGAAAATTATAACGCTGTACTGAGACATGAATTTTGCTATGTTAGCTACGTAAGTGCTCTGATGCTTACCTACTTCAGAACGCATATATTTTAAAAATCAAGTTAGAATGTCGTCGTGTTCTCAAGATCTACGAAATATAACTTACACATAACTACTTGTCTTAATATTGGCGTCAACAACAATATTGTAGTTTGTCCCTTTCCCACGACATGTAACGACTTGTTCACACGTAGTTCGTCGTTTCATAATTTTTTTTAAATTATTTTTTAAAAACAATAAATTATGTATTTAAAAAACATATAACTGACGGCAACTTTTCTTTACTTATAACAAAAGATAACAAATGTATAATATTATATATTAAATTAAAACAACTACCTATTAATTTAATATTAAACACATAGAGTACATTTCCAGAGTATAATTAAAACCCCGCAACAATAAAAATCCAACACTACGCTAAATTTATGAAAAATACATACCTACATTAATAGCTGCGTACTCTCGCTGCGCTGATTATATGACCCTTATAGCATATCTAATTACCCATCAGGAATAGATAAAGAAAGAAAGAAAGACATTTTAATAATAATAATCTTTTTTAGAACACATAAGATACAATCAGTCAGCGATGGGCTCTGAAAAACAGTTAACATATTATTCGTTAAAAAAGAGAATTACGCAGAAATCAATTCAGATAGCACACAACGAAACATTTTAATTACCATTTGCATCTCAGTAGCCAGTTTCGTTGTTCAAAAAGAGATTATTATTATAAAAATGTATCACTTTCTTTCTTTCTTTATCTATTCCACGTGTATCTACTATTAACTATTATTATACCATTGGCCCTTGTCGCGGCCCTGGCCGCCAACGGCAAGGACCAATGGTAGTACGGCGGTGTAGGTGGTAGGGTGCCTGGGGTTCATACTGTTACCGGCATATTTATTATATTTAAATTGTAAATTAAGAAGTAAATATAATAGTTCAAATGGTGCTGCAATTGATAGCAGCAGGCATTAGTCAGAGACTAATAAGCCCAATTTAAAAAAAATATCTAACTCCGTCAATATACTCAGATTTGAACATAATAAAACAGAAAAAGAAATTATTATTATTTAAAAATTGCTTAAAATTAGCTTTTAAACTACTTATTATTCATAACTTGGACGCAATAGATACAAATATTGTTGTAGACTGGACTTAAATCTTTAAAACATTATACTACTGCTTTATATTACTACTGTTATTAGAAATGCCGAACTGATTGACGGATTCATATAACGAACCGCATTTGAAGGCAGCCTTAGTCGTTGCGTGAGAACCCTTGGAGCACGCACTAAACGCAAAATATGGGTTACTACAGTTTTATGGGACTTCTATTTGGAAGAGTGTCGAGGTCGGAACGGTATTAGGCCACAATACTCGTAAATACTGTGAATTTATTAAGCCGAGAACCTGGACTGATGGCAGCCGTTCTCAGTGATGGGTGAGTACTAATATAAATTTGGTACTTAAAGAGCCATTACTAGCAAATATTTTATCATATACTACTCTGTCAAGAAAGTACCGGGAAAAGATCAATAATTTACAAAATGTTTGTTATTCATCCAAATTTATTTTATCACATTCAAAGTATGCTCCTTCAGAAACGATACACTTACGCCAACGAATAATCCATTCATCAAAACAATTTTTAAACGCTGCTTTCGGAATTGAGTTCAGTTCTCGCCGCGAATTCTCCTTTATGTCTTCTAGCGATTGAAAACGGGTACCACAAAGTGGTAATTTGAGTTTAGGAAAAAGAAAAAAGTAGAAAGAAAGAAGAAGTGGTGAATATGGTGGTTGCTGGATGGTATTTGTTGAGTGTTTGGTCAAAAATTCGTTCACTATGATGGCCTTGTGCGAAGGCGCATTATCGTGGTGCAAAATCCAAGAATTTTCTTTCCACAAATCTGGCCTTTTTCGGCGAATTTGCTCTCTTAAACGCCGCATAACGTCAAATAATATTCTTTATTTACCGTTCGACCTTCCGGTAAGCATTCAGAGTGCACAACACCGCGATAGTCAAAGAAAACAGTCAACATGACTTTGACTTTTGATCGACTTTGGCGTGGTTTTTTCGGTTTCGGTTCAGTTGGAAGGCGCCACTCCGAAGCTTGTTGACTAGTTTGCATGTCAAACTCGTAAACCCACGTCTCGTCACCAGTAACAATGCGTTTCATGAATGTTGGGTCGGAATTGACTCGTTATACCATGTCCTCAGCGACTTTCATGCGATTGAGTTTTTGGAGAAAATTCAGATCTTTTGGGACATGTTTCATACCCAAATGATTAGTTAAAATGGTTGTAATCGACTCGTGAGATACAGAAAGTTCGGCGGCTATCTCTCTCAGAGTTGAATGAGGATTTTCAGTCAATATTTCCTTCACTTTTGCGATGTTAACTTCAGTTGCAGACGTTGATGGCCTACCAGAGCGAGGCAAATCTTTCATCACATCTCGACCGCTTTTGAACGCATTGAACCACTCATAAGCACGAGTTTTTGATAAAGTCGATTCACCGTAAGCCTTCTGTAACATTTTCAGTGACTCCGAACACGAAATTCCATTAGCGATGCAAAATTTAAGACAAACTTTGTTCGATATTTTTGTCCATTATGAGATTCGCAATCACACTATATATGATATTACTAAAACCAGCACTGTATTTAATATAAATAACAGATGCAACTCAAACTCCGCGCCAAAATGGAAAACAGTTGTGCCAATCTAACAACAACAAAAAAAAACAAAAATTTGAATTTGGAACCATAAACAAATCATCCATTCCCGATACTTTTTTGACTGAATGTATTGTTTTACACGTATCCACTTAGCGCGTCACAGTCATAGCAGTAGGTTTTCCCTTTAAGTCAGAGAATATAGGTTGCTCTAATTTATTTATTTTTTTATTTAAAACTTAGCACACATAATATTGTACATGGGCAGACTTAATGCCATAGGCAATAATGCCTATGGCATTAAGTCTGCCCATGTACAATATTATGTGTTGGCTGGTAGATAACTACCAGCCAACCTTTGGGTGGTGCAGAAAGTCTACGGTAGGTGCACTAATATTGTCAAATATAAACTTATATATATATATAACTTGTCTTATCTCGGTTACAGCTTTATTCCAGGGGATATACTGTTGATAAACATGCTTGGGTCAACATTTTATTTAATAAACGACGATGCGTTTATGTTGCTTAGTGGACCATCCAACGCAAATCGGTGGCCTGAAAGAGATCGCTTTTGCATAATATTGTTCTTTGCAAATTGTACAGACGCCAGCATATCAAGCTACCCCATCTGTCAAATTTTCCCAATTGAAAGTGAATCTTATGCTTTTGTGATACAGTTGAAAATCTAGAAAGGAAATTTGACAGATTGGCGTTGCTCGATGTGCTCTGTACTTCGGCGTCTGTACTTTTTATATTCCTTATGCAAAAAGTGTAATTCTTCAACGACTTAAAGTAAAATAAAGGAATAGAAAACCATAGACATATGTATATGTATTCTACAATACGTATAGGTCAATGTTCTAGAATACATATAGGTCTATGTAGAAAACCTAATAAATTTGGGGCATTACTCTCTTTCTCTGGTCACTCATTTCTTTATGAACTCACTTCATAATCAGGTTTAAATCTATAACTATATATATGTATAACTATAACCGAAATACTTAGCATAATAAACTACATAAAGCAATCTGAACAAACACTACATTATTACGTTATTGATAGAAATTCTAATAATCAGAGTTTATAGGGCGAGTTACTAGCATGTACGGAGTTAGCTACTGGCGGTAATCTTGAATGTTATCGGACTCAAATAATACATTCTAATGTACACCGTATGAATAACCTAACCATTAGAAAACCCCCGAATCCAACTATAACTACATCATTTTGGAAAAGAACTGATAGTCTTACACTGTGGGCCGATATTAACCAAAACATAGCTAAAAACCACCGCAATGCAACTGGTGTTCAAATGAAAAGATCCCATCGAAATACAAATGGTAGAGAGGTTCAAAGAGAGAACCTGTGATATACGAGATACCATAAGTGTCTCAAATTCAAGCATTATCCCTCTACTCATGCGAATGCTTTTTTTTTGACGTGGGGAAATCCTTTATGGATCGTCCCGCCGCTGGGGAAGCGACGGGGTATGTCGGACTCCCAGCCATATGGTGTGGCTGGGTTTACCGACTAAAACCCCACGGTGTTCCTCAGCCACCTACAGTCCAGACCACGGGATTCGCTCGCGCATTCACCGCAATCTGGACAGGCGCTGGCCCACTTTTCAGTGACCCCCATCTCAAGAGAGGAACGCGTGGAACACGGCGCGCCACCGTCTCAGGTCTATTCTGTTTGGACGGTGGACTGCCCCAGGTCCACCATCCGTAGGCCACTCCTCATGGAGGCCGGAGATTGGCAATATGCGCCTTCCGACGCCCGGTTCTCCTGGCGAGGCTTGGCAGGGAGGACGATGTCTCCCGTTCACGCTATGCCACTAGCCACCGCTAGGCTAACTCGACTCGTCCCTCTACTAGTCCCTCGACTCGCACTGTGTGACATATTCTTATCAGCAGTGGTGTAATTTACCTGCCACACGCATATTTATTCTTGGACATGTCACACTGACTGTCACCGAAGCGCTTGCGTTGGAACATCCATTATCGTTGACGTTTGTCCTTCGCACCCAAGTACTGATAGCAAAACCTTCAGGGCTCTGTAAAGCTGACAATTCGACATATATGCCAAAAAAATACAAAATTGTATAAGGCTTAGGCGCTTCCGCTATTTAATAAAAGTGACAAATATGTCAAAAATCGATAGGTGAAATCTTGACTTATTTGTCATTAAAAACGTTTCGTAAATTCGTTTAGTAAAGCTCAATATATTATGTCATACACACACCCAGTGATCATGACAATTATCTCGACTTTGACATATTCTCTAATATAATTATGCTAAAAGCTAATCATTTCGAGGCAAATGAGGGTAAAAAAGAAAAAGTCTTATTTTATCAACGTAAAATAATGAATTAACTTCAATGTTTAACGTGTTAAATTTAAATATTCTAGCATTATTCACAATGCAAAGCGTTAATCTAATCTCAAAAATAGGAAATCATAAATTTATTCGTCCGGCGGGCCTCGAACCTGCACCATCTACCAATTCCAGGTAGGCATGTCGCATTTTAACACTCGACGTGTAGCATCCCTTGCGAATAGTTCGTGGAGGACTAGTTACTGTATTTATTTACTGCCACTACCTATATTTGGTCAGCCCACCTCGTCGGCTTATTTGCTTTATCATACAAAGGGCGCAACATGCCAGTATTGTTTCGTCAAACGTGAGATAGGAACGTTATATCGGACTTTTTTCTACGATTATAATGTCTAAAATAAAAGGAGAACGGCGCAGATCCAGTATTAACTTCATCAATTTTAGGAGATTCCATTTTTTGGACAGGTTTGGAACCCTTTGGATTTATTGCCTATTTGTTTTTAGTGTTCATTGCTTGTTGTCGTTACAACTATTAGAACAAAAAAAAATTTGACGGCTTTTTGATTTTAACATACCTCTTAAATAATTCATTTACAGCAGTATTCTTTAAATACATTTATTCATTTAAAACCTTTTTTGCCGGTTAGTGTGGTTGATTGCCAGCCGCAGGTGGTAATCAATTCCCACCAAGGACAGATATTTGTATGCTTGAACATGTCTGTTTGTCCTGACTCTGGGTGTAATTATCTATATAAGTTTTTGTAATTATCTATATTTACAAAAGAAAAGTTGTATATGTAAGATATCAGTTATCAGGTTTCCATAGTAGGTACAAGCTCTGCTTAGTTTGGGATCAGACGGCCGTGTGGTAATAACGTCCCAGGATATTATTGTTAATTATATTTTTGAGGCTTTATGTTAATACGGCGGTCTATTTTATTGTTCATAAGAGAGGTCAATATGGCACTTATTAGATATCAATTCCATACAACCTTTGGGTTGGGTTGACAAGAATACAGAAAATTGAAATATTTTTTTATTTTTTTTTATGGCAATCTGCCGATGTTTAAAATTGAAATATAATAGTATCTAATATCTGGGGACAATGTCACCAGATCATCTTAGCCCCAAACTAGGCAAAGCTTTTATTATGGGTACCAGGCGACGATATACATACTTATATAGATAGATAAATACATAAACACATAGAAAACATCCATGACTCAGAAACAAATATTCGTGCTCATCACACAAATATTTGCACTTACCGGGATTCTAACCCAGGTCCACCAGCTTCGTAGGCAGGAGCACTACCAACTAGGCTACGGTGACCGTACGAATATATCAGATTAAGAAAAAGCCTTTGTAAACAAGGGACTTTATAACTATTTTACTACAGTTTAATATGGAGTTTTCTAAAGCAAATAAATACGCTTAATTTATAGACAGATATGGCAAGTAGCAATAGCTCGTATCACATTGATATATTTAAGAACATCACTCCATTATATAATCATCATTATATCAGCCTATAGACGTCCAATGCAGGACAAAGGCCTCTCCAAAGATCTCCAGAATTGCTGGTCTTTCGCTACCCGCATCAGCGGCATACCCCGATCCTCACAAGATCATCTGCAATCAAGTAACACCAAACAGCCAGAACAATACTCACTTATCTATTTTATTTTACTACTCTGTCAAGAAAGTACCTACCGGGAAAAGATCAATAATATACAAATTGTTTGTTATTCATCCAAATTTATTTTATCACCTTCAAAGTATGCTCCTTCAGAAACGATACACTTACGCCAACGAATAATCCATTCATCAAAACATTTTTTTAACGCTGCTTTCGGAATTGAGTTCAGTTCTCGCCGCGAATTCTCCTTTATGTCTTCTACCGATTGAAAACGGGTACCACGAAGTGGTAATTTGAGTTTAGGAAAAAGAAAGAAGTCAGCTGGAGCCATATCTGGTGAATATGGTGGTTGCTGGATGGTATTTGTTGAGTATTTGGTCAAAAATTCGTTCACAATGATGGCCTTGTGCGAAGGCGCTTATCGTGTTGCAAAATCCAAGAATTTTCTTTCCACAAATCTGGCCTTTTTCGTCGAATTTGCTCTCTTAAACGCCGCTAACGCTCAAATAATATTCTTTACTTACCGTTCGACCTTCCGGTAAGAATTCAGCAGAGTGCACAACACCGCGATATTCAAAGAAAACAGTCAACATGACTTTGAGTTTTGGTCGACTTTGGCGTGGTATTTTCGGTTTCGGTTCAGTTGGAAGGCGCCACTCCGAAGCTTGTTGACTAGTTTGCATGTCAAACTCGTAAACCCACGTCTCGTCACCAGTAACAATTCGTTTCATGAATGTTGGGTCGGAATTGACTCGTTCTACCATGTCCCTCAGCGACTTTCATGCGATTGAGTTTTTGGAGAAAATTCAGATCTTTTGGGACTAGCCGAGCGGCAACATGTTTCATACCCAAATGGTACGAATCGACTCGTGAGATACAGAAAGTTCGGCGGCTCTCTCTCAGAGTTGAATGAGGATTTTCAGTCACTGTTTCCTTACTTTTGCGATGTTAACTTCAGTTGCAGACGTTGATAGCCTACCAGAGCGAGGCAAATCTTTCATCACATCTCGACCGCTTTTGAACGCTTTGAACCACTCATAAGCACGAGTTTTTGATAAAGTCGATTCACAGTAAGCCTTCTGTAACATTTTCAGTGACTCCGAACACGAAATTCCATTAGCGATGCAAAATTTAAGACAAACTCTTTGTTCGATATTTTTGTCCATTATGAGATTCGCAATACACACTATATATGATATTACTAAAACCAGCACTGTATTTAATATAAATAACAGATGCAACTCAAACTCCGCGCCAAAATGGAAAATAGTTGTGCCAATCTAACAACAACAAAAAATACAACGAAAAACGATATTTTTTTTTACTGAATGTATATTGAAATCTAGAAAACTTACAGCTTCTGTAACCTGTAAAATGTCAAAATTGTACAGACTCCAGCACACCGAGCTACCCCAATCTGTCAAATTTTTCCTATTGAAAGCGAATCTTATAATTGTGATAAAGAAGAAAATTTATAAAAGTAATTTGACAGATTGGGGTAGCTGGATGTGCTGGTCTGTACAAAATTTAAATACTTATTGGAAAAGGTTAAGAATTAGATAGTCGATGGCAATACTGACATACGTTCGTGGTGATTTTTATTCATATGTAATACCTTTTTTTTCAATGGTTTAATCTTTTGTGGGAGTACTTTTCAAAAGCATAGGAAATTTGGTACAAGACTTACAGGATACGGGGGAAGCCAACAATCGTACGCTATTTGATTTGGTGGTGAGATCGCTCTGGTGGTGACGACACATGTTAGATGGTGCCAACCCATTTTGCGTAAGCTTGATACCACGACATACCTACTGTCACCCAACATAGCGTTGTGATGATATATTCGACCAATCACATTATGAATAAATTGGCTTCATACATTTCATCTCAAGTTTAT
Organism: Pseudoips prasinana; assembly: GCA_951640165.1. Classification (NCBI taxonomy): domain Eukaryota; kingdom Metazoa; phylum Arthropoda; class Insecta; order Lepidoptera; family Nolidae; genus Pseudoips; species Pseudoips prasinana. Next base: position 16,943,427 of record OX621254.1, read on the forward strand.
TATACGGAATTATTAAATAACATGCCTGATGTTATACCAGTATGCATAACATAATGGCTATAGACGTAGGTATATATCTAATGTGTATTTGATAAAAACATTTTTTTCCTTGTGAAGCACGCATATTACTATTAATAGTAAAAAGTGTTTAGTAGTTTTAGTAAAACTCTATGGGTATACCTACTTGTATACTTACTAATTTAAAATTATGTACGTGGCACGTGCATATTGTCGTCTTTTTTCATAGCTTTTTGACATTCTTAAGATCTCCCTCATCTTCCTCAGGAGTCGGGAATCAAGGCGGCGCATCAACCACCCCCCATCAGCTCTCTACAGCGTGGTGGGGGAGCGAGTGCGCACGAGCACGCCGCGCGCGCTTCAGTGCGCACTATTCTGCGGCGGCACCCGTTGTCCTTATGAGCAGCCGCAGCCACCCAGCGCTATACAAGGACTTTACTCGGACTGGTAATTGTCTTCTCATATCCACATTAAGACCTTGCCTCCCTCGTGAATCTAACGGCAGCGTGATCAATCAGATAATGAGGTCCTTGGTTCCAATCCGGGTTAAAATCTGATAATATGTGGTACACCACACAGACAGAATTTCAAAGGCTTTTCTTGATAGAATACATTCTATCAAGAAAAGCCTTTGAAATTCTTTACCACACTCCATACGTGATAGCTCGTCATTGAGTATTTTTAAGAGCAGAACTTCGAATCATATATTGTCTCTGTAATTTACGTATATAACCTAGGTTTGTAGGTTTATGTACTTTATTCTATACATATACAGGCTTACAGGTTAAGTCGACCTAGATCCTTTAAGAGGTTGTAGTTTCTATAATTTCTGACTGATTTGTCTATAAAACACCATACCCCAAACTTAACTGTTTTCAAAATACTGGACTTTGAAGGTTTTTTGAGATAAAATCGGTTTTATGACTATTGGCCTATATTTTTTTGAGGGTTTTGCCTCTAACTGCGTGTGTTTGCAATTTTTGTGTAGTAGATAAGTTGTTTTATTATTCTCAACACTAAAATAGCAGTTCACTGAACTGACTGGGTCGTAGTAGACGATTGATAGTTATAAATTGAAATAAGTTCGTCAAAAAATATTTTTTCTTTCTGAAATAATAAAAGAAAAGTCTATGACAGTTATGCTGCAGATGTGCTTAAAAATATCTACATTTCATCAGCTATCCAACAAGGTATAACAAGCTAGGTTATTATCAGAATTCTTAGTAAAAAACTTCGATGAAAGGCTCTCGGGTAGTAGTAAAGATAACAGTACTAATTTATCACGGGTCAGAAAACAAAATAAAACAATCCAAATAGGTACAAAATGACATCTATTACTGCTATTTTTACAGAAAGTCATGATTCATGTTCCACATGGCCGCCTCTGTTTCGCACACATATTCTCATTCTGTGTCTTAATCCACTCTTTACTACACCAGTTGTTAAACCCCTTCTTATTTCATTTGCCGCATCGATTATTCTCTGTCTCAAAACATCAACAGATGTGATTGGGTTAGGTTCGTTGTACACCAAACTCTTCATGTGTCCCCACACATAAAAATCCATGGGGGTCAGGTCTGGACTTCTAGCTGGCCACGGTATGGGTCCACCTCTTCCGATCCACTTATTAGGATAATTAGTGTCTAGCCATTCTCTGACACTTCTCCTGTAGTGTGCAGGACAACCGTCATGTTGAAACCACATATCACGAATGAGATAGAGTGGTACGTCGTCTAGTAAGTCGGATAAATCTTCTCTTAAAAAGTTTTCATAATGTTCTCCATTTAAATTGTCGGGAAGAAAGTAAGGCCCAATCAAATGGTTTGATATGATTCCCATCCATACATTCAAACTGAATCGTCTTTGTGATGCCTTTGGCCACTTCTTATTGGGATTTCTTTGAACTTTTGGGGCCCAATAATGAACATTGTGGTAATTGGTTATGCCGTCTTTATCAAATTTGGACTCGTCTGTCCACAAGATCTTTTTAAAAAATGATGGATCTTCTAAATCTGCATTGAGCATGAATCTGCAGAAATCCAACCTCCTCACAGGATCTCCTTCTTCGATGGTGTGTACCGGCGTGTAATGATAAGGATAGAGGCCGGCAGTATTCACCGTAAACCATACTTTCCACTGCGAGAGTCCAAGTTCTCGGGCAACAATATTGGTCGAAGTAGTTGGATCCAATCTAAACCGTCGAACTATTTCATTGTCTTGCTCTTCATCATCATCATTGACACGTGGTCTACCCAAGTCTGTTCGTCGCCTCGAAACAGAGCCAGTCTCTCGAAGTCGTCGGTAAACTCCGTCAAAGACACTAACATCCGGTACTCGGCGGCCTGGGTAACGTGATATGTATTCATCACGAGCTCGTGCGGATACACAATTGCAGTACCCATAACAAATCAAAATATCAGCATATTCCTCGTTCGTGTAGGTCGTCATCTTCAACAGTTCCAAATCAGAAGCACAAATCAATAGTCCAGTTTGCAAGCACAGTCACGATTTGAAAGAAACAGTCCAGAAATCCAAGCCAAGTCGAATGAAAAACCAAGAGCACTAAGAATCGCATCTACTACAGACGAATCGCGTAAGCAGACTAACCAAACAATAACAACAAAATGGCTGTGGTTTTTTTTTGTCGCTCACACCTAATTACATTGTATGATATCTCGCTTGCACGCACCGCAGTCCCATGAAGAACAATAGGCGCAACAAGTAACGCAAGGAAACACGTTATCTTTACTACTACTACTACCCGAGAGCCTTTCATCGAAGTTTTTTTCTAAGAATTATAATAATACCCTAGCTTGTTATACCTTGTTGGATAGCTGATGAAATGTAGATATTTTTAAGCACATCTGCAGCATAACTGTCATAGACTTTTTTTTTATTATTACAGAAAGAAAAATTATTTTTTACGAATTTATTTCAATTTATAACTATCAATCGTCTACTACGACCCAGTCAGTTCAGTGAACTGCTATTTTAGTGTTGAGAATAATAAAGCAACTTATCTACTACACAAAATCGGAAACACAAATAAATTAGAGGCAAAAAACCCAAAAAAATATAGGCCAATAGATGTAAAACCGTTATTTTTTTCAAAAAAGCTTCAAAGTCCAATATCTTGAAAACGGTTAAGTTTGGGGTACGGTGTTTCATAGACAAATCAGTCGGGAATTATGGAAACTATCACCTCTTAAAGGATCTAGGTCGACTTAACCTGTAACCCATATTTTTACAAGGTATCAAAGGTACCTATATAAATATTTCTTTGTATTTTATAAATAAATCAGTATCCAGGGTCATTGTCAGGGCCATCTGATACCAAATTAAGCAGAGCTTGTACAGTCGCCAGCACCCCCAATCTGTCAGATTTTCTCAATCACCTCATGCACCAAGTATGATGCGTATTTGGTCCAACCGATGCTCGGGCCTCGTTGGATTTGAGAGGATTATTAATTCTAAAAACAAAAGCACCATTTTCTCTGTAGCTATTCGTACTGTCCGTCTAAACAGTAAATGAGGAATTTTCTTAATATATATGATCCATTTCAGCCGAGCTACTCATACTCCGAACTTCCGAATATGTTGTTAAATCCTTACTAAATTATAATTTCTAAATCGACCAACAAACCAATCTGCCTAAAAATATTAAACGAAGAAGATCTTAGCCAGCAGAAACATACATATGGCGAACCCATGGACAACTCAATAGGATGAAAATGATCTGTGGAACTTAAGAGTCTAAATACAACCGGCCAAGTGCGAGTCGGACTCGCCCATGAAGGGTTCCGTAGCAGCAAGTATTTCAGTTGATTAAATGAAAGCAAATTGCGGTTTACGATTTATGACGTCTTACCAATTTTCGTTGTTAGTTTGCATGGTAATGTACAACATATATATTTTTTAGTTTTATCATTCTCTTATTTTAGAAGTTACATTGGGGGGGGGGGACACTCATTTTACCACTTTGGAAGTGTCTCTCGCGCAAAATATTCTATATAAAAAAATATATTAGAAGTCTCAATATCATTTTTGATGACCTATCCATAGACACCCTATGTATGGGGACGATGAAAAAATAATTGAGTTTCAGTTATAGGTATGGGGGGGGGGGGGACCCCCCAAAATTATTGTTCTTTTTCATTTTTTGTGCTAAAATCGTAATGCGGTTCACCGAATTCATCTACTTACCAAGTTTCAACAGAACAGCTCTTATAGTTTCGGAAAAAAGTGGCTGTGACATACGGACGGACAGACAGACATGACGAATCTATAGGGGTTCCGTTTTTTGCCATTTGGCTACGGAACCCTAAAAAAACAATTCCAATTTCTCAACAAACCCCAGGACCCAAAAGGGACTCCTATTCAGTATTTTTGCTAAACTTAAAATTAAAAAAAATCTGGTCCCAGTCGTGGAATGACGGATAAAATATTAATAATAATAATAATATCTAGGGACAATGTCACACAGATCATCCTAGCCCCAATCTAAGCAAAGCTTGTACTATGGGTACCAGGCGACGATATACATACTTATATAGATAGATAAATACTTATATACATAGAAAACATCCATGAACCAGAAACAAATATTCGTGCTCATCACACAAATATTTGCACTTACCGGGATTCGAACACAGGACCACCAGCTTCGTAGGCAGGAGCACTACCAATTAGTAGCCTAATTATAATAATAAAATAATAAAACTAGAAAATTAGGTAATCGAACTTCCCAACAGGTGAATTTGCTTTTAGGAGCTATTATTTAACTGAAACGATACTTATTTTTGTTACCATTTTAGTAATTCAGGGTCCTCAAAAATAGACTTCTGTAATATTTCTTTTCCCGCCATTTCAGTGGCGACCTAGTTGTTCCTATGTCAGTCACTCGACCGCAATGAACGAGCGCGTTCATTAATAATTTACCCCCAGCAACACGACAGCATGTTTACAATGAACTAATGTTACAACCTCATGTTAGGTACTTTTATAATCTGATAACACCTAAAGTACTGCCTCATCAAGGTTGCATGTGTGTTTGAGCCGTTTAAAGAAAGAAAGGATGTCTTCAAGTACCATGTCCGTGTGCGGACCGGACCATGTTATTTAGCTGGAAGATATCCATATCTAAAAAATCTATATTCAAAGTCATTTATTCCATTAAAATATTACATTTCTGTGGAATCGTATTTTTTTACGCTACCGAGCAGTGCTTGACGTGACAGCTACTGAGAAACTCAGTAGAAATCCTTTTTTTAAATATTTATTTCTTAATATACAATTACATTGTATGTACAGACGCCAGCACATCCATCTACCCCTATCTGTCAAATTTCTTTTATAGATTTTCAACTTTATCACAAAAGCATGACGTTCACTTTCAATTGGGGAAATTTGACAGATTTGGGTAGCTTGATGTGCTGGCATCTGTACTTAAATGTGTTAATGTTGCGACTCAATTCCATGCCGTTTTGTCACCTAAATAATCACAGGTTTAGTAGTACGCCCTACTACAGAATTTGGCTTTTATAGTCTTTTTAAACTTATTTGTAGACTTTTCTCTGACATAAGACAAGACACTAGACATACCCTCCCAAGGATCTGTTACTGTTATAATTATTATTATAGTAGTTCTTCGGTCGATTGGTAATTAAGAGAATTGAGCCAGGTTGAAGTTACTTGTTTGATAAATTGATAATATTTAAGTGAGAATTCACCTTACCATAAATATAGGAACCAATGTAACGAAAAATAATCAGAATATTAATACATGGAGCAAAAACATTGTACCCCTTTTTACGAAAAATGCGCGGACGCAAGAGAATGAAATTTGGAATAGTCAAAATTCTCATATGGAGAAGGAGTGCAGAATAGGCATAAGAAGTAAAGTAAAAGTAAAAAGTATTTATTTGACACTAGTTAAAATACATTCACAGGTGTAAGGTTTAGTTGACACAACAGTTTTGTTTTATGCTAAAGGTAGGTACTGAAACTGCTTACCAAACTAGGCTAAAGCCTGTATTTTGGGAAACAGTGTTCAGTCGCGGAGTGCTGACTTGTTGGTTGCCGACACTGAATGTACTTCAGCAGCTTAGTTAAATTATATTGAGTAAATCACAATGAATGGGTAGTTCCTTAGTAAATATTTCTATTATTATACATCCAACTGTGGTATGTGTATGTGTGTGTGTGTGTGTTTGCGTGTGTGGGGGTGTGTGTTTTTGACTGTATGTTTGGGAATATTAACATTATTCAATATCCATGAGTAGGTCTTCAGTTTTCTGGTAGTCGAGTTGATGTAGCCAGTTAGTAACTTTAAGTTTTGTTTCGTGTTTGTTAACTCCAGCAATATTTAATTCTTTGTGTACGCGGTTGTATATTTTGGAGCCGAGACTGTGATATTGTCGTCTACCAAAGGATGTTTTGCACGGAACACTATGGTTGACTGGCTTTATTTTACGTCTATTTGGATCGGGTACGGGTACAGTCAAGTGTTTTCTGAGGATCAGTCTGAGCACAAAGAGCTGTCGAACCGATAAGACGTTGGACTCTTTATATAGGTTTACCGTCGGATATCTATAGGGTTTCCTAAAGATATCCGACGTAAATTACGTAAATTACCTAAGTAAATTATTTGAATAAAAATTTAATGATACCTAAAGTACTATTTCTTTTACTTGGTGGAATTCTTCAAATCGCATTTCGGTCGCTTGGGGAGGCAACGGGGTATGTGTGGGGCTTCCCACTAAAACCACCACGGTACCTCACAGTGCTTGTAGCGGGGGCTCTGGGTACTCGTGAACGATCACACCAGTACTCCCGCCGTACACTGCAGCCTCAGTGAGACTCTCACTCGGGGAGGGGAGGGAGCATGAATGCCTCCCTCCTCCCCAGCACGCACAAGCGTGTTTAGGCAACCTGAGCTACAGTAGGTTATGTATTCCTGGGACCACTTATACAAGACGATTGGAGTTCCCCTCCTCCAAACGCCAGTGATCCCAGGGGCGGCGCCCAGCAGAGGACAAGCCAGCCGGGCGCCGCATAGTCTCTCGCAGCGCCGGATACCTATAGTACTGCATCAAGGTTACATGTGCGTTTGAAGAAAGACAGGATATTTTCGAGGACGATATCCGTGTGCGGACCGGACTGTGTTATTTAGCTGCAAGACGTCCATACCTAGACATAAGCCTCCTAAACATCTCTTCAATGTAATTGTGTCTATCATTTGGGGGAATATGCTATAATCGCCACACTAGGCAGACGGGTTGGCGAAGGTAGTATGGTGTTCATAGTACACAGAGATCTTCTGGTAGAAAATCCCTCGGGATAAATTCTACGTTCCTACAGGAAGAGATGGGGTCCATATTTGTTCATATAGCAGTATTTATTGTATTCTTGCAATTTTTTTATACCTTGGTAGCTGTGCACCACATTATCACCCGCTTTGAACTTTCAAAATTATAGCCTATGTAAGGATTTATAAGCTATACTAGCTGTGCCCCACGGTGTTACCCGCGTTAAATTTTATAAATTTTCTTTTCTATAAACCTCACGGAGCCCGAGACCTTTCCAACGAATGCAAAACCGTGGAAATCGGTTCGTGCGTTCTGGAGTTATAGCGTCAGGAAGGAAACGACATACCTATCTACTTCCACGAATTTCTGATAACAATAGTCTTAAGTCAGACAGACGGACGGACGTACAATGAAGTATTTCTTTTACTCTGTAAAGGTACGGAACCCTTGAAACCGAACTTTCCAAGTCTCTCTACAACTCTTCAAAAAACGTTCGTTTCCATGAGTGCCGAGCACACAAGTCGCCATGAATTTATTATTATATATCAACACTAACTTATACCCTTGAGTTAAATTAAAACAAAATAAAATAGGGCGAGGAAATCGCGTGACTTCTTCACCACTTCATTTTATGTTAATAATAGCAATAATACATTTTTTACTCAACTCACTAACGTGGTCCCTTAATAACATTGCAGTCACATATATTTCCTAGAACACTCGACATTTCTTCGTGAAAACAAAATAAATAATTATTATAATTAAAGCAATTAAATACCTCTTCCGCATGCAATTTTTCATTTCCTTCTTGCACTACGAAAAGCAGCCTTACTACCTACGTTTTAAAGATGATATCGAGGTTGCGACTGTAGTACAGTCATCAACTGTTTCATCAAAATCCTTTCGGTATTTTTTCCGTGAAAGGGTAACAAACATCCATATATCATATCCACACAAACTTTCGCATTAGGAACAATAGAATACTCTTTACTGCACACATGAGTGTACATTTACAGAATAGGGTTAGTAGGTATCTCTATATTTTGCCATAATAAGGCGTGCAAATATTTAATATTACAATACTAAAATACAATATAATTCAGTGGAAAATGTCAATAAAATTATTCTTGTCGATATTATCTATTAGGAAATCATTAATTGTATAATAACATTTATCAACCAAAAACTTGTTTAGACTACATTGGACACATATACAGGGCTATTGGGTAAGTCGACCTACATCCTTTTTGGGATTATAGATTTCATAATTTCTGACTAATCTATACATATAATAAAATCGTAGGAAAGTCAAAACTGTACATTGAATATTTTTTTAAAAGGATACTTTTTAAAAAATATTTACGTTTTTAGAATTTTTGACTGTTTGTCTGTATGTATGTCCGGGCTAAACTCAAAAAGTACTGCATGGATTTACTTAAAATTTTGCATGATTATAACATATAAGCTACATATTATCGCGCTATCATCTACGAGGGAGGACTGCTGTGATAAATTATAAAGTTTAACGCGTGTAAAACCGCGGGTCATAGCTAGTTTGACTATAAAATACAATATCTTAAACTTAACCGTTTTCAAATTATTGGACTTTAAAGTGTTCTTACAACATTTGTCCATTTTTTGTCTATTGTCCCATTTTTCCTGTTTTCTGGATCTAATTTATTTGCTTTTGCTGTTTTTATATGGACCCTAATATAACTATTTCCATAAATAAATTGCAGGCAATTAAACTAACTGGGTCAAAGAATAATATCAAAAATAAAAAAAATAACAAATTTCTTTTTTATATCATTAATATTAGGTCTTTACCTATGAAATTGCCGTTCTGCAGTACTGGCCATTTCAAATCAAAATAATTTTTGTTTGGCTAAGAATTCTAATTTCAAATTAATTTTATTTTAAAAACATGGATTCTTTTTTCCAAAAGTAGTCATTTCTTTATTGATTAGTGTTACATTTTCATCGCATTTCAATCTTTTTCGTCATCATGGATACGTTAAAAATTCGAGTAATTATGGAATATGAGTACCGTCGTGGCAGCAACGCGGCACAAGCGGCACGCAACATCAACGACGTTTACGGAGCTAACACTACAAACCAACGCACCACCTGTTATTGGTTTGCTCGCTTCCGTTCTGGAAATTTCGACCTGAAAAATGAACCTCGCGGTCGTCCGAAGACTTTGGTCGACAATGACGAATTAAAGGCGGTTGTGGAAGCTGATGATACACAATCTACGGCTGAATTAGCAGCAGCTTTCGACGTTAGCGTCAAAACAATATTGGTCCATTTGCGTCAAATTGGCAAGGTAAAAAAGCTTGACAAATGGGTGCCCCACGAACTCAATGATCGCCAGCGCGAAGTACGCGTCGAGACGTGCCTTGCACTGCTCAACAGACACACAAATGAAGGAATTTTGAACCGCATTGTTACCTGCGATGAAAAATGGATTCTGTTTGATAACCGCAAGCGCTCAGCAAGTTGGTTGGATCCTGGTTCAGCACCTAAACAATGCCCTAAACGAAAACTTACCCCTAGAAAAGTGATGGTCACTGTTTGGTGGTCTAGCGCCGGTGTGATTCATCACAGCTTCTTACCAAACGGGGTGAGCATTACTGCAGATGTGTACTGTGAAGAACTGAGCACAATGATGGAGAAGCTGGCGCATCTCCAACCAGCATTGGTCAATCGCTCGTCTCCGCTGCTCCTGCACGACAACGCGCGACCTCATACTGCACAGCAGACGGTCTCCAAGTTGCAAGAACTGGGGTTGGAAGCTCTCCGTCATCCGCCCTACTCACCAGACCTTGCGCCTACAGACTACTACTTTTTCCAGAATTTGGATAACTTCTTGGCGGGAAAAAAATTCAATACCCGAGAGGCAGTACAAAATGCCTTTGAAGAATTTGTTGCCTCCCGTCCAGCTGATTTCTTTAAGAAGGGCATCAATAAACTGCCACTGCGATGGCAAAGATGCATTGATTGCATGGGTGATTACTTCGATTAATACAAATAAAAAAATTCATGAAAAAAAATCGTTTAAATTTTTTCATACAAAACGGCAATTTCATAGGTAAGACCTATTATATAAATGTGTTGATGTGCTGTGTGTATAGTTGTTACGTGAAACAGTAACAAACATCCATCCATCCATACTTACAAACATTCGCGTTTATATAGGATGTGGTGGTGTGGTGACAGGGACCTATCTTGTAAATGAGATAGTCAATGACCGAAAGGGCATTAAAAGGGCTTTTACTAAAAATTGAGTGCCCCATCCTTGACCCCATCTGTCCTTCAAGCTTGTGAAGCGAACGCATTAATGTTTGACCTGTTGGTCTAGCGACCCTGATAGCTAAGCTAGAGGTCGTGCGGCCGTGTAAAGGTTTCAAGATGTTTCAAGGTCCACCTTGTAGGGGGCCTGCCCACGCTGCGTCTCCGGTTCGTGGTCGCCACTCGAGAATCTTTCTGCCCCAGCGCAGCGACTGTCGATTCTACGTGTATGTGCCCCGCCCACTGCCACTTAAGTTTGGCAATTCTTCAGGCTATATCGGTTACTTTGGTTCGCCTGCTGTTTTCGACTTTTCTGATTCGATCGCGTAGGAATACTACAGAACATAGCCCCCTCCCGAGGGAATACCTACTAGAATAAGGGCAGTAACGTTTTTCTGTGAACTGTGACCATCAAACTGCGATCGCCAAGCTGCCTGCTTATGGCATATCCTCTCATTCTTTGGGAGGTTATTTTCCAGCTCTCCAGCACATTAGTGGACGTAATTTGGCTGTCATGATGATGTATGGAAAATATATGACGAGCCGGTCGGCGTGTTTGGTAAATGCTTGCCTTTCACGCCGCAGTTCGTGGGTTCGACTCCCACCCAGGATTGATGTGTGTGGGCATGAACATGTTTGTCCTGAGTCTGGGTGTAATTATCTATATAAATTACAAAAAAAAATGTAGGTATATGTAATATAACAGTTATCTGGTTTCCATAGTACAAGCTCTGCTTAGTTTGGGATCAGATGACCGTGTGTGAATAATGTCCTAAGATATTATTATCATTTATTCAAACCTTTTTGTTATTAAATACTTTTCTAAATATATAAAAAACACAAATATACATTTTAAAATATAATAAAATTACTCTAAAATTTTATTTAAATATATGTATTGTGTGATTTTGGATTTTATATGTTACTACGAATATACAGCTTGTACAGAAAATATCATTAAACATTTAACGACTATTGTGTGACTTTTAACTGCGATTCTAATCACACATACGTGTTTGCTGCATACACATGCTATTAATTAGCAATCGTAATTAATATGCTATTAATTAGTTATGCTTATAAATAGCTTGTTTTACCGTTTATGGTATAGTTGGTACCCATGTTTTATGAATACAACGATTACTGGCGAATGTTAACGAAATATTAATTACTAGCTGTGCCCCGTGGTTTTACCAGCGTTAAACTTTATAAATTATAGCCTATGTGTTATTCGAATATATAAGCTATATTAATTGACGGTCACCGTAGCCTAGTTGGTAGTGCTCCTGCCTACGAAGCTGGTGGTCCTGGGTTCGAATCCCGGTAAGTGCAAATATTTGTGTGATGAGCACCAATATTTGTTTCTGAGTCATGGATGTTTTCTATGTATATAAGTATTTATCTATCTATATCAGTATGTATATCGTCGCCTAGTACCCATAGTACAAGCTTTGCTTAGTTTGGGGCTAGGATGATCTGTGTGACATTGTCCCTAGATAGTATTATTATTATTATTACTTCAAAGTTTCATCAAAATCCGTTCGGTGGTTTTTCCGTGAAAGGGTAACAATCATCCATCCATATATCCACACCAACTTTCGCATTTATAATATTAGTAGGATGTTAGTACAGACGCCAGCACAATAAGCTACCCCAACTGTCAAATTTTCCAAATTTTGTGATAAAGTTGAAAATGTATAAAAGAAATTTGACAGATTGGGGTAGCTGGATGCGCTGGCGTCTGTACATACACTTTTAGCGCCTTTTGTAATGGTCAAGTTATGAAACTCTATTCCTACTTAATATTTAGTTGTTGTAGTTAGAGCCGATTTTACTATAACTGGTATGTTCGGCCAGTGGTCTTCTTCTTCTTAGCGAGTCGATGGCAATCTAAACTGTGTCCGCCCAGAACTTGGCCACGAGAATCGCATTATGAGTAGCCTCCATCAGTTCTTTAAGCGTGCAGTTGTAAGGGCACAGGGCATGATAGTAGATGTCCCATTGTCTGTGGGACTACACCACATTTGCATTGAAGGCTGCGATCATTAATGTAACTCCACCTGAGCAAGTTGTCCCTGCTGCGACCAACCTGGGTTCGAAGCCTATTTAATGATTTCCAGGCTAGCCAAGTTCCATCTGGAAACTGCCTTGGCCAGTGGTTAATGACATTCATTGCTAAGCCAAAGGTCATGGTTTCTATCCCCACTCGGGACAAACCTTTGTGTGATGAGCAGTTTTTTTTACGAGAGAATTACGACTAGTGAAGCCAGATGAGAAAGCACGAAGGGTATATTTTTAGGGTCCTATCAAGTGAGTCACCTGATTCCAATAGTATTAGGTATTATTCTTATTCTTCTGGTGGTGGCTATTTCCAGTCCCCGGAGGTCCTGGTAACACTGCCTCCAGTGACGAACTATTGTGCTCGCCGCTCCAACTAAACTTCCCTGTCTAACCGTGCAACATAGATAAATTGCAGAATCTTTTTGGCAGGAGTATCGATGACATCGTCCTGGTGCAAGAAGTGTTGGCCCAGGACGGTGTCACGTTTATGTATCAGTGGCTCACAGTGACAGAGCAGGTGTAGAGGTGTTTCGTCCGCGTTACTGCAGAACCTACACACTCTACAGTCTCCGATGCCCACCGTAGTCAGGTGTAGAGATGTAAACAAAAAAAAACCTTAAATGACCGGTCATTTACTGTCAAATTCAGTCAATTTGACTCAAATATTATTAGTCTATTCTCGACTACCACCCAATTATTTATTTATTTAGGTACCCAATTTATATGTAAGTTTAAATAAGCAACGTTTTATTTTGTATTATATCATGACAGCATGAGACGACCACAAAGTCGATGCGACGTTGCCATATTGTCTTAAATGCACGCATGATTAGAAATGTAAAATGATTAACACTATATAATAAGACTGTAAGTCATAAAAACCACTTTTTTTATTTCATTAAGAAGTTGTAGACTTTTATCAACGACAAAAACTTAAAATCAAATTGACTGTAAATGACTATTTTTGACAGTTAATGACGGTTTTTGACCAATTTGACCGTAAATGACAGTCAGTCTAATTCGGTCACTTTAGTCATTTTCAACTCTAGTCAGGTGTTTCCTGAGACGGGAATGTCCCGTTAACACCCTAGTTATGACGCATAAATTCGAAGTAAAGTAAAAATTAAAAGTAGGTATGGTATTAGGTATAGTAAAAGTGCTAGGCGAACGAGTGGCATATGTATTGACATAATTTTAGGGTCAATTTATAGCTCAATGTCGTTAAAATAACATGTTTGCAGGGTAACCGACGACATTCTGGCGATGGCGCGCCCGAGCACCGCTAATATAGCTGCCAGGAATATTATACAACAGTTCCATAGGTAAGTCTTAGGTTATATGTATATTTGTACCAATTTCGAAGTGTACTATTTGTGCTACGAAGTGATAACATTAGAATTAGAATGAGAAAAAACTGTGTAGTTGTAAGGGCCTATGCGAAATCATTGCAAAATCAAAAAAACAATAAGTTTTGAACAAAATTTCGATTGTATAAAGTTTATTTTTAAGATTTAATTGATTGTTTTGTATTAAGTTATACAAACGGTTTATGTGCTGAAATCTCGATGATCAGGGTTACTAATGTACTTTTCCCATGCTATCACATTTAATAATCAGCAAACTATTTTTTCGCATACTTTTATTTGGCAAGAAACATTTGTCAAAACAGTTTATCGCAGATCGGAGCAGTGCGTTTTTGGATTTATTGGGTTTACAGATTTAACTTAACCTACTTTTCTGGTAACAAAAAGAAAAAATGCTAGATTTTAATTTAGCAAATAATAATACCTAGTATAATTATTTAAAAATGTTTTTTTAATTATTAATTTAATTAAAATCTAGTGATGAGATTCTTGGGAAGTGAGATATGTCCAATAATATTTTTCTCAAAAGGCAGTACCTACACCCGATACTTACACACACACTCATATACAGTTTTACCTAATATGCGTGTGTTGGTGTGAGTATTGGGTGTACTTCCTTTGGGTAAAATAAAAAAAGAAAAATAAAGAATAAATGACGAGCAGATGGTATAAAGATATTTTCCCTACGAGACGATTTCTACTTGTAAACTCCTACCAACTGCCAAACATAAATACAAATAATATACTTTCATTTAGGAATTTAGGATAACTGTGGCCTATTTCATGTTAGTAAAACAACTTAGAATCTATGTTAGTAAAAGAAAAGATAACAATCAATCAGTAACACGAAACAAATACACATTTCATCGACGGTCACAGTAGCCTAGTTGGTAGTGCTCCTGCCTACGAAGCTGGTGGCCCTGGGTTCGAATCCCGGTAAGTGCAAATATTTGTGTGATGAGCACGAATATTTGTTTCTGAGTCTTGGATGTTTTCTATGTATTTAAGTATTTATCTATCTATATAAGTATGTATATCGTCGCCTGGTACCCATAGTACAAGCTTTGCTTAGTTTGGGGCTAGGATGATCTGTGTGGCATTGTCCCTAGATATTATTATTATTTGACTGGCCGGTTTTACTGCTAAGCCAGGTGTCGTGGGTTCGATCCCACCCAGAGCAAAGCTTCTGTGTGATGAGAACTTTTTTTTTTCTGTGCTTGGGTATGATTTACGTTCATCCATTGTCTGGTGGCCTAGAAGAGGCTCTGCGTACTTTGGGATCAATTTGCAGCGTGTTTGTTGACCCAATATATTTATTACTAGCTGTTCCCGCGACTTCGTCCGCGTGTTAATTAGCTTATTAAGTTCTTTTTTGTTTTTTTTCTAAAATAAATCATTTTTTCTAAAATTAACGTAGCCTAAGTTACTCCTTATTACATCAGCTACCTGCCAATAAACGTCCCGTCAAAATTGGTCCAGCCAGTTCAGAGATTAGCCGAAACAAACAGACAGACAGACAGACAAACAAAATGTAAAATGTTATTTTGGTGTATGTGCCGTATAGACATGCATATACATGTAATAAAAAACGGTTATTTCCATATTACAAACATACACTTTAATTTTATTTATTTGTATAGATACTAATCATTCACACAGGTATGTTCAGCAAGCATAATGTAAATGGAGCTTGATGAAGTAATCTATTTGATCGTGATGGGTGACTGTTTAAGTTCTGAGCGTCACCAGGCTTCAGAGGGCAAGTTAGATAACCTATCGGTCCCGTTTGTTGACATTAGACAATAGTCGATACCTAAGCGGTATCATATTCCTAATGGGCGGCTTCAACAACTCTGACACCAGGGTAACCACTGCCTACACGATTAAGGAAAAATAATAAAAATCGCCATTAGTGCCCCAAGGCCTTAAATCTTAATGATTGCTTATTTTTGGAAGCTAATTTTTAATTTGTCGTGGTATAAGTTTCTCAGTTGAATGATCACACAGACACAACATGTAGTGGTATAGGCAGTCAGGTTAAAGAAATTACCACTGAATATAATTAGAAGCTAAGCTAAAAATGATTCAAAGTTAAAGTCAACAATCATTTATTCCGTAAAAATTTTACATTTATGTGGAATCGTCATTTATTTTTACTAGTGCATGACGTACCAGCTACTGAGAAACACTGCCAGAAAACTCAGTAGGAATCCTTTTTTTTAAATAAAATAAAAAAATACTTAAGATTAATTACAATCATGATTATTCAACACCTTCTAGTTGGGGTATCCGCACGGTGATCAACCTCCAGACTCCAGGGGAGCACGCGAGCTGCGGGCCCCCGCTCACCAAATCTGGCTTCACCTACGACCCCACTGTGTTCATGGCTAATGATAGTAAGTGCTATTTTTATTTACAACTAGCAGTGCCCGCGGACTTCGAACCGCGTTATAAATAATTTTGTCCCTGCCCGTTTGTCCCGCAACTTGGATTACATACTAGTTTAAGTAAAGATGCGTTATTAATTTTGGAATTTTTCATAGCCTATGACACTCCACAATAACGTAGCTTTCTATTGGTGAAATAATTTGGAAAATCAGTTCAGTAGATCTTGAGATTACCCCTTACAACGTCACAAACTCACAAACGTTACCTCTTTATAATATTAGTATAGACTAGCTGACCCACCGAACTTCGTTCCGCTTGACACTAAAATAAACGTAGCCTAAGTTACTCCTTATTACATCAGCTACCTGCCATTAAAAGTCCCATCAAAATCGGTCCAGCCATTTCAGAGATTAGCCGGAACAAACAGACAGAGAGACAAAAATTAAAAAATCGTTATTTTGGTGTATATACCGTATATATGTATGTTCATAGACATGTAGTAAAAACCAGTTATTTCAATATTAGAATCAGACACTCTAATTTTAGTTATATGTATAGAAGACTAGTAGTGCCCGCGGGCATCGTTCCGCGTTATAAATATTTTGGTCCCTGCCCGATTGTCCCTCGTAATACTTCGGGTTAAAGTTCGGGATAAATAAAAATTATGATGATGAATGATATCCTATGTCACTCCACAATAACGTAGCTTTCTATTGGTGAAATAATTTTGAAAATCGGTTCAGTAGATCCAGAGATTACCCCTTACAACGTCACAAACTCACAATCGTTACCTCTTTATAATATTAGTATAGATTGGAAGCAAAAGAATGGAAGAATAAGTTAAGATGCTGACTCAATATGACCGTGTTTACGCCCAGTTAAGTGGAAAAGTTAACGATACATGGTTGTCATGAAGGAAGTTCCAACCCTTGGCTGCGCACATTAGAAAAGAGGAAGCAAAATACATAATAACAAAGATGAAGAATCTATATTCCTATTATCTTCATTTTAGCTGAAAATGGTCCACCCTTGGACTGAGACCTCCTCAAGAATATCCTCAATCTATACCTGCATCAGTCCATCTTGTAGGGGGGCGTCCCTATCTCCTATACCTTTTATTAATAGGTACAGAACACTGTAGTTTCCAAAGGCTCAAGCTATTTTCCCTGAAAATATCATATTTCCAAGGATCTGTGGCTAGTGAATAAAAAGCAAGATAATATATATTTGGAGCTTAGCTAATCTACTGTTAAGGATCGACAGTGAGGATGTTTGTAGCCCGATTTACAGGTATTAGATTAAAGTCCACCTGAGTCCGAAACTTAGGTAATAAGATCAGTAGAATATCAGCATAGTTTTGTTAATTATATTGAACTAGCTGCGCCCTGCGGTTTTACCCGCTTTAAACTTTATAAATTATAGCCTACTAGCCGTCCCCCGCGGTTTTACCCGCGTTAAACTTTATAAATTATCACAGGTCCTCCCCGAAGGTGATAGCGTGATAATATGCAGCCTATATGTTGACCCGACCTCTTAGTAATATTCACGCAAAATTTGAAGTAAATCCATGCCGTACTTTTTGAGTTTAGCCCGGACATACATACAGACAAACAGACAAAAATTCTAAAACCTATATTTTTGGCTTCGACATCGATTGCAGATCACGCCCCAAGTATCCTTTTAAAAAAATATTCAATGTACAGTTTTGACTTTCCTACGATTTTATTATATGTATAGATGTGTTAATCCAGGGTGTCAACCAACTGAATACCAAATTTTATTAAAATCGCTCCAACCGTTTAGACGTGAATTAACAACAAACATACACACTCACACACTCACAAACGTTCAGCTTTAAGTATAATATTAGTGTGATGATTATTATTTTTTAGTTTAATCCTTGTAATCGATTTTTGTTTTCATTGGGACTTAGTACCTGAATAAATAAACATTATTATTATTTCATGTTTTCAGTATACTACTACAACTTTGCGTGGCCAGACTATGGGGAGGCTAGTTTGAGTGGTCTGCTGAACATGGCGAAGGTCTTGTCGTTCGCTCTACAGGAAGGCAGGGTCGCCATACACTGTCATGCAGGTAAATACTTAAGTGATACAATACACTTACTGACTAATCCTACTAATATTATAAACGCGAAAGTTTGTAAGTATGGATGGATGGATCTTTGTTACTCATTCACGTAATAATTACTGAATGGATTTTGATGAAACTTTAAAACAATATAGCTCATACATCAGAATAACACACAGGCTACAATTTATAAAGATATTGTGTGAATTGTCCAAAATATGACGATAAGTGTCAAGTAAGTAGGAAAATATCTACCATCTGCGAGCTATTCCGGCGTGCACTGCCAAAACCGCTAGAGGTACACATCCTACTAATATTATAAATGCGAAAGTTTGTGAGTATAGATGTATGTTTGTTACTCTTTTACGCCATAACTACTTTAACGCGGGTGAAACCGCGGGGCACAGCTAGTACTATATATTTTTATTATTATTATTATTATTTTTAATCAGGCAGGCAGTTGAAACAACTGATAATTGCCTGTATCTAGTACATTGAGTTAGCTTGTCGTTTTTGTTGTTATTATGTGCTTGTCTAGTCTGTTCTTAAATATGTTGGTGTTTGGTGCTGACACTACGTCTTGTGGTAGTTTGTTCCATTCTTTAACAACCCTGTTCGAAAGGAAATTCTTGTGGGGTATATTGTGTGAGAAGCGGGTCTGAAGTTTAAGGGTGTGTCCTCTCAGACGGGTATTATTGTCTCGATGGAACATATCTTGGAACTGGTGAAGGTCATAGTGTCCATTTAGGATTTTATAGGTTTCGATCATATCACCACGCTCTCTTCGTTCTTTTAGAGTACTAAGCTTTAGTGCTTCCAGCCTATCCTCGTATGATAGTCTCTTAAGTTGTCTAGGTATCTTGGTGAAGCTACGCTGTACTTTTTCCAATAGATCCACGTCTTTAACAAAGTAGGGACTCCACACTTGAAAAGCATGTTCCAATATAGGTCTTATGTAAGTCTTGTATACCTTTAACATCATTTCTGGTGTAAGAATTCCGAAAGCTTTTCTAATGAGGTAAATAAAACTTTTCGCTTTCTTTGTGATTGCTGCTATGTGGTCTTCCCACTTAAGATTCTCCGTTATAATAACTCCCAAATCCCTTTGGGCTCTCACTGCTACCAGTTCAAGGCCATCTAGCTTGTATATTAGGCGTGGGTTTTTGCTACCAATGTGCAGTGTAGTACATTTTTCAGCATTTAGGTTAACGAGCCATTCCTTTGACCAGTTAGCAATTTTGTCCAAGTCTCTTTGTAGACGATCGAAGTCAGTTAGTGGGTTTGCAAAGATTTTGGTGACATCAGCGAAAAAGCTGACATTACATTGTAGGCAGCGAGGTAGGTCAAACGTATATATAATGTATAGCACAGGGCCCAGAACTGATCCTTGGGGCACGCCACTGTGTATCTCTCTCTCGTCGGACAGAGTTTCAGCGATTCTCACTCGAAATGTTCTATGGCGTAGGAAGGCCTCGATCCAGTTCAGCAGTTTGCCTCTAATTCCTATGTGTTCTAGTTTCTGAAGAAGTCTTGTTGTGGGAACCTTATCAAAAGCCTTTTCGTAGTCAAGGTATATTACATCCACTGGTTCTCTCTTATTGAAGCTATCAGTCCAGGAAGCCAAGCAAGACAATAGATTTGACACCGTCGACCGGCGCGGGCAAAATCCATGTTGCTGATCACCGATTATTCTGTGCTTATCAAGAAATTGCCTTATATGTTGGACTATCACCTTCTCCATAACTTTACACACTACGCTGGTCAGGCTAATAGGTCTGTAGTTTGACGGTTGCAATTTATTTCCCTTTTTGAATATTGGTGTTACTGATGCAATTTTCCACAAGGGCGGTAGTATACCAGTATCGTATGAGGTTTGCATTAATACTGACAGTACATCGGCAAGGTCACACTTTTGAAGTATTGCTACTGGGATTTCATCTGGACCGGGTGCAGAATCTGGTTTCATTCCTTTTATAGCTTGTTTGATTTTGTCCGGTGTAAAACTTAAATCGGATATGGTTTCTTGGATTTGAGTACATGAATCTAAGACAGGTAGGTGATCCTGTGGTTCCTTTTGAAATACTCCTGCAAACTGGTCTGCAAAAGCTTCAGCGATTTCATGGGCCTGTGAAACTATTACTCCCTGTGTATTACGCAAAACTGATGGTGTGCTGACTTTAGAGGTCACTTGTTGCCTGATATATGAGTAGAAACTCTTTGGTCCAGAGTGAAGAAGGTATGTTTCAAAAGAAATGCGCGATTGTCTAGTTTTATTAGTTAGTTGAACTATACTTTAAGATAAACACGAACGGACTGCACGTGCACAACGGTTAAGGTAGTCGCCTCGACACTTCGTGTCCCGGGGTCGATTCCCGTACAGTACAACTATTTGTCTGAGTCTGGATGTAATAAATAATAATAATGTCCTCCTAGCCGAATTTCGGCCTCGGCGGCTAGTCTCAACAGATTAGCCATCTGCGCGGGACATATTATAGTGCTCAAGTGTGTGCGCAAACACAGGAGCACTTCCTATTCCATCACTCTCATGATCCGATGGGACGACTAGCGACACGAACGGAAAGAGTTCAGGTACAGGACCGACGGCTTTACGTGCTCTCCGAGGCACGGGGGTATAATACCGCCAACTCCCAGACTTCGGGCTGATGCTGAGAATTTTTTCTTTTTACATAAAAGTCTCAAAATCACTTTTTGGCCCGACCCGGGATTTGAACCCTCGTTATCTGCGGGTGAACACGCTACCGCTAGACCAACGAGGCAGTCTGGATGTACTTTGTGTCCGTCAATTATGTGATTATGCGATACAGAGCATGATTTCCCTAGTGCGCATGTTGTCTTACAAATAGAAAATGTGTGATAGACTCTAATCTATTTATGTAACTATATTATGATTCAGTAACGACTTTCAACATTTATTAATATCCGGGACATATCACACAGCACCATTTAGACCAAACTAAACAGAATTAGAACTTCGCTTGGATACTAGACAACGGATAGAAATACTTTTTTTCCTTTGTGTAAATATAAAGGTATATACGATACACAGAAAACATCCAGAATAAGACAAATAGACATGTTCATGAACACAAATATTTGTCTTGTGCGAGGATCGAACCCACAACCTTTGGATCAGAAGGCAGGGTCACTACCTACGTCCACGTGTGGCGCAGCGGTATACCCGTCGCCGCGGGGCCGCTTCGTGACGCGGGTTCAATGCCCGCACGGAACAATTATTTGCGTAATCTATAATTATATTTTTGTAAAGTACTCCGGGACGAAGGGATTTATGACCCTAGTGCGGGCGTGGTCTATAAAAAATTAAAAATATTTTTTTTTCTTGTTCTTTATTTCGTAGGGTTTTCCTGGGTAATGTTTCATTGAGTAATGGTACAGAATTAAGTTCTTCCGCTTTATGAGTAGTTCACCCCCACTTTACAGAATACAATCCAGATGATAATACTATTAAGTCAATAGGTATCGAATTCTGGGTACGAGTAAGATCGTCAGGGTTCATCGGGAATGTCGGCAACGCCAGCAACGCTTGAGTAACAATGTAATTTATGTCGCAAGCGTCTAGTCTACAGTAACCACTTAGCTCCAGTTGAGGCCGTTATGCTAAGAATGGACCCTAATAAAAAGATGGTTTACATAACTAAGTATAATATGATAGACAGGCAGACAGTGTCGCAGAATAAAGGTTAATTATTATGCATCTGCATATATAAATATATCATAAATTATAATACGTATGCGTATTACTGTATTGTATGATAGGTAAGTGTTTGTCTGTGTATGTACTCCAAATTTCGTCAGATTTAGTACACAATGGTGGCGATTGTGTCTTTTATATCACTGTCTCTCTCTTACTCAATTATCGTATCTTATATACATATATCTTACTTACTTATCGAATGGGCTGTGTTGTTCAAGCCACCGACTGGGTCTCTTATAAGTATTGCTAATGGCTACCGGGACCGACAGCTTAACGTGACCGCCAAAGTGTTTTAATGTCTAACCGTCTCCGTTCTTCGGAAGTCTCCGACGATAAGCTGTCGGTCCCGGTTGTAGTCGTTACACAACAGTCGTTAAGCCATGTCAGATGCCTACGGAGTGGCTTGAATAACTTTAACACTAGGGTAACCACTGCCCATACGATAAGTAAGTGAATGGTGAAGTTAAGCAACTAGGCTCATGGTCTGTCCATACATGGGTAACTGGCAAAGTGGTTTCATTTATGAGCGTCTCCGCGCAATCGGAGGGCACGTTAAGCTGTCGGTCCCGGTTGTAGCAACAGCCGTTAACCCATGTCAAAGGCCTTATGGGCGGCTTGACCATACGATAAGTAATTATGTTTTATAATCAAGGATATGACGAATAAAAGTAACAGAAATCTATGTTAAATTTTGCTCAACATTATTGTAAAATACCATAAGCCAAAAGCCGTCTATTGGCTTACCAACTAAAATAATTATATAATAAAATCATAGCATTTCTTTCTATCTTAGTACTTATGAAAAAGAGGGGGCATCTTTAGTTTTGGTGCGAAATAGTATAATGGAAAATAAGCAGCACTTTAGAAACAATTGTGCGCCCAGTGTGCATTATTAGGCGTTTTTTTCTATTTTGACAGCTCTATTTATCTCCTGTCCTTTTCGTACGAGCTTTATTAGAGTGAGATGTAAAGACGTTTAAATAAGTTAAGTGGTGAAAAAACTAAACTATCGTTTGGGCGGCGCATTGTATGACTTCAAAGTGACGAGGCAGTTTGGCTTGTTAGTATGTTCAGTTTAATAAAGAATTTAGCTGTATAATTAACAAACAAAATTAATTTAAATATAATGAATCTATAAATAAATTAAGCGTAAACTTTGATTAGACGGATATGTTCAAGACCAACTGACTGACACTGATTCCGTACATGCTTGCCCAGTTGAATTTCGGGCATTGCATTCAGTCCTCACGGATACTAGCTACATAGTATAAATATGGACAGTAAGATAACTAAGCATAGTTGACGAAATAATTACCTACGCTATATTAAGCTGAGGGTATAAATCATCAAGACACTTAAAATACGAAAGCCCCCATCCCGTTAAAAAAGCCGAGTTAAAACAGCCGTATATTTCGCAATACGCACGTGGATTTTTAAAGAGATTGCGGAGTTAAACGCGCGTTGGCATAAGTATGTATTTCCAAAAAGAAAAGTAGTGTATGTAGTATATCAGTTATCTGGTTTCCATAGTACAAGCTCTGCTTAGTTTGGAATCAGATGGCCCTGTGTAAATAATGTCCCAGGATATTATTATTAAACTTATACGCGACCACTCGTTTTGACGCGGCACTCACTACTGAGTCCGCGACAACCGCTTAGGGGTCTTGTCGATGCGCATGTTTGCGTGAGTGTGCCGTTTCGACCGTTTGTAGGTAATTTCCGTACTGTCTATTTTTATACTGCCCCGTTGGTCTAGAGGTAGCGTGTTCACCCGCAGTTAACGAGGTCCAGGGTTCAAATCCCTGGTCGGGCCAAAAGAGATTTTGGGACTTTTCTGTAAAAAGAAAAATTTCTCAGCATCAGCCTGAAGTCTGGGAGTTGGCGGTATTATACCCCCGTTTCTCGGAGAGCACGTAAAGCCGTCGGTCCTGTGCCTGACCTCTTTCCGGTCGTGTCGCTAAGGCGTCCCATCGGATCATGAGAGTGATGGAATAGAAAGTGCTCCTGTGTTTGCGCACACACTTGAGCACTATAATATGTCCCGCGCAGATGGCCAAACTCTGTTGAGATTGGCCGCCGTGGCCAAATTCGGCTAGTAGGACATTATTATTTTTATACTAAGCTAGCTATCTACACGCGGCATATTATAGTGCACAAATATAAACTGCAGATATTGCCAGGCGGTTGGCGTGGTTAGCAGATATTTGCCTTTCACGCCGCAGGTTATGGGTTCAATTCCCACGAAGCAGCAGCGCCACCTGTGTATTAGCTACCACTTAACTGTGGTCGGTGTATTCTATCTATGGGTTGATATCCACCACGTCTCATTAGGATTATTTCGGAAAACTATCAATAGTTATTAGGGTTTTAGTTACACATAAAAAATAAAATTGTAAAAGTAGCTCATTAAATTTTGAATGTAGTGTTTACCTATAAGTAACTAGACATTTAGATCTTAAGTATTGTGCTATTTTTAAAGATTAATGTTAATGTTTAAGTTGTTGGCGAACCAAATAAATAAAATATATATATATATATATATATATATATATATATATATATATATATATATATATATATATATATATATATATATATATATATATATATATATATATATATATATATATATATATATATATATATATATACGTATGTATATCGTCGCCTGGTACCCATAGTACAAGCTTTGCTTAGTTTTGGGGCTAGGATGATCTGTGTGACATTGTCCCAAGATATTATTATTATTATTATATACATACATATAAATAAAATTGGAGTGTCTGTTTATAATATTGAAATAACCATTGTTTACTACATAAATATGAATATATATACGGTACATACACCAATTTTTTTTTCAAATGGCTGGACCGATTTTGACTAGACTTTTATTGGCAGGTAGCTGATGTAATAAGGAGTAACTTACTACTTTTATTTTAGAAAAAATCTTTTATCTTAGAAATTACCAAAAAAACTAAATAAACTTCTTGACACGCAGACGAAGCACAGCTATTGTCAATAAAAATATGATGTTATTTTGAATAAGTAAAAATAAAATGAAATTAAGTAGGTATCATTATAAAAAAAAAAAACTAAAAATTAAAGAATCGACTGTTAGGCGGAACGAAGTTCGCCGGGTCAGCTAGTACTTAATATTAATTATTCAAGATACCTACATAAAATTTCAATACATTTATAAGTCACTCATTTACTTTAATCATTCCGAAGTTGGAACATCATCATGATTTTGTCAATTGTGTATTTATTCTTCAAATTCACATTAATATTATTTTTATGTCTACTCTGTTTATTAATATCGGTTGCATTATATTTCAAATTAAAATTAGAACCCATAAAAGGTGTATGCACGTCCAAAGCGAGGCTTGATAATAAGGTGGCGCTTGTGACCGGAGGGAACACAGGCATCGGTCTGGAGACAGCACGAAACCTAGCCGCCCGTGGCGCCCATGTCATTATAGCCTGTCGTGACCAAGCAAAGTCCACTCAAGCCATAACCGACATCATACAAACAACAGGTAACAAAAACGTCGATTACATACCCTTGGACTTAACTAAGTTTAGCAGCATTAAACAGTTTGCAGCAGACTTCAACAAGTCCTACGACCATCTCCACATTTTGGTGAACAACGCTGGGTGTGCAGGACTCAAACCTAAGGCGACAGAAGACGGAATTGACATCGTGATGCAAGTCAACTATTTCGGCCCATTTCTACTGACGCGTTTATTATTGAACAAACTGATAGCTTCGAAGCCGAGTAGAATAGTGATAGTGTCATCCTATTTGCACACTTACGCGAAACTAAAAGTGAATGATTTGCAGTGTATGAATACTAAGAAACAGATCCTTAAATACGCTAATAGCAAGCTGTGTGACCTTCTCTGGACTAAGGCGTTGGCGAAGAGGCTGCCTGAAGGTGTTACAGTAAATGCTTTACACCCGGGTGTAGTAAAAACGGAGATTTTCAAGAGATTACCCCCTGTTTATCATAAAATACTAATGATTATGATGGATCTGTTCTTTAAAACCCCTGTAGAAGGTGCTCAAACTACTTTACATTTGTGTGTGGCTGAAGAGCTTGAGAATGTGACTGGTAAATACTTTATGGAATGCAAAGAAGCTAAGTACTCTCACGAGGCAGATAATGATGAACTCATTGAAAAAGTATGGGAAAAGAGCATTTTAATGACAAGTGAAAATATTTATTAGTTCTCAATCAAAAATGTATTTAAAGTTAACAATAAATACTTTAACATGGAAGGGGTTCTATGTTCTTATGTGTCCCCACATATGAACAGGAGGGCATATCAAGTGTTTTATGAATTTTGTCAAGAATACCTCCAGACCCCCTGTTTTAACCCGAATATTATGGACAGCAAGAACTTTGCTTTGGCTAGTCTACTGCCCCTCATATAGTATTCTAGAAACATTAGGGTTAAGCTCAGTGTACACAGAGAATGAGTTAATATCAATCAATCGAATTTCTTTATTTCTCTTCACAAACATAAAATTCTCAAGAATAGTTAACATTTTTGGGTATTTGGAGCATATCGTTTGCGAGAGACTGGTGTCTGAACTGGGCAAGCCTGTACTACACATCACCAGAATCTCCCCTGACGGAATTATACTTCCATGAAATCTTAGTACAATATTTTATGTAAGAGAACATAGTAGAACGACAATATATTTATATATTATATATTTGGCAGATGATATATTATAGATTTGGCACCTTAATATTAGAAGTACAATCGTAAGAATGTAGGTACAGACGCCAGCATATCAAGCTACCCCAATCGTCCAATTTTTTTTATAGATTTTCAACTTTATCACATAACCATAAGGTTCACTTTCAATTGGGCAAATTTGACAGATCGGAGTAGCTTCATGTACTGGCGTCTGTACTTTAGCAGACCAATTTAATCTCGTCAGTAGAAAATTATTTTTCACACAAATATTTTATTTGTTCGACGTCCAATTATCAGATAAAATATTTTCTAAAGTTTAAATAACGAATTTATTTAATAATATCTGTTCCGCCATATTGTTTTGACCAAAAAAAACACACTTCTCACAGTCTTCTGTCTCATTTCCACATTCACATTTCAGATAATATTTATTTGATTTTTTTATTTATTAATACAAACCTTCTCCTGATAATAAAAGAAAAAAAAAACAAATTTGATAATATAGTAGTTTGGGAGTTATGAACTTAGAAACATTTTAGGTCAGTCAACCGTGATGTCGCAGTAAATCAATAAATGGTGGCAATTCTGTCTTTAACCCCAAATTTACATTAATTTAAATGTCATTGCATCTCTCTCTAGTATATTTAATGTGAAAAGACCAGGGCATACATATAACTGTCAAACTATTAAAACTGCACATAATACCTGGCGTATAATTAATTGGTCGGCGGGTTCCGACGTTAATTTTTTATGGAGACCCAAAAAATATTTATTTTATTTCACGAACTCGTTTTTGTAAGTTGAGTTTCATGGTTGGAATGCTCTCCTCAAGTTTCCTCCATTATGTATGTGACACTTTGTATATTATGTGTAATTAATAAATTTAGCGTCAATTGTTTGTATAATAAAATTAGCTTTAACTTTGTTTTTATTGTTTCAATTTATTCACAGTACTTGTGTTATTAGCTACACGTTTTCATTTATTCATACTAGCTATGTTATCCTCTACACGTTTTAATATATTCGTATTACCTATGTTATCTACTACACGTTTTAATTTATTCGTAGTACCTATGTTATCTACGACACTTTTTCATTTATTAATTGTAGATACTTATGTTATCGGAATGCTATGATCGGCGTTCAGGAAGCTACGTAACATCTTCTCGTCCAAAATACCGCAGTGTCTCAAGTCGAAAGTCTTCGACCAGTGTGTGTTGCCAGTGATGACATACGGAACAGAGACGTGGTCGCTCACTATGGGCCTTATTAGAAGGCTCAAGGTCACCCAAAGAGCAATGGAGAGGGCTATGCTCGGAGTTTCCCTGCGGGATCGCATCAGAAATGTCGAAATCCGCAGGCGAACCTAAGTCACCGACATAGCCCGAAGAATTGCCAAGTTGAAGTGGCAGTGGGCAGGGCACATAGCTCGTAGAGCCGACGGCCGTTGGGGCAGAAAGGTTCTCGAGTGGCGACCACGAACCGGAAGACGCAGCGTGGGCAGGCCCCCTACAAGATGGACCGATCTTGTGCGGGTCGCTGGAAAATGCTGGATGCGAATAGCACAAGACCGGCAATTGTGGAGATCTTTGGGGGAGGCCTTTGTCCAGCAGTGGACGTCTTTCGGCTGATATGATGATGTTATCTACTATACGTTTAATTTATTCATTGTACCTATGTTATCTACCTACTACACGTTTTAATTTATGCGTAGTACCTATGTTGTCTAGGACACTTTAATTTATTCGTAGTACCTATGTTATCTACCTACTACACGTTTTAATTTATGCGTAGTAGGTACCTATGTTATCTGCGACACTTTTTCATTTGTTCATTGTGATACCTATGTTATTTACTACACGTTTATTTTTTTTCATTGTATCTACATATGTTATCGTGCGTTTGATATCTCGTATCAAATAAATTACTACAAAGTAATTACCTACCACTAGTTGTATTCTCCCTATATACAACGTGTAACAGAAAGAGTGAACGTAACTTAAGGGGCATATACGGTCTCCTTAAGCCTACCTATACACAAAATCTCATACCGAAATACCATCATTTTAAACTTGATCGTAAAATAATATACCATTCAATATATCGACAAGTATTTTTATCGATATAACGAACATCCGTACTAACACAGCACAGCTGATTCTGATTTACGCTATAAGGTTCATTACCCTTGCGGCTGAGTTTTGCTAGTGTTGTTCATAATGTCGGTAATCTTACTTGTTGATTTAGGTTGTCGATAGAAAAATAAATTACTAGTTGAATAAAAAATGATTATTTCTGTTTGAAGTTTCGTCCATAGGTAGCCGTCCTGATACCCTATAACCCCCTTAAGTTACGTTCACACTTTCTGTTACACGTTGTATATTATAAGGAGATCGCCAGTAGTGGTATAAATCCCTTCAACTGAGGAGACTGCTCATATCATATCAGACGAAAGACGTCCACTGCTGGAATTGTGCCTATCATTTGTGGGAATCTGTCATAATCGCCATGTTTGGCAGACGTCCTTTTGACGTGTAATATCCATTAAATTGTAGAAAATACACCTACGCATATACTTGAGTGTATTACTTACTTACTTATCGTATGGGCAGGGGTCACCCTAGTGTCAGAGTTTTATTTTATTTATTTATTTTCCTCTTACATCTATCACTACATGTATAAGTCCAATGCGAAAGAGTGCATATCTAAGTATAATACAAGTATTATTCAAGCCACCCAGTAGCCCTCTGACATGGCTTAACGACTGTTGCCTAATGGCTACAACCGGGACCGAAGGCTTAACATGCCTTCCAAAGCACGGAGACGCTCAGAAATTAAACCACTTTGGCGGTGACCCATCTATGGATTGACCGCGAGCCTAGTTGCTTAACCTCGTCTATTATTTACGGACCGGTGAGACTATATTGATTCGTTTGTATCTTAAACCAAGCTCCATGTAATAACACCAAAATCCTGGAAAAATGACGATACTTAATTTATTAAAATTCTGGAAACTTGGGGGCATATCCATATTAACATATATCTACGTTTGAGATCAATGACACCAAATCAATCTACCTATTCCGATCACTGGCTATGTATAATGTTTTACTAAAATATACAATTAGTATTTAATTCGCTGGGAGTGCTGTATATTTAATAACATCGATTGATATTAAAATTTCTGGAATGTTATTGTATTGCGTGTAAATTAGTTATACATATATTAAGTATAACATTTATAAATCAGATGTCTTGTCACTGACATAAGGAGAAGTATAATGGTAGAGCGGATTTATGCTCAAACAGCTGCCTGACTGAGGAAATACCTCCTAATTAGCAATGACGCATTCAAACCACATGATGGTTACTGGTTACCGTATCTTATGGATTCTGAATGGCATTTTTTTCATTTAGATGAAACAATTTGTCATTGGATGCCTTGACAGTGACATAAGGAGAACAACGGTAAAGTGGATTTATGCTCAAACAGCTGCCCGACTGAGGAAATACCAGGAGGTATTCCGTATAGAATCTGTAATATACGGTAACCAATAACCATCATGCGGGTTGAATGCGTCTTTGCTAATTAAGTTCCTACTTAATTAGCAAAGACGCATTCTTGCTATTAGCGTATTTAAGTTCCTACTTAATAAGCAAAGACGCATTCAACCCGCATGATGGTTATTGGTTACCGTATATTACGGATTCTGAATGGCATTCTTTTTTCATTTAGATGAAGCAATTTGTCAGTGACATAAGTAGAGGTACGGTAGAGCGGATCAATGTTCAAACAGTTGCCCGACTGAGGAATAATTAAATAATTTTTTTAAGAAAGGTAGGGCATAGCTTTCATTCGCTGAATGAGCAGCCCGACTGGGGAAGCACCTCCACATTACAGAAGACATTAAGAATATTAAGAACATTAAGAATAATAATAACATTAAGAATTTTAATGTTGTGTTTCTGAGTGTGAGTAAGGTCGCCAGAGCGCATTGGGGTGGGGGGAAGGGTCAGCAACACTCGTTTGCTGACTCTTAAATGCCGGTAACGCACTCGCAGCTCCTCTGGTGTCGCGAGTGTCCATGGTCGGCGGTGATCACTTACCATCAGATGACCCACTTGCTCGTTTGTCGCCCTCTGATATAAAAAAATACGTCCTAATTAGCAATGACGCATTCAACCCACATGATGGTTATTGGTTACCGTATCTTATGGACTCTGAATTGGTTCATTTAGATGAAGAAATTTGTCATTGGATTCCTTGACACTGACATAAAGAGAGGTACGGTAGACCGGATTTATTCTCAAACAGCTGCCCGACTGTGGAAATAACTCCTAATTAGCAAAGACGCATTCAACCAGCATGATGGTTATTGGTTACCGTATCTTATGGATTCTGAATGGCATTTTTTTTCATTTAGATGAAGCAATTTTGTCATTGGATGCAGTAACACTGACAAAAGTAGAGGTACAGTAGTGCGGATCTATGCTCAAACAGCTGCCCGACTGTGGCAGTAACTCCTAATTAGCAAAGACGCATTCGACCCGCATGATGGTTATTGGTTACCGTATCTTATGGATTCTGAATTGGTTCATTTAGATGAAGCAATTTTGTCATTGGATGCAGTAACACTGACAAAAGTAGAGGTACAGTAGTGCGGATCTATGCTCAAACAGCTGCCCGACTGTGGCAGTAACTCCTAATTAGCAAAGACGCATTCGACCCGCATGATGGTTATTGGTTACCGTATCTTATGGATTCTGAATGACAAATTGGTTCATTTAGAGGAAGCAATTTGTCATTGGATGCCTTGACTCTGACATAAAGAGAGGTACGGTAGACCGGATTTATTTTCAAACAGCTCCCCGACTTAGGAAATATTTCTTAATTAGCATTCAACTCGTATTGGTCACCGTATCCTATGGATTCTAACCTTACTACTGTAACATCACATGTTTAACCGCAGATAATGAGGTCCTAGGTTAAAATCCCGGGTCGGATCAAAAAGTGGTTTAGGGATTTTTCCGTAATAAGAAATTTCTCAGTATCAGCCCGAAGTCTGGGAGGTGGCGGTAATACATACGTGCCTCGGAGAGCACGTAAAGCAGTCGGTCCTGTATCTGACCTCTTTCCGGTCGTGTCGCTAGTCGTCCATCGGATCATGAGAGTAATCGAAAAAAAGTGCCCCTGTGTTTGCGCACACACTTATGCACTATGATATGTCCTGCGCAATTGGCTAGTCTCCATTGAGACTGGCGACTGTGGCCGAAATTCGGTCGGGAGAACATAAGTATTACACTTTTAGTGAATTATCGCAATGCGCTTCGTCTTATTTCGGCAAAGCTTCCGTATAGGAACAGTAAAAACCATCAACTCCGGAAGAACTTTTATTTTATTTCGATTCCGAGACATGTACAAAACCCCTATGAACAATAAGCGTAAACCTATTTTCCAGGTCTCGGCAGAACTGGGGTGCTGATCGCTTGTTACCTGGTGTACTCTTTACGCATCAGAGCTAACGACGCCATCCGGCTAGTTCGCAAGAAACGGCCAAAGTCAGTCCAGACATCGGGGCAGATCCTGTGTGTGCAACAATTTGAACATTACCTATTGCCACAGACTGTTATCTTCAGTTCCAAGTAAGTTTTAATAAACCTTCACGTCTAAATTCATTCCTTGCTTTGACTGTCTTATTTCAATCCTTTACTCTGAGCACTTATACACCATATGACTGGTACGCTCCCAGTATTCAATTCAACAACAGTTGGAGCTGTAAACATATCTATCTACGCTGTGATGCGATGGCGGTGAACATGAGAATATCATCACATCACCCCATTTCATCCCGTGGGGGATATAGTAGAAGTCGCCCTGAGGGAAAATCTAAGCGCAGCAGCTTCTTTCTAAGTACCATTACCATCATACTGCGATCGCCAATCGGCCTACCAAGCTGGCTATTATGATGATGACATGGTTTACGTTACACAGACCGACCTCAGTATTGGGATGGGCTTTCACACACATAGATTCACCCATTTGGTTCTGGGACACTTGAAAGAACAGCGGCTGGAGCTGTAAACATAGTGGTTGCCGTTAGTATTATCTTGGTTACTTAGAAAAAAATAATTCCAGACTTGCTAATCCAAGCTTGCAAGGCTCAATAATGAACATTTAAACAATCATTTGGAACCTTCCTTTTGGAATGAATCCAAACTTTCCTGTATCCACAAACTGAACTATATCTTTTTTGAGTTGCATAAGTCCATCGCGAATCTTTAATCTGTGCAGATTCGCATTCTGAATTGTAGGTGCCTAGCAAAATCTTTAGTGCGTGCTACACCAATGCTTTTTTGCCAACACTATGCAGTTCTATACCTATATAAATATTTATTATGCAGCAAATGGTGGTATGGCCTTATGAACACAAGATGTCATCTCATCCAGACCTAGGTAACGACGGATGTACAGAATATTACAGAGACAAGTTATCGGTGAAAAATTATTAATGGTGTACCCAACCATATGAGCTAAAAATTTCTCTTCTTTCCTAGACGAGATCTTGAAAAAAATATTTAGAAACACTTCATACGGTTGTATTAACTGTTTTGGTAAATGCGTATTTCAGGGAAACCTTAAACCTTACCAGTGATAGGAAGACGGCAGAATTCACGTTGAAACAATACTTGTACAGACAACGAGCCACTCTTCATGGAATAGAAGAACGAGCTTTCCGGGAATTGCCAAAGGTTTGTGTCGTCAGCTGACTTTACCTTACTTTAATATCTGTGGTATCGCGTTCCTCCTTGCCATCTCTTTCAGGAGTTGTGGAAGTCAACTCCTAAAAGAAATGGTAACAAGTGCGTATGAACAGGTGTGCGGATTATCTAATAATTGTAGAATCAAGCCGCTTATTAGGTTTGAAAAATGAATTAACGACTAATGACTGCAGCCATCCTGGCAGGTTAATCGATTGCCTAATCCTCTGAATTAGGGAGATGCTCAGACGTTAAACCATTTTGGTGGTAGGCACCAATCCCGTAAATTATGTAAGTTCTTCTGACATCTGAAGCCGCCGTTTAATCTAGTATGCATTGATAACTTGCTGTTCTTAGTTGATTATATGGAACCGCCGTTCCTGGAGCAGAAAAGTTATCGACTGGCGACCACGAACCGGAAGACGCAGCGTGGGCAGACCTCCTACAAGGTGGATCGATGATCTTGCAAGGGTCGCGGAAAGCCGCTGGATGCGGTTTTCTTAACTTTCATTATCACTTTAATCTCCAGAATATGGTTTCCTAACAATATTGCATTAATCCAATCACTCAGGAGAGTACGACATGATTTTTCACTATGATTAGTCACATGTGCTTACAGTCGGACGCAGTTTGACTGATCATTCGAATAATGATACAAATAATTAATCTCCTCTTTTCATCAGATAGTATACTGCATCTGTGAGCGTCTTCTTAAACTGTGTGGCTGTGAGCACAGCGTGGGACTTGATTTCCGCGTGAAGAACAGACCGTTTTACAAGTCTTTTATGGTTTATAAAATGCGGAAGAGTAAACCTCCCGATCCTACAACGCCAGATGAAGCCACCAATGAACATGGTAAGATCTTTCTTGATATTAATCTAGAAAGAAGAACTTCTAGCCTTCTGTGGTGATAAATAAGTAGCAGAACAAGTCTTGTTTACTCGAAAAGCTGTAATAAAATTAAGTTTAAGGTTAATGTATTATTGATAACTTGCTGTTTTCGTCGCTGGAGCAGAAAGGTTCTCAAGTGGTTCGAACCGGAAGACGCAGCAGGCCCTCTACAAGGTGGACCGATGATCTTGTAAGGGAAGCCGCTGGATGCGGGCAGCACAAGACCGCCCATAGTGGAGATCCTTTGGGGAGGCCTTTGTCCAGTAGTGTACATCTTTCGGCTGATATGATGATGTTGATGATGATACTTACTTTATAATTTATGGTTTACAAACTGCGTAAGAGCAACCATACCAGTAAGATATTCGAAGGAGTAGCCATTGAACTTGCTACTTCTTTTAATTGATCTGTACTGTTTACTTTGTTTACTTGTTGTTTTGTACTGTTTACTTGAAGAAAACCATAATGACTGGTGTAAAAACTAAGGAAGAAATAAATTGCTATAAGACGGTTGTTTGGTCCCTAGACACAAAATATGTAAGGTATATATATAGTAGTATAGGTATTCTATCTTCGATAATATCAAATATATAGTATATATAAATAATCTATCGAAATAAATTTTAGAGGTCGCAGTTCGTTCTTCTATAGTTTGGAGTAATGGATATGTCCATTACTCCAAACTATAGAAGAACAAACTGCGACCTCTAAAATTTACTGTAGAGCAATGATTAAATAGCTACCTACAACGCCTCTGAAACCTTGTCTTTTTACCCTTCAGCTCACGTAACAGCTCTTCCCATGGTAGAATGGCGAGATCCAGTTGAAGAGGATATCGAGAGGAACCTGGAAACGGTCACACGGATCACGGGTACATCGAACAATGGCAGTATACCCGCACTGCAGATATATGAGGTATCATTACACAGAACTTAGTTTTACTAGCTAAAAGTAAGTAGATTATTTCTCCCTCGTCAACAATTACCACATTACCACAAGGAAATCAGCACTGTTCCTCCAAGACACTCCCACAGCCCTCGCATATCGTAACGATAAGATTTTTTTCAAGCAGTCCCGTCTTCTACAGCGTTTAGCCTGATATCGTCTACTGCTGGACAAAGGCCTGCCCCAAGGATCTCCACAATAGCCGGTCCTGTGCTGCTCGCATTCAGTGGCTTCCCGCGGACCTTGTAAGATCGTCGATCCACCTCGTAGGGGATGCGTCTTCCGGTTACAAGGACTTTATAATCAACGAACTTCCATCATTCATTAATTTATCCATGTTAACCTTGTTTTATTAGTTTTAGTTTCTTTCTTTAATTTAAAACCAAATTTTAGGTAATATAGTTTTTTAAGTTTTTGTTTTGTTATAATACCTATTGTAAATGTTGTGTACACCTGTAATGGCAAATCACACAGAACTTGTGTTTAAATATAAAAACAATTTTAAGTTGCATTGTGAACTGCCGATGGTGTGTCATTTATAAATAAATAAAACGAAGCTTGTAATTCCATTAGAATTATTGGTGACCTCAAAGGAATGTTTTGACTGCCAAAGGTTTCTATAACGTTACCATTTGGAGGGGTTTTGACGTAGTCACCGCGCTTGGTATGCGAGTTGGTGACCGCAGTTAGGTGATAGCTACACAGGTGGCGCTGCTGCCCGACTACCTGGTGTATCCCTTAGTCGCCTTTTACGACACAAATCTCACACAGGAGAAACAAACGCAATTCATGTTAATAATATGAAAAAAGGAATTTAAAAATATCTTGGGACATTATTTACACAGGGTCATTTGATTCCAATCTAAGCAGAGCTTGTACAGACGTCAGCACATCAAGCTACCCCAATCTGTCAAATTTCCCCAATTGAAAGTGAACCTTATGCTTAAGCTATAACGTTGAAAATCTATAAAATAAATTTGACAGATTGGAGTAGCTGGATGTGCTGGCGTCTGTATTATGGAAACCGGATAACTGATAACATTCTTTTGTAAATACTTACTTAAATAGATAATTACAACCGGACTCAGGAAAACAGACATGTTCATGTACACAAATATCTCTCCTGGGGCTTTACTGGCTAAGTCGCCGAACATCGATTTCTTAAATGGCGTTCAAATAAATCAAGGTTAAAAATGACTTAATCAATCGTTAAATCGGCTTCCAGAACATGTGAAGTCATAAATGGTCCGGGATCGATTGTCAACGTTGAAGCCGATTTAACGATTGGTTAAGTAATTTTTTACCTTTATTTATTTGAACGCTATTTAAGTAATCGATGTAGGTACGGCGACTTAGCCGGTAGTGCCCCTATATTTATTTGAACACCATTCACGAAAACAATGTTCGGTGACATAGCCGGTAGAGCCCCTGGGTGGGAATCGAACTCACGACCTTCGGCGTGAAAAGCAAGCATTTGCCAACCACGCCGTCATAATCTTATAATAATATATGTCATGTTTAAAAAAGATGTGAATAAGTTTTGATTACGCTTAAGATATCTAATGTCGTGTGCCAATTTCTGCGTCTCAATTCCTTTGTGCTAGTCTTGGTTTATGCAGTGCATGCATAGTGACTTCTTGTTTTCCATTCAGGCTCTCTATTTATCTCAATTTTAATGGAAATAACATTAATAATAATTAATTCATCAAAGATTAACATTCGTATTCTACTTACAGTAATTAATAGTTTAAGTTACTCAAATCTACTAATAAATTATAGCCTAAAGTTATTAAAAAGTGCCTTGAGATAAACTAGAAAAATACTAAAAATTACACTTACACATTTCTTAAACAAATTAATATATAGCTAAGCTACATTTTTGCTTGGTTTGCTTAGTTTAAAGTTAGCGTCTTATATGAACTAGGTTAGACGTAAGCTTCAGACGATCATTGCTTTTAAATAACAAATTATGTAAAAAATTTGTAAGTATTGGTAAAAATACGTACATTTAATTAACATTATATGAATTGATATATACGAAACGCGGCGGCGTGTTCACCCGCAGATAACGAGGTCCTGGGTTCAAATCCCGGGTCGGGCCAATAGTTATTTTGGGACTTTTCTGTCAAAACAAAAATTTTCTCAGCATCAGCCCGAAGTCTGTGAGTTGGCGGTATTATACCCCCGTGCCTCAGAGAGCACGTAAAGCCGTCGGTCCTGTGCCTGACCTCTTTCCGATGGATCGCCTAGCGACACGCGCTAGGCGATCCATCGGATCATGAGATTTATGGAACAGAAAGTGCTCCTGTGTTTGCGCACACACTTGCGTGCAAAGGTCAGGTCAGAAGTAAAGAAGTATCCAAAACCGGAGAGCAGTTAACGAGGCAAAACAGGTGTGCAAAGATCGTGACAAATGGAATCCGTTTTCTCTGTCTACCCCTCTGGGAAACAGGCTATGTATGTATGGTATCACTTAGTGTATTCACCACTTTTAATATTAGTCTGTTACATAAAAATAAAACCGGCCAAGTGCGAGTCGGACTCGCGCACGAAGGGTTCCGTACGAAATTCACGTTTGTTGTATGGGAGCCCCCTTCTTTATTTTGCTTTTCAGTATTTGTTGTTATGGCGGCAACACAAATACATCATCTTTGAAAATTTCAACTGTCTAACTATCACGGTTCATGAGATACAGCCTGGTGACAGACGGACAGACTGACAGCGGAGTCTTAGTAATAGGGTCCCCTTGTACCGTTTTGGTACGGAATCCTAATGATCTTGAAAACATATGTTATATATCAAAAGGTTGATTTATGCCGTATCCCATTTTCCAGGCACTAATAAAAGACCACAGCAGTCTTCCGGAGGAGAGAAAAGTATATTTGAAACAATTGCGGAACGATATCAACCAGCACAGGGAGGCGCTCGACAGCATAAAACAAGAAGTAGGCCAATTTATTATCTCCTTATACAGTTTCCACTAAGATATAAACACACAGTCCGCCATAATAGTATTTAATTCTTACCTTAATAGAGACAGAACCATTCAGACAATATCTGGGGACATCTAATATCTAATATCTGGGGACAGTGTCACACAGATCATCCTAGCCCCAAACTAAGCAAAGCTTGTACTATGGGTACCAGGCGATGATATAAATATATAGCAATGATATAGCTAAAATTTTAAATTTCTATAATTAGGTAAACCTACATATGATCTCCTTGACAATAACTTAATATAAGCTAGCTAAATATCATTACTATTATAAAATACATCTTATCTATATGTACCTACCTAGTAATAATTATAAATTAATTAATTACATATTAGGTACTACAAACACGTTCTGACTATTTAAAAGCGTTTTTTTAAAGTCTACTTGAATAAAAACGTTTTTCATTTTATTTTACGAATTGACGTTGCAGCACTATAACAATAATATCCTGGGACATTATTCACACACGGCCATCTGATACCAAACTAAGCAAAGCTTGTACTATGGAAACCAGATAACTGATATACTGCACATACTACTTTAACACATACATATAGATAACTAGCTGTGCCCCACGGTTTCACCCACGTTAAACGTTATTAATTACTAGCGGTGCCCCGCGGTTTTACCCGCGTCAAACTTTATAAATTATAGCCTATGTGTTAATCCAGGGTGTCAGCTAACTCCATACCACATTTTATTGAAATCCATTTAGACGTGTAGAAGTAACAAATATAGACACTCACACACTCACAAACTTTCGACTTTATAATATTAGTAGGATTACACGCAGACCCAGGACAAACAGACATGTTCATGCAAAAGTGCATGTAAAATTTTGTATAACCATTGCACACGAATAACTGTCCTGGGTGGGCATCGAACCGACGATCTGCGATGTGAAACACCGAAGCGAAAAACGCCAACTGGCCCGTAAAAAATCCGAATGGATTGTATTAGTGCCAAACTCTGTACACCTGCAGCTTATGGGTCAGTTATCGTCGCAGGTCACTCGAAACACTACGTGTACAATAGAATAATGGTTTTAGGATGCTGATGGGGCTGTCCCGCTGGTGCAGCGCATCAGGTATGTTTGCAGAAGCAAGGACTGATTGCTTCAAAGCAATTTTAAGGAAAAGAACTGCCTCCCTGATGCGTCGTGTGCGAGACAGTACCAGCAGCCTCCTAAATACCATATTGCACAAAATTGATTGCCCAATAGTGAGCCACTGGAACAGTGTTCACATGGGTTCCAGGGCTCCCATTTTTAATGTAAGATAGATTTATTAGTGTAGTACTAACATAGTTCTAAGCCATTACTAACAAATTACTATGGATGAATTAGTATCTGAAATAAATATATTATTTTTATTATTACTGTGGGTGTACACGCAGTACGGTTTACGCACATGGGGCCGGATACACCGTGGTCGTCGGTTCGATTCCCATCCGCACTTAAATTTATACAACTCATTTTAAGATGCCTGAAACTTAATTTACAGGAGGATCCATTAATACTGACCAGTCTGCTGTACGAATGGCTTGAGGGTCTGAAGCAGCCCGTGCTGGATCGAGAAGATTTGTCCATTATAGTTGCCAGGGCGTACAACGTCGAGTCTTGTATCTTGGCATTACAAATGGTAAACACTTTCAGTCATTGAGTACTTCATTAATTTATCTCTCATCATCATCATTAAAGAAATCCACTGCTAGATAAGCCACTCCCAAGTATCATCCTGGAGGAGATATGCTATAATCGCTACGCTTGGCAGAAGGGTTGGCGATGGCAGTAATATGTCCTCTGAGTCCTCTGGTAGATATTCCCTCGAATCGACTCACGGGATGAGATGGATTGATGATAATCTGACATTCACTGCCGTTACCAAACAGAACATTTAATTTATTTCTGCTGCATAATGTTCACTCTTTTGAGTACAGGAGTATAATTTTAGGGACAGGGGTTTAACAGAGCTAGAACAGTATAAATTCCAGTATAAGTGTTGAAGTGAAATTTAAGCGTTAGGAGACCTGGAAGAAGCCAGCAACAAGCAAGCGAGCTTCATAATATCCTTATATTTGAGGATATTATGTATCTCGCTTGCTTGTTGCTAGCTTCTTCCAAATGTTCTGTTTGGTAACGGCACTGAATATCAGAATATCATCAATTATAAATTATAGCCTATGTGTTTATCCAGGGTGTCAGCTAACTCCATACCACATTTTATTGAAATCCATTTAGACGTTGAAGTAACAAACATATACACTCAAACTTTTGACTTTATAATATTAGTAAGATTACACGCAGACCCAGCACCAACAGACATGTTCATGCAAAAGTACATGTAAAATTTTGTAGAGCCATTGCACACAAATAACTGTTAGATATTATGTAGCTCGCTTGCTTTTTGCTAGCTTGCAATAGTTCTCCCTCACAAAGTACTGTAATAAAAAATGTGCAAAAGTACAGTCTCCGAGCTCTCCTACATCTAAGTATGGCCCTACTTCTGTACCCCCGGTATCAGTTTTCCTTACGCTTGCCTTTATGCCGTTTTTTTATGACATCCTTTATATGGGAGGACTATATGAGGATATATTGTAACATGCTATAAAATGTTCAACTATTACTAGCGTTCTTTATAAAAGGGCTGACGTTTGGGACTAGCTAAGCAAAGCTCATAGTGCTCCTAATGTTAAGTTTAAAGCTGGATCCTTGTGCGAGGCGAAGTTTTAAGGTCATAGTTACACTTGCAATCGAATGACGTTGGTGCATGTAATCCTTTGTTGGCTACACTGGGATCCAGACAGTGCTATTTGTTGTATAAGATTTATGTACTGTCAATGAGAGACAACGTACTATATATCTAACTTAAACTAGGGCTTAGTTTAAGTTAGATATATAGTACGTTGTCTTACGGAGGTGACATCGTCATTTAATGTACAAAGCCTCCTTAAATAAATTAAATTAAAAAAAAAGCTAGAGCATATGTTATGTGGCTGGCGGCATAGAATTTCGCTAGCCCAGGTCATCCCGTGGCGGGTGTTGATGTCGTCCCGAGGGAATATCTGTCAGAGAACAGCCAGCGGCGTCTCTTTGTGTACTATGACCATCGACTACTGCAGTCGCAAACCTGTCTGCCAAGCGTGGGATTATGGCATATCCCTCCAAATGATGGACACAAATCAATTATGGAAATCTTTTCGGGGAGGCCTTTGTCTAGCAGTAGACGTTATTCAGCTGATATGATTATATCTCCGTGTGTCTAATGCAAGCTCTTCTTTACTCACACGTCACGGCGCATAGACTGACGTATGTACAGATGCCAGCACATCCAGCTACCCCAATCTGTCAAATTTATTTTATAGATTTTCAACTTTATCACAAAAGTATAAGGTTCAATTTCAAATGGGGAAATGTGACAAATTGGAGTAGCTTGATGTGCTGGCGTCTGTACATTGGCTACGCTTACGTCTATACAGCATGTAACTTAATTAACGCACATCCTGAAAATAGTTTGTTCAGAATCGTATACTGAATCGATTATATCATTTTTAATATAAGTATTTTTTTTCCAATAATAATTAAAACTACGGAAATTATTGTCATATTAACCCTGTACCCTTAAAACAAATTGAAATGGACCGTAAGTCAAAGTAATAAGATTTTAAAATCGCAGTTTTATTTCTATTCATTCAAATTCCATCATTCAATACAATATAAAGAAAACTAAACTTTATTCCAAGAAACTAATTTAGTATATAACAATGCATATACATGTTAAATTTAAAATTCAGTGTATGTATTATGATTACAACATATTATTCTAATTGGGGTGTTTGAGGGTGTGCGTTAATTACGTTACATGTTGTATACGTGATCTGGAAATGCAATTTTGTAGCTTTCACAAGTTTGGCAGTGCTGATAAAGCGGGTTTGGAGAGACGTAGGTGTACATTGGCTACGCTTACGTCTGTCTACGCGCCGTTTAAATAGGTTCTTATACCTTGTGTATAAAGAATACGGCATTTTGTTCCCAGGAAGACATAATGCTGATAGAGTATCTCTTGCGCTTCGTCACACGTCTCAGACCTCTCGCTGCGCTCAAAAAAGTTGATATTCTCAAACGGCTACTGGCTGCCTTGACTCACCAAACAGTTTCCATCAGTGGACGAAATCTTCCTTCCAGTAAAAACTTTCAGAAACTCAGAGATGGAACCTGCAGTCAGGTCACTAACTTCATGTTGCGCATGATTGTGGAACTCCAGAAGGATATGGTGAAACCCGGCAAAGATGATCACGATGTGGTTGTACCCGGAAGACGGATAAGAATAAAGGCTTGGAAATAAATGCATTTTGAATTGTTTTTCTGTTTGACCCATGCAGTAAAAGAGCGGTGATCTAAGTGTATCACCCAATATATATTTATCACCTGGATTACTATTTTTTGGACAAAAACGTTTCCCAAAGTATCACATGCAAAAAATAATTTGGCAATACGACTTTTCGAAATGTTACAGTTAGCTAAGTATACTATATTCGGCAATTTATTGTTTAACAAATAATTACATGGCAATGTTTTATTTTACCAAGTATTATGCTGCATGGATGTTTGTTGCACCTTGGAAAAATTAATTTACAGATAAGAACTTCTATTATAATTATATTATACAAATTATAAAAGCAATGTTATTATACAAATCAATTCCGGCACTCTGTTAGGGTTACAGTTATAACCTAACCCGCTTTTCTAGCAGTTCTAATCTAGTCTGCGTAACTAATATAAAATTAATGTATTTGACTTTATTTTTAATTACAAAATAAAGCATTTGCTTCATGTAAGTATATTAGACTTAATAAAACTTGAGCAAATAAAAAGTTGCCAAATTTAATATTTGACCAAGAGCTTAAATTGCGAAATATAAATTGACAAGTTTTTTGGGAAGTAAAATTTGACAAAAAATATTTTGCCATACCTTATCACCTATAGGACCCCAATATCAACATATTAATAATATGACATGCAAGTTAAGTAACAGTTCAATCAAATTCAAATTCCGCTTCCATAAGTAATGGCTATAGTACCATACATCTGTACCCAATAAATGGTCGTAACATTGAAAAAATCCATTTCCTATCCTCTGTAACGGTGTTTAAAAAGAGCGAAAAATGCTCTATTTCGCTCTTTTTAAACACCGTTGCAGAGGATAGGAGATGGATTTTTTTTACGTGGTGGAAATGCTCTAGTCGCACGTGGTGTAGGGCTCGACGCACTAAAACCACCACGGTAGCCAGCCTCGCAGTGCCTGTAGCGGGCGCTCTGGGTACTCGTGAACGATCTCGCCATACCCCCGCTGTACACTGAGCGTCTGCGAGACTCTCACCCGGGTAGGGGAGGGGCCTGAGTGCCGCCCTCCCTCCCCAGTACACACAAGCGTGTTACCTGAGCTACAGCAGGTTACCCTCCCGGGACCGCTGGCGCTCGGAGGTCAACGGAAACGGTCAAGGAACTCCACTAGTTCTCTCCCCCAAACGCCAACGGTCCCAGTGATCCACTACCATCTACTTTATGTCGGCTTATTTTGCGGCACACTTTCAGACTGCTGCCGTAGGCTCCTTTGACAGTTTCAGTTACTGTTGAAACACTGATTTATAAGGTGGAAACAACGCGGTTTCTAATCTAGGAAAAACTAAATTCTTTCTTAAAGTATTCTTGAAGGCGTCTCAGAAACTTCCCTGATTGTCCTTTTAACACAGTTTGGTTCGGCACATCGAGAGCTTATTTATGCTCCCAACCAACCTAAAAATAATGAATGTCACACGAGCGTCGCGTGACATTAAAACAGCGGCGGCGCCGCCGAATCACCTATGCGTTGTTTTTTTTGTTTTTTTTTTATTCCTTTTTACGGCTCTGGCTTCTTTAGCCTTATGAGCCTTCAGTAAATATATTTTTATATCATTTATTTCCGTCATTGTCAAGTAAGGTCCGTCACAGTCAAGTCATACATAGTCCTTGTCCAACACCAGTAAAGCAGTGGAGACTTTACTAGAGGCTTTTATGGAGTTTTGGTTACAACACGGAAAATCACAATTCACGGCAATATCGCACTTTCCTCCACTTGTGTATGTTGTCGAAGATGTTATGTCTAAAAATCCACCATATTTACACATAAAAACTCGAATTTACACCAGTTTTTGAAAATAAAACATAGCCTCGATGCGTCTTTTTCCGCGTTGGCGCCAAAACCCCCCACCTATGCGTTGCATTATGGTGTTGCTAGAGATAACCCGTTTATATTTATTTATTTACTAATAGGAAAACTTACAAAACATACACATTGAAAAGGATCATACAATGTTATTAGTGGCTCAAGCAAAAGTGCTG
This sequence comes from Pseudoips prasinana, assembly GCA_951640165.1. Lineage (NCBI taxonomy): Eukaryota > Metazoa > Arthropoda > Insecta > Lepidoptera > Nolidae > Pseudoips > Pseudoips prasinana. Next base: position 16,988,363 of record OX621254.1, read on the forward strand.
TTTCAATTACAAGTTACCACGACGTGCATTAAAATTAACAAGGTACCTATATGAGCAAACAACGTTATTGAAATATTTTTTAAGAAACACTGAACTAATTCCATATAATCACTTAAAACTAACGCCCGAAATTAATAAACGATCCTAATCCATTTTATGCTATCTACGATAGCAATTTCGATCCATTTGTCTATTAAACCGTGCCAATAAAGCATCCACAGATTGAAAAAGCAAACTTTCAGAACGAGCGATCTTTGGGAGGACGGATCATAGAAAAAGATAGGCCTCTGTACTAAAATGACAGGTTGCACGTGCCAATAACCAATCCATTAATTTTGACATAAGCTTAGATAGCCAAAACAATCAAAAGTTGCAATCCTAGAAAATCGGTGGATTGACAATTGGTTCTAGAGATAAAATTGCTGAAATAGTTCATTATATTCCAAAATAGCTTTGCATATAAATAATTAATAATAAGATTTTTTTTTGTTTACAAAATAGGCGGCAACCACTTCACGTCACTGTTTAAATTATTTGTAAAACAAACACAGAAATCAATAATAAAATTATTGCTTATCATATCAGACTCCATTATAGGTACTATATTTATTAATAAGTTATTATTTGTATCTTAGTTATAAATGCTTTGCAACAAAAACAAATAACCAACTTAATGCTTGTTTGTTTTTGATCCGATCGGCGACGACGGCGCCGGCGTTCGTTTTGCTTGTCAAATTTTGATACGTTCCGTTCCACGAAAACATAATGTTTGACCAATTAAGATTCATTTTATTATTATATACCCTAGTCGTCTAGTAAAACATTTTACCCTAGCTATAAATAAGTCAGTATTTATGACTTATATCGTTAATATAACGTAAAAGCTCCTATTACCGCCAGTTTTAGCTGTCTTAGGATTCACTTTAAAAAAATAGATATAAGCTGTTATGTTAGAAAAGATGTTATAATTTTTATTTAATCTCAACAAAGTATTCTTTGCAATTCAGTACTTAAATTCAATGTTTAATAACGCAATAATTACTAAATAATTATTTAATCCAAAAGAGTAGTTGATTCTATTACCGACCCATAGTATACGGCAAGATTCTATTACCGATTTTTCTGCTTCTTTTACCGACCGCTACGAAGATGTCACTTCTTCTCTACTATTAAATAAAATAAAAAATGTTTTTTAAGGTATATATTATATAATAACAATAGTTATGAGATAACCATTATTATAATATGAACATATTTATTTATTGCAAAGCTTGGAGAACTTACTTTTTATTATTTTAATTAATTAAAAATGTAACCAATCTCAGAAAACAGTCTTCAAATAATTAAAAGCTTACTTTTTCATTACCTACATACTAATTATATATTACAAATCAATAACAAAAATATTTTTATCTGTAATATAATCACAAAATACCTCTATAATAGGTTAATTTTATAATAACACATTTATAATTCGCTCAATACAGAAGCCGACCCCAAGATGCTTGGGATTAATAAGGCTAGGAGAAGAGAGAGAGAGACATCAACGATATAGAATTTAATTCTTCGAAAGAAGATTTAAAAAGTTACATGGCCCTCATTCCGTCCCACCATTTTATTTGATTTGAAAACATATGAAATATAGCCAATGCTATGAAGCCATGAATGAAACTGGATAGCAAATATTATTATACATTAATAATTTGGCCTGTGACAAAATCTCTCAAAACGTCACGTTAGCAAGAAATGAGCCAATTTGTTCAAAAATATACATTTTGTTTTTGTGTAGGTACTGTAATACTACCAAAAATATCGTCATAGTTGTGAGTCGGTAATAGAATCACGTATGAAGGTTACAATATTCTATTAGCGACCAATAAAATTAATAATAAACAGATAAAATATCCGTTTTATGGAATACTGTTAAATTCGATCTCATTATTTTTTTAGTCTCAGTTAGTCTTTAATTCAGATAATAATGGTTATTTACAGAATAATATCGTTACAATAATAGGGATATTGTCTAACGTTGAATCGAGTCTTACACAAAAACTTTAAGAAATAGCTGTGTCGTTAATAGAGCTAACGAAGTAAAATAATTTTAAGAATGGAACAAGGAAAAAGTAAAATCGAATGAGGTAGTTTATAATAGATATTATTTAAAAATACTAAATGTTCTCAAAATTTAACAACGCCATGGGTCGTTATTAGAATCAAGTTTCGAAATTCGGGTTCTATTACCGCCTTAAATTAAATCACGATTTTATAACACAAAAGCCAATAAGAAGTATTATATCAAGAGTTAATTTAGAAAACAAATATATACGTTACAGTTGTAATGTGATAGCAAGAAGACCAATTCATTCTTAGTGTGTTATTTTCCTTAAGTAATATTTAGGTGTACTTACGTGGCCGGAGACGCGACATTATGAAACGTGCGTCAATTTCGGGTGCGTCCCACTCATTGTCAAATTATTCTTTTACTGGCTATTTACACACATAAACTTAAATCTTTTTGCTGTCCAACTAAAATAAATAAATAATTTTTAAAGTATCACATTCTGGAACCCTATATTATGTCTAATATGAGTGATTTAAAAATTAGATCGTTAATAGAGTACACTTTTTAGGGGGTCGTTAATAGGAGCTTTTACGTTATTTAAAAATAAATTTTCTTCTTAAATTAAATGGTATAAATGTGTCCTGAGTTACCGAGTTCTGCATAAAGCGGAACGCTGCAGAGGGAAAGGATCGCACCCCAATCTCTGGGCAAAAAATGGATGGATTGATATGTTTTGTTATTGGCACGCAGGTAAAGATCAAGATAGCGATAGAGCTAATCTAGAGATAGGACTGCTTGACAGATTGCGGATCGTTTATTAATTTCGAGCGGTTGGTACCAAATACCATGCCTAACTTGGTTCATTGTTAAATCTACTACAACAAATTAAGGCGAGTGAACAATAATATAATATTATGATATATATAATATTATGGTATATAGACTTGCTGATGTTGGGATGTATAAACAGTAAATACACAATAATCTTAAAGTTATGCAATAGAAATAACCTGGAGAATGAATTATAAGGATATATTAAGTAATATATATATTATTATATTATATGTATGTATAAATATTTTATTATATGAATAACTAGCTGCTCTGGAAAACGTAATAGGCCCATAAAATTTAAATAAAGCCTGGAATCTCTTCACAGCGCTAGTTACTGGATCCAGTTCTAAATCAAATTTATCGAAGGCACCACCCAAATGCACAAAAAGTCAGTGCGGTCATTTAGAAGGGTGTACCTACTCCTCGATCTGGCGGCACGGCAGTGCCCCCGCCAAGTTGTGACATGTGACTTGGTCGTTGACTTGCACCCAGTAACTTGTAAAAAAAGTTCAACTTTTGATCGCATTTTTTGCAATATCTAGAGCGTGAAAAAGTATTAAATGTATCATAAAGAAATTGCAGTAACCAAAATTAGACTTGGCTCAACTTTGTCTAGTGATTTCATTACTTTTTAGACATAAACAAGCAACTCCATCGAGACTTGGCAATTTTTTTACAGAATGTTTTTGTGCGATATTAATTTTCGAATGCGCATGGAAACTTCTCGAGGCAGAGACGAACAAAAAATACATCTTAATCAGTCAATCCGTTTAATCACAATATTATTATGCATTTAATTAACTTCTTAAAGTATTTACTCCGATGTTTTAGTAGATTTTATGCTAGTCGCAAAAAAATATGGCGGTACGAAGTTCCCAGAGACAGCTAGTTATTATATATATTTTTTACATATAAATGTATTATATAAAACGTAAAAGTAGAGCTCCCCCGCAAGAGCCTCTTAATATGTCGGTAGAGGGTCTTGGCTATGAAACCGTTTACCGAGACGACTATCGAGCAAATTATTGTTGAGTTCTCTAAGAACTCATAAGTTTTTCGACAACTTGTCATCGTCGGCTCTTACGAAGTTATCAGATTTTTTTATGTCACTGTACCATACAGTGACATAAAAAAAATCTGCTCCCTACAACCAATCTATTAAAACCGGGCCCGGGTAGATACCGGAACCGGTCTACCATTAAGGGCAAGACTGATATCGTTTCGCGTGCGAAACGATATCAGTCCTGGTCGTGAAGGTACCTTAACGGTACCGGAAAGGTAAAGAACTGATTCCAGTACATACTTCTAATACGGCACTTCCGTATCTACAAGTCTATACCGAAGAGCAAGCTACTGGTGTATAATACTGGCTACTTGGTTATGCCTATGCAAGTACACACCGTTGGCAAGATAGGCAAAAACTGCAAACAGAAATAACAGGGATGCATTGCCCTCAATGAATCGCTATGAATCCCTGAGAGAAAGTCTGGCTGAATTTTGTGTCCGCCAACGATTTATGGGTGACACAAATACTTGTCCTGTTGTCCTACGCGGGAATCGAACCCGGGACGCGAACCCGCAATGACTGTCGTAACTTCTACGCCACACGTGCAGATAACTATAACTCAATAATTTATCTTACTAATATTATAAGGGCGAAAGTTTGTAAGTATGGATGGATGGATGGATGGATGGATGTTTGTTACCCTTTCACGTAAACCTACTGGATGGATTTTAATGAAACAATAGTACAGCTTATACATCAGAATAACACATAGATTACTACAAATTATAAAGAGATTGTGTGAATTGTCCAAAATATGACGATAAGTGTTAAGTAAGTAGGAAAAAGTCTACTATTTGCGAGCTATTCAGGCGTGCACTGCCAAAACCGCTAGAGGTACACATCATACTAATATTATAAATGCGTAAGTTTGTGAGTATATATGTATGGATGTATGTTTGTTACTCTTTTACGCCAAAACTGATAACGCGGATGAAAGCGTGGGGCATAGCTAGTATCTATACATATAATAAAATCGTAGGAAAGTCAAAACTGTACATTGAATATTTCTTTTAAAGGATACTTAAGGCGTGATCTACAATCGATATCGAAGTCAATAATATAGTTTTTAGATTTTTTGTCTGTTTATCTGTTTGTCTGTATGTATGTCCGGGCTAAACTAAAAAAATACTGCATGGATTTACTTCAAATTTTGCATGAATATTACTAAGAGGTCGGGTCAACATATAGGCTACATATTATCACGCTATCACTTACGGGGGAGGAGCTGTGATAATTTATAAAATTTAACGCGGGTAGTACCGCGGGGCATAGCTAGTACAATAATATTAATGAACTAGCTTCTGCCCGCGACTTAGACCGCGTGGGATAGTTACTTTAACCCGCGAATTTGTTTACTTAGAGAGTGAAATATTTTTAAATAGCTATTTTAGGTACCTACATCACCCTTTTATCGGTAAGAGTGGAACTTTAAAGTGTTAAGTAAAACTACTGGTTCTTATATCATGTAGAATGTAGGTTATTCTCAAAATATTTACACACATGCGCGCGCAGTACTTTTTTGCTGCGATGATCTCTTAAGATATTCATTGAAATCGAATGATATGAAAGGCAATTTTGTTTTAAAATTAACTACTTGTGATGAATAACGCCTTCACAAATAATGCATTATTAAAAGAATCAATAGGTATTCCACATGATGTTATAATTTTATCGGAATGTTGGCTCGCATGTAGCCCTCTCCTAGGTCAAATACCGGGGTACAGTGTCCATTCAACTGAACACTACCTAAATCAGTCTAGTGGAGTGGTCATTTATATAAGAAACTGCTACGGTTGTAGAAACTACAATTAGGTGATGCAGAAGCCTCTATTGGATTAGTTTGTAACAACACGTAGCTATTACTGATCACCGAATGGTCATGATAGGTTTTGACACAAAAATCAACATACCAAAACAAACTAATCGTGTAGTTAATAAAATTAACTTCACTGCTATAGCTGAAGATCTCAAATATACTGATTGAATAAATGTATAGATCGAGCAAGATGCAAACAAAACAGTCAATTACCTTCAATCTACTTTAAAAACTCTTCTTGACAACCACACAAAAGTATTGAATACTAGTCGTTCCAAAGTCGTTCATACATAAGCCATAGAGATAAGCTCCATTTACAAGTTAGGAAACTCCCTGACTGGTTATACTCGTTACAGGAACATTTTTACTAATCTTTTGCATAAAATAAAACATGAGTACGAGTCAAAACAACTTGAAGAGAGTAAAAATAGTTTTAAAAAACTCTGGAAAACTACAAAAAATATAAAAAAAAAACAAGCAAAAACTGAGTCTTCCGCACTAATCGAGGGCAATTTGAATTCCCAAGCTTCAATTGATCATTGCAATAAATATTTTTCTACAGTTGGTGTCAACTTGAAACTAAACTTCTCTCAGAAAATAATAAGACCCTTTCATTCAAAATAAAAACAGGTTCCAGGATCATTGAAGTGCACAGAATCATACAAAATCTGAATAATGACTGTGCACCAGGATCGGATGGCTTTACAACCAAGCCTATTAAACATATCGAACCCTTGATATTAGTTCCTCTGACTCTTGTACTAAATTTAAGTCTACAGGAATATTTCCTAGTGCATGGAAAGAAGCCATAGTAGTCACAATACATAAAGCCGAATCAAAAGATGACCCTAAAAATTACAGACCTATATCGCTTTTAGGATTTATTTCTAAAATTTTGGAAAAGATTGTTAACAAACGACTGGTATCTTATATGGAAAATAGTCATTTAATCTCAGACCGGCAGTTCGGCTTCAGACCGGGAAAATCAACAGAAGATGCAGTAAATTTGCTAATAAACCTAGTGTCTTCCCATCTAGATGATAGTAAAAATTGTATAGGTGTGTTTTTAGACTTAACCAAGGCTTTTGATACAGTTGCGGTACCAATACTGCTCAAAAAGCTCGAGGCCATAGGTATTAAAGGGCTGCTTCGTAAAATGGTTTGAAAGTTATCTCAGTAATAGATCTCAACAAACGAAGGTGAAGGAATATCCTAGTAGTTTATTATGAATGGAGTTTGGAGTTCCTCAAGGCAGCGTGCTAGGTTCAACACTCTTTATAATATATATGAATGATATTCACCATATACCACTATTCAACTCTGAACTCATATGCTATGCAGATGATACAGAGGTGTTATTTTACAATAATAACTGGAATAGTATTTTTGAGATAGCCCAAATTGGCATGAATAACATAAAGTTATTGCTAGATATGAATCTTAGATGAGATAGGAATATTTTTAGGGATATTGGCGTCTTTGGTTGGGAGGCTGAGCTGATAGAGAAAGTTATATACTTAGTTTTGAAAGTGTTAAGAGTAAGCGTGTGTGAATAAAGCCAATTTATTACTCGATTAAGACTTATTTGTGCCTTCTGCTCGAGTTCAGGCCATGCATTTGCAGTAAAAGTTATTGCAGTATCGTCTGAAAAAAGATGTAACTTCGGCGTTCTGGATATTAAGGTTACATAAGTACAAAAAACAACGAATGGGGTGGGACCTAATATACTGCTCTGTGGCACACCGTAATATATGGGGAGCTTGTCACTACTGTAATCCTTAATTTTTACGATCTGTCGGCGATTTGTAAGGTAACTTTCGAATAGATCTAATCGCAAGCCCCTGACACCGACCTTTTCTAGTTTGAGCAAGAGAGTGGAAACGGGAACGGTATCGAATGCTTTTTAATATATATTAATTTAAAATATTACCTTAATAATTGACCTCTGGGCTCTTTCAAGTTCTAAAAAGTTGGTTTTAGTTGCACCTCCCCATACCGGTAGGTATACAATATATTATGACTGATTGAGCCAGACCAACGTAAATTTTATTCAGTAGTTGTGCCGATGTTACTTGACGTAGGCTTCAAAAAATCCATATTAGTTTTCCGACTCTTGTCATGAGGTAAATAAGTATATATGTAGATATAGAACTTTTTAAATTAAAAAAATATATTCGCTATTTATTTGCTAAATACCTACAAGACTAGTTTATCAATATATAATTAACGCTAAATTAAAATCTAAGCTCTAAAAATATCAAATTTAAAATTTCGCGCCAGTGGGTAACGTTCCTAGAATGCTGACAGCATTTCCACGTCGAGTAGCAATGCTCAGTTGTTGAGCGAAATATAGGCCAGCATTTCGGGAACGTGTCGTTTCTACTAGTCGAGCTGCCGTTTCTCTGTAGATGATATCTTTGGCCCCCGGTCCCCACGGCCCCAAAGTTTCGACCCCCAAAGGGGCAAATATATAACTGCTATCAAGCGTGCTATATTTCTATATTTTTACCTTTTTAAATATATATAAAAATAATATAATAATATCTCGGGACAATGTCACACAGATCATCCTAGCCCCAACTTAAGCAAAGCCTGTACTATGGGTACCAGGCGACGATATACATACTTATATAGATAGATAAATACTTATATACATCGAAAACATCCATGACTCAGAAACAAATATTCGTGCTCATCACGCAAATATAAAATTTGCACTTACCGGGATTCGAACCCAGGACCACGAGCTTCGCAGGCAGGAGCACTACCAACTAGGCTACGGTGACAGTCAATCAAATCAATCAAATGGTTTATGTATGATCATTTTGGACAATGAAATATTTATTGAAGAAATCAGTACACAGCACAGGCATAGATATGCATTATGAAATTCTCTAATGATCTTGAATGTATATAATGTATGTACTTAACATAATTTATTTTATTATAACATATTTTAAGATAATTTAGTTCCTAATGATATTTGCTACATGGCTTGAGCACCTTCTCACCTCTATTGCCCGGTGAAGCAGTGAGAGCCACCTAGGTTTACTGTAGTAAAAAGTATCTGTCAAGTTTATGTTCTCGACTCGTGGTAGGTACTACATGGGTAAATTGCCCAACCAAAAAAAAATACACGGCATACCTGAGAACGGTAGTGCAATGTGCCGATTTTTAATTTTCCACATTTTTTCTCAACAACGAATGTACTTCTCTAGCTCGACAAAAAAATCATTCATTTCTACCCTCTAATAGACCGAAAAAAAATATATTACAAAGTCATATTTTATCATCACGGTGGCCTGTCCTGAACCCAATTCCTCTCATAAAATAGCTTCCCCTGCAAATACATTCGTAATATGGATTTAAATCGATTTTGTTATCATTAATTTATAATATTTTCGATCAAACAAAACTTTCTTTGTTTATTTATCTTCTTTCTCATGGATTTGACAGGCAGTCAACTTTTGTCTGGAAAAAAGTTATCATTTCAGAGGACAGTAAGTTTTAGTAGAATAGCCACGTCAAGATTGCGTTGTTAGGCCTCTGTCAAATTTCCTCACTTCGGATCCGTCCGGCTCAAGATCTCGGCATGAATGCACTGATCCCAATGTCTTGCGGTTTTCCACCAAAAAAGTAAGTTTATCATTTTAGTGATATGGGGACAAAAATTGTTTCATTTCGGTGGCTGTTATAACTCGTGCTAGATTCGTTTAATTTGTTTCAAAATTACGTATTCAATTCGCCGTAAGTACTGTTTTGTTTGAGTAGTGTTCATATATTTTTAATAAATTTATTTCGGAGTTAAATGTAGAACTAACCTATATTTTATCATCTCAGTGTTATCATTTCAGTGGATTCGGTGGACTGTTATGACAATTACAGTCCACCTGAATGAAATGTGTCTCCAAAATGATAAAACCATAAAGTTTTAGAGATCCTTGTGTCAAGTACAAAGTCATAGTTTTGTAATGTACTTTTACCTAGAGTGTAGATTTAATTATTTGGGTGTATTTGTACACAAATATTACACATTTGTGTTTAAGATATATAATATATCTATGAAGTAAGTACATGTATATACTTACTTTACATACACATTTGTTCGGCTCAGCGATAATGCGATGAGTGTGTGAGTCATCACAGTGTAGATTTTTATACCTACTAATTGTCTACAAAATAATAATTTCGAGGGTTTACCTTCAATTTAAGTAAGTTACCTTTATTTTTATGTCATTTATTAAGAGTAAATAATATTTTATATAATTTCTAAATTTTACAAGATATAACAAATAAATCTATAATTAAACTTATTAAAAAAAGACTGATGTTTATAATTATTATAGTAAAGACGTGTTGTGGTGTAATAATTAAAGAAGACTTGTTTAGAAGGTACATATCTAAATTAAAAACCTACATTTAAAGTCAAAAAAAGAAGCTGATTAGTGAATTTGAGAAATTATTGTGTGATTTAAAGTAAAATCAATATTTTTAAGCTACATACTTGAACCTACTCGTAAATACCTATCCAGAAAGATTGTTTCATTGGAATAACTATAATTCGCAGTTATGTATAAGTAATTATGTAGAACAAAACTGTTGGTTGTCGTTCTATTTAAATATATAAGTTTCTCTATTGTTGTAGTAATTTAAGAATAACGTGATCTCAATTTGGTTTCTGTTATGTTTTTTTTTAAATAAAATAAAATAAATAAAAAATGTTTTTATTCACGTAGACTTTAAAAAAGCGCTTGTAAATAGTCAGAACATATTTGTAGTAATATAGTTGTAATATAGTCACTCGCTCGCGCGCATCACATTGAAGCAGTCGCGTAATTCGTTCCATAATTCAATTCAGAAATACCCACAAATCAAAATGCCTAAATGTGCAAAGTGTTCGAAAACGCTAACAAAAAAATTACCAGGATTGCAGTGCAGCAAGTGTAATAAATGGCTACATGCCACCTGTGCATCAATATCAGCAGAACAATTAAATGTGTTAAATGATACTGATTCGGTCGACTGGAAGTGCCAGTCATGTAATAATGGCGGCAGGTCCCGACGAAATTCGTTTATCATGCCCGAAGAAGAAGCAAATGAAAATTCTGATACGGAATATCAAAATAGCTACTTGGGGATATGTAACGATAATATGATGCAACAGATAATAAGAGAACTTCGAAAGGAAATTAGTAAGGTCATCAAAGAAGAACTTCAAGGTACACTGAATTTTTATTCTGAAAAAATTGACGAATACGAGGAAAAAATTAAAAAATATGAAAAATCTGTGAAGGAACTAGAAAACCAATGTACACAAAATATAAATAACACCAAAAACCTACAATTAAAATATGAGTCACTGGAGATGAAATTTAACCAAATAGAACAAACTCGTTTAGCAAACAATCTTGAAATATGTGGAATGCATCTATCGGAAAAAGACAACCCGAAAGAACTAGCTAAAAAAGTTGGTGGAGTTATATCACAAAACCCAGATGATGTGGTGATAGCCTATAGGAAGAAGACAAGCCCAGCAAATGCCGCTAAATTGAAGGACCAGTCTATAATTGTAGTAGTACTTCGAGAGGGTAACAGAGATCGATGGCTAGAAGCAGCAAAAAACACTACAATTACTCCTACAGACTTGGAACGAACAGGAACAGCTAAGATATACCTCAGGGAGTGCCTGTCACCGAGCACCGCCTTTCTACTGTGGAAAACTAAATCAGAACTCAAAGAAATATATAAGTATATTTGGTGCAAACACGGTAACATTCTAGTGCGTAAAAGTGATCAGGACAAAAAAATTGTAACCATTCGTACTTTGGAGGACGTTGGGAAACTGAAACTATCCCAAGGCTGAGGTACTGTAAGTCTTTTTCTTTTACCTTATATTAGTATACCAATTAATTCATCTAAATGTTCGATACGACAGAATATAATATAACTGAAAACAACTACCAGACTTGGGATGATTTTAGCACCAATATTCCTATTTCAAATAGTAGTTTAAATGCATTACATGTGAATATAAGATCATTAAAACAAAACTTTGCTCAAATAGAATATACGGTTCTCAATAGTAAAAGGATTATACATATTTTAATACTAACAGAAGTCAACATAAAAAATGATTTAGTAATGATGTATCAGCTCCCGGACTATAATTTACAGTACGAATTAAGAACAAACAAAAGAGGCGGTGGGGTAATGTTTAATATCCATAATTCCATAACTTTTGAACGGTATAACAGTTACATAACGCATGAATTTGAATACGTGGCCGGCGAAGTAGTTTTTAATACATACAAACTTGGTCTATGTGCTGTATACAGACCCCCACATACCTCAAAACCGCGCTTTACAAAGGAATTATGTAATTTAATCTTAAACTATTCATCAAAGGAATCGTATTTAGTTATGGGAGATATGAATATAGATATAATAAAATCCAGCCCTATTAGAAATCAGTACATGTACGAGTTAAGTAGTTTGGGATTTTTAAGCGGAGTTAATACATATACACGCCTTGAACAACACGGTGACAAGGTTTCACAGTCTTGTATCGATCATGTGTTTATCCGAAACATAAGTTCATTAGATATATACACAACGGTAATTAGCTCGGCTCCGGCCGACCACAGCATAACCGGTTGTGCGATAATAACAAGCGAGACAAATATGAATGACGCAGACGCATCGTGCCAGTTTGTGACTAAAACTGATTATAATAAGGTGCAAATTGAGTTAGAGAATGTCGATTGGGAAAAGCCTTTAATGTATACCAACCCAAACGATATTGTAAATTATATACATAATAGATTTAAGCATGTATACGACAATTGTAAATATTCAATCCGCAAAAGAAATAATAGTAAACGTAATACGTGTACATGGGCGAATAATAGACTTAAATATATGTGTAATAAGCGAGATGAACTGTTTGATATTTGGGTGAAAGATCAAACCAATGCCACAAAAAGACTATTATATAATAAATATAGAAATAAAACAAATAAATATACCCAATTCTTAAGAAATAAAAAAATTATGACAGAGGTCTCCGAAAATTATCACGACACCAAAAAAATTTGGAATATTATTAATAGGCTCACTGGAAAAATAATTAATTGTATTGATAATGTATTAACAAAAGCCTTTCGTATAAATCCTCTTTTATTGGCAAACAAATTCATAAATGAATTTCGGAATAACGTTAATAATATCTGCAATACTTGCAACGTACCACTTTTAGACAAATCTTCATACCAAATCACACCTAGCAGATCTATAAAAATATACCCAGTAAACAAAAATAATATAGCGACCATCCTAAAATCACTAAATAATAAGAAAAGTCCAGGCTACGACGGCATTCGAGTTCAAGATATTAAATACATAGGCAATAGAATGATACCGCTATTAACTCATCTAACGAATTGTTGTCTACGGACCGGCGTATATCCAGATCTATTAAAGGTAGGGGTTATACGTCCGATCTATAAAAAAGGTAAACACAACGACTGCAATAACTATCGCCCTATTACTATTTTGTCTTGCATCGATAAAATAATCGAACGTTATATAGGGAATCAAATTAAGACATTTTCACGAACATACGATATCATAAATAAAAATCAATTTGGTTTCCAGCAAAATAAGAGTACTACTCAATTGCTGCGTAAATTCACCGAAGAGGTAAATGGGCATTTGAAAGAAGAAAGAAAAAAAAGAAAGAAAGAAAATCCATTTATTCAGTAAACTGACACAGATAATAATAACAATATATATAAATGTATACAAACAGAAGTCCTTAATTCTTATCTGTGTGAGTCCGAATTGGTCCCATCTCAGCACTAGCTGCAACATTAACAGTTGCAGCGCTGGTTTTATGATGGAACCACGTAAAATAACTCACGAACAATTAGTGTACAGGTCGCAGTTAGAATTTTACTGTACCTGGACACCAAAATATAACTTATAGCTAATTTAAACAATAAATGTATGCAAGAACGAACTTAATAAATAAATATTAATAAATTAACACCAATTTGGAGATGCATAACACAGACAGTATATAAAATAATTGTTATAATGTCGACATTCTGCTCATAATTCGTCCATAACAATACATAAGTGCACCAATAAAAAATGACATTACATTTATTTAATCCATATTTTTTAGCTGAGTCGGTCAATTATATGCTTTTGGATTGACTGTCAGACAGATGTCAAGAAAAAAGGGACGCGGAAATTGAATTACTTGAAAAATCTAATATGAACAGTAAATTATTATGCTTCTTAATACTAAGTTTATAGCGTAAATATGTTTGATGTATAAGTAAAAGTGGTAATTGTGAATTTTCGATATAAAAGTGAAATATGTATGAAAACAATATTGATCGAGTAATGGTGATGCTATTGTGACGGAGTTCTTCACTGCATGAGCGTATGGGCATTGTTGTGTTGAGCTCATTAATAGTGTGTCTTGCATTTGCACAATAAAGTTCAGATATTGGCTTTATTCATCGACTTCAGCAAAGTTTTCGATGTTCTAAAGTTGGATACCCTTTATGATAAATTATCTCGAAACGGTATACAGGGTCCCTTACTGGAACTACTCAAAAATTATCACAGCAACCGATACAACACTGTGAAGATACAAAACCAGTTTAGTGACCTTATTATCTCCACCAAAGGCACAGCCCAGGGGTCAATCGTTGGGCCATGGGAATACCTATTATATGTCAATGATATGCCTAATATTATAAAGTCCGGGTCCCTGTATCAATTCGCTGATGATACATGTATTTTAGTGGCACACAAAAATATATATGAGGCTGAAAAAATACTACAACACAATTACGACCAAATTTGTTAATGGTCGCATGACAATGATCTGATAATTAACGCAGTTAAAACTAAAATCGTTCACATTCATTCATCTCATAACAGGTCAGCGCCTCCAATTATTAAAGCTCACGAACACACATGTCTACACAGTTCTAACAACATCGACTGTAAATGTCCGACCTTAGAGGTAGTACATAGCCATATGTACATAGGCCTAATTATTGATAGCCGTTTTTGCTGGAACCAACATAAAGACCATGTATGTAACAAACTTAGAGCCATCATAGGTAAGTTCAGTGTGTTAAAACATAAACTGCCGTTTAAAATACTTCGGATGCTATATATGGCCTTAGCAGATTCTGTCATAAGCTACGGACTAAGTAGTTACGGAAGAACCTACACAACATACTTAGCCGACATATATAAATTACAGTTGAAGCTACTAAAAATAATCACTCCAAATCATATTAAAAACATATATAAGGATAACGAAACCGGTTTGTTTAAGCACTGCAAAATCATGAATATATATGACAAAACTCAGTATTTGAATTTAATTGAAACTAATCAGTCACATTTATTAGTTAAAAATCCTCGACCTGACTTTTTAAGACAAAATCTACCTAGAGATAAATTCGCCTTACCCAAAACAAATAACTTGTACGGCACGAGAGTTGCAGAATACGTAATACCGAAGTTTACAAATAACATTCCCGAAGAACTGCAAAAATTATATACAGAGGGGGCGAAAGGTTTTAAATCTAAGTTAAAAGATAATTTTTTAAGGTAGTAAGTAAAAAATGATATTCTATTAGAATTTAAGAACTAACAATAATATCTAACAGTAATTTCTAAACGCTAAGTAAGCACTAACAGTAATGTTAAATAAATGTAAATGTGTGAACGATTCGCCGCTACCCACATAAACCCTTAGAGGTTTCTGCGGTTCGGCCTGTGAAATGAATGTGTAATAAAAAATATATTGAATAAATAAATAAAAAAAAATAAATAAAAAAAGTTGTATACATTATTATTTCTCGTAACATAGATATTTAGGTACACATTGTATTGATTGTATGAAAACATTTATAAAATTTATTTTATTATAGCAATGATATTTAGCTAGCTCGTATCAAGTAATTGTCAAGAGATTATGTTTAATTATCTAGTTTAAGTCTAATATTTTTACTACATATTGTCAATGGTTCTGTCTCTATTAAGGTATTATTATTATGTCGGACCTTGTCTTAATAACGACGGTCGCGCTTTAATGCTACCACCGGATCCAATGCGCCCCAACTGAGAAGACCCAGCGAAACATACTCAGTGGGTTCATCTACTTCCAGTTTCAACACGACCCACTTGAGACGGTCCGGCGAAACATACTCAAGCGGGCATGAAAACGGGATTTGGGTCCAATTAGAGTAATTATTTAGTAGGCAAACACAATATGTGCTCGATCGGTTGTCTGAATGCTTATTATTTAAAAAGAAAAACTTCGAAACAATAACATTATTCATTTTGAGACAGAGTCAATAATTTTAAATTAAGTATATGATAGCAAATAATAGCAATCATTTACAGATAGTTCACGTAACTCAGCAGGTCAGTCATACATCCTTTTACATACGTTTATGTTAAAGGATTAAAAGTAATAAGCTATTACTACTTAGATATTTTTATCATGTTTTTTATTCATTTATTGTGTTTTGAAATTGATTTAATTTTAGAAGTTTTACTTATATACCTGTAGAAACACTATTCTCGTCTAGATACCAATTTAACTAAATTATACCTAGTATTTTTCTCTAATTCCAATAGGTTAGGTAGACATTATGTATTACTATTAATGACATAACTTACAAATGCAGTCATCATATTAATCAGAAACTTTAAGCTTCCTAATCGCGCTTCGTTAACTCTTGAAAATATATCAAGTAAATTAGTATTAGTTCAAAACACATCAAACATACAAAGATATTTATGTATGGTTACCAGCAGTTACGATAAAGTTTTCCAACATTTTCACACAACAACAACCAGAAAAAATACCAAAGGTTATATAAGTAAAGAAACAATTCATTCATATCATAATAAACATTACATTAATATCATATTTAGGGGATATTGTATCCTCAAAGAATGATATATGGTAATACTAACTGTAATATCTGTATAGCAATAATGATATTAACATAACTTTAACTTTTAGATAAACACAGACAGAACAGTGTACTGTTCTGTCTGTGTTTATCTAAAACTTGTGGATATCAAAACTAACAAAGTACGGAACCCTGGCTGCCCGGCACGGTTGTTCTTAGCTGTATCATTTCGGTGGATTTATTTCATTCCGGTGCAGTCTATCATTTCGGTGGTCATTTTTATCATTTCACTAGACACTTTTCATTTCAATGGACTCTTAAAAATTCATCCTTAAATATTTATGTAAGTTTGTATGATATTTGGTGTCCACTCACGCACAATGTTAAAAAATAGGCTAAAGTTTTATTTATCACTAAAAATATGTAGATAGCATTGACATCAAAAAATCCCACTGAAATGATAAATAAAAATGTCTTGTTGAAATTCACCCACATGTGCCTAACTGGTCATCATCATACTTTTCTCCCAAACTTTTTCCACTAGGTCTTGATCATCGGCCCGCCGAGAGTACTCAGCTTCTTTACATTCCATAAAATATTTACCACTTATGTTTTCCACCTCATCGGACACACACAGATGTATAGTAGTTTGTGCACACTCTTTAGTCGTTCTAAATATCAAACCTAGAATTATAAGTACAATTTTATTAATTACAGAGGGTAGATCACTGAAAATATCAGTTTTTGCGAGACCAGGGTGTAGGGCATTGACTGTAATGCCTTCAGGCAGTCTCTTCGCTAACGCTTTCGTCCAGAGAACGTCGCAAAGTTTGCTGTTGGCGTATTTAAATAATATGTTCGTCGTAGTTATACACTGCAAATCAGATATATTCAATCTTGCAAAATTATGTAAACAGGACGACACTATCACTATTCTACTCGGCTTCGATGATAGCATTTTATTTAACAACAGTCGGGTCAATAGAAATGGTCCGAAGTAGTTAACTTGCATTACAATGTCGATTCCGTCTTCGGTAGCCTCATGTTGGAGTCGGGCACACCCAGCATTGTTCACCAAGATGTGCAGATGATCGTAGGACTTGTTGAACTCGGCTGCGAACTGTCTAACGCTGCTGAACTTGGCTAAGTCTAAGTATCTGTATTCGATGTTTTTGTTTCCTGTTGTTTGAGTAATGTCGGCGATGGCTTCTGCGGCTTTCACTTGGTTGCGACAGGCAATGATGACCCGGGCACCTCGGGCGGCTAGGTCTCGCGCTGTTTCCAGACCGATGCCTGCGTTTCCTCCGGTCACGAGTGCTATTTTGTTGTCCAGTCTCAAATTGGATGTGCACTCGCGCTTTACTGGTTCAAATTTCCATTTGATGTATAAACTTATCAATATGATGAAAACAGCTAATGATACAAATACAACTAAAGTTGTTGTAAAGAAATAATATGTGAGATCAAAGATCATTTTAATAGTCTAATCGAGTCAAGAACGCTGACGCAAGTGATTTTGTTAACTGCGTGTGTGATTAATTAAGTAATCTCACGAATAGATGGAATTAATAAACATGACTAGGGTTGCCATCAGTCCGGATTTCCCCGGATTCGTCCTAGTTTAGAGGGCGTCTGGGTGGGATGTGGGACAATAACATACCTCGGCCAGTGGTGAGAAGTGAAGTTTATCTTCCTACCCAAACCGGGTGAAACGGACCACACCCAGGCGAAATCATACAGACCGATCAGTCTAAGTTCATTCCGCTCAAGTCTTTAGAAATACTTGTTGACATACACCTTACAGATGGTGTCCTACGACACAGGCCACTACATCGACAACAACACGCTTACAGAACAGGCAAATCAGCAGATTCGGCTCTACACGGTAGGAACTATAGAAGCAGCCCTATCTGATGACATGACACTAGGCGCCT
Source organism: Pseudoips prasinana (assembly GCA_951640165.1). NCBI lineage: Eukaryota > Metazoa > Arthropoda > Insecta > Lepidoptera > Nolidae > Pseudoips > Pseudoips prasinana. Next base: position 17,007,030 of record OX621254.1, read on the forward strand.
TCATTGACATCGAAGGAGCCTTCGACAAAACAAAATTTTGTAGCATCAAGCACTCCTTCGTCAAAATTGGAGCGGATCAAACCATTAATGGCTGGATTGACAACCTCCTTAGGCTGAGAGCTGTAAGGTTTACAATAAACTCCACCACGTAAGGTATCGTGGCAAAAGGATGTCCCCAGAGAGGTGTTTCGCCCCACTTATGGAACATCATGGTGGACGATTTACTACGACGCCTTAACCAAAGATGCTACTATACCGTCGGCAGCGCTGATCACATCACGGTTCTGAAAAATGGCAACTCAGAAGATTTGTAACCGCAAGCAATTTGCCTTCAAAATTGTAGAACAATGGTGCGACCAACACGAACTAACGGCCAATCCAAAGAAAACAGAAATGGTCTTATTCACATACAAGAGAAAAACGAACACTATACGTACTTACTAAAATCAAAGGTCAAATACCTAGGTATAACCCTCGAAAGCAAGCTGAACTGGAACAGACACATGGAGGTGAAGATTGACAAAGCCCGTTCAGTCTTCTGGCAATGTAAAAGACTAATAGGGAAGAAATGGGATTTGAAACTATCCATGACCCTATGGCACTACAAAATGATAATACGCCCCATGATAACGTATGCATATATATGTATATTTTCGAGTGCACAATGGCACTCCATGATGAGACCGCTGTTGAAGTTGTTGTTTTTTAAAGCCTGGAGTACATAAGCACTGTCTTAGAATATGCGTATGGATTTGCCACGCACCATTCTAGACTTGACTGCTGTTGCAGCTCTAATTATCACCACGCATTCCACTTGGAATATAGAGTATGGGCTTCCCAGAGTAGTTGATATATTGATTGCCTTGTTTGTGCCTTTATTTGTTTTAGATCCATCCATGTTCTTGAAATTATATTGCGTAGTTTTTATCAAATACGAAAAATTTTATTAAACTACGCTTATCGCATGTCGAGTCATTCATTGGGAGTGTCTTCTGTATGTCATCCTTGAGGCGCGTATGCATTTCCCTGTTATTTTGCTTCCACAACCCAGCTTTGTTAAGCCTTATGGCTGTAGCCACTGCCTCTTGTTGAACTACTAGATGCAACGGTCTGAGGTTTAGTAAGGCCTCTAGGGCCCCGGTGGAAGTCATTCTCATGCTGCATGCTAGGTATGCTAGTCGTTGGAAGCTATGAAGTTCAGGCCTTGCGGTGCCTGTTTGAGTTCTGGGCCACCATACAACGGCACCATACGTGGGGCGTATTATCATTTTGTAGTGCCATAGGGTCATGGATGGTTTCAAATCCCATTTCTTCCCTATTAGTCTTTTACATTGCCAGAAGACTGAACGGGCTTTGTCAATCTTCACCTCCATGTGTCTGTTCCAGTTCAGCTTGCTATCGAGGGTTATACCTAGGTATAACCCTCGATAGCAAGATGATACTGGTAGTGTTCGTTTTCTCTTGTTTGCGCCTAGTGTCATGTCATCAGATAGGGCTGCTTTTATAGTTCCTACCGTGTAGAGCCGAATCTGCTGATTTGCCTGTTCTGTAAGCGTGTTGTTGTCGATGTATTGGCCTGTGTCGTAGGACACCATCTGTAAGGTGTCTGTCAACAAGTATTTCTAAAGACTTGAGCGGAATGAACTTAGACTGATCGGTCTGTATGATTTCGCCTGGGTGTGGTCCGTTTCACCCGGTTTGGGTAGGAAGATAAACTTCACTTCTCACCACTGGCCGAGGTATGTTATTGTCCCACATCCCACCCAGACGCCCTCTAAACTTGGACGAATCCGGGGAAATCCGGACTGATGGCAACCCTAGTCATGTTTATTAATCAGGTGGCCAAGTGCGGAAACGAATCGCCCAACTAACTAGCTATCCTTGGCTAATCAACTGTGGGTATAATGGGCGTCCCCGCTACATTTCCATTAGCGTTGCCAGCCAACGGGCAAAGTTCCTAAAAGATACGAAAACACTGCAGGAAGCACTCAAGCCAAGCCTTCGAGAGCTCTTAGACTTCTGGTTGGTTTATTTGGCTACTCGAACCATTTCAGTTCCATCCAGAAGTCCAAGAGCCTTTCGAGGCCTCTTGGACTTCTGGATGGAACTGAAATGGTTCGAGTGGCCAAATAAGTTCACGCACAATAGCCCAATCAGGTGGCTAAGTGCGGAAACCAATCGCCCAACTAACTAACTATCCTTGGCTATTCAACTGTGGGTATAATGGGCGTGCCCGCCACGAGCAAACCAAGTGAGCGAGTTTTATCAGTCAAGGGACTAATCATTACGGCAAAGAGGTCACGGTTAAGACCTACGTCAGTAGATAAAATAATTTTGATACACAATAAGTTTGTCCGGTTGTCCTAGATAAAATTATTGTGTAACATTCAAGAGAGCAGTCCATCGACTAAAAAATTCCCTTCGAACAATCGTTCAGTCCACTTTCAGTTAATCGAATATATGACTCTCGCTACTACGTAATGGACACCATATCTATTGTTGACTGCCTCGTTGGTCTAGCGGTAGCGTGTTCAAACGCAGAAAATGAAGTTCTGGGTTCAAATTCCGGGTCGGGCTAATAAGTGATTTTGGGAATTTTCTGTAAAAAGATATTTCTCAATATCAGCCTCAAGTCTGGAAGTTGGTGGTACTACACCCCCGTGCCCTACTCCACCCTCGGATAGCACGTAAAGCCGTCGGTCCTGTACCTGACCTCTTTCCGGTGGTGTTACTAGTCGTCCCATCGGATCATGCGAGTGATGGAATAGAAAGTGCCCCTGTGTTTGTACACACACTTGTGCACTATAATATGTCCAGCGCAATTGCCTAATCTCCATTGAGAATGGCCGCCGTGGCCGAAATTCGGCCGGGAATACATCACGCACCACCGATGACCACTCACCTGGTGGCGGTGGCGGTGTAGCTATATATCTGCGTAGTTACATACCAGTCTCCATAATAAGCTTATCGCCACAACCACCGTCACCTAACGCAGGTGAGCATCTCTCCTTAGAAGGCTACACTAAACTGCTTCTTGACGTTCATTATTGCCCCTCGTTGCGTGTTAACTACTTTTCTTACTGTTCTTTTCGTCCATACGTTCCATCGTACGCTCCTACAATTCCCTTCCTTCTGCCCTTAAATGCCACTCACCACTTTCCTAATTCTAATCCATCTCTTTTAGATCTTATGTTTGTATCTTCGCGTGAACATGTCGCAAAGCATGGGCAGTGCTGTGCTGACGCCTTCTCTTGTCATGATTTAATTTTTTATCTTATAAAATACGTCCTCTCAAAGCAAAGCCACAAATCCTTCTTCAGCGCAATTTTTCTGGCATGAGTCTCAGTGTTCTTAAAGCAGGTGCTACTAACATAGACTGGGAACCTCTACTTTCTTCTACATGAATTGACATTAAAGTAATTTTTTTAAATACCAAGATAGTCAAACTTTATGAATTGCATGCGCCAATACGTGCTATAAAGATTAAGCATTTACCGGCACCGTGGCTTAATGATAACATTAAGTCACTCATGCATAAAAAACTTCTAGCGAAAGCCAAGAAAAACTGCACTGCATCATTTATCATTATGCATTTTTACTAATCTTCTAAAAACTTTGTTATTTCTCACGTCGCTGTTCTCATATCGATGTAATCGGTGGGCTTTACTACCACCGCTGTCATAATTTACATTACAAAAATCAATCGGTGTCTTATATCTAATATCGGTGTTTTGATTCGTGATCAACGCGCAGGTTTGTCACGTCGGTGGATTGCTTTATCATATCGGTGGATCATTTTATCATCTCGGTGAGTCGTTTTATCATATCGGTAGATCCCTGCCATTTCGTTAAGTTATATATACAAAGATAGTTATACAAAGAAAAAATGGAACATACATACAAATATTCATACATATATACATACCTACATAGACATTAATCATTACCACGATACCATTGGGGAGTACATAGATGTATCATTAGGGGAGGTCTGTATTCGGTAATGTACGTCTATAGGCTGAGACGATGATGGTGATGTGGAACAATTAAACACATTAAAGGTTTCTCTAGAAAATATTTTCTTGATAAATAAATAGTTCGTTTAAAATACCTACATAATTACAAAAAATATATTTTAATTGGATTTCTAAGAACTCAATTCTCGATGGATGGGATCTACTTACATAAGACCCTCAGTTCAGATCTTCACTTCTAAGTCCCCCTTGTAAAAATATATCTACTAACTATTCCCTTTTTATATTCAAATGTGGATAGATTGTCATATCGATGGATATGTATATCATTTCGGTGGATTAACTTATCATATCAGTGTACAGAAAAAATAATCGGTGTCATATTGGTGGAAACCAGAATTCAAACTGAATTGTCTCCTTACTCTTAATTGATACGTTGATAGTATTCAATTTGGGGATACTTAATATCCTAAAAATTATATATAACCCAACAAATATACAAAAATAATATAAATGAAAAATCCACCGATATGATAAAAAATTACATATTGTTGAAATTCAGCCATTTATCAACATGGTTCAATTGGACGAATTTGTTTATATGTATAAAATCAATAAGTGATGGCCTATGCCAGGTGGTGAATATGCATTATGTGAGTCGCTTACCAAGTTCCAGTCAACACCACCTAAATTAAAATCACCAACTATACACGTGTTCAATGGGTGCTCAAATATGCTAGTAGTTCCTGATACTATTTAAAAATAGTTCTGCCATTTTTTGTCAGAAAAAGTCAATCAAAAAAATGATCTGCTAACTTCCCGTAGCAGATCATTTTAAAAAAACTAACAAAAGAATGAGAGTTCTCGATGCATACCAATGAGTTCTGGAGTTCCTGATACTTTTTATGAATAGTTCTAGCAGATTTCCCTAATAAAATAATTAAAACAAGTGATAGATACGCCCATTTCCCGTAGCAGATCATTTTCAAAAATCTTACTTATTTTTTTCATTTTTTATCATATTTCGATGAGTTCAAGAGTTCCTGATACTTTTTAACGATAATTCTAACATATTTTCCTAGAAAAACAATAGCCTACCACTCGTTATATGTAAACTTCCCGAAAAATTACAAGTAAAACAGGATAAGGCGACATGTTTATAAAGTCGATCGTAACTAAGAAGTAACGACGCATGCTGATAAGTTATATTTATTTTCTGGTTGACTAAAGACCCAAGCACACATTTGATACGTTAAAGAAATAGTTCTGCATCTTTTATGACAAAACGTTTTTTTTTGTATGGTGCCATAGATTTAAGATTTTTTATTTTTATGTTGTACCCTTAAAGAGGTTTAAAGGCGTTAAGTTCTTTTTTATTTATCTAATTATTTGTTAGACTTAAAACAGTTTAAATATTTGTTTATTTTTTTAGCCTGATATTTGTACTTTTCTATTGTTTAAGAGGATCTCACGAATTTGTTCCCATTTTGTAATTTTTATTTTATGATTAACTAAGTACTTAAGAAGATTATAAAACTGAATTGTAACCAAAGTTGTTTTATTTGAAAAAAATCGCGCCTAAAAAATATATGAGTCCCCGGGACTCATAGAAGGTATTTACGTAAGTATATTTCACCTAGTGAATTGAGGGTTAAATACTATAAAACTTGTCAGCATGCGTGCATGGCAATGTTCTTGAAGTTATGATTTTCTGAATTTCAATTAAATCTTGAATTTTTTTTTGTCATACTGAATGCAGAACTATTTCTTTAACGTATCAGAATGTGTGCTTGGGTCTTTAGTTAACCAGAAAATAAATATAACTTATCAGCATGCATCATAGTTTCTAATTTACGACCTTTTTTCTAAAACATCTATTTTTCAGATATGACATTTTTTTCTGACATGCTTTTTTGATCCATATTGACAGAACTATTTTTCAAGAGTATCTAGCTGTGTGCACAAAGTGCGTTTTTACTTTAAATACTATAAAACTTGTCAGCATGCGTGCAAATTTGTATTTTATTGCAATGTTCTTGAAGTCGTGATTTTCTGAATTTCAATCAATTCTTGATATTTTTTTTGTCATAAAAGATGCAGAACTATTTCTTAAACGCATCAGAATGTGTGCTTGGGTCCTTAGGTAACCAGAAAATAAATATAACTTATCAGCATGCGTCATAGTTTCTAATTTACGACCTTTTTTCTAAAACATCTATTTTTCAGATATTATATTTTTTTCTGACATGCTTTTTTGATCCATATTGACAGAACTATTTCTCAAATGTATCTAGCTGTGTGCACAAAGTACGTCTTTACTTTAAATACTATAAAACTTGACAGCATGCGTGCAAATTTGTATTTTATTGCAATGTTCTTGAAGTCGTGATTTTTTTAATTGCAATTATTTCTTGAATTTTTTTTGTCATAAAAGATGCAGAACTATTTCTTTAACGTAGCAGAATGTGTGCTTGGGTCCTTAGTCAACCAGAAAATAAATATAACTTATCAGCATGCGTCATAGTTTCTAATTTACGACCTTATTTCTAAAAAATCAATTTATCAGATATTATATTTTTTTCTGACATGCTTTTTTGATCCATATTGACAGAACTATTTCACAAAAGTATCTAGCTGTGTGCACAAAGTACGCCTTTACTTTATATACTATAAAACTTGTCAGCATGTGTGCAAATTTGTATTTTATTGCAATGTTCTTGAAGTCGTGATTTTCTGAATTTCAATTAAATCTTGAATTATTTTTTTTCATAAAAGATGCAGAACTATTTTTTTAACGTATCAGAATGTGTGCTTGGGTCTTTAGTCAACCAGAAAATAAATATAACTTATCAGCATGCGTCGTTAGTTCTTAGTTACGATCGACTTTATAAACATGTCGCCTTATCCTGTTTTATTGTAATTTTTCGGGAAGTTTACGTATAACGAGTGGTAGGCTATTGTTTTTCTAGGAAAATATGTTAGAACTATCGTTAAAAAGTATCAGGAACTCTTGAACTCATCGAAATATGATAAAACATGAAAAACACAAGTAAGATTTTTGAAAATGATCTGCTACGGGAAATGGGCGTATCTATCACTTGTTTTAATTATTTTCTTAGGGAAATCTGCTAGAACTATTCATAAAAAGTATCAGGAACTCCAGAACTCATTGGTATGCATCGAGAACACTCATTTTTTTGGTAGTTTTTTGAAAATGATCTGCTACGGGAATTTAGCAGATCATTTTTTTGATTGACTTTTTCTGACAAAAATGGCAGAACTATTTTTAAATAGTATCAGGAACTATAGAACTCACCTGCATGCGACGAGAACTCTTGTTTAATTATGATCTGCCAAATTCACGGACATTTACAGGAGGCGGTAAATATACTGCGAAAGGATATTTGACAATTAGATTTTGCAGAAGGTATGTCGATAATAATCCAGAGATCCTCACATTGACTTTCCCAGTGAAATATGCGTTTTGACTTTATCTTGTTAATTACAGCTGTCCCCACCCCACCCCCGTCCCTTTTTCTACCATCTCTGTCTTGTCTATAGAATACATATCTACTGTCAAATAATTCTGTGCTCAGGACAGAATCATCATCAGAATCAAATGATGTCGTACGACTCGCAAGGTAATTGACAAAAAACTTATGTGTTTTTGTACGCAAGTCTCGTGTGTTCTGGTAATAAATCTTTAAGTCATTGAATTTTAAAATATAATTAATATGCCAAAACTAGATACTACAAATATATATATCACCTACTAAGCTAATTTAATTAATGTATCCATGTTTCTGATATAGATATATTCCGCATCTTGGTTTTTGCGCATAAAAACATGACCTCCTCTGATCCAGACATATTGGTAGCCGATTTCGTTGGTCTTACACCTTATTAGATGCAGATAAGTGGTCGGCAATGTAAATGGGAGCTTTTGGTCCGGAGTAACCAAGGTGCGTAGAATTTAGTTTGTTTTCAGGATTGGATCTATTGTAAGCAATGGTGACTGCAAGTAATTGGTCACGTATTCGGTGTGAAACAAGCTGCACCACAATTGATCGTGGACTAGTATTATTTGGATTGAGTTTGGCCACCCTAGTACAATGCATTATATCCCGATAAACCACTGTGCTGCCGACCAATTTTGTCATGTCGGTTACTACTTGCAGTAGGTTTTCCTATTTTTTTTTCAGGCAGACATTGTATTTCAATGCTGTTTGAGCGAGTTTGTTGCTCCAGATGGTTAAAACGGTGGTTTAAGTCGCTGATTGTATTTTTCATATTCAGGTTTTCCTTTTGTAATTCAGTTATGATTTCCCTGCAAGCAGCATGTTCTTTAACTAAATCTTCGTATTGGTTGTTCATATTGGTCATTGATTCATTCATTTGTTCGACTTTTTCTTTAATCGGTTGTAATTCTCAATTTAAAGTGTTATTCAGGTCCTTCCTGAATACGTACAACTGTTCCGTTCATAATTTCATAACAACACGAATCATCTGGCGAACATCCTCCGAAGACATTTGCAACACGGGGGCCAGCTGCGGTGCTAAGTTGGTGGTATTCGATGTATTACCCCCGGTGGTTGATACCTCACGTAACGGTGAATTATCGGCATTCAAACTTGTACCGCCGCTGTTAACGCAAACTTTACAGAACCAGGTAGCCGGTAACGGTTGCATTTGATGTATTTCTCGTTAATTAGTATTCTGTTACAACATCGAAACGGTAATGAAGGTGACTGCCCTGTTGTTAGCAATCATATTACAGATAGTTCACGTAATTCAACAGATTTGTCATGTCTACCGTCCCATGGGAGTTGTAAGACTAAGGGATACACCGGGTAGTCGGGCAGCAGTGTCACCTACTATAGCTACCAACTAACTGCGGTCACCAACTCGCAACGTTATAGAAACCTTTGAGGGAGGCATATGTCCTGCGGTGGACGATATCAGGCTGATGATGATGATGATTGTTACGTTTCAATAAATGTGTCATAATTTTGCATACCAAACAAAGTATTTTAAACCATGTAGGTTTTCATAAAACCTTGTCTGTTCCAAATTTACTGACTAACCTACATCCTTACCCTCGCACTATAGAAAATATAGGTAGTTCGGATCAAAAGTCTATAACTTCGTGAAATCTTATCATATCTTGATGGTACACATATGCACTTATACAGTAATTTATATAGATTCAAATGATATAGAATTTATAGTGATTTCTCATTATATGTTAAAAAGACAAAAATGGGATAAGCACGCAAAAATTGGTAAATTATTTATTTAAAGTGAAAGACAGAGTTATAATTACTTATTATAAAACTAACATTAACCATAAAGAACAAGTCAAGTCAATAAAAAAAACAATAAAAACAAACCTTTAAAGAACAATGGGCGGTTTAGTCCCAAGTGTTGTAACATTTTCCTACCTATATCATATGAAAGATCTCAATTAGTGTTATGTTTTTTTGTATGGGGGTAACTCTGTACCTATCTTGTGCAGGGAATCTGTTATAGTGGTTTCATTTATTTAATAAAATATTAAATAGAACTTAATCAATTAGTATTTTAATGACGAAATGGCTGAAACTATTTTAATCAAGTGGAAGACCACACGGGCGACTGTGCGCCTACTCACAATCGTGAGATGGGTGGTGGAGGTGATAAATGGGTGGATTAAGTGTGATTTTAAAATATTTAGACAAGAATATTTTAATAGAGCAATGACACATATGTTTGTTGATATACGCATTGCTGCTGCTCTTTTAAATACATTTAGAGAGCCGTTAAAAGACCATCCTCGAGCTAATGATATCATACAAGTTTTAAATGAGAGGATTCATATGGCCAACAGCCTAGGTGACTATGTCTTTGAAAATAATATAAATTGACAGGGAGCTTCGTTTCGTACCATAACCTCGGAAGACAATGCATTATTACAGTTTCCTGAACTAGGTAACAGAAGAAGACCTTCTATTAATTTCCCTTGGCAGTTACCAAATAAAACTCGCCCAGTCTTATTTGATTGAACACGTGAGAAATGGCATGTACACAATTGAAATATGCATAGGAACTATTCCTAACCTAGTACGATACAACATAAATACTTCAGAAGGTATTCTGTTGAGGGGGCACATAAATTCGCGGCATATATCGGGTATAATTTATTAATTGTATATTTTGAAAAAAAATTGAGCAGAAACAGCGAGAAATGCAATTGCCCATTACTATTGCTCATGTTTAACGGGAAAAAGAACAGTAGGTACTTGTGCTCACATACCTAATGAGTATCATTTGGTACCTTGGCTGGGCTAGACACCAGCCAAGCATATTGTTACCCGCGACATTTTTAGATGAAGTTATAGATAGATAGATAGATAATAATCACTATTAAAAGTACCTGTAAACGATTTGCATATGTTTAAGCTGTACTCTAACGTAAGGGTTATATTCCTTTATTATTTATGTATTTGAAAATATATAAATAACAAAGGAAATAATACAATTATCAGAATTGTATTATTTCCTTCGTTATTTACATATTTTCAACTGTGCAGTTGTTAATAACGGCAAAAAAATAACTACTAATGCCTGTGATTACTGTACAATTATTATAAATGTAGTCTAGTGTAGTGATGTAATTATATTTACATGTAACGCAAAGTGTAATAAAGTAATATTAAAGCATTATTTAAAACAAAAACCTTTTTTTCACTTGAAGCCCAGTAACTTTTGACCTGCACGCAATTACAGTAAAAACTTAGCATATTGATCATGATTTTTTTTTTTAACATGACGCTATAGTTAGCCTAGGAGGCTTTCACTACTTCACCGGACTATAAAGGCGAGCAGAGGGCTCGAGCCGTCTAGAAAAATCATAAACAAGCTTAATTGAACATGTTTATACTAGTCGCAACTTGTTACAAGGGTTGGGACACAGCTCCTACAATAATGCCCATTGTCCTTTGTCGCTTCCGTCTACTTCACTTATATTACTTAACTTATATACTTACAAAATTAATTTAAGTGTGAGTGAATACACTGGAAAAATAAAATGCTTATCTACTTAGGATCTATACACATTTCATTTGCAAGTGGTGCCACTTTTAGAAGACTTAGAGCTTCTTCTTCAAGATCTTTTACATTCTTTGCGTATGGTTTTCTTAAACTTGTTATATACGGATTGAACGTGTACAATAGAGTTGCGATTGAGAAAAGCTACAAATGAAGATGTTTTAATTTTCTGGCATGATGTAGTCGCACGTTTCGGTACACTTTGTTGCGCGACTCTTGTGCGTCTTCCGATAGCTATCCAATAGGAAGCACTGCAAAATGTTTGATAATACTTTCTTGATGTATTAAGTATTTTGTGTATAGATGATGGCATGTACTACCAATTGTATTTGCTCACGTAGACTCTTCCAGTTTCCATTGCGTATTCGCCAATTTTTTCGGGATCGATCATCATTCCTGAAAATAAAACTTGTAAAATTATGTAGAGGCGTTTAATTAAAGTTTCATCTATACATGTTATTTCGGCAGAGCATGTGGTGTTATAGAAAAATCTTCTTGCGGTATTCCCTTCGTTAGTATTCCCACTGCCTTGCCGGGGTTAATCTACTATCAATCCTAATTCCTTCCTGAAACGATTTTGAACAAGTTTTTTCTTTAACTTCTTCAATCTTTTTTTTTCTTCTTTTCGTAGCAGACCAAGTTTTAAGCGAACCCTACATCTACTTCATATTCTTTATGAAATCGCGTTATCAAACGGTTATCCAAAATCTATTATTGAGTATTTGATTAAAAATAATACGAGATGTAGGGTTCGCTTTTTACTGTATGCATGCCCCCCTGACCGTATTAACGAATATGTTGGTAGTCTAACCTGTATGGGCCCAATTTCAGATAGAATTGCCAATTTACTCCGTAAAATAATATTCACGTTGCATTTCGGACGGACCAAACATACGACGTCTTTGTAATGGAAAAGATAATTTGGAACATTGCAAGAAATCCGGCGTGTATAGGTTGGTTTGCGATGATTGTGACGCGGTATATATAGGTCAGACAAGCCGAACTTTTGAAATACGGTATAAAGAACATGTGGCTGCTTATAGGAATGGCCATTCTGATAAATCTCATTACGCCAAACATTAAAATATAGCAATAATAATTTTGCATTGTTGAATGACCAAACAAAGGATAATGCTCATGGATATAGGTACTTATGGGATCCCGTACCATCTTGCATCAAATTCAAACGTTGCTTTTAAGAGACTATACTTATCATACTAACTCCTACAGAAGTTCTTTTTGTAAAGAAAACCCGGGTTTCGGAGTTCTTTAAAAAACGTAAATAACCTAACCTAACCTAAAAAGTAGGTAAGTGGGTTTATTTTGTATGATGATACCAGTGACGTAAGTATATAACGCAAGTATTACATAATATTGACACGCTATGTTTAGTATACGAACGAACACTATCGCTCCAAAAACAGCGTATTTCGCTTATGTTAGTAGTTACAATGACGAACAATCCCGATACAGGGTGCGCGAGTGACACTCAGGGATTTACTCGACAATTATATCACAGTGTTAGCGGGTAACTTATCTAATTGTTATAAACAGTAATAAGGATATAATATCATTGGACGCTACCGTGTGATAGCATCAATACCAATAAAACATTACCATTAGTGAGGCTAAATAAAGCGCTCATTGAATCTAGAGAGCATCTTAAACTAAAATAACTCTTTGGTAATCTTAAAATACTATTAATGACAGACATACTCATGCTCGTGTTATCTTAGTGAAGCGACTAAGTGAGGAAATATGGGAGGTAAGGGATAAAAAAAATAAACAAATAGGTCCATATTGTTTTTAATAGCGATACAAAGTCAACAATAATTATTAACAACAACTTAAATCATTCATCATATTCCTGAAAAAAAAAAACATCTAAAACTGGTGCCGGTGAGTCACGCTATTATACCGTCCCCAGCTCATATACCACACTACTGACATCACATGAGCACAGTGGCCCACTGTTCGCTTACCGATGAGGCAGCTGCAGCTAAAACCTACTATGCTTTATAAGGTGTTGGCCACAGCATCAGATGTTAGTTCTATTAAATGTGTATGTATATTTCTGGGTATCAAAAATGAACAATTGATACATTGGTTTTGCCGAACTGGAGGCGTCAGTCTGATTACTCTACGACTCGACATATTTGTACAATGATACACAGAAATAAGTTCACAAAATAACAACAAGTTATTTATCTCAAAACACAATACTATAAAAATCTCAATTCAATTCAATTCTCAACTGTAAAACACAGACAAATGTCAGAAATATGTCTGGCGAGATTTAGGGATGCGATGAATTGAATGTGACATTTTTACAAAATCATACAGCTGGTTCTGTTGGTCGTTGGTTAACAATTGGAATTGGTTCACTTGGAGTAAGCGAGCCAGGCGAGGTACTGGTAGTAGTATGAGCTGGAACTTGTGAAATACTCGTTGAAGTTTTCTCTTCCAAGTTGACTGTCTCTTCTAACTGTCGGGTGGACGTTGACGAAGATGTACCTAAAGAAACATAAGATAGTCAACAATTTGTGTAACCAAGGGCGGTAACAGGGCCACGCAATAATATTTTAGGACATTAAAAACAGCGTATTAAAGTTAAGGCGGGCAATCGAGCATAGTATAATCCGTTAGTCCGGGCGGGCGCGCTTAGTACGGAATTGCCTTTATTTTACGATCCGTCATTGGACCAACGTTACCATCCGTAATTCAGCTACCGATACCGTTGCAAAACTAGCGTTCCACAATGCCCTACCTGTGACGAACATCCGTAGTTTAAACCACCTACGACTCGTTCGGCGATGAACCTCTCGCTCCTCTTCACGTTTAGTTATAGCAAAACATCGTACGTCAATTATGCAACAAAAATCATTTATTATTCTGTAATATTATGTGAGTAATAGTATAAATTAGCGTACTTATAGTTACAGTAATAATTTAATTTGCGTTTTAGGTTTAAAATATTTATAAATCATTAGTATTGAAAATTTGATGTCACGCGTGCATGGTGTGAACAAAACGCGTAACAGGAAAGCGCATGGCGCATGCGTCTATCGTCTGACGTCTGTCCAGGAGTCTTCCATGGTTTCTAAATAAGTTTTTAAATTGAGTATTTAATCTAAGGTTTGTGGTGATGAAATCTTAGAAGATATTATTATGTACAAATCGTCTTCCTTTCACTCTCAATTATGGATAAATTTCATGGAATAGTTGTTCCACAACTGGTTTATCTAGCCGAAATCTCAACTGGAATTCTTGGCAATCATGCACCGAAAAATAATCAACCCTTTCTTTATAAACTCTTCTTCCCACTTCTTGATCATTCACCGTCGGAAAACAAAGCCATGAATTATCTATCAGTTTCAGAGCTAGGAATATTATTACATCACGGAAATCTCCTCAAACACTATGTTAACTACCAAAATAAAATACAAACGACTGGTAAACCGACCGAATTCGACTAGTAATCAAAGCAGAAACGCCTCGTTATTTTGACAGTTCCGTGGCAGTAGAAAATATTTATAGGAACACTTTCGAACGCATCTCCATACAATAAGCTTACTAGCGTCCTCCCATCCGTTAGTAACCAGACGTTGGTTATTTGGATAACGATTAGTATTTTTTAGGAACGGTTTTGCGTTACGGCTGGTAGAAATTCTAACTATTCGTAGTGGAAACGATTCGTTTTTGGAATATAGGAACCGAGCATTAGAGACCATTTTGTTTCAAGTGCGGGCGACCGGGCGGCAACGTGTCAAACGTACATACATACACTCTCTCTGGATTAGAAACTTTGCCGCGCGCGTGTTGTGTTAAATAAAATTGTTATTTGTGTAGTGTAGTAATGCGGTATGACAAGCGCCGAAAGCGTAATAAAAGTAAAAAAATTATTATTGTTAATGACAATTTTTTATTTGCTTGCGCATACATATTAGTCGTAAGTAACAAGTATATAAAACTGTGCAATGGCGTTAAGTTCAATGAAATATCCAAAAATTCAGCGCTCGACAGGTGCCCGGGTGCACCTCAACCCTTGTACCCCCTGCTAAAGACGGCCCTGCTGCTGAACGAAGTATATCTGGCTACGAGTACAGGAAAACAGGTTGACGTCATTTACACAGGCTTCGGTAAATGTTTTAATTGAATAGACCACCTAGTTCTCTTCTTACATATCAAACCGTTCACAAGCAGTCGTGATAAACAACTACATTTTCAGTTGCATAACTGTCGATAGCGGTGTATCCCAAGGATCGTTACTGTGGCCGATACTGTTTTCGACATTTTGAACGACGGTGACAAGTGTCACCAAAGCTCATAATTATTTTGATGATGACATGAAAATATTAACAGCCGTATCTTCATGCCGTCATGTTGATGCCATTGCACTTCAGATTTTGAGATTACTGCACTAGTAATAAGTTGGATTTAAATCACCCGTAGTGTACAGTCATCACTTACAGTAATAAAAACTAATATCATTCACTTTGATTATACTCAGAAGGGCATAATCTCCAAATGTGTTCGATAATACGCGATCTGGGCGTGATACTTGACCCTAAATTATAATTTAATGATCATATGGATCGTATTATAAAAAAACTGCCAAGTGCGAGTCGGACTCGACTATGAAGGGTTACTTAGCAGTAAGTAACATAATATGTTTTTTTTTATTAATTTATAGTTGAGTTGATTGAATGAAAGGTACATTGCAGTTTACGATTTATGACGAATTAAAAACTACTTACTAGATCTTGTCCAAACCAATTTTCGGTGAAAGTTTGCATGGTAGGTAATCATATACGACGGTATATATGACGTCATATATGACGGTCACCGTAGCTTAGTTGGTAGTGATCTTGCCTACGAAGCTGGTGGTCCTGGGTTCGAATCCCGGTAAGTGCAAATATTTGTGTGATGAGCACGAATATTTGTTTCTGAGTCATGGATGTTTTCTATGTATATAAGTATTTATCTATCTATATAAGTATGTATATCGTCGCCTGGTACCCATAGTACAAGCTTTGCTTAGTTTGGGGCTAGGATGATCTGTGTGAAATTGTCCCCAGATATTGTCCCCAGATATTATATATTTTTTTGGTTTTATGATTCCCTTATTTTAGAAGTTACAGACGGGGGGGGCACTCATTTTACCACTTTGGAAGTGTCTCTCGCGCAAACTATTCATTTCAGAAAAAAAAAATATTAGGATCCTCAATATCATTTTTGAAGACCCATCATAAATACCCCACATGTATGGGTATGAAATAAAAAATTTTGAGTTTCAGTTCTATGTATGGGGTACACCCAAAAATTATTGTGTTTTTCTGTGAAAATCTTAATGCAGTTCACAGAATACATCTACTTACGAAATTTCAACATTATAGTCCTTATAGTTTCGGAAAAAAGTGGCTGTGACATACGGACGGACAGACCGCCAGTCGTGACGAATCAAAGGGTTCCATTTTTTTGCCATTTGGCTACGGAACCCTAAAAAGGCATGTTTTCGTCGTGGGTAGTTTATTGTAACAGGTCGAGTTTGTAAATCTCTTGAGCTTTTATTCATTTAAAATATTTATACTCCTCAAAATGAAGAAATAAGTGCTTGGAAGTGAACTGTATACATGACTGCATTGAAATTGTGTCTCATCAAGTATTAATAAGTGCCGTGAGAACTAATATAGTGATAATAATTGCAGTGTCAAACCGTTCGTAATTTTTATAAAAAAAAACTGACCTGTGTCAACATACATAAGAACTCATATTGCTTTAATATTTTTATGAGGCATTCTCATTATTTCATTGCTCACAAGAATCTACAAGTTATTTTATACCACCTTAATTTTTGCATGCGTTTTGTTCATTTCTACATAAAAAAAAATAAGATCCGGGAAAATGTCGGAACTTACTGACGCTAACTATACACGGTCTGATCAGAATGTTACGAGTAGGCCCACAAAAAGGCAGGCATTGTCGTCTCCTCCACCCAATTCTCCAATATCTCGCGAAGAACTGCGGGATATTCTGGATGAATCATTGAAGAAGCATTTGGATGTCTTAGTAGATCAGTTCAGGTCAAAAATGAGAACCATTATTGACAGTGAATTCAAGAAAGTCACTGATGAAATCCAAGACATAAAGATTAGTATAGAATATACGAGTGACCAGTATGAAGATATGTAAGAAGAACTTTCTAAAATCAAAACAGAAATGAAAATAATAAAAGAAGAGAATACAAAATATGCAAGTAACGATTATGGATTTACAAACACGTCACAATCAACTGGAACAAAATGCAAGAAGCAGAAACCTTAAAATACAATGCGTTCCTGAAAAGAAAACAGAAAACCTTACTGCCATCGTAAAAACCTGGGTAAAGTCGTGAAATCGGAAATAAAAGATGAATGACGAAAGATGGGCGCATTTTTATGCGCAAAGAAGAAGAGACAAGGTATATTATTGTAAGGAACATGAGTACACTGGAAAAATTAAAAAAAATATTAGTTTTAAGGATCATCAGTACAATTAATTGCAAGATTTTTGTAATTTACAGTTAAATTCAAGACGTTCAGCATATATTATCAAAACACTTGTGGCTTGAGAACCAAGATCCATATTTTTTATAGAAACTTATTAACTAAATTATTAGCTTTATAACTAAACTAGCGGCCCGGTGCGTGCTTCGCTACGTATTAGGCATAGTAATAAAAGCTTTTCAAGACTTTTTAAAATTTTCTCTACGTACAAACCTTCCCTGGACTTCCACGAATAATTCAAGACCAAATTTAGCCAAATCGGTAAAGGCGTTGTTGAGTTATAACATTACAACGAAAAGTGGCATTGATTTTTATATATATATATAGGTTATAATTTATAAGTAATTTTGATGTTATTGTACTTTCTGAAACTTGGTTGAACTCGAGTGTTTTAAGTTCCGAATTATTTAGTGAATTGTATACATAGTTTACAGGCGATATAGAGTCTTCATGCTTACACAATAGAAAAGAGGGGGGTGGAGTACTTATAGCTGTCTCAAAATCTATTTCATCAAAGAGAATGCAAGGTTTTTTGGAATTGTATGTGCGAAGACGTTTGGGTTTTGATAGATATCCCACATTCCAAACTCCAAAAGAAGTTGGTAATCTGTGCCGTTTACATCCCTCCTCCTGTACAAAGTCAGATTTTAAAACATTACATCCAAAATTGTAATTCAATATTGGAACGTTATGATGGTAACAAGTATATCATGGGTGATTTTAATCTCAGCAATATCGACTGGACTAAACAAAATTATAAAACTAGTTACTCAGCTGAATCACATGTTGATCGATTTTGCAAATATTTCAAACCTACGTCAATATAATAATGTAGAGAACCACAAGCAGACTGCAGAAGATACTAGACCTTATACTTACTGATGCGCCGCAGTACACTGTAGTTTCAAGTGACGATTTCCTATGCCCTGTTGACCCACTACATCCACCTCTAGAAATTGAAATTTCAATATCTCCGAATGTAACCGAGTTGAAACCTTGAAACCTTGTTTGTGTTAACAAACCAACGAAAACTAACTCAATTTCCATAAAGCACACTACGCCACAAACATACTTCGTATTGAAAGAATACAAAAAGGATTCTTCTGGTATATTGCCTATTCCACAGGCACGACTAAGAAATACAAGACATATCAAGATAGGTTTAAACATTTCAGGATAACTTCTTTGGACAAACGCAGGACACAAGCGAATCTACATTTCTTATGCAAACTTTTAAAATATGATATATCGTGTCCACAGCTTCTAAAATAAATTTGAATGTTCCACGACGCCCACCTCGTAAACCGATTGCGCTGTTGGTCCCATTTCCCATTCATAGAACGTACGTAGGAGCATTGTAACCCAGAACGGGTTACAATGCTCCAATACCAAGATTGTGTAGACAATTTAACAGTATTGTACTTGGTCAATTGACATTTTCAACATGAAATTAAGTGCACTGCGTAAAATAATATTTGAAATAGTGTCAGATTCATAAATTTTTTCTAGTAATAATAAATTTAAGTAATAATATTTATAACTATTATTTATTGTTTTTCTTGTTTATTTTTAATTTTAAAGTTTAAAGTTAGTATTTGTTGTGTAATATTTACCTATAAAATATGTCCTAATAACTCTAGATTAATTTACTTGGTACCTATAAAGTGTATCTAAAAATGTGGTGTTTACCTACCTCTAATTAGATGCGCAATTAGAATTAAGTTTTATTGTATACTAGTATCTGTACGTGAAATATTGTAACTTCTATTGGTAAACCTAATAAATAAAATAAAATAAATATTAAATACGGCATCCAAGGCTCTATGGTTCGTGATGAGGATGACAAGTAACTTTAAAGAAGCAAATACATTCAAAATTCTATAGTGCACATTTTAACGCATTTGTATCAAACTCAAATATGCCAGCGACTCCTGGAATCCTCGCTAGTAATTATGCAATAAAAGTTCTTGAAATATCGCATTAAAAAGATATTCCCAAATGTTCGAGCAGAGTGACCATAATTTCGGTTTAAAATTATGGTCACTCTGCTCGAACATTTTAAGAGATAACATTATTTTTGAGATTACACGCGTAGAAAACTGTTCTGAGGCTAAAAAGACAATCTAATGAGGTTAATATTACGAATAAATGGATTTTCACACCGAAATCTTAACTATTATAGATAATGAGATATCAGCGTTCAAAGTAACGTTGCGACTGCGCGGCCACGTAACTTTTGTTTTGGCTTGATTTAGCGTGTTTAAATAAACGTTGTTGATATTAAATGCTTTTGGTAGTTTGCACAAATTAAGACCTGTCTTCTAGTAATAGTGCTACTGCACGAAATCTTAAGTTTTAAAGAAATAATGGAGATTAAAGAATCACGATTGCGCGGCCATAACTTCCAAGGTTAATATTTCGTAAAATATTGATCTTAGTCGTATACTTCTTTTTTTTTGACATATTATGTTGACAAATTCAATGTTCAATTAACAAAAGAATTAGATCTCTGTTCCAAGTAGTTGCTGAGATTTCCATGGCCGCGCAATCCTCCACGTTTCGTTTGCAGGCCAAATTAAAACCTCTGTAACTTCTTTATTTCTGCTTTGACTATTTTTTTTTTAATTCCCTTAAATTTTGACTAATTTCGACAAAAAATTTAGCTATGTCTTTTTCTGTTTGGATAATGTGGCGAAGCAATCGTGACGCTCACCGTTTAGTGCAACTGCCACTTAACGTTGAAGACGAGGGTCGCTCGTCCGATTGAGGATCGAAGGAAACATTTTACTACTAATTAGTAATAATAATGTCATTCTCACCGAATTTTGGCCACGGCGTCCATTCTTAATGGAGACTAACCATCTGCACGAGAAATATTATGGTGCACAAGTGTGTGTAAAAACACAGAGCATTTCCCGTTCCATCATTCTCATTATCTCATCAGGTACAGAAAGAACCGACGGCTTTAAGTGTTCTCCGAGGCACAGGGGGTATACCTAATACCGCCTTCTCCCAGAGTTGGGGCTAATACCTCATGAGAATTTTTATTTACAGAAAAATCTACAAATCACTTTTTGGTGCAACCCGGGTTTTGAACCCAAAACCTCGTTGTCTGCGGTTGAACACGCTAACTAGTATCGATGAAATAACTGAAACTAAATTCATCGAATTCCTGGCCGCAGCGAGTTCGGCCGTAATCGTACATTGTATATAGTATTAGTAGGGTTGCCATTATTGTTGAGAACTGACACGGGACTTATTCGTTACCTTCACTGATAATAAGGGTAGTAACGGTTTAATATAATAAAAAATCGGTCGGGCGAGTGGTCCGCACTACCCCTCCCTCACCTCTCCTCACAACCGCTCCCGCCTGCGGCCTGCGCGTCCCTCGCCTGCCATCTCAGCTTCGAGCTATTAGTACCTACGTGTATACAGTAAAAGGTCCTTATTCACGCTACCTTGATACGCGTTTTCACGATTCGCGGACTAAAAAATTGCACCCCACTTCCTTTATTCTTGGCAATTTTTAGCCAAAAATAAAGGAAGTGGGATGCAATTTTTGTTCGCGGATTTAATCGGTACATCTGTATGAACAAACATATTAATAATAAGGATTCGTTATAAGTTATATCGAATAGTTTGTGTCAAATAGACGAATAAAAATAGAAAATAGAAGACGTCATTACAATTATGCCTAAATCTAGGCCGCTGTCTTCCTAATTTATAATACCGACAATAAAAAGATTCGTCTCGAAAAATCTGTAGGTATTATTTAGATCCATATCAAACTGATTCAATGTCAACGAATCAACTGTACGATTAAATAAAAAAACCGGCCAAGTGCGAGTCGGACTCGCACATGAAGGGTTCCATAGCAGCAAGTATTTCAGTTGATTAAATTAAAACAAATTGCGGTTTGTGACGTATTAAAAAAAACTACTTGCTAGATCTCGTTCAAACTAATTTTCGTTGTTAGTTTCTATGGTAATGTACAGACGCCAGCACATACAGCTATCCCAATCTGTCAAATTTCTTTTATAGATTTTCAACTTTATCACAAAAGCATAAGGTTCACTTTCAATTGGGGAAATTTGACAGATTGGGGTAGCTAGATGTGCTGGCGTCTGTACATCATATATTTTTTTTAGTTTTATCATTCTCTTATTTTAGAAGTTAGAGGGGGGGGGGACACTCATTTTACCACTTTGGGAGTGTCTGTCGCGCAAACTATTCAGTTTAGAATAAAATTATATTAGAAACCTCAATATCATTTTTGAAGACCTATCCATAGACACCCCACATGTATGGGTACGATGAAAAAAAAATTTTGAGTTTCAGTTCTATGTATGGCGACTCCCCAAAATAATTGTTCTTTTTCTATTTTTGTGTAAAAATCTTAATGCGGTTCAGAGAATACAT
Source organism: Pseudoips prasinana (assembly GCA_951640165.1). Taxonomy (NCBI): domain Eukaryota; kingdom Metazoa; phylum Arthropoda; class Insecta; order Lepidoptera; family Nolidae; genus Pseudoips; species Pseudoips prasinana. The sequence continues at coordinate 17,029,054 of OX621254.1, forward strand.
CTACTTATCAAGTTTCAACAGTACAGCTCTTATAGTTTCGGAAAAAAGTGGCTGTGACATACGGACGGACAGACAGACAGACATGACGAATCTATAAGGGTTCCGTTTTTTGCCATTTGGCTACGGAACCCTAAAAATCCGAAGATAAGACTTCACCTACACTACATTACCATTGGAAAAATGGAACTGGCGTTGTCACTATGGATCGAAGACAAAAAAGGGTGCCCCTGCGTGGTCCAATAGTCCAAAAGAAGGAAATTAAAATTAAGATAAAGACGCTTTTTACGCTCATTTTACAGAACCTTGGGACGTATCCCCAATAATCTAAATATATAAAAATCAATGTCACTTTTCGTTGTAATGTTATAATTATAACTCAACAACGCCTTTACCGATTTGGCTAATTTTGGTCTTGAATTAGTACATAGAGAAAATTTTAAAAAGTCTTTAAAAGCAATTTAAAATATTTTTTAGTTTGAATAAATGAACTTAATAATCATTTTTTTTATTACTATGCCTTATACGTAGCGAAGCACGTACCGGGCCGCTAGTCCCATATAAATTACCATCCCATATTTGCGGTTTCTCTATTTGTGGCATATTTACGGAACGTATCCCCCGCTAATAAAGGGTTTTTACTGTATACAACACATAACTTAATTAACGCACATCCTGAAAATTGTTTGTTCAGAATCGTTTACCTACTGAATCGATTTATATAATTTTTAATATAGGTATTTTTTTTACCCTACAATAATTAAAACTACGAAAATTATTATCGTATTAACCCTTTACAGTCAAAACAAATTGAAATAAACCGAAGTCAAAGTAATAAGACTTAAAATCGCAGTTTTATTTGTATTCATACAAATTCCATCATTCAATGCAAAATAAAAAAAAACTTTAATCCAAGAAACTAATTTAGTAAATAACAATGCATATAGATAGGTATGTATTATGATTACAACATAATATTCTAATTGGGGTGTTTGAGGGTGTGCGTTAAGTACCTACGTTACATGTTGTAGAAATATTGATATACGGGACGTGATACATACGGTGGCTGTCCCATACATACGGGACGTGTGGTAACCCTGAGTAAAGACACTGACATGTCGAAAGGTCGGCGCCATTTTGTCATTATCTGTCGTCGTTCGGTGAACAGACGCCCAAAACAAATATAACATTATTTTATAACTGGCAGCTATGACTCACGCATTACATGGTATCAATCATTGCGCAATGTTCAAAAACATTAAGCAAATCTTATCGTGTGGAGTAACTACATAATAATATCCTGGGACATTATTCACACACGGCCATCTGATACCAAACTAAGCAGAGCTTGTACTATGGAAACCAGATAACTGATATACATATTACATAGGTATACTAATTTCTTTTGTAAATACATAGATGTAAGATAATTGCAGCTTCGGGACAAACAGACATGTTCATCGAGTTCTTGCACACAAATATCTGTCCTGGGTGGGAATCTAACCCATGACCTGCGGCGTGAAAGCATTCACCAACCACGCCACCCGGCCCGTCAAATCCGATTAACACATTTTTAACCTTTTATTTATTTGAATTTATCAATTCAAATAAATAAAAGGTTAAAAATGATTTAATCAGTCGTTAAATCGGTTGAATCGTTGAAAATCGATTCCGAACCATTTATGACGTCACACGTGCTAATGGCAGCCGATTAAAGAAATGATTTTTGACAGCTATTTGTGTGCATGAACATGTCTGATTGTCCTATGTCTCGGTGTTAGGTTCCATAGTAAAGCATCTTCTACACACTTGCGCAGTGTAGATGAATGGCAACCACCAGGGTGACCTCTGTTGGAACGTTGGTTTGCAACCGTGTAGAAGATGCTTAAGCTCTGCTTAGTTTGGGATCAGATAACTGAATGGCCGTGTGTAAACAATGAGTGGGAATCGATCCCATGACCAGCGGCGTGAAAGGCAAGCATTCACCAACCACGCCAATTACACACCGACCGAAATAATGACATTTCTTAATATAAAAATAAAACACAACAAGTCCTTACTGCAAAATTATTTATTGCATTTGTGTTAAAAAGTTAACCAACAGTAGGTACAATCAGCATTTATTTTCGATATTTCTTCCTCCTAGATTCCTTTAAAACAGGGTATTTTTTATTATTTATAGTGAACAAAACTAAAAGACCTAATTATGCCCATGAAACTAAACAAGTTAAAGAACATCACCTTGTAAAATACACAAAAATATAGGTAATATATATGATTATTTTGCATGCTGTGTGGTGATGGCATAAAATATCATCACCCCATCTCATCCCGTGGAGGGCGTAGAAATCGTCCGAGGGAATGCCTACCGGAGAACGGGCAGCAGCGCAGCGTTTATCTATGAACCATCGAACTGCGAACGCCAACCCGTCTGCCAAGCGTGGCGGTAATGGCATATCCCATTTATTGGGGAGGCTTTTGTCCAGCAGTGGACGTACCTTGGGTGACATGATGATGATGATGAATTATTTTATCGTATATCTTTAATTTGTTCAGTTTCATAAGTAAATTGCAATCTAAATTGTATCTACTATACAACATGTAACGTAATTAACGCACACCCTCAAACACCCCAATTAAAATATTATGTTGTAATCATAATACATACACTGAATTTTTCATTTAACATGTATATGCATTAGGTATTATTTACTAAATTTGTTTCTTGGAATTGAATTCTTGGTTTATATTTCTATATTTTGAATTGAATGATGGAATTTGTATGAATAGAAATAAAACTACGATTTTTAAAGTCTTATTACTTTGACTTTCAATCCATTTCAATTTGTTTTGACTGTACTTTGGAATAAAAATAACCCATATTAAAAATGATATAAATCAATCCAGTAAACGATTCTGAACAAACTATTTTAGGATGTGCGTTAATTAAGTTACATGTTGTATATGTTATATCCATCACTATGGTCGTATAAAACACAATAATATAATATATAAATAACAAAAAACTATTTTAAAACAAGTATACAATGTGTCACATTAATAGTAGAGATCATTGAAAACTCAAGATACATAAAGAAAGATTCGCTGGTAAGTGTTTTTGGTGAACACATGTGGAGCGTTTTTAATTTAATATTTTCGTTGTTATAATTGATTTTGGTGTTGCTTTTGAAAGCCTATATGTGTCTGTGATTTGTGTATTTTAATTATATCTGTGTTTGTCCTCATATTCCATTTGGGTGAGTTATATTTTGTTTCGTATAAGATTGATGCCGGGCGACCATGGAAGTTGATGAAACTCTCCATGGCCGTCCGCCGGATCCTGGCGAGTCGCGAGACGTCCTCAACGACGACTCTGGCGACAGTAATAAAGCAGAAAATTTTTCCTACGGTTCAGGTTTAATTGCCCCCTTGGCTAATTTTGAGGCTGTTGAACGCTCGATCCACAAACGTGGAACTAGCGGAGACGGTCCTCCTCCCCCTAAAAAGCCGCATACGGATCGCCTATCTCAATCCATTGAACGTCAGATCCCCAGTCTGATGAAATCTATTCATCTCAGACTAATAATACTCCATTGTCACAACCAATTTCTCAACTTTCTCCCCAAACCAACAATTTACAGTCAAACTCATCTTCATTAGGCCGTTCTAGATACTCTAACAGAGATATCAGACCATTTTTGGTCCATGTTGCCTTTAAATCAGATAACCCTGCAGCAAGCACTTCAATACATCCCATTAAATTCGGCCAACTGTTAATGAAATTAAACATTAAAAATATTCTTGCTGATGGTATCAAAAGGGTAGGTAGAAATCGAATCTCAGTAGAATTCAAGTCCCCTGAAGATGCCAATGCCTTCCTTGCTAGCTCAGAAATTATTAATAAGGGGTATATTACTTCCATTCCTACATATAACATTACAAGAATGGGAGTAGTAAGAGATGTTCCAGTAGATTGGACTGATCTTGAGATAATTCAAAATTTAAAACCAGAAATTGGATGTGGTCAAATTTTGAAGGTTAGAAGGATGAATCGCAAGTTTGTGGTGGATGGAGTCTCCGAGTGGAGGCCAACACCCATGGTGGTTCTCACTTTTGATGGCCAGACTTTACCAAAACGAGTTTTCTGTTGCTACAATTCTTTACCTGTAGAACTCTTTCTGTTCCCTACAATTCAGTGTTATGCTTGTTGTAAATATGGGCATACAAAAAATCAATGCAGGTCAAAGGCAAAGTGTTTTCGCTGTGGTGGGGAGCACTTTGGTGATAGCTGTACGGTTGATGAAGCCAAATGTTTTTACTGCTCCGGAGCACACTGTGCTAACAGTAAAAGCTGTCCAGAATTTGATAGGCAGAAAAGAATAAAGATAGCCATGGCAGAGTGTAGTATTTCCTATGATGAAGCAGCTAAAAAAATTCCTTCTGCTTATAGATCATATGCTGATGTTTCTGCATCTTCTCCCCGTCCTACTCCATCCAATTCTTCAATCTCTGTTCCTTCTAATATTATTTCATCCAACTTGCGTCCTTCAGCTTCCACCTCATATCACAAATCAGTTCCTAAGAGACAAAAAAATCATTTTCCTCTTACTGCAGGTTATGATGTAAGAGCTCATCAAGAGACTTTAAATTCATACTCCTTTTCACCTGCATCTAATGGTTGTGCCCTCAGCAAAGATCCTATAGATGAAAATTTCTCAAAGGAATTAGATTCTATAGTAAATTTATTAGAATCCTTCACATCTAAACACCAAGTTCCTGACCACGTTGCCAATTACTTAATTAATAGACTTCAGCTAAGACAAAATGGATCTGCAGCTTCTACAGTGGAACGCCAGAAGTGTCCATCCAAAAATAAATGAAATAATTACCTTAATTAATAATTTCCAGCCTATTGTTTTTGCCATCTCGGAGACATGGCTTTCTCCACGTCTTCAGTTTAATATTTCTGGATATAGCACATATCGCGATGACCGTCCTGATGGTTATGGTGGTGCTGCTATTCTAGTTAACAACTCCCTTCCCTCTTTTCCTATTTCCCTTCCCAGCCATGGTAATGGGATTAATGCCGTTGGGGTGAGAGTCCTAGGCATTGGTTTTATTTCTGTGTACATCTCCTCCCCCAGTCCACAATGTTTTCAATTTTTAAAAAATGTTTGTATGTCCATATCTCCTATTATTCTCTTAGGAGATTTTAATTGCCACAATACACTATGGGGTTCAATTCAGAATGATAGTGCAGGGGTAGATTTAGTGGAACTTATGGATGAAGTTGGACTATGTGTCCTAAATGACGGTTCCCATACCAGACTCCCTCGATTAGGTCAGAGCAAAAGCTGTGTGGACCTAACCTTTTGTTCACCTAGTTTAGCAGCCCAGATAGAGTGGAAACGGTTAAGTTTAACATATGGTAGCGACCACTACCCCATTTGTTCCACTTTCATTGGTAGACATTTACCGCTAAGAGATAATACACCATTATTAAAATATAGACTTAATGATGCTAATTGGGCCTTGTATGAACAAATTTTAGATAACCAAATTCTTTCCTTCCCCCAAATTACCAAAGATAACTTAGCCTTGTGTCTGTCTCTTTTCTCTGAAGCTATTTCTTTAGCGGCAGATGAGAGCATTCCTGTGAAAAATTCAGCTTCAGGGAAAGTGTCTTCTCCTCCCTGGTGGGATGGAGAATGTACCTCAATTGTTAAATCCAGAAATGAAGCTGAACTTAATTACATTAGTAACATGTCCAATGAAAATTTAGTTAATTACAATAGGATAGTAGCTAAATCAAAACGTCTTTTTAAAAGAAAGAAGTATGAGAGTTGGAAAAGATTTTGTTTTTCTCTATCTCCTTCATCTTCCTCTTCATTAGTATGGGAAAAATTTAAAAATTTTAGGCGTGGTTGCTCCCACAAAAAATATTCTTCTATATCTGGAGACATGGCAGTTTTATTTCTAAATAAATTAGCCCCATTTTTTGTGCCTCTTGAGGAGGAATGCTCATCCATTCCCGGAGTTATAATTTCCAATGATCCACTGGATGATCTTTTCTCACCAAAGGAATTAGATGCAGTTCTGAAAAATCTCCGGGATACAGCTCCTGGGGTTGATGGGTTTCCTTACTCCTTTTTTAAGAAGACTGGCTCCCATTGTCGTAACTTTCTTTTAAGTGTGATAAATACATGTTTCATGCAAAGTTTCATACCTACCCAATGGAAGTCACAAATTGTCATTCCAATATTGAAGCCGGGTAAATCACCTAATTGCCCTGATCACTATCGGCCTATTGCTCTGTCCCCAGTAATTTGCAAGATATTTGAACATTTAATTAAAAATAGATTAGAATGGTATCTAGAAAGCAGGGGTTTGATAGCGGAAACCCAATTTGGCTTTAGAAAGGGGTTTAGCACCATGGATAGCATTGGCATCTTTATGGCGGATACCCGCATAGCTTTTAGTATTAATGAATCGGTTATTGGAGTATTTCTGGACATTTCAGCACCATATGACAGTGTTCTTCTTTCCGTACTCAGAGTTAAACTACGCCAGCTGAGTATTCCGGTAAGGATGCTCAATTGTATATGTAACCTTCTGTCTGATCGCTCCATTAATCTACATGTCCCAGGGTACAAGTTGGATCCAAGATTGGTTTGGCGGGGTCTCCCGCAGGGCTCGGTCCTTAGTCCCCTGCTTTACAATATTTATACGTCTGATATGCACAAGTCGCTCAATATTGATTGTCAGGTTTTGCAGTACGCAGATGATTTGTGTTTATATGTTTCTAGTCCATCTATTAGTGCAGCTACGGAATCCATGCAAGTATCATTAAATTCTCTAAATCATTGGCTCTGTTCTCATGGTCTCCAGCTGTCAGCTTCTAAAAGCTCGGTAGTAGTCTTCTCCCGTAAAAGGGCCATTCCGGATGTACACCTTGAGATTGAAGGGTCGCCCATAAAAGTGGAAGACAAGGTGAAATTTCTTGGTGTCATCTTGGACTCAAAACTATCAGGTTCTCCTCACGTTAATTATATTACAGGTAAATGCGAAAAAAATATAAATATGCTGCGTGCACTCGCTGGTGTTTGGTGGGGAGCCCATCCATTCACCTTGAAACTTATATATAATGCGACGATAAGAAGTTTACTTGATTATGGCTCTTTCCTGCTTGAGCCATGTAGTAAAGTTGCCTTGGCTAAGTTTGAATCTATCCAATCAAAGTCTTTACGTATTATATTAGGTTGTATGAGATCAACTCCGATCAATGCCATGAGGGTAGAAGGCGGTGAACCTCCCCTTCTATTTCGCCGACAATATCTCGCGGATAGGTTTGTTTACAGGGCATCTTTCCTTCAAAATCATAAAATTATTAACAAACTATCCCATTTGGATAATTTGTGCAGACAAGCAGATTATTGGAGATCCAAAGACCCTCCTTTGATGTTGCATTCGTTTAGGAAAATGCGTAGGGTTGAGGAAAGTGCTCCTTTAATCCAAGGTACTAAATTCCCCCTTTATAGGTATCCTTATGAAATTTTGCATTTTTGCCCAAATTATATCCCATATATAGGTTTGAATAAGGACACTGTTCAAGCTGATGCCCTTCTATCCTCTTTAATTCATGATAAGTGGCAAGATTATCACAGGTTTTACACGGATGCCTCTAAATTGACTCCAAACAGTAAAACTGGTATCTCTGTATTCTACTCCAATTCTCGTATTACTCTTCAATTCCAGTGCCCTACTGAAGCTTCAGTTTTTACTGGAGAGTGTATAGGTATTCTCGAAGCTTGTCAGTTTATTTTCAGTCATACCATTATATCCAAGGCAATAATTTTTTCGGACTCTAAAAGCGCCCTAGACGCAATAGTTAAAAATCCTTTTAAAGATAACCTCCGCAGCCCAGTTATCTTTGAAATAAGAAGAATCTTATATTTGTGCTCTCTTAAAGAGGTTGAAGTGCTGCTTGTATGGATTCCGGCTCATGTAGGTATTAGCGGAAACGAATATGCGGATGAGGCTGCTAAAGCGGCCATAAATTCTAGTTCTGCAGATATGAAGCATTATTCTGTCCAAATTTATGATATGCTGCATAGTGCGAAGACCGATCTTTTTGACTCCTGGCAGTCCTCTTGGATTGTGACCAGTAAAACTAAGGGGTGCAAATACGCATCTATTCAACCCATCATTCCAATTAAGCCTTGGTTTTATAAATTTAAAAAAGTTTGCAAAACCGTCACTTCTGTAATATGTAGAATCAGGCTTGGATTTTGTTGCACTCCAGTGTTCTTGCACAAGATCAGGGTGCGTGACAATTCCCTATGCGAGTGTGGCTTGGATGACGGCACTCTTGATCACATTTTCTTAGGTTGCCAGTTATATAACTCCTTGCCATTAAAACAAATAATTTCAAAATTAAAAATTCAGCAACCAGTGAATGTTCGACACCTCCTATCATTTTTTCGTGATCCTCAAATGATTAGTGCGTTTATTAAATTTATATCGACTAACAAAATAAAATTATAGGACATGTATGTATATATATGTATTTCTGTGTTTAATTTATGTAAATATATATAAATAACTAACAATGATTTATGTTTGTTTCTGTTCCAGGTATCAAAATCGTACCACAATTTAGTATCTATTATAAATATAAAACATAATCCTGCATTATCCCATGTGTAGCCATTACATGACACTGGCAAAATTGCTGAAATTAACGGCAGATTGCCAATAATAAAAAAAAAAAAAAAAAAAAAAAAAAAAAATACATAAAGAAAACTGCAATAAATGTTTATGGCTCCCTATAATACATACATCTGCTAAACAACATTTTTGTATGGGAAGTTATTTTTTTATTATTCTGTGATGATGTTTTACTTGTTAATTTTCTTACATATGGAACTCCAGTTTGGTACATTATTTATGATACACATTGTATAGATAAACTTTGTAACATGCAAACTTGGTAAAATATGCACCACAATCAAGACATTTCTCAAGTCACCTTACTTATAAATATCTTTAAACATTTATCACCTTAATGGTTTGTTTATTTTCTAAGTATAAAATTACAAATAGAAAATTTTACCCTAGATTAACAGTGTTTCAATATTTAAAAACAATTGTGCTTAAGCATCTGCAACAATGACTGCAGTTTAGATGGATGGCAACCACCAGGGTGACCTCTGTGTGGTGGGACATTGGTTTGCAACCATATAGAAGATGCTTAATTGCTTAGGTTAGCAATATAAATATGAATTTAATATTACTTTGGACCATTGATCTTCTGAGGATCGCTGGTCTTATCTGGATGGCGATAGTGAAGGCCGCCATGGCTCACTTACAATGGTCCACATTGGGACTAAGTGCGGAAACCATACCCACAAAATGATGATAGTGCAAGACCGGCTATTATTGAGATCTTTGGGGGATCTTTGGGCCTATGTCCAGCAGTGGATATCTTTCGCCTTATATGGTGATCATGATTAATTTTTATTTAAACAATATTGTGTTCCGTAGTATGAGAAACACCTACTATATAATGTTGCCATTTATAAGCAACTATTTAATAAATAATTGAAATAACAATAAAATATGTATGTGCTTATAAATGCTTAGCTTAACTTAAAAAGCAAGACTTTAACTCAAATAACCTCCTTTTGAAGTTGGTTTATTACTTTTAATACTTAAGTTGCAAGTTTTTTCAAGTTACATTTACACTCCTCATTAGAAATAAATTTACAAATTTCAGTATCATTTTCAAATTTTGTGACTTTCTCACCCTTTATTCTTTCAACCCGCTTAACATATTTACCACAAGTACCAACAAATTTATCTACTTTCTTATCCATAATGACTTTCTCATAAGTCAGAAATACTTCTCCAATTCGCTTATTTACATTAACAGGGAAAATAGTAACAAAATTCCCCTTATGCCCTTTCTTTTTCAAAATATATTTCTCATATTCTTGTAATGTAGGAAATGCATCACAGCTTTTACAGTACTGAAAAAATAAATTATAAAATGGCAATATTTTGCTGAATTCTAAATTCTCTATGTTTTTATAATTCAACTTGATCTGTCCTTCTTCTTTAGTAATTACTATTTCTTTAGAAAGATTGTATAAGTTGCTATAGTAAGACTTGGTTTGGTCAATCATAAAGTAGGGCCTGAAAGTTTTGTTACTTATTAGAATTTTGCTATCATCAGTACTATGCAAGAAGTGAAAATAATCATTCAAATTTACTTCTTCCTTCATTATGTCATCATTCAAAATTTCATTATGATTAAATTTTAAACAATTTAAGATGTTCACATTTGCTGGATTTTCAATTTCACTAACTAGAAACCCATTATCTTTCTTAAATATTTTTTCTGCCAAATAAGAAACTTTGGACCATCGGTTAGGAATTTTCTTTAAATGCATCACATGTTTGATTAATTCCTTTCGCTTATCAATGTACTCAAAGTCTAAGTCAAACTGCAAATACTTCAAGATTTCTATCATATAATGTGCAATACCCCAAAATAATCTCAAACGTTCATGTGTGAAATGATTTGGATCATCTTTGAAAATATATGAGGACATTTCAACACAGTACCACAAAGCAGTAGACAGTGAAACATTTATATGAGGGTCTAAAGGCAATGATGAAAGTCCAATTTTACAAACTGTGGTACTGATACGTCTCAGCATGTACTTCTTAAAATGTTCAACAACATTTTTGTCCATCCACTTTTTTCTGGTACAAATTTTCCACAATACAAAGTAAAACAAACCCACATTATATTTAACTTTTTTACCATTGAAGTATGTGGCAGACAAGATATAGTCATTATATTTGTCAAAGTCATCAGTATCCACAAGGACTAAACCTCCATGGTATGCACGTCGTGTACGAGGCTCTTTCTTATTAGTTTTATTTATTAACTGTTTATAGACATCTAAAGTATAGAAGTAGCCAATAGAATTATTAAGATCGGAATTATTTAACAAAAACAGAGGACACTCCATCTTTGACATGAATTTTGAAAATGCAGCTGTTCTGACTCTACGGAAAATTAAGTTCTTTAGAAGATCTGTTCCTGTGTAAAGTATTATGACAGGTACTCCTTTCTCATCATCTAAGATTATATCCGGAAACTCAATTTGTTGGTCAGGTGCTAAATCAACATCAACAATGGGTTCTTCGGCAACTTCTTCGCTGAATTTAGTTTCAAACTTCAAAGCATCAAACTCATAAGACTTTTCTTCGGTAACTATGTAGTTTATTAAAGTAGAAATGGATTTATCAATGTCTATGTTCAAACTGTATGATGGGTCAGTAAGGTTAATGTACCATCTTGTAGTCTTGAATTCACTTATAAATGTAGTTTTATCTGTTGTGTTGAGGTTGGCCAATATGTTAGGCACTCCAGTTGTTCTCTTGGATATATTTGTAAGTAATCTCACTTTCAATTTTTTCAGTTCTTCAATCTCGTTGAGCGAGGCAGCGTTGTGTTTAAATGAATTATTGAGGTACTTCAACTTGATGTAAGACTTCAATGTTTCTTTTTCAGTGGCAAAGTTGTCAATGGTTATCTTATCATAGTCAAATGTCTCAGAAACATTAACACTATCTAGTAGCTTATTGTTGCGGTAAATTGTGCAATGAGCTTTCAAAAATGATGAGGCAACTGATAAGTCTATTTCATTTAAATTTTTATGAAATCCATGAAATACTACATTTTCGTAATGTAAGTTTTCGTTAAGTTCCAAACATCTACTTACACTGTTGGAGTCGATCAGCCCATCCGTAATGATGTACAAAAGTTTTATATTGTTTTTGTCAATATTATCTTTAATCCACCCAATAATAGTTTCGGGCAATGTATCGCAACCAGATGCGAACTGCAGTTTATGATTTTCTATAATTTTTTCTTCAGTGACTTCTTCACATTTGTGGCCCCAGTGTAAGTAAATTATACGTGGATCATCACTGTCTGGCAATTCACTTTTAATTTGTTGCACATGTCTTTTAAATTGTTTGAGAGCCTTTAATCCATTTACGTGGTAATGTTTGACACCGTCCGTCGAACCAGAGAAATCATTTGCGTAAATAAAGTAATTAACCATTTTTATGACGTATCTTCACTCCCGGGTACAGCCGTCAACGCCCGGCCGGCCGGATTCAAACACAGAAAGACTTGAAATAAGATAATATGTTGGTATTTTAATCTTATTTGAACTTTGGCAGCGACTCACTCAGTAGTGTAATCACAATATAAATGGTGGATGATACTGTAGAGTGGAAGGAAAAACCTCCGATAACCCCCGTCAGAAAGAATTTAGGTATAATGTATATTAATAACAAATGACATACAAATATATACGTTTAGTGTAGTCGTCATACTGATGACTGAGCTGAGGTTAGGGATGTTAAAAAATATTCGACTTTCCTTTAAATCGATATTATTTTCTTAAAATCGATTATTAATGATAATTTTCTTATTGTTAATGAATCAATTATTTAAATTACACGTTTCAATAGATTTGCGGAAAAATAAGTCAAAGTTCATTAAATGGACAAGTTGGTTAAAAGACATGGCCATCTGTATGTGTATAAATAAGTTTCATATCTTTTCAACGGGTCTTCTTCTCTTTGAATAGTGTAAATAATTGTTCGTTACAAATTAAAATGCCTTTTAACCGTAAAACACCTACAAGAGGTTGGCGGAAGTATTTATTAAGGACGTACTCACAAATATACGTGGTACCATTTAATTAACCAGGAACCAACAACTGTAAAGATAACATGGTGTAAAATTATAGATAATATATTAATCTCTAAAGCTTGCAAATAATAACTGTGTAGTCCTTCACAAAATTTTCACAGAAATACCTTTTTACCAACACAAGAATCGCTAAAAATATCGAAAAATGGTGTCCGGATAGGTGATTGCATATTTTAACGTGAAAATAATAATAAATAGTGGCTTTTATAGACCACTATACGTAGTGTTTATTATTTTGTATCCTAATGAAAAGTTTTCTCATTTATGAGAAAGAATACACAATAGAATCTCCTCCTCCAAACATTTTTAAAGGCAGCGCGCTGCTTCGTTCGTCATTCCGCTCCAGAAGCGCTTACGGAAGGACGGGTGTATCACATTTTTTCAAATAATTAGTATGACAAAGTTCCAAAGCCTACACTGTGCGTGTGTATACTGTGTCTAGATAAAATTGATACTTTTTTTGGACTAAAATAAAAGTAAGTATGGACTATCTACTACAAGTACTTCTACTTATTTATTATTGCTATGATATTTATTTTGAAATCCAAAATATTCATTTATTTATTTATATAATTTTAGAAACAAACAGTCTTTATCCAAACATGTTTACAAATTCAATTTATAGATTTTAGACAAATAGTGTCCTTAATTAACTACAAGTATAATTTATCAAAGGTAAGTAGAATCGTAAATACAATCATAGATAAAAAGAATTTTGAAGAAAATAATAAATAAATATAAGAAAAATAAATATAAATCTAGCTGCTAAACCTGATCAAGCCCTGAGATACAATTTAGGACATTTTTCTTGAATTTTTTCATTGTGTCACAAAAGACTATTACTTTTAAAAGTTTATTATCATATAATCGACACGAACGTCTAATAAAACTATTATTGGCATAGCAAGTTCTACTACATGGAATATCAAATAAATGTTTACTACGACAGTCACTTTTTATGGCAAATCAATAGATAGGTAGTTATGCATATAATATTCGAAGTTTTTGAGAGTTCACTATGAACAGTAGAGATGGAGGATAAATCTGTATATTTTTATTACAGATGCCGCGAAAAAAATTTGGATAAGAAAACAATAAAGTGACAAAAGAAAGAAATAAAACTATACCAATACCTAAATAAATAAATACCTGGCCCACGTTGTATCGACTATAGGCAGGCGTTGTGTCTTACAATAATTAGGAAGGCATCCTAGCTCGTTACTACATATCATAAAAAAACATCGGGGGCAGTCTTAGGGAACTGCGATAGCTATTTTTACAATTCTAATCTACAGTGTGTAATAGTTTGTAATAGTTGACCCTTCACATTCGGATATACTCTTTGTATACATAATATAATGTATACTAATAACGCTCGGAGGTAGGTATATCGATTTATACACAATTTACGTATAGCTCATGGGAAGCGTGTGGTGACGATGACGCGAGTTCCATGATTTATTTCTTCCAAAAAGTGCATCCAATCATAAAAAAAATTATAGATGCATTTTTTTTGGATTATTCCAATAATTTAAGAGTATCGGTCGAGTTAGAAAACTCGTTCATTAAGTGGACTATTATAAGTTGTAAATGGTAAGTTTTACAAAACAGTTTACAGGATATAAAAGATGCGAAATTTTTAAACTTCATAGCTTCTGAGACTGCTGCCACCAGAAGTAAAAACTTAGAAAGAAGTAAATTACTTACACATATAATCTATAATAATATAATCTATATATACAACGTGTAACAGAAAGTGTGAACGTAACTTAAGGGGGTTATAGGGTATCAGGACGGCTACCTATGGACGAAACTTCAAACAGAAATAATCATTTTTTATTCAACTAGTAATTTATTTTTCTATCGACAACCTAAATCAACAAGTAAGATTACCGACATTATGAACAACACTAAAAACTCAGCCGCAAGGGTAATGAACCTTACCGCGGTACCTACTACTTAGACTGTAAATAAAAAGTGTGGTTCTGTACAGTCACATAATTTATTACACGTGTTTATTTTAAGATTCAATCAAATGTTTAACTGAATTTTTGCTCTAGTTTTTAAAGGTTCCCTGTAACGAAATTTTCATCATTCATACAAATTTGATAACTAGGAAAAATCACTGAATTTAATTTAAAATGATATTCCGCAAGATGTTGGATCTAGGAGAAATAAATAATTTAATTGACTTATGTAACTGCAGATATTTTTTTGTGTGTTAAATAGTAAGAATATTATTTTTTTCTTTCGTATGTGAATTTAATCTGGCCGGGAAAGAATAGGTACTTAAATTTTAATACAAACTATACAAACTAACCAGATAAACACACGCGGTACGACTCCTGATAAATTAAGAAAAAATATGAATAATGTACTAGGCTCATATGAACATTAGGGGACATTTCGCATTCCATCCTGATTTTGTCGCAAGGAACTCTAATACGGCGGCGAATACAAAGGATTGATGTAGGTAAATAATAAATGGTGAAATATTTTTTAATTATCATCAAAGCGGGCCCCGCGCGCGCGCCGCGCCATTTGAATGTGTTCGTGTATAACTCATTGGTCTAGCGGTAGCGTGTTCAACTGCAGATAATAAAGTCCTGGGTTCAAATCCCGGGTCGGGCCAAAAACTGATTATGGGAATAATGATGTCCTGGGTTCAATTCCCGGGTCGGGCCAAAAAGTGATTATAGGATTTTTCCGTAAAAAGAAATTTCTCAGTATCAGCCCGAAGTCTGGGAGTTGACGATATTACACCCCCATGCCTCGGAGAGCACGTAAAGCCGTCGTTCCTGTGCCTGACTTCTTTCCGGTCGTATCGCTAGTCGTCCCATCGGATCATGAGAGTGATGGAATAGAAAGTGCAGGGGCACTTTCAATTCCACCTTTGAAATTTAGAGTGATACACTCTAAATTTCAAACGACGTATTTGTAACGACATATTAATCATTCATACAATACATACAAATAAAAAAATATGAATAATGTACTAGGCTCATATGAACAGGGGACAGGGGACATTTCAAATTCCGTCCTGATTATATCCAAAGTTACACTAATATGGCGGCAAAATCAAAGACTTGATGTAGGTAAATAATAAACGGTTAAATATCTTTTAATATTCATGAAAGCGAGCCGCGCGATACCTAGATACCTACGTCGTCGATACCTAGGCGGTTCTTTTGAGTGGACTCAAAGACGCCGCCAAAGGGGCCGCGTTCGAAGCCGCCAAACTCATCAAATATTGTGCATTTTATTATTTAATATTTAAAAATATTAAAATCATCAGTTGTTCGTAAACTGCTGTCTATTTAGGTCGTGTTTAGTTACTAAATCGTCTAAAATGTCGTTTAGTTATGAGTAAAGTGTTCCGCGAAATCCTTAACTATGTCGTTTAGTGATCGTAATAATTTTGAAAATTTCGTGCATTCATCTATGAAAGAATAGCCTCAGACGTGCACTTTGTGATGGCGAAGATTCATAGGTCACAGAATTTAAGGCTGTTTAATTACGAGGAACCTATGTCGTGAAGGGTACAGTGTCGCAATGGAGGCCACGCCTCTTTATAACTAAGAAACATGAAAGCTTTACGATTCTATGAATATGTTGTACATGAGAGAGACTCGTGTTAGTTGGCAAGTCTTAGAGTTAAGCTTTCGGTGTCGGTGCAGATTTTAGTGAACGTGAAATAATTAAATTCTTCCATCAGTACTGAAAACAACTTCAACTAGAAGTTAAACTATAAAAAGATTCTCGTAATGTGTTTGTGTATCACGTACTTATACGATGTAAAGTATCCAATAGCAATTCAGCAGTGCTATAAATAAAAACATAACTCGAAAATAAAACAAAATATGTGTAGTGAGTGCAATCGGAATCAAACTACCAGGCGTGCATAGAAACACAGAGGTATGTCAAACAATTTCTAGCGTAAATCAGAATCAGCTGTGCTGTGTTAGTACGGATGTTCGTTATATCGATAAAAATACTTGTCGATATATTGAATGGTATATTATTTTACGATCAATATTAAAATGATGGTATTTCGGTATAAGATTTTGTGTATAGGTAGGCTTAAGGAGACCGTATATGCCCCTTAAGTTACGTTCACTCTTTCTGTTACACGTTGTATATATATATTAGATAATAAGTGTAAGAAATAGTGTATTATACCTATGTGTATATATAGCTCAAGGGAAGCGTGACGTACGATGACGAGTGTTCTATGATTTTTGTTTAATCATAAAGTACTCAACCAAGTTTTCACTTCAAAAATTGTAAAGGAAATTTAATGCGAGGTTGACCAAAACAACAGCTATTTTACCAAAAAGTGCTCAACGCGCCTATAGAAGATTTCATTATAAAAAGTTAAATGAAAAATTAAACATTTCTTTACCTAAGTTGCATTCAAGTATCAAAATTAGTTTAGTTGATGTATAAAATCGAGCATAAAGCGCCTTCAATGTGTGCGTGCGCACTGCTGTAGTGCCAGGCGTGGATAGCTGAATTTGAACGCGTCAAAAATGTAATTACGTCCTTAACGATGAATGATGATATGCTATACAGTACTGTTCGAAATAATTAAAAACTTGTAGTAATACTACATATTTAAAACAGCATATGGAGCGAATACATCTCCTGTGCACTACACTCTCTTACAGGCTAGCAAAGTAACGTATTATGGTGTTTCTGTTAGCAAAATACTGAAATCTGTGAAATTCGTTCAATTTCATTAAAAATATTTGTCATGAATCTTGAAATTTTTATACCTTAAACATTTGAATTTTAAAACTAACCGATTATTTTATTTGTTTGTTCAGAAACATCTTTTACAATTTTTCTATATAGCTTCGCGGGTCACACTACAAAATGTCTGATCTGTTCATAGCTTATAAATTTCCAAAAATCGAATAACTGTAATCGAATATTTATTTCTCTTAATGTCGAGATTCGACCAATCGATTTATATAAAAAATTGAGAAATCGATTTCTTAGTAATCGTTTTGTCACACATTGTTACATCCCTAGATGAGCAATTTCCAAGAAAATATAACGATAAACAAACTAGGTACAGACGCCAGCACATCAAGCTACCCCAATCTGTCAAATTTCCCCAATTAAAAGTAAGCCTTAGAATTTCGTATTAAAGTTGAAAATCTATAAAAGATATTTCACAGATTGGGTTAGCTGGATGTGCTGGCGTCTGCACATTTAGTTACATAGTGACATGAATAGCGAGTATGGATTTCTTTGACCATTAAAACAGTGCATTAAAATGGTTTTTTGTGTTATAAGAACCATAAAATTATATTCACTTGGACCACAGTAGAATGGATAGAAAACTTTTCCTGAAACAATTGAACATTATTCTGTAAACTATTAATGTCATTTTTTTTTACTTTATATCTGTAAGTTTTAGAACTAACTTTAAATATAATATTGAGATAATTATGATAAAATGTTATTCTGCTGCCCTTCTTTTTCAGT
This sequence comes from Pseudoips prasinana, assembly GCA_951640165.1. Taxonomy (NCBI): domain Eukaryota; kingdom Metazoa; phylum Arthropoda; class Insecta; order Lepidoptera; family Nolidae; genus Pseudoips; species Pseudoips prasinana. Next base: position 17,047,343 of record OX621254.1, read on the forward strand.
TCAGTTCTTTTTCTTAGTAATAATTGTACCTTTCTTTTTAACAATTTAACATTTTCGTTTCGATTCTATTAATAAATCGATCTATTTTCGAAACAATCACGATCCCTAATACTGCACCATAACTTGCCTATACGTTATGTATAAAATAAAAGCGCGGGAAACTTTGGATTTAGCGGCCATTTTCCTTGCAAATGTTTAATTTGCTATTTTGTAAGGTATCATTAGGATCAGTTATTTAGTATATGTATAAAAGTTTTCGTGAAGGACAACCGTTCCCTTTCCGATCTTTTTGTTAGAATTTCATTTTACCGAAAAATATTGACCAACGTTTTTTTTTGTTATATTAGGTATTATACATGATTATCGAAGTATCATCTATACATATAATAAATCTGTAGAAAAATTATTTCTGTACATCAAAAGAAAATTAAAAAAAAATAGCCAGGGTATTAAAGAACAACCAATAGAACCCATTTCCAGCATTTTTAGAATTTTTGTCTGTTTGTCTGTGTGTCTGTTTGTCTGTTTATATGTTCGGGTATCACGTAAAATATACGAAAGCAATGTAGATAACTTTTATACACAACGATTGAGCGTAACTTGAGGTAACATTTAGTTTTTGTTTTATTGCAATCGGTTCAGTCTATCAAAAGATATTAGATTTTAAAGTAATCATGAAGAAAAATAACACACATTTCGTTACTTCAAGATGAACTAATGTTTATAGTTGAACTACCTAACTGTCCGATAGATGTCATTGTGCATATTATTATGACATCTCTTTTCTGAATGAGCTAGGTTGATAGATGATTTTTATTTCGATAGATGTCGTTGGGCATGTCTTTTGACTCGCGGTGTTAAGATTTGCCCGTGTTTGCTGATTGCATGAGTTACGTAGGGTTTTGAATGTTTTGAATTGTTTCGAAATAAGGTCTTGGTTGCCTAGAAGTATGTCGTTGTCCAAAATTGGTTATTTAAAAAATCTGTTTTCTTTGGGCAAATTGAATTATGCACAAGGTTGGATTTGTTATAATTTAATTTTAAATTATAATGTCAGTCGATCGAAAGTTTGTGCTGTCGATTCGTTAGTAACGATTCGAATTTTATTGAGCCTGTCCGATTGAATGTATTTGAATGTAGTAAATGAACCCTGTCTCTCATAATTTTCTCAGCACAAATCTATATACCTACCTAAACGAGGAAACTGACTGACCGACATATCAACGCACAGCCTGAACGGCTGGGGTTAGAGACTTGAAATTTTGCCGGTAGGTACTTTTTATGACGTATGCATTCACTAAGGAAGAGTTTTTGGAAATACTAACCCTAAGGGGGTAAAATTGAGAATGAAAGATAATCCGTCATTTTTGAAGTTAAAGGCATTGAAACTTATATTTAGTAGTTCAGCTAAAAAAAAAAATATATTTTAGAATTTTTGGAAATTCCACCCCAAGGGCGTAAAATAGGGGATGTAAGTTTGTATGAAAAGTGTGTAATTATTTAAGTGAAAGGCATGAAAATTGGTATTTGACCTTTCCGTTAAAAATAAAATATGTATTTCAGGATTTTAGGAATTTCTACCCCTAAGGGCGTATAATAGGTGATGTATGTTGCGTGTGGGTATACCTATAATGGTTCTGAGTAATTTGAAGCCACCTAAACTTTGCAACGGCACTAGGCTTCAAGTCCAAACTTTGCATCGTGTTATAGAGGCTACTATTATGCCTGGATCCGCCCAGGGAGAAACAGTGTTCGTGTCACGTATTCCGTTAGTGCCAAATGATCTCCCTTTTCAGTTTGAAATACTGTAGTTCCCTATAAAAGTGTGTGTCGCGATAACCATCAACAAATCGCAAAGTCCAACTCTCAAGTTAGCTGGAATTGACTTAAGGAAGGCGGGCAGGTTCTCGTGGCGTGCTCACGTGTGAGTTCATCCCACAGTCTGTGTCCATGTAGTGCGAGGACCTACGTCTTTTGCTGAGCTCCGTAAAGTGGATAATATTGAACATCCCACATACCAGTCCGCTTGCCGAGCACGCCATTTATTAGATGGAGGTCAGCATTGGGATGACGCTCTAGCGGAAGCATGCGTGAGCGATAGTCCACGTCGCTTGCGACATTTGTTTGCCATCTTATTGACCTTTTGTGCGTTATCGGGTGCTAACCAGTTATGGCGAAAGTACCATGACAAGTTTGCTGAAGATTTTATGAGACATGTACAACTAAATACTGAAGGAGAAATTCCTGACAGGGTATGTGAAATTTGTCACAACAGGTCATTATTGGCTATTCAAGAGATAGTTATAAGTATAGGATGGAACCCGATCAGTCAGAGGCTGCGAAAATGCACAGGAGTTTGCCAATTTATTGTAAAAAATAGGCGATGGCACATACCCCGTACAAGAAGATGGAAAAGTTATTTTGATTGGTAATCTCTGCTCTTACGTTACATCACAGCAGGAGCTAATTTCTTCTGTGTACGGATCTCCAAGGAAGAACCAGCTTGATTTCCCATGTTTGTGGTATCTACCACCATCAATCGGTAATGTCAGCGAGCTATTTTGACTCCCCGCAATGGTCAAGCTGCGGCAATTAATTTCAAAATATTGACTCATGCGTCCGGGAATAGTAAAGAATATAGCTCAATAAATACAGTTATGGAAGAAGATGATGCCACGCGCTACCCGGTAGAATTTTTGGATTCCTTCAGCACACCCGGACTTCCAGCCACATCCACGCGAACGAAGTCGCGGGCACAGCTAGTGTGTAATATAATACATTGTGGCATAGGTATTATTTTAGCAAACTATTTTTCACCGATTTACAAAAGAACCTTTTGTTATTGGCTGAAGCCTCCTTTGATATTTATTCATTTTCTAAATGATTATTTATTTGCCATATTTTCACCAAACCGAAATAACATTTTACTACATTTTGGTCACAAATATATAGACGGTTACTTGGCAGCAATTTCGATATAAATTAAAATAGTGTCATAAAAAGTCAATATGTTGTGCTATAAAATTTTGTGACAGAAAAGAATCGCTACAAACCTGGAGGCCTACTTGCTTTCTCTGAACAACGCCCTACCCCTAGAGTGTAATTTAAGCCCACGTAGACGCGGAGGGGTAGGGGCGACCCGCGAGCTGAAGAACAGGTGGTTTGAAGGCCCGCCATCGCGGCTTAGGCTGCGGTGGTGAGAGTTAAAACCACCTGCGACAATAAGCTTGCGTGGGCCCGCCCAAACCCCGCAGCGCTGGAGCCGTTACAGATACAATGCTTGCTGCATGTTGTATGCCTGCCGCATGCCTGCTTGCATGCTGCATGTTGCATGCCTGCTTGCGTGCTGCATGCCGGCTGCATGTTGCTTAAAGTATAATGTATGGTAATTGAAACAGTGGTATAAGGAATGTTATTTCAGCTAATTGTAACATCGGTGAAAAGTTTTTTGACCAAATGGAACGTCGGAGTAACGAAAAAACAATTGATAATGGGTCAACTGATAGGTACAGAGGCAAACGTGACTTCGGTGAATAAAAAAACGAAACGATAAAAGCTTCAAAGTTGTAGGTGAAATGAAATTCGGTCAAATATTTTTCGAACTTATGATAGGTAACTTTCGTGAAGTCTTAACAGCTGTGCCTAGTCAGCTTCGAGTCTCCTACTTACTACTAAGTACAACTTTGATTGTATACCTACATACAGAAAATGTCAAGCGATCGTCAGCGTCAGACGCTAGCAAATCAAGCTACCCCAATCTGTCAAATTTCCCCAATTGAAAGTGGACTTTATGCTTATGTGATAAAGTTGAAAATCTAGAAAAGAAATTAGACGGATTGGGGCAGCTCGATGTGCTGGCGTCTGTAGATTGGAATTACTGAGATAAATTTATATCTGTTTTAATTAATACTTTTATCAATTTAAAAAGATATAAATATGAGAAGAGAAAATTGTCTAGTCCTATTAGTAGATGAAGTAGACCTATAATTCACTTATAGTAACTGACACTGTCATGAGGAAACTGTAGCCTCGTGTAAGTGTCAGATATAAGGAAATAGACAATTGTTAGGTACCTATAAACTGATAATATCTTCCGGCCGAATTTCGACCACGGCGGCCATTCTCAATGGAGATTAGCCAATTGCGCAGCACATATTATAGTGCACAAGTGTGTGTGTGTGTGCGCAAACACAGTGGCACTTTCTATTCCATCACTCTCAGGATTCGATGGGACGACTAGCGACAGGACCGGAAAGAGGTCAGGCACAGGACCGACGGCTTTATGTGCTCTCTGAGGCACGGGGGTATAATACCGCCAACGTCCAGACTTCGGGCTGATATTGAGAATTTTATTTTTTATAAAATCACTTTTTGGCCCGAACCGGGATTTGAACCCAGGACCTCATTTTCTGCGGTTGAACACGCTACCGCCAGTCCAACGAGGCAGTCCTACTAACCTAGAAACTACCTAAAATACATTAACCACACGCTGGAAAAATCGCTTGTTGCTAGAGGCAACAATTTCCAGTGTATCCCCTGGCAATAGTATTTTGTGTCAATGTTCTAAAACTACGAAACAAATACAATGTATTTGCAAATAAAACAATTCATTGCTATATCAGTTTTTATTACCTAATAAATGAAAACAAACTAATCTCTAAACAATGTTGATTATTCTGAATTCTTCTAGTACAATCTCGGGCAATACACAGTTTTTATAAAATGTCGCCAGTTTTGGTAACATGTTATCAATAGACACATCGTCGCGTTCAATTTCTACTACTGTTATGTCAAAGATCGGAAAAATGTAACCAATGATATAATTTTTTTTCATTTTTTATTTATTTAGGACAACTTACAAAACATAGTTACACTAATACATTGATTACATATCTACATGTTATTAAATTATGTGCTAAATGTTGCTTTATTTACAAGTCGGCACGGCATGCGGCATTTGACGCCATTTTATTTCTCTATGATCTATGAAATCTATCAATAGCTAATATCTAGCAATATTTAATTCGGCTCCCATATTACAAACGTGATTGTTTCTCGTCTTTGCTGGATATTGATTATAGATTATATATATATATATATATTTTTAAAGATAAATAATTAAATTAGAATAAAACTAATATTTAAGGGTGCTCCCATACAGCAAACTTGTTTTTTTTTTGCCAATAACAGTATAATAATCTAAAAAGCAGGCTTTTATAGAAAACCACCAGTTTATTAAATCATTTCACTGGTCCAAAGAATAATCGCAAACGAGTTCGAGTACAAAATGAAATGTTAGGTATTTCATTTGATTATTCTTTGGACCAGTGAAATGATTTAATAAACTGGTGGTTTTCTATAAAAGCCTGCTTTTTAGATTATTATACTGTTATTGGCAAAAAAAAAAACAAGTTTGCTGTATGGGAGCACCCTTAAATATTAGTTTTATTCTAATTTAATTATTTATCTTTAAAAAAATATATATATATATATATATATATATATATATATAATCTATAATCAATATCCAGCAAAGACGAGAAACAATCACGTTTGTTATATGGGAGCCGAATTAAATATTGCCCTCTTATATATATATAATTTTATTCTGTTATTTTAATATATGTTGTTATATTGTCGATATAAATACATCATCTGTGAAATTTTCAACTGTCTAACTATACAGGAGATACAGCCTGGTGGAGACTGACAGACAGACAGATAGCGGAATCTTAGTATTAGGGTTGTAACCTTTGGGTACGGAAACCTTAAATATGTAAAGAATAAGTTAAACCAAGGGTTTAGCGCAGTTTTCGAGTGAAGGCTGTTGACAAGGTTGTTAAGTTTATAGTAATATTTTTGTTAGGTTCTGTAATGTTTCGCAAAGAAAATGACAGAAAAAATTACCAAGGAGGTTTCGAATCTGAGGTTTCCACAAATTAAAAAAAAAACCGTATGATGAATTCGGCACTATTATGGTAGAAGTAATTGGGTTTCATGATGTTTTGCATTCACAAACTTAGTGCACACGATATTCTAAATTCGAATTTACTTTACGTATCGTCTAGCGGATGAAAACGACTTTCCACTTAGATATCGAAGAGTAAAACATACTCTTTCCGAGATTGGGGGATGAAAAGGTATATTTATGCTAAAATGAGTAAAGTTGTTAAGTTTATAGTAATTGAACTGCCACATTAACGTTTTATAACGTTATCAATTGCCGTCAAGAGCTTTTATTTTCTTTTTATTTGCGTCTCTTTTAATTTGCTCCTCACGCTCTTGTTTCAACGCGTCCACTGTTCGTTTCAATTCATCGACTGTTTGTTTCAATTCAACATTAGTGTTATTTATTTGTATATTCGTTGATACAACTCCTGCTATATCGGATGTTAGTTTGCTTATCGTTGCCGAGTTTTGAGCGAGTACTTGAGATGTCTGTGTCTCATGTGCCGTCTTCCAGTTCCTAAGGCTAATTTGCAACTTACTTATCTCTTGTTGAATTCTTTCAAATGTACTGAAACATACGTAATTTGTATTTTTAATTAAATAGGGAGATTCATAGAGCTTCATTGGATTCGTATGAACTAAACTTATGGGGTGTTATATAAAATCAGTAAGTACATTATATCAGAATAATCATAAAGACCCTGTTTACTAGGTAAAGACGCCAGCACATCAAGCTACCCAATCTGTTAAATTTCCCCAATTGAAAGTGAACCTTATGCTTATGTGATAACATTGAAAATCTAGAAAGGAAATTTGACAGATTTAGGTAGCTGGATGCGCTGGCGTCTACACAACATCATTTTTTATTGTAAGGCATACCTCTATGGTGAGCTTACCTCGTTTTGACATTGGTTGATGCAGTAGAGACGCGATTGTCTATGTCTTCTTTCCATAAAGGTTTAAGACCATTAACGAAATTCGGCCATTTAAGTACTTGGTTTTCTTCTCTGAAAAATAAATAGGATGAAGTAGAAACTCTTGCATTACAGCACCCTCTCTAATTTGTAAAGAAATAATTTTTGTTGTAATCTTTTCAAAATTATATTCATTAGTTAAGGTTTTACAGCGCTTATTTTTGACATTGCAACATTGTTATTCATTAAATTATTGATTAATAATTAATTTAAAATCCCGTTTAGGGTTTTTGATTCTGAAAAGTAAGATAAGATAATATAAGATATTATTATTTAAGCTATTCTGGTCACTATGGGGTGCGGCCACTATAGTCTGCGGGCACTCTAAATATAAATGCTGCAAGAAAGCCCACAAATGGCAACAGTGGTCGATATAATCGACCTACGTCAAATGAAGTTGCATAAGTTCATGTCGGACAGCAAATTTCTAAGCTAAGGGATTTTGTAATGGAGAGCCATGATAACACATTGCATCGAATAAGTAAAATCCATCACTATTGCAGGTTCCCACTTTTGGTTGATGATTCTAAGACCAAACAACCGTTAAAAAAATGACATCCACTGCAAGTTTTTATTCTTACACCGTATAATGATTAGGAAAGGAGAAGGTAAGCTAGTCCCTCCCTCTTACCCACCACTGCAACTCCTGTAAGCCAGGATCAACAGTGGCACATAATGAAATGACACTGAGCGGTGAGGCTCAGGCATGTCCCGGGGAATCGCTTTAACTGTCTTGGATCCCGCAACGAATTTAATCAGAAAAAACAAAAGAGGTGTGGGAAAATGAACAGTTCCACTTCCCTCCAGAGCAAAGCGGGAAGGTAATCTTTCTAGCAAGATTGAGTTATATTAGGAACAATCTGTTGTACATTAGAACGTTCCGTCAATCGAGATGGGGAGCTGATCGTTACTCAGGCGGATTGTGACGAGATTGTGACACATAATAATAGCAGTCAAGTAATTTGTGAAAGTCCAGTTCAAGAGATAGAGGCAGTTATGTAGAGCCGACCAACCTGATATCAGTCGGTTCGGCCAACCAGAATCTCCTAAAATCTTCTTAACTAAAGACGTAAGAGAAAGAGCTAATAACTAAACATTTAGTGACGATATTGTGTCGACCAATCTCCGTTACCAATATAATGATAATAATCTTTATTTCTGAAAATTACAGATGCTGATGTTAAACAGTAGATACAATATTATTATAAATTTCGCAAAAACATTGCGTATTTTATGCTCATACTTATATTATGATACACATACATGATCTTATATAAATATATCAATATTTCGAAACGACCGTCACCGACGTCTGCACGCTTGGGTTGTTTGTGTAGAAATACGAAACTATCCCGCTGAAAGTAAAGCGCGGCGAGTGTGGTACCTACTATTACATTTGGCTTGGCACCGACTTCAAACTTATCAATGGGTAGCACAAACAAATTATATTATTTCATTAATATTAAAGGTATTACGTTTGCATAAGATATGTATTAAATTAAATCTTTATTAAGATATTTTTTTATACTTTTCAGTTTTTGAAGTCGGTTTTTTTAAACGAAGTTTTTTTTATTTGTTACTTTTTAGTGTCTGGCTATGGGTAGGACTACGAAAGGTGCCGCGCGCCTCAAAACTATAGGTCCCAAAAAAAATGTTCTTGTGAGACAGTGAATGACCGAGAGCAAGAAAAACTACATAAAATTACGCTCACTCTAAGAAAACTTGCAGAGTACGAGTCTAGACTAGCTAAGATTCATGAAAGTCTGAACAGCAAGCGCATAGGTTAGGCCGTATTTATGACCATCCACCAGCTAAAGAGTCGTGTGTGCTGAGGGCTTATAGACTAGGTCTTATTAATGATCGAATTGCCATCAAGTCTGCTGAGCAGAGGGCATGAGTCTATGAAGACTAGGTCATATTAATGATCGATTAGCCAACGAGTCTACTGAGCAGAGGGCTCATAACCTAGGTTGTATTGATGATCAAGGCAACGAGTCGCGAGAGTTCGGTAGCAGCAAGTATTTGAGTTCATAGAATGGAAGGTAAATTGTGGTTTACGATTTATGACGCATTAAAAAAAACTACTTACTAGATCTCATTCAAACCAATTTTTGGTGAAAGTTTGCATGATAATGTACATCATCTATTTGTTTTAGTTTTATCATTCTCTTATTTTAGAAATTACAGGGGGGGGGGGGCGGTGCACGCCTTTGGAAGAGTGTCTCACGCAAAGTATACAGTTAAGAAAAATAATATAATAGGTCTTTACCTATGAAATTGCCGTTTTGTATCAAAAAATTTAAACGAATTTTTTTCATGAATTTTTTTATTTGTATTAATCGAAGTAATCACCCATGCAATCAATGCATCTTTGCCATCGCAGTGGCAGTTTATTGATGCCCTTCTTAAAGAAATCAGCTGGACGGGAGGCAACAAATTCTTCAAAGGCATTTTGTACTGCCTCTCGGGTATTGAATTTTTTTCCCGCCAAGAAGTTATCCAAATTCTGGAAAAAGTAGTAGTCTGTAGGCGCAAGGTCTGGTGAGTAGGGCGGATGACGGAGAGCTTCCAACCCCAGTTCTTGCAACTTGGAGACCGTCTGCTGTGCAGTATGAGGTCGCGCGTTGTCGTGCAGGAGCAGCGGAGACGAGCGATTGACCAATGCTGGTTGGAGATGCGCCAGCTTCTCCATCATTGTGCTCAGTTCTTCACAGTACACATCTGCAGTAATGCTCACCCCGTTTGGTAAGAAGCTGTGATGAATCACACCGGCGCTAGACCACCAAACAGTGACCATCACTTTTCTAGGGGTAAGTTTTCGTTTAGGGCATTGTTTAGGTGCTGAACCAGGATCCAACCAACTTGCTGAGCGCTTGCGGTTATCAAACAGAATCCATTTTTCATCGCAGGTAACAATGCGGTTCAAAATTCCTTCATTTGTGTGTCTGTTGAGCAGTGCAAGGCACGTCTCGACGCGTACTTCGCGCTGGCGATCATTGAGTTCGTGGGGCACCCATTTGTCAAGCTTTTTTACCTTGCCAATTTGACGCAAATGGACCAATATTGTTTTGACGCTAACGTCGAAAGCTGCTGCTAATTCAGCCGTAGATTGTGTATCATCAGCTTCCACAACCGCCTTTAATTCGTCATTGTCGACCAAAGTCTTCGGACGACCGCGAGGTTCATTTTTCAGGTCGAAATTTCCAGAACGGAAGCGAGCAAACCAATAACAGGTGGTGCGTTGGTTTGTAGTGTTAGCTCCGTAAACGTCGTTGATGTTGCGTGCCGCTTGTGCCGCGTTGCTGCCACGACGGTACTCATATTCCATAATTACTCGAATTTTTAACGTATCCATGATGACGAAAAAGATTGAAATGCGATGAAAATGTAACACTAATCAATAAAGAAATGACTACTTTTGGAAAAAAGAATCCATGTTTTTAAAATAAAATTAATTTGAAATTAGAATTCTTAGCCAAACAAAAATTATTTTGATTTGAAATGGCCAGTACTGCAGAACGGCAATTTCATAGGTAAAGACCTAATATTATATTATAAACCTCAATATCATTTTTGAAGACCTATCCATAGATACCCCACATGTATGGTTTATGAACCCCCAAATATTATTGTTTGTTTTTCTATTTTACCCCCAAATATTATTCGATGGCAGCTATTCCGCATCAAACTAAAGAAGAATCACGTAAATCGGTTCATAAATCTCAGCGTCGATTACGCTGTACGTATTAAAAAATGCGCTTGAGCTAAAAGGTACGCCTACATGCGCTTCCAAAAACGAGCTTTACGCGCGTATTAAATGCTAGTCATCTGAAATTGTTCTTTATGTTCATGCCAAGACACATTTGAACAGAATGAGTCTAGCTTGACTTGCTAAGATTTAAAAATGCCGGTGCCAAAGACAGTTACATCGTCCACTTAAACAAAAATTTTCATACAAAAATGACCATAAAATTAAAACTACTGGGCCAAACTTTATAAATTTTTTATGGGACCAAATGGCAACTATTTCGCTAAAAAAGAATCACGTAAATCGGATTCGAAAAATAAATACCGGTGATCTTGAGAACCTCCTCCTTTTGAAGTCGGTTAAAAATATAATAACACTGCCTCTTAAACAAGGCAAGCCTGTGTCTCAAGGGACAATAAAATAAAAAATAAACTAAAATAAAATAAAAAAGGTTTTTATTCACGTACACTTTAAAAAAGCGCTTGTAAATAGACAGAACATGTTTGTAGTAATATATAGTTAATTTATAATTATTTCTAGGTAGATATAGATATTTAGGTACACGGAATGTATGAAAAACAAATACAATAAGATTTATTTTATAATAGTAATGATATTTAGCCAGCTTATATTAAGTTATTGTCAAGGATCATGTGTAGGTTTAATAAGCGAAATTTTAAATATTAGCTATATTTTTACTTTATATTGTCTGAATGGTTCTGTCTATATTAAGGTACGAATTAATATTATTATTATGTTACCTTGAGTTTATAACGATGGTCGCGCTTTAATGCTACCACCGGATCCAAGGGTTCGGTCATTTTTATTTATTTTTCTTTTATCGTTATTAGCACAATGTTAGTATCAGATGTTAAAGTGTGTGTGTGAGTGTGTGTATTTGCGCGCGCGTGTGTGCGCGTGTGTGTGTGTGCGTGTGTGTTCGCTATTGCAAGTAGAGATTCTGTGTATGCGTAATCTTTTTTACAAAATATGAGTAAAATATGCCATAACAATAAGCAATGAATACTCACTCAGGACTAGGGCAGGTGACCTTAAATGACACATCCTTCACATAACAGCCATGGGACTTCCCCAATATAACAAAACACAGGAGAAGCGCAAATCTTAGCGTCATTCTTGTTTACAAGTAGATCGCAAATAAATTATTATTCTGGCGCGTATTCTCCTTTTATATAATGCGTAACAAAATTAGCTGCAAATAGCTGCCTAAATCATCATTCATTCGCCAAAATATACTATAATGTTGCCATTTGGGCGGGCTTGCCATAGTCAGATTTCCTTTAAAATAACTTTTTATGGGAGTTTCTTAATAATAATAATATCCTGGGACACTATTTACACACGGCCATCTGATCCCAAACTAAGCAGAGCTTGTTCTATCGGAAACAGACTACTGATATACTACATATGCCTTACTAATTTTCTTTTGTAAATATATACTTATAAAATTATTTACACCCAGACTTAGGACAAACATGTTTATGCACACAAATATCTGTCCTGGGTTGGAATCGAACCCACGATCTGCGGCGTGAAAGGCAAGTTTTTACCAACCACGCCAACCGGCCTGTTAATATCCTATTAATATTATAAATGCGAAAGTTTGTTAGTATGGATGGATGTATGGGTGTATTAATCTTTCACGCAAAAACTACCCAATGGATTTTTCATGAAGCTTTGTAGTAATATAGCTTATACATCCGAATAACACATAGGCTATAATTTATAAATTTTAACGCGGGTAAAACCACGTGGCACAGCTAGTATATAGATATATACGTTTAGAGCTGATGTTTTAAATAAACAGCAACTTAAAACATGACATAAAATATACTTATAAACCATTGATATCTACTTATAATAAACTTTTAATTTTGTCTCTATTTTATTGAATTCTGCGGCACAAATGTATAACGGGCATAATAGTTCACTTCTAGAGTGTAGGTACTCGTAACATTACTGCCTCTGGAAGGTAATTCAAAAGAACTTAAATTGTTTTTAAGGTACAACGGGTATTTAGGCTTATTCCAAAATTGTACCCATACCTTACCTACTTCTCGGGAATAAAACAAATACATTGACTCACGCCTGTTTCCCAGATGCTGAATTGAAACAAAACAGTCGATGAGTTGAAACAAACAGTGGAAGCGTTGAAACAAGAAATGGACAAAATTAAACAAGATGTCAAGAGCAAATAAGAAAAGACGCAAATAAAAAAAAAAGCTCTTCCCGGCAATTGATAACGTTATAAAAAGTGAATGCGGCATTCGATTACTATAAACTTAACAACTTTACTCATTTCAGCTCCGACTGCAAAACCGTTTCGAATGCCTAGCAGATTGCGAGGAAGTGGACTCATACTACAACAGGCTCGTAGAAGCTGTCCATACGGCTGGGTCTAAGGTATCCAAGGCCCACCGTACAAACAGAACCAAAAAGATCTCTGACTATACCCTATAGCTTATGGATGAAATACGAAAAAAGGGTTCTGACATCCTCTTATGATGCTACCAGATACCGGCAGCTCAACAGACAGATCTCAAAGTATTTGACTCGCGACACGCGCCAATTTAATACAAATTGTATTAAAGAAGCCATTGAGCGGAACAAAGGCTCTAAAGTGTTTGCAAGAGAACTGTCTGTTCGACAGAGCCAACTGACGAAGCTGAAGACTGAGGATGGCAGAATCGTCACGTCTAGACCTGAGTTGCTGGGAGAGATCGAGAGGTTCTATAGACAGCTGTATACGAAAATCCAGTCACCTGTCGATAGTTGTGCCTCAGATCCCAGAGTACGACTAACCCAACACTTCACCGACGACATCCCGGACGTCAGCCTGTGCGAGATTAGAATGGCTCTCGAACAGCTTAAGAACAACAAAGCGCCTGGTGACGATGGAGTTACGGCAGAGCTTCTGAAGGCGGGTGGTACACCAATCCTACGAGCCCTTCAGAAGTTATTTAACTCCGTCATACTAGAAGGTCAAACGCCACAAGCATGGCACAGGGGTGTGGTGGTGCTCTTCTTCAAAAAGGGCGATAAAACCCTCTTGAAAAATTACAGACCCATGACACTGCTGAGCCATGTTTACAAGTTGTTTTTGAGGGTCATTACGAATCGTCTCGCACGCAGGTTTGACGACTTCCAACCTCCCGAACAAGCCGGTTCCCGTAAAGGCTTTAGTACCATAGACCACATACATACGCTGCGGCAGGTTATACAGAAGACCGAAGAGTATAACCAGCCATTATGCTTAGCGTTTGTGGACTATGAGAAAGCCTTTGATTCGATCGAAACTTGGGCCGTACTGAGGTCTCTCCAAAGGTGCCAAATCGACTACCGGTATATCGAAGTGTTAAAGTGTTTGTACGAAAACGCCACTATGTCAGTGCGACTCCAGGACCAGAACTCGAAACCTATCCACTTGCAGCGAGGTGTAAGACAGGGAGATGTTATATCTCCGAAACTGTTCACCGGTGCATTGGAAGATGTCTTCAAGCTTCTGGACTGGAAAGGCTTTGGCATCAATGTCAAAGGCGAGTACATCACTCACCTTCGATTTGCCGACGATATAGTAGTCATGGCCTTGACGACCTCGGTACAATGCTCGATGGCCTCAGCAGAGTCTCTCAACAAGTGGGTCTGAAAACGAACGTGGATAAGACGAAAATCATGTCGAACATCCATGTTGCACCCACTCTAGTAAAGGTTGGAGACTCTGCACTCGAAGTTGTAGAGAACTATATTTACCTAGGACAGACCATCCAACTAGGTAGGTCCAACTTCGAGAAAGAGGTCAATCGTAGAATCCAACTCGGCTGGGCAGCGTTCGGGAATACCGCAGTGTCTCAAATCGAAAGTCTTCGACCAGTGTGTGTTACCAGTGATGACTTATGGAACAGAGACGTGGTCGCTCACTATGGGCCTTATCAGGCGGCTCAAGGTCACCCAAAGAGCAATGGAAAGGGCTATGCTTGGAGTTTCCCTGCGAGATCGAATCAGAAATGTTGAGATCCGCAGGCGAACCAAAGTCACCGACATAGCCGTAAGAATTGCCAAGCTGAAGTGGCAGTGGGCAGGGCACATAGCTCGTAGAACCGACGGCCGCTTGGGCAGAAAGGTTCTCGAGTGGCGACCACGAACCGGAAGACGCAGCTTGGGCAGACCCTCTACAAGATGGACCGATGATCTTGTACGGGTCACTGGAAATCGCTGGATGCGGATAGCGCAAGACCGGCAATTGTGGAGATCTTTGGGGGAGGCCTTTGTCCAGCTATGGACGTCTTTCGGCTGATATGATGATGATGATACCTTTTCATACCCCCATCTCGGAAAGAGTATTTTTGCTCTTGGATATCTTAGAGGAAAAGTCGTTTTTATCCGCTAGAGGATAAAGTAAATTTAAATTTAGAACATCGTGTGCACTAAGTTTGTGAATTCAAAACATCATGAAACCTAATTATTACTTCTACCTTCATAGTGCCGAATTTATCTTACGATTTTTTTAAATTAGTCAATAACTCAGACTGGGAACCTCCTTGGTTAATTTTTCTGTCATTTTCATTGCGAAACATTACAGTACCTAACAAAAATATTAATCAAATCAAATCAAATCAATGTTTATTGTGTGAAATTTGGTACAAAAAGAGGATCTTATTCTATACATACATAGTTCTCAAAAATCAACCATACAGGTGTACACAATTTTACAGTTCCTGCAGTAATAACAAATGTCAAGTGTACTTAAATATTCTCATGTTAATTAACTAAAAATAATGAATACCAAATTGTCATAACATTAATATTTTTCATAATTAAACAATCCCAATAATATCAAATTAATACAAAACAAATACAAAATTACATTCAAATTTATATAACAGTACCTAATTATTTATAAGTCAACAAGTAAATATAATCAAATAATAATGTGATGTCAAATATCTGTTACCATATTTCAATAATTATTTTAATTGTCAAGATACGAATAAAAATTTATTGAAATTTTAATACAGTTTCTACATATAGCATATTATTCGGCTTTCAAAAAATAGACTGGTCCTCAAGAAATTGTTTGACACTATAGTATGCTTTACTAAGAAGAAAACCTTTCAATTTCTGTTTCATGCTGGGAATATTGGAACTGTTCAAAATATCTTTCGGTAGACGATTGTAAATACGCGGCGCCATGCAAAAGACACTATTACTGAATTGCGCCGTTCGATTTAACGGAAAACCTATTTTGTTATGATTGCGTGCACTCTTCAATGGTCTAAATAAATTCTTATTTGAAGCTACAAATATTGAAACTTCATATATATAAATACATGGAAAGGTTAGAAGTCTTAGACTTATGAAAAAAGGTTGACAGCTTTCCGTAGGCTTAAGTTTACAAATCGCTCTCACGCATTTCTTTTGGCTTTTAAACACTATATCTTTATCAACTGAGTTGCCCCAATTACACTTAACTTAGTAATGTTACTTAATTTTTTTCTGGATTGTACCTTAGTATTATTTTTTATAATTTAAAGATTATTATGTTATACTTACCTATAATAATTTAGTAGTTAATACCTATACTGAAATAAAAGTATCTCGTGATTGTAAATGATCTTTGCACACCTCTTTTGCCCCGTTTGTCATTATATTCTACATACATACTCGCCCAGGGTTCTTCTGACCTGGCCTTTCCTGAGAACGTCTCCGATTTGGCCAGAGAATTGTCCCGAACGAGGTCTTCCCCTTTCCGGTTGTCCTAACCTAAAATTAATAAATATTAAATTGTTTATAATAGGTCTTTACCTATGAAATTGCCGTTTTGTATGAAAAAATTTAAACGAATTTTTTTCATGAATTTTTTTATTTGTATTAATCGAAGTAATCACCCATGCAATCAATGCATCTTTGCCATCGCAGTGGCAGTTTATTGATGCCCTTCTTAAAGAAATCAGCTGGACGGGAGGCAACAAATTCTTCAAAGGCATTTTGTACTGCCTCTCGGGTATTGAATTTTTTTCCCGCCAAGAAGTTATCCAAATTCTGGAAAAAGTAGTAGTCTGTAGGCGCAAGGTCTGGTGAGTAGGGCGGATGACGGAGAGCTTCCAACCCCAGTTCTTGCAACTTGGAGACCGTCTGCTGTGCAGTATGAGGTCGCGCGTTGTCGTGCAGGAGCAGCGGAGACGAGCGATTGACCAATGCTGGTTGGAGATGCGCCAGCTTCTCCATCATTGTGCTCAGTTCTTCACAGTACACATCTGCAGTAATGCTCACCCTGTTTGGTAAGTAGCTGTGATGAATCACACCGGCGCTAGACCACCAAACAGTGACCATCACTTTTCTAGGGGTAAGTTTTCGTTTAGGGCATTGTTTAGGTGCTGAACCAGGATCCAACCAACTTGCTGAGCGCTTGCGGTTATCAAACAGAATCCATTTTTCATCGCAGGTAACAATGCGGTTCAAAATTCCTTCATTTGTGTGTCTGTTGAGCAGTGCAAGGCACGTCTCGACGCGTACTTCGCGCTGGCGATCATTGAGTTCGTGGGGCACCCATTTGTCAAGCTTTTTTACCTTGCCAATTTGACACAAATGGACCAATATTGTTTTGACGCTAACGTCGAAAGCTGCTGCTAATTCAGCCGTAGATTGTGTATCATCAGCTTCCACAACCGCCTTTAATTCGTCATTGTCGACCAAAGTCTTCGGACGACCGCGAGGTTCATTTTTCAGGTCGAAATTTCCAGAACGGAAGCGAGCAAACCAATAACAGGTGGTGCGTTGGTTTGTAGTGTTAGCTCCGTAAACGTCGTTGATGTTGCGTGCCGCTTGTGCCGCGTTGCTGCCACGACGGTACTCATATTCCATAATTACTCGAATTTTTAACGTATCCATGATGACGAAAAAGATTGAAATGCGATGAAAATGTAACACTAATCAATAAAGAAATGACTACTTTTGGAAAAAAGAATCCATGTTTTTAAAATAAAATTAATTTGAAATTAGAATTCTTAGCCAAACAAAAATTATTTTGATTTGAAATGGCCAGTACTGCAGAACGGCAATTTCATAGGTAAAGACCTAATATTTGTTGTTTCATATGCACTTCGCTTCGACCATCCAAAATGTAAATTCCGCTGATTTTCTTCACAAAATAGTTGCAGCTAATTTTATTACACAAGTTCCTTATCTAGTCATTCTTTGAAACAGGGTAATCAAATGTCAAGTCGAAGTTCGTGGTAGGTTAAAGAAGAACTAAGTTGTATAGATAAGGAATGATTGAAGGAATGGAGTTATCGTTGGGTCCATATTGGCTCACCTAAAGTTATTTACCCGAAATTGTTATTTCTAGCGATTTGTAAGCCTAATGATCACCCTTCCTAAAATTTTTCATCCTAAAGTTTTCATTCATACTATTTGTAGTCCTACCGGTTATGTTCATAACATTCATGTTTCCGAAAATTGTAATTAATAATAGGTATCATTAATGTAAATATATTTAAACTCCTACTGTTTTTTATTATAACGCTTTTATCCCTAAATATAATTACCATAATATTTTCATTCATACTCAGAAAGAAACATTTACCAAGTGTAATAAAAAGTATATGTGCGTGGGAAGATGATAGCAACTAGCGCTAAATAGTCGCAGTTCTAACCTGACCTAACCCAAATTATTTCATAAAAGTACAAAAAATGATATGACTTTGAATAATAGTGTAAAACATGGTTATGTTGAGAAAATATAGGAAAACAAATAAAAGTATAATAGATGTTTATTGCTTCAGACATTATGAAGTTGAATGCTTCGGAATTATGAACATTAGAGACAGAGTAGTTTCCTTTTAGTAGGAATTGTGATTGTTAGGAAGAACATTTTCGGATTTCAAATGATCGGAATGGAAAATTTAGGTGAACTTTGGCGCACCCGTTATCGTTACTTGGTGCTAAGACAAGAATTAAAATGGAACATGGATGGACCCTGACTGCTTAGCCAGAGTTTGTAGGTTCGATCCCCACTTGCATAAATCATTCTGTTATGAGCAAGATACTTTGTTCCGTGTCTGCGTGTAATTTTATTGGAGAAAGGCCTCACCCAAAGATCTCCACAATAGCCGGTCTTGCGCTGCCTGCATCCAGCGGCTTCCCGCAACCCTTGCAAGATTGTCGGTCCACCTTGTAGCGGGCCTGCCCACGCTGCGTCTTCCGGTTCGTGGTCGCCACTCGAGAACCAGAAAGAGAGAGAGAGGCAGAAAGCCTCAATGTCACTTCAGTTTGGCAATTTGTCTATAATATTATAGAAATATATAGGTATATTTATCAGTTGTCTGATTGCCATAGAACAGCCTTTGTTAAGTTCGGGATCAGCTGGAAGTGTGTTATTTACCCCACGATAATAATTTATTTATTTTTGAACGTAAGTAAGAGCAATCAATCTATCAGTCATTTTCATTGTCGGAGTTCTCTGCGACCCAGAAATGCCGATAAGAACTAAAGGCAATATGTACAAAACAACAGTGAGGTTTATTTTTGACTATGGTAGTGAACGTGGGCTCCAAAATAATACCATGAGTAAAAACTTAAACATGTCAACCAAAATACAATTTCAATTTATTCAATTCAATAACAATGTATACATCGTGTCTGAATATTCTAAACCTAGTTACATATATTATGTTTGTGTTATTTACATGTAACACACAATATTACAAACAATACCTAGTAATGACATAGGTACTATTTTTGTATTGCAGAAAAGAGCAGTCAGAGCTATTTATGGTTTAGGCAGTCGCGATTCTTTGCGAAATTTGTTTAAAGAAATAAATATACTTACTGTGCCATCGGAATATATCTATCAGAATATAATGTTTGTTAGAAAAAATATTCATAATTATAAAAAGAAAAGTGAACTGCATAATATAAATACTAGGAATAAAAACAAACTAGCCATGCCAGGCTTTAGAGTAAGCAAAACTAATAAATCATTTTTAGGAAATTGTATTAGGTTTTATAACAAGCTTTCTGCTCAAATTACTGATCTGCCTGACACAAGTTTTAAAACACATATTAAACGTATACTTATGGCTAGGGGTTATTACACCACTAAAGAGTACATCGATGACAAAGACGTCTGGCTCTCACTTCCTACCTGCACATTGCTCGCTGGAGATCTTGTAGCCATATAGACATGACTGATTTGCTGTGTTACGTGAACTATCTGTAAATGATTGCTATCATATACTTAAAATTATTGACTCTGTCTCAAAATGAATAATGTTATTGTTTCGAAGTTTTTCTTTTGTATACCTAAATATAATCTAAAATAATAAGCATTCAGACAACCGATCGAGCATATATTGTGTTTGCCTACTAAATAATTACTCTAATTGGACCAAATCCCGTGTTCATGCCCGCTTGAGTATGTTTCGCCGGACCGTCTCAACTGGGTCGTGTTGAACCCGGTAGTAGATGAACCCACTGAGTTTGTTTCGCTGGGTTTTCTCAGTTGGGGCGCATTGGATCCGGTGGTAGCATTAAAGCGCGACCGTCGTTATTAACACAAGGTCCGTCATAATAATAATACCTTTAATATAGACAGAACCATTGACAATATGTAGTAAAAATATTAGACTTAAACTAGATAATTAAACATAATCACTTGACAATAACTTGATACGAGCTAGCTAAATATCATTTCTGTAATAAAATAAATTTTATAAATGTTTTCATACAAGATGTACCTAAATATCTATGTTACTAGAAATAATATCTAATGTATACAACTATATTACTACAAACATGTTCTGACTATTTACATGCGCTTTTTTAAAGTCTACGTGAATAAAAACCTTTTTTATTTATTTATTTATTTTAGTACAAATAAGTAGTCTAAGTTATATAGTAGTTGTTAGTAGTTTAATTTATATACGAGTAGTAGTCAAAGAGATTAGTAAATTAGTTAAGATTTTAAATCCTAATAAAGCTAGCAAATAAAATCTCAAGTTTATTTAATAATTAATAGTGATGTCAAATTAAGAATTATATAATGACAATTTCGAAATACAATGTAAAAGTATATTTTGATCACCCCATCTCGGAAAGAGTATTTTTGCTCTTCGATATCTGAGTGGAACAGTCGTTTTTATCCTCTAGAGTTTTTAGTAAATTTGAATTTAGAATATCGTCTGCACTAAGTTTGTGAATGCAAAATATCATTAAATCTATTTACTCCTACCTCTATGGTGCCGAATTTTTCATACAACTTTTTTAATTTATTAAAAACTAAGATTCGGAACCTTCTTGATGTACTTTTTTAATTTGTTTGCGCAGTATTACTGCTCTATTACACTCAAACTGTAGCAACATTACTTTAACTTTCTCTTAATTATACCTAAGTATTATTTGTTATAATTTGAAGATTGTCCTGTAATGCTTACATATCATAATATAGTAATTAATGCAAAAACTGAAATAAAAGATCAATTTTAAAATCCTTCGCTTGGTCGGTTAACAAAATAGAGCACGTGGTTAAAAAGCCACTTTGCGCTCTTGTATAATTATTCATCACATATATCATTAACTAGCGGTGCCCTGCGGTTTTACCCGCGTTACATTTTATAATTTATCACAGCTGCGCCCCCGTAGGTGATAGCGTGACAATATATAGCCTATATGTTGACCCGACCTCTTAGTAAAATTCATGCAAAATTTTAAGGAAATCCATGCAGTACTTTTTGAGTTTAGCCCGAACATACATACAGACAAACAGATAAACAGACAAAAATTCTAAAAACTATATTTTTGGCTTCGATATCGTTGTAGATCACGCCCCAATTATCCGTTTTAAAATATATTCAATGCACCGTTTTCACTTTCCTACGATTTTATTATACTAGGTACTCTGTCAAGAAAGTACCGGGAAAAGATCAATAATATACAAAATGTTTGTTATTCATCCAAATTTATTTTATCACCTTCAAAGTATGCTCTTTCAGAACCGATACACTTACGCCAACGAATAATCCATTCATCAAAACATTTTTTAAACGCTGCTTTCGGAATGAGCCTGGCCAATGTTTTATTCTGGGTATGCGAAAGTAATCTAGAAGAAAATACAAGAACATCTGCATTTTTACTTTTTTTATATTCCCAAAGACAGCTGAGATAATAGCAATCAAAGTACGCATTTTCGAGCGATATTATTTCAAACCGCAAGCGGCGTTTGATCGCGCTGTGACGTCACGTAGCCCCTCACGCAGCACGCCGGCCGATTTGCGAGTACAAATCTAGGTACTATTCATTTAATCACCGCTGCTGGTGGCTCGTACTTGCGATTTTATTACGAGAAAATTATTAAAAATTACTGTGCAGTGCCCAAGAGTTTTAATTCAAATGTAAACACACCCAAAAAGTGTTTTCAGTTTACCTAAAAATCCTCTGATAAGGAAGAAATGGATGACCGCAATACGCAGACAGGATTCAATAGGACTGAAAACTATTGCATTTTGTTATGAATATTATTATGATGTCAATAACTATTCTATTTATACTTTTCTCATAAATCACTACGTTATCTATTGGTGCATTTTATAATCAACTTCTGACAAAGATAGATAAACTTTTAAGTTTACCTACCTTTGTCATTTCAGGATTTTACAAATTAATCTTATAACAAATAGTTTATTGATTCTTCTAAATAAGAGACATTTTGTTATTATCTATCAGGAATTAATCTTATAACAAATAGTTTATTGATTCTTCTAAATAAGAGACATTTTGTTATTATCTATCAGGAATAAACCAACCATGTCGTATTTTTTTAATGAGAATAGGTGAATGTTACCTAACCTAATACTGACCTAGATTAAACATGGGATATTTGGAAAAAATATATAATAACCACGAAATATTTTACCTACTTATACAATATTTCGTTATTATTATCTACCTTTGACTTTAACCACTAATACTTAATAAGTAAAAATAGGTATGTTGAATATAATTGAAGTAAAATTGACTGCAAGTGTGGCGCAGCGGCTAAGACAATCGCCGCTGTGTGTCCGTCTATTATATGTTTGTAAAGTATTATTATTGTCTTTGAAAAAAAAACCGTTAAGAATGACAGTGGTATTAATCTACAGCTGTGCCGCTGAGTATAGTGCTTACCTGCGTACGTAAGTATACTTGGAGATGGTGTACAAAATTTTACAAACATTTTGCTAGAAATATAATAGTACCGGCCCTCATTTTATCCTAAATACTAGACATATCGTTAACACTTTTGAAGATTTACACTGAGTAAGTTTATCCTCTGCCGTTTGGTCTTATTTTGGTCGTCTATAAAGGCATTAAAATTTGGAATTATATATAAATATAAAAATGTACCTACCTATATTTTTATTTTATATTAGTTTATTTAGTTCTTTATTAGATTTAATAAAAAAGGTACTGAAAACAAAAAAATAAGTAAGTAACTAAGTCGAGAGCATTATTGGTAGATTAAGAAACTTTGGATTCTTGACGCCGCATGCTAAAGTCAATCTAAGATTGTCAGTCGTCTAAGGAAATCTTCCTCCCATGTAGCCCTCTTCCAGGGTGCAGATATAATGTAACTCACAAGGTATTTAACAGGTTGGTGTAATACAATAATAACAAATTAATAAATAAAGCTGTGATACAAATACAGCGCGCGCGTCTTCACTTCAATATTTCATATAGCGCGGGGAACAAGCACACGGAGACGGCACCGAGCCGATAGCTGACGTCACGCGTAGAGCGCGCGATATCTTGGAAATTTAAAAGTGCTCAAAACTTCTCACAGTCATAACTTCCGTAATACTGCATTGATTTACGTGAAATAAATACTAATCTAATGTACGTAATTTAATCTTTATTGTTAAGTAGCTTTTAGTGCAATATTCGCATGTGTTGGTCACCCTCATTGAGTTCAGTTCTCGCCGCGAATTCTTCTTTATGTCTTCTACCGATTGAAAAAGGGTACCACGAAGTGGTAATTTGAGTTTAGGAAAAAGAAAGAAGTCAGCTGGAGCCATATCTGGTGAATGTGGTGGTTGCTGGATGGTATTGGTTGAGTGTTTGGTCAAAAAATCGTTCAAAATGATGGCCTTGTGCGAAGGCGCATTATCGTGGTGCAAAATCCAAGAATTTTCTTTCTACAAATCTGGCCTTTTTCGTCGAATTTGCTCTCTTAAACGCCGCATAACGCTCAAATAATTCATAACGTTCGACCTTCCGGTAAGAATTCAGACACCGCGATAGTCAAAGAAAACAGTCAATATGACTTTGACTTTTGATCGACTTTGGCGTGGTCTTTTCGGTTTCGGTTCAGTTGGAAGGCGCCACTCCGAAGCTTGTTGACTGGTTTGCATGTCAAACTCGTAAACACACGTCTCGTCACCAGTAACAATGCGTTTCATGAATGTTGGGTCGGAATTGACTCGTCTACCATGTCCTCAGCGACTTTCATGCGATGGAGTTTTTGGACAAAATTCAGATCTTTTGGGACTAGCCGAGCGGCAACATGTTTCATACCCAAATGATTAGTTAAAATGGTACGAATCGACTCGTGAGATACAGAAAGTTCGGCGGCTATCTCTCTCAGAGTTGAATGAGGATTTTCAGTCACTATTTCCTTCACTTTTACGATGTTAACTTCAGTTGCAGACGTTGATGGCCTACCAGAGCGAGGCAAATCTTTCATCACATCTCGACCGCTTTTGAACGCTTTGAACCACTCATAAGCACGAGTTTTTGATAAAGTCGATTCACCGTAAGCCTTCTGTAACATTTTCAGTGACTCCGAACACGAAATTCCATTAGCGATGCAAAATTTAAGACAAACTCTTTGTTCGATATTTTTGTCCATTATGAAATTCGCAATACACGCTATATATGATACTAGCTGGTGCCCGCGACTTTGTCCGCGACAATTTTGAATGATGACCAATGTAACTACTTTCTTCTAGCTTAATCTAAAAAATATAACTTTTAAAACAAATAAGCAATATAAATTGAATAAAACCTAACCTATAAATAACCTTACTAAGAAATAAATGAAAGACTACTTTGCTACTGTTATTTACAAAAAGGACCCGATATCATCAAGCAAAAATCAAAGAATACATATCAATTGTCCTTAAGTATAGTCAGTAAGTTAAATAAAGTAAAATAATAATCAACGATGCATTAATCACAAAGGTAACTCCCATTAGATTAGGTTGCGACATTTTGTGAACGAAACCATAGCGCGAACTAAAACGATGATTACGCCATCTACTAACAAAAATATAAACTTGTAAAGCGGTAAAATTAAGATGTGTGTATATATTTTGGGTGAGATTTAGGCGGTCATCTATTGATTCAGTTTTGGACTACCTTTTATTTCAAGCATTTATTTATTTTAACCGATATGCCAATTATTTATTAAGTTCCGCGATCTGAAACGACCTTAACGCCATATAGTTACAAAATTGTGAACTTGTAGATCAGTAAATTAAGATGATGTTTTTTGGGTGCGATCATCTCGACACCAACAATTTATACTACGCTAACTCAAATTTTAGATAAATTTGTTTTTATCCCAATTTGATTAAAATGTCGTTATTTTAATTTGTTATACAATTTACCAAAAAAAAGAAGTTACAAATCTTATAAAACGCTAAATCTTTACTTAGACGACGACGACCACGACATTTTAAGCTACTTGGCATAAAAAACTAATTTTTTAAAATTTGAGTTTGCTTAAATTGTTGGTGGCGATCTATTGAATCAGTTTTGGATTACGTTTTTTTAACAACAAATTATTCCCTGGATTGCTTTATTTTAAACTGAAAGACCAAATACCAATGTACATGCGTTTAACTAAAAAAATACAGACTTTCATACAAACTTACATCGCCTATTCTAGTCGTCCTTAGGGGTGGAATTTCCAAAAATCCTGAAATATATATTTATTATTTTTAAATGAAAGGCCATATTATTATACCAATTTTCATGCGTTTACCTCAAAATTGTCACATTTTTCATACAAACTTACATCCCCTATTTGTCACCCTTAGGGGTGGAATTCTCGCAAATCCTGAAATAAATATTTTTTATTTTTAACAGAAAGGCCAAATACCAATTTTCATGGGTTTAACTTCAACAATGTCGCATTTTTCATACAAACTTACATCCCCTATTTAACGCCCTTAGGGAGGAAATTCTCAAATATTATGAAATACATATTTTTAATTTTTAACTGAAATGCTAATACCAATTTTCATGCGTTTAACTTAAAAATTGTCACATTTTTCATACAAACTTACACCCCCTATTTTACGCTCTTGGGGCTGGAATTTCCAAAAATGCTGAAATATATATTTTTTATTTTTAACTAAAAGGCCAAATACCAATTTTCATGCGTTTAACTTAAAAATTGTCACATTTTCTATACAAACTTACATCCCCTATTTTTCGCCCTTGGGGGTGGAATTTCCAAAAACCCTGAAATACTTGATTTTTTATTTTTAACTGGAAGGCCAAATACCAATTTTTATGCCTTAAACTTCAAAAACGGCAAAGTTTCATACTAACTTAGCACCCCTGTTTTACCCCCTTAGGGGTTGAATTTCGAAAAATCCTTCCTTATTCCTTGTCTACATTATGAAGCAAACATTTGTGCAAAATTTGAGCTTTCTAGGTCAAAGGGTTTGGGCTGGGCGTTGATGAGTCAGTCAGTCAGTCAGGACTTGTCTTTTTATTTATATAGATTACTAAAACCAGCACTGTATTTAATATAAATAACAGATGCAACTCAAACTCTGCGGCAAAATGGAAAACAGTTGGGCCAATCAAAAAACAACAAAAAAACAAAAATTTGAATTCGGAACCATAAACAAATCATCCATTCCCGATACTTTTTTGACTGAATGTATGTATAGATATTATAGCAACATTGATTCAACAAGATTCTTTTGAGTTTACCCCGAAAAAGTTGTTTCTATTTGAGAAAATAATGTAGTTAAATAAGCATTGACTCTACTCTGCAGAAAGCCGTTCACAAATTACGCGCGATGTGTCGCTTGGTCATTGAAAACAACTGCTATCTCTTTCCATCTGTTCGGTGAATGAAAACTGAAATCACTATGTACCTGTAATAATACGCAGGCAAACAAGTAATTTAAAAGTGAATTTACTTACCAGCTACTGCATTCTTCCAAAAAACTTAAGATGGTAAATTTCCCATCACACTTAAAACGGGGTTTACATTTTTAAATAATTGGTACTTAGATTAATATCAAATAACGATAAATTACAGTAACGTGGCGTGTTTAAAAGTTAATCATCTTATTTAAAACAATTGCACCGGATTTACAGTTATTTACACACTCCCTACCTACTTATCTACAAAACTGTTGCACAAGGCCGCCTTATCGTTACACACATTAACATTAAACCGAGTCTGAAAGTGGTCAGGCCGCACAACACGAGGATTGTGTATGTTGAACATACCACCCCGTGTGAATGTGGACTCGTCAGTCCACAAAATATTGCGTCGTTCTTCTCGAATCTAATTACAAAACGCGGGGCGAGCGGCGTAGTCATGTGGATGCAATTCTTGGACTCTTGTGAAATGGTAAGGATGGAGCCCTTTCTGATTTCAAAGTCGTCACACGGAGTTGTGGCTCACCTCGAACACTATCCCTGGTGCTCGCAAGAGGATGACGTCGGAAGAAGTTCAACACTTCCTCTTCGAGTTCGGCAGCATATGGAGGCCTGCATGCGTAGTTATGGAGTTACACTCGCGGTAGCACAATACTATTTCAAGACATACTTGATTAGAATAAGGTTGTCTAGGAGGCATTTTTAAAAAAAGCGCGCGATTTTTCGTCGCTGACCGCTCGTGCGGAGGGCGAGGGGTGACTGGCGAGCGCCACGCGGTCGGCTAGCGCGTGCGACGAACGGTTCAGTGAGGGTAAGGGTGCCGGTGCGCGGGGCTGCGCATTGACAACAAAGTGGCCGGCGCGCAGCGGTATCGTTTGTGCGGCAACAGCTTATAAGTCTACAGAGTGGTTTTATGCCATTAAATCAATTCAAATTTATACGTACAATTTTTTGTATGAAAAAAATATGACAGATTATCATTAATTTAACTTTACTATTGTAATCTATAAACCTAATACTATCTCCTATTGCAGCCGTGGCAGATATTTTTGTTACACCTTATATATCTACATTATATGGATGTGCCATAATCGCCACGTTTCGCAGACAAGTTTTTTTATTTTTTCGCAGACAGAAAAACGCTGCTGCCCGTTCCCTGGTAGGTATTTCCACGGACGATATCTTCTACGCCTCCCACGGGATGAGATGGGGTGATGATATTCTATTCTGTCACCACACCACTGAAATGCTTGTAACGTATGTGACGTTGGGCTGGTGAAGTCGCTCTCAAAGGCCATAGTGAACATGTTAGTGGGAGTTTCAAATGCCTAACTCCAGACAAGATTACAGAATTAAATTACAATTTCATAGACTGTGTAGGTAATATATATTATTTCCAATTATATATTTATTTATTTAAAACTGATCTACACAATCTGTACCGAAGCGGACCAAATGCCAAAGGCATTCTCTTATGTAGGGGCACATATTAACTTTTAAGAAGAGGTTATGGTATATTATATAATATTAATTACTTACGCATTCTATGAATTTAGTCAATGCACAGTGCATTGACAGAGCACGCTTAAGCTTTTCCAAAGAGCTAACGTCGCTAGCTTTTTGGGCACCTTACCCGCAGATGGCGGATTTTATCTGTAAGCTGTACTTTAATTTGTAATCAATTTTATTTTTTCATTTCCAGATTATAATGATAGTATTAGTTTGTATGTACGAGTAGTTTTAATCCATTTCCAATCATTATGTATACGTATAGTTTTATTTATAGGAATAAAAATATCAAAAGTATGTATTTCATTAAATGAATGAACACACAACAACATTTTCCATCAAAATTTTGCTCAATATTTGTACAACTTTTAATTAATTATAAGGCATTTGGAAAATAACTAAATACTACATAAATTTGTTCTAAAATAAGCCTCAGATTAAAATAAACACGAAGCTTAGTGCCCAAAACCGCCTAAGCTTAAACATGTCTCTGCATGAAAGTGTTATTTCCGCGCTGTTTAGTCCGTTATGTACTCATTAGTCCGAAGTCCAATGAACTCTGCGGGTACAATATCTGCCTACATGTTTCAGGCAAGGATATTCCAACCGCATCACGAATCATACATATGGTTTTTATGAAACTCTGGTGAGTGTCTTTAACATCTTGCGCATCATGTGTTCCGACTGGCAAACCTTGGATTTGTGTGTATGTTTCTAGTTCGAATCCACGATTTTTGGCGCCTGCTTTCAATTGTTCCACTGCTTGCTGCAGTTCGGAATTAGATTTTTGAAGAGTGTCTGTGGATTTGTTAAGTTCGTCATTCGATTTTTGAAGTTCTACAATCGCTTTATGTAATTGACTGTTGATCACAACAATTCCGGCTACATATAACACTAGCTTCGTCATAGCGGCGGATTGTTCAGCAAGGACTTGCGTTAAGTGTGTTTCCTGTTCAGTCTTCCAATTGGTAAACTTATCTTGCAAGTGGATGATTTCCTGGTTGATGATTACTGAGGAACTGAAACAAATATAATGTTAAATGCCACATATACGTGGCGTCTATATAAATACACGAGTAATTAATTGACAATTGGTGTTCTTTTATTGATTCGCGATGGCTATTAGTTGTTCCTACTTTCAATTGGATCGGTCGTTTCTGAGAGCGTTAAACTTTTGGACAATTTCGATTGAGCAAGCCACATAAAGTTTTCCTTTTACTAACGCGAAAGATGAACTCAAGATGGCATCTAAATCTCCAGTAAGTTCAAATTGTTAAACTAGACTAGAGCCTACATCGTTGAATTGAGTTTATGGTAGCCAATCATATTCTACCTACAAATCGAAATGTATATTGTTTGTGGTAACTATATTATATTATGGGTCTAAGCTCCATATCATAGCAAAAACGCACATCATGATGGTGAAGGGGATGATGCATTGGCCAAATCTAATATATGCAGCAAACACCATGTTTTTTGGGAGTTAAAAACTAGAATAAGGAAACTTCCGTCTGTGCTGGCACAGTGCCGCTTTTGTAACTTTGTACTTTTGTCACTATTATAACTATTCTGGAGCGCGTCCAGGAAGACACGATCTTAATAGTTACTTGTTGTTCTTGGATGTTGATACACTTACTTGAAAGTAGCAGCATTGTTTTGCTCAAGCGCTTGTGAGATCTGGTTCTCTTGCCCAGTCTTCCAACTAATAAAAGTTTGATCCAACTTTTGTATCTCCTCAAGAGTGTTGTTAGTACTGAAATCAAAGTTAAGTTTACAATTTATGTGAGCACAGCTGTAGGGGTTTGACACATTTGATGCACTTCTCAACTGGTACACCATGCTCACATGGTGAACTTAGCATCTGGTGCACTTGCGAAGCCAGTTGCGAAGTGTACCATATGAGAAGTGCACCAGTTGCTAAGTTCTCCATTTGAGCAGGGTGTACTAGTTGAGAAGTACACCAAGTGCGTCAAACCCAGCTGTAGTGCGGTCTGCGGCGTATGAATCGTAACAGTGTCCATACATCTACAGAGTTTAATATTATAGTCCTAAAAGTGCCCGGAATATATATAATATTTAAGAAGTTTAAGAAGCGTCAAGAGAATAAAACGACTTCTTGAATAATCAGGTTATTATTTTCAAAATGGTTAAAGTCTTGTCTTGACCCTTTATGAATGGACACATTACGAGAGTTAGTGCTGGGTGCGTAGGCACTTCCCGTCTTCGGAGTTCGCTCTGATGGCAACTACCCGCTCGCTAAGAGGACGGAGGGTGTTATTTCTAAGCCTAGGGGAAGGATAGACTTCAACATACTGAAATCACATTCTGTGCTTTAGCTTTGCACAGAAGTGGCACCGAGATGTTTCAATAAATTTAACGATACTCTTCCATATATACCATACATTTTGCTTTTAATAATAATAATTTATTGTTCAAAGATTAACATTGGTATTCTAGATTAATTAATAGTTTTAGGGAGTAAGATATACGAATAAATTATAGCTTAAGGTTAATTAAAATTGGGTCAAGATAAACTAACTAACTAACATAAAATAACATTATTACTTTAAAAAAATATTAAAATATAAGCTTAATTTTTAGTCAAAGTTAAAGTTAGTGTCTTATCTGAACTAGGTTAGACCTGTGCTTCAGGCAATCGCTGTATCATGCTTTTAAAATAACAGTTATGTAGAAAAAATATTTAAGTATTGGTAAAAATAAGTATGAAAAATAATATTGAAAGGTATGCTGAGATGGTTTGGTCATTTAGAAAGGATGAATGAAAGAAGATTGACAAAAGAAGTATACCTGGCCTGTGTGAATGGGACAACCGGAAGGGGAAGACCACGTCGAACATTCTCTGACCAAATTGGAGATGTTCTCAAGAAAGGGCAGGTCAGAAGTACCCTAAACCGGCGAGCATGTATGAAGAATATAATGACAGTAATCGAGGCAAAAGAGGTGTGCAAGGATCGTGACAAATGGAAGTCCGTTGTCTCTGCCTACCCCTCTGGGAGACAGGCGTGAGTCTATGTATGTATGTATGTAAAAATAAGTACATTTAAATAACATTATATGTATTGATATGGAATGCTATATCAATATATTAAAAATAGAAGTGGAAATCCGTTGTCTCTGCCTACCCCTCTGGGAAACAGGCGTGAGTCTATGTAAAATAGAAGTAAATTAAAAGTAAATGCGAGTTAATTATTATTAGCTGATTCGTTTGTATTATAATAATAATATTTCTGGGGACAATGTCACACAGATCATCCTAGTCCCAAACTAAGCAAAGCTTGTACTATGGGTACCAGGCGACGATATACGTACTTATATAGATAGATAAATACTTATATACATAGAAAACATCCATGACTCAGAAACAAATATTCGTGCTCATCACACAAATATTTGCACTTACCGAGATTCGACCCCAGGACCACCAGCTTCGTAGGCAGGATCACTACCAACTAGGCTACGGTGACCGTCAAATATATACAAATAATCTAATAATATTTATCTAATATAATATTAATAGTGCCATAACTAGGTCATTTTAAAATCTCGAGCAAATTTTCTGTGTCATCGTAATTGAGTGTGCCTAGAAATTCCGTTATTGTACTAGTGCATTTTTGTAGGAGAAACTATGAATGTGTAGTATCTTATTGAGTTTGTCATACAAAAAATGTCCTAAAATATGTAAAAACGGTTAGCAAATGCATGATTAGCTGGGCGCTTTAAACAGAGCTTTTAAGTTGGTGGGAGTTCGGCATAACTCATAAATGTCATATAATCAGGTATCCCGTGGATTATGGACCCTCAAATACCATTCAGTACCTACATCGTAGAGGTGGGCCTAAAAGAAAGTCCACTTGAAGAACCTAAGGTAAATGTAAAATATAATGAAAGACGAGTCTCGTAGTCGAGAGAACATGAACTTCTTGAGATTTTTCTAATTGATCATACTCACATTTCCAATGCACTATTCTGTATATCTGCATTCCATGTCTCTGCCAGTGCTGCTCTTAGTGTAGAGAAGTGATAGATCTGTCCGTCAATAGAACTGAAATAGGCAAAATGTTTGTTAGCGATGAATCCGTATCTCACCACCTCAGCTTGATTATACTGGGGGATCTTTGCATTACCCTCCAAATTGAAATATTAGAATCTTTGAGGAACATACAACATTCAGAGTTACTCCAAAACATTTTTTTTTTATATCAGAGGGCGACAAACGAGCAAGTGGGTCACCTGATGGTAAGTGATCACCGCCGCCCATGGACACTCGCGACACCAGAGGAGTCACGGATGCGTTGCCGGCCTTTTAGAGTCAGCAAACAAATGTTGCTGACCCTTCCCCCCACCCCAATGAGTTCTGGCGACCTTACTCACACTCGGAAACACAACATTAATATTATTAATGTTATTATTAAGGAATGTCTTCTGTAAGGTGGAGGTACTCCAGTCGGGCTACTCTTTGTGCGAATGAAAGCTATACCCTACCTCCCAAGCAGCAAAATGTGGTCTAGTAATTGTCCTGGAACCACCATTTCATTAGGACTATAACGGAATAGTAAGTAATTATAACCACGGAAAAGGGCCCAATTTATAGGCGTATTTTAGCTAATTAAATATCTATAGTAGACTTCGTGAATACCATTTTGACCAATAACGGCCATATAGTTGGACTATGTAAAACTATTTTCTCCCGCGAAGCCAACTATCAGCGCCTAATGGAACCAATCACGACAATAGTAACCTTATAGTTAGACCAAGAAGAAATATTTGCTCTCGCGAAGCTAACTATGAGCGCTAAATGGAACCAAACACGACAATAACGTACACAGTGAATATCTTACAAGCTCATACAAAGTGATGTGAATTGGTGAATGTTGTTATGCACATTTGTAGAGATTAATTAATATTGATAAAGGTAAGTTATTATTTTTTTATAATAAATATTATCTAGAATAAGAGTAGGGTGTTAGTTAACAATAAGTGAAGCCGTGTTTGAATGTGCATGGCGCAGGTATATTTTCGGTGAAGTGTAATAAGTTTTTTGTCAAAATTTTTTAACGCCCTTCGAAATTCACGTTTTCATTAAGTTGAATTTTAAAATAATGTTGGTTTTAGTAAGACATACAACGACAAGTCGCCATCTTGATAAACTTGGTCTTCCCAAATACATTAACAAACCGTTATAGGCGTACTTTGTTTAAAAATGGTAAATATCAGAACTATTGCTTGGCCATATTGTTTGGAATTAGAGTTCCTTAAATATTGTAATGTTACTCTATGTTGTTATTAGGTACCGATGTCTTATTTTCATATTTTTGTTTAGGTGTCAGGTGTGAAGATGGTAATGTTTCTGGACGTCGATAGGTTTTTAACTACTTTTCGAGCTTTAAAAATTGTTTGTAATATTTTCTACTTCTATTTTTGTGCTTTCCCCTGCTAACTTGGTTTATTGTTTCACAGAATGGTGATCAAGACCAAATTAGTGAGATGCCAACGGTCTCTCGAGAAGATACTCATTCAAATTTGTAGTATTTGAATGAGTATCTTCTCGAGAGACCGATCACTTCATTTACAACAAAACTCGGCTACCATTCAATCCGGTTCAGCAATTTTACCTGTATCTTCTTTTGTCACGCAAAACCCTCAACTTGTCATAACAGAAGCAGAAGAAACACTGTCAGATGTCAGTTTAAATTCTCAACATTTCGTTCTTTACAACACGGATAACCAAATACAGCCTGTCGAGGATGGTCAAATTCCACAACTTCAACATGAAGTAAAGTCAATCAAAGAAGACATTAAAACCATCATACCAAATCAAAATGCACTTTATGAAATACAAACTAACATGTGCTGAGTTCTGTGTCGAAGAGAGATTCAGAATGAATTAAACTCGTACATCCAATGACCGTTTCAAGAAAGCAAGAAGACGTAGATGTAGACATGTTATTAGAAATCTAAGAGAACTTGAAGAATTTGAAACAAACTTAACAAATACATTTATTCAAAATTTCTAATAAAGAATTGAATGCCGCATGTCGTATTGTATTCTACAGCCCATTTTCTAAGATCGCTATGTAGTTGAAAATTGGAATAGTTTTCAATATCGCATTCATCTTCTTGTACAGGTCCTCACTAATACAATCTTCCAAGTCTACATTTAAAATTGCTTTTATCGATTAAACGTTTTTTCGTGCAGAATCATTAACATAAACATTTTGTCTTAAATTTTCACAATAACAATTTTGTACGGAACCTTCTCATATTTCTACAATTCAACAAAATCAAAATATCCGTACTGAGACTATAACAGAATTTGCAAGACCATTATAAACCAATGTTTTCTTGTTCAGGACACCACGGATATAGTTTTGGATACTAAGTATATTATATTAAACCTTTATAAGCGTGTTAAGATTATAACGATATTGGTTTATACCACTATATAACCGCTCCATTTTACTGATAATTGTTCTGTAAAGTAAATTTATAAACCCTTATAAAACCAAGTAATAAATGCAAATAGTATCCAGAATGTTTAGTTCTGTTTATCACTCTTATTGGTGTACTTTACTTATAGTGGTTCTATAATGTTTCTTGTTAGTAGTTATAAGCATAGCTTACCAGTTTATCTGCTCTTGAGTGCGTTTACGCCCTCGCGATACTTTTATAGGTCACCCAAGCTTATATTTGACCTTTAATTTCGGCCTATAAGTAACTATAAGTTAATGTATAGGAGGAGATATACTATAAGGCCCAACTAACTCCATGCTTGCTATTATAAGCGATGCAGCAAAAACTAGAACCCTTAAGAGAACATTAAAAGTGCTGGAGTCCTATAACGTCTGCACTATAGGATAATTTTGCTGCTTGGGCGCTCTCTTAAATTAATAATTATTATAATAATACTTCGTTTTATAGTACGTGTTTCGTTAGTATCCTCGTACTTAAGCTAGAACGGGCAAATAACATCGTAGACTAGCTTTTGATTCGAGGCAGCTACTGATGTTTTTCTTTCTAATAAGATCCCATGACTCTAGTTGACCTGATGCGTTGGGAGATTACACAGTGTTCGGAACCGGGATTTAGTCCGTCAGTCAGAGAGCACATAACATTATTTACGGATGAAGTCGCAATTGACAATAATGAAATATATGTAAAAGTGTGATTTGAACTGAAAAATAAAGGATACA
This sequence comes from Pseudoips prasinana, assembly GCA_951640165.1. Classification (NCBI taxonomy): domain Eukaryota; kingdom Metazoa; phylum Arthropoda; class Insecta; order Lepidoptera; family Nolidae; genus Pseudoips; species Pseudoips prasinana. Next base: position 17,082,913 of record OX621254.1, read on the forward strand.
TTTAGTGACCATATGTCTATTAATACTTACTCATAACACTCCGTTTTTATGTACTGCCTTTTGATGTCACGCTCACAACCCCTTGCCAAAGCAAATAAACAGACGAGAGTTACCACTTTAGACAACATTGTTTCACAGTTTATAACGCCAATAAGAATTTTCTTGGGCTCCCTTAACTTATATACCCACTACGGATTTAGGTATTTTTCCTGAAACTATGTTAAAACGAACCAATTAATATTAATAAATATTATTAATCCATTGTAAAATAGCACCTACAGACCATATTATGATATAAATAGTGAATACAAGAACCCATTGAACTGAGTAACTTATAGGCAATTTTCTTGTTCTGATAGCAGACGCTAAATCTAGGGCTGGCAGTCTAAAACATACATCATACTTTTCAGGAACAACAAAAAACAAAAAAATAACAAACATTCTTGGTTTTATTGATTAATTGAGATATACTTAATTAAGACTAACGTGCGTTTCCACATCAATTGTCACAATCACACTAATCTTAAAAAAGGTGAAATTTTGTGAGTGTGTGTCCGTGTGAGTGTGTATGTTTGTTACTTCTTCACGTCTAAACGGCTGGAGCAATTTTAATAAAATTTCGTATGGAGTTAGCTTACTCCCTGGATTAACATTATATGGCTATAATTTATAAAGTTTAATGCGGGTACAACCGCGGGCCACAGCTAGTAGTAATATAAACTAAATAAGCTACTTATCTGACTCATGTCTACAGAAACACTAAGGCTAAGGCGTATATCTAAAACTATAGTCATGACTTATGTAAAATGGAACAATAAATTGTACTATTCATGACGTGTGTATTGTATACAAAACTTAAATCAAGTATCTTAATAAATGTATGTAATGCCTCAACTTCACTCGTCATCTTCACTATTTATCATATCGGCGTCTGTATCCAGTTACCCGACATAAGTAGACTTATGTTGTTGAAAGCGTTACAAAATTTAAAGTGAATGTAATGGGAAGGTTTAAAAGGTGTAGTATAGGCTTCGAATTAAACTGAACTGCTTTGACGTATGTGGTTTAGTCAGACGATTTATTGACTTAAATGAATATGATTGGTGTAAAAAACAACAAAACGATTTTTTACTTATGTACTTTAGTTTTTTTTATTTTTAAATAAATAAATCATTTATTTGGAACAAAAACAATTACATATATTTTTAACCCACCAAACTGTGTAACAGTTTGTCGGCGGGATTAGCGCTCGTTACATAATAGTGTTCCTTAGATTAGGTACATAAACATAAAAATAATTCTACGTATTCGTGTAGAAAGAACTATTGCACAACAATGAGTACTTTTAGTTGGTTAAATGGTGATGTTCGTTGACAGTTGTATCAAGCTTCTAAGGTATCAGCGAACTCGGTAAGCAATATTTGTCTTAACTTCTTTTTAAGTGAAAATTTACTACTTCTACCATGGTCTCTTCTGAGCCAGGGAATTTGATTAAATATTGTTGGGATCAAATATTTGTTGGTTCTTTGGCCGTAATAATTATTAGCTGATGGTCGAACTAGTTTACGCTCTCTGACTCGCCTAGTATTATAAATATTATCCACTGGTTGTTTGATCTCATCATTGTAGTATTGCTACAAAACCACCAAATATTTGATATTTTCATGTATTGGCAGTACTTTACAAATAACAAAAATTTTCTCATAATTTTCTTTGCAATCATTTTTGTTTTGAAATCCACAATGTATTTCGTGAAGCGAATTTGAAGGGATCTAATACTGTCCAAATAAGTTTTAAAAGTGCGGCCATACGTACTCAACCCATAGCTCAGCAATGACTCGGCGAGAGCGAAATAAATAATACGTATAGTTTTCCTATTCATTGTTTCTAAAATTTACTTAAAATTGCCCTGAGCTTAGTACATACATTGTCAACCTGCGATCTCCAGTTCATATTCCTATCTACCCAGAGACCGTACAGAGTAAGTACTTGAATTTATTGACATACTCCAAGTTTTGGCAAACACAGTTAACATTCCCCACATGCAAACAGCCATACGAGTGACCAACGATATTTATCTCTGTAGTTTTCACACACTTCGCTAACAAGTTATGAGGCGAGTGTATATGCATAACTTTAGTTTTGCTAAGGTTGAGAATGATGCCGTTATCATGAGCCCACATCGTGATATTGTCAAAGTCTGATTGTAACACAGCTCTAGCCTCCTGTATGTTCCTAGATGAGTGTGCTGCCCCTAGAAATATTATTATTATTATTATAATATTGGGTTGGGAAAAAAGTCTTTTCGCATTGTATGTATGAACTTTTTCATAAAATCTCTTTAGCTATACTATTTGTATCTGGCTGGTTTTGGTATTATTGAAAGTTTAAATTTTAAAGAACATAATTCCAAATTCAAATAAGGAAAATGATCTTCATTTTTTTTTCGTACTGTCAAGATGAGTGAATCTAATGAAGAAATTCGAAATATTTTAGAATTTTACTACAATATAGGTAAAATGAACAGCAAGCCGCGAAAAAAAATTACGAAGTTTATGGGCCTGGTGCAGTATCTGTGAGAGTAGCACAAATTTCGTTTAAGCGTTTTCAATCCGGAAATTTCGTCAACGATGCACGTCGCTCTGGTCGTCCTATTACGGTAAAATGGATGCCATTTTTGAAAAAGTGGAGCAAGATCGGCATATCAGTAGTTACGACGTAGCTGAAGAACTGGGAATTAACCACAAAACCGTTTCGGCGCATTTGATAAAAACTGGGTACACTAAAAAGCTCGATATTTGGGTATCTCACGGGCTCACAGAAAGAAACCTAATGAACAGTGTACTCATTTGTGAGTCTTTATTATGACGTAATGAAACCGAACCATTTTTTAAGAAGCTGATAAATGGTGATGATAAGCGGATCACGTGCGATAAAGGTCGTAGTCAAAGGCCGGTCAGGCTTCACAGGCTGAAGGTGATGCTGTGTGTGTGGTGGGATTGGAAGGGCATTATTCATTATGATCTGTTACCACCAGGCAGGACTATTGATTCTGAACTCTACTGCGAACAACTGATGAGATTAAAGCAAGTTGAAAAGAACGGCCGGAATTAATCAACAGAAGGGGTGTGGTTTTTCATCATGATAACCAGTGATAGGAATAGGTAGCTCCTATTTGCCTAAACTTTGAAGAACAGAGACAAGAAACGGCGACTTCCTTAGGACAATTTTTTTACAGACACGTATTTAAGTGTTGTCCCGAAATTCGGGACAACACTTTAATACATTAATAAAATAGTTATTTGGAATAAGTAAGACGTATTATTTACTTAAAGTTTGCGACTAGACATAACAATTATAATTTATAACTCCATAATAATAACTTATCCTATATCAGCCTAAAAACGATAAAACGACCCACTTGGGACACTACAATATGCCATGTAAAAAACAATGCTCAAAAATCAAACACATAGAATATTGTTGTAACAAATATTATTTTATATGATATATATTTATGAAATCAACTGAAAGACAGTACAGTAGTTGACAATTAAATTAAGTTCTGCTGCATATGCTGTTAAAACTATAAGACGGCTTACTGATGTGGATACAGCTAGAATGGTTTATTTCAGTTATTTTCATAGTATAATGTCCTATGGAATTCTTCTCTGGGGTAGCGCTGCGGACATTAACACCATATTTGTATTGCAAAAAAGAGCTGTAAGAGCAATATATAAACTTGGTCCGCGAGAATCTTTGAGAGAGAAGTTTAAAGAGATTAACATTCTGACTGTAGCATGTCAGTATATATATGAGAATCTAATTTATATGCATAAATATAAAGACTCCTTCTGTAAAAGGAGTGATACTCATAATATAAATACTCGATATAAGCATAACTTTGTGTTACATACCACCCGTCTCCACAAAGTAAGTAACTCTTTTATGGGGCAATGTATAAGATTCTATAACAAACTTCCCAGTGATATCCGAGAAATGTCTATGAATAAGTTTAAAAGAATTATAAAAGCCAAATTGTGTAGCAGGGCTTATTACAAAACTTCTGATTATTTAAGTGACAAAACAGCTTGGGATTGAGTCGCTCTAAATTAACACATTTAAATACAATGTAAATTTATTTAAGAAATATATATTTTTAAAAAAGGATTCCTACTGAGTTTTCTGGCAGTGTTTCTCAGTAGCTGCCACGTCATGCACTGCACGGTAGGGTAAAAAAAAATTGACGATTCCACACAAATGTAATATTTTAACGGAATAAACGACTTTTGAATTTGAATTTTGAATTTTGACAGTTTATATGACAGTTGAAAATATAGAAAAAAATATGATTGTGCATTTTAACTTAGATCACATACCTACCTATCTGACAAAGAAAATTTTGGTTCTGATACAGAACTTGACGAATCGAATCAAGATGATTAAATTAAAATCGTTCTTTATTTTTTTATGATATTTTTAACACAAATAAACATTTTCAAATTCTTAGCAATTTTTCATGCCTCAAGATCTGTATCAAAACCGAACAGTTAGTAGTTCACTATTAAAACTGATTGACGATTGTCCTAAATGTTATACTTCAAAGATTAATTTGTACTTTGATTTGAGTTAAAATTGCATTGAGTGTGTAATAATAATAATGTCCTCCTAGCCGAATTTCGACCACGGCGGCCAGTCTCAACAGAGAATAGCCATCTGCGCGGGACATATTATAGTGCTCAAGTGTGTGCGCAGACACAAGAGCACTTTCTATTCCATCACTCTCATGATCCGATGGGACGCCTAGGCGACACGACCGGAAAGAGGTCAGGCACAGGACCGACGGTTTTACGTGCTCTCCGAGGCACGGGGGTATAATACCGCCAACTCCCAGACTTCGGGCTGATGCTGAGAATTTTTCTTTTTACAGAAAAGTCCCAAAATCACTTTTGGTCCGACCCGGGATTTGAACCCAGGACCTAGTTCTCTGCGGGTGAACACGCTACCGCTAGACCAACGAGGCAGTCGTGTGTGTAATAGACAGTGGTTAGCCAGCTAACCACTGTCTATTACACACTCAATACGTTGACCTCCAGAGTCACTATAGCTGTCATCGGCACTTCTTTTAAACTATTTATGTTTAAAAATGACTCACCATCGTCTCCCTCGTCATCGACGTTAGACTCAACATAATTCACTTTTTTGTGACTAGAGCACATCCTACGTAAATGACCTTTACGATTACACAATTTACACGTATAATTTGAAAAACGACAGTCCGATGTTTTATGGTTCTTAAAACCGCTAACCATGTATTTTTTACTGGTAACTGGCTTTCTTTTCACGTGGCTCTGTTGGTCAATCTTGAACACCACATCCTGGCTATTCATGGAGACACCTGGCAACGATACAGCAGCGCCAGCACGCGCGCACCGAACACCCTCAGCCAGCTTGACCGCTTGCTCAGTGTCAAATCCTCAATACCCTGGGCAAAAAGTGGGTCCCTTTCATGTCCACTAGACATGCCCATGACAAATTTATCGAGAAATTTTTCTTCCAAATTTTTACTGCAATTTGCTGCTAAGCCCCGTAATCTCGCGGCCCATTGCGGGTGGGTTTCACTGCAAAACAACAGCGTGTCGTTTGGAAATGATCGTCAAAAATTTGTAGGATGCCTTCATACTCCTTGACAACCACATCTTCTGGTAGGTTTGTAAGTAATTGATATGTGTTTTCTGTGAGTGCACTCAACAACACCGCTTTCCTTTTTATTCCACCTCTGTCTGAATTTTCATCAATGAATTTTCATCATAGCTACTGGCTATAAACTACAGCTGCAATCTACTTTTGTAGATCTTCCAGTCTTGACCGTGGTGATCAAAACTGGAAACAACTCCAAGAGATGAACTTGAGCCGAACATGTTTAATTATGTGGGTATACTCGTCGCCACTGTTGTATATCCGAACACAGGTGTTGAATGAAAAACGGCGTATAGCACACTGCTTTATTTCATACCTTTACTTAGCGGTGCAACCGCATCTAACCTATTAACCTAACTACATGCATACATAACATAAACATTGTAACTTAAGTTTTTTTTCGTCAGTACATATTGTTTCATGCTTTTTTGTTCCAATTGCGTTATATTTAAAAAATAATATAAATATTTATTAAATATATATAATACTTAATAAAAAATAATATTTGTTACAATTAAATTTACAACCATTTAAAAAACAAATTAAATTTTTATCCTAAGGAAGTCTCCGTTTTTTGTCTCTGTTCTTCGAAGTTTAGGCAAATAGGAACTACCTATTCATATCACTGATGATAACGCTAGACCTTACACTTCTTTAGCCACTCAGCAAAAATTTAAAGAGTTTGGCTGGGAGGTCTTAATGCATCCGCCGTATAGTCCTGACCTTGCACCTTCAGATTTCAACCTGTTTTGGTCTCTTCAGAATTCTTTAGGCAGTGTCAGGTTAACATCACGAGAGGACATGCCAAAAACACTTGTCGCGGTATTTTGATCAGCAGTCCCAAAATTTCTATAGCAATGGGATCTTGTCCCTACCTACACGATGGCAAAAAGTTATCGAAGAAAATAGTACCTACATACTTTAGTTAAATGTAAATAAACGATATTAAAAAATATTTTGAATTTTCTTAAAAAATGCGAAGAAACTTCTCTCTAACCTATTATAATAAGTTAGTGGATCCATCTTTTTTTTGTTAAGTCAGTGAGAATGCCTACGCATGCCACCCACAAAAAATGTCTGTGGGTGGGTATGTCGGCCTCGCACCGATCCTAATATCCAACTAATCCTAATCAATTGCGCCGTGTCCCCCTTTTGCGTCATGACCCAGATGGTCGGGACACGTACCCTGATAGAGCTCTAGTTTGCCCTCCCCTATTGCCAACTTCCGCCGGTCCGCCGTTCCGGGGTCCGGCTGCGCAACAAACAGACCGCTGCTGTTCCCCGTAGCTACTTGCACGTGGCGGCCGAATTTCGGCCCATCCCTAGTAATGTGTGACATCAATTAATATTTTCCTTTGTTATTAAATGACTTTAACTCGTGTTCGTTTTAATTGGAGCCACTATCAACCACATAAATAATTAAAGGAATATATACATCCTTTAATTATTTATGTGGTTGATAGTGGCTCCAATTGAAATAAATAATATTATTATTACGATGATATCAAGTCGTACATATTTCAAAACAAGTTAATACATTAAAATCCTATTATTTAAATATGGGTATGGGTATCAAATGTAATGTAATGTAAGGTTTACATTAAATTTAAGTTTTCTATGTATTTTAATCATATTATTGTAATATGGATCTGAATAAAAGGCTATATTATTATTATTATGGGTATCAAACTGACTTCAATTTGATAACATTATTCTTCTATAAAAATCTACAATCTCACCTACAGCAATTGTTTGGAACAGATCACGTTTTGTGATAAGACCGTCCGTTGAATACTTAAGTTTCCAGCCATCTTACATATTTCATATGTCTTCTAATTTCATATCTCATAAAATATGTCTCATCACATGCTCAAGATATGAAATGTTCTTCTGATTTATGGTAACTAATAGCTTGCCTCCAATTCGCACCAAGATTTCACCGTGTGTGAGATCTTCTGCGTCTTATTAATAGCCAGCATGCGCCCGTAGCACCACATCTCAAACGCTTCTATCCGTTTTCTAAGAATTTCTTTTATCGCATCCGTATAGACGCACGGCAACGAACAAGTTATTCTTGATATAACATTTGCAACAGTTAAGGGGCAAACGGATCCCCTGTGGCACATCGCTACGAAAAGTGTCCCTTACAGCCGCCGCGTGCAAGCAGCTACGGGGAACAGCGGTCTGTTTATTGCGCAGTCACTGTGCCGGACTGGCAGAAGTTGGCAATAGGGGAGGGTTAACTAGAGCTCTCTCAGGGTACGTGTCCCGACCTTCTCGGACATGACGCAAAAGGGGGACACGGCGCAATTGGTTAGGATTAGTCGGTGTGAGTCCGACATACCCACCCACAGACATTTTTTGCGGGTGGCATGCGTAAGCATTCTCCTGACTTAACAAAAAAAAAAGTTGGATCCACTTTCTTATTATATTTACCATCATCACTGTGCGTCTGCTGACCGGCATTGTTCTACCAGAAGAAAATTGCCTATAAGTTACTCAGTTCAATGGGTTCTTGTATTCACTATTTATATCACATGTTCTGTATGTGTTATTTTACAATGGATTAATAATATTTATTAGTTAATATAAATTGGTTCGTTTTAACATAGTTTGAGGAAAAACACCTAATTCCGTAGTGGGTATATAAGTTAAGGGAGCCCAAGAAGATTCTTATTGGCGTTATAAACTGTGAAACAATGTTGTCTAAAGTAGTAACTCTCGTCTGTTTATTTGCTTTGGCAAGGGGTTGTGAGCGTGACATCAAAAGGCAGTACATAAAAACGGAGTGTTATGAGTAAGTATTAATAGACATATGGTCACTAAATGTATCCTTTATTTTTCAGGTCAAATCACACTTTTACATATATTTCATTATTGTCCATTGCGACTTCATCCGTAAATAATGTTATGTGCTCTTTGACCGACAGACTAAATCCCGGTTCCGAATACTGTGTAATCTCCCAACGCATCAGGTCAACTAGAGTCATGGGATCTTATTAGAAAGAAAAACATCAGTAGCTGCCTCGAATCAAAAGCTAGTCTACGATGTTATTTGCCCGTTCCAGCTTAATTCCGAGGATAATAATGAAACACGTACTATAAAACGAAGTATTATTATAATGTTTTGGAGTAACTCTGAATGTTGTTTGTTCCTCAAAGATTCTAATATTACAATTTGGAGGGTAATGAAAAGATCCCCCAGTATAATCTAGCTGAGGTGGTGAGATACGGATTCATCGCTAACAAACATTTTGCCTATTTCAGTTCTAGTGACGGACAGATCTATCACTTCTCTACACTAAGAGAAGCACTGGCAGAGACATGGAAAGCAGATATACAAAATCGTGCGTTGGAAATGTGAGTATGATCAATTAGAGAAATCTCAAGAAGTTTATATTCTCTCGACTACGAGACTCGTGTTCCATTATGATTTCCATGACAATTTAGAAAACTTACAGCTTATTAGTTACCCAAGTTCTTGTATTTATACAAACGATGGCCAATTCCAAGTTTTCACAAATAAATAAATTGTATACATATTACAAATATAGAATAAACAGCATACATACATTTGATGCTTCAAGTGGACTTTCTTTTATGCTCGCCTCTACGATGTACTGAATGGTCTTTGAGGGTCCATAATCACGGGTAGCGGAGTTGGCGATATCCGATTATATGACGATACCATTTATGGGTTAGGCCGAACTCCCACGAACTCAAAAGTAAAATGTATGGTATATATGGAAGAGTACCGTTAAATTTATTGGAACATCTCGGTGCCCCTTCTATGCAAAGCTACAGCACAGAATGTAGTTTTAGTATGTTGAAGTCTTTCCTTCCTTTAGGCTTAGTAATATCACCCACCGTCCTCTTAGCGAGCGGGGAGTTACCATCAGAGCGAACGCCGAAGACGGGAAGTGCCTACGCACCCAGCGATAACTCTCATAATGTGTCCATTCATAAAGGGTCAAGTTAAGACTCATAACCATTTTGAAAATAATAACCTGGTTATTCAAGAAGTCGTTTTATTATCTTGACCATTCTTAAACTGAGTACGTATAAATTATTTATTCTGGGCACTTTCAGAAGTATAATATTAAACTTAGTAGATTTAAGGACACTGTTACGCCAGCTGTACCCACAAAATTTGTAAACTTAACTTTGATTTCAGTACTAACAACACTCTTGAGGAGATACAAAAGTTGGATCAAACTTTTATTAGCTGGAAGACTGAGCAAGAGAACCAGATCTCACAAGCGCTTGAGCAAAACAATGCTGCTACTTTCAAGTAAGTATAGTAGACAACATCCAAGAACAACAAGTAACTATTAAGATCGCGTCTTCCTCGACGCGTTCCAGAATAGTTATAATAGTGACAAAAAATTTACAAAAGCGGCACTGTGCCAGCACAGACGGAAGTTTTCTTATTCTAGTTTTTAACTCCCAAAAAAACATGGTGTTTGCTGCATAGATTAGATTTGGTCAATGCATCATCCCCTTCACCATCATGATGTTCGTTTTTGCTATGATATGGAGCTTAGACCCATAATATAATATAGTTGCCCCAAACAATATACATTTCGAGTTTCATATAGGTATAATATGATTGGCTACCATAAACTCAATTCGATGATGTAGGCTCTAGTCTAGTTTAACAATTTGAACTTACTGGAGATTTAGATGCCATCTTGAGTTCATCTTTCACGTTAGTAAAAGGAAAACTTTATGTGGCTTGCTCAATCGAAATTGTCTAAAACTTTAACGCTCTCAGAAACGACCGATGCAATTGAAAGTAGCAACAACTAATAGCCATCGTGAATCAATAAAAGAACACCAATTGTCAATTAATTACTCGTGTATTTATATAGACGCCACGTATATGTGGCATTTAAAATTATATTTGTTTCAGTTCCTCAGTAATCATCAACCAGGAAATAATCCACTTGCAAAATAAGTTTAACAATTGGAAGACTGAAAAGGAAACACACTTAACACAAGTCCTTGCCGAACAATCCGCCGCTATGACGAAGCTAGTTTCAGATGTAGCCGGAATCGTTGTGATCAACAGTCAATTACATAAAGCGATTGTTGAACTTCAAAAATCGAATGACGAACTTAACAAATCCACAGACACTCTTCAGAAATCTAATTCCGAACTGCAGCAAGCAATGGAACAATTGAAAGCAGGCGCCAAACACTATGGATTCGAAGTAGAAACATACACACAAGTCCAAGATTTGCCAGTCGGAACACATGACGCGCAAGATCTTAAAAATACTCACCAGAGTTTCATAAAAACCATATGCATGATTCGTGATGCGGTTGGTATATCCTTGCCTGAAACATGTAGGCAGATATTGTACCCGCAGAATTAATTCGATTTCGGACCGATGCGTACATAACGGACTAAACAGCACGAAATAACACTTTCGTGCAGAGACATTTTGAACCTCAGGCGGATTGGGGCACTAAGTATCGTGCTTATTTTAATGTGACGTTTATTTTCAGTACATATTTATGTAGTATTTAGTAATTTTACCGATGCCTTAAAATAAAGTAAAACTTGTAATAATATTAAGTAAAAGTTTGATGGAAAAATGTTGTTGTGTTTATTTATTTAACTAAATACATACTTTTGATATTTCTATTCTTATAAATAAAGAATACATAACGATTGGAAATGCATTAAAACTACGTACAAAATAAAACTATCATTGTAACATTAAAATCAAAATACAAAATAAAAAGTAACAAATAAAAAAACTACGTTTAAAAAAACCACTTCAAAAGCTAAAAAGTATTAAAAAAATATCTTGATAAAGATTTAATTTAAGACTTCAAACCTATTAATAGGTAGCACATACAAATTATAGTATTTCATTAATATTAAAGGTATTGCGTTTGCATAAGAGATGTATTAAATTAAATCTTTATTAAGATATTTTTTTAATACTTTTTTTTAGTTTTTGAAGTCGGTTTTTTTAAACGATTTTTTTTTATTTGTTCCTTTTTAGTGTCTAGCTATGGGAGGGACTACGAAAGGTGCCGCGCGTCTCAAAACGTTCCCAACAAACGAGGACGGAAAAAGAAATATCCTCCGAAAAAATGTTGTTCGAAACTCTTTGTCATGTTCTTGTGAGACAATGAAAGATCGAAAGACCACTTGCACAGTACGAGTCTAGACTCGCTAAGATTCATGAAAGTCTGAACAGCAAGCGCATAGGTTAGTCCGTATTTATGACCATCTAGCTAACGAGTCTGTGTGCTGAGGGCTTATAGATTAGGTCTTATTAATGATCGAATAGCCATCAACTCTGCTGAGCAGAGGGCATGAGTCTATGAAGACTAGGTCTTATTAATGATCGATGAGCCAACGAGTCTACTGAGCAAAGGGCTCATAGGTTCTTATCTATGATTGATTAGCTAATGAGTCTGCTGAGCAGAGGGCTGTTAGACTAGGTCTTATTCATGATCGATTAGCCATCTAGTGTACTGAGCAGAAGGCTCATAAACTAGGTCGTATTGATGATCAAGACAACGAGTCGAGAGAGTTCGAGTCGGACTCGCCCGTGAAAGGCGGAATGATTTTTCCGTAGCATCAAGTATTTGAGTAGATAGAATGGAAGGTAAATTGCGGTTTACGATTTATGACGCATTAAAAAAAACTACTAACTTGATCTCGTTCAACAATTTTCGCTGGAAGTTTGCATGGTAATGTACATCATCTATTTGTTTTAGTTTTATCATTCTCAGGGGGTCACATTTTACGCCTTTGGAAGTGTCTCTGGCGCAAACTATACGGTTAAGAAAAAAATGATATTATAAACCTCCTCAATATCATTTTCGAAGCCCTATCCATAGATACCCCACATGTATGGTTTGATGATTTTTTTAAATTCAGTTCTAAGTAGGGGTACCCCATGTACCCCCAAATTTTATTGTTTGTTGTTCTATTTTTGTGTGTAAATGTGTAAATCTTAATGCGGTAAACGGAATTCATCTGCTTACCAAGTTTCGACAGTATAGTTCTTATAGTTTTGGAAAAAAGTGCCTGTGACATACGGACGGACAGACAGACATTACAAATCCATAAGGTTTCCGTTTTTGGCATTTGGCTAAAGAACCCTCAAAATGGCAGATATTCCGCATCTAACTAAAGAAGAATCACGTAAATCGGTTCATAAATCTCAGCGTAATGGGTAAAAAAGTGCGCTTGTGCTAAAAGGTGCGCCTACATGCGCTTCCAAAAACGAGCTTGTACGCGCGTATTAAATGCTAGTCGTCTGAAATTGTTCTTTTTGTTCATGCCAGGACACATTTGAACAGTATGAGTCTAGCTAGGCTGGCTAAGATTTAAAACAAAGTGACAAAGACAGTTACATCGTCCACATAAACAAAAAATTTCATACAAAAATGTCCATAACATTAAAACTACTGGGCCAAACTATACAAAATTTTTATGGTACGAAATGGCAACTATTTCGCATCAAACTAAAAAAGAATCACGTAAATCAGATCATAAATCTCTGAGTAATCGGTTTACATACATAAAAAAAAATAATACCGGTGAACTTGAGAACCTCCTCCTTTTGAAGTCGGTTAATTTCAAATTAAAGTACAACTTACAGATATAAAACCACGTTCAAGTCGCCATCTGCGGGTAAGGTGGCCAAAAGGCTAGCGACGTTACCTCTTAGGATGGCAAGGCTATGCATTGGCCGAGCTACGCGCCAGCTTTGTGACATTTAAATAGATGAAACCTATGCATTCTATGAATTAAGTCAATGCACTGTGCATTGATTAAATTCATAGAATGCGTAAGAAAATAATATTACTTAATACCATAACGTCTTCGACTTTTGTCTCTGTCAGCAGATCATGTTACTTCTGAAATACTTATATTAAAAATCTAAAATATTATATTACAAAAGGTTTCTTTTGTAAAATAATATTATACTGTGTTTTCTGGCAGTGTTTCTCAGTAGCTGTCAAATCATGCAATCCACGGCATAAAAAAATGGACGATCACACACAAATATATTATTCTAATGGAATAAATAAATTTTGAATTTGAATGTGAATTTCAATAACTCATTCAACTCTATGATTTTTACTGCTATATATTTTGTTTTTCAATATTCTTATCATAAAATAACATATGAGCTACCTACCTATTCTTTTTGTTTTATTGTTTGAGTAAATAAATTTATTAATTTTTTAAGACTGTTAAGACTATATCATCAATTATTACTATAATCGCCCCACACCTAGCTACTGTGTTCAATTGCTGTGATGCATCAGGTGTATTTCCTAACTTGACGAAGTATTGTTAAATCATTCGTTTATTTAAAGCTGGTGACACTTCAGTGCCTTCAAAGTTTCAACCTATTGCCGTGTTGCCCTCTCTTAGTAAAGTATTTCAAAAGCTAATACTTAGCCAGTTGTTCAGACACTTTAATATAGATAGTTTACTACACCGGAAAAGTTTTGGGTTCACAAAGTGTTTTTCAAATAAAGATGCAGGGATCAAGTTATTAAAAAGTACTGGCAAGGGAGGACTCGCTAATCTGACTTCTTATTTGGGCAATAGAATTCAGAAATTTGATATAAACGGTAAAATATCTGCGGGAATTCCAGAGATAATGGGCATCCCTTAGAGGTCAATTCTTGGCCCATTCTTGTTTTTAATTGATAAAATTACTTAGTTACCTTACTATTTATATAAGAGATAAGCATGAGATTGTGTTGTTTTTATATGATACTCGTACTTTCTTAACGTTAAAATAAACCGACTATTATGCAATTTTGACGATATTAACAATGCAATCTCTAAAATTGTTCATTGGTTTAATGCCAATAATCTTGTGCTTAACGATAAGAAAACTAAAGTTATCAACTTCACTTCACCTTTTTTTTATACAACTTAGCTGGCAAACAAGCGTACGGCCCACCTGATGGTAAGTGGTCACCATGGCCCATGAACACTTGCAACGTCAGAGGCATCATTAGCGCCTTGCCGACCCTTTAGAAACCTTACAACTACTATAATCTTGGCCCGAAAGTGTCTCTAAGAGAAAATTACAAAGACTTAAGTTAACGTTCTAACTGTAGCATAGTATATATATGAAAGCTTATATATATATATGTATATATATATATATATATGTATATGTGCATAAAAATATCGATCCGTTATGTAAAAAGAGCGATACACATAATATTAATATAAGATACAAGAATAATCTAATGTTACATACCACCCGTCTCCACAAAATAAGGTACTCTTTTATGGGGAAATCTATACGATTCTATAACAAACTTCCCAATGATATTAGAGAATTATCTACGAATAAGTTTAAAAGAATTATTAAAGCCAAATTGTGTAGCATTACGAAATTTCTGATTATTAAGTGACAAAAGTGCTTGGATTTGAGAGGAAGCCAACACATATAAAAATATGTTATTAGAGTTAAGTTAATTTAAATTATTTATCGGGACTAGTCCCTCCCTCTTACCCACAACTGCAACTCCTGTAAACCAGGTGCACCAGTGGCACACAATGAAATGACACTGAGCGGTGAGGCTTAGGCATGTCCCGGGCGATCGCTTTAACTGTATCGGAGCCTGCTGGGAATTTAAACAGAAAGAAACAAGGAGGAGTTAGAATACGAATAGTTCCATTTCCCTCCAGAGCAAAGTGGGAGACAGAATGATATAACGAGGCTTTAGCCTCATAAAACAAGAGAATTGCAACTAGAGAAGCCAGCTGCAAAAGCACCGAGGATCAATTTAAGGGTCCTAAGTGAGCTGTTATATTTGATTCCAATAGTAGGTATACTGACTGTATATGTTGTTGTTGTATGTATATACTTTTAAAAGCTACATTGTAGAAATTTTACCGGTCGAACCCACGTAGTGTCCAAGGCTTTTGCCAAATTTAAGAGTATTGAGAGTACCAGTAATCTTCTTATTACTGTTTAGATTGGAGATTCTATTCATTATACATATTATAAATATTGTATTCATTTGTAGTTTTTGCCTACTGCTATAAGCAACAGAAAATTATTGTAATTTTGCGAAAGTTAGGGATGGAAGGATTAATGTTAGTTTTGGGGTTATCTATGAGCCAAAGGCCCATAGAATGTCATTGAAACAGCCAAAAAACAGTTCTTGTAGTATGACATGCAAATATGCCTATAATCTTCAGAATGACATCTCAAACGAATGGAGAAGCCATCAAACAAAAATCTGTCTTTGCTTTCGAAGAATGTAGGAGTGGATGAAGCGATGGCGTTTAATTGCCATGGCTGTATTATATGTATTTACGAGTATACTTAAAGAGTTTAAAATAAATTTTAATAAATAAATTATTTTAATAAGCTGACCCGGCAGACTTCGTAAAGCCTCAATCGATAAATAAAATACCCAAACTTTTGATTTAGAAAACTTTTGTTTATATGGGAAAAAGAAAAGGATTGTTTTTAGGGGTGCCGGGAAACCCCTAAAAACAATCCTTTTATTTTTCCCATATAAACGTTTTCTCATTTCCCATATATTTTTATTCGAATTTTTCACCTTTTAAACCATCCCTAGAGCTCCACGAACATTTCAAGATCAAGATAAGATAAATCCGTTCAGCCGTTCATGAGTTTTAGCGAGACTAACGAACACAATTGATGTATATGGATATAGATATATAGATATACTGAATTTATCTATATTGGTAAAAATACTGTATTGTACACTCTATATCTGGTTGATGGTACGAGTCCCCAGAACTGTATGCTGTAGTTATCAATTTGCAGTTACACCCATTTTCTTCTTGATGTCCTTTGCGCTTTGCTCCTCGCGTTTTCTTTTAACGATGTCCATCGACTTTTTAAACTCTTCCACTGTTCGTTTCAAGTCATCCATTGTCTGTTTCAATTCGGCACAAGTATTTTGTATTTGAGTATTCACTGTTACGATTCCTGCTATATCTGACGATTGCTTCATAATGATTGCAGAGTTCCGCGCAAGTACTTGTGATATATCATACTCACGTTCCGTCATCCAATTCGTAACATTTACTTGCAACTTACTTAATTCTTCTTTGATGGTATTGGATACACTAAAACAATATTCATAAACTTAATATCGTTAATTTTTTTCCTAAAATATTATGTATCTAAATATGAAGGTATCACCATAATATTTATACGTGAAGCAAAAACTTTGTACCGCTTTTTACTAAAATTGCGCGGACGGAGGAGTATGAAATTTAGAAAAGTTAAAGTTCATATGGAGAAGGAGTGCACAAGGCATTTTTTTTATATAATATTCTTTTCAATAATTTATTAAAAGGAATATTACACAAACTACTTACCATGCTTTTGACACACCGACATACTGAGGAGACATGACAAGCTGAGTGTCAAAACTGAGAACAGATTAATATTATTTGTCTTTATTGTCCATACTTAGTCTTTGACAATAGAACCTTAATGGTTGATTTCGAACAAGTACTATTTACCATTATTATGTTATTTATGTAAGTAATTTGGGGTGTAAGTAAGGTCACCAAACCTCGTCGAGGAGGTAGAACGACCGGGATTTGGGCCACAGCTCAGGGGGCCGCTGAAGCAAAAAGACGGAATTCTAAGTGAGGGTGTGATCACTTGCACGTGATCACCGATCACGCGTTAAGGGGCCAAAGCGATCCTCGCCGCTGAGGAACCTACCCTAGCTAACTTGCGGCTTTCTCTAGCTACCTAGGTGGCCGACCCGTATAAGAAAGCCACAAAGAAACTCCGGGCTTGCTTTTTTCGTCTTCTTTTGCTTTTTCTTTGTCATTGTGATGGGTGTTCTACTGAATAAAATAATTGTGAGATAATAATTTTAAGTTATTGGTTAATTTTACTTGGTCAGGCTCAGTCCTTTCTTCTCCTAAAGTATTTTTGGAGTTTATAGACGATACTCACTTGGAAATAGTAAGGTTGTGTTGCTCGAGTGCTTGTGATATGTGATTATTTTGCTCAATTCTCCAACTGGTGAACGATTCTTCCAGCTTGGTTACCTCTTCACGAGTTTTGTTAGTACTGAAAAATGTATAACAGCTAGTAATGTATCATAACCACACTAGTATTATAAAGGCGAAAGTGTGTCAGTGTGTATGTTTGTTACTTCTTCACGTCTAAACGCCTGGAGCGATATTTATCAAATTTGGTATGGAGTTAGATAACAGCCTGGATTTACACATAGGCTATAATTTATAAAGTTTAACGCAGGGTGGGCCATGAATTAGTTAACATTTGAAAAAATCGTATAAAAAAAACCATTTAACATATTTTAGAAATCGTTTATTTACGAGAAAGCTAATTAGTTGTAATTTATTTTTTTTAAATTATTACGTCTAAATGACCACCGTTTCGGTTTTTGCACTCATCTAAGCGAGTCCTAAAGTTTTCGAATACTCTTCTGCAAAGAGGCCGCGAGATCGCCGACATCTCTTCGATGATTTTTTCTTTAAGTTGACGCAGTGTATTCGGTTTATCAATGTAGACACGACTCTTTAAATAACCCCATAAAAAGAAGTCTGCTGGTGATAGATCTGGACTTCTGGGTGGCCATGGGATGTCACCCCGTCAGGATATCAGCTTTTCCGGAAACATGTCTTTGACCACCGGCAAGGACTCGTTCGATGTGTGACACGTGGCTCCATCTTGTTGAAACCATGTGTTACGATTATAGCCAGCAAATTCCAGTAGCATCGGTTCTAAGAATTCCCGTAACATTTTCACATACTCGGCAGAATTAACAGTAACTGAACGGCCTCGAGAATCTTCAAAAAAGTAAGGTCCAATGATTCCTTTTGCTGAAATTGCAGCCTATACAGTTACCTTGGGAAAGTGAAGTGGCCTCTCATGTTTAGCTTTAGGATTTTCGCTGCTCCAATACCTGCAATTCTGTTTGTTTACATGTCCATTTAGGTGGAAATGGGCTTCGTCAGAGAATAAGATGTTGTGAAAATTACTGAATCGAGTTAACATTGTTTCGGCATATGACTTACGCAAATTTAAATCATTAGGGTTTAGTTCTTGCACTAGCTGGATCTTATATGGATGTAATTTCAAATCTAATTTCAAAATACGGCGTAATGATGTGCGGGATAATCCTAATTCAGCCGAACGTTTCCGTGTCGATAAATCTGGATCACGTCGAACAGAAGCGGAAACTTGCTGCACGTTCTCTTCGCTCCGAGAAGTCCGCGGGCCGCCGGTTTGTTTCACATTTAGTGTAGATCCCGTCTCTTCGAACTTCTTCACCCATTTCTTTATTAAAGGAGCATTTGGACACTGACTTAAGTCGTGTAAACCATATTCAACGCCAAATAAGCGTCTCACAGTAATGAGCGAAAAGTTGTTTAAATAAAACTGTTTCACGCAGTAAGCGCGTTGCGGCACTTGCGGCCCCGTGAAGCGATCCATTGCGACTAAATTTCCAAGAAGCGAGCTAGTGCCCCCGCCCGCGCCCGCGCCCCGCGCGGCAATAGTTTGCGCGGTAAGTTACATTTAAATGTTAACGAATTCTTGGCCCACCCTGTACAACCACTGCTTAGTTTGGGATCAAATGGCCGTGTGCGCGTTGTGAAAGTGGGCTAGACGGAAAACATTCTTACGAAAAGTTGTTACGACACTTTTTGCAGCTGTGCGGCGTGCGCATGTTTCTCTGTCTCTCTCTCTCTCTCTCTCTTTTATAGAAAGCAAGCCAGATATTTTCATTTCTATTTCGCATTGAACAGTGTGGTGTCGCGACGATTATTTTTGTTGAGTGTATACAGGTTTTTTGTACATAATAAATAATAAGAAATAACTTCGTTCCATCCGGGTGTCCCTTGACACCTCTAAAGTTTTTTATTATTTAATTTCATCATTTAATAATATATCGACCTTAGTACCCACATTTCTAATGAGCGTTTGTCTATATCTGCCTTCCAAAGATCTGCTAGTGAGCTACGAAGTGTTGAGTAAGCATACACGTGGGTAGGTGACGAACTGAAACAAAGAAAAATAAAACGATAAATTCATTAACATACCTCCTTTTTAGTAATTAAACAGAGACTTATTTACATCCGTTTTACGATCCTTTTTTAGGGTTCCGTACCCAAATGGTAAAACGGGGCGCTTTTATTAAGACTTCGTCTGTCTGTCTGTCACCAGGCTGTATCTCGTGAACCGTAATAGTTAGACAGTTTAATTTTTCACAGATGATGTATTTCTGTTGCCGTTATAACAACAAATATAATTTTATTTAAGGGGGCCAGATAATGCTACGGAACCCTTTGTGCGCGAGTCCGACTCGCAATTGGCCACTTTTTATTATAACGATCGCCAACAAATTATAAAGATGCGTTAACAAAGTAAGACAGGGACTAATTTTTTTTTGTATAGACTACGAGCGCTAGTCAAATTAGACAAAATTAATGAACACAAAGACATATATGATAAATATGTTATTGACTATATATGACACTATTTATGTTACACTTGATAGGTACATTAAAACATCCAAAAAAATTACATAATAAATTGAAGATAATTTTATGTCATTCAAAACATAAACGGCCGTTTTTGTTACAAATGCACGATTTAGCTAAACAGCTATATTTCAAGTGTTGACAATGTGTTATAAAATTACGTTATTGCCTTTTCTACAGTAATAATAGACCACATTTTGTATTTTTGATTCTATTTACGAGTTATGACATTTTTTCGATTGGCGGCGCTAGTGGACTGTAATAGGCCTCTTAAGCGTTGCGTTGATACAGTAAGGAAATCCGACAGTTCCCCCAGACAGATGGGGCTGCGATCAATTTCTTTTCCATTTGCAGGGCACGACAGCGTCTGCAGAGGTACCGTGCACTACCCTGTGGAATCAATTAACTGAGGAGGTATTTCCGATCCGGTATGACATGGCAACCTTCAAGAAACGAGCCTATTCCTTTCTTAAAGATCGACAACGCACTTGTGGCTCCTCTGGTGTAGTGAGTGTCCATGGGCGGCGGTGATCACTTATCATCAGGTGATCCACTTGCTTGCCTGGCTGTCATACAAAAAAATTAAAAAATATAGCTACTTTATTGCTTGGAAGAAATTGCATCGTATTAATAAAATTGATGAAGACCTTTTACTTATATACAATGTCATTAAACTTTCGGTCCTGGTATGATGAAAAATAGTATACGCGCCACGGGAAGATAGCAGGACTTTTCGACCCACGCTTATGTCAAGTCTTAATAATTTTTTTTTGTCTTATAATAAATGTATCTCTCTACTGTACGTTTGTTCATTACGGTTTAATGTCATATTGTGCTACAAACTTATCTGGCCCGGTGGCCAAAAGTAGAACTAACGACGCCAGTTTGAAATGTCAATCCATGAGATTCCTGCCATTGATTGTTTGTTGCGCGTATTTATTTTTCTTTTTGTGGTTTTTAATTGTGAAAAATGCCGAAAGCTTTAAAAATTGATGCGGGGAACGTTATATTACAAGTATTGAATTATATGAAGGAAGAATAACGCCTTCAGGCACCAATTATACCCTTCACTAAGTTGTATGAATGCGTAGCTGTTGCTACAGGTTAGTGTTGTCAGCTTATGAAAAAATACGAAACTCCCCCTCGCTCTTTAAATTAAAATACATATTTTAAAATATTCATTATTTAATTATTTTTTGCTATTTCCTTTGTAGGTGTCCGCGAGCGATTTGTAAGAAAACTTGTGAAAGAAAAAGAGCAAGCAAATGCAAAAATTTATAGCAGATCAGAATATTGATAGATCGAATTCTGAAATCCTATCATTGATTGCAGAAGCTGGCAAATGCATTGCGATCATGTAAAAAATATTGAAAATGTGTGGCGAAAAAGGGATGGATACTTAGACGAGCCTTTCATCATTCATTTAGGTAGTGATAGTGAAAGTGAAAGCAGTGCTTCCGATAATGATGATGATGAAATGACTTCTGAATTAAACCATTCCGGTGACATAATAATACCTGGAGTATCTCCGTTAGAGAACACTTAGCATACGTTTTATGTAAATGATCATAATTATTGTATAAATATATAAAGATTAGTAATGACAGTATTTGTTTACTTTTTAGTGAAGTAATATTTACGTTACAATGTGCATATTATTTTTACCCACTTTATTGCAAAAAATAGTTACTAGCAACACTAAATGCGATAACAGCGACGCTGCCACCGGGTCAGAAAAGTTTGTGGGACTGTACTTTTTTTGCCCTCTTTGGACAGACTAAGATCAGAGACCATTCTTTTTTATTCTGTTTTACGGCTCTGGCTTCTTCGGCCTTAAGAGCATTCCGTAAAATATATTTTTATTTCATTTATTTTCGTCATGTCAAGTAAAGTCCGCCACAGTCAAGTCATACGTAGTCCTTTTCGTACCTCCGTAAAGCAGTGGAGACTTTACTAGAGGCTTATATGGAGTTTTAGATTCAACACAAAAAATCGCAATTCTCGGCAATATGGCACTTTCCTCCACTTGTGTACGTTGTCCATGATGTTATGTCTAAAAATCCACCATATTTACACATAAAACCTTGAATTTACACCAGTTTTTGAAAATGAAACAATGCGCTGATGCGTCTTTTTTCCGCGTTCCGCCAAAACTCTCAGAGACCATACCGTACGAGTATTACCATACTTGTAATAGGTATTTTATGGTTTTCAAAATCAGTCTGTCAATGTCCAGTCAAGTCCGTCAAAGTCAAATCATAGTCCTACCCCAGTAAAGCAGTGGAGACTTTACTAGAGGCTTCTATGGAGATTTCGTTTCACAATTCACGTCAATATCGCACTTTCCTTAAATTGTGTACGGTGTCGAAGATGTTCGACACCGTTCCCAAGAACTCGAATTTACACCAGTTTTAAAAAAGAAACATAACCTCGATGCGTCTTTTTGGGCGTTGGCGCCAAACCTCCTTAACGTCTTACTAATCAATCAACATGGAATTAAGCACTCACCAGGTACATAGGGTACTATAACATCGATTAAATAAAGAATTATTAAAATCGATTCTCATACAAAGGAGGAATCGAGTAACATACATAAATATAATACACACTAAATACAATACACGCAAAACCGCGGGACACAGTTTTACCCGCATTAAATTTTATAAATTATCACAGCTCCTCCGCAGTAGGTGATAGCGTGATAATATGTAGCCTATATGTTGACCCGACCTCTTAGTAATATTTATGCAACTTCAATATCGAATGTAGATCACGCCCCAAGTTACTTTAATAAAATATTCAATGTACCGTATTGACTTTCCTACGATTTTATTATATGTATAGATTGTATACCTACAATTGACTTGATAAGAACTATTCGAACGGCGAACGTGAGTGACGTGAGCATGCATCGCTATGGGTAAAATTAATTAGCTATAAATCGGTGACCATATGACCATTCTCTAAGTGCGATATGAATACGATGACTACCGCTGTAATGTTGGAATTGTATTATGTATGTTGTTATGACAGCCCTTATTCCAACATTACAGCGGTATTTGTTTCAAAATGTGAATCCTAAAATTCAGTACCAATTGGAAATCACAATGACCTTTACAGTGTACCTATTTTATTTACTGATTCTTATATACTAATTATTTTCTACTAAGTACTAGGATACTATTTAAGATGATGTAAAAAATACTTTCACATGCCTTATTTTAAGGTAAAATATAAGGCACAATATCAACACTATAACGTATTTTTAACATGTATTCTGCGAATAAAGATTATGATTATTATTATGATGACATTTCAATAGGTTAATCAATGATAATTCTTATATTATGTCAATTTAGGCTCGCCTTAAACTTTATAATTTTTCCAGTATCTAATAAATTTAAACAATAAATAAAAAAATATTGTTTATTCTATGCCATCGGGTTTTCAATACTCACTCATAACACTCGACTCTGAAGAATGCTTTTTGAATTTCGCATCCTCTCGTCAGCGCAAAAAAGCAGAAAAGTACTCCAACTTTGAAAAGCATTTTTGCTCAAAGCCAAACAATAATGAAGACCTTCTCGTGTTTTTTTTTACTTATAAATATACACTCTTAAAATAAATGTAGGTAAAAGGTTTGAAGCAACCAAATAGAAGACACATTTGGTATACACACGCCAATACATACACACAAATTCCTATTTTATGTATTGATTTTATAAGTACAGAACGAGCATAATTCCTATTTCTAATTATTTATTTTACAAAGTTACTAAATACGAGATACGACGGCAATTTTTTACATTCATGTGTTTTTAGTGTCCGCTTACAGTAAATAACGGCTATGGCGGATTTATGACAGCAAATAATTATTTAATACTTAGATAAATGTAAACTATGACAGAATTATGAGCTATAATGACAGCCCAGCGCTATAAAGTAAATTAAAAAAGGTAGGTATAGTGCTACAAACTTATCTGGCCCGGTGGCCAAAAGTAGAACTAACGACGCCAATTTGAAATGTCAATCCATGACATTCCTGTCATTGATTGTTTGTTGCGCGTATTTATTTTTCTTTTTGTGGTTTTTAATTGTGAAAAATGCCGAAAGCTTTAAAAATTGATGCGGGGAACGTTATATTACAAGTATTGAATTATATGAAGGAAGAATAACGCCTTCAGGCACCAATTATACCCTTCAATAAGTTGTATGAATGCGTAGCTGCTGCTACAGGTTAGTGTTGTCAGCTTCTGAAAAAATACGAAACTCCCCCTCGCTCTTTAATTTAAAATACATATTTTAAATCATTCATTATTTAATTATTTTTTGCTATTTCCTTTGTAGGTGTCCGCGAGCGATTTGTAAGAAAACTTGTGAAAGAAAAAGAGCAAGCAGATGCAAAAATTTATAGCAGATCAGAATATTGGTAGATCGAATTCTGAAATCCTATAATTGATTGCAGAAGCTTTTGATAAAATAACAGTCAATGAATGGCAAAAGCATTGCGATCATGTAAAAATATATTGAAAATGTGTGGCGAAAAAGGGATGGATACTTAGACGAGCCTTTCATCATTCATTTAGGTAGTGAAAGTGAAAGCAGTGATTCCGATAATGATGATGATGAAATGACTTCTGAATTAAACCAGTATCTACTCCAGGTATTATTATGTCACCGGAATCCGGAGATCCGTTAGAGAACACCCAGCATACATTTTATGTAAATGATCATAGTTATTGTATAAAAATATAACGATTTGTAATGACAGTATTTGTTTGCTTTTTAGTGAAGTAACATTTACGTTACAATGTGCATATTATTTTTACCCACTTTATTGCAAAAAATAATTACTAGCAACACTAAATGCGATAACAGCGACGCTGCCAGCGGGTCAGATAAGTTTGCGGCACTGTACGTTTATTACGTTAATCTTCAAATAGAGAATGTCTTGTGTTAAAATATCAAAATTTAAGGACATTGGATAGAAGAATAAGACAATACAGTTTATTTGTACTAAAATTAGCAACATTCATTTAAAATGTATACAAGTTGTCCACTAGATTTAAACGACTTTTGCTAAGTTTAGACCTACTGACCTACTATTTACTATAAATCGACCAAAAAAGAACATATTGTGGCCTATTTCATCAGTTTAAAAATATCTAAACTCATAAAAAGTCTATTGCACATTTTTAAATAATGTTGTCGATTTTGGTAGAAAAACTAAAATGTGTCTTGTTTACATTCAGCATATTGTTATCAAGTACTCAATAGCCGCGCAACGGTTATGACGTAGCTGCTATGTTATAATAATATCTTTACGCTATGATTATTTATTTGATTAGTGATTATCATTTTATTAATTACTATAATAATTTTACATCTTAAAACTATTAATAATCGATATTATACTTTCAAATGGTTGTCACTGATAAAAGTATAAATAGGGTAGGAGAATTATTAAAGAGGCTGCTAGGCGGTTAGATCCCACGCTCACCCCTACTGTCCGGTGAAGCAAAAGCCGATAGGCTAACTGCACGCGTCAAGTTAAAAAAAAAATTAAAGAGGCATTCTTTGTACGACGGTAGATGAGAACGTTACTCTATTCGATTAAATATTGTGTGTGGAAAATATGTCGGAGTTTTAATGTGCAGAACCTACGAGTGCGTAACATTATCCAAAGCGCTTAACGTTTGGCGACTATTTCATTTGTAAAACATTTTACTATTTATGTGAGTCTTATATAGATGATCTGAGGTCGTGCTTGGTGTTTTTAATGCTCGATGGGTTTGCGCTTGACTACGAACTCACCTTATGGTAAGTGAAGTGTGGTCAAAGGTAGACGGCGCGTAAGCAAAGCGCTTCGTACAGCACGCTTCCCAACGATTAATATTAACAACTAAGCGGTGAGATCCCTCCCGACGCGACGCCTGGTAGTCCGATAGAAAAGGGGAAAGGAGGGACAAGTTCATAGAGGTCTTGAGCGCATTCTCCATGAAACCGCCTGTAGAAAACCGATAAGCTTGCAACCTGACGCCGATTATCCAAGTTTTGCAGGTTTTTACTTGTGTATGTTCTGTATTAGGCACAAATTAGTTGCGTGATAACATTGTCTTAAAAAAACCAACAATTCCTAATATGGTGGTAGAAAAAGAGTCGTCGGATCTCTTACAAGTATATAATGTATGTAGATATTTTGTCCACATCGTGTGAATCATTTACCTACTTCAGCTAAGTAGGTAGGAAAAATGTCTCTAACAATATATCCGACCACAAAAAAATAACGCAATGGTATTCATATTACTAATTACTTAGGTAGTTACGATAACAAAGAATCTTGTGAAAAACAAGTGTCGTACATACCTAAAAATACTTAATCAAGAGTTGTGAATAGGTTAATTAAAAACCAAGTATGATTTATTTTTAAATTCAATAACTCACATTTTTGGGAGTCGGTCTTCTGCGATGGTTTGGGCATTTCGAAAGGATGAATGAAAGAAGATTGGGAAGGGGAAGCCCTCGAAGAACATTGTCCGACCAAATCGGAGATGAACTCAAGAGAGGCCAGGCCAGGGGCTCTACCGGCTAAGTCACCGAACATCGTTTTCGTGATCGGCTTTATTTGAAAGCCGTTCACGTAAACGGCTAAGGCTTTAACTAAAGGTTAAAAATGACTTAATCAATCTTTAAATCGGCTTCAACGTTGACAATCGATTCCGGACCATTTATGACGTCACATGTGGTCATGGACGCAGATTAAACGATTGATTAATTCATTTTTAACCTTTATTTATTTGAATACCATTCACGAAAAACGATGTTCGGCGACTTAGCCGGTAAAGCCCCTGAAATGCCTAAAGCTCTGCGATAGATTAGCATGAAGTTAGTTAATTTAAGATTTATTTAATAACAAGCTGTCCCGGCAGACGCTGTCCTGCCCTACAAATAGAATATAACTGGGAATCTGATCGCAGTGCCACTTAGCAGGTCTATTGTTTGCAGGTCTTATGTTTCGCCGGACCGTCTCAACTGGGTCGTGTTGAAACCAGTAGTAGATGAACCCACTGAGTTTGTTTCGCTCGGTCTTCTCAGTTGGGGCGCATTGGATCCGGTGGTAGCATTAAAGCGCGACCATCGTTATTAACACAAGGTCCGTCATAATAATAATACCTTAATATAGACAGAACCATTGATAATATGTAGTAAAAATATTAGACTTAAACTAGATAATTAAACATAATTTCTTGACAATAACTTGATACGAGCTAGCTAAATATCATTGCTGTAATAAAATAAATTTATAAATGTTTTCATTCAATATGTACCTAAATATCTATGTTACTAGAAATAATAATGTATACAACTGTATTACTACAAACATGTTCTGACTATTTACAAGCGCTTTTTTAAAGTCTACGTGAATAAAAACCTTTTTTATTTATTTTTATTTTTTATTGTAAATCTACAATAAAATTATTCACAGTCCCGTTCAAACACTGGTCCAGTTGTTGTTTGTGATTTTCTTACTTTCTAAAACCTTTCCTAAACGTTGATTGATTCTTAATGTTATTTTTATAAACAAATAAGATCATGTAATATCGAATCCATTTATTTATGAATTAATTGTTCAACGTCAAACAGGTCACATATTCTTTTTCATTAAAAATAGTTTTTAAAAGAGAACATACATTAGGGCTCCACCCTTATTACT
This sequence comes from Pseudoips prasinana, assembly GCA_951640165.1. NCBI lineage: Eukaryota > Metazoa > Arthropoda > Insecta > Lepidoptera > Nolidae > Pseudoips > Pseudoips prasinana. Next base: position 17,110,845 of record OX621254.1, read on the forward strand.
TCGTTCCACTCTTATTTGAACCCTTTGGCCTAGTTCAAAACCTCTTAGGACCTTCATTACGGCATGCAGAAGGGCTTCGATTCGTCTTCTGATTTCTCAGGATGGCATGAAGTATAGTAAGTAGTGCCCACCGCCCACCGAAAATCTGTTCATAGGGGAAAACCACTTAATCGTTCTCAAGTAAATGTAATAGTTGACATGCCTCACGGTAAGTGAGTATTGATGCATCAGGTAGTGGTAACAGTGACCCCAGTAAGTCATAAATTTGTCCTTGCATCTGTAATTTTTAATAATTTGTAGTTACATTTTTAATTTCCATATTCAAAAAAAAATGGTATATTTAGTATATCAGTTATTTGGGTCCAAGTACAAGCTCTACTTGGTTTGGGATCAGATTGCCGTGTGTAAATAATGTCCCAGGATATACGCCTCCCCAAAGATCTTTACAATTGCCGGTCTTGGCTACCCGCATCCAACTACTTCCAGTGACCCTCACAAGATCATCGGCACACCTTGTAGGGGGCCTTTTTTTTTGATAAGGCAGGGGGAATGCCTTCGCATGCCACGCGCAAAAAATGTCTGCGGGTATGTCGGACTTGCACCGACTAAACCTACCTGCCGTGGACTTCTCTTGGCGCCTGATGGGGGAGTCCCGGGAACGCGGGTATGCTGCTCCGGTACACCTTGTAGGGGGCCTGCCTACGCTGCGTTTTCCGGTACGTGGTCACCACTCGGGAACCTTTCTGCCCCAACGGCAAACGGTTCCCCGAGCTATGTGCCCCGCCCACTGCCACTTCAGTTGCCCAATACAATAGTTTTATCTAAACTTATCATAAATCCTGCAATCTTATTGAACAACTTATGTATAGTTTACATTTTCAGGGTTCCGTAGCCAAATGGCAAAAAACGGAACCCTTATAGATTCGTCATGTCTGTCTGTCTCTCTGTCCGTAGGTCACAGCCACTTTTTTCCGAAATTATAAGGGCTTTACTGTTGAAACTTGGTAAGTAGATGTATTCTGTGAACCGCATTAATATTTTCACACAAAAATAGAAAAAGAATAATAATTTTGGGGGTTCCCCTTACATAGAAATGAAACTCAAAATTTTATTTTTCATCGTACGCATACATGTGGGATTTCTATGGATAGGTCTTCAAAAATAATATTGAGGTTCCTAAAGTAATAAAAATATAATATAATATAAAAATAAAATAATGAACTAAAAAAAATTGTGATGTACATTACTATGTAAACTAACAACGAAAATTTGTTTGAGCGAGATCTAGTTAGTAGTTTTTTTTTTAATGCGTCATAAATCGTAAACTGCAATTTACCTTTCATTTAATCAACTGAAATACTTGCTGCTACGGAACCTTTCATGGGCGAGTCCGACGGCACTTGGCCGGTTTTAACGTCTCTTGTCTGTGCGGTACAGCATATTATAAGTAAGATTTTTAATAGCTTATTAGGCTCAGAACACATAGGGGGCACCGGAGCAGCATACCCGCGTTCTCGTTGCCCCACCCATCAGGCGCCAAGAGAAGTCCACGGCAGGTAGGTTTAGTCGGTGTGAGTCCGACATACCCACCCACAGACACTTTTTGCGGGTGGCATAAATAAGCAAAAAAAAAATTGCCTCAGGCTACAATCTACTGCTATCATTCGCAACACCTTTAGAATTAAGATCTTTCATCATCATCATATCAGCCGAAAGACGTCCACTGCTGGACAAAGGCCTCCCCCAAGGATCTCCACAGTAGCCAGTCTGCGCAGCCCGTATCCAACGGCTTCCCGCAAACCTTGCATGACCCTTATTTTCTTTTAATTAGATAACCCCCTCCATCAACAACCCATCCTTAATTAATGTTATTCTATTCTGTTTATTAATGTTATGTTATTCTAATTATATATATGTAAGTATAGTTAAGTTGTTGACAGTGGAGACAGTGGAGGAAACACAGGGTTCTTTCTTGTACACAGCGCTAATATTAAAGATACAAAGTAAAACTGTCTGTCTGTCGCGCTTTCAAACCAATAAAGTTTGGGTTCACAGATAGACTAGAGCAGTGTTTTTCAACCTGTGGGTCGCGACCCCCTAGGGATCGCGAAGCCCCTATAGGAGGGTCGCGAAACTTCTATAGAAAAGTTGGGAAAGCTATCGTAGGGTCGCAAATAAATTTGGAGTTTTATGATTAGACCTGCTGCAAATACTTATTTGACAGCACGTGTGGCGCAGCGGCTTAGACAGTCGCCTCGCCACTTTGTGTCGCGGTTTCGAGGCCCGCGCCAGACTTAGAACTTTGAACAAAAAGTTTGAACTTAAAAGTGTAGCGCAAAGTTCCAAAACTCTGGCTTGATTGGTGTAGCTCTTGACAGATTGGTGTAGCTGGATTTGCTGGCGTCTGTACTTTGCCCCGTGACAACCATCTAACCTCTGAATGACAAAGTAAATATTGGTGGATTGCTTTCTATTCCAATTATTCACAAATTTTAATTATGTATTTATCCGAAACCTATGAAAATGAATAAAAATGTTGGATTCAATACGTGTCACAAAATAAAAGAAACATGGAAAAACCGGGTAAAAAACGGGTAGGGGGGTCGCATCATGAAAAAGGTTGAAAAACACTGGTCTATAGTCTAAGAACGGACTAGGCTACTTTTTAATGCAAAAAAAGGGCTGTAACGGGCTGAAAGAGGGGAGTAAAATTTGAATGGAAGTATCGTAATTTTTTGAGCTAGAAGCTTGAAACTTATTTTAAGGCTGTATTGATTCGATAAAAATAAATATGACATTCAAAGTTTTAATAAGTTTTACCCTCAAGAGTGTAAAATTATAATAGGAAGGAATAGGGGATGTAAGTTTGTATGGAAATATGTAAGCAGCGTAGCAGTTAGTATCACTAACGAGTAGACGAACAGGACACAACAAACTAATATTTTAAACTAGCTGTGCCCCGCAGTTTTGTCGCGTTAAATAATTTTTTTACTTTATAATTTATAGCCTATGTGTTAATCAGCCGTTTCGACGTAAAGACACACACTCACAAACTTTCGTCTTTATAATATTAGTGTGATGAAATATATGCTATACCTTTTTGACGTTATATACATACCTGTTTGTCGGGCCTGTTGGCTTGGTTGGCAAATGCTTGCTTTTCACGCCGGAGATCGTGGGTTCGATTCCCACCCAGGACAGATATTTGTGTACATGTCTGTTTGTCCTGTGTCTGGGTATAATTATCTATACAACATGCAACATAATAAACGCACACCCTCTAAGACGCCAATTAATATTATGTTCTAATCATATCTAATACATACACTAATTTTTTAATTTAATATGTGTATGCATTGTTATTTACTAATTCTTTTTCTATTAAAATTATAGTAGATATATATTTTTTACTAAATTAGTTCCTTGGAATAAAGTTTATTTTACTTTACTTTGTATTGAATGATGGCTATTTAAATTACCTATACCTATTAAAAATTATATAAATCGATTCAGTAAACGATTCTGAACAAACTATGTATGTATATAAGTATGTATTTACACAAGAAATGTAGTATATGTACCTACTATATAAGTTATCTGGTTTCCATTGTGGAAGCTCTGCTTTGGGTTGAGATAGCCGTGTGGAAATAATGTCCCAGGATATTATTATTATGTTATCAGTCGTTATTCGGTGCACAAACCTCATAAATAGAAAAACAATTATGCAATAGTATTTTTAACATATGACTCGACCATCGTTTATAATAGCTAATCATTGCACAATCTTGATAAACATTACGCAAATCGTAACATTGTGCAATACCGTTTGCGCAATGTCACAAAATATTATTTATGAATGGGAAATTGTAAGTTCAGCTATGAAAGCTATTTACACATGCAATCCAACCTCTTTTTAACACGCTTTTGTATATGTGTGTTAGTATCTGTAAAAGGAGTTATATTCATAATATAAATACTAGATATAAGCATAACTTTGTGTTACATACAAGTCTCCACAAAGTAAGTAACTCTTTTATGGGGCAATGTATAAGATTTTATAACAAACTTCCCAGTGATATCCGAGATATGTCTATGAATAAGTTTAAAAGAATTATAAAAGCCAAATTGTGTAGCAGGGCTTTCTACAAAACTTCTAATTATTTAAGTGACAAAACAGCTTGGGATTGAGTCGCTCTAAATTAACACATTTAAATACAATGTAATTTTATGTAAGAAATAAATATTTAAAAAAAGGAATCCTACTGAGTTTTCTGGCAGTGTTTCTCAGTAGCTGCCAAGACATGCACTGCACGGTATGGTAATAAAAATTGACGATTCCACACAAATGTAATATTTTAACGGAATAAATGACTTTTTCATTTCCATTTTTTTTATTATGTGAAGGCGGCGAATATCCGAATATCATCACCACATCTCATCTAGTGGGGGCGGTGGGGGGCGTAGATAGATACGAGGGAATAACTACCAGAAGACGAGAAGCAGCTTCTTTCTCAGTACTATGACTATGCGATCGCCAATCAGTTTGCCGAGCGTGGTAATTATGGTATCTTCCCCAAAATTATACTTGGGTGATGCTTATGTGGTGGACTTTTTTTGGCTGTTATGATGCATTTGTAATACCACAATTATTATTAATGTTCTGACTATTTATTTCGACGGTCGCCGTAGCCTAGTTGGTAGTGCCCTGCCTTCGAAGCTGGTGGTCCTGGGTTCGAATCCCGGTAAGTTCAAATATTTGTGTGATGAGCACGAATATTTGTTTCTGAGTCATGGATGTTTTCTATGTATATAAGTATTTATCTATCTATATAAGTACGTATATCGTCGCCTGGTACCCATAGTACAAGCTTTGCTTAGTTTGGGGCTAGGATGATCTGTGTGACATTGTCCCCAGATATTATTATTATTATTATTTACTATTGATTGATTGACTATTTAAGTAATTATTCACATAGAACTTAAATATAGTCTGTGTGAATATTTTTTTTCATTTCATGGAATAATCACTACACAGAATTACTTACTTTAAATAAATCCAACTCAATGATTTTAGTTATTTCTTTTTGCTTACGATACGACATTTGGTCGAAGAAAACCAAGAATAAAAAACAAATCGTAACGTGGTGCAATACCATTTGCGCAATGTTATAAAATAATATTTATGAATGGGAAATTATAAGTTTATCAATATAAGCTTTTTACACATACAACCTAACCTCTTTTTATCACACTATTATTAGCTACATACGCATGTTAGTATTTACATACTAACATGCGTATCACAATCGAATATTATGTCTCCTCTTCAATATCCTAAATAATCCCGCATATCCCTCTTACCTACACGAGCGCTTTTCCTTTAAAATTCTCCCAATGCCCAATGTAGGTCACACCTAAAAAGCATTTTAAAATTCCCATCCCATAAAACTGATTTCTTCTCCAACTCCTTCACTGTTCAGGCGGTTAGGCTGTGGAACTCTCTTCCGCCTAACATTCGAAACTGTAACACAATCGCCACATTCAAAAAGAAGTTAAAAGAACACTACCTTTCCTCTTTGCCATAGATATATGTATTTTATGTAGTTTATTATTTAAAATTATGTATTTATTTATGTATATGTGTATTTTTATCGTATGTATGTATATCACCCTACACACTCATATCTTCCTCTCTTCCAAAATCTCCTCTTGCAGGTCTACTGGAAGAGATTTCTTTAGAAATAAGTAGTACCTTTGTACAATGTCTTTTCTTGTTTATTCTTTCTTTCTTTATAGTCTTAGTGTGTACATAAATTGGAAATAAATAAATGCGTATGTAACTTTTACCAAGATTTTAACCTCCAAATTACTAATACCTACTATTAATTAGGAGGCTAAGAGCGGAAACCTATCACCCAACTAACTAACCTAACCCTAACTAACCCACCCGTTTTGAGAGTGGCATTGGTAGGCATTTCCCTTGCCCAAGAAAAAAAATAAGGCAACTAGTGAAAGAACTATCTACTACTTATATAAATTCATCAAATTTAATAATAATCATTTCTTACTGAAAATTACTCCATAGACAGAGTAGTAACAATAAAATTTTAAAACTATGTTAGTAGGTACTCAATTAACTAACATATCATAAAAATAAAAAAAAATATGAAGTACTTATCATTTTATAGGCCAATTAAATAAATAAATAATAAATAAAAAAGGTTTTTATTCACGTAGACTTCAAAAAAGCGCTTGTAAATAGTCAGAACATGTTTGTAGTAATATAGTTAAATACATTAGATATTATTTCTAGTAACATAGATATTTAGGTACATATTGTATGAAAACATTTATAAAATTTATTATTACTCTCTCCACCCAGTGTTTCTGGATTTGACAGTCGTAACGGTCAGCAATCATTTTAAAAATGCCGTTGGAGCTACCTAGTCTGTGAAATAGTGTCGCAGTCTTTTTACTCATTATAGCGTAATAATCCTCAATCCCTGCGTTTGCAAGCATGAACGATGTACCTACTGCAATATCGCGGCAACCCCATTATGCACACCACGTTTTTAAAGCGCGCTGTCGACGCGCGTTTGTAGCGATGCAGACGCGATACGCACGCAAATCAGACACAGCCTGTGGATCTTTGCACACCTGTATAAATTCAAATCCGCGTTTGAATCGATACAGACGCTATGCTAAAACGCGTGTGTATCGCTACAAACGCGCGCCACCGGCGCCTGAGCATCGCGTTTGTATCGATACAAACGCGATGCTAAAACGCGTGTGTATCGCTACAAACGCGCGACACCGGCGCCTTAGCATCGCGTTTGTATCGATACAAACGCAATGCTAAAACGCGTGTGTATCGCTACAAACGCGCGACACCAGCGCCTTAGCATCGCGTTTGTATCGATACAAACGCGATGCTAAAACGCGTGTGTATCGCTACAAACGCGCGACACCGGCGCCTTAGCATCGCGTTTGTATCGATACAAACGCGATGCTAAAACGCGTGTGTATCGCTACAAACGCGCGACACCAGCGCCTTAGCATCGCGTTTGTATCGATACAAACGCGATGCTAAAACGCGTGTGTATCGCTACACACGCGCGACACCGGCGCCTTAGCATCGCGTTTGTATCGATACAAACGCGATGCTAAGGCGCTGGTGTCGCACGTTTGTAGCTATACAAACGCGATGCTAACACGCGTGTGTATCGCTACAAACGCGCGACACCGGCGCCTTAGCATCGCGTTTGTATCGATACAAACGCGATGCTAAAACGCGTGTGTATAGCTACAAACGCGCGACACCGGCGCCTTAGCATCGCGTTTGTATCGATACAAACGCGATGCTAAAACGCGTGTGTATCGCTACAAACGCGCGACACCGGCGCCTTAGCATCGCGTTTGTATCGATACAAACGCGATGCTAACACGCGTGTGTATCGCTACAAACGCGCGACACCGGCGCCTTAGCATCGCGTTTGTATCGATACAAACGCGATGCTAAAACGCGTGTGTATCGCTACACACGCGCGACACCGGCGCCTTAGCATCGCGTTTGTATCGATACAAACGCGATGCTAACACGCGTGTGTATCGCTACAAACGCGCGACACCGGCGCCTTAGCATCGCGTTTGTATCGATACAAACGCGATGCTAAAACGCGTGTGTATCGCTACAAACGCGTGACACCGGCGCCTTAGCATCGCGTTTGTATCGATACAAACGCGATGCTAAAACGCGTGTGTATCGCTACAAACGCGCGACACCGGCGCCTTAGCATCGCGTTTGTATCGATACAAACGACAACAAACTGCTCTGTATGATAAAAGCGCGTCGTTGCGTCGGCGCGCATAGTGATATCGCCAAAGAAGAAGAGTTTCACTTCAAAAAATATGAGCAATATTGTTTCAATCTAGACATTAATTAAATCCTACTATTTACCATAGGACCTGCAGCATGAGTAAGAGTGTAGTTTCTTAAAGCATTATTATATTGTACTGTGACGCTGACGCTGTAAGCTCGTTGCGTATATAGAACCCACAGGCTGCTCGAATAAAAAGATTGACAGTATGCCCTGATTGAGTCATTTTGACCTGGGGCTCTACTAGCTAAGTCGCCGAACATCGTTTTCGTGAATGGCGTTCAAATAAATAAAGGTTAAAAGTGATTAAATCAATCGTTAAATTGAAGCCGATTTAACGATTGATTAAATCATTTGAACGCCATTCACGAAAACGATGTTTGGCGACTTAGCCGGTAGAGCCCCTGTACCATAGTTCGAGGAAACTGGCGGACCAACATGGAAATATGTTGCTCTTTGGTCTGACTGCCTCGTTGGTCTAGCGGTAGCGTGTTCACCCAAAGTGATTTTGGGACTTTTCTGTAAAAAGAAAAAAAATCTCAGCATCAGCCCGAAGTCTGGGAGTTGGCGGTATTATTACCCCCGTGCCTCGGAGAGCACGTAAAGCCGTCGGTCCTGTGCCTGACCCCTTTCCGGTCGTGACGCTAGTCGTCCCATCGGTTTATGAGAGTGATGGAATAGAAAGTGCGCCTGTGTTTGCGCACACACTTGAGCACTATAATATGTCCCGCGCAGATGGCTAATCTCTATTGAGACTGGCGGCCGTGGCCGGATTCGGCTAGGAGGACATTATTTATTATTTATGTTGCTCTTTACCGCCAACGCCCTGCGCTCTGTCTATGTCTGAGTCACCACCTAAATTTACCATTACAACAAAATATTAGAAAAACCAGCGTCAGTTTACGAACGTACTATGACTCAGAGCTACCGATTACAAACTACTAATATCGTTGTGTTTCTGTGATAAGAACGACGTATCGAAAGCAAAACGAAATAACAAAAATCATTGAGTTGGATTTATTAAAAGTAAGTATTCTGTGTATTGATTATTCCATAAAAAATATGCTTACATTGGGACATTATTCACACACTAAGCAGAGCTTGTACTATGCAAAACAGATAACTGATATACTACATATACCTACTACTTTTCTTTTGTAAATACATACTTATATAGGTAGATAATTATACCCAGACTCAGGACAAACAGATATGTTTATGCACACAAATATCTGTCCTGGGTGGGAATCGAACCCACGACCTCCGGCGTTGTATGCACACAGATATCTGTCCTGGTTGTAAATATTTGCATTTACCGGGATTCGAACCCAGGACCACCAGCTTCGTAGGCAGGAGCACTACCAACTAGGCTACGGTGACCGTCATAAATATCTGTCCTGTGTGGAAATCCAACTCACGACCTACGGCGTGAAAGGCAAGCATCCACGGGAAAGTAACGGTAACGTCAAAAAGATATGTCTTATTATTATTAAGGTAAAGAAAAAAAAAACAAATACATAATTTATCTGATAAACAATGAACTTTAATAATATGAAGTTAAAGGGTTTTTATTTATCGACCGAACGCCTTTCAAACTGTTGTATGATGTTCTTAAAGAAATTTGGCATCTGCAGGGACAAATGGCTCGAAGCTTTTAACGTTTCTAACTGGTTTAATTGTTTCCTGAGATTGCTCAATCTTCTGTTTCAATTCAGCGTTTGCATTACGTAAATCTGTTATCGACTTTTTAAAACTTGTCGTCATCTTAGATATCTCCGCAATGTTATTCGCTAACATTTGTGATATTGCACTTTCTTGCTGTGACTTCCATTTTATCATTGTCTGTTCCATTTTTTCCATTTGTTGTTGGACATAGTGTGTAGTACTGAAAATACAAATTTAATGTTAAATAGGTACACAATTTACCATATTATGTATAACTTAAATGAGCTAGATGGTCTCACCGGTCCTTAAGCGATCGGCGAAGTTAAGTAACTAGGCTGGCGGTCACTTCATAGAACAGGTGACCGCCAAAGCGGTTTAATTTCTGAGCGTCTCCGTGCTTCCGAGGGCACGTTAAGCTGTCGGTCCCGGTTGTAGTCATTAGACATCATTAGTTAAGCCATGTCAGAGGCCTAAGTTCTGTAATCGATCGGCGAGGTTAAGTAACTGAGCTCGCGGTCACTTCATAGATGGGTGACCGTCAAAGTGGTTTAATTTATGAGCGTCTCCGTGCTTCCGTGGGCACGTTAAGCTGTCGTTCCCGGTTGTAGTCATTAGACAACATTAGTTAAGCCATGTCAGAGGCCTAAGTTCTGTAATCGATCGGCGAGGTTAAGTAACTGAGCTCGGGGTCACTTCATAGATGGGTGACCGCCAAAGTGGCTTAATTTATGAGCGTCTCCGTGCTCCGGAGGGCACGTTAAACTGTCGGTCTCGGTTGTAGTCATTAGGCTTCAGTCGTTAAGCCATGTTAGAGGCCTAAGTTCCGTAAGCGATCGGCGAGGTTAAGTAACTGGGCTCGCGGTCACTTCATAGATGGGTGACCGTCAAAGTGGTTTAATTTCTGAGCGTCTCCGTTGCTCGGAGGGCACGTTAAACTGTCGGTCCCGGTTGTAGTCATTAGGCTTCAGTAGTTAAGCCATGTCAGAGGCCTAATGGGCGGCTTGAACAACTCTGACACTAGGGTAACCACTGCCCATACGATAAGTAAGTAAAATGACTCAACAACATTTACGGCTAATGAGATCGGAGCAAATTTCTGAGAACGATTTTGAATATATAACACTTACTTGGAAACATACAAGCATTAAAAAAGAATGCCTTATTGTTCCAGCTTTTCCCTTGTAACATGCTTATGCTTTCAGGGACTAGTCCGATTTAAAAAGAGCTGCTCTGGAAATACTTTTACTTTTACTTGGGGTTTGGGCGCCAACGCGGAAAAAGCCGCATCGAGGCATTGTTCCATTTTCAAAAACTGGTGTGAATTCAAGTTTTTATGTTTTGATATGGTGAATTTTTAGACATGATATCTTCGACAACGAACACAAGTGGAGGATAATGCCGTGAATTGCTATTTTCTGTGTTAAATCGAAAACTCCATGGAAGCCTCTAGAAAAGTCTCCACTGCTTCACTGGGGTAAGACAAGAACTATGACTTGACTGTAGACTGAAGGATTTTACATTGACTTTATGATGAAAACCGACGAAATGAAGTATACTACTGAAGATGGCTCATAACGCCGAAAATACCAGGGCCCTAAAACTAAATTATAAAAAAAATACTTTTACTTACTTGGATTGAGCAGCAGCGAGTACCTGTGTCAATTGTGAGTTGAGACCAACATTGTCTGGTGCTTGATGACTCGAGAGTGTCTTTTGTAACTTTTCTATTTCTTTATCAATATAGTCAGTAACCCTGGAAAGAAAGATAGAATTTAGTGGATTATTTTTTTATTATTTAGTTACTAGGTGTATCCCGCCGTTTTGCCAGCGATAAACTTTATAAAATATAACCTATGTGTTATTCGGATAGGGTTACTTGTAAAATACCAACAACTTCTCAAGACTAGGTAGATATACACCATAAGGAACAACTTTTGATAATTTGTTAGATATTATTTTCGTACAATATTAGTACGAATTGCCTGCTTGAATGTTTGTAACTCTTCTCGCATCCCACAAATTACTGCCGCCAATATGCAGCAATGTTTCCAAATTTGCCTTCACTTAAATATCTGGCGAAGAAAGTCGGGGAGTTGGCGGTATTATACCCGCGTGCGTCGGAGAGCCCGTAAAGCCGTCGGTGCTGTACCTGACCTCATTACGGTCGTGTCGGTAGGGGCCCATCGGATCATGAGAGTGATGGCATAGAAAGTGCTCCTGTGTTTGCGCACACACTTGTGCACTGATGGCGAATTCCACCTTAAGTAATACATAAGCCTTATTTATGGGCAATTGATCTGCAAGGAGCCGACAAAATAATAAACAACCATTGTATATAGCATAAAACTGACTTCAACTTTCTGTATGACAACCGTATTAAACAAAGTTTATAGAGGTACAATGAATACACTATTAAAAAATAATTATGGTTTAAATTGCTATTTAAATACACAAAACGGCCTTCAACTTGTATTCTAGACAAGCTTATGGAACAAAATGATCAAAAACGGCACCTATAACATTATTATTGGCAGCGCAAGCGCGTATAACAAAAGCTGTTGCTTATGATGTTAGCTATTGGTGTTTTACAAGTTACCTTGTACAGGTAAGTTGTATTACTACAAAGTTTCAACAACGTTTGGCAGTTTTTGCGTGGAAGAATAACAAACATCCATACTCACAAACTTTCGCAATTATAATATTAGTAGGATCGACAGTTCAGTAGTTACATCCTTGTTTATTTACCAGATGATACTAACCTAGCGAGATCGCCGAGAGCTGCGTTTGCCATCGTTTGTGTAATTTTTCCATTTAAAGCCTCTAAATCCTCCTTCCAAGACTTTTCCATAGCATTCTTAATAGTCGTAAAGGAATAAAAATGGAAATTACTGCCACTGAAATAAAATTACAAAAGTTAAAGCTAAAGTTTCCACGATTGAGGCCAATTGCTTTCCTTCCCACAAAACGGATTTCTATTTCTACTCCTACACTGACCAGGCGGTCAGGTTGTGAAAGTCTCTGCCATCTGGCATAAGTACGTTATTCTAATTCCTTTCCTATTTTTAAAAGAAAGAACATTATCCGTCCTCTTTATCTTAGATGTCTGTTCTTTTGTATCCGTACCTAAGTGATAGGAGGGGAATGACATGACGCCAAGGTACGCGGTCAGTCCATAGATGAAAAACCACCAAATTACTTTTTCTGTCTCCGTGCTTCGGAGAGCACGTTAAGGAGTCGCGGTTGTTATCGTGAGGCAACAGTCGTTAAGCCAAGTCAGAGGTCTACTGGGCGGCTTGAGTAACTCTGACAATAGGGTAACCACTGCCCATACGATAATATAACGTTATGATTAATTTGTATTTTCTATTAATTGACTTACAAATTATCTAGTCATCTTATATTGAAGAGTATCCGAAATGATAAATCTATACATATAATAAAATCGTAGGAAAGTCAAAACTGTACATTTAATATTTTGATGTGAAACATCTATAGCCGCACGTAAAACAGATTTCTGGCGTGGCGACGCATGCCGTGACGCATGCGCAATCGACTTCTTATTTTAACATTATGACATATTTAGTTCCTATCACAATATGTTCTTTTCTGCATATTACTTTTACAAAATAATAATAATAATATATAATAATATCTGGGGACAATTTCACACAGATCATCCTAGCCCCAAACTAAGCAAAGCTTGTACTATGGGTACCAGGCGACGATATACATACTTATATACATAGATAAATACTTATATACATAGAAAACATCCATGACTCAGAAACAAATATTCGTGCTCATCACACAAATATTTGCCCTTACCGGGATTCGAACCCAGGACCACCAGCTTCGTAGGCAGGAGCACTACCAACTAGGCTACGGTGACCGTCATAATGTAATGTCGATGTTTCACATCTGCCAGGCGTCCCGTGACGGCTCACATTTTTTTTAAAAAGGATTCTTGGTGTGTGATCTACAATCGATATCGAAGCCAAAAATATAGTTTTTAGAATTTTTGTCTGTTTGTCTGTATGTATGTCCGGGCTAAACTCAAAAAGTACTGCATGGATTTACTTCAAATTTTGCATGAATATTACTAAGAGGTCGGGTCAACATATAGGCTACATATTATCACGCTATCACATACGGGGGAGGAGCTGTGATAATTTATAAAATTTAACGCGGGTAAAACCGCGGGGCACAGCTAGTAAATTATAAGTCAGTCACTAACCACCAGAGAAACAGGCTAGTCATGGAATGAACTGGATATATGTGATCACATGGCAGTGTATTAGTTGCCCCAAGATATTAATCTTTTTTTTCTTATATTATTATATTTGTGTGCTGTGTGGCTCACGGAAAAGAATATGACCACCCCATTTCATCCCGGGGGGACGTAAAAGTCCAAGTAGAGTATCTTCCAGAGAATGGGCAGCAGCGTCTCTCTGTGTACTATGACCATCATACTGCGATCGCCAACCCGTCTGGCAACCGTGGCGATTATGGCATAACCTTCCAAATGATGGATACAACTCCATGTGGAAATCTTTTGGAGAGGTCTTTGACCAGCAGTGGAAGTAATTCGGCTGACATGATGATTAATTATTCTTGTTCTTTATTGCACACAGAAAATATACATTATATACATGTGTATTTGTAAATTAATGTACAAGGGCGAGCTTAACTCATTGATGAGTTTTCTTCCAGCAAACCACTGACAGGGGGAGATTTGTAGAAGAAGGGCAAAGACAGTGTACAACATCGAAAGAAAAATAAAATTAAGTGATACTAATTGCTACTGGTAGAAATAGATCTACATACTAATAATACAAACGAATTACATACTATACACACTACATATATATAAAACTCCTAAATATACTACCTAATACATAAATTATATATTACAATGTATGTGACAAAAAGTGTTCCCTTGTTCTTCTTTTAAATACTTCCAAAGATGAGCTAGAAAGAATGAGTGTGGAAGAGAGTTCCATAGTCGAACGGCACGTATTGTAAAAGAGCCATCATAGCGGCTGGAAGTGTGAGAAGGCATACGAAGTAGAAATGATTATTATTTTGAGAAATAAGTTACTTTTTACTTAGATACGATGGAACATTTAAAAGAACAATCTCGTGAGACGCCTCCAATAAAAATACAAAAAAGTAAAGAGAGATCAGATACGAGTAACACAGTAAGTATTGCCATACTTGTTAAAGAAGATGATAGTCTATGACGTTACTCACGTTGGGCATTCTCCCCTGAAGAGCGCTTTTTCAATGGTATTAGTACAATCTTCTGCGTTACCAAGTGCAGCCAAGCAGACAAGTAATGCAAGTTTGTACGACATTGTTGCCAAAAGGATTGTACTTCAATGAACAGGGCATTTATGTCTCGCACATATTTATATAATTTGTTTTTGAATGGTTTTCCTTCAGTGTAAAGTAATCAGCTCGTTGTCAATTAATTGGTTAATAAACCTACCTAGGTATGCATGGGCACTCAGGTACCTACCTCTTTGGATTCGCACCATATTCGAAAACAAGAATTAGAGATTACTAGCTATGCCCCGCGGTTTCACCCCCGTTAAATTAGTTTTGGCGTAGGTAAAAGAGTAACAAACATACATCCATACATCTATACTCACAAACTTTCGCACTTATAATGTTAGTAGGATGTGTATATCTAGCGGTTTTGGCAGTGCACGCCGGAATAGCTCGCAGATTTTTTCCTACTTACTTGACACTTATCGTCATATTTTGGACAATTCAGACAATATCTTTATAAATTGTAGCCTATGTGTTATTCTGATGTACCTATACCTAAGCTATATTTTTGTAAAGTTTCATTGAAATACATTCAGTAGTTTTTACGTGGAAGAGTAACTAACATCCATCCATACTTACAAAATTTCGCGTTTATAATATTGATTGACCTGTTAGTGTAGTGGTCAGTGATCGTGACTGACAACTGAAGATGACTTATGTCGCTGGTTCCATCCGCACCCTGCACAAATCTTTGGGTGATGAGCGCGATTTTTTTCTGCCTGGGTGTATGGGTGTATTTATCTACAATATCTACTATATAAAAATAAGTCGGGTTTTCCTTCCTGACGCTATAACTCCAGAACACACGAACCGATTTCCACGGTTTTGCTTTCGTTGGAAAGGTCTCGGGCTCCGTGAGGTTTATAGCAAAGAAAATTTATAAAATTTAACGCGGGTAACACCGCGGGGCACAGCTAGTGTATGTATGAATTTAGAAATAGATTAGTATTTTTATCAGTTGTCTGGTTGCCATAGTACAAGCTCTGCCTAGTTGGACATCAGTTGGCTGTGTGTTAGTTGTGTCAGGATATTTATTTATTTCTTTTTTATTTATATCTTGGAACTTAGCTACTACAAGTACTTACCTGAATATAAATTTTACCTTTCACCGGTTTCAAATTTTAGTATAAAACTTAAATTTAAAACTGGTGGACGGTAAAAGCTTTCCATTCTTAGATAAGATACACTTCATCGCACACCATTTACAGAGCATTTACAAAGTTAGCTAACTTGATTAATTATAATTCTAGCTGTTTTGGTAATTACTGCCCCTTATTCTATAGTTAGTGTTCTTTATTAAATCTAAATAAATATATTGTAACAGAGACGACCCGGTATGGAAGTTCGCATTGCATGACATGTGATTTTTTTATTTAATAGCCCGGCCAATTTGTTGTAAAAAAACTGCAAAAATATTTCGGTTTAAATCGACCGGGCGCCTTACATTGCTCGGTAAAGATAGTATAAATAGTAATTAACTAGCCGTACCCCCCGGTTTTACCCGCGTTAAATTTTATAAATTATCACAGCTCCTTCCCCGTAGGTGATAGCGTGATAACATGTAGCATAATATTATGTTGACCCGAACTCTTAGTATATTCATGCAAAATTTGAAGTAAATGCATGCAGTACCTACTTTTCGAGTTTAGCCCGGACATACATACAACCAAACAGACAAAAATTCTAAAAACTATATTTTCTATATTGATTGTAGATCACGCCCCAAGTATCGTTTAAAAAAATATTCTATGTACAGATTTAACTTTCCTACGATTTTATAATATGTATAAATATCAGTATGTATTTATACTTTTACTCAGCTATAGCTATAGCTTATAAAAACTCAACAAGAAACATTATTTTTATGAATATACTTTATTAATTCATTACTATTGCATTTATTTTAGAACAACAATAAAATTACAAAAATGTATTTTAGTCGCCTACACACAGTTGACTGTTCAAACCTGACTCATATTAATTTAAAACTCAATACTCATACACTTGCTCCGTCTCAAAGAATATTCCAAGGTTGTTTCTAATCTCTCCGTATATATTGGAACCAATTACCGGTACGTTCAGTTCAAAAACTTCTTTCATTGGAATTATATGCTCTTTGGAATTTATGTTACTATTGCATACAATATCAGTAGGTACCTAGGTATTTGTTTTGAGCAAGTTTTGAGTTGTCCACATTATTTCTGTGACATTATTGTGAACTGTGAATCAGCAGTTTTCTTTATCATGCCGGTACCTGAAATAAAAGGTTTTAAATTGAAGTGATTCCAAAAAGAAACAAATTATTCTGTTTACTTTGAAAGTGTGTGTGAATTAGTCGTAGAAGTTTGAAGTCCACGAACTTGTTACAAATTGATAAATTATATAAAAATCGAAGTAATATTGATGTTTTACAATTAGCCAAGCGTGGTTTCCTACAGGTTTGTATTTTCTGTGTATTAAAATCCCATTCAAAGATCCTCTGTAGTTCGAGCTTTTTATTCGATTTGTTAGATAGCACGATAGCATTGACAAAGTACCTTACATTTGCTTACACACTAATCTATTATCATTAGGTAGTTATTTTTCCTTGGAACTTGTATTCTTTTTAAATTAATTTCTATACTTATATAAATCTGTACAATGAAAAAATAATAATATGTAGGTAGGTACAGTAATAACCAGGATTATTTTACCTCAGTTGTGGTAGGCATGTAACCTCAGATACCTAATAGTTATTTTTGTTACGAAAAACCCCATGTACTAATTTTCCTGTGTAGCTCATGGAATGAGAACTAACCATAATATGTAATACCTTTATCCCCTTGATTAGAAACAACTCGGCTTAAAAATAAATTAAGTACCTACTACAAATTCATCGACACTATATTTGTTATATACTTATTAATTTAACTTTAACTCAGTTGTGTTAGGCATATAACCTCTGATAACAGTTATTTATGGTATGAAATAACCCCATGTAGTAATTTTCCTGCTAGGAATGAGATTTAACATATTACCTAACTAATAATATTATGCTTTTAGAAATATGGTTTATCTTAAAAATTTATTGCATAATAATACATTACTTAATGTCATGCCACATTACCCTGAGTGAGAATTGATGTTCTGGACAGTATTACTATGTATATATTGAATCATCATCATCATCATCATATCAACTGAAAGACATTCACTGCTGGACAAAAGCCTCCGCAAAAGATCTCCCCAACTGCTAGTCTTGCACTATCCATATCCAACAGTTTTCAGAGACCCTCAGAAGATCAGCCGTCCATCTTCTTGGGCCATATAGCCAAATAAATAATATCTCTGGGGACATAATATCTGGGGACAATGTCACACAGATCATCCTAGCCCCAAACTAAGCAAAGCTTGTACTATGGGTACCAGGCGATGATATACATACTTATATAGATAGATAAATACATATATACATAGAAAACATCCATGACTCAGAAACAAATATTCGTGCTCATCACACTATTTGGGATAGTAAATATTAATAAAATACTAATATTATAAAGGTGAACATATGTGAGTGTGTATGTTTGTTACTTCTTCATGTCTAAACAACTGGAGCGATTTTGATAAAATTTGGTATGGAGTTCGCTGATACCCTGGATTAACACATATATACTATAATTTATAAAGTATAATGCGGGTAAAACCGTGAGACACAGCTAGTTCTAAATATATTTAGAATTTTATTCTTAATACTTTTAACTGTTACTTAATCATTCTAACAAATATTTTTCAAATTGTAAAATGTGAAGAAATTATATATATTAAACTAACTATGAAAAAGGAAGGTTCAATTGAACTGTTTGTGTAATGTGTAAAATTATGCAATTCAAGTAAATGCTTGCTTTTCAATGCTTTTGGTGAAATAAACATATATTTTTATATTTATGTGCATAAAAATTTATCACTGGAACAACATTGGTTTTATTCAACTTACTGAAATATGTTGTTATTTTATTTTGTATGGTTTTTTTTCTTGTTTATACATTACCTGTAGAAGCATTTCCTAGACTTCACAGTTTATTTTTTATGTCATTGACTTGCATATATTCTATTTCCGAATTTATTTTATAACATAATATCGTTAGGTAGTCAGTGTGGTGGTAATATGTCCCATTATAGCATGTTTTGTTATGTAATTTTAAGTATTTACAGTTTTTATAATTCTTAGTTATTAATTCTAAATTATAAATAATCATACATTCATCAAGATAAGGATTAAATTGAACATTTGTTAAAAATGCAGTCTGGTCTCTTAATTTATATAAAATAGTACATAATTATGATAATAAAGGAGGTATATGGACGTTTATCATTAGAACCTACTAATAACTACTAATAAGATGATAATATCCTTAGGGGTCAAAGATTTAAAAAATTTGTCAGTAAAACTATTGTGAATCTGGGCACTTGTTGCATATAGCTTGATGATAGAGATAATTTTGTATTCCCCGCTCCATTTATTAATACAGGATTATTACGGCCTCTGGCTTGTTGGTCTCCGAATATTATAATTACGATTATTGTGATGATTTTTTGGAGAATTACTTTTCTGGAGTTTGTCCTGTTGTGGTATCCTTAGGGGTCAAAGATTTAAAAAATTTGTCAGTAAAACTATTGTGAATCTGGGCACTTGTTGCATATAGCTTGATGATAGAGATAATTTTGTATTCCCCGCTCCATTTATTAATACAGGATTATTACGGCTTCTGGCTTGTTGGTCTCCTAATATTATAATTTTACGATTATTGTGATGATTTTTTGGAGAATTACTTTTCTGGAGTTGGTCCTGTTGTCGTATCTGGTAAATAGTGTCGGTTGGTTGTACAAAAGTTTTATTGATTTTGTCTTCTGTCCTGACAGGAAATAGATTCATTAATTTGGGCTTTAAAGCAAATATTTTTTCTATTTATTTTTCTTGGTGTATTATTTTTCATATCAGGTGACCCCAAAGTAAAGATCCTTAAGTAGAGATATTT
This sequence comes from Pseudoips prasinana, assembly GCA_951640165.1. Classification (NCBI taxonomy): domain Eukaryota; kingdom Metazoa; phylum Arthropoda; class Insecta; order Lepidoptera; family Nolidae; genus Pseudoips; species Pseudoips prasinana. The sequence goes on from OX621254.1 coordinate 17,130,736, forward strand.
GTTTTTTATGCCCGAGAGATTCTTTTTTCAAAAGGTTATTTTCGTAAGTTAGATTTTCAATTTCTTGATGTGCAATTTCTATTTTTTTATTTTTTTTAATATCTAGGGACAATGTCACTCTGATCATCCTAGCCCCAAACTAAGCAAAGCTTGTACTATGGGTACCAGGCGACGATATACATACTTATATAGATGACTCAGAAACAAATATTTGTGCTCACCACACAAATATTTGCACTCACCGGGATTCGAACCCAGGACCACCAGCTTCGTAGGCAGGAGCACTACCAACTTCACAGATATTTCTACAGCCCACAGCCCTACGGCTACGGTGACCGTTCATTATTTAAGCGCCGAATCTCGTCTTGAAGTGGCTGGATGTCATCAATGTGGGCTGTAGAAATATCTGGTAAACTTCTTTGGAAGACATCAGAAGATATCGACGCATATGATTGATTTAATGATTCAGAAGACATATTTTTTTGGTTTATTTTTTCGGATGGTGATGTTGTTGATAGTCATTCGTCTTAGTATGTTTTCCATTTTAAATGATGAAATATACACATATTTATAATGTCTTATTACTTAAAAAAAAAATAGATGTTGGTGTGTGAATAGTGGAAAACCCAGGAAATTATTATTATTATAAATATCATGGGACAACTAACACACTGGCATCTGCTCCCATACTAGGCAGAACCTGCACTAAATAACTAATAAAATAAAATACTAGTTTCCATAGTACAAGCTCTGTTTAGTTTGGAATCAGATGGCCGTATATACTTATATAGATAGATAAATACTTAAATACATAGAAAACATCCATGACTCAGAAACAATTCGTGCTCATCACACAAATATTTGCACTTACCGGGATTCGAACCCAAGACCACCAGCTTCGTAGGCAGGAGCACTACCAACTAGGCTACGGTGACTGTCGAATTACTACTACATTACTTACTACATATACTACTTTTCATTTGTAGATACATATAGATAATTACACCCAGACTCACACGCAGGATAAACAGACATGTTCATGCTCATAAATAGGCTTGAAAGCCGACCACGCCACGCTACTACCAACCACGACAACCGTCCCGTATTTATTTATTACTAGCTGTGCCCGCGACTTCATCCGCGTGTTAATTAGGTTAGTTTTTTTTTTTTTTCAAAAATAAATATTTTTACATAAATAAAAGTAGCCTAAGTAACTCCTTATTACATCAGCTACCTGCCAATAAAAGTCCCGTCAAAATCGGTCTAGCCATTTCAGAGATTAGCCGGAACAAACAGACAGACAGACAGACAAAAATTGTAAAAAATGTTATTTTGGTGTATGTACCGTATATATATTCATATTTATGTAGTAAAAACCGGTTATTTCAATATTACAAACAGACACTCCAATTTTATTTATTTGTATAGATTTAAATATAAAAATAATATAGAAAAATTAATGTTATTTTTTAAATTATTGTTACAGATATGCAATTTTGAGCACTGCGAAATAGTTCCGGTATACGAGACGAATATATTTTTTTAGTTGGAAGAACGTAAATACAAATATATACATATAAACGAAGATTGGACAGAGAGCTCCAAATGAATACAACGACCCACTCATACCGAAGTATAATTACCGCATAATATATTAGACATAAGATTAGAATAATAGTGTCTGCCTTTCGTTAAGATGTTCGCAAAGGGTTAAAAAGTGTCTTAATGAAAGTTTGTCGTCAGTAACATAACTATATGTTTAAGTTTTGCTCACTAATTATAAGTCACCCTATATAGACCGAAGCAACAACCGATACGCATCGACAGATCTAATTTCAGAGTTCCATTGCTTATCGATATAATATTTCACATGCACACACAATATATGAGTCAGCCATGTTTATAAACAAAGTCAATAAATTTTAATGTGTTTTGCCATTCAGGTTTTCCCTATCCGGTTATGATAAGCTAATGTTAGTGGTATGGACTATAGGTTATCTAAATGGTATATAAGCGACGCTGCAGGATAGTGGTTCACTCAGTAACAAATATGGTTAACTATTTTATATACGCTAATCATTTCGCTTCTTCGACGGACTGGGTTAGATATTACCACGAAAATGCATTAAGGACACTTGACCAATTTAAAAGTGATGTGCAACAAATTAAAAGTGAATTAATTGATCCAGAAGACATACGAATTATATACTTGAACTGGGGACATAAGTGTGAGGAAGTCACCGAACATGCAATCATCAACAGTCACATAATGCGGTTTGCGAGCGGCAAAAATACCTTACCGGAAACAATTATCGAATGGATCAAAACCAATATTGCCAGTGATAAAATAAAACTGATGTACTTACTTACCGATGGTCTGATTGACTCTCAAAGTATCAAGAAGTGTTTTGAACTTAATCAAGATACTCATTATGAAAAGGTTGTATTTCTTGGATTTCAAAAAGATTTGAATTATATTGACTTATCTGTCGCCGCATCCTTTCTGAAAGCCCATTGCACAATTTACTGCAACAATGAACTAATTGACAACGTCGATATATCTGAGGCATTTGACTACGATAAGATAACCCTTGACAACTTTGCAATTGAAATAAGAAATTTAAAGTCATATGTCAAATTAAAGTATATAAATTCATCTAAAAAGAGCGCTACTGCACACGAGGAAATAGATAACCTGAAGAAATTGAGGAACAGATTATTCAACGACTTATCGGAGGAGAATACCAACTCGTCGACAAAAAATAACAATCTAAACACGACGGATAAACATACATTTTTAAGTGAATTCAAGAGTACGAAATGGTACAAAAATCTGACGAACCCATTATATGTTTTGTATGTGGATATTGAGAAATCTGTTTCTGCTCTAATTAGTTACATTGTCAGTGAAAATAGATCTTATGCCTTCGACGCTTTGAAGTTTGATACAGAATTCAGATGTGAGGTGTATGAAGAAGAGAAAGTGGATATTGTACCTGATCAAGAAATAGAGTTTCCAGACGTCTCTTTAGACGATAACAATGAAATACCCGTAATACTCTGCACAGAATTGAATCTTCTTGACAAACTAATTCTCAATGACTTCACCAAAGGAAGATTCTCGAAATTCGCATCGATGATGGATTGTCCTCTATTCTTGTTGGACGACGCTGATTTAAACGAGTCAATAGGTTACTTTTACACCTTAAACGAATACAAAGAATTAATTACAATGACTGAGAAGTTTGAACCTCGTACACAGCAACCATTTCACGGCGGTTTAGTACTAGTGGATACTGATGACTTTGACAAATACAACGATTACATTTTGTCAGCCACGTACTTCAACTTCAAGAAAGTGGAGTACAATGTGGGTTTGTTTTACTTCGTGCTGTGGAAAATATGTGAAGGAAAGCAGTGGATGGACAAAGACATTGTTATGCAATTTAAAAAGTATATGTTGAGACGTATTGGTTCTACGATGTGTAAAATTGGACTTACATCGTTTCCCTTAAGTCCTCAAGTAGACGTTTCATTACCGACTGCTCTGTGGTATTGTGTTGAGATGTCGTCATACATTTTCAAAGATGATCCTCGTTACTTTACGCAAGAATGTTTGAGAATTTACTACGACTTAGCAGGCTATATGATCGAAATCTTACGCTATATGCAGTATGACCTAGACTTGGAGTACATTGATAAGCGGATAGATTTAATAAAACATGTGATGATTTTAAAGAAAATTCCAGCATGGAGAGACAAAGTATATTTTGTAGTAGAGAAAATATTTAAAAATGAAAACGGATATTTACTTAGCGAAATTCAAAATTCAGCAAATGTGTATAAACTTAATTATTTGAAACTGGACCACAAAGGTATTTTGAACGATGACGTAATCAAAGAAAAAGTCGATTTAAATGATTACGTTCACATATTGTACTACTTGTATGTTGATACAGAAGTTGAAATTTGCGATAAAACTTTTAGGCCTTTCTTTGTTATCGAGGAAAATAAATCTTATTATAGGGAATTGTGTAAAATTGGTAAAAAAATCGTGCTCCGTGACATCGGAGACAAGAGCGTACTAAATTATGAAACAATTGACAAGTTAGACTTTAGTAGAATTTTATCTTTGTGTAATTTATTTATAAGTTATGTTGAAGATTACTATAAATATCCTACTTTGAAGGAATATGAGGAATATATTTTGGAAAAGAAAAAATTCAAAGATGATTTTGTGATAATTTTCCCAGTGAATGTATTCGAAGACATTAAATTCGTGTTTCAACTTTATCAGAATGCAATCAAAGATGTGAGTGTACATGAATTTATTGAAGTTAGTGGTAAATATGTGAATCGACTGAATAGGATTAAGGCTGAGAATAAAAAACAATTTAGAAGTGATCTCGAAATACTTAAATTTATTTCTAAGGAAGAAAGGTACACGGATGAAAGTTCTATTTACAGAACGATTGTATGATACAACAGAGTGAGAGAGATGTATAGGAGTGCGGCAACTTACTATTACTTATTTATTATGACTGTGTTGAATGGATCAGCTCGCATCATCATCATCATCACCATACCGACTGGAAAAGTCCACTGCTGGACAGTCGTACCCCAAATATCTCCAGAGTTGCCGGTCTTTCGCTATAGACGCTATAGACCGATGATCTTCTGAGGGTAGCTAGCCCTCAGAAGATCATCGGTCGGTAGTGGACTTACCCGTGGGTATAGGGACCGGAAGACACGCCGTGGTGCGTCTTTCATTTCGTGGTCGCCACTTAAGCAGATTACTAACTAAAATCTGACCAATCACACAGGTTGACTGAACTGTACCATAGATTTGTAGTATTTTAATTTACTGTATTAATATGTTGTATTATTAGCTTTTAAGGAAAATGTGTTCTGTATATATTTAAGTTACTTTTAATTTTTATTTTCTGGAGTACGAATCTCTTCTTATGTTTTTAATATAAAGTTTACTATATTTTGTACTTTCTTTTTTATTTATTACGTGAAATTAAGTCTTCCAGGTGCGCGCGTCACTGTTTTTTTTGGTCTAATAAATCTCAATGAGAGATTCTGAACCAAACTGGGATACTAATTACTGTTGTATTGTAACTATTTGTAACCTAGAGGCTTACCGTCAGCAAGAAAGGAAACTATTTTTTTTGTGTACGATATGATCTTAATTTCGAATTGTAGCAAGATGAGCGAGTAAGCCAGTCACTACAATCTATTTTTTTGGCTTTATTTTTCTTAAAAGACAGCGCCTACACTAGGGAAATTAATCTTTGTGTCGCTTACATAATCGACGGACACACAGTACATCCAGACTCAGGAGAACTAGTCAGACAAATAGTAGTAGTGCGCGGGAATCGAACCCACGACACGAAGTGGTGAGGCGACTGTCTTAAACGCTGCGCCACACGTTTAATGGGTACATATTGTGTCTCAGCCATGACTGCATGTATGGCTCAGCGGCCAAGACAGTCGTCTCGGCGCTTCGTGTCGCGGGTTCGAGTTCCGTGCCGGACAACTATTTGTCTGACCCATAAATAGTTGTTCCCTTAGTCTGGATCTAATTTGTGTCCGTCTATTATGTTTGTAAAAATACCCCGCGACACAGGGATTTACCTAAAGCGAGCATTGTCAAATATATATTGGCATCTATACATACATGACTGCCCGTGAAGTTAACCAAAAAGGATCGTTCGTCTTATGTATTGCTAACAGGTTATATAGAAGGGTGTTGTTCGGTTGTTTTTTTTTTAACTTGCTTAAATTTACATTCTGGGGGGCTACCGCCTTAGGTCATCGTGATCGGCGTTCAAATAGATGAAGGTTAAAATTAAATCATTCATTCAATCGGCTTCAACGTTGACAATCGATTCCGGACTATTATGACGTCACTTGTGCTGATGGAAGACGATTGAACGAATGATTAAGTCATTTTAAACCTTCATCTATTTGAACGATGATCACGATGACCGGTGAGTTGGGCGATAGCCCCCCTGGCGCTATACCGGCTAAGTCGCCGAACATCGATTTCTTAAATGGCGTTCAAATAAATAAATATTGAACATTACTTAATCAATCGTTAAATCTGCTTCAACGTTGACAATCGATTCCGGAACATTTATGACGTCATGTGCTCATCGAAGCCGATTTAACGATTGATTAAGTCATTTTTAACCTTTATTTATTTGAACGCCATTTAAGAAATCGATGTTCAGCGACTTAGCCGGTAGAGCCCCTGATCAGGTTTGTCTTAACAATAAAACACTGGCTAATGTGAAAGTACTTAATGTACAGACGCCAGCACATCCAGCTACCTCAATCTGTCAAATTTCTTTTATAGATTTTCAACTTTATCATAAAAGTATAAGGTTCACTTTCAATTGGGGAAATTCGACAGATTGGGGTAGCTTGATGTGCTGGCGTCTGTACTTTTGTTTACTGACATCCAAAGAAAGAGAATTGTTTTTATTGTAGTTTTAAGAAAACTTTATATTTGTATGTTGTTAATACATTAATAGCACTAAATAAAATCCAGTTTAAGAGGAGAAAAGCGGTTTTATTCAATACTCATATTGCAACACCAGATTACGAGTACCTATATACCGAGAACTTAGCCACCTCAATCTGTGAAATTTCTTTTATAGATTTTCAACTTTATCATAAATATATAAGGTTCACTTTCAATTGGGGAAATTCGACAGATTGGGGTAGCTTGATGTGCTGGCGTCTGTACTTTTGTTTACTGAAATCCAAAGAAAGAGAATTGTTTTTATTGTAGTTTTAAGAATACTTTATATTTGTATGTTGTTAATATATTAATAGCACTAAATAAAATCCAGTTTAAGAGGAGAAAAGCGGTTTTATTCAATACTCATATTGCAACACCAGATTACGAGTACCTATATACCGAGAACTTAGCCACCTCAATCTGTGAAATTTCTTTTATAGATTTTCAACTTTATCATAAATATATAAGGTTCACTTTCAATTGGGGAAATTCGACAGATTGGGGTAGCTTGATGTGCTGGCGTCTGTACTTTTGTTTACTGGAATCCAAAGAAAGAGAATTGTTTTTATTGTAGTTTTAAGAATCTATATATATAAAAATCAATGCCACTTTTCGTTGTAATGTTATAACTTAACAACGCCTTTACCGATTTGGCTAATTCTGGTCTTGAATTATTCGTGGAAGTCCAGGGAAGGTTTGTACGTAGAGAAAATTTAAAAAAAGTCTTGTACGAGTGTAAAATCAACATCTTTCTATACTCTCATATACAAACAATTTGTACTAATACTTAAAAACGTAGCGAAGCACGTACCGGGCCGCTAGTACGTTATATTTGTATGTTGTTAATATATTAATAGCACTAAATAAAAGCCAGTTTAAGAGGAGAAAAGCGGTTTTATTCAATACTCATATTGCAACACCAGATTACGAGTACCTATATACCTACTCAAATTGGAAACTAAGGTTTACAATTTTAATATACTAGTTACCACTTTAAGTTACTACTAGCAAGGATAGTTGGCTAGATAGATACGTAAGTACCTATAACTGGAAACTACAATGTTGTGAATTGTCGAAATAAAATAAAATAATAAAGGTTTTTATTCACGTAGACATTAAAAAAGCGCTTGTAAATAGTCTGAACATGTTTGTAGTAATAAAGTTGTATACATTATTATTTCTAGTAACATCATCGTTGAGTAAAAGTTATCTTAAGGGAGAACTTTTTTGATAACAGACATGCACGTGTCCTCGCTCCCGACTCCGGTTGCAGCATTTTTCTTGCCATGTGCTAGTCAGGTTATTGCATAACATGTAACATTTAATGCACCAGATCTCCGCTATTGCTGGTGAATCATTTGGCTTAGATAATAATAAATGGGATAACATTATTTACATACATACATAGACTCACGCCTGTCTCCCAGAGGGGTAGGCAGAGACAACGGACCTCCATTTGTCACGATCCTTGCATACCTCTTTCGGTTCGTTTACTGACATTATATTCTTCATACATGCTCGCTGGTTTAGGGTACTTCTGACCTGACCTTTCTTAAGTAAGTCTCCGATTTGATCATCAGAAAATGTTCTACGAGGTCTTCCCCTTCCGGTTGTGCCATTCACATTATTTACACAGATATATAAAGTACAGATATAAGTGTATTGTTGTGTCATTAATAATTGCCAGCCACATTCCCGGTGGCTAGTTCGAAGGAGAAAGATTAGATTATACCTACGTTAATTTTCCGTCAGATACTCCGTTAAATAACAACCTATCTATTAGTAGGTAAAAAAAAAAAAAAAAAAAAATCTATTAGTAGGTACTAGCTAGATACTATAACGATATCCATGGTCGTGGACCTTCGTTCGTACAAGACAACATTTAAAAGAAAATAATTGAAGCGTGTACGGATTCGAAAGATCTGCGAAGAAGACACGACAAAACCCTAGTATCTATCTGGTATAACATATTTAAAAAGCGGCCAAGTGCGAGTCGGACGTGCCCATGAACATCATCACACAACAACTCAACATCATTGAACTACCTCAAACTACAAATGTGTACGGTGAAAGGGTTTGGAATTGCATTCTACCCAAAACACTCAATAAATTACCCATAGTACAGAAGATAGAAAACAGAAATAGTCAACAGGTAAGCAACATATTAAAGCGACACTTTTTAAATAAAACTTAATTAGCATATAAGCGGCAACACTTTAGATATTTATTTAGGTTATCTAAAGTGTTGTTAAGATTTAATGTAAAATAATTGTATTACTTTAATTGAAATAAACAGATTTTTTACTAAGGTACCGTAGCAGCAAGTATTTGAGTTACCTAATTGAATGAAAGGTTAGCTGCGATTTTTGATTTTAGACGTATTAAAAAAAACTACGTAGGTACTAGATTTCGTTGAAACCAATACACGGTGGAAGTTTGCATGGTAAAGTACATCATATATTTTTGTTTCGTTTTATCATTCTCTTATTTAAGAAGGTACAGGGGGGGACACTCATATTACCACTTTGGAAGTGTCTCTCTCGCAAACTATTCAGTTAAGAAAAAAATTATATTAGAAACCTCAATATAATTTTAGACCTATCCATAGATAACCCACACGTATGGGTTCGATGAAAACATAAATTCTGAGTTTCAGTTCTAAGTATGGGGAGCCCCCAAAACCTCTACTGCGGTTCACAGACTACATCTACTTACCAAGTTTCAACAGTGCAGCTCTTATAGTTTCGGAAAAAGTGGTCACAGACGGACAGACAGACATGACGAATCTATAAGGGTTCCGTTTTTGCCATTTGGCTACGGAACCCTAAAAAGTAAACAGAATATAATCTCTGATTTATATCAAGACGTATTTTATCCACAAGATCAACATCTGAAACTGCAGATCGCCATAGTACAGGCGCCAGCACATTCAGCTACCCCAATCTGTCAAATTCCCCAATTGAAAGTAGACCTTATGCTTTTGTGATAAAGTTGAAAATCTATAAAATAAATTTGACAGATTGGGGTAGCTGGATGTGCTGGCGTCTGTACCTACTGCGTTAATAATTGAGTTGAGTGGATCGTTTGCTTAACGAATTTCTTGTTAATCAGCGTTATCGCTGTTTTCCGAATCCTATTTTAACGAGTAATTTAAATAAAATGTATTCAGTATATCAATTGTTTACGCTGGTATTTCCGAGAAAGATTTCATACTATATACCGGCTATTTATAATTGTTACTATGAATTTTGGTTCAGACCTAATCGCTGCTGCGAAAGGCCAGGACTGAATTTCCCGTAAAATACAGTTAATATGTATGTGGGTAAAAAGATAAGATAAATACACTTTATTGTACACCATTATACGTAATAGTTACAGGAGCTCAAATAATTAAAAAAAAGGTACAATAGGCGGTCTCTTCCAGACAACCTTTAGTTGGACTATATTGAATGGAATTAGGAATAGGGGTAGTGTATGGTGTAAAAATAAACAGTGTTTCAATATGTATGTTTAAAAAACCTCGTTTAAAATGTTAACTATATCTACTATACTTGTCTATAAACTATAGGCCATGTTTGCTGAAGCCAGAGTGGACTGTTTCTACGCCACAATGCGCAAACGGTGTGCATCCCTGGTGAGCAGGATTCGTGGCCACTCTAACAGCATTCTGGCCATGATCGCAAGCAGATTTGACTGCCTATACATGAAACACTGCTGCACTGTTTCTCACGGAATGGGGCATCAATGATTCATGTATTCCACTAAACTTTTAGTCTTTGGTTACTTTAATGAATAACTTTATTATTATAAATAATAACTATTAAAAATATAGATACGACACAAGCTGTGTTTATACGACAACCGATTAAAAAAAAATAGTGACCAATCTGAAAACTATATTTATCGATATTATTATTAAACCTGACGTGAGGCGTAAACATAATGAAAGAAAGTAACGGGACGATGATATTTTTGATTATTGTTTTTGACTTCATTGAAATAATGTACCTGCTTGGCTGAATAATATTAAAGATAAAAAATAATTGCTGTGCCCTAACAGGGTTCATGTTGATACTAATATGATTGTGTAACACCAATATTGTACACATGATTGCAATAAAGAATTGTATTGTATTTATATAGAAGACTAGCGGCCCGGTACGTGCTTGGCTACGTATAAGGCATAGTAATAAAAAAATATACTATTCAGTTCATTTATTCAAAAAAAAAAATTTTAATTGCTAAAAGATGATGATTTTACACTTTTTCAAGGCCTTTTTAAAATTTTCTCTACGTAAAAACCTTCCCTGGACTTCCCCGAATAATTGAAGACCAAAATTATCCAAATCGGTAAAGGCGTTGTTGAGTTATTATAACATTACAACGAAAAGTGGCATTGATTTTTATATATATATAGATATTTCATGTGATTTCTCCTTTCTTTTTGTACCGATTTCTATAAGGAGTGTTTTTTTTAATATCCTATATAATTCCCTGGGACATTAATTATCCACACACGGCCTTCTCACCCAAACTTAACCCAAGAGCCCACAGCCAGACCTTCGTTAATTTATAAAAGCTGAAAGTTTTCCTGTCCATGTCCCCAGTGCATGTCCCCTTTGCAGGTAAGAACAACCAGCGACTACGGAGTTTGGGTTATGGTTACTCCGCAGGTAACAGGTAGTAAAGGTGTATAAAATAGTACCTAAAATTTGTTAAAGTATAAAGCTCAATTGATAAAACTTGGTCAATAACACTTCACCACAGGGAAAGGCTGGCTAAATGCCAACGGGCCATGGAACGAAGCATGTAAGGATTAAAAATTAAAGACAGAGTCAGGAATGTAGACATAAGAACAAGAACAAACCTCACAGACATTCTTACCCGGATAGACGTCCAAAAATGGAGATGGACTGGACATATGCTTCACCACCCGATAAACAAATGGAGCAAGCAAGTCACTATCTCTGATGGAGTGTGTGCGAGGCGAAGTTTTAAGGTCACAGTTACAGTTACAATCGAATGATGTTGGTGCATGTAATACTTTGTTGGCTACACCGGGATCCAGACAATGCTATTTGTTGTATAAGATTTATGTACTGTCAATGTGCCCTAGTTTAAGTTAGATATATAGTACGTTGTCTTACGGAGGTGACATCGTAATTTAATGTACAAAGCCTCCTTAAATAAATAAGATTAAAAAAAAAAAAAAAAGTCGCTATCTGGCAACCAAGAGTCGGCAAAAGAAGTAGGGGTCGTCAAGTCAGGAGATGGGAAGATGACTTCAAACAGACAGCGGGACCATTCTGGATGAGAGTGGCAAGGGACAGGACCCATTGGAAGGAATTGGAGGAGGCCTATGTCAAAAGGCACACCGAACTTAGGGACTTCTTTTAACCCTATGTTTGCGAATAAAAGGCTATTATTATTATAAAGCTCAATTGTTTTATATTTTCTTCGGGATAACTTTATAAATCTAGTCACCAATTGTCGGACACTTATGACAGTTGCTACCCCGTGCCAGACACCCCTAAACTTTATTAACAGACGGTCACCGTAGCTTAGTTGGTAGTGCTCCTGCCTACGAAGCTAGTGGTCCTGGGTTCGAATCCCGGTAAGTGCAAATATTTGTGTGATGAGCACGAATATTTGTTTCTGAGTCATGGATGTTTTCTATGTATATAAATATTTATCTATCTATATAAGTATGTATATCGTCTCCTGGTACCCATAGTACAAGCTTAGCTTAGTTTGGGGCTAGGATGATCTGAGTGACATTGTCCCTAGATATTATTATTATTATTATACTTTCGTATAACGAAAGTATAATATAAAATGTATTCTGTAAGATGCGTGTAAAAACAAGGTGGTCATAGAGCAAAACCCCTGTCGTCTAGTACACTTCAATATTGCCTAGCGTTTCCGGTTATTTTTTTTAAAGATAACGCCCATTATCCGTGTCGCGTGGTACTTTACAAACATATAATAGACGGACACCAATTATATCCAGACTCAGAACAACAATGTATGGGTCCCACAAATGGTTGTCCGGCGCGGCACTCGAACCCACGACACGATGCGGCGAGGCGACTGTCTTAGCCGCTGCGCCACACGTGCAGTTGCCATCGCGTTTATACCTCTAGTTTCTAGAGCTATGTACGCGGTAGCATTTTACTCTTACGCTGAGATCTATAGAGCGTACTTAGACTTTGCTCAGTCCTTACTTTCGACTTAAGTCAAAGTCGGTATTTATAAAGCAATCTTCGAATCCCTCTGAGTGCATGCTTAGCAAATGCTAAGTCCACAAAATCGACGACTTAGTAAAAACTTACACTATAAGCCAAATAAAAAATAAAGTTGTCAAAAATATACTTCACCATTATAACTTACATGACTTTTTAATTTTTCCGTATTATCAGAGACAGTGATGCCACCTTGTATAGGGATTTCCAGAGAAATTGGAAATCACGGAATTTGTATTTAAATTAACGTTAGTAGAGTTAGTATTAAGTAACTGGAGTTAATTACAGAGTACATTAAAATGTAATAATCTATCTTATTTAAGAGTTAGGTCGCATCTCTCTCGTGCCCCTATAGTAATTTATCTTTTCTCTATATTTTCACTAATTTGTATCTCCCTCTTACTTAACTTCCGTTTGCCTAGACCGATCACAATTTCCGTAACGCTCTCTTCACGCATTCACCAAATTACCTACTCCCAAAAACCCTCCTCGTGCGTAAACAAGTTTTACTTCAAAAAATCTCTTATCTCTCAATTTGGTTTAAACCACTTTAAACCAGCAATCAGATGTTATTTAATTATCTCCTAAAATTACATTCATAATCGAATACAAAATTTCGTTAAATTGTTATATGACGTAACTACTACTGCAAAAGAGGCGAGGCGAGGAGGCGCTCATATCTAGATGCGCTCACCGATCCGTAAGCGGTCGGCGAGGTTAAGGAACTAGGCTCGTGGTCAGTTCATAGATGGCTGACCGCCAAAGTGGTTTAATTTCTGAGCGTCTCCGTGCTTCGGAGGGCACGTTAACTGTCGGTCCCGGTTGTAGTCATTAGACAACATTCGTTAAGCCATGTCAGGGGCCGACTGGGCGGCTTGAACAACTCTGACACCAGGGTTACCACTACCCATACTAAGCAACTGCAAAAGACTGCCACAAAACTAAGTAGGAATTCTTTTTAGGGTTCCGTATGCAAATGGTGCCAAACGTTACTCTATTACTAAGCTTTCGCTGTCACCTGTCCGTTCGACTGTCTTTCAGCGGTGAATTTTCAACCGCCTGTACTGATGGGTCCGTTTGCGTGGTTGGTAAATGCTTGCCTTTCACGCCGCAGGTCGTGGGTTCGATTCCCACCCAGGAGATATTTGTGTGCATGAACATGTCTGTTTGTCCTGAGTCTGTTAGAGAATATTATAAAGACGAAAGCTTGTGAGTGTGTATGTTTGTTAATGCTTCACGTCTAAACGGCTGGAGCGATTCTAATAAAATTTGGTATGGAGTTAGCTGACACCCTGGATTAACACATAGGCTATAACTTATACAGTTTAACGCGGGTAAAACCGCGGGGCACAGCTAGTTATCTATATAAGTATGTATTTTTATTTATTTAGGTTAGCCAACAATTGTTTACACTATACATTTAAAATTATACTTGCTTATTAGTACGTTTATAAGAGCTAATTTTCGCACTTATTACAGGCTAACACAATATGTTGGTGCATGTCATATATAAGTAAAATATAATAGTATAAAGCTAAAAGAGATACTTACAATTTAAAGCAATTCAAATTGGTAATTTATACAAATCCCAATAAACTTAGTACATTACAATAAAATAAACAATAGATTTATAACTTAACAAATTAATATTTGAAATTAGGAAATAAAATTAAAAACCAAAATTAATTATAAAAAATCAAATCAAACAATAAAATTGAAAATATTCAAATTACATTATTAATTAAAATGACACTAATGAGAATAAAAATCTCATCAATTATTTCAAATACATAACATATTATCGGGATGATTGGGATATTTAATTTGTTATTGTAAAAAGAGTATTGTTTATGAGGGAGCCAAACAATAAAATAAATTACCCAATAGCATAAAACAGATTAAATCTTTCACCAACTTTAAGCAAGTTCTAAAAAGCTACATTTTGGCGGATTTTTCATTACTATGCTAAATAAACTAATAAATAGTAAAATCATAATAATATATCAAATAAATAATAACAATATATAAAAAATAAAATAAATTTTGGATACAACTTTATATTACCTGTACATACAAAACAAACTCAATGAACAATTTTTTATACTATTTAAAAATATACTAATAATATAATATAGTATTAATATAATACAATCTAACCATATATATATTAATAAAATAAGTATTAAATCTTTAAATTTTGAATAATGATTACGATTTAAGTTTTGTTTTTGTTTTTTAATGTATCACGTACCTTAACAAACACCTTTTAAATCACCGTACGCACTACTGATTATGACCGATGCGTGTAGGTATTACTATTTTTTGTTTGAATGCATTTTCTCTAATTACCCTGTTTTTATATTTTGTATTAGTCTAAGTTATAGTTATAAAATTGTGTACGCTGTGCCAATATGAAAAAGAATGTAAGTACTTTAAAGCTCTATTGTATTTTCTCTGCAAGTGATTTTTGTAATCTTTTGAGAAAATAAATGTCTTAACCTAAAAAAAAATAGTTTTTAACATTTTTGTTATTTACTAACATAGGCTTAAGTTTTTGTTCGATTGTATTAATAACCAAAAATGAGTCATGGACCATGGACTCGAAAATAAAGGATTTATTATTATTATAATATGGGCGTGATCCGCAAGAGCTAAACGGTGTGATTTGATTTGCCAGTGTATATCGTCCGCAGCTTAGTGGCAGTTTGCCAACCTCAGAGCATTTTAGATATCTGTGGTGCCAACCCTGTGCCTGGAGGTGGCCCTCAACAAGTCGGAGGCCATGATGTTCCATGGTCCCGGCGGGCGCCGCCGCCCGGATCACACATTGTGGTCGGGGGGGTCCGGATCGCTGTCGAGCCTACCATGAAGTACCTGGGATTGGTGCTCGACAGCCGGTGGGACTTCGGACCCCACTTCCGGCGGCTGGTGCCTAAGCTGATGGGCGCGGCTGGGGCGCTCTCAACGCTGCTTCCCAATCTGGGGGGCCCGAGCGCAGCCTGTAGGCGGCTCTACATGCGGATCGTGCGATCGATGGCCCTGTACGGGGCCCCGATCTGGGCGGCTGACCTGACGGCCGGTAGCATTGCTGTTCTGCGGAGACTGTGTACTGGCCGGATCCCCGCCCTGGGACCTCGAGGCGAAAGTACTCGCGTCACTGTACCGGTGGCGCGAGGAGATGCTGGCGCAAGGCGAGCGGCCGATGCAGCGACACATGGAGCTGCGTCGGTCGCAGCTTCGCGAGGCCCTGGTGGCGGAATGGCGGGACAGGCTCTTGCGCCCAACCGCCGGCCTCGTCACTATCGAGGCGGTCCGGCCGGTACTCGAGCGTTGGCTCGGGAGGAGGCACGGCTCCCTGTCGTTTCGGGTGACGCAGGTGCTCTCGGGGCATGGCTGCTTCGGGAAGTACCTGTGTCGCATAAACAGGGAGCCGGACGCCCGGTGTCACCACTGCGTCGACTGTCGGGAGGACACGGCGCTGCATACGCTGGCAGAGTGTGCCGCTTGGGAGGAGCAGCGCCGTGCCCTCATTTCTGGAGTAGGCCGTGACCTGTCACTGCCGGCCATCGTGAGTTCGATGGTTGGCGGCGAGGAGTCCTGGGACGCGGTGGTTTCCTTCTGCGAGACAGTCATCTCGCGGAAGGAAACTGCGGAAAGGAAGAGGGAGATCACATCCTCTCACCCGGCCCGCAGCAGACGCACCGGGCGTCGGCGGAGGGCGGACAACGCCCTCTTCCAGCCCCCCTAAATGGGTCCAGGGGCGACGGACTCGGGGGCGTCCGTCGCCCACTACACATCTGGACCCGAGGTGACGGCGCGACGTGTTCCACGCGCGCCCCTCTTAGACGTTGCGGGGGGAGTTTAACACCTCACTCCCCCCGCTAATGCGAGGAGGCCCGCAGGTATGGGCCAGCACCAGCCGGGGGTTGCGGAAGTATCGTATGTTCCCGCGACCCCCAGCGCAGGTGTGAGATGGAACACCGGGGTGGTTTTTAGTCAGTAGGAGTCTGACAGACCCCTCCGCCTCCCCCAAGGCGGAGGACATCCATGCGGGATTTTCCAACCCACAAAAAAAAAAAAAAAAAAAAAAATGGTGCCAACCCTGTATAAATAAAGGCGATTGCGCCGCCGCCGGCGCGGTGGTCCGAAATCCCGCATGATTAAATCTATGATTTCCCAGTTTTCGCTTTACAATAAACATTACATAGTGATAAAATTAACTTGTCTTGGAAATACCAGAGTAAACAATTAAAGTGATACAGTATCATGTAGGTAGGTACTGTACACATGTTATCCCTATATTAAGGGTTGCCGTGATAATTTGTAGCCTATATGTTGACCCGACCTGTTAGTAATATTCATGCAAAATTTAAAAAAAAACTATGCAGTATTTTTTTATTTTAGCCCGGACATACATACTGACAAACAGACAAAAATTCTAAAAACTATATTTTTGACTTCGATATCGACTGTAGATCACGCCCCAAGTATCCTTTAAAAAAATATTCAATGTACAGTTTTGATTTTCCTACGATTTTATTATATGTATAGATTTAGTTACTGTTGTTAGTTTTGACAATTCTTCTGTCATTGCAATGGACATTTTCAAATTGGTCCCATATTAATGGTGTCCAGGATTCATCATCATCATCGTGATCGTGATCGGCGTTCAAATATATGGAGATTATTTAGATACTAAATCAATCGTTCAATCGGCTTCAACGTTGAAAATCGATTCCGGACCATTTATGACGTCACATGTGCTCATGGAAGCCGATTGAACTAAGTAATCATTTAGTAAATAACCTTCATATATTTGAACGCGATCACGATAATTGGCGTTTTAGTCGGTAGCCCCCCAGATCGGTTGTCATACAGAAAAGTTAAAGTCGGTTTTATGTCAAACAGTAGGTAACTGATTATCTGTTAATACCCTCATTTCCAGATATTATTTATTTGGCACTAATAAGTCCCGTATTATGGCAACCCTACCTATAGGATAGGGTGGGCCACAATGAGACCAGGAAAACCGCGATTAAGCTCGTTAACGGAATAAATCTGCAAAACATCATTATGGACTGGGAAATACTAAACTTGATTAATAAGGTAAAAAGTTGGGATTTCCATGATATAAATATATTTAAATATATTATTTTTACAACGTTAGACATATTTTTAATTCTATTCTGAGAAATTAACATTACCGATAGAATTTGAACCTGTATTCTTAAGCTCGCAGGCTTTACTAATTAAGTGCAGTGCAGGCCGGTCGTATTTTTTTAATGAAATAAAATGTATTTGTATCCGAACGGATCCGATAACACGTGGACGGAGCCGATCGTGTGTCGCGGCCAGTGGCGGGTTTGCAGTCTTGGCCGCTCTAGGCCCCAGAGCATGTGCCACCCCTTTCTCAGCACAAAAAGAAATATATACCTAGTCTTTATAATAAAGCACATAATGACTAGACATACATAATGAATTTACGAGTACTTTATTGCTAACTTTGAAAAGAATAGAACGATTAAGCCTCTTGGCTGCTTTAAGCTTCACATTAACGGTTGGAATTTCTGTATTTCTCAGAGATTTACAATCACTTCGAGAAACAAGATACATAATTAAACTATAAATATTAAATAATTCATAAGTTCACACTGCGCATAATACAAAGTAATTTGCTAAACAACGTACCATTAACAATTGGTAAATAATGTAGTTGTGTAGGTAGAGGTGAATAATAACCGGCGCGCTGCGCTCACGCCCTTTGTCCGTTGTAAGTAAGTGAGCAAATTTTAAGAGGCATTTACACTGAGTGTGAATTTGTTTACCAGTTTTTTTTTTCACCTTCTAAATTGAGAGATTGTGCTGAACAAGGAACATAGTCGGCAAGGGGTGAAATTTCCTTTATTTTAAATTGCAGGCCATTGTATATGCCTGCCATATTAGCTGAGTTGTCATAAGTTTGACCGCGGCAGTTTGAAATCGCAATACCCAATTCAGTTAACGTTGAGGTAATAGCATCTGATATTTGCTGTGATTTATGACCTACTAGCTGTGCCCCGCGGTTTTACCCGTGTTAAACTTTATAAATTATCACAGCTCCACCCCCGTAGGTGATAATATGTACCCTATATATTGACCCGACCTCTAAGTAATTTTCATGCAAAATTTGAAGTAAATCCATGCAGTACTTTTTCAGTTTAGCCCGGACATACATACAGACAAACAGACAAAAATTCTAAAAACTATATTTTTGGCTTCGATATCGATTGCAGATCACGCCCCAAGTATCCTTTTAAAAAAATATTCAATGTACAGTTTTGACTATCTTACGATTTTATTATATGTATAGATGTTTGGAATGAACACGAGGAACCGTTCTACATGTGATCATACAGATGACATATCTGATGACATAAGTAAGCTGGTTTATTCGCTGTACGAGATAAATCCTACGTACCAAATAATTACTTTTAATAATAATAATATATATGTATTGTATTCTGCAGAGTCCTTGCTATTTTTGTCAGGCATTGCCGCCCCTAATATCTGGCCGCCCTTGACCCGGGCCTACTGGGCCTTAGTAGGGCAAATCCGCCACTGGTCGCGGCACGTCACCAGCTGTCTTCACCCGTCGACGCAGTCAAGCTGCGGTGGGTGACTTGGTAAAATAAACTTTTAACACTCTACACAAGGTTTAATTTCGTTTATAGATTGTAAAATCCGTTCCTATGCGATGCGATTCGTTTGGTGGGGTTGGACATTTCTGGAACACAGACGGTCACCCAAAGAGCTATGGAGAGGGCTGGGAGTTTCCCTGCGAGACCGAAACATAAATGTAGAAAACCGCAGTGGAATGAAAGTAACCGACATAACACTTGAAGAATTGCCAAGCTCAAGTGGCAGTGGACGGGGCAGATAGCTCGTAGAGTTCTCTAGCAAATAAATAAATGATTGATTGATTGAACCGATGACCGACGAGCGTTGTGAGGGTTGCTGGAAGCGGATAGGGCAAGCTCGTTGGGGGAGGCCTATCTCCAGCAGATGACGGTGATCTTTCAGCTGATATGATGATGTTCAGTCAAAGTTCTAGGAACTCTATATGGTTATTGGAGAGCACTAAATGGTGAGAATATTTAAATGAAGTAGAGCATTAAAATCAAGGTGCAAATCGACTGGAGAAATACCACTCCACCTCACAGAATAATAACATAAACATATTAATTATGTGGTCTAAGGTGCAGCCGCCAGCACATCCAGCTACCCCAATCTGTCAAATTTCCCCAATTGAAAGTGAACCTTATACTTATGTGATAAAGTTGAAAGTCTCTAAAAGTAATTTGACAGATTGCTGTAATGTGTTGGCGTCTGTACATTTGCCTGAGTACATCTGGCAGAGATGTAGGGTTGGCAACGCTCGTGATGATGATCGTAGGCTTGATAAAAGATGATAAACATTGTCAGAGGTTTGTATAAAATACGTAAATTACATAAAAGATCTGCTCTTAACAAAAGTAATATCTTTCTTGTTATAATATAGCCAATCACCTCTGATAACCTTTTGGAAAAACAACTAGATAATTTATGTATTAAAGAGCGCTCGATTGCTTATTAAATTAGTTAACGACTTTGTAGCTAACGAGAATGTCGATTAAATGTATTGTACTGGTGTGCCTTCTTGTAGTGGGGACAGCGCGAGCATGTCACTTCGAAAGTCGGTGGCTAAGAGGTGACTGCGGCGAGTGAGTATTGTGAAAAATAAACTAAGAGTACGGAAATCGGTATATTTCACGCACCACTGGGTATGAAGACGTCCACTATTGGACAAAGGCCTCCGCCAAAGATCTCCACAATTGCCGGTCTTGCGCTGGCCCCGCTCAAGATCATCGGCCAATCTTAATGGGGATAAAATATTAAAAAAGTATTTCAGTTCGTCCACTTAAATTACGCACCTGAGTAGCATACCCGCGTTCCCGGGGCGCCAAGGGAGTCCACGGCAGGTTAGGTTTAGTCGGTGTGAGACCGACATACCCACCCGCAGACACTTTTTGCGGGTGGCAAGCGTAGGCATTCCGCCTACCGTACCAAAAAAAAATGGTGTGTACTAGAAAGTAGTAGTAGGTTTTGTGAACTGCAACCAGCGAAGCGAGTGTGCCGCATTAGGAGTCGGCGAGTGCCAAAAAACAAATAATTAAATTAAAAAACCTTTCCGTTTGTCCCATTGCTTAGATTAGGGGGACGAACAGGAAAATAAGACGGCTCTTTCCGAGCATTGGGACTAGTTGTGGGAGAAATTGGAAATGACGTGGCAATTCTAAAAATATATGAAAACTTAAGATTATTACCCCAGATGAATGGACCAAAGGCCAAAAACTTGTCTTTCACTTTTATTAAGTACTTATTGTTTTTATTTTCAGTGGAAGTGAAGTCGGATGGAGGACTATAGATGTTAAAAATGAACTTGCAAATTATTGGAACAAAGACATAGATAGACGAACCTCAGAAGTTAACACTAAGTGAGTAGCTATTTAATTTTTTTGTTATTTTCCACCAAACTCATAAAGATGAGTGTTTTTGAAGTTATACTTCTGTTGGCGCGATGGAAAAAATGATGAGAGTGAATTTTTACGATGCGCGCGCACACCGACACCAAAAAATTTAACAGCATGAAGTTAGTTCTAGGTGGTATGAGAGTGAATTTTTACGATGCGCGCGCACGATGCGCGCGCATCGTAAAAATAACAGCATGACGTTAGTTCTAGGTGGTATGAAAATTGATAACTATGTTCAAGTTGTATATTAAGAAGTATAACTTCTAACGCGTGTACATAAGTACACACAAGTTTTTTTTAATTTGAATCCTATACGAGACCCGAAACTGAAACGGTTTACCAGCAGTCGATTGGTCCATGAACCGTTGGTCAACAGTATCTTTAAACCATTAACTTTTCACCCAACGGACTTTACACCCACGAACAGCAGTCAACAGAACTCTACGTCAGTGAATGTTTAACCAACAGAATGTTTTGACCAATAACTTTTCATCCAAAGAACCTGTAGAGTGTTTCGGTAACCTCTAGAAGCAATAACCGGCACGCACCTATATGTTTTCGAATTCATGTGCGTATTATAAATTAATTATGACTTGCTGAAACCGCAGAAGGAAAACTTCGAGAGGATACCAGCACACCTGAGAGATTTTTCAACGGTGTGTAAAGCCATGTCTATAAAACGATTTGGAACATTTTATATACTAAAGATGTTGTAAGGGCTATTCTATTTGAAGTCTTAGTAATGTCACCAAGGGAAAAACGCCACTAAGCTTGTGAGCCAATTCACAATCACTCGCCTTTGGAAGGGCGAGCGATTTTAATAAAATTTGGTATGGCTTTAGCTGACACCCTGGATTGACACATAGGCTATAATTTATAAAGTTTAACGCGGGTAAAACCGCGGGGCGCAGCTAGTCTACTAGTACTATAAGACGGGACGCGTATCGGTTTGCCTAGGTGGTTGTATTAAAAAACTACATTTTACTAACTCAATACCTAACTGATTTCAGGGCTACCAACCACGTCAACCAAGAGATACGAAAATTGCAAGAAACAATTAACAGTAACAAGAATAATCAGGAAAATCGCTCGTCCCAAATACGAGCTGAAAATTCGGTCGCTATTGCCCAACTAAGATCAGATATAAACAAATTAGTGTCCGATATAGCCGCACTGACAATCACCAATGCCCAACTGCAGAATACGGTGACAGAACTGAAAGAAACAGTAGAAAGGATGAACCGAGAGCGCGACGAGCAAAACAGAAAAGACATCAACAAAAAAATTAACGGAGCCAACACTAATAATACTTTAAACGAAATTAAATAAACAATTAGATAAAACATATTATAATAATATGAAAAAATAATTAACAAGTGATATTATTTATTAATAAAATACGTTAAACAACGATCATTTACCCATTTCTTGCAAGAATTATGAACGAAATAGCCATCAGTATTTCGCGTAATAATCACTTATAAGTTATTATTTATTTCGGAAAAATATCCATATTATGTTAGTATAACTTAGCCTAATGTTAGTATCAATTACATTAATTATATTAAGGGTGTCTGAACTCTTACCCACCTGTACAAAAGGGGAGAGTCCCACCGATCAGAAAACACATTCAGGATGCCATTGGAGGAGAAGCGCAAGCGCTCCATCATGGAAGCGCAGCGCCTCCGCATGATCGCGGCGAACCCGTCGACGCACGACTCCGCGAACATCCCTGACGCGGTACACCGCCACGGCAACCCCAAGAGCACCCTGAATGCGTTATTGTACTGTACGCGCAGGTCGCTGTATGCCCGCTGGGTATACTTGGTCCACAGACTGCACGTGTAAAACGACTGGCAGAAGGCCTTAAAGAGCGTTATCTTAACTGGTTTAGTACAGCGTGCAAACCTGCGGGCCAGCATGTTGCAACGGACAGCCAGCGACCTGCGCTCCCTGTCAATGTCTGCATTGTCTTTCAAGTCGTCAGTGACCCAGTGACCCAAATAACCTAAAATAGTGAGAGTTCAGGCAGCTGTTGGTAGGTTAACGTACCTGATTTAAAAACCAACCATTCACTCTTATCGGTATTATATTTGAGCCCGTGAGCCACTGCATAACTTTCACATATTTTGAGAAGCCTTCTTAATGCACTAATAGATGGTCCCAATAGCACCATGTCATCAGCGTAGCTGATGTTGTTCACGCAGACACCGTCCACGTGACACCCGATTTTGGTGCTACTGAGCCTACCAATCAGTTTATTTACGTATAGGTTAAAAAGACGGGGGGAGCTCAGCCCCCCTGCCTCACCCCACAATCTATCCCATACATATCAGAATATGAACCTGCCCACTTCACTGTATTCCTTTGGCTGCTGTACCAATATCTAAACAGCGATATCACATCAGCCGGGACGGTAGTGTCGTGAGTGAGCTTGTGCCAGAGCAGGCCATAATTGACCAGGTCGAAAGCCCTCGATAGATCCAAGAAACAAGCTATTACAGGTGTTTTTCTGTCCGTATAATATTGGACAGTCTGCTTAAGGCTTAAAATTGCACTCTCCGTCGACAAGTTCGGTCTACCTTAGCACAGACAGTGGCAAGTGATATCGGCCTATAGTTGGAGATATCGGAGGCGTCACCCGTCTTATTCTTTATTACTGGCACAACGATCGTATTAGTAAGTTCGACAGGTAAGTAACTATGACTTAAACATAGGTTAAAAAACATAGCAAGAATATATAATACAACATCAGTATAAACTTAGTAATAATTAATCACACTAATATTATAAAGGCGAAAGTTTGTGAGTGTGTGACCGTGTGATTGTGTATGTTTGTTTGTCACATCTAAACGGCTGGAGCGATTTTAATAAAATTTGGTATGTAGTTAGCTGACACCGTGGATTAACACATAGGCTATCATTTATAACGCGGGTAAAACCGCGGGGCACAACTAGTTACACATAAGTATAATAAAGATTAGCAATTAAAATTTATATAACACTTAAATTGTATTTTATTTATAAAATGACATATAAAAATAAATGTCTATAAATATAAGTGTAATTTTTTTTTCGTTTAACATTTAATTTTTTCAAGAATTAAAACATGATTAAATGATTTTATGGCATGAACAGTTTTCGTAGAAAACAAAAACCTAAGTGAAAGATTAGCGTTAAAATAATAGCACATGGCGAAAACGAGGTTTGTTTATTTATTTTTTTATTATTAAAAAAGACAACGCCCGCATTAGGGAAATAATCCCTGTGTCGCGGAGTACTTTACAAACATATAATAGACGGACACAAATTACATCCAGACTCAGAACAACTATTTATGGGTGACACAAATAGTTGTCCGGCGCGGGACTCGGAACCCCGACACGAAACGGCGAGGCGACTATCTTAGCCGCAGCGCCACACGTGCAGTCTATTAATAGTAGCTTTGATTAAAACATTTAAGTACATAGCACGTAAATTTATTACGAAAATTTAAAAATATAGAATAATATCTTTTGTCATGATCCTGGTATGTATTGTGCAAATCGATACATAATTTTTTTTATGAGTAGGTAGATATGAAAGTTTTGTTAAAAAAGGTTCAACTAACACACTGCGTTCCGATAATAAATTTGACAGATCCAATACTATAGCGACCTATGACGACATATCATAGATGGATTACTACTAGACACAAAACAAAAAATCATGCTCATAACACAAAGATTTGTCTAAGGTGGGAATCGAACCCAGGACCTCTAGCTTAGCAATCATGGTCACTAACCAGTAGACCAACAGATCAGTCATCGTCATAGTAATAATCGTCAGCAATGGACGTCTTTCAGCTGATATGGTAATTATAATAAAATTACAGTTCCTATAACTGTGAATGTTCATTCAATTATTTAAATTAACTTTAGGTATACTATTTGCTTGGGTCATTCACGAAATATGGTTGTGGCGAAAAGACACATCCACGGTCGGCCGATGTATTTCGGCTCGTGGTCTATGATAGAGACAATATAGAAAAGTTGTCTATTCTAGCATTCGAACCGGGAACAAAATACGACAATTCAAAAGCTTCTCTCTCAGAGATTAATTTTTTCTTACATACACACGTTACAAAAGTAATGTAAACCTTCGCATTTACAATAGTGAAACTACTGTGTACTGTGTATAATGGAATATATATATAAAGAAGACGCTGCATACAAGAATCCTGTGGTTTCATTTAAACTTCACTGTCAACAACCTATATGGTGTTTCATCATTGATATTTAAATCAGATTATTTTTATTTCAATTGTATGTACATCCATATAAAATCTCGATGATTAAATTTTAAGAGCTGAATACGAAGATGTGGGGCCAGCAACGCACTTACCTACCTACATTCTTTTTAAATTCAGTTTTGTTTTTCAGTTCTCTTTCTTCTTCGGCCTTATTAACCTTCAGTAGTATATATTTTTGTTTCATTAATTTTCGTCATTATGTCTATGTCAAGTAAAGTCCGTCACAGTCAAGTCGTACATAGTCCTTGTCCTACCCCAGTAAAGCAGTGGAGACTTTACTAAAGGTTTCTATCGAGTTTTAGATTCAATACAGAAAATTGCAATTCACGGCAATATGGCACTTTCCTCCACTTGTGTACGTTGTCGAAGATGTTATGTCTAAAACCGCACCATATTTACACATAACTCGATTTTACACAAGTTTTTCAAAATTAAACAATACCCCGATATGCCCGTCTTTTTTCGCGTTTGCGCCTAAACAACAACGCACAGTTTACGTTTGCTCTGGTGTTGCGAGTGTCTATGGTCGGCGGAACTTGCTAGTTAAAAAAAAACTAAAATCTATTTATTCTACATTGGTAAACAAACATAAAAAGATTCTGCTGCTTTCCAAGTTGGAGTTGGAGTAATAACATGATTTAAACTAGAAAGTAATGAAACTCAACACTCGGAAATATTACCTAGGTACGTATAAATATGTTGAGTTTTGTCCATATTTCCCAATGTTGAGTTTTGATTTATGCTTTGCAGTTGGTAAATGGCGGATACTGGTATTAAACAAAAAAAATAAGTACAAGTGTTTTTTGTTTTTTACGAAAAGATTTTTCTTTTATTATTTTCATATAAAGAAATACATATTTTAATAATTAACTTAACTTATAAGAAAAAGTATGAATATATATAATATATAAACTTAAATTATGTCGCGGCGACGGGAGCTAAGGTTTCTGAAGGCTGGCCGCATTGCCACGCTCTATGGCAATACTGACTCTTTGACCCAAACTTTTTAATTATTTAATAAGAACTTCTTAATTGGTCTAATAATTTATTTTTTTAAAACAAACCGACTTCTATATTCCATAGCAAAGACCGATTTGAACAAAATGCGTATGGGAGGGACCATTCTGAAAGCATTTCTCTATCGAATAAATAGAGTACTATCAAAATAGGTTAACTCATATCGGAGAGAACGCGTTAAATGTGTAAAAAACAAAAAACATTTCAGTACAATCGAATTAATAACCTTTATTTAAAGTTGGTTAATCCCATAAATACCACGGGGAAACTTAATATAGCTATAGGGGAGATTGGGATGTAAGGGAGAAGTATTAAGGAATCTGTTCAATGTAGTCGCCTCGCTACTAAGTCCATGCCCACTTATTTCTGGTTCGATCTCCGTGCAGGATATTCTATTTGAGTAACCTATAGATGTATAGTTGTTTTGAGTATGGTGCTTTGTTGCCGTTAATCACAAGTTTTGTAAGCTCCCCTGTGTAGAAGGACTCATTCCGGATTTATTTAAATACTAATAATATTAATATATGTGAAGAGAAGTTTACCAAAATTAAACTACTTCTGCAGACCATAATCATGAATTCGAATCAACGGTGAAGTAGTACAAAGGCAGGTTAATTTAAAAAAAATACGGGGTGTTTCTCATAGTTTTTATGGTTTAACTATTCACAAACATCGCTCAGTAAAATATACTTTTATTGACATTATTGAATTCGTACCTACCTACATACATACATAAACTCACGCCTGTGTCCCAGGTAGCCCTCGTTTACTGCCATTATATTCTTTATACGAGCTCGCTGTTTAAGGATACTTCTGACCTGGCCTTTCTTGAAAACATCTCCGATTTGGTTAAATGATCTTCTACGAGGTCTCCCCATTACGCTTGTACTATTTACACAGGCCAGGTATACTTTGCATGCCAATGCCTTTAAGGCATATTGCTTAACATTGTGAAATAATACTTCACTCTAGTTGCTTTTAATTAGAATATCGGTATATTCAGTGTATGGAACCAACTAATAATATACTAAATAGTAAGAGAAACTTAAGGTTAATCTTAATTTTCATAATTTATATTTTTCATGTACTATATAAAATTTTATTAATTTGAGAATACATAAAAAACAATATTTACTTTTAACAAACATGCCAATTATATGACATACCTTGTACAGAGAGGCAAAACTGTATTAAAAAGGGAAACATAATATAGTTTCACATGTATTTTAAGCTGCTTTAAAAAGCTACAATATTTACGTTTAACGCTGTAAAAACCATTGTAAAAACCGGTTTTTATTTTGTTACCAAATATTTGTAGTAATTATCTATTATATGCACAGATATCTAAAATAGGAGATAGGCCGTCCCACTAATATCCTATGCAGTCCAAGTGTGGCCAAATAAATTAACGCACACAATGACTCACTGAATAAATACAAAGACACGCACACATTGCATTTACGCACTCTTGAAGATCTTCGCTCCCATTGGGTAACACATTCAAAAAGGATTTATGTGTTTGTTACTACATACAATGTGCAAATCGCTTCAGCATGCACTCACACAAAGGCAAAGTACTACACTACAGCAGGCTATAGTGAGTTCAACGGGTAGTTGATAGAATGTTATCAATATATGGTAATTTAAGTATTCGATGACGTGAAATCATTGACATTTGGATTGGATGGAAACCTAAAAATTATCAAATTTGTATTAAAGTAGAACTCATGTAAATTAAACTTCGTAAATCGAACTTATATAGACTCCAAAAAATTTATAAATTTACCAAAGGCTTACCTAAACCTTGACGAATTTTAATTTCGAGTAAGAGAGGTAAATTAAATAAATCTTATTTATTATATTCTCTCTTAAAGTTATATACCAGAACTATGTACTATCAAAAATCCGTATAATTTTAAAACATTAGTAAAATACAAACTATTTTAAAGTCAGTTATTATGTTTGCTTTTGATATTTCAAATATTTTCCATTTACAGCCTTATCTAATGGCAATGACAAAACCGTGAGAGCAATCGATATACTCGTTCGAGTGCAGTGACGAAGGCAATCACTACGTCTCAAACAGCATGGCTCGCGCCAAGAACAAGAGCAGCGGCCGTACAGCGCAAAAAAACGTGGGCGATCATATCGTTCAATGCATTATTCATTACAGCGTAAGAACTATACATTGACACATTTAGCCATGAAAAGCAGCAATGTATACAGAACAATTCGAACTAATAAATTTGAATTCACCACTTGCATTTTTGTAGTAAAAGTCGGAATACTACATTAAATATGATGTTTTTATAAAAATAAACTATATTTAGCTGTGAAAAGTGATCCCATCGATGCGTAAATTAGTAGTTTCACTACGATGTTTACATGTAACGCTCGCACAGGACGGCATTTCGGGTAAAACTTAATATTTCGGTCAGAAGCACAGACGTATTCACTCAGTCGCGAAAGTGAGCGAACTGGTGGCGGTGACAGGCGGTGTATGCTCGCTGCGCCTACTGTTAACCCCTGATACGCGTTAGTTTGTCCTCTCTCTACTATTTGATGCTCTGATATTATATCAAACCATTGACACTAATTTATTGTAGCATGCTAAACACAAGTGTACGTTTCATACCAAGCTCCCCAACTTAAGGTAAATAGGTAATTTCAGTGGTTATGAACCACACGAAGGTAGGTAACTTATTAGTTAGCTTAGTAACTAATAAATCAACTAACGAGGAGATAAATTTAGACCTAAGGAAAAGGATGCAAAAACTAATGATATAAATATGTGTAGAAGACTAGACCTGCTCATTAAAGCACAATCCTAGCGGTAAATATGTTGTACAAACTTATTGTACTGGTGTGCTTTGCAGCACTTAGTACTGCAGACGATTGTCCGTCTTCTGTTGAAGAGGCGCTCTTCAGAGGAGAATGCATTAAGTAAGTAATAACATCATACTTTTAAGTTCATTTTTTAAGTTAATAGCAAATTGGGAGTCCTATTGCTGCCACTCTGCTTTGATTCACTGTGTATCTCTCTGTTTTCTGACCTTTATCTTGAAGAATTCTGGAGAAAGCAACATTTGAATCTAAAAGCTGATTAATTCCAAATTCCGATTATGTATTAGTCACACATCATTATAAATTTGCGAATTTGGAATTCTAGCTTTGAATATCGAATTAATATTTTTTTTTAAGATAACCGCGACTCTAAGCAGTTTAATCCCTATATTGCGGGGAACTTTGCAACAATTTGTAGTTCACTTAAATACTTCTCTTGGGTGGAACTCGAAACTCGTAACACGAGGGCGCCGGGCTGTTTATCAGATTTAATTATTGCGCAAAGTTTGCTTTCCCTAGGCTTCAGCAGGGTACGTAGAAAGCCCGTGAGTAGTAGACAGAATGAGTTAAGTGTCAATTCTTTTTTCTTTTCTTTTTCTTTTTAAAAAAGACAACACCCGCACTAGGGAATTTAATCCGTGTCGCGGGGTACTTTACAAACATATAATTGACGGACACAAAGTACACCCAGACTCAGACCGATTATTTATGGGTCACACAAATAGTTGTCCTGCGCGGGATTCGAACCCGGGACACGAAGCGGCGAGGCGACTGCCTTAGCCGCTGCGCCACACGTGCAGTACTTACTCGTAATTGTAGGTATAATTTCTCTCCATGTTGCCCAAATATACTATGAGTTGTATTTGAATTATAATACCCCTATATTATATATTGTAAATAGTATTAGAATTTCTAGTAATAAAAATTTGTATAAATGGGATATAGGTATATCACATGTATATAGTTTGTAAATAAGTATTTTGATCTCTTTGAACTGTTTTTGAATTGCTAATAAGACTTACTACAGAATTTAAGAAGCGAGAGAAAAAATATAGTCATTCTATCGCGCCCTAACGAAATTATTAATAAGATAATATTTATTTTTCAGCAATAATAATTTCCATTTTTATTCATTCACAACGTTGAAAAATTCTATCGCGAAATCGTGGATGGAGGACATTAACTCCTTAGAGCAACGAATCACACAAACGTTGGCAAACTCCACTGAGGCTGGTCTCACGAGGTAAGTAACATCACATAGATGCAACTGTTCTATTTTAACACGCTTTTATTAGCTTCACTTGTAACTATGTATATGTAAGAAAATCTTGGAATCTTAATTTGACGCACTTCCGATTAGGATGAAATTTTGCACACGCTCTGAGTTCTAATGACAATACATGACTAGCTAAGAAACGGCCAAATCCAATATGGCGGCCTATCCAAGATGGCGGACTGGATATTTGAAATCAACCCCCATGATATGGGTATCAAATGAAAGGGTTTACTGTCAGGCATACGAAAAAAATAGTCACGTGAATAAAATCCAATATGGCGGACAGGCTATGTGAAATGCACCCTCATGATATGGGTATCAAATGAAGAGTTTGCTGTCAGGAATACGAAAAAAATTGTCACGAGAAAATCCAACATGGCGGAGGTACAAGATGGCGGATTGGCTATTTGAAAATTTTAATAACTTTTAGTGCGTGCTAAAAGCGTGTTTTTGAGTTGTTTTTTAACTATTATTAGTTATTTCATGTTTAGCCTGTTCGAGCTGCGACTCGACTATGGTAATATTATAAACGCGAAAATTTGTGAGTATGGATGTATGTATGTTTGTTACCCTATCACGCAAAAACTACGGATAGATTTTGATGAAACTTTGTAGTAATATAGCTTATTCATCCGTATAACACATAGGCTACAATTTATAAAGATATTGTGAGAATTGTCCAAAATATGACGATAAGTGTCAAGTAACTGAGAAAAAACCTACCATATGCCAGCTATTCCGACGTGCACTGCCAAAACCGCTAGAGGTACACATCCTACTAATATTATAAATGCGAAAGGTTGTGAGTATAGATGTAAGGATATAATTGTTTGTTACTCTTTTACGCCATAACTACTTTAACGCGGGTGAAACCGCAGGGCATACCTAGTATTATAAATGCGAAAATTTGTGAGTATGGATGTATGTATGTTTGTTACTCTTTCACGTAAAAATTACGGAATAGATTTTGATGAAACTTTGTAGTAATTTAGCTTATTTATCCGAATAACACATAGGCTATAATTTATAAAGTTTAACGCGGATGTAACCGCGGGGCACAGCTGGTTTTAAACTAAAGCTTGACAAAATTTGTCGTTTCAGATCTACTGAGTACGTTGACAAAAAAATACAGAAGTTGAAAGAGTCGTTCGCGAATAGAACAACAGACAGCGTGGTCGTCACCACACAAGTGACACAGGCAATCGCTGCTGCTCAATCCGAGTAAGTAATCATCATCATTTCAGCCGAAAAACGGCCACAGCTGGACAAAGGCCTACCCCAAAGATCCAATCAAAGAGAACAATTGCCGGTTGTACAGACGCCAGCACATCAAGCTTCCTCAATCTGTCAAAATTCCCCAATTGAAAGTGAACCTTATATCCATGTGATAAAGTTAAAAATCTTTCAAAGAAATTTGACAGATTGGGGTAGCTAGATGTGCGTCTGTACTTACTTTATAATTGGTGATTTACTATGAAGGCTGTCTTGTCGACCTAGACAACTAAATATATTGACTAATTAAATAAGGTGCGTCGCCGGTGACCCCTGTTGTAATACAGATAATAACAATAATAATACCTACCCTGGGACATTATTCACACATGGCCATCGGATCTCAAACTAATCCGAGCTTATACTATGGAAACCAGATAACTGATATATTACACATACTACTTTTCTTTTGTAAATACCTACTTTTATATATAATTGCACCCAGACTCAGGACAAACAGACATGTTCATGCACACAAATATCGTCCTGGGGGCTACCGGCTAAGTCGCCAAACATCGTGATAGTGATATATCGTTCAAATAAATAAAGGTTAAACATGCCTTAGTCAATTGTTAAATCGGCATCCATGAGCACATGTGCCGTCATAAATGGTCCGTAATCGATTTTCAACGTCGAAGTCGATTTAACGATTCATTAAGCCATGTTTAACTTTATTTATTTGAGCGCCGATCACTATCCCGATGTTCGGCGACTTAGCCGGTAGCCCCCTGGGTGGGAATCGCACCCACCACACCAACCGGTCCTTATGCCTAGTATGAAATCAGATCATGAAGATATTTATTTATATTTATCATTTTCAGTATCGCAGAATATGTGAACGAAAAGTTAAGCAAATTACCAGAAACACTAATCAAGTGGAGGATAGAACAAGAGAATTACATTTCACAAGTGCTAGCTAATCAAACGGCTGAGTTATACAAAGTAGCGAGGGAGTTCAATAAGGAAATTAGAGATTTACGTAAATCGAACGCTGTATTGAAGGAAAAGGTCGATAAATTGCAGCCATCCGCCAATCCAAGCGGTACTGTTGAAACTTATGAACCGACTATTCCGATTGAAAACCATCCGCTTCAAGAACAAGCCTCACCTGGAAGTTACAACAGCTTAATAACAACAGTTTGTAAGATAGCAGAAGCAGTTGGCGTCGCAATACCTGCTACCTGTACACAGCTTCTCTACTCGCACAAAATACCTTTACCCGATAATTTGCTGTAATGATAAATATTGTTCCTTTCCAGACATCAAAGTTTTCTAATAAACAAGTTAA
Organism: Pseudoips prasinana; assembly: GCA_951640165.1. Lineage (NCBI taxonomy): Eukaryota > Metazoa > Arthropoda > Insecta > Lepidoptera > Nolidae > Pseudoips > Pseudoips prasinana. The sequence goes on from OX621254.1 coordinate 17,164,047, forward strand.
ATTTACAATAAACAAGTTTGGTTTAAAAACATTTTTAAAATAAACAAGTTTGGTTCTTATAATGTTTCCAGTTATTTGCCTACATATCTCCTCTACCTACAAACTTTTCGCGAATTAATTGTGTCGTGCTAATATTTAAATTTAAAAACTGTTTTAACTGTAGGTATACAGTTATTTTTCTGGTAGATTTAAGTACTACTACTAGTATCTACCTAAGTTTTTCTTTATAATTATGGGTCTGAAATAAAAAATATTAATTTAATTTAAAAAAAACATAACACCATCTGTAAAACCGGACAAATTAAGTAATTTATTCTATAAACTAAATTATATTTCTATACTCTATTCTTGTTGGAATTTTTATAATAATTATAATATCCTGGGACATTATTTACACACGGCCATCTGATCCCAAATTAAGCAGACCTTAAGTAAATGTACTATGGAAACCAGATAACTGATATACTACATATAATACTTTTCTTTTGTAAATACACACTTATATACCTACATAATTACACCCAGACTCAGGACAAATAGACATGTTCATGCACACAAATATCTGTCCTGGGTGGGAATCGAACCCACAATCTCCAGTGTGAAAAGCAAGCAATTGCCAACCACGCCAACAGGCCCGTTTATGTGTAAATATGGTAGATTTTTAGACATAACATCTTCGACAATATACACGAGTGGAGAAAAGTGCCATATTGCCGTGAATTGCGATTTTCTGTGTTGATTCTAAAACCCCATAGAAGCCTCTAGTAAAGTATCTCTGCTTTACTGGGGTAGGACAAGGACTATGACTTGACTGAGACGGCCTTTACTTGACATTGACGTAATGACGAAAAATAACGATATGAAAATATAATTATATACTAATGAAGATAGCTCATAAGGCCGAAGAAGCCAGGGCCGTAAAACTGAAATACAAAAAGAGAATAGAAATTGTAATATCTTTGGAAATTGTTCTCCAATGTTGCCAGCTGCAGTTGTAGTTTTTAAGAGATCGATTAATTAATTTCTGTTTTCTAAAAAGAAAGTAATTTCTTTTTATAATACTCATTGTTTCTTAAAATATGCAAAAGTGTAAATATATTATTTTAAAATACACATTTTATGCAATAAATTCAGTGAAAGTCAATGAAAGATGATACGAGTACTAAGTTTTGTCCCATTGTTTAAGTTTTGTTGCAATCAATCATTCATAATATATATATATATATATATATATATATATATATATATATATATATATATACATATGTATATATATATATATGTATGCTTGGACACATCTGCTAATGGCATGCATTGGAGGCTGTATTGGGATCTGGATTTAGTTAGCTTTGTAAAAAATTCAAAAGATATATGAGCACGGGCGAGATGGAACTAGTACTCAATACAACTCCTATTGTATATTTTCACCCCTTCTATTAGTCATAGACCTTTCTATTACAAAATAAATTTATAAGGGTTGTTACGCAAGCATCGCCAGAGGAAAGTGCAAGTATGCACTCGCTTCGATAACACAAGCGCTGTTGCCTAATTGCTGACACCGCGTAACGTGCCGAAGACGACACCGGCACCGTGGTTCCCATCATTTGTGATTTGGTTATTGTTAGTAATAAGTACTTTTACATTGTAACTTTTATTTAGTTTATATTAAATTTATTTCAAACATAATTGGTTTTTTTGGAATCCCTGTGGCCAGGGTTCGTAAGTGGCGCAGTCTAATGGTAGAATCGTAGCTTGGGTTCTAATATCGAGCCAGCACAACGCAGCGATTCAGAATCTACGAGGCGTACCGTCAGGGGTGAATCCAGACATCGATTCGGCCAGAGAAACCAGTTATGCTGTAAGTACCTTGAATCTTTCAAGTCCTTACTGCCCTAATTTCTAACCTTAGTATATACCTATCCTTAGTACCTATCGACCCTATATACCTTAAATACCTAAACCCAATATCTTATACATTTTAGTGTTAACATTTTTGTGTGTAGTTTTATATAATATCGTGTGATTTATTTTATTTGTGTGTAGAATAAAAAAGTCGTCAAAATTTTCCATCCAAGGGAAATACGTAGTGATAGTTTAGCTAGTAGTAGGTCTTCCAGTAGGCTTAGTGCATTCGACGACTTTAGACAACTTAGGCGAAGTATGGCCCAGGAAAATATGGACGCTGTACACAAGGCCCTTAGGATGGTGCCCGAGTTCGACGGTAACCCCCACGTGTTAACACGTTTCATAAAACTATGCGATCACTTAGTTATTGCCTATTTTAGAGTAGAACCAGGTTTCGAATTAAGTAATTGCGCTCTTTTAAACGGCATTCTGAATAAAATTACCGGCTCCGCAGCTAGACTTATGAATTCCAACGGTATTCCAGACAAGTGGCAAGGCATAAAAAATGCTCTCATTAACAATTTCGCTGATCATCGCGACGAAACCACATTATATAATGATTTATCATTACAGTCTCAGGGGTCCTCTACCCCGCAGGAATTTTATGAACGTTGCCAAAATTTATTAAGCACCATAATAACATACATTTCGTTACACGAGGAGGTTGAGTCTACTATTGAAGCTAAGCGCAATCTTTATAAAAAACTGACGTTACAATGCTATCTGCGAGGTTTACAAGACCCATTAGGTTCGAGAATACGTTGTATGAGACCCGACACCATAGAAAAAGCCTTGGAATATGTCCAAGATGAACTTAATACACTTTACATGCAGCAACGTACCGAAATCCCGCCTTCTACCAAAAGGGATGTTCAACAAACAGTTAATACGAATTTTAATTTGCCCTTGAACAATTTTGCGCAACGATTACCAGTATTTAATACAACCAGCCCTCCTAGACAACCCGTATATAATTTTCAGGGTCCATCAAGGTCCCAGCCTATGTTTTCTCAGCCTAATCAAGGGTGGAAACCGAATCCACCCCAATTTCAGCAGCCACGTTGGCCGTCACGCACAGTACAAATGTTCCGTGCACCGCCACAGAATTATAATGCGCAGAACAATGTATTTAAATTGCCAAATCGACCCCAACCACAGCCAGGACACAATGCGACGCCTTTTAATTCCAATAATACACCGCGTCCTATGAGTGGCGTAAGTAATTTTTTACCAAGGCCCTTAATGCATGGCCATGATTGGCGTAGAAATGGCAATCCACCACCTAGCAATTACTTTAAAACCCGTGAAGTTAATTGTAATGAATTAAATGATAATGAGTACGAACCGTATTGTGATAGTGATTACTATTGTTCGGATTACTATCAGGATTATAACATTTATGAGCCATATCCCGATGGCTACGCTAACTGTGAACAATATTCTGATAGACCAGTATTTGAGGAAATCGATTCTAATGATGCACCTCACGAACAGCAAAATTTTACAAAGTTTTCGAAATTAGAAAAGCCAAAATAGAGGTAAATTTTCAGATTCAACGGCAACTTGGGTATATTCAAACACATAACCCACCATTGAAATTTTTGATAGATACTGGCGCTAACCAGTCTTTTATAACACCTCAAGCTGTAGAAAAGTATTTTCCCAATATAGCCTTTAATTATGACCCGTTCGAGGTTACAAATCTACACGCTGTAAGTAAGAATGATTATTCTATTACATTACCCAGTTTTCCCCAATTTGGAGAGAAAACTGATATTACGTTATATATATACGATTTCCACAACTACTTCGATGGATTACTAGATTTCGATTTGCTCGATGCTTGGGATTCTAATATAGATTTTAAGAATAAGAAATTAGTAACTCGTAATGTAGAAATACCTATTGAAATGTATAATTTACGCAATGTGAACTTATACGAAGATATTATACCCGCTCACTCATCTAAGTTAGTAAAATTACCTATTAATTCACAAGATGGAGATGTTTTTGTCCCTAATCAATTTATATGTAATTGTTTAATCACTGATTGTTTTACTAGAGTCAAAGATAATCGAGGATGGGTAGAGATTAGTAATGTTTCTTCCAATGACGTAGTTTTTTCAATGGACCGTCCGGTATCGGCCCAAATATTTAATTTTGAATGTGATCCCACTGAAAGTCAGTCGCCCCGCACACAGTAAGTTTTATCACGTCTCCGTACCAGTCATTTAAATCCCGAAGAGTTAGTTAATTTAAAAACTTTGTGCGCGCGTTATGCGGCTGTATTCTATCTCGACGGTGAATCATTAACTTTTACTAATAAAATTAAGCATAGGATTAAGACAACCGATGAAATCCCAGTTCATACTAAAAGCTATAGATATCCGTATGTTCATAAGCAGGAAGTTAGCGATCAAATTAGAAAAATGCTTGAGCAGAATATAATAAGACCTTCCGACTCCGCGTGGAGCTCCCCCATCTGGGTTGTTCCCAAGAAAGCAGATGCTTCAGGAAAAACAAAATGGCGTCTAGTCATAGACTTCCGCAAAGTTAACGAGAAAACAATAGATGATAGGTATCCCATTCCAAATATTTCAGATATATTAGATAAGTTAGGTAAGTGTCAATACTTTAGCACCCTAGATTTAGCCAGTGGCTTCTATCAAGTCGAAATGGACCCTACAGATATTCATAAAACTGCTTTTAATGTTGGAAATGGGCACTACGAGTTTTTAAGGATGCCAATGGGCCTCAAAAATAGCCCTGCGACCTTCCAGCGTGTCATGGATAATATCCTTAGGGATCTCCGTGACATCTGCCTCGTTTATTTGGATGACGTCATTATTTTCAGTACGTCACTTCAAGAGCATATGATCAATTTAGAAAAAGTCTTTAAACGATTGAGAGAATCAAATTTCAAAGTCCAAATGGATAAATCTGAATTTTTAAAGTTGGAAACCGAGTTTTTAGGTCATGTTATCTGTAGTGATGGAGTCAAACCAAATCCCAATAAGATAAGTGTAATACAGAATTATCCCTTACCTAAGACACCTACTGAGATAAAACGTTTTCTAGGATTATTAGGATATTATAGGAAATTCAAACCCGATTTCGCTCGAATAACTAAACCTCTGACGCAATGTTTAAAAAAAGGCTCTAAAATAGTCTTTGACCAGAAATACATAAATAGTTTTGAACAGTGTAAAACGCTTTTAACAAATGACCCCATACTACAATATCCGGATTTTACTAAGGAGTTTCTATTAACAACAGATGCTTCTAATGTTGCAATAGGTGCCGTTTTATCCCAGGGTTCAATTGGTTCCGATAAACCGATCGCTTATGCCTCTAGAACTTTAAATTCTAGTGAACTTAACTATAGCACAATAGAAAAAGAGCTCTTGGCCATTGTGTGGGCCACTAAATATTTTAGACCCTACCTATTTGGCCGTAAATTCAAAATTATTACTGACCATAAGCCCTTACAATGGATCATGAACCTAAAGGAACCGAATTCCCGACTGTAAGTCGGGAATTCGGTTCCTGGCGGATGGCGTTTGAAATTAAGCGAGTACGATTATTCAGTTGTATATAAGCAAGGTAAATGTAACACCAATGCCGATGCCTTATCACGAATCGAAATCCACAATGACGAAATTAGCTCAATAATTGTAAACCCTTCCGAAAAGGAACCATCACTTGACAATTCTAGGACAGACACCGCCCCAGAAGCTACAGATGAATCAGAAACTCTTACTGTACACACAGAAGATGAAAATCCCATCTTAGAAGTCCCGATTACCGATGAGCCATTAAATAAATTCACTAGACAGTTAGTTTTAACCGTTGTAGGTGATATAAAAGGTAGAACCATCGTCACAAAACCATTTGAAACGCATACACGCACATCCATTCAATTATCCGAATCTAATCTCGAAGAAGACCTCATCAATGCAATAAAGGAATATGTTCAACCCAAAATTAAGACTGGCTTATTAATAAATCCACCTTTGGCGATGTACACTATAATTCCTATTATCCAAAGAACGCTTAAAAATTCGGCAATGAAGCTTATGTTAACAAAATCAGAACTAGAAAATATCAGAGAATATTTACGACAGCAAGAAATGATTAATAAATACCACGATGGCAAGACTAACCATAGAGGTATAAATGAGTGCTACCTAGCCTTATCCCATAAGTATTATTGGCCAAAAATGCGTGAACATATAACTAAATTCATTAATGAATGCACCGTCTGTGGTCAGGCTAAATATGACCGTAATCCCGTGAGACCCCAATTCCGTTTAGTGCTTTCAGCAAGCAGACCCTTCGAGTTAGTACATTTAGACTTAGGGTAGGGTGGTAGCCAATGAACCGCGTGTACCGTATGAACCAGCGTGCCTACAGGCAGTACGCAAGGTTGCCAGCTCCTGCAAAAAGCTCATAAGGACACGCTTGCCATGCTGCTCAGTTGGATCTAGTCGCCGGCCGCCTATCGCTACAAATGAACAAGTGCGCCGCGTCCTTGTGTTTTGTATATCAAAAACGACGGAAAAATCGTGAGTTTCTTTTTGTAATTACTTTATTATACTAGCTCTTATTAAACTATGAGTAAATTGTATGTGTAATGAGGGTCCTTGCGCTTGTTTGAGACTACTTTTTGAAATGACTTCTAGAAGGTTATTGTGTAAAAAATGACCTTTCATTTCCTGAGAAGGGATGGGTACGCAGTGAGCCACATAGACTGGGTAAACAGTGAACCACGGTTCATTGTGTACCACATGTAAGTGGCGCTTTGCGGGATTTGCTTTAATAATGCTTTTGTGTAGGTAACACTGATTATATGGCCATGGCATATAACCCATATAAACAGGTGGGGAGTATTCCAGATAACCATTGAATGTTAATGTAAGTATCATTGAGTACCATTTGTTTATTTCAGCGTGGTTCAAAACACACTAGGACAGCAAACCCGTAAAAAGCGTTATCACATGGAAGCAGCTATTAAAAACGGAATAACGCACGGACATTTGTCGGGGCTGAGCAGGGCAGCCGAAGCAGCAAGTCTTCCCTATCCAACACTGTGAAGATACATTAAGGAATATCGGAACAATCCGTCATGTAGATTGGAGCCGCATTACGATGCAAGCAATTTTTTTTAATGATGTATAAGAAGACGGTATTATAAGTATTTATTGGATTGTGCACATACATTTTATGGCCATATGACGGAGGACGAGCGAAATTATTATTGTTGTAATTGTTAAGTACAAATTGTGATTTACACTTAATAAAAATAAAAACTGGTTGTGATCTGATAACAGTAATATTACTTAGTGAGTAGGTACAAACTTTGATGTATTTTGTTAACATTTAAGACTGATTTGAGGTTTAAAAATAATTATGAAACTTAACAAACAACAAAACTTACAACTGTGTTAGTTATTTTCAACTAAAAGCAATCAATTATCGGTTTCTCTATTACAGTGATTCATTGTGTACCACCTGGATCATTCGGTCCTACCCCCCCGATTCATCGTGTACCCCATCGGGTACAGTATGAACCATTTACCTTGTTTTTTAAAAATCGGTATCAAATAGGCAATAGCAAATATTTTTCAAAATGTTTAATGCAATGTGGTAGTTTATTAAATTACCTATTTGGTAAGATAAAAATATGTTCTTGGACTGCAATAACCACCTTGCTAAAGATCTTCAAACTTTTGGTGGTTCATTGGCTACCACTCTACCCTACTTACTTACTTACTTACTTTTGTTGACTCATTTTTAAAGTATTCTCAAGCCTATTACTTAAGAGATGGAACAGCGGTAAGCGTAGTTCAAGCTTTACTCAAATTCTGTACGCATCATGGAGTTCCTTTTACTGTAGTTACAGATAATGGACCGGAATTCAATAATCAGTTAATCACTGAATTCCTTAGATTGCATAGAATTCATCATCACCGAATAGCACCGCATACGCCTAACGAAAACGGCATTGTAGAAAGGTTTCATTCGACAATCCTAGAACATTTGCGTATTTTAAAAGTTCAACATAAAAATGAATCCATTTTAAAACTTATGGCTTATGCCCTTCTGGCATATAACAGTACTATACATAGTTTTACAAAGTGCCGACCAATAGATGTTATAACGGGTCATTTTGATCCACGGGACCCATTTGATGTTGATTTGTCTATCCATTTATTACAACAGTACACAACCGAACATAAGAGTAAAATGAATAAAGCCTATAATATAATTCACGAAAATAGTATGTCTTACCGTAAAGAGCTTAAAGATAATCGAAATAAATCCCGCGAAACTGAGAAACAATATTCCCCTGATCAGCAAGTTTTTGTTAAGAATCCGTTCGCTTCCCGGCAGAAAACAGCGCCTCGTTATACCCACGATGTGGTTATGGCGGATCTTCCAATCCATATATATACGCGTAAAAAACGTGGCCCCATTGCTAAATCTAGACTTAAAAGAGTACCTAAAAGTTCCCAATTGTTACAGGATCTTTCTAGTACTAGTACATCCTCTCATGAGATCGGCTCTAATGCAATAGATAAAACTTGAGAATTTTGACAATAGATCTAGAGTCAATTAAGTCCATACTCAATAGATTACGTACGTTATATAGTAATGATAAGATAATAGATCTTAATTTTCAAAGAATATTATGATATAATAAAACTAGGTTCGTATTATGTAGGCAATGACATTATTCTATCTCAGACTTATGATTTGTATAAGATATCCCATGTATCCAATAAATATCATGAAATCCTTACTCCTGACTTCCGTTTCCTTGCTACCCATTCGAAAGATTTCAAGTACATAGAGGCTGAATGCCCGAAGTCCAGTAAAGGGTATCTATGTGAAGAGATACACAACGTACATAGCCGAATGTCTCCATATTGTATCCAGACTCTAATCGAGACGCAACAGAAGATCCCCGAATGCAGTCCTACCAGTCTTCCGAAGTTTGTCAGCCTCTTCAGAAGTCAGCTTTCGAGAAGTTGGACGACCATCACTACACTGTCAGCTTCCCAACACCTACCGAGATATCCCTGCAGCCACCGATACGTTTTACAAAAGTTCGAACGAGAGCCTTTACCACACAACCATACCTATATATGTACTACTATTAAGTGCATGTGTACTTGCTAGTGGACTGATCTACAGAAGTTATCGCTTGGAACTTTTAAAGCCTCGTAATAGAGAATCTGTAATGAACCTGAGTAATGAACCTGAACTGCAAAGGATGTACGCTACCTCTGACAGGAGAAGAAATAACCCAGGTCATCTCCCAGCGCAATTTACGACGAGTGTCTCCAATAGTCGCTGTTCTACGGGGTGAGGTGTTACGCAAGCATCGCCAGAGGAAAGTGCAAGTATGCACTCGCTTCGATAACACAAGCGCTGTTGCCTAATTGCTGACACCGCGTAACGTGTCGAAGACGACACCGGCACCGTGGTTCCCATCATTATGTGAGAACGGCTCACTTCTTGGTCGATCGCCGACATAGCTAGGTTATTGTTAGTAATAAGTACTTTTACATTGTAACTTTTATTTAGTTTATATTAAATTTAATTCAAACATAATTGGATTTTTTTTGGAACCCCTGTGGCCAGGGTTCGTAAGTGGGTAAGCCTTAATTATAAACAGACATTCATAAACAGATAGACAAGAGTCCATAATTAAGGGCTCTAAATATAACCTTTGGTTTCTAAATATCTTAAATATATTAATCGTTTTTTTAGAAACAGATAAAGTTAGCCTACGTTCGTTCAGAGACAGATAATACTTGAAATAAAATATTTGTTTAATTAATTAATTAAACTTCATATCAAAGTTGATTTCTCCTTGTGAGGGAGCAAATATGCTAGAATAAAAAGTCTGCATGTTGATCTTTTTTTCTATATAAATTTATTTTTCTAATTGAAAGTGTCATGTCTGTGACTGCGGCAAAACGATTTTTCAGATCTTCAAGAAAAATATAATAATGAAAATACAAGTTTTATTTAAACTGTATTTACAGTCCTGCAAACTTATCTGACCCGGTGGCAGCGTCGCTGTTATCGCATTTAGTGTTGCTAGTAAATATTTTTTGCAATAAAGTGGGTAAAAATAATATGCACATTGTAACGTAAATGTTACTTCACTAAAAAGCAAACAAATACTGTCATTACTAATCTTTATATTTTGATACAATAATTATGATCATTTACATAAAATGTATGCTAAGTGTTCTCTAACGTAGATACTCCAGGTATTATTATGTAACCGGAATGGTTTAATTCAGAAGTCATTTCATCATCTTCATTATCGGAATCACTGCTTTCACTTTCACTACCTAAATGAATGATGAAAGGCTCGTCTAAGTATCCATACGTTTTTGATACACATTTTCAATATTTTTGTACATTATTGCAATTCTTTTGCCATTCATTGACTTTTATTTTATCAAAAGCTTCTGCAATGAATGATAGGATTTCAGAATTCTATCTACCATGCTCTTTTTCTTTCACAAGTTTTCTTACACATCACTCCCGGACACCTACAAAGGAAACAGCAAAAATTAAATAAATAATAAATATTTTAAAAGATATATTTGAATTTAAAGTGCGAGGGGGAGTTTCGTATTTTTTCAGAAGCTGACAACACTAACCTGTAGCAGCAGCTACGCGTTCATACAAGTTATTGAAGTGTATAATTGGTGCCTGAAGGCGTTTTTCTTCCATAATATAATTCAATACTTGTAATATTACGTTCCTCGCATCACTGTTTAAAGCTTTCGGCATTTTGCATAATTAAAAACCACAAAAAGAAAAATAAATACCCGCAACAAACAATCAATGGCAGGAATGTCATGGATTGACATTTCAAACTGGCGCATGGCGTCGTTAGTTCTACTTTTGGCCACCGGGCCAGAAAAGTTTGTAGCACTATATCTTTATACAATTAACTGCGCTGACACCTACTAATCTAGTCAGTTCTGTAAAAAGTTCTAATCAGTAATTATACATAATAATAAATGTACAAATATCTTCTTAAGCAATAAACTAATTGATTTTTTCAGCATACATTTAACTTTTCACTAAACAATATAAATAATTTAAGCGGATACTTGTGAATATTTCTATAAATATTGATGTACATTTTCAAAAATATAAGCGTAAGGAAAAATTTACGGGAAATTGTATTGTTTTTTTTAGGTAAAAACACTAATCTCAATTTATTTCCAATTTCAACGTAGCAACCCTTCATCTGTCAATGTGCGTGTCATCAAGTTGTAATTACACGTCGTACGTACCTACGTATTTTTATTACTAAACATAATATCAAAAGTGCAACGTTGGCATTTTTTTTTATTATTTACGTATTAACTGATTCATTAATAATTATGTCATCTACTGAAGAAACTTCCCAACTCAAGGCTGGACATCCTCCGGCAGGTAACGTATCAGCGACCTTTGTTTACGTATGAACCGTAGAAAATAAGTTTTTTTTATAATGTGTACAGACCATGCCATATGCATGCATGAGGGAATTAAAAAAAAAAGATAACCATAACTAAATACCAATATGTATGTAGTACTAGTAGAAGTACTTTGTTGTAAAAACTTATAAATTACTGGTAATTAGTTTAGCAAGACCTTGATAGTGACGCATGTTCGATCTACATGCTAAAGAATTGAATGTTATTAAACAAAGAATATACTTCAAGGTCACAACTTCTTGTTGGACTTTTTTTACGTTGTACAAACTTCTATGTGTTTAAGCTATTTATCAGAGGCATAAAAACTAGAAGTGTACCCATAATGCCTGGTTAGATTTTCATAAGACAGATGTAGTCAAGATTCTTCATTTTTAAGAGCTACTGATCATATGGGCAGTATTTCCTAGTATCAGAGTTGTTCAAGGCACCCAGTATACCTCTGACATGGCTTAACAACTGTTGTTTAAGACTATAACCGGGACCATCAGCTTAATGTACCCTCCGAAGCATGGTTATTAAACTACTTTAGTGGTCACCCATCTATGGACTGACTGAGCCTTGTTGCTTAACCTCACCGATCACTTACTTATGGACCGGAGAGAGCTTCTAGCTATGAGTGTGAGATGAAAAATTAGAAATTAGTTGAACCATAAGTCTTTAAATTTAATGTTTTTGCAATGTTATGCATATACCATATTTGATACTGTGGATAATAAAGTTAGATTACTGACTGGATTTGACCCTATATCATATATAACTGGGTTTAAGCCCCCAATGCTATGTCAGCTACAGTGACTCCTTTTTTTTAACATGTCATATGCAGTTAGCCTTGGAGGCTTTCACTCCTGCACCAAACTTTAGAAGCAAGCGTGGGGTCAAACTGTCTAGAAATATAAATATAATATATGAATCCAGTTGTATAACTGAAATTACTTATTGTATATTTTCTGACACATTCTATGGGGAGGATAGTGCCATATTTCGGTATCACTTAATAATTACACAAAATACTAAGCTATACTGGAAAATTAAATAGATTAATTTTTTAATAGACGGCAACTATTATGTCATAGTCAGATCTAGTTGTGTCAAGTGTTAAAAAGTTAATTAATTGCTTAGTGGTGGGTTTTATGAATCCACCACCTAGCAATTGTTGGACGCCCATCATCACAATCATCATGACAACATGTTCATCACAAACATCCACTGTTAGACGAAAGCATCACCTACAGATCTCCACAATTGCTGATATTGTGTTACCTGCATCCCACAGTTACAATCTAGTTTATCTAAAAGGATATTTCTATTCTTTGACATATAACTAATTCACTATTGCCATGGATTCAGTGTGTGGAAACCAGGTCCATCATGTGTTAGAGGATAGAAAACTCAATAGAATCTGAGCCTTGTGGCTAAGATGTAGGAACCCTTATTACAAAAACTTCCACTATGGAAGTTAGTACTATGGAAACCAGATAATCGATATACAACTTATACTACTTTTTTTTGTAAATACATACTTATATACATAATTACACCCAGACCCAGGACAAACAGACATGTTCATGCACAAAAATATCTGTCCTGGGTGGGAATCAAACCCACAACCTGCAGTGTGAAAAGTTAGAATTTAGAACCTGTTCTTTAGCTTTACCTTTCATTTACTTTTATCATAGGGGTGTAGACATAACTCTGCTACATTTGACAAATGATACCAATCTACATATTGCAGTGAAAGCCGGTGGCATGAGGATCACCCAGCACAAAGTTCCTCATACCAAAGACAGCAAGGAGCCTGCCAATGAAGACCTGACTGGTCTCTCCGGCCCATCGCCAGTGCCTTCAAACCCTGTGTCTATATCTGGTGCGCCAAACCGTGGGAATGCAGACTTTACTCCGGAAGCCGCACAAGTGGCTCACAGTCCGAAGCCTCCCTCACATATCATTAATGCGCCCAAACCACACATTCAACAACCCAGGAAGTAGGCAGTCAACATAATATTGGAACAAAGTTATTGAGGTTAAGGACTAAATTTAACAGAAAATAAACAAGATAAAAACAATTTCCATAATTTTATTGGTATTTGTCTATTTCAAAGTAAATAGTGATATATATGTCCATCTGCTGTGCTGCTGTCATGTCTGCTGTGTGATGACGGCGACAAATATCGGAATCAGAATATCATCACCCCATCTCATCCCGTGGGGGGCGTAGAAGTCGACCCGAGGGAATATCTACCAGAGGATGGGCAGCAGCTTCCTTCTGATTACTATGACCATCTTACTGCGATCGCCAACCCGTCTGCCAAGCGTGGCGATTATGGCATATCCCCCCAAGACGATTCTTGAGGGAGGCTTGTCCAGCAGTGGACTTATTTAGCTGTAATGATGATGTCCATATTTTAAATAAACCCAAATAGTGAACCAGTTTTGTTTATTTGAACACAAATTATAGATTTTTCTGTTAATTTTATCTGTCCACCTTGATAACTTGCATATCAAAAATAATTTATTTACATTAGGTATCAAGTGTGATTTAATATGTTTTTATAAGATAAACCACCATTTTATAGATAAGTTGTGTAATTGTAAAGTGTCGTAGCCTTCTTAATATCGTATATAAAAGTAATGAAGTATCAGAAATGGGGTCAATATATTTAAAGCGCAAAATTGGTACATTTTTCTTTACCAGTTCATAAAATTACATAAATAACTGCGCTGATTGCTATTCTTTACTTTATTATAACTAAATAAGGTAGAAAGTTGGTTAACAGTGAACTATATTACGTAAGTTCAGTTGTTCAAATAAATCACTTTCAGATAAATGAACTCTCAATGGGACTTCATTTAGGCTGGAGTATTCAAATACCTTGTGTAAATAAATTTAAGAGAACACATGTTTTAAACTTTGAGATTGTTTGATATTATTGTTTGGTTAGTAAATTCTGGTTAGCTACATTTTCAAATATTTTCTATTTTGATTCAAACAACTGATCGATATTCACTAACTTAGTTATAATATATAATATTGAATTGGTGTTCTTCTTCAACCTGATATCGTCCACGGCTGGGCATAAGTATGTTTTCTGTAGTCACCACACTTGGCTTATGAGTTGATGACCACAGTCAGGTGGTAACTAGCGCCAGGTATCGTGGCTGGTCGACTATATGCTTTATCCCTTTAATCTATATACATGTTACTTGTAAAACACCAACAACCTCGCAGGGCTAGGTTGCTAACATCATAAGCAACAAATTTTGTTCTACTGGTCGGACATATCTCAATACATGAAAAAAATATATTAAAAAGATGTTGTTGTGCTGTCCTGACATTGGTAGGTCTATGTTTCATTCTTAACGACGAAGACGCTCGGCTCGCCGACGACTGACTGCACGTAGAGTTACAAACATTCAAGTGTGGGAAATTAAATTAATACTTATTGTTGTACGAAAATAAAATCTAACAAATTATCAAAAGTTGTAGTACAAAAGTTGTTGCTTATAGTGTTAACTGTCTTTTCCTACGAGGTTGTTGGTGTTTTACAAATATTATATATGGCTCTTAATATTAAATATAACAAAGTTTTAAAACATGCATCTAGCCTAGTGATCAGATTGATATAACAATAATATTAATTTGTTTTATGAATATGTCAGCATTGCAGACTCCCATGAATGTGTTAAGTCTTGCTAGGTACATACTTAAATAGTGTTTAAAATGGAAGCTGGCATTCTTTTATCTATATATAACAAACTATTTTTTTTTAAATATATGAAATAAGGCATTTATAAGCCAAATATGGCTGGGAAAATTGGAATACCATTGTATAGACAAAGTAATAAAACTATTTGATAATGCGAAGAAAGATTTACATGTCTATTCTAAAATGTCTTAGGATTTAACTGAAGCTTAAATATGCAATAAAAATATTAATAAGTTACAAATGTTTTGTAAAATTGGTGTTACTATCTTTGGCAATAAATAATTATAGCAACTGGACATATTCCAGCTTTAAAAATACAAAATTCGTACACCAACATTTTTTTGACAGCAGAGTAACTTTGTCTATGCGCAAAATTCATGCATACCATAAACAAACAGTGTTAGACAAATAAGGAGTACCATCTACGAATGAAGTTAAACTTAAGACCATCAGTTCGCAATAAGGCAACCAACCTTTTTGGCCCAACAATATGGGTCATCTAATTGGCATGTTCTTTTTTCAAACTGATTTACTATAAACTGTTAAGTGTCGTGAGGAAATTGTGTACCGAGAGTATCGTACGTTCTATGTATATGTTTGTGTATGTGCACTTAATTTGAAGTTATTTTATTATGTTTTAACCATTTGAGCGCCACAGTCTTCGCGAGAAGCATTCATACAGACTACTACTATAATTCGTAACACATTTATAGTTTGGCGCTCGAGGATGCATCGCATTCCACCACCACTTGTCGCTTAAACGGTTAAGGAATTACTAGATTATATTAGAGAAGGTTAGATACTGATATGTGCTCCTCCCGACTATGTATGAATTTGACTGACTCACATTATAAACATAACTTTTTAACGGTAAAAGATGGTAGAGGGTGATGATATTCTCGTATTCGCTGCCGTCACCACACAGTAAATTCCACTTGCTCGTTCATAAATGTTAATTAAAAGTGAATATAACGTTAAAAATAACTCTACTCCTACTGACTTGTTTCAGCAAAAAAGCCAGCCTAGATTCATAATTTTAGTTAAGGCCACTTCTCAGTAGATGGCCTTGTATAATTTGTTGCTTAGACCAGTCTTAAATAAATAAAAAGAAATTAAATCACTTAAAAAAATTAAAAGCCGCTATCTGTATGGGGCACATTAACGGCATTGCCGAGAACACCTAGATATCCTCCATAGTGCAAGAACCAGGGCTGCGTCACAGTATAAATATGGACAGTAAGGTAACTAAGCTTAGTTGATGAAATAATTAACTAGGCTCTATTGAAGCTGTAGGGTTGTAACGTTTAATGCTTTAGATACCTATTATTATTTTTTATTGAAACATATTTGTTTTATAAATCAGCAGGACGGTTAAAATACGAAAGCTCCCGTTTTGTTCAAGCCGAGTTCAAACAGCCGTATACTACGCACGTAGATGTAAAAAGATTGCGGAGTTAAAACTTATACGCGGCCACTCTTTTTGACGCGGTACTCAATACTGACAGCACCGCGACAACCGCTCAGGGGTCTTGCGCATGCGCATGTTTGCGTGAATGTGCCGTTTCGCCCACATCAGGTAGTTTTCGTACTGTCTATTTTTATACTGAGGCTGCGTGTCCCTTTCTTCATCTAAGAGAATACTAACAAGATTTTATATAAGCGTATAAATGAGACTAAGTCTAAGCAGTTATGATTATTTATTAAGTATTCGTGTGGAGAATAATAATTATAATATAGTTATTTGCGTGTAGTTAATTCTGTACACAGATGTGCAGCGTTGTATTAATAATAATCGAAAAAAAAAAACATAAAATTTTGTAATTCAAGTCCTTTAACTTGGTTTTGGCTTTAAAATGCACAATTATCAATTGGAAAGCCAATTGAAAGGTAATAACAGCCACGTAATTAACAAAATACTTTCTACCTAATTAGTTACTATATAAGATTAAAAATGGATCTTGTTGATTTGTATTTTGTTATTACTTTTTTGATTGGCGCTTCAATTGTCCTATTTTTTTAAGCCAGCTCGCGCGTTTTGTATTCTGCAATGAATTCCATTTTATAGACTGTTTTTATTTTTGATCTCTAAAGTGAGTTTTGTCCAAAAAGTTCAAATAATAGTAAATAAAAAGTAAAAGTCTTGGCGTCGAAAAAATACAGGGAATTAAATTATTTTATTTTACGTATTGGTTTGAAAAGTAACATTATTTATGTTATTCTTTTATATAGCGTTTTTATTTTTAAAAGTTGGTTGGTGTTTATTTCTTTTAACAAAATTATTTACACTTCATATTTTTGGTGCTAAACCATTAATAATAAAATGAAAAATTGCATTTTTTTCACATTCCTAAGTTTACTTTGTATTACAATTATAAAAAATGTAAAAAAAAACATTAACTATAGTTGTGTTCTTCCTATTTTACTTGGTCTAAATGTTGAAGCATTAAAAACCATATTTTTAAGTAATGTTTCTTTTTTATTTTAATAGATTTTAAATAAACTTTAATTAACGAGTTGTTGTTTTACTTTAATTTTATAGTTTATAAATACGGAAATAAGTAAAAAAGATACTACTAATACTTCATTGCGAGACAGAGAGACTGCGATTGGTTAAATCGTCTTACCCAAATTAAGAAGGTACAGACGCCAGCAAATCAAATTTCCCCAATTGAAAGTGAACCTTATGCTTAAGTGATAAAGTTGAACATCTATAAAATAAATTTGACAGATTGGGGAAGCTGGATATGCTGGCAAATGCTTGCTTTTCACGCCGGAGGTCGTGGGTTCGATTCCCACCCAGAACAGATATTTGTGTGCATGTTTGTTTGTCCTGAGTCTGGGTGTAATTATCTATGTAAGTATGTATTTACAAAAGAAAACAAGTACAGCAGGGCCTCGATGATCCGAACACCGAAAATGTATACCCTGTTCGGATTATAGTATGTTAAAATTTTGAAAGGGATTTTTCGAAATAAAACAAAAATTATTTACATTGAATTGAAGTATGTATGTTAGATACAATGCTATTAATCAAACTTTTTTAAAGAATTCCAATATAGTGCTCTGACGAGTAGTATTTAGTGACATAAAAAAATGCTTTATCCCGTAATTTACGTAACAGCATTTTTTCCGGAATAGAAATGTCGACTTCATCTGCCCATTCCAAACAAGTATTTAAGCAAGACACAGCTTGAGTATGTGGGATCCTTGCAGCTGATTCCGATGTCTCCAATTCTTCTTCGTTTTCCTTGTCTTGCTTATCTGTTACTTGTCTTATTATGTCTTCATCAGTCAAGGGCTCCTGACAATCAATGTCATCATTGCTAACCAAGAAATTATTGACATCTGCTTCAGACAATCCTCTGTTCTGGAAAATACTCAACGGTAAGTCATCTTCAGGATCAAAATCTTCCACATCTTGGCCAGCCATTCCCTCTGATTCTAAAAGCAGGGGCCACAGAGGCTTCCATTATCATTCATCATATCATTCCATTATCTTCTTTTTAATTAGATTTGGTGACAATTGCTCCCAAGATTGAGCTAGTGAAAACACTGCATCTTTCTTTCTTTTGTTGCAAATGCACGTGGCCTTTGTGCTTTGCCTACAACCAGCAAGGGCAGTTTGTGCGTTCCGGTTACGTTCGCGCAAGGCATAAATGTGATCCTCTCCTTCGACACTTTGGAACCTGGGGCCCTAATTTCTGATGCCGACGCCAATGTTTTATCTGGTATCTATCTCCAGTACAGGCCTGACTCATCAGCATTATAGATTTGGTCTGCAGACAGACCCTGTTCCCTTATTACATCCGTGAATTTGTCCAGGAATGGCTTTACAGATGCTTCATTATTCGACAATTTTTTTCCACTTACCTTAAGTTGGCGTATACCATGTCTTTTCTTAAAATGATCTAATTCCAAGTCGTTCATGGAAAAACTTAGCCTTCTGCATCAGTATATCACCAGACAAAGGGACGTTCTTTCTTCGCTGCTATATGAACCACATAAATAAAGCATCATCTCGTTTTCCTAGCACCTGGACCCTTTTCTGTGTTTATTACAAATGATCGTATTTTTTCCTACTTGTGTTTGTTATCTGTAATTGTGGCTTTTCCAACGTTATACTGCTGTGCTAGAATTGATGACTAGATGCTTTCTTTAATCTTGTCCAAAATCTCGCACTTTTGTCCAATTGTTAGCGTCACGTCTTTTTTTTTCTTCGATGTTGAGGCCATGATGCAAATTTGAGACGTCAACACAATAAAATGGCGGAAAGGCGCGCGGGCGGACGAAAAAGCGATACGTGTGTTATCTAAAACGCACTGCGTGGCACAGTGCCACGCAGTGCGTCTGTCCCGCAGTGCCACTGGCACTGCGAGACTGCAGGGGTAAGGGGGGTCGTTCGGATTATAGAGGCGTTCGGACGAGCTGGGGTACGGATTATCAAGGCCGTGCTGTATATCAGTTATTTGGTTTCCATAGTACAAGCTCAGCTTAGTTTGGGATCAGTTGGCCGTGTGTAAATAATGTCCCAGGATATATTGTTATTATTAACTGTCCACATAATTTTTTTTTCTGCGTTGACGCCAAAACTAACTTTTAGTAAATAACAAGCAACATACTGCCGGCCATGTTTTCCTTTAGCTTCGATTGGGGAATACTTAACGTTTCTGTATTTAATTATTATTGACGTGTATTGACGGACCTGTTGACGTGGTTGGCAAATGCTTGCTTTACATGCCGGAAGGTCGTGGGGTCGATTCCCACCCAGGACAGATATTTGTGTGCTTGAGCACGTCTGTTTGTCTCGAGTCTGGGTGTAATTATCTATATAAGTATGTATTTACTAAAGAAAAGTAAGTAGTACCTATATGTAGTAGGTATATCAGTTATCTGGTTTCCATAGTACAAGCTCTGCTTAGTTTGGGATCGGATGGCCGTGTGTGAATAAAATGCCAGGATATATATTTATTGATGTCGGTACTTTACTTCTGTAGTTAGATTTCTTTTTATTCCGATATTAAATATACTGACTGTATTAAATGTACCTAAACAAATTAGATTACACTAGCCTGCGGGTATGCACCGAAGAAGTAATTGTGTAGAAGCGAATTTTTTTTGGGTTGGTTGGTGGACTTCTGTCAAGGAGAGGTCAACTGTAAGAATAATGCCGATTAGGTACCGGTTTCATACGGGTTACGAGGCCAGTTGGTAGTTACTCGTTTAATACCGGCCGCAACACGAATAAGCGCGAGGAAGAGGGAGAACTTCATAATATGCCCCCGATTGTAGGTACCTATGTACTGAATAGTGGCGAATATACCTAATGTTAATATCAAAAGACTTGCTTGATCATGGCGAGTGAGACAGCTCTTCTGTGGTGGCGACCGGAGAATGGGGTAAGAAATTGCGTAATTTCCACTCCATTTTGCGTTCGGGTTACGGTTCTATTGTGCTTTCTCACTTTGAGCTTAAACGCGGTAATTTGAACCATGGCCGTCACTGGGACCGGGACCGGGCGCAGTTCGTAGATTAGCTACTATTGGTAGGAATACTAGGTAAAGAATGAAACAAAATAGTATGAACATTTCTTTATTTAGGTATCATAAGTATATAAATCCAAAACAGATAATAAATAGTTTACCATAGTGTAAAGTATAACAATTAAAATAAAATAAGAGGGAACCATAGACATAACAAACAGGTAGGAAACCTTATAATAAATATCATTTAACAAAAATAGTTTGGAGTTTAATCTACCCATAAAATTAAATATCGCGTCAAGGTTTAGAATACAAGGTGCTATTTTTAAAAACCTAGAACCGATTGCAAGTTTTAATCAAGTATGCCAAATCCATTGTCATCAACTAAATTTATATGGGCACATTCTGGAAGCTTCATTATCGAATAAATTATTGTAATCGGATCACGAACCACGGAGAAATAGCGTAACATACATACAAAAAATATACATATAGGTACAGCTGAATTGATAACATCCTTTTTTTAAATAATCGGCAAAATATACTTGTACAGAGCTATTTGTAAAACACCAACAACCTAGCAGGACTAGATTGCTAACATCATTAGCAACAACTTTTGTTCTACGAGTTAGGCAATAACTTAATAAATTAAAATAATATCTAAAATAAATATATAATAAATGTTTGTACTGTCGTAACGTTTGTAGGTCTATGTTTCTTTCATAAGCTAAGCTCGCGGGCGTGTGCACGTCTTTACGATACTCGTAGAGTTATAAACATCCAAGCGGGAAATTAAATGAATACCTACTTATTTTTTATGGAAATAAAATCTAACACTATCAAATAAGTTGTAGAACAAAAGTTGTTGCTTATAGTCTTAACTACCTAATACTGCGAGGTTGTTGGTGTTTTAGACAAGATTCTATAAAAACGTGCAGTCACGTTAAGGACAGGAAGGAACTATTATTATGTACGGGAAAACAGGTTAAAAGACTATTACTCTGCCTGCTCTGACTATTGGTCACATAACTCACATATAATATTAATGAAATATCAATACGATTTTCATTTTAAGTTTGCACGTAACATATCAAATAAAGTACCTACTCAAAAAGTATTAAACATGTGAATAACTAAACACTTTTTCACGGCTTCTTACTTCCAGAGTTACGTTTCAGCAACGTCGTGTTAAATAACTGGAAAAATAATTTTAATGTTAGTGTAAAATTTCCGTTCTTCCAAAAACCTACATCCGTTTGTTATTATAACGAACGCATGGCTGATATTTATGGCCTAAATGACGAATGTGAACTGGTATCTATGATAGTTTTGTTATCAATAAGAGGCTTATCTGGTCGATAACGATGTTACTTCCATGCCTATGCAGTTATTAAATTCTTATCGGTCACTAACTGACCCACCACTGCACCTCTCACCCAGATTCAACAGCCACTAGCCCAAGTCCCAAAGGTGCTGGGATAGCAGTAAGAGAAGTATCCTCTACTGCCGCCACGTCTAAGCAGCTGCGGGAAGACAGCGATCTGTTTGTGGCAAAGTCGCTGTGCCGAACTGACAGGAGTCGGCAATTCGGGGGGCTAGAACTAGAACCCTCTCAGGGCACGTGTCCCAACCACCTGGGACATGGCGCAAAAGATGCAGAGCGTAGCAGCATACCCGCGTTTTTGGGGCTACCCCCATCTGGCGCCAGAAGAAGTTCACTGCAGGACATGCGGGTGGCATGCGCCCTGCCTTATCAAAAAAAAGATAGGTTCAACAGCTACTGTGGAAACTGGCTTAGAAAAGTTGCAGTGGTACGTAAGTTAGTGATAATACAATGAAATTACACTGAGTTTAAACTACCTTGGATCTCGAGATAAATTTAATCAGAAAGAAACAAAGAGTAAGCAAAAAGTAGTTCCACTTCGGTCGCAAAGTGGGAGAGCAGAGAGAAGCGCATTATGTATGATATAATGAGGTAAGAGCCTCATTCATAAAACGAGAGAATTGCAACTAGCGAAGTTATCTACACAATCAGGTATATTTTCTTCTGTCAAGTGCCCTTAAAATGCACGGGAAAAAGCCCTTGCTTCATCCGAAGCTTGTTGGCAGGCAATTGGAAATATTTTATTCCAATACTAGGTAGGTATTGGAATAAAATATTTCCAATTGCCTGCCAACAAGCTTCGGATGAAGCAAGGGCTTTTTCCCGTGTAACTGTTATCAAACATGGAATATGTGTTTTATCTTCTATCGATGCCTAAAATTCCTTCCCTTGAGTGATTTGATAATTGATTTATTGTGTTGTCATAGTACTCTCACAGGAAAATGGTTTTGGCCGACGATATAAGTTTTCCATCAACTGCTAGGATATACGCTTACCTCTTCCTCGGAGTTTTGACCACTCGAAGTCCTGGGGACATTATTTACGATTGCTTCTTTGCGTGCTTCTGAAATAAATACTTTGTTAGAGTTACTGATCTGCCTGACACAAGTTTTAAAACACATATTAAACGTGTAC
Source organism: Pseudoips prasinana (assembly GCA_951640165.1). Lineage (NCBI taxonomy): Eukaryota > Metazoa > Arthropoda > Insecta > Lepidoptera > Nolidae > Pseudoips > Pseudoips prasinana. The sequence continues at coordinate 17,187,169 of OX621254.1, forward strand.
TTATGGCTAGGGGTTATTACACCACTAAAGAGTACATCGATGACAAAGACGTCTGGCTCTCACTTCCTACCTGCACATTGCTCGCTGGAGATCTTGTAGCCATATAGACATGACTGATCTGCTGTGTTACGTGAACTATCTGTAAATGATTGCTATCATATACTTAATTTAAAATTATTGACTCTGTCTCAAAATGAATAATGTTATTGTTTCGAAGTTTTTCTTTTGTATACCTAAATATAATCTAAAATAATAAGCATTCAGACAACCGATCTAGCATATATTGTGTTTGCCTACTAAATAATTACTCTAATTGGACCAAATCCCGTGTTCATGCCCGCTTGAGTATGTTTCGCCGGACCGTCTCAACTGGGTCGTGTTGAAACCGGTAGTAGATGAACCCACTGAGTTTGTTTCGCTGGGTCTTCTCAGTTGGGGCGCATTGGATCCGGTGGTAGCATTTAAGCGCGACCGTCGTTATTAACACAAGGTCCGTCATAATAATAATACCTTTAATATAGGCAGAACCATTGACAATATGTAGTAAAAATATTAGACTTAAACTAGATAATTAAACATAATCTCTTGACAATAACTTGATACGAGCTAGCTAAATATCATTTCTGTAATAAAATAAATTTTATAAATGTTTTCATACAAGATGTACCTAAATATCTATGTTACTAGAAATAATATCTAATGTATACAACTATATTACTACAAACATGTTCTGACTATTTACAAGCGCTTTTTTAAAGTCTACGTGAATAAAAACCTTTTTTATTTTATATTTATTTTATTTTATTTTACAGTCTAAAGTTAAGTGAATTATAAACAATGATCGTATAAAGATTCAATCCATTCAGAGTCTTAACGTCATTTGCATTGCGATTTCTACTTCCTTGCCTAATTTATTTGCTTTGGATACTAGCCGATTGACAGATGTCGCTGGAGTACTTCTTCAAGACTGTGTGCCAAAACCAAAGGAAATGAGAAGATATAAGGAAGCGACGAAAAAGTCTTACCTTGTGACTTCTTGGCCTCCAATTTTTCCGGCTGTAACAAAATCATTGTAACTTAACTAAAGCATGGGCGGCAAATTTATCGTAAGATATTTGTACTTTTCTGGACTGATCATGTAGGTATAGTCGGCAACAGCACAGTCTACGTAATATATGGTGGCTTTAAGTTCAAAATCACCAACTTTTTTTTATATATATGTCTCAATCGAGTCATCCTTAGAACGCTAGCGCCATCTGTCAGCGCTCTGCAAGTCATGCTCAGAACGCCAGTGCCATCTTTCGACACTCGACGGAGTCAATGATCACCGGCTGTGTGGCGGGCTCGACACTTTTGGGGCAGCAGCCGGCCAGTGCGGTTGAATATTGATACCGACGCGCGTTCCTAGCTATAGCCGTGTATATCTGTACCTATATAGTATCTCATGTTTCGTTGTGTTTGATTTATTATGTCAAAGTGTATAACCTAAATATATTTACAAAGTGAACTATTACTTTCATTTTAATCGTACAAAGTAAACACGCCCACTACAATACGACGACATATATAATAGCTATGCAAACCAGCAAGCGGGTCACCTGATGGTAAGTAATCACCGCCACCAGTGGACACCTGCAACTTGCTGTAGCCGTAACGTGTTTAACCGATTTTATAAAATCCAGGATTCAAATAACGGGGCGGGCGAAAAAAGGTATTGAGGATTTTCTGGCATAAAAACCCAGTAGATAGTAGCGTAGCGTCTGAAGTTGGCAGTTTTAGACACCCGTGTCTTAAATTGCACATAAATTTTTCGGTCATTCGCCTGAGTTTCGCCAGGTCATTTTGGACAGGATTTTGAGTGTGAAGATATCGAGAGTGAATCTGTTTTTACAAACAGATTCACTCTCGATATCACGTAGGCAGCTAAGACTGTGCCTATACTAGCCTGTATCTGTACTATTGGACATTTTGTTTAAGCTGTACTTGTAGCTTCGATTCTGAAGAGGGAAGTGCGTGGACTGACGATGTTAATAATTTAAAATTATTTACCAAATCGGGATAACTCGGTTTAAAGAATTTCGGTATTTCTTTGTCGCTTACTCCCATTACCAATTGCGACGATGCTGAAATTTTAAAAACAGCTATTTAATGTATTTTTATAAAAAAATACTGAATAAGTCTTTGTAAAATTGTATATGTTTTAAATAAAGTCAAATAAATTGCCCCTATAATGTTTAACCTTTCAATTTAGAGCAAAGATGACTTAATTTGCATCAAAATCCGTGATTAATAAATACTAACAAGTGTTCCCCCAGACAGATTCCCGGTAGTTGACGCGCTTGTGGCGCCGGCGCTTGCGCGTGCGCCGCGCCGCATGCGACGTGGCCGACCAGCGCCGCATCACGCGGTGGTACAGGCAGCGAGACGACACGTTCGATACCTGCGCGGAGCATGTGTTACTAGTTAACCATTGATGCTGAGACCCTATACACTATTACACGGTTTATTCAACTCTACTTCATCAACCAATGGCACAGTTATCCCATTGGTGTAGTTATTTCCTTGTTCATTGCCTCGTTGGTCTAGCGGTAGCGTGTTCAACTGCAGATAATGAGGTCCTGGGTGATTTTGGGGTATTTCCAAAATTTCTCAGTATCATCCCGAAGTCAGTAAGTTGGTGGTATTACACCCCCGTGCCTCGGAGAGCACGTAAAGCCGTCGGTCCTGTACCTGAACTCTTTCCGGTCGTGTCGCTAGTCGTCCCATCGGATCATATATGATGGAATAGAAAGTGCCCCTGTGGTTGCGCACACACTTGTGCACTATAATATGCCCTGCGCAATTGGATAGTCTCCATTGACACTGGCCGCCGTGGCCGAAATTCGGTCGGGAGGACATCAGTTCTCTACCGCACCTCGTCTAGTATCCCAGTTACCGCTGGAGCAGTAAGCACATAGGTGTATGTGCGTGTTATTACACGCTCACACAGTTGTGTACTAATCACAATGAAGTCTGACCAGCTCGCACTGCAGGTCATCCACTTCATCTTGCATGATGTCTACGTCATCTGTATCCTTGGCGGGGACAATCAGCAACTTTGTTTCTGGACAGCTGTTGGAGACAATCAGTTGTGAAGACTTAGGGAAGAGAAGGCGGTGGGCTGTCCTGAAACCAAAAGATAACGGCATCACGCATCTCTTCTTTAGGCTGCTTTTCCACCAGAGATGTGCTATGCAACGTTTCTATGGATGCGTTTGATATCCACCAATCATATTGTTTGGTGTACATAGCTTAGCACTGGTGGAAACGGATTTAACTAAGATTTGTTTTTTATATGGAAGGATGCGTTCTATGGATTTGTGCTATGGATGGGTGCTATGAATTTGTGCTATGGATCCCTGTTATGGGTCGACGCGAGTGGTGTAGTTATGTGCAGAGCAGAGGACCTGATCCAGGGACCGACAGTGTAACGTGTTTACGAAGCAAGGAGACGCTCAGAAATTGAATTCGTTTAGCGGTCACCCATTTATAGACTGACCGAGTGCTTAACTTCGCCGGCATTTAAGGACCGGTGAGTTCAAATGTCCCCTTACACATAACTAAAAGGAGGGGAAGGCACCTGCATTTCGCTGGTTGGGGGGATTTGGTGAATTGATGACAAAAATGCCCTTAATACTGGCATATCCCCACACACAATCTGTGGGGAATTTCATGCATTGTTGAATTCTTATTCAAGTCATATAGCAGGAAATGTGATGCCTTTTCAGTTTGTAGATTGATTTTTATTTATGTATCTTTCCTTAACATCTGTCATTACAGGTCTTGTTCTAATGCGATAGTGTTGGTATTACAATAATAAAAAATACGAAATCTCTCAAATTACAAGAGAGTAAATCCACTTTTTTGAATATAATAATATGATTCTTAAATCTCAGATTGTAATAAATTATGTACTTGGCTATTATTGTCGGAATTAGACGTCAAGAGACAATCATACATTATTTATCGATACAAATCCACATGTATTCGTTACTTCTTCTTATGTTATACATATTTCACAAAAAATCTCCTAACTAATTATACTTTTGCAAATGCCTTTTGTTCAATATCTATTTGACATAGTATACCTGGGTATATAGCAAGGGGGTTGAAAAACCTCTCTCGTGGCCATATCCTGGCATATACCGTCCAGCAACACAATATCTTCCATTAATTCGTTCACTGCGAATATCTGCAAAAAGTTTATACTTAGTGAAAAAAAATATTTCCGATTATTAGGCCTATTTTTAAAAAGAACTAGCGGCCCGGTACGTGCTTCGCTACGTATAAGGCATAGTAATAAAAAAAATAATTATTAAGTTCATTTATTCAAACATAAAAATATTTGAAATTGCTAAAAGATGTTGATTTTACACTTTTTCTAGACTTTTTTTAAATTTTCTTCTTTAACCTTCCCTGGACTTCCACAAATAATTCAAGACCAAAATTACAACTAAAAGTGGCATTGATTTTTATATATATAGATGATGCGTTTTCAGGCCCTCGCTTCAACCCGCAGATGTCTCGCTCTTAAAGGATATGGAAATTACAAAAATATCAAGACTATTTTTCTTTTTTCTACTTCTTGTAGTAATTATAATTAATATGAAAATGGAAACACGTTTTGGATATTTATCCATTATCAAGGGAGGTAGGGCACAGCATTGATTCGCTCAAAGAGCAGCCCGACTGGGGAAGTACCTCCTTACCTTAAAGAAGACATTACTTAATAATAACATTAATAACTTAATGTTTTGTTTCTGCGTGTGAGTAAGGTCGACAGAGCTCATTGGGGTGGGGGAATGGTCAGCAACACTGGTTTGCCGACTCTTATAAATGCCGGCAACGCACCCGTGACCCCTCTGGTGTTGCGAGCGTCCATGGGCGGCGGTGATCACTTACCGTCACTCATACATAAAAAGAAATTGTGTCGCTGGATGCGAAGCACTTATTTGGAAAGTATAACCAAGAGAGCAACAAACCGTGTGAGTGACTCATCATCGCTTCCCGAAGAGCTCTAAAATAAAAAATAAAATAAAATAAAAAATTAATCACGTAGACTTAAAAATCGCTTGTAAGTAGTCAGAACATGTTTGTAGTAATATAATTAAGTAAGTTTACATAATTATTACTAGTTAATGGTGACTTTATTACATGTATCAATGGGACATGATATGTGGGACCGGCCGCTCTGTGAATTAATGCGTAATAATCTAATCAATACATGCCCTAAGCCCGCAGAGCGTCTACTGGTTGTGGGTGAATGGGAATCGGGACTCTGGCTACAGGCAGTGTCGTCGTCCAATATCTCTTCGTTTGGGCATCCCATGCGTTGCTCCGCATCGTTGTCGGTGTGGAGTATCAGTTGATCATTTAGGACACCATGGTCTGTCATGCTGTAGGGGTGCAGGTGGATTCCCACGTCACAGTAGCATTAATGACATGTCATTATCCGTAGGGCTCTCTCCACCGCCGGCGTCCCAGCTGTGCTAGAACGCGCGACGCTGGAAAGAGACCGGACGGTATCTCTTTGTTGCCATGGAAGATGGGTAGGTCACTGGTGTGGGACACAAGCTGCCTCGACATCCTTGCGCCTTCCAATCGTCCCTATACGTCTGAGTCTACAGGTACTGCTGCTGCATCGGCCCTCAAGCGGCGCAAATACACTAACCTCGTCGGAGGTTATGTATTTGAGCCGTTTGGGGTCGAAACGCTTAGCCCATGGGGTCCAAATGCGCGCACCCTATTTCGGGATATTGCAAAATTGATCATTGACACTTCACGTGACCAGAAGGCTGGCCTTTATTTTGGTCAAAGAATCAGTATTTCCATACAACGCGAACGTGGCAATGCTGCCAGCCTACTGGGTACAGACGCCAGCACATCAAGCTACCCCTATCTGTCAAATTTCTTTTATAGATTTTCAACTTTATCACAAAGGTTTAAGGTTCACTTTCAATTGGCGAAATTTGACAGTTAGGGGTAGCTTGATGTGCTGGCGTCTGTACGTTCCCCGACGACGATGAGGATTTTTTTCACGCTGTTTAGATTTAGTTTATTTTTATCTATGTAGGTTTAATGTAGTTTTTAATTTTTACTTATATAGTAATAGCTAATATATCTTTAGGAACTATTAATTATTGTAATGTTATTTATAAATAATAATGATTAATTAGAAACTGCATTTGTGGTTATAAGCATAAATTCTCGTTAAATAGATAGTTAGGTACACAGATTGCATGAAAACATTTGTAAAGTTTATTTTATAATAGTAATGATATTTAGCTAGCTTGTAGTTATTAAGTTAATGTCAAAGAGATTATGTTTAAGTTTAATAATAGTAATTTATAGTTTTAGCTATATTTTACTACATGTTGTCGAATGGTTCTGTCTATATTAAGTAACGAATTCTATAATTAATGGTATACCGATTTTTAAAACTATTTTGTAGGATGGAAATCCGGGTGTGCTGAGGGAATCCAAAAATTCTACCGGGTAGTGCGTGGCGTCATCTTCTTCCATAACTGTATTTATTGAGCTATATTCTCTACTATTCCCGGACAAATGAGTCAATATTTTGAAATTAATTGTCGCAGCTTGGTCATTGCGGGGCGTCAAAATAGCTCGCTGACATAGCCAAAAACTGGCTTGATTTCCCATGTTTGTAGTATCTCCGTACACAGAAGAAATTAGCTCCTGCTGTGATGTAACGTAAGAACAGAGATTACCAATCAAAATAACCTTTCCATCTTCTTGTAGGGGGTATGTGCCATCGCCTATTTTTAACAATAAATTGGAAAACTCCTGTGCATTTTCGCAGCCTCTGACTGATCGGGTTCCCTCCTATACTTATAACTATCTCTTGAATAGCCAATAAGGACCTGTTGTGACAAATTTCACGTACCCTGTCAGGAATTTCTCCATCAGTATTTAGTTGTACTCTCATAAAATCTTCAGCAAACTTGTCATGGTACTTTTGCCATAACTGTTTAGCATTCGATAACGCACAAAAGGTCAATAAGATGGCAAACAAATGTCGCAAGCGATGTGGACTATCGCTCACGCATGCTTCCGCTAGAGCGTCATCCCAATGCTGATCTCCATCTAATAAATGGCGTGCTCGGCAAGCGGACTGGTATGTGGGATGTTCAATATCATCCACTTTACAGAGCTCAGCAAAAGACGTAGGTCCTCGCACTACATGGACCAGACTGTGGGATGAACTCACATGTGAGCACGCCACGTGAACCTGCCCGCCTTCCTCTAGTCAATTCCAGCTAACTTGAGAGTTTGACTTTGCGATTTGTTGATGGTTATCGCGACACACACTTTTATAGGGAACTACAGTATTTTAAACTGAAAAGGGAGATCATTTGGCACTAACGGAATACGTGACACGAACACTGTTTCTCCCTGGGCGCATCCAGGCATAATAGTAGCCTCTATAACACGATGCAAAGTTTTGACTTGAAGCCTAGTGCCATTGCAAAGTTTAGGTGGCTTCAAATTCCTCAGAACCTTTACAGGTATACCCACACGCAACATACATGCACTATTATACGCCCTTAGGGGTGGAAATTCCTAAAATCCTAAAATACGGATTTTTTATTTTTAACGGTTAGGCCAAATATCAATTTTCATGCTTTTCACTTAACAAATTTATTCAGCACTTGGGTATTAACATACACTTGTACTTGTCAAGTTCACAATGCAGTACATAAACATAGTCGAATACAGTATAAAAAATACAAAAATATAATTAGTCTAAAAAAATAATCTATTATTTTGAAATTTTGTTGTATACAATATTAAAATTAAAGAATTGAAGGCAATGAGCATTTGGCTAGCGCAGAAGGCTCATAACCAGTAGCTTAAATTAAACTATTAATACCCGAGGCCACCCTTTTGGGGTTCGGGCCACAGCTCAGGGGGCCGCTGAAGCAAAATGACAGAATTCTAAGAGAGGGTGTGATCAGTTGCACGGGATCATGGATGACGTGTTATGGGGCCAAAGCGATCCTCGCCGCTGAGGAGCCTACCCTAGCTAACCTGCGGCTTTCTCTAGCTACCTAGGTGGACGACCCGGAGAAGAAAGCCACAAAGAAACTCCGGGCTTGCTTTTTTCGTCTTCTTTTGCTTTTTGTTTTCGTTCTTTTTTTTGAATCATGTATTTTCTTACATTACAACTTACATCTCCTATTTTACGCCCTTATTAAATTATAACAAATCCAACCTTGTATTGTCGAATGGTTCTGTCTATATTAAGGAACGAATTCAATATTATTATTATGGCAGACCTTGAATTTATAAGGACGGTCGCGCTTTAATGTTATCACCGGATTCAATGCGACCCAACTGAGAAGAACCAGCGAAACAAACTCAGTCGATTCATCTATTACCGGTTACAACACGGCCCAGTTGAGACGGTCCGGCGAAACATATTCAAGCGTGCATGAACACGGAATTTGGTCCACTTAAAGTAATTATTTAGTAGGCAAACACAATATCTGTTCGATTGGTTGTCTGAATGCTAGATAGATAGATTTAGATTATATTTAGGAATACAAAAGAAAAACATCGAAACAATAACATTATTCATTTTCAGACAGAATCAATAATTTTCAATTAAATATAGGTATGATAGCAATCATATTACAGACTAGCTCTGCCCGCGACTTCGTCCGCGTGTTAATTAGTTTTTTTTGTTTTTTTTTTTGTTTTTTTTTGTAAAATAAATGCCTTTTTCTAAAATAAAAGTAGCCTAAGTTACTCCTTATTACATCAGCTACCTGCCAATAAAAGTCCCGTCAAAATCGGTCCAGCCGTTTCAGAGATTAGCCGGAACAAACAGACAGACAGACAGACAAAAATTTTAAAAATGTTATTTTGGTGTATGTACATTATATATATACATATACATGTTTTAAAAAACCGTTATTTCAATATTACAAACAGACACTCCAATTTTATTTATTTGTATAGATAGTTCTGTCACTTACACTCTGAAGTCTTTGCAAAAATTTATAATAACTAGCTACTAACTAGCTAACTTTATACCTTAAAAGCCTTGAGGCAAGGCACGAAGGCATGCTCCAGCCTCATGCTCAGCCGTTCACTAGTCCAGCCGTGATAAGCGGGCACATATGGCAACACCATCAACGCCAGTTTGATTCCCACTTCACGCCACATCGCTGCTTCTAACCTGGGATACCGAAAAATCTCATTATTTACTTTATTTTCACTTTGCTTCTTTCAATCTTTATTAAGCGACACGTCCTACTAATATTATAAATGAGAAAGTTTGTGAGTATGGATGTTTGTTACTCTTTCACGCAAAAACTACCGAACGGATTATGATGAAACTTTGTAGTAATGTAGCTTAATATATCCGAATAACACATGGCTACAATTTGTAAAGTTTATCGCGGGTAAAACCGCGGGGCACAGCTATTAAGTAGTTGATACAAAAATGGGATTTTGATGAGCGCAAGTCTCTCTTCGAAGCAAGAAATAACCGCAAAAGCCGCCTTTTAGCATATAAAACGTAGAGCGACAGTTGGAATAAATGTTCCTAAAACTGACCCTCATGAACAGTAATCGCCCAGAGTTGAGTTGCAAACTCCAAATGGACGGCGGGGTTACACAGTTTGTGGTTTTATTTAATACTAGCTGTGCCCCGCGGTTTTACCCGCGTTAATTTTTATAAATTCTCACAGCTCCCCCGTAGGTGATAGCGTGATAATATGTTCCCTATATGTTGACCCAACCTCTTAGTAATATTCATGCAAAATTTGAAGAAAATCCGTGCCGTACTGTTTGAGTTTACCCCGGACATACATACAGACAAAAATTCTAAAAACTATATTTTAGGCTTCGATATAGATTGTAGATCACGCCCCAAGTATCCTTTAAAAAAATATTCAATGTACCTACAGTTTTTACTTTTCTATGATTTTATTATATGTATAGATTCTTTTTTCACTCAAAAAGAAACCAATGTATTATACTTACCTAATTAAAACTGACGTGAGAAGCTAAAATACTTAAAAATCCTGGGACATTAGTCACACACGGTTATCTGATCCCAATCTAAGCAGAGCTTGTACTATAGCAATCAGATAACTGATATACTTACTACATATAGGTACTACTTTTCTTTTGTAAATACATACTTATATAGATAATTACACCCAGACTCAGGAGAAACAGACATGTTCATGCACACAAATATCTGTCCTGCGGGAGCTACCACCTAATTCGCCGGTCATCGTAATTGTGCTCAGCGTTCAAAGTGTTTGATGGTTAAAAAAGTTTTCTGACATTAGTTATGTTTGTAATACATAGATGTTCTCATGACAACCAAGGCCTCTCATGGACAAAATTGGTGCGTTCGTAGTAATGAGGCTTCTGTCTACATATAATTATTTACACAGATGTTTCCACGACTACCGATACTTCTCCTATATACCTACCTATACTCGTATAACAATGCATGTTTCTCTGTATGTCCCTTATAGAATTGTAAACTATCCATTTGATCATGTGATGATCTTCAGCAAAGTGTTGCGCATGAGCCTAGGAAAGTTTCTGAGTTGAAACGACCAATCTTCGACAGATGGCACCACTATCATTCCAATGCATTTCATATATTGCCGTAGCTACTGTATAGCTAGTGTAGAATAAAAGTACGATTATACTACCCCATGATAGGATGTGATGCGAGGTTAAAAGCTTCCTTGATGACGGGCATGGTGATGTAGTAGGCGAGCACTGCCGAGTCGCACCTCACCGTGTAACAGTACGGACGATTTGTTAAAACCTGGAAGTCAACAACAATAATATTATACTAACGAAAACTGTATCAGTATGTTGTCTCTTTAAGGTCCTGCTGTCCTGTTTACATATGTTTACAAACGTTAGTAAACATTTGTTAAGAAACATACGATAACAATGTTAGAAAATGTTTTCATGTTAGGTAATGATAAAAACATTTCTGAACAAATTGTAACAAATTAAAAGCTAATCCAATGAGCAAATCTTCTTCCATTTTCGTGTAGACGCCTCGGAACATAAATTCAAATTGCGAGCGAGCCGGTTTTTCAAAAGGTTTTTAAAATGTTTCTAGTAATTTTCTATCGGTGTATGAGCAACCATTTTTCAAATGGTGTGTTTGTAATAATTTTCCATAGGTGTATGAGCACTTAAAACGTTTAACAATTTCTAACATTTGTTAATAAATGTTAATACATTTATGCTGTTCAAAAATGTTTACAAACATTTTCTAACACTAACGTGTTAGAAAATGTTTGTAAACATTTTTAAACAGCAGTGCGGCACCTTTAGGTATAAAAACATGTGGGGCAGTCTTTAGCGATTGCCGATAGAAGTGAAAACCATTTTTACTTCTAATCGAAATAATCTACAATATAATAGTTATTATATTATATTTATTATATAATATAATAGATATCTACTATATAAAAATAAGTCGGGTTTTCCTTTCTGACGCTATAACTCCAGAACGCACGAACCGGTTTCCACGGTTTTGCATTCGTTGGAAAGGTCTCGGGCTCCGTGAGGTTTATAGCAAAGAAAATTTATAAAATTTAACGCGGGTAACACCGCGGGGCAGATCTAGTATAATATAAAAGACGAGACTACACAACACATTGTATCAGGGTGTGAAAAGCTGGCTGGCACTTACTATACAAAGCGACACAATAACTTGGTCCAGTACATATTTTGGACCCTAGCAAAAAACATAATATCGAGGTTTCTAATCTGTGGTGGCTTGAACGTCTAACGCTGCCTATGGTTAAAGAAAATGATAATGCAAAACGAATGTGGGAGATACCGGTACAGACGGATCAGACATTTTATACATAAATAAAATAGAACATAAAACATATTTGATCGAAGTAACAGTACCATCAGATTATAATATAGGACCGAAAGAACTAGAAAAATTAAGCAAATACCATCCACTTAAAGCAGAAATAACCCGATTATGGAACACCACTACAGAAATCATACCCATCGTAATAGGCGCAACAGGAGTGGTAGCCAAAAATATAGGTAGATATCCGAATAAGCTAGATGCTAAAGTTAATGTCCATATACTACAGAAACAAGCAGCAATAAACACAGTAACTAGTAAAGTTTTAGGAACTAAAACACTCCAAACAACTCATGAAAGGAGTAGACAAGAGCTGGTCCAAGAAGCTTTGGAAATACAGCAGAAACCATCTACGACTAATAGTAGCAGTATTCACGGGCCACTACGGCACCAACTACCACCTACACAAACTGGGACTGTCGAATAGCCCGATCTGCAGGACCTGTGGGGAAGAAAATGAAACAATGCTGTATATAATATGCAAATGCGATGCATTGGCAAGACACAGAATGGCAATCCTGGGGCTGGCATATCCAGAACCAGGTGACTACAAGGATCTACCTCTAAGGAGCGTACTGGATTACGTGCAGACTTTTCGGGCTCTAGGGATAGAATAAAACCATTGGGGGATAGTACAAAAGATCCTGAAGGGTCGAAGCGCTGTACAGAAGTACACCCCAAACAAGATAAGAAAAGATAAGAAAAGTTTTAGGAGACACCGTTTTTATCAATAGGGAGTCCGAACCTCCTCTTCCCTGAGGGGCTCAGGGCTGGAGTTAGAAATAAAACAAAAGACCGATCAATCTAGAGTATGAAAATTTTTCCAAAAACAATTTGTTATAAATTAGGTATAGCTCATGGGAAGCGTAAAGTGACGGTGACGCGAGTTTCACGCTTTTTGTTCACTTAAAAAGTACTCCTATATACATACACAGTATACATATAGCTCATGGGAAGTGCTTATAGCTTGACGTGACGATGATGCGAGTTCCATGAGTTTTGTTCTCAATAGAGAACCTCAATAGAGGTTTCTCAATGGTGCTCAACGCGCTAAAGAAGATTTCACTTGAAAACAGCCAAGTGCAAGTTGATATCAAATTAATTATAAGTATTAAAGTTAAGAGTTTTTAGAGTCAATAAACTATTGCAATGGAATTGAAGTGTATAAAACATTCGAAATCGCGTTTTGGCAGCATACAAAATATATGTCAATTGATTGGTGGTGTCGACCACCCAATCCATAAAGATCTCCCGACCCGCAGTGATCACATGCAATTCTCGTATGTGGCCCTTCACCAGAAAACTGTGACGAGCTCTAATCTAAACATAAGCGTCTTCCATGGCATTTGATGCAGTGACCTTTCCTGTCTCCGATCTCGAATTGGATGACAGGCCTGCCTATTCGCGTATTATCGTAGAACGGTTGCACAAAACGAATCAAAAACAGCCAACCCTCTAATGCATCTTCACCTAGAGTCGAGGTTCGGTTCTTGTAAGAGGTTTGTATAACGTTTTTTATTAAAACAATCGCACATACCTGAATTCCGAAAACAGGACCATTATTTATTAGTATGTAGTATTCTACTGCTAAATAATAGACTAATAATACTACCATACCGACCATAATAATCGTGCAACACTTACTCCAAACACCCCCACAGCGTTTCCTGACACGATATAGTCAGTGGAAGGCTCTCCGAATTTCATGTCTGTCATGAATTCGTAATTGGGAATCGCTTCATCTATATCGTCCTCAGGTGGCACGTACGTCGACTCTACCAGGCCTGATACCAGGATATATAGACCTTTAGGCTCGTCACCTGGTTTAAACAAAACTAGATTACTCTTGAACCACCCTATGCTCCTCGCATTACTCCTTATTCTGCTCATTGGTGATGTTCTACGCAACTAAACTCCATACTGTTGTACTCACCGGAGTTATAAACATTCTCCGCTTTGTGAAACTATGATGTCACACTAAATATAAAATGACAGAATTTCTTTCCAAGGTTCCCTTCTCCGGTTAAGTCTTCCAGTTAGCATCGCTGTCTAACTTACTAGGGTCCAACCCCGTGTATCTCCCTATGGTCTATCACCGGTGCGGTGCTGTCAGCTAATTCAAGGCAATAGCCTTGATGCATAATATTTTTAATACAACATCATCATCATCATCATGTCAGCCGAATGGGTCAGGTCATGTTACAGGGTCCATAACTTTACCTAAGCTTTAATCCTATTGTTAACACCTTCACTCACATTATGGTATGCAAATAAATTAATATGAATATGAATGACGTCTACCTAGGGGACCTATTAACTAATAGAACACATTAAAATAATCATCATCATCATCATCATATCAGCCGAAAGATGCTCACAGATGGACAAAGGCCTCTCCCAAGGATCTCCACAATTGCCAGTCTTGCGCTACCCATCCAGCGGCTTCCAGGGACCCTCACAAGATCATCATTAAAATAATAATACTAAAAATAAAAAAAATGTTTAGAAGGTATGAAAGATCACATCATATTTATCAATATGAGATCTTTCATACCATCTTATCATCTTTCACATGCAACTGGGAACACATCAGTAGGCCAAATTTTCTAGAAAGCAAAGCCGATGGATAATACCTACACCCTCCGGAAGGGTGTTAGCAAGGGAATCCTCATTGACTTATATGTATAACTAGACACGCTGTTTCGAATAAAAACTCTATCCCAGTCCGGCTGTGCGCGAGGTGAGGGGCGCGGGCGCGGCGGCCAAAATTGCCAAAATAGAATTTGTTGCAGCGGCCGCGCTGCAACTCAGTGAGCAAATTCTCAATATGGGATTGCGCGTCTAGTAGAATACATATAGGTCAATGGGAATCATAAATCTCATGGGATGTTTCATAGTTAACGGCATAGCCCACCCCGGATAGTAGTCGAGACCCGCCGAATTATGATTAATATTAATAGAAGTACACACCTCGCGAAATTAAAATGTCATTGATGTTAAAGTTTAACAATTCGGAGTTTTCCAAGAAGTATTCAGCTATTCTCTCGTTTCCTTGCAACCAAGAGATAGCACGGAGTTGCGTCTATAATGAAATAAAAATTTTACGATAGTATTCTGACATAAAAGTAATAACGACAGTTGTATTACATTTGCCCTTCTTGCAACTGTGAGTATGAATCTCTTATGCAAGTGAAATTAATTTCCCAACAACCTGCATGAGATCATAACCAATAACGAAGGATATATACAACGTGTAACGTAATTAACGCACTTCCTGAAAAAAATTGTTCAGAATCCTTTACTGAATCGATTTATATAATTTTTAATATAGGTAATTTTTTATTCCAAAATAATTAAAACTATGGAAATTATTGTCATATCAACCCTGTAGAGTCATAACCAATTGAAATGGACCGTAAGTCAAAGTAATAAGACTTATAAATCGCAGTTTTATTTGTATTCATACAAATTCCATCATTCAATACAAAGTAAATAAAAATAAACTTTATTCCAAGTAGACCAGGGTAGAAGCCTTTAAAAATAATAAAAAGTGAAAAAAAATAATAGTAAGATGAAACCCATTCGAAAAGGAGGGGAATATTATAAAAATGAAAGGAATAATAATTTACGGGCGATCTGAGGTCGGGAAGGGGATGGGAGTGAGTTTTTAAGGGTAAAAAACGGATTTTCTCGATTTCCGGCAAAACTAAAAGTCCTATCGAAAAAAGTCAAATCGCAAAGTTGTAGGTAATAAAAAGATCTAAAACTTTTGTATTTACACTTTTTTCACATAACCTCAAAATTTATGTGAAAACATCAAAAAACCAAGTTTTTGGTTTTTTATTTTTATTTTACAATTTTTTTTCTTTTGTAACGAAATTTGGTGAAAACTTACCTTTTTATGTCCCAAATACGCTGTAATTTATTTGATTAAAAATATTTATTTTTCACCTTATTTTTTAATTAATATCGAAAAAACACCCTAATTTTCAATCGAAAAGTCACCCGTCAAAATATCAGCTTTTTTCAAAAAGTTGGTATGTTTTCTGTTCGTTAAAATCTCTACTTTCCGATGGTGAAAAAAAAAATTTGTTACTATAGTAAATCTTCTCAGAAAATGCAAAAAGTCGAAAAAAACTCGAATTCGATTTTTTTTTAAATTATTATAAAAAATTTCATCTAAAAATGTGATTGCTGCAATTTGTTTCAATTAAAAAGTTGATTTATTTAATGCTAATTACATTTATGTCATAGAAAATCTCAATATATATAAATATAAATGTAAATCGTGCAATTAAATGTAGATACTTTATTCTGATTACGTTATTCATTACAATATTTTTAAACAAAAATATATTAAAGAAATCTATTTAAAAAGAAAAATGAAGAAATCTATTTAAAAAATAGATAGATTAAAAATATATAAAAAATATGTATAGTAAATATATTTTTAATAACTAACTTTTGGCTGATTTTCATGTATATTTCATATATTTTGAATATATCTGAAATATATTTGAAATGTATAAAATATATATGAAAATCGGCCAAACGTTTGTTATTAATAATATATTTACGATATATATTTTATATACATTTTTTTTTTAAATATATTTTTTTCCATGGGATTAACTAAATTTGTTTGTGCAAAATTAAGGAGATTATTATTAGTATGTATGTAGTAAGACCCAGACCCGCCTAGCCTCTTCCCTACTTCTCCATGAAATACCTGGGCTACTTTTTTTCGTAGGTCACTCAGGTATATAATTTATCTTAAAATATAAATAGACATCAACGCATATAATTTAAAGAAGATTCGACAACTTTCTCCAAATATTGTAGATGTCTTATTAAATATTAATTTTATTAACTTATTTGTTTGTTAATTATAGTAGTATATTTTTATTTGCCATTTTTTTTATCAATGTAACATGTAATCTAATGTTTTTCGAGTAATTAAAGTGTTAATTTTAATAAATAGCTCAAATTTTATTATAATAATTCAAAATAACCATCGGAAAGTAGAGATTTCAACGAACAGAAAACATACCAACTTTTTGAAAAAATCTGATATTTTGACGGGGACTTTTCGATTGAAAATTAGGGTGTTTTTTCGATATTAATTAAAAAATAAGGGGAAAAAATAAATATTTTTAATCAAATAAATTACAGCGTATTTGGGACATAAAAAGGTAAGTTTCACCAAATTTCGTCAAAAAAGAAAAAATTTTGTAAAAGATAAAAATAAAAAACCAAAAACTTGGTTTTTTGAAGGTTTCACATAAATTTTGAGGTTATGTGAAAAAAGTATGAATACAAAAGTTTTAGATCTTTTTATTACCTACAACTTTGCGATTTGACTTTTATCGATAGGACTTTTAGTTTTGCCGGAAATCGAGAAAAACCGTTTTATACCCTTAAAAACTCACCCCCATCCCCTTCCCGACCTCAGATCGCCCGTAAATTATTTTTCCTTTCATTTTTATAATATTCCCCTCCTTTTTTAATGGGTTTCATCCTACTATTATTTTTTTTTGGTTTAAAAAATTATCGACCCTGGTCTAAAGAAAATAATTTAGTAAATAATAATGCATATATATGTTAAATTAAAAATTTAGTGTTTGTATTATAATTACAACATAATATTCTAAGTGGGGTGTTTGAGGGTGTGCGTTAATTTTTGTTTTTTAATAATATAATAATCATTTATTCAATAAACCATAACACCAGATATTACAATAACAGGTGGAACGATAATAGCTGCAGTAGTCTTTCGACTGTGTTGCAGTTACTATCCCCTTCTTCCAAAAAACAATGAGTGCGAATTACAATTACGTTACATGTTGTAAGAATGTTAAAAATATCCGTAGGCAGATGCACTCTCACTGAGATTCATTCCCATAGTAGAATGGGACGGACACGCCGATAGGCCCTGAGATGAAGCACAGTGCAGACTACTGTCTAACTGAAAACTAATTCAACATCGTAATAATGATCATAACAGCCGAATGGCGTACACTGCTGAATATAGACGTCCCCATAAGGTCTCCACAATGGAGTTTTCTCCTCACAATGGGTTGGCGATCGCGGTATGATGGTCATATTACACAAATAGACACTGATCCCTGTTCTCTGGTAGATATTCCCACACATCATCAGCCTAATATCGTCCATTGTTGGACATAATCCTCACCTAAAGGTAACGTTGCTATTTGGAGGGGTTTGCCGTAGTCACCGCGTTTGTCATGCGAGTTGGCGACCGCAGTTAGGTGGTTACATAGTACACAGGAGGCGTTGCTGTCCGACTACCTGGTGTAACCCTTAGACGGCTTTTACGACACCCACGGGTTGGTATGGGGTGGCCCCGTTATTCTTTTTATACCGCAAACCACACGACTTTTCTATATAATCCCTAATAGTAATAAAGTTAAATAATCTTATTCCGTCAAACAATTCTCAACAAAAAGTTGCTAAATCTTTAGTAATATTCTTAGCTCCTCAAGATCTACCTGACAGACCGTTAACTACATTAAGAAGGTAGAACTAAAAATACATAGATAAGATCTTTCTTTCAAATACCTCGGGTGACGGTGGTGCGACCAAGCTCCCTTTATGTCGAACTGTTTGTATTTTCTTCTGAATTGCGCGTAATAACAGTTTATATTCCATTTCATCCAAAAAGCCTGAAATAAATTAAAATTTTTCAACCCATAACGCAACCCAGCGCAAATTGCACAGTGATTACACCCAGTGTTCACTGTGCAATTTGCGCTGGGCTAGTGCCCGAATGAAAATGAAAGACTTACCTAGGATTATCAAGAACTACCGTAAGTTCCATATTAGAAGGAGTATCAAGTGGCATTATTAGGATTATACCAATTTTGGCTAGGAAGAAGGACGAACACTGAGAGATAGAGAAGGTGAGCGTTAATAAATTACAGAAGGCCCCCATAAGCCACGTCTGAGTCGCAAGTCTCAGACTCTGTCGAGTGTCCCCTCCTTTACTACGCAATGGAACCCGTTTCCGCTCGGTGAATCCATGGAATGCTAAGTATAAGTTCCTCTCGCCTCTCTGTCGTCCTGGTCTAATTTCGGCAATGGCAGCCTGACTCAATGGAGACTAGTTAACTCCGCGGAACATATTATAGTGCTCAATCGTGTCAAACAGAGAGGCACTTGCTTATTCCTCCCTCTCATGATCCAATGGGACAGCATCCTGACACGACGGTAAAAGCCGACGGCTTTACGTGCTCTGCGAGGCTATGTATCTGAGCATCACAAACCTTCTTCCTTCAACTGCATCGCGTCTAAGCACATGATGTTGAGAGTGGACGTGGTCGCTTGGCGCGTCTTCACGGTGATAGCTGTCCACGGCCGGTCGCGTTGTAGCAGCCCGAGTTGTCTTGTTACACGCAACCTACAACCAAAAAGGGCCCGCTTACGCTCCTTTGTACATAATAAGCAGAATTTGTAGTTCTTATTAAGAGGGTTACCTGCAACAAATTTAATCAGAATCGCCGATCACTTAAGAACCTGTGACAGCATCTGGCTATGGACCACTCTGCTGTTCTTAGCAGAACTCGCGTTAACTGTCTTTGATCCCACAACGAATTTAATCAGAATCGCCGATCACTTAAGAACCTGTGAGAGCATCTGGCTATGGACCATTCTGCTGTTCTTAGCAGAACTCGCTTTAACTGTCTTTGATCCCGCAACGAATTTAATCAGAATCGCCGATCACTTAAGAACCTATGAGAGCATCCGGCTATGGACCACTCTGCTGTTCTGTTAAGAGTTGGGTAAGAGGGAGGGACTAGTCCTAATTCCCGAGACTGGCGATCGGTGAGTTTAAGCAACTAGACTCGCGGTCAGTTCATAGATGGGTGACCACAAAAATTTCTGAGCGACTCCGTACTTCGGAGGTCACGTTGCTGTACCCGGTTGTAGTCATTAGACAATAGCCGTTAAGCCATGTCAGAGGCCTACTAGGCGGCTTGAACAAGTCTGACACTAGGGTAAGCACCGCCCATACGATAAGTAAGTAGTGGGTGTGGAAGAATCAGGACAAGCTTACCTATCTGTATCCAATACAGCAGTCAAAGAGTCTTGGATCTGTTTGTTATCAACTAGCTGTGGCAGGAGATTGCAGACTTCTTGTGCGCCTGTTACAAAACCCTGGAAGGTAAGCTTAAGGTAATAAGGACTATTTTAGAATGAAGATGTTTTATGTTTTCATTGCTGTACCTTTAACTGCACCTACTACCGTCCGTTCAAATTGTATTAAAATTAAAAATGGCTTATTCATCATCAAGCGCATATAATCCTTAACTTAATTAGTTTACGTTGATGTTCTTTTGGAAGCATCAAGCACAGATATTACTTAACTTAACTTAGTTTACATAGATGTTCATTTGGAAGCATCAAGCACAGGTAGCCCTTAACTTAGTTTACATAGATTTTCACTTTAAAGCAATCAATTTTATCCGTACAAGCGAGAAAAAATAACATCAGCAATTGCTACAGTAAATAATTATTGTAAGGTTGATATTCTAATAGCGCTCATAAATAATGTCACGGATAAAGGAATAATTGAATTTCCGAAAGCGTATTGCGGTTCGGAAACTGTTTAACGATTTTTGTGTCTTCATGAGTCGTGAATAGAGATGTAAAATGACTGAATATGACTAGTCACAACTGTCATAAACCTTAAATGACCGGTCATTTACTGTCAAATTCAGTCAATTTGACTCAAATATTATTGTCTATTCTCGACTACCACCCAATTAGTTATTTATTTAGGTACCCAATTTATATGCAAGTTTAAATGAAGCAACGTTTTATTTTCTATTATATCATGAGAGGATAAGACGACATCAAAGTCAATGCGCGAGGCGATGAGACGTTGCCATTTTGTCTTAAATGCACGCATGATTAGAAATGTAAAATGATTAACACTATATAATAATATTATATAATACAAAATATGATATCCCAACTAAATACAGAAAGCAAACATGTAGGACTACATATGAACTTTATCAAAACAAAAATAATGACAAATGGCAAAAAAGGAAAAATTATGCTAGAGGGAGACGAACTTGAGTATGTAGAGCAGTATATATACTTAAGAAAGCAAGTATAGTTTTTTAAAACAAATACCGAAGACGAGGTCAATAGAAGAGTCACGTGCAGCAGGAACAAATACTGGGCCCACAAGGAAATACTAAAGGGCAACTACGACCTAAACATGAAAAAGATCATCATGGACACTTGTATACTGCTCTGCCTGACCTATGGCTCCCAGACGTGGACGTTTACAAACAGGACAATTAACAAAATAAGAACTTGTCAGCGGGCAATGGAAAGAAACATGCTACGCCTAAGGAAAATCCAAAAAACAAGAAGTCAAGAAATAAGAAAAAAGACGAAACTGACAGACGCGCTACACCAAGCACTAACACTTAAATGGAGCTGGGCCGGCCATGTAGCGAGATGCACAGACCAGCGATGGACTCTCAAGAGCACGCAATTGACCGGCCCACTAGGAAAAAGAAGCGTGGGCCGACCACAAAGAAGATGGGCGGACGACATAGTATCGGTGGCGGGGAAAAAATGGACAAAAATAGCACAGGACAGAAAAAAATGGAAGAATTTGGAGGAGACCTATACCCTATCTAGGGGTTCCTATAATATAAATTTCTAATTAAAACACTAACACTAGAATCATTTAGGTTTAAGAGTTACTAACATAGAATTAGGAAAACATTAAAATATTTTGTAACTACTTTTTTTTAAGGTATATAGGAAATAAAAGGCTTTATTATTATTATTATATATATAATAATATTATAAGTCATAAAAACTACTTTTTTGTTTCAATTTAGAAGTTGTAGGCTTTTATCAACGAGAAAAACTTATAAGGTACTAAAATATTACTGAAATCAAATTGACTGAAAATGACCGTTTTTGACAGTTAATTACCATTTTTGACCGTAAATGACAGTCAGGCTAATTCAGTCACTTTAGTCATTTTCAACACTAGTCGTGAATAAAGCCAGGACGTCCTACCTACCTACTATATACACTGTACTGCGGAAGGTAGCTTCCGTAGTACAGTGTATATCTAGAATTCTCTTTAATTAATTCGCCAGATGTTCATAACAAGTTGCACTCACTGGTCCGTAAGTGACCAGCGAGTTAAAGGATTTATCTACGCGGTCAGTATATGGATGGGTGACCATCACAGTGGTTTAATTTCTGAGCGTCTCCGTGCTTCGAACGGCAGCTGAACTGACGGTGCCTGTGGTTGTCCTTAAGCTATGTCAGAGGTCCACTGGGCGGCTTACTTACTTAATTATCGTATAGGAAGACGTTACCATTACGTTGTCAGATTTGTTCAATCCTCCGACATGGCTTAACGACTGTTGTCTAATGACTACAACCGGGACCGCGTAACGTGCCCTCCGAAGCATGGAGACGCTCAGAAATTAAACCACTTTGGTGGTCACCCATTAATGGACAGACCGCGAGCATAGTTGCTTAACCTCGACGATCGCTTACGGACCGGTGAGAGCATCTAGCTATGAGTGCCTCTATATAACTACTTGAATTACTTAAATTTAAATTATTCTTACCTTCCCCACATCGTATCCAAAAGCGAGTTGAATGTCGATCATACGGTCCACATACGCCATCAATTTTGGCACAGAAACTCTGAAATTTTGACAGATGACACACACATAACTAATTTAAATGTTATTACATCTCTCTCTAATATAGCACGTATGAAAAGAACAGAACATTTATAGTAGAACTGTTAAAGTATGTAGCAGTTTGACAGTTCTATTATAAATAACTGATTATATTTCACGCACCAATTATGCGCACATAAAGTGCCGCTTACTTTCCCTCGGTTATTCGCGCTAATAATAAATTTGCACAACCAAAGATGGCCTCTTCTTTTCGTTAGATCTATGTTAGAAAGAAATGGTATTACCGTGTCTTTATTGTCCTCTACGTATTGAGCTAGTCATTCAGGAAGTCATTAAAGCAGGACATGTTTATTTTCCTATATTTAAAAATATTCTGGTTTTAAAGACTGCGGCCGCATTTTACAAATAGTCAGTACGGAGCGCGCACTCCTATGATCTTTACAAAAACCGCCTTTTTATTAGACACTTTCATGTGAATGTTTGTAAGATTAGGTACTCTATGACGAAAAATTTGCTGAAGGAAGTTAGATGCAATTTGCAATGGACAAGTTATTCCTCATTATAATGAATTAACATAAAGGCTACAATGAATCGTTAAATGTGGAGTAGCTAGTTATTAACAAAGGATACATCGTCATCATCATATCAGCCGAAAGACGTCCACTACTGGACAAAGGCCTCCCCCAAGGATCTCCACAATACCCGGTCCTACGCTGCCCGCATCCAGCGGCTCGCGCAACCCGCACAAGATCGTCGGGCCACCGTGTTGGGGGCCTGCCCACGCTGCGTCTTCCGGTTCGTGGTTGCCACTCGAGAACCTTTCTGCCCCATCGGCCGTCAGTTCTACGAGCTAAGCGCCCTGCCTACGTCCACTTCAGTTTGGCAATTAAGGGATACATACTTAGCAAGTTTGCACAGGCGAAGAAATCGGAGCATCCTAATCAGCTTTGTGGCAGTAATGAAGTTCGAATTGCGATTACTCCATTTATCCCAAGTTGTTAATGTATCTAAGATGTCTAGCACTAAATCTGAAAGTTTAATACTGAATTAACTTAGTTACTGCTTTAAGTAAGACCTCTTTCTGGGGGCACTAAATAGTTTTACTGCCCTTTATGGGTAGTCTAAAACTTGTATGGTTTGTGGTAGGATTACTTCGGGCTGCAGTGGCAGTAAGAGAAGCGTTCTCGAAATGTAAAACGTAAACTTGTACTCCCCTTAAACACTTTATATTCCTTCAATCTCATGATGATACACAAACGGGAACACTTAAAGCTGTGCACGGTGATGTAACACCGCCGCCAACTCCCTGATTCCGGGCTGTTACTAAAGTTTCTATTTCTTAACAGAGAAGTCTCAAAATTACTTTTTGGCTCGATTCAGGGTTTTAAACCTCTCTCTCTCTCTCTTTGAGGTAGCTAGCTGTAGCGTGTTCAACCGCACAATATGAGGATATTGTGCGGTTGAACACGCTACAGCTAGGTAAACGAGCTAGAAATGAACTAATATCTAGTAAGTTAAGTTCTAACCTCCAGTAGCCATAACGATGATGAAAAAATCTAGCTTATTCCAATGCGATTTAAAATATCCTGCTACGCCATATGCAGCCATTTTTATCACCATTTCCAATATGTATATTATGTAAAAAAGTCTGAAAATATTTATAAATTTTAGCTTGTATTTATTACAGTAATATGAACCTTTTATATTTTTTGTTATTCGCGATCTAATTATGATTCTGAACAGTAATTTTGAATGGCATCACTAATTACTAATCTATACTAACTAATATTATAAAGAGGTAACGTTTGTGAGGTTGTGAGTTGGTGACGTTATAAGGGGTAATCTCTGGATCTTCTGAACCAATTTTCAAAATTATTTCACTAATAAAAAGCTACGTTATTGTGGAGTGTCATAGGCTATGAAAAATTCTAAAATTAATAACACATCTTCGCATAGGTTGAATTCACTCGCCATTCAAACATGTTGATTAGTTGACGCACGTCAGTGAAGAATTGTTCGATCTAATGTCCACGGTCAGTTTCTACACCGCAGCTCTCGACACTTACAAGATACTTATTCTCTTCTATCTATCTACCTCGTAAGGCTCCATCCTTTCAGAAAGATTTCACTGGATCGGCAATGTGCCAGTGATGCCTTAAGTCTGGCCTGGCCATTTACCGTGAGTAGTCCCTTTGATTTTTAACTTAGCTGAATAAAATATCCACACTAGCTACAGTTCTCTCGTTATGAAATTATGCAACACAATTTATTTCTGAATAAACTCGTTGCTTGATGCAAGACATCTCTAACTTTTTATATGCCCTGTTTTTGCCCAGACCTAACTGTTCAGAGCTACTGTTGATCCTGATTTACAGGAGTGACAGTGGTGGGAGGATATGACTGGCACTTTATGGAAATCTTCTGAAGACATAACAATTGTTTGTACTTGACCAACAGATCTCCTACAAGTTTTTCAGTTTCAAGGGCATTGTGATCTCATTAAGTATTCCACTTATTATAATTTATGTGCCAGTGAGGAAGAAGATACAGAGAAAAAGATAAAGATTGGAGAGGCTTCAGTATTTAAGTGCTCTAAGCGCCGGATATGAATAAAATAAATTGGGGACTCCAAGGATTAAAGTGCTGTATAAAAGTATACCCATATAGAGGAAAGATTAAAGGGTACATACTCACAAATTAAGTGCTTTAATAGTATACATAGTATTATATCCAGGGTTCTGCAACGCCACTTCACATAAAATCACGGGGGTGTTAAGTAATATTATAATGTAAATGAACAGATCGAACCAAAAGGTCGAAACTAATCTGTACGCTTGCTGCCGACATTGCGGTCGTGGTATCTGAGTATTTCCAGTTCTGACTTGCATCACGTTGACAAGTTTACGCCGAAGCCAAATGGCATAAGGCTGTAAAAGAAAATAAATTAGAAATATGCCCACTGGAAGGGTCCACGCGTACACCGACATAAACTCATGCCTGTTTCCTGTTCTTTTTTCGTCTTCATCCCAAGCCCAAGTTTAAGGGCATATCGTTCATTCGCTCAAAGAGAAGCCCGACTGGGGAAGTACCTCCACCTTACAAAAGACATTCCTTAATAATAAAGTTAATAATTTCAATGTTGTGTTTCTGCGTGTGTGGAGGAAGGAAGGGTCAGTGAAACTTGTTTTCTGACTCGTAAGGTCGGCAACGCACCCGTGACTCTTCTGGTGTTGTGAGTGATACCTGATGGTAAATGATCATCGCCGCCCATATAGGGCGGCGATGATCATTTACCATCAGGTGACTCACCTGCCCGTTTGACGCCGTATGAAAAAAATAACACTTTCTTGCACCAAGGAGATTTATCCCCACATCCAAGAAACTCTCCAGTCTCGGTCTTAACGATTACAGTAGAAAACATCTTAACTTCCATTTTCAATTGCGGTTTTACAAGAGACTACCGCAGAATTTTGTAGATGGAATATGATTCTAAATTCAAACTGAGATACACAGTAGTGTATGATACAGCTTTGGATTCATTTAATGCTCTCCGGTAGCCGCAATACTCAGTTTAGTGAACTAAAAACTAGGACTCTAAGTAAAGCATACCTTGGGTTTCCACAGCCCGCCCAACTGGTCCAAATTGACTTTACCCTGGTCGGAGTCGGCAGCTATTTCGACAGCCTGAACCAGCACTCTGACACCGTCTTTGCTCAATTTACCATGCTCATACTGACGCCAGTAGGATATCTTCAGTGCTTTGAGCACTCTTTGGTTTGCTTCTCTGTATTAAAAGGTATTAATCAAGTCAATTATGTTACAGAATAGATAGAAGTTCAATTGTGCCAGTGATTCCTATCTGGTTTTTCATTTAAGACTAGCCTCATCCTCTAACCCCCATTGCAATTTCTGTTATCTAGGATCAATAATAATCTACAATGGCTGAGCCAGGGGGCTAGCAAAGTCTTATATTCTGCTTCTTCTTCTTCTATTATGGAACGATAAAATGTAGTTTCTCCATTCTGAGTTAGGTTCTAATTTGGGTGGGACTTAAAGACCACATGATACATTCAAAACTATTTTAATTCACCTTCTTTCTTTTTTTCGGTGTTTATAGGTGTGAGGACTGACCTGGGGGGCTACCTACTAACGCCCGACCACACGATGACCGTATCATGATCGAAATCGGTGTCCAAATAGATAAAGGTTAAAATCACTAAATCATTCGGTCAATCGGCTATAAGTGATACGGGACCCGGGATCGATTTTCAAAATTGAAGCAGATTGAACGAATGATTTAGTGGTTTTTAACCTTCATCTTTTTGAACACCGATCTCGATCACGATAACCGGCGAGTTAGTAAGTCCTAGACCTTGGACGCCATAGTTAACCAGTAACAGATTGCCATAAAGGTGCTCTCATGGCAAATGGGCCTAACAACTAAGTTCTTCTCCAATGCGCGGTGGATAGACCTAGACGAACAATCAGACGTCTTGTATAGGTCTTCTCGGTCTTTATTGTTACACAATAATTGGATAGGTTGTGATGGCGAAAAAGTAGTGCCAGGATAGCTGGTTCTATGCCTGAGTGCTCGGACATGAAGATAGTTTGCGCTGTATCCAAAAGCACCATATGTTAGCAACAATGTTATATTTGGAAAATCAAAGCACCTCTCACCCTTCACCTTCTACTTTACCTAGTCATCTCAGCAAACTCTTTTTTGGTAGGTTCGTTGGGTATCTCTGTCTCGCAGTCAGGGCAGGTGGTATAATGGTAGCCCATATATGTATCATCCTCATCGTCTTCATCCCGACCCATTTGAATCTGATATGGATGCTTTATTGTTGTACCTAGAGATGAATAGGATCATTGCATTGCTGTTAGCATTGTAGTTCCCAAACAAGTGGAAATTGTGGTTAAAAATTGATTAATAGGTAGGATTCAGGAATTCTTTGGAAGGGAATCAAAAAAGTTATTATGCTGAAGAAAGACTCGCCTAAACCTACCAGTTCAAGGCCAATCATCTTCCGCCACCTTCTAAAATAGACGAGCTATGAAGAATAAAAAAAAAGAAGTAGAAGAACCAACATAACACTCGTACTCTCGTAACCCTGAGTGAATTCTCGCTTCACGTACACGACGCGGTAATTCTGAATAGTTTGTGTGTTAGTACTATCTGCCAGAAATGTTGCTGAAAGCCTGATAAGAATGAATTTACTTGAAAAATCTAAAAGTGCAATGTATTTTATCTTGATTATCTTTCGTTGAAATTTGGTTAGTATGCAAGAACAATACATGTAGGTAAAACGACAAGCAATAAAGTAACAATTGTCTACAGCAATCTTAACACGTTGTAATGAAAACTTATTTAAAACAAACTAGAAAATCAAATCATTTGCGCCACGCGTACAATGCAATCGTACAATGTTGCCAAAACAGCCACCAGATCTCTGTTGTGTAGAACTTGGTCATCTTTAGAGGTCTCTTTCACATAATTCCTAATGAATGCTCATGTCATGTTAACCCCACGCTATGTATCATAATAATGTTATACTAAGAAGAACAAACCCAATCCCAGACTTAATTTATAAGGAACTTATCCATCATCAGCATAATTAATGTACAGATACCAGCACATCCACCTACTTCAATCTGTAAAATTTCTTTTATAGATTTTCAACTTTATCACAAAAGCATAAGGTTCACTTTCAATTGGTGAAATTTCACACATTGGGGTTCTTTGATGTGCTGGCGTCTGTACCTTCATAATATAATACTAGGGAGCACTAACTTTCCTGCACCAGATCCCAGTTGGCATCAGCGAGGAACTTGTCCATCTTCAGCATAGAGATGCAGCGGTCTCTTGTCATCATCACTCGCTTCACACAGTTGCTCATGTTAGCTTTCTTGGCGAGAGAGATCTCTGCCAAGCCTAACATCTTCAGCACTTTTCGCATAGATGTAGCGTTGATTAGCAGGGAAAGGATAACTAGGCCAGCAGTTTGGATTATGAAGACCTGAGCAGAAAAAAGTATCTTAAAGAAAGTTGCAATAATTTTGCGCCAATATACCATTCGAGATACACGCATTATGGTTCATATGTGGCGTTGGTCTTGTTGCAGAGTCAAGTTGATATGTATACCCAGTGTTGTTTGTGAATGTTGAAACACTAACTGCCTGAACACATACCGAAGGTACGCGGCCGAAGTTTGGCATGATTACGCCTGTGATGCTATTTGAATTACTGACGAAATTTTTTGACATTATGCCGAAATTACGTTGCAATATATTTTACAGCCTAACTTCGGTGGAGCGGAAGTTCATCGGCAACTTATTTAGTTAGTTTAGTATGTTCTCTACAGATAGAGAACATATTAAACGCGACCGAAGTTCGGTACGACGCGATGACAGTACTCGAGACACTGAAAAGGTACACACGTAAAGTAACGCAACAAAATTTCTGCCACGTAAGTTCGGCACTTATGGTGTATCATATCAGTCGAATACGTCGGAACGTAAAATCAGCCGCGGAAATTCAGACGCTTACCTTCGGCATAGTGTGTTTAGACACTAAGACTCGTTATGTGATCAAACATCGTTTTGAACAATTCATTGTTCATCGTAAAAACGAATGTCTACTAGAGCCACACAGCATCAAGTAGGTACTTTAAATAATGTAATAATACTCAACTTACCTCTCCTGCCTGCGTCATAGAAGGAGTCTGTAAAACGATCAGCGCTAAACACAACGATAGGGGGCCTCTCAGCCCGCCCCACACACACGCCAAGCAATGGTGCCAGGTCATGCCGTAACCTATGTGTTGCAGCAACGGCATTAACAGGAGATACACCATTAACCTAATAAAAGAACAAGTCATTTGTCCATAAGGAAAATTAGGGGTCAGTTCAATAGTCTAGAGTGCTTTTTCTTTGTATAATTATTGGACTGCAAACTCCGAGCCACACAAATACTTGTCTTGTGCTGACATGGAAACGGAAGCTCGTCCGGTTCTGTAGCTAAGCTAACGTAACTGGCACAGGTGTGATACTTTTAGTGGCACTGATACTTTTACCGTACATCATCAACGTCTGGTGGGAGGCCAATTGGCTTTCTACAAGCGAGTGCACGGAGAACACAATCCTTGCTCTTCTATATGACTCCCAGGAGAGTCTACACAGCAGTCAATAAAAACAAAACCATTCTTCCTGAGAGATGTTTATCGTGGACTTATTCAAAAGAATATAGTGAATATTTTTAAGTCGGGACTAGTCCCTCCCTCTTTCCCACCACTGCAACTCCTGTTTTAAGCCAGGATCAACTTTGGCACACAATGAAATGACACTGAGCGGTGAGGCTCCTGCATGTCCCGGGAAATCGCTCTAACTGTCTTTGATCTCGCAAAGAATTTAATCAGAAATAAATAGGAGGAATTAGGAAATGAATAGTTCCACTTCCCTCCAGAGCAAAGCGGGAGACAAAATGATATAACGAATAAGTAGAATACTGAATTGGCATGTTCTTAGCAGACGCGGTCCGCCATATCGCCACCATGGTCGATTGTGATCTAGTGCAACTGCACTTAATTATACTTGCGCCACAACAATAGACATATACAAGACAGTAGTAGAAGCAATGATTTGAAGAAGAAGTAGGTACACATAATTGCACAAAAAGCAAAAGAAAATAATGGACACAAACAAGGAAATTAGCTTCTTTTAACGCAATTGGGGGCCTAATCGCTAAAAGCGATCTCTTCCAGGCAACCGTTACCGAAGAACTTATTTGAAATCACTCACCTTGAGCAATATACTGTGGTATATGTAACGAAGATGAGTGCAACTTGCCGCACGCCGATCACGTTGCTGGCCTTATCAAATATCACCACCCCCACCATGGTAAACACCATAGTGTTAGCCGCGTGGCCCAGGATCGTCCAGAATTGGGACACCATCTAGTAATCCCAGGAGTCGAGTATCTTTTATATTGTTTTCACAATTATACAAGTTTTTATAATTGTAGAAAATTTGCCGTTGAGTTTAGATAATTTTGACAAGTCCAAGTTCATCATTATCATTACATCATCAGCCTGATATAGTCCAGTGCTGGACATAGGCCTCCCGTAAAGGTTTCTATAACATTGCCGTTTGGAGGGGTTTGCCGTAGTCACCTTGACATTAGAGTTGATGACCGCAGCTGGGTGGTAGCTATAGTACTCAGGTGGCCTGCTGCCCGACTATCTTCTGTATCACTCAGAACCAACCTTATGATTTGTTTAAAATAGCTAAAGGTTAAACTCTACCGACTACTGATTCATCAATAATCTCTTAAGCGGGTAAGTGTTTTGGATTTCTCGTCACCGAAAATTATTTCATAATTGGTATATTGCGTGCTTGAAGTTGGCTTTTAAATGAAGATGATAGCATCATGTCACCCGAATGTCCCATATATGCCATAATCGCCACGCTTGGCAGACGGGTTGGTTATCCCAGTATGACATAGTTCACAGAGAGCTGCTGATGCCAGTTGTCTCTTTATTTTTGCTTTAGTTAGCAGACGAGCTAGCGGCCAACCTGATGGTAAGTGTTAACCGCTGCTCATAGTTATTCTCTGGGGACGACTTCTACGCTCCCTACGTGATGAGATGGGCTGGTGATATTTATTGCCGACAGCCGCACAGCACAAACAAGATACGGCATAAGTATATATAGGCATGATAGGCAGACTTCATAGATAAGTACTTAATATTTTAGAAGTTTAATTAACACCACATCAGTGGGTGCACTTTGACGTTGCCAACGCCTTTATTACGTAAATATTAAGGGCGGATTTCGTACAGCAAGTGCTCCACAGACATAATGCCTTAAAAATATGCTTAAGAAATTATGTGATCAAAATAACCAACCTGTTCCACATCTCCTGCTATTGTCGACTTCTTTCTACTCACAAAGAAACCCACTATTACAGTCGCCAAAAATCCTGACACATTCAAGAATTTCTCGCCGACATAAAACGTTAAATGCGACCCCGCCAACGTCAGTGTAACCACACATAACATATCGTAATACGTTAGCGATAGTAACATTTCCAATATTTTGCCCATGAATAAGCCCAGCAAGATCCCCCCACCACCATATCGCAGCAGAAACAAGGTTATTTGTGACGCTTCAGTAACAGCCCATGCTGCATATCCCAGCACCAGCGTAAACTCCACCATAGCCGTCACATCTCCTAACAATCCTTCACCCATTAATAAAACACTTATATATTTCCCTCGTGACATTACTTTCAACATATTCACCACTTCTAAAGAATATATAGGAGAACATATAATCCCAAATAACAAAGCCATCGAAAAGTCCCAAGAGTTGTCCACTAAATAGTACGCCATGCAACCAACCACTAAAGCAGTGAGTGTCACGCCTGGAACTCCAACTAACAGTATTTGGGGGCAATTCCGCCAAAACGAATGAGCGTCCACATTATACGAGGTCCAAAATATTATAGTTGGGAGAAACGTAAGCAAGATAACATCCACGTCAATGAAACAGATGTAAACCAATGGTTTAAAGTCAGGGTAGCGATTTACGATGAATCCTGTCAGTCCTCCAATTGTGAACATTATAACTCTGTAAGGAATGCACATTCCGATCCTGATAGTGATGGATCTAACTATGACTCCAATCAATAAGGTGGTAAATATGAACAGGATCCCGAGACTGGTGGGGTAGCCCAGGGTGGGACGCCGTGGGTTGTCGAATTGGATGATCTGTGAGGTATCATTGACTGGTATATAACTTGATGATTCGTCTAAACAGTAAACTAAAGGTAAAAGTATAGTTAGTATAGCGAATGCCATTTTGATGGCATGACCCACTAGTTTAAAAGTATGTAGAGTTATTTTTCATAAGTTTGTAATAACATTCGTTAGTTATTCGTCTAAACAATAAAACGAAATCTTGTGGAATTTCAAGAAAAATCTTAGTTACTTTTTATCTATTTTAAATAAAAAAAAACATGCGGGGCAATCTTTGGGGACTGCCGAGAGAAGTGAAAACTATGTTTTCCTTTCTCATACTCGGAAAGTAGTGTTTATTTGATCCGAGTAGCGAGTGGAAGATGCTAGTTGGGCGGTAAACACTCATAGTAATTGGTTCCCTCCCTAGGTCAAGACTAAATTTAAAAAATAGAACTACATTTGGTTACGCAGACGGCTGTATAATATCTAACTAGATATTTTACAGCTGACTACACATTAAGAAAAAAACTCCACAACGAACGTTTTCACTTCAAAAGTGCTGGGCTCATGTGAGTGTATCAACGGCTAGTAGGCATTAAAAAAAGTCCATCCGTCTTACGAATATACGATCACGTCACCTCACGCGAGTTTAATATTTTTACCCATTCCAAAAAGTGCACAACGCCGGTAAGGTAGTTTTTATTTCACCTTTATTTTTTAACGGCGGAATTTTGGCGCCAACGCGGATACAGATCCGTCGATGTATTGTTTCATTTTCTACAACTGGTTTAAATTCGAGTTTCCAAGTCTTCGGCTTTGTATACTATTGTAGGAAAGTAGCATATTACCGTGAATCGTGATAGTTCGTGTTGGAAATAACACGAAATATCATAATTCACGGTGTTGGTGATTTAAATAGCGCGGCAGCGTGGCTATGTTGGCTGTTAATCTAAAAAATGTAGGTAGATGTACCTACTTAATATCTATAATTTGATCGGATAATATATCGAGGGTATGAGATTAAATTAAAAAAAAAACTATCAAATTGCCATGAACATTTAATGAACTAAAAATGTTAAGCATTATTTGTATGTTATTATTTACACATACATAAGTACTTAAGCAATTATAAATAAATTAAATATTTTTGAAATAAACAATAAAATACAAAATTAAGAATTAATTTTTACATAATTACTTAAAAAGTAAATAAACATGACTTTGAAAATGAACTTGACCTATTTACAAGGTATATGAATAAGAAAGCTTAAGGTCACCCAAAGAGCAATTGAGAGGGCTATGCTCGGAGTATCCCTGTGCGATCGAATCATAAATATAGCCCGAAGAATTGCCAAACTTAAGTGGCAGTGGGCGCACATTGCTCGTAGAACTGACGGCCGCTGGGAAAGAACGGTTTTCGAGTGACGACCACGTACCAGAAGACGCAGCGTGGGCCACCTACAAGATGGACCGATGATCTTGCAAGGGTCGTGGGAAACCGCTGGATGCGGGCAGCACAAGACCGTTGTGAAGTTCCTTGGGGGCCTTTGTCTAGCAGTGGACGTCTTTCGGCTGATATGATGATGATTTACAGTGTAACTTTTGTTAATTTTAATACTTTTATATATACACACATATACAGATCGATGTTGGAATATAATTATGTTTTTTGACGTTGAGTAGTTTGAGAGAACCCTATTTTGGTGATATATAACGTGCTATCATATTATACTTTGGAATTAAAAAAATAAAGCCAAATTTGGAAGCAAGGGAATTCGTAAATTTGATACGTCGGCGTGTATTGTCCGTAGTCTTACGGCAGAGGGAGAAAAGGGAATAATACGTTCGATACCCGCCGAATGATAAAATTTATGATTTGATTGGGTTTGAGTTTTGATTGACGCTCTGTATTGCAAACATTGCTATATAACTAAAATGTATTAGTGGAAATTATCTACTAAATAAATTCACAAATTTCATTATCATTGTCAAATTTTGCAATTTTCTCAGCCTTAATTCTTTCAACCCGGCTTACATAACTAGCACTTTGTTGAACAAATTCACTCACGCTTACACCACTAATTAACGTATTATAGCTCATAAATACATTTTCTATAGTATTTAAAACATTTACTGGAAAAATTGTGACTAAATCACCCTTGAATGATTTCTTTTCCGAAATGTACTCCTCGAATTCCTTCAAAGAAGGATATTTATTACAATCTTTAACACAATGCAGAAACAAGTTATGTAAAGACAGAATTCTGCTAAAATCCAACTTATCAATTGCGTCATATGTTACCATAAGTTTACCATCATCTCCACCAATCACTACTTTTTTACCAATATTATACAATTCAGTGTAATAAGATTTATTTTGGTCTACCATAAAGTAAGGTCGATATGTTTTTTCACAAATTTCAACCCTTACGTTCTCAAAATAATACAAACAGTGAACATAGTCATTTAAATCAACATTATCTGTAATGACATCATCTCTTAACATACCTTTGTGATTTAGTCTTAAATAATTAAGCTTTTTTACATTTTCAGGATTTACAATTTCACTGACGATAAACTTATTTAAGGTTTTAAATACCTTTTCCAACAAATAAGTTAATTTATCCTTTCGTTTTGGAATTTTTTTCAAAATCATCACATGTCTGATTAAATCCCTTCGTTTATTAATACACTCCAAGTCTAAGTTGTTCTGGAAATAATTCAAGATTTCTATCATAGAATGCGCGACGCCATAGTACATTCTCAAACGTTCGTGCGCGAAATGAAGCGGATCATCTTTGAAAATGTATGAGGACATCTCAACACAATACCACAAAGCAGTAGGTAATGAAGTGATCATTTGAGGATCTAACGGCAATGATGAAAGTCCAATGTAGCACGTTGTGGTCCTGATACGCTTCAGCATGTACTTTTTGAACTGTTCAACAACATTTTTGTCCATCCACTGTTTCTGTTCACATATTTTCCATAATACAAAATAGAACAAACCAATGTTGTATTTCACTTTTTTGAAATTAAAGTATGTTGCAGACAAAATATAATCATTGTATTTGTCAAATTCGTCGGTATCTGTGAGCACTAAACCGCCGTGAAATGGTCGCCGTGAACGAGGTTCTAATTTTGTTGGTTGTTGCAATAATTGTTTATAAACATTTAAAGTATAGAAGTAACCAACTGAATTATTTAAATCAGAATCTTTTAACAAAAACAGTGGACAATCCATCACTGATTTGAATTTCGAGAAGCTCGCTGTTGAAACAGATGCATCAGATCCATGAAAAATGATTTTGTCAAGCAAATTCAGTTCAGTGCATAGTATCACGGGTATTCCTTTATCGTCATTAAGGATGATGTCAGGAAACTCGATCTCTTGGTCACTTGCAAAATTTACATCAACGATTGGCTCTTCAGGTGTTTCGTTGTTGAATTTGGCTTCGAATTTTAAAGCGTCAAAAGCGTATGACTTTTTCTCACAGACAATATAATTAATTAAAGTAGAAATAGATTTCTCAATATCTATTTTCAAATCATATGATGGATTTGTAAGACTTTTGTACCAGCTGGTATTCTTAAATTCCAGTAAGAATGTATCTTTATCTGTTGTATCTAGACTTGTATCATTCTCTGGCGTCAAGTTATTTAATAATCTGTTCCTCATTTTTTTCAGCTTATCGATCTCACTTAGAGCATCAGAGCTACTTTTTGTACAATTTATGTACTTTAATTTGATGTATGACTTTAAACTTTCTTTTTCCGTAACAAAGTTGTCGATGGTTATTTTATCATAATCGAATTGTGCAGAAATATCAATGTCGTCAAGTATTTCATTGTTGCGATAAATAGTGCAATGACTTTTCAAAAACGATGCTGCGACCGATAAGTCAATATATTTCAAGTTTGACTGTAATGCATGAAATACCACATTTTCATAATGAACATTCTGATTAAGTTGGGAACATTTTTCAGCACTACATGAGCCGATCAGACCATCGGTTATAATATACAAAAGTTTTATTTTATCACCGTCAACTAATTTGGTTTTGATCCATTTAATTATTGTTTCCGGCAATGTGTTATTGCCTTTGCCATCCTGTTTTTTATAACTACGCACCGTTTCCTCCTTGTCAACTTCTATACATTCGTGTCCCCAGTGTAAATAGATAGTTCTTGATTCTGCGGGATCTGATGTTATTTCACTTTTAATTTTATTTACATCACTTTTAAATTGGTCAAGAGTTTTCAATCCATTTTCATGATAGAACGCGACATGACTGGTCGAAGCAGAGAAATCTTTTGCGTAAATAAAATAATTTACCATTTTATATTTAAGTAATATGTACACGTTAAATTTATAAATAAACTTAAACGGTGTGAACGCGACGACAATCACGAACCATTCCTTATATACTAGTACTAAATGAACAGATGAGAGAATAAATAAACAAAAATACTGTATGTGTGACCACATTATTTTTGCGAATCTACCAATAATAATATTAAATCATTATTTTAATCATTTAAATCTATTTCCCATACTTACTGCATGTCCATTGTAAATTGGCGTTAGGGTATCAGTGTATTTAGAGAAGTATCCGGATAAAATTTAAAACATGGAGCGCACTAAGCATTTTCGTAATTGGCCAATTACATATTCTGTAACATGTTTTGGCGCAATTTTAAATATACTTAGCATGTCTATAAACTATAATAATAATATCCTGGGTCATTATTCACACACGGCCATCGGATCTCAAACTAAGTAGAGTAACTAAGTACTATGGAAACCAGATAACTGATACAATATTACATATTCTACTTTTCTTTTGTGAATACATACTTCTAAAGATAATTACACCCAGACTCAGGATAAACAGACGTGTTCATACACACAAATATCTGTCCTGGGTAGGTATCGAACCCACGACTTGCGGCGTGAAAGGCAAGCATTTACCAACCACGCCAGTCAAGTTCCGAACGGAACAGAGACGTAGTCGCTTACGACTTCTCGCATTTGATCCACACAATCAATATTTGGTACACTGCATTGTAACCAGTCGAAATTTCTTATTTAGTAGAAATCTGCCCAAGTGGTCACACCGACTGATTCATAATAAGATCATAGGCTGAGACACGGCAAGGAGAACTTGCTCTCAATCGACAAATGGTTGAACTAAACAAAATGTTTTTATATATTAACTCGAGCCTGTATTTAGAGATCATAAATTTATGTATGTATTTTGAACACAGTCTTATTTTCTCTAAATACTTACCTCTGACTCAATCGTTGGGTAATTAATTTATTGAGATTTAGACTTTTATCTCAAAATAAGATTTAAATTTGTTTTTAGTATTCCTTAAGTACCTACATAATTACTTTATCCATTAGCGGTACCATCAGCTAAAAACTGCAGCTGTTTCGCCAGAATGTTTACTGATACTGATATAAGTATTTTCAAGTATAAAAAGAATAACTTTAATAATTAAGTACCATCACTTTTTTTTACATTTTAACTCAGGCACTCTACTCATTTTTAACCGACTTCAAAAGGAGGAGGTTCTCAAGTTCACCGGTATTTTTTGTTTTTTTATGTATGTACACCGATTACTCAGAGATTTATGATCCGATTTACGTGATTCTTTTTTAGTTTGATGTGAAATTATGTACCATAAAAATTTTGTATAGTTTGGCCCAGTAGTTTTAATTTTATGGACATTTAGGTATGAAATTTTTTGTTTATGTGGACGATGTAACTGTCTTTGTCACTTTGTTTTAAATCGTAGCCAGCCTAGCTAGACTCATACTGTTCAAATGTGTCCTGGCATTAACATAAAGAACTTTTAACTTTAAATTTCAGACGACTAGCATTTAATACGCGCGTACAAGCTCGTTTTTGGAAGCGCATGTAGGCGCACCTTTTAGCACAAGCGCACTTTTTTACCCATTACGCTGAGATTTATGAACCGATTTACGTGATTCTTCTTTAGTTTGATGCAGAATATCTGCCATTTTGAGGGTTCTTTAGCCAAATGCCAAAAAACGGAAACCTTATGGATTTGTCATGTCTGTCTGTCCGTCCGTATGTCACAGCCACTTTTTTCCAAAACTATAAGAACTATACTGTCGAAACTTGGTAAGCAGATGTATTCAGTTTACCGCATTAAGATTTACACATTTACACACAAAAAAAGAACAACAAACAATAAAATTTGGGGGTGCCCCATACTTAGAACTGAATTTTTTAAAAAATCATCAAATCATACATGTGGGGTATCTATGGATAGGGCTTCTAAAATGATATTGAGGTTTATAATATCATTTTTTTCTTAACTGTATAGTTTGCGCCAGAGACACTTCCAAAGGCGTAAAATGTGCCCCCCTGAGAATGATAAAACTAAAACAAATAGATGATGTACATTACCATGCAAACTTCCAGCGAAAATTGTTGAAAGAGATCTAGTTAGTAGTTTTTTTTAATGCGTCATAAATCGTAAACCGCAATTTACCTTCCATTCTATCAACTCAAATAGTTGCTGCTACGGAAAAAATCATTCCGCCTTTCACGGGCGAGTCCGACTCGAACTCTCTCGACTCGTTGTCTTGATCATCAATACGACCTAGTTTATGAGCCTTCTGCTCAGTACACTAGATGGCTAATCAATCATGAATAAGACCTAGTCTAACAGCCCTCTGCTCAGCAGACTCATTAGCTAATCAATCATGAATAAGACCTAGTCTAACAGCCCTCTGCTCAGCAGACTCATTAGCTAATCAATCATAGATAAGACCTAACCTATGAGCCCTTTGCTCAGTAGACGCGTTGGCTCATCGATCATTAATAAGATCTAGTCTTCATAGACTCATGCCCTCTGCTCAGCAGAGTTGATGGCTATTCGATCATTAATAAGACCTAATCTATAAGCCCTCAGCACACAGACTCGTTAGCTAGATGGTCATAAATACGGCCTAACCTATGCGCTTGCTGTTCAGACTTTCATGAATCTTAGCGAGTCTAGACTCGTACTGTGCAAGTTTTCTTAGAGTGAACGTAATTTTATGTAGTTATTCTTACTTTACAAATGGTCTTTCGATCTTTCATTGTCTCACAAGAACGTGAAAATGAGTTTCGAACAACATTTTTTCGGAGGATATTTCTTTTTCCGTTCTCGTTTGTTGGGAACTATAGTTATGAGGCGCGCGGCACCTTTCGTAGTGTTTCCCATAGCTAGACACTAAAAAGTAACAAATAAAAAAACTTTGTTTAATAAAACCGACTTCAAAAACTAAAAAGTATTAAAAAAATATCTTAATAAAGATTTAATTTAATACATCTCTTATGCAAACGCAATACCTTTAATATTAATGAAATACTATAATTTGTATGTGCTACCTATTAATAGGTTTGAAGTCGGTGCCAAGCCCTAAGCAAAATAAAAGTTAATATTACATACAGCTTTCATACTTTGTGATGAAATTCCTACACTAAAGATTAACCTACGTAAATAGACTTAAATAACAATATGAATTAACATGAAACTCATCTGACCGTATCATAAAAATATATTTAATATTAAATACCTGAATGAGTTACTAAAGTTGTAATAAATCTATATTATGCGTTTATATGAATATATTTGTGGCCCTGAAAAATAAACAGATAAATTATTTATTAGGAGACAACGCATCAAAATTTTACTATATTTCGAGGTGACCGTCAACGACGTGTGTCCGCTTGGGTTGTTTGTGTAGAAATACAGAGCTATCCCGCTGAAAGTAACGCGCGCCGAGTGTGGTACCTACTATTACATTTGGCTTGGCACCAAACCTATTAATAGGTAGCACATACAAATTATAGTATTTCATTAATATTAAAGGTATTGCGTTTGCATAAGAGATGTATTAAATTAAATCTTTATTAAGATATTTTTTTAATAATTTTTAGTTTTTGAAGTCGGTTTTTTTAAACGAAGTTTTGATAAACGAAGTTTTTTTATACCTTACACCATCTACACTCTTTTGCATTTCTTTGTTACATTGTTCTTATGATAAGGACATAGAATCTTTACCTGTGTAAATTAAGTTTTGGTTTGAACTGCTGATTAAAAAATACGATACGTGATTAAAAAACGTCACGTTAGAATCTGTTGACTAATTAAGCTCCCGGTGCACGACACGTGCAGTTTTAGTAGTTGGACAATTCTACGAATACCTTGTTCTTTTCATACGAGCTAAATTAAAGAGAGATTCATGGGCTTTTAAATTACTTTAGTTCTGTAAAACATAGTTTAGGTGACAGGGAATAGCCTTGTCACTGTTTACTATATGTTATCAACAGAGTATATATATACCTATTTGTCACCAAATTCACCGTCTATGGTTTAACAAATCTATGTGACACACGTCTGAGGGCAACCCTATGATGTACAAGCTGAGAGAGGTGTAGATGTAGCCCCGTGCTCGTCCTAGCAATCAAAACCACAGACAGATCAGCGACGGGGATTAACGTGCTCCTCGCCGGCGAAGGTTCTACCCTAGCTTACCTAGAGTTTTCTCTAGGTGACGCCTTTCTGGTCAAGTTGGAACACTTCTAGTGTATCATAATAACACCTGCTTTAATAGCTAGTCTCTATAGGGAGTGGTCATTGTAACATGTATTCTGCCAGGAGCTATAATCTTTTTTTATTTAGGTACCTTTATATGAATATGCCTAATTCATATCATAAATATTAATTTTTATCATTCATAGCAGCCCAACTGGGGAAGTACCTACACCTTACCGAAGATATTCCTTAATAATAACATTAATAATTTAATATTGTGTTTCTGAGTGTGAGTAAGGTCGCCAGAGCTTATAGGGGTGGGGGTGTGGAGGGTCAGCAACAATTGGATGCGGATTCTTTTCAAGGCCGGCAACGCTCCCGCGACTCCTTGGTGTTTCGAGTGTCCATGGGCGGCTGTGATCACTTACCATCAGGTGAACTTGCTCGTTTATCGTCATCTTATATACTTAAAAAGAAATGAACTTTACGTTTATTTTTTTTCCTTAATTTTCAGGGTAAAATTTTTGCCACCAGCGCTCAGTCTAGAATATTTATGTGCATTGATATTACAGTTAATAGCTACAGTTCATTAGCCCTTAACTGTTTTGTGCAGCGCGATGCATTTATTCCATGCGGATAGGAAATTAAGAGTTATCGTAAGGCGATAGGACCTCATTTTCAGTGTTGCTAACTTTTTCATCAGATTTCATCATGTACCGCAACATGTGAATAATAACACACTACAAGAAATAATGATGAAATAGGTAGGGAAATTAATTTGTCATCTATGATATTTTTAAACTTGTTCGTGATCTCTAATTACTTACGTAACTTAGGTAATTATTTTATGGGCAGTGGTTACCCTAGTGTCAGAGTTGTTCAAGACGCCCATTAGGCGTATGTCATGGCTTAACGACTATTACCTAATGGCTACAACCGGGACCGATGGCTTAACGTGCTCTCAGAAGCATGGAGAGGCTCAGAAACTAAGCCTCTTGGTGGTCACCCTTCTATGGACTGATCGCGGGCCTAGTTGCTTAACCTTGCCAATCCAATAATACAAAATAATTAGGTATAACTGGTTTTTGATCGAATAACAAGAATTCTAGGAATGAGTACAAATGCAATTAACGTGAGTGAGACTTAAGTGATGTTATACTCCAGAAGTGGGTGCGCAACTGTTTGGTACTGGTGCTGGGCTGGTTTTAGAGGTAGGGCATAGCGTTCATTTGCTCAAAGAGCAACCTTACAGAAGACATTCCTTAATAATAACATTAATAATTTTAATGTTGTGTTTCCGAGTGAGTAAGGTCGCCAGAGCTCATTGGGGTGGGGGGAAGGGTCAGCATCACTTGTTTACTGACTCTTAAAGGCCAGCAACGCACCCGCGACTCCTTTGGTGGCGCGAGTGTCCATGGGCGGCGGTGATCACTTACCATCAGGTGACCCACTTGCTCGTTTATCGCCCTCTGATAGAAAAAACGA
Source organism: Pseudoips prasinana (assembly GCA_951640165.1). Taxonomy (NCBI): domain Eukaryota; kingdom Metazoa; phylum Arthropoda; class Insecta; order Lepidoptera; family Nolidae; genus Pseudoips; species Pseudoips prasinana. The sequence continues at coordinate 17,229,597 of OX621254.1, forward strand.
CCGGAGAGGATTGTACTTAGGCGCAATATTGACGGCTTTACGTGGCTTTTTTAAGATTGGCGTTTTGCCGTGCCCTACAGGGTCCATAATGTACTTTATATTATAACAACAACTGTAACTAATTTATGGAGTGCAGTAAATGATTGAATTGAATTGTCTCCGCGCTTCAGAAAGTCGTTAAGCCATGCCAGACGCCTAAAAAGGCTTGAACATCTCTGACACCACTGCCCATGCCATAAGTAATTCTATGAAAATATGAAATTAATACGTCTTGTATTTAGGTGGTAAGGCTTAATTTGCAGTGATTTCAAATTTTTCAACATGTTACACCATGTAGGTATCTACCGCATCATTTCTACAATAAACATGTTCGTAAAATATAATAGTGGTGTAATATTACAAAGACTCAGAATAAGTTCAGACGCCAGGACATCCAGCTACCCCAATCTGTCAAAATTATTTTATAGATTTTCAACTTTATCACATATATTAGGTACTAGCGGCCCGGTACGTGCTTCGCTACGTATAAGGCATAGTAATAAAAAAATGGTTTTAAGTTCATTTATTCAAACAAAAAAATATTTAAAATTGCTTAAAGATGTTGATTTTACACTTATTCAAGGCTTTTTATAAATTTTATCTACGTAAAAACCTTCCCTGGACTTCCACGAATAATTCAAGACCAAAATTAGCCAAATCGGTAAAGGCGTTGTTGAGTTATAACTTTATAACATTACAACGAAAAGTGGCATTGATTTTTATATATATAGATATAATAGTGGTGTAATATGACAAAGGTTCAGAATAAGTTCAGACGCCAGGACATCCAGCTACCCCAATCTGTAAAAAATATTTTATAGATTTTCAACTTCATCACATATATTAGGTCTTTACCTATGAAATTGCCGTTCTGCAGTACTGGCCATTTCAAATCAAAATAATTTTTGTTTGGCTAAGAATTCTAATTTCAAATTAATTTTATTTTAAAAACATGGATTCTTTTTTCCAAAAGTAGTCATTTCTTTATTGATTAGTGTTACATTTTCATCGCATTTCAATCTTTTTCGTCATCATGGATACGTTAAAAATTCGAGTAATTATGGAATATGAGTACCGTCGTGGCAGCAACGCGGCACAAGCGGTACGCAACATCAACGACGTTTACGGAGCTAACACTACAAACCAACGCACCACCTGTTATTGGTTTGCTCGCTTCCGTTCTGGAAATTTCGACCTGAAAAATGAACCTCGCGGTCGTCCGAAGACTTTGGTCGACAATGACGAATTAAAGGCGGTTGTGGAAGCTGATGATACACAATCTACGGCTGAATTAGTAGCAGCTTTCGACGTTAGCGTCAAAACAATATTGGTCCATTTGCGTCAAATTGGCAAGGTAAAAAAGCTTGACAAATGGGTGCCCCACGAACTCAATGATCGCCAGCGCGAAGTACGCGTCGAGACGTGCCTTGCACTGCTCAACAGACACACAAATGAAGGAATTTTGAACCGCATTGTTACCTGCGATGAAAAATGGATTCTGTTTGATAACCGCAAGCGCTCAGCAAGTTGGTTGGATCCTGGTTCAGCACCTAAACAATGCCCTAAACGAAAACTTACCCCTAGAAAAGTGATGGTCACTGTTTGGTGGTCTAGCGCCGGTGTGATTCATCACAGCTTCTTACCAAACGGGGTGAGCATTACTGCAGATGTGTACTGTGAAGAACTGAGCACAATGATGGAGAAGCTGGCGCATCTCCAACCAGCATTGGTCAATCGCTCGTCTCCGCTGCTCCTGCACGACAACGCGCGACCTCATACTGCACAGCAGACGGTCTCCAAGTTGCAAGAACTGGGGTTGGAAGCTCTCCGTCATCCGCCCTACTCACCAGACCTTGCGCCTACAGACTACTACTTTTTCCAGAATTTGGATAACTTCTTGGCGGGAAAAAAATTCAATACCCGAGAGGCAGTACAAAATGCCTTTGAAGAATTTGTTGCCTCCCGTCCAGCTGATTTCTTTAAGAAGGACATCAATAAACTGCCACTGCGATGGCAAAGATGCATTGATTGCATGGGTGATTACTTCGATTAATACAAATAAAAAAATTCATGAAAAAAATTCGTTTAAATTTTTTCATACAAAACGGCAATTTCATAGGTAAAGACCTATTATTAGGTACTAGCGGCCCGGTACGTGCTTCGCTACGTATAAGGCATAGTAATAAAAGAATGGTTTTAAGTTCATTTATCCAAACAAAAAAATATTTAAAATTGCTATAAGATGTTGATTTTACACTTTTTCAAGGCTTTTTATAAATTTTATCTACGTACAAACCTTCCCTGGACTTCCACGAATAATTCAAGACCAAAATTAGCCAAATCGGTAAAAGCGTTGCGAGTTATAACATTACAACGAAAAGTGGCATTGATTTTTATATATATAGATATGGATCAGGTTCACTTTCAATTGGGGAAATTTGACAGATTGCTGTAGCTTGATGTGCTGGCGTCTGTACCTTAGTATTATATAATCTTTGGTATAGTCTATGGTATAATTTATGGTAAAATTGAATCATTTCAGTGCTTCGAGTTTCAGTAGGTACTGTGACGATCTTCATGGTCCGGCACCTTCATTCGTCAAAGAATATCGATCGATTTAAAAAGAAATATTTAAAAATAAAACTTTCATAGATTTGAATGATCTGTCAGAGGGAATCCTAGTAGGGAACATATTATAACAGATATAAAAAAAAGTAAAAAGAATACAATTTAATTCATTTAAACCTGAGTATATTATTTCAATATAGAAAGATCCCGAAGAAGTCTGGAGTAGCAGAACGTTATATGGTGGAGGCGCCGGGTATATTGATAAGTATACCCTGAAGTATTGAGAAGAATCGAGGATATCGCGAGAAGTATTTTTTCCTTAAATAATTTCAGATGGAACATTTCGACGGGGAGACGGCTGACGTCAACGATTTTTTTAGGCAATTCGCAGTAATTGCCGCAATCAACAAATATGATGAAGATGCAAAAAAACTTATCTTAGGAGCATATCTACAGGGGCCCGCTTTGTCATTTTATAAAACCATTTTTTCTCAGTGTGATACATTTGCTGATCTCCAGAAGAAGATCACCGACGAATTTGACGGGCAAACCAATCCACTCGCTGACTTCTTTGAAAGGCGACAAGGATACAATGAAGACCCAATTACTTATTTTTATTCTTTAGATGAACTGGCGGCAAAAGCTGGAGCAGTAATTACGGAACCTATATTTATTAACCAATTTCTTAAAAGCTGCAATTCATTGATTAAAAATAAGGTTGCAACGCAAGTGTTTACCAGCAAGAAAGAGCTAAAGACATGTCTTAGACAAATTAAAAACCTATTTATAACACAAAGTCCGACTTCATTAAATTTACCTGTGAATATAAGCAGAGTTGGACAAAATATACCAGTGAGACATATTAAAGTGCATCACGGTCAACCCGGTCCGCATGGTGACACTGGAGCTGGGGCATCGAGGACCAACCAGCCTACCCCAGGAGCTATTTATCCCCGATCAAATAATAAACTCTACCCTTATAGTTGTAGACCAAGATATGATGCAGCAGGGGATACCACCCCTTCACCAGGCAACGTTCCATTCAGACGAGGAGTAACGGAGCGTCAACCAGCTGCACTCGAACGAATAGAGGCGTTTGATATGGTGGAAGAGACCAGTAAAACACCAGGAAGTCACTCAGAAGTGTGAGTTTACTCCTATTATAAATGTAACGTGTAAAAATATCCCGGTTCTAGCCCTGATTGACACGGGAGCATCAGTGTCTGTTGTCGATAAAAAGATGGCAGAAAAGCTAGGAGAAATGCCGCAGTTCTCCTATGCACAAATAAATTCAATAAATGGTGCGCAATTGCAGGTGATAGGGAAAATTAAATTGAACATTTTGATGGAAAATGTTGTGTTTAATCATAGTTATGTTGAGGATAAGATTTCACAAAATTTTGTCATAGGACAAGATTTCCTTTTTGCTCACAATGTTATTTTAGATTTAAAAAAACGTAGACTTTTAACTGATAGGATGATGTGTAATTTTATTAAATAAGAAAAATATGTACAAGAAAATAATTCATCTGATGTACAGTCAGATAAACAATTTTTTCACGGAATGATTATTTATATTTTTGCCAAAAGACCACAAATATAGATAAACTTCCATGCGAAGTAAGTATGGGAAATTTAGAACGTAAAGTAGAATTTAATTTAATGAATGATCTGCCAAAAATAATTGATAGCCATTTAAATAATATAATTCCATTGCAGCCCATAAAGGTTAATAATATACAAGATACACGCAAAAATTTAAATGTAAACGTAGAAACGTCGAATCATGTACAAACACTAAAATTGCACAAAATTTATAGACGCAAAGTTCGACATAATTTAGATCGAACCCAGTCTAAACAAAAAATGTTACTAATTTTATTATATGGTCCTAAAAGAATAATTGGAGTACGTAAAAAACTTTCTCGCCTGTATAAGGGGCTATATAAAATAAAAAGACATTTAATAAATGATAATTATTTAATAAAACACATGAATAATAATAGTGTATTACTAACCTATTGGAGTCGACATCGTTTAAAGTTATTTAAAATAAGATTGAGTTGAAGTTAGAACAACTTATGTTGTTATTTAATATTAAAGTAGGAAATATTAATGTGTTGTTATTATATTATATCTTGGAATTTTAATTTAGTTACTTAGTGATTGTGCCTCTTTAGTGGAAAGGTCAATAGGCTGAGGTGACCGTTTACCATTAGTTCCCTTATATTGTGTTGTTTAGGTGTAGAACATTGTCTATCACTACGGGATAGAAATTTGAATTATTATGTTATTGCTATATAGTTGTATGTTATAATTGATGCTTCTACTTAAAAGAATGTTACTAATACTATTTAAATTGTTTCATGTATGTTGTAATACTATTGGAGAGCTATCATGATGGGAGAAGATGACCAGAATTCGGATCTGATTTAGGATCCAAACGAGACATCAGGATATGCGTCCACACAAAGAAAAACCAAGAAAAAACGTATAGCTAAGGAAATAATAAACGTTATAGTAGGTACCTACATTTAGATATTCCCGTATCTGACATATTGGTGCAATAATTGCAAGTTTGTAGTACGTACAGACGCCAGCACATCCAGCTACCCCAATCTGTCAAAGGAGATCGGCAACCGGCCCATACAAACGTGGCCTGGAATGGGCATAAATAAAACAATATGTATTTTGTAGGGGTACTAATATTCTATCGCCCTGTATAGTTACTTTTTATGTAAAACATGGGATTTATGTAATAAGGCGTATAAGGTTAACAAGATTTCAATATTGTATTAGATCATGGAACGAATTTTTGTAATAATTATACTACTTTCTATATATAAATAAGTAAAACAGCTGATATGTTTATGACAACCGTGGTAAGTTCACACCTATTCAAAAAATAACAGCCGCCATAGTTACTTAGGACCAGCTTAGGACAAAATAAGTGGTCCGAGGTGCGAATAGCAGAGGTAAATCATGATGCGTAGATCCAAAGTCCAAGAAAGCCGGGGTCAGTCGGGTAGTCGAAAACAGAATCCAGAAACAAAGCCAACGGTCGTCGTAAATACACAAGCCACTAGAAAACATTCATGATGCAAGTCAAGCAAGCCTAAACACGAATGTAAATCAAAATACAATCAGTTCAATATGACAGATAAAAAAGTGCTGCCATTACTATGCACAATTGATTCCTTCATTGATTTATAAATCACCATACCATACATACTATTGATTTATATTATGACTATTGAGGATAATATTATGTATGCAAATAATACATATTTCAATACAGTGAAATTATAACGCCTATGACAATGACAATATAATAATAACTGCACGATTGGAAAAATAAATATTTCGCCAACGGCTCAAAACACCAAAGCAGCCGGACCCTATAAGACAGTTTAAGAAACATGAATGCCAGAATCAAATGGTTTACTTTTAAGAATTGAAATCATTTTCCCATGTTGTACAAGGAAATAAAAGGCATGAAGGGATTTTAAATATTATAATTTCTTTTTTAATTAGTAATAAACTTTTGTCCATCACAGGCCGGGATTTGCCGAAGTCCTTTCTTTTATAGATTTTCTACTTTATCACATAAGTGAGTTGTTTATTAACAGTTCTTACAGATTTACTATATGTATTTACCGACTTAGATAGATTTTACATGTATTGGGTCTTAAATCTAAAGTAGGGCCAATTTAATAGATCACATTTGACACTTCCATCAAAACGGTCACCGTAGCCTAGTTGGTAGTGCTCCTGCCTATGAAGCTGGTGGTCCTGGGTTCGAATCCCGGTAAGAGCAAATATTTGTGTGATGAGCATGAATATTTGTTTCTGAGTCATGGATGTTTTCTATGTATTTAAGTATTTATCTATCCATATAAGTATGTATATCGTCGCCTGGTACCCATAGTACAAGCTTTGCTTAGTTTGGGGCTAGGATGATCTGTGTGACATTGTCCCTATATATTATTATTATAAAAAAAAAAAAAATTCAACAACGTAACCTTAACCGGCGGGCATAGAATATTATTTATTTTTTCGTAGTTACAACTGCACATTTGCTTATTTTTTTTCTAATTAAGATTTATCTTTATTGTAATAATTACTAAATAAGGTCATTTTACAATTCACATTACTAGTAACTGACAGATGTCAAATTATGTGATCTATTACATTGGGCCTACTATAACTGTAAAACCAATTATAGGCAAACAACACATGCAAAGTGTTTTTTGCTATCACTTGGGTATGGATTTGACTTACCTCTTTAAATCGCTTTTGACTTACCTATACGCTTACGACAAACGAAATTTGTAGTTGATAGCTGTACTTGCACCCTTTCTCCACAAAGCACGTTACGGGAATAGGGCCATAAATCGCCCCATAAATCGTTGATGTTCCACTGCTGGAAAAAGCGACTTCCCCAAGAATGTGTCATAATCGCTATCCTGGCAGGCGTGTTGGGTATGGGTACACTACATTAATACGAAAAGCTTTATACCGACACACAAATACGAATCACAATATAGTCACAAATACGAATTTCAAAATATCGATTTCCATAATTCCGAATGGTTCAAAATTCCGAATATTACAATTCCGATTTATCATTACTCCTATTTTTATAATTCCTAAATTTCAATATTCCTTACGACTACAATTACTCTTCTCAAACACCGAGCTTCAATAGATCGAATAACAAAAAGTCCGACTTAATGATAATTTGAAATATCAACAATACGAATAAAAATATTTTGTTTCCCTGGTCACAATTTTAACCTAACCTAACCCAAATGATTCACCAATAATAGAGGGGATCTGACACTCGGCGGCTGCATGCAGCATGCAAGCAGGCAGGCATGCAGTATACAAGCAGGGATGCAGCATGCAAGCAGTCATGCAGCATGCAAGCAGGCATGCAGCATGCAAGCAGGCATGCAACATACAGCAGGCATTGTTTCTGTCACGGTTCCGGCACTGCGGGGTTTAGGCGGCCCCACACGAGCTTATCGTCGCAGATGGTTTTAACGCTCACCGCCGCGGCTGAAGCTGGCCGGCGAAGCCGATGCTCGCGGGCCGCCCCACCCCTTCGCACCTACGCGGGCTTAAATTACACTCTAGGGTAGGGCAGACAAGACTACGTGAAGTCGGTTTTGCAGCGATTCGTTTCTGTCACCATATTTTGTAGCACAACATGTTGTCTTTTAGTTTATTCGAAGTATTGAAAATCGGAATGTCGTTTTTCGGACTGAGAACCCTTCGATCATTTGACTCATCGAACGTATGAAAATCGGAAACCTAACAAATTGCATTCACGACTTTCGGTAAGATAAATTTTGTGATTTTTAATAATAGACATTTCAATTCTTAAGTATTATGAAATTCGGACTTTGAAAATCGGAACATCAAAGTTCGGAAAAAAGTATTTCGGAGTATTTGGGTGTTCCCGTCCCGTATAGTCTCTCATAGTCAATCAGTAAAACGCTGCTCCCCAATTCCTGTTAGATACATATTCCTTCAGGACGATTTCTACGGCCCCCACAGGATGAGATGGTATGGCAATTTAATATTCTTTGCACATAGTTATATATGTATAGCCAGCCCTAAGTAGACATATTAACAACATGATGGCTCAGTATAAAAATAGACCAATACGGGAACTACCTACAAACAGTCGAAACCGCACACGCACACAAACATGCTTATCGACTAGACCCCTAAGGGGTTGTCGCGGTTCTGTCAGTAACGAGTTCTGCGTCAAAACGAGTCGCGTATAAGTATATAATAACAATTTAATTTTGTAATGGCCGAACACAAAGTACATCGAGACTCAGTACAACTATTCATGGGTCACACAAATAGATCGACTGCACGGGAATTGAATCCGAGACATGAAGTGGGGAGACGACAGTCTTAACCGCTGCGCCACACGTGCAGTCAAAGAAGAGCGCTGAACGTTTGTAGTAGGGTTGTAACGGATCTTCGCCTCCGCTTCCGTTACTGCGGAAGTTCCGCATGAAATCGTACCTTCGCCTCCGCCTCCGCCTCCGCTGTTTTTTTGCGGAGTTATAACGGAGGTTTACTTACGGCATAATCATATATCTCTGCATCACCCAAAGGTCGACTGGCAGAGAATGCCTTTGCCTTTTAAATAATATAATTCTCTACAACTTCGAGTGCAGTCTCCAACCTTAAGTAGAGTGGGTGCAACATGGATGTTCGACGTAATTTTCGTCTTATCCATGTTAATTTTAAGACCCACTTGTTGAGAGACTATCCTGAGGCCATTGAGAATGTACCGAGGTCTTCTAGGGTCTAGCCATGACTACTATATTGTCGGCAAAATTGAAGGTGGGTGATGTACTCGCCATTGACATGGATGCCAAATCCTTCCCAGTCCAAAAGCTTGAAGACATCTTCCAATGCAGCTTCTCACACCTCGCTGCAAGTGGATAGGTTCCCAGTTCCGGTCCGGGAGTCGCACTGACATAGTGGCGTTTTCATATAAACACTTTAACACCTCGATATACCGGTAGTCGATTTGGCATTTTTGGAGAGACCTCAGTACGGCCCAGGTTCTGATCGAATCAAAGACTTTTTCATAGTCCACAAACACTAAGCATAATGGTTGGTTATACTCTTCGGTCTTATTTATGTGGTCTATGGTACTAAAGCTTTTATGGAATCCAGCTTGTTCGGGAGGCTGGATGTCGTCCAACCTGCGTGCGAGAAGATTCGTAATGACCCTCGAAAACAACTTGTAAACATGGCTCAGCATTGTGATGGGTCTGTAATTCGTCAAGAGGGTTTTTTCGCCTTTTTTGAAGAAGAGTACCGCCACACCTCTGTGCCATACTTGTGGCGTTTGACCTTCTAGTATGACGGAGTTCAATAACTTCTGAAGGGCCCGTAGAAGAGCTAGAAGCTGTAACTTGCTGTAACTCCATCATCACCAGGCGCCTTGTTGTTCTTAACCTGTTCGAGAGGGATTCTTATCTCGCACATGCTGACGTCCGGGATGTCTTCGGTGAAGTCTCGGGTTAGTCATGCTCTCGGATCTGAGGCACAACTATCGACAGGTAACTGGGTTCTCGTATACAACTGTCCATAGAACCTCTCGATCTCTCCCATCAACTCGGGTCTAGACGTGACGATTCTGCCATCCTCAGTCTTCAGCTTTGTCAGTTGGCTCTGTTCAACAGACAGTTGAACTGAACTCGATGGATTTTTAATACATTTTGTATTAATTGGGGGCATGTCGCGAGTCAAAGACTGTCTAGATCTGTCTGTTGAGCTGCCGGTATCTGGTAGCATCATCAGAGGATGTCAAAACCATTGTCCGTCTTTCTTCCTTTAGCTGCAGGGTTTAGTCAGAGATCTTTTTGGTTCTCTTTGTACGGCGGGCCTTAAAGACCCAGCCGTATGGACAGCTTCTACGAACCTGTCGTGGTATGACACCACTTGGTTTTGCAGTTTGAGCTGGAAGGGTTCCGGGTTTTCGACGTGGATGGGTAAAGGTCGGAGCATAGACTTTATCAGTCGGGACCTCTGGAGCTTGATATTAAGGTTCAATGAGCCCCGCCTGTGATCGCTCCCGCTTTTAACCGTATTTATCACAAAGACGCCATTGAACATCTGTTTTATCGTCGACAAAATAAAGTCTATCTCGTTTTTTGTTTTACCTTACCGAGGTCCATTTGCGGTTATCCGGCTTCTTGAAAAAGGAGTTCATCATAAAGAGTCCCTCCTCTATGAAGTCAAATTGAAATTGCCCCACTTTCAGCTAATTCTATTCAATATTACTCATAAAATACTATTTTTTCACATCCACTTTCACCTTCGCATTCGCATCCGTTAACCTCCGCATCCGCGGAGGTGAAATCCGTCACCTTCGCATCCGCCTCCGCCTCCGCTAAGAGGCCTCCGTAACAACCCTAGTTTGTAGCGGCTGCTTAAAATCATTTGCACAATTTTATTTAACTGGACTCGATTTTAATGAATTTTAGGATAAAGATTTACTCATCACTTATCACAAAATGTTTGACGTTAATTCTGCCGCACAATTTATAAAAGCAGTAAAGAACAGGGAACGATGTTCTTTACTGCGTTTATAAATTACGCGGAAGAATTGCTAAAGAAAACATAGGTATGTAAAAAAATCCCTCATATGGGATCCTTTTTCTTTAGTTAGATCTTCGACAAGATACAAAATTAGTGTTATTATACAACATGTAACATAATTAACGCACATCCTGAAAATAGTTTGTTCAGAATCGTTTACTGAATCGATTTATATCATTTTTAATATGCCTAGGTAATTTTTATTCCAAAAATAATTAAACTACGGAAATTATTGTCATATTAACCCTATACCGTCAAAACAAATTGAAATGGACCGTAAGTCAAAGTAATAAGACTTTTATAATCGCAGTTTAATTTGTATTCATCCAAATGCCACCATTCAATACAAAATAAAGAAATACAAAATTTTATTCCAAGAAACTAATTTAGTAAATAACAATGCATATACATGTTAAATAAAAAATTCAATGTATGTATTAAGATTACAACAAAATATTCTAACTGGGGTGTGCGTTCATTACGTTACATGTTGTATACTCAAAATGGTGTTAAGTTTTATAACACGATTCCCATTTCACCTCTGACATTGGCAGAATTGTCAACATCGACATAACTTGCCATTTGGAAAAAGAAGAAAGCGTAATATTATTACATTTATTATTATTATTAAGTATTGTGTGTAAAATAAACACTCCATATAATATAAAAGACAAAGTTAAAGTCTTTAAATGTTCTTTCTTTTGTATTTTACAGGTGAGTCAATATTTTGTTTTAAATGTAGAATGGATAGTGGAATTTGATTATTTATTTATTAAATATTAGATCTATTGTATGTAAGAACTATAAGTATTTAAAACAATAATAAAATCCCACCTGTCTTCAGAGTCCGTCAGTTGCATGTCAAAAACTTAAATTATTGTGTGTTTTTGAAGTCGGTTTATAAAAAGATAGGTAATTTATTATCTGGTTTATTGTGACTTACTAACGATACTGAACGATCCATTTGCAACGTAGATAGCCGATTAATACTAATTATAATGTGATTATTCACAAAACATGCAAATTGAACAGGATAACAAATGAAATACAACAATTTTAAAACAACATTTATTTTTACATACATTAAGTCGGATTCAAAATGCCTGAAACATACTGATTTTTGTACACATCAGTTATAGATTATTATTAATTTGATGGACAGTAAATTATATTTTCTCTTTGCACGAATCTGTGGATACGTAAAAATTATAAGCGTTTGTTATTTGATAATCACCTCGCAATACACACTACTATACACATACATTTTAAAAATTTCATTTTTATGTTTAGGAATTTCATTAATTAGGTATATTTTATTTAAATTAAATTTGTTAAAAATATAGATTTTTAGTATATCATTAAACGTAGGTTTTAAGAGTAAATACACCATCATCGCAGTCCGTCAGAACGAATAGAATGTACGTGCTGAATCTCAGATACCGATTCTAAACAGTGTGTCTCTTTGAGCTATGCTAGAAAATATCTATTAAAAACAAATGAACTACCGAAATATTAAGAGAAAAATACGTTTTTTTTTTTAATTTTGTGCTACAATGGAAAGAAATCTATGAGCACTAATTAAATGCCATTTTTATTAACATGTATTAGCGAGAGATGCAAGATGTACAGGTACAAATATTACCAAAAATATTTGCAGACGAGCGCTGCGCTTTGTTAACCAAAAGGGTACTCCACACATTTCACAAACATATTGTGCGCAAGTACATTCACTTATGCTACTATCAAGATTTATTTAAAAACGAGGAATCATTTCAATACTATTTGGTTATTGGCGACGGACTTTACAATACGTACTAATCCAAACACGCGAAACAAAGACTTATCCCTACATCGATATTGTTTGCGTCGAATACGATTATATGAAAAATATTTAAGGGACCGCGCCCACGGGGGATTTTTGTCGAAGTGACAAAAATGTGCTCTATCAAAAGAAGAGTGCTGCAAAAGGTGAGAGTCTGTTAGAATTGCTCTTAGCATTTAAGGCTCCATGCTCCACCCCGAACATGACCTTGAAGTATTGCTTATACTAATTTTAACTGTTCGTCGCCCATGCCGATATTATTTTAATATTATTTTTATTTTTATTCAAGCAACAAGAGTAACCAGTTACGCAGTTTTCTTCGGATGTACTTATTTTAATGCCTTTGTTATGTATTTAAATAATGAAGTAGTGTCATTTGAACAGTTTGTTGGGGATTTCGTATTATATACATCAAAAGTTAAGCCAAGTACTTAAATTGTAAATTTACAAATTGGTTAGATTATGATGGGAAAACATTCTTCAAATATCTATGAAACGGAGCTTAACTTTTTATCCCCTTTCTAGCTTTTTGTAGAGAATGGTCTCAATTTAAATTGTTGCACTGACCGTACGGACCTCACGAAGAGTGATAATTTGTCAACCGTCAAAGTATCCATAGACTAGGTTAAAGCGACGAAACAGTCAAGGTCAAGACAAACCTCACCAATGCGCGCGATCTCTCAATGCAATACATGCCTTCGTATTTCACCTAAATATTGAAAAACATAGAAAATTATGTACTAAGCTACCTTTATACAAGTTACAAGACTCTCATGTTATTGCGTTCACTTAAATCGTAAAGGGATGAGAGGGACAGCAATATACAATGTTACCAGTCGTATCACGTACTGACTTCTGTAAGGGGCGCGGCGCTTCAATCTCGTCTTTTACATTAGACTACACTAGACACTCAACTGGTGTTATTTATGACGACTATCAATTGGCACTCCACCACAATTTCAAGATTTATAAATCTTATCCCAATAAAAAAATCATACTTACAATCCAAGACCCCTACAAAACGCCATAACGCCGTATAATACACGTTAATGAATTTTATAATAGCAACATATCTTCGATGATGTCGGGACAATGAGTCGGACACAAGGCTTCATGTGAAGAATCAGCAATTCAGCATACGTATAAAAAAAACTAAAGCCTTTACGTATTATTTTAAGTCTTTGAAGTATAAACAACCGAAAAATATGGTGAGCTCAAGACTATTAGTAATTTAAGGTTAGTCAATTATTAGCGACTATTTCGGGAACTAAAGCGTATATTTCTAATAATTTTGTTTTAAAATTTAAAGAGCTTCACTTTTAAAATTGTGTTCTTCTCTAAAACCGTGACCTTTAGTATAAAAAGTTTAACCAGAAGTCACGTTGTCGTTACTATATAACAAATATTCAGTACTATATGGTTTTTAAAGTGAGTTTGAATAATTACCGTCACCTGTTGCCATGTACACCTTCAAACTACGGATAACTTTGCATCAATGATTAAATTATAACATGATAATCTTCTAAAGCAAATGTGTCAGAATTTGACTGTACGTAAGTACAACTATCCTAGAGTAACCGAGCATATATGAATTATATTGCCGATGACCTCCAGGTACTATGTGAAATTTTTCATATATAAATATTATACATATAACCAATTCCTGAAGACATTTCGTTTATCTGACCACAAAATTCAAAGACACAATCATCTCTCAAAAAAATCACATAAGGTCAAGTTCAAGGTCATAAGAAACCTATTAAATTGATAAAATCATATAATTCCTAACTACAGTAGATATTTCTTTTTCCATAAACTTGTATTTGATGCTATAAATATATTTTCCCCGCGAAATATGTCCGTATTTCCTATAAGGTACGAAACCATTTTTTCAAGACAGACGCCAGCATATCAAGCTACCCCAATATATCAAATTTCCCCAATTGAAAGTGAACCTTATGCTTAAGTGATATGAAAATGTATAAAAGAAATTTGACAGATTGGGGTAGCTGGATGTGCTGGCACCTGTACAAAATTTTAGAACTTAGGAATCAACTCAACCTTTATACATGTTTACTTTGGTGTGTGATTAAAACTCGAAAGGTGCTTTTATTATATATAAATACGGTCGATTCTCATCTTTCGGGTGTATATTTGGTAAGTTTTAAGTCAAATGACAGGAAAGAACTTATGCTTTACAAGTTGCTTAGATATGTATCTGCTCCCAAATTATCACTCAATTTTAACCTTGTATTGTGTTGTAGTAATATTGAAGCTGGGTTAAGACCACACAATTAATTCCTACGAATTTGCCCATTTATTTTTAATTTAATTGATTTTTTAAATATAAACTCACATACCTGGCTCGTTTAAATGTACCTCACAATATTTTCCTGGAATGAATTATCAATCTTACAATCTGAGTTCGATCTTGATTACAGCATTGAGACATACCTCGTAGACTATCAATTGAATAGATTTTTTTTCAAAACCGGAGCCGAATCGTCATATCAATTTATAAATATCAAAACTTACGCTTGGTATAATAAGAACTTTCTTGAATTGTAACCTTACGTAAAATGTTTTTTTTTTAATTCCGTTTTATGGCTCTGGCTTCTTTGGCCTTATGAGCCTTAAGTAAATATATTATTATAACATTTATTTCCGTCATTGTCAAGTAAAGTCCGTCACAGGCAAGTCATACATATTCCTTGTCCAACCCCAGTAAAGCAGTGGAGACATTAAAGGCTTTTATGGAGTTTTGGTTACAACACGGAAAATCACAATTCAGGGCAATACCGCACTTTCCTCCACTTGTGTACGTTGTCGAAGATGTTATGTCTAAAAATCCACCATATTTACACATAAAAACTCCAATTTACACTAGTTTTTGAAAATAAAACATAGCCTCGATGCGTCTTTCTCCGCGTTGGCGCCAAAAACTCTACGTAAAATGAGTAACGTCAAACTTGCCATATAGATATGGTTCTTAGTGTAAAAATGGCTACAACGCAAATTAGAGTTTAAGTATTAGAAATAAGGCTTAAATCCAAAAAAGAGGTACTCTGATACCGAATAATATATATTGTTGTAAATTACAACAATGATGATGATACCCCGCCACATGCCACCCTCACATCCACAAACTAACTTGCTTTTTTTAACGTATCAAATACTTTATATGAATAAAAGTATAGTCTGCAACAGACGCGATTCACAAGGGCTACGCTATCATCGTTTCCTGTAAATGTGATACTTCCATCATTAGTCCAAAGTAATGTGTGTCGTTTATTGAGATGAGATCGCTTGATCGACCGTATTTATAGATACTATGAGCATATAATAAAGGTTTTTAAACAAGTTTAAATTCAAAAAGACGATTAAATAAATAGCAAATCTCGTTATAAAGTTCAATCTTGATCGGGCGGACGTTTTATGGAATTTATTTTGTCTTTTCTTTTACGTATCAACATAATATCTCTTCGCTACGAAACCGGATCTAAGGATGCGGATTTCATTTTCAACCAACGTCAAAAAAGGAGGAGGGTCTCAGTTGGTCTGTATTTTTTATCAAATCACGAGGCACGAGATTTTTGCTCTGATCATTACAAGATCGCGGTCTCGCTTCGTCTAATTACCCCTTTGACTTACACGGTCACAGTGGTCAGACGAGTGCACCCATTCGTTAAGTTTCGCATTAGAAGTGCCAAGACTATCGGGCCGTGTAAATATGATCGGTTTAAGGAAATCATTTCGAATACTTCCCTATAAAATTGGCAGATGGTAGATATTGTAATTAGTCAATTATTAATAGGGAGCGTTAAAATTATTAATTCTAACCTCTTTTATTTGTTGGCTGTACCACAAACTATCCAAAAAAAAACGTTGAAACTAATGGGTCGCGTGAAAACCTAAAAACAAGGAATGGCCAAAACGCCGATAAATCCACGGTCTGAGTTCTGGTACAGAAGAAAAAAATGTGGGAGGGTCATATTCGGCTCAAACCTCATGAAACCTATCTTTGGATGGCAGAGTAGCATCGGCACTTAGACGTCTCTATGGAGGTTAAAGAAAGAAGCAACATCAACGGATTTCAGCAGAATTGTCGACTAACCACTAACCGAAAGCTTGGCGCTTACTCGTTTTTAACATGACGTGACATTAGCATAGGTTACTTTCACTGTTTCAATGGACAATGAAGCGAGCTGGTGGCAGAAGCCGCTTAGAAAATTTAGACTAAAATCTATTTGACCCACATCAGAGGGTTTCAAACGAATAATATCCTCGAATATCAATTAAAGACATTAAAATGATTTTTACTATTAATTAACGCTTTTATTTTTCAAAATACGCTCCAGATTACGAATATATCCCACAAAAGTAACATCTGATTTTAAAAAAGAACTTCAAACCGAAAACAACTCGAAGACGATTCGCCCGTAAAAATGACTCGAGCGCTAAAAAAGTCTCAAGCCAGGCTTCCGACGCCTCCTGAACTTCTGGATGGAATTGCAATGGTTCTAGTAACCAAATGAGTTCACGCACAATGACCCAATCAAGAGGCTTGGTGCGGAAACCAATCATCCAACTAACTAACCAGCGAGATCTATTATTGCGTTTGTACAGACGCCAGCACCTCCCGCTACCCCAATCTGTCAAATTTCTTTTATAGATTTTCAACTTAATCAGATAAGCATAAGGTTCACTTTCAATTAGGGAAATTTGACATATTGTGGTAGCTTGAAGTGGTGGCGTCTGTACTGTCGCGTTCTCAAGATACTGAATTGGAGACTTTTTAAAACAGAACATCACGTTCTTTTAAGGGTTCCGTAGCTAAGGGATAAAACGAGGCCCTATTACTAAGATCCTCCTGTCTGTTTGTCGGTCTGTCTATTCGTCTGTCACGAGGCTGTAACTCATAAACCGTGAAGACAACTGAAATTTTCACAGACCATATATTTCCGCTGCCGCTATAACAACAAATACCAAAAATAGAATAAAATAAATATTTTATACGCGATTTTTTTGTTCGATATTGATAACGGCACCAGGTAGAGGCTTGAAATATTTACAGAATATTCAATTAAAATAAAACAAATATTAAAAGGGGGCTCCCATACAACAAACGTGATTTTTTTCCCCGTTTTTATATATTTTTTCGGAACCCTTCGTGCAGGAATACGCTTCGAACTTGGCGGGTTTTTTATTTCACAGTCAGCGCTACACAACTTAACTCCGTACAAATAAAGATTATATTAGTTTGAAGCCTGTCTGTGCATCTGTCTGTAATAAAATAGCCCCAAATCTAATCAAATATATCGTTATATTTATTCTTATGGCTGTCAGCCGGCCAGAAGTTTCAGCTTTTTCAGCTGCTTTTCAAAAGATGGCGCCCTTTTCTCTCATCTCCATACACGCCACACTGTTGTAGTATATTACTATTTAAAATAAACCGTGTTATCCATATTTCCACTGTATCAGTATACGCTGTTAAGTCTGGTGAAAATATTCACTCGAAAACCAACCTTATTGCCCAGTAATACACGTTGTCGAGAGAAAAAATGTATCCATCGATGTGTCGATTGTACAGACGCCAGCACATCCAGCTGCTCCAATCTGTCAAATTCTTTTATAGATTTTCAACTTTATCACAAAAGCATAAGGTTGACTTTCAATTAGGGAAATTTCACAGATTGGGGTAGCTTGATGTGCTTGATGCGTCTGTACTTCAAATTTAACTATGTGATCACTTCTAAAAATCTTTACCTATAAAACATTGAAAATATCAATTCAATAATTCGCTATCCAGTCTAACAGATCCGCCTAAGAGCTTTAATGCCGCAGAATTAAGAAAGTTCTCACAATTTTAGCAGTCTACATTACTTTATGACTTCATATTTGCTTTTCGATTTATATATATATATATATATATATATATATATATATATATATATATATATATATATATATATATATATATGTATGTATATATATTTAATTTGCGATACGCTAGAACTTACTTAAATAGCTACCAAATAGTACTTTTTAATTTTATATATAATAAAGAATGCCACGGTCATTATTAATTATACAATCATTTCTATTATGGTACGGAGGTCTTATTGCACACGGGCGATGATGCCTCATCGTCGCAAACATTAAGGTTAAACCTTTAAAAATTATTTAAGACCCATTTATAGATTTTATACTTAATATATATTTCCTAAAAGTACACTCCCCTTTTTTGCCGTCTTCGAAACCCCTTAAACCATAAGACTTCAAATTTTCTTAACAGCAACCGATATGAACCGAAAGGATTGACTCTCTCTTGGATGCCATTCATTAATAACTAATCTCTTCTTAGCGTTTCGATGGCAAACTCGTTAAATTTTCGTGACCCAGAACGTGGCCACTCTGATTGCCCTGCTTGTGGTATGTCTAAGATCCTACCATGTACACTTAGAAAGTAAAATAAAAATCTAACACACAATGTATGTAAATTGATAATTAATATGTATGTATTAGCGAATGGAAAATGTATGTAAGCAAAACTACATACACGACTTCACTCTACCCATGAAATTAAACAACTGGTAATCATCAAATACTGGAAACATTTTTATCCATACAAACAGCTGTATATGTAATCTATAACTACCAAGTTATAGATTTATAACACTCGGCGATGGCTAACCAGTTCCTTTGCTTGAACTTGGCTTGACACGCTGCCGCGTCTCTAGATTGATGACACATAACATTTATTTTGACTATCTCCGAAATTATGCTATGCAGATATTTGGTAGAAAAACCTTTTGGAATAGACTACATCAGCCGACCAAATCACTCGTTTTCCATCCAAATATATATATAAAAAATATGTTACATATACTATACAAGGTGTAACACAGTGAACGAAACCAAAGCAGCTTAAATTGCATATTACACTGAAAAACGTATATAACATTAATTCGTATAATATGTACAGACGCCAGCACATCAAGCTACCCCAAATCTGTCAAATTTCCCCAATAAAAGTGAACCTTATGCTTATGTGATAAAGTTGAAAATCTATAAACGAAATTTGACAGATAGGGGTAGTTGGATGTGCTGGCGTCTGTACATAAAATAAAGATTTATTTCCCATAGAAAATCTGGATCCGCTGCAACGTTTCATAAATAATAATTGTTGTGTTTTCACTATTTAAACTTCTTTAAATTATTCAGCTTCATAGGTAGCTTCGCGGTTCTTAAATTTCCTCCACTATTCAACTTAAACTCGTGTGTTACATGGTTTAAGGGTTTTCGGCTACTCGTATCAAAACTTCGGATCATTTTGCCAACCAGCAGTTAAATTTCGGCATGGAGATGCAAAAATTTATCTGTTCATAGTAACTACCCGTAGTTTGAATACATGCACTGGGCATAAAAATCACTGTGTTTATTCTGAATCGCGTCGATATCCAATTTAACCTAGAAATAATTAAAAAAAAATGTAATGATGACCTCCGTACGCGGATAGTGAATTAACATATACTTTCATTTAATATTTTAAATGTACGTTATATTCTCATCTACTTACATTTAATGTGAAACTTAAATAACACAAAGAAAAAAAATACAATTTCAATATAGTTATATTTAAAAAAAATAACGATAGTGTTACGATTAGAAAGCAAAAAAAATAGCATTTAGTTACTTTACATACGATACGAGGAAGGAATATTTCAGTTTTTATTTTTAGTATGGTAACATAGGATATGGTGTTTCCGCTGGCAACACTACATTATGGCACATAACACAAACTCCAGCTAACTTTCTTATATTAAGGACCATTGCTAACAAATTATATTATATTAACAATTTAATCATTTTGCTATTTAAGGTAATTTAAAACCTAAATACAACTATAAAAATGTTGTCTTAGGTTCTATCAATATTGACTTCATAAGTAGCAATTTTATTCATTCATAAGGGTTTCGATATTTCAAGCAACAGTTGGGCAACAGTGGGGCAACAATTAATCGCAACTGCAATGAAAATCGCGTTGATATTTTACAATGTTTCAGTGGAATGAATGCAGAGCGATAGTTGCGCGACTTAAGACTTTCTTCGTAATTCTTATCGGCCACTATTAGATGCCCAACTATTGCCCGTCTAGAAACGGGAAATAATCACTAAACAGTTCACTAAATCAAAAATATATTAAGATTCATAACGATAGAATAGATCATTTTGTATTTTTAAAAATATTTCTTAAAATAGCACAATGTAAGTACATAAACCAATTTAATATATTTTTTTATATAAATAATAATTATTATATTTTAATAAAATTAATGTTAGGGGTAGGTTAGTTGGTAATCTTTGTACTTAAAGGCTAAAATTGTGTCCATCTTATAAACGAAAAAAAAAAATAGAATAATCTTTGAAAATATTTTTTTTTAACTCAAATACTGCTAGGATATTGTTATTCAGCCGGCCGCATTAAATACGGTCGGGTCTTTGGACCTTAAGTTACTAAAAGCTCACATTACAAAAAATATATTAAAAACTAAGTTAAATCTACAAAAAAGCACTTGTATATTACGTTTTAGTCAAAAATTGTGCTATAAACGAGTTAGACAAACAAAAATAAAATACAAAACCTATACACAATATTGGAAGACGTACATTCATAAACATTAAAAATAAATTGCTTTAAACTATTTTAACAACTAATAAGGGTGTGTATTAACGTGATTTTGTGCGTTGCTCTACCTTTTTCTATGATGTATCAATGTTATATTACTAAATAATTGATTTAATTATAATTCCAATAGATTCAAAAATATCTGCATTCATAAATCTGATTATATATTAATAAAATTATTCAAGATATATATACATATATTTTTCTGTATCGATAAAAATCCGTCCCTACCCTAGATAATCAATCAAATTAACTACATTATTACACACCATAAAATTATACATTTCCAAAGAAAAAAAATAAACTAAAACTTTCTGTAATCAAAAATATACAGACATAACAAATAACGGTTATAATTTGATCTAGAACAAAATGGCGGCTACATTATACAATAATATTGTATAATCTGTATAATTTACTATACAATTGTATTCTTCATATATTCAGATTTACTTTAATAAATAAAAAAGAACAAAATTTGGCCTAATTTGAGCATGTGATTGCGCTCGGTAAGTTGGGTGCACGGCAGTGGACTATGCACGGGCCAAGTCACTTAAACCAAAAAAATGTAGGACTTATTCAATTGACTAACATATTACTATTACTTTAAATAAATAAAACATTGTATCAATTCATTTCATCATTAAAATTATCATAAGAAAAATCTTTTTATCACAGTTATTGATGGTGAGCTAAACTGCGATCACATCCGAATCTGACAGACTCTATTATTTAATCATTGTTGCTTATTATTTATACCTATCATTTTATTTATGGCGAAGTCAGGAGAGTATTAAAATAATTCAAAAGATTTGTTTCCATAATCATAGAAATAAGATCCGATATAGTCTTTAAAAAAACCTGTATATTTATTTATTTGTATATGCAATACCAACAGCTATTTAAATAAAATGACTAATGATAAAATAAGTATCATAAAGCCAATTACTGGTGTGATTTCCACACCGTGCATAGTCCACGAACAATTCCCTAAACTTAAAACCTAAAAGTTTGTGTACTCGAGTAATGAATACTATTGATTTAGCCTCGAGACGTAACAAGTACATCGATGATCCTTAATATAAAACTGTTTAGATCCACTGCGGAGCGGCGCGACCGACGGCTGATACTACGCTTTTAATTCAACATATTATTCGCAAACTAAAATTGATAAATAGTATATTTAATCGTCCAGTCTGATTCTAATCTTGCTTCCTCATCAGTTTAAGGAGCATGTTGGGCTGTCTTGCCAAGGACTAACCCGATAAGATAGGAGACATGGATCCTATTTACACTGGACGATTAAATTAAGATATCCCAAGTTAAAGTTATCATGCAGGGCATTACTCAAATGCTAAAAATAAAACTTATCATTTGTATTTCTGATTTGTGAACAACTTGGCCCGTCAAACATTGTGCGCTTAAATAGTTAAGTATTAACTAGGTAATAAATAATATAACAAATATTAATTATACTCATATGTAACAAAAATGCTCACGTTCAAAAATATTGCACTAAGTTCATAATTATTTAATTATCGTGAAAAACAAGTAACAAAAGTAGTCGAGTTTTTGTTGTCCATACCTATGTCGTGCCGCAGTCGTGTCGCCACCGCAACACTCCCCGATTGGGTCGCTCTTACCAACATAGCCTAAACATGAAACTAGACATCCATCATATTTTCAAAAATTGAAAATATTTAAAAAAAATAGTCGATCATCAGTTCCTAAGCGACTTAGTCAATTCTTAAAGTTTCTACCGACATACTGTCTAACCCAGCATTTGAATCGCAACATAATTCATAAAGTTATCATTAAAATAAAAACAATATTCAACTATCAAATTTAAAATAGAATCTTGAAGCAAATAATTATAATAAAGAATTAAGAACAACTTATAAGTACCATTATTTGTGTCAACTGAATTGAATTGTATAGACCAATCGGCTAAAACTATTGATACAATAAAACATAACTGGCGACCATTCGAACTCTATCGAGTAATCGAATAGTTAGTCGAATCACGTCACAACCCAATAGACCCGACAACGTCACAACACTACGCATTTCGAAATAGGAACGTAGGGATGTGCGTTAAAAATCGACTAAAGTGAAAACTTACAAAAGATGCGACACATTTATATGATGGACTTCAAAAATGCCACCATTATAGTATTTTTAGTGATTATTTATCTTTATAGTATCACAAATACAAAGATTTCGGAAATTATATAATTATATTATATTACTTAATAAAATCACTAACACCTATATACGGTGACATTTTATTTATATAATATACTTACTTCGAGGACAAACTGTAAACGCTTAAACATATTATGTAAGTTCTCACCCAAAATCGACTAAGTTGCCAGCTTTTTGGGAACACGGACGTTCGGAAACACCATGGGAACATCACTAGCCGTAAAGTATCGATAATCGCTTCGTAATCGATACAAAATCACCAAAGAAAATATCGCTATCATCTCAAATTCAAAGTGGCTTTTCGTGGTTAAAAAAAATATGATTTTGGTATTCGAGAAATATTTAACAGATGAAAACACTAATTTCTCTAGAAAAATATTCGAGATAAAAGCCACTTTTGACTATATTTTTACTGTTACTATTACAAAAGCTTATCTATTAACTTCATAAGTTAAGAATATGCTTTGTCTAGTTAGCTGGAACACCTTATAGCCTCCAAGCTTAGGCGAAACAGATACTTTAAATAGTTCTAGAGGGTACTTTAAACAACAGACAGATGCAGACTAATGTAGACCAGATTCGATACTGAAAAGGAAAAAAATATGGGGATACAATTAGTCAAACGCATTGAATTGAGGTAGCTGAAAAATAACCAAAAGAGAATAACCAATAAGCGGAAGAATGCCCAAATATTTCCACAGCAGCTTAATTTTATTCAAGTCATTGCTCTGTTGCTCCAAATGCATTGTGGTCAGCTCTCAAATAAAATTGTTGCGAAAAGACGTATAAGCAACTAAAACAATTGGGCGCTAATACAGGACCAGGATCGCGGTTCAAATAGACGAAGATTAAAAATCATTACATCATTCGTTCAATCGGCTTCGATGAGCATATGTGACGTCATAAATGGTCCAGCGAACCAATGTGGCCGACATAGCCCAAAGAATTGCCAAACTGAAGTTGCAGTGGGCAGGGGACATAGCTCGTAGAACCAACGGCCGATGGGGGAGAAAGGTTCTCGAGTGGCGACCACGAACCGGAAGACGCAGCGTGGGCAGGCCCCCTGCAAGGTGGACCGACAATCTTGCAAGGGTCGCGGGAAGCCGTTGAATGCCAGCAGCACAGGACCGGCTATTATGGAGATCCTTGGGGAGGCTTTTGTCCAGCAGTGGACGTCTTTTGGCTGATATGATGATGATGATGACATGGTCCGGAATCGATGTTCAACGTTAAGGCAATTGAACGAATGATTTACTCATTTTTGATATTCATCTATTTACGATCACGATGACTGGCGAATTAGGCGGTATAATACGGCGGCCTAATTCGTCTTAACCCTTGACAGGCTGGGTACTATGAGACCACAACAATTTCAACCTTATCACTACGGAATAAGGTCTAAAATCAATGAAAAATATAGCAAAGCCTGGTTCTGGGTTAACCTACCTGATACCGAAATAAACTTTCGTTTTATACATTACCCCTACACATACAATCACTCGGGCACAGTAAGGCCTAACCTTGGCTACAGAGGCTATGAAAAAATATAGCTGAACCACAATTCAGGACTTGATAGACGCCTGGAGTTGGAAATAAAAGCGCCTATACTTTACAAGCATGCTATTGTAATTTGATCATAAGCTCAGGTGTTCTTAAAACTGGTTTCTGTAATTCAAAATAGTATGCTTTTTTTCTGTGACACGTCTCTTTGGCAATTAAGGGAGGTGCTAATAATTCACAAGAAAGCTATTCTCATTTGGTTATGAACTAAAGAGTATTTTAACACTTTCAGTGTTCAGCACCCGACTACCGGGTTCGTGATGTGGTATCACTATAGTACATATACTCAAAGACCAATGTACAGACGCCAGCGCATCAAGCTACCCCAATCTGTCAAATTTCCCCCAATAGAAAGTGAACCTTATGCTTGTGTGATAAAGTTGAAAATCTATAAAAGAAATTTGACAGATTAAGATAGCTGGATGCGCTGGCGTCTGTATGTTTTCTACCCTCAATTTTGGAATTCTCGATAACAGTACAATTTTTACGTTTATGACTCAACACAGTTTACAAAAGTTTCAGTAAAAATAGTGAAGATAACGATATTTTCTCGGTAATGTTGTAGAAGCGACACGTTACTGATACATGTGGGTGACAGGCTTACGTACGCATAATATTGCTGTTCGGGACATTGGTGTCGGGGCGACGCGGCGAGCGACAGCCCACCGCACAACACTTATCTGGAGACAACACAACAAATTATCATCTGCAGACAACACATCAAATTATAATCTGGAGACAATACAACAAATTATAATCTGGAGACAACACAACAAATTATAATCTGGAGACAATACAACAAATTATAATCTGGAGACAACACAACAAATTATAATCTAGAGACAACACAACAAATTATAATCTGGAGACAACACCAAAAATTATAATCTGGAGACAACACAACAAATTATAATCTGGAGAAAAGTCAACAAATTATACAGTGTTTTTAAATAACAATGTAAGAAAATTTGCGCGAGCCTAGTTGCCTAACCTCGGCGATCGCTTTCGAACCGGTAAGAGCACCTAACTCTGAGTGCCACTAACGATGGGCCGGTTGGCGTGGTTGGTAGATACTTGCTTTTTCTGCAGATCGTGGGTTCGATTCCCACCCAGGGGCTCTACCGGCTAAGTCGCCGAACATTGATTTCTTAAATGGCGTTCAAATAAATAAAAATCGGCTTCCATGGGCACATGTGACGTCATAAATGGTCCGGAATCGATTGTCAACGTTGAAGCCGATTTAACGATTGATTAACTAATTTTTAACCTTTATTTATTTGAACGCCATTTAAGAAATCGATGTTCGGCGACTTAGCCGGTAGAGCCCCATTTGTGTGCATGAATATGTCTGTTTGTCCCGAGTCTGGGTGTAATTACCTATTTCAAAAGAAAAAGTAGGATATGTAGTTTATCAGTTGTCTGGTTTTCATAGTTCAGGCTCTGCTTGGTTTGGATCATATGGCAGTGCGTTAGTTGTGACAAGATTTTTATTTATTTCTTCATGTCAGCCAAATTACGTCCACTGCTGGACAAAAGCCTCCCCAAAGAATGGGGGGATATGCCATAATCGCCACGTTCGGCGGACGGGGATGGCGATCGCAGTTTAAGGGTTCACAGAAAAACTCTGCTGCCCATTCTCTGGTAGGTATTCCCTTGGTCGATTTCTACGCCCCCCACGGGATGAGATGGGGTGATGATATTCTTTTCTGGTTCCTGTACTTTTTTTTATCGGGACTAGTCCCTCCCTCTTACCCACCACTGCAACTCCTGTAAGCCAGTGGCACACAATGAAATGACACTGAGCGGTGAGGTTTAGGCATGTCCGGGGAATCGCATTAACTGTCTTGAATCCCGCAACGAATTTAATTAGAAAGAAAAAAGGAGGAGTAAGAAATGAATAGTTCCACTTCCCTCCAGGGCAAAGCGGGAGACAGAATGACGTAAAGAGGCTATAGCCTCATAAAACTAACAATTATAACAGAGACTTCACAGACAGATCTTTTCGATAATTCGCTCAATAGTCTTAAATTAGAATTAAAACGTAGATTTAATATTACTTGACATCTTATATATAATTTATGTATCCTTTCTTTTTTCTTTGTTAAACTAATCTTGTCATACGCGTCCTTCCAAATTAAGAGAGATTTGTATCATTACTGAATTATTTGTTCGGCACTGTAGGTTTATTGTAAAAAACCATATATTTATAAGTAACGTAAATGTATATAACTGTTTATTGCCAAAATAAAAGAAAAAAAAAAGACGTGTGGCACTCGGAGACTGCCGCGGTAAAGCTATTGCATAGCATTTTTTATGAACTTATGCAATTATAATCATTTATTTATTTTATAATACTGCATTTGTGATAATAATAATAAAATGAATGTATATACAGTACTAGCTCATTTTCTTTCACTCTTTATTCGTGACTTTTTTCATTAATAAATGCACTTTGTTTATTCATATTTAAAACACTTTGTACACAAATTATACGAGTACAGATATTCACTGTTGTACGTAGATGATAAATACCTATATATGTTTGTGTGAAAGTATATAGGTATATACTTTCTCACAAACAGCTGATTACGGTAGTTTTCCAATACAACCAATGCCACCTAAAGGCGGGTTGCTGAACTAAAGAGACAAGCGTGATATTTCAAAAAGTCATTAAAAGTTCTGGTATTTATCGATAGATGGCGGTCGGAGTGGGGGGTGTTAGGTATTTTTCGTTACGGAATTTCTGGATTTGGTCCCCACGCTCAAGGCCCGCGATAGAAGCTATGCAAAAGCTTAATAAAAACAAACGATTGCAACTAGAGAAGCCAGCTGCAAAAGCACCGATGATCAATTTAAGGGTCCTAAGTGGTTCCTGTACTCGTCTTACCGTTGTAGCAGTGTAGGTGGGTGTTGTTCTAGGTTAGAGAAGCTCGTACTGCCGCAGGTGCATGCGCTGGATGATGTCCCGGCAGTCGTTGAACACGCGCTTGATGTTTTCGGTGTCCACGGCGCACGTGAAGTGCGGGTAGCAGTAGTGCTTGCCGTCGCCGCTGGCCGTGCTTATACGCTGCAACAACGGTTACCACTTAGATCCTCATCTTGCATCCAAAGTACGTCCAATGCTGAACAAGAGCCTCCCCGAAGAATGGGCCTGAGTCTGGGTGTTCTATCTATATATATAAAAATCAATGCCACATTTCGTTGTAATGTTATAACTCAACAACGCCTTTACCGATTTGGCTAATTTTGGTCTTGAATTATTCGTGGAAGTCCAGGGAAGGTTTGTACGAAAAGAAAATTTAAAAAAGTTTTGAAAATAGGAAAATCACCATCTTTTAGCAATTTTAAATATTTTTTTGTTTGAATAAATGAACTTAATAATCATTTTTTTATTACTATGCCTTATACGTAGCGAAGCACGTACTGGGCCGCTAGTTATCTATATAAGTATGAATGGACAAAAGCAAAGTAGTATATGTAGTATATCAATTATCTGGTTTCCATAGTACAAGCTCTGCTTAGTTTGGTATCAGATGGCCGTGTATAATAAATTCCCAGGATATTATTATTTGGTTCTCAACAGTGAATAAAGACGCTTAAAGGTTACGTGACGAGGGGGTCTTGCTTCATAGGTGACCGTCAAAATGGAATCCAAAGCATTCAGTAAACAAGCTGTCCGATTGTGGGATGCATTACCTATCGAAATAAGACGCGCCCGGTCAAATAACAAAACAAAAGTATATGTAGTATATCAGTTATCTGGTTTCCATAGTACAAGCCGTGTGGGAATATTATTATTAGTAAGTAAAATAATTAATACTGAAACTGGTAAAAGTAGATCAAGAGATCAAACATTAGTATTGAATATTGGTGATGAACTGGTTTCAGACAAGCTTACCATTGCCAATTTTTTTGCTGCTTTTTTTGCAAATATACCCGTGGATATTACTAAGTGTCTCGCATCATCACCAGATGTGGCTGAACTCTTTTTAAATCAAAGCGTAAAACAAACTGTACCTAACTTTAGTTTTAAATCCGTAACAAGTGATGATATTATAAAACCTTTTAAGAGTATTAAAAGGAAAGGCACAGAAGATTTGTGGGGACTGTCTGTTAAAGCAATTGAATCAATCATACTAAACATTGCTACAATCCTTGCAGCCATCTTCAATGGCTGTATAAGTGATGGTGTCTTTCCCGATTTAATGAAAATAAGTAAGATAATACCCATTTTCAAGGCAGGTTGTTCAAAAAATGCCACGAATTATAGGCCTATCTCAATACTACCAGCTTTAAGTAAAATATTTGAAAAGTTGATGCTCAGCCAAATGTTGTCGCACTTTAACGTGAATGAGATATTGCATAACAAGCAGTTCGGGTTTACAAGGGGCCGCTCTACTCAGGATGCAGGTTGCACATTAATTAGGTCAATATTGGAGGCTTGGGAGGGATCACAGGATGCGCTGGGAGTTTTCTGTGATCTCTCTAAGGCTTTCGATTGCGTTGATCATCGTACGCTCGTTGTTAAACTAAAGTACTATGGAATATCTGGCACATCTCTTGATCTTGTGATGTCCTATTTATCGGGGCGACAACAGATGGTTTCGATAGGCGGTGCCACTTCGGCACGTCATCCTGTGAAAATGGGGGTGCCCCAAGGATCTATATTGGGCCCATTTTTATTTCTAGTTTATATAAATGATCTCCCTTATCTGGTAGAGAAAGTATCAGACATAGTTTTGTTCGCTGATGATACTTCGCTCATATTTAAAGTAAATAGAAAGGATAAAGATCTTATTGAGCATAATAAAACACTCAGCTTTATATCAGAATGGTTTTCGGCAAATAATCTCTTGTTAAATGCAGGGAAAACTAAATGCATCAGGTTCTCATTGCCGAATGTGACTCAAATTGTACCAACAGTTGCACTTAATGCGAAAATATTAGATCTAGTCCCATCGACCGTATTTTTAGGATTGACACTTGATTCAAAATTGCAATGGGGTCCTCAGATTGAAAAGTTAGCAGGTAAATTAAGTTCGGCTTCCTATGCTGTCTGGAAAATAAGGCAATTGTCAGATGAACAAACTGCTAGATTAGTGTATTTCGCGTACTTTCATAGCATTATGTCGTATGGCATTCTGCTGTGGGGTTCGGCGGCTGACATAGGTACTATTTTTGTATTGCAGAAAAGAGCAGTCAGAGCCATTTATGGTTTAGGCAGTCGCGATTCTTTGCGAAATTTGTTTAAAGAAATAAATATACTTACTGTGCCATCGGAATATATATATCAGAATATAATGTTTGTTAGAAAAAATATTCATAATTATAAAAAGAAAAGTGAACTGCATAATATAAATACTAGGAATAAATACAAACTAGCCATGCCAGGCTTTAGAGTAAGCAAAACTAATAAATCATTTTTAGGAAATTGTATTAGGTTTTATAACAAGCTTCCTACTCAAATTACTGATCTGCCTGACACAAGTTTTAAAACACATATTAAACGTATACTTATGGCTAGGGGTTATTACACCACTAAAGAGTACATCGATGACAAAGACGTCTGGCTCTCACTTCCTACCTGCACATTGCTCGCTGGAGATCTTGTAGCCATATAGACATGACTGATCTGCTGTGTTACGTGAACTATCTGTAAATGATTGCTATCATATACTTAATTTAAAATTATTGACTCTGTCTCAAAATGAATAATGTTATTGTTTCGAAGTTTTTCTTTTGTATACCTAAATATAATCTAAAATAATAAGCATTCAGACAACCGATCGAGCATATATTGTGTTTGCCTACTAAATAATTACTCTAATTGGACCAAATTCCGTGTTCATGCCCGCTTGAGTATGTTTCGCCGGACCGTCTCAACTGGGTCGTGTTGAAACCGGTAGTAGATGAACCCACTGAGTTTGTTTCGCTGGGTCTTCTCAGTTGGGGCGCATTGGATCCGGTGGTAGCATTAAAGCGCGACCGTCGTTATTAACACAAGGTCCGTCATAATAATAATACCTTTAATATAGACAGAACCATTGACAATATGTAGTAAAAATATTAGACTTAAACTAGATAATTAAACATAATCTCTTGACAATAACTTGATACGAGCTAGCTAAATATCATTTCTGTAATAAAATAAATTTTATAAATGTTTTCATACAAGATGTACCTATATATCTATGTTACTAGAAATAATATCTAATGTATACAACTATATTACTACAAACATGTTCTGACTATTTACAAGTGCTTTTTTAAAGTCTACGTGAATAAAAACCTTTTTTATTTTATTTATTTTTATTTTATTTATTCCAAATTATTTATTTATTTTCCTTGTATTTATCATAATTATAAAATTTATATGAAAAAGAACACAATAATATATAAATAAATATTAAAAAAATAGAGTACCTCCAGCGGCGGAGTTTAACGCCCTAGGCCGCCGGTGGTCAGGGCGACAGAGTAAGGAACCTCATCACAATGCGTGCCGTTCCCATTATGTCGCCTTTTGTATCTGACCCTTGACCCAGTGATCAAGCGAGAGCCTCTTAAGATGTTGGTCGAGGCTCTTTGCTATGAGACCGTTTACGGAGACGACTATCGGGACAATTATTGTTGAGTCCACATCCCCCATGGCGTTATTTAATTTATGAAATTAGGTTCTATTTTAATGTGTTAATGTAGAGCAACTCAATCCCACCCCGTTTCGTCACTTAAATAATCAGAAGTTTTGTATTAAGCCCTGCTATACAATTTGGCTTTTATAATTCTGTTAAACTTTTATATAGACAATCCTCTGATATCACTGGAACATTTGCTAATAGAATCTTGTTGGCCGTCCCATAAAAGAGATTCTCATTTTGTGGAGACACGTGTTAACACAGGGTTTATATCTAGTATTTATATTATGTGTTCCGATTGACGTCCGAAGTCCATTATGAGAGAGTACATCGTCTGATTTCCGGTGCAGGTCGCTAAATTTGACTACTTCCGTTTTCTAAACTGTGCCTACAGCGCCCCCTATGCTCCGTCCTGGAACTAAACTAACAAGCAAAGACAACCCGCCATATTGTGTCATTGTTGCGTCGTTTTTCCACGCGTGCAGTCGTTAAAAAGTTTAAAAATTTATTTTTATAGTGTTAAATGTTAAAATACAACTTCGAGATTAAAAGTAGAAGTTAATTTCAAACAAGCATTGTTTGTCTTCTGTTTCTTGAAACCTCAAACTTTGAAATGAGTGACGAGGTTATCGCGCCTAATCAAAATAAAACTAAGTGTGGATAGTGGTTCGAGTTCTTCGGATATTTCATCGGAGAATAAAGACGACGAACCAAGGAAACGCCGAAACCGGGACTAGTCGCGAGATCTGGATGAAAGGTTTGACTTATTGTCACAACAATTGGTGAGTCATGTGAATAATGTTTTAACCTGGATTCATGCTATTAATGGTTTTGCACCGGCAGCACCGCCCTTACACTAACAATTTACAATAATAATGTGTCTAATCTAGCTTCAACTTCCATTCAAAATTCGACAACAAAGGTAGTTTTGTTGATTTAAGTGTTTCGGTAAAAGACCTTACCGAAAACAATTCAGACACGTGTAGTCAAAATTAAAGATATGCGAAGATTTGAGCATCGACGTGTTGAAGACTCTTTTAGTCTATTACGTTGGTTCCAGGTGGAACGTAGATTTGCTGCGTTTTCTAATGCCTTTTTAGCACAGAACGAATTCGTTAATACTGCTTTACAGAGTCTTGTTGATTGGTCAAATTCTTCAGACGTTCAGCTTAACGCTTCCTCTGTTTATGAAAACATGAAACAGCTATTTGGTAATGATTCTGGTTATTAGACAGTTTGTCACGATATTCTTGTGATAATTTGCCGTAAGCGGGCCGAGGTGTAGGAATTACGCCGTAGGGATCTCTTAAACAATTTAAAGGATAGATAAACTTAAAAAGCAGGCACTATCTATCTACCCGTATTCGGCCCAAATTCACGGTGCCCTCAATTTCTACTGCCAATGCAAAGCCATTTGCCTGCTGGCGTGGTTGGCAAATGCTTGCTTTTCACGTCGGGGGTCGTGGGATCGAATCCCACCCAGGACAGATAATTGTGTGCATGAACATGTCTGTTTGTCCTGAGTCTGGGTGCAATGATCCATATATGTATGTATTTTCAAAAAGAAAAGTAGTATATGTATTATATCAGTGATCTGGTTTCCATAGTACAAACACTGCTTAGTGTGGGATCAGATGGCCGTGTGTTAATAATGTCCCAGGATATTATTATTATTTCGAGTCTGGCAAAATGCCAATAAAACTAAACAAGCCGAAATCAGAGATTCTGAGCGATTCTATCCAAATAATTCCTCAGCCAAAAAGATGGGGGGAGGGGGAAGCAAGTACAAAATGGGAGGAAAGTCGAGTAGTAAAAATAAATGACTCCACAGGAATTTCAGGCGGGTATCTAAGACTCTATCGACACACCTGGACTTGTTTCAATGTACCCAACGTAATATTGAAACTAATAACAGGTGTTCGAATTCCTTTCAACAAGGCACCTCCATTGGTTCTTCCAACCTTGTAGGTTTTAGCAAAATTTCAGACTCCAACATCACGTTTAATGTCAATCTTAAATTCATAACTTGGTTCAATTGAGAGTATTAGAACCCGCTCCCCTGACACCATCTTTCATATCTCCGCTGTTCATAATTTCCAAGACCGAGGGAAAAAATTCAAGTAAAGATGGCCATAACTTTTGTGACCAGCTTAGGTTGGTGGATAATTACGAAAAAATCGGTTATGACACCGACGAGATTAATAAACCTTCAAGGAATCGTATGGGACACCAAATCCAACACCAAGTCCCTGCTCTTGGCCAAAAAAGATAATTTGTCGGAATTTGCTAGTGCGACTTGCAGCCGGCAGTTGGAACCTAAAGCAGGCGCAACGCCTCTTAGGACATCTCAACTTTGCGACTTTCATCACCCACCGGGGAAAGTTGCATTGCCGATTCCTGCAGTACCACAGCAACAAGCTCAGGAGGTATGCCCACTTACAAAAACAGAATCCGGATGCGGTACGTACAGAGCTGGTACAGTGGTGGGGACACCTCAACTTTGCGACTTTCGTCACCCACCGGGGAAGGTTGCATTGTCGAGTCCTGCAGTACCACAGCAACAAGCTCAGGAGGTATGCCCACTTACAAAACAGTATCCGGACGCGGTACGTACAGAGCTGGTACAGTGGTGGGGACACCTCAACTTTGCGACTTTCGTCACCCACCGGGGAAGGTTGCATTGTCGAGTCCTGCAGTACCACAGCAACAAGCTCAGGAGGTATGCCCACTTACAAAACAGTATCCGGACGCGGTACGTACAGAGCTGGTACAGTGGTGGGGACACCTCAACTTTGCGACTTTCGTCACCCACCGGGGAAGGTTGCATTGTCGAATCCTGCAGTACCACAGCAACAAGCTCAGGAGGTATTCCCACTTACAAAAGCAGTATCCGAACGCGGTACGTACAGAGCTGGTACAGTGGTGGTTAGAGAACATCAGTCAGAGGACACCAGTTGATCCTCAGAGAATGGCCACGAACCTCGTCATTACCGACGCGTCGGACATTCAATGAGGAGCCCTTGTCAACAACGAAATAGTGAAAGGGTCATTGGAACACCACCAGAGAAAATGGCACTGCAATTTGAAGGAGATGTATGCAGTGATAGCCGCCATATCCTCCAGAGCAACGTTGTTCTAAGACTCGACGGTAATTCTTCAGAAAGCAGAACAGTAGTTTCTTATATAAGGAACGAGAGAGGAACCCGGTCACGACAACTGCTGGTTCTGACTCAAAAACTGCTGGATCTGGTAGACCACTTCAATGTTGTACTTCTCCCCCACTATTTACCGGGACTGTTCAACACCGAAGCCGACCACCTCTCGCGCAATCGCGCCGGCTCAGAGTGGCATCTCACTGTAGAAGCAACCACAAAGCTGTTCTACCTGTGAGGAACACCAGACAGACTTGTTCGCGTCTCGGACAGCTCACGTGGTAACAAACTATGTTACTCTAGACTTGCTCGAGTCGAACACCTGCTGTCACGACGCGTTCAGCAGATCTTGGACTATCGACTGGCATGGTTGTTTCCGCCGCCCAGTCTTATACCCAGAGTGCTGGGCCACCTCAACTCTGCCTCAGGTCGGTACATAATAGTGGCACTCAAGTGGAAGAAGCCCTTCTTCTTTTTGACCTAAAAACACGAGCTCTAAAACGACCCGTGAAAATCCGACATCTGAGCACCAGCCTGGTGGACACAATGAAAATGTCACCGCCAGTTGAAGTGAGCAATCTAAACCTGGAAGCTTGGCTCATTTCGGGTGGGACGCGCTGACGGATACATGAACATCGCAGGAGAAAATCTTATTATTATCGTGCTGGAGAGGGTCTACTATAAAGACATACGCCCCTATTTGGAATAAGAAGCTAAGGTTTTGTCAGGAAAATAGTATAAATTGTCGTGTACCTGAACCGGCAAATGTGGCTAGATATCTCGGTTATCTGTATTTATCTCATGGTCTCTCCTGCCGAACCATTTTAGTTCATACATCGGCTATAGCATCTATTTGCGAAACTTTAACGAATATACAAATAGCATCAAGCCCAATAGTGAATCATATTCTCAAAGCTATTTCCTTGGCAAAGCCGGCTTCTCCTAAATTACCCATATGGGATGCAAGAATTTTGGTTTCTTATTTAAATAATTACAATATAGATTTCAATAGTCTATATCAAGTACCTAGGCACACTGCAGCCATTTTGCTGTTATCTTCGGGTCGCAGAGTACATGACCTTACTCGCTTACATGTTGACGGTGACCATTTTATTGATGATGTTGGTTCTATTACCTTGCATCCCATATTTGAGTCGAAAACTGATTCATCTTTTTATCAACAATCAAGTTGGACATTTGTAGCTGCTCTTGACCCACACATCGATGCAATATGCTGGTTACGCCCTCTTGTTAATATGACACAATATCAGAGGAAATATTAGTAATCTTTTCTTAGCAACTAAAGACCCTACTAAACCAGCGATGATCGGTGGTTGAATAAAACTTCTTTTAGCAGACTCTGGTATTCAAGCCTCAGCTGGAAGTTGCGGAGCGGCAGAGTCATCTTTAAATTGGGTAGAAAATTACCACAATAATGATATTCTAGGTAAAGGTAACTGACAACATGAGCATAATTTTAGAAAATTCTATCAATAACATATTATTAACACATCAAATACAGATATAACTTCTGAGAAATCTCAGTCCGAGTAATTTCATACTAAATCTTAATATTTCATTGGAAGATATTTGATTTACGTCAATTTGGATTATGTGGTTAATGCCTTGCTTCAATTAAATATAATGAATCACATTGTTGCGTTTTTAAATAAATATTATTTTATGACAAATACAACCCACCAGGAGATAACAAACAGTCTCTCATAATGGACTTCGGACGTCAATCGGAACACATAATATAAAAATTTTACCTTCCAATAAAATTTGTATTATGTTTCCTAAGACGTCCGAAGTCCAGATAATGTCTTCCTGGGGCTACATCCATCATTATGAGCCGAACAACGACACAATATGGCGGGTTGTCTTTGCTTGTCAGTTTAGTTCCAGGACGGAGCATAGGGGGCGCTGTAGGCACAGTTTAGAAAACGGAAGTAGTCAAATTTAGCGACCTGCACCGGAAATCAGACGATGTACTCTCTCATAATGGACTTCGGACGTCTTAGGAAACATAATACAAATTTTATTGGAAGGTAAAATTTTTATATTATGAGTATCACTCCTTTTACAGAATGAATAATATATTACTACTTTTTAGAAACAAGCCCCCAAACATATTTATATCTACTTTTGTTTGCTACCTACCTACTGTTACCGTCAACATTCGCCGTACGTAACCTAAAGTATGCATGGCAATAAAGCGCAATATTTTGTTTAAATAATATCATTAAAAAAAACCTTATATGTATAACTATATCATGCTATATATGTATAATAACAAGCAACAAGCTTGAAGAACATAATATTATATCTTATGATTGTTTGGCCTAGGATTGAAATGTACACTGGGTTACAAAACATTGTAATAAATGGAATAAAGAACTTTGAAAAACAAAAACAACTCCTTTTACAGTATACTGCTGCAATGCGAGTATTAAATTATGAGTATCACTCCTTTTACAGAATGAATCTTTATTATTATGCGCATAAAAGAGATTTTAATGTATACACAGACATGCAACAATCAGAATGTTAATCTCTAATGAACTGTTCTGCCTAGAATTTGGAGTCAAGGTAGGTTTTCAGATTTCTGTTTAGTTTCATTCCCTTAGTATACTGCTGCAATGCTAGTATTAAATTATGAGTAACACTCCTTTTACAGAATGAATCTTTATTATTATGCGGATAAAAGAGATGTTAATATATACACAGACATGCAACAATCAGAATGTAAATATCTAATGAACTGTTCTGCCTAGAATTTGGAGTCAAGGTAGGTTTTCAGATTTCTGTTTAGTTTTATTCCATTAGTATACTGCTGCAATGCTAGTATTAATTTATAAGTATCACTCCTTTTACATTATGAATCTTTATTATTATGCGCATAAAAGAGATTTTAATATATACACAGACATGTAACAATCAGAATGTTAATCTCTAATGAATGTTCTGCCTAGAATTTGGAGCCAAGTTAGGTTTTCAGATTTCTGTTTAGTTATAGTGGTGCAATGCTTATGGCTACTGACCAGGAACTCGTCGCGGATGAAGTACTTGGCGCGCGCCACGTCGGGGTGGTCGCGGTTGTCGGGCAGCGCGTCGGGCGGCGTGCTGTAGCGCGAGAACTCCGCGAAGTACTCCTCCAGCCGGGACTTGCCCGCCAGCACCTTCTCCGCCAGCAGGTCCTGCTTGTTCAGGAACAGGATCACTGATATCGTGCGCAGCCATCTGGGGGAAACAACATCAAGTATTACAACTACGCCTGGCCAGTGCAACAACAAGGAACGACTTCCGTGCGTTTAACCGCTTTTGCCATACCTACTATTGGAATCATATAATGTCCTCCTAGCCGTTTTCAGCCACGGCGGCCAGTCTCAACAGAGATTAACCATCTGCGTGGGACATATTATAGTGCACAAGTGTGTGCGCAAACACAGGAGCACTTTCTATTCCATTACTCTCATGATCCGATGGGACGCCTAGCGACACGAACGGAAAGAGGTCAGGTACAGGACCGACGGCTTTACGTGCTCTCCGAGGCACGGGGTTATGATACCGCCAACTCCCAGACTTCGGGCTGATTTGAAATTTTTCTTTTTACAGAAACGTCCCAAATTATCACTTTTTATCATAAATCACTTTTTGGCCTGACCCGAGATTTGAACCCAGGACCTCGTTCTCTGCGGGTGAACACGCTACGAATCATATAGGTATAGCAGCTCACTTAGGACCCTTAAATTGATCCTCGGTGTTTTGCAGCTGGCTTCTCTAGTTGCAATTCTCTCGTTTTATGAGGCTATAGCCTCTTTACACCATTTTAAGAGAGGTAAGGCATAGCGTTCATTCACTCAAAGAGCAGCCCGACTGGGGAAGTACCTCCACCTTACAGAAGACACTCCTTAATAATAACATTAATCATTTTAATGTTGTGTTAAGTCCAAGTGTAAGTAAGGTCGCCAGAGCTCATTGGGGTGGGGAGAAGGGTCAGCAACACTTGTTTGCTGATTTTTAAAGGCCGGCAATGTATCCGCGAGACCTCTGGTGTTACGAGTGTCCATGGGCGGTGGTGATCAGTTACCATCAGGTGACCCACTTGCTCGTTTGTCGCTCTCTGATATAAAAAAAAAATCTGTCTCCCGCTTTGGTCTGGAGGAAAGTGGAACTATTCATTTTCTAACTGCTCCTTTTTTCATTCTGATTAAATTATTTGCGGGAGGGATCCAAGACAGTTAAAACGATTCCCCGGGACATGCCTAAGTCTCACCGCTCAGTGTCATTTCATTGTGTGCCACTGTTGATCCTGGCTTACAGGAGTTGCAGTGGTGGGTAAGAGGGAGGGACTAGTCCCGAAAAAAAAGTGGGTACAGTAGTTGGTGAACCTCACTGCTAAGCCAGTGGCTTTGATCCCGACCCTGTGAAAAATCTTTGTGTCATGAGCACGATTATTTGTTGTGTCTGGGTGCAATTTACGTTTAAAGACATTTATTCTCTCTAAAAGATTTCACAATAATTCGCTTACAGAGAAATACAAAGTTACAACAACATCTATTTTCTTTCTTTTTCATTTCTCTTGTCTTTGGGGACTTTTTTCATTTCTTATATTCGGAAAGTAGTGTTTATTTGATCCGAGTAGCGAGTGGAAGATGCTACTTCCCACCTTTGGGCGGTAAACACTCATAGTAATTAATGTCCTTACGTATCGTAAATGGTGGGAATAAATTAAAAAAATAGAACTAAATTTTGTTGGAATACAATGCTGCGGTCATGTGAGTGTTTACGGCCAGTGTGAATAAAAAATCAACCAAGCGCACGAACCATTATCTATAAAACGAGCAAAAATAAAGCACGTTTGTTGTTTGGGAGCCCTCTTAAATATTTATTTTATTTATTTTTTTAGTATATGTAGTTATAGCGACAACAGAAAAACATCATCTGTGAACATTTCTACTGTCTAACTATCACAGTTCATGAGATACAGCCTGGTGACAGACAGACAGCGAAGTCTTAGTAATAGTGTCCCGTTTACCCTTTGGATACGGAACCATAAAAAGAGACCCTGCGTCTTACGAATGTTCGATCAGGTCACATGTCCTGACGCGAGTTTAAAATTTTTTACCCGTCCCAATGTGCACTTTGCACAACGCCGCTACAGAAGTTTTAACTACAAAAAGTTACCTATTGTTCCATATGCTCTTGAAGAGGTCCAAGGACTCGCGCAGACGGTTCTGCGTGGGGTCCTCGCGCAGCACCATGTTGTAGGAGGAGCACGCCGTCACGAAGATGATGGCGGTCACGTCGTTGAAGCACTGGATCCACTTGCGCCGCTCGTCCCGCTGCCCGCCCACGTCGAACATACTGGAAGCGACGAAAATGTGTTGTGGACTATTTTATTTACTTGTCAAATTTCGAAAACTTAAAAGACGGCCGATTACAAGTTTTCGCAAATAAATATATAATATTATCCTAATCTATACATATAATAAAATCGTAGTCAAGTCAAAACTGTACATTGAATATTTTTTTTAAAATGATACTTTGGACGTGATCTCCTATCGATATCGAAACCGAAAATATAGTTTTTAGAATTTTTGTCCGTTTGTCTGTATGTATGTCCGGGCTAAACTCAAAAAGTACTGCATGGATTTACTTAAAATTTTGCATGAATATTACTAAGAGGTCGGGTCAACATATAGGGTACAAATTATCACGCATTCAACTACAGGGGATGAGCTGTGATAATTTATAAAGTTTAACGCGGGTAAAACCGCGGGGCACAGCTAGTAATATTATAAACGCGAAAGTTTGTAAGTATGGATGGATGGATATTTGTTACTCTTCCACGTAAAAGCTACTGAATGGATTGTTAATGAAACTTTACAATGATATAGATTACACATCAGAATAACACATAGGCTTCAATTTATAAAGATATTGTGTGAATTGTCCAAAATATGACGATAAGTGTCAAGTAAGTATGAAAAAATCTACCATATGCGACCTATTCCGACGTGCACTGCCAAAACCACTAGAGGTACACATCCTACTAATATTATAAATGCGAAAGTTTGTAAGTATAGATGTGTAGATGTATGTTTGTTACTCCTGATGAAATCGCGGGGCATAGCTAGTTACAAATATAGAATGTAGATATAGCATAGCGTTAATACGCTCAAGAAGTACCTCCACCTTACAGAATACATTCCTTAAGCGGACTCTTTTCTAGGCCGGCACCGCACCCGCGATTCCTTGGTGTTGCGAGTATCCATGGGCGGCGGTGATCACTTACCATCAGGTGACAAGTGGCTCGTTTGTCGCCCTCTTATATAAAAACACTAAATTACTATACAAAAAATCTACTGAGACCACTGTAATTCAAAGAAATTGTTGCACATAGTTTTATTCAGTTCCTTCTTTGTGTGAAATATATGTCGACTCTCGGCACCAGTAGTTATAAGACGAAAGTAGACAGGATTTGGTCTACGATTCCTACGAGGAACTCTGGTCACTGAAATCCTCTAGCGCATTAACAAAATAGTAAAAAAGTATAATAAAAAAGGTTTTTACTCACGTAGACTTTAAAAATGCGCTTGTCAATAGTCAGAACATGTTTGTAGTAATATAGTTATGTATACATAATTATTTCTAGTTACTTATAGATATTTACGTACACGGAACACGGTAACATTTAAATTTTGTACGTCATTAAGTTGGCAAAACATAGCGGTTTACCTTTATACCTATAACACCCATGTAATATGTACCTATGTTTACGAAATAAAGAATACTGAATACTGAATACTGAACGGATTGTTAAAATATGTCTAAAATTAATTTTGTAATAGTATTGATATTTAGCCAGCTGGTATTATGTTATCGTCAAAGATATTATATTTAGGTTTAATTATCGAAATTTATCGTTTAAGCGATATTTTACTACATATAGTCTGAATGGTTCTGTCTATATGAAGGTACGAATTCAATATTATTATTATGGCGGTACTTGTGTTTCTAACGACGGTCGCCTCTTAATGCTACCACCGGATGCAATGCGCCCCAACTGAGATGACCCAGAGAAACAAACTCAGCGGGTTCATCTACTATCGGTTTCACCGGTTGTTAGGGGGAAAGGCGGATTTCGCCAGACGAGTAAATTTAAACATCTATACATATAATAAAATCGTAGGAAAGTCAAAACCGCACATTGAATATTTTTAAAAAAGGATATACTTGGTGCATGATCTACAATAGATATCGAAGCCAAACAGATAGTTTTAGAATTTTTGTCTGTTTTTCTGTATGTATGTCCAGGCTAAACTCAAAAAGTACTGCATGGATTTACTTCAAATTTTGCATGTATATTATAAGAGCTCGGGTCAACATAAAGGCTACATATTATCACGCTATCACCTACGGGGGAGGAGCTGTGATAATTTAAAAAGTTTAACGCGGGTAAAACCGCGGGGCACAGCTAGTAAACAATAAAAAATGAACCATAGCAAAAAACGTAGAGAAGTAAGAAAAATACACTAATAATAAATATAACTTGATAAAACTCACTGGAAATTGACTTTGTCAACAACGAACTGCGTCTCGAAGATCCCCGAGGTGAGAACTCGGCACCGCAGGATGTCTTGTTCCGACGGCGTGTAGTTCGGCGACTTTATTATATGCACCTGGTCCAGGAAACTGGGGAACCACAAAAAATATTAATAAATAATAAAATAAAAAAACCGGCCAAGTGCGAGTCGGACTCGCGCACAAAGGGTTCCGTACCATTATCTATAAAAACGAGCAAAAAATTTGTTGTATGGGAGCCCCCTGAAATATTTATTTTATTTTGGTTTTTAGTATTTGTTGTTATAGCGGCAACAGAAATACATCGTCTGTGAAAATTTCAACTGTCTAACTATCACAGTTAATGAGAAACAGCCTGGTGACAGACGAACGGAGAGACAGACAGACAGACAGCGCAGTCTTAGTAATAGTGTCACTTAGGGTACGGAACCCTAAAAATCATTGGTCTCCTATCGAAGCGTGCTCATTACACCAACACATCGGAGATGTCTGAAGAAAGGCCAGGGGCTCTACCAGCTAAGTCGCCGAACATCGATTTCTTAAATGGCGTTCAAATAAATAAAGGTTAAAAATGACTTAATCAATCGTTAAATCGGCTTCCATGAGTACATGTGGCGTGGCACATCGCCGCGATGGATTATATTCCACTGCCTTTTATATTCCGTTCTAACCCATCGCCGCGATGAATCATATTCCACTGCCTTTTTAGGTTTCCGTAGCCAAATGGTAAAAAACGTAACCCTTATAGATTCGTCGAGTCTATCTGTCTGTCCGTCCGTATGTCACAGCCACTTTTTTCCGAAACTATAAGAGTTGTAATGTTGTAATGTAAGTAGATGTATTCGGTGAACCGCATTAAGATTTTTACACAAAAATAGAAAAAGAACAATAATTTTGGGGGGTCCCCATAGATAGAATTGAATCTCAAAAATTTTTTTTTCATCGTACCGCTATATGTGGGGTGTCTATGGATAGGTCTTCAAAAATGATATTGAGGTTTCTAAGATGATTTTTTTCTAAACTGAATATTTTGCGCGAGAGACACTTCCAAAGTGGTAAAATGAGTGTCCCCCCCCCCCCCCTGTAACTTCTAAAATAAGAGACTGATAAAACTTAAAAAAATATATGATGTACATTACTATGCAAACTAACAACGAAAATTGGTTTGAACGAGATCTAGCAAGTAGTTTTTTTTAATACGTCATAAATCGTAGACCGCTATTTACTTTCATTTAATCAACTGAAATACTTGCTGCTACGGAACCCTTCATGGGCGAGTCCGACTCGCACTTGGCCGGTTTTTTTTATATTCCGTTCTAACCCATCGCCGCGATGAATCATATTCCAGTGCCTTTTTTTATATTCCGTTGTAACCCATCGCCGCGATGGATTATATTCCACTGCCTTTTATATTAAGTTCTAACCCATCGTCGCGATGGGTTATATTCCACTGCCTTTTATATTAAGTTCTAACCCATCGCCGCGATGGATTATATTCCACTGCCTTTTATATTAAGTTCTAACCCATCGTCGCGATGGATTATATTCCACTGCCTTTTATATTAAGTTCTAACCCATCGTCGCAATGGATTATATTCCACTGCCTTTTATATTAAGTTCTAACCCATCGTCGCGATGGATTATATTCCACTGCCTTTTATATTAAGTTCTAACCCATCGACGCGATGGGTTATATTCCACTGCCTTTTATATTAAGTTCTAACCCATCGTCGCGATGGATTATATTCCACTGCCTTTTATATTAAGTTCTAACCCATCGTCGCGATGGATTATATTCCACTGCCTTTTATATTAAGTTCTAACCCATCGTCGCGATGGGTTATATTCCACTGCCTTTTATATTAAGTTCTAACCCATCGTCGCGATGGATTATATTCCACTGCCTTTTATATTAAGTTCTAACCCATCGTCGCGATGGATTATATTCCACTGCTTTTTATATTAAGTTCTAACCCATTGTCGCGATGGATTATATTCAACTGCCTTTTATATTAAGTTCTAACCCATCGTCGCGATGGGTTATATTCCACTGCCTTTAATATTAAGTTCTAACCCATCGTCGCGATGGATTATATTCCAGTGCCTTTTATATTAAGTTCTAACCCATCGTCGCGATGGATTATATTTCACTGCCTTTTATATTAAGTTCTAACCCATCGTCGCGATGGGTTATATTCCACTGCCTTTTATATTAAGTTCTAACCCATCGTCGCGATGGATTATATTCCACCGCCTTCGCAAGTCGTTTCACGGGGTCGCAGTTCTAACCTAACCTAGCCTTCTTTTGTATTAGCAAGTCGTTTCTGAAGGGGTCGCAGTTCTAACCTAACCTACTTTTCTATTAACAAGTCGTTTCTGAAGCGGTCACAGTTCTAACTTAACCTACTTTTCTATTAGCAAGTCGTTTCTGACGGGGT
This sequence comes from Pseudoips prasinana, assembly GCA_951640165.1. Lineage (NCBI taxonomy): Eukaryota > Metazoa > Arthropoda > Insecta > Lepidoptera > Nolidae > Pseudoips > Pseudoips prasinana. The sequence goes on from OX621254.1 coordinate 17,274,431, forward strand.
CGCAGTGCAATCCATCGATGGATCAGAGTGGAAAAAAGTGGAAACAAATCCATCGATGGATTTGTTTAGTGGATTAAAGTGGAATAGACCGAATAAATGAAATTCTTTCTAACTTTCACAGGCTACATCCAGGCGCTCATAACTAGATGCTCTCACTGGTCCGTAAGCGATCGGCGAGATTAAGCGACGAGGCTTGCGGTCAGTCCATAGATGGGCGATCGCTAAAGTGGTTTCATTTCTGAGCGTTTCCATGCTTCGGAGGGCACCTTAAGCTGTTGGTCCCGTTTGTAGCCATAAGGCAACAGTCGTTAAGCCGTGTCGGAGGCCTACTGGGCGGCTTGAACAACTCTTGCGCTAGGGTAACCACTGCCCATACGATAAGTAAGTCCAGGTGCTCGAAGAAGATATCTTTAACAAGGCGGTACATACTACTTGGCACAGTCGATGAGCTGGTACTCGTTGCTGCGCTCGTACGTGCGCTGTACGCCTTGGTCCTGCCACAGCGCTTCCGTGTGCTCGTAGAACTCCATCGGGTAGTCGAAGTCCGGCTGAGATGCCACGTCCTGTAACACAACATATCAACATACATTGTAGGAAAGCCAACTTGCTTTGCAATACTTTGGTGCATAAAAGCCCATGGGTCTGAATGAAAAGGATAAGGGCCGGCGCTCACTGCCGGCACAGCACGGCATGGCATGGCAAAGGATTTTATTACTAATCAAGTTATTTTGAATCTTGTATCAATGAATTTAAGAGTTCATGTTACTTTATTTCGATATCACGATGCCGCGACGTGCCGCGGGATGCTGCGGCGTGACGCGGGATTCTGCGGCGTGACGAGTCATGTCGTTTCATTCCACGAGGAGAGAGGGTCATTTTGTGTCGAGGAATGATTGCTATGCTAGTTGAAATAAGGTTGCAACTTGTGCAGCGGTAATTTCGGTTAATAGTGCGCATGCCACGGGATACTCTGCCATGCCACGGCAGGCTACGGAACGCCGCGGGATGCCGCAGCACAATCTGCCGTGCCATGCCGGCGTTGAGCGCCGGCCCTAAGTCATTCAAATAAATTGATAGGGGATTTGCCTCTACAGAAAGTTCAGTGGAATTCAGACAATTACAGCGCTAACTATACATGGATAACGCTGGATGTGGTTAGCGCTGGACCGACATTGAAATTTTAGGGGGAGGAGGGAAATGTTTTTTTATGAATAAAATTACGTAAATTAATTCCTGTATAGCGGGGCACTTTACAAACATATCGACCTATCCGTAAAATAATGTTACTTCTGCATATTCGTTACTTTAGAGGAGAGCGATTTGAAATTTGTCATTAGTTGTTGTATTTATAGAATAACTAGCTGTGCCCCGCGGTACAGACGCCAGCACATCAAGCTACCCCAATCTGTCTAATTTCCCCAATTGAAAGTGAACCTTATACTTTTGTGATAAAGTTGAAAATCTATAAAAGAAATTTGACAGATTGGGGTAGCTGTTGATGTGCTGCCGTCTGTACTAAGATGAACCCAAATACTGGACAATAAGGTAAAACCCATAGGCCGATATCGTGACATAGTAGGAAAAACGTCGAGAATATACTGTTAGAGTCGGAAATTAACTTTTCATCATCAACATATCAGCCGAAAGACATCCACTGCTGGACAAAGGCCTCCCCCAAAGATCTCCACAATTGCCGGTCTCCGCATCCAGCGATTTCCAGCGACCTCACAAGATCATCGGTCCATCTTGTAGGAGGCCCTCAAAAAGGCGCGATAATCAACTTTTGCCTAAAGTCAATTAGGAGAATGTTTGTGAGTGTATAATGGCAGGATCTCAAGATTGCCACAAGCAGGGCAATTAGTGTGACCACGTTCTGGGCCACGAAAATTTAACTAGTTTGCCATCGACACGCTAAGAAGAAGATTGTCTGTGCTCAACTTCCAGTAACGAATATGAACAAACTGCTCACCACATCCTTTGGAAGTGTGATCTCTGACAAAGTCAGCGTAATACCAGTTAAACAGCTTACAACCAATATCTGGAGTAGTTTATTATACGGATCTTGTAGCAACAAGGAACAACTTCCGTGCGCTTAAGCGCTTTTGCCATACTTACTATTGGAATCAAATATAACAGCTCACTTAGGACCCTTAAATTGATCCTCGGTGCTTTTGCAGCTGGCTTCTCTAGTTGCAATTATCACGTTTTATGAGGCTATAGCCTCTTTACATCACCCGCTTTGCTCTGGAGGGAAGTGGAACTATTCATTTTCTAACTCCTTCTTTTTTTCTTTCTGATTAAATTCGTTGCGGGATCCAAGACAGTTAAAGCGATTCCCCGGGATATGCATGAGCCTCAACGCTCAGTGTCATTTCATTGTGTGCCACTGTTGATCCTGGCTTACAGGAGTTACAGCGGTGGGTATGAGGGAGGGACTAGTCCCGATAAAAAATAAATATATAAGAAGAAGATCATCAAATCCCTCTTTAATACAGACTTTATATGTAAAATATTCACTAGACTTGACTGTCCTGATGGTCTAGCAGTTAGTGGCCATGACTGCTAACTCAAAGTATGTGGGTTCGATCAGTGATGAGCATTATTTATTCTGTGTCTGGGTGTAATTTATCTATAACGTTTATCTATTAGGAATTGTCCTATCTAAGTATTGGCATTCCAGCTGCTGTTAGCCGTGTAGGTTTCGGTAAGATGGCGTAAAAAGCGTCTTAATGCGTTAAGAAATATCGAATGGATTGTATAAATTCGAAGTGTCAGTACCACGGTGCGGTGGCGGAGCGGTTAACGCACATGGGGCCGGATACCCCGTGGTCGTGGGAATCGAACCCCACCCGCACTTAAATTTATACAATTCACGGTCACCGTAGCCTAGTTGGTAGTGCTCCTGCCTACGAAGCTGGTGGTCCTGGGTTCGAATCCCGGTAAGTGCAAATATTTGTGTGATGAGCACGAATATTTGTTTCTGAGTCATGGATGTTTTCTATGTATATAAGTATTTATCTATCTATATAAGTATGTATATCGACGTCTGGTACCCACAGTACAAGCTTTGCTTAGTTTGGGGCTAGGATGATCTGTGTGACATTGTCCCCAGATATTATTATTATTATTATTATTATTATTTTAACAATGTCTCAAAAAAAATATTTAGAAATATATAATAAGTACGTTTGTTACAATATAGGTTTTATAGCGTCAAAGAGTATTTAGACTGTAAGTTCAATGACATGTAAATTTATTTAAACAAGTATTGACATTATTATTATTAGAATTCTGTTTATATTTTTTGACATTTATTATTGTTTTATTTTGTTATTAATATGATTCTGTAAATTGAAAATTAGGTATTTAAGTATAATGTAGATTAATTTGTAATTTTTTGCATGCCAAACAGGCGAAACATGTATGTACTTATTTTTCATGACCATCTGTAACCATTTACCATGTTTCTTGTGAATAAAGAATTGAATTGAATTGAATATGAGTTGCCTGCTTGCCATAGTACAGGATCTCTCTAATTTGGGATGAGATAGTGCGTTAGTTGTAACAAACTGTTTTTCCAGAGTCAAGTTTAGTGTGAGAAACTTTACGGCGGAAACATTGGCGTTAAATTGAATACCTTCTTTGTTTGACGTCGGTCAAAATTGTGTAAATAACATGTACAAGTTGCTTGGAAGCGCAAATCTTGAATATGAGGTGTCAATGTCAATGTCTCGGCTGTCAATTTAGATGTCCTCCGTGAACAATGGTTGAGGAATGCCCAGTTTCAGGTGACATAATCGAATACTTAATATTAGTTACTTGCCAAGAGTAAACTGATTTCAATTTTAAATATTAATACTCAATTTCATTAATTCATTATTAACTACCTCTGGGTTTAAGCATATAATCTTTTGCAGTGTGGTTTTCGGCCAAAAAGAATTGAATAGAACCCACAAAAATATATTTCTAAATAGATAAATATTATAGATAACCCAAACATAGAACAAATAATCATGTTCATCACTCATCGAACCCACCCCCCGCCCAACCCACCTCTGGCTGAGGGTCAAGGTCGCTAACTACTAGACCATCAGGTCAGTCAAATCTAGTGAATATTTTAATTTATAAATACGGCTAAGGGGCACATCTAGTAGTCAAGTAGCAGTGCTAGCTGTCTACTAGCTACTTAACTGCGGTTCCCAACTCGCACGCCAAGCGTGGTGACGATGGCAAAACCTTGCAAATGGCGACGTCTTGGAAACCTTTGGGGAGGCCTATGTCCAGCAGTGGAAAGCTGTTGGTTCGTCCGATCTCATGAAACTCTTTAACAATCATTACAATTACCAATGTAAGGAAAAAAGCTAATATATCTAGACAAGCGAACTGATGAGAAAACAGGCGAATATGCACGATGCATAGACGATTAGCAAACTGCACGGACATATTGGTAAGTTTGTGTATGCCATCACTCTCATGAGCCGATGAGACAACCACCGATACGACCTGAAAGAGGTGAGGTACAGGACAGCACGAGGAGATCCCACCCGGCTTTTTGAACCTTGGACATTATTATCTGCGGTTGAACACGCTTCCCCTAAACCAGAGTTTCTTAAAGCGGGGTCCACGGACCCCTTAAGGGTCCGTGGCATGGGTATCAGGATCCACAGTTAGATAGTTAACATAACCCTTAACATATTTATAAGTTAATTGTGTACTAGACTAAGCATTTCCCATCAAAGCCACTAACTTGGAAAATCAGGTAACGGTTTGTGCAATTCATGCCGAAACGTCGGGTAAACCAAAAGGTAATGATTTGCCTTCAATTGTCATTACAATCGTGACCCGTATCGATAATATATGAGAATGAAACAGACCGCGAAAATTTAAGATACCAATAAAAGTGTTTGTTTTTAATATATTACTTGCTTCTGCTATAATATACTTTGACAGGGGTCCGTGGCATTGTTTCAATTGTGTAAGTGGTCTGTGACCGCAAAAAGTTTAAGAAACTCTGCCCTAGACCCATGCAGTGAGAGGTTTCAGCGTATGATGGAGCTTTATGGTACCCACCTGTATGTAGTCTACGCGTGCTTTGTTTTCGGGCTTCTCAAGCGGTATGGGCGGCGTCAAAGTGCTCATAGCACCCGTGATCGTCTGCAAATACAACAAAATAATTCAAACATGTAGATAGATAGATAAACTCTTTATTGTACACCTAAGGCTAATTCAGAGCAACAACATACAAATTATAATAGTACAATTGGCGGCCTTATCACTAAGTGTGATCTCTTCCAGACAACCTAGGTAGTGAAAGGAGAAAGGAGTTACAGAGATGGGGCAGTTGCAAGTGTACAAATTACTATATTATAAGGTACTATCTGTACCATACCTAAAACTATAGATACCCACTTACTATTTATATGTATGTTCATAATAATTATAGGGGTGAACTAGTAGTTTTCAAGAAGTGATCCTTGACGAATCTTTGGAATGTACTTAGTGATGGTGCACGCCTAATAAACCATGGCAACGCATTCCACAAACGAGCACCTTGTACACCAAATGCGTTATCACGAAAATTTGTGGAATGCGTCGGTATTTTAAAAGTAAGTAAGACATTTTGATATGGAGTGTGTCTGTCTCTGACATGGCTTGCTACAAACATTACTTTCGTCTATTTAGTATAGATACTACTGCACTTAACAACAGGTATTCCATGCAATAACAACTAAACAAATTGTAATATTAGTGCATTTCTTTCTAACTCAGTTCTTATGAAAAGGACAGGGCAATTATTGGCGCCAAAACTGGCTTAAAACACAAACCATGCGAGGCATGGGGACATCCTTAAAGTATATTAACAAGTTATTTTAACATTATTTATAGTTTTATTAGTAACGAGATGTGCCCCGCGGTTTTACCCGCGTTAAAATTTTATAAATTATAGCCTATGTGTCAATCTAGAGTGTCAGCTAACTTGGAACAGTTAAAGTTCATATGGAGAAGGAGTGCAGAAAGCTAATATTTTTTTTAAATATACATTTTAAGCAAATTATTTTTATTAAACAACATTACACACACTAGCATGCTTTTGACACACTGACAAACTGAGAAGAAATTGACAAATTGAGTTATAAACTTGAGAACAGATTAAAATTATTTGTCTTTAATGTCTATAGTCTTTGACAATAGAACCTTAATGGTAGAATTTCGAACTATTGCGATCTCTAGTGAACATTACTACGCTAAATTTATAGCTTTGTGTGTTATAGTCTGATAATTTAGGCCTCCTACGCACTATGCGACTAGCCGCAATGAGGCGAGCCGTGCGGCTGACCGTACTCAAATATTTGTACGAGAAAGTTGTTTTTATTCTTACTGTGATGCGGCAGCCGGTCATCAATATTGATTTTTGACCGCATTCCGGCCAACCGCATAGTGCGTAATGGCCTTAGAATGCCATACCCACGCTACGAAAACGTTGGATTAATACAATAGTACGTCAAATTCTGAACTCACAAGTATTGCATCTCTGATATTCTTCTTGATATCCTCGATCTTCTCCCGGCGTTCCTTATCTGAGAAGCCGTTGACGTGTAGGATCCGCATCTGTTTCACGATCGTCGACTTGCCGGACTCACCAGCCCCGAGTAGTAGCAGGCGATGCGTAGCGCGGTATATCTGGAAATTATGGTACAACCATTACAACAACCCCAATTCACGTATCATCTACATCATATCAGGTCTTGTGCTGCTCGCATCCAACGGCTTCCCGCGAACCTTGCAAGATCGTCGGTCCCACGCTGGGACTTCCGGTTTGCGGTTACCACTCGAGGACCTTTCTGCCACACCGGCCGTGAGTTAAGTTGTTGAGCCCACTGCCACTTCAGTTTGGTTAGGTTTACTATTTCACATTAACCAATGACTTTGGTAAAAAATGTTATAGAATACAGGATAATATGATTGTAAAAACTTAGTTTTTAAGAATAAATATATAATTAGATTTAGTAATACTTAGAGAAATTGTTAAATTTGGTAATAAACTTAGCAATAATTTAGAGAAATTATGAATTTACAAGAACCTCAAATGAGTATACTGAAACAATCTGACAGAGTAAACAAAGGAAAAGCAAATACAAAAGAAATTGCCTCCAAATATGTTTCGCTATATAATGTCTCTGACCTTTGCCAAACAATAATAAAAAGTACTGATTTAAATAGGCTAAAGCACTGGTTAAAACAGCGACAAATCGGCGTTTTGTCTAACTTCATTACAACTACCTTACGTACGCGTAGAGAGAAGCAACAATTTCTCACTGTGGACCAATTTCTCGTCGTGATCCGTGGACCCATAAATAGTTGTTTTGATCTGGATGTACTTTGTGTCCGTCAATTATATATTTGTAATATACCCCGCGACACAGGACACATCTTCCCAGTGCGTGAGTGAAAATAATAAAGCGTAGCTATTTTATAATTCAGATATCGAATATAAGGATATCTATAACCATAAAAAGTTAAGACCAGAGATCTTTCAAATTGCGGGAACTGAATGAGAGTGATGGATGTGCTTGTATTAAAAGTAATGTTCCGTGATGCCTAACGGAACAGAGACGTGGTCGCTCATTATGGCCCTCATTAGAAGGCTCAAGGTCACCCAAAGAACAATGGAGAGGGGTATGCTCGGAGTTTTCCTGCGAGATCGAATCAGAAGTGTCGAAATCCGCAGGCGAACCAGAGTCACCGACATAGCCCGAAGAATTGCAAAACTGAGGTGGCAGTGGGCGGGACACATAGCTCGTAGAACCCACGGCCATTAGGGCAGAACGGTTCTCGATTGGCGTCCACGAACCGGAAGACACAGCGTGGGCAGGCCCCCTACAAGATGGGCCGATGATCTTGTGCCGGTCGCTGGAAACCGCTGGATGCCTATAGCGCCAGACCGGCAATTATGGAGATCTTTGGGGAGGCCTTTGTCCAGCAGTGGACGGCTTTCGGCTGATATAATGATGATGATAGTGAGCCAGTTGCACTCACCGGTCTGAAAGTGATCGGCGATGTAAAGTACTTAAGCACGCGGACAGTCCATAGACGGGTGACCGTTTAAGTGGTTTAATGTTTCAGTGCCTCCGTTCTTCGAAGAGGACGTTAACATGTTCGTTGTTATCGTTAGACAATAGTCGAACAACTCCGACACCAGGTTAACTACTGCCTTTACGATACAGAAGAATCAGCAGGTTACGAATACGTCGAATAGAATTGGCCGAACGTTGCTTGTTGATTATAGTTTAGTTTTTGAACATTTACCGATCATTCAAACCATAGGGTCATAATTTGAAAATATGGTCTACTATTATACTTGTCTACAGAGAAAATGGACAGACCCCTACCCGGAGCAGTGGACACCTCTCGGCTGATATGACGATGATGGACAAAATGTACAAACGCCAGCACATCAAGTTACCCCAGTTTGTCAAATTTCCCCAATTGAATATGAACCTTATGCTTTTCTGATAAAGTTGCAAATCTATAAAAGAAATTTGACACTTGGGATAGCTGGATGTGCTGGCGTCTGTACTTTCACATTTTACCTGGTGATGGATCCGAGATAAGTACCTTGCAACACTCATACACCCATAATTATCCTACAGAAACAATAAATATCCCTTACAAGCAGTACGTGATTACTTACTTACTTATCGTATGAGCAGTGGTTACCCTTGTGTCACAGTTGTTAAAGCCGCCCAGTAGGCCTCTGACATGTCTTAAAGACTATTGCCTAATGGCTAGAACCGGGACCGACAGCTTAACATGCCCTCTAAAGCGGTGAAACGCTCAGAAATTAAACCATTTTGGCGATCACCCATCTATAGATTGATCGAGAGCCTAGTTGCTTAACCTCACCGATCACTCGCGAACCAGTGAGAGTATCTGGCTATGAGTGCTGATGATTGACAATCGGTGAAGATTTATATCGGTATCTTGGATAACCAGGATGGTTGTACATGGAATATGTATTGTATACCAAATTTCAAGATTGAAAAAGAAGTATACCTGGCCTGTGTGAATGGGACAACCGGAAGTGGAAGACCCCAAAGAACATTCTCTGACCAAATCGGAGACGTTCTCAAGAAAGGCCAGGTCAGAAGTACCCTAAACCGGCGAGCATGTATGAAGAATATAATGACAGTAAACGAGGCAAAAGAGGTATGCAAAGATCGTGACAAATGGAAATCCGTTGTTTCTGCCTACTCCTCTGGGAAACAGGCGTGAGTCTATATACATACATAGACTCATCATCATCAGTTGTATACCAAAATATGTAGTGATATCTTTACCTGTTTATCTTTTTGCAGCTGTTTGGTGATGGCATCGCTGACCCGTTTTTGTTTCTTGGCGTCATCTTCGTTACTCTTGCCGCCCGGCGAGCCGAAGCATCCCATTGCCGACCACGCCGCCCACCTGAGAACAAGAGAACATTTCGCTTAGAACTTGTTAGGTTTCCCACACAGGGTGAGGACCAGGCTCTGTATGGGCTATAGGCCGAGGAACGCCGGTATACTAATAGGTTTCCAAAAGTACCAAATAGCTATATCGCACTTCCATCCGATATTATTATGGCTCCGGCCCACAGTGGAACGAATGTATGGGAGCGGTTGGACGTAGACATGTCCGAAAAAAAAGAGTAAAATTATGCCAAACTAATGATGCCATCTTATTCGATTACTTAATGCCTTCATAACTTGTGGTGATGAATTTCTTCATAACTCCCATATTTCGGGAGTAATTTGAGAAAATGTGAAATTTTACTATGAAAATGAGTGTATCGAGCTCTCTCCCTCCTGATTCCGGGCTTGTTTCAAGTAGCGGTCTCTAATATCATAATGCTAATACTAAGAGCTATATTTAATACTAAGACACATAGTGCGCCAAATGTGCACTTTCTGGGATAAAGAGTGATGTTTATTTTATAACACAATTTTTTTATTTTTTGTTTATTTTGTTGATTAAAACCGTTTTTCTAAAGGTTTACCTTATTACAATAACATTTCTGAGCAGCCAATTAGAGAAGATATAAGCTAATTAGGATATATAATTAGGGACTTAAGGTTTACATATAAAACTGATGCACTAATGATTACTGATAAGAACATTGCTATTATTTAATTACTAAATGGCTCTTAATACACTAATTTAGCATGCATCATTTACTAATTATCACAATAACTAATTACCTTGCAATATTTAACAAAGGATACCTGGGATACCTGGATTTTATATAAATAGGTCACTATTAGTAACTTTAAAATCAGTGTTGATTTACACCTCGTTGTATCCAAGCTAATCTCGCAATGTATTTTCCAAATTTTAATACAAATCTTGATATTCACGTTGCTTTATGCGCACGCGCACATAAAGATTTACGCGACTTTAACTATTTGTTCAGTGTTTTAAAAGATAACAGTTGTGTTCAGTTATGTGAAAGTGCTGAAACAAGTTTAAAAGACTGGTGTCGTCGATTTTGCTACCGCATTTATGCAAAATGGACAAAGTCTGGAAGAAACACAGATAAGTTTCGGAAGAAACATGAGATTTGGCTACAGGCTGCAATTCAATGGCCGGAATTACAGAATGAAAATATGGAACCTTCTACAGAAAATATAAGTGACGTCATCGAGCCCATAATTTCTCCTGCTAAATCTGATGCTTCAACTTGTACACATCCTAGTCCTCGTAAATCTTCAACTTACTTAAAAGTCATACTCTCATCAGTTCTTGTGAATATTTTTGTTAATATATATTTCTGTATATATATAATATATTTATAGACCTCTTAATAAGTCTGTCTGCGGTTTAAAGTAAATACAAATGGGGAAAAAACGTTTTTTTTTTTTTAATTTTCATTTCCTTTTATCCCAGAAAGTGCACATTTGGCGCACTATGTGTCTTAGTATTAAATATAGCTCTTAGTAATAGCATTACGATATTAGAGACCGCTACTTGAAACAAGCCCGGAATCAGGAGGGAGAGAGCTCGATACACTCATTTTCATAGTAAAATTTCACATTTTCTCAAATTACTCCCGAAATATGGGAGTTATGAAGAAATTCATCACCACAATTTATGAAGGCATTAAGTAATCGAATAAGATGGCATCATTAGTTTGTCATAATTTTACTCTTATTTTTCGGACATGTCTACGTCCAACCGCTCCCATACATTCGTTCCACTGTGCGGCCTCGTTACATCATTCTGTCCACAGGTTAGCTCTAGAGCAGGGTTTCTTAAAGTGGGATCCACGGACACCTTAGGAGTCCGTAGCATGGGTATCAGGGGTCGACAGTTAGTTACTTTCCTTTCCCGCCAAAGTCACTAACTTGGAAAATCAGGTACCTAACGGCTTGTGCAATTCATGCCGAAACGACGGGTAAACCAAAAGGTAATGATTTGCCTAAAATTGTAATCGCGATCGTGACCCGTGTCCATAATATATTATGATAACGTGTCAGATCGCAAAAGATTAAGTGTTTTTTTTGTATTTTACTTGTTTTCTTCTGCTATAGTATTCTTTGACATAGGCCCGTGGGCTTGTTTCCATTGTGACAGGGGCCCGGGAGATTGTTTAAATTGTGTAAGTGGACCGCAAAAAGTTTGAGAAACCCAGCTCTTGAGGGAATTGGTTCTCCTTTTTTTCTAAACAGGTTTTTCTTTCAGGTTGAATTCGTTGCGGGAACCAAAAGAGTTAAAAGCGATTACCCGGGACAAGCTTGAGCCTCAATACCCAATGTCAGATTAGGGTGTGCCCACTTTTGATCGTACCTTACAGGAGATGCAGTGGTGGGTGAGAGGGAGGGAGCAGTCCCGTACGATATTACCCCGTAACTTCGACCCGAACGTGACATGACCTTCTCAGAAAACGTTGGTGTCCGTCAAGTTTTCATATACTGCAGTGTTTATTAAGTCTGTCACCTTGTATGTACAGACGCCAGCACACCCAGCTACCCCAATTTGTCAAATTTGCTAGATGCTTTTGCAACGTAGACACTTTGCAAGCTTGATGTGCTGGCGTCCGTACATATGCTAAAAAAATCATACATCCGGAGCATTGCCCTATACGCTTGCGAAACATGAACCCTAAGACAAATAGACAGGGAAAAGTTGGAACACTTTGAAATGTGGTGCTGGCGTCGAATGGAGAAAGTGTACTGGTCAGAAAAGAGCACCAATATTAGAAAGAGTAAATGAAGAACGACATTTTTCGTGAGTCGTGACGTTCAGGAATTATACTTGCCTATATTCTTTAGAAAACACTTCCGTTTGCGAGAATCGTTTGAGGCTTTGCATTTTTAATTCTTTATAATAAGTGAGTCTCAAATATATATAAATAGCTAATGTACAGACATGTCAAGGCAACAGGAAAACTATTTCTGTGTACGCTTAATGTAACCATTATTCTATGCCTTCTATAGACTACGCTATATTGGTATTTTATTTAGTCACTCGGTCTCTTTTCATACTGTCTGCTGTAATAACTTATTAGAAAATAGCTACCGAAGTCAAACTATACACTTTTTTCATTCGAGGTGATTGCGAAATGTGTAGTGTCTTTGGCTACAGTAACCCTACACATGACTCCTGGGTGAACGGTACCAACATTTAAGCAAAGTAAAGCATTATTACTCCAGGTAATAGCAACATTACGGGCCTGTTGGAGTGGTTGGTAAATGCTTGCTTTTCACGCCACAGGTCGTGGGTTAGATTTCCACCCAGGACAGATATTTGTGTGCATGAACATGTTTGTTTGTCCTGAGGCTGGGTGTCTATATAATATATTTATTTATTTATTAATTCTTGTACACACAAAACATACAGTAAATAGATAAAAGTGCGAAGAAATGATTAGTACAAAGGTGCTGCTTATTTTCAAAAAAAATCTTCCAGCAGACCCGCGACAGGAAAAATTTTACACAGCCATAATGATGTGTGTAGGTCTATAATACACTTACTAATAATTGCATACATACTTAAATACATATAAATATTATATCCAATTTAGAGACAGAAAGAGAGAAAGTAATCTATATAAGTTTGTATTTACAAAAGAAAAGTAGTATATGTAGTATATCAGTTATCTAGTTTCCATGGTACAAGCTCTGCTTAGTTTGGGATCAGATGGCCGTGTGTAAATAATGTCCCAGGATATTATATTATTATTATGTTAACTAAGACAACTGTTCAAGAGAGGTAGGGCACAGCGTTCATTCGCTCGAAGAGCAGCCTGACTGGGGAAGTACCTCCACCTAACAGGCGACATTCCTTAATCATAACATTATTCATTTTAATTTTGTGTTTCTGCGTGTGAGTAAGGCCGCCAGCTCATAGGGTCGGGGGGAAGGGTCAGCAACACTTGTTATCAGACTCTTAAAGGCCGGCAACGCACCACGCGGTATTTACGTAAAAATGTACAGATGCCAGCGCATCCAGCTACCCCAATCTGTCAAATTTCTTTTATAGATTTTCAACTTTGTCACATAAGCATAAGGTTCACTTTCTATTGGGGAAATTCATCCATCCCCAATCAGATTGGGGAAGCTTGACGTGCTGGCGTCTGTACAAAGTTTTTGCTTCAGGTATTAATATGTTATGGTCCAGGGTTAAGATCGACAGGAAGAAAGGTCGACAATGCCGGTCGACGATGGTATGTTTGTCGCAAAGCGTCATAGACTAAGATTACGGCTTTCCATCAGGTGGACCAAATGTATGTAGAAAACAAACACAATTGTCTCGAATAAAAAAGTTTAACTACTTGACTACATTACTGTGTGGTGACGGCATAGAACCCATCTCATCCCATGGGGGGCGTAGAAACCGTCCGAGGGAATACCTACCAGCGAACGGGCAGCTGCGTTTTTCTGCCTAGCGTAGCGATTATGGCATATCCTCCCATTCTTTGGGGAGGCTTTTGTCCAGCAGTGGACGTACTTTTGGCTGACATGATGATAACTTGACTACTTACAAAAACAAAAGCACCATTCACCCATTAAAACTATTTATGGGCGCATGTCTTTTTTAAATTCGTCAGCTGATTGACATGTTTATTAAGAAATTACTCTTTACTTTTTGTATTAAGTAAGTTAAGTTTAACTTCCTATACAATATTCAGTTTTATAGGCTTATTAAAGTCCTTAAGTAAGTAATCCTTTTCAGTTTATGTTGCACCTTGTAAATTTTTACTACACACAAATATAAGGACAATATTAATATGATCAAAAAGTCTGTACAGTCAGTAAAGGATTTGATCTTGACGTTTATATATATATTATCTATACATATAATAAAATCGTAGGAAAGTCAAAACTTCAATATATTTTTAAAGGATACTTGGGGCGTGATCTATAATCGGTATCGAAGCCAAAAATATCGTTATTAGAATTTTTGTCTGTGTGTCTGTTTGTCTGTATGTATGTCCGGGCTTAACTAAAAGCACTGCATGGATTTACTTAAAATTTTGTATGAATATTACTAAGAGGTCGGGTCAACATATAGGCTACATATTATCACGCTATCACCTACGGGGGAGGAGCTGTGATTATTTATAAAATTTAACACGGGTAAAACCGCGGGGCACAGCTAGTAATTAATATTCTTCGGTCAGTTATCTTTTTCATTTGTCTTGTTTTATTATCTTTTTCATTTGTTTTGTTTCTACGGTAGCGAAATAACATCTTCAAAAAAACCCATGAGTAAAAATTTCATACATCTGAAATGCGTATGGTAGCGTTGGGCAGGTGGAGTCACTCTCAAAGACTAATTGCGTAATGAACACATAAGGGGGAGTTTCAAAATAACAACTATTACTGAGAAGATAACAGAGTCCAGTCTAAGGAGGGGGGGGGGGGGGTGCGTACTGGCATATTATGCGTAGGCCCGATGACCATATTGTAATAAAAGTGCCTTTCCATGGCTTCAAGAAGAGTCGTTCCAGCCGCCCAGTAGGCCTCCGACATGGCTTAACGACTACAACCGGGACCGACAGCTTAACGTGCCCTCCGAAGCGAGAGACGCTCAGAATTTTAACCACGTTGGTGGTCACCCATCTATGGCCTGACCGCGAGCCCAGTTGCTTAACCTCGCCGAACGCTTACGAACCGGTGAGAGCATCTAGCTATGAGTTAGAGGTAGACCACCTTCTGATGACTAATCTTCAGAAAGACATGTAAAAGTTTGGCTTTAAGGATAACGACACTTATCAGTGACATTAAAAGTCTGGGTGTAATTATCTATATAATATTTATTTACAAAAGAAAAGTAGTATATGTAGTATATCAGTTACCTGGTTTCCATAGTACAAGCTCTGCTTAGGTTGGGATCAGATGGCCGTGTGTAAATAATGTCCGAAGATATTATTATTATTGGCGGCGCAAGATTCAGAAAGCCGACCCCGCGGAGCGGGAAAACGCGAGGGTAAATAAGAATTTATCTCTTTCATTTCATTTCATTCTTTATATCTATATGTAACTAGAAATAATTATGTATACTTAATTATGTTACTACAAACATGTTCTATTTACAAGCGCTTTTTAAAGTCTACGTGAATAAAAACATTTTTTACTTTTATTATATTTTTATAGATCAACTCCATTGCTGACTGTACAGACTTTTTGTTCACATATTGTCCTTAATTATATTTGTATTAACAGTTTACAAGGTGTAACAAGCTGTGCCGCGGGGCACAGCTAGTATCCAATATAAGCTGACCTGTCATTGTATGGAAATTCTATACAACGTGAGATCAGCTTATACTGGAAATGTATAGCTCGATGTGTAGCCGTGTGTACCATTTATGTTACACCTTGTAAACTGTTACATACAAATATAATTAAGGACAATATGTGAACAAAAAGTCTGTACAGTGGTCTAGTTTTACCCGCGTTAAAATTTATAAATTATCACTGCTTCTCCCCCGTAAGTGATAGCGTGATAATATGTAGCCTATATGTTGACCCGACCTCATAGTAATATTCATGCAAAATTTAAAGTAAATCCATGGAGTATTTTTTGTGTTTAGCCCGGACATACATACAGACAAACAGACACACAGACAAAAATTCAAAAAAAAAAATTTTTGGCTTCGATACCGATTTTAGATCACGCCCCAAGTATCTTTTAAAAAAATATTCAATGTACAGTTTTGACTTTCCTACGATTTTATTATATGTATAGATGTTTAGCTTGATATGTAGCCGTGTGTACCTACACACTTCTGTACTTTCTTTTGTATCTATACTCCCGCGGGTCTGCTGGACGACAAGGAACCTGGTTTGGCTCTCAAATGAAATATAAAACCGCATCGACACCCACAAACACGACAATTAATAAACGATCCTAATCCATTTTATGCTATCTACGATAGCAATTTCGATCCATTTGTCGAGCAATCTTTTCGAACGAGCGATCTTTGGGAGGACGGATCATGGAAAAAGATAAGCCTCTGTACTAAAATGACAGGTTGCACGTGCCAATAACCAATCCATTAATTTTGACATAAGCTTAGATAGCCAAAACAATCTAAAGTTGCAATCCTAGAAATTCGGTGGATTGACGATTGGTTCTACAGATAAAATTGGCGAAATAGTTCATTATATTCCAAAATGGCTTTGCATATAAATAATTAATAATAAGAATATTTTTTTGTTTACAAAATAGGCGGCAACCACTTCACGTCACTGTTTAAATTATTTGTAAAACAAACACAGAAATCAATAATAAAATTATTGCTTATCATATCACAATCCATTATAGATATTATATTTATTAATAAGTAATTATTTGTATATTAGTTATAAATGCTTTGCAACAAAAACAAACAACCAACTTACTGCTTTTTTGTTTTTGATCCGATTCGTTTTGCTTGTCAAATTTTGATACGTTCCGTTCCACCAAAACATAATGTTTGACCAATTAAGTTTCATTTTATTATTATATACCCTAGTCGTCTAGTAAAACATTTTAACCTAGCTATAAATAAGTCAGTATTGGTGACATATCGTTAATATATTTAAAAATAATTTTTCTTCTTAAATTAAATGGTATAATTGTGTCCTGAGTTACAGAGTTCTGCATAAAACGGAACGCTGCAGAGGGAAAGGATCGCATCCCAATCTCTGGGCAAAAAATGGATGGATTGATATGTTTTGTTATTGGCACGCAGGTAAAGATCAAGATAGCGATAGAGCTAATCTAGAGATAGGACTGACTGACAGATTGCGGATCGTTTATTAATTTCGGGCGTTAGACGTTCATCATCGACGGTAAACTCATAAGACCCATCTTTTTGCGTCGGGAGTTAAAAACGAATCGGTTGAGCGTCATCGTAGGTAATATATTAATACTAACTGTGCCCCGCAGTTTTACCCGCGTTAAACTTTACAAATTTTAGCCTATGTGTTAATTCAGGGTGTCAGTGAACTCCATACCAGATTTAATTAAAATCGCTCTAGCTGTTTAGACTTGAAGAATTTACAAACATACACACTCACAAACTTTCGCCTTTATAATGTTAGTGTGTTCTGTCTAGTCCAGTCTGTAAATCCAGGAAGGAAAATGAGGAACACGTCTGTATGGGGGAAAATGGCAGTTGGTAATGTCTTAACAATTCCTAATATAAGTGATAAAATCGGTAGTCCGAAATAGGTTAATCTGTTTTAGAGCTATGATGCCACAGACTGACACTCAAACACACACACACACGCTCTCGCACACACGCACACACACACGCACGTACGCACACATACACACACGAACGTACGCACGTACAAACATAGAAGTTCATCATCGACGGCAAACTTATAACACCGCTCCTTTTGCGTCGGGGGTTAAAACGAATCGGTTGCTCGTCACCGTAGCTGAAACATAAAAAATCTGCCCAGTCCAGTCTGTAAATCCAGGAAGGAAAACGAGGAACACGTTTGTATGGGGGAAAATGGCAGTAAGTAATGTGTCTTAACAATTCCTAATATAAGTGATAAAATCGGTAGCCAGTCGTTAAGCATAGACACACGACCGCCGCGGTAGATAATGGCTATTAGCATATTCGTACGTTGCATTACTCGGCGAACAATTGGCCGGCTGAATGTCCCTAGCTAAGCGATTGACATCTGAGGTCGCCAACATAGGCTTAATTTTTTACGGTTTTTTGTTCACGTCCAACGATGTTCCTTTATAATATTTTAGACTGTAGGAAATTGTTGTATACAGAGTACGCAGGTGAACCTATGTTATTATATAGTTTTATATAAAACACACATTACAGTCAAGACAGTTTTATTCACTTTTACGGAAAGACAACCAACACGCCAAAACACGCTTAATGTGGCAGATTACTATTTATATATGGAATGCTGCCAGTGCAGTGATATGGAACCTCCAACATAGACAAACCAGTATACGACCAAACTTATCGTTTGACGCTTATTGATTTAGTTTCCCTCGCGGATCTTAAAACTTATATTACTAACTTTACTTTAACTTACTTATGATACCAGCACGGAATAAAACGTCTCTAGCTAACCCTCTCTGCTGAGCTCGACCAGAAGAATCAGTCACGACTTCTCTTTTTATTTATAAAGATAAAAATTAAAAAACGAAAAGAAGTTACAAATCTTATAAAACGCTAAATCTTTACTTAGACGACAACGACCACGACATTTTAAGCAACTTGGCATAAGAAACGAATTTCTCTAAAATTTGAGTTGGCGTATTGTTGGTGGGGATCTATTGAATCAGCTTTGGATTACATATTTTAACAACAAATTATTCCTTGGATTGTTTTATTTTGAACTGAAAGACCAAATACCAATTTACATGCGTTTAACTCCAATCAAAAACAGATTTTCATACAAATGTGGAAATGGTGGAATTAAAACGTCTCTAGCTAACCCTCTCTTCTGAGCTCGACCATGCTACTAATATTATAAATATTAAAGACTAGCTGTGCCCCGCGGTTTTACCCGCATTAAACTTTATAAATTATAGCTTAGGTGTTAATCTAGGGTGTCAGCTAACTCCATACCAAATTTTATTAAAATCACTCCAGCCGTTTAGACGTGAAGAAGTAACAAACATACACACTCACACCTTCACAAACTTTCGCCTTTATAATATTAGTGTGATTAAGATTTAGTTCCCCTCGCTGATCTTAAAACTATACTTTTAATTTTAATTACTTATGACACAAATACGGAATAAAACGTCTCCCTGCTGGGCTCTAGATATAACAGCACGACCATGCTACTAATATTATAAATTTTAAAGACTTTTTTACTAAAGATTTAGATGAGACCTTCCAAATGATCGCAGTATACTCTTTTTTTGACGTATAAACTTATCTTCTACAGTAACTCTCTTCCTATCCGTGAAGATGTAACTGCAAAACCTTCGCTCTCATAATCTGTGTTAGCACCCAAATAATTCACACTAATTATTTATTACCGGAATCAGCACAAAAACTTTGTAGCTTTTTTTTAAAATATTTTTTTTATGAACAAATTATTTAACTGACATTAGCTTCGTTTTACTATATGTATACGTATATGTAGACATTAAGTATAATTTTATTAGTAACTAGCTGTGCCCAGCGGTTATACCCGCGTTTAATTTTATAAATTATCACAGCTCCTGCCGCGTAGGTGATAGCGTGATAATATGTAGCCTATATGTTGACCCGACCTCTTAGTAATATTCATGCGAAATTTGAAGTATATCCATGCAGTACTTTTTGAGTTTAGCCCGGACATACATACAGACAAACAGACATACAGACAAAAATTCTAAAAACTATATTTTTGGCTTCGATATCAATTGTAAATCACGCCCCAAATATCCTTTTTCAAAAATATTCAATGTACAGTTTCGACTTTCGTACGATTTTATTATATGTACCTATAGATCATCCAAGTCCCACCCAAACTTGGAGTCACTGAAGTGAGCCCTTGTCGTGCCATCATTGCTGACTGGCCAAATCATCTGAAGGGCCTGTATAAAAACAGGGATGGTCATTTTGAATAATAATTATATTTTATTCTTGATTATTATGTACTCACGTATACTGAAAATTTTAGAAATATAAGATAGTTATTAAAAAAGCTATGCAACATTTATTTTGTCTCAAAACTTATGCACACACGAGGTATAATGAAAACTCATACCAATAATTCAGGGTAAGTATTAAATAAAAAATACATTTCCGACTAGCCCCCTTTCGCAACGCGCGATAAGGAACTTCGTTCCAAAACGAAAGAAATCGAGATTAATTCATCATCCATCTTCCGGTTATTGCTCGACCAAACTCCTTCCCTTAAATACCCTTTACACAGATGCCTTCCAATTATTAATCATACAAATTTGTTCCAAACCAATAAGTTACATTAAAGGTATTTGTCAACACTAATTAACAACCTAAGCCGCTTAATTACAACATGGTCGCTAATACTAGATGAATTTCGTACAGACGCCAGCACATCAAGCTACCCTAATCTGTCAAATTTCCCCAATTGAAACTGAACCTTATGCTTATGTGATAAAGTTGAAAATCTATAAAAGATATTTGACAGATTGGGTGTAGCTGGATGTGCTGGCGTCTGTACAATTTGCAATTAAAATCAGCGGTGAAACCAATTTATGTAAAGGCAAGGATATTTATGCCTTTATGTGCTTTAAAAGGGTACCATTTGCGAGTAAAAAGTGTTCCTTCGAAATAAGCTTGATATGGATGTCTAATTAAGACTCGACCACGCCAATAACCTTAACGCCCATCCACTCTCCATCGCTTTTTGCCAATCAATAATATGTTAAGATATGACGCGTATTCAGATTATTGATAAATATCTTTAGATGATTGAATTGAAGAATATTATTATTATAGACCTCATTAAAACTAACAATACTATATACATGTAACTTACAAAAGCACAAATACAAATAAATAAAAAATATTTTTTTTTAAACTAAGAAATTCAAGCCATTTTTTGGTATATATAATATGTAGGTAACTTATGCAGTGTTTCTGAACCGTACTATACAGTTTTTAAATAACTTAGGAAGAATACGCAAATTGGTAACCATTATCTGCGGTGAGAATAATAAAGATCTAGGTTCAGAAATGGCGAAGGGTAGAGTGTTATTAAGTGTTATAGATAGAGTGTAAGAAGCAGTTTAAAATGTTTGTGATCAGAAACTTAGATCGCATGTACAGACGCCATCACATTCAGCTACCCGTATCTGTCAAATTTCTTTTGTAGATTTTCAACTTTATCACATAAGTATAAGGTTCACTTTCAATTGGGGAAATTTGACAGATTGGGAGTAGCTTGATGTGCTGGCGTCTGTACACCCATCTTAGCATTTCAAATCAGACTGAGCTGTACCCATTTCAGCTAGAAGCATATGAAATGTATTCAAAAGGCTAAAGATCTCGAGGTAACGCGCAATACACGCGTAATTATTCGCATCATCACAACTGCATGCTGCCTTCAGAATGATGCATTTGCAATTCCAAATTCGTACTTGGCAGAAGAGCTGTAAATTGGTTGAAATTTGCAAGTTGCATGATGCATGCGCCACATTTCTAAACGGGTAAAATTATAAAAGAACATTGGAAATAATTCTTTAGGGAATTATAGTGCTCAATCCCTACTATTATAATACTAGCCAACTACGCAGGACATAGTTTAGTGCAAGTGTGTGCGCAGACACAGGTGTACTCACTATTCCCTCACTCTCATAACCCGACGGAACGGTGAGCCGACACATCCGGGTAGAGATCGAGCCCAGTACTGACTGATAGGTACCGGGTGCTTTTGTTGTCAGAAAAATCTCAATAACACTTTATAGCCCGAACCGGGATTTAATTGCGAGAGCTCATAATCTTCGGTTAATAAACACGCTACCGCAAGATAAACGAAGCAGTTCTCTAGTGAGTTGGTAATGAATTGGTCAGGGACTCTACCGGCTAAGTCGCCGAACATCGTTTTCGTGAATGGCGTTAAAATAAATAAAGGTTAAAAATGACTTAATCAATCGTTCGGTGTCCTCTGAATCTTTGGAGGTTTTGAAAAAGTGGCAACTGACCTGAATGGTCTGAACTGACTGAATCTTATTAATTACTGATTTATATAAAGGCTGTGCAGTGCTACATATATAACCAATGCACATATGTACACTTGTTGTATGTACATATGTATGTACATACAACAAGTGGTCCATTACAAAAATACATACAAAAATTCAAATCTGTTCTTCATAATATTAGTTTAGATTTATATAACTGTTTAAAACATTATACAATATATTTAAAAACATTTAAAAAAGCATTGCGATCCAGAAATCGCATAAATTATTATTACATACACACAAAAAGCATGCAGTTAATGTTAATAGTTTCTAAGTTGGTCCTTTACAAATATACATACAAAAAATTAAATCTCCTCTTCATAATATTAGTTTAGATTTATATAACTGTTCTAAACATTATACAATAGATTTAATTTATTTTAAAGCATTGAGATCCAGAAATCGCTTAACATACATTGACAACCTCCTTCTTCACACTCGGTTAAAATTCGCCACAAGATCATTTACACACGTATGGTGCGTTGGCTACTTTGAAGGTGTTAATGACTGCCATCTAGAGATTACAGCCGGACGAGAAGTTCAACGTGCTCCCAAGCACGTAGACATCCATAAAGAATACAATTAAAGAGGCTGTATGCTAACTAATGACATGATGAATGGCAATACGCTTCCAAACTGAGCTTGGCACCATGGGCGTGCAGGGGAAGGGTGCAGGGGGGAGAGGGATACCATATAAATAAATATAAATAACTTGGGACAAGTAACACACTGTCAACTGATCTGTAAGGAGACTCCGGACCCAGGTTGGTCGAAGGAAAACCTTGCTTGCTTGCTTATCGTATGGGTAGTGGGAACCCTAGTGTCAGAGTTGCTCAAGCCGCCCAGTAGGCCTCTGACATGGCTTAACGACTGATGTCTAATGACTATAACCGGGACCGACGGCTTATCGTGCCCTCCGAAGCACGGAGACGCTCAGAAATTAGTCCACTTTGGCGGTCACCCATCTATGGACTGACCGCGAGCCTAGTTGCTTAACCTCGCCGTTCGCTTAAGGACCGGTGAGAGCATCTAGCTATGAGCGCCTCATACAAGGAAAACCTTTCTCAGGTGGGGATTTTTAAACGTTTCCAACCTAGAGTGCAAGTGTGGTTCTGTCACATATCCTGCGTGCCCAGTGCCTGCACGTTACAAGAACTAATGGACGCTACTGACAACGCTCAACTCGTAGCTGAATTCTGGGCTGACTTAATTTAGATTGCCATCGACACGCTAAGAAGAAGATCTGAACCCAAACTAGGTGGAACCTTGCCATGGTAACTGATACTTAAACATAGCTTAACGGACACAGAACAAATAATCGTGCCTAAGATTTGTCCAGGAGTGGGATCGAACTGGCACTATCTAGCTTAGCAGTCAAGTCTACTATTTCGTGAAATCCTGCTTTTATGCTATCCTAGTTTTAGCAAATAAGCTTGAAAGTTCCAAAGTTCTTTTGTGTCTTAGTTTACTTCCTTTCCAACTTTTTCTTTTACCTTTTGGGGAGTGGAATAAAAGCATACCTACATCTATTTCGAGTGGACAGTAGATAGGTACCCTGGAGTCAAAGCTTTTTAGGCATCCCAGTAGATCTCTATCATATGTTGTTTCATGACTACAAGCGAAATCGTAAGCGCGGATATTCTAAGTAATTAAACAACTTCGGTGGTCACCCATCTATAGACTGACCGCACGGATATATAGCAATTGGGGAGCATTCCACCTGCCTTTGCCAAAAGAAAAACAAGGTATCGTTCATCATCATCAGCCATAAATCGACCATTGATGGAAAGTTCTCCACCGAACGCTTCCTGAAAATCGCCATTTGGTCGGGTTAGCCGTAGTCAACCACGTTTTGTATGCGAGTTGGCGACCGCACTTAGGTGGTAGCCTGTTTACAGGTGCCGATGCTGCCCGACTACCTGGTCTACTCTTCTCCTTTTACAGAGTCACCCACAGAAAGATAATGGGTGGTCCTATTATTCTTTCTGGGCCGGAATTTACAAGGTAATCGTTATTGTTTATTAAAAACAATCTTTGCTAAACTGACATGAAAACTAATTCCAAATATAATGTAAACTAACTTCTACGTTAGTCTAGCATGGCAACGAAGACCCATGTCCTTCTAAAGGCGTTCGACCAATGAAATCACAGAATACACACGAGTCTATGATGGCGACAAAGAATCATATCTCTCTACAGCGTTCAACCGATGAAATGACAGAAAACACACACGAGTCTAGCTGGGCAACTAATACTCATGTCTATCCACAGCTTTCAACCAACGAAATCACAGTATACACAAGCGTCTAGCATGGCAACTAAGACTCATGTCTATCCACAGCGTTCAACCAACGAAATCACAGAATATACAAGCGTCTAGCATGGCGATAAAGACTCAAATCTCTCTACAGCGTTCAACCAACGAAATCACAGTATACAAACGCGTCTATAATGGCGACGAAGACTCATATCTATCTACAGCGTTTAACCAATTAAATCACATAATATCCACGATTCGATAACTAGCACGGGGATTGGTACAGAGATAGGAGACTGTTAGTTAAGTGATACCTATAGCTAAAAATAATATTGAACCAGGAAGCAAAAAGAGGAATATATTTAAATAGGATAGCAACTAGGAATGATTATAAGATATTAGCTATGTCCCGCGGTTTCACTCGCGTTAAAGTAGTTTTGGCGTAAAAGAGGAACACATATACTATACTCACAAACTTTCGCATTTATAATATTAGAAGGATGTGTACCTTTTGGCAGTGGACGTCGATATAGCTCGCAGATGGTAGATTTTTACTACTTACTTGACACTTATCGTCATATTTCAGACAATTCACACAATACCTTTATAAATTGTAGCCTATGTGTTATTCTGATGTATAAGCTATATTATTGTAGAGTTTAATTAAAATCCAATCAGTAGGTTTTACGTGAAAGAGTAACAAACATCCATCCATCCAACCTTACAAACTTTCGCGTTCATAATATTAGTTACAAAGATTTTCGTTTTAAAAACTACATCCAAAATATACTTAGCTAGTAAAAAGAATCACTTTTCAATACGCTTGAAGATAATAGTTTAACATAACAAATGTTTGGTACTAACTGATTTAAATTCCAACCGCATTGACAATGTGATGACGAAACGTAACGTAGAGATATGAACAGCATTCTTTATACTACGGGAAAGTGGTTTTGAGTTTTTGAGTGCTCCTCGAGATATATAGTATTTGGAATACGTGGAATTTTTAGAAGTAATTTATAAAATATCAGGCTATTAAAGTAGTTTTGGTGTCAAATTGTAAGAAACATACATGCATACATCTATACTCACAAACTTTCGCATTTATAATATTAGGAGGATATGCACCTTTAGCGGTTTTGGCAGTGCAAGCCGGAATAGCTCGCAGATGGTAATTTTTTTCCTACTTACTTGACACTTATCGTCATACTTTGGACAATTCACACAATATCTTTATAAATTGTAGCCTATGTGTTATTCTGATGTATTAGCTATATTATTGTGAAGTTTCATTAAAATCCATTCAGTAGTTTTTACGTGTAAGAGTAACAAACATACACACTCACACACTTACAAACTTTCGCCTTTATAATATTAGTGTGATTGGTGACAGTGGCGAAGACAGCCTTAGTATTGGGAGTGGTGTATACGGTTTATAAGAGCCGCAGGTTCGAATCCCGCACGAGGCTGGTGATAAGAAACACAGGTTTTACCTACTATAGACGCCAGTATCTCGACAAAGGAATGATAGTTTCTATATTTATATGTAGTTACATTACAAATACTTTAAATGAAAACATGAAATTGTCAAAAACCCTTTGCCGCAAAAGGGGCAAGATAAATATTTAAAAGCGTATGAAAATCTTATTAAGTGGAGCAACGAAAGACGAGTTTTTATGTGATGTCCAAAAAAAAAATTGGTCGTGAAAGAAAAGTACATTACACACCTTGCTCAAGTAAGTATTTTTTTTTAGGACTACGCCCGCACTACAATTTTAAATAATAATAAAAAAAGGTTTTAATTCACGTAGCCTTTAAAAAAGCTCTTGTAAATAGTCAGAACATGTTTGTAGTAATATAAAATTAATTTATAATTATTTATAGGTACATATAGATATTTAGGTACACGGATTGTAGGAAAAAAAATTACAATAAGATTTATTTTATAATAGTAACGATATTTAGCTACCTTAAATTAAGTTATTACCAAGGATCATGTGTAGGTTTAATTATTGAAATTTTAGCTATATTTTTACTACATATTGTCTGAAGGGACTGTCAGACTAGGGAGTTTAATCCCTGTATCGCGGGGTACTTTACAAAAATATAATTGACGGACACAAAGTACATCCAGATTCAGAACAACTGTTTATGGGCCACACAAATAGTTGTCCAGCGCGGGAATCTATCCCGGCACACGAAGCGACGAGGCGACTATCTTTACCGCTGCGCCACACGTGCAGTTCTTAATACATTAATAATAACTCACTTTACTCTGGATGCAACAATCTACTATATGAACTTTCCTTTGGTGTCGCGAGTGCGTTGCCGGCCTTTTAGAGTCAGCAAACAAGTGTTGCTGACCCTTCCCCCCAACCCAATGAGCTCTGGCGACCTTACTCACACTAGGAAACACAACATTAAAATTATTAATGTTCTTATTAAGGAATGTCTTCTGTGAGCTCATGCAGTGCTCTGGCCAACTTGCTAACGTTCAAGACAATAAAACATAATAAGTCTACTTTTCCTACTCGAGGCGCTCATAGAGCAAAAGACGCTATTCTGTACCTCAATTAATAATAATAATATCCTGGGACATTATTCACACTCGGCCACCTGGGGCTCTACCGGCTAAGTCACCGAACATCGTTTTCGTGAATGGCGTTCAAATAAATAAAGTTGTAAAAATTACTTAATCAATCGTTAAATCGGCTTCAACGTTGGCAATCGATTCCGGACCATATATGACGTCACATGTGGTCATGGAAGCCGATTTAACGATTGATTAAGTAATTTTTAAGTAACCTTTATTTATTTGAACGCCATTCACGAAAACGATGTTTTTGACTTAGCCGGTAGAGCCCCTGATCCCAAACTAAGCAGAGCTTGTACTATGAAAACCAGATAACTGATATACTACATATACTACGTTTATTTTGTAAATACATACTTAGATAAATAATTACACCCAGACTCAGACAGAACAAACGGACATGTTCATGCACACAAATATCTATAAGTAAAAGGCAAGTATTTACCAACGCCGGTTGGCCCGTCAATTTTGCTACCTTTTAGTGCTACCTGATTACTGGACTAAACCAACTTACGTGCGTGGTAGTTTAAAGAAATACATCATATTTTTCATGACGTTGTTGGTTTATTATGATAAATAAGGATAATATACCTTTCGATGGGCATGACAAATAAATCGTTGGTTCATCAGGACTAAGTGGGTTAGGTTATTCACACCGATGACCTGGCTTCCAACTGCACCTTAGATCCTAATAGGAACACTTTGAAAACAAACTTTTACTTTATTTTATCGTATGGGTTAGTGTCAGAGTTGCTCAAAACAGCCTGTAGATCAGAGTTTCTTAAAGTGTAGTCCACGGACCCCTTAGAGGTCCGTAGCATATAGAGCAACAGTTAGATAGTTAACTCTTAACATATTTATTAGTTAATTGTGTACTAAACCCAACATTTCCCATCGAAGCCACTAACTTGGAAAATCAGGTAACGGTTTGTGCAATTCATGCCGAAACGTCGGGTAAACCAAAAGGTAATTATTTGCCTTCAATTGTAATTGCGATCTCGGCCCGTGTCCATAATATATGATAATGTGTAAGATCGCGAAAGTTTAAAATACCTATAACTGTTTTTTGATGTGAAACATCTATAGCCGCACGTAAAACAGATTTCTGGCGTGGCGACGCATGCCGTGGAGACGCGTCGCCACGCCATACGTCGCCATGCGGAATCGACTTTTTATTTTATCATTATGACATATTTAGTTCCTATCACAATATGTTCTTTTCTGCATATTACTTTTACAAAATAATGTCGATGTTTCACATCTGCCAGGCGTCCCGTGACGGCTCACATTTTTTATATATTCCTTGTTTTCTTCTGTTATAATATTTTTGACAGAGGTCTGCGGGATTTTTTCAATTGTGAAAGCGGTCTGTGACCGCAAAAAGAAACACTGCTGTAGATGGCATTACCCACTAATCCCCCTGTATATTATTCTTAACTCATTATTCTATTCTTAAATAACTTGTTATATAATACGAGGCCACAGATGAACATACACACATTCATATATAAACTATCAAAAACATAACCCTCCTTTTAATTAGTCAGGTACAAATTATTAACTAAACTAACTTAAAATACTTATTGACTAAACGGCTGGAGAGATTAAAAAAAAAATTGGTATGGAGTTAGCTGACACCCTGGATTAACATAAAGGCCATAATTTATAAAGTTTAACGAGGGTAAAACCGCTGGGCACATCTAGTATATTATAAAATACTATAATATCTCCAAATGAATATTTTGTAGAGCACAGGTGGACAGAGCTGTCAACTCCTTCCACCCCTTACACAGTACCCTCGGGAAACGATGGGACCTTTCGGTCATTCAGGAAAACCAATCAAATATATTCAACACGGCCATTTTATTTATTATTCTATACATTTTTTATTTAAGAAAATATCAGTGATTGCCCCTCAAATATTTTGAGCGTAAATGATACGACGAAAATAAGGTTTTATTTTTAGCTAACGCTAAGGTAACTAATTCTAGGTTGGGGTGCCGAAAGAGTGGAAGGGAATATATCTTCACAAGAGTTAGAAGTATAGATACCCGGTCTATAAGCACAAAAAAACATCTTCTTGGACCAGCTGAAGCGTGTTCAACCGCACATAATCAAGTACTGGGTTCAAACCCTGGCTCGAGTCAAAAAGTATTATTACACTAAAATTTAAAGGCGAAAGTTTGTGTGAATGTGTATGTTTGTTGCCTTTTCACGCAAAAACTACCGATCGGATGTTGATGAAAATTTGTAGTAACATAGCTTATATACCCGTATAACAAATAGACATACATAATTTATATAGTATAACGCGAGTAAAACCACGGGGCACAGCTAGTTAGAAGATAAATATCATCATCAGGATAAACTCTGGAATTTGGCTTTGCCTTGGAGACCACGGAAAGCAATCGATCCTATACATGACCTTTTTCACTCGTGGTGGCGAGCCATTGAATCACAAGGATAACGGATAAAAAGTGGACCTGTGTTTATGCACACACTTGCTCACTGCACTGGAGAGTAGCCATTCGCATGGGATATATCGTATGTAGGTATATCCCATGCGAATGGCTACTATCCAGTGAGACTGGATGCCACGGCCGAAATCCGAATAGGAAGATATACATACCTAATTAGTTTTATATAAAATTGATTTTAATTTCAAACCGAAATATTTGTACGCTCATA
Source organism: Pseudoips prasinana (assembly GCA_951640165.1). Lineage (NCBI taxonomy): Eukaryota > Metazoa > Arthropoda > Insecta > Lepidoptera > Nolidae > Pseudoips > Pseudoips prasinana. Next base: position 17,304,139 of record OX621254.1, read on the forward strand.
ACTTCCAACTGACTGCACGAATTGGATAAACCTTTCTTTTATGTGTTTGTTATTGTCACCAGAACGTTAGAATAAATAAAGTATAAAATAAATAAGTATATTAAAAAAGTCAGTGTGAGAATAATAATAATAATATCTAGGGACAATGTCACACAGATCATCCTAGCCCCAAACTAGGCAGAGCTTGTATTATGGGTACCAGGCGACGATATACATACTTATATAGATAGATAATTACGTAGAAAACATCCATGACGCAGAAATAAATATTCGTGCTCATCACACAAATATTTGCACTTACCGGGATTTGAACCCAGGACCACCAGCTTCGTAGGCAGAAGCACTACCAACTAGGCTACGGTGACCGTCGAGACAAGACTGTAAGTCGTTGTTACTTTTTTTGCTGGTTGTTTTCTCTCCGGAAGGAAAATCGAAAAATATTGTATACTTATTACAATGCATTAAAATAGTTTTTAAAATATTAGACTTTAGAGAGTATTGACGGGAAAAAAATATGGCAGTGCGAAGTTCGCCGGGACAGCTGTTTAGTATTTACACACATGTTCATGTTTGGGACACATTTATATAGAATAGGATTAGGAATTAGTATTAAAAAATCATCGAAATCGCAACACATTTTAGAAAACTACACCTTTAGATTCGCACACTGCACCGCATCATGCAGCGTAGCGCGTGAGTTGTTTGCAAGTATCTGTGTTTGTATAGAAAACACGAGTAGTCCAACACATAGAAAACGCATTCACGCGCAGGTTGCAACTCACGCGCATACGTGCGGAGAAACATGCAACCCCGCGGGTGGGTGCGGGGCGAGACGCAAGGTATGGCATACTAAAGCATGATGTGTATTTGTCACTACAGCCAACAGCATTGAATGAAATGAGTCAGAGACGCCATGAATCCAGAAAATGCAACCTCGCGCGTGAGTCCGTAAAAAACCCGCACGATGATGCAGATCTGCACTCCCGCAAGTACGCGCGTAGTTGCGTCGACATGCAACATGCAGCGTGGCAGTGTGTTAATCACCTAAAAGCATGTCTTAAAATGCCCCTTCCTATTCGCAGTTGCGCGAAAGAAAATCGCAAGACGATTAGATTCGGCCGCCTTGAAATTCTTATACTTTAATGAAGACAAGTTATAAAAATACCTAGTTACTTAGCTCCATCTAACAATAAACAGCTAGACAAACATTTTCCTCGTAAAGCCACTCGGCCGTGTAGAATTAGTGTCGAGACAAAAACCCTTGTCTCATGAAGCTTAACCAAGTTAACCAGGCATTTGTCATGCCATTGCCCACTAATATCTATATGGCCCTGGATTTTAATAGCACTGGTTTTTAGAAGCTGGTGCTTCCTATAAAGTTTGACGGGACAGTTGGTGTGGTTGATAAATGCTTGCCTTTCACGCCGCAGGTCGTGGTTTCGATTCCCACCCATGACAGATATTTGTGTGCATGAACACAAACAACACATGTAATTGTCTGTAAAAGTATGTATTTACAACAGACAAGTAGTACCTATAAGTAGTATTCAGTTATCTGGTTTCCATAGTACAAGCTCCGCTTAGTTTGGATCAGATGGCCGTGTGTGAATAATGTCGCAAGATATTATTACCCTTAAACGGGCATAGGACATGTTCATAATTCATTGGTTTTAGCTCTTATTACAACACAATAGAGTTTAAAATAAGGTGGGATCTATTGTCCCATAGTCCGATAAAGGGTTAAAATGTAATGAAGACTTAAATAGGGTCGAATACTTCGAATAACAACTTACCCTCATGTTGTAAATTATTGAGAAACTAACCGGTTAAGTGCGAGAGGTTTGGTGCCTTATACAAGGTGTTACAAAAACATTCATCATCATCATCCTATCATCATGACGCCCACAGCTGGACAAAGGCTCAACTAAAGATCTTCACAATTGTCGGTCTTAAGCTCGGGTAGCTTATGACCGACAATTGTGAAGATCTTTAGTTGAGCCATTGTCATCCAACGGATTTCAGCGACCCTCACAAGGCCATCGGTCCTTCTTCGTCTTCCGGTTCGTGGTTGCAACTCGAGAACCTTACTGCCTCAGCAGCCATCAATCAAAATATTTTGCGTAATTCACACACTAGTTTTTTTTTTTTTTTTTTTCAAATCAAATCTTTATTTGCTCAAATATGGTACATAAGGTCTTAATGAATTTCATTTACCTAATCTGTTTAATTTAAGTTTCATGGCTTGAAGTTAACTCCAACTGTAAAATGGAAATCCCACATAACTTTCGGTGTATCCCCTTAATCGCGAATGGTACAGACGCCAGCACATCCAGCTACCCCAATCTGTCAAATTTCTTTTATAGATATTCAACTTTATCACAAAAACATAAGGTTCACTTTCAATTGGGGAAATTTGACAGATTGGGGTAGCTTGATGTGCTGGCGTCTGTTCATGGCAGATATTCGACCACATTCAATATTCTGCTTTATATGTGACACATATGTAAGTAAAAATATAGCTAAAACTATAAATTTTGATAATTTAACTTAAATATAATCACTTTGACAATAACTTAAAACAAGCTATCTAAATATCATTGCTATTATAAAATAAATGTTATTAATGTTTTCATACACTCCGTGAACCTAGAATATCTATGTATTGTGTATATGTTCTGACTATTTACAAGCGCTTTTTTAAAATCTACGTGAATAAAAACCTTTTTTATTTATTTTTATTTTATTTATAATAATATCTCGGGACAATGTCACACAGATCATCCTAGCCCCAAACTAAGCAAAGCTTGTACTATGGGTACCAGGCGACGATATACATACTTATATAGATAGATAAATACTTATATACATAGAAAACATCCATGACTCAGAAACAAGTATTCGTGCTCATCACACAAATATTTGCACTTACCGGGATTCGAACCCAGGACCACCAGCTTCGTAGGCAGGAGCACTACCAACTAGGCTACGATGACCGTCAAATTATGATTGCTTACAGTCATAACCCCAACATATAATATACTTTAGTTACAGTGATATACGGTAATCCCACCATTCCTTTGAATGTAACTGTAAACAAATGATTCATTAGCCAATAAAGCATTCTGGTCAAAGGTAATGTTTATTTATTGACAACAACTGCTAGGTAATGATGATCTGATGACGCTCCAAGCTCTCAGAAATAGGCATTTGTCTATTTGTGAATTAAAGTACAGAACAATAATTATATTTTTCTCATTAGGACTTTTAAAACCTTGCTAGTCATTTACAACCTTGGTTGTAAATCCGTTCAGTAGTTTTGACGTGAAAGAGTAACATACATCCATCCATATTCACAAACTTTCGCATTCATAATATTAGTAGGATATTTCGTTAAATAAAATAAAAACTGTCTAAAGCTGTTAAATTAATGAACATTGAATATGGAGTCATTTACAACCAAGGTAGTAAATGAGGCAGTTTTTATTTTGCTGTAATGATGATGGTGACTTCTTCTCCACAGAAACTTTAACTGTGGCAAATATTATACTCTTCCATCCGCGTAAAATGGAGTATAAAAAATTAAAATCACGTGTTAATTTAATAATTGCGTAAATAAAATGTGTTCCATTCAATTAGATATTTAAATTGTTAATAAAATAATAACGTCGTTTAGACGCGAGTCAACTTATTTGTTATGGACTTATTTCCGTATTATACGTACTTTAATTTCAAATTACATGCAGTTTGGGAGTTGACGCTTGACAGGAAGGTAACAAACAAACAGTCAACACCCACAGAATGATAATCTTACTAATATTATAAATCGTCGTTGCAAATTTGAAATGTCCTATGTGCATAAGTTCTCTTTTATGTACATCGAGCACATAGGATGTTTTAATGTACGAGGGCAGAGGCCAGCACATCCAGCTACCCCAATCTGTTAAATATCTTTTATAGATTTTCAACTTTATCACATAAGCATAAGGTTCACTTTCAATTGGGGAAATTTGGCATATTAGGGTAGCTTGATGTGCTGGCGTCTGTACAATAGAATGCAGACTGTCACTTCGGTTTTCTTTAATTGACGCTTTTTACAATTAATGAGATATTCATGGACATGGGAGTTTCGTTAATCATCGTTATTCAATATAACTTTAATAATATATGACAACCTCGTTTGGGCAAAAATGGCACATAATATAAGATATTTTAAATTTGCAGCGACGAAATGCAAGTTTGTGAATGTATGGATGTTGGTTTCTTTTTCAAGCAAAATCTACCAAAAAGATTTTAATGAAACTTAGTAGTAATTTAGCTTATATATCCGAATAACACATGTGCTTTTGGGCACTATATGAGGCACTGATAGTTCATAATAAAAAGGTAGTTCTATATCTTTATCTGCTAATAAATAAAACTAATAGTTGCGATAATTATAAGAGCGCTTTTATTTGGCTCTTAACGCGGACAACCTTATGGCGAGATAAATTTTCTCCTCCTTTGTTTGTCCCCCTAAGGAAAAATTACCTTCACCGTTTGTAATAAACCTTTATTATTATTTATTATTTAAAATGTCTGCCCCGTTAGTCCAGTTGCTTTGAGATTTAGCATTTGGTCGATAAGAGAACTAGCGATCTTTAGTTTGTAATTATGTAGTTATCAAATACCATTACTAATAATTCCAATCATTTCCATTAGGTCATTCCAATACCTTATATCCTTGTCTAACCACAAAACTTTTCGCATCTCATTGTTAATTCCCGTTAAGTCACATTCGAGATTAAAAAATATGCTGTCACACTAATATTATAAAGGCGAAAGCTTATGAGTGTATGTTTGTTACTGATTCATGTCTAAACGGCTGGAGTGATTTTAATAAAATTTTGTATGGAGTTAGCAGTACTGAAGAATCAACGACATCTCCTTAGTTATCCGTCTCATTCGCACACTCACTTTTCGGATATTTTTAAATATTTGCTATAATATTTTTTTATTTTTCATTCAAACCTCCTGGCTATAATGAACACAAAAGGAAGATTTATCCAATTTGGTGCAGTCATTAGGAAGTTATGAGCATATTTAGATGATTCATTTTTATTTATATAGATTAAGTTCCGCATAGTTCAGCCCATTATCAGTTCCCTAGTAACGCCTATTATTATTATCTTACTAACTGTGCCCCGCGGTTTTACCTGCGTGAAACTTTATAAATTATAGCCTGTGTTAATTCCAGGGTATTAGTTAACTCCATACCAAATTTTATTAAAATCGCTCCAGCCGTTTAGACGTTAAGAAATAACAAATATACACACTCAGAAACTTTCGCCTTTATAATATTAGTGTGATATTAGGAGGGCCATGTTGTATTGTATTTTTTTTGAACGTATATATAGTATGAGCCGTGCCCCGCAGTTATACGCGCATTAAAATTTATAAATTGAATCCCATGTGTTATTTGGATGTATAATAAGCTATATTACTACAAAGTTTCATCAAAATCCTTTCAGTAGTTTTTGTGTGAAAGAGTAGCAAACATACATACATCCATCCATACTCACAAACTTTCGCCTTTATAATATTAGTGTGATATTTAACTGTAAACACATATCAGAGATTAGCTGTGCCCTGCGGTTTTACCCGCGTTAAACTTTATAAATTATCACAGCTCCTCCCCCGTAGGTGATAGCGTGATAATATGCACCCTATATGTTGACCCGACCCCTAAGTAATATTCATGCGAAAATTTAAATAAATCCATGCAGTTTTTTTTAAGTTTAGCCCGGACATACATACAAACACAAAAATTCTAGAAACTATATTTTTGGCTTCGATATCGATAGCAGATCACGCCCAAAGTATTCCTTTAAAAAAATATTCAATGTACAGTTTTGACTTTCCTACTATTTTATTATATGTATATAGATATTTAACTGAAAACCCATATTAGACATGTAGGTCCTTGTTATTCTTTCCATGAATTAATTCTTTGATATACGTCTTATTAAACTGCGATTATCTAGAGGCATTCGCGCATCCTATTCATATCATTGTTAAGACATCACACGTTTTTTCCTATAATCGGTTGGACAGATTAATGCATTCATTAGAACAGTTCTTTGTAGGATTATAAGTACTCCCATGAGGGGTTTTGATACTGAGAAGATTTGCTGATGGAATGGATCTCTTTGATGGGATAAACTCCGTTTACGAGGACTTTCAAATGTTTGTTTGTTGGATCCTGATCTCTCTATTTTGAGACACGATGGAAATCTGTCACAGAAAACAGATTTGATTTTGATATTTGCACAAATTTGTGTTTCACATACCATTTTCACTCTAATATTATAAAGGCGAAAGTTTTTGTGCGTGTACTTCTTCAGGTCTAAACGGCTGGAGCGATTTTAATAAAATTTGGTATGGAGTTAGCTGACACCCTAGATTAACACATAGGCTATAATTTTTAAAGTTTAAAAAAAACATTCTTATATATTTCTAAATTGATACCATGATATGGATGCATTTAGAAATATAACTATATATAAGATAAATTACACCCAGACACATAAAAGTATTCGTGGTCATCAAACAAAGATTTGTCCTAGGTGAGGATCGAACCCACGATCTCTGGCTTAACAGTCAGGGTCGCAAGCCAATGAAGGCAACATCTCATTAAGGTAAACAAGGTTCCATCTACCAAACATATAATATATAAAATATGCTGTAGATACTTACTAGATGGCTAATGAAAAACTGATGATACAGATAACTTTAATAGTGGCTTAATTAGCTTAATTTTGACCCTGACCTGTATCCATAGTTAATTATATTTTATAACAAACTTCCAAAAACCTGAGAATTCTCCATAAATAAGCTTAAAAGAACAAAATTCAGCATATTCAACATTCATTCACTCAGTAGCAGCGTCATGCACTGCATAACAAAAAGAAATGCAAAACTAAACAAACACTGCCTCCTAAGATCCAGGACTACCTAGTTTAGGAGGCAGGTTTACCTAAATGTTAGTCTAGATTTATGTCGACTTTCAATAAAAAATTATTACGGTTCCACATAGATGTAACATAATAATATCCTGGAACATTATTTACACAGGGCCATCTGGGACTCTACCGCCTAAGTCGCCGAACATAGATTTCTTAAATGGTGTTAAAATAAATAAAGGTTAAAAATGACTTCATCAATAGTTAAATCGGCTTCAACGTTGACAATCGTTTCCGGACCATTTATTACGTCACATGTGCTCATGGAAGCTGATTTAACGACTGATTAAGTCATTTTTAACCTTTATTTATTTGAACGCCATTTAAGAAATCGATGTTTGGCGACCTAGCCGGTAGAGCCCCTGATCCCAAACTAAGCAGAGCTTGTACTATGGAAACCAGATAACTGATATACGTACTACATATGCTACTTTTCTTACTTACAAACAGACATGTTCATGCACACAAATATCTGTCCTGGGTGGAAATCGAACCCACGACCTCCGGCGTGAAAAGCAAGCGTTTAGCAACCACGCCATCAGGCCCGTCATAATGTTGTAATGGAATAAATGAGTTTTGTGTTTGAATTTATATTCACAGCGAGGCGGCTACCTTAACTAATGATTAGTCGCTTGCGCAATTATTTAGCACATAGGTAAACACAGGAACAGAATCCATTTCCTCACTCTCTTTATACGATAAGAGGGCAATCCGACACGACGAGGAAGGGGTAACCCACAGGACCAACTGAGAAGAATCTGATTCTGAGCATTTTTCTTGAACATATTCATTTGAAGATTAAGTAGGGCATAAGCGACTGGTTTATGGTTTGATAGCTTGCCCAATTAGCGTAAAGTTTCTCGTGTACAATTAGCAGGTCATGATTATTCAGCAAAGATTTACGACCATTTAGCAGACTACTATAATTAGAATTGACAAATTTGCTACATTAAAGGTCGTCTTCTGGCCGAGGGCCACGGCTAGACTCAACGGAGATTAGCCATTTGCATCACACCCTCACACCGCAGTCATTCATAATATGACGGGCCTGTGGCGTGGTTGGCAAATGCTTGCTTTTCACGCCGGAGGACGTGGTTCGTTTCCCACCCAGGACAGATATTTGTGTGCATGAACATGTCTGTTTGTCCTGAGTCTGGGTGTAATAATCTATATAAGTACGTATTTACAAAAGAAAAGTGGTATGTGTAGTATATCAGTTATCAGGTTTCCATAGTACAAGCTCTGCTTAGTTTGGGATCAGATGGCCGTGTGTAAATAATGTCCCAAGATATTATTATAAGTGATATGCTGTATACAGTTTCAATGATGGAAGAATAAGTCACCAACGCTTTATTGATACCCCCAGCAAGCATTGCCAAATCTTATAGTTTACTCTAACCGCGCTTAACGTTAGGCAGCCCTATGCACGTATGCATAGAAATGCGGTCAAGTGCGAGTCGAGCAATCACTCAGCTTCATCAAGATACGGAATAAGGAAACTTGTGTAAAACAGATTAAACATTGACTTCTTAAAGATTTCAAATCGGATTTGTTTTGAGGTATAGTTGAGAGTAGGGTTGGCAGGTCCAAAGACACAAAACCGGATTTGGCGCTTAACTTGACCGGAAATTTTACCCTAAAAGCCGGACAAACCTTTATTAATAGCAAATCCGAGCATTGCCCACACCCCGCAAGGAACCGCCTTGCGAACAGCGGTGGGGCAGTCGTAGCGTTATTTCGGACTCGATTTATTACTCGAATTCGATTTTTAACGACGTGTGGAACTGGCAACCCTAGTTCGGGGACGCTTCGTGCTTCGGAGAGCAAGTTAAACCTGTAGTCCCAGCCATCCAGTCATAAACAACCGTAACAATAGCTCAGAAGCCAAATAGAATCTGAAACCTGTCCGAATTATCTTGGATACTGGTTCACAATAGCTTTCAAAGTCACACGGAAATCGCTAGTCGATTGTAGTCAGCCGCAACTCATTAGACTGGGAGTATTCATTAATAGAAATTCGGTAAAGGCTAGGATTCCAATGTGACAACCAATTCTCAGGTTACTAGACTCCACACAAATAAGTTTCTTCTGACCACTGGCTTTATTACTGCTAGCAGTAAACGCGATTTTCGTATGGCAAGTGTATCTACTAAAGTAACGTTGATTATACCAAAGCTGCATTAATACCAAAATCGTGGACGGATCACGCTCTGAATATAAAGTGAGGGGAAAAGGGATTTTTACCTTTTTGCGGTCAATAAGGTAAGAATTGAATAGAATCAAAGTGGGCATACGTGTATACTAAGTTTTGAGATGCATGTCTTTCTGTATATCAAGTATAGAACTGGTCCCAGCATTGAGCCCTGTGGTACACCGGCCTTTGTATCGTATAGTTAAATAGGTGTGTTTTTAAATAATTTATTTTTAATTACGAATTTGTCTAGAAATCTTTTAAATGTTCCGATTTCTTTTCCATAGATGCAATTGATTTAAATTCGGATCATTTGCACGTATCATATATCATCTTGTGTCCATAGTACATGCTCTGCTTAGTTTGGGATCAGATGGCCATATGTGAATAGATAATGTCCCAGGATAATTATTATTATTATTCAACCCCCGCTGGGCTTGTACTTCATTCTGGGTCAAATTACATATAGTCTGACGTGGTTTATGGTGGTCAACTACCTACTGAATCCTAGGCTGAAATACTGATATGGCAGAGCCATCTCATCAGATACAAGCAGATCATATTCTGGGTTAAGTACACCAATGTTTAACTACAAAAGGTGACAGAAAGACATCGACCAAAGAACGTAAACCAAATTCCAGTCCTTTTTGAGTTATTACATGTGGAAGCAGTGACTCATTCGAAATGTTTAGTTTCCCTAATGCTGTAAGGCATGGGTTTCCTCACGTCGCCATGTTTTCCTACGTCATCGATGGTAAGCAACCAAAATGAACCTTAAGTCCTTTTGTGGACCACATTAGCACTTTGACACAAGTTATTACGATAATATGCGACACAAACAGTGAAAGTTTCGTAAATGCGTTAAATGCCTTTCTAACTGCCGAAGAGTGTTGGGACAGGAGTATGGTTATGGTTCAGTTTATGATTGGCGGGAAAGATGTTTCAGAAATGGATGAATATAGAAACATGTGAAGAAATAAATATTTTTGACTACAGCCCTCTTCCTCTCTTCTAAATTAGCTGAGCCCGACAGGGTCCATAGTGAAGCCATGTATTATTATAGCACCTCATTGACATTGTGGAATGCAAATAAAATATTGAGTATTGAAAAATAATGACCCTCCTCTTAGCCTCCTCTCCAAAGAAACCACAGAAGCCGACGTGTGTTTTGTGTGCATGAATTGCTTGTTTAAAAAGTCCGCGATATAGAGATTAATTTATATACTGTTGGCGTTGTCTTCTCTTTTAAAAGAGAAATAAGTTTATTTACACCCGTCTGTATGTCTGTCACAGCTATTTTGTTCAGATACCTACTGTGATTGTACTGTAGATTGTAGGTAATCATACATATAGGGAGGTAGAATTAATATAAGTAGATAATGTTGTACACTGTTCTACCCTGTAAAACAAATTGTCCGCTGTGTTTGGTTTGCTGTAAGAAAACTCATTATTGAGTTAAGCTCGCCTATGTACATGTCTTTCTTTCATAAATTGTATTTATTTTTTTTATTTTCTGTGTGCAATAAAGAATAAAGAAAGAATATAAAGAGATTTGTCTAAAACGTTATTATATTGCTACACGATATTTTAACGTTTATGCTAATTGCGTGGACAATTGCCGAAATTTCTATCTATTCTATTCCCGAAATGCTCAGTTATACAACTATGGCATGTGTCGGCGAATTGCCAGATTCTGCCCTCAACTAATAAGTCCAAAAAAATTACAATATTGGTAAGAACAGACAAGAAGTGACATTAAAAAAAGTTTAGTCAGTCCTCGCATTATCGTGATGACGTACAGACGCCAGCACATCGAGCTACCCCAATCTGTCAAATTGTTTTATAGATTGACAGATTGGGGTAGCTTGATGTGCTGGCGTCTGTACATTTTAGTTAATTGATATATGACTACTTGAACTATTTAATTCCGTCCAAGAGTCCAACCCATCCCATGAGGGGTTCCGTACCATAGTGTACAAGATTATCAGTCATCGAGCAAAAAACAATGGAAATGCCACATTACTAACTTATACTATTTACTATAATTTATTAGCATACATATTTTTTTAAATCGAGTTACGAGACATCTCTACTAAAATTGGTTAATCTACGACAAAACAATCGGGCACAGACATAGCTGATATCGACATTTAGCAAAGAAAATAAACCCTTGTGTGGATTACACAGTAAATAGAGGAATCAATTTTTAATAAATTAAAAAGCCTATATCAAATTGCGATAAATATATATCTAGTAAAAAAGATCTTACAACTATAAACCAAAATCAATCACACTAATATTATAAAGGTGAAAGTTTGTACGTGTATGAGTGTTACTTCTTCACGTCTTAACGGCTGGAGCGATGTTAATAAAATTTGGTATAGAGTTAGCTGGACACCCTGGATTAACACATAGGCTATAATTTACAACGTTTCACGCGAGTAAAACCGCGGGGCACAGCTAGTGCAATTAGAAGGGTTAAACTACTTTTGGTATAACTTTCCTTGCACACAACATGTCTGATAAGGTGACGCAATGCAGGTAAGGCAAATATTACTAATTGGAAATATCATTACCTATGCTATTTTAATCATAAATACTGCACAGTTATGACAACGTCATTATACAGAAATGGCGGAGGCCATACTCCGTAAAACAAGCCGATTATTCAATATAACATCCCATAGATAGACGAAAAAATATGGTTATTAATGTTAACCTTGTTATATAAGTTGTAGTTCTTCTATCTTAAATTTATGACCTAATTTCACGTAATATAGTTTTTTTCAAGATTTTGTTTTGTGTTAATATTGTAAGTAATAGTGTAAGTTGTAAGTTCTGTGCGATTTGCCTTTACAGGTGCATACAAACTTGTAAAGGCAAATCACACAGAACTTTTATTTAAACAGTTTTTGTTAAGTTGCATTGTGAACTGTCCATGGTGAATCATTTATAAAAACTTAGTGTACGTTTCGTAACTTAGGCTACGTTTATTTTAGAAAAATTCCACGCGGACGAAGCCGCGGGTACAGCTATTTTCAATAAAAATATAACTTAATTTGGAATAAGTAAAACTAAAATGAATTTACTAAGTAGGCATCATAGTAAAAAAATAATTTAAAAAATTAAAGAATCGACTGTTAGGCAGAATGAAGTTCGCCGGGTCAGCTAGTATAATAATATAATAAATACATACTTACTTATCGTATTGGCAGTGGTTACCCTAGTGTCAGAGTTGTTCAAGCAGCCCATTAGGCGTCTGACATGGCGTAACGACTGTTGCCTAATGGCTACAACCGGGACAGACAGTTTAGCGCGCCCTCCAAAGCACGGAGACGCTCGGAAATTAAACCACTTTGGCGGTCACCCATCTATGGACGGACGAACATGATTGCTTAACCTCGGCAATCACTTATGGACCGGTGAGAGCATCTGCCTATGAGCGCTACTTACATGTTACTATAATATTTGTTCTTCTAATGCATGCGAATCCTTTAGTGATAGGGAGTAATCTTTTACACTTTGCAGGAACTTATGTACACTTTGTGCTTGACACGCTGTAAGATTAGCAACGCGTGAGTGATGCCACTTGTATTACCACGGTTAATAATAATAATATCCTGGGACATTACTTACACACGGCCATCTGATCCCAAACTAAGCAGAGCTTGTACTATGGAAACCAGATAACTGATATACTACATTTACTACTTTTCTTTTGTAAATACATACTTATACAGATAATTACACCTAGACTCAGGACAAACAGACATGTTCAATGTTCATGCATACAAATATCTATCCTGGGTGGGAATCGAACTCACGACTTCCGACGTGAAAAGCAAGCATTTGCCAACCACGCCAACAGGGCCGACCTTTAGTGATAGGGAGTAATCGTTTACATTTTGCTGGAACTTATGTACACTTTGTGCTTGACGTAAGCTTAGCAACGCGTGAGTGAAGGCGCGGCCCCACCGCGGTGCATGCTGTGCACGGGCACGCGGCGCATTTTAGCTGCGTGTATTCATTTGTTTGACAACGTGGGTCTACGTTTCCACTGGAATACCTACACGAAGACCCACGACTATGTTTAGCGTGGCACGGCGCACGGAGAGGCTACACACATGCCACTGCAATCTACGGACACGGGCTTTACTGCGGGAGGTGGGACGGGCGGGGAAGCAAGTTCTTATTCGTGTACTCCAGTGGAAACGTAGACCCACGTTGACAGCGTTGAGCTATGTAACCGCCTATTCGAGCAAGCCACGCGTGTATCAATGACGTCAATTCATGCGTAGCCTCTCCGTGGGTTGCAGTGGACACAACCACATACATTTTCTTACAAAGTGAAGCTTAATACACGTGCGTAGCCTCTCCGTGCACCGCGGTGGGGCCGCGCCTTGTTGCCACGCGTATAACCACGGTTAATAGTCTGACCGTATACCTAGGTGATTAATCTCGCCAATCGCTTACTGGTAAATTTTTTTATAATGTTTTTACTACAATCTGTCTCCTTCTCTGAGACATTAAGCAGTATGTGGGGTGGGTTACATTAGATGTCTTGTTGGTTAATGACCATTGTCAAGCCCTATTTTTTATTTTGCAGTATTTGTGACTGACTGGTTAAGTCCTGGGTTATTTTTCGCTTAAGTCGTCGCGTATTTTGTTCTTCGTCCATTAATGCCTGCGCGAGGACATTCGGACTGTCTTGTTATCCGTCTTTTGTACGATTTCGTATATCTTATTATTTCTTCCCTTATTGTAGGCATCTTTAGGTCGTTGTGTGGCTAATCATTAGGCACGAACCATGGGGCGTTGGTGATTGTTCTGAGCATTTTATTTTGAAATCGTTGCAGGATGTTTGAGTTGGAGGCAGTGCCCCAGAGTTGGATACCGTAAGACCAGATGGTTTCAGTATCGCTTTATACAGGAGAATTTTGTTCTCAAGCGATAATTGGGACTTTCGACCGACTAATCCAATAGAGTTGTCTCAGTTTTTGGCTTAGTTGTTCTCTCTTTGTGAAAATGTGTTTTTGCAAAGTCAATCGTTTATCCAAGTGCAGTCCAAGGTATCTCACATGGTTTTCTTGTGGGGTTTCTACACTATTTCGTTTTAATGAGGGACAGTGTGCTCTTTTCAGTGTGAATGTTACATTGGTAGATTTCCTTTCATTTGGCTTAATACGCCATTTTTTGAGCCATAATGACGTTTCGTCTAGTCCTTGTTGTAGCACGGTCGTGGCATCTAAGGGGTCATTGTCGGAAACCATTAACGCAGTGTCATCAGCGAATGTACCTGTAGTGACTGAAGTAGATGTCGGTAGATCTGCTGTATATAGTAGGTACAAGATCGGTCCCAGTACGCTACCTGAGGAACACCCGCGTCCATCATGTACAGGTTAGATATTGCATCACCAGTTCTGACAAAAAAGAATCTGCCCAGCAAAATAGATTTCAAAACGCCATACAAGTACTTTGGTAGGTTTAATTTTAATTTGAAAAGGAGTCCCTCGTGCCAAATCCAATCAAAAGCCTGATATATGTCTATAAATACGCTATTACAGTATTTTTGCTCTTCAAATGATTTCACAATATTCTTAACTAGTCTATGAACTTGTTTAACCGTAGCATGTTGACTTCGAAATCCGAACTGATGGTCTGGAATTAGTTTTTTATTTCTTAAAATAGGCAAAATTCGTTTTTGGAGTAGTGCTTCAAATATTTTTGAAAGAATCGGCAGTAAGCTTATTGGCCTGTATGATTTTGCTTCTTCGGGGGATTTGCCGGGCTTCAGAATCATTATAATTTGCGCCACCTTCCATTGAGGTGGGTAAAACTGTAGTCTTACTATTGCGTTGAAGAGGGAAGTTAAAAACGCAATACCTGATTCAGATGTTTACTGTCAGTATATTCTTCATACATGCTCGCCGATTTAGGTTTCAATTTGATGCTTCATAATACTCAAACCAAAAAGAGAGTATAATTCAGTATAATCTTTACATGGTGGAATTGCTCAAATCGCATGTCCGTCGCTTGGAGCGGCGACGGGGTATGTGGGGCTAGACTCACTAAAACGACCACGGTAGCCAGCCTCAATGCTTGCAGCGGGAGCTCTGGGTACACGTGGACGATCACACCAGTACCCCCGCCGTACACTGCAACCTCAGTAAGACTCTCACCCGGGGAGGGGAGGGAACATGAATGCACAAGCGTGTTTAGGCAACCTGAGCTACAGCAGGTTACCACTTCCCGGGACCGCTCATACAAGACGAGTGGAGTTCAGCTCCTCCAAACGCCAGCGATCCCAGGGAAGCACTTCAGTATACACACTAACTTGTCTGCCGTTCCTTATATAATACTCAGTATTAAGCGGAAAATCACCATATCTATTCATCTTCATCCACGCACGTGCACAGCAGTTAAGATGTCACCTCGCCACTTCGTGTCCCGCGTTTGATTCCCATGCAAGAATTTACTATTTGTGTGACCCATTGGGTCTGGATCTATTTCGTGTCCATAAATTATGTTTGTAAAGTACCCAGGGCACAGGGATGCATACGCCTAATGCGGGCGTTTTCTTTAAAAAATATATAAGAAATCAGCCCTGATTCACTCTAACCCTAGATGCAAAGCTACAATTACATCGATGCGTCCGTCGCGGCATAAGATATTGGATGCTCTCTTTTCGTTTCCGGGGACGACAATAATAAAATAGAATATAGTTTATTACTTGGTTAAGAATATTTTACATGTCACTTAAGAAAATAAATTTTACATAGTGTTATGGTGTTTGTTATAAGCGCATTTTGTCCTATGGGGGATCTTTTGCAACCTATTCCTAAAATCTTCCCTTACTTTACATTTTGTAAATACAATGAAGAAGTAAGGTTTGTGGATTTATGATCCCAGCAGGTTTATGGACGAATAGAAGAAACACGCGAATTGCAATGAGCTACATTGTTAATATCCAAAAATAGACTTTAACACTCACAAAATAACTGTTACCTATTAAAAACGATTAGGTTAATTATCGTAACTTCTATCATTTGGTATGTAAAACAACATTCCAGTGACCGGCAGGACAATAATTAGTTTAGTAGGCAAGCAATTATACTTATTAGTTTTTGTATGTGTAGTATAGTTTTAATGATATTTTGTTTGTACATATAGGCATATTAACTAATTCCTCTATTATAAAGTATTATCTAAAAACACTAGGAAGTGTTGTTATAAAACCAGGTAATAATTAGGAAACTAAATAAAAAGATCGTGGGACGAAATCAATCTAACTTAATTCTATTTTAATAAATTATTGCAATATTTTACCTAGTATTACTGTCACTCCATTGTTTATGAAACTTGTATATGAAACTTTTTGCATGCCTTAGTTTTTAGGTAGAATACAGCATACAAATAAGTTTAATGTGTACCATCCTCTGTAATGCCTGTATTGAGTGATTAAAAAATTTAATTGAATTGACTTAATCCTTGTATTTCATGGTGGCAGCGGTGGGATACGTATGTATGTACAGACGCCAGCACATCCAGCTACCCCAATCTGCGATTTTGCCCCAATTTAAAGTGAACCTTATGCTTTTGTGATAAAGTTGAAAATCTATAAAAGAAATTAGACCGATTGGGGTAGCTGGATGTGCTGGCGTCTGTACTATTATTATTTAATTAATGGGGTGAATTTTAAATGTAATCTAAAATCTGTTATTGTTTATTATATATAACCTTATGTTAAATTTGGGAAATGTATTGGAGTCGTATGTTTCTTTTTGTATATTTTGGTAGTTATGTAGAATAAATATATGCGGTGGCTTGTAATTAGCTATTTGTCAATCTATTTGTAATATTTAGTTGTTTATTAGACAATATGGTTCTGAAAAAAAAATAAGTTACTAAAGTTTTTTTCACTATTAATGTTACACCTTCTATTGACACTTATTTGAAACTATATTAACACAATTAACTAAACAGATTTACAATTTACTTCTCATCATCTTGACTGCACGTGTGGCGTAGCGGATAAGACAGTTACCTCGCTGTGACGTGTCGCGGGTTCGAGTCCCGCGCCGGACAACTAGTTGTGTGATCCATAAATAGTTGTTCTGAGTCTGGGTGCAATTTGTGTCCGTCTATTATATGTTTGTAAAAGTATCCCGCGACACAGGGATTAGAATTCCTAGTGCGGGCATTGTCTTTTATAAGAACCTTTCACAAAGACCAAGAGTGGAGATTAGTTTTGAAATACTAGATACTATGGTAATATTGGTAAGTTAACTTTACTACCTAGTATTTTACCCTATTAGTTGGACAATGACTAATGGTTGGTGCTAGATTTGATTTCCAGCTTAGGCAAAAAGTGATGTAGTGGTTTTACCATAACATGTCACATAGGCAACAACACAACAGTTAATGCCACATCAGTCATCTAAAGTTTTTGATTGGAAATAAATTTTCCTGTCTTTACAAGGAAATATTTTACTACCCAATTAATCATAATCAGTTAGGCGTATTACCTAATATGCATAATTATTATAATTCCTTCATGCATAACATGAAAAAGTATATAATGTTTAAATTAGGAAAATATAATGTCTAACTTAGAAAAAATAATTAGATAGAAGAGAGATTGGAAAGACAAAAATTTCAAAATTATGTTGAGTGAGAGATGGTATTATCACAATATTTAGAGATCAATTAAAATTAATTTTGGAATTAAAGCATGAGTCAAAACAGGTCATACAAACAAATGACATGTCATATTCAATTCCCATATTAGGTCATTTTGTGTACTTAATTGGAATTTTTCTGACTCCAGATATAGAAATAGACTATAGTTACTCAAGCTTAAACCATTCATAAATGTTTAGTGAATGATAATAAATTAGATTCACCCAGGACAGAAATTTGTGTGCATGAACATGTCTGTTTGTTCTGAGTTTTGGTGTATCTATATATATAAAAATCAATGCCACTTTTCGTTGTAATGTTATAACTCAACAACGCCTTTACCGATTTGGCTAATTTATGTCTTCAATTATTCGTGGAAGTCCAGGAAAGGTTTGTATGTAGAGAAAATTTTAAAAAAAGACTTTAAAAAGTGTAAAATCAACATCTTTTAGCAATTTAAAATATGTTTTTGTTTGAATAAATGAAGTTAATAATAATTTTTTTTATTACTATGCCTTATATATAGCGAAGCACGTACCGGGCCGCTAGTTATTTATATAAGTATGTATTTACAAAAGAAAAGTAGTATAATGTAGTATATCAGTTATCTGGTTTCCATAGTACAAGCTCTACTTAGTTTGGGATCAGATGGCATTGTGTGAGATATTATTATTGGCAAAATAAGTTATCTAAATTAGTTAGTTAGAATCAATATAAGTTGGGACATTTCATTTATCATTGTTTGCTGAAACATACTATTCAAATTCCTCTGTGTAATCTGAGGATAAGCCATGAAATAAATAAACGAAATTTATTTATATGAAAGAATAAATTTCATTCCATCAATATTACAGGTTAATTGCTTGTTCACCCAGAAATGATAAAGCTTCCAACGAGCAGTTTTAAACAATTGTGTTAAACTTATGTGACCTACAATTGTAAAAAAAGACATAGCAAATGTTTCCTTATAAATCCTAAGTTTCAACTCTATTTGAACACATTACATAAGACCATTTCGCATTTACTATTAAATAAAAAAGTGAATTCACTAAGAACTAAAAAATTACCTAACATAACATATTATATATATAAAGAGTACAGCTGAATTGATAACTACTTTTTTAATATCTCTCTTACTCACTCTCAAAATCACTCTTGGTCAAAATAGAAAGAAGAGAAAATTTTCCTACATAAATAAGATAGACAGCTGTCAAAGCTCCTGCTACCAACAAGTCAGTGCCAAAACTTTTAGTGAAATTAAATATAAATCACAGTGTTAACATTGCAAAACTTACACCACAATGTGCAGAATCATCAAGAGTATCAGTGTTATCGTTTGTGACTAAATTAATTCGCGAGATAGTGCTGTAATAGTGAATAAACACTGGATTTTTCTACCCACTAATGGGGAAATAATTTAGCTGTCAACATAAATATTTATATACCCCCACACATTCTTAAGACAAGTGATAACTGACATCTGTCACAAGTTAAAGTGTTGCCATATCAACTTTCAAAATTCGACTCATTATCTAAATAAAAAAAAGTCTCATTAATTTAGATAAAACATAATTTTTTTTTAAGAAAATGGTGGCTGGAACTGATGCATCATGAGTGAACCCATACTCAAAACCCCTCTTAAAAGCCTGACAACTGCAACCCACCCATGCCAATTTACACTAACAACAAAGCCTAGTGGGAGTGATAATAATGGTTGGAAGACTCAAAATTCACATAGTAAAAGGTCTAGAACCAGCCCAGACCAAAATGGAAAAGAGAAACAAATAAAACTGACCTCTTATTGGCTATCCAAGACATCACCTGTATCAACGTCAAACAGCTTTTCCCAACTAGAAAATGCCACACCTCAAGAAGAGCAAAATTCTACTGCAGTGAAGCATATCATGCCCCCACCAATTTTTGTTGATAAAGTTAGTAACATTCAACCTCTAACTAGAATGCTAGAAGATGCCATACAAGGTGATTATCAAATCAAAATATTGCCGTCAGAACGAGTCAAAATACAAGTTAAATCAGCAGAATCATATACTACTGTCTATAAGGAACTGAAGACAAGGAACACTGAATTCTTCACATACCAGCCTAAAGAAGAAAGAAGCTTCAGGGTAGTCCTAAAGCATATTCACCCCTCTACTGATACCGAAGAAATTAAATCAGCTCTGGAAGACTTACAACATGAAGTAAGAAACATCTGGAACGTCAAACACAGACAGACCAAACAACCACTTAATATGTTCTTTTTGGACCTAAAACCTCAATCAAACAATAAAGAAATTTATAAAATAACAAGCCTACTTAACTGTAAGATCATCTTTGAGGCTCCTAGACCAACACGTGAAATTCCACAGTGCAGTAACTGTCAACAGTATGGACATACCAAGAAATTCTGCCATAGAGAACCAAAATGCGTAAAATGCGCAGAATCTCACCGTACTTCAGATTGCCCCAGAAAACAACGGTCCGATAAAGTTAAATGCATCCTTTGTGATGGTAACCACCCAGCGAACTACAAAGGGTGCAGCGTTTACAAGGAGCTTCAGAAGGTCCAATATCCAACTACCTCGAACCAGAGGAAACAACGGCAACCAATTGTCCAACGACAACAACCACCAGAACATGGACTTCGAACTTACGCAGAAGCGCTTCAAGACAACTTACCACCACAGAAAACTAATAAAACACAAAATACGGAAAATTTTCTACACAAGTTAAATGAAACCATGCAAACTATTATGAACCAAATGGTAGCCCTAACACAGTTACTAGCTGAAATCACGTCAAAACTGGCTTTACATTCCAACCATTAAATATTTGTGTATGGAATGCCAATGGCCTGTCCAACCACTCCAATGAGTTAAAAATATTCTTAAACATGCAAAAAATTGACATTATGCTCATTTCTGAAACTCACTTCACTAGAAAGTCCTATCTAAAAATACCAGGATACTCACTATACCACACAATGCATCCTGACAGTAAAGCCCATGGAGGCTCCGCTATTCTTATTAAGGATAATATCAAGCATTATCAGTCAACAGCATTTTGTAAAGAATATCTTCAAGCAACAAGCGTCGTTGTGACTGACGGGACTAGCGAACTAACCATCACAGCCTTATACTGCCCACCAAAACACAACTTGAAACAAATAAACTTTGAAGATTTCTTTAAATCCCTGGGAAGACGATTCATAGCTGGTGGTGATTACAACGCTAAGCATACGTTCTGGGGATCGAGGCTTACTCTACCGCGAGGACGGGAGCTACTTAAATGCGTCCAAGCTAACAACATGCATGTTCTCTCTACAGGACAACCCACATATTGGCCTACAGACCAAAATAAAATCCCTGACCTCATAGACTTTTGTGTGATCAAGGGAATTTCCGCAAAATACTTCACCTGTAAATCTTCTCTGGACTTATCATCCGACCATTCACCAATAATTATACATTTTTCCACCACCCTTATTGAAAAAGAAAAAAAAGTGCGTTTTACATGATAGTAAAACAAACTGGACACTGTTTCGACACCTAATTGAGATGGCACTCCAGGAACCAGTTTCACTGAAATCAGAACACGATATTACTGAAGCAGTTGAACACTTTACCCGAACCTTACAAGATGCTGCTTGGGAATCAACTCCAATGAGTAAAAAATCTACCAAAGATTGTCATGTAACTAACCGTATTAAAGATCTTATTATCTGGAAAAGAAAACTAAGAAAAAAGTGGCAGCTATCAAAATGTCCACAATCGAAGAAAACTTTAAATCACACCACCAGGGAGCTAAAGAACTTACTTGCTGATCATAGTAATAAAAGCTTTCAGCACTACCTCAGTGAACTTGATGTTTCTGCTTCCTCGGACTACTCACTCTGGAAGGCTACAAGAAAATTAAAGAGGCCAAAAATGTTGTTTTCTCCTCTTCGTACTCCAGACGGTAAATGGGCTCGTTCAGACACCGAAAAAGCAGAAATATTTTCTGCACATCTGATGTCAGTTTTTAAACCACATCCAAATGAAAGCCCACCTAATCATGAAAAAGAAATTGATGAATTCTTACAGGAAGAGAGACCGCTAACGGAGGTGGAAGACGACATTCCCAAGTTCACTAAAAAACAAGTGGCGCGCGCAATTAATAAAATAGACCCTAGAAAAGCCCCAGGATATGATCTCATCACAAGTCGCCTACTAGCTGAACTACCGGAGGCAGGGTTAACTATGCTCACGTCCATATATAATGCAATGACAAAACATAAGTTCATCCCACCTCAATGGAAGGTAGCACAGATTATCATGATCTCAAAACCCGATAAAAAACCAGATGATCCAAAATCTTACCGGCCCATCAGCTTACTACCCATCGCTTCCAAGATATATGAGTCGCTGTTACTGACCCGCATGCTTCCAGTGATTAAAGAGAAGCATCTAGTACCAGATCATCAATTTGGCTTCCGCCACAAACACGCCACAATAGACCAGATCCATAGACTCACTGAGGAGATCGTGAAATCCTTTGAGGAAAAAGAATACTGCGCAGCGGCGTTCTTAGATATATCCCAAGCTTTCGACCGCGTATGGCACAAAGGACTTTTATATAAAATCAAATCATCCATGCCCCACTATTTGTACGCGATCATCAAATCTTTCTTAACTAACCGATACTTTATGGTTCAGTGTGGCAATGCTATAACAAAACTATGTCCCATATCTGCGGGCGTACCACAGGGAAGTGTAATTGGCCCTGTACTTTATATACTGTTCACGGCAGACCTACCAACAAGCACAACATACACTACCGGAACTTTTGCGGACGATACGGCCATCCTAGCATCTCACAGCCAGCCAGAAATAGCTGCCAAAATGCTACAAAATGGCCTGGACAATGTAGCCATTTGGCTTAAGAAATGGCGCATCAAGGCTAACGAAACCAAATCGGTCAATGTTACCTTTACACTGCGAAGAGCTTCTTGTCCACCAGTCAAACTAAACAATGTAGAAGTCCCACAGGCTGATCACGTGCGATACTTGGGTCTGCATCTGGACAAACGTCTTACCTGGCAAAAACATATCTTCACCAAGAGGAAGCAACTTAGTATCCAACTGAGAAAACTTTATTGGCTCATTGGTAGAAAATCCCAGCTAAAACTGAAAAACAAGCTCATCCTCTACAAGGCTATCCTAAAACCTGTTTGGACATACGGCATACAACTGTGGGGAACAGCATCTGAAAGAAAGAAGAAAGAAAGAAACAAATTTTTATTTTCATAAAGTACGGAAAATACATTCGATTTTAAAAAACAAACATTCAATTTTATACATTATTAATTTTATTCGTACTGGTATGAAAAATGGCCCTATCTCAGCTAGTACTGCATTTCTGCAGTGCTGATCTTCCGATAGGGCCAGTAGGTACTGGAAGCGTGATACCAGACGAATTCACATTATCATACAAGCTAAAAAAAAAATATATTAAGATTATTATTATTATAATGAAACATAGAATAGGAAAGTACTTAGAACAGAACAGAGAGAAAAAATATTAATAATAAAAAATATAAACAACAATTATCCTAGTCATAATCACAATTTATTCCTCGTATCGCATTATTCATGCATTTTTTTTTTTATCGATTGCATTAATACATCATATAGATTTATAATGTCCCTTGTCTTGCCTTTATGCGTTTCCGAACGTCATAGATAAAAGTCGCTGCGGGGTTCGCAAGCCTGACTTTAATGTTTATTTATTATGTCTGTCAGTGTATGGTGTTAAGCGTATGAAATGCTAATATTAGTAATGCTTATTAAATTATTAGAAATGGTGCGCTTATAAGTCAAATTTGGTGTTCATCTCATTCCAATATAGAGATAATACAAAGATATCAAAATAAAATGCTAAGGTTAATAACAAATGCCCCATGGTTCATCACCAACGAGCAGCTGCATAAGGATTTAAACATGCCCACAGTTAAAGAAGAAATAACCAGACATGCAAAGGCATACAAAGACAGAATTGTAATCCACCCAAACAAACTAGCCCAAAAATTGATGGAAAAACGATCATCAAAGCGCAGACTCAAACGCAAAATACCACAAGATGTGCTAATATAAATGTACATATTAAGTATAAGGGTGCGACATAGGTCTCACTCCTTAAAAAGCCAATTGCAGTGACAGACATACAGCTTAATGTCCTACAATAGTGACAGATTGCTGTAATAAATAAAATTAAAAAAAAAAAAAAAAAAAAAAAAAAAAAAACATAAATAAGATAACTTACTAAAATATAACAAAATTACATTGTGTAGTAAATCCTACAAAAATCAAACTTCCAAGATTTTTTCTAATTATTATATAGTCTTTCCAGGGTATCAGCTAACTCCATACCAAATTTTATTAACCTTCGGCAGGATAGGCAGCACTGGCATACACGTAAGGATAGGGGGTGACCCATCACCCCACTACTTATGTGCGCAAATAAAACATGTTTACAAAAATAAGTACTTTTTTTTAAATTAAATAAGTAATATAGTTCTAAATCAGGGTATAAAACACTATATTAACTAGTTTATGCGTATATATCTAACTAAATTTACGATGTTATGCAGTTCAGACAAATATAATGACGGTGATCGGAACACACGGGCAAATGACATTTTACACAAATAATTTTAACTTTTGTGTCTTTTTTCTTTGGACACATTGAGCACCAAGCTTTTTTCTGTAGTTTTAACGGGGGTTCACTTCCAGAAGGTTCCTGGTTCATGTTTAGAACATCCTGTATATTGTGAGTTATTTCTCGCGGTAAATTCGTGTTCAAACGACGCCTCG
This sequence comes from Pseudoips prasinana, assembly GCA_951640165.1. Taxonomy (NCBI): domain Eukaryota; kingdom Metazoa; phylum Arthropoda; class Insecta; order Lepidoptera; family Nolidae; genus Pseudoips; species Pseudoips prasinana. The sequence continues at coordinate 17,328,858 of OX621254.1, forward strand.
TATGTGGTTTGGATAATTTCATTGGCAATCCCTTCAAATATCTGCATCGAAACTTATTAACAGGAGTCCTGATCCGATATTGGGCTAACGGGACGTCGTCATCGTCACTGGTGTCAGCATGGTCAATAACGTCACCCTGCTCTGAATGCACATACACATTACCTTCAATATCCGACAATTTACTCTCATCTGAAGAATAATCCCCATCAGAACTTGTATTTCCAAGGTTTTCCAAATATTTAGGTTTGCCGAAAAATGCTGCTATTTTAATTAGCTCTTCACAAACAAAGACTAACTTAAAAGGATAGTGGGGTGATCGGTCACCCCAGCATGGTTAATATAGCAAAATCCACGACTGTCTGCAAATTAGTGGCATATGCTACTAATTACGTATGCTTAGATAGGAGAATACAGAAAATCACAACTCCTCTCCGTTATCGTATAAAAAGTTATCGCATCTTTTTTGAACGAGTGGGGTGATGAGTTACCCCCCTATCCTTCCGAAGGTTAAAATCGCTCCAGCCGTTTAGACACGAAGAAGTAACAAACATACACACTCACACACTACCAAACTTTTGCCTTAATAATGTTAGTGTGACTTGGATTGAAAAATGCTACTTTTAAGCATGGCATGCCATGGTTAAGACTATATACTGTTGTGATGGAGGCATGATGGGTGTATTTTGGTTTGCCATACTTACATTATTTTTATTATTTATTAACAGGCAGGCAATTTAAAAATCACACTAATATTATAAAGACGAAAATTTGAGAGTGTGTATATCTATGTTTGTTACTTCTTCACGCAAAAACTACAGAATGGATTTTGATGAAACTTTGTAGTAATACAGCTTATATATCTGAATAACACATAGGCTATAATTTATAGTTTAATGTGGGTAAAACCATGGGGCACAACTAGCAACTGATAATTGCCTATATCCTGCCAAACAGAGTTGAGATGTTTGTCAAGTCTGTTCTTGAACTGATTCACAGTTCAGGAAAACATTATTAAGAACATACTTACTTAAACATATATTTATTTTGAACTATTTTAATATCAGTTGAGAAAAAATCACACTCACCAAAAATATGTTTTTACCAGTTTATTTTATAAGGAATAATTTTAAAACATTTTAATTAGATTATGTGTTGTAGAACCATGAACTAGCAATCTGTTTAATATACACATCACTCAAGTTATTATTCCAGAGTTATACACACCTGAGACAACCTTACACAACAATATCAAATCATACAATCACCATAGCCTAGTTGGTAGTGCTCCTGCCTACGAAGCTGGTGGTCCTGGGTTCGAATCCCGGTAAGTGCAAATATTTGTGTGATGAGCATGAATAATTGTTTCTGAGTCATGGATGTTTTCTATGTATATAAGTATTTATCTATCTATATAAGTATGTATATTGTCGCCTGGTACCCATATACAAGCTTTGCTTAGTTTGGGGCTAGGATGATCTGTGTGACATTGTCCCTATATATTATTATAATATAACATGATTTATACACTGTAGGGAATTATTTATAAATAAATATAAACTTCTGGGCAGTTATACACAAAAAAAAAAAAGATGGAACTAAAGCATTGTGCAGTTGTGCTAGATGGATGACAACCACCTGGGTGACCTCTGATTGGATGTTCGTTTGCAACCGTGTAGAAGATGCTTAACAATTAGTTTTTTAAAGAGTTTATAACCAGGACTAGAGTAATAACTTTAGAGTGTATATACTCCAAGACTGGCAATATTGGAGATCTTTGGAGGAGGCTTTCGTCCAGGATTCGGCTGATATGATGATGATGATGATGACAATGTATATACCCTTGGTGCTGATTTTAAATTCTTAAAGTTTATAAAAACCCAACTCTAAAATTGGGTTTTCATAAACTTTAACCAACAACAGGGTTAGTAATTGAATGTTTACCATTCAATTACTTACCTAGTCCAGGTTATAAATTCATTAATTATTAGATTTAGTTCAGTTTAAACATAATAATTATAATATCCTGGGACATTATTCACACACAGCCAACGGATCCCAAAGCTGTAGTATGGAAACCAAATAACTGATATACTACTTTTTATTTTGTAAATACATACTTATATATCTATAATCCCACCCAGACTCAGGACAAACAGACATGTTCATGCACACATATAATTATCCCAGGTGGGAATCGAACCCACAACCTGCGGCTCTACCGGCTAAGTCGCCGAACATCGTTTTCGTGAAAGGCGTTCAAATAAATAAAGGTTAAAAAAGACTTAATCAAACGTTAAATCGGCCTCAACATTGACAATCAATTCCGGACCATTTATGACGTTACATGTGGTCATGGAAGCCAATTTAATGATTGATTAAGTCATTTTTAACCTTTATTTATTGGAACGCCGATCGAGAAAACAATGTTCGGCAACTTAGCCGGTAGTGCCCCTGCTGAACAATGTAGAAGTCCCACAGGCTGATCACGTGCGATACTTGGGTCTGCATCTGGACAAACGTCTTACCTGGCAAAAACATATCTTCACCAAGAGGAAGCAACTTAGTATCCAACTGAGAAAACTTTATTGGCTCATTGGTAGAAAATCCCAGCTAAAACTGAAAAACAAGCTCATCCTCTACAAGGCTATCCTAAAACCTGTTTGGACATACGGCATACAACTGTGGGGAACAGCATCTGAAAGAAAGAAGAAAGAAAGAAACAAATTTTTATTTTCATAAAGTACGGAAAATACATTCGATTTTAAAAAACAAACATTCAATTTTATACATTATTAATTTTATTCGTACTGGTATGAAAAATGGCCCTATCTCAGCTAGTACTGCATTTCTGCAGTGCTGATCTTCCGATAGGGCCAGTAGGTACTGGAAGCGTGATACCAGACGAATTCACATTATCATACTTACAAGCTAAAAAAAAAATATATTAAGATTATTATTATTATAATGAAACATAGAATAGGAAAGTACTTAGAACAGAACAGAGAGAAAAAATATTAATAATAAAAAATATAAACAACAATTATCCTAGTCATAATCACAATTTATTCCTCGTATCGCATTATTCATGCATTTTTTTTTTTTATCGATTGCATTAATACATCATATAGATTTATAATGTCCCTTGTCTTGCCTTTATGCGTTTCCGAACGTCATAGATAAAAGTCGCTGCGGGGTTCGCAAGCCTGACTTTAATGTTTATTTATTATGTCTGTCAGTGTATGGTGTTAAGCGTATGAAATGCTAATATTAGTAATGCTTATTAAATTATTAGAAATGGTGCGCTTATAAGTCAAATTTGGTGTTCATCTCATTCCAATATAGAGATAATACAAAGATATCAAAATAAAATGCTAAGGTTAATAACAAATGCCCCATGGTTCATCACCAACGAGCAGCTGCATAAGGATTTAAACATGCCCACAGTTAAAGAAGAAATAACCAGACATGCAAAGGCATACAAAGACAGAATTGTTATCCACCCAAACAAACTAGCCCAAAAATTGATGGAAAAACGATCATCAAAGCGCAGACTCAAACGCAAAATACCACAAGATGTGCTAATATAAATGTACATATTAAGTATAAGGGTGCGACATAGGTCTCACTCCTTAAAAAGCCAATTGCAGTGACAGACATACAGCTTAATGTCCTACAATAGTGACAGATTGCTGTAATAAATAAAATTAAAAAAAAAAAAAAAAAAAAAAAAAAAAAAAAACATAAATAAGATAACTTACTAAAATATAACAAAATTACATTGTGTAGTAAATCCTACAAAAATCAAACTTCCAAGATTTTTTCTAATTATTATATAGTCTTTCCAGGGTATCAGCTAACTCCATACCAAATTTTATTAACCTTCGGCAGGATAGGCAGCACTGGCATACACGTAAGGATAGGGGGTGACCCATCACCCCACTACTTATGTGCGCAAATAAAACATGTTTACAAAAATAAGTACTTTTTTTTAAATTAAATAAGTAATATAGTTCTAAATCAGGGTATAAAACACTATATTAACTAGTTTATGCGTATATATCTAACTAAATTTACGATGTTATGCAGTTCAGACAAATATAATGACGGTGATCGGAACACACGGGCAAATGACATTTTACACAAATAATTTTAACTTTTGTGTCTTTTTTCTTTGGACACATTGAGCACCAAGCTTTTTTCTGTAGTTTTAACGGGGGTTCACTTCCAGAAGGTTCCTGGTTCATGTTTAGAACATCCTGTATATTGTGAGTTATTTCTCGCGGTAAATTCGTGTTCAAACGACGCCTCGTATGTGGTTTGGATAATTTCATTGGCAATCCCTTCAAATATCTGCATCGAAACTTATTAACAGTAGTCCTGATCCGATATTGGGCTAACGGGACGTCGTCATCGTCACTGGTGTCAGCATGGTCAATAACGTCACCCTGCTCTGAATGCACATACACATTACCTTCAATATCCGACAATTTACTCTCATCTGAAGAATAATCCCCATCAGAACTTGTATTTCCAAGGTTTTCCAAATATTTAGGTTTGCCGAAAAATGCTGCTATTTTAATTAGCTCTTCACAAACAAAGACTAACTTAAAAGGATAGTGGGGTGATCGGTCACCCCAGCATGGTTAATATAGCAAAATCCACGACTGTCTGCAAATTAGTGGCATATGCTACTAATTACGTATGCTTAGATAGGAGAATACAGAAAATCACAACTCCTCTCCGTTATCGTATAAAAAGTTATCGCATCTTTTTTGAACGAGTGGGGTGATGAGTTACCCCCCTATCCTTCCGAAGGTTAAAATCGCTCCAGCCGTTTAGACACGAAGAAGTAACAAACATACACACTCACACACTACCAAACTTTTGCCTTAATAATGTTAGTGTGACTTGGATTGAAAAATGCTACTTTTAAGCATGGCATGCCATGGTTAAGACTATATACTGTTGTGATGGAGGCATGATGGGTGTATTTTGGTTTGCCATACTTACATTATTTTTATTATTTATTAACAGGCAGGCAATTTAAAAATCACACTAATATTATAAAGACGAAAATTTGAGAGTGTGTATATCTATGTTTGTTACTTCTTCACGCAAAAACTACAGAATGGATTTTGATGAAACTTTGTAGTAATACAGCTTATATATCTGAATAACACATAGGCTATAATTTATAGTTTAATGTGGGTAAAACCATGGGGCACAACTAGCAACTGATAATTGCCTATATCCTGCCAAACAGAGTTGAGATGTTTGTCAAGTCTGTTCTTGAACTGATTCACAGTTCAGGAAAACATTATTAAGAACATACTTACTTAAACATATATTTATTTTGAACTATTTTAATATCAGTTGAGAAAAAATCACACTCACCAAAAATATGTTTTTACCAGTTTATTTTATAAGGAATAATTTTAAAACATTTTAATTAGATTATGTGTTGTAGAACCATGAACTAGCAATCTGTTTAATATACACATCACTCAAGTTATTATTCCAGAGTTATACACACCTGAGACAACCTTACACAACAATATCAAATCATACAATCACCATAGCCTAGTTGGTAGTGCTCCTGCCTACGAAGCTGGTGGTCCTGGGTTCGAATCCCGGTAAGTGCAAATATTTGTGTGATGAGCATGAATAATTGTTTCTGAGTCATGGATGTTTTCTATGTATATAAGTATTTATCTATCTATATAAGTATGTATATTGTCGCCTGGTACCCATATACAAGCTTTGCTTAGTTTGGGGCTAGGATGATCTGTGTGACATTGTCCCTATATATTATTATAATATAACATGATTTATACACTGTAGGGAATTATTTATAAATAAATATAAACTTCTGGGCAGTTCAGGGACTTAAACTTCAGGGACAAAAAAAAAAAAGATGGAACTAAAGCATTGTGCAGTTGTGCTAGATGGATGACAACCACCTGGGTGACCTCTGATTGGATGTTCGTTTGCAACCGTGTAGAAGATGCTTAACAATTAGTTTTTTAAAGAGTTTATAACCAGGACTAGAGTAATAACTTTAGAGTGTATATACTCCAAGACTGGCAATATTGGAGATCTTTGGAGGAGGCTTTCGTCCAGGATTCGGCTGATATGATGATGATGATGATGACAATGTATATACCCTTGGTGCTGATTTTAAATTCTTAAAGTTTATAAAAACCCAACTCTAAAATTGGGTTTTCATAAACTTTAACCAACAACAGGGTTAGTAATTGAATGTTTACCATTCAATTACTTACCTAGTCCAGGTTATAAATTCATTAATTATTAGATTTAGTTCAGTTTAAACATAATAATTATAATATCCTGGGACATTATTCACACACAGCCAACGGATCCCAAAGCTGTAGTATGGAAACCAAATAACTGATATACTACTTTTTATTTTGTAAATACATACTTATATATCTATAATCCCACCCAGACTCAGGACAAACAGACATGTTCATGCACACATATAATTATCCCAGGTGGGAATCGAACCCACAACCTGCGGCTCTACCGGCTAAGTCGCCGAACATCGTTTTCGTGAAAGGCGTTCAAATAAATAAAGGTTAAAAAAGACTTAATCAAACGTTAAATCGGCCTCAACATTGACAATCAATTCCGGACCATTTATGACGTTACATGTGGTCATGGAAGCCAATTTAATGATTGATTAAGTCATTTTTAACCTTTATTTATTGGAACGCCGATCGAGAAAACAATGTTCGGCAACTTAGCCGGTAGTGCCCCTGCTGCGTTAAAAGCTAGCATTTGCCAACCACGCCAACAGGCCTATAGATATCATTGCAGTTCTTTCTAACATGGTCGTTACACATTTCAACAGGGCCTGAAGCTGTTACTCCATATAGCTGTTGGATAACTTGTTGTATGTCAATCATTACATTTTACTACACGGTATGATATATCTAGTCTTCTAAAACTAAATATGGAGAGACTGGGCCTAGATTAGAATTGTTTATTCTACTACTAACAAAGAGATGCCACTATGCCCATACTTCAGCTGACACATAATATACATCTGCCAATAGCCAATGCTGATTCCAAACAAACTGATAAAAGAATCTCTATTAATACTGTATAGTAATAGTAGTGTTCATATGTATACTGTAATCTGTAAATAAATTCACCCTGATCAGTATTCAATATTCAACTATATAACTTAACTTTCGAAGTAAATAAATGTTTGTAAGATTAGTAGTTTATCTAATCTATAAAAAAACAGTTTTGGATACATCTGTTAATAAATATAAGTCTATGATCATTAGCATACTTTTACTGTATAGTCTATGGTAAAGATTGATGCTCAATCATATATGTAAACTTTTTAATTTTATAATTTTGAAATTGGAACATAACCATTTGTAACACAGTCAGTGTTACAAATGGTTATGTTCCAATTTATTTTACAATTTTACTGTCCATTGTTGTGGCCAGCCAAATTGATATTATTGTATGGCTTCTTGGTCCAGTGGTTAGTGACCCTGACTGCTAATCTAGAGGTTGTGGGTTTGATACCCACCCAGAACATCTCTTTGTATGATTAGCATGATTGACGATTCCACACATTTTTTTATACAGATTATCCTAGCCCCAAACTAAGCAAAGCTTGTACTATGGGTACCAGGCGACGATATACATACTTATATAGACAGATAAATATTTATATACATAGAAAACATCCATGACTCAGAAACAAATATTCATGCTCATCACAGAAATATTTGCACTTACTGGGATTCGAACCCAGGACCACCAGCTTCGTAGGCAGGAGCTCTACCAACTAGGCTGTGGTGACTGTCAAATAGATTATTTCTTCTGTCTGGGTGTAATTTATCTATATTGGGAATTATATAAATATACATTCATACATATATATATATAGACTTACACCTGTTTACCAGTGGGGCAGGCAGAGACAATGGATCTTTGCACACCTCTTTTGCTTCATGTACTGACATTATATTCTTCATTTAAATATGTTTATCAGTTATCTAGTTGCCATAGCATAGTGTCTGCCAAGTTTGGGATCATGATGGCAGGGTGTTCCTTGTCTCACGATATTTATTTATTACGGTTGCTACACAGGATTATATATCAGAGATATTTGTAATATTCATTTTCTTACACACATATCCGATGAAAATGAATAATCTCGTATTTGGCACAATATCTGTATGGTGTACAGATATTGTACACCATACAGATGTATGGTGTACAATATTCTTAGTGATTACGCTAAGAAGATTTTAGCGTAATCTCCTTAGTAAAGTTTCAGAGTAACATGATGTTTTGAGCCATTTGCATGAAGTAAGGGTTGTAGGCAGCAGTCTAAAAACTAAATGAAACATACAGTAGATAGAATATTGCTGTATGAGAGTAAGTATGTACTGCTTAGAGTATGGTAGCGAAAGGAGGATGGTGTACTTACCAGCAGGTGGGAGTGGCGTTATCCACCGTGTCTTGGTTGGCCTGCGAAGGAGACTCGGCTCCCCGCGCGCCACCCGCCACTGAGGAAGCCGTGGTGTCGCGTCCCCTCACTGCGCCCGCATCATCACACTACTAGCCACAACACGCACTGCTATTATCTCGAGCGCACAGACACTACTTGCATCTCTACACCTGAAAAGCACCACACACTATAGCAGCTATGCACTCGACACCCGCGGTCACCCCGACGCTCCCGCGCTTGCTGACACCCCCTTGACCCTCACACCGCACTCCCGAGTCACACACACCACCTCCGAGCACCGAGATCACGCCCTTATATCACCACACACTATTATATTCAACTAAAAAATGGCAACCTCAGCCACTACCGAACCACCCGACTCGCGACTTCACCATCAAATACTGTAATATTTATAAACTTTCATAAGTTAATTATAGATCAGACGTTACTATTAACGTTTGAACATAAGTAAAAGCTGAGAAAATAATATTTATAAATAGCTTCGGATTATTTTGATACAAATCTATATCGGTCTGTCACTGCATACACACCCCTGATTCGGGTGGAGCGGATCCTCTTCTTTATCTTTACGATACGTTTAACATACGAAAATGAGCACGGATTAGTTAATATTACTACAATTAAATGACCTACACCCTGATATCTACAAAGACATTTTGTAGCAATGACAGCGATCCGTATCGGCTTCACAGAACCTATAGAAAAAAATCAACATGTCGCCTCCTGTGATATTGCAAGGTGTTTTTGAAACTTCACTAAAAATCGAGATAAAGGGGCGTGGTCATCGATAATCGAGTACAGTATCAAAAAGATAACCTTGTCAGATTGAGATTTTATGCGAAAAAAAATTAAAAAGTATTTTATACTTCATATCAAATCTATTGTCCGTGATCTTTTTATGAATTAACATTTTTTGCCATTGTGAACTTGATTTTATGTGATATAAAAATAAGTTGCAATAATCGATTAACTGAATGACACACACTTAAACTACCATTAAAATCAACTAAATTTAAATATATAGTCGATTTTTATTATTTCGTGTATAGATCACCTATACTGTGGTCTATATTGTAATATCTTTGGGTCTATGTCACTAATGAATGAACATTTGAATGAATAAATGTCAAAAACAGATGTGTCAGTTTCCAACAGAGACAAATCATTCACTCAAATGGCGCGACTATTATTGATAGATGAACTTATTTCTTAGGGGTAATTTTTCTAATAAATTATTGAGAGATTCTTTTATCCGTGTAAATTAACAAAATGGGTTCGAATTCTAAGACCCTGAATCTTTTAGCAACTAAACTTGGACTTGGAGATGATGATAAGGTTCTCAAGTGAGTAAACAAAACACTTCGTAAATTAATATAAAATAGCTTTATTTTTAAAGTTCCGTCCAAATGGATTAATAAGCAACTGTAAATATTCTACATAATTCAAATTATAACAATTATACATTTGATACACTACATACATACATTTGATACATTTGAATGTTGCTTCCAGAAGAAAGAGGTTATTCGTTAGACTTTAAATATGGTTTGAAATAAGTATTTTACGCAAAAAATAAATATTAGAGAATTATTTTTTATTCGACCAGAAATGGGTTCATTAAAGTCCCATAAAAATTTCGTTAAAATCGGTTGTCTTAAAGAACATTTGAAGTTGGTTTAATGTTTTCAAGTTAGAAATTATTGATGATTACATTCCTTACTTAGTAATCCCCTTATTTCGCTGGTAATTTGCATTTGTAAAATTATTTTTTTTTCTTAAATTGTTTCAATTTGTGGGTTTGATTCCCACACAGAACAGATATTTATGTGCATGAACATTTCTGTTTATTCTGTGTCTGGGTGTAATTATCTTCATAAGTATGTATTTAAAGAAAAGTAGTATATCTTTTATCTGGTTTCCATAGTACAAGCTCTGCTTAGTTTTGGATTAGATGGCCATATATGAATAATGTCCTAGGATATTATTATTTTTCTTCAAACTTCTGTAAAGCTATGGTACATTTTTAGCAAAGCAGCAGAATTTCTTCGCTTACTGGAGACAAAGAGCACAGCAGGTAGTAACCTGAGTGATACCAGCAAAATAGTCATATGTTTGGATCTTGCTGCAGCTCTGTTTAATGCTAACTTAGATATTGTAAGTATGAACTTGATTTTTATTAATAGTATTTCTTTTTCTAAGAACACTCATGAGCAGTTAACATCTATGTGTTGAATTCCAATTATGAGAATAATGATTATGGCAATGTCAAATGTAAAACACTTACAAGATATTATAAAATTAATATTCTTAATAAAAATGTTTAAGTAAGAAATAGAACACTCATAAGAATATTGAATAAACACCTGGAAATATTAGAGCAAATAAAAATATATGGTACACAAGGCTACATATCAAGCTATAAATGCCCAGTATAAGCTGATCTCGCATTGTATAGAATTTCCATACAATAAAAGGTCAGATTATATTGGATTGTGTAGCCATGTGTACACATTTTTGAGCTCAAAGAATTGTTTCTAATTCATAGAAAGTTAAGACTCAAGGTTCTTGAGTGTGAACCACGAACCGGAAGACGCAGGGTGGGCAGGCCCCCTACAAGGTAGACCGACGCTCTTGCTAGGGTCACGGGAAGCCACTGGATGCGGGTAGTACAGGACCGGCTATTGTGGAGATCCTTGGGGGTGGCCTTTGTCCAGCAGTGGACGTCTTTCAAATGATATGATGATGATACTTAAGTCTCCATCTAAATGCATTATAGAAATGAATGATAATGCATCAAATGGCACAAAATAGTTAAAACAATATATAAAAATAGTTAAAACAATGGTGTCTGCATTACACAAACCCAGGAAAAGTATTAAAAAAATATCTGTCAGAGCACCAGCTGTCAACTTTGGACTGTTCACTGTACTTTACTTTTTACAAATTAATGTCTTCCACCAATGTCAGCTGGAATTTGGACAATGTCAAGTTAGTCATTTATTTATATAGGAGGGTGACAAACAACCAAGTGGGTCACCTGATGGTAAGTGATCACCACTGCCCATGCACACCCAGAACACCAGAGGTCGCGGGTGTGCTGTCAGCGTTTATAAGAGTCAACAAACAAGCGTTGCTGACCCGTTCCCCCACCCTGATGAGTTCTGGCAACCTTACTCACACGAAGAAACACAACATTAAGTTATTAATGTTGTTATTAAGGAATGTCTTCTGTAAGGTGGAGGTACTTCCCCAGTCGGGCTGCTCTTTGAGCGAATAAATGCTTAATAATAATAATGGTTTAAAAAAACCTATCAAAGTCTGTAAATAAATAACAAATAAATACTATTTGAAAACCCCCTACTAACTGCGTTATGTTGGCACAACTATTCATGGCAAAATAACTGAGTTTAGTTCTAATCAAGTGCCTTACACAATGTTAATGTTTCTTACTCAGAATTTTACGGGCCTGTTGGCGTGGTTGGCAAATGCTTGCTTTGCACGCCGGAGGTTGTGGGTTCGATTCCCACCCAGGACAGATATTTGTGTGCATGAACCTGTCTGTTTGTCAAGAGTCTGGGTGTAATAATCTATATAATTATATATTTACAAAAAAAAAGTAGTATATGTAGTATATCAGGTATCTGGTTTCTATATTACAAGCTCTGCTTAGTTTGGGATCAGAAGGCCGTGTGTAAATAATGTGCCCGGATATTATTATAAATAATAATAATATACTGGGCCGCTAAATGAGGGCCTGATCACTTGCACGGGATTACCGATCACGTGTCAAAGCTATCCTCGCCGTAGAGGAACCCACCCTAGCTGGCCTGCGGCTTTCTCTAGCTACTGTACCATGTAGATGTTAATATTGTTAGGTATCAATAGAGTGCTTCGAACCAAATTTGTGACTACGGAGTACGGCTGTCTTTCGTAACGAGGCTAGCCTACTACGCAAGCCATATTATAGTGCATACGTATGTGCACATAATCTGCTCTAATAATTTGATGGGACGGTTCTCCGATCTTGGTTGTAGCCTCGTTGGTCTAGCGGTAGCGTGTTCAACCGCAGATAGCATTAGGTTCAAATCCCTGGTCGGGCCAAAAGTGATTTTGTTATTTTACTGTAAAGAAAAACAGTATCAGCCTGAATTCTGGGAGTTGGCGTTATTATACCCCTGTGCCTCGGGAGCACGTAAAGCCGTCGGTCTTGTGCATGACCTCTTTCCGGTCGTCCGATCGGATCATGAGAGTGATGAAATAGTTAGTGCCTATGTTTGCGCACACACTTGTGCACTATAATATGGCCCGCACAGATGGCTAGTCTTCATTGAGATTGAGCGCCGTGGCTGAAATTTGGCTAGGAGGACATTACATTATTATTATTCTCCGATCCGGGAAGAGATCAGGCGTAACCTAGAACGGACTAACGATTATTAAATATAAGATTTTCATTGTTTGTTTTTCTGTTATTGTATAATTTCATTGTTATGTCCGTCCTGGTAATGAATAAATGATTTTTTCTTTCTTTCTTTCAACCAACCTCCAGATTCCAAACTGCTACTGGGTGACTAGGTGTATTAAAAACCCCCGATTTGAACCCAGGACCTCAACTACAACATCCATCCTTCCAAAATGTAAGTGCTTGGCTTGTCTGTGTAGCATTCTCCATTTATCCAGTTGTAGAGCTATCTCTTTTACTTCTTTATAACTGTCCAATTGTAATTTTTCTTTAAGTTGATCATTATTAAACTTTTTTCTCGGTGTTCCTCTCTTTCTTCTTGCGTCTAATTTCCCTTCTATTATATTTGTGATAAACTGGTTGTTTCGGATTAGATGTCCTATCATCTTACCCCTTCTGGTTTCTAGGTGTTTTAAAATGTGTCGTTCTTCATTTACTCTTTTTAATATCTCTTCATTGGTGTTCTTTTCTGTCCGGGACACTTTCTCCATTCGACGCCAGCACTGCATTTCAAAGGCTTCCAACTTTTCCCTGTCTTTTTGTCTTAGGGTCCATGTTTCACAGGCATAAAGGAAAATGCTCCAGATGTATGATGAAATAGAGCATGAGGCAGTCAAAAGCTATCTAATTAAATGTGTTAACAATATCTAACTATTGGAATCAAATATAACAGCTCACTTTGGCCCCTTAAATTGATCCTCGGTGCTTTTGCAGCTGGCTTCTCTTTACATCATCTGTCTCCCTCTTTGCTCTGGAGGGATGTGGAACTATTAATTTTCTAAAAATCTTCCTTTTTTCTTTCTGATTAAATTCGTTGCGGGATCCAAGACAGTTAAAGCGATTCCCCGGCACATGCTTGAGCCTCACCGCTCAGTGTCATTTCACTGTTGACCTGGCTTACAGGAGTTGCAGTGGTAGGCAAGAGGGAGGGACTAGTCCCGATTATTAAAAAAAATGTGTTAACAATTGTAAAATTGACACTTTTCAGAAAACTGCAATCAAATGTTCAGGACTAAAACCTTCAGCGTACACAAACAGTAAGAAGTTCTGTGAGAATCTCCTGGAGATTAACTGTGACAAACTGAGCACCAGTTTGCTGTGCACAGTACTACAGTGTCCTGATGCAGAAGAACTGGCAGATACCATGCTTGTTGAGTACCAGAAACAGGCCAAAATGGTGAATATAACAACGATGGGAAGAAGAAGATAGTATCTTCTTCTTCTTCCTATCGTAGTGAAAGGATCAGCCAATCTGTGTTAACGACTAAGGCCTCCTACGCACTATGCGGCTAGCCGCATTACGGCCAGCCGTACGGCTGACCGTACTCAGATATTTGTACGAGAAAGTAGTTTTTATTCGCACTGTGATGCGGCAGCCGGTCAGCACTATTGATTGCTGACGGCTGACCGCATTCCGGCTAACCGCATACTGCGTAGGAGACCTAACTCTCCTTACGGATTGCCCAGGGTGCGCCGGAAGCATAAGAAATATAGATATATAATATATGTGTAGGCTACTCTGCATACACATATTTTTTTATACTTGTCGTGTACTTAACAACTCTGACACTAGTGGTCAGAGTTGTTAAAGTAGGTCCGCCCAGAGGCCTCTGACATGACTTAACGACTGTTGTCTAACAACTACAACCGCGCTCGAAATCTTAACGTGCCCTCCGAAGCGCGGAGACGCTCCGAAATTAAACCATTTTGGGTCACCCATCTATGGTCTGACCGCGAACCTGGTTGCTTAACCTCGCCAATCACTTACGGAACGGTGAGAGCATCTAGCTATGAGCGCCTTTTTGTAGAGATTTCGTGCAAATTTTCGTTTCACCTGTTCTAATTTTTTTTTGTGAGGGCCCTAAATACTTTGGATGAAAGCAAAATTTAAGACATGAAGTTGTCAGACCTAGTGTCAGAGTTGTTCAAACCGCCCAATAGGCCTCAGACATGGCTTAACGACTGTTGCTTAATGGCAACAACCGGGACCGACAGCTTAACGTGCCCTCTGAAGCACGGAGACCCTCAGAAATTAAACCACTTTGGCGGTCACCCATCTATGGACTGACCGCGAGCCTAGTTACTTACCCTCGCCAATCATTTACGGACCGGTGAGAGCACTATTTATGTGCGTATTAAAAGTTAAACCAATATCCAAATCAACTCCTAAGTTACGTATTTGTATGACGCGATCTAAGTGCGTGCCAGCAACTTGGTAAACCATACCAACAGTATGTAAAATATAGTAAACTTGGAAATTAAATGGGGAACTACCTTTTTTTCCGGTGGAAACACCCGGAATGGACGTCCTCCGCTTTGGGGGAGGCGGAGGGGTCTGTCCGAGTCCTACTGACTAAAAACCACCCTGGTGTTCCATCTCACACCTCCACGTCGGGGGTTGCGGGAAAGTACGATACTTCTGCAACCCCCGGCTGGTGCCGGCCCATACCTGCGGGCCTCCTCGCATCAACGGGGGGAGTGAGGTGTTAAACTCCCCTCGGCAATGTCTAAGAAAGGCGCACGTGGATCACGTCGCGCCGCCGCCTCGGGACCGGATGTGTAGAGGGCCTCCAGTCTAGATGCTCTTTAATACACCAGGTAGCGTGTTCACCCGCAAACAAAGTCCTGGGTTCAAATGCCGGGTCGGGCCAAAAGTGATTTTGGAACTTTTCTGTAAAAAGAAAAATTTCTCAGCATCAGCCCGAAGTCTGGGAGTTGGCGTTATTATACCCCCGGAGCCTCGGAGACAACGTAAAGTCGTCAGTCCTGTACCTGACCTCTTTCCGGTCTTGTCGCTAGGCGTCCCATCGGACCACAAGAGTGATGGAATAGAAAGTGCTCCTGTGTTTGCGCACACACAGATGGCTACTCTCTATTGAGACTGGCCGATTATTATTAACTATTATTATTATTAATACACCATCTTGCAGGAAGCCATCCTGCGGAATGTTGCTAGCCGTAAAAATGTATGCTCATTTTAACATTTTCTTTCCAGGAAGTTGATTTAAATCTACCTCAATATGTGTGTATGGCTGTATATCAAAGCTGCAGGTAAGTTCTGGCAACATTAAAGACGTTTGTTTTTTCACATCGGCATTTGAATTACTATGAATTATAATAATATTCAAATAATAATAATATCTAGGGACAATGTCACACAGATCATCCAAGCCCCAAACTAAGCAAAGCTTGTCCTATGGGTACCAGGTGACGATATACATACTTATGTAGATCGATAAATACTTAAATACATCGAAAACATCAGAAACAAATATTCGTGCTCATCACACAAATATTTGCACTTACCGGGATTCCAACCCAGGACCACCAGGTTCGTAGGCAGGAGCACTACCAACTAGGCTACGGTGACCGTCACCGTGGTGAATAGTATCTTAATATAGACAGAACGATTCAGACAATATGTAGTAATATATAGCTAAGACTATAAATTTCGATAATTAAACGTATACATAATCTCTTTGTTTCCCGGGTGGGAATCAAACCCACAGGGTATGCGGTCCCATGTGCGTTAACCGCTCCGCCACCGCAACGTGGTTCTCAGACTCGAATTTATACCATCCATTCGATATTTACTTTTAACGCCATCTTACCGAAACCTACACAGCTAACAACGGCTGGAGTGCCAATACTTAGATCAGACAATTCCAACAGATGGCGCTTTATACTTCTTAAATCATAGTTTTTATCATTAACTATGATTTCATTTATTACTTTTAGCATTTTGAACCTGCGAAATTTATAACAAGTTTCAGTAATTTTTTAAATTAACTGTATTAATTTAAGTGCGGGTGGAAATCGAACCCACGACCCACGAGATCTCCAGTCCCATGTGCTCACCGCCCCGTAGTTTTCAGACTCATTATGTTCGTGTTTTATAATCAACATTTATATTAGCTTATTATTGTATAAAATAAATTATTATTGTAATAATGATTATTTAACTACTGTAATTGGTGTTCTACTGTTTTTAAAAAAGTAAATAAAAACAATTATTTCAACTCCAACAATTTTTCTACGTTATTCGAAAAAAAAAATAGTTACTATTTAAATTCATAAACGGGCACATTAACTAAAAGTTGTTTTCAGTCTTTATTTTCGAAATCGATTAGTCGTTCGAGATTTTAATTTCAAATGGTACCATCGCCGCTGCCTTTTCGGTTCCATCTCTTATTTCGAACCTTAAAGAATATTCCAGAAACCACTCGCAATCAAACGACACTGTGTGTTCCATTTATGGTTCTATTCATTGCTAAAAGATGGCGCTGTAGTTAGTGATAGAAGTAGTAAGTGCTGCAGTAACTCTCTTGCGTATTACTAGATGGCGCAGTACGCGGGCTCTTTAATTTAAGTGTTGTGCATGTCGGTGTAGCAGTTTCCATCCTGCTCTTCCCCCCTTGACTTTTTAGTAAGCTTCCATTTTTACAATTTCATTCACCTGGTCCATATATTTACGTCTCGGTCTGCCTCTCTTCCTCCTTGCCTCAATTTTGCCTTCTATGATGTTGGTGATGAACTGGTCGTGTCGAATTAAATGTCCGATCATTTTTCCTCGTCTACTCTCTAGCTCTAGTATTTCCCGTTCTTCTTGCACTCTATATAAGATTTTTTCTTTCTCCTCTTTTATTTTCTGTTTTTATCAACAACTTAACGAAAAATATTCAAAAAGCGTATCATCTGTATGCCGATGACCTTCAATTATATGCTCAAGCGAGTGTTGACAGCTTGCCAGCAGTGATCGGTAAACTAAATCAGGATTTAGACCTGATCAAAAATTGGTCTGACAGTTTTGTGCTTACTGTTAATCCATCAAAATGTCAAGCTATCATCGTGGGTAGTTCTCGCATGATGAGCAGATTTAATGTTGAAGACCTACCGCATATAACATCTAATACCCTCTGCATCACCCCAAGGTTGACTTTTAGAGAATGCCTTTGGCATTAAGTCCGCCTTTGTACAATTTTGTGCAAGAAGTTTTTAAATAAATAAAAATAATTTCGTAATTTGTCTCTTTTTGAGTCACATTCCAACACCACATCGCTTCTGCTTCTGGCCTTTCTCGATCTTTCTCTCTTATTTAGAACAATAATAATGTTATGTGTGCGTGGTGTGACTTTGAGAGACAGAATACGAAATACTGATGTAAGAGAGCGTCGTGGTGTCAAAGAGAATGTAGTCGCAAAGATAGAAAAAGGTATTCTGAGATGGTTTGGGCATTTATAATGGATGAATGAAAGAAGATTGACATAAGAAGTATACCTGGCCTGTCTGAATGGTACAACCGGAAGGGGAAGACCTCGTAGAACATTCTCTGATCAAATCGGAGACGTTCTCAAGAAAGGCCAGATCAGAAGTACCCTAAACCGGCGAGCATGTATGAAGAATACAATGACAGTAAACAAAGATAGTGACAAATGGAAATCCGTTGTCCTTGCCTACCCCTCTGGGAAATAATAATAATAATATCTGGGGACAATGTCACACAGATCATCCTAGTCCCAAACTAAGCAAAGCTTGTACTATGGGTACCAGGCGACGATATACATACTTATATAGTTAGATAAATACTTAAATACATAGAAAACATCCATGACTCAGAAACAAATATTCGTGCTCATCACACAAATATTTGCACTTACCGGGATTCGAACCCAGGACCACCGGCTTCGTAGGCAGGAGCACTACCAACTAGGCTATGGTGACCGTCGGCATGATAGAAATAGGCATGAGTCTATGTATGTAAATAACTTTCAGCGTTCTGGTATATTTTGCAAGATGGATTAACTTTCCCCGTCGGGAATGCATGGCTAGTTCTCTTAAAACACGATCGCGAAGGGTCGTGCAAACGACAAATTTTTTTTACGTATAGGAAATGCTCAAGGTACACGTGGTGTGGGGCTCGACCCACTAAAACCACCACGGTAGCTAACCTCACAGTGCTTGTAGCACTCTGGGTACTCGTGAACTGAGCGTCCGCGAGACTCTCACTCGGGGAGGGGAGGGGACCGAATGCCTCCCCCTCTCCCCAGTACGCACAAGCGTGTTTGGGCAACCTGAGCTACAGCAGGTTACCTCTTCCTGGGACCGCTTATGATGAGTGAGTGGAGTTTCTACTCCAAACGCCAGCGGTCCCAGGGTCGTGCAAGCGCCTCCGTGTCATAACAGAATCTTAACCATTATCGTAATGTCTCTCTTAATTTATTACAGGGTCAAGAAAATAAAAGCTTCAAAGAGTAAGATAATTGAGAAATCGAGACTGAATAACGCACAGTGGGCCAAATTGGACGCTTATTGGACAAAGTTCGTTGATCTTCACTTTGCGGAACAGAGCAAGCAAGCAAAGAAAAAGAAAGGGAAACAAGCTAAAAATTCTGTGGATACGGGTAATTATTTATTTTTTACTTTGTCTCTCTCAGGTTGGTTTCTCGATACATAGAAACAATTGCGATTACAGGGCTCTTAATCTCATTGTTCATAGCGAAAGACAACGCTTGCACTAGGGAATCTAATCCCTGTGTCGCGGGTTACTTGACAAATGTATAATAGACGGACACAAATTACATCCAGACTCAGAACAACTATTTATGGGTGACACAAATAGTTGTCCGGCACGGGGCTCGAACCCGCGACACGAAGTGCCGAGGCGACTGACTTAGTCACACGTGCAGTTACAAACAAGTGCGTTGCTCTATTTTGACTTTTTTGACACAATCAAAGGTCAACTCTATCGCTATTAATTTACCTGGTAACTCTGGCGTACGAAAATTCATATGCAATATTTAAAAAAAAACAAAGTAACTGTATTTCTATGTTGCTTACAAATTTTAAACAATTGAAATAATTATGCTGTTTTAAACTTTATTTAAACTAGAGATTGGACTTGTTCGAAATTCGTCAAAACTATATAAATTGAAGGACAATAATATTAAACTGTTCTCAGTTTTGAGACCTAGTTTGCCAGTGTGAAAAGTATGATAGTGTGTGTAAAGTTATTTTTTAACCAAATAAGTTACTTCTAATGTCTATTATATAAAAATACTAGCTGCGCCCCGCAGTTTTACCCGCGTTAAATTTTATAAATTATCACAGCTCCTCCCCCGTAGGTGATAGCGTGATAATATGTAGCCTATATGTTGACCCGACCTCTTAGTGATATTCATGCAAAATTTTAAGTAAATCCATGCAGTACTTTTTGAGTTTACCCCGGACATACATACAAACAAACAGACAAAAATTGTAAAAACTATATTTTTGGCTTAGATATCGATTGTAAATCACGCCCCAAGTATCCTTTTTAAAAACTATTCAATGTACAGTTTTGACTTTCCTACGATTTTATTATATGTATAGATTTTTTTTTTCGGGATTAGTCCCTCGCTCTTACCCACCACTGCAACTCCTGTAAGCCAGGATCAACAGTGGCACACAATGAAATGACACTGAGCAGTGAAGCTCAGGCATGTCCCGGGGAATCGCTTTAACTGTCTTGGATCCCGCAACGAATTTAATCAGAAAGACAAAAAAGGAGGAGTTAGAAAATGAATAGTTCCACTTCCCTCCAGAGCAAAGCGGGAGACAGAATGGTGTAAAGAGGCTATAGCCTCATAAAATGAGAGATTTGCAACTAGAGAGGCCAGCTGCAAAAGCACCGAGGATCAATTTAAGGGTCCTAAGTGAGCTGTTATATTTGATTCCAATAGTAGGTATGGCAAAAGCGCTTAAACGCACGGAAGTTGTTCCTTGTTGCTACAAGATCCGGATAATAAACTACTCCAGATATTGGTTGCAAGCTGTTTAACATAATATCACGCTGATTTTGCCATAGATCACACTCCCACACGATGTGGTGAGCAGTTTGTTCGTATTCGTTACTGGAAGTTGAGCACAGACAGATTGGTGAAGATACTAATTTGAAGCTATACAATTTACTTTTAAAATTGCCGTGTCCGGTAAGAAATTGTGCAACACAGTGGTCTATGATTAGCCAAGTTTTATTTAACCGTTCGCGTACGTCCGGAAAGAACTGGTGCAGATGGCGACCCTTGGTTGAGGTATTCCATCTACATTGCCATTCATTTAGCAGTTCGTTATTTAGGTCAGCCATTGGCATAAATAGCCTGGTTATTTTCGTACGGTCGCGTAATGATAAGAAATCATTTTCTAAATTTTCGCGCGTAGAATAATACATCGCTGCTCGTCTTTGAACTTCAAGATCAAACGGAAGTACACCCGCTAGGACAGGTAGGGCCTCTGTGCTTACTGTTCTATAGGCTTTACACAGAAATATCAATGCCAACTTTATAGTAATTTACGGCGTACGGCTTTGTAGTAATTTACGGCTTTGTAGTAATTTACGGCGAGCAGCTCCGATAGTAGCCCTATCAGCCCACACAGGCGAGCCGTAGCATATACATCCAAGATAGGTCGACCCGTAGATGATTTTAAGAGTATTAAAAGAGAGGCCTCAGGTTGCCGTCGATATCCTTGTAAGTGCAAAAAAGTTTCGCTTAGCTTTTTCCCCAACTCATTTAATATGTTCTATAAACGAGAAATTCTTTTCTAAAACTAAACCCAAATAACACGTTGATAACTTGCGTTTTACAGTAACATTATTAAGTTTTACGCTCGGGGGAGATTTTAGTTCACCTTTAAGAAGGAGTTGGTAGGTTTTATTAGAAGCAAATGTAAGGCGATTTCTTTTACCCCATTCATTTATCATACTTAAGCAAGTTTGAGCCAGATTTTCCAACTCTCTCCTGGAGTTACCCTGTATAAGTAAGAGGCCATCGTCGGCATATGCCGTTAGAGAGCAGCGTGATGGCAAGGGTAATGTCAAGAAGTCATCAAAACCCAAGTTCCAGAGATACGGCGCGAGCACTGAGCCCTGGGGGCAACCCATGGTTAACGATTTAGTGACTCTGTAGTGACCAAGCTTAAGAGTTGCCGAGCCATGTACAAAATAAGATGTGATTATCGAATATATATTACTGTAACAACCGCGTAACTTAAGTTTTTGTAACAAAATTGGCCACCAAGTATTATCAAACGCCCCTGAAATATCTAGGAATATGGCCAAAACGTATTTACATTCGGATGAGTTTACAGATTTCCTCACTGAGATAGCTGCGTCCACTGTCGATTTACCCGCAGTAAAACCAAATTGATTACCGTGAAATTTTGGTCCTCCCGGCGGCAATCGCGGTACGATAAGTCGTTCTAGAAGCTTGCCTAAGGAAGGCAGTAACGTTATTGGTCGGTATGACTTAGGGTCTTCAGGCAGTTTATCGCCATTTTTTGGTATAATACGAATAAAACCGCTGCGCCAAGTACGCGGAAACGTCCCTTCAGATATGCAACGATTAAGAACTTTTAGTATTGAATCACCGGATTGTTTTGTGGCTTCTATTATCATTTTGTTGGATATTTTATCTTCACCTGAAGCTTTGTTAACAGGTAGCGATTTCACAGTATTCATAAACTCATTAATTGTAGGAAGACTAGACATATACGTAGCGGGTGGATTGTCTGCCCACTGTCTAATCTGCTTGTGGTAGTCATTATCGTTCAAGGAACTATCATCAGGTATGAGCGAATTAAGTAGGGATTCCGTGGTCTCCTCTATGCCCCTGGTGTAGGTATTATTGATTTTTATGTTTTGAATATAAGCTAAATCTATAGACCTATTTGCTTTAAACTCATGGTATAGGGGTGACCACGGGCCTTCTTTATCTAATTTATCGACTATTTTTCTAATACGATTGCCTTTGGATTTCTCTATTGACGAGCGGTAACGTATACGTAGCGGGTGGATTGTCTGCCCACTGTCTAATCTGCTTGTGGTAGTCATTATCGTTCAAGGAACTATCATCAGGTATGAGCGAATTAAGTAGGGATTCCGTGGTCTCCTCTATGCCACTGGTGTAGGTATTATTGATTTTTATGTTTTGAATATAAGCTAAATCTATAGACCTATTTGCTTTAAACTCATGGTATAGGGGTGACCACGGGCCTTCTTTATCTAATTTATCGACTATTTTTCTAATAAGATTGCCTTTGGATTTCTCTATTGACGAGCGGTAACGTGAACGAACTATTTTGAGATTTATATATGCATTATTTAAAACTTCGCCTACAATTTTACGTTTTTTTAGTTTATTATATTTTTTACGTGTTCTCCGAAATTCACATCGAACTTTAATTAAGTAGTTATTCCACCAATCGCATCTTCGAATGTTTGTGATAGGGACGCGGCCTATGGCAATATCGGCACAGTAGGTAAAAGTGTCCGACATAATTACAGCACATTCTTCTGTTGTTAGTTCATCCCGGGTGAAATCCCTGGCATGCGCGGCAAAAAGAGCTCTGAAAAAATCCCAATCGGCCCCTTTGAGCCGATATCTATAGTTACCGTAAATAGCCGTAGGTCTTTGTGCCAACCGAGGAACAAACTCGTACACGATTAAGCGGTGATCACTGGATGAAGCGTCAGGCAAAACACGCCATCCATCTACTCGGACGTCTGAGCTTGAAAAAGTGACGTCAATAAAAGATTCGCCAGTAGGGCTACAATAAGTAGGCGGTGCATCAGGAGTGTTATGTATTGATAGATTCATCTCAGCGACGAAATCTTCGACGGCGTTCCGCCGTTCTGTATCGCTTGAACGGTATTTGCCATACCATAACGTAGAGGATGCGTTAACATCTGCGCCAATAATGATTTTGTGTCCTTTGAGGGACATCAAAACATGGCACAAGTGATGTAAATGGGGACCGACAGGATCTGAATACTGAAAATAACATGTATAGATTAGCATTGTGCACTCCTCCATATTTTATGGACTTTACCTGTTCCAAATTTCATACTCCTCCATCCGCACAATTAGAATAGAATAGAAATACATTTATTCAACACGAACACACAAGAAATGAGTAATTACAAGGCATAATACAAACACAAAAAATAATAAATATCAAAAAAATAAACAACAAAATAAAGAAAGTACAATAGCTCCTGTATATTCCGTCGAAAGGTCACCATCTCAGCAAAAGCTAGGTGAGGTGCACCTAGCACTGGTTTTCAGTTGGCAACCCTATGAGGGACTCACGGACGGTGGCATGTGATATATTATGTTAACTATGACATGAATTGGTATTTGTGTACGATAAATAATTATGTAACCCAGTAAAAAGGATAGAAAATAAATATAAAAAAATAGTGATAATTATAATAATAATATATATATATATATATATATATATATATATATATGTATGTATGTATATAACATATTTACGAAAAGGACATTAAATAACAAATTTTAATTAAATTAAATTATAGATAGATTTATATTTACTGATTCGAATTTAATTTGGTTGAATAAAAGAAATTCTTTAATTTTTTGCCTAAAACTTTGTATATTTCGGAGATCTCTGATGGGCGGTGGAATGTTGTTCCAGCATTTAGAGGCCGCGTATCGAAAACTGCCGCGAAAGGATGCAGTTTTATGAGAGGGGATGGCTATTTGCTGCGCACATCGTCTGTTATCTCGCTCTCGGTGGCTATTTGTCCAATTTATTTTATCATATAGGTATGATGGATGCTTTTGCTTAATAACTCCAAAAAGGAGGCAGGCCAGGTGCGATTTACGCCGTAACTTCATTTTTAGAATGAAGTGTTCGTTCAAATATGGAGTTACGTGGGTTCTTGGCGGGATGTCAAAGCAAAAGCGTGCACATGCATTTTGGACCCTTTGTATCAATTTCTCGGTTCGCGATAGAAGCCTGGGACCAAATATAGAGTCTGCGTAATTAAGTTTGGATAGGATTATAGAATCTACAAGTAGTATTCTTAACTGTTCACATAAATGTGGGCGCAATTGTTAAAGGATCTTCAATCGGTAGAAGCAATTTTGCACACAGTTAACTATATGATTTTCAAATCTTAAATGTTGATCCATGTGTAGGCCTAGGTTACGTGCCTCATATACACGCTCTATATTTTCTCCCAGTATGGTGATGTTAATAGGGGAGATCGTGGCTCTTTGCAGTTTGTCTAGTTGACCATTAGAACCGAAGATTATATATTTAGTCTTATTGGGGTTCAGATTGAGAGAATTACGGTTGGACCACTTCACTATACTTTCTAGATCTTTATTAATGGCTTCTATTGCAACCGCGGATTCCTCTGGCTTAAATGAGATATAAATTTGGAGATCATCAGCGTATACATGGTGCCTGCAATGTTTTATAGCCTTAGTTATATCTGCACTGTATAAATTGAACAGAGACGGTGCTAAAATTGACCCTTGGGGAACGCCTTTATCTAGTGCAGCCATATTTGACGTAGACGTTAGGCCATTTGAGTTTCGAATCTCCACATACTGAGAGCGGTGTGTGAGGTAGCTGCAAAACCACTGAACCGTATTTGAATCAAATCCGTAAAACGCCATCTTGGAAAGCAGTAAGGTTAAATCAATGGAATCAAAGGCCCTAGAGAAATCTAAAAGTACTAGCAGAGTGCACATGCCGTCATCTTGCGCTGTTAATATGTTGTCTGTCACATCTAGTAGAGCTGTTACAGTACTATGATCCTTTCTAAATCCGGACTGGGTCTCAGGCAGGATTTTGCTGTCTTCTATATACTTAGTTAACTGCGTGTTTACAACCTTTTCCAGTACTTTAGATAAGAAGGGTAATATACTTATCGGTCTCAAGTCTTTAATTTCCACCGGGTTAGAATTTGTCGGAATGGGTCGTACAATGGCTACTTTCCACAGATGTGGAAAAGTTGACGTGTCTATGGATGAGTTGATTATAGCTGTCAGTAGGTCAAGTGTTTGAGGGAGGCTTAACATAAACATGTCCCGTGTGATCCGATCAAATCCCTCAGCATTCGATTTTAAGTTGATTAGGACCTTAGCTATATCAGATTGTTTAACCGATTTTAATGAAAATGTTTTGTTGTGAAACCTGTTAAATTCAAAATATGTAAGATCTGATAGTGTAAGTCTTGTGTTTTGGGGTATGTCGATGAAATGTAAGTTCATTGCGTTAGGGTCGTTTAAATGTGAGGGTAGGTCTGCAGTATTTTTAGGAGGTAGTAATGTAGATTTTAAATTTTTCCACAGAGCTTTCGGGGACTTTATTTTACTATTTATATTTTGTCTATAATACACTGTTTTTTCTTGGTACAAGGCCTCGATCACTAGGTGTTTCAGGTCTTTGTAGTATTTTTTTTTAGACTCAGATTTGTTTTTTAGGTATTGTGCATGGGCCTGATCACGTAAATCCATCATAAATTTTATGTTATTAGTAATCCAGGGATATGATCTCTGGTTTAGCTTATACGTCTTCAGGGGAGCATGCTTATCAAATATAGCTGTCAGATGTACACTAAGATAAGCTACCATATCGTCAACGTTTTGAGACGGGACAGGAACGCTCCAGTTGATAGAGTCCAAATCATAGTTAAGATCATCCAATTGGATGTTCCGCAAACTTCTACAAGTTATGGTTTTGTGTACCATCGAGGATTTTAGAAAAGGCAAAATGACTGTTATGAGTGCATGACCTCCAAGTGCGCAAATCGGATGAACCTCAACATCTTTTACCTTAGCATCAGAACAAACCAAGTCAATCAAGGTTTGGCTGTGGTCCGTAAAGTGTGTCGCTCTTGTAACATATTGTTTTAAATTAAGACTACGTAAAAACATAGCCAGAATGTTTGTTTTACTGTCAGTCTGGTTGAGGTAATTAATGTTAAAGTCCCCTAATAATATTGTATATTGACAGGCGGACAAAGAGTTAATAGAGCAGGTAAGTGCGTTAAAAAACATGTCGACATCTTGCCGCGGTGGTCTGTACGCCGTACCAACTGCAATCTTGATTCCATTTATACTGAGGACTATCCACATTTGGTCAACAGTCTCCTGTTGGGACACTACAGGGTGAGGGTGAGAGCGTATCTTTGTACCTTTTTTTATGTAAAATCCGACACCGCCTCCCCTTGTAGCACTAGAGCACGGTGGCCGCGGAATATGCCTCAAGCGATAGCCAGGAACGGCAGGAGCTTTAGCTTCTTGTCCCGATCTTAGCCAAGTTTCATTAATGGCCATAATATTAACTCCATGACGCTCCATTGCCGCGATAAACTCGTCATGATTGGTACCTAATGAGCCAGCGTTCAGTAACCCAATTTTTAAGTATTTACTGGTCATAATAATAATTTAAAATTATATAAATATAGATATATGAGAAATAACAAAAGTGATTGACTAACGTAATTATTGTTATATATACATATTGAACTTGTATTTATAAAGTCACTATATCGCTTACATAATAAATAGAATCCAGTTAAGTTTATCTTAATGTGCACCGTTACCAAAATATATAATCCCTCATGTACCACCTTATTTGTACCAAAACTTACTCTCCTTTGCACACGAAATATGCTTACAAACGGGTACAAATATTTTCCTTCACATATAAAAATAATAATAATAATAAAAATAATGGCTTTGTAAGCAGGAATAAAGAGGTTTAAATAAAAACCAGCACCAGCGAGCAGCCGCTCGACATCCGACAAAACATACGAGAGCCAGTTAGAAATACAAAATAAACTATGATTAGATAAAATAACAAAGTAAAAAAACACCATGGAACAGAAAGATATAACATAATTACAGTGACATACGAGGGACATTGGATTATAAGCTAAACAGTTCCGATCCCAAAAATTGTTTGTATATCTGCTTCTGAGCGTATACGTAGGACTTTAGCCCCATCTTTCTTCATCTTCTTTTGGGTGCCTTTCCAACAGAGATTTGCTATGCAGCTATGCTGCGTGAATGTAAAACTAAGCTACGAAACTACGTGACCATTTCCACTGATGCTGAGCTATGTAGCGGTGCTAGTAAGATGCGCCGCCGCCAAGTACGAGCACGACCTGGGCGATGTATCGATAGTAGGGAAGTGGCGAGGGCGCTCACGCGTCCTGGGGCTCTACCGGCTAAGTCGCCGAACAGCGTTTTCGTGAATATCGTTCAAATAAATAAAAGTCAAAAATGACTTAATCGTTAAATCGGCTTCCATGAGTACATGTGACGTCATAAATGGTCCAGAATCGATTGCCGAGGTTGAAGCCAATTTAACGATTGATTAAGTCATTTTTAACCTTTATTTATTTGAGTCCCTGCCGTGCCGGCGATTCGTTGAGTTCATTGCAACTGTAGGTCCTCTGCTCTGCACATAGCTACATCACTCGCTACGACCCATAGCACGCATCCACAGCACGCATCCATAGCACACATCCATAGCACGCATCCTTCCATATAAAATAAACTTGAGAGGTGACAAAGGGACACCCGGATGGAACGAAGTTTAATTTTAATTATTTATTATGTACAAAAAACCTGTATACACTCAACAAAAATAATCATCGCGACACCACACTGTTCAATGCGAAATAGAAAGACGAAACGAAAATATCTGGCTTGCTTTCTATAAGAGAGAGAGAGACAGACAGAGAAACATGCGCACGCCGCACGGCTTACAATAGCTTACTATAGCAAAAAGTGTCGTTACTACTTTTCGTCTTAATTTTTTCCGGCTAGCCCTCTTTCGCAACGCGTGATAAGGAACTTCGTTCCAAAAACATATCTTAGTTGAATTCGTTTCCACCAGTGCTAAGCTATGCGCACCAAATAATATGATTGGTAGATATCAAACGCATCCATAGCAACGTAGTATTGTACAACTCTGGTGGAAAAGCAGCCTTATGGTAAAAAGGGGTACAAAATCTCAAAAATGGGAAATCATAAATTTGATCGTCCGGCGGGTCTCGAACCTGCACCATCTACCAATCTGGGGTAGGCGCTCTGCGTTAAGCTACGAACGATACACGCCGGCAGATCAAATTTAGGATTCCCTTGCTAAGACCCTTCCGGAGGATGTAGGTATTATCTACCGGTTTTGTTTTCTAGAAACATGGCCGACTGATATGTTCACAGTTGCATGTGAAAGAACATATCATGTTGATAATACCTCACAAATTATTAAATTTAAATTTTATAGCATTATTCACAATGCAAAGCGTTTATCTAATCTCAAAAATGGGAAATCATAAATTTGATCGTCCGTCGGGTCTCGAACCTGCACCATCTACCAATCCGGAGTAGGCGCTCTGCGTTAAGCTACGAACGATACATAAGTTTATGCTTCACTTATTAATATTATGATGATGCAATTCTTCCTTGTTTCATTCTGATTAAGACAGTTGCGACGCTTACCAGTAATATACCAGGGCCTCACAGCTCAGTGTCATTTCATTGACGGTCCGGTTGGATTGTTGGTAGATACTTGCCTTTCAAGCTGCAGATCGTGGGTTCGATTCCCACCCATGACATATATTTGTGTGCATGAACATGTCTGTTTGTCAGGACAAACAGTCAGGAGTGTGAATGTAATCACACTAATATTATTATGTTTGTTGCTTCTTCATGCAAAAATTACCGAACAGATTTTGATGAAACTTTGTAGTAATTTAGCGTATATATCCGAATACTATAATTAGGCTATAATCTATATATTAGGTCTTTACCTATGAAATTGCCGTTCTGCAGTACTGGCCATTTCAAATCAAAATAATTTTTGTTTGGCTAAGAATTCTAATTTCAAATTAATTTTATTTTAAAAACATGGATTCTTTTTTCCAAAAGTAGTCATTTCTTTATTGATTAGTGTTACATTTTCATCGCATTTCAATCTTTTTCGTCATCATGGATACGTTAAAAATTCGAGTAATTATGGAATATGAGTACCGTCGTGGCAGCAACGCGGCACAAGCGGCACGCAACATCAACGACGTTTACGGAGCTAACACTACAAACCAACGCACCACCTGTTATTGGTTTGCTCGCTTCCGTTCTGGAAATTTCGACCTGAAAAATGAACCTCGCGGTCGTCCGAAGACTTTGGTCGACAATGACGAATTAAAGGCGGTTGTGGAAGCTGATGATACACAATCTACGGCTGAATTAGCAGCAGCTTTCGACGTTAGCGTCAAAACAATATTGGTCCATTTGCGTCAAATTGGCAAGGTAAAAAAGCTTGACAAATGGGTGCCCCACGAACTCAATGATCGCCAGCGCGAAGTACGCGTCGAGACGTGCCTTGCACTGCTCAACAGACACACAAATGAAGGAATTTTGAACCGCATTGTTACCTGCGATGAAAAATGGATTCTGTTTGATAACCGCAAGCGCTCAGCAAGTTGGTTGGATCCTGGTTCAGCACCTAAACAATGCCCTAAACGAAAACTTACCCCTAGAAAAGTGATGGTCACTGTTTGGTGGTCTAGCGCCGGTGTGATTCATCACAGCTTCTTACCAAACGGGGTGAGCATTACTGCAGATGTGTACTGTGAAGAACTGAGCACAATGATGGAGAAGCTGGCGCATCTCCAACCAGCATTGGTCAATCGCTCGTCTCCGCTGCTCCTGCACGACAACGCGCGACCTCATACTGCACAGCAGACGGTCTCCAAGTTGCAAGAACTGGGGTTGGAAGCTCTCCGTCATCCGCCCTACTCACCAGACCTTGCGCCTACAGACTACTACTTTTTCCAGAATTTGGATAACTTCTTGGCGGGAAAAAAATTGAATACCCGAGAGGCAGTACAAAATGCCTTTGAAGAATTTGTTGCCTCCCGTCCAGCTGATTTCTTTAAGAAGGGCATCAATAAACTGCCACTGCGATGGCAAAGATGCATTGATTGCATGGGTGATTACTTCGATTAATACAAATAAAAAAATTCATGAAAAAAATTCGTTTAAATTTTTTCATACAAAACGGCAATTTCATAGGTAAAGACCTATTATATAAAAATCAATTCCACTTTTCATTGTAATGTTATAACTCAACAACGCCTTTACCGATTTGGCTAATTTTGGTCTTGAATTATTCGTGGAAGTCCAGGGAAGGTTTGTACGTAGAGAAAATTTAAAAATGTCTTGAAAAACTTTCATGACTAAGCCTTATACGTAGCGAAGCACGTACGTAAAGTTTAACGCGGGTAAAACCGCGGGGCACAGCTAGTTAGTTATCTATATAAGTATGTATTTACAAAAGAAAAAGTAGTATATGTAGTGGTAGTAGCTGTGCCCAGCGGTTTTACCCGCGTCAAATGTTATACATTATAGCCTATGTGTTAATCCAGCGTGTCAGCTAACTCCAAATTTTATTAAAATCGCACCAGCCGTTTAGACGTGAAAAAGTAACAAACATACACATTCACACACTCACAAACTTTCGCCTTTATAATATTAGTGTGATATCAGTTATCTGGTTTTCATAAAGTGGAGGCTTGTAATTAGCAATTTGTCAATATATTTGTAATATTTAGTTGATTATTAGTTTGTAAGCCTACGGTAAAAATAAATACATATAAATAAATAATACAGGCTGTGCTTATTTTGGGATCAGATGGCCGTGTGTGAATAATGTCCCAGGATATTATTATTATTATTGTGTGTCACTCTTGATACTGGCTTGCAGGAGTAGTAGTGGTGGACTAGTGCCTATATTTAAATAAGTAAAATTCTGAATACATCTCACCTGAAATCATTACTAATATTGTAAATGCGAAAGTAACTCAGTCTGTCTGTCTGTCGGGCTTTCACGACAATACTACTGAACCGATAAAAATGCACAAATTTCATTTTAATGAGACCTCTTTTTAATGATAAAAACTGGCCAAGTGCGAGTCGGACTCGCACATAAGGGTTCCGTAGCAGCAAGTATTTCAGTTGATTAAATGAAAGCATATTGCGGTTTATGACGTATTAAAAAAAACTACTTGCTAAATTGGTTTGAACGAGATCTTCAAACCAATTTTCGTTGTTAGTTTCCATGGTAATGTACGTAATATATTTTTTTAGTTTTATCTTTCTCTTATTTTAGAAGTTGCAGGGGGGGGGGACACTCATTTTACCACTTTGGAAGTGTCACTCGCGCAAACTATTCAGTTTAGAAAAAAAATATATTAGGAACCTCAATATCATTTTTGAAGACCTATCCATGGACAGGACTTGCAATATGCATGGATACCATGATAAAAAATTTTTTGAGTTTCAGTTCTATGTATGGCGACCCCCTAAATTATTGTTTTTTTTCCTATTTTTTTATAAAAATCTTAATGCGGTCCACAGAATACATCTACTTACCAAGTTTCAACAGTACAGCTCTTATAGTTTCGGAAAACAGTGGCTGTGACATACGGACGGACAGACAGACATGACGAATCTATAAGGGTTCCGTTTTTTGCCATTTGGCTACGGAACCCTAAAAATGAGTTGAAAGGGGGGGGGGGGATGAAAAGTTGTATGGAAGTATCGTAATTTTTAGAGCTAGACGCTTGAAACTTATTTCTTAGGCTCTTGATTCGATATAAATAAATATGACTCTCAAAGTTTCTAAAAGTTTTACCCTCAAGGGTGTAAAATTACAATAGAGAATAGGGGATGAAAGTTTGTATGGAAATATGTAAGTAAGGTTTTCGTAATTGTTTTATGAGTTTGCGACAAGAGACAAGATATTAGAGATATTCCGATGTAACATTTCCGGAGTCATTACAAAATGTGCCGACGGAGTTACTAGGTATGCTCATAATATGCAGTACTTATTTATTTTATTTATTTCAATCCAAATTACAATATCTTTATAAAATCGTAGAAAAGTCAAAACTGTACATTGAAATTTTTTAAAAGGATACTTGGGGCGTGATCTACTATCGATATCGAAGCCGAAAATAAAGTTTTTAGAATGTTTGTCTGTTTGTCTGTATTTATGTCCGGGCTAAACTCAAAAAGTACTGCTTGGATATACTTAAAATTTTGCGTGAATATTACTAAGAAGTCGGGTCAACATATAGGCTACATATTATCACGCTATCACCTACGGAGGAGGAGCTGTAATAATGTATAAAACTTAACGCGGGTAAAACCGCAGGGCACAGCTAGTAGGCTATAGTTACAATTTCATCCAAAGTTTATACACAAGCCTTAGATACAATGCACCTGTTTGCGGCACTTCTGTAGATTTTGGCAAGCTACAGTGCTGCCCTGCTAATTGTACTTGCAGTAATCGTCATTTTTGCGATTTTCACTTTTTTGCAAAAATAACATCCCAAGGAGGTAATCTATACGTAAAAAAATGATATACAAGTTTTTTCTTATAAGAAAAAACTTGTATATCATTTTGTTGTGTTCATGTTTCTATTTAACATGAAACGCAGTACTTGCACAAATGTTATTTTGCTAATAAGATTTGCAGCATTAAGCATGTGCTAGAAGATTATGCAGTACTTGCTACGTTTACTGTATATGCATTTAGCATTTAACCTTTTTGCAACGAATACTAACTAAAGCCAAACGCAGTACTCACCGTTACTGCATATGAGTATAGCGAGAATAACAAAGACCTACTCTTGCGACGTTAAAACTAAACGCAGAATTCACCATTACTGCATGTGAATGTAGCCAGAATAACAAAAAGACTTACCCTTGCGACGCTAAACCTAACGCATTATTCTACAATACTGCATTTAGGTGCCGAGTTTCACTCTAGCAAAGCAGTGCGTTGACGTTATTCGCAGACGGGGACGTCTTCGTATCGTTACGACTCCAAGCAGCCAACCGGAACAAGGCAAATATAATATGTGATGATAGACATTTATTTGGAAGTAAAGTTGCACCGGTCTAAATTAAAATTTGACATTTTTTTCATTTTAGTATAGATAATCTATAGCTCTGATTGCTGCGACAAAAATAATAAATAAAATAAAAATAAAAAAGGTTTTTATTCACGTAGACTTTAAAAAGCGCTTGTAAATAGTCAGAACATGTTCGTAGTAATATATAATTAATTTATAATTATTTCTAGGTACATATAGATATTTAGGTACACGGATTGTAGGAAATGATTTACAATAAGATTTATTTTATAATAGTAACGATATTTAACTTAAATTAAGTTATTGACAAGGATCTTGTGTAGGTTTAATTATCTTTTAATAATCAAGTCAAACAGGTCATATATTTAAGTTTATAGAACCATCAAGTGGAGAATCAGCGTCAAAACGCAAAAAAATCTATGATTTTCCTGATTTTATTGACTGCGTGCAACTTACAAATTCAGAAAAGGTGAATATTAAATCCATGGATGTTCCGGACTAACTACTAATCCTCCATTAGTAGTTAGTCCGGAACATCCATGGATTTAATATTCACCTTTTCATTCATTTCAATATAAATTATAAAATCGTGATTAAATGACGTACTTAATAAATATTGCCCGTGCCGAGGTGCAATTAAATTTTATGTTGATGTTTGTTCAATAGTCACGATGGGGTTACGAAAGAAATAAACTTCCTCAAGAAAATTAGTTGTACTTTTACTTGGCCAGATCACATAACAAATAACAGATTTTAGCCTATATTGGAAAATCTTCCCGTTAAAAATGATTCCATTGATTTTGTACAACACAGAAACTCTGAGTCTGAGAAATAATATAATATAAATTAAATAAAAATAAATAATATAAATAACACCTAAAGTGTTAAAACTTTTTATTCCTAAGAGTTGGTAATAAAAATGATTGCTGTTATGATTTAGGAAACCTCTTTATTTTCAATAAGATAATGTTATTGAGAAATTATATACTTAGGCTATTGTGTTTAGAAGTTACATTTTAAGTTCATTTATTTTTGCTTTAAGTATTATTAAGTAATATTCCCAAAGCAAAGTTTATGTGACATCAGTCTCGTAAACTATATAATTAATGAGTCCATCTTGATGGTGATGTAAGTTTAATATAGATTTTTTTTTTTCACTATACTTAATTTAGATTAGTAGACCAATAGATATTCGAAATTGGCAACTTATTGTTAATTTCATTTCGATAAAGTGGATTTGATAAAGTGCCATGAAGTTAGTTATTGTATATAAATATTGTCATTATAAGGTTAGCAATAATATTTTTTGAATACCTACCTTCATTCAAATTAATTTCGTCTCTTTCTCATTTAAATATTTGCGAGAAGTTAAATTTACCTATATTTTACCGTAGTAATGAGCACGTGCTAGGTGATTTTGCAGTATTAAACACAAGTACTGCATTTAGTCGTGACGTAGTGACACTTTAATGCCCGTAAGTCCAGAAAGTTGATGAAAATGCAGTACTCAACATTTTATCCAAATAAGGCAATAAAGTAAACTATATGTCAATAGAAAGCTTGATTTTTTTTACTTTTTTTAGATAACACTTTAAATGTTATAATAGCATAGATTTCTTGATTAGATATCAAGAAATGTGTTTATCGCGTTTATCTCCAAACCGCCATTTTGCAAGTGCTGCGTTGTGTGCTGGGCAGAGTGATATATATCATTTTCCGCTGCTATTAAATTTAGAAGCTGTATGGCACGCGACACGGGAGCCAATTTGAGTAAGTTAGTTCTTGCTATCGGCACGCTGAGCGTAGCGGGGCAGCGGTGTGCGCCCACGTAGCCATCAGGGGCGCACTCTGGTGGAAAATCATCTTTAAGCTGTATTTAGACTCATGTGGGCTCCAAATAACGATGTTATATCGATGTCACTTTTTGATTGCAGTTGAAAAAGGAGAAAAAATGGATGTGGATGATATTGACACTACGAAACCAGATGAAGTTCAACAGGAATTAATAGAAACTTACGACGACTGGAAGAAACGTATGCTGGAAACTGCCTACAAAGAGTTAAAAGAACTAGAAAAGACCGAAAGAAATAGTGTTACTCCTAGGAAATCGCCTAGAAAAGCAGTTCAAAAGTTCTCACCTTATAAAAGTCCTAGTAAAACTCCAAGCAAGAATAATGGAGTAAGACTTCTGTTTCCGATGAACTTATGATCTTTATCTATGAAGATTTAGTTATTTATTTTTCTTGTATTGTATTTTTTTAAGATGTATTAATGCCAATATAATTTCATTGAATTGTATTTGGTTTGGCTTTTTATTAGTAATGAGCGTTACAAAGCTATACAGTGTGATAGGTATATTTCGATATTAAATTTAGTAGAAATTATGTTTTCTACGTTTGAGCTCTTTGCTCAAACGTAGAAAACATAATAAATAAAAAAATAATAAAGGACAGGCGCTCTCAAGTAGACTCTGTTTATACAGATTTCTGCATAGCTTTTGATAAGGTGGATCATGTGTTACCAATACAGAAACTCTTAATGGGATCCGTGGTAATCTTTTGCGATGGTTTACGTCCTATATTACAAACACAACTCAAAGAGTTATTGATAATGGTTTCACATTTGACAACATTATAAAAGTAACCTCTGGAGTGGCCCAAGGCTCAATCTTGGGACCCTTGCTTTTTGTCCTATTTATTAATGACATAAAAGACTGCTTCAAGAACACTAATTTTTTACTATATGCATATGATCTAAATAATTTCGTGAAATCACTTGTTTAGATGACTGTCGTAAACTAGAAGACGATTTGGATCTCTTATTGTGTAGTTAACAAACTTCACTTAAGTCGCCTAAAATGTAAACATATAACTTTTACAAAAAAAAATGCCTGTACTTATTCCTGTACTATGTCCTTGAAAGTAGTTTATTGGCGATAGTTATTATGGCATACACCTGGACAGCAAGCTTCATCTCGATATTCATATAAATCACATTGTAAATAAAGCATATCGGCTATATGGCTTTGTGATGCGTACTTGCAAAGTTTTCAAGCGCCATTCCTCTTACCTTCTGGTATTTAAATCCTTGGTTCAGTCGCAGTTGGAGTATGCAACATGTGTCTGGAACCCTTGCTACGCTAAACACCACCATCAGATTGAGTCAGTACAACATAAGTTCTTGCGTTCTATGAACTACCGGTGTTTTCGCGCTAAGTCCTCCTATAATAACCTTTTACAGAAGTGTTCTTTGCCTAAACTAGAGTTGAGAAGAGTGTTTTCGGATATTATGCTCTTATATAACGTCGGCCACCATAAATTTGACTGTAATAAGCTGTTAAATCAAATATAATATCCGTATACACTATCGTTCGGCTTCATTACGAAGCACCCGAAAAATTCTTTATTTGCACCTAAACCTTTCAAAAGTAATGCAGGTGAACGCTGTCCATTACGAAGGACCATGAACTTGTATAACATAAATTTCACTGATGTGGAATTCTTTGCAAGTTCACCGTCAAGCTTTAAAAGACATATAAATGAAATAAGTAAAATGAAATTTCTCAGTATCAGCCCGAAGTCTGGAAGTTGGCGGTATTACACCCCCGTGCCTCGGAGAGCACGTAAAGCCGTCGGTCCTGTACCTGAACTCTTTCCGGTCGTGTCGCTAGGCGTCTCATCGGATCATGAGAGTGATGGAATAGAAAGTGCCCCTGTGTTTGCGCACACACTTGTGCACTATAATATGTCCTGCGCAATTGGCTAGTCTCTATTAAGACTGGCCGCCGTGGCCGAAATTCGGTCAGTAGGACATCAAATGAAATAGTATTTCTTCATAAGGACTTGATCCATATGAAGAGTAGATTAACTTATTTTATTTTGTATAACGGATTAATATTTTTATTTACAGTGTTATTTAATATAGTATAATGATTCTCAATTCTGTCAAACTACTTCAGTGTAAAGGATATATATTGGGTACAAAATTGTAAAAATAATTTGTGGAAGACGGGGCTGGTTCCACTGTAAGTTACTTTTAGCATTTAAGTTATTTATTATACCCTCGGTGGAAATGTTTGTTGTCTAAACAAATAATAAAGAAAAATCCTACTAATATTATAAAGGCCAAAATTTGTGACTGTGTAAGTGTGTATGTTTGTTATTTCCTCACGTATAAACAGCTGGAGCAATTTTAATAAAATTTGGTATCGAGTTAGATAACACCCTGGATTATTAACACATAGGCTATAATTGACAAAGTTTCAGGCGGGTAAAACCGCGGGGCACAGCTAGTAATGAAATATATTCAGCACTTTGGTTTTAACATACACTTGTACTTGTTAAACTCACAATGCAGTACATAAACATAGTCAAATACAGCAACTATAGTTAAGAGTTATACAAGAGTGCAAGTATTTTTTTTAACCGCGTGATCTATTTTCATGGCCGAGCAAGCGAAGGATTCTAAAATGAGGTCCAAAATTCAAAAAACCCTTAGAATCCTGAGTGTTAGCGAGGGAATCAAAACAGCAAGAGGTAAAAAATCTTTGCACTCAAGTACAACACGTAACTTTTCATCCCACCTCAGCGAGGAAATGACTAAATACGAAAAAATATTTACAATCACAAGTTAGGTACTTTTATTTCAGTTGAGGTCTTAACTACTACATTATGATAGGTATTACAGAATAATCTTTAGATTATAACATAAGACTTAGGTATAATAAAAAAAAACAAAGTAACTTTGCTACAGGTACTTAAGTTGAGTGTAATATTTTTGTTAGGTACTGTAATGTTCATATCATCATCATATCAGCCGAAAGACGTCCACTGCTGGACAAAGGCCTCCCCCAAGGATCTCCACAATAGCCGGTCCTGCGCTGCCCGCATCCAGCGGCTTCCCGCGACCCGCACAAGATCGTCGGTCCACCGTGTAGGAGGCCTGCCTACGCTGCGTTTTCCGGTTCGTGGTCGCCACTCGAGAACCTTTCTGCCCCATCGGCCGTCAGTTCTACGAGCTATGTGCCCTGCCCACTGCCACTTCAGTTTGGCAATTCTTTGGGCTATGTCGGCTACTATAGTTCGCCTGCGGATCTCAGCATTTCTTATTCGATCTCGCAGGGAAACTCCAAGCATAGCCCTTTCCATTGCTCTTTGGGTGACCTTGAGCCGCCTGATAAGGCCCATAGTGAGCGACCACGTCTCTGTTCCGTATGTCATCACTGGCAACACACACTGGTCGAAGACTTTCGACTTGAGACACTGCGGTATTTGGGATGAGAAGATATTACGTAGCTTCCCGAACGCTGCCCAGCCGAGTTGGATTCTACGATTGACCTCCTTTTCGAAGTTGGACCTACCTAGTTGGATGTAACTGTAATAAACTGTAATGTTGCACAAAGCAAATTAATAAAAACACACCAAGGAGGTTCCGAGTCAGTTTTTAACAAATTAAAAAAGTTGTATGATAAATTCGACACCACGGAGGTAGAATAAATAGATTTCATGATGTTTTACATTCAAAAAATTCAATTGTTATGGTGGACCTTCTGCTTGTAACGACAGTTGTACTTTATTGTTACCACCAGATCAAAGGGCACCTTTACAAAATCAGTATATCACTTATCTGGTTTCCATAGTACATGCTCTGCTTCGTTTGGGATACCCAGGATATTAATATTATTATATAAATCAGACAAAGATTATAAATTTGCTAATTATCATCTTCAAATAACATATTTTTTGTAAAATTGTAAGGATTCATCAATTCGCTGTTTGATGATAATTATAATTGTAATATAAAATGTTTTAACTTATAAAATTGCTGTTTATATAATTGTAGCAAAATAACTTTACATCATTCATCAAAATCACTCTTTTAACTAATTTTGTAGCAAATATTACAATTTTATCTACAGCACCGTCTTCACATACAATTTTTTCCCCCTAATCTTTCGGAAATTTTAACTGTTGCTGTATTTGTATGATTTATCGTGTCTTTACTTAAAAACTTTTTGCTTGACCTGTATAATGTGTTCTTTTATGATATTTTTGGTGAATGATTACCATAGATATCTAAAAATAGGAGATAGGCCATCCCACTAATATCCTATGCAGTCCAAGTCACAGATAACTATATTAGTACTACGTAGTCCAAGTGTCGCCAAATGAATTTACGCACACAATGACTCACTGAATAAATACAAAGACACGCACACATTGGATTTACGCACTCTTAGAGATCTTCGCTCCCATTGGGTAACACATTCAAAAGGGATTTATGTGTTTGTTAATACATACAACGTGCAAATCGCGTCAGCATGCACTCACACAAAGGCAGTACAGGCTTAGTGAGTTCAACGGGTAGTCAATAGAATGTTATCGATATGTGGCAATTTAAGTATTCGATGACGCGAAAACACAAGACAAAAATACTTATTTATTGGCTTTTATTTGCACACAATAAAACAAATCAAATAACTTTTTGATCACTGTCCAGTAAAATGTAAATATTTATTCAGCACCTGTCGTTTCGAAAGTTTGGGTACAGCATTATTTGCCAAATAATGCATCCTGATATTAATATATATCTCCATTACAGCTTTGATAAGCATAATAAGGTGATTGTCCATGGGTGATTGGTCATATTGGTGAAACCGTGAGAGCCATCGATATACGTATTCGAGTACAGTGACGAAGGCAATCACTACGTCTCAAACAGCATGGCTCGGACCAAGAACATGAGCAGCGGCCGTACTGCGCAGAAACACGTTGGCGATCATATCGTTCTCTGCATTATTCATTGCAGCGTAAGAACTATACATTGACACATTTAGGTATGAAAAGCAGCAATGTATACATCACAATTCGAACTAATAAATTTAAATTCACCACTTGCATTTTTGCAGTAAAAGTCGGAATACTTCATTAAATATGATGTATTTATAAAAATAAGCTGTATTTACCTGTGAAATGTGATTCCTTTGGTGTGTAAATTAGTAGTGTCACTACGATGTTTACATGTAACGATTGCACAGGACGGCATTTCGGATAAAATTCAATATTTGTGTCAGAAGCACAGACGTATTCATTTTGGCGCGAAAGTGAGCGGACTGATCGCGGTCTTTGGCGGTGTAAGCCTGCTGAGCACACTGTAGGCAGCTAATAGGCGTTAGTTTGTCCTCTGTCTAGTATTTAATGCTCTGAGATGATTACATTACAAATTAGTGCTACGAAAAGCTGAAAACATGACATTAAAGCCCCATGACGTCCAGTGCAACGTGTATCGAATTTGGACCTTTGTTATGGATGTCAGACTGAATAATATACTGATACTAATCTGATTATGGATATTAAAGAGTGTTCCTGGAGCCCCATGATGGATATCTGTTTTGGAGGTAAATCGAAATTTCATCCCAGGACCTAATAAATGCAACCGCTGGACCAAAAAGGCAGTGAAGTTAAGATAATTTATATCATTGAGCATTTATTGATATGGCTACTTTACTTACCGTTACTTCCGTACAATTTTACAGGTTTGGGTCGTGTTCCACCTGCTTCCACCTGCGTGGATCACGGGCACTTGCCCCGCGGTTTTACCCGCGTCAATCTTTATAAATTATAGCCTGTTATTCCGATTTATAACCTATATTACTACCAAGTTTCATCAAAATCCTTTCGGTAGTTTTTGCGTGAAGAAGTAACAAACATACCTACACACTCTCAGTCACAAACTTTCGCCTTTATAATATTAGTGGGATAACCTTTACGCGTGTTACTTGTTGTTGCTTCTACGAAAGATAATATATAGCGCTCATAGCCAGATGCTCTCACCGATCCGTAAGTGATTAGCGAGGTTAAGCAACTATGCTCGCGGTCAGTCCATAGATGGGTGACCGCTTCGGAGGGTACATTAAAATGTCGGTGCCGGTTGTAGTCACTAAGCAACAGTCGTTAACCGACGTCAGAGGCCTACTGGGCGGCTTGAACTACTCTGACACCAGCAAAATCCAGAATGTCCTGGGTGGGAATCGAACCCACGACCTGCGGGTGGAAAGGCAAGCTTCTACCAACCACGCCAACTACTTACCTACGTACTTCTACTCATTCCCTTCTTAGCTACGGGGATCCATTTAAACATCCCATCGAACCTTTCTCCATGTTTAAAAGCATTAGAAACATAATGACAGATTTTAAATATCCTACCGAACCTTTCTCCATGTTTAAAATCATTATAAACATAATTACAGATAGGTAGGAGATGATATACAACTAGATACTAAAATCTTCCTAAATTATCTTACAAAAAAACTTAAATATCTATTTCTAGACTATATGCTAAAGAATTCATATTACTGCTGGATTTGATTGGAACAAGTTTCATAAACATTGACCAATTATTCGTCTAGTATGGTAGGAACTTAGTTTGCATATTTTCAAGAACTTTTGAACAGAAGAACAAACTAATCAATCCTAAATTTACTGCCACCTCCTAATCATAACTAACCTTTCTCATCTGATCATCTCATGTAAATGTAAAAAAAGTTTCGGATACCTAAAGAAGCCTAGTTAACCATAAAGACACAAATAGACCAACTTATATTTTTTCCTATAATTCCGTTAATATTAAAGTATATAGGTACCTACACTACTTGTTGATGGTAAATAAATTTTTCCCACAAGGAATGTTTTGTTGATTAACTAGAACATAATATGATTCCTAAATGAATTGTTTGTTTTACGTCACACATTAAGTGACCTCTTTCCGTTCGTGTCGCTGGTCGTCCCATCGGATCATGAGAGTGGTGGAATACAAAGTGCCCCTGTGTTTGCGGACACACTTGTGCACTACAATATGTCGGCTAGTCTCCATTGTAACTGGCCGCCGTGGCCGAAATTCGGCCGGGAGGACACTATAGTATTCATTAAAAGTTACTATAGTATTAGCACTATAGTATTTTGTGACGAGCAACTACTCCTTTACTTCACTTAGGTCTTGAGTTAATGAGTCCTAATGACCTGCTAATGCCACCGTTTATGGGCGGCTTTGACTGGATTTGGTGGCCAAAACAGCATTCCAGTGCCTTAAGTTGACAGCACGTGTGGCGCAGCGTGTCGCGGGTTCGAGACCCGCGCCGGACAACTATTTGTGTGACCCATAAATCTCGACGTGAGACCCATATTGTCTGATGTCCAATTTATCAACTTTTCAGAAGAGGCAAATGAAAATCTGGTTAGATATTTCAAATAAAGTCTCTTTTATTGTTCTTTTAGCTAAATAAATGAATACTCATGGTACAGTAAACTTTTGTGCCTTTTATTTTTGATGTT
This sequence comes from Pseudoips prasinana, assembly GCA_951640165.1. Lineage (NCBI taxonomy): Eukaryota > Metazoa > Arthropoda > Insecta > Lepidoptera > Nolidae > Pseudoips > Pseudoips prasinana. The sequence continues at coordinate 17,371,913 of OX621254.1, forward strand.
TATAATTAATAAATTAATAGTAATAATCATACTATTATAAAAAAATGTGTTATTCGACCTTATGCTACTATAATTTGAGTTGTGGTCATAAAACTTTTATTTCTATTTAAAGATATTACTTTATGCTTGAACTTTCTGGAGGTATACATTATGATATTTAAATTCTATAATAGCATTAAACCTTATGGGTAAATATAAAAATGTCACTTAAGTCAGTCTTATTTAAATGTATGATGTACCTATGGTTGGATAAAATAAGGTCAGAGTAAAATTAAATGAAATTAAAATCTCCTTTAAATGTCTTAAAATTTAATAAAATAAAAATTAGGAATCATCCGTTTCTGGGAAATCTAACTCATTGTTTGTATGAGTTAATTTTTTATAAAATGCATGCAATTTTTCCGGTACCCATAGCAGCAAAGTCATTGTATTTTGCCGTGGATATGGGTTTTCCATTTAATCTCAATATTGGTAAATCTTCTGGTAGCGCGGTTTTTTTAGCATTTGGAATGAACGATATTTCGGAAAAAACCTCTGTGAAAGTACTTTTGTAATACAAAATTCCGAACTGCTCTTGTCTAACTTGCAACCAAACACATTCTGATATCTTAAAATCTTTTCCTTCTTTATTTTTTTTTTCTCGCAACAAAGAGCCCATTTTTTTTGTATAATGCAGTGATATCTTTGAAATGATGCAATTGCATTTCAAAATATCAAACTTTCTCTTTCCTCCACAAGTTTTTATGAATTGCGACCAGTCTCGTGGTACAGCAATCTGCATTGTTTTCAGCCGCTTTTTTTTTTGCTCTATTTGGGAGTGTATTTGATCAACCTCCATATGGATATGACCCTATAGCATGAAATTGTGGTTTATTACTTTTAGTTGCGGACAATTGTGAAGCAACCACATGTAAGTCAATACCACCATTAAGTTTCGGTTGTGGCCCGCGCAATTATCAGACCAAATGGTAAGCTCGGTCACGTGAGCAATTTTGTCTTTATTTTCATCTACCCAGCGAAGAAGACAGGATGCTACTTCGTTTTCTCCTCTTCCACCTATATTTTCAGACCATATGTTTCTGCCTTTTCCTTGATTTAGCTTGTTAATTGGCATCATCAGATTGCTGATTATTTACGAGTACATTATCACCTGAAACTTTTGTTAATAAATTGTTCCATCCATGTCTATAACCATAATCTGACGCCTGTCATTCCCATGATTCTCTACACGAATACTGTTTGTAGCTAATGGAATAGGCTCAATATACAATGTTGTTGGGGTATTATTGATAACATTCTTAGGGTATTTTTGGCATGTATTATTAATTATATCTTCTGTAAAATCCATCGAGTCAATTTGTTGTGCCATTTCTATTTGATTGTCATATTCAGACATATAATATGAGGTACCAGGTTCTTGATACTGTTCAGAGACATTTATAAGGTCGTTCAAAGTGATGAGATCGTCGTCAATGGCCTGATTATGGGGTGATATATCTTTTATGAATAGTTTTCTTTTTACAACATATTTGCGACTTAATTAATCCAATGTTCCGGTGAATTACTAATGTAACTATCGTCATCTGATAAATCTTTGCTGGGATCATAAGGTTTGTCTTTCACACTGTCTGATGTCAGTGCTGTCTGCCATAGTCATGGTCACGATCCTCTCCATCAGAATCCGAAAATATTAATTAAAACATAAAACATCATTAGAGGTTATGAAACTACTGACTACAGTTTTCATTGTTAACGTACAAAAATATATTTCATAATTTAATTACATCATAAGTAAAAAAATATAAAATAGACTGAATTAATATTACATAACATCACATTCATAGCTCCGATCCTAAGTTAAGTAGCTAAAGCAATGGTGGTATGGTACTAAAACATTAATATAGAAAAATGTGTTTTCTACATTGACCCGAGACCCAACCGGCGATCAAACCCGGGACCTAAGAAACGGTGATGCTTGAAACTAATGCGTTAGCCAACCACTCGACTACGGAGGTAGAAGCAAGCAAGCATAATTACATTTGGCAGTGGAATTTCTTATTTTGACATTTGCACGATAAATTAAGTTTATATAAATATAAATGAAGTAATCGTAGATATAGTAATTCTTAAAAACATGTTTCTTGTACGGGAATTCCCTTTACTTTTGCCTTTGTGTTATTAAAAATTATTTGTCATTAAATATGTTGCACACTTACATTCGCAAAATAATTTAACCACCTAGGTAGTTCTTATTGTTTTAAAATCTGTTTAGAAGGAAAACATAAGTATAAGTAAACAGACGGCTGCGTTTCGTACAAATAGGACCTCGCGCCCTTTATCTTAATGTAACTATTTTGTTACCTGCTAAAAACTCGCCTGCAAATGCATTTGCGCTGACCTTACTATTGGTGGCGTTTTTATATTTTTGCATTGACATAGGTTCGCCATGCGTATTCAAGTTATCTATAACAATGAAACAAAGTACCTGGTCTACATGAATCAAACCTACTTCATGAACAGTTTTGAACTCAACTCGCTCGTAAAACTTTCAACGAACTTACCTATTGCAGCGTTTTGTAATCCTTCATTCGAACACATAATTACTTCTCTGAGTTTAGCAAATTTCCACCGTCTATTAATTAACTGCAGATATAACACTTTCTGGAATATAACACAAGAGAGCAAGGTTAGGTCAGGGCGAAGAACAGAAAACTACCCTTTCCGTTTTATTCAACTTAATATCAATCTTACCTTACGTTCTTCCTCCATTTTTTATCATTTAAATGTTATAGTAATCAAATCAATCATACACACTCAAACCACAATATTTTAAATCACAAAACAAACTGCGATGGCGAGTAATATTTCCCTCAATGCTGTTGGGACATTTAATATAATTTTGGCTTCTACGTTATCAGTGGAAGCCAAGAAGCTCTACGAAATTGTTAGTATTGGTATTAGTAATAGATCGTAAGATTCTTTTATTATGTTATTTAAGAAAGTACTTTTTAATTTGTATTTTTACTGTTGTATTTACGAGGGTTACATCATCACTATGTGATAAAACCCTTCTTTTCTAATAAAGTATTAAAAAAAAACCGCGATGGCTCATCAAAACTTCTAAAACGAAATAATGCAAACAAATGAACCGGCCGGCACGAGTCAGGCGAGTTACCGACGCTGATTGGTTCGAGGCATAACGCATCGATGACAGCCGATTATCGCCGAAAATGTCCGATGTCATTCACTTCGTAAAGGTAATCGTCCACAAATCTATAAGCACAACGTTGCTTTTTCACTTACCTACTTCGTTTGGAGCAGCAATGAAACTACACATTATATTTGCTCTCATTATTGGTGGCCAGTATATGCTTAACACAATAGTAAATATATGTCCACCTCCTGTAATTTACGATGACGTTCCCATTACTTATTCCAAATGTGCCAAAAACCTTAGGATATTTATTGACTGCACCTTATCATGGTCCGAACACGTTGCAGAAGTAAGCAGGAGAGTATACTGTTCATTTCAGTCCCTAAAACGGCTTCAGAAGTTCTTGCCTTTTCGCACTAAAATTTACCTTGCTCAATCACTTCTACTTCCTCTTCTGGACTATGCCGATGTCTGTTTCCTGGATGCAAATGAAGAACTTCTCAACAAGCTCGAACGTCTACAGAATTTATGTATCCGATTCATTTACGGCCTCCGAAAGTATGACCACGTGTCCGAGTTTCGGTCGCAGTTGAATTGGCTACCTATTCGGAGACGTCGAGATTGTCATATTCTATCATTCCTTTATTCTATCCTTCATAACCCCAATGCTCCCACATATCTCCGTGAACGCTTTGAGTATTTAGTCCCGCGAGAAAAACTCTGTCGTTCAACCACTTCACTTCTACTTCGAATGTCTTCTCACTCCTCAAGCCGATATGACGGATCATTTACTGTTCAAGCAGTGCGTTTGTGGAATGCCCTTCCACATTCAATTCGCGCTACAACATCTCTTGACGTGTTTAAGAGAAAAACAAAAGAACACTTCTTTCAATTAACTAAGCAGGCAGGCAGTTAATATTTATGTATATATTATATGTTTAATATATATGTTATATAATTAGGTATGTAGTTACGTAAGTAACTCAGTATGTAATATTAGTAAACAGGTTTATGTATATATTTATTTACCACTACCTTACCTACATAAATTATTTTTAAGTCAAATTGTTGTGCACTGTTTCTAACCCATCTCACATAAGCTCTCACTCTGACAAAGGTTTGCTGGAAGAGAACTCATAGTTGAGTTAAGCTCGCCTGTGTACATGCTAGCTCTAATTTCTTATATGAATATGTATACTGTTCATTTCAGTCCCTAAAACGGCTTCAGAAGTTCTTGCCTTTTCGCACTAAAATTTACCTTGCTCAATCACTTCTACTTCCTCTTCTGGACTATGCCGATGTCTGTTTCCTAGATGCAAATGAAGAACTTCTCAACAAGCTCGAACGTCTACAGAATTTATGTATCCGATTCATTTACGGCCTCCGAAAGTATGACCACGTGTCCGAGTTTCGGTCGCAGTTGAATTGGCTACCTATTCGGAGACGTCGAGATTGTCATATTCTATCCTTCATAACCCCAATGCTCCCACACATCTCCGTGAACGCTTTGAGTATTTAGTCCCGCGAGAAAAACTCTGTCGTTCAACCACTTCACTTCTACTTCGAATGTCTTCTCACTCCTCAAGCCGATATGACGAATCATTTACTGTTCAAGCAGTGCGTTTGTGGAATGCCCTTCCACATTCAATTCGCGCTACAACATCTCTTGACGTGTTTAAGAGAAAAACAAAAGAACACTTCTTTCAATTAACTAAGCAGGCAGGCAGTTAATATTTATGTATATATTATATGTTTAATATATATGTTATATAATTAGGTATGTAGTTACGTAAGTAACTCAGTATGTAATATTAGTAAGCAGGTTTATGTATATATTTATTTACCACTACCTTACCTACATAAATTATTTTTAAGTCAAATTGTTGTGCACTGTTTCTAACCCATCTCACATAAGCTCTCACTCTGACAAAGGTTTGCTGGAAGAGAACTCATAGTTGAGTTAAGCTCGCCTGTGTACATGCTAGCTCTAATTTCTTATATGAATATGTATTTCTGTGTGCAATAAAGAATAAATAAATAAATAAAATTATACAAGCATAATGTATCATGCTAACATAATGCCCACTAATTGTAATAAAATTTAAGAAGCAAATAGAAGTATGTCTTCTTAGTACCTTTGTTTACTGTATTTAGAGTGGCATAAAGTTCTATGTATTCATACCTTTATTTTTGTACACGATAAGTTTAGACACATAAAGTCGAGTCTTGACAAACGCCCCAAGTTTGTAACAAAATATTTAGAAGCATTAAAGCTCAACTCAATATTCACTGTTACTATGATAACAAATATGAAAGCATAAAAACTGATGTTATTATGAAACTCTATTACTCGATTGATTTCGGTAATTTTATGACATACGACTTTATGGTACTCAAAAAACTACAGAAAGAAAAGTGATAGAAATATGATTGTAGGTTCGTTAGAAAGAGCTCAAAGAGCTTAGTCAGCCTAGCTAAAAAGTGATTTTGGTCCAATATTAACATCAGACCTTATGAGTCTGACGTCGAGAAATAGTGTTCGAGTCTGGATGTAATTTGTATATCTATTCGTCTATTACATGTTTGTAAAGTACCCCGCGACACGGATAAGATTCCCTAAAGCGGGCGTTGTCTTTAAAAAAAAGTTGTCCGGCGGCACCTTTAGCTCCTACGGGCAGGATAAGCCCTCTCCCGATTCCTATCTCCTTCCTCACCGAGACCTAATGACCTAAGTCAACTAGAACAAACAGACAGGAACAGTACTTTTGACCATACATAACTAAATGCCTCTATTTTTCAAACTGGTATGTCACCAACTACTTGGCGGGTATTTTTAAGCGTCATCACCTCGCCACAATCCACATTTGTTGCAATCAGCTCCTTATCTCGATTGGCCGAACGTTCGGATGTACAGACGCCAGCACATCCAGCTACCCCAATCTGTCAAATTCCTTTTATAGATTTTATAGCTTCTCTTTCAATTGGGGAAATTTGACAGATTGAGGTAGCTTGATGTGCTGGCGTCTGTACCTACATGATTTTAGTCTAGGGCGCCCGTGCGGTCTGTTTTATGCATGGAGCTATTACAAAGAGGAGACGTTGTAATTCGATTTTTCTATGAAACAACGCGTGACATTTTGCGGGGGGGAGAGGGTGTTAGATCCCGCCTACTTCTTTGTTTACATCTACCGGTCAATAGGTAAACTATCCGCATGTTTTGTCGACTATAATTAGTAGTAACGTAACTTTCTTACACTAGATGTCACTAGTGCAGAATGCAACAGGGCCGAACTCATAACTTCGTACCGGGGAGTACTGTTTTTTTTTTACTTTTGCGAACCATAATGATATCTTTTTTTTATTGACGTGAAATGTTTAGTACATGTTTACCTCACCTCCATACATTATATGAATGGTATCGAAGTGTAAATGCGGAACCAGGGTTTCGTACCGAAACTTTAAATAGGCTCGACTGATAAAAAGTCTATTAGGAGGGAAAAGATATGGACAGGTAAAAGCTATGAGGGTCTAGTAGATATGGATTTAGGTAGCGATGATAGAAGCCAAATGGCTACCCAAGCTTATGTTTTTAAGTTAGTTGCAATCAATGATTCCTGGAAACTACCATTAGCTTATTTTTTATTGACAGTATTAAAGCAGATATACATAAAAAGAAATAAGAAAAATGCAATCAAATCGGTGCGCAAATGCAGTCACAGAACGAAACGAAGCAACATTGCAACAATGAAAACACTGGGTTGAGAGTTGAATGATATAAAAAACTTAAACACTGATTGAAAACACCAAAGTGTTGATTATAATGCAGTTGTATTTTTAGACGCGTGTCATATGTTAAAACTGATGCGGAACACCTTTGAATCTAAGAGAGTAATTAGTAATTAGTATTGGTGCAAAATCAATGAAATGGCAATATTTATCGGAATTATATAACTTGCAAGAAGAAAGCTGCTAACAACTGGCAAATAAACTTTTACATCGACATAAAATATCAAATTCAAAATTCGTGCCTGTGGGTAACGTTCCTAGAACACTGGCAGCATTGCCACGTTGAATAGCAATGTTCAGTTGTTGAGCGAAATACAGGCCAGCATTTCGGGAACGTGTCGTTTCTACTAGTCGAGCTGCCGTTTCTCTATAGAGGGCCGATGACTTATTAATAATATTCCGAATTTGTTATTCATAATTATATTGGAAATAAAATTAAATATTTTATGGGTAAAAAAACTGCATTGTTACGAACCGATATATCCAGTTTTAAACAAGGTAAAGTTCCCTTCTTTAATTTGCTAAGGCCTTTTTTGTTACTACGAAGTCTTCATCGTTAAAATGGCAAGAACAAATTTTTGTATATTTAGAGGGAGACCAGTCTTGTCTGTTCATTTTGCTATTCATTTTTGTCTAAGATTATCTTCAGATGGCAATCTATAACATTCATAATTTAAAATTTGACTAAATAAACTAGGTAGGCTTGAAGTACTTAATTTAAATTAAGTAAACAACGAGCATACTAACGAATTTTAATTTAATATAAGTACCTACTTCCCGTAGGTATTTTAATTAAATTACTGTACATAGAATATTTAATTTATAGGAGATTGTATTTTTTTTTGTGCAGTGTATTCCACTGTTAAGTACTTTCTATTTATGATACAGCTGCGGAACATTAGGTAAAATAACTGGATTCTAATTACGGCCCTGTTTTTTGTTATGTTCATGTTTGTTCCATAGATGGCGGTTTATTCAAAAAGTGATATTAAAAGCTACAAAAAATGTATTTTTGCCATTAAAGGGGTTTTACGAATGAATGTAAAACAAATTTCAGTACATACGATTATTAGATTATGATAGTACTGAGCTCTGCGTACCTAAATATTTTTTATTCCCATGGCCCCAAGTGTCGCCATCCAATGTCGTGTAGAATTATGTTTCGAAACGCCAACGTTAAGGGAATTTCCTAGAACTATTTTGATAAAAAATCGCATAAAATTACTTACCAATGAAATTTGATGCCATTCATAGCATTAGAACGTCTGTCCGAGTAGTTTTTACAAGATAAAACACAACACTTCATTATTTTTCTCTTCTAGCGCAAATATTGCTGTAAATTGTGAACGTTCACGTAGTTGTGCACAGGACGAACGCCAACAATACATTGACTTAGGCCACGCCTACATGATGACGTCAGGACTCAGTTGAAAATCACAGTGCTCAGTTGCTTAGGCCGTATCCTCTTTGTAATAGCTCCATGGTTTTATGACATAAAAATGTCGAGAAATCCTTTATTATTAGAGATCGCTATGTCGCATTAGGTGATGAACCTGTAATGATAGTTATAAGGGAGAGATAAACAAATAAATAAAAACCGGCCAAGTGCGAGTCGGAATCGCGCACGAAGAGTTCCGTACCATTATCTATAAAAACATGTAAAAAATCACGTTTGTTGTATGGGTGCTTCCTTAAATATTAATTTTATGTTGTTTTTTTAGTATTTGTTGTTATAGCGCCAACAGAAATACATCATCTGTGAAAATTACAACTGTCCAACTATCACGGTTCATGAGATACAGCCGGGTGACAGACGGACAGACAGACAGCGAAGTCTTAGTAATAGGGTCCCGTTTTACCCTTTGGGTACGGAACCCTAAAAACAAGTTATTTTGTTACTACGCATTTTTTACTAAGCACAATATTATAAATTGAAGACACCAAGCAATTTGAAAACGCAGAAGGTTCTTAACCAGTCTAATTTAAGCGACAAATACCTGAGGGCACCCTTTTGGGGTTGGGCCACATCTCAGGGGGCTACTAAAGTAAACGATTGAATTCTACAAAGAGGATGTGATTGTTGGCACGGACTACAGATCAGGGTTTGGGATCCAACGCAGTCCCCCCAGCGAGGGCCCTACCCTGCGACTTTCTCTAGCTAGCAAGGCGACGTAGGTACGTCCCGGAGAAGAAAGCCAGAAATAAATTAGTTATTTAAATGTCTGCCTCGTTGGTCTAGCGGTAGCGTGTTCACTCGCAGAGAACGAGTTCCTGGGTTCAAATCCCAGGTCAAGCATAAAATGATTTTGGAACTGTTCTGTAAAAAGAAAAATTTATTCGAATCAGCCCGAAGTCTGGAAGTTGGCGGTATTATACCCCCGTGCCTCGGAGAGCGCGTAAAGCCGTTGGCCTGTACGTGACCTCGTGATCGGATCATGAGAGTGATGGAATAGAAGGTGCCCTTGTGATTGACACAATAGTGCACTATAATATGTCACGCGCAGATGGCTAGTCTCCATAGAGTCTGGCCGCCGTTGCCGAAATTCGACTAGGAGGCCAAAAATAAATTATGAAATAATTGCGTAACACTTTTTCCTCAATAGCAATAACTGTAAGATTATTATATGACTAATGAAATGGATTTGTAATTATTGCACATGATTCGCAATCTTTTGGCAAGATACCTACATGTGGGGCCTCATACTTAGACCATACATATTGTCTGAAGATAATTAAGTCTAATAATTCCATAGACGAAAAATTATTATTCATTTTGCATACCTATTTCATCAATATTTGTTAACATACTAGACGATGATGTAATCTGGTGAAAAGTTAGCATCACTGTAAATTGAGTCCTATAACCTAGGTAGCTAGGTCTCAATTTCGTATCCGTATGAAATTAGTCTATCGCGATGCATGTCACAGTCAAGGTCAAATGAACTGTAGCTGTTTTTTCGAGCGATATACAAACGTTCTTGGAATCGCTATCAATGCATGTAGTCTAGACTGAAAGCTGGCGTGCAAAACTTGACCCTGATAATAATAATAATGTCCTCCCGACCGAATTTTGGCAGTCTCAATGGAGATTAGCCAATTACGCAGAACATATCATAGTGGACAAGTGTGTGCGCAAACATAGGTGCACTTTCTATTCCATCACTCTCATGATCCGATGGGACGACTAGCGACACGACCGGAAAGAGGTCAGGTACAGGTCCAACGGCTTTACGTGCTCTCCGAGGTACGGGGGTGTAATACCGCCAATTCCCAGACTTCGGGCTGACACTGAGAAATTTATTTTTACGAAAAACTCCCAAAATCACTTTTTTACCCAACCCGGGATTTGAACCCAGGACCCCATTATCTGCGGTTGAACACGCTACCGCTAGACTAACGAGGCAGTTAGTATTTGGGTATATTAGTTATAGGTTCCTAAATCATACTTTTACAAGATCAATAATAGTGCTGGGACCACTGTCAATGGAGACTGACTAATTGACCAAGTAATATTAAGGACTGAAGCAGGTGATATGATGATAGGTTCTCGAGCGGCGAAAACGAACCGGAAGACGCAATGTGGGCGGGCCCCCTACAAGGTGGACAATCTTTCAAGGGTCGCAGGAAGCCGCTGGATGCGGGCAGCAAGATTAGCCATTGTGGATATCCAGCAGTGGACGTCTTTAGGCTGACAAGATGATGATGAACAGTGTTGCCACATTTAAAACAGTTGTGGATATATCTTTGCTGGGGGGCTACCGACTAAGTCGCGGAAAATCGGGATAGTGATCGGCGTTCAAATATGACTTAATCAATCGTTAAATCGGGTTCCATGAGCACATGTGACGTCATAAATGGTCCGGAATCGATTTTCAACGTCGAAGCCGATTTTGAAGCTTGCTTATGGTGTTAGTTAGGTAGGTCCTTTGAGGTTGTTGGCACTTGTTGGTGTGTTACAAGTAATCCAATACTGTTTACAGAGTTTTATTAGTTAAATACATATTTATATAACTGCATGCGTGCATACGTAAACATGCTGGCTAAACTACACAAAAGATTTTAGTAGATGGTACTGCTAATTGATAAAGTAATTAGGTACTTTTTTCCCACTCCTTATAAGTAGCAATGGCGCGCACGTTCAGTGCATCGGCCAGTTGCAAGTGTTGAGTTTCTCATATTTCCTGGTAGCTTTTCGGGTTTGCGTTGTACCAAATATTCATTTATTTAGAGATCGTTTTTAACTTTAAATAGATAGCGAAACGGAAAGCTTTTAAATTGAATTTACACTTTATAATGTTATTTTATAGTTAAGTAACTAATTTAAATAAATAAATATAAAATAAACAAATTATTGTATCAAGTAATTAAACAAAACAACATACATATTTAAACCCTGATATTATTACTACAAATAAAATTTTCATTCGAAGTTGTAGAGAACTACATTTACCTAGGACAGACCATCCAACTAGGTAGGTTCAACTTCGAGAATGAGGTCAATCGTAGAATCCAACTCGGCTAGGCAGCGTTCAGGAAGCTACGTAACATCTTCTCGTTCAAAATACCGCAGTGTCTCAAGTCGAAAGTCTTCAACCAGTGTGTGTTGCCAGTGATGACTTACGGAACAAATACGTGGTCGCTCACTATGGGCCTTATTAGAAGGCTCAAGGTCACCCAAAGAGCAATGGAGAGGGCTATGCTCGGAGTTTTCCTGCGGGATCGAATCAGAAATGTCGAAATCCGCAGGCGAACCAGAGTCACCGACATAGCCCGAGGAATTGCAAAACTGAAGTGGTAGTGGGCGAGGCACATAGCTCGTAGAACCGACGGCCTTTGGGGCAGAAAGGTTCTCGAGTGGCGACCACGAACCGGAAGACGAAGCGTGGGCAGGCCCCCTACAAGATGGACCGAAGATCTTGTGTGGGTCGCTGGAAACTGCTGGATGCGAATATAATATAATATCTAGGGACAATGTCACTCAGATCATCCTAGCCCCAAACTAAGCAAAGCTTGTACTATGGGTACCAGGCGACGATATACATACTTATATAGACAGATAAATACTTATATACATAAAAAACATCCATGACTCAGAAACAAATATTCGTGCTCATCACACAAATATTTGCACTTACCGGGATTTGAACCCGGGACCACCAGCTTCGTAGGCAGGAGCATTACCAACTAGGCTACGGTGACCGTCAATAGCGCAAGACCGGCAATTGTGGAGGTCTTTGGGGGAGGCCTTTGTCCAGCAGTGGGCGTCTTTCGGCTGATGATGATGATGATGAAATAAAATTTGAAAATCACACTAATATATATTATAAAGGCGAAAATTTTTGTGTGTGTAAGTGTGTTTGTTTGATAATGTATAAATTTGGTATAGGGTTAGCTGACACCATTGTCATAGGCACATTTTTTTTTCTTTTTTTTATACATCACCCGGAATCTAATCTGTGTCGCGGGGTACTTTACAAACATATGACAGACGGACACAAATTACATCCAGACTCAGAACAACTATTAATGGTTCACACAAATAGTTGACCGGCGCGGGACTCGAACCCGCAACACGAAGCAGCGAGGCGGCTGTCATAGCCGCTGCGCCACACGTGCAGTCAATATTGGATACACTATGGATTGGCATACACATAGGCTATTATTTATAAAGTTTAACGCGGCTAAACCCGCGGGGCACAGCTAGTATATTATAAATAAATGCATTACTTAACAGACTAAAGAAGGGTGTTTATGGATGTAGGGAATGGGACACGGAGGGAAATCAAATTTTCTAAAAATGAAGAACCGTCATATTCAGGGCATGAGGCGTCATATGTGGTCCAGATCCTCAAAGTCATAACCACATAATTATGTACTTAATAGATACTTAATACCTAGAGTTTAGAATAGTATAGTGAGATAAAACTCTAAATTCATGATTTAGAGTTACCTAAAAAGTTCGAGATAGCTCATACCCATAGTTCGAATTTAAGCACCGTTTTGAAAGTCGTGTAATATTTAATTAAATCAAATCGTATTGTTTGGTTCAACCTTTTGTAGATAATTGAGAACCAGTTCTTTTTACGGTGTCTCGGCCTAAGATCTTATTATGAATCACTCGGTGTGACCAATTTAGTAGATTTCTACTAAATAGTATATTTCGATTTGGTCAACCGAAATTTACTATTTAATATTCTGTGCAGTGTACTGTATTACACTGTGCACCAAATATTGATTGTGTAGCTTAAAAGAAACAAGTCGTAAGCGACTACATCTATCTCTGTTCCCTCCGAAGCATAGACTATAACCTATTTTATGTAAATAAATTACTACTAAAATATAAACAACACAAATATAATAAAAATGCCGATGTCCTGAAATTCCTAAAGCCTGGTTATTTTAAAGTCCATATGGAACCAACGGTCACAAAATTATAGCATTCGTACTTCATTTATTGACGATTCGATTGGCATGGGTGGTAGATACTTGATTTTCACGCCGCAGGTCGTGGGTTCGATTCCCACACAGGAAAAATATTAGGTCCCATGAACATGTCTGTTTGTTCAGAGTCTGGGTGTAAATATCCATATACTTAAGTATGTAGGTAGGTATTTATAAAATAAACGTTGGATATGTGGCGTATAATAGTTATAAGGTGTCTATAGTACAAGCTCTGCTTAATTTGGAATCAGATGGTCGTGTTTGAATAACGTCACAGAATATTATTATTATTATTTATAATCACACCAGCTTCACGAACATCCTCCTTGTTTGCTATTTATTAACCGACTTCAAAAAGAGGTGGTTTATTAAGTCAAAAATGGCAAAACATACTCAAGTGAGCATGTATACGGCATTTGATCTAATTAAAGCAATTATTTAGTAGGTGAACACAATATCTGCTCGATCGGTTGTCTGTATGAGTACCTATTATTTTCGGTTAAGAAGGTTTAGGAACCAAAAAGAAAGACATTCATTACAATTATATTATTTATTTTGTGAGCCAATATTTTTTATGTTTACCACCATTCCACAGATAGGTCACGTAACACTACTGGTTAGTCATGTCTATAAAATCTACAGCTAGAAATGTGCAGGTAGATGGCGAATGCCAGACAGCTCTGTCTTCAATATTCTTTTAAGTGGTGTGGCATATTGAAACTTGTATCAGGCGCATCTGTAATATGAGTAGAAAGCTTGTTTTAAGCCCAATATAATTACCTGAAAATGATTTATTCGTTTTACTGACTCTAAAGCCTGACATGGCAAGTTTGACTTTATTCCTAGTATTTATGTTATTCTGTATATTTATCTATATTTTCTCAATAAAGATTATATTCTGATATATTTAATCAGATGACACAGTAAGTATATTTTTTTAAACAAAATGCGCAAAGAATCGTGTCTCGCTAACCTATAAATGGCTCTGACTGCTCTTTTTTGCAATATGAAAATAGTACCTATGTCAACTGCCGAACCCCATAGCAGAATGCCATAGGACATAATCCGAAATAAACTAATCGAGCAGTTTGTTGATCTGACAATTATTTTCCAAACTGCATATGAAGCCGGACTTAATTTAGCTGCTAATTTTTCAATCTGTGGCCAACATTACCATTTTGAGCGCGGTGTCAATCCCAAAAATAGGGTCGATGATACTAAATCTAATATTTCCTAATTAAGTGCTACTGTTAGTATAACGTGAGACAGTTTCGCTAATGAGAATTTGTTGAATCTTTATTTAGTTTGCATTTAATAAGAACTATTTGCCGAAAACCATTTCAACTCGATATGACTGAGTGTTTTATTATGTCTAATCAGATCTGTGTTTCCTTTGACCTTTAAATATAAGTGACGTATCTTCAGCGAACAAAACTATTTCAGATACTTTCTCCACCATTCATGAGGAAGATCAATTATATAGACTAGAAATAAATATGGGCCCAAGATAGTTTCTGGGGACCTCCATTCTCACAGTATATCGTCCTGAAGTGGCATCGTCTATCGAAACCATCCGTTCTCGACCCGATATATAGGACACTTTTAGATCAAGAGATGTACTGGATATTCGATGGTACTCCAGTTTTACAGCCAGCGTACGGTCATCAACGCAAAACCTTTAGAGAAATCACAGAAAACTCCCAGCCCCTCCCTCCTAAGCATCCAATATGGACTTCATTAGGGTGAAACCCTATCTTGATTAGAGCGGCACCTTGTAAACCCAAACTGCTTGTTATGCAACTTTATTTAATTATTTACCAATACAGTGCAGTGGAATAATGTAAACTAATATCGTTAGATTAATAGACATCGGCAATACTTTCCTACGTGTGATTTTGTAAGAGGTCTAAAACCCCAAACAATTAGCGGCAAATTGACGAAACAAACTGCATTTTAAATCATACTGGCCACTTGCGAAAATGTTTCGTGCACTTTATCTATAAAACTTTGTCCTGTTTCTTCTCTAAATACCCTGAAGGACCCTAAAAGCTACTTACAGTGGACCTGCAGAAGTAGAAAATAGTATTAAATAATCAGAATCAAGGATTTAAATTTCATATAATTTTTGGTAGGTTTGCAAAATTAAAGTGGTCGCACATACAGTATTTATTGTTTATTTTTTCTCTCATTTTTTCATTCGGCACAAGTATTTAGGAATTGTGACTATCGTAGCGTTCACTCCATTCAATTTATTTTTTATTTTAACTTTCTATAACTAAGTGTCATTAAAATGGTTTATTATTTCATTTACGCAAAGGATTTCTCCATGTCGACAAGAAATGTCGAGTTCTATCACAAAAATGGATTAAAGACTCTTGAAAATTTTAAAAATGATGTAAATAAAATTCAAAAGGAAATGAAATTAGATCCCGCTGAATCAAGAATTGTTTATTTACATTGGGGAAACGACTGTGTAGAAGTTGACGAGGAGGAAACAGTGCTTTGTTATCAAAAACGGAAAGGCGAAAGTTGCAACACATTGCCGCATACAATAATTGAATGGATCACAAGCAAAATAGTTGAAGGTGATAAAATTAAACTTTTGTACATTATAACCGACGGTCTGATCGGCTCAAATTGTGCAAATCGATGTTTCGAACTTAATCAAAATATTCATTATGAAAAAGTAGTATTTCACGGATTACATTTAAACTTAGATTCTATTGATTTATCGGTCGCATCATCGTTTTTGAAAGGTCATTGCACTATTTATCGCAACAATGAAATACTTGACGACATTGATGTTTCTGCAGAATTCGATTATGATAAAATAACCATCGACAACTTTATAACCGAAAAAGAAAATTTAAAGTCTTATATCAAATTAAAGTACATAAACTCAACAAATAGTAGCTCTACCGCTCTAAATGAAATCGATAAGCTGAAAAAAATGAGGAACAGATTATTAAATAACTTGAAGCCTGAAAATTATAGAAGTCTAAATACCACAGATAAAAATACATTCTTAATTGAATTCAAGAATACCAGCTGGTACATAAGTCTTACAAATCCAACACATGATCTGAAAATAAATATTGAGAAATCCGTTTCTACTTTTATCAATTACATTATCTGTGAGAAAAAGTCATATGCCTTCGACGCTTTAAAATTCGACACCAAATTCAACAATGAAACACCCGAAGAACCAATCGTCGATATAAATTTTACACCTGAACAAGAGATAGAGTTTCCTGACATCATCCTTAATGACGATAAAGGAATACCCGTGATACTATGCACTGAACTGAATTTGCTGAACAAAATAATTTTCCATGGATCTGATACATCTGTTTCAACGGCTAGTTTCTCTAAATTCAAATCAGTGATGGATTGTCCACTGTTTTTGTTAAAAGATCCTGATTTAAATAATTCAGTTGGTTACTTCTATACTTTAAATGTTTATAAACAATTATTGCAACAACCAACAAAATTAGAACCTCGTTCACGGCGACCATTTCACGGCGGTTTAGTGCTCACAGATACCGACGAATTTGACAAATACAATGATTATATTTTGTCTGCAACATACTTTGATTTCAAGAAAGTGAAATATAACATTGGTTTGTTCTATTTTGTATTATGGAAAATATGTGAACAGAAACAGTGGATGGATAAAAATGTTGTTGAACAGTTCAAAAAGTACATGCAGAAGCGTATCAGGAGCACAATGTGCTACATTGGACTATCATCATTGCCATTGGAACCGCATATGATCACTTCATTACCTACTGCTTTATGGTATTGTGTTGAAATGTCCTCATACATTTTCAAAAATGATCCTCTTCATTTCACGAACGAACGTTTGAGAATGTACTACGGGGTCGTTGATTCTATGATAGAAATCTTGAACTATTTTCAGTACAAAATAGACTTGGACTTTATAAATAAGCGAAGGGAGTTGATCAGTAATGTTATGATTTTGAAGAAAATTCCAAAGCGTAGAGACCAAGTTTTTTATTTGTTAGAAAAGGCATTCAAAACCGTGAATAATTTCATAGTTTGTGAAATAACAAATCCAGAAGAGGTGAAGAAACTTAATTATTTGAAAATAAACCACAAAGAAATGTTGAGCGATGATATAATCACAGATAAAGTTGATTTAAATGATTATGTTCACTGTTTGCATTATGCTGATAACTCAAATGTTGTAATTTGTGAAAAATCATTTCGACCTTACTTTATGATAGACCAAAATAAATCTTATTACACTGAATTGTATAATATCGGTACAAAAATAGTGATTGGTGAAGTTGACGGTAACATTACGGTAACATATGACGTAATTGATAAGTTAGATTTTAGCAAAATGCTTTCTTTGTGTAACTTGTTTTTGAATTGTGTTAAAGATAATAATAAATATCCTTCTTTGAAGGAATACGAGGAGTATATTTTGAAAAAGAAAAAATTTAAGGATGAATTGGTAACAATTTTTCCAGTAAATATTTTACAGTTCATTGAAAATGCATATTTGAGCTATGAGAAAGTGATTAGCGGTGTAAGCGTAAGTGAATTTATTAGGAAGACTGATAGTTGTGTAAACCGGGTAGAAAGGATTAAAACTGAGAAAGTTAAAACATTTGAAAATGATAGTCAAATTCGTGAATTTATTTGTAAGGAAGAAAAGAAATATAACTCTAACAATGTTTAAATTAAAACTAATTTACATAGTAAGGTTATATTATTATCTGCCAAATTTTGATTCATGGTGGCTTTTGTACTTACATACTTACTAGTGGTTATTATTATCACATTATAATTGATACGTTTCATTGATGTAAAAGAAAGATATAGTTACCGATGATCTGTGATAAGTATTTTTAATGAAACAACTAATCACATTGGAAATCATGTCAGTCAAACCGTCCACAACTGGGGAAAGGCCTTCCCTAAAGATATCCACAAATGCCGTACTTGCGCTAGCCGCATCCAGCGGCTTTATCATTGAGTACATATGATATAGTATAATTGTCACGTTTGGAGTTTGCTGAGGGAATATATTTCCTTTTATAGTTTTATCATTTGTTATGTATATTACAATATATATATATATATATATATATATATATATCAGACTAAAGTAAAATCAGATAATTGTTAATTTTATTTCTATTATAAACTTATTTTTATATATTATATAAACTTTTTGGAAAATAATTCATGTGTGTATTTATTTTTTTACCCAACGTCAATATGGTTTCAAGTTAAATTGAATAAAGCTGACTTTAAATTGTTTGTAGCCTATGACCAATATTTACTTTATACATTTTCTAGATGAAATAAATTTTTTTTTATTGCTATTGATGATAATTTATAATTTAATGTCTTCGTCCAGTAAATGGTAATTCATTAAACTGAAGTATTTATTATTAATTTGAAGTAATAGTGAATCAACAATAAACAAAATTAATTATATTAATAATCTGTTATGTTAATACATAGATTCGAACATTAACTGCAAAATCGATTGCACAATATATCACTTGTCGACATTAATTAACTATTTTTATTTTATAGTGAAGTGCAAGGACTAAATAATACAACAAAAGGAATCAAAATAAGTTTTATTACAAAACCTTAAGAACACATCGAGTGTCATTTTAAACACTACTTCGAAGGACAACAAAGAATTGTTTCGCCACAATGCAATGATACTGTAATACCACGTAACTCGAAATATTTGATACGCCATAATAGACTTTAATATATAGAACCAATCTGTTGGTTAGAATCGGTTTTAGAACAAAATAAACCTAGAAAAATGTTCAAGTTGACAAACAAAGCAGTGAACCACAATGAAAACTACAGGCAGTCCTTTACGAACAGATTCTAAACAACCATTTGTGAGCGTGTGACAGGATTGTGTACATAAAGATACAGTAGTGACACAGTAAATCATAGACAAAACTATAAATAAATATTATCTACTATGGGAATACATAAGGTACGACACATCTTTGGACTTGCCCCCATATCATAAATTACTAGACAATAAGAGAAATATATTTAATAATAAATAGTAGTGAATTATTAGTAAGAAGATTCGGTTAGAAACTTGACACATTCAGATCAAACCATAACTAATAGAGAGACTAGGTTTCATGACACGCAAGATACAATTATCATTAAGTTTAGCGCAGAGGAGTATTCTTCTTCTGGTTGTCACTCGTCACCGAACTAGGAATTGACAATAAAAAATCCATATACATTATTTAGTTGAATGCAAAATGAGCTCTATGTATAGTACATAAGGCTCATAGTTCAGCCATCGAAATGGTCGCTCTCGATCACTTATAACCCAAGAACGTATTAACGATATGTTAATGGATTATATTGAGGTATCTGATAAAAAAAATATCGTATTTTTCGGTTTGATAATTGGGATGGAATTGCACCGCCTTCAAAAATATAAATAAGGAAATAACATGCAACAGAATTATGTCCAACACGTGTTTCAGTCCTTCACTGACCATTCTCAAGGGATGTTAAACATTACATTGTTTAAAAGTGGTACAGGATAGTCTGGAGTTCCCTAATTTAGCCTCAAATCTAACGTAGCGTATATTGCTTTCCCAATATTTTAAGGATTTGTTTTAAGCTGAAAACAATATAATATCTAAATCTATACATATAATAAAATCATAGTAAAGTCAAAACTGTACAATGAATATTTTTTTTAAAGGATAGTTGGGGCGTGATCTACAATTGATATCGAAGCCAAAAATATAGTTTTTAGAATTTTTGTCTGTTTGTCTGTATGTATATCCGGGCTAATCTCAAAAAGTACTGCATGGATTTACTTAAAATGTTGCATGAATATTACTAAGAGGTCGGGTCAACATATAGCCTACATATTATCACGCTATCACCTACGGGGGAGGAGCTGTGATAATTGATAAAATTTAACGCGGGTAAAACCGCCGGACACAGCTAGTTGACACACAATGTTCACACACAAAAAATAATTCGGCCCACTATTAAACAACTATATATTTATGTCAACGGTCAATAAATATTATTATTTATCATTGAATTTAATGTTAAATATAATTTAACAGACGCTGGAACGCATTCTTACTGCAGCCAAGCTTTTACTTCAAAAAAAGCTTATGGAGACAACTCCTGCGCTAAACTTTATAATACACCCAAGGTTACACATTATAATTTTAAATAAACAGAGTATAAAATCCATTCTAAATGCCCAATCGGGGCAAGCAAATTACAATAACCCTACATTAAAATATAAGCGTACTGACCTGACATTACATTAATTAAAAACGTGTATACAGTTATCAAAACTAATTATGTTACATTGAGGTATACTTATGATAGTCTATAGTATCATTATATTAAAAGAGTTTTAGGAGAATATCTATGGTTTAAAACATGATAAATTAGAATTAAGACGCATAGTAGTGACGTCAAATATCATCCACACAAATAAACTAACACTTAAACAGCCTGCGGATATACACATCAATCTCAATCTTATTGCATTGGTTTAAAGTTCAATATAAAATAATTAGGTTAAGTAATGAAATCAGGCGTTACTTGGCGGGAATTCGAAATATAAAAATAATATGTAGTGTTAATTCCGCTAATTGACAGTTTATTATACAGACGCCAGCACATCAAGCTACCCCAATCTGTCAAATTTCCCCAATTGAAAGTGAATGTGATACAGTTGAATATCTATAAAAGAAATTTGACAGAATGGGGTAGCTGGATGTGCTGGCGTCTGTACATTGTAACAATCCAATTTTTTTTATTATGTAACAATATATAAATAAAAAAAATATTAATGTTATTGTTTTCTGAATTTAAACCAATGGAAGTCAGCGAATAGACCGCCAAAGAGCACCCCTCTCTAGATGGAGCCGGTTTTTAAGGACCTTTTGCGCAACTGCCGCTCAAGCACGAGCCGATTGAGGAGTGCATTTCGTTATGTTGAATAATAATGTAATGTTATTGGCATGTGCCAAAGTTAGACCAGGTTCTGGCGTCACACTATTGCGTTTAAGATACAATTATATAAAGTCTGACCGATGAAAGAATACGTTCCTGGCATGTGATCGAGTGGACGAAAAAAGTTTGTATAGAATATTGTTATTTCTTATTCGGCCTAATAAAAAAAAAAAAAACAATATCAGTATGTCAACTGACAATAAATATATGTAAGTATACAAGATGTAACGAAAATATAAAAGCAGCAAATCGCAAAATATATAATAAATATATCAACTTCCCATACACGAACAACATTCAGCTGATGCATTTTATAAGGGTAGAAAAGAAATATTTTCCTCATTCCACAAAATGGTGTTAATTTATTTGATCAGTTTCATGGGTGCATAATCGCTAGCGTTTTTTAGTTTTCTGTACCACCTCCATACATAAAAAGTTACACCTGTGTATATACATCTAAACTTTGCTACATTTAATAAATAAAAATTCATGACCAACTGACAGACAGGGGTGCATTCTTTCACCGGCCAGACATTAACAAGCAACAAAAATAATACATACATAAAATAATCCAAGACAATTAAATATTTTATTGGAAATGGTATGGATTGACAAAATATAAAACAGTTCAATTGAAAAATCCAGATTCAACACTATAAACCTGAGCATAACTAATTAATTGACTTCATAAAATAGTTTTGCTACAAAATATCGTAAAAAATGGTATTCTACCTACAAATAACTATGTACACAAGTAAAAAACTTAATACTAACTTAGCGGCACATAATATCCTAAACTATTTCAAGATAGTAACTGCTTATAGCTGCTAATCTCAAAATAAGAACTCACAATTAAACACAAAATACTTCAAAAAATATCCAAAAATAAAAGACTTAGAACTAACTTAACCTAATTTGAGGCACATGTAACTTAACTAGTACTTATAACTAATGACATTGGCACTGTCTTTAGACTAAGCAATTATTCCTTCAAATAAAGAGGTTGCTCAAAGCAACTCAGTTGGGATACCGCCAACAATATGGTACAAGAATAAAACAGCACAATAAAATGGTAATGGTCTACCTTCATAATTAAGGGGTATGTCCCTCTAGAAGTAAGGGGATTGGGACTAGTCCCTCCGACTTACCTACCTCTGCAAATCCTGTAAGCTAGTATCAACAGTGGCACACAATGAAATGATACTGAGCGGTGAGGCACAGGCATGTCCCGGAGAATTGCCTATCTGTCTTAGATCCCGCAACGAATATTATCAGAATGAAACAAAGAGAATAAAATGAATAGTTCTACTTCCCTCCAGAGCAAAGCGGGAGAATGATATAACTATATTATTATTACGGATGCTTGTTATGCTCCCTGTTAATTACGGTACAAATTTTAATAATGCTTTGCTTTAAACTTATTATTAACAATATTTGCTGGTAATTCTGCCTTTTACACAGTAATTTAATGACATCATCTCTGTCTCTCTAACAAACCTCGTATGAAAAGAAATAAAACTGCGCACTTAAATGCGCACCAAGCACATATCAGTCGACAGGTCATATTGTGTCGCTTAGTTTTACTCAGTATTTCACCCCAAAACAGATGTCGCAACCTAAGTCCTTTTCATAAGAACAATATTAGAAAGAAATGTAAAGATATTAAAATTAGTTGAGTAACTATTATTTAATACAGTGGAATTAGGCGTATTTATAATTAAACTGAGGTAGATGTCGAAAATTTTCCGCGCGTTCATATTAAATGGCAAAAATATTTTCAATAACAATATTTAAGTAATATTACCTTAAATTGTAATAATACTTATATAATTATATTATTACTAGATGGTCCCGAACTATATCACTTTTTTACATATATAGGAAAATGAAATTATCCCGCGAAAGCGTAATAACGAAGTACAAAGTTAGGATAGAAAATTTTAGACTTAACTAATTACTGTACTACTGTATTCGACTATGTTTATGTACTTATTCGACTATGTTTATGTACTATTCGACTATTTTTATGTACTGCATTGTGAACTTGACAAGTACAACTGTATGTTAATACCCAAGTGCTGAATAAATTTCATTATTTCATTTCATTAATACTATTTTCAAACAGTTTGAGAAATGTTTTCTTTCATCCGCTCCTATGCAAAATGACATTTGAATGACAAAGACAAAATATTTCTTTGGTGAGCATTATGACTCACAATCACAATTATTATAATTTATGAATATTTTTTGCATCTGTTTACATACAACAAACTTAACATAAATATGGTGTCATTCTTAAAATGCTGAATTTGTCTTGCACAAGTCCTGGATTTGTCAATAAGCGAATAGGTAGCAGAGATAGTATTGTCCTAGCGGTGGCACATTTCATCAGACGCTTGCTAGTTTTATTAAAATGATGAGTTTTTTTATGGTAGTAATGTTAAGTAAACATTATATAATGCTGATATACAAAGAAGTAAAGGAGATTCGAGATGAGAACTCTTATAACACTTGAAGAGAATAAAGGAAAAGGTGAAGGCGCTTCAATTATATTAACTTAATCTATTATTAACATATCTCACAATAAAAATATAAATAGTTGACTTAGTCCAAATCTTTAGTGACTAAATAGTTGAACCAAATAATATTTCTTAAATCTTAAACATGAAATACAATATCAAAGAAATACACTGTTTTAGGTAAGTCTTTAAAATACCTTAATATTAAATGCAGAACAGTTTCAGATACTGAGGCTGGAAGCCATGTTGAATAATTATGACCTTCACAGGTGGTAGGGTAATCAGTTTTTTTCTCACGTTATTATGGCTTACAGCATGTAACATAAATAGTGTGGCATACTTAGAGAGCTCATTTAACTTATGAAACTGAATAAAAACAAGAAAACTTAACTAAACTGGAAATAATAAAAAATTGACCAAAAATATCAAACTGCTGATGCTCACATGGCCGAATGGTCTTGACCAGTACCTCTAGCAGGAGTTCCTGCAGTTTACTTACTCGATCACACGTACAGTTTCCTCCTATACATTGAGCACCAGCGCCTCTCGCGGAAACTATTAAGAACTAAAACTCTGGGGCTCAATGTATGGGACAAAACTGTATGTGTGATCGAGTAATTAAACTGCAGGAACTCGTGTTAGAGGCACTGATGAGAGATGTTCATAATATAAACCCATGCTGTAACTGTGTATTACTTTGTAAGCAAATTAGTGAAAATTCTTTTAGAGAACGAAATCTCTTAAAACGTAATAACTAATCATTTGCGATTACCTGATCGACATAGTGTGGGAACGGTCATTATTTAATTCTACAAACCTTTGATAAAAGTGAAGTTAACTCTGATTGGCGTGGTGTTGGAACATTAGTGAAGTGAACTGAAGTTGTTTAGTATATCACATTATTTATGATACATGTAAAAGCCATGGTCCATCTATTTCATACACTATATCCACAAAGGAAAGTAAGAAATCAGGTTTATTAATAGCACTATTATTGACTTAAGTCTAGATACACGTTTAAGTAATAAATTCAATATTAAGTAGTAACTGCTTAGTTAACACATACTGAGAGGAGCTCATCGCTTATCAGGAGGTCCGTAAGTGATCGGCGAGGTTAAGCAACTAGGCTCGCGGTCAGCCCATAGATGGGTGACCGTCAAAGTGGATTAATTTCTGAGCGTCTCTGTGATTTGGAAGCCACGTTAAGCTGTCGGTTCCGGTTGTAGTCATTCAACAGCAGTCATTAAGCCATGTCAGAGGCCTACTGGGCGGCTTGAACAACTCTGACACTAGGGTAACCACTGCCCATACGATAAGTAGCATACAGAGAGAAAGACTTGGTGCATCTTCTTTAGGAGTATCAATGTATTTTGACGCCACGTCAGAGTTAAAACACTAAGACACGCGGTGTATAGACGCATGGCCCCCAAATTATTTCATTATTTCATAAATACTGCCAAAATAATGGTTCTCAGGTAAAAATTAATCCACCAACATGGTAACAAATGCACTTACCATCATTAACATAAAATTTCACTATGAATGAAAAAGTTCATGCTTTTACACACTTTACACTTAATAGTTCAGTCTATGTATACACTTCACTTCAGTCTATGTACACATAAAAGTTTTCAGTGCCACAGTACTTGGTGGCGAACGCTTTCCCCGCAGCCGTAGGGGCGCTGAAGGCCACGTCTGCGATGGGTAAGGCCTCCCCGTACAGGAACGACGCACGCGCACACTGCAGCAGGCGGGACGCGATGCCGCGCCGCCGTTGCGAGATGTGCGTCCACAGGCGGGACACTCCGCATCTACGCAATACACATTAATAGTATTAGTATAATAATATTATCCTGGGACATTATTTACACGGCCATCTAATCCCAAACTAAGCAGAGCTTGTACTATGGAACGTGCATCGCTACGTATAAGGCATAGTAACAAAAAAAAAATATTATTAAGTTCATTTATTCAAACAAAAAATATTTTAATTTGCTAAAAGATGTTGATTTTACACTTTTTCAAGACTTTTTTTAAACGTTCTCTACATACAAACCTTCCCTGGACTTCCACGAATAATTCAAGACCAAAATTTCGGTAAAGGCGTTGTTGAGTTATAACATTACAACGAAAAGTGGCATTGATTTATATATATATAGATTACACCCTGACTCAGGACAAACAGACATGTTCATGCACACAAATATCTGTCCTGGGTGGAAATCTAACCCACGACCTCCGGCGAGAAAAGCAAGCGTTTGCGAACCACGCCAACAATTAGCCCGTCAATTAGTTATTAGAGGGGATATTTGAAAATCTTTCTTTAAGGCTCATTGATGTAACACCTTTCCTCTCGGTTGCTGGATATTTTGTTGTGCGAGTGATTTTAGAAAAGGGACGGAAATGTGTTACAGGAAACCGGGGAAACGTATTGTATGCATTTGCCTTTACTACTTAATTTTTGACCGGCCGGTTGGCGTGGTTGGTAGATACATGCTTTTCACGCCGCGGGTTCGATTCCCACCCCCAGGACAAATATTTGTCAATCAATCAATCAATCAATCATTTATTTATTTGCTTGTGTGCATGAACACATCTGTTTGTCCTGAGTCTGGGAGTAATTATCTATATAAGTATGTATTTACAAAAGAAAAGTAGTATATGTAATATATAACAATTGCCTGGTCAATACCCAACTGCTGAATAAATTTAATTATTTCATGAAGGGTTACCTGGTATAATTTTTGCGTAGTATATTTATAGACACGATGATTATACTCACTTGACAGGGTAGTCTTCCACACTGCAGCAGTCAGGGTCGCCGGGGATAAGCTTGTACGCTTTCACTTTAGGTTCTACGATCAAACAGCCCACTAATTGCTTCTTATCAATGCATAGGTATGCCTGGAAAAATACAAAACCCGTTACTGTACACTAGAAATAAAATTTAATTCAAATCAAATCATTCTTTATTTGCCATGAATGTAGGTAACAAAATAAAGGTGTTGCTGGCATTAACAAATGGAATCCAATACATTCTACCATAACGGTATGCGAAACTGCACAAACATAGTATATAAATCAGTAAAAAGAAATGTCAAATTCAATAATGAAATCTTGATATCATCAAAACATATTACAATTGTTACAAGCAAAAGTAAAACATAAATTAATTACATTAAATTATAAATTAATACTTTCAGCAATAACTATGCCAACAATCAATAGTCCTACAAAGAATTATCGCTAAGGAAATCATTAACAGAATAGTAACATTTTTCCACCAGAAGTTGAGTCAATTTCTTTTTAAAAATGTGTGTTGTGCCATCTTTTAAATTTCGGGGTATTCTATTATACACAATATGTAACATAATTAACGCACACCCTGAAAATAGTTTATTCAGAATCGTTTACTGAATCGATTCATATCATTTTTAATATAGGTAATTTTTTATTCCAAAATAATTAAAACTATGGAAATTATTGTCATATTAACACTCTACAGTCAAAACAAATTAAAATGGATCGTAAGTCAAAGTAATAAGACTTTTAAAATAGCAATTTTATTTGTATTCATACAAATTCCATCGTTCAATACAAAATAAACAAATAAAACTTTAATCCAAGCAACTAATTTAGTCAATAACAATGCATAATTATTTTAAATAAAAAATTCAGTATATGTATTATGGTTACACCATAATATTCTAATTGGGGTGTTTGAGGTTGTGCGTTAATTACGTTACATGTTGTATAACGGGCCCCAGTCGCACAATTACAAAAACAGTTATTATAATTAGGTACAAAGGGCGATCTAATTGCTGGTTGCAGTTTCTTCCAGACAAACTTGGGATGGACAATACTAACCCAATAATAACGGGTTTTTAAAAACAAGGCCAAGTTGTACTCACAGTGTAACTATGTATGTGCTCTTTGGGTAATGCATTTCCGTATCCCAATTGGGGATGCACCACTCTATTTAGCAGCGAGTCCACTTTCTTCCACCCAGGGTCAGTTCCCCGCACTCGGATACAACGTAGACTACCACTACGGTCTACTACGCACTCGTCTTTCCAACCCTGAAAAAATTAATGAAAATCATAAATACTTACTAATATCATAAATGCGAAAGTAACTCTGTCTGTCTGTCTGCCGCGCTTTCACGCCAAAACTACTGATCCGAATTAAACGGAAACGGTACGTAGATAGTCTAGAGCCTGAGAAAGGACATTGGCTACTTATTAATGCGAAAAAAGGTTTGTAAGGGGTTGAAAGAGGGGATGCAAAGGTGTATGGAAGTATCGTAATTTTTTTGGTACTAGGTAATTTTTTTGTGTACTTACATTGAACTTGAGAACGTCGGTAGCATTGTGATGTACTAAGTGATCGTGCTCGTCCTGTGGGTCGCCGATCTGCAATCACAAAATAATTCATTAAGAAAAGAAAGACAAAAGGAAAGGGAAAAGACAGGGAATATCTACTAGAGAACGGCAGCAGCTTCTCTCTGTGAACCATGATCATCATGTCAGCCAAAGTACGTCCACTGCTGGACAAAAGCCTCGCCAATATCGCGATTATAGCATATGGGGATATGCTATAATCGCGACGGTCGGCACACGGGTTGGCGATCGCAGTTTGATGGTCATAGTTCACAGAAAAACGCTGCTGCCCGTTCTCTGATAAGTATTCCCTCGGTCGATTTCTACGCCCCCCATGGGATGAGATGGGGTGATAATATTGTATGCCGTCACCACACAAAAATAGCATGATATAAATTACGTTTATAAATGTTACCTTTTTTTATTGTACTATTATTATGTGCAAGGAGTTTAATATCTTATAATACATTGGAGGAGACTTTTGTCCAGCAGTGGACGTCTTTCAGCTGATATGATGATGATAATAATGATGAAAAACGACGGGTTATTACAGAAATACTAAACAGTACCTACACATTACTCACCCTCCGTCGCAACCATTCCATAATGAGCACAGCTTATAAACAAACAATACAAATAACATCAATATTAACAATCTGTAGAACATTCTCCTAAATTTAATCTCTTTAACAAGAATTCTTATAACATAAATTTTAGTTCAAATCAAATTACCATTAAAATTCATTTGAATGGAAGTTCAAGATTTTGCTATATCAGTATCCCAAAACAATAAAACGTGTTGTTCAAATAACAACAAAACTTTAAAATTCTGTACTTAGACCATTTGGATTTATGCCTAATTCGCCAGTCATCGTGATTGTGATCGACTTTCAACTAGATGAAGGTTAAATAGACTAAAAATACCAGTGAACTTGAGAACCTTCTCCTTTTGAAGTCGGTTAAAGAGATCCACGCTTTTCTCAATACAACATAAAAATCATCTACCCCTTTCAACGCAAACATGCCTGAACATACTCCTTGCTTGCTTGCTTATCGTATGGGTAGTCGTAAACCTAGTGTCAGAGTTATTCAAGCCGCTCAGTAGGCCTCTGACTTAGCTTAACGACTGTTGCCTAATAGCTAGAACCGGGACCGCCAGCTTAACGTGGTACGATACGCTCAGAAATTAAACGGTCACCGTAGCCTAGTTGGTAGTGCTCCTGCCTACGAAGCTGGTGGTCCTGGGTTTGAATCCCGGTATGTGCAAATATTTGTGTGATGAGCACGAATATTTGTTTCTGAGTCATGGATATTTTCTATGTATATAAGTATTTATCTATCTATATAAGTATGTATATCGTCGCCTGGTACCCATAGTACAAGCTTTGCTTAGTTTGGGGCTAGGATGATCTGTGTCATTGTCCCTAGATATTATTATAGATATTATTAAACCACTTTGGCGACCACCCATCTATGGACTATCCGGGAGCCTAGTCATTCAACTTCGCCGATCACTTACGGACCGGTAAGATACACATTAATTATTATTAAACATTAAATTACATTATACTTAAAATACAGTGCTACAGAGCTATTTAGCTAGACGGCTGGAGCCCTCGCTCGCCTCTATAGTCCG
Organism: Pseudoips prasinana; assembly: GCA_951640165.1. Classification (NCBI taxonomy): domain Eukaryota; kingdom Metazoa; phylum Arthropoda; class Insecta; order Lepidoptera; family Nolidae; genus Pseudoips; species Pseudoips prasinana. Next base: position 17,401,850 of record OX621254.1, read on the forward strand.
GTGAAGCAGTGAAAGCCTCATAGACAAACTGTAAGCTGTAATATTTAAAAAAAAACAAGAGCAGGTAAATATCGTATTTGGCACTTAATATCCTATAGTCAGATGTGTGGCCCATAAAAGAGATTCACGCTTTGCCTTTTCAGCATAAAAATCATCCACCCCTTTCAACGCAAACATGCCTGAACATACTCCTGACGGGGTAGGTGGCGTAGCGGCTAAGACAGTCGCCTCGCGGGTTCGAGTCCCGCGCCGGACAACTATTCTGCCCTGCTTATTGCAAACGCAGTACTTGCAAAATGGCGGTTCGCGATAAAGACATTTCTTGATTAGATATCAAGAATCATTATCGCGAACCGCCATTTTGCAAGTACTGTAGGCAGTATTTATGCAACCCATAAATGAGATGTAATTTGTGTCAGTCTATTATATGTTTGTAAAGTAACCCGCGACACAGGGATTAGATTCCCTAGTGCGGGCGTTGTCTTTTTTTTTTTAAACAATAAAACCAACTTGATATATGGTGCCACACTCAGCACACTGCGTGGCTCCGAACTTCTTCTGTCCAGCGTCTATAACATACTGGTCGCTGCCATTCTTCAGTAACGCTCGCTTGGCATTCTTGTCAGACGCATCTAGAAACAAAAATGTCAAAATATATCATATTTAAATTTAATTTAATCCTACTAATATTATAAAGGCGTAAGTTTGTGTGTGTTAGTGTGTATGTTTGTTTTTCTTATCTTTGTTGGGGTGTACTTCCGTACAGCACTGCCCTTCAGGATCTTTTGTACTATCACCCACTGGTTTTTATTATATCCCTAGAGCCCTGAATGAATTTTGCACATAATTCAGTACGCTTCTTAGGGGTAGATCCTTGTAGTCTCCTGGTTCTGGATATGCCAGCCCCAGGATGGCCATTCTGTGTCTTGCCAATGCATCGAATTTGCATATTGTGTATGTTTGTTAATTTTTCACGTAAACTGCTGGAGCGATTTTAATAAAATTTGGTATGGAGTTAGCTGACACCCTGGATTAACACATAGGCTATAATTTATAAAGTTTAACGCGGGTAAAACCGCGGGGCACAGCTATATATAAGTTTTAAGAGAGGAAGGGCATAGCGTGTCGCTCAAAGAGCAGCCCAACTGGCGCAGTATCTCCACCTTACAGGAGACGTTCCTTAATAATAATAATATCCTGGGACATTATTTACACACGGCCATCTGATCCCAAACTAAGCAGAGCTTGATTGAGCTTTAATAACTTTATGTTGTATTTCTGCGTGTGAGTAAGGTCGCCAGAGCTCATCGGGGTGAGGGGAAGGGTCACCAACACTTGTTTACTGACTCTTCTGCGACTCGTGACTCCTATGGTTTTGTGAGTGTACATGGGCGGCGGTAATCACTTACCATCAGGTGACCCACTTAACAGTAACCCGACTCAGAGCGACTTACTGACGGGTGATGCATAACCCTACAGTAAGGCACCCTGAGTCGGGGGCAGTATGTATATCAGTTATCTGGTTTCGTAATACAAGCTGTGTTTAGTTTGGGACTATATAGCCGTGTGTAAATACTGTCCCAGGATATTATCATACTAATATTTAAAATTATTATCAATATAATTAATTAAATAAAATTCACATCAGTTTACATCTGTCCTTGTCTACAGATGAGGAGTTTTAAATACAATGCATACGTTTTAGTTAAATTTGTGAATTCAGGTCTTTTTTCACATACCATGTTGTTATAATATTTAACAATGGTATGTTCGTAGCGGGACGATCACGGTCATACAGGGTATTGGGTAATTAGTGATCACATTTCAAACTGATAGCTCAGAAACCTAAGATTTTATTACAAAGCTTAGTTATTTTCCCGGCCCCAATAAAAAAAGCTGACCCCCGTCATTTAATATACACATAAGTCACTATTTTTTGACGTATCAATCGTTGGTGGTCGTTTCATATTTTGATCTTTGACCGATGTTCGGTGGTAATGGGTCTAGTAAATCAAAATATTACTGGTACCTTTAGATCCTGGTGTCGCGAGGCCTGGGTTGGGCTTATCAAAGATAGGGAACAATTTCGGCTTCTCCCCGGCGATATCTTGATTCTCTTCCGATGCAACCACAGGGATTTCTGAAAATAATTAAAATGGTGTTAATGAACACCAAATACACGACAGCATATTATTAAGAATATAAAATAAAAAAGGTATACATAATTATTTTTAGTTACATATCTGGGAACGCGGATTGTTAAAACATTTATAAAATTTATTTTATAATATTAATGATATTTAGCTAGCTTGTATTAAGTTATTGTCAAAGAGATTATGTTAAGGTTTAACTATATTTTATATATTTTTCTACATATTGTCTGAATGGTTCTGTCTATATTAAAGTACGAATTCAATATTCAGTGAAATTTTCTTTAGGTGCTTTGAGCACATTTTGGGTAAACAAAAATCATAGAGCTCGCGTCATCATCACCGCAGTCTTCCCATGAGCTATATGTATATTGTGTATCACACTAATATTATAAAGGCGAAAGTTTGTGTGTGTGTATGTTTGTTACTTTTTCACGCAAAAACTACCGAACGGATTTTGATAAAACTTTGTAGTAATATAGCTTATTTATCCGAATAACACATAGGCTATAATTTATAAAGATTAACGCGGGTAATACCCTGGGGCACAGCTAGTTTGTCCATATATACATACAAGTGTATATCTCAATATGAAGAGTTAACTATTATTTTGTAGGTTATTTAAATTAGAAATGTAAAAAATAGTTTTCACTTTTTTCGGTTATCCTCAAAGACTGCCCCCCGTTTTATATACAGTTTTTTTAAATCTGGAAATGTTTTTTTTTTTACAGAAAATCAAGATCACACTGTAACAAAAGGACGGGATATAATAAAACAATTGCTCAGCGTACACAGAGATATTCTTTTTATGAAAACCAGCAAAAATTAGCCCACTTATTATTTCCTGATATATCTCTTGATTGATTGCGCCAAATTTTTATTTTATAGCATTGTCGGCAACGGATAGAGTAAATGTAATCTCAAAAATGGGAAATCTTAAATGCAGTCGTCGGGCGGGTCTCGAACCAGCACCAGGTGAAGGTACCACGATAATGCGCCTTCGCACAAGGCCATCATTGTGAACGAATTTTTGACCAAACACTCAACAAATACCATCTAGCAACCACCATATTCACCAGATATGGCTCCAGCTGACTTCTTTCTTTTTCCTAAACTCAAATTACCACTTCGATGGTACCCGTTTTCAATCGGTAGAAGACACAAAGGAGAATTCGCGGCGAGAACTGAACTCAATTCCAAAAGCAGCGTTTAAAAAATGTTTTGATGTATGGATTATTCGTTGGCGTAAGTGTATCGTTTCTGAAGGAGCATACTTTGAAGGTGATAAAATAAATTTGGATGAAAAACAAACATTTTGTATATTATTGATCTTTCGAACCAGGCGAGGGTAGGCGCTCTGCGTTAAGCTACGAACTTAACAATACCAACTTATGGATACACACTGGCCGATCAATTTAGGATTTCCTTGCGGGGCGCTCTTGCCATACCTACTATTGGAATCAAATATAACAGGTCACTTATTTAGTCCAGTCATTAGAAATTTACCAGCAGGCGGAACACGACGATGAGGAGGAAGATGATTAAAGGTATAAATTCTAGTTTTTGTACCCTTTATTTATTTTTTTTACTTTTAATAAAAATAAATGTATTAAATGATATTTTTTAATAAAAAGATTAATTCATAATTCATTTGCTCTCTTTTTTTGTCTTGTAAAAAGTTATTAGTATTAATTAGGTTAAAATTCAAATATAATTCCTATATTTTCATTAACAATTTTGCAATTACATGGGCAGGTAAGTGTTGTTAAATAAATTAATACTGTATAAAAAGTGGATAGGTTAGGAAAAATAATATGAAATATAATAGTTAATAAAAATTTACAAATATTTTAAATCATTGATTTATCGATAGTTCATCAACTATATATGGCGCGTTTTCGACCGGAGGCACCGGTTGACCAGAAGTGATGCTGTGACCGCGCGCTCTCCGCCTTCTATACCGAAAACGGCTCACCGTATTAATAAAAAATCTACAATATTGGTAGTAAATACAGATAGCAAAAAACCCATAGGAAATTAGATATTTACAAAAAAGCTCAAAAAACCTTTATTTTTGTGACCTTTAGCCTTGAAATTTAATAGTTGCGTACACTCTACCATATGTAGGTTTTGAGACAACTTTTAGGGTGTCAATATACAAGTATTTACAGACTTACAGCTGGGTATCTCAAATTCCGAGATTCTTACCTAATTTATGCTGAAATGACTGGACTATATATACCAGATCCTAAATACCAGATCCTAAATACGTTACCAGAGCATGTAGTTAATAGATATGTAACAAACCAACCCTATGAAAGCATTTATAAAAAATACTTAATAGAAAATGTACAAGATATTTTAGACCAACCGTAAACAGACCAGGTTGTCCTGGTGTGTTTTTACACTTTGTGTGTACTTAAATGAAAAATGTAGTGCTGTGTTTTATTATACTTAGTTAAGTACTTTATATTATAATACTTTATATATTTAAGTTAAGAATATCTCAGCACCTAATTTTAAGTGAACTCCCCCTCGCAAAAAAAAACACTGTACTTTATGCCGTCTTAGATTACTAATATACCCTCAGTAATTTATTGATACATAACTAAAAAAAAAAACTTTGGACCCCTAAAATTGATCCTCGGAGCTATTGCTGCTGGCTTCTCTAGTGGCCAACCACTTGTTTTATGAGGCTCCAGTCTCGTTATATCATTCTGTCTCCCGCTTTGCTCTGGAGGGAAGTTGAACAGTTTATTTTTTAACTCTTCGATTCTTTCTGATTAAATGCGTTGCGGGGTCCGAGACAGTTAACATAATCATGGGATTATGTTAACTATGACGCGTCTATGCGTTTACATACATTTTTCGTATACCAACCGTCAGTGCGCGACCACGCGTCTGAGAGTCTATTATTATCTTTTTATATATAGTAGAACTGGGCTGAACCTATAGATGCGTCGAGGGACACACGGCTCAAGTACTTAGGACGCGATATTGAGTTATGGGCACACTGTACCATAAGAAACTAGACTCGTTTGGAGTAGATGAACCAAAGAAACCGACATAGCCGTAAGAATTGCCAAGCTGAGTGGCAATGGGCAGGGCACATAGCTCGTAGAGACCACGGCCGCTGGGGCAAAAAGGTTCTCGATTAGCGTCCACGAACCGGAAGACGCAGCGTGGGCAGGCCCCCTACAAGATGGACCGATGATCTTGTGCGGGTCTCTGGAAATAGCTGGATGCGGATGGCGCAAGATCGGCAATTGTGGAAATCTTTAGGGGAGGCCTTTGTCCAGCATTGATAATGATGCCAGGTGGGCAGCAAATGTGTTAAAGCGACTTCTCGGGACATGCCTGAGCCTCACCGCTCAGTTTCATTTCATTGGGTGCCTGGACTTTGTTTTGTGATTGCGTCATGTTGTCTGTTGCACGTGTATACAAGAGGAAAGATATAGCCAAGTTTTTTCTGATATAGTTTCACAAGAAATGCTAATTGACTATAATTATGCAAATAACCATTCGGAGCTTTGTTTTGTTTTATCAATAGGCTCTTAAAACTTTATAGCTATTATTAGATAACATTATGTAAGGGACGCCATAACGAAAACTGATGATATTCCTGCTTAGTAAATAGAAGATCTTCAAATCGGGCGATGCAGTATGCAACTACTTACTTACTTATCGTGTGGGCAGTGGTTACCGTAGTGTCAGAGTTGTTCAAGCCACCCATTAGCCCTCTGAGATGGCTAATGGCTACAACTAGGACCGACAGCTTAACGTGCCCTCCGAAGCACAGAGACGCTCAGAAATCAAACCACTTTGGCGGTCCCCCAAATCAAATCAAATCTTTATTTGCTCAAATATGGTACATAAGGTCTTAATGAAAAGGTTATAATCCAACATATTCTGACCTGAGGTCGTGCAAATATACGAGTACATATATGTAGTTTAGGAACCCATCTATGGACTGACCGCGAGCCTAGTGGCTTGACCTCGCAAAACGGACCGGTGAGAGCATCTAGCAACTAGCTGTTTATGCTGATGACATTTTATTAATTATTATCTTGCTAGTCCAGGACAGAAATCTGTACACCCAACTATGGACAGACTGCGTTTAAAATAACGCTTTTAATTCGATAAGCTGGTTCTGTCCAGATCATCATTATCATCATCTCGGCCAAAATGCGTCCACAGCTGGATAAAACCCCTGCCCAAAATGGGGAATATGCCCTAGTCACCACGCTTGGCAGATGGGTTGGTGATCGCAGTTTGGTGATGATAGTTGAAAACGCTGCTGCCCGTTCTCTGGTATGTAATCTCTCAGACGATTTCTACGTCCCCACGGGATGAGATGGGGTGATGTTATTCTTCGTTGTATACTAAATAATAATAATAAAATTCATTTATTCACAAATTTTTATATACAATTTCCTATGAAGTACCTGACTTCTGAGCTAGGTAAGGACCTGTATTACAGAAGTCACTGCCCTCTCCCAGTTTCGTTCGTTTACAAATTGTGAATAAGAAAATTGTGTGTGTGTGTGTGTATGTGTGTGTATATATGTGTGTGTGTGTGTGTGTGTGTGTGTGTGTGTGTGTGTGTGTGTGTGTGTGGGTTGTAGGGAATATTAGTTTGTGAGTAAGCGTTTCAGTTTGGTCGTAATCTAATTCAAGTAGTCTATTAATTATTAATCTATTAAATATTATTTTATCTTCGTTAGGATGTTTGTTGCACATCTTTACTGTTATATAAATCTGGTGTTAATAGTTAATTATTGTTTCATCACAATAAACTAACCGTGAACACGCTACGCGTAATACGACACATATGGGTCCAGTAACGCGTTGCTGGCCTCTCTCCCATACCTTAACGTAGATACATGGATAAACCCTTTGGTGTACACCAATAAGAATAACTGGCCTGTTAGTCTAGAGGTTAGTGACTGTGACAAATAAGCCAGAGGTCATGATTACGTTCCCCATCCGCATCAGCTACTGCTAGCTTTGACGGGCCGGTTGGCCTATACTCGCCTTTCGCACCGCAGGTCGTGGGTTCGATTCCCACCCAGGGCAGATACACAACATGTCTGTCTGTCCTGAGTCCGGGTGTAATTATCTATATAAGTGTGTACAGTTACAAAACAAATGTAGTAGATATAATGTAATACATATATCAGTTATCTGGTTTCCATAGTAAAAGCTCTGCTTAGTTTGGGATCAGATGGCCGTGTGTGAATAATGTCCCGGGATATTATTATTATATATAGATCTTTGAGCGAGGTCGTCGTCCAGGACGTCTTCTTGCAAGTGCATATTTTTTACAGGCGGGAGGATGGTGCAAGCACTTCCTGGCTTAATTAAATTGACAATTAGCGGAATAGTAGTATTTGATTCTACCACTAGGTCATTGCGTTCCAACTGAGAATACAGTCAAGTCGAACTCAGTTTATTTATTTATAACTTTATGCACATCAAATGGTGCAAAGGCGGACTTAATGCCCTAGGCATTTTCTGCCAGTCAACCTTAGGGTGGTGCAGAGATAGCATGTTAGGTGCACGGATGATAAAATTATCAAAATGTAATAAAGTAGAGGCTATACTAAGCGACTTCTAAAGTAGTAAGAACTGGACAACACGATATTATACTATACAATACTATATTATACTATATAATACTATATACTATACTATATGATACTATACTATAAAATCCGATTATGAAACATATATTTATTTATAACTGGCGGGTTTCTGCTAACAATTGCGAAGTAAATACTCACGAACGTTTCTTTTAAATGAGATGCGACTCTTGGTCATCCTGATTTCGAGAGGTAGTGCATTCCACTGAAGAATTGACTGTATAAAGAAAGTAGAGTGAAGGAAATCAGAGCGGTGAGATGGACATTGGAGGAGACGATTGTGTGAAGAGCGAAGATTTTTAGTATGGTTAGTAAAGAGATATTGAAAGTGGTGAGATAAGTAATATGGAGAAGAAGGAGAGTCAAGAATAGAATATAAGGTGGTAAGTGCTCGTAATGATCGTCGTTCGCGGATCGGTAACCATTGCAGTTGGGATCGATGGGAAGAGGCGTGGTCATACTTACGAAGATTGATATAATAATTAACCGAATGCAGTTATTCAGAAGTCTATCGAGTTTCATAGTGTTTAACATATTTACACAATATGCAATAAGACAATGTGTGTACTAGGTTATTAAATTATTAACATGTATTATTTTAGACCTTCGTCCGCACAAAAAGCTAAACAATAGGACTATTCTCACATTATAACTATTATAATATAAATAATAAGAATTTATTATTGTAATTCATATCTGTAAGATATAATTATTTTTCAGATTTAAGGTCAAATTTAGACGACGTTATGCATGGAAGAGGTCGTAAGTTAATTTTATGGTATCTGTAGATCTATTATGGACTGTGACGCATTCAGCGCTTTTAACGCCAGGAGAGGAGGTTACCATTACGGTATTGTTTCTTCATGCGTCGCAGTAATAAACACTTGTTTTATGCATTTTTCTTTTACTTTTTATCCCAGTACATTATTCATACAACGCCATCTGATCCTAAACTAAGCAGAGCTTGTACTATGAAAACCAGATAATACATATAATACTATTTTTCTCTTGGAAATGCAAACTTATATAGATAACTAGCAGTGCCCCGCGGTTTTACCCGAGTTAAATTTTATAAATTATAGCCTATAAGTAAATCCAGGGTGTCAGTTAACTCCATACCAAATTTTATTACAATCGCGCCAGCCGTTTAGACGTGAAGAAGTAACAAACATACACACTCACACAGTCACACACTCTCAAACTTCCGCCTTTATAATATTAGTGTGATTACACCCAGACTCAGGACAAACAGACATGTTCATGCACATAAATATCTGTCCTGATAATAAAAGTAATACAAAACAGTATATATATATATATATATATATATATATTATATATACTGTTTTGTATTACTTTTATTATCAGGACAGACCTTCTAAACGGCTGGCGCGATTGTAATTAAATTTGGTATTGAGTTAACTGACACCCTGGATTTACTTATAGGCTATAATTTATATATATATTATATATATATATATATATTATATATACTGTTTTGTATTACTTTTATTATCAGGACAGACCTTCTAAACGGCTGGCGCGATTGTAATAAAATTTGGTATGGAGTTAACTGACACCCTGGATTTACTTATAGGCTATAATTTATATATATATTATATATATATATATATATATATATATATATATATATATATATATATATATATATATATATATATATATATATATATATATATATATATATATATATATATATATATATATATATATATATATATAATAATATATATACTGTTTTGTATTACATATTTTTGCAATAAAGTTTATTTCTTGTTAATAGTCTTTTGAGTCCATTGTGGTATCGTAGTCAAAGTCACTTAGTCTAATATATAGATACAAACAAGAAAATTAGCTTATTTTAATGTAATTGGCGGCCTTATCACTAAAAGCTCTCTTCCAGGCAACCGTTTTACGTTGAATAGACCAGAATTGAAAGAATCTGATGAAGGCAGCAGGTGTACTAATTGCAATTAAAAAGTTATGAATCTAATTAATCTAATACTATGTACATATACTTATGTAATAAGATACATATACAAATAAATACGTAGTATATATAGGTACAAATTTATACATATATGCATGTAAGTATATTATTTCACAAACGGAAGAATTTTCAGCTCGATAGTGGGTACCTTATTATTGTAGTTTTATACTGATATACATTTGGAAAGTTTCAAAATTGTTAAGTCAAAATAGACTTCAACGATTTACAAATGAAATCGGAATCAAAAAGCGACTTGTAAAGGTCCGAACTCACCATTAACAACAGGAATAGCAGTTTCAGTAGAAGCCAGAACAGCTTCGGCGTTGATGTTGTTAGACTCCGCCATCTTGAGAATTTGTTCGTCCAGCATTTTGAGTTCACGCTCTATTTCGTCCAGGTCTGGTAATTCCTCTTGAGCTGGATTAAGAGAATAAGGAGGTTATAACATAATCCTTGTGGTAAACATCACGCTGTGTGGTGACGGCGGTGAACATCCCATTATCATCACCTCCATGGTTGGCAAATGCTTGCTTTTCACGCCAGAGGTCGTGAGTTCGATTCTCATCCAGGACAGATATTTGTGTCCATGAACATGTCTGTTTGTCCTGAATCTGGGTGTAATTATCTATATCAGTATGTATTTACGAAAGAAAAGTAGTTTTGGTAATATATCAGTTATTTGGTTTCCATAGTACAGGCTCCGCTTAGTTTGGCATCAGATGGCCGTGTGTAAATAACGTCCCAGGATATATATTTCATGACGAGGGGGCCTAGAATTCGACCCTAGTGAAAATTAACCGCAGGACTGGCAGCAGCTTCTTTCAAAGTATCTTACTTCGATCAACCCGTCTCCCAAGCGTGGCGATTATGGCATATTCTCCCAAGATGAATTTTGGAGGGAATTTTTGTCCATCAGTGGACTGATGATGAACATAATCTACCTACGTGGTTAAACGGTCGGTGCCAGAAAAACTGATACCAGAGATCTGTTCTACTGAAAAATCGTTGTCAAAACTCTTAAATAAATATCTGTTCTCGTATCAATGTAATAAAGTTATGTGTATACGTCTAAGTTTCTTTTGTTATGACCATTGCAAGATCATCGTTTTCGCTTACTTCGATGTACACGTACGATCGGATTGCAGGTGCCGAGTGAAACAGGCATGGTAGTTTGGATTGGATTTAAATCTATAAAATACTAGCTGCCCGGTACGTGCTTCGCTACGTATAATGCATAGTAATAAAAAAAATATTATTATGTTAAAGTCAATGTTCTTGATTTTACACTTTTTCAAGACTTTTTTTAAATTTTCTCTTTGTACAAACCTTCCCTGGACTTCCACGAATAATTAAAGACCAAAATTAGCCAAATCGGTAAGAGCGTTGTTGAGTTATAACATTACAACGAAAAGTGCATTGATTTTTATATATATAGATTAAAAATTACTTCCAATTGTAATTTCAAGCCGCAGTGCATACCTTCAAATAATTTATTGACCTCTATAGATAAAGTTCTTAACCTCATCCCGTACAAGGTATTTGCTGGCCGAGTATTTTGGATAAAGTGGCAGTTACTGAGAAACACAACAGGTCTCGTTTATTTTGCTGTGTATCGTAAATGGGTGCCAACTGCAGCAATAACTACTGCAAGAATTAATAAGCAGTTTAAGAACAATAATTGCACTATATATCACTTGAATTCTGCAAGATACGTAAGAATGGTTAGACTTTACGGTTGGTCGCTTCGACGTACAGTACTACATTTCTCGTGCCGTCGCATTAAAAGTACATAGAGAAGAGACAGATTTTTTGTTTTTGTAATATATATAACCTTTAGTTTCTTGTCAAAAAATCTTTTAAAAAGAGTACACATTAATCTTAAACAATAATGTGATGGTTAATAGTGTGTTTATTTGTTTTTCATAATCTTATAGTGATTAGTCAAATTATGACGGTCACCGTAGCCTAGTTGGTAGTGCTCCTGCCTACGAAGCTGGTGGTCCTGGGTTCGAATCCCGGTAAGTGCAAATATTTGTGTGATGAGCACGAATATTTGTTTCTGAGTCATGGATATTTTCTATGTATTTAAGTATTTATCTATCTATATAAGTATGTATATCGTCGCCTGGTACCCATAGTACAAGCTTTGCTTAGTTTGGGGCTAGGATGATCTGTGTGACATTGTCCCTATATATAAATTAAAAAAAAAAAAATGTGAGCAACTAGTTTTAACCGTAACCTAACTAACATTCCCTTCGTATTTATTGGCTTTTATTTAGAAACATCAGCTTTGAAGAATATCGAAAGATTTCAATACAAATCTTTAGTAAAAATATACTAGGTTTAAAGCAACTGCGAGTATAAATATCCAAATGTATCAGCCGGTCAGCTGGCTGCACAAAAAACGGAGGGTTCTGTTTAAAGTACCCTATTTAAAATAAAACGGGTTTGTGATCTCGACCCCTGACAACAAGGGTGGGCCTTTTACCTGACTTCTTATTTAATAGTCACATAACCGACAAAGTCGTTAAACTTCAATAAAATTTAGAGCTGTAACTTTTGACCGGGAACATAGGCAAGAACAGTCTTGAATAAACTCTCCTACAAATTAAAAAAAAAACTAAATCATAATCTGTCCTCTTGTGTCGCAGCTACCATGCCACTGACAAACATACACACATACATGGTCTTAAAACTAGTAACAGCTAGTAGCACCAAATACATGCCTTATACTTGGGGAAGTGTCAGTGGACGATACATTCTGTTACCGTCTAAATAAATAAAATAAAAAAGGTTTTTATTCACGTAGACTTGAAAAACCGGCCAAGTGCGAGTCGGACTCGCCCATGACGGGTTCCGAAGCAGCAATTATTTCAGTTGATTATACGAAAGGAAAACGACCACCGAAAATTTTCGGTGGTAGTTTGGATGGTAATGTACATCATATATTTTTTTTAGTTTTATCATTTTCTTATTTTAGAAGTTACAGGGAGGGACACTCATTTTACCACTTTGGAAGTGGCTCTCGCGCAAACTATTCAGTTTAGAAAAAAATGATATTAGAAACCTCAACATCTTTTTTTAATACCTATCCATAGATACACCACATGTATGGGTACGATGAAAAAAATATGTGAGTTACAGTTCTATGTAATGGGAACCCCCAAAATCATTGTTCTTTTTCTATTTTTGTGTAAAACTCTTAATACGGTTCAGATAATAAATCTACTTACCAAGTTTCAACAGTACAGCTCTTATAGTTTCGGAAAAAGTGGCTGTGACATACGGACAGACAGACATGACGAATCTATAAGGGTTCCGTTTTTTGCCTTTTGGCTAGGGAACCCTAAAAAAATTTAATCAAAATCTGACCTCTTGTTTTGCAGCTACCATGCCACTGAGAAACATAAACACATAAATAGTCTTAAAACTAGTAACAGTACTCTTTTTCACCAATTACATGGCATGTATTTGGTGAGGTGTCACTGGACGAAACATTCTGTTCCCTCTTCGTCTAAATTATACGATGCTTCTAGTAAATAAAGATATAATAATAGTAATATAATATAAAATCTTAGGACATTATTCACAAACGGTCATCTGATCCCAAACTAAGCAGAGCTTGTACTATGGAAACCAGATAACTGATATACCACATATACTACTTTTCTTTTGTAAATACCTACTTATATAGATAATTACATGCAGACTTAGGACAAACAGACATGCTCCTTCTCACTAATATCCATCCTGGGTGGGAATATTGTAATCGAACCCACGACCTGCGGCGTGCACAGCAATTATTAACCAACCACGCCACAGCCCGTCAAAATATTTTAATAATCCAATTTTTTCAAATAAAGTACATACTAATTTTGGAACGAAATTCCTTATCGCGCGTTGTGAAAGGGGGCTAGACGGAAAAAAATCTTACGAAAAGTTGTCACGACACTTTTTGTAGCTGTGCGGCGTGCGCATGTTTCTCTGTCTGTCTCTCTCTCTCTTATAGAAAGCTAACCAGATATCTTCATTTCTATTTCGCATTGAACAGTGTGGTGTCGCGACGATTATTTTTGTTGAGTGTATATACAGGTTTTTTGTACATAATAAATAATAAGAAATAACTTCGTTCCATCCGGGTGTCCCTTGACACCTCTCAAGTTTTTTTTCTTCCTATTAGTTACCCGTGCGAAGCCGAACGTGTCTCTAGTTATACCTGTAATTAGCAGAGTAATAAAAAAATGTATAGACTTACAAGACTCCCTACCTTCCTCCACCAAGATATAGCCACCTTCCACAGGCAGGAACTGCCCCGTCTGAGCTGTCTTTGGTAATTCCCCATGGCTCTCCTTATGGCCGGCTGGTTCAGCCATGACAACATCATGCATCATGGGCAGAGGTGACGGGGCCAGGGGCGCCACTCCTGAGGATTAACATATATTTAATAACATTTTTTATTACTTAGGACTTTTTTTAAACCGCTGGTAAATAGTCAGATAAAGATAAAGATTTCATTATTGCTAAAACTGTGTACATGGTTGAAGATGGTATACAATTTTGAATATCAACAGTTACCCGTATGGGGCGTGCAACAGTACCTAAGGCTTATGAATGAAACATAATAGTACATAACAATTCTTATTCTTATAATATACCTATATTTGTGGAATTATTTATTAAAATTTATAGAAAAAGGACTACTTTTTGGCAAAATACTCATTGAGATCGTAAAACACATTGGAAATAAGAACATGACTAGTAGTACAAATTAACTATATATTAATTCTAGGTACTAGATCATGATATATATCTGATCATATAAAATTATAGTTTAATTTATGATAGTAATAGTTTAATCCTTTTATGTATCTGTTTAAGTAAACTACTATGTATAAATGTACCTGTGACGCAGCGGCTAAGACAGTCGCCTCGCAGCTTCGTGTCCCGGGTTCGATACCCACGTCGGACAACTATGACCCATAAATAGTTGTTCGGAGTTCGGATCTAATTTGTGTCCGTCTATTATGTTTGTAAAGTACCCCGCGACACAGGGATTAGATTACCTAGGCGTTGACTTAAAAAAAATGTACCTGTAACTTGGTAATGATAACATGTATTTATTTCATTTACCAAATTTATAATTCAGGCCTTTTCTTAAAGGCGACACGTACACTAAAGAAATGAATCCCTGTATCACTGGGGACTTTACCAAAATGCAATTCACGGACATAGCACACCCAGACTTAAAACAACAATTCATACAATGTTACACAAATAGTTGTCATATGCGGGACCGGAACCCGAAACACGAGGGCGCCGAGTTAGTAGCGAGGTGACTACTTTAACCACTGCGCCACACGCAAACATTGACCTTTTTTCCTAATGTAGGCAGTAGTTTAACCTTGTGTCAGAGTTGTTCCATCCTCCCAATAGGCTTCTGACATTTTTTTTTTTATAAATAAATTTATTCAAGAAAAAATGTGTACAAAATTGATATCTATTTATATTAAAAATAAATAATACTAAGCTATAGACAGTTTGTGCCTGTACCAGGTTAAACCTGTACCACAGGCGTTCTAACGGCTTAAAAAGTATACTTATCCATATTAAAAATTTAAACAATATTTAATTATACAAATTCAAAAATCTAAGATATCATGTTTAAAAATTAACTTATTTTAGAATACTAAATAACCTCAGTCTCATCATATGTCAACTTTTGTAAAAACTGACTATTCTTTTACAATTTATATAGTTAAGGTTATATATAGATAGTGACTTATTTATTTTATTGTAAAGATATGGCCCGAGAAAAGGATAAAACCTGTTTGTATAAATTAACTAAGGCTGAGATCTATAGAGCGTACTTAGACTTTGCTCAAACTTTACTTACGTAAAACTTTGCTAAATGTATGCTAAGCTTATACTTTGATTTGGTATTTATAGACTTTTTGAAGTTAAGATTATGCTTAGCATAAGCTAAGACAGACAAAGTCAAGACACCAATTCTAATTTCGTTACATGCATTAACTTCTGTCTAAGTAAAGTCTGAGCAAGGTCTAAGTACGCTCTATAGATCTCAGCCTTAGACTCTGATGCACTAGTGCAGATAATATCTTTCCTTCTTTTGGTGTTAGTAATGCTTGTAAGTTAGTGTTGAGTGTTGTTTTAAAATAGCATGTTTAATAAAGAGTAGTTTAATAAAACATTGGTCAACCAATGTTTCCTTATGATGTGGAATTCAATAGACAAAAAGTAAACTCAACAAATGTTACAAAATTCCTCGGTATTTTAATTGATAATAAACTAACTTGGAAACCGCATTCTGAGGAAGTATGTAAGAAGTTAAGTAAGTCAGCATACGTACTATATAACTTATCAAAAAAAATAAACACTCGCACTGTGCTGGCAGCATACCATGGTATAGTTGTGTCAGTTTTGAGATTTGGAGTTATTTTCTGGGGTAACTGTACTGAGAGGGAGAGGATTTTTAAAGCTCAAAAACGTTGCATAAGATCAATGACTGGTCTTAATAATACCGACAGCTGTGAACCTGTGTTCAAGTCTCTAAAATTACTCACCTTTCCATCTTTGTATATACTTGAAGTTGCAATATTTGTTAGAACTAATAGACACCTATTTATCCTAAGGGAAGATATACGAACACGGCCAGGATCTGTTAGATCACAATATAAAAATCTAATGTACACAGGTAGGCACAAAACAGCATTATTGAGAAAAAGTATTTTGTCAATGGGGCCCGTCATATATAATAAAATTCCCCATACTATTAAAGATCAGTCATCAAGTATATTTAAGGAGAGGCTAACATCATTATTAATAAATAAATGCTATTATTCAGTACATGATTTTTTGACTGATAGGAGTTTATAATGTTGTATTAGGTAATCTATTAATTTTGGTGCAAATTTAATTATTTATTTTGTTTATTACTATTTTTAGAATAAGATTATTGTTTTATTTATTGTATTCATGCATGAATGATATTTGTTCCATCCATCCACTGTACTTTGTTTATATACTTTAGTTTTTTTGTTCAACTGAGTGGATCTATAAAATTATATACCTACTTATTACCTTTGCATGCCGTAAGGTAGAATGCGGAAGAGCTATTTGTTAAAATGTGAACACCTTATTTTGTACCCACATTCTTTGCAAAATAAATGATTTCTGATTTCTGATTTCTGATTTCCTAAGGGCTAAAACTGACAAGTTCACGCGCCGTGAAAAGTCAATCACACAAAGAAATCATGCTTATTACAAAAAGATTTTTCCTGGGTGGGGAGCGAACCCATATCCTCTGGCTTAGCAGTTAGAGTAGTGACACTACCACATTTTTTTTCTGGTGTGGAAAATCCCATATGGATGTCGCCGGGGGTCGCGGAAACGTAGAGATCCTACCACCTTTATTTTTCTTTTTTTTGCCGGGGTGGAAAATCCGGCATGGATGTCCTCCGCCTTGGGGGAGGCGGAGGGGACTGTCAGACTCCTACTGACTAAAAACCACCCCGGTGTTCCATCTCACACCTGCGCCGGTGGTCGCGGGAACGTACGATACTTCCGCAACCCCCGGCTAAGAGATCCTACCACCTAGACCAACTACATTCTAATTATTATTTCTTACCTTGAGGTAAAACTTGTCTATGCCCTCCAAGTTCCACAATCACAGCCTCAGAATCCAGAGGCAGTGTATCCACTGTTACGGGCACTGCAGTCACAGGTTGGAATATCTGGTTGGTCTCTTCTATCACCGTGCTGTTGAAGCAAGGCAACTCTTGTTCTGGGTGAATGAAGGATAGCTCCGCTTCAGGGACATCTTCTTCTGTCCATTGGCTGAGAAGAGCGTCAATGGTTTGCTTTTCTTTGTCAAAGGGGTCGGCTTTATCTGTGTTAAGTTGGTTAGTTAAATTGGTAATATAGCATAGTATATGCTTGCTAAGTATATGTGACCTCCAGGCCGAATTTCGACCACGGCGGCCACTTTCAATGGAGACTAGCCAAGTGCGCAGGACATATTATAGTGCACAAGTGTGTGCGCAAACACAGGGGCACTTTCTATTCCATCACTCTCATGATCCGATGGGACGGCAATCGACACGACCGGAAAGAGGTCAGGCACAGGACCGACGGCTTTATGTGCTCTCCGAGGCACGGGGGTATAATACTCCACAGCGGCCAGTCTTAATGGAGACTAGCCTAATGCGCAGGACATACATATGTATTATAGTGCACAAGAGTGTGCGCAAACACAGGGGCACTTTCAATTCCATCACTCTATGATCCGATAGGAGCCTAGCAACACGACCGAAAAGAGGACAGGCACAGGACCGACGGCTTTCCATGCTATCCGAGGCACGGGGATGTAGTACCGCCAACTCCCAGACTTCAGGCTGATACTCAGAAATTTCTTTTCATTGAAAAATCCAAAATCCCTTTTTGGTCCCACCCGGGATTTGAACCCAGGAGCTCATTAACTACTGTTGAATAAGCAACTGCTGGACTAACGAGGCACATAACCGCAGGGATCATGCCCCCTTTTCTTTGCATTACCAAATTAATACATTGTAATATCATGAATTACCAACGCGCTCGTATAAAAATATGTCGAATTTCTTTTATAGATTTTCAACTTTATTACAAAAACATAAGGTTCACATTCAGTTGGGGAAATTTTACAGATTGGGGTAGCTTGATGTGGCCTGGCGTCTTTACGTTAGTAGCATTGTCGACTAGTATAAAAACCATATGCTAATAATAATAAATAAACTATGTAGAAACGTAAGATTATTATGACTCTTTATTGTCTATTGTGAGTATAAAATCTATTGTTTCATTGTATATATTTGCTTTTCTTGCATGGTAACAGCTTTATGAATGTTTATTTCTAATTTTTTGGTTTTGAACTTTATTACAAACTAATAGAGTTCAAAATATAGTGGGAACTATATCCCCACTGCCCGGGAATGGGTTAAGATCTTAATCGTTATGCTTAACATCTCCGATCACCTACCGACCAGTGAGAGTACCTGTCTTCTGCGCCTCTTATATTTAATTAATACTAGCTATGCTCCGCGGTTTCACTCGCGTTAAAGTAGTTTTGGCGTAAAAGAGCAACAAACATACATACATACATCTATACTCACAAACTTTCGCATTTATAATATTAGAAGGATGTGTACCTCTAGCGGTTTTGGCAGTGCACGCCGGAATAGCTCGCAGATGTTAGATTTTTTCCTACTAGTAAGTATGAAAACATCTGACAGACAGTAGTCATATTTTGGACAATTCACACAATATCTTTATAAATTGTAGCCTATGTGTTATTCTGATATATAAACTATATTATTGTACAGTTTCATTAAAGTCCATTCTGTAGGTTTTACGTGAAAGAGTAACAAACATCCATCCATCCATACTTACAAACTTTCGCATTTATAATAATAGTAGGATAAATAACTTACCATTTCCAAGTTCTTGTGACGAATTCTGGCTCACTGACGTGTCCGTCTTACTGGCATTAGAGACCACACTACTGTTCATTGCAGAAATATTCATCCCCGCCTTATTGTATCTAATTACTTTGTGCTTATGATACTTAGGCTTCCGTATCCTATGCTTCACCCCCATGTTTATCTGTCCAGGTTTCCGCTTACGTCTCTGCGAGTGGGACGTCCTCATGCGCCTATGTGTGGTACTAGCTTCGATAGCACTGGAAATCTTTGCAGTCACACTCGTATTCATCTCAGGGTTACTTTTACCGTAAAACGATTTAGTGGACAAAATCTCTTTAAGTCTGTCACTGTTGAAAAGAGATAAGCGAGCCTTTGGTTGATTCTCCAAGCGAGGGTATTTGGAATTAGGTCCATTGTCTGACAAACTGTCGTTGCGTAGTCGCTTATGGCATTTCTCACTATCCGAAGCAGATTCGGGACTCTCTTCTATCTCAATCATAGAACGACGGTTATGTATTTTAGGTGGAGAAGCTGCTTCGGTTGTATTTTGAGGAGTTTTCATCATCTGCGTCGGCGACATTATGGAACTCATGTCCATTTTAGTCAAACATACAACGGCAGTTTTCAATGGGGAATTATTTTTCTTTTGCTCAACTAATACCCCTTTGAAGCTTTGGAGTTTAGGCGTCATTTTGTGCCTCCTACTTGATCTTCGGAGAACTTTAGTTGGAGTGTTCTCTTTGGAGTCTGTACCAGAGTCAGTGTCAAAGTTGAGGTCTTTTAAGGAGCTACTGCAGCTCTCGGTGTCAGCGATGAGACTGGCCAAGCTTTTACGGGCACGGCTTGAGGTAGATGAAGTTGTATGAACGCTGGTACAGGAATGAGTTGATGAGGGTGTAGCAGGGTGGTTGTTGAAATGTGGAGTAGCTGGTGTAGACATTGAGCCTGTACATTTAGCATCCGGACAATATCTGGTCTGATACTTTTTCAACGTAAATGGAGACTTGATGAAGTTCTTCCAGTCATTGTTCTCCTTGAGAAGTTTACGTGTCTGGCATCGAGTTTCATCTGTGAAGAAACATTTTTTTGTTTTTAAAATATTGTGAAATAACAATGGACAACTTATGTAAATGGTTGTAATTAATATTATTTACGTCCTGAAATTTAAATACAATGCTTGTTTGTGACGTATGCTAATGCAGTCAGGTTACATCGGACCAGAATTATAATTTTGAATATAATTAGCTAGTTTCTATTTTATAATTAGGTAAGTAATACATGAAAACGCAAAAGTTATTAGGTATTTAGGTTATATGGTAGGTATGCCTAACAGAATTAGTAATAACTTTTTAAGTTTCGTTCAGCTGACGCATTTTGTATGGAGGTCCGAAAGTTATTTTCATACAAACTTGTATTCTTTAATCTGGTCAGTATTAAGAGAAAAATGTTCTTCCCCAATTTTCTCGTTTAACATTACTTATAAATAGTGGGGGAAACTTAAAGAGTGCTCTCTATCCATGAACAGGGGGGCTACCGCCTATTTCGCCAGTTATCGTGATCGTGATTGGCGTTCAAATAGATGAAGGTCCAAAATTACTAAATCATTCGTTCAATCAGCTTCCATCAGCATTTATGACATCTCGTCATAAATTGTCCGAAATTGATACCTATAGCACGCCAGATCAAATTAAAAAAAAATCCTCATACTTGTTGCATCAGCTGATTACAGTTCTTGTAAGAGATGTTAACTTTAGTAAAAAAAACTAGCTTAATTACCCATAAGGTAACCCACGTAACAGGGATTATATGATTTAAATCATTTGATGCAATTAAAATGAAGTGATTAAAAAAAAACCGATGATTTAAATCAGTACTTTTATAAAATACCAAATGGTTCTATGTTCATTTGTTAATGTTGTCTTTTAAATTTAATTATTATTTTTTGTTAATTATTCCAAAATGGAAGTGATTTTTTAATTATCTTTAGAAGAATAAATAATATGATTTTCGTAAATGTCATTTTTTATAAATTTAATTCAATATATTCGTGAAATTGGTAAATAAATTCCTTATTTACCAATTTCACGAACTAAATTCCTTTTTATAAATAAAATAATGACATAATAAAAGAATGAACAGGTTAATTTAACAAAAATTATGTTGTTTTATTTAATAATAAAAAAATCTGATTAAATTCATGTAAATCCGATTTAAATCAAATTAATCAGACTTTTTTTTTTTATAAAAATCATGATCTTTATCAACCCTGCCACGTAATTAATTTTATGTTGAATTCGGCTAACAGTTGCGTTATTTTCGGGAGATCATCTTCAGGATGAATCATAATTTCCTTAAGAAATCGAAACTTTTGGTAGATTCCAACAAAATTAATTACGTAATCACATAAATAAATATTGAAGAAACCAAGCAGTTGAGCAGTAGAGCAAAGGACAGTAGAGAGCAAAGTGCATTTCACTCATACTACAAGGTATTTGAAAACTAGTGGCTAAAAGACCATATTACCGATCATAACTTAATTATATATTATTTTACTTAGTGGTTATTGATTTTCGGAAATCATGGTGCTTTGACCACAAGGAATGTTATTTCAAATCCTGCCAGCAATCTTAATCAATTACTTACTCATAGAATAAAATTTAAACTGAACTATAAGTTTAAATTATAAGATTATGTTAATGACCTTCTGGTCGAATTTCAGCCACGGTGGCCAGTCACAATGGAGACTAGCCGACCGCGAAATTATAATGCACAAGTGTGTACGCAACACACGGGGACTATCTATTCTAACACACGGGGATCTGAAGGGACAGAACCCGAAAGCAGTCAGGTACAGGACAGACGAGGCACGAGGGTGTAATAGCGCCAACTCCCATGATTCTTCAGGCTGATACTGAACACAGAGCTATACCATACGCACTAGGCCCAAACCAGGATTTGTACAAAAGTTTAAATCATAAGAATGGAATAGCTGTGCCCTGCAGTTTTACCCACGTTATTTTTTACAAACTGTAGACTATTTGTAAATCCAGGGTGTCGGCTAACTCCTTACAAAATTATTAAAATCGCTCCAGCAGTGTAGCCATGAAGAAGTAATAAACATACACACTCAAAAACCTTCGCCTTTATTATATTAGTGTGATATCCACCAAAATTTAATATTTGTTAAAGGAGATATGAATGCAATCAGGAGTCTGAGATATGCAGGATACAGCATATGGCAGCAGTAAATTTAGACGCACAGGATTTCGAAAACCTATTTCTTGGTAAGGCCCTCTTGCTAAATGCTTTATTTTATAATTAAACTAATTTAAATATTAATTAAGAATGATAACTGAAGGAAATTTCAGTCTCATTTATTATAAATCTCAATGGAAAATGTTTTAATAATTATGACAATAGCAACTTTAGCTCTCTAACTTTATATCTTTCTATCACAAATTCATTATACAAAACATTGATAAATGAATAGCTAAAAAAGGAAATTATCATCATAAGACACTGATCCATGATGTGTTAAATTGTCATCTTTAAAAAGAGTTTAGTGAAGGTGGCAGCAGTAAAGGTGTCAGTTGTTGCAATATGTACATTGAAATGTTGAATTATTAAAGCCAACTTGTGTAGTAAGATGCCCATATTACAAAATTATTGATTATTTAGTTACAAACATGCTTGGGATTGTGTTGTTCTGAGTCAACACACATGATTGTAATTAATCTTAAGTATATTTTATTTAAAAAAAGGATTCCTACTGAGTTTTCTGGCAGTGTTTCTCAGTAGCTCCATCATGCACTGCATGGTAGGGTAAAAAAAAAGATGATACCACATGAATGTAAAATTTTTACAGAATAAATGATTTTTGACTTTGAATTTGTACAGTGGCAAAATAGGGTAATTGTGCAGTACCAAAGGGTGACAGATTACATAAGTTGATAGTTTACCTATTCAAAATGTTGATAATTATACCTGGTAAGCTTATCAAAGTTATTACCAACTGGTGTGATAGATATAAGGAAGAAAGTATACTTAGTATAAGTAAGCCAATATATGAAACAGATATTCTTGCAACCTGACCTAAAACTCTGCTTGTCATGGCTTAATAGATGAGCAGCATAAAGAATGAAGAATTGCACATAATCAATTAGCAATTTCTTGCATATTTCTGTTTTGTTAAAAAGAACAACCCCTGCACTATGGAAACAAATCCTTGTGTGTGTGTTTGTTCTCTGACATGGCTTGATGACTGTTATCTAATAACTTCAACCAGGACCAACAGATTAGCATGCTTAAGCTTAAAGAATCCCTGATTTAACCAATGTGGCAGTCTTAACCTTTCCAATCACTTATAGACCAGTGAGAACAATTAGCTTATGAGCATGGTAATTTCATAGTATTCTTTATTTTGGGAATTCTTTCTCTCTTATCTCTTTTCTGAATTCTAATATACTTAATAATAATAATATATTTATTTTCACCACATCAAATTCATTTAGTAGTAGTTTAAGTATACATAGTGTGCTTAAAAATACAGTATGTAAACATACTGGTACAATAAAAATATGAAAGTACATTATGATGCTAGGTCACATAGATTTGCGTGGTGACTAGCATCTTCGCTAAGTTATTTTTTAAATAACTTGTAATAAAGATGGTAGGCCCAAACTCCCTGAAGAGCACACTGACATCAGTAGCTAATAGTAATTATTGCATTTATTTAATATTAGAAATATATATTGATTTATTAATTATGATGATTATTAAAAGATAGAAGTTAAAATATCAATTAGAAATTAACAAAGCATGCAATTAATGGTAATCATAAGCCTACCAACTCATGAGAATGATATTGTATTCGGTATTTCTAAAAATTATTAAATATAATTTATGGAAATAATATTACTATGTAGCTATTCACAATAGAATAGGGAAACATAATAAATTTAATTCACAATGATTCTATTGTTAGAATCCATGAAATGCACAGACTATAAAAGAGATTGTTGATATGATATTGTCCTTTCAATAAAAGTGGAAAATACACTCTATATCAAAATACATTATGTTTAATTTACCTAATTATATCATTATCTAAAGGAGGTAGACAAGGATTTTTTTATAAGTAATCATATAAAATAAGTATGATGTCAACAGGTAAACAGTTAATGCACAAGGTTAGGTTTAATGTCTTGATATAAACTATAACCTTGGGGCACAATTGTCATTGCCAAATCCTCAATGGCTGAGTTACAGTTTAAGATTTAGAGTAATACAAAATATAATATAGCTAATGAGGCACAAATAATGTTACTAAGTTCAGAAGAGCATGATCTTGTGTGTGAGGATGGAACATACAATATTTCCCATCCAAACTAGGAGCAAATTTATGTTTGTCAAATTAACAGGACATGTATGATAGAATGGAATTACTTTTTGTCATACTAGGTACAGGGCTCGTATTTAAGTTCATCACTGAGTAGGTCTACTGTACTTCGTCGTGGCGTGAGTGCATATACTAATACATTTACCTGAATTTGGATGGATCTTATACACTGACTGCGTACGATCAGACAAGTCTAGGGTCAAACACATTCAAGCAAATAACAAAAGTTGAAATGTAAACAAATCCTCACCCCAAAGGCTTCTTTCAGGCGTCTTAGGAACATTCTGGTCATTTTCGTCTCCTGAGCTTGAGTCTAAGGTACTGATGATGCCCAGATCACAATCCTCACTGTCACTCTCGCTGTCCACCACCGGCAGCTTCCTGTGCGTAGTCAGAGACTCCCTTGAAGGCAACTCTTCGCTTTGAAATAACCCCTTCTTCCTCTCCGATATTTTCGGTGTATGAGTGTGAGGAAGCCTCGAAGAACGCCTCGGGGTCGCCGCCGCCATTTCTATCACTCAATTGCAGTGATTACTGACCTCAATAAACAGTAAAACATGAAATAGGACACTCCTTCCAACGTTTCGGCGGGACAGCTTCACAACTTGTACCAGTCAGTAACGATTACGGTAGCGGAATACGACATCGTAAATCACTTCTATAGGAACAAAACGTTCTTAAAAACAGAATTAATTGGTTAAAGCGAGACAATTACAACGAATTCCAACTGAAAACGTGCATACATAATCCTCAACAAACGCTTAGCGTAGTAGAGCCAGCGACCATTGTTGTTTGGCGCGTAAACACCTGTCATACGCTGGAGTTGCCAAGTAATATGAAAAAGGGAAAGTCTAATGGGGTTTAGAGCAACAGCTGGAATCTTCGCCCACCTAGCCCGTATGTTTGCATGATATTGTATTGAAATGGGTCAAAGCATCCCAATTCATTAAATTTCAAATAAATTGCATCACATTTATGTGGCCTCATGTCATGTCTCATCGAGTCCATAAATCTTTAATTTCAACTTTTATTCTTTACTAACCTTTTTATTAAAAACGCTAAACGATGGAAATTTGTACAAAGTGTGAAAAATAACCTGTTATTGACTCTGTTTTCAACAATAGAAAAAATATTATTATCACACATTGTAATAATTTACGAGGCTCACATAAGTCTGGCTGTAAGTAATCTTTTGAATTTTGTAGAATTCAGATTATATATTTAGCATTTATAAAGAAAAGTTAAATTCGGTTGTATATTTTTTTAATGCGAGGTACCTACATACCGAACTATTTTCACGATTCACCGTTTATACTTTTTTTGCTTTGACATTATTTGACATTGATAAACATACGGGTACAGTGATAATGTTGATTTATTTTAACATCACGATAAAGGTGTAGTTATCGAGAGTTATCGTGATGTTAAAATAATTAAATATTTTTACTGTATCCATATTCTTATCAGTTTTAGAAAACAAAAAAAATGTGAGCCGTCACGGGACGCCTGGCAGATGTGAAACATCGACATTATTTTGTAAAAGTAATATGCAGAAAAGAACATATTGTGATAGGAACTAAATATGTCATAATGATAAAATAAAAAGTTGATTGCGCATGCGTCAAGGCATGCGTCGCCACGCCAGAAATCTGTTTTTCGTGCGGCTATAGATGTTTCACATCAAAAAAATTATAGGTATATTAAAGTGCCCTTGGCGTCTAATTTCATTCGCTAAGTATGTTTTACATGGAACCTTTAAAACAAAATGCAACTATACAAGAATCGTGTTTTATTAAGCTAGCAACATTAATATACTATATTCCCGCTAAGGTTTTGGCGCCAACGCGCAAAAAGACGCATAAAATTGTTTCATTTTCAAAAACTTGTGTCAATTTGAGTTTTTATATGTAAATATGGTGGATGCTATGTCGAAAACGACATATAACATCTTCGACAACGTACACAAGTGGAGGAAATTGCGATAATGCCGTGAATTGTGTTTTTCCGTGTTGATTTGAAAACTCCATAAAAACATATAGTAAACTCCCCAACTACGTTACTGGGGTAGGACTTTGACTTGACTGTGACGAATTTTATATGACTCTGACTATGACTAATTGAGAAAA
This sequence comes from Pseudoips prasinana, assembly GCA_951640165.1. NCBI lineage: Eukaryota > Metazoa > Arthropoda > Insecta > Lepidoptera > Nolidae > Pseudoips > Pseudoips prasinana. Next base: position 17,428,650 of record OX621254.1, read on the forward strand.
ATGTTATAATGATACCATTATATATTGCGACTGACGGATTTAATATCCATTGTCAAGAAATAAGTAAAAAAAAAAACTTGTGTGTACTTATGTACACGCGTTAGAAGTTATACTTCTTAATATACAACTTGAACATAGTTATCAATTTTCATACCACCTAGAACTAACGTCATGCTGTTATTTTTACGATGCGCGCGTACGATGCATCGTAAAAATTTACTCTCATCATTTTTCTCCATCGCGCCAAAAGAAGTATAACTTAAAAAATCCCGATCTTTTTTTTTATAATCATGAGAAAATGAACTCATCGGATTCTCTTCGATAATCACGAATTTAAACAAATTGATTTATTTCTCTTTAATTTTCATGATAGTATGGCAAAATAACTTTAACGTTAGCGCTGTAATTAAATTAATAAGATATATTTTTAATTTTTTAAAAGATAATTATTTTATTAGTCTGTTCATTGCATGTTTGTGTAGTTTACTGAGAATTACATAGATATACTTATTTTGTTAGCCAAGTGAAGCCGTTGTCTTAAACAAAAAATGCCATCAATATTTGATAAGTATTTAGCCCTCTTTTTTAATACCTTTTTTGATAGCCTGTGGCTTATAAATACCTGTCTGTTCTATCCTCGTTTGTTAAACTAAAAATCAGTAATAATTTTAATTATTCCGTAAAAAAAGAATTAATTAAAATAGGGTTGAGTAAAAAAATATTATATTATTAACTTGTCAAAATATATTTTTTTAATGTCCTTAGATATAAATTTTGGTCATTTATAACTATATGTCATTAAATACATAACATACCCCGTACTTATAAAAGCGTATTAGCTTTGAATACATTTGTCTACTAACTAATTCATCTGCATTAAATTGTGCCCTGTTTATATTATATATTATTAAATGGGGTGTTTATAAGTAAGTCGTTAAATCATTCATTTTAGCACTAATGCACTAGTTTAGAAGAAGGTCCCCGTCCCCTTCGAATACTAGTAAATTTGGCTATGTAATTAACTTTTTGGTTTAATTTGTAGTCTAAAAATGATCACTTACTTACAGCACAGCGACTGTTCTGCGCACGAGTAGGTACTTATATTCTGTTTGAGACGAACAACCGACGCTCGACTCATCGCAATTAGAGATATTATTTTAGGTTTGTTATATATCAATTCGTTTCATTTTGAAAAAGAATAAAATAAAATTAACTATGAGCGGTATCAGCTAAATTTTAAACTGGTATGACTTTTACTGTTTTAAAAATACCATTTCTATTCATTCTGAGGGTTTTTACGTTTAATGCTTTTTTATAGATATTCCCTACATATGTTAAAATGCCTATTTTTATTAATTATGAACTTAACCACTATTTAGGAGATATTATTCTATGTATATTATAATAGGTCTTTACCTATGAAATTGCCGTTTTGTATGAAAAAATTTAAACGAATTTTTTTCATGAATTTTTTTATTTGTATTAATCGAAGTAATCACCCATGCAATCAATGCATCTTTGCCATCGCAGTGGCAGTTTATTGATTCCCTTCTTAAAGAAATCAGCTGGACGGGAGGCAACAAATTCTTCAAAGGCATTTTGTACTGCCTCTCGGGTATTGAATTTTTTTCCCGCCAAGAAGTTATCCAAATTCTGGAAAAAGTAGTAGTCTGTAGGCGCAAGGTCTGGTGAGTAGGGCGGATGACGGAGAGCTTCCAACCCCAGTTCTTGCAACTTGGAGACCGTCTGCTGTGCAGTATGAGGTCGCGCGTTGTCGTGCAGGAGCAGCGGAGACGAGCGATTGACCAATGCTGGTTGGAGATGCGCCAGCTTCTCCATCATTGTGCTCAGTTCTTCACAGTACACATCTGCAGTAATGCTCACCCCGTTTGGTAAGAAGCTGTGATGAATCACACCGGCGCTAGACCACCAAACAGTGACCATCACTTTTCTAGGGGTAAGTTTTCGTTTAGGGCATTGTTCAGGTGCTGAACCAGGATCCAACCAACTTGCTGAGCGCTTGCGGTTATCAAACAGAATCCATTTTTCATCGCAGGTAACAATGCGGTTCAAAATTCCTTCATTTGTGTGTCTGTTGAGCAGTGCAAGGCACGTCTCGACGCGTACTTCGCGCTGGCGATCATTGAGTTCGTGGGGCACCCATTTATCAAGCTTTTTTACCTTGCCAATTTGACGCAAATGGACCAATATTGTTTTGACGCTAACGTCGAAAGCTGCTGCTAATTCAGCCGTAGATTGTGTATCATCAGCTTCCACAACCGCCTTTAATTCGTCATTGTCGACCAAAGTCTTCGGACGACCGCGAGGTTCATTTTTCAGGTCGAAATTTCCAGAACGGAAGCGAGCAAACCAATAACAGGTGGTGCGTTGGTTTGTAGTGTTAGCTCCGTAAACGTCGTTGATGTTGCGTGCCGCTTGTGCCGCGTTGCTGCCACGACGGTACTCATATTCCATAATTACTCGAATTTTTAACGTATCCATGATGACGAAAAAGATTGAAATGCGATGAAAATGTAACACTAATCAATAAAGAAATGACTACTTTTGGAAAAAAGAATCCATGTTTTTAAAATAAAATTAATTTGAAATTAGAATTCTTAGCCAAACAAAAATTATTTTGATTTGAAATGGCCAGTACTGCAGAACGGCAATTTCATAGGTAAAGACCTAATATTTAAGTGCAGTAGTAGGTAATCCAGGAGCTCGAAAAGTACCGTCGCAAATTTGTTGTAAAACTTCACAGATTTTTTTTACTTTATGGGTATATATTTTTTTAATTGATAAGCTTAAGACCACTGCTCAATAAGTTTACGTTCTCGATGCTCTCACAATAAGAAGGTCGTAGTTAACCATTTATCGCTAAAATCACGATCGAAGTTTGAAGCCACTTTAAATGCATCCAGTTATTTGTGGATCCAAAGATACACGAACGAATTTTTAGTCGTAGGTACGGGTACCAAAATACCCATAGTGAATATTAGGTCACCAATGAGTAGGTGACGTTGTAAGTACGGTAAGTATTCAAATTACGTTTTGCGTGAAAAGCTTAAATTAACAGCTCGTGATAGCTGCCATTTTTTATAGAATCATCATTCAAAAACACATCAAGAAGAGGAGATACGAATTTTTTGCGCAATTTATAACGTGCTAAGTACTTTGTGTCATTGCTAAGTACTTATGAAACACTGAATAGGTAGTTAGTCAAAGTAACTGGGTAACAATGGTTGCAACAGGAACCATTATTAAAATGGATTCTCTCTTTTTTCTTCCGCAATAGGTAGGTATATATTCACGTTCAAATGGCCGAAATTCTCATTAATAAAACTCTTAGTAAGTCGAATTGTAGTCATATTTTTAGGTAAAATCGACCGGCAATCTACAAATAAGAAATAAAACACGAATTAAGCAGTTTTAATTTTTTTGTTTGTGGAATAGATAAATTTAGTAAAAATTAATTTAGTAGCGGTATTTGGAATTCAAAAGTGCCATTTCTTAAACCTGATTATAAAATATTTTTATATTTTCATCCTACTGGTCGAATTTCGGCGATTGTGGCCATTCTCTACAAAGCGTGTGTGCAAAAATGGTGCACTTTCTATTCCCTCAATATCATGAGACACGATCGATAAGAGGTCCGGTATAGAGAAACTAGCCATTGTTTTCAGGCGGTCCCATAACAAGACCCACAACATAATTAATTGCACGACTTTTCGTGATTCTGAGCTACTGAGGCCATTTTGTTAGCACTACCTACGAGTGTTGTAGCAACTGACGACACTGTGCTTGCGTATGCAGTCGTTTTAATTTGTATGGACGTAATACGCAACTTGCAGAATGACTATACCGGGTAGTGTAAGGTGGTAATTACCTACGCCTAAACACAGAACAAATAATTGCTCTTGGGTGGGGATCGAACCCGCGACCTTTGGCTTAGCAGTCAGGGTTGCTAACCACAGATCAACATACCAGATACTACAGCATATACAACTTGTTAACGCACATCCTGAAAATAGTTTGTTCAGAATTCTTTACTGAATCGATTCATTTTTAATATTGGTATTTTTTTATTAAAAAATAATTAAAACTACGGAAATTATTGAAATATTAACCCTGTACAGTCAAAACGAATTGAAATGGTCCGTAAATCAAAGTACTTAATAAGACTTTTAAAATCGCTGTTTATTTGTATTCATACAAATTCCATCATTCAATACAAAATAAACAAAAATAAACTTTATTCCAAGAAAACAATTTAGTAAATAACAATGCTTATACATGTTTAATTAAAAATTCAGTGTATGTATTATGATTACAACATAATATTCTAATTGGGGTGTCTGAGGGTGTGCATTAATTACGTTACATGTTGTAGTCAAGATACTCTTAAGTCTAGTTCCTAATCCAGAAGTGACAATTATTAAATATTATATACTTATATCTTAATATCTTAGAATATTATTCATATACGGTCCCACACTACGCAGAGCTTATACTATGGAAACCAGTTAACTGAAATACTACATATACCTACTACTTTAAATATAGATAATTTTACCCAGACTCACAACACAAAAAACAGACATGTTCATGCACACAAATATCTGTTCTAGGTGGGTAGAAAGCATTTACCAACCACGCTAAAGGCCCGTCTAATTATGGTTGTATCATTTAACAAAATTTCGATTTATGCCTTAATTTAATGTGTGCGTCACGATTGCTCCGCCACGTTATCCAAACAGAAAAAGAAATCGCTAAATTTTTGTCAAAATTAGTAAAAATCGAAAGGAACAAACCAAAACTTTGTCAAAGCAGAAATAAAGAAGTTACAGGGGTTTTAAGTTGGCCGCGCGAACGTAACGTGCACGATTGCGCGGCCATGGAGATCTCAGTAACTACTTGGGATAGAGATCTAAATCTTTTTGTTAATTGAACATTTCATTTGTCAACAATTGTCAAAAAAAGAATTCTAAGACTAAGATCAATATTTCACGAAATATTCCCCTTGGAAGTTATGGCCGCGCAATCGTGCACTTGATGTTTCTGTAATCTCGATGATTTCTTCAAAATTTATGATTTCGTGCATTAAAACTGTTATTAGAAGAAAGGTTTTGTCATGAGATATCAGCGTTCAAAGTAATGTTACGTAACTTTTGTTTTGCCTTGATTTCGTCAGTTTAAATAAACTTTGGTGGCATTGAATGCTTTCGGTACTTTGGACATATTAAAACCTTTCTTCTAGTAACAGTTTTAATGGATGATATCTTAAGTTTTGAAGAAATAATCCAGATCTCCATGGCCGCGCAATCGTGCACGTTACGTTCGCGCGGCCAACTTAAAACCCCTGTAACATCTTTATTTCTGCTTTGACAAAGTTTTGGTTTGTTCCTTTCGATTTTGACTAATCTTGACAAAAAATATAGCGATTTCTTTTTCTGTTTGGATAACGTGGCGGAGCAATCGTGACGCACACAATTTAATTGATAAACTTGAGCGACTTCAAAACTTTTGTATACGATTCATATTTGGTTTGCGTAAATCATCACATCTCTGAATTTCGCACTAAACTCAAGTGGCTGCCCATAAGACTTCGTCGGAAAACTCACATTTTTACGCTTCTATACAGTATTCTGTTCAATCCCGATACTCCTCTCTATCTCAAGGAACGCTTTAAGTTTCTTCACTCAACTCATTCTCGACTCTTGCGGTCTTCAGAAAACTTACGACTCAAAATGCCAGCGCATTCCACTAATTTCACCGACAAATCCTTCAGTGTACAAGCTGTGCGCTTATGGAATGCGCTGCCAATACAGATCAGGTGCGCTCAATCACAGCATGTATTTAAAAATATGGTGAAACAGCACTATTTGACGATATCTACTAGGCAATAAATCTACTGCTTTTTTGTGAAATGATATCCTAACACTTATATTTGTAAATATATTTATACATATGTATATATGTATCTATTTATGTATATATTGTATAGTCGTATGACTCTTGTTACGTATTCGTACGTAATATTGATTAATTTAGATTTATAACTTGTAATTGCAATTAGTACATCTTCTGCTACCTTTATCAGGTTACCAATTTTCAATTCTGGTCCATTCAACGCAAAATCGTTGCCTGGAAGGGATCGCTTTTAGCGATAAGGCCGCCAATTGCATAATAAGTTTATTTCCTTGTTTGTAACTATTGTTTTGTTTTACTTATTTTTGCAATAAAGTGTACGTCTTCTTCTTCTTCTTAGATTTAATTGATCTACAGTAATAATTTATGTGAAACTTACGGATATTTATGGTAATGTACAGACGCCAGCACATCAATCTCCCCAACCTGTCAAATTTCCCCACTTGAAAGTGAACCTTATGCTTATGTGATAAAGTTGAAATTCAAAATTTCATCTTTTATATTTGGTTTTCATAGTAATAGTTAGGCTTTCGAATAGACACTACAAATTATATTTAAAATGTTATAAAATAATTAGTCGGCACGGTCTAGTGTATTCGTTTTGGTGGAACTCTTTATGTTGGATGGGTTCGCGCTTGTCCACGATCTCAGCTGTGGAAGGTGAACATGTGGTAGCAAGTGGACCACACGTACCTATAAAATGCCTGTTCACTCGATTCAAACTTAGCCTAATTGTGAAATTAGTACCCCACTTTAGTAGTAGAAAGTACCCCACTTTACAAACATATAATAGACGGACACAAATTACATCCAGACTCAGAACAACTATATATGGGTCGCACAAATAGTTGTCCGACGCGGGACTCGAACCCGCGACACGAAGCAGCGAGGCGACTGTCTTACGCCCGGTTCCTATATTCCAAAAACGAATCGTTTCTACTACGAATAGTTAGAATTTCTACCAGCCGTAACGCAAAACCGTTCCTAAAAAATACTAGTCGTTATCCAAATAACCAACGTCTGGTTACTAACGGATGGGAGGACGTTAGTAAGCTTATTGTATAGAGATGCGTTCGAAAGTGTTCCTATAAATATTTTCTACTGTCACGGAACTGTCCAAATAACGAGGCGTTACTGCTTTGATTACTCGTCGAATTCGGTCGGTTTACCAGTCGTTTGTATTTTATTTTGGTAGTTAACATAGTGTTTGAGGAGATTTCCGTGATGTCTAGCTCTGAAACTGATAGAGAATTCATGGCTTTGTTTTCCGTTAGAAAGGGTTGATTATTTTTCTATCTTCTAAGATTTCATAACCACAAACCTTAGATTAAATACTCAATTTAAAAACTTATTTAGAAACCATGAAATACTCCTGGACAGACGTCAGATGACAGACGCATGCGCCATGCGCTTTCCTGTCACGCGTTTTGTTCACACCATGCACTCGTAACATCAAATTTTCAATACTAATGATTTATAAATATTTTAAACCTAAAACGCAAATTAAATTATTACTGTTACTATAAGTACAGTAACTTGTACAATTACTCACATAATATTACAGAATAATAAATGATTTTAGTTGCATAATTGACGTACGACGTTTTGTTATAACTAATCGTGAAGAGGAGCGAGAGGTTCATCGCGGAACGAGTCGTAGGTGGTTTAAACTACGGATGTTCGTCGCAGGTAGGGCATTGTGGAACACTAGTTTTGCATCGGTATCGGTAGCTGAATTACGGATGGTAACGTTGGTCCAATGACGGATCGTAAAATAAAGGAACCGGGCATTAGCCGCAGCGCCACACGTGCAGTCAAATATTGAAATTTTGTCGTGAAATACTGAGTAACTCTATTTCCTATGACCATCATACTGCGATCGCCAACCCGTCTGACAAACGTGGCAATTATGGCATATCCCAAATGATGGACGCTGCTCCATTCTGAAAATCTTTTAGGGAGGCCTTTGTCTAGCAGTGGGCGTAATTCAGCTGACATAATGATGATAATTACTCAAAAAATAATAATAAGATATATTTATTCTCTCAACACAAAGTTAGCTCTTAACAACATAGTTTAATACATTCTTGTATAAAATAGAACTTGGTGAGAGACTGGTGCCTGATTTAGGTTATAAATACCTGTATTACAGGTCACCAGGGCCCTCCCGCCGTTATACCATAAAACTAGACTATGTAACAGTAACTTAAAATACATTATATATTCTGAATAATAATAACAGTGAGTCTAAGAGTGCACAATTAAGCTTAGTCCTAACAGAAGGTAATTAATATGAATATGAAAAGAAAATAACAACTGACTTATAATTAATAACTAGATAATAATTTGGAACTATTTGAGTTGGTAAGTGAATGTAAGGGACTTTGTCCGTGTATATGACTGTATATGATGTGGGAGATAGAAAGTTATTGTAGGGGGATCAGTAAATTTTCTGTCTTATCGTAGTCTAGGGATTTTAAATATGTAATAACTGTAGATTTACAACGTTGTTTATGTTGAGGATAGATATTAATCTGAGTATTCAGTTTGTTATACAAATAGTGTCCAAGAAAACAAAAGAATTTATGTGATAGCGATGTACGAAACTTTTGTGACGGGCAAAATGTTGATATACCCACCTACTCTAACAGCCCGAGTAGCTACAGTCTACGCGAAGTGGCTACACTAGCATTTCAAAAGCTGCCCCTAATATCTATTGAATAAAAACATTGTCAAATTAAAAGTGTAGGTATCTACTGTTATCAAGTAGGTACTCAATAGCCTAGCAACGGTTATGACGTAGCTGCTATGTTATAATAATATAATAGGTCTTTACCTATGAAATTGCCGTTTTGTATGAAAAAATTTAAACGAATTTTTTTCATGATTTTTTTTATTTGTATTAATCGAAGTAATCACCCATGCAATCAATGCATCTTTGCCATCGCAGTGGCAGTTTATTGATGCCCTTCTTAAAGAAATCAGCTGGACGGGAGGCAACAAATTCTTCAAAGGCATTTTGTACTGCCTCTCGGGTATTGAATTTTTTTCCCGCCAAGAAGTTATCCAAATTCTGGAAAAAGTAGTAGTCTGTAGGCGCAAGGTCTGGTGAGTAGGGCGGATGACGGAGAGCTTCCAACCCCAGTTCTTGCAACTTGGAGACCGTCTGCTGTGCAGTATGAGGTCGCGCGTTGTCGTGCAGGAGCAGCGGAGACGAGCGATTGACCAATGCTGGTTGGAGATGCGCCAGCTTCTCCATCATTGTGCTCAGTTCTTCACAGTACACATCTGCAGTAATGCTCACCCCGTTTGGTAAGAAGCTGTGATGAATCACACCGGCGCTAGACCACCAAACAGTGACCATCACTTTTCTAGGGGTAAGTTTTCGTTTAGGGCATTGTTTAGGTGCTGAACCAGGATCCAACCAACTTGCTGAGCGCTTGCGGTTATCAAACAGAATCCATTTTTCATCGCAGGTAACAATGCGGTTCAAAATTCCTTCATTTGTGTGTCTGTTGAGCAGTGCAAGGCACGTCTCGACGCGTACTTCGCGCTGGCGATCATTGAGTTCGTGGGGCACCCATTTGTCAAGCTTTTTTACCTTGCCAATTTGACGCAAATGGACCAATATTGTTTTGACGCTAACGTCGAAAGCTGCTGCTAATTCAGCCGTAGATTGTGTATCATCAGCTTCCACAACCGCCTTTAATTCGTCATTGTCGACCAAAGTCTTCGGACGACCGCGAGGTTCATTTTTCAGGTCGAAATTTCCAGAACGGAAGCGAGCAAACCAATAACAGGTGGTGCGTTGGTTTGTAGTGTTAGCTCCGTAAACGTCGTTGATGTTGCGTGCCGCTTGTGCCGCGTTGCTGCCACGACGGTACTCATATTCCATAATTACTCGAATTTTTAACGTATCCATGATGACGAAATAGATTGAAATGCGATGAAAATGTAACACTAATCAATAAAGAAATGACTACTTTTGGAAAAAAGAATCCATGTTTTTAAAATAAAATTAATTTGAAATTAGAATTCTTAGCCAAACAAAAATTATTTTGATTTGAAATGGCCAGTACTGCAGAACGGCAATTTCATAGGTAAAGACCTAATATTTACACTGTGATTATTTATTAGATTAGTGATTCTCATCTTATTAATTACTATTATAATTTTACAACTATTAGTTAATAATCGATATTAGACTTTCAAATGGTTGTCACTGATAAAAATATAAATAGGGTAGGAGAATTATTAAAGGGGCATTCTTTGTACGACGCTAGATGAGAACGTTATTCTGTTCGATTAAATATTGTGTGTGGAAAATATCTCGGAGTTTTAATGTGCAGAACCTACCAGTGCGTAATACTACCAAGTACCAACGTCACGTCGACTGCACCTGTCCTACAAGTATGACAACTTATTAAACTACCTTATACGTAGTTAATTAACAAACACATTTCTTTAGAGCTTCTTATTTAAACTGGCACGCCTCTCAACATATTTTAAGATAATTTTAAACCGAAATTTCGGTAGCCAATAGTGCCAGTGTAGATTATAAGTGCATTACCCGGAAGCCTCAATTTGGACACCCAACGGTAATTAAAGGCGCTAAATTCCGCAATTAGATTCGAAACTGGTCACTTAATAATAACTGTTCTTCCACTTTCCTTCTAACAAAATTTATATATAGGAGCACTCCGAAAGTATTCCATATCGAATGAATGAATAAATAATCAAAATTAGTTCACAAACAACGTAGTAATAGAACTTTATAGAATGTGATTGTTCCATTGTTTGCGAAAAAACATGCGGGACAGTCTTTGGAGATTTTTTTTTATTCTTCTAATTTATATAAATCATACTAATATTATAAAGTCTTTGTGTGATGAGCAAGATTATTTTTTCTGCTTCTGGATGTAATTTATCTATAAGTACATTATTTAGAAATATACAATTATGTAACTTAATTAACGCACAACCTGAAAATAATTTGTTTTGTTCAGAATCGTTTACTGAATCGATTTTATATCATTTTTAATATAGGTAATTTTTTATTCCAAAATAATTAAAACTACGGAAATTATTGTCCCTGTACAGTCAAAACAAATAAATGGACCGTAAGTCAAAGCAATAAGACTTTTAAAATCACAGTTTTATTTGTAAGTATTCATACAAATTCCATCATTCAATACAAAATAAAGAAAAGTAAACTTTATTTCAAGAAGCTAATTTAGTAAAGAACAATGCATATACATGTTAAATTAAAAATTCAGTGTATGTATTATGATTACAACATAATATTCTAATTGGGGTGTTTGAGGGTGTGCGTTAATTACGTTACTTGTTGTATAAGTATATTTATTAGGTGCCTGGTTACCATAGTACAAGGTCTGCCTAGTCTGGTGTCTGATGATAGTGTGTTAGTTGTGTCAAGATATTTATTTATTATTATTATAGTAATTCTTAGCCTGAATTCCATAGGCGCGAAACTTTTAAGCCGCAGATTTTCTGATGAACGCAGAGACCGCGAGGGTGATGGATTGAACAGGATCTTGTAAAAAAGATAACAATATGAGCTTTCCGGCGAAGGCAAATAGGTAGCCACTTGAGCTTAGTACTTACGTAAATTAGAAAAACGAGGTGCCATGTTTGTGAAGTCTCGCTTTATTTAGGGAATTATATACATAGAGCACGCTTGGTCATCAAAAAGAAGTCCATTGCTGGCAAAGCCTCCGCCAAGAATCATCTTGGGCTGATATGCCATAGTCGCTTGGTGCCATAGTCGGTTGGCGATCGAAGTAAGATGGTCACAGTCCTCAGAAGGAAGCTGCTGCCCGTCCTGTAGTAGATATTTCCTAGGGTCGACATCTACGCCCCCGCCCCCCCCCCCACGGGATGACATGTGGTCATGTTATTCTGATATTCACCGCCCTCACCACACAGCAAGGTGGTACAGACGCCAGCATATCCAGCTACCCCAATCTGTCAAATTTATTTTATAGATTTTCAACTTTATCACATAAGCATAAGGTTCACTTTCAATTGAGGAAATTTGACAGATTGGGGTAGCTTGATGAGCTGGCGTCTGTACACCACACACCTTGGTATTGACGTAGAATTATTACAATTGCCTTTTTGCACCGGTAATTATGCAAAAAGCAAGTAATTCTTGCACTTTCCATTAATTTATCGACTGTTTTATAGCTTTTATCGACATTATGAACGCAAGCGCATAAGTACGGTCCGTTGCGTCAGGATAATAAAAATCATCCAAGTGCGTGTTGAATCTCGCTCCATAGGGGTTGCGTATATAGGTTTTTGGTTTATTAGTGTTAGTTGTTAATGATAAATGAAAATATGATAAAAATAAAAAAAATGGGGCAGTCAATAGAAGTGAAAACTATTTTTTATACTCCTAGTCTAAATAATCTACTCTAATACTATAAAGAAGAAAGATTTTATTGCTTTTTTGTTTGTTTGCATCGAATATGCTCTGTAACTACTAGACCCATTTGAAAAATTCTTTCACTGTTGGGAAGCTACACTATCTCCGGTGAACATAGGCTATATTAAATTTTCAAAAAGTTAGGGATACATCTATACATATAATAAAATCGTAGGAAAGTGAGAACTGTACATTGAATATTTATTTTAAAGTATACTCTGGGTGTGATCTACTATCGATATCGAAGCCAAAAATAAAGTTTTTAGAATTTTTGTCTGTTTGTCTGTATGTATGTCCGGGCTAAACTCAAAAATTACTGCATGGGTTTACTTCAAATTTTGCATGAATATTACTAAGAGGTCGAACATATAGGCTACATATTATCAGGCTATCACCTACGGGGGAGGAGCTGTGATAATTTATAAAATTAACTTAATTAAATTAACGCGGGTAAAACCGCGGGGCATATAATATTACAGATGACACTTCACTGTAAGATATTAATAAACTCTTTGTATACTACCTACGCAATAATGTACGAATATACTAATAACGCGCGGAGGTATATCTATATATACATAAATACACACTAAACATATAGCTTATGGAAAGCGTTCGGTGACGCGACTTCCATGGTATTTATCACCCAAAAAGTACTCAAAGCTCCTAAAGAAGTTTTCACTAAAAATATTATATGTTTAATTATATTTTAGTTCACACGCTATCAGTATTTGTTGAATATCGACGGTTAAAAGGAAGTAGGGCATAAGCGACACTTTTATCGAAAGTGACTTTTGAATGCCATCTTATTTAAAAATTTCCGCTCTTTCGAATGGGCTTACTCTCGTGGCTTTACGATGACTTTTTTGTCGCTTATGCCCCAGCAAAAATCTGTGTTTTACTAGTGACACTTTGGCATAATCGACCGATTCTCAGGTCTTTTTAACCTCGAAAGCGTTTATACCCCAGTAAAATTAGCATCTCTTTTGGTTTATAGTCGGTAATGTCTTTTACTTCTTACGAGCGTAGACATTGGGGGCGCTTACGGCTCTCTACCTATGCCGTCAAAAACATTAAGCGTCGGTTATACCTTACTACCACATATAGTTTTACAATACAGCTGTCGCTTATACCCTACTACCTTTTACACGTTTACAATACAGCTGTCGCTTATACCCTACTACCTTTTACAAGTTTACAATACACCTGTCGCATATACCATACTACCATTTACTATTTTTATATAAATCTGTATGTTATGCCGTAGTACTTTACGATAATTATTTATTAAATGGCGTTTATGCCAATTTGAATCACCGTGTGGTACTCAACTAGCTATTTCGCGTGTCGGTTATTCCAAAACCAGTCGACCGCGTGTAGGTTCGATGGGAAAGGTGTGCGCTAGTGCGTAAAAAATTGCAAGTTTCTGGCGGGTAGTTATTACTTTGGCTGAGATGAGATAATAATAATTTTGTTTAAAGTAAGTTTCGTTTAAAGTTTTGTTTAAATCTAAGTATACCAAAAGCACAATTACAATTCGTATGCAATATTATTAATATAAAAATAAAAATGCTGTATTCGTTAGTTTATAACGCAATATATTGCGTGTAGATACGCAATATATTGCGTTATAGCTATAGCTTTTAATGTAATTATAAGATGATGCTCAGAGACACTTTTAAAATCCCGCTCGGCAGCCACCTTCTGGGGTATGACTGCCTCACAGAAGAAGACCGCGGCGCCCCATGTGGTGGAGTCACCTGCCAGCATCGCATACACGACTGCTGGTGGCGAAAGATCTCGTCCGATCTCAGCCAACAGGACTCGCCTTTTGGCCTCCCAGGCCCAGGGCGAGCACTCCTCTAACGTATGCTGGACAGAGTCCAGGTCGCTCCCGCAATGTCCGGTAAGTACTGAGTTAATCTGTAGGTGAGGTGACCGTTTTTTCTTCCCACCCAAGCCTCGAAGTGAGGCAGGCTAGCCTTTTCTTGTCTTGTCTTAGTTGGGGTGTACTTGTGTACAGCACTTTGATCCTTCAGGATCTTTTGTACTAGCCCCTATTGGTTCATACTCTATCCCTAGAGCCCTGAATAAAGTTTTCACGTAATTCAGTACGCTTGTTAGAGGTAGATCCATGTAGTCTCCTGGTTCTGGTAATGCCAGCCCTAGGATGGCCATTCTGTGTCTTGCCAACGTATGACACATATTATATGCAGCATGGTTTCATTTTCTTCCCCACAGGTCCTGCAGGTCGGGCTATTCGACAGTTCCAGTTTGTGTAGGTGATAGTTGGTGCCGTAGTAGCCCGTAAGTACTGCTACTATTAGTCGTAGCTTGTTTATCCTGTATTTCCAAAGGTTTTTGGACCAGCTCTTGTCTACTCTTTTTATGAGTTGTTTACAGTGTTTTAGTTCCTTGATTTTGGTCTACATTTGGTTCTGATTCTGTGGATTCCTTTTTAAGGATTGCTCCTTTTATGTTTGGTACGCTACGTACGGTTCTGGTTTACAAAACTGACCTTCATATCCCTTCCTAGCCAGTGCATCTGCTTTTTCATTGCCTTCTATTCCTGTATTGTTTTTAGTATCAAGTTTGTTCAGAGCCTAGTAGATAAGGTTCTGTATTAATTTTGATTCGAATTTCTGTGACATTAGGGCTTTTAATGTATCCTGGCTGTCGCTGAGTATGTAGATGGTCTGACCTTTCGTCTCCGCATGTTATTACCACAAATGTCTCTGCCTGAAACTCTGTCGCGACTTTACCCATGCTTTCGCTGATACTACAGGAGTCATGATATACATCCGCTCCTGTGCCGGATTTCATTTCTGATCCGTCTGTATACCATATTTGACTTAGTTCGTTTTGTTTACAAAGTCTCAATTTCCATTCCTCTCTAGTAGAGAGGAATGGAAATTGAGAAGTTAAATTGTTTCTCAAATGTATAGGTAGGTGGCATTTTATCACTGCCCATTACTATTACATTGTCGAGATCTTTCCAGTTTTCTGTTTACGCGTGCCTAGTGGGCATACGTTCGTAAGATGTGCCCAGGGCAGTAACTTTTTGGAGTGTTTTTCTTGCCTCTTTTTGTACTTCAATGTGTAGAGTTCCTAGGTCTAGGTTTACATCCAAGGCCGCTGTTTGTGTGGTGCTAAACGCCCCTATCATTGATAAGCAGGCAGTGCGTTGTATTTTGTTTAGCACTTGTTTACAGCTTTGTAGTTTTGTTCTAGGCCACCAGACGATACTACCGTACATCAGTACCGCTATTACTATCATTCTGTAATGCAGGATATATTAGACATGTGGGATAGCACCAACGGCACGTTGGCGTGCGTTCAGGCGCAATTTAATCCTCTAGCGCCACTGTGTTAGTACGCGCCGGTGTTTCCCGTCTAAACTCAATGAGCGTCTGGTGTGGCGCCCCACCCTATTCACTGGCGGACGCGTATTTTGGTAAAAACCGCCGCGTCGACTGCCACTAGTAGATCGAATGATGAGAGGCATGCCAGGAGTGTCGCCACCTAAAAAGGTACCGTACGGTATCCTCGTGACATCCGTATGGCCACTACACACTGCAGGCTGTTGAGTATAGCTCTGCAGTGGGAGGCACCCGTCATTCATTCAGACCGGAGGGGCACCCCACAGAGGATCACGGATCGCACGACACCACCGTAGAGGCGGCGAACATCTTCTTGAAGTCCCCCGAGATTCGGCAAAAACCGTTACCCGTTACCTGTCGCACTCGCAGGGCCAGACGCTCAAAGGGCTTCTCGAAACTCCATCGACTATCAAGGGTGAGGCCAAGGTCGTCTTCAACCCTTTATTTTTGAATGTGATAGGTGATGCTTAAACTTGGTGTCTGATTATTGTATTTTTAAGTCATATTATATGAGGTATCTTACTTATCAAAAACTCATCATAGTGGCTTACCATTAGGGTAGCCTCTATGATAAGTTTGGTAAAAAGTATATTGGTCAATGAAGAATTTGTTATTTTGATTAATATTTTGTTTCATAATAATACTATTTTATTTTTGTTACTATGTAGCAGTAGATAAATACGAGTGTACTTACTCTAAAACTACTTTCTTTCATTTAAAACTGTGTTTTATTTATAAATAGTGCTTAAATGTATTTTGTTTTCATTTATGATTCGTTCCTAGAATTATCGTTTTAGAACTATAGATAATAAATACTACGAGTCGTAAGAGGCATTCTGGTAGATTACTTGTGACATTTAATCCATACTACCACTTGCACAGACATTGCCGCATGTCGGATGTTTTCTTTTGCCCCTGGGAGTACAAAACTCGATGGGTGGAAGTACCACATTTCCATTACTTTATCCCACTTGCATTGTCACTAATTTCTAACATCCTCACTATGTTCTTGCTAAGCACTGTTTCTTATGCTCTATTACCTATTGGCGTAATCATGTAAATCGCCACTTATTCGTGTATTCCAAAGTCATGTAAACAAAATGTTAGCTATATTTTTACTAACATAGAATAAGTCTTTGTATTACTAACAATTTTGAGTCTTTGGTAACTTGAATAAATAACTTTATTATTATATATATTATATTCTTTTCTACCCATTTATATTATTCTAGAGTCATGTGACTTATCCTTCTCTACCCATTTAAGCTATTCTAGAGTCATGTCGCTTATGCCTTATTACCTTTTCGTTTTTTCTATGTGGAGGTATCTTATGCCGTACTACCTTACAAGAAAAATAAGATTCTTTGGTATAAGCGACATAAAATCACATAAAACAACATATAATCAAAAAAATTAAAATGCCAATAAATGCTTTTACTTATATTGATTCTAGAACTGTTTCTATTTTTTCAATACGACAATAAATAAAAAAGTTATGTTCGTTTTTCTATAATTTCAAACTTTAAACTGCTCCCCTGAACAATTTGGTTTTTGCTGCTTATCCCCTACTTCCTTTTAACCGTCGATATATATATTAAAATTTCTAACTTGTATTTTTGACATTGGTCGCATAACAAAAGCTATTAACTTACGTGGCCATTCGTAATTTGTTAAGATACAAAATATATAAGAATATATGAGTATGGCGGCGTTGGGCCTAGGTCTATGATCAATTATGTCTGTAACTTACCCGTGACAACCTGTCAATTGAAATCTGTCCCTTCACTTTAACAGCGCGAGTCTTGGTCCTTGCTCCATAAATGTACCCTAGCCCATGTCGCTAAGAATTATAAAACTATTCTGTTCTTATTTTTTTTTCTGAGATAAGGTAATTGTTTATCTCACCGCATAACATGAAAGAAACAGTAGGAAATATATTCAAACTAAAACTATTATTATAAACCTAAAATCAAAATAAAAGTGTAAAACATCTTCTACACGGTTGCAAACCAACGTCCTAACAGTGGTCACCCTGGTGGTTGCCATCCATCTAGACTGATGGTCACATAGGTGCACAACTGCAGTCTAGATGTATGGCAACAACCAGGGTGACCATCTAGACTACACAACTGCAGTCTAGATGGATGGCAACCACCAGGGTGACCTCCGTTGGGACGTTGGTTTGCAACCGTGTAGAAGCTTAACTTAGAGATAAAAAACCGCTTTCAAGTCACCATCTGCGGGTAAGGTGCCCAAAAAGCTAGCGACGCTTTGGATCGCAAGGCTTATGCGTTGGGCGAGTTACCCGAGTTAGTTAGAATGTTCTTTAAAAAGTTTAACGCGGGCAAAACCGCGGGGCACAGCTTGTAATAAATAATACCTACATTAACAGATTATTTAAAAAACTGTTAGTCAAAAGATGTGAGTGTTGTGATGAGAGTGAACTAGATGTCGCATAATCGGTAAATACTTATTTCTTACTATATTAATTTATTATGTTATGTTAATTATACTCACGTCCGAGTGTTACATACAGGGTTGCTAGCTGAAAACCAGCGCTAGGTGCCCCCAAAAATCTTATCCTGAGATGGTGACCCTTCAGCAGAGCATGCAGGAGAAATATAAGTAGTAGGTAATTTAACTTATTCTTGTTCAATAACTGTCATTTATTTTAAACATTATATGTATTTTATCATTTAATTAAAATGATTACCTATAATAACATTGTTTACTGTGTGTCTTTGTTAAACAGCCCCGCCGGTCACTTCGTGTCCCGGGTTTGATTCCCGCGCAGGCCAGCTATTTGTGTGACCCACGGCCATCTGATCCTAAACTAAGCAGAGCTTATACTATGGACACCAGATAACTGATATACTACATATGTATAGTTACTACTTTTCTTTTGTAAATACGTACTTATACAGATAATTACAACCAGACGCACGACAAACAGATATGTTCATGCACACAAATATCAGTCCTAGGGCTCTACCGGCTAAGTCGATAAAAATCGATTCCTTAAATGGCGTTCAAATAAATAAAGGTTAAAAATGACGTAATGAATAGTTAAATCGGCTTCCATGACCACATGTGACGTCATAAATGGTCTGGAATCGATTTTCAACGTCGAAGTCTACCTACCTAACTACCCCCACGTTGGGCGACTTAACCGGTAGCCCCCTGGGTGGGAATCAAAGCCACGACCTGCGGCGTAAAAGGCAAGCATTTACCAACCTCGCCAACAGGCCCGTCATTCGTATTATTTCTTGGTAGAGCTCCTGGGGCGTAGTACGTAAGGAGACTTCCAGCCGGTTTGGTTATGCTTCAGTTACATGTAGATTAGCCTTGACTGCCTCGTTGGTCTAGCGGTAGCGTGTTCAACCGCAGATAACGAGGTCCTGGGATTTTTTTTCTTAATCTTTATTTAAGGAGTTTTAGTCAAACATGACTATGCCACTCCATTGGGCTGTCTCTAACTACTACTTAAGAAATATATAACAATAATCACTATGAGCGACGTTTCATGCCAGTTTTAACAATGTTGTATAATAGTATTCCAGCAACGTCCGATAGCGGAAATGCAAGAATACTATTGCAACATCCAACGTCATTGAAATTTACTGTCGATCTGAACACTGCGTGTCTGACATCTTCATTTCGTACACATTCTGCCATAATATGCAAAACGTCTTCAATAAGGTCCTGCGTTCAAATCCTGGGTCGGGCCGAAAGTGATTTTGGGATTTTTCTGTAAAACGAAATAAACTTAATATCAGCCCGAAGTCTGGGAGTTGACGGTATTATACCCCCGTGCCTCGGAGAGCACGTAAACTCTTTCCGGTCGTGTCGCTAGTCGTCCCATCGGATCATGAGAGTGATGGAATAGAAAGTGCTCCTGTGTTTGCGCACACACTTGAGCACTATAATATGTCCCGCGCAGATGGCTAGTCTCCATTAAGACTGGCCGCCGTGGCCGGATCTCGGCTAGGAGGACATTATTTATAAGATTAACCTTATCTTTCATTAAATGCAATGCACGTTGCATATAATAGAATGGGGGAAATAGAAATAATGTTTACAAAAACGTTAAAAACATGTTTAACGGGCCTGTTGGCGTGGTTGGCAAATGCTTGCTTTTCACGCCGGAGGTCGTGGGTTCGATTCCCACCCAGGACAGATATTTGTGTGCTTGAACATGTCTGTTTGTCCTGAGTCTGGGTGTAATTATCTATATATGTATTTACAAAAGAAAAGTAGTTCTAGTAGCTCTGCTTAGTTTGGGATCAGATGGCCATGTGTAAAATAATGTCCCAGGATATTGTGCTCCATGCACAATATCCTGGGATCCTGCTTCTTTATGTTATGTAAGTCAATTAAGATAAAATTTATAAAACACTAACATTTCTAAATTATGGTCTCCTAATTAACTAATCTAATCTGTAGATATACAATGAATGAATTTTTAATTTCATACAGCCATTCATTCATTGTATACATATTAGATTAGGTAATTAGGAGACAATAATTTAGAAATGTTAGTGTTTTATACATTAACATTTCTAAATTGACTTACATGCTGACTCCCATGAAATATCAAGATTTTTTAATTTTATTTGAATGGTGATATTCAAATAAAATTAAAAAATCTTGATATTTCATGGGAGTCAGCATGTAAGTCAATTTAGAAATGTTAATGTATAAAACACTAACATTTCTAAATTATTGTCTCCTAATTACCTAATCTAATATGTATACAATGAATGAATGGCTGTATTCAATTGAAATAAAAAAAATCTTGAGATTTCTTGGGATTAGCAAAATCCAGCCGCAGTTCTGAGAATAGTCCAATTATCCCGAAATGTCAGGCAAAATCCTGTGATATGGTAACACTATGCGCAGTTGTCATGTCTTTGGCGCAAAAGACCGAAAAAACAAGGGACGCAAAACAATAAAAAAAAATTGTCATCTCGTTGAGATCGCCGCCGTAACCCAAATTCGGCTAGGAGCCAAAAGAAGACATCCCATCATCATCATATCCTGTTACCTGAACTATTTAGTATGGCGAGCTAAATACCTAGCTTTTTAGTATTGATCCAGTTACATGGGTACATTGCACTTAAGTTTTATCCAATACTTCTCTACATATAATTGGTTGTCCAGACATGATGAAACTCCGGAAATAGAAATAGGATATTATTTATACTTTCTATAATTAATTTTGCACATTATAAGAAGTACTCGGCACAGCTGACTGAACACGAAATTAAACTTGACTTGAATGGCGTGGTTGCCAAATGCTTGCTTTACACGCCGCAGGTCGTGGGTTCGATTCTCACCCAGGTCAGATATTTGTCTGCATGAACATGTCCGTTTGTCCTGAGCCTGGGTGTAGTCTATATATATAAATCAACTGCTGTTCGTTATTATCGCTAAAACTCGAGAACGGCTGAACGGATTTATCTTATCTTGGTCTTGAAATGTTCGTGGAGGTCTAGGGAAGGTTAAAAAGGTGAGAAAAATTTCAATAATTGCCGAGAAACCCCTAAAAACAGCCCTTTTCTTTTTCCAATATAATCGTTTTCTAAAACAAATGTTTAGGTCTTTTATATATCGATTGAGGCAGTACGAAGTCTGCCGGGTCAGCCCGTTATCTATATAAGTATACTAGCTGTGCCCCGTGGTGTTACCCGCGTTAAATTTTATAAATTTTCTTTGCTATAAACCTCACGGAGCCCGAGACCTTCCCAACGAATGCAAAACCGTGGAAATCGGTTCGTGCGTTCTGGAGTTATAGCGTCAGGAAGGAAAACCCGACTTATTTTCTATATAGTAGATATTTACAAAAGAATAGTAGTATAATATGTAGTATATCAGTGATTTCGTTTCCATAGTACAAGCTCTGCTTAGTTTTGGATCAGATGGCCGTGTGTAATACAAATAATGCCATGGGATATTATTATTCAAAGTCAAAGTCAAAAATCATTAATTCCGTAAAAAAATTACATTTACCTATGTGGAATCGTCATTTTTTTTACTCTACCGTGCAGTGTATGACGTGACAGCTACTGAGAAAACTCAGTAGGAATCCTTTTTTAAAATAAAATATACCTACTTAAGATTAATTACAATCATGTGTGGACTCAGAACAACTCAATCCAAGCACTTTTGTCACTTAAATAATATCAGACATTTTGTTATAGCCCCTGCTACACAATTTGGTTTTAATAATTCTTTTAAACTTATTCGTAGACAGTTCTCTAATATAATTGGGAAGTTTGTTATAGAATCTATTCATTGCACCATAAAATTTACTATTATTATAATTACATAATTTTCAAAAAGTACTCTTACATTGCTGGACCGATATTAACCAAACATAGCTAAGAACCACAGCAAGAAAATTGGAAAATGTAAAAACCCGCATCAAAATCGGTCCATCTGTTGGAGAGCTACCATGCCAACACACATACAGACATATATCAACGTCGTACTTATAACACCCCTCTTTTTGCGTCGGGAGTAAAAAATAATAACCCGTTGCCGCCAACAAACGCCAAGCGACTAATAGCTAGTTATGGTGTTTCCGTGAGAGTCATTACAGCAATCTGCGGGTGAAGGTCAGGTCTATCCACGATAATTAACTTGTTTGTTACTTGGTTCAGATTGATGCGCTTGCGTCAATCCCTCAAGGAATCTGTCAATACTTAAATGATGCGATCACTTCGTACAGCTAGGCTATTTATGTAATCGTTCGAATCTCAATCAGGTGACCGATTTTGGTCACCTGATTGAGATTCGTACGATTGAGATTGTTGGCCTTAAATTTTGCAGTCTATTCAGGTGATGATATGGGACTACTCCAGAAGATACGTCGGTTCCACGTAACCTACTCGAGGAAAGTAAACCCATTACCATCTGTTTACCATACAGGAGCGAACAGCATACAAAGGGCTGATGAAATGAAAGACTTAGGTGTCGTATTCGACAGCAAGCTCTATTTCTACCCCGGATAGAATTAGTTGTAAAAAGCTTTTAGAAGACTGGGCTTTGTAATTAGAAACGTAGTAAGCTTCCGGTGCAATAAAAGTAAAAAACTTTTGTACAACTACCTACGTTGTCCGCAGTATCATCATCATATCATTCGAAAGACGTCCACAGCTGGACAAAGGCCTCCCCCAAAGATCTCCACAATTGCCGGTCTTGCGCTATCCGCATCCAGCGATTTCCAGCGACCATCACAAGATCATCGGTCCATCTTGTAGGGGGCCTGCCCACGCTGCGTCTTCCGGTTCGTGGTCGCCACTCGAGAACCTTTCTGCCCCAGATCGCACTATGCAAGCAAGCTATACCAAGAATAAGAAAGGTATGTGTAAAGCAAGTGAAAAAGTTACTCTGGCACTTAGCTTTTTTGTGTATGAGGAAACGTTGCCGTAATAACTCTTTCACATGCTACTAGATGGCGCTCGAATACAGTTGATAAACTAGCAGACGCAGGACGTTATTCATTTGATTTGATTCATGGGATTTATACTATGATGTTTCGTTAATCCATAGAATTTTGCAACACATTTTTAACGCCATATGTGTGCGTATAAAACTATCTTCGAAATGATTCCTTAAACGTAATTACAATTATAATTCATAATAATTATGGCGCGAGTGATGCCTTGAAAACAAAAGCGATGCGTTCTCGTAAATTACTCAAAGGTGTGTCAAAGGCGTAGAAAAACCATTCTAAGATTATAAAAGCCTAGACAAATGTTGCCAGACGTATATAATACTCAGTATACACCTAGATTCATAATCATAACAAACCAAACCTAATCGATTGTATAATTACCTATTGCATAACTTATTAACTTTAAGAATTTTGTTCCGATAAAAAAATTGTAAGTTTATAATAAGCATGATTTGCACTTTGCTGCTTATCCTCAAAATAACATAGTATAATCGACGATTTATCTTTCTCAATCTCCTGTGTTTAAAAGATTGCTTAAATTGTCTAGAATAATCTTACTAAGGCGATAGCTTCCACCCCACACGCACACAATAGGTACCTACACCACTACAGTTGATTCTTCGCGTATTAACGTAGAGCGAGCGTTGCACAAACCGACCTTTTCATGTTGCAGGCACGTTAAGCTGTCGGTCCCGGTTGTAGTTATTGGACAACAGTCGTAAAGACATGTCTGAGGCCTACTGGGCGGCTTGAACAACTCTGACATTTGGGTAACAACTGCCTATACCTACGATAAGCAAGTAAGTCCACGTCAGTCCTGAATCGAGGTTCGAACTTACAAAGGGTGTCTTCCTCTGGCTTAGTAGGTATGTGGCTTATTTGTTAGACGGTTAACGTCAAAACAAAAACACAGTAGATACACTTCCAAACATCTTATACATAACCAACCTTAGCCGACATTAAAAACCCAAAGCGGCCCCTGGCGCCGGTTAGTTAGATTGTATAGTCTTATTTCCTAGAAGTTTTTTACAAATGAGTGCGCAAACTTAAGTGCACTCTCCATTCCTTTACTAATCCAAAACACAACCGAGGTACGGCACAGGACTGACACTTCACGTGCTCTCCAAGACACGGGCGTAGGTATAACACCTCCAACATGCGGTCTCCAAGCTGTAAAAGCCATTTAGCAATAAGCGAACTAAGCACTAGAGCCGGACGGCACTCAATTTAATGCAACTGTCACTCTACGTTAACTTAACTTTTTTTTTTTTTTTTTTTTTTGCGGGGTGGAAAATCCTGCATGGATGTCCTCCGCCTCGGGGGAGGCGGAGGGGTCTGTCAGACTCCTACTGACTAAAAACCACCCCGGTGTTCCATCTCACACCTGCGCCGGGGGTCGCGGGAACAAACGATACTTCCGCAACACGTTAACTTAACTAGGTCAACTTAACGGGCTTCTCTACTAGACTAAATATATTAAGTAAAATAAATTTGAATTTTTGACCGTTACAGCATGCAGAGTTGACTACCGATTCTAATCTATTCGTCAATCGTCGACCAATCATATCAAAGTCTTGATGTATAGCAAGCGTCCATAGACTACGATAACCGCTTCCCAGCGGCCCGTATGTTTAAAAAAAAAAAAAAAAAAAAAAAAAAAAAAAAAAAAAAAAAAAGTCTATTGTGATTTCATTGTTCAAACGCTTTTAGTATACGGTTTACCTACTTGATTCTACTCTGTCATCTATCCCCGTGACCTATTTCATGCTCGGTTTTAAATTTGCAATTTAAACACATTTCACTCATTGGCTGCTTGACAGTTTACTGGGCGTAGCTCGATATCGTTAAATAAAGTTATAAATAGGTCAGACGTCAGCGGGAATGTTTACAAACGACGCATGTGGCAGTAATCCGAGATGTGTGTTGTGGGCGTCCATCTTGATTTTATAATAAGCGCGCCAATAACGGCGCGGGGCGGGTGCAGCTTCCTTAACACATTGCTATTTTAATTGTAAATAAAGATTTTGTTAGCTAGATTTCGGGCGTCAACCATAGATAATAAACTAAAAAAAATACGTATAATTATCAATTATTCTCTGATATAATTTAATATGTGGAAAATATAAATAGTCCTAAGTTATCCTTATTTTAGACTACCTTAGATAATTAAGACTGTAATTTTCCCGAATAAAATAAAATAATAGGTAGGTAAATATAATTTCAATATAATATGCTTTCGCGGCGTGACGGCGGCGGCGGCGAATTCCCGAGGGAATATCTATCAGAAGACGGGCAGCAGCTTCTTTCTGAGTAGTATAATCATCATACTGCGATCGCCAACCCATCTGCCAAGCATGGGGATTATTCTTGGGAGAGGCTTTTGTTCAGTAGTGGTTTTCTTTCAGCTGTTATTCAATTGAATTCAAATAATTTATTTCGGAAAAATATTCGTATAATGTTAGTATAACTTAGCCTACTGTTAGTATCAATTACATTAATTATATTAAGGGTGTCTGGACTCCTACCGATCTGTGTAAAAGGGGAGAGTCCCACCGGTCGGAAAACAAATTCAGGATGCCATTGGAGGAGAAGCGCAATCGCTCCATCATGGAAGCGCAGCGCCTCCGCATGATCGCGGCGAACCCGTCGACGCGACGCACGACTCCGCGAATATCCCTGACGCGCTACACCGCCACGGCAACCCCAAGAGCACCCTGAATGCGTTATTGTACTGTAGGTGCAGGTCGCTGTATGCCCACTGGGTATATTTGGTAAGTATACCCAGCGGGTATACTTACCAAGTATACCCAGTATACCACAGTATCAGTAAGTGTCGACTGGCAGAAGGCCTTAAAGAGCGTTATCTTAACAGGGTTAGTACAGCGTGCAAACCTGAGGGCCAGCATGTTGCAACGGACAGCCAGCGACCTGCGCTCCCTGTCTATGTCTGCATTGTCTTTCAAGTCCAGTCCAGTGACCCAGTGACCCAAATACTTAAACTTCGAAACCCAACAAGTTATGATGATACTTAATACTTTCAATCCCGCCGTTGGTGGAAGGGGCACTTGTTAATTTTGTTATGTAATACACAAACTTAATCTCATTCAAATTCATGATATGTACCTATATTTATACATACACATACATAGACTCACGCCTGTTTCCCAGAGGGGTAGGCAGAGACAACGGATTTCCATTTGTCACGATCTTTGCACAGGTCTTTTGCCTCGATTACTGTCATTATATTCTTCATACATGCTCGCCGGTTATAGTTAGGTATAGTCTCATATATTATTTAGGATTCAAAGATTAATTTTATTTTTTGTACATAGAGTAAGGTCATTGCCCATTGACGGTTAAGTATGCAAATGGAAACCATAGATAAAAAAAAACTTGAAAGTTCGAATCAATGAAAAAGACACAAAATTTAGAATAATGACGCAGGTGCTCTTTCTATAAGACGGGCTAGCCGACATGATTGGAAAGAGTGAGGTGAGTAGGTACTACAATGGCATCAAAGTCTCAATGTAGTCTATATTTAATTAAATAACATAAAAAAACTGACATTAACATTACAGCCTAAAATAGATAGACGTCGAAACGTCCTTGTGAATAATTGAAGTAAAATTATATCATAATAAACTTTAATAGCCGAATCTTCCTCAAGTACCTACCTAACTGTGAGAAACAACGAAGCATAATGCAGCTTTATAATACATAATTATGACATTTGGCCTCTAAAATCACGACACGTGATGACCACAGACCAAACATTATCCAGGCCTTATGTCCGTCTAAATTTCCCATTCGGGCTAATTATTTTTATAGGTCTATGCCTATAAAAAGAAGTAGGTATATCTCGGGACAATGTCACACAGATCATCCTAGCCCCAAACTAAGCAAAGCTTGTACTATGGGTACCAGGCGACGATATACATACTTATATAGATAGATAAATACTTATATACATAGAAAACATCCATGACTCAGAAACAAATATTCGTGCTCATCACACAAATATTTGCACTTACCGGGATTCGAACCCAGGACCACCAGCTTCGTAGGCAGGAGCACTACCAACTGGCTAAGGTATAGTTATTTATTTCAGACAACAAGACTGATCCTTTATTGGGTTAGTAACCATAATGATAATAATATCCTGGGGCATTAGTGACGCACGGCCATCTGATCCCAAGCTAAGCAGAGCTTGTACACACGGCTAAATATCAAGCTATAAATTTCCAGTATAAGCTGATCTCGCGTCGTATAGGATTTCCATACAATGAGAGGTCAGCTTATATTGGAAATGTATAGCTTGATATGTAGCCATGTGTACTATGGAAACCAGATAACTGATATACTGGACTACTTTTCTTTGGTAAATACATATTTAAGTATATAGTTAATTACACCCAGACTCAGGACCGACAGACATGTTCATGCACACAAATATCTGTCCGTGGTAGGAATCGAACCGACGACCTGCGGCGTCAAATGCAAGCATTGACCAACCTCGCCACCAGGCAATCAATCTTATCTATATAGGAGGTTGATAGATATATTTATCTATATATCTATGAATCTCTGGTCTGTTTACCTTAACCTTACAGAAACCATGTAGATATGCCACAGTCTGTCTTTAATAATAATAAGGTACTAATTATATACCAAGACCTAACTCTCGAGGTTAGGTTAGGTTTACAATAATTGTAAAGGTGAATCTATTTAAATTTGATACACTTCATAATAGACGTCACCAAACAAGTTAAAAATACATAATACTGCACTTTTTTCGAAGAGTTGTCTCGGCATGGGACAAAAAATTTTCAATAAATTACCAAAAACTATAAAAAAACATTAGTAACATAAACCATTTTAAATTGCAACTTAAGAATTTTTTAATTGAAAAGGCTTACTACACTATCAATGAGTTTTTAGATGACAAAAACATAAAATAAGTAATGTCCGATCTACTTATTACTCTACCCTATTTATGAAATTTAATATTTATTATGTCATTATTTTGCTTGTTTGTTTGTTCTGTATGATTTGTACGCCTTGCAAGGCAAAACATAGTGATACAACACAATTTTTATACCATGTACCATATTACCTATGTTTAACAAATAAATTACTTTGACTTTGACTTTGAGGTTACCAGCATGTGCGGCGTGAAGTCAACAAGAGTTGTTCCCATAGTCATTTCGGTTAATGGCCTTATAGCCGAAAACGTCGAACGACATCTAGAGATGATCTCGGTACAAAGCTGGACCAAGGGAGAGAGATGCAGGACACGGCACGCTTCATACGACGACAAAAGGAACTTAATGGCAAAGTTTTCAGCCAACCTATCCTGCGCAGCTTATAAAATCGGCCGTTGTTCCATTAAAATCATTTGCTGCTACCATGGACAGTCAAACCTATAAAAATGGGACCTAGAAAACCACTCAATAAGTAATGTGCACTCTGATGAACTCCTTAAGTGGCCTATTTTATTTATGCTACATGTTGTATATGTTTTCTCAATTTTACTAAAACGTTATTTAAGTATTCATTTGGCGGATATTAGTGTGCATGAAAATGTCTCTTTGTCCAGGTCCGGTTATAATATATGACTACATATACAACTTTTCTTTTGTAAATACATCCTTATAGTATATATATTATATTAGTTATCTGGTTTCTATAGTACAGACGCCACTATATCAAGCTACCCCAATCTGTCAAATTTCCCCAATTGAAAGTGAACCTTATAATTTTGTAATAAAGTTGCAAATCTACAAAAGAAATTCAACAGATTGGGGTAGCTAGATGTGCTGGCGTCTCTATAAGTTCTGCTTAGTTTGGGATCAGAATATTATCCCAGGATATTATTATTATTCTATTTTACGTTAATATTAATTACAAATATACTTTTAGTTAAAATTCGTTTTTAAATATATCGTCGACTTTCCTGTCTAAGCATGACACAACGGCAGAAAGGTTTTCCAATAGGAATAAATTGATCCAATGAATTCTCCCATAACCGGATTTCACTGTATATTTAAGCGCTGAAGTAAGAAGGCTCTTTTGTTCTGACCTACGGCTAATTTTGCTGCCAAATATACATAAGTACCTACCCATGTGTAAGTGTCGTATCATTATTCATACTTACGAACGGATTAATTTAGTAAAATAAGTTTGTATCATTGACTTCTTTGCGCTTTTGAATATATTATCTGTACTAAAGACGCAAATGCTAAATTAAGATAGAATAGAATATATTTATTTATTTATTTTCCTCTTACATCTATCATTACAGGTATAAGTCCAATGCGATAGAGTGCTTATCTAAGTACACAATACAATATTATACCCCTTAACAAATTTTACTTATAACGAATTATGAATAATGCACTTCTCGTGAACACACTCAGAGAACACACAAATAGGTCAGTCTCAGCTGCTATAAGGTTAAGAGTACGGAGAGCACGCGTCAGGGGCGCCTCATGTACAAGTACAAGGTTAGTCTGACCACGCGGCTCCACTAGCAATCGCGGCCGTCTCCTTCTGCAAACATACCTGTTCGGGACACACAGGGCTATCTGTTCTAAAACAGCATTATGAATTTTACCCCTAAATATTTTTAAAAGATATGATGTTACCCGCTTACTCGGTTGCCTAACTGTTCAATAATAATAAAAAAAAATACAAATCCCACATCCGTTCCGTACCTAACCTTTGTTAAGCCTAGTTACACTACTACAACTAGTAATATTGGTTTTCGTTATGACCATACATAGACTTCATTATGTTATTATTTAGCAAACCCAGTCAAGTGAAGTTTAAAGCGATGGGCACACTGTCTCGCATGATGCAGCGTAGTGCGTGAGTGCGTGTTCTAACGTTCATCTGCATGAACGCACATAGATCCATGTTCAGTGTGTTGGACTGTGCGTGTTTTCTATACAAACGGAGATAGTTACAAGCAACGTTAGAACACGCACTCACGCACCACGCTGCATCATGCGGGGCAGTGTGCTAATCGCCTAAACCCGGGGGGCTACCGCCTAATTCGCCGGTCATAGTGATCGTGATCGGCGCGCGCAGCGTTTAAATCAATCAATCAACTGCATCTCTCTAATGCGTATCCGCGTTAATCACTACGTTGGTCGAGTTTCGATTATCAAATTGGGTGCCTTCTGACACGGGTAGGTACTTACTTAGTTTGTAGCTCTATATTGCTAGATGGCTCGAGCCCACACTTGCTTCTATTGGTGAAATAGTGAAAGCATCTACGGTTTACTGTAATAGTCATTAAAAAAATTGCGAGGAATATATGTATGTATCTTACTACCCGTTTGGAAGTAACAATATCCCAGACAGACACACATACTAGAAACTCTGCATCCAGGGCTAAACATCACACTTATCCTACTAATATATTATAAACGTGAAAGTTTGTGAGTGTGTGAGTGTATCTGTTTGTTACTTCTTCACGTCTAAACGGTTGGAGCGATTTTAATAAAATTTGGTATGGAGTTAGCTGACACCTTGGATTAACACATAGGCTATAATTTATAAAGTTTAACGCGGGTAAAACCGCGGGGCACAGCTACTAGAAAATATAAGCATAGGTTTGAACACGGAAATGCAAAACAGTTTCGACCGTCGCGTCGCGCCGACTTATTTATATACTAACTCAGAATGACTCGGCAAAAGGAGGTTCTTAATTCATCTTTGATCACAAATCACGATGACTATAGACAATTTCAAGTCTACATTGCCTATAACTAGCTACCGGAAATTGCATGTAACTGATAAGCCTAGAACTACTACCTACTACTGCGGTATACCTACCTACTAATAATAACAATGCACCCGATTCCACACAACCTATACATATAATAAAATCGTAGGAAAGTCAAAACTGTACATTGAATATTTTTTTAAAAGGACACTTGGGGCGTGATTTACAGTCGATATCGAAGCCAAAAATATAGTTTTTATAATTTTTGTCTGTGTGTCTGTTTGTCTGTATGTATGTCCGGGCTAAACTCAAAAAGTACGACATGGATTTAATTAAAATTTTGCATGAATATTACTAAGAGGTCGGGTCAACATATAGGCTACATATTATCACACTATCACCTACGCGGGGGGAACTATGATAATTTATAAAATTTAACGCGGGTAAAACCGCGGGGCACAGCTAGTACCAAATAAACTAATCAGTGGACGTTATCAGGCTGATGATGGATGGATGATTATCATTATTCAGCCAGTTGCTCTCATCATCATCAGCATATCAGCCGAAAGACGTTCACAGCTGCACAAAGGCCTCCCCCAAAGATCTCCACAATTGCCGGTCTTGAGCTATCCGCATCCAGCGATTTCCAGCGATCCTCACAAGATCATCGGTCCATCTTGTTGGAGGCCTACCCACGCTGCGTCTTCCGGTTCGTGGTCGCCATTCGAGAACCTTTCTGCCCCAGCGGCCGTCGGCTCTACGAGCTATGTGCCCTGCCCACTGCCACTTCAGCTTGGCAATTCTTACGGCTATGCCGGTTACTTTGGTTCGCCTGCGGATCTCAGCATTTCTGATTCGATCTCGCAAGGAAACTGTTCTCACCAGTCCGTAAGTGAACAGCAAAGTGAAGCAAGCACCTAGGCACTTGGTTAGTCAGTAGATGGGTGAGCGCCAAAGTGGTTTAATTTCTGAACGTCCCCATGCTTCGTAGGGCTCTTTAAGCATTGGTACTGGTTGTAGTAGACAATAATCGATAAGCCAAATCGGAGGCCAACTGGCTGGCTTGAATTAGGTACTCCGACACCACTAGTACCACTGGGTAACCACTGGCTCTAAAGCTGAGTAAAAATTGTCAGCGAAGACTGAAGAAAGAGACTCTACCAAAAAAGCCAGTCAAGCGGATTTTTATTTTATCATTAAAAAAAACAATATCTTCCCTTCCGTATAGAATTTATATGTGTGTCATTTTATTACATACATACCGTATTTTATTCACGATCACCGTAGCCTAGTTGGTAGTGCTCCTGCTTGCGAAGCTGGTGGTCCTGGGTTTGAATCCCGGTAAGTGCGAATATTTGTGTGATGAGCACGAATATTTGTTTTTGAGTCATGGATGTTTTCTATGTATATAAGTATTTATCTATCTATATAAGTATGTATATCGTCGCCTGGTACCCATAGTACAAGCTTTGCTTAGTTTGGGGCTAGGAAGATCTGTGTGACACTGTCCCTAGATATTAATATTATTATTTGGAACTACAAGTTAGACCTGTTATATAGGTCAACAGGCTCCCATTTTTATTGACAAATTTAACCCCTCTTCTAAAGCTATGCCCATGTACATCTAATTACATGCCTCGCTACCTACCACAGACACATCAGCAAACAAACCTACTCTAGCTTTCGAAGTTTAAATGAGAGCCAGTATCAGAAAGAAGCTATTAAAAATCCGTGAATACCCTTTCTTCCCCCCATTGCACACATAGACGTAACCACGTCTTAGCAACTCTTTCAATAGATTAATTAACAAAACTCTTAGCTGGAGTTAGAACAAAAAATGACATGCATGACTTTGAACTCTCTGGGTCGTTTGGTCGTCGCGACGGTATAATGAAGGTAGACGGAAATATACCTACTTACCTAAAAGATAATTTTATACCGACTTCAAAAAAAGGAGGTTATTAAGTCGACTGTAAAACAGTTAATTCTTCTTAGCCTATTCTGTAGCCTACTGCCAAGCAAAAGCCTCTGCCACTGTTAAGGAAAGGCCTCTCCTTGGTTTACCAAATTTCCCTGTCTATTGCAATTTCAGGCTAGACGTTACAAAAGAGTTCAGGTGATCACACCATCTCCGTTCGGGAATACCACGTTTCTTTTTTTTTATTTAATGGTCCCATATGAAATTTGGATTTAATCGGTTGTCTAAAAGAAAATATAAAGTCATATTTCATATTTTTTTTAAAGATACTATTTACTCCATTACTCTTGTAGCTAGGTACAGTATATGTACAGACGCCAGCACATTAAGCTACGCCAATCTGCCAAATTTCTTTTATAGATTTCCAACTTTACTTATCACATAAAAATAAGGTTCACTTTCAATCGGAGAAATTTGACAGATTGGGGTAGCTTAATGTGCTAGCGTCTGTACATAATCGTATAAGGTATTACCAAATTAACATAAAATGTTGCCATAGATTATGCTATCCATCATCATTATCGTCATGTCAGCCGAATGACGTCTACTCTTCTTTCTTCTGCTGAATGATTCCTGCTGAAAATCTTCCGCAATATAAACCCACAGTTGTCTGCGGTGATGTAACATTCGCAAATTGTGAAGACACTCTTTGGAGTCCCCTAGAAAAATATTTCCTTATTTTCCTTACCATCACCATCATAATATCAGCTGAAAGACTAATATTGCTGGACAGAGACGTCCCCTATAGATCTCCACAATTGCCTGTCTTGCGCTATCCGCATCCACCGGTTTCCAGCGACCCCCACAAGGTCATCGGTCCATCTTGTAGGGGGCCTGCCTACCCACGCTGCGTCTTCCAGTTCGTGGTTCTTTTATTTTTTAAGTTTTTAACTCTCTTACAATTTAGAAGTTTGAATTTACAAGCTCCAAGGGGTTGCAGCTGGCTTGAGTAGGTACCTATGTAATATTAAGATCCTATCGGGGATCCTTTTCCTGGTTAAGTATGGACCCCTAAAAAGAAATAGTTGTATATATTTATTTCCATTCATATACTATCCCAACAATTTCCAATATACTTACTCGTATTATGACAGACGGCATTGTTGTACTACATATTTTGTTTACAATGAATGCGGCATATCGTATTATGTACTCTAGTCAGTAAATAACACTATATTGTTCACCAGAATTGTATACATTAATAAAATGATAATACGTTTTACAAAGTTTAGAAAATGGCGGACTTATCGTTGTTTCTTCCAAGACCTCTTAGTTAGTTTGCACTTCGTATGGATGCAAAGGAAAGCAAACGTCAGCCGTGCTGACACACGGCGGTCGTTGAAGATGCACGTACCTAAAGAAAACCCACAAGAAAATCCTGGAAAAAAGGACGAGAGGCCTGCCTTTTCGCATATTAACCTATTAATATGCGAATAGGCAGGCCTCTCGTCCGACTAGAGATCAGAGAAGGCCTTTCATAGATACGAGAGCAAACTATAGGGTCTTGGAAGAAATTGCGGCAATACCGCCATTTTTTAAATTTTGTTGGTGGTAGTGAACCTACCTTCTGCTCCAAAGGTTGCTGGTTCGATCCTCAAGTCAAATATTTGTGTCCATGGACATGTATATTTGTCTTGGTCTCGATGTTGTCTGTGTATTCTAAGTACTTATATTATTGTTTACAAAAAGTATACATAAGTATTTCTATCCGCTGTTTAGTATCCATAGTATCACAGATAGTACACACGGCTACATATATACACACATCAACAAAGTCTAGGGATACGTTATTTTGAAATCAAACATGGCTTTATTGTTTAAAACCTATTTAGTTTCCTTAAAAAGTTTATTTACAGATTTAAACCTTGTCTATTCTTTATTCAAAATTTAAAAATTAAAATGAGAAACAAATGAAAACACGCAAAGCACAGCGAAATCTTGAGTTGTATCTAATTTCAAGAAGTTGCATTAAAAATTTTTTTGCGTGTTAATTGAAGAAAACCTGATAAATTGTTTTATTTTCTTTTCTCAATTGGTTGTGTAAGCTTTTTAGCGTCATGCCACGCCATCATTTGAGTCGAGATGAAATGTTACGGGCAGTTGGCATGTTACAAAACGGTGCTATTCAACGCGTCGTTGCTGAGTCTCTGGGCACAAGCCAAAATGTGGTATCCAGGCTGTGGTCACGTTATCGCGCTACTGGAGATGTGGCAGAACGGCACACAGGTAGATATCGTGTTACCACTCAGAGACAGGATCGATTTCTCCAAATGACCGCCAGAAGACTACCCAATATCACAGCGATGCAACTAGTGCAAAGGCTCCAGGAGGGTCAGCAGCTGCTGGTGAGCGACCAAACCGTGCGAAGGAGGCTGCATGAAGTTGGTCTTCATGCTCGCAGACCGCTACGAGTCCCAGCGCTGCGACGTGGCAATCGCGGTAGGCGACTTTTATGGGCTCAAGAACATTTGACATGGAGTGATCAACAATGGTCATTGGTGCTGTTCACTGATGAGTCCCGCTATGGATTTCATCCAGATTCGAGACGAACACGCGTTTGGAGAACTCCAGGCAGGGTCAGCCGTCTCCGACATCCACAGGAGGTCCACTCTTACCAAGGCGGGACAATTATGGTGTGGGCAGGAATACGAATCGGCGGACGAACCCAACTCATTTGGATTCAGGGCAGCATGACTGCCCATAGATACCGTGAGGAGGTAGTAGAACGTGTCATTGTCCCGCTCAGGGCCCTAACGGGGCAAGAATTTCAGCTCATGCATGACAATGCACCTTCCCATACAGCGCGGCTGGTGAGGGCCGCCCTTCGAGAACACGATGTTCAGGTATTAGATTGGCCTCCACAGTCGCCAGACTTAAACCCAATTGAACACGCCTGGGACATGTTACAGCGAAGAGCATTGAGGGATTTTCCGCCCAACTTGACAACAGAAGAACAACTTTTCGAACATTTAAAAAGAACTTGGGACTGCATACCCCAGCAAGACATTGACACCTTAATTTTAAGTATGGAAAATCGTTGCCGCTGTGTGATTAATGTTAGAGGAGGAAATACCGATTACTGATTATCAGATTTGGTAAGATTTTTATTCATTTAATTCGATTGAATAATTTTATAAGAATAAAATGTTTTTGTTCACTCAGTAATTTTCTATGGCTTAATTAATTTAAGACTTTTATTAATTAGAAAAACAAAATCGCATCGTGTTGTTAATGTTTAAATATCGGCCATGAAATTATCTTTAATTCTTCCATTTACAGTCATAACAAAATGTTTATAGTTTTCTAGATAATCAATGAAATGTTCAATATCCCTAGATCGTGTTGATGTGTGTATGTCCAATATAAGCTGACATCTCACTGTATGAAAATCCTATACAACGCGAGATCAGCTTATACTGGAACTGTTTAGCTTGATATGTAGCCGACTAGCCATTAATTTGGGCTAGATGCGGCTGTGTGATATGCCCCGGATATTTATTTATTTAGATATTATTATGTCCACGTCAGTAGGCGCCCAGAGTCGAGATTCGAACCCTAAATAAATGTTCTCCGGCGCGCGCACTAAGTTCCTAGTTTCCGGTGTATCAAATACTAACTGTTAACGTCAAAACAAATAGAAAGGAATTGTCGCTGGGAGCGAGCTCTTGCCGGCAACCATTTCTCTCGAAGTCTCATATCTGTCTACGTTCGACCAATCCCTATGATAGCAGTTATAGACTCGTCTTATTTACTGTGATTTTATTGGTCAAACGTTGTAGAGAGAAACGTGAGTCTTTGCCGCCATGGTAGTTACGCAGGAAACCGTTATTATTGATATCTATTGTTCCTATGACGTCACTCACTAATTGCTGCAGGGCCGCCATTAATGAGTGCCTAGGCTTTACGAACTGTTTTCTTTTAGTATAAACTAGCTATGCCCCGCCTTTTCACCTGCGTTAAAGTTGTTTTGGCGTAAAAGAGTAACAAACATTCATCCATATATCTATACTGAACTCTCGCATTTATATTATTAGTAGGATGTGTAGGTGCCTCTAGCGGTTTTGGCAGTGCACGCAGGAATAACTCGCAGGAATAACTCGCAGATGGTAGATTTTGTCCTAATTCCTTGACACTTATCGTCATATTTTGGATAATTCACGCAATATCTTTATTAATTGTAGCCTATGTGTTATTCTGATGTATAAGCTATATTATTGTAAAGTTCCATTAAAATCCATTCAGTAGTTTTTACGCGAAAGAGTAACAAACATCCATTCACCCATCCATACTTACAAACTTTCGCGTTTATAATATTAGTAGGATATAACCAACAGATTTGAACAGATACTCGGGCATTTAGTAAAAATAGTACTTAAAGAGTTCAGGCAATTCATTTTATAGTATATTCACTTGAAACAATAAAAAAACAGGGGCAATAATAAATGTATAGGGACTTTTACTGGCATTAACTTAAATACGTCAACACAAGTTGACTTCTGTACTGTCTTTATGTCGTATACAATAAAGATGGTTTTCGTATAGCAAATCTATCCATTTACGTGTTGTTTACGACCGCCCGAATCAAAATTGCTATACTTTTTGAAGTCATCTTTTTTAAGTAGAAAATTCTTTAAGCGCATCAGCACTTTTTGGATGAACAAAAATCATGGTACTCGCGTCATCGTCACCGCACACTTCTATACCTATCTAGTGTTGATCCTACTAATATCCAACTAATATTATAAACGCGAAATTTTGTAAGTATGGATGGATGTTTGTTACTATTTCACGTAAAAACTACTGAATGGATTTTAATGTAACTTTACAATAATAGGTATATCTTATCTATATATCAGAATAAGACAAGGGCTATAATTTATAAAGTTTAACGCGGGTAAAACCGCGGGGCACAGATATATGTACCTCCGTGCCTTAATAGATTGCGACTGGATTTTGCTAATCTCATGAAATCTCAGGATTTTTAGAATTTCCTATTAAATACAGCATATTCTCCGGACTTTTGATTTTTTCGTTTGGTAACCCTACATGTAGTGGATTTATTAGTACTCCATACAAAGAGATGTTGTGCAAGAAAGGGACAGAACATCCACACTGTATCCCCGGCAATTTAAGAAATACGCTTGTATTATCTTCGTAATTTATAAATTGATTTTAAATATTGTTTCCTTTCTGCAATGACATTCTATCTGAATTAAATTTATGCCTATTTTTTATACTTTGTCTGCTCTGTTTAATATTTCAACGTCATTCCTATCCTCTATTAGCGCACCTTTCCCGGAAATGGTAGGGAATAGGGTATCTAAACCAAGTTTGATACCCATCGGTAGATTATATTTAACACTAGCTGTGCCCTGCGGTTTTACCCGCGTTAAATTTCATAAATTATCGCTCCTCCCCCGTAGGTGATAGCGTGATAATATGTAGCCTATACGTTGACCCGACCTTTTCGTAATATTCATGCAAAATTAGAAGTAAATCCATGTACTTATGTGTACTTTTTGAGTTCAGCCCGGACATAGGTACAGACAAACAGATAAACATTCTAAAAACTATATTTATGCATCGCTATCGATTGTAGATCACGCCACAAGTACTTATCTTTTTAAAAAAATACTTATTCAATGTACAGTTTTGATTTTCCTACGATTTTATTATATGTATAGATTACGCCACCAGTATCCTTTTAAAAAAATATTCAATGTACAGTTTTGACTTTCCTACGATTTTATTATATGTATAGATTATGCCAGTTCTAGTAACATGAATATTCTTGCTTACTAAATATTTTTTGTTATGACATCACCTACCAATTGTCATTAAAGATCCATGCTAACGTCGATCCGCGAGAAAGAGACAGCGCATCGCCATACATCCCACATTATATACCTACCTACTTTTAACACTTATCTATGTTACAGGAATTTTATTACTTAGTGTATTTTTATATTTTTCTAGATTTACGCATTAAATTTATAATTCGATTAAGTTATTGTTTTAATAAATTAGATATACTTAGGTAAATTAAATAAATAAAACATTTTGTTATATCTTTATAAAAAGACTGTTCATTACGTAAACATTTATTTACAATGCGGAAAAAAATTAATGAATGACAGACGTGTCAATTGAAAACCTTTTACTCTCACCATAGAGGTTTATATAGCATGGAGGTATGTAGAAATACCTTAATTTTCCTATTAATCTATATATATTAGGTCTTTACCTATGAAATTGCCGTTCTGCAGTACTGGCCATTTCAAATCAAAATAATTTTTGTTTGGCTAAGAATTCTAATTTCAAATTAATTTTATTTTAAAAACATGGATTCTTTTTTCCATAAGTAGTCATTTCTTTATTGATTAGTGTTACATTTTCATCGCATTTCAATCTTTTTCGTCATCATGGATACGTTAAAATTCGAGTAATTATGGAATATGAGTACCGTCGTGGCAGCAACGCGGCACAAGCGGCACGCAACATACAACGACGTTTACGGAGCTAACACTACAAACCAACGCACCACCTGTTATTGGTTTGCTCGCTTCCGTTCTGGAAATTTCGACCTGAAAAATGAACCTCGCGGTCGTCCGAAGACTTTGGTCGACAATGACGAATTAAAGGCGGTTGTGGAAGCTGATGATACACAATCTACGGCTGAATTAGCAGCAGCTTTCGACGTTAGCGTCAAAACAATATTGGTCCATTTGCGTCAAATTGGCAAGGTAAAAAAGCTTGACAAATGGGTGCCCCACGAACTCAATGATCGCCAGCGCGAAGCACGCGTCGAGACGTGCCTTGCACTGCTCAACAGACACACAAATGAAGGAATTTTGAACCGCATTGTTACCTGCGATGAAAAATGGATTCTGTTTGATAACCGCAAGCGCTCAGCAAGTTGGTTGGATCCTGGTTCAGCACCTAAACAATGCCCTAAACGAAAACTTACCCCTAGAAAAGTGATGGTCACTGTTTGGTGGTCTAGCGCCGGTGTGATTCATCACAGCTTCTTACCAAACGGGGTGAGCATTACTGCAGATGTGTACTGTGAAGAACTGAGCACAATGATGGAGAAGCTGGCGCATCTCCAACCAGCATTGGTCAATCGCTCGTCTCCGCTGCTCCTGCACGACAACGCGCGACCTCATACTGCACAGCAGACGGTCTCCAAGTTGCAAGAACTGGGGTTGGAAGCTCTCCGTCATCCGCCCTACTCACCAGACCTTGCGCCTACAGACTACTACTTTTTCCAGAATTTGGATAACTTCTTGGCGGGAAAAAAATTCAATACCCGAGAGGCAGTACAAAATGCCTTTGAAGAATTTGTTGCCTCCCGTCCAGCTGATTTCTTTAAGAAGGGCATCAATAAACTGCCACTGCGATGGCAAAGATGCATTGATTGCATGGGTGATTACTTCGATTAATACAAATAAAAAAATTCATGAAAAAAATTCGTTTAAATTTTTTCATACAAAACGGCAATTTCATAGGTAAAGACCTATTATAAAAATCAATGCCACTTTTCATTGTAATTTTATAACTCAACAACGCCTTTACCGATTTGGCTAATTTTGGTCTTGAATTATTCGTGGAAGTCCAGGGAAGGTTTGTACCTACGTAGAGAAAATTTAAAAAAAAAAGTCTTGAAATAGTGTAAAATCAATATCTTTTAGCAATTTAAATATTTTTTTGTTTGAATAAATGAACTTAATAATCTTTTTTTTTTATTACTATGTATGCCTTACGTAGCGAAGCACGTACCGGGCCGCTAGTTATTGAAGTTATACTTCTTTTGGCGCGATGGAGAAAAATGATGAGAGTGAATTTTTACGATGCGCGCGCACACCGTCACCAAAAAATTTAACAGCATGACGTTAGTTCTAGGTGGTATGAAAATTGATAACTATGTTCTATATATATAACTAAGTTGTATATTAAGAAGTATAACTTCTAACGCGTGTACATAAGTACACACAAGTGTTTTTTTTTATAATTAGGAAGGAGGTGGAATATACCATCTCCTTTTTCTGCGTAAATGCGGTTAGCCAAGCTACTCCTAACTAACGAACTGAAGTACCTATGTGCAGACTGCATTCAGCCATGTCGGTGGCCTACAGGGCGGCTTCAACAACTCTGTCACCAAGGTAACCACTGTTCATACGATAAAAAAGAAGAAAATTGCACATTTGAACAACATAAACAAAAATTATGCCATCCATACAAGAATTGACGGTCACCGTAGCCTAGTTGGTAGTGCTCCTGCCTACGAAGCCGGTGGTTCTGGGTTCGAATCCCGGTAAGTGCAAATATTTGTGTGATGAGCACGAATATTTGTTTCTGAGTCATGGATGTTTTCTATGTATTTAAATATTTATCTGTTTGAATATCGTCGCCTGGTACCCATAGTACAAGCTTTGCTTAGTTTGGGGCTAGGATGATCTGTGTGACATTGTCCCTAGATATTATTATTAAAAACTAGCTGTGCCCCGCGGTTTTACCCGCTATAAATTTTATAAATTATCACATCTCCTCTCCCGTAGGTGATAGCGTGATAATATGTTGCCTATATGTTGAACCGACCTCTTAGTAATATTTATACAAAATTTGAAGTAAATCCATGCAGTATCGTTTGAGTTTAGCCCGGACATACATACAGAAAAACAGATAAACAGACAAAAATTCTAAAAACTATATTTTTGGCTTCGATATCGATAGTAGATCACGCCCCAAGTATCCTTTTTAAAAAATATTCAATGTACCTACAGTTTTGACTTTCGTACGATTTTATTAAATGTATAGATTCATTAGATTTTATGTGGATTTTATTTTGCTACTTGGTTTGAGCCTTCGCTCCCTTTTGTTTCTAGTGAAGATGTGAAAGCCTCCTAGGCTAAAAATAATCAAGCCACTTCTTAGCAGTACGAAGTTATTTCAATATACAACACGTAACTTAATTAACGCACACCCTGAAAATAGTTTGTTCAGAATCGTTTACTGAATAGAATTAGGTATATAATTTTTTATATAGGTAATTTTTTACTCCAAAACAATTAAAACTACCGAAATTATTGTCATATTTACCCTGTACAGTCAAAACAAATTGAAATGGACCGTAAGTCAAAGTGATAATACTTATAAAATCGCAGTTTTATTTGTATTCATACAAATTCCATCATTCAATACAAAATAAAGAAAAATAAACGTTATACCAAGAAACTAATTTAGTAAATAATAATGCATATAGGTACATGTTAAATTAAAAATTCAGTGTATGTATTATGATTACAACATAATATTCTAATTGAGGTGTTTGAGGGTGTGCGGTAATTACGTTACATGTTGTATATCCATTGCTATTCCGGCTTTGGGTAGATAGATATACCTACCTACTTAACTATTAATTCGACGATAAAGAGTCAATACATTCTAACAGCGTTAACTAAAACACGCAAAATTGAGCTTTAAAGCAACTGAACTCAGTGAATATAAAGTTGAATTTCGTGTGTTAGTGTTAGTAATAGTAGATACAGACGCTTCTTCGTCGATTTGACTATGGAAAATTGTTGACCGAGTTAATTAATGCGTACAAACATTTTGTTCTTTTAATTAGGTATGTGGTCGGTAACCTAATTAAAACCAGTAAAATTATACCCACTACACTAAATAACTACTTCATCTTCATATCAATCGAAAGACGTCCACATCTGGACTAAGGCCTCCCCCAAGAATCTCCACAATGCCTGGACCCGTGCTGCCCGCATCCAGAAGCTTCCCGCGACCTTTGCAAGATCATCGGTCTACCTTGTAGAGGGCTACGTGGTCACCACTCGAGAATCTTTCCGCTCTGGTCCCAGTGGCCGTCGGCTCTACGAGCTATGAGCCGCGCCCACTGCCACATAAATTTGGCAATTCTTCGGGCTATATCGGCTACTTTAGTATAAATAACTAACTACTTACTTACATACAATATTTAGTTTCCATTATTCTGCCCTTTGACTGCCTACTCCAATCACAAACACATAAATATCCTTCGCTGAAGTCGTGGAATGAACCCCCTGCCACGGCTTTTCTTTCGGACCCTTTAAAAGAGGAGCAACAATATTCTTAAAATGTCGGTACCTAACAACGGTTTGCAAGCGTCCATACGCTACGCTGACCATTTACCGTCTAGTTGGCCGTAAGCTTGTTTACTGAATCAGCCGTACGTACGGCCCCCCAACAAACATCTGTACAATTACCTAAGTACTGCCTCACATATAACAAAAATAACTTCACAGCTACTTAAATATTGAAAATAGATAATTAATGGCAGTCTAGGTATGCGTATATATTACCTGATTGTTATTTTAAGAATAGAACTTACACTTAGATATATGTATATAATATACCTACAGGCAGCGTTTGATTGAACAAAATTGCAATGCCATCAAACGTAACACATATACCTAATGCTTATATTCATCCTAACAAGAGTA
This sequence comes from Pseudoips prasinana, assembly GCA_951640165.1. Lineage (NCBI taxonomy): Eukaryota > Metazoa > Arthropoda > Insecta > Lepidoptera > Nolidae > Pseudoips > Pseudoips prasinana. The sequence goes on from OX621254.1 coordinate 17,472,068, forward strand.
GCAGTCTTAAACAAAAAGATATAATAAGATATACGAAATAATATTTTATATTAATTGCTTAATCCTCGACCTTGCCGCGTTTACTTTAGTTTGTGTAAACGAATGTTAATAACACGTTCGCATAACACCATATCTATTTACACTTTCTCTAGCATTACGTTAACGAGGTCGGGGAATTGTGCGCGCAATGTATTCTACATTTTATCCCATAACCAACTATCCCAAACATATTCCAAAAAAAGTATTAAAGCACTCAAGTTGTCTGTCATTCGACAACGAACGCATAATCTCGACAGTTGAAAATTGCTACATTCCATTGACGCTCTAAAATGCGAGTTTATAGTAAAGTGTGGAATATAACCAGCGTTTTATATTATGCGCAACGGTGCGTGAATTTCAAAATGACGTGGTAGAAGCGGCAGCTATCTCATCATCATTGATAATGGTCGGTTTGGCAACGTCGCGTCGCTCACCTGGCGCGGCGCTACCTGCGCAGTGTCAACAGGGGGGCGAGCGAGCGAGCGAGCGGCCGGCAGCAGTCGATCCAACGATCCGACAAACACGCTCGTCTCGAGCTGTCTTTAATTTTTATTTTCATATTATTCCATTAATATTATTGTTAACACTTGCAAAGTGACGCGTTGTAAGTAGGTACTATAGTGTTGACTTGTGTTATTGCGGACGCGCAGAGTGTGGACCATAAACAATTTGTGGACGAAATCGAGTACCTATTCAAATTGGGAACGTTCATCGACACCGTTCCGAAAGCTTGTCTTTTCATATTTAGCGACAGGACTGTCCTTTAGATTCGGTGTGGCTGTGATGTGAGTTAATTCTAGATTTTTACCGACAGCGGAAACAGCTTACGTAGACGGCTAGCGGTAAAACGCCGTCCGCGCCGCACGCTAGTCTTGTTTCATGTTGAGTAACCGTGAGGTTTCTAAAAAGTGCTTTCGACGCGTTTCCGAACATACACAAGTAAGATACGTGATTTTCGGTTAACTTCGCCCACTCGCGAAGGTTCGAAGTTCCGTTAGAAAGTAGCAAGAAGGTCTCGTCTTGAAGTGTGGACTGTTGGGTAGAACCGGGTGTAGATGGACCGGGAGTGAAGTGTGGTTGTGAGTGTGTAGTCGGTGCATGGCGCGATGATCAGCGGCGGCTGGGTGTGCGCGCTGCACGTGCGGACGGCTGGGTTGGGCGGAGCTGCTCTCGGCTCCGATGAAGAGGAGGTCGTCTACTTGGCCTACTCTGTTATTGATGTGCTCACAAATCAGGTAAGAAGCTAGCTAAACGCATTTTTTTGGGGTAGGTACTTATATTACAACTACCTACTCGAAGGCGTCGTGTTCAGGGCACTAAATCCTAACCTTAAGGGTGCTATTGTTGTCTTTCATTCTTTGTTAACATTTATGGGCTTGGACGTCTTATCTGAAGATCTTAATACTCTTCAAACTAAACCAACTTTACAGTTGAACGAACAAAAATTTCCTATATTTTTTTCTTATTAAGTCAATGCAACAATTATACAGCCCGCCTGATAGTAAGCGATCAAAATAGTCTATGGACACTTGTAAATCGCGTGATTGAAACCTTTAGAAACCTTATAACTCCTTCTTTCGAGGCCCCATGCAAGGAACTCATTCCACAACTTCACCATAGTTTAACTGAAACCTTACTGTACGAGGTTCTAAACGTTCTAGAGTAAGCGATTGAAATTCCTGTTAATAACTTGATCAAACAGTTCTACTGATTGCAGTCTATCGGAAGATCAGCGTTACTGCTTTTACTTACTATTAGTGTTTTACTTAATTATTTACTTAGAATTTGAATTTGATTCCGAGGTAGACGCCTTTTCCTCGCTTGTACACACGGTTATATATCAAGCTATACATTCCAGTATAAGCTGATCTCGCGTTGTATAGGATTTCCATACAGTGAGAGGTCAGCTTATATTGGAAATGTATAGCTATATGTTGCATGCTTCCAAATACACACCTTTATAAAATAAGGACACCAACACTGATATAAAACAAGTATTATCAGTGTTCTTACTTCCTTTCTTTACTGTATTGGCGGTACTACACACGCAAGGAACCTGTCTTCTCAGACTTAAGGGCTTTCAATGCGATCTGACTTTAAATTGAAAATTGGATCTCTCGGTCTACTTGGGTAGCTACCGCCTTAACATCTTAAGTCTGCCATCAAGCGGTTATACTACGACTCGTCGCGTCGTGTAATCTCTTCCTTAGTTTTGTGAGAACCAGTTCCAGAAAGATCACCTTTAATTCCGGTGTTTTGTAGGTACCTTGACTGTGTTTCTATCATCCTAGATAAGGGTCCAAGGAATACAAGATCTTACTATGAAAAAGAAAACGGAATAGTCAACATTGACATACCGGTCTACTCAAGTTGCTAAAGTTGACGATATCTCGTAAACATAAAATTACCCACATTAATAAATTTGAGTTACTAGCCTTACAGTTTATTTTTTTTAATAATAAAAAAATTGTTAATTATTTATTTATTAAACTAAGCAGAGCTGGTACTATAGAAACCAGATAACTGATATACTAGTACATACTACTCTTCTTTTGTAAATCACATGTAAATAAATACTTATATAGATAAATTAAATTAACTAGACCCAGACTCAGGACAAACAGAAATGTTCAATGCACACAAATACCTGTCTTGGGTAGGAATCGAACTCACAACATACGGCGTGAAAGGCAAGCATTTTCCAACCACGCCACAAGCCCGTCAATGTATTTATACTAGCTGTGCCCCCCAGTTTTATCCGCGTTAAGCTTAATAAATTATAGCCTATGTATTAATCCAGGGTGTCAACTAACTCCATACCAAATTTAATGAAAATCGCTCCAGCCAATTAGACGCGAAGAAGTAACAAACTCACACACACAAACTTTCGCCTTTATAATATTAGTGTGATATAATCGCATGCGGTTACCATAGCCTATGGGCAATGGCAGTACTATTAACTCGCGCATTTCAGACCCATCCCAGTATATAATAAACTAGGCTGATTACTGTTTTGTATGAAGTATAATTATATTGGTAAAAGGCCATGAAATTCCTACTGTTAAGGAGCAGATAATTGGCCTTCATTGAACACAATAAAATCACTGGGAAATAAATTCTATTGTTGCAATTATCCTGTGTCTAGGTCTGTTATTAGCTTAATAATAAATACTTAGGGGTAAAAAAAACTCGCGGAACATCAGTTTACCACAAGCGCTTTGCTCCCTCTTTTTATACGCGCGGTTAAGCAGTGGAACACCCTCCCGAACGACGCGACGTGTTTCCAGACTCATACAACATGGGTTTATTCAAGGCTAGAGTGAACAGACATCTTATGGATACGCGCGGTCCACCTTCGACCACATCTTCACTTACTATCTGGTGTGATCGTGCAAAAAAAAATAAAGAAACCACAGATTTTGCTTTTGTGTTGTGTTTACGACGGTAGAGGAAAAAAAGCACTAACTGCGTTAAATGAAATCGGGCTTCTAAGCAAATATTTTCATGTGTTTGCTTTTGGAGTTCGTAGTTATTGAGACGTAACCGCCGTCATCCCCAAAACGATACGAGTCTCTCACGCATTTCCCCGTCAGTAACCGCCCAGAGTCTAAGTTCGAACCCCAAAGGGAGTGCCCCGCCGCGCTGGTACCTACTTAGTTTTTAGTTTTATTTGCTAGACGGTTGGAGCCCTCGCTGGATTCTATAGTCTGGTGAAGCAGAGAAAGCCTCCTAAAACATGACGTTTACATTAAAACGTCATGTTAAAAAAAAGTCACCGTCTACAATACACACCTTGTTGTATATATGTCAAAAGAATAACCTACAAATAGTTCGTAATTTTGTCGCAATTCTTCCAATAATATAACAATTTGGATGTCAAAGATCAATTATATGCCTACGCGCGCAATGACTGAGTAGTTTTCTGACTAAACATTTTCGAGTTTTTCATTACAATATAATGACGTACATACATAATATTTCCTAGGCTGATTAGCTATGTACGGCCAGAAACAGAAAAGGCGTAACAGTGACATAACTGCAACTAAACAAAACATTATGTCCCGTTTCTATTGAGGACGGTACCCATTCTGGGTATTATGACGGGCCTGTTGGCGTGGTTGGCAAACGCTTGCTTTTCACGCGCGAGGTCATGGGTTCGATTTCCACCCAGGACAAATATTTGTGTGCATGAACATGTCTGTTTGTCCTGATTTTGGATGCAATTTAACTATTGTATAGTTAAATTACACCCACGTGTAACAGAAAGAGTGAACATAACTTAAGGGGCATATATGGTCTCCTTAAGCCTACCTATACACAACATAAGTATGCATATACAAAAGGAAAATAGTATATCAGTTATCTGGTTTCCATAGTACAAGCTCCGCTTAGTTTGGGAGCAGATGGCCGTGTGTAAATAATGTCCCAGGATATTATTATTCTAATTGGTTGCGGCTAACTACTAGAATTAATAGAGCGACTCGAGATCATCATGTCGCCCGAATAACGTTCACTGTTGGACAAACTTCCGCTAAAGAATATGGTGATTCGCCGTGATCGGGACGCTTGGCAGACAGGGGCTCTACCGGCTAAGTCGCCGAACATCGATTTCTTAAATGGCGTTCAAATAAATAAAGGTTCAAAATTACTTAATCAATCGTTAAATCAGCTTCCATGAGCACAAGTGACGTCATACGCAATGGTCCGGAATCGATTGTCAACGTTGAAGCCGATTTAACGATTGATTAAGTAAATTTAAACTTTATTTTATTTGAACGCCATTTAAGAAATCGATGTTCGGCGACTTAGCCGCTAGAGCCCCAGGTTGGCGATTGCAGTTTTGTACTTCGTCACTGAAAACCAGTTACGAATATGATTAGACCTGGCGTCAGGTTCTATAATATATTTTCTCTGTATATTATCATTAATTGAAACAAGAGATAAGCGTTCACGTGTGCGTGTTCAAGCATGAAAAACTGACAGTCGTGCGGTATTTGTCTCTGTTTCGAGGTTATAAGTATCTCTTCATCAGAAAATCCTCTCGAAAGCTTCTGATGAAGAGTTGTTTTTTTGGAACGAAGTTCCTTATCGCGCGTTGCGAAAGGGGGCTAGACGGAAAAAATTAAGACGAAAAGTTGTAACTACACTTTTTGCTATAGTAAGCTATTGTAAGCCGTGCGGCGTGCGCATGTTTCTCTGTCTGTCTCTCTCTCTCTCTTATAGAAAGCAAGCCAGGTATTTTCGTTTCGTCTTTCTATTTCGCATTGAACAGTGTGGTGTCGCGACGATTATTTTTGTTGAGTGTATACAGGATTTTTGTACATAATAAATAATAAAAAATAACTTCGTTCCATCCGGGTATCCCTTGTCACCTCTCAAGTTTTTTTTTAGTTTATGGCAATCTGCTGGTTCCACCAGCAATTTCTGCCAGTGTCATGTATGAAGACTTGCTACCTCAAAACCGATTATCTGTGAGGATGTGGCGCTCGACCCGCAGACAAGCCATGGTGTCTGCGTTGGTTAAGCGCCTCGGATATGACGTTTGTCTTGACGAGTTTAACCCCGTGCTGTTTCGTGGAAATAAACTACCTACTAAATTACTATAAATAAAAAAAAACAGTCCCTAACTACCTAGTCGCCTACAGATTAACCCAGTAGAATATTTTGAATTTAGAATAACTCAAACTCATTTATTTGTGCGATTTTTGGTATTACAAGTCTTAAAATAAACATAGTAGATCCTCAAAAATCTGCCAAAAAAGCGTCTATATAATAATTTGCTATATACCTAATTTGTTTTCTATGTAATACATAATTTTGTATTCGGAAATCATTATCAATGATCAATCAATCTATATTTAAGTAACGAGAATACCTAGAACAAATTTTTATTTATATATATAACACTGTAATTTTAATACATGCTAAAGAATAATTTCGCCAACAGATTTGTACTGTTATTTTTAGAATTAGGTAGGGGAAATGCTCATCTCCTCAGGTCTTAAGCTATTATAATTATTCCAGTCCTGAAACCCTAATATTAAAGTTAAAATTAATCAGTTCTATGTGTGGTTCTTTGAAGATTTTATATATGTAGAACAAGATAAAACCAGAGTATGCTGTGGTGTGTGCGTATGTGTGTGGGTGGGTGGGTACGTGTGTGTTTGCGGCTATATGTTTATATTGCTATGGTTGTGATTATGTGTGTGTGTTCTATTAATTTTGTCATTGTATGTAAGTGCCGTGGAAAGTAATAATCATACTATTTTATATCATCGTATTATAAAAGTTATAATAAATAGTTATTATGAGTATAAGGTTTTTGTATATATATAACATTTAATGGCCGACTAGCACCTTGAGATAAAGAATAGAAATATTTTGCCCTTATATTATAAGATATGTGACCGCATGTAGGGGGCGAAGACGTAGACTACATTGATGAAATGTTTTGTGAGTTTGGATATATATTACTTTTCTTTTTTTTTAAGACAACGCCCGCACAAGGAGGTTTGTTACTCTTTCACGCAAAAAATACCGAACGGATTGTAATGAAACTTTGTAGTAATATAGTTTATGTATCCGAATAACATATAGGCTATAATTAATACACCGGAGCAGCCTACCCGCGTTCCCGGGGCTCCCTCATCAGGCGCCAAGAGAGCACACGGCAGGTAGGTTTAGTCGGTGCAAGTCCGACATACCCACCCGCAGACACTTTTTGCGGGTGGCAGGCGTAGGCATTCCCCCTGCCTAATATAAAAAAATCTATAATTAATCAATTTCAACGCGCTTAAAACCGCGGGGCACAGCTAGTTAGGAAAGTAACACCCAAATGTCCCACACAACAAATAATCGTTCTCAACGCACAAATATTTCATTTAATTTCATGTCTTCAATAAGAATATTTATATTGTGTCTGAATTACATAAATAACAAACAAATTTCAGCAGAAAATAAATTAGCAAAATCTCCTATAAATTAAATAATAATGCCAATTCAAAATCTTAAATAAAATTTTGTCAAATTAATTTCTACTATACAATTTAGTGAACAAGTAAACGACATGCAGAGAATTTATACAAAATAAAATTAACTGTCAATATGATAGCAATCATAAATCATTTATTGAATAAAGACACCTTTCCAAAAGATAGACCTTTAATTTTGATTTAAAATGCTGGTCATATAATATAGATTTTAGATCAATAGGTAACTTATTAAATATTCTTACAGCATTGTAGTGGGAGCTGTGCTTGACCACATTGAGAACAGGAGCTATGTTGGATTGCAAATCTTTCCTTCTCGTTTTTTCCCGTATTTGTCTCTCTTCATCTGATTCGATGGTGTGAATATTTTAGCCAAGCCAATATGGGTCTTGGGTGGAGAACGAGCCTAGCAACCAGGGCCACTAGGCACTAGACCAATAGACCAAATTCGACCAGGACCGTATTATCAGTTACTCAGACAAAGACAAATGTTATTTACTTTCCTATTCAAATTATTTATCAAACTGATAACAATGGCCTCATTTGTTTAGCATTTTGATAAGTATATCAATTACTTACCTTGATTTTGATTGAATTTAACAATAACATAAAAATTAATTGAGTTTTATTCTTAGCTTTTGTTTTTTTTTTGGACCAAAGTGAGACGAGTTCCTCCCTCTTACCTATCACTCAAACTCTTATAAGCCAAGATCATTTTTTATCACACTAATATGTGTGTGTGTTAGTTCTTCAGGTCTAAACGGCTGGAGTGATTTTAATAAAATTATGTGGTATGGAGTTAGCCGACACCCCGGATTAACATATAGGCTATAATTTATAAAGTTTAACGCGGGTAAAACCGCGGGGCACAGCTAGTAATTAATAATATCTTAGGACATTATTCACACATTGTCATCCCAAACTAAGCAGAGCTTGTACTATGGAAACCAGATAACTGATATATATACCTACTACTTTCTTTTATAAATACATACTTACATAGATAATTACACCCATCAATTGTGTTTGAATATAACATAAATTATAAAAATATATAGTACAATTATTATTATTAATATTATCTAAATTCTCTGATAAGCATACATGCATCACCAAAAACATAAATATACAATAAACAAAACAATACCTACATACGTCAACCTAGAACAATTCATCATTGAAAATAAAATGTCAACCAAAATGTCAATAATAATAATATTATTATGTCAAATAAAACACTACAGACTATCTACATAAGACTTATAGACAAACCGTTAGATCACACTATACCCTTCTAACAATAGGAGTGACAAAGGTGTCACATGAGACGGAGATTGTTTTCTCTTCATTTATTAAACAGATTCATGCACATGTGAAAAATAACGAGTATGCATACTCGTTAATTTGTACAGTAACAGTCGCCGTGGTTAGACTGTTGGGCTGTGGAGTCAGTGGTGGCGAGTTCAAACCCAAGGCTCACACCACTGTTTTCCAATTCGTGTGCGTATTAGAAATTATTCATATCTTACTTAAAACGGTGAAGGAACACATCGTGAGTTAACCTGCATGCCTGAGAGTTCTCCAAAATGTTCTTGATGGCGTGTGAAGTTTGCAAAATTTCTGATTATTTAAGTAATAAAAGTGCTTGGGATTGAATTGTTCTGAGTCAACACACATGATTGTAATTAATCTTAAGTGTATTTTATTTTAAAAAAGGATTCCTACTGAGTTTTCTGGCAGTGTTTCTCAGTAGCTGCAACGTCATGCACTGCACGGTAGGGTAAAAAAAATATGACAATTCCACATAAATGTAAAAAAAATACGGAATAAAGTACCTTTGACTTTGACAAACCTGCACTAGGCTTAGGCGGAAGCGTTGCGTACTAGGGCCCATTCCCTTATAGTGTGAGGGAAGGCTCTTTACCTACGGTGGGACTTAGGCGGAAGCGTTGCGTACTAGGGCCCATTCCCTTATAGTGTGAGGGAAGGCTCTTTACCTACGCTACGGTGGGACTTAGGCGGAAGCGTTGCGTACTAGGGCCCATTCCCTTATAGTGTGAGGGAAGGCTCTTTACCTACGGTGGGACTTAGGCGGAAGCGTTGCGTACTAGGGCCCATTCCCTTATAGTGTGAGGGAAGGCTCTTTACCTACGGTGGGACTTAGGCGGAAGCGTTGCGTACTAGGGCCCATTCCCTTATAGTGTGAGGGAAGGCTCTTTACCTACGGTGGGACTTAGGCGGAAGCGTTGCGTACTAGGGCCCATTCCATTATAGTGTGAGGGAAGGCTCTTTACCTACGGTGGGACTTAGGCGGAAGCGTTGCGTACTAGGGCCCATTCCCTTATAGTGTGAGGGAAGGCTCTTTACCTACGGTGGGACTTAGGCGGAAGCGTTGCGTACTAGGGCCCATTACCTTATAGTGTGAGGGAAGGCTCTTTACCTACGGTGGGACTTAGGCGGAAGCGTTGCGTACTAGGGCCCATTCCCTTATAGTGTGAGGGAAGGCTCTTTACCTACGGTGGGATTTAGGCGGCAGCGTTGCGTACTAGGGCCCATTCCCTTATAGTGTGAGGGAAGGCTCTTTACCTACGGTGGGACATTAATAGGCTGCATTTTACAAGGTGTAAAAATACTGGTGGTAAATTTAGGAGCGCTATCTAGCCATGAAATAGTATAATAATATCCTGGGACATTATATAAACACGGCCATCTGATCCCAAACTGAGCTAAGCTTGTACTATGCAAACCAGATAACTGATATACTACATTTCTTTTATAAATACATACCTATATAGATAATGACACCCAGACCCAGGACAAATAGACATGTTGTATGTAGGCATCGAACCCATAACCTGCGGCGTGAAAGGCAAGCATTTACTAACCGTCTGCAACTAAAACAGAACCAAAGTAAACAAAACTTGTTTGTTATAAACGAATATACTTTTGGTTCCCCATACAAAGTGCATCAGGAGATTGTAGGAAGTTAATATTTATATTTCTGTTTTGCTCGTTGAAGACACGGACAGTTTCATGGTCATATTAAGCTCCTTAAGTTACCTATACTATTTATGTTGTATCTTGTATATGCTGTAGGATTAAAACAGCCAAATGCAATCTATACAAATAAATAAAATTGGAGTGTCTGTTTGTAATATTGAAATAACCGGTTTTTACTACATAAATATGAATATATATACGGTACATACACCAAAATATTTTTTTTTACAATTTTTGTCTGTCTGTCTGTCTGTTTGTTCCGGCTAATCTCTGAAACCACTGGACCGATTTTGACGGGACTTTTATTAGCAGGTAGCTGATGTAATAAGGATTAACTTAGGGTACTTTTATTTTAGAAAAAGTCTTTTATTTTACTAATAAAAAAAAGAACGAAATAAGCTAATTAACATGCGGACGAAGTCGCGGGCACAGCTAGTTAAATATATAGTGTAACTATACAAATAAATAAAATTGGAGTGTCTGTTTGTAATATTGAAATAACCGGTTTTTACTACATAAATATGAATATATATACGGTACATACACCAAAATATTTTTTTTTACAATTTTTGTCTGTCTGTCTGTCTGTTTGTTCCGGCTAATCTCTGAAACCACTGGACCGATTTTGACGGGACTTTTATTAGCAGGTAGCTGATGTAATAAGGATTAACTTAGGGTACTTTTATTTTAGAAAAAGTCTTTTATTTTACTAATAAAAAAAAAGAACGAAATAAGCTAATTAACACGCGTACGAAGTCGCGGGCACAGCTAGTTAAATATATAGTGTAATAACTAAGATTATATTGGATATAATACAAAGTACAAATAGATCGTATAAATAACATGAGTCGCGGTGAGCAAAGAGAACGACGCTAGAGGGTGGTCGTGCAACACAGTTAGGACGCGTTCCGATTCACTCGGGGTTTATGGCTACATTCCAACATCCTTGGACATAAACCCATCTTCGAAGCGCAGTAATAAGCTGTAGTTGTAGTTTCCGAATCCAAAAAAACTTGAGAGGTGTCAAGGGACACCCGGATGGAACGAATTTATTTCTTATTATTTATTATGTACAAAAAACCTGTTTACACTCAACAAAAATAATCGTCGCGAAACCACACTGTTCAATGCGAAATAGAAATGAAAATATCTGGCTTGCTTTCTATAAGAGAGAGAGAGAGACAGACAGAGAAACATGCAAACGCCGCACAGCTGCAAAAACTGTCATGACAACTTTTCGTAAGATTTTTTCCGTCTAGCCCCCTTTCACAACGCGCGATAAGGAACTTCGTTCCAAAAGAATAGCAAGTAAGGGCCCACTTGGTGATACATGCGGTCGCCAAGCACGGTGACTTCGACAAACACCATTCTAATGCAATATTGGAAAAAAATTTGGGGTAGACCTATATCCAGCAGTGGACACCATCAAGCAGTTGTTTATCTGTTGCAGTGTTCTAACTAAATACTTCAGTTTTTATTTAGCTTCGTTTAACAGAGAGACGCAATAATTTGTTCTACGTGATTCTACCAGGAAATACGGGTGTTCGCGGCCTTCCTCGTGTTGCGGATAGTAACAATACTAGACAAGATAAATAGAGCCAATCTTACCAACGATTTGACACCACTTTGTCCTTACGATCTAATTGTGATCTTCGAGGCCAGTTTGAAAGCCAGAAATTCAACCAGGAGGGCATTATTGTAAACCAAAAGTTTAACCCTCACGTAATTTTTCGCCGAAAAACGTCCTCTGCTGGACAAAAGCAAGGGATTTCGCAAAAGAGTTGTGTCCATTATTTGGAGGGATATGCCATAATCGCCACGCTTCGCAGACGTGTTGGCCATCGCATTATGATTGTCATAGTACACAGAGAAACGCTGCTGCCCGTCGTCTGATCGATATTCCCTTGCCCCTCAGGAGGCAAGATGGTGGGTGCGAGTTGGTAGATCCTTGCCTTTTACGCTGCAGGTCGTGGGTTCAATTCCCAACCAGGACAGATATTTGTGTGCAAGAACATATCCGTTTGTCCTGAGACAAAATAATAGTAGTATATCGGTTATCTGGTATCCATAGTACAAGCTCTGCTTAGTTTGGGATCAGATATGTGTGAATTTCCCAGGATATTGGTCTGTAGGTGAACTTATTTTAAAGAAATAACCAATTCCAAGTGGAATGAAATTCGCCACTTATTTTCTATGGTTAGTAACAATAAATGATGTACCAGCTGTTTAAAGACAAATATAAGTAGGTGGCTAGGTATTTAACGAATGCCGATGGCTGGGATGTGGAGCTTGTTTTAGTGTGATAACAACTGGTATTATAGTGTTATTTTAACAATTAAAACTTACGAAAACGCCAGATGTAGAAAATACATCCATATCAGCTGTATGAATGGCCTATCACCGTGCAAGAAACTTTTTACCGCGCATTACCACTCTGCGGAATCAATTAAAAGCGAGGTATTTCCGATCTGGTATGACATTGCAACCATCAAGATGAGCGCCTAATCCTTACCCAAAGGCCGGCAACGTACTTGTAGCCTCTTTAGTGTTGGGTGTCCATGGGCGGCGGTGATTACCATCTGGTAAAAAAGATAAACAGCTTCAGAGAAGCACGCAAGATTCACGACGCGACCAATTAAATTACAGAAAAACAAACAAGTCTATGCCTACGGGTAACTCTGCCACCTACCAGACTTCAGGCTATCTATACATTTATTGGCATCAAATATAACAGCTCACTTGATAGGACCTTTATATTTACCCTTGGGGCTTTTGCAGCTGGTGTCTCTAGTTGCAATTCTAGTTTTAATAGGCTCTAGCCTCGCTATATTACATAATTCTTTCTTGCTCTGGAGTTGGTTGCTCCGGAGGGAAGGAAAGAGAAGGAAGAGAAACTAACTTTACTTCTAATTCCTGCTTGTTTCTTTCTGATTAAATTCGTTGCGGTATCCAAGACAATTGATACGATTCCCTAGGACATGCCGTATGAGCCTGCTATTTGAATCAATAAAACAGCTCTTGATAAGGTCCTCAAAATTTACTCTTGGTGCTTTTGCAGCTGTCTTCACTAGTTGCAATTCGCTAGTTTTATGAGGATCTAGCATTTTTAATATCATTCTGCTGTTTTGCTCTGGAAGGATGTTAACGGCTTTTACTTCTAATTTGAAGGGCCTGGTGGCGTGGTTGGCCAATGCTTGCTTTTCACGTGGGTTCGATTCCCACCCGGGACAGATATTTGTGTGCATGAACGTGTCTGTTTGTCCTGAGTCTGGGTGTAATTATATATATAATTATGTATTTCCAAAGAAAAGTAGTATATCAGTTATCTGGTTTCCATAGTACAAGCTCTGCTTAGTTTGGGGTCAGGTGGCCGTGTGTAAATTTATGATATTAAACCGGCTTCTATGGCGCCACGAAAGATTTTGCCTCCAGTTGATCACATGTTCTTCTAACTACTTTTTGTTTCCCGGAAAAGCGGGTTGAACGCATAGCAAGTTGTAAGTAATACCGGTAAATACATTAATGGAATTACGATGTTACATGTTTAGCGAATGGCGTAGGCAGCCCGCACCTGTCAGGGCAGTATGAAATACCGAACGCCAAGACCTGCCACTTGACTCGCCGACTTGATATACTGCTCGTCAAGAATTAATAGCTACAACAACTTTGTAGGTATTGTGATAAACAAAAAAAACCCGGCCAAGTGCGGTTCGGACTCGCACATGAAGGGTTCCGTAGCAGCAAGTATTTCAGTTGGTTAAATGAAAGCAAATTGCGGTTTATAACGTATTAAAAAAAACGACTTACTAGATCTCGTTCAAACCAATTTTCGTTGTTAGTTTCTATGGTAATGTACATCATATATTTTTTTTTAGTTTTATCATTCTCTTATTTTAGAAGTTAGAGGGGGGGGGGGGACACTCATTTTACCACTTTGGAAGTGTCTCTCGCGCAAACTATTCAAATTAGAAAAAAATGATATTAGGAACCTCAATATCATTTTTGAAGACCTATCCATAGACACCCCACATGTATGGGTACGATGAAAAATTTTTTTTTGAGTTTCAGTTCTATGTATGGCGACCCCCCAAAATAATTGTTCTTTTGCTATTTTTGTATAAATCTTAATGCGGTTCACAGAATACATCTACTTACTAAGTTTCAGTAGTACAGCTCTTATAGTTTTGGAAAAAAGTGGCTGTGACATACGGACGGACAGACAGACAGACAGACATGACGAATCTATAAGGGTTCCGTTTTTTGCCATTTGGCTACGGAACCCTAAAAACCTCATGTTCGTGGCTTATACTAGGAGAGTTGTCCGTTCTTAGGTCGCGGTACAAGTGAGATATATTTCTCATTTATTTAAATAAACGCAAAACTAGAAAGTCCTAAGTTTAGCACTCTAAATCTATTTGAGGTAGGTGCTTTGTCGTTAAGCTACGAACGATGCACACTGGCAGATATTTATTTTTTTTAGAGCCAACGTCCGTACATTGGCAAATAATCCCTATGTTAAAATAAATAAAATAAAAAAGGTTTTTATTCACGTAGACTTTTAAAAAGCGCTTGTAAATAGTCAGAACATGTTTGTAGTAATACAGTTATTATTTTTAGTTACTTATTACAGATATTTAGGTACACGGAATGTTAAAACATTTACACCATTTATTTTTTAATGATAGTGATATTTAGCTAGCTTGTATTAAGTTATTGTCAAATTGTGTCGCGGGGTACTTTACAAACATGTTATTGACGGACATAAAGTACATCCAGACTCGGAACATCTATTTGTGGGTCACACAAATAGTTGTCCTGTGGAGGATTCAAACCGGGAACACGGAGTGGCGAAGCGACTGTCTCAACCGCTACGCCACACCTGCAGTCTAATTAATTTTCATAAAGAAAAGTAGAAGTTTTTTAAAACACGTTATAAACACAAGGTCCGCCATAATAATAACATTTAATTCGTACCTTAATATAGACAGAACCATTCAGACAATATGTAGTAAAAATATAGCTAACATTTAAAATTTAGATAATTAAACCTACACATGATCCTTGACAATAACTTAATTTAAGTTAGTTAAATATCGTTACTGTTATAAAATAAATCTTATTGTAAATTATTTCCTACAATCCGTGTACCTAAATATCTATATGTACCTAGAAATAATTATAAATTAATTATATATTGCTACGAACATGTACTGACTATATACAAGCGTTTTTTTAAAGTCTACGTGAATGAAAACTTTTTTTTTAATTATTCCAAATTATTTATTTAAAGTTCTTATTTTTAACATATTTATATCTATAAAATTGAAACAAAAAGAAAACAATTTATATAAATAAATATGTAAAAAATAGAGGTCCTCCAGCGGTGAGGTTTGAGGTTTGTTTATTATTATTATTAAACAATATTTTGCAGGTGTTAACTTAAAGAACTTAATCTTTAGATCAAACACAGCAATTAAATCACCAAATGTATTAAGTTTTCGATTATGTCTTCGGTAATTTCACTTCTGGATATCAGTTTCGTCCCCCACTTTATTATTTGAAATCTCATCTTATCATCGTAATCAATTCTGTTAAACCACTTTCGAGGATCGAAATCACTAGGTTTTTTACGTTTTTCAAATTTATAGACATACACCGCCTTGATCATTTGTACGTCAGTTTTTGTGTTGATAGAAAGTCATCTACAAAAACGCCAGTTATTCAACGTAGCTGCACTTGAAAGCTAAAACAACATTTATTTTTTGTCTGTAGTTTTTTCCTAATCCTATTTAAATTTGCTGTGTGACTGCTGCGTGTATCATCACCCTATCCCATCCCGTGGTAGGGGTAGAAGTCTTCTTAAGAAAATATCAACCAGATAACGGTCAGCAGCGTCTCTCTGTGGACTTTGATTATCATACTGCGATCGCCAACCCCTCTGCCAAGCGTGGGGATTAAGACATGCCATTCTTGGGGGAAACCCTTGTACAGACGCCAGCACATCCAGCTATCCTAATCTGTCAAATTTCTTTTATAGGTTTTCAACCTTATCACAAAAGTATAAGGTTGACTTTCAATTGGGGAAATTTGACAGATTGGGGTAGCTTGACGTGCTGGCGTCTGTACGTCATTCGGCTGATGGTGATAAATTGTGAATACTTGTCACACGTTGAAAGTAACTTTAGCGTTTTTAAGTGCAGATAATGAAGTCTTGAGTCTAAAAGTCAAGAATGGATGGACTTTGTGTAATTGTGTTATTTGTGAAAATTTAACTAATAATATATACTTCGAACCGGAAGGCGCAGCGTGGGCAGGCCCCCTACAAGATGGACCGATGATCTTGTGCGGGTCGCTGGAAATCGCTGGATGCGGATAGCGCAAGACTGGCAATTGTGGAGATCTTTGGGGGAGGCCTTTGTCCAGCTGTGGACGTCTTTCGCCGGATATGATGATGATGATATATACTTGGCGTGTTTGGTAGATTCTTGCCTTTCACGCCGAAGGTCGTGGGTTCCATTCCCGTCCCAGTCCAGCAGTGGACGTCATGACATGGTGATGATGAAAGGAAGTATCAATCCTATTGGAATATAAGGTGTAAACAGAACACAGTAAGTATGTAACTTATACTTCAAATATCTATACATGTAATAAAATCATAGAAAAGTCAAAACTTTACATTGAATATATTTTTTAAAGGATGCTTGGGGCGTGATCTACAATTGATATCGAAGCCAAAAATATAGTTTTTATAATTTTGTCTGTTTGTCTGTATGTATCTCCGGGATAAACTCAAAGAGTACTGCATGGATTTACTTCAAATTTTGCATGAATATTACTAAGAGGTCGGGTCAACATATAGGCTACATATTATCACGCTATCACCTACGGAGGAGGAGCTGTGATAATTTATAAAATTTGACGCGGTTAAAACCGCGGGGCACAGCTAGTACCAAAATAATGCAACAGTTGGTGGTTGGTTATTGCCAATTCATTCGTAAATTTCGCATGAAACGGTTTGATAATCAAATGGCCTGAATTAATACTATTTACTACATACTATTACCCAAATGTATGCGGGCTGATAGCTACAGTCAAACCGCTTTAACTAGTATCCCTAAATTGTTGTGTATCATTATCATTTTCAAGCTATCACTTTGGAATAAGATCTAAAACAATGACAAAATATATAGCGAAGATTGGTTAGGGGTGAACACACGAACAGGTTAACGATGTTCAAAATTCAAATGTATATATAATATAATATATAATAATAATGTCCTAGGACATTATTCACACACGGCCATCTGATCCCAAACTAAGCAGAGCTTGTACTATGGAATACAGATAATTGATATACTTTTGTAAATACTTTAGTTGATAAATAATAATAATATCCTGGGACATTATTCACACACGGCCATCTCATCTCAAATTAAACAGAGCTTGTATTATGAAACCAGATAATTGATGTACTACATATACTATTTTTCTTTTGTAAATACATACTTAGGAATGAATGAAACACTTATTTGCTAAACCTATATTGATAACTAGCTGTGCCCTCCGGTTTAACCCGCATTAAACTTTATAAATTATAGCCTAAGTGTTAATCCAGGGTGTCAACTAACTCCATACCAAATTTTATTAACCCTTAAATGCATATTGTATCAAAAATGAAACGGAAAGTTTTACACGATTCAGAACCCTTTAAATTTTTATTACGCATAATTTTGACTTATAATGTAAAAGAATAGTAGTTTCTGAACAAAAAAAGTAAAGCATTGTGATTGGTCCGCCATTTTATGATGCGTTTATATGTCATTGTTCGCTGACAGTTACAAGTTTCAACAACAAGTGAATTTGAAAGTTTTCATCAGGTGTTATTGAACTAATCTTGGAGCTAATCCAGATAAAAAAAATATATTATTGTAGGTAAGTACTGTGATTGCATGGTAACATATTATTTTTCATTCGAATTTCACGTTATAAATATATATAAGCATTTTTTTGCTTGTATCAAAAATGAGACATCATGCATTTGGGACTTTGATTTGGTTACATTTTTGCTTGGTTGCGGGCTTGAGCTTTTTATGTATTTTGTTATAGAATGGAACGTAAAAGAATTGCCGATAAGGATATTGAAGATTATTTAAGCCAGTTAGAAGATGGTTACTTATCCGAGGATGGTAGTGAAGTAGATGAAAACGATTTTGAAGAAATTCTAACTATTGCAGAGCTGCAAGCTGTACTTGAAGATGATGAGCAATCTGAACCTGAAGCCAATGTGCAAAACCCTCCTTTGATAGAAGACCCTCCTTTGATTGAAGACCCTGTGCCAGGTATACACAATAATACTGGTGGTAGTAGCCAACCAATTCGTGTAAATATTGATGTGCAAAGGCTTATATGGAAAAAGCAGTCACTTATATTGCAAGAAGATAATACCTATACGATTTCAAGGTTGTAATGATCTTCCTGAATCTATAATGACACTCGAAACGCCTTTTCAATTCTTCTCCTATTATTTTACTCCAGATTTCATTAGCAATATCGCTGAAGAATCGAATAGATACTCCGTTCAAAAGCAACCAGAACGTCCTGATTGTGTGACTGACGTTGAAATACGTAAATATATGGGGATATTGATCTTCATGTCTGTGTACCATTACCCAAACGTTCGTTCTTATTGGCATACTAAATATGGCTTTCGGCCCATATCTGAAGCTATGCCTGTGAACAGGTTTGAAAAAATAAGGCGCATCATTCATTTTAATAACAACGATATGCACAAACCTATAAGCGATCCCAATCACGATAAACTTCACAAGTTGCGTCCAGTTATAGATCATCTGAATGAAAAATTTTCTAGCATACCGTTGGATCAACGTCTATCCATCGATGAGCAAATGTGCGCTACAAAAATACGACATTTTATGAAACAATATTTACCTCTGAAACCACATAAGTGGGGATTCGAATTGTTCACGCTTTGTTCATTGATGGGATATGCCTATAAATTTATAATATACTCAGGAAAGGACAATGAGCCCATGTTAGAAAATGAAACAGATGTAGGAACCGTTGGTAATGTCGTCATTAAACTATCTCGAGCCATTCCAAGAAGAATGAATCACATTGTCTACTTTGACAATTTCTACACTTCTTTGCCACTCATGTACTTTATGGCAAAACAAGGCATTTGGTGTTTAGGAACCGTGCAAAGAAACCGTCTTGGTAAATCCTGCAAATTGCCTACAAAGCAACAAGTGATGGCAAAGTCTGTGGAGAGGGGATCTTATGAAGAATACGTGACCAGCTACGATGGAATTGAAATGTCGTCAGTAAGTTGGAAGGATAATAGACAAGTGACTTTGCTGTCTACTTATGTGGGAGCTGAGCCGGTATCCACGATTGAGCGCTACGATAAGGTTGAGAAGAGGAAGAAATTTATCCAGTGTCCAAAGGTTGTGAAAGAATACAACGCCCATATGGGCGGTGTGGATTTAATGGACTCGTACTTGGGCAGGTACAGAATCCACATGAAAAGTCGGAAGTGGTACATCAGACTATTCCATCATCTTCTTGACTTGACGGTTATAAATTCGTGGGTCTTATATAAGCAGGTTTGCTATAAAAAGAAGATAGCTGCGAAAGAAATATTAAATTTAGCAGAGTTTAGAACAGAACTTGCAGATATTCTATGTAAATATAAAACCCTCACCCAACCTGCAAGAGGTCGACCAAGCAGTAGTAGTCTTAACAGCACTAAAGAGGAACCAGCTCCTAAGCGGAGGAATACCCTTCAGGTAATGCCATCAACAGATATCATACACGATGGTACTGACCACAAACAAATACGCACGGATAATCGCATGCGGTGTATGATGCCAGGGTGTAAGCTACTAAGTAGCATCAAATGTGAAAAATGCAATGTATTTCTGTGCTCAAAAAAAAATTCAGACTGTTTTAATAAGTTTCACATTTAATTATAATAAATAATTCATTACTTCGCAAACGTTTTTCATTATTCCTGAAAATAGAAAATCCCTTATCAAAAAACCAAAATCTAAGGGTCGTGAATACTTGATTAGGTTTTAAATGCATGTTGTATCAAAAATGATACAATACGTTTTTTGATAAATATATATTATATTATAACATAAATATTTTTTTTACTATTTTTCCCGTATTTGTTACCCCTATATATATGATATATATTTTTCTGATCACAATAAAAAAATCCATGCATTTAAGGGTTAAAATCGCTACTGCCGTTTAGACGTGAAGAAGTAACAAACGTACACACTCGCAGTGTTTCGCCTTTATAATATTAGTGTGATTGCACCCAGACTCAGGACAAACAGATATGTTCATTCAAACAAATATTTCGACACGAACAATTTATACTACACTAACTTGAATTTTAGGTAAATTTGTTTTTTAACGCAATTTGATTAAAATGTCGCTTTTTTAGGTTGTTATAAAAATTACCAAAAAAAGAAGTTACAAATCTTATAAAACCCTAAATCTTTACTTAGACGACAACGACCACGACATTTTAATCAAATTGGGTTAAAAAAACAAATTTACCTAAAATTCAAGTTAGCGTAGTATAAATTGTTAGTGTCGATTTGTCCTGGGTGAGAATTGAACCCACGACCTGCGGCGTGAACGGCAAGAATTTACAAACCACGCCACGCCGATGTTGTGTAGAGTAGTATATGTAGTAGATATATCAGTACAACATTAGAGGCGGTATTGTCCGGTGAAGCAGTGAAAGTCTCTTAGGTAAATTATAAACGTCACGTTATAAACTAATTATACAAGTCAATGACTGTTTGAAATACAGAGAACCATCATCAACTTTTCTATACGACATATATTATTAACAAAAAATATTATATGGGAGTGGTCCCATATAATTTTATTACTTAAAAATCGAAAGCATTCGCAAAAAAACTGTTCCCAAAGAAGAGAGAAATCTGGCGACATACGTAAAAAACAACCATACATTCGAATTGATAATCTCTTTTCTTTGAAGTCGTTCAATGTAATCAAATTATCAGTAATTCAGACGGGCCGTTTGGCGTGGTTGGTAAATACTTGTTTTAAAACGCGTGATTTCGATTCCCACCCAGGAGCTCTACCGGCTAAGTCGCCGAACATCGATTTCTTAAATGGCGTTCAAATAAATAAAGGTTAAAAATGAGATATTCAATCGTTAAATCGGCTTCAACGGTGACAATCGATTCCGGTCCACTTCTGACGTCTCATGTGCTTATGGAAGCAGATTTAACGATTGATTAAGTACTTTTTAACCTTTATTCATTTGAACGCCATTCACGAAAACGATGTTCGGCGACTTAGCCGGTAGAGCCCCAAAACAGATATTTGTGTGCATGATGAGTCAGGGTGTAATAATTATCTATATAAGTATGTATTTACAAAAGGAAAGTAGTATATCAGTTATCTGGTTTCCATAGTACAAGATGTGCTTAGTTTGAGATTAGATGGCCGTTTGCGAATAACATCTTAGGATATATTACCTGGTATATAGACCTGTTATAAAATAGAATGAGACCATACATGTTTTAAAAACTAAGGCATGCAAATTTTCTGTTCCCGGAATTCCTTAATGCAATAAAAGTATTTTCATCAACCGTTCATATGGCTTAATTGTAAATATTGGCCAATCTAGTGTTTTTAGTTTATTACAAAAGAAAAGTAGTATATGTAGTACATCAGTTATCTGGTTTCTGTGATACACACGGCTAAATATCAAGCTATACATTTCCAGTATAAGCTGATCCCGCGTTGTATAGTATTTCCATACAATGAGAGATCAGCTTATATTGGAAAACATAGCTTGATACGTGGCCGTGTGTACAATCTCTGCTTCGTTTGGGATCAGGTGGCCGTGTGTAAATAATGTCCCAGGATATTATATAATATAATTATCAGTAATTATGCCCTGTTACCGTTACGATTATTGGACCTTCTAATAACGTGGGATAGGTCCCAAGGTTTCGTTAATCACGTAGTAGATGGGCATGAAAGCGTGCTCCACTTCGGTGCAAGTTAACCTATGGCTGCCAAAAGGAGGGTAATTGTTTTTACGTGTATGTATGCACGTTATTCAAATGTTGCCGGATCTTGAGAAGAAATCTGCAACTACGCTATAGAAATCGAAAGGGAAACAGAAATATTATGTGTAGACAATTTATTATTATATATAATATTATTTTAAAAGAGCATGCACAGACGCCAGCACATCCAGCTATCTGTCAAATTTATTTTATAGATTTTCAACTTTATCACAAAAGCATAAGGTTCACTTTCAATTGGGGAAATTTGACAGATTGCGGTACCATAAAACGGCGATAATATATAGAAATCCAGGGGGTCAATAGAAACAAAATTTTACTTAACTTGTTAGGGTTCCGTAGCCAAATGGCAAAAAACGGAACCCTTAGAGATTCGTCATGTCTGTCTGTCTGTCTGTCCGTCCGTATGTCACAGCCACTTTTTTCCGAGCTGTACTATTGAAACTTGGTAAGTAGATGTATTCTGTGAACCGCATTAAAATTTTGACACAAAAATAGACAACAAACAATAATTTTGGGGGTTCCCCATACATAGAACTGACTCCGAAAAAAAATTTTTTCGTCGTACCCATACATGTAGGGTATCTATGGATAGGTCTTCAAAAATGATATTGAGGTTTCTAATATCATTTTTTTCTAAACTGAATAGTTTGCGCGAGAGACACTCCATTTCTGTTCACCTTATAATATGCATTTATTCATTTTTGTCTATAAATTAATTTGGATGAATTTCTGTATTTAGAGAAAGCTTTAACTTTACGTATACCTATATATTTGAATCGCTAGGTATATAGCGTCTATGGTTTAACTACTAGTGACGTCATAAGTTAGTATCACGCGTTCTTTATTAGCAATTCCCAGTAGAGGAATAAAAAAAAAATATAACATTTACTTTTTACAAATATTACTTTTTGTGCAATAAAAATATATTAAGTATATAATATTTTCGTGCGATAAAAATCTGTTATATTATATTTTCAAAGTTAGCCTAGAAGCCTACAGACTAGCGGGGGCTCTTACCCTCTAGCAAATTAGACTAGGAACTAATTATCCTGCAGCAGACGGCATCCCCTTAGGTTTCGAACATCGGCTCAGGGCGGTTTAGGTACAAACGCCAACACATCAATCTACCCCAATCTGTCAAATTTCCCCAATTTTAAGTGAATCTTATGCTTTTGTGATAAAGTTGAAAATCTTTAAAAGAAATTTGATAGATTGGGGTTGCTGGCGGTGCTGGCGTCTGTACATGGAGATGTGGAGGTCGATTTTGAACTGTCGCTCTACGGTCATACGCAAATACTCGGGCAAGACTAAGGATTTGAATACATTCAGTTATTGGACGTCTACTATTCAAATTGGTGGTCACTGAGGAAAATAAATGAATATCCATTTAAAATCACCCCACTAACCTTTCACAGTTTCGGCGCGAAGAATACTTAATTATTGTATTAAATTAAACGTTTTTGTTCAACGAATATTAATACAACAATACATTTTAATTATTATTCACGATACAATGTAGCAAGTTAATGTAGGTTTTATTATAAATTATGAAATAAAGGATTTAAATTCACCATTAAAATGTTGCATTCGTCCCCGTGGCACAGAATAAAAAGTACTTTGCCCGTGGTGTGATTTTGTAAATGAATACGTTTTTAAATAAACCATTAAAATTAAAATGTGTTGTGTTACGTTAGTTGTTGTTGTTATTGTGTTATTCAAGTCATGATCGACATTGGAGAGAATTATATTTTTCTTGATACGTGAATATTTTCACAAATAAGACAATTGTAACTTTCGTTGACGTAATTTAGAAATAAGTAGTCTCTTATGCATACAAGAAGGTCAAATAGACGGGTCGGTTGGCCTGGTTAGTAGATACTTGCCTTTCAAGCGGCAGGGCGTGGGTTCGATTCCCACCCAGGACAGATATTTGTGTGCATGAACATGTTTGTCCTGAATCGGGGTGTAAATATCTATATAAGTATGTATTTACAAAATAAAAGTAGTATATGTAGTATTTCAGTTATCGGCTGATATAATGTTGATTAAAGGGAACTTATAGGCACAATTGTTCTGGTCCTATCATTTCCGTTACGAACCCTTTCTAGAACTCATTAGCCAAAGGTTTCTAACGTAAGCCTTCGCTTTCCGCCACACCGCCGTCACAGAGTATGTATTCCTACTGCCGCTATAACTGCAAATAAAAATAAACAAAGCTAAAACAAAAAGCAATTAAGTATCGTTTTTGCAAAATCTAAATAATGTATATTTTGAACCGTAATAGGTAGACCAATGACATTCAATACACATGTCGTATAGAATGTCATTGTGGCATTTCTAAATGACACTGCAAACCAATTAGCAATAAACCGGCCAAGTACGAGTTAGACTCGCATATGAAGGACCGTAACATTGAGATGCTCCATGATTGAGATACTATACTAATCGAATCTAATTTGAACAATGCATCGGGGCATTGCATTGTTTCAATTTCTAAAACTGGTGTAAATTCGAAATTTTATGCGTAAATATGGTGGATTTTTAACAACGTACACATATGGAGGAAAGTGTCATATTGCCGTGTATTGCGATTTACTGTGTTGAATCTAAAACTCCATATAAGCCTCTGTAAAGTCTCCACTGCTTTACTGGGGTAGGACAAGAACTATGTATGACTTGACTGTGACGGACTTTACTTGAAATTGACCAATAAATTAAATAAATATATATTTTACTGAAGGCTCATAAGGCAGAAGCCAGAGCCGTAAAAGTGATTTAAAGAAAAAAGAAATTAAAATTTAAAGTATTTATAAAAAATTTAACAGAGTGAGTGTTACTACAGTCTCTAGATGTTACGGCATATTTGGTGTCTCACCCAAAACTTCACCAAAAAAAAAGAGGCGCTCATAGCCAGATATGATTGGCGAGGTTAACCAACTAAGCACGCGGTCGATCCATAGATAGGTGACCGCCAAAGTGAGATGATATTTCTGAACGTCTCCTTGCTTCGGAGCGTATGTTAAGTTGTCGGTCCCGGTTGTAGCCATTAGGCAACAGTCGTTAAGCCTACTAGGCGGCTTGAACAACTCTGATACTACGGTAACCACTGCCCATACGAAAAGTAAGTAACCCAACTCGCACTTGGCTGGATTATTGCTAACTAGCAGTGCCCGCGGACTTCGTTCCGCGTTATAAATATTTTTATCCCTGCCCGTTTGTCCCGCGTTATACTTCGGGTTAAAAGTTCGGGATAAATAAAAATTATGATGATGAATTATAGCCTATGACACTCTTCAATAACGTAGCTTTGGTTGCTGTTGGTGAAATAATTTTGAAAATCGGTTCAGTAGATCCAGAGATTACCCCTTACAGCGTCACAAACTCACAAACGTTACCTCTTTATAATATGTATAGAAGTATAGATTGGTTTGCCGAGTCATTTAGAAATTCGCTGACGTAATTAAGAAATAAGCTGTCTCATCTGTCTTCTGGGTCAAAGTAAATTTACGACCGAATCATAAAAACACTAGATATCGATACCTTATACTCCACATTAAAAAAAACTACTTACTCATTTTTAACTGACTACAGAAAAAAGAAATTGATCATTTTGGCGGTGTCTTTTTTCATAAAGGTATGTTACTCGATTACTGAATCGATTATGATGATTCTTTTTTAATTCAATAGGGGGGCACACGAGATGGTTCCATTTTTTTAAAATTTTATTTGATTTGACACCGGCACACCAGCTACCCCAATCTGTCAATTTTCTTTTATAGAGTTTCTACTTTATCACATAAGTATAAGGTTCACTTTCAATTGGGGAAATTTGACAGATTGGGGTAGCTTGAAGTGCTGGCGTCTGTACCTATTCTATTACGTAATATTTTACTGAATATAACTATCATCATTCGCATTCTTATCTATTTGGTATTCATCTTTATCAACTGCATGTAATTCTAGCTCAAGCGCCTTTCCGTTAACTCTATAAATAACGTTAGGTTCAGACGGGGTCAATAGAAATACTTTTGCAATCCCCAAGGTCGTGTCCATATCTTTTTTCAATGCCGTCAAACCAAAAATCAAAGGTTCCATTTTTATACAATTTAAATAGTTATACTATGTTTTCCACGAGACAAACCATGATCTGTATACATCTAGATGCAAATAAATTAAATTACTAAGTACACTCTGCTACATATCTAGCTATACATTTCCAATATAAGCTGACCTGTCGTTGTATGGAAATCCTATACGACGCGGGATCAGTTTATACTAGAATAGTGTAGCTTGATATGTAGCTGTGTGTACATTATTATGAAAATCTATATAAATAAAAATTAATAACCGAAATATTTGTACTTTTAAAACGACTGCACCAAATTGGACAAATCTTTCTTTCATATGTTCGTTGTTGTCAGGTGGTGTGCATTAAAAAAAAAAGTGTGTGTGCGAATGAGATAGAAGACTGTGAGACGATTGTCCGACACAAATATAACCGTGGTCAATGGTCCCTTAATTTCTCAATTCTTTATTGCATTCAACAATGTACAGACGCCAGCACATCAAGCTACCCCAATCTGTCAATTTTTTTTTATAGATTTTCAACTTTATCACAGAAGCATAAGGTTCAGTTTCAATTGGGGAAATTTGACAGATTGGGGTAGCTTGATGTGCTGGTGTCTGTACATAAGTTGGTAGTAAAATGAAGTACATATGTATCAATCAAGGACCCTGTAGGTTACAGCACAGATTTTAGGAGACAAGAGTGCATCACCTTTCTTTTCTGTAGATATTAGTTGTGATGTCAAAACTGTCAAATACTGATTTATTTATACCTACAAATAACTGCACGTGTGGCGTAGTGGTTAGATGGTCGACTCTGTCACAGTATAAATGTGGACAGTAAGGTAACTAAGCCTAGGTGATGAAATAATTACCTACGCTCTATTTAAGCTGTAGGGTTGTAACTTAACGTTTTAGATGCCTATTATTATTTTTTATTTAAACATATTTGTTTTATAAATCAGCAGGACGGTTAAAATACGAAAGCTCCCGTTTCGATCAAGCCGGGTTGAAACAGCCGTATACTACGCACGTCGATTTTTAAAAATATTGCGGAGTTAAACTTATACGCGACCACTCGTTTTGACGCGGCACTCACTACTGACAGCACCGTGACAACCGCTTAGGGGTCTTGTCGATGCGCATAATATGTAAGTGTGCCGTTTCGACCGTTTGTAGGTAGTTTCCATACTGTCTATTTTTATACTGAGCTTCTGTGCTCCTCGGCGGCTTATGCTTCGGGTTCGAGTCCCGCACAAAACAACTACTTGTGTGACCCTTCAATTGGTGAATCTGGATGTGCTTCGTGTCCGTGAATTGTATGTTTTGTAAAAACCCTCGTAATACAGGGATATTGTTCCATAGTGTGGGCGTAGACTTTAAATAAAAAACAATCCCACATTGCAAACGTTTTACTGTTGTGTACAACAGTAAAATCTCGTCTGGCGACTCCTGACGGCTGCAGATTGATTACAAGCCCCGTAATATCTGAGCCAGTTAGCTTCTACCATGTGTTGCTTCCCACTCAGTCAAGATACAGTACAACTTCGATAACTCAAAATATTATATTATCCTCTTTGTAATATTAGTAAAGATTTGTCCCCTTACTTAATCTTTTGCATTAATCTCACTTAGCAGAATTGCAATGGTTTTTTTTTTATTTTTTTTCAGATTAATCTTTATTTAAATCTGAGTAACACACAGTACTGGTAAATATTGATTATATAGCAAGTACATACAATCAGGGGATAGTATTTTACTTCGTTGGTCTAGCGGTAACGTGTTCACCCGCAGAGAACGAGGTCCTGGGTTCAAATCTTGGGTCTGGGACTGGGTACTTAAAAAAGGAAAACCGGTGCCTTAAGTACCAACAACCTTTCAATTTAACTATTAAATGTTTACACAGTTCCGAACATTGCTACGTTCCACGAATTCACTCAGTAGTCATTCCATTACGTGATCAAATGACAAAATTCTGCGATATCATTGGTCAAACGCAGTAGAAATACAGGTCGACTCTGCTACGCAGACCTTGATGAATTTTCGACCAATCAACTAGGGCCAGTCATTTGATTCACCAACCGGATTGGAGCGTAATTTAGTGTCAATCAATTAATCAACCAATCAGATAGCCGCTTACTTTGTTTCAACCAATCGATACTTGGAGCTCAAAGGGCGTAACCGCCATTTTAGTGAAACTTACTTTTTAATGCTGCATTACCCTTTTTCACTTACACTACCTTCTTTATCAATCTGTGTATTTAGAGTCGTCCATTACGCCATAGAAAGCATTTTACGAGCCTATTTTTTGCAGAAAAGAAAGCAGGATTTTTTTAAACACATCGCGCGTTTTAATATAATAAATCCCTGTGTCGCGGTGTACTTAACAAACATATAATAGACGGACACAAAGTACATCTTAACTCAGAACAACTTTTTATGGGTCATCATCATCATCATGTCAGACTATTGACGTCGACTGCTGAACATAAGCCTCTCCAAAAGATTAACACAACAGAGTTGTGTCCATTATTTGGACGGATACCTATGCCATAATAGCCACGCTTGTCAGACGGGTATGGCAATCTTAGTAAGATGGTCATAGTACACAGGGAGACGCTGCTGCCCGTTCTTTGGACGATATATTATTAGTTTCAGAGCACAGTAAAAGATCATTACTAGTCACTACAAAAAGGTACGAAATAATTTACTATCGACTGGTTTATGGAACTTCGGCAATAGCTCCTACTATAGTTTTGTTTTATGATAATAATTTTATGTATGTATTTACTTATTTATGAAATAAGTAAAAAAAAACCATTGCAATTCTGCTAAGTGAGATTAATGCAAAAGATTAAGTAAGGGGACAAATAATATATATATATATATATATATATATATGTGTGTATATAATATAGTATGTAGGTTAATATATATGTAATTTATCTAATATGACATAGAAAACTCCCGGATTTTTGTAATGATACCAGTGCGTACTTGTGTACACAACTACCCTATCTCTGTTAATCCATAGGTACTCCAATTCCTGCCTAGGTTGCCCGGAAGACATCACATTTAGTAATAAGGCCGCCAATTGTACATTTTTTTTAATGTAACTATGTTACTGTATTCTTGTATCCTATAATGTTTTAGTGTACAATAAAGAGTTATTTTATATTCCCGGGTCGACTTCTGCGCCCTCCACGGGTTCAAATGGGGTGGCGATATTCTATGCCGCCAGCCACAGCAAAAGTAAATTAATTACTAAATTACATATCATAGACAACACAATTTCTACATAAAAACAACGCCAGAGTAGTAAAGTAGACATAATGAGATGAATTTAATGAGGACTCCTACGTGTAACCATAAGCCGTGAAGAAAGTAGTTAGGTAACATACGAGCCGTCCCACCACTCCTAGTGTGTACGGATTAAATTGAACGTACGCATATTAATGTTACAATTATGATTTTTGTGTGGGTTGTACAGGTTTGAGTTGAAATAGTTTTATTAACTGACTACAATAGAAAGAGTGGAAATGAGAGCTCTGAGAAGTATGTGTGGTGTGACTTTGAGAGACAGAATTCGAAATACTGATGTAAGAGAGCGTTGTGGTGTGAAAGAGGATGTAGTCACAAAGATTGAAAAAGGCATGCTGAGATGGTTTGGCCATTTAGAAAGGATGAATGAAAGAAGATTGACAAAAGAAGTATACCTGGCCTGTGTGAATGGGACAACCGGAAGGGGAAGACCACGTCGAACATTCTCTGACCAAATTGGAGATGTTCTCAAGAAAGGGCAGGTCAGAAGTACCCTAAACCGGCGAGCATGTATGAAGAATATAATGTCAGTAATCGAGGCAAAAGAAGTATGCAAAGATCGTGACAAATGGAAATCCGTTGTCTCTGCCTACCCCTCTGGGAAACAGGCGTGAGTCTATGTATGTATGTATGTACAATAGAAAGAAGAGTTATCATTTGTCTGTATGTTTTGTATTTGTATCTTTGTTATGCATTTGCTCCGCACGTTTCAGAACCGATTTTGACAATTTTTTATGTTTATTCGATACGGAATGTGTTCCTTGTTTTATTTTTAATAGTTATAGTTTTATTTATAAACATGGCTTTTATTAACTGACTAAAAGAAGAAGGTTATTGATTCGACTGGAACCTTTTTATGTGTGTATGTTTATGAGATTTCTCCATTGTTTGAGGGGGTTTCAATATCCTGGGAAACTATTCACACACTGCAGTCTGATCCCGAATTAAGCACAGTTTCTACTATGCAAACTACATATAGGTACCTACTTACTACTTTTCTTTTGTAAATACATACTTATATAAATATAACACCATGATCAGGACAAACAGACATGTTCATGCAAACAATTATTGGGCCTGTAGTTCTACAGGCGAATTCGCCGAACATCGATTGCTTAAAATGGCGTTCAAATAAAAAAAGATTAAAAATTACTGAATCACTCGTTAAATCGGCTTCCATGAGCAAATGTAACGTCATAAATGTTTCGGAATCAAATGTCAACGTTGAAGCCGATTTAACGTTTGATTAAGTCATTTTTACCCTTAATTTATTTGAACGCCATTTTAGAAATCGATGTTCGGCGATTTAGTCGGTAGAGCCCCTGGCTGGGAATCGATTTCACGACCTGCGGCGTGATAGATAATTATCAACCAAGCACGCCAACCGTCCCGTCAATTATCTATGTTATATTTTCAGCATTTAATTGTATGTACAGACGCCAGTACATCCAGCTACCCCATTCTGTCAAATTTCTTTTATAGATTTTCAACTTTATGACAAAAGCATAAGGTTCACTTTCAATGGGGGAAATTTGACAGATTGGGTAGCTTGATGTGCTGGCGTCTGTACATAAATTTGAGAATATAAATAAATCACTTATAAAGAGATACAAAGTAACAATATTAAGTACATATTATTTACCTCTAACGTGTTGAAAGCGACACTATCTTATTTATTTACAGCATTCTAAATTATACCGTAAAGCGTATACTTTAAGTTTGCTTTTGAATGTATGTATGAATTTTATCGCTATTTTTTTTCTTATCTGGTAGACTATTGAAGAGCTGTGCTCCCTTAAAACAAACACTATTGGTATTTGTATAACGTAGTTAGTCGAGCGTACTAAGACAGAGTGGGTAGGTCTCCTACTAGATGGACCGATGGCGATGATCTGTGAGAGTCGTTGGAAGCCTCCGGACCTGAAGTAAAGTGTGCACTAAAGTCAATGTTTATATAACTTGTAGAATGCCGTCTGTTTGCAGTCTGCTGCCGTTTGTGACTAACGGCATTTACGGTTCAGGGAAACGATATGTCGGACGTGCAATAATCCTTAAGAATACCCTGACAAATTCCTTGTGAGATCTGTCTTTTAATGGCACGAAACGGTATCTAACTTTAGAAGGAATCTAGACTCTATTCAAATAGCTCCATTCGTTGACAAGGAATTAGTTAGGCCCCAGTGCCAGATTTTAGATTTTAACCTTCGCTGTTCAAATGTTTTTTTAATGCCTCCACCACTTATGGAGTTTTAAAATTGGAAACGGGGATTAAAAAAATCTACCATTGAGTATATAAGCGCTACAATGCAGAATATAATAGAGGTATATTTTTTGTAGATAAAAATATTATTCGTAGGTATAAAAATCCGGTCTGAAGTCCTAGTCGGACAAGCTCACCGAGATTTATGCATTCCTAACTTTATTTCCGTATCAATATTAATAAAATTAGTGAGGTTCTGCTTTTAAAGGGTGTACTTATTATAACTCTTCTAAAGCCGCACCACACTAAGTTTGTTTTTGATAGATTTAGATGATTTAAAAACAGCGCTTACTAGAAACATAACTCTACTTTTCTTGTAATATTTAATTAAACGTCTATCGACTGTAATTATTGCAGATGTTTTTCATAAAAACGTCAAAGATTATGCATGTACTAATGTTTTTTGTACATTAATCGTAGGTTTAATAGAATTAAGCAGAGCTTTACTGTCGTAGCAAACATAACTAAATTTGTATAGAAACAAAGAAGGCAAGTAAATACTCAAAATAAGCGGGCATGAGAAACCATAAAATTACCATACATCTATAGTCCGCAGTGCCAAAGAGTATATAAGAACTACGTTTACCGCAGTGCAGTGATCTGCGCATCCATTCAAAATTCGAACGTCTCAAAATCCCGGTGTCCCGGTCGCCATGTTTGTTTCGAGGTCGTTGACTCCACACGTGGGCCTGCAATGTTTGGTCAGATAACACTCCGACAGGTTAGCAACCCATCAATGTGGCGTTCCCACACTCATTTTGAATATCTCGTCAACTGGGAATTGAGTTTTAAATCAAGAAAAGTAACATAATAAATAATAAAAGAAGTTACAACAAAGGAAGGTCCATTTCAACGATCTAGTGCACCGGCCGTCACTAGACACTTAAAAACATTTTTTTATTAATAATAATAATGATAACTTGTAATATAATAATAATATCTTGGGGACATTAATTACACTGTCGTTTATATTAATCAAGCTGTTTGTTCTGTGTCTGGATGTAATTATTTAGTTAAGTATGTATTTACAAAAGAAAGGCAGTATAAGTATTATATCAGTTATATGGTTTCCATTTTAGAAGCTCTGCTTAGTTTGGGATCAGATGACGGTCATCTGCCTTTCTTTTGTAAATACATACTTAAATAAATAATTACACGCAGACCCAGGACAAACAGACATGTTCATGCACACAAATATCTGTCTTCGGTGGGAATCGAATCTGTACTGTACTAACATTGACTATTTTTTTTTAAACGGGACTAGACCCTCCCTCTTACCCACCACTGCAACTCCTGTAAGCCTGGATCAACAGTGGCACACAATGAAATGACACTGAGCGGTGAAGCTCAGGCATGTCCCGTGGAATCGCTTTAACTGTCTTGGATCCCGCAACGAGTTTAAAAAATGACTTTTTTTATGTGGCACACTCACCGCATGTTCATGTGGGTAGATACATTGATGATTATGAGGTTACACCCAATTTTATAGTATCACAATGAGTTTTGGCGCCAACGCGGATACAGACGCATCGAGGTATTGATTCTTTTTCTAAAACTGGTGTAGATTCGAGTTTTTATGATTATAATATTGTGAATTTTTAGTCACAAGGTCTTCGACAACGTACACAAGTAGAGGAAAGTGCTACATTACATTGCATTTTTTTAATCATGAATTGCATTTTATATAATCCAATTTAAATTGAGATTAAATTAATTAAATTATCTTGTTTTAATCATTTTTACAAGTGACCTTGTGATATTTTCCTATCGAGCATAAGTAGGTAGTTGAATCATGTTTTGGCATCGACGGAGTCTCAAAATATTGTCAAATTTGGATACATGTTTTTTTTAACAAGATGAACATTGTAGTATTGGCCAAATACTTGCGGAAAGCCACCTATTAGGCAAATGTCAGCCAAACCTGGAATGGAAATGTGGTACTGTCCCACAAACGATGGGAAACAAACTTATTATGTTTCACTTGCCTTAATAACTACACGCCCACATAATGGACGCAAATCATAATTCGAGACTCGTAGACAAGTTTTGGGAAGACACAAATGCCATCGACTCCCAAAGAAGACCACATATTAAACTTAGTTCACAAATTCCGCGCGCTAAGTAAAGTATCTTTATCCAACTAGCGAGAATCAATTGGTACTGTATGCAAAAGAAATTTCTAATAATTGAGACATAACGTCTCAAAAATGGGAATTAGAAACTTGGGAGGTGTCAAGGGACACCCGGATGGAACGATGTTATTTCTTATTATTTATTATGTACAAAAAACCTGTATACACTCAACAAAAATAATCGTCGCGACACCACACTGTTCAATGCGAAATAGAAATGAAAATATCTGGCATGCTTTCTAAGAGAGAGAGACAGACAGAGAAACATGCGCACGCCGCACAGCTGCAAAGAGTGTCGTGACAACTTTTCGTAAGATTTTTTTCCGTCTAGCCCCCTTTCACAACGCGCGATAAGGAACTTCGTTCCAATAAATTAATCGTCCGGCTGGTTTTGAACCAGCACCCTCTGGGGTAGGTTTTGTCATTAAACTACGAACGACACCCATCGGCGGATCACATTTAGGTTCCCCTTGCTAACACCCTTTCGGAGGATACCTACAGGTTTTATCCATGGGCAAAACCTGCCAGGCGACAAAATTTACGATCTCCCAGTTTTGAGGTTATATTGATGCTCTGCATTGCGAATTATGCTATAAAACTTAAAAATAAGACAAAATAAATTAATTACTAATATAGATTACTCTAGTCTTAGTCTTTTGTATATATATTGTAAATATTATTAATATTATTTTATCGTTTCTTTTTTTAATAATTACTTATTTATAAAGGTAGAATACGAACTTTATGCACCACCTTCGTGAACATTATTTCTCGAAAATAAAGTTACATAACCTATTTATAAACAGGTAACGAAATAAATCTAAGGAATGAATGATAATTTGAGACAAAATAAATTAACGCAGCTTGCGACACGTGTTGACTGGTAGAAATCTTCACTTAAGGAAAGATTGTTTGTAGAAATCTTCATGGTTAGCGATGATCAATTACTATCAGATGACCCACTGACTCGTTTGCCTTGAAATATAAAAAAAAAACAATTAAGCCCTATCCAGGCCTCTGTCCTTTTCTATTTGATACGAGTGTCTGTATTCGTGCGAGTATCGAGATTCGAGCAACCGAGCAATAATTATCCTCGGTTGCTCGAATCTACACCATTATTGTGCGCGGCCTTGCCTACATCAATGCTCAATACACGTGGAAATTTTGTTTAAACTAATTTGTTATTTACTTTTGTTTTAAGACATATGCTAGTTTTATTATTTCATTATTGCAATTTTCAAGGATTTCGTATGAAACCTTATTCTAGACGGGGGTCCCCTGTTCGTAAACGTGATATTTATAAATGTAATAAACCGATGTCAACACAGTTTTATAGTATTTGTCGCATATAACTTCGGAGATGGTATTTAAGATTATTTAATTTGTTTTTTTGTGCCACATTGCCGTCAATTTAATGTATACTTGGGCAAAGAGCATCGCCATACTTGGTAAATTGACGAAACATGATCTTTAAATGTCACAAAAGTTATAAAAGATCACTTGAAATTGTCTAAAAAGGGACAAGATCGTTCACAACCTGTTTTCATAATAATAATATACTGGGACGTTATTTACACACGGCCATCTGATCCCAAACTAAGCAGAGCTTGTACAGACGCCAGCACATCAAGCTACCCCAATCTGTCAAATGTGCACGATTTAAAGTGAAGCTTATGCTTTTGTAATAAAGTTGTAAATCTATAAAAGAAATTTGACAGATTAGGGTAGCTGGATGTGCTGGCGTCTGTACTATAGAAACCAGATAACTGATATAGGTACTACATATACTACTGTTCTTTTGTAAATATATACTTATATAGATAATTACACCCAGACACAGGACAAACAGACATGTTCATGCAGACAAATATCTGTCCTGGGTGGAAATCGAACCCACGACCTCCAGCGTGAAAAGCATGCATTTGCCAACCACGCCAACAGGCCCGTCTTTTTGGAGTTGCTATTCGACAATCAACGAGCTTTACCCATCGTCGATATGTTATCAATGTTATCATACATACAAAACGGAACCCTATTACTAAGACTTCGCTGTCTGTCTGTCACCAGGCTGTATCTCATGAACCGTGATAGTTAGTTAAAATTTTCACAGATGCTGTATTTCTATTGCCGCTATAACAACAAATACGAATAAACAAAATAAAATTAATATTTAAGGGGGCTCCCATACAACAAACGTGAATTTTTTGCTCGTTTTTATAGATAACTAGCTGTGCCCCGCGGTGTTACCCGCGTTAAGTTTTATAAATTGTCTTTGCTATAAACCTCACGGAGCCCGAGACCTTTCCAACGAATGCAAAACCGTGGAAATTGGTTCGTGCGTTCTGGAGTTCTAGCGTCAGGAAGGAAAACCCGATTTATTTTTATATAGTAGAATGGTACGGAACCCTTCGTGCGCGAGTCCGACTCGCACTTGGCCGGTTTCTTTGACTAGCATGTTAATGTAGTAGTTAGTGACCCAGACTACTAAGCCACAGGTCGTCCATCGTTCCATCACTTTTAATGTTACACCTTGTACCTATATGGATACCACAAATAGTTGTTCTGGGGAGCTACCGGCTAAGTCGCCGAATATCGTTTTCGTGATCGGCGTTCAAATAGACGAAGGCTTAATATTACTAAATCATGCGTACAATCGGCTTCAACGTTGAAAAACGATTCCGCACCATTTAGGACGTCACATGTGCTCATGGAAGCCGATTTAACGATTGATTAAGTCCTTTTAAACCTTTATTTATTTGAACGCCGATCACGAAAACGATGTTCGGCTACTTAGCCGGTAGCCCCCTGTCAGGGGATTGAACCCGAGCGCTGGGGCGCCGAGGTTGTAGCGTGGTGACTTTTTTTAGGGGCAGTGGTTACTCTACTATAAGAGTTGTTCAAAGCTTCCAGTAGATCTCTCACATAATGGTTATCTAACGATTGACAGCTTAACAAATGTGTCCACCTTGGCGGTCACCTATCCATAGACTGACCGCACGTCTAGCTGTTTAACCTCACCGATCACTTACGGACTGATAAGAGCAACAGGCTATGAGTGAGGCCAGACGTGTTCTCGTCCATCCATCCAAAATTTAACTGCTTGGCTTTGCTTGTCTATGTAGCATTCTCCATTTATCACGGTAGAGCCATCTCTTTTACTTCTTGATAACTGTCCACTTGTAATTTTTCTTTAAGTTGATCAGTAAACTTCCTTCTCTCTTTCTTCTTGCGTCTATCTTTCCGTTATTCTTTTATTTTTCTTCTTGTGTTAATTCATGAAAACTTTTAAACAAGGAGCACCACAGCGATAGTGCCATATAGATGGTGACAGTTAGTGTCAATAGTAGATATATTCGTGTTGCAGATACGCTATCAGCTCATCTGGTAGATAGCGTTGTTTTATTGGTAGGCGAGGTTGGGTACAACCACGATATTAGATTACGACACGGCTTCAAATCTGTTTTATAAAGGTAGCCATGACGGCTATCAAACATACCCAGAATTTATATGTATATAAATAATCTATACAAATAATAAAATCGTAGGAAAGTCAAAACTGTACATTGAATATTTTATAAAAAGTATACTTAGGGCGTGATCTACAATCGATATCGAAGCCAAAAATATAGTTTTTAGAATTTTTGTCTGTTTGTCTGTATGTATGTCCGGGCTAAACTCAAAAAGTACTCCATGTTGCGTGAATATTACTAAGAGGTCGGGTATTATCATGCTATCACCTATGAGGGAGGAGCTATGATAATTTATAAAATTTACCGCGGGTTAAACCGCTGGGCACAGCTATTATATTAGTTCTCGCTAAGTTTATAGAGAGGTAGGACTCAGTCTCCATTCGCTCAAAGAGCAGCCCGACTGGAGAAGTACATCCACCTTACAGAAGACATTCCTTTATAATAACATTATTAATTTTAACTAGCTGTGCCCCGCGGTTTTACCCGCGTTAAATTTTATAAATTATCACTACACAACTATCACATCACAACATCTATATGTTGACCCGACCTCTTAGTAATATTCATGCAAAAGTTGAAGTAAATCCATGCAGCCCTTTTTGAGTTTAGCCCGGACATACATACAGACAAACAGACACACAGATAAAAATTCTAAAAACCATATTTTTGGCTTCGGTATCGATTGTAGATCACGCCCCAAGTATCGTTTAAAAAAAATATTCAATGTGCAGTTTTGACTTTCCTACGATTTTATTATATGTATAGATGGTGTGTATATACGTGTGAGTACCTAAGGTCGCCAGAGCTCATCGGGGTGGGGGAAAGTGACTCTTAAAGGCCGGCAACGCAACCTCGGCTCCGCGAAACCTCTGGTGTTGCGAGTGTCCATGTGCGGCGGTGATCACTCGCCATCAGGTAACCCACTTGCTGGTTTGTCGCCCTCTGAAAATGTATCCACTTGACTATAACCCATCTATAGACTGACATAACGCCTATGAGCTTCATCATTATATACCATTATATAAAGATGCTATATAGGCTACAATTTATGAAATTTAACGCGGTAAAACCGCAGGGCACTGTTAGTATTAGCTATATTAACTTCATCATGTCAGCCAAAGTACTTCCACAGCTGGACAAAGGCCTCTCCAAGGAATAGAGGGATAGGCCATAATCGCCACGCTTGGCAGACGGGTTGGCGATCGTAGTTTGATGGTCATTGTTCAAAAATAAAAACCGGCCAAGTACGAGTCAGACTCGGTTGATTAAATGAAAGGTAAATTGCGGTTTACGATTTATGACGTATTAAAAAAACCTACTTACTAGATCTCGTTCAAACCAATTTTCGGTGGAAGTATGCATGGTAATGTACATCATATATTTTTATTTATTTATCTTTCTCTTATTTTAGAAGTTACAGGGGAGGGGACATACATTTTACCACTTTGGAAGTGTCTCTCGCGCAAACTATTCAGTTTCGACAAATTATTATTAGTATGATATTAGAAAACTCAATATAATTTTTGAAGACCTATTCACCACGTGTATGGGTACGATGAATTTTTTTTTGTGTTTCTGTTCTATGTATGGTGGTGGAACCCCCAAAATTATTGTTCGTTTTCTATTTTTGTGTGAAAATCTTAATGCGGTTCTCAGAATACATCTACTTACCAAGTTTCAACAGTACAGGATAATGGTGTAGATTCGAGTGACAGCTCTTATAGTTTCGGAAAAAAGTGGCTGTGACATACGGACGGACAGACAGACAGACATGACGAATCTATAAGGGTTCCGTTTTTTGCCATTTGGCTACGGAACCCTAAAAAAACGCTGCTCCCCGTTCTCTAGTAGGTTCTGAAATCGTCTTCGATTTCCACGCCCTCAACGGGTTGGTGTTGTGATGATATTGTATGCCGTCACCACACAGCTCCTGTATTTTAGGCGCCGTAATTCTACATCCGTGTGTCTGTACTGTTTGTAAGATAATAAATATCATTTCTTTATATTATAACACGATTATTTCGTGTTATAAGATAATAATAATACTGTCCCAAAGTAATCTTATCTTATCTGTGCTCGATATTATTTTGATACTACTGCCCTACTATGTGAATACTATTTGTTTATTTCATTTCCTTTTTAAAATTTTAGTCATATATATACTTACTAGCTGTGCCCCGCGGTTTTACCCGCATTAAACTTTATAAAATATAGCCTATGTGTTAATCCAGGATGTCAACTAACGCCATACCAAATTTTATTAAAATCGTATCAGCCGTTTAGACGTGAAGAACTAACAAAACTACACACTCACAAACTTTCGCCTTTATAATATTAGTGTGATGATATAGTCTCTGGGGACATTCATCGCCAAGTGTCGTGGATACACTTAGGTTACGAAAACTAACCCTATTACTTACGCGATAAGGTTGCTGTCAAGGTCAAAGCGTATCTACCGACACAGCCTCAACCATGCTTAGGCGAATAAGTACATATTACATTTTTATAAGTTTTCTTATATTCAGTTCCCGTCATAAACAATAAAGTTATTTAATTAATATGCTAATTGCGATTATTGTGGATTAAAATGGGTAATTTTAAATGTAATAAGCTTGAATTCATTGTTGGTATAATGTTACGGTGGTTGATCACGACAGATTA
Source organism: Pseudoips prasinana (assembly GCA_951640165.1). Taxonomy (NCBI): domain Eukaryota; kingdom Metazoa; phylum Arthropoda; class Insecta; order Lepidoptera; family Nolidae; genus Pseudoips; species Pseudoips prasinana. The sequence continues at coordinate 17,512,112 of OX621254.1, forward strand.
TATAATCCCATGTCATGAGACCCAAATTATGAATACAATGAATTAGGAAGTATAAAACATTATAAATTATATTCTTGAACATTTTGTTCAAAAAAGAAAGCATAGGTATAATTGTTTAAATGGCGTGTGGTTACTCACTCTATTGTCAGGAATTGTTCAAGCTTTGTGACACTGCCAGGGGGGTTCTACCGGCTAGGTCGCCGAACATCGATTTCTTAAATGGCGTTCAAATAAATAAAGGTTAAAAATGATCTAATCAATCGTTAAATCAGCTTCAACATTGACAATCGTTTCCGGTCCAGTTATGACGTCACATGTGCTCATGGAAGCCGATTTAACGATTGATTAAGTCATTTTTAACCTTTATTTATTTAAACGCCATTTTAGAATTCGATGTCCGTCGCCTTGTCGCTGAATATCGCGATAGTGATCGGCGTTCAAATAAATAAAGGTTAAAAATGACTCAATCAGACTTAGTCAGTGACTTTTAAAATGGTCCGGAATCGATTCGATGAGCACATGTGGCGTAACGACACATGGGGAAGCCGATATAACGATTGATTAAATCATTTTTAACCTTATTTATTTGAACGCCGATCACTATCCCGATGTTCGGCGACTTAGCCGGTAGCCCCCCAGGACAGATAATTGTGTGTATTAACAAGTCTGTTTGTCCTGAGTCTGGGTGTAATCTTCTATATAAGTATGTATGTACAAAAGAAAAGTAGTATATCAGTTATCTGGTTACCATAGTACAAGTTCTGTTTAGTTTGGGATCAGATGGCCGTGTGTTAAAATGTACCAGGATATTATTAGTACTATTCAAAATATGCATTTAAAATCACCTCGTTAATTTAAAATCCCGATGTTCTTGGCGACTTAGCCGGTAGTCCACTGAATCTGGATTGATAGCCTATCGTGCCCTCCGAAGCATGGACTTGTTCGTGTCACTGCTGTCGAGGCTTTCACTGCTTCGCTGGACATTAGAAGCAAGCTTGTGCTCATGCCATGTATGATGTGATGGGGTGGCGAAACACGTTAAAAATACATACATACTAGTATTCGACGGGCCTGTTGGCATGATTGGCAAGTGCTTGCTCTAAACGCCGGGGATCGTGGGTTCGATTCCCACCCAGGACAGATATTTGTGTGCATGAACATGACTGTTTCTCCTAAGTCTGCGTGTAATTATCTATATAAGTATATATTTACAAAAAAAAAAGTAGTATATGTAGTATATCAGTTATCTGGTTTCCATATACAAGCTCTGCTTAGTTTCGGATCAGATGGCCGTGTGTAAATAATGTCCCAGGATCTTATTATTAATATAAATATATTGCACATGGACACAGAACAAATAATCGTGCATAATCTAATGTGCATTTAGAATATAACTTGTCTGTATATTTGTGGAAATAAAGTTCGGAAAACGCCTATAAGTGGAATTCGTGAAGTTGCTCAATTATAATCCAATATTTAGAACGGAAATTAATTAACAATAGTTAAATCACATGCTTTGTTCGTTAATTACCTTCGACGTTATGATCCTTATCATACCGTCCATTGTAATTAACAAAATACATAGGTAAACAAGTGGGTTTTGAAATATTAGGTCTTTACCTATGAAATTGCCGTTCTGCAGTACTGGCCATTTCAAATCAAAATAATTTTTGTTTGGCTAAGAATTCTAATTTCAAATTAATTTTATTTTAAAAACATGGATTCTTTTTTCCAAAAGTAGTCATTTCTTTATTGATTAGTGTTACATTTTCATCGCATTTCAATCTTTTTCGTCATCATGGATACGTTAAAAATTCGAGTAATTATGGAATATGAGTACCGTCGTGGCAGCAACGCGGCACAAGCGGCACGCAACATCAACGACGTTTACGGAGCTAACACTACAAACCAACGCACCACCTGTTATTGGTTTGCTCGCTTCCGTTCTGGAAATTTCGACCTGAAAAATGAACCTCGCGGTCGTCCGAAGACTTTGGTCGACAATGACGAATTAAAGGCGGTTGTGGAAGCTGATGATACACAATCTACGGCTGAATTAGCAGCAGCTTTCGACGTTAGCGTCAAAACAATATTGGTCCATTTGCGTCAAATTGGCAAGGTAAAAAAGCTTGACAAATGGGTGCCCCACGAACTCAATGATCGCCAGCGCGAAGTACGCGTCGAGACGTGCCTTGCACTGCTCAACAGACACACAAATGAAGGAATTTTGAACCGCATTGTTACCTGCGATGAAAAATGGATTCTGTTTGATAACCGCAAGCGCTCAGCAAGTTGGTTGGATCCTGGTTCAGCACCTAAACAATGCCCTAAACGAAAACTTACCCCTAGAAAAGTGATGGTCACTGTTTGGTGGTCTAGCGCCGGTGTGATTCATCACAGCTTCTTACCAAACGGGGTGAGCATTACTGCAGATGTGTACTGTGAAGAACTGAGCACAATGATGGAGAAGCTGGCGCATCTCCAACCAGCATTGGTCAATCGCTCGTCTCCGCTGCTCCTGCACGACAACGCGCGACCTCATACTGCACAGCAGACGGTCTCCAAGTTGCAAGAACTGGGGTTGGAAGCTCTCCGTCATCCGCCCTACTCACCAGACCTTGCGCCTACAGACTACTACTTTTTCCAGAATTTGGATAACTTCTTGGCGGGAAAAAAATTCAATACCCGAGAGGCAGTACAAAATGCCTTTGAAGAATTTGTTGCCTCCCGTCCAGCTGATTTCTTTAAGAAGGGCATCAATAAACTGCCACTGCGATGGCAAAGATGCATTGATTGCATGGGTGATTACTTCGATTAATACAAATAAAAAAATTCATGAAAAAAATTCGTTTAAATTTTTTCATACAAAACGGCAATTTCATAGGTAAAGACCTATTATTAATACAAAGTATACCTTTATTAGCTTGATCTCTGAGGCGCTCATAGCTATTTGCCGGTCCGTAAGCGATCGGTGAGGTTAAGTAACTAGGCTCGCAGTCAGTCCACAGATGGGTGACCGCCAAGTGGTTTAATTTCTGAGCGTTTCCATGCTTCGGAGGGCATGTTAAGCTGTAAGTCCCGGTTGTAGTAATTAAACAACAGTCGTTAAGCCATGTCAGAGGCGGCTACTGGACCGCTTGAACAACTCTGTCACTAAGGTAACCACTGCCCATACAATAAGTAAGTAAGTAAGCTTAATCTCTTATTTAGCACCAACTGGGGACCTACCGCCTCAGTAAAATAGATGAAGGTTAAAAATGCCTAAATCACTCGTTAAATCATCTTCTATGAGCACCTGTGACGTCATAAATGGTCCGGAATCGATTTTCAACATTGGAGCCGATTGAACTAATGATTTAGTCATTTTTAACCTTTATCTATTTGAACACCGATCACAATAACGATGATCGGCGATTTAGGCGGTAGGTCCCCAGTTGGTCTTCAAGGCTGACTGTAAACCACCGGTTAAAAAAAAACAAAACTTGGTACAGCTTTGGACACACTTTTCTTTATGAGCCTCTTTACTAATAAAGTAGTAAGGGTTTTCGTAGTGCAATCTAGAAATCCCATAATTTCATAGGACATCTACTTAAAATGTTTCTTTTTTGTTGCAGGTACATGATCACAACATTGAGGACTACTACTAAGTAAAACCATAAATTTCAAGATATTTTGTAATACTTCAGGTTACTTTCGTTTACCCGGAGACATACATTCGGGATTTTATTAAGAGTAGCTAGTAGTTTATTAGCACTAGCACAAAACACGTTCGTACTCCGCGGCGTTCCAATCACAACTGACTTATCCGGCACGATTACACGAGTTCTCTCATAGGGAGTTAATCTATTCTACTAAATAAGTTCGTAAGAGCTAAAAAGTATGTATGAACATTAAGTTGTTTACAAAAAAAATATAATTTAGAATGCTATATGTTTGCTATATGTTTTATGGAAATCAGACCAGTGTGTGACGTGTTCTGCGTCCGAGTGGTGCCGCGGTGTAAGCTATCCGGTCAATGCTTATTGGAGGCCGTGGACTGAATTCCCCAACCGCACAAAGTTCGTGTAAAAATTTACATTTGTTTCATCTATGACAACCATCACAGGTAGGTAGAATCCAAATAGAATCTGAGACCAGGTCTTCGTAGTTATTGGTTTCTTACGAGTCTCGAGGTCAGATGATTTATTTTAGCTGTTGAGAGATATTTTCGAGAAATTGCATATCCGCCCGGAGTATACCTAACTATTTCACAAAACACGCTCATTGTCATATATGACTTCCACTGCTAGACAAAGCCCTCCACAAGATATTGCCGGTCTTAGCTACTTTTGTCCGTCAATTGGGAGGGTTTTATGCCATAATCGTCACGCTTGGCAGACGGCACAGTATAAATATGGACAGTAAGGTAACTAAGCCTAGTTGATGGAATAATTACCTACGCTCTATTGAAGCTGTAGGGTTGTAACTTTTAATGTTCTAGATACCTATTATTATTTTTTATTAAAACATATTTGTTTTATAAATTAGCAGGACGGTTAAAATACGAAAGCTCCCGTTTTGATGAAGCCGAATTCAAACAGCCGTATACTACGCAATACGCACGTGGATTTTTAAATAGATTGCGGAGATAAACTTATACGCTACCACTCGTTTTGACGCGGCACTCACTACTGACAGCACCGCGACAACCGCTTAGGGGTCTTGTCGATGCGCATATTTGTGTGAGTGCGCCGTTTCGACCGTTTTTAACTAGGTAGTTTCCGTACTGTGCCTCTAGCACGAGTTCCTGCAGTTTACTTACTCGATCACACGTACAGTTTCTCCCATACATTGAGCACCAGCGCCTCTCGCGGAAACTATTAAGAACTAAAACTCTGGTGCTCAATGTATGGGACGAAACTGTACGTGTGATCGAGTAAGTAAACTGCAGGAACTCGTGCTAGAGGCACTGTTCATTCTTATACTGAGCAGACGGGTTGCCGATCGTATCGTCATAATACTGTGAAACGCTGCTGCCCATTCTCTGGTATATAATACTCCCTCAGGCAACGGGATGAGATGGGGTGATGATGTTCTTTGCCGTCACACAGCAGCTCATGTATTTATCATCATTATTATTATATCTTGCCATTCAGAGTCAAGCCGCTCGCGGGGACATGACCCCTTTTTTTCAAGGTTATCTTATTACCTAATAGCAGTGCAGGTTTTACCCGCGTTATGCTTTATAAATTATAGCCTGTATGTTATTCGGATATATAAGCTATATTACTACAAAGTTTCGTCATATTCCGGTTCAGTAATTTTTGCATGAAAGAGTAACAAACATTCATACATTCATCCATACTCACAAACTTTCGTATTTATAATATTAGTAGGATATCGTCCCATTTAGAGCCAGACCGTACGCGTGGCATGGCCCCTTATTTTCAAGGTTATCTTATTACCTAATAGCAGTGCCCCGCGGTATTACCCGCGTTAAATTTTATAAATTATAGCCTATATGTTATTCGGATATATAAGCTACATTACTACAAAGTTTCGTCATAATCCGGTTCGGTAGTTTTTGCATGAAAGAGTAACAAACATCCATACATTCATCCATACTCACCAACTTTCGTATTTTAATATTAGTAGGATATCGTCACATTCAAGAGTCAGATCGCACGCGGGGACATGGCCCCTTATTTTCAAGGTTATCTTATTACCTAATAGCAGTGCCCCGCGGTATTACCCGCGTTAAATTTTATAAATAATATATAGCCTATATGTAATTCGGATATACATATAAGCTATATAACTACAAAGTTTCGTCATAATCCGGTTTGGTAGTTATTGCATGAAATAAAAACATACATCTATACAGCCTTTGTCTTGTCTTGGTTGACCCTTCAGGATCTTTTGTACTATATCTATACAGCCCTACTCACAAACCTTCCCCTTTGTGAAATTAGTAGGATATAGACTACCTACGTACAGACGCCAGCACATCCAGCTACCCCAATCTGTCAAATTTCTTTTTATTGATATTCAACTTTATCACAAATGCATATGGTTCACTTTCAATTGGGGAAATTTGACAGATTGGGGTAGCTTGATGTGCTGGCGTCCGTACCTACCGATTATCACAGGCACAGACAGCTAGTAATAAACACATTTCAAGTATTTTTATTTTAGTATTTCCTTCAATAAATTGACTAAAACCAATGCCGGATCTGTTTTTTAGATGAGTTATTTTTATAAAATTGCTAATTTCGGTTTCTTACTTTTTAGTGTTTGTTTTTTCGCAGTGGATTGTGAATTAAGTTTTCCAGTAACACTTCTATATGATACTATTATGAAATAAACCCGTCTATGTTTTGTCTATTTATTTGCTAATTGAATTGCTCGCTGGTAAATCATAATTAGCGGTGAATCTTCAAATGTGTTCTTCAGAGATGAGGTACATTATCATCATAATTTAAGAGCCTGATGACTGCCTCGTTGGTCTAGCGGTAGCGTGTACACCCGCAAAGAACGAGGTCCTGGGTTCAAATCCTAGGTCGGGCCAAGTGATTTTGGGAATTTTCTGTTAAAAGAAAAATTTCTCAGAATCAGCCCGAAGTCCGGGAGTTGGCGGTATTATACCCCCGTGCCTCGGAGAGCACGTTAAGCCGTCGGTCCTGTGCCTGACCTCTTTCCGGTCGTGTCGCTAGGCGTCCCATCGGATCATGAGAGTGATGGAATAGAAAGTGCTCCTGTGTTTGCGCACACACTTGTGCACTATAATATGTCCCGCGGAGATGGCTATTGAGACTGGCCGCCGTGGCCGAAATTCGGCTAGGAGGACATTAAAATTTAAGAGCTATGCTCTTGTCGGTGGAGCTTCTTCCAATCGTCTCGGCTTTCGGCGAGCGCTTTGATTTCTTGATACGACATTACATTTATCTTTTGCTTTATCTGATCCACATAGGTCCTCTTGGCCTTCCTCGTCCCCTCCTTGCCTCTATTTTGCCTTCAATAATATTTGAGATTATAAAAACGGTGTATTAAAATCATCATGTTAAAAGAAATACGTCCACTGCTGGACAAAAAGGCTTTGATGATTTTCGATTTTTGTTATAAATTAATGAATTAGGCTAAGCTAGTCTAGAATTTGGTAACAAGTAGGTTGTTAAAACCACATAGTAGCATAATAATATATGTATAATAATGTCCTCCTAGCCGTATTTCGGCCACGGCGGCCAGTCCCAATAGAGATTAGCCATCTGTGCGGGACATGTTATAGTGCACAAGTGTCTGCGTAAACACATGAGCACTTTCTTTTCCATCTTTCTATGATCTGATGGGTCGCCTAGAGACACGACCAGAAAGAGGTCAGGTACCGGACCGACGACTTTGCGCGCTCTCCGAGGCACGGGGGTATAATACCGCCAAATTCCAGACTTCGGACTGATGCTGAGAAGTTTTTCTTTTTACAGAAAAGTCCCAAAATCAAGTTTGCCTGACACGGGATTTGAACCCAGGACCTCGTTCTCTGCGGTTGAACACGCTACCGCTATACCAACGAGGCAGTCAATAATAGATAATCATAATAATAACAGTCGTGCAAATATATTCCACAACTTTCCATTGCATACATTCTGAACTGATGTCGATTTCATTGAAAAAGTCAATTATGTTTGCGAATTTATTCTGAATGGGTCATAAAGCAACACGGCCCACCGGCAGACCGGAGGGGAGTAGCCATAGCGTTTTTTCCCGATACAGAATTATCTGTCATTTTTTGCGGGGGGAGATATGCACTGCGCATACTACATTGACAAGTTGCGCACAGCCGTGGCTGTTACAACTGTCGATATGCTTTATCGATAAATTCGAGAACTCGCTTAGGGAAATCAGGTTACAAAGTGATATAAAGGTGGATATTTTAATAAAGATATTATTTATATTTAAGATATATATTTAAGATATTACATCTTATTTCTTAGGGTTGGCGATGCATTTGCAAATTCAAGTGGTTTGTTGGCCTTCAGATTGCTAAATCCTATCATAAAAAAAACCTTACGGAACAAATACAATCTGGTATTAGAATTGGTTTGGTGGCCTCGACCAATCTTCTTCTATTGTTCGCCAACACTAGAAAATCAGAGGTCTTGAAATAATCTGAGCAAATTACGCTGTTTCTTGTGAGAATCCACGCAAGTCTGTTATTACAAAAGGTTTTCCATATATCCCTTAAACTGGGATAAAGAGACCTGCAATAAATAAATAAAAATATAAATTATTGAAGTTCACACTTAGTCATTTTAATATAATGTATTACGTACATACATAGTTTTTATTATTATTTATTTGTAACACATTGTTGGCCACATGGGATTGTCTATTAGAAATTCCGGGAAGATCCATATAAATATCAACATTTCGATGCAAGTACATAAATAACTACCTAATTCCGATCTCTTTCCTTTTTTTTTAAGACAACGCTCGCATTAGGAATCTAAACCCTGTGTCGCTGGGGACTTTACCAAGATATAATAGACGGACACAAATTACATCCAGACTCATAATAACTAATAGTTGTCCGGCACGGGACTCGAACCCGCGAGACGAAGAGGCGAGGCGACTATCGTAGCCGCTGCGCCACAAGTGCAGTCAACATCTAATTATAATAAATGTTTCAATGTAATGTATTAATAGTCGAGGCTACTGTGCTATCTTTAATTTGATACTATTAAATAAAATAAAAAAGGTTTTTATTCACGTACATTTTAAAAAAGTGCTTGTATATAGTCAGAACATGTTTGTAGTAATATAGTTAAGTATACATAATTATTAACATAACATAATTGCCAGTTTTATCGGTAACTATCAATCCACTAACGGGTAACAACACTATCGCTCGGTGACAGCGACTACTCGGATACCGGACTCGGATCAGTTGCTCGACCGATCCGCATATTGTATGAGGGCGAACGGCCTGTGTTGGTAAACAAATCCGTAAGAATACGACCGATAATATTTTAAATTTTTAAGTTTAAAAAGAAGTAAATAGCAATAATACGATTAAAATTACTTACATATGAAAGGTAACACCATCTTTTTGTAAATTTGAGGTGACAGATCTCTTTTTGCAGCAAAAATCTGAACAATTTGGCATTTTAGCAGGACGTCGATTCAACCGCGTGACTAGATTTAGTCTAGTGAGCAGTGCGACTGCAACTAGTTTTATTATACGCACAGGACCGGTTGGACTTGTACTTTGACAGAGGGGAACGCCTGCGTATGGCTACTCCCCTCCGGTCTGCCGGTGGGCCGTGTTGCTTTATGGAATGGGTAGATTTGAGTTCTGTACAAACTTTTATAGTTAAGAATGCAAAGTGGGACTGGGCTGGACATGCTTCACGTTTCACGTTCACAGATTACAACACAATTGGGTTCCTCAAAATGGCCGACGTCGATGCGGTAGGCCCAAACGGAGATGGTGTGATGACCTGAACTTGTTTTGTAACGACTGGCCTGAATTTGCAAAAGATAAGGAATCTGGAAAACCAAGGGGGAGGCCTTTGCTCCACAGTGGAACACTATTATAGGCTAGTATAAAAAAAAAAGAATGCAATACAGTAGGTATAGATTACGATACTGGTCAGTTTTATTTGTTTTTTCGAGCCAATCTCCGCTTCCGTGCAAAATAACGCAAAACAACGTACAACAATGTTATTACAGTCCATTACATAATTGAGAAACAATACGGGCAAAGATAATAATAATATTTACACACACGAGTATCGGAGTCATTATCTAATCTGCGGTTTTTAAGTTGAGGCGGTCATTGGTCGGCAAGGCCGCGCCAATCCGCCATGATGGATTTGATTGTTGTTTTCGCGGTATCGGATAGCACGGTAACATTGTTGGCGATTCTGTCTTTAATACTACTAAACTAATTTAATATCATCACATGTATTTATTTATTGTTTTTATTTCTAAGGCCGCAGCTCTTTTCACAGTTCTATTTAATGCCCTTTTCTTTTTAACACGCTTTTATTAGCTTCATTTGTAACTATGTATGTAAGAAAATCTTGGAATCTTAATTTGACCCACTTCCCGGTCTCCGATTAGGATGAAATTTTGCACACGCTCTGAGTTCTGATGACAATACATGACTAGCTAAGAAACGTCATTACAAATCCAATATGGCGACCTCCCCGAGATGGCGGACTAGCTGTTTGAAATCCACCCCCATGGTATGGGTACCAAATGAAAGGGTTTGCTGTCAGGAATAAGAAAAAAAGTCACGTGACATTTTGTAATTTTTAGTGCGTGCGTGATTTTTAGTTTTGTAAACTATTATTATGTCTAAGCTCACAGCTCTTTTCACAGTTCTATTTATGGCCTTTTCTTTTTAATGAATTTCTTTCCCTTTTCAATTTCGGGTATTTTATTTTAATGCTTTAGAATACTTGCGACTAGAATACAAATGACACATGGAATAAAAGATGAAGGCCAATTAAAAGTTTTCACAGATATAGTGATAGAAACAGCCGATTGCCGTGGCTTCTGATTATTGGCGTTTATTTCCGCCTCTATTCTGTCCTAGTTTGTTATCGGAAGGTCTAAGCCACACCGGGTGAGACGCCCTAGGGCGAGGCCCAGTGAGACTGACCGGCGTCCTACAATGGCTGGTTGGAAGAGCGAGCGTTAGTGGACTACTCCCTGGTCTGATAGTTTGGTGCGTGGTGCCGGCTATTATGAACGGCTTTCCTAGTGTGCTTCGGGCATGAGACCGATATATATTTCGCCGAGCGGTAGGTCAGAGGATGGAAAATAAACTAGTATTTGTACAGGAACTTTTATTGGCGCGACAGTGACAGTTGATTCACCAATTAGGTCACGGAATAAACGTACTCAGAATCCTGGCGACTAGCTCTTTGTTAGAGTCCACACGTACCGCACATCGAGTTCCTATCTCTTTCTTTATATTCATCAAACTCGCTCTATCTCTTTCTAATTATTATGGAAACATCTAATGTCTGTGCCGCCCTATAACATGGGTTTATTCAAGGTTAGAGTGAACAGGCATCTTATGGGTGGGTACGCGCGGTCCACCTTCGGCCACGTCTTCACTTACCATCAGGTGAGATCGTGGTCAAGTGCAAACCTACTTTTCATTAAAAAAATATTTCCTTTTTATTAGCTATATTTTTTATGTTGTTCGGGTATTATCTAGAACATTCTAGCCCTGATCCAAAAGCCACCAAAAACCCCTACTGGTACTAGGGTTTGAAACCCGAACGTGACAATATTAGTATAATAATTACTATACTTATCTACCTATAATAGATTTTAAATTGTGTGTAGTGGTTTTAACTAGTTAACATAGTTTTGTCTCTCGTTTAACCCATATTAATATTATTTCTACTTATTTTAGTTAAGTGGGAAGCGGTAAAATGGGGTGTTATCAGCCCCTTAACTAAAACTTATGCAAATAAGTAATAAAAATTTATGAAAATAAATCACTCGTCTAAATAATTAGTGTTATGATTTGACGTGTGTGGTCTGATAACAGATGATAAGATCGCATCTTATCTGATAAGAACTAAAAATACTATTGACGGTAGTAAAACGTTATTCATGCTAATAGTTACTTCCTTAGTATAATAATAATATCCTGGGACATTATTCACTATGGAAATCAGATTACTGATATGCCACATATACTAATTTTCTTTTGTAAATACATACTTATATAGATTATTACAACCAGACTCAGGAAAAACAGATATGTTCATGCACACAAATATCTGTCACGGGTGGGAATCGAACCCACGACCTGCAGCAAATCCATACATGATCGGCGAGGTAAAGCACCTAGGCACGCGGTCAGTCTATAGATGGGCTCCCGTCACAATATTTTCATTTCTACGGGTCGCAATCGCAATATGACAGTCATAGTAATCAGAGATAATACTAATATTATAAGAGTACTTTCTATTAACATCTATTATCTAATATAAGTTTATTTTTTTGTATTTTGTTCATATTGTTACTTTTCCTCCTTTTATGTAAACTTTCACCCTATAAATTATTAAAATAAAATAAAAAAAGGTATTCACGTAGACTTTAAAAAAGCGCTTGTAAATAGTCAGAACATGTTTGTAGTAATACAGTTATTATTTCTAGTTGCATATTACAGATATTTAGGTACACGGAATGTTAAAACATTTATACAATTTATTTTATAATAGTAGTGATATTTAGCTAGCTTGTATTAAGTTATTCTTTTTACAAGGAGATTATGTTTAGGTTTAATGATTGAAATTTATATTTTACTACATATTATCTGAATGTTTCTGTCCATATTAAGTAATGAATTCAGTATTATTATTATAACGGACCTTGTGTTTAAAACGACGGTCGCGCTTTAATGCTACCACCGGATCCAATGCGCCCCAACTGAGAAGACCCAGCGAAACAAACTCAGCAGGTATTGATGAATAATAATGGAACTATATAAACAAAGTTGGGCCTAGCACCTTTAATACAAGTTATCTCCGAATAACTTAGCTATCCACCACAAATATTGCTAAATACATTGTAACAAACAAACAATCTAATTATGACGGTCACCATAGCCTAGTTGGTAGTGCTCCTGCCTACGAAGCTGGTGGTCCTGGGTTCGAATCCCGGTAAGTGCAAATATTTGTGTGATGAGCACGAATATTTGTTTGTGGGTCATGGATGTTTTCTATGTATATAAGTATTTATCTATCTATATAATTATGTATATCGTCGACTGGTACGCATAGCACAAGCTTTGCTTAGTTTGGGGTTAGGATGATCTGTGTGACATTGTCCCTAGATATTATTATTATTATAAATTATGTAAAGATGTATTGCATTCAACTGTACGCACCTATTATTGTAATAGTTGTATGTTATGTGGTGAAATAAACAATTATCGTACCTTACGCTGCTGCTTGGTTTCTGCTAGATATTCCCTCGGAATGGCTTCAAAGTATCAACGGAACCCTATTACTTTGTGTTGACACTTTTTGTATACGGAACCCTCTAAACTTGCTTGCTTATTGTATGGGTCTAGTGTCAGAGTTGCTCAAGCAACCCAGTAGGCCTCTGACATGGCTTAACGACTGTTTTCAAACGACTAAAACCGGGACCAACAGCTTAACGTGCGCTCGAAGCACGAAGACGCTCAGAAATTAAACCACTTTGGCGGTCACCCATCTATGGACTGACCGCGAGCCTAGTTGCTTAACCTCGCCAATCGCTTACGGACCGGTGAGAGCATCTAGCTATGAGCGCCTCACCCTCTAAACTGACTCCTAAGTCTACGTTCTCAGGCGGATATACTTTTTTCTTCAAGTTTGTTTATATGTTTTTATATAACTGTTCAACAAAAACCACATTTATTTTTAATATTCCGCGCCGAGTTCTATGTTATTTGATTATTTCCCGTCACTGTACAGGTAAAACGCAGAAGAATCACAATTTAAACACTGGTTTTATGATAGACTAGCAGTGCCCGTGGACTTCGTTCCGCGTTATAAATATTTTTGTCCCTGCCCGTTAGTCCCGCGTAATACATCAGGTTAAAAGTTCGGGATAAATAAAAATTATGTTTGTTATTGATATATAAAATTTGGTTTTTTTTTTATAATATAGGGACAATTTCACACGGATCATCCTAGCCCCAAACTAAGCAAAGCTTGTACTATGGGTACCAGGCGACGATATACATACTTATATAGATAGATTACTACTTATATACATAGAAAACATCCATGACTCAGAAACGAATACTCGTGCTCATCACACAAATATTTGCACTTACCGGGATTCGAACCCAGGACCACCAGCTTCGTAGACAGGAGCAATACCAACTAGGCTACGGTGAATTGTGAATTATTTATGATGATGAATCATAGCCTATGACACTCCACAATAACGTAGCTTTCTATTGGTGAAATAATTTCGAAAATCGGTTCTGTAGATTATCCCTTACTAAACGTCACAAACTCACAAACGTTACCTCTTTATAATATTAGTATAGATGCGCGATAACGTTGGTAACTTAGATGTTTCTTTAACTCTTAATTAAGACAAGGTACAATTATACAGATATGATAATTGAGATGCAGTTTTTAATATGTTTCAAAGATGTTTTGGTGGGAATTAAAATCCATGGCATCTAAAAAACTGTTAATAATATAATGACTTCACTGCACACGTGGCGCGGCGACTAAGACATTCGTTTCGCCACTTCGTGTTGTTCGATTCTCGCGCCGTACAACTATTTGTGTGACCCATAAATAGTTGTTCTGAGTCTCTGGATGTAATTTGTGTCCGTCTATTATATGTGTGTAAAGTACTCCGCGACACAGGGATTAGATTCCCTAGTGCGGGTTTCTTCTTTTTAAAATAATAATATAATACAGCACATGTAGATACGACTAGTTTGGTTTAGTGGTAGCCAGATAAACCGCAGACAATGAGATCCTGGGACGTGCTAAAACTGATATTGGTATTATATTTCGTCGCGGCATCCTCGAGATTTTCATATTACACAGTAGTACACTCTTCAATGTACTGGACATCGAACACTTTTTAGAGCTTGCAACATTAAAAAGACAAAATGTCAACGTCATTTTGCCGCCGCCACCTGGATGTCACCTCATTTTTCACTTTTCGTGTTGGGCATCGAAACATCAATTCTTTTTATTTTATTTTATTTTCAGTAAACAAGTGTTATAATTATATTATAGTGACATTTAATGTGAATTACTGTATTGGCCTATAAAAATGGGCTAGTTTAAGTGCACGAAGAAGGAATATGAAGAAAAATTTGGTGCCGATTGAATCTACGCAAATGCCGAGTGTCAGCAAAAAATGTAAGTACATACTTACTCTCCAGCAAATATACAACATATTGAATCTTAAGGTGACCGACGGTTACAACGATACTATCATTTTATTTTATTACCAATTATGATTACATTACACTCCCCTGGCAAACAGGCGTGAGTCTATGAATAATTAGATTTTAGTTTTACAAGCTGAATGTTTTCTGGCATTATTAGATTATTCTAACCTATTTTACAGTTAGCCATTCTATGGAATAAGATCTGCCCTTTGTGTCAGATAGTACAAGCCCTGTTTTTACAACAGGTTACCTGTTGTAAAACCCTAATAATTACAATGCCCTGGGGCAATGTTTGGGTTAAAATCATATGGAGTTGTGATGATTTATTATTAACAACCTGATTACTTTACTTACAAAACTAACCTAGATATCTGCCACGTGTTCTCTGAACAATGGGGGCAAATTATAATGGACGCACTTAGCAAGGAGAATACAGGACTGAATCCTGAAATAGAAAATTTTCAGTTCCAGGAATTCATTAATGCTATAGAGGTTATTTTCATTCAACCATTCAAATAGCTTATATCTAAATAATCTGCAATGTAGTTTCTATTTAGATTAACAGGTAACAGAAACGGACGCACATATAGCCAGACTGCTTTTATTATATTTGATTAACCAAGTACACGTACAACTCAAGTACAAGTCCCGATGTTGATCCCGTCTACTTCTAGAACATGTATTAGTAACATGGGTTACCAGTATAGCGAATATTTGATTGATTTGCTAGTTTTGCAGACATGGTTTTTTCCCGTTAAGTTGACTGTGATTGTTGTAAAAACCCTGTGGAAAATAGAATTCGTTTATGGTAAACGTGTATTAGTTTTGTTTGATATCCAGTATAAGAGAAAATGTTGTTCATTGCTTGTCTATCAATTTGAAATGGTATTAGTCATTTGCTACGTAACTACGTAACTAAGTAGCTGTAAATATTCGATCTATTAATTTGAATATTATAAGTTAATTATACAGTATATTATATACATAATAACAATAAATAAATGTCTTGCCATCTCATCGCAGACTGGGCAGAACCAGTACTGTTGTCATAGTGGGGCCAACAGACAACTGATAAATATACTTGTATATAAGTAATTACATACAAATTATAGATGAATTGCACCCAGGTACGGAACTAATAATCGTGCTAATCGAACAAATATTTGTCCCGAGTGGGGATCGAACCCACACCGTATGGCTTAGCAGTCAGGAATATTAAAATTAAATTTAAGATTATCGTGTAGTTTCCTTATTTTGATACGGTTACTCGTATTGTTAGATGCATACATATATTTACTTTAATTTAGTATGCTATGTTTAGCAGAGAGATCGGGCTCCCCAGATCTAGAAAACAAGTTCAGGCCTACTTTTTAAATGAAAAATGACCTTGATATATTTACTGGAAGAAGGATACTAACGCTTTCAATATAAATGTTTACCCTTAATTAGAAATAGGTACTTTTTCTTTTGCTTGTTTCCTCCGTTTTTCACCAATTTTAAAATGATTATGCAAGATAATAGACAACCTGGCAGTAGATATTACTGTCGTTCCTCACTCGCCTAGTGAGATGTGAATCTAATCTGTGTGGCAAAGCCAATAAAGAGGCCTTTTTTTTGTAACAAGCACTCAAAATGGAGACAATTGAATTAATGATTGCATCTCTGTCAATAAAACGATAACGACACAGCGTGTAAAATTTATAGAATTTTGGTCATAATAATAACATTGATGATTAAAAAAAAAAAAAGAAACTAGAATTTAAATCCTGTAGCATTAAACTTCATTACATAACAGGATCTAATTTCTCATCTGAAAATACATTCCGTTCAGCACTTTCTCCCATATTGAATAAACGATTTCGTTCATATGCTAATATCAGGATATGGCTTATAGGTATTTACAAAACTCAATACTGTGGTACTTGTTTTGTAAGTAGATGCTACCCAAATGCAGAAATACCATTGACAACTAAATAATAATAATAATAAAAAAAATATAGCACCTGGTTGTGCTACCAATGTTCTTACATTCACTTCTAAAACCATATTTATTTGCAAATAAATCGTTGAATTTGACTTTATTATATGTATATTTTAAAGAGTCGTGATGTGATTACGACCGAATATACGAATACCACACCAATATAATTATTGAACCATGATAGCATTACGGTTATTTACTCACATATGTATTGTAGCCTAAGCTGGCGTCTAAAAATATATATATTAAAGAGTAGTGATGCGAATATAATTATTGAACCGTAATGCGATTACGGTCATTTACTCACATATGTATGTGTTTTATCTGACGCAGATTAGCAGAGGGTTTGCTGGCGTTTAAAAATGTATATTTTTAAGAGTCGTGATGCGATTACGACCTAATATACGAATACCATACCAATATACTTATTGAACCGTGATGCGATTACGGTCATTTACTCACATATGTATGTGTTTTATCTGACGCAGATTAGCAAAAAGTTTTTCTGGCGTTTAAAATGTATATTTTAAAGAGTCGTGATGCGATTACGACCAAATATACGAATACCATACCAATATACTTATTGAACCGTGATGCGATTACGGTCATTTACTCACATATGTATGTGTTTTATCTGACGCAGATTAGCTGAGGGTTTTCTGGCGTCTAAAAATGTATATTTTAAAGAGTCGTGATGCGATTACGACCGAATATACGAATACCATACCAATATACTTATTGAACCGTGATGCGATTACGGTCATTTACTCATAATTATATGTAATGTATTTGATGTAGATAATGAATTTGAGCATTCATTTTCATCAAATCTGTGAATAAGCTCCGTCATATCGATACTGCTGGTCAAGATTAATACCCATAAAATTAAAGAGTCATGATTTAATTACCGAATATACGATACCAATATTATTTCTGAACCGTGATGCGATTACGGTCACTTACTCGCATAATAATATGTATTTTTCCTGATACAGATAATGTATCTGAACATTCATATTTATTTAATCAGTGAATACGCTCCGTCCGTCCGTCCTCGGTATAGTTGGTTAAAGCTAATACGGATTATATTAAATAGCCGCGATGCGATTACGATCGAATATACGAACACCATATATCAATATTATTTCTGAACCATGAAGCGATTACGGTCACTTCCTCATATATGCATTTTTTTTACTAATGCAGATAATGTATCTGAGTATTCATTTTCATTAAATCTTGGAATAGGCTCCGCCGTATTTATACTGTTGATCAAAGCTAATACCTATAAAATTAAAGAGTCGTGATTCGATAATGACCGAATATACGAACACATTACCCAATATAATTATTGAACCATGATGTGATTATGGTCACTTACTCGCATATTAATATGTATTTTTTTTTCTGATGCAGATAAAGTATCTGAGCATTCATTTTCATTAAATCTTAGAATACGTACCGTCGTAACGTTGGTCAAGGCTAATACGCATAAAATTAAAGAATCTTGATCCGATAACGACCAAATATACAAACATCATAACAATATAATTTCTGAACCGTGATGCGATCCTTGGTTTAGTCGAAAACCCTCCAATGATATTGCTTGATCCACAGTTCAACTGTAGTTTAGTTTTAGACTTCGTTTTTAAATAAGGGTGATAATGTATATTTTATTTTATGTGAATAATACATCTGAACATTCATATTTAGCAAATTAGGGTATACGCTCCATTGTCGCCGAATAATATTGACCCGATTACACATACTCTTGATAATGTTGTTGCTACGCAGGATCCTACCGCTGATATTGCTACCCCGACCAAATAATCTAATAAAGATGAACTCTCAGCACCCGAGCTTTGGCCGCAGGCCTTTTGGGAT
Organism: Pseudoips prasinana; assembly: GCA_951640165.1. NCBI lineage: Eukaryota > Metazoa > Arthropoda > Insecta > Lepidoptera > Nolidae > Pseudoips > Pseudoips prasinana. Next base: position 17,530,894 of record OX621254.1, read on the forward strand.
GCCTTAAGTGTATCAAAAATTAAAGTTGTCATTTATGAACCTAAGATAAGAGACGTTGTTTCAAATATTAGGAATAACGATTCCAATATTTAAAATTCTTGTAAGCGAGGCCTCAATCGCATCTAATTCTTTTATCACAATTAGAAGGAGATATGCCCAGGGAAAACCCTGATAGCATACATAGAACTAATAGGACCGTTTAGAGACACGTCTATCGCAGAAAGGTTAATTCTGACCATTAAAAAATAATCCCACTCAGCCGCTGTGTCCAGCAAGTATTGCAAGAGAGCGGATATTGACGCAAGCGTATACTCTGCGCATAGTGCTCGCCACGCAGAGACGTCCGTCGATGCGTTTCCATTGAAGTGATTAGGAAGGCAGCAGGATGGTCATGAAACTCCCACGGATTTAGTAAATTTTATGACAGATCGAATAATGATCCTGTATTTGAAAAATTCCAGTTGATTATGGTTAAGTATAGTTAAAAATGATTAAGTTAATAAGATAAAGTAAATTATTACATGTATTAATTCAATGGGTATTGGTTCAATACTCTTACTAACGATTTCCCTAAAGCTCTAAACATCTACTGTGTAATATGAAAATCTCGAGGATGCCGCGACGAAATATAATTGAAGGTTAAACAAACTTACCTTAAGTGAAGTTTGACCATAATTATATGAGTCGCTGCATCCGAAGAGATTTTCGATCCCTCCCTCCCTTAAAGTATTCTTGTGAATACTTTCTTCCCGTTATTTGATTTTAATGCTTTGCCTTTAGTGAAATCTTAAGTAGATGCTATGTTACTCTGAAAAGAATGAGGTGACATCCAGGTGGCGGCGGCAAAATGACGTTGACATTTTGTCTTTTTAATGTTGCAAGCTCTAAAAAGTGTTCGATGTCCAGTACATTGAAGAGTGTACTACTGTGTAATATGAAAATCTCTTCGGATGCAGCGACTCATATAATTATGGTCAAACTTCACTTAAGGTAAGTTTGTTTAACCTTCAATTATATTGTTTAGATAAATTATAATAATAATAATAAAATCATTTATTTCTCTCATAAAGTTTACACAAGTAGGTTAGCAACAACAGTAAAGGATATATTTAGGTCAAATCTACTTTATGAGCGCTGGTGCCCGTGGTAGATTTAATAAAAACCTGTATTACAGGTCACCAGATCCCATTCCATTATCGTTATACCCTGTAACTCAGAGAGCACTTCAAAGACCATGGTCCTTAACATGATCATTTTCTAACTCCTTGTTTCTTTCTGATTAAATTCGTTGCGGGATCCAAGACAGTTAAGTATCTTCTACACGGTTGACCTCTGTTGGGACGTTGGTTTGCAACCGTGTAGAAGATGCTTTAAAGCGCTTCCCCGGTTCATGCCTGAGCCTCACCGCTCAGTGTCATTTCATTGTGTGCCACTGTTGATCTTGGCTTAAAGGAGTTGCAGTAGTGGGTAAAGGGGAGGGACTAGTCTACGGACATTATTTTAGTCCTTAACGACGTGTCGGCTAGGGACTACCCCTGTGTTTTACTCATAATATGTGACACGCCATAGCCGGAAGTCTACCAGGAGGTCATTAATAGAAACGTTTATTTAATATTTTCATAAGTAACAAGGTTTCATCACTTTCATCATCATCAGCCTAGAATCGTCCACTGCTGGAAACGAGCCTCCTAAAGTTTTCCACAAAGGCGCCTTTGGAGGGTTTTGCCTTACTCACCGCGCTGCAGTTAGGTGTTAGTGTTAGCTTGTATACAGGAGCCGCTGCTACCCGACTGCCTGGTGTATCTCTTAGTCGCCTTTTACGACACCCACGGGATAGTATGGCGTGGTCCTGTTATACTTTCTGGCCCTGTAACTACACAGCTAAACCTTTTACGACATCCACGGGATAGTATGGCGTGGTCCTGTTATACTTTCTGGCCCTGTAACTACACAGCTAAACCTTTTACGACATCCACGGGATAGTATGGCGTGGCCCTGTTATACTTTCTGGCCCTGTAACTACACAGCTAAACCTTTTACGACATCCACGGGATAGTATGGCGTGGTCCTGTTATACTTTCTGGCCCTGTAACTACACAGCTAAACCTTTTACGACATCCACGGGATAGTATGGCGTGGTCCTGTTATACTTTCTGGCCCTGTAACTACACAGCTAAACCTTTTACGACACCCACGGGATAGTATGGCGTGGCCCTGTTATACTTTCTGGCCCTGTAACTACACAGCTAAACCTTTTACGACATCCACGGGATAGTATGGCGTGGTCCTGTTATACTTTCTGGCCCTGTAACTACACAGCTAAACCTTTTACGACATCCACGGGATAGTATGGCGTGGTCCTGTTATACTTTCTGGCCCTGTAACTACACAGCTAAACCTTTTACGACATCCACGGGATAGTATGGCGTGGTCCTGTTATACTTTCTGGCCCTGTAACTACACAGCTAAACCTTTTACGACATCCAGGGGATAGTATGGCGTGGTCCTGTTATACTTTCTGGCCCTGTAACTACACAGCTAAACCTTTTACGACATCCACGGGATAGTATGGCGTGGTCCTGTTATACTTTCTGGCCCTGTAACTACACAGCTAAACCTTTTATGACATCCACGGGATAGTATGGCGTGGTCCTGTTATACTTTCTGGCCCTGTAACTACACAGCTAAACCTTTTACGACATCCACGGGATAGTATGGCGTGGTCCTGTTATACTTTCTGGCCCTGTAACTACACAGCTAAACCTTTTACGACATCCACGGGATAGTATGGCGTGGTCCTGTTATACTTTCTGGCCCTGTAACTACACAGCTAAACCTTTTACGACATCCACGGGATAGTATGGCGTGGTCCTGTTATACTTTCTGGCCCTGTAACTACACAGCTAAACCTTTTACGACATCCACGGGATAGTATGGCGTGGTCCTGTTATACTTTCTGGCCCTGTAACTACACAGCTAAACCTTTTACGACACCCACGGGATAGTATGGCGTAGTCCTGTTATACTTTCTGGCCCTGTAACTACACAGCTAAACCTTTTACGACACCCACGGGATAGTATGGCGTGGTCCTGTTATACTTTCTGGCCCTGTAACTACACAGCTAAACCTTTTACGACACCCACGGGATAGTATGGCGTGGTCCTGTTATACTTTCTGGCCCTGTAACTACACAGCTAAACCTTTTACGACACCCACGGGATAGTAGGGCGTGGTCCTGTTATACTTTCTGGCCCTGTAACTACATAGCTAAACCTTTTACGACACCCACGGGATAGTATGGCGTGGTCCTGTTATACTTTCTGGCCCTGTAACTACACAGCTAAAAGAAAACACGGCAAAATTATATATATAGTATTTAATTAGTAATTAATTAGTAATTATATATATTATTGTATAGTATTAAATGTATTGTATATATTTATATATTATAGATAGTGTTCTTAATTAGTATTATTCATAATTATAATAAGTAAATACATTTTTTATACCTAAGTGCACATACCATGATCTCTCTGCACTACCCTAAGGTTGACTGGTAGAAAATGCCTTTGGTATTAAGTGCGCCTTTGTACATTCCTACTGAAGTATAACTAATAGAAATGGGGAAGGGAAGAACGGAGATAATGATATCTAAATTATACATTTATAAATTATAATTATACATGTAGATTCTCTATGAAATCTGTTTATGCCACTGTCATAGCTGGGCACCATTAATCAAATAGTTAACTTCGTTAATCGTTAATCCGCTACAAAAAAAGTTAGCTTCGTTAGACGTTAGAGCGTTACATTTCGGAAGAATTAACGCAAGTTAACATTAACGTTAACTTGCGTTAATTCTTCCGAAATGTAACGCTCTAACGTCTAACGAAGCTAACTTTTTTTGTTAATCCGTTAATATGTGTAAAATTGCATTTTTATATCTTTGCATTAGTGAACTTCTAAAACCTGTTGCTTTAGGTTTTGGAGGTTAACAGGATAGGAACAAAACAAAATACTTGTATAATTCAAATGTGTAATTGAATCGTCGGGCATAACGTGCATATTCCCCTTTATCAGCAAAACTCAAACAATAGAAGGGAATATATGGAAAAGTTGAGCACCCAGTCATCTGAACCGATGCTGCTAGAAAGTCTCGAAGCTGATACTTTGCCAAAGCATGTGCGAGAAACTATCACAAATATTATTCCAAAATCAGTTGTGCAGACCTCTATGAAGAAGAACCTTCAGCCGAGAAAAAACGGCATCGTACCTTTTGCAAGAATAAAATAAAAAGATTGTATAAGATTAACATGGGCCAAATGTAGTTTACGATTTACGACGAATACAAAAAAAATTGCTTTCTATGTCTATGAAACCAAATTTGGAGCTAAATAATTATAATTTTCTCTGATTATTTTTTAATTGATTAGTTCAAAAGAAACAAGTTTAGTTCAATAATCACACATTAAAACTATCAGGTTAATAGTTACATGAAAAAAAATTAATAAAAAAAATATTATGCGCCTCAGAAGCGTATATATCTATAATGGCAGTTTAAGTAAGGCTATCTTTCTAGGGTTAACGATTAACAGACTTCTGCATATTAACGGAAGTTAACGTGTACGTTAACATGTTTAAAAGTTAACTTAAAAGTTAATCCGTTAATCAAAATGTTAACTTCGTTAATTAACGATTAACGGATTAACGAGTTAATGCCCAGCTATGGCCACTGTGTAGTTTAACCAAAGTAATTTAATCAGCTGTGATACTGGATCCGTCTTATCATCTGTAAATATATTTATAACAGACAAAAACCAGTAGGTGTTAATTTTACAACATCTCTAGGTCGTCATAAAAACAGTGTGTTTACTATTCGACCATAAATATAGCAAAACAAATAATATCGTTTTATTTTTGTAAGAGCTGTGCAATCGACGCCATGTCAGTGTATACGCTTGCTCTTTGAATACCGTACTTACTGCCTTTCTTATAAAGTCTAAACTACCAAGGACAAAGTCGTGGTGTTGACTATTTACTATAAATAACCATAACTAAAAAAAAGAATAACATACGTTCAATTGACTATAAAATACTTCAAAACATTAAGATAGCCATTTAAGAAGATATGTTGCCTCCAATGATACGTAATTTCGTCAAGTAGCGTCATGCTACTGGTGCAGCGTTCGGCATGTCAATGAGTTTGACGTGATTACGTCAAGGTTGTCATAAAGCTTAATATTGTATTTTTTTTTCACATAAGTCGTTATAACCAACTCTCCAGAACAAATTTCGGTTCGTCTACTTGTCAAACGTCACCGCTTGGTGCTGCCACATAAAAATCGATATTATTGTTTAGTAGCTTTTATTTACATAATATAATATCCAACCTAAGATTTCTTAGCAAAAAGTTAAGTAGCCATATTTTATACTTTTCAGTCGGCCTTGCAACTGACACTTAATGCTTTTAAAGTTCTAAAAACAAATCAAGATATAACTGGCGATGCTTAAAATCTGTTGACAATTTTCGAGTACGGCCGGCACTTGTTTTAAAAATAACAAAGATCTCAATCAAATCTCAATGGCAAATGACGTAAGTAAAGTAGGTATCTAATTGCATGAGCATTAACACAGTATGATCTTAATTATCACATCATTGTCTTTTTGACATATAAGCAAGCGTAATAGTTTGTCGATACGGAAACCTGTCTGGCTGTACTTGATACTTTAAGTACTCGCCTATTTAGCAGCTTTAAGAGAATTGATAAAGGCTTGTCTATACTTTGTTAAGTTACAAGTGCGTTGTGATTAGCTATGTTTACCTATATGAGATTAGTTCCTTCCACCAACCCACCAACGGCTGCAACTCCTGTGAGCCAGGGTCAACAGTGGCACACAATGAAATGACACTGAGCGGCGAGGCTCAGGCATGTCCCGGGGAAGCGCTTTAACTGACTTGGAGACCGCAACGAATTTAATCGGAAGGAGGAGTTAAAAATTAATAGTTCCACTTCGAGCTTTTAGTTCGTGTATATAAAAAAAAATAAAGGATACAAAAACTGGACAAGTCACAAGTTTCCATACGAAATCCTTGTAAAACTGCAATAAACAGATACTATAATTCACAAATGATATAAAACAAAAGCAAATATTAGCGAAAATATTGATATAATATTGATAACTAGCTGTGCCCTGCGGTTTTACCCGCTTTATGCTTTATACATTATCACAGCTCCTCCCCCATAGGTGATAGCGTTATAAAATGTAGCCTATATGTTGACCCTACGTCTTAGTAATATTCATGCAAAATTTGAAGTAAATCCATTCTGTACTTTTTGAGTTTAGCCCGGACATTCATACAGACAAACAGATAAACAGACAAAAATTCTAAGAACTATATTTTTGGCTTCGATATCTATTATAGATCACGCCACGAGTATCCTTTAAAAAAAATATTAAATGTACGGTTTTACCTTTCCTACGATTTTATTATATGTAGGTATAGATTAAGGTTATACGACCGGCCGTTTATTATGCTCGTCTGCTGGATTCTCTACACACATCAACAAAGTCTAGGGATACGTTATTTTGAAATCAAACATGGCTTTATTGTTTAAAACCTATTTAGTTTCCTTAAAAAGTTTATTTACAGATTTAAACCTTGTCTATTCTTTATTCAAAATTTAAAAATTAAAATGAGAAACAAATGAAAACACGCAAAGCACAGCGCAATCTTGAGTTGTATCTAATTTCAAGAAGTTGCATTAAAATTTTTTTTGCGTGTTAATTGAAGAAAACCTGATAAATTGTTTTATTTTCTTTTCTCAATTGGTTGTGTAAGCTTTTTAGCGTCATGCCACGCCATCATTTGAGTCGAGATGAAATGTTACGGGCAGTTGGCATGTTACAAAACGGTGCTATTCAACGCGTCGTTGCTGAGTCTCTGGGCACAAGCCAAAATGTGGTATCCAGGCTGTGGTCACGTTATCGCGCTACTGGAGATGTGGCAGAACGGCACACAGGTAGATATCGTGTTACCACTCAGAGACAGGATCGATTTCTCCAAATGACCGCCAGAAGACTACCCAATATCACAGCGATGCAACTAGTGCAAAGGCTCCAGGAGGGTCAGCAGCTGCTGGTGAGCGACCAAACCGTGCGAAGGAGGCTGCATGAAGTTGGTCTTCATGCTCGCAGACCGCTACGAGTCCCAGCGCTGCGACGTGGCAATCGCGGTAGGCGACTTTTATGGGCTCAAGAACATTTGACATGGAGTGATCAACAATGGTCATTGGTGCTGTTCACTGATGAGTCCCGCTATGGATTTCATCCAGATTCGAGACGAACACGCGTTTGGAGAACTCCAGGCAGGGTCAGCCGTCTCCGACATCCACAGGAGGTCCACTCTTACCAAGGCGGGACAATTATGGTGTGGGCAGGAATACGAATCGGCGGACGAACCCAACTCATTTGGATTCAGGGCAGCATGACTGCCCATAGATACCGTGAGGAGGTAGTAGAACGTGTCATTGTCCCGCTCAGGGCCCTAACGGGGCAAGAATTTCAGCTCATGCATGACAATGCACCTTCCCATACAGCGCGGCTGGTGAGGGCCGCCCTTCGAGAACACGATGTTCAGGTATTAGATTGGCCTCCACAGTCGCCAGACTTAAACCCAATTGAACACGCCTGGGACATGTTACAGCGAAGAGCATTGAGGGATTTTCCGCCCAACTTGACAACAGAAGAACAACTTTTCGAACATTTAAAAAGAACTTGGGACTGCATACCCCAGCAAGACATTGACACCTTAATTTTAAGTATGGAAAATCGTTGCCGCTGTGTGATTAATGTTAGAGGAGGAAATACCGATTACTGATTATCAGATTTGGTAAGATTTTTATTCATTTAATTCGATTGAATAATTTTATAAGAATAAAATGTTTTTGTTCACTCAGTAATTTTCTATGGCTTAATTAATTTAAGACTTTTATTAATTAGAAAAACAAAATCGCATCGTGTTGTTAATGTTTAAATAACGGCCATGAAATTATCTTTAATTCTTCCATTTACAGTCATAACAAAATGTTTATAGTTTTCTAGATAATAAATGAAATGTTCAATATCCCTAGATTGTGTTGATGTGTGTATACTCTTATGCACACACACACACACACACGTATTTAACAGAAAGACAGAGAGAGCAAGAAAGGAACATGGATAGGGCATAACGCTATTTACTAACGTTACCAGTCAATTCCTACTTTAAGCCGCATTAAGGAACTTAATTCCAAAAACCATTTCACAATTACCGCATCAGTTTCGATCTGATATTACTTATACTATTATAATAATTACTATGTATGTAGCATTGAGATCGAATTGTTTATCTGTATCTCTATAGTGATATAACTTACGATAAATGGATTTGTTGTCTCTTTCTCTCGTGGGCAGTGATTCTATGTATATTATGAAGTAAAATTACACCGTACCATTATTTACCTACCACTTGTACTTTGCACATAGGTATAACTTAACACCGTGACGTGGCCCTTACAACTTACACTTATCACAGTGTATATATTATGTGCTTGACCTCAAAAACGTTAAGTAGATAAAAAAGGTGTTAACATTGACTTGCTTATACTTAAAACATTTAAAATGAGATAACAGCAAAAAGTCAAATTATAATAAATTTGGTACATATTTGAAACTCACTTCCGTTAACTATGATTGATTTAATTCGAAACTAATATTTGACATATTGACAGTATTAAAAAGAAACTAACAAACGGTTAGTTAGTTGAGCGGTTGGTTTCCGGTCTGAGCCTCGTGATTGACCTTATCTGGCTACTCAAACCATTTGAGTTCCATTCGGGATACCTCGATAGCTTTTTGGATCGTTTTCTGATCGTTCAGGAACTTTACCTATTGGCAGGCAACGATCTTGCAGCACGTGTGCTGGTGTTTGCACAATTTTAATGCAATTTCTGCAAAGGGGGGTGGTTGGAACGCCAATCTTGAAAAGGCGTTTGTTTAGTGTTCAGTATCCGGGAATTGTGCCTTTGACCATTCGTAGATCCCCTCTGTTTAGACTGTTGTAATACCATGTTGACGAAAAGGCATGGATACTATTAGTTTGGTCCAATAGTAGTATTTATCGAACTAGTCTTTGCTAGCTAGTTCGGAGTGTCATTACACAGATATCCAATTGACCTTGATGTTAGATTAGGTCTAATCGAGTGCAGTCTGGCACTCTACTCCATGGTAGAAATCAAAATGGTAATAAATCAAATTAAACATTAGTTCGCTGTGTGTTGACGGCGGCGAATACCCTAATATCATCACCCCATCTCAACCCGTGGGGGCGTAAAAGTCGACCCGAGGGGATATCTACCAGAGGACGGGCAGCAGCTTCCTTGTGAGTACTATTACCTTCTTCCTGCGATCGCCAACCCGTGTGCCAAGCGTTGCTATTATGGCATATCCCCCAAATTATTCTTGGTGAAGGCTTGTCCAGCAGTGGACTTCTTTCAGCACAGTGTCACCAGCAAGTAAACTTACAGGAAGTATTTGTAAATAGTCATAACATGTATTTAAGTTATTTCTTCACGTGTGTCCATAATATTAAATATTACTTGTATTCAAGGTGTAAGTTTCTAGGCATTTTTTGTTAGCCTTCTGTTTCTTATTTGTACATCGTTCCTAATTAATAGAACTGGTTTGTGGGATGTTACCAAGCCTCGTTTTTGTCAATCGCAGCGATTAAGCTTCGCTCGCATTTTGTTTTACCTATGCTCTGCCTGTTCTTATAGTACGTATGTTTTTTTATTTCTTACATAAAAAAAAGAAACTTGTCCATGACTGTCTTTAAATTCATTTAATTCTGCCCTGTCGCATAATCTAAATTTGTATGTATAAAGATGCTATAATTTAGTCTTTTCCGAGGTGTGCAAGGATCGTGACAAGTCGAAATCCGTTGTCTCTGCCTACCCCTCTGGGAAACAGACGTGAGTCTATGTACATATGTATGTAATTTAGATCTTTGGGGAGGCCTTTGTCTAGCAGTAGGCGTCTTTCGGCTGATATCATGATGATGATGATTTAGACTCGATATGACGCATGTAGGTGGTAAGCTTTTGACTGCACGTGTGGCGCAGCAGCTAAGACAGTCGCCTCGTAGCTTCGTGTCCCGGGTTCAATTCAAAAGTTGTTCTGAGTCTGGATGTAATTTTTATCCGTCTATTATATGTTTATAAAGTACCCCGCGACACAGGGCATAGACTCCCTAGTGCGGGCGTTGTTTTAAAAAAATATATAAATTATTCGTCCCTTGATCAACCATAAGGCTAAGTCGCCGATTAACGGGATAGTGATCGGCGTTTAAATAAATAAAGGTTAAAAATGACTTCATCAATCGTTAAATCGGCTTCGACGTTGAAAATCGAGACCATTTAAGTCGTCACATGAGCTCATGGAAGCCGATTTAACGATTGATTAAGTACATCAAACCCTGTATCAAACTGCATTTTTATCGAATAAGTAAAGCTGGAAATGAAACCGAAAGTTCGGTTGGTCACTAGAAATCAGTAATTTTTTACCATTTATATCTACATTTGCAACGACACAATAGCATTGCGTCACCAAAAATATGACAATCTCACGAAACCAAACCCGTATCATCCTGTTAGCCATTACGAGAGAAAGTGACGCAAGTATCAAAATTTAAATCCAATTGCGTCATTATGTAAGCAGCTAAGTGGATTCAGATTGTGGGAAAACTGATAAATTTTCTATTGTTTTAGATGTATTTCGGGTGACATCGGCAATTGGCGGCCACTTTTATGTTACAACACTTAGTGCTATTATTCTTTGGGTTTCAAAAGACTGGGCAAGTGTAAGTTCCCATCTCTTAAATTTGGCAACCCGCGTGAAATTTTCGGATTTTGGAGCCCAGAACCTGAACATATCAATAGTCATAACCTTCCTGAGAATCACTGTCACTGCCAGTGTCGGTTCGCCGGCTGTCCACCCTGCGGCGAGTGAGTCGCGTCGCTCAACCGGACCAGAAATGAAACCCTCTCCGGTCGCTCCCCGGACGCCTTCTTAACTAGGACAAATCCAGGGAAACCCGGACAAATGGCAACCGTAGACAAGTGTCAGTGGGGCCCCATTTGGCTAAGATTTCTTATATTGCCACAATCCGTAAAAGAAAAACATATTTTGGTCATAATCAAGTTGGTGTTTTCAGTATTTCTTGCTAAAATATATGATGTGGTACATAATATACAGAAATTCGGTAAACTAGTTAATTTTGTAAGCTAAGTTATAAAATTTAAACTGACTTCAAAGAGTGTGTTTCACGTATCTCCATATTATATGACAATGTCTCCTTCTGATTTTGATCATTCTTTTTAACACGACGCGACCGCACGGATTGCAAATGCATTTAGTCAACTCTGTATGTTCTAATATAATTTTTATCTATTGCCAAAAATAAAAGTAGACCTTCTATGATTTAATCAAATAAATTAAAATTTAGTTGTCCTACTCTAGGTATGATTTAATCATGTCGAAGTCGTATGTCACATGTATAAAAACGGTCCATTTCAAAGCTCTCACAACCTAATAGGTACCTTCTTATTGGAATACGATTTTAAATTTGTATTTAATACGAAAATTTAAATTCGTTTATCATCTTTTTGACAGCTCATGCCTATGAATTACCGTTTTTTCCCGGTATCATGTTGGTACAATAATGTTGTACTTTATTAGTGGGTAACAACCACTTAGTGAAGTACCCTGTGCATAACAAAAGAACCACAGACTATAAAACAGGTCTTGAAATAAGATTAATCGATATGATTAAATTAATTTGACTTCATTTAATTATAGTTTCTGCAAATTTAATAAAAAAAGATTATTATAAAATTAATGAATGGACAGAGTTATTTATTCTTTACTCTTGGTTTGAACTTAAATTCGAAGATTTCTATTTGTTATTATATGTTATTTGTAGGTTATAAAATAATATTTATTGACGCAATTAAATTAATAGTTATTTTTCACCACCGATTATGAATAGCCATTTTATAATGCTATTAAAATCCATGTAGGTCTTGAATTATCTCCTTCTACAATTATTTTATTTCTTGTGTTTAACATAAAGTGGAATTTTATGTAAAATAGCGTTAAATTGAATTTAATTCCAATAATAGAATAATTCGTTTCAAGCAATTATACAATTTTCACAACTATAATCACTCACGTCATTTGAGGTGTTAATAATCCACACTTCTGAACTGACGTCGCGTCGGTTTTGACGTTTACAGTGTCATCATTACGTAAGGTACTTTTATATATACAACATGTAACGTAATTACCGCACACCCTCAAACACCCCAATTAGAATATTATGTTGTAGTCATAATACATGCACTGAATTTTTTATTTGACATGTATATGCATTGCTATTTACTAAATTAGTTTCTTGGAATAAAGTTATTTTTTCTTTATTTTGTATCTCATGATAGAATTTGAATGAATACCAATAAAACTGCGATTTTAAAAGTCTCATTACTTTGACTTACAGACAATTTCAATCTGTTTTGGGTTAATATGACAATAGTTTCGGTAGTTTTAATTATTTTCGGAATAAAAAATTACCTATATTAAAAATGATATAAATCGATTCTGACCAAATTATTTTCAGGATGTTCGTTAATTAAGTTACATGTTGTATATAGCTATGTCTGTAGTCTACCGATATCGTGTTCAAGTCCTGGGTAACGCTAAAAAGCACCTATGTGATGCTGAACTCATAACTGGAAAATCCAATTTTTTTTCTTCCGATAACCCCAGCACCAATTCGGGCGTTGATAAATTCATCATAGTTGTATGTATATAGTATATGGTTCTTAAAGTTAATTGAAATCTTTGGAGGAGGCTTTTGTCCAGCTGTGGACATTTTGTGACAGACCTACCACATACATACTTAATGACGGGCCTGTTTGCGTGGTTGACAAATTCTTGCTTTTCACGCCGGGGGTTTATTTGTGTATAGGTACGCATGTCTGTTTGTCCTGAGTCTGGGTGTATATATCAATATAAATATTTTATTTATAATTTTTTATTTATAATAATAATAATAATATCTCGGTACAATGTCACACAGATCATCCTAGCCCCTAACATAGCTTGTACTATGGGTACCAGGTGACGATATACATACTTATATAGATAGATAAATACTTATATACATAGAAAACATCCATGACTCAGAAACAAATATTCGTGCTTATCACACAAATATTTGCACTTACCGGGATTCGAACCCAGGACCACCAGCTTCGTAGGCAGGAGCACTACCAACTGCGAAAGAAAAGTATATCTGTTATCTGGTTTCCACAGTACAAGCTCTGCTTAGTTTGGGATCAGATGGCCCCGTAAATAATATCCCAGGATATTATTAGATATTATATTGTCCAGTGCACGGAAAACCAATACTAGTTTATGTTGCACTAATAATATCAAGTTATTTGTAATAAAATCTTTGCATACTAAATGAATAGTTTATTTTAAAATCATGTATCATTGGTTGGATATAAATAGATACTCAAGTTGCTAGGCAGCCGTCGTGTTAGCTAATATTTATTTATTGTGAAGGATGAACCAAAGCCTCGCACAGATAAAAAAAAATCACTTCAGCTTATATAAACAAAATGTTGCCTGTTCTGCGTGCTTGATTATGTTGAATATTTGGATATTATACTAGTTGGATAGTGGGGCTGGTTGACATGGTTGGTAAATGCTTGCCTTCCACGCCGCAGGTCGTGGGTCGGCGTCAATCGGCGCCTACCCAGGACAGATATTTGTGTGCATGAACACATGTCTGTTTGTCCTGAGTCTGGGTGTAATTTTCTATATAAGTATGTATTTACAAAAGAAAAGTAGTATATTGTAGTAGTGTATTAGTTATCTGGTTTCCATAGTACAAGCTCTGCTTGTTTGGAATCAGATGGCCGTGTAAATAATGCCCCAAGATATTATTATTATATATATTTCTTTCTTTCCAATGTATGGAACATTGGAAAGAAAGAAAAGCCTCCAAAACCATCCGAACACAACTTCACAAAGCTGTGTAATTTACACAGGATGACTAATTAGATTATCATAGAACAGGTAAGAAGCTTTCGGTTATAGACAACCGCATTAAAATCGGTATATCCGTTTATATATTCCGACTAACAGTGCCCGCAGACTTCGTTCCGCGTTATAAATATTTTTGTCCCTGACCGTTTGTCCAGCAACTTGGGCTACATTATACAAGTTTAAGTAAAGATGGGTTATTAATTTTGGAATTTTTCATGACACTCCACAGTAACGTAGCTTTCTATTAGTGAAATAATTTTGAAAATCGGTTAAGTAGACCCAGAGATTACAACAACGCCCCAAACTCACAACCTCACAAACGTTACCTCTTTATAATATTAGTATAGATAATCGACTTAAAATGAACTTAAAGTCGTTCGATGTAACTGAAAGATGTAAATATGGCATGTTTTCACAGCTGCGGCTGATTTACGCACGAAAATACATAAATAACTCGTATCGTGTAATCATAATTCATTTATTATTAAAGTAGCATGTAATTGTTTCAAAATAATACGCGGTACACAAGGTTATATACAAACATAATACCATTCCTACAGAAAATGCTCTTCGTCAATACGCTTAAATGAATAACTACCCTCAGCACATAGTAATAGAGTACAATTTAAATAGCACGGAACCTAAAGTAAATCCTCGTACAGATTAATATGTACTGTATCATTGCGCACTAGAGTTCTTATTTCTGCCTCTCAAGATCGTTTTCGCTCGCTACAGTAATAAGGCTTTTCAATGTACTTGTACGGAGCTGAGCTGAGCTACGCTGAGCCCTACCCCTCAAAAATGGGTGATGGGTGATGTGCCCATCACCCATTTTTGAGGGGTAGGGCTCAGCGTTCGTTCGCTCAAAGAGCAGCCCAACTGGGGAAGTACCTCCACCTTACAGAATACATTCCTTAATAATAACATTAATAATTTAATGTTGTGTTTCTGCGTGTGAGTAAGGTCATCGCTCATTGGGGTGGGGGGAAAGGTCAGTAACACTTGTCTGCTGACTCTTAAAGGCCGGCAACGCACTCGCGACTCCTTTGGTGTTGCGAGTGTGCATGGGCGGCGATGATCACTTACCATCAGGTGACCCACTTGTTCGTTTGTCGTCCTATGGCTTGAAAAACACTCATTTCACTACTTTGGAAGTGTCTCTCGCGAAAACTATTCAGTTTAGAAAAAAATGATATTAGAAACCTCAATATCATTTTTAAAGACCTATCCATAGGCCGTACCTGTACATGTATGGATACGATTAAATTTTTTTTTTTAAGTTCCAGTTCTATTTATGGCTATCCCCCAAAATTATTGTTCTTTTTCTATTTTTGTGTAAAAATCTTAATGCGGTTCATAGAATACATCTACTTACCAAGTTTCAACAGTACAGCTCTTATAGTTTCGGAAAAAAGTGGCTGTGACATACGGCCGGACAGACAAACAGACAGACAGACATGACGAATCTATAAGGGTTCCGTTTTCTGCCATTTGGCTACGGAACCCTAAAAACATCAAAAGTACAGATTGACACAAGCCTGGTAGTGTTTAAATGTATATTTGCTGACCTTATTTGCTGGAAGCCGTGGATGCGGGTAGCGCAAGACTGGCAGTTGTGGAGGCCTTTATTCCAGCAGTGGGCGACTTACGGCAAATTATGATGTTGACCTTTGATATTTGTTTGGAGTGATTCTGAACACAATGTTTTGTTAGGTGCGGGAATGGAACCTCCCGGCCAGAAAGGTCTTTACCGAATTGCTTATTAGCAGCAAAATCGCGCGCGAGCCGAGCTTCGTATGAATGAAACATAGACCTACAAATGTTAAAAACTTGTAATTTTTTTTTTCATGTAATTGAGTTATGTCCGAATTCTGATAACAAAACTTGTTGTTTATTATGCTAGCTATCCGGTCCCGCCAAGTTGTTGGTGTTTTACAAGTAACCCTGTAGGTATACGTTATATGTTGTAGCTAGAATTTGCACGCGATACAACACACGCACATGCAATTAGGTATGTATTAATGGCCTATTTACTGTTTTTGTAACATATAAGCGAATTTAATGAAAGGAAATCGCAAACGGTGAAGCGTTTTAAAGGCATTAATGCCTATGTCTAACCCCTATTTTTGAAGTTATACTTCTTTTGGCGCGATGGTGAAAAATTATGAGAGTGAATTTTTACGATGCGCGCGCACACCGACACCAAAAAATTTGACAGCATGAAGTTAGTTCTAGGTGGTATGAAAATTGATAACTATGTTCAAGTTGTATATTAAGAAGTATAACTTCTAACGCGTGTACATAAGTACACACAAGTTTTTTTTTTTTATTTTAATTCGCTGAATTGTCTTCGTAATAAATAGTATACTATATCTCTAAGGAATATTCACATGTTCACTAAAGACATAAAATTGCCTTGAGGCTACCAATTACCGGGATAATTCTTGTCAAAAGTTATTCAGCGGAATGTATTAAATGTTTTTAATTTTTATTAAATGAATGTCCTTCTCTTTGAATTTCGGCCATGACTACCTTCAATGGACATTAGCCATCTGCGCTATCATATTCGAGATCACTAGTGTGCGTGGCAATCATAATAGAACTTTCAATTCTATCATTCTCATAATCCGATGGGAAGACCAGCGACACGATCTGAAACAGTCCAGGGGGGTTAACGGCTACGTCGCCGAACATAGTTTTCGTGATCGGCGTTCAAATTAATAAAGGTTAAAAATGACTTAATCAATCGTTAAAACGGCTTCCATGAGCACATGACGTCATAAATGGTCCGGAATCGATTTTCAACGTTGAAGACGATTGAACGAATAATTTAGTAATATTAAGCCTTCATCTATTAGATCACGAAAACGATGTACGGTGACTTAGCCGGTAGCCCCCCAGATTCATGACCGCCAACTTTACGTACACTCCGAGGTTTTCTTAATAGAAAAGTCGCAAAATCACATTTTTGGACCGACATGGGATTACAACTCAGGACCTCATTATATGTGGTTTATGACGCTACCGCTAGACCGACGAGGTAGCTAGTTTATTTTCATACTAAGTGTGACCTATTGAAATAATTAGTAGTCAATACCACATTAACCTCTGGGTTAATGATATTCGAGTATGACGAGCATTAGCCGTGTTACTAGCATGTCCAAGAACATTCGAGTCTCTCTACAATAACAAAAATATCCTCCGATATACGATAAAGAAGAAAGTAAAGCCTCCAAAACCATCCGACACAACTTTACGAAGTTATGTAATTTACACAGGATGAAGATGTAGATTATCACGGTACAGGTAAGACGCTTTGGATTAAAGAAAACTGTATCTATGTATACATATAATAAAATCGTAGGAAAGTCAAAACTGTACATTGAAATATTTTTACAGGGATACTTGGGGCGTCATCTGCAATCGATATCGAAGCAAAAATATAATAATAGAATTTTTGTCTCGGCTAAACTCAAAAAGTACTGCATGGATTAACTTCAAATTTTGCATGAATATTACTAAGAGGTCGGGTCAACATATAGGCTATATATTATCACGCTATCACTTATGGGGGAGGTGCTGTGATAATTTATAAAATGTAACGCGGGTAAAACTGCGGGGCACAGCTATGTATACATATATAATATAACAACACGGCCATCTAATCCGAAACAAACATAGCTTGTACACACGACTACATATCAAGCTATATATATCCAATATAAGCTGACCTCTTACTGTATGGAAATCCTATACAACGCGCGATCAGCTTATACTGGAAATGTATAGCTCGATATGTAGCCGTGTGTACTATGGAAACCAGACAACTGATATACTAAATATACGTAGGTACTACTTTTCTTTTGTAGAGACATACTTGAAGATAATAACACCCAAACTCAGGACAAACAGACATGTTCATGCACACAAATATCTGTCCTAATCGGACCTGCGGCATGAAAGGCCAGCATTTATCAACCACGCCAACTAGCCCGTCATAAGTCTATAATTACTACACTAGAGAGATATGAGTCTTCATCACCATGCTAGTTCGACAGGCCGTTACTTCTCACTTGCCTTGTGTTCCCCCCGTAGTAACAAACGGAGTAATTAAAGGATTTTATATCGAGCTATCATCTATCCTCATATTTAGCTTGCTCTTTTTTTACACAAGTTCCTTGTGTAGTAACTGCCTCGTTGGTCTAGCGGTAGCGTGTTCACCCGCAGAGAGCGAGGTCCTGGGTTCTAATCCCGGGTCGGACCAAAGATAAAATAAAGATAAGATAAAGATAAAGATTTCTTTATTGCTAAAACTGTGTACATGGTTGTAGATGATATACAATTTATAGTATCAACAGCTACCCGTATCGGGCGTGCAACAATAAGGCTTATAATTAAACATAATAGTACATAATAACTCTTATTATTATAATATAAACATATTTGTGGAATTATTTATATCAATTTATAGAAAGAAGGACTACTTTTTGGCAAAATACTCTTTGAGATCGTAGAACACATTGGAAATAAGCCACTTTTTCAAAACGTTTTTGAATTGTTTGCCTTCCAATTCCTTGACATTAACAGGTAGATGATTATAAATGCGTATTGCACTAACAAATGCACTCTTGTAAAAAATTGTATTATTAATGGATGGTGGCAACTGTAAGTTATACTTATATCTAGTCCGTAAATTAGATCTGGAGGCAGATTTGAGCACAAAATATTCCATGTTGTGTTTTACAAAAATACAAATTTCCAGAATATAGATACCAGTAAGTGTCAGAAAACCCTTATCCCTGAATATGGTTCTAAGCGAGTCAGTTGTATACATACTATAAATAATTCTTAGACATTTTTTTTGTAGTATAAACGTAGATTTTATGTCTGTGGAATTCCCCCAGTATATTACACCGTAGGTTAATAGAGGGTAAATGTAGCCAAAATATGCTGATTTAGCAGTAAATATAGAGGTGGTTTCTACCAAGATCGATAGCACATAGCAATAGCTGGCAATTTTTTTGTTTACTTTGTCTATATGATATTTCCAGTGGAGATGCTGATCTATTGTAACACCAAGAAAGTTAATACGATCTACTTCTTCAATTATCGTGTTAGTATTTGATGCATTCAAAGCTAAAAGTTTATTTTTACAATTTCTAAATTGTATAATCTTTGTTTTTGCGAGGTTTACTTTTAAATTTATAGACTGCAGCCAGTCCGTAACAGTTTTCAGAGTAGCGTTTATTTCTTCTTTAAATTCAGTATCTGTAAGTTTTTCTTTGGGTATAAAAATGGTGGCATCATCAGCATACATAACGCAAAGATGGTTAATTAAATTTGGGAGGTGATTTTGGGACTTTTCTGTAAAAAGAAAAATTTCTCAGCATCAGCCCGAATTCTGGGCTTTTGCGGTACTATACCCCCGTGCCTCGGAGAGCACGTAAAGCCGTCGGTCCTGTACCTGAACTATTTCCGGTCGTGTCGCCTAGGCGTCCCATCGGATCATGAGAGTGATGGAATAGAAAGTGCTCCTGTGTTTGCGCACACACTTGAGCACTAAAATATGTCCCGCGCAGATGGCTAATCTCTGTTGAGACTGGCCGCCGTGGCCGAATTTCGGCTAGGAGGACATTAACAAGCAGGGTAACTAAAGTGTCTATGACCAGCAACTATCTATCCTCATATTGGGCTTGCTCTATCACACTAATATTATAAAGGCGAAAGTGAGTGTGTGAATGTGTATGTTTGTTACCTTTTCACGCAAGAACCACCGAACGGATTTTGGTGAAACTTTATAGTTATATAGCTTATATATCCAAATAACATATAGGTTATAAGTTTAACGCGGTTAAAACCGCGGGCAACAAATAGTCTTACATAACCCAGATATTACGAGCTTCAGGACTTCACTTCTCACTTGTCATCTGTGCCTTCCGTAGTAAAAAACGGGGTGATATAAGTGTCTATGACAAGCAAACATCAATCCTCATATTAGTCTTGCTCCATCTTACATAACCCTGATATTATAACCATCAGGTCATCATTTTCCACTTGTCTGCTGCCCCTCTTGTTGTAACATAAGGGGTAACTAAAGTGTATGACGAGCAATTATTTATCCTCATATTAGCCTTGATTTATCTTACATAACCCAGACATTACGGGCATCAGGACGTCACTTCTCACTTGTCTGCTTCCCCTCCCGTAGTAACAAGTAGGGTAATTAAAGTGTCTACGACGAGCAAATATTCATCCTCATGTTAACTTCGGTCTATCTTACAAAAACCTATATACTCGTATTTCGAGCTTCACGACGACGCGCGACGTTACCTCTCAATGGTCTTCTGTATCTTTTAAAGTGCTGTAGTAGCAAGGGGATGAAACTAGTGTCTAATGATGGGCGAACATCCATCCTTACATCAACCTCGGTATCATAAATAACCCAGATTTTAACTTTAGGACCTTACATCAAACTTGTCTCCTTTATAAAGTGCTGTTGTAACGGCGGGTTAACCTACGTGACTAATGTCGAGCATCCATCCTTTAGTACCATCGCTCTTAATCTTATACAACTCAGATATTGGCGTCTGGACGTTACCTCTAACTTGTCTAATGACCTTTATAAGAAAGTTACAGCGGCGGGGAGGCCGACAGTTTCATCACTCCAGTTACCCAGAAGCAAAATATTGAGCCGCGTTTAAACGAAGCTCATTCTAAGGCGACTCATGGAGGTCGTTCCTGATCGTACTCCTCCTGTATGGCTGAATCGATCTTCTTCAAATTTGACATTGTGACAGTGACCATACTCGTGCGTACAGATATCTGAATTGTGATTGTTACGTCTGTTTGTTTTGTTTTAGCCTAATCGCCAAGATACGCAGTTAGCTATAACATATATGCATTTTGGTTAAATTTATCGCACGTATTCCCATTTCACATCTGACATTGGCAGAATTGTCGACATCGGCATAACTTGCCATTTGAAAAAAGAAGAAGATATCTGAATTCATCATAATCAGACACGCTGCGGAAGAATAATCACAGAAACAAACAAATGTGCAATTGAAATCAATGTAAAATTCTTTCGCGCATAATTGATTTATCTGCTTCACTACACTCGGCTCAATATTTGCAAGCGGCAGTCAGACCTAGTGACTATTCGTCTTAAACAATTAAAATTAATGTATGTAAATATTGACTATATATTTAAGCAATGTTTTAATTGATCCTTAAACACGAATCCGGTACTTTACCTCGATGAAATAGCACCTATATTTTTATTATTAAGCCTTTATTGCCAACAAGGATAAATAATCTTACAGAGTGGACTGGTTTAGATGCGGTTGATTTCATTTGAAAGCCAGTTTCTTTGCGGTTGTTTCTAGTTATGTTTGGTTAATATCGGTCCAGCTCTGTAAGAGTATCAGCTCTTTTCCAAAATGATGTGCTTATAATTGTAGTCGGGAGTTTTCTGACGGTTAGCACAGGTTATTTTAAACTTAATTCCATAACTCTCTTTATAAATCAGGTTGAAATCTTATTATGTACCTGCGAATCCAAGTTAACAACTTGTGAAATAAATAGTGTGGAATAACTAGTAATATCACTGCATGCCAATGCCATATGATATCGTTAAAAAGAAACTTTATACGCGAGTATTATAAGTTATTGGGCGTTGGCGTGTCTTTTCGACACGAAGGCCTCCTCCAGCGCTTTCCAGTCTACCCTCTCTTGAGGTGTTCTCTCCCAAAGTGGACCTGCAATCTTTTTTATGTCGTCAGACCAACGTTTTCTTTGTATTTGTTTGGAATCTGGGAGTCCATTCTGTCATATCTTTTGTCCATTTATTAGTTTTTTCTCTCATCATGTGGCCTATCCACCTCCGTTTCAGTTTTTTTGTTTTAACAACAACATCTTCGATTTTCGTAATGTGTCTTATATCCACGGCTCTTTTCCTGTCTCTCTTTGCGTAATGGTACTCCTCTCCATACCTCTTTGACATGTTATCAGTTATTGTTTTTCTGTATTTGCCCAGGTCTGGCACGCGTAGGTTAGAATTGGTAATATACATGTGTTGTAAATTTTCCTTTTCGTTTCAATTTTATATAAGTTTTAAAAAATATTCTCGTAAAACCCCTGCTCAGTTTAATTGTTTTTTTAATTTATTCTCGTACAGGACAAGTATTTATGTGACGCCCTAAGTGTGTGCTTTGTGTCCGTAAGTTTTTATTTGCAAAGTACCCCTAGTAACTCCTAGTAATTCCTAGTGCGGCCGTTGCCTTTAAAATAATATAGTATAAATATTGCTATTGCTAAGCTTGTGAAAGATCGTAATAAGCCCACGGGACCTCATTATTTATAATTGAAGCTATCGCAAGATCTACTAGGCTGACAGAAAACTATGATGGCTACCGTTAATAGATAATGCTGCATTCATAAACAAGGAGCTCGGTAACTATGAGGAAGAACTGAACAGAATTTATTGTAATTCACATGAATCAGTCAGACCTAACTAGTTTTATTTATCTACTCGTCAACTTGAAGAAGTCAGATAATCTTTTCTAAGTGACTTCAAAACCAGGAAGTTGTCAATTCAAGTCTTCTTTTGACATTTCTTTTTCTTTCTGTTCTAAAGCGAATGCTTTTGGAATTATTATAGATATGGAATCTAAACAAATCACACTAATATTATAAAGGCGAAAGTTTGTGAGTGTGTGATGTGTATGTTTGTTACTTCTTCCTGTCTAAACGGTTGGAGCAATTTCGATAAAATTTGTTATGCAGTTAGCTGACACCCTAAATTAACACATGGGCTATCTATACATATAATAAAATCGTAGGAAAGTCAAAACAGTATATTGAAATTTTTTTTAAAGGATACTTTGGGCGTGATCCACAATCGATATCGAAGCCAAAAATATAGTTTTTAGCATTTTTGTCTGTTTGTCTGTATGTATGTCCGGGCTAAACTGAAAAAGTACTGCATGGATTTACTTCAAATTTTGCATGAATATTACTAAGAGGTCGGGTCAACATATAGGCTACATATTATCACACTATCACCTACGGGGGAGAAGCTGTGATAATTTATAAAGTTTAACGCGGGTAAAGCCGCGGGGCACAGCTAGTAATTTATATGTTTTAACGCGGGTAATACCGCGGGGCACAGCTACTGTTACATAAAGAAAAGATACGATTTTTTGTATGCTTTATTGTTTGTTTATAATCCATAAACTCAAAAAGTACTTAACAGGTTTGAATAATTCTATCACGTGTAGAAAGCTACATTTTTTGCGAGTAAAATGGGATGTATTTGGCGTTAAGTTCTAAATTAAAATATTAATTACGCGCAAAGCTAGGGCGAGTTACTAGTAGGTAATTATTTTAAAAACATACAAACAACTTCAGTTTTTCATCTAATAACAACACGTTCTATTATTTTTCAAATAAAGTATTTACTCAATAATTGCATATGTATAATAATACAAATACCTACGTAATGTGGAGTATGCTACAAAATAGCAAAAAGCAATGACATTCTAATTCTATTCTATTATATATGTATGTGTTAAGAATGTATTTGGCAAAAGATGAATACATTAATCATTCCAGAGGGAATATTACCCAGTCGCTCGGTTCAAGAGATCTTTTAATATTTTCTCTCATACAAATTTATTAAAAATATTTTTTCTTACGTCTAAATCATACATACAAGATATATAAATCACGCTAATATCGTAAAGGCGAAAGTTTGTGAGTGTGTATGTTTGTTACTTCTTCACGTCTAAACGGCTGGAGCGATTTTAATAAAATTTGGCATGGAGTTAGCCTATTATAGCCTATGTGTTAATCCAGGGTTCCACCCTGGATTAACACATAGGCTAGTTTAATGCGTGTAAAACCGCGGGGCACAGCTAGTTTTGAATAAGAAAAAAAAAAGCAAGTTAAAGTTAAAGGCCTTTATCGTATGGTCCTCCGTGTTTCCTCAATTTTTAGTGTGAATAGCTTTCTGTCTGTATTCAAAGATTTTAACAAGTTAAATAGTAACAGTCGTTTTGATTTTATTGATCTGTTTACTACTAGTAAACATTCTAACATCCTGTTTAACTAGATGTTTTATTGGTAATGTATAAATAATTGTATAGGCTTTATTCTGTGAATAAAATATTCAAAGATTTTATTGCTGACTTAAGTGTTACATGTCTTAAAATTACGGTCAAACTTATAACTTAGTCGCATTATCAGGCATAGCAACAACACATTCTTAATTACATTTGTGTACTTATATTATTATAACTTATATTATGATGTCATTTTACAATAAATATTTTATGCTATAGATTATACACTATTTCTAAAACATGTCGGTCACATTATATTATTAAATTACTAAATTATTTAATTAAATTAATACATTAAACTCAATAATTTAGCATATGAATTCATTGACTGTATAGAAGCATTTCTCTGTTAACCATTTTTTAACGTCATTTTAAATTTCTTTTCTATCAGTTCTCGGATATGCTTAGGAATTCTGTTAAATATTTTTATTATCATACAAATACAATTGCTTTGAAATAATGTAGTTGACATTTTTGGCAGCAGTACCTAGTTTAGTTTTGTCCCTTGACAATTATTTGTTATTTTTCATACATGTTATACATATTATACATGTTATACATATTATAATAAATTAAGGACCGGAGAGGTTGTTATTCGCATTTATTTATTAAATTTTGTGTAACCATTTGTACATAGGAAGCTCCCCAATAAAATTTCAACGAAAATCAATTTTCGATCCAGTGTGTGTTTTCAACGTTGCCTACTCTCATTTACCGCCGTGACTTAGTTGATCGTGGATCTGCTTTCTGATTCAAAGGTTGCGCGTGCGCACAGGGCAAATATTTGTGTTTATGAACGTGTTTTCTGTGTATTGTATGTATATATTTACAAAAAAGTAAATTAATATTTCTTTCAGTTGTTTACTTTCCTCAAGATGTGTTCCCGGTTACTCCCTCATTAAAATTCATAAATACTATATTACTTAATACAAAGTAAGTTTCATCAAAACCTGTTCCGTAGTTTTTGCGTGCAAGAGTAACAAACATCCATATTCACAAACTTTCGCATTTATAATATTAGTAGGATAGTAAAATCTTTGCTTAGTTGGGGCTAGATGGCAGTGTGTGATTCGATACCTTATATATTTAACTATGGCAAGCTTACCTCAGACCTAGGAACTGAACATATATTGTTGCGGAGTTTCCTTTGAAGTGGATAGTATGTGGTAGTTCCCCAGTTGACTTCATCTTCATCATATGTATATCCTCTATTAAATATTTGTACGGCAAGCATGTCTGATCTTGTCTCTGTTACATCTTGACGTAATTGATTTTTTTTATACTCATGTTTGTGCAAATATACGACTTACTTAAGAGTGACATCAGTGTTAACGTTTAGCGGTACCAAGTGTTCATTTTATCAGCCGAATGACGTCCACTGCTGGGCCAAGGTCCAAATGGATTTGGGTATATGCCATAATCGCGACGTACCACTCGGGTTGGCGATCGTAGTATGATGACCATAGTGATCATAGAGTCGCTGCTGCCTGTTCTCTGGTAAATCCCTCGACTTCTTCTACACCCATGATGACATGAGATGGGATAAGGATATTCGTGGCCACGTTAAACGTTCGGTGTGGTGAACGTTTAACGTTACTACTAAAAGCCTATAGAACATTGGCAAAGATAAACGTCAAGTAATAAAGTATGGCGACATGGAATTAAAAAAAGCAGTGCGAACAGTAGCTAGGGTTCCCAACTATGTATGTTGTTAAAGAAAAGTATTTTATATTTTGGCACGTGTTAAGACTTCTAACAAATCGAAAAAAAATCATGAATAATATACCTACTGTTATTATTCGGACCCAGAAAGTAAACGATTTTTTATATTAATTTATTATATTTTTTATTGATAATCCTCTGATTATCAATAAAAAATATTATATATATATATATATATATGATACATAGCTTAATTAATAAACATCGAATATGTTAAAAACTGTTTACTTTTTAAAAAATCTGTTCATTTCATATTTAAGAACTCAATATAATTTTATATATCAATTCTTTGAAACCATTAGTATGTAGCTGTAAGCTCCCCAAATAAAATAAAATTCCAACGAAAATTAATTTTCGATCCAGTGTGTGTTTTAACAACCTTGGTTGCAAGTTGCAACTTGGTTGGATTTACAACTTATCTCGTGCAATAAGTTTCAACCAAACTTGTCATGAAAAATCTTAATCTGTGGTAACCCTGAGTGTATGTACCTACTTTGTAACAGGTAACTACAAGTTACGAGAGCTTAGTGCTAATTACGGGTAAAAACAATGAAATTATGGATGATTAAGTCATAAGACCTTTGAGCTTGGTGGTTATTTTTAGCCAGTTCTTGTAATACTATTTATGTTGTATAGCAACCATATATTTTTATAAGCTCTTAGAATGTTTATGTATAATAAATATTACGTTTATCCATTTTGTGAAGGTAAATCTAATAGACTGGCTGGTTGGCGTGGTTGGTAAATACTTACTACGATATTTGTGTGCATGAACATGTTTGTTTGTCCTGAGTCTGGGTGTAATGAGGGCTACCGCGTATCAATTCGCCGCTAGAGGCGCTAGCATCGCGGCAGGTCTACGAAACGTCAAAATACACTGTTTTTGTTCGGGTTACGCTGTTTATTAATAAAAACTGCGATTATAACTTAAAATTTTGGTATAAAACTAAATAAATTACAAATTGAGTAACAGCTCGATGACTGTAAATAATTTGAAAAAATATTTTAAATCCAGTTAAAGTGTTTCATAAAAATAGCATGCCGCAGTGTTGTGCGGAGACTGCACAACACTGCGGCATGCTATTTATGAAATACTTTAACAGGATTTAAAATATTTTTCGTAAAAACATTGGTCGCGTCCACAATAACAATGATTTTGACAGCTATAGTGGACCTTCCGCGACAGTGGCGCTGACTGGTGAGCACAAAAACGGTAGCCCCAATTATCTATACAACATTTAACTTAATTAACGCACATCCCGAAAATAGTTTGTTCAGAATCGTATACTGAATCAATTTATATCATTTTTAATATAGGTAATTTTTTATTCCTTAATAATTAAAACTACGGAAATTATTGTCATATTAACCCTGTACAGTCAAAACAAAGCGAAATGTACCGTAAGTCAAAGAAATAAGAATTAAAATCGCAGTTTTATTTGTATTCATATAAATTCCATCATTCAGTACAAAATAAAGGATAATAAACTTTATTCCAAGAAACTAATTTAGTAAATTACAATGCATATACATTTTAAATAAAAAAAATCAGTGTGTGTATTATGATTACAACATAATATTCTAATTAGGGTGTTTGAGGGTGTGCGTTAATTACGGTACATGTTGTATAAGTATACAACATGTTCTGCTTAGTTTGGGATCAGTACAACGTGTGACATTGAAACATCAAAAAAATTAAATTTACTC
This sequence comes from Pseudoips prasinana, assembly GCA_951640165.1. Taxonomy (NCBI): domain Eukaryota; kingdom Metazoa; phylum Arthropoda; class Insecta; order Lepidoptera; family Nolidae; genus Pseudoips; species Pseudoips prasinana. The sequence continues at coordinate 17,558,596 of OX621254.1, forward strand.
TGCAATCGAAGCCATAGTGAATAAAAGAAGACGAAAACTTACTTGTATGAAAATCAAGTTTATTTAATTATTAATTCCCAATGATGCCTATTCTATAAAACAAGTAAATATGTGTTTATATGGCAATTATGTTTATGACACTGACAGCTGAACTAGCCCTTTGGCCTCAAATAATATAACGCATAGTAAATATGAAGTCAATAGCTTAGCTAATATTATACACCATGTTTTAAGTGCTCACTTAATATAGGTATTTAGGTACACACGGCTACATATCAAGCTATACATTTCCAATATAAGCTGACTTCTCATTGTATGGAAATCCTATACGACACGGGATCAGCTTATACTGGACATGTATAGCTTGATATGTAGCCGTGTGTACTATGGTACGGAACCCTTTATGTGATAGTGCGACGTGTACCTGGCTTGTTTTTGTAGTAATTTGTATTCATTAGGTAATTTGTCGCAGCCTCCTATTGTTTTCTGCATAACTTCAACCTTAACGCAATTAAATCATACATCATCAAATTAGAATTACTAGCTTACAATGCAATTTATAATTACAGGACAGTTGTACCGTAAACATTAATTAAAATGATTTATTTCTTTTTAATCGTGTACCCCTCTACATAGTTTGAATTCATTCATTTAATAGTTGCTTTTCTTAACAGATTTTTTCTTTAATTACTATAACGATAATAAAAGGGAATTTGTTTCCGGGAAAGATAATATTGTTGTCTATGATTTAAATGAAAAAATTCCAGCTGTTGTTAGCTGTGTAGGTTTCGGTAAGATGGCGTTAAAAGCGTCTTAAATGCGTTAAGAAATATCGAATGGATTGTATAAATTCGAGTCTCAGAACATCGGTGCGGTGGCGGAGCAGTTAACGCAAGTGGGGGCGGAATTGATATGTAGCCGTGAGTACATGATTGACAGTCTTCGAACACAAAATATAGAAATTGCGAATTGTTTCTAGAAGCTTTAAAATCAGTACATATATATTTTGTTATGAGGCCATTTTGTTGCATTTCGTATAGGCAATATAAAAAATACAAATAAGTGATTCTGAATATTTTGAATTATTATCCTCACAAGTTTTAATCACATTTATACTACACTAGTTGTGCCCCGCGGTTTCACCCGCGTCATACTTTATAAATTGTAACCTATGTGTTATTCGGATATATAAGCTATATTACTACAAAGTATCATCAAAATCCGTTCCGTAGATTTTGCGTGAAAGAGTAACAAACACCTATACATCCATACTCACAAGCTTATTACTATCATTAAAGTTCTTGGTTTGTTCAATAATACATATCTATAGTTAAGTTATGTTATTTTTCTAAATAGTGCGTGTCTCGCCATTAATGTTCAACGTTTGGCGAGCATATTACAATATTATAACAACATAATAATACGTTTCTAAGTAATGCAATCAGGCGTTAATTTGTGGAAATCCATAATAATCAAAATACAAAATCAATATGTAGTGTTAAAACCGCCAATTGTGAGTTGAATCATGCCGGGGTGTGATTTGCATCGCCCTCTCGCCCACATAAATATGCACAAGCAAGGAAGACAATCATCATCATCATCATCATATCAGCCGAAAGACGTCCACTGCTGGACAAAGGCCTCCCCCAAAGATCTCCACAATTGCCGGTCTTGCGCTATCCGCATCCAGCGATTTCCAGCGACCCGCACAAGATCATCGGTCCATCTTGTAGGGGGCCTGCCCACGCTGCGTCTTCCGGTTCGTGGTCGCCACTCGAGAACCTTTCTGCCCCAACGGCCGTCGGCTCTACGAGCTATGTGCCCTGCCCACTGCCACTTCAGCTTGGCAATTCTTCGGGCTATGTCGGTGACTTTGGTTCGCCTGCGGATTTCGTCATTTCTGATGCGATCCCGCAGGGAAACTCCGAGCATAGCCCTCTCCATTGCTCTTTGGGTGACCTTGAGCCTTCGAATAAGGCCCATAGTGAGCGACCACGTCTCTGTTCCGTATGTCATCACTGGCAACACACACTGGTCGAAGACTTTCGACTTGAGACACTGCGGTATTTTGGACGAGAAGATGTTACGTAGCTTCCCGAACGCTGCCCATCCGAGTTGGATTCTACGATTGAAAGACGAAAGTTTGTGAGTGTGTGAATGTGCGGTATGGACTTAGCTGACAACCTGGATTAACACATAGGCTATAATTTATAAAGTTTAACGCGGGTAAAGCCGCAGGGCACAGCTAGTAATATAATATAAGAGAACGGGCAGCAGGAAGACAATATGAACAAGTAAATTACATACGCCAGTATGATACCCAACACATGTTTCAGTCTAACTGTCGAGTGCTCGAATGAGATAGAGTTTCAATCTCAATTGAAGAATAAATTCCATGTAGTTTATTTTCATTACCGGAAAAACTCAACTGAGAGAGTTATCATTTACAAAGCGTGTGTAGCTCCGTCGCCGATTTGCCTAAATAATAATAATTATTATTATGACCTCCTAGCCGAGTTTCGGCCACGGCGGCCAATCTCAATAGAGGTTAGCCATCTGCGCGGGACATACATATTATAGTGCACAAGTGTGTGCACTATAATATGTATGTCCCGCACTTTCTATTCCATCATTCTCATGATCCGATGGGATTGCTAAAATACTAGGTATGTAGCAAAGACGGCAGAGGAAATAAATGGTTAATAGACGGAGAGACGTATTACACAACAAGGGGAAATTACATAGGCACGTTTACATTACCAATGTTAGAAAACGTGGATTACTTATGTAAACTAGTATGATATCCTGTTGGTTTTCTATGGCGTTAGAAATCTTGTGAAGTTGGCGATTTTCCGAGCGGTATTTCTTATATCCTGTGTAAATTGTTTGTCAGGAGCATACAATACTGCTGTGTGGTTGACGGCACAGAATATCGACACTCCATCTCATCCCGTGGGGGAGCGTAGAAGTAAACCCGAGGGAATATATAGAATCACACTAATATTATAAAGACGAAAGTTTGTGAGTGTGTGAATGTGCGGTATGGACTTAGCTGACAACCTGGATTAACACATAGGCTATAATTTATAAAGTTTAACGCGGGTAAAGCCGCACGGCACAGCTAGTAATATAATATAAGAGAACGGGCAGCAGCGTCTTTATGTGCCCGTCTGCCAAGCGTCGTGATTATGGTAATCCCTCCAAATGATGGACACAACTTCATTGTGTATATTTTTGGGGAGGCCTTTGTCCAGCAGTGGACGTCATACAGCTGACATGAGATACAATATACTACAATCTCTCTATAGTCTCTAAAATGGCGCGACGAAATTGTTAAATGGTATTTTGCGGTTATTCCAAGACTTCTTCTTTTCTACTTTCTTTATTTTCTGTCGTCTGCGTTGTGTTACTACATAAAGTCGAAGTTAGGCTCTCGTAGTTCTTTTAAGCTAGTTTGTGGACACTTCTCTGATATCATTGGGAGATCTTTTGTAGAATCTTACACATTGCCCTATTTACTTACTTTATAGTATGGGCAGCGGTGACCCAAGCGTCAGAGTTGTTTAAGCCTCCCAGTAGGCCTCCGACATGGCTTGACTACAACCGGGACGGCTTAACTTATAAATAAATAAATAAATAAAAAAGGTTTTTATTCACGTAGACTTTAAAAAAGCGCTTGTAAATAGTCAGAACATGTTTGTAGTAATATAGTTGTATACATTAGATATTATTTCTAGTAACATAGATATTTAGGTACATCTTGTATGAAAACATTTATAAAATTTATTTTATTACAGAAATGATATTTAGCTAGCTCGTATCAAGTTATTGTCAAGAGATTATGTTTAATTATCTAGTTTAAGTCTAATATTTTTACTACATATTGTCAATGGTTCTGTCTATATTAAAGGTATTATTATTATGACGGACCTTGTGTTAATAACGACGGTCGCGCTTTAATGCTACCACCGGATCCAATGCGCCCCAACTGAGAAGACCCAGCGAAACAAACTCAGTGGGTTCATCTACTACCGGTTTCAACACGACCCAGTTGAGACGGTCCGGCGAAACATACTCAAGCGGGCATGAACACGGGATTTAGTCCAATTAGAGTAATTATTTAGTAGGCAAACACAATATATGCTCGATCGGTTGTCTAAATGCTTATTATTTTAGATTATATTTAGGTATACAAGAGAAAAACTTCGAAACAATAACATTATTCATTTTGAGACAGAGTCAATAATTTTAAATTAAGTATATGATAGCAATCATTTGCAGATAGTTCACGTAACACAGCAGATCAGTCATGTCTATATGGCTACAAGATCTCCAGCGAGCAATGTGCAGGTAGGAAGTGAGAGCCAGACGTAATAACACATAAGATTCACAATCTATTGAATGATCGCACGCTTAACCTAACTATCTCTTTCGGCGGACCTGTGCGAGGAACTAGTATCCAAAGAGCCATTATTATATGTAATCATACCAAATTTGGCTAGGAAGAGGGGGGAACAGAATCAGAATTATTTATTTGCTAGAACATGGTAATATTGGTGTTACATAATTTGCTCTACATATTCTGTCATCAATATATGACGTGCAAATTTTAATACATGCTGAATAATAAAAAAATATTTATAAATTGGAATTAAATTAAATTCTTATTAATACTATGTCAACTTATCTTCTAGGTAATCTTTTAATTTGTAATAATTTTTAATACGTAGCATGTCAGTTAATTGTTTGTTAAATTTTGGTAATGGCAATTCTTTTAAACATTTAGTCAGATGATTGTATATTATTATGGACATGCAGTAGACATTTCTTTTAAAAAGCTCCAACCGTATTTGCGGTAAGCGCAATCTGTTTCTGTGTCTTGTACGACTACCTTCCATATCACCCATGGTCTCAAATAATTCGAAGTGCTTTTTTTTTTAATTCACACTGAGAGACAGATGGTGAGCGTTGATGCATCACAAGGGGCCCCCTTAAACCTATATCTGAGTGGCAAGTCCCAGACTGTGTCGAGTGTTTCCTCCTCTACCACGCGATGGACCCGGTTTCCGCACGGTGAATCAGGTCATATAGAATTAGGTCATCTCTGGGAGGGCTAAAAAAGTACAATTTAACAACTTTCTATAGTAATCATTCTCAAAGTTACCCTGTTCCTAAAACTAGAGAATCTCGTTAAATTGCCACCACCTTGAAATTTTCGAAGAACCATTTCATTTAAGTCGCAACGTTTCGAGATTCCATTGTTTAAAGTGACTTTAAAATTGCTTTGTATCGAGACGAGAATAGAGTCCGCGAATTGCCTATTTGTAAAGTCCTCCACAAACAGGGAATTATATCCTTAGTATGCGTTTTGGTTTTATAGAAGAAATATAAGATTTACTTGTCTGTCAAGAAATAACTTTTGCAGCCCACGTCTCATAAAGACTTATTGGCAAATAGATTTTTGTTTTTATCACATTTTATTTATTTAAATAAATAAATTGCGATGCGATAATGATTTGGAACACTACTAAATAAACTACAAAATATCATATTATTAGCAAAGAACATTAATAATTTGATAGGTTTACATTTAACATAAATTATTGTTATTCATTCCAATTAATTAAGTGTTTATTATTATCATAATTAATAATTAACATAAAACCTTACAACGATGTCAAGTATCCAAGAGTCATTCTCATAAAATACTCATAAATAATCTCATAAGTAAAGATGTCAAGTCTTTGGGAGACTTCATAAGTATCCTATGTATCCTTAATGAGGTGCAAATTGGTGAAAATGGCTGATGGGACTTTAAAGAGCCTTCCCCTTGGCCCCTGGACTATCTGGTATTTGAAACCATCAATTTTAATGATTCCAATATATCAGGATTGACTTGCCGCAGACTACAGATAACCTGTATTTAGCTAGAGCTAAGTTTCGCCTGCTGTGTGGTGACGGCGACAAATATCAGAATCAGAATATCATCACCCCATCTCATCCCGTGGGGGGCGTAGAAGTCGACCCGAGGGAATATCTACCAGAGGATGGGCAGCAGCTTCCTTCTGATTTCTATGACCATCTTACTGCGATCGCCAACCCGCCTGCCAAGCGTGGCGATTATGGCATATCCCCCCAAGACGATTCTTGAGGGAGGCTTGTCCAGCAGTGGACTTATTTAGCTGTAATGATGAAGTTTCGCCTCACCTACAATTATTATATCCCGTTAATACCTTGGATTGCATTATTTTAATTCTCAGGGAATCCCCTATAGTTTTCCCTCCCTAACTAATATACAGCTATTAATACTAAAATCTAGCTTTCTATAGACCAGGGATAGCGAACCAATGGCACGCGACACGATATTTTGGGCACGTCATTTATTACAAAGTTCATTATGCATTGCGAAGTGGGATGCGCGGCGCTCGCTCGTTTGTTTTAGTAACTACAATACTACTTTTGATAAAATGTATTTTACAGTTTATATGAGTATCTATGCTCACAAACTTTCGCATTTATAATATTAATAGGTTGTGTCCCTCTAGCGGTTTGGCAGTGCACGCCGGAATAGCTCGCAGCTGGTAGATTTTTCCTACTTACTTGACACTTATTGTCATATTTTGGACAATTCACACAATATTTTTATAAATTGTAGCCTATGTGTTATTCTGATGTTATAAGCTATATTATTGAAAAGTTTCATTTAAATCCATTCAGTAGTTTTTACGTGAAAGAGTAACAAACATTCATCCATACAAACTTTCGCCTTTATATCTAATATTAGTAGGATTAACAAAAATTTTAATAGTATCAGAGAACAGTGAACAGTAAGATTTAACAGTGAACAGAATTTGTAATTTGCGACAAGAAAATCCAAACAAATTTTGTTTTAATTATAATTGCCACATTGCAAAATGTTTCTAATTTTTGTGTAGATTTTGATTAATTATTTAAATTTTTCCAATAATCACTAAGTCAAAATAATTTAATTGCAAGTCTATGACCTCATTAAACATTTCTTTAGAAAAATGGCACGTTGATATTACGTCAGGGTTCGCCATCCCTGCTATAGGCAAAATAAGTTTTAAACCAGTTAAGTAGTTTTTTATATTGTCCATTGCGAATGAACAAACAGTTAAGTTTAGAAGTTTATTTCAAATGTTACTAATATTATAAATGCGAAAGTTTGTAAGTATGGATGGATGTTTGTTACTCTTTCACGTAAAAACTACCGAATGGATTTTAACGAAACTTTACAATAATATTGCTTATAGGTACATCAGAATAACACATAGGCTATAATTTATAAAGTTTAACGCGGATGAAACCGCGGGGCACAGCTAGTAAATGTATAAAAGAGTTTCTAAGACATCACACAAAATTCCTATAGAATCTTCTAGATCTTTGGTAATTACCGTTGGCAGTATCTATGTAAATACAACGCACGTCATAGCTCAAGTACTAAATGCTGTGAAAAACTACCGACGTCATGCTATTTGAGTCTCGAAAGGTCATCGTTAGCAACTCAATAATGTTAGGGATAAACATTGCTTTTTTTTAATTTTTCCTTCGTATAGAGGCGTACAATATGGAGGGTGGTATCTAGTCGGGCGGATCATACACAAGTCATGCGTACCTACGGCTTTCTGTTACCTCGGTACTTTTTTAGATGGGTTTTATTCAAACCAATAAGTTAGATGGTCTATTGATTTCCGGTGTCTATATTTAAACTACGAATGGATTTATCCATAGATATTAATGATGATGTCTATGGTTTTGCCCATAGTGTCAGTATTCGGTACATTTCTTCTATCTATGGTTTTACTTATTAATAAATACTTATTTGTTGATATAATTATATTCCATAGAGAAAATATGTTAATATTTAATTGATAGTAAGATTAATTATAATTGAAACTGACCGATGCAATGAAAGTGCGAGTCATCCATAACAGATTTTTTAAAAAAGATAAATGAATCTGTGGTTGGAACTTTTTTGGAAGCAAAGATAAATTACCGGTGTTGCAAGGTAGACGAACGGTCGGACTTGAAAGAGGTAGAATATACGTTATTAGGAATCATATTGTCGATTTTAGAACTGCTTTTATAGCTATATTATAACTTTTTATTAGTAATTTTTATAGTACCTCATTATATACATAATTGGAAGATTATCGTTCAAGGATTTTTTGCGATACAAACTTGTAATGTTCCTAGATTTGTGCATTGCTTAATTGTTTAACACCAAGTGAATTACATCATGGAAAACCGCATCCTTTATGACTTTATTAACGTCAATATAGGATTATATGCGACAATATCGTTTGCAAATGGCCGCCATTATATTTTATGGGATAATTTCCATCGATCAATGTCTAGCTAGAGTATTGCAAAATTATTGCGGCTCCATAAACTCTAAGATAGGACTTTACGTAGCTAGGTAATACTATTTCATATTGTATTGTGGTTATGTGTACCGCTCGAGAAAAACTTACTTATAAACATAGATCAGTTTTAAAAATTCCACCTTTACACTTTCTCCTATCCTATATACTTGAATTGATGTTCTATTCTTTGCTAACATAACAAAATGTCTACCCAAAACAAAATAAAAAGAACTTTTAAACAGTTATCGAATATTTGTTGAGAATTTATGTGGATGGTTGTGATCGCAAGCTAATCCGCATTTAGAAGAAAATTGTCAAGAGAGGTTTTGAGGAAAGTACAACTACATGTAGGTAGTGGCAAATAAAATACTCTATCGGCAGTTCAACTCCGCCATTTATAAGAGTGTGGAACTTAAGATAGAAACACGCTTGTACGATACCACTACATACAGAAAGCAAAGTTAATAGAAATATCTGTTCCTAGACAGCACGTTTCGCCGAAAACTTTGTTGATAGAAAACATTGTTCGTAGATGACTAGGAATAGAGATTTCTATTTTGCTTTCTGTATGCAGTGGTATAGTACAAGCGTGTTGTATTAGGTTCCACACTCCATTTATAAACCCTTATGAAATCGAAACCTTTTTTTATTTGAAAGAGTATACTTTCAAAATGTTCCCATTTTTTTTCATAACAAAATTCAGTTCAGATGGTGGGATTCTATAACTTTTAGTGGTGCTTGCTATTATAGAGTAATTTTTAATGGCTGTATAATATTTAAAATATTGTATTTTGAATTTGGAAGTGGGACAATTTGTTAAGTATTGGTTTATTTTTATTTAAATTACTATTCATTTAAATATCTATGAAGATGTTAGCACTCTGATAGCGTTCCGACCCCAGTTCCGGCCATAGACATACCGGTATCTTTTTAATGATTCTGATCCGTAACAAAACCGATTATTTTATGAATAGTATAATAAGCAGTATTATTGTGCAGTACGTTTTAAAATTCAAATTATGACATTTGACATAACATTAAATGCAGCTTTTATTACCTGCATGAGATTAAACGTAAATTATTGTGATTTAAATGGAGTGAGGTTGAAGCCGAGGTTAGATAAATAGATATATATTTCCTAGCTACGTTTATTAATTAAACTTACTGCCACATTGTAAGAAAGGTAGGGCACAGCGTTCATTCGCTCAAAAAGCAGCCGGACTGGGCAGTACCTCCAACTTACAGAAGACATTCCTTAATAATAACATCAATACTTTTAATGTTGTGTTTCTGCGTATGTGTAAGGTCGCCAGAGCTCATCGGGGTGGGGGGAAGGGTCAGCAACAAACGTTTGCTGACTCTTAAAGGCCGGCAACGGACCCGCGACTCCTCTGGTGTTGCGAGTGTACATGGGCGGCGGTGAAAAGTTGGCTAGTAAGGGCTAAGGTTCAATTTGGGTCATTAGTTTTATTGTGATACTAGCTGTGCCCGCGACTTCGTTCGCGTGTTAATTAGTTTATTTTGATTTTTTTTGTTTTTTCTAAAATAAATGTTTTTTTCTAAAATAAAAGTAGCCTAAGTTACTCCTTATTACATCAGCTACCTGCCAATAAAAGTCCCGTCAAAATCGGTCCAGCCATTTCAGAGATTAGCCGGAACAAACAGACAGACAAAAATTGTTAAAAAAATATTTTGGTGTAGGTATATATATTCATATTTATGTAGAAAAAAACGGTTATTTCAATATTACAAACAGACAATTTTATTTATTCGTATAGATTTCTTGAAAGAATCATCCTCAGTACCCAGTTGGGTTGTTCTGTTGTTATGAAATTGCTACTCTTTCATCTATAAGGTTATATCTACCTACATGCGGCCATCTTCGACTGTTCTAATCTTGATACTCACATGCGCCATCCTCTGGCATGGAATAGAAAGAAACAAGAAGAGAGAGAGAGAGAGAAAGTGATGGAGACTGCATAATTTCTCTATCATCTAATTTCCATTTAATGTACTTATCTTAACATTATGATGGTCGAAATAAATGAATAATAAATAAATAAATAATAAATAAATAAATAAAAATAAATAAATAACTTTTTTGCTACATAATTATAATACATATTCCAATAGAATTGTAATTTTTTGGGTTTATTTTGTTTAAAGCAGTTTTTCGAACTGACATTGTGCTATTTTTTTTTCTAATTTATTAGGCCTTGATTGCTTTGCCTTTGTCCTTGACCATCATGTCAGCTGGCAGAAGGACATCTTAGGGCCTATGCACAGCACGCTTTTTAAACGCACAGTCGATGCGCGTTTTAGAAACGTGCATCTACGCACAGTGGTTCGTGTAGAACAAGCTAGCTGGACAATATTATTTGTTTCGATTTTTATTTATAAATGAGGTTATTAAGCAAAGATATAAGGGTCATAATACTATTTGAGGTCCATTGGTCGTTTGAGCAGGTATAGTGAAATAAAAACACAATATTTTTTTAAACAATTTTATAAATAAATTTAACTATAAATGTAACTATAAAATCTAATATCAGATACATAAAATACCTACTTAAAAACTAAATCGATCACTCATCATCACTATCATCAGATGAATCATCCATTGAATAGTCATGATCATGAGTGGCAGAACTATGAAAACTAGAAACTATATTAACATTTTGTTCCTTAAAGCTAGGTTGAACTAATAAATCTAGGACTTCGATAGGGAATGAACCTATTTTCTTCCGGGGAATTTCTCTTAAACCATTTATTACAGGGTCAGATGTTATCAATAACATATTAAGTAAATCTCTATTCGTAGCTATTCTTTGCACAGCTGCTATTTCTTGCACAGCTGCTCCACTTTTCAGCCAATTTTGAAGAATATTTTGAGATGATGACCTTGACGTCTCTCAGGGACTGCTCCGTAACACCATCAAAGTCATGTCTCAAAGATATAAACCGAAAGAGCTCCACGTTTCGCGTTTCCTTCGGGTGTTTTAGCCATTCTTCAAAAAAGTCCATTTTTGAGACGGTGAAAACTGTTTAAAGAAAAAAAAAGAAAAAAATTAGTTGTGCAAATAATTCGCAATATTTTTTTCTACTAATTACTACTAGATACTTGTGAGAATCATATAAAATAGATTTTACAGAGTGGACATGAGTGGACATGTAATATTTTGACTATTGAATTCAAAAATATGGGTGAAAAAGTCCACTTTTATCGAAACATTTAATTTAATAAAATTAAATAATGAAGATCCTGTGATAAAAATTAACTAAAACAAAACTACTTACCCTTATGTACACAATCCATCACAAAAACACTATCACAAATTTCTTTTAGTGACTTAAAATAATGTTAACAATATGGTGTAAAAATGCAAATGAATGCACTTTGAATTATCAACACTTTATATACTTACCTTAATGACGGGCCTAATGAGGGTAATTACGAAAATTAATAGATGTATTCCTTAATGTATAGGGCTAATGAGTTCATCTTAATAATTAACTATTAGGAATTGAAGAGTTGTTTTTGTCCAGCTAGTTTGTTCTACGCGAATCACAGTGCTACGGCGCGCTTTTATCCTACAGAGCATCGCGTTTCTATCGATACAAACAAAAACAAACGTTTTTGTTTGTATCGATAGAAACGCGATGCTATCGCGCTACAAACGCGCGTTAACGGCGCGCTTAAAAACTTGAGAGGTGTCAAGGGACACTCGGATGGAACGAAGTTATTTCTTATTATTTATTTTGTGCAAAAATCCTGTAATACACGCAACAAAAATAATCGTCGCGACATCACACTGTGGAATGCGAAATAGAAATGAAAATATCTGGCTTGCTTTCTATAAGAGAGAGAGAGAGAGAGAGAGAGAGACAGACAGAGAAACATGCGCACGCCGCACAGCTGCAAAAAGTGTCGTGACAACTTTTCGTAAGAATTTTTATCGTCTAGACCCCTTTCACAACGCGCGATAAGGAACTTCGTTCCAAAAACGTGGTCTGCATAGGCCCTTATTGATACGATTAAGTGATATTGTTACACGGTATAAAATGGTATTCATATCACAAGATTTTACGTCAGGTAATGTGTCAATTTGACATGTGCTGTGACATGCGTTTATAGACCACAAACGAAGTATAAGGAAAATGACGAGCTGCATTACTTGCAATCCAGTAAATACTTTATACAGGGTGGCCGAGGAGTTGCCGTTCAAACACAAAATTTAGATACTTTATTATGAGGAGTATCCGAATCACCCCCATGTATGTTCTACGATTATGCATGTTTGATACTTTGAGAATTTATGAGTCCTGAGCTCACACCCTAATTTTGTACTTTCGAATAAATTGTAAGTCAGTTCTGCAATGATTAGATAAACCATACTTTTTAAGAGTGTTAGGTGAAACTATGCTAATTAGTTATCACAAAAAACTGAACCAGAAATGTTCAACAGAACGAAAAAAATAATCGAAAACTGATGTTAGGTGAAATTTACGAAAAAAATCATTGGTAAAATTCTATCTCGAAAACTACGCAAAATCGTAGAAAATACATGGGGCTGATTCGGATAATCCTCATCAAAAAATATCTAAATTTTGCGTTTGAATGTCAACTCCTCGGCCAGCCTGTAATGTAGCTTAAGTGGATAGCAAATGAAGGAACATTCTAGCCTACGAAAACTCCATACCTCTTCAATACCTACATACATACACTGACGCCTGTTTTCCGGAGGGGAAGGCAGAGACAATGGATTGACGAGCCTGTTGGCGTGGTTGGCAAATGCTTGCTTTTCACGCCGCAGGTCGTGGGTTTGTTTCCCGCCAAGAACGTATATTTGTGTACATGAACATGTCTGTTGGTCCTGTTTCTGGGTGTTATTATCTATATAAGTATGTATTTACAAAAGAAAAGTGGTATATGTAGTATATCAGCTATCTGAATTCCATAGTACAAGCTTTGCTTAGTTTCGGATCAGATGGCCGTCTGTAAATTATGTCCCAGGATCTTATTATTATTATTTCTATTTGTCACGATCCTTGAGCACCTCGAATGCCTCGTTTACTCTCAGTATATTATTCATACATGTTGAACTGTTTAGGTTACTTCCGACCTGGCCTTTCTTGAGAACATCGCCGACTTGGTCAAAGAATCTTCGACGAGGTCTTCCCCTTCCGTTTGTACTATTCACACTGCCAGATATACTTCTATTATCAATATTCTTTGATTCATTTCTAAATGGCCAAACTATCTCAGCTTACCTTTTTTAGGGTTCCGTACCCAAAGGGTAAAACGGGACCCTATTACTAAGACTTCGCTGTCTGTCTATCCGTCTGTCACCAAGCCCTATCTCATGAACCGTGATAGTTCGACCGTTGAAATTTTCTCAGTTGATGTATTTCTGTTGCAGCTATAACAACAAATACTAAAAACAAAATAAAATAAATATTTAAGGGGGCTCCCATACGACAAACGTCAATTATTTGCTCGTTTTTATAGATAATGCTACGGAACACTTCGTGCGCGAGTCCGACTAGCACTTGGCCGGTTTTATTAATCTTTGTGACTACATCCTCTTTCACACCACAACGCTTTGTTACCTCAGTATCCCTGAGAGCTTTGATTTCCACTGCATTTATTCTACTTTCATTATTTGCAAATTGAATAAATCTAGCCTAATAGTTTAAAGAGAAAATATTAGATTTTTGGTATGTTCGATTGTAATGGATAAATTCTTGGCTTGAATCAACTCCGTTCTTGGCACACAACAAATAATCGAGCCCAACACACGAAGATTTGTTTGTTCTTTTCTTCTTTCTTTTCATTTGTCCTGGGTGGGGATCGAAGCCGCTACCTCTGGCGCAGCAGTCAGGGTCACTAAACACTAAATCAACAGGCCAGTCAAATAATAATATAGTCAAACTTGACATATATAAACAATACTCAACTCTTGAATTAATCTGTATTAATTATTTTTTTACTCAATTATTCTCAGCCACTAATTATTATTTATAGCATAATTTATCTACTGTTTTCATAAATGTGTTTCTAGAATATTTGAGATCCTTCCTACTGATTGACAAAAAGTTGTTTATGGCGTCATAGTGGCTAATTAAAAATAAAAAACCTGCTAAGTGCGAGTCGGGCTCGCGCACAAAGGTTTCCGTACCATTATCTATAAAAACGACCAAAAAAGTCACGTTTGTTGTATGGGAGCCCCTTGAAAAAATATTTTATTTAGTTTTTTAGTATTTGTTGTTATAGCGGCAACAGAAATACATTATCTGTGAAAATTTCAACTGTCTAACTATCACTCTAGTTGCAAATCTCTCATTTTATGAGGCTATAGCCTCTTTACATCATTCTGTCTCCCGCTTTGCTCTGGAGGGAAGTGGAACTATTCATTTTCTAACTCCTCCTTTTTTCTGTTTCTGATTAAATTCGTTGCGGGATTCAAGACAGTTAAAGCGATTCCCCGGGACATGCCTGAGCTTCACCGCTCAGTGTCATTTCATTGTGTGCCCCTGTTGATCCTGGCTTACAGGAGTTGCAGTGGTGGGTAAGAGGGAGGGACTAGTCCCAATGTCTAGCTATCACGGTTCATAAGATACAGCCTGGTGACAGAAGGACAGACAGACCGTCAGCGAAGTCTTAGTAATAGGGTCCCGTTTTAACGTTTGGGTACGGTACCCTAAAACATTAAGCTGACGAAATTGCTTCTTGCGTGGTTTAGAAATTATCATTTATTTTTAACTGGTCACTGTTGTGAATATTACGTATGATTAGATTCTGTTTTGAGCACGTCAAGCTTCCGGTCATGTAACTGATCTCTCCTCGGTAGTGTCGGACTCCTATCCGAAATGAGGATCGCCTTTACAAGTTTTATAGGATACTAGCTGTGCAAGCGACTTCGTCCGCGTGTTAATTAGTTTATTTCGTTTTTTAGTAAAATAAAAGACTTTTTCTAAAATAAAAGTAGCCTAAGTTACTCCTTATTACATCAGCTACCTGCCAATAAGTCCCGTCAAAATCGGTCCAGCCATTTCAGAGATTAGCCGGAACAAACAGACAGACAGACAAAAATTGTAAAATCTGTTATTTTGGTGTATGTACCGTATATATATTCAATTATTCATATTTATGTGGTAAAAACCGGCTATTTCAATATTACAAACAGACACTCCAATTTTATTTATTTGTATAAATAAAATAAGTTTCCACTTCACTTATTACAAAGATAACATTGCCTATTTAGTTCTTAAGTTATCTATCAATATTATAGTGAGTTTTAACATAATAACTACTGAAACACATCAATGATTTGCTATAAATCTTTACCTACATACTGGAGTTCCGTCTAGTTCAGGAATTAGACGAACTCTGGTATTCCCTTTCTGGACATAAAAACATAAAATGCTGACAGATCTAGGTGGAGCTTTAAGCGCCATCTTGAAAAAAGTTATCGGCCGATAGGTAATAATAGGTATCTCGGAAACTATATATATGGACTTTATGGCAAATGTTATTGAGACCATTATTGTAGTGAATAAAATTTCGCATCTTTTATTTCATGTAATCTTTTATGTAAAACTTACCGTTTATGATTTATGGCGCATTTAATGAACATATAATGAGTACTGTGTATATACACACATCAACACAATCTAGGGATATTGAACATTTCATTGATTATCTAGAAAACTATAAACATTTTGTTATGACTGTAAATGGAAGAATTAAAGATAATTTCATGGCCGATATTTAAACATTAACAACACGATGCGATTTTGTTTTTCTAATTAATAAAAGTCTTAAATTAATTAAGCCATAGAAAATTACTGAGTGAACAAAAACATTTTATTCTTATAAAATTATTCAATCGAATTAAATGAATAAAAATCTTACCAAATCTGATAATCAGTAATCGGTATTTCCTCCTCTAACATTAATCACACAGCGGCAACGATTTTCCATACTTAAAATTAAGGTGTCAATGTCTTGCTGGGGTATGCAGTCCCAAGTTCTTTTTAAATGTTCGAAAAGTTGTTCTTCTGTTGTCAAGTTGGGCGGAAAATCCCTCAATGCTCTTCGCTGTAACATGTCCCAGGCGTGTTCAATTGGGTTTAAGTCTGGCGACTGTGGAGGCCAATCTAATACCTGAACATCGTGTTCTCGAAGGGCGGCCCTCACCAGCCGCGCTGTATGGGAAGGTGCATTGTCATGCATGAGCTGAAATTCTTGCCCCGTTAGGGCCCTGAGCGGGACAATGACACGTTCTACTACCTCCTCACGGTATCTATGGGCAGTCATGCTGCCCTGAATCCAAATGAGTTGGGTTCGTCCGCCGATTCGTATTCCTGCCCACACCATAATTGTCCCGCCTTGGTAAGAGTGGACCTCCTGTGGATGTCGGAGACGGCTGACCCTGCCTGGAGTTCTCCAAACGCGTGTTCGTCTCGAATCTGGATGAAATCCATAGCGGGACTCATCAGTGAACAGCACCAATGACCATTGTTGATCACTCCATGTCAAATGTTCTTGAGCCCATAAAAGTCGCCTACCGCGATTGCCACGTCGCAGCGCTGGGACTCGTAGCGGTCTGCGAGCATGAAGACCAACTTCATGCAGCCTCCTTCGCACGGTTTGGTCGCTCACCAGCAGCTGCTGACCCTCCTGGAGCCTTTGCACTAGTTGCATCGCTGTGATATTGGGTAGTCTTCTGGCGGTCATTTGGAGAAATCGATCCTGTCTCTGAGTGGTAACACGATATCTACCTGTGTGCCGTTCTGCCACATCTCCAGTAGCGCGATAACGTGACCACAGCCTGGATACCACATTTTGGCTTGTGCCCAGAGACTCAGCAACGACGCGTTGAATAGCACCGTTTTGTAACATGCCAACTGCCCGTAACATTTCATCTCGACTCAAATGATGGCGTGGCATGACGCTAAAAAGCTTACACAACCAATTGAGAAAAGAAAATAAAACAATTTATCAGGTTTTCTTCAATTAACACGCAAAAAAAATTTTAATGCAACTTCTTGAAATTAGATACAACTCAAGATTGCGCTGTGCTTTGCGTGTTTTCATTTGTTTCTCATTTTAATTTTTAAATTTTGAATAAAGAATAGACAAGGTTTAAATCTGTAAATAAACTTTTTAAGGAAACTAAATAGGTTTTAAACAATAAAGCCATGTTTGATTTCAAAATAACGTATCCCTAGACTTTGTTGATGTGTGTATTTCCATAGACGTGCGTTATTAGTATACATTATATATATAAAAATAGTATAACTATATGAAGTGTCAACTATTATATTGCAGATTATTCAGATTAGAAGCATAAAAAGTAGTTTTCACTTCTATCGGCAGTCGCCAAAGACTGTCCCGCATGTTCTTTTTATCATTAAAATATCTTAAGGCGGGAGCGAGATAGATACCTACACGCTAGTGTTCGATATAGTGACCTAAGATGACCTTATTGATTATGTACCTATTTATTATGCAAAGTGCCACAGAATACTAGCATAGAATTTGTATTAAAACAGCTTTGCTTTTGCTTTGACGTCAGTTTAACATTCAAGAAATTCTATTGAGTCATTGCTATTGAAACTTGAAACTTATCTTTTGATCTGAAGTTTAGTAAGTGTGGTTAGATTGACGCAAAAGAATCTTTTGAAAAATACAGATTCTCATAAAATTATATTAAACTAGCTGTGCCCCGCGGTTTTAGCCGCATTATATTTTATAAATTATCACAGCTCCTCCCCCGTAGGTGATAGCGTGATAATATGTAGCCTATATGTTGACCGACCTCTTAGTAATATTCGTTAAATTAATTAAGCGCTAACCACTAAGTTAGGTATCTCACACACATACGTGTATACTTATATTTATCGGTTTGTTATAGAGAATAGTTTAAGTCCATTGTAGTTTGTTTAAAACACTAACTGTGTAAATAGAGATATATAATAATAATTAAATAATATATTTCCTGGACATATAACACAGCGCCATCTAGCCTAAACAAAGCAACGCTTGTACCATGGCCAGTTTTCTGTAAATAAAACATGCCGTGTTCCTAATTTGAAAAATGGAATAAAAATATATAATATGTTTCAAATTTCGAACACCAGAAGTTGTCGAACTTGTAACAATGACCATAATTTTGGAGGATATCATGCTGTTTTTTTTTTCTTATTAGCCACAAGTATGGACACTGCGGTTTGGAATGTATTGTACTTAATAGCAACATAAATACGCAATGACGAACCGTCAACCCGGATCTGCCGCCATCTTGGACAAACACTTAGACCCCATTCTAGTGGTTCTGAAAATGTTTTCCTATTTATTTACGAGTCTACGAACGAACTATAAAATAACATGATCTAAAAATAACATTCACTTTATTAGCTACATTGTTGTAATAAAATGTGGATTATCCATTCCTTCCCGCCTCGTCAAGGTGTTTGTATAAAGACCTCGCATTAAATCCTCTGCCCTTTACAAGGCAGTAGGTATATTTCTGATTTATTGGTTTTGGACCTTATTATAAGCTAATAGAGTTCAAAATGTGGTGGTAACTATATCCCCACTGCCCGGGAAAGGGTTAAAGAATCGTTGCTAGGTTGTAATATTATCTGCTGTGTGGTCACTCATATCCGAATATCATCACCCCATCTGAAGTCGACCCAAGGGAATATCTACTAGAGGACGGGAAGCAGCTTCCTTCTGAGTACTATTACCATCTTAATAAAAAGCCGAAAAGTTAATATTTAAATTATTGTCAACGACAATGGTGCGCCACTAGTAGGCATAAATAATGACGTGAAGCATACACAAATACCATGTCATGTTGTCAATATTGACAGTTAACGCAGTCTGATTATATTTAATTCTAAAAATAATATTTGAATTAGATATAAATACTGTCAGTATTTATGTCTAGTTATATTATTATTTATATAATAAGTATATAAAAAATAACCATAGCCTATTTTTTGGTTCGCTTAAAATTAAATTGAATAAATAATGTAATACATAAATATGATGGGGTGGTAAAATGTAGGTATTTATATATCATTATTATTTAATTTTGATGATATTCGATATTGATCAAATTTATAAGTTCCTGTGTTATTTCTTATTATATTTTTATTAAAATTTTATGTTTATTTTTAGTTTTTAAGTTACACTTTACTTATTTTTATATGTTTTCTTTGATTGAGTATTCCTGTGCATCGAATTAAAAACGTCCAAATCCGCAGGAGAGCCAAAATAGCCGACATAGCCCAAAGAATTGCCAAACTGAAGTTGCAGTGGGCAGGGCACATAGGTCTTAGAACCGACGGCCGATGGGGCAGAAAGGTCTCGAGTGGCGACTACGTACCGGAAGACGCAGCGGGGGCAGGCCCCCTACAAGGTGGACCGACGATCTTGCAAAGGTCGCGGGATGCCTCATGCTGGATGCGGGCAGCGCAAGACCGGCTATTGTGGAGATCCTTGTCTTCATTAAATGTTTAGTGTAAATTTGATCATGTATCTATTATCATAAATAAATAAGTGGTCCATCGCACGCAGTAAATACATGAGCACCATTTGAAACGTTGGCTTCGTAATAGTTTATTTATTTTGAAATCACCATTTCAACTACCAAAAAAAAAACTCGTTTGCCTCACCATCAGATAAAACTATAAAAAAATACCATAAACACGAAGTTACTTTTACTTTTTATTGACTCGGGTCTCTAGGTCGTAATTAAGGACACTTTTTGTCTATGTATTAAGTTGAACATATTGCAATTTTTTGTATCAAATTAATTTTGTATCAAGTTAATTTATAAATTATTTTGGATGCCCGAAGCTCGTAAATTAACGGAGAAAAAATCTGTATTAAGTTACACAGATTTATCCAGACGGAGCCGCGGAGTTAAATAATTTGTGTAATTGACTTACGTCTGAAAATTGCTTTTATCTTCGAATTACCTTTGAAAAAACTTATTTGCAGCGTAGTTTTTTATTAAACATCATCACTTAATCACCATGCAGCAATATCCATTAATTTTTAACTACTATATTAGGCAAGCAATTAAAAAGCATGTCTTACGCGTTTATTAATGACTTCCCCAATAAATTATCGAAATGTCTGTTTTAAAACGACATTCTAAGACTGTAGGTCTCGGCTCCAACTCATCCAGGGTCAGGCTCATCCTGACCATCTGAGACACGGCTCAAAAGTGGGGCACCGCAGCAGAATACCCGTTACCGGGGCTCCCCCCATCAGGCGCCAGAAGAAGCCCACTGCAGGTTAGGTTTAGGTTTTAGGTGCGCAGACACTGCGGGCGGCATGCGCATCCACTGCGGGCGGCATGCGCATCCTCCTGACATAGGTTTGCCTTGGCATTCCCCCGCCTTATCAAAAAAGAAAGGTCTCTGCTCCACGACTGTCAGAAGACATCAACAAGAAGTGTCTGTTTGGCCTCCTCATTGTAGTAGTAGAAGACGAAGATGCAGACCACAATCGTGATCCGTCACTAAAGCACATAAATACGTCGGTCATGGTCAGTTCGTGAAACTAAGAGACATTGTTCACCGATGGCAAGTTTTCCCAAAATTCCTTCCAAATGTTTTTAAATAAACTAATGATTCTTTTTTGTATGTTTTACTACGCTGAAATGAAACATCTTGGAGTACGATTAGTTTGCATAGCATACTTGTTACAAAACATTGCCAGTATTGTCACAGATAATAATAAGCCGGTGTGACAGTGTTTTTATATATTGATGAGGATTTATGAATGGCAACATTATGCCAAATTAATTTAAGTATTATAGTGATTTAAAATGATTAAAAAAACTTGAATCATTATCGGTAGATGCCCTCAAACAAATGCGTTACTTTTTTCCCTCCTCCCAATATGGAACAATGGCTCGCAAGTTCAGAATTGCGTAACTTGTAAATAAAATGTATTCTCTTTTTAAATCAGTTACTAAGGAACCAATGAGGTTAGGTACTTGCTCTATGGTTCAACTTCAATACTAAGTTTAAACTTCGTCAGTAATGAAGGGCATAATGTTAGTTTACTATTATAAATGGTGTATTAGTTAGTACTAATGTCCGGTAATTATACTAAGTTGCAGTGACAGGGTAGAGGACGGGGTCAAGCCTTGACACTCGTAATGATAGCGATACGATACAATCTAATTCCAACGCGCACTGCTCTCCTAGTACAGTCAACAGCAACAGTAGATGATCGAAAACGGAAATAATAATATTATCCTGGGACATTATTCACACACGGCTATCTGATCCCAAACTAAGCAGAGCTTGTACTATGGAAACCATATAATTTACATACTACATATATGTTCTTTTGTAAATACATACTTATTTTGAAAATGTAATAAAAAAAATTATGATCAAAATACCAATTATTGTAAATATGAAGCGTTTTAAAGTGCGTTAGTATTACCTAAGTGTAAAACAGTTAAGTGCGTTAGTTTTACCTAAGTGTAAAACAGTAAGCTAATGACACTGCCGCTTAATATCCATTTTTTTTTAATTCAGTTTTACGGCTCTGGCAGCTTGGCCTTATGACCCTTCCGTAAAATATATTTTTATTTCATTTATTTTCGTCATGTCCAGTATAGTCCGTCACAGTCAAGTCATACGTAGTCCTGGTCGTACCCCAGTAAAGCAGTGGAGACTTTACTAGAGGCTTATATGGAGTTTTAGATTCAACACAGAAAATCGCAATTCACGGCAATATGGCACTTTCCTCCACTTGTGTACGTTGTCCATGATAAATGTCTAAAAATCCACCATATTTACACATAAAAACTTGAATTTACACCAGTTTATGAAAATGAAACAATGCCCTGATGCGTCTTGTTCCGCGTTGGCGCCAAAACTCGCTTAAACTCGCTTAATATCCATGATCATTAGGGTTGCCATTATTGTAGAGAGGTGATACGGGACTTCTTAGTGGGAAATAAATAAAACCTTAAAATAAGGGTAGTAACGATTAATTATAATTAAAGTCCAAGGGAAAACAACGACAACAGAAACGATTCACTCCAATCACGATAAATTAATCGAAAGCCAGTTCAATTACTGTTGAGAAGAACCAACTGGAAGAGGTCTGTGTTTCTTAGCCCGGTCATATTTTGTCGTAGATTTTACTTTATATCGAAATACTGATACACGGGACAAGTAACAATACGGGACGTGATACTTAAATACGGTGACAGTCCCGTGTACACGGGACTTATGGCAACCCAAACCCGTCCGATTTTCATCATCTACTTTTGCTTTTGACTGTACGTTATGCGATATAGAGCAGCGATTGGCAGTTATTATTATTTATACAGTCGAGTAAGTTCACTCATTTATTATGCTTTATTGATGAATATAATCAAAATGTAAACTACATCTAAATCTGATATTTACTAATTAATTTTTATTACACCATCTCTGAATGACAACAAAAGGTCTTGTACCCACTGGACCTTCTTATATATAATCCAGCCGGCCTTCGAACATGCCCAGAATGTAGTATTTTTATTTGAGCCATGTTTCATTTCATCATGTTCGCTGAATGGCGAAAAGCCTCCTCTAAGCATTTTGAAAAGATAGGCCATTATTTTTTATTATTATTTTTCGAAGCGGACGAGCACAGCCCACCGGTGCCTTCCGTGAGATTATTTTAAAACCTCGTTTAAAGAAGAGCATGTCGTATTACGCACGCTGAGTGGACGGATTGGCAATCGCTGTGTGTATGGACATAGGACGTAGAACGGGAACGTAGGGCGTTATCTGTTCGAGCGAACATGATAGCTCGCAGGTTTGCACACTGCTCGAAAGAAGTAAAAAACACTCTTTTCAGAGCGTATTGCACTTGGTTTTACTCGAGCGCCCTGTGGGCTAACTATACTCAAAAACAGTACAGCGCCCTACGAGTCCAATTCAACAATGCCTACAGAATGTTGTTGGGGCTGCCTCGGTACTGCAGTGCGTCGGGGATGTTCGCTGGAAGCGCATTGACTGCTTTTATACGACGATGCGAAAACGGTGCACATCTCTGGTGCGTAGGGTCCGCGCCAGCTCCAACACCATCCTGAGGATGATGGCTGAGAGATTTGACTGTCAGCACATTAAACATGGTTGCATGCTTAATGTAGTGACAATAACAAGTAAAATGAATTAGGGACAACACACACCTGTTTATTATCTGTCTGTTTCTTACTTATATTTTAATTTTAATATTTTAATTTTCGTGACTTAGGTATATGATTAATTTAAATTTATTGACTTTGCCAATTTAATTTCTATGTTCTTATATAATTTTGTGTTGTGTTTTGTCTTATTTTTCTAATTTTAATTGAATGTACTTATTGTTATGATCCACTTGTTGGTTGAAATTTTAATTTAATTTATTTTAAAATATATTTTCAAATAAATTAATAATAATAGTACAATAAGAGACGCTACTGCTCTCTGGTAGTTATTCCCTCGAGACGGTAGAGGTGAGTTTGTAATATTTGTTGCCACCACCAAAAAATTACATTTGATTTTATATTTATAGCTGTGGCACGCGGTTTTACCAACGTTAAACTTTATAAATTTTAGCCTACATATTAATCCGATATATAAGCAATATTACTACAAAGTTTCATAAAAATCCTTCGGGTAGTTTTTGAGTGAAAAAGTAACAAACATCCATACTCATAAACTTTCGCATTTATAATAGTAGCTATGCCCCGCGGTTTCACCCGCTTTAAAGTAGCAAGTTAAAGTTTGGCGTAAAAGAGTAACAAACATACATACATCCATACATCTATACTCACAAACTTTGCATTTTATAATATGTATTAGTAGGATGTGTACCTCTAGCGGTTCAGGCAGTGCACGTCGGAATAGATCACAGATGGTAGATATTTACCTACTTACTTGACACTTATCGTCATATTTTGGATAATTCACACAATATCTTTATAAACTATAGCCTATGTGTTATTCTGATGTATAAGCTATATTATCGTAAAGTTTCATTAAAATCCATTTAGTAGTTTTTATTTGAATGAGTAACAAACATCCATACACACTAACTTTCGCCTTTAGGTATTATATTAGTAGGATAATATTTAATCTAGCGTGCCTAACAACATTTATAATGGATTGCGTTACTAATTACTTAGACACTTGTACTTGACAATGCCCTCTGCGTAATTATTATTTCTTAATCGTTAATCATTTTTTTTAATTATATTATTGTTGCTGTCGACATTTAGGCGCCAAGCGCATGCGCAACTTGTTTAGAACATTAAGAGGCTGACTAGATCCTACTATCCTACTAATATTATAAATGCGAATGTTTGTGAGCATGGATGTATGGATGTTTGTTACTGTTAACTACGGAACGGGTTTTGATGAAATGTCACATAGACTGTAATTTATAAAAAACGTTGGTGAAACTGCGGGGCACACCTAGTCTAATATTAAAGTTAAAATTTTCCTTATGGGTTCACATTTATCGTAAAATACCAAAATCAGTCACTTTCAATCAATTGCAAGTTTGATTAATAATAATGTTATCTTTTTAAATTTAAAACTTAAGCTAAAGCGTCGGCGGTCTCCCAACATATTATTTTTATGATGTTGCTAATTACCAATTAGATACATATAATATTTCGTGTAGGTATTCGTGTCCCAAATCATACTTTCGTTTTTACTATATGAGAGAAATCGAAAGTTACGTTTTACCCACGTACTTACCTATTCATGAAACTAAAAGTTAACTATTTAAGTGACAGTTTCTTACCATATCTTTCATACAAATTTATTTACAAAAATACATTGGTTCTACGTATTTTTTAAATGGCGCTAGCAACATTTGTTCCCGCCATTGTGGTGGTGACATTTGAACCTACGCATGCGCAATGGGTGTCACGACCTGTGTTGCTGTGCTACTTTACATACAATGAAAAAAAAACCGTCCGCTGTAAGACTAACAAGCAAATTAACTAAATAAGGTATTGAGGAATAAAATTCGAGCGGTAATGCTCTCTTCGTAAAAAAGATCAGATAGGCTGTACTTAGAAACTTTCACTCATGACACTACACAGCCGAACGACATCCACTACTGGTCAAGAGCTTTCCCCAAAAATGGGGAATATGCCACGATCGTCAAGCTTGGCAATCGGGTTGGCGATCGCAGTAAGATGGTCATAGTACTCAGAAGAACGCTGCTACCCGTTCTCTGTTATATATTCCCTCGGGACTAATACGCACCCCGACGAGATGAGATGGGGTGGCAATATTCTTGGCCATGAACTATGTTGCCAAAAACGTTCACTACGTATGTACAGACGCCAGCACATCCAGCCACCCCAATCTGTCAAATTTCTTTTATAGATTTTCAACTTTATCACATAAACATAAGCTTCACTTTCAATTGGGGAAATTTGACAGATTTAGGTAGCTTGATGTGCTGGCGTCTGTACAAAATTAAGGCAGGGTTAGGCAGTGAATAAATATGGCTTCTGGCTTAATTTTTACTATGGAGACGATGCTTAATGGAAATCAGGTTAAGGTAGAGAGAGAAAGAGATAAAAAATACATAGAGAGTTGTATGACAATAAGTTATTAATATACAGTTAAGTAAATATAAAATATGTGTGTAGATATTGATTAATAGTCGCTTGAGTTCTTTTACATTCGTAATATGTTCACCCGTACATCCGCAGGCGCAGTGTTGAATGGGTTTACTATGCCAAATCTATACTAATATTAGAGTCAAGTGGTAAAGTTTGTGAGTTTGTGACGTTCTAAGGGACGCTCTGATCTACTGAACCGATTTAAAAAAATATTTCACCAATAGAACGCTACGTTGTTGTGGAGTGTCATAGGCTATGAAAAAAGAACCCCGAAGTTTTAACCCGAAGTATTACGCGGGACAAACGGGCAGGGACAAAAATATTTAAAACGGAGAACGAAGTACGCGGGCACTGCTAGTCGTTCATATTATTACATCGAATGGTTAAGAAATAAAACATTTAGGTAATCGAATGTGTCCTTTAGCGTTATCACTATTTGTTTCAAACTATAATATGGTCCAGTTCTAACTTAACCTTACCTACTTTTCTAGTAGCGAATGTTCCATTTATTAACCACTAGCTGTGCCCCGCGGTTTTACCCGCATTAAAGTTTATAAGTAATAGCCTATGTGTTAATCAAGAGTGTCAACTAACTCTATACCAAATTTTATGAAAACCGATCCAGCCGTTTGGATGTGAAGAAGTAACAAACTTTCGCATTTGTAATATTAGTAGGATTCGATATTATGAACGTTCGAGTATTTAGACATATTTGATTACTTGGCGTTCGATTTGGCGTGGGGCACCGGTGTTGAAATGCCCGGGTCGTGCCAATGAGTGTTATTGGTTTTTTCTTGGAAAGAAAGAAAGTAAAAGTACGTGGTACTTCACCCCCGTGCCTTGGAGATTATAAAATGCCTTTGCCGAATTTGAACAAAACTTTAATTACAATATTAATAAAATTTATTTGTCTTCACAAAAACGCGTTTTTCAGCTTATAATTAAAATAATAATTTAGTGCTAAGTTGAAACCCAACATTGTAAGAGACTGGTGCCTGATGTAAGTTTAAAAAAAACCTGTATTACAGGTCACCAGGGCTTCCCACGCGGTTTAGTTGCGAACAAGGCTACTTAAACTAGCTTATACTTACATTAAAACGATTAAAAGTATTAAGTATAGTAAACTTGCTACAAATAATTATAGACAAGGTAGATTGGAGGATGAATGTGAGTATGGATGTAATTATGTATGTATGAGTGAGAATGGGACCATTATCAAAGTATTCCCGATTAAATTAAGAAATAATTGTTAAAATTATCCCGTGAGCATTCAAGTATTACGTAACTAATTTTGGGGGAGTTACGATACGATGCACTACAGGGGTGTGAGAGGGTTTTAATTACGCATTGCGCAAAATTGTTTCTTTTTTAAAAATTCAGCACGGACACGTAGAAAAATTCTGGCACGCATTTTTTAAAACGTTTTTTTAACATTTCAAATGAATTTAGCACTTGTCTTTTTCCTCTTTTTTTTTTTCGATTGACCTATATGTATTCTACTAGACGCGCAATCCCATATTGAGAATTAGCTCACCGAGTTGCAGCGCGGGCGCTCCAACTCAGTAAGCAATTTCGGCCGCCGCGCGCGCGCCCCTCCCCTCCCGCACAGCCGGACTGGGACAGACTTTTTATTCGAAACAGCGTGTCTAGTTATACATACATATAAGTCAATGTTTTTTTCAGGTGAAAATGGTCACTGTTGGTCACGTAACATTTTACTAAAGGGGAGGGGCGGATGGAGAAACATGTTATGGTGGGTTACATGAGGGGTGGGGATTAAAAATCTCCAAAAATGCGTTACGTCATACCAGACCGCTTCCTCACATATCCTCGAATTAAAATAACCACCTTTTGGAAGCCTTTTAAATAGTCGTTATTTCAGTACCCTACCCACGAAAGATTAAAGGCAACAGTTACTTTTTTATCCTTATTTTTATAGCAATGGACAAAGCCCGCACTAGAGGAATGAATATCTCAACAATACTTATACATATGTGTCGCACAATTAATTATTCAATGCGAGAATCGAACTCGACTCAATAGGGCGCTGAGGTATTAGTGAGGCTGCCACCTTAACTACTGAGCCACACGTAAGTCGAGTTTCAATGACACAGGAACAAAATTATCTGCGTTTTAAATTATAGTTATAATTTTATTGTCAACTGACCTATTATTAAAGCTTACATACTCATAGCTTCGCACTTCAAGCATTACCAATTCGGCCATATTAAACAGTCGAATACTGGAATACTATTGGTTGTCCGCGCGTACCTATTCAAATCGCCCGCTGATTGGTCGAGCGTCCCGACACAGTTTGAAATTAGAACTCGTGGGCAGGTTTCAGATGCCCGTCAATCATAATGAGGAAATAAACCAATATGGCGACCATTTTAATACTCATTTGAAATAAGATTTAGATTTCTATTCGTGATTTTGAATGGCTGGAATAGTTTATTACTAAACGAGATTCTGCCCGCGACTGCGTCTGCGTTTTGAAGTGTAATCGGCGGCTTGAATAAATCTGATACTAGGGTAACCACTACCCAAACGTTAGAATAAGTATTTTACCTACTGTGAAAATTAAACGGCCGTATTTACAACCGCAAATAAATAACATAATAATCTGCTAATAATAATAATAAATACATTTATTTCAGGTAATTTATACTCATTGCAACACAATAATAAATTAAGACATAGAACTAGGTATACAAATTAAAAATTAAAATTAAATATTATTAAGTATAATATTATAATGACATTAATACTTTGTCTTTGGCGTTGGTACAGCGACATACTTGGAGGAACAATGCCAGATGAAACAATACCTACATTATTAACTATCTTCAATTACTTTTCTCTCTCGCGGGTCTGCTGGAAGAAATTTCTTACGAAATAAGCAGATCCTGTGTACTCTTCGTTTCCTTTTGTTTAATATTGTATATTTTTTGTGTGTACATGAATAAATAAATATAATAAAAAATACCTGATGATAGTCCAGCGTTCTCGTACCTAATCATGTCCAAAATGGTGTTGGAGCTGGCCCACATTCTACACCATACACTGCGTTTGCGCAAGGTGGTGTAAAAGCAATTCATATACGTCTTTGGAAACATTCCCGTGGCACTGGGCAGTATTGGGGCAGCTCATACACTAAATTAGCACACCAATTTACCACATTTAAAATGAAGAAATGATTTTTAAAACGATAGAACGGTTATACTTATAAGTTGAAATAAAAAAAATCTTATAAGTAGAAATCCATTATTTTAGGTAATTTAATAAATTAAATAAAAATAATAATGAATAATGAATAAATTATAATCACAATATGATAACGACATTAAAAGTATATTAGTACATTGGGCTGCAATTTGCTAAAACAACCAATGTACGTGTTGGCCTATTGTAGCATAAAAATAAATATATGTCTAAATATACAGGCTGGCCGAGGAATTGACGTTCAAACGCAAAAGGAGAAGGGAATGACTCCATACATTCCTGGGCCCAGGCCTTATCTGAATCAAACGAGCCTTATTTGTGAGAGGATATAATAACAAGACCTCACTGAAATTTTGGTTAAATTTGGCTATCCAGGAATCAAGTTATATGAAGTATAGTAAAAGTGAGGTTAAATTATAACATTGTAGTTTTTTACAAAATATTTTTGAGTGGCTTCGGTTGTGTTATGGTTTTATGCATAGAGAGTGTGACATGTCGAATATCTGGCACGTTTGGATCCCCCGCGTCCCGGGCAGTCACTACAGACAAAGAAAACTACAAATAAAACATAGAAAATACGTGCGCACTTAAAACGAAAGACCATAGATAATACACTGCGAAAGACAACGAACGTGTGACAGTCAAAGAGCATGTAAAGGCTGTCAGGCAGAGAAGTGTTGCCCGAAGAAAAATTAAAGGAATACGATCCGCTATGAATCGATTCCACAAAAAACACTTGTCACTCGATTTTCAAACATATTCTGAGATTATACCGATTTATTCTTAATCGATTGCGAGCAATTCATCATTATTTTATCGATTATTTCTTTTCACAACTTAATTTAAGTTTTCTCGCTTCCTAGATAGAAACATTATACCATATTATTCAACTAGTTAACTGCTGGGCCCAGAAGTTTCCTTCTCCTTTAGATACTTTATGATGAGGAGTATCCGAATCACACCCATGTATGTTCTACGATTTTGCTTAGTTTTCGAGATAGAAAATTTTTTATGATTTTTTTCGTAAATTACACCTTATATCAGTTTTCGATTTTTGCCTATCCTATCTTTAGTACTATTCATTAGAGCAAATTATCAACATGTTGCACTATAACGGTATACGTATATACCAGCGCGACCATATTTTAAATGTCGGTTACTATGAACGTAACGTTATATCGTGTATACAATATCATTGAGTCATCATCATCATCATTACAGCTAAATAAGTCCACTGCTGGACAAGCCTCCCTCAAGAATCGTCTTGGGGGGATATGCCATAATCGCCACGCATCATTGAGTACCCGCTTAATTTGTCGATTGCATTACATTTTTCTTCCCAAATACTCCGCCATCTTGCATTACGAGAACAAGTTATCGCGTACCGAAATTGTGCATGTCATTCAATATGGTTTGTGAAGGTTGTTCGCTCATTTCTCATCGTTACGTGTTTACTTGTACTTTGTCTGTATTGGATGTAATTTGTCTGTTAATACGACGTACCGAAATACCAACAAAATGTTGTCTAATTATGTTCACGTTTCTATAACTATAGTAGTTATTAATAACTGTTTTGAAAACCAACTTAAAAATAGATTCTATGACATACTAGCTGTGCCCCGCGGTTTTACCCGCGTTAAACATTATAAATGATAGCCTATGTGTTAATCCAGGGTGTCAGCTATCTCCATACCAAATTTTATTAAAATCGCTCCAGCCGTTCAAACGGGAAGAATTAACTAACATACTAACTCACATAGTCACACACTCACAAACTTTCGCCTTTTTATAATATTAGTGCGATTAATTACTTATAGACACTGGTTACCCTAGTGTCTAGAGTTGTTCAAGCCGCCCAGTAGGCCTCTGACATGGCTAAACGACTGTTGTCTAATAACCACAATCGGGACCGACAGTTTAACGTGCCCTCCGAAGCACGGAGATGCTTAGAAATTTGGTGGTCACCCATCTATGGACTGACCGCGAGACTAGTTGCTTAACCTCGCCGATCACTTACGGACTGTCTGACTTGTGAAAGCATCTAGCTATGAGCCAAGTAATGTTATTTGATTATGTTTACGTATATATAACTATGGTTTTTAGTAATAAAGACGTTCTATCGTTTTGAAAACGATAGAACCGACTGAATGGCATATTAATAAATAAGCAATAAAACTGTTAACAAGGTAATCTTATAAAATTTATATATCCCACTGATATTATTAATGTAAATGGTTTATGTCGATGTTAAAGTTTTTTTTCTGAATGCGGGTAGCGTAAGGCCGGCTATTGTGGAGATCTTTGTCACAGTATAAATATTGACAGTACGGAAACTAAGCCTAGTTGTTGAATGCCTGCACTCAATTGAAGCAATAGGGTTGTAAGTTTTAATAGAAAATGTTCTAGTAAATGATGTGGTGGTGCCATTTTCTCATCTTGCACGGACAACAAGTGTCTTCGTTTTTATTTTATTTTATATTTTATATTTTTGAACAAATCGTTTTCTTCTTATTCTATTTGATATTACTTTCATCAAAACATTTTTGTTACAAAAAGATGCAGGACGTTTAAAAAAATCTTGAGAGGTGTCAAGGGACACCCGGATGGAACGAAGTTATTTCTTATTATTTATTATGTACAAAAAACCTGTATACACTCAACAAAAATAATCGCCAATCAAAATAATAGAAATGAAAATATCTGGCTTGCTTTCTATAAGAGAGAGAGAGAGAGAGACAGAGACAGACAGAGAAACATGCGCACGCCGCACAGCTGCAAACAGTGTCGTGACAACTTTTCGTAAGAATGTTTTCCGTCTAGCCCCCTTTCACAACGCGCGATAAGGAACTTCGTTCCAATACGAAAGCTTCGATTTTGATGAAGCCGTGTTCAAACAGCCGTGTAATACGCAATACCCTCGTGGCATTTTAAAAATGATAGCTGAGATAAATTTATACGTGACCACTCGTCTTGACACGGCGCTCACTATTGACAACACCGCTACAACCGCTTAGGTGTCTTAGTTAGTTAGTTGGGCGATAGGTTTCCGCACTTAGCCTCCTAATTGGGCCATTGTACGTGATACTTGTTTGGCTACTCGAACCATTTTAGTTCCATCCAGAAGTCCAGGAGACCACGAAAGCCTGGCTTGAGGGCCTCCTGCAGTGTCTTCGGATCATTCAGGAACTTTGACCGTTGGGAAACAACACTCTTGCAATGTAGCAGTACGTGTACTGGTGTTTCTTCATTTTCAATGCACCCTCTGCACAGGGGGCTGTATGTGAAGCCAATCTTGAAGAGTTGTTTGTTTAGTGTGCAGTGTCCAGTAATTGTGCCTATCACCATGCGTAGATCCTTCCTGTTCAGGTGTAATAGATTACGCGATAGGCGTTTGTTCAGAGATGCTTGAAATTCTTTTGTCTGTCTGCATGAGTCCAGATCCATCCACTCTTTTACATGTTGTTGTGTGCTTAGGGGTCTTATCGATGTGCATGTTTGTGTGAGTGTGCTGTTTCGAGCGTTTGTGCTGCTACTGCTATTTTCTTCCTCTTAAATCACCTTTGAAACCCAACGAGACAACTAAACACGAGTCATTAAATAATGATTTTTCTCACATTTAGCTTTCATAACAGACCGCTGTCTTGATTATCGCAGTCCGAATGTTCGTGTAAATTGGACAATTTTGTGGTAACGCTTCTTACTGCGGCTACAGGCTTGCGCAACCACAAGCCGACAAAACAAACGTCACATGCAAAGTAGACTTTAAGAGATTCTTTGGAAAACTCAGCACGGAGATGCTTCGAAAAAAGCAGTCCCCGGAAGTCTGCAAAGTTCTTGGTAGTGTGAGGACTCAAAAATAATTGTCTGAACTTTTTTGTGATCCCTAATATAAAAGAGAGGTGTTTATACATAATATGTGCTCCTATGTTAGGTATTTATAGCGGTTGAGCCTTTAAAGATATAAAAATCTGGGCAAGTCTGTGGCGAACACGGGGGTTCCGCGCTGATCTTCCTACTATCGGGGGAATGCCTACGCATGCCACCCGCAAAAAGTGTCTACGGGTGGGTATGTCGGACTCGCACCGACTAAACCTAACCTGCCGTGGACTTCTCTTGGCGCAACCCTTTCCTACTATCCTACTAATATTATAAAGACGAATGTTCGTGCGTATGGTTGTATGGTGATGTGTTTAATATTGGTAAGGAACTCTAGTTATAATTTCTCCTTCAGAAACAGCACTTTTGTCACTTTAGACAGTTGCGATTGCCATTTTCATTGATTCAACTAAGTCATAAATATCACTGGCTGTATAACAGAAGCTACATATTTAACACTGGCAGCTCTCCCCTGCGGTTACAGCTTAAATTAGAAGATGACTCTTGCTTCTGAGTTAACAACTTAAACGTTTTGAAAAAATATGTACACGCAAAGCGTTTGCGGTGCGATGACATAGTTTTTGTATCATTAGCGTAAATGCGAAACCTTAGTGTAAAACGACACAATGTGTAATAGAAACATGTATTAGATTATCTATAATACGGTAAGTAGTACATACAAATTAGTACTTATTATTATACGAGTACACAAATAATTGTAGCTGGCCGCATTCATTGACCAAATAAAAAACCGAATTACGAAATTTTAAAATGGAGCTCTGACTTTTAAATGCATTCTATGTCATTTATGGTGTCTTGATTTACATTCTGGCGCCATTTTTATTAATTTCGTGGCTGTTTACGTCACCATTGCTATAACGCGGTAATATTTCTGCAACATGATTATTAAATTATAGTTTGACATCTCAGCACGGTGTCGATCGCCTTCAAATTGCTTTTCCGACAAAGTACCTACCAAATAGAAGACTACTGTTTAGCCGGTTTGCAGAATTCAAACGCGGTCGTATCAATCTTAGCATTATTTTCAAGAACCATACATTCTGCAGTTTGGGGAAGGGCGGTATTAGTCTGGGCGGTGTAAGCCATTTGCACTGCTTGCTATACATGAGGAGAAGTAATATACTGGCGGCATTTGGCTTTTTTTTTAATTCCGTTTTACGGCTCTGGCTTCTTTGGCCTTATAAGCCTTCAGTAAATATATTTTTATATCATTTATTTCCGTCATTGTCAAGTAAAGTCCGTCACAGTAAAGTCATACATAGTCCTTGTCCAACCCCAGTAAAGCAGTGGAGACTTTACTAGAGAGGCTTTTATGGAGTTTTGGTTACAACACGGAAAATCACAATTCACGGCAATAGCGCACTTTCCTCCACTTTTGTACGTTGTCGAAGATGTTATGTCTAAAAATCCACCATATTTACACATAAAAACTCGAATTTACACCAGTTTTTGAAAATAAAACTTAGCCTCGATGCGTCTTTTTCCGTGTTGGGGCCAAAAACCCGGCGTTTGGCTACAATGCTTGTATAGCCAGGTTTTGATGGTATTGGAAAGAGGACAGAAATCAGTCGACCGGAGGTTGGCTGTTGTGCACCTTGATGGTCTATGGATAGCATCTTCTATCACATATTGAAAAGCCCATTAGGGAAATTCTTGACACGGTTAATATTAATATTACCTACATGTGATATACAATGAATTAATTTGTATAAAATAGCTAACGTTTTCAACGTTAACGTAACTTAACGTCATATTTAATAATATGGGTAATAAGCATACCATATAGGAAGCAAAATATCTTATGTCCTTTTCTTTCGTTTCAGATAATAGGAGAAAGAGAATATGCCGTCCGACCGACGAGACGGCCCTCAGAAGAGTTACAGACTGGACAACCCTTAGATGTAATAGTACAACAGGTAAGAAAATTGATAAAAATCATAAATTAATTTAGGATTACGTAAACATTAAAAACTGATGTGTGGCTGAGGGCAAAGAATATCACCACCCCATCTCATCCCGTAGGGGGCGTAGAAGTAGTCCTGAGGGATGACCTGCCAGAGAACCCCGTGTTTCTTTAAGGCTTCTTAGGTAGCTAAAGAAAGCTGCAGGTAAACTAGGGTCGGGTCTTCGCCAGCAAGGATCGCGTCGGACCCTGTACCGGTACCTAGAGTCCGTGCCAGTCACACCCTCTTTATAGAATTCCATCATTTTACTTCAGCGACCCCTGACCTATGGTCCGAACCCCCTAAAGGGGCACCCTTATGGGGTTCGGTATTTGTCGCTTAAGTTTTACCCTAAACCCACGTGTTTAGGGTAAAACTTAAGCAGCAAATACCCGAAGTAGTAGAGGGGTGACTACCTCAACAACTGCGCCGCAGTGCTCTCACAGGCCCATAAGAAATCGGCGAGTTTAATCACCTAGGCACGCCGCGGACAGCCATAAGATGAGTGGTCACCATAGTAGTCTAGCTGAGCGTCTCCGTGTTTCGGAGAGCACGTTAAGCTGTCGGTCCCGATTGTAGTCGTAAGACAACAGTCGATAAGCGGCTTGAACGACTCTGACCCATACGATCAAGTACAAGAACGTATAAACCTATTAGTAGAAACGCCCATGAGATAAAGTAAAGTAATATAATACAGTACAGCGGTTAAGACAGTCGTCTCGGCACTTCGTAGGCCGGGTTCGATTCCCGCGCAGTACGAATATTTGTGGGAACCATAAATAGTTGTTCTGAGTCTGGATGTACTTTGTGTCCTTCAATTATATGTTTGTAAATACCCCGCGACACAGAGATTAATAAACCTAGTGCGGGCGTTGACTTTAAAAAATAATATATTTAAGTTAAGTTACATTATAGTATAAATGACAAACCTCACGTACAATTTTTTCAACTTTCGGTTAACCTCTCGTTGAACTTTAACTTTCGCTTACGAGATCAAGTAGAGATTAAGTAATTGTGTCGTATGGTACACGAGTAATCACTAAATAAACATTATTTTAGGGCAATAAAACCTTGCAAACTTTCAAAGCTTCATGTCAGCCAAGTAGGTCTAAGACTCCCAAAAGAATAGGGGAATATGGCATAATCGCCACGCTTGGGAGACGGGTTGGCGATCGTAGTTTGATGGTCATAGTTTACAGAAATACGCTGCTGCCCGTTCTCTGGTAGGTAGGCATTCCCTCAGACGATTTCTACGCCTCCCGCGGGATGAGATGGGGTGATGATATTCTATGCCGCCACCACACAGCATCTTCCAACTTTATGAGAATCAAAAACAAGCTCGCAAAATCGTTTCACAAATAAGGGATAATCGCGTAACATACAAAAACAACTTACAGTCGAATTAATTACCTCCGTCTTTTGAAGTCGGCAAAAAATGCAATAATAATGGTGTATTCATTTTGAAGTTAGACGCACTGTTAAAGTTATAAAATGAATGATTATGTTACGGAAGGTTAATTAAATATGCACAGTTAGGAACAAACAATATGTAGGAACTTTGTTATTTTTACGTTACAACATAGAACTTGCGACCTTACCGTATTGGCAATGTCGGAAGCTTATAAAATACATTATGTTTTTCATAAATATTTTGCATAAGCCATACAAATTGCTGCTTTAAACTTGGATGGAAACGAGTAGTTTCTTCAAACAGCCAATAAATTTGAGGATTTGTTCTTGCATAAGAAAATAACTTTTTATTTCGATGAATTCATTCTTCTTGTCAAAAGTAACGTAGAATTGCGTTAAGCCATGAACAATATACACCGGCAGATTGAATTTTCAAGTTGCCGTGCTAACACTGTTGTGATGCCATCTGTCGACTTTATTCTATAAACAAAGCAGACTGCTAAAAAGATCATAATATTAGGTCTTTACCTATGAAATTGCCGTTCTGCAGTACTGGCCATTTCAAATCAAAATATTTTTTGTTTGGCTAAGAATTCTAATTTCAAATTAATTTTATTTTAAAAACATGGATTCTTTTTTCCAAAAGTAGTCATTTCTTTATTGATTAGTGTTACATTTTCATCGCATTTCAATCTTTTTCGTCATCATGGATACGTTAAAAATTCGAGTAATTATGGAATATGAGTACCGTCGTGGCAGCAACGCGGCACAAGCGGCACGCAACATCAACGACGTTTACGGAGCTAACACTACAAACCAACGCACCACCTGTTATTGGTTTGCTCGCTTCCGTTCTGGAAATTTCGACCTGAAAAATGAACCTCGCGGTCGTCCGAAGACTTTGGTCGACAATGACGAATTAAAGGCGGTTGTGGAAGCTGATGATACACAATCTACGGCTGAATTAGCAGCAGCTTTCGACGTTAGCGTCAAAACAATATTGGTCCATTTGCGTCAAATTGGCAAGGTAAAAAAGCTTGACAAATGGGTGCCCCACGAACTCAATGATCGCCAGCGCGAAGTACGCGTCGAGACGTGCCTTGCACTGCTCAACAGACACACAAATGAAGGAATTTTGAACCGCATTGTTACCTGCGATGAAAAATGGATTCTGTTTGATAACCGCAAGCGCTCAGCAAGTTGGTTGGATCCTGGTTCAGCACCTAAACAATGCCCTAAACGAAAACTTACCCCTAGAAAAGTGATGGTCACTGTTTGGTGGTCTAGCGCCGGTGTGATTCATCACAGCTTCTTACCAAACGGGGTGAGCATTACTGCAGATGTGTACTGTGAAGAACTGAGCACAATGATGGAGAAGCTGGCGCATCTCCAACCAGCATTGGTCAATCGCTCGTCTCCGCTGCTCCTGCACGACAACGCGCGACCTCATACTGCACAGCAGACGGTCTCCAAGTTGCAAGAACTGGGGTTGGAAGCTCTCCGTCATCCGCCCTACTCACCAGACCTTGCGCCTACAGACTACTACTTTTTCCAGAATTTGGATAACTTCTTGGCGGGAAAAAAATTCAATACCCGAGAGGCAGTACAAAATGCCTTTGAAGAATTTGTTGCCTCCCGTCCAGCTGATTTCTTTAAGAAGGGCATCAATAAACTGCCACTGCGATGGCAAAGATGCATTGATTGCATCGGTGATTACTTCGATTAATACAAATAAAAAAATTCATGAAAAAAATTCGTTTAAATTTTTTCATACAAAACGGCAATTTCATAGGTAAAGACCTATTAATATAGTCTGGGATACTGCAAAATCGCAACACTAAAAATATTTTCTTCGCAATTTAAAGGCTTATTTGTAAATTGCTTAACAGTATCCATAATATTGGTATACGCCAGCACATCCAGCTACCCCAATCTGTCAAATTTCTTTTATAGATTTTCAACTTTATCACAAAAGTATAAGGTTCACTTTCAATTGGGGAAATTTGACAGATTGGGGTAGCTTGATGTGCTGGCGTCTGTACCACCTTCCAAACTATCTAATTTCAGTCTTATGGTAAAGAAATAAAAGAATTACACAAAAATAGTACTGCTGGACAAAGACCAAAGATC
Source organism: Pseudoips prasinana (assembly GCA_951640165.1). Lineage (NCBI taxonomy): Eukaryota > Metazoa > Arthropoda > Insecta > Lepidoptera > Nolidae > Pseudoips > Pseudoips prasinana. The sequence goes on from OX621254.1 coordinate 17,597,248, forward strand.
CCCTCCAATGCCGGTTGCGCTACTTACATCATCTTGTAGGGAGCCTGCAGACGCAAGCTCTCGAGTTCTCTTCGTTGACGCCATTCGAGAACCTTTCAGCGGCAGTCGGTTCTACGCGCTGGGTGTCCTGCCCACTGCCGCTTCAGCTTGGCAATTCTTCGGGATGAGTCGGCAACTTAGTTTTGTCTGCGGATTTCAATATTCTGAGTTTTGTACATTATATCCGTACACTATATCACAGAAAACTGTACAAAGCCGTTGTTAACATTCTGTACCCAAAAGGGTGCCGCTGTCCATCAGTCCGTCGCGTCGGTTCGTTTGTGTGTCAGTGAACTTCTTTTATCATTAACTTTAATACGTACACTCGGCTCCATATCAAGCTATACATTTCCAATATAAACTGACCTGTCATTGTATGGAACTCCTATACAACGCGTGATCAGTTTATACTGGAATTGTATAGCTTGATATGTAGGATGAATAGATATTGTAGATGATATATTGTAGATGATTGGGCATAATCTCTTGACAATAACTTGATACGAGCTAGCTAAATATCGTTTCTGTAATAAAATAAATTTTATAAATGTTTTCATACAAGATGTAGGTACCTAAATATCTATGTTACTAGAAATAATATCTAATGTATACAAATATATTACTACAGGCATGTTCTGACTATTTACAAGCGCTTTTTTAAAGTCTACGTGAATAAAAACCTTTTTTATTTTATTTATTTATTTATTATAAAGGAAACGTGATATTATCAGTGATTTTTGTTCGACCTTAACAAGCGCTGTAAAATTTCGTTGGACGGTATAGAACCCTTCGTCTGCAAGCCCGATTTGGTCGTCAATTCAATCGGTCAATCATTACAGTTGAAAGTAGTCCACTATTGGACAAGCCTTCCCCAAGAATCATCGTGGGGGGATATACCATAATCGCTACGCTTGGCAGATTTTCTTTCGATGGGTTGGCATTCGCAGAAAGATGGTCATAGTACACAGAAGAAAGCTGCTGCCCGTCCTCTGGTAGATATTCCCTCGGGTCGACTTCTACGCCCCCCATGGGATGGGATGGGGTGATGATATTCTGATATTCAACACCGTCACCACACAGCAGAAATTATGAATTATTAATTATAATAATAATATCTTGACATTATTTACACACGGCCATCTGATCCCAAACTAAGCAGAGCTTGGTTTTACTATGGAAACAAGATAACTGATATACTACAAATACTACTTTTCTTTTTGTAAATACATACATACTTATATAAGTAGATAATTACACCCAGACTCAGGACAAACATACATGTTCAGACACACAAATATCTGTCTAGGGTGAGAATCGAACCCACGACCTCCGGCGTGAAAAGCAAGCATTTGCCAACCACGTCAACAGGTCAATTAGCGCCAGATTTTATAAGAATCGAGCGCTAAAACGACTTCACACACAAATTACCAACATTATGCAACATACGGCAATAAATCACGTTAATACTTTGGCTCATACATGTTTTTGTATGACATGATCTTACGTGCCGGGGGGAAAAAACGTTGCGTCAGATCTCAGATACATGTTGTGATTACTTCCATGTTATAAGAAGTTTATAGGATACTAGCTGGTTCCCGCGACTTCTACTCTGTTATTATTTGGTTAATTAAGCAATAATCACTTTAAATAATGACTGTATAAAAAAAAACATAAAACCGACGTCAACTTTTTTGTTTAGACAACCGATTGGATCAAAATTTTATATGGGACTTTTTCTAAGGCATTTCCAATCGATAAAAACTTGAGAGGTGTCAAGGGACACCCGGATGGAACGAAGTTATTTCTTATTATTTATTATGTACAAAAAACCTGTATACACTCAACAAAAATAATCGTCGCGACACCACACTGTACAATGCGAAATAGAAATGAAAATATCTGGCTTGCTTTCTATAAGAGAGAGAGTGAGAGAGAGAGAGACAGACAGACAGAGAAACATGCGCACGCCGCACAGCTGCAAAAAGTGTCGTGACAAGTTTTCGTAAGATTTTTTCCGTCTAGCCCCCTTTCATAACGCGCGATAAGGAACTTCGTTCTAACAACACAGAATTGGAATAAAATAATAATATATACAAAAACTCGATTGCCTCATTGATCTAGCGATAGCGGCGGGCCAAAAAGGGATTTTGGGATTTTTCCGTAAATAAAATTTCTCAGTAACAGCCCGTAGTATGGGAGTTGGCGGTATTACATCCCCGTGCCTCGGGGAGCACGTAAAGCCGTCGGTCCTGTACTTGATCTCTTTCCGGTCGGGTCCCTAGTCGTCCCATCGGATCATGAGAGTGATGGAATAGAAAGTGCCCTTGTGTTTGCTCACACACTTATGCACTATAATATGTCCTGCGCAGTTGGCTAGCCTCCATTGAGAGTGGTCGCCGTGGTCGAAATTCGGCCTGGAGGACATTATTATTATATACAATAAACATACACTTGAATTGAAACCTCTGATATAGGGTTTCCATCTCAAAATTGGGCAACCAGGACAAGACGGGTGTAAACCCGGGATTTTGGACCCCAGAACCCGGACATGACTGAGACACACTACAGGCTGAGTGCGTGACCTTTTTTAGCTATCCGAGCTTTTTCAGCGTCTGCCAGATGCCTTGGAAGTGCTTAAATGTCTCCTGCAAGGGCTTCGGATCATTTGTCCGTTAGTAGGCTACGCTCTTGCAATGCATCCAGTACGTGATTCCTACACTTAAACGCAACTTTGCGCATAGTGTCCGCTTCGCTAATTTGGAGGATTTTCTTATGCGTACAGTCAATTGAAGCACGTGTCGATGGTAAGAATTATATTCTATCTTCCCAAAATTGGGCAACGCTGACCCCTTTGGCTGAAACGTCATACAAATCCTGAAGGGAACAAGATAATAATAATTTTAATTATATACTAATAATATCCTGGGACATTATACACACTCGGCCATCTGATCCTGAACTAAGCAGAGCTTGTACTATGAAAGCCAGATAACTGATATATTACATATACTACTTTTAAATACATACTTAAATAGATAAATACACCCAGTCTCAGGACAAACATACATGATATTAGAACCGTGTTTTGGGATCAATAAGGTTCTTGAAACATAGTTTAGTAAAATATACATATTTTAGTGCTGTAACCGAGTATAATTTGCTAATAACTTGCCAAAAAACTAAAAGCCGAAACTGGTGGTTTAACTAAATTATTCGAGTAAATCGTTAGAAGAGGATTATACAATATCAATTTAGAATCAAAACAGATTATATCTGGATACATAATATTAATTCCTAAACGTATTATAATCGCAGTGGTGAAAGTGACATTCTACTGATTCCGTCGTTTTTATGCGATGTGCGTTGATGTGTGTTGTGGTCCCCTCCCATAAAAAGTGGTCCGAGGCCATCAAGTGACCACAACTACTGTCCGAGGGAAATACGTCCAGTAATTTTTGTCCCTTTTTTGTTAAGGACAAAATTTCCCGCGTTTGGTTTTATGATCCGTCTGGATATCCCGATTTATCGGCCACCACGTGTTTTGCGTTCGGTCCCAGGTCGTGACAACTATTTTTGGGGCGCATTGGATCTGGTAGTAGCATTAAAGCGCGACCGTTGTTATTAACACAAGGTCCGTCATAATAATAATACCTTAATATAGACAGAACCATTGACATGCAGTAAAAATATTAGACTTAAACTAGATAATTAAACTTAAACATAATCTCTTGACAATAACTTGATACGAGCTAGCTAAATATCATTGCTATTATAATATTAGGTCTTTACCTATGAAATTGCCGTTCTGCAGTACTGGCCATTTCAAATCAAAATAATTTTTGTTTGGCTAAGAATTCTAATTTCAAATTAATTTTATTTTAAAAACCTGGATTCTTTTTTCCAAAAGTAGTCATTTCTTTATTGATTAGTGTTACATTTTCATCGCATTTCAATCTTTTTCGTCATCATGGATACGTTAAAAATTCGAGTAATTATGGAATATGAGTACCGTCGTGGCAGCAACGCGGCACAAGCGGCACGCAACATCAACGACGTTTACGGAGCTAACACTACAAACCAACGCACCACCTGTTATTGGTTTGCTCGCTTCCGTTCTGGAAATTTCGACCTGAAAAATGAACCTCGCGGTCGTCCGAAGACTTTGGTCGACAATGACGAATTAAAGGCGGTTGTGGAAGCTGATGATACACAATCTACGGCTGAATTAGCAGCAGCTTTCGACGTTAGCGTCAAAACAATATTGGTCCATTTGCGTCAAATTGGCAAGGTAAAAAAGCTTGACAAATGGGTGCCCCACGAACTCAATGATCGCCAGCGCGAAGTACGCGTCGAGACGTGCCTTGCACTGCTCAACAGACACACAAATGAAGGAATTTTGAACCGCATTGTTACCTGCGATGAAAAATGGATTCTGTTTGATAACCGCAAGCGCTCAGCAAGTTGGTTGGATCCTGGTTCAGCACCTAAACAATGCCCTAAACGAAAACTTACCCCTAGAAAAGTGATGGTCACTGTTTGGTGGTCTAGCGCCGGTGTGATTCATCACAGCTTCTTACCAAACGGGGTGAGCATTACTGCAGATGTGTACTGTGAAGAACTGAGCACAATGATGGAGAAGCTGGCGCATCTCCAACCAGCATTGGTCAATCGCTCGTCTCCGCTGCTCCTGCACGACAACGCGCGACCTCATACTGCACAGCAGACGGTCTCCAAGTTGCAAGAACTGGGGTTGGAAGCTCTCCGTCATCCGCCCTACTCACCAGACCTTGCGCCTACAGACTACTACTTTTTCCAGAATTTGGATAACTTCTTGGCGGGAAAAAAATTCAATACCCGAGAGGCAGTACAAAATGCCTTTGAAGAATTTGTTGCCTCCCGTCCAGCTGATTTCTTTAAGAAGGGCATCAATAAACTGCCACTGCGATGGCAAAGATGCATTGATTGCATGGGTGATTACTTCGATTAATACAAATAAAAAAAATCATGAAAAAAATTCGTTTAAATTTTTTCATACAAAACGGCAATGTCATAGGTAAAGACCTATTATTAATTTTATAAATATTTTCATACAATCAATACAATGTGTACCTAAATATATATATTACTAGAAATAATAATGTATACAACTATATTACTATAAACATGTTCTGACTATTTACAAGCGCTTTTTTAAAGTCTTCGTGAACAAAAACCTTTTTTAATTTATTTTAGGGTTGCCATCACTGTTGAGAACTAATACGGGGCTAGTTACTTACTTAGCGTGTGGGCAGTGGTTACCCTAGTGTCAGAGTTGTTCAAGCCGCCCAAAAGGCCTCTGTCATGGCTTAACGACTGTTTACTAATGACTACAACCGGGACCGACATCTTAACGTGCCCTCCGAAGCACGGAGACGCTCAGAAGTTAAACCACTTTGGTGGTCAGTTACGGACGCCGCGTCGATTGCTTACGGACCAATGAGAGCGTCTAGCTATGATACGGGGCTTATTGAAAATTGTATGCATGTAAATAAATTAATACTTTAATTAACTATCATAATCCTTAGTCAACATCTAATTATAATGGAATGCCACTTTTATTTTATTGTTAATAATGATATAACTGTGAGCTAGTCTTACCAGGCAATCGTATTTTGTATGATAACCTCGATACAGGCATTGCCTAGTGAGGCTATCATTGTACAGACGCCAGCACATCCAGCTACCCCAATCTGTCAAAATTATTTTATAGATTTTCGACATAATCACATAAGCATAAGGTTCAGTTTCAATTGGGGAAATTTGACAGATTGGGGTAGCTTGATGCGCTAGCGTCTGTACATCAATCATGTAAAAAGTGAAGTGCTAGTAAAATTATTATTATTATTAGTGGCAAATAAATAACTGAAAACCAGGGTTTATTTATTATAATAAAAAATCAGTCGAGCGAGCGGTCCACACCGCCCCTCCCACACCTCTTCTCGCAACCGCGCGTCTCGCCTTCGAGTCTTTAGTACGAGTATATTGAAATATTGATGAACGGGACAAGTAACAGTACGGGACCTGGTACTTAAATACGGCGAAAGTCCCGTATATACGGGACGTATGGCAACCCTATTTCTGTAACTCATTTAAAGTTGTTCCGAATAGAGGTGTGATTTCATTTTTGTAAAGTGTTCCGCGATACAAAGATTTATAAATATTAAAAACGGTTTTATAATGATTGGCCGCTCTTCTCTTTAGACGGTTAGGTTGTACAAGGTGTAATATAAATAGTGGGCGTAATCTACTCATTACTAAACATAATTACATATAGTGAACGGATAAAACAATACCAGTTTGTGAAATAATTAAAAGAATTTGTTGGCAATCCATACAAATGCAACAGCTGATCGTTATTCTTGCATGGAAAATCACACTAATATTATAAAGGCGAAAGTTTGTGAGTGTGTATGTTTGTTACTTCTTCTCGGCTAAACGGATTGAGCGATTTTTATAAAATTTGGTATGAGGTTAGCTGACACCCTGGATTAACACATAGGCTATAAATATATATAAATAAATAAAAATATAAATTTTAACGCGGATATAACCGCGGGTTACAGCTAGTTAAATATATTTTTTATACATTTTTCATTTTGATATGTTAAACGTTGTACCTACAGTCGCAAGGGAAATTAGGCTCCTTAAGTTACGTCCACTTTTTACGTTACACCTTGTATTTAAGGTCTTTCTTATATAGTAGAGAAAGCTGAATTTTGTCTACGAAACAGAACAAGTGAAGAAATAACAAAATTCAGATTCAAAAATTAACACTGAAGACGATGGTTATATACCAAGTTGCCGTGCATGTAAAAGCGAATATCTATACATATAATAAAATCGTAGGAAAGTCAAAACTGTACATTGAATTTTTTTTTTAAGGATACTTGGGGCGTGATCTACAATCTATGTCGAAGCCATAAATATAGTTTTTAGAATTTTTGTCTGTTTGTCTGTATGTATGTCCGGGCTAAACTCAAAAAGTACTGCATGGATTTACTTCAAATTTTGCATGAATATTACTAAGAGGTCGGGTCAACATATAGGCTACATATTATCACGCTATCACCTTCGGGGGAGGAGCTGTGATAATTTATAAAGTTTAACGCGAGTGAAACGCGGGGCATAGCTAGTAGAACTATATACCAAACGGAGCGCTGTTCATTCGTACTATACTGTACACACGACATTACTACAAATTGGCAGCAGTTCCGAGGACTCTTACTAAATCGTCATAGACAACTAACTCATGTTATGGGTTACACAGTATTTTATTTAATTTATACACAAACAGTCTTATCCAAACATGTTTACAAAATAAATTTATAGATTGGAGACAAATAGTTTCCTTAATTAACTACATACATGTATAATTAACTAGACGCAGCGTGGGCAGGCCCCCTACAAGATGGACCGATGATCTAGTGCGGGTCGCTGGAAACTGCTGGATGCGAATAGCGCAAGACCGTGGAGATCTTTGGGGGAGGCCTTTGTCCAGCAGTGGACGTCTGTCGGCTGATATGATGATGATCATGATGATAATTTACTAAAGGATATCAACAAACACTTATAATTATAATAATAATGTCCTCCTAGCCGAATTTCGGGCACGGCGGCCAGTCTCAACAGAGATTAGCCATCTGCGCGGGACATATTATAGTGCTCAAGTGTGTGCGCAAACGCAGGAGCACTTTCTTTTCCATCACTCATGATCCGATGGGACGCCTACCGGAAAGAGGTCAGGCACAGGACCGACGGCTTTACGTGCTCTCCGAGGCACGGGGGTATAATACCGCCAGCTACCAGACTTCGGGCTGTTGCTGAGAAATTTTTACCAAAATCACCTTTGGCCCGACCCGGGATTTGAACCCAGGACCTTGTTATCTGCGGGTTAACACGCTACCGCTAGACCAACGAAAGTAGGTATATAACACATTCTGGGTGAGCATATTTTATGAAGTTACTGAGTTTCAAGGTTCGCTTTAAAAGGTGGCTTATCGAGCAATCGTTCTACTCTTAAGACTACTTTTTAAATTTTATGTATTTTATATAATTTTGCGAGATTGCGTACTATTATAATATTGATGAACTATGACAAAAATATTTTACCAATAAATGATTATTGAATAAACGACGCCTGGGGACCCAATTACGTTTTTAATTGATTGCACTAGTTTATTCAATTTAATACGTAGATTGCGGTGATTTAATTTCCTACACTATTTACGTTACATCTTGTACAAATGTATATTTAAAATGAGGACGCATGTGGAATTTATCGCATATTTTAATGACATAGCATAACAATAAAATCTTACAGCCTCACAGCACATCAAAATTAACTCCTATTGTCCATAAGTCCATTAGCACTTTTTAGACCGAAGTTTCTAAAATCATTTTAAGATACTGGCAACATAAAATTTTACCGTTGCCCGCCAATTCCACCATTCCACCCGTATGCGCCTCGTACTCCAGGTCTGAATAAAATAAACAGAACAGTAACAAAAATAATTAAGAAAAAGGTCAATTTGAACAAAATCATTTATTGAGTGCAAAATATAAACTTAATAACAAATATAAAAAGAAAAGACTCTCCTTATCACAAAATGCACTTGTTTTGTTCTCCATTAAGTACTTTAAGATAAAGTCAAATTTAGCATATATTTTAATTAAATGTTTTCGATGGTTTCAAGTATTGCACTCATGTGTAACAGTTTTAGATGTTTCGCTCACAATAGGTATCAACATGAACCCTGTTAGGGCGTAGTAATATAGCTTTGTAATTATTACATAACATTATTATACACACACTTGATAATTAAACTACACAATACTTAATCAAAATGCATCTTAAGTGACTTATGTATTTTTGTGGTCAAGTTCTCTTACACATAATATTACTGAATTAAAATTGTATTTCTAATATAATTAAATTTACATTAGTCGTACTCAAAATATTTTTTATTATTAATTCGTGAGAACGTGCGTTCAAAACATTTTTAAACGTAACATGTATTTTCATCCTCTAAAACTCTTTCAGCATGTACTCGTAGTATGCTTTTTCAGTAAGGAAATGTTTAAGCTTTGCTTTGAATTGGGGAACGTTATTTGGTCCTTCATAGATGGTTAAAGATGTTCAGAAAAAGATAAAATATAATAAGGCACATAAAATATGAAATATCGATCCCTTTAAGTGGGAAGCATTGGCAGCACTAAGACTGGAATCCGGCGCGGTCCTGTCCTCTTGACAAGCCCGCGCCAGACAAGGCAAGCCGTGTCGTTATGCTGCCAATCCTTACGCAGTTAATACCTGTTTTGAGGAACAGCGAAAACCTGAGGTCAATACAAAACGCGATGAGCTGGAAGCCGTGACTATCAATACAATTATGTTGATGGGAAATCATTCGCAAGACAGTTTACTAATACTAGGTGGCGCAAAAGTACTGGCACTAAAGAAAATACTTTTTTTTTTTTTATATGACATTTTCTGTCATTCTGTTGTTGAAAATTGTGTAGTGAACAAATGTAAAATACACTGAAAATAAACATGGACCGTTTTACTCCCCAAGAACGTGGAATAATTGTGTCAATGTTCTTACGGAATAATTCATCAGTGATAAGAACACAACGTGAATTTCGTCGACGATTTCCCCACCGTCCGGCACCGATTGGTCGCACAATTCGACGCTTTGCCACACGCCTTGAAGCAACTGGCTCAACATTGGATAGACCTAAGTCTGGGAGACCAAGAACAGGCCGTTCAGCTGAAAATATCGATGCTGTGCGCGAAGATGTGGAAGAGTGTCCAGAAACATCAACGAGGCGACGTGCCACGCAATTGGGCATTTCCAGACGGACCCTGCAGCGTATTTTGGTGAAAGACTTAAAGATGTTCCCGTATAAAACTCAAATGACTCATCAGCTGCTGCCTGCTGACCACCGAGCTCGTCTAGATTACTGCCAGCGCGTCATAAACCTCAACCTTGAAGAGGATGATTTTCCTTCAAAATTGGTTATGAGTGACGAAGCGCATTTCCATCTCTCAGGGCATGTCAATAAGCAGAATACTCGGTTCTGGGGCACTGATAATCCGCGCATTATTCAAGAAACACCTCTACACCCACTAAAAGTTACTGTATGGTGTGGCATCTGTGTTGACAGAGTGATCGGACCCTATTTTTTCGAAGACGCTGGAGGCAATGCGATTACTGTCACTGGAGAACGCTACAGAACCATGTTACGTGAGTTTTTGATACCCAGTTTGGACGAATTGGGGCTGGAGCACATCTGGTTTCAACAAGACGGCGCTACGGCACACACAGCGCGCGACACTATGGACTTAGTGAGGGACGCTTTTCCAGGCCGAGTTATCTCTCGTTTTGGCGATTTGCCTTGGCCTGCAAGATCACCCGATCTGACCAGTCCAGACTTCTTTCTTTGGGGTTTTTTGAAATCTCGGGTGTATGTGAACAAGCCACAGACTCTCGCAGCTCTAAAAGAAAACATTCGTCAAGAAATAACGAACATATCGCAGGAAGTGTTACGGCAAGTTATGCAAAATGTCATAAATAGGGCTCAAATGTGTATCAACTCTGGAGGTCACCATTTAAAAGACATCATCTTTAAATCCTAATGGTACGAAATTTAATGGCACAAATATACATTTAAAAAAATCTAAATCTAGTTTTCTAATTTAGAAAAAATGTTATAGCTGAACCAAATAGGGTCTTTACTTTTGCGCCACCCGTTATGATTGGCTATGGCAGCCATCTTCGGACGCAGCAACGCTGTACCGACTAGAAGTTGAAATGGCTGATAATTCGGTCAGACTATACTTTTTGCGTTGTAGCATGGTGCGGGTGACAGTTGCTTATTTGACGTTGAAATCTATAAGTACCACATTACTAGGAATGTGTAATACATTTTTATTGCTAACGATACTCGCAGCATAAATCTAATAATGTCGTAAATAAAATAAAAAGTGACATTATGTCTGATTGGGATCGTGACATCCATATTGACATAGTAATAGAGTCATCATTAATAATATCCGTCACAGATTCTGATGATGAATTAAGTGATAATTCAGAGTCAGGATCTGATACGAGTTCAGACTAATTAAATGCATTTTTTACCTTACCCTAATGTTCTGTTGTATAATTATAGGCAATATTCCATTTTAACAATAAAAATTTACCTATGTACAAAATAAGTTTTTTATTATATAAAAATATCGACCCAATATCTACCCATCGTAGCAGTCTATCCCATCACTAAATACGTCTATGACGTTACGTTATACGCATAACGCTTTGCTTGTTTGCTGTCTGACGGCATAGAATATCGCCTTTCCATCTCATCCCGTGGGGGGCATAGAAGTCGTCCCGAGGGAATATCTATCGGACATAGCAGCGTCTCTGTCCACTATGACCATCATACTGCGATCTCCAACCCGTCTGCCAAGCGATTATGGCATATCCCTCCAAATGATGGACACAACTCCATTGTGGTAATCTTTTGGGCAGGCCTTTGTCCAGCTGTAGACGTCATTCAGCGGACATGATGAAAATTAATCATGTTTTAAAGAAGGTAAACCGAGGTTATCTAAATACTAGCGGAAATCACTAAGAGCCGATTTCACCGTTACCATTAAACGCGATCAATGGGCGCTAAACTCGGTTCCGCTTCCTGTAACTGAGTTTAGCGTCTATTGATCGCGTTTAATTTTAACGGTGAAATCGGCACTAAATTGACTGTAGTCAGGCTCTTAAAAGCTAAAAGCAGGCACTTAAAGGCTATAAACACACAGACATACACTTGTAAGTTATAACACTAACAATAATTACAGTTTTGAAAAACATAGAACTGACTTCAGCGCCTGGTTTAGTGGTTAGTGACCAGTAAGCCAGAACTCGTGGGTTCGACCACCACCCAGGACACATCTTTGTGCGATGAACATGATTATTTGTTCGGTGTCTACTCTGGTTGCTCTGCCTAGGTTTTGGATCACATAGCAGTGTATTGATTCATCAAAGTAATGAATTTGTATTTTGTTTTAGAGGCAAGTAGAGTTCTTTCGCAAGACTCTGAAACCGTCGCAGTTATTCCGCTTGACGTACTAATAACGGCACCGCATTCCATGGACGTTCGATATATAAAAGCAAGAAACGTACGAATTAATGTCTCAGGTTGTTATTTTGCCGTAATATAAACACGTATAAGTTGACGTAAACCACAAAGTCACCTCGAAATCGTATAGCAACCCTGACTTTTGACACAACAGTACTGTTGAAATTGAATTATATACAACTAATTATTCAGCAATGTGTGTAATTGGGCAGAGAACAGCAAAAACCATTGAATACAATTCTATGCTTGTTGTTATGATTAATGTTTAAGGCTATTGATGAATAGGCGTGAAGAGATGAAGGCGTTTTGGGGTCAGTTAGTTTTAGATTAATACGGCGTTTGACGCCTTGCTTGTTTCAATTAAAAAACGTGGAAGGCGATCAAAAACAGATGTGGCTTCCTTACACTTAAGGCTTTTATATTGGTTATGAAAATAAAAGGAGTTTTTCAAACCGAGCTAGCATGGCGACGAAGACTCGTGTTAACAAACCCCGAAGGCATGCAGTCATATACTTAGCCATATAGTTAGTAGTTTTCAGGTCAGTCCAGGGACTGTTGACCTAAAACTATGGTTTCATCAAGGGATGATTGTGAAAAAATAAAACTCCTAAAACGGTCATTTATGCCACAAAAAACGTATATTTCGACACTCTTGAGGGAATCTAAATTTATAGGTTATTTAGCCGTTGACCTAGAACTATGAAATTTGGCAAGTCATACCGTCTAATACTACAATTATAGGAAAATATCTCAATTCATTTTTAATTCAATCAGAAATATATATTATATATAAATAGGTATGTAGGTAATCAAACTCAAACTCAAATATTTTATTGGCTTAAATATGGGTTTTATAAAAGATCTTTAAAATAATGCAGGGTACGCTCCATATTAGCCTTTCAGCGTGAAAGTATTGACAATTATTGTATGTATTCAATCACTAATCAAATTTAATTATTTATTCAATTTGTGCATTTTATTAATATACTTATACAATTACATATTATTGATTAGTTTACATTTTATATTACATTCTTATAGATTTTACTTAATAATGTAATTTTACTCGATTGATTCCTGAAATATTTAAAATTTGTACGTAACCATGAGTGCCTGCGTCCGACTCCCACTTGTCCGCTTTTTTTAATTTAATAGACAACCTTAGACTCCGTTATTTAAAAGTCCTGTACTTTGAATGGCGTAACGAATCCTGATGAATATAGCTTAAAGTAATCTCCATTAAAATAACTATTAAATGCAATAAACAGCGTAGAAATCTTTTTATCTGTTTTTGCCATAGACAACATTCTACATAACCTTCAAACGTAGAATTTAATCACTATTAAATATTAAACCCTTTTCAAATCTCCTAAAATACGCAGCTCCTATTATAAGATTTGATTTTTACTGTGTGGTAACGGCATAAATATCATCACCCCATCTCATTCCGTGGGGGCGTAGAAATCGTCCAGCAGCATTTTTCTGTGAACTATGACCATCAAACTGCGATCGGCAACCCATCTGAGAAGCACGGTGATTATGGCATATTCCGCCATTCTTTGGGGAGGCTTTTGGAGGCGTCCAGCAGTGGACGTACTTTGGCTGACATGGTGATGATGATGATAAATTTGAAAATAATCTTCTGTGATTAAATTATTCGTTTTCTATCATCAAGCCTTAACCATATCCTACTAATACTATAAATGCGAAAGTTTGTGATGATTAATACTCTCTAGATGTATGGATGTTTGTTACTCTTTCACGCAAATATAAATGGATTTGGATGAAATTTTGTAGTAATATCACACTAATAGTATAAAGGCGAAAGTTGGTGAGTGTGTGACTGTGTATGTTTGTTACTTCTTCACATCTAAACGGCTGGAGCGATTTTAATAAAAAATGGTATGAAGTTAGCTGATACCCTGGATTAACACATAGGCTATAATTTATATAAGTTTAACGCGGGTAAAACCGCTAATGACTGCATCACGGAGACGGTGCTACAGGGGATGGAACTTTTCATCCCTTGTGGCTGTGTGTGTGTGTGGGATAAGGCCCGGAAAAATCAAGATCCGGAAGTCAAGGTGGAGAAGCGGAAGTTCAATGCCGCTTCTAGGTCCTACAAGAGAGTTATTGCCAAGGCCAAGGCAGAACATGTTGCCAGAGTTGGCGAGCTACTAGGTAAGTATCCCTCCGGGAGTCGCGCTTTCTGGGCGCTCGCCAAAGCTGCTCAACGCAACTTCTGCCAGTCCAATCTCCCACCACTGCACAAGCAAGATGGCAGTCTGGCCCATAGTGCTAAGGAGAAGGCAGATCTTCTTTGCCAAACTTTTGCCTCAAACTCGACTTTGGACGATGCGGGTGCCATACCTCCTTCCATCGCACGGTGTGATTGCTCTCTGCCCGAAATCCGCATAACGCAACGTGCGGTTAGGCGGGAGCTTAAGCTCCTAGACGTCCATAAGTCGAGCGGACCGGACGGCATCCCTTCAGTGGTGCTAAAGACGTGCGCCCCTGAGTTGACCCCGGTTTTAACGCGCCTTTACCGTCTCTCTTACAGCGCTAAAAGGGTTCCATCTTCGTGGAAGGTAGCCAACGTCCACCCTATTCCCAAAAAGGGTGACCGGTCGGACCCTACGAACTACAGGCCTATAGCGGTAACATCCTGGCTATCCAAGGTCATGGAGAGAGTCATCAACTCTAAGCTCCTACAATACCTAGAGAAACACCAGCTGATAAGCGATCGTCAGTATGGCTTCCGTCACGGTCGTTCAGCTGGTGATCTTCTAGTGTATTTTACACATCGTTGGGCACAAACCTTGGAAAGCAAGGGTGAGGCTCTGGCCTGTAGTCTTGACATCGCCAAGGCATTCGATAGGGTCTGGCATAAGGCTCTTCTATCGAAGCTACCATCATATGGAATCCCCGAGGGACTCTGCAGTTGGATCACCAGCTTTTTGGACGGTCGGAGCATTAAAGTCGTAGCAGACGGTTCTTGCTCCGACACCAAAACCATTAACGCTGGCGTACCACAAGGCTCGGTGCTCTCCCCTACGCTATTCATTCTGCATATCAATGACATGTTATCTATAGAAAACATGCATTGCTATGCGGATGACAGCACGGGTGATGCGCAGTATAGCGGCCACCAGAATGTCTCTCGCAGCTCGGTACAAGAGAAACGGTTGCAACTTGTGTCTGAAGTCGAGGGTTCTCTCGGGCGGGCCTATGAATGGGGTGTAGAGAACCTAGTCCAGTTTAACCCCAATAAGACACAAGTGTGCGCGTTCACTGCTAAGAAGGACCCATTTGTCGTAGCGCCCCGATTCCAAGGGGTTGATCTCCGTGTATCCGAGAGTATTGGGATCCTCGGAATCGAAATTTCGAGCACCTGCCAATTTAGGGGTCATTTGGAGGACAAAGCCAAACTGGCAAGTAAGAAGTTGGGCGTCCTGAATAGAGCTAGGCGGTACTTCACTCCAAGACAGCGGCTTGCGCTATATAAAGCACAAGTCCGCCCGCACATGGAGTATTGCTCACATATCTGGGCAGGAGCCCCTAAATACCAGCTCGACCCACTTGACTCCCTCCAAAGGCGTGCTATTAGAATCGTTGGGGATTCCAATCTTACGGACAGATTGGAGTCGCTAGAGCAGCGGAGAGACTTCGGATCTCTCTGCGTGTTCTACCGTCTCTTTCACGGGGAATGCTCTGAGGAACTGTTTGAGCTGGTGCCACCGTCCCCTTTTTATCATCGGACCACGCGCACTCGCAGTAAGGTTCATCCGTATCACCTGGAAGCGATCTCGTCAAGCACGATTCGCTTTCAGCGTTCATACATCCCACGTACGTGCCGGCTCTGGAATGAATTACCTGCTGCGGTGTTTCCCCAGCGCTACGACATGTCCTTCTTCAAACGAGGTTTAAAAAGAGTACTAATATCACGGTAGGCAGCGGTTTGCTGTGCCCCCTGGCACTGCGAATGTCCATGAGCAGCGGTTACCACTTACCATCAGGTGGGCCGCTAGCTCGTCTGCTCACTAAGGCAATAAAAAAAAAAAAAAAAAAAAAAGCTTATATATCCGAATAAAACATAGGCCAGACACAGCTGGTTTTCTATAAGTGCTAACGGCATCGCAATACTTAGAAATATTACTCTCAAGCAAGCGATTTATGTGGAATAATTAATCTCCGCATAATCGTTTTTGCAAGATTAATATAAATTTTAATTGTATCCAATGTCAATAATTGTGTCGATTAAAAGATAATCATGTATTTTTGTGATATTTTTATTGATTTAGGTAAGCAAGAGTAAATCGACGGGCCGGTTGGCGTGGTTGGTAAATGCTTGCCTTTCACGCCGCAGGTCGTGGGTTCATTTCCCACTCAGTACAGATATTTCTGTGCATGAACATGGTAGTTTTTCCTGAGTCTGGGTGTAATTATCTATATAAGAATGTATTTACAAAAGAAAAGTAATATAGGTACCTATGTATCAGTTATCTGATTTCCATAGTAAATAAGTAAGTAGAATAATGTTCCAGGATATTATTATTATTATATTTCCGTTTAGTTGAGGTGACGTCACTTAAGTACATATATAATGTTGTTATATATCGTCTGGTACCCATAGTACAAGCTTAGCTTAGTTTGGGGCTAGGATGATCTGTGTGACATTGTCCCTAGATATTATTATTATTATATTACCTGCACTTCAATAATTTAGTACGAATAGCACTCGTGCGCAGTGTTTAAGACCTTGTACTGATACTTATTTGTGTTTTGTGTCCGGCAAATATATGTTTATATAGTACCCCGCGATACACGTAATTATTTCCTTAGTGCGGGCGGTCTTTTACGAAAATAATATAAAAAGAAACGTCCTTCAGAAAACAACGAAAGCATTTGATTATGAATAAAAAAAAATTCAAGGGTTTTTGTACACGTACATTAATGCCCGGTTCCTTTATTTTACGATCCGTCATTGGACCAACGTTACCATCCGTAATTCAGCTACCGATACCGATGCAAAACTAGTGTTCCACAATGCCCTACCTGCGACGAACATCCGTAGTTTAAACCACCTACGACTCGTTCGGCGATGAACCTCTCGCTCCTCTTCACGATTAGTTATAACAAAACGTCGTACGTCAATTATGCAACTAAAATCATTTATTATTCTGTAATATTATGTGAGTAATAGTACAAATTACTGTACTTATAGTTACAGTAATAATTTAATTTGCGTTTTAGGTTTAAAATATTTATAAATCATTAGTATTGAAAATTTGATGTTACGAGTGCATGGTGTGAACAAAACGCTTAATAGAAAAGCGCATGGCGCATGCGTCTGTCGTCTGACGTCTGTCCAGGAGTATTTCATGGTTTCTAAATAAGTTTTTAAATTGAGTATTTAATCTAAGGTTTGTGGTTATGAAATCTTAGAAGATAGAAAAATAATCAACCCTTTCTAACGGAAAACAAAGCCATGAATTCTCTATCAGTTTCAGAGCTAGACATTACGGAAATCTCCTCAAACACTATGTTAACTACCAAAATAAAATACAAACGACTGGTAAACCGACCGAATTCGACTAGTAATCAAAGCAGTAACGCCTCGTTATTTTGACAGTTCCGTGACAGTAGAAAATATTTATAGGAACACTTTCGAACGCATCTCCATACAATAAGCTTACTAACGTCCTCCCATCCGTTAGTAACCAGACGTTGGTTATTTGGATAACGACTAGTATTTTTTAGGAACGGTTTTGCGTTACGGCTGGTAGAAATTCTAACTATTCGTAGTAGAAACGATTCGTTTTTGGAATATAGGAACCGGGCGTAAAAAAGCCCTTATAAATAGTCATAATACGTTATTAGTAATATTGTATACATAGATCTGCTGATGGTATCAATTCATTTATGCCCGGTTCCTTTATTTTACGATCCGTCATTGGACCAACGTTACCATCCGTAATTCAGCTACCGATACCGATGCAAAACTAGTGTTCCACAATGCCCTACCTGCGACGAACATCCGTAGTTTAAACCACCTAAGACTCGTTCCCCGATGAACCTCTCGCTCCTCTTCACGATTAGTTATAACAAAACGTCGTACGTCAATTATGCGACTAAAATCATTTATTATTCTGTAATATTATGTGAGTAATAGTACAAATTACTGTACTTATAGTTACAGTAATAATTTAATTTGCGTTTTAGGTTTAAAATATTTATAAATCATTAGTATTGAAAATTTGATGTTACGAGTGCATGGTGTGAACAAAACGCGTAACAGGAAAGCGCATGGCGCATGCGTCTGTCGTCTGACGTCTGTCCAAGAGTATTTCATGGTTTCTAAATAAGTTTTTAAATTGAGTATTTAATCTAAGGTTTGTGGTTATGAAATCTTAGAAGATAGAAAAATAATCAACCCTTTCTAACGGAAAACAAAGCCATGAATTCTCTATCAGTTTCAGAGGTAGACATCACGGAAATCTCCTCAAACACTATGTTAACTACCAAAATAAAATACAAACGACTGGTAAACCGACCGAATTCGACTAGTAATCAAAGCAGTAACGCCTCGTTATTTTGACAGTTCCGTGACAGTAGAAAATATTTATAGGAACACTTTCGAACGCATCTCCATACAATAAGCTTACTAACGTCCTCCCATCCGTTAGTAACCAGACGTCGGTTATTTGGATAACGACTAGTATTTTATAGGAACGGTTTTGCGTTACGCCTGGTAGAAATTCTAACTATTCGTAGTAGAAACGATTCGTTTTTGGAATATAGGAACCGGGCGTTAGAAATTACATTATTGGCCTTCTTATTTACACTCATTACAATTAAATATTTACATATTTAAGATATATTAGATATAACTATATAAGTAAAAATTAATAACTACATTAAACCGACATAAATATAAAATAAACTAAATCTAAAAAGCGTCAAAAAATCCTCATACAATTACATTTACTTTATTTAAGTCAGTGTTTTTCAACCTTTTTCATCACGCGACCCCCCTCCCCATACCCAGTTTTACCTGTTTTTGTTTTTCATGTTTCTTTTATTTTGTGACACATATCTAAAATTTTTATACATTTTCATAGGGTTCGGATAAATACATCATTAAAATTTGTGAAGAATTGGAATAGAAAGCACTTCACCAAAATTTACTTCATTATTCAGAGGTTAGGTGGTTGTCAAGAGACAAAGTACTAGCCAGAGTTTTGGAACTTCGCGCTAAACTGTTAATGTATTTGTAGCAGGTCTAATAATAATACTCCAAATTCGTTTGCGACCCTATGACTGGCTTTCTCAACTTTTTGCAACTTCCCCATAGAAGATAGGGGGGCTACCGCCTAATTCACCGGTCTTCGTGATCGTGATCGGCGATCCAATAGATGAAGGTTAAAATTTCCTATATCATAACGTTCAATCGGCTTCAACGTTGAACATCGATTCCTGCGGCTCTACCGGCTAAGTCGCCGAACGTCGATTTCTTAAATGGCGTTCAAATAAATAAAGGTTAAAAATGACTTAATCAATCGTTAAATCGGCTTCAACGTTGACAATCGATTCCGAAACATTTATGACGTCACATGTGCTCATAGAAGCCGATTTAACGATTGATTAAGTCATTATTAACCTTTATTTATTTGAACGCCATTTAAGAAATCGATGTTCGGCCACTTAGCCGGTAGAGCGTCAGATCATATTTCCATGGTCGCTCGCACTATTCCAGTAATGACTAGCAACTAGATTCATGTTTACAAGATAATAAGTACTTACATATACCTTGTTCTTAAATATTCCCATGAGCAACAATAACAAATAACTATGTACGACTATGTTTGTCTGTGGTTATTCTTAGAAATAAGACCGCTTTACTATATACTCCATAGAGTGAGCGCCGCCATATTCTATGGCACCAATATGTATATTCATTTGGGTTTGATTTTTATATAATCTGGTTTTACTTAAAACTGGTCTTGTAATAAAAACCTTATTTAAAAAAACTTACCAGAGGTCTTTAACGCCTTAAATGGGACTTGTGTTGGATGGAGAGGGATCGTTCGAGTATTACGTAACGAATTTGGGGAGGGGGGTCTTTAGAGGTGTTACGGCGGCTGAAGTGGGGTTTTGAACTATGCGTTAGGTAACATTGTGTTTTTTGACCCTTCAGAACGTTCGCGTTGAGATTTTCAAACGCGCATTTTTGCAAATGCTTTCTTCATTCACACACATTTTTACACTTTTTTTACTTCTCCTCCATATTATATAGTTACGTTTGTGCCCTTACAATTTAATGCCATTTGCACATGAAAATCGCCCTAACTACCTACGTAATAAAGGCGCTGTGAAAGTCACTTGACTGACTTAGCGTCAACTGTCCACAGCTCAATCAAAATATTGTAAATATTGAGTCACCAATATAAATTCCTCTAAATAGCTGTTACATAGCTAAGTAATCTCATTGCGACAATAAAACCGGTAGATACCAGATATAACCGGTTCTAAGTCAAGATTTTATTGAATGGCTAATTAATTATGTGAAGCATATCATCGTATTTATTATTATTTTTTATTTACTTATCTGTTCTTGAAGTCTATAAATTAGGTTTTCATTAGCTAAATGTCCTTATTCAACTTATTCTTATATAGCTGTTAGCATAATCACGCATTGTTTTCCCGTTTAGACGTGTGCTTTGATAGGAAAAACTAATCCAAAATATTTTTTTCCAGTTCCGTTCTATACATTGAGCACCAGCCCCTCTCGCGGAAATTATTAAAAACTAACTCACACCACAAGCTTTTTTAACGTAACGAATAACAAAATTGACGCCTGAAAGCAGAATGCGATAAGCCCTAATGGATGTTTGGTTAATAAACAAAAAGTAATGAGAGAGAGTGATTGTTACAGTTTTGAAGGCGATTACGATTACATGAGGTTGTAATTACTTACACAGCTCGCATGGGATCACCGTGATCCTCGCCGCCGAGGATCCTACCCTAGCTAACCTGCGGTTTTCTCTAGCTAGGTAGGACCTAGGTGGACAGGTAACAATAAAAATAATTTGATCCCTATAGATCATGTCAAGTCAGATTATTGCGTACGTGTCGACCTGTTTGTCCGTTTACATTACTATTAATAACAATTAACATTCCAATGCACTATTAAAATAATCTGCTCAAACGAGTTACGGCCTCCACGATTTGTGTCAAATTATACCTACCGCCTATTAAATCAATGGGATTCATTTTATCTGTCATTAGAGCTATTATAATTGATTAAAAGATTAAGCTAAGCATGTCTTAAATTGTGTTACTTAACGTCTGTGATCTACAGAATGACAAGCTATTATTTAATTTATTGTACATAAGATATACGAACCTCTCTCGAGATTGAAGAGGGACGTCTTCGCGTCTGAACTGGTCCGAATGATGCAATCAAACCAAAACATTTTCTTCAAGCCATTTAAGATCATATTACCTATGTTGGACGTTTGAAATTTTAATCACAATACTAAGTAAAACAAAACAGTGGGTAGAAACAAGGAAATTAACTTATTTTAATGCATTTAGCGGCCTTATCGCTACTAGCAATCTCTTCCAGGCAACCGTTTTGCAGTGGATGGACCAGATTTGAAAAGAATCTGATGAAGGTGGCTAGGTAGGGTGTACTAATCGCAATGTAAATAAAATCAAAATTAATCTAATATTACGTACATACATATACGTAATAAGGTACATATAAACAGATATGGAGCACTACCAACTAGGCTACGGTGACCGTAGCCTAGTTGGTAGTGCTCCTACGAAGCTGGTGGTCCTGGGTTCGATTCCCGGTAAGTGCAAATATTTGTGTGATGAGCACGAATATTTGTTTCTGAGTCATGGATGTTTTCTATGTTTATAAGTATTTATCTATCTAAATAAGTATGTAAATCGTCGCCTGGTACCCATAGTACAAGCTTTGCTTAGTTTGGGGCTAGGATGATCTGTGTGACACTGTCCCGAGATTATTATTATTATTATATGACTATACATATACATAGATATAAATATGGGTGCAAAGATATAAGTGTAAGGATATTTTTTAAAAACGGAAGGCAGTAGATATATTGCCGAGTAGATAGTGTGAAACAATGTTGTTTAATCAAATTGTATGATTGAGCAGGCCTGATCCCTATTGGCAGTGCATTCCATAAGCGTACACCTTGTATTCTGAAGGATTTGTCAGTAAAATTAGTGAATGCACTGGCATTTTGAATCGTAATCGTAAGATTTCTTAAGACCCGCGAAGTAGTAGTTCTAAGCCTGGATATGCTGTGTGTCCGTTAATTATATGTTTGTATGGTACTGCCTCGACACAGAGATTAATTTCCCTTGTGACGGCGTTGTCTTCTTAAATAAATAAAAACATTAATCATCACCATATCAGCCGAAAGACGCCCACTGCTGGAGAAAGGCGTCCTAAAACATTAATCTATACATATCATAAAATCGTAGGAAAGTCAAAACTGTACGTTGAATATTTTTTTTAAAGTATACAAGGGGCGTAATCTACAATCGATATCGAAGCCAAAACATATCGTTTTTAGAATTTTTGTCAGTTTGTCTGTTTGTCTGTATGTATGTCCGGGCTAAACTCAAAAAGTACTGCCTGGATTTACTTCAAATTTTGCATGAATATTACTAAGAGGTCGGGTCAACATATAGGCTACATATTTAACGCGGTTGAAACCGCGGGGCACAGCTAGTATACATTAACATTGAAAAACATACACACAAAGTATGGGACAGCGTCTTTGGTACTTCTTCTGAGTAAAAACATGTAAAGTCAAAACTTGTTTTAAATATTCATCTCACAAGATGACCGAAGCTTTTATAAAAGTGACAAATAATTTTATAGCACTTTAAACATGCAAAGTATGCAAAGATCGTGACAAATGGAAATCCGTTGTCTCTGCCTACCCCTATGGGAAACAGGCGTGAGTCTATGTATGTATGTATGTACGTTAAACATCTAAATGGTTACGTGCTGAAGTCTGGACCTTCATTTAATGAACATAAGGGCTATATTATATTATGGGCTATATGACATTGCTTTATGAATGATATGCATGCACTGTAAGATATTTTTTTTTTATTCTTTATTTTTTTAAAGGGGATTTATCACTTAGTGATAATGTCACCCCCATACCATCTACATTAAACAACTTAAAACTAAACAAAGTGTAATGAACATATATTATTATAATCATGATCATATAGGTACCAGAACGAATAGGGACAAAATCCCTATTCGTTCTGATACCTAACCAATAGCAGCCGACACAACATACTAGCCTCCTTCGACAAAGGGGACGCCAGAATGCTGTTACATGTCCCCACTTCAAATCCTACACTCAGCAAATACTGTCTTTCATGAGCATTCCGGCCACATTCCATCAACACATGATAAACATCCTCAATTACCCCACAAACTTCGCAGTTTGGCGAGAAACTTGTACCCATTAAATATTTAAATTTATTAGATGGGATGTGGCCTGAACTTTAGGATATAATATTGACCATACTTGAACAAAAAAATCGGGATAGCAAGGTAAAAAGTTATTAATAATATATATAATAATATAATGTCCTCCTAGCCGAATGTCGGCCACGGCGGCCAGTCTCAAGAGAGATTTAGATATTTGAATTTAGATTAGCCATCGGCGCGGGACATATTATAGTGCATAAGTGTGTGCGCAGACATAGGAGCACTTTCTATTCCATCATTCTCATGATCCGATGGGACGCCTAGCGACACTGCCGGAAAGAGGTCAGGCACAAAACCGACGGCTTTACGGGGGTATAATACCGCCAACTTCCAGACTTCGAGCTGATTCTGAGAAATTTTTATTTTTACAGAAAAGTCCCAAAGTCACCTTTGTCCCGACCCGGGATTTGAACCCAGGACCTCGTTCTTTGCGGGTGAACACGCTACCGCTAGACCAACGAAGCATACATATATATATATATATATATATATATATATATATATATATATATATATATATATGTATGTATATATATATATATTATATATAATATATTTCTTATACTATTATACTAGCCTATTATAGTATCCCACTGCTAAGCAAAGGCCTCCCCCTTGGTTTTCCATATTCCCCTGAGTATTGAAATTTGCAGGCCAGTCGTTACGAAACGAGTTCAGGTCATCACACCATCTCTCCGTTTGGACCTACAACATCGACGTCGGCCATTTTGAGGAACCCAATTGGTTGTGATCTGCGCCCATCTGTATGGGTGCATACATGAAGCATGTCCAGCGCAGTCCCACTTCAGTCTGGCAGTATTTTTGCTAACATCAGATATTCGAGTTTTGGAGCGCAGTGTTGTGTTTCGGACTCTGTTCGTGCGATTCACACCTAAAATGCTGCGCTCCATAGCTCTTTGGCAAATCTTCAAATTGGGTTTCTAATTCTCAGTCAGGGATCACGTTTGAGCCCCGTAGGTTAGGATGGGCAATATACACATGGTGAACAAGTTTACGCTTAAGTGGCAGAGGAAGGTTACCTTTCAGTTGCTCTTTCATGGACCAGAAGCTCCTCCATGCATTGTCTATGCCCCTTTCGACTTCTTTATCCTGTCGGTTTTTGAAGGAGACTGTTTGACCCCAGTATAATAATAATTATAACCAGAATAAAGATGGCGCAGTCGGCGGTACCTGTATTTAATTTAGTACCTATACTCTATAGTGTTACCTATCAGCTGTGAAAGACTCAATTACAAACAAATATGTGTAAAATTTTAACAATATTTATCCTTAAGTTAATTGATCCTAAAACACGATTCTACTTTTTGCGTCGATAGAATAATATGATATCCCAATGTCACCTCTAAAAATGGTTAAAATATAAGAATATAGAATAATGATTAAAAACGATTGAAAAAAAATTACTTCAACTTAGAGACAACTGATTTAAACATTATTTATATTTGAGAATTAAATCGTATAAAAAAGAATTATCAAATTCCGTAAATAAAATGAAACGCTTTCGTGCTACGTTAAACTGCCGGTTGTGGTCGTTAGACAACAGTCGTTAAGCCATGTAAGAGGCCTACTGGACGGCTTGAATTATTCTCAAACTTACCCTAATGTCACTATTCTTGACAGCCCATACCATAAACAAAATTAAAAAGTAAAAAAGGCACAGGCGTTCATTGCGTCGTGCATTTACGGACAGATCCGATAAGTAAAAGTTAAAAAACTCGAGACACACGGAAATGCATTCGCTGTTCTCACAATGTTAAAGACAGGTAGAGGGAACCAGTTCCTAACTGTAACACACGGGTTCGATGCCCGGGTGCGTACCTCAGTCGCATCGCCAAAAACAGGCCAATTAGCGACTATTGGGTTTTTTAAAAAGGTTGTGGTATTGGCGGGATCTCGTGGTCGGTGTTGCCAATTTAAATTGTCTTGTTTTTATTTTAAATCTGATACAAAGCCTTAGCGGTAAAGTTCGATAAAAAGTGGCTGGATAGCATATAGATACTGATGCTTCAATTATATATTTACTGCCTCTGTTATTCTAGCGGCGCTTTGAGCCGGAGATAATGAGGTATTGGGTTCAAATCATGTAGTCACCTCGATATCACCTCGGTGCCTCCCACGTGTTTCGAGTTTCAGTCAGGACAACTATTTGTGTGACCCGTAAATTGTTGCCCTGAGTCTGGCTGTGCTATGTGTCCGTGAATTGCATCTTTGTTAGCCCCGGAGATACAGGGATTTAATTCTAATTGAACAAACACACCTAGTAGGAAGAAGAAGAGGTACAGACAACAGCACATTAAGCTACCCCAATCTGTCAAATTTCCCCGATTGAAAGTGAACCTTATGCTTTTGTGATAAAGTTGAAAATCTATAAAAGAAATTTGACAGATTGGAGTAGCTGGATGTGCTGGCGTCTGTACCTTTGTAAAGCTATATTATTATTATATTTTATCGGCAATCATGTAAATCTAAGACCGAAATGAGACCAACAAAAAAAAACCGTAAATATCACTTCCGAATACAAAACAACAACAAA
Organism: Pseudoips prasinana; assembly: GCA_951640165.1. Lineage (NCBI taxonomy): Eukaryota > Metazoa > Arthropoda > Insecta > Lepidoptera > Nolidae > Pseudoips > Pseudoips prasinana. Next base: position 17,623,566 of record OX621254.1, read on the forward strand.
ACAATTACCCAAAATTTAATAAAGGACCACCAATTCTGATTATGATTAAATCGCCGATGTGACTTCGTTTGTCCGTCTGCCAGCGGGCTACATCACATGAACCGTTATAACAACAAACAATGAAAATAAACCAAAATTTCGAATAAAAATTATCTATCAATAGCACGGAACCCTTCGCGTGGAGTCCGACTAGCACTTTACCCGTTTTATTAATTATACAGGATAAAATTGTCATTTTATAATTCCATTGAGAAAAGTTGTGGTTAACTAATCAATTCGTTCAATATCTGTGTCCTCTTAACCGTTAATACTTCACGATATAAAATAGTTTTTTTAAGAAGCCGGTTTCGCCTGGCTTGAACTTTCACCCGAAAACACACGCTGCCAGTGTTGTGGGGCCGCAATTTACCAGCCCAGGGGCTCTACCGACTAAGTCGCTGAACATCGATTTCTTAAATGGCGTTCAAATAAATAAAGGTTAAAAATTACTTTATCAATCGTTAAATCGGATTTCCATAAGTACACGTGACGTCATAAATGGTGCGGAATCGATTGTCAGCGTTGAAGCCGATTTAACGATTGATTAAGTTATATCTAACCTTTATTTATTTGAACGCCATTTATGAAATCGATGTTCGGTGACTTACTCGGTAGACGCCCAGCCAGTATTATACTCAGGAAATGACTACCACACATACATTTAATAAATATGCAAACTTAAGGGATTACCTTGATATTTCTACATTGTTTCCGTTAAAAACTCTTTGTTTTTGTGCGTGTATGTGTGTTTCCAATTAAATTTCCTTATTAAGTTCCTTAAGTTTCGTCCATAATTTATAATAACATCCTGGGACGCTGGCAGTGTTGGGGGGCCGGAATTTACCAGCCCAACCAGTATTGAGCTCAGGAAATGTATACCCATTTAATTAAATATGCAAACTTAAGGGATTACCTTTAAATTTTTACATTGTTTCCGTTGAGAGCTCTTAGCTTGTGTGTGTGTTTGCAAGTTAATTTCCATATTAAGTTTCGTTCCCATTTTATAATAATATCCTGGGACATCTGATCCCAAACTAAGCAGAGCATTTACTATGGAAACCAGATAACTGATATAATAATAATAATATCTAGGGACAATGTCACACAGATCATCCTAGCCCCAAACTAAGCAAAGCTTGTACTATGGGTACCAGGCGACGATATACATCTTATATAGATAGATATATACATAGAAAACATCCATGACTTAGAACAAATATTCATGCTCATCACACAAATATTTACACTTACCGGGATTCGAACCCAGGACCACCAGCTTCGTAGGCAGGTGCACTAACAACTAGGCTACGGTGACCGTCTACTACATAATTACCTACTACTTTTTTTTATAATTATTTTTTCTAATATTCATATCAATTTAATTAAAGTATTTATCCTAAAACCTAATTATTTCCAAATAACTAAATATAAAAATAAATTAAATAAGAATTTTGACTATAATGCTAATATAAACTAGACTAAAATAAACTGATTAAAGGCAATCCAATAAGCGCTCCGCATATTTTGTAATTACATACTTATATAAATAATTACAAACAGACATGTTTGTAATAATTTTTTTGTTTAAAGTAGGTCTAATCTGTGTTGATTTTGAAGTTTTTTATGTTGTGTCTAATAAAACTATTTTCTTTCATTCTTTCTTGCTTTCACGCACACAAATATCTGTCATGTGTGGGAATCGAACCCACGACCTGCGGCGTGAAAGGCAAGTATTTACCAACCACATCAACCGGCCCGTCGTGTTTATGTTAAACCTTGTATAAATTCTCACTTGACATTGACAACGTGTGAAAAATATGTATTGCCATTGAATAAATAAGAAATAGATGTTACCACAGATTCAATTATTGACATCAACCATTATTTGTAACATTGAAGTGTCCAAAAATGGTGTATCAATTATCTAAATTCTATAGTTTTGTGGTTTATAACAACTATCAAATAACATCGGCCTTCGTCGTACTACGGAAATTATGTTGTGTGCAATCATATGTTAATAAACATTTATTTTCTCATTATAACTGACGGTGTAACTTGAAAAAATGTTGGCGACCTTATGTTGCAACTTTTTAAAGCGACTTCCATTTTGTTTATAGAAGACTGTACCCTAGCTGTAGATGCCCTCACCAGTCCGTAAGTGATCGGCGAGGTTAAGCAACTAGACTCGCAGTCGGTTCATAGATAAGTGACCGCCAAAGTGGTTTCATTTCTGAGCGTCTATGTGCTTCGGAGGGTATGTTTAGCTGTCGGCCTCGGTTTTAGTCACTAGGCAACAGTCGTTAAGCCATGTCCGAGGCCTACTGGGTGGCTCGAACAACTCTGACGCTAGGGTAAGTAAGTAAGCTGTACCATCGCACGTTCCTTCGCCACTAAACAAAATTACTAAAAATATATTGGCATGATAGTGGTGCCATCCAATATTGGTCGTACCAAATCAGGAACCTTCGTGGGCTCATGCAGAACACTTTGCTGAAGATCATCATCATGATCAAATGCATAGTTTAAGATTCTACAAAGGACATACAGACAAACATTATTTTTATATACAGAGAAGATCTGGTTATGAATGAATGACAGGTTAGACCAACTTCTTCTCCGTTATCGTATGGACTGAGGTTACCCTGGAAGCAGAGTTATTCAAACCCTCCAGTAGGCAGCTAACCGACGGCTTAACGTGCCCTCCGAAGCATGGAGACGCTGAGAATTCAAACCAATTTGGTGCTCAGACATCAATATACAGACCACTTGCATTAGACCAATTCTGATCATAATTAATTCATACATTATTTCAAATGTTATACAAACATGTTGTATATTAAAAAATATAGCTAATAATGTCTGAATTTCAAGAAATCGTTATATAGATCAATCAAACTTAAAGTCGAGTATTCCAAAACCGTGGCAGAGGGTTACGTTCCCAGAATGCTGGCAGCATTGCTATTTTGGATGGTAACGCTTAGTTGTCGACCAAAATATGCCGCGGCATTGCAGGAATATGTTGACTTAACTTGGCCCGGTGCTCTCTGTTTTAAACGACATCAAAAGAAGGAGGTTACGTACTGAATATTTTTTTTGTATATAATTCACAATTGTAATGAAATTGAGTTTGGTTCTTCTTTTTTTAATCGGTAGGGAATGCTATCGGATTGGTCCTATAATCATTTGTTACAATCGGCGCTAACCTGCGGCAATATATTTGCTCCTCTTGAGCTCTTACACACAATAAGTAAACCCCCATCATCATCATCAGACAGCCGAAATACGAGTACTATTGACCAAGAGTCTCCTCCAAAAATAAGGCAGGGTAAGAGGGTAAGCCATAATTGCTACGCTTGGCAAACAGATTGGCATAGTTCAGACGAGAAGCTGCTGCCTGTTCTCTGGTAGGTATTCCCTCGGGACGACTTCTACGTCCCCCACTGAAGAGATAGGGTGATGATATTCGTCAGAGTCAGCCACACATATTAGTTATATTTGTGTTATATGAATGGGTATGTTTACATAAGATACTTATATAGTAAGTAGGTTTATGTATGTATTTATTTGCCTAGTAGACTGCCTTGTTGGTCTAGCGGTAGCGTGTTCACCCGCAACCGCACCCGGTCCTGGGTTCAAATCCCGGGTCGGGCCAAAAACAGATTTTGAGACTTTTCTGTAAAAAGAAAAAAATCTCAGCATCAGCCCGAAGTCTGGGAGTTGGAGGTATTATACCCCCTTGATTCGGAGAGCACGTAAAGCCGTCGGTCCTGTACCTGACCTCTTTGCGGTCGTGTCGCCAAGGCCGTCCTATCGGATCATGAGAGTGATGGAATAGAAAGTGCTTCTGTGTGTGCATTATTATTATTTTATTATTCTTTCTTAATTTATTTAGTAGCTGACAGCAACGTGTATCACCACCCCATCTTATGGAGGCGTAGAAGTCGTACCGATGGAATATCTCCCAGAGAACGGTTAGCAGCCACTCTCTGTGTACTATGACCATCATCTGCGATCGCCAACCCGTCTGCCAACGTTCGCGATTCTGGCATATGCCTTCAAATGATAAACACAACTCCATTTTGGGAATCTTTTGAAGGTTTTGTCCAACAGTGGATGTCATTCGGCTGGCATGGTGATGATGATGAAGAATGTGCTTACCGTTGTCTGAATGAAAAAGGTTTTTTTTCCATAAGTACAGACGCCAGCACATCAAGCTATCCCAAACTGTCAAATATCCCCAATTGAAAGTGAACCTTATGCTGATGTCATAAAGTTGAAAATCTAGAAAAGATATTTGAAAGATTGGGGTAGCTCGATGTGCTGTCGTCTGTACATAACTCATAGTTAAGTTAAGCTCTCCTGGGTACTTGATGTGTCTAATTGGTAACTTACTTTATATTTCTGTGTGCAATAATAAATACAGAATATTAGTTTAAAAAGATATTTAAATCATGAAATGTGCCTTATCCTTTCCTGACGGTTCTACTCCTATGTGCCTTATCGTGTACTTATGTGTTGTGTTTATATTTCCAGTTCGACGAGTTCGTGAGATCGCTGCAGGTGGATCCACATTCGCCTCTCTTCAGACTCGTCACAGACGGACAGCCACCTTTAAGGTAAACAACAATAATTACTGTATGAATTACCCTAACCAGTACATTTGGAACAACAATGACACATTTCAAAAAAAAAAAACCGGCCAAGCGCGAGTCGGATTCGCCCATGAAGGGTTCCGTAGCAGCAAGTATTTCAGTTGATTAAATGAAAGTTAAATTACGGCTTACGATTAATGACGTATTAAAAAAATTTTTTTTATTCATTTAAAAAAAATATATATATTTATTTAAATAAATAGTTACTTAGGTCTAATATATTTTACTTACTAGATCTCGTTCAAACCAATTTTCGGTGGAAGTTTGCATGGTAATGTACATCATATATTTTTTTAGTTTTATCATTCTCTTATTTTATATATTCAAGATTAGAAACCTCAATATCATTTTAGAAGACCTATCCATATCATAACCCATATGTATGGGTACGACGGCGGTGAATACCAGAATACCATCACCCCATCTCATCCCGTGGGGGGCGTAGAAGTCGACCCGAGGGAATTTCTACCCGAGTACGGGCAGCAGCTTCTTTCTGAGTACTCTGACCGTCATATTGCGATCGCCAACCCGTCTGCCAAGCGTGGCGATTATGGCATATTCCTCCAAGTTGACTCTTGGGGGAGGCTTTTGTCCAGCATTGGACTTCTTACAACGATTATGATGATGATGAATAAAAAATGAGCGAGCCTTACAGTAGACGAAGTATTAATACGATTCGGATAACTAACTACACGTCACACAAAAGCGCCTTAAATGCGTTAAGAAATATCGAATGGATTGTATAAATTCGAAGTGTCCGTACCACGGTGCGGTGGCGGAGCGGTTAACGCACATGGGGCCGGATACCCCGTGGTCGTGGGTTCGATTCCCACCCGCACTTAAATTTATACAATTGATTTTGAAGATGTCTGAATAAATCATATGATGTGTAACATCTGGCGTGTTGTCTTCCCTATAATAAAATTGAGATGAAATATATTTGAAGCCAATTTATTCATAATGTGATTGGTCGAATATAGCATGGCATACACTTGTTGGCCGATAGTAGGTACATCGTGGTACCAACCTTAAGCAAAAGGGGTTGTCATCATCTCACAGCCATCGCCGCCACCGCGCGCGCTCATTGGTCAAATCAAATAGCGCGCGGTTGAGCGTTTCCCCAGTTACATGTAACATATTTCCGTCCCTGTTCAAAAATCACGGCCCGAAAAATGATCCTTCTTATGCTTCAATAAACGACTTCATACAAAGGAAATCCGTTGATCCTCAACTTTTCTCATTTGTTTGTAATACGATTTTGGATATTCTAATTTTATTCTCTGATATGATTTTGGAAATTTTGGAAATTCTTATTTTATATTATGATATGATTTATTCGATACAGAATATCGGATTACTCCTATAGAGGTACATTTTCTTCAGATCGGTTGTCCTACAAAAAAGGTGAAGTGGTTTTATATTTTATAAAACAGTAATTATGATACAAATATATACTCTGAGATAAATTGAATGTGTTTTTGTGTTACGATATTTATGATAGGTCACAAAAAGCGATACAGTTTGAAAGTGGTTGTACGATACGATCAGTCCACTTCCGCTGAACGCGAACGTAATAAGAACAGTTGTAGAGCGCGTTTCCATGGTCACACCACGTCAAGATCATTGACGGCATAGTTTATTGATAATTGCAGGGCAGACTACACGAGTGGCGCAGCGGCTAAGCCAGTTGTCTCACCGCTTCGTGTCGCGGGTTCGTGTCCCGCGCCGGACAACTATTTGTGTGACCCATAAATAGTTGTTCTGAGTCTGGATGTAATTTGTGTCCGTCTATTATATATTTGTTGCGGGCGCTGTCATTAACAAAATAATAATAAAAGTTAATAATAAAAGTTAATAAAATTATCAAAGATCCCATTTATAATCTATGCTTTTAAAATCCTGTTTCAGTGTATGAAGATTTAATCGAGTACATTTTTATTTCCGGGGCGACTTACCTACACTGCCAACAAACTCAATATTACATTATCAGCCTGGTATCGTCCACTCATTTCATTCATTTATTCACAGTTCACAGTAAATAGAGTTTACAATGTAGGTCTCATTATAGGGTAATCCTTATAATCTACGTAGCCTCTTCAAGGCATGCGAACATAGTGCATAGCTTTATAATAATTAATTGTTACAACACAGTAAATATCATATCACAGCTTTTAGCAGTCAGTAAAATTGAAGTAGGACATCATTAAATTTAAATTAACATAAGTATATAAATAGGTGAATTAATAATAATTGAATTTATGTCACATTTTATATTTAGCCATTGGTCAACGGAATAAATCATTTTTTCCGTCAATATATTCTTTAATAGTCTTTTGACTGCTGCTGGTCGTAGGTCTCCCTTAAAGGTTACTATAACGTTGCCATTTGGAGGAGTTAGTTAAGTGGTAGCTGCTCGACTACCTGGTGTATCCCTTAGTCGCCTTTCACTAAACCCACGGGATGGTATGGGATGGCCTTGTTCTTCTTTCTAGACCGGAAACCACACGGCTTCCGGCCTAGAAACTCATCTCAAGTTGACTTTTTAAAATTAGACCTACAGGACATTACTTCAACGTTTCGTCAATAAAAGAAAGTTACTAAAAGGTTAGTCTTTCCATGTCATAACACATTTTATTGGTTATGTCGATATGAATTACGGTAGTTAATAATAACTGTCTCCATAGTTCCTTCGCTAGTCCATCGCAAACTAGACATGAACCCCTTCACGACCAATCTAAAAACTGAAAGTTTTCATTAGTCAACGGCTTATGCTGCGGATTTGCATCATCGTACCACAAGTAATTTTAAATCCTGTTACAAATGTTTTGAGTCGCTTATAGTATAACAATTTAATGTTAATAATAAATGGTGTTTAATGATGCGCTCGCTAAACGATACTTCCAACTACAAATGAAAACGAAATTTAATTGTCTGTATTCCAGTCTGTAAATGTTATGACAAAATTAAATGGCAGGCAATACGAAGCACCGTAAGACCCCATTGCAACTAATTTGTATTAAAGAACTGTGAAATTGTGTTCGCTCGTAATGTACCGAATTGGTACCCTAAACATAGGGTTGCCATACGTCCCGAATATACGGTACAATCACCGAATTTAAGTGTCACGTCCCGTATAATTTCGTCCCGTTTAGAAATCGTTACTTGTCCCGTTTATCAATATTTCAATATACACGAACTAAAGGCTCGAAGAAGATGTCAGGCGAGAGACGCGTTGTTGTTTTGGTTGCGAGAATTGGTGAGGGAGTGGTGGTGTGGACCGCTCGCTCGACCGATTTTCATTATTAAAAAGCTGTTACTATTATATTTTCCGTTTTTATTATTTTATGTGCTAGCAATAAGTCCCGTATCAGTTCTCAACATTAATGGCAACCCTATCTCAGGTATAGTAAGGTTGTGTGTTCTTTTTATCTATGATAATGAGCCTAACCACAAGAGCATTTCAAGCCACAAATTATTTTGCCCAATTGTTCCCACACAAAAGCCACGGGTAGTTAGTTATCCGTTGCTATACTTCGTGTGTAAACGGAAACGCACACCCATTAAAAACTTCATACATAATTTAGCAACCGCCATTGTGACTGGAACCCATTTCCCGTTCAGAAATCGTTCAGAGGTCACATAATCCGTTCGGGAATAATTACAGAATGATCCCTGATTTTTATCACTTGTTTTTATTTAAAAAGCCACGGAAACTACTGATAATATCTGTATCTGTATTGGTAATATGTTTTTCAAAACAGAGATCTTTTCATGGGCGATGTTTGAAGTCGATCGTGGAAATGGAGATTATTTATGCAAATAATATTACAACGTCTTTTGCGTCATTATTTGGAGTCATTTGCGTCTTCGCTGAACAAATTTCAAAGCATATTAAAATACTCATCATCATATCAGCCGAAAGGCGTCCACTGCTGGACAAAGGCCTCCCCAAAGATCTCCACAATTGCTGGTCTTGCCCTATTCGCATCCAGCAGTTTCCAAAACTATATTCGGTCAATAAACTAGATTTTTATAACTCTCAAAGTTATAAGGAACTGTTATTCGTACTATGAATTAAATAAATAACAGCTGTATTTTTCCAAATAATGTTACATATTTGTAATTTAGACATTTTAAATGAAATTTATTTATTTTGTGGGTATACATTAGGTATAAACTGCGCCTTTCATTTAATTTTGTTGTATCTTACAATTTCCCGTATTATCTATTTAGGTACGCCCTAAATTTTTAAGACTTGATATGAATATGATAGATAAAAATATTTTTGTGTTATGTTGATACTAAGTACTGGTAGTTACATATGTTGAGAAAATATTTAACATAAGTATAAACCGTATTTATTATTAACAAACCAACTTTAAAACATATTTTAACCGACTTCTAAAGTGGGTAGATTATTTTTAATCGACTTCAAAAGCAGTTCAAAGTTGTAACCCTCCTTTAAGAAAGTTATTTTTTTAATCGACTGCATACGAGAAGGAGTTTACTTATTAAACGACTTTAAAAGAAGGAGGTTATCGTTTCAATTGTAAGTATTTTTGTATGTTTGTTACGCGATTTATCCGTTTATTATGATCCGATTTTGATCATTATTTTATTCAAAAACAGAATGAGCTTTCGGAATGGGAAATGAAGAATGAAAGAAAGAAAGATCAGTAAATTCGGGAGTGGAACCAACACCCCGTCTGATTTATTCCAATTTCCAATAGTTATTATAGTGCTTATAAGTACTGATCACACTGGTTTGGATAACAAGAATTCACTTATACTGTATCTTATTAACGGGTGATCTTGTCTATACATCTATACAAATAAATAAAATTGGAGTGTCTGTTTGTAATATTGAAATAACCGGTTTTTACTACATAAATATGAATATATATACGGTACATACACCAAAATAACATTTTTTACAATTTTTGTCTGTCTGTCTGTCTGTTTGTTCCGGCTAACGGCTGGACCGATTTTGACGGGACTTTTATTGGCAGGTAGCTGATGTAATAAAGAGTAACTTAGGCTACTTTTATTTTAGAAAAAGTCATTTATTTTACTAAAAAACAAAAAAAAGCAAAATAAACTAATTAATAACTAATTAACACGCGGACGAAGTCGCGGGCACAGCTAGTTAATAATATAATTATTTTTTATAAACGGGTCATAGTAAGATAATTGGAGTTGATAGTAGTTTTTTAAAGTAGTAATTATGATAAAGATATATTTATTTGCGTAAAACATGTGTGGTTTACAGGAAATACATCCTAAAACAGTTGTACAGATTAAATTGTGTCAACATGTCTTGCCATAATCGACTTGCAAATTGAATGTGCAATTGAATTATTTTAGAATTAATTAACTTACACCTAATTATGTTACGTTTATTATATTTCAACCACCAATTGACACCTAAAATTCATATACCTGGTGATTATCCTAAATAAATTTATTAGGCAATCTGTATTAATTTACCAACATTGCTATGCCTGTTTTAAAAGGCGTCCTCGCTTTATTATTAATGTAGGTAAATTTGACACACATCGAGAGCAACGTTTTTAAGTTGTTTAAGAACGCAGTCGGTATCGAAATCGCTAGAAAATGTATTACAATTACGTTCTGTTTTATGCATTTGTATGAAGACATGGTTTTAACCCTACAATGCATGATTTTTTATTTTCGTCTCAATAAATTTTATGTGGTTCTGTATAGGACCTAGACAGACAAAATGATAATAAAAACAATTTAAATCCGTTAACTTAATACATATTTATTTTTTAAATTCTGTTCCATATATGGTACTGCATGCAATTACACTAGTATTTAGTTTATAAGTAGGAACAATCAACAGTGTTAAATATTTAGTTTTACATTAAAAATACCTGTATTTGCTGATGAAATTTGGGAAAACAATTGTTGTTGTTATTAAAATAACTCAACATAATACTTATAACATGACAATTATATGATTTTCCTTTACACTGAGGATACTTGCAGCGTTATCTATTTTTCTTCCATATAGGAAGATGATGAACACTATCAAGTCTTACATTTCGAGGGGGAAGGATTGCTGCATTCGAATTTTTCTTCTTTTGATACCTAGTTTAACTTTAATTCCATAGGTACTATTCTATAAAAATGACTTCCTCCTAAGTTTCCTCCTTCCTCTTCTCAGTTTGCGGTACCCTACAGGGCCCATATGTGTACTGTTTCCAATTATGGTGCAATAAATTATGTGCATACCATATATAGTGTGCAATAAATAGATGAAATGAATGTCATATATTGCAGTAGAAAGTCATCCTTTTTCTTTGTAACGATGGACCATACAGGCAAAGACTTTTAGCGATTTCCAGTTTAAAATATTTTAATTTAGTCTGGCCTTATGTCATCTGGCGATCATGTCCTGGATGACCTGAGGGTACTTGCAAGGAGGTGTCATTGAATTCCAAGAATTGTTTCATCTTCTCGAAATAATTCGCGGTCGTCATCTTACTTGGTAAAGGTAAACCAAACTCAGATTCCCAGTACATCCGTATATTAGACAATGGAGCAATGCTCATGAGTAAATAAACACAATTTTGAAATAAAAGTATCTAATTTTGTAAACTGTGGCTCTAAATTTATGTTTCCAGAAAATTGAGGATAGTTGGATTGTAACAACATATTTTTCCAAATTACGTATGTTTCTTTTTATTCTTCGATTGGTAGTTACTTTGTTCGATTGTTTGACATTCGATTCCGTATAACTAGGATAGTGAAAGAACTTTTACTTTGGTGTGATGACCTCCTTGACCCTGAAATACTGGCTTGAGGATCTGTTGGTTCTTCATTATCCATTTCAGTGAGGGTAGATTAGTAGAGAAATATCATTTTCAGACTCACTAACATCTTCATTCGAATGGTGCAAGTTTCATCTTATTTTTGCTATGTCATCATCACTTTCTGCGTCCGAGAAGTCTTGACCGTCTTTACTTCCTGATGATATATCTAAATACTGCTCGATCCCTTTGTCAGACAGATTCATCTTCGCCGTAATCTGTAATGAAATCTAATCAAAACAGAATATTAGATGTTAACTAATGCATGGTGTACCATATCTGGAACACTGAAATAAATTGATTTTGTACTACATAAAACAGTAATATTTTGGAATAATAACTTACTTTTGTTTTATATACACTATATCCAATACAAATATATTTTTTTCACTGCCAAATATTCATAATACTTATTTTTTCCACAATTTTCAATTAACGAAAATAATGAAATCGCATCCGTCGTCCAAATTGCGTACGATTCTAAATACCAGTCGACAGCGAACACCATCTGGTGACACTTTTCATACCTAAATCGTTGTTAAGTGTGTAAAGACTCATCCATCAGCCAAAAAATGGCGCTTGGAGTTTTAAAACTAACGCCAGAAACGATCATTTCGGTTGTACCAGATATGGCACAATATGCAATGTAGGGTTAAATAATTAATTGAAATATTTTGGCGCATCTCCGGCAGATAAAAATGCGTTTTCTCACTTAGTACGAACCGGGGGTTAACGGGTGCATATACACACCTGCCTGACTGCCTCGTTGGTCTAGCGATAGCGTGTTCAACCGCGGAAAATGAGGTCCTGGGTTCAAATCGCGGGTGGGGCCAAAAATGATGATTTTGGGATTTTTCCGTAAAAAGAAATTTCTCAGTATCAGCCCGAAGTCTGTATTACACCCCCGTGCCTCGGAGAGCACGTAAAGCCGTCGGTCCTGTACATGACCTCTTTCCGGTCGTGTCGCTACTCGTCCCATCGGATCATGAGAGTTGTACATGACCTCTTTCCGGTCGTGTCGCTACTCGTCCCATCGGATCATGACAGTTATGGAATAGAAAGTGCCCCTGTGTTTGTGCACACACTTGTGCGCCATAATATGTCCTGCGCAATTTGCTAGTCTCCATTGAGACTGGCCGCCGTGGCCGAAATTCGGTCGGGAGGACATCATCTATTATTCTCAAACCATAGAGTAACAATTCTTCACGGGCTGTGAAGAATTGTTACTCTATAGTAAGCCATACCATAAACAAAATTAAAAAGTATAAAAGGCACAGTTCATTGCGTCGTACATTTACGAACACACCCGACAAGTAAAAGTTAAAAAACTCGAGACACACGGAAATGCATTCGCGGTTCTCACAATGTTAAAGACATTGAGAATGGCCACCGTGGCCGAAATTCGGCCGGGAAGACATCATCATCATACACACCTAACACAAATTCTGGCGACTCAATATGAGATCTCACCCAAGAAATCAAATGTTTTTTTTTTTATATCAGTGGGTCGCCCACTGATATAAGAGCAAGTGGGTCACCTGATGGTAAGTGATCACCGCCGCCTATGGACACTCGCGACACAGGAGTCGCGAGTGCGTTGCCGGCCTTTTAGAGTCAGCAAACAAGTGTTGCTGACCCTTCCCCCCACCCCAATGAGCTCTGGCGACCTTACTCACACTCGGAAACACAACATTAAAATTATGAATGTGTGTACTTACAGTTGTTTTTCTATGTCCACAGACAATGCCTCCACCCCGAAGCGTGCAGCAAGGAGCTGTCCCTCCCCACATACTACGCGCGCTTCCACGACATCCGCAAGGAGTACGTGCGCGCGTACACGCTGCGAGCGGTCGCGGGCCCGCGCGGTGCGCAGCCGCCGCCGCCGCCGCCCGACCATCCGACGTCCATGCTCGATATGCTCAATTGTATCCTTTTACGTGCTATTAAATATCTTCTGGTTTTGTGGTTAGTAACCCAGACATCGTGAGTTCAATCCCCACCCAGCACAAACCTTTGTGAGATTTGCACTATTATTTGTTCTGTGTCTGGGTGTAATTTATCTATTATATATATATTACTGCACGCGTGGCGTAGCGGCTAAGACAGTTGCCTCGCCCCTTCGTGTCGCGGGTTCGAGTGCCGCCGGACAACTATTTATGTGACCCATAAATAGTTGTTGAGTCTGGATGTAATTTATGTCCGTCTGTTATATGTTTGTAAAGTACCCCGCGACACAGGGATTAGTTTCCCTAGTGCGGGCGTGGTCTTTAAAAAAAAACGAGCTGTGCCCCGCGGTTTTACCCGCGTTAAACTTTATAAATTATAGCCTATGTGTTAATCCAGGGTGTCAGCTAACTCCATACCAAATTTTATGAAAATCGCTCCAGCCGTTTAGACTTGAAGAAGTAACAAACATACACACTCACAAACTTTCGGCTTTATAATGGCTTAGTGTGATATGTATTTAGAAATATATAAGCACTAGCTTTGCCCCGTGGTTATACCGGCTTTTTAAAATGTTTTTGTATAAAACGACTATTTTCTTGCTAACTATATTTTTTTTAAATCTGCGAATGGGGATCAAAATTCCACAAAAAATTATGGATAGTCTCCTAAGACCATTATCGTGTAGCTGCAACGAATAAGGTACCTACTTCTCCTTACTGCCCCGCTGAAAGTTTCCACCCTGTATAAGTTTGTATTTACAAAGTAAAAGTAGTACCAATATGTTATTTACCAGTTACCTGGTTTCCATAGTACACTCTCCGCTTAGTTTGGGATCAAATGGCCGTGTGTTAATAATATCCCAGCATATATTATTATTATCTAATTTATCTCTCAAGAAAGGGCAGGTCAGAAGTACCCTAAACCGGCGAGCATGTATGAAGAATATAATGACAGTAATCGAGGCAAAAGAAGTATGCAAAGATCGTGACAAATGGAAATCCGTTGTCTCTGCCTACCCCTCTGGGAAACAGGCGTGAGTCTATGTATGTATGTATGTATGTATCTAATTTATCCTTAACTATGCTCGTACAGATTTAGGTATAAGTCCGTACAGCGGGGAGAACTTCTACGCGGCGGAGGTCAAAGACATGGCCAGCATCATTCAGAGGATAATTGCTGACGGTGAGACTTATTTATATTACATGTTTGATGGAGATAGCTGGGGGGACACCGCCTAATTCGTCGGTCATCGTTATTGGGATCGGAGTTCTACATAAATATTAGGTACTGAATGATTCGTTCATTCGGCTTCCATGAGCACATGTGACGTCATAAATCGTGAGAGATAATCGAGGAGATCGTGAATGTAGCGGCAAGTAGCCGCTCCATGACGTCAGCGCAAGCGAACGAATGCGATAAGGAGACCGCGGAGAACAAACAGCTGATCAATGCTCCCGCTCCGATTGAATGTAAACAAATCGAACCGCCGTGGATTTTAGTATCAAATCGTTCCACTACGTCGAAAAATCGAGTTAGGGGTAAAATAGGCACGGCACACGAGTATATAGGAAATTTTAAATCAGCGGAAAGAAAAATTCCTATTTTTATTTCGAACGTACATGTTGATACGAGTGAGAACGACATAGAGGATTATATCTTTACTAAAACTAAAGTAAGGGTAAAATTAGACAAAATTATGTCAAAACGACAGAATACTTATAACGCTTATAAGTTTTTTGTACCTGAGACTAAAAAACTATTATTTTTAGACAACGACTTGTGGCCCAAAGGTATTATTTTCAGACCTTTTGTCCATTACAAAACTAAGTATTCGACCGAAAATTCAAGTTTCGGTGACGGCCCCGTACTGAACAAGTAATGGATCAAAACAGCCAATTTAAATACAAGCTAGTAAGCTTTAATTGTAAAAGCATAAAACGGTCTATTGATTACATACGGGAACTTTGTATCGACTGTGACATTATTGCAATTCAAGAAACATGGTTATTACACGAGGATCTCTCATATTTAAACAGTATCAGTGACGATTTTGGCTATACTGGAACGTCAGCTGTGGACACAACGGCGGGAATGCTGCGAGGTCGCCCATACGGAGGCGTAGCCTTGCTGTGGAGAAAGAGTGCGTTCCGCGATGTATCAGTGGTTAAGTGCGACAACCCGCGGGTGTGTGCTATTGAGCTAATGTTTAAAGAAAGGTCGGTTTTAGTGTTTAACGTGTACATGCCAACCGACGCCATAAGTAACTTAGTGGAATTTACGGATTGTCTCAGTTTGGTGAGTGCTATCATAGAGGCTTCTAATGTCGAAAACTGTTATGTTCTTGGGGACTTTAATGCACACCCTACTGAGCGATTTTTTAATGAACTAATTGATTTTTGTAATGAACTTCAGTGGGCCTGTGTAGATGTAGATTTACTGGGGTTACAGTCAGACACTTACACGTTTGTTAGTGATGCGCACGGTTCGAGGAGGTGGCTTGATCACTGCGTGGTTACTAAAGCTGCTCGTGACTCGGTAGTGAGAGCAAGCGTAAAATATGACACGCTGTGGTCTGACCACTACCCGCTTGTACTTGAGTGTGTTTTTGATTATGTCTGTGTCAAACAATGTATGGTGGGAATTGTCGATAATCTTGTGATTTGGGGAGAGAGAAATCCTGAACAAACACAGTCCTATACGGTAGCATGTCATGAAAGACTCAGACTTATTGATTTCCCAAACGAGCTCTCGAACTGTTGTAGTAAAATTTGTAAACAACACGGTCATCGCGAGATTATCGACAGTATGTATACTAATATTGTACGTCACTGAGTCAGCAATGCTGGGTCGAGGTCCCAAGAAGGCCAAAAAGAGAAAACATGTTACAGGTTGGAATTCGCATGTTAGGGAGGCCCACAGGGAGGCCAGGCAGAAATTGCGCCTGTGGGAAGAGGTGGGTAGACCAACCGAGGGTCCAATATTCTGCGACATGTGTGAGACCAAAAAGATTTTTAGATCACGTTTGAAATGGTGTCAAGACCATGAAGAACAAATAAAAATGGACAAGTTGGCTTTTTACCATTCTCGTAATGATTTTCGCTCCTTTTGGAAGCACACCAATAAGCTGAATAGTAAGCCTGGCCTCCCTGTGACCGTCGATGGCGAGACTGATCCCGTACGTATTTCAAACCTTTTCAAGGATCATTTTAGGGTTCATTCTTCCCTGGGTTCTTGTGCGCACGTGACTGATACTATGGACCATAGTGACTTGAGAACCAACTTTACAACCAAAGAAATCAGACGTGTCATAAGTGCGATGTCTAAAGGAAAGTCTCCGGGTCATGATGGTCTGAGTATCGAGCATCTAAAGTACGCGGGTTCTCATCTCTCAAGAGTGTTGGCGATGCTCTTTAACTTGTGTCTAAGCCATGCTTATTTGCCTAGCCAAATGACTAAAACACTTGTAGTACCTATACTCAAAAATAAAACAGGTGATATAGGGGCGAAGTCCAACTACAGACCCATTTCTCTGGCTACGGTAATAGCGAAAGTGTTTGACAGCCTACTTAACACACAACTTGACAAATATATTCACCTATTTTTTAGACCCGGGTTATCTACTGAGAGTGCAATCTTGTGTTTGAAGTGGGCGGTCAAATACTATACTGATCGTAAAACTCCGATATATGCTTGCTTCCTCGACCTTTCCAAAGCGTTTGATCTGGTTTCCTACGGTATTCTTTGGAAGAAGTTGGAGACATCTGGAGTGCCTCCTGAGCTAATAAGTACCTTCAAGTACTGGTATGGAAATCAGATCAATCACGTTCGATGGGCTGGAAAACTCTCGGAACCGTATGTTTTAGAATGTGGTGTGAGACAGGGGGGGTTGAGTTCACCGACACTCTTTAATTTATACATTAATGAGCTAATTGAGGCGCTCAGCAAGGAGAGAGTTGGCTGTTACATAGATGGAGTGTGTGTAAATAACATATCCTACGCCGACGATCAAACTTTGCTGAGCGCGTCCATCTGCGGTCTAAGGAGATTGACGGCCATCTGTGAAGACTATGCTAAGCTTCACGGACTGGTCTATAATGACAAAAAAAGTGTGGTCATGGTCTTTCAGGCCGGTGGTCAGTGTCCAGGCTCTGTGCCGCCAGTTAAATTGAATGGTGTGCCTCTTGATAGAGTATCTACAGCGAAATATCTAGGACATATTTTGACCGCCGACCTGAAGGATGATGCCGATATTGAAAGAGAGCGAAGGGCGCTGTCGGTTAGAGCTAACATGATAGCTCGCAGGTTTGCACGATGTTCTACAGATGTGAAGAAAACTCTATTCCGTGCATACTGCACCTCCTTCTATACCTGCAGCCTGTGGGCAAACTATGTTCAAAAATCGTACAGTGCCCTTCGTGTACAATACAATAACGCGTTCCGAGTGTTGGTGGGGCTGTCCCGGTATTGCAGCGCATCAGGGATGTTTGCTGAAGGCCGTGTAGATTGTTTTTATGCAACGATGCGAAAAAGATGTGCATCCATGGTGCGCCGTGTGCGGGACAGTCCCAACACTATTCTTAAATGTATAGCCAGTAGACTAGACTGCTTGTATGTGGGCCGCTGCTGTAAGTTGTCAACGTCCGTAATTAGTTTATAGCAGGGGTACGCATGTGAGGGGTCGCTCGATGTGTAAATAGATGTATTAGTCTGTGTACTACATATGTGTTTTAGAATTACTAACATAGGTTTTTACTAACAAAATGAGTCCTGTTACTTTACCAAATAAATTATTCATTCATTCATTCATTCATAAATGGTCCGGAATCGATTTTCAACGTTGAAGCCGATTGAACGAATGATTTAGTAATGTTGAACCTTCATCTACTTGAACGCCGATCACGATCACGATGAATATCTACCAAAGAACGGGCAAGCAGCCTCTCTGTGTACTGCGATCGCCAACACGTCTGCCAAGCGTGGCAATTATGATATATCCCTCCACGATGATACTTGAGGGCGGTTTTTGTCCAGCAGTGGAATTTTTGCAGCTGTTATGTTGACGATGATTTTGTTCTGATCCTAGATTAATTAATACTTACTATCTACGCTTTGCTGTGTTGTCCATAATTTTGCAGTTATTTATAGTCTACTAGTTGTGCCCCGCGGTTTTTATAAATTGTAACCTATGTGTTATCCAGGGTCAAACCGTTTAGACGTGAAGAAGTGACAAACACACTCACACACTCACAAACTGCCATAATTTACTGCCATAACTGCCAAAATGCCATAATTTACCTCAATTTAAAATATAACCCAAATCCTTTCATCATCATTATCATCAACCTGATATCGTCTACTACTAGACATAGCCCTCCCTCCCCCCACAAAGGTTTCTATAACTTTGCCATTTGGGGAAGTTTGCCGTAGTCACTGCCCCCAACTCGCATGCCAAGTTGGTGACCAAAAAATCCCCGTAAATCATTTCTCAATATTGTATACTGGGTTACTTGTAAAACACTAACAACCTCGCAGGACGTAACAATATTATTATTAAAACTGACGTGAGGAGCTAACATAATGAAAGATATTAACGGGTAACTCACGTAATTAATTTTATGTTGAATTCGGCCAACGTTTCAACTTCTTCAGGAAGTCATCTTCAGGGCGAATGCGACCCGCACGACGTCGCGTCCCGTCCCGCACTGAGTGCCGTTGGCCGAAACCAACATAAAATTAACTACGTTAGGTACCCGTTACTATCTTTCATTATCTCGCAGGACTTATTGTTGCCATATAATCCTGCGGGGTTGTTGGTGTTTTAGTATAAGTAACATTATTTATGTAGGATACTGAAGTTGAAGGTTTCAAGTTGATATTAATACCCATTACTTATGTTTGCAGGTTTCCGGTTGGAGTTACCCGAGACAGTCGACTTAGTATTAGAAACTGGTATTTGGTGAGTACTTAGATAATTATATTAGGCACTATATAGTATTATATGCGTCGTTGGTCTAACGGTAGCATGTTCAACCGCAATATAATGAGGTCCTGGGTTCAAATCACGGACCAGGCCAAAAAAAATCTCAGTATCTGGTCGAAGCCCTAGTTGGCGGTATTTCACCGTTCCTGGACTGGTCCGGTCGTGTCGCTAGTCGTTTCATCAGATCATGAGATTGAGAGAGAGTTACACTTTAGTATGTCCCGCATAGATGGTTAGTCTCCTATATAACTGGCCCCGTGACTTAATTCGACCCGGAGGCCTTTAATATTGCAGAATAAATAATCATTCTTATCATAATGCCATTATTGTAAATTATTTTACAAGCGCCTGAAGAAATTTCATAGCAATTAGTTCTTTAAGGATTTGCTTTGCATTGATCTTTTTTTACGTGGTGGAAATGCTCTAGTCGCGCGTGGTGTGGGACTCGACCCACTAAAACCACTACGGTAGCCAGCCTCACAATGCCTGTAGCGGGGGCTCTGGGTACTCGTGAACGATCTTGCCAGTACCCCCGCTGTACACTGAGCTGAATGCTGCCCCCTCTCCCTAGTACGCACAAGCGCGTTACCTGAGCTACAGCAGGTTACCCCTTCCTGAGACCACTTATACAAGACGAGTGGAGTTCCCTTCCTCAAAACGCCAGCGGTCCCAGGGGCTTTGCATTGACCTACTACAAGCTGATTAGTAACAGACATTTAGCTGTCCACTAAATATTGTAGCTGTTGCAAAACTAAATAGAATCGCCGTAAAGTACCTTCAAGAAGCGAGCCTATTTCCTTTCTTAAAAGCCGGCAAAGCACTTGCAGCCTCTCTGGTGTTGAGTGTCCATAGGCGGAGGTGATCACTTACCATCAGGTGCCGTTCTACCTAGTTCACCTTGCTATTTAATAGAAATAATAACTCTAAGTAAATCTAAGTTTTTTTACAACCTTTAGACATAGACCAGGTAGTAATTTCTTCTGATTTTTGACCTTCCTTCTTGTATAGCGGTCGCTCCACGAAAAATTTATTTTTCATGGTTTCACTATTAACAATCTACGTAATAATTTGGAGAACTGAATGTAAATGACATACATAATAACTAAAACTCCAAAAAAGATTCTACTAATATTATAAATGCGAAAATTTGTGAGTATGGATGTTTGTAACTTTTTCACGCAAAATCTACCGAACTGATTTTGAATAAACTGTAGTAATATAGCTTATAAATCCGAACTGTTCCCTAAATAATATACGGTAGCGGGGTACAGCTAGTTAATAAATATGTTTAGGTCAGTGTTCTAAAAAATGTATATGTAGATGAAAATAATTGTATATACATATTCTTTTGACATTTAGGCCTTTTTTTAGCTGTTTCACCCGCGTTAAATATATAAGCTGTATTACTAAAAAGTTTCATTTAAATCCGTTCCGTAGGTTTTGCGTGACAGTAACAAACATCCATAAATCCACACATCCATACTCACAAACTTTCGCATTTATAACATTAGTACATAAGATCTTGAGAACTATAAAGAGTATCAAAAGTCTCTTATGTTACAAATTACATTATTGACAAAAGAAGGTAGGCGTAAAGAAGGTTCACTTCAATACTATAAATTTCGATAAATAAACTTAAACATAATCTCTTTGACAATAACTTTTCATTATTCAATAGTTTTTCTTTTCATTACTATTAGCCAGCTAAACATCATTACTATTATAAAATTAATTTTATAAACGTGTTCATACAATGAAGAATATTTATGTTAATAGAAATAAATATGTATACATAATTACATATAATACTACAAACATGTTCTGATTATTAACAAGCGCTTTTTTAAAGTGTACGTGAATAGAAACCTTCCTTTTGTTTATTAAAAAAAAAGTTAATATACTCCCATCAGGTTTTTTTAAAGACAGCGCCCGCACTAGGGAATCTAATCCCTGTGTCGCGGGGTACAAACATATAATAGACGGACACAAATTACATCCAGACTCAGAACAACTATTTATGGGTCACACAAATAGTTGTCAGGCGCGGGACTCGAACCCGGGGCACGAAGCGGCGAGGACTGTCTTATCCGCTCCGCCACACGTGCAGTCAAGTTTTCTATGAGTGTAATTCAAACGGAAATGTACTAAGTAGTACTAAACAACATTGATACGCTCTATCGCTTGCTACAAGGTCGGCAGAGGACACATTGATAACTCCTGAACTTTTAGCTTCGTGTTGACGAGATTACCATGATATCAGCACGTAGATAGACTTCAATCTCGGGAACAGATATCGGTTAACACATCTTACTACATATTTAAGTTAAAGTCAGTTGGGGCGCATTGGATCCGGTGGTAGCATTAAAGCGCGACCGTCGTTATTAACACAAGGTCCGTCATAATAATAATACCTTAATATAGACAGAACCATTGACAATATGCATTAAAAATATTAGACTAAAACCAGATAATTAAACATAATCTCTTGACAAAAACTTGATACGAGCTTGCTAAATAGCATTGCTATAATAAAATAAATTTTATAAATGTTTTCATACAATGTGTACCTAAATATCTATGTTACTAGAAATAATAATGTATACAACTATATTACTACAAACATGTTCTGACTAGTTACAAGCGCTCTGATACACGCCGCGCCGGAGGATCAATTCATGAGGTCCTTTATAAAAAAATAAAAATAAAAAAGGTTTTTATTCACGTAGACTTTAAAATTGCTACAAGGCGCTAAAGTCTGCGTGAATAAAAACGTTTTTTATTTTTATTTTTTTTATAAAGGAACTCATGAATTGATCTGCCGGCGTGTATCAGAGCGCTTACCCCGGACTAGTACCGGTCGGCGGGTATGCTAATGCTTTCTCAGTTTTGAGTCTTTTTTATATCACTTAGTTGGTAAACAAGCATTCGGCCCACCTGATGGTAACTGGTTACGGCATAGAATATCATCATCACCCCATCTCATCCCGTGAGGGGCGTAGAAATCGAGGGAATACCTACCAGAGAATGGGCAGCAGCGTTTTTCTTTGAACTATGACCATCAAACTGCGATCGTCAACCCGTCTGCCAAGCGTGCTGATTATGGCATATCTTTCCATTCTTTGGGGAGGCTTATGACCGGCAGTGGACGTACTTTGGCTGACATGATGATGGTAAGGGGCCACCGTAGCCTTTGAACGCTTACGCGCAACATCGGGAGCATAATTAGTGCGTTTCCGACCCTTTAGAAACCTTATAACTTCCTTTCCCTCGTCCCTCCCATTTTGAAGGGCTACATGCTGTAGTCTCTTGGGAAACCGTAATAGGGAGTTTACATTTTATTATTTTAATTGCTGAATTGTTCATACATACATACGTACAGAGACTCACGCCTGTTTCCCAGAGGGGTAGGCAGAGCCAACGGAATTCCATTTGTTACGATCTTTGCACACGTCTTTTGCCTCGATTACTGTCATTATATTCTTCATACATGCTCGCCGGTTTAGGGTACTTCTGACCTGCCCTTTCTTGAGAACGTCTCCGATTTGGTGAGAGAATGTTCGACGAGGTCTTACCCTTCTGGTTGTTCCATTCACACAGGCCAGGTATACTTCTTTGGTCAATCTTCTTTCATTCAGGGTCAGTTGTTCATATAGGGTCTTAAGAAAATGATCACTGAACCTTTTGACCGCCAGGGGAAAAGTGCATCGCGGTACACCCAGCGGAAGCCACTTATTCATTGAAAATAGGTACAAAGCAATAATATCTAATCACCATCATCTCATCCGAATGACTTCCACTGCTGGAAAGAGGTCTCCCCAAAAGATTTCGGCAATGGAGTTGCGTCCATCATCTGGGGCTCTACCGACTAAGTCGCCGAACATCGATTTCATAAATGGCATTCAAATAAATAAAGGTTAAAAATGACTTAATCAATTGTTAAATCGGCTTCCATGAGCACATAATTATGACGTCATAAATGGTCCGGAATCGATTGTCAACGTTGAAGCCGATTTAACGATTGATTAAGTAATTTTTAACCTTTATTTCTTTGAACGCCTTTTAAGAAATCGATGTTCGGTGACTTAGCCGGTAGAGCCCCAGGAGGGATATTCAATAAACGCCACGCTTGGCAAACGGGTTGGCGATCGCAGTATGATGTTCATAGTAGACAGAGAGACGTTGCTTCCCGTTCTCTGGTAGATAGTTCCGACTTTTCGCCATTTGACCATTCTATGTCCAGCTGTGGACGCTATCAGGCTGATGATGATGAACAATTGTCGTTGTTTATGCTATAAATTTATCGATTGTACTTACATTTTCAGTAAGGTACTTACGTTTTCGTAGCAGGAAACGTATTTTCTCTCATGTAGATTTCATACAATTAGGCATACTGGATCATTTACGGATTATTTTATACCTTTATATGAAGTAGTGGAAGACGCAGAGCGGGCAGGCCGCCTATTAAGTAGGCCACCGTTGTTGCAAGGGTCGCAGGAAGCCACTGGATTCGGGTTGTACAAGACCGGCCATTGTGGACGTCCTTCGGCATGTTAATGTATCACTGAATTCTATAACTTTGCAATATTTTCATTGTAATCAACGTTAAAACTTTAAAATTATGATGAATATGTTAAAACTAAACAGATTCCTTGGGGGGCTCCGGACCGAACTTGTATAATTATTACTATTTGATCCTTTCTGCTTCTATCAAGTAAGGTGTTCCAGCTGAAATATCTCATGCAATGTCTGCCTTATTTACGTAAATTCGAAATTAGGCCATCCGAAGGAGGTTAGGAACAAGATTGGAACCTACTAATTACTTGTTATTGCTGATATCTTATCGGAAAGGACTCAGCAGGGGCGTAGGATATGTGTTACGTGATTTTAATCGGCTTCCCTTTTAGTTAAACATGATAATCAAAATACTTATCATACTTGGATTATAACTAAGTAGAATCACAAAATACGATAAACCAATTATTCAGAAACAATTATGTAAAGAGTCAATCCTGGGTATTGAAAGACATGTTCAAGTAATCCAATGAGTAGAATTCCTGTCCAAGAAATACGCCATAAAGTGGTACTCTATTACAAACAAATTGTGAAATATTCTTGGTAAAGAAACCTTGAAATATAATTTTGGCAATAATGAATTCTAAGGATAAAAGGACAGGGCATAATTACTCGTGACAGTGGTTTTTGGCAAGAACTACTGAGGGAAAATAAGCGCATACTATTAGCACTGAAGCAATTAGACAGTTCTATATACAATGTCGCCCATGCGCATGTGACCGCCCGTAATATTCTGAATATTCATGAAAAAATATCGAAAATAAACTTCAAAAGGGGGGGTCTATCTGTAACATTTATCATGTTATTCAATTTTGAATTTTTTAAGTAGAGTTTGTAGACTTGCTTTCTATTTTTTGACACATCTCCGAAGTTTATGGGTCGATTTGTATTTTGTTTATTATTTCCAAAAGCTTATGAGTTATTTTAACAGGTTAATTAACATTTTACTAAAAATTATCGACTACGAAAAAAAAAAACGGAATCGAAGTAATTTTTTCGGTAAAAAATTGTGTATTTATTTTAAAAAAACTAGTGTAAGTCCATAAATTATCCCCATAGGACCACTTTTTTAATCATTATTTGTAATCTACTACATAACAGCTAAAAATTTACAGAACATTATTAAACCAAACTGTAACTAAATCCAAAGTAAAACTCTAAAACTCTAAGAGTCAAATTTAGGAAAAGAAAATGTGAAAGTCAATTAAATGTCCCCGCTTTTAGCAGTGAGTACTAAAAGGTTAAACTAATAAGGAGGATGATAATGGAAATAAAAACAAACAAGCAATAGCCAGATTTTTACTTAAAAAATAAAAAATACAAGAATTTTAATTAATTAGATTTTCGAAATGGTCCCCACCCTCCTGTAAACAAACTAAAGCTCTCATGGCAACACTTTTTATTGTACGACGTAATTCTTCACGGTTTTCTTTAATTTCCGCAGCAGCAGCAAAAATCCTAGCCGTTAATTGCTCGCGGCTTTCAATGGGCACGGCATACACTTTTTGTTTCATGTTGCCCCAAAGATAAAAATCTAAGGGTGTAAGGTCGGGAGATCGCGGCGGCCAAGCAATGGGACCTCCTCTGCCAATCCATCGCGGATAATTTTGATTTAAATAATCACGAACTAGTCGTGCGAAGTGTGCTGGAGCTCCATCTAATTGCAGATACATCCGCCTTCTTGTTTCCAGCGGTACTTCCTCCAAAAGCAACGGCAACGTATTGACTATAAAATCTAAAAATGCGTGTTGATCTAGTCTGTTTGGTAACACGAAAGGGCCAATAAGTTCACCGTCAATCATTCCAGCCCATACATTTATGGAAAATTGAGTCTGGAAAGTTGTTTCTCTAACCCTACTACCCTTTTTATTTGAATAGTTGCCATTGTTCAACAAGTTGTTTGCTGGTTTTTTTTTAGAGATAGGTATTAGTAATGTTCTGTGAATTTTTTGCTGTTATGTAGTAGATTACAAATAATGATTAAAAAAGTGGTCCTATGGGGATAATTTATGGACTTACACTAGTTTTTTTAAAATAAATACACAATTTTTTACCGAAAAAATTACTTCGATTCCGTTTTTTTTTTTTTCGTAGTCGATAATTTTTAGTAAAATGTTAATTAACCTGTTAAAATAACTCATAAGCTTTTGGAAATAATAAACAAAATACAAATCGACCCATAAACTTCGGAGATGTGTCAAAAAATAGAAAGCAAGTCTACAAACTCTACTTAAAAAATTCAAAATTGAATAACATGATAAATGTTACAAATAAACCCCCCCTTTTGAAGTTTATTTTCGATATTTTTTCATGAATATTCAGAATATTACGGGCGGTCACATGCGCATGGGCGACATTGTATACCCTCTTTTCGTGCGAGTTAATTAGAGAGAGGTCTAATGACATTAAAATTAGTAGTAATGTAAAGAACAGAGTGCCTGGATTTTCCTCCTGGTAGAATTGCAGCTATGTCACACGCAGATGGCTACTCTGAGAGTCTAGCCTTCTGTATTAGATACGACAAAAAAGAGGTCAGGTACAGGACCAGCTGCTTTATGTGCTCTCCGAGAGACGGGGGTGTAACAACTTCTTGACTACGTGCTATTACTGAGAATTTTTCTTGACAATAAAACTGATTAGTAGATTGAATTGGTTATATAAGTTGTATGTTAAGTTATTCTACCAAATAACTAAATACTGATAACGTCAACGTACAGCTTACTGATAAATGGGCTTCACTGCTTCTATATGTTATTCGACGCCACTGGGATTAACTATCACAATACTATCATAATTATGTATGTAGGTATGGTCAGCAATATGAATAGCTCCACAGGACCATAGATTTAGCATGAATTCACTTGTACCTCATAGATCGGTAATGCTTTTGTTTTTCTTATACGTTTGACGTATCGCAGAAATTATTCTAGGAATTTGGATTGTTTGATTTGTCATCACAAACGTTGCTAGGTTCTGAGGTAAAACTATACAAAAATAAGGTAATATCTTAAGTGATGGCACTTTTAAGTTTCTTAAAGTTAATTAATGAAGTGTCAGTAGGTACTAGCCAACCGAACTCAACCAAAGCAAGGATTTTTTGGTTGAAAGTATCAAATGATCTACAATTTCTATTAACATTTTCTATTTGTAATTGCAAAATTGTATGAATCATAAGTTCCGCAATACGGTAAGAACTCTCAGCCGATCTATATGTTATGTGTCTATAGCAGAGACTTATCTATTATCATTATAATTTCACGATGCATCATATAATTCACGTAGTACTACCTACAGAAGGTACACTTCGTCACGATACTTAAGTAACTTTCGACTCTCTTACAATAAGGTTCAGTGTTGCTCGTGTGGACCTAGCATGTCTTGCGTGGCTCATCGCATGGCTAATACGAGTATATTCCGAATTACTTGATTTTTTACTGATGCACTTAACACTTTAAATGTAAAGCTATAAGTATATGGCAGTGTTAGTTAGTATTACTCTTCGAAATAAAAAAGTGAAATTACACCCATTTACTTCTAGCTTAATATTGAAGGAATGGAATGCATGGCAAATCATTCCTTTGAAGCTACTTTTGTTGCAGATCGTACTAAGTGCCATTTATGCATATAAATTATATTATTATAGTTAGTAGTTATCACTTAATCACTCCATTATCAATTAATCTAGCGCGTTATCATTATAATCCATACCTAGTGAATCTTAATGATCATATTTATCATTTTATATTTTTATTTCTGGGTTGTATTTTAATTCTTCAGATGTTGTAGAACATATGTAGATAAATAGAGTACACTTTATTGCACCAGAACACAATACATTATCTTAATATAAGCAAATACAGGTATAATCGGCGGCCTTATCACTTCGTAGCGATCTCTTCCATACTATTATTTAATTTTGACAAATAATTTTACAAAAGGAGTTACTTATATAAGTTAAGGGATAAGAAGAGAAGCAATGTTATGATAAAATTTGACATAAGAAAACAGTTTTATTGCCAATTTTACATTTAATCAAATTCCGCAATCCACGAGTTCGATCTGAAAACATAATACTGTTTCCAAATTCTCACTATATTTACCGTTACATTATAAATATTCGCTAGGTCCTTTGCCTTCTATTAAAAAAAATAACTATCTATGTTTTGCTGAAATGACTGCTGATGCTTGTGGAAGCCTCTTATTAATAAAAAAGTAAAGCGAAATGTATAGCGTTAAAATCATTTGGCAATTTGATGTTTCTCACATTTCCAATAATTATATTGCACTGCATTATAATAATAATAATATCCTGGGACATTTTACACATGGCCATCTGATCCCAAACTAAGCAGAGCTTGTACTATGGAAACCACATAACTGATATACTACATATACTATTTTAATTTTGTAAATACATGAATTTACACCCAAACTCAGGACAAACAGACATGTTCAGGCACACAAATATTTGTCCCGGGTGGGAATCGAACCCACGACCTGCGGCGTGAAAGGCAGCGTATCTACGAACCATGCCAACATGCCCGCCAATCTTCTACTATATAAAAATAAGTCGGGTTTTCCTTCCTGATGCTATAACTCCAGAACGCACGAACCGATTTCCACAGTTTTGCATTCGTTGGAAAGGTCTCGGGCTCCGTGATGTTTATAGCAATTATAATAATATTAAAAAAAATTATAAAATTTAACGCGGGTAACACCGCGGGGCACAGCTAGTCTACTATATAAAAATAAGTCGGGTTTTCCTTCCTGACGCTATAACTCCAGAACGCACGAACCGATTTCCACGGTTTTGCATTCGTTGGAAAGGTCTCGGGCTCCGTGAGGTTTATAGCAAAGAAAATTTATAAAATTTAACGCGGGTAACACCGCGGGGCACAGCTAGTCTTCTACTATATAAAAATAAGTCGGGTTTTCCTTCCTGACGCTATAACTTCAGAACGCACGAACCGATTTCCACGGTTTTGCATTCGTTGGAAAGGTCTCGGGCTCCGTGAGGTTTATAGCAAAGAAAATTTATAAAATTTAACGCGGGTAACACCGCGGGGCACAGCTAGTTATATTATAATATCGACCATATTTGTTTATAGGGAACAGCAGGGTTTATAGGAGCTCCTTAACAATCGCTAATATTAATTATTATAAAGCAACTAGAAGCGCACGATCATTTGGAAATAGATGATTATTAAACTGGTTTAATTTGTCGGCGATTAGCTGGGTATATTTACCCAACACTGGGGTATCTCAGGGCTCTGCTATATCGGGGTAGGCGCTCTTCTATTAAGGTATGAACGATACATTATTAAAATTATTATTATAAAAAAATATAACGGTCACCGTAGTCTAGTTGGTAGTGCTCCTGCCTACGAAGCTGGTGGTCCTGGGTTCGAATCCCGGTAAGTGCAAATATTTGTGTGATAAGCACGAATATTTGTTTCTGAGTCATGGATGTTTTCTTTGTAGGTATTTAAGTATTTATCTATCTATATAAGTATGTATATCGTCGCCTGGTACCCATAGTACAAGCTTTGCTTAGTTTGGGGCTAGGATGATCTGTGTGACATTGTCCCGAGATATTATTATTATTATTAGAGAACTATGTGAATAAAAATCTTATAAAACAAACGACCAGTCAGGGTTCTTAAATACTTGACCAGCACAGATACTATAATATAATACTACTAGATGACGTTAATCATAAAATTAAAAAAGTTTTATTCGAACGAACATGAGAGCGGCCTATTTGATAGTTTTGTAATGTATCGAGAGTCTTTGTTTTTTCAACTGTCCAGACCAAGTGATTCTTCTGTGCGCGGAACTGTTTTTATTCGGGGATAACACATTGTTAAAACGCAGTAGTACAGAATTACTAAGTAATAAATTTAGGTTATTATTTTTTTTTTTGTATTTTCTACAATAACTTAAGAAACCAAAGTTTGTGTTTATGCCTGTGTCAACGTACCTCAGAAACTGAGAGACTGATTTTAATGCGTATATTTTATCATAATAATAGTATAATTATGAATGAGGTTAATGACAAACCACAGATATAATTAAATGTGTTTGACTCTGTAATGTTGTTATAATAATTCATTAAATCAAAGAATTATTAATTAGAATTATTTAATTTGTATATCAACATATTTATTTATATTTGTTTATAAATAATAAATTAAATTTAAATTGACTCAACTTTATGGAATGGCCCAATAAGTTAAATCAATTATTTATAACCTATAATCAGTAAAATATGACGTTCACTGCGTGACGGAGGATTTGCCATAATTGCCATGCTGTGCAGTCGGGTTGGCAATCGCAGTATGATGCTCATAGGACACCGAGAGACGTTGTTCTCCCGTGCCGACTTGTACGTACGTTATATGCTTATTATAAGTAAGTATCTAAGCATTATTAATCGAAATTAATACTATACTCTACTAATAATGCGACGTCATCAAGACTGTTTCGAACACGTGCACTCGGAAGTGCAAATGCTAAGTTTTACCGCTGAGTTAACTAAATATACCGCTACCACTGTACTTCAAGTGGTCTTGTTTTCGACGGAAAAATGTAACTGTAGCCGGGGGGCTACCGTCGACTGACTCAGAAGCCGATCATTGTTATGGTGATCGGCGTTCAAATAGATTTTTGAGGTGAAACATCTATAGCCGCACGTAAAACAGATTTCTGGCGTGGCGACGTATGCCGTGGCGACGCGTCGCCACGCTATACGATAGTAGTGTGTTCGACTTTTTATTTTATCATTATGACATATTTAGTTCCTATCACAATATGTTCTTTTCTGCATATTACTTTTACAAAATAATGTCGATGTTTCACATCTGCCAGACGTCCCGTGACGGCTCATTTTTTTTTTAATTTAGGCTCGCAAACTGGCCGTTATGGCTAAACATACATTATTGCATTGTACATATAAATGACAGCCAAACAGCCTTCTAGTGCGAACAGTACATGAAGGTTAAAAATGACTAAATTATTACATACTAACTTATCGTATGGGCAGTGGTTACCCTAGTGTCAGAGTCGTTCACGCCACCCAGTAGGCCTCTGACATCTCTGCCCAGCACACGCTGGAGAAGTGCCCGGCCTGGGAGGCCGAGAGACGAGTCCTGGTCGCTGAGATCGGACGGGATCTTTCGCCACCAACAGTCGTGTATGCGATGCTGGCTGGCGACTCCACCAAATGGGACGCCGTGGTCTCCTTCTGTGATGCAGTCATGCTCCAGAAGGAGGGAGATCGGGAGCGAGGCAACTGCCCTCGGGGCTGCCGTGGCAGTATGAGAAGTGTCCTGTACTGCCACCACGTGAAAGCAGCTCCGGGAAGACAGCGATCTATTTGTGGCGCAGTCGCTGTGCCGGACTGGCAGGAGTCGGCAATAGGGGAGAGCAATCCAGAGCCCACTCAGGGTACGTGTCCCGACCATCTGAGACATGGCAAAGGGAGCACCGGAGCAGCATACCGTTCACGGGGCTCCCCCAATCAGGCGCCAAGAGAAGTCCACGGCAGGTTAGGTTTAGTCGGTGCGAGGCCGGCATACCCAACCGCAGACACTTGCGGGTGGCATGCGTAGGCATTCCTCCTGCCTTAAAAAAAAGGCCTCTGACATGGCTTAGCAACTGTTTAATGACTACAACTGGGACTGAGAGCTTAACGTGCCCTCCGAAGCACGGAGACGCTCAAAAATTAAACCACTTAAGCGGTCACCCATCTCGGGCCTGACTGCGTGTGTGTGTGTTATCCTTGCCGTTAATTTACGGACCAGTGCGAGCACCTGACTATGACCGTATGCTGAACTAAACCTTTTGTATAGTTTCATGGGTGGATTGGGCTACTTACTTTTCCTTTATTAATTAAGTTACTCCTTGTTCATACAGGATAATTAAGTTTTGATTGAGAGCTAACCGACTTCAAAAAGAAGGAGGTTATCAATTCGAATGTATTTTTTTTTTGTATGTGGATATGTATAGAAATCGCGTAGATTTCGGCAAAGTACTGATTCCATAACTTTTTTTTTCAAGTATATTATATTAATATTCGTGATACGAGATGATTAGTCCATTGTCGTCAAGTCCACAATCAACTTGTTGTTACTGTTACTTCAACTTCAAATACAACTTTCGAAAACCTTGTTTTGGTCAAATTTACTCGTGAGCAAGTGTCATGGTGTCCTGTCTAATGTCACGAGTGTATTATAAACTAACTCATGAATTTATTTAAGAGATTCCTTTACATAATTACAAGCGGATTTCATTGTATAGCATTTTTGCAATTTAAGGCCTAAATCTAATCGGGTTTAAGATATTTTTACTTATATGAGAAACAGGTATTAAAATAAAGTAGATTCTTAAGTTCTAAATCGGACGGTTGCTTAATACTAATTTCTATATTTAAGTAATCTATTGTATAACTAATGCTAATGTAACTTATACAAAACAATATGTTTATCTAAATCTATTTCAAATTTTACAAAACATTAAGTTATTAAAAATAATGATAACCTAATCGGAATCCCTTCCTAACACCTTTCCAGAAGATTCCTTCGAATTTGATTTGCAGGTGTGCATCATTAGTAGCACAACGGCAGAACGCCTACTACGCATTGGTAGAGTGAGCTGGTTCGAAACCCGCGGGGCACTTAAATTAATATTTTTTATTTTTAAGAGGTTAATATTCTTTTTCTATTAATTATGTGTTGTTTAAATTTTACATTAGGGTATACTATTCTTTTACTTAATATTATAAAGATGAAATTTTATATTGTAAGTAATAATAATATCCTGGGACATTATTTACCACGGCCATCTGATCCCAAACTACGCAGAGCTTGTGCTATGGAAACCAGATAGCTGATATACTACATATACTACTTTTTTTTTGTAAATACATACTTAAATAAAAAATAAAAATAAATTTTTGAAATAAACAGATTTTTATTATTATTATTGTGTGCATGAACATGTCTGTTTGTCCTGAGTCTAAGTGTTATACTTAGACTCAGGACAAACAGACATGTTCATGCACACAATAATAATAATAAAAATCTGTTTATTTCAAAACTCATGCATACAATATATCATACTTAACTATGTATAATCTTGAATTAACTAAGATTTTTTCATAGTTAAGGAGTTGCGAGATAAAGAAAATTTTTAAAAAGGTATAATTAAATACAAATATCTGTCCTGGGTGGGAATCGAACCCACGACCTCCGGCTTTAAAAGCAAGCATTTGCCAACTACGCCAACAGGACCGTCTACTAATATTACCTAAGTATCAGTTAATATCAGCCACTTGTCCATATGTATACAAGCATGCACTCAATATTTGTTACGAGTATCTGTGCTAATATGATTATTATCAGATATTGAAATCAAATACTACTTCAACATAAGTTTGAAATACCTTGGAGTTAGTTACTATAGCAGAGGAAAAAGTTTTTTTACTCCACATCCAAATGGGTCAGCTGATCGACATCAATCATCATCATCATGTCAGCCAAAGTACGTTCACTGCTGGACAAAAGCCTTCACAAAGAATGGGGGAATATCCCATAATCGCCACGCTTGGCAGACGAGTTGGCGATCGCAGTTTGATAGTCATAGTTCACAGAAGAACGCTGCTGTCCGTTCTCTGGTAGTTATTCCCTCGGACGATTTCTACGCCCCCACCAGATGAGATGGGGTGATGATAATCTATGCCGTCACCACACAGCAAACTTGTTTTTGAGTATTCTGCTAATTAAACTTCTTTTTGAGTATTCTGCTAATTAAACTTATTTTTGAGTATTCTGCTATTGGCACGAAGTTTCTTATCGCGCGTTGTGAAAGGGGGCTAGACGGAAAAAATCTTACGAAAAGTTGTCACGATACTTTTTTGCAGCTGTGCGGCGTGCGCATGTTTCTCTGTCTGTCTCTCTCTCTCTCTCTTATAGAAAGCAAGCCAGATATTTTCATTTCTATTTCGAATTGAACAGTGTGGTGTCGCGACGATTATTTTTGTTAAGTGTATACAGGTTTTTTGTACATAATAAATAATAAGAAATAACTTCGTTCTATCCGGGTGTCCCTTAACACCTCTCAAGTTTTTTTTTTACTTTTTTTTGAGTATTCTGCTAATTTCTTACTTAAACTTAGTTCAGTTTCATGAGCAAATAAAGCTTTTTATGTTAAGTCCTCTATTTATTTTATAATTTGTCGGACAAGATTATTCCCGGCTTTCATATAAATTCGTCGTTTCACATCCATGAACAAATTTTTTCATAATTCTCTCTACAACGACTCATGAACAGACAGAAAAACTAGCGAGTCTATTGGCAGTGCTACACGGTTGCATACCAACGTCCCAACAGAGGGCCCCTGGTTGTTGCCATCCATCTAGACTGTACAACTGCAGTCTAGATGGATCTCAACCACCAGGGTGACCAGTGACCACCGTTGGGACGTTGGTTTGAAAAAGTGTTGAAGATGTTTATTGCGAACATGGCGAGTGGTCGAACACTTTACAGGGACATGAGACTTTGTCGCCATAGACTGGTCTTTTGGTCTATTGGTTAGTGACACTGCCAGCTAAGCCAGAAGTCTTGGGTTCGAACCCACAGAGCACAAATCTTTGTGTCATGAGCTCGATTATTTGTTCTGTGTCTGGGTGTAAGTAATTTATCTATAATATGTATGTATTTAGAAATATATAAGTATGTTTATCTACTGATAAACACCGTGTGTGTTAAAGAAATATCTGTGGCAACCAGACAGTAGTTATTTGTTCTGTGTATGGGTGAAGTTTATCTATAATATGTATGTATTTAGAAATACATAAGTATGTTTATCTACTGATAAACTTTGTGTGTACCTATTCTGTGGCAACCTGACTACTGTCTGGTTGCCACAGATTAGGTACAGGCTCTGCCTAGTTTGGGATAAGATCAGGCCGTTACTTAGGTTGTCCCAAGATTATTATTTATTTAAAACTAGCTGTGCCCCGCGGTTTTACCCTTATTAAACTTTATAAATTATAGCCTATGTGTTAATCCAGGGTATCAGTAAACTCCATACCAAATCTTATTAAAATCGCTCCAGCCGTTTAGACTTGAAGAAGTAACAAACATACACACTCACACACTCACAAACTTTCGCCTTTATAATATTAGTAGGATATTTCAATCCATTGTGTACCTGCTGCACTATCACCAGGTATTTCTCGTGAAGATCTGAAAAATCTTGGAACTACTGGAAGAATTAATTATAGTCTGCTATATATACATACATTTAATTTTGTTTTGTTGTACATCTACTTTACATGTATAAACGTAGAAAAATTAAGAAATTGGCGATAGACGACGGTATACTAATAATTATACCTTAAGTGTATATACGAAAACTTATTTGATCGAGATAATGTAATTTTAACTGTAATCTAATGAATATAAGTTGTGTCATTTGTGTAATTAGTTTCAGTTAACTAATACGTACATACACACATACATCATTAGCCTGATATCGTCCACTCCTGGCCATAGGCCTCCTCCAAAGGTTTCTATAACTTTACCATTTGGAGGAGTTTGCTGTATTCACCGCGCTTGGCATGCGAGTTGGAGACCGAAGTTTGGTGGTAGCTAGTACATGGCTAGTACACCGGAAGAGCTGTTGCCCGACTACTAAGTGTATACCTTAGACGCCTGTCACGACACCCACGGTATGGTATAGGGTGGCTCTGTTATTCTTTCTAGGTCGGAAGCCACACGGCTACAGTTAACTATAGGTTATATTAAATTAATGTCAGTTTAAAATAAACCTGTTCCTAAGGCATAGAGACCGCAAAAATCTTATCTAATTTATAATGAAGATGAAATCGATGTAACGCTTGAATAGTGCAAAATCATACTATAATTAGAAAGAATCAATCCAAAACACTGTCAAGTAACTTAGTACAAGGCATATCGACGCAAGCGCAAAGTGTCGCACGTCACCCAACACATTCCGTCCCCGACCGTCGCGCGGAGTGGACGTATTTCCGCCGTGTACAATACAAACCGTCCTTATCTTAAAATTTTATGTTTTGGAACGCTACTCCTTGCCCGTGCTAGTGTAATAAGTAATAAAAAAAGAAGCGATAAGCCACGCAGGACTGTCAAGTGTTTGGTTATTGATAAAGTGTATGCTTTTGGGGACTTCGTCTTTTATCGGTCTTCGGCAGTAACTTAAGATAACGAGGTGAGTGTTGATAGCTTTAAGATAATTAGTTTGCCTTGATGCCCGTTTATTGGTAGGTTTAAAGTTCTAATAATTAAGATTGGAAATGAGATTTTGCTAATAATTGCGTATCGGAAGATATAACGTCGTGTACGAGCCTCACTTGATAACAACTGCTGGTTGTTTCTCTCGTCTTTGAAAACAAGAAATAAGTACCTAATTAATATTGTTAGATATCAGAAGAACAGATATTAATAGCCATTATGCGTAATCACATTGTCATTATTAGTTATTTAGCGGTAATTGTATAATATAATGTAGTTGTCATGCAAAAGACATTGTCTTTTAAGTAGTTAATTAGGAATTGTAATCATTATCGTTTGTCTAATTCCAAAAACTTGCCCTATTTATGGAGTAACTTGCTTGTTGCACAAGTGATTCAAGTAGAGCATAAGTTAATGGAACCCATGAATAAGTGGTAGAATTTATTTGAAATCTTCATATTTTAATTGGTAACTGAAGTGGCAGTGAGCAGGGCACGTAGCTCTTAGAACTGACGGCTCCTGGGACAGAGATGTTCTCAAGTAGCGACTATGAATCGAAAACCGCAGCGAAGACAGGCTTCTGAGAAGGTGGACAGATTATCTTCTGAGAGTCACTGGAAGTAGCTGAATGTGGGTAACTCAAGACCTACAATTACGGACATATTTGAGGCAGCCTTTATCCACTGATATAATGATACATACATTTCTATTTGTCACGATCTTTGCAAACCTCTTGCTCCTCCTTCACACATGCTCGCTGGTTAAGAGTACTTCTGATCTGGCCTGTCTTGAGAACGTCTCCGATTTGACCAGAGATAGTTCTACGAAGTCTTCCCCTTCGGGATATGATGATGATTAATGAAAGTTCTAATATATTTATCGATTCAAAGTTACTTTATTCCATAGATTTGTGTGTCAAAGAATAATTTCAACGGTGAAGTGTCAGTATCTACTAACTACCAAAACAAACACACACAAATATCTACTTTAATAGCCAATGTTATTTGTTAAGTGACTGCACGTCTCATGTCGTTCAGATGTTCGCCACGTTGTTACAGCGGCCTCGTTTCGGGTTCGATCCCTGCGCAGAAGAATATTTTTGTGACTCATATATATTTTGTTTTTAGTGCTATGCGTCCATTCATTACATGTTTGTAAATTCGTCCGCGATACAGACAGTAATTGCACTAATGCGGATTTTTTTATTTCATTTAAAAAGACAACGCTCGCACTAGGTAATCTAATCCCTGTGTCGCGGGGTTCTTTACAAACATATAATAGACGGACACAAATTACATCCAGACTCAGAACAACTATTTATGAGTCACACAAATACATGTCCGGCGCGGGACTCGAACCCGCGACACGAAGCGGCGAGGCGACTGTCTTAGACTACCGATATTTACTGCACTACTAACACTACACTGTTTCGATACAGGTTCTTGCTTATGAATAGTTAAGGAGGTAGGTATGTGTCATATAGCCGTGTGGTCCCCAGCCCCGAAACAATAACAGGGCCACCCCATTACATCCCGTGAGCGTCGTAAAAGGCGACTAAGGGATTCATCAGGTAGTTGGTAGACCACACCACTACCACCTAACTGCGGTCGCCAGCACGCATGCCAAGCTCGGTGATGAACGGGAGAACGGGGAGACAGATCCTGGGTGCAAATCCTGGGTCGGGCCCCAAGTGATCTTGAGACTTTTCTGTAAAAAGAAAAATTTCTCAGCATCAGCCCGAAATCTGGGAGTTGGTGCCTCGGAGAGAACGCACAGCCGTTGGTCCTATACCTGACCTCTTTCAGGTCGTGTCGCTCAGGCGTCCCATCGGATCATGAGAGTGATGGAATAGAAAATGCTCCTGTGTTTGCGCACACACTTGAGCACTATAATATGTCCCGCGCAGATGGCTAATCTCTGTTGAGACTGGCCGCCGTGGCCGAAATTCGGCTAGGAGGACATTATTATTATTATTACTTATGAAATCTTATAATGTCTCTTATGATTTAAAAGTTAATGTGGTTGTTTTTATCTGGAAGCTGGTTTTAATTGAGATATTTTTGAACTGTTTTATGGCCACCCCATTACATCCCGTGAGCGTCGTAAAAGGCGACTAAGGGATTCATCAGGTAGTTGGTAGACCACACCACTACCACCTAACTGGGGTCGTCAGCACGCATGCTAAGCTCGGTGATTACGGCCAACCCCTCCAGATGGCAACGTTGAGAAAACTTTTGGGGGAGCCCTTTGTCCAGCCGTGGACTATATCAGGCTGATGATGATGATCAGTTACTTTATAGCTCAATTTGGCGGGTTTTATTTAACGCAGTAGAAGATATTCATTCTGCACGGTCGATTTAAGAGCATAGCGTATGAGCAACCCGACGGGGAAAGTAACCCCTTATGTAATACTCTCTTCTGCATTGCGTTAAACAACAACACAACAGATTGAGTTTGGGAGCCGACTCCAATAGAAACAGGACTATTGGAGTCTGCTCCCAAACTCTTAATCTCCTGTTGTGGGTCACTACTAGAATAATTCGAGCCATTTCCTTCTGACCTCTACACCCGTAAAGCACCAGTATCTCAGAAGGGTTAGATTAGGTTTCAAATTCTATATAGCTTAGGACCTGAGGGTCATAAATGTATTTTGAACAACCGGGACCGACGGCTTAACGTATTCTCCGAGGTGCGGAGGCTAGTCCCTTAACCAACCAGGGGCCGATTGATCATGGAAGCCGATTTAACGATTGATTAAGTCATTTTTAACCTTTATTTATTTGAACGGTAGAGAGAGAGTAGAGTCGGTAGAGCCCTGGATTGGGAACAAACCCAAGTCCTGCGGCGTGAAAGACAAGCATTTACCCACCAGGTCATCCAGCCCGTCATCGGGACGGTTTTGAATATAACCTTCTATGCCGCCCATGGATACTCGCAACACCAGAGGAGTTGCGGGTGCGTTGCTGGCCTTTAAGAGTCAGTTAACAAGCGTTACTGACCCTTCCCCCCACCCTGATGAGCTCTAGCGACCTTACTCACAAGCAGAAACACAACGTTAAAATTATTATTAAGGAATGTCTTCTGTAATGCTTGCTCAGTCGGGCTACTCTTTGAGTGAATGAACGCCCTACCTCTCTTAAACCTATCTTGCGCATAGTTACTTAACCTCTTCGGTGAGGGCTTAGAGCAATCGATTAATTTCCTTTAAAACAATGGCCTGCAGCTGCGATAAGAGTTGCACTAGGTATGTCTATTTAGCGTAATAAAACCCATTCGTTTCCCGTCACACTTCAAAAGCGAAAAATGACGTAACTACAATTTATTACATTTGAATTTACGCCCCTCTGGTTTTGAGAACGGTGTGTTTTTGTTTCTAAGGTTGATTTTGAAAGTTAATATTTAAAAAAGTACCTTAGCTGGTTATGAATAGGGTTTGTTTGAGAAAACCGCAGCGTGTGGAAGTTGGGTATGGGAATTATTGTAGTGCACAGCGTTTCGTCGTTTGTAAGTTGAGACGCTGTTAAGTGTGGTACTTAAGTTTGGGCGCACATTATGACTGCGAATGATTTCTTTCTGAACCCCAACAAAAAAGGGCATGTTTTACAAGTGTGAAGCTAGCGTTAGCCGTGGTTTCTGGTCTAGAAAGAATAACATGTCGTAAAAGGTGGCTAAGGGATATAGGAGGTAGACGGGCAGCAGCGTCCTCGTGTACTACCACCTAACTGCGGTCGCCAACTTGCATACCAAGCCCGGTGACTATGGCAAACCATTCCTAATGGTAACGTAATAGAAACCTTGGAGGTGATTTATGTCTAGCCGTGGCCGACATCAGGTTGATAATGTAACGTAATGTAAGCGGATGGACTCAGTTTAATCCGTTGTATTATATCTGAATGTAACTAAGTTGAGATATTTATTTGGTGATTATTGTTTGTCTTCTCCGTTAGCCTAGGGGTCTTTTATGGCTTCAACGGTCAATAGAGGCAAGCGATGGCTCAAGCCATTATACGCATATCCCCTTGTTTAGGTTTGGAACTACGACCCAGGGTGATCACTTATTACTGACATGAGATGGTTGATGGTTCTTTAATGTGAGTCTGAGTATATTTTAGCTCTGTTTTAGAAAATTCTCTGGAGTGTTTATAAAGCACAGATTCATGACGGTCTTGTGATAAGGTCTCTATTACGATTAGAAACACTGTGTTGTCGTCTTAGATTTGTCATTAAATTATATATTACGTAGTTGACCACTGACCCTGTTGTTTAGCTTATTTGATATTTTTGTTTTCTTTATATTAACCTTATTTGTAAGCTTATACGGATCCGTTTTATATTAGAATTGGTCTTGTTACCTTCTTATACAGTAGTAGTCTAGGCAACTTTAAGATTTGTGAAAACTAAAAAAAATATACCTATCTTTTTTGTCACGATGCCATTGGTTAAGTCTATATGGCCTCTTTTCTTTGATTAGGCAGGATGTATGCCTACGCATGGCACCCGCAAACAACGTCTACTGGTGGGTATGTCGGACTCGCACCGACTAAACCTATCTGCCATGGACTTCTCTTGGCGCCTGATGCGTGAAGATGGTAAAGTCAAACTGACCTAGTGTTAAAGTAAAAATTGCCTAGTGTTTAAGGCAAGATAGCCTATTAGTCAGGCTGTTGGACTGTGGATTCAGTAGTCTCGAGTTCAGGCCCAAGGCCCAGTGACTTCAACTTCATGTGCGTATTAAAAATGTATTATTTCGGACTTAAAATAATGAAGGAAAACATCGGAATAAACCTGCATGTCTGGGACTTTTTCTAAATAATCTTGATTTCATTTGAAGTCTTTCAAATCCGCACCAGGCCAGCATAATGATCTATGCCCTCTGAGACCCTTGCCTTGTAGTGGGAGAGAATGAGCTGCATCATCAACCTATTTTTTAGTTTAATTAATTCCAATGTTAGTAAAAAGGGCAATTATTCGGGTGTTTCAATAACTGAAGACTGAAGAAGCGATTCCCCGGGACATGCCTGAGCTTCACCGCTCAGTGTCATTTCATTGTGTGCCACTGTTGATCTTGGCTTACAGGAGTTGCAGTGGTGGGTAAGAGGGAGGGACTAGTCCCGAAAATAACTGAAGACTGTCACAGTTGATTCAAGCGTAAAAAATCGCAAGTCTAGAATATGCGCTTGACTTTATTCGTCGAGTTGCACAATACCGACGGACTGAATATGTCAACAACGCCGTGGAGTTCGACATAGGCACTTTTAATTTGCATACCTGTGCGTTTTGTGTGCACTGATTTGTTAGCTAATGCAAAACTTGTGTTTTTAGTTGGAAATATTATTATAAAGAGTTGTTACTATAGTATTCTTTGCTAGTAGGTTCTTCGAAGGAGGAACGACCAAGGCCCCGCGGTCTCTATCGCCCTGCATGACCCCGAGTTAGTACTTATGAAATCTTGACTGCCTCGTTGGTCTAGCGGTAGCGTGTTCACCCGCAGAGAATGAGGTCCTGGGTTCAAATCCTGGGTCGGGCCAAAAGTGATTTTGGGACTTTT
The DNA here is from genome assembly GCA_951640165.1 of Pseudoips prasinana. Classification (NCBI taxonomy): domain Eukaryota; kingdom Metazoa; phylum Arthropoda; class Insecta; order Lepidoptera; family Nolidae; genus Pseudoips; species Pseudoips prasinana. Next base: position 17,665,409 of record OX621254.1, read on the forward strand.
CTGTAAAAAGAAAAATTTCTCAGCATCAGCCCGTCTTGGAGTTGGCGGTATTATACCCCCGTGCCTCGGAGAGCACGTGAAGCTGTCGGTCCTATACCTGACCTCTCTCTGGTCGTGTCGCTAGGCGTCCCATCGGATCATGAGAGTGATGGAATAGAAGTGCTCCTGTGTTTGCGCACACACTTGAGCACTATAATATGTCCCGCGCAGATGGCTAATCTCTGTTGAGACTGCGCGCCGTGGCCGAAATTCGGCTAGTAGGACATTATTATTATTGTTACTTATGAAATCTTATGATGTCTCTTATGATTTAAAAGTTAATGTGGTTGTTTTTATCTGGACGCTTGTTTAATCGAGATATTTCTGAACTGTTTTACGACCATCTTATCAGCCGTCCTAAAAGTACAGCTCTTCTAAAACGATAACGAAAGAAAAATAGGGGTGTTATTATATAGATCTGACTTCAACCAGATTGGGTTAATAAAATAAACTTTAATGTTCAAAATAAATTCACGTGTGATACGTAAAAATCTTATTAGAAAATATTCATATGTATTGAAACCGCACGCGTGGCGCAGCGGCTAAGACAGTCGCTTCGCCGCTTCTTATCGCGGGTTCGAGTCCTTCGCCGGACAATTATTTGTGTGCCCCATAAATAGTTGTTCTGAGTCTGGATGTAATTTGTTGTGTGTGTAAAGTACCCTGCGACACAGGGATTAGATTCCGTAATGCGGGTGTAGACATTTATTTTTTAAAAAAAGCTCACCGGAGTATCATACCAGATCATCATATCTACCGGCTAAGTCGTTGAACATCGAATTTACAATGGCGCTCAAATAAATAAAGGTTAAAAATGACCTAATCAATCGTTAAATCGGCTTCCATGAGCACATGTGACGTCATAAATGGTCCGGAATCGATTGTCAACGTTGAAGCCGATTTAACGATTGATTAAGTAAACCTTTATTTATTTGAACGCCATTGAAAAAATGGTTGTTCGGCGACTTAGCCGGTAGAGCCCCAGAAAGCGCTCGAATAGATTTCTTTTGTGCAATTTGATGCCTTTTGGATGTTTGTTGAGTAGAAATCGGTGAATTAAGAAAGAAGATTAATTTTAAAAGAAAAATAAATACATAAATTCACCAATACACAAAAAAACATTAATAAACAAATGTAATATTATTGATAGGGAGTATGTCGACGACAAGTCATCATTAGCTGCGGAGGTATTTCCGATCCGATGATGATCAAGATGGAAGGGCTTTGGAAGTTATTTGGTATTTATACAACGTGTAACAGAAAGTGTGAACGTAACTTAAGGGGGTTATAGGGTATCAGGACGGCTACCTATGGACGAAACTTCAAACAGAAATAATCATTTTTTATTCAACTAGTAATTTATTTTTCTATCGACAACCTAAATCAACAAGTAAGATTACCGACATTATGAACAACACTAAAAACTCAGCCGCAAGGGTAATGAACCTTACCGCGAACTCTTTGGGTACCTACTACTTAGACTGTAAATAAAAAGTGTGGTTCTGTAATCACATAATTTATTACACGTGTTTATTTTAAGATTCAATCAAATGTTTAACTGAATTTTTGCTCTAATTTTTAAAGGTGTAACAACATTTTAATCATTCATACAAATTTGATAACTAGGAAAAATCACTTAATTTAATTTAAATTGATATTCCGCAAGATGTTGGATCTAGGAGAAATAAATAATTTACTTGACTTATGTAACTACAGATATTTTTTTGTGTGTTAAATAGTAAGAATATTAAATTTTTCTTTCAGTATGTGAATTTAATGTGGCCGGGAACGAATAGGTACAAATTAAGAAAAAATATGAATAATGTACTAGGCTCATATGAACATTAGGGGACATTTCGAATTCCGTCCTGATTTTGTCGCAAGGAACTCTAATACGGCGGCGAATACAAAGGATTGATGTAGGTAAATAATAAATGGTGAAATATTTTTTAATACTCATCAAAGCGGGCCCCGCGCGCGCGCCGCGCCATTTGAATGTGTTCGTGTATAACTCATTGGTCTAGCGGTAGCGTGTTCAACTGCAGATAATAAAGTCCTGGGTTCAAATCCCGGTTCGGGCCAAAAAGTGATTATGGGAATAATGATGTCCTGGGTTCAATTCCCGGGTCGGGCCAAAAAGTGATTATGGGATTTTTCCGTAAAAAGAAATTTCTCAGTAACAGACCGAAGTCTGGGAGTTGACGATATTACACCCCCATGCCTCGGAGAGCACGTAAAGCCGTCGTTCCTGTGCCTGACTTCTTTCCGGTCGTATCGCTAGTCGTCCCATCGGATCATGAGAGTGATGGAATAGAAAGTGCAGGGGCACTTTCAATTCCACCTTTGAAATGTAGAGTGATACACTCTAAATTTCAAACGACGTATTTGTAACGACATATTAATCATTCATACAATACATACAAATAAAAAAATATGAATAATGTACTAGGCTCATATGAACAGTAGGGGACATTTCAAATTCCGTCCTGATTATATCCAAAGTTACACTAATATGGCGGCAAAATCAAAGAGTTGATGTAGGTAAATAATAAACGGTTAAATATCTTTTAATATTCATGAAAGCGAGCCGCGCGATACCTAGATACCTACGTCGTCGATACCTAGGCGGCTCTTTTGAGTGGACTCAAAGACGCCGCCAAAGGGGCCGCGTTCGAAGAAAGCCGACAAATTCATCAAATATTGTGCATTTTATTATTTAATATTTAAAAATATTAAAATCATCAGTTGTTCGTAAACTGCTGTCTATTTAGGTTGTGTTTAGTTGTAGAGTAAAGTGTTCCGCGAAATCCTTAACTATGTCGTTTAGTGATCGTAATAATTTTGAAAATTTCGTGCATTCCTCTATGACAGAATAGCCTCAGACGTGCACTTTGTGATGATGAGGATTCATAGGTCACAGAATTTAAGGCTGTTTAATTACGAGGAACCTATGTCGTGAAGGGTACAGTGTCGCGATGGAGGCCACGCCTCTTTATAACTAAGAAACATGAAAGCTTTACGATTCTATGAATATGTTGTACATGAGAGAGACTCGTGTTAGTTGGCAAGTCTTAGAGTTAAGCTTTCGGTGTCGGTGCAGATTTTAGTCAACGTGAAATAATGAAATTCTTCCATCAGTACTGAAAACCACTTCAACTAGAAGTTAAACTGTAAAAAGATTCTCGTAATGTGTTTGTGTATCACGTACTTATACGATGTAAAGTATCCAATAGCTATTCAGCAGTGCTATAAATAAAAACATAACTCGAAAATAAAACAAAATATGTGTAGTGAGTGCAATCGGAATCAAACTACCAGGCGTGCATAGAAACACAGAGGTATGTCAAACAATTTCTAGCGTAAATCAGAATCAGCTGTGTTGTGTTAGTACGGATGTTCGTTATATCGATAAAAATACTTGTCGATATATTGAATGGTATATTATTTTACGATCAAGATTAAAATGATGGTATTTCGGTATGAGATTTTGTGTATAGCTAGGCTTAAGGAGACCGTATATGCCCCTTAAGTTACGTTCACTCTTTCTGTTACACGTTGTATAAGATTAATAAAATATATATGAATCGGACCGCACGGACAGACTAGTTAATTTTGTTTTTTACTTTAATACTAGCTGTGCCCGCGGTTCTGCCGGCGTTAAACTTTATAATTATAGCCTATGTGTTAATCCAGAGTGTCATCTAACTCCATACTAAATTTTATTAAAATCGCTCCAGCCGTTTAGACGTAAAGAAGTAACAAACATACACACACACACTCAGAAACTTTCTTCTTTATAATATTAGTGTGATTGTATTTGACTATAATAATGTACTGCATTGTGAGCTTGAAAAGTTCAAGTGTATGCTAATACCCAAATGCCGAATAAATATCATTATTTAATTGTTGCGTAAAATACAATTAAATTTAGAAAATATTTTTTAATGATATGGCATCAATTTAGTTTCGTTGTATTACTACGTCCAATAGCAACACACCTAATTAGGTATGGTGTCTTCGGTGGAACTCTACTATTGTGTTCGCGGAAATTCCCATCGTTTCGAATAATTCTTGTTAGCTTTTCCCAAGAATTTATGTGAATGGTTTAAAGTTGATGTTTTACTTCAAATAGAAACGTTTCTAATGTCGACTTACTTATTATACAACAACAATCAAAAGTTTCTCAAGAAAGGACCGGTCCGAAGTATCTTAAACAGGCGAGCATGTATGAAAAAAGAGGGTAAACGAGGCAAAAGACGTATGAAAGTTTCTTGAAATATGAAAATCTGTTGTCTGTGTTTACATTCTTTAGATTCTGAACGACCCTTTAGAAGGTATCATAATTCTCTCTCCCTCACAATCTTTTATTATCACACTTCACACTAATATTATAAAGGCGAAAGTTTGTGACTGTGTGAGTGTGTGAAATTTGGTATGGAGTTAGCTGACACCCTGGATTAAGACATAGGTTAAAATTCATAAAGTTTAACGCGGGTAAAACCGCGGGGTCTAGCTAGTTATCAATAACTGCAAAAACGTCAGTTTTCATGCAAACTTACCGCCTACCTGAGCCTTTTCGTATGAAACTAAAATAAAAATGCCTTCTTCCCCACTCACCCATTGAAACAATAGACAAAGTGTTATTCTTTTGGTGGTGGTTTATTCCAGTCCTCGGAAGTCCTGTTGACACTGTGTCCAGCGTTGAGCTATTGTGCTGCAATCAAACTTCGCTGTTTAACCCAGCAACATATACCTACATATTAGTACATATGTATTGCACAATCTTTTTGACAGAAGTGACGTTAACATAATTTTGGGACAGTAGATGTCGTTGACAGAAGACGGTATTATGTTTAGGCATTAGTGGTCCACATAGGCAGAGCATGTGTAGTGATAATTCATCTGCATCATTGCAGAACTTCAAGCTAGCTAGTTAAGTTTTAATCCAGGGCGCTTACTACCATCGCTCATAATAACGCGGTTACTTTAAGAGACAATGTATACGCTTCTACAACAAACACTGTCAATCAACTAATTTAAAACAAGAATTAAAGCCAAATTGTGTATTACAAAGTTTCAGATTATGTAGATGATAAAATTGCTTGGGAATGATTTCATTTAACGCATTTAGATAATAAATTGTTCTTAGATGATAAGGTGATCCTAATTTAAAAAATGAACACATTACTACTGATTTTTTGGCAGTATTTCGATGTAGTTGCAGCGTCAAGCACAGCACGTTTAAAAATGTTATGAATAAAGGTCAATATTTACCGAATAATATTTTATATATGACTAATGACTACGAGACAATCAAAGGTCTCCCTTAGTTCTGTCAATATTGGACAGATTTATGAACGTGCAAAATGTTATTGTCTACGTAACACGTCACACGGACGGTGCTGCGTTCCTATTCTGTATGACGAATTAATCATCAAAGATCACTCCTTGAGACACGTAGTACACCATTAACTTGTCAACTTCTAACTGCTCAATAGTGATAAAGTCTACTGTGCAGTGTTAGCGACAAGATAACAGGGACGTCAGTTGTTTTGCATTTCCTGTTTATCTTAAGAACATTATGGACGTAGGTTTCAGTTCATAATAAGAATAGTTTTTTTTTTCTTCTACTCATCTTATGTAGCAATGGCTCACACGGTCAGTGCATCCGCTAGTCAAGTGTTGAGTTTCTAAAACTGTTTGTAGCTTTTCTGATTTATTTAGAGATGGTTTTTAACTTTCAAAAGGTACGGAAACTGATAGGTTTTTAAATAAATCTTAGACTTCAGGATTTGGATTTTGGGACGAATAGGGAAGTAAGAAATGCACATTATAATCTTATTTTATAGGTGTGTAACTAATTAAAATAAATAAATATAAAATAAAGAAATTACTTGTATCAAGTAATTAAACAAACATTTATATAGTTAAACTGTAAAATTCAGACGATAGACAAGCAGTGTACGACTAAACGACACGTACGCCGACAGACTGTACACCGACAAGACTTTAATTCGACTGTACTTTTCGCCGACAGAACCCTTTGCCGACAGTATTCATAATTATTGGTTTAGGTTAGAACTGACCACAAGGCACGGCACGAGCCGAGCGTGGCAGTGGCCGGCGAAGTACCAGAACCGAATCGGTCCTATATTACACTTGGTAAATGTTTCTCTCTGAGTATGAATAAAGTGTTCTGTCGGCGAAAAGTACAGTCGAAGTAAAGTCTTGTCGGTGTACAGTCTGTCGGCGTAATTTCTGTAGGCGTTTAATCGTGCAGAAAGGTCTCATGAAAGCATTATTACAGCGGCCGCAGGTTACTCTAGTTTTTTAGATGTACTCTGTTATAAATATTATAGACAAATAGGTACTGTTTATTGCACGTCACGAAATAGGTTGTTTTACTCCATAATCTGAATGTTTTGGGTTTGGAAGAGCTTTTGAAGACCCCTGATTCATACTTTTTGAAAATAGAGCATAAAAATTCACGTCCCTATCTTCAGTGGATGCCTCGTCAGTGTGAGTCACTTTGACTATGATCTTGTTAGTAGTCTTTATTACGTACGCAGCAAGGGTGATATTTGTACGCTTACACTGATGTGGCTTTGACTGCGCCTTACTCAATGAACTTCAAACAAAATACACTTCACATGCCGGGGTAAAAAAAATAGCAATGCGCCGATGACGAAACGTTTCCGTTGCTTGCAGTAGTAACCCGTTTCCATGAAATAACTTTACACCTTGCACAGATAAACATTCAAGTGTATTAACTAGACGGTCACCGTAGCCTAGTTGGTAGTGCTCCTGCCTACGAAGCTGGTGGTCCTGGGTATGAATCCCGGTAAGTGCAAATATTTGTGTGATGAGCACTAATATTTGTTTCTGAGTCATGGATGTTTTATATGTATTTAAGTATCTATCTATCTATATAAGTATGTATATCGTCTCCTAGTACCCATAGTACAAGCTTTGCTTAGTTTGGGGCTAGGATGATCTGTGTGACATTGTCCCTTTAAAAAAAAAATTGTTGTCGCAATTTCTTTTTTCATTCTTTTTTTTTCAACCACCGCACCAGGCAGTCTAATTCCTGTGTCGCGGAGTACTTTACAAACATATAGTAGACTGACACAAATCACCACCGGACTCAGAAAAACTATTAATGGGTCCGGTGCGAATCGAACCCGAGGCACGAAGCGGCGAGGCGACTGTTTTAACCACTGCGCCGCATTGGCCTTTATAAGAAATGAATTAAGAACACTGGTTCCTAGTGCAAATCAATGGATTTCGACGGAATAATGGCATGGGGCACCATTATTGGGACGAGGGATTTTTGTACAAGGGGAAAGGGGTATGAAAATCTGGTTTTCTTAAGATCATTCATAAAGCTTGCGGTCACATCTTTATGAAACTCCATATGGTTTGAGTATATTTCATGAAAAATTTGACACTGATAATATTTTTTCTTAGGTCTTTTACTAAGAGTTCTAAGAACAGTAAAAAGGTTGATTTAATTGACCGTGACAAATCTGTGTGTTGACGCTTGTTGGACAGTTGAGCTAAACCACAGAGTGTATCAAGAATAACGAACATCTTGTTTGCAAAATTCAGTGTTAAAGTTAATAATGAGAAACAATATGGCTATATTGTTTCCCATTTTTAACGTTAACACTTAATTTGCCCAAGCACTGAAGTTTCATCTGTGGCAGCTCCGGCTGCTAGGCCGTTCAAGTCATCGTTTGTTAAGTTTTCTCATTTAGATTATCTGTCAAAAGCTTTGCTTAAGGGTTAAAACTAAGGGTTCCAAACTTCGACGCGGTGGCAAGTTCAGAATAATTTTGAATACGGGATTTAGTTTCTATACCAAATCCATGCGACACTGCGTCGAAATATTTTTCGATAGAGTCGAAGCCTATTAGTAGTACTACCCTCCACCCACTCTACCCTGAATAAAGCTCGTAGGTGATCGGTCAGATTAAGCACCTAGGCACGCGGTCAGTCTAAAGATGGCTGACGGATGTCGGTTCCGGTTCTAGTCGTTAGACAATAGTCAGAGTGAACAAGTCTGACACTAGGATAACTCCAAAGCTAAATCGAAAAAGTCTTTACGATAAAGTAAAGTGCGCTCTAACCTTAATAACATCTACACACTTCAAGGAAAGGTGAGGTGTGAACAAGTGGAATCCCGTAGCATGATGTTAGTAATTCAGTATTGTGTTAGACGGTCCCTACATCCGATTTAAGCAATACAGGAGCCCTGTTGGACCTACTTACTCATCAAGAAACTCTTCGTTGAATAGTCTTTTGTAAATGTTCATACGTTATGTATAGTTTCGTAACATCATTGTTCTGTGTGTTTTGATTAACCATGAATGGACATTGTCTGTATGGGACCGTTCACGTTTATGGCATTATTTATTATTGTAACGCTTTTTAATCAAGAATGTGTCGGAAAACAAGAAGCTTATGTCTTAAACTGGCCCTCGCATGTATCTCCACGATAGTAAACTCCCTGAGCTGAGGTTTCCTTAGTTCATAGTCGTGTTTGCTATATTGTTTGAGCCCCCGCTCGCCCCTATTTTAAGGTGAAGCAGGCAAAGCCTCCTTAGCTATCTGTAAATGTCATATAATGTTTTTAAACTTTCGCGATTTGTACACATTTTTATATATTGTGGACACGGGTCTCAATCGCGATAACAATTTCATCGTCACTGGTCGACCCGGGACCACGGCTGGTGCAATCCATGCCGAAACGTCGGGTAACCTAAAGGTAATGATTTGCCTTAAATTGTTATCGCGATTGAGACCCGTGTCCACGATGTATAAAAATGTCATATAATAAAAAGAAGGCGCCGCCGCCGCCGTCCCTGTACTACGGGAAACTAAGGTGCCGAATGTAACCGTACTCCCCCTAAAAGTAGTGTCAGGGAAATAAATTTGTTACTACCTCGGCGCCCGTGCGTTTCGTGTTCGACCCCTGCTCCGGACCACTTCTTGTAGGACCCATATATCATTGTTTGGATTTTGGTGTGCTTTGTTTATAAAGATCGCTGCGATGGGATTTGCTTCCCTAGGGAGATATCCGCAAAGGTATTATTTTATGAAAAATAACAATTCGTTATCAAGTTAATAATTGGTTAAAGGAAAATCTAAGGATAGTAATAAAAAGAGGCACAGATTAAAAGAGACAAATCCTTGAAGCAAGTTACCATAAAGATCTGTGTTTACCATAAACTATTGAGTGTAACCAAATCGTGAGCGGATCGCCAGAGTTGTCGGGCCCTCCGTTAAGAGGCTGGCATGACCCAATTTTAACGTATAATCGGTTTTATTACCATTGTCTAAAAACTTCTAATACTCACAAACTTTCGCATTTATAATATTAGTACGAAGTAGGATTTATTGATATTATCAGTGCACCATGGTTTAGACTATAGGAAGGGACAAAGGAACATATCTACAGTCATAGCATACTATAAGTAGTCGCAAGCAATTTGTAATTTGTATTGTTATCAGCTGACACTTTCTCATAACGATAAAGTCAGTAATCACGGAATGTTTCGAGTATTTTTATCATGTTAACGATTAATTATAATGACAGCGATTAAATAGATACAACATTTAATTTAAAACTTTAATGGGACTCAAACCCACTAAACACTTGGTGGTACCCCTGCGTGGTATCTGTAACACAAATCACTGTAATCTGGAACTGCACTGCGATGTGCAGACTCTGAACTTATACAAGTCATTCGATGCTTGGTGTGCTTAGCTGTTCAGTTTAATATCTTGGGACATTATTCACACACGGCCATCTCATTCCAAACTAAGCTTGTACTATGGAAACCAGATAACTGATATACTAGGTAGGTACATCTACTACTGTTATTTTGTAAATTCATACTTATATAGATAACTAACTGTGCCCCTAAGTTTTACTCGCGTCAAACTTTTTAAATTATAGCCTATGGTCTAATCCAGGGCTAATTCCATACCAAATTTTATTAAAATCGCTCCAGCCGTTTAGACGTGAAGAAGTAGCAAACATTCCCACTCACACAGTCACACACTCACAAACTTTCACCTTTATAATATTAGTGTGATTACACCCAGACTCAGTACAAACAGAGATGTTCATCCACACAAATATCTGTCCTGGGGCTCTACCGGCTAAGTCGCCGAACATCGTTTTCTTGGATGGCGTTCAAATAAATAAAGGTCAAAAATGACTTAATCAATCGTTAAATCGGCTTCAACGTTGACAATCGATTCCGGACCATTTACGACGTCACATGTGGTCATGGAAGCCGATTTAACGATTGATTAAGTAATTTTTAACCTTTATTTATTGGAACGCCATTTAAGAAATCGATGTTCGGCGACTTAGCCGGTAGAGCCCCAGGAACGACCTCCATGAGTCGCCTTAGATAGAGCTTCGTTTAAACTCGGCTCAATATCTTGCTTCGGGGTAACTGGAGTAATGAAACTGTCGGCCTTTTAACCCGCCTCTGTAACTTACTTATAAATATTAGACAAGTAAGAGGTAACGTCTAGAAGCCAATATTTGAGTTATATAAGATTAAGAGCGATGCTACTAAAGGATGGATGCTCGTCCATTAGTCACGTAGGGAAACCCGCCGCCAGTACGGCGGGTCATAGCTGAACATCATTAATTATTATTTTATAATAACACCCTACTACCCATGTACCACAATAAAATTATTTTATTTTGATTGACAAGTAGCTGCCAACCACGCCAACGGGCTCGTCATTTAATTTCATATTTACCTCTTTTAATATCCCACACTGCATAAGTTACACGCTGATAATTTATATAAGCCCTGCGAAGTGTGAAACGCCAAGCGATAGCAATGCGTGCCCATTGTTTTGCATTAGAATTGAAAACACGATTCATGGAATAAAATCAAAACGCCAGCGTAGTTCCGTATGTTGCGTAAACAATAAACATACATTAGCATTCTTTAGACTTGGGCGATAGTGGGCTCTAACCCAGATACTAGGATTATCAGGTAACCTCTCTCTTGTCCTAACATGCAGACGATGATATCAAGCGCATTACCGACCCTTGCCTGAGACTGTTGAATTCTAGCGAGCTCACTCGCAGCACCATAAAATTGACATAATATATTTTATCATCACCATCATCCTGATATCGTCTACTGCTGAACATAGGCATCCCCCGAAAGTTACTATAAGGTTGCCATTTGGAGGGATGTGCCGTAGGCACCGCGCTTTGGTGGATACTAAGTAAGCCTTCTGCGGCCATGAGGACTTATCCACTTATCCACCGCGGACGGCGTAAGTTTTCAATTGCGCATTTTATTAAATTTTATTTATTGTTAACCATATTAGCCATCTTTCAAACAGCCAAGGTTATCGCCGGGCAAATTATAGGACATTAAAAGAAGTGGTCTAGCAGAGAGACTACTAGGTACTCAACTAGTCTGAAGTAGACCGTGGGAAGAAACGCATAAATTAGAATAAGTTTACTGGTGATTAATGTATCTAAATGAATTTAAAATACTTATTATGCCTTTGGTGCGAAACATGCAATAGTCTATGGACGAAAATTCTTACGGCGCGGCGCGAGTAGGTGGCGTACTTTTCTTTTGTCGATAGAATTTAGATCAATTCATCCTACTAGGTTTTTTCGTGAGAGCATACAAGTTGACTATCTATCCTACGAGTATCCACACCGGTAGTGGCTGTGTGCTTGGAGAGTTTTGGGCGAAATTCACCTGTGATTTTTTAATATTATAATTCGCCCATAGATCACTATTATTATCACCTTCTAACGTGATATTTTGTATTGTTGCAGCTCAAAAGACGATGAAATAGACGGCAACTGTATAGTGAGAGCCCGTGGCCTGCCCTGGCAGTCTTCAGATCAAGACATCGCTAAATTCTTCAGAGGACTCAATGTTGCTAAGTAAGTGTTTTCCCTGTTTCATCTGTAAACGGAGCTTCCGACTTATACCAAAATGTTATGCCTTTGCACAGGACTCAGTCATCTAAATTCCAACCTCGTATTCTATCTTGTTGGAATGCGATCAACTTATTCAATTGACAATTATTTGTTTCGGGAGATGTAGCCACCATCTATCCGTTGTATTTAGAAACATTAGTTTATAAGAAAATAAGAAGAGAAGATAATTATGTTCCCAGTCGTGTGCAGCAAATTTTGCATATTGTCAACATGTTCTTCCCCTTTTCGCAAGGTTTTGCTCAATGCTCATCTTGATCTTAGTTTTTAGGTCCGTTTAAAGATTGATTTGATTTATGGTTAAGACTTCTGAGAGTTTCTCAACCCCTATCCTCTGAATTACTTATCCAGCCGGTACCCATGTTATTGAAGTCACAAGCCTATCTATGGATGGTATAAGAAATGTTATGTCATGTTATCGCCAAAGGGGTATTTGGTTGCTACTAAGTGTTCCAAATGTTGGGTTCTTGGTCAAGCATAACATTAAGCCATGTCTCATCTTTATCAAAGCTGGGAAGGTTAACCAAGAGTTTTCTCGCTGCTGAAGAACTACAAGAATCACTAGGTAGTAGCTAAAAGTTTAACATTTCTGCCCTAAGGTTTATGGCCTCGTCAGTGGAATGTTTGACGTGGCTTTCAGTAATTCCGTCTCTTATGGCGTTGTTTGTCCGGGTCAGAAAGATTCTCGAGTGGCGACCACGAACCGGAAGACACAGCGTGGGCAGGCCCCCTACAAGATGCATCGAAGACCTTGTGACGGTCGCTGTAAGGTGCTGGATGCGGATAGCGCAAGACCGGCAGTTGTAAAGATCTTTGGGGGAGGCCTTTCTACAGCAGTGGGTGTCTTTCGGCTGATTTGTAGGTGATGATGTGCGGGTCAGATTATGGAACCAGTTGTGGCAGTGTGAAATTTTAAATGAAGTCCATTATTTCTGTGTGAGGCAACTCCCCAGTAGAAAATTTGTTAATATACTCACAGGGCTGCTTTGGCATCATGGGTCTGTATTGTCAATTGTATTTTCTCTAATACAAATATTTTGTTTTCCAGAGGTGGCGTAGCATTGTGCCTCTCGCCTCAAGGTAGACGAAACGGCGAGGCGCTGGTGCGGTTCGTGTCACAGGAGCACAGAGACATGGCGCTCAAACGGCACAAGCACCACATTGGCTCGCGGTACATTGAGGTAACATATTTTTAATTATTTATTGATATTCTACTGCTCAGTCTCTTCACAGGTGCTCCTGAATGGTACGCCGTAAAATTAAAAAGGTAAGTAAAAGGTACGCTGAGATGGTTTGGGCATTTAGAAAGGATTAATAAAAGAAGATTGATGAAAGAAGTATGTAGCCTGTGTGAATAATAATGCCTCGACCAACATCTTAAGAGGCTCTCGCTGAATCACTGGGTCGGATACAAAAGGCGGTAATAATGGGAACGACACGCATTATGAGGAGGAGGTTCCTTACTCTGTCGCCCTGACCACCGGCGGCCTAGGGCGTCAAACCCGGCCACTGGAGGATCTCTATTTTTTCATATTTATTTATATATTATTGATTTCTTTTTTATTTAATAATTTATGTACACACAGATAAGTAACAATAAATTACAAAAAAAAGGAAAACAGCACAAAGGTACCGGAAAAAGACCATGCCGTGTGTAGATAACTATACACTACTAAGTGTATTTATACACTACATACTAATAATACATAAATATGAGAGGGGATATATATATATATATATATATATATATATATATATATATATATATATATATATATATATATATACATAAAGACTATATAATATACTACATATACAATGTACACAAATATTAGGATGAAGATAAGAAATAATATTCTTTCGCTCGTTTTTTAAATAAAGTGATAGTATTTATGTTACGGATGTTATGCGGAAGAGAATTCCACAACCTCACGGCCTGCACCGTAAAGGAGTAGGAGTAAAAATCGGTTTTGTGGATAGGAAATTTAAGGAGGATTTTATATAAATTTTATAAATATTAATATGTAATAAATAAGAAATTATATAAATAATTTGCAATAATAAAAATAAATCCTTTATTGTCGAGTGACCATGACTTAATCAATCGTTAAATCGGCTTCCATGAGTACATGTGATGTCATAAATGGTCCGGAATCGGTTATCAGCGTTGAAGCCGAGAATATAAGAATTGCCAAGCTGAAGTGGCAGTGGGCAGGGCACATAGCTCGTAGAGCCGACGGCCGCTGGGGCAGAAAGGTCCTCGAGTGGCGACCACGAACCGGAAGACGCAGCGGGGGCAGGCCCCCTACAAGATGGACCGAGGATCTTGTGCGGGTCGCTGGAAATCGCTGGATGCGAATAGCGCAAGACCGGCAATTGTGGAGATCTTTGGGGGAGGCCTTTGTCCAGCAGTGGACGTCTTTCGGCTGATATGAAAAGTCATTTTAAACCTTTATGTATTTGAACACCATGTAAGAAATCGATGTACGGCGACTTAGCCGGTAGAGCCCCTGCATTCAACCTATGGATCAGAAGGAAGGTTCATCTGAGTCACGGCTTATATTATTGAATGGTTTATTTATATTTCGTCTTCATTATACGGCTTGTTTGTTTTAAGTTGTAGGTCGCACGTACCAATCACAGTTTTCCTGTAAGAAATCGTAGCAGCGATAAGGCCGCTTATTGTGTTTGAGTAACAAATTAGAATTTATGTTACTTTAATTGTACATGAGTCGCGTACTTAGTGCGGGAAGGTTTTATTTTAAATATAATAAAGTTTTACTAATTTATATTGATTTGAAAAAGGAATAAAAAATGTAAAAGAAATTGACGTTGTGGTTTCGGTTACATTTATGTAACATTGATTTGAAAAAGGAAGAAACATATAAAAAAATGAATGTGTGGTTTGGAAAATGCTCGAAGGGTTTGGAGTTGAAAGAAGAAATCTTGTCCGAGCAAGCCTAAGTTTTAATTTAAAACTTAGAAAATACAGAGAAAATACTATATTTAAGCTGATCACATACTTGTTACATGTACTATCTATTCGTGGCGACCTGTAATTGGCCTTAAATTACTATTGTTACATACAATCATACATAGACTCACGCCTGTTTCCCGGAGACCCCTTCCCAGGCAGAGACAACAGATTTCTATTTGTAACGATCTTTGCACACCTCTTTCGCCTCGTTTTCTGTCATTATATTCTTCATAAATGCTTTCCGGGTGAGGGTACTCATAACCTTACTTTTGTTAGTTTTGTACCTAATTGTTTAATGTTGGTCTTCTTTAAAATTAAATTAATTAATTAAATTACAGCTCTAACTCGAGGACGTCAAACCCTCCTGTAGTCAGCGAATGGGGTCTCGTAAAAGCCATCATAGGCCGTATAGTTTCTGGCCTAGAAAGAATAACATTGCCACCCCATACCATGCTGTGGGTGTTGTAAAAGGCGGCTAAGAGATGCACCAGGTGTTCTGGCCTCCTGTGTACTAACTACCACCTACTCGCCAACTCGCTTGAAAAGCGTGGTGACTACGGCAGCCCCTCCTAACGGCAATGTTATAGAAACCTTTAGGGAAGGCATGTGTGGCGCAGTGATTAAGACAGTCGCCTCGCCACTTAAACCTCCTACGCAATATGCGGTCAGCCGTCAGCAATCAACATTACTGACCGGCTGCCGCATGTCAGCAAACAATATTACTGACCGGCTGCCGTATCACAGTGCGTTAAAAACTACTTTCTCGTACATATAGTACAAATAGCCGCATAGTGCGTAGGAGTTAGTGTCCCGGGTCCGAGTCCCGCGTCGTCAATTATATGTTTGTAAAGTACCCCCCTACACAGGATTAATTTCCCTAGTGCAGGCCTTTAAGGGCACCTGGCCCATTGTTTAGAATAGCTTCTGAATGCCACTAAACGTGTGTCTAATTATCAAACCTTTCTCCTCCTCAGGTGTACCGGGCGAGTGGGGAAGATTTCCTGTCAGTAGCTGGCGGCGCCACGTGTGAGGCTGCCGCGTTCCTGTCGCGCGGCGCACAAGTCATCGTGCGCATGCGCGGCCTGCCCTACGATGCTACGCCGCAGCAAGTTGTAAGTATAATGGATAACTATACTGATAGTAGAACAATAACATGAATATGTAACTATATTAGTGTGAAGTATTTTGTTGAATAGTTAATCGAATCGTCCCGAGAGAATATAGGTATTCTCTCGGGACGATTCGATTAACTATTCAACAAAATACTTCACACAAGTTCACAGAAAAACGCTGCTGCCCATTCCTTGGTAGGAATAGGCAGCAGCATTTTTCTGTGAACTTTGACCATTTTACTGCGATCGCCAACCCGTCTGCCAAGCATGGCGATTATGGCATATCCCCCCACACTTTGAACCTTTTGTTCTGCAGTGGATGTACTTTGGCTGACATGGTGATGTTACGTAATTCATTGCCTTGGGAGATGATAATAATAATACTAAAAATAATATATAGGGACAATGTTACACAGATCATCCTAGCCCCAAACTAAGCAAAGCTTGTACTATGGGTACCAGGCGACGATATAAATACTTAGGTAGATAGATAAATACTCAAATACATATTAAACATCCATGACTCGGAAACAAATATACGTGCTCATCACACAAATATTTGCACTTACCGGGATTCGAACCCAGGACCACCAGCTTCGTAGGCAGGAGCACTACCAACTAGGCTACGGTGACCGTCAGAGATCCTTAGCAATCGAGCAATTTACAAACACAAAGTATACCCACTCAGTTCTGAGTAGGACTGTATGTGTGTCCCATATGTGTTCACATATAAGTAGGGTTGCCATTATTGTTGAGGACTGATTCAGGACTTATTAGTGGCAAATAAATAAAAACTGAAAATAAGTGTAGTAACAGGTTATTATATTATTTTTAAATAAAATCATCTCTCATCTCGCCCCGCGCGTCTCTCGCCTGCCGTCTCGGCTTAGAGCTTTTAGTACGTGTATATTGAAATATAGATAAACGGGACAGGTAACAATACAGGACATGATACTTAAATACGATGATAGTCCCGTATATAAGGGACGTATTATTATCATCATCATCATATCAGCCGAAAGACGCCCTCTGCTGGACAAGACCTCCCCCTTAGATCACACTAGCCGGTCTTGCGCTATCCGGAAAAATGTTCTCGAGTGGCGAACACGGACCGGTAGACGCAGAGTAGGCAGGTCCCTTACAAGATGGACCGATGATCTTGTGAGGGCTCTCGACACTGGCTATGGATGGTGCCAGACATCGTGTTTCGGATGGCATGATCAGTTGTTATATAACTGCACGTGTGACGCTACGGTTAAGACAGTCGTCTCGACACTTCCTGCCCTGAGTTCGATTCCCGCGCACGACAACTATTTGCTGCAACTCGCTCACATGTTGCACATCGCACTCAAAGAGCAGTGGGGCAGCGGCTGTATTTTATTGAAAATTGTAATGCCAGCCGCAATCCTGAGAAGAGTAAAAAAATCGCGAAATCTTATGACAAATCCTGAGATATGGTAACCCTAGGCTTGTATAACCCTGACACCGCCCATAGTATGTCAGAAGATTAGGTGACCTGACATCTAAGCATAAAGGTTACGTTATATTTAACATTGTAGAGATAATTTATCTTTCAGCTGACTATTGGCAGATTCCGTGTTGCTTTGACACGGTTTTAATACTATTGTCTAACAAGTCCATTAGGAACAACAATGACACATTATAAAAAGGTAACGCTCGTTTTACCGAATAAAATCCCTATGTTCTCCGGGGTACTTTACAAACATATAATTAACAGACACAAATTACAGACAGCCATAATACGTGGGGCGCAGCGGTTAAGATGCCTCGCCTCTTCGTGTCCCATGTTCGATTCCCACGTAGGACAACTTTTTGTATGACCCATAAATAGTTGTCCTGAGTCCGGATGTACAGACGCCAGCACATCAAGCTACCCCAATGTGTCAATTTTCCCCAATTGAAAGTGAACCTTATGCTTGATAAAAGTTGAAAATCTGTAAAAGAAATTTGACAGATTGGGATAGCTGGATATGCTGGCGTCTGTACATGCAGACTCAGGACAACTATTTATGGGTCATACAAAATGTTGTCCTACGTGGGAATCGAACATGGGACACGAAGAGGCGAGGCATCTTAACCGCTGCGCCCCACGTATTATCTTCTTAAACTGCACACACTAATATTTGTCCTCCAAGATTGAGTTTTCCTACGGAGTTTTCTGGCAGTGTTTCCCAGTAGCTGCACACATCATGCACTGCAGACGATTCCACTCAAATGTAATATTTTCATGGAATAAATTAATTGGATTTTTTTGAATTTTGAGTAAAAACCTTTTTTCTTCCAGTTGGACTTCTTCTCCACCGGTGACAACCCCGTCACAGTCCTCGATGGATCAGAAGGCGTGCTGTTCGTACGTCGCGCCGACGGGAGGGCGACAGGCGACGCCTTCGTCCTGTTTTCTAAAGAAGATGACGCGCCTAAAGCTCTATCGCGGCACAGAAAGTCCATAGGAGCCCGGTATATCGAGCTGTTCAGATCTACCACCGCTGAGGTTCAACAGGTAATAAATACTCCTTAGTTATGTTTTTTTTGTTGACCCACTGTTTAGTATTTTTTTTACACAATCAATGGCTTAAAGCCTAAGTTAGGTTTGTCTAACCACTGGGTTCTCGATAAAATACTAATACTACTAACTAAATACGGACACGCTCACACATCACATAAATATTAACCTTCATCTATCTATATAACTATATCTTACATATATTTGAAAATACGTATATCTAAATTCAATTAACATTACAAAGATTATTTGATTATTTCATTTCATTTGATAAGTTCATAGGAATATAAAATAGTAACACAGGCTCACCATCTGTAATTCTTATGTATACGGTGACCAGCAATGTTGAGTTTACTGTAAGTAATACTGTATAATTCAAGCTTTATTGAATGATAATTGTAAACTTGTTTGTGGTTTCAAATAAATAAAAAAAAAAAAAAAAACTATTACTAGTCGTAGCAAAATGAATGGAGCCACAGTAAATGCAGTTCAAAATTACAAATTTAAACAGATGTATATAATTTACTTCCCCTTGTATTAATACGAGAACGTATAATGGGGTATATAAAAAATGGATCGAAATATGACTTACATATTATATAGACTCACGCCTGTTTCCTAAGTGGTAGGCAGAGACAGCAGATTTCCATTTGTGATATCTCATTATATTATAGTATTAATACATGTTCGCCCGTTTAAGGTAGTTTTGACCGGGTCTTTCATGAGAACATCTCCAACTTGGTCCGAGAATGTTCGTCGCTCACACCGGTCTGTGAGTTATTGGTGAGGTTAAGCGACTAGGCTCGCGGTCAGTCCATAGATGGGTGACCGCCAAAGTGGTTATTTTTGAGCGTCTCCGTGCTTCGGAGGGCACGTTAAGCTGTCGGTCCCGGTTGTAGTCATTAGACAATAGTCGTTAGCCATGTCAGAGGCCTACTGGGCGGCTTGAACAACTTTGACACTATCTAATTATAGCATTCATTCATACATGCTCGCTTTGTTTCTAATTACAATAATAATAATAATATCCTAGAACATTTTTCACACACGGCCATCTGATACAAAACTAAGCAGAGCTTGTACTATGGAAACCAGATAACCGATATACATACAGTACATTCATACTTTTCTTTTGTAAATACACACTTATGTAGATAATTACACCCAGACTCAGGACTGTTGACGTGGTTGGTAAATGGTTGATTTTCATACCGCAGTTCGTGGGTTCGATTCCCACCCAGGTATACATATTTGTGTGCATGAACATGTCTGTTTGTCCTGAGTCTGGGTGTAATTATCTATATAAATACGTATTAACAAAAAAAAGTAGTAATTTATGTAGTATATCAGTTATCTGGTTTCCATAGTACAAGCTTCGTTTAGTTTGGGATCAGAAGGCCGTGTGTGAATAATATCCCAGGATATAATTATTATATGGCAACACCCATGTTTTAGTGTCGTGGTCTAGAAAAATACCTAATGTATCGTGTAGAATCTACCGGCAACCGTAATTCGATATCGTTATTATGTCTCTGACGTATATTCTGAACATTGCAACAACCGTGGATGACGGATGCAAGGTGGCAAATATTTTGATGACCAATCCTTTTATATACTTTGTTATTAGGTAAATAACACGTTCACACATGGTCCTAATTTAATTCAAATTTATTTATTTCGCAAAAAATAGGGGTGCAGAGATGGATGGAGAGTCTTAAAATAAGTTCCACATATTTTGCCGTACTGACATGCCAAATAATGGTTTACTTACATAAGAAGTGGCTTAGTTAATATATTTGGTACAGGTATTACATGCTATACAGTAGCTTATTATTATATTTATATTCAAAAAAATCCTCTATATAATAAAATACATCATATACAAGCCATTCTTTCAACACCTTTTTCATTCGAAATAATGGTAGTTATCTGATGCCTTTGGGAACATTGTTAAACACTTTTATGCATATCACAAATAAATTTCCTTGGAGTAGTGTTGTTCTGCAATATGGCATTAGTATGCGTGTTGGATCTCTTTTGGCAATATTTGTATTATTGCGATGTGCAGTAATAAATAAGGCTTGAATTATTTTGTGAATACATACTTGAAGTATATATTAAATGCGTAATTAGAATGAAATTGTTTGAAATATTCTGATATTGCGCATATAAGTTCAAGGAGTTCGTTGCGGGGTCCAAGACGGTTAAAGCGATTCCCCGGGACATGCCTGAGCCTCACCGCTTAGTGTAATTTCATTGTATGCCCCTTTTGATACTGGCTTATACGAGTTGCAGTGGTGGGTAAGAGGGAGGGACTAGTCCCGTAAAAAATATATTAGAGGCCATTTGAAAACCCAGGTTCTTAATACATATCCTGTAATAATATCTATAATATTATCTTGACTGAGTAGTTGGTCTAGCGAAAGCATATTTAACTGCAGATAACAGGATTCAATACCGGGTTGAGCCAAAAAGTTTACCTCATAAAAAAAATCGGTCGTGTCTGAAAATGTTTCCATCAGATTCTGAGAGCGAGGGAATAGAGTGCGCACCTTCGATAGTGTCGTAGTCTTCATTGAGAATGGCCGGCCATGAATCTAACCTCTGTCAGTGATAGACAAACAAAACACTCAACATTGAACAATAGTGGCCAGTTCGTTCAGAAATATCACGTTATCTACTTCAATAGGTACTTCGATTTGCGCAAGCGCATGCAAAATTGCTCGATTACAAGATCCCATTACTTTTATGTGTTTACCCAACCTAACTGTACAAGTCTTTTTCCAACGATTCTAATAAAACCTCATTGGTTTTGATTTCTTGTTCATGATTTAATGTTTTCACAATTTTGAGGTCAGATGACGATTCAACAGAATCATGATATATTAGCATACGTGCTTTTAACATAAATACTTACAACGTGTAACAAATATAAGTAGTCATGTTGAAATAATAAAATAGAAGAAGCGAATCTTTCATAAAAATGAAAGATTCGGTTCCGTACCCAAAGGGTAAAACGGGATCCTATTACTAAGACTTCGCTGTCTGTTTGTCCGTCTGTCACCAGGCTGTATCTCATGGAACGTTATAGTTAGACAGTTGAAATTTTCACAGATCATTTATTTCTGTTGCCGCTATAACAACAAATAAATATTTAAGGTGGCTCCCATACAACAAACGTGAATTTTTTGATCGTTTTTATAGATAATGGTACGGAACCCTTTGTGCTTGCGTGTGCTTTTTTATTTACGCATGTCAAATTTTATAACGAAAAAAATGTAATGTAATGAAATACCCATTTCAAATTCATAATTATATATTACGATAAGATATATTTATAGCTAGACTATACAAGTAACGTCTACTTTGTCGAGCTTAACTCAATATGACATGTGTTATTTTCTAGTAAACATTCGTCTGAGTGAGACTTGTGTGAAAGGGTGTAAATAGTGCCCAAGAAATGACTAATAAATTCTTATCTTATCTTTGTTGGGGTGTACTTGCGTACAGCACTTCGACCCTTCAGGATCTTTTGCACTACCCCCCACTGTTTTTTATTATATGCCTAGAGCCCTGGATAATAAATTAAAATTTTACCCACTATAAGTATCATTTTGATTCATAGCAATCACTTTAAGATAGATTATATTTTAATATTTAATGAGTATTAATTAAACGCAAGAGATGTGTTTTTGTGTGCGTTTATTTTGCGAAAAGAATAGGTAGGTATAGTATTTATTTGGAGTGTGATACTAAAGCAATTGACTGTTTAAACTGCGTGAATAATTAAATTATTATATAAAATGTTAAATTAACAGCCAGATTAACACCAAATATATTTTTTTAATCACACCACTAACACAATTTTTTCTGACTTTAATGACATAGTCTGTTAAGCCAGTCGTCGTGGGTTCGATTCCCACCCAGGACAAATCTTTGGGTAATGAGCACGATTATTTGTTCTGTGTCTCTGTGTAATCTATCTGTAATATCTGTGAGTTTAGAAATATATAAGTATGTATATCAGTTATTTGGTTGCCATAGTACAGGCTCTGCTTAGTTTGGGATTAGATGGCAGTGTTTTAAGTGTCCCAAGATTAATTAATTAATTTAATCTTTGGTGGCATTCTTCGTCTTAGCGTTTCGATGGCAAACTCGTTATACTTTTGTGGCCCAGAACGTTTTGGGCAATCAGTGTGGCCACGTGGCCACACTGATTGCCCTGCTTGTGGCATTTCTAAGATCCTGCCATGAACATGTGGCAGGGCAGGCTGGGCAAGCTGTTAGATGGGCCATGGATTGGACCGATACTCCACAAATGCAGTCCATTTAGGGCCTGCTCGACAGTCCCCACCTAGACATGTTTTCTTTGCTTCGGCCCACCTGATTTGGTGGCTTTGAAATTTGCGGTTAGTTGAACAGAAGCATACGTCATTTGAAGGAACGGGTTATTTACTAAAATTGAGAGATATAACAATAAGCTCGGTCCATGATGGGAAAGACTCAAATTTCAAATGATATTAGTGATTTTTCCTTAAAATTAATTATCTCCTGTTGAGTTTATTGATTATTAAAGTTGTATATTTAGTCGTTGTTTGAATTGCCTTTTCGTTTAGTTTGATGTCTAGATTTAGCTCAGCAAATATGACTACCTGTTTGTTTTACACTTTTTACACTCCCAGCTGTCATTTCATACAATCCCATTGTAAGCAGTTATTCTCACAAACAAATAGACATAAATATAATACACAACACAAATCGCTTGTTTACGTTAACAACTACAATTTGTGGTCTTATAATGGATGTGGCCAAGGTTTATGGGACGAAATAGGTCGATATAGTCTCTTGAGCTGACCCTTATTTAGTTAGAGGTCGCGAACTTTAAATATCTAACGTCTGGTAAAGTCATCAGTAGTACTATGGCGATCGAACGGCTTAGAAAAACAAATTCATTTATAGTTCTGTTGGAGTTTCTTTAGATTCGATAATGTATTGTGCATGTTTTAAAAATGTTGAATTATATTTATTATAAATAATACTTCTATAGATAATGTTGTCTTATGTTTCTTTAGCCCGCATTTGTGAGTACTGGTAAGTAATAATGGCATGTGCAGCAAACTACTATAATTAACAAGTTTGTTTTTAACAGTGTCTTTGTCGCGTAGGTAATACGGGCGATTTTCGTAGTACCTCACGCCGAGGTTGACCTCACCTCGGCGCAGAAAGAATTATTGAAGTAAAACTTTTTACGTATGCTTGACTTGGGGTGTAGCCTGATTAATGAGTAACGTGGGCGTTACGAAAAGTGTTCCGGCGAGGCGAACGGAATTTGACAGGGAGGTATAATTAGTGAAGATAGAAAGAGTCACGTTTCGTACCTATATTACTGGAGAGGCAAGAGAGGTGCGAGCACATCTATACATATAATAAAATCGTAGGACAGTCAAAACTGTACATTGAATATTTTTTTTAAAGGATATTTGGGGCGTGATCTATCATCGATATCGAAGCCAAAAACATAGTTTTTAGATATTTTGTCGGTTTGTCTGTATGTATGTCCGGGCTAAACTCAAAAAGGACTGCATGGATTTACTTCAAATTTTGCATGAATATTACTAAGAGGTCGGGTCAACATATAGGCTACATATTATCACGCTATCACCTACGGGGGAGGAACTGTGATAATTTATAAAGTATAACGCGGGTAAAACCGCGGGGCACAGCTAGTACAAAATATATGCGATAATACAAACCACACGGACGGACTAATTAATTTTTTTTGAAACTTTTATACTGTCTGTTTATGTACTGCATTGTGAGCTTGACAAGTACAAGCCTATGTTAATACCCAAGTCCTGAATAAATTTCGTTTCATTTCATACATTTTCTGACTTATAGCCAGTCACGTTTCGTATACCTATCTAAGTTTTACTTCAAACGTGTGGTCTAAAGATCACTACGATTTTTTTTCTCTACTCCTGCGTACCTAAATATATTTCGCACAGATGCAATAACCGCCAATATGCGACAGTGGGTCTGTTCTTCTCTTTCTAATATTTAATATTTTATTAATATAATTAATGTTAGTGGCCACAGTTAGTAGGTAAAGATAATTAACTGTACGAATTTCTCTGCTCCTCGACCGTAGTAATAAGGACGTCACGTTTCGACGGTCACCGTAGCCTAGTTGGTAGTGCTCCTGCCTACCAAGCTGGTGGTCCTGGGTTCGAATCCCGGTAAGTGTGTATATTTGTGTGATGAGCAAGAATATTTGTTTCTGAGTCATGGATGTTTTCTATGTATTTAAGTATTTATCTATCTATATAAGTATGTATATCGTCGCCTGGTACCCATTGTACATGCTTTGCTTAGTTTGGGGCTAGGATGATCTGTGTGACATTGTCCCTAGATATTATTATTATTAAGGAGACTAAATTAGCTACTGTACATACAGTTAATAGTTATTTGACAGTTCCTTTGCTGTTTGGCTGACGGCATAGAAAATCGTTACCCTCTCATCCCGTGGGGTGGCGTAGAAGTCGTCCCCAGGGAATACATACCAGAGAACGGGCAGCAGCGTCTCTCTGTGTACTGTGACCATCATACTGCCCTATCCCTCCAAATAATGGACACAACTCCCAATGTGGAAATCTTTTGGGGAGGCCATTGTCTAGCAGTGTACGTCATTCGGCTGACATGAAGATGACAGTTCCTTCCAAAAGAAATCCATATTCTAATAACTATATTTTTGGATTTGATATCGAATGTAGATCATGCCCCAAGTATCCTTTTGAAAATATATTCAATGTACATAGGTACAGTTTGACTTCCCTACGATTTTATTATATGTATAGATTTAATTCTGATAAAATTCTAACTATGTGTTCTCTCTGCAGGTTCTAAATCGGTCTCAAGAGACGCGCACCAGTCAGTCCAGTACGCCATCCACGGCTCCGGCCCCCGCTGAAGGTCTCCTGCCAGTAGCTTTGGTCCCACAACATGTTATTACCTCAGGAACTGCGAAGGACTGCGTCCGACTAAGGGGATTGCCTTATGAGGCACAAGTAAGTATCAAAACACACATTTTGGGCAAAGCCGCGTGAAAGTATTTGTAACATGAAATCTCGTTAAACTTTATAAATTATAGCCTATGTGTTAATCTAGGGTGTCAGCTAATTCATACCAAATTTTATTAAAATCCCTCCCGTCATTTAGACTTGAAGAAGTAACAAACATACACACTCACAAACTTTCGCCTTTTAATATTAGTGTGCTATATTAGAGAGCGACAAACGAATGGACACTCACAACATCAGAGGTGTCACGGGTGAGTTACCGGCCTTTAAGAGTCAGCAAACAAGTGCTGCTGACTTCCCCCACCCTAATGAACTCAGGCGACCTTACTCACACGCAGAAACACAACATTAAATTATTAATGTTATTATTAAGGAATGTCTTCTGTAAGATGGAGGTACTTCCCCAGTCGGGCTGCTCTTGGAACGAATGAACGCTGTGCCCTACCTCTTTTTTCGGCCGAGATTAATTTCCGTAAAAAAGACCGAGACCTCGCGAGAACGAGATTGCATTCTCTAATTATAATAGTAAATTATTATAATACTTGTACAGATGCTAGCACATCCAGCTACCCAAATCTGTCATATATCTTTTATAGATTTTCAACTTTATCACAAAAACATAAGGTTCACTTTCAATTGGGGAAATTTGACAGATTGGGGTAGCTTGATGTGCTGGCGTACCTTCGTATGGAAAGTGTATAACATTTTAAGTCCTAGTTAGACTTCCATCTACAGTGTAAACCGGTTTTAAATTTAAATTAAATTATTAAATTTTATTAAAATTTTATATTAAATTTCCGTTTAGACGGGCTTGTTGGCGTGGTTGGCAAATGCTTGCTTTTCACGGCGGAGGTCGTGGGTTCGATTCCCACCCAGGACAGATATTTGTGTGCATGAACATGTCTGTTTGTCCTGAGTCTGGGTGTAATTATCTATATAAGTATGTATTTCAAAAAAAAGGTATTACATATGTAGTATATCAGTTATCCGGTCTCCATAGTACAAGCTCTGCTTAATTTGGGATGGCCGTGTGTAAATAATGTACCAGGATTTTATAATTTGACAGATTGGGGTAGCTTGATGTGCTGGCATCTGTACCTTCGTATGGAAAGTGTATCACTTTTTAAGTCCTAGTTAACCTTCCACCTAAAGTGTCAACCGGTTTTCAATTAATCCCATCTTACTGTTAAATATAACATATTGAAGCTTAATGTGTATTGCAGGTGGAGCACATATTGACATTCCTCGACGAGTTCGCTAAGAACATAGTCGTGCAAGGAGTTCACATGGTCTACAACGCTCAGGTCAGTTTACAAACACTACGCTAACGACCCATCTAGTCATAACAACCTTCGTACAGTTCTATAGCTAACGCCGTGTAATGGTCTTCATTTAGTTTTGATTATTTATTACTATGGAAGACAAATGGAACCTCAAAACTAGTATATCATACGAGTGATCGGAGTAGGTAGAAAAGGAAGGGGTCTGAAAGTCAGTTCTGTACACCAGAACCGTGGGTAGGGATTCCTCCAAGCCTAATAAACATAATATGAGCAATCCTTAAAAAGGAATCCACAGCCAAGCACAACTAAATGTGGAACTGGAATCAAGAAACATAAACACTTCAAACTACTCATAAAAGGAGTAGACAGGAGCAGGGGCTGTACCGGCTAAGTCGCCGAACATCGATTTCTTAAATGCGTTCGAATAAATAACGGTTAAAAATGACTTAATTAATCGGCTTCCATGAGCACATGTGACGTTATAAATGGTCCGGAATCGATTGTCAACGTTGAAGCCGATTTAACGATTGATTAAGTAGTTTTTAACCAAACCTATGGAGGTACAGGAGGTACATCAGAAACCAACTACGATCCCTTCATTAGGCAACAGTCGTGAAGCCATGTCGGTGGCCTACTGGGCGGCTTGAACAACTCTGACACTAGGGTAACCACTGCCCATACGATGAGTAGTAAGTAACAGATATCTATGGTCATGTTTGTGTACCCAGGGCCATCCCAGCGGTGAGGCTTTTATCCAAATGGACAGTGAAGCCAGTGCGTTCCTCTGTGCGCAGCAGAAACACCACCGGTATATGACTTTTGGCAAGAAGCAGCGGTATATTGAGGTAAGGTCTTTTATCCAATTTAATCATCCAATAATAGACTTTATTTATATCGCAATAGAAGAGACAATCCTGTAATTTATTCAATTTCTGTAGCTTTATGATAAAGCTTATTACTATTATGGTATTTAGCTCTCGTTTTAATTTATTTTCGCTTTAATTAAAATATGGCCGAATCCAAGTAAAAATTGGTAAGCGGTCAGTATTTGGCATATTTTGAAATAGAAACAAGAATAAATAGTCACAAAGATTCCAAGATTCTTGTAGAAAATGTGTATTTGTATTTTTGTTACAAACTTACTTGACGTACATAAAGCACATCCAGACTTAGAGCCGATTCGATTCCCGTACAGGACAACTATTTGTCACACAAATAGTTGTCCTGTACGGGAATCGAATCGGCTGTCTTAACCGCCGCGTGACATATGCAGCCAAGTTAAGACATAAAGAAATTAATCTTCTATTCCTTTTAAATATCTATAATATATAATATTTCCACGATACAGGCTTGCCTAGTGTGGGTTGCACAGGATATTTGTTACTACTGTTTATTCTATTGCGAAATAAAGATTTATTATTTTTATTATTATCTGTAAGTTTCTGTGGTATCTACTGGGTGGAAGAGAGGTGTTATTATAGGTTAGACTGGCATGCCATGTTACAAGTTAATGTGGACATCATAAAATCCAGCACGACCACAATAGTGTGGAACTAATGTTACGTGGTTGTATAGGTGTTCCAGTGCTCGGGCGACGACATGAACCTGGTGCTGACGGGCGGCGTGACGCCCGCCACGTCCCCCAAGGCGCTCCCCCCCGGTACGTTGGTGTCCCCCCCGCCCCCCGCGCCGCGCCTGCTCGCGCAGCACATCGCGCACCAGAACCTCCTCGCGCGCCAGCAGGAGAACCTGCTGCTCGCGGCCTCCCTCCGGCCCCCCTCGCTGGTCCCCTTCTCCCTGCCCACGTACACGGTCCGGCCCCCCACCCCCGCCCCGGCCTATCCTATCCACCAGATATTGCCTCAACAAACCGTTTTACCCACCAAACGTAGTTACGACCGCGCGTTTCAACCAACGGAAGCGTCTCCCGCGAAAAGACAATATACAGTTCAGTCTCAAATACCTCAGATGACGCCATTATCCCTCCCAATGTTCTCTTATGGCACGTCGACTCCTATATTCTCGTACGCTCAGTCGAGTCCGATGTTGTCGACTTACAGCGGGTTGTCTTCGGCCTTACCTACTGGTCTACCCGCGGGCTATGGATCTGCTCTATCAGCTGCTCTACCCGGCTCCATGACCTCTGCATTCCCCGCGACCCTTTCCATGTTCCCTTACCAATACTATCCAGGACTTTAGAATCACCCGCTAACAACTTTTATACGTTATTATAACCTTAAATAATTGAAAACCACGCGGTTTAATACGTTGCCAATATCAAGTGAAATTACTATTTTACGGTGTATTGCGAATTAGGGGCGGTGTTATCTTAGAAATTGTGTGACAGCTTAAGAAGCAAAATATCGCAGCTAACTATAATGTTGTAATCAACATCATAAATTAATTAATAATCGCGAAATATTAATTAAAACGTAGGTAAGTTAAAGATTCAAAACATTCCAATAAAAAATCGGTGAATATTGTTTATTTATCACACAGGTCTCGTGTTTATAAAAATCAAATACTTCAGTTTTATTTTAAAATTAAATAAAAACCTAACCTTACTTCTATTTCGTCAATGTGCAGTCAAGTCAATCGAATTTCAGATCCATATTATATTTAATTAAAATTCTTAGTAGGATTGATCTAGGTACTGATACTTAAGAACATAAAAACAAAAAAAATATACTAAATATTCAAATTTTATACAACACCCATGTAATTAGGATACACCGTTGATGTTCAGAATTGCCATTAATTCACATGATAATAAAAAAAAAATGAAGAGTGTTAATTCCACTAATTGTCAGTTTAATCAAGTAGAGATGCAATATGTACCGCCCTCCATGCAAAATATGCACATTCAAGTAGTATAAACAAGTATAATACCCAACACGTGTTTCATTCCTCCACGTACCATTCTTAAGGGATGCTAACTCGTCGAATGCTCGTATGAGACCTATTTTTACGCTTGTTATAAAAGTTGACAATCGACAATTTAACGAACAGGCGAGAAAGACGTTCAAATAAAAGGGAAAAAAATAGCATAAATAGTAGAATTTCAAATATTTTTTTATGTTTACCGTGTTCTAATAATGATTTTGAACAACTAATTTGGGCGTGAACATTAAAGAACCCAAACCGTGTATAATCTATCAATACCTTGCATTCTTGCTTCGCGAATTTAATTAAACTTTAATAACGTTCAAATTTCTTCAAGCAGCTAAAGTTAAGCAAATTATTAATAAGAAGACTAGTAGTTTAATCTGTTGACTGTACGCCGCGACGTATACACGGTTACATGTCAAGCTTTACATTTCCAATATATGCTGACCTCTTATTGTATGGAAATCCTATACAACGCGAGATCAGCTTATGCTGGAAATTATATCTTGATATTTAGCCGTGTGTACATATATGTCATAGCGAACTATAACAACAGAGAGTACAGAACTAACTAGAGAATAATTGTACCTGAGGTAACATTAATATGGCAAACTAGTTATTTGAAAACTTTGCCTTCTGGCTTTCCGAAGTTCTTATATTAAATACAAGGTGTAACAAATCGCGCAGGAAGTTAAGGAGCGCTTTCCACCCAGGAATCAATAAAAGAAAACAATTCTGTGAAATCGCGGAACGCAGACTATTAAAAAAAATAATGCATATTTTTATGGCCATTGTCAAAAAACATTTGTCAATTTGTGTATTAAAAGCGCGCGTATGAGTAACCATACGTCAATTAAATATAGTTTTATGAATTTAAGGCCTTTGCTTTCATTGTCCATCGTATTAAAAAAAACATTTGTCAATTTTTGTATTAAAAGCGCGCGTATGAGTGACGTTACGTTAATTACAGATAGGAATTAACGCAGAATCGGCATTAAACAGGGTAGAGATATGACATTTTGACAATAAGCTCAAGTATGTAGTTGCCTTCGCTATTTACGATATTTTAGGTTAAAAAATGAATTTACTATAATAAGTCTCCATCTATAAAGGCAGTTGAAAGCAGCTTGATATTTATAGATATAAGTACTTACTTAATTACTTGTTGAATTTATTACTTGACTTTTAATATTGTTGAACTCCCATTATCATATTTTTAATTAATGATTAAGTGAACCAGAGGTTGTTAATCAATGACAAGTAGTTGTAGGACACATTTTTCTTTATTTTCGGGGTTACCATACCTAAAAATTAAAAGGATTCAATATTATTTGTAAATCCTTGAATTTACAATGACCTCAAGACGGCGTCTACCCTTTTTATTTCCCAGTTAATAAAAATCATACTCTCTGGTATTAATGATATTTGAGAGGTAGACATGTTTAGAAGTGAGGTTTTTTATATGGCAACCCCAGTTGTGTGATTAGTATCGTTGTGATTTTTTTTAATATTAAACATTCCATAAAAAAGACAATATTTTGCCAATTGATTGAAGGCTGATCTTAAGTCTGATGAGAAGGTAGATACTTAGTGTCTTAGTGTAGTTCGAGCACTGCTTAAACAAAAGTAATACCAGATCTTTAATTTCGATATGAAGTTCCGAATACTTGCTGTGACTTCTTACTACAAACTTGAATCGAGTTTGAACTGTTTGATCCCAGTAAGAGGTCATTATATTACATTATTACAGAATCTGGCTCTTTCCTCACACAGGAATATATGTATGTACATATATCTGAGTCTTGTTTTTGCAGTGCTCTCAACCCCGAGACATTTGTAATAAGATAATTTCTATATAAGGATACTTAACGTTGACTTTTTTTGTTTTTTTTTACGAGTACAATATGCGTGTACACTTAAAAGTTAGATTTATTTGTAATTTTTAGTTTTGTTGTTTCTATTCGTTTTTGTGTTGGACTTTATGCAAAATGAAGTGATTTCCGCACGTTTTCAATGTTCTTAGGTATTTATTATGTATAGCCGTTATTGGGCTTTTAAACCGATATTCAAATAGTTTTTATGAAATACTTTACTGTAGGTTTCATTGCGTTATATTAAAATCGTTTTTTATATATCATGAATTTAAAACTATATCTCGTCTTTGTATATTTTGGGACTTAAAATTAAATTTATATTTTATTCACGTGTTAGAATTTATCACTGCGCAAAAAAAATATCAATACATCCTTCTTGCTCCGTTATCCTGAGATTCCCCAAGATGTTTCCAGTTACTCTGTATTATCCTCACCATGGGCCATTTTCTCAAAATATTTATTATATAATTGACCTCATAATAATAACCCTGGTTACCACATAGCTTAACTCCATCGTCTGTACCTCACACCACATAGCGTAGAACTTAAAATGAATTTATAACATATTTGGATATTATAAAAACTTAATTAAAAACTCAATTTTTATAAATTACTGTTAACGGTGTTCGTCATTGCAGATGGACATATTTTAGAGTTTCGTTCAATGATTGTTTTAGAATAAAATCCAAATAGGTTATGTTATGTAATGGAAATAGAATTATAAGTTAACGTCATTATATATGGTGTTGCCATGTCTCAATATTCACAAATATAGGTTTGGGGCTTTAGTCACAAGTACACGGTGTAAAGGCTAATCTTTGTTCTGTCATTTCTAAATATATTTTACTCGCTGTAGTTTTGGCAATTTTTTTTATTGGATTGCTTTTGCAATGACATATACAAAAGATACTTTTTGGTAAGCAATTATATATAGTATTTTTATTTGAATTAATTGCCAGAATTACAATTAGTTTATTTACAATGCAATATTGTGTTTATTAATGGTTATATACAAAACTGTTGTATAATGGTGTATCCGTCGGGTTGTGTTATGGAAATTGTGCATGAATCCATCGTCGGACGGTAAGTGTTGCCAACATTATTTGCCCTAAGATCAGTCGTTTATTTGTTTTGAATATAAATTTGAGGGTGTGGCATGGACCGCTTTTTTGAAGGGCAGGGTTGCATGGCTCGGGAAGAATATAATCCGATGTTCAAATCAAATTTATCTTGTTAGTAAAAAATATCCTCGAATCTTCAGTGCACCATATTCTCTGTAAAGATTAACATTAGCGTACTTAATTAACTGCAGTCGAAATTTCATGATAGTATTTTAATAGTTTGCGATTTCAGAATTCTTTTCAAAGCTATTTTAAAAGTACAGTTATCAAGTTGTTTTATATCTTGCAAGAGATTTTATTCCAATGTTGTGAATACAGTTTTCCAAAGCACATCGCGACCGGATACAATTAATTTCATTTGTCGATACTACTTAAATGTTATTGTTTCATATAATAATGTACTTACGGAAGTAATTTTATCGTGGTATGGGCCAAATGGGTGATTACTTTATAATAAAACAGTTGTATGAATACTGGAGTGGTTGTCAAGTGGCAGAGAGAAATATTTATTTCTGACGTCATTATGCCTTATGTTGCTTTGATTTGTTGGAATTACTGATACATATTTTCTTTATAGTTTCAGATAGATTCATATCTTGGTAAGGGTCCGTTCCCTCCGGTCATTAACACGCAATCTTTAAACACAGCTTCACTTTCTCTTGGCCATTCTGAATACGCTTTACTGTTGTCTATATATGGAAACATAGGAATATTTTGTTCTTATACAGACGTTTCAAAAAGTTTTGTGCATCGATAAAAATGAGATAGAAAATGTCAATGTCAATTTTATTGAATTCACTTAGGCAGCTATGAATTTTTGCTTTGGTATGTTTTTTTTAAATTATGCACAAAGCTTTATTGAAACGTCTAGTTTAATGACTGGGGGACGTGGTGTGAGGATATTCAGATAATTTATATTCGTTATATAGTACATCTGGGGTCACAATACAATTGCCAAAGCGTTGCGATTACTTATTATCTTACGTAAATATAACTTGTATCGTTACGCTTTACTAATGTTTTAAATCCATAGAGCCGATAAATAAAATAAAACATACTTTTTATTGAATAGAAGTAAGTTGCTTTTTCGTTTTACAGAAATGTTTGTCTCATCTTGTTAGAATCATGGTTTTTATTATAATTTTAGTTGGATAATCATAGTGTATTGCGTTTAGAAATAAAAGGTAATCTACATGTTAGATGATAATTGCGAGTTTCTCTGGTTTGTGGTTGTGCTATTGTCTATGTATCTACTATTTCTGAAGGCCTGGTGTGGGATGGATTTGATTTTACCCCTTATCTAATTTATTTATTCAATAATCTGTTCAATTGACTGATGTCTCTTTAAATTTGTCCTTGCTGAAAACAATCACATCGAATCAATCGTTACTTTTGCCTTCGGTACTGACAATTTCAACTTACATTTTTTCAATATGGTTGGTTTAATTGTTATATGGTTGGTATAATATATTTCATATATTGCTCAATTTATCAAATAGTTTACTTGTTACTTTTTCATGAGACATTTGGAAATTGATTGAAGGGTTAATTTCAGGTTCATAATCAGGTACTTTTTAGGCTTCGTCGCGTAGATAGTATAAGTACTTGTGAAGGAATGGTATACACTAACACTCGATGCTTACCTGTCTCCGCTACAGTTCAGTACCGTGTCGTCTTATATGTCTACTAACATACTTCCGGGTGAGTGGGCAATCCAAATTTCTAGGTAAGTTGTTATATGAACAAGGAATCATTTATCATAGGTTTAAATCAAGAGACCACTATATAGGAATGCACATGCTGTCAAATTACGCCAATAATATATTACTATTAGGTTATTATTTGATTATTGAAAATATGTTGGTTATGTTTATGTAATTGAAGAAATAATAAGTTTATTTATTTAGGTAAGTGCACATTTTAAATATCGATGTTAAAACACTGGAACTTATATATCACTCTACCTATTTACACTATTTATGTATACCCATGTCCTTCACAGGTAACAGATACATAGCACAATCACACCCGCCTCCCTAACTGCTTCTAACAGAACCTTTGTGTCTCGGTGTAGACTTTGTAAAAAATCTCGAGGGACACTTAAAAGGTCTTTAGTAACGTACACAGTAAACACACGCTTCAATCATTGATAATATTATTAATATTTGGGGCATAATCGACTAATTACCGTGGGTCAGCAATTTAAGAAAAGACAACATGTTTTATACAATCACAATAAATTTTCACAAACTCTATTCTTCCGGCGAAGGTAAATCTACAAAGTTCTACGTGGATCTGCTTGGTTGCTTCAAAATCACAATTCTCATTTTTAAACTAAAGCTTTTGGCTTAAATACAGCTTAACTAAATTTGAAATCAATACTTTTCCTAAATCACTGACTTCGTGCTAGCGCCGCGTATGCCCCAACTTAATAAAACATTCTACATTGTCTCGCTTAAACATGCATGGACCGGTGAAAGAGAAATTAAAATTGTCCGAGGGACAGCTTAGTGTGTTGTAGAAAAAATACTTTGTGCTTCAATAGTGGTAGGTCCATGGGTGAAAGGTGTTAATGCCCCCATAGTGGCTGGGTTCTATAGTGGTCACCGTGTTTGACAGTGTTTAACAAAAATCGTAAGTATCTATCTATCATTGTTGTGGGAATATGAAATAAGCTCTATCTTACTCTTGATTTATTGCATTTATATTGTGACCTCAATCGCTTTTCTTTTACATGCAGGCCATTCAGTTCGGAAATGTCAAATTTCACTTTCAATTAAATTTTCCGATATATAACCATATTTTATTCGTTTTTTTCTAGAATTATTTGCAATGTAAAGCTTAAATCTAAACTCTAAACCGGGAAATCATAAATTTAATCGTCTGGCGGGGATCGATCTAGCGCTCTGCACCAATGCGCCAGTGCTCTGTCGTTAAGCTACGAACTACTAATTTGATCTGCTGATCAAATTAGGACTACTACTAATTTGATCAATTTCGAAATTAGGCGTTCCCACTCACACATCCTCTGTAAAGGTGTTAGACCTTTACAGAGGATGACAGAGCACTGGCGCATTGGTGCAGAGCGCTAGATCGATCCCCGACATGATTACAGAGATCAAACATCTGTCTATTTCTCTGGCTTTTACAAACATCTACCTAATTTTTTTGATTTTGGTAAAATATGTAGTATTTTTAATTTAAATGTTATCTATAGATATCCTCTAAATATGAAATTTTGCAATATGATTTGCATCGCCCTCCTCTACATATTTCATTGATTTAAATCTTTAACATCCTTCAAGTAATTAAGTTATTGACACTGATTTTTTCAGTAGTCAGTCAGACTAAATTGAAAAATAAATAAAATCTTTATAATGTAAATATAATTACAATTTATATTGTAAAATATCAATGCAAAGTGAGCTTTTTCTTGCTTTATATACTCTTTGCCGGTTGAGGTCACATCCTAGTGGTGCTAAAAGTACTAGGGTACTAGGCGTGCATAAGTTTGGTAAAGTCCGCAGCTTGGTGGTTGGCGGATCAACGACGTGTGTAACAGAGTAATGGTGTAAGTGCACACTGCTTTGGTGGAATGTTAATGCGTTCGATACCTGGTGAGTGTTCATCTTGTTCTTAATATTACATACTTAAGACTGCTGTGGGTATTCGGCTGCATCTCGATAGTAACTATAAGTTTATTGGTTATCGCTTTCCCTATAATTTTATAAAGGCGACATTTAGTAGTTAGGTTGTTAACTATTGGTAATGGGGCTCACTCCGGTATATACAACATCAGGACAATTAAAAGCTGCCATTTATTTAAGCAATATATTATCCGTAAAATTTTGTCCAAGGGGTCGTTCAGGTATCATATTTGAGGCTGAACTATTGGGTAAATTTTTAAATAAAACATCTCATTAGATCGAATGCTCACAGCAAATCTAACCTACCTACATTATATTGTGTATGTCACCTCTGTATGTCTCAAGACAAGCACAAGATGCTTAGCTTTACCTCTCCAATATATTTGTATACGCTAAGCATTTTAATTTTAACTTACTCATACAATATTAACGTGTAGCAAAAATTCATAGTCATACCAAAAAGCAATTATATTATATGTAAATATAGTATTTGTATGGAAAGCTAAGATTTTGGGAAATATCATATAATATTATCATTTCGCAAAATATTTTTTTCATAAACAACTAAAAAAGCAATATTTTTAAGTAATTTATTCTCTCCCCATAATTATATATTACATAAATTATATTAAAGAGCAAATAGTAATACTATTAAGACTACTAAAATTACTTAGTAGCCTTAATAGTGTTACTATTTGCTATTTAATATAATTTATGTTAAATCATATAGTGTAGGGTCCGCGCAGACGACGCACTTTTTGTCCGTGAAGCCTTAAAACAAACTTTAACAGTTCACTCGGGGTTACAACCCCCGTTGGTTTTTTATTGTTTCACAATCAAAATGGCGCCGTCTGAATACCAAATTCATTCGAAGCTTCATTAAAGTAATTTGCTAAAGTTCGCAAAAGTCCTCGGTGCCTAATTATCATACCCAGAAAATACAACGATTTTTCATTTTATTGTTATATATATATATATATTTAAAGATTTGAAATGAATTCTGATAAAATTAAAGCTCACACACACAGTTTACACAGTTTAGCCTC
Organism: Pseudoips prasinana; assembly: GCA_951640165.1. NCBI lineage: Eukaryota > Metazoa > Arthropoda > Insecta > Lepidoptera > Nolidae > Pseudoips > Pseudoips prasinana. The sequence continues at coordinate 17,702,995 of OX621254.1, forward strand.
GGTGAATCCTGAATCTAATAAATTTATCATTTCCTTTGTAACGGTTGTCTATGGGTATTGTTGGCGCCATCTGTCGGTATAGTTTTGCGATTACTCAACTTCTGTTTATTTTTGTAATTAATATCGATACTCAGCACTCCTGCGTAGTTTCTCTTATGAATTTAATATAATCCAATATTTTTGCTACACGTTATAATGTAAGTATATAATGGGGTATCATTAGGATATAGTGGGAGGTATATAAACGGGTATTATCGGGATTACATAATACAATTGGGTCCTATTTATATACAACGTTTAACTTAAATAACTTCTAGAACATCGCATTGAAAATTGAGCGAAAAGAATATTTATATCTGTAGCTTTTCTAGCACTTTGCGTGTATAACTAAAAATTCTTTTGCGTATTTTGCAAACTGATGTTCTACAAGTTATTCAAACACATGGGTGTATGAATCTGAAATAAATATATTATTATTATTATTAAACTCCTTGAGTTATTTATGTTAAACGTAGCAAAAGAAGAAATCACTCATTTCATCAATTTCCATATTATAAGTAGGTCGATTTGTATGCACGTCGTAACGAAAACTTTGCACAAAAATATACCTACTATAAGTAAGGTTTATTATATTTATGTGTGACTAACATTGCATGACTTTTATAAGGACTGATTTGTTTATTCTATTTATTTTGTTGTATTGACGATATATCGTATAACATAAATAATGTACAAAGTATTAAATAAATACTTGTAGAACGTCAGTTTGCTAAATACTAGAGAAAGTTTCACTTCTCATACAAATATGCCGATTATTAGCTGAAACAATTTGTATTAAAATTAAAAATGTTTCTTTTTGATTGGACGCCGCGTCTGCTTCCTTTTGTATGGTAATGTTTTAAATATGTATGTATATAGAAACGTCAAAGGATAATCATGTAGTTTATAATAATCGTTATTTAATTAGTTAATTATCAAAGCGACTACAGGCTTAAAACTGCAAAAATAAACAATGATAATATTGCATTTTAATAAATCAACAAATATATGATTATACTTTGCTTGTTTATTACGAAAGGCCATGCACAAAACAAGGCAAGGCTCGAAGTTTAGAATTCCACACTATTCATGTTACACTTTGTAGATCTACATATTGTAGATCACTTTATCGTCTTACGTTTGATTTAATGAACACATGGCTGTTCTTACGTCATATCGAGATTTTGCTACTAGGTCAGAATTTGTATTACTATAAAGCTGGCCTCATTCTGATAAGAAACGTTGCTTAGCAATTATAACATGATAGTTCATTTTAATGGCATAAGCAAAGATAATTGAATACTTATTAAATATATTCTAATTATGTTTAAATAAAGCGTTTTGGGTTATTAGTGGCCATGCTTTTTCTTGTTCGGAATTGTTACGAGCTTTAGATACAGATTAAAAAAAAATCGTCAGCAAAGTTACCATCGACAATTGTAGGAAGTGATGTTTCGTTTTTTTTTTATTTTGACTATGATTCAATAATCTTTTTAAAACTCTGTAACAAGTAAAAAAATAAAATATAATTTAACTAAGCGTAATTAAGTTTTGCGAATGATTGGAAAACAAATCTATCTTTAAACTAATATGTGTATATTATGCGAATTATCAGGTCCATTAACGTACTACTACCCGGCGATGGGTCCCACTCTGCCGCCCCCACCGCTGGTCTACTGGGGATACCCGACGCCGCCTGTGTCGCCCGCGCACTATTATCACCCGCCTCATCATCCTCAGACTATGGTGAGTTCATTTACTAAGACGACAGTTTAATAGTGTCCTCCTGGCCGAATATCATCCTCGGCAATCGGTCATACTTAATGGAAATTGGCTATCGACATATTTTACAATTCGCAAACACAGGCACACTCTGTATTCTCTCACTCATGCTCCGATTGTAGGGGCTTGCTGACGTAAGGGAGAGAGGTCAGGCACAGGACGCGTTCACGGCAGGTTAGGTATAGTTGGTGCGAGTCCGACATATCCATCCACAGACACTTTTTGCGGCTGGCATACATAAGAAAGAAAACAATCCACCGTCCTTTAAAAAAAAATGGATTGGCTTGTCGTCTACAGCCGGGACCGAACGCTTAGACCTCCTACGCACTATGCGGTTAGCCGGAATGCGACCGGCCGTCAGCAATTAATATTGCTGACCGGCTGCCGCATCGCAGTGCAAATAAAAGCTACTTTCTCGTACAAATATTTGAGTACGGTCAGCCGCACGGCTGGCCACATTGCGGCTAGCCGCATAGTGCGTAGGAGGTCTTAAGGTTTACAGAAGCACAGAGACGTTCTGACTTGAAATCACTTTTGCGGTCATATATATATGTTTATTCTGTATTTCAGATGCCAGAGGTGGTGTCGGTGGGCGGAGGATCTCCGATACCCATCCCGGCGCCGGCCGCGTGTCCCGAGTGGCCAATATTTATGGTCAACTAACCCTCAACCACACAAACGCTCTCCTATAAATAATATTATTTAGCTATATTTATATTACTTTAGTCTTTCTTTTATTTCAAAAAGATTTTATGGAGTTTCGCATATTTTAGTTATATATTTAATTATTTCATTTGTTGATTTACAAAGAAATTAAATGTATTTAAAAATATTATTTATATTTCTACATTTCTTTTTATAATTGTTATGTATACATTTCAGATATCTTTAAAATAAGTTTTGTATAAATATTTATACAAGTTGTTCGGTGTTCCATTAATTGTTATGCTTTCATAAATACATATATATTTGCGAAACTCCATCAAAACACGTTTATTTTTTAAAGGAACAAGTATTTCGAATATTTGTTTTATGTTTAATATTCGATACATCACTTGACAAAAAATGAACTATAGATATAAGGATAACATTTTAAGATATAATGCTATCTAGATATATTGTTTTATACATGAAAAATCTTTTACTTACACATTATTTAATATGCATAATATATCAATTTTATCGATAGATACAAATACATCTTCGTTATACATTGTTTTCAAATTGTGGAAAGTATCTACTTATTTGTTGATCTTTCAGATATTTAAGCGAATCTTTAATAATGTAGTTAAATAGAAAATAAGATATTAGTAACACTAATATAATTATATTAAAATATAAAATTGCCATAATGGCATTCTAAAAAAAGTTTAAGTTTAAGTATGACCAAAATAAAATCTAACTGGAAAAGTTCCTCTTCATAGCATCAAATCTATATCATCTTTAATGTTTATTTCGTAAACATAGTAAACAGGTAAGATAGTATAAAAGCGATATAGTAGTTAATCTTCCTACTGAGCGATGACACATATCATATTGTCCCACCTGCGCAATAAATTTACAAAGGAAGCGAAGGGCATTGGGTGGGTACACGGTGGGCACTTATAATATGACACTATACCTCAAAAGTCTAACACTGAATGATTCTATGACTTTTAAAGGCAGACTTCACAGGTATTGTAGTTATTACCAGTCTTATCAGGGATATTACTGCCTTAAAAACAGGTTTGCTGGGTCACATCATAGTAGAAATACATTTAAAAATAATATTCGAACTAAGTGAGTTTCCAACTGGCCCCAGTTTCTAACTACGTATGAGCTCAATGATTTAAAAAAATATGATGACCTCAGCGTCGTTTTATGTGATCGAGGTACACAGATTCACTATGAACTTGTATGTTACGCCGGGGTGGATATATATGTGTACCTAAACTTAATCTCTGGGAATACTATTCGCATATTCTATATTAGTTTGAAATTACCCCAATATCCTGTAATTTCAGGGTACAAATGTATTTATTTATATCACGTACCCAGTCCTAGAATACTTAGAATATTACCTGTTTACCATGCTTCCACAACGAATGACGTACCGCAGTGATACAAAGGTGCTGTTAACGTTATATTTGTAGAAATTAAACCAAATATATGTTATTGAGTTTATGTTTACTTAGTTTAGGTCGACGCTCAATTAGTATAGTATTTTATAGTAGTTATTATTTGAACCAGAAATATGCCATAACTTATAAGAATAATTGTTTTATGTAATAATATATGGGCAGCTCTTTGATATAGATATATATATATACGAGTATAGATTTTGTATTCTAATCTTATCTCGTGATCGATATCGTCCACAGCTGGACATAGGCCTCCATCAAAGGTTTCTATAACATTGCCATTTGGAGGGGTTTGCCGTAGTCACCACGCTTGGCATGCGAGTTGGCGACCGCAGTTAGGTGGTAGCTAGTTACTTAGTTAGTACATAGGTGGCTCTGCTGCCCGACTACCTGGTGTATCTCTTAGTCGCCTTTTACGTCACCCACGGGATGGTAGAGGGTGTTTTTCGGCCGGAAACTGAAATGATATGAGAGGTATATTATTGCTGGGCTACAAAACTATAAATACCGACATATCTATAACTATATTAAACATAATTTCTTTTGTATTTAATCAACTTCAAAATGAGGTTATCCAATCGTCTGTATATTTTTTTTATGTATGTCTTTGTCCAGCAGTGGACGTATTTCGTCTGATACGATGATTATGATGTTATGCGAATTATCCATTGTTTATGAACCGATTTTATAATTATATTTTCGCACAAAGATTTTATCTCTAACTAGCTGTACCCTGCGCGCGTTGCTACACTACTAACCAAAATTGGGATGATAGTGGCGCCATCTATCGAAGATTGGTCGTACTAACTCGGAAACCGTGGGCTCATGCACATACTTTACTGAAGATCATCATCATGATCAAATGTTAAAAAATCAATAGTTCACGATTTTATAATGGACATACAGACAAACATTCATTTTTTTTATATACATATATCAGTTGTCTAGTTGCTATAGTACAGACTCTGCCTAGTTTGGGATCAGATGCCAGTGTGTTATTTGACCAAGATATTTATTTTTTAATTTTTGCTTTAAAACTGAGCTGCTCATATATGCTCCAATGTATTGCTCATTCACATAAGCGTTGTGACCGAGTGACGACTAAATATATGACTATATATTAGTCAAGCCAAATTTGACTCGTCACACTAAAAATCTTAGCTTAATTCTCCTATTTGTTTTAGTTAATCTTACTTAGTAAAAGTCAACGGCCAGTAGAGTGGAGTAACTATTAAATTTGGCTTGACGTAATAACGAATGTTCTTTGCTGATATTTTATTGTATTGCTCAATTGTTAAGTAGATGCTCAATATAATACTGGAAGTTTGTACAACATCGTCTCGAAATTTTAGATGTAGATATACTTGGTTAGTTTCATTTCATTATCAAGATTTTGTTGATGGAAATTATGGCTACAAAATATTCTATATGAATTTGTACCGTATAACTATTTCATTGACAAAATTTTAATGATGTCTCGCTGTTTTGAAAGTTTTTGTGTGAAAATAAAATATATTTGTGTAAAGAATATATTCAATTGTGAGTATACGATACTTAACTAAGTTTTCAAAATAGTTTAATTATTATATGCTATCGATTTGTGTTTTAATTACGTTTTTGTAGCGCCCCGGAGCTTCAACAGGAAGTTACTAAGGTTAGACAATGTTTATACTTTATTTAAATTATATTTCAGTCTTTATATTTTATACACGGTTACTTCTAAAACACCAACAACCCCGCAGTACTAGATTAAACTTAACACCATAATAATAATTATATTAATATAATTTTCTGCTTGAATGTGTATAACTCTACGAGCATCGCAAAGACGCGGTGATATGCGGGAGCTTAGGCTGATTTCATAGTCGCGCCGGCGAGCGGCGCCGTCCAAACGCGCGCGCTTACAATTACACTAGATAGTAGTTGCGTTTCATAGTCACGCAGTTCCAACGCGCCGCCGGTGACACGCGCGCCGACGGCCAGCGCGGCCCGAGCTACTCTACTGGCAGCTAGCGTTTCAGAGTGACGCGGGTCGCACGCGCTGTTGCGTACACTTAAATAAAACGTAATTCTTTTTTTTTAAACTGGCCTTTGTAAAAAATGTAACTATCTTCCCGTAAATTGGAGAACGATGTCACGAAGGCGCCTCTCAGTAACCTTGTGGCATTGAACAGAGTAATTTGCAATCTCCTACGACGACGTCGCTGTTGCACTCTTTTCCATAAAAAATAAATAGCTAATCCTCTTAGTCGGTTTGTCTCCATGAAGACGATTGTACACAACTGTACATCGCAAAGAATCGCGCGATACTAAAACTCGTTTTAGATGGTCCGCGCGTTAATCGCGCGCTGTTGAAACGCGCTGGCCTACGGCGCGCGGCGCACGCGTGACTCTGAAATCAGCCTTAGCGTCGTTCGCGCATCGTCTTTTCGTTAAGATTGAAACATAGACTTACAAATGTCACGACAGTATCTACAACATTTTTTTTTAAGATCAATAGGTTTTCATGTATTATTATATCCGAACTCGTAGAACAAAAGTTGTTGCTGATAATGTTAGAAATCTAGTTTCGCGAGATTGTCGGTGTTTTATAAATAAACCTGTATTATTATTATATTATTGTAAAATATTGTTAAATTTTCTTATACATAGTTAAATTGTTACGTTAGGTTTTGTCTCTGCATATTATTTATGATTTGTACTGGAATATAATTTTCTAAAGACCAAACATTAATATTTAATTTTACTTTTTTTTAATTAAGTTTTTTATTTATACTGATTCTAAGCGGTACCGACTAAAATAATTTGGTATTACATTTCTTTTTAAAGTAGTTCATATGGAAAAAACAGGATTTTTAGTTTTGGGAGGTAATTTATACATCTATAAAATCAGAAACTGATAGATCAACGGACAGCTTCATTCGCTGGGTCTAGAACCGTGAAATTTTGCACTACACTATTCCTTAAATGATGTAGGTGTGCCCTAAGAAAGGATTATCTTATATTCAACTCCCAAGGGAGTGCAAAGGGGTTGCAAAGTTTGTATGGAACAACATGTTTCCTTCCAGTAATCATATTCAAACTTGGCATTTATATTCATCGATAGATTTAAATTAAAATGTGTTTCATATTTGTTTTAATATTGCACCTCTAAAATGATTAAACAAACGTTAATCTATCAGTCAGTTATACGAACAGCCAGTCAGTTTTCTCTGTTATTAATATGATCTTGATTTAATCGCTTAACCTCTTCGACGTCTGAGTTCAACAACGTCTGAGTTCAATAACCGCGCGGATGAAGTCGCGGGCAGACGCTAGTAATGAATAAATAACACGCAACACGTTAGAATCTGATGAATTATGTCCTTCAGCCAAGTTAGTTTTAAGTGTGCCTGGCTTTTTCTCACGAGCTATAGTAGAAAGAGATGGAATGATATTGAAATTAGTTTAGTCGTGTATAATATAGAATCGCCAGCATTGGCATAATAACATAAGTTGAAGAGACGAGGAGAAACAACAAAATCATAATTGTCTTCCAAGCTGTATGATATTTAATTTAGTTGGTCACAAAATGTGATAAGATGATGTAAGAAATATAATATATAAATTAAGTTTAAATAAATATTATCTACGTTACAAATAATATATGTATAGTTTGTTGATAGATATACACTCTATTTTTAAATAAATATTTTTGTAATATACAGGTTGTTGTAATCAATAACAAAATATTGACAAATAATACCGATTTTATTATTCGCTGTTAAATTATTTAATTTTAGCAAAATTATGTTATATATCTGTTTTATTAAAAAAAATCTTTTGTACTAATTATAAAATTGTCATAGATAATTTTCATATTTATTTTTAATATTATTTTAAGGTATTTTCTTATTGATAAGACATATATGTTTCGTTATATAACTCGACCTGTATTATTAGATATTTTTAAAACAATCTCCATAAGTTAAATTAAGTTTAATATCATTTCCATGACACCTCAATATGATTTTAATAAAACAATGTTAAATTCATTTCCTATTAAATAAGCCTTATAAAATCTATTTAAACTAGGTGCTCTTAAAGTTTACCTCTTACTACTTAATTTACGTTTTTCTTGCGCTATTTTATTTATATATTCAATAATATTTACCTACATATGAATATTTTTTTAACCTACTATAATACAACTTCTTTTCAATTAAGTTCTCAAGGTTATTAAATAACCTAAGCGTTAGAAAACCCCGACTTCTACAAAATTTCATCATTTTAAGAAAGAGCTGATACTCTTACACGGATGGACTGATATTAACCAAACTAAGCTAAGAACCACCGCAATGAAACTGGCTTTCAAATGAAAAATACCGCATCGAAATCGGTCTATTCGTTTGAGAGCTACGATGCCACAGACAGACACACATCGACGACAAACTTATAACACCACTCTTTTTGCGTCGGGGGTTAAAAATGATCAGAAAATATTTAATTTTCACTAACTAAACATGATTAAATATTACATTTATATGAAGAATGCTAAAATATATAAATCTTGCCGTTTTGCCTTACTGTATGAAAGATATTTAGGTATAAACTTATATGTGCCTAGTAAAACTTGTTAAAACAACGAATAATATTAAACACATAAGAATTTAACAAATATAGCAAGAAGTCATACATAATCATTATATAATTTAGCTAAATGTGGTGCACTCTACTCATATATCAATTGGACAACTTGTAGATTGGTTTACAAAATACAAGAAAATTTAGGCAGTTTAAAAAAAGTAATTTATAATTACATACATACATAGATTCACGTCTGCTTCCCAGAGGGGTGGGCAGAGACAACGGATTTCCATTTGTCACGATCGACGCGATCTTTGCACACCTCTTTTGCCTCGCTTACTGCCATTATATTCTTCATACATGCTCGCCGGTTTAGAGCACTTCCGACTTGGCCTTTCTTGAGAACATCTCCGATTTGGTCAGAGAATGTTCTACGAGGTATTCCCCTTCCGGTTATACCGTATAATAACGCTAGTTAATTACGTGTAAAGCAAATAACTGCTTGTTTCTCTACAAGTTGTACAATTTTAATTAATTCTACTTAAAATTATATCTAATATATTTTTTTGTAGAAGTAGATGCCGTGAAAATCAGGAATTTCAAGTGCTTAAGCGCCTAAATTACTGGTTTTCATGTTCACGTAATTATCGAGACTTCGCACTCAAAAATCATATTCAAAAAGACAAAAATGTTCGTTTAATAATTATAAGTATAAGATATAATTATTTATTTTGTTACTTTTATACTTCACAAATATATCTCTGTTATACCCGTGATATTCTTGTTTCAAGTGATCTTGATAAAATATAATATAATATACTTATATAAACTTGTTACCTTTCCATGTTGTTCTTTAATAGGTCTGTTATATAAATAATTATGTTTAGTAATACAACAGTGTTAGATATTAGAGTCATACTAGATGTGCAATTTTAGTAAATAGATGTTTTTTTTTTCGATATTTAATGCCAAAATAACTGTTTGGTTTCATATCATACAAAGTAGAGAATTGTTCCGATAAATAAATATAGACAAATTATTAAGAGTTGTTTGATTTAAACCCTTATATAGAATGTTTACTTTGGAATACATAATAAATATGTAGTTGTTCTGTGGAAGTTAATAAAAATATAGTGAGAATGATACAGAAAGGTATGAATAAATCTTCCAGTCAAAGTAACTTTGGATGGTCGAGAAGTCTAGATATTGTAAAGGAAGGATCATAAGTATTTTGAGGACCATTTTTTAGATATTAGTATTAAGTCGCGTTATGTTTCCAATTTTAATAGATAGCCTACAAGAATCACGATTATATTATAGTTATCATTTGAGTCTTAAAGTTTTCAAACCATCGAAAATGACTGAACTGACTTAACATAGGTATCATAACATAGCCATATTAGTTATGTTACTCCCGTAAAACCAATAACGTAGTAAACAATCAGGATATGCTATTAATTGTGAGACAGACACCTATGTAAAAGGTTTCCACAATTTTTATGGTCCATGCTAGATCATGTTTGGGAAAGGCTTCACGTCGATTTTGCAGGTCCATTCGAAAACTTATATTGGCTAGACTAACTTATGCCTATTCAAAATGGATCGAGGTCAAACGAATGGCGAGTCAAACGAAACGTCAAAATTCTGCTATGAATTTGTCACTATTTTCGCTAGGTAGGTACTTTTGGCCTCCCTGAGCTTTTTGTAATCGACAATGGACCACAATTCACGTCACAAGAATTTCAGTGTTATTGGAAACATGAAGTATTTCATTCGAAAACAAATAGATTAGCGGAAGGTCTCGTTAGAGCGTTCATGTCGAGGTTTCAAGTATAGAATCACTCAAAAAGCTATTGAAGAATTTTCTTTTTGCTTATCGTATTACGCCTCGTAAAATTGCTGACTAAACTTGAGCGTTAGAATGGCTGGTTGCCTATGGCAGGCGGCTCTGAAGGTTTATTGAAGAATTGCTATCCAATTGCTTATATTTTCGCTTTGCTTCGTTTCTTCAATAATTACTACATATGTTACATTCAGAGAAATATGAATATTTTTTTGACTAGCCATTCTGACGTCAGGATGAATAGTGGCCGCCGTTTTCAGCGTGAAAGACTCCGAATTTCTACAAGATTTTTTATTTCTAATTGCTTACTAATTACTTCATTCCCCATTTAAGTTTGAGCTTAGTAAATTACATTCGGTAAAAAAATATAGCTTTTCCAGCCATTCTGACGCTCACGACTACCCTAAACTGATGTTTGGACGCAATTTAGCATGCATTCTGGATAATGTACATATACGACCTACGATGAATGGATAATGTGCTTAAAGCTCATTTCAATATAAACAAATTCAAGCTAATATTGATTCTGCCGAACAGACGCCCCATTATTGACCAGATGACGCGGTATATGCGGGACTCTCGATCGCACTCATCGATTTAGGTATGTAGTTAACACCCCAGTAGGTCTAGAAAGGATATATCACGCGCGTCTCGTATTACCGTTATAGATAAGCGTGCCTTTGACAAAATCCTTGTCCAGTAGTAGACTATCGGCGCCAGTTTTAGAGAGGGCTTAGATTGTTTTTGTAATACTGTTTTGATATTATTAGAGATTTGAGGTCTACAGACTATTGAAAAAAAATGCATATTTACTAAGTTTTATAATTTTTCCCCATTTATCCAACGTCGTCATATTTTCAAGTTTAAACAAAATATCTTCCAATGTCTAAGCATTTTTTTTCGATATCTCTACCTACGCACCTAATAGAATTCTTTTAAAATTTCTGTATAAGCAAAACATCACTGGACTGTTAGATTTTATAATTATATAAAGGAAGTGCATATACGCTGGGGCCTTAAAAAATGCTCGCGCGTCCTCGAAGAGCATCTTTTATCAAGTTCAAGCATATATGCACTTTGCTATTTCAATAATTTTAATGTTGATTTTTTTTGCTATTTCAATAATTTTAATGTTGATCCATTCCGCTGCGCTCCTCTCTGTCTGCGCGAACCTTAATATCTCTAGTGTCTGCAGTTTGGGCAAACATAAACGAGTGGTTGGGCCGGAATAAATTAAGCTTGGATAGCAATATTTTGAAATATTTAGGTAAAATAGATAGCATCAGTAGTATTTGTACCAATTTTACACTAACATTTACAAAAGAAATACAAGATATTAAGCATTTTTGTAATGTAAAATTTCTGGATAGGGCGAAATACGTGCGTCCATGTTATGTGAGCTTTAGATTTATAAAAGTATGTCCATCAGACGTTGAAAAAGTTATAAACACCTTAACGAGTGGAAAATCACCGGGTGGGGATGGAATACGAGTAGAAGACATCAAATACTTACGAAAACAAATTAGCCCTATATTAGCTAACTTTATTAATATGTGTTTAACGAAAGGTGCGTATCCTGAAAAACTTAAAAGTGCTATAATACGTCCAATATATAAATCTGGAAGTCATTTAAGTTATGGTAACTATAGGCCAATTGACAACATTTCAAAACTGACACCACCTTAAAACAAAAATACCGTTTCTTTATTTTTGTATCCTGAGTTCAAATATATTTTTTTTATATTTTTTTATTGCTTAATTTCTGAGGAAACATATAAAAACTAAAAAAGGTGTGATGACGTCACTAATGCGGCGGACGAGGTAGTTTCCTTTGCCTAAGCATTCCAATGTTTTAAACGAAAACATTAATGTCAAACAAGACATGTCAAATTGTCAACTGTCACTCACGGTTTTAAATTTCGTAACTTTCATGCTGACTTAATGAAACATAATAAGGATAATAACACTGGAAACGAATTTAATATTGACGATTTTAATTTAATTTGAAATTAAAAACATTAAACAAACGTACAGTCCCGCAAACTTATCTGGCCCGCTGGCAGCGTCGCTGTTATCGCATTTAGTGTTGCTAGTAACTATTTTTTGCAATAAAGTGGGTAAAAATAATATGCACATTGTAACGTAAATATTACTTCACTAAAAAGCAAACAAATACTGTCATTACAAATATTTATATTTTTATACAATAATTATGATCATTTAGGTACATAAAATGTATGCTAAGTGTCCTCTAACGGGGATACTCCAGGTATTATTATGTCACCGCAATTGTTTAATTCAGAAGTCATTACATCATCGTCATAATCACTGCTTTCACTTTCACTATCACTACCTAATTGATTGATGAAAGGCTCGTCTAAGTATCCATCCCTTTTTCGATACTCATTTTCAATATTTTTTACATGACCGCAATGCTTTTGCCATTCATTGACTGTTATTTTATCAAAAGCTTCTGAAATCAATGTAGGCATTTCAGAATTCGATCTACCAATATTCTGATCTGCTATAAATATTTGCATCTGCTTGCTCTTTTTCTTTCACACGTTTTCTTACAAATCACTCCCTGGCACCTACAATGGAAATAGCAAAAATTAAATAAATAATTAATATTTTAAAATAAATAAATTCAAAGTGCGAGGGGGGAGTTTCGTATTTTTTCAGAAGCTGACAACACTAACCTGTAGCAGCAGCTACGCGTTCATACAACTTATTGAAGGGTATAATTGGTGCCTGGAAGTGTTTTTCTTCATTCATATAATTCAATACTTGTAATATAACGTTCCTCGCATCACTTTTTAAAGCTTTCGGCATTTTTCACAATTAAAAACCACAAAAAGAAAAATAAATACGTGCAACAAACAATCAATGGCAGAAATGTCAGGGAATAACAGCCGATTGACATTTCCAACTGGCGTCGTTAGTTCTACTTTTGGCCACCGGGCCAGATAAGTTTGTAGCACTATAAACAAGTTTACGCGCGAACGAGTTTGACAAGACAGTGATTTTTTTTTGACGGGTTACTTGAAAGCAAAGATCGATTGTTATTCCACCATTATTATGACGTCATTTGCCGCTTACGTCTTTTTAGAATACATCGAATTTCAAAGTTGAAATTATGAATGAAAAGTTCATTATTTTGCAAAAAGAAAAAATATGGGTGTCCTAGTTTTGGATTTACTTTTAAATAACGCAATAATACATGCCAGTTAAAAATATGAAATGTTGTCAATTGCAATATTATCATCATCATTACAGCTAAATAAGTCCACTGCTGGACAAGCCTCCCTCAAGAATCGTCTAGGGGGATATGCCATAATCGCCACGCTTGGCAGGCGGGTTGGCGATCGCAGTAAGATGGTCATAGTACTCAGAAGGAAGCTGCTGCCCATCCTATGGTAGATATTCCCTCGGGTCGACTTCTACGCCCCCCACGGGATGAGATGGGGTGATGATATTCTGATTCTGATATTTGTCGCCTTCACCACACAGCTGATGCAATATTATCAGTAATAGACAAAATTGTCGAGAAAATTGTTGTCGGGCAAATAAGCAAATTCTTGGAATTACATGGCATACTCTCTGACACACAACATGGTTTTAGAAAAGGTAGGAGCACTACCTCTGCCCTGATGAGCTTTGCGGACTATGTAAATGAGGCTTTAGATTCTGGGAACCAGTCATTGACTACAAAAAGGCGTTTGATACCTTAGATCATAATATACAAAAAGGCGTTTGATACCTTAGATCATAATATACTACTACAAGCAATGGATGAATGTGAGATAAGAGGTCCCACTAATAACTGGTTTAAAAGTTACTTAACCGATAGTAAAATCCGCACATTGGTTGATGGGGTAGTCGGAGAGGATGCGGTAGTTCACTTAGGTGTGCCGACTGGGTCAGTGTTTGGGCCGGTAGGGTATATTATGCATGTCAATAGTGTGGCAAACGTGGTAAACAATTGCAAAGTGTTTATGTATGCAGACGATATGTGTGTCATATATAGCTCGAAAGATATCTCACATGTGCAAAGAAATGTGCAGTTAGATTTTGAAAATATCACGAAATGGGCACACGACAATGGTATTATTTTAAATTTTAACAAAACAAGATGTAGGGGAGATGTAGGTAATCGGGATCAGTTGGCAATCGTGATCACGTAATAAAATAAAAACCAAACGCGAGTGAGCGATTGTAACATACCTACATGCCAGTCGAGGACCAATAGCGTGCGTCGGCGACGGCGGCGGCCAGTTCCCGCCACGCGCTTGTCAGTGATACACGTGAACACGTTTCGACCAGTTTTGATGTAATTTTTCGTCTCCATTGTTTTGAAGGTAAGTTACGAAATATTTGAGTTTTTACTGTGACCATGGTATTTTATTTTAGACGTAGTATTAATCTTCTTAATTTATCAATATAAATTTCTATTAACAAGTGTTGTGTTTGTGCTTAGGTATTTTTTCTCGATGTTCTCAATGTAGGCAATTGGAATCAGGTGATCACCATTGCCGACAGTGATCACCATTGCCTACACAAAGTAGTTTATTAATGAAATTGTTATGTTATTGGTTTCAGATGGTGAAAGTACGTCCAAGAAAGACAACCAAAGCCAACTGGACTATGGACCAGCTGACGAAGGCTATCAAGCTAATCGATGAAGAGGGATATACAATGAGGAAAGCTGCACTTGCAATGAACATTCTATTTTCAAGTTTACACAAGAGATACAAAAAAACAAATAAGAAACCTCGCCTCGGACGAACTACTGTTTTCACGCCTGAGATTGAACAAGAATTTGCGTCCACTGTCAAAAATATGTCAAATCTTTTTTATGGATGCACCGCAACGCAAGTACGAAAAGCGGCATTCGATTATGCGGAATCCCTTAACTTGAAGCATAATTTTAATAAGCAATCCAAAATGGCTGGTCGTGTTTGGTTCGAAGGATTTACTAGCAGGAATAACATATCCATACGAAAGCCTGAGGCAACGAGCATTCACAGGATCACAGCTTTTAATAAAACGGAGGTTCACCGGTTCTATCAACTGCTGGAAGAAATTATGGCTAGATTTAAATTTCAACCTAAAAACATTTATAACTGTGATGAAACAGGAATTTCAACTGTCCAAGAGCCAGGCAAAGTGTTGGCCACCAAAGGGCAGAAGAGGGTGGGCTCAATCACAAGTTGGGAAAGGGGGAAAAATGTAACTCTTCTTTGTGCAATGAGCGCTGCTGGTGGATACGTTCCACCAATGTTTATTTTCCCACGGAAAAGAATGACACCAACTCTCGAAAAAGGTGGCCTAGCCGGAGCAATTTATAGATGTTCAGATAGTGGGTGGATTAATGAGGATCTTTTTCTGGGGTGGCTTGAGCACTTCAACAATCATGCAAAACCTTCTGAAAATGAGCCAGTTTTGTTGATTTTAGACAACCACGCAAGCCATATTTCACTAGCCATCCACGAATACTGCAAAACTAATCATATTCACATGCTTTCTTTGCCACCGCACACCTCTCATCGCATGCAACCACTAGATGTTTCTTTTTTTGGACCATTTAAGGCAGCTTACAAAAGAGAATGTGATTTCTTTATGAAGAGTCATTTAGCTGAAAGAATAACACCATATGATTTAGCGTCGTTGGTTAAAAAAGCATTCTCCGATGTCGCCACTATAAGCAAAGGCGAAGCAGGATTCAAAGCTACGGGTATTTTTCCACTGAACCCAAACGTCTTTACAGATGAAGATTTTGTAGCTGCTGAAGTCCTGCAATCTGAGCCTAACATAGTTGAAGATGTTGATCCTACAGCAGTACAACCATCTGCTGCTGACTTTGAACAACATAGTCCTCCTATTCCTAGTACATCGAGGGACTTTAATCAATTTACACCTGAACATACTACAGTGTCAACGTCTACACCTGAGCTGCCATTACCTATCACGACAAAAATACAAGATTTCATCCAGATGCCCAAAAAAACTCTTTTCCTTAAAACCAGACAAGGAAGAAAGAAACAACATGCAACCCTTCTCACTTCAACACCAATTAAAGATACTTTGATTGAAAAAGAAAACAAGAAGAAAGCTAAGAATGAAAAAGTGAAGGGAAAAGGTATAGGAAAGAAAAGCAAGCCTACGGCTGTCCTGAAGGCTACTGCTGCTGCTAAAGTAAAGAAAAGAATTCTACGGGAATCTAATGAGTCATCATCGTCGTCTGAAGTCAAAACAGATGATTTATGTCAAGATGATATAAACGACGATGTAGAAGACACTGGAAACCAGTGTCTCATATGTGGTGAATTCGGAAAAGATAAAGAAATGTGGTATCGTTGTACTTCTTGTGGGCTTTGGGCACATTCAGAGTGCACTGGGTGGGAATCTGCCCGTAATTATGTATGTGACAATTGTTGATCCCCATTGTAAACATACTGATCACCATTGCAAACCATGGTTGACAATGGTGATCAATACTGTTTTTTTTTTAAGTTACTAATGTTCCTAAAATAAGTATTATATGTGATTTAAAGTGATCTCAATTAATAGTACCAAAGCCAAATTATGCAAATAGACAAAAATAATAAACGATTTAGTAATAAACATGGTTTCATTTGAATTATTGCTTAGGTGATCCCAATTATATACATCTCCCCTATGCACATACATTCGCCATACAACAAAAAGGCAAAATATACAAACAGAGATAATCTTACCATAATAGGACACACATATGAAAGTTTACATGGCAACAAATCTTATTGTAACTGCGTTGGCATCCAGTATGTTGACAATTTCAAATATTTAGGTCTAAGTATTGATAAACACTTTAATTGGTCAATGCATGTAACTGATATTTGTTACAGGTTGAGATATGTGCTGGGCAAGTTTTACCAATTAAATAGACTTCTGAGTATTGATACAATTAGAGTCGTATATTATGCCCTCGCAGACTCATTAATTAACTATGGGCTAATTGTATATGGAATAACTTTTGCAACTTACCTCAAAGATATTCAAAGTGTACAAATAAGACTGTTAAAGTATCTAGTAAGTAAGAATGTCAAGAATATGTGCAATAAAGAATATGACAAGCTATTTTATATGTGTAAAATATTGCCAATTGACAAAAAAGTTGAATATTTAATAGGACTAGAATACTACTATAGCGATCAATACAAAGAGGTAATAGAGAATAAATATAATACCAGAAGGGCGAGGGAACAAATGCTAACTAAACCAAAAGTGACTAACTATTATGGAGAAAGAACAAATAAATTTATGGTTCCCAATATATTTAATAAAATGAATCTACTAAGACAGAACCCAAAAATCAGTATTGGCTTGTTAAAAAAGAAATTAAAAGATGCACTGTTGTAGTAATTAAGTACATATGATATCTGTTGATAGTTATAATATGATTAAGTAGCTTATTAGTTGATATTTAGGGGAACAGCGGGGGTTTCCGTACACCTAAGGATGATGACTAATCATATAAAAACTAAAAACATTATTGGTTATTTCTACATATTATTAAATTGGAAATATGGTTAGGTAATCATATTCGGAAAATGAATCAAATCAGTTAACTACACGTGCTTTATTTTCCTTTTTTTATAAAATATTGATAGTACGGAATCATCCGCAAACGTCGGATGATTCCGTACAGACTATACGGAATCATTCAAAGGCATTTTTAACCATTTCTCGTTGCAGAAACCGCAAACATAGCCTTCTGGTGCGTCTTTATTGCTTCATAGAGCATAAACCCAGTACCCACACAGTACGCAGCGATACCAGAACTGAATTCGCCACAGGTAATGCAAAGCTCGTTCGTAACTCCCGTCTCTCCTTCTGTATAAAAGCCATAATCGTCCTCATCACTTCCGCCGAACATCAAACCCTCGTCTTCAGAACTGGAGCTGTTTAGAATTTTTCTCTGATGCGATGGTTTTCCTCCTTTTTTGTGGTTCACTTGTTTAGAAGCTATATTTAAGTAATACCGTACATAAGTGTACGTACTGACCCGAAGTCTCCATTTTGAATTTATTCTTAATAACAAATAAAAACAATACAGGATATTGATAAAATGTTCATATAACCGTTGGACAATATTGCCCAATATGGAATATATTTGCAACAATAAACAATTAAAAAATGTTACTTATTGTGTAAAACACCAACAACACTCCTTATAATAATTGGCGCAAAAACGTGACGCATGACTTTCCTACAAAACCAGGCGGTAGACTAGCGTGTGGCGATCGCGGTACGAATAGATACATGTTTACTACGAATTAGACAGGGATAGACATATTGTCATAGTTTGTTTTCCGAAATATCCAATGTACCGTATCACCCGCTGTACGGGATGATCCGCCGTTCCCCGTATAATATATAGAGTAAAGTAGGTTTAAGTAGTAGGATAAGAGCGCTTCTCGCAGTTAAACAATATAGTTTGGCGAGTTTAAAAATGTATTAAACCTAAGTTACTAATTATTTAAATAAAAAAAAAAAAAAAAAAGTTCCATATACTACCTACTCTGTCAAGAAAGTACCGGGAAAAGACCAATAATATACAAAATGTTTGTTATTCATCCACATTTATTTTATCACCTTCAAAGTATGCTCCTTCAGAAACGATACACTTACGCCAACGAATAATCCATTCATCAAAACATTTTTTAAACGCTGCTTTCGGAATTGAGTTCAGTTCTCGCCGCGAATTCTCCTTAATGTCTTCTACCGATTGAAAACGGGTACCACGAAGTGATAATTTGAGTTTGGGAAAAAGAAAGAAGTCAGCTGGAGCCATATCTGGTGAATATGGTGGTTGCTGGATGGTATTTGTTGAGTGTTTGGTAAAAATTCGTTCACAATGATGGCCTTGTGCGAAGGCGCGTTATCGTAGTGCAAAATCCAAGAATTTTCTTTCCACAAATCTGGCCTTTTTCGTCGAATTTGATCTCTTAAACGCCGCAGAACGCTCAAATAATATTCTTTATTTACCGTTCGACCTACCGGTAACAATTCACAGTGCACAACACGGCGATAGTCAAAGAAAACAGTCAAAATGACTTTGGCTTTTGATCGACTTTGGCGTGGTTTTTAGGGTTCCGTAGCCAAATGGCAAAAAACGGAACCCTTATAGATTCGTCATGTCTGTCTGTCCGTCCGTATGTCACAGCCACTTTTTTCCGAAACTATAAGAGCTGTAATACTGAAACTTGGTAAATAGATGTATTCTGTGAACCGTATTAAGATTTTTACACTAAAATAGAAAAATAACAATTATTTGGGGGGTCGCCATACATAGAACGGAAACTCAAATTTTTTTTTTCATCGTACCCATACATGTCATTGTGGGGTATCTATGGATAGGTCTTCAAAAATGATATTGAGGTTCCTAATATATTTTTTTTCTAAATTGAATAGTTTGCGCGAGAGACACTTCCAATGTGGTAAAATGGGTTTTTGGAGAAAATTCAGATCTTTTGGGACTAGCCGAGCGGCAACATGTTTCATACCCAAATGATTAGTTAAAATGGTATGAATCGACTTATGAGATACAGAAAGTTCGGCGGCTATCTCTCTCAGAGTTGAATGAGGATTTTCAGTCACTATTTCCTTCACTTTTGCGATGTTAACTTCAGTTGCAGACGTTGATGGCCTACCAGAGCGAGGCAAATCATTCATCATATCTCGACCGCTTTTGAACGCTTTGAACCACTCATAAGCACGAGTTTTTGATAAAGTCGATTTACCGTAAGCCTTCTGTAACATTTTCAGTGACTCTGAACACGAAATTCCATTAGCGATCCAAAATTTAAGACAAACTCTTTGTTCGATATTTTTGTCCATTATGAAATTCGCAATACACACTATAGGTATATGATATTACTCAAACCAGCACTGTATTTAATATAAATAACAGATGCAACTCAAACTCCGCGCCAAAATTGAAAACAGTTGTGTGCCAATCTAACAACAACAAAAAAATAAAAAAATTGAATTTGGAACCATAAACTAATCATCCATTCCCGATACTTTTTTGACTGAATGTATGTTTAAGTTGTCCAAAATTTTTATGGTCCATGCTAGACCACGTTTGGGAAAGGCTTTACGTCGATTTTGCAGATCCATTCGAAAACTTATATTGGCTAGACTAACTTGAATAAGCTGATGCCTATTCAAAATGGATCGAGGTCAAACGAATGGCGAAAATAACAACGTCAAAATTCTGCTATGAACTTGACACCATTTTTGCTAGGTAGGTTCTTTTGGCCTCCCAGAGTTTTTCGTAATCGACAATGGACCACAATTCACGTCACAAGAATTTCAGTGGTATTGGAAACATAAAGTAATACATTCGAAAACAAATAGATTAGCGGAAGGTCTCGTTAGAGCGTTCATGTCGAGAATGGTTTCAAGTATAGAATCACTCAAAAAGCTATTGTAGAATTTTCTTTTTGCTTATAGTAACCTACAACTCATAAAATGGCTAGTTGCCTATGGCAGGCGGCTCTAAAGGTTTATTGAAGAATTGCTATCCAATTGCTTCGTTTCTTCAATAATTGCTACATATGATACATTCAGAGAAATAGGTATGAATATTTTTTTGACTAGCCATTCTGACGTCAGGATGGATGATGGCCGCCGTTTTCAGCGTAAAGGCGCAGAATTTCTACAAGATTGTTGTGTCAATAATTGCTTACTAATTACCTACTTCATTCACCAATTTAAGTTTGAGCTTAGTACATTATATTAGGTAAAAAAATATAGCTTTTCCAGCCATTCTGACGCTCACGACTAAACTGATGTTTGGACGCAATAAATAAAAATAAATAAAATAAAAAAGGGCGTAGACGTAGACTTTCAAAAAGCGCTTGTAAATAGTCAGAACATGTTTGTATTAATATAGTTGTATACAATTATTGATTCTAGTAATATAGATATTTAGGTACCTACACATTGCATTAATTGTATGAAAACATTTATAAAAATTATTTTATTATAGCAATGATATTTAGCTAGCTCGTATTAAGTTAGTATGCAATTTAGCATGCATTCTGGATAATGTACCTACATATACGACCAACGATGAATGGATAATGTGCTCAAAGCTTATTTCAATATAAACAAATTCAACCTACCTAATATTAATTCTGCCGACCAGACGCCCCATTATTGACCAGATGACGCAGTATATGTGGGACCAGCAACTGTTTGGCGACGCTCTCATGGATATTCGTAGGTATGTAGTTAACACCCCAGTAGGTCTAGAAAGGATATATCACGCGCGTCTCGTATTACCGTTTTAGATAAGCGTGCCTTTGACAAAATCCTTGTCCAGTAGTAACAGCAAAACTATCGGCGCCAGTTTTAGAGACGGCCTCACCCCTAATGACCTCTCCAGTTCTTGAAGCAATACCAGCAGTAGGTAGTTCCAGAACCTGTTATTTCCCTGCAAAATGTGGGAAGCACTGAGATACCACTTACTTCGGCCATAGGACTGCGTCGCAACAAGCGCTCCATCGCTTGACTGATGAAATGGACTAATTTTATAAAGCGGACGAATGTTACAAATCTTCTTTATTATGTCTTCTTCAGACAATATGTAGTAAAATATAGCTAAAACTATAAATTTCGATACTTAAACATAATCTCTATGACAATAACTTAATGCAAGCTAGCTAAATATCATTACCATTATAACAAAAAATATATAAATGTTTTCATACAATCCGTGTAGGGACCTAAATATCTATGTAACTAGAAATAATTGTATACCTACTTAGGTAATTATATTTCTTCCCACGAACATGTTCAGACTACATACAGACATACAGTTCAAATAACAAGCGCTTTTTTAAAATCTACGTCAGTAAAAACCTTTTTTATTATTTTACTTTAATGTTTTGAACTCATTTCTATAATTGTCATATCAGTTTCTTGTCAATAAAATATAACCAGTACCTACCGATCTGTGAACGAGCGGCAATCATCATCATCATCATATCAGCCGAAAGAAGTCCACTGCTGGACAAAGGCCTCCCCCAAGGATCTCCACAATAGCCGGTCCTGCGCTGCCCGTATCCAGCGGCTTCCCGCGACCCGCACAAGATCGTCGGTCCACCGTGTAGGAGGCCTGCCCACGCTGCGTCTTCCGGTTCATGGTCGCCACTCGAGAACCTTTCTGCCCCATCGGCCGTCAGTTCTACGAGCTATGTGCCCTGCCCACTGCCACTTCAGTTTGGCAATTCTTTGGGCTATGTCGGTTACTTTGGTTCGCCTGCGGATCTCAGCATTTCTGATTCGATCTCGCAGGGAAACTCCAAGCATAGCCCTTTCCATTGCTCTTTGGGTGACCTTGAGCCGCCTGATAAGGCCCATAGTGGTGTGCGTCACGATTGCTCCGCCACGTTATCCAAACAGAAAAAGAGATCGCTATATTTTTTGTCAAAATTAGTCAAAATCGTAAGGAACAAACCAAAACTTTGTCAAAGCAGAAATAAAGAAGTTACAGGGGTTTTAAGTTGGCCGCGCGAACGTAACGTGCACGATTGCGCGGCCATGGAGATCTCAGTAACTACTTGGGATAGAGATGTAAATCTTTTTGTTAATTGAACATTTCATTTGTCAACAATTGTCAAAAAAAGAATTATAAGACTAAGGTCAATATTTCACGAAATATTCACCTTGGAAGTTATGGCCGCGCAATCGTGCACTTGATGTTTCCTTAATCTCGATTATTTCTTCAAAAATTAAGATTTCATGCAGTAAAACTGTTACCAGAAAAAGGTCTTAATATGTCAAAAGTACTGAAAGCATTTAATGCCACCAAAGTTTATTTAAAGTGACGAAATCAAGGCAAAACAAAAGTTACGTGGCCGCGCAATCGTAACGGTACTTTGAACGCTGATATCTCATTATCTATAATAGTTAAGATTTCGGTGTGAACATTGATTTATTCGATATATTAACCTCATCAGATTGACATATCGTTTTACCCTCAGAACAGTTTTCTTCCTGTATAATCTCAAAAATGAAGTTATCTCTTACAATGTTCAAGCAGAGTGACCATAATTTCAGTTTGAAATGGGAATATCTTTTGTTCTATTAGACGAAAATGAATTAATTAGGAATAATTGTTGTAGAATTGGCTAATATAACACAGTTCAATGCACTTTCCCTTTTCCGTTTGTCAAAGACTTTTATGTTTTGTTATGTTATTGACGAGTTATAATTTTATCAATAAAACAGTATGGTAATGGCAATAGTATTTTTTGTGATCGAGTTCGTTAAATCGAAAAGATAAGTATAATTGCGAATTCGCTGTGTGGTGACGGCGCAGAATATCATCACTCCATCTCATCCCGTGGGGGGTGTAGAAATCGTCCCTAGGGAATACCTACCAGTGAACGGTATTTTTCTGTGTACTTTGGGGAAGCTTTTGTCCAGTAGTGGACATAACATGATGAAGTATAAAATGAAGAAGTATAATTACGACTAAAGTCGGAGACTTAGCGATCGCTATATATGTCGAGACAGCAGACCCAGGTCGATGAGCAGCGGTTTTTAAGTGACCCGCTGTCTTGTCTACCGCTATAACATGCAAAAAATACGGACATAAAACAAAATATATGGACCTATGTCGGCGAGGTATACTTAGTTCAACAAGATAAAAAACTTCACAGTTCATACGATGGACATTTTACCTTCATAGTGCATGGCATTCTGATGACAAAAATTGCGATGTTTGTAAATGCGACGGGCATATAAAAAATAGATAGGTACTACGTCTTCTAAGTATAGGTAAAGTGGCGTTCACGAACGGTGTACCGATTCCGGAACAAAATACTTTGCACTACAATACTTGGTAATCATACTTGCCTATCATACTTTTGACCAATCACAGGTGATATATGACCACATTGGTTTGTTTACACGTTCATTAGAGACCTCTCTCCTGCCATCAAAATTGCTTATGTCCTTTCCTAGGTTCAGGTGTCCGCGAGATAAAATATTGGTGACGCGGGCGGGAAACTAGAATATTATTTATAGTAAGGTCGGTTTCAAATCAAGTCAGACTTAAGTAATGTGAAGATAAAAATAATCACCATCATTTTCAAAGCATTGCATTCAGCTAAATCGAAAACATTATAAAAGTGCCGAAATAATATAATAGTGTTTTGTAGCCACTTTGATTTTGCCGTAAACCCTAATCTTTATATATTATGCGTCTAATTCCACTAAAGAATAAACGGACGACAACAATGCATGTTGTCGTCTCCTTGTATTTACCAATCCGTCACAATATACTATTAAATATTACTAATAATATCCTGGGCCATAATTCACACACGGCTAATATTATTTAAATCACATTGGCAATATTTTGACGAACTTAAAAGTCGCTCGATGCCTTGTTTTCAACAGGTAAAAATATAAAAAAGTAAGTAAACAAATTATGTGACTATACTAGAGACATTACAAACGTGCGAACTGAGTCATAAATCTTATTGTCATAGGAATGTGACAATGCCGCGTCACTCGTTATCGATAAAGGGACGCCGCTCGGGCGCAATTGCGCAGGTAGCTAAGCTAGGACACTCCGCGGTGATGACTAATGCAATTAGGTACTTGTCATTAGCAAAAATGTAGGTAGGCAGGTGTTTATAAGAATTGTGTTAGTTGTCATTAGACTATCACAAGCTAACCATGGACGCATTTTTCTCCAACTTAAATTTGAAATGAAATGAAATGAAATATTTATTCAGCACTTGGGTATTAACAGACACTTGTACTTGTCAAGGTCGCAATGCAGTACATAAACAAAGTGGATAGTAAAAAGTTACAAAAAAGAAATTAATCTGTCAGTCCGTGCGGTTTGTTTTATCGCATATATTTTCTGAAATCCTTAAATAAATAACAATGTACTAATCTATTATTTTGAAATTTAGTTCTACTATATTAAAATTAAAGAATTGAAGACTAAAGCAAAGACGAAATTCTAAGTGAGGGTGTGATCACATGCACGGGATCACCGATCACGCATTAATGGGCCAAAGCGATCCTCGCCGCTGAGGAACCTACCCTAGCTAGCCTGCGGCTTTCTCTAGCTGCCTAGGTGGACGACCCGGAGAAGAAAGCCACAAAGAAACTCCGGGCTTGCTTTTTTCGTCTTCTTTTGCTTTCAGTTTACGATTTTTATTTTTTAAATGTCATGTATTTTACTTACATTGTGATTGGTTGTTATGTAGGCTAATGCACGCACAGAACCGTTGTCATTCAGTGAATCATCTATACATATAATAAATCTGTAGAAAAATTATTTTTGTACATGAAAAGAAAATCCAAAAAAAATAGCCAGGGTATTAAAGGACGACCAATAGAACCCATTTCCAGCATTTTTAGAATTTTTGTCTGTTTGTCTGTTTATATGTTCGGGTATCACGTAAAATATACGAAAGCAATGTAGATAACTTTTATACACAACGATTGAGCGTAACTTGAGGTAACATTTAGTTTTTGTTTTATTGCAATCGGTTCAGTCTATCAAAAGATATTAGATTTTAAAGTAATCATGGAGAAAAATAACACACATTTCGGTACTTCAAGATGAACTAATGTTTATAGTTGAACTAAACTGTCCGATAGATGTCTTTGTGCATATTATGACATCTCTTTTCTGAATGAACTAGGTTGATAGTTGATTTTTGTTTCGATAGATGTCGTTGTGTATTTTTTTTGACTCGCGGTGTTAATTTTGCCCGTGTTTGCTGATTGCATGAGTTACGTAGGGTTTTGAATGTTCTGAATTGTTTCGAAATAAGGTCTTGGCTGCCTAGAAGTATGTCGTTGTCCAAAATTGGTTATTAAAAAAATCTGTTTTCTTTGGGCAAATTGAATTATGTAGAAGGTTGGATTTGTTATAATTTCATTTTAAATTATTGATAGTTGATTTTTATTTCGATACATGTCGTTGTGCTTGATAGTTGATATTTATTTCGATAGATGTCGTTGTGCATTGCTTTTGACCCGCGGTGTTAAGATTTGCCCGTGTTTGCTAATTGCATGAGTTACGTAGGGCTTAGAATGTTCCGAATTGTTTCGAAATAAGGTCTTGGTTGGCTAGAAGTATGTCGTTGTCCAAAATTGGTTATTAAAATATTCTGTATTCTTTGGGCAAATTGAATTATGTACATGGTTGGATTTGTTATAATTTAATTTTAAATTATAATGTCAATCGATCGAAAGTTTGTGCTGTCGATTCGTTTGTAACGCGAATGTACAGACGATTCGAATTTTATTGAGCCTGTCCAATTGAATGTATTTGAATGTAGTAAATTAACCCGGTCTCTCATAATTTTCTCAGCACAAATCTATATACCTACCTATGTAAAAGAGGAAACTGACTGACTGACATATCAACGCACAGCCTGAACGGCTGGGGTTAGAGACTTGAAATTTTGCCGGTAGGTACTTTTTATGACGTATGCATTCACTAAGGAAGGGGTTTTTGGAAATACTAACCCTAAAGGGGTAAAACAGAGAATGAAAGATTTTGAAGTTAAAGGCATTGAAACTGATATTTAGTAGTTCAGCCAAAAATAAAAATAAATATTTTAGAATTTTTGGAAATTCCACCCCAAGGGCGTAAAATAGGGGATGTAAGTTTGTATGAAAAGTGTATAATTTTTTATGTGAAAAGCATGAAAATTGGTATTTGGCCTTTCCGTTAAAAATAAAAAATATGTATTTCAGGATTTTAGGAATTTCCACTCCTAAGGGCGCATAATAGGGGATGTATGTTGCGTGTGGGTATACCTATAATGGTTGTGAGACTTCAAGTCAAAACTTTGCATCGTGTTATAGAGTCTACTATTATGCCTGGATCCGCCCAGGGAGAAGCAGTGTTCGTGTCACGTATTCCGTTAGTGCCAAATGATCTCCCTTTTCAGTTTAAAATACTGTAATTCGCTATAAAAGTGTGTGTCGCGATAACCATCAACAAATTGCAAAGGCAAACCCTCAAGTTAGCTGGAATTGACTTGAGGAAGGCGGGCAGGTTCACGTGGCGTGCTCACGTGTGAGTTCATCCCACAGTCTGATCCATGTAGAGCGAGGACCTACGTCTTTTGCTGAGCGCCGTAAAGTGGATGATATTGAACATCCCACATACCAGGCCGCTTGCAGAGCACGCCATTTATTAGTTGGAGGTAAGCATTGGGATGACGCTCTAGCGGAAGCATGCGTGAGCGATAGTCCACATCGCTTGCGACATTTGTTTGCCATCTTACTGACCTTTTGTGCGTTATCGGACGCTAAACAGTTATGGCAAAAGTACCATGACAAGTTTGCTGAAGATTTTATGAGACATGTACCTACAACTAAATACTGATGGACAAATTACTGACAGGGTACGTGAAAATTGTCACAACAGGTCCTTATTGGCTATTCAAATGATATGTATAAGTATAGGAGGGAACCCGATCAGTCAGAGGCTGCGAAAAGGCACAGGAGTTTTTTATTGTTAAAAATAGGCGATGGCACATACCCCGTACAAGAAGATGGAAAAGTTATTTTGATTGGTAATCTCTGGTTCTTAGGTTACACCACAGCAAGAGCTAATTTCTTCTGTGTACGGAGATACCACAAACATGGGAAATCAAACCGGTTCTTGGCTATGTCAGCGAGCTATTTTGACTACCCACAATGACCAAGCTGCGGCAATTAATTTCAAAATATTGAGTCATGCGTCCGGTAATAGTAGAGAATATAGCTCAATAAATACATTTATGGAAGAAGATAACGCCACGCACTACCCGGTAGAATTTTTGGATTCCCTCAGCACGCCCGGACTTTCAGCCCACAAAATAGTTTTAAAAATTGGTGTACCAATCATTCTCCTCAGAAATTAATGTCCTCCCAAACTTTGTAACGGCACTCGGCTCAAAGTCACAAATCTGCAATATTATCGAAGCTGAAATATTAACAGGTTGCGGCGCCGGTGATATTGTTTTTATTCCAAGGATACCTGTAATTCCTAAAAACTTTCCTTTCTCTTTCAAACGAGTGCAATTCCCAGTCAGTCTCTGTTATGCCATGACGATAAGTAAAGCTCAGGTCCAGACATTATCCGTTGCGGGGGTGGACCTAAGTATTGGATGCTTTTCCCATGGTCAACTATACGTAGCTCTTTCTCGCGTAAACAACCCCAATAACGTTTTTGTGTACGCTCCAGATGGTTCCACACGTAAAATAAAGAAGCACTAAATTAAATAAAAAAATGTTTTCGGTATCCTCCCACCGCGCTGTACACTAATAAATACATTGTTAAGTTCCGACATCCACGCGAACGAAGTCGCGGGCACAGCTAGTAATAAAATAAATAAGCAATAGCATTCAATTTTGTTTAAATTAAAAGGCGATATTAACGCCCAAACCCGTACGGTTATTCACAATGTGTTGACAGTGTTTAACGAATTGAAAAGTGACCCGCAAAAAATTACTTATTTAAATAAACCACGAGATATTACGGCACTTCTTTGTGGAGTTAGTACGAGAACTGTGGACAAAGTGAAGAAAGAAATTCTTCAAACTGGCTATCCATGTACACCAAGGGAAAGATATTTGAAACCAGAAACAGTCACATATATCGATAACTTCGAAGTTTGTTTGTTGCAACGCACCATTTCTTCATTTTATGACAACGGTGAATACCCAACAGTGGATAAAATATTACAGAAAATGCAAGAACAGATGCCTGAATTTAAGTGCGGTAAGTCATCGTTGAAAAAAATCTTGAAGAAAACAGGTTACCAATTCAAAAAAAACAATGATGACTGAAAACACCTAATGGAACGAATTGATATTGTCTGTGCTAGACTTGAGTTCTTACGAAAACTTGATACATTAAAGAAGACAAACGATACCCGTCCGCGGTTTTACCTGGACGAGACCTGGGTTAATCAAAACCACAGCAGAAAGCGAATGTGGCTTGGAGAA
The DNA here is from genome assembly GCA_951640165.1 of Pseudoips prasinana. NCBI lineage: Eukaryota > Metazoa > Arthropoda > Insecta > Lepidoptera > Nolidae > Pseudoips > Pseudoips prasinana. The sequence goes on from OX621254.1 coordinate 17,732,377, forward strand.
AATGATCAAGGTGGCTTCAAAAATCAGCCAGTGGGGAAAGGACATCGTTTAATTGTGTGTCACGCCGGCTCCGCTAAGACAGGCTTCGTACCAGAAGCAAAATTAGTTTTTAGAGCTGTGAAATCCAATAACGCCGATTACCACACTGAAATGGATGCAGGAACATATATGGCGATGGTTTAAGGAATTCTTACAAGTTTTGGATGAACCATCCATTATCGTTATAGATAATGCCAGCTACCATTCCAAGCAATTAGAATCCATACCGACAATGTCTTGGAAAAAAAATGACATACAGGAATGGCTCAAAAAGAAGAATATTTTATTTTCGAATGCCGACATAAAAGAAGAATTAATAATGAAAGTAAAACAAAGCAACCCAAGAAAGATTTATGAAATTGACCAACTGGCAATTGAGTACGGTCATGAAGTTATTCGGCTACCGCCGTATCATTGCCAATATAATCCCATTGAATCGATATGGGCACAAGTGAAGGGCGAAGTCGCATCAAAAAACAATACATTCAAAATAGCAGACGTCGAGGTCCTTCTACACGAAGCTGTCGGAAATGTATCCAAAGATGACTGGGTCAAATGTGTGAGGCATGCAGAGGAATTACAGGATCGGGACTTAGCCAAGGCAATTTTGAGAGATCAGTCAATACAGCCTCTGATAATAAATTTACAGGAAGATGACAGTGACGGCTCAGAAGATGACACAGACATAGATTAATATTCTAAGCTTGTTTATATTATAATCTGTAAGTACGAGTAACTTTGCTTTGTATGTACTTAATAAAGTTTTATAACATTTAATATATTGTACTTATGTTTTGTGTCAATGTTTTATGTATAAATGTAGTAAATTTATTATGAAATAAAAAAAATCATGCTAGAACATATTTTGCATTATTTCCTTAACCTTTCCCTCATTACATGCTATTGACTATCGACAAATCCTTTTTTTATTGTTACACACAACACTAGGAGTGCGAGCGAGACTTCCGATATATCTATAAGTGTGAGCGAGAGGTCTGATAGAAATGATTTATGACTTAGTTCGCACGTTTGTAATGTCTCTAGTATAGTTGGAATTAGACGCCATAAAGATAAAAGAGATTAGAGCAAAATATTTACAAAATGGGCACAAAAGAATGTTTCGTTATGCATTTTTTAAATCTTTTTATTTAGCCGAATGCCGTGCTTCACAGATCACAAAAAATACTGTTGCCATTACCATACTGTTTTATTGATAAAATTATAACTCGAATATAACATAACAAAACGGAAAAGGGAAAGTGCATTGAACTGTGTTAAATTAGCTAATTCTACAACAATTATTCCTAATTAATTCATTTTCGTCTAATAGAACAAAAGATATTCCCATTTCAAACTGAAATTATGGTCACTCTGCTTGAACATTGTAAGAGATAACTTCATTTTTGAGATTATACGCGAAGAAAACTGTTCTGAGGGTAAAACGATATGTCAATCTGATGAGGTTAATATTACGAATAAATCGATGTTCACACCGAAATCTTAACTATTATAGATAATGAGATATCAGCGTTCAAAGTACCGTTACGATTGCGCGGCCACGTAACTTTTGTTTTGCCTTGATTTCGTCACTTTAAATAAACTTTGGTGGCATTAATTGCTTTCAGTACTTTTGACATATTAAGACCTTTTTCTGGTAACAGTTTTACTGCATGAAATCTTAATTTTTGAAGAAATAATCGAGATTAAGGAAACATCAAGTGCACGATTGCGCGGCCATAACTTCAAAGGTGAATATTTCGTGAAATATTGATCTTAGTCTTATAATTCTTTTTTTGTCAATTGTTGACAAATGAAATGTTCAATTAACAAAAAGATTTACATCTCTATCCCAAGTAGTTACTGAGATCTCCATGGCCGCGCAATCGTGCACGTTACGTTCGCGCGGCCAACTTAAAACCCCTGTAACTTCTTTATTTCTGCTTTGACAAAGTTTTGGTTTGTTCCTTTCGATTTTGACAAAAAATATAGCGATCTCTTTTTCTGTTTGGATAACGTGGCGGAGCAATCGTGACGCACATCCCATAGTGAGCGACCATGTCTCTGTTCCATAAGTCACCACTGGCAACACACACTGGTCGAAGACTTTCGACTCGAGACACTGCGGTATTTGGGACGAGAAGATATTACGTAGCTTGCCGAAACGACTACGATTTACCTCCTTTTCGCAGTGGGACCTACCTAGTTGGATGGTCTGTCCTAGGTAAATATAGTTCTCTACAACTTCGAGTGCAGAGTCTCCAACCTTAACTAGAGTGGGTGCAACATGGATGTTCGACATGATTTTCGTCTTTTCCATGTTCATTTTCAGACCCACTTGTTGAGAGACTCTACTGAGGCCATCGAGCATTGTACCGAGGTCGTCAAGGGTCTCAGCCATGACTACTATATCGTCGGCAAATCTAAGGTGGGTGATTAGTGAGTACATCAGTACTCGCCATTGACATTGATGCCAAAGCCTTCCCAGTCCAGAAGCTTGAAGACATCTTCCAATGCAGCGGTGAACAGTTTCGGAGATATGACGTCTCCTTGAACGAACGGAAATATTGACACATTATACGACAAAATGGATGCTAAATCACATTAGAGTAAGCACCGCCCTAGTTTTCTTTCCAAATCCTCTGACCCACAGTCCCCTCCAATATCACGGAACTAGAAACTGAAACTTCTTGACAATTTAATATACCTAATTGATTTTGGTACTTACAACTTACCTATGTAAAGTGTACACTTGAATTTAGCAAGATAATATAGTGATTTTCCTAATCTTATACTTATAAGATTATAATTTTTTTTTGTTCTAAGGAGGGATTAATGTTAATGTCAATGAATCAATCAAGTTTCTGAAATGAAGTTAATTATTATAGTTGTTTTTGAAGAAGGTAAAGCCAGTAGGATTGCGTTCCAAATCAATTAGGCTAGTGTTTTTGTAATATTGTTTTGATATTATAAGGGATTTGAGGTCTACAGACTATTGAAAAAAAAAATGCATATTTACTAAGTTTTATAATTTTTCCCCATTTATCCAACGTCGTCATATTTTCAAGTTTAAACAAAATATCTTCCAATGTCTAAGCATTTCTTTTTAAATTTCTGTATAAGCAAAACATCACTGGACTGTTAGACTTTAAAATTATACAAAGGAAGTGCATATACGCTTGAGCCTAAAAAAATGCTCGCACGTCCTCGAAGAGCATATTTTATCAGGTTCAAGTATATACATATGCACTTTATTTAAATAATTTTAATGTTGATTTTCCAGTGCCTTAATATACAAAATTCATTTCGCTGCGCTCCTCTCTGTCTGCGCTAACCATAATATCACTAGTGTCTGCAATACAATCTTACGTATATTTAACCCTTTCCCGGTTAGTGGCGATATAGTTGCCACCATATTTTGAGCTCTATATGCGAGTGACAAAGTTTAGAACCAATAAATTAGAAACATACTTACTGTTTTATAGAGGGTTCAGATTAAGACTAATAACGTGTGCTGTCAATGCAGTTCATGTACAGACGCCAGCACATCCAGCTATCCCAATCTGTCAAATTTCTTTTATAGATTTTCAACTTTATGACATAAGTATAAGGTTCACTTTCATTTGGGGAAATTTGACAGATTGGGGTAGCTTGATGTGCTGGCGTCTGTACATACTGCCTTTCAGAATGGGCGATAACCTGCGTCCCAGTCGATGCCAGCCGACGAGCTGTTGATTCTCGAACAATTTCCATATACACATATGTCTCGAGTTAAAAGGTTGGTGGGTCCAAATAAAACAAGGGCTACATTTCATTTCATTTATCTGTTACGTCACCACAAACAGTATGACACAAATTATTACAGGATGGAAATCTTATTTTACAATATAATCTAACAAATTCATTATGGTTAAATGGAAAGTTTCCAGGTTATAACGGAATTGGTTATAGAACCAGCAAATTATATTGGTCTCCTGTGCGTGATATTATTGCTATAGTAAATATTCTAAGCGGATTCCCATGATCTCAATGGGGAATATGATAAGTGGTCGGCCTTTAAAGTTAGTTTTCACTACTTGTAAGACCCAAAATTAAAAAAGGTTTCATTGAATATAAAATTATAATTGTGCTTCAGTTAATCTTCGAGATTAATAATCGAACAATTATAGTGTATTATATTTTATATCGATCAAAATAAATATATCCTATGTATTTTGATCAATATGAAGCTTGTTCTACATAATACTAAAATCAAATTTATTTATTTAAACGAACGACGCGCGTTATAGCACGTGGTATGCACAGGCTCTAAGATGAAATCAGTAATTTAATATAGAAAAAAAACCATCTTAATGTGCCAGCAAGATCACAGCGCCACAAATTCTGGGCCTTAAGTATAATTATTACATCCAATAATATTTCCCAACGTAACTTTTCCATGATAACGCAAATTCTAACCCAATTCCGTTCAACCAGACAGTTTCCAATGTTATTGGAAAGAACAGGCAATGAGGCATTCGTGATCGCACGTCCGTCGCCACACGGCCACAACATTTACAAAGGACTAAATCGGTGCGAACGACGGCATACACTCACTCATTTCAAAGCGGGTTGTAATACAAAACTTGTTCATTATATTAAAGCAACAATTCGGTACTTGCACTACAATACTAAGAATCCATTTCACTACAACTAAACCGGAGGATAATTTAAAATAATTGTGATATTGTGTCCTTGGAAAATATTCAAAATTATCCTCCGATTTAAAACTTATCCGATAATAGTGAAATTGATACAAGGCTTGAAAAATAAAAAAGCATATTTTTTTAATCAAAATATCCTTGTAAACCCACACACTTATCCTTCACAACCTCCTAGTCTGATCACAGCTTTACTTACAACAATACAAATACATTTTTTCGTTACATTAACATTGACCTATCGAGACGCAATGCTATCAAGGGGTTAGTTTATAGAATAAACTTGGATATTTATTACTAATATCAGAAAAATAAAAACTAGAATAATCTAGAAATTAAATGGCAGGATTGTTTTATATATTAATACGAGTGTTATATTCGCCATTTAACTGATTGTTCGCAAAATAGCAAGATGTTATTTATAATTCGTAGCAAAATAGTCACCGTTCCTAGTAAAGGATCTAATAAATTTAAACAAGTTTGTTATAAATATATACATTTATTTAGCGAATTTCAAAAACGGCTGTAAAGATTTGGATGATGAATGACGAATTCTGTTTTAAGATAACATTTAACCTAACATCGATAAATATCACAATAATAAAATAAGAGATACTAAGCGAAATACCAGTTAATTAAAATCTGTTTAGTATGTTAGTTGGTATAACAGTTCTTGAGTATCTAATTATAATCAGTGACTCAGTATAAAAATAGACAGACGGAAACTACCTACAAAAAGTTTATAACGGCACACTCACACAAACATGCGCATCGACAAGACCCCTAAGCGGTTGCCGCGGTGCTGTCAGTAGTGAGTGCCGCGTCAAAACGAATGGTCGCGTATGAGTTTGTCTCCTCTTTTTAAAAATCCACGTGCGTATTGCGTGGTATACGGCGGTTTGAACTTGGCTTCATCAAAACGGGAGCTTTCGTATTTTAACCGTCCCGCTAATTTTTAAAACTAATATTTTTGTATAAAAAATAATAATAGGTATCTAAAACATTAAAAGTTACAACTCTTCAATGAGCGTAGGTAATTATTACATCAAAAAAAATTGATTCATAAATGGTTGCACTTAGATATTTAAGATGACACTGGAACCCGCACTAGGATACCCTGTGTTGCAGGATCCAGTCTCGTCCGTCGAGGATTTTTACGATAAAATGTGCTTAAAAATATTCTTCAGGTCAACTAGGCTTAGTTACTGTCTATATTTATACTGTGTCAGTGGCACAATAGCCAACGTTCCTTAAGTATCTGATTATAATTTGTTGCAGAACAGCCACATTTTTTTAGTATCTAATTATAATTTGTGGCAGTATAGCCACATCTCTCTAGTATATGATCGATGACAGAATAGACTCATCTCCATATTAACTGACACTGTAATGCCATTGAATATTATAAGTAACTAAAATACCAAATAATTTATCATAAGATTCTCTTATCCAAGTTTGTTCTATGCGGTGCAATCGATACAAAAACTTAATATGAAATTCCTAATGGAACTACATTTGTGCGTATTTACGCGTAAATAAAAAAATACATTTAAATAAATTCTTTAGTTAGTACACGAGTAGTGAATGCTCAATTGTGTGACGGTTACGCTTTTTTTTGGTAACAAAGATGTTACTATGTCCAGACCATCTATTTAAATTAAACCCAACGGTCGCTATAAATGATAGTATAAAGTTTCTTGGGATTGTAATGGATAATGCTATCACTTATGATTATATCTTATTTTATGAATTTAAGGTCCAAAACCGCCGAGCATGTATAATGAATATAATGAGTCTATTTATGTATGTAAGGTCGTAATTGCTTAATAATATTTTGATGTTTTAAGGATCGATTGTATACGTCTAGTCATATAGAATAAATGTTTCAAAACTAACCCAAGTGTGACTAAAATTGCAACCAAGTAAGGTCCTTACTGCTACTACATCCTTAACAAATCCCTTATGAGAAAAAGCCAATACAACGGTAAAGAAATACAGGGGTGGATACAGATAGTCCACCTCCAACACATAATTTAAATTTGGTTCCTGACTATATGCAATTTTATGCATTTGTTTTACAGTACTGCAGAGACTGAATATAAATTTTATTTTATTATTCATAAAAGCGAGGCATAATTCCCCCATTTATTACTTCAAAAATAAACCGACTTATACCAAAGAAATAGCTTAAAGGACTGTTAAATTTTTTAATTTTAAACCATCCGGACTGTTATTTCTTGCAGTTTAAAAAAGGATGTTTTTAAACGACTCGAACGTTCTTTATATCATTTAAAATCATAATTTAAATATAACAAAATTTCGGCATAGAATATCCTGTCAAATATAAATTGTATTATAGTAAAACTATTTCCCTAGGGCCATAATCCAGTGGGTAAATAAGAGAATACTTCGGCCATCCATCACAACGTACCAATTATACACAATATGATATTTAAAACATAATTTCGGTAGCAGCCACACAATTCGAGCGTCCACATTATTAATGTAGGTATGACAATGACTCCCACGTATATGAAATTGGAATGCTTGTGGAAATCAATGGTACACGATTAATTTCTTCATATTAGTGCAAACATAATTATTGTGATTGTATGAGCTTGCATATTCGGACGACCATTTTGAAGAAAGTATTTGAAATTATTATATTTAGGCCTCACTACTTGTTGAACAAATATAAATCAGTACAATTTCATCAATAATAACCTACGTATGAAATAGATTCCTTTGAATCATCTCCATTTTAATATTTAAGTCATAATTAGGGTTAAAGTTTAACTTACGTGTTAGGGGATATTTTTTTTATATTCAGCCTGGATATAAAAAAGTCACCTAACACGTAAGTTAAACTTTAAAGTTAGTTAAGTTTAACTAACGTGTTAGGTTTTATTTTTCCTGATATCTCGGCTGGCTATAAAAAAATATCACCTACACGTAAATTAAACTTTAACCCTAATTATGACTTAAATGATAAAATATGTGTAGCCAAAATTGCTTCTGTTTTTTTTATTGTGTTCTGTTTCATTCCTTTGCGCTTCTTTAACTTTCTACACAATTTAAATTACACCTTGTATGTTACCATATGTTTTCTATTGGATCGACGAGAAATTGTTCTTTTGATTTCTCCTAAATTGTCGTTCAAACATTCACAAATGCTAAGCAGAAGTTCTAAGGATATGAATATTTAAATTACGTACTTATACAATATTATGTAAATTTCAATGACAATTTATGATTTCCTCGTATTTAACATTACTACTAATTTATACATAGATATAACACCAACCGCTATAAAAACCTTTCCAAAATGAGAAGTACAACTTCATCCCAACATCTGTTGATATAAAAACGTCTTGATGCATAACCACTTGTAAAACCTATATTATCATTTATTTTTAAATTATTATACCTTTTTAAAAAAGACAACGCCCGCACTAGGGAATTTAATCCTTGTGCTGAACGGGGTACTTTACAAACATATAATAGACGGACACAAATTACATACAGACTCAAAACAACTATTGATGGGCCACACTAGTTGTCCAGCGCGGGGCACGAACCCGCGATACGAAGCGGTGAGGCGACTGTCTTAGCCGCTGCGCCACACGTGCAGTCTCTTCTTAGCAAATGAACATAATTTCGAATGTGCGATTAATTTGTTGATACGATTGACGTTACGTTATTGGATATAAGGTAATAAACGCTGTCCAGAGCAAAAGCATATCCACCACATAGGAAGATCTCAACGTTAAATAAATCCCTGTTAGAAAGCCGATCTTATAACATCGTGATAAGTACGAAATTGCGACTTCAGTGATTTAGAGTTAGAAAATGTCTAGAATTGTAATTTGATTGTCAGCCACAGCTATGTTCGCGCGGACGCTAAAGCTCTCGGCGTAAAAAAGTATAATGATGGATATAAAGTTCGAATTGCTACTTTGTTCTCCTAGGGATTCTATGCTCGAGTTGAGCGCAATTTGATTTTATTTAAGTATTTTTGACGTTGTAATCGTTGTGCTCATAGAGCCTACCGTACCGTGGGAAACCAACATCCCTAAAGATCACACACAACAAATGAATTAATCAGAAATAGCTTTGTAGTTAATTTATATGCCCATGTGCGAGGGGTATACCAGCTAAAATCCCTCTACAACCTATCAAAAGACTTAGGATTATCAAACTTTCGTAAGTTCTAAATTAGAACAAGTATCCAAAGTGGCATTATTAGGATCATACCAAATTTTGGTAGGAAGAGGGGTAACACTGAGAGACAGAAAAGGTGAGCGATGATACATCACAGGGGGCCCCTGAAACCTACATCTGAGTCGCAAGTCTCAGACTCTGTCGAGTGTCCCTCCTCTATCACGCGATGGACCCGGTTTCCGCACGGTGAATCCATGGAATGCTAAGAATTAGCTCTTATGTGTCCGAGCTTACGTAGGAGTTGTACTTTAATGAAAATATTTATTGAACTCATATTTCAACTACACAAGATGTTATACAATTTTACAAGAAGTTATGCATTTGAGTAGACATTTTTACATTATAATATACCTTTTTGTCGTGTCCTTAAAACCCCGCAATCTCGATTCTAACAATGTCATACATTGCTATCTTAAAATACATGATACACTAATGTACTTATATTACAGACCTGCTACCGAGGTAGAGGATGCACTAAATGCAGACAGCGAACGAAGCACAGTGACAATTTTGAGGGTAGTTGTGGAAATACATTGAATAATCAAAATTTTGTCCTTGTTTCTACTACGCATGCGATAATTTCAAAAATGAATCAAGTTCGAATCCTAATATAAATCCTAATATTAAAATCTTTGTAATGCGATTTTAATATTATGTGAGTAGTGTACCAAAATTAATAGTAATACTGAAGTAGTAACGCAAAACATATAATTAATGTTACTTGATCTATAACTTGATTGAGAATAAAAAGCCTCGAGTCGGGAGCCATATGTGGCACGATTTTGATGCCACAATGTCATTAAAAATTTTACTAGTATAATAATGCATTGAACAGATAATCCACAGGAAATTATTATTTGTTTTGTCAATGTTTCATAATCTAAATGTATTTTAAATAATAATTGATTACTCAAATTTATTGACTAAAACCAATCTCAGAATCTAGATGAAAAAATAACATGATTAGACAATTAACTGATTTTGCCTCCTTATAGAAATTGAAGTTTGTCTCAGAATCAGGTCGGTTTATTTATCGGTCTCCTCCAATTAACGCGTGATTTATATTTATAATATTTTATTTCAATATTGCATGCACGGGTGACGCATTAAATGAAGCGCAGGCGACTACTTTTGTGGTCCATCCCCGTATAATTCTGGTACGACTATAAAACCGGAAACACGGCGGCTTCTTAATGCGAAAAAAAAGCAACTCAAATCGCAAAAAGGACTTATCATCAGTCATAACGCAATTTTATATATACTACACTTTATTTATGCAGAGTCGCAATATACAATTATGTATAACAATAATTATTTCAATTATGTCCGACACAATTTGAAACAGATGGAGCGCTCTCTAGAAATGAGTAGTTAAACTAGAATAAATAACACAATATCTTACTAAGATGTGGCAGTACAAGAGAATTAAACTCTTTGCTGACAGATAGCACCACTTATATCATATAATCAGAAATGTGGTTGTCTGGAAGAAATCGCAGTAACGTTAAGACCGCCATTTGTACCTAATTGAAGTACGTCAATTTTAATAGCTTATGGTAATAATTAAAATAGGTACAATAAGAAGTACTTTACTTTAAAAGCTTCGTATTACGAGGGCGCGATGCTTAATGTGCGAACAATGAGTTTGTATTGATAAACGAGCGCGAACAATGAGCTACGGTAGGGCAGTACCCCGCGGTTTAAGCCGCGTCAAATTTTCAATAGATAGTGGCGCCACCTGTCGACGTATGGTCGAACCAACTCAGAAACCTTCATGGGCTCATGCACAACACTTTGCTGAAGATCATCACATGACCAAATGCATAGTTTACGATTCTATGAAGGACATACAGACAAACATTCATTTTAAAGTTGGATAAATTCACAAATTCAATTAGTCTTATTTGTTTTTAGTTTAGGCCAGATTTATTTCCCACAACTGCCCTCTGCCAAGAAATGACTACGAGAACGGAACACGCTCAGCGAACTATACACAACATATATTTACGTATGACTTGCCTGTACAATTTACAATACTGCGCCAATCGAAACATATTTAACTGTTCAAAAGCTTAACACGCTCGGCGCCAAGCCCTATAAGCCAATACCACTAAATGTTTTTGATATTTTTCTTTGTTTTTAGTCTCTAAAATCGTTTAGACATCTAAGAGGAATGATTTTTTTCCCTTTTTTTTGCTAAACAGAATGTATGGAAAGTGTGCGCGTTAGCGATACACGGAACTTTGACTGGAATGGTGCTCGTGTATCGAAAAAGATACAGAAGTATTTAGACAGTGTGTATCGAAAACGATACACATGGCGCTGAGCGTGTTAAGTAATAGTTTGTCCTTGTCTTCATTTATAAATGAATGAGAGAGAGAGAGTGAGACCAACCATTGAGCGATAAGTTCATTAAATATGTTAACGACTGCTTTCGTTAGTTTTTAACTTAAGCGAGACTGTTTGTTCGGTTATACGGGCCGTTCGTATAATATATAGGAAAATAACGCATGGCTTGTGTATTTTGAACGTGTAAAGACTTGTTTTGGCTTACCCTTATGCATCTTTGACTTGACAAAGGAGGTTATTAAATGGAATACATGTTGCTCTATCCATTGCTTTCAACCAATTTAGATAATTCTTTACAAGACCGTAGGGAACGTTTTCAAAATAGTAAAAAACAAATATTATTGTTAAGAAAAGACTACGCCCGCATTAGTTAGACGGACACAAAGTACACCCAGACTCAGAACAACTATTTATAGGCCAACAAACTTTTAGTTTATAGTTCCAGCAAGCTAACAGTAATTTTTGATGTGAAACATCTATAGCCGCACGTAAAACAGATTTCTGGCGTGGCGACGCATGCCGTGACGCATGCGCAATCGACTTTTTATTTTATCATTACACATATTTAGTTCCTATCACAATATGTTCTTTTCTGCATATTACTTTTACAAAATAATGTCGATGTTTCACATCTGCCAGGCGTCCCGTGACGGCTCACATTTTTTTTTTGTTATTGGACTCATCCCTCCCTCTTACACACTATTGCAACTCCTGTAAACCAGACAGTGGCGCTCAATGAAATGACAATTCCACTACTCTTGGATCCCCGCAACAAATAGTTGAAACCTGCTTTTCCAATCATCAAAGCACTGGCAGGTTATTCAATGTTTTATTCAAATTATTATACTTTTCATACACCCCTGTCACTGTCCATCTTTCATGGTACTAGTAATAAAACAGATATTCTCCTGAACTTCTTGAGCTTTTATTGACCTGCTTCCAATACTGCTACCCTGTCTGGCTGTGCAGTTGCCAAACGAATTTAACTTTTAGTCATGCATAGATGACAAACTACATTTTGGGCAGCACGCCACTGTACGACTACACAGAAGTGACAGTTTCTCCGGACATTTTGTTTTATAATAATTCCAATGCGTTATTTTCCTCCATATCCCATTTTAAGTAAATAAATAAGAAATACTAAAGCAAGCACCGGTAGAGGTAGAAAGAACTTTATGACGTAGTGAGTGATAAGAGTTATAATACATTCAAGAATCAACCAGACAATGGTGAGTACACGTACAATCACTGCAGTACCGCCTTAACTAAACTAAAATAATTACTGCTTAAAAAAATAACAAAATATTTCAACCACCAGAAAAACATTTCCTATTAAATTAAAACTTGAGGAGCTAACATATTAAAAAAATGTAATGAGTAATTATTGTAATTAAATTTATGTTGGAATCGGCCCACAGTTTCAACCTCTTGGGGTTCGCATTCGCACTGAAAAATATCTGAAAAGATTGAAACTGTTGGCAGAGTCTAACATAAAATTAACTACATGAATTACCCGTTACATAAAAAATAAACAAATTATAAAAAAATAATACCATGGAATAGATAATTAGTAAAAAAATTACAATAAAAGAGGTTATCGGATAATTGACTAATAATACACTGTCTTGAATATTTGTACCCACCATCGCCTGGTGGCGAAACCTAACTATGGCAACACTGTAGTCAACTGTAGCTAGCAACACTGGATCCTCCGGTTGTACCCTAAACCTTACAGCCGATAATTCATTAGCTCACCTATCTATCTAGCTCTCTCAGCATACCTGAAATAAATCAACAGAAAAATAATTTATACAAGTTTTTTTTTTTTTTTTATGGCAGAGGTCGACAAACGAGCAAGTGGGTCACCTAATGGTAAGTGAGCACCGCCGCCCATGGACACTCGCAACACCAGAGGCGTCGCGGGTGCGTTGCCGGCCTTTAAGAGTCAGAAAACAAGTGTTTCTGACCCTCCCCCCCACCCCGATGAGCTCTGGCGACCTTACTCACGTTCAGAAACACAACATTAAATTATTAATGTTATTATTAAGGAATGTCTTCTGTAAAGTGGAGGTACTTCCCCAGTCGGGCTGCTCTTCGAGCGAATGAACGCTGTGCCCTACCTCTCTCCAACAAGTAATAAGTGTATTGCACACGCTTAGGACCGGTACACGACAGAAAAGAGTTCAGGTTTAGAACTGACGGCTTAATGTGCTCTCCGAGGCACGGAGTATAATACCGCCAACTCCCTGAGTTAAGGCTGATACTGAGAAATTTTCGAAAAATCCCAAAAATCACGTTTGGGTCCTACCCGGGATTTGAACCGAGGGGCTCTACCGGCTAAGTCACCGATCATCGATCTTAAATGGCGTTCAAATAAATAAAGGTTAAAAATTACTTAATCAATCGTTAAATCGGCTTCAACGTTGACCATCGATTCCGGACCACTTATGACGTCACATGTGCTCATGGAACCGATTTAACGATCGATTAAGTCATTTTTAACCTTTATTTATTTGAACGCCATTTAAGAAATCGATGTTCGACGACTTAGGGTCAGCGCAGACAGAGAGGAGCGCAGCGGAGAGGATTTTATTAAGGCACTAGAAAATCAACTTTAGAGCTATAGGAATATAGTGCATATATGCTTGAACCTGACAAAATGCTCGCGCAATCTCGCGCATTATAATGTTCAAGCATTCATGCACTTTATTTAAATAATTTTAAAGTTGATTTTCTAGTGCCTTAATAAAATTCTCTCCGCTGCGCTCCTCTCTGTCTGCGCTGACCCTTAGCCGGTAGAGCCCCAGGTCCGCATTATCTGTGGTACGCATTAGACAAACAAGGCAAGACTGCAAGTATACGAGTTACGAGAAGCTTCACTTCATCCGCTGGTTATTAAGTCAAGCTAAGAAGTCTTATTAAGTACTAGCGGTGCCCCGCGGTTTTACCCGCGTTAAACTTTATAAATTATCACAGCTCCTCCCCCGTAGGTGATAGCGTGATAATAATAATATGTACCTTATACGTTGAACCGACCTCTTAGTAATATTCATGCAAAATTTGAAGTAAATCCATGCAGTACTTTTTGAGTTTATACATACAGACAAACAGATAAACAGACAAAAATTCTAAAAACTATATTTTTGGCTTCGATATCGATTGTAGATAACGCTCCAAGTAACCTTTAAAAAAAATATGCAATGTACAGTTTTGACTTTTCTACGATTTTATTATATGTATAGATTAAGCTAAGATCTCTTATACTTTGATATGATGAAGAAGTCTTATGTGGTTTTTCTAGAGTCAAGAAAAACAGTTCTTAGAATTTCCGCGTCAAAAAACCACCACTTTCGCAATCACCGCAAATAGTTGATGACTATAGTTGAAAATAGACAGTGAAGGATGTCTAATTTATAGCATTAAGAAATTCCTCCCCGATTATCTTTGGTTTGTAGTTATTTTTAATCAAACTTCAAAACTTTCAGTCGTCAGTACCAGGATTAATGTCCAAGGGTAGTAAAGGTATAGTCGTAAATTAATCAAAGCCTACTCACGCTCACTCCTTCTTATGGAACTCCTTAATACAGAGTGCACATGACCACGAGCCTTCCGGAGGCGTCTCCAGCGGCGGTGCCAAGCAGTACATATGGTAACCGCGGTCACAGTCGTCACAGAACAGCAGTTGATCCTGAAATTAAAATTATTTTTCGTTTTTAATAACAATAATATCCAGGGACATTACTTACACAGTCATCTGATCCCAAACTAAGCAGCTTGTATTATGGAAACCAGATAACTGATATGCTACTTTTCTTTTGTAAATACATACGTATCTAGATAATTACACCTAGACTCAGGACAAACAGACATGTTCATGCACACAAATATCCTTCCTGGGTGGGAATCGAACCCACAACCTCCGGCGTGAAAAGAAAGCATTTTCCAACCACGCCAACATGCCCGTCGTTAATATAGCAGTGTCGTTTTTAATATAGTTAGCTTAAATTATTATGCCATAATTTCCACAGGATCGCACGTTGTTAGGCCAAATGGCATACTTTTGAATTCGTATAGTCCGCCTAGAACGATACAAACTGGACGAAAAAATATTCTGTAATGATGTGATAATATTCTAATTTCGACAAATGCAATAATACGTTTCATAATTGTTCTTTTAATTTTATAATGCGTTTTGTATTTTCTTCACAGAAGCATTTTTCATTGTATGACAATTTGGATTATTTATAAATAGAGTAGAACTATGGATCAGTGACTAACAGGTTGCTACTCACATCATTATCACTAGTGCCGCAGACGGAACAACACTTGCACTCGATACACTGCCAGCGATACTTGCGCACTGACACTATCATGTTCACTGTGAACTGCAGACAGGTGGGGTGACCTGAACATTGACAACAACAATTACAAATCTCTAGAAGTAAGACAAGCAATCGGAAAAAAAACTTCAGAGTATTTAACCTTTGATTTCAATAACTGAATGATTTTACACGTAGCTACATTTTCTTGTATTGACGTTAGAAAAATGCTGTTAATTGGTTGGTAGATTATAATAATAATAATATCTGGGGACAATGTCACACAGATCACCCTAGCCCCAAACTAAGCAAAGCTTGTGCTATGGGTACCAGGCGACGATATACATACTTATATAGATAGATAAATACTTAAATACATAGAAAACATCCATGACTCAGAAACAAATATTCGTGCTCATCACACAAATATTTGCACTTACCGGGATTCGAACCCAGGACCACCAGCTTCGTAGGCAGGAGCACTACCAACTAGGCTACGGTGACCGAGATTAGCTTCAATAGTACAAGCATCTCAAGGTCAGCTAAAGAAAACTCTTAAAAGTTGAAGAAGTAACTAGAGTCGGAACGTTGGAATAACCCATTATTTACGAAACACTTCTTCACATTGAACTCAAAGATAATCCCAAGATTTGAGATGTGTTGACACTGCTAAGTATTTAAATACTTCAATACACATATTACTAAAAATAATTCAGACAATGTAATAAGAAATTACAGTGGACAGTTTTTGAAATCAATAGTCAAATCAAATTCACATATTGTAAGGCACATAACATTATCTTACCTTTTAAAATCTTGAATCACCAACACTTTTTATTCTTATAAGGGATTTTTATAATTATAAGGGTACAACATAATGTGCCGAACAATAGTGAAAAATAAAATATAAACAACACTTATTAAAATTACTGGTTACTTACAATTTATTTTGGGAAAGAAAAAATGTCTAAAGGGAAGTGCACACTCATTCACTATTCTTCAGCACACCAGTCTAAATAAAAACCGATAGCAATCGAGTTCATACAGTTTAATTTTGATAAAATTAGCAATATTTTACAAAAATAAAATAAAAAAAAAGAAACATGTAATATTCAATATACTCTCGGACTTATACTAATAAAATATCTCGATGAAAATGGAACAAAACAATTATTTAAACTTTAATCTTTGGGTATCCGCATTTATGCACTTCCCTGCAGGCATTATACTTTGGAATAGAGGCTTTTCCGAGACAGTATTAAACATATTAAAATATATTAACGACGCTTAACATTCGATAGACATTTACAGAAAAAAATATTAAATTGATACTCTTAAGTAACATTGTAATATTAATTATAAGATATAAAAAGCAACATTGTTCACACAAAACATATTGTTTGTTACTATGAAATCTATTGAAAATTGCTAATAAATAAAACAATTCTATTATGTATACATTTTACAATAGGATACTAAAACATCTATTCCGTATATGATTATCACTTAATATAAAGATATAAACAGAGGTAGCAATAAAAAGAAATATATATATGTAGTATATGCTAGCTCAAGGAGCGAATTATGTTTACGATACAATGCACACTCTAAGGCACCTAAAAGACAAGACACAAAACATATTATATTTATTAAAAACTGGTAACTTACAACTAATTGTCCCCAACAACATGAAAATTTTACACATAGAATTACATTATTGTAGAGTAATAAAATACTCACAACATTAGGAACAATATAAAAATAATCAGTTTAGTTTAGTTAAAGAGTATAAAATATAAAAGGATAACCACTTGATATTAATAACGCCTACAGTATAAACATGGGAACCAAAATTAAGTAAGTACATCAGACCCCATGTTTCAAAATTTTGGTCAAAATTGCAATAGAGATGCCTAGATTCTTTATTCAAAGTATGAGTTTTACCACGTAGACCCCCTAAGAGATAGCAGACTAGGTAAAGCAGAGGTGATGCTGTTAGGAAATGTCTGCGTTATCTGTGGTAATTCATAAGTGGCAACATTTTTCTATATGACCATAGAATTATCAGTACCTTGAATACAGAAATAGACTTCAATCATATTATTATCCTATAAAATTTTGAATAACAAAAGAAATATACTATGAAAAATAAAATGTCCATTTTCACATCATGGATGATGTTTAAAAATATTTGTATATAACTAATTCTGATTAGAATTTTCCTAATATTAAATCAAAACATTTATCAACTATAGGAATGATATATATGTCCAATGCCAAAAGCATTCTGCCATTCAAACAAAAAATATAATAGTGAGAACATTAAATAATTTCTATTGCTTAGAAATACTCATACAAAAACTTACTTCAACTTTTGATACGCGAATACATTCACAAAGTGGGTAATTAGTTTTAACGATCCTACATGGAATAAAAATAAGTATCATTCAACTCAAAATATTCTCATTCAAATCTTTGGGTTACCATACAAAATTATTTTACAAATATAAAGGCACGTAAAAGCTCTATGATTTGTTACATCACATAAAAACTACATTATCCTTGAAGCCCATGTAAAAATAATGCCTAACCAGGAAAATAAAAATATTAAATAGAAAGACTAGTGTTTAGAACCCCGCCAACATCTAGCATGTGGCCATTGGAAATAAACGTCTATATGAATTGAAATATTGTCAGCACTTGGGTTTTAACATACACTTGTACTTGTCATGCTCACAATGCAGTACATAACCATAGTCGAATACAGTATTAAAATAACAAAAAAAAAATTGTCCATCCATACGGTCTGTTATATAACATAATTTTTTTAAATTTTTAAATAAAAAACAAGTCACTAAGCTATTATTTTTAAATTTAGTTTTATTATATTAAAAGTAAAGTATTGAAGACTATGAGCTTAATTCACGCGACTAATATCTGCACCCTTATGGGGTTAGGGCCGCTGGAGCTAAGACGGAATTTTAAATGAGGGTGTGATCACTTGCACGGGTTCACCGGTGACGTGTTAAGGGGCCGAAACGATCCTCGCCGCTGAGGAACCTACGCTAGCTAACCTGCGGCTTTCTCTAGCTACCTAGGTGGACGATAAGTACGAGATATAGTCTTCTTTAACATTGTTGTTAAATAATAACAGTCAGTTAATAGAACAGTAAAATAAAACTATTGCCATGTGTATGATGTTTTACTATATGATTATATCAACAGGGAATTATGCGTTAAGGTTACTAACGCCATTTAATAATAACGAATGGGTCTATAATTCCTAATATTTAGGGCACGGGTAGAACTCTCATCTATAGATGTAGAAGTAAGATATGGTACCTTAGTAGACTATTCAGTTTGGAATTTAAATTCATGTAAAAAAGATGGTTGAATTAAATAAGTTGCTATTTACAGCGTGCTTTGGAGGGGAGTTTGTGCTGTCGCTTTCGGCTAGGAGTAGCTAGCTTATAGTGTAAGTACTAGAAGTACTTACACTCCGGTCGATAAGCCATGTCAGAAGCTACATGAAATCTAAAACAACTCTGACACTATGGTAACCACGAGGCACGACAGCCTTGGTATTGTAGATTCTCGTAATGAGTGTGTATAACATTCAGCTACCCCATTCTGTCAAATTTCTTTTATAGATTTTCATTTTTATCGCATAAGCCATAAGGTTCACTTTCAATTGGGGAACTTTGTCAGATTGGGGTAGCTTGATGTGCTGGCGTCTGTACCAATATTATCAGTATTCAAGATTTTTATTTTCCTGGCTTGGCAAGGTATTCAACAAGACAAAATTGTATATTTATAAATACAACTCAATGATTATAAAGTAGAGGTATATATTCAAAGTGACGTGTTGATTGCCGTACGATATAAGAATTGAACATCAATATAAAACTTATGAACAAAATCTTAAGCATAATGAACTTTCAGCTTTGACTAAGCACCGACAAGCCTCCCGTTTGGAGGTGATGCAGCGAAAATGGCGTTTTTATCGTGTCCCAAAACTTGAAATTTCGCCACAGACAATTAGAACGGTTATCTATTATTACATTGTCATCTTACTTAGGGAACTGTTTAAATATTTTCCTCAGTTTAAAAATAAAACATTGGCTATTTTTGGTTACTGCAACTTTGTAGATACATATACACAGTGGCCGTGAAGTTGACGTTCAAACGCAAAATTTAGATACTTTGTGATGAGGAGTATCCGAATCACCCCCATGTATGTTCAACGATTTTGCGTTTTTTTTTAGACTTTAAAAATTTAAGAGTCCAGAGCTCAAACCCTAATTTTGAACTTTCGAATAAAGTCAGTTCTGCAAAAAAACTGAATCAGAAATGTTCAACAGAACGAGCAAAAAATCGAAAACAAATGTAAGGTGAAATTTACGAATAGGTCATAAAAAAATTCTATCACGAAAACTACGCAAAATCGTAGAACATACGTGGGGGTGATTCGGTATCCAAATTTTGCATTTGAACGTCAACTCCTCGGCCAGCCTGTATGTAGAAATAGAAAATTATCTCATGAATCCCGTTTTGTCTATTATATTGGATTACTTGTAAAACACCAACAACCACGCAGGACTACATACCGAACACCATAAGCAAACATTTTTGTCCTACACCTTTTGATAATTTGCACCCCCTTCTCCCGTGCCCACCCAAGCGCGTATTTACGTAATCTTTGTGATACGCGTAGAGTTACATAAACATTAAAGCGAAAAATATTAAAATCAAATTATCGAAAATTGTAGAACAAATGTTGTTGCTTATGGTGTAACCTATCCAGTCCTGTGAGGTTGTTGGTGTTTTACAAGTAACCCTGAAATTAAGGAAATCACGAAAATATCATATCTACTCGGAAATATTTCTGATAAACGACATGTATATTTATTATAAAATGTATCTACTGTTTTCGATTATAATTACGAACGTGGGCGCAGTGTCGTAACAGTCTCATGTATAGTTTTCTGAGGCATACTTGTGTCTACCAATTGTATGTTGGGAAGTCTCCCAATACAGGGATACATTTCCCTATTGCGGGCGTTTTCTTAAAAATATTTTTACACATTGCTTAGTAATACGACTTGCGCCTTGCCTATTATACATTGGTGCTACGTGTAATGCGTGAGCGTATAGCCCACGAAAACGATCTTATAATGGCGACTTGGGACACGGTACTTACAGATGTAGTTTGTAATAGACGTCGCATATTCGGGTAACTTAGCGCGTGCTATGACTTAAGCGTGACTAGATAAGCTAGGACAACGGAATGACTGCGATGCGGAACACTATGAAGTGAACAGACTTTGCTATGGCGGCATACAACGTAAAACATTTGACAGTAAATATCATACATACTCTATAAGTATGTACGTAAAACACTGTGATTGGGACAATTAAAAACCAGGTATTATTATATGGGATGAACTAAAACTTTTATGAAGATAAAATAACGCATATTTTTCGTATCTGTTGTTATTCCAAACCTAAATAATTTTAATTGCATTAGATGTCATTTGGCTAACGTGATATGATCGATACACTCAAATAATAATGATTTAAGAATTAGCGTATTTAAGTAAAAACTGTTTATTTTCTTAAAATAACTATTATAATTAGCTGACTTATGGGAAAGGAAGGTAAATAAAGATTTTAAAATTTATGGTTTGGGAAAATTTGTCTATACTACGATAACTATGTCATAGAGATGGATATGAATGATTTACTAAATAATTTTCACATAACAAATTATTAAATGGCTTGTCTTCTGATTTTCATTTAAAAATCGTGAATGCAATGGTTAACACATGCTTTATGAAAGCATAGTCTGTTCACTTCCTTAGTTTCAAGCTAACGCTATTATTTGGCATGAAGCGAAGCTATCACTAAAATTATAAGTCTTAAGTGTTGCCAGTCTAAATTTAAAGAAAACAGATACTGTCGTTTTTATTGACAGTTCATATAAAACATATAAAACTATATTACTACATCAATTGATAATAATTATTACATTTATCGTGACTTTAGTGTTGTACTTTTTTCAGTATTATTATTTGAAAACAAATTATTTCATGGTTTTTAAATAATATCAATTTAAGGGTAAGTCATTCAGGACCAAAAACTTTTGAATACCCTACTAATTAAAATCTATTAAGATTTTAGGTTATAACAAAATTTTTATTTAATTCCACAAATCTGAAATAAATAGTTAGAACTGGCAACACTAAGAAAAATATTGTCTCTGACATAAAAAAAGTAATTTAGTTAAGGCACTTGTACTCACTAATATAAAAAAGAACATTAAGGTATAAACATTACAACAGACAACAATTAAAATATTTCATCATTTGGCATCCATCGTCACAAGATTTTATTATAATGACAACACCATCACATAGTGCGATATTTAAATATATTTAAAAACACAATAAAAATTCACGTTGATATGTTAAGAACATAGTGGTAATTACAATTCACAATTATTTGTTATTGGTATTTTTAGATAAAACATTCTGTACTTATACCATGATATTTACAACCGAACCGTTTGAAAAATACGAAATACCAATGGTAAAATATTATTATAAAGTGAATTGTTTCACTAAATAAATTTATTCTATATAAAGTCTCATATATAACTGACATTTTACTTAGATGTAAAATATAAAATTTTATATAAATTATGCTTGTTCATGAAGATTTTATTTGTGTTATACTACAGTATTTTGTCTGGTTTTTTGATTCTCCGGATAACGTTACCTATACCGGGCTACTTGTAAAACACCAACAACCTCGCAACATTAGATTGCTAACATCATAGCAACAACTTTTGTTCTACGAGTTCGGACATAAAACAACACATGAAAAAAAGTATTCACACGGACGTCTAGCGACTAGAGAAATGGGTCAAGTTCATAGGCGCTAGCGCCGCATCCCTTGCCCGCGCCCTCGCAAATTTATATAATATTTGTGATGCGCACAAACATTACGTAAATACATCCTAACATTCAAATGAGAAATTAATACAATACTTATTTATGTACCAAAATATAATATAATAATATCCAGGGACATTCACACACGGCCCTCTGATCCCACACTAAGCAGAGCTTGTACTATGGAAACCAGATAACTGATATATTAAATATACTATTTTTCTTTTGTAAATACATACTAATATAGATAATTTACACTCAGACTCATACAGACATGTTCATGCACACATATATAACCCACGACCTGCGGCGTGAAAGGCAGCGATCTACCAACCACGCCAACAGGCCCGTCAAAATATACGATACGACGACGAAATATACGAAAATAAAATCTAACAAATTTTTGCTTTTAATGTTAGCTATCTAGAGGTTGTTGGTGTTATACATGTAACCCCGTATTTTGACAAATTTTTAACCGTTCATAGATAATAATCATTCCACAAAGTTACAAAACAACGGATTCTGCTAATATTTAATTAGAAGGTACCCATTGTATAGACATAGGAATTGAGAAATCAATTATCTTAGTTATTTTGTAGGAGGCTAATAATTCAATTTATTTCAGCGACAAAGTGCCATGATTGCCACACTTGTATTATGTAACCCATTCGATGCCCCACTCGTGGTAATGCTACTGATATATTTATTTTATTGTGATGCCTTTAGCTTAATATTATGATTATAAAGACATTATATATATCTACGATACATGCATTTCCCCATAAAGGTCTTTTAAAACACTACGAGTATGAAAACGTGGAATGTATAATTTAAAATCTAACAAAACAATCACTTTCTTTGGTAAGACCGACAAAAAATGTACGCCTAAAGTAATTTTGACATAGCCAGAGATAGAGCCATACACTGTCAAGATTTAGAAAAAAATATTTATATAGTTTCAGCCAAATAAATCGTAAATACTCCAAATATTACACCTTCACCTGTTTAAATAAGTTCAAAAAGAGGTATAGATATAATGTTCTCCTGCACTGCTCGCATTAAGGTTATAGTAAAACATTAGTGGTTATTGACGTATATGAATATTAGTTGTATAAAATTGGTATTTAAATAACAAATGAAACTTCAGGATTAAAGTATGTACTTAATGAGCCGGGCAGTAGGAATATATTCAAAATAAGTATATTCATAGCCAGATAATGCACTATTTCTCAGCATTATCTGGCGATGAATAACATTGCTTTTAGTTGAAATGGTATACTTGGAACTGATTCACATTACTAAAGTCTCAGTTTTCATTAGAGTTAATTTTTCAATGAAATCGAATCCCTTCTTGCTCGCTCCCTCTAAGGATCGATTGCTACCGTAAAAATTATGGTCGACCAACCATATGACTGGCATCTTATGGTGAGCGCTTTGTATTCAAATGAGATTTTTATGGAGAAAAGCGGTACTTATCGAAGGAATCATATCAAAGACAGTATAAAGCTAACCTGGTCACGAAATAACAACATTAAGCGTACTTTTTGTAACAACATACACAATTAATACTCAGTCAACTCAATTATTCGAACCGCTGACATATACATCACACTCGTAAGTAGGACTTTGGCGCGAGGGGGGAGAGGTCGGGTACTGTGGGTACCCATCGTTGAGCAACTTAGCAGTTGCGAAGGTATCAAAGGCATCTGCGGAGTATGACATGGAGCTAAGAATCTCAACGACTCCGTTTAACTTGATAGAGTCGCGGAGGTATCTGTGTCGTTCGCAGACCCTGTTCTCGAGGTGGTAACACTTGGTGCGAGGGGGCCGGCCGCGCCGCTTACCTGATCGGCCGCAGTCGGAGCAGCTCACTAGCTCCTCGGGGGTGCCGGTCTTCTTGTTTTCGCGATCGTCACCGAGGCAAAAGTCACAGTATGGTGAAGGCGACGCATGGACCTAAAAATAATAATATACAAAAAATTTTGTCATCGCATAATATCTGAAGATGATCTTACCCTTATAAAAAAATACTATAATAAATTTTCTCTACATTTTGGAGAAATGCGTGCTGTGAAATAATATAGATGCTATACGCTATCGTAATTTACTCATTTGTATCCTTTATATAATCAAGATTGAGATATTACGGTTCCTAATAACAGAACGACTGATCAGCTCTATGCGCCGCAGGAACATTCGTATGCCGACATTGCTCACGCGCAAAGTGATGTAAACAACAGTTACAATGAATGGGCCGAAGTAGCAAAAGAAAATACCCAATTACCAAAACACGTAGTAGTAGTAGTAGTTTCTGTTAGAAGTTGCTCGAACTCCTCTATTTCATTAAATAGAGGAGAAACTTTAGAAACGTTCATAAAAATACATCGGAAAATCAGATATTAGTAAGTAGTAAAAGTTCTATATTGCTGTGTGGTGACGGCCTAAGAATATCACCACCCCCTCTCATCCCGTGGGGGGACGTAAAAGTCGTCCCGAGGGAATATATACCAGAGAACGGGCAGCAGCGTTCTCCTGAGTACCATGTCCACCTTACTGCGATCGCCAACCCGTCTGCCAAGCGTGGCGATTATGGCAAATCCCCTCAAATGATGGACACAACCAAACCGCGGCCCCCAGTCCCCGGCAGCCCTGCTATTCCCAGCCGTGGTAACAGCCGTGGTTACGGCAGGGCAGGGGGTGCTAAAAATCCCCGGCAGATTCCGCGTTACCAACACCGACGACCTCTGGCCCTGGCAACATATAACACACGTACACTGCGGTCCGACGAGAAGATAACCGAACTGGAGGAAGAATTGAGCAGGTTACATTGGGATATTGTAGGATTATCTGAAGTCCGAAGAGAGGGGGAGGACTCGATAATACTGAAATCCGGAAACCTGCTCTATTACCGGGAGGGTGCCCAAATATCCCAAGGTGGTGTCGGGTTCATAGTCCACAAGTCCCTCGTGAACAACCTAGTGAAAATCGAGAGTGTGTCGACGAGGGTTGCGTACCTTATACTCAGAATCACCAAGCGGTATTCGTTGAAGGTTATACAGGTATACGCACCCACTTCGACGCACTCCGACGATGAAGTCGAGGTTATGTATGAGGACATATCCAGAGCCATACATACCTCTAACTCGTATTTCACTGTGGTCATGGGGGACTTTAACGCGAAGCTGGGCAAACGATTCGGTAATGAGCTGAGAGTGGGGCAATTTGGAACTGGTGACCGGAACCCCCGGGGCCAAATGTTGGCCGACTTCATGGAGAAGGAGGGACTCCGATGAATTCCTTCTTCAGGAAGCCGGATCACCGCAAATGGACCTGGGTGAGCCCCGATGGTAATACTAAAAATGAGATAGACTTTATCTTGTCGACGAGACGACAGATGTTCAATGATGTCTCCGTGATCAATGCGGTTAAAACCGGGAGCGATCACAGACTGGTCAGAGGCTCATTGAACCTTAATGTCAAACTCCAGAGGTCCCGACTGATAAAGTCTACGCTCCGACCCTTACCTATCCACGTCCAAAACCCCGAACCATTTCAGCTCGAACTGCAAAACCGTTTCGAATGCCTAGCAGACTGCGAGGAAGTGGACTCATACTATGACAGGCTCGTAGAAGCTGTCCATACGGCTGGGTCTAAGGTCTTCAAGGCCCGTCGTACAAACAGAACTAAAAAGATCTCTGACTTTACCCTGCAACTTATGGAAGATAGACGGAAAATGGTTCTGACATCCTCAGATGATGCTACCAGATATCGGCAGCTCAACAGACAGATCTCAAAGTCTTTGACTCGCGACACGCGCCAATTTAATACAATTAGTATTAAAGAGGCCATCGAGCGGAACAAAGGCTCCAAAGTGTTCGCAAGAGCTCTGTCTGTTGGACAGAGCCAACTGACGAAGCTGAAGACTGAGGATGGTAGAATCATCACGTCTAAGCCTGAGTTGCTGGGAGAGATCGAGAAGTTCTACGGACAGTTATATACGACAACACAGCCACCTGTCAAAAGTCATGCCTCAGATCCCAGAGCACGACTAACCCGACATTACACCGAAGACATCCCGGACGTCAGCCTGTACGAGATTAGAATGGCTCTCAAACAACTCAAGAACAACAAGGCGCCTGGTGATGATGGAGTTACAGCAGAGCTTCTGAAGGCGGGTGGTACACCAATCCTAGGGGCCCTTCAGAAGTTATTTAACTCCGTCATACTAGATGGTCAAACGCCACAAGCATGGCACAGAAGTGTGGTGGTGCTCTTCTTCAAAAAGGGCGACAAAACCCTATTGAAGAATTATAGACCCATCACACTGCTGAGCCATGTTTACAAGTTGTTTTCGAGGGTCATTACGAACCGTCTCGCGCGCAGGTTTGACGACTTCCAGCCTCCTGAACAAGCCGGTTTCCGAAAAGGCTTTAGCACCATAGACCACATACATACGCTGCGGCAAGTTATACAGAAGACCGAAGAGTATAACAAGCCACTGTGCTTAGCGTTTGTGGACTATGAGAAAGCCTTTGATTCTATCGAAACATGGGCCGTGCTGAGGTCTCTCATAAGGTGCCAAATTGACTATCGGTATGTCCAGGTGTTAAAGTGTTTGTACGAAAACGCCACCATGTCAATCCGACTTCAGGACCAGAACTCGAAACCTATTCAATTGCAGCGAGGCGTGAGACAGGGAGACGTCATATCTCCGAAACTGTTCACCGCTGCATTGGAAGATGTTTTCAAGCTTCTGGACTGGGAAGGCTTTGGCATCAATGTCAATGGCGAGTACATCACCCACCTTAGATTTGCCGACGACATAGTAGTCATGGCTGAGACCATGGAAGACCTCGGTACAATGCTCGATGACCTCAGCAGAGTCTCTCAACAAGTGGGTCTGAAAATGAACATGGATAAGACGAAAATCATGTCAAACGTCCATGTTGCATCCACTCAATTGAAAGTTGGTGACTCTGCACTCGAAGTTGTAGAGAACTATATTTACCTAGGACAGACCATCCAACTAGGTAGGTCCAACTTCGAGAAGGAGGTCAATCGTAGAATCCAACTCGGATGGGCAGCGTTCGGGAAGCTACGTAACATCTTCTCGTCCAAAATACCGCAGTGTCTCAAGTCGAAAGTCTTCGACCAGTGTGTGTTGCCAGTGATGACATACGGAACAGAGACGTGGTCGCTCACTATGGGCCTTATTAGAAGGCTCAAGGTCACCCAAAGAGCAATGGAGAGGGCTATGCTTGGAGTTTCCCTGCGGGATCGCATCAGAAATGTCGAAATCCGCAGGCGAACCAAAGTCACCGACATAGCCCGAAGAATTGCCAAGCTGAAGTGGCAGTGGGCAGGGCACATAGCTCGTAGAGCCGACGGCCGTTGGGGCAGAAAGGTTCTCGAGTGGCGACCACGAACCGGAAGACGCAGCGTGGGCAGGCCCCCTACAAGATGGACCGATGATCTTGTGCGGGTCGCTGGAAACTGCTGGATGCACAAGACCGGCAATTGTGGAGATCTTTGGGGGAGGCCTTTGTCCAGCAGTGGACGTCTTTCGGCTGATATGATGATGATGATGATGAAAAGTTCTATAAAATGCGAATGTTAGTAAAATGCTTACAAGTTTATTGCCTCGTTACAGGGGGGCTTCCGCCTAATTCGCCGGTCATCGCGATCGGCGTTCGAATAGATGAAGATTAAAATGACTAAATCATTCGCTCAATCGGCCTCAACACCTGCTCATGGAAGACGATTGAACGAATTATTTCGACACTTTTAACCTTCATCTATTTGAAAGCCGTAATAGCGTCAAGTTTTACTCTTAGGGTAAGGAACCCTTAAAAAGTGGGTTTATCCTTACCTTCCTATCTCCCGGCTCCTTAGTCTCGATAGCAGGTGCGCTAGCACTGGGCTGGGCGACAGGCGCGGCCTGTGTCTGCGCCAGCGGCACGTGCGCCGAGTCCGAGCTCGAGGTGTCCGCGGAGGCGGGGCGCGGCGGGGGCGAGGCCCTCCGCGCCGGGGGCCCCGCTGCGGGCCGGCACAACAGTTATACTACGGCTACGTTATCGACAGAACTCAGTGCGTGTTATCGCGATGTTACATCGGGACAACACGTCAATTTGTTCTAAATCTGAAGCATGCTCCACTAAACTATAATTTTTTACATTGAGATTATATCGACCTATCCGTAGAATACTATACTCACTAAATAAACACTTCCACACTATCGGCATAATTGACAGCCCTCTGTGCAGAGCGTGTATGGACGCTGAGAAAACGGTCGCGCACGTGCTCCTCGAATGCACAGGCATCATAAAAATCTGGAGGGAACCCTTGGGATCACCAGGAACTCTAACGGATGCCCTGAGAAATTTCGGAGACCTGATATGCTTCTGGAGGTAGGTGGGCTAGATGCAGTGAAGGCTGCCATAGCTTACGTACAATGGTCCACATCGGGACTAAGTGCGGAAACCATACCCACTAGCATATTAGTGGGGACAAGACGATGATGATGAAGTTACTTTTGCATAATCGTTACTTTAGAGAAGAGTTATTTAAAATTTGACTAGTACAAAATCAGCTATAACATTTTACATAATTTCTAGATTTAATTATTTTTTTTTACTAAATCACTAGATTTGATTATTTTCCTATATATATATTATATAACAAACAAAAATAGTTAAGTTTATAAATACATATGTACATCCTATTAGTGATATGAGATGACTGACAATAACATTTTAATTATGCCCTTTCACTAGCTTTTTAAAAGTGTGAAGGGATTGTGCTCGCCTTATCTTTACAGTTACAGAGAGAAGTCGAACAGGTGAAAGAGTTTGTATATTTGGGAACTTTGTTTACGAGAGATGGGAAATATGGAAAAGATATTGTTAGAAGAGTAAATGCGGGGCACAGAGTGAATGGGGCACTACACGTCTTTATGAGTAGCCGAAAAGTCGCAAAGAAGGCTCGACTAGCCGTGCACGATGGTGTGTTAGTGCCAACTTTAATGTATGGAAGTGAAAGTTGGGTATGGCAGAAAAAGAATGAAAGTAAAATAAATGAAGTGGAAATGAAAGCTCTGAGAAGTATGTGTGGTGTGACTTTGAGAGACAGAATTCGAAATACTGATGTAAGAGAGCGTTGTGGTGTGAAAGAGGATGTAGTCACAAAGATTGAAAAAGGTATGCTGGGATGGTTTGGCCATTAAGAAAGGATGAATGAAAGAAGATTGACAAAAGAAGTATACCTGGCCTGTGTAAATGGTACAACCGGAAGGGGAAGACCACGTAGAACATTCTCTGATCAAATCGGAGACGTACTTAAGAAAGGTTAGGTCAGAAGTACCCTAAACCGGCGAGCATGTATGAAGAATATAATGTCAGTAAACGAAGCGAAAGAGGTGTGCAAGGATCGTGACAAATGGAAGTCCGTTGTCTCTGCCTACCCCTCTGGGAGACAAGCGTGAGTCTATGTATGTATGTATGATATCGTTACAAGCAGTACCTCTAAGTTATGTATTATATAGGTATGGAAACTCACTAGTATAAATGTTACAATAAATAATGGTGACAAATATGTGATTTTAAGGAATGAATAAATTAAATGGAATTAGTATTTCGATGCTACTTAATCATGTAAGGTAATTGGAATTAATTGTTACCGTAGAAGCCCATGTCATCATTGCCTAGCCAATGAAACCTAGCCCTATCAGACTCACCAGTTCCCCCAGCGGGATTATTCAAGAACGTAACATAGCTGTCCTGATATTCAGTCGCGGGCTGCAGGGGGGCCGCTGCGGAGGTTGCCGCGAGGGGTTGGGGGGCGGGGGGCGTGTGAGCTCCTGGCCTGCTATCCCTAGAATCCCCGTCGCTTGCCCCGGCTACGGCCGCTGGCTCCTTGTGCGTGTGGGTGTAGTGGTACGTGAGGCCGGGCCGCGTCTTGTACTTCGCCCCGCAAACTGGAAGGGGACGAATAGTTAGATCGTGTTCAGAAAGGTTGACTCTGTATACGTCCAGTGAATGTGTTTGTTTTGCTAGATATATGGGGAGAAAAGACTTGTTTATGAGCTTTTCCGCAGACTTTGCTTTCAAACCACAGATTGAAGAAGTGTGATAAATGTACATAAGTTTAAATACAGTAGGCGCCTTTTAATTCGGCTCTATAAATTTCCCGTATTGCTCCGGATTTATATCTAATAATCTACAAAACTGAAATTATAATATTTTTGACAAAAATATGAACTTTTGATGAACTAAGTAGAAAGATTTCAAATCAAAATTTTACATTAAAAATTGCTTACAAGTAGTTTAAATAATAAAAATGAGGTTTATCATTATTTAGAAGCCTTTACCTTTTAATAGGTTTATGTGAAATTGACTTCCCGGATTATAAAAAAGCAAGAGAACTGTGCCCACAGACTTTAATGTGTAATCAACGACAGTAATTGCCGTACTATTAAAGACATGCCGATAAGAGAGTACCTACTGTATACATTAAGAAAATAAGAAACAGTAGATGACTTATCTACGTATAACCGAAGTATGACCAATAATAAGAGAATTATCACATACATACTAGTAAAATAAGCACACTCACTAACTGAGCTTCCTCATATTGCATTGATTGACCCAATAACTCACAAATAATAACAAAAACAATATCCATAAATATTACAGAAAAATAACTCCAAATAACAATACTTACCGTGGTGATGCCTCCATGTTTGTAATCACTCGCGATAGAAAAACGCGAAACAACGCGATATATAAAACTAAAGCGTCTTCAGAACAGATCATAGGAGGCACCACGACGGTCGTACTGTGTCTACTCCAGAAATTATCCGTCATCAATCAATATAAAGCGGTACTTCTGTATAACAACATTCTGGGATGAAACCAAATTTGATTGTCTGGTGCACTGATAAGGTTACAAAAAAGAAAAACAAGACCCCAAATCTATTACTGTCATGTTTTAACTATGAGTCAGTTAAAACGTTATAATCCCCAAAGTACATAATATTTTTGCAGATATAAACTCTGCCAGTAGCAGTCATGGTTACGTATAAAAATTTTAAAACAAGCTTTAATACTCGCAAACAGCGAGTTTATAAAAGCCTATATTAAGTCCAAAATAAAACCTTAAAGTTTGCCAACTGTTAATATGAATTCTCAATATAAGAGTGCAGTTAACATTTTATCCCCAAGGAGTTTTAGTATCTTCACGTATTTGCTCATTATTCCGGAATGTTGTTATACAAGACGTAAAGTTTAGCCGTCCCGTCGTGATTAGTTCTATGTTCAGTTCAGAGGACGCTTGCTCCGCGGGGCTCTTTGATTGATGACTTCAAATCTATGGATGCGCCCAGCGATACACATTATACTAAGTGATGTAGCTGAAGATTTTGCTCTGAAAAAGGTCATGAACTTAGTTTAGTGACCGCAGAAATGATTAATTGTTAAGCTGTAAAATTTATAATGGAATAAATGCTTCTTAATATTTTATACTTAATCTTAAAAAAGACCATAAGTACATGTAAGTTTTATATTCAACCTCGTAACTTGACGGGTTTGAGGTGATGTAACAAGAGTATTTGTTAGATCTAAACTGACGATTCCAACGATGGTAGTAGAGGCAATGACTTCACATGAATTATGCTCAAGTGAATGATCTATCATCAATCAAACACATAAAAACAACACAGAGCAAAATATACAGCACGGATCTTATCATTGGAGTTATTAAAACTTAAAACATAAGAATAAAAATATGTACATTGGATAATTTTATTTGTTATTCAACATAAATATTTCTTGTATAAATTCATAACAATCTTTGGGTGATAATAGTACACTGGCTTGCAAAAACTGACCTACTTATTCTGATATCATAGCAAAACAAAATGCACTAGAATGTTGTCCAATATTTTGCACGGCAGTGTATTGGATCTAAGTTTAACATCAATCTTCTAATACTTCACTGCTCTTACATACATACAAGAAATAATAGAAATATGACATGATTACCCACACGTGATGATTATATACATCACCGGGTGATAACAGCATTGTGAAAATAAATGAAAGTACTACGTTAAAATGCTTTCAATGCCCAAGTAATGTTAAAATCATCTGAAAATGTTTCACAACATATTATATGCAGCTATGCTATATGAATTATTTTCCCTATAAAATTACTATTTACATACTAATGGTTATATTCGCAGGTAATTTAGTCATATTTCCGCACACATTAAAATAAAATGTAATTTAGTAACCAAGGACAAGAGTTGACCAATGACTAAAATTTTACTATAATACTGAAATTTTGACGTACATTTCATTTTTAAAACATAAATAATTAAATAAGACACTTATTACGCCTGTGGTCATTTATAGGATACTAAAAATCCTTTGTCGAATTTTCTATTATAAACGTTACACAGATATAAATAAATCGTATTCACAAAGGTTTCGCTCAAATTGACGTATAATAAGATTTTATGAAATTAATAAATTATTTGCTCCCTTTACTACAATTTGTATTTTAGTTAGCACAGACGTAATTATCAGGACTCTATAAAATAATTTGAGTAATATTTCTTAAAACAAAAGTAATTCCATTACAAGCTTAAAATTATATAAATTAATGATTATTATTTGATTTCAATAAAAAGCAAGGATATAAAAAGTACGAATATACAGATAAGGAGAAAGTGAGGTTTCTTATTGCACAGTATATCAATAATTTAGGGTGCAAAACTTTAGTCATTGCATGCTCAATTCAGACGTTGCTTGACTAATCAGTTCTCGACAAACTCAAGAACTCCAGAAATTAAGAAACTGCGCTTGAAAGTACGACCAGTTTGAGTAGTTATACACGAAGACCACACAGGAAGGCAAGCTCATTCCCATTTAATAATCCAATAATGTTATTGGTTTATGATTGGCCGGATTATACAAATGCTGGACTGGAGAGTGACAGATTAAAGAGTGCCTACTGTATTTCAGCAGTACAAATTATCAATCAACTTCGGATCATTATTGTATCTGCTACAATACGGCTTTTTGCTGCTTGTAAAAATACTAATGATCGCCAACCCGTCTGCCAAGCGTGGCGATTATGGCATATCCTCCCCATTATTTGGGGCGGCTTTTGTCCAGTAGTGGACGTATTTTGGCTGAAATGATGAACAAGAAAACCTCTCCATGAGCGTGTCTAATTCGACACAGATATTATTTACCTAATTTATACCTCTCATACTGAAAAAATGGGAGATATTTTATATTATGTTAATGAGACCAACCAACGTCTGATAAGAACATTTAAAAATAAAACGGACAATTTCCTAATATCTATTACGAGAAAATGAAGATAAAAATAAATAAACTATCACAGACACATGAGTCATACACTTTCAAACCAATCGGTGCACAAAATAGAAAACATTGTGATATTAATATTGTGATGGTTCATAAGATCCGGTAGGAAGGATTGTATAAAGCTATGAGTGACCAATTACGGTTATTTGACACATTCGTTTAACAATTCTGGCCTCGTAATCAAACAAATCCTTGAAAAAACAAAGCAATACTTATAAACCCACTACAGAAATTTTCATCACCAAGAGTGCGGATACTGTAAGACCCACTTAAAGGTGCATTTTCACCACAGATAGCGTATACTGAGCGTCATAACTATATTCACGAGATATGCTATTTTTCGTAGGTATTTGTAATACCTCGCTCATTCGTTTTTGATCAGAACTGCACAGAACGAAGCCAAGAAAATTAAGTTATAAATACTATTTATTGGTGAACGCATTTAGATAGGAAGTCATTGTAGGCTCTTATGTCTCTAATACGACAACTAATTTAGATGTCTCACTTATATAGGACTGTCAAAGGACTAAAACTGCTTATAATTCGTGCACCGGCGCATAATTGATCGACAGGTTCTGCTCAGAACTATATTAGAAAGCAAGGCAATAATATTAAAATTAGTTAAGTTAATATTGCATAGAATTCCGGGCATTATTTTATTATATGATCATTAAATGTGAAAAAATCCAATTAAAAAATTGAATGTTCGAATAAAATAAAAATACACGTCTTTTTTCTGTATCTGAAAGATACTTATTACGAGTATAAGGGGGAATGTTCACAAATTTGGAAAAAAAATAGTTCTTTTTAAATTAATAGACTATGCCTGCACTAGTGAAATTAATCATATTGTCGCGGGGTACTTTACAAATTGCTTTGCAAAATGCTTATTATTCTTGGTAACCAAGTACATCCAGACTCAGAACAACTATGTATGGATCACAAAAATAGCTCTCCTGTTCGGGATTTAAACCCGGAACACGAAGTGGCGAGGCAACTGTCTTAACACTGCGCCATACGTGTAGTCAAAATGAAACTTTATTATTGCTTTATCTTTTCTATAATACAATTTAATGCAACATTTTGGAAGGGGGGTAAAAATATTTACCCTATCTGGACCAACATTCATTTGTAACGCGACTTACGATTATTGAAAAAGAGTTTCCTAAGAATCCAAGCCATTAATCCTTTCAATATTGCAATCGCTGCTTACTGCTTCAATTCCTCAAGTAATATTAAGGCACAATATCGCTAGTATTACATAAACTGCAATAAGTCACTCATAGCCTCATACCAAAGAAAACATTTTGTACCGATTCCCTGTACAGAAAGCAGGCCATTTTAACACCTATTTCCTTAGCAGTAGTAAAGAGAATCGTATATAAACAACTTGTAGATAATCACTAGTCTAGCCTACGTTATAAATAACACAACTACACTAAAATATATCAATCAGTAAGGATAATTACGTGGCAGTGTATATTTAATTCAATTCATTGGTGTTTTATGTTTCACTCAGTATTGTTTGATTTTGAACTTTCAGCAATTTAATTGACTGTATTCTAAGTATGTGTGTACACTTAGCAAAAACTGAACGCAATCTGTATTGAGATTCTAGCTCTATTTTTCAGCTATACAGAGTGTAGCATACATAGTGGACGTGAGTTAAGGAGCTTAATTTGCCAATGAAACGGAACATCGTGTAGTATGTCAACTTGAAAAATAAAAAAAGATGTACTGCCCATACAAAAATATCAATCAATAGATGCATTTTGAATGGGGCGGCAAAAAGAAATTGTATAAAAACAAACGGACTTTGTTTAATGATTTCAGTTTAAGTTTAATGGTTAGGTAGGGAACGTGTCCCGAATATGTATCCGAATATATGGTGCAAAAGGGGGGCACCGGAACAGCATATTCGCATTCCCCCGGTTCACACCATCAGGCGCCAAGAGAAATCCATGGCAGGTTAGGTTTAGTCGGTGCGAGTCGGACATGCCCACTTTTTGTGGGTGACGCGCATATGCATTTCTCTTGCCTTGCCAAAAATAAAGGTAACGCTCCTTAAGTTACGACCACTATTTACTAACGAGTTCATTTACATCAAGTTATATCATGATTTGTTAGCAATTCAGATTAGCAAACATTTTTGTCAAATGTACGCGCATATTTTCTAAACTGCGTCTAACTATCGACATAGTCCTGCTATCTTTTACTATATATACCTTATGGTAATCATTAACTGTACCACGACACTACCCAGTTATATTGTCACTAAATAATAGAATATTAATTTTCTACCGTCTAACCGCGTTAAAACTTAAAGATACTAGTCGAGAATGCACCTACTTATATGGGTTATTTGTAAAACACCAACAACCTCGCAAGAATAGATTGCTAACATCATAAGCAACAACTTTTGTTCTACGAGTTCGGACATAACTCAATACATGAATAAAAAAAAATTAAAAGCTTTTGTTGTACTGTCGTGACATTTGTAGGTCTATGTTTCATTCATAAACGTAGGTCGCGCGAACGATGTTAAACTTGTGCGCGTCTTCGCAGTGCTCGTAGAGTTTAAACATTCAAGCAGGAAATTACATCAATACTTATTTTTGTATGAAAATAAAAACTAACTATTTATCAAAGTTGTAGAACAAAAGTTGTTGATAATGGTGTTAACTATCTAGTAATGCGAGGTTGTTGGTGTTTTAGAAGTGAACCTGCATAATGTATAGTCAACAGTCAAACGCAGTTTTAACTAAACAATGAGAAGACTGCAGGAAGTACACGGTTCTGCCATCATAAGGAAGTTTTACTTAATCGTGCATGGGTCTATAAGTGTCTGTATAATTGTCTTGAAGCTGTCATTGCAGAAATACCTTGGCATATAAAAAAAATCAAGTCGTTTATTTGACATTAAGACTATTCCTAATGCGACAATATTTGCAACAATATTAATTTTTATATGAACACGAATAAGTTTGGGATATATTTAGATGTCAGTTTACGACTAAACAGGTTTAACTGTACGGTGGTACTTAAATTCTGAGCGCCAATTGTCAAATTGCGGACAATTAGCCAAAACAAACAGTACGCGATCAAAAAAATGCAACCACATGCACAAATAAGTATGTTTTTTTACTATTAACTATAAATATATAAGGCAACATGTGCCCACAGTTCTTAATTCCTTACCATCCATACTGGCGTTACTATTCGTCCATATCATATTGGCTTAGGTATGGATTTATTAACAAAATATACATGTAAGAGTCAATAGTTCATTAAGCTTAAACAGGCGGTGGACTATACAAGACCACATGAATGTCAACCTTATCGTTTGGAAATAAGGTCCAAAAACGATGAAAAATAAGAAAGCCTGCTTAAAGGTCTACCCTGTATCACTGAAGAGCAATGATAAAAAAAGTGAAATACACTGCGACATTTTTTTTAAACTGGTTTAACAATAATTTAAATTTCGAGATGTACTGATACTGTATAATATTGACGGTAGGATTCGCGAGAGGCGCGGCACTCGACATAAGACATACAAAACCAGCAGAACAAATTGTTTACATTTGATTCCGCACACAAAATGTTGATATCTTCTTGAATTATTGCTACTGCTGTAAATTCGTAAATTTTAATTCGTCGTTGTCTTTTTCAGATAATACGCATAAGAAATTAATTAGTAATTGACAATTTGAATTGGCAAAATGAATAGTGTACGGCACTTAAGGCCCTTAATCTACCCACGAAACTTCAAAATTTTAAAACATAAGTCAGCAAAATTCTACAAAATGTAACCAGCGCGTCATAATTTTCCCGTTTCGACGGGGTGGACCAATCGTATGCGTAAACGCATAATATCAAGCTCTTGCCTTGGTCTTGGTTGCACAACGAATTTAGGATTCATGTAGGGTCTCGTACTTCTAAGAAAAAAAAAAAGCGAGTGTACTTTAGACCACACGGCTGAAGTAAAACTTAGATTTACAAAACGTAACTAGCTATGAGAGAAAGAGGAAAAGAAAATGTGTGCTCGCACTTCTCTCTTGCACCTACAGTAATATACGATTCGTAACTCTCTCTCTCACTCTCTTTCCATCTTCACTAACTTATATCTCCCTCTCAAGGTCCGTTCGTCTCGTGTATGTTAAACAATGATTTCATTACATTTGATATAATGACTTACATAACAAAATACTGCAAACTACAGATTGTAACACATTCCATTTACAAATATGAGAGTCGTAACATGTTTGGGCAGAGATCAGGCATTCTCCAGCTTAAGCGTGCGTATAGAAATTTTACTTCTACTTTTACTAAATATATGTATCACGTTATTTGTAAAAACTGCTATGTTTTAATCGTTAAGTTTCAAGGGTAGATTGAGCATTGAAGTTCCCCGAAATTTACTCGTTATCCGTGGCAAGAATCTAAGTAACCAAATATTATTTAGAATTTTTAGATTTAAATAGAATTAGAAGATACCGACTGGTGTTCACATAGACGATTATTTCCACCGCTTTTCTAATTAAGGCCTCAAGCAATACTGACATTCTTTAAGATAAAAGAATCAAGGGTCATGTGAAATGTAAACACAGTACATTAATATGTGAGTAAAATCACAGGAATTCTAGGGCCCGCCAATAGATAGTTTTAAGTTACTAAGAAATGAAATAGGACATCGCCTAACGCTGTTTTTCCTTTTTATTTTAACCGAATTAAAAACAAGAGAATGTTATTAAGTATACTTTTGTATTATGTTACATGATTTCGCCGATGTTTTATTATTATTATATGTAACACATTAGCAGCTAAAGCTTGGAGCTTTCCTTCTCTGATTGTCTTGAAGAAATTTAGTGTTTGTGAACCAATATTAATTATTTTTTTATTCGATACAGAATTGAGCCCGTATTTCTCGATTAATAAAGAGAAAACAGACTAGGGAAACAAATATTAATATCATGGGGGCTACAAAATATATCCAGAATTAGAAAAAACTATATATATTTCACACAAATAATTGTCCTACACAGAGATTGGACCAAGGTACCTCAACTAGTGCGAGACATGCACAGCAAACTAATGGATAATTAAATTACGATTTATAAATTGGAGTTTGAAGTATTCAAACCATAATTATTGTTTATGTAAAGATATATCATCCCTAAAGATCCCGCGTTAAAACTTATCAAATGAATTAACCAGAAACGGATTTGTGGTTATTTTATATGCCGTGCCGCACCCACTGTGCGGGGGGTATAGCAGCAAAATCCTTGTATAATCTATTAAAAGACTAAGGATTATCAACACTTTCCGTAAGTTCTATATTAGAATGAGTATCCAAAGCGGCATTATGAGGGTTATACCAAATTTGGCCAGAAAGAGACGGGATCACTGAGAGATAGAGAAGGTGAGAGTTGATGCATCACAGGGGGCCCGCTTCAACCTACATCTGAGTCGGGAGTCTCAGCCTGTCGAGTGTTCCCACGCGACGGACCCAATGTTCGCACGGTAAATCCATGGAATTTTAAGAATTAAGTCTTCCTCATATCGATTCAATTTCTTGTTCTCTAATTGTAAAAAGGGAATATAAGCCACGGAATAACAAATCAATTTCGAATGTAATGTACTACAGACTTAAGATTCAAATTAGTGTGTAAATTGTGTGGTTTTATTAGTTTCTCCTAATTGGTAGTTAAATTTTACTGCCCATTAAAATATACAGTTATTACAAGGAAATTTCTAGTTGCAAATACATAACCGCTCAGTAATACAGGGTAAAAGTAATTTGGCCTTAACTATAACTGAATCTAAATGCATTTTTTTCATGATTATAATATAAATAGTTAAATAAAATGATCATAACTAACCTTTAAATTCTTAACGACTGCGTTTCGCAGAAACAAGCCGACAGATTAGTTAAAATTATCCTAATCACTTTTTAATTGTGTCAGTTTCCAATATTCTAAAATATTTTACATTTCATTTCAGTTTCAGTAAAATATAACCATTGTACAGACGCCAGCACATCAAGCTACCCCAATTTGTCTAATTTCCCAACCTTATGCTTATGTGATACAGTTGAAAATCTATAAAATAAATTTGACAGATTGGGCTTGCTGGATATACTGGCGTCTGTACATATTTGGATAATGGTCGCCTATTCGTTAGAGAGTAGACGTGTTGTAAAAGTGTTACTTTACAAAAACGTTAAACTTTATTTGTAACTAGATATTGGCATACAAATCGACAGAAAGCTAGGTGTATTTCTTAATGTAGAAGTTATTTGTTTAAGAACCCATAAATTTGGAATAATAGTCTCGAAAAAAATCGCAA
This sequence comes from Pseudoips prasinana, assembly GCA_951640165.1. NCBI lineage: Eukaryota > Metazoa > Arthropoda > Insecta > Lepidoptera > Nolidae > Pseudoips > Pseudoips prasinana. The sequence goes on from OX621254.1 coordinate 17,772,693, forward strand.
TATATTCCAATTTGTTCGTACAATTTTGGCATTTCTTCCAAATAAGTCGTTTCTACAAAACACAAACGCATGACCTAGTTAGTATAGCTAGAATTTAGCAATTTCAATATTTTTATTATAATAGTTTTAGAGATTCTTACGGGCTAAATACTATTCACATCATACGTACATACATACACAACGATAAAAGGCATGTTTGCGACATTTTTACTTCAACTAGAGCTTATTATTGTGTTCTAAAATCGAAAATAATTCATAAAACAACCTAATTTTGTCTTCAATGAGTACAGGGTATTTACTTAGCCGTTTGCAAACTACCATGTTCTGAACACGTGACAGTCAACAAATCGATATTCATTGCCACTTTTCTTAAACAATGCTCAAATATATAAAGGGGCAACGAATGTAGCTCTTGTTATTGTTATTTATTATTCAGAAGCAATGTGATCCACTGATGATATAAACAACAAAACTCTAGTGTTAAAACCGGGCGTCCCCCGCAAATATCCATCGAAGGAAGGTTCTATGCAATAATTTAATTGGTTACCATTGACAACATTCAATCATATAAGTTTCAATACCACAGGGCGTCTGTAGTAGGTCATTTTAGGCTTTTTTACATTACTAAGTAAACACCCTGTTTTTAAACTAACGAATTGCACCCAAAAGGGCTTATTTGCATTTATTAGTTTTTGCAATAATTGCACATGCAGCAGTTTCAACAGACAGACGATATGGAACAAAGGATTTCATATAAATATGTGCAAATTGGGAATGGCTTTAAGAATTCATGCATGGAAGACTTAAAAGTTAAAATAATAATTTAGAATATTTTTAAACTAGGAAATTGATCTACCTACCTAAAACATGGTCTCAATGTCATCCATTTGTATTCTGTTAAAAAAGCAGATGCTCTCCAGAAGACCAAACATTTACCAATTTCCTGTGGAATTTTAAGTCAGTATGGATGACAATGAAACCGCTAATCTTCAGTGCTCTCCAGTTCCTTTAGTACATTCTAGTGCATAGACAATACCTACCCTAGCATAATCGCCAAAATCACTATTCAGATCTGAATTTCAATCAATATTTCAATTAGCTGCCATATAAATCAATTTAGACCCCAACATTCGTTAAAACGTAGCTTTGAGCTCATAATTGCAAGCTTTTTTACTAATGGGCTGAGAACCAAAGAAACGCAAAATGAATTTGGAACGAACTAATGAGTTAGCGAGAAGTTCTTCATCATAGGGATTTCCCGATAAGGTAATGTCATTCTGACAAGTTCCTATGACAGTTTGGATAACTACAGACTGTTGTTCCTTACTATATCCTAATTTCATGATATTGAACCTTAGTAACATTGTATTAACGTCTAAATTAACATTTTTGTTACGCCACTATAAGCCGAATGTAACATAAAATTTAATTATGCGGTAATGGTCCGATAAGGAGCATCGAGTCCTCAAAAATAAGGCAAGAGCCACAATAATAAGCCCCTCCGTTCATTATTGTTCGTTAATTTACACTACTCATGGCCCTGCACAATCATCTGTACAATGATATATATATTTGCATATAAATCTAGTTTAATACATAGCGATGGACAAAACTTTACACCTTTCGCAATAATGTGACAAGAAAGGGAATGAAATTTAATATTTGCGTTCCATATTAGACCAGCAGGCAGGACGTAAGAGTCAACCTAATCCAAATTTTCAATCAAAGCGCCACTCCAATCCTATTGTCTTACAAAAATGTTATTGGCAACTTAATAGACGTGTCCACCACGTCTGTGGCATCGTTATAGGTGAGTTTTGAACATAATCAAACATTTCTTAGTGTCAGTTTTTGATAGTTTCCCGTACAGCCGAATTAAAATTTTATTCCCTACACTTCCGATTAAGTTCTATGAATTCGAAACATAGTTCTGCATTTTATGAAGGTCTCAACGCTTTAAGGCTTCGATATGTAACTCAGTACCAAGGGGGACACAAACGGCTATATTAACTGCAGTAATATAGCCGTTTGAGTCCCGCGGATTTATATTTTTAATCACCGCCCTTTTAGTCTGATACGCCACTCACCGACCGTGAACAAAATTAAAACATTAAAATACCCACGCCACACTTCACAAATATAAAATTACGAACCGTTAGCGTCGAATTTTAATTAAAATACAATCTAGCATCTAATTACAAGATATTTTTTAAGACAATCACTAACAAAAAACTGTATCTTCATGACTTTTGAGAAGTGGTTAAGTGAAAATATATTTCCTTTCTCGACTAGTCTCTTCCCGGCTGCGTCAAATCCAGTGGCACCGACCGACTGTACCAGTGTCTACAAAATTTTACCTGCTATTCCATCCGCGTCAACCTAAGTGTAAATTCATTCACGTTCCCGGGTCATTTTCAAAATATTCGCACTTTATCTTGCAGGCAGTAAGTAACCGAATAAAGACTTTTGATCTTCAGGGTACAGATTGCAATCAATCAATACTTGTAAGCATCTTAAGAGTTCTAATTCCTTGTACTTGTAAGCATCTTAAGAGTCCTTGTAATATTTGGAAAGAAAGGACCTGCGGGCTTACTGCCACTGGTCAATTCAAAAAGTTAAGCAGTTCAAAAAGTATTCAGAATTTTAATTAGGAATATGTAAAAGGATACAAAGTAGATTGTCCCAAATAGAATCAAAAAGGTTAAAAGATGGGATGACACTACAAATTCTACCCCTCAGAATTATGGTATGTATTTCAAAAACCCTATGAAGAACTCCTCAGTAAGCTATGTAGAAGAAAAAGACAATTTATGATTATGGATTAAAATTTAAAAATAAATAGAATCAACAGTTAGAGACAGATTAACTTCAAATTTGCTATACAATATTAGACCTAAAGTGGGGGAAGAATACAAGATTGTAAAATTACTTATTGCTTAGAGGTTTTACCGAGATTGTTAATATCCTTAGTAAAATACTAGATCTGTATGGAAATAAATGCTCTGTTTTAACCTTCATGTAGCAGATATTTAAAAAGGATGTAAAAGCTTGTCCATCGCTAAGCCCCATTATATCATTGAATAGCATATTTTAGGTCATAAGTTACACCAAAACTATTGAGCAAAAATTCATTTTAAATTTCATATTTTGTTAGTCATGTAGAAGACAGATTATAAGTTGTTATGAATCTAATTAATTTATAATGTCAACTGGCGCACCCATATATATGGTGTAGAATGTTTTATAGAAATTTTAAAATGGTGTTTTAGTTATTAGTCGAATTACTCTGACATCTCAATATACCGATCTTTACTTAACAGAATGATCTAAACTATATTAGCAGTGTACCCACATTCAAATGACTTTTCAGAATTTAATCTAGAGAAATGATTAGAAACTTTCAGTAGGTTTGATATATAGATTAGTTGATGCGAAATTATTTGGGACTTTTTAAATAGTTTGTAATACTGTATTAGACAGTAACTTTGCTTCTAATTGATCAATTTTGCTTTATAGCAAACCAAAAGACATCCAAATATGGTATACTTTAATATGAAGTCTTTTATTATTCAAATCTTTATCTAACCTATTGTATGCCAATTTGGCGGGTCTTTAGCTGCATAACTATGTACCACAATAAAATTAATTTAGTTTCATTAATTTCATTTAATTTCTAATGCTAGATACCATTCTCATGTTTCATTCACAACTCGTATAGGAGGTAAAGATGTGCGATTTATAATGACCAATAACAGTGATATACACTCCTTTTTATATAGTATTTTTGAGATATCAACAGTAACATTACCTTCGCCCAGCGATTCGACTGCCAGTACATGTATCACTGTGACATGGTACATGTAAGGGATAATGTCAAAATATCGTTTTGATTGTTATTTTAAGTATTGTATTAGTGTATTCTTATAATTGGTTCTTGTTGGCTTTTAATTGAATAAATAATAATTAATCCTTGATTACTTGTAATCTGTCTTGTACAAACTATTCGGTTTATAGGAATGTCTAGCTGAATTACTGTAGTTTTCGATGGTGTAATATAAATCTATGTATAAATGTTAAAACTATTCTTATTGGTATATCTTGATTGGTGTCCTCGATTCATGAGCAGCTCAGTCGCAAAATGACCATGTCTTGAAAAATACTAGAAGTATCAAAATAGATATTTCTGAAATTATTAAAATTTTCAAAACGCTGCTTTCTAGAATTTTTGCAAAATACTACATATTTACCATATTGATTATTTACAATTATTAGAAAACTGCTTATTCTGTAGTCAGTGTGAGAAATGGTCATTTTGCGAGTGAGCCTAGATCTTTGAATGACATTTGGCGTGGGAAATATCTTCTTTACTAATGGTATGTTCACCCAAATTAGCTAAAATGTTATATCTTCTATTAATTTTTCACTAATGTTTGTTAAAATAATGTATTTTATTCCATACAACTTACTAGTAATAAAAAACATTGGATGATTTGTATAAATTAGAGTGCAAAGACATCGTGAGTTCAATTGTATCCTCACTTAAATTTATACAAATTATTTTATAATTGGCTGCAATTTACGCCAGTGGTCTATGGTAAGTCACAAATGTATAGGGAGCAATCAAAGTTTAGTTCCTCCACATTTATTACTAAGATAGCCTGTCTAAAGCAACGCCTAAACAATGCCCACTTTTCCTGTAATGTTTTTAAATGAATTAGAATTCGATATAACTGCCTCCTATTAGATCAAGATCGAAAGACTCTTCAACTGGGCTGGTTAGAGCACCATATTTGAGGTTACAATAGCTCAAATGTCTCTTAACTAAGCAGTCACTTCCGACCGACTATATGATGGAGATAAAAGTTCCCTACGCCAAAGTTCGGTAATATTTAACATTGATATGTGTGGTTATCGCAGGGCCAGAGTTAGGCGTGGGCACTAGTGTCGCCTCCGGGAAGACTTACGTTCGCAGCCAAAAGGCTTCTCATTGTCGCCGGGCACTTCGTAGGGTAGGGTGCCTTGAGCTCTCTTTCCACGGCCACGACCCTGGAAGGTGGACAAAAGTAAGTGACACTATTATCTGGATGGAAAAACAGAAATGATGAAGTTTTAAACTTCTTCATCGAGATAGTGGCTTCCATTGCGTGTTAGCTGTTGAGGTTGAACGATTGTTAAGCTAAACTTCGGCGATCTTTTACTAAAGACTATGAGACCTTGGGTCAGAGATAGTCAGGGGCCTACCACCTAATTCGCTGGTCATCGTCATGATCAACGTTCAAATAGATGAAGGTTAAAAATGTCTTAATCATTCATTCAATCGGCTTCAATGAGCACTTGTGACATCATATATTAATCGATTTTCAACGTTCAATGAGTAATTTATAACCTTCGTCAATTTGAACGCCCGTGAAGAGAGCTACTAAGAAGAGCTACTCTTCTGATCCAGTGGCAGTTCTTAAAAACTGAGCTGGTCAAGGTATCTATAATTATAATTTTGATCTTGTTAAAATTATAGCCCGCCGATAAATTCCTGGTTTTCTAACCCAGAAGCCGGGACTGGTGGATATATCTTTGTTCTTTCAAAATTAACAGTTTTATTTTGTAGGAGTAGTGTATGTACTATTGTAGTCAATAGCATATACAATTGTCCACGATGATTCGCGAGACTACCAAAAATCTTTAAAAACCTGGTACTTTTATTTTGGAAACCAGAACCAGTAATTTTTTTTAAACAGGTTTATTTTTGCCCATGGTATAACACTATAATAAATTGACTGCACATGTGGCGCATCGGCTAAGACTGTCGCCTCGCCGCTTTGTGTCGCGGGTTGAGTCCCGCGCCGGACAACTATTTGTGTGACCCATGAATAGTGGTTCTGAGCCTGGTTGTAATGTGTGTCCGTCTATTTTATGTTTGTAAAGTACCCCGCGACACGGGAATTAGATTCCTTAATGCGGGCGCTGTCTTTAAAAAAAATAAAACATCAAGCGGCATTTTTTGTCTATTTTATGTTTGTAAAGTACCCCGCGACACGGGAATTAGATTCCTTAATGCGGGCGCTGTCTTTAAAAAAAATAAAACATCAAGCGGCATTTTTTGTCTATTTTATGTTTGTAAAGTACCCCGCGACACGGGAATTAGATTCCTTAATGCGGGCGCTGTCTTTAAAAAAAATAAAACATCAAGCTGCATTTTTTGTTCCATACACCCACAAACAAGACTGGTGACAATATAATTTTGTTCCCACAAGTTAATATAGGTGCAATAGCCAGAATTTGCATTCACTCATGGATGCATGATTTTTGCCGGCGGTATTATTGGGTTGCTCTTCCTGGCTCGTCGACCCAGGATCCAAGATAAGTAGGAATGAATATGTTGGTATACATACCGCTCGCCCCCTTTTAGCAGGAGTATCATCCGGCTGCGATTTCCTGGTTCTTCCACCCCTGGAGCCGGGTCCAGTAGGCGTGGCGCCCCCTCGTCGCTTGCGCCTATTCGCGTACGTGTCATCATAGTAGTCTTCATCAGATTCCGGATCTGGTTCTTCTCCAGTTTCCATCTCTTCCATGGCTAGTTCATCGTAGAACCATTCCTGGCGACAAGTATTTCGTTTACTATTTTGGGGCAACTTTCTTTATGGAATTGATTTGTACATTTTTGATCCTTTAAATAATATTTTTATGTAGATGAGATATTATATTAGATGAGATAACCTAACGTCTGTTGTCTGACACTCCAAAAATCTTGTGATGACCACCGGCACCCAAAATCAAACCAAAACAAAAACCACAACTTTATACAAACCAACAAAGGAAAATAATGGAATAAAACAGAAAAGAAATGCATATAACCTATATTTATGTACGTTGAACACACGAACGCTGAGAACACCAGAAAGTTTACAGGAGCTAGAACTGGCTGTCGAAAATATCAAATGGGACATCCTGGGTATAAGCGAGATGCGGAGAGTGGGTGAAGGAATAGAAGACAGAGGTCATTATGTTATGTTCTACAAAAGTGAAGTGTCTGGACACAGGGGAGTAGGATTTCTGATAAAATCTAAACAAAAAAAACAAATTACTGGGTTTGAAGGCATTTCGGACCGAATAGCAATAGTTCACATGAACATACCGAAATATAAAAAACAGTGGACCATTATTCAAGTTTATTCACCAACGGAACAAGCTACTGCAACAGATATAGAAATGTTTTACAACAGTCTTGGCGAAGTTACTGGAAAATACTCTGACAATAATATAGTTATCATGGGAGATTTTAATGCTCAAGTAGGTGCTCAAATATCTGTAGAAAAACATGTAATAGGAAAATTTGGAACAGGCAAACGAAGCAATAATGGTAAAAAACTGGTAGAGTTCCTGCTCGAACATAACTTAACGCTGCTAAACTCTATGTTCCGCAAAAAACACAAATCCAAATGGACGTGGATATCTCCGGATGGAAAGGTTAGAAATGAGATAGACTATATCTTGTCTAACAAAGCGAAACTGTTCAGCGATACAAGTGTAATACAATACCTGAACTTCTATACTAACCATCGTATGGTACGATGCTGTCTTTCAGAGCAGACTCCAAGAAAATCTAGGCCGAAAGCATTTCAAACTAACCACTTACGAACTTTCAGCAATGAGAAGATACCAAAAGATTCTACGGAGGAGCTGATGGAAATTGTTACTTCCAACAGGAAACTAAATGAAAAATATGCCAGAGTAGAAAGCAAGCTCCAAAAACAGATAAGAATAAAGAATCGTATCTAAGCCAAGAAACTCTTAAATTAATTGAAGATAGAAGGAACCTAATAGCAAAAAAGAAAAAGGAAAACATTAAAGAAATTTCGAACTTAAGCAAATGCATTCGTGCAAATAATAAATAAATATAATAAATAATATCTGGGGACAATGTCACACAGATCATCCTAGCCCCAAACTAAGCAAAGCTTGTACTATGGGTACCAGGCGACGATATACATACTTGTATAGATAGATAAATACTTATATACATAGAAAACATCCATGACTCAGAAACAAATATTCGTGCTCATCACACAAATATTTGTACTTACCGGGATTCGAACCCAGGACCACCAGCTTCGTAGGCAGGAGCACTACCAACTAGGCTACGGTGACCGTCAAATATGAGAAAAGACAGGAAAAATAGAAGAATCAAAGCCCTAGAAAACCACATTATTAAAACGGGAGGCACACGTAAAGCTCTAAAGGAGCTCCGAGAAAAAGGAAAAGAATGGATACCAAAATTAAGAGAAAAAGACCGTCTAACCACTACTCGCAGTACAATTCTAAACATTGCAACAGACTACTACCGCCGGTTATATTCTATTCACCCAAATATGGAGTCACCTAAAAGAGAACCTAGACTGGAAAATGAAATAAAAACTACCGAAGAAATACCACAAATACTAACATCGGAAGTAGTAAAAGCGATAAATAGTCAAAAGTTGGAAAAATCTCCTGGCCCTGATAGGATTCCAAATGAACTAATGAGAGGCACAGTCGACGAATTAAGTCCGATACTAACAAAAGTGTTCAATGAGATACTGTTTACTGGCAACATCCCAAGTCAATGGGCAGAATCACACATAATACTTTTATATAAGAAAGGTTCAAAGGATGATATTGGAAATTACAGATCTTTGATTTCAAATGTGTATAAGGTTTTTGCGAAAGTAATACTCAACAGAATTTCGAACACTCTTGACGAAAACCAACCCGTGGAACAGGCAGGGTTCAGGAAAAACTTTAGTACAATCGACCATATACACACCATCAAACAACTTCTACAAAAATATAACGAATACAACAAACCTATCTATCTGGCCTTCATAGATTACTCAAAAGCCTTTGACAGCCTTAAACATAAGTTTGTATGGCAAAGTCTTGTGGAGCAGGGAGTACAGTATGCTTATGTAAATGTCATCAAAAAGATCTACAGCGAGAGCAAAGCTAACATCAAGTTGGAGTCTCTGGGGAATACCTTTCCAATTGATAGGGGAGTCAGGCAAGGTGACCCTCTCTCACCAAAGTTATTTTCAGCAGTACTGGGACAAATGTTTAGAAAGTTGGATTGGAAGCACCTAGGACTAAACATAAATGGATCGCGACTAAACCAACTAAGATTCGCTGATGACCTGGTCATATTGGAGGAGAACCCGAGATTACTAGAATCCATGATACAAACGCTAGCAGACAGAAGCCGAGAAGTGGGTTTGGAAATGAACTCTAGCAAAACAAAAATGATGACAAATGTAACAGCTGCAGACATAATTATCAATGGACAAAAACTTGAATATGTTGAAGAATATGTATATCTGGGTCAGATCAATCTCCAAGTGACCAAATGTCTAAAGAAATTGACAAAAGGATTGCTACTGGGTGGAAAAAATTTTGGGCTTTGAAAGAAATAATGAAAAGCAAGGAACACGGCATCAAGATCAAAAAAAAAACTTATGATACATGCATTCTTCCTTGCATTACATATGGCTGTAAAACCTGGGCTCTAACAATCAATCAAAGAGAAAAGCTTGCAAAATGTCAACGAGCCATGGAAAGGAGCATACTGGGGCTAAAGTTACAAGATAGAGTAAGGAATGTAGATATACGACGCACAACGAAACTCGCAGATATCCTTACCCATATTGACCAAATGAAATGGAGATGGACAGGGCACATGCTCCGCTGTACGCACAAAAAATGGAGCAAGCAGGTAACGGTCTGGTATCCACAAGACGGGTCAAGGAGCCGAGGTCGCAAAGCGAGAAGATGGGAAGATGATATTAAATTGACTCTAGGTCCCCTTTGGTCAAGAATTGCGACCGACAGGAAACAATGGAAGACGTTGGAGGAGGCCTATGTCGTAAGACACACCGAATTAAGGGATTTACTATATTAAGATTAACTAACATTTATCAAAAAAATTGTGAAAAAGTTTCGGAATAAAAGGCTTTATTATTATTAACCTAACATCAGTTTTAATAAAATCGAAAACTGATGTTAGGTGAAATTTACGAAACCAGTCTGTATAAATATCTCATCTAAAAAATATAATTCTCGTTCTGTTGAACATTTCTGGTAGGTTAACACCCTAAAAAGTATGGTTTATCTAATCATTGCAGAACTGTCTTAGAATTTATTCGAAAGTTAAAAATTAGGGCTCAAACCCTAATTTTTAACTTTCGAATAAATTCTAAGTCAGTTCTGCAATGATTAGGACTCATAAATTTTCAAAGCATCAAAAAATGCAAAATCGTAGAACATATCGCTATCGAGACATGATTAACGATTTCTTATGGCCGGAATTGGATGGTATGGATCTGGACAACGTTTGCTTTCAACAAGATGGCGCTACGTGCCACACAAGCAACGAAACCATTGATTATCTCTGGAAGGGGTGATCAATTCAATTCAATCAATTTCAATTGGCCACAGAGATCTTGTGATTTAACACCTTGCGCCTTCTTTCTTTGGAGCCACGTGAAAGAGAAGGTCTACGCCAACAGCCCAGCGTCGATTCAAGATCTCAAAGATGGAGTTCGTGAGGCTATCGAGGACATAGGGCAGCCAGTTTGCGATTTGGTTATGGAATATTTCATGAAAAGGATATTCTTGTAAGCGCGGTCGTAGTGGTCATTTGCCTGATGTTATTTTCCACTATTAACAGCATAGCATACCTTCTTCTTTATAATGAAATAAACATCCGTTCATTCAACATAAAATTTTTCTTTGAATATCAAAATACACGACTCTAATTGGAAAACCCTAATATTTCAACCTTTTAATCGCCACAATATATCACCTACCAAAATATGCCCAGCTTGCCATGGACACAATAGTCAACAGCTTAAGAGATCTATTAGCTTAAAAAAGATTCTAAAATGCTTTCTATGGTTTCAAACACAATACCTTAGGATCATCTTTAGCCGCAGTCTGTGAGCCATCTCTGCTGTCCTCTCCAGCTAACGCATCTCCCGGTATACCAGAACTGTTCTCTCCGTCACCAGTATTATCTGCAGTGTCCGGTGCTCCCGTCCATCCCCATCGGGTTGAGGACATTGTGAGGTACTGACGCCGAGCTTTGCGCCATCTGGGTCATTGAGCAAACATCTCATCATAAGGTCATAATTATACATTCAGAATATTGCATTTAACTTTAATCAACCAAAAGTTGTTTCAGGGCCTACAGATGGGTGACCATATAATTGCTTAATTTCTGCGTGTCACTACTCCAGAGGTGTTAAATCAGCATCCTACACTTGTTAAGTTATGCTTACTGCTTGTCTGGAACAACTTTGCCACACAAGTAGCTATTTTGTATGGAAGTAAGGTAATTAGTGAACTAAATTCAAGAAGCTTAATCAAGTAATGAAAATGAACCCCATCTAAAACATCAACTTGCAAAATACACAAAAAAAGCTACTTTCCATACAAAAAATATTGATCTGCTGATGAATTATACATAATGCATAATTGGACCAATTTAAGCAAAAATGATGCAACCCACAACCTCAACATTTTCAATTTTTGTGACCTATGTCCTCCATAATTGGACCGATTTAAGCAAAAATGATGCAACCCACAACCTCAACATTTTCAATTTTTGTGACCTATGTCCTCCAAATAAGGTATATTTTTAACATATCTTTGAGTCTTTGTCAGATTGTTAGTCATAATTTTTTTTTGTATGTATTTACAAAAAGGAAAATAGTATATGTAGTATATCAGTTATCTGGTTTCCACAGTACAAACTCTGCTTAGTTTGGGATCAGATGACCGTGTGTGAATAATCTCCCAGTTATTAGTATTAATATGTATTTCATAAACTGGTTTTCTGTAACAGTGCCCTCTTTTCTATACTATACAAACTAAACTTGCTATAATACCTTTGTATTTCATTCTTACATACTTCTTATTAAAAGAACATGGCCTTTTAAAAAGTAATACCTACAGAGTTACAATTACACATAACATTTTTTTTATAAATATAGGCCTGGACTAGGGAAATAATGCTCTTACTTATCGTATGGGCAGTGCTTACCCTAGTGTCAGAGTTGTTCAAGCCGCCCACTAGGACTCTGACATGGCTTAACGACTGTTGCTTAATGACTACAACCGGGACCGAAATCTTAACGTGCCCTCCGAAGCACAGAGACGCTCATAAATTAAACCACTTTGGCGGTCACCCATCTATGGACTGACCGCGAGCCTGGTTGCCTAGTTAATAATGCTCTGTGTCATGGAGTACTGTACAAACATATGATTAACAGACACAAAGCACACCCAGACTCAGCAAAATTACTTATGAGTAACACTAAACTGTTTTTTCTTCGTTATTTCTTGACTTGTGGTGTTATGTGTGTAAATGTTGGTATAAACCCAACTTAATATGATTTCTAGTTAAATTAATTTAAAATGTATAAGCTGACATATTATATCAATTTAAATACTTTTGTGACTCTACCATAGCTTTGCATGCTTTTTTAATAATGGCAAATGTGTATTTGTACTGATTGTAAAGATTTTTTTACCAACTATATGTACCACATTTAATGCAAATAAATAAATAAATAGTTGTCCTGTACGAGAAGGGAAAGTGAAAGTAGCGAGCTGACTTAACCACTGCGCCAGTCGTGCGTTCAGTTTATGTTCTAACCCAACAAGGCCTTCAGTATTTTGTTAAGGCTCTACAACACCGGAAACTATTCTGACACTTAACTCTCCTGTTGGTCTAGTGGTTAGTGACCCTGACTGCTAAGCCAGAGGTTTGGGTTCAATTCCCACCAGAGACAACTATCATACAAAGACTTGTCTCTGGTGGGAATGGAACCCAAACCTAAACCTCAACATGATTATTTGTTAAGTGTATTTTGAGATTGGCAACAATTATGTATTTTAAGTTGGTAGTTTTGGGTTGTAATTTTTTGTAATGTACCAACATTACAAAAAATTACACACACATTATATTCTAAGCATTAGTACATTATGGCGAGTTATGTTAACGTTCATAGAATATAGTAACGGATTATAGAAGCAAATAAAATATTTCTAAAAATTAAAACCTCTTCTTCATTTCACTACAAAACTGTAGGATGTAATTTATCTATAATATGTATGTGGTATATTTATCAGTTATCCGGTTGCCATAGTACAGGCCAGCCTAGTTTGGGATCAGATGGCAGTGTGTTAGTTGTCCCAAGATATTAATGTATACAACATGTAACTTAATTAACGCACATCCTGAAAATAGTTTCTTAAGAATCGTTTACTGAATAGATTTCTATCATTTTTAATATAGGTAATTTTTTATTCCAAAATAACTAAAATTACGGAAATTATGGTTATTTTAACCCTGTACAGTCAAAACAAATTGAAATGTACCGTAAGTCAAAGTAATAAGACTTTTAAATCGCAGTTTTATTTGTATTCATACAAATTCCATCATTCAACACAAAATAAAGAAAAATAAACTTTATTCCAAGAAACTAATTTAGTACATAATAATGCATATACATGTTAAATTAAATTTTTAGTATATGTATTATGATTACAACATAATATTCTAATTGGGGTGTTTGAGGGTGTGCGTTAATTACGTTACATGTTGTATTTAAACTTAAAGCTAAATATATAGAGTACTAACTAACCTCTGTGCTGGATATGTGTAAACTTGGCCTTCCTTCTGGCCAGGCATGCGCTGTTTCCGCGTCATGAATAAGTTGCAATGGCTTTGGGCGACACCTACAACAAATTAAAGATAAAGATTATTTATTTGTCAAAACATGCGTTTACATACAAATTAACGCATGCAAGATCTTAAAAAAAGGTATCTAAAGTCCGTACATGTTTTACATGTCGAGGCGTACAAATTTTAATTTTATTTCACATAAATATAAAAATAATAAATGAAAGATTAACAAAAAAATGATTATAAAAGGACTAAATCAATACATATAACTAAAATTGGAGTGTCTGTTTGTAATATAACCATATATACGGTACCTACACCAAAGTAACATTTTTTAAAATTTTTGTCAGTCATTTTGTTCTGGCTAATCTCTGAAACGGCTGGACCGATTTTTTATTGGCAGGTAGCTGATGTAATAAGGAGTAACTTAGGCTACGTCTATTTTAGAAAAAAATAACTAACTAATTAACACGCGGACGAAGCGCGGGTACCGCTATTGTCAATAAAATTTGGAATAAGTAAACATAAAATGAAATTCAGTAGGTATCATAATAAAAAATAAAATTAAAGCATCGACTTCAAAAAACTCGGAAGATTTGGCGGAACGAAGTTCGCTGGTTCAGCTAATCCAACTAATATTATAAACGTGAAAGTTTGTAAGTATGGATGGATTGGATCTTTGTTACTCTTTAACGTAAAGACTACAGAATAGAATTCAATGAAACTTTACCAATAATAAACCTTATACATCAGAATAACACATAGGCTACAATTTATAAAGATATTGTGTGATTTCGCCAAAATATGACGATAAGCGTCAAGTAGCAAAAATCTACCATCTGCGAGTTACTCCAGAATGCACTGCAAAAACCGCTAGAGATGCACATCCTACTAATATTATAAATACGAAAGTTTTGGAGTATAGATGTATGGATATATGTTTGTTACTCTTTTACGCCAAACCTACATTAACGCGGGTGAAACCGCGGGGCATAGCTAGTCTATTATAATGTGCAAATAATAATTGTAGGCGATTGCTTAACATTAGTATCAATTAACAATATCCTACTATACAATGTATAATATAAAAATGAAGGAAACTTAAAGATAAAATAACTTAAGATCTACTTAGTACCATTCTGTTAAAAATAACTCCTCCGCACAAATCTTAATATCATTCTGTTAAAAAAAAAAACTCCTACAAAATGGAAGAGCTAATAATCATCATCATCATCGAGAATGATATAGGAAGTTAATATTTTTTTAAAGTCTCATCTATTGCATTATAGCTGGCATATCGACAAGATATTGTTTATGGAAGGTTCAATTTAATCTGAAAATTGCAGATCATTCTGAATATTGGATTCAGTTTCAACATAGGTAGTTTTACATATTTGTGCAATGCATAATACAGAAACTGAGACAATGCAGGAGTGAATTTACAAACCAAATTGTTGCTGGGAGGCAACTGAATAACTATTACAAAGCTGGATGACCTACATACACACTGAATTTAGAGTTATATTAAAAGTAGTACATACATACATAGACTCACGCCTGTTTCTTTCTTAGAAACAGGTGTGAGTCTATGGTAGGCAGAGACAAGGAATTTCTATTTGACACAATCTTTGCACACCTTCTCGTTCTGGCATTATATTCTTCATTCATGCTCGCTGGTTTAGCATACTTCTGACCTGGCCTAAGAGTCTACGAGGTCTGCCCCTTCTGATTGTCCCATTCACATAGGCCAGGTATACTTCTTTTGTCAACTTCTTTCATTCATCCTTTCTAAATGCCCAAACCATCTCAGCAGTCACAAGTGCATCCTCTCTCACACCACAACAACTCTCTTACATGAGTATTTGAATGGGTTCAACAACCATGGTGACACTACACATCCCTGTCTAACACCCTTTTGGATACTAAACCACTCAATGTATGACCCGTTAATCCTCACGCAATACGCTCTGGAATCCCTATAAAGAGATTTCAGTGCTTGAACAAGGTTGACAGATATATGTGGACAGTACCGATCATAGTTCATTCCTCAACACTCTGTCATAGGTATTTTCTAAGTCTATGAAAGCAGACCTTTTGTCTTTGAGTCAAAAACTCCTCTACTACGCTTTGTAGAGAAAACTGTATTATTTAGAAAATTATAATTTGGAAAATTTTACTGGATACCTGGTATTGATAATGTTATAATAAATAATTTTGTATAAATACTGTGCTTTCTTATGATTGATTCATGAGGTTACTTTCCAGAAGATTTGTTACAGCAAAAATCCATGTACAGACGATGTAACCAAATCTGTCCGTGATTTCCCCGATTGAAAGTGAACCTTATGCTTTTGTGATAAAGTTGAAAATCTATAAAAGAAATTTGACAGATTGGGGTAGCTGGATGTGCGTGTGAGGCATCTGTACTAGGGGTACCATTTTGCATCTCAAGTAGTAAAAAATGGGGATATTCAATTTTCTTCCCCTTTTTTATTGTTAATTCACTGTTATAGAGAGACTGTCAAATTCTGTATCTAAGAATTCAATTGTAAATTTTCTGCTATATCTCTCAGTTGTATATCAGTTGTTATATATACAATAACATTGTTTACACTGATATTGCAGCCCTAAGTTTGATATTTATCTGTATGATATGATCTTTCACATATAACTTTATCATATCAGTTGGCTATCATTTTAGTATCTTATGGATAAAGCTATGGACATTTTATGCATTAAATACCTAAATAAAGTACTAAAGTAGAAGTAAATAATGCTTTTTGTTGTTATTGTCAAGTCAAGAAATATAATTTCTTAAAGTGGACAGATAAACTTGCAGAATTACAAACGCGCAAGAGTGTTTATAATGAAGTTGGTAGCTTTGATTCTATCTGTGTAACATACATAGCATAAAGGCTATAGAACATAAGGGTTCTATTCTCTTATATATGATTGCCCATTGCAAAAAAGTTAAATTTGATCAATGAAATTTAATAATCTTGTACTTAAAAATATTGGATGGATGACTTAAGGATAGCTTAATGTAAAAATTATTGCATACATGCTGAACAAACACTAGAACACGAACCAAGATCAACAAAATCCATATCAAAAATAAAAACAAAAGATGCGAATCAATTATGTATGTTTACTGACATACTAATTCATATACAATGGGCGTTACTTCAGGGACAAAAATCAATACTTTACCGGTTTGCGTGTCGATGAATGGCATACGCATCCTTCTTTCGGCACATAGTCGCGAATTGAACGTGGATGAGTTCTCAATGATTTCTTTGTAGCTTGGGTCATGGAGAAAACTGAAAGAATAACCATTCCTTGAAAACGCTAACATAAATCCACACTACTTACGGACTTCATATTAGGCTAAAAGCATCAGTAAGACTAATTGTTTTTTAAAAATCTTATCACACTCGAATAAAAGTAAACGTTGATTAGTTAACTACGCTAATACCTTTCGATTTTTGCTAAATTCGAAGGATTCACTATCTGAATCTCGGCCGCCGCCATTTTAATAATAGCAGACGCTATTATGATGACGTCAACTGACGTTTGGTTGGTTACTGACTTCCGGTGTATGTTGCCCACTAATTACTTTTTAAACTACTAATCGCAGTTTATCTTATATCTATTAGATCATTTCGACTTACATAAAATAATAATAATAATTTTAATAAACTTAAACATCATCATTTTATTTCAAGAGTGGTATAGAATACTTTTAATGTTTTATATAATTAATCAAACAATTAAAATAGTAGTTTTGGGGATTCTAGAAATGATAGCAACACAGTTAATACGTCAAGCTTGTGACTGGTCATCGGTGGACGAATCGTGTGTCTGGCGCATTTTAAGTAATTCTTGATTGGAGATCTCCAAATATTGCACTGATTATTGGTTACTGTGTTTTTATTAACTTTGGAAGCGGTTACTAATTTTCTAATAGTAATTTACAATAATATTTGTTGTTGTAAAAGCCTTGTAATTTGTATAAAAGTGTAGGTCGCCGTGTCGTGCATCGATAATACAAGATGTCCGTGTGCTTCTATGTGCCTGCGTAAGTTCCTCTTGCGATAATATATTAGTGTATGAATGATGTAAAATATTTACTTCGTCATTATTTTTGGCGATTATAATTATTAAAAGTCATTATTTTCCAGCAGTTACGTACTGTTAAGATTGTATTAGAATTATTATTTTTATCAAAAGCTAGGTATCTTTTGTAGTAGTACCTACCTAGTAGATTGATTGTATCAATCAAAGTTTGCTAAGCATTCGCACTTTTTGTGGAAATATAATTTTTCTACCTTATTTAGCGCTCACAATTTTTATGTCATTGCCTTTATATAATGATTATGTTATTGTGGTCGGAAGCCTGTCAGGTTTTTTGTAAACATGCATAATATTAATTAAATGCGGATTGGTGGAATAATATCTACTTGGCTTTTACTGGAGATACTCTGAATTTTCATAGGTAAATAAAAATAAATATTATACCCAAAACATATTATTGACAGGTCTCTTCTAGATATTACGTCAAATCAAGTAAAATAAATCTAAATACAAATTTAGTTAACTCGATCAAGAAGTTTTTGCACGAACTATACATACTAAAGTACGATTGACGCGACGACACGCGATAGTCATGATAACGTCTTGTTATTTACATTTTATGATCAATTCCTATAATGCAAGTCTATACACTGACTTGGTGTCAACTGAATATTAAAACAATAATACCCAGTGATAATAATGTTCTCCCGGCCGAATTTCGCCCACACCGGCTAGTTTCATTGGAGACTAGCAAATTGCGCAGGACATATTATAGTGTGTCCGCAAAAACAGGGGTACTTTCTATTCATCGCTCTCATGATCCGATGGGACGGCTAGCGACACGACCGGTAAGAGCTCAGGTACAGGACCGACGGCATTACGTGCCGGCCGAGGCACAGGAGGTGTATTACCGCCAACTCACAGACTTCAATCACTTTCCGACCTGACCCGGGTATGAACCCAGGACCTCATAATCTGCGGTTGATCACGCTACCGCTATACCAACGTAATTGTGGTGCTTAAATACTCTTTGATAGGTACGTATCTACGTACACACGGCCACACATCAAGCTATACATTTCCAGCATAAGTTGATCTCGCGTTGTATAAGATATGTATACAATGACTGGTCAGCTTATATTGGAAGTGTATAGCTTGATATGTAGCCGTACGTACATCTAAATGCTCGAAGACGTACATATATGGTTTCGGTGTTGCTGTTATCCATAGATAGAACTGCCTACTTACTTACTTTTTTCAAAAAAACCGCGTCCCGCGTTGTTATGCCCGACTTGGCAATTTATTTAGGATAGCCTACTTACCTATATTACTTCAGGGTATAGATAGGTAACCTAGTACTTCCAAATTGCATCAAAATCCATTCGTCTGTTTTGGCGCGAATGAGTAACGCATATCCAAACAAATATACCAACTTACACATTTGTACACTTATAATACAGGTAATATTGTCCTATTTTCCGCGCAAAATCGGCCCTATTTGTTATTTTACTCGGAGTGTTACAGGTAATATTGTCCTATTTCCCGCGCAAAATCGGCCCTATTTATTATTTCACTCGGAGCGTACCAATTTTTCGAAGCCTCCTTTTGGAGTGTAGAACCTGAAGAGCGGCTGGTTACATAAGAGCCATTTTACCATAAATACGAATTTACGTTCTTTATTTTCCTTCCGAATGTTAACGCAGGAACATTAACGTATAGGTACATTCATTAAAAAAAGATAACTAACTAAATAATCGTTTCGGTAGATGATTAGGACTTTTTAAATATCAATAAGAATGCCTATTTAAATCTGCCCTAAATAAATCGGACGAATTGAAACAAAAATCAGCAAACAGTCAGGCCTCCAAGGCCAAGAACGTTGAGTAGTGTTTGTGGCTGCGAATAAAAAGAAGGGTGACTCTTTTTATAGGGGCCACAAACACGTTACAGTCATGTTGTCGAGGGCCGCAAGCAAAAATTATTTCGATATTAAAAACGTAATTTAAAATCGAGTTTTCTAGTTCCTATTCTCTAATTTTATGAGGCCCTAACCTCGTTAAATCATTCTTTCTTCCGCTTTGTTCTGGATGGAGGAGGAAATATTTTTTCTAACTCCTTGTTTATTTCTGATTAGCTGTGGCACGCGGTTTTACCCACGTCCAGGGTGTCAGCTAACTCCATACCAAATTTATTAAAATCGCTCCAGCCGTTTAGACATGAAGAAGTAACAAATATACTCACTCACACACTCACAAACTCGCCTTTATAATATTACTGTAAGTAATTGGATTCGTTGGGAGATCTAACACAGTTGATGCAATTCCCCGGGATGTACTCTAGCTTCGCCGCTTGACATTTTATTGTGAGCCACTGTTACTGAGAGAAGTAAGAGGGCGGGCCTAGTCCCATAAGTTAGATGAACAGACAGATCAGCTAGGACGCTCCGTATCCGGGGTTTATACGGAGCGTCATAGTGACGTAACAACATAGTAATTATTACTCCTCCTTGTTTCTCTCTAATTAAGTTCGTTGCGGGCTCCAAGACAGACAGACAGACAGTGATTCCCCGGGATATGCCTGAGCGTCACCGCTCAGTGTCATTTCATTGTGTGCCTCTGTTGATCCTGGCTTACAGGAGTTGCAGTGGTGGCTAAGAGGGAAGGACTAGTCCCGTAATAGTCATTATATTTCCCCCTAAAACCAGTATTCGTTTATTCACGCTGAAATACTTCCCCGTGTTTTCATCCGCAGATGATAAGGTTTAATATCGTGGCTGGATTCGAAAAGACTTATTGAGACTTTCCTCTCAAGAAATATTTTCTGTAGAAACCTAGAGACCGGAAGAAAGAGGGGCCTAAGACCGCCTGTGTTACGCTCCACAGTGCCTCGGAGTGCATGTAAAGCCGTCGTTTATATTCCTGTGTCTCCATCCGCTCTTATCGGTAGCTCTTCGCATTGTATTCCGGGATTTAGAGAATTGAGAAGTAGGGAATCATAAGTAATACGCAATAAGATTGTATGAGTACTGCTAAATATATTTGCTATACATAAGATATCCCTAAAAATACCGGCGAAAGTGTGGAACTCTCAAACCGACGCGACGCTAGCGACGCACGGTTGCCTATTAACTTCTAGGTATTTTTTTAACCCTGTAAATAATAATGTGTCAGTACATATCTCCCTGCTATGATTATTTCGTTGGGTATGTTGTCAGGGCACTGCTTTGCTTTTACCTTTCTTTAAAGATTCAATTTACTGAAGCATTTAAGTGGTGGTGGATGAGAAGATGGTCTATTTCTTGATATTTCACGTAATTGGTTATTAGTATCTAATATTTTCTAGAATAGAAATCATTGTAGAAGTTAGTGGTTGTCTCTATTATTTTTGACCTCGAGGATATTTCTCTATCGGACAATTTTCCGTAACTTCGGAATCCAAGTTGTGTCAGATTTAGCACTTTGTATCCTTTCTTCAGACTTCCGAAGACAGATATATGTTTTCCCATTATCTTCAGTCTGTGGGCGTGTCTTTTGTGTATACAGGAACTATAAACTTTTATATAGTTCCTGTTTTTCTTCTTATGTTCGTGCGTTTTTATTTTGTAGATCTTTCTTCCCGTTCAATAGTATTCTTGAATGAGTCTGTTACAAGACTAATATTGAGGATGAATAATGATTAGGCCTGTTTATTAAGTGCAGCATATAGTAAAGCATATAATAAATACTGCAACGGCATAGTAACAGATTAGTAGCTGTACCGACGACTAACACTATCAAGAATTTCTATGATAACTCGTGTTATGGGTTACACAGTATAGTAAACTGCCAGTAATCTTATCGATTTTAAAAAGCATTTTAAAGCGTTGGCTTATCGAATAAACATTTTTTTCAAACGATGAATTTATTAATTTTAAAATTCTTATTAATTTTAATAAGTTTTTTGTTTTTGTCTTGACATTCGACTGACTGAATTTGTTTACATTTATTGTATAATTACTGTAGATTGCCTCGGTGGTCTAGCAGTAGTGTGTTCAACCAAAGATAACGAGGTCCTGAGTTCAAAAAGTCGGGCAAAAAAAGTGGTATTGGGATTTATCTAAGTAAGTAAAATTTCTCAGTTTGAGACCGAAGTCTGGGAGTTGGCGGTTGTTGGTTACCCGTGATGAGATAAACAGATAAGAAACTCACAAAAATATCCTCATCGCTGGATAAAAGCCTCCCCAAAGAAAGGCGGGGATATGTCATAATCGCCCCGCTTGGCAGACGGGTTGGCGATCGCAATTTTATGGCCATAGTTCACAGAAAAATGCTGCTGCCCGTTCTCTGGTAGATATTCCCTCGGTCGATTTCTACGCCCCCCACGGGATGAGATGGGGTGATGATATTTTAAGCCGTCAACGTTCAATTTGGCATGATTTCGAAGTTATTGTTTTCTTCACAGGGAGCAGGCTGGTACCTCATCCGCAGCCGATGAGGTGGAAGGCGAGGCAGTGGGTGAGGAGGCTACCTCTGCGGAGTCCTCCCAGCAAAGCTTGCAGCAGTTCTGGACTAAGGTCACAGATGACATAAAGAAAATCAATTCTGTAAGTAATAAGGCCCATACCGATCCTGTTGGAACATTGGGAGATTACCAAGTTCCTTCTGCATGTGGTTTAAGAAATATTTTCTGTATCGTATGGGCAGTGGTTAGCCTCGTGTCGGAGTTGTTCAAGCCCATTAAGCCTCTGACATGTCTTGGGGACTATTGCCTATGGCTACAACCGGGACCGACATCTTAATGTACCCTCCGAAGCACCGTCCATGGCCTGACCGCGAACCAGGTTACTTAACTTCGACAATCACTTACGGACCGGAGAGATTTATTTGAATTTGTATAAACCATATCGGATACACGAATAATTTTGAAAATCTGTTTGTACACAACGGATAAAATACATACAAAAAAACATACAGTTTAAATGATAACCTGCTTCTTTTGACGTCTATTAAAAATAAACACTCCAAGGTTCAATAAATTTTGATATGAACGTCAATTGGACCAAAAAAAGAAGTTATTAATTATTTATATCCTTTGTGTAGTAACCATCGTAAAGCTTTGCTTAGTTTGGACAAGATGGCGCTGTGTCATATGTTCCGGACATTTATTATTATACAAAATGAACTATCCGAAAATATGATGATGATGATGATATGAGATGCCATTCGAAATCCTTACAAAAAATCTGTTTTTAAAGAGCAGTTTTTCATATTTTTTAAGATATGTTATACATGACGGAGAGCCATTAATAGGTATGGCTCTCCACCCATAAATCATTGACTAAAATTGTGGTATTCTAAATTAAAAAAGAAATTGAAATTTAATTAAGTTAAACACGTAGGTAGGTAAGGTTAATTAAACTAACTTATATTATAAACTATAACCTGTAGGTTCATACTGTCCTCTTACCTCTAACCGCGCTTATAATATTATGGTGTGTCATTTCTTTTGTTATTTCTTTCCAGGATGACTTCAAATCTCAGGCGCTGCCCCTCGCCCGAATAAAGAAGATAATGAAACTGGACGAGGAGGTGAAGATGATATCGGCTGAAGCGCCAGTGTTATTCGCGAAGGCGGCCGAGATATTCATACACGAGCTCACTCTGAGGGCCTGGGAGCATACTGAGGATAATAAGAGAAGGACTTTACAGGTAATTACAACATCAGACAACCGATCGAGCAGATATTGTGTTTGCCTACTAAATAATTACTTTAAGTGTACCAAATCCCGTGTTCATGCCCGCTTGAGTATGTTTCGCCGGACCGTCTCAACTGGGTCGTGTTGAAACCGGTAATAGATGAACCCACTGAGTTTATTTCGCTGGGTCTTCTCAGTGGGGGCGCATTGGATCCGGTGGTAGCATTAAAGCGAGGGCAACCATATGGCGAGATAAATTAGCTCCTCCTTTGTTTGTCCCGCCAAAGGAAAAATTACCTCCGGGACATAATTAGCCATGGCCAACCTGGAGGACTCTTAATAGACTACGTACCCAGGAAGGTAGATCAAAATAAAACATGTGCAAATGGGGTTACATTCCTACATCACAAAACATCTGTGAGTGCGGAGTGTCACCCCAAAGTATGGCACATTTAACCGATTGTCCCTCCTGTCCAGTCTCTTGTTCCCTTCAGGTCTTGTATGACGCTTCAGCCAAAGGGGTCAGCGTTGCCCAATTTTGGGAAGATAGAATATAATTCTTACCATCGACACGATAAGAAGAAGCGCGACCGTCGTTATAAACAAAGGGTCCGCCATAATAATAATACCTTAATATAGACAGAACCATTCAGACAATATGTAGTAAAATATAGCTAAAACTTAAACATAATCTCTCTGACAATTACTTAATATAAGCTAGCTATATTTTATGGAATATCTACCTGTGGAAGGGCAGCAGCTTCCTTCTGATTACTATGACTATCATACTGCGATCGCCAACCCGCCTGCCAAGCGTGGCGATTATGGCATATCCCCTCAAGACGATTCTTGAGGGAGGCTTGTCCAGCAGTGGACTTATTTTGCTGTAATGATGAAGCTAGCTATATATATATCATTGTTATTATAAAATAAATTTTATAAATGTTTTCATACAATATGTGTACCTAAATACGAGTATCTATGTAACTAGAAATAATATACCTACTTAATTATATGACTACTAACATGTTCTGACTATTTACAAGCGCTTTTTTAAAGTCTACCTGACCTACATGAATAAAAACCTTTTTTATTTATTTATTTTAATGGTTCAGATCCTCCATGACTCTGTGTGTAGTGAACCTACCTTCTGATCCAAAGTGCGTATGTAAATGAAGATTGACGTGCTTTGGCTTCTTTTCTCTTGCCAATCAAAGGAATAGAAATGAGGCAATATTGGCGTATACAATTTTAAACTAACTAATAGACTCTCCTTGCTGTATGGTGACGGCATAGAATTCATCATCACCCCATCTCATCCCGTGGGGGGCGTAGAAATTACCCGAGGGAATACCTACCAGAGAACGGGCAGCAGCGTTTTCTGTGAACTACGACCATGAAACTGCGATCGCCAACCCGTCGGCCAAGCGTGGCGATTATTGCATATCCATTCTTTGGGGACGCTTTTGTCCAGCAGTGGACGTACTTTGACTGACATGATGATAATGGTGATGATGAATAGACTCTCCGGAGTTCTGGCCATTTTCAACTTTCCCAATCCAGCTAAACTACTGCGCATTGCAATCACACTACTTTGTCTCTTCTCCTTACACAAGGATGTGTAAGTTGGTAAATACTTCAGAGATTTAATTGACTTACACCTCAAGTCTATTAACAAAAAAACTATACTTACATCTTCACAAAATTAGAAGCGCAATAAATTAAATAATATAAAAACCTGTCTGAGGTCATTGTTTAAATTACATAATCTGTAATCATTTGCGGTGTTTAATCATCACATCAACTGAAAGACGTCTACTGCTGGACAAAGGCCTCCCGCCCCAAATATCTCCACAATAGCCCAGGTTGCGCTATCCAAAAAAAAAAATCCAGCTACTTCCAGCGACCCTCACAAGATCATCGGTCCATTTTGATAGCGGTTTTTACCTTAAAGTAATCCTTACATTGTTATTTAAAGTATGTTGATTGTTTTAGATATAAGACTTAACGTAAACAATAGTTAGCGAATCTTTTTATATCTTTCACTAATATTCTAAAGGCGACAGTTTGTATGTTTGTTACTTCTTCACGTCTAAACGGCTGGAGTGATTTAAAAAAAATTTGGTATGGAGATAGCTGACACCCTGGAGTAACACATAGGCTATAATTCATTAAGTTTAACGCGTGTAATACCGCGGAGTACAGCTAGTTTTAAATAAATAAATATTATAGCCGATTTGTGTTAAATAGCTTGGTAAACGATGTGTTCCAGCGCAACGATATAGCAATGGCGATATCGAAGTGCGACCAGTTCGACTTCTTGATCGACATCGTGCCGCGTCACGAGGTGAAGCCCAGCAAGCCGCGCTTCGACGTGCCGCGCACACACCAGGTCACCGAGCATGTACGTAGCCGTACTCACACCTATAGGGTCCAATCCTGCTACGTTCAGTCCGTTATACAAAAAAGACTGGCCTGTTGATCCCTACCAGGACAAATCTATGTGTGATGAGCATGATTATTTGTTCTGTGTCTGGGTGGAATTTTTCTATATTTAGAAATATACAGGGTGATGTGTAAAACACCAACAACCTCGCAGGAGTTGATAGTTAACACCATAAGCAACAACTTTTGTTCTACGACTTAAGATAATTTGGTAGATGTTTTTCATCATCATCATTACAGCTAAATACGTCCACTGCTGGACAAGCCTCCCTCAAGAATCGTCTTGCGGGGATATGCCATAATCGCCACGCTTGGCAGGCGGGCTTGGCGATCGCAGTAAGATGGTCATAGTACTCAGAAGGAAGCTGCTGCCCGTCCTCTGATAGATATTCCCTCGGGTCGACTTTTACGCCCCCCACGGGATGAGATGGGGTGATGATATTCTGATTCTGATATTTGTCGCCGTCACCACACAGCAGGATGTTTTTATTCGTACAAAAATAATTATTAATTTAATTTCCCGCTTGAATGTTTATAATAACTCTTCGCGCATCACAAAGATTACGTAAATATACCCTCGCGGGGCCGCGGGGAAGGAGTGCAGCGCTTTGAACTCTACCCATTTCTCTAGTCGTCAGTCGTCCAGGTAAAATAAGTATATCCGAACTGGTCGAACAATAGTTGCTGCTTATGGTGTTAGCTATACAGGCTGGCCGAGAATCGATCTCGAAAACTACGCAAAATCATAGAACACACATGGAGGTGATTCGGATACTCGTCATAAAGTATCTAAATTTTTTGCGTTTGACCTTCAACTCCTCGGCCACCCTGTATAGTCCTGCGAGGTTGTTGGTTACTAGTAACCCAGTATAAGTATGTTTATTATTTGTTCGGTTACACTAGTACAGGCTGTGCCTAGTTTGGATCAGATGGTGTGTATTAACACACTGCCAAATAATAAATATTTGGGACTATTAAGTCCCAAATCTAGTATATAAAAATAAGTCGGGTTTACCTTCCTGACGCTATAACTCCAGAACGCACGAACAGATTTCCACGGTTTTGCATTCGTTAAAATTTAAAAAAAAACACCGCGGGGCACAGCTAGTATTTATTATTTATGACCCTAAATAATTATCAATTAGATAAGTCCAGTTAGCAAAGAAAGAAATACTTTTATTTATACACAACCAATTTCAATTATAAAACTTAAAACGAAACATTTTGATGTGTACCATAAATAGGTGCCAACTTCAGCATTAGCTATAGCAAGAATTGCTGCAGCGCTGGTATTCTAGTTGGCTCCAATGACTGACGCCATACATATTATTTTGCTATATAGTACAACAGTTAAAAATATATATTACACACAAGTAGAAGCAAATTATAAGAAGATGAATTAGAATATATTAAATTATTTTAAGTAGATAACTACCGTACAGTAAAAAAGAGATTGGACACTTTAACCAGTAACAGCACCACTCATAACAATTAAGAGAATGGTTACATGATAATATGAAATGGAATAATATTATTGTGGTACATAGGTATTATAGAGGTTACATAATGAGTTGTGCAGCTATGACCCTCCAAATTGGCACACGATATGTTAAATAATAAACAAATTACAAATTTCATCATCATCATATCAGCCGCAAGACGTCCACTGCTGGCCAAAGGCTTCCCCCAAAGATCTCCACAATTGCCGGTCTTGCGTTATCCGCATCCAGCGATTTCCATGTCAAATGAAGGACATAATTACAAATTTATAACAATAAAAATACCCAAGTCACTACTAATTAGAATCATTCGAATCGAAAAAAAATTGTCTGCTGTTGTTTACATTAAATGGTGATTTTATAAATTACTTAATTTTCCAATGTACAGACGCCAGCACATCAAGCTTCCCCAATCTGTCAAATTTCCCCAATTGAAAGTGAACCTTATGCTCATGTGATAAAGTTGAAAATCTATAAAAGAAATTTGACATATTGGGATAGCTGGATGTGCTGGCGTCTGTACGTTACATGTTTCACGTGAATAATATTTATCTTGGCAGGTCGTACAACACCACCAGCCGACGATACAGAACACTGCGCAGCCGCAACAGATCGTGCTACCGCCCGGCGCGCAAGTCGTACAGGTAGTTGTTGTACTGTTTTTTTTTAATTCCATTTTACGGCTCTGGCTTCTTTGGCCTTATGAGCCTTCAGTAAATATATTTTTATATTATTTATTTCCGTCATTGTCAAGTAAAGTCCGTCACAGTCAAGTCATACATAGTCCTTGTCCAACCCCAGTAAAGCAGTGGAGACTTTACTAGAGGCTTTTGGTTACAACACGGAAAATCACAATTCACGGCAATATCGAACTTTCCTCCACTTGTGTACGTTGTCGAAGACGTTATGTCTAAAAATCCACCATATTAACACATAAAAACTCGAATTTACACCAGTTTTTGAAAATAAAACATAGCCTCGATGCGTCTTTCTCCGCGTTGGCGCAAAAAAACCTGTTGTACTGTATTTAGTGTGTTGCCAGTGATGACGTACGGAATAGTGATGTAGTCGCTCACTATGAGCCTTATCAGGCGGCTCAAGGTCACCCAAAGAGCTATGGAGAGAGCTATGCTTGGAGTTTCCCTGCGAGATCGAATCAAAAATGCTGATAATGCGAACCAAAGTCACCGACATAGCCCGAAGAATTACCAAGCTGAAGTGGCAGTGGCTAGGGCACATAGCCTCTAGAACCGACGGCCGTTGGGGCAGAAAGGTTCTGGAGTGGAGACCACGAACCGGAAGACGCAGCGTGGGCAGAGCCCCTATTAGATGTATCGATGATCTTGTGAGGGCAACAGCTTTTAACAGCCACTTTTGTCCTCTGGCGTTGCTGGCGATTCTATTGCATCACTAAACTAATTTAAATATTACATCTCTCTCTTACAATACGAAGTTAATAAAACATTTGATTATCCCTCCAAACGGCAACCACGAACCGGAAGACGCATCGTGGACAGGCCCCTACAAGGTGGATCAACGATCTTGCAAGGGTCGCAGGAAGGGCAGCACAGGACTGGCTATTGTAGAGATCCTTGGGGGAGGCTTTTGTCGAGCAGTGGACGTCTTTCGGCTGATATGATGTGATATTCCCTCCAAATAATTTGATCAGCCAGATAGCAAGGTAGAGATGATATTTTTTATACTTTGCCAGGCGTCTCCGGCGACATCTAGCGGCTCGTCCAGCAGCGTGGCGGTGACACCGCAGCCCGTCACGCTCGTGCAGCAGATGGTCACGCCCTCGGGGGAGCTGCAGCCCTTACCGGTCAGTCACCGTCTCGGAATGTATAACGTAGTGCGAGGTGCTCTCACCGGTCTGTGGGTGATTGGTGAGGTTTAGCAACTAGGTTCGCGGTCAGTCCGTAGATGGGTGACCGGCATATTGGTTTAATTTCTGAGCGTCTCCGTCTCATAAATTCATACAACACTTACTTGCAACAGAGAACTGGTAGAGTTCGTCGATGGAGTCCGAAGGTTTCCGGGATGGTGTCTTGAGTACGCAACGTATCCTATACAGACAAACAATGCATATACTAAGTTATTAAGATAAAGCAACCAAATCATATTTGAGGCGCTCATCGCCAGTTTCACTCACCGGTCCGTAAGTGATTAGTGAGGTCAAGCAACTAGGCTCGCGGTCAGTGACCGCTATAGTGGTATAATTTCTGAGCGTTTCCGTGCTTCGGAGGGCACGTTAAGCTGTCGGTCTCGGTTGTAGCCATTAGGCAACAGTCGTTAAAGCCATGTCAGAGGCCTAATTTGTTCCGCTGGGTCTTCTCAGTTGGGGCGCATTGGAACCGATGCTAGCTTTACCGATTTTAGCGACTTTGTGTTTCTAACTTTAATGTTAGAAACACAAAGTCCGCCATAATAATAATATTGAATTCGTACCTTAATATAGACAGAACCATTCAAACAATATGTAGTAAAATATAGCTTAAACTACTCATTTCGATAATTGAACCTAAACATAGTATCTTTGACAATAATTTAATACGAGCTAGCTTACTATAATTACTATTATAAAATCAATTTCATAAATGTTTTAACAAGTACTAAAATATCTATATGTAACTAGAAATAATTATGTATACTTAACTATATTACTACAAACATGTTTTGATTATTTACAAGCGCTTTTTTAAAGACTACGTTAATAAAAACCTTTTGTATTTTATTTATTATTATTATTACTGGGCAGCTTGAATAACTCTGATAAAAGGGTAGCCACTGCCCATACGAAAAGTATTTACAAACGCTTTTTTAAAGTCTACGTGAATAAAAACCTTTTGTATTTTATTTATTATTATTACTGGGCGGCTTGAACAACTCTGACACATGGGTAACCACTGCCCATACGAAAAGTATTTACAAACGCTTTTTTAAGTCTACGTGAATAAAAACCTTTTTATTTTATTTTATTTACTAGCTGTGCCCCGCGGTTTTACCCGCGTTAAATTTTATAAATTATCACAGCTCCTCCCCCGAAGGTGATAGCGTGATATTAAGTAGCCTATATGTTGACCCGACCTCTTAGTAATATTCATGCAAAATTTGAAGTTAATCCATGCAGTACTTTTTGAGTTTAGCCCGGACATACATACAGACAAACAGACACACAGACAAAAATTCTAAAACCTATATTTTAGGCTTCGATATCGATTGTAGATCACGCCCCAAGTATTCGTTTAAAAAAAATACTCATTGTACAGTTTTGACTTTCCTACGATTTTATTATATGTATAGATTATTATTACTGGGCGGCTTTAACAATTCTGACACTAGGGTAATACGACAAGTAAGTAGAGTAACTCTTCTAGAAGCGTGGCGGTGACACCTCAGCTCGTCACGCTCCTGCAGTACATTGTCACGTCCTCGAGGGATTTGCAGCCACATCCTTACAGTGTTAGTCTTGTGACGTATTAATAATGCAATAGCAGAAGTGTCATCCATACCGGTTGATAGTTCACGAAATATTTCTGGAAATAAATTGTTGATGTGGTCTGGACGAAGGTACCCTGGACCACTTTTTTCTTAGTTGTCCATTAAATAAACCCTTCCCTTTCAATCAGATTTCAGAATTAAATATTCAGTTCCCTTAACGTTCGGCACCTAATATCATACTTTCCAAATCCCCATATAATTGTTGGTTTTATTAAATTTATTTTTACTAACATTATAAAGTTATAATAATAAATGGTTCATATTAACGCCTCAATTGTAATATTTAAAATAAATTATTAACACTTTACACTGGCAGAAATTGCTGGAGAAAACAGCAGATTGTCATAAAATAATGTTGTTTTATTTTATCAACAGATCCAATTAACGCAAGCGCAGTTAAACATGATCCGACTTCAAGTGCAGAACCACCCCAACCAACCCATCATTATACAGGCGCAGGCGCAGCAGCAGAATACACCGCAGATAATACAGGTAATAATCATTATGCAAATTGTATATTTACATAACGGACGGCTGGTTGACGTGGTTGGTAAATGCTTGCCATTCTCGCTGCAGGTCGGGAGTTCAATTCCCACCCAACAGATATTTGTGTGCATGAACATGTCTATTTATGACCTGATTCTGGGTGTAGTTAACTATATGTATATGTCTATGTCCATAGTACAAACTGCTTAGTTTGGGATCAGATGACCGTGTGTGAGTAATGTCCCACGATATTATTATTATAACTAATTCAGCAAGCAGGCATACAGCCCATTTAATAGCGAGGGGTTACCTTGCGATGGTGGCCCATTATCACTCCTCGATTAGCTCCAGTAACCTTACTCACACACGACCGCAGATGATAAAGTCCTGGGTTCAAATACTGGGTCGGGCAAGGAAGTGATATTGAGAATTTACCAATAAGAAAAAAATTGCAATATCAGCCCAGAGTCCGAAAGATGGCGGACCTCTTTCCGATCGTGTCATCTAGTTGTCCCATCGAATTATGAGAGTGACGGAATTGACAGTGTTTGCGTACACACTTTTGTGATATAATATGTCTCGCGCAAATGGTTAGTCTCCATTGAGATTTGCCGCCGTGGCCGAAATTCGGACCTGGAGGACATATGTTTTTCTTACTGGTAATGTGGAGGTAATTCCACAGTTTAGCTACGGCAAAAAACTACATTTTTAGAAATAGTTCTAATGTCTACCGTTTCTTAAATTGTGCAACAACTCTATCTCTGTTATGCCAGCCCCAATCCCTAGAGTATCCGATATAAAAAGTAAAAATAAATAAGGCCTACCCCCAGACAAGTTTATAACCAAGTGTAGACACAGAAATTAATATATAATTGTTATTTTAAGGATTACAAAATAATATATGATAAAACAGACCACGGATGGACTATTTTTTTGTCTAATATTGAATTCTGCTGTTTATGTACTGCATTGTGAGCTTGGCAAGTACAAGTGTATGGTAATACCCAAGTGCTGAATAAATTTCATTATTCCATTCCAGGTGTCATCACAAGCGCAGCATCAGCCCCAACAACAAGTGTTCCTAGCCCAAGTAGCAACGCAAGAAGACTCCTAGTCCGAGGACAGTGACTAAGCTATGTCTACAGAGATTAAACTGTATCTACAGTGACTTAACTGTGACTACAGTGACAAAACTATGGCTGTAGCGATTAAACTGTATCTACAGTGACTAAACTGTGACTACATTGACAGAAAAATATCTGCAGTGATAAAAGGCTATATGTTCGCAGCAATAAAAAATTATCGGCAGTGACTAAACTGTGACTGCATTGATAAAACTATATCGTCAGTGAATCAACTGTAAATACAGTGACTAAACTGTGTCCACAGTGATTATATTACGGCTGCAGCGATTCAACTGTATCTGCAGTGATTGAACTGTAACTACAGTGATAAAATTATGGCTGAAGCGATTAAACTGTATCTGCAGTGACTTAACGGTCTATGTTCTACAGTGATAAATCTATGTTGAAGCAATGATATATCTGCAGTGACTAAACTATGACTGCAGTGATTAAACTATATCTTCAGTGGATCAA
The DNA here is from genome assembly GCA_951640165.1 of Pseudoips prasinana. Taxonomy (NCBI): domain Eukaryota; kingdom Metazoa; phylum Arthropoda; class Insecta; order Lepidoptera; family Nolidae; genus Pseudoips; species Pseudoips prasinana. Next base: position 17,805,684 of record OX621254.1, read on the forward strand.
CTGTAAATACTAATGTTCAAACTGTGTCTACAGTTATTAAACTGTATTTCCTGTAAGTATTGCGACTAAAGTGATTCAAACTGTGCCTACAGAGACTATTCTGCAGTGTTGTGATTATGGTATTATAAGTAAATTTAGATGTTATTGTAATTGATGAATGTTTTACTGTGTTCTGTGGTTTGATTATAATAACAGGAGAGTAAAAGGTTTACATGTTGGGGGTGAAATTAAATACAACACAAGAACTCACGGTATTCAAGTAACTATTTATAAAGATGAGTCTACTGTATAAAATCTTACCATTAAAATATATACGGTCGAATTGAGAAACCTCCTCCTTTTGTGAAATAGGTTAAAAACAGCCCAGGCAGACACAGATATCAAGCATACTCTTCTTTATGTATCTGGGATATTCATGTGTGAGGAATTAGGAATAAAACTGTTCGGAGCCATGCCTAACTTCACTATGGAGCTGATACTGTTGGGTGCAGGGTCCCATAATTGATACAATAATAAAAACCTACCATCAGTTGCAGTTTGATAATGCAGTGCATTACGATCCCACTCCTCCAACCTAAGCCATAGTCAACCAAGCTGGCCTATTGCGAGTTGGCGGGCATTACATGCCATCTAGATAATTTTTGGAGATCTCAGGCATCATCAGGGGAGACATTTGTCCAGCAGTGGACGTCTTTCGGCTGATATGATGATACATTATAAAAATAATGATTTATTAATAAAATAAATTGGTAAAACCGCTCCTCAAGTGTGAAGGCCTACCTTCACACTGTCTCTATTTCAAAATGTGTATATAAATTCAGCATAAAAGTGAGTTATTTGGAATTAGTGTGGAAATTAATTGTTTTGTGTTTGGATATATGACATAAACATTTTCTAACTTCTGGGTTCCTATTGGTTAAGGTTATTAAGGGTCTGGTGACACAGTGCGTTTAAACATTTCATTCATCCGGAACTTATGGGTGTATTTTTGATCTATAATTGAAATGATAAAGTAAATTGTGAAAACAATATTTTGCACAAATAGTCGTAGAGTTAAAGTATTAACTCGTAGCTATTTAGGTAAACTAACGTCCTCCGTATTTTACAATTATACGATCGTTACGAAAGTCACAGAAATAATTGAGGATATAAGTCAGCGAAAATGAAATCAATATCGTCTTTTTTAATTTCATTTGCACTGGCTTATATTGATCATTGTAAAATTAGGGAAGAAGTTAGTTTAAACGCATTGTATGTTTTAAGGCCAAAACCAAAAAGAGCTGTTTGGAACCAACCATTTTCACTTGGACAGCAGTTGGGCTGTCCAAGTGGAAATGGGTGGTTTCAAACAATGTTTTGTAAAGGCAATTATTCCTATACTTATATTTAAATCCGGTTCAACATTAGACAAGTCGTGATATCATCGAGAATGCTATTTATTAATGTATAAAAAGAAAGGGCAGGTCAGAAGTACCCTAAACCGGCGAGCATGTATGAAGAATATAATGACAGTAATCGAGGCAAAAGAAGTATGCAAAGATCGTGACAAATGGAAATCCGTTGTCTCTGCCTACCCCTCTGGGAAACAGGCGTGAGTCTATGTATGTATGTATAAAAAAACGTACTGGGTCACCTAGACACTTACATTTTCTTGTGATTATTGTTTTTCTTTTGTACAAATTAATCGAAATCTATCTTAATCCGACGGTTTTCATTGAAATTTGATGTTGTACTTATAGTGGACTATCTATTACCCTCTTACTTATATGTAGTTAAAATAGATATAATCTCTTAAAATATCTTTCTTTGTTAGAATATCATAAATCATATAATCAAGTCGTCAGAATATTATAAATAATGGCATAATAACGTATTTCTGATCGGATATCATATTGGTCAATATCAATGGAGATTAAACTTTGTGAAATATTATAATATACAACTATGGGATGAGCTATTACAGGTGGACAATCAAAGTATGTGTATAGTAGGCAGACAAGACATGACCGATTTCACGTGGGACGCGTGTAGTAGTGTAAGTTTTCACTGCTTCACCAGACTATAGAGGTGAGCGAGGGCTCCAGCCGTCTAGCAAATATACCTACAAACTAAGTTTCCGCGCCGGACGGCACCCCCTTTGGGGTTCGGACCTCGACTCTGGGCGGTTAATGGCGGAGAGACATATCACGCTAATCCTGAACGTAAAGTCTGAATCCCCCCCCCCTTCCCCTCAACCTCGCGGTCAAATCTGTGTCAGTCAGGTCTAACACACCGACATTAAAATTTGTTTATGGCTGTAATAATAATAAAATATGATGAACTAAATACTTGTAATTGTGTTTAGATATTGTATGTATGTACTTAAAACATTGATTCCTATAAATACCAAGATATTGTGTCAGTGTATGACGTATGAAAAAAAGGGATAGCTGTGTATTAACATTGAAATGTAAGCTTTGTGTGCCCTGTTATAAGGTCGAATTTGTGTTGAAACAGTTCACGCGAATAATAGACGAGTTTTAAGAGTAACATTAGTCATACATATTTGAAGAACTCATATCAATATTAGTATTTATGGATTGCGCAAGATTTTAAGTCATGTTTACGAGTGAAAATATGAAATAATTTTATGCCAATTTGTTACCGTCAGGATGTCTGGACCCAATGATAGTACAGACGCCAGCACATCCAGCTACCCCGATCTGTCAAATTTATTTTATAGATTTTCAACTTTATCACGAAAGCATAAGGTTCACTTTCAATTGGAGAAATTTGACAGATTGGGGCAGCTTGATGCATGTCCTCTGCTTATTACCTATTTGCTACGATTTACTCGCAGTAATTAAATATTTGCTTCCTTTGTGTTAAGAAATATATCAAAGGAATAAAGTGGTCAGCCTTTCTGATATATATCTGATATGTTTAGCGTTGTAATAACCGCGTTTTTTATATTTACTACCTTTTTACACAACTTTAAGAAGTCCCTAAAAATAGTTATGCATATAATATTTATACTTACTTAATGCGGTAATTAGAGAAATTTGTCTTTTTGTTTGTAACGAATAATCTCAATAATACTGTACTGTACTTTAATTATTAAAGGTTTCGTAAGTTTCCTTAATTTCATTGAGTTACCGCTTTATTTCTTTGATATACATATTTCTTAACACAAAGGTAGCAAATATATCATTACTCGTAGTAAATAGTAGCAAATAGGTCAGTGGACATGATCTCATGTACAGACGCCAGCACATCCATCTACCCTAATCTGTCAAATTTCTTTTATAGATTTTTAACTTTATCACCAAAGCATAAGGTTCACTTTCAATCGGGGAAGTTTGACAGATTGGGGTAGCTTGATGTGCTGGCGTCTGTAAATATTTCGTTTGGTCCAGAGCCATCCTGACGGTAACGGTTTCTTTTATGACATAAAAAAAACCAAGTTACAACTTTAGCTCTAGATCAGTGTATTTAACTGGGAAGTATCTTACGTTATATAAGGTCTGTACTGCCTTGACATTCTTGGGATTTTCACTGAGATTGGTACATTCGATTTATGATAGTTCTAATTAAGCCTTTTAATATAAAACATTCAGTTGTAAGTCGTCGTTAATATTAAATGGCTTCCCTTGTACTGTAGCAATAACTGGTTGTAAAATATTGATAGTAAGTGGTCTGTGACAGACATGATAATCTGTTGTTGTTATTTAAGTGTATATTTACATAAGTTATTGAAATAAATATAAATTCACTATACTTCGTTAGTTTAATTTATTGTTCTTTATGAATATGCATATTACAAACTGTATTCATTGAGAAGTATACCTAGCCTGTGTGAATGGAACAACCGGAAGGGGAAGACCTCGTCGAACATTCTCTCACCAAATCGGAGACGTTCTCAAGAAAGGGCAGGTCAGAAGTACCCTAAACCGGCGAGCATGTATGAAGAATATAATGACAGCAATCGAGGCAAAAGACAGATGAAAATCCGTTGTCTCTGCCTACCCGTCTGGGAAACAGGCGTGAGTCTATGTTTGAATGTATTCATTCATTCATATCAGCCGTAGAACGCCCACTGCTGGACTAAGGCTTGCCCAGAGATTCCACAATTGTTGGTCTTGCGCTATCCGCGTCCAGCGACTTGCAGCGACCCTCACAAGATCATCGGTCCATCTTGTACTGGTCCCTGTACAAACTCTATTCAGACTAATATTTTTTTAAAGACTACTGGCGGTAGGTACTGGATTGGCTACTAGACAACGGTAACGCTAATCGAATGAAAGCGAAGCGGTTCAAACAGTCGCCTCATCACATCGTGTCCCGGGTTCGAAACCCGCACAGGACAACTATTTGTGTGTAACCCATAAATAGTTGTCCTGAGCCTGGATATACTGTGTCCGTGAGTTATATGGTTGCAAAGTAATTCGCGACACAGGGATTAGTTTTCCCACTAGGGAAAACTAATCGCACTAGCGTCGTTGTCTTTTAAGAAAAAAGAAATTCGAAATCTTTCTTTCTTTTCTAAAACGAACGCATCCCAGTCCGGTTCCGATAAACGTATCTAATAACTACACCGATAAACGGCGACAACATCCAAATAGGATGTGATGAATATCGACATTTTTACATTTACGGTTCACAAAGGCCGAAATGAAAAAGCACAGAGCTTTCACCAAAGCCATGGTCGAACCCAGGACCACCAGCTTCGTAGGCAGGAGCACTACCAACTAGGCTACGGTGACCGTCAAATATTGATTTATAAGTGAATATTTAAATTGTCTACCTGTTGCCGTTATCAATATCGAGCAAAATAATTAATCGCACTTGATGTACGAAGACCTCCTTAAATATTTATTATTTTTTAAATATTTGTTGTTATAGCCGCCACATAAATACATCATCCGTAAAAATATCAACAATCTATCACGATTTACAGCTGGTATAACTTGGTGACAGACAGACCCAGTTTATTATTACATTGGCTTAGATATCATTTTATTCCATAGTCTTCCCATAGCAGAAGCTTTATTCAAACTGTAGCGGTGGTTCACTCAACTAAGCAAGCCATGTTGATGGTAAATACATGCTGCAGCATCAACTTATCACGCATAAGTGGATATAAACAAAAAAAAGCAAAGTTAAATAAGAAATTATTTATTCGAATATTACAACTGAAAATGCATTACATGTATGATAAACATGAAAATATAAATCATAGTAGGTGTCGAGATATGAAACTCAGATTGGATCCGTACTCAATATCAAAAAGCCCACTCCACAGTTTCAAAAACTACTCTCCAAGTTTGAACTTAAGCTCGACTTCCAACTGAGTTAGATCTCTAAATGAAACAAATATTATTAAACATATTGAAACTTCATAAAATTAACATAAATCAATATTTAATAAACATAACCATTAGCTTAACATTCAGATTGATAGACATAAAAATATACTCTATAGAACTATGTTTTACTTAAAAATAAACAAAATAATAATATTATCTACTAGCCCACCACCACCTTCATTATAATATTATCAGATATTGTTAACTTGTGGAAATGTGCAAAGCTTCATAGGTAGGCACTTAGGTACCTACAATAAAACGGGGTGAATAGAAACAGCGGGAGTGAATAAGGACAGTATCCACACTAAAGTTACATTTTGTTACTATTTCTCTCAATATATTCAACCCCGGTGTTTCTAATCACCCCGTTTTACGGTACATTACAAACAAACTTCTGCATACATCCATATAACTTTTGGATACATGTATAGACGCCAGCACATCAAGCTACCCCAATCTGTCAAATTTCTCCAATTGAAAGTGAACCTTATGCTTTTGTGATAAAGTTTAAAATCTATAAAAGAAATTTGACAGATTGGGGTAGCTGGCTGTACCGGCGTCTGTAAAATTAACATAATACGTAATGCACTCGTCTATTAAAGAGTTCTACAAACGAAAAAAACCCTCAGAATCGACAAAATTGCTTTATGTATGTTATAAAGTCTGTATGAGTAATAAGACAATGCCCTAGAACCGCTATACTTAATCTGCAGCCTGCCGGGCCGTTGTTATTGACCCATCAGAAGTTACTTTATTTTCATTAATAAACTACATCGTTAAATGAAATAACGTTTTAATTAAAATCTAAATAATTATTGATTGCGGCCCTCGACAACATGACTGTAGTTTGAGGTGTTATAAAAAATGTTGCGTATGGCTGGTCTAGAACAACCTAAGATTTTGTTCCTGGTCAAGGCCACGCGAACTAATCCACTCAGAAACCTTAAGCTATGAATATAAATATATTTCTTAACATTCTTAAGTAAGAATTACAAGTATATATTTGGTTTGCTTCCGCCCAAAACCAACATAGTATCTTTAGGTATAGGACTAATTAGTCCTATACCTAAAGATACTATGTTGGTTTGCTATGTAGACTGTACGTGACTGACAATTATGTTCTTGTGTTAAGTCAGAACCTTTAAGGTGTCGACTACCTAAGGTCCCTAACATGAAGGTAGTCGACATTTTGCCGCATTCAAACTAGCTGAAATTACCGTAAAACGGGGTGATTAGAAACACGGGGGTGAATGGTATGGATACTGTCCCTATTGTTATTCACCCCGTTTTACTGATACTACTTAATCAAGTACTGAGCAAGTTCACAAGTCCCCCTGCCTCCGCAGATGCTCCGCGACGGCCTGCACGTCCCGTCGCAGCAGGAGCACCGCGGCGCGCCTCTGCTCGCACTCCGCCCGCATCAGCTGCGAAGTGCGCTCTTTAAGGCGCTTCATAAACTGATTGTTCAATTCTTGTGATCTAAACAAATTATGAAATTTTAATTACATTTAAATTTATACAAATTCAATTGAGTATCAAGAAGTGGAATATGTTCTCCATTAAGTTATAGCACTTCGCGATGAAAAGCTTAAATATAATGTCAAAACTGGGAAATCAAACATTTTAGCCTTCGGCTTTGCCTGCAAATTTGATCTTGACTGCTAAGGCAAGGGAGAGAGAGAAGTTGTGGGTTTGTTTCCAACCTAGGGCAAATCTTTGTATGGTAAGTATGTAATGGGTATGGGTGTAATTTACCTATAACATGTATGTATATATATATATATATATAATTTACTAGCTGTTCCCCGCGGTTTTACCCGCGTTAAATTTTATAAATTATCACAGCTCCTCTTCCGGTAGTGATAGCGTGATAATATGTAGCCTATATGTTGACCCGACCTATTAGTAATATTCATGCAAAATTTGAAGTAAATCCATGTAGTACTTTTTGAGTTTACCCCGGACAAACATACAGACAAACAGACAAAAATTCTAAAATCTATATTTTTGGCTCGAAACAAGTATCTTTAAAAAAAAATATTGTCTTTCTTACAATTTTATTATGTATAGATAAGTTGTCTGTCTGGTTGCCATAGTAGAGACTATACTTAGTTTGGGATCAAATGTGTTCGCAATCCCAAGATATTTATTTATTATGTACACAAGTAAAAGAGCACACTGAAATTGAGGCATCTGAAAACGGAAGTATATACGGACCCAAAGCACTGGACATATATAAACATCAGACCATCGTGACTCTTGGAAGAAATTTTATCTAAATTGTGTTGTTTTTATACATTTACATTATAATAGTTTGTTGTACACTGCCTATACCCATAATTTTGAAAATCTCTCTTTCCTGATGGTTTGCTGGAAGAAAATTCAATAATGAATTAAGCTCGCCTATGTACATGCCTTTTCTTTTGTTACTTCTAACTTATGTATTTATTTTCTGTGTGCAATAAAGAATAAAGAATTGTTCAAGACCACTTGGGCCCAAATCACTATCGGCTTCAGCACTTGCGGAAATTACTACTTTACTAGCCATTTCCGCAAGTGCTGAAGCCGATAAACGAATTCTGCTTACAGAATTTTTCACTTCTTTAAAACTGCTGAAACTTTATAGACCTAATTCTTAGCATTCCATGGATTCACCGTGCGGAAACGGGGTACAACGCGTGGTAGAGAGAACACTCGACACAGTCTCAGACTTGCGACTCAGATGTAGGTTTAAGGAGGCCCCCTGTGATGCATCAAAGCTCACCTCCTCTGTCTTCCTAGCCAAATTTGGTGTGATCCTAACAATGCCATCATGGATAATCGTTCTAATATAGAACTTAGGGAAGTTCGTGATAATCCTAAGTGTTTTAATAGGTTGTAGAGGGATTTTGCTGGTATACCCCTCGCACCCACTTCAACGGCATATAAATGAACCACAAAGCCGTTTAATATAGCTTATACAGGGCGTTTGGCAGAACGTTGAACGTACGAAAATGGTGGATAGATGGGGTCATCTGCTACCTACTAAGCCCTAATTTATTTGGCCCTGGCCCACTGGATATATTTTGATTTTTTTTTGCTTTTGCTAATTTCACCACTTCCTTAATTTCAAAGTTTAATTTTTATTAAAAATGGGTATAAAAGGCAATATTTTGATGTTTTTCTGTATCGCTAATGTTGGTTGATTCTTATAACACTATTGCTCTATTCAAATGTTAGCTAGAAAAATGTTTATGAGTCATCCAAGTTACAAAAAGATGTAAAAAATACTTAAAACTTAATTTCAACTTGCGTTTAAAAAAAACATCTAGATATTGCCTGTTCTACTCATTTTTAATTAAAAATACACTTTAAAGTTAAGAAAGTGGTGAAACTAGAAGAGGGCAAAAAAAATATTTTTATAATACCCAGTGGGCCGGGGTAAAATAAATTAGGGCTGAGTAGGTAGCAGATGACCCAATCTACCACCATTCTGCCAAATGGCCTGTATATCTGAATAACACATGGTAATTCATGAAGTTTAACGCGGGTAAAACCACGGGGCACAGCTAGTAGAAGATAAAGATGCTTTATGATGGTAAATAATGAAGACAACGTACCTCATAGCCAAGTCAGTGAGCTTCTCGTCGATGACCTTGGTGGCTAGCTTATTAATTTCTGACATTATTTCTGTTGCTATCCTCTTGTGCGATTCAAAGTGCTTCTCATTCAGGGCAGACAATTCTTGCTGAGTGTTTTCAAATAGAGAAGTCGGAAACCTGCCCAATGAAAAAAAAAATAGTTACATAGCGCTGAGACAGTTACGGCGAAAATTATTAACCCCATCTCATCCCGTGGGGTCGTAGAAATCGTCCCTAGGAAAAACCTACTAGAGAACGGGTAGCGGCAGTTTTTCTGTGAACTTTGGCCATCAAACTGCGATCGCCAACCCGTCTGCCATCATCATCATCATTGGCCACGGCATCTGTGTAGACGTTTGTTGCAGCGCTATTGTGTATAAATTTGAGTTTAAAACTACGTGTTTCCGCATCCTCGCTTATGGCTATAGAGCCCTATAGCCGTGCGGCATTTTTTCCGCAACGTTCGCAAGTGAAAGGAGTATCCACAGGAGGTGGTAATGCACGACGTAGACTTTTCTGTTTGAGATTTTGCAACCAGTCTTCATCGTGTTTCGTGACACCGATTTTTATATCTCGACACCATACGGGTGTCTTTTCGGCACGCTCTTCCCAACCATCGATTTGAATTCCAAAACTTATCATATCTCGCTTGCAGGAGTCTTTGAATCTTAAAGTTGGACGTCCAACAGGTCTTTTCACATTTGCTACCTGCCCCAGCATCACTTGGCGTGGTAGTCTCTCGGGGGCCATGCGATGTACATGGCCAAGCCATCGAAGTCTCCTTTGCTTTAGCATGGCAGGTATGCTGCAGCAAAGCGTTTTGCAAGAACCATCTAAAAGGTCTTTATCACGTACTGACTGTAGCAACAACGAACAACCCAAACTTTTGGACAAAAATATCAAATTTACTATCTACAAGGTCAACCTGCCTTCGGTAAGTACTAGTAAGTTTGATTAGTAAAGAAAATAAGTCTGCAAATTTTGATAAACCCCGGGGACACGTAGTAAAAAGCCCACAATGTCCATGGGCAGTTACAACTTTTTCGCATTTTGCCTTTTTGAAAATATGAAATTACTATATCCAAAAATTTGCATCCGTAAATCTTTGCATGGCATAAAAAAGAACTTTACAAAATGTAAATATAGTTATAATACATACTCTAGGTTACTGCGTGGCTTGATCTTGCCGACAGTCTTCTCTAAATTCTCCATCATGTGGTGCAGATTGTCGGGTGGCGCTACAGCTGAAACGTGAATGCAACCAATCAAAAGCGATCCTTTTGTAACATAACTGTAGTTATTGGCTAGCTAGCTTAGATATAATAATAATATCCTGGGACATTATTCACACACGGCCATCTGATCCCGAACTAACCAGAGCCGGTACTATGGAAACCGGATAGCTGATATACTACATATACTACTTTTCTTTTGTAAATACATACTTATATACAGACTCAGGACACACAGACATGTCCATACACACAAATATCTGTCTGGGTGGGAATCGAACCCACGGTCCACGATCTGCGGCGTGAAAGGCAAGGATTTACCAACCACGCCAGCAGGCACGTCTTCAATCAAGGTATTGTCTTAAATATACAATATTAAATAAAAATCATACATATTAAGTTTCTCTCTCTTTACTCACTTAAAAGTAAAGTATGTTATCAATCTTATGACTGAATTGAGTCATAAGCTTGCTTGTTATAGCATTCTGACCAAATCCGAACAGCTATAATAACTTCATTGTAGTTTATTTAGTACTGAGGCGCTCATAGCTAGATGCTCTCACCGGTCCGTAAGCGATTGGCGAGGTTAAGCAACTAGGCTCGCGGTCAGTCCAGAGATGGGTGACCACTAAAGTGGATTAATTTCTGAGGATCGACCACTAAAGTGGATTAATTTCTGAGCATCTCCGTGCTTCGGAGGGCACGTTAAGCTGTCGGTCCCAGGTTGTAGCCATTAGGCAACAGTCGTTAAGCCATGTCAGAGGCCAGCTGGACGGCTTGAACAACTCTGACACTAGGTCACTGCCCATACGATAAATAAAAATAAGTTTAGTACTTACTTCTGCTACACATAGGCTCGTTCCTCTTAAACCAAACGTCTACATTGGAAGCTGTTCCACCACTTCCAATACTCTCTTCTGATAAAACTCTGCACTTCTTTCTACTTTTATCTTCTTCAGTGGACTTCCTCTTTCTAATTCCAGAATCTGCACTTGATTTTGAAACATTAGAACCTGTGTCTATGGCATTTTTCTCAGAATTATCCTTTGATAAAATACTCGGCTGCGTGACTTTTTTTAAACTATTCAATTTAGTTATTGAGATTTCGTCGTCCGATAAATGGCAAGATTGGTTATCAGCATTTGAATTTAAGTCTTCAAACAATTTAATTGGAGATATCGTAGATCTTTTCTTGCCTTTCGTATTAATATTTTTCTTATTTTGTTTTATTTTAACTGCATTAATTTTAGCAGGCACATTACATTGTATAACTTCAGAATCTTCAGACTCATTATCCGGCAATGCAATACTTTTTGACATAGTACTATTTTTCACTGATTGCGATACATTAGGTTTCAATTTGCTTGGTTCACTGTGCTTACGTTGTTTATTAGATATATTAACAGTAGATCTGTTAGCATTTTCTTCTTTATTTTTTGAGGTATTTTTGTATATGAGCGACAAATATTTTCTTTTAAGTTCTTGTACTTCTGAATTACTGTCAGAATCATCATCATTATCGGTACTATTTCGAGTAACTTTTGGAAATCCATGAAATTCCGAATCAATATTGTCATTGGGTACTGGAGGAGATTTATTGGAGAACCCATGGTCGATATCAAGTAATTCAATCATTCTATCGGAATCGCGTTCACGAGTAGTCTGAGCAATGGCTTTAATTTTAGTACTAGATGTGTTATCAAGCCTCCTATTAGATTGGGAACTCTTAGTGTTATCACCGCTTCTAGAGTAATTCTGACTATCTTGTTTACTAATATAAGACTCATCATCAGACGAGTTATGAATAAACGGCAGCCAACGAGTTATGTCGTCAGAGGTCATTCTTGTCACACGTACGACAGGAGATTTAGATGAATTAATACTTTGATTACTTTTAGACTTGTTTTCTAAACTTCTGTTAGGTCTTTGTATTTCTTGTGTCAACTTGTCAAAGTATTCTTCTATAGATTGATTTAAGTTTTCAGTTTCCAAGCTTCGTGGTTTTACCCTCGCTGTTATAAACTGTATGGATGGTGGATATTCGGTCGATTCACCGTGACCAGTTATTCCTTTCGACGATACTTGACTAGATTTATCTGTTTTAGAAACGTATTTACCTTTAGTTGTTTGTTTACCAGGGTGTGTTTTTACAGCATGTGTTTTAGCTCGTGTAGTCTTATGCTTTGGGTTAGACTTCTCAATTATGTCCAGTTTGTCAATGGGTAGAGATTCATGTACGGCTGTTTTATTTCTTGCGTTTCCTTTTTTTTGCTGCGACTCGTTTATTTGAATACATTCTATCATTTCTTCGTTGTCTAGATTATAATTGACTTGTTCTACGTTCGACAGGAAATTTTGAGAGGTATTAGATTCGTTTATGTACATTTCGGGACCATCCAGAAATATATTTTTCAATTTATCTACCATATTAGCTGAGAACTCGTGATCTTCTTTATTATTGGATACGGTTTCAACTACTAAGCCGGGTAAAGGACTTTCGGTTCTATCATCTAAATATCGTATTTCCAGCGGTTGCTTTTGTCCTTTTGGATCAACTATTTTCTTAATAGCTTTTGACTTAGGTTTTTGTTTGCCGTCAAGTATATCTTCGTCATCATCTATCAACTCCATTTCTGGAGCACCATCTAGCACCAATTTCGGTTCTTCCACGGGATTAGCTGTCTTCTCGACTAGTATAGACGTATTGAAATCTTGCGTCGCCTCTCTCATTCTTTCATCAATTAAATCAGTCTGTACGACATTCTTTTTTGTACGTGGTTTCCTATTCACTCTGCGTTTAACTGGTTTGTTTTCATCTGTAGACATATCTGATTGGATTTTAGGCTTGACAACTCTTCCTCGCCTTGTGACTATAGATTTAACGCTAGTAGCTGAACTAGTTTGCCGAGTTTGGTTTTCTTTAGGTTTGAAGTTATCTTCACTATCACTCGACAAATTATACACGTCATTTACAGATGTTTTATAAGCTACAGTATCTGGTTCATTGTTCGCTGAAGCCTTTACTTGATCAAATATATCGTTATTTTTTTTGGTTCGTGGAGAGAAAAATGATTCTGGTATCTTAGTACGTCTTGAACGGGGCATTCTAATTCGGTTCTTTCTCTCTCTTTCAATGTCTCTGTAACAAGTGGCTATTGATTTTGGGGTCCTTTTTATTTGAGATTCTGGCGAAATCTTTTCTTCTTCTACGACGTCAACTCTGTCATGTTTATCAGTTTGATCATCTTTAGGAGAAAAAAGTTTGCGTTTTCTACGAATTTCAGGAGTTTCTATATTCGTTTTGCCGCCAACGGAATTATTTTTAGGATTGTCTTTATCTTTATTTTCGAAGTTTAAGTCAGAATCATTATCTATATTTGGTGCTATAACTTTTTCCATTGTAGTGTCGTCCGCTTCAATTATTGTAGACATCTTAGGAAGCTCCGATTCTAATTTATTCTTTCCTCTTGCTGCACGACTATTATCTTTCATTGAGGGCTTATTTTTATATTTTAGCCTAATTTTCTTTGATGGTTTTTTTGGTTGTATGACCGAAGAGTCTTCAGAGTCAGTGGCTTTATCTTTGGTATTACGTACTCTGCTTAAAAGTTCTCGCAACGGTAAGTCATCTTCATCTTCGTTAGGAACCGGTGATTGTTCCCTCTCTTTATTTCTAGCCTTAGTGTCGTGTAATCTGTTTATAATTTCTTGTATTGGAAATCGATTTTCTTGGTTATATGCAATTTCATCATCTATACCTAAATACTTAGTACATTTATCTAACTCATCACATACTTTATCAACCATGTCATTGAGGCACTCGATAACTTCAATATTATTAAATATGGACGGTTCAATATTATCTCTCACATTTCCATCAATAAAATCACATTCTTCGCAGAAATTGTAACTGGTTTCAGAACTAGTTTCATTATTTTTTCGAGCTAATGTAGGACTTATAACTACTTCATTGTCTTTATTTTCAGTAACATTTGTGAATACTTGTTCAATTCTTTGCTCACTAAAAGCTTTTACTAATGGATCAAATTTATCTCTTTTATTAGAACGTGTATTAATACAATACACAGAGGATACAGCTTCTATGTTTGATTCTCCAGAGGTAGACGCAATCAGTTTTTTCTTTTTCTCCGTTCCGTGATCAATATATTTTTCTACAAGAACAACTTTATCTTTTCTATTAGAACGAGTATTGACATAACACATCGGAGTATCATTTATAGCTTCAGTATTTGATTCGTCAGAAGTTGAAGAAATTATTTTTGATTTATGTTTAGATGATTTTTTTATATTTATTTCTGCATTTGGAGTGTTTTCAATGGTTTCACTATTTTCTAAATTATCTATTACATTTTTTTCACCCGTGTTAATACCACTATCATTTCTATCATTATTATCGGGAGCTTGGAGAGCTTCCTGTACTAATAGATCTACTATAGTTTCCGGGTCGAAATCTTTACTTTTGGATAATCTTTCTACGGTATCATCAATGACAGATTCTTCGACAGTTCCTAAGGTAGCGCAAAGTAAGAGGCTGGGACAATATTCATTATTAACAGGGGATAACCTTCTTCCTCTATTTTTTTGTGATTTTTTAACACTTTCTCTATCACTCTGTGATTTTTTATCCTTGTTTAGCTTGTGTTGAATGGATGTGACGCCATAGTGTCTGTTTTTAAAAGTTGTGTTAAGGCTATCTGTTTCGCTTGCTTCAGAGACAACCGATAGATCAGGTGGTACGCACACAGCGCCTTGTTGTTTGTCAAATTTGTATTCAGGCAGAGCTGCTAGTTTTACACGGAGCTGAAAATAGAATAATAAAATTTGTTAAAAGATTTTTTAATATAGATTTATTAGGCAGCTATATAGATATATCATTTAGTATATTTTACCTCAAATTTATTAATTTCTACTTAAAATATACAACATTTTCAATTGAGAAACGATGATAAAAGCAGTATTTTAACATGATCTCAACGACGAAGACTAGTAGTCTGCAAGAGACATTTTATTTAATGAAATGAAATAATTTTATTGTGGTACATAGGTGTTATAGATGTTACAGAATGAGTTGTGCCGCTATGACCCGCCAAATTGGCATACAATAGGTTAGATACCAATAATACACAAATTTATAATAAAAAAAATACACAAAACACTTCTCTACTAATTAGAATCATTTAGATATTCCTGCAAGCTATAGTAACATTTGTCAATAAGAAAATTATACAAAGCTTTTTTAAAATTATAAATGTCACTTAAACCTAAAATACTTTTGGGTAATTTATTATAAATGTCAGGGATAACATAAAATATACTTTTATGGAATAAAGTTGTCTTATGTTGTACTCGTCTCATCTTATCTTTATGTCTAGCTCGGTTACTGAACTTGAATAAAATACAATTAGACTTGGCAAAAATGGCACATTCATAAATATACATAGATGGTAGCGGTAGTATAGTTAACTCTTTGAAATGAGGCCTGCAAGATTCCGTTGATTTAATATTCACCATAGATCGTATACATCTTTTTTGAGCTTTAAAAGCCAAATCTTTGTTAGTGGAGTTACCCCAGAACATCAAGCCATACCTCAAGATGGAAGCAACGTGGCCGTGGTAAGCAGTCATAACAGCAGTCCTATCAGATATCTTGCCGAGTTTATAAAGTGCGTATGATTGCTGGTTTAGTCGCTTACAAATAAAATCTATATGGTTTTTCCAGTCTAATCTCCGGTCTATGTGCAAGCCGAGAAATTTTATGGATTTTAATTCTTTAATAGCGATGTTCTCTAAATTTACATTAAAATCTGAAATTAGTTGATTTCTTTGTCTGAATTTCATAATGTGTGTCTTATCTAAGTTTAATTTTAGGTTGTTACTAGAGAGCCACTTCTGAGCATTAGTTAAAAAAGCGTTAATGTCCTCGATTATAGTAATATCGTTTCCTGTAAATAGAACCGTACTATCATCAGCAAACAGAGTCATCTGATGATTAGTCGTTGACGGTCATTAACATAAATGTGAAAAGTAATGGGCCCAATACACTACCTTGGGGTACTCCGAATTTGATGTGTTTGTATTCAGACTGATAGGTATACTCAGTTTTAGATGTAGGACATACTCTGCTAATCTGGGTGGCTTGTTGTCTATTAGTTAAGTAAGATTTAACAAGATTAAGGATATTGCCTCTTATGCCATAGTTATGTAATTTTTTTAGAAGAATGCGTGATCAAAGGTTTTTCTTAAATCTAGATAAACAGCTAAAGCTGATTTTCTATTGTCCATATTCGTTGTAACTGTTTTAAGGAAGTTATAAATTGACATGTTTACTGATATCCTTTTACGAAATCCGTACTGCTCTGGAGCAAATATGTCATTTTTTTCAAAGAAATTATAAAAAGAGTAAATTACCTTTTCATAAATTTTCGATAATATCGGAATCAAAGCTATAGGTCTATAACAGTTAATATTACTAGCATCTTCTTTTTTAAATATAGGTTTTATTATAGTCATTTTCAATTTATCGGGAAATATGCCATGTTCAATACTAAGATTGATAGTGTAACTTATAATAGGAGAAATAATATGTGATACACTCTTGATAATATTTACTGCAATTTCATCATAACCAGTACTGTACACATTTTTTAAAGAATTAATAAAGATATCAAATGCGGTTGTAGGATGGACAAAAATAGAATTTAATATGCTTTTATAGGTTTTTGGGGAAGTGTTGCGGCTATTATCAAACTGTGCTACGTTTACAAAGAAGTTATTAAATAATTGGGCCAAGTCCTGTGGATCTGAGATAAGTTTATCTTAAAATTTTATGAAGTTTATATTTTCTTTTAAACTTGCCTTATCGTTTTTATTTATTACGCGCCACATGGCCTTAGATTTATTTGTAGCCTTTTTAACAAAATGGCTATTCTGAGATTTTTGTGTAAGAAGTAGTACAGTTTTGTATCTTTTTGTGTATAATTTAAATTTATTTTTATTTATGTCGGATGGCATTCTTCTGTAGTTCCACAAGAGTTCCCTTCTACGTTTACTACATAGTCTAATTCCTCGTGATACCCACTTGGGTCTCTTGTTTAGAGTTCTTTTTACTTTAATGCGGGGAAAGCACAGGTCATAGAACATTTTAAAAGTCTCATGAAAACAAGAAAACGCTGAATTAGGGTCCTTTATATCATAGATATTACTGAAACTTAAGGAACTCAGACAGTCTACAAATTTAGCCATATTTTCAGCAGAGTAGTCTCGTTAAAATGTATAATACCAGTACTGTAAAGAACAACTTTTGCTTACCGGGCATGTGAGGATTTGAGCCGTATGATCAGAGAGGGCAAAATCAATCAACTCTCCCTTACACCATCTAATATTATGAGCTATGTTATCTATACATGTGCCACTGGCCAAGCGTGTCGGTATGTCAAATTGAAAATGTAAATTATATGATGCCATTAAATTAATTAGTTCAGAGGATATTTTATTCTTCTTAAGAAGGTCAACGTTAAAGTCTCCGGCAATTATGATTTTTTTATCTTTTACTCTATATTTGCTAAGTATATTGTGCAGTGTTAAAAAAAATATGTCATAGGCTTGGGAATTATTTTTAGGGTCCCTATAAAGACAAAAAATATACATTTTGTGATCTAATAATTCTATTCCTGAACATTCAATAACATTAGGAACTGAGAATTTGGTTACGTCGTCCAGTCTTTTGAATGTATGTATATTTTTGACCAAAATGCAGGAGCCTCCACTTCTATTGTTTCTACAGAAGGCAGTTGCTAATTTATATGCTGGGATCTTTAATCGTGAAATATCACCTATAATCATGTTATGCTCTGTCATACATACTACATCTATAGATTTAGTTGAACAATCGTTTAAGCACACAGTTAACATATCTGACTTATTTATTAATCCAGCAATATTTTGATGCAAAACATAAATGTAGTTATACACGAAATAACTTAGAGCAGTTGTTATTGTCACTAACTCTTGGGGACTCCATTTTATTGCTACAGTTAATCAATTGCATGTTGGTTATTGCATGCTGATTTAATTCTAATGGTAAGTTACAATTTTCTGAGTAATTAATTATGCACTGTTTTAAGTTGACAAAAATATTTTTCATTCCATTATTATTAAGTCTACCAGACCACATAAACATTGAGTGGTCGCATACTAAATCTAAATTAGAGTCGAATAAGATTGCATATTTATATGATTGAATGTCATGTGTAAGCTCTATTCGCGAATTATACATTATACTGTTACTGAGTTTGTAAGTAGGCAGACACAATATTATATTTGTATGAGTCATAGTCAATAATGCTTTTCTTACATTTAGAATCAAATTTGAATAATCATTCGTGCTTTCGAAATCTTCTGAACCAATCAATATTATACAGTAATCGCTCTTAGTATAATTTGATATTTTAGAACTTAAATTATTAATAATATACATTAGCCCACAATTTGGTAAAATATAATGACATAACCTGCGGCTGGGGAATGTCTTTTCCGCTATAGAAAGAACTTTGTTAGTTGTGTTACTACTTATAATACATAAGTTGTGATTGTTCGGATACAACTTGTCCGCCTTATGTTCATATCTTGAATAGTAGTTCAGTACAGCTGGAGCAGTATTTCTAGGCGTAGGTGATTTTCTTACTGAGTCAATATTTTTATACGGAGGGAAAGAGTGGTATTCATATTTGACGTAATTCTCTTCCGTGATTAACTTATCTTGCAATACTACTGCCGGAGAAATATCTTCGGAACATTGCGTAGGAGTTGAGTTAACATTCAACTGCGTTAGAGATATATTTAGTTGGCGGGACTTCGGAAGTAAGTGCTCAGTTGTATGTGCTGAGATTCTAGATTTTGGCCTTCTACTAGATATTGGCGTCATCATATTATTCTCTGCAGAATTAACTTTTTTGTAATTACTATTATCATATGACACTTTTTTAGTTTAGCCTGTAGACTTGTTACCTCGAGACTGAGAGTTTCAATTTCGTTGCTAGCTATTTCTAGGTCACTTCGAAGTTTATAAATTTCTGAATTGTCTTCAATCGATATATTTGGTTAATTTTGGTTCACTCAACATAGACATGTCGTTGGGTGACGGAGAAATCATATTCGAGATATCAAACATGGAATTACTGTATCTTTGACGTCTTCTAATAGTTAAGTTGTCTTCCATTTTATTTATTATTTAAAAAAACTTGTACGAAAAGATGATCTACGGCCGGTTGGATTTGAACCGCCGACCTCTTGGGCGCCGTCATACGAATTCTTGCAAGTTTCCTACTCGACCATGTGTACTTAAATAACCTTGGCGAAATAGGCTACTAGTTCGTTTGTTAGTGATTGAAATGATTCGTAGCACAGGTTCCGGGTAACTCAATAGGTGGCGTTGTTAGTATCATTGTTAATTACAAGATATAACTCTGTCTTTAATTACAGTCTTGACGATAATTGAAGCAGTAGGTACTCAAATTAAACACAAACAAATTCGAACAGCTGGTAACAGTCGATGACAGTAATTACAATAAAGCGCTTTAAAGCAAATTTTCTTCTAAACCGAGCGTTTAGTGTGCCAATAATATTTTAATCGCGTACCCTGTGAATCCAATACACTGTAACTACGAAAAACTGATTTTGACTAAATGAGTAAATACATTTTTTTTAGTTTTTAGAAGATTATTCCAAGAAAAATTATGAAAGTATTTAGTGTTTGGTATCAATTTAAAGGTTATTTTATGAGTTATTAAGCCCAGTATGTTTTATATACACAAATAATGTAACTAATTAATTATAGTGGATAACTTGTGTTGCCGTAATAGTCGTCAGAAGCGAAGGATAAAATTGTTAAGACAATACACTGCATTTTAGAGTTACAGTGAATTGACTTGTTAAAATAGGACCTAGAAATGTTTGATAGGTAGTTATAGTCGGATTTTATATTAGATGGAGTAAACTGATGGATCAAAATGTATGGGACAGAGAAAAAAAAAACGAGTTAATTAAATAAACATAAGTCAAATTAACAAAATCAATCTTGCGGCATTACAATTATATTTTGTTTTATTTAATAAATGAAATCAAAAAAATTAACATTTTCAACTTCGTTATTAAAATAGAATCAGTCTTACAGTTTCACATAGGAACTTGAAAATCACTTGAAAAACTTAACATTACATAGCTCTTATCTTAATCAAACTTAACTTTTACAAATCAGTCTTACAGTTCTTTAAAGATAGTGTAACAGCTTAAATAAGCTGATCGCTAAGCAAATAAAAATAATAAAATAAAACTTTATATTAAAATAAACCATCACAAAGTCAGTTTCACCGGAATATTTGTAGTTTGGTTCATCATTGTGTTCGTCAAGGTCCGGCTCAGATGATACAACAAGATTTTTATAAAATGCTGACCTTGTTGGAGGCATAGACTTGCACAGCAGTAATAATTCTCTTTTTTTAATCTCACTTATGCCTCTGGCTTCACCTTCTCTTGCTAATGAATGGAGTAGATCGCTTTTGTCAATAGCAATTTCAGCAGTTAGTTTTTGCGCATCCTTTCTTTTCAAGAAATGTATTTCCTTAAAATCTCCATCATAATCATTCTTAGCAAACATGGAAAGATGCCCCCTTCTAAACTCTATGACTTTCAGGTTATGAATATTAAAACCGTTTGGGTATGCTGGCTTCGAATCATTTGAAAAGACAATCATATCTTTGTGACTAAGTACAGCCACTTCTATGTTTTTTCGCGACGTCTTTATATTGTGTACAAAATCGTCAAAGTCGTAGATTTCTCCAGCCTTTTTGAATTTTTTGGTTATAGCTGCATGCACAGTATCTGCAGCCATGAACGTGTGACCACTCTCAAAATATTCTAGCATTACTGTTTCAATTTCTGTCATCTTATCATTGATTAATCGTACTAAAGCTGAGATAAGGACTTTGTTCTTGTTCTGCGCATTGCAGTTGTCAAGGAAAAAGTAAACATGTTTTTGATCACGACAGTAATTTCTCAGAAAAAAAGCATAAGTCGTAGCTACATTATAAGCTCTCCTGCCACTTTCACCTTCATGCCAAAGAATACATACCGCTGTCTTGTTTTTTCCTGGTGGGACAAAAGATTCATTAAAAAGTACGAGTTTGCGGGAGAAATAAAACTCTTTTGTTGTCAATAATGGCATTTGTATTGCCTTTTGCATGTCAACTGTGTAAAGTGACTCCCTCCCTCCACTATTTTCGCACTTTTCTTCCACCAATTTCAAGTCTCTTCTCGAGTTCCTTTTGTTCTGTAAATGCTGAGCCAAATCAATACAATCCTGACAATTACAAGGAAATGGCATTGACTTATGCGCCATTTCGTGATTTTTGCATTTTGTGCATATGTCATGTACTGGCTCTGCAGTAGAAATGTTCATTTCTTTAATCATCTTATGAAAATGAGTCCAACTACACTTTTCCATAGATGTTTCTTCGCAATAACTTTTAAAATCATTAAAAATTGAGGAAAAAGTTACCCCTATTGGAAGATAACGGCGATTAGGGGCATGTTGAATGTTGTAGTGAGAATGAACTGGTTTATATTTTAAGATGAAATTCCTCATTTTTTCTTGATAAATCGTGGAAAATGCCGTTGAAGATGGGTGACGCCCTCGAGGGTCTTGTGCAGCTCCTATTTTTGGATTTTTATTTCGAGACATAAAATTTGCTTTCAAAACCGCTTGTACGGCTTCGTCATTTGTATAACCCAATGTGCTGAGGAAAAACTTCTTACACACTTTTTTTTCAATCAGTGTCCAGACTGATGTGTTACGTCGTCTTGAGTTAGAACCAGCAGTTTTGATAGCAGTTGGTAACTTGTCCACCTGTCTGGACAAGAAATCGCGACGCCTTTGTCTGTCCATGCTCCAAAATTGTTCATGTATTTCTTCTCTTTTCAATTCATCTATGTGTTCAGTACATGACTTCTTACAGTTACTGCAAGGTGGTTTCATTGGATGCTTATTTTTCTGATTTTCTAGAATTTCTTTCGGGTCTCTCAATCTCTTTGCCTTTTTGGACTGTATAACTTCAATGTGTTCTTGGTTTTCTATATCATTTGGCTTGTCGTT
This sequence comes from Pseudoips prasinana, assembly GCA_951640165.1. Taxonomy (NCBI): domain Eukaryota; kingdom Metazoa; phylum Arthropoda; class Insecta; order Lepidoptera; family Nolidae; genus Pseudoips; species Pseudoips prasinana. The sequence goes on from OX621254.1 coordinate 17,828,050, forward strand.
ACTCATAATACTACGTTTCATTGAATGTACATAATTTACTTCAGTTAATTGTAGAATTTCGTCATAGGCGATGTCAGTAGTTGCACGTGGTTGCCTGATGTTGGTGGTAGCTGGGACAAGCATGTTCGTGTTTTGGCAACATGGTTGATGCTCTATAATAGCATTTGTAGTGATTTTGACAAAATCATGACTTACTTGCAATTCAGGACGGCTGTCTAAGTTATTGGAAATCGATTCTGAGGCTTGTAAGCATTCCTGCGAAATTGAAGACGTAACGACAGCTAATAATTCTGTGTAGTTCCCTTCACCTATTTCTTCACACAAGCTTGGACAGTCAGATTCATTTAATGGGATCAAAGGACTGATAACACGACAGTCTATACTTGAGTCATCATAAGGTACACAGAGACTTGGAGTGTCCATGTCTGTACCTTCCTCCTTTTGCATATCACTGTTTAGTTCAGACGCCATAGTAGCACAATTAGAGTTATTATAATATTGCACATTGTTTTGGGATAACTTTATCAACAATTTATTACGATAACCACTCATTATTAGAACTAAAAATCACATTAATTCACTAATTACTCCGGAACCAAACGAAAACTGTCACTCACGGCACGGTACGTAAACAACTTGTCAACAGACGCGCAGCAAACAGCTTATACATTCCCGCCGCCGCGCACAACCAATAATCATTCAGATCGATCGTCGGTCCTCGCGTCGCGCGAGCCCTTCTACTTTGTTTTGAAGAAACACTGTATCTTGCAACGCGCGAAGATTATTTTGGCAATACACTGCATCTTCAATTGCCGTGTTTTTCTATTTTAGGCCTGTAGTTTTATGTAAATAGAGTGTAATTTGCATTGTAATATCTCAGTACTTTGCATACAAAGTAAAAAAAATATGAATTCGATACCATGGAACAGGCTAAAAGAAATCGAATGAACGTTGTTAATTCAAAACACTGTATCTGCAGATACAGTGTTTTGGATTCACAGGGTACCGCTGCGCCGCTTTGCGGTCGTGGATCATAACGTGCACGGCGATGGTCGCGGCCAAAAGGCCGTAAGCGCCGTGAAAACTGCGTCACTTACGCGTTCTATCTCGATAGTACGTAAAAATTATGATTTTAACGAATTGTTTTTACACTATTATTGTATTTTTCAGTTTTAAATCACTATGAATAACGATTATATTTACTCACATGGTACATAGTAAAGTTATAAATAACTGTTTAGCACAATTCAAGAAAAACTTGCACTTTAAACTTGTAATTTGAATTTTTATTGTTGGACAAAACTAATACGGTGCCTCTGGTTTGAAGGGTTCGCCTTTTCCTACCTCACCTTTTTACTACCTCACTATCACATTTAGGTGAGACGGGCAAGACGATACGATCTTAGGAGACTATATGGATAATCATAAGCTGCCATCCCCCAAGTTTTTAGGGTTCCGTAGCCATTCCGTTTTTGATCGTACCCATACATGTGGGATAGGTCTTCAAAATGTCTATGGATAGGTCTTCAAAAATCATATTGAGGTTCTTAATATCATTTTTGGCTAAACTGAATAGTTTGCGCGTGAGACACTTCCAAGGTGGTAAAATGAGTGTCCCCCCCCCCCCCCTGTAACTTCTAAAATAAGAGAATGATAAAACTAATAAAAAAAAATGATGTACATTACCATAGAAACTAACAACGAAAATTGGTTTGAACGAGATCTAGCAAGTAGTTTTTTTTTTAATACGTTATAAGCCGCAATTTGTATTCATTTAATCAACTGTAATACCTACTTGCTGCTACGGAGCCCTTCATGTGCGAGTCCGACTCGCACTTGGCCGGTTTTTTATATATAACTGCCAATATAGACGAACCGGACGACGAGATTACTGCCTACTTAGAACAAATTTAAGTCATTAGAAACTCTCGTGACACTACACACAAACCGATTATTCGTACTCGTCGGACGAGAGTACGACCGCCAAAGCGTCGCGACCACCAACGCCCTCCATGACCCTTAGTTTGCATATCGTATCGATAAAAAGCCCCCTCAACGCGGACGGGGGCCGCGTCATGTCATTAACGTAGAGCGAAAGTTGCACAAAACTCCCTAAAATGATGATCTCTGCCCTCTCTCCGCCAGTAATCGCCCAGAGTCGAGGTTCAAACCCCACAGGGGGTGCCCTCCGGCGCGGGTTACTTAATTACTAGACGGCTTGAGCCCTCTGCTCGCTTCATAGTCCGGTGAAGTAGTGAAAGCCTCCTAGGCTAACTAAAGCGTCACGTCAAAAAAAAAATCCTCTGGCATCACTATGGATAAATATTGCAACTGGAAACCACATATTGAAAAATTAGTTAATAAAATAGACCGTTTCGTATTTGTACTAAAGAGAATTAGACAAACTGTTAACTTAAATACCGCACTAGTGGCGTACCATGCTTATGTCTCTTCTTTAATTAGATGTGGAATAATCGTATGGGGCAACTCAGTAGAAGTACTTAGATAAAGTTTTCATAGCACAAAAGAAGTGCATTAGAGCCCTGTGTGGGGCTAACTAGCCCCACACAGGGCTCTAATACATTTACACAATTATCTTGGACAGTTGCAAACCTTTATTTAATAAATATAAAATTCTTCCATTACCGTGTATATATATATATATATGAAATATGCATTTTAGTTAAAAAACATCCGAACTTATTCGAACATTTTGATTCTATGTCTAGTTGGTAGTGCTCCTGCCTACGAACCTGGTGGTCCTGGGTTCGAATCCCGCTATGTGCAAATATTTATATGAAGATATTTGTTTCCGAGTCATGGATGATTTCTATGTATATAAGTATTTATCTATCTATATAAGTATGTATATCGTCGCCTGGTACCCATAGTACAAGCTAGATATTATAGATATTATTATTATTATAGGGGCACAGTATAAACATGGACAGTAAGGTAACTCAGCCTAGTTGATGAAATAATTACCTACGCTCTATTCAAGCTGTAGGGTTGTAACTTTTAATGTTTTAGATACCTATTATTATTTTTTATTAAATCATATTTGTTTTAATCAGCAGGTCGGTTAAAATACGAAAGCTCTCGTTGTGATGAAGCCGAGTTCAAACAGCCATATACTATCTACGCATTACGCACGTGGATTTTTAAAAAGATTGCGGATATAATCTTATACGCGACAACTCATTTGGACGCGGCACTCACTACTGACAGCACCGGGACAACCGCTTAGGGGTCTAGACGCATATTTGTGAGAGAGTGCCGTTTCGACCGTTTGTAAGTAGTTTCCCTATTGTCTATGTCTATACTGAGCCAGTAGGCTGAGAGAATCACTATATATATATATATATATATATATATATATACTAAGACCGAGTTGTGTAGCCCACTGTGTCATTGTAGTGCTGAGAAATATTATGATGTTTGGATTAATTTTATATATATACATAATAATGTCCCCCTAGCCGAATTTCGGCTACGGCGCAACAGAGATTAGCCATCTGCGCGGGACATATTATAGTGCTCAAGTGTGTGCGCAAAGTGTGAGCACTTTCTATTCCATCACTCTCATTATCCGATCGGACACCTAGGCAACACGACCGGAAAGCAGGTACAGGACCGACGGCTTTTCATTATCCGATCGGACACCTAGGCAACACGACCGGAAAGAGGTCAGGTACAGGACCGACGGTTTTACGTGCTCTCCGAGGCACGGGGGTATAGTACCGCCAACTCCCAGACTTCGGGCTGATGCTGAGAGTTTTTCTTTTTACAGAAAAGTCCCAAAATCACTTTTTGGCCCGACCCGGGATTTGAAACCAGGATCTCGTTCTGTGCGGGTGAACACGCTACCGCTAGACCACCGTCTATACATATCTAGTATTTGGAGCAACCAATTATTAATATACCAAAAGCCCACAAATATAATATACATATATTATGAAGAATATTATATTGATGGTAATTTAATACACGCTCCAAATTATAATATTAAAAAGAATTTGAATCTGCTTTATGCGTCAAAGCCCCCAATGGTTTGCCAATTAAGATAACCCATACGATAAGTAAGTAATAGTGATTAAATAGGTCAAATTTGGAAACTGATGAAATTCCATAAGTTTTCTAAAAAGGCAATCCTTGAGGCAGTTATCTTTATCATCATAATATTGTTTAAACATGAGAACAAAATGGAGACTCAAGAAATAGGAATGGCTGACTCATAAGTTGTGTGATAAGTGTATAAATACAGTTCTTAAGATACACAGAACCAACTTGATTTATTTTGCATGACAAACGGTTTAGAACCAACTTCACGTATTTTGTATTTAAACAAAATTTATATGGAACCACACAGAATATACTAACAAAATCGATTCACAGACAACATTGTGTACCAACTAGGTAGGTACCACCTAACTGCGGTTGGTAATTCGCGTGCCAAGCGCGGTGACTACGGCAAAGTCTAAGAGCACTAAGTATAGGGCTTTATATGTATAACCATCTAGCCAAGAGCGTGACAAGTAATTTTATATTAACCTATACTTCCAAATCGATCAAATCCGAACTAAGTCCGCTTTTGCCCAACACATGCAAAAATGTATGTTACCTTACATTTACAACAAAATTCTAAAATGCTGTAACATTAAAGAATGCACAATCAAAAAGCTAAGAATATAATAAACAACTGGTTATTAAGTTTGTCCTACAGTGATACAGAATCACTAATAAGAACAATAAAATGAAACTTACAGTTATATATATACACACACTCACTCACTCACTCACACACACACACACGCACGCATACACACACGCACACACGCACACTCACACACATATACACACACGCCCACTTTTTATTAGAACTTTTATTTTTCTCTTTTAATATATATTTTTTTAAACAAATGTAACTGTAATATAATTTAGTAACAATTGATGTGTCTTAAAAGGCAGGATATCTAATTACTATTATTATTATTTTTTGAGTTTTCACAAGACAGGCTAGCCCTAGTGTGAAAGCCATAAGAAAGAGTTATGCTCATTTTTGTATTATACTCTAGTAACTAGATATAAGGATTTATGTAACTTTTCTTTTTGGTTAATAAATTATTCTTATTATTATTATAGTTAAACCATCGTTATTAGCCATGTTTGCTGCATCATCAACAAATGTTGTCATAATAGTGTTATGTGGTTTTAAAATTTGAATTGACGTTTAATGTGTGGTAGCTACAATTAGAACAATAGCAATACATTCATACAACACTTACTTGCAACAGAGAACTGGTAGAGTTCGTCGATGGAGACCGAATGTTTCCGGGATGGTGTCTTGAGTACGCAACGTATCCTATACAGACAAACAATGCATATACCAAGTTGTTAAGATAAAGCAATCAAATAATTTAAATCATTCAGAATTTGAGGCACTCATCGCCAGTTGCACTCACTGGGCCGCAAGTGATTGGCAAGGTAAAGCACCTAGGCACGCGGTCAGTCCATAGATGGGTGACCACTAAAGTGGTTTAATTTCTGAGCGTCTCCGTGCTTCGGAGGGCACGTTAAGCTGTCGGTCTCGGTTGTTCTCATCAGACAACTGTCGCTAAACCATGTCAAAGGCCTTCTGGGCGGCTTGAACTACTCTGACACCATGATAACCACTGCCCATACCTACCTACCGTTAGCATACCGTCGTTTTAAACGCCAACCGAGAGTACAATAGGTATCTTTTTTTATATGGGAATTGTCCCTCCCACCACTGCAACTCCTGTAAGCCAGGATCAACAGTGACACACAATGAAATGACACTGAGCGGTGAGCCTCAGGCATGTCCCGGGGAATCTTTTTAACTGTCTTGGATCCCGCAACGAATATAATCAGAAAAAAAACAAGGAGTTAGAAAATGAATAGTTCCACTTCCCATCAGAGCAATGATATAAAGACAGAATGATATAGTTAAAGAGAAACATCGCTAGTCGTGGTTGGTAAATGCTTGCTTTTCACGCCGCAGGTCGTGGGTTCGATTCGCACCCAGGACAGATATTTGTGCGCATGAACTGAACATGTATGTTTGTCCTGAGTCTGGGTGTAATTATTTACACAAGTATATATTTACAAAGAAAAAAAGAATATGTAGGTAGGTAGTATAACAGCTATCTGGCTTCCATAGTACAAGCTCTGATTAGTTTTGTATCAGATGGCCGTGTGTGAATAATGTCTTAGGTTAGGTTAGAACTGTACACTATTGTTGGTGAAGATTGGTGGGAAGTTTTCATAAATCCCATTGATTTTGGAACTTAGTGAATTTTTCAGGTGACATACAATGCAATACTAAACAAAAACAATAGCGCTTGAAGCCTCTGATCTCTCTGATTGGTCAAAGCGAAGAAATATTAGGTCGCTCAAATATTATGACGCTTCTCGTTATCTATTTTAAGTAACTCATAATAATATTTGTTAGTTGCTGTTCTTTTGATTTCCCATCAGTGGCTCACTTAGTAATACTATAACGTAAATTCATTATTTTTGACACTTAAAACTTTAATTTACAGTCACTCGTTTAAATACTAACCTTAAGAAAGCTATTTATATATTTTTTAATTACAATGAACGTAAATATTCAAAACTAGCTATGCCCCGCGATTTCACCCGCGTCAAAGTAGTTTTGGCGTAAAAGATTAACAAACATACATCTATACTCACAAACTTTCGCATTTATAATATTAGTAGGATGTGTACCTCTAGCGGTTTTCGCAGTGCATGGCGGAATAGCTCGCACATGGTAGATTTTTTTTCTAGTTAGGTACTTGACATTTATCGTCATATTTTGGACAATTCACACAATATCTTTATAAATTGCAGCATATGTGTTATTCTGATGTATAAGCTATATTATTATAAAGTTTCATTCAAATCCATTCAGTAGATTCAAAATTATATTCTGAACAATAAATACGAATGCTTTAGTTTATTGCAATTAAGACTCACAAAACTAACAATATATTAACATTTAAGTATTAAATAAAGAAGTAGAGGAGCTAATATGAGTATTATGTTAATTATAACAATAATACATACCAGATCTCTTCCAAGATTTCACTTCAGCCGGCAGTGAGAACCTATTATCTTCTTCCTAGCGACGACAAACAATTTGATATTAGATCTGAGCTATTTATTACAACTACCCGCAAGTTTCAAATATATTTGGATAAAGTGACAATTTATCTAAAACTCAATGTAGAAGATTCAATAACAAACTTCCCAACGATATTAGAGAATTGTCTACTAATAAGTTTAAAAGGATTATTAAAGCCAAATTTATTAATTTTTATTTAAAGCCATATTTCAAAAAAATTCTGATTATTTAAGTGACATAAGTGCTTCCGATTGAGTTGTTCTGAGTCAACACACATGATTGTAATTAATCTTAAGTACCTATATTTCATTTTAAAAAAGGATTCCTACTGAATTTTCTGGCAGTGTTTCTCAGTACTGCCACGTCATGCACTACACGGTAGGTAAAAAAAATTACGATTTCATAAAATGTATTTTTTTTTACGGAACTAATGATTTTTGACTTTGACGACAAATTGGTATATTATGAACAGAATATTATTATAGTAGGGCCGATTTAATAGACGACATTTGACATCTGTCAGTTACTAGTAAAGTTAATTGTAAAATGACTTTATTTGGTAATTATAACAATAAAGATAAATCGTAATTGAAAAAAATAAAAATAAATGTGCAGTTCTAACTACGTAAAAATAAATAATATTCTATTTGAATTCTGATGAAGTGTCAAATGTGATCTATGAAATTGACTCTACTATAGCATACGTAACTATGTCATCCAGAGATTAAGATGCTGACAACACCCTGTTCTACTATTATATACGCCAGTCCCGTCCGTAATAAGAACGGAAAATTCCCAAAATGAGTTTATTTTATTACTTTCAGACTATTTTCTAAATAAGTAAGTTCTTGAAAATATAGTCAAATATGGCAAAGCTTTTTAGTTTAATTTTATCACAGAAAATGTCCATATTAATCATTAAGTAACCAGTAGAGGCGCTCAGAGCCATTTTCTCAAACGGGTCGTTCAATCATTCGCGAAGTTAAGCATCTAGGCGCACGGTCAGCCTATAGATGGGTGACCGCCGAAATAGTTAAAATTTCTAAGCGTCGTTATAGAATACGTTAAGCCGTTAGGCAAAAGGACAAAAGACGCAGGAGAAAAGGACTCCCAAAATCCGTCGTCTCAGGGATATGCCATAATCGCCACGCTTGGCTGACGGGTTGGCGATCGCAGTTTGATAGCCATAGTACCTACACAGGGAGACGCTGCTGCCCGTTCTCTGGGAGATATTCCCTCGGGACGGCTGGAACCCCCCTCCCCACCCCCCCTCTGACGAGATGTGCAACAAAACAAAATACTTATAACGACAATCTAAGTACCCCTTCGTGGAACTTCTACTCAAGTTCTGACTGGGCAATGCATGGCAGACGTTTAATGCAAATGCAACAATTTACAGACGCCAGCACATCCACCTACCCCAAATTTCCCCAATTGAAAGTGAACCTTATGCTTATGTGATAAAGTTGAAAATCTATAAATGAAATTTGAAAGATTGGGGTAGCTGGATGTGCTGGCGTCTGTACAAGTTTAATAAAACTTACTGAAGTATTGCCTTTGCTGCTATATTCGACTGGTGTGAGCGGCGATAGTGCAAAACCTTTGTCCAAGTCAAACGATACCTGGAACAAAATATTTATATCACACTAATATTATAAAGGCGACAGTTTGTAAGTGTGTACGTTTGTTACTTCTTCACGTCTTAACGGTTGGAGCGATTTTAATAATATTTGGTAGCTGACATCCTGGATTAACACATAGGCTATAATTTATAAAGTTTAACGCGGGTAAAACCGCGGGGCACAGCTAGTTTAGTATATTTTTAAAATATTTATTTATATTTAGTAGCATATCGTAGGTTCAAGGGAAAACTCACTTTGTGGCATAATCGATTAATGGAGATAATGAGGATTATGTGTTTCTTTAATGTGAAAAATAATGAGTGTGATATTATGTTCTAAAAATTTCTGTGAACATGTGATAGTCTGTATTTTACCATAATATTTTAGTGCTTTTGTCTAAAATCTTATAGTTTGGGTGTAATTATATTCGATACTAGCTGTGCCCCGCGGTTTCACCCGCGGTAAACTTTATAAATTGTCACAGCTCCTCCCCCGAAGTGTGATAATATGTAGCATATATGTTGACCCGACCTCTTAGTAATATGCATGCAAAATTTAAAGTAAATCCATGCAGTATTTTCTGAGTTTAGCCCGGACATACAGACAAACAGACAAAAATTCTAAAAACTATATTTTTGGCTTCGACATCGATTGTAGATCACGCCCCAAGTATCCTTTTAAAAAAATATTTAATGTACAGTTTTGACTTTCCTACGATTTTATTATATGTATAGTTTTTTTTTAAACGGGGAATTCACCGTTTAAAAAAATATAAATATGACTTCAAATTTAGTTGTAATGAAAAACTGACTACTTACTTATCGTATGGAGAGTGGTTACCCTGGTGGCAGAATAGTTCAAGTCGCCCAGTAGGCCTCTGACATGGCTTAACGACTGTTGTCTAATGACTACAACCGGGACCAACAGCTTAACGTGCCCTTCGAAGCACGGAGACGCTCACAAATTAAACCACTCTGGCGGTCACCCATCTATGGACTGACCCCGAGCCTAGTTGCTTAACCTCGCCAATCACTTACGGACCGGTGAGAGCATCTGGCTATAGAACTAAAGTCAATTAAATGTTTTATGGGACCATGCAGGAAGCATTCGGAATGGTCACATATAAAATATGTTTCGTAAGAACAATTTTCTTTTTAATTATCGGTTCTTAAACTATGGCACAATTTCGTAACAAACATACAGTCAAATTGATAACCTCCTTCTTTTAAAGTTGGTTTAGTAGTTCATGATCAACAATTAAAAAGAAGTAGAAAAGACTACGGATGTCTTAGTTTGTTCGCCTTAGCAACTTAGCAATCGACGATTTAAGAAAAAAAGTGTTTGATAAGGGGTTATATAAAAAAAAGTTAAATAAATAAATAAAAAAGGTTTTTATTCACGTACACTTTAAAAATCGCTTGTAAATAGTCAGAACATGTTTGTATTAATATAGTTAAGTATACATAATTATTTCTAGTTACATAGAACGCGGGGCACAGCTAGTTATAAAATAAATTTTATAATTGTTAAAACAATTATAAAATTTATTTTATAACTAGCTGTGCCCCGCGGTTTTACCCGCGTTAAACTTTATAAATTATCACAGCTCCTGCCCCGTAGGTGATAGCGTGATAATATGTACCTAGTCTATATGTTGACCCGACCTCTTAATGCAAATTTTTAAGTAAATCCATGCAGTGCTTTTTTGAGTTTAGCCCGGATATACATACAGACAAACAGACAAAAATTCTAAAATCTATATTTTTGGCTTCGATATCGATTGTAGATCACGCCCCAAGTATCCTTTTAAAATAATATTCAATGTACAGTTTTGACTTTCCTATACGATTTTATTATAGGTATGTATAGATAGTAGGTAATGATATTTAGCTAGCTTGTATGTCATATAATATGTAAAAATAGTTGCTGTACAGAGACTCGATCTTACAGTCAAACCGATTACACGGTTTTGTGGGACATATGCATAAACTTTTGAAAATATATTAAATAACAAAAAAAGTTATTGTAAAAGAGTGTTTAATTATGTTTAAGTCTAATTATCGAAATTTCTAGTGTTAGAGATTCATACCTGATACTTGTCATCAAAAACGTTTCGCAGTGCCTTATCGAGCCTGGCGATGTCGCACCGTGACGTCACGACGGCGGTGACGTCACAGCTGTCCCCCAGCGCGATGTGGGACGGCATCGCCGGCGGGGGGCTCGCAGTCAGCACCGACAGGGTCAGCTGGCGGGAGTCCCTACAAGTATACAACTTTATATCATTATAGCCTAATATCGTCCACTGCTGTACAGACGCCAGCACATCAAGCTACCCCAATCTGTCAAATTTATTTTATAGATTTTCAACTATATCACATTTTCAATTTTTTTTCTATATAAGTATGCATTTATATATAAAAGTATTTCTATATAAACTACATATACACAAAAGAAAAGTAGTATATGTAGTTTATCAGTTATCTGGTTTTCATAGTACAAGCTCTGCTTTCTTTGGGATAAGATGGCCGTGTGAAAAAAAAAACAAGCATACGGCATTACATACCAACACACATACTATACAACATAGTTATAAACACCTTCAAACTCAATTTTTATCATTATATTTTATTTTCTCTTTATTGTAGTAGCATTATTTTTGTCTCTCAACCTTTTCTCTTAGCAACTAAGTTTTAGTATTTAATTAAATTTTGTTTATTATAATATAATTCTTGCGCGACATGCAAGATTGGAGAATGACTGGAGATCTGTCAGATAGGTTTAGTGCCTAGTACAGACTCCAGCTCTCTCTAAAGTTCTAATTAAGCAAAATTGTTTATACATCGCCATGTCATTTGTATATGAACTTTTACGAGAGAAATAAACCATTTTCTTTTTTATAAGGTTTTACTTTCTATTCGATAAATTTGACAGATTGGGGTAGCTTGATGTGTGTACATAGGCCTCCTCCACAGGTATCTATAACGTTACTATTTGGAGTCTAGCGTATATATATAGTGATATGGAGGCGTTCAAATAAATAGTAATATTTACTATTTATTTGAACGCCTATCACTATCCCGATGTTCGGCGACTTAGCCGGTAGCCCCCCAGGGGCTCTACCGGCTAAGCCACCGAATATCGATTTCTTAAATGGCGTTCAAATAAATAAAGGTTAAAAATGACTTAATCAATCGTTAAATCGGCGTCCATGAGCACATGTGACGTCGTAAATGGTCCGGAATCGATTGTCAACGTTGAAGCCGATTTAACGACTGATTGACTCATTTTTAACCCTTATTTATTTGAACGCCATTTAAGAAATCGATGTTCGGCGACTTAGCCGGTAGAGCCCCTGGTCTGAATCGAACTGTTCACCCACCATCCTCAGGACTGGGTTCGAGCTCCGTCGCACTCTATTCATCATGTTGTTCGTAATCTAATAACGATAATGAACAACTAATTTTAACTGTGAATAATAATTCCCTAGTACCCTGTATCATATATTACGTGCCACTTTATCGAGGAGGATAGGAATCCTTATTCCGTGTCGAGAGTCCCACTCGATACACTTGAGTGCTGAATAAATAAACATACATTTTCTCATTATAGATAACATTGTACAGACATAAATATATATATGTTCAGTACATGTTGACTCAAGTATGAGTCAGCGGTAGAAACAGGTACCTACAATATTATTATGAAATGAAATTTATTCAGCACTTGGGTATTAACATACACTTGTACTTGTCAAGCTCAAAATGCAGTACATAAACATAGTGGATAGTATAAAAGTTACAAAAAAAATTAATTAGTCCGTCCGTACGGTTTGTTTTATCGCATATTTTTTTCTGAAATCCTTAAATAAATAACAAATTACTAATCTATTTTTGTAAAATTATATGTACTATATTAAAATTAAAGAATGGAAGACTAAAGCAAAAAGACGAAATTCTAAATGAGGGAGTGATCACATCCACGGGATCACCGATCACGCGTTAAGGGGCCAAAGCGATCCTCGCCGCTGAGGAACCTACCCTAGCTAGCCTGCTAATATTAATATATTATTTTTCATAAAGCAGTTCTAAAACATAGTTACCTTTCTAATTTTACAGTTATCGTGTTGTCGTAAGCGATGATCAGTGTCTCGAAGTGGCTATGATTGGTGCTGCCGAAAGTTTCCAGTACCTTCGGGTCTACCAGCACTGACATGCATCTACTGGATGTGTTGATATCCAGGTGGACCTCTTGAAGGCGTTTTGTGCCCTGAACACAAAAAAATATAATAAGTAAGATATAGTAACTAGAAAATTCGCCTATATGACAGATCAATTGGAAGGCATTGAGTTTAAATTTATTTAATAAAAAGCTAATTCCTTTTTAGTTAAAAAAGCTTACTATATATTTCAGAGTTTTTTGCAGAGAAAGAAAACGCATTTGTTTGATTATTGTTATTGTAAATGTAAATACGCTTATCATATGTTGTTATGCCTTTATTATTAATATGCTGATTTATTATGTGTTCATTGTGTTTGTAATTATTCTGTCAGTCTCTGTAACTGCACTGGTCTTGTACCTTTCACATACCTTAGGGTAAAATGTGGCGGAACTAACATAATAAATTGTATTTAACATCATGTACTTTACCCATATTTGTGAAATAAATTATCTTATCTTATCTTACGTGTTATTATTTTACATAGATTCACGCAGTGTTTTCCAGAGGGGTAGGCACAGACAACAGATTTCCATTTGTCAATATTCTTGCACGCCTGTTTTTTTCCCGTTTACTATCATTATATTCTTCTTGCTCGCCGGTTTAGGGTAGATACTTCTGATCTGCCCTTTCTTGAGAACGTCTCTGATTTGGTCAGAGAATATTTGACAAGGTCTTATTCAATTCAAGGTTGGACGTATTCACACAGGCCAGGTATAATTCTTTAGTCAATCTTCTTTCATTCATACTTTATATAAGGGCTTTTAAAGGCTTGTCTTTTCTCTGGATCGAAACCAGTCTCAAAAAATAAAGGCATAGGTTTATATTATACTAGCTGTGCCCCGCGGCCCGCGGTTTTACTCGCATTAAACTTTATAAATTATAAAGTTGCATCAAAATCTATTCGGTTGTTTTTGTGCAAAGAAGTTACAAACATGCAAACTTACACACTCACAAATTTTCGCCTTTATAATATTAGTGTGATAGCCTATGTTTTATTCGGTTTAATTACAATCTTATAAAAACTTTATAAATTACTAGCTGTGCCCCGCGGTTTTACCCGCGTTTAACTTTATAAATTACTAGCTGTGCCACGCGTTAAACATTATCACCCTTATTTAAAAACGGAGTCTAAAGTTAAACTGTAGTTGATCCTTGGCTTAGTCGAAAACCATCCAATGAGATTGCTTGATCCATAGTACAACCGCAGTTTAACTTTATACTTCGTTTTTAAATAAGGGTTTATAAGTTATAAGCCTATGTGTTAATCCATGGTGTCAGCTAACTTCATACCAAATTTTATTAAAATCCCTGCAGCCGTTTAGAGTTGAACAAGTAACAAACATACACTCGCAAACTTCCGCCCTTATAATATTAGGTAGTATGATTAACTCGTCACCGTCATTATGATAGAATCCTACTACAGTGAAACAGTGAGACATTGAGGGACCTGCAAATTGGTTTCACTCATAGAGGTATTCCACTTACTCAGTGTCTCAGATATCTAGGTATAAATAAATATCTGTCTCATTCACAGCGGGTTCCATTTATAGAGGTCAGACCACAGGTTATTACAGTTATACATACATACATACATAGACTCACGCCTGTTTCCCAGAGGGGTAGGCAGAGACAACGGATTTCCATCTGTCACGATCTTTGCACACGTCTTTTGCCTCGATTACTGTCATTATATTCTTTATACATGCTCGACGGTTTTAGGTCCTTCTGACCTGCCCTTTCTTGAGAACGTCTCCGATTTGGTCAGAGAATGTTCGACGAGGTCTTCCTCTTCCGATTGTACTATTCACACAGGCCAGGTATACTTCTTTTGTCAATCTTCTTTCATTCATCCTTTCTAAATGGCCACTCTTACATCAGTATTTCGAATTCTGTCTCTAAAAGTCACACCACACACGTATTACAGTTATAGAGGTGCAGTTATCTCAATTATTCTACAAAGAATAGATTTCGGCACTTCATCACGTGTCTTCCCACTTTTATAAAACATATTTTTATGCATATAAAATTTCACTCAATGTTTCAGTTACAGAGATAACTATAATGTTAAATAGATAGAACGATACCCAGATATTTGCTTCGTCCCACTAACAAAGGTAATTCAGTGCCAAAGTGTTGGGACCCGAGCATGAGTTCCAGTTAAAGAGGTTTCTCACTTATCCAGGTCCCACTTAACCAAGTTTTTCTATCATCACACAAAGCTGACCGTATAGGGTCACCGCGACCCATGAGATGATCAATGAACACTAATATAACGCAAAAAACTTACAACGTCCAGTGTCCCCACGGTGAATTTGCGACAGATAACAGACATTACAAGCTGGCTCCGGTTGTTGTGCGAATTTAGGAAATCTCTTGCGTCCTGGAACATAACATAAACTTAGCTTAAGCATAAATTTTCCAGAAATCTATTGTAGGTATAATGTAATTTTATTATTTATTGTAAATAAAACTACAGTGTGATGCGGCATAAAATATCATCACCCCATCTAATGGGGGGCGTAAAAATCGTCCGAGGAAATACGAGAACGGGCAGCAGCCTTTTCTATGAACTATGACCATCAAATTGCGGTCGCCAACCCGTCTGCGAAGGGTGGCGATTATGGCTTATTTGTATTCTCGGCAATGTTTTTTGCTATATGCCGCCGGAGGGTAAAACAATGGAATGGGGTCTAATCGCTGCCGATTGTTAAAAAGCGTTGCGTTCCGGGAGAAGATCCCACATCAAAAATTCCCAGTGATCGCACTTCCAAGACGGGTTCGGGGTGTTTATGGTGTGTGACTCCTCGCAGTATAGACGAGAATCTAAGAGTAACTACGGTATTCCCTCAGCTTGTGTCCCTCTGCAAATCTTAACCCTTTATAGGCCAGTAGGTATGTTTCAGATTTATTGGTTTTGAACTCTAAAGGTAATAGAGTTAAAATATGGTGGAAACTGTATACCCACCGCCCGGGACTGGGTTAAAAGCTCTAATGCAGAGGGTGATAGGAATCAAAGCCTTCAGCACCCCAAACAACGCTAAATGGAAGGAGTTATGTGGAAGGTAGGAATCAGTAAGCGTCGACTAAGAGACTCCTAGAAGACTGTTACTCTAAAGGTGCAAAATTGGGGCAACACCCCACTCGGCTTAGATGGCACGTTCGGAAAGCGTAGACATCAAAGAACTGCCACTTCTCCGAAAAATAAAACGACAATCTGATCCATCAATATTCCTGTAACACCTTTTATGTATACTCATATTCAGTAAATAAATTATTTGAATTTGAATGTCCAGCATGCGCGACCAATACCTATCTATTACCACCCCATTTCATCCCGTGGGGCGAAAAGTCGTCCCAAGGAAATATCTACCATAAAGCAGGCAGCAGCGTCTCAGTTCTATGATCTTCAAACTGCAATCGCCAATTGTCTGCTGTCTGCGATTATGGCAATATCCCTCCCAAGATCCTTGCAGGGAGTTTTTATGATGCAGTGGGTTCTTTTGAATGAGATGACGATTTTGACACCGGTTTAATAATGTGTAAGAGAAAAGAAAATATAACTTACGCGGAAAAAGTTGGCCCACTGTCTCTCCCGGAATATATTGACCGTCTCATCAGCATAAAGCTTTGCTGGGAACCATTTTGATGCAGACATGACCCGCAGGGTCTGGTCCTGGCGCGGCACCAGCCATCGAATCAGAGTCTCCATGATGCTGTATTGGGTAGGGAGGTGACCGCAGCCCGCCATGTACACAGCTAACTTGGTGCTAGAGAAGGACAAAAGAATGTTACAAAGACATTAATGGATACTAAAATGTATTTTAATGGGATTTTTTTTAATAATATCCTTGTACATTACACACGGCCCTTAATCCCAAACTAAGCAGAGCTTGTAGTATGGAAAGCCAATAACATACTACTTTTCTTTCGTAAATACATACTTAGATTACAATAGCATTTTAAAGTAACTAGTTTAATATTAAAATATAAGAATCTAGCTAAAATTCATACCTAAGTCAATGAACAGGCAAATATGTACATAATCCAAATTACGATTTTTCTATGTTAAATTCTATCTAAGACTTCATTACTTTGTTCCACTGTGAAAATAACTTCCCTATTCTTAAGGATCAGTATATACAGAGGTAATAAAATAAGACAAAACTGAACATGCATAAATAAATAATAAATAAATAAAAAAGGTTTTTATTCACGTAGACTTTAATAAAGCGCTTTTAAATAGTCAGAACATGTTTGTAGTAATTAGTAATACAGTTATTATTTCTAGTTACATAACTTACATATTACAGATTTTTTAGGTAGGTACACGGAATGTTAAAACATTTATACAATTTATTTTATAATGGTAGTGAGATTTAGCTAGCTTGTATTAAGTTATTGTCAAGCTTGTACCTAACATGTAATAATAAAAATATCATCCAAAGTGTTCTTCTTAAAAGTATTTGAGAGCCAGGGAATGTGTCATGACATTTAGGCACCAAAAAACCCTTAAGGCATTGCATTGATAAACAAAATTAAGCAGACTGTGGGTCGGCGACGATGCCCCTGGTATTGCAACCGTTCATAGGCTACGGTGACCACTTACCATCAGGTGCCAACTAAGTTGTATAAAAAGACTGATGGTCAGTGAACAACAGTTCTAGACTGCATACTTTTTTACTCTTAGCAAGGTTTATACAAATTTTATAAACTCCTATAAAAATGGTTAAGTAAGTATGTATAACTATTATCATCTGTCCGAGGACAAATTCTGAGGACTTCAAATTTTGAGTTTTCTTATCTTTACCTTGCAAAATATAAAAACAGGTTTTATTGTTTTTACTTTTTATAAAAGTTTAATTATGTCATAATGTCCTCCTAGCCGATTTTCGGCCACGGCGGCCAGTCTCAATAGAGAATAGCCATTTGCGTGAAAGCCTAGACCAACGAGGCAATTATGTAAAGCTAAGACAAAGACATGAAAATGAAATACTTAAATATCAATTACAAAAGCTGAATAAGAAAAGAAAAAGTGAATCTATAAGAAGTGTATCTCAAATGCCTAAATGAATCTTTTACATTTAAAGAAACAATACTCACAAATATGATCCAAATTTGGTCCTCATAGCAAATCTGGTCTCACGGCTGGATTCAGAACAGTAGATATTAAAACAGTGTAGGATCTCAAATCTTTGAGTTACATCTGGTTGGTTATGTGTTGCTAGATCTAGGAGGCATTCTGCTGTGTATTCTACTAGCATGTTAGGTAGAGAGGCATCTTTTGCCTTTATTTCCTGAAATGGAAGATTTCTTCAATATAATAGTAATATCTTAGAATATAATTTACACACAGCCATCTGATCCCAAACTAAGCAGAACCAGTACTATGGAAATCAGATAACTGATATACTACATATACTACTTTACTTTTTTAAATACATACCTATATAGATAATTACACCCAGACTCAGGACAAACAGACATGTTCATGGACACATATATCTGTCCTGGATGGGAATCGAACCCACAACCTCCGGTGTGATAAACAAGCATTTGCCAACCACGCCAACTGCCACTTCCATGGTCTCACCTCAAGAGAGAAAGGAATAGGTAATTTGCTCCATAAGGGGCTCCTAGGTAAGTAACTACCATGCAGAATATGCTGCACTCAAGACACTTGGTCAAGAGGAAGTTCAGTTAGTTAAGTTTTCATAATAAAGTTATATAATAATAATAATATAATATCCTGTGAGATTATTCACACATGGCCATCTGATCTCACACTAAGCAGAGCTTGTACTATGTAAACCAGATAACTGATATACAACACACTACTTTTATTTTGTAAATACATACTTATATAGATAATTACACCCAAACTTATATCAAACAGACATGTTCATGCACACAAATATCTGTTCTGGGTGGGCATTAAACCCATGACTTGCAGCAAGTAAAGCAAGTACTAACTGCTTAATCACCGTAGCCTAGTTGGTAGTGCTCCTGCCTACGAAGCAGGTGGTCCTGGGTTCGAATCCCGGTAAGTGCAAATATTTGTGTGTTGAGCATGAATATTTGTTACTGAGTCATGGATGTTTTCTATGTATATAAGTATTTATCTATCTATATAAGTATGTATATCGTCGCCTGGTACCCATAGTACAAGGTTTGCTTAGTTTGGGGCTAGGATGATCTGTGTGACATTGTCCCTAGTTTGGGATCAGATCTTGTGATGGTGGCTGGAAACCGCTGGGTGTGGATAGCTCAAGGTGTTTACCTGACATGACAAGTTTGATCATAATTTTGTACTTATTTGATAATTTACTATAATATAGTAAATTATCAAATAAGTACATCCAACTAAAAATTTGTATGCAAAACTGTGAAACTAAAAAAAATAAAATTATTATTTTAATCGTTCTTCTTTCTTATCGTATGGGCAGTGGTTACCCTAGTGTCAGAGTTGTTCAAGCTGCCCAGTAGGCCTCTGACATGGCTTAACTGTTGCCAACAACAACAACCGGGACCGAACGCTTAACGTGCCCTCCGAAGCAAGGAGATGGTCAGAAATTAAACCACTTTGGCGGTCACCCATCTATGGACTGACCGTGTATTGTGTTTGACAGTGTATTATGTGTCAGACGACAAATTCTTTGGTGCCGTCTTTTTTGTTATAAAAAATAGAACTAAAAAGTTCGAAGCATCACTTACCCTTATGAACTTGAACAATAACTTTAAAAAAGACCACCAGTGTATGCTATGTCTAATCAGATGTTTCCGAATTGCATCAAGCCAGTATTGTAGCAGGGTCAACAACTCTTTGCCAAGTACACCCCACGTCTTGGACGCCGGCAAACATAGCATTCGCTCAAATATTACACATGCGATCCCATTTTCGTTACATTTGTTGAAATACTAAAATATAAAAAAAATAAGTTATTTTCTGTTAATACTAAATATAATACGGCATATAGACTAGTTGGCATTGCGTAAGTAGGAAATTAAAAAAATATGGAAATACAATACTACTACGTTACTATATAGGTACAAGTAAAAAGAAAACTTACTTCAATTTCAAGAGACTGGATTTTCTTCAATGCAAGGACAGAAGTCAAATTTAACTGTATTCTTGACTTTTTACAGTTTTCGGCCGCATCTTGCGTAATTTCGACATATTCGCTTAGACTATTAGCCTTCTTTAACAGTTTTCCAATGTCCATTTTAGTAAAGACGCGATTAAAATTCCTAACTAAAAAATTTGCCGCGCCCGCGAAACAATTGAAGTCATTTTTTCAGTTTTCTATCGATATCATTAGTTGTCATTACGTTGGCATCTTGTCGAGTTTCCGTTGTACAGAATTGTTGTTCAATAACCAAAAATACCCCGAAATCCAATGGTAAATATATTCTGTTTGGACTGAGCTTTTTGATAAAGTTGTGAAATAATGAAATTTATTTAGCAACTAGATATAGCTAAGGAGCTCGCTGAAGTAAAATCACAGGTCAGGGACCAGGATATAGTGTAGCCAATGTGGTCCTCACCGACGATGATCCTACCCTAGCTTACTTACAGCTTTCTCCACCTAGGTAGACCACACCTGGAGAAGAAACTCACATAAAAATTTCTTTCATTCATTCATTATTCATAACATTCCTTTTCTTATTAAAAGTAACGTTACACATATAAATATTTTAATCTTAAAAATGTAACTTTCATTTTATCTCTTATAACCTATAGTTGCTATTCGAAATTGCTATGCCTTAGAAATTATGTTATGACACATAATAGAGGCCTGCGTCAATAGTGTTAGGTTGTGGCATTGCTAATATTTTGTTCTCGGAATACCTACACTGTCTTTATTTTTTATCGAATGTATAAAATCACTTTTCTTTGTTAATACACTCAATACGGCTTTGTGAATTCTTGTTGGTATAGTAATGGGCTTAAATTAAGTATCCTGTATTTCTCAGATAAATGAATGTATTCTTTATGAGAAATAAATGTCTTAAACCATAAAATATCAAGCTTGCTTTTTCGGGTTCCGTACCCAAAGGGTAAAACGGGACCCTGTTACTAAGACTTCGCTGTCTGTCTGTCCGTCTGTCACCATGCTGTATCTCATGAACCGTGATAGTAAGACAGTTCAAGTTTTCACAGATGATGTATTTCTGTGCCTGCAATAACAACAAATACAAAAAGAAATATTTAAGGGGGCTCCCATACAGCAAACGTGATTTTTTTTCTAGTATTTATAGATAATGGTACGGAACCCTTCGTGCGCGAGTTTGACTTGCACTTGGCCGGTTTTTTCGTTATCTTTTGCCTTCTAAATAGATTTTTTATAATTTGCTTACTTTTAAGTTATGATTGTGGCAATTGTCATCTAGTGTATGAAATCATAGTGAGGTGATTATAAAATTCAGAATAATCAAATGATGGTTTTTAGTATTCTTTTGAATTTTTATTAATGCTTACAGTGATATTCTTATGTACAGACGCCAGCACATCAAGCTACCCCAATGTGTCAAATTTCCCGAATTGAAAGTGAACCTTATGCTTATGTGATAAAGTTGAAAATCTATAAAAGAAATTTGACAAAATGTGGTAGCTGGATGTGCCTACATAAAGACAAAAAATTAGTGTAGTACTTAGAAGGCATAAATCTGAAACTGTTTCCTTTCTTTCAACTGTTTCCAATCCTTTTCATAGAGAGAATTATAATTACAATATGGGTATGAAAAATTTCTGCGGCTACGAGGTTTTTTCATGAATAATATAAATAATATAATATAATATAAATAAATAATAATGCAGTTTGACAAAAATGCCATGTGTACTTTTTTAATAATAAATCAAATCAAAAAAGACTTTTTTAAATTCTTTGCTATAAAGCAAATTTTACTAATCTGAACTTGTAAAGCGTTATTCTATCTATATACAACGTGTAAAAGAAAGAGTGAACGTAACTTAAGGGGCATATACGGTCTCCTTAAGCCTACCTATACACAAAATCTCATACCAAAATATCATAATTTTAATCTTGATCGTAAAATAATACACCATTCAATATATCGACAAGTATTTTTATCGATATAACGAACATCCGTACTAACACAGCACAGCTGATTCTGATTTACGCTAGAAATTGTTTGACATGCCTCTGTGTTTCTATGCACGCCTGGTAGTTTGATTCCGATTACACTCACTACACACATTTTGTTTTAATTTCAAGTTATGTTTTTATTTATAGCACTGCTGAATAGCTATTGGATACTTTACGTCTTATAGGTACGTGATACACAAACACATTACGAGAATCTTTTTATAGTTTTAACTTCTAGTTAAATTTGTTTACAGTACTGATGGTAGATTTTCATTATTTCACGTTCACGAAAATCTGCACCGACGCCGAAAGCTTAATTCTAAGACTTGCCAACTAACACGAGTCTCTCTCATGTACAACATATTCATAGAATCTAAAGCTTTCATGTTTCTTAGTTATAAAGAGGCGTGGCCTCCATCGCGACACTGTACCCCGTTCCTCGTAGTTGGACAGCCTTAAATTCTGTGACCTATGAAACCTCATCATCACGAAGTGCACGTCTGAGGCTATTCTTTCACAGAGGAATGCACGAAATTTTCAAAATTATTACGATCACTAAACGACATAGTTAAGGATTTCGCGGAACACTTTCCTCATTACTAAACGACATTTTAGACGATTTAGTAACTAATTACGACCTAAATAGACAGCAGTTAACGAACAACTGATGATTTTAATATTTTTAAATAAGTGAAAAATGCACAATATTTGCTGAATTTGGCGGCTTTCTTTGAAAGCGGCCCCTTTGGCGGCGTCTTTGAGTCCACCCAAACGCGCCGCCAGCGTAACGACGGTGCGCGCGGCTCGCTTTGATGAATATTAAAAGATATTAAACTTAAACTTTTTTAAATGTAAAAGTATTGTGTTAGAATGGCTTCTTAAGCAATCTTATCAAAAGACAGAAAGTCTTCTGGAGGTTTTGGAATAACCTGTTCTGATCTAAAAAAAAAAAAAAAAAACAAACACACACTCATACACACACACACACACACACGCGCACAAACAAACTTTATACTTTATGATGCACATTACCATTTTCATTGATATTTGCATGTTTTTATGTTTATTTTCCTTTTTATCACCTTATTGTTAAAAATTTAACTTTTTGTTATTATTGTGTACATTTCAGGCTGTATTTGTAAATCGGTCCGAGTGGAAAACTGGTGACCTGTATCACAGGTTATTTTTATACCTACTTCAGGCACCAGCGATCCTCAACCTACCTTGTAAAACTAGCTTTAGAATAAAATGACATTTGTAACTTGTGGTTGATGGTGAGAAATAAATTCATTTTTATTATTATTTATTATTATTATTATATTTAACTGTTTATTATTTGCCTACATCAATCCTTTGATTTCGCCGCCGTATTAGAGACGGAATTCGAAATGCCCCCTAATGTTTATATGAGCCTAGTACATTATTCATATTTTTTCTAACTAATCAGTAGTCGTACCGCGTGTGTGTGTTATCTGGTTAGTTTGTATGGTTAATAATTAAATTATTCGTTTCCGGCCAGTTTAAGTGTGTGCGCAAACACAGGGGCACTTTCTATTCCATCACTCTCATGATCCGATGGGACGACTAGCGATACGACCGGAAAGAGGTCAGGCACAGGACCGACGGCTTTACGTGCTCTCCGAGGCACGGGGGTGTAATACCGCCAACTCCCAGACTTCGGGCTGATACTGAAAATTTCTTTTGACGGAAAATCCCATAATCACATTTTGGCCCGACCCGGTATTTGAACCCAGGACTTCATTATCTGCAATTGAACACGCTACCGCTAGACCAATGAGTTATACTCGAACACACTCAAATGGTGCGGCGCACGGTGGCGGCGTCTTTGAGTCTCTCAAAGGCGCCGCCACGCGTGCGGCTCGCTTTGATGAATATTAAAAGATATTTAACCGTTTATTATTTACCTCCATCAACTCTTTGTATTCGCCGCCGTATTAGAGTTCCTTGCGACAAAATCAGGACGGAATTCGAAATGTCCCCTAATGTTCATATGAGCCTAGTACATTATTCATATTTTTTCTTAATTTATCAGTAGTCGTACCGCGTGTCTGTTATCTGGTTAGTTTGTATGGTTAATAATTAAGTACCTATTTGTTTCCGGCCAGATTAAATTCACATACTGAAAGAAAAATTTAATATTCTTACTATTTAAGACACAAATTAAATATCTACAGTTACATTAGTCAATTAAATTATTTATTTCTCCTAGATCTCCTAGATCCAGCATCTTGCGGAATATCAATTAAAATTAAATTAAAAATTAAGTGATCTTTCTTAGATATTAAATTTGTATGAATGATTAAAATGTCGTTACAGGGAACCTTTAAAAATTAAAGCAAAAATAAACTTCGAATTCAGTTAAACATTTGATTGAATCTTAAGATAATCACATGTAATAAATTATGTGACTGTACAGAATCACACTTTTTACCCTACTAGTACTACTAGTACCCAAAGAGTTCGCGGTAAGGTTCATTACCCTTCCAGCTGAGTTTTGCTAGTGTTGTTCGTAATGTGGGTAATCTTACTTCTTGGGTAGTCGATAGAAAAATAAATTACTAGTTGAATAAAAAATGATTATTTCTGTTTGAAGTTTCGTCCATAGGTAGCCGTCCTGATACCCTACAACACCCTTAAGTTACGTTCACACTTTCTGTTACACGTTGTATATGTGATATGGGTGTGCGCTAAGCAAGGATTTTGGATTTTCCATACCCTCAGGGGGTGAAAGGGGTTTCAAAGTTTACATGGAATAACGTGTTTTCTTACTTCTTATCTTTATTGGTCTGATCAACTTCAATATAGTTTTTAAGAAACTTCATGAAATATAAAAAACAAATATACGTATTATGTTTTGTTTCAAACAAAAGAGGGAAGTTCAAAACCATAGGGCACACAGAATAGGTTCAGTTTGACCTCTCCGATATATGATTTCGACTAGCACTAGGAAGAACTCACCGCCAAAAGCTAGTCTTATACAAACGCATCCCAGTCGATACAGCCCGGAAAAATATACGCATATTAATGTACGCATATTTTGCTGGGCGCGAATCGACTGAAACACATTTAAATCAGTGGTAGAGAGCCCACTAAATTTGTTTCATACATACTTTATTGCTGACTACAATGACAGATTGGCACATTTTAAAATGCTAACCTTAAAGGAAAGACGCGAAATCTTTAACCTACTATATCTCTACAAAATCATTAATTTCAGAATGCTTCAAAGCTCTGTACTCTGTACTATATTATGTTTTTGACATTATCCTTAGATTCATCATATAACAGTCCCATTAGGCGTTTTGCACGGCTATATTATAATGAAAGATTAACAACTATTGCATCTGTAGACATTTTTACAAAAATATTATACAGTCTACTAATTTAATACTCTGTAGTTGTTATTTTGATTTCTAAGCAGAATTTATATGCACTGGAAGTCTTTAAACGAAATTATTTATGCATACCTCTTATTTGTATGATTACTACACATAACATAAGAAAATCACTTTACCCATATGGGATCTCTTTTCTTTAGTTTGATTTGTCCATAGCCAAAGGTTGATAGGTGTAACAACTGACAGTGGTGGCATTTAACAAGCGTAATAATATTATAATTATTGACTGTATTTAATACTCCATAAATAATCTTTTATGGTAGACTATTCGCACTATTCGGATATTAATCGCACTGCTCGATCAATAAACGATTCATCAAACATACTTGAAGGGTGAGAAAACTTTCGAAAAAGAAGGGAAGTGGTTGAGCGGGTGCTTTTTTTATTCCTCACGGGACTAAGCACTCCCGTTGATAGGAGGGAGAATTAGAGTCATGAAGAAAACAGTCGAGGAATTATAGAATATATATTGTATTAAACATAATTTATGTACTAAAATACATGTCACTTATAAGGTTATCATTTGAATGTTTATCTTAGTAGGATTTTTAATCAAAGAATTAAAAAGTCTGGTATATAATTTTTGATCATCATTAACTGTCTTATGTAACGGCACATATATACTATAATCTCAAAATACATAAAGAGATCCTTTTTTTGTCATTGTAATTATTTAGCATTATAATAAACACAAACATATTGCGGCGAACGGTGGGTCAGGGGATTGGAAATGAAACTAGTATTTGCTCAGGAACTTTTATTGGCGTCGACAGTAACTGTTGATTCTCCTCTAAGATAACAGAACAACATAATCAGAGTCCCGGTGACTAGCTTTCATTTAGAGTCCACACGTAGCGCACTTCAGAACGTACAGTACAGTTCCCGTGATGACTACTGCCTAAGTTAATGTCCTGACATACACGGCACACTTCACACGGTCTTGCGAACACTTGGCACTGTTTACTATCACTGATCACTTGCACTTGTTCAGTTTTCCACTTAAATTACTTCCTCTTAATTCGCCTTCGATTTCACTGTTGTTCTGCTTTAAAATTCCGCTTATATACCCCCAAATTGTTTCAATTTTAAAACTTTTCGTCAGTCATATTAAAAAGAAAATTATTTTTCTTTCTATGAATATCGCCTATATGACAGATTAGTCGTAATGCTTCTGTCCTTGTCTTCATCTATCTCTTTCTTTTCATTTATAAAACTCACTCTGTCTCTTTCTAATTATTCTGGAAACATCTAATGTTCATTTTTACATTAAGAATTTTCTATGTCCTATCTGCTATCCTTTTTCTTTTGGTCTGGTATAACATGCTAGCGCTGTTCCAAAAGCTACCAAAACCCTGAGTGGTACTAAGGTTCGATGCCTCAACGTGACATTTTTTGTCATTGTTATTATTTAGCATTATAATAAACACGAACGTATTATACAATCAATGGAAAATCTAAATCGTATATAAATACTCTATCTTTATCGGTTGTTCTTTCTCAGAATATAATCCCGTACCTGAAAAATGAAGTGACATGATACACATAAGTAAAACCTTAATAAAACAACAGACAGACAACTCCAAAGATATAAAAATCATAAGCTATTGCACTTATATCGGTGATTTGAAAATTTTATTAAGTAGTCTTTAAGTTCGCTGGAAATTGGGAAATTGGAGTCTTGCAACCTTCACTCGCCATAGACACAAAAAATATGACTCAAATCTTAACGCTGACATAATTTTACTATTAATATACTGCTATAATTATTGAAATATTCTCAAAACTTATTGAGATTATTACTATAATCAAATGAAATTTTTGAATAAATGTTTACTATTGACGGTAATAATTTTAACACATAGACAATCACGTTCTCTGGCTTATCATTAGGTTGGCAACAGTGACGCTTGAAGTTGTCGTGATGGTGTTTCGCGTGAAGGATTTTCGATTGTCTGAATTGTCTCTGTCTATCTGCTGGGATTCAACCAGCGTCCAGCGGCTTGATAAGATTTAATCGCTGGAACTTGTTAAAATGATAAATCGGTGCAGATAACGCTGTGTATAAAATGTTGAATCATTTTACGGAGTGTACATTGTTTGCGTTATTACTATATTACCGCACATTCAATTCAGTGTTATGATCGCGTCATAGCGCACGTCTCGCAACAAAAAACCAGTCGATATTATGCGGCCCGAACGCGACACCTACATAAGGATACAATTATGATGCCTATGGTGTACACAGTGTACGGTTTTGCCATATTTTTTATGGTCGCATGGGTGTGTCTGTGGTTAATTCACATAATGGCTTATTCTTACTCCAAGTGGAAATTGCACCGGACGGTGGACCGGTCGCCGCCTGAGCAACCGTACCCCGGCGTCTCGATCCTGAAGCCGCTCACAGGGATCGACCCCAACCTGTTCTCTAACCTGGAGACTTTCTTCACTCTGGATTACCCCATGTACGAGCTGCTGTTCTGCGTGGAGAACGAGCATGACCCGGCGGTGATGCTGGTAAACAGTCTTATCAGCAAACACCCGCACGTTGAAGCGCGCCTGTTCACAGGCGGTTTGCGCGTCGGCGTCAACCCCAAGATTAATAATATGCAACCGGCGTACCTGGCCGCCAAGCACCCTCTGGTGCTGGTGAGTGACGCGGGCATGCGCATGCGTGACGACTCGCTGCTCGACATGGTGCAGCATATGCGTGACGACGTCGCCATCGTGCACCAGATGCCCTTCACGTGCGACGCCGAAGGTTTCGCCGCGGTATACGAGAAGGTGTTCTTCGGAACGGCGCAGGCGCGCATGTACATGGGTGCTGATCTGCTGGGCATCAACTGTCATGTGGGAATGTCCTCGCTCGTTCGCCGGGCGGCGCTGGACGAGGCCGGCGGGCTGCGTGCCTTCGCCGACTACCTGGCGGAGGACTATTTTATGGCCAAGGAGCTGCTGTCCCGCGGCTGGCGGTTGCGCGTGGCGTCGCTGCCCGCGCTACAGAACGCCGGCACGCGCTCAGTGTGCGCGCTGCAAGCGCGGCTGCGGCGCTGGGCGCGGCTGCGGATCGCCATGATCCCGGTCACGGCTATGCTGGAGCCGCTGAGCGAGTGCCTGCCGCTGGGTGCGGGCGCAGCGTGGGCGTCGTCGCGTCTGTTCGGCGCGGAGCCGCTGGCGTTCTTCCTGGTGCATGTGTTGGCGTGGTTCCTCTCGGACTGGTTGATGCTGCGCGCGGTGCAGAACGGCTCGCCGCCGTTCACCAAGGTGCAGTTCCTAGTGGCGTGGGTGTGGAGCGAGTTGTGTGCGCCGTTGCTGCTGGCGACGGCGTTCCTCAGGCCCGAAATTTCGTGGCGGACGCGCAGCTACCGGCTGGACTGGGGCGGTCGCGCGCATGAACTTAATCCAAAGCTCAAATTCTGAGCGTAATCCCTCCCAGACATTTCTCACTTGAAAGCTTTAATTTGGTGAATGTTTATTTTACCAGCGTACAATATGAATCTGTTTGTGAAAGTGACTGAATTTGGAATGAGTGTTTATAGTGAATAGTGTTAAGTTTTTATTTTAATTGCTATAATGTTAGTTTTGAAGGAACAGTGGTTGATTGTTACTTTGTTTTAGAAGTTTTGTACAATTATTAGATTAAAGTTATGTGTCACATAATATTATTTATTTTTGGTTATTTATTTTTACTGCAGCTGATTGTCATAATATAATTCTTAGTATTTTGGTCATGACAAACACCTAGGTGTAGCCAATGTAGGATGGTGACTCATAACTTATCAGTTGTCGACCTTTGTCAATTATTCACTGATATTTTCATCATTATAATGTATGACAGATTTAAAATTTATTGTAATATTTATTTTATATTAATTGATATTATTGCTTGAATGCTGTCATTGTAATACAATTCTCCAGTTCCGATGTACCTTCTGTAAAATATTTTAAATGTAAGGTGAGGTCTAGTTTGTGTAGATATCAAACTAAACTACATAACAATACTATATGTACCTATTTGTATACTACATGTAAATCCCATAATGAAACATCTGTTGTAATAAACTAATGCTAAAAAAGAAAACAAGAAGTACAGGGTTATACTCTAAAGAATACATTGTGATCAACATATATGTTATCTTTCATTTTTGAAATACCTCATTAACACGTAATAATAATTTTGTTACTGAAATATCCAATGTAAACATATTTATATATGTAGTGGTTTTCCACCAATGGACAACCATTGCTGGTCAACCGGTCTTGGTTAATGATGCTAACTCCTAAACCAGAGGATTTTGTATAATGAGCATGATTAGTTGTCCTATATTTGGGTGTGTCCTATGTTTGTATTTAGAAATATTATATATGTATGGTTATCAGTTGTTTGGTTACCGTAGTACAGGCTCTGCCTAGTCTGTGATCAGTTGTCCGTTTCTCAAGTTCAGTCACATTATGCTGCTCATAGTAGATAGAGAGACATTGTAGCCGTAGTAGATGTTTCATAAGGGTAAATTCTGTTCCCATCGGATGAGATAGGGTTGTGATATTATTGTATGTCAGCCAAAAAGCCTGTTCAGCAATTGGTCCTAGTTAAATTTCTTGCATGGTACCCAAAACTAATAATAAATATCTAGGGACAAATAACACACTGCCATAGAATCCTAACTAGGCAGAGCTTGTACTATGATGACCAGAGAACTGATAAATATACTCATATTATGTATTATAGATAAATTACACCGAGACACCAAACAAATTATCATGCTCAGAATGCAAAGATTTGTTCTGGGTAGGGTTTGAATCCACAACCTCTGTCTTAGACGTCAGGTATTTTCCCTGAATTCGATAAGTTGCACACAATACAGGGTGTTTGGCGCATTTCGGACTGACACAATTTTTTCAGGGATTTGGGAGTTCATTAGCTAGGTTCTACCCATACACCCTTTGTTCCAAATGTCATGGTTGGTTACATATGATTTTTTTATTTAAATGAAAAAAAATGCCCAAAATGTTTCGTTTAATTCGAAATAACTTTTTTGTTTGTGGGTGTAGTGGCACAAAACAAATTTTGTGGCATTCTCCAAAGTCTTAAAATCTAAAAACATCTTGGGTGTACTGGCACAAAATTTGTTTTGAATTAAAGGAAACATTTTCGGCATTTTTTTTCATTTAAATAAAAAAAATCATATGTAACCAACCATGACATTTGGAACAAAGGGTGTATGGGTAGAACCTAGCTAATGACGTCCCAAATCCCTGAAAAAATTGTGCTGGTCCATCAACACCCTGTATATCTTAGGTATCTTACTTTTTATCCATCTTGAAGTTTATCTGTGAGTGCATTTAATTTTGCCAAGGAGTTACATAGTTTAGGTCTTTCCTCTATTTCCTCCATGGTAAATTTGCACATAGTAATTTTGGGCACAAAATTAAAAATCAGATATAAAAATCTCAATGTTTATCCATGAAATTAAGATGATAAATGGTGATGATGTAGAACATTACTTTGTAGAAATTTAAAAATCGTTTTATTTATACAAATTGCTCTAACAGGTTGGCTTCTCTTTATGGGAGAGTAGTGTCTAATTTAATTGGTAGATTGGTCCCACATAAATGAATAATAAATATCTGGGCATTTATCAAACAGCGACATCTAGACAAACTGTCTAGGTAGGTAGGGTACTAGAGAATTTGTGATCACCGTATTAAGATTACGAATAACATAAAAAGAGCCTTGGAGATACTCTATATTTGGCGCAGATGAACTATCGTTGTGCTATAAAAGTTTTCATTATGTGAATCGGACTTCTTCCAACTATTATTAGATATAATGAATAAATATCAGGGAACACCTGAAAGCTCTCATTAGTACCTTTGGAGTTTGATAGTGGGCGGTGTAACAGCGCCGTTTACGACCTCTCCCAGTGATACGTAAAGGCGTCGTTTCCTAATCTCTTTCAGGTCGTGTTGGTTCGGCTCTTCTGGCGGATTGGGGGGAGGGGGGGCAACCGCCTAATTTGCCGGTCATCGTGATCGTGATATACGTTCAAATAGATGAAGGTAAAAAATTACTGAATCATTCGTTCAATCGGCTTCCATGAGCACTTGTGACGTCATAAATAGTACGGAATCGATTTTCAACGTTGAAGCCGATTGTACAGACGCCAGCATATCAAGCTACCCCAATCTGTCAAATTTCCCCAATTGAAAGTGAACCTTATGGTTATGTGATAAAGTTGAAAACCTATAAAAGAAATTTGACAGATTGGGGCAACTGGATGTGCTGGCGTCTGTAGGTACCATTGATTAAGTAATTTATAACCTTAATCTATTTGTATCATGATGACCGGCGAATTAGGCGGTAGCCCCCGATCATAAGAGCTAAACTCCCACAGTTTAGAGAGTGCACCCGTGTTTGCGCACACTTATGTACAGACGCCAGCACATCAACCCAATCTGTCAAATTTCCCCAATTGAAAGTGAACCTTATGCTTATGTGATAAAGTTGAAAATCTTAAAAGCAATTTGACAGATTGGGGTAGCTGGATGTGCTGGCGTCTGTACTATAATCTTGTAAAGGTAGTTAGCCTCCCTTGAGACAGTAGTAGTCCCTCTTTCTTACCCACCACTGCAACTCCTGTAAGCCAAGATCAATAGTGGCACACAATGAAATGCCACAGCGGTGAGGCTCAGGCATGTCCCGAGGAATCACTATGGTTCCCCATTGACCTATATGTATTCTACTATAAGTCTAATGTGGTTCCCAACGAATTTAATCAGATAAACCGGCCAAGTGCGAGTCGGACTCGCCCATGAAGGGTTCCGTAGCAGCAAGTATTTCAGTTGATTAAATGAAAGTTAAATTGGGTTTACGATTTATGACGTATTAAAAAAAACTACTTACTAGATCTCGTTCAAACCAATTTTCGTTGTTAGTTTACATGGTAATGTATATCATATATTTTTTTTAGTTTTATCATATTCTTATTTTAGAAGTTACAGGGGGGACACTCATTTTATCACTTTGGAAGTGTCTCTCGCGCAAACTATTCAGTTTAGAAAAAAATCATATTAGAAACCTTAATATCATTTTTGAAGACCTATCCCCACATGTATAGGTAGGTACGATGAATTTTTTTTTTTGTGTTTCAGTTCCATGTATCGAAAACCCCCAAAATTATTGTTCTTTTTCTATTTTTGTGTGAAAATCTTAATGCGGTTCACAGTATACATCTACGTACCAAATTTCAACAGTACCTACAGCTCGTATAGTTCCGGAAAAAAGTGGCTGTGTCATACGGACGGACAGACATGAAGAATTTATAGGTAAGGGTTCCGTTTTTTGCCATTTGGCTACGGAACCCTAAAAATCTATAGAATCTTAGAGTATCTAAAGAACTAAATGTTGTTAAAAGGGCATCTTTACACTTTACAGCAGCAAATGTTAATTTAACACAGTACAGTCGCTGGCACATTGGTCGATACATAGACCTTGACAACAACTTTATTACGTGGGTACTAAGGGTTGTATTCGTAGTGCAAGTGCCTCCAATGAAGGGATCTAATGTAGGTACTTATGCAGTTGATTAACTTGGCAACCTTGAAAAAGCTAGTCTATTTTTTATCTTGAAGCCCGACAACGCACTTGCGATCCCTCTGGAGTTACAAGTGTCCATGGGCGGTGGTGCTCACTGACCATCAGGTGACCCGCTAGCCATCATCATCATCATTATATCACCCGAAAGACGTCCACCTCCTCCAAAGAACTCCACAATTATTGCGCTATCCGCATCCAGTGACTTGCTATATTAGCATGTCACTGGATTACATTTATTCAGTATATACCTAAATGTGCTGAGATGGGACCAATTCGGACTCGCACAGATAACCATTAAGACTTCTGAATGTGTACCTACTTATATATTTATATTATCTGTGCTTGTTTACTGAATAAATGTATTTTCTTCTTCTTCTTAAAACAACTTGCCCATTTACTTGTTGATATGACTTATTATCACTTAATTATGCTACCACACAAAATATAATTAGATTATTTATACCTATAATTTATTTGTAATGTAAATCAGTCATAAGCAAGTAATTACACTTATTACTTAACAATTAAAGTATAACGTCGTTAACCGACTTCAAAAACAATGAGGTTAACAATTGTGTGCCTATTTTTTTTTTGTAAAATTGTGAATCAATTTAATGGTTAGGTACTGAATGGTTTTGAAATGGTCACATACCTACACCACTAATTCAAATCGATTTATACAATAATAAGCATAGTTCTTTTTAATAACAATAAATATATGTGATAAGACATACGGCACGGACGGACTAATATTTATTTTTTTGTTACTTTTATATTGTTTCTTCTGTTTATGTACCTACTGCATTGTGAGCTTGACAAGTAAGTACAAGTGTATGAAAATACCCAAGTGCTGAATAAATTTCATTATTTCATTTATTTCTCCCAAAAAGGTAGGTACAAATAAAAGTACACATACCATGTAAGATTAGAAATAACATTATTTTTAAAAACAGTTATTATATTACAGGTTCATAATATTAGGTGCTTAATAACAGTTTTCTTTTAACCCAGATATTACGAGCATTATAACATCATTTCTCAGTAGTATGTTGTTCCTTATAAAGTGCTGTAGAAACAAGCGCATTACCTGTGACCACACATACTCATATTGATATCGCCATATGTTACATAACGCCGATATTACGAGCAATATAATCATTTCTAACGAGTCTGTTGCTCCTTATAAAGTTCTGAAGAAACAAGCGGGTTACGAGCGACCACACATACTCATATTGATCTCGCCATATGTTACATGACCCAGATATTACGAGCATTGTAACGCCATTTCTAACTAGTATGTTGTTCCTTATAAAGTGCTGTAAAAGCAAGCGGGTTACGAGCGACCTCACATACTCATATTGATCTCGGTATATGTTACATAACCCAGATATTACGAACATTATAAAGTCATTTCTCACTAGTCCGTTGTTCCTTTTTAAAGTGTTGTAGTAACAAGCTGGTTACGACTTACGACCGACCAAGCATACTCATATTGATCTCGCTATTTGTTACATAACCCAGATATTATGAGCATTATAATCATTTCTCACTAGTCTGTTGTTCCTTCTTAAAGTGTTTAGTAACAAGCTGGTTACGACCGACCAAACATACTCATATTGCTCCCGCTATATGTTACATGACCCAGATATTATGAGCATTGTAACGTCATTTCTCACTAGTCTGTTGTTCCTTATAAAGTGTTGTTGTTGTGAAACAAGCGGGTTACGAGCGACCACACATACTCATATTGACCTCCCTATATCTATGGAAAACAGATAACTGATATAGTATATAAGTATACTGCGTTTCTTTTGTAAATACATACTTACAGACAGACGTGTTCATGCACATAAATATATGTCCTGGGTGGGAATCGAACCTACGACCTGCGGTGTGAAAGGCAAACATCTACCAACCACGCCAACGGGTGGTTGGTAGATT
Source organism: Pseudoips prasinana (assembly GCA_951640165.1). Taxonomy (NCBI): domain Eukaryota; kingdom Metazoa; phylum Arthropoda; class Insecta; order Lepidoptera; family Nolidae; genus Pseudoips; species Pseudoips prasinana. Next base: position 17,863,096 of record OX621254.1, read on the forward strand.
GTGCGTGCGTCTAAATTTGACAGATCCTAACAGTATCGCTTATGTTTTATTCAGTAGTTCGCGCCAAAACTAAAATGTCACTACTAAATATGCCCTGTCCTTTCCATAAGAACTACGTTAGAAAGAAAGGCGAATATATTAAACTATGTACGAGTGGCGCGTTACTAGTCTATATATAAAAATGAATGTCTCTCTGTATGTCCTTTATAGAATCGTAAACTATGCATTTGATCATGTGATGATCTTCAGCAAAGTGTTGCATGAGCCCACGAAGGTTTCTGAATTGATACGACCAATCTTCGACAGATGGCGCCACTGTCATTCCAATGACTTCATATATTGCCGTAGCAACGTGCGCAGTACCTAATAATTATTATGATAGATAGCAAAATATAATTCTAATCTATTTAATGGCATTCCATGCTAAACACGTACAATTTTGACTATGTCAACTGAGAATTCTCGATGGTATTTTTATAGATATTCATGACTGTAAACTATGGATTTATTACACGTAGTTTGAGACATAATCAGAATAGCTGAGCGCAATTCACATGACTGGCGTATACCTACTGGTTTACAATTTACATAAGTATTCTTGAACTAGCGACCCGCCGCGTTTTCGCACGCGTAGTAGAGCATATTATTCCTTAAATTGTTATTAAATTAACAACTAAAAATATAAAAAAATATCTTAAATTATTAATTTTTAAATGCTTTTTCTGTTCAAGGCTCGCATCTGCTGGATGCGTCAAATATTATAAATGCAAAAATTTGTGACAAAACACACAAAAGGTACCGAAATATTTTCGGTAGTTTTTGTGTGAAAAAAAAACAGATTTTGATGAAACTTTGTAGTCTATACATATAATAAAATCGTGGGAAAGTCAAAACTGTACATTGAATATTTTTTAAAAAGGATACTTGGGGCGTGATCTTAAAACGATATCGAAGCCAAAAATATAGTATTTAGAATTATTGTCTGTTTGTCTGTATGTATGTCCGGGCTAAACTCAAAAGTACTGCATGGATTTACTTCAAATCTTGCATGAACATTACTAAGAGGTCGGGTCGACATATAGGCTACATATTATCACGCTATCATCTACGGGGGAGGAGCTATGATAATTTATAAAATTAAACGCGGGTAAAACTGCGGGGCACAGCTAGTAGCTTATATATTCGAATAAAGCATAGACTATATTTTTTTAAGTATTACCGCGGGGGACAAAAGTTGTAACATGGCTCTACACTACTTGGAATATTTTAACTTTTTCCCGGGCAGTGAGATATAATAGTTGCCATCATATTTAGTATCATTCTTTCTATTAAATTAACAGTAACTTTTTATTGTTTATTATATTTTTACGCTTTTATTTGTTTTTGTTTTTTGTTAGTGTTTATGTTTTGTATGGATTTGAATCTTTATATAATCTCATGTAAGTATTAAATCATTGCACGCCATTGTATGGCAAGCATGACTGATTAATCAATAAATGTTCTATGTAACATGTTGCATACAATTCACTTCTTTTTAGTATGAATACACCATGTTTATTTAAATAAATTACTTTCTTACTTAGGTACAGTTTGAAATCCAACACGTGTTTCAGTCCTTCGCAGATCATTTTCAATTCAATATGAGGTTAGCTTAGATCATTTCTTAATGGTTAAGAAATCGGACATTACAATTCAACGTTCAAAAGTAAAAGGAAATCAACCTTCAAAACGATAATAACTTGTAAGTATTGTTGCCTTTGTAAATAAGTCTATAATTGCTTTTGGAAGTCTTCTACATAAATAGACAGTGCGATCGGGTTGTAGCCAGATGATGTCACTGGTCCGTGAGTGGCCAGGTTAAGCAACTAGGTTCGCGGCCAGTCCATAGATGGGTGACCGCTAAAGAGGTTTAATTATTAGGGTCTCCGTGCTTTGGAGGGCACGTTAAGTTGTCGGTCCCAGTTGTAGCCATTAGGCAACAGTCGTTAAGCCATGTCAGGCGATTTGAACAACTCTGAAACTAGGGTAGGTAACCACTACCCATATAATAAGTAAGTAGGTACCAAACTGGTGGATAAGCAGAATGTGTGCAAAACATGTATTTATTTATAAAAAATACAAATTAATTAAATATATACATAATAGAAAAAAATGTCCAATAGACATGCACGACTTTTGATGTTTTCCGTTATTTTTAAACTAAAGAAAGACTTTGTTTTTATATAATATTTTATGAATCTGAGGCTACAATCTGCTAAAAAGTTGGTGGATTAGTAGCTAATTGTAATCCAAATCTGAAGATTTTTTAAATCTCATCTTATCTAAAGTCGAGCAAATCCATAAAATTGCCGAATTTGAAACAAAACAAAACTAAACTAAAAATATTTGTTTTTGCGCGAATTCAGCCTATAATAATATCCTGAGACGTGATTCACACACGGCCATCTGATCCCAAAGTAAGTAAAGCTTTTGCACTATGGAAACCTGTATGAATGTACTCGACATCTTCCGATCATACCTCTCAAACCGAACTCAGTGTGTTAAGATTGGCGCCCACACCAGCTCAGAAAAATCCCTCTCCTTTGGTGTACCACAAGGTAGCGTTCTGGGTCCCACTCTCTTTCTCGTGTACATCAATACCTTATGTACGAAAACGTTACCTAACTGTAATATTATCACCTATGCAGATGACACAGCTTTGATTGTCACTGGAAGAGATTGGGAAGAAACCCACCGCTACGCTGAACACGCACTGGGAGAGGTAATGTCATGGCTAAATGTTAACCTCTTAACACTAAATGTAAATAAAACTAAATACGTAACTTTCTCTAACCGTAATAAAACTCAACCCCCGGTAGATTTCCATATTAAAGCCCACACGTGTAATACACAAATCGACTGCAGCTGTCCCAAACTAATGCGCGCTTCTTCTGTAAAATATCTCGGTCTTGTTATTGATAGTTCTTTAAGCTGGTCTGCACATATAGGTGACGTCACAAATCGTATAAGAAAATTGATACCAGTTTTTAGAAAACTTCAAAGCTCTGCAGATCGCGAAACTCTACTTTGTGTTTATTACGCTCTGGCTCAAAGTCTGCTACAATACTGTATTGTTGCATGGGGTGGAATTAACAAAACTACCTTGCTTCCCCTAGAACGTGCTCAAAGAGGAATCTTAAAAGTGATGCTTGGGAAGCCGCGTAGATACAACACCGATCTCCTATATAGAGAATGCTCTGTATTATCAATTAGACAGCTTTTTATCCTATCGACAGTTCTTCGGAAGCACAGTAATCTAGAATATAAGCCCATTCTAAAGCGGAACAGAACTCGCATATGCTCAGTGTGTCCTCACAGAACGACACTCGCCCGATGCCAATATTATGTTATAAGTAACCATTTATATAACGAAGCAAACAGAGTAAATAATATTTACTCTCTACCTTTACATAAATGCAAGGAGACAATACGTAAATGGCTACTTAAATTAAATTATGCTGAAACAGAGGCCTTTTTCAATGTTGTTTCATGATTAACAACATACACAAAGCACAGCAATACATACACACGAGTTTTGCGCATAGTGCACACACACACAAACACACACATACACAAACACATACAATCACACACTCGTACAAACACATACTCACACAAACACACACTCACTCACACACACTCACACACACATACATTGTGGTAAATTGTCAACTTATTTAATCAGTTAAATATTTAGTACTTAACTATATTATTCTTTCGTTTAATTCTTTCACATTAACTAATGTACTTATTTATGATGTTGTGTAATCATGTCTAATAAATGATTAACATTGTAAAATCCAGGGTGGAAGACGCTGGCGGCTGTAACACAGTTTACACTAGTACAGCCGTCAACGACAACCTCTTATTAAGTATGTAAAACTTCATTTCTTAGATTCATGTTTATATATACATAAGAGAAACTGTAAACCTTAAGTGAATTTAATAAATTATTATATTATAAAAAAAAAAAAAAAAAATTCCCCAATTAAAAGTGAAACTTATGCTCATGTCATAAAGTTGAAAATCTATAAAATTAATTTGACAGATTGGTGTAGCTTGATGCGCAGGCGTCTGTACATATAAGGTTATTTGTAAAACACCAACAACCTTGCAGGACTAGATTGCTAACATTATGAGCAACAACTTTTGTTCTACGAGATCGGACATAACTCAATACATGAAAATACAATGAAGTTGAAAGATATTGTTGTACTGTCGTGACATTTGTAGGTCTATGTTTCATTCATAAACGCCTGCGCGAGTTTTCGCATCGTTGCGATGCTCGTAGAGAGAGAGAGAGAGAGAGAAAACATTAAAGCGGGAAATTAAATTAATACTTATTTTTGTATTAAAATATAATTGAAGAAATTATCAAAAGTTGTAGAACAAAAGTTGTTGCTGATGTTGTTAACTATCCACCACTGCGAGGTTGTTGGTATTTTAGAAGTTACCCTGTAGATATATGGACAAGGTGTAACGATTTTTTTTTGATGAAAAGACAACTCCCACATTTGACAAATGAATCCCTATGTGGGTGGGATGGGTACTTTACAAACATACAATTGACGGGCACAAAGTAGGTACATCCAGACTTAGAACAACTATTTATGGGTCACACAAATAGTTGTACTGTGCGGGAATAGAACGCAGGACACAAAGTGGCGAGCCGACTATCTTAACAGATGCACCACACCTGTTAGATAAAGAATGGTCTTATATTAATCTATAATTGGTCTTATATTGCTAAGGAACGTTTGAGTCAATTGCATGTTTTTTAAAACTGCTATTATTTTGTTGAAACTCTGATAACCTTACGCTTCGCCGAACAAAGTTTTGTGAGCTTGAAAAACCTTATCAGTTTATTTTAATTAAATATAATTGTGTTTTTACATTCATTTTGTGCGTGTGAGTACAGACAGTAAAATAGCAGAGTGAAGTCATTAGTACAGTCGATGCGTCGCCATTTTGACCTTGATAGCAACTTTAGAAGGAATTGTCAGTGCCCAGACTATCTCTTTCTTTAAAAATTCAAGTGAAAAAGAAAACAATATTAAAATCCACAAAATCGAGTTTATACATCCTCCTTTTCAATTATTTTGCAGTAACACAATATTGTTTGCAGACAACACAGTATTGGTCATTTGGCCAAGCTCTGCCTAATGAAGTTAAGACTGTCAATCAACAAATTTAAAACAAAAATTAAAGCCTAATTCTTTAACAACACATTATTACAAAGTTTCAGATTATTTTAATAATTAAATTGCTTGGGAAGTTTTAATTAAATGTATTTTTATTATTCAATTGTAATTAGATGTTAAGATGACCACAATTAAACGTTTCTACTGAGATTTTTGACAAAGTTAAAAAAATTACCTAAGTACCACATACATTTTTTACGAGATAAATGAAGTTTGAATTTGAAGGTGTTTGTCAGTAACTGCCACGTCAAACATGCAGTGTGTGACGTGGCAGTTACTGAGAAACACCACCACATTAGGGTAAAAAAATTATGAACATTAACAAAAAATTGTATGTTACAAAATTAACTGGTTTATTTTATAATGATATATCTAACCGATTTCACGTTTTTTTAAATCAATAACATCCGACCCAGTATAGGTTAAAAGAATTTCAAGGTTGGTTCACAAAAAACGCGAGTAATCGCGTAACACATACCTACGCAATGTAGACTAGCCCACTGTGATTCGCGTAGAACAAACTAGCTGGACAAAAACAACTCTTCAATTCCTAATAGTTAATTATTAAGATGAACTCATTAGCCCTATACATTAAGGAATACATCTATTAATTTTCGTAATTACCCTCATTAGGCCCGTCATTAAGGTAAGTATATAAAGTGTTGATAATTCAAAGTGCATTCATTTGCATTTTTACACCATATTGTTAACATTATTTTAAGTCACTAAAAGAAATTTGTGATAGTGTTTTTGTGATGGATTGTGTACATAAGGGTAAGTAGTTTTGTTTTAGTTAATTTTTATCACAGGATCTTCATTATTTAATTTTATTAAATTAAATGTTTCGATAAAAGTGGACTTTTTCACCCATATTTTTGAATTCAATAGTCAAAATATTACATGTCCACTCATGTCCACTCTGTAAAATCTATTTTATATGATTCTCACAAGTATCTAGTAGTAATTAGTAGAAAAAAATATTGCGAATTATTTGCACAACTAATTTTTTTTCTTTTTTTTTCTTTAAACAGTTTTCACCGTCTCAAAAATGGACTTTTTTGAAGAATGGCTAAAACACCCGAAGGAAACGCGAAACGTGGAGCTCTTTCGGTTTATATATTTGAGACATGACTTTGATGGTGTTACGGAGCAGTCCCTGAGAGACGTCAAGGTCATCATCTCAAAATATTCTTCAAAATTGGCTGAAAAGTGGAGCAGCTGTGCAAGAAATAGCAGCTGTGCAAAGAATAGCTACGAATAGAGATTTACTTAATATGTTATTGATAACATCTGACCCTGTAATAAATGGTTTAAGAGAAATTCCCCGGAAGAAAATAGGTTCATTCCCTATCGAAGTCCTAGATTTATTAGTTCAACCTAGCTTTAAGGAACAAAATGTTAATATAGTTTCTAGTTTTCATAGTTCTGCCACTCATGATCATGACTATTCAATGGATGATTCATCTGATGATAGTGATGATGAGTGATCGATTTAGTTTTTAAGTAGGTATTTTATGTATCTGATATTAGATTTTATAGTTACATTTATAGTTAAATTTATTTATAAAATTGTTTAAAAAAATATTGTGTTTTTATTTCACTATACCTGCTCAAACGACCAATGGACCTCAAATAGTATTATGACCCTTATATCTTTGCTTAATAACCTCATTTATAAATAAAAATCGAAACAAATAATATTGTCCAGCTAGCTTGTTCTACACGAACCACTGTGTAGCCCTCTCCGCGGAATTTATATAGTAAGTTGTGTGCGCAAACGCAGGCGCACACTTTATCGGGCTACCTTACTTAACCGGAAAGCGGTCATATACAGAACTGGTGGCATTTTACGTGTTTTACGATGCACGGGGCGTAATACCACCAACTTTCAGCCTCTCAAATAAGTATAACGTTTTAGCCCAGCACCTCATATTCTGTGGCTGACCATGCTGCCGCTAGATGAAGGGTAGTTTCCCGTTTTTGAAGTTGGTAGTATTAAAGGGTATTTTAAACCGACTTCAAAAAAAGAGGAGGCTCTCAATTTGACTGTATTTTTTATGTTTGTTACCTCATAACTTTCGACTGGGTGAAACGATTTTGATTCTTCTTTTTTATTTGAATGCTGGTGCTTCCCGTGTCCCATTTTATTTTCGGTACAGTTCTGGCAATGGAATCCATGAAAAAAACCATACCACATTGTCAGAACTGGATCAAATGGAAATGAGAAACCTTAAAGATCGTTTGAAGTCGGTTATTTTTTGTTAAAATTTTACATACATATATTGTTGACGTATAAGATACATCTCGCCCTTACCCGTATTCAACAATTTGTGTCATTCTCATGACAATAGTTCAATGATTGAAATTACGCGTAAGCCGCATTCTGTAGCAATTATGTAATCTACAAATACAACTAGACAATTAAATATAATTGAAATTACATATTACGAGCACAGACAAAAATTTATTTCAATGGGCTAAATTATAATGAACTTTAGGGCTGCCATGTTTGAAGGGAGTACGTCTACTGCTTAGTGATTACTCGGAGGAATTCGAAGTGGGGATTTTCATACATGGCCTGGGTCGCCGACGATATATATAATAGATGAAGGTTTTTTTAAATAGAGAATGCCCACACTAAGGAATCTAATCCCTGTGTCGCGGGGTACTCGTTTATCTATAAGAGAAAAGGCAGCAGCGTCTCTCTATGTACTAACCATCATACTGTGATCGCCGACCCGTCTGCCAAGCATGGCGATTATGGCATATCCCTCCAAATGATATACACACCTCCAATGTGGAAATCTTTTGGGGAGGTCTTCGTCCAGCATTGGACGTCATTTGGCTAACATGGTGTCAGGACAGATATTTGTGTGCTTGAACATGTCTTCGGAATCTGGGTTTAATTATCTATACTGAGTAAGTATTTACAAAACAAAAGAAGGTAGTATATGTATGTAGTATATCAGTTATCTGGTTTCCATAGTACCTACAAGCTGTACTTAATTTGGGATCAGATGACCCTATGTGAATAATGTCATAGTATTATAGTAACACTGATACTCCAAAACGCGTCAGTCGTCAGCTTGTAACACTAATATTATAAAGGCGTAAGTTTTTGAGTGTGTATGTTACTTCTTCAAGTCTAAACGGCTGGAGCGATTTTAATAAAATTTGGTATGGAGTTAGCTGACACCCTGGATTAACACATAGGCTATAATTTATAAAGTTTAACGCGGGTAAAGCTGAGACAGTTAGTAACTTATAAGTTTATAACGTATGGCTTATCTATCCAATTCAATTATCGGACGTTCAATTGCTTGTTGTTTTATATAATCATGTTATTATCACATAAGCGCCTAGTCTTGATGTTTCTGATAATAAAGATCTTTAAACCTTATATTCCTTCGGTATTACATACGCGCTAAAGGATTTTTTTGTACTATAGATCTTTTTTTTTATATGTATCAGAGGTAAGTGGTAAGTGATCGCCTCCGCTCATGGACACTCGCAACACCAGAGGAGTCACGAGTGCGTTGCCGGCTTTAATAGTCAGCAAACAAGTGTTGGAAATGTTCGAAATCATACTCCTTGATGCCATTCGTTTTACTCTTAAGTTGACAAAAGTGATCTTCTGCGTCTTCGTCTTCGACTGAATGGTACAGGCCTTTTTTGCTTATTGAGTGGACAATTTACCTCGGCCTTGATTATTTTGTAAAAATGTAGATATTCTGCATTGATTTTTGTGTTATTTAAATGCGAACAACACTAAATTCCAAATTATTTAAATTAACGTGGTGTATGTAAGGTAGCGCCTGGCTAGCTCTTTAAAAAAAAAAAGAAGGTTTTTATTCACGTAGACTTTAAAAAGCGCTTGTAAATAGTCAGAACATGTTTGTAGTAATACAGTTATTATTTCTAGTTGCTTATTACAGATATTTAGGTACATGGAATGTTGAAACATTTATACAATTTATTTTATAATAGTGGTGATATTTAGCTAGCTTGTATTAAGTTACTGTCAAGGAGATTATGTTTAGGTTTAATGATTGTAATTTATATTTTACTACATATTTTCTGAATGGTTCTGTCTAAATTAAGGTATTCAGTATTATTATTATAACGGACCTTGTGTTTAAAATGACGGTCGCGCTTTAATGCAAGCACCGGATCCAATGCGCCCCAACTGAGAAGACCCAGCGAAACAAACTCAGCAGGTTCATCTACTACCGGTTTCAACACGGCCCAGTTGAGACGGTCCGGCGAAACATACTCAAGCGGGCATGAACACGGGATTTGGTCCACTTAAAGTAATTATTTAGTAGGCAAACACAATATCTGCTCGATCGATTGTCTGAATGAATATTAATTTAGATTATATTTAGGCAACAAAAAAAAACATTGAAACAATAACATTATTCATTTTGAGACAGAGTCAATAAATTTAAATTTTGTATATGTTAGCAATCATATTACAGATGGTTCACGTAACTCAACAAATCAGTCATGTCTTATGGCTACAAGATCTCCAGCGAGCAATGTGCAGGTAGGTGGTAAGCGCCAGGCGTCTTTGTCATCGATGTACTCTTTAGTGGTATAATAACCCCTTGCCATAAGTACACGTTTAATATGTGTCTTGAAACTTGTGTCAGGCAGATCAGTAATATGAGTAGGAAGCTTGTTATAAAACCTAATACAATTTCCTAAAAATGATTTATTCGTTTTGCTGACTCTAAAGCCCGGCATTGCAAGTTTGTCTTTATTCCTAGTATTTATGTTATGCAGGTCACTTTTTTTTCTATAGTTATTAATATTTTTTCTAACATACAATATATTCTGATATATATACTCAGATGGCACCGTTAGTATATTTACTTCTTTAAACAAAGTTCGCAAAGATTCGCGACTACCTAACCCATAAATGGCTCTGACTGCTCTTTTTTTTAAAATGAAAATAGTATTTATGTCAGCTGCCGAACCCCACAGCACAATGCCATAGGACATAATACTATGGAAGTACGCGAAATATACCGATTTAGCAGTTTGTTCATCTGACAATTGTCTTATTTTCCAAACGGCATAGGAAGCCGAACTTAATTTAGCTGCAAGCTTTTCAATCTGAGGAGCCCATTGCAATTTTGAGTCTAGTGTCAATCCCAGAAATACGGTCGACGGAACTAAATCTAATATTTCCTAATTTAATACAACTGTTGGTATAACCTGTCTCACATTCGGTATTTCGTTTTGTTTGTTTGTTTGTTTTTCGGTATACAATTTGATACATTTCGTTTTCCCCGCATTTAATAAGAGGTTATTTTAAACTTAAACTTTTTAACTTCAGAACTTCAGAATCCATTTCACAGCCAACCGTGATCTCGAATATCGCTTCCTTTTATTCAATCTGTATTGCTGCATTTATATTCAATCCCTGGGATCACGGAAGCTAAACTGTACTTAACAGGAAATTACAGTAATTAGTTGCGATGTATATTTTTGTTTAAAGACAAAGCCCCACTTAATAAGGAAATCACTGTATCGAAGGGGAACTTTACAATGACGCAATTCACAAACGCTAGGCACCCAGACTCAGAACTACAATTTATTTCACAAAATTCGGGAGAGATGGTTTCATCATATACCTACGGTATTGATATATCCACAAAGGATGTATTTTTCATTTGTCAAAGACTATAAATATCGGTCGATTGGCACCTACCATAACTACCATTCGGTCAGTTAGCACGGGATGATTCCATTAGGTATATTTTAAACCTGTAATTTTCCAAGACCGCTTTAGGATTATGTAAGTATATTTGAAGTACGGACCCTTGGCCCCGGCAAAAGTTGGCGATCTAAAGCAAGTTGCTGATGAACGATTCTAGCAACAGTATTGTGGCGATACAAGTATTCAGTGGCTGTAATAGCAGAACATCCAGAATTCCAGATGTTATGTGTCGCAGAGATTCCCCTGCGACACCACAGGCTCTACATATGTCCGCCGTATTATCCTTCATGATGTACTTATGGTAGTTTCTCGTTGCAACCACCTTGCATCACCAACAGAAATCCCTCGGTTTCTCCGTGTACGAGTCACCATGTTGTAGCCAGTGTACGGAGGTCCGTGTTTTGATCCTTCAGAACATGATAAATCGTCCATGCAGCTCTTTGTTTCTCCAGGTTTCAATTCCGTTTCCTATACTTGGAAGATCGATCTCAGAATCTGACAGGTTCAAAGGAGTGAATCATAAATCACATGCCACAATGTCAGGGTAACCCGACTTTGAATGATTCCTAAAAAGTAATTTCAATTTATTCCTCATTACATATATTACTTAAATTGAATAGCCCCTAGTTTTTATTATTATTACTAGCTATGCCCCGCGGTTTCACCCACCCGGTTTAAAGTAATTTTGGTGAAAGAGTAACAAACATACATCCATACATCTATACTCACAAACTTTCGCATTTATTATATTAGTAGGATGTGTACCTCGGTTTTGGCAGTACACGCCGGAATAGCCGGTAGATTTATTCCTACTTATTTGACACTTATCGTCATATTTTGGACAATTCACACAATCTATATATATAAAAATCAATGCCACTTTTCGTTGTAATGTTATAAGTCAACAACGCCTTTACCGATTTGGCTAATTTTGGTCTTGAATTATTCGTGGAAGTCCAGGGAAGGTTTGTACATGGAGAAAATTTAAAATAAGTCTTCAAAAAGTGTAAAATCAACATCTTTCTATACTCCCATATACAAACAATTTGTACTAATACTTAAAAGCGTAGCGAAGCACGTACCGGGCCGCTAGTATCTTTGTAAATTGTAGCCTATGTGTCATTCTGATGTATAAACTATATTATTGTAAAGTTTCATTAAAATCAATTCAGTAGTTTTTACGTGAAAGAGTAACAAAACATTCATCAATCCATACTTACAAACTTTCACGTTTATAATATTAATAGGATTATATGTCCAGCAGCATATAATTAACGAGATGGCAGCCCTATTAGAAGCTAGATTACTTCGTTTTCCTTATTCATTTCATGAAGGTTGTAAGTATTTCAATTGCAAAACATTGTTACTAAGTGGTTACGAAAGCGTAATAAATAATATCGCTCGTTTTAAATTAACTCGGTTTTGTCTAAGAATTAACAAAGAGTAGGTAACAAGTGATGAAAATTAATAAAAATCGGATTGCCATAATCGACTACCGTGTTGGTCTAGCGGTTGCTTGTTAAACTGTGGATAATAAAGTCGTGCGTTCAAATCTCGGGGCGGGTCAAAACTCTCAAAGTGATTTTGAGAGTTTTCTGTAAAGAATATTACTCAGTTTCAGCCCAAAGTCTGGGAGTTAGCGGTATTATACCCGAATGCCTCGGAGAGCACATAAACCCGTCGATCCTGTACCTATGCCTCTAGCACGAGTTCCTGCAGTTTACTTACTCGATCACACGTACAGTTTCCTCCCATACATTGAGTACCAGCGCCTCTCGCGGAAACTATTAAGAACTAAAACTCTGGTGCTGAATGTATGGGACGAAACTGTACGTGTGATCGAGTAAGTAAACTGCAGGAACTCGTCCTAGAGGCACTGAGCTATTTCCGGTCGTGTCGCTAGTCGTCCCATCGGATCATGAGAGTGATGGAATAGAAAGTGCTCCTGTGTTTGCGCACTCACTTATGTACCGCGTCGATGGCTAGTCTCCATTAGGATTAGAGAATTCATGGCCGTATTTCGACCAGGAGAACATTTCTATGTCATCATGCAAGCCAAATTACGTCCACAGCTGGACAAAAGCCTCCCCAAAGAATAGGGAGGGGGTAAAAGCCATAATCGCCAATCGCCACGCTTGGTCGACGGGATGGCGATTGCAGTTGGATGCTCATAACTGTTATCACTTAAGTAGTAGAAATACATTAGGATACGCATAATAGTGTGGATGTTACGTTGTCTTGGTTACGTGGAAAAATCCGTAGTCACGAATGGGTTTTCATGTTATGATGAGTTCTCATGCCGACCAACTGACGTATTTTAATCCACCATGTCAGCCAATTTTGTCGACTGGACAGGACAGCCTCCCCGAAATAATGGATATGCCATAATCGCCACGTTTGGCAGACGGGTTGGCAATCGCAGTTTGATGGTCATAATTCACAGCAAAACGCTGCTGCCCGTTCTCTGGTAGGTATTCCCTCGGGACGATTTCTACGCTCCTCACGGGATGAGATGGGGTGATGATATTCTTCGCCGTCACCCGCTGTGTGGTGACGGCGAATTTCTATGTATAATATGGCAATTGATTTGACGTCACGTGTGGCGTAGTGGTTGAGGTATTCGAGTCGGTAATGTAGAGTACCCTCATGTTTTGGGTTCCATTCTCATACAGGATAACTATTTCTGTGACCCACAAACAATGCTCTGTGTCTGATAATTGCATGTTTGTAAGAGTAAGTAAAACAGGGATAACTATTCTAGTACAGGCGTGTTCTTTTATAAAAAAGAAAAAGAGATTAGGAATTATTATAAATAAATAAATAAAAAAGGTTTTTATTCACGTAGACTTTAAAAAAGCGCTTGTAAATAGTCAGAACATGTTTGTAGTAATATAGTTGTATACATTAGATATTATTTCTAGTAACATAGATATTTAGGTACATCTTGTATGAAAACATTTATAAAATTTATTTTATTACAGAAATGATATTTAGCTAGCTCGTATCAAGTTATTGTCAAGATGTTATAATAATAATATCCTGGGACATTATTCACACACGGCCATCTGATCCCAAGCTAAGCAGAGCTTGTATGTAGTATGGAAACCAGATAACTGATATACCTACAACATATACTACTTTTCTTTTGTAAATACATATGTACTTAGATAGACAATTACACCCAGACTCAGAACAAACAGACGTGTTCATGCATACAAATATCTGTCCTGGGTGGGAATCGAACCCATGACCTCCGGCGTGAAAAGCAAGCATTTGCCAAACACGCCAACAGGCCCGTCATATATAATGTATGGAAATAGGTTTTCGGTTTTTATAAATTGTGTTAATCCAGGGTGTCAGCTAACTCCATACCAAATTTTAGTTTAGACGTGAAGAAGTTACAAACATACACACTCACACACTCACAAACAATAATAACGCAACCCATTTATGTCACAGGCCAGATTCCAGAGAAATTGGGCAACATTGATAATTCTTTTTTTTTATCGTTCAGGAATGCTTTTTAGATGGTCCCGTATGAATTATGTTTATGTCTGATTTTATCAGTATTTATAAGGAAAATTTGAATTCCGTTGTATGATTTCAAAAACGTTATTTACAGTTATTCATTACGACTGAGTGTAATTTATATTTCCTTAACCGTAAACAGTTATGGAAATATAAATTACACTCAATTACAATAAATTGTTATCTGTACAATACTGTTTGTTATTTAGCACCTTCGAAGGTTCAATATTTTATAAGTATTTGTAAGAGAATAGTATAACACGTGTTTTAAATTAGATACTTATGAAGACCAATGTAAGTCCGGAGTTTATTTCTGGCTTTCTTCTCCGAGTTTTCCACTACAGCTAGCTATAAAAAGTTGCAGGTTAGCTGCACCCTGCAGCAGGTGCAGGGTCCTCGTCGGCGAAGATCGCGTTGGCATGGCACCTTAACCCCTGATCTGTGATACCTTTACGAATGAATGAATGAAACATTTATTAGTCAACATATACGTACAAGGTTGTTGGGTACATTAACTTATTGACTTGCCCAACTATATTTGTCATAGATATGTCGTGCAAAATTTTTATACAATGTCAACTAATAATTTAAAACAAATATAGTGAAATGTCGACCACAAAAAGACAATACACAATAATTATGATAAAAGCGTAAGATGGTCTTCATCGCAACTCATTTTGTTATGTTAAATGAGTAGGATGAAATGGGAACTCAACAAAAATCTTGTTTGAACAAATATAAGATTTTAAATTTATAGATAATTAACAATAAAATATGATTTCTTTCACGTAAATCACAATATGTTTTTCCAGAAATAATATTCATTGAATCCAAAACTTCCTTGATTCGTTTAATAAATAGCGATTCGTCGCAAAAGTGGTGCGCTGACGGTTCCAGTTCAAAAAGCCTCCCTAAAATGGCCGCCCCGCTACCATCGACACGATGCTCCGCTAGAGTGATCTGTCTATGTCAGTCTTAATGATAAAATTCAAGAGATGCGCCAACAAAGAGAAAACAGTAATAAATAAAAATACTTGTTTAAAAAAAAGATTAGATTACAAACATGTCAAATTTTAAAATTTGTTTATAGAAATTCATCGGTTTAATAAAAACATCTGTAACTTAACGTCTTATTTAGTCCGTGACGGCGTTCACAGCTTCTAAAGAATTCCGTCTGTTTTTTTCCAGCGGCCCACTATGCTCCTATCGAACCCCCAAGGTGCCCTCAGGTATGTGTAGATTATCTACGTTAAACTACTGGTTGAAAGCGTTCTGCTTTCGCCAACTGCCCGATATCTTCAAAATAGTAAAAACAGTAACTAAGTAACTTGTTATTCAATTAATGATTTCTCAACATTTAATGTGATAAAACCATAAAGTTAGTATACCTACGGTAGGTATACTAACTTTATGGATAAAACAGACAGCACATAGTTACGGACTTGTTCAAAAATCTAGTAACTTGACAAGTGTATGTTAATACCCAAGTGCAGAATAAATTTCATTATTTATTTTATTTCACTACAGCTGTGTATTATACATACCATCAGTGGCGTAGCGTGCCTTGTCGGGGCCCCGTATAAAAATTTTCTTGGAGGCCCTTATATGGAGGTAAAGATTTTTCACAAAAGAAAAAAATATCGTGAAAAGAAATATTTATTTATCACATAATTTACCCATTTTAAAAATAAAAATTGAATTTTAAATATTCACTCTCCTTGCCTTTTTTTCGGCAAACTGATTTATTAAATCATTTATGGCTGATGATGATTTTAGTTTTTCTAAAGTTTCTGCCTCTATGGACAATAAGAGATAAGATAAGATAATGTTTTATTGACACCAATATACATACATTCTTACATTTCAGTACAATGTTTAGAGCCTTATAGTTACTTAATTATTGCATAAGTTGTCGAAAACTGATTCCCAAGCTAGGCTAATTTGCCTGTATTTTGGGAGGCAGTGTACAATCGTGTACTTATTTTAATTACATTTGGAGGCAGTCGCTTCGCTGTATATGTAAAAATAAAATTATTTAAAAATTAAAATTACTTAAAGAGATAAAAGAAACAAAAAACAAAATAGATTGCGTGTGTGTGTGTGGGTGTGTGTGTGTATGTCTGTGTGAGTAATGTGTGAGTGGTAGTATGAGACGATAATATTCGATATTGTTTATTTATGCGATATATGTAATTAGATTCTCTGTTTCCAGATAGTCGAGTTGGCGAAGCCATGTAGTAACTTTATGTTTAGTTATATTGTTACTTTGGTTGGAGATATTTAATTTTTTGTGTATTTTATTGTATATTTTACAGCTAGACTATTGTATTGTCTTCGAGCAAATGAAGTTTTGCAGGTGACTGGTAAACAGACCGATTTATTTTTACGTTTCCCTGGATCAGGTGGGGGGACTGTGGGATGATTTTTTAATACTGTTTGGAGCACATAGAGCTGTCGTACTGTGAGTAGATTACAGTCCGAGTACAATTTAGTCGTTGGGTATCTATAAGGTTTTCTAGTCATTACTTTTAGTACAGCTCGTTGTGCTCTCTCAAGTCGGAGGAGATGTGTTTTAGCTGCTCCACCCCATACCGTGATGCAGTACTGTAAGACAGACTGGCATAAGGCCACATAGACAAGTTTCAATCTAACTGTTGTTGCAGCGTCTCTTAGTGATTTGAAAATGTGTATTAATTCCCTCGTACGCGTAGTCATTAAATCTACTTGCTTGTTCCATTTAAGTCCACAGTCTATCTCCACGCCGAGATATTTGGCAGATTCTACGCACTTAAGCTGATAGCATGTGCAGCTGTTTAAGGTTATACATGTGTGCGCTTTGATATTGAAGTTCTGAGGTGGGCTGTTTAATTTTGTGATGGCAAATGGTAGATATGTAGTTTTGGAGAGATTCAGGGTCAAGAGATTTTTATTTAGCCAATGCACGATTTTTGATAGAGAAAATTCGGCTCTTTCTTTAACGGAATGCCAGTCAGGTCCTGAGACAAGGATCGCAGTATCATCGGCATAAGTATATATGTTAGTATGAGGAAGGGACATAGTGCATAGGTCATTAATGTACAAAAGAAAGAGGGTTGGTCCCAGTATGCTTCCTTGCGGGACGCCGTACAAGACGTCTTCCTCATCACTGATATAGTTTTCTATCTTAACCGTTTGTTTCCTGCAGCAAAGGTAGTCTTTGAATATGTTCCATGGCATGCCTCGTATCCCTAGTTTGTATAATTTGTCTAGGAGGATGGGGACAGAGTTCGTGTCGAAGGCTTTGGAGAGATCAAGAAATATACATACCAATATACAATAGTGAGATGTCTGACAGCCGTTCTTGTCCCATCGAAGTTTTTAAGTAATTTTTTATTAGTTTTAATTTTGAAAAACTTCTTTCTGCCGTTGCGGTTGTAACTGGAAGGGTCAAGAATAAAAAGCATGCTGTGATTACCTCGGGAAAACTGGATGCAAGACTATTGAATTTTACTAGCAATAATTCAAGGAGTTCTTTAATGGAATATTTTTTTTTAATTTCAGAATTTAAGCATGTTTTTAGAGCTTTTAATTGGTCACAAAGATTAAGTGAGATGTCTTTAATGTATTTAGCAGACAGTTTTCCGGAAGCGTTTAATATCTCTTCACTTGAAGAAGATAGGAGTTTCTCCGGTTGTAATATTTCGAATATACTACTCAGGTTGCAAAGGCTCTGAAATCTTTCTTTACTTTGAGAAATTAATATATCTAAACAGCAATAGTATACATTGACTTTGAAATAGGATTCCGGGTCGGAAATTCTCTCATCTTGTGATAACTCATCAAAAAAACGCTTCGTTATCTTTCGCCTACTGTTTTTAAAAACAGTTGTTACCCCCCCCCCCCCCCCACTCTTTTGCTAAATCTTCGGATTAATTTAGCAAACTATTAAATGAATTCTGATTTCTTAATTGGCACAGTCTATTTAAAAGATTACTTAATAAAATACTAGATTTCTGTAAGTCATTATTTTCATGCTGTAGAGCTTAAGAAACAGGATTAATAATTTCAAATAGTGAAGAAAAAAATGTAACGAGCACTAAGAAATCAAAACTCTCTAAAATATTAATTATACTTTTACATTCTTCACGTTCATCTTTTTTATTTGAAATTAAATTTAGTTGGTACAAAGTATTCATGATTAGTAAAAAAAAATTCTTTATTGCTAATAAAGCGTCGTTCCTAGAAGACCATCTGGTAGGACATACCTTTTTAAGGGTAATCAAATATTTTTCAGAGGAATCGTCACTTAGCATAGCCCAGCGTTTTATACTATTGCCAAAAAAAGTATATATTTTTTTTAAATTATCGAAAAAAGTCGATACTTCACGAATATGTCTCGCAGCATCGTTCAAAACCAAGTTTAAAGCGTGCGCAGCACAATGAACATAATCGGCATTTGGAGCATGCTCTTTTATTAGGGTTTGTAATCCTCCATACACACCCAACATAACATTTGCTCCATCGTATCCCTGTCCTCTACATTTAGTCAAATCAATTCCATATTCTTTAGTCAAATTTGAAATGACAGTTTTCAGACCTGCAGCACTGCAATCGGTTACTGCTATAAATCCTAAAAAGGACTGACAGATTTTTATTTCTTTAGGCACATTATCATCATTTTCTGTAACCGAGATATATCGAAAAACTACAGATAGTTGGTAAATTTTTGACAAGTCTTGTGTTGTATCCAGAATTATTGTCAGAAATGGAGCTTTTTTAATTTCTGAGATAATATTGTTCCTAACGTTGGTACCAAGCAAGCTAATAATTTCGTTTTGAATCGTAGGGCTTAAATAATTTATTTCACCTTTCGGTTTTAGAAGAAGTTCTTTTAAAGTTGCATCATAGTTAGATAGCAGACGTGAAATTGCCATAAAATTGCCAGAATCAGAATCATGCATCAAAGGTAGATTACAAGATACTAAAGTAATTATAACATTAATTATACGATGCAGTACATCTCTCCAGAATGTAATTTTACTATCGATTTCACTTTTCAATAGAGTATCGATGGTATTTCCTTTTCCTTTACCAATTATTAAAAGAGAGTGAGGCACTAATATGCTGCTGTGACTTTTCATGGTCAAGAATAGTTTGTGTGAAATTGCTTCTAACCGAAACACCGTTAACCCAAGCAGAGGAGTACGATTTGTTTTGACGATCTGCTAATAACCAACAGAAGTGACAGTACGGTTTGTTTAAAACGTTAGAATAACATAACCATGGTCTTATAATTTTTATGCCTGCTTGATTGAAATATGAATAATAAAAAGCCGAAAAAGGTCGGTTATTTTCTAAAACTTTTGGAAATGGTCCTTGTGGTTTAAATGGACCCAATTTAAAAATTATTTTTCGTTCGCATTCAGTTAAATTGTCACCAAAATTTCCTCTATCTGATGAAATTATATTACAATCTGCAGATATATCAGAATCGTTGACTTGGGGTTCCTCGATTTCTGGATGGACATCCGATAAAGTATGTGCATGGCTTTCTTCTATTTCCGGATGGATATGTGACGAAGAACATGCTTCAGAAGAATCTAAAAATAACTAGTAATTGTTAAAAAATAAATACGAATGCTTTGAAACTAAACTAAAAAGAGTTATATATAAATAAATAACGTTACTAAGGGTAGGGTCACAGTTAGAGAGTGTTCAGTTCAGACGCACACAGACTTTACCTTTTAGTAGATACAAAATCACCTGCAGCCCGTCGGTGCATTACTATACACCTGCGTGCTATTTAAACGCAGCGCGTAGTGTAGTGGCCATGGCCATACAAAACAAGAACCCTAAAGCGAGTCTACACATCTGAAGTTCTAAACACGCAATTAACGATACGATACGGACTGATAGACAAACAACAAAACAAATCGATCCTATAGATAAGTTAGAATTTTGTTTTTTTTTAATCAAGGCACGGAACCCTGAAAACAGTATAATTGTGAAAATCGAGGGGGGAGACAACTTTTTGTGACGGACAGATGGACAGACCGAAATTAAAAGATTTCCTTGTTTATCACTACGGACCCCTAATAAATGGGTTGGGTAGTACTTACCTTTCCAATCTAAATCACTCACAGTATCTTGTCTCTGAAAAAATGAAGAAATTTTGGGCACTTTTTTTATAACCTCGTCCCTTTTCTGTTTAATTTTTCTTTTCTCAGCGCCGCTGGGATAATCTCTTTTCCTTTCACTCATTTCTTTTACAAATCGCTACTAATACTGCTAAACCAGAAGAACAACATTGTTTGTACTGAATTACAATGTAATGCACATTTATATAAAGCGCGTAAATAAACAGTGCACTGCACTCCGTGGTTTAACATCCAATGCAAAGTACAACCACGTACACGTACCTACATCGCGATATCAATGAAGGATTCCCGGGGATTCCCCGCTGACGCTGAGTTGAAGATGAAGTAAGTAAAACGGGGAAGTCTCGCAGCCCGCCATAACGATGTAGAGTGTTGCCAACTTTTGAACGCACGCTTAAGGCGGGAAAAAAAGGAATTGCTTTATAGAATTTTGTCATTTGTAAAATAAAATAAATTAGAAAGTTTTTATTCTTTTTCCTTACACACTTTGGGGGCCCCCGTGGCCCGGGGGCCCCGTATAATTGATACGGCAAATACGGCGGTAGCTACGCCCCTGCATACCATTCACTGTACTAAAGTAGTTTCTCGCTTTTTAATATGTCTTTATATTTAGTTTTCTTTCTCATAAATAAGAAAATTATTCATTTGGATACAAAATAATAAACCCGACGTATAGAGTCTATAAAAGCCACTATTTATTGTTATTTTCACGTTAAAATATGCAATGGGTTTAGCTATATGTATATGTTCCTATCCGGGCACCATTTTTCGATAGTTTTAGCGATTCTTGTGATGGTAAAAACGTATTTCTGTGAAAAATTTGTATAGGACTACACAGTTATTATTTGAAAACTTTAGGGATGAATATATTATCTTTAATATTACAACATGTTATCTTTACAGTTGTGGTTCTTGGTTCATTAAATGGTACCTAAAAACCACGTATATTTGTTAGTACGTCCTTAATACCATAATATTAGTGGCCTTCGAGTCAACTGTGAAACGTGCCCAGAAGGCTGGCAGCATTGCCACATAAAATAGCCATGCTTATTCTTTGACCAAAAAAATTCCCTGGTCACGGGAGGAGTCAACCACTTCCTATACGATAAAAAAAGAAAGGCAACTGATTGAACATTTATATTCCTACATCAATTTTGTTCAAATCGGTTGTCTTGTTGGTTGCTTCAGGTCAATAGAATAATCATGAATGATTATTTCATTGACCTGGAATCACCAACAGCAAATACTCAGAATCTCACATAAAATAAAATGAATAATATACTATATCTATTTGTTCTATAAGTCTATCATAAAAGTTTATGGAAGCGCCACAGCATTACATTTACTATTATAATTAATCTTAAAAATGTATTGTCATCGAATAAAAAAACATTATTAAAATCGGTTCTCGAAGAAAGGCGAAATCACGTAACATTCATACAAACAAAAAAATATATGTCCTTATGGTTAAAAAGTTGTACATATGTAAGTGTTTTTATAATGAACTGCCGAGAAAGTACATGGGTTTTTGCGGAAATCGACCATTTTTAGGGTTCCGTAGCCAAATGGTAAAAAACGGAACCCTTATAGATTCGTCATGTCTGTCTGTCTGTCTGTCCGTACGTATGTCACAGCCACTTTTTCCGAAACTATACGAGCTGTGCTGTTGAAACTTGCTAAGTAGATGTATTCGGTGAACCGCATTAAGATTTTTACACTAAAATAGAAAAAGAACAATAATTTTGGGGGGACCCATACATAGAACTGAAACTCAACATTTTATTTTTCATCTCACCCATACATATGGGGTGTCTATGGATAGGTCTTCACAACTGATATTGAGGTTTCGAATATGATTTTTTTCTAAACTGAATAGTTCGCGCGAGAGACACTTCCAAAGTGGTAAAATTAGTGTCCCTGTAACTTCTAAAATAAGAGAATGGTAAATCTAAAAAAATATATGATGTACATTACCAAGTAATAGCAAGTAGTTTTTTTAATACGTCATAAATCGTAAACCGCAATTTGATTTCATTTAATCAACTGAAATACTTGCTGCTACGGAACCCTTCATGGGCGAGTCCGACTCGCACTTGGCCGGTTTTTATTTATATAATCGTAACGATTTCAAGGTTTGATTTAAAGGTTATTGAAGACAATTTACATTTTTTGGTTGTCTACTATGTATTAACATGTGGGCCATCTTAAAGCCGATAAGAATAATAAAAATATTTCATATATTACTTTTATTTTACGATTTTACGATCACCGTAGCCTAGTTGGTAGTGCTCCTGCCTACGAAGTTGGTGGTCCTGGGTTCGAATCCCGGTAAGTGCAAATATTTGTGTGATGAGCACGAATATTTGTTTCTGAGTCATGGATGTTTTCTATGTATATAAGTATTTATCTATCTATATAAGTATGTACATCGTCGCCTGGTACCCATAGTACAAGATTTGCTTAATTTGGGGCTAGGATGATCTGTGTGACATTGTCCAAGATATTATAAAAAAAAATATATATTACATTCTAAAAGATGTTCTTCATCAGTAATAAAGTCTTCAATGTTATTGATGACTCCTATACTATTACAGTATGTGTATATACGATTATATGTAATTTATAATATTAGTACCTATATATCTTGTATATAATTTATAAATATTTAAATGTACTTACCGAGTAGGATGCATATTAGCATGTAAGTATTTTATTTTTACTGTTAATTATGTAGTATGTGCCTATGAGTACCTTTATTTAAACGCTTTGTACACCGGCAACTACCCGTGACTGTATCCTTTCAAATTTTTCCCAAGTAGGTTGTCTGGACCGGTAACATTGAAGTGAGAAGACCACCAATTGTACTGTTCTCTCTAATGTGCATTGTTCTTGGACTGATTAATTCTTTTTTGTACAATCAAGAGTTCAATAATAAGAGTAATATATGTGGGGTGTACATATATTACTCGTATTATTAAACTCTTGACTGTACACCAAAGAATTAAGCAGTACAAGAACAATGCACATTAGAGAGAACAGTACCTACAATTGGCGTTCTATTCACTAAAATGTGGGTGTAATAAAAAAATTAAAATTATATTTTTAAATTACTCGATAATTGTTGATATTTGCACACAGGTTGTCCCAATATACATATCTCCCAGAATGAATGAATGAATGAATGAACTCTTTATTTGCGAGAATACAGGTTACATTTGATGGTATTATATTTTCGTTTCACTATATTCGACAGAATACGTCGTGCAAAAAGAGAAGAGAAAGGACAGCATCCCTCCGTGTACTATGACCATCATACTGCAATCACCAACCCGTCTGCCAAGCGCGGCGATTATGGCATATCCCTCCAATTGATGGAAACAACTCTATTGTGGTAATCTTTTCGAGCGGCGCTTGTCCAGCAGTTGATGATGATAATGATGAAATATTATTATTATCATGATAGCCGAGACACGTCCACCGCTAGACAAAGACCTTTCCCAATGACCATTCATTTAGGAGATGCCTTAATCACCACGTTTGGACAGTTAGGCGATCGTAGTACTAGAGAGATTCTGGTCAACGTTCTCTGGTAGATATTCCCTCGTCTTCTAACTCTAGGTTATCAATGCGACTGTTTATTTTAGGGTTCCGTAGCCAAATGGCAAAAAACGGAACCCTTATAGATTCGTCATGTCTGTCTGTCTGTCACAGCCACTTTTTTCCAAAACTATAAGAGCTGTAGGCACTGTTGAAACTTGGTAAGTAGATGTATTCTGTGAACCGCATTAAGATTTTCACACAAAAATAAAAAAAGAACAATAATATTGGGGGTTCTCTATACATAGAACTGAAACTCAAAATTTTTTTTTCATCGTACCCATACATGTGGGGTATCTATAATATGGATAGGTCTTCAAAAATGATATTGAGGTTCTTAATATCATTTTTTTTTCTAAATTGAATAGTTTGCGCGAGAGACACTTCCAAAGTGGTAAAATGAGTGTCCCCCCCTGTAACTTATAAAATAAGAGAATGATAAAACTAAAATAATACTTGCTGCTACGGAACCCTTCATGGGCGAGTCCGACTCGCTCTTGGTCGGTTTTTTGGATATATATAACGTGACTTCAATGTATTTTTGCACAGATTTTGATCATGCTTTTTCTATTCGTTGCGGAATATCTTGCAAGATGGTCTCATATTTGAATTTATCTTAGGTTTTAGGGCGTTTGCGCACCCACGGTGATTTTTATTCTTGACGACACGATAGGCGTCGCTATCTAATAAAAATAACGTCACGCAAGGGTTACAACGATTCTTAAAAATAGATACTCACATGTCGTTCCCTTTCTAACCGACTTTAAGAGTAGACTGTTATCAATTCGATTATACTTTTTTACGTAAGTATATGTTACGTGATGTCTCCGTGGATTATGAACCGATTTTGCTAATTAATATATTACAACTATTCTTCATGACAAACATCAGGCGAACCAAAGTAAGTGACATAGCGACGAATTGCGAAGCTGAAGTGGCAGTGGGCAGGGCACGTAGTTCGTAGACCCGACGACGGCCACTGGGGCACAAGGTTCTCGAGTGGCGACCACGAACCAGAAGACGCCGCGTGGGCTGGGCCAATACAAAATGGACCGATGATCTTGTGAGGGTCGGATGCAGATAGCGCAAGACCGGCAATTGTGGAGATCTTTGGGGTAGGGCTTTGTCCAGCTATGGGCGTTTTTTGGCTGATATGATGATGATGATTATTTATGATACCAATTTGCGTCTAATTCACATGGGGCCATACATAAAGCATTTCTCATAGTTTAACAAAAAAATATCGAACTTGGTTACCAAATAACGGAAAAATCACCTTATACCCAAATAGACTTAAATTGATAACCGCCTTCTTTATGACTTCGGTTAAACACATACAATAATTCGAAGTCTGGGGCTCTACCGGCTAAGTCGCTGAACATCGATTTCTTAAATAGCGTTCAAATAAATAAAGGTTAAAAATGACTTAATCAATCGTTAAATCGGCTTCAACGTTAACAATCGATTCCGGACCATTTATGACGTCAGATGTGCTCATGGAAGCCGATTTAACGATTGATTAAGTTATCTTTAACCTTTATTTATTTGAACGCCATTTAAGAAATCGATGTTCGGTGACTTAGCCGGTAGAGCCCCTGGTTAATTAAAATATTACCGTCATGAAGCCATCAGTCCCGGTTTATATGGTAACTTCTTCTTCTTCTTCTTCTCTTGACGTTCTAACGTCTTGTTTATACTTAGGTATACCTACCGCTTCGTTCCACCACAGATTCTCTCGCCTGAAGTGAAACACACGGTGTAAGTACCAACTCGGTGTACCAACTCGTCGAGTCTATTAACTGCGGAGGTATTTTCGATCCGGTACGATATGGTAAAAATCGAGATTGGGCAACATACATACTTGCGGCCTCTCTGGTGTTGCTTGTGCCCATGGGCGACGGTCATCACTTACCATCAGGTAACCGGCTTCCTCCCTTGCCATGCTATTCTAGAAAAATTCATTTTTTTTATTTATCATTATTATACAACTACAGATAGTTCTTCAAGCTAAGACATAGGCCCACAAAACTGTTTTAAACAGTTTGTCTGTGGACTCAGATGAGTCTCCTTGTAGTATCTATATATATGTAAAATGTATGTTATATACTATCTAATAAATATTTGTAATTGTTACCGGGAGTCAAATTTATTTAGAATCTGACACGTGGGATAACTGTCTTCGGTAAGTACTGGTCCCTATCCCCTCGGCACTGCGGTGGCAGTAAGAGAAGTGTCCTTTACTGCCGCCACCTACACGCAGCAACGCGGAGACACTGTTTCACTGTGCCTGACCGGCAGCAGTCGATGATCGGGGAGGTCAAATCGAAGCCCTCCCAGGGTACCTGGCCCAACCACCTGGGGCATGCAATCACAGGGGGCACCAGGGTAGTATGCCCGATTCCCGGGGTATAAGTAGTCGGTCCGATATAGCTCCCCGCAGACACACACAAGGGTTTCGCCTACTACAAGAAGAAAAGGGTATTGGGCCCTATAGGTTAGGAGATCAGATGACAATTTTTGGATACATTCTGGTAAATAGCCGTTCCAATAGAAATGTAGTGTCGCTAACAAAAACAAAGTTTTGGAGTAAAAACTTCTTTAGCGGCGTTGTGCACTTTTTGGGACGAGTAAAAAAATGTTTAACTTCCGTCATGCCACTTAACCTGATCAAATATTCTTTTATTTAAGTCTTAAGACGGAGGATATTCTAAAGATTTTATTTTTTTCACACTGACCGGTTATACACTCACATGACCGCAGCATTTTTTTCTTAATTATATTAGATTTTTTACAGCCGACTGCTTAACCAAATTTAGTTCTATTTTTAAAATTTATTCCCGCTATAGGGACGGAAGCAATTACTATGAGTGTTTACCGCCCAAAGGTGGGAAGTAACATATTCCACTCGCTACTCGGATCAAATAAACACTACTTTCCGAGTATGAGAAATGAAAAAATCGTTTTCACTTCTATCGGCAGTCCCCAAAGACTTGTTTTTGAATGTCTTTTTTTGTGTCAGCTACGTACACGTCCAAAAGTCAGCAGAGCAGCGTAGCGTCAACATTCGTTCGAAGTATGTTTGAAGCCAAAGTTAAAACTACAAATTGAATGCTATGATGAATGGAAATTGGTGTTATGTCCAATGATACTCGCAATACTTTCGCTCGGTTTATAAATAAGTTTCAATGTCGTTTTCTACTGAATATTTTTTATTCCCGCTATAGGGACGGAAGCAATTACTATGAGTGTTTACCGCCCAAAGGTGGGAAGTAACATATTCCACTCGCTACTCGGATCAAATAAACACTAATTTCCGAGTATGAACAATGAAAAAATAGATTTCACTTTATCGGCAATCCCCAAAGACGTTTTATGAATGTCTTTTTTTTGTGTTAGCTACGTACACGTCCAAAAGTCAGCAGAGCAGCGGGAGTCGAGGTTCGTTCGAAGTATGTTTGAAGCCAAAGTTAAAACTACAAATTGAATGCTATGATGAATGGAAATTGGTGTTATGTCCAATGATACTCGCAATACTTTCGCTCGGTTTATAAATAAGTTTCAATGTCGTTTTCTACTGAACGAATACAAGCTTATGTAATTCCACGAGTGCTAATACTAGGCCCCTATTAAATCTTGATTATTTATGAAATATATTAATAGTCGTAGCTATGGCGACTGGCGTATTATAGGGCAGGAGTGTGGGTGCAAAGACAGGTGCACTCTCTATGCCTCACTTTTATGATATGATGGGACGGTTAACACGGTTCAGATGCAGTACTCCCGCACAGCGTATAAGAGATTGCCGTAGTACCTATACTAGTGTGGGGAGGCCCCCTACAAGATGGAATTGTCCAGCAGTGGGAGTATTTCGGCTAATATGATGATGATGATGATGATGACACTAGTGTCCACGATACATATAACGTAAGGGTCGAAATAGATTGAACAGAAAACTTTTATATCATGAAAAAAAGCAGACTGACATACCTTATCATTTATTTATTTATTTATTTGGCAAACCAGTAGTTGTTACATTGTTTCTTACGTCTAGATTATTAAGCACAAAATTATAATTAATTGCACAACCTTTTAAGGTATCACAGCATGCGCATAAATTTCATAATAGTGACACATAAAGAAAAATAAAATTAAACGAAATAAAATATACTACATAAAACAAATAAAATTAAACATATTTTTTTTTATTATTGTCATTTATTATTATTACGAGAAGAATATAATGTTTATTAACAATTCTAATACAATAAAGTATATACTATAGTAATATATTAAGTAATACTAGAATAATATTTTTTTTTTTCAAGATTATCTTATTTTAAGCATTTTTTGAGACTTGAATTTGACTGTGATTTTTTTTATCAAGTGAATGAAGTTAGTTGAATTGTGAATTAGGAATATTAATCAATAAGGGCCACAAATCACACCCATACTCAGAACAACTACATATGGCTCACACAAATAGTTGTCCTGTGTGGGGCTGAAGTGACGGGGCGACCGTCTTAACTACTGCGCTATACGTGCAATCATTATATTTTATTTATAAACTGAGTTGTGTGTGACTAGCGTTGCCAACTTTTTTTTACTAGAAACAATATATTCAGGTAGAGATAGTAATAGTAATAGTAGTAGAGATGTAAAATGACTAGTCACAATTGTCATAAACCTTAAATGACCGGTCATTTACTGTCAAAATCAGTCAATTTGACTCAAATATTATTGTCTATTCTCGACTATTATTTATTTATTTAGAAGAAGAAGAAGTAGTATTAGTAAATTGTCCACCAGTTAAACTAAAAATAAGTTATTTCTTCTATTTTACCAGCGAGTGGGAGAGTTTAGTGACGTATTTATATTTTTATTTTAGTTTTAATTATTTTATTTACATTATATATTATATAATTATATGTATATTTGTATTTGATGGATGAAATTATTAATTTCGATGATAGTTTTTTTTCCTGTCACTCGTCTTCAGACAGTTTCTTCAGTGCAGATAGTGACCATTCTGATGTACTAACACTGCATGATCAGTTGTCCTCTGTTCTATCCGATTACAGTAAAAATCTCAACGTCGCTCATATCAATGCGCAAGAGTGTTCCCGGTCATTATTCTGAACTTCTAGTGTCTTTTAGCAGTTCCCCTATTGATGCTCTATTAATTTCTGAAACCTTTCTGAAACCATCTATTCAATCTGTGTTCGTGGCACTCCCAGGCTACGTTTTAATTCGAAACGACAGAACTGAGAAAGGTTGTGGTGGTGTCGCTATATATCTTCGAGCTGATATTCCATACAGAATTATCAGCACTTCCCCTTCACAATATACTGGATCTGCTGAGCATTTATTCTTGGAAATCATTTTCCATCATACCAAGATGCTACTTGGAGTATACTACAGCCCCAACCTACGAGTTGACTACTTTGACTCTCTCGACTCCCTGCTTAACAACCTGTGCCCTAATTACGATCACGTGGTCCTAATGGGCGATTTTAATACATGCCTGGTCAAAAATGATCATCGATAACTTAAGCTACTTTCACTTCTGTCTTCTATTAACCTTCATATTCTACCACTCAAGGAAACTCACTATGCCCCTAATAGCACTCCATCCCTTTTGGATCTCATGATTGTTTCTTCTGCTGACCGTGTCGCGACTCACGGTCAACTAGCTGCCTCTTTCTCCTATCATGACTTGATCTATCTGATCTGTCTTTTAAAATTCGTTGCCCTAAACGTAAACTTCATTTCCTTTCTCTTCGCTATTTCAAAGGTATTGACTTGGAGGCATTACAGCGGGATGCCAATAGCATTGATTGGAGTAACGTCTATGATGCTCCTAACATTGACGATAAGGTGGATGCATTCAACACTAATATCCAAATTTTATATGATCAACATGCCCCTAAACGGCGAGTCAGGATTAAATACAACCCTGCCCCATGGATCAATGATTCTATAAAAGACTCAATGGCTCGTAGGGATAAAGCCAAGAAAAGATACAAGCGGAGTCCTTCGGAGGCTAACTTAGCCCGGTATAAATCTTTGCGTAATGCTTGCAATCGTCTGTGTCGTGATGCTAAGAAGCGCCATTTCTACAAGTCTCTCGATAATCGGGATTCTTCCGCTGTGTGGAAATTTCTCAAATGAAATGGTACAGGCAAATCTCCCTCTCAGGCTTGTAAAAACGTAGATTTAAATGCTCTTAACGCACATTTTTCTGCTGCCCCTGTCACTCTTAATACTCTTGTCAAATCTAATACTTTAGTAAAACTTTCACAGGCCCGGACTTCATATGACCCTTCCTTCAATTTTACCCCTGTTACTGAGATGGATGTCAAAAAATCACTTCTTAACATTTCTTCAACTTCTGCTGGACATGACAACTTGTGCTCCAAAATGATTAAACCTGTCCTTTCTACTGTACTCCCTATTCTTACGCACCTGTTCAATTATTCCTTACTCTCTTCCCGTTTTCCCACTACCTGGAAACAAGCACATATCATCCCGTTGCCTAAAGTCTCTGATCCATCAACACCATCCCAATACCGTCCCATCTCTATACTCCCTTTCCTTTCTAAAGTTTTGGAGCATATTGTCCATAGCCAGCTGTCTGCCTTTCAATCTAGCAACCGTATCCTTAGCTATTCTCAATCTGGTTTTCGGTCTGGCCACAGCACGGTAACTGCTCTTGTTAAAGTCACCGATGACATTCGTTGGGCCATGGAAAATAAATTCTTAACTGTCCTTATACTCCTTGACTTTAGTACTGCATTCAATTCTGTCGATTTTGACATCCTTCTCGGTATTCTCTCTTCACTCAACGTTTCTCCTTCCGCCTTAACCTGGTTTGACTCTTATCTTCGGGGTCGCGCGCAAAGTGTACGCCTTGATGAGTCCTTCTCTGATTGGTGTGAGCTCAGTGCGGGTGTGCCTCAGGGTGGCGTTCTTTCTCCTTTATTATTCTCCATTTTCATCAACTCTGTTACCAGAGGCATCTCCTCAAACTTCCATCTCTACGCAGACGATTTGCAACTATATCGGTCGTTTAATCGTGAGGATGCTGATGCTGCCATTGCTGTCATGAATCATGATCTGGGACTAATCAGTTGTTGGGCTAGGTCTCACGGACTTCTATTAAATCCTGCGAAGTCCCAGGCCATTATCACAGGCAGTAGGAATATGCGCAGCGGGATTAATCTTTCGTCTTTTCCAACAGTTAATCTTGATGGTATTCCTATAATTTATTCAGACACAGTAAAAAACCTCGGACTTACTATGGCTAATGACCTGTCTTGGAAAGCTTATGTCGCTGATGTCAGCCAAAAAGTGCACTATACATTCCATTCGCTGAAATGCCTCCAAAACTTTTTACCTTTGAAAACTAAAATCTCACTTGCCCAAACCCTGATACAGCCCATCATAGACTACGCTGATACCTGCTACCCGGACGCTACCGAAGAGCTTCTAAATAAACTTGAGCGTCTACAAAATCTATGCATTCGGTATATATATGGACTGAAAAAGTTCGACCATGTTTCCAAGTTCCGGAAAGACCTCAAGTGGCTTCCTATTCGATTTCGTAGGAACACTCGCATATTGTGTCTCCTTTTCAATATCCTTCACAATCCTCTGTCCCCGTCCTATCTGCGAGAGCGGTTTTCCTTTAAATATCCAAGTGATGCTCTGTGTAGATCTCATCTGAAATCCGTCCTAAAACTTCCCATCCATAAAACAGATTTTTATTCCTATTCCTTTACTGTTCATGCAGTCAGATTGTGGAACTCTCTTCCGCCAAATATACAAAACTGCAAAACTATTGACACTTTTAAAAGACTAGTGAAAAATCACTATCTTTCTATTTCATCCTCATAGAATGTATTATTAGTATTTAGTTTATTGTTAAGTCTAAATTGGATATAATATTTATATGTATTTAAGTATGTATGCAATTATTAGTATGTATGTGTATTATAGACCTACACACATCATTATGGCTTTGTAAAATTTTTCCTGTCGCGGGTCTGCTGGAAGAAATTTCTTGGAAATAAGCAGCACCTTTGTACTAATCATTTCTTCGCACTTTTATCTATTTACTGTATGTTTTGTGTGTACAAGAATTAATAAATAAATAAATAAATACACTTTATTGCAAAAATAAGTAAAACATAACAATGGTTACAAACAAGGACATAAACTTATTATGCAACTGGCGGCCTTATCGCTAAAAGCGATCTCTTCCAGGCAACCGTTGTGCGTTGAATGGACCAGAATTGAAAATAATTAGGTAAAATATTTAGATACCTCATTTATATGCAAGTTTAAATGAAGCAACTTTTTATTTTCTATTATATCATGAGAGGTTAAGACGACATCAAAGTCAATGCGCGAGGCGATGCAACGTTGCTATTTTGTCTTAAATGCACGCATGATTAGAAATGTAAAATGATTAACACTATATAATAATACTATAAGTCATAAAAACAACTTTTTGGTTCAATTAAGAAGTTGTAGACTTTTATCAACGACAAAAACTTAAAAGGTACTAAAATATTACTGATATCATATTGACTGAAAATTACCATTTTTGACAGTTAATGACCATTTTTGACTAATTTGACCGTAAATAACGGTCAGTCTAATTCAGTCATTTTCAACACTATTCAGGTCTATGAAGAATATTAAACAGTATTTTAGAAAAATGAACAGCATTAATTTATTTATTGTTTTAAATACATATTGTTTTAGAACTTCTCGCACAACTTACTATTTTACAATCTTTGTGAAGTGAACGCCCTCTGACTAAATACATGTAAACAATACTTTGTATTCTTTATTTTTGTTCAACAGTAATAATAATAATAATATCTGGGGACAACGTCACACAGATCATCCTAGCCCCAAACTAAGCAAAGCTTGTACTATGGGTACCAGGCGACGATATACATACTTATATAGATAGATAAATACTTAAATACATAGAAAACATCCATGACTCAGAAACAATTATTCGTGCTCATCACACAAATATTTGCACTTACCGGGATTCGAACCCAGGACCACCAGCTTCGTAGGCAGGAGCACTACCAACTAGGCTACGGTGACCGTCAAAGTATAATTTAGTGAAAAATAGTATAATACTGTTCAAAACAGTAGACAACCCTAGTTGAGACTCTTCTTTTTATTATTATTATTATTTATTATTATTTATTTTTCTTTAATATCTCTCTTCCGGGGTTTGTTCCTCGTCACACGGGCCGTAGCAAAGTGTGGAAATTGGATTAGGTTAAAGCAGGTGTAAGCTGAAGAAGTAATTAGGAATTTGCGAGTAAGACGGCACGTGTTCAGGATTACTTGAACATCAATACGACCTAGTCTATGAGCCTTCAGCTCAGTACACTCGTTGGCTAATCGACCATGAATCAGACCTAGTCTAATAGCCCTCTGCTCTTCAGACTCGTTGGCTAATGAATCATGAATGAGACCTAGTCTAATAGCCCTCGGTTCAGCAGACTCGTTGGCTAATCGATCATGAATAAGACCTAGTCTAATAGCCCTCGGTTCAGCAGACTCGTTAGCTAATCGATCATGAATAAGACCTAGTCTAATAGCCCTCGGTTCAGCAGACTCGTTGGCTAATCGATCATGAATAAGGCCTAGTCTAATAGCCCTCTGCTCAGCAGACTCGTTCGCTAATCAATCATTAATAAGACCTAGCCTATGAGCCCTCTGCTCAGCAGACTCGTTTGCTAATCGATCATTAATAAGACCTAGTCTATGAGCCCTCTGCTCAGACTAGTCTATGAGCAGAGGGAGAGGGGGGGAGAGCTCATAGGCTAGTCTATGAGCCCTCTGCTCAGCAGACTCGTTTGCTAATCGATCATTAATAAGACCTAGCCTATGAGGCCTCTGTTCAGCAGACTCGTTTGCTAATCGATCATTAATAAGACCTAGCCTATGAGCCCTCTGCTCAGCAGACTTGTTTGCTAATTGATCATTAATAAGACCTAGCCTATGAGGCCTCTGTTCAGCAGACTCGTTTGCTAATCGATCATTAATAAGACCTAGCCTATGAGCCCTCTGCTCAGCAGACTTGTTTGCTAATTGATCATTAATAAGACCTAGCCTATGAGGCCTCTGTTCAGCAGACTCGTTTGCTAATCGATCATTAATAAGACCTAGCCTATGAGGCCTCTGTTCAGCAGACTCGTTTGCTAATCGATCATTAATAAGACCTAGCCTATGAGCCCTCTGCTCAGCAGACTTGTTTGCTAATTGATCATTAATAAGACCTAGCCTATGAGGCCTCTGTTCAGCAGACTCGTTTGCTAATCGATCATTAATAAGACCTAGCCTATGAGGCCTCTGTTCAGCAGACTCGTTTGCTAATCGATCATTAATAAGACCTAGCCTATGAGCCCTCTGCTCAGCAGACTTGTTTGCTAATTGATCATTAATAAGACCTAGCCTATGAGGCCTCTGTTCAGCAGACTCGTTTGCTAATCGATCATTAATAAGACCTAGCCTATGAGGCCTCTGTTCAGCAGACTCGTTTGCTAATCGATCATTAATAAGACCTAGCCTATGAGCCCTCTGCTCAGCAGACTTGTTTGCTAATGATCATTAATAAGGCCTAGTCTATGAGCCCTCCGCGCACAGACTCGTTAACTTTCTGCAGGGTGTTAAGAGTATGCTTGGAGACTGCTACGACTCTTAGGCTTCGCTTGCTAAATCCGTTTTTAGTATAACTACATGAGTTATACTAAAGACGCTCCCGGCCGAATTTCGGCCACGGCGGCCAGTCTCAATGGAGATTAGCCAACTGCGCAGGACATATGTGTGTGTGCGCACTTTCTATTCCATCACTCCCATGATCCGATAAAACGACTAGCGACACGACCGGAAAGAGTTCAGGCACAGGACCGACGTCTTTAGGTGCTGGTATTTTTATAGGTTTAATTGAAAAATGCCTTTGTTTCATTTGTGTTAAGTTTCTGTTATCTAACATATATGACTGGTTAAGCATTGCTCACATTGTTGTGACGAACAAAATTACACCATATAGAGTGGGTACCTACTGGTTTGAGATGAATACTGTTTAATAATGCTTCATAATCTTCATCAGCACAATAGAAAGTTGCACATTTTCCCCAATTATATTCGCGTATGCCAACACCGCATTAAACCTAATAGGAAAGTTTCTAGTCTAAGTCTCCTTCATTATCATCATCATATCTGTCGAAAGACTCT
Organism: Pseudoips prasinana; assembly: GCA_951640165.1. NCBI lineage: Eukaryota > Metazoa > Arthropoda > Insecta > Lepidoptera > Nolidae > Pseudoips > Pseudoips prasinana. The sequence continues at coordinate 17,898,591 of OX621254.1, forward strand.
TGGACAAAGGCCTCCCCAAAGATCCGCATCCAACGACTTCCACAAGATCATCGATCCATCTTGTAAGGGGCCTGCCGTAGGATATCTAAAAAACTATGTACACTATGTACCTTCCAGAAAACCAAACTTTTTCATTATCACGTAACTATGAATAATTTAACTTCCAATTATTTAACTTTTGCGGCGGACAAGACAAAATTACGAATAATTTTTTTTCAAATTACAAACATTGACCTGAAGATTTCAACTGATGATCGATTATATTTGATGGCAATAAGATGGCGGAATTGATTTTATATTTATTTGTTACTATGTTGACATGCCCCAATCATTGCTATCTGTTATTTTTCTGTTACACTGACATAATGACGGGCCTGTTGGCGTGGTTAGCATATGGTTGCTTTTCACGTTGGAGGTCTTGGGTTCGATTCCCACCCAGGACAGATATTTGTGTGCATGAACATGTCTGTTTGTCCTCCTGAGTGTGGGTGTAATTATCTATATAATTATGTATTTACAAAAGAAAAGTATTATAATGTAGTATATCAGTTATCTGGTTTCCATAGTACAAGCTCTGCTTAGTTTGGGATCAGATGGCCGTGTGTAAATAATGTCCCACGATATTATTATTATTATAAATTTTTATATCAGTTTCTTATCCGTTACAATTTTTTTTTTTAATTACCCGATTACCTCCTGATTCTAAAGCCCGGAATCACAGAATAAAAAGTCCGGAATTCAATCTTTCTTTCTCAACCGGTACGCCCCTTCACCGCAGTTGCAGAACAAATTACACCGTTTTGCACCGGAAGTCCGGCTGAGAAGCGAGCTACTTTTTAACTTCCATTGTACAGACGCCAGCACATTTACCTACCACAATGTGTCAAATTTCTTTTATCGATTTTCAACTTTATCGCATAAGCATAAGGTTCACTTTATATTGTGGAGATTTGACAGATCGGGGTAGCTTGATGTGCTGGCGTCTGTACCTTGGAACCTACTCTAATAGCCGACTTATAAGATTGAAGACAAAGAAAAGTTGGGGCTGTAGTTACTGTTGTTGCCTTCTTGTTTCTTCTCAAGGGATTTTATGAATAATAAATAATAATGTTCTCCTAGCCGAATTTCGACTACGGCGGCCAGTCTCAATAGAGATTAGCATCGGGGCGTCCTAACACAGGCAATGTTATACCTAAAAGGACGCCTCAACAATCCTGTCATTAGGTTAACTTGAGTTAAAGGAAATAAATCATTTTTATTTATTATTATTTGTTTTTATGCAACGATGCGAAAAAGATGTGCATCCATGGTGCGCCGTGTGCGGGACAGTCCCAACACTATTCTTAAATGTATAGCCAGTAGACTAGACTGCTTGTATGTGGGCCGCTGCTGTAAGTTGTCAACGTCCGTAATTAGTTTATAGAAGGGGTACGCATGTGAGGGGTCGCTCCCTGTGCAAATAGATGTATTGGTCTGCGTACTACATAATTGTTTTAGAATTACTAACATAGGTTTTACTAACAAAATGAGTCTTGTTACTTTACCAAATAAATTATTCATTCATTCATTCATTATTAGCCATCTGCGCGGAACATATTATAGTGCACAAGTGCGTGCGCAAACACAGGACTACGTTCTTTCCATCGCGATTGGGACGCCTAGCGACACGACCGGAAAGAGGTCAGGTACAGGACCGACGGCTTTAAATGCTCTCCGAGGCACGGGGGTACAATACCGCCAACTCCCAGACTTCGGGTTGATGCAGATTTTTTTTTCTTTTTACAGAAAAGTCCCAAAATCACTTTTGGCCCGCCCCGGGGATTTGAATCCAGGACCTCGTTGTGGTGAACACGCTACCGCTAGACCAACGAGGTATAAGAAAGTACTGATTGCCTAGCTGGCCTAGTGTTAGCAATTGTAATTTATTCTTCATCATAACAGCTATAAGAAGTCCACTGATGAACAAAAGTCACCCCCAAGAATCGTCTTGGAGGGATATATGCCTAAAATATGCCACAATCGCCACGCTTGGCAGCTTGGTTTGGCTGTCCGTAAGCGATCGGCGAGAGCAACTAGACTCGTGATCAGTTCATAGATGGGTGACTAACAAAGTGGTTTAATTTCTGAGCGTCTCCGTGCTTCGGAGGGCATGCAGCGGTCGGTTTCGGTTATGGTCAATAGACAGAGTCATGTCAGAGGCCTATGGTCAATAGACAGCAGTCGTTAAGCCATGTCAGAGGCCTACTGGGCGGCTTAAACAACTCTGCCACTAGGGTAACCACTGCCCATACGATAAGTAAGTAAGATAGGCAACGCCTTTATCGCGGCGTCGCATAGGTAACAACAACCGATGAATACGTTAACTTAGAGGGGGAAATTAATTACAGAAACCTTCTCGCAAGAAGTGAAAATTTCATCCATATCATCTGAATGAATGGTCCTCCACCACTGTGTGTTTTTCAATAACTTTTTACCGCGCGTTGCTACGTTAATCTGCGGAATCAATTAACCAGCGGAGGTATTTTTGATCCGCTAAGACATGGCAACCTTCAAGAAGCGTGTCTATTCCTCTCTTAAAGACCGGCAATGCATTTGCTGCCCCTCTCGTGTAGCGAGTGTCCATAGGCAGAGGTGATCACATACCATCAGGTGACCTTGTTCGGTTGCTTGGAAGAGATTGCTTTTAGCGATAAGGCCAATACATTTTTATATAGTTGAAAGGCCAGCGACAACTCCGTCACCTGATGGTATGTGATCGCCGCCTATCGACAGTCGCAACACCAGAGAGGCTGCAAGTGGGTTGCGGCCTTTAAGAAAGGGAAAACTCGCTTCTTGAAGGTTGCCACTTCATATCGGATCAGAAATACTTCCGCAGTTAATTGATTCCACAGTTTGGTAAAGCGCGGTAAAAAGTTTCTTGAGAGACACACAATTGTCCACAAGGCCATTCATCCAGGTGATATGGACGAAATTTCCATTTCTGGTGACAAGGACTGTCGACAATCCACTTGAAAATAAAAATGAAAAGGAAAACTTTTTATTCAGCACAACACACAACAAGTATATATGGCCTTTGCGTCTGTTACAGACGATTTACGGCGCATTGTCTGAGAGACATTTTTTTTGGTGGCTAAACAAACCGATGCGAGAGCGACATAGCCTGCCGCAGGCCTGACAAGAGAAGTTTGCGAACCGAAGGATAAAAACAATATAAATACGAAGAAAAGGAAAAGAACGAAGGAAACAATCTTATCATAGAACAGATTAGGTTTACATGTTCTGCCAAAAAGTCATGTTCTGTCATCACGTCATCTAGTGGGATACACCTTTTTTTCTTTGGTAATGCAGGGGAATGAGTACGCAAACCACCCGCAAAAAGTGTCTGCGATTGGGTACGTCGGACTCGTAACGACAAAAACCTAACCTGCCATGGATTTTTCCTGGCGCCTGATGAGAAGAACCCCGATAACGCCGGTGTGCTGCAAGTGGGATAGGTACACCTAGCGCTGGGTATACTTGTACTGTTCATTTTTAGTTGATTTTCTACACTAAATGAATGTATTCTGTGTGCAATAAAGAGTTCTCTATCTACCTACCAAAATAAACAGATTAATAAGCAGTATACCAATGTCTGTTTACTTGGTTTTTAAACGTAAATCCTACGTTACTCAGCATTTTCCATTCAAAAGTTCGCTTCGTTTTTCTTGTTAGGTACCTATACACTTTTTATCTCGCGTTCGTGCTGGCAAAGAATAAATATTACTTCCTACAATAAAAAGATCACGATATTTTCGTTACTATCTAGACGAAATATATTCCAATATAATAATAATAATAATGTCCTCCTAGCCGAATTTCAGCCACGGCGGCCAGTCTCAATAGAGATTAGCCATCTGCGCGGGACCTTTATAGTGCACAAGTGTGTTCACAAACACAGGAGCACTTTATATTCCATCACTCCCATGATCCTATGGGACGCCGCGCGACACGACCGGAAAGAGGTCAGGTACAGGACCGACGGCTTTACGTGCTCTCCGGGGCACAGGGGTATAATACCGCCAATTCTCAACCTTCGGGCTGATACTGAGAAATTTTTCTTATTACAGAAAAGTCCCAAAATCACTTTTGGCCCGACCCGGGATTTCAACCCAGGACCTCGTTCTCTGCTGGTGAACACGCTACCGCTAGACATACGAGGCATTCCAATATAATCAGTATACCACCTCCACTTCTGAACAAAGGTGTCTATCATTTTATCATTTGGAGTGAAAATCTATCATTGCCATGCTTTCAAGACAGGTTAGCGATAGCGCTGTGAACGTACTTAATTAGTACTCAGATCTCTGATAAATATTCTACTACGCTCCCCCCGGGATGAAATGGGGGATATTCGTCGCCATCACCACACAGTGAACAAACACAAAATATCAACATTACAGCTGCAAGAAGTCCACAGCTGGCCAAGCTTCTCCGAAGAATCATCTTGGGGGGAAATGCAATAATCGCCACGCTTGGCAGACGGGTTGGCGATCGCAGCGAAGAATAATCTTGGGGGGAAATGCAATAATCGCCACGCTTGGCGATCGCAGTAAGATGGTTATAGTACTCAGAAGGAAACTGCTGCCCGACCAGTTTGTGAGTTTAAATGTATGGATGTATGTTTGTTACTCTTTTAGACCAAAACCACTTTAACGCGGGTGAAACCGCGGGGCATAGCTGGTATTCCAATATAATCAGTATACCACCTCCATTTCTGAACAAAGGTGTCTATAATTTTATCATTTGAAGTGAAAATCTATAATTGCCACTCTTTCCAGACGGGTTGGCGATAGCACTGTGAACTTGATTAGTACTCGGATCTCTGGTAGAAATTCTACTACGCTCCCCACGGGATGAGATGGGGGATATTCATCGCCGGCACCACACAGTAAACAAAGGCAAAATATCATCATTACAGCTGCAAGAAGTCCACAGCTGGACAAGGCTCTCCAAAGAATCATGCTTCAGCGGCCCCCTGAGATGTGGCCCGAACCCCAAAAGGGTGGCTTCAGGTATTAGTCTTTTTCAATTTAAGCTACTGGTTAAGAGCCTTCTGCGCTAGCCAAATGCTCATTGCCTTTAATTCCTTAATTTTAATATAGTACAACTAAATTTCAAAATAATAGATTAGTAACTTGTTATTTATTTTAGGATTTAAGAAATATATCTGAGAAAACAGACCGCACGGACGGACTAATTAATTTTTTTTGTAATTTTTATACTGTATTCGACTATGTTTATGTACTGGATTGTGAGCTTGACAAGTACAAGTGTATGTTAATACCCAAGTGCTGTATAAATTTCATTATTTCACCTTGGGGGAAAATACAATAATTGCCACGCTTGGCAGACGGGTTGGCGATCGCAGTAAGATGGTCATAGTAATCAGAAGGAAAGCAGTTTCCTTCTGATTACTATGACCATCTTACCTCAAAAAACACTGTAGATATTCCATCGGGTCGACTTCTACGGCCCCCACGGGATGAGATGAGGTGATGATATTCTGATATTCAACATTTGACGGTCACCGTAGCCTAGTTGGTAGTGCTCCTGCCTACGAAGGTGGTGGTCCTGGGTTCGAATCCCAGTAAGTGCAAATATTTGTGTGATGAGCACGAATATTTGTTTCTGAGTCATGGATGTTTTCTATGTGTTTAAGTATTTATCTATCTATCTATATAAGTGTGTATATCGTCGCCTGGTACCCATAGTACAAGCTTTGCTTAGTTTGGGGCTAGGATAATCTGTATGACATTGTCCCTAGATATTATATTCACTGCTGTCACCACACAGCAATAAAATATATCCCAAGCTAATCCGTCACTAATCAGATTTTATATGTAGTATTTGATATTTAATGTAGTATTTGATGACCGGCTTGACTCTGTTGGCAGTGTTTCTGATCGAAAGGTTGCGGGTTCGACTCTCGCACAAGACAAATATTTGTGTTCATGTGTTCATGAACACAAATATTTGTCTATTTGTTCTGCTCTCAGTGTTATCTGTGTATGTTTATGTATTAAAATAAGTACATAAGTATTTCTGTCCTTTGTCTAGTACTAATAACTATTAATTATTTTAAATATAAATAGACTAGCTGGTGCCCACGACTTCGTCCGCGACAATTTCGAATGATGGCCAATGTAACTACTTACTTCTAGCTTAATCTAAAAAAAATAACATTTAAAAACAAATAAGCAATATAAATTTAAGAAAACATAACTAAGAAATAAATTAAAAACTACTTTGCTACTGTTATTTAAAAAAAACGACCCGATATTAACAATCAAAGAAATCAAAGAATACATATCAATTGTCCTAAAGTTGGTACAGTCAGTAAGTTAAATCAAGTAAAATAATAATCAACGATGCATTAATTACAAAGGTAACTCCCATTAGATTAGGTTGCGACCACGGCATTGACAGGTCTTATATAAAATTTTGTGAAGGAAACCATAGCACGATCTAAAACGATGATTACGCAATCTATTACAAAAATATAAACTTGTAAAGCGGTAAAATTAAGATGTGTGCAGAGACTTTGGGTGAGATTTAGGTGATCATCTATTAATTCAGTTTTGGACTACCTTTTATTTCAAGCATTTATTTATTTTAACCGATATATTAGGTCTTTACCTATGAAATTGCCGTTCTGCAGTACTGGCCATTTCAAATCAAAATAATTTTTGTTTGGCTAAGAATTCTAATTTCAAATTAATTTTATTTTAAAAACATGGATTCTTTTTTCCAAAAGTAGTCATTTCTTTATTGATTAGTGTTACATTTTCATCGCATTTCAATCTTTTTCGTCATCATGGATACGTTAAAAATTCGAGTAATTATGGAATATGAGTACCGTCGTGGCAGCAACGCGGCACAAGCGGCACGCAACATCAACGACGTTTACGGAGCTAACACTACAAACCAACGCACCACCTGTTATTGGTTTGCTCGCTTCCGTTCTGGAAATTTCGACCTGAAAAATGAACCTCGCGGTCGTCCGAAGACTTTGGTCGACAATGACGAATTAAAGGCGGTTGTGGAAGCTGATGATACACAATCTACGGCTGAATTAGCAGCAGCTTTCGACGTTAGCGTCAAAACAATATTGGTCCATTTGCGTCAAATTGGCAAGGTAAAAAAGCTTGACAAATGGGTGCCCCACGAACTCAATGATCGCCAGCGCGAAATACGCGTCGAGACGTGCCTTGCACTGCTCAACAGACACACAAATGAAGGAATTTTGAACCGCATTGTTACCTGCGATGAAAAATGGATTCTGTTTGATAACCGCAAGCGCTCAGCAAGTTGGTTGGATCCTGGTTCAGCACCTAAACAATGCCCTAAACGAAAACTTACCCCTAGAAAAGTGATGGTCACTGTTTGGTGGTCTAGCGCCGGTGTGATTCATCACAGCTTCTTACCAAACGGGGTGAGCATTACTGCAGATGTGTACTGTGAAGAACTGAGCACAATGATGGAGAAGCTGGCGCATCTCCAACCAGCATTGGTCAATCGCTCGTCTCCGCTGCTCCTGCACGACAACGCGCGACCTCATACTGCACAGCAGACGGTCTCCAAGTTGCAAGAACTGGGGTTGGAAGCTCTCCGTCATCCGCCCTACTCACCAGACCTTGCGCCTACAGACTACTACTTTTTCCAGAATGTGGATAACTTCTTGGCGGGAAAAAAATTCAATACCCGAGAGGCAGTACAAAATGCCTTTGAAGAATTTGTTGCCTCCCGTCCAGCTGATTTCTTTAAGAAGGGCATCAATAAACTGCCACTGCGATGGCAAAGATGCATTGATTGCATGGGTGATTACTTCGATTAATACAAATAAAAAAATTCATGAAAAAAATTCGTTTAAATTTTTTCATACAAAACGGCAATTTCATAGGTAAAGACCTATTACCAAATAAGTTCCATGATCTGAAACGATATTACCGCCTAAATTAAGATGATATTTTTTGGGTGCGATCATCTCGACACGAACAATATACTACGCTAACTCGAATATAAAATATAAAATGTCGCTTTTTTGGTTTGTTATAAAAATTACAAAAAAAAAGAAGTTACAAATCTTATAAAACCCTAAATCTTTACTTAGACAACAACGACCACGACATTTTAAGCAACTTGGCAAAGAAAAGAATTTCTCTAAAATTTGAGTTTGCGTAAATTGTTGGTGTCGATTTGTTGAATCAGTTTTGGATTACCTTTTTTTTATCAACAAATTATTCCCTGGATTGCTTTATTTTTAACTAAAAGACCAAATACATTACATGCGTTTACTCCAAAAAAAAAACTGATTTTCATACAAACTTACATCCCCTATTTTACTTGTCCTTAGGGGTGGAATTTCCAAAAATCCTGGAATACATATTTTTATTTTTAACTGAAAGGCCAAATACCAATTTTCATAGGTTTAACTTCAAAAAAGTCGCATTTTCATACAAACTTACATACCCTATTTTACGCCCTAAGGGGTGGAATTCCCAAAAATCCTGAAATATATATTTTTAATTTTTAACTGAAATGCCTAATACCAATTTTCATGGGTTTAACTTAAAAATTGACACATTTTTCATACAAACTTACACCCCCTATTTTACGCTCTTGGGGCTGGAATTTCCAAAAATGCTGAAATTCATATTCTTTATTTTGAACTAAATTGCCAAATACCAATTTTCATGCGTTTAACTTAAAAATTGACACATTTTCCATACAAACTTACATCCCCTATTTTTCGCCCTTGGGGGTGGAATTTCCAAAAACCCTGAAATACGTGATTTTTTATTTTTAACTGGAAGGCTTAATACCAATTTTTATGCCTTAAACTTCAAAAACGGCAAAGTTTCATACTAACTTAGCGCCCCTGTTTTACCCCCTTAGGGGTTGAATTTCGAAAAATCCTTCCTTATTCATTGTCTACATTATAAAGCAAACATTTGTGCAAAATTTCAGCTTTCTAGGTCCAAGGGTTTGGGCTGGGCGTTGATGAGTCAGTCAGTCAGTCAGGACCTGTCTTTTTATTTATATAGATATAGTTTTGTACACATTTTTGCTTGAATAAAAATTTATTATTTATTAAAAAGACATACCAGCTTTGCTTAGTTAGGGCTGGATGTGATGTGTTCCTGATATTTAATTATTTATTTACTTGTGCTCTTGTGTATGTTTCGCCGGACTGTGTCTACTATATAAGTGTTCTACTCGATCTTATATTGCGACCGTACGTCGTCGTCGTACACATAAGGTCCGCTCTAATAATAATTTCCGGAATGTCCACCCTTATAGTAATAATAATCTAATACTGGCCAGTTTATTATACTATTCTATATTATAGTTAGTTTTGTATTTACTTGTCATCATCATCAACTTGATATCGTCCACAGCTGGACATAGGCGTCCTCGAAAGGTTTCTATACCGTTATCATTTGAAGCGGTTTGCCGTAGTCACTGCGCTTACGCGACGTCCTGCGTGAGCGATCTAGACGCGAACGCGAAGCGGCGCGGCGCGAAAACAACAAACAGTCGAAACCTCAATGATGTTAAAAGTAAAAAGGTGTAGATAGGTTTCCAAAACAACATTCGATCTTCAAAAACGGCACACCAACGCACACATAAATAACTTAATATTGCAATATCACACTACATTACGATTAGACGTCAAAGTAAGATGGCATGATTCAATAATCGTGAGCAAAAACGAGACAAATGTAATTTGCGATAGTGCGTCGTCTCAGGAAGTATAGCGCGTAGAACTGAAGTAAATTCTGGCTAATTATTAATAAAGCCACATTTCAACGTGCCGCTCCCGGAGCGCTTTTAACCTATCTACACCTTTTTACTTATAACATCATTGCGAAACCTATTGAAGTGTCCTACGTGACCAAACGCGCCTGCGGTGCGGTGCGGAGCGACGCGACATGAAGCGAACGCGATCAGTTGGCTTGATATTTTCGCGCGAACAGGATGCGGTGCCGTCGTGTTTTTGCGGCGTCGGTGGCGGCTTCGCGAGTTGATTTGCGTGCACGCACACCGCCACCGCATCGCATCGAATTCGCGTGTCACCGCTTCATAATCGCGTTCGCTTTGAACCGCCTACCTAGGGCGAAGCGTTAGGCATGCGAGTTAGCGACCGCAGTTAGGTGGTAGCTAGTACACAGGTGACACCACAGAGTACATGTGACGGTGATGCCCGACTACCTGGTGTATCCCTTAGTCGCCTTTTACGACACCCACGGGATAGTATGGATGGGGTGGCCCTCTTAGTCTAGGCCGGAAATGGTGATTTGATATGTGGGTTTCCAAGAGCATTCGTTTTTATCCCCCAACGCAGAAAGAGTTATAAGTTTGACGTCGATAGCGTGAGTGTATGTGGCATTGTAGCTCTCAAACGGATGGACCGATTTCGATGCGGTTTTTTTCATTTTAAAACCAATTTCCTTGCGGTGGTTCTTAGCTATATTTGATTAATATCGGTCAAACAGTGTAAGAGTATAAGCTCTTTTCTAAAATGGTGTAATTATAGTTTGAGTCGGGTGTTTTCTAAGTGTTTATACCATCCAAACTTCGTAGAAATATCGTAGTTTTGTCCTTGTTGGTGATAAGATACGGAACACACACATACTTACCAGTAATTCAAGTTCCTAATCTAGAAACTATAAGAAATATACACAGTGTAACATTAATAATGTACGGTATTTAAAGAGCATCAACATGCAATAAAATACAAGAAAATAATTGAATCTCAATACATGAATAACTATCAGCTGATGCATATTGTATAGGTAGTAAGAAATATTGTTAAAAAAATACTACGCCCGCACAATTGAAATTAATCCCTGTGTCGCGGGGTACTTACGTTACAAACATATAATTGCCGGACACAAATTACATCCAGACTCAGAACAACAATTTAATGGTCACATAAATAGTTGAACGGCGCGGGCATCGAACCCGGAACACGAAGTGGCGAGACAATTGTCAGTCACAAGCCGGTCATAAACTGGTTTGCTCTACCTTCTATAAATGGAGAAACCACAAAGTTTTCGATTTAATAACGTACAGACGCCAGCACATCCAGCTACCCATATCTGCCAAATTTCTTTTACAGATTACTTTATCACAAAAGCATAAGGCTCACTTTCAATTGGGGAAATTTGACAGATGGCTGGCTGGCGTATGTACATATATAATTAAAGTCCAAAGACAAGCGTTACTTGTTTTAAGGAACTTTAAATCTCAAATATTGTTTTGTTTTTCAGTTAACTTAAAATAATGATTTAAAATATCATTGACTGCACGTATGGCGCAGCGGCTAAGACAGTCACCTCGCTGCTTCGTGTCGCGGGTTCGAGTCCCGCGCCGACCCATATTTGTCGTGACCCATAAATAATTGTTCTGAGTTTGGATGTAATTTGTGTCCGTTTATTATAGGTTTGTAAAGTACCCCACGACACAGGGATTAAATTCCCTAATTCGAATTCTATATTCTAATCTATTCTATATTCCCTAATTTTCGTTGTCTTTTCCAAAAAAAAAGTATATAAAGTGACATATGTTTGTTAAAGTGCTATGCTATTTATGCCACACGTTGCCCAAGTAAATGATGACTTGCATAAGTTTTACGCAATACCTACATACGTCTAACATGTTATTTACAATTGTTTGAAGCGGCGCGGCGGAACGCGTTTTTTATTACAAGTTGTAACTTTTTATGGCGAGGTTGAATACCAAACTTGTAAAAAGTATCTATCAGTGTTATTTTACTTCCATTTTAAATTAATTCCCATGCTATTTTCAGAAATAGTTCGATAATTCTCTATCCGTCTTCTTCATTTTAGATACAAGAAGTTATTAGCTGTGTCCGCCGGTTTTGCCCGCGTTAAACTTCATAAATTATAGCCATATGTTATTCGGATATATAAGCTATATCACTACAAAGTTTCATCTAAATCCATCCCTCCATACATCTATACACACAACTTTCGCATTTATAATATTAGTAAGATGTATGTTTATTCGGAACATGTATCATCATTAATATATCAGCCGAAAGTCGTCCACTGGTGGACAAAGGCCTCCTCCAAAGATCTCCACAGTTGCCGGTTTCAATCAATCAATCAATCAAATCATTTATTGCTGATCAACTTTCTGGCGAACTCCACAAGATCATCGGATAATCTTGTAGTCTAGGAGCTACGCGATATTCGGCAATCAGGCCTCACAGTTCGCCGAATATTTGCTATTCAACATCCAGCCATACGACTATGCGTTGCATCGCTTATTAATTCAATTTAAATAATCTAATTCATATTGTTCCTTTACGGTTAATGTATACAACATGTAACGCATACCCTCAAACACCCCAATTAGAATATTTTGTTGTAATCATAATATACACTGATTTTTATATGTAACATATTATATATATATATATATATACATTGTTATTTACTAGATTAGTTTCTTGGAATAAAGTTTATTTTTCTTTATTTTGTATTGAATGATGAATACAAATAAAACTGCGATTTCAAAAGTCTTATTACTTTGATTTACGGTCTATTTCAATTTGTTTTGACTGTACAGGATAATATGACAATAATTTCCGTAGTTTAGATTATTATAAAAAGTTAAAAGTACCTATATTAAAAATGTTAAAAATCAATTCAGTAAACGATTCAGAACCAACTTTTTTCAGGATGTGCGTTAATTACGTTACATGTTGTATAAGACTATCAAAAGTAGTCCAATCCCCTATTGGTCGACAGGTTTATAAGAACAACGTTGGAAATAAATAGAATTATGTTAAAATTAGTTGCATCAGATTTGGATCAACATTTCTGGTGTTTATTTACCCTAATAAGGTCATTTGGGCTAATTTAAGTGTTCAAACATTTGAAAAATAGATCGGCTTCCAATGCAAATCCTACTAATATTATAAATGCGAAAGTTTGTAAGTATGTATGGGTGTTTGTTACTCTTTCACCCCAAAACTATCGAACGGATTTTAATGAACTTTGTAGTAGCTTATATATTCGAATAACACATAGACTATCATTTATTTTTGACGGGCCTGTTGGCGTGGTTGGCAAATGCTTGCTTTTCACGCCGGAGGTCATAGGTTCGATTCCCACCCAGGACAGATATTTGTGTGCATGAACATGTTTGTTTGTCCTGAGTCTGGGTGTAATTATCTATATAAGTATGTATTTACAAAAGAAAAGTAGTATAATATACTACATATTATGTATTACTTATATCAGTTATCTTGTTTCCATAGTACAAGCTCTGCTTAGTTTGGGATCAGATGGCCGTGTGTTAATAGTGTCCCAGAATATTATTATTACTATTATTTATTTTCCCTAGATGCATATTCATAAAGTTTAACGCGGGCAAAACCGGGCATATATAACACAAAAATAAATTGCTAATGAGCGTTTTTGCAATATTGCGGAGTTAAATAGTAATCCATTGAAGTAGCGACAAAAAATATGACAACAAGTTAAAAATATATTACAAAAAACATTTTAACCTTCTGGTCTTTTTTTGCCTATCTTACTTACTTATCGTATGGGCAGTGGTTACCCTAGTGTCAGAGTTGTTCAAGCCGCCCAGTAGGCCTCTGACATGGCTTAACGACTATTGTCTAATGACTACAACCGGGACCGACAGCTTAACGTGCCCTCCGAAGCATGGAGACGCTCAGAAATTAATCAAATTTGGCGGTCACCCATCTACGGACTGACCACGAGCCTAGTCGCTTAAACTTGCCAATCACTTACGGGTTGGTGAGAGCATCTGGCTATGAAACTGAACGACGTGTATGACGGTTGTCTGTTGCATCTATAAATATAAAAATCAATGCCACTTTTCGTTGTAATGTTATAACTCAACAACGCCTTAACCGATTTGGCTAATTTTGGTCTTGAATTATTCGTGGAAGTCTAGGGAAGGTTTGTACATAGAGAAAATTTAAAAAAGTCTTGAAAAAGTGTAAAATCACCATCTTTTAGCAATTTAAAATATTTTTTTGTTATAATAAATAAACTTTTTATTACTATGCCTTATACGTAGCGAAGCACGTACCGGGCCGCTAGTTTTGTATAGAATGCCATTAAATTATTAACCGTACTTCAAAAGCTGGCTTTGATTAATTTGTTCTGTTACATAGTTCGTGTATTTTATATAATTAGTCTGCCTCGTTGGTGTAGCGGTAGCGTGTTTAACAGCAGATGATGACGTCCTGGGTTCAAAATCCGGGTCGGGCCAAAAAGAGATTTTGGGATTTTTCCGTAAAAAGAAATTGCTCAGTGTCAGCCCGATGTCTGGGGGTTGGCGGTATTACACCCCCGTGCCTCGGAGAGCACGTAAAGCCGTCGGTTCTGTACCTGAACTCTTTCCGGTCGTGTCGCTAGTCGTCCCATCGCATCATGAGAGTGATGGAATAGAAAGTGCCCCTGTGTTTGCGCACACACTTGTGCACTATAATATGTCCTGCGCAATTGGCCAGTCTCCATTGAGACTGGCCGCCGTGGCCGAAATTCGGTCGGGGGTTATATAAAATACACGAACTTTATATATTAGTCTAACATGTTTAGTATAGGTATATTAGATAGTCTTTATATTTTTGTTCTCACGAGATATCCTTCATCATCATCATCATCATATCAGCCGAAAGACGTCCACTGCTGGACAAAGGCCTCCCCCGAAGATCTCCACAATTGCCGATCTTGCGCTATCCGCATCCAGCTATTTCCAGCGACCCGCACAAGATCATCCTTAAATAACTGAAAACAAAATTAAGAGCTTAATAGCTCTAAGGTACACTCCGTAGAGACAATAAGCTGTGGAGGCATCTCAGACATGACAACATTCAAGAAGAGCCTATTGCTCCCTTAAAGGCCAGCTACGCACTTGCGGTTCCTCTGGTGTTGCGTGTGTCCATGCTATACTTGCTATCCATGCTATATGCTATCATATAAAGAAAAAGAAACTAAACGAATATAGTGACCCTGGTCGAATTTTAACTAAGGCGGCTAATTTCAATGGATGCGCAAATACTAAAAGATAGATTTTTTCCACAGTGAAGAATTCTAAAAGTTGGAAAGTTGGGAAGGCAATGTTGAGCTTATAAAATAAGTAATCACATCATTAGACGGTGTCTCATAATAATATTATAAAAAGTCCACTGCTAGACAAAAGCCTTCCCAAAGAATCATCTGGGGGGATATGGCATAATCGCCACGCTTGGCAGACAGGTTGGCGATCGCAGTATGATGGTAATGGTCAGAGAGACGCTGCTGCCTGGCCTCTGGCAGACGCTCCGTCGGGTCGACTTCTACGCCCCCCACGGGATGAGTTAGGGTGATGATATTCTGTCAGATATTCGCGCGCTGTCAACACACAAGAAGGTGTCTACAACGGAAAATCAAATCAAATGAAAACTCGCCGACGTGGAAATTTCATCAATATCACATAGCAGTTCTCAAGATTCTTTTAGCAGCGCACGTCCACTTCATGGCATGAATTAACTGCAGAGGTGATTCGGACCCGGTATGACTCTGCAACCTTCAAGAAGCGGCCCCTCTGGTGTTGCTTGTGTCCATGGGCGGCGATTATCACTTATCATCAGGCAACCGTTGCTCATTTGCCAAAAAAATACATTTAATAAAAGTAGACTGCTTATCATTTTCACTTTTTATTGTAGGATCCCACATCGTAATAACGTAGAGCCCATCTTCCGCATAGCAACAAAGAGGCATAGTACAATGCTTACGTTATTATTACCCATGATTCATACACAAATATTTAAAACACAAACATAAAACCCACATGGCCCAGCCCATAATATCAAGTTCAGTGTTGATAACGGCAAATCCAATCGAACACATTGTTGCGCAAACGTAAGACAGTGGCAGTGCCTCTAAATGGGGTACATAACTGGGGCCGTTGGTTGGTAGATGCTTGCCTTTCAAGCCGCAGGGCGTGGGTTCGATTCCCACCTTGGACAGATATTTGTGTGCATGAACATGTCTGTTTGTCGTGAGTCTGGGTGTAATTATCTATATAGTACTAGCGGCCCGGTACATGCTTCGCTACGTATAAGGCATAGTAATAGAAAAAATATTATTAAGTTCATTTATTCAAACAAAAAAATATTTTAAATTGCTAATAGTTCGTGATTTTACACATTTTTAAGACTTTTTTTAAATTTTCTCTCCGAACAAACCTTCCCTGGA
Organism: Pseudoips prasinana; assembly: GCA_951640165.1. Lineage (NCBI taxonomy): Eukaryota > Metazoa > Arthropoda > Insecta > Lepidoptera > Nolidae > Pseudoips > Pseudoips prasinana. The sequence continues at coordinate 17,914,880 of OX621254.1, forward strand.
CTTCCACGAATAATTCAAGACCAAAATTAGCCAAATCGGTAAAGGCGTTGTTGAGTTATAACATTACAACGAAAAGTGGCATTGATTTTTATATATATAGATGTATTACAAAATAAAGTGTAATCGTGGTCAAGCACAAAGCCAACCAGGGGCTCTACCGCCTAAGTCGCCGAACATCGTTTTCGTGTATGGCGTTCAAATAAATATATTACTTAATCAATCGTTAAATCGCCCTCCATGACCACGTCATAAATGTTCCGGAATCCATTGTCAACGTTGAAGCATTTTTAACCTTTATTTATTTGAACGCCATTCACGAAAACGATGTTCGGCGACTTAGCCAGTAGAGCCCCAGCATAAAAAAGAAAAACATCTATTGACGTTGCGTGGACTCCATCAAAACACTATTAAAATAAAGTAGAGTAAGTACTAAGGTACCTAATATATCGCTCAATTATTTACCATTGCGGAAGGTCGATGTCGATAGTACGCTCGATGAAAAAATGACATCACACCCAAATATTTCAGGCCAGCCGAGAGTACGAACGCGAAGGCGAAGACATCCTTCATTGTTTCAAGCCAAACTTAATGTGGTTCAACACAGTTCCAGAGTACAATCGGTCTCATTATATAATAAGTTACCTTTACAATTTAAAAGCATATATAGACCAAATATATTCAGGGACAAATTAAAAAACTATTTATTGAAGAAAGGCTTTTATAGTGTACAAGAATTTATAAATGACAAATGAATAATATAAAATTGATAATAATGTAATTAATGGTTTAGTATTTAATTTGTAAATTTAGCTTTAAAATTTTCAACACAAATGTATTTGTTATGAAAATAAATGACTTATGACTTCATGCCGTTTACTTTGAATTCGTATCTATCTATGAAACCCCCCCTCCGATCTTCAACCGGATGAGCTGCCCGCGTCTTTACGTATTAACGTAGAGTGACAATTGCACAAAAACGATCTCTATGTCAGTAGTTTGCGCGAATAGCGCAGTGGTTAAGGTGGCCTTGCTACTATCTTGACGCTATATATCGGGGTCGGATCACGTGCAGGACAGCTCTTTGTGTGAGCCATCATTGTATGTTTGTCCTCCGCGATACAGGGATTTAATTCCATAGGGCGGACGGGGAGTTAAAAAAATCGTTTTCGTTACCCCATCTCCGAAAGAGTATTGTTCCTCTTCGATATCTGAGTGGAAAGTGGTTTTAAGCCTCTAGAGGTTAAAGTAAATTTGAATTTAGAACATCGTGTGTACTAAGTTTGTGAATGCAAAATATCATTAAACCTATTTACCTTTATGGTGCCGAATTTATCGTACTAATTTATTAAAAACTAAGACTCGGACCGTTCTTGCTGTACTTTTTTTTATTTTTATTTTCCAACATTACTGCTCTATTAGACTCAAACTGTAGCAACGGTACTTTAAGTGTTTCTTAATTATACCTAAGTATTATTTGTTATAATTTAAAGACTGTTCTGTAATACTTACATAATAATATAGTAATTAATACCTAAACTGAAATAAAAGTATTTATAATAGGATTTTTTATTGGCATTTAGTCATTTCCTCGCTGGGGTGTGATGTAAAGTTACGTGTTGCGATCGAGTGCAAAGATTTTTGACCTTGTGCTCTTTTGATTTCCTCGCTAATGCTCAGGATTCTAATTTTAGAATTCTTCGCTTGCTCGGTTATTAAAATTGAGCACGCGGTTAAAAAGCAACTTTACACCCTTGTATAACAAAGAACTATTCCGCCCTGAGCTCAGGTGCCATCAAGCGCGGATTACTTTATTTGTAGTTGACAGACCGGTTGCCGTGGTTGGCAGATACTTGCCTTTCATACCGCAGGTTGTTGGTGCGAATCCCAACCAGGACAGATATTTGTGCATGAACATGTCTTGAGTCTGGGTGTAATTATACAAAATTGTATTCATCGTTTGTGATGGATATGCCATAATCGCTACGCTTGGCGGACGGGTTGGCGATCGCAGTGTGATTGTCATAATACTGCTACTTCCCGTTCTCAACTGAACCGATGAGTTCTATATCCCCACGGAATGAGATGGTGTGGTACGTAATATTCATCCGTAACCACACAGCAAGTCAAGTTAATTACATTGATGCGTTATTGTATAAAATAATGACTGAATAGTGTTTGTTAAAACCACAAGAACAATGAACTAGTTATATAAACTGCTTATTTTTATTACGTCTTGGTCTCACACACGTTGATTGTAATGTGATACTTCCTGCCACCGTCAGCTTCTTATTTAGGTAAAATTTTTTGGTAAGGTACGGGGAATACCTGCGCATGCCACCCGTAAATGCGCTTCGGATGAGCTAGCGCTGGCTGGTAAGCTCGACTGCCCATATATATAAACCACTGCTACAAGCTCCACATTGTGCTCGGGGATAAACCGATTTTCTTAATCATGATGATGATGATGTCCTCCCAGACGTATCCGTCAACGGCGACATCCTTACCTTGTGTTGGCCTGGGCCTTTGCATGGGCGTGAGCATGACTAGCAAAGCCAAACTTGGTTTTGAAAGTCCTGTTGCAGGAAGCACAGTAAAGAGACCTACTTGAATCGTACGTATAATTGTAGGAGGGCTTAGGCTGGGTTTTCTGGAACTGGCGTTTGGCATCAAGAGTTTCGAGACGCGCATGCTCAAAGTTTTCTAAGCTTGATTTGACAGCAGCTCGACAGTCTCTCCTTTAAGTCGCAAGCCTCTCCCACGAGTTGCTGGATATGGTGGTAGCAGTCAGATGGCGCTTCAAGACATCCTTATAAAGCAGGTAATGTCCGCGCGGTCTGCGCTTACCTGAGCTAAGCTCAGAGTAAAATACCTGTTTAGGCAGCCTAGTAGAATCCATGCGCCAACGTGTTTGCACCAGCGAAGTTGGCTCTTCATTAAAAGACTCTCAATTCCCGACTATTTAGTAATAAAGGCGAAACTTTTTGAGAGTGTACACACGGTTATCTACATATCAAGCTTATACATTTCCAGTATAAGTTGATCCCGCATTGTATAGGATTTCCATACAATGAGAGATCAGCTTATATTGGAAATGGCTTGATATGTAGCCATGTGTACGTTTGTTACTCTTGCACGCAAAAACTACCGAATGGATTTTGATGAAACTTTGTAGTAATATAGCTTACTTATATATCCGAATAACACATAGGCTATAATTTACAAAGTTTAACGCGAGTAAAACCGCGGGGCACAGCTAGTTTGTAATAATTATGATATTTCCAGTTAATTTTATTTCTGTTTTTTTTATATCTTTTTGTTTAGGTGTTATTTTTTATATATTTAAGATTTTTTATATTCAATAATGTGAGTGTGATTTTATTTTATGTTATTTATTGTCTTGTAATGAGTCTCAGTAAAATACCGCAGTGTCTTAATTCGAAAGTCTTCGACCAGTGTGTGTTGCCAGTGATGACTTACGGAACAGAGACGTGGTCGCTCACTATGGGCCTTTTTAGAAGGCTTAAGGTCACCCAAAGAGCAATGGAGAGGGCTATGCTCGGAGTTTCCCTGCGGGATCGAATCAGAAATGTCGAAATCCGCAGGCGAACCAAAGTCATCGGCATATTCCGAAGAATTGCAAAACTGAAGTGGCAGTGGGCGGGGCACATAGCTCGTAGAACCGATGGCCGTTGAGGCAGAAAGGTTCTTGAGTGGCGACCACGAACCGGAAGACGCAGCGTGGGCAGGCCGCCTACAAGATGGACCGTTGATCTTGTGCGGGTCGCTGGAAACTGCTGGATGCGAATGGCGCAAGACCGGCAATTGTGGAGATCTTTGGGGGAGGCCTTTGTCCAGCAGTGGACGTCTTTCGGCTGATATGATGATGATGAATGAGTCTTAGTTGTTCGAGAATAAATTATTTATTATAACTTGAATGACCTTGTGTCCATGTGCTTAACCTCGGCGTTTACTTACCGGTTTCAATGTCTGAAATTCTTAAAAACTAATATTATTGCCCGTTATCTAAAATGTCTATAAAAATATCACCCAGAATATTAATTCACACTTGACATTGGCCCACTCGTGCGTAGATAACGGGGAATGCCATTAAATAAATTAGAATCTATTGCCGGTATATAAGTAGGTATATAAATTTATTTTGCGTATCTCTTAAACGGATCTGACGATTTGGATGGGATTGTGTATTTAGATCAGATTTTGCTTTTTAAGTTGATTGCTTATCGTGTGGGTAGTGGTAACACTAATGTCAGAGTTGTTCAAGCCGCCCAGTACGCCTCGGGACCGACAGGTTAACGTGCCCTCCGAAGCACGAAGATGCTCAGAAATTAAACCACTTTGGCGATCACTCATCTAGGGATTGTCCGCGAGCCTAGGTACTTAACCTCGCCGATCGCTTACGGACCGGTGAGAGCAAGAGCTTTTAAGTTTATTTATATAAATACTATTTGTAGTGTAAGTAGTAGTGTAATTAGTGTAGTCGAGGTACATCGCGGTAAACCTAAGCTCAGGGCTGGGAACCACTATTTTTAAAATAATTCCATTAACAAATTATTTTAAACGAATGGTGCAGACGCCAGCACATTAGGCTACCCTAATCTGTCAAATTTCCCCAATCGAAAGTGAACCTTATGTTTTTGTGATAAAGTTGAAAGTCTATAAAAGAACCTCTGACGTCTGTACATAATATATAAACTTAAACTTATGTGCTAATGTTTACAAAAACCCCGCGACACAGGGATTAATTTCCCTAGTGCGGGCGTTGTCTTAAAAAAAGAGATAACATATTTCTACCCTCAGATATAATACAATTATGAAAAACTAGCTGTGCCCCGCGGTTTTACCCGCGTTAAACTTTATAAATGTATGGATTTATTATGTTTGGTAACTTAATAAAAAATAATCTTTATTTATGTTTTGGTATGGAGGTATGGACACCCTGGATTAACACATAGGCTATAACTATGTGTTAATTCAGGGTGTCGGCTACCTCCATACCAAATTTTATTAAAATCACTCCAGCCGTTTAGCCGTGAAGAAGTAACAAACATACACACTCACAAACTTTCGCCTTTATAATATTAGTGTGATATATATAGCGCCAATATATAATCTATAACGTGTTCATGTTCCATGAACAGTGTCTGGGGAATTACGTCCACGTTACAGGATATAATCCAGGTATTAGCAGGTAATTACGTTTATGTGGTCATAGGTGTGACCACGGTCCCCAGAGCACGTCGGGGAGAGGGGAACGCGTGGTCAATATCATGTCGTTGCCAGTATAAGGTAAAATGATTTTTTTTATTGTCGTAATCAGCCCGGAGTTGAATACACACAAAAAAACCGGCCAAGTGCGATTCGGCCTCGCGCAGGAAGGGTTCCGTACCGTTATCTATAAAAACGAGCAAAAAATTCACGTTTGTTGAATGGGAGACTCTTAAATATTTTTTATTGTTTTTTAGTTTTGTCATTATAGCGGCAACAGAAATACATCATCTGTGAGAATTTTAACTGTTTAACTATCACGGTTCATGAGATACCTACAGGCGACCAGACGGACAGACATACAGACAAACAAGATAGATAGACAGTTAAGTCTTAGTAATAGGGTCCGGTTTTACCTTTTGGGTACGGAACCCTAATAAAAAAAAAACTTGTGTGTACTTATGTACACGCGTTAGAAGTTATACTTTTTTATATACAACTTGAACATAGTTATCAATTTTCATACCACCTAGAACTAACGTCATGCTGTTATTTTCAAAAATTCACTCTCATACATTTTCATACCATCTAGAACTAACGTCATGCTGTTATTTTAAAAAATTCACCCTCATACATTTTCATACCACCTAGAACTAACGTCATGCTGTTATTTTTAAAAATTCACTCTCATACATTTTCATACCACCTAGAACTAACTTCATGCTGTTAAATTTTTTGGTGTCGGTGTGCGCGCGCATCGTAAAATTTCACTCTCATCATTTTTCTCCATCGCGCCAAAAGAAGTATAACTTCAAAAAAGGCATATAATAGGACTCCTGGATAAATTTCGAAAAACCTTCTAAAAGATTTTTTTATTTCTTTTAACATGTCGTTTACAGTGGGCCTAGGGGCTTTCATTACTTCACCGGAAGTACTCTAGTGTCACAAGTCACAAACACAGCTGCATTATCTATTCTCTCAGTCTCTGTAACCTATTTGACGGTCACCGTAGCCTAGTTGGTAGTGCTCCTGCCTACGAAGCTGGTGGTCCTAGGTTCGAATCCCGGTAAGTGCAAATATTTGTGTGATGAGCACGAATATTTGTTTCTGAGTCATGGATGTTTTCTATGTTTATAAGTATTTATCTATCTATATAAGTATGTATATCGTCGCCTGGTACTCATAGTACAAGCTTTGCTTAGTTTGGGGCTAGGATGATCTGTGTGACATTGGCCCCAGATATTATTCTTTCAGTCTCTGTAACCAATTGGAAGTAATTTGTTACAATCGGCAAGTACCTATCAGGCTCAGAACTGGCAGGTTTACTCTCTCAGCCACAAGGTTATATCACTGGCGACTTTTAAAGTCTAGGCTACCAGTTAACACTTTCTTGGGAGTTGATTAAGTCATTTCTTACCTTTATTTATTTGAACGCCATTTAAGAAATCGATGTTCAGCGACTTAGCCGGTAGAGCCCCTGATCACCCATGAATTGCATTTTGTCTGGAATAGTCTAGCTTGTAATGTTTCTTTCTTATGTAAAAATGTAATTTGTGGAGATGAAATAAAATATATTTATTAGGCTACCATAGGCTACCAGTTAACACTTTCTTGGGAGTTGATTAAGTCATTTCTTACCTTTATTTATTTGAACGCCATTTAAGAAATCGATGTTCGGCGACTTAGTCGGTAGAGCCCCAGGAGGGCCGTATGCTTGAACGCCAATTTTGTAGCTTGCTAACTTAACCTCACCTTCGTGGTAGGGGTTACAAACTAGATCATTTTATGCAATAATTATAGCTACAGTACAAAAAAAAAACTTGTGTGTACTTATGTACACGCGTTAGAAGTTATACTTCTTAATATAAAACTTGAACATAGTTATCAATTTTCATACCACCTAGAACTAACTTCATGGTGTTATTTTTACGATGCGAGCGCATCGTAAAAATTCACTGTCATACCACCTAGAACTAACTTCATGCTGTTACATTTTTTGGTGTCGGTGTGCGCGCGCATCGTAAAAATTCACTCTCATAATTTTTCTCCATCGCGCCAAAAGAAGTATAACTTCAAAAAACAGTTAGCGGTGTTTCACGCCTATACCTCGGAGAGCACGTAAAGACGTGGGTTCTGCCCCTGATCTCTATCTTCTCGTGACAGAATTGTTTAAAACCAATATTATTACCCGTTATCTAAAATATCTATGAAAATACGACGACCGAGAGTCGTCTCATAGCTCAGTCTCTGTAACCTATTGGAAGTAATTTGTTACAACCGGCAAGTACCTATCAGGCTCAGAACCGGCAGGTTTACTCTCTCAGCCACAAGGTTGTATCACTGGCGACTTTTAAAGTCTAGGCTACCAGATTTTTGGGAGTTAGCGGTGTTTCACGCCTATACCTCGGAGAGCACTTAAGCTGTGGGTTCTGCCCCTGATCTCTACCTGCTCGTGACAGAATTATTTAAAACCAATATTATAATAATATCTAGGGACAATGCCACAGATCATCCTAGCCCCAAACTAAGCAAAGCTTGTACTATGGGTACCAGGCGACGATATACATACTTATATAGATAAATACTTAAATACATAGAAAACATCCATGACTCAGAAACAAATATTCGTGCTCATCACACAAATATTTGCACTTACCGGGATTCGAACCCAGGACCACCAGCTTCGTAGGCAGGAGCACTACCAACTAGCCTAGAGTGACCGTCATATTATTACCCGTTATCTAAAATATCTATCTCAGCCACAAGGTTGTATCACTGGCGACTTTTAAAGTCTAGGCTACCAGTTAACACGTTTTCGGGAGTTAGCGGTGTTTCACGCCTATACCTCGGAGAGCACGTAAAGCTGTGAGTTCTGTTCCTGCTCGTGACAGAATTATTTAAAACCAATATTATTACCCGTTATCTAAAACTAGCTGTGCCCCGCGGTTTTACCCGTGTTAAATTTTATAAAGTATCACAGCTCCTCCCCCGTAGGTGATAGCGTGATAATATGTAGCTTATATGTTGACCCGACCTCTTAGTAATACTCATGCAAAATTTGAAGTAAAGCTATACTTACAGTACTTTTTGAGTTTAGCCCGGACATACATACAGACAAACAGATAAACAGACAAAAATTCTAAAAACTATATTTTTGGCTTCGATGTCGTATGAAGATCATGCCCCAAGTATCCTTTTAAAAAAAATATTCAATGTACAGTTTTGACTTTCCTACGATTTTATTATATGTATAGATATATATATATATACATATATATATATATATATATATATATATATATATATATATATATATATATATATATAAATACGACGACAGAGAGTCGTCTGATAGGATTTATCTATACATATAATAAAATCATAGGAAAGTCAAAACTGTACATTAAAGTTTTTTTAAAGGATACTTGGGGCATGATCTACCATCGAATTCGAAGCCAAAAATATAGTTATTAGAATTTTTGTTTGTGTGTCTGTTTGTCTGTATGTATGTCCGGGCTAAACTCAAAAAGTATTTCATGGATTTACTTCAAATTTTCCATGAATATTACTAAGAGGTCGGGTCAACATATAGGCGACATATTATCACGCTATCACCTACGGGGAAGGAGCTATGATAATTTATAAAATTATCATAGCTCCTTGCGGGTAAAACCGCGGGGCACAGCTAGTATATTTATATATCCTGGGACATTATTATTTACACACAGCTATCTGATCCCAAACCAAGCAGAGCTTTTAATATGAAAATCAAACTGATATAAAAAAATATATACTACTTTTCTTTTGTAAATACATACTTATATAGATAATTACACCCAGACTCAGGACAAACAGACATGTTCATGCACACAAATATTTGTACTGGGTGGGAATCGAACCCACGACCTCCTGCGTGAAAAGCAAGCATTTGCCAACCACGCCAACAGGCCCGTCACCCGATTATGAGACATATAGGGCAAAGAGAGTGCACATTTGTTTGCGGTCATACTGCTACACTATGATATGTCGGCCATAAATCAATAGTTGTATAGTAGACGTTGAGATGCTCCGAGTGAGATTTCAGTACAGGATAACTAATTGAGTCAGTCAATTATATGTTTGTAAGGCACCCCGCGACACAGGGATTCATTTCCAAAGTGCGGGCGTGGTCTTTTAAAAAAAAACGGCGAAAAATAGTTTGCCATGTGATATTTTGGCAAAAGCTTTTTGCCCATACATTCAATTAAACTTAAGTTTAAACCACTATTTATGTTACATGTAAGTTAATTAATTAAATTAATAAATAATATTTTCCTATTAGTGTCACTTAAATTATTAAGTAGTCTCTTGATATATATAATAATGCATATGTAATTACCAAATAATAGTGTAATAATTAAATACGAACAAACGTACCTATACGTAATTACTTTGTGCCACATTAATTAATTACATGATCTAGGCATATTTGGTTAAATGTCAAGGCCCACAGTTCAAGGTCCATCTATCTTCCTTGTTCATTTAGACATTAAATAGGCCAATATGTTCATTGTTTATTGGCCTGTTGACTCAATGGTTGGTGATTTTGACTGATAAGCCAGAATTGGGTGGGTTCGATTCCCACCCAGGACCAACCATTGTGCAATGAGTACGGTTAATTGTTCTTCGTTGCCGTAGTTTAACGATGCACGTGTGGCGCAGCGGCTAAGATAGTCGCCTCGCCTCTTCGTGTCGCCGGTTCGAGTCCCGCGCCGGATAACTATTTGTGTGACCCATAACTAGTTGTTCTGAGTCTGGATGTAATTTGTATCCGTCTATTATATGTTTGTAAAGTGCCCCGCGGCACAGGGATTAATTTACCTAGATCAGGCGTTGTCTTCAAAAAAAAATAAGTAGTTATGTTTATCAGTTATCTGGTTGCTAAGATATAGGTTCTACCTAGTCTGGGATCAGGTGGTAATGTGTTAGTTGTCCCAAGATATTTATATCATCTCACAAGTTACATTTTTATAGTAACAGGATATTGTTGACAAGAAATTGCGTATACGCAAACTCGTGCCACTTGTGGGAAACCTAAACATAAAAATCATGAAGATATATTTTCCTCAATCGGAACCATAGATATTGTTGTTATGTATTTTAATTTCCAGGTTTTAAATACAGTTTTGGTGGTAACTTTAGATAGTTGTTTAACTTTTATAACAGTGAAAAAACTGCACTTAAAAAACAGATGTTTTTAGTTTTTATTTTAGACTAGCTGTGCCCGCGGCTTCGTCCGCGTGTCAATTAGTTTATTTTTGTTTTTATCAAAAATAAAAGACTTTTCAAAAATAAAAGTAGCCTAAGTTACTCCTTAGTACATCAGCTACCTGCCAATAAAAGTCCCGTCAAAATCAGTCCAGCCATTTCAGAGATTAGCCGGAACAAACAGACAGACAGACAGACAAAAATTGTAAAAAATGTTATTTTGGAGTATGTACCGTATATATATACATATACATGTAGTAAAAATCGGTTATTTCAATATTACAAACAGACACTTCAACTTTATTTATTTGTATAGATAGTACGAAGGCGAATTAAGATTCACTAATTTTGGTTTAGATTATTCTGAATGGAAAGTAAAGTAATGTTTATTTTTTTTATTTATATGTAAGTGGGCGACAAATTAACAAGTGGGTCACCTGATGGTAAGTGATCACCGCCGCCCATGTACACTCGCAACACCAGAGGGGTCGCGGGTGCGTTGCCGGCCTTTAAGAGTCAGCAAACAAGTGATGTTGACCCTTCCCCCCCAATGAGCTCTGGTGAACTTACAGAAACACAACATTAAGTTATTATTAAGGATTGTCTTCTGTAAGGTGGAGGTAATTCCCCAGTCGGGCTGCTCTTTGAGCGAATCAACGCTATGCCCTACCTCTCTTATGTAAATCGTTATAAACTTATTTTTTTAATTAATAACGAACTTATAACGATTTACATAAGTTAGTCAGGTAGTCTAGCGCAGCCCACTGCCACTAAAACGCTTATTTTTGTTTATCAATGCGTCACATTCAATGCCATTCTCATAATTATGTCATTGGTCACATTAAAATGCGTCAGCAAGATCGATTATAAGCTCAGAGGATTTCCTAATGCTTTCGTTTGAACGCGCACACTTGTGCTCTATTATATATTTAGCGTAAGACGTCCAATCACAACCAGCCATGGCCTTCACTTATTAATTTGTAGCTTCCGCATGCCGTTTAATTTACTCGTATTGTTTGCTAAAATTACTTACGTGATTCCCACCTCAGAATTGCCGAACTGAAGTGGCTGTGGGCGGGGCACATAGTTCGTAGAACCGCCGGCGCTGGGAGCTAATCTCAGCGCGGGAGAGTATGCGGCGTCCGGCTGGCTGCTCCCCGGCTAGGCGCTGCCCCTGGGATCGCTGGCGTTTGGAGGAAGGGCACTCCACTCATCTTGTATAAGCGGTCCCGGGACGAGGTAACCTGCTGTAGCTCAGGTTGCCTATACGCGCTTGTGCGTGATGGGGAGGGGGGAGGCATTCGGGCCCCTCCCGTCCCCGGGGGAGAGTCTCAGACGCTCAGTGTACGGCGGGGGCACTGGTGAGATCGTTCACGAATACCCAGAGCCCCCTGCTCAGGCACTGTGAGGCTGGCTACCGTGGTGGTTTTAGTGGGTCGGCCCTACACAACGTGCGAATGGCATTCCCACCACATAAAAAAAAAACCTCGTAGAACCAAAGGTTTCTACAGTTGCGTCCACAAACCGAAAGACGCTCCGTGGGCAGGCCCCCTACAAGGAGGACCGGTTATGATCCACGGGGCGCGGGAAGCCGCTGGAGCACAAGACCGGCCATTGTGGAGATCCTTGCGGGAGGCCATTGGCCAGCTGATATGATAATGATGATGATGAAGTCCCACCTCAAATCCATACAATATTATCGAGCTATGTAAAAATAACAGTGAGTCTGAAATGATAGGCTCGGCAGCTAATCTCATCAGAATCCCACGCTGCATATTATAGTGGGACTACAGTTGCATAAAACGTCCCTAAAGACCGACTCTTCAATGCATCTCCACGTCAGAAACCGACATGAGCCCACCTTCGACCCCGAAAGGAAGCAAATGACTTAGTTTCTAGTCTTATTAGCTAGATGATTAATGTCCGGTAAAGCAGTGGAAGCTACTAGGCTAATTATAAACGATATGTCATTAGCGTAAAACGGTAATATTCGCTGTTTTCCGCCTCTCAAAGGCGACTATTACTTGTTGCACTTACATTATTGTTTGCGCTTATTACACCCCCGTGCCTCAGAAAGCACGTGAAGCCGTCGGTCTTGTACCTGACCTCTTTCCGGTCGTGTCGCTAATCATACCATCTGATCATGAGAGTGATGGATTAGAAAGTGCGCACACACTTGTGCACTATAATATGTCCTGCGTAATTGGCTAGTCTCCATTGAGACTGGCCGACGTGGCCGAAATTCGCTCGAGAGGACATTATTATTATTGTTTGCGCTTAGCGAAAAAGAACTCTGTCGTACGTAGTGCCACCCAAAAGTTAATTACGGAGGTCAAATAAATGTGATGCTTCTCTCGTGTGACGTATTGAGGAAGTCGTCCTACCCAAATGTCAAACATAAAAAGGAAAGACAATTTAATAGCAGTCTCGTAATGTAAGCGTCGAGTAATTCATGTGAGTCACGATACGAAATCATCGTCATATCGGTTTCTACGTAAACGTCATTTAATCATCATCATCAACACGTAAAATGTAAACATTAGTAGTGAATACGCGGGAAAACCTGCTGATTGTGATTCGCTAATCTTTAGTAAGATACTAGTGATCCAATAATAACACATAATACAAATATTAATACATATAAGTATGCGCAGCTGGCGGGTTTCGGAACGTGTTCTTTTAAGTACAGACGCCAGCACAACAAGCTATCCCAATCTGTCAATTTTTTTTTATAGATTTCCAACTTTATCACATAAGCATAAGGTTCACTTTCAATTGGGGAAATTTGACAGATTGTGGTAGCTTGATATGCTGTGTACATAAGTTTGTATTATATTATCTATGGTTCAAGGTTCTTGCACGTCTTTCTATGACAGGATATGGATTATTATTAACATAAGGTTATAATAAAATGCGACCTACTTTTGTTAAGTGGTTGACAACATGCAATTTTATCGCACCACGCCAATCCCGTCAGTGTATCAAAACAAGCTAAAATACAATTAATAAAGTTTTTTTTTCTTTTATTTTTTTCTGTGTCGCGGGGTAAGTACCTACTTTACAAACATATAATTGACGGACACACAGTACATTAGACTCAGAATTTATGGGTCACGAGGTCTTACGAGGGAATCGAACCCGGTTGACAAAAGGGCTGGGCGACTGTCGTAAAAATACGTGACCTTCATATTTTTGAGTCAGTCGCCCCGCCCTTTTGTCACCCGGGTTAAATATATATATATATATAATTTAACAAAATATTAAAAGATTTGACTGCACCTGTAGCGCAACGGTTAGCGCCACACGTGAAGTCAAATATTTTAATTTAGTTGTATTTTTTGTGATTAGGTATTGTGTTTTAAGCATGTTTTTAAATGAGGCTCTATCGAGACAAAGTTCAATCTTGTTTTGGGATCAATGAAATTTTCGGTGGAAAAAATCTACTTCGGCTGTTTTGAGCCCCTTCACGTGTAGGCACAGTACACACACACACAGTTGCATAAAACGTCCCTAAAACAACTAACACACGTCAGTGTCAGTAACCATAGAGACGAAGTTCCAAGCCTAAGGGGGGTGGCTTTCGGCGCGGGTACCTACTCAGTGTAAAGTTATTATCGGCTATATGGATTCAGCTTACGCTCAAGGAATTAAATATATTTTTTTATATTGACATAAATATCTTAATATGACTTACTATGTTTCTCCCGATATATGTATATAATAATATCGGGGTACATATCGGGTTGCCATCCATACGGGTTTCCCTGGATTTGTCTTAATTCAACGGGTGGGGTTTCATTGGTGTTGCAAGCTACTACTGTTGTAGGCTACGGTGACCACTTAACATCAGATGGGCTTTGATTGCCGTCTAAGTTGTACCTATAAAAAAAAATACTTATAGAATTGGGCCTTGGACCTGACTGCCAGTGCCAGTAACATGTCCGGGTTCTGAGCTCCAAAATACGGGGATTTCTCGGATTGTCAAATTTTAGGGATGGTAACCCTAGGTAGATATGCCCTTAGTAGAGATTGGGCTGCGGTCAATGTAATACAAATATTTAGACTGCTTAAATAAAATAATGGGCACAATAAATATATAAAAAAATAAATAAAAACCTAGCGTCGCATAAAACTGATAAAATAATAACAAAAGAAAACGGCCAAGTGCAAGTTAAGCATCTCTTTAATAAGGTTCGTACACATTTTTAAGTGTCGGTTTTAATATCTAGCATAAATGTATTTTTTTTTAATTCTGTGTGCATTTAAGCAAATAAAAATTTCTTATTCTAATTATTGGTTCGCCTACGGATTCCGACATACTTAGGGTTACGAATCGAACCTTTATTGGAACACTTAAAATTCAAAATATTTTGATACGTCAATGTCAGTTCACAGTTTTGTCCTTATACATATTATATGTTTAATTTCCTTCCAATATTTAATACTTAGCAAAAAGAATTGACAAACTGAAATTCCAGTCGGCGGGGCACATAGCTCGTAGAACCGACGGCCTATGGGGCAGAAAAGTCCTCGATTGGCCTCGATGAACTGGATGGGGGCAGTGGAGCTCGATGGGGAAGGCTTTTGTCTGGTACTGAACGTCGTTCAGCTGATATGGTGATGATACATTATAGACTACCTCGTTGGACTAGCAGTGACGTATTCAACTGCAAATAAGGGCCAAAATATGTTATTAAGACAAGAGCATAGCTTGCCTATATTGGATAAATAGATAATATGAATATTATCCTAGAATATTATTTACACACGGTCATCTGATCCCTAACTAAGCAGAGCTTGTACTATAGAAACCAGATAACTGATTACTACACGTCATATACTCCTTTTTGTAAATACATAAAATAGAATAAAATAAAAAGCCTTTTATTTCCTACTAATACCTATTACATTTCCTCGTTGGCAGGTTGTAATTTTATTGTTCAGTTTTGAGGTGAACTTCCAGGTCTGGCATCCGTACGTCAAGCATGGTAAGAGACTGGAGTTCATAACTTTTGTTTTGATGGTTATAAGGAGGTTACTTTTAAATATTTCCTTTAAACTCCAATATTTTTTCCATGTTCGTTGTACTCTTCTTTCGACTTCAAGTTCGTTATTTTTTCTGTCAAAGCTGATTTGTTTCCCTAGATAGATGTAGTTATATGTATATTCAAGTGGCTCGCCATTAATTGTTATTAATCTTCTGTCGTTGTTCGTCATTGCCATAGTTTTAGTGAGGTTCATTTGTAGTCCCACCTTGACGCTAGCTAGATGTAAAGTCTCGATCATGAGTTGTAGCTGGGAGCAAGATAACGACACTAGCATCCCGATAACAACACTAGGTCGTCTGCGAATCGTAAGTGACTTAAGTAGTCGCCCTTTATACACAGCCCGGTCTTAAATACATACATATGTAGAATTACACCCAGACTCAGGACATACAGACATGTTCCTGCTCACAAATATTTGTCCTGGGTGGGAATTGAACCTGCGGCGTGAAAGGCAAGGATATTAGAAACTTACGGCATACGGGCAGAGAGACAGCTGACTGACAGCATCAGAACCCCCTTTGTGTAGGGAACCCTAAAACTACTGCCAAGGTCATGAACCTCGCAACAAACCTGCTTTGGTATTCTGCATGTTGCGTGGGCGCAAACCAGGCGCGATGCATATGGAATCATTGCGAAATATCCACCGAAACATAGCTCGAGTATTATTTTTATTATTTATCTCCATATTGTTTTTATTATTATATTATGGGCAAAATATGGCTTTACTAGCTACGGCCCGCGGTGTTACACGTGATTTAGCAATTTATGCAATACATTATTAATCAGAAATGCTGAGATCCGCAGGCAAACCAAAGTCATAGACATAGCCCGAAGAATTGCCAAGTTGAAGTGGCAGTGGTCATAGCTCGTAGAGCCGACAGCCGCTGGGGCAGAAAGGTTCCCGAGTGGCGACCACGAACCGGAAGACGCAGCTTGGGCAGGCCCCCCTATAAGATGGACCGACGTTCTTGCAAGGGTCACGGCAAACCGCTGGATGCGGGCCGCACATAGGCTTGCCAGGTGTCCGGCTTCAGCCGGACATGTTTGGCTTTTTGCGGTCGCGTCCGGCCAAATATGTACGTGTTTGGCCTGTCCGGCTTTTGTCAGGCTTTATCTCAGAGTGGCAATTCGTACGATGGGATGGCACACTCCATCTTCGATCTCATTCTCACTTTACATCACGTATCAACAGCCCAGCTGTAAAAACATTGTGTTTGGCAATAAAAAAAATATGTCCGGCTTTTAGGGCAAAATGTCAGGCTTTATATAGTGCGCAGTCCGGCCTTTGCATTTTATGGTCTGGCAACTCTAGCCGCACAAGACTGGTCATTGTGGAGATCAAGAGACGTCTTTGTCATATGATGATCTTTAAATATATTTGGAACCCATGTTTATAATCTGGGTTTAAAAAAAATCCGCATTGATATCAGTTTTCGATAATATAATCATTCCGTTGTAGAGCTATGCCACAGACATTGGCTCAAGCATAACCTCCAAACAGCCGAAATACAGGCTTTGCCTAATTAGGCTACAGATGCATAATTAATTTATGCTGGCAAATATAGCCTACCCAACATGAGATCATCTATCCAGTTTGACAAGTAAATAATTAATTACTGATTAAATAAGTACAAAGTGTTACTTATTTAATAAGTTAATTAATTTTGAAATGAAATGAAATGAAATGAAATATTTATTCAGCACTTGGGTATTAACATACACTTGTACTTGTCAAGGTCACAATGCAGTACATAAACAAAGTGGATAGTAAAAAGTTACAAAAAAAAAAATATTTGTCAGTCCGTGCGGTTTGTTCTATCGCATATATTTTCTGAAATCCTTAAATAAATAACAATTTACTAATCTATTATTTTGAAATTTAGTTCTACTATATTAAAATTAAAGAATTGAAGACTAAAGCAAAAGACGAAATTCTAAGTGAGGGTGCGATCACATGCACGGGATCACCGATCACGCGTTAATGGGCCAAAGCGATCCTCGCCGCTGAGGAACCTACCCTAGCTAGCCTGCGGCTTTCTCTAGCTGCCTAGGTGGACGACCCGGAGAAGAAAGCCACAAAGAAACTCCGGGCTTGCTTTTTTCGTCTTCTTTTGCTTTCAGTTTACGATTTTTTTTTAACTGTCATGTAGGTATTTTACTTACATTGTGATTGGTTGTTATGTAGGCTAATGCACGCACAGAACCGTTGTCATTCAGTGAATCATAATAAAATAAATAAGCAATAGCATTCAATTTCACTCAAGCACTTAGATTATCCTCTTGCTAGACGAAAAAACGGTGGGTGCATCCGCGTACATTTACAAAATTAACAAGTCAAACGAAGTCTACCAGAGGCGAAAAAAAAAAAAAAAAAATAGAGTACCCCAACAGCAGTTCGACCAGTTACCGCAAGCAGCACCCGTTCACGAGTATGACGTGTGGGCCAGCCATCGCCTCCCTCGCCATATTAGAGGGAAGGAAACGACCCGACCCACAACGCCACCGCAAGCATTAACAGACAATGGGAGCATGACGAGCTTACAAAGGGGAGTTCATATTGAAGTCGTTAACAGCCTTCGGCCGAACAGCGTTTGACATGTTCAAGATAATACACATTTGTTTTAATAATAGGTCTAAAAATCTATAAAGTTAAATTATTACAGCATTATTTCTATAGTCGATTGAGAAACATATAAATGTATATCCTTAACATAACATGTTGCTCTTGTTTAACCAAGCGACCAAGCGTTTTTGTCGCTTAAATAATCATTTAGAGTGTAATAGGCCTTTTTCATTAAAATATTCTTGATCTCTGATTTAAATTTAGCATAGGACAGTTCCTGAAGATTTGTGGGTATTTTGTTATAAATTCGGATACTCAGTCCGACAAAAGAACAATGAACCTTTTGTAAACGATGGGATTCTGCACATAATTTGTGTTTATTTCTAGTGTTTATCGTGTGTGTGTCACTTCTCTTTTGAAACAAATTCAAATTTTGCCGCACATAAATTATATTAGCATAAATATATTGCGAAGATACCGTTAATATATTTATCTCCTTGAAAAACTCTTTTAAGGAGAATCTCGCACCTACCTGATAAATAGCTCGTACTGCACGTTTTTGTAGAATAAAGATACTGTGGATGTCAGCCACCTTACCCCACAGTAGTATACCGTAAGACATAATACTGTGGAAGTAGCTAAAATAAACCAGGCGCGCAGTATCTATGTTAGTAAGTTGTCTAACTTTTCTAACAGCATAAGCAGCAGAGCTTAATTTTCCAGCCAAGCCGGATATGTGAGTACCCCATTGAAGTTTACTGTCTAAAGTTAGGCCCAGAAATGCAGTAGATTGAACAGATTCCAACACTTCATTGTTCATTACCAGATCTGGACCAACATTACTCACATTAGGTGTGGTGAATTTAACGCACTTCGTTTTTTTGGCATTGAGAACTAAGTTATTAACCGTAAACCATTCGGTAATCAGTGTGAGAGCACTATTTATTTCATCAAGGTTATCTCTGTTTCGATCTACTTTAAAGATAAGAGAAGTGTCATCCGCAAAAAGTACTACATCACAGAAGTTTTTTAAATAATGTGGTAAATCATTAATATACACTAAAAACAAAAAGGGACCAAGAATGGACCCTTGTGGCACGCCTAAAGTGACAGGTAGATCATTTGACTTAACTCCACCTACGTCGACAAACTGAACTCTCTGATTAAGGTAAGAGGATAAAACGTCAAGCGCAACTTCCCTTACGCCATAGTGTCGTAATTTTAGTAATAGCGTGTCGTGGTGAACGCAATCAAACGCTTTTGAAAGGTCACAAAAAACTCCAAAAGCATTCTGTGACTTCTCCCATGCATCAAATATATGTTTTATTAGTGCAATCCCTGCATCGGTTGTAGATCGCCCTTTAGTAAACCCAAACTGGTTCTGGTGCAAGAGGTTGTTTACATTAAAATGCTTGAGTAACTGCTTGAGTATGAGTTTTTCAAATATTTTACTGAATGCTGGTAAAATGGAGATGGGGCGATAATTAGAGGGATCGTCTTTAGAGCCTGATTTAAACAATGGTATGATTTTACTGCATTTCATTAGGTCGGGGAAAGTACCTGTATCTATACACTGATTATAAATAACCATTAAGTAAGGCGCTATTACATCAATTATGGTTTTTAAAATCCTTACGGATATACCCCATAAGTCACCTGTATTTTTTTGCTCAAGCGTCTTAACAATATCATATATATCAGATACCGTAACATGTTCAAAATTAAAAATTACATTGCATTCTGGCACGCTATTACGTAGCAGCAGTTCGGCGCCAATTTCGGAGGAGTTTAAGGAGCGAGTGGTGGTTACAGGTATGGCGGCAAAAAAGTTATTTATGTTTAAAGAAACTTTATTCTCAATAAAACATACACAAATGTCACTTACTTGAGAACAATAAATTAATGTTAACAATTATAAAAGGGTTCGACTTCACCTCTATGTACAGTTTCACAAACACGACCCACCCAACGCATTCATTTCTGCGAGGGTGTTTTACTTCCTGTTAAATACTGGCCAAGCTGAAATTTGAATGCATTGAGTGAGTGTACATTTCTAATACTTGGTGGTAATTTATTATATAGTTGCACTCCTTCAAATGTAACCATTTTTTTGCCATGATTGGTTCTAGTTTTAGGTAACACTATTAGGCTCGCTCGTCGTGAGCTTCGTTGGCTGACTTGTCGATATTGGGTTAATATAATGTTTGTGTGTATTTTTTTATTAAGCACTTTATTAATGAATATACATGTATTATAGATATAGAGTTGCTTGATGTTCATTAATTTAGTATCATTATAGATTTTTGAAGTTGATGTTAAATAGGGATAGTTAAAAAGCATTTTTTTAATTTATTTTGCGATCGTTGTAGTTCTGACAGTTTTGTTTTCGTAGCACTGCCCCAGAGTTCAATCAAATATAGTAGGTGCGGCTTTACTAGTGAGTTATAGATGGTGTATCTTAGACTTCGCGGAATACATCGAACTATGTTGCGCAATGTCCCTACTAGTGTCGAGAGCTTGTTTTTTTATATATTCAATCTGGGCATTCCACGAAAGAGTACTGTCTATTCTCAGACCGAGGTATTTTTCGCTTGTTTTTAGCTGCAGTGGTACGTCATTAATTTTAAGTGAATCAAATGGTGGAATGATTTTATTTTTTGCCTTAAATATTACATAGCAAGTTTTAGATATGTTGATTGTTAAAAGATTAAACTGAAACCATGTGTATAGAGAATTTAAATCATCTTGGGCTAGTGTAATAATGTCGTGGATGGAAGAACCAAAGTAAAATAAACATGTATCATCAGCATACAGGGTAAGGTGGCCATGTAGCTTTATTTCGGTGATGTTGTTAATATATATAAGAAAGAGCAGAGGACCCAGAATGGATCCCTGTGGAACGCCGCATGTTATTGGCAACGCGTTACTTTGATCACGATTATCTAGTTTGACTATTTGTGAGCGGTTGGTTAGGTAGGATTTAAACATTTTTAGTGCACTTCCGGTGATGTTGATGGATTCTAGCTTTTTTAATAGTAATTTGTGACAGACGGTGTCAAATGCTTTTTTTAGGTCCACAAAGATACCCACGACTATATTTTTATTGTCTATGTTTTGCTTAATTTTAGTAACGAGGTCAATTGTAGCAGTGGTAGTATTGCTTTTTGGTCTAAATCCATATTGGCGATCGGTAATAAAATTAATGGAGTTTAAGTAATTTTGTAATCGGTTAAGAAGAACTTTTTCTAATATTTTTGACATTACTGGCAATACTGAGATTGGTCGATAATTTCCGGGATCTGTAAGACTTCCTGATTTGTAAATAGGGGTAACCTTTGCTATCTTTAGTGTGTCGGGAAAGTTTCCGTCGGCTAATAGTTTGTTAAAACATGTACATAAGTTACTTACAATAAGATTTTTAATGCACTTTATTGCTTTAGTGTTTATTCCATCTATGCCTGTGCTACAATTTGGATCAAGGTTTGTTATTATTTGTAATATTTCTTTGGCAGAGCATGGCTTAAGACTGGACAGCTCACCTGATTCTTGGGGAAGATAACTTGGTAAAGCGTGATGATAGTTGTCATGAAATGTTGCAGGTATTTCTTTTGCTAAAAGTGGTCCTATTGTGGCAAAGTAATTATTAAAAATTTTACAAATTTCATTTGGTTGAGTAGTGCTTTTAGAGTCTACAATTAGCTTCAAGGGAGTACTACTTTGTTTGATTTTGTTATTGGCTAAATAATTTATAACATTCCACATTTTTTTTGGTTTTTTAATGGATTTGGTTATTACATCATAGTAGTAGGTATTTTTTGTTCTTTGTATTAGTTTTTCTACACAGTCTCGTTTTTTGCTAAATTGCTTCTTTAGAGCTTCGTTATTAGGGTCATTTTCAAGTTTCGTCCACATTACATTTCTTTGATTTATTTCTGCAATGATGTCCTTATTGATCCAATCTTTTTGTGGAAGGTTAAGAATTTTAGTTTTAGTTATTGTACTTTTTTTAGCACATAATTTTATAATATTTTCCCATTTCAGGTAATCTTCGTTATTGTTAAATTCCGCTGATTCTATATGTTTGTATAACTGTGTATAGTCCATTGCTTCATACTGAGATCTCATTCGTGGTGGTGATTTGACTTTTTTTAGTTCTAGGTACATTTGATGGTGGTCTGACAGAGACGATTCAAGTATTGCCATATGGAAATGGTCGTTCTTAAAGTTAGTGCTAATATGATCAATAATGCTTTTTTTTTGTAATAGAACTTCTCGTACAATATTTTTTACTTATTTTGTTCAGAAGTACGTGTCCGGCCTCTTTAACTAAAGCTTTATATTGTTTTGTTTCTTTGTTGTTTTTGTCCAATAAATCAACGTTAAAATCACCAAATACAATTGCTCTTTTTCTTTTTTGTAACTGTGAATCATATTCCTGTAAGAATTCTCTGTAGTTGGTATTTCCTGGGTAGTATACTACCCCTACTTCAAAAGCATACCTCTCCAAATATATCCATAAGTAGTTATTGCCTCCTGAATACGTAGATTCCGATAGACTGTGTTTAAGGTCGTTGTGAATATATGCCGAGACTCCTCCTCCTCTTGAGTCATTTCTGTAGCTATAATAATGCGTATAGTTATTTATTTGTAACGTTAAAGCTTGAGTTTCTGACATTATCCAGGTTTCTGTTATTAGAATTACATGTGCTGTTTTTGGTAATGACTTTAAAATGCATTTTAACTCGTCCAGTTTTCCTTTTGTTGTAATGCTTCTAGCATTCAGGTATAAAAATCTTAGTCTAGATTTACTAGTAGTGATACTATGGTAGTTATTGAGTACTTGATACGTGTTGCAATTATTATTGGTAGTTATATTTTTGTTTACTAATTGAAGTTTTTTGGAGGCTGTTTTATTATTGTTGGTACCCCATGAATATATTTAATTGTAAGCTGGTCTTCACCGTTAGTTTGACGTCGTAATAATTCATCTTTCAAACTCTTTAGGTATTGCTGCTGTGTCGGGGTTTGGTCTGAAAATATTTTAACGTTTTGAGGCAGTCTATCCTTGTTCCGTAATAAATATTTTGGAGGGTCCGATGAGGTCAAACACGCTTTAATGCTGCGATTCTTTCCGGGTGTGTATTTGCCAAATCGAAAAATCTTTGTAGGGTTTTGGAGGTCTCGGCACACCCGAGAAATGATTTCACAGACATTCTTTTCGTCACTAGTGGTTGTTGTCTCTGGCACTCCTACTATAATGATATTTTTTCCCGATAGTTACGATCCGTTACCTCCTTAATTAGTTGTTCATTTGAATATAGTTGGTTGTTTGTTTTAGATGTGACGGGTTGAAGTGGGGATGAATGTTTTAGGGCACTGGTGTCTGATTCAAGTGTAATGATTTTGTGTTCATTTTGACAAATTTGTTTTTCCAATTTTAGTACACTTTGACGTAGTTCGTTTTGTTCTTTAGCGACGTTAGACGTCGAAGATTTGATCTCGTTAATCTGAGTGCTATTTTCGCAGATTAACTGATTAGTTCGTTCATTACAAACTTTTAACTCAGAGATTTGTGATTTGACCTCTGTAATACTCTCCTGCATGTTTTTTATGATCTGCTCATTAGATTCAACATATTTTTCTAGTAACGATCCAATACGGCTTAACTCCGAATGAATCTGTTTTATCTCAATAGTACAGTCGCAGTCCGTCGGCCGTTCTTTACGTTTGGAGCGAAAAGTAATTTGTGATTCAGCTGCGAGTTCATTTAACTTCGATAGGTCGGGTTGCGAGCTAGAACTAGCAGATGGTGGCGATCTTTGTACATTCATCGTGTTTACACTTAATTACTTGACAGCGGCAGGCGGTAAGCAGTGAGCGTACCTTCTTCCAAATTCTGATAATTAAGTTGTCGTGTATTATTTTATCGCGGAACTTTCCACTCCGTGCGTACAATATTGTGTGTATAAGAGTCAAAGAATAATATTGTACATACTCTTATTGCGGGGGTGAAGTATGTATTAAACTCATCAAGTAGTATTTAACTCATGAGCTACGTCAGCTTTATCACTAATAACTGTATTATCTATTTTTAATTCCAAATAATTATCACGTCTTATATTCTTACCACTTTCTTTATTAATTATGTTCCAAGTGGTCTTTATTTTATTATCTGCTTTTTGTATTTTTCGACTAATATAATTAGATTTAGCCATAGTGCATATTTTTTTGAACGTATTTGAATAATTTTTGACATATTGTAAAAAATCTGAGTCAAATCTGTATTTTTTCATACCGCATAACTCGTACAATTTCGCTCGACTTTTATATATACCAGGAGTTGCCCACTCATTAAATTTACTATTGGAAATCCTAAGTTTTTTAGTTTTAAATGTACTCTGTAACTCAGTTTTAATGACACTAAAAACGGATGTATAATTAATATCTGGATTGTTATTTTCCAACAGAGCGGGATTCAGCTTAGATTGAATACTGTCTTTGAAACTATGTAACCGATAACTAGTGATTGGTTGGCAGGTTACATGAGATGTTTTTATCTTTTTATAATTTTCAAATACTGCTAACTGACCACAGTGATCCGATGTCAGATGACTTATTATTTTAGGATTCATTGCTTCACAGTTAGAAAAAATGTTGTCAAGACAAGTGGATGAATGTGATGTGATCCTAGTGGGTTCATAAAATATATGTTTTAAATTAAATGATTTAAAAAGGTTTAAAAGACTGTCTGTTGTAGGGGTGGCCTGAAGAATATTTACATTGAAATCCCCACACACAATCAGCCCCTTCCTGGTACAACATATTTTTGTAAGGGCATCTTCCATAACAGATTCAAATATGGAGAAGTTGCTAAGTGGAGGACGATAAACACACAATACTACTTGGTGCTCTAGTTCAACACAAGACAACTCAATAGTGCGTTCGACCGATAGATTCACAATATCTGGTCTAGGCTTAGATTTTATGTCACTTGATACAATAATTAATGAGCCACCATGGATTGCTTTCCTTCTCACGAACGCACTTTGAATTATGTATTTATCAGTACTAAAATATAATAATTGAGACTCTTTAAGCCAGTGTTCTGTTAAACATAAAACATGGACATCACAGTTTTCAATAAATAAACTTAATTCTAACTCCTTGCCGGGCAGGCCCTGAATGTTCTGATGTAGAACATTCAAACCGTTTAGGCCCTCCGTTGTCCTTACACCTAGTTTAAACTAATTGTTTTAGTATTACTACTAACATCCAAGTCGTTCCTCATAGGTAAGTTGCAAGTACCAGAGTCAAGTAAATTAAAATTGTCAGAAGTTAGAGTAGTTATAGTGCTACTCTGTGATAATCTATGATTATCGGTGTCAAACAAAAAGTTAAATGCTAACAATTTAGCAAGTTGTCTTTTGTAAAAATATGGTAGGTACATAGTACCATCTGTCAACTTAAAATTACACATATTAATAAATGAGTTAGTGTCAAAATAGGACACAAACTGGTTATTATGGCAAATGTTATACATTATCATGTTAAGATCACAAATATACCTATTTTGCTTCTCAGTCAGGCTTGAGCAATAAGGCAGAGCACATAATACAAAGTTTATATTTAGTTTGCAATTTAAATCTCTCATCTTATGGATTGTATCTAAAATATGTTTCCTACTCACAGACAAGCTATCTCCATAAAGCATAATAACTGTCTTGTACTCATTCACTTGACATACTGAGGACATTTTCTGACATAATTGGTGATAACTAGCTCCAGGTAAACATACATTTAAAATTGGTACATTAGATTGTTTCCTCATTAATACACTAAAATTTTGACCTAATTTGTCTGACATGATGCAAACTTTTTTACACTTATTACTGCTAGGTATGGAGGGTGTATCATAAACATGTGTACTGGGAATAATTATTGATTCATCCGACAAACTAGTTATTACAGATTTATTTGGCAGTTCTGTGTGCTGCAGTTGGGTATGTTCTATAGCAAGATCATTGAGAACAAATTGGGGGTGGCCCTGCTTGCTATGTGTTATAGACAGACGAGAACCTGACACTGAATCATTGAGGTTCGAATTAAATAAATGTTTATTTTCAGACCAATCAAAGCTGTCTTTACTCACTAACTTTGTTTCTGAGTCATGGATGTTTTCTATGTATTTAAGTATTTATCTATCTATATAAGTATGTATATCGTCACCTGGTACCCATAGTTCAAACTTTTCTTAGTTTTGGTCTAGGATGATCTGTGTGACATTGTCCCTAGATATTATTATTATTAATGTAACTTTTATGTCGGATGTTAAATCAGCGTTTTACACAACGATTTGTCCCGAATCACTTGAATTAAGTATTTAGTAGGTACGAGTAGCTCGTAGTGATAACAGAAATGTGATAACATATTATTTATTCTGAGATTGATTGAAGCACGATCAGCAACAAAAGTACACTCAACGTCACGTCAACAGAATCATTTGAAATAAATATGAAGATAATATTTTTGGAACGAAGTTCCTTATCGCGCGTTGTGAAAGGGGGCTAGACGGAAAAAAATCTTACGAAAAGTTGTCACGACACTTTTTGCGGCTGTGCGGCGTGCGCATGTTTCTCTGTCTCTCTCTCTCTCTCTTATAAAAAGCAAGCCAGGTATTTTCATTTCTATTTCGCATTGAACAGTGTAGTGTCGCGACGATTATTTTTGTTGAGTGTATTCAGGTTTTTTGTACATAATAAATAATAAGAAATAACTTCGTTCCATCCGGGTGTCCCTTGACACCTCTCAAGTTTTTATGGTTCGTTTCTTCGTGACAATACTAGTAAGGGTTTTTGGTGGCTTTTGTAACATTAATAAAAAAAAGAAAAACGATAGCTGATGAAAGTGACATACAAAATTAACATTAGATGGTTCTAAAATAAAAAGAAAGATATAGCGCGAATTTCCTAAACAAAAGAAAAGGGGTAGCTGGTGAAAGACATACAAAATTCTTAATGCAAAATTGACATTAGATGGTTCTAGAACGAAAGGAAAGAGATAGTGCGAATTTCCTGAACAAAATAAAAAGGGTAGCTGGCGAAAGACAAAATTCTTAATGCAAAATTGACATTGGATGGTTCTAGAATGAAAAGAGATGTGCGAATTTCCTTAACAAAAAAAAAGGTAGCTGATGTAAAGGATATGCAAATTTCTTGGTGCAAAAATTTACTTTTGATGGTTCTAGAATGAAAAGAAATACATGGTGTGGATTTCAATTTCGATGGTGAAAATTGTATTGTAATTGAATCACTGTGCATGTCATGTACCTATAATTTTTAAATAATTATCAATAAGTGTACGTTTTTGACAGAATGTATGACCTAACTAGGTATATACACATATAGCTAGTATAACGTGGAGGTATGTGCGTTTTGGCTCGATTTTTGTGTACTTACTTGTAACTCCGCACCTAACTTGCAAAGTACGACAGGTTAAAATCAGAATAAACCTTATTGAAACTTTAAAATAGGCAGTGATAATAGTTTCGTCTTTGTCAAGTTACTTCAATTGACAGTAATCTGGACTTCTACCACGACATTTTTTTTTGTATCAGAGGGTGACAAACGAGCAAGTGGGTCACCTGATGGCGACTGGCGACCTTACTCACACTCGGAAACACAACATTAAAATTATTAATGTAATTATTAATTTGTCTTCTGTAAGGTGGATGTATTTCCCCGTCGGGCTGCTCTTTGAGCGAATGAACGCTATGCCCTACCTCGACTAGAATATAGCTTACTTACTCGATGAAACTTTTACTATAACCATTTTTTACTACAGACCTTTTAAGTTCATTGAAGTTTCCGCTAGGGGCGCGCAGGAGGTGCTAGTCAATGTACTGGAAATCGAGGAAGTGAACTTGTGCTAGACATTCTGTTGTTAACTGTACTTCAAAGATAACCAAAGACACCCACCTAGTCACGCCTCATTATCTTGATAAAATAATACTCGTATTTAGTTTTTAACCTACTTCATAAAGAAAAAATGAGGTTATCAATTTAATTGTTTTTTACTGCCTAGTAGCGGTTGCGTGTATTTTTTTTTAATTTTTTTTAAGGATAGCTTACAGACTAACTACTACATATTTTTCTAATTACAAATAACATAAAATTGCTAATAACAAGCTTCCACATATAAGACGGAAAGATTATAGATTAAATTAAGTAGCACTCGAACAAATCTCAAGTGGAACAACTAATCATCTAAGTATAGGTAACAACAAAGAATGATTTATTTAATTGTTTTCTTACTGAGATTGAGCTACTGCAGGACAAATCAATATTAATATGGTTTTACCGCAAATAATGACCTCTCTGGCGAGAACCATACGCGCTACACTAGCTATTATAACCTGTGCCTCTAGCACGAGTTCCTGCAGTTTATTTACTCGATCACACGTACAGTTTCGTCCCATACATTGAGCACCAGAATTTTAGTTCTTAATAGTTTCCGCGAGTGGCGCTGGTGCTCAATGTATGGGAGGAAACTGTACGTGTGATCGAGTAAGTAAACTGCAGGACCTCGTGCTAGAGCTGCTGAACCTTTTTTACCTAGGTGGAATACGCGGAGAAGAAAGCCAGAAACAAACATTGAGCTTGCGTTTTTCGCCTTCTTTGGTCTTTTGCTTTTCAAAAATAAATCCAATCGATTGACGGAACTACACTCCATATTAATATAGTTTTTTGATTGTCATGGATTTCCGCTAAGTAACGCCTGAACCCATTATTTATATTCCACAGGCCGGTTGGCATGGTTGGATATATTATATACTAGCTATGTTATTCTATACATATACATATACTAGATATGATATGCTATGTTTCACCCGCGTTAAAGTTTATAAATTATAGCGTATGTGTTTCGGATATATAAGCTATATTACTACAAAGTTTCATCAAAATTAATTCGCTAGTTATTGCGTAAAAGAGTAACAAACATACATCCATACATCTATACTCACAGACTTTCGCATTTATAATATTAGTTGGACACATCCTACTAATATTATAAATGCGAACACCGCCAATAAAGGTACACATACCTCTAGCGGTTTTAGCAAGGCACGCCGGACACAGATTACCCCCCTTTGGGGATTGGGGGGTAAGCTGTGACACCGGAATAGCTCGCAGATGGTACATTTTTCCTACTCACTCGACACTTATCGTCATATTTAGGACAATTCACGCAATAGCTTTATAAATCGTAGCCCATGTGTCATTCTGATGTATAAGCTACATTACTGTAAAGTTTCATTAAAATCCATTCAGTAGTTTTTACGTCAAAGAGTAACAAACATCCATCCACACTTACAAACTCACGCGTTTATAATATTAGTAGGATGTGTGTGCATTATAAACACGTCTGTTTGTCCTGAGTCTGGGTGCACAGACGCCAACACATCAAGCTACCCGAATCTGTCAAATTTCTCCAATTGAAAGTGAACCTTATGCTTATGTGATAAAGTTGAAACTATAAAAAAGAAATTTGACAGATTGGGTTAGCTGGATGTGCTGGCGTCCGTACCTAATCTATATAATAATAATTTACAAAACAAAAAAAAAAGTTATCTGGTTTCCATAGTACAAGCTTAGGATCCTGGATGGCCCTGTGTGAATAATGTCCAGGATATTATTATTTTGCATCACATATTCAGCCAATCAAATGCCCATAATACATAAATGCCAGCTAGATATAATAAATTACAAATGTTCACGATATCTAGCGGTGCTAGGATTCCCAATATCCTAGTCGGCAATAGGGGAGGGCAATCAGAAGCCCTGCCAGGGTACGTGTCCCGACCATCTGGGACACGACGCAAAGGGGAGCACCGGAGCAGCATACCCGCGTTCCCGGGGTTGCTCCCATTAGGCGCCAAGAGAAAACCACGGCAGGCTAGGTTTATACGCATACACTTTTTGCGGGTGGCATGCGTAGGCATTCCCCCTAATTTAACAAAAAAAGATTCCCAATATCTACCTATTAAAGGTCGTTATAACAGATAACAAATTTAATTGTATTACAGAGATAAGATTACACGTGAATATCACTGAATAAACATGCAGTTGTTTATTCGTGTGGATAAAGGCTACCTTCGCGTAAAGAGTGATTCAAGCCACAAGATTATAGTATGATCATGATGCAGTTTATCTCTGTCCCACTGCAGGGATCTCTCATTCACAATGAGAGGGTCATAGTCAGCCGCTTTTAATAATTCTTTTGATATTCGGTAGGGATTTTGATTTCTTTTATTAACGCTTAAAAGATCATATTTAAATATATTCATATATATTATATTATTCTTCTTCATCATCATATCAGTCGAAAGACGTCCACTGCTGGACAAAGATCTCCCCCAAAGATCTCCACAATTGCCGGTCTTGCGCTATCCGCATCCAGCGATTTCCAGCGACCCGCAAAAGATCATCGGTCCATCTTGTACGGGGCCTGCCCACGCTGCGTCTTCCGGTTCGTGGTCGCCACTCGAGAACCTTTCTGCCCCAACGGCCGTCGGTTCTACGAGCTATGTGCCCTGCCCACTGCCACTTTAGTTTAGCAATTCTTACGGCTATGTCGGTTAATTTGGTTCGCCTGCGGATCTCAACATTTCTCATTCGATCTCGCAGGGAAACTCTAATTTTATTAAAAAGAAAATATATTATTATTATATTATTTTAATTATATTATTATATTTATTTATTTTTAAACAGCCAACGCCCGCCCTAGGGATTCTAATCCCTGTGTCGCGGGGTACTTTACAAACATATAATAGACGGACACAAATTACATCCATCGGTTATTCAATCGGTCAGAAAAAAAGTAAATGCGTTATTAATAAATAAACAACAAAGACTTTAAAAATCTGAATATGTTTGTAATAATATTGTTAACTATACATAATTATTTCTAGATACATATATTTAGATATTTAGTTCTGCGGTTTGTATGAAATCATTTGTAAGTAACTAACATTAAATTTATAATAGTAATGATTTATTTAACTACTAAGCAAGTTCATTTAAATTATTGTCAACATCATTATTAATAGGTTTTTATTTTCGAAATTTATAGTTTTGTATATATTTTACTACATTTTGTCTTATAGCTACTATATCGACTAGCTATTTTAATTAGATGACTTACGTGTCGGAACAGAGATGAAGTCGCCCATTAGAAGGCTTAAGGTCAGCCAAAGAGCAATGAAGAAGACTATGGGCATGTCTATATATATCGGAGGTTTCCTGCGAGATAGAATCAGAAGTGTCAAAATCTGACGGCGAATCAAAGTAACCGACATACTCCGAAGAATTGCCAAGCTGAAGTGGCAGAGGGCGGGACACATAGCTCGTAGAACCGACGGCCGCTGGGGCAGAAAGGTTCTCGTGTGGCTTCCACCAACCGGAATACGCAGCATGGGTAGGCTTGACTGCCTCGTTGGTCTAGCGTCAGCGTGTTCACCCACAGAGAACGAGGGTTCAAATCCCGGGTCGGGAGAAAAGTAATTTTGGGACTTTTCTGTAAAAAGAAAAATATCTCAGCATCAGCCCGAAGTCTGGGAGTTGGCGGTATTATACTTCCGTGCCTCGGAAAGCACGTCAAGCCGTCTCTTTCCGGTCGTGTCGCTAGGCGTCTTATCGGATCATGAGAGTGATGGAATAGAAAGTGCTTTTGTGTTTGCGCAAGCATTTGAGCACTATAATATGTCCCGCGCAGATGGCTAATCTCCATTGAGACTGGCTGCCGTGGCCGAAATTCGTCTAGGAGGACATTATTATTATGGGTAGGCCCCTTATAAGATGAACCGATGATCTTCTAAGGGTTGCTGGAAGCTGCTGGATGCAGGTAACGCAAGTTCGGCAATTGTGGACATATTTTACAATGAAATATAGTAACGCAATTAATTTTACGTTGGATTCGGCCAATAGTTTCAACTTCTTCAGGAAGTCATCTTTAGTGCGTGCGAAGGAGCGCGCGGCTTGCTGCGACAGGGCGGGTGGGGGAGTGCGTTTGGGTGGAAATTCCTATGTGTATCTGTGTGAGTTATCCGTTACTATAGTTCATTATGTTTAATAATCATTGGCGAAAATGAACGGCGGTGGTGCGGATTTTTGCGCTCCCTTTGTTCGCATATTTTATTTTAGTATTGCCTATGACTGAACGGTCCGTGCGTATTTTTAAGTGTTATTTTAAACGTAGTATTAAACTGCA
Organism: Pseudoips prasinana; assembly: GCA_951640165.1. Classification (NCBI taxonomy): domain Eukaryota; kingdom Metazoa; phylum Arthropoda; class Insecta; order Lepidoptera; family Nolidae; genus Pseudoips; species Pseudoips prasinana. The sequence continues at coordinate 17,947,229 of OX621254.1, forward strand.
AATCAAACATTGTATAAAGAAATTCCTTTTGTATAACAAAACATTCCGTATCCATTGCAAAAATACTGCAAATCTTAGCAGCAATATAAATGCATGACGCTTCGCCATTTATTTATGAGTGGATTCTTTGTAAATTTATTTACATAAATTTGTTTCTCATCAATGAAGTAATTTAAATATAGTTAAATTTGACGTTATATCTATACATATAATAAAATCGTAGGAAAGTCAAAACAGTACATTGAATATTTTTTTAAAAGGATACTTGGGGTGTAATCTACAATCGATACCGGAGCCAAAAATATAATGTTTAGAATTTTTGTCTGTTTATCTGTTTGTCTGTATGTATGTCCGGGCTAAACTCAAAAAGTACTGCATGGATTTACTTCAAATTTTGCATGAATATTACTAATACGTCGGGTCAACATATAGGCTACATATTATCACGCTATCACCTACGGGGGAGGAGCTGTGATAATTTATGAAGTTTAACGCTGGTAAAACCGCGGGGCACAGCTAGTAGCTTATATATCCGAATAACACATAGGCTATGAGTTATAAAGTTTGACGCAGGTGAAACCGCGGGGCACAGCTAGCAACGTCATATAACAGACAGTCGTAATTATTATTATTGTAAAACGTAATCAATGTTTAATATGCACATCTATACATATAATAAAATTGTAGGAAAGTCAAAACTGTACATGGAATATTTTTTTTAAACTATACTTGGGTTGTGATATCGATATCGAAGCCAAAAATATAGTTTTTAGAATTTTTGTCTGTGTATCTGTTTGTCTGTATGTATGTCCGGGCTAAACTCAAAAAGTACTGCATGGATTTACTTCAAATTTTGCATGAATATTACTAATACGTCGGGTCAACATATAGGCTACATATTATCACGCTATCACCTACGGGGGAGGAGATATGATAATTTATAAAATTTAACGCGGGTATAACCGCGGCGCACAGCTAGTTTTTTAATAATTTAAATCTCCTGGCTAAAAAAATTGCGGACAGATATCAATATGGCGGATGTCAGCGCATTAAGACATCGTTGCAGAACGCCAAGGTTAGTCTGAACATACTTAAATTAAGGTGATATAAGGACGCGTCCTGACTTTTGAGAACGGTATAATTTTTTTCACGTATGGTTAATAGTCTCAGTAAACCGAATGAGTTGTAAGGCTTCCACTGCATTATGGAAAGCCAGTTATTAAACAATACGACGGTCACCGTAGCCTAGTTGGTAGTGCTCCTGCCTACGAAGCTGGTGGTTCGAATCCCGGTAAGTGCAAATATTTGTGTGATGAGCACGAATATTTGTTTTCTGAGTCATGGATGTTTTCTATGTATATAAGTATTTATCTATCTATATAAGTATGTATATCGTCGCCTAGTACCCATAGTACTAGCTTTGCTTAGTTTGGGGCTAGGATGATCTGTGTGACATTGTCCCCTAATATTATAATTATATTATTATAATACATTATCTCAATATAAGCTAACACAGGTTGTACCTACCTGTGTTAGCTTATATTGACTACATAACAAGCTATAAATTTCCAGTATAAGCTGATCTCGCGTTATATAAGATTTCCATACAATGAGAGGTGAGCTTATATTGGAAATGTATTGCTTGATATGTAGCCGTGTGTACAAACGTCAGTCTTATCGCTATGTAGCGCACTCTTGAGTCAACCATAAATAGATAGAAAATTCTTTATCATTGTTGCACACCAAAGACAAACATAGTTAGAGTAAAAAAAAACATTAAAATGTAAATATTTCGTACAAGTGGCGGCCTTATCGCTCAAAGCGATCTCTTCCAGACAACCGATGAATGGACCAGAACTGTGCCTCTAGCACGAGTTCCTGCAGTTTACTTACTCGATCGACGCCAGCATATCAAGTTACCCCAATCTGTCAAATTTCCCCAATTGAAAGTGAACCTTATGCTTATGTGATAGAGTTGAAAATCTATAAAAGAAATTTGACAGATTGGGGTAGCTGTATGTGCTGGCGTCTGTACATTCATGAGAAGAACATTTAATGGAATATTACAAAGTTAATAAAATCATATAATCATATAATACCGACTTCAGTAAGGCATTTGATAAATTGTCCCATTCTATACTGATTTATAAACTAGCAGCATATGGTATAACAGGGTATCTATTAAGTTGGTTTAAATCCTATCTTACTGAACGCGAATTTTTTGTAGTTGTAAATGGTTTTCGATCGGCAACACACAAAATAACATCGGGCGCCCCCAAGGATCTCAATTAGCTCCAATACTATTTATTATGTTCATTAATGACCTCCCTGAGTGTTTTCGTTTTTCCGAACCTTTTCTGTATGCGGATGACTTGAAATTTGCACGAGTTATCGAGTCAAAACGAGACTGCGAACTTCTGCAACATGATCTCAACGAAGTTGTAAAATGGTGTCACAATAATAAAATGCAACTAAATCCAAATAAATGTTACCATGTAAAATATACGAGAAAAATTAACTGTATTGACACAGAATATTTCATAGACCAGGAGAGAGTCCGGGAAGTCGAAACAATGAGGGATCTAGGAGTACTCTTTGACAAAAAGGTCACTTTCGTGCCCCATATTGAAAATATTATTAAGAAGTCGTCAAAAATGTTAGGGTTCCTACTTCGTAATACTAAAGGCTTTCGGAAAAGTAGCAGCAAAATAATCTTGTATAACAGCCTTGTACGCAGTGTTATGGATTATTGCAGTGTTGTGTGGAGGCCTCACTATGCCACTCACATGTTGCGTCTAGAAAGGGTACAGAAACGTTTTGTATGGCATTTAGCCTTCAGTGAGGGGAAATCGAAGCGACTTCCCTCTTACAAGGCTCGTCTGTGCCATTTCAAAATACAAACGTTATCCATGCGTAGAGATATAACAGATGCATTATTTCTTTACAAACTGTTGCGCAATAAGTTTGACTGCCCCAGTCTAGTAAAGCTTATTAAGTTCCATGCGCCCTCTAGATACCCTAGGAATAAGATAACACCCCTGTGTCCGCCACTTCGAAGATCTGTGCTTGGTGCGAACTCTCCTTTACCTAGATTGTGCAAAATCATTAATGGCCGCAGTGACATTATTGATATACACCATGATAATTATAAATAAGATCCTACGAGCTTTTGTAAATAATCATATGTAATTTATTTTTATACCTGTTTTTATTTTTAACCTGTTTTTTTATTTTTAACTTATATTATATTCTTATAATTTAATTCTGTTAATGTTATTAATGTAATTTTTTTATCTGTTTATAATAATGTAAATTTTATTCATAATTTAAATATAAATCAACCTAATTTAACCAATTAACTTTTAATCACACATTCTCATACCATTTTTTTTTGTTTTATGTAAATTATTGAATGATAATAATTGATTACTTATTTTTTGTATGTATAATTTCACTTAGAAGTACCATAATTAGTTATAATAATGTTAAAACATTATATAAAGCCGTTATTTTTGTGCATGTGGTGTTAACCTGTAATTAATTGTTGCACTTGTAATTGTCACCCTAGCTGTTTAAGTTGTAAATGTTTATGTGTAAACAATTGTTGGTTAACCTTAATAAATAAATATAAAAAACAAAAAGTATAATATAGAAAAGGCGGTAGCAGTTAAGTGCCTGTGGTGTTTGAATGTTAAATATTTACAACTAGCTATGCCCCGCGGTTTCACCCACGTTAAAGTAGTTTTGGCGTACAGGGGTAACAAACATACAGCCATACATATATACTCACCAACTTTCGCATTTATAATACTAGTAGGATGTGTACCTCTAGCGGTTTTGGCAGATCACGCCGGAATAGCTCGCAGATGGTAGATATTTTCCTACTTACTTGACACTTATCGTCATATTTTGGACAATTCACACAATATTTTTATAAATTGTAGCCTATGTGTTATTCTGATTTATAAGCTATATAATTGTAAAGTTTCATTAAAATCCATTCAGTAGTTTTTACGTGAAAGAGTAACAAACATCTATCCATCCATACTTACAAACTTTCTCGTTTATTTCATTTTTGTTCGAGGTGTTAGGTGTCCTTATATTATCCATAAGCTTACTAATATAATACTGGATGTGGTTATTTTCATGACGTCAACTCCATAGAGCATTGTACGAGTAGGTGTCGGGTTTAGCCTGTTCGCACCTTCCTCATTCATCATGGAGCTTGGTGTGGACTTGTACTTACTTACTTAATGTCCTCCTAGCCGAATTTCGGCCACGGCGGCCCGTCTCAACAGAGATTAGCCAGATGCGCGGGACATGTTATAGTGCTCAAGTGTGTGCGCAAACACAGGAGCACTTTCTATTCTATCACTCTCATGATCCGATGGGACGCCTAGCGACACGAACGGAAAGTGGTCAGATCACCGACGGCTTTACGTGCTCTCCGAGGCACTGGGGTATAGTACCGCCAACTCCCTGGCTGATGCTGAGAAATTTTTCTTTTTACAGAACAGTCCCAAAATCACTTTTGGCCCGACCCGGAATTTGAACCCAGGACCTCGTTCTCTGCGGGTGAACTTTGTTACTTACTTAATTATCGTGTGGGCAGTGGTTACCCTAGTGTCAGAGTTGTTCAAGCCGCCCAGTAGGCCTCTGGCACGGCTTAACGACTATTGCCTAATGACTACAACCGGGACCGACAGCTTAACGAGCCCTCCAAAGCACGGAGACGCTCAGAAATTAAACCACTTTGGCGGTCACCCATCTATGGACTGACCGCGAGCTTAGTTGCTTGACCTCGCCAATCACTTACGGACTGGTGAAAGCATCTAGCTGTTGACTTGTTGCTAGATTTGTTTCTACGGACAACTCGTGTGGGTATCTCCAAGGTATACTTAATAGAAATAAAGGATGTAATTTAAGGAGCATATCACATCATCAGGTCTTGACGGTCACCGTAGTCTAGTTGGTAGTGTTCCTGCCTACGAAGCTGGTGGTCCTGGGTTCTAATCCCGGTAAGTGCAAATATTTGTGTGATGAGCATGCATATTTGTTTCAGAGTCATGGATGTTTTCTATGTATATAAGTATTTATCTATCTATATAAGTATCTATATCGTCGCCTGGTACCCATAGTACAAGCTTTGCTTAGTTTGGGGCTAGGATGATCTGTGTGACATTTGACAATGTGACGTATGACAATTGTACCTTTTTAATATAATTAACTGTATCATAAATTGTGTTCTGTAAATGGTGTACAATAAAGTGTATTTATCTTATCTTACATATATAACGAGGAGATACTTACAAACACGCACTCACGCACTACGCTGCATCATGCGGGGCAGTGTGCCAATCGCCTAAACAATCACGAGACTCACATATATTACCCACCCGTATACAACATGTAACTTAATTAACGCACATCCTGAAAATAGTTTATTCAGAATCGTTTACTGAATCGATTTATATCATTTTTAATATAGGTAACTTTTTATTCCAAAAATAATTAAGACTACGGAAATTAGGGTAATATTAACCCAGTACAGTCAAAACAAATTGAAATGGACCGTAAGTCAAAGTAGACTTAAAATCGCAGTTTTATTTATATTCATACAAATTTCCATCATTCAATACAAAATAAAGAAAAATAAACTTTATTCCAAGAAACTTATTTCGTAAATAACAATGCATCTAAATGTTAAATTGAAAGTTCCGTATATGTATTATGATTACAACATAATATTCTAATTGGGGTATTTGAGGGTGTGCGTTAATTACGTTACATGTTGTATATAAAAATAAAACTTTTAGACAGTCTACCAATTACCAATATTTTTGTGGTTTAAAAAAACAGAGTTCTATTTATTAAACAAACAGGGAAAGTAAGTACGTAATACCATAGTTTTATAGTCGGAGAGGTAATGAAAACGAAGCGCAAGAAAGTGGAGTAAACAAGAGCTAGTCGGTAAACAAACGAAAGTCACTCGCTTAGTCAAAGATTATACTCGTACATTCCGTGGCCAAGGTGAATCACTAGCCGACGAGACGCGTCGGCAACATAACATACATTACGACAGACGCCTAGATGATAATGCAGTATGTTTCTTCAAAAGGCTTATTACATGTGACAAGCTTTTAGTTTTTAATACTATTCCGGCCAGGGGCTCTACCGGCTAAGTCGCCGAAATTCTTCTTAAATAGCGTTCGCGTACGCAGGAGAACGCTGCTGCCAGTTCTCTGGTATTCCCTCGGGGTGACTTCTACGTCCCCCCACGGGATGAGAGGGGGTGGCGAAATTATGTATGGCCTTCAGCCCCACAAATGTTATCCTGTACAAACATTTAAAAAATCTAGTCTTTTTGAAGTTATACTTCTTTTGGCGCGATGGAGAAAAATGATGAGAGTGAATTTTTCGATGCGCGCGCACACCGACACCAAAAAATTTAACAGCATGAAGTTAGTTCTAGGTGGTATGAAAATTGATAACTATGTTCAAGTTGTATATTAAGAAGTATAACTTCTAACTTCTACACACAAGTTTTTTTTTTGTTTATAATATTAGTTCAGATTTGTCTAAAATATGTACGAATTAAAAAAAACTTTTTTATTCACCCGTGCTAAGTAGGCTGCTAATTGATATAATATGTGGTCGCAATACTAAATCGGTAAGTGATTTAAATGTACAACGCATCGTTTGTGCCTACCCTATACAGCTGCAGACATGTTATCCTTATGTCAATGCATCCAACTATTATAATAACTTCCTGTTGGGCGTTACGCCAGAGGTCACGGGTTCGATTTCCTTAAAATATGCACATAATAAATCAAGTGAAACACACGAGAAACTTTAGTGAAAATATTGTAAGAAAATCCAAACAGCATCTATCCAACTTACGACGCTCGGCATACTATAAGCGGGAGCGACCTAGATTCTGCCCAGCACATTCGCCGAGTGGGCGTCTGGGAGGCTGAGAGGCGAGTCCTGGTCGCAGAGATCGGTCGGGAACTGTCCCCACCCGCAATCGTAGGCGCGATGCCGGCGAGTGGCTCCACCAAATGGGACGCCGTGGTCTCTTTCGGTGAGGCAGTCATGCTCCAGAAGGAGGCCGCTGAGCGGGATCGAAAGCGGGCTGATCACACTCGCAGACGAAGGAGGCGTCGGCGGGTCAACGGCGGCAGCTGGTAGTCCAGCTCCCATCGGGGACGCGGGGCAGTAAGAGAAGTATCCTCTGTTGCCGCCAGGTGCAGACAGCTCCGGGAAGATTAAGAAGGGACGCTTCTCTTCTTAGTCTTCCCGTCTGTCTGTGGTACAGTCGCTGTGCTCGTGGGCAGGAGCTGGCAATCCGGAAAGCTATGCAATCGTCCTTCCAGGGCACGTGTTCATCTCCAAGTCGGAGATAGCATTAAAAAGAGTACTGGAGCAGCATTCCCGTGTTCCCGGGACTCCCCTCGCAGGGGCCAAGCAGAGGTCTACGGCAGATTAGTTATGCGCACCTACCGTAGACCAGCCTCAAAGCTAGATGCTGCCACCTGTCTGGATTTGACCGGCGAGGTTAAGCAACTAGGCTCGCGGTCAGTCCATAGAAGGGTGATGTGATCACAAAAGTGGTTTCATTACTGAGCGTCTCCATGCTTCGAAGGGTACATTTAACCGTCGGTCCTGGTTGTAGTCATTAGACAGTCTTTAATCCTGTCTGAGGCCTACAAGGCGGCTTGATCAACTCTGAAACATAGGGTAACCACTGCCCATATGATAAGTGTGTTGACACCTTTTGCGGTTGGCATGCGTAGGCATTGCCTTATCAGAAAAAAAGTATGTGCGCCTATTAAAGTTATCAAAATCTAAAACTATTCCGTAACAAAATTGTAGATGCCGTCATGTCAATGCGCATTCCATACTTTAATACTTAACTAGGTAAGTATTCCAAGTATGTATTTGCATTGGATTGCAGGTGCTCAAGTACCACACTGAAGTACTTATTTATCGAGTGCGTCAGAACTCTGAACATTGTTTATTTCACTTTATACATTAGCCCCTTTAAAAGAACACGGGTTTTACCACGCACAAGTGCTTAAGACCCATTGCTAACAATTTTTCCATACAAAAGAATATGGGTTTATATTGTTAGCTTGCTAAAAAAACATTGTATAATTTCAATTAAATATTGCACATTTTCGAATTATTTGGCTCTGTGATTTAAATAAGTTGAGGATTTGACTAAAACGTGTTAATTATTGCAGAAGTTTGTATAAAGTAAAATATTAACTATCTTTCAATTTACCATAAAACATGTTGATTTTGACTTGTAATTTTATAGTATGTTTATATTTTTATTGTTATATTTATTAACATTTTGACTTCTGACAGTCGTAGCAAAAAATAATTTAGTTCGTCATTGATTTCACTACCTGTTTTTTCATTTGATGTTATAATCAAAGTCTATATAAATGGCAACACGAGGGCCGACGAGGCAGTCATTATTGAGCTACGAAGCGCGTTGGTTGTTAAGAGTGATAAATTGTGTTCATGTAATAAAGTTATTGTTGAAGAACAGTTTTTGTGTTTTAACTTCGGGAAAATTCTAACAATTCAGAAGCAGGGATAACACCAAGGAATTCAGGTATATGGATACCACCCTGGTGGGATCATACGCTCACAACAAGGTATGTTAATAATTTATTCTGATTATGCTAATATGATTTCTATATGTGTGATGTTTATTGCAAGAAAGGTACCTACTAAAATTGTGTAGGTATTGATATTAAAGCCCAGAATGTGGCCATACTGTTTGCTTGCTTGTGGCATTCCTAAGATCCAACTAAATACTCGTAACCTCACTCACTCACCCGAGCAATTAGATTAATTAATGAAGTACACGAAAAAGTGGATATATTCTTATGTAATTTGTGTGAATTCATAAAGATCGTGTTAAATGTAGTTAGTTACAGGAATAATTCGTATTAAAATGTAATTAAATAAGGATTTTATAATTTTAATACCAACACTATCGCATTAGGTCAAGACATGTAATGATAGATGTTAAGGAGAGAGAAAAATAATTAAATAAATCTTGCCATGAACATGTGGCAGGACGGGCTGGGCACGTTGTTAGATGGGCCATGCATTGGACCGATGCTCCACAAATACAGTTCATATTGGGGTTGCTAAAATAGTCCACACCTAGACATATTTTCTTTGTCTTCGGCCCACCAGAGGCCGGAGTCTATTTAGGGATTTCCAGATCGGCCACGGTAATTTATTTTCGGGTGGGAGGCTTTCGAAAGGCGTGACAAACTGATCTAGCAATGATTTTTGTGGCACGATGGCAAATTATTGTTGATTTATTAATATTGTAACTATGGCTCGAAATTTTTAAGTTTTCTAAAAAGATCGTATCGTATTTGTCGTTGTAATTATATTTTTGAGTAGCTCTAAACCACGGGGCACACCCGCGGTTTTACCCGAGTAAAACTTTATAAATTATCACAGCTCCTCCCCCGTAGGCGATAGCGTAATAATATGTAGCCTATATGTTGAACCAACCTCTTAGTAATATTCATGCAAAATTTGAAGTAAATCCATGCCAAACTTTTAGAGTTTAGCCCAGATATACATACAGAAAAAAAAAATAAACAGACAAAATTTCTAATAACTATATTTTTGGTTCGATATCGATTGTAAATCACGAACAAGGTATCCTTTAAAAAAAATATATTCAATATACTGTTTTGACTTTCCTACGATTTTATCATATGTATAGATAATTTAAAAAGAGGTTTATTTAAAACCAATATCATTGTGTTCGTAATGTAGATATTAAATGAGCTGATATAAGAAACATTATAGAAATTTCACAGGTAGTAAATTTCTGAGAACCTCATTTGTAAATTCAAGTTCACATTGGCTGGTACATTAGTATATGGTCCATGCTTAAATGAAAAAGATACTCGTTGTTTAAAAATACATTTCAGGTAATTTGACAAAGAACTATAATTGTACAATCAAGTGAAGATGCCTGGTGATCGGTTCGAGAGTAGACTGACGTCTTCTGGGATGCATCACAGCATTGTGCTCGTTGGGGCACAGCCGATCCCGGGCGTCCGTCGGGCATCGCCAAGGTGCAGCCGATCCCGATTGCGCGTCGAGGATCGTTGAGGTGCAGCCGGTCACGGGTGCGCGCCGAGGCGCAGTCGATCCCAAGAGCGCGTCGGGGCTCGTCAAGGCGCAGCTGATCCTGAGCGCGCGGCGAGGCGTGGCCTATCGAGGTCGTGTGGTCGAGGCCCGAGGCAAAGTCATTGCACATCTGTAGCGCCCCGCACCGATAGGCGTGGTTTCGAGCGGCGCTGATCGGGATGGTCATCCCCAAGGCTGAGCCGCAGATGGTTCACGTAACGCAGCAGATTGGTCGTGTCTATAGCTATAGTATCGCCAACGAGCAGTGTGCAGATGGCACCGTGAGTATATCTATTTCTTAAAACAAAGTACTAAGGCTACCTAACCCATAAAGGGGTCAGACCGATTCTTGTTTTGCAATATGAAAATGGTACCTATGTCGGCTGCCGAACCCCACAGCATGGTGCTGTGGAAGTACGTAAAATGTAGTGGCCTGGTAGTTTGACAGCTGTCTTATTTTCCAAATGACTTGGAAGCCGAACTGAATTTATCTGTTAACTTTTCAATATGAGGAGCCCATTGCAATTCTGAGTCTGGATTCATGCAAATCCTAGAAATACGGTTGACGGGGCTAATATTCCCTCATTAAGTGCAACTGTTGGTTGGTACGGAATGTGTCACCATTCCGTAATGAGAATTTGTTACATTTAGTTTTCCCTGCATTTAATAAAAGTTTATTTGCAGAAGTCCATTTTGATATAAGGCTGAGTCTTTATCTTGTTCAATAAGATTTTTGTCCTTCCTGTTTACTGTAAAAATAAGCGACGTATCACCAGCAAACAAAACTATGTCTGGCACTTTGCTCCACCAGATAAAGTAGATCATTTATATATATTAAAGGTAAAAATAGGCCCAGGATGGATCTCTGGGGCACCACTATTCTCACGAGATGACGTTCTCACCTCGATAAATAGAAAAATATAAAATCAAGAGATGTATCAGATATTCCATAGTACTTCAGTTTTAAAATGATCGTACGATGATCACCGAAATCGAAAGCCTTAGAGAGATTGCATTTCAGTGGCGTGCACCCCGCGTCTTGGGTCGGGTGGCCCCTTGTCAAGTCAGGCTGGTTGTTATGCAATATCCCATTCGCGTTGGGGTGTGACAACATTTGGCTAAGCATGAGCTTTACTAGTCTGTGTTCGTGGCTCTCTCAGGCCTGCCTTGAACACCGTTTAACTGATTTTCATGAAGTCTGGAAACCACTATCACTTATACAGCAGTTGAGGATGGCTGCGGGGATATTGTGGCAGGGTTTTGTGTGATTGATTCAGTGGTTTTGGCAGACAGTTCCCATAAATCGTCCACTATTGAAAGCTTTTATAATGTCTTCACTAGTTGAGAATTGAAAGCTGAATTTAGGCACATTTTGTTTTAAACTTCCTAAATTTGATTTTGTAAGAGGTCTCAAAGAAATTTCTGTTTATTTATTAGTTATTTCAATATTTATTTTGGCTATTGGTATTTATGATCAGAGCGAACACCAGTTACTAAACACTTCTCGGAGACTTCAAAGTTGATAATTGTGTTATCAATGCAGGTTGCAGTGGTGTCATTGTGTGCAAGTGTGACTCTTGTGGGCTCAGAAAATAAGCATTAAAGGTTAAAGGACCGAAATGCATCTAAACATATTTATATTAAAATCACCACATATCAGGACTTTAATAAAGAATATCCTAAGAATATACTCGAGTGTGGATATAAAGAGCTTTAGGTCGGATGCTGGTGGTCGATACACACATATTATACAATACAATTGAGTTTAAATACACGCTACCTCACACACGTTCCATAGAGAGAGAGAGAGAGAGAGAGAGAGAGAGAGAGAGAGATTAAAAATACGAAGTCTACTTCAACCATTACAGTTCATTGAAGCTACTTTGGAACATTTGGTTTACCAAAACGACTGAGTACCAAAAAAGGCACCTCATTTTAAAGTTCGAAATTCAATAGTTTTCTAACTGAAGTAAGAGTTAAAAATTCAGTAGCTTCACCTAGAGCAAATAGTCAGGTGGAGTGGTAAAATCGAAAAATATTGGATTTTTAGCTTCACAAAACCACATAATCATGAATATCGTTGTTTGTACATGTGTACACATAATTGATGATAGCCTGGGTGAGACTCGTAACATTTATACGCATAATTATATGGTTTAAAGATGCATTCATAGGCGCCTTCGTAAAATTTTGTCATATTCCGTACACTGTTTCCACGGCACATATGTGCCCAAATGTATAAATTCAATCCCTGAGTAACCGATAAAGATCAATAGGTCCATTCGATAAATAATGTTGTCATTATTGGGATCACTCTGAATCAGCACTGATTGGCGCCATGGGTAATCTACTATGATCTATTTCACAATATATTTGGGGTACCACATACGTACAAAACGTCCTATGAATGATAAAGTTAAAATAATTTATTTACATGAAACAAGGTTTACAAATTATAGATGTTGTAATCTTTGGTGGTTTCACATGCTTCGCCATATATATGGCATGTAAATTTTTAAAAATGAGTAGACAACTAGACGATTAAATATTCAATTATAAAATTAATGGATTTCTATTATAAATATATTATATAACAATATTTGAATTTAAATAGTTATTACAGTCGTCAACCTTAGGATAACAGTTACTAGAAGGTATAAATGACATAAAAATATATTATTACATTGCTAACATAAGTAAAGCTAAGAGTAAGTTTGAGAGTTAATTTATCATCTGATCACATTATTTAGAGTGTAGGATGTATTTTAGGGGTCATTTATTATTAATTCAGAGTTGATCACAATCATAAGAATCCGTAAATCGTCTGCACACATACGAGGGGCTTTTTGCAGTCTTTCCATAGCCGAATGGGCACAAATTATCCTATTATATGATCTGATTCAATCTGAAAGACAAAAACAAAAGTAGCATATTATTTGTAATGGAATAATTTAAAATGAAAACCAATTTAGTTGGATAGATTCTATTGGGTATAGTGAGTTACTTTTGTTACTAAATAAGAAAGTTTAAATACACAAATTCTAAACCTTCACTGCTATGAGCGTGAGTGTTAATAATTACTTTCGAAGAGCAAGGTGCACAAAATCATATTATAAGCCGCTGTGAGCAAACATTACTTTTGAAGTGCAAGGTGCACTAAATCATATAAGCCACTATGAGTAAACATTAGTTTTGAAGTGCAAGGTGCACAAAATCTTATAAGCTGCTATGAGCGAACATTAGTTTTGAAGTGCAAGGTGCACAAAATCATCTAACCCGCTATGAGCGAACATTTCTTTGTAGGCACAACAAGTCGAGAGTAAGTATGAACTGATATAATTGGATTTTACTTTTGAAGTGCAAGGTGCACATTACTTTTGAAGTGCAATGTGCACAATACCATCTATCCCGCTATGAGCGAACATTTCTTTTATTGCAAACAACATTATGTAAGTCGAGAGTAAGTATGAACTGATATGATTGTATTTTACTTTGAAGTGCAAGGTGCACATTACTTTTGGACTGCAAGGTGCACATTACTTTTGGACTGCAAGGTGCACATTACTTTTGAAGTGCAAGGTGCACATTACTTTTGGACTGCAAGGTGCACATTACTTTTGGACTGCAAGGTGCACATTACTTTTGAAGTGCGAGGTGCTCATTAGTTTTGAAGTGCGAGGTGCACATTAGTTTTGAAGTGCAAGGTGCGCATTGCTTTTGAAGTGCAAGGTGCACATTACTCTTGAAGTGCAAGGTGCGCATTGCTTTTGAAGTGCAAGGTGCACATTACTCTTGAAGTGCAAGGTGCACGTTACTTTTGAAGTGCAAGGTGCACGTTACTTTTGAAGTGCAAGGTGCAAGGTGCACGTTACTAATGAAGTGCAAGGTGCACATTACTTCTGAAGTGCAAGGTGCACGCAATCAAATAACCCGCTATCAGCGAACAGTTCTTTATTGCAGGCTTGTCATTATGTAAGTCGAGATATGTTGGCTGTGTGGTGACTGCATGGAGTGTCATCGCCCCGTCTCATCCCGTGGGGGCGTGGAGGTCGTTCGAGGGAGTAGCTGCCGGGAAATGGGCAGCAGCGTTTTTCTGCGAACTGTAACCATCGGACTGCGATCGCCGGCCCGTCTGCCGGGCGTGGCGATTGTGGCGTGTCCTCCCGCTCTTTGCGGGCTATTGTCCGACGGTGGGCGTGCTTTTGTTGGCGTGATGATGATGAAGATGATTGATAGTATAAGTGCAATTATGAAAAAAAAAATCTGAAAATTTTGTCACTGTCTTATGTGTAATTCTAATCAATTCATATAATACAATTCGCGAGGACGCGAAAGTAGTCAGGATGGGCGAATTGTTAGCTTGCTAAAAAAACATTGTATAATTTCAATTAAATATTGCACATTTTCGAATTATTTGGCTCTGTGATTTAAATAAGTTGAGGATTTGACTAAAACGTGTTAATTATTGCAGAAGTTTGTATAAAGTAAAATATTAACTATCTTTCAATTTACCATAAAACATGTTGATTTTGACTTGTAATTTTATAGTATGTTTATATTTTTATTGTTATATTTATTAACATTTTGACTTCTGACAGTCGTAGCAAAAAATAATTTAGTTCGTCATTGATTTCACTACCTGTTTTTTCATTTGATGTTATAATCAAAGTCTATATAAATGGCAACACGAGGGCCGACGAGGCAGTCATTATTGAGCTACGAAGCGCGTTGGTTGTTAAGAGTGATAAATTGTGTTCATGTAATAAAGTTATTGTTGAAGAACAGTTTTTGTGTTTTAACTTCGGGAAAATTCTAACAATATCTAGCGGGGCCCCCTTAGCTAGAGCGATGAAAGTGATGATTGCGGTTAACTTGTTCAATGTACCTACCAAATATAATTTGTATGTACCTCCGTTGTATCCACAGAAATGACCTCTGAAGTCCATTTCCATCCAGCGGGGCCCTCCCTCGTTATCAGGCCGAGATACCTATAAATGGTGTCAGACGAAACTTGGCCCAATGTACAGACGCCAGCACATTCAGCTACCCGTATCTGTCAAATTTCTTTTATAGTTTTTAACTTTATCACATAAGCATAAGGTTCACTTTCAATTGGGGAAATTTGACAGATTGGAGTAGCTTGATGTGCTGGCGTCTGTACCTTCCTAGTCATGTGTTTCTTCTTAAAAATGTTTGATAGTATACCAGAAATTAAGTTTCAAAGTTTTATCTAGCCAGCGGGGTCCTTTGTTATTGGAATTAACACGTGCGGAAAATGCAGACCTTTCTAATGTTTTCCCAATGTACCTAGAAAGAAAGAAAGAAAGAAAAAAGATTTATTCAAAAAACATTGCACAGACAACAAAAATATAAAATATCAATCAAAACCAAAGATAAAATAAAAAGATAAACAAAGGCACTTGTTGTCCGTGCAAGTCTGAAATGGCACCACCTCAGCATTTCACTTTCAGCATTCAATTTGGTAATAGTGAATAACCTCACAGTTATTCACTATTTACCAAATTTTTAGGACTATGTTGCTGATTTTAGTATTATTACTTTTTTACATGTACCGTCTCCCCAGTGGGGTTTCCTCTTAATCGCATGCGTCAATACGTAAGTAGTGTAGGATATGTTTTGACCTTATTTTCGTACCTTCCTGCTTTATGTATCCCTGTCTTGCCATAAGTTATCTGCCAAAAATATGTTTATAAATAAATTATTTCTTGAGACAACACATTGCCATCAGATACCAAACTGGGAGTTTGTGCTACCATGCAACTGATAAATATACTAAATACTAACATATCCTACTAATATTATAAAGGCGAAAGTTTGTGAGTATGTATGTTTGTTACTTCTTCACGTCCAAACGACTGGAGCGATTTTAATAAAATGTGGTATGGAGTTAGCTGGATCAATAGTCTAATAAAATGTGGTATGGAGTTAGCTGGATCATACATACATAGACTCACGCCTGTTTCCCAGAGGGGTCGGCAGAGACAACGGACTTCCATTTGTCACGATCCTTGCATACCTCTTTCGCGTCGTTTACTGACATAATATTCTTCATACATGCTCGCCGGTTTAGGGTTTAGCTGGATCAATAGTCTAATAAAATGTGGTATGGAGTTAGCTGGATCAATAGGCTATAATTTACAAAGTTTAATGCGGATAAAACGGCGGCGTACAGCTAGTTATAGATTAATAATAATCGTAAGACACAGAACAAATAAACGTGCTCATCACACAAAAAAAAAACCTGGGTGGGAATTGTATCCCCGACATCAGGCTTTGTAATCAGAGTCTCTAACCACTACACACTAGACCCGCACACAGCCCTTACAGGCCAGTGATTATTATTTATTTGTATTGTTCATCTACTTTATAGATGCAGATAATTTCTGAGGAAAATTTTCTGAATATCACCCTGAAGTCTGGCAGTTGACGGTATCACACCCCCGTGCCCTGAAGAGCACGTAAAGCCGTCCGCCGTTTGCGGGTGACACATGTCTAGTTCTTAGCTTCTCTAGTTACAATTTTCTCGTTACATGAGGCTATAGCCTCTTTACATCATTCTGTCTCCCGCTTTGCTCTGGAGGGAAGTGGAGCTATTCACTTTCTAACTCCTCCTTTTTAGCCAAATGGCAAAAAACGGAACCCTTATAGATTCGTCATGTCTGTCTGTCTGTCCGTCCGTATGTCATAGCCACTTTTTTCCGAAACTATAAGAGCTGTACTGTTCAAACTTGGTAAGTAGATGTATTCAGTGAACCGCATTAAGATTTTTATACAAAAATAGAAAAAAAAAACTATATTTTTGGTGGGTCCCCATACATATAACTGAAACTCAAACACGTTTTTTTTCATCATACCAATACATGTGGGCTGTCTATGGATAGGTCTTCAAAAATGATATGGAGGTTTCTAATACCAACTGAATAGTTTGCCCGAGAGACACTTCCAAACTGGTAAAATGAGTGTCACCCCCCCTGTAACTTCTAAAATAAGAGAATGATAAAACTAAACAAAATAGGTATAAATATGATATACATTACATGCAAACTAACAACGAAAATTGATTTAAACGAGGTCTAGCAAGTAGTTTTTTTTTATACGTCGTAAATCGTAAACCGCAATTAGCTTTCATTTAATCAACTGAAATACTTGCTGCTACGGAACCCTTCACGGGCGAGTCCGACGCGCACTTGGCTGGTTTTTTATTACATTCTGATTAAATTCGTTGCAGAATCCTGAAGCGTATGAGGTATGGTTCGTAACTAAAATCAAACAAATACACTACTCTCACCACTTACAAATTTATTTTACAAAAGAAAACTAAATGGTCATGGGTTATATAAGCCCGTCAATTAATTATGCCCTATGGAGGTAGGCGCCCCAAGTACTCTCCTGGCTTCGACGATGACGGTGATGTCGCGGAGTTCCAGGAGGTTGCCAGGCCGGAGGATGACCCACTGGGATACGGCTGGTCTGTAGGGTGACGGTGTCAGTGACCGCCAACCAGGTACCGGTAGGTCCGACGTTTGTCCGATGTAGGCCGAACTTTGTACCCTTGTAGTCCGAACTTTGGACCCTGGGAATTGAAGTCCGCTAAATTAAATATTCTTTTAAACCAAAAGCTTCTCCTGCCTGTGACCGCGTAATGCTGATGAGGAAGCGGGAGTACTAATTACGCATAAGGCGAATGTGTGCAATTGTCACAGGCAGAAGCGGAGTTTACAAATAAAGTTTGTAATAAAAAAATGTTATAGAACCATGGTGTGAAGCACCGCACATAAAATAAATTTAGTGTAGGCATAAGGCACAATATGAAGTTGACGTGGTATTTGCCACAAGGTCAAATAAAGGTGGCCGGTATACGTTACAATACCCTACTTGAGTGAGAACTAAATAATAATCAACGCTTACCCAATATGGGGTTAACACTGATTGAATTTAAAACTTGTTAAACTAATAACTATTTGTGAATGAAGATTCACGTTCTACTTGAAGATGTTACACGACGCGACTAAGAAAAATATAACGTTTCTTTTTAAGTGACTGCGTACGTGCTATCGCAATGAGTGCAATCTGAGTCTCACGTACCAACGTTCGCTTAATCCCCGCTCGGCGGCTCACGCTTCCCAACCGGTTTAGAATGAGTGTTCACCGCCACCGGAACAGATAACGAGTTGCAACGATATACAATGTCAAGACGTGTTAATTAATAAGAAATGAAAACTAAGTAGCGTTGAATATATATACAACGTTACAATACCCCCGCGCTCAGTCAAGGATTTTACCGCTTCTAAAATCGTAAAATCCGCATTAGAACTCTGTGGAACTACTTGTTTACTCTTACATAATCATCTATCATACATCACGCAATCATAAAACCAGCAGCAGTTATAGTTCATTAGGACTAAAATAACTGTCGCTTACGTACAGAAAATGGTAGGTAACTCGTTGAATTAACGTGATACCTTACAAATAGTTGTTCTAGTAAAGGGTGGAAGTAGAGCGAAAGGAATTGTGAAACATTTAAGTTATGAAAAGAAAAAAAAAATTTACTTCTTGGCTATTAATTTTAAGTCTTTTATGTGCCAAGAACCTAAATTTTTACCAGACATATCTTGGAGAACATAAACTAGCGGAGACTTTTTCTCGATAATTTTTGCTTTTATAAATTTGGGAGCTAATTTCTTAGAAAACCGACTCTCTTTATCACTTAAAAAATAAGCGCGTTTCATGACTACGTCACCTACGTCAAACTCGGCAAACTTGCGACGCAAATTATAATGTGACGTATTCTTTACATGAGCCTGCCATAGCTTTGCCTCGACACTGTCAAAGATTGTCGATAAACTACCTAAGTTTTCTGCGTAAATATCTCGGGGCAAAAACAGTATTTCATTACCAAGGTCATGATCAATGTAATGAGAACCGCATGTGACTAGTTCGCGACCAAAAACCAAAAATGATGGTGTACCTGTAGCCTCGTTTACGGAGTTATTTATCGCAAACTGTACTTTTGGGATGAACAAGTCCCATGATCTGTGGTCATTATCCACATACGTAGATATGCAGGTTATAATAGTTCTATTATACCTCTCGACTAAATTTACCTGTGGAGTATATTTAGGAGTATAATAGACATTTGGAATGTTATACTTCTGAAATAGTGCCTCTGCTACCTTGCCAGTAAACTGGGTTCCATTATCCATTAATACAGTTTGAGGTATGCCATGAAATAAAAATACGGATGCCTCTAAAATTTTTGTTATTATATCTGAAGTAGCTCTTTTAATCGGAAATATTAAACAAAATTTTGAAAAACAACAAGTAATCACAAGAATAAAATTATTTTGTTTTTTAGAAGTAGGAAGAGGTCCCATAAGATCTATAGAAATCATTTGGAATGGTCGTGAACACTGTTTAGGACGACCCATTTCTCCTAAAACTTGATGATTTTGTGACTTTGTATGCTAAACATTTATCGCAACCATTAATAAACGTGACGACATCTTGGTACATGCCTGGCCAATAATACTTTAAAGCTAAACGTCGGTACGTTTTAAATATCCCCATATGTCCAGCCGTAGGCTCGGAATGGTTCTCGTTAATGATGTCCGTACGGAATTCAGACGGCACGACCTGCTTCCAGGAAAATTCTGAAGTTAGTTCATGTTTATTTTTGGATAATCGAAAAAGGTAATTGTTTTTAATTATATAATTTGGGAATTTAGAAGCGTCATTTAGACAGCCATTGAAAATGTTATTGTACCAGCAGTCTTTAGTGTCCAAATAAGAGTTGGAAGTACTGATGGCACTAACTGGAACGATTCTAGAGAGCGCGTCTGGGATTACGTTATCTACGCCTCGGCGATGTTTAATAACAAAATTAAAGGCTGATAATCGGACACCCCATCTTGCTAACCGACCAGTAGGATTGTTCAATGAAAGAAACCACTTTAACGCACTATGATATGTATACACCGTGAATTGCTGACCGTTTTCAATATAGCAACGCCAATGTTCAAGTGCAATGATGACAGCAAGTGTTTCACGCTCGGTTATGCTATAGTTTTTCTCTGCTGCGGTCAGTGACTTACTCATGTAGGCAACCGGATGTTCTTTGCCATCAATCGACTGAGTAAGCATTCCACCCACGCCATAACTACTAGCATCCGTATGCACTTCGAAAGGTTTGCTATAGTCGGGACAGGATAAAACAGGTGCGGAAACCAGACATTCCTTAAGCTTCTAAAAAGCAGAATCAGCTTCAGGAGTCCATTTAAAAGAAGGTGCATCTTTCTTTGAAGATGTCAACTTATTCAAGGGGCCAGCTATGGTACTAAAGTTTGGGACGAAACGCTTATACCACGTCGCAGTTCCAAGGAAGCGTTTAAGGTCCTTACGACAAGTAGGTGTCGGATAATTCAGTATAGCTTCCACCTTGTCTGGATCTGTACGTAAGCCAGAATGATCCACAACGTAACCGAGATACTTAAGTTGCGGACTGAAAAAATTGCATTTCTCTAGGTTAATAGTTAGGTTTGCCTGTTTCAACTTATCCAGTACACGCAAGAGTAAAGTCACGTGACTATTAAAATCCTTGGAGATTATGATAATGTCATCCAGATAAGCGAAGACATTGAGGTCAAAACCCGAAAATAGCATATCTACAAGTCGTTGCTGCGTTGCAGGTGCATTTGTCAAACCAAATGCTGTTCGCTTAAAACGATAAGTTCCCTTACCAGGAACGTAAAATGCTGTTTTATCGCGATCATCTGGTGCTATTGGAATCTGCCAGAACGCTTTTGATAAATCAATGCTAGACAAGTAGCGTGCGTCTCGCAGATTATCCAGAATCTCGGAGATGTAAGGGAGATTATAAGCATCGCGTTTTGTGACGGAGTTCAATTTGCGACTATCAAGGCAAAACCTAGGTTGGCCGTTTTTCTTCGTAACAATGAGAACAGGAGATGACCAAGGGCTCTCGCATGATTCAATCACGTCGATTGAAAGCATCTCCTCAACTTGTTCTAATAAAATACGTTGCTTCTCAGGAGACAAACGGTAATATCTCTGACGTATCGGCTCTGAATCACCCGTGTCAATTCGATGGGTGATCAGATTTGTTGTACCTAAACCCTTTTGTTGAAATGAAATGTCCTCAAATTGTTTGATAACATTATCTGCCAGTTGTTTTTGGGACAAATCAAGATTATTATAGCTTTGTATAAAGGTTTGTTGAGGAGTTTCTAACGAACAATTGTCAGTTTGAACAAAAGCAATGCTATTAATATATTTCGGACACAATTTAAATTGGCGCCAAAAATCAATTCCTAAAATAAGATTATGTCTTATGTCGGGAATAACAAAAGCTTTCAAAATGTGAAACTGGTTTTCAAACTGAATTGGAATGTTAACATAACCTAGACTTTTTATTTTTTGACCTCCCGCTGCTGTTACAGTAACATAATCTGCCTTTATAAGAGGCAACCCGCGCTTTTCAAGAAGTAAATGAGCACCATTCCCTAAGATTGTGACAGCAGAGCCGGAATCTAGAAGTCCTGAAACGGTAAGATCATTGATCTGAACAGAAATATGAGGTCTGTCGTCAAAATCACTCTTGTCATCGAGAATTGTGTAGGTGTTATACGAGTTAAAAAATAATTTGATTGTTTGCAACCAATTATTCCAATCTTCCTTATCAAAATTATAATGCACACAATTCTCGGAAACTAGTTTTTTGGTTTGGTTTGTTTACTTATGCCACAGTTCGGGCAGTCAGGTGTTTTAACACCTTTGCGACCGCAACTAAAACATAATACATAATTTTTGTCCGCTGTACACTGCCTAAGATTATGCGTGTTATTGCGACAACGGGGGCAGTAGTGCTGTTTAGTATTAGCATTAGGTCCATCAACAACATGTACATAACTAGGAATATATTTATTATTATTTATTTTATAATTACTACCACTATTATTCTGAAATTTAGAAGTATTTTTATGATACGTATGACCGGAATAAGCAAACTCAGGTGCCAAAGTATCAGATGACGGTTTTGGAGGTTCCTTAAATTTCATAAATCTTGATTGAATAGTTTCATAATTTCGGCACAATGTTCGCAAATCATCAATACTTTTAACCTCGGAGGAAGAAGAGAGGGTATTCGCGTAAATAGGACGAATATTATGGAGAATGATTTCCAATTTATCTTCCTCTGATAATTTTTTCGTAAGTCTCGAAAAGAGTCCTGACATAATGGAAAGGTATATAATAATGGTTTCAGATTCTCCCTGTGTACGAGATCTAATTTCTGTAAGCAGTCTGTAATCAAAGTCAGACTGGTCGAAATCACGTCTTAATGACACTGCAAGATCGTCCCAACCCGAAACCGTATCCTTAATGCTTCTGTACCAGTGCAATGCGTCTCCAGTAAAAATATCTGTAGCGTTAGCCAAGATCTTATTAGATGGCACATTTTTAGCCTGACAAAATTCCTCACAACGTTGAATGAACGCCCTTACGCAGGATTTACCGTCGTATTTTAATTTAGACAATTTATTAACGTTGCCTTCGCAAGTAACAGTGACATTAACAGGTGTTGGAAGATTAGCAGGTGCGCAATCAGTACTAGTAGTGGCTAGAGGATCTACAGCAGATTCTTTAAGCGAGTGAAGTTTTTTGGTAGTGTTTTTGAAAAGGTTAACACATTGTTCGAAATTTTCTTTCAATTTATCATCATATACAATGCGGTTAAGCCGATGATATAAATGATTCATCATATTTTGTGTACGCAACAATGCATTTTTATCTAAAAACGTAGACTCTAAACTGGCGTAGACCTTTTCAAGAACGCCTAGAACACTATTTAAATCGTCAGTTGGATCGAAAGGACCAGTGAGAATGTCTTCCGAGGGAAACAATGGTCCACTCTTAGCTATTTGCTTGCGCAAGTCCTGCACTGTAGCAGCTGGTGTATCTCCCCTAATAGCGACTTCATACTCAAGCTCAGTCTTTTGAAGCGACATAAATTTCACCGGATAAGCCATTATAATTAAAAAAAATATATTTTAAAAAAAGATTGTTACAAGAAAAAATTAAAAGTTGGGTAAGTGTTGATCAATTACAAGAGAACTGACAATTACTTTACTGAAAATACTCCGTCTGTTACAATTTTTAAATTAAACTACTAACGTTCTGGTTGTTTTTTCACTTAAACATAAAAATGTATGAATAAAAAGCTGAAAGAAAAAAAAAATTGCAACCAAAAATAAAAATGCAATAAAACAAAGAAAAACAAAACTGCAACTAACGTGTAGGCAAATACCAAAACAATTTTATATAAAAAATACAAGTACATATACACAAAATAAGTTATGGTGCTGACTGTACCGTAGTTACAAATGTCGATAATACATCAGTAAGTGATATATTAAAGTAAAAAAAACAATATAAAAATAAAGAGTATAGAAAATTATGTTTCTGACTGTACTGTAGTTATAAATTTTGATAATACATCAGTAAGTGATGTGTTAAAACAAAAAAAAAACAATGTAAAATAACTTATCTAGAAAATTATCTTTCTGACTGTACTTTAGTTATATTGTTGATAATACACCAATAAGTGAATGTATAAATAAAGAACAATATAAAAAATAACGAGTTCAGAAAATTATGTTTCTGACTGTACTTTAGTTATATTGTTGATAATACACCAATAAGTGAATGTAATAATAAATAACCATATAAAATAACGAGTACAGAAAATTATGTTTCTGACTGTACTTTAGTTATATTGTTGATAATACACCAATAAGTGAATGTAATAATAAATAACCATATAAAATAACGAGTACAGAAAATTATGTTTCTGACTGTACTTTAGTTATATTGTTGATAATACAGCAATAAGTGATGCATTAAAAAAAGAACAATATAAAAATAACGAGTACAGAAAATTATGTTTCTGACTGTACTTTGATATAAATGTTCATAATACATCAGTAAGTGAAGGAACTAAAACAAAACAAAAAAAAATTAAATGTACTTCATCAGCCAGGTTTTGCCCACAGCTGGACAAAGGCCTGTTCCAAGCTTAGGTGGTATATTTTGTACATAAGAAGGTAGCGCAGATGCTCGACTACCTGGTGAATCCCTTAGTCGCCTTTTACGACACCCACGGAATAGTATGGGGGTGGTCCTATTCGTCTACCCTTTCTGTGCCGGAACCACACGGCTATGAAATATATTTAAGTAGAACAAAGTATAAAATGATGTTGCTGATTGTACTAAAATATGTTACGAACAAAGGCAAACTAACAAAAAGAATTTATAATTTGAATAATACTATTTTTTCTGGTAACCGTACTTTAAACCGTGCGCAATTTTAAACAAAGTTGAGTAATGCACTAAAATGAAGTAACGGTAAAGTAGGTCATTAGATTTTATTTTTACGTACACGTTAGTTACTATCAACCAAAAAAATAAAAACGTTTCACAAAAACAAAAATACAAAGCACACAAACACCAATGCTACTACACTACCTCCATAAAAACATAAAAAATGACCATAAAAACCACGTTATGGGCGCCAGTGAAGCGTATGAGGTGTGGTTCGTAACTAAAATCAAACAAATACACTACTCTCACCACTTACAAATTTATTTTACAAAAGAAAACTAAATGGTCATGGGTTATATAAGCCCGTCAATTAATTATGCCCTATGGAGGTAGGCGCCCCAAGTACTCTCCTGGCTTCGACGATGACGGTGATGTCGCGGAGTTCCAGGAGGTTGCCAGGCCGGAGGATGACCCACTGGGATACGGCTGGTCTGTAGGGTGACGGTGTCAGTGTCCGCCAACCAGGTACCGGTAGGTCCGACGTTTGTCCGATGTAGGCCGAACTTTGTACCCTTGTAGTCCGAACTTAGGACCCTGGGAATTGAAGTCCGCTAAATTAAATATTCTTTTAAACCAAAAGCTTCTCCTGCCTGTGACCGCGTAATGCTGATAAGGAAGCGGGAGTACTAATTACGCATAAGGCGAATGTGTGCAATTGTCACAGGCAGAAGCGGAGTTTACAAATAAAGTTTGTAATAAAAAAATGTTATAGAACCATGGTGTGAAGCACCGCACATAAAATAAATTTAGTGTAGGCATAAGGCACAATATGAAGTTGACGTGGTATTTGCCACAAGGTCAAATAAAGGTGGCCGGTATACGTTACAATACCCTACTTGAGTGAGAACTAAATAATAATCAACACTTACCCAATATGGGGTTAACACTGATTGAATTTAAAACTTGTTAAACTAATAACTATTTGTGAATGAAGATTCACGTTCTACTTGAAGATGTTACACGACGCGACTAAGAAAAATATAACGTTTCTTTTTAAGTGAGTGCGTACGTGCTATCGCAATGAGTGCAATCTGAGTCTCACGTACCAACGTTCGCTTAATCCCCGCTCGGCGGCTCACGCTTCCCAACCGGTTTAGAATGAGTGTTCACCGCCACCGGAACAGATAACGAGTTGCAACGATATACAATGTCAAGACGTGTTAATTAATAAGAAATGAAAACTAAGTAGCGTTGAATATATATACAACGTTACAATCCAAGACAGTGAAGTGATTGCCCGGGACATGTCTGAGCCTCACCGCTCAGTGTCATTTCATTGTGTGCCACTGTTGATCCTGGCTTACAGGAGTTACAGTGGTGGGTAAGAGGGAGAGACTAGTCCCGGTTAAAAAACCACATCTCTGCTGTTAGTTCTGAAGTTTGTTCATATTCTTTTTCTCTAAGAACAATCGTAATCAAATCTGTTACATGAACATGAGAACATGTTCAGTGAATTGTTTTCAGTTTGAGAAATATAATATCTTTAACCATATTTTCGTCGTCGAATGAGCTAGCATTTTATGAACTAATGGGCTTAATTTGAACAACAAAATTCCAAATTTCCAACTTCCCATTTACAAAGTAAAGAATTTTCGGCGACTCGTTGTTCATTGTTCGTTTTGTCGCGTCACTTTGCGCTAATCACACTTGTTTGTTATCGGTACAGCCTAACTAAACACTCGAGGGACTGACAACATCCAATTCTGTTATTTTCCACTAGTTTTTAGCCATTACTAGACTTATTTATTTTACTTTGTCGTACGGGGTGCACGAAAGGAGCCTCCCCGAGTGAAACATTAATATTTCTTATGATTCCGGTGCACCCTGGGCAATCTGCGAGGACAGTTAGTCGGTAACCCAGATTGGCCGATCCTTTAGGCATAGAATATCATCACCCCACCTCATCCCTTGGGGGGCGTAGAAATCATCCGAGGGAATACCTATTTATCAGAGAACGGGCAGCAGCGTTTTATGGCGATTATGGGAGATCCCCATTCTTTGGGGAGCCTATTGTCCAGCTGTGGACGTACTTTGGCTGACATGATGAAGTTCTATAGGCCAATTATGCTCGTCAAGTTGCGGCGACTGTTTATCTAGTCAATAGTAAAACTTGTGTATATAATAATAATAACATCTAGGGACAATGTCACACAGATCATCGAGCCCCAAACTAAGCAAAGCTTGTACTATGGGTACTAGGCGACGATATACATACTTATATAGATAGATAAATACGTATATACATAGAAAACATCCATGACTCAGAAACAAATATTCATGCTCATCACACAAATATTTGCACTTACCGGGATTCGAACCACCAGCTTCGTAGGCAGGAGCACTACCAACTAGGCTACGGAAAACATTGGTATTCGTGGAGTTGTTCTGGACTGGTTTAAAGACTACCTCAAAAACCGATCTCAAAGTGTACGGGTGGACAACTATGAGAGCGCTAGTGGAGCTTGCGGTTTCGGTGTACCGCAGGGAAGTACGATTGGACCTACCCTATTTCTAATATATATCGACAGCTTAAATAATGTTCCACTTCCTCAGGCTGAGCTCATAATGTTCGCCGATGACACTGTTTTACTCTTCCACGACACTGATTGGAAAAAAGCCATCAAATTGGCTGAGAGTGGCCTGGCCAAAGTAACTGAGTGGCTTGAAGACAGTCTACTTTCACTTAATGCTTCCAAAACTAAATATATATGTTTCAGCAAATCCCATGTAACCAGCCCGAAGCAGCACCTAGAGCTCAAAACACATGTGTTTCCATGCAACCGTTTAACCAGCCGCGTTGACTGTACTTGTACCTCGCTATCTCGAGTTCCATCTCTCAAATACTTAGGTGTAACTGTGGACGAAAAGCTTGACTGGAGACTTCACGTACAAACACTCTCTGCAAGAGTTAGGAAAATTATTTATGTCTTCAAAAACCTACGTGACGTAGCAAGTACCAAATTGCTTATACAAACCTACCGCGCCCTGTGCGAGTGTTTAATTCGCTACTGCAACTGTGCTTGGGGTAACGCTGGTAAAACACTTCTCATAGCTGTTGAACGAGCCCAGCGCGCAGTACTGAAAGTATTAATGCGGCTACCTTATCGATATCCTACTAGTAATCTGTACGATAGGACAGGAGTACTGCCGGTCCGGAAGCTATTCGTCCACCAGATATTGCTACGATATCATCTTAGGATTGTACCTACTCTACCCACTGCACCCAAACGTGTTGACCGCTGTCCTGTACCACCTGTTAAAACTACTTTTGCCCAGCGTCACTTTAATGTATTAGCACCGACACTATACAACAAAATTTTAAAAATCCAATTGAACTGTAAAAATCTGACCAAATATAAATTTCGAACAACTGTACTACAATGGCTTAGCGCAAAAAGTTATGATGATGTTGAGAACATTTTAATGAAAAAAGATAATTATGTATGAATATGTATGTAATTCATGTCACATGCACGCACTCACACACACACACACACACACACACACACACATACACCTGCACGCACGTACACACACACACACACGCAAACACACACACCCTCACACACACACACACACACACACACCCTCTCACACACACACACATGCACACGCACACACGCACTCAAGCATACCCACACTTTTGAATTTTTGTTACATTAATAATATTAATATGACACTGTATAACATGACATATTTAAGTACCTAATCATAAGGCGAAGACACTGGCTCAGTGTAATAAGAGATAGATTAAGGGTTAAAACACATATGGGAAATGTAAAATCAATTGACGTATTCGCTTGAATAGAATCATCCTAAATTTTATCAGTTTTACACAGTTTTCCTTAAGTTTATCTGGATGGAATTTCCTAAACGTTTGTGTTTTTTAAAATATGCTAATATTTCATGGAAATTACTGTGTGTTCATGTGCCGTTTTATTCATTGATGACACCTCGATATTGAGTCCTGATAGATAAGTTTGAATGATAAGTAAGTAAGTATTTACAAGTGATTTATTTATATATCTCTGTCTACACTAGTATCGAATGAATCTGATAACGTTGATAGCATATCGGTCAATAAATTATTCATTTCCAGATTCCGTGCCATAGCGTTTAAAAGACAAGAGCGAGTCGTGATCTTGCTACAGGTAAAAATATGTATGTAATCATCATAATATTAATACGTGAAGCCAAAACTTGGTACCCAATTGCGGGGTACTTTACAAACATATAATAGACGGACACAAATTACATCCAGACTCAGAGCAACTATTTATGAGTCACACAAATAGCTGTTCGCGCGGGACTCAAACCCGCGACACGAATCAGCGAGGCGACAGTCTACGCCGCTGCGCCACACGTGTAGTCTTATAGTGCATTATTTTAATAGAACATTTAATAGAATAACATTACACACACACTATGCTTTTGACATACTAGGATACTAGCAAACTGAGAAGTTTTGACAGTAAGTTTGTCATCTCCAAACTGTGTGTCAAAACTGGAACAGATTAAATATAATAAAGCACGTCAAGCTACCCCAATCTGTCAAATTTTCCGAATTGAAAGTGAACCTTATGCTTATGTGATAAAGTTGTAAATCTATTAAAGAAATTTGACAGATGGGTTGGTTGGATGTGCTGGCGTCTGTACATCAGAACTGATTTATTACATACTACTTCTATTTTGTCAATACAACTCCCACTAGCCTTAGAATGTTAACGCACTCCATTGTACGACTGGTTGCCTGCTCTACTAAAATTCTATCATAACGCGTTTCAGATGACCCTCCCCGACCAAAGTAACTTAGTACAATGGGGAAAAGCCACAGAAAAGTCCTGCTATATGTTGCAAGGTAATTGGTATAGCTAGGCCCATGCTAGTAGGTTGTAGGTTGCTCCTAGATAGGGGTCATTACAGGGTAACTCCAGAAGAGAGTTGGAAAATCTGGCTCAAACTTGTTTAAGTATGATAAGTGAATGGAATAAAAGAAATCGCCTTACATTTGCTCCCCATAAAACCTACCAACTCCTTCTCAAGGGTGAACTAAAATCTTCCCCGAGCGTAAAACTTAATAATGTTACTGTGAAACGTAAGATATCCACGTGTTATTTGGGTTTAGTTTTAGAAAAGAACTTCTTGTTTATAGAACATATTAAATCAGTTGGAGAAAAGGCTAAGCGAAACTTTTTGCACTTACAAGGATATCAACGGCAACCTGGGGCCTCTCTTTTAATACACTTAGAATCATTTACGGGGCAACCTATCTTGGGTGTATATGCTACGGCTCGCCTGTGTGGGCTGATAGGGCTACCATCGGAGCTGCTCGCCGTAAATTACTACAAAGCCAAAGGTTGGCGTTGATATTTTTGTGTAAAGCCTATAGAACAGTAAGCACAGAGGCCCTACCTGTACTAGCGGGTGTACTTCCGGTTGATCTTGAGGTTCAAAGACGAGCAGCGATGTATTATTCTACGCGAGAAAATTTAAAACATGATTTCTTATCATTACGTGACCGTGCTAAAATATCCAGGCTATTTATGCCAATTGCTAACTTAAATGACGCACTGCTAAATGAATGGCAATGTAGATGGAATACATCAACCAAGGGTCGCCATCTGCACCAGTTCTTTCTGGACGTACGCGAACGGTTAAATAAAACTTGGCTAATCATAGACCATTGTGTTGCACAATTTCTTACCGGACACGGCAATTTTAAAAGTAAATTGTTTAGTTTCAAATTAGTGTCTTCACCAATCTGTCTGTGCTCAACTTCCTGTAACGAATATGAACAAACCGCTCACCACATACTGTGGGAATGTGATCTCTGGCAAAATCAGCGTGGTATTATGTTAAATAGCTTGCAACCAATATCTGGAGTAGTTTATTATACGGATCTTGTAGCAACAAGGAACAACTTCCGTGCGTTTAAGCGCTTTTGCAATACCTACTATTGGAATCAAATATAACAGCTCACTTAGGACCCTTAAATTGATCCTCGGTGCTTGTGCTTTTCTCTAGTTTGCAATTCTCTCGTTTAATGAGGCTATAGCCTCTTTATATCATTCTGTCTCCCGCTTTGCTCTGGAGGGAAGTGAAACTATTCATTTCTAACTCCTCCTTTTTTCTTTCTGATTAAATTCGTTGCGGGATCCAAGACAGTTAAAGCCATTCCCCGGGACATGCCTGAGCCTCACCGCTCAGTGTCATTTCATTGTGTGCCACTGTTGATCCTGGCTTACAGGAGTTGCAGTGGTGGGTAAGAGGGAGGGACTAGTCCCGAAAAAAATAGTGCTAATTACTCACGACGCCATGATAGGTTATTAGATATCATACGCGAAGCTGTGAGTCCCACGATCGCTAGGGCAAACAAGGGGTTGCCAATAAATATAAGACACGTAGTCTTTGTTAAGGAAGGCTCAGTAAAGAAATCCACACAAAAGCCTTATTCAATCCTAAGTAGTGCATATGATTGGACCATACTGATGGACACGTATGAAAAACATGACAAAATCCCTGAGTACATTGATGCTTCTAGATACCATATTCCTTTCCACACATATTCCTTTACTCACGAAAACTAAAACGCGTCGTGCTCATAGAGCTTACCGTGCCGTGGGAAACCAATATCCCTGAAGATCACGCGTTAAAGACGAACAAGTATTACTTACCACTTATCAAATGAATTAACCAGAAACGGCTTTGTGGTTAATTTATATACCGTGGAAGTGGGTGCGAGGGGTAAACCAGCAAAATCCCTCTGCAACCTATTAAAAGGCTTAGGATTATCAAGAACTTCCGTAAGTTCTATATTAGAACTAGTATCCAAAGCGGCATCATTTGATTTGATTTGACATCTGAGTCGCGATGGACCCGGTTCCCGCACGGTGAATCCATGGAATGCTAAAAATTATGTGTTCTTATTTACTTACACCTAGACTTAGAACAAACAGACATGCCCATGCACACAAAAACTGGTGGTGTCAAGGGACACCCGGATGGAACGAAGTTATTTCTTATTATTTATTACTAGCTGTTGCCCGCGACTTCGTCCGCGTCAACAAACAGAATAAAATATTTTAAAGTACTTCTGCGTAAATTATATTTTTTGTATTATTTTCTTGTGGCAGAAGAACATACTGATTTTCTCCGCAACCCGATCTTGACAACGCGACATATAATTGGCCGTGTGAAAAGCAGTCTTGACGTAAGTCAATTCCAACGTGTTTAAACGTTTGCCCCTGTGATTTATTAATTGTTATAGCAAAAGATAACTTAACAGGGAATTGAATTCTTTTAAAATTAAAAGGTAAATCATTTGGAATCATCGGAATCCGAGGTATAAGCACTGTTTCACCGACTGCTGGACCAGTTAAAACGATTGCAACGATCACGTTATCACGCAGAAATTTGACTTGAAGTCGGGTTCCGTTACATAAATTTGGTGGTTTAAGGTTTCGGAGTAAAATTATTGGGGCACCTATTTTTAATTTGAGGGAATGTGGGGGAAGGCCACTCGGGTTTAAAGAATTAAGAAACTCTTGTGGGTAATGGATCGCATCTTCTGGATCCATTACATTATCGATAGATGTGTAGGTAACTGTATCTCCTAGAAGTTTAGTTAAAATTTGATTGTTAATTTCGTCAACGCTACTGTTTCTCGCCGCCAATATTGCTCTTTGACACATCCATTGATAATCTTTATTTTCTATTTCGACAGTATTAGGATAAACTTTCGATATAAGTTCCTCAATGCTAGTCACTCTTTCTCCTAAATCGCGATCAATTTCAATTTTATTTTCAAAATGAGGTACTTTCCCGTCTCCTATTAAAAGTAACTTTGAAGAAAAATTTCTACTACCTCCCACCAAATATGCTCTCATATTCGTAGATAGTTTTAAGGTATGAACAAATTTCCACAACGGGGAACTTTTAAGGCAAGATTTTACAATGTCTGCTCTAGTTCCTCTTACTATTACCGGTAGAGTTTGTCGAAAATCCCCAGCAAACATAACAGTAATACCACCCATGATTTTGTCACAGTTTCTAATATCTCTAAGAGTCCTATCTAGAGCCTCTACATGAGCTCTATGGATCATGGTACATTCATCCCAGATTATTAAACTGACGTCTTGCAAAACTTTTCCCAAAGGGCCATTTTTACGAATAGAGCATACGCTATCTTGCTGTAAAGAAACAGTTAGAGGCAGTTTAAAAGTGGAATGAGCTGTGCGTCCACCTGCTAATAAAGTTGCGGCAATTCCTGACGACGCTACAGCTAAAGCGAGTTTTCCTTGAGACCTAACTTTTGCTAATATAAGATTAGTAATGAAAGTCTTTCCAGTGCCACCTGGAGCATCCAAAAAAAATATTTTTCCTTCATTAGAATGAACACTGTTCATAACATGGCTGTACGCCGTCACCTGGTCATTTACTAATTTCGATTCATTTTCAGTAATATAATTATTTAATTCATTTACATCATACGGCTTTCGCAATGCTACTTCTAACGGATCCAAATTATTATGTGAATTGTTCCTTTTTGATGCAGGAAGTCCAAAATCACAAATCTCATGAATCTTATCTTCAATTATGATAAGTCCAACATTGTATATATCATCACTATATGCTAATGTCATATCCTGATTCTCATTACGCATTCTGTTTAACAAATCTTCACATAAATCATTGCGAAATTTGTTCCATAAATCTAAGGGGTCAGATAACTGGCAAAATATGAGGATGATGGTAAATAATTCTCTTAATTTTGAGGCTGGCTCGGATATGACGGCATCTGACATGGTCTTTTGCCAATGTTCATCTCCCTCCAGTAAACCTAATTAAGGAATTAGGTTCAAAACTTATCAAAGCGCTTGCAAGGGCAAGCGCTTTGATAAGTTTGGAAAATAACACCATTAACGGTCCTTAGATGTTCAAACGACATTGGACCGCGAACATGTTGCAGTAACATTCTTAAATAATAACATTCAGTTTGTGTTGGATGAATGTTGTAGACACGGCCTAAAGTTGTGTCTTTTTTTACACCGGGATATCCTTCAACATCTTGCCCACGTCTTCTTCTTGAAAATGAATTTCTTTCCCATACGTAATACTGGGGTACTTCGTGATACAAAAGTGTTTTTGCAAAATCGTCTCTTTTACAAAGATCCAAGAACGCTGTTAGTGTCGTTGATGAAGGATTATTGACGCGATCTTGAAGATTTTCATTATCATAAAAATAAACTCTTTGTCCATTTTCCAAATGAACTGCTAAATGAACTACTCCCGGAAAACGTTCATGAATAGGAAATTGGAAAATTCTCCAGAGCGCTTCTGAGGAACTTATATAGCGACCATTTAGATATTTTTCTACTTCATCATTATTATTTTGTAAAGAAAATGTGGCTTGATCAGAGCCTTTATGAATATACTTACAGATGTACTTAATAGCTTTGACCGATTGACAAAACTCTACGTTAATGTGTGCATTGAAACTTCGTGATAGCACTGGATTATATGGCACAACCCACCTATTATCCACGCTCATTTCTGTACCTTTGACACGAATTATTGCGGTGTTTCCACCATTATCTGGAGGCCTACGCCTGTAAGTTGGGTAACCGTCATCCATTGTGTTTCAGAAATAAAATGCCTTGGGTACTTTTTAGAACAAATGTTTTCTTTCATACATGGTGATGCTGGATTGTGAAATCCGCAAGGACCATGTATCATATTTTTTATGACAATATTATAAAGAATTGGATCTTGCTGTTCATCAGGTATTTCAGCCGATATTATTGCATCTATAGAATCTGGTTGTACTTTGTTCGCCAGCCACAATAAAATGTGGACGTGAGGTAAACCTCTTTTTTGCCATTCTACGCTGTAAACGAAGGCTTTCGATGGTCCAAAGATATTTTTCTTCGTTAATAGGTCTATCATTTCTTGAGTTTTAAATGAAATACTCTAGAAACCAAATCATGTCTGTCGTAAGAATTTTGATCAGGTAATAATTCAATTTTTATTTCTGGCCATTCGGGGTTACATGTGAATGTAATAAAGAGATCTGGTCTTCCAAACTTCCTGACATATGTCATGGCATCTTGACTTTTCTCATTCATGTATCTGGGGGATCCTGTAAATGACGACGGCAGTATAACCTGCTGGCCAATGTTAGTATAGTGGTAGGCCAACGTTTGTATTGCCATCATTAACCACGGCATCTCTTAAATGAATGTACTCTTCTGCTCTCAATTTTTTTTTATTTCTTTTGATAAAGTCAAGCCTCTCAGAAATCATTTTTGCTGCCATATCAACACAATATTGGTTGAATAACCCTTTGAAATAATGAATGCTGTTAAAGTCATTACTTCTAACCATGAATCTAAAGGAATAAAACTGCATACATGATCTAGCAGCAGTATTCTGCTGTGGAATATTTATACGGTATCCGTCATTTCCAAAGGGAAACAGTAAAGGATATTGAAGTGGGTCATAAGATCTATGAATTTCAGAAACTCGTTGAAGTCGACCATCTCTCGCATTTAACACAATATCTCGGGGACCTTTGTCTTCATCTATCAAAAGAACAGCTACTTCATCTACTATGGGTGCATTATACCGACCTCGATGCTTGTTATGAGGTTTCACATCAGCATGAATAATAAGTTTCAAATCATCCGTTGGTCTATTTTCGAGATTATATTTAAAACTTTGAATATACGTATTATGATCGTGAAGATACGTTTGTAGAGCGTCGATAAGGTCGGTTTGCAAGGTTGGGTTTATATTTGAGCGCAAAGATACCTGATCTGCATGAGAAACAAAATATATTTGTAAAAATTCTGGTTGTGCACCTTCAGCTGGAAGTAAATTACCGATCAAATGATAAACTTGACCCTGGACTTTAAAAGTGGGCATAAAGTTTCCCTCACGAATTTCTTTGGCTCCAAATGAAGTCATCTGAAAAAGTGTATTATATTGTCTTGAGTGATTTAAAAAATGCTTTGAGGATGGATGTGAGCCTGATATCAATTCTTTAAAAACTAATGTTGGTTCCGGTATTTTAGGTATATTTACTTTGCCACCACTACAACATAGTCCAGGAGCTTCAGCTACCCATTTTTTTGCTTGGCATAAGTTGCATATCTTATCCATTCTGCCAATATCAGTATCATTTAGCTCAGCATAGTCAAGAGAACAATCATAAGCAAATGCAGAATTCAATAAATTATGTTGCCTGCGGGTTCTATTCCATTTCACAATTAAATATTGATATACAGGTTATAATGAGTCAATAGTAAAGATTAGAAAGTGCTTATCATGTTGAATAACTTTTCCTAAGACGGTATTTTCATATCTCTCAAAAATTAGCTGGGCTGTTAAGGGTTCTGCATCAGGTTATCTAGACCTTCAATTTTATTACGTTATTAGAAAGTGCTTATCATGCTGAGCAACTTTTCCTAAGACGGTATTTTCATATCTCTCAAAGTTTAGCTGGGCTGCTAAGGGTTCTGCATCACGCAGTCTAGACCTTCAATTTTTTTCTTTCATATCATTTCTACGTCATTTTATTCTTTCATACATATTTTTTGGATAACTTGAACCGTTTACGCAGCGCACGCAACGGAAGTCTCCAAAGTTGAATAATTTTCCCCGTTTTTCCACATTTTCCTCTTATTCTTCGTCCCTATTGGTCGCACTGTAATGATATATAGCCTAAAGCCTTCCTCGATAAATGGACTATCCAACACAAAAAGAATTTTTTAATTCGACCCAGTAGTTCCGGAGATTAGCGCGTTCAAACAAACAAACAAACAAACTCTTCAGCTTTATAATATTATATATATATTATAGTAATATATATATAAATATAGAAGAAGTATAGATGTACAAAAAACCTGTATACAATCAACAAAAATAATCGTCGCGACACCACACTGTTCAATGCGAAATAGAAATGAAAATATCTGGCTTGCTTTCTATAAGAGAGAGAGAGAGAGAGACAGACAGGGAAACATGCGCACGCCGCACAGCTGCAAAAAGTGTCGTGACAACTTTTCGTAAGATTTATTTCCGTCTAGCCCCTTTCACAACGCGCGATAAGGAACTTCTTTCCAATATCTGTCCTGGGTGGGAATCGAACCCACGAACTGTGGCGTGAAATGCAAGCATTTACCAACCACACCAACCGGCTAGTCAATATTTTACATAATTATTAATACAGTCATATTCATATAACATATCCTACTAATATTATAAATACTATTGTTTGTGAGCATGATGTATAGATGTTTGTTACTCTTTCACGCCAAACCTAATGAACGAATTTTGACGAAACTTTGTAGTTATATAGCTTATATATCCGAATAACACATAGGCTATGATTTATAAAGTTTGACGCAGGTGAAACCGCAGGGCACAGCTAGCAACGTCATATAACAGACAGTCGTAATTATTGAAGTTATACTTCTTTTGGCGCGATGCAGAAAAATGATGAGAGTGAATTTTTACGATGCGCGCGCACACCGACACCAAAAAATTTAACGGCATGAAGTTAGTTCTAGGTGGTATGACAGTGAATTTTTACGATGCGCGCATCGTAAAAATAACAGCATGAACACATTCTAGGTGGTATGAAAATTGATAATTACTATGTTCAAGTTGTATATTAAGAAGTATAACTTCTAACGCGTGTACATAAGTACACACAAGTTTTTTTTTTATTATTGTAAAACGTAATCAATGTTTAATATGCACATCTATACATATAATAAAATCGTAGGAAAGTCAAAACTGTACATTGAATATTTTTTTTAAAAGGATACTTGGGGCGTGATCTCCAATCGATATCGAAGTCAAAAATATAGTTTTTAGAATTTTTGTCTGTGTGTCTGTTTGTCTGTATGTATGTCCGGGCTAAACTCAAAAAGTACTGCATGGATTTACTTCAAGTTTTGCATGAATATTACTAAGACGTCGGGTCAACATATAGGCTACATATTATCACGCTATAACCTAAGGGGGAGGAGCTGTGATAATTTATAAAATTTGACGCGGGTAAAACCGCGGGGCACAGCTAGTTATAAATACGATAGTTTGTGAGCATGGATGTATAGATGTTTGTTACTCTTTCACGCCAAACCTAATGAACGAATTTTGACGAAACTTTGTAGTAATATAGTTAGCTTATATATCCGAATAACACATAGGCTATGAGTTATAAAGTTTGACGCAGGTGAAACCGCGGGGCACAGCTAGCAACGTCATATAACAGACCGTCGTAGTTAATTATTATTATTGTAAAACGTAATCAATGTTTAATATGCACATTGCACATCTATACATATAATAAAATCGTAGGAAAGTCAAAACTGTACATGGAATATTTTTTTTAAACTAGCTTAGCCGGTAGGCCCACGAGTGGTACAGTGTATGACGAAATGACAGACACACGCAAAAGATTTAAGTCGAAATTAAAATCATGCCAAGCCCGACAAGAACAATTAAAAATGAATATTCTGGCCTCTAATCATTCGGCTAAAAAATTTAAAGATTTTTGGAAAAATGTAACCCGATCAAATGTAAAAACGAGCCTCCCGGTGAGCGTCGACGGCGTGAGCGATCAAAAGACTATTGCTGATATGTTTAAAGAACAGTTTACAATGCCGTCGTCCCTGGGTCCGTCGTCAGCGAGTTATGTACACGATGCGAGTGGCGTCATGACTGGGCGTAAGAGTTTCATTTCTGCTAAGTGTATCAAAAACATAATAAATCATATGCAACGTGGAAAGTCGCCCGGTCATGACGGCCTCAGCATAGAACATTTTAAATATGCTGGTGTTCATTTGCCGCGTGTGTTGTCAATGTTTTTTAATTTTTGTATGTCCCATTCATACCTACCGGAGCCGCTCATGCGTACTATTGTGGTCCCTATTTTAAAAAATAGGACGGGGGACTCGTCTGACAGGGCTAACTACCGGCCCATTTCACTGGCCACCACTGCAGCCAAGGTACTTGACAGCATGCTTAATGCGAACCTCGAAAATATAGTCGATCTGCATGATGCCCAGTTTGGGTTCAAAGCAGGGTTGTCCACAGAGAGTGCCATTTTGAGTCTAAAGCATGCTGTCGGGTACTATACAGCCAGAAGGACGCCGGTATACGCGTGCTTCCTGGACTTGTCCAAGGCTTTCGATCTTGTCAGATATGACCTTCTGTGGGACAAGCTGGGCAGCGCGGGTGTGCCGGGGGAGTATATCTCTCTCCTGAGGTATTGGTATGCAAACCAGAAAAACCGTGTGAGGTGGGCCGGGGCGCTGTCAGATGAGTATAAATTGGAATGTGGCGTTAGGCAGGGTGGTCTGAGTTCTCCGGTTTTATTTAACATTTATGTTAACCAGCTTGTCGAGCTACACATGTCGACACATGTCGGCTGCCACATTGATGACACTTGTTTTAACAATATTAGCTATGCAGACGATATGGTGCTGCTGAGCCCCTCCATAAGCGGGCTACGGAAATTATTGTCTATTTGTGAGAAGTACGCGGAGGCGCATGGATTACAATATAACTCAAAAAAAGAGTGAAATTTTAATATTTAAATCTGGCAGACAACAGCCAACCCATGTGCCTCCTGTATTTCTCAATGGAATAGCCCTAAAGCAGGTTCAAAAATTCAAATATCTGGGTCACATTGTAACAAGTGACCTCAAGGACGATGAGGACATTGAGCGGGAGCGCAGGGCTCTGGCGGTGAGAGCTAATGTGCTTGCCCGCAGGTTTGCACGGTGCACGAGAGAAGTGAAAGTTACGCTATTCAAAGCTTATTGCCAGTCCTTCTACTCAAGCGGCCTGTGGGTGAGATATACGCAGCGAGCCTACAGAGCCCTGCGCACTCAGTACAACAATGCGTTCAGAATGTTGTTGGGTCTGCCGTGGAGGTGCAGAGCATCTGGGATGTTTGCTGAAGCACGCACTGATGGTTTCCAGGCCATCATGCGTAAAAAAGCAGCTTCTCTGCTGACCCGTATGCGGGGTAGCAACAGCAGCATTCTGAACGCAATTGCTGTACGTTTCGACTGTCCCTTTCAAAATCACTGGGTCATGACTTGTGTTGGTGTAGCGAGTCATAGCAAATAAGCGTGTACCGTACTGTTTTTACTAGGTTAAGTTTTATATGGGTCTATGCCACCCGAAATAAAAGTTTTATTATTATTATACTTTGGTAGTGATCTACGATCGATATCGAAGCCAAAAATATAGTTTTTAGAATTTTTGTCTGTGTATCTGTTTGTCTGTATGTATGCCCGGGCTAAACACAAAAAGTACTGCATGGATTTACTTCAAATTTTGCATGAATATTACTAAGACGTCGGGTCAACATATAGGCTACATATTATCACGCTATCACCTACGGGGGAGGAGCTATGATAATTTATAAAATTTAACGCGGGTAAAACCGCGGGGCACAGCTAGTTCCGAATAAAATTGGGCATCCTCATTGATTGTAGTGACAAATGTCAATTTGATTTGACATAGTTAAGTGGATGGATAAATTCGGCAGATATGGCAGTAGATAAGTGGTATGCTATCAGGATGTAAGTGAATCACTGTTCATAGTATAGATTACGAGAACTGATTATACTATTTTTAAACCGAATTCAAAAATAATGAGTCATTCAAATGAATTTATGTGTGTTTTTGTATAGATACGGTGTCGTGGTTGGTAAATGCTTCCCTTTCACGCCGCAGGTCAAGGATTCGATTCCCACCCAGGACAGATATTTGTGTGCATGAACATGTCTGTTAGTCCTGAGTCTGGGTGTAATTATCTATATAAGTATATATTTACAAAAGAAAAGTAGTACACATGTGTATAATATAATATGATATCCTGGTAAATTATTCAAACACGACCACCTGATCCCAAACTAAGTAGAGCTTGTACTATGGAAACCAGATAACTGATATACTACATATATACTACTTTTCTTTTGTAAATACATATAATTACATATATAACTAGCTGTGCCCCGCGGTTGTACCCGCGTTAAATTTTATAAATTTTCCTTGCTATAAGCCTCACGGAGCCCGAGACCTTTCCAACGAATGCAAAACGTGGAAATCGGTTCGTGCGTTCTGGAGTTATAGCGTCGGGAAGGAAAACCCGACTTATTTTTATATAGTAGATTACACCCAGACACAGGACAAACAGACATGTTCATGCACACAAATATCTGTCCTGGGTGAGCTGAAAGGCAAGTATTTACCAACCAAGCCAACCAGCCCGTCAAATTTGTGTGTGATTTTAATCATGTCATCAATTGAATCGCTATATAAGAATTGTTTTGGTGTAACATTAACCTAATTAGATTTGTCTGTCTTTGCGATTCATCATTGGGCGCTAAATGTTAGTTCATGCTTAACGAATACATGAGGTTTCTACTAATTTCAAATATCAAGGCTCACAGCACCTAAAAACCTACCTGCATATAATAAATAATTAATATTCTAGCGTGTTTACCGATATCAGTGTGCGGTACTATACTGGCCGATTTAAAAAAAACTTGTGAGGTGTCAAGGGACACCCCGATGGAACGAAGTTATTTTTTATTATTTATTATGTACAAAAAACCTGTATACACTCAAAACAAATAATCGTCGCGACACCACACTGTTCAATGCGAAATAGAAATGAAAATATCTGGGTTGCTTTCTATAAGAGAGAGAGAGAGACCGACAGAGAAACATGCGCACACCGCACAGCTGCAAAAAGTGTCGTGACAACTTTTCGTAAGATTTTTTTCCGTCTAGCCCCCTTTCACAACGCGCGATAAGGAACTTCGTTCCAATTATGCAATACGGTACAAGAAACCAGTTGGCGTGGTAAATGCTTGCCTTTCACGCCGCAGGTCGTGGGTTCGATTCCCAACTAGGACAGATATTTGTGTGCATGAACACGTCTGTCCTGTGTCTGGGTGTAATCACACTAATATATGATATCAGTTATCTGATCTCCATAGTAGAAGCTCTGCTTAGTTTGGTATCAGATGGCTGCGGGGCAATAATGTTCCTGGATCATCATCATCATCATATCAGCCAAAAGATGTCCACTGCTGGACAAAGGCCTCCCCCAAAGATCTCCACAATTGCCGGTCTTGCGCTATCCGCATCCAACGATTTCCAGCGACCCGCACAAGATCATCGGTCCATCTTGTAGGGGGCCTGCCCACGCTGCGTATTCCGGTTCGTGGTCGCCACTCGAGAACCTTTCTGCCCCAGCGGCCGTCGGTTCTACGAGCTATGTGCCCTGCCCACTGCCACTTTAGTTTGGCAAATTTTCACCTAGATTGCTAGTTGTACACAACGTCCCTATAAACCGACCTTCTTGTTCGTCTCCGCATAAGTAACTGCCCTGGGCAAAGGTACAAAGAATGAGCGTAGGTACCCCGTGGCTTAGTTTTCAATTTTATTTGCTACTAAAATATTAATAATACTAGTTCCAATTGACCAGACCTTCAGGGTCTAGTGTAAGAAATCTTCCGATTTAAGACAAATATTGTTCGGTGCGGGAATCAAACCTGCAACAGAACGAAGTAGAAAAAGAAAGGTTGAAAAACAGTACGATGTCAGTACATACAAACAATATGTAGGTACATATAATAATTAGGTACCTCTTTAATTAATATAACCAAATAAGTAGATAAATTTTAAAAGAACTTTAAAGGCCTAATCGTGGTCAGGGCATATTACAAAGATTTCTGATTATTTAAATTACAAAAGTAGGTGATGTAATGATAATTATCTGCCCTCCTATAAATTAAAACCTTTTTTGCGAAGATAGGAAGCTCTGGTCATTCTTGTAAAATAGCTTGACATAGGTTTTAAAGTTAGTTTTAAGTAAGAATAGAATTTGAATTAATAAAAAAGTAAAGTATGTAATGTGAAAAATCTTCTACTATATAAAAATAAGTCGGGTTTTCCTTCCTGACGCTATAACTCCAGAACGCACGAACCGATTTCCACGGTTTCACATTCGTTGGAAAGGTCTCGGGCTCCGTGAGGTTTATAGCAAAGAAAATTTACAAAATTTAACGCGGGGCACAGCTAGTAGTTTATAATTATTAAATAAAATACGTGTTGGTGTTTTAAACGTGTGTTATCATTTTGAAGATATCCTCCTAGATCCCAGTTAGGATACCCTCGCTGCTACGAGTGTTACAGTACTATATTGAGTCGTTAGGTATATGTCGTTGATATTAAACAAATGTATATAAATGTATTTAAAAACAAAGGATATCTCCTGGCAGTGTTTCTTAGTATCCAATATAAAATTAAATTTAGATTCAATATAATGTAATTTTAGTCATTCATTTTAATATTAGTTCGTCATCATATCAGCCGAAAGACGTCCACAGTCCATAGACAAAGGCCTCCTCCAAAGATCTCCACAATTGCCGGTTTTACTCTACCCGCATCCAGCGGCCCAGCGACTTTTACAAGCTCATCGGTCGATCGTGTAGGGTGCTCTCGCTGCGTCTTCAGTGCCTCTAGCACGAGTTCCTGCAGTTTACTTACTCGATCACACGTACAGTTTCCTCCCATACATTGAGCACCAGCGCGTCTCGCGGAAACTATTAAGAACTAAAACGCTGGTGCTCAATGTATGGGACGAAACTGTACGTGTGATCGAGTAAGTAAACTGCAGGAACTCGTGCTAGAGGCACAGGTTCGTGTTCGCCACTCAAGAATCTTTCTGCTCCAGCGACCGTTGGTTCTACGAGTTATGTGCCCTACCCACTGCCAATTCATCTGAGCAATTCTTCGGACTATGTAGATACTTTGATTCACTTGCGGATTACAATATTTCTGATTCAATTTCACTGGGAAAGTCCGAGCATAGTCCTCTCCATCGCTCTTTGGGTTACCCTGAGCCTCGTTATGATGTGACCCATAGTAAGTGACCACATCTCTGTTCTTTCGGTCATCAATATAAGTAATTAATATATTATGTCGCTATTTTTTTATTTGTTGTCTAAGGGCATGCTTACTTATTTATACTTAACTACATTACTTCAAATATGTTCTGACTATTACAAGCGCTTTTTTAAAGTTTACGTGAATAAAAAGCTTTTATGTTATTTTTATTTTATGTAGGTATAACTAGCTGTGCCCGCGACTTTGTTCGCACATTATGTATTGACTCCGTAAATGATACATCAGAACGCCACCAACATTTTATCTCTTGTCGTAAAACTTATAAAAAAATCACATAAACCTTACATATTTCCATACAAACTTTCAGCCCCTATACCCTATTGTTATTTTACACAAAAGCTTTTACAAACTATCATATAAATTTATTAACATCGAATCAACAGCCTAAAAATAAGTTTCAAGGTACCAGCTGTAAAAATGGCGATACACTCATACAACTTTTCATC
Organism: Pseudoips prasinana; assembly: GCA_951640165.1. Taxonomy (NCBI): domain Eukaryota; kingdom Metazoa; phylum Arthropoda; class Insecta; order Lepidoptera; family Nolidae; genus Pseudoips; species Pseudoips prasinana. The sequence continues at coordinate 17,991,271 of OX621254.1, forward strand.
CCCTCTTTCAACCCCTTACAACCTTTTCTTCGCATTAAAAAAGTAGTCTATATCCTTTCTTAGGCTCTAGGCTATCTGTGTACCAAATTTCATTTAAATCGATTCAATAGTTTTGGCGTGAAAGTGATATAGACAGACAGGCAGAGTTACTCTGGAAAGTATAATATTATATCGCTGCGTGGTGACGGCGTCGAATATCATCACCCCATCTCATCCCGTGGGGGGCGTAGAAATCGTCCCGAGGGAATACCTACCAGAGAACGGGCAGCAGCGTTTTTCTGTGAACTATGACCATTAAAATGCGATCGCCAACCCGTCTGCCAAACGTGGCGATTATGGCATATCCATTCTTTCGAGGAGGCTGTCCTGCAGTGGACAAAATTGGCTGACATGGTGGTTTAATATAAGTAAGGATTATTTGAGTAACTACACACAAAATACGTCAGTTGATCGGCATGAGACATCGTCATAAAACGAAAACACATTAGTGTCTATGGATTTTTACAAGTAACCACTTTTTATTTTTAGTATCAAGACATATATAATATTAATATATTATTAATATCTTGGGACATTATTCACACACGGCCATCTGACCCTAAACTAAGTAGACTTTGTACTATGGAATCCAGATAACTGATATACAGGTAGTATATCAGTTATCTACTACTACTACTTTTTCTTTATAAATAGATACTTATATAGATAATTAAACCCGTATAATTTGAAACATCCACACTTAATATGCGTATTCTAACGCGTTAGGTACTATAACTGAAGTGATTACAGTTAAGTTTGATAAGATAAGGCGCAGTCAACACCTTTTTTAAGAAGGTATTTAACTAGAAGGTCGGACTCCGAGTACTGATACAAACAATGACTGTAAATTAAGTGTAAAATCAATTCTTTAATCTATTAAAATATATTAAGATGCTGATAAGACCCGATTTTATAGTACGTTAAATATAGCATCCTACTATATTGTATCATACTAATATTATAAATGCGAAAGTTTGTAAGTATAGATGGATGGATGGATGTTTGTTACTCTTTCACGTAAAAACTACTGAATGGATTTTAATGAAACTTTACAATTATATAGCTTATACATCAGAGTAACACATAGGCTACAATTTATAAAGATATTGTATGAATTGTCCAAAATATGACGATAAGTGTCAAGTAAGTAGGAAAAAATCTACCATCTGCGTGCGAGATATTCCGGCGTGCATTGCCAAAACCGCTATTATAAATGCGAACGTTTGTGAGTGTAGATGTATGGATGTATATTTGTTACTCTTTCACGCCAAAACTACTTTGACGAGAAAACCGCGGGGCATAGCTAGTATCATATAATAAATAGTATCTAATATTCCCGTATAAACTACCTATAACGGGTGAATAACAGGGTGAAATATGGCAAAATCGTTAATTATGAGAAAATATATAATCTTTATAACAAATCTATAATAATAATAATAATATCTGGGGACAATGTCACACTGATCATCCTAGCCCCAAACTAAGCAAAGCTTGTACTATGGGTACCAGGCGACGATATACATACTTATATAGATAGATAAATACTTATATACATAGAAAACATCCATGACTCAGAAACAAATATTCGTGCTCATCACACAAATATTTGCACTTACCGGGATTCGAACCCAGGACCACCAGCTTCGTAGGCAGGATCACTACCAACTAGGCTACGGTGATCGTCATACAACACCGTGTTTGCTAATCATAAAGTGCATTACATTTTATAAGGAACTAGCTGTGCCCCGCGGTTTTACCCGCGTTAAACTTTATAAATTATCATAGCTTCTCCCCGTTAGGTGATAGCGTGATAATATGTAGCCTATATGTTGAGACGACCTCTTAGTAATATACATGCTAAATTTGAAGTAAATCCATCCAGTACTTTTTTAGTTTACCCCGGACATACATACAGACAAACAGACATACAGACAAACATTCTAAAATCTATAGTATTGTCTTCGATATCGATTATAGATCACGCCCCAGGAACCCTTTAAAAAAAATTCAGTGAACAGTTTTGACTTTCTTACGATTTTATTATATGTACCTATATATAATATTTAAGTTGAGTATTTCTCGAGATTATTTGAGTATTTCTCGAAATTATTTAGTTTTAAGAAGGCTGGTCGGCGTGGTTGGTACATACTTACTTGCCGTTCACGCCGCAGGTTGTGGGTTCGATATCCACCCAGGACAGATATTTGTGTGCATGACCATGTCCGTTTGTCCTGAGTTTGGGTGTCTATATAAGTATGTAATTACAAAAGACAAATAGTATCAATGCATATAATAAAATTGTAGGAAAGTCAAAACTGTACATTGAATATTTTTTAAGGGATACTTGGATCTTTATAACAAATCTAATGCAACACATCGATATCGAAGCCAAAAATATAGTTTTTAGAATTTTTGTCTATGTGTCTGTTTGTCTGTATGTATGTCCGGGCTAAACTCAAAAAGTACTGCATGGATTTACTTAAAATTTTGCTTGAATATCACGAAGAGGTCGGGTCAACATATAGGCTACCTATTATCACGCTATCACCCACGGGGGAGGAGCTGTGACAATTTATAAAGTTTAACGCGGGTAAAACCGCGGGGCACAGCTAGTATGTAATATATGTATATAAGTTGTCTGGTTTCCATAGAACAAGCCCTGCTAAGTTTGGAATGACATAGCCGACTCTGAATAATGTCACAGGATATTATTATTATTTATTTAGTTCACAATAATAAATCTTACGCATAAGTATCACAGTGTGCTGTGTGACTTATTGGGAAAAACTAACAAGAAATCCTAACCAGTCACACAGTTACTAAATGGGTCAACTTTCTATGAATATTCCTAACCGATCACACACTGAGGGAATATATTATGATATGATTATGATATGATTCTCGCCTGGATAGGAACACGGTGAGTAAGTAAACATGATTGTTAGGTGTACTCAACAAAATGCGGTGTTGAGTAATCTTGTGTGAACAGAGTATGTAGAGTATATTCAACTAATCTGCATGATGAGATTTATTGGAACAATGGTTCAAGGGTATATTTATGTTTTGTGGGAATGGTTCTTGGGGATGAAACTCAAGTTTCGCTTTGGCTCAAAGGCATGAAATGTATCTTATTTTAAAATTGGATTCTCATATCGAATAAATAAATAAATTGAGGACAACTCACAGATCCAACTGACGAAACTAAAGACTGCGGATGGTAGAATCGTCACGTCTAAACCTGAGTTGCAGGGAGAGATCGAGGAGTTCTACGGACAGTTGTATGCAACAACGCGGCCACCTGTCACTAGTCATGCCTTGGATCCCAGAAAACGACTCCCCGACATTACACCGAAGACATCCCGGACGACTGCCTGTACGAAATTAGAATGGCTCTCAAACAACAAGGCGCCTGGTGATGATAGAGTTCCTGCAGAGCTCCTGAAGGCGGGTGGTTCACCAGTCCTACGGGCCCTTCAGAAGTTATTTATCTCCGTCATACCAGATAGTAGAATGCCTCAAGCATGGCATAGAGTTGTGGTGGTGCTTTTCTTTAAAAAGGGCGTCAAAACCCTATTGAAGATATTTATAGACCCATCACACTGCTCAGCCATGTTTACAAGTTGTTTTTGTGGGTCATTACGAATCGTCTCGCGCGCCGGTTTGACTACTTCAAGCATCCCAAACAAGCCGGTTTCTGAAAAGGCTTTAGCACCATAGAACACATAGTTATACAGAAAACCGAACAGTATAACCAGCTGTGCTTAGCGTTTGTGGACTATGAGAAAGCCTTTGATTTGATCGAAACCTGGGCCGTGTTGAGGTCTCTCCAAAGGTGCCAAATCGACTATCGATGGTATATCGTGGTGTTAATTGCCCATATGGGGGGAGTTGATTTGGCGGATATGCTCATAGCTCTCTACCGCATGGAAATGAAAAGCAGACGCTGGTCTTTTTCTATATTTTCGCAGTTGCTAGACATCTGCTTCAACAATGCACACGCAAAAAGGAGTTAAGAAGATTAAACCTTTGAAAGAGTTTAGGCTTGAAAATTATAGAGCACTAGCGGCCCGGCACGTGCTTCGCTTCGTATAAGGCATAGTAATAAAAAAATGATTATAAAGTTCATTTGTTCAAACAAAAAAATATTTTAAATTGCTAAAAGATGTTGATTTTACACTTTTTCAAGACTTTTTTAAATTTCCTCTACGTACAAACCTTCCCTGGACTTCCACGAATAATTCAAGACCCAAATTAGGCAAATCGGTAAAGGCGTTGTTGAGCTATAACATTACAACGAAAAGTGGCATTGATTTTTATATATATATAGATTACTTCACAAAGGAAGGAATATATATAAAACTACAATCAAAGATTAGAACCTTGACGGAAAAATAAAAACACCTAGGCGTCCCAGACCTGTAGATGACATAAAATATGACCATATTGTCCATTTTCCTGACCACGGTAAGGACATATTCCTTACCGTCGATGTGCATACTGTAAAAAAGGGTTTACTAACATTTCTTGGGTAAAATGTAAAGTTAGACTATGTTTTGTTAAAGTTAGAAATTGTCACTTCAATTATCACCATAATTAACCACATTTACTGCATGTAAATGATTTTTTCAATAAATATTTCTTTTTAATATACCTGCATTTTGTTTAATTTAAAAGTGTTGGTAAGCTTGATTTTTTAAGTATACACAACAGTAGCTTATGACCTTAATTCTTTAATCATCGCATTTTGTTGAGTATAGGTACTTAACGTTATGTTTTCAGGAAGCCCTTCAGGAAAGGATTTATAGTGTATATTTCCCGTATGTTTTGAATGCATAAGAACATAATATATTGACGACATCTTCCTACTACAACTTTTCTTGTCTTGCCAAATTAATGGTTAACCTTACCAATCACTTACTGATCGGTGAGAGCATCTGGCTATGAGAGCCTCTACTAGGTACCTATTAGTTGCATAGTTCTCATTTGGCTTCCGGGTCAGCTGGTCAATTGTAAATTAACTGTGAGCCCTTTGACACGGCTGATTACTCACTAGCTTTAATTGAATTAATTACCGGCCTACATCACTGCAGTTGTGAAGAGAAAAGAGCGGTGGTGTATTTAATAACAATCTTATAACACAGGGTTTCTTAAAGTGGAGTAAAGGTATGTGCACAGTCCACAATAAGTCAGTTAACTCTTAACCTATGTCCTAGGAAATCTATACATATAATAAAATCGTAGGAAAGTCAAAACTGTACATAGAATATTTTTTTAAAGGGATACCTACTTGGGGCGTAATCTTCAATCGATATCGAAGCCAAAAATATAATTTTTAGAATTTTTATCTGTGTGTCTGTATGTACGTCCGGGCTAAACTCAAAAAGTACTGCATGGATTTACTTCAAATTTTACATGAATATTACTGAGAGGTCGGGTCAACATATAGGTTACATATTATCACGCTATCACCTACGGGGGAGGAGCTGTGTTAATTTATAAAATTTAACGCGGGTAAAAACGCGGGGCACAGCCTAGTAGTGTAATAATCTCGTCTAGATTAATCGGCCCGTGACTATAAAAAGTTAAAGAAACCTTGTTGTAACAGGAGCAACTGAAATCCACACGGCGACATCAGTTAACTCTTCACAATCGGTATTGAGCACTTAGGTACCTTTTTTTGTACAACCAAAAATTTCCTAATCCTGGGACCAAACTAAGCACAGCTTGTAGGTAGGTACTATGGTAACCAGGTAACTGATATATATATATATATATATATATATATATATATATATATATATATATATATATATATATATATATATATATATATATATATATATATATATATATATATATATATATATATATATATATATATATATATATATGTATATGGCCTTTGCGTCTGTTTCTATCTGGATCTAATGAACCGATTTTCAAAATTATTTCACCAATGAGAGCTACGTTATTGTGGATATATAGGCTATGATTCATCATCATAATTTTTATATATCCCGAACTTTTAACCCGAAGTAATAGGCGGGACAAACGGACAGGGAGAAAAATTAACGCATAACGAAGTCCGCGGGCACTTCTAGTATAACAATATAATATTACCTAGTATCCTGGGAAATTATTCACACAAGGCCATCTGATCCCAAACTAAGCATAGCTTGTACTATGGAAACTAGATAACCGATATACCTACTAATTTTCTTTTGTAAATACATACTCATATAGATAATTACACCCAGACTCAAGATAAATAGACATGTTAATGCACACAACTATCTGTTCTGGGGCGCTACCGGCTAAGTCGCCGAACTTCGATTTCTTAAATGACGTTCATATAAATTAAGGTTTTAAATGACTTAATCAATCGTTAAATCGGCTTCCATGAGCACATGTGACGTCGTAAATGGTCCGGAATCGATTGTCAACGTTGAAGCCGATTTAAGGATTGATCAAGTCATATTTAACCTTAATTTATTTGAATGCCATTTAAGAAATCGATGTTCGGCGACTTAGCCGGTAGAGCCCCTGGGTGGGAATCGAGCCCACGACCTACGCCGTGAAACGCAAGTATCTACCAAGCACGCCAATCGGCCAGTCATTATGTTATTTTGTGCACACGGCTACAAATCAATTCATTTGTAGCTGCCAAACTCATGTAGGGGAAGACCGGGCAAAGCGAATACCCCGGGCATAGCGAATAGTCCCCACTACATCTAAACTAATCTTCTTCTTTAATTTTGTTTCTATCACTTATACGTTTTATGATAAAGTCTTGAATATCTTAAGGTATCCACTTTGCCCGGTCTTCCCCTACTGCATGGTATTGCGGTAGGGTAAAATAAAATTATCCCGATAAAGGTACGGAAGAGAATTTCGAATTGAATTGAATTTGGCACATACTTAGGTACAAACGCCAGCACATCTAGCTACACCAATCTGTCAAATTTCTTTTATAGATTTTCAACTTTATCACTAAAGTATAAGGTTCACTTTCAATTGGGGAAATTTGACAGATTGGGGTAGCTTGATGTGCTGGCGTCTATACATTGCTAGTATAGTGAAACAACTGTTGATAGTCTTATTTGAAAAAATAAATTAAATAATTGTTATCGCATTACCAATAAGTACGATACTGTAACAGCCTCACCTAATATTATAACGTTATGTATGTTTTTCCTGCTAACCATATTTTCGGGCGCCATATCAATAAATTAAAAGCTAAACTGAAACATATTCTAGATAACACAATCACTATGTTAATTTAATCCGGAATATTTGGTTAACTACTAGAGAACCCATCATATACTATGTTACCTAGCTAGCTTCATTACATTCAATAAGACTATTATGATACAATAAAAAAGTTAAAATGGCACAACAAAAAACCGTGACACAATCCAATCCACAAAATCAATTATTACTCCATACATAAAGGCCTCCCTAAGGATCTCCAAAATGATCGGTCTTCCGGCAACCAATAGCTTCTCCCAACCATCTCAAGATCGTCTACCTTGTTGGGGTCCTGCCTACGCTGCGTCTTCTTGGTCGGCACTCGAACTTTCTGCCCCAGAGCCTGGCACCACGATAAACAAGGCCCACTCTAGGGTAAACACAGGGTAGATTTTTTAAATTGGTTTATTCCCTCCCTCTTTCCGCCACTGCAACTCTTGTAAACCAGGATCAACAGTGGCACACAATGAAATTACACTGACCGGTGATGCTCAGGCATGTCCCGGGGAATTGCTTCGACTGGCTTGGATCCCTCATCAAATTTAATCAGATAGAGTACAATCCCTCCAAGCGGTGTTAAAAAAACTCAATAATTCCAACCTGTATGCGTTTTAAGTCCTTGACAGGGATAAAAATGATGGTGCTCTGGTCTTCTCCCACAGAAGACCTAATTGTTAACATTCCATGGATTCACCATGCGGAAATCGGGTCGTGGTAGAGGAGGGAACACTCGACAGCGTCTGAGACCGCGACTCAGATGTTTAGGTTTAAGGAGGCCCCCTGTGTCACCTCCTCTATATCTCAGTGTTCCCCCTCTTGTTAGCCAAATTTGGTATGACATAATAATGCGGCTTTGGATACGTCTTGCTCTAATAGAGAACTTACGGAAGTTCTTGATAATCCTTAGTCTTTCAATAGGTTGTAGAGGGCTTTTTCTTTGTATACCCCTCGCACCAGTTTCTATATAATCTACGTCACTACAAGTGACGTCATTTGTTAGTATAACGTGTTTTTGCCGTGATTATAACTTCATTAATTTTAGGGGCAATTTCAATGTTGTTCTTACTGTCGTTGGGCTAATGCCTTATTAAGTTTCCTCCGTGGTACGACTTCATTGCGGGGACCGTGGCGTTTTGGGCACATTTTGGTCTGTCATCTATACATGACTAAAGTTAAAGCCCTCCCCCCTATTCAATTTTGTTTAAGTTTTGGTAAATTCATATGAATTAAAAGTTTCAGACATCTTTAAAATGAGTTGTATAAATCTAAGTGCGGGTGGGAATCGAACCCACGAACCACTTGGTATCCGGCCCCATGTGCGTTAACCGCTCCGCCACCGCACCGTGGTGCTCAACTTGAATTTGTACAATCCATTCCACATTTATCTTCACGCAATTAAGACGCTTTTATTTTGATATGAATTATACTTGGGTGTAAAGGTAGATAAACATAAATAGTTGAGAATACTTATGGACAATTTCTGAACATAAAAGTAAAACATAAAGCAAACCAGTTAATAAATAAAAAAAAAACATATAGTTTTGCCTTATATGTTAGAAATGTATAGTTTTTGTGTACTTTACGTGTTATTCTTTAACACATTGTGTAGTTATTAATTATGTCAGAGGCCGACAAACGAACAAGTGGGTCACCTGATGATAAGTGATCACTGCCGTTCATGGACACTCGCAACACCAGAGGGATGCGTGGCCAGCCTTTAAGTCAGCAAACAAGTGTTGCTGACCCTTCTTCCCACCCCGATGAGTTCCGGCGACATTTCTAACACGCAGAAACACAACATCTTCTGTTAGGTGGAGGTACTTCCCCAGTCGGGCTTTGAGCGAATGAACGCTGTGCCATACTTCTCTTAATTTTATTGGCAAATTTAGCTCCTCAGGTTACATCCTCTATTTATAACATAAATTTATAAAATCTTTGAAAAATAAAAACAAAATTAGGTATGAAATCCTTTATTTCAATTTTTTGGTATTTTTTGAGACACATTCCTCTTTGTATCCACATGACTGGCGTATAAAAACGGGAACATTTTTAGAATTTTTGATGCAATCACAAATTATTTTCACAATCTCTAAAAATATGATGATACTAGGTAAATAACAATTTTGCTATTAAACTTAGCGTGGAGCGAAATTTATGTGCAACAAACTAAAATATACTTAATCAATTACATTGGCAATCGAAATACAATTAAGAAATGTAAAAAAAAACCTGCAATAATTAAGAATAGATTTAGGGTTTATTATTATCAATAGTACTTAAGGGGCCTTTTACAGTCCACTAGCGCCGCCAATCGAAAAAATGTCATAACTCGTAAATAGAATCAAAAATACAAAATGTGGTCTATTATTACTGTAGAAAAGGCAATAACGTAATTTTATAACACCAACCACATTTGTAACAAAAACGGCCGTTTATGTTTTGAATGCACGATTTAGCTAAACAGCTATATTTCAAGTGTTGATAAGGTGTTATACAATTACGTTATTGCCTTTTCCACAGTAATAATAGAACATATTTTGTATTTTTGATTCTATTTACGAGTTATGACATTTTTTCGATTGGCGGCGCTAGTGGACTGTAATAGGCCTCTTAACAATGCAAATTATTATACGCTATCTATTATATAAAAATGAATGTTTGTCTGTATGTCCTTAATAGAATCGTAAACTATGCATTTGATCATGTGATGATCTTTAGTAAAGTATTGTGCACTGTTGAACTCAGAAACCTCCTACGAAAGTTTCTGAAATGGTACGACCAATCTTCTACAGATGGCGCCACTATCATTACAATGAATTTCATATATTGCCCCATGACATTAAACAACCTCTTTTCGTTTGCGAAATACGCAGTTAGCTGACACCCTGGATTAACACTAAGGCTATAATTTATAAAGTATAACGCGGGGAAACCGCGGGGCACAGCTAGTATTACATATATGCCACAGACTCAGGACAACAGATATGTTCATGCACACAAATATCTGTCCTGGGTGGGAGTCGAATCCATATATATACATACATATGTATATATATATTTATGTTAGACATAGGTCCTACAGCATGTGCTTATATGGTTATATTTCAGCTTAGTAATGAAGGAAAAAACTCTGCGAAACATTTTTACTACAAGTGTTTCCTTGTAATTTCAAGGTGAATGATCGTACTATCGATATAGATTCAGTTCCCCCTACTTAATTAAAGCAGGATTTTTTTAACATGTCATATTATTACAGGTAGACATTTATTAGTACTTCTGATCCTAGTATCCCATTTAGAATTATATTCAGTAATATTGCACTTACGTACATAAGTTATCAATAGTTAAAAATAAAATGTACAAGTTTTAACAGAATTATCGCTATATTAACAATGCATTATAATGATAAAGAACAATACATACTTTTAGGTAAGTAGCGTAAAAGTCACGTGTCTTTTACGCTACTACTTAGGGAATACCTCGAGGTACTACTGATAGAATAGTAGGGGAGGGTAAGGCATTAGGTGCGCTATCTCGGTACTGGCCAATAATGCTCTGATTACTGTTCTTTTTTTAAATAAGCTATTGTTATAATTATTTCCTGCACTTCTCGCTCTGTTGCACTCTACTAAATTAATATCCGATAGGAGAACGAGTATTGAGACGAAAGGAAAGAAAGAAAGATATTAAAATCTTTCTCCGTTCTCACGAAATGTGCCTATCTAATACAGAATAAGTGACGCCTCCTTAAAATTGTACACTCAATTCTCGTTCTATCATCGATAATTTATTTAGTACAGAGAAACAAACCGAGAAGTGCAGAATATAATCATTATCGACTCGCCGCCTAAGAATTCCGTTTCAGAAAAAAACCATTTGTACTAATAAACGTCCACGTATATTAATATAAAAATATGGTATACACAACATTAGTGTTTTACTAAGCACAGCTTTGTGCGGTACTATCACAACAACTTTTTTTTTTATCTATAATGTCACAGCTTATGTAATGCCCAACTTTAGTATTATACATTTTACAATCGGTGCACTTGACTGCTGCCATAGTTAAAAATATCGAATGCTGTCTATGGAAATTTTATGAAAATTAACTTTACTACTACAAATCTTATTAGATCCCCTCTCCCCTACTAATACGATATTTACACAATAATTTAAAATATACAGGTAATTAATTTTAACTATGGCAACGTAATGACAATGATCATCAGCATATCGCGTAAAATTCTCAAGTGTGTACCATGTTTGACCAATGTTTTCTTTTCATTATAAACGTAGGAAACAATTTACTAGTCTATTAGTACTGAAATACTTAGAGATCTCAATACAAGAATGAACATTAGTTAGCGGGATACGCAAAAAGAGATTTTTTTTATGTCATATACACAGTTCGCTCTAATAAGATCAGGAAAAACGTAAGTTATCTGAGTCAAGGCTGTATACAATATTTATATATGACATTAATAAAATAACAGCGAATCACTTCGACTATCATATCATGTTAAGTGCTCTTCAAATAATTGCAGCGGAAACGCTCAAACCTAACTGTTGTTAGTTTTAAGGTACCTACCGACTGTATTTATATAAATTAGATATCAAGACTATAATGGTACAAAGAAAGATATAGATTATACTAAAACCGACGCAGCTGTGCAATGACTATACACAAGGGAATGAGCACCTCTTGAAGTACGTGTGCAGTTTTGCTTGTTCGAAGTGTCAATGTAATCTGACAATACGCATTGCACAGAACGTACAGACATCGCACGTCCTTCTCTCGATCACTGTCAGCATAGTTGGTGTAACTGAGACACCTACACAGTGTGTAAATAAGAACTCAATATATTGATAATATTTTAACAATATGTACCTACTTACTATTTGTTGAGTGTAATTGCACAGGGCTATTCGTACTTATAAATCATACTCTGCGGGTCTGCAGTTCTTCAACACTCACTAAATTCGAGAAGAAGCGAGAAAGATTAACAAATTAGATTCACTAGTTTGGCCAGAATTCAAAGTTGCGATTTAAGTTTGATATATGTATGGTAAATGTATATATTAAGTAGTTTTACTTATTTAAAAAATAAAAACATTATGTGTTTAATTATTGCTTTTATTTATTTTTTATATATTTCATGTAGTCAGCCGTTTGGTCAGTAAGTTGTTTGAACATATGTCTATTTTTACACGGAAAATAAGTTTTAATAAGATCTGTCCGCTTACAATAAACAATATTATCTAATTTACATATTAAGTATATAACGCTATGTTACATATTAATTTTACCTCATTGTGAATAAGAGGAATAATTGATAAGGATAATCATTGGTCAAACAAAGTACTAACGGAAAAATATAGTACCGAAGACATAAACATACAACAATATGGTCCATCAACAATTTACAATTCCATTGGAAATAAAACATTGGCTATAGAAGACAGGGGTTACAGCTTTAAAAAACTGGTAAATAAAACCACTTGGACCAACATTAGGATACAAAAATTCGTCTTACCCCAATGTGGTAATATGATGCACCCCAAATGTTGACCAATATTGTGTCAGATGGCTGATGGAACAATCGGTCGAGTACCAAATATCTTCTAAATGCGATATTTTCACCAAAAATTTTGCCATTTAGAATAAATCTGCCACCTGACCGCATACATCTTAGTGCAGATGGATTTGTCAATATACGAAAATTGTTTATTATGCCTCTTTATAATTGTTACTACTTAAAATAAAACACTTAAACTATATAAAGTTTATAGACCCTGGGCAATGAACAGATCTATCGTCATTTCAGAAATTATTATTCTATTTTCAGCATCTAAGAAGTAATTTTGAAATAAAACAAATTGTAGAGTTTTTATGTGAACATCTTTTCTCTCGATTGCTGGATATGATTTGCGGGAGTGATTTTTGAAAGGGACGGAAATGTGTTACATGATAGGAGGGAAGCGCGCAAGCGCGCATTTTGATTTGAACATAGAGCGTGCGCGGTGGCGGAGAGATGGCTGTGACGTAATGTCGGCCAATATAGTGCATGCGATCATATATTCAACCAATCACATTATGAATAACGTGGCTACTCATACATTTGATCTCAATTTAATCATTCGGAATGATAATGATCATGTCAGATGTTACACATCATATGCGACTACTGTAAAGTTTGCTCTTACTTTCTTGTAAAAAAGACAGGTAGCTAATTCCACAATATAATTTGTTTTAGTTCAAATTTAGACTAACAATGATATAACATGGAATAGTAAAAGGAATAACAAATGATAACTAATTACCTGCTAATCATTTAAAATGACCTGGATTTATAAATTCACTACTAGGTACGTATTCATTATATTGATGACACAACCACTATAATCGAGTGCTGCTTTTGAACATTGGATTCGCATTCTATTTTTGTATTATTAAAATACAATCCATATTTGACCGTAAGCGGTAAATAATAAGCATAAATTGAAATGTATACATTTTAAAACGTTATAAACCTTCCTGAAACACATTCGTAAAATCCATTTACAACGTCTAATTCAAATAGTGTAGGATATTTCAGGGCCTTAAATCTTGACATCAACATAAAGAAAATACGTGTTAAAGAAATGTTCACTTCTCATACAAATATGTCAATCTGTATGAAGAGTTAAACCTCTTTACTGGGTATTGTGCAAACTGATCTTTGTTCAGTTTTATGGATAGATCGAGCACCTTACGTATCCTATACTTTTAATTTTACACGTGTATGTTTAACCACATTAATTACCCAATGTACCAACTATGTATATTATATTTTGTATAACAATTCCATAATTGGGTAATGACGTATTCCGCCCATAATTAATACACTATGATACCGAGTATTCTTATACAGTCTGAATGAATTAAGTTTAGTTATGATAATTTCTACTTTTAGAAATTTTGCCGTAGCCTATTGGATGGCGGAAAAAACGAAGGAAAATTTAATGTATGTCAATTAATCGGTTATGATCAGGTACTAGGAATAAATAAGGGAATACACAATTGCTATTTTAGGAATAGCAATTGTGTATTCCCTATTCTTGGATGCCGCCATTCGGTTCGCGGTTAAGTCATCCAACTGAACTGGCTAATTTAAACAGTTTGCTGCTTAATGGGATATTTTAACTTGAGCTACTAATAAAGTTTGAGGGTTTCCTTGGTCTATGTCCCTTTATATAATCTAAACGTATTGCGCCTTCTACACACTAATCATAAAGGCTGTTATGTATCTAAATGCATAATATAACGCTATTACACGTATAATACACAAGCTACGTTATATTATACGAGTTTTGTATGTCAGCCCATTTAGTGCCGCGCTGTGTCGTGTAGAAATAAAGATTGAATGACATTTATACTTTCTTCAACGTTATATTAATTCTTCCCAGACATTTATAAATGTCAACTAACACACTGCCATCTGATCCCAAACTAGGCAGAATCTTTACTATGGCAACCAGACAACTGATTAATATTATAGATAAATTACATCCAGTCCCAAGACCTCTGGCTTAGCAGTAAGGCCAGTCGATTTCCAGTACAACTATATTTTTCCTGGACATAAATAGTGTTTATTATATGTATTATTCTCCAGGGTATTATTATATCCTAGCCCATTTCTTATCATACGGAATACTAATCTACCCAATCATTTTTATAAGACCTCTTGGTGTAATGAGTGATACGTTTTAATAGTTATTTTCCTTGTCGCAAGGACAAGATTTAACGTCCGAGAACGGTAGGAATGTAGAAATGAAACCCCCTTACAATTTAATCAGTTAAATACGACACCAAAAAAGCTGACATAGTTATATAATCATTAAGTGACGTAATGAAACAACGTCATCATCGTGACGAAATAAGCTAATCATTATAAAAATAATTGTTGTTGTGTGTGTGCATAATTTCTACACAGTCTAGACTAATATTTTAGATATTAAACACACTTTTCATAGATGATTTCTTTTTTTACAATCGGTGGTATATGTACGTCAAATGTTGGTATCCATCTCAAAATTCCGTAGATACTACGTCATGGAAAGTTTCCATAGGTGTTGGTACATATTCAAGTACGTTTCATTATATATTTAAGCACATATACAAATTAATAAATTCATAAAAAAAGAATTTCCTGCCAAATATGATGGAAAGTTAGTACTTTATTCATAATAAATAAAACTTAGTAAAATATTAACACTCAGCGTTAATTTATATTAACGCTGAGTCTTAATATTTTACTAAATTATACTAACTAGGACCTATATAAAACTCTCAAGCAAATACAAAAAACAGACTATTAGGAAATTAGTAACGATTTTAAACATTAAATATCGATTTTTACGTTTAAAAATCGATATTTAATGCTTTACGTAAGTAAAGCTTGTAATACAAGCTTTACTTACGTCATTAATTTTATGTTTGATTCCGAACTGTTGGCTGAATCTAACATAAAATTAATTAATCGCGTCAGTTTTGATTATAATAACTTTACTTACGCTTACAAAAGCATCGTTTCTTTAGGTTATTAATGTTGTATCATCTAAACAATATGAGAAGGATCAAAACTTATTATCTAAAACCTGTATTGAGAAAAATATTATAGGAAGATAAAGAATATGTTTTTTATATTAAAATTTACGCACACACACAACCAAAGTGCAGCACAGGCTACCTTAAATTTAATACTTTTTTTATTGTATTATTTGTCAATTTTTTATATTTTTTTTGTTGTTATATGGCACCACAGCCACAGAACTTGACAACACACAAGTGACTTATTGTGCATAAACAAACATACTAATTAAAATCCACTTTTTAACTGTTTTTGATAACGGCAAAATTTACATAATTTTCGATTTCAAGATATTATTAAATAATGAGTATGTTTAACAAATAACTAGATGCATTATGCAGGGTTACATTTAATTTACGTATTATATATACATATGTATTACTCACTGTTATGTCAAACAGTATCTGATGGAAAAGAGAAACATATACTGACCCTTGTGATAAAATTACCATTATAACCCGTAATTGCCCCAAAGACAGTCAAATCACATCAATAATATATGACAAATAATGTATTTTAGATTTAAAGATTTTCTTTTTACTCAAGGATGGAAATATTAACCCTGAGAAAGACAACCTAAATTATCACAGGAATGCGGGAAGGGCGTGAGAAACCAAGATTGTACGTCATCCTGTATAAGCAGTGAATTGTACAAAAACGCCAAACAGTTTCCCTCAAACTTGTAAATGAAAATTCACATAATAACACTAAGTGAGCTTTCATATGACTAATAACGTTCCTCTAAATATTCAGCCACTGAGGTGGTGGTATTACTTCATGCCAGTGCCATTTATGTTGTGTTTATTTTTAGACCTCTTTATATTTGGGGTCCATTTTACACCTTAACTTTTTCCGAAAGAGTAAAATGTGTACACCCTCCCCCTACCTCTTTTCATTTTTCTAAAGGACAATGGATTTCTCTTCTAACTAACATAACGTATTATTTTGTTCAAAGCGTCATAAAATTAAAATATATATACATGTGTAAATAATTAATATTATTGGTATGATTTCTACAATGACATTAAATAAAAATACTATTGACATAGTTACCAATGTAAAATATATAGACTGAGATACTAAAACAAAAATAATATTCTTACGCATTCGCTGAAATTTGCACCAGTTATCGAAAACAGTCAAAATGTGTATCTAAGCAAAATTTAACTTACCAAAGCTAAGTGTCATATTGCCATAACGGCAGTTTAGTAATTACATCACAACCGCCTCCCGTCTTTGCCTACTTATAAGCTCATTTTATCAAATGATTTGTCGGGGCTACAATATTGAAGAACTGATTCGCATAGTATTATTTATTCAACCGAACTATACATACCGGGATGCCAAAAAACCCTATTTATAATCAGTTTTTTTTCACATTCTATGAAATTAGTTGGATTATAATATAACCAGTACATACTTATACAAAATAATCCAAAATAAATTATGATAGATAGAGATAGTTAAACCTAAAAATAACCTTTACTCGCTTGTTACTTTATAAAAGACAGCTGAAGAAGATGAAAAGGTGCTTCTTAACTGGAAACTGAGTCGGAGGGACCTTCTTTCTGTTCCCACTGATGAAGGGGATGACCGGACGCCGTTCATGCGTCTGTTCCTTACTATTTAGTAATGTTTTAAATATTGAGACTTATTATTAAAGCCCATAAATATATATAAGAAAGCAAAACTATATAGTTATGTTCGTAAAATCATCCACCGAGACCTATTTCAGGCAAAACCCTGAGCACATTTATACAGGACTGGCGGTCAAAATGTTACACCCTTTAGTGGACCTAATAACTTTCCAAGATATTTTTTGTGCAGATATTAAAGGGATGTTTATGGAAGACGGCCCTCTACAAGGTGGGCCGACAATCTTGCAAGGGTCGCGGGAAGACCGGCCATTGTGGGGATCCTTGTGGGACGCCTTTGTCCAGCAGTGTACATCTTTCGGCTCATATAATGATAATGATGATTATGGAATATAGTTCTCTACCCAAAGAATGGAACATAGCTACGAAATTTTGTTCTAAGATTTCACCTATGGTTGTCCCCCAAGGTAGCCCTAAACGACCGAGATCAGGAACATAATGTTTTAGAGTAGACACAAGGACACGTGTCTGGACGCGAAAACGGATCACTGCACGAACAATAAAGGCGAAAGGACCTTTCTCACAGCGCTGCAAAGCGAGCCGACAGATCACCATCATCGTAACAGCCGTAAGAACTCCACTGCTGCACAAAAGCCTCCCCAGATCTCCCAAAGAATCATCTTGGGGGATATGCTATTTTCACAACGCTTGGCAGACGGGTTGGTGATCGCAATATGATGGTCATAGTATTCAGAAAGAAGATGCTGCCCGTCCTCTGGCAGATATTCCCTCGGGTCAACTTCTACACCGTTCACGGAATGATGAAGATGGGGTCACCACACAGCAAAGCAAAACTGACAGATATTCTAGTAATAACAACTTTAAAATGTATTCAAAGCGGAAGTTCGAAAGCATTTCCCCAATAGTGTAGCCACGACATGTGAGTATGAATTTCGAACAAAATGTTATTGGCACTATACATTGTAAGCATTTCGTTACCAAAGAGGTATGATATCTAAAACTTGACACAGTCTAAGTAAAATAGCGTGTACCATCTGATAGCTACTGCTTTCCATATTGACTATGAGACCTAGCGATTGAAAAATCTAATTAAACCTAACAATAACAAAGAAAAAAACCATCAACTGATCCCAATCTCTTAATATACATAAATTTATTTTTCTAGGCACACCGACTATTTTATTAATATAACAAAAGTGCGAAATATAAGGGAATATTTGTTATTTTATAACATTATAGCTTAATAATGGCCGCAATTCTGTGCAATTTAAACTAAAACTAATATAAATATGATCAATTCTTTCTGACATAGTCCTTATGGAATGGCTTTATTTTTCCACTAGCTGTGCCCCGCGGTTTTACCCGCGTTAAACTTTATAAATTATCACAGCTCCTGCCCCGTAGGCGATAGTGTGATATTTTTGAGTTTAGCCCGGACATCCATACAGACAAACAGACAAAAATTCTAAAAACTATATTTTTGGCTTCGGTATCTATTGTAGATCACTCCCCAGGTATCCTCTTAAAAAATTATTCAATGTACAGTTTTGACTTTCCTAAGATTTTATTATATGTATAGATTGGACTGCACGTGTGGCGCAGCTAAGCGCTGCGCCACAAGCCACTCGGTATCCCGGGTTCTATTCCCGCGCAGGACAACTATCTATGTGACCCATAATTCGTTGTTCTAAGTCTAGATGTATCTGTGTCCGTCAATTATATGTTTGTAAAGTAACACCGGGATACAATTCCCTAGTGCGGGCGATGTCTTTAAAAACAAATACTAAAGGAAAATAAGGGACCCGTTAGAGACTCAATACATCGTTCACTAATTAAACGCAACGGACAAGTAGTTCGACATTTCCCCCTGTTCTTTTCATACGAGCTGTAACAGAAAGAGATGCAATGATATTTAAATTAGTTTATTCATATGTAAGACAGAATCGGCAGCATTGTATAACAATGTAAAACCACACGCCTATTAAATTATAAATCTTAATAAAATACCGTCAATATGATTATTAGCGACCGGCGCGCCTAGAAAGATGAATTTAAGTATAACATGTAATTAAAAAAAAAACATTATGTAATAATAATATTTTTGGTCACGAAAGAACATTCGTAAAATGAATATTGTACTTGCAAATCAGTGTTTGAGAGCCGTCAGAGGAAACATGCTTAATAAGTAGACCATTATTCTTAAATTTAGGAAGCCATATTAATATTGTAGGCTATTTGTGACTAAAGTACAAACGTGATCTCTCATCCACACATCAATTATAGAAAATATTTTTTTTTACTTATTTTTACCAAGCATCTCTCGAAAGCCATTTCTCATTACACCTCCATAAGTATGAATTACTAATATTATAAAAATAAACTTACACACAACGTCCGTCATCAAAATAATTTATAACAAATATTGTCAATACTTTATTCCATAAATAAAAATAAGTTTTAACATATACAAAACATTTATTTCGATCATTTCGAAACTTATTTAAGATATGTACGAAAAAAACTTTACGTCGAAAATAAATAAAAATATATGTCTAATGAGACATTGGCCACAATTTTGAAATAATGCCCACGATTCTGACTTATACATATTGAACCCGTGATCTTCCCACCCATATATGAAGTTCATTATCTATTTGGAAAATAATTTTGAAGCTTGCCATCTTCTATAGATATTCCCAATTAATTTATTTGTACATATGTATCAAATAGTATCATCAATTACGCTTATGCCCCAAAAATCTAATTTTGTATTACGATTTACGAACACTATTGTAATTAAAAGTTAACGACATTAATTATCTGTGATTTTAGCTAAATCGGGTGTTACCGAGTGAAATAAAACGTTAGATTCTGTCTACTAATTACACACTTATTTTACTTGTTTGTAAGTGCTAAAAACGTCCTGTTACTTTTCAAACGATTAGGATAGAAAGAAATGGATTGACATCCAAATTACTTTAGTGGTTTAAGTTAAAACTACCATTTATACACACTGAACTAATTTTACTGTAATTTCATGGCTGTTTATAAAATCCCATATTGAAAGAACAAGATAAGACCTTTAAACTAGTAAAAAATCCGCAGTAAACAGGTGCATATTTGCTCTAAGTAATAAGCAAATAAATTTAATACATAGAATCAAAAATGTTTCATCCATTATAATTATAGAAAGACTTCAAATAGTATACATCAGAATCGGAGCTATTGACACAATCTGTTCGGTTGGCAGCCATTTCAATTCGAAATGTCAAATATAAATTTGAATTTGATAGCTGTACATTGACATTACCATAAACAAATAAACGTTTTTTGACAAACTATTATATTAAGAGTACATAAATATAATGATCTGTGGTGCTGCTTACGAATATTTTTTTTACACACACGCTCCAACAATCGTCCCAATTGAAAATTCATTTCATTTTAGAAAAAATACATCAATTTCATATTATCATAATTATTATTTAGTTTTTCTTCAAACTCTCAAAAATATTTACAGCAGTCTATTCCTAATTTTTCATGTTTTTTTTTTTCATTTATAATCCCGTTGCTGTCAGCATACAAAAATATGTTGCCAGCTGCAAAATATTTTTGTACGTTGAAATTAAAAAAGTATTCTAAAAGTTAAGAACACATTTGACTAATTAATTAAAAAATTTAATCAATGTTGATTTCGAAACATTATTATTTATTTATACCAACTTAATTAGGTATGCTTAAAATTAAAATCATTATCTATCGTCCTTATGTATTTAAAAGATAAATTTAAATTATAATAAGACTTAAAACACCGTCTGAGATCTGACACTCACTTTTTTAGAGTTTTTTTTTTTCAGTTTTTTATCACATTTTTTTAAATACTGCTTCCTCTTAGGTGCTTCGTGGTAAGATATGTAGTCACTTTGTTTTGTATATTATTGTGGTAGGGCGTCGTGAGAGTGGTGACACACGGGTGGAGGCTTGTGGTGACTGACAACCGAAATCGTTCATGACGTGTATTTTTTACCTTTGCTTGGAGATCCCTGGGTAAAAAAAAGATGTTGTCAGTATATAATAATGTTTTTATATTATACTCCTTCTTTTATAACATTTTTAAAAATTAATGAACATGACGTGATTATGTAAAACGAATCTAAACTAAATGTAGTAAGATGCAATATTACCTGGCTGTGTCACGCGATTGAGTTGACCGCGTAGTGAGGCCGCGTGCCCTCGGGTTGGTACAAAGTGATTGACGCTATATAGTTGTTTGACATCACCTGAAACACACCGTTATACTTTGAAAGCAACCGTGTGGAACTTAATTAAAAGAACGAAAGTGCTTTAGACCACACGCCTGAAGTAAAACTTAGATATACAAAACGTAACTGACTATGAGATTAAGAGAGAAAGAAAATGTGTACTCGCGTCTCACAAACGTAAATCTCTTTCTATCTTCACTTACTTATATCTCCCCCTCTTCCTTTCGTCTCGGCCGATCACACTTTTCGTAACCTAAATATTATTCTTTACAACTAACGTTAACGACATTATTTTGTACAACTGAGCTTCACGACATTATTCTGTACAACTTATTTTGTAGAACTGAGTTCCACAACATTATTTTGTACAACTGAGCTTCACGACATTATTCTATACAACTGATGTTCATAACATTTATTCTGTTTAATTTTAATTTACTCTACATTACTTTTTATTGTAAAACTGGGCTATGTTACATAATTGCTAACTGGAGTTCGTGTATTTTCTGTACAACTGTAGTACCGCCACTATTCTGTACAACTGAGTTAAGCGACATTATTTTGTACAATCGAGATTCACTGAGTACTGAGTATCGCGACATTTTGTTGTAAATGCTTTGCAAGGATTTATATTCGTACAATGTGACTGACTCCAAATATGCTGTACACGGTGATGCCGCTCACCTCAAATATCATGTCCTGGTAGCCGTAGCAGAAGGTGGAGCCGAAGGGGTTGGTGGTGTTGGTGGAGGAGGCGCGGTTGAGCACCACGGGCCGCTCGGCCACGCGCAGCGCGCGCGACACCACCTCCCACTTGCTGTACGCGGTGATGTCACTCACCTCAAATATCATGTCCTGGTAGCCGTAGCAGAAGGTGGAGCCGAAGGGGTTGGTGGTGTTGGTGGAGGAGGCGCGGTTGAGCACCACGGGCCGCTCGGCCACGCGCAGCGCGCGCGACACCACCTCCCACTTGCTGTACGCGGTGATGTCACTCACCTCAAATATCATGTCCTGGTAGCCGTAGCAGAAGGTGGAGCCGAAGGGGTTGGTGGTGTTGGTGGAGGAGGCGCGGTTGAGCACCACGGGCCGCTCGGCCACGCGCAGCGCGCGCGACACCACCTCCCACTTGCTGTACGCGGTGATGCACACCGCGCCGCGGCTCTCCACCAGCGAGTTGGCTTCGCACCTACAAATAAACCACCCTATATAACTGAGACATTTTTTAAGCTGGATGGGTTTGCGCTTGACTACGATCTCACCTGATGGTAAGTTAAGATGTGATCGAAGGTGGACCCCGCATACCCATAAGGTCCCTGTTCATTCTAGCCTTGAATAAACCCATGTTGTATGAGTCTGGAAACACGTCGTTCGGGAAGGTGTTCCACTACTTAGCCTTGCGTATGATGAAAGAGTAATCAAAGCGCTTCGTACGGCATAATGGGAAGTCCACAACAAACCTGTGGAGACACTTCCGACGCCTGGTAATCCGATGAAAGACGGGGGAAGGACGGATAAGTACATGGAGGTCTTGAGTGCATTCTCCATGAAACAGCCTAGATATGAAACGAAGGATGACGGAAACAAGAAGGCAAGATAAAATTAACAATGTGCAACTAAGAGCAAAAACCAGATAGACCGATACCCTGGAAAAAATAGACTTCCAAAAATGGAGGTGGACCAGATATATGTTGAAATCAAGACAAGAAAACTGGAGCCAAATTATAACGAATTGGTATCCAAGAGATGGCAAAAGACGTCGAGGACGACAACTAATGCGCTGGGAAGATGAGCTGAAACTTGCTGCAGGACCCAAATGTAAGTGACTTGCTCAAGACAGGAAGCAATGAAAACTACTGGAGGAGACCTTTGCCAAAAGGCATACTGAGTTGAGAGACGTCCAATTCCTAAACGAACCAAACGATACAGCCATAAAAATTAAATCTCTCACCCAGTAAATAAATATAACTGACAATAACTAGATCAATCATCATGTCAGCCGAATGACGTCCACTGTTGGACAAAGGCATCCCCAAAAGATTTCCACAATGGAGTTGTGTCCATCTTTTAGAGGGACACACCATAATCGCCACGCTTGGCAGATGGGTTGGAGATCGCAGTACGATGGTCATAATACACAGTTGGACGCTGCTGCCCGTTCTCTGATAGATATTCTGCTGTGTGGTGACGGCATAGAATACCATCACCCCATCTCAACCTCTCTCCCCGAGGGGGGCGGGGTAGAAATCTTCCGAGGGAATACCTACCAGAAAAACAGCAGCGTTTTTCTGTGTACTATGCCCCATCAACCTGCGATCGCCAACCCGTATGCCAAGCGTGGCGATTATGGCATATCCCCCCCATTGTTTGGGGAGGCTTTTGTCCAGTAGTGTACGTAGTTTGACATGATGATGCCATGTAATGTCTTATTACTTAAGGCTCACTGTCCACGGAGGATTACTTTCATAGACGCTTCAAAATGAGCCGGACAGCTTAACCCTTAAATGCATATTGGTGCCAAATGTCTACGTTCCGTCTTTGCATTACTTTATGTGACACATCTACGCGTTTGTTTCCGAAAGCGGACCGGTCTATGTGCACGAGACGTACCGCAAGCGTACGTTTTCAATCATTTTTAAGAATGGAGTCTGACAACGAAGATGTTATTTTGGCTTATCAATACATTCGAAGGCGCTGTACGCCCGAACATATGGCATGCAGTACGGCCGGTGTCATAACGCCTGCGAGCAGCGACGCGAGCGCGACGTTGCCGCTCCGTCGACAGAGGAGCACAGTTCTGTACGTAAGCTGTAAGCAGGCGTACTCTAGGCGTATAGTGACGCATACGCATCTAAGACGCTACGCTTCCGTGGACAGTGAGCCTAAGTGGACGAAAGTCGGCAGTCAAAATTTATGGGCTCATTGCGTTACATGAGAGAGAAGTAAGAGATGGCGTCGATAGACAAAAAACTGTATTTAATCGCCACTGAAGTGGTACATATACAAAGCTATATATTCAAATTGACGTCGTAGATGTACGCTTCAGACGCTACATATGAGCCTATGATACCTGAGATTTATGGTGTAATTGTTAATGTGATAATAAGTTTTTAGTTAAAATGTAAACCGAGTCTTAGCCATTCTGGTGTAGAATGTATGTATGTATGAAGAAGATTAATTTAAATCCAGTGTTCGTTCCAAAACGAACCAAAACAAAGTTGTTAATCAATTTATTCAGTTAGTCAGTCTTATATTTTAGCGCGGTTCACAGGTGTTTTTATAAGTTCGCATTATTATCCCTAGAATACAGTCCATTTAAACCAATGTGTGCAGTTTCATTTCAAGATAAATAAGACCAGGCTGCACATCCAGACGGATTTAGTTCTTCTTCTTGGGAATGCGCTACCTTGGGACATAAGAATGGTTAAGCTCCTTATTTGTTCGAGCATCACGCTAAAACTAGTAGATATTTGTTTTAGCGTGCTGCAAATGTGCGAGCAAATAAACAAAAAACACTGAAATAAAATATATCCACAAATGGACGATTTGGATTCCTGGGAAAAAAGAAATCATCAGTGTAAGAATGGTCAGGACCATTTTTACAATGATGATTTTTTTTTTAATTGTTTAGTGATAAGCTGTTAATTATATCGATATACTGTTTAGTGGGGATTAATTTTGGCGTCAAATGTATTTTTGGAGTGAAATGTGTTTTTGGAGCCAAATGTGTATTTGGAGCAAAAACAATTATTAAGTGTTCAATAAGTATGAGTTACTTGTCAGGCTGCACGGAGAGCTCAAATTCGCAGCGATGGTACATGTTGAAGTTGTAGTGTCCCGGGTAATTCGTGTGCAGCACAAACTTCTTCACTTGATGCGTGCGCGCGTCGAACAGTATATCCTGGGAAATAAATATAACAGGTTCAAATCCAAAAATATTTGTCGTTTATTTTTCACTTAAATTTCAACATTTGATGTAAGTATATTCATTTTTAGGGTTCCGTACCCAAAGGGTAAAACAGGACCCTATTACTAAGACTTCGCCGTCTCACAGTGGTTCGTGTAGAACAAGCTAGCTGGACAATATTATTTGTTTCGATTTTTATTTATAAATGAGGTTATTAAGCAAAGATATAAGGGTCATAATACTATTTGAGGTCCATTGGTCGTTTGAGCAGGTATAGTGAAATAAAAACACAATATTTTTTTAAACAATTTTATAAATAAATTTAACTATAAATGTAACTATAAAATCTAATATCAGATACATAAAATACCTACTTAAAAACTAAATCGATCACTCATCATCACTATCATCAGATGAATCATCCATTGAATAGTCATGATCATGAGTGGCAGAACTATGAAAACTAGAAACTATATTAACATTTTGTTCCTTAAAGCTAGGTTGAACTAATAAATCTAGGACTTCGATAGGGAATGAACCTATTTTCTTCCGGGGAATTTCTCTTAAACCATTTATTACAGGGTCAGATGTTATCAATAACATATTAAGTAAATCTCTATTCGTAGCTATTCTTTGCACAGCTGCTATTTCTTGCACAGCTGCTCCACTTTTCAGCCAATTTTGAAGAATATTTTGAGATGATGACCTTGACGTCTCTCAGGGACTGCTCCGTAACACCATCAAAGTCATGTCTCAAAGATATAAACCGAAAGAGCTCCACGTTTCGCGTTTCCTTCGGGTGTTTTAGCCATTCTTCAAAAAAGTCCATTTTTGAGACGGTGAAAACTGTTTAAAGAAAAAAAAAGAAAAAAATTAGTTGTGCAAATAATTCGCAATATTTTTTTCTACTAATTACTACTAGATACTTGTGAGAATCATATAAAATAGATTTTACAGAGTGGACATGAGTGGACATGTAATATTTTGACTATTGAATTCAAAAATATGGGTGAAAAAGTCCACTTTTATCGAAACATTTAATTTAATAAAATTAAATAATGAAGATCCTGTGATAAAAATTAACTAAAACAAAACTACTTACCCTTATGTACACAATCCATCACAAAAACACTATCACAAATTTCTTTTAGTGACTTAAAATAATGTTAACAATATGGTGTAAAAATGCAAATGAATGCACTTTGAATTATCAACACTTTATATACTTACCTTAATGACGGGCCTAATGAGGGTAATTACGAAAATTAATAGATGTATTCCTTAATGTATAGGGCTAATGAGTTCATCTTAATAATTAACTATTAGGAATTGAAGAGTTGTTTTTGTCCAGCTAGTTTGTTCTACGCGAATCACAGTGCGTCTGTCTGTCCGTCTGTCACCAGGCTGTATGTCATGACCGTGATAGTTAGACAGGTGAAATTTTCACAGATAATGTATTTCTGTTGGCGCTATAACAACAAATACTTAAAAAAATATTAAAGGGGGGCTCCCATAATACAAACGTGATTTTTTTGCTAGATAATGGTACGGAACCCTTCGTGCGCGAGTCCGACTCGCACTTGGCCGGATTTTTTTATCATAAGGTATATGTTTTATCAGTGGTTATACTGGTGTCAGAGTTGTTTAAAACACCCAGAAGGCTCATGGGTTTACGACTACAACCGAGACCGCCTTGATGACTTGCCTTTCACACGGGGTCACCCAGAATTTAAACCACTTTGATGGTGGCCCATCTATATACAGACCGAACGCGTCGGTACTTTGGCCTGGCCAGTCACTGACGCACCGGTTAGTACAATATTTTTTTCGTTTAATATCTCTCAGCACCAAAACAGACTAGTTAAAAAATAGAGAGATTAGGTTTAAAAAAATCAAAATCTTCAAAAATTGCATTACTTAATAGTTGAACACTTCCTAATCCAGTTTCAGGAACATCACGCTCAATAGTGATTGGTAAGAAATAAATGTAAATATCTTTATAAAAATTAGCAAATAAATCGATTTTTAAATACTTTTGGTTCTTTATTTTTATTCAACAGATGAATTATTTAAATATAAATTTTATAATTTGACATGTTTGTAATCTGTTTTTTTAAACAAGTTATTTATCTAATACTCTTTTAATGTTTTCACTTTATTATTTTGTATCGTCTTTTTGTGTTTGACATTTTATTTGTTTTAAATTATTTATATTATAGTTGACATCGTATAAAATTTTTGCACGACATATCTATGTCAAATATAGCTGGATAAGTTTATAATGTACCGAACAACCCTGTACCTATATTTTAGCAAATAAATATTTCATTCATTTGTTAATATTTCATTCATTAATTTTTGTTAAGTGATAAAGAAGAAATAAACTCACGAGTCCTAAAGTGAAGTAGTTGAAGAAGTAGTCGGAGGCGGGGGGCGGGCGGCGGCGCGCCGTGGGGCGGTGGATGCGCATCTTGTCGTCCGCCTTGTAGTAGGTCCGCGCCGGCGCGCCCAGCGCCCCGCACACGCGCTGCGCCGAGCAGCCGAAGCGCACCACGCGCGAGATCGAACGCCCCGCGCCCGCTTCTCCGCCGCGACCGGGACCTGACAACATAACAGCTGTAAGAAGTCAAAAGACAAAAGCCTCTCAAGCATCTTGGAGGAATATATAAAAATACAAAATAATATATTATCGGTTAAATTAAAGTGTAGTAAGCATATAAAAATAACGTAAAACAATTTTTGCAGGGAGGCCTGGTGTTCTAAGATACAGGGGCTCTATCGGCTAAGTCACTGAACATCGATTTCTTAAATGACGTTCAAGTAAATAAAGGTTAAAAATGACTTAACCAATCGTTAAATCGGCTTTAATGTTGAAAATCGATTCCGGACTATTTATGACGTCACATGTGCTCATGGAAGCCAATTTAACGATTGATTAAGTAATTTTTAACCTTTATTTATTTGTTCGGCAACTTAGCCGGTAGAGCCCCAGGCCTAGGCTTAGTTTAGACACCAGATCTCCCAAGAATTGCATTTTGTCTTGAATAGTCTGTAGCTTGTAATGTTTCTTTCTTAAGTAAAAATGTAATTTGTGGAGATGAAATAAATATATTTATTATTATTATTATTTATGCCATAATCGCCACGCTTGGGAGACGGGTTAACGATCGCAGTAAGATGGTCATAGTACTCAAAAATAAGCTGCAGCCGGTCGACTTCTACGCCTCCCACGGGTTGAGATGGGGTGATAATATTCGGATAGTCCACGCCATCACCACACAACCAAAACTTACTTATTCCTTACTTTTGGAACGACGTATTTAATAGAATAGAATACATTTATTTGCCAGAAACACGGTACAAAGTTGTTATGAATACATCGATCAGCATGTTTCACCGACACAGCGGCATGCAAAAGGTTACATAAAAATTACATAATATTAATAAATTAGTAAAATTTGATTTTATTTGATCAATTGAATTATATAAATTAAACTAAGTCAACTCTTAATTAAATACATTACATACAATACAATACAATACACACAATTATTTCTAAACACTCAACTCACTCAACTTCGATATTTCAGTCTTGATACAAAAAACTTACAGGGATTTTTGGTAAAAAATTCATTAAGTGAATAAAAACATTCCTGCAACAACCACTTACGCAATTCGATACAAAACTTTTTACTCGGTAGGTCAGTAATCGATTTAGGCAACGCATTATATATCAACGGAGCCATGTAAACGCAACTCCGTCGAAAAAGTTCTAACTTTGGAGCAGGGATTTCTAGGGCCAAATGTGTGACTTTTCTTTTATTTTGATTGTAAATGTTAATAAATGGTAAATATCGTCACGTAGGGAAAAGGTTGTTTGTTTTTAAATAAACAAAAAATGTCATGTCATTGCGCATTCCATATTTTAATACTTAAAAAAGTATTCACATTTGCGTTGGATTGCAGGTGCTCAAGTACAGACGCCAGCACATCAAGCTACCCCAATCTGTCAAAGTTCCCAATTGAAAGTAAACCTTATGCTTATGTGATAAAGTTGATAAAACTATAAAAGAAATTTGACAGATTGGGGTAGCTCTCAGAGCTTTAGACATCTGTGGGGTAGCTGGTTGTGCTGGCGACTGTACCAGTTTTTTTTTATTTATTTAACATAGTTTTAAATAAATAAATAAAAACTGGTACAGTCGGAACCTCCTTGTGTACTTTTTTTATTTTTTTTGCGAAACATTACAGTATAGTCCCGCAAACTTATCTGGCCCGCTGGCAGCGTCGCTGTTATCGCATTTAGTGTTGCTAGTAACTTTTTTTTGCAATAAAGTGGGTAAAAATAATATGCACATTGTAACGTAAATATTACTTCACTTAAAAGCAAACAAATACTGTCATTACAAATCTTTATATTTTTATACAATAATTATGATCATTTACATAAAATGTATGCTGAGTGTCCTCTAACGGGGATACTCCAGGTATTATTATGTCACCAGAATTGTTTAATGCAGAAGTCATTTCATCATTATCATAATCACTGCTTTCACTTTCACTATCACTACCTAATTGATTGATGAAAGGCTCGTCTAAGTATCCATCCCTTTTCGATACTCATTTTCAATATTTTTTACATGATTGCAATGCTTTTGCCATTCATTGACTGTTATTTTATCAAAAGCTCTGCAATCAATGTAGGCATTTCAGAATTCGATCTACCAATATTCTGATCTGCTATAAATTTTTGCATTTGCTTGCTCTTTTTCTTTCACAAGTTTTCTTACAAATCACTCTCAGACACCTACAATGGAAATAGCGAAAATTAAATAAATAATGTATATTTTAAAATATATATTTAAATTTAAAGTGCCAGGGGGAGTTTCATATTTTTTCAGAAGCTGACAACACTAACCTGTAGGAGCAGCTACGCGTTCATACAACTTATTGAAGGGTATAATTGGTGCCTGAAGGTGTTTTTCTTCATTCATATAATTCAATACTTGTAATATAACGTTCCTCGCATCACATTTTAAAGCTTTCGGCATTTTTCACAATTAAAAACCACAAAAAGAAAAATAAATACGCGGAACAAACTAATCAATGGCAGGAATGTCAGGGAATAACAGCCGATTGACATTTCAAACTGGCGTCGTTAGTTCTACTTTTGACCACCGGGCCAGATAAGTTTGTGGCACTATACCTAACAGAAATATTACATTCAACTTCATTCATATACCGATCTTGAAATTCAAATTTACTGTATCCTCTAGTGGATAAATACGACTTTCGCACTCAGATATCAAAAAAAAAATTTAATTTTAATAGTAATTTAAGTAATATTGTTGTTACCTTCAGTGAACATATGCAACCGCAGTCCTACGGTGGCAGTGGCTGTGCGCAAAACGTCACAGCGCCGCAAGTGGAGCTGGTGGCGGTAACACGATAGCGGCAGCTCGGGCAACGGCGCCCCGCACACTCCGCCACTGGTTGTACTACTAGTCTGCAACATACATACACATAGTACTGACGCCAGCACATCAAACTACCCCAATATGTCAAATATCCCCAATTTAAATAAAATAAAAAAGGTTTATATTCACACAGACTTTAATAAAGCGCTTGTAAATAGTCAGAACATGTTTGTAGTAATATATTTAAGTATACATAATTATTTCTAGGTACATATAGATATTTAGGTAGTTGTTGTGAACTACAATTTGACAATGAGTCTATAAGCTAGTTAAATAACTAAGTCATTACTATTATAAATTAAATTTTATTTATAAATGTTTTCATACAATC
Source organism: Pseudoips prasinana (assembly GCA_951640165.1). Classification (NCBI taxonomy): domain Eukaryota; kingdom Metazoa; phylum Arthropoda; class Insecta; order Lepidoptera; family Nolidae; genus Pseudoips; species Pseudoips prasinana. The sequence continues at coordinate 18,022,781 of OX621254.1, forward strand.
CATGTACAGACGCCAGACATCAAGGATTACACACAGATTGGGGTAATCTGTCAAATTTCCCCAATTGAAATAAAATAAAAAGGTTTTATCTACGTAGACTTTAAAAAAGCGCTTGTAAATAGTCAAAAAATGTTTGTAGTAATATAATTAAGTATACATAATTATTCTAGTTACATACAGCCATTTAGGTACACGGATAGTTAAAATATTTACAAAATGTATTTTATTATAGTAATAATATTTAGCTACCTTGTATTAAGTTGTCAAGGAGATTATGTTTAGGTTTAATTATCGAAATGTATAGTTTAAGCTATGTTTTACTACATTTTGCCTGAATGGTTCTGTCTATATTAAGGTACGAATTCAATATTATTATTATGTCGGACCTTGTTTTTCTAACGACGGTGTAAGTGAACCTTATGCTTTTGTGATACAGTTGAAAATCTATAAAAACATTTGACAGATTGGGGTAACTGGATGTGCTGGCGTCTGTACAATTTACAACACATCTTGGATAATTCATGATTTTGAACTGTTTTTAGCGAGGTAACTGTGGTGGGGAGTTCATATTGTTGACGGGCCGGTTGCCGTGGTTTGTAGATACTTGCTTGTCACGCTGCAGGTCGTGGGTTCGATTCCCACCCAGGACAGATATAATAATATGTAGTATTTAGTTATCTGGTTTCTATAGTACAAGCTCTGCTTAGTTTGGGATCAGATGGCCGTTTGTAAATAATGTCCCAGGATATTATTAATATAGCTTATATATCCGAATAGCACATGCTACGATTTGTAAAGTTTGACGCGGGTGAAACCGCGGGGCACAGCTAGTTATTATTATAATGTTGACTTTTAACATACCTATAAACTTACACTACTGAGCGTAAACACATATTTACTCAAATAAATGTTTATTTCTTTATTTATCACCACTAAATATCTGTATTTAACAATTCTGTTATATGCTACAATTGGCTCTTAGCATATCTTGGCACGGAGACACATTTTATCAAAGCTTTCCTTATCGAAAGTAAAACGGTTACATTTCTTGTGAAACGTGCCAAAATGTCTCGTATGAAATGAAGATTGGAATTGCCTGCCAGCGGAGTGACCGAATTGATATAAGAGCAGTAAAATTCTTCATAATACTTAATAATAATAAATAAAAAAGATTTTTATTCACGTAGACTTTTAAAAAGCGCTTGTAAATAGTCAGAACATGTTTGTAGTAATATAGTTAAGTATACATAATAATTTTAAGGTACATATAGATATTTAAGCACAGACGCCAGCACATCCAGCTACCCCAATCTGTCAAATATTCTTTTATAGATTTTCAACTTTATCACATAAGCATAAGGTTCACTTTCAATTGGGGAAATTTGACAGATTAGGGTAGATTGATGTGCTGGCGTCTGTACACGGATTGTATGAAAACATTTAGATATAACATTTAATTTATGATTTTATGATTTCGTTATTTAGCTAGCTTATATTACGCTATTGTCAAACTTATATACAGGGGTTCTACCGGCTAAGTCGCCGAACATCGTTTTCGTGAATGGCGTTCAAATAAATAAAGGTTAATAATGACTTAATCAATCGTTAAATCGGCTTCAACGTTGATAATCGATTCCGGACCATTTATGACGTCACATGTGGACATGGAAGCCGATTTAACGATTGATTAAGTCATTTTTAACCTTTATTTATTTGAACACCATTCACGATAACTATGTTCGGCGACTTAGCCGGTAGAGTCCCAGGTTCATATATCGATAATTAAAGTTTAAGATATTATTTACTACGTATTGTCGAATCAGACAATACGTAGTAAATAATATCTTAAACTTTAATTATCGATATATGAACCTGGGGCTCTACTTCTCTTCTGTCTTTATTAAAGTAGGAATTCCATATTATTATTATGGCGGACCTTGATACCAAACTAAGCAGAGCTTGTACTATGGAAACTAGTTAACTGATATACTACGTAAGTATACTACTTTTCAAATAACTATGGATACTAGACAAATATTGATCTTTTGCGGGGATCGAACCGGCAACCTTTAAATCATAAAGCAGATTCACTACAAACCGAGTTCTGGCGTTCGTGACAGCAGGGAGGTAATTTAGTGCGTCCAATGTACTTAGAAAGAAGGAGACAAACATATTATTACGAGTTATCCTAACAATCGTAAGGCGAGAGGTACGGCAAAAACACGTAAACGAGGTATTTTTGGACACGTTTTCTGGCGAAAATGTAGCATGTGGAGCTTTGATATTTTTATATCCTTTAACACATATGTTTAAATTGTGGCTGTAAGTTCCAACTTTTTACTGTTTATTTTATTTATCTATTTTATTTTATTTTTTAGTTTAGAAAACTTACAGCTAATTATACACTAACAAGGTACTTAGTATGTTTAAGTTAAGGCCAATTACAAGTTTTCACTTATACTATTTAAACAATTATTAAAGCCAATACAGGCACACAATAAAATGGTGATGATTAACCATTAAATAAAAAAAATAAAAATAAAAAATTTTTGTTTGTTATATTTTCTATTTAAATAGGAATAGAACACGCACCTGATGTTGAGATCCATAGTAGATGGTGGTCCGCGATACGACCGGCGAACCACCATTAGGGAACTGTAGCGAGCCCAGGCCGTGAGCATAGCCAGGCTGAAACATAAAGTATTGCAATTATAACATTGGAAAATATAAAAGATAGCACAAATATATGTATATAATAAAATAATAATCAAATATAAAAACCAGCCAAGTGCGAGTCGGATTCGCGCACGTACGGTTCCGTACCATTATCTATAAATACGAACAATAAATTCACGTTTCTGTATGGGAGCACCTGTCTAACTATCACGGTTCATGATATATAGCCTAGTGACAGACGTACAGATAGACACACAGACAGCGAAGTCTTAGTCATAGGGTCCCGTTTTACCCTTTGGGTACGGAACCTTGAAATATTGCTTCAAATTATTTTTTGCTACGGAAGGGCTCCATAATGATTGTACTTAAAATGTAATTTAAATTTCAGTATCAAAATCGATAATCTACGACATAAAAATAAGTCGGGTTTTCCTTCCTGACGCTATAACTCCAGAACGCACGAACCGATTTCCACGGTTTTGCATTCGTTGGAAAGGTCTCGGGCTCCGTGAGGTTTATAGCAAAGAAAATTTATAAAATTTAACGCGAGTAACACCGCGGGGCACAGCTAGTCTTCTAATATATAAAAATAAGTCGGGTTTTCCTTCCTGACGCTATAACTCCAGAACGCACGAACCGATTTCCACGGTTTTGCATTCGTTGGAAAGGTCTCGGGCTCCGTGAGGTTTATAGCAAAGAAAATTTATAAAATTTAACGCGAGTAACACCGTGGGGCACAGCTAGTCTTCTAATATATAAAAATAAGTCGGGTTTTCCTTCCTGACGCTATAACTCCAGAACGCACGAACCGATTTCCACGGTTTTGCTTTCGTTGGAAAGGTCTTGGGCTCCGTGAGGTTTATAGCAAAGAAAATTTATAAAATTTAACGCGGGTAACACCGCGGGGGACAGCTAGTTTCATATAAATCGAATTAATATAATAAAAAAAAAAAAAAATTGTTTATTTTCACACAAAACAAATAATTTAAAAAGTTGTAGTTCCTGATTCCCAAACTAAGTAAACTTGTATCTTGGGAATCAGGGCACTCTCCTTAACGTACTTAATTAATTAATTAAAATAGGTAAAACTTAATACATACAAAATAAAAGAATTTACAAAAATATTAAAAAGAGAAAAAATATTACAAAAAATTACAATATATGAAAAAAAAAAACCTTAAAATAGCAGTAAAATGACGATACCATTTCTAACGAGTTTATGTGTGAGTAAGTGAGTGTGTGTGCGGTGCGCGCGTGTGTAATGTAAGTGTAAGTGTGCGCGCGCGTGTCAGTAGGTAATACAACTGAAATTAAGTCAGCAGTTGCTCTGATTCATTATAGCTGCAGTTCATAAGCCAGTTTCTGACAGCTTTTTTGCATTTAAATTGATTTAGGTCATCAAGTTTTATTTTTTGGTGCATATAGTTGTATAATTTTATACTAACCGCATCAAATTGCCGTTTACTAAAAGTTGTATTACATTTCAGCCCGCGAAATATGTTTCTTGAGCTACGTTTGCCGATAAGACGGTTTAAAGTGGGAAGTTGGGAATGATGCAGGCGTAAGACCGATCGGAGAATATAAAGTTTCCTAACCCCTAAGACCTTACATTCGGAGTAAAGCGTATGAGTTGCGTATCTGCGTGGTTTGCCAGTCATAACCTTCAAAACCGCTCTTTGAGCCCTTTCCAGCTTTATAAGTAAGGTTTTACCACATCTGCCCCAGGCACAAATACAGTAGGTAATTAAGGATTGGCACAAAGAGAAATAGACTATTCTTAAAGTGTTTATGTCTCCGCATTTATTTAATTTCTTAAAGATGAAAATGAGTTTCCGAATACGCGATGTCAGAGTATTTATATGTGGAACCCAAGACAGTACCTCATCTATGTGTATTCCCAGGTATTTGACATTCTGGACTCTTTTCATAGCTAAACAATTGCAGATTTGTGGCGGCGTACACGAATGAGCTCGTAATACAAAATTTTCATGATATGGAAGAGATCTATTTTTTAAAGAGAATTGAACAAACTGGGACTTGGCTACATTGAGTGTAAGCTTATTATTGGTTAGCCATGACATAACAAGTCTGAGAGCATTTTCTGCATTTGACTGCAACTCCGTAAAATTGTTTCCACTTATTATGAGCGCGGTGTCATCGGCATATGTATAAATGTTGCAATTTGGAATATTTAATTTACAGAGCTCATTAATATAAATTAAGAATAGGGTTGGGCCCAGGATTGATCCTTGGGGCACTCCATAATTTAATTCTATGTAATCACTCGTATGACATCCTATTTTAATACTTTGAGTCCTGTTTTTTAAATAGTCCTTATATATTTTGAGTTGATCACCACGAACTCCAATTTGTTCAAGCTTGTTCACAAGGATGGGAATAGAAACAGTGTCAAAGGCCTTCGAAAGATCCAGAAAAATACCTAGACATTTACGTTTTGCATCTAAGTGGTTAGTTATTTTGGAAGTAAGGGCAAGCACTGCATCTTCTGTGGAAATACCTTTTCTAAAACCAAACTGATTGTCACTAAAAATATTAAACTTATCTAAAAACGATATTAGCCTTTTGTTGAGAATATTTTCTAAAATTTTTGACAGTGATGGCAGTACTGAAATTGGTCTATAATTATTGACACTGCTTCGGTCACCTCCCTTGTGAACAGGATGAACAATGGCTTTTTTAAAACATTTAGGAAACTCACCCCTTGTTAGTGCTAAATTACATAAATATGTAATTATAGGAACTAATTTAATACAACATGTTTTTAGAATTTTGGAAGGAATGTTATCACAACCAGCAGCACTATTACTTCTTAAGTTCATAAGTAACGATTGTATTTCAGATTCATCTGTATTTAAGAGTACCAGAGAATTACAGATGCTAAGTTGGTTACGAGATGAGACCAAGTTTTTAGGCTGTTGATCAGAAAGTTTGGAAGCCAAATTTTTACCAACATTAGAAAAGTGCTGATTGATACCATTTAAAAGTATATGTACATATATATGTACCCTGCGCGCGTTTCTACGGCAATATATGAAATTCATTGGAATGATAGTGGCGCCATCTGTCGAATATTGGTCGTACCAACTCAGAAACCTTCGTGGGCTCATGCACAACACTTTGCTGAAGATCATCACATCATCAAATGCATAGTTTACGATTCTATAAAGGACATACAGAGAGACATTCATTTTTATATCAGAAGATATGATGCGAAGTATTACGGTGTGCCTCAGTTGACGCCAAGTCGGTGTATATATATATTTTTTAAATCGGATACTCTATACGTAAATACTTTACTTTATCGTATGGGCAGTGGTTATCCTAGTGTCAGAGTTGTTCAAGCCGCCCAGTAGGCCTCTGACGTGGCTTCACGACTGCAACCGGGACCGACAGCTAAACGTGTCCTCCTAAGCACGGAGACGCTCAGATATTAAACCACTTTGACGGTCACCCATCTAATGACTGACCGCGTGCCCTGCGCTCGACTATCACTTACGGGCCAGTGAGAGCAACTAGCTGTGACCGCAAAACCAGTCTATAGATATCCTATATAGACAAGAGCTAAACACTGACACTCGCAATAAGATCTATTTAGATAATAGAAATTAATAACGGAAAAACGGGCGTATCCCGGGGTCACTGCAGATGAAGACAATAAGGGGGTAAAATTTTGCTTCAGTTTCTTTTAACCCCTAAATTTTATTCACTCCGTTTCCCGTAGGCTTACCTCAAATTTACTATCAACAGGGAAATAAAACGATAGTCCCCTGAAGTTCAGCGCGAACAGATGTCGCTGCGAGTCGTAGAGGCCGGGGTGCGTCGCGCCGAAACAGTGCTCTACCTGCTCGATAGATGGCGTGATCTCCGGCGAGTTGAAACACATGCCACTATGAAATTATAAATAAAAAATATTTAAAATTGCTATACAAGTTAATACAAATCAGCTTGCCGGTGCCCTTCAAATTAAATTTTTCTCTCAAATCTCAGGTTTTTATTCACGTAGGTAGACTTTAAAAAAGCGCTTGTAAATATTCAGAACATGTTTGTAGTAATATATAATTATAAACCTATTCTAGAACACCAGGGGCTCTACCGGCTAAGTCGCCGAACATCGTTTTCGTGAACGGCGTTCAAATAAATAAAGGCTAAAAATGACTTAATCAATCGTTAAATCGGCTTCCGTGACCACATGTGACGTCATAAATGTTCCGGAATCGATTGTCAGTTGAAGCCGATTGATTAAGTCATTTTTATACTTTATTTATTTGAACACCATTTAAGAAATCGATGTTCGGCGACTTAGCCGGTAGAGCTCCTGTAGGTACCCTAACAGAAGTATGTCACTTTCGAAGAAGAAAAGATAAAATTGCTATACGAATTATTACGAATCATCTTGCCGATGTCCTTAAAGTTATAATAAAATTTTCTCACAATAATAGAATTTTGGGTAATATAAACCAATTTTAGAAGACCTGTAGGTATCCTAACAAAAGTTTGTCCCTTCCGAATAATAAAACATATCTGAATAGGTTCTTAAACATTTACTTATCCAACAGTTTTGAAGAAAGATACAACATACAGTCCAATTGATCTTCTTCCAAAAGTAAAATGTCACAACTATATACCTATGCCATGTCCTTGAACTAGTCAGAAAGAAATGAAATTACATTAAAATTATATAAATCTTGGGTCAAAGTGAACAATTTAAAACATTACAAATCTTAACACACCCTCATTTAGAATCCCATCGTTTTACGGCTGCTGAAGGCCCCCAGTGCTGTGGCCCGAATCCCATAAGGATGCCCACATTTATTAGTCTGCTCGTTGTCTTCAATTCGATTACTTTAAGAAGAACTAAATTTTAAAATATTGCTCTATAACTTGTTATTTATTTAAGGATTAAACAAAATATATGCGATAAGACAGACCGCACAGACGGATTAATTAATATTTTTTTTGTTACTTTTATACTATATTCTACAATGTTTATGGAATGCATTGTGAGCTTGACAAGTACAAGTGTATGTGCTGAATAAAGTTCATTATTTTAAAAAGTTCCATATATCATTTAACCATTAACTAACTACAAAGGTTAAGAGCGCGCCAATGAGCTGGTGCCATTAACGAATATAAAGCAGAGCTCATTAGCTTGCAAAAGGGCTGTCATTAAATTGACCTTCAGCTCGGCTAGCGACAATATTTGTCACAGTACACACTTACTGAACAGATAGTTAAGTTGTCTACAATAACAAACTTCAAAAATGCGGAAGTTGTCTTTTAAAAAAAGAAAACAGAAAATTCGGAACAACTTCAATTATTGCTCATTCGCCAATTATTTGTGTTGAACAATGTTCTTTTTAGCAGACTTAAGAATAAGGAGGTTTTCATTTCCACTGAACATTTTTATTTTGTATGTATGTTACGCGATTTCTCCATTGTTTGTTTGCCGATTCCGACAATTCCTTTTTATAAATTGTTTGTTCGTATCGGTTGTTAATGTTTTATAAGGCGGTGACGACATCGATCGTTACTCTACCAACACCAACTTGAAAATATTATCGACCTATTTATTTATTTTGACGGTAATCTTGAACTAATACCGATTAATACAACCAATAAGGACCACCAACATATAACAATCACTAGGTTTCAGGATTAGAAAGTTTTCATTAGTAACAAAGAAACAAGGAAATCGCAATAATCCAAAAGCGATTTTTCAATCTATAAGCAGCCTGTAACTTTTTATATACAACAGATAGGCTAACGAGGAAACGGGTCTACTCATGGTCAGTGATCACCGCCGCCCATAAAACATCGCAACACCACAGGGGCCGCAATTGTGCGTTGCCGGCCTTAAGTAAGTTACTGTGTTGCTAAATATACTGTGGCCTCGCTAGGTCGTACACTCTCAGATAGTATTAGATAAGGAGAGCATAGTTATGTTACTACGGCGTATAACATAATAATACAATTAATAACATATTAGTTTCCGATAAAATTAATTTGCAGCTAATAGACTGGGCGGCGCGGCACCGCAAATTATTTTAGACTTTTCAGTTGGTTTTCAAGCCGGTGCTTTTTATTTTATCTTTTTTTACCGACTTTAAACGAAGGAATTTATCAAGGCGACTGTTTTTCTTTCTTCAATCGAATTTGATAATTATTTTTTTAATTATCAGTCGGAAAAGCTTTCTGAATGTTCCTATGTCAATTTTGTACCGATTGGTTGTAGTCTTTTATGTTTAATAAATAATAATTAACAATTAACAGACTACGAAAGGAGGTTATCAATTCGTTTATACATAATACATATGTATGTTAGGCGATTTCTCCGTTATTTGTGACCCGATTTTATTTTTATTTTTTTTACTGATAGGGAATGCTTGATAGGGAATCGATCAAGAAGAAAAGTAGAAAGTCTTAAGTTTTTTAAACAGTAATTATTAGCGACTACATATTAAGTCTTAGTCGAAAGCGTAGGGTACTATTTTACCTACCATCATACAAAATTTAAGTTTCAAACTCTTGTAGGTAGGTGCTGGTAACATTTTTCAGACTACCCCCTTTTATGCTGGCCTTGAATTCTGTGTTTTATTATCAAATTAGTTTTTATATCCTTGTGTCAGGCAACTTACATGTTTTTAAAGTACTTTCTAAGTGGAGATTGAAATAATTTCGAAATTAATTTAAATTAATTAATAATGATAAATAAGAGGCCAAGAAGACAGACCCCCAACAAGATGGACCGATGATCTTGTGAGTGTCGCTGGAAGCCACTGGATGAGGGTACCGCAAGACCGGCAAATGTGTAGATCTTTGCGGTAAGTGTGTTTTCGTTCATAGAGATACTTATTAGTAACATGATTTGTCTAAATAAAGCAACATTTGGTACTAAGTTTTGTGGCTACACCAATTGAGATGCAAGCCGCGTACTAACGAAACAATAGCAGCGCTGTACACGTATCAGTCTAGACGCTCTATTAGTTATAGTGCGAGTTTATGAATTATTAAGGATCTAGGTTGCTATGCGACTCATTTTAATATTCAAGGAATAATGACTATTAAATTAAAATAACCATTCAGACAATATGTAGTAAAAATATAGCTAAAACTATAAATTTTGATAATTAAACTTTAATATATGTATTATTTAGCTAGCTTGTATTAACAAGCTAGATAAAATTAAATATCATTGCTATTATAAAATATTTTTTTTATAAATGTTTTCATATAATCTGTGTACCTAAATATCTATGTAACCAGAAATAATAATGTATACCACTATATTACTACAAACATGTTCTGACTATTTACAAGCGCTTTTTTAAAGTCTACGTGAATAAAAACCTTTTTATTTTATTTTAATGTTAGGATGCCAATCTTACTTCCTACTAATATTATAAATTCGAGAGTTAGTGAGAATTAATGTATGGATGTTTGTTCCTCTTTCACGCAAAAACTACGGAATAGATTTTGATGAAAATTTATTGTAATGCATCAAACTGAACTAATTAAACAAAACCAGTTTGGGAAATACTTAAAGTGGTTTTTGGTGCGCTATACAACAACACTCATCAGTTGACCGATATGAATATAATAATATATTAATATCGGTCAACTGATGAGTGACCAATTATAATAATATCTCGGGACAATGTCACACAGATCATCCTAGCCCCAAACTAAGCAAAGCTTGTACTATGGGTACCAGGCGACGATATACATACTTATATAGATAGATAAATACTTCAATACATAGAAAACATCCATGACTCAGACACAAATATTCGTGCTCATCACACAAATATTTGCACTTACCGGGATTCGAACCCAGAACCACCAGCTTCGTAGGCAGGAGCATTACCAACTAGGCTACGGTGACCGTCGGATATTCTGGGCCTCTACCGGCTAGTTGCCTAACATCGATTTCTTAACTGGCGATCAAATAAATAAAGGTTAAAATGACTTAATCAATTGTTAAATCGGCTTCCATGAGCACATGTGATGTCATAAATGGTCCGCAATCGATTGTCAACGTTGAAGCCGATTTAACGATTCATTAAGTCATTTTTAACCTTTATTTATAGGGACGCCATTTAAGAAATCGATGTTCGGCGACTTAGCCGGTAGAGCCCCTGGTATGGAGAATGAATATATTAACGTATTCTACAAGTTGATAATACCATAAAACTGAACATCATGTAGCAATACATGATGTTCAGTGTAGTAGCGGCTATAGCAAACCCCTCCAAATGGCAACGTTATAGAAAGCTTTTTTATGTCCAGCAATGAACGATATCAGGCTAATGATGTAATAAAATTGATACGAGATTTATACTTTTTTGGGACACAAACGTTTAACCTCCTAAACATAACAGCAACAAATTTGTGTCGGCGCCTTAAAAGATAAAGTCTGCTCCAGATTAACTCAAATATTTGGACAAGTTTTATGAAAGAAACGCCCAGAGGGGAAAGGAATCCCGTACTACTAATTGCCATTTTTCTTAGGCCATTTAAAGGTACTTCGGAACTAGTTCCGCCCTCTTACCCACTGCAACTCCTGTAAGCCAGGATCAACAGTGGCACTCAATGACACTGAGCGGTGAGGCGCAGGCATGTCCCGGGGAATCGCTTTAACTGTCTTAGATCCCGCAACAAATTGAATCAGAAAGAAACAAAGAGGAGTTCAATTTAAAGGTACTAAGTTTTTTTTTGTTTTATTATAATAATATCCTGGGACAATATTTATACACGGCCATCTGATCCCAAACAAAGCAGAGCTTGTACTATGGAAACCAGATAGCTGATATACTACATATACTACTTTTTTAAATACGTACTTATTAGATAATTACTCCCACATTCAGGACAAACAGACATGTTCGTGCACACAAATATCTGTCCTTGGTAGGAATCGAACCCACGATCTCCGGCGTGAAAAGCAACCATTTGCCAACCGCCCGCCAACAAGCCCGTCATAAAACTAAGTGAACAAATATTTATAAAACTCACCTATATCTTAATTTAACTAATTTCATATTGTAGATTTCTATAACCTTGAGCCGCTGCGCCACCGGATCGAATATTAACCGGATGCCGTCTTGTGGCATATTTATTACTAGTTCTACTGATAACGGGTTCTGAAAAAAATAAATAATAATATTAGTGAATCGGTCGTCGATTACTCTACAGAGACTTAAGTTAGAGCTGTCCTAAGTCTAGTCAAAGGAAGATGATTGATGAACTCTCCAGTTTCCACTTTTCCGTTTAGTTTGCTGAACTGCAGTCGCGGAGCAGGTAGAAATTTGTACATTGACCTCTTTACCTACTGAGAGTAGTCACAAACATTTTATATGAAGAATTGCCAAGTTGAAGTGGCAGTGGGCAGGGCACATAGCTCGTTGAGCCGACAGCCGCTGGGGCAGAAAGGTTCTCGAGCGGCGTCCACGAACCGGAAGACGCAGCGTGGGCAGGACCTTACAAGATGGACCGATGATCTTGTGAGGGTCGCTGGAAGTTGATAGCGCAAGACCGGCAATTGTGGAGATCTTTGGGCGAGGCCTTTGTGCAGCGGTGAGCGTCTTTCGGCTGATATGATGGATTTACAGAGAAAAACAGACCTTTCGGTCGCACATAAAGGGCTTGCGATCCCTCAAAACGGCGGTCATTACGCAAGAGCGACAGCTTTCGAAATCTTACGGCTCCACGACCGCACTTTAAGCATTTTATGCTTTCTCTGCATCACCGGACAATTTAAGGGAGCGGGGTACAATGTAATAATAAAATTATACGAGAGAAACAGATATTATGGAAAGTGAAAATGTCACATCAGGCGCCATATTTTCATTTCAACCAACCCCAGATCCCTTATAATAATTTACGAAATTCCGTCTTGTTTGGCCTCGTGTTTCGGGTTTGATCCAGAGGACTAACTACTCAAATGGGTTTTTCTAAAAACAATATCACCACCCCATCTCTTCCCTGGGGGAAGTAGAAGTCAGCACTATATACCAGAGAATGGGTAGCAGCGTTCTTTGAGTACTATGACGTCTATGACCATCATACTGCGATCGCCAACCCGTCTGGAAAGCGTGGCGATTATGGCAAAATCCCCCAAAATGAATCTTTGGGGAGGCTTTTTCCAGCAGTAGACGTCTTTCGGCTGATATGTTGACGTCTGGGGGTTTTTTTGTCCATCAATTGCATGTTGTTAAAACACCTGCGATATATTTTCATACTAGCTGTGCCCCGCGGTTTTGCCCGCGTTAATTTTATAAATTATCACAGCTCGGGTCGGGTCAACATATAGGGTGATAATATGTACCCTATATGTTGACTAATTTGTCTGTATGTATGTCCGGGCTAAACTCAAAACTTTGCATGAATATTACTTAGAGGTCAGTAATATTCATGCAAAGTTTTGAGTTTAGCCCGGACATACATACAGACAAACAGACAAAAATTCTAAAAACTATATTTTTGGCTTCGATATCGACTGTGGTAAGTCCCAAATATCCTTAAAAAAAATATTCAATGAACAGTTTTGATTTTCCTACGATTTTATTATATGTATAGATTCAGTGTGTGGCCGTAGACTTAAAAAAATTGCAATAGTCCTTATTGCAAGATAAGAAATCATAGTTATTTTGTAGGCTATGAAGCGCCTGCGCATAATAGTCACGCACGTACACGTGTAACTGTTGAAAGCATGCCTCACGGTTCGAGCGCGTGCAAGAAACACGCGCAGGTGTAATGACGTAGTCACCTACTTAAATTAAATTAAAATGGGAACTATTAGCAATAAGATATATATTTTTCACACAATTCTGTAGGTAGGTACTTACTTAGTGTATATTTACCATTTTTAACGTAAACTTATTGGTACCTTACAAATTGTTAGCATTATATCACATTCTTTAAAACAACACAAAAATTATAAAACACATATTTTTGGAACGAAGTTCCTTATCGCGCGTTGTGAAAGGGGGCTAGACGGAAAAAATTCTTACGAAAAGTTGTCACGACACTTTTTGCAGCTGTGCGGCGAGTGCATGTTTCTCTGTCTGTCTCTCTCTCTCTCTCTATCTCTCTCTCATAGAAAGCAAAACAGATATATATTTTCATTACTATTTCGCAGTGAACAGTGTGGTGTCGCGACGATTATTTTTGTTGAGTGTAAGTATACAGTTTTTTTGTACATAATAAATAATAAGAAAACTTCGTTCCATCCGGGTGTCCCTTGACACCTCTCAAGTTTTTTTTTATTTTAATATATCTGAATAGTAAAATATTCATCCAAAGGTTGCGGGTTGGATCCTAGCGCTGTGTTCTCATAGCTAGATGCTCTGCGGTCCGTAAGTGATCGGCGAGGTTAAGCAACTAGGCTCGCGGTCAGTCCATAGATGGGTGACCGCCAAAATCGTTTAATTTCGGAGGGCATTTTAACCCGTCGCTTCCCAGTTGTAGTCATTAGACAATAGTCGTTAAGCCATGTTAGTGGCCTACTGTGCCTCTAGCACGAGTTCCTGCAGTTTACTTACTCGATCACACGTACAGTTTCTTCCCATACTGCGCACCAGCGCCTCTCGCGGAAACTAAAGAACTAAAACTCTGGTGCTCAATGTATGGGGGGAAACTGTACGTGTTATCGAGTAAGTAAACTGCAGGAACTCGTGCTAGAGGCACAGGGCGGCTTGAGCAACTCTGACACTAGGGTTACCACTGCCCATTCGATAAGTAAGCAAGTACTGTGTACTTGTCTAATTGTCTTGTTCTGGGTGTTTTCAGTGCCATCATCATCATAACAGCTATAAGAACTCCAGAGCTGGACAAAAGCCTCCCCCAAGAATCATATGGGAGGGATATGCCAGAATCGTCACGCTTAGCAGAAGGGTTGGCGATCGCAGTAGGATAGAACGCTGCTTTTTTTTATAAAACTTAGTTGGCAAACAAGCATAAGGCCCACCTGATGGTAAGTGGTCACCGTAGCCTATGAACGCTTGCAACACCAGGGGCATCATTAGCGCGTTGCCGACTCTTTAGAAACCTTACAACTCCCTTTTTGAAGGGCCCTACGCTGTAGTCTCTTGGGAAAACCGTAACAGGGAGTTCATTCCACAACCTCAATGTACGTGGGAGGAAGTTTCGCTGAAAGCGAACCGTACGTGATCGAAAAGGTTCGAGGATGTGAGGATGAATACCCTGTCTGTGGCGAGAGGTGCGATGGTAGAAGGTGTTGTCCGTTCTCTGGCATATATTTCAACGGGAAGACTTTTACTCCCCCCAAGGGGTGAGATGGGGTGACGATATTCTTTATGGTGGTCAGCCACACAGCCAGTTTTCTGTGTATTGAAAGTACACACGGCTACACATCAAGCTATACATTTCGAGTATAAGCTGATTTCAAGTTGTATAGGATTTCCATACAATGACAGGTCAACTTATATTGGAAACTAGGTGTGCCCCGCGGTTTTACCCGCGTTTAATTTTATAAATTATCACAGCTCCTCACCCGTAGGTGATAGCGTGATAATATGTAGCCTATATGATGACCCGACCTCTTAGTAATATTCATGCAAAATTTGAAGTAAATCCATACAGTACTTTTTGAGCTTAGCCCGGACATACATACAGACAAACAGACACACAGACAAAAATTCTAAAAACTATATTTTTGGCTTCGATATCGTTTGTAGATCTCGCCCCAAGTATACTTTTAAAAAAATATTCAATGTACAGTTCTGACTTTCTTACGATTTTATTATATGTATAGATTTATAGATGTATAGCTTGATAAGTAGCCGTGTGTATTTTGTACTTAGATCGTTTGTTTCCCAGACCTTCAGACCTTAAAAAGGTAAAGATGTCTTACCTGATCACTATAAAGTACTTGTACTCCTCTTATTGTGCCCACTTGACTCTGTATGATGGCAACTGACTGTGAGAAATGCATCCCTGAAACATAAAACAATTAGTATATTAAGTATTCATCAAATAGTACGCTCTTTGGAGCTTAGAACCACTAATTATACTAACGCAATCTATACGCTGAAGACATACGAGTGAAAATTGCATTTAGGATATTGTTGGAGTCGCCGCCGCGCTACTGGAGCGGTACGGGGATGTTACCAGAGACGAGGGGGGATGATTTTCATGGCATCATCGGGAAGCGATCTGCCTCTTCTTTTAGAAGATTGCGACAATAATATTTTTGGTCAATCCCACAGACCTATCAAATTTTGTTATAGCTATCACGTAATTTGGATATTTGGATTGGTAGATATATTATATTTCATAAATAATGGCTTAAACTTGTTGCTGGGGCAGGAAGGTTTTGAATGACGACCACGGATCGGAAGACGCAGCGTAAGGGGCTTTTACGAAGCGTGCTGAGTTTAGTTGTCTTTTACAAGAAATCTACGCTGAAGAGGTCCTATATTCTATCTAGTCCTCACACGGGTAAAATTGCATATCTAGTGCATGTTCCCCGTTTTTCATTTCCCCGGCCGCGACAGCACCCGTTATATTTTTATTTATTTATTTTTACAGAAGGCTTACAGACTAATAATCAACTAAATATTACAAATATATTGATGAATTGCTAATTACAAGGGTTATTACGCGCAATCTAGTACATAATGCAGGAAAGAGCTTGAAACCCCATTTCACCTAATCCAACCATTGACCTATATGTATTCTATTAGACGCGCAATCCCATATTGAGAATTTGCTCACTGAGTTGCAGCGCGGGCGCTGCAACTCAGTGAGCAATTTTGGCCGCCGCGCCCGCGCCCGGCACCTCGCGCACAGCCGGACTGGGACAGAGTTTTTATTCGAAACAGCGTGTCTAGTTATACATATAAGTCAATGAATCCAACCCATACTTTTCCCTTTCTTTCTGGGTCTATCTGGCTTTTCATCATCATCATATTAGCCGGAAGACTTTCACGACTGGACAAAGGCCCCCCAAAAATCACCACAATAGCCGATCATATGCTGCCCGCATCCAGCGGCTTCCCGCTTCCCTTTATCTGGCTTTTACCCTTTAATAAATCGGGAGGCAAAGTTATTAAGGAGTACCCACAAGTCGCGAAATAAGGGCCTACTTCGCAAAGGAATGACATGCCTTCGCGTTTAACCTAATGGCGATGGTGTAACTGATGGTATAAATCTTAGACGTTAAGAAACTCAAACTGTTAAAAATATAGTTTTCGTTTATTTTCGAATACGCGATCAGTGCGTAATGCGTATTCGAAATAACCAAAACTTTATTTTTAACAGTTGGAGTTTCTTTACGTCTAAGACTTACAATAACTTTGATGAGAAACAAAATATTTCTACATACCTGCCTAACTAGGTATTAGGTAAATATAACATACTAGCTTTCATATTTTAACCGTCCTGCCGATTTATAAAACAAATACATACATACATAGACTCACGCCTGTCTCCCAGAGGAGGAGGCAGAGACAACGGACTTCCATTTGTTACGATCCTTGCACACTTCTTTCGCTTCGTTTACTGACATTATATTCTTTATACATGCTCGCTGGTTTAGGATACTTTAAAACAAATATATTTTAATAAAAAATAATAATAGGTATCTAAAGCTTCAATAGAGCGTAGGTAAGTATTTCGTCAAGTAGGCTTAGTTACCTTACTGTCCATATTTATACTGTGACTGTATGGACAAACCTAGTTGTTTAATCTAGTAGTGTGCAATACCAACTAAGGTAATTTTTATCTTCTTTGTTGTTGTTCAAGCCGTCCAGTAGGTCTCTGATATGGCAATCGACTGTTGTCTAAAGACAACAACCAGAACGTACCCTCCAAAGAACGGAGATGCTCAGAAATCACTTTAACGTTCACCCATCAATAGACTGAACTTGGCCTAGGTGCTTTACCTCGCCGATCACATACGGACCGAATAGAATATTTCATCTTCAAATGGACTAGGCGTCTTTAATTGTGTAAATTTAGTTTAGGCGCAACGCGTGACATACTGAGTAATAATAAGCGACTTGTTAAAACCTGCCGACTAATCACGCGCCCGATGCGCGACACTCCGCGAATTAGTGCGCAGCGGGGTCATTTCAGCCTATACATAATAGTTTTAGTACAAATTCGTAAACGCAAATACAATTGGAACATTCCTCAACAGATGGCGCTATTCATAATATAATGTTAATTGTGTTTTAATTATTTTCATATTTATAGTCATCTTACTTTCATTATTAATAAATTAAATTCAAATATTAATTATGTAACCAATGTATAATAATACTTTGTGTTGAGCAGTATTTTGATGTCAGATTATTTTTATTATGATTATGTTAATTTTTTTTAGTTTTTACTAACTTTTATACTATTATAGTACATATAATAATAATTATTATATTATTATAAATAAAATAAATAATATAAAATAATAATAATTATACTATTATTCTTATATGTACGTAGGTACCCTATTTTTGTGAAATAAATAACTCTGAGAGAGAGAGAGAGAAAAAATATACTTTTAAGTTGGGGGTTACCTACCACCCGAGCGAATGCAGGTATGTCCTTTGGAACATATCGGTCAGATAATAATATATTTTTACCGTAACACAAGTTGAAGTTAAATTTGTCCTCTCCATACGTTTTCCTCGTGCTAAGGTTATCGACCTTCATCTCCATTATTTGGGTTACGTTCATTGTTACACATTTTCCTTATAGAAACAGAATCAGATATTGCATTTATGTACACTTTACACACTTATACACATCATAACATGTGTAAATCTAAAAAATGTGTAAAAGAGGTGTGCAAAAATCGGGACAAATGGAAATCCGTTGTCTCTGTCTACCCCTCTGGGAAACAGGCGTGAGTCTATCTATGTATGTATGTAATATGTATAAAAGTTGATTTTCGTCATGCTTCTCTGTGTATGACCTGTTATTTTCATGTGACCTATATTAATAAATAATAGTTAAAAAAACCTAAAAAACACGGTTGTACAGAAAAACGGAGTAAGAAAATGGAAATAAAAACTAAAATCGTGGGGTTAGACATTTTGCTTAAAGAAACAGAATCAGTAATTAAATTTTTCATTACAGGTATCAAACCTCCATTAAGCACCAGTCTCTTACAAAGTTTTGTCATATACTATAATACTATTATAATTGTAAACCTGTGTGTACTTTGTGAGAGAGAATAAATGATTATTTATTTATTAATTTATGTACAGAAGCCAGCACATCAAGCTACCCCAAGCTGTCTAATTTCCAATCTATAAAAGAATTTTGACAAAATGGGGTAGCTGGAAGTGCTGGCGCATGGCGTCTGTACACTTTACAGACTATTGCACGTCATAATATGTGTGAATGTTGGTTTTCATCAAACTTCTCTATGTACAGGTCTTTTCATGTGAGCTATATTAATAAATAATAGTTTTAAAACCAAAAACCTTTTCTATAAATCACTTTTATAGAAAACCAAAGTAAATAAATGGGAAAGGTTATGTTCTCATCATTTTCATCATACCAGCCAAAAGCCACTGTTCAACAAAAACCCCCAAAGATCTCCACAATTCCCGGTCTTGCGCTACCCACATCCAGCGGATTCCAACGACTCACAAGATCATCGGTCCATCTTGTAGGAAGCCTGCCCAAGCGTCTTCCGGTTCGTGGTCGCCACTGATGTTCTATAACTTACAATTGTCCATGCCTTGATTCAATTGCATAAATAAAAGATACTATTTAGGTTACATGTTGTACATCACGAGCATCATAGGATTCAGTGACGGATGAGTAAAAATTCAGGCTGCCTCGTCACATCACGCATAAAACACGTTCTGATACGTATCATAGGAGATACGGCTACCATATTTCTGCACTCATAGTTATACTTCATTCGATATTTATTTTAATTATTATTATTAAAATAAATTTTCGACGTTTCTGATTTGATCGCGCAGGGATACTCCGAGCATAGCTCTTTGTAAATGATTATAATCATTTACAAAGAGCAATTAAGAGGGCTATGCTCGGAGTATCCCTGCGCGATCAAATCAGAAACGTCGAAATCAGCAGGCGAACCAAAGTAGCCGACATAACCCAAAGAATTGCTTAACTGAAGTAGCAGTGGGCGCATAGCTCATAGAACCAACGGCCGCTGGGGCAGAAAGTTGCGTGGGCAGGCCCCCTACAAGGGGAACCGATGATCTGGCAAGGGTCACGGCAAGCCGATGGATAAGGGCAGCACAAGACCGACCATTGTGGAGATCCCTGAGGTAGACCTTTGTCCAGCAGTGGCCGTCTTTCGGCTGATATGATGATGATGATGATATAGTTGACCTATTGTTACACCTATCTACCCAGTTTCCCCTTTCCTTCGTCTATCCACTCCATACTTGGTAGTTTGGAAGAAACCGCAGTAGCGATAAGACCGTCCTTTGTACAGACGCCTAGACGCCAACACATCAAGCTAACCCAATCTCTCAAATTTCTCCAATTAAAAATGCCTTATGCGTGATAAAGTTGAAAATATATAAAAGAAATTTGACAGATTGGGGTAGCTGGATGTGCTGCAAACTGTACCTAATTTATGTCCGTCAATTTTAGTTTTAAGTCATGGTGAACAATAAAGAATATTTTACTTTACTTTATAGCTAAAAAGATATGAGCGTAGCAATAGTGTCGTCGGATCTAGTACTAGATTAAAGAGATATGACTGTTCGCCTGGAAACTTGGTAGATAACAAGACACGCATTAAAAACAATGATTTCCTCACAAGATAACAAGTAAAAGTTTAACGTACTTTTATCAGAATTATTAATAGCGCGTGTATAATTATTATTTTATTTATTTTATGCAAGAACATTGTGTTTAACAATATTTTTAACCGACTTCAAAAGAAGGAGAATATCTTTTCTTGTCTGTATGTTATTTTTATGTATGTTACGAGATTTCTCAGTACATTCAGCCTATCCAATTCATCATCATCATCATCATGTTTGCCGAATGACGTCTACAGTTAGAAACATCGCTACGCTTGTCAGACGGGTTGACGATCGCAGTATGATAGTCATAGTACACAGAGAGACGCTGACCTCGGGTCGTCTTCCACACGGGATGAAATGGTGTGGCGCATAGCGATGTTCTTGGCCATCAGCCACACAGCATATTATCCTATCCAATTACCTCAACTGTTCTTTCTGACATCCCTTTCGATAAAAAAAAAGAATAATCTAAATCGGGTACATTGTGACCAGAAAGCATTCCCTACCGTTTATAAAAATAATGGTCAAAATCGGGTTCTATGAACCTGAAGCATTCCCTACCGGTTATAAAAGAATTATCAAAATCGGGTTCATTGTGACCCGAAGAATTCCCTACCGTTTAAAAAAAGAATTATCAAAATCGGGTTCATTGTCACCCGAAGCATTCCCTACCGTTTAAAAAAATAATTATCAAGATCGGGTCATTTTGACCCGAAAGCATTCCTTATCGTTTAAAATAAGAATTATCATAATCGGGTTCATTGTGACCCGAAAGCATTCCCTACCGTTTAAAAAAAGAATTATCAAAATCGGGTGATTGTGACCCGAAGCATTCCCTACCGTTTAAAAAAAGAATTATCAAAATCGGGTGATTGTGACCCGAAGCATTTCCTACCGTTTAAAAAAAGAATTATTAAAATCGGGTCTTTGTGACCCGAAGCATTACCTACCGTTTAAAAAAAAACAATTATCAGAATCGGGTCATTGCGTCCCGAAAGCATTCCTTATCGTTTAAAAAAGAATGATCAAAAGTTATTGGATAGGCTTAATGTGTGCGAAATACATTATTCTCTCTGTACACACGGCTACATATCAATCTATACATTTCCAATATAAGCCGACCTCTCATTATATGGAAATCCTATACAACGCGAGATCAGCTTATACTGGAATGTATAGCTTGATATGTACCCGTGTGTACCAGAATCTGCAACATGCATTAATATGTAAACAAAAGAAAAGTGGTGCCATGAATTTGCACGACTTTAGATAAGGTTAGATTAAAAATACAACGATATTGTATTCGAACAGACACTTAATAATATCCTACTACATTATTTACACACGGCCATGATCTAAACTAAGCAGAGCTTGTGCTATGGAAACCAGATAACTGATATATTACATTACCAGCTGTGCCCCGCGGTTTTTTCCGCGTTAAATTTTATAACTTATCATAGCTCCTCCCCCGTAAGTGATAGCGTGATAATATGTAGCCTATATGTTGACCCGACCTCTTAGTAATATTCATGCAAAATTTAAATTAAATATATGCAGTACTTTTTGTGTTTAGTCCGGACATACATACAGACAAACAGATACACAGACAAAAATTCTAAAACCTTTATTTTTGGCTTCGATATCGATTGTAGATCACGCCCCAAGTATGGTTTTAAAAAAATATTCGATGTACAGTTTTGACTTTCATACGATTTTATTATATGTATAGATACTACTATCTATTATTTTGTAAATACATACTTATATATTACGGTTCCATTGGTAGCCTTTGGTCACAGAACCCTAAGCCTTATTCAGCTAACTCAGAACTCGACTGTACCTATTCGTTTAATTTCCATGACGTTTACTGTTAACCTAGGAAGCTTTCACAGCTTCACCGGGCAATGGAGGAGAGCGGGGCCCCAAGACGTCCAGCACATACGATTATCAACTAGAGCACAAGTGACAAAGTTTGAACCTCGACTCAGAGAGATTGCTGACGCGGAGATGCATAAGAGGGTCGACGAAACTGTCGCTCTATATAAATAAGTTGGTTGGTTATCGCTTTATTTCTCTTAAAATTTCTGAAAAACTAATTACATAGACCCACAAAACTGCGTACGCAGTTTAGCTGTGAGATCATTGAGTCTCTCAGTAATAATAACATAATATCAGGTACAGACGCCTGCACATCCAGCTACCCCAATCTGTCAAATTTCTTTTATAGATTTTCAACTTTATCACTTAAGCGTAAGGTTCACTTTCAATTGGGGAAATTTGACAGATTGGGGTAGCTTGATGTGCTGGCGTCTGTACATCTATAACCTAATATTTAATACCTACATTTTACATAGTAGGTATCTAATAAATACTTAACTCTTTAGCTGACGTGCGAATTTTAATTTCTTATCTTCTTGTCTGATGCCATTAGGCAAACTATTCTATAAATAGGGAATGCGTTTTCTTAATGTTCTGTCGTTTATTTTTTATGTTGAATGGTTTTGCGCTTGACCACGATCTCACCTGATGGTAAGTGATGATGTGGTCGAAGATGGACCGCGCGTACCCATAAGATGCCTGTTCACTCTAGCCTTTAATAAATCCATGTTGTATGAGTCTGGAAATACGTCGTTCGGGCGGATGTTCCACTGCTTAGCCGTGCGTATGATAAAGGAGGAATCAAAGCGCTTCGTACGGCAGAATGGGATGTCAACAACGAAGCGGTGAAAACCCTCCCGACGCCTAGTAGTCCGATGAAAAAAAGGGGAAGGAGGGATAAGTTCATGGAGGTTTTGAGCGCATTCTCTTACTATTATATCAAGTGACGACGATATTATACGCATTGCGTTATATTTTCGGGCAGTCTCCAGACGGTCGCGGCGTCGTCGTAAAAACTAAACGCGGCTCTGTTGTTGTTGTGTTCTCGTGGGAATAATAAGTGATGTCACCCTCCAAACTCGCGATAACCACGTAATATAGATAAACATTGTTAACGATAACGATAAGATAATGTAATAATGGCTGCAATTCTATTTATTACGACTAATCTAGTTTTTTTGTTATAAAGTAAGAAAGAATCGAGCAAGTGGGTCCGTTATATCTTCTTTTCTGTCTATTGATCTTTTAATGTCCTCTGGGTGAAATTATATGAGAGACTGTGACTTCATAGAACTGGTATATGTCTTGGCACTTCATAGAACTGGTATATACGTATATAATTTAATAATTTATTCTTTATTGCAGATAGAAATATAAAAAAAATACACCAAAAACCTCGCAGTACTAAATAGCTAACAACATAAGCAACAGTTTCTATTCTACGACTTCGGACATAATACATGAAAAAAATACAAGCTAGCTAAATATCACTACTATTATAAAATAAATTGTATAAATGTTCTAACATTCCATGTACCTAAATATCTGTAATAAGCAACTAGAAATAATAACTGTATTACTACAAACATGTTCTGACTATTTACAAGCGCTTTTTTAAAGTCTACGTGAATAAAAACCTTTTTATTTATTTATTATTATTTTATTTTATGATTTTAAAAGTTTTTGTTGTACTGTCGTGACATTTGTAAATCTATGTTTCATTCATAAACGAAAACTCGCGCGCATGCGCGCGTCTTTGCCATAATCGTAGACTTATAAACATTCAAGCGGGAAATGAAATCAATACTTTTTTTGTACGAAAATAAAATCTAATAAATTACCAAACGTGTAGAACAAAAGTTGTTGCTTATAGTGTTAGCTATCTAGTCTTGCAAGGTTGTTGGTGTTTTACAAGTAACATTGTATAAGTATGTTTATCAGTTCTCTGGTTGTCATAGTACAGACGACAGCACATCAAGCTACCCCAAAGTGTCAAATTTATTTTAAAGATTTTCAACTTTATCACAAAAGCATAGGGTTCACTTTCAATTGGAGTTTGACAGATTGGGGTAGCTTGATGTGCTGGCGTCTGTACATGCTCCGCCTAGTTTGGGATCAAATGGCAGTGTGTTAATTCTATCAAGTTTTTAAGTACTTTCAAATTAGTTCAATTGGTCAACCGGCGCGTATAATTAGCGGACACGTTCTAACATAACGCTATATTGTCACAGTATTTGGAGATTCCAATTAAACTGAGAAAACTAATAATAATATCAATTTAAGTGTTTCAGCATTATCCGTAATTCAAAGCTTAAATGTAAATTCAAAACTGGGTTATCATAAATCCAGAGGTGCTATTCTACATGCAAATTCAGGCGCGATCTAGCGACTGCAATAATCGGACTGGGGCAGTGACCGGCGGCGCTAGACTACGTACAAATCCACGCGCGGTCTAGTGACTGTCAAAAAATCGGACTGAGAGGCACTGAGCGTTCCTAGACCACATGCATATCCGTGCGCGTTCTAAGGACTGTCAATAAAAAACGGACTGAGAGGCACTGAGGGGCGCTAGACTACATACAAATCCGCGTATTATCTAGCGACTGTCACATTTTTCTTTTGATACCAAATTGACAACATTAATTAAAAATGTAAATTATAGAAAAGATGTGTAATAAATTTGAAAGCTAGCTAAATATCACTACTATTATAAAATAAATTTTATAAATGTTTAACAATCCGTGTACCTAAATATCTATAATAAGTTACTAGAAATAATAACTGTATTACTACAAACATGTTCTGACTATTTACAAGCGCTTTTTTAAAGTCTACGTGAATAAAACCTTTTTTATTTTTATTTAAAGAAAATAATAAAAAATGCCATGAATCTTTTATAAGAACATTTTTAGAAAGAAATGCTATAATTTAAAATGTTGTTAAATTAGTGTTAGTCAGAATTGGCGTCATTGTGTTTATCAAAACACACCTATTATTACCGAACTGTTTATGCGAAATTGTAATATTTGTCAAAATAAACATGTTTACATAATTAAACAGCAAGGACGTAATAACAATGGCGAAGTTACGCAGTGGATTTGTTTTGATCGATTCGGCTCGATTATAGGTACTAGTTGTCAGCTCGAAAAAGATTTTAATAAAGCTTTTAATATTTTTATATAAGGTACCTATTTAAAATAATATTTTTTAAATCTTCTTTTTTTTCTGAATGGAAGTTATAGATTAGACTTCATTAGACTATTACTGTACTAAAAAGAAAGAACACCCGCTTCATATAGCAAAGCCAATACCTTCCACTATAGTGAAAAGTATCCTACAAATTATATTTATGCAAAGTTTGTGAGTATGGATAACGCAAAAGCTACTGAAAACTACTGAATTTTGATGAAACTTTGTAGTAATATAGGTTATATATCCTATCCCTATGATTTATAAAGAGTAAAACAGCGGGCACAGCTAGTATATAATAATATATCATGCAACATAATTCACACACGGCTATCTGATCCCAAACTAAGCAGAGCTTGTATGTACTACGGTAACTAGAAAACTGATATAATACATATACCTACTACTTTTCCTCCATAAATAACCCAAACATATCTCCGTATAATTACATCCAGACTCAGGACAAACAGACACAAATATATATCCTGGGTGGGAATCGAACCCACGACCTGCGACCTTAAAGGCGACGCCAACAAGCACGTCAAATATAATGACACTAGCTGTGCCCCGCGGTGTTACCCGCGTTAAATTTTATAAATTTTCTTTGCTATAAACCTCACGGAGCCCGAGACCTTTCCAACGAATCCAAAACCGTGGAAATCGGTTCGTGCGTTCTGGAGCGTCAGGAAGGAAAACCCGACTTATTTTTATATAGTAGATAAGTCCATAATAATAATAATAATAATATATGTACATACGAAATCTGATAACATAAAATTATTTATATTTTTTACAACTGACTACGTTTCTACGAATTACGCATAAACATATGTGTATAACTATCCCGCGCAAACAAAATGCTTACGTTATGTATTTATCGGTACATAATATACATAAAAATACCTAATATTATTATTTTAGCCTAATCATAGATAACGTGGAGCAACATAATATTTATACGAGAAGCAAAAACGGGTACCCCTTTTTACGAGAATTGCGGGGACGGAGGAGTATGAAATTTGGAACAGTTAAAGTTCATATGAAAAAGGAAGAAAGCTAATCTTCTACTATATAAAAATAAGTCGGGTTTTCCTTCCTGACGCTATAACTGCAGAACGCACGAACTGATTTCCACGGTTTTGCATTCGTTGGAAAGGTCTCGGGCTCCGTGAGGTTTATAGCAAAAAACTTTAACGCGGGTAACACCGCGGGGCACAGCTAGTCTACTATATAAAAATAAGTCGGGTTTTCCTTCCTGACGCACGCACGAACCGATTTCCGCGGTTTTGCATTCGTTGGAAAGGTCTCGGGCTCCGTAAGGTTTATAGCGAAGAAAATTTATAAAATTTAACGCGGGTAACACCGCGGGGCACAGCTAGTATTTTTATATAAAAGCCGCTAGAAGTAAATTATTTTAATAAAAATATCACCACACACACTACTGGCCGGCGATGATCTCTTACCATGAAGTGACCCACTGTAAGGGTGTAAGTACTATGTAAAATTAATCAAATGCCAAAAATTTAATATCCATTGATCAACAACTATAAGTCGAATGTCTAAATAGTCGAACGTTCATTCAATTGAATGTAACCAATGGAACATTCTTTTTTATTTTTGAGAAGAAAATCTTTTTTTATTCTTTTTTTTTAAATACGCCAGCTCTATTTAAATAAATCCCAGTATCGCGGACTGAGTACAACTATTTATTGGTCACACAGAATAGTTGACCTGGGCGTAGATTGAATTCGAAATATGAGACTAACTTAGCCACAAAGTTAAACACACACGATGACGAAAGTTGAGAAGAATTGAACTATGTTAGATTTTAACCGGCTAAATCGCCACGGTGGCCACTCTCATCGCATATTGAAGTGCTTGAGACACATATGGCATTACTTATGCGTAAGCGCCGATACCCCCCGGTGAGCTTTATTACCCATGTTTAGTTGCTCTGTCTAGTTTAGGAGTACCCCATCAGTAAGCAGGACATACTTTTTCTTCATAAACGTCTTGGGAAAACTAACACATTGCCATCTGATCCAAAACTAGGCAGTCTGTGCTATGGCAACCAGACAACTGATATATATCAAATACATACATTTTATAGATAAATTATACACATAGTCGTGCTCATCACACAAAGATTTTACCCACCACCTCTGGTTTAACAGTCAGGATCGTCCGATTGAGGACCGTCGTTTTATGGTTACGATTTCATCATCATATCAGCCGAAAGACGTCCACAGCTGGACAAAGGCCTCCCCCAAGGATCTCCACAATTACGAGTTACATAGGTAAATTTATCCCACTTGTTATACATGCGCTAGTGACTCAGAATTGCATGCTTTTAGGTTTTCGTTTTTGTCGCTGACGCCGTAATCAATAGTTTGAGGGGTAATCATTAATAGTGTACCAAAGTTTTGTTTATTAAAGTATATAAAGTCGTACTAAGACATCGGATTATATACATGTGCTTATTATATCGTTGGTATATTTAACGACAAATAAACATTTGATCAGTTATATGCCCATATATTCCGACGTCTAATTACATTAGGTACATTATACTATTGTGTACAGATGCCAGCACATCAAGCTACACAAATCTGTCAAATTTCCCCAATTTAAAGCGAACCTTATACTTTTGTGATAAAGTTGAAAATCTATAAAAGAAATTTGAAAGATTGGGGTAACTGGATGTGCTGGCGTCTGTACATTAGATCAGTTTTATTTCGATATAATCGGACGTCTAGCAACATTACCTAGCTATTTAATACTTTTGTGTATATTTGATCAGTTTTCGCTGTGTGGTGACGGCGTAGAATATCATCACCCCATCACATCCCGTGGGAGGCGTACAAATCGTCCGAGGGAATACCTACCAGAGAACGGGCAGCAGCGTTTTTCTGTTAACTATGACCATCAAACTGCGATCGCCAACCCGTCTGCTAAGCGTGGCGATTATGGCATATCCCCATCATTTGGGTAGGTATTTGTCCAGCAGTGGATGTAATTTTGCTGACATGGCGGATCAGTTTTATGTTAATGTACTGTACTCAGGCATAATGTTGAAAATAATATTGAAATAAACAATATAAGATAATTAATATGATAAACCATTGTACTACTACGCTGTCTACTAACAATCATAGCATAACAATGGTCCAGAAACAACAATATAATTATGTATGCATACAGAATAGATGACAATATTTTTTTTTTATAACTTAAAGCTGTATTTTCCTAACTGTTGTTGTTTTTTTTTTTTAACTTCTTTATGCTGCTGACCATAAATAAAGCCAAAGAGTAAAAATAATTTTATTGTCTTAAAAACGAGGGTTTTTTAAGCTGGATAGGTTTGCGCTTGACGACGATCTCACCTGGTGGTAAGTGAAGATGTGGTCGAAGGTGGACCGCGCCTACCCGTAAGATGCCTGTACACTCTAGCCTTAAATAAACCCATGTTTTATCGAGTCTAGAAACACGTCGTTCGGGAGGGTGTTCCACTGCTTAGCCGTGCGTATGATGAAAGAGGAAGCAAAGCACTCCGTACGGCATAATGGGATGTCAACAACAATGCGGTGGAGTGGAGATCGAAGTAGTCCAATGAAAAAAGGGGGAAGGAGGGAATAATTCATGGACATCATGAGCTCATGAAACAGCCTGTAGAAAACCGATAAACTTGCAACCTGAGAACTGCTTGAGCCTATAAAATAGGTTATAAGCATTTAAAAATCTAGTTAGATAAAGAACGCACTATACTAATATACTAGCTGTGCCCGCGACTTCGTTCGCGTGTTAATTAGTTTATTCTGATTTTTTTTTGTTTTTTTCTAAAATAAAAGTAGCCTAAGTTACTCCTTATTACATCAGCTTCCTGCCAATAAAAGTCCCGTCAAAATCGGTCCAGCCATTTCAGAGATTAGCCGGAACAAACAGACAGACAGACAGACAAAAATTGTAAAAAATGTTAATTTGGTGTATGTACCGTATATATATTCATACTTATGTAGTAAAAACCGGTTATTTCAATATTACAAACAGACACTCCAATTTTATTTATTTGTATAGATGACGTCATTTGTTGTGGAGAGAAGGACATCGTTTTGCAAGAAAATTAAATATTATATATATCGTTAATTTATAATACTACAATTCTGCCGTACAAGTACTAAATCGCCGTAACAGAACTGCAGTTATTAAGGTAAATCACACTTTAAGACGGTTACACAGAGTAGTATTTACCATGACGTTTTAATATATAGCGGCAGTTTAGTATATGGACGGCAGAATTAATGTACTGACTTTTTACAAGAGCTTTTTAACCTTTATATGAATAAGAACATTTTTTTAACCCCCGACACCAAAAGAGTGATGCTTTAAGTTAGACGTCAATGTCTGTATGTCTGTCTGTGTGTGTGTCTGTCAGTGCCATCGTAGCTGTGAAATGAATGGATCCATTTCGATGCGGTTCTTTTTATTAGAATACCAGTTTCCTTGCGGTGGTCTTAGCTATGTTTGGTTAATATCGGTCCGGCTAATCGACCGCCTCGTTGGTCTAGCGGTAGGGTGTTCAACCGCAGAAAATGAGGTCCTGGATTCAAATCCCGGGTCGGGCCAAAAAGTAATTTTGGGATTTTTCCGTAAATAGAATTTTCTCAGTATCAGCCCGAAGTCTGGAAGTTGGCGGTATTACACCCCCGGTCTCTCGGAGAGCACGTAAAGCCATCGGTCCTGTAACTGACATCTTTCCCGTCGTGTCGCTAGTCGTCCCATCGGATCATGAAAGTGATGGAATAGAAAGTGCCCCTGTGCTTGCGCACAAACTTGTGTACTATAATATTTCCTGCGCAATTGGCTAATCTCCATTGAGATTGGCCGCCGTGGCCGAAATTTGGCCGGGAAAAAAGCAACAACAAACAACATCGGTCCGGCAAGAGTATAAGAGTATCAGCTCTTTTCCAAAAGGATGTAATTATAGTTAAATTCGGGCGTTTTTTTAATAGGAGACTAGCTGTTACTCATGGTTTTACTCGCGTTAAACTTTATGAATTATCACAGCTCTTCACCCGCATGTGATAGCGTGATAATATGTGCCCTATATGTTGACCCGACCTCTTAGTAATATTCATGCAAAATTTTAAGTAAATCTATGCAGTACTTTTTGAATCTAGCCCGGACATACATACAGACAAACAGATAAGCAGACAAAAATTCTAAAAACTATATTTTTGGCTTCGATGTCGTATCACGCCCCAAGTATCCTTCTTAAAAAATATTCATTGTACAGTTTTGACTTACCTACGATTTTATTATATGTATAGATTTAATAGACACTACTCACTTCATGGATTTTGAACTCTTTTGTAAATTATATTATAACAGATAAGCAGACAATAACAGAAAATTTTTAAAAACCATTATTTTGGCTTTAATGTCGATTGTAGATCACGCCCCAAGTATCCTTTTAAAAAAATATCCAATGGACTGTTTTGACTTTCCTACGATTTTATTATTTTATAGGAGACTAGCGGTGCCCAGCGGTTTTACCGGCGTTAAACTTTATAAATGATTACAGCTCCTCCCCCGTAGGTGATAGCGTGATAATATTTGTAGCCTATATGTTGACCCGACTTCTCAGTAATATTCATGCGAAATTTGAAGTTAATCCATGCAGTACTTTTTGAGTTTAGCCCGGACATACATACAGACAAACAGACAAAATTTTTAAAAACCATATTTTTGGCTTTAATGTCGATTGTAGATCACGCCCCAAGTAACCTTTAAAAAAATATTCAACGGACAGTTTTGACTTTCCTACGATTTTATTATTTTATAGGAGATTTAATAGACACTACTCACTTTATGGATTTTGAACTCTTTTGTAAAATTTATAATTATTATTGAGTCGCCACTACTGTATTGGGGTCCTATAAAAGTACCGAGATGTAATATTGTGAAACAAAATGATAAATAAAATAATTAAATCACTTTGGCGGTCACCCATCTATAGGCTGACCGCGAGCCTAGTTGCTTAACCTCGCCAATCACTTACGGACGTGTAAGAGAATGTTACATGTCACGTCTTAACCGCGCGCCCCATCTTGCCTTCCGTCACCTTCGACCCTATAAGTACTTGTATCAATGGCATAAATAAAAACACGGTAATACGGGACACGTCACTTAAATACGGCGACAGTACCATAAATACGGGACGCTTGGCAACCAAGTTATATGAAGTGTTATAGGCTATTTATAAATGATATAAATAGATTGTACCTAACCAAAATAACTAATGAGGCGCTCATAGCGCTTACCGATACGAAAGTAGTCGGACAGATAAAGCACATAGGCACGCCGTCAGTCTAAAGATGGGGTGACGGCGTGCCGGAGGTGAGTAAGGGTAAGAGGAGGCACGAGGAGGTTCATCATATTGTTGTTGAGGCGCTCATAGCCAGATGTTCTTACCAGTTCATAAGTCATTGGCGAGGTTAAGCAACTATGCTCGCGGTCAGCCCATAGATGGGTGATCGGCAAAGTGGTTAAATGTCTGTAGTGTACGTCTCCGTGGTTCATCCTGGGTCCTGGTTGTATTCATTAGACATCAGTCGTTAAATAAAATACAAAAAAAGGTTTTTATTCACGTAGACTTTAAAAAAGCGCTTGTAAATAGTCAGAACATGTTTGTAGTAATACAGTTATTATTTCTAGTTACTTATTACAGATATTTAGGTACACGGAATGTTAAAACATTTATACAATTTATTTTATAATGGTAGTGATATTTAGCTAGCTTGTATTAATAATAATAATAATAATATCTGGGGACAATGTGACACAGATCATCCTAGCCCCAAACTAAGCAAAGTTTGTACTATGGGTACCAGGCGACGATATACATACTTATATAGATAGATAAATATATTATTAAATATTAAGTTATTGTCAAGGAAATTATGTTTATTTGAAGTTTTTAATATTATGTAAGTATTGAAATTTATATTTTACTACATATTGTCTGAATGGTTCTGGGTTAAGGTCCTTAGATAGGTTGCATATATGTATGCAAAACACATTTTTTTTTTCTAGTAAATCGCCAACATTTATTAAAAACTTATATAGAAAAGTAGTGGAATAGGTTTACACCACTTTCGATAAGTTGTCAAACATTCATACGGCACATCTGTTGGTAGGCCACCATACACCATAGCCTATGAACACTTGCAACACCAGGAGAATTGTTACCGACCCTTTAGAAACCTAATAACTCCTTTTCTGAAGGGCCCCATGCTGTAGTCTCCTGAGAAAACCGCAGCGGGGAGTTAATTACACAGCCTCAATGTACGTGGGAGGAAGTTTTGCTGAAAGCAAACCATACATGGTTGAAAAAGTTCCAGGATGTCAGTCGAGGTCTTTGAAGGAACTAATGGATTAGGCTGCAATTTGCTAATACCAGCAAACAGTAGCATACTTCATTAGTTAAAAAAAAGAAATATCATCAGCTGTCCAAATCTATTATTAACTTTTTTATTATTTACATTTTTAATTAATGTTGCCAATTTCGGTACACTAAGAAAAAAGTTTTACATACACACTCTGCCTATACTATACTACATACCTATATTACATACACAATGCCCTTAAGCCTTTTCAAAGGCCTACTGAATGGCTTAAACAACTTTGACACAAGGGTAACCACTGCCCACACAATAAACTATAGTAAATAGACTATAATAAAGTAAATTTGTATGTAGAACATTTGTCTAAAGTTTCTGCTAGGATATGGATTATCAATAGTATGTACACTTTTTTTAAAATACACAGCCTAGCTTATAACAGAAAATTTTATGGCAAAGGTCCTCAAATATAAATTGTTTTGACAGGTGTCATTTAGACATTTTTTACAGCAGCTGCAAATTAGAAGAGTGTAGCTGTCACATAAACCTACTGTCCTGGAAATGCCTGGAATACACTGCCAGAATGATCCCTTAACAAGTATTATCGGTAGTGACAGTTGTATAATATTTAGTTATTCATTATTCTGTCAATTTTAAACAAATTAAGATTTTGACAGGCCGGTGGGCTGGTTGGTCGATACTTGCCTTTCACGCTAAACGTCATGGGTTTGATTCCCACCTAGGATAGATATTTCTGTACATGAACATATCTGTTTGTCCTGAGTCTGGGTTTAATTATCTATATAAGTATGTATTTAAAAAGAAAAGTAGTATATCAGTTATACAGTTGCCATAGTACAAGCTCTGCTTAGTTTGGGATCAGATAGCCATGTGTGAATAATGTCCCAGGATATTCATCATCATTACAGCTAAATAAGTCCACTGCTGGACAAGCCTCCCTCAAGAATCATCTTGGGGGATATGCCATAAGCGCCATGCTTGGTAGGCGGGTTGACGATCGCAGTAAGATGGTCATAGTAATCAGAAGGAATCTGCTGCCCATCCTCTGGAAGATATTCCCTCGGGTCGACTTCTACAACCCCCATGGGATGAGGTGGCGTGATGATATTCTGAATCTGATATTTGTTGCCCAGGATATTATTAAAAAAGAAGACATGGATTTGGTAAAAGGCAGAAAAGTCATAATAATACTTCCTATTTACAGGAAGTATTATTATGACTTTTCTGCTATTTATTTTATACCTTTCCTACTAGTTTTTAAGTCTTGGGTTTCATGAGGATAAGAGGTATTCTACGTACTTGAGAACACAGGAAACTTAGCTTAGTTTCCTGTGAGTCAAATAGTTCATAAACTCATAAACTTCCTTCCATATTCTAATATAAAATTATTGGTGCTTTTATAAATATTACAATGAACAAAATTAAATTCCATAATATTTATTGCATTTCTGTGGTAATTATATGAGAATGCCGCCTCCTTGAACAACCAGTAGTATGTTTAAACGCATTATGAGATACTCGGTCCAAAGATGGGGTCACCAAAATGGGACTAGCTCTTAAATTGGATAGATAGATTGGTTTGAATCTAATGACCCATAATATCTTATAATCTTAGACTTGTATAATGTTTCATACAGAGATGATACATGGGATTTGTTTATCAATCAAAATAAGGACTAATTAACTTTTCTGTGTCATATAAAGACAGACCATAAACAAAGCTTAAGAGTAAAACCAAAATACATATTCTGTAAAAACTAACAAAGATATAAGAATGCAATACTGATTATATTTATGACTAGCTGTGCCCGCGACTTCCTCCGCGTGTTAATTACTTTATTTTGTTTTTTCAAAACTAAAAGACTTTTCTAAAATAAAAGTAGCCTAAGTTACTCCTTATTACATCAGCTACCTGCCAATAAAAGTCCCGTCAAAATTGGTCCAGCCATTTCAGAGATTAGCCGGAACAAACAGACAGACAGACAGACAAAAAATGTAAAAAATATTATTTTGGAGTATGAAGCGTATATATATTCATATACATGTAGTAAAAATCGGTTATTTCAATATTACAAACAGACACTTCAATTTTATTTATTTGTATAGATGTCACTTTTAGAGCCATAGAACCTCTATACTAACAGTAATTTTGTGTGAAAAGGACAGAGCATTCTCACTTACTCCCCTCTCTCTGCCCAGTAAGAATGGGTATACCCAAACACTATTCCATTTACCAATTTTGAGCATTTATTTGCTCTCTGTATTATATTTGCGTGATTTTATAATAACTTTTCTACATTTTATGTTTTGACGTCGGTTGGTGTGGTTGGTAGATACTTGCCTTTCATGCTGCAGGTCATGGGTTCAATTCCCACCCAGGACAGATATTTGTGTGTATGAACATGTCTTTTTGTCCTGAGTAGGGGTGTAATTATCTATATAACTATGTATTTACAAAAGAAAAGTAGTATATCAGTTATCTGGTTTCCACAGTACAAGCTCTGCTTAGTTTGGGATCAGATGGTATATCAGTATGAATAATCTCCTAGGAAAATATTATTATTAGGATATAATTAAATAAATTCAGTACTAATCAAATCTCCTATTGACCAATACCACTTTTCAATAACTATACAGACCCTATAACAAAGATAATTATACCATGTCTTAGATGCTACACAGGTTCAAAATCATAAACCTCTATTATTTTTACTTCATCTCAACAGTTAACTTACACTGCTTCACCAGACATTAGAGATCAAAGAAGTTGAATGCTGTTTTAAGCATTTCAATCAGATAATTGGATCCTGGGGTTCACCAGGCCAATATGGAGGGCTTGTGCAAACCACCAACCCTTAACTATGCTTGTAATTTACCGATTTAAGGTTTAAAAACAATAAATGATATATAACAATGATGCAATATTACAAAGTAAATGGTCATTGCTTGATAACAAATACCACATTACTCATGCCACTCATATATTTTTCAAAACAAATAAAATAAAGCATACTCTTTGTTTCACAACTGCAAACATAACTTTGTAGAGAATACAGTATAATGACTTCTTTGTTTATTACTATAATTAATTTCAATTTAGCTTTCTGATATGCTTTTTTTTTTTTGTTTGTATCTGTTATTCTTTTTACAAACCCTAGGTTTAAAATTAAGTATGTTCTCACATAACAATGGATAAAATTAATATATTGCCAGTATTAATTAATTGGAATGAGGATATTTTGTGAAGTTAACATGCGTAAAGAAACTGGGTTAACTTATCTAACTGTTCGGTCTACTAAACTAAATCTTAAAATGAAAACCAGTTTCTACATTGTTATTACCAGTTGTTATAACTATCAATAACATTGAATAACATCAATAGGCATCCAAGGATGAATAGGAATAGGGTAAAATAGTAACTTTGTACCTAAGGAAATTTTAGCTTAGCTGAAGGAAATTTTCCATCAAAAAATTAATAAAATTTTACATTTGGTAATCAATACTATCCATTGTTTGAACAAGTCATTTAGGCTTAGAGCTAATTGCATATACATATTACAAACTACTTTATATAGTTTATGGTTAGAGGTTTATTTAAAAAAAAAACTAAGTGTTTCACAATATTTTTTTTCACTTCGCAAATAGAGGTTGAATATATACCTATAACTTCAAAATTCGTAAATAAACATGTACCGTTACACTATAAATTTACAATGTATGTCATACTAAATCTCAAAACAAACATGAAAACAACGCAATCTGGTAATTTCACGGTCAAGATTAGCAATAAAAAAAATAAACATCCAATGCAGCGAAACAAAGACTAGTCTGACACTTCGATACGAAAAAAAATCAATGTTGGGCGAAAGCAAAATAGCCATAACACCAAGAACCTATTGAACTTTTTTCATTTTTGATGCTTTAGCAAAGAAAAACACCATTGCGTAAGATACGTCCCGTAGAAATAAAGCGCAAATTCTTGACGTAAGATTAAAAACATACGCGATTCTCACCTAGAACGAATTCCCAGGCATCACAGCCCAGCGAGCGCTCCGGGATGATTTCCAAATCCAACATCGTGCACAAAACACTAAACACAAACTAAACTAACTAACTTTCA
Source organism: Pseudoips prasinana (assembly GCA_951640165.1). Classification (NCBI taxonomy): domain Eukaryota; kingdom Metazoa; phylum Arthropoda; class Insecta; order Lepidoptera; family Nolidae; genus Pseudoips; species Pseudoips prasinana. The sequence goes on from OX621254.1 coordinate 18,059,848, forward strand.
CTTTAAAAAACGTTTCTTAATGTTAAAATTCGCTATTACGCTGCCTTTTCTTTGTTTGCCAACTTTAGTTTTCAACCATTTTGTATTTGTCAGAGGAACTGTCATTACAAACAGCTGATTGTATTTTGCCAGGTACGCATTGAGAAGGTTTGTTTTGAACGATTTTAAACTTCTGTTTAAATTGCAAATCTTGTTGTGGAACAAATCAAGGCATTGTTGCAGTTTCTAAAATTGGTGGAAATTCGGGATTTTAAGTGTAAATATGGTGGATTTTTAAACATGGCGTCTTCGACAACATACACAAGAGTAGGAACACGTTCCTAAGTAGACTTGTTTATGTTGATGGAAAACCACAATGTACGATAATATGCCACAGCATATTACCGTAAATTGAGGTTTTCCATGGTGATTCCAAAACTTCATATAAGCCTCTACTAAAGTCTCCACTACTTTCACTTGACTATAACGGACTCTACATGGGTGTTTTTTAAATTTAATAACATGGCAAACGAGCAAGTATGTCCCCTGATGGTAAGTGATCACCTCCACCCATGGACAAACACAATACCAGAGGAGCCGTTGAGTTAATGACGAACCGCTGCATAATGTTGAATTCATTTGCAAATTACTTGATTTATCAAGTGACACTGGTAACTATTCTGTACATGTGAGGGCATTTAAAAAAATTGTTCATGGAATATTAATTCGTAGGTAACGAATAGTGTCTGATAAAGTTACATGCGATTTGTTATGGGTCTGAGGATCGGTCCCAGAGCGTTTTCTAAATATGAGGTTGTGTTAGATTTACGTTGTTGTTCTTGTTGAAAGACGGCGAGTTGTACAGAATATCTGTGATATGCTGAAGATAGTTTACCTGTAGCTGCTGTTGTAGGTATTCATACTTTTGGTTATGCAAACATTTAAACAGCATTACTATGGCTACGAATTCTGGAAACCAGACTCATGGATTTTTCCTCTGGAAAGGTAACTATGGCAAGATCTTGAGTGTATAGAAGGCCGCCTCTAATAATCTAATTCGCACCTGGGTCAACTACGTTCTTGTCCGCGATCGCACTTTCTGAGGTGGAAATCTCGGAAGCTTTAGTATTATTTTTCTTCTTAAGTCGGTGGGTCACCAAAATACTTAAGATTATTATAAATAATAACTTGAATCAGTTGTAAGAAATATAAGCAATTTATAAGGGCATTTCGCTAAACACGTGTATAATAAAAATAAAATAAAAAAATACAATACAGTGTTACTTAGATCTAGCTTGTTGAAAACATTATTCAAATTCAAAACCTATATACATTTAATTACTTCACGTAATAAATTTTAAACAAGATAAGTATAGTAAAGACTAAATTGATATATATTTAATAGAATTACAAATTACAAGTAAAAATAGCATTCAAGTCACCATCTGCGGGTGTCCAAAGAACCTGGCAACGTTACCTCGTTGTATAGCCCAACTGATATGCTGGTGAGGTACATGCTAGCCCTTTGGTCAGCTGAACATTTAATAAGGCATCTGGACAATATCTTAACAAATTTGACAGTAGGTACCTTTTATGACCCAGGTATCCACTAAGTTTTCGAAAATATCACCCCTAAGGGAGTAAAATAGGGGGTGAAAGATTTTATAAAAATCGGTTATTTTTTATTTTAGACATGAACTTGGGCCTTGCAGTTAAGAATCCCAGGGGCTTATATTCTCAAACCCAAACGGAAGAAAAATACACCCATCACCAATGAATGTATACTTACTCCGCTTGAGGCCCTCTGCTAGATCCGAAAAAAGTATGTATCTACACATGTAGCATTACATATTAACGGACGTCCACGGCTCTGAGGGCCATGAAAGTCAATATTTAGCGTATATAACTAATTTATAATACTTTTTTATATGGCTAACTACCCGTGTGTTACTAGAAAATAAATAAATAATGTTTGAGATAAACAAAGCAATTCCTTTCCATTAATGCCAAAAGCCGAATGTATTTTTAGGAAACAGTTATTCATGGGTTACTTATTGAGTCTGATTAAGAGTTAAAAGTTTCAGCTGGGGCTCCTGAGAATTCTATACTGCATACATAAAACTCACAACTCCCCACTGTTACTCCTTCAATTAACTAACCGAATTCATGTCTGACTTCCTCTATTTCTGTATCTAGAATATAATTTTAATTAAAGTTTGTTTATTGACCACAGAATGTGTTAAGTTTCTTATAAGGAGAAGTAGAAAAAACGAGTGTGCTTCAGACCACACGACTGAAGCTAGCTCTAAAACTTAGATATATGAAACGTAACTGGCTATGAGAGAAAGACATAGAAAACGTGTGCTCACACCTCTCTCTCTCTCTCTCTGGCTCCTACAGCACTATACGAAACGTAACTCACTCGCTTTTTATCTTCACGAGCATACTTACTTTTCGTAACGCTCTCATTATGAATTCCACAGCTTACTCCCCAAGTCAAGCTTGCGTAAAAACGTTTAATTACAATAAAACCAACTAGACTAACTAAACCTAGGCTACGTCCTAGACCTAGGCGTCAAACTCCTGCGCATCTTCGAGAGGTGAAGTAGAAGGATGGCATCCATTGACAAAAAAAATGGTCTGGTCACTGGAAACATCGGTCACGCGTATTGTGAATTCGCGAACAATAAACGCGCGTTTGGAGCCCAAAAAAGTTAAAACATAATATTTAACAGATTTGAGATTCTGCCTGCGCTCCCGCAGCATAATAGACCGCGGAAATAATGTAACGCCTATTTCAAATAGCATGATTATATAAAATGCTGTAAACATCAGAACATTTTGTTTCAAACTTAAAGTAAATAAAGGTAAAGGTTTAATTATGTTAGACTAACTCTTCTGAGTACAGCCCTGGCATAATCAAATGACGCATGCGTACCAACTACAACAGTGGAAATAATGTTGTAGGCACTGTTTTGTGCCCATCTCTTTTCGCCTCACGGCTGTTGTATATGTCTGTCCCTTTCTTATCAACAGTTTACATGGCATCTCCTTTTGTCATGTGCAACTGACGCGATGTTTTGTCTCGTTCTGGCAGACCTGTTATTGATAATTGGGTAGGTGATGTGACCTATCCTTTGCGTCTTTTTTGCTATACATTTCTTGTTTTGCAAACTTGCTACTTGATACTAATTTCGTGTTAGCCAGACATGTATGATACAAAATAAAAAATGTCATGGTTGCAATGTATCCATTTTCTCTTGGTAGAATCGCCCCTGAATCACTGTTCCTAGGTCGACCTAGACAGCAAGCCTAGGTCTAAAATAACCTTCTAGAACTAAATTAATGGGCATTTATCGATGTTACTGATATAACTGTATGGGGATACAGCTTTCGCTCAGTTTCCCGCCATTCTCATTTAACCTTGGAGCGAACTCGACGCCCACTGGCCTACGTAATGTTATTGTGTAATAATAACATGTTTATTTACATCGGAATAGAATTCACGTATTTAGCAGTAACGTCGTCAGAGGACTTTGAACTAATCTCACGGCATCTTTCATTTATTTAGCGTTATTTCATAGTAAACAGTTTCACTAAAGCTTTTTTAAATAAGTATCTACAACATGTAACATACTTACCTAAATAAGATTGAAAGAAGAAAAATAATTTTAGCTTTAAATTCAATGTGCCTCAGCTAATCGGCATGTCTAGTATCTACCTATCTACCTCCATATAAGAAAACTAAAATAAAACGGCCAAGTGCGAGTCGGACTCTCGCACGAAGGGTTCCGTAGCATTATCTATAAAAACGAGCAAAAAATTCACGTTTGTTGTATGGGAGCCCCCATAAATATTTAGGTATATTTCATTTTGTTTTTTTTTTGTATTTGTTTTTATAGCGGCAACAGAAACACATCATCTGTGAAAATTTCAACTGTCTAACTATCACGGTTTGTGAGATACAGCCGGGTGACAGACGGACAGACAGACAGCGAAGTCTTGGTAATAGGGTCCCGTTTTACCCTTTGGGTACGGAACCCTAAAATATGGTTAATTTAATAGATTGATAAGAATCAGAAAAAAAAGATCAGATACCTACCTTATCGAAGAAACTGGAAAACTTTGTAGGACTAAAGGGTGATTGATGCGAACGCGCCGGGACCATCATCTCCCTCTGAGATCCGTAGTACGTATTCGTAACGATGAAATGCCTCCGATCCTCAAACGAGCAGCTCACGTCTTGGTGTATTAACGTAGAGCGATTGTTGCACAAAATGCACCTAACACCCAACCCTCATACATCTCCAACTCATTAACCGTCCTGACTCGTGGTTCTACCTTCAAGGGCCAGTAAAACCGTGACAGATTCGTCTTGCAAAATAAATCATATAAAAATGACTTGGGTGATCTAAATACCTAGGTACCTATAATGATTTTAGAGAGGCTAATAATCCTACGAATATTATAAATACAAAAGTTGTGACTGTGTGAGTGTGTATGTTTATTACTTCTTCACGACCAAACGGCTGAATCGATTTAATAAAATTTGGTATGGAGTTAGCTGACACCCTGGATTAACACATAAGTAGGCTGTAATTTAAAAAGTTTAATGCTGGTTAAACTGCGGGGCTCCGCTAGTTAAGTATAAGGAGTAGAATGAGAAGCCAGTTAACATGGGAAATGATTTAATTTTATGACTTGAATCGTGTTCTTCGGGATGACCAGTTTAGTGAGGCTAATAATTTTGTGGAAGAGGTAGAATGGAAAACTATTTAATTTTATGACTTAATTTTTGAAATACGTAAGGAATTCTATTCTTTATTTTTACAACGTCACTCAACTATCATAGACAATGTATTCTAAGCAGGTTTTATACTGTGGTAGTCCACTACATGATTATTAATACACCACATTTAAAACCCATGTCAGTTGAGCCTCTTCCATTATCTTCGGAAATTTATCTTAAAGGTTTTTTGACCGCGGAAATCATGCGGAAATCATCTATGGTTGGTCTTATATCTTGGGTGTAGTCTTAAGTGTCTTAAAAAGTTAATGAGGTCCTTCTTCACTGAGCTATTCAGGTGACCCTCTTGGAATTTAGAATTTTAGTGACAGATTTACAGAAAGAAAGAACCGCTTTTAAAGATTCTTTTAAATACGTACTAATTTAGTACGATGGTATGTACTAGCATAGATACTAGAATATAATACAAACTTAGATAATATTATACTACCTATTAACGCACGCAGAGTTATTCCGTATATATATACCTAAACCTAATACTCCATAGATCGGCTGGCATTTCAAATCGGACGTGATCTAAATGGAAATTAATTGTAAGTTTTTCCATATTGTGGAGCTTATGATTCTTATTATTTTTTTTAGTACCTAAAGTAAACTACGTTAGGTAGTATTTTATTTATTTAGGCTCACTTTTCACAATTTACCTACTTCGATTATGTCGTATGTGGTATATATGAGTAGTTGTTTTGTTCTCAATAGTAATGCAACGCAAAAATGTGAATATCACTATTAGGGCAGGCATAAATATATTTTTTTTTAAACACTTGACTACAATTTTGCCCTACGGTGATCAAAAATGTATCCTAGGGCGAACTGCACTAGTGTACCTAGATACTTAAATAAAACCAAACTTAACATAGATACATACCTAATTAAAAAACCTAAATAAGGTACTTACTTTAATATGCAACTGTTTGTAACCAATGTTTGTTTCGTTAGAAAATACATGTTACTATATTCCTTTATTTGGTAAATTTCGTCCGGATCGTCATAAGTGTTAGCTGTACGAAACCAAGACCGATCTATAGGGCACCTAATTCTACTAAAAGTTAAATCTATGAGTAGTTAGATACGGAGCATTATTTTCATAAAACACGTCGATCACCTTTTAAATAGAAAACAAGGGATGCTCTCAAATAATCTGTAATTGAGGAAGCTGCAAATAAAAAACCAAATACTAATAATATATTCATTATGAAATATGTATATACCTATATTTTTAATTTTTTTCCTATAATCTATTTTTATACCTAATAATAATATCCTGGGACGTATTCACACACGGCCATCTGATCCCAAACTAAGCAGAGCTATTTACAATGGAAAACCAATTAACTGATATACTACAGACACTACTTTTCTTTTGTAAATACATACTTATATAGATAATTACACCCAGGCTCAGAACAAACAGACATGGTCATGCACACAAATATCTGTTCTGGGTGAGAACATCCATGATCTGCAGCGTGAAAGGCCAGCATCTAAGAACCACGCCAACCGACCCGTCAAAAAATTATCCGTAAAATTAAATTAAAGGTGCTGGACGTTCACAGTCCACCTAGGAGGTTCCAGAGGCTTGCACTGCGTGGACTCGAACCGTCTAACAATATCAAACTACAAACTAATTCTTGCGCAGAAAGGTTGTCGAGTCTCGATCACAAGATCACGAACCGGACGACGACGCAGGCACCCTAGAAGACGGACTGATGACTTTGTAAGAGTTGATTCTCAGCAACCCTTACATAGACTGAAGACTGGCAATTGTGAAGACCTTTAGGGAGGCCTATTTTCAGCTATGGACGTTATTCGATTGACATGATGAAGTTACCTGCGCAGGAGGGCACCATTTGGAGTTCGATGTAAACTCGACTTGTAAATTCATGAGAGGGTGGGTTATTTTAGGGATATTTTGTGCAACTGTCGCTCTATATTAATATATGAAAGTGTAGTCTAGGCCATATGCTCTCAGGCTTGCGGTCAGTCCCAACGATAAATAAATAAAGTCAAGACTTCTTGTTTGAAAATCGGAGAAGGATTTCTATTAAGACAAATGCATATTAAAGCTCATGGAGAACGGTGGTGGTTAAAATCGTTAGTTTTTTAGCTGTGACGAGGCTGCTTATTTGAATATAAGGAAAGGAAATTGAAGGACAATTTAATTGTAGCACCCATTTTCACCGGCCCAGCAGCTGGTCAACTCGCTCATATACCGAGGATTCCGATGATCCCAAGTAATCTGCCAATGCCAAAAAAAGTCACACGACACCGACGCCGACGCTTAAGTTGCCGCATACGCCGTCGCCGAAGCCTACGCTGACGCTGACGCCGACACCGACGCGGGGGTAGTCGTCGCGACGTTGGCGACGGCTACGGCGTCAGCGTCGGCGTCGGCATCGGCTTCAGCGTCATCGTATGTCAGTGCAATAATAACGGCACGCATCGTAAGGAGGTTCCTCACTCTGTCGCACCGACCACACCAGCGGACTAGGGCGTATAACCCCGCCGCAGGAGCAGATCTGTTTTTTTCGCATTTATTTGTATACTAGCTGTGCCCCGCGGTTTTAATCGTCATCGCCTCGTACCTATGCGACGCGGAATGGAGTAGGTAGGTAACTATTTATTTATGTGAAACAAATGTTCATTACACTTTGGTACTACATTAGGTATATACGACGGCCCTGTTAAAAAGGCTGCAGCGTTGTCACGATCAAACTCTTACAGACGCCAGCACATCCCCAATCTATCAAATTTATTTTATCGATTCTCAACTTTATCACATAAGCATAAGGTTCAATTTCAATTGGAGAAATTTGACAGATTGGGGTAGCTTGATGTGCTGGCGTCTGTACCTACCTACTGTATAAAGCTCGATGTGGTATCGAGTCTACATTGATGATATTCACACGTTAAAGGTCAGGAAATGGTATTTAGATGTCCTTGATTTCGAAGCACCGAGCTTCATTACTAAATTTTGTCTTTCGTTTTACTGTTTGTTTATTTTACCGCTATACCTAAATAGATTCTGCTTCGTTAGTTAGTTAGCGTGTTCAACCGCAGATAATGAAGTCCATGGTTCAAATCTCGGGTCGGGCCAAAAAGTGATTTTAAGATTTTTCCGTAAAAAAGAAACTTCTCAGTGTCAGCCCGAAGTCTGGAAGTTGGCGGTATTACACCCCCGTGCCTCGGAGAGCACTTTAAGCCGTCGGTCCTGTACTTGACCTCTTTCCGGTCAATCCCCCCTCAGGTGTAATAAAGATTGTACTGTAATTATTTTGTGTTATTTAACTTTAAACAGACATTTAAATTTTAGTTTTATACCATTATTCGTAGTGAATAAATCTAATCTCAAAATTATTTGATCTAACAGTGTGTATCGTTGCTATTTCAATTGCAGATCGCCTACCCCGGTTTGCTAGAGTGTACTGGAACGCGACCCGCCGCCGGACGATTAATTTATGATTTTTAATTTTTGTGATTAAACAGACATGTTGTTTATATATTTTATTGATAAAATATGATACTCCTCACGCTGCGGCAACAACATCAGATTACTTGGTTTTAACCATGAAAATAGCATAAACCCCACATGAAATGAAATGAAATATTTATTCAGCACTTGGGTATTAACATACACTTGTACTTGTCAAGGTCACAATGCAGTACCTACATAAACAAAGCGGATAGCAAAAAGTAACAAAAAAAAATTATTTGTCAGTCCGTGCGGTTTGTTTTATCGCATATATTTTCTGAAATCCTGAAATAAATAACAATTTACTAATCTATTATTTTGAAATTTAGTTCTACTATATTAAAATTAAAGAATTGAAGACTAAAGCAAAAGACGAAATTCTAAGTGAGGGTGTGATCACATGCACGGGATCACCGATCACGCGTTAATGGGCCAAAGCGATCCTAGCCGCTGAGGAACCTACCCTAGCTAGCCTGCGGCTTTCTCTAGCTACCTAGGTGGACGACCCGGAGAAGAAAGCCACAAAGAAACTCCGGGCTTGCTTTTTTCGTCTTCTTTTGCTTTCAGTTTACGATTTTTTTTAAATGTCATTTAGGTATTTTACTTACATTGTGATTGGTTGTTATGTAGGCTAATGCACGCACAGAACCGTTGTCATTCAGTGAATCATAATAAAATAAATAAGCAATAGCATTCAATTTCACTCAAGCACTTAGATTATCCTCTTGCTAGACGAAAAAACGGTGGGTGCATCCGCGTACATTTACAAAATTAACAAGTCAAACGAAGTCTACCAGAAGCGAAAAAAAAATATGAGTACCCCAACAGCAGTTCGACCAGTTACCGCAAGCAGCACCCGTTCACGAGTATGACGTGTGGGCCAGCCATGGATACAGACACAGGCAAAAACATTAATTATTTTTAGAAAATCAAGATTGATATTACACCGTTACTTTAAACTATAAACAGTAGATATGCATACCGATTCGGGTATAATTTGTCGTGGATCTGTTCCTGTAAACGTACCCGCAACTTTAGCTTTTCAAGATGATAAAACTTGTGCGCTCCCACTTATTCCTTGTGGGTCACTTACATTATAGATTTTTATTATCTTATTGTTTAAAAATAAAGGATGAGCCGCTATCAGTCATTTTAGGTTAGTTATGCACCAATCTGTCAGCGAGTACATCGACACCAGACCAAACAATTTTTATTTACTTAAAGATCGTAGACATTTTAATTGGGAGGATATGGTGGAAAATGAAAAGGGGACTTTCTGGACCTTTTATTACATTAGTGTCCAGTTTTCCCCCTGAAGCAATTCTCTCAAGGGGGAAAACTGGACTATGTCGAAATGACAAGGGACTTTCTGGACACTTTTTACATAAGTGTCCAGTTTTCCCCCCCTGAAGCAATTTCTCAAGGGGGAAAACTGGACAATGTCGAAATTAAAAGGGGACACTCTGGACACTTTTTACATTAGTGCCCAGTTTTCCCCCCTGAGGGGGATTCTTTCAAGGGGGAAAACCTTAATAAGCTGCGGAGTCGCGGGTGCGTTGCCGACCTTTAAAAGTCAGCAAACAAGTGTAGCTGACCCTTCCCCCCTGAGCTCTGGCGACCTTACTCACACTCAGAAACACAACATTAAAATTATTAATGTTATTATTAAGAAATGTCTTCTATAAGGTGGAGGTACTTCCCAAGTCGGGCTGCTCTTTGAGCGAATGAAAGCTATGCCCTACCTCTCTTAATCATACATAGATTAAAATAAACTTGTTCATTTTATAATCAGAGATGACGCGTAAAAGATGCGGTTCTCTGGTGCATAAGGTGCTCTAACAGTATCCTAAACATGTGTAAAAAGGTGTGTAATCAGGATAGTCCGAGTAAAATAAAACCCCAGTTGCTCTTTATCCACTATAATATCGGCATACAATCGGGTAGAGGTTCCCCTTACTACTTTACTAGGTGTCGGATACAAATCGTGTGTCCACCAGTTTTTTTTTTGACTTGACTTGACGCTATAGTTAGCCTAGGAGGCTTTCACTACTTCACCGGACCTGTGTGAGACATCTGCTTTTTATAGACAAATCAGTTACTTAGTCATGCAATCGAATATTTAGTGTTGTATATTAATTATTACAATTTGTGCTGAAGATTTATCAGTAAACATTTTTTATTAATTAAAACAAACAATCAATATTATCCTAAATTAATAATTAGTGCTCTGAAAGTTGACAAGCGGAAGTTGTTATAAAGGTCCGGAAGTCGGTAACACATGATTGCAAGTAGATTGGACTGCGCCTACATAAGTCGTTGCTGTGTCGTCTCCCATGGCTGTTTTTTTATTAACATTGTAGGCAGACGAGCTTGCGGCCCACCTGATGGTAAGTGGTAACCGCTGCTCATGGACATTCACAGTGCCCGGGGGCACAGCAAACCGCTGCCTACCGTGAGATTAATATTCTTTTTAAACCTTTTTTGAAGAAGGACATGTCGTAACGCTGAGGAAACACCGCAGCAGGTAATTCATTCCAGGGCCTGCACGTACGTGGGATGTATGAATGCTGAAAGCGAACCGTGCTTGACGAGATCGCTTCCAGGTGGTACGGATGAACCCTACTGCAAGGGCGCGTGGTACGATGATAAAAAGGGGACGATGGCACCAGCTCAAACAGTTCCTCAGAGCATTCCCCGTGAAAGAGACGGTAGAACACGCAGAGAGATCCAAAGTCTCTCCGCTGCTCTTACGACTCCAATCTGTCCGTAAGATTGGAATCCCCAACGATTCTAATAGCACGCCTTTGGAGGGAGTCAAGTGGGTCTAGCTGGTATTTAGGGGCTCCTGCCCAGATATGTGAGCAATACTCCATGTGCGGGCGGACTTGTGCTTTATATAGCGCAAGCCGCTGTCTTGGAGTGAAGTACCTACCGCTTGTCGCAGGGATGAAGGTAGCCGGGTAATATTGTATGTTGCTAATATAGCTGTAAGTCCTACTAACATTTATGAAATATAGTTACTTAAAAGATATTCTATAGCCAGGTGCTCTCACTGGTCCGTAAGTGATTGCGGTGAGGTCAAGCAACTAGACTCGCGGTTAGTCCATAGATGGGTGACCGCCAAGTGGTAAAATTGCTGAGTGACTTCGTGCTTCGGAGGGCGCGTTAAGCTGTCGGCCCCTGTGGTAGACATTAGGCAACAGTCGTTAAACCATGTCAGAGGCGGAACTGAGCCATACTGAGCGGCTTGAACAACTCTGACACTAGGGTAACCACTGCCTATACGTTAAGTAGTAATACAGAACGCACGGAGGAAGTAGGTCACTTTCTTAAATATAGATTCTTTTAATGTAACATTAATATTGAATTGGACTAGCCTAGGGGTTAGACCGCTGGACTGTGGAGTCGGTGGCCAAGTTCAAATCCAAGACCTTTCGAATGCATGTGCTTCATTATTATCATCATCATATCAGCCGAAAGACCCCCACTACTGGACAAAGGCCTTCCCCAAAGATCTCCACAATTGCATCCCGTATCCAGTGGCTTCCAGCAACTCTCACAAGATCATTGATCCATCTTGTACTAGACCTGTCCAAGATGCGTCTTCCGGTTCATGTACGTATTACAAAATAATAATCTCGTACTTAAAACGGTGAAATGAGTGAGTAAACCTTTATGTCTGAGAGTTCTCCAAAAAGTTTATTATGGCATGTTAAATTAAGTTAAGTATGCCAACCCACAATAGCGAAGCGCGGTGCACTTCTATTGCGTATCCCCTTCTATTGCGAGAAGAATTGCCCTGCAATAGAACAGTAATAGGTTGCATTATCTACTCGCAGTCAGTAGACGCTATTATAGAAAATTAACTTGGAATTTGAACGCAGTAACACTTAGCGGGCCTATTGTAAATCCTACTTACTTTATATTATAAATGCGAAAGTTAGTGAGAATGGATGTTTGTTAGGTACTTTTTCACGCAAAAACTACCCAACGGATTTTGATAAAACTTTGTAGTAATATCTAGGGACAATGTCACACAGATCATCCTAGCCCCAAACTAAGCAAAGCTTGTATTATGGGTACCAGGCGACGATATACATACTTATATAGATAGATAAATACTTAAATACATAGAAAACATCCATGACTCAGAAAAAAATATTCATGCTCATCACACAAAATATTTGCACTTACCGGGATTCGAACCCAGGACCACCAGCTTCGTAGGCAGGATTACTACCAACTCGGCTACGGTGACCGGTGACGGGAGGTGTAGTAATACCTATAGCTTAAATATCCGAATAACACATAGGCTATAATTTATAAATTTAACGCGGGTAAAACCGCGGGGCACTGCTAGTATAGTATCGTACCGATAAAAAGCCCCCCTCAACGCGGACGGGGGGCCGCGTCATGTCATTAACGTAGAGCGAAAGTTGCACTAAACTCCCTAAAATGATGATCTCTGCCCTCTCCCCGCCAGTAATCGCCCAGAGTCGAGGTTCGAACCCCACAGGGGGTGCCCTCCGGCGCGGGTTACTTAATTTCTAGACGGCTCGAGCCCTCTGCTCGCCTCTATAGTCCGGTGAAGCAGTGAAAGCCTCCTAGGCTAACTGTAGCGTCATACAAAAAAAAAAAAAAAAAAAAAAAACTGCTAGTATAGGGGAAATACGTACATAATGACATATACGTACAAAATGACATAGGCATTATATTTCAAATTCGGCGAGGTCAAGAGCGCAACTGACAACTACGTCACGTGGTCCGAACTATTTCTACTAACTCATTCGCCGGGAGTCATGGCCGACGACGAGTTTTAGGGCGTAAAAAGATTTTTTTGTTCGACAAGTTTTTTTGTAAGTGGTATGTATTTAACTAGTTTGCCTACTTGTGTAGCATTTATTTCAACCCTAATGACTATGTCGTTGTACTCAAATAACTTATGCCATTAAAAATATCCTCTTTCTATTTACCTTGAAAATTTGTTTTATTATAACGTTATATGGACAAAACGACATACATATGTAACGGACAAAATGACATAGGTATGAATATAAAACAAGATCGATTTAAATCAATAAATGTTTCAAATCAAATTCATCCATCTGCTAAAGAACATCCTTCAGCCTCTTTTCTTGCTGTCCCAATCGAAGTAAGTTCCCCAGGGCAAACGTATACTAAAGACTCGACAAATCTCTTTAGTTTGTCGAGTCTTTAGTTGTAATTAAATCCAAAAATGAGCCCATAGCTACTACTGAGAAGAGGAAAGGAAACGTTACAAAAGCATTATTTGAAGAAGAAAGTGAAGAAAAAAATTATGCATATAACTTTCAAGATGATGAAGAGGACTGTCCATGCATATATAGCAATGGTCTATTTTCCAGATCTAAGCCTGGAGAACACTGTTTGGGGTGCTTAAGTTGTTTGCGTTGGTCCCACGCTTCTTGTGCTGACGTTCCTAAGAGAACTAAGCGTTTTAATTGTGAACTTTGTCAGTAATTTCATAGCTTTTAGATGTATGTCATTTTGTCCTTATGTAATATGCCATTTTGTCCATAGCATATGGACAAAATGGATTATAGTTGATCTCAGTTATACTAATTTTAATTTATCTTAAAATATGTTTTTCACCTAAATGTTGTATCAATTTCATAGATATATAACCAAAGATTTTAAGTGTGAAATATGACTGTGCTGTGAATTACCATGAAAGAGTTATGACCCAAATATAAAACCATATGTCATTTTGTACGTATTTCCCCTACTATAAACGCACTTCTGGATTTAAGTACCTATCCATGGGCGGTGGTAATCACTTACCATCAGGTGACCCACTTGCTCGTACCTTGGTATTAAACAAAGAAACGCGCAACGAATCGACAACAACGTCCCTCTTTGTTCTCTTTTTGAAGTCAGTTATTAAGTATTAGGCCCGGCGCCCATATCGGTCGGCATCGTTGCGGCTCGGGCTTCGGGCGCCTAAGAGCTGCCTCGGGAGTCGTAAGCACGCCTAAGGACGCCGTAGCTGATTTTGGGTAGCCACAGAATAGTTCCGGCGACAGAAACATCGCAGAGCAGTCATAACGTTACCTACGTAAAAACAGTTGTGCGTGTGTATATTTATAACGGTGGATTGGGACATAGTTCTCATTCTTCATCTTGCTGAAGACGAGAAACTTGGATCCATAAGGCAAAGATGAATATTTTGGGTGCTTACGGGTGCCGAGGCAGCCCAAAGTCGCCCGACGCAGCTCTCAGGCGCCCGACGCAGCTCTCAGGCGCCCGAAGCCGCCGTAAAGCGCCCGAGCTCTACCGAGCCGCACCGATGCTGACAGATAGTGGGCGCCGGGCCTTAAGATTCAAAGCGGTAAACTCAATAAAATCAATCATTCGTACATTATGTACAGCTGAAAATGGAATCATATGACCTTATTGCGTATAATAATTGGGTAAATAGAAGCAAACAAACATCTGAATAATGTTTTATTCATTATCGCGCTACGGTGGTTATTGAATATAGGTAACAACTATGTATTATGCATGGATATTACGTTCGGGCAGTCCGATTACCTTTATTTACAAACATAATTGCCTCTTCGGCCTGGCGGTAACAACCGCAGATAATGATGTCCTGGGTTCGAATCTTAGGTCGGGCCAAAAATGTGAACTTTTTAAATTTATAGTGACCGTGCACTCTTTATAGGTACAAAAGAAATGGTCTTTGTTTAGGCCGCTGCTGTTCTTCTTTCTTAAACGTACGCCGAGTATTTGAATGCCGAACACGATTACGATATCTTAGGGCCTATGCACACCACGTGTTTTAACACGCTCAGCGCCATGTGTATTTTTTTCGATACACACTGTCTAAATACTTATGTATCTTTTTCGATACACGAGCACCATTACAGTCAAAACGCCGTGTATCGCTAACGCGCACACCTTCCATACATTCTGTTTAGAAAAAAAAGGGAGGGGTGATGAAAAAATCATTCCTCTAAGACTCTAAACTATTTTAGAGACTAAAAACAAAAAAAATATCAAAAACATTTGGTGGTATTGGCTTATAGGACTTGGCGCCGAGCGTGTTAAACGCGCCGTTGACGCGCGTTTGTAGTGATACAGACGCGGTACGCACGCAAGTCAGAAGCAGGAGACGCAGCTCTGTAGGATAAAAGCGCGCCGTCGACGCGCGTTTCTAAAACGCGCGGTGTGCACAGACTCTTAAGCTTATATGACAGATAGTAACAAGTAGTCAAAAAAAGGACCCCACGCTAATAACAATAAGGCCAGGAAGAATAAACGCAATAAAAAGGCATATGGCAAATTTAACTGTTTTATTTTCAAACTCGTAACTTTTACAGCAGTAGTAGGAAAAGATTTAGGCTTTTTAAGAACTATATTTTAAAAAAATTAAACTCTGTATAAAAATTGTGAAACCCTACTGAAGAAACTGACAATATACGGGAATTCTGACTAAATAGCTCACCTACGCACAGTGGCAGTACTTACTATCTAAAACGAATTTTGGAAATTCATCCCCTGAAAGTGTAAAATAGGGGGTGAAAGTTTGTAAGAAAGTTCTATAACTTTGAAGTTTAGATTTATAATAAAGCTTGCCCTTAATATTCATATTAAATTAATTAGGTTGATTCGTGTCTTTTAATAAAGGGGGTGGATATTTTTATTGTAAAGTGTAAGAAATTTAATTGCTACTGAAACAGAGTCTGAGGGATTGTCTTCTATGGAAAGTAAGTAAACCAAGTTCAAGGTTTATTTTTTAATTATAAACCCAATTTAAAAACCACGACTATAGCAAGTGTCAACCTATGAACTTCATTTGAAATAATGGGGAACATGTAAAATAGGGGATGAGGTAAATCAGTTAACGATAAAAAATATTTATCAGTATTCTTCAGTAGGACAAAATTCCCTTTAGACGGGTATTTATGAATAAGGTAAAGTGAATTAAGCAGGTTTTGCTATCTTTTTTATTGATTGTTTTTGGCCCTTATACCCAACGTCATAAGGTTCACGTTAGTGGCCTCGTATAGTACACAGGGTTATTTAAGGATTAAGATGGTAAGTGTTGAGTAACGTTTGTATCAAGTTGTATTCCATCTTCTCTCCTCAGGCAGAGCCCACAGTGTGCCAAATATAGCTTGTACTTAATTTTTTATTGTAAAACAACATGCAAAATTAACAATAACAATGATTCATTAAAAAATAATAGCTACAATAAAATAATAAAAATAAATAATATTCTATCTATCTTTCTTCTTACTTTTAGATTTTTTCTTATGCTTAGACTTATGCTTTTTACTCTTCTTCTTTTTTATCTTCTTGTTCTTCAATTCATTAACATCTACCCACGAGTCATCACTCGAAGACGAATCTAATTCAATAGGTTTGTCTATAGTTTTCTCTGGATCTGTTTGTAACTTCCTTTGAATATTTTCTGGTATCTTTGGACCATACACTGCATCGGCATTTGAATTTTCTGTAGTTTCCACATCAGTTTT
The DNA here is from genome assembly GCA_951640165.1 of Pseudoips prasinana. Classification (NCBI taxonomy): domain Eukaryota; kingdom Metazoa; phylum Arthropoda; class Insecta; order Lepidoptera; family Nolidae; genus Pseudoips; species Pseudoips prasinana. The sequence continues at coordinate 18,076,625 of OX621254.1, forward strand.
GGGTGTGATTTCTTCTTTATTTGCTGTTTCTTCTGGTTTTTGTGAGCTTTTGTCTTTTCTTTTCCAAGAATTAAGTTCATCGAAGTCTATATTCGCGAATATACCTCTAGGTGGGGATGTGTTTCTTTCTATATTCTTAGGTACATCTCTAAAGTCTGTGTTTTCACTGGTTTTATTATTTGTCTCATCAGGAGTTCCCTCATCTTCACTATCGCTAAGAAAAATTGATTTGTATAGATCCATTTTATCAAATTTATTTATTGTTTCTGTGACTTCTGCGCCTTGTTCGTTTGATTCTTCGGATTCTTTCAAGAATAATTCTGCTACTGTCATTCTTTTAGTGAATCCTGTTAGGTTCGTTTGATTTATGATTTCTTTTAATTTTTCATTGTCTGTTCTTACGTTTTGATCATTTCTTGCAACTTGGTCGTTTCTTGCAGTCTGATCATTAAGTTCCATTTGACTAGTTTTAGGTGTAATGTTGGAAGGTAATGATTTTGATCCGCTAAATTTGCTTTGCTCTTTAGCAAAGCTGTTTTTATCGTGGACTGAAGATTCCAAGTAGGAGAATATTGAGTAGGACACTTTTGGTTTATCTTCCTTTCTCTGTTCGATTCTGTGGACAACATATAAAGGTATATAAATTTATTGATACTGTAGTTACACTAGGCCTTATATTTACAAAAAAACTCTCATTATTAAAATCTATGGACGAAATAAATAACAAGAGGGGTATTGTAGATGAAATGATGACATTTATTCAGTACTGGGTACATACACTTGTACTCTCAATTGAATAATATACTGTAGTATGATATTAAGCTTATATTAAAAAAAACTAGGTCTAAGCCGCTGGTTCAGACCGTCCGTACGGTATTTCTCATCACATATCATATTTTGCCTTGAACAAATAAATAACAACATACTTTACTACTACATATTTTGACAGTTAAAACTATAGCATAAAGTGTAAAAAGTTCTTAACTGGTAGAAGAAGGCGGTCTTATGACTAAAAGCGATCGCTTCCAACGACCCTAATTTCTTAATTTCAGATTAGAGAAGAGAATTTTAATTTTTGCGCTTTTTAGAAATCTATACGAGGAATAAAATCCCGTTTTTATTTATTTAATATACTTTAATATACAGTCCCTGGGATTAATAGGGTTCGCACCAGCGCTCAGGAGATGGTAAAGAAAAAAAGGAGTTTTACCAAGAGGTTGTAATCGCTGAGACGGACTATAGGTATATTACATGTCAGGGACAGGAGGCCAATGCAGTCCTCGCGAGAATCCTTTCCCTAATTAACCTGCAGCTTTCTGTATCTATCTAGGTAGACGACCATAAGAAGAAAGGCAAAAAGAAACTAAGTTTTCTTTCTTGAAGTAAAATTTCTTTACACACGCTCTACTTGGAGAGTAAGCTGGTGAATGCGTGACGAGAGCGTTATGAAAAGTGTAATCGGGCGAGACGAACGGAAGTTGAGAGGGATGATATAAGTGAAGATAGAGACGCACGCGGCAGAGCCTGTACTATAAGAACCTGACAACTAATAGACATACTAATATATTTCTAAATACATGTATGATATAGATAAATTACACCCAGACATCATCATCATATCAGCCGAAAAACCTCCACTACTGGACAAAGGCCTCGACCAAAGATCTCGACAATTGCCGGTCTTGCACTAACCGCATCCACCGGTTTCCAGCGACCCGCACAAGTTCCTCGGTCCATCTTGTAGGGGCCCACGCTGCGTCTTCCAGTTCGTGGTCGCCACTCGAGAACCTTTCAAACATAGATAATAAATTAGTTTACCTGGAGCCTCCAACTTCGGGAACGTTAAACCTCTTGCACACAAGAGATTCGGGACGCCACGACACTTCCTTCCTCGTCATAACACCGTAGACTCCTTTATGTGCGGCCTCGATTTGTTCCTTGGTTGCTAAGCCGTGGTTGATGGAACTTTTGGCAACTGCGCATAGAGGATTGAGAGCTTCATCGGGTTCTGAGGCATGAGTGAATCTGGAAGAGAAAACGTCGTATATCATTATTAAAGTATCAAAGTTCCATATTTTATTCTACCCGCAACAAAGGTGAAATCGAATGTATCTTTTATATACAGGGAAACTTTTAAAGAGCTTTTACAGGCTCGAAGGACCATAAATGTACATTTATGGTCCTGCGGGTTGTAGTAGTTAACTCTATACACTGATTTTGTACGGTCTCATCGCCGTACATTTTTCTGCTTACTCTGCAACCTACTTTAAGCTAACGATGCGCGTCATAATTTAGCAATATAAAATCGCATAACTAACAAATTTAAATAGATAATATTGAGATATCTCTAGTAGTAGAGTATATCTACTCTAGTAATGTAATTTACTTATAATTTAAATAAACTCAACTATTGCATCTTAGTGAAAGGTGTTTCTCTTAAGTTAACTTACAAACCTTCATAACTAAAAACCGTACAAAACTGGAGCGCAATTTTTGAGAGTATAAACTTAAACAAATTTTAATAAATAAATATAAAAATTAACAAGGCTCTCTAAATTTTCTAAATCTAAATTTTTATTGACTGTTTGAATGATATGACAATCCAAACACAAGAACGACGTACAAACATTTTAGTTTTGAGGGTTCCGTAGCCAATTGGCAAAAAACGGAACCCTTATACAGTCGTCATGTCTGTCGGTCTGTCCGTCCGTATTCAAAGCCATTTTTTTCCGAAACTATAAGAGCTGTACTGTTGAAACTTGGTACGTAGATGTATTCTGTGAACCGCATTAAGATTTTCATACAAAAATAGAAAAATAATAATAATGTTGGGGGTTCCCCATACATAGAACTGAAACTCAAATTTTTTTTTTCATCGTACCCATGCATGTGGGTTATCTATGGATAGGTCTTTAAAAATGATATTGAGGTTCCTAATATCATTTTTTTCTAAACTGAATAGTTTGCGTGAGAGACACTTCCAAAGTGGAAAAATGAGTGTCCCCTCCCCCTGTAACTTCTAAAATAAGAGAATGATAAAACTAAAAAAAAAAAATATGATGTTCCATGTAAACTAACAACGAAAATTGGTTTGAACGAACTCTAGTAAGTAGTTTTTTTTAATGCGTCATAAATCGTAAACCGCATTTTACCTTTCATTTAATCAACTGAAATACTTGCTGCTGCGGAACCCTTCATGGGCGAGTCCGACTCGCACTTGGCCGGTTTTTTTTATTGCCCCAAGAAAATCCAGAGTTACTCGGTTATTCAGACTTTTTTACTTTATACACAAAACATATATCTGAATAGCTCCAAGCAAACAATCTATGGTTTAATTTGTATCATATTTACAATGTCAAAATAAGCATTAGATATCTTTAACAGTGGCAACACTATTAAAGTTTTTATTAAAAGTGTTGCCTACCACAACTATCCCGCAATTAATTTGGAAAATACAATTAAGTAAGCGTTGCGAACTTTCTCTATCCCTCAATCTATACAACCTTGTGCTAATTAAAAAAATTAAAATAAATACATAATATGAAAAACATTTAGAGCCCCCGCAGACCACAGACTTTTTATCGGCCGATAGTTTAGTCGGGTTGGCCTGCTAGTACGCATACCGAGCCAACTAAACAGTTCAGTCGGTGATGAGTGCGCAAACTATCCAACAGTCTGCCGACTATTCTCTATTTGCTAGTTTCTAACCAACTGGTGAAAAGAGTGGTCGCACCGCACAATGAAAATTAATAAAACATTGTATAGAATTGTTATTATTGCTCTCATACACCGGAGGAGGAAAATTAAAAAGAGAGCCCGAGAGTATTGGGTGCATCCTATCTTTAGTGATAGATTATTACATGGAAAATTGTACACTATGCATTCCAAATTACTCGATTACCCGAAAAAATTTTTCGCCTTTTATCGAATGAGCATAACTAGCTTCAACCAACTTGTCAAATTAATTGGACCAGGAATAGCGAAGGAGGATACAAATTTAAGACTATCTATACCTGTGGAGGAGAGATTGAGCGTTACGATAAGGTAAGATAAACCACAAAACATACTTTAAATTTTTTATTATAATTCAAATGCCAAGTTTACAAGTCGTATATTTGGGAATCTTCTGAAAAATTTGAATAATATGACTGGGCTGACATGTTGGAATCAGCTGGTGATGAAACATTTTGAATGGTTGTTTGTGGTAAAGTGGGGGATGGTGTAGAACCGGATGTATAAGCCTGTGATTGTTGTTGTAGCGGCAAGAAAGAGGGGGATGGTGTAGAACCGGATGCATAAGCCTGTAATTGTTGTTGTGGCAAGATGTTAGTCCCTCGTTGGTAAACAGGATAAGAGTTCATGGGTTGTTGCAGTATGGTGTATGTTGGTTGAGAATGAGGCTGAACACGCCTACCAAGTCTTATCTGTTTAAATACGTTAAGAATACTAATCTTAGCATCGAGTTTTTCATCTGCGGTTAAATTTTTGAGTGATGGGACAAGAGACAATGCAAAGTTTACATCTTCATCAACATTAGTCTCATTTAATGCTTTTAATATTGCTTCATCCAAATCCGTATTCTTCGAAACACGAGTTTTCTTCTGGCGAGGAGGTGCGGAAGCGGATGGAGCAGTTTCTTCATCATCTTCCTCATTTTCTGTAGTATCCTGGGCCAGGTTCAGGTTACCTTCCGTTTGACGATTTTCCATGCATGGAAGTAAAAATAATAATTGTTCAAAGTATACGTATTTACGCCTCTTGACCGAAGCCGAAGCCCCGACTTTGTGTTCTTTTGTGCATTTAATTCTCGGCGAAAGCAAGTCCGTAAATTGGCCCATTTTTTTTGTATATCGCGGCCTGAAAAATAATAAAATATAATTAATTCATTACAGGTATCTGGCTACTGGAGCTAGTCTCAATTCATTATCTTTTGATTATCTGATGGGAGCTTCTACAATACGAGATATTACAAAAAGTACATGTGAGCAAATATGGAATATGCTTCAACCGTTATATATGCCAACCAAACAAGAAGATGACTGGATTGAAATAGCAGACGAATTCTACAGTCGCACAAATTTTCCAAACATCATTGGAGCGATCGATGGCAAACATATACGAATGATACAGCCAGAACATTCCGGTTCATCATATTTTAACTACAAAAAGTTCTTCTCCTGCGTTTTGATGGCTTGGACAGATGCCGATTATAAATTTGTGTACATTGATGTTGGTTCTTATGGAACAGCTAGTGATTCGGAAATATTTAAAACATCAGAAATGGGTAAACGGCTTTCCGAGAATCGACAAAATATTCCTTCTGGAAGGCAATTGCCTAATGATGATGTTGGAGATGTTATTCCATTCTCTGTCGTAGGCGATGAAGCGTTTGGACTTGGAAATAATATATTACGCCCTTATGCAAAAAGAAATTTAAACTACACCAAGCGAATTTTCAACTATAGACATACAAGAGCTCGACGCATGGTTAAATGTACTTTCGGGATTCTAGCTAACAAATGGCGCATTTTTCACCGTCCAATTGACGTAAATATTAATTTTTGTGTTAAAATTATTAAAGCTTGCTGTGTCCTACACAATTATGTACGAATCAAAGGTGGAATACATTTTAAAGACACTCTCTACAGTTGTACCATGAATAACTTCAATACAAATGGAAATAACCGAGGAAGAAATAATATGAATAATGTGCGGCAATACATGTCGTCATACTTTATATCTCCTGCAGGCTCAATTCCGTGTCAATATAATAAAGTGTAATGTAAATAAATAAAAATGTATCGTACCTTGATTTGTTTTTTCTTGGGCACTAAGCTCATTCCAATCAGGAACAACAGCTTCACAAACTTCCTCCCACAGTTTTTTCTTCACATTTACGTCAGAGTACTCTTTTAAGTTTTTCTTATAAAGTGCAGGGCGTTTTTCGACTTCCTCGATCAAGTTTACGATCAAAGATTCCGAAATAAGCGACTGAGGATTGGGCGACGCCATTTTACAAAACACGCGCGGCCGACCATTCGCTGTCAAAGCTCGGAGCGAACTGAACTATCGGCTTAGTCGGCCGACTAAAAAATCGTCGTGTGTGCGCGTGTGGTAGGGAGCCAATACTGATTATACGGTCGGCCGATAGTTTGCCGACAGTATAGTTTGAATTGAATCGGGAAGCCCATCAAACTTGTTTATCGGCCGATACCAAATCGTCATAGTTGCTTACATCTGCGTACTGATTAAGAGCCCGACCAAACTATCGGCCGATAAAAAGTCTGTGGTCTGCGGGGGCTCTTAGCGTTGAAATATAACATAGACATTTATAGCAAAGCTTTTTAGTTAACACATTAAGATGAAGAATTTAGTGTCGAATCTCAACTACTCAAGGCTTTAAGCTAGTTAGAAATAACCTTTAAACTTTGTATAGAGATACAAATAGATAGAAAGGGCAACCTTATGAAAGTAGCGACATAGTGTTTTGTTTTCTTTTATAACACATTTAAAACATGTAAGCTGCTACTAATTCCCAAGGAATAAATGATAAACTCGAAATACTTATACAATCATTAAATTGGTAGTTCTAAAATAAAAGGCACACTTACCTATCACCCATTAAACCCGTCAACGGCTTATACAACTTCGCAGCCTGCTCAAACTCCATTAACTCTCGCTCCCTCTCCCACTCGCTGAGTTTATCTATAACCCCATCTTCTTCCAACACACTGTTCTTATCTTGTAAATATTTCTCGTACCTCAACTGTTTCTGATGGTTACCAACGAAAGGTTTGAATACTTTTGTTATAGGTTTACCAGAATCTTTAATAGAAATAAAATCTGGAGTATTTGGTGTATTTTTTTCTGTTATTTCTGAATACGATATAAAATTAACATTGCGTCCAAGTAGCTTGGCTACTGGGTCTTTTGGTGGGGTTTCTTGGGGATTTTCTGGGGTGAGTGACGTTTCTAAATTGGGGGTTGGTAGAGGTACTTCGCCGAGTAATTTGCCTCGGGCTTCTGCAGTTAATTCATGGCGTCCTAGACCTGGAAAATTAAGAGCGTGTTAATAAAAATTTTAACTTATAAGAGCTAAACGACTTCCTAGGCTCAGTGGTTGGCCTATTGGCGTGGTTAGCAAATGCTTGCTTTTCACGCTGGAAGGAGGTCGTGGGTTCGATTCCCACCCAGGACAGATATTTGTGTGCAGCATCTACATGTCTATTTGTCCCAAGTCTAGGTGTAGCAATCTATATTAGTATGTATTTACAAAAGAAAAGTAGTATATGTGGTATATCTGTTATCTGGTTTTCATAGTATAAGCTTTGCTTAGTTTGGGATCAGGTGGCCGTGTGTAAATAATGTCCCAGGACATTATTCGTCAAAGGCAAGCATTTACCAACCACGACAACGGACGTAGTGCTAAACCGCCTTTAGTGTAAAAACGAAGATTGGTTTCAGTGTTTTATTGGCTCAGGTCTCCTCACCCTCCCTACTAAGATAGGTAGAGCATAGCGTTCATTCGCTCAAAGAGCAGCCCGACTGGGGAAAAACCTCCATCTTACAGAAGACATTCCTTAAAAATAACATTAATAATTTTAATGTTGTGTTTCCGAGTGTGAGTAAGGTCGCCAGAGCTCATTTGGGTGGGGGGAAGGTTCAGCAACACTGGTTTGCTGACTCTTAAAGGCCGGCAACACACCCGCGACTCCTCTGGTGTCGCGGGTGTACATGGGCGGCGGTGATCACTTACCATCAGGTGACCCACTTGCTCGTTTGTCGTCCGCTGATATAAAAAGAAAAAATACTAAGGATCGTCAGTCCCAGTTTTCATAAAATTCTATATTACAGGCAGTCAAAATAATAGTTTAGAAATGTTTGTGACGGTCAAATGACTCTGAGTTTCTCTGGTACAGATTTTACTGAATAAATTGGTAAAAAATTATCATAGGTAGCCCAAAAAATTTGTTAAAATAACAAAGGGATATAATAATCATAATATCTAGGGACAATGTCACACAGATCATCCTAGCCCCAAACTAAGCAAAGCTTGTACTATGGGTACCAGGCGACGATATACATACTTATATAGATAGATAAATACTTCAATACATAGAAAACATCCATGACTCAGAAACAAATATTCGTGCTCATCACACAAATATTTGCTCTTACCGGGATTCGAACCCAGGACCACCAGCTTCTTAGGCAGGAGCACTACCAACTAGGCTACGGTGACCGTCTACCGATGTGAATGTATAAATTCGAGTCCGAACACCTCGGTGGGGTCACGGATATCTCGTGGTTCGATTCCCAACCACAATTAAATTTATACCACTAATTTTAAGGATTTCTGATACTTTACGACTTACTTATCGTATGGGCAGTGGTTACCCTTGTTTCAGAGTTGTCCAACCGCCCAGTAGGCCTCTGACATGGCTCAACGACTGTTATCTAATAACTACAACCGGGACCGAGAGCTTAACGTGCCATAGCACAGCAACGTTCAGAAATCAAACCACTTTAGTGGTCACCCATCTATGGACTGACCTGGAGGCTAGTTGCTTAACCTCACCGATCAATTACAGAGAGAGCATCTAGCTATGATTATATTAACAACCAAGCATAGGACCCGCCTGATGGTAAGCCATGACCGTAACTTATAGACGATTGCAGTACTACAAAACACAAGCAAAAATCACGCTTTTCAAAGCATATTGTCACTCTTTGTACACGTGCAGCCTGTGGATGAATTACACTCATGGATCATACAGGACCCTGCGTACCCAATATAATAATGCCTTCAGCGCTGTTGGGGCTGCGACGCCACTGTAGTGCCTCAGGGATGTTGGCCGCAGCTGGTGTTCGTCTATCATCAGAAAACGTATAGCGTCCCTATTGCAGTGGGTTCGTGGCAGTTCCAACAGCCTCCTGAAGACTGTGGCCAACAGACTTGACTTGGACAGTACTATTATGCAGCACTGGACACGCGTACACATAATAATAATAATATCCTGGGACATTATTCACACACGGTCATCTGGTCCCAAACTAAGCAGAGCTTGTACTATGGAAACCAGATTACTGATATAATACATATACTAATTTTCTTTTGCAAATACATACTTATATAGATAATTTACACCCAGACTCAGGACAAACAGACATGTTCATGCACACAAATATTTGTCCCGGGTGGGAATCGAACCCACGACATCCGCCGTGAAAGGCAGTGCATCTGCCAACCACGCCAACAGGCCATAATCAAGGATACCGCAATTAGATATAGTCGGTATGTGTAATAGTGGTATCCTGTTATACAGTACTTATTTTAATGTAAATCTTAATATATTACTCACATAGTACTAGGGGCCTCCCACACCAGTGCCAGCAACTGGTGTGGGAGGCCCCGAGTACTGCAATCGTACCTGCTAGTAAGTTAACATTGCAAACTACTAAGTTAACATCAAAGGGCCTATGCACATATTTTAGAAACGTACTGTTACATCCCTATTTCCGCTGTTTACTGCTGAGTTGCAATAACCGCCGATTGACGCAAATGCCAACCAGCAAATCAGCAGTAAATACTGTATATAAACTCGCGTTTTTACTATTTCCATCAGTGTATTATTCTCTGGTGAAATTGCCGCCCAGCTCCGGAATGGTCATAGATCTGCCGGCTGGCTTTCAGCAAGGAAACTAGAAGTAATATATTCCGGGTCGTCACTCTGCCCTTCACTAGGGTTATCGCGTAAAAGTCCAAATAACAAAGTTATTATTAGTGTTCCCTATTAGTTAAATACAGTGTAGTGTTATAAATAAAATAAAAGTAGTGCTAACACTTATGTAGTTTTTTTTTAAACTACCGAGTCGCACAAACCAACAGGTCGTTAACGGCGCGCTTTAATCCTACAGATCAGTTTGGTTTTATTTACCGATCCAAACGCGATGCTAACGCGCGTGTGTATCGCTACAAACGCTCGTCAACGGCGCGCTAAAAAAACGTGGTCTGAATAGGCCCAAAGTGGGAGAAAGAGAGGTAGAACGTACCTTGATCCCGTGGCGCGTGGGTAGTGGGTTCAAACCTGGAACGTCTGGCGCCTGTCGCCGCCGGTACATAATCGCGCGGCAACGCGGGCGGGGGGTGCGCTGAGACCGAGGGGATCGGCTTACTAGCTTTCACGAAACCTGCCAACACCTAATAGAAAATTAGTATTATAAGACAATCTGTATCTAGTGGATACAGAATAATACTAAATTATATATATATATTTTTTATATATAAGAGAGCGACAAACGAGCAAGTGGGTCACCTGATGGTAAGTGATCACCACCGCCCATGGACATTCGCAACATCAGAGGCTCTACCGGCTAAGTCGCCGAACATCGATTAACCTTTATTTATTTGAACGCCATTTAAGAAATTGATGTTCGGCGACTTAGCCGGTAGAGCCCCGGAGGAGTCGCTAGTGCGTTGCCGGCCTTTAAGAGTCAGCAAACAAGTGTTGCTGACCCTTCCCCCCACCCCGATGAGCTTTGGCGACCTTACTCACACTCGGAAACAACATTAAAATTATTAATGTTATTATTAATGAATGTCTTCTGTAAGGTGGAGGTACTTATCCAGTCGGGCTGCTCTTCGAGCTTCGATAACTAGACGACCTGATAAACGTTGTTTTGCCATATACATTATTTATAATACTTATTTAATTGAAGTAACTAACTTAAGTAACTCATAATAAATGTGTTCATAATATTATTTTATTTTAGTTTTATATTATTTAATACTCTTCATTTATAATACCTACTATAAGTAAATATTTTAAAGACTATCCTTGATCTAGATGTCGCATAATCGGTTAATACTATCTTGTACAGACGCCAGCATATCAAGCTACCCCAATCTGTCAAATTTCCCCAATTGAAAGTAAGCCTTATGCTCTATTGTGATAAAGTTGAAAAATCTATCCAAGAAATTTGACAGATTGGAGTAGCTGGATGTGCTGGCGTCTGTACCTAATGAAAATATCATGGATATCAAATAAGTAATAAACTACTAAAATGTTTTAATCTCTAAGTGTCTCCGTGTTTTGTAGGTCGCAGCAACTAAGCACTGAGTCTGAAGTATGAATTTGTAAGAAAAACACCACCTGCGTTTTAGGTATGACAACAGTGTATCATATTTTGACACAGCTAGAATGGTTTATTTCAGTTATTTTCATAGTGTAATGTCCTATGGAATTGTTCTCTGGGGTAGCTCTGCTGACATTAACACCATATTTATATTGCAAAAAAGAGCTGTAAGAGCTATCTATAATTCTGGCCCGAGAGTGTCTCTAAGAGAAAAGTTCAGAGGTCAACATTCTAACTGTACCATCTCAGTATATATATGAAAACTTACTATATGTGCATAAAAATATCGATTCCTTCTGTAAAAGGAGCGATACACATAATGTAAACTAGACTAGATATAAGAATAATCTCATATTGCATACTACCCGTCTCCACAAAATAAGTAACTCTTTTATGGGGCAATGTATAAGATTCTATAACAAACTTCCTAATAATATTAGAGAATTGTCTACGAATAAGTTTAAAAGAATTATTAAAGCCAAATTGTGTAGCAGGGCATATTACAAAATTAATAATAATAATAATAATATCTGGGGACAATGTCACACAGATCATCCTAGCCCCAAACTAAGCAAAGCTTGTACTATGGGTACCAGGCGACGATATATATACTTATATAGATAGATAAATACTTAAATACATAGAAAACATCCATGACTCAGAAACAAATATTCGTGCTCATCACACAAATATTTGCACTTACCGGGATTCGAACCCAGGACCACCAGCTTCGTAGGCAGGAGCACTACCAACTAGGCTATGGTGACCGTCAAATTTCTGAATATTTAAGCGATAAAAGTGCTTGGGATTGAGTTGTTCTGAGTCAACACACACGATTGTAATTAATCTTAAGTATATTTTATTTTAAAAAAGGATTCCTACTGAGTTTTCTGGCAGTGTTTCTCAGTAGCTGCCACGTCATGCACTGCACGGTAGGGTAAAAAAATATGACGATTCCACATAAATGTAAATTTTTTACGGAATAAAGTACCTTTGACTTTTGACTTTGACTATATTTAGTGTCTACTTACATGTCCAATCTTGTCTCTATCAACCTTCTTCTTCTCCTTCTCCTTGGCGGGGCCGCCAATAGCGAAATCGTAATGGGACATATCTTCTGTCGCGTAGATATCTTCATCATCCGCCTCGAAAGCGCCAACGCCGAACGCTTGCCCACGGATTGAGACCTGGAAAATTTGCAGATCAAATTATCATCCCCATTACGGAAACCGACTAATAAGTGATAGGGGAAGTGTATCCTTATTATATCGTCGTTATAAATACAAGGTCCGCCATAATAATAATACCTTAATATAGACAGAACCATTCACACAATATGTAGTACAAATATAGCTAAAACTATAAATTTCGATAATTAAACTTAAACATAATCTCTTTGACAATAACTTAATACAAGCTAGCTAAATATCATTGCTATTATAAAATAAATTTTATAAATGTTTTCATACAATCCGTGTACCTAAATATCTATGAAACTAGAATTAATTATGTATACCTACTTAATTGTGTTACTACAAACATGTTCTGACTATTTACAAGCGCTTTTTTAAAGTCTACGTGAATAAAAATCTTTTTCTTTTTTTTTTTATTATGTTGGGCTCCGACGAGGCCCCGACACGTATCAAAGGGGGGAACAAGAAAAAGATGGCGCACAGAATAATTAGTGACGTTCATTGCAGTGACTAAAGTTCGGTCGCGGAGTAGGAAGAAATTCATACAATGATCTCTATACCTACTGTTAGTGGTCACAAATATTTTTGTAATAAGTGCCCAGTGTATATAAAATATTTGAAACAGGAAAACAGACACGCATCAAAGTCGAGGACAAGAAAAAGATGTCGCACAGAATAATTAGTGACTTTAATTAATAAAAAAAAAACAAAAAAAAGAAAGAAAAAAATTTCTTTTTTAATTTCAGACACTTGGCCCATAATATTGTTAGTAAATTACATCCTAAAAACTATGTAAGTAATATAAAAGTAATTAATTTAAGTATCTGCCACATTCTGGGGCTCCAGGTACACGCACTTGTACTTGAACCCAGTGCCCCAGAATGGGTCTGTCTATCTTCTGACTGAGGACGTTCAGGATGGTGTTGGGGCTCCCACGCGTACGAAGCATTAGCGAAGCGACCCGGCGCCGCAGCACCGTGTGCAAGCCGTCTGTGTGCGCGCGCGCAAACATCGCACAATACTACAGAAGCGTGGGAGCCCCACCAGCACCCTGAACGCGTCGTTGTATTGTACTCGGAGAGCGTCGATGGCCCGCTACGTGTAATTGACCCACAGACTGCAGGTGTAGAGAGTTTGGAAGAATGCTTTGAAAAGAGCGATCTTTACCCCCAAGCTACACCTCGCGAATCTGCGTGCCAACATGTTATGTATTGCAGTGACTAAAGTCCGGTCGCGGAGTAGGAAGAAATTCGTACAATGAACCTATACCTACTGTCAGCGGTCGCAAAACCGGCAAACATTTTTGCAATAAGTGCCTAGTTCATATGATAAATTTGAAATAGGTAAACAGACATTGTGGCAGGTAAAAAGGTTTGCAATCCTTCAAAACGGCGGTCATTGCACCTCTGCGAACATGACGTATTATATTTACACAGGTGTGTATTAAAAATATAAATCAACAATCAAAACGTTTATTTTAAGTTTTGGCAATAGTATCATTTTAATATTCATAAAATTTATTAATTAATATCTAGGGACAATGTCACACAGATCATCCTAGCCCCAAACTAAGCAAAGCTTGTACTATGGGTACCAGGCGACGATATACATACTTATATAGATAGATAAATACTTATATACATAGAAAACATCCGTGACTCAGAAACAAATATTCGTGCTCATCACAGAAATATTTGCACTTACCGGGATTCGAACCCAGGAACACCAGCTTTGTAGGCAGGAGCACTACCAACTAGGCTACGGTGACCGTCATCACCGTAGCCTAGTTGAAGTAATTATAAAATCGATCGTTACTCGTTTAACATGGCAACACAGTTTGCACTTTATAAATATACGAACGTGCTCTTTCTTATGGCAGTTACAGATGGCAAAAGTGGTCTTGAGTAGCATTTTGTGCTAGTAGTGGTAAGTACATATCGGTGTGTTTAGTAATAAACTTTATACAAGACCAGTACGAGATTTTCTAACACAGGAAGGACAAGTATACACATGTTCAAAATTCCTTCTGCTCCGCGACCGCACTTTATCTAGGACATTAAGGCAAACCATTAATTAACAAAAATAATATTCGGTATTTTTTTTAGTTTCCGTAATAAAAACAGGGTGTTAACCAACCGGCGAGTGTAACATGTGTACCCTCAACATTAAAACCGGCCAAGTGCGAGTCGGACTCGCGCACAAACGGTTCTGTACCATTATCTATAAAAATTCACGTTTGTTGTATGGGAGCCCCCTTAAATATTTATTTTATTTTGTCTTTTAGTATTTGTTGTTATAGCGGCAACTGAAATACATCATCTGTGAAAATTTCTAACTATCACGGTTCATGAGATACAGCCTGGTGACAGACAGACAGCGAAGTCTTAGTAATAGGGTCCCGTTTTACCCTTTGGGTACGGAACCCTAAAAATGAATATTACCCAACTTTGAGTAAAATAATACCTTTTTTCCTTTATCCTTCATAACTAGTCGACTAGTCCCTGGCTCAGCTCCATATTCGCCGACAAGATTGCCTAGCACTGAATGTCGGCTCAGGCCAGAGTAGCCGAGCCCGAAGCGATCGTCCTTCCGGTGTAAGATATAAGGTTCATAATCATCCGGCGCGAACAAAGCTTCAAAGTCGAATTCGGAATCTGAACTCTCCGAGGAATGGTTTTCTTCATCGGACTTGTTGCTCTGAAATTTATTAAAAATATTATTGCAATAGGATATTGATTGCCACGTTGGTTTAGCGGTAGCGTGTTCAGATAATAAGAACCAGGTTTAATATCCTCCTGGTGAATATATTTTGGTTGACAATAACTTGATACGAGCTAGCTAAATAAAATATTTTTTATTTATTTATTATTTATTTATATTATACGCTCTGTGCGAGACGGGACGCGACGTCGTGCAGATAGCATTCGCCCTGAAGATGAGTTCCTGAAGAAGTTGAAACTGTTGACCGAATCCAACACAAAATTAATTACGTGAGTTCCCGTTACTATCTTTCATTAAGTCCCAATATGTGCTACTTTGCGCCTGACCCTGGATTTGAACTTCATTATCTGCAGTTGACGATCTCTACCTCTAACGATGCTGACAACATCTATACATGTCGGAGATTCTGACGGATTTAACTCCGAAACATCGTCGGTGTCCGCCATCATGCACGTGGTTAAAAGAATCAGTGCGCACACTCGGCGCGGTCGAGCTCTGGATGCCAAATGTGTCGTGTCGCTAACACACTAATGTCACTTAGACAACTGACAGACGTCAAACGTCACATGCGACAGTTCATAGACAACCTCGACTCGAACTACTGACTCAGTGAGTAGTGTTTTCCAAACGCTAATAGATGGCGTTACTAGTAAACAATCCTTTTACTAAATTTCTCCCACATACATATATTAAAATCGTAGGAAATTCAAAACTGTACTGTATTGCGTTGCCAATTTTAGACTACAGTTAAAGTCAATATTTCTCCTCCAACAAAAATCCAGCACGAACATATAATTAATTTCACCTAGCCTTAAATGAAAACGTACTTTTTTTGTTATTTACATTATTTTATTTTTGTTTGTTTTTATTTATTTAACTTCTGCAACGCGTGTTTTACACTCACACACTTACTCGTGTTTAACCTCTTCAGGCGCCAGCTGAAAATCGGGCTGTTGGTTGGTATAAACGAACCTAACTGCAGCATTACCGAGCTGCTGCCTTTTCGGCACACAATATTACACCGGACTTATTCCTCGTCGAACATTCTCTGACCAAATCGGAGACGTTCTCAAGAAAGGGCAGGTCAGAAGGACCCTAAACCGGCGAGCATGTATGAAGAATATAATGACAGTAATCGAGGCAAAAGACGTGTGCAAAGATCATGACAAATGGAAATCCGTTGTCTCTGCCTACCCCTCTGGGAAACAGGCGTGAGTCTATGTATGTATGTATATTACACCGGAGAGCATTTATGTACTGGATATGTAGTGGTACAGGTGAACATCACTTAACATTGTTCTAGTTTATTGTTTTTTTTTGCTTTTTTATGTGTGATGTATGCGATATTTTTTCATAATTTGTTTCTTGTATTCTTTGGTTTACTTTTATAAACTGTGTGTTGAATAAATCATATTATTATTATTACATTGAATATTTTTTTTAAAGTATACTTGGGTCGTGATCTACATTCGATAACGAAGCCAAAAATATAGTTTTTAGAATTTTTGTCTGTGTGTCTGTATGCATGTTCGGGATAAACTCAAAAAGTACAGCATAGATTTACTTCAACTTTTGCATGAATATTACTAAGAGGTCGGGCAAACATTATAGGCTACATATTTATACACTATCTATCGGGGGGCTATAGCTCATGATGATTTATAGCTAGTTAATATCGTGGGACATTATTAACACACGGCCATCTGATCCCAAACTAAGCAAAGCTTGTACTATGGAAACCAGATAACTGATATACTACATATACTACTTTTCTTTTTGTAAATACATACTTACATAGATAATTACACCCAGACTCGGAACAAACAAACATGTTCATGCACACAAATATCTGGCCGGGGTGGGATCGATTCCGACGACCCACGACCTCCAGCGTGAAAAGCAAGCATTTGCCAACCACACCATCAGGCCCATCAATATTGTTAATAACTATCTGTGGTTACTCTGGGGTCAGAGTTATTCGAGCCGCCCAGTAGGCCTCTGACATGGCTTAACGACTGTTGTCTAATGGCTACAACCGGAATCGCAGCTTAAAGTGCCTTCCGAAGCACGTAGACACTTAGAAATTAAACCACTTTGGTGGTCACCCATCTATGGACTGACTGAGAGCCTAGTTGCTTAACCTCGCCTATCACTTTCGGTCCGGTGAGACCATCAGGCTATGAGCGCCTCATAACTATGCAGGAGTATTACAGAGTCGACAACTTCAATGTAAATTGGCTAACTGGCTAGTAGGCATTATTTTTGGTATTAGTTGACTGCCTCATTGGTCTAGCGGTAGCGTGTTCACCCACAGAGAACGAGGTTCTGGGTTCAAATCAACAGTGATTTTGAGACTTTTCTGTAAAGAGAATAATTTCTCTTCATCAGCACGAAGTCTGGGAGTTGGCGGTATTATACCCCGTGCCTCGGAGAGCACGTAAAGCCGTCGGTACGGTACCTGACCTCTTTCCGGTCGTGTCGCTAGTCATCCCATCGGATCATGAGAGTGATGGAATAGAAATGTGTTTGCGCACACACTTGTGCACTATAACATGTCCCGCGCAGATGGCTAATCTCTATTGAGACTGACCGCCGTGGCCGAAATTCGGCTAGGAGGACATTATTTTAATTATTAGTAGTAATATGTCAAAAAACTGTAATTTTATTCAGACTGATGACTACTAGATATTTAAACTTATGATTACCCAGTTATGGATTGACATGTAATAACCGGTGAGATAGAGATTTCTCCATACTGGGGGGCTACCGGCTAAGTCGCCCAACATCTGGATAGTGATCGGCGTTCAAATAAATAATAGTTAAAAATGACTTAATAAATCGTTAAATCGGCTTCGACGTTGAAAATTGAATCCGGGGCATTTATGACGTCGCATGTGCTTATGGAAGCTGATTTAACGATTGCTTAAGTAATTTTAACATTTATTTATTTGAACGTCATTTAAGAAATCGATGTTTGGCGACTTAGCCGGTAGAGCCCCGGAGTCGATTATCAACGTCGAAGCCGATGTTCGGCGACTTAGCCGGTAGCCCCCTGTTCGGTCAACATCGGCTCCCGTCATGTACCTACGTTCATCGCGGTCGGCGGCTACCGAGCACGGACGCTCCGCACGACCGGCTATCGTAGACACGCTCAGTCACCATACATCTTATTATTTCTTTTATATAACGTTTCTGGAGTAGTCCAAACTATTTCATTCATCTCCAACGCAACCACATACCTGTCTCATCTCCGGTGGTACATAGCAGCCATACACCTTATGTTGTTCTTGGGCCTTCTTCTTGTCTTTGCTACTGAGCCTCTCACCTGTGCCCTGACCTGATCGCCACCCCATAGCCCGTAACATACGAGCGGCAGCTGTTTCATGCACTGCTTTTACAAGCTGTTGGAGAACGGGCTCACCTGGGGAACAGATAATAATAATAATAAAAAGATCCTGAAACATTATTCACAAACCACCTGATCCCAAACTAAGCAGAGCTTGTACTATGGAAACCAGATAACTGATATACTACTTTTTTTTGTAAATGCATACTTATATAGATAATTAAATCCCGACTCAGGACAAACTGACATGTTCATGCTCACAAAGATCTGTCCTGAGTGGGAATCAAACCCACAACTGGGGGCGTGAAAGGCAAGTATTTACCAATCACGCCAACTCGCCTATCAGATTTATTTACCAATGAAATAAAATATCAATCCAATAGTCACGCAACCTTGTGACCTCATAGCACAATTAATAATTAATTAATATCTTTGGACAACTAACACACTACCATCTGATCCCAAACTAAGCAAAGGCTGTACTATGGCAACCATGCAACTGATAAACATACTTATTCCTAAATACATACATATTATAGACAAATAACACCCAGACGCCGACAAAATAATCATGTTCATCACACAAAGATTTGTCCCAGGTGGGAATCGAACCCACAACCTGCGGCTTAGCAGCCAGGGTCACTAACCATTACACCAACGGGCTAGTCAATAGGCGAGCAAGGACTCAAGCCAACTACCAAAATAAAACTATAAGCTAATATTTAAATGCTGTGGATGTCTGTAATTGTTACAACATAGTCATACATATATTTAAATAACTTACAATCACTAATATCTCAGTATATCTAATGTTGGTATTCCTTAATAAATTAATATAAAATAAATTAAACGCATGCCACCTCAATCTCAACTCAGGTACCGTTATTGAAGTCTAGGCATGAATTAGTTGCAAAGAGGCAAAGTTACTTACCCAATTGATGTACAAGGAGGGTATATTATTATATTTATATAGAATAGAATAGAGAATAGATTGGTTTTAGTTGAAAGTTGGAAAGTGTTGGTGGAGGCCTTGGCCAATGGCCACACATATTAAAAATAAACCTATATACATATTACAATAAAAATTAAAAAAAAAATGTATACTTATGTCTGGAAAATGCTTTAAATGCACCAAATCAATACATAACATCGAAACATAACTTAACTTATAGTATGAGGTACAGATGGGTGTCTTATAGCTAATATAGCAATCAAATAAATAGTGGTTTTAGTTAAAAATACTTCAATTTCTGTTAGATAAAAATCATATTATTTTGACATTACAAACCAAAGGTGGAAGCTGATTTTCATAAGGCAACTGCATCCACACTTTGGAATTTATTGGAATAGGAGGAAACTAGGCTGAACAAGACTTTACAAACCTCCATAATAAACTGTTTATGTGGTAAGTTGGTAACCATAGGGAATGACTGGAATAATGGGATTGAAAACAAAAGACATTCACAAAAGTACAAAAATACTTTACCAGGTATTGGACCATCATGATAAACTGGCCGGTGTGCTCTTTTCTGCCCTGAGAACTCGTTTTGTGTCTGCAACTGCTTTGGGGCTATACCAAACTCTCCACGGTCCTCATCATCCATGTAATCTTCCGGTCTTTGATTCTGGAAACACAGTAAAATATGGCTACATAACAGTTCCAATTTCTATTAATTAACTGGCAATCCATACTATGGCATATATGTTAGGGGTGAGGGTGTAGATATAGAAATATATATCTTGGCACAACTAACACACTCCCATCCGATCCCAAGGTCTATTCCCCTATGGTGGTTGATATCACCTGGGTGATAATTTTTATCAGAAGCTTTTTAGTGACCTTTGATTACCCACAAATATAATCACCTAAGTGTAGGATAAAAATATTATTATTAAATTTAAAATCATACTTTAGTTCGCAATTGTAACGTACATACGAATATATATAATTTACAATTGCGAACTATAAAATACCTAGATGTTGTGAATTGTAATGTTAAGTACCATAGGTAAGAATATAACTCGAACCTAGCTATTATGTTTGTAAGCTATACAACATACTACAAAAGAAGCACGCACAAGCCCAAGTGGTTTTTATGTTACTATTATTGTTTCTATTTATAATATACTAGCGGCCTGGTACTGCTTCGCTACATATAAGGCATAGTAATAAAAAAAAATATTATTAAGTTCATTTATTCAAACAAAAGAAATATTTTAAATTGCTAAAAGATTTTGATTTTACACTTTTTCAAGACTTTTTTTATATTTTCTCTAGTTGTTGAGTTATAACATTATAATGAAAAGTGGCATTGATTTTTATATATATATAGATATCTTTTGTGTTTGGGAAATTAATTAAAAAAAGCAAAATAAATTATTTTTTTGGTATCCTAAAATTCCTGTGACACACACCTTATACCTTGCATAATACAATTGGTTTACATATAAACTCTCGCCTGTTTCCCAAAGGGGGTTGTGACAACAGATTTCCATTATCCATTCCATTCCATATCATGATCTTTGCACACCTCTTTTAACTCATTTATGGTTATTATATTCTTCATACTTTTATTCTAATATAGAACCACTTCCGTAAGTTCTATATTATAATGAGTATCCAAAGCACCATTATTAGGATCATGCCAAATTTGGCTAGGAAGACAGGGGAACAATGAGAGACAGAGAAGGTGAGCGTTGATGCATCCCAGGAGGCCCCCTTAAACCTACAACTGAGTCCCAAGTCTTAGAATTTGTTGAGTGTTTCCCTCCTCTACCACACAATGCACCCGGTTCCCATGGAATACTAAAGATTAGGTCTTCTCGCAATGTTCCTGTGTTTGTATTTCCTACAACTAACAAAGCAAAAAAACAAAGCTCACAAACACAGGAAAAACTGCTTAAGATACAATCAATAACAAAAACATAATTTAATGGTATTCAGAACGTGCCCCTTTCTGTGAAGTCAAAATACATTAAATACATTTCTATAGTAAGAATCAATTATGTTTTAATTCATAGAAGAATAGGTAGTAACACTAGTAAGCCAACTTACAGTAAGAGTTGCCTTCTCCATTCGAGAGCTTTTAAAAGTGCTGGGGGTCCATCCCTCCTGCGTCCCTACTGTATTGCCAAATCCTGCTGAAAAACCACCAGTAAATGCACCATGGAACCGCCTCCTGCCATGAGCATCCACAGCGTACTGGTCCGGAGCCTGCTGGAACTTGCGTTTTGTTGGAATTTCATCTGGGCATAAACGATAAATTATAAACTACCTAACCTAAAAAAATGTTTATGATATCCAATATCTAGCAATATTATAAAATAAATTACTCTTATTAAAGGTTAAGAATAACGGAGACTAAACACGGAGCAACTTACTGTATTATTAAAAAACATAATATAAAAATGTTACGGTATATTTAAAGTATTGTGGGTAAAACAACAAGTAATAATTCAATGGATGAACCGATGAACGCGCTGATAAACGGGACTATCAGGAAAAAGTTAAGTTCCTGAACCTATTTTATTTTTAAATATATTTTGAAACAAACAATAATATAGAAACGTTTCAAACAATTACTATAATCAACAAACCCACCTTCTTCATATGGTTCCAAAGGAGTTCCATATTTTATTATATTCTCATCATCTGAATCTGAGCTACTCATTATTGTGTAAACACAGTATTTTTTAACCGAGTGCTATTTTAATGTGTTCTATAAAAATGTAAACATCGCAACTAACAACACAAGAAATAATTTCCAAAATTTATACACAAGTGACAATTGATTCTGACATTGTGTTATAGGTACGAGTATATAACATCACAAAAATATTGCATTTTGCTTTTATAGTTTATGCACGAGTATGGTGCGAGAGAAACCGATCAAAAAGATGTTTAAAATATGCGAAAACCAAAAACTCGTAACTGGAATATCACATGTGACGGGTTTCCTTTCGTTTGGAAATATTTATTAATGGCTCGTATTTTTTTATATCAGAGGGCGACAATCGAGCAAGTGGGTCACCTCATGGTAAGTGATCACCGCCGCCCATGGACACTCGCAACACCAGAGGAGTCGCGGGTGCGTTGCCGGCCTTTAAGAGTCAGCAAACAAGTTTTGCTGACTCTTCCCCCCACCCCAACGAGCTCTGGCGACCGTAATAATAAAGGAAGTCGTTTCCGAACTTAATATGACAATATTATTGTAACGTTGTAATTATTGGTTTAATTATTAATTTAAAGAAAATAAGTAAGCAGTTAATGTGACATACGAAAACTATATTTTTTAATGGCATTTCATAATGATTAATAAGTTTAACATTATTTGTCTATACTTTACATCTCCCTTTCTTTGTAAACTAAAACATTGTTTTTTAAACATACATAATAATATGACATAACATATTAATTTTAATTACCTTTAAAATAATATTAAATTATAGCAATTTTTGCATAACGTACTATTATGTTAATAATTAAATAATTATGCCTATAATCATAATTTGCTTACTGTAACTTACAAAATAATATTGTAATTACTAATTTAAGTATTATTATTAAAGATCAAGTCTATTTATTGGTTTAATTATTCTTCAGTCATAATTCTACTAGACCTCTACAGAAAGTACAAAGTATTGTGTATAAAAAAACTACTGTGTTACTAGGCTTACTACTGCGTTACTTTGGTGTCCCTCGGATTATTATAGTATTTTTAATATTACATAGGATTCTTATTATTTAAAATACATCAACTTCATACATACGTATTATTCATCAAAAGTGGAGGATAATGTCGTTAGTTGATATTAATTTCAATTTTTTTTTTGTCACTTATAGTAAAGTTTAAGTTTTAAAATGACACATTGGTAACGCAGTAAACAACGTTAGTAAGAATATTCTAATAAAATGCTGATTATTTCTGTGATTGAACTTTATAAGAGATTAATATAAGCGATACAGTTTAGAACTGACATGTTAAACGTCTCATTGCACAAAGTTAATTAAACGAAAAAAAATTTTTTTTTTCGTTACGCTGTTGTTTAATTTTTTGACACTGTGATATATTATTTCCCACAATTTGGTTGAGTCATTAAAACTATCGCTGCTGTGGTATGTATATTATAAATAGAACTATAACGAATCTATATCTGCATGAAAAAGTAAGAAAATAATATTTTTTTATTTTTTTAAAACTCGTAAATTGTATGCTCGGAGTAGGCATTAACAAGTATTTTGGCCCTCCTACATTTCCTTTTTTGGTGTCAAAGGCGGTTATATGGCGTCAAAAAATCAATTTAAAATTGCTGTTTAGTATCAAATCCGGCCATCATTGTTAGGTTGAAAACAAACACGGCCATCTGAGACCATCGACCAATCAGAGGCGCCAAAACCATCGAGTGGTTTAATGGCGTCCGTTAATTTTTCTTACAACTATGTCTCTGTGTTTTATTGATTTATTATTGATCTTGAGATAGAACTTGTAAGATTTTAATACTAATTTAAGTAATTACTAATTTAAGTATTATTATTAAAGATCAAGTCTATTTATTGGTTTAATTATTCTACGAAATCTTGATGATCGTAGTGCTGTCGCTGGTTGCGCCATGTTTGACTTCTGCAAATAATTAGAAGTGTCTGAAAACGAACTTGTTGACGCTGGGGGTGACTTAGGAACAGCTGGTGATTGTGATTGTTCTTGAGATGGAACCTCTTGTACTGCTGGATCATCTGTGTATTTAGTTTCAGGAACGATCACTCTGTTGCTGGTAATGTCTGCTTGTGTCTTGTGCAGATGACTGAAGTTTCTACGTAGGATTTGACCTGGATCAGTTTCAATAATTACCGATCTTGGTAGACCTTCAGGCTTTTCTACCACTCTTGCCCCTTCCCATTGGCGATCAGCAACTTTGTGTCTGACTTTTTCATTAATATTAAAATTGTCTGGTCTTTTAGTGTGTTTATTTACCGTAGTTGGCTTGTTCTTCTCTTGATCTTTTTAGTTCAGCTTGCATTATTTTTGGTTATAGATTACTGTCTTTTATAGGTAATGGCGATTTGGTTATTCTGCTGAATAGACGTTGGTTGGGTGAACCTAAAATATCATTTCTTGGTGTATTTCTCCAGTTTATTAAAGCAAGTTGAACATCAGACTTGTCAATACTACATTTTTTTAATATGTTCTTGGCTACTTGAACTGCTTTTTCGGCGAGTCCATTGCCTTGGTGGTGATGTGGACTGGATGTGACATGGTTAAATTTCCATTCTTTTTGAAAACTCTTGAAGTCTCTTGACATGTATTGTGTTCCATTGTCAGTTTGTAGCTCTTCTGGTATTCCATGTACAGCAAACCATCTTTTCAGTTGTTCTATAACTTCATATGAAGACTGACCTTTTAGCAGTTGGTAGTATTAGGTAGGTACTGTAACTTTCAAATTTTCTTCTTGTTCATATTTCAGTTTAGATGTATCACAGTCGCCAGATCAATCGCGTCACAGTTGTTGCGAGAGGTGCGTGTATTTATTACGTGGCCACTGAGTTACCGCTGTCAAAAGGTATGTATTGACGATATCTACATTATTATTATTTTTATACGCAGTTAGTCATGTATTGGTCCTGTCAGTGTTAGGATATCTGCATTTTGTTGTTTTATTTAGTGATCATTTACAACACAGTCAAATATTTACAACTGCGTAACTGCTACACTGCGTTATTAAAAAAAGTAACGCTGTTGTTGCATCGGTAACACAGTTGTTTTAAATGTATTTAAATGTTAGTAATACGTTATTAAAACCGAAATACTTATATATATTTTTTCTTCCTTTATTAGAAAGTAGCTACCGCACAAAATGGCGTCGACGAACGCAGAAAAACAACGTCACTATAGGCTTAAGTTGAAACAAGACCCTGTCAAAACTGCTGCAGCAAAAAAAAACACCTTGAAAGCTATCATGCTAATAAAAGTGACAGAATTGATAGACAGCTTAAAACACGATTTGGTGCAATTAAAGAAACATATTTAAAACATAAAGTTCAATATAAGAGTTATCGAGCTGCTATAGATTATTATAAAAATGACGAAGTTGTTCTTAATGGCGACTTTAACGAAAATTATAGCTGCAAACATTTTTGAGAGGTGCAGTCCCATCATTTTGGCGGGCCATGAAACCAAGTAACTATATATATACTGGAGTTTACTGGAGTACACAAAACCTAATGGACATAACAAACCAACTGTAAATTAATTTTGTACCATTTCTGCAAATAATTCCCATAACCGTGCCTCTATTTGGACACACGTACAGTCAATTATTAGCGGCATACAACATAAAAATCCTTTTTACACCCTGAAGGAGATAAGCAAGGTCAGTTTGTACTTAACGACTGACAGTGATATTCAAACCGTTGAAAAAGCACTACCTAAAAACCAAGTGCCACTTCAGGGTACGATGCATGTACATCAAGTTTTTACTGAAACTCCCGGTCAACTTCAATTCAGCTACTTAAGTTTTTTTGGTCAAAGATATTTTTGCTCTTGCATGAATCCAAAAACATATCAGCCTATTCCTGCTCCCGTCATTGACACGCTCAGAGAAGATATTCTTATGGATGGATTGGATGAGAAAGTAGTCCTAGGTGACATTTCTAATATAGTTGCCGTAACTAGAAGAACATATTACAATACAATTTATTCTTCATCTTCAAGCTCTGATGACGAGTCCTTAGGAAGCTTAAACAATCCATCAGTTTCTGATATAAACGAATTGCAGCTGATTGAAAAGGAAAACGTTAATCCTGCAAAGATATCTGACGATGTCCATGTTTTAGTTACAGTGTCTTCTGCTAAAGACAAACATTACACTGACCTAGGTGTAGCTAAAAGTAAAGTTGATGAAGAAGGAGACGTCAAACTATTTTTTTACAAGACAGTAGATAAGACTGGCAAAAGATTCATAACAGAAGAGCCTGATATTTCTAACGAACCGTATGAAAACATCTTAGACATCGTACCTTACCCTAAAATTGTCATAAAAGGTGAAAGGGTATACTTTAATTACGATAAGCCATTAAACGTTATTGTACAGTAAGACTGATTTGAAAGTGCCTCATTAATTTATGAGATTTATTTCCTAATGCTGGTTCTTAACAATTATTTACGTGGGTAAAATGTTATGTTTTGTATTGAATTAGCTAAACTTTGTTATCTTTCCAGTTATTTGAGATATTATATTTATGTAGAGTCATAAATACAGTCATAATTCTACTAGACCTCTACAGAAAGTACAAAGTATTGTGTATAAAAAAACTACTGTGTTACTAGGCTTACTACTGCGTTACTTTGGTGTCCCTCGGATTATTATAGTATTTTTAATATTACATAGGATTCTTATTATTTAAAATACATCAACTTCATACATACGTATTATTCATCAAAAGTGGAGGATAATGTCGTTAGTTGATATTAATTTCAATTTTTTTTTTGTCACTTATAGTAAAGTTTAAGTTTTAAAATGACACATTGGTAACGCAGTAAACAACGTTAGTAAGAATATTCTAATAAAATGCTGATTATTTCTGTGATTGAACTTTATAAGAGATTAATATAAGCGATACAGTTTAGAACTGACATGTTAAACGTCTCATTGCACAAAGTTAATTAAACGAAAAAAAATTTTTTTTTTCGTTACGCTGTTGTTTAATTTTTTGACACTGTGATATATTATTTCCCACAATTTGGTTGAGTCATTAAAACTATCGCTGCTGTGGTATGTATATTATAAATAGAACTATAACGAATCTATATCTGCATGAAAAAGTAAGAAAATAATATTTTTTTATTTTTTTAAAACTCGTAAATTGTATGCTCGGAGTAGGCATTAAAAAGTATTTTGGCCCTCCTACATTTCCTTTTTTGGTGTCAAAGGCGGTTATATGGCGTCAAAAAATCAATTTAAAATTGCTGTTTAGTATCAAATCCGGCCATCATTGTTAGGTTGAAAACAAACACGGCCATCTGTGACCATCGACCGATCAGAGGCGCCAAAACCATCGCGTGGTTTAATGGCGTCCGTTAATTTTTCTTACAACTATGTCTCTGTGTTTTATTGATTTATTATTGATCTTGAGATAGAACTTGTAAGATTTTATTAAAAATCGAATCATGGATTGTCATCCTACGCCTCTAACCAATAAGTTTGCTCGGAAACGGCCATGGAACCCCGAAAATTTGAAACGAAACTTGACTAAGAGATTGAAGTAAGTATAAGAAGTAGGGCTGCCACTTATAATGCTGTAAGTATTGTGGGTTTTATCGGTTCACAAAATCGCTTCAGTGTGCTTCATTATCCAAGGCTCAGATAGGAAACTGCATAGAACATTTTATGCTTATACTAAAAAAATAGACCAAGTTAGCATGATATTAAAATTTTGCTCGATTGTACCCATCCAAAATAGAACTTCAAACATACATCAGTAATAAAAGCTGATATGCCAATAAAATTTTATGATGAATTTCGGAGTAACAAAACACAGAATTTCATATGCTTGGAACTGACTGAAAAAATAAAGTCGGAAACAGATTCCTGTAAAAAAATCTTCTGATCACAGAAAAACGAGTACATACATTACGAGCAAAGGCTTTTTGTGAGATTTACGTATATAATGTTATTAATAGTAGGTTAGTAGTATTAATAGGTTAAATACTATTTTATTAATAATATTAGCTATAAAGTGTATTTATTTAATCTATCGATTAAATCATTTCATTATATCTTTATTTTTATTTTTGACACACCTGAAAATAACCATATTCTCGTTAAATTCAAAAACGGAATTCTCTCAATCATTTGGCATCAAATCCGGCGATCTGCGACATATTTGGTAACAAATGTGGCATTCTGGATCTGTTTGTATCAAACCCGGCATTCTGCAAAATTAAAACTTAAAATATAGCAATATAACTTGAATTAGGCCAAAACTTGTTGTATTATGTAATTTGTATAATGCCTAAGCAACTAACATCACTATATTCTAATGTTATTTTCCAGAGAATATACTTTTTATTTAATTGTCACATTTCATTCAAAGTGCAGATTGCTTCTATACGACTCAGTTGTCTGGTTTCCATAGTACAAGCTCTGCTAAGTTTAGGATCAGATGGCAGTGTGTAAATAATGTCCCAGGATATTATATTATATAGACTAATTTCATTGCTTAAATATAAAATTGTTTACGGTACATAGCCAGATGCTCTCACCGATTTGTAGGTGATTGGCAAGGTTAAGCAACTAGGTTCGCTGTCAGTCCATAGATGGATGACCGCCGAAGTGACCATGTCCGTGCTGCGGAAGACACGTACAGCTGTCTGTCCCGATTTTAGCCATTAGGCAGCTGTCGTTAAACCATGTCAGAGGCCTAATGGCGGCTTGCACAATTCTGACACTAGGGTGACCACTGTCCATACGATAAGTACGTAAGTTAACATGAAGGGGTATATTAATAATATTTGCAGAGGGATGTTACAAGGAGATGCCCTAAGCTCTCTTTAGATCTGTTTGCTCTAAAAGGCCTTGGGTAGGATGAATGGTTACACGGGAACACCCAAATACTCCGAAATATTTTATTCCGAATTTTGGTGTTCCGATTTTAAAAAGGCCGATTTCATAATACCTAAGTATACATATAATGTCTGTTATTAAATAGCACGAAATTTATCTTACCGAAAGTAGTAAATGCGATTTGTTAGTTTTCCGATTTTTATACGTTCTAAGAGCCAAATGCTCGAAGCCGTCGAAGGGTTCTCGGTCCCAAAACGACATTCCGAAATTCAATACTTCGAATAAACTCAAAGTCAACATGTTGTGCTACAAAATTTTGTGACTGAAACGAATCGCTGCAAAACCGACTTCACGTAGTCTTGTCTGCCATACCATAGGGTGTTTAAGCCCGCGTAGGCGCGGAGAGGGGGGCGGCCGGCGGCCCGCGAGGAGCAGGTGCTGCCGTACCGCAGCTTCGGCTTGTTGGCCGGCGAAGCCGCGGCGGCGAGCGTTAAAACCATCTGCGACAATAAGCTCGCGTGGGGCCGGTATCCATGGTTTACTCACTCGTTTGCGTTTAGGAATATTAACAATGTTCGAATTATGTTTAATAGCGGTCGAAAGCTTGCTTAGAAGCAATTCGATTGAGATGTTAACGTCAGTGCTTTCGTATACTGACTGGAAGTCGATATTACGAAGGCATTCATCGAGAGCAGCATAGTTAATTGAAGATAAGGTTTTAGTACAATAATTAGAATGTGTTGTGAGATTATAACTAATGGCGACGCTTTCGTGGTCAGTGATCGACGATTCGAGAACAAAAAGTGTTATATTAGATTTGGATTTGATAATCATATGATCGAGACATGTTCTACCATGCGTAGGAGCACTATGCCCGGGTAGCATGCCATGGCTTGCCAATACGTTAAGATATTCATGTGAGCGATTGTCGGTGCTATTAAATCCTATGTCTATATTTATATCTCCACACAAAAATATGTTTTTGTATTTTTTTAATTTCGTAAGAAGTGAATCTAGTGAGTTAATAAAATTAGTGGTATTGAATTGACTAGGTGGACGGTAAAGGCCGATGACACAGGTATCAGCGTTCAGTTTTAAAACAAGACAATTCGCATCCGTAACTTCAGGTTCTTCAACCGTTACTTTTAAATTTTTATTATAGTAAATAACAACACCTTCATTTTGTGATTTGTGAATAGAAGTCATCACATGGTTATAGTTTTCAATATATGGAATAGTTTTGGAAGTATATAGCCAGCATTCAGACAGAACTAATATATCCCAAGGGATATTGGATCGTTGGAGATATGTTAGTAAATTTGACATATTGCAGTTGATGCTACGTATGTTTTGTGAAAAGAGGTTTAGTGTAGGGGAGTTGGTTGATTTAATATGATTTTTTATATCTTCAATGTCACAGTTGATTAGTTTGGCCACTTCTAAGGAATCCAGTTCTAAGCTTATATCATCAATATTTTGCATTTCAGGGATAAGTTTGTATATTAAAATAACTATAAATAATGGGTGAAAATAGAACAGGTGCTGCTGAGAACTGGCGCATAGTAATGGCTAACAATATGAGACTTGAAGTAATAAATATAGGCTTTGTTTTAATCATATAATTGCAATTAGAGCGTAAATCAACCTTTATACGGGGGAAGTATGTGTAGTGCTGGGGGTGGATTCTTGGCGTGTATTGTGTAAGAAATAAGGGTGTATTAATGTGTGTACAGTTCCACAAGTTACAATAAAAACTTATAGTACAACTTAAACGAAAACATAGATACGAAATTAAAACTATTAATAAGGAATAAAGTATATAAAATTGGATAATAATAATGTAGGGGACAACAGTTAGTCATATATTAAGTTTTTTAAAATCAGATTCTTCATTTATACGTACTGGTGGAGACTCTTCTTCCTTTTTTACATATATTTTACCGTATGCAGTCCAGGCCGCTGCCAGCGTTTTATTCTTAACGTTCTGACGAGCAATAAAATATAGGTAACTTGCTTTGGTTGTTAAATGGTCCGACACATAGAGTGGGCGCGGTGGTCCATGAATTTTGATATCCTCGGTATTTAGTTGAGGCTTTTTATTTGTGCGTCTGTTTTTGTTTAATTGTTTCAGCCCAGTGAACAATGACTCCTTCCGTAGGGTTGATGTAAAATCCACAATTATGGTTTCCGAATTTGTTCTAAAAATATCTTTTATCTCCGATTTAAGTAGTGGTGTTTCAGGATCCAGAGTCGCACCCAACTCCTGTATCAAAACAGTAAGATTTTCTTTAGACTCATTCGCTTGTTTAGGAACATTACGTATCTCTAAGGAGCTTGAGTGGACTTTTTTTTCTAGTATATCCAGATGACGTTCCAAGGAGGATACTCGCTTTTTATAGTCGTTATTTTCCTTTTCCAAGTTGATTATTTTAGATAGCAGTTCTTGATATTGCGTTGTAACGTAAAAGCTCCTATTACCGCCAGTTTTAGCTGTCTTCGGATTCACTTTAAAAAAATAGATATAAGCTGTTATGTTAGAAAAGATGTTATAATTTTTATTTAATCTCAACAAAGTATTCTTTGCAATTCAGTACTTAAATTCAATATTCAATAACGCAATAATTACTAAATAATTATTTAATCCAAAAGAGTAGTTGATTCTATTACCGACCCATAGAATGCGGCAAGATTCTATTACCGATTTTTCCACTTCTTTTACCAACCGCTACGAAGATGTCACTTCTTCTTTACTATTAAATAAAATAAAAATGTTTTTTAAGGTATATATTATATAAAAACAATAGTTATAAGATCACCATTATTACAATATGAACATATTTATTTATTGCAAAGCTTAGAGAACTTACTTTTTGTTATTTTAATTAATTAAAAATGTAACCAATCTCAGAAAACAGTCTTCAAATAATTAAAAGCTTACTTTTTCATTACCTACATACTAATTATATATTATAAATCAATAACAAAAATATTTTTATCTGTAATACAATCACAAAATACCTTTATAATAGGTTAATTTTATAATAACACATTTATAATTCGCTCAATACAGAAGCCGACCCCAAGATGCTTGGGATTAATAAGGCTAGGAGAAGAGAGAGAGAGAGAGACATTAATCAACGATATAGAATTTAATTCTTCGAAAGAAGATTTAAAATTTTACATGGCCCTCATTCCGTCCCGCCATTTTATTTGATTTGAAAACATATGAAATTAACCAATGCCATGAAGCCATGAATGAAACTGGACAGCAAATATTATTTTACATTAATAATATGGCCTGTGACAAAATCTCTCAAAACGTCACGTTAGCAATAAATAAGCCAATTTGTTCAAAAATATACATTTTGTTTTTGTGTACTGTAATACTACCAAAAATATCGTCATAGCTGTGAGTCGGTAATAGAATCACGTATGAAGGAATCTATATTCTATTAGCGACCAATAAAATTTATAATAAACAGATAAAATATCCGTTTTATGGAATACTGTTAAATTCGATCTCTTTACTATATTATTTTTTTAGTCTCAGTTAGTCTTTAATTCAGATAATAATGGTTATTTACAGTATAATATCGTTATAATAATAGGGATATTGTCTAACGTTGAATCAAGTTTTACACAAAAACTTTAAGAAATAGCTGTGTCGTTAATAGAGCTAACGAAGTAAAATAATTTTAAGAATTGAACAAGAAAAAAGTAAAATTGAATGAGGTAGTTTATAATAGATATTATTTAAAAATACTAAATGTTCTCAAAATTTAACAACGCCATGGATCGTTATTAGAATCAAGTTTTGAAATTCGGGTTCTATTACCGCCTTAAATTAAAACATGATTTTATAACACAAAAACCAATAAGAAGTATTATATCAAGAGTTAATTTAGAAAACAAATATATACGTTACAGTTGTAATGTGATAGCAAGAAGACCAATCCATTCTTAGTGTGTTATTTTCCTTAAGTAATATTTAGGTGTACTTACGTGGCCGGAGACGCGACACTATGAAACGTGCGTCAATTTCAGGTGCGCGTGCGTCCCACTCATTGTCAAATTATTTCTTTCACTGGCTATTTACACACATAAACTTTACTCTTTTTGCTGCCCAACTAAAATAAATAACTAATTTTTAAGGTATCACATTCTGGAACCCTATATTATGTCTAATATAAGTGATTTCAAAATTAGATCGTTAATAGAGTACACTTTTTAGGGGGTCGTTAATAGGAGCTTTTACGTTAAGTGTCGTTACCGAGGTTTTTATATCGGAATTTTGTTCTATTATTGTGGATAGGGTAGATTCCAGTTTATTTGAGTCTTGTTGTCTTTGTTTTTTGAGTTCATTGAACATCTGAGTAATGTAGTTGAGTAAGGAATTGGGCTGATCATTAATTGTGCGTTTATATCGTTTTGT
Source organism: Pseudoips prasinana (assembly GCA_951640165.1). NCBI lineage: Eukaryota > Metazoa > Arthropoda > Insecta > Lepidoptera > Nolidae > Pseudoips > Pseudoips prasinana. The sequence continues at coordinate 18,110,013 of OX621254.1, forward strand.
AACGTTAGCCTCCTCCGTGGGCTGGTCAATTATCATATTATTTAGTGCAGAATCGGAATGGTATTGTTTCAACTTGTCGGCGGAGTTTATTTGAAGCAAATGTGTTGACGACGGAGATGACGTAGTCTGCTCGGACGCCATTGTAACACCGTAATTGGACGTTGGTCAACGAAAGTGTGTGTTATCGGTATAAGAGGGCAAGACTGATTTGAACGAAAAATTTAACTGCAAATAACAACTCTTAACCATCCGCCTGGAACTAAATATTGGTAGCCGCAGTTTCCGCCTCTTGCTTATTGCTCGTAATAATGTGCAGGCGCTTATCGCGGTGCGGTCGTCTTCATGCATTGACCGATAACAGCCGAGTAGAGCCGAACAGCTGATGCGTCGATTCACAAGGTCGGTCGTTGACCTCTAAGCGCGATCGGAGGACGGCACGGTTTGATAATAATTTCGGCTTTATATCGTTGTCACTTGATGGATTTATAATTTTTCCACTGTGTAGGGTTTTTATTGACGCACACATTGATATAAATATAACGAAGGAACATCCACTTTCACTAGTATCTTAGATTTTAATTATCGGAGCACACAGAATTACGTATCGCTCGGTGAACGTCCGCGGGGGAAGGGGATCATCATCATCCAATTGTTCCTACAGAAATGAATGTAGCCATAATAACTATGAGAATGTTCCCTCTCTTTAATATTTGCTTCCTTTCTATCACAGCTACAACTAATATTTCCGTTTCACAGGGTCAAGTTCAGTCTGTGCGAGGTGTTCAAAGTGACGTACAACAACATGTTGGATGAGGAGACCGCGTACGTTTACCGCACGTTCGTGTACTTGGCTGCGTTAGCTTCCACCGAGTTCTTCGCCGACATTGCCCTGTCACCTTTGGAGGCCGCTAAGGTACGTACGAAAGGCAGGCTGGAAACAGACGGGGTATGAGGCCCCCGTGGCCAAAAGTTATCTAAGAGCATTATTGTAGCGTTTGCTGGTAATTACTTTATACATCTATGTGGGAAACATAAAATAAAAGGATTGTTTACGTACTAGTAACGCCATCTATTAGCGTTTGGAAAACACAACTCACTGAGTCAGTAGTTCGAGTCGAGGTTGTCTATGAACTGTCGCATGTGACGTTTGACGTCTGTCAGTTGTCTAAGTGACATTAGTGTGTTAGTGACACGACACATTGGGCATCCAGAGCTCGACCGCGCCGGGTGTGCGCACTGATTCTCTTTAACCACGTGTATGATGGCGGACACCGACGATGGTTCGGAATTAAATCCCTCTGAATCTCCGACAGCAGCGGTGGGATCGAAACATTTGCTCAACGTGCTTACCCAACCTCCTGTGGGCTACGGAAAGAGAATATTTTCATGATTCGGTTCCACCACGTAGCGAAAATAGTGCCGTTACAAATTTGAAAAATAACGATGAAAATACAACCCCGCTGATTGTGAATTTACGGCTGTATCGCAAACTCGTGGACCGATTACGAAACTCGAAACGTTACGTTGACACATCTTCGAGGTCGAGCTCGCAAGTGGACTTCGAAGTCGTACCCGTTGTGCAAAACGTTAACTAACCCGGAGACTACCAAGCCACTCAAATATATTTCTACATTTACAGATAGCGCCATCTAGTGCGAAACATAAGCTAACACTACCACAAGGATCAATGTGCTCTGTGCGAATTCGCAAGTCGCAACCCGACACAGCTGCGGGCGCACGCGCAGCGGAAACTTAAGAATATCTTTCAATGTCTTCCATTGCTAAATCGTTTTACTTAAAAAATGTTATAAAAAATTCGACAAATATTATTAAAACTACCTGGAAGATTATTAATACTGAGACAGATAGGAAAAAAATACGTAGTCGTGATTTTAATTTAAGAATAAATAATGTTGACATTAAAAGCGATTTAGAAGTTGCGACTGAGTTTGAAAAATATTTTTCTAATGTTCCAATCGATGTTACCAAATCTCTCGCGTCTTCTTCTGTATCTGCTGAGCAAATACTCCAGTAAAGCGTAGAGAAGTGTGACACAGATTTTGAATTCTCGGTGGTTAACCCTAAAGATATTTTGAATGCTTTCAAAAGTATTAATATGAAAAACACTAGGATCTGTGGGGTTTATTTGTTAAGACTATTTCATCAATTATAACTATAATTGCCCCACATCTAGCTGCTGTGTTCAATTGCTGTATCGCATCTGGCGTATTTCCTGACTTGATGAAGTATAGTAAAATTATTCCATTGTATAAAGCTGGTGATACTTCAGATCTTTCAAATTTCCGACCTATTTCCGTATTGCCCACTCTAAGTAAAATATTTGAAAAGCTAATGCTTAGCCAGTTGCTCAGTCACTTTAATATACATAATTTACTTCATCGGAAACAGTTTGGATTCACGTAGGGTTGTTCAACTATAGATGCAGGAGTCAATCTGTTAAAAAGTATATTCGCGGCTTGGGAGGACTCGCAGGATGCATTAGGTATTTTTTGCGATTTGTCCAACGCATTTGATTGTGTTCATCATGACACTCTTGTCAGGAAACTACACCACTACGGTATCAGGAACAAGGCTCTCGAACTTTTGACTTCTTACTTGGGCAATAGAATTCAGAAGGTCGATATAAATGGTAAAAAATCTGCGGGATCAGGGGTAATGGGCGTTCCACAGTGATCGATTCTCGGCCCATTCTTATTTTTAATCTATAATAATGACTTACCCTACTATGTAAGGGATAAACATGAGATTGTTTTGTTTGCGGATGATACTTCATTGACGTTTAAAATAAATCGACAATTACGCAATTTTGACGAAGTAAATGGCGCAATCTCTAAAGTTGTTCATTGGTTTAATGCTAATAATCTTTTGCTAAATGATAAGAAAACTAAAGTCATCAAATTCTCTACACCTAATGTGAAACAGGTGGCTACCAATGTACAGCTTAATGGGGCTGGATTGACCCCTGTTGAGTCAACTGTGTTATTGGGTATCACAATTGATTCAAAACTACAATGGGGCCCACAAATAGAAAACCTATCAGGCAAATTAAGTTCTACTGCATATGCTGTTAAAACTATAAGACGTATAACTTTGTGTTACATACCACCCATGTAACACAAAGTTATGCTTATATCTAGTATTTATATTATGAGTATCACTCCTTTTAAAGAAAGAGTCTTTATATTTATGCATATAAATTAGATTATCATATATATACTGACATGCTACAGTCAGAATGTTAATCTCTTTAAACTTCTCTCTCAAAGATTCTCGCGGACCAAGTTTATAATATGGCTCTTACAGCTCTTTTTTGCAATACAAATATGGTGTTTATGTCCGCAGCGTTACCCCAGAGAAGATCTCCATAGGACATTACACTATGAAAATAACTGAAATAAACCATTCTAGCTGTATCCACATCAGTGAGCCGTCTTATAGTTTTAACAGCATATGCAGCAGAACTTAATTTGCCTGATAGTTTTTCTATTTGTGGGCCCCATTGTAGTTTTGAATCAATTGTGATACCCAAGAACACAGTTGACTCAACAGGGGTCAATCCAGCCCCATTAAGCTGTACATTGGTAGCCACCTGTTTCACATTAGGTGTAGAGAAATTTAAATATTTATAGGACGTGAAGCGGTTGAAATAAAGAAACATATCAATTTCAACCGGGAAGACGGATACCGCCTCTCACCATCTTGGAATCCTGTAATAACGAAGTGCCATCGTCGCGTAACTAACGTAGTGCGCCCGGGCGCTGATGACATTAGTGTCGTGTGTACCGACAGTTTCGTAAAGGAAAATGAAAAAAAATATCAAGACCATGCGAGGGTAGATACCGAAACCCGAGCCTCACGGAGACGACGCTGCCGAGCCACACCAGTCGACCCGTGACCACGGCTGGTGCAATCCATGCCGAAACGTCGGGTAACCAAGGTAATGATTTAGCTAAATCTTAATCGCGAATGAGACCCGTGTCCACAGTATATAAAAATGAATAGGAATACATTTCCATAGTGGGCTATAAAACGTGTCTTCAGTTTATAATGCAGTACTAAATATAAAAAATTACAGGAGCAAAGTAACTTACGTATTTATATAAATGTTGTTATGCTCCTACATGTTTTAGTCCCGGGATACAATACATAATTGTAATATACAATTAAAGTACTGTTCACCGCTGCATTTGAAAATGTCTTCAAGTTTCTGGACTGGGATGGCTTTGGCATCTATGTCAATGGCGAGTACATCACCCAGCTTCGATTTGCCGACGATATAGTAGTCATGGCTGAGACCTTGGAAGACCTTGGCTCGGTGGCCTCAGCAGTCTCTCAACAAGTGGGTCTGAAAATGAACATGGATAAGACGAAAATCAAGTCGAACATCCATGTTGCACCCACTCTAGTTAAGGTTGGAGACTCTGCAGTTGTAGAAAATTATATTTACCTAGGACAGACCATCCAACTAGGTAGGTCCAACTTCGAAAAGGAGTTCAATTGTAGAATCCAACTCGGCTGGGCAGCGTTCAGGAAGCTACGTAAAATCTTCTCATCCCAAATACCACAGTGTCTCAAGTCGAAAGTCTTCGACCAGCGCGTGTTACCAGTGATGAGTTACAAAACAGAGACGTGCTCGTTCACGATGGGCTTTATCAGGCGGCTCAAGGTCACTCAAAGAGCAATTGAAAGGGCTATGCTTGAAGTTTCCCTCCGAGATCGAATCAGAAATGCTGAAATCCGCAGGCGCACCAAAGTAACCGAAGTCCGAAGAATTGCCAAGCTGAAGTGGCAGTGGGTAGGGCACATAGCTCGTAGAGCCGACGGCCGCTGGGGCAGAAAGTATCTCGAGTGAGCGACCATGGACCGGAAGGCGCAACGTGGGCGGGCCCCCTACATGGTGGACCGATGATCTAGTAAGGGTCGCTGGATGCGGATAGCGCAAAACCGGCAATTGTGGAGATCTTTGGGGTAGGCGATTGTCCAGCGGTGTCCGGCTTTCGGCTGATATGATGAAATACAATTATAAGATTACAAAAAAAGACGGGCACAAATAATATCCAGACTCAGAACAACTATTTATGGGTCACAAGAATAGTTGTCTTGCGCGGGAATCGAACCCGGGACACGAAGTGGCGAGGCGACCGTCTTACGCCACACGTGCAGTCAAATCCACTTCAGCTAATATTTGATTGTATGAACCGTTTCAGGATCCGCAAAGAGTTCTTCAAGCACTACAAGGAGTGGCACGAGAGGTATGTCTGCGATGTGTGTGGCACCAGCTTCAAGATGAGATACTGCATTGAGGAGCATATCAGGTGCTTGTTTGTGTTGCGCTCACCGAGCGAAGCGAATTTTATAATATTAGTATAGATTTATACGTATTAGTACGGATTCCCGGGCACGAAGAATTATGAAACTTCTAAATTCACCAAGTCACCATAGATTGGAATGCGGCAGTGAGAATGTACGATCTTTAGCAACAGAAAACGTAATTTTTATTTAATTTTGTAATTTAAGAAAATTATTAAAGTCATATATCAATTTATTCAATGTAGGTATACCTAGCGATTTACAGTTTTTTTTAGGTTATTTGCAACGAAGAAAAAGAAAACATACCGTTGGAACCTACTAGTCCAGAGAAAAATACAACTGCTGTTACTCAACAGCAACCAATTTTGCCTCTATACAACCCTCTATACCTGCTAAGCCATGGTTCTACAAATTTAAGAAGGTACCCAAAACTGTTACATCTGTTATTTGTAGAATCCGCATTGGCCACTGCTGCACCCCAGTCTTCCTACATAAAATCAGAGTACGAGATAACTCACTGTGTGAATGTGGGCTGGATGATGGCACACTGGACCATATATTTCTAAATTGCCATCTTAATAAACCTTTCCTGTATGATCAGATTACCACAAAATTAAATATTAAGCAACCAGTTAATGTTCGTCACCTTCTTTCTTTCTTCCCTAATCTCTTAAGGGCATTTATTATATTCATATCTACTAACAAAATAAAGTTATAACAATAAGTATGATATATTTGTGTGTGTTATATACATATATATTAGCATATATTCTACTAACACTTATTTGTGAATATCTTTTGTTCCAGGCCCCAAACTGACTCCATAATGACAAATATTGGATAGTTTAATTGGCTGTTAATATTAGGTCTTTACCTATGAAATTGCCGTTCTGCAGTACTGGCCATTTCAAATCAAAATAATTTTTGTTTGGCTAAGAATTCTAATTTCAAATTAATTTTATTTTAAAAACATGGATTCTTTTTTCCAAAAGTAGTCATTTCTTTATTGATTAGTGTTACATTTTCATCGCATTTCAATCTTTTTCGTCATCATGGATACGTTAAAAATTCGAGTAATTATGGAATATGAGTACCGTCGTGGCAGCAACGCGGCACAAGCGGCACGCAACATCAACGACGTTTACGGAGCTAACACTACAAACCAACGCACCACCTGTTATTGGTTTGCTCGCTTCCGTTCTGGAAATTTCGACCTGAAAAATGAACCTCGCGGTCGTCCGAAGACTTTGGTCGACAATGACGAATTAAAGGCGGTTGTGGAAGCTGATGATACACAATCTACGGCTGAATTAGCAGCAGCTTTCGACGTTAGCGTCAAAACAATATTGGTCCATTTGCGTCAAATTGGCAAGGTAAAAAAGCTTGACAAATGGGTGCCCCACGAACTCAATGATCGCCAGCGCGAAGTACGCGTCGAGACGTGCCTTGCACTGCTCAACAGACACACAAATGAAGGAATTTTGAACCGCATTGTTACCTGCGATGAAAAATGGATTCTGTTTGATAACCGCAAGCGCTCAGCAAGTTGGTTGGATCCTGGTTCAGCACCTAAACAATGCCCTAAACGAAAACTTACCCCTAGAAAAGTGATGGTCACTGTTTGGTGGTCTAGCGCCGGTGTGATTCATCACAGCTTCTTACCAAACGGGGTGAGCATTACTGCAGATGTGTACTGTGAAGAACTGAGCACAATGATGGAGAAGCTGGCGCATCTCCAACCAGCATTGGTCAATCGCTCGTCTCCGCTGCTCCTGCACGACAACGCGCGACCTCATACTGCACAGCAGACGGTCTCCAAGTTGCAAGAACTGGGGTTGGAAGCTCTCCGTCATCCGCCCTACTCACCAGACCTTGCGCCTACAGACTACTACTTTTTCCAGAATTTGGATAACTTCTTGGCGGGAAAAAAATTCAATACCCGAGAGGCAGTACAAAATGCCTTTGAAGAATTTGTTGCCTCCCGTCCAGCTGATTTCTTTAAGAAGGGCATCAATAAACTGCCACTGCGATGGCAAAGATGCATTGATTGCATGGGTGATTACTTCGATTAATACAAATAAAAAAATTCATGAAAAAAATTCGTTTAAATTTTTTCATACAAAACGGCAATTTCATAGGTAAAGACCTATTATATACCCATGTGTAGTCAACACTTGACACTGGCACAAATTGTTGAAATATTCAGCAGATTGCCATAATAAAAAAAAAAATAGTTCCATTTTCAGCCACGTTCATAAAAATCCTTGTCGCACTATACATCTTTTTGTCTCTACTCCGCCCGACACTGTTGGGACAGAAAGGGTCTTGAGTAGCGAGCACGAAGTGGAGACACAGCGTCCGATGATCTTGTGAGAGTGCCGGATACGGATAGCGCAAGACTGGTAATGGTAAAGATCTTGGGGAAACCTATAACTAGCAGTCGACATCTTTCGACTATATGATAATGAATGCGATTTCTATCGGTACTACTCGTGCCTATACTCAGGTTTATTTTTAATTAAAAGCGCACGTATTTGAAATGAAATAAAACAAGCAGTTAAATCATGTTCACACGGTTTTAAAAATATATTCTTCCGTGTATAATAGAGTTAAATAGACATTTGATGAGCATCTACCTACTGAACTATCTAGTTCAGTAGGTACCACATATTAAGGTTTAAATCATTTATTCTCATAAAAGACAGAGCCACTTACATGAGAATATAACTATACATTTGGCAAATTTAATAAAGGTAACCGTCACCGAAATATACATAATATAGGTATATCCTTTTCAGCAAGGTATGTGTAATAGACACTCCACAGTTTTCATCTCAAATGTTGAGATTACGCTGTAGATTTAACAGGGTAAGGTAAATGTACGTAATTCCGGAGTACTAAGGCATTCTTGTCTTTCCTAGCAATTTCCAGTAAAGCAGGAAAAATCAGCGAATTGAAGTTAGTTTAGTCGTAAAAAGAGGTTTTCAGAGAAGAGATTGTTACGTAACACTACTATATTTAAACTATTTTATAAAAGTAATCGTAATTTTTCTGGACCTAGTAAATGTCCGTTATTACGGTATAAAATTTGACTCTCCAGGTAATTCCGTAAATGGGTGCTGGTAATTCCGGCATATGCAGAAAAATGCCGTTTTTCTGCAGGATTACATGAAATATGAAACATAAATTTAATGTGACGTGTTCTAAATAAAACAACTTTATTTTATAAGTGTAGGAAAACAGTTTATTTAAATTTAATAACAACATATATTATTATAACATAATAATTTCTTAACAACATAAAATGACTTGAATTGTATAGGAATGCAATCATACTAGTAATAGGTACCAAAAAATATACTGGAAGATACAATTAAATTAAACAAATTAATGATTTTGTACCGATGTTATTTGTGACGAATCTGTTTAACGTAAAAAAATGTTTTCTTTACACACGTATTTCATAACATAGAGAAATAAAATCGTAATACGTAATTTGATTCCAAGAAACTATGTTATATATAAGACCTGTAACAGCTTTTTTTGTTTACTTATCTCATCTCGTTCCTGACAAATTACAAAAAACAAAATCACCTTCATTTCCTCTATTCCGTAATTGTTACGTAATAATGGACACGGTTGGTTTTTGGTGTAGGTAATTCCGGCAATCAGAAAATTTCAATTAACTCGCTAAAAACTAAATGAAGTAACTTGAAACGGTAATCAATCAGTTTGTTTTAAAACCCTTAAAAATAATTACATTACTTAGTTATGAAAATACTTACATATCACTCGCAATATCCTTAAGAAAATCCGCGCGGTAGCTTACGCGTACGCAACACACACACTACCTTTATGGCGGTTTGGCGCAGACCGACCGCGCGACCGAGGGAGACGTGACAACTGAGCCGACGATGGTTACAGTTCTTTTTAACGTGTGTAATTGATGCTCTATTGTACATACTTAATAGATAATTTTAGAACTTTTTGATACAATTAGAAGTTTTCTTATTTTTAGACCTAAACCGAAAACTTACGGAATTTCGTACACTTACGTAATATGGTACATCTACCTTAATGTTCCATTATAAATTCAAACAGCTGAGCACAAAAACTGCCGAATGAGTTAACATTTTTTAAATAGAAGGGTAATTGGTTGAATAGTTGTGCTCCCTCATAGGTAATACTCTTCTTAGCATAATTTGTTTTTTTTTTTTGGCAAGACAAGTAAACTAGGGCGGCGAAGGCTTCGTTTTGATATTTGAGATTTTTTGATAAATGAAATTTTGGTATTGATGGTTTTGTCTAAAATTTTTCTAATGAATGAATGTATTATATATATATAGTTGATTAATAGTCATTAGATTGGTCTCTTCAAAGATTTTGTAAGTTGGTGTCAAGTATGGATAGCGAAATAATATTTTTATAACTTTGTTTTGAACTCTCTGCAATTCTTGTAATTTCGTTTGGCCGCGCTCCCCCAAATTTCTATAAGGTATAATAGATGTGACTTAACAAGGGAATTATAAATATTGTAACGTACATTTTTTAGTATACACTGACTCATATTGTGAAGTGATCCTATGAGTGCAGTCAGTTTGTTCTTAATATACTCGATTTGATTGTGCCACGTTAAGTGATTATCCATTCTCAAACCAAGATATTTTTCACAAGTCTTTTGTTCTAGTTTACATACATATTACAAAATTTTATTTGAAGAACTAGGCTTCTGCCCGCGACTTCGTACGCGGAGCCTGTTGCTTATGCTTGCGACAAAGGGGTCGTTAAAATCGAAGATCTGAAACGTCTGATGTCGAACTCTAGCACGGGGACGGGAAAACAACGGCATGCGCGAGACTATTCGAACGTTCCAGATCTTTCATTTTTGTAAGTCAACAGGAATGCCCATCAGACTAAACAACTTTTGATAAGACGTCATTCCTATGGGTATAAGTACTTATGTTATAGTGTCGCTGAGCTTTGGAGTTCCACTTCAACTGTTCCATCTTCAAATTTATTATCTCAGCAGAAAATGCTCATCACGTGAAACAATTTTTGCTATGGTACCATTTTTGTATCTCTTATAGTTTAGGTGGTCTGTTGCGTTTCTGCATCAGGTGTTCAAGTTTCCAAGATAAATTATAGCCTATATATTGCCCTGACTTAATACTTATACAATAAAAAAAATATTCAAATCCGTCCAGTAGTTCCGAAGTTAGCGTGTACAAACCAACGGACAGATTTTTTGGATTCGTGCTCTATTACTGTTTCTAAACCCCTAAAATATTCAATGTACAGACACAGATTTTTTTACTGTTTTATTATATGTATAGATAAAGAATTATAATATACGTAAAACTACATAAGTTTATTTAATTATATATGATCAACCGAACTTCGGAAGTGAAGTTCGATCAATATTATATGAGTTGATTTATTCGAAGATATATATAGAACCAGGTAGTACTTTGATCCTACAAGGCAACATCGCATTCATTTTTATAGAACATAAAGTAAAAATTGTTTCTATTCTACCCCCCATTTGCACTATTCTCTAGTAGTAACCGCTGCCGCGCTGTGACCTCATTTCTTTTAGAGTATATTCAGTTGTATCGGCAAAACTTGTTGGGTTAGGGTGGGAGGGTCATTATATCTTCGAATAAATCAACTCATATAATATTGATCGAACTTCACTTCCGAAGTTCGGTTGATCATATATTATATTTCGTTGTTTTATTCGAAGATATATATAGAACCAGGTAGATGTTTAGAGGTATCTCAAAAGTTTTGCTATTAAAAAGAAGATTTATAAATTAAACTAATTTAATTTCAAATTTGATAAACGTAATAAAGTTTCACTGTGTTAAGTTAATCAAATGTTTTTTATGTTTGTTTCACATTAAGTGATACAATTACAAATCAAATATATAACATATATGTATCATAAAAATATTATGGATTGTTTGGAAAAGAAAACCGATCTTTCAAAGTTATTGCCACTGTCCATAGTTCGGTGGTAAAACTTGGCGAATGTTTGGGAATTAGCTGTCCAGCCCAGCCGGCTGTACTTCTAATGATGTCGACAGACACTCCGGCTGCATGTGCGGCGGACGTGGCCGCGTGCCGCGTGCTGTGCGCGCTGAACGTGGCCACGTCTACCCCACACTCTCCCATTGCCTGTTTAATCCAACGTGAGATGGACTGTGCCGTGGCAGTTTTATGTGGCAGGACATATGCTAGGCTTTTATTTTAAAAGACGGTAAAATCGAGATAGGTTGGATTTTCCTGCAGGAGAAGTTTTATAACATAATTTATATTAATTCTTATTTCGTTTTCATGTTATTTAACTTAATCAGCGATATTGTTTGCACTCTGTGGACTGTACACAAAACAAGCTGAATAACCAGTTTCTTAGAAATCATTTCCATACTAAGATCTAGATTTGGGTATTTGAAACCGTATTGAGAACTATCTGTGGGTCCCATGTAACTTGATATTTTGGGTCACAAGGTCTTCATTTAAAAACACCTTTTAAAAGCCATGTGATACGGTCGTCTGAACCTATATTACTGCCCAACCATAAAGATAATGCAGATCGATGGTTTTTCATCGATCCGTACGAATCGCCTTTATTATACTATTCGGTTAGGAATAAAATTACGGAAGGCACTGGATATTATTGTTCCTACAAAATTACCACCACAATTTGAAAGTGACGATGTATTGTCGCAGCGTATTAGATCATAATGAAGCACATATATGTGCTTCATTATGATACCTCATTACGATACCTTCATTATGATATGAGGCCTTAGACCTCATATATGAGGTCTAAGGCCTGTTCTGGCACACCTCGGCGGGAGTAAGTCTCCCAGGGTAACATGTAGGTGACGCTCCCGCTGCTGGTTCCTGTTATCAGACCGAAGTGCGCCGTTAAGGATAATGATTTCTGAATTTATTTAGTTACGGGAACCACGGCTGAGAACCCTGTAGATCTTTTGCACACATTTTAATATTATTAGAAAGGGTGGAAAAGCGTCAAAATCATCGATCGATCTTGTTTACATGAAACATAATTGGTACATTTGGCATTGGTGTGTGAGGCAAAAAGGTCTATTTGAGGTTTTCCAAACTTCTGAATGATAAAATAAAAACCACGATCACACAGTTCAAATTCCGTATCCTTATTGATCTTCCATGATTCTTCATCTGCTTCCTTGTTTTCTTTTGTGTTTATGTACGATGCAAACCAAAGATGACGCTCCTCGCACCATTGCCAAATTAATTTAGTTAATTCAGTTAAATTAGGAATTGTATTCCACAGCCATTCTATTAATATAACTGACTGCTGTGGTATTATCGATCCGTAATAATATAGCACAGTTATTTTTGTTTTTGGCAAAAGATTTTAATCCCACGAATCCTGCAAGCAACTCTAATTAATTATTTTATAATTATTAATATGGAAGTCTTTTCCGTTATCCTATCAGCTCCCATTTGCGCGCTTGTTGTTACAAAAGATTCCCCATCCTGATCCACTAGCATCACTAAATATTTCGTGCTGGAAATCCTTCATTCCAATAAGGTTAAGTACTCGAAATATTTATTTCCCACTATAATATAACGGGTAATATAGAATTCGATATTTTAAACTTACAATCATAATTACAACACTTGGCCAGGGCAAGAAACTTTTCTCTTTCCATGTTTTTTGTATACAGCCACCTATACTTGCCACCTATAACAGCTGTACGTGCCGCAGTTAAGGTACCTATAAACTGGGCTAATTTGCGAATTGTACACATGGGTAAACTTTAATATTTTTTAACTAACTGTGCTATACTATTTCATTTTCCTGCAGGCAATGATATAGTCATATCAACTGAGTTAAATAAGAATCCTAAAAAAAAATACACTTTTGCTTAGCTTCCAAGCAACTTTTTTGGTCATTAATGATGAAACCTTGACACCCGAGAAGTCGAATGGTGGCTTTAGCATTTTGAACACAATCGTTATCAGTTCCGATACATAAAATATCGTCCGAATATATAACAGAAATATACCCGTGGCGCCTTAAATGCCTAACAACCTCCTTCATAATTTTAGTAAATATTCGTGGCGCTACCGATAATCCATAAGGCATACCATAGAACTAAAAGGACAAAATTTGTGAATTTTCATTCTCCAAATTAAATCTTAAATATTTCCTATCGCTGTGGGCTACAGGAATTAACAAATATGATTCTTTGAAATCAATGTTTGCAGTCTTCCATTATGAAATGGGTTTTGTGGACAAATGTATTAAAAGATTTTAAATATAATATAAATCATTTATCTCCGTAAGGTAGAAATATACTGATCAAGTGTGGGGCCACATTGTGATATAGCTCCTAAATCTAGTAATTTATTAATGGACAACTGAAGACTTTGTCTTTCTAAGTGACAGAGTGTATTACTGTGAAGGCGGCGCTCTTTGTGTGACCGCAGTCACGAGTGGAACAGTGATGCCATCTCTGATCCACTGGAGAACTACGTCATTAGTAGTAATCGATAGCCAATAATCGTAAAATAAATGAAGGCGTCCCGCTTGTACCTGCACTAGCGCCGTGGTGCGGTACGGCTCTTGCTGTTGGAGTAATTAAATCGTAAAGTAATTAAGGCGTCGTGACGGGTGCGCTGGCAGCACTGGCAGTGCTGGTGGCGCCGGTAGCGATCGGCTTAGCCCCGTCGCCCGGTGGCCTGCTCCCCCCCCCCCCTGGTTGACGGGATACGGAGGGGTCCCGACCAGTTTCCCAGTTGGGGAACTCGTGATGGATGTGGATGATGAAGTAGGTGTCGGCTCCGTGTTCACCTCAATATTTTTAATTGAGAAGCCCTACTTCACGACTGACTTTGCGGTTTTAATTTTTTTTTTTTTTTTTCGTAAGCCACTACCGAACAGAGTCCATCCCTTTCCTCGTTCTCTATAATGTTAAGAATCGATATAAACTCGGTGTAAGGAGTTTAATTCTTTTCAAGAAATCTAAATAATGTAAATCTGATAAGATCCGTGTGGCGTCGGGCAAAATTCTGATAGCTTGTAATTTGTCTTCACCAGTGAGTAACACAGTAACTGTCCTGTTCATGGCAGTGATACCCAGTCCTAATTGCAGCTGCCAATTCTCAAACTATTTATCCCGATTTCTTAGAGCGTCTGTGACAGCAGCCACAATTTCGGGATTTAGAGCGATGCCTTTAGTAATGTACAATTACTTGCTATTAAATACTCGTTTAACAACTTTTCCTTGCTTTCCTTATGTAAGCCTTTTCTTATAATCTGTGACAACCTCTGCGCCATTAAAATTATCATGGATAGGCTAACCAAATATAGGAGAATCGTCCATTTTATCACCGAGTGCGTGTAAATACTCAGGAGCGAGCTCCGGGATCTGTGTGAAGGTTTTCCGGAATATCCACAGATGTATGTGGCGTCATGGTCGTCCCTTCGTTTTACTGATTATTGTGTATTTCGTTGTGTGAAATATACAAGTTAATTTAATAGGGCAGTTTTTGTGGTAGAACGAAGGTAATGGTTTTTGTCTTGATTTTGACTCTCGGCCAACATTCGAGTACACGTTCCTCGAGTTTGACTCTCGGCCAACATACGAGGACTTTCCTTTGTCTGGCGCTCGGCCTAACTCAGGAATATTCTTAATAATAGGTCTTTACCTATGAAATTGCCGTTAAGTATGAAAAAATTTAAACGAATTTTTTTCATGAATTTTTTTATTTGTATTAATCGAAGTAATCACCCATGCAATCAATGCATCTTTGCCATCGCAGTGGCAGTTTATTGATGCCCTTCTTAAAGAAATCAGCTGGACGGGAGGCAACAAATTCTTCAAAGGCATTTTGTACTGCCTCTCGGGTATTGAATTTTTTTCCCGCCAAGAAGTTATCCAAATTCTGGAAAAAGTAGTAGTCTGTAGGCGCAAGGTCTGGTGAGTAGGGCGGATGACGGAGAGCTTCCAACCCCAGTTCTTGCAACTTGGAGACCGTCTGCTGTGCAGTATGAGGTCGCGCGTTGTCGTGCAGGAGCAGCGGAGACGAGCGATTGACCAATGCTGGTTGGAGATGCGCCAGCTTCTCCATCATTGTGCTCAGTTCTTCACAGTACACATCTGCAGTAATGCTCACCCCGTTTGGTAAGAAGCTGTGATGAATCACACCGGCGCTAGACCACCAAACAGTGACCATCACTTTTCTAGGGGTAAGTTTTCGTTTAGGGCATTGTTTAGGTGCTGAACCAGGATCCAACCAACTTGCTGAGCGCTTGCGGTTATCAAACAGAATCCATTTTTCATCGCAGGTAACAATGCGGTTCAAAATTCCTTCATTTGTGTGTCTGTTGAGCAGTGCAAGGCACGTCTCGACGCGTACTTCGCGCTGGCGATCATTGAGTTCGTGGGGCACCCATTTGTCAAGCTTTTTTACCTTGCCAATTTGACGCAAATGGACCAATATTGTTTTGACGCTAACGTCGAAAGCTGCTGCTAATTCAGCCGTAGATTGTGTATCATCAGCTTCCACAACCGCCTTTAATTCGTCATTGTCGACCAAAGTCTTCGGACGACCGCGAGGTTCATTTTTCAGGTCGAAATTTCCAGAACGGAAGCGAGCAAACCAATAACAGGTGGTGCGTTGGTTTGTAGTGTTAGCTCCGTAAACGTCGTTGATGTTGCGTGCCGCTTGTGCCGCGTTGCTGCCACGACGGTACTCATATTCCATAATTACTCGAATTTTTAACGTATCCATGATGACGAAAAAGATTGAAATGCGATGAAAATGTAACACTAATCAATAAAGAAATGACTACTTTTGGAAAAAAGAATCCATGTTTTTAAAATAAAATTAATTTGAAATTAGAATTCTTAGCCAAACAAAAATTATTTTGATTTGAAATGGCCAGTACTGCAGAACGGCAATTTCATAGGTAAAGACCTAATATCGTGAAGACATTCGAAGACACACTGATATTATTCTCACATAGATTGAACTTACCCGAGTTTTCAACGTTCGAAGTATCCGACGAATCGGAATAAAATATCTCTCTACGTTTAATCCATTCCCGTTTTGATTTTTCTTCTAATCTCCTTAGCTTTTCTTTATATTCACATATTTTTTCTTCATTTCTTCTTTTTGACATGTTAATTTTAAACTTGTAACGTAGCATTACGAATAACTAAAGATATACCGACGAGCGCGTGCGCGTGTTGCCTCGCATGAACAAAGAATGAGGTCACAGCGCGGCAGCGGTTACTACTAGAGAATAGTGCAAATGGGGGGTAGAATAGAAACAATTTTTACTTTATGTTCTATAAAAATGAATGCGATGTTGCCTTGTAGGATCAAAGTACTACCTGGTTCTATATATATCTTCGAATAAAACAACGAAATATAATTAATAAATTATTCTTGAATGCCGAAGACGACATTCTTGTTTTATTTATTGATATCTACATGACTACCCACGTGTCAGGATACGGTGACTGTGGCTTTGTGGCGTATCAAACTCAAACTCAAAAAGTCATTTATTCCGTTAAAATATGACATTTGTGTGGAATCGCCATTTTTTTTACCCTACCGTGCAGTGCATTACGTGGCAGGTACTGAGAAACACTGCTAGACAACACTGTAGGAATCCTTTTTTTTAAATATTTATATTTTACATTTTTTTTAACATACATTGAATTTAAATGTGTTAATTTAGAGCGACTCAATCCCAAGCTGTTTTGTCACTTAAATAACCAGAAGTTTTGTAGTAAGCCCTGCTACACAATTTGGCTTTTATAATTCTTTTAAACTTATTCATAGACATTTCTCGGATATCACTGGGAAGTTTGTTATAGAATCTTATACATTGCCCCATAAAAGAGTTACTTACTTTGTGGAGACGGGTGACATGTAACACAAAGTTATGTTTATATCTATAAGTAGTAGTAGTAGTATATATTATAGTATTTATATTATAAGTATCGTTCCTTTTACAGAAGGAGTCTTTATGTTTATGCATATAAATTAGATTGTCATATATATACTGACATGCTACAGTCAGAATGTTAATCTCTTTAAACTTCTCTCTCAAAGATTCTCGCGGACCAAGTTTATATATCGCTCTTACAGCTCTTTTTTGCAATACAAATATGGTATTAATGTCCGCAGCGCTACCCTAGAGAAGAATTCCATAGGACATTATACTATGAAAATAACTGAAATAAACCATTCTAGCTGTATCCACATCAGTAAGCCGTCTTATAGTTTTAACAGCATACGCAGGAGAACTTAATTTGCCTGATAGTTTTTCTATTTGTGGGCTCCATTGTAGTTTTGAATCAATTGTGATACCCAAGAACACAGTTGACTCAACAGGGGTCAATCCAGCCCCATTAAGATGTACCAACATTGATATGTTTATTAACTTAATAAATTGTGTTGTTTTGACTTCTTAAGTTAATAGAGATGAAATATAAAGAATTAAGTTGAACAAATATAAATCAGGAGGAGTCAAGGAAAATAATAAGCAAGGAAAGGAAGAAAATTAAAAAGAACAATGTTGTTTTATGAGCTTTATTTTCGTATAAAAGTGTGACATGAAGTTGTCGTGTGCTACTTTTTGTTTGCACCCGTAGATGCCACTTGACAAGGTCAAAAGGTGAAGTAAACCGTAGTGTTGGTCAGTATTAAAAAATAAATACGTGAACTGAATAAGATTTTATTTCACAACTAATATTAATATTAATCAATATAATATATTAAAGCTTTCAGAACAAATCAAATATTAAATATAATTAAAAATGAGATTTCTCAATAAAATGAGTACCTGAATATACAAATATATTTTTATTAAATAATCATTATTCTCTAAGTGCGAGTGTGTTCCATGATCTTAGTAGTGAACAAACTATCACTGTCGACGCCAATAAAAGTTCCTTTGTAAACACTAGTTTCTTTTCCAATCCCCTGACCCACCGCTCGTCAAAATATTATATTATCTGCCCAGATCTACAAGTACAAAATCTGACGGGACGAATATGTTCCGTCCCGTCAGATTTTACACACACAAATAAAACAACACCCGCCTTCAAGTAGCTCAAATCGTCTTAAGCAAATGAATACTGACTTAACTTATAAATTATGTTATGGCACATTTATTTACAGCGATGAAAGACGACATAGGTAGGTATTCAAAAACGTACCGCACTCGTTAAATGCTAATTCGTTAACGGTGCCAAATGGGAAAATTGTTTAAAGGGTCCGTTAATATTAATTCGCCATAAATTTTAACAAATATTAAATACTGTTATATTTATTACAAAAGTTAATGCTGGAAATAAGGTACAGACGTCAGCACTTCCAGCTACCCCAATAAGTATGTCGGATTTCTTTTATAGATTTTCAACTTTATCACAAAAGCAGACGGTTCACTTTCAATTGGGGAAATTTGACAGATTTGGGTAGCTTGATGTGCTGGCGTCTGTACTTAAGATTAGTTGAAATTGCACCTCCAACAATTAATAATTATATTAAAGGTATTGAAGTCATGGCACATCTGTGGAAATTGCTTCATCATAAATATGCCCAAGATGCAATGTTGTCAGGAAACTTTAATCAAGATCCAATAGAAATTGTCTTCGGCTTTATCAGGAGCTATGATGTTAGAAATATCGCACCAAATTTAGTTAGTGCAGCGTGTAACCGACTTAGTGGGATAAACGATTCAGTGAGGGTCGATAAAAAAAACTCGACGCCCACAGTAGCGGAGTACCACCGCTGCGCCAGTCAGCCAGTGACCACGATCAAAGCAACTTGGTCAAAACAACAATAAAGGTTAGTCGTGTTAATACGCGAAAGTTTAATAGGGTAAATTCCGTACGGTTTTAAGGTGCTTTCAAAGCACTATTGATAAGAAACAGTGTCATTAAATCTAATGCCCATTCGAGGAAAGCAAACTGTGAAGAGGATTCTAATGATAATCTACAATCATTAAATTTCTATAAAAAAATAGGATCCTGATATTCCCAAGATAACACAAATTCCTTATAATTAAGAAATCTGCTTTGACCAATCAGAAATTATTGACGCTGGTTGAATCGATTATGTTTGTTGGATCCTGAAAAAATGCCTTAAGACGGTAATAAAGATTTTCAATATTGTCAAGAAATATTCTTAGAATAAAATGAAAACCCAAACAACTCCAATATAAAAGCTAAAGAATATTTATAGCATAAAAATATTAGTGAAACAAAGTTAACCACAGATTTTTGACAGATGTTCCCGAATTATAATTTAAAGATAAAATAAAGACGTTTATTGATTTAAAGTCGATAGTTATTTATTATATTTTAATAAAAAAGCTGTTTTTGTACTTCCATCAATAGATTATTCAGTGGGAAAATTACTTATGATGGGGGATGAAACGAAAATCGCCACATTAAAATATTTTAACATACACAATAAATATCAAAATTGGTATTAATTATATTGCTTGGAATTGAAAAATGTAATGTTCTTTTGTACGTATTAAAATTTCATAAATAATTTAGTAAATGCTTTTAATTTATACTGTTTTGCAATTGGCGATTTGATTAATTTGCTGTTAAATTATTGAGTTTTTATCATTGACCTATATGTATCCTACTAGACGCGCAATCCCATATTGAGAATTTGCTCACCGAGTTGCGGCGCGGGCACTGCATGCAACTCAGTAAGCAATTTTGGCTGCCGCGCGCGCGCGCCCCTCACCTCGCGCACAGCCGGACTGGGACAGAGATTTTATTCGAAACAGCGTGTCTAGTTATACATATAAGTCAATGGTTTTTATCAAGTTAATTTATTGTTGTTCTGTTGAAGTTTTAACACAATAAGATAGCAAAAAAGACCTCAGTAATTGAAAATAATATGGAAGTTTGTTCTAAAATTTACTAGAAGTATCTACGTACCTACAATCAGAAGTTCTAGTTAAGAAATCTAGATGGCGCTGTCATACGATTTGCATCAAAACTCTTTGACAGCTTATTGTTATACTCTTTGACGTATCGTCAATGTTACATCCAAAGAGGATAAAAGCACTACGTTTTAGCTACATCGGTGGATACACTTTGACCCATAAAATTACTATACCTTGCTTTGACCTTGAAAGTTCAGCATATGCAGGAAGAATACATTATAAAGAACACTTAATTCTTAACTAGGCTTTGGTAATTATTTTTTGTTGTTTTTGGACTTTATTCCAAAACGATAAGGTCGAAATTGATGTGGTCTTGTATAGTACACAGCCCATTTGTAGGTTAAGATTCGTAAAAAAATTGCAATGATTTTTCTATAGTCCAAGAGTATATCCACTAACATGGGTTCAACTATAGTTACCATCAGCGACTTAAATTATTGAGCATTGCTAGAACCTATCACAATAAATCAATTTTTATATTAGAATTAAATCATTATGAGAAACTTTCATAATTGTTAGTCCAGAGAAAAACATAGCATGTTATATTCTTTTTGGTCCAGAGAAGAGAGTACAATTAATTGATATTGGCAAAGTTTTAATAAATTTCGTAGGTTGCAGCTATTCACTTAGTATTCAATTCACTCATTTAAAATATAGAATAGTGTCTCTAGAGCTGTTACCACTTAATATCTCTAGAGAACCCTATGCAGTGAAACGATTTTTTTAGCAATTTTATGAATATTTATACAATACTTCAACTATAGCCATTTTATTTATTTAGTTAATTATAGACTACATAGTAATTTTGTCGATTTGCATAATTTAGAAAAAATCTTAAAACATATGACAAATCAATTCACATAAATTGCATTTACTTCTATTGAAAGCTTCATTTCTCACAGTTTTTTATTGGCCGTGACTTTTGTTTGCTATTTATTGCATATCCTGTAAGAATTTTCATCTTAGTCTACATTTTAAAGGACCTCCGGAGATAATTTATCTTAGTAAGGGTAGGGTGGGCATGGTGTTCTAGAGGCAGTCTGAAACATTTCTTTTTAAATTTATATATAGTCTGGTTGTATACGCTATGTACAACATCATGACATGTACTCGCCGCACAAGGAATAGTGTGGTTAAAAACGAAAATGTTGACTTTTTATAATTGTCACACATAATACTGAATACCTTGCCTTTGCTCTTCCCCCATAAAATAACATAGAAACATATGAAGGCAACACTATGTGTCACAGAGTCTTCTTCATCATCTAACAGCAGCACCAAATCCAACAATATTTTCATCTTGCAACATATCATTTATAACATGCTGCAACTTCATTATAGTTTTAAATCGATCCCCACCATCTAGGCATTCATTCAATAGCTTATCAAAATGTGGTCTAGATGTGTTAACTTCCTTGGGTATTGGGTACAAATATGGTTCCTCTTCCCCAGCTAAAATGTAACAAGCAGCCCATATATTATGGTCACTAAGATGGTGTTTACACATGTTTTCGATTGAGAATGTGAAACCAGGTCCCATGGACTCACGGGCGTACCTTTGGTACCAATCTGGGAGGTCTCTCTTGGGAGTTATGTGCTTGTCTAGAACTACTATATCTTCTAGATCTACAAATGTGATCTCATCTTTTTCATCAGCTACTATGTTGTCTAGAGACCAGTCCATGAGGTAAAAACGGAATCTGAAATTGAAATTAATTTTAATTTTACTAATGTTTTTACAAATTTATTTCATCAATTTGTTTAAGAAACATCCTGTTACTCAAGTTACCGAGGATATTTTAGAATTTTTCTTTCATTTTAAATAATAAGGAAAATATTATATCTTTCTTAATTCTTTTTATTTATGCTGCTTAAATTTTATTTATGCTGTTTTTTTATTTTCTCCAGTTTTTTTCCAGTTTTGATTTTTCTCCTTTTAATTGATAGAGCCTCTTTTGGCATGGTCCAATTTAAGTTTTGTTAAAATCAATTGATACAAAGAAAAATTGGTTGTATAGTTCTGAAAACAATATTCTTCACAATGTCAATTACATTTTTTTACTAATTTATATGGTAGTTACATAGATTTGAACAGTCAGTCACATGACAAACAAAGAATAGTGAAGGAAGATATTAACTTTCAACACAGAAGGTGATTTATAAAACTAGACCTTGAATTAATCTAGCCATAGAAAATTAAACCTACTGCAAAGCGAAGAAATGATTCAGTTTTTTTGTATGAAGACCTCACAGTAAATAGTTTAAAACCAAATTTAGTTTATTTTCCCAATAAAATGCAAAAACCTACTTATTTTGTTCTAAGCAATTTCTATAATTCTTTAATAAATCTGAGATACATAATAACCACCTGTCTTACTTCAAACTATTACCAAATCAGAACTATGCTAACTCATATCAATATTAACATTTGAATTGAAAACTTATTTAAGTCCTTATTTTGAAGTAGTTATATTCCAACATAATTCAGTGAAAATACTTAAGTACCTTCCATTATTATTATTATTATTAAGCCTTTATTGCCAACAAGGATACATTATAATATTACATTACATAATTAAATACAAGTAGGTATATATAAGTTATTGGGTGTTGGCGTGTCTTTGCGACACGAAGGCCTCCTCCAGCGCTTTCCAGTCTACTCTCTCTTGAGTTGTTCTCTCCCATAGTGGACCTGCAATCTTTCTTATGTCATCAGACCAACGTTTTCTTTGTCTTCCTCTTTTCCTCTTTGTTTGGAATCTGGGAGTCCATTCCGTTATGTCTTTTGTCCATTTATTATTTTTCTCTCTCATCATGTGGCCTACCCACCTCCATTTCAGTTTTTTTGTTTTTACAATAACATCTTCAATTTTCGTGATATGTCTGATATCCACGGCTCTTTTTCTGTCTCTCTTTGTGTAACCCAGTATACTCCTCTCCATACCTCTTTGACATGTTATCAGTTTTTGGTTTTGTTTTTCTGTATTTGCCCAGGTCTGGCAACCGTAGGTTAGAATTGGTAATATGCATGTGTTGTAAATTTTCCTTTTCGTTGCAATATTATATTGTTTACCTTTTAGCACTTCTTTGAGAGACCAATACCTTTTCCATGCATTGGCTACACGTCTCTCAATTTCGGAGTCCATCTGGTTGCTGAAGGCTATAAGTTGCCCCAGGTATATATATGAATTTACATATTCTATTTCCTCATCACCTATTGACATGTTTTTTTGGGTTCTGTTTGTTATTATTTTGGTCTTTGTTTTGTTTATTGTTAGACCCACCTTTTTGCTTTCGTATGACAAATCTTGGAGCATGTCTTGAAGGCTATCTGGGTTATCTGTTATAAGTATTATGTCATCTGCGAATCTTAGGTGATTAAAACGTTTTCCATTTATGTTAATTCCCATGTTGTCCCATTCCATCTTCCTGATGACTTCCTCCAGAACTGAAGAGAAAAGTTTTGGCGAGAGTGGATGTCCCTGCCTCACTCCTCTGTGTATTTGGAAAGTGCCCCCCTCAGTTTCTAGTTTTATTCGTGCTTTGCTGTTAGAATACAGATTTTTTATTAGCCTTATATATTTATTTTCTATTCCTTGGTTTTTCAGGGCTTCCCAAATATACTGGTGTTCCAAAGAGTCGAATGCTTTGTTATAATCCACAAATGCTATGTATAGTGGATAGTTGTATTCCTGACATTTTTCAAGTAACTGTTTTATATTGTAAGTTGTAAGTACCTTCCATTAAAATACTTTAAAGATTTAAAAATATTACTTTTACTTACAATAAAAGTTTTATCATCTTAAGATTTATCATAATCCATCTGGAGCAGTGAAAGACTCCTAGACTAATAGTAAACATCATCTCTAAGAAAAATGAGAATTACTCGTGAGGTTCAACAGCTTTTTTTCTATACTACATTAGGTCACAACCTGCTCTCTTTAATTATAGATATATTATATTTTACCACATAATGAATAAAGATTAGACACTTATAATTAATTTTACCTATCATGTTTAAAAGTGAAATCCATGGCAGCATCAAGAATTTTCTTGGCATGCTTTAGTTTTCTATGCCAAGCTATATCAGCTAAGCTGGATAGTGGCTCTCCTTCATGGCTGATTACTTCTAGTCTACCGCACACCCCTCCATAAGCTGGGACTGGCCAACCACCTTTTCTAGGAAGAACCTGCAAATAATTAAATATTAACAAAATAATTTTATCAATCAAAAAATTCAGCTTGGTTTGGCTTAACATCAAATGGTATTTTGTTCATAACTGCACATAGAAAATGAATAAAGGAATCCATTTAAGATAAAAGTAAGCTCATCAGAAAAATTGCAAATTATTCAATTCTCCAACATCTGCCGTCCAAATTTTATATATAGAAAATAGCAATCTGATTTTTCATTTTTATGTGTGGATGAACCCTGAAATACAAAGGTATTTAGGTAGTAATAACCTTAATACAGTCAAATAAATTACCTGAAGAATGATGGGCTCTGGATTTATACTCAACATTGTCCAAATATTTATCATGTCATGTTTCTTCTGCTTGTCCAATGCTGGCATAACCAAGTCATAAATGCTCTGGGCATATGGACACAGCACCAGACCTTTCCTTACCTCCGTGTCCGGCCATGAGTAATTGTACTGGACTATTTCTATCAATTTTTTCTCAATATTAGTAACATTCAACAAATGTATAGGTTTGCAGTTCCTTTTTAGATGAAAACTATTACACAACTTCGTATCAAACTCCTTTAATTCCCAATTATGAGCTAATTTCTTTAGTACAACACGCCTGTTGGACTTTGTGTAACCATAAAATATATTTTTCGCATTAAACATACTAGTCCATGTATGCCGATCTAGAATCACTTGATTGGAGTACAGTTCAGGGCATACGGATACTCCATAGCACGCCGGACAGCGATCTAAATCAGTAAGGTTCATCACTCGAGGAGTCTTCAAATCACCGAAGAACAGTAAAGAAATGTAAAAAGATAAAATAAAAGCGAACACCATCAACAAAATTCTTTTGCAAAACCGACGCCGTAACCACATTTTGTCGTAAATGTTGTCATGCATGTTTATTGTGTTAAAATTTACTATAGATTACATTTTAACAAAGAAAATTGTGTATAATCACACAAAAAAATATTTTTAAGTTCTCGCCTGTCGGTTGAATGACATTTGTCACATTTTTTGACATTTAATTAAGCCGCATTGGCACAGACGCTTTTTTACAAGGAGATAAGACGTTTTCAGATTTAGGAGAATTCACTTAATATGCATTTGTTAATTTATTTATGAAGACCCTTTTACTCAGGATCAGGTATAGATACTAAATTTAATTGTATATCAAATAGACAGTCTATGGTTCCGTTAGTATTTCACAACATTAGGCTTTCAAGTCAAGTAGATACGCTGCCTTTCACGCCGCAGGTCGTGGCTTCGATTCCCACCTGGGACATATATTTGTTTGCATGAACATGTCTCTTTGTCCTGAGTCTGGGTGTAAATTATCTATATAAGTATGTAATTACAAAAAGAAAATAGTATGTGTAGTTATCTGGTTGCTATAGTACAAGCTCTGCTTAGTTTGGAATCAAATGGCCGTGTGTGAATAATGTCCCAGGATAATATTATTATAGTTTGTTACATTTTCTTTAACATTCAACTCCAATGGGCTATGTTTATCATACCGTGCTTGAAAATTGAATCTATCAGCTGTGATATTTGGACTCAGCGACTCTTTAAGGTTATTTTTTTATATAGAATAGACAGGCAAACGGACAAGTGGCTTACGGCTTACTTGATAGAGATCTGTTTCGGTATTGATGCGGAACGATTACGTGCCATGCTAACCATTAAACTCGTGCTTTGATGGAGACGCCACTGGCAGAATAGCGTCCGTGCGTAGATCAAAACTTGATACAAATAAGATAATTTTGCTTCATCGCAAGAAACTTTCGAATAGACACAATGTGAATGGACTTTCTTGGTAGTCCTTCGAGCATTTGGCAGTCGTATATAGTAGAACTAAATTTAAAAGTTAATGTGTTGAATAAAAGCCTCCATAATACAAAATATTAAATGAAAAATATATTCATTGAAATCTACGTGTTGGTTTAATCAAAATATCAACTAAACTAGAATTGCCGCAAAATACTACTACCGCTAAGTACGCCACGTATCTTTCAGATTATCTTACTTTCTTTCTTGTCATTTCAGGAACGTCAAAAATCAAATGTCAGATTAGCAATGCAATTTTGCAAATCGCTGACGATTGATAGCAAATTAAACAATAACACGGTGTAATTTGATATAGCAAAGCTTGGCAAGTATTTCGTAATTGTTGCAGTATTATTTCCATGTCAAGTTTAACTTATATGGACCTTAAATAGTGTTGTTTACATTTAAAATATCAGCTGTTTAAATATGGGATTTATTTCTTATTTCATGGACAATTACACGGCGAGTATCTACGATATAATTGGTATGTTCTATTTTTTATATGTACTTTACAATTATAAGTGTTTTTATCGTGTCAAAGTACAACTTTACATAGGTATTTTAAAGTTTTGTGTGCTGTGTTTATTTATTCATTACTATGTAGTTAATTAGTTTCTTATAGATTTTACAAGGTACATGTGTTATCCCACTTACTATATCCATTAAAGTCTTCTTCAATACCATTTCCATAAATTTTTCAGAACAAATATGAGGACTCCTATAATATTTACATTTTACACTAGCAAATGAGTTCCTTTGTCACAGTGTACTTTATAAACATATATAATTGACGAACACAAAGAACACCAAGACACAGACATATTACTTATGAATCACACAAATACCTAACCTGTGCAGGAATTGATCCCAGGACTCTCAAGTGAGGCGATTGCCTCAATTGCCGCACCACAGTCATGTGCAGTTGAATTTTGTGCTGATGTTCTGAATTTAAGAAAAGCAATCAAGACAAGTACTCTAAAAGTTTACTAGTAGTTTCATTTTCATATGGACTGCATGCTAATTAATAATAATACCTTAAATATTGAAAATAGAGGACTATGTATACATAGAGACATTACCAATGAAACTGCTACCTATCTGGGACATAATAATAATATCCTGAAACATTATTTACACACGGACCCAAACTAAGCAGAGCTTGTACTATGGAAACCACATAACTGATATAGTACATATACTACTTTTCTTTTGTAAATACATACTTATATATCTATTTCATATGAATATCTATAATCTGTTTGTATCTATTTGCATAGCTAATGTTTTGTCCATTAGTACATACTATGAATAAACATGTATTCATAATAAAGTCAGAAAGGAAAAGAAATTTTCAAAATTTTGAATTGAAAAGTTGTGATTGACATTTTGTATTTTTTAAAATTTATTATGTAAATATCTCCAATCAGCCATAGGACTTTGGGCGGGTGAGTATTCATGTGGTGAGTGTGCACTCCAATGAGAGCACTACTGCTGTGTAAGTGAAGCTACACAACAAACAATAAACAACAAAGTCTATAGAATTAAGTCTTACATATGATAGCTAGTAAACCAATTTTGATAATTCTTTTTTATTCTGTGGAAAATGCTTACTGTGTGGTATATAAATATGTATATATATTCCATATAAATTATGCCCATGTTGGCTGTTATTTAGTAAAGTTGATGTAGATTCTGTTTTATACAATATAAATTCTTCTACTATTTATATTAGAAATACACTTTCCTTTATGTTTGTGACTGATCCCCTCCTGAGCTTGTGGATGAATGTGGATTTTGATGAAACTCTGGTTAAGTGGTCTGTGCATAGTTACGTTTTAGAGTGGTAAGTGGTACTGTAATATTTTTTTTTGGGGCAGGGTAACACATATGGGGACCAAGACAGCTAGTTGTTATATAAAATTGCATTTAATAAAAAGTAGCAGATAACAATAACAGAATTTATTATCATGTCATTTCATATCAGTGGGAAAGGAAAATCGAAGATAACTGAATTGATTATTTATTTTGTTTACTCTAGTTACTTGAATATACAAAATAGGAAAAGATTTTCTTCCTTCTGGCATTTTATGGCTTCATGTTTTAACCAATCTAGGAGTAGGATTCAAAATCTGACTTTTTATTACTGTATTGTCACTGCACATGTGACCCGGTGGTTAAGATGGTTGCCTTGCTACTACTTTGCCATCCTCCCCAATCCCAAATAGGATGACTATTTGGGTAACCCTTATATAGTTATTCTGAGTCTTTGGTTTGATTTGTGTCCGTGAATTGCATGTTTATAAAGTTCCCAGCTACTCACTATATATATTAGGTCTTTACCTATGAAATTGCCGTTCTGCAGTACTGGCCATTTCAAATCAAAATAATTTTTGTTTGGCTAAGAATTCTAATTTCAAATTAATTTTATTTTAAAAACATGGATTCTTTTTTCCAAAAGTAGTCATTTCTTTATTGATTAGTGTTACATTTTCATCGCATTTCAATCTTTTTCGTCATCATGGATACGTTAAAAATTCGAGTAATTATGGAATATGAGTACCGTCGTGGCAGCAACGCGGCACAAGCGGCACGCAACATCAACGACGTTTACGGAGCTAACACTACAAACCAACGCACCACCTGTTATTGGTTTGCTCGCTTCCGTTCTGGAAATTTCGACCTGAAAAATGAACCTCGCGGTCGTCCGAAGACTTTGGTCGACAATGACGAATTAAAGGCGGTTGTGGAAGCTGATGATACACAATCTACGGCTGAATTAGCAGCAGCTTTCGACGTTAGCGTCAAAACAATATTGGTCCATTTGCGTCAAATTGGCAAGGTAAAAAAGCTTGACAAATGGGTGCCCCACGAACTCAATGATCGCCAGCGCGAAGTACGCGTCGAGACGTGCCTTGCACTGCTCAACAGACACACAAATGAAGGAATTTTGAACCGCATTGTTACCTGCGATGAAAAATGGATTCTGTTTGATAACCGCAAGCGCTCAGCAAGTTGGTTGGATCCTGGTTCAGCACCTAAACAATGCCCTAAACGAAAACTTACCCCTAGAAAAGTGATGGTCACTGTTTGGTGGTCTAGCGCCGGTGTGATTCATCACAGCTTCTTACCAAACGGGGTGAGCATTACTGCAGATGTGTACTGTGAAGAACTGAGCACAATGATGGAGAAGCTGGCGCATCTCCAACCAGCATTGGTCAATCGCTCGTCTCCGCTGCTCCTGCACGACAACGCGCGACCTCATACTGCACAGCAGACGGTCTCCAAGTTGCAAGAACTGGGGTTGGAAGCTCTCCGTCATCCGCCCTACTCACCAGACCTTGCGCCTACAGACTACTACTTTTTCCAGAATTTGGATAACTTCTTGGCGGGAAAAAAATTCAATACCCGAGAGGCAGTACAAAATGCCTTTGAAGAATTTGTTGCCTCCCGTCCAGCTGATTTCTTTAAGAAGGGCATCAATAAACTGCCACTGCGATGGCAAAGATGCATTGATTGCATGGGTGATTACTTCGATTAATACAAATAAAAAAATTCATGAAAAAAATTCGTTTAAATTTTTTCATACAAAACGGCAATTTCATAGGTAAAGACCTATTATTATCATATACCAAGAAAAATTTGTCAAGGGCGTTTGTCATTATAAAAAAAATAGTTTTTAGTTACCATGTCACCCATTTTATAGTAAAAAATAAATGCATTAATTTCTTTAAGAGGTTAGCTCACCATTAAAAAAAAAATTGTACATTTCTTTTCAATTTTTATGAAGTGAGTACAGTATGTGTGTGTCAAGCATTATTTTAAAGTTCTAATTCTAATATAAAAGTAATCAACATTATCCATGCATAATTTTTGCAAGGTCAATTAAAAAATTATATTCTGAAGGGTAGTTTTTAAAGATAGGTACATCCTACTATTATTATAAACGCGAAAGTTTGTAAGTTTGGATGGATGTTTGTTACTCTTTTACATAAAAAGTACTGAATGGATTTTAATGAAACTTTACTATAATGTAGCTTATACATCAGAATAACACATAGGCTACAAATTATAAAGATATTGTGTGATTTGTCCGAAATATGTCACGTAAGTAGGAAAAAATCTACCATCTGCGAGCTATTCCGACGTGCACTGCTAAAACCGCTAGACGTACACATCCTACTAATATTATAAATGCGAAAGTTTGTGGGTATAGTTATATGTTACTCTTTTACGCCAAAACTATATATATGTATATATACAGTAAATTAAAGAAGGTGGAATACGACGCAACTATTTGCGGTATTCACCGTCCAATAGTTGAGCTTAAACATTTTATAAAAGGGTTGCAAATGATTTAAAAATAACCCATAGTATATACAAGGTGTATCATAATTAGTCGTGGGTTCGATCCCGCCCCAATAAATAAAATAAAAAAGGTTTTTATTCACGTAAACTTTAAAAAAGCGCTTGTAAATAGTCAGAACATATTCGTAGTAATATTTAATTAATTTATAATTATTTCTAGGTACATATAGATATTTAGGTACACGGATAACTAACTTAAATTAAATTAAGAAAGACAAATCTATGTGTGTGTGTCTGTTATTTGTGTATGTAATTTATCTATAATTTGTATGTACATATTTAGTATGTTTATCATTTATCTGGTTGCCATGGTACAGGCACTGCCTAGTTTGACATCATATATGGACACATTGCCATATATGATGTCAAACTAGGCAGTTGTCTAGTCTAGTTGTCCTAAGATATTAAGTTTATTTATTTATATATTTGATACCGCTTTATTAGGAACTGGTAGCCTCGTCCATGCCACTTCCATTACGGAAACTATCCTAACTACATTTGTAATTAGTGAAGCCATCAATATCAAAATGTGTATGTTTTGACGGGCCAGCTTGGCGTGGTTGGTAAATGCTGGCCTTACTCGCCGCAGGTTGTAGGTTCGATTCCCACCCAGGACAGATATTTTTGTGCAGGAACAGGTCTGTTTGTCCTGTGTCTGGGTGCAATTATCTATAGAATTATCAGTTATCTGATTTCCACAGTACGAGCTCTGCTTAGATGGCCGTGTTTGACTAATGTCCCAGGATATTATTATTATCTTTATTCATATGCATTAGTAGGTATTGAAAAGAGTTGGGTATTTCTTCTTTGTTACATATTACCATATTATTGCAAGAACACTTGTTAAAATTCAGACAACATATTTGATTAATTTTGCGCGCGAAATTCTTTTAACAATAATAGATTACATAAGTATCTAGAATATATTATTATGTACAATTATGTATTTTCCTTCGCTTACTTTATCGTATGAGCATTAATAATAAGACTTTATTTTCAGACCGAATTAGTGTCCAATAAGTTATACTTATAGTAACAATTTTCTTATTAACTAGTGTTAGTAATTTTAAAGTATGTAACAAATAACAAATTTACCATTCATTGCTGCGTCATTCCATGCGAAATGGCGCAGCAATGATTGACGTAAATACAGTCTAGCTGACTAGCGATCATGCGAAGGATGCTGTTGGTGCTGCCACGTATTCTGCGCACTAGAGATGCGCATCTCTTACGCATCGTAGCGTAGAAACAATCTACGCGATGCTCAGCAAACATCCCTGATGCACTACAGAATCGCCGCAGCCCCATCAGCATCCTAGGCATTATTAAATTGAAGCCGGAGGGCACTGTAAGATTTGAGTATAGTTAGCCCACAGGCTGCACGTGTAACATGATGTACAATAAGACCTAAAAAGTGTGATTTTGACTTCTGTCGAACAACGAGCATTGGTTAACCTACAGTCAGAATAGTTCAAGGTGCCCAGTAGGACCCTGGAATGGCTTAATGACTGTTGTCTAACGACTACAACTGGGATCGGAAGGAAACGAGCCCTCCGAAGCACTGAGACGTCTAGAAATTAAAGCAATTAAGTTTGGTAATGGTCAAGTATCAAACATATACGCTGGCCCAGTGCGGGTTGGTCTAGATGCTGGTTTCCTCACGATGGTTCAAGAAACAATTATTTTTTATTAGGGTTATGTAGTCAAATGGCAAAAAACGGAACACTTATAGATTCGTAATGTCTGTCTGTCTGTCCGTCCGTATGTCACAGCCACTTTTTATCGAAGCTATAAGAGCTGTACTATTAAACTTGGTAAGTAGATGTATTCTGTGAACCGCATTAAGATTTTAACAAAAATAGAAAAAGATCAATAATTTTGGGGGTTCCCCATACATAGAACTGAACCTCGGAATTTTTTTTTCGTCGTACCCATACATTTGGGGTATCTATGAATAGGTCTTCAAAAATGATATTGAGGTTTCGAATATAATTTTTTTCTAAACTGAATAATTTGCGCGAGAGACACTTCCAAAGAGGTAAAATGAGTGCTTAACTTCTTAAATAATAGAATGATAAAACTAAAAAAAATATATGATGTACATTACCAATTTACCATGCAAACTTCCACCGAAAATTGGTTTGCACGAGTAGTTTTTTTAATATGTCATAAATCGTAAACTGCAATTTACCTTTCATTTAATCAACTGAAATACTTGCTTCTACGGAACCCTTCATGGGCGAGTCCGACTCGCACTTGACCCACATGAGTTTGAAAAGTCAGTGTCAGTGCGCCTTGGGTTAAAACTCAAGACTCCCACCGAATCTACAATCGAACGGCCTAACGACTACACTACAAGATAAAAACATACAGTCTAATTGAAAAAGTACGAGATTATTTATTTTATATGTATGTTTTTATTTATTATCTGTATTGTTTGTGAACCGAATTTGATAATTCTTTTTTTAATCTATACAAAAATAGATCCAATAATTTAAAAAGCTCGTCAATCAGTTATGTTTGTTGGCGTACACCTTTTTTACAACCTGAACCTGATTTATTTTACTTTTCTGTATACTGCCTCGCTTAGCGCAAAAGCGGTTTCTCAAAAAAAAAATATACCATCGGATAGCTTAAAAAATACGCATTTAACCAAAGCAAAATAGCGGTAACATATAGAAAAACCTTTCTCTAAAACTAACTAAGCTCTAAAAAAAAGAAACCAAACATCATATATTAAGTAAATATCAATTTTCCCCAAACTTGCCTTCATTGAGATACCGCTTTTGCGCCTAGCACGGCAGTATAAAGTATTTAGTTAATTACATTGGGCAATATTAGTGCACCTATCATAGTATCTCTGCAATGGCATTATCTACTACCCATCACGTAATATTTTAACGCCGTCTACAACCTGCCCGTCACAATCCACGAACGATTCGATCTTTGGACCTCATTTGCGCTTTAATGACGCACATTTTCTCGAATAACATGCGAACGTACATGCCAACTGTTGATATAACTATACTGTACTAACTGACAGTGAATCACGTAATTATTATTATGCAAAAGGGTCGAAGTACTCGGATGTTCCTATTATTACGGAAAAATACCAGTTACATAAATATCGGGTATAGTGTCAAAGTACAGTGCGTCGGGTGTGCTGTTTATCTATGGGGGATCTGCCTCGTCGGTCTAGCGGTGGCGTGTTCAACTGCAGATAATGAGGTCTTAGGTTCAAATCCCGATTGGGCCCAAAAAGTGATTTTGGGACGTTTCCGTAAGGAAAAATTTCTAAATATCAGCCTGAAGTCTGGGAGTTGTATTATACCCCCGTGCTTCGGATAGCACGTTAAGTCCTGTACCTGACTTTCGTGTCGGTAGTCGTCCCATCGCATCATGAGAGTGATGGAATAGCACGTACAGTTCCACAAACTTATCTGGCCCGCTGGCAGCGTCGGTGTTATCGCATTTAGTGTTGCTAGTAACTATTTTTTGCAATAAATTGGGTAAAATAATATGAACATTGTAACGTAAATGTTACTTCACTAAAAAGCAAACAAATACTGTCATTACAAATATTTATATTTTATACAATAATTATGATCATTTGCATAAAATGTATGCTGAGTGTTCTCTAATGGAGATACTCCAGGTATTATTATGTCACCGGAATGGTTTAATTCAGAAGTCATTTCATTATCATCATTATCGGAAACACTGCTTTCGCTTTCACTATCACTACCTAAATGAATGATGAAAAGCTCAACTAAGTATCCATCCCTTTTTCGATACACATTTTCAATATTTTTTCACATGATTGCAATGCTTTTGCCATTCATTGACTGTTATTTTATCAAAAGCTTCTGCAGTCAATGATAGGATTTCAGAATTCGATCTACCAATATTCTGATCTACTTGCTCTTTTTCTTTCACAAGTTTTCTTACAAATCGCTCCCGGACACCTACAAAGGAAATAGCAAAAATTAAATAAATGATGAGTATTTTAAAATATGTATTTTAATTTAAAATGCGAGGGGGAGTTTCGTATTTTTTCAGAAGCTGACAACACTAACCTGTAGCAGCAGCTACGCGTTCATACAACTTATTGAAGGGTATAATTGGTGCCTGATGGCGTTTTTCTTCCTTCATATAATTCAATACTTGTAATATAACATTCCTCGCATCACTTTTTAAAGCTTTCGGCATTTTTCACAATTAAAAAACACATAAAGGAAAATAAATACGCGCAACAAACAATCAATGGCAGGAATGTCATGGAATAACAGGCCGATTGACATTTCAAACTGGCGTCGTTAGTTCTACTTTTGGCCACCGGGCCAGATAAGTTTGTAGCACTATACCCATGTGTTTGCGCACACACTTGTGCACCATAATTATGTCCTGCGCAGATAGCTATTCTCCATTGAGACTGGCCGCGCCGTGGCCGAAATTCGCCGTCCCAACAGAGGTTTGGGGTCACTTCTGTTGGGACGTTGGTTTGCAACCGTGTAGAAGATGCTTTACTTTCGCATTTAGAATACACTAGCTGTGCCCCGCGGTTTTACCCGCGTTAAATTTTATAAATTATCATAGCTCCTCCCCCGTAGGTGATAGCGTGATAATATATGTTGCCTATATGTTGACCCGACCTCTTAGTAATATTCTTGCAAAATTTCAAGTAAATCCATGTACTACTTTTTGAGTTTAGCCCGGACATACATACAGACAAACAGACACACAGACAAAAATTCTAAAAACTATATTTTTGGCTTCGATATCTATTGTAGATCACGCCCCAAGTATCCTTTTTAAAAAATATTCAATGTACAGTTTTGACTCTCCTACTCCCTTTTATTATATGTATAGATATTAGTAAGGATTATATAAAAGAATACTTATAGATGTACCAGCTCATCTCGAGTTAGGTTGCCCTGTACTGCACCAGATTGAGAAAGGCACCAAAACTTGATTAATAAATTGCTAAATAGAAGGGGAATGGCTTTGGCATTTTAGAAATACACAAACAAGGTCGATATGTTTTGCTTCATCTTTATATCAATATCATTTTCTGAACAAGCACACGTGTGTTCATGTTTTTTGCTTAAGCTTTTTACTATTTCAAGTAAGTCATTAAGTAATGTTGGTGGTGTTTTTGTGATGGACTTTTGAACTTGCAGTGAAAGTTTGGAGTGCAAAAGAAACTGTGTTACTAACAGTAAAAGTAAGTAAATTAATTAATAGTCTATTCCCACAGTTATTTTCGCACTGGCATACTTGTATTAAGATCTGCAGAAGACTGCCTCCTTGTTATAGTGGTAGCTTGTTCAATCGGAAATATGAGGTCCTGGGTTCAACCTGGAATCTGTTGGCAGTACTACACCCCCGTGCCTCGGAGAGTATGCAAATCCCCCAGTCATGTACACAAATTCTTTCTGTTCGTGTCATCTAGTATGGGCAGTAGTTACCATACTGTCAGAGTTGTTAAAGCCACCCAGTAGGCCTCTAACATGGCTTAACGACTGTTGCCTATTGACTACAATCGGGACCGACAGCTTAACCTGGCCTCCGAAGCACGGCGACGCTCAGAAGTTAAACCACTTTGGTGGTCTGGGATAGAAAGTGAACCTGTGTAGGCGCACACACTTGTGCACTATTATAATATTATTATGTGTTACACAGTACATTATTGTTATTATTTAGATCATGGTCGCGTAAATTCGATGAAGAAACTAAACTCTTACAGGATCAGAGGGTTATTTCTCTGTCAAAGCTTTTTTTTATTTGGTTCATGTAATAGTTAGCAGAGACCGTTCTTTGTATTATTCTAATAACTATTAAGTACACCAAACAAAGCCTAGCAGTGAAAATAAAATTCAAATTGTCTTAAAACTCACGCAGTTACAAGATAAAGAACGCGCTATATACTAACACTAGCTGTGCCCCCCGGTTTTACCCGCGTTAAACTTTATAAATTATATTGTGTATGTGTTAATCCAGGGTGTCAGCTTACTTATACCAAATTTTATTAAAATCGCTTCAGCCGTTTAGACGTGAAGAAGTCACAAACATACACTCACACACAACATACAAACTTAGTGTGATTATAATATTAGTGTGATATGACGTCACTTGTAGTGATGTCATAGAAGACATTGATTTCCATTCTAACAGTCGTATTGCGAGAAAGGGACAGAACATCCCATCTTTATACACGCCAAGAACTTGAAACGCTTATCTAAATAGATTAAGAGCCGTTTTTTAGGGTTCCGTACCCAAAGGGAAATTTTCACAGATGGTGTATTTCTGTTGCCGCTATAACAACAAATACTAAAAAACAAAACAATATAAATATTTGAGGGAGCTCCCATACAACGAACGTGATTTTTTTATCGCGTTTATAGATAATGGTATGGAACCCTTCGTGCGCGAGTCCAACTCGCACTTGGCCGGATTTTTGTATAGTCTTTTCTTCTTAAATCTGCTATTTTAGTTAATCCAACATCAGTTTGAGCCTCTATTCTGGTGTACCTACTATGAAGAGTTTAGTGGCTTACATAAAAAAAACTTGTGTGTTTATGTACACGCTTTAGAAGTTATACTTCTTAATATACAACTTGAACAATTCTCATACCACCTAGAACTAACGTCATGCTATTATTTTTACATTGTAAAAATTCACTGTCATATCACCTAGAACTAACTTCATGCTGTTATTTTTACGATGCGCGCGCATCGTAAAAATTCACTGTCACACCACCTAGAACTAACTTCATGCTGTTAAATTTTTTGGTGTCGGTGTGCGCGCGCATCGTATAAATTCACTCTCATTTTTCTCCATCGCGCCAAAAGAAGTATAACTTCAAAAAAAACAATTGTTCGTTTGTTTTGAGGGAAATATCAAATAAAAATATCTACAGATTCCTTAAAATACGATTTTATAAACTGGTTTGGTTTATTGCGAGGTCAAGGTAAGCCATATTGTATAATTTATCCCTGGGAAAGCGAAACCGATCATTCGTCGATGGCTAGCAAGTCTCAATTATTGCCAGACGGACCAGATATTGCGCCCTATAATTTGAACAATTGCTGTGTTATTATTTTTTATATGTATATATTTTCTTCAATTCTATAATGAGGAGATCATAATCTGGTGCACGCAACGTTCGGTAAGTGATCGATTTAGGCACGCGGCTAGTCGATAGATAGGTGGGCGTTGGAGGAAATGTCAGAGACCCATTGCGCGCTGTATGGTGACGCCATAGAATATCATCACCCCATCTTATCCCATGGGGGCGTAGAAATCGACCGAGGGAATACCTACCAGAGAACGGGCAGCAGCGTTTTTCTGTGAACTATGACCATCAAACTGCGATCGCCAACCCGTCTGCCAAGCATGGCGATTATGGCATATCCCCCCATTCTTTGGGGAGACTTTGTCCAGGAGTGGACGTGCTTTGGCTGACATGATGATGATATGATAAAGTAAGTAAGTCATTTTATAAGTCCGGGAAAAGGCTGACAGGCATTGAGTTTTTGAATAATCATCTTGATCTTTAACTTTTCAACAATTTCAACGTATAGGTATAGGCTTTATATTTTTACTTATATCATCATTGGCCTAATACCGTCCAATGCTAGACATAGGCCTCTCCCAAAGGTTTCCACAAGGTAGCCTTTTCGAGGGGTTTGCCGTAGTTACGGCACGGTAGAAGTAGAAATATGAGGTTTTTACTGTCTAACATCTTACCTCTCGGTCGGTGGATATTTTTGTGGGAATGATTTTAGAAAAAGGAAGAAAATGTTTTACAGGATACCGGGGAAGCGAGTATGCGCGCGCTATTTGATTTTTCCAATAAGTGGGAGAGGGGCTGTGAGATGATGCCAACCCAAATTTTGCGTAAGGTTGATACCACGTCGCGACTATGTGTCGTATTGTTGGCCAACATAGTTTATGCGATGATATAGGTATTCGACCAAAACCATTATGAATATATTGGCTTCACAGATATTTCATCTCAATTTTATCATACGGAATAATAATATGTCAGATGTTACAATCTATATACATGTAATAAAATCGTAGGAAAGTCAAAACTGTACATTTAATATTTTTTTTACATATATTTTGCGCGTGATCTACAATCGATATCGAATCCAAAACTGTAGTTTTTAGAATTTTTGTCTGTGTGTCTGTTTGTCTGTATGTATGTCCGGGCTAAACTCAAAAAGTACTGCATGGACTTACTTCAAATTTTGCATGAATATTACTAAGAGGTCGGGTCAATATATAGGCTACATATTATCACGCTATCACCTACGAGAGAGGAGCTGTGATAATTTATAAAATTTAACCCGGGTAAAATCGCGGGGCACAGCTAGTATTTTATACGACTACTGTAAGGCTCGCTCGTTTTATTCTTTCTGTAAGTTCTGTTACTGCGATGGGATACGCGCACATAATTACGAAATTGCTTTGACCGCTTGATCCTAAGCCATATTAAAGCAAATTTTCTAGTTATTGTTTATACACTTATATTAAAATATCACTTAATGACAACCCACGCGATGTTATTTTTTTAATAACTACCTACTTCATAATAGCTTCTAAGAATAGCTTCTACAGTAAACAGGTTATACGAAATTACAGATTGTTATTTAGTAACAGTTACTCTTAAATTTAAACAGGAACAGGCGTATCGGTTATGCGATCTTACCTGTAACAAATCACTCCTTTTCAAGGACACTAGCCTGCTCTTCTTTAGTAAAACTAGTTACTGAAGATCTAAATAACAAATGTGTGTTGTATCAGTACTCTTAAATATGAGTTAGGCGTTTGATTCATGTCACTTAAACGTCATCTATACTAATCACACTAATATTATAAAGGTGAAAGATGGTGAGTGTTTCTTCTTCATGTCTAAACGACTGGAGCGATTTTAATAAAATTTGGTATGTAGATAGCTGACACCCTGGATTAACACATAGGCTATGATTTATAAAGTTTTACGCGGGTAAAACCGCGGGGCACAGCTAGTAAGAGATATATAGTATTCGGGGATATGCACATGATTGGCTCAAAGTTATCTGTCAAATCGAAAACAGAGAACTGTTATCTCCAGAATGGAAAATTATACTATGATAATATGTACCTCAGAACTAGGAAATATAAAATCGGTTAGTATCTAGCTTCTGTAGTATCCCATCGTCGATCTCTTCTCCTAGTCCCTCTAGATTCTCTTACCCCTAACATTCGCCAATGTAACAGATCATCTGTATCAAAGCACATTATCTCTCTTCTTCATCCTAGTTGTATGTATATGTATGTGTATATAGATATTTATCTTTGTATTTTTATAAGTATAGTGTATGTATATATGTATGTACCTTTGTACATGTTATTTTCTTTTACAATTATTTTTTTGTATTCTTATTTCGTGTGTACATTAATGATTAAATAAAATAAATAAGGGGGTGCTAAATATAAGGATAGGTTGGCTTTTTTAAGTCGCTAAAAAGCGCTTTTGCACTTTATACTGTAAGCACAATTAGATTAACGTTTAAGTCTATAACACACGGTAAATATGATATAATTACATTTTTGGATGAATCCCAGCCAGGTGAATCATTAGACGAAATGGCTGTACTTACGGTTTCTGCTGAATGAATCTGCAAATCTGCACTTGACCGATTCTTGCACGAAGGTCGTGAGTTCCATTGCCGTGGAGTTCAACAATCTTAGCGTTGTATAAAGAAAGATTGTATCAAAAGATAACACTTTCCGCTCGCTATTTTTTGTATTAACGCTTGCTAAATTGATGGATTAGATGTACAATTAAAAATATCAACAGCCCGTGATATACATATATGTAATCGGCAGGTATCCCGCAAAGAGTTAATTTTATATAGAACATGTGGACTTTTCTTCAATCACAAATTTGATCGTCCGGCGGGTGACGTTATCACCGCCTGTTGTGGTAAGGAAGTGGGATATTCTATCAAGTTTTTCGACACTGGATTATTCTAGGTTATAGGGAACAGGCTTTTTATGGCAAGTAGTTTCCTCTATAGGACCATATCTTTAGCTACCGTTAGGCGGAATATTTTATTCCGAACGCTAAGATAAGAAAACCCAGGCATGGGTTTTTTGAAGCAATTCAGAAAACCCAAGCGTACTACCAGGTCTCTTTGTGTTCCGCCATATGTGTGAGGTCCAGTGCCTAAACCGGCGGGGGATAGTTTTGCTCGAAGAGGGAAAGAAATATCTGACGTGACTACGAAAGCACCTTATAAATTTCTTTGAATAGTTTTTTGCTTCGTAAAATGCCTTACCCGTCTTATTTGGCGGTTTGTTCTTTGTAAGTCAATGATTATTATCTTTAAAAGTTCAATTACCTTTCCATAGACCATAGGAGGTACTAGGTACAGTTGAAAGCTACGTTTTCTTTTCTTTTGTTTATAAACAAATAAGCAACCAATGACGCTAGTGTCACATGGGATATACCCCTGCGTTGCCGGTCCTTGTCTTGTCGCCTTTAGGCGCCTTAGTCATACCCAGGATCTCAGCAGCGATTTGAGCCAACAGGAGCTCTGCTTTTGCTCGTCTGCTGTACCTTATAAAGTGATTTTGTAACATTTTATTATGTTTTTTTAAAGACAACGCTCGCACTAGGGAAATGCGTCCCTGTGTTTCGGGGTACTTTAATCACACTCATATTATATAGCTGAAAGTTTGTGAGTGTGTATGTTTGTTACTTCTTCACCTCTAAACGGCTGGAGCGATTTTAATAAAATTTGGTATGGAGTTAGCTGACACCCTGGATTAACAGATAAATATAATTTATTAAGTTTAACGCGGGTACAACCGTGCGGCTCAGCTAGTAAATAAATCATTGAAATATTGAACTATTTACCCCTCATATTATCCACAATACGAGCTTACCTAACTCAAGTTTGTTGTAGTTGATTTGATTTGATTTGTATACTGTCTGTCACAGCAGCGGCTATATAAATATATACCTCTCTGGCACTGGTTGCTCCATCAAGGGTCAGGGCTATGTCAAGGCGTACTGGCTGTTCAAGTAGTAAGTAGCATATTATGTACAAGTGAAAAAATCCCTATAATCTTCTTATTAACCTTATTGCCGGGCCTGTTGGCGTGGTTAGTAGATACTTGCCTTTCCTATAATAATATTATTATTATTAAAATATAATAAGTCGCCGAACATCGATTTCTTAAATGGCGTTCAAATAAATGAAGATTAAAAATGATTTAATCAATCGTTAAATCGGCTTCCATGAGCACAAGTGACGTCATAAATGGTCCGGAATCGATTGTCAACGTTGAAGCCGATTTAAAGATTGATTAAGTCTTTTTAACCTTTATCAATTTGAAAGCCATTTAAGAAATCGATGTTCGGCGACTTAGCCGGTAGAGCCCCTGGTCGTGGGGTCGATTTCCATCCAGGAGTGATATTTGCGTACATGGACATGTCTGTTTGTCCCTAGTCTGGGTGTAATTACAAAACAATAGTAGGTAATATATGTGGTATAACATCCGTAGTACAAGTTCTGCTTAGGTTTGGGATCGGATGGCCGGGTGTGTATTATATCCCAGGATATCTATCTGAGTGTAATTATATATATAAGTATACATTTACAAAATAAAAGTAATACGAGCATATGTAGTATATCAGTTATCTGGTTTCCATAGTACATAGGTACTCTATCTATATCTAGATTGGGATCAGATGGCCGTGTGTGAATAATGTCTTATTATAACCTTTTATATAGTGATTACGGCAACAAGACGTATCAGCACAATGCTATCACATTTTGTGTTCCGTATTCAGCTTCTACATTGCCCATTGTCTATGTTTATTGGTCTGTGGTGGTCGAACCAAAAAGGTGCAATTTTATAGGCAACTAGCTTATGTCCGAAACTCCGCCCGCTTTATTCTTTATCCTGTGGAAATGTCAAAAAATCTAGCGTTTTTTATCTTTCTGTTCTTATTATTTATGTTTTTTTTAAGACAATGTCCGCACTAGCGAAATAAATTCCTGTGTCGCGAGTTCTTTACAGACGTAATTAAAAGACACAAATAACAGCCAGACACAGAATAACTGCTTATGGGACACACAAAGAGTTGTCTTGCATGGCAATCCCTCAAACCCGGCCACGAAGTATCGAGGCGACTGTTTTAACCGCTGCGCCACACGTGCAGCTAACTCTGATTTCTTTTACGTTTTTTGTCAACCAGCAAAACTATCATGACGAGGTAGACCCATATGGTTCTGGCTCGATGACTCGGCTGGGATAGTTCGAACCCTGTAGAGGGAGGGGTATACAGAATTCGAGCCATCCCCATGCACGTGGTCATTCTCGTGTGTGTTTTGTGTTTTAATTGGGCGAATGCTATAGTGATTCGTCATGGTAGCTACTCTTTCCCTGCACCTTCGTCTGTAAATATTAATAATATCCATCCATCCATCTGACCTCAAACTAAGCAGAGCTTGTACTATGGAAACCAGATAACTGATATATTACATATACTGCTTTTCTTTTGTAAATATATACTTATATAGATAATTGCACCCAAACTTATACAGACATGTACATGCACACAAAATATCTGTCCTGGGTAGGAATTGAACCCACGACCTGCTGCTTGAAAGGCAAGCATTTACCAACCACGCCAACAGGCCCGTCAAGAATTCTGTCTGCAAATTGTGTCGTTGTTGGTGTCGTTGTGAACACGTGCAAGGTCCATCATCATTTATTTATTTAGACTTGCCAACATTTGTTTACACTGTTACATCTTCTTAAAAATGCTTATAAAAAAAATAATAATTTAAATGCAACAAATAATTACAGCGTCATGTCAACGTCAATCATGCCAACGTTTTCGTGGTGTACCCTCATTTTGGCTACCCTGGTTGATAATGTTGATAAACGATTTGTTCATATTGCGGATTTCACCCTACATATTATTGGGGTGGATTCATTATTAGAAAGGGGCACAAATCTCACTTCTCTAAACAAAAATCAATACTATTTTTTTGCAATGCCCTTGAACTGAACGCTTTGTACAGTCATCTTTATTACGTAGGCTACAAGGGTTGTTTTCGCAGTGTGTTTCCACTTACGTAGTGTCGACTGTATTATGTAGAGCATCTGATCCCTAACTAAGCTGAGCTTGTACTATGGAAACCAGATAACTGATATATTACATGAGCTACTTTTCTTTTCTAAATACATACTTATTAAGATAATTACAGCCAGACTCAGGACTAACAGTCCTATTCATGCACACATATATCTGTTCTGAGTGGGAATCGAACCCACGACCTGTGGCGTGAAAGGCAAGCATTTACGAACCACGCAATCCGCCAAATGTGAGATACTTGAGGATATTAATTTACATGTTTGTGAAATACGGAAAAACACGCGTTTATTGTAATCTACTACATGTTGTTGCGTTTCATAAATATATTTATTCTTACTCTTATACTTAAATGTACACAAAAATACATTATTTATTCTTAGTGTTATTCTTAAATGTACACAGAAAAGACTCAGTTTTAACATATAGTTATAAAAGTCAGGTCAAAGGCGAGATTCATGGGTACCACAAGTTCCTCGATAATACCTCCAGTTTCCAGTAAGTACATTAACTAGCACCACCCATAGCGAAAACTTCAATGAACTATAAATGCCTATACTAAAAAACGGCAAGTTTCATCGGGTAAGTACTTAACTATGTATATGGAGTCGTGGCAGAGTTATTCCATTTATGAGTTTTATTCCAGCAAACCATTGTCAGAGAGAGATTTGTAGAAGACTTAATAACAGCGTAGAACATCACAAAGAAAAATTAAATAGACACTTGTTTATTATTACTATCAAATGGTAGAAATAGCTATTACTACGTATTAATACTATTTAATAATACACACCAATTACATATTTTATGTAACTATATGGAACTCCCGTAATACTGTGTTTATAATAGGATTTATAAACAAGTGCAAAATTAATGTTGCCCTCTATCTACAGGAAAAGTGCTGAACAAAC
The DNA here is from genome assembly GCA_951640165.1 of Pseudoips prasinana. Taxonomy (NCBI): domain Eukaryota; kingdom Metazoa; phylum Arthropoda; class Insecta; order Lepidoptera; family Nolidae; genus Pseudoips; species Pseudoips prasinana. The sequence goes on from OX621254.1 coordinate 18,154,789, forward strand.
ATAAGTGTTTAATGAGAACTATATTTAGTTTATCGTATCCTTTGAATAAAGAAACTTCGACAAAAATATATCGCGCTAAAACACGACATTTGCGGCCAGTAACACTGAAAAGGAAACAACGGCCAACTGTTTTCCCGCGTAAAAAAAAAGAATATTCATATTTAAATTGACTATGTAAGTATCATAGTTAAACGTAGTTGGTTATATTCTCTTTGGTTAATATAATAATATATAAATGTTATAGCCGCTCGCCTATCTCTATCTTGTGAAATAATTAGATAGATCATGTTTTTTATAATGCTAGGGTCAGCATGTGCGCGAGTGCTTTCATTCCATCACCATTCTTGGCCGAGGTGGCACGTCAATTAAACGCGTCAATATTTTTTTTATTGTTTTTTTTTTTATCAAGCATGCGACCTCTGTATGCAAATTAGTGTATCAGTCGGTCGGTGGGTTATCGGTGCATTCGGTTTTATTTAAATTAAAAAATATAAGGGGTTGTGAAGATGGTGGAGACACAGTGCGCCACGCGGCCAGTGAAAGCTTACATCATGAGTGATTTGCTGAAGAAGTTTGACAATGATGCGAGAAATGATGCGGTGCAAATTGCTGTTGGTATTGCCGGTGTTTCTTTGGGCATGTTTTGTTGTAAGTATTACTTTTTATTTGTTTCAATAATTAATTTTACTTTTGTATTTATACTTTTATTGTTTTTTTACATCGGATCTAATTATTTAAAAAGTAAGTCTAAGTGGTAGGACTTTTTTAATCTCAATTTTTAAATTGTTGCCGTATTATTAAAATATGATAATTGTCGAAAAAGCTAGCTCTCCCGTTTTACTTCAAACCGCCATATTTTTTCTTCTTTTCCTTTTTACGTCAATAATTTTTTCCATTGAACGAAAAAAATATTCAAAATTCCTGAAAACATAAAAGTAAGATTTATCCAATTTGGTGCAGTCATTTGGAAATTACGGGCGTACAAACATTTCGGCTATTAATTTTTATTTATTTACATTTAAAAGCCTACATAATAGAAGTTTATTTACTTTTTTGGAAAAGTATTTTATACACTATAGGCATTATGAAATGTAGATATGGCCCTAATCTCATACGTAATGGCTTCTAACCTATGCTTATCTAGTTGAACACTGTAGTATTAAAAATAACAAAATTAAATCTTTATAAAGTAAAGTGAAGTGCGAAGCTAGGCTATATAAAAGATTTGGTAATATATACAAAAAATTCCAACCATGTACTTTTGCCACCGGCTAACCGTACTACGTACGGGTTGGATCTACTCCTGTCCTTTCTCCGGTCGTGTCGGATTAGAATCACAATCACATTTTTCGGATCAGTGTTAGAGCACACACTTCCCGCAAAATATAAAAATATACCATTTGTTTAAGACATGATTTTGATACAAGTATATTTCGCCAAGCTTAATTTATTATTTTAAAGGCCTGCAACGCACTTGCGGCTCCTCTGGTGTTGCGAGTGTAGAAGTCAGTTGTATATTAATTATTTTATTATATTAATTATACAGGCTGGCCGAGGAGTTGACGTTCAAACGCAAAATTAAGATACTTTATGATGCGGAGTATCCTAATCACCCCCATGTATGTTCTACGATTTTGCGTAGTTTCGTAGTTAGTAGTAGATTTTTTTAAATGTTTAATAGCGAGATATTCGCATTGGTAGGAAATTTATCATCGGATGTGGTGACTCTCGCGTCCAGAATACATTTTAAATTATGATATTTCCAAGAAATATAAGTTGTGATAGTATGTTATATTTGTAAATGATGTTAAAATTTGTAAATAAAGGTTTTCCTATAAAGCAAAAAACAAATGATTTAATCGTAAATTTCACCTAATATCAGTTTTCGATTTTTTTTCTCGTTCTGTTGAACATTTCTGGTTCAGTTTTTTTGTGATAACTAATTAGCATAGTTTAACCAAACACCCTAAGAAGTATGGTTTATCTAATCATTGCAGAACTGACTTAGAATTTATTCGAAAGTTCAAAATTAGGGAAAAGAATTAAAAAGATATTAAAATCGTTTTTGAACAACTCCTCGGCCACCTTGAATATTATATTAAAACAGTAACTATGCGTTGATAAATACTTGGGTTAATACAGAAAACGATATTTGAGAAAACCGCAAAACGTTGCAAGCATAGTTTCCTTGTATTATGAAATTTGTCGGCTACAATATATTGTTACAATTGGCATTACTTTGTGAGGTATATAAATATATACTTCTATTTATTTCTCATGTATTGGAATATTGCTCTTTGGTTCTTTATTCATTAACAAATTACATTGTGTTTGAATACATTTTATGCTATGATAAACTCTTACATTACATTATTACTACATTACATACATTATTACATTTTTATTAATAATATGATTTAATTTGTGACCGATGAAACACAAGAAAACCCAACATATACAATAAAATGTGTCTAAGACGTCAAGAAAGTAAATATAAGTATAATCAGATAATCTAATATATAATTCAATATTAACATGTCAAGAAATTCGTTATAAATAACATCAATTCAAAGCTGGAGTACAAATACATAGTCAATAAAAACTAAAATAATTAAATAAAATATAACAGTAAACTGAAATAAGTGACTCTATTTAAACAATTAAAATCAAAAACTCTTAAGGCTCCAGAGTCAATGCTAAGACAAGGTTCAGACTTTAATTCAACCGGAAGCCGATTAAACAGTTTTACCGAGTTATAGTGCGAACTGTGTTTTACTACATTTAAGGTAGGTGCTAAGTTGGATGGCAAGTCTTTCCTCCTCGTTAACTCCCGTGGTTAGTGAACCTGACTGTTAAGCTAGAGGTCGTGAGTTCGAGGCCCATCTGGGTAAAATCTCTGCGTGAAGGGCCCTATTATTTGTTCTCTGTCTGGGTGTAATCTATCTAGAATATTGTATGTATTTAGAAATATATAAGTATCTTTAGCAGTTGACTGGTGGCCATAGTACAGACGCTGCATAGTTTGTTTAAAAAATCAAGACGGAATTTAATTTTTATTTCTAGATATTTAAATTTGGATCTAAATTCATATGGAATCGAGAATATTCCAAGCGTCTTCACTTTAAAAATTAAATAAAAAAAACCTAATATTTAATATTTGTTCTCATGCAACAAACGTGATTTTGTGCCGTTTTTGTAGATAATAGTGAGGAACCCTTCGTGAGCGAGTCCGACTCGCACTTGGGCGGTTTTTATTTTAAATAGTAATTATTTGAAATCGGTTATTAGAACTGGGACTAGTTGCGCCGCCTTCTCTTTATTTACGTGTCGTCATTCTCTTCTGCTGATTTTTAGTTTATTTTATTGTTTTAGAAAAATTACAGCTAGCTACAAATTAAACATAGAATATAAGATTAAGGCCAGTTACAAGTTTTTACAGATAAACACCGGCTTAGAAAATAAATACTAAAAGTAGTACCTAAGTTAAAGTAGACAAGGAGATCGCTCACAGGAAAAAAAAACACTTTGCAGTCCATTAAAAAAGTATTCCCCAATTTTATTAATAAAAACAAATATATAAACATAATATGTAGTCAGGTAGATAGAGTAGAGTAGATAAGAGTACAAGGTGGACCGACGATCTTGGAAGGGTCGCGGGAAGCCGCTGGATGCGGGCAGCGCAGGACCAGCTATTGTGGAGATCTTTCGACTGATATGATGATGAGATAGAGTTCACCACGAAACTGAATCATTTTTTTTTAATATTCTCGATACGGTTCGTATAAATGTCATAATTTGGAATCGAATTCAAAATTAATTTATTCAGTAAAAATCTAACATTTATATGGAATCGTATTTTTTCCCCTACCGTGCAATGCATGTCGTGGCAGCGATTGAGAAACCCTGCCAGAAAACTCAGTAGGAATCCTAGAAATTTAAATTTACTTAATAATTCAAATATCTTAATACTTAACAATTAAAATTTACTTAATTCATAACATTTTTTAATGTGTGTTGACTGAGAACAACTCAATCCTAAGCACTTTTGTCACTTATATACCTAAATCAAAAATTATGTAATTTTCCTTCCTATTCCAGTCCTGCAAGCAATATTCCAGGTCTGGTCATTAATTTCAGTACACATGTTACAAAAAATGATCGAATTACACTGTATCCTTTTATTTTAACCGATTTGGAAGCCTGATATTGAAACCAGTTCTCAGGCCGTTTGAAAATAACCTCTTGGAATATTTTGGAGGTCCGTAGCAAAATGGTTGGCATAGAAATTTATGGGGCCACTCCGTCCGTATGTCACAGCTGAGACAAAACTAGCTAACTCCTAAAATTTAGAATTGCTTTTGTCATACTTACACAATGTTTTTGGAAACGAAAAATTATATATTGCACAAGACTTGGTTGCTGTGGAGTATTCGGTTGCGATACTCCCAACTTAGGTCGGACGCCATTGTGTTAAAAAAGGGTTTAATTAGTAGAGACCAAAAGAGATTTTAGTTTTTCTAACTTGTTATTATTATAAATACCCGATCCACCTCGGCTTCGTAAAGCTAATGGCGTATTAATTTTTTTTGATACCCTGGGTTATGTCATTGTAATTAACGTAGTTATATGTTTTTTTTTGAAAAAAAAAAAATAATAGTCCATATTACTCGCCTATAATTAAGCCATAGATGACAAATAAATAACATTCCATGATACTCGCCTATAATAAAGCTTTATATATGTATGTGTGCCAATTTTTTATTACCCGTTAAGTACTTCTCGAGTTAGTTCGTTACAAACAAATAAACAAAAATCAAACATTTTCGCTTTTAAATTAGTTTAGATTTAAGAAAATCGCTCCATAACTCCGAATTGTGTGATGTTAAATTTAGTGCCGACTAAGAAAAGGAAGGAACGGATCCCTCGGGGCGCCAGCCTAACTTGAACTTGGCTGACTTTTTTTATTCTTTGGCTTACTGACTATGGTTATCGGTAGTTATCGTTAATTTGTTGCGATCGCTGCAAATTGACGTACGCACTATGATGTACTCTTCAATGGAAATTGTGGATTTCGGTCACGTTCGCTCTCCGCCATTAAAGAGTTTTTGTACGGATATCATATTTGCGCTTGCTGATGCCTATACAACGTTTAATTAAATAAGTCAGCGAACTTGGCAAGAATGCTAATTCCGATAGTAGAAAAAAATACTCTTTATTGTACTTGCTGTGTGGTGATGGCATAGAATTTCATCTCGTGAGAGGCGTTAAAATCGTCTGAGGGAATACCTACCAGAGAACGGGTAGTAGCGTTTTAATGCGAACTATGACCATCAAACTGCGATCGCCAACCCGTCTGCCGTCTGCGTGACGATTATGGCATATCCCCCCATTCTTTAGGGAGGCTTTTGTCCAGCTGTGGACGTACTTCGGCTGACATGATGATGATTGTACTTACACCATAGAAATACACGTTTTAAAATAATAATTTCTTATACACATATTGTACAAAGGGAGATCTTACCTTAGGATGGAAAGGAGTCGAATATTTAAACAAAATGATTTGTTCTAGTTTAAATTTCGGCACGGCGGCCAGTCTCAATGGAGATTAGCCAACTGCGCAGGAAATATAATAGTGCAGAAGTGTGTGCGCAAACACTGGGGCACTTGCTTTTCCATCACTCTCATGAACCGATGGGACGACTAGCGAAACGACCGGAAAGAGGTCAAGTACAGGACCGACGACTTTACGTGCTCTCCGAGGCACGGGGTTGTGTAATACCGCGCATGAAATTGAACTAATAAAACAAAACTACATTGGGAAATATGAAACGCCCTTTGGCGCCCTGTACAAAACACATCTGCTAATCGCTATTATTCTTGTATGGGGAGCTAAATATGTTTTTTGCATGTTTATGTACTACATTTGGTTCAGTTTTATGGACAAATAAAGTTAATATATTAAAACCTTGTATATTTCTAAATACATACAAATTATTAATAAATGACACCCAGACACAGGACAAATAATCACTCATCACGAAATGATCAACATTAATTTTCCATACAAAAATAACGATTTGCGGATGCGTTTTTTATCGGGAGCCAAAAATTAAAGGCATAAACTGGTTTTGTTTAATTTGATCAGTCTCCTCGGTTGATTTCCTTTACTTTTTATACTACATTTAAATCTATTATAGTAAACCTCTCTTGATTTTAAATAGATCAATTTTTTTTTATGTACAACGCCCGCTCTATGTAACTGCCGGAATGCCTCCTTGAATCGCGGGGGACGCTAAAACATGCAAACCACGGACAATAAGCGCACCAAAAAGGAAAAAAGACCAATGATAATAAATGTGACACGCAACTACTTCTCCTTTGCGAATTTCTTGGAGCTTTAACACTAGTTCATCAAAAAAAATTCACTAGCCTTTGAAATTTCTACGTATTTTTGTTTATTATTTTATAATGTCTCCGAATACCAGCGGTCATAAAAACAGTATCTTTATACATATTCGATTTGAATAAAACAATAAATAATATTAAAGAGCGAATAAAAATAGAACCATAGGTCCTGTTTATACAGTAGGTACCTATGGTGGGAATAAAAAAAAAGAAAAAAGAGGTTTTTATTCACGTAGAGTTTAAAAAAGCGTTTGTAAACAGTCAGAACATGTTCGTAGTAATATATAATTAATTTATAATTATTTCTAGGTACATTGAGATATTTAGGTACACGGATTGTAGGAAATAATTTACAAATAAGGTTTATTTTATAACAGTAACGATATTTAACTAACTTAAATTAAGTTATTGTCAAGGATCATGTGTAGGTTTAATTATCTAAATTTTAAATTTTAGCTATATTTTTACTACATATTGTCTGAATGGTTCTGTCTATATTAAGGTACGAATTAAATGTTATTATTATGGCGGACATTGTGTTTATAACCACGGTTGCGCTTTAATGTTACCACTACTCTAGTAGGTACTTAAGAGTTCTTCAAGACGCTCAATAGGCCTTTGACATGGCTTAACGTCTCTTGTCTAACGTCTCCTAAAACGAATGACAGCTTAACGTGCCCGAGACGCTCAGAAATTAAACCACTTTGGCAGTCACCCATCTATAGGCTGACCGCATAAAAACCAATGTGAGCAACTCGCCATTACAGCGTCTTCTGACAGCTAGCCGCATTAAATGTACGTCGACTCCAAAAAATATGGTCAAAATTAGTCGTACGTTATAACCACACGTGTTGAAAATTACATTGTATACTCCATTAAGACCCCAAACTAATAACTTGATGCAAAGAGAAAATAAAAAAGTACGTTTTTGCTGCTGGTAATTAACAATTATAGCAAACGGCCTCACAGTGTAGATGCAAACACTGAGAGTTTCAGTGGCGTAGGCCCGATATAATAAGATAGATACTCGATGCTTATTATTTAACACGCGTTTATATTCGTTTCAATCGAAATTACGTTACCAAATCTCTAAAGTTTTTGAACTTTGTGTCTATCTGGATGATAATGCAATAATAAGATACTTTGGATCTGAAGCTGATGAGCGCCATGAGGTAGATAGCAGGACTCCTAATATAAACTAGTATACATATTGACTTGGGGCTTATTCAATTATTCTCAACGACGCTTAATTCCTAGAGTATTTATTGAATATATACCTAAGTGAAAACAGTTATAAAGAAAGAGAAATGTGTGTTATTAGGCTTTATAAACTAATTATTTTTTTGGTATTATCGGCAGTCCATCTTTTATACGACTAACTACTATCACTATCATTATATCTCTGGAACTTAGGTAAGTATTTCATAGTTCTAAAAATGCTCTATTCTTTTAATATTACTGCCATTCAATTTAGCATTGTCAAAATACTGAAGATTTCCTCTAGGACGCATGATTAGTATACACATTATAACATCACGTTCATTTTTCCTTTAATGCTACGCGATGCTATTAAGATTGACAGTTTTGTACCAAAAAAACTTTCTGCTATAAGAAGTCATTTTGATATACATTCTGGCGAAGAAAAAGTTAATATAGTAGTTAAGTCTCGTCTCTAGGATGAAGCATGTGGCAAACTTTCCACTGGGATCAGTTACTTTAAAGTTACATTTCGTGTGTTTGAGTTGATGCATTTCATAAGTATTGTCTCTTCACCGTCTTTGTTTTCTTGCAGTCTAATGTGGTAAATAGAACTTCATGAATACTCTAAGCCGCTTGGCATCTGCTTTACTTTCTACATACTTCCCCTACGCCACTATAACGTCTGCCTTATAATTTCGGATCTTCTCACAAGGATGTCGTTAGCAGGTGGACGAGAGCCGGTCGTAATGATGGCCCCTACCGTCGCGTCAACATTTTTTCGCATTAAATGTAATTTATCGTATACTCACGACTCTACACGAACGGGTTCTGGTAGGACGTAGAGAATAACTGAGTTTATCTAGTTCTTTTTACAATAATCACCTATTTAAAGGTAACATGCAACAAAAAAACTAATTTAATTTTCTTGTATGCATTTAATGAGGTGTTTAAGTCCAGAAACGGGTAAATGCAAAACCGGTAACAGGCATGCGGGCATTTTTTTTTAATATTAAGAGTGGCCAGAAGTAGCCTGACAGAAAGAAATTTATTGAAATTGTCTTTAAACATACAAAGTTATAAGTAGTTAAAGGTCATGTTAGATATACTAACATATGACGTCATTTGGAGTGGAGCTATAGATCAATCAATCAATCAATATATTTATTTGGATGAATATGGTAAATACAAAATAAAGATCTTAAAAAATAAAATTATTGGAACATCATATTCTGCCAATGTTTGGCGTACAAAATTAAATTGTAGTAATAGTTACAGTAATTTAAATAATAATGTAAGTAAACCCCTTGTGTGATACAATATTGAATGATAGGCATGCAGTTCTTATATTATTCTAGCGTGTCACTAAGAAAATCTGCAGTTGAGTAATAGCACTTTTGATTTAAGATGCCCTTGAATCTCCATACTAATAGACATAGTGCAAGAACGGGATAGAACATCCCTGCTTTGCCTACTTTATCCCTGCCAACATTAAACCCCAATATCTAAAAATATTAAGATTAATGTAACATTTTTTTTGCTTTCTTAATTATTATCTAAAGACATGATACGGCTGACATGATAATAATAGATATGGATAATGCATTTATTTGAATTTTGGCGCGTAAATTCTTGGTGGTATTTGTAATAATAGGTCTTTACCTATGAAATTGCCGTTTTGTATGAAAAAATTTAAACGAATTTTTTTCATGAATTTTTTTATTTGTATTAATCGAAGTAATCACCCATGCAATCAATGCATCTTTGCCATCGCAGTGGCAGTTTATTGATGCCCTTCTTAAAGAAATCAGCTGGACGGGAGGCAACAAATTCTTCAAAGGCATTTTGTACTGCCTCTCGGGTATTGAATTTTTTTCCCGCCAAGAAGTTATCCAAATTCTGGAAAAAGTAGTAGTCTGTAGGCGCAAGGTCTGGTGAGTAGGGCGGATGACGGAGAGCTTCCAACCCCAGTTCTTGCAACTTGGAGACCGTCTGCTGTGCAGTATGAGGTCGCGCGTTGTCGTGCAGGAGCAGCGGAGACGAGCGATTGACTAATGCTGGTTGGAGATGCGCCAGCTTCTCCATCATTGTGCTCAGTTCTTCACAGTACACATCTGCAGTAATGCTCACCCCGTTTGGTAAGAAGCTGTGATGAATCACACCGGCGCTAGACCACCAAACAGTGACCATCACTTTTCTAGGGGTAAGTTTTCGTTTAGGGCATTGTTTAGGTGCTGAACCAGGATCCAACCAACTTGCTGAGCGCTTGCGGTTATCAAACAGAATCCATTTTTCATCGCAGGTAACAATGCGGTTCAAAATTCCTTCATTTGTGTGTCTGTTGAGCAGTGCAAGGCACGTCTCGACGCTTACTTCGCGCTGGCGATCATTGAGTTCGTGGGGCACCCATTTGTCAAGCTTTTTTACCTTGCCAATTTGACGCAAATGGACCAATATTGTTTTGACGCTAACGTCGAAAGCTGCTGCTAATTCAGCCGTAGATTGTGTATCATCAGCTTCCACAACCGCCTTTAATTCGTCATTGTCGACCAAAGTCTTCGGACGACCGCGAGGTTCATTTTTCAGGTCGAAATTTCCAGAACGGAAGCGAGCAAACCAATAACAGGTGGTGCGTTGGTTTGTAGTGTTAGCTCCGTAAACGTCGTTGATGTTGCGTGCCGCTTGTGCCGCGTTGCTGCCACGACGGTACTCATATTCCATAATTACTCGAATTTTTAACGTATCCATGCTGACGAAAAAGATTGAAATGCGATGAAAATGTAACACTAATCAATAAAGAAATGACTACTTTTGGAAAAAAGAATCCATGTTTTTAAAATCGAATTAATTTGAAATTAGAATTCTTAGCCAAACCTAAATTATTTTGATTTGAAATGGCCAGTACTGCAGAACGGCAATTTCATAGGTAAAGACCTAATATAAAAAATACTTCAGGCGTGAATTAATTAGAATAGTCTAACTGCCTAAAATGTTTACCCTAGTGTAGTACGGCACCAACACAAACTGGGACTGTGGAATAGCCCGATCTGCAGGACATGTGGGGAAGAAAGTGAAACAATGCTGCATACAATATGTAAATGCGATACGTTGGTAAGACACACAATGGCTATTCTGGGGCTGGCATATCCAGAACCAGGAGACTACAAGGATCTCCCCCTAAGAAGCGTACTGAATTATGTGCAGACTTCATTCAGGGCTCTAGGGATAGAATAAAAACCGATGGGGGATAGTACAAAAGATTCTGAAGGGTCGAAGTGCCCAACCAAGATAAGATATCCCTAGTGTCAGAGTTGTTCAAGTCACCCAGTAGGTCTCTGACATAGCTTAATAAAATCATATAATCGTGTATATGGCTCCCGACCATATGAATTAAACTTTTAACTTCTTTGCTGTGTGGCTAATGGCATAGAATATCGCCACCCCATCACCTCCCGTAGGGGCGTAGAAGTCCCAAGGGAATATCTACTAAAGAACGAGCAGCAGCGTCTCTCTGTGTACTATGACCATTATACTTCGATTGCCAACCCGTCTGCCAAGCGTATCGATTATAGCATACTAGCTGTGCCCCGCGGTTTTACCCGCGAAAAACTTCGTAAATTATAGCCTATGTGTTAATCCAGAGTATCAGCTAACTCCATACCAAATTTTATTAAAATCGCTCCAGTCATTTAGGCTGAGATCTATAGAGCGGACTTAGACTTTGCTCAAACTTTACTTACGTAAAACTTTGCTAAGTGTATGCTAAACTTATACTTTGATTTGGTATTTATAGACTTTTTGACGTTAAGATTATGCTTAGCATAAGCTAAGACAGACAAAGTCAAAACACCTATTGTAATTTCGTTACATGCATTAACTTCTGTCTAAGTAAAGTTTGAGCAAAGTCTAAGTACGCTCAATAGATCTCAGCCTTAGATGTGAAAAAGTAACAAACATACACACTCACAAACTTTCGCCTTTATAATATTAGTGTGATCCTTCCAAATGATGGCCGCAACTCCATTGTGGAAATTTTCGGGGTGGCCTTTGTCCAGTGGTGGACGTCATCCGGCTGATATGACGCCTCCTTTCTTCGTGTGTCGGTTAAAAATCTCTACAATCTATGTTTTGATGATTGCATCATCATTCATTACTTAATGGAAATTTATCTGTTGCCTAAGTTCACAATGTCAATGTCACTCATATATATGTAATCTATATACATATATATAAATGGGTATTTAATAATGAATTGTACGTCTATCAGGGTGTATATTTATATGTCACGGTATTTGTGAATGTTACCGAGATTACATAGAATTGGTCAAGTGCGATTCGGTCTATTAAGATTCCGTGTTCGAGGTATGCTCATCAACACGTGAAAGAAATATATTGGTATTCTCGTGTGCACGCGACTTCGCCTGCGTAAATTTTTCGGCCGTTTTAAATTTATAATGTCCGTATTAAAAAAAATTGTCCGATTAGATAATCGCAATGCAAAGCGGTAATCTAATCTCAAAAATGGGAAATCATAAATTTAATCGTCCGGCGGGTCTCGAACCGGCACCATCTACCAATCCGGGGTGGGCGCTCTGCGTTAAGCTATTAACGGTACACACTATCAATCAACCCCCGGATTGGGGCTCTGGTTCGAGTCCCGCCGAACGATTCAATTTATAATTTCCCATTTATGAGATTATAATGTCCATTGTACTCCTGGTCGGTTTTCGCACATGCGGCCAGTCTCAATGGAGACTAGTTATATCATCGGATATTCTAATCCATTTTTTTGAACATGCCGGTAGACCGACGCAAGGCAATTAAAGTTATATTCATCATCGCCCTTTTATAAAATATGAAATTCTCAAAGTATGAACATTACGTATTAAATACTGCTACATAATAAATGAAACTCAATTATCTGTGTCAATAGTTTACTGAGTCAGCAATGTTCTGCTACACTACAAGGTGTCAAATTTGCAAATAAATAAAAACAGTACAACCACGTTACGCTTGTAAACTAAGTAATGGGGTTAAGAGCAGTGGATACTGACACTACTGTCTCGCTCATCACGCATACGTCTGATAAAGAAGACAATATTAAAACTGATTTAGGTTTTACCGCTAATTTTACCTCATACTGTAAATTATAAACTAAAACATGAGAGTTCTCCAAACTGTTCTTGATGATATGTGAAGTATACTACCCCGCACTAGGCCAGCCTAGGCCAATGGCCTTCTTTTCTGTTAAGGCAGGTGGAATGCTTATGCATGCCACCCGCAAAAAGTGTCTGCGGGTACGTATTTCGTACTTGCACCGATTAAACCTCACTTTCTTGGCGCCGGAAACGCGGGTAAACTGCTTCGGTGTCCCCCCTTTTGCGACATGCCCTTTTGTGGTGGGAGAGCTTTGATCTGTCCTCCTGGATTGCTGACTCCTGCCAGTCGGGCACAGCTGTGCTACAAACAGGTTGCTGTCTTCCCGGAGCAGCTTGCAAGTAGCGGTAATAGAGGACACTTCTATTACTCCCAACGCAGCCCCGAAGGGGACATCAGTTGCCGCCGCGGCCTCGTCGCCTCGTCGTCGATTAGCTCTCTCCTGTTCGCGCTCGGCGGCCTCCTTCTGCATTACTGCCTCGCAGAAGGGACACCACGGCGTCCCATTTGGTAGTGTCACTCGGAAGTACGACAGCTGGTGGGGACAGATCCCACCTGATCTCTACGACCAGGACTCGCATCTGAGCTTCCCAACTCGCGCACTCGGCTGGGCTGAGTCCAGGTCGCTCCCGCAGTAGTGACAATGTCGCTTCGCTACTCGGCTGATCCGATTTAGATACTCATCGAAACACCCCCGTAACCGGTAAGTATCTGAGTCAGTCTGTAGGTGAAGCCTAAGAAGGGCCGTACCCTCCTTTCCTCCCAAGCCTCAAGGTGAGGCAGAACGGCACCAACCGCTTATTCGCGCTTGTTCAGTCGCCTCACCCCACTGTTATTGGTACGCGCTAGTGTGCATCCCGTCTGTACTCAATGAGCGTCTCATTAGGCGCCTCTCCGCTCTCCCGGACGACGCGGATTTCGTTCAAAACCCGACAACCGCGCGATAGGCGCGCCAGGAGTGTCGTTGCCTCGAAGAATACCGTACGGTATCCTGGTGCGATCCGTATGCTGCCACATCCTGCAGGCTGTTGATTATAGCTCTGCAGCAGGGAGGCACCCGTCCGGCGATCAGACCAGACGGGCGCCCCATAAAGGGTCATGGATCACGACCTCCACCGCACAGACGGCAAACTTCTTCCCGATTAGCCCCGAGATTCGGCAAAAGGCGGTGTAACGCGCAGGTTACCCGGTGCACTAGGAGGGCCTATCAACTGTCATATATTGAATTCTAATCACAAGTAGATAATATTAGATTTAACTAGCTGTGCCCCACGGCTTTACCGGCGTCAAACTTTATAAATTATAGCCCATGTGTTAATCCAGGGTGTCAGCTAACTCTAGACCAAATTTTATTAAAATCGCTTCAGCCGTTTAGACGTGAAGAAGTAACAAACATACACACTCACCAACTTTCGCCTTTATAATATTAGTGTGATGTGAAAGTAACGGTTTAGTCAAAGCCAAATTTGGTATACAGACGGGTCAAAAATGAAATCCGGCACAGGTGCGGGTGTTTATAATGAAACCTGCAGTATTAGCGAAAGCATGGGAAACTTCGCGACAGTATTTCAGGCTGAGACATATGCGATTATAACATGCGCCCAGACAATCATAGATAGGGAGACGAAAGGTAAGACCATCTACATACTCAGTGACAGCTAGGCTACATTAAAAGCCCTGATGTCACACAAAATCGAATCGAAACTAATCCAGAACTGTATCACGGCTCTGAACAAACTTGCCACTAAAAATAAAGTCAAACTCGTATGGGTACCAGGTCATACGGGAATAGAAGGCAACGAAAAAGCAGATGCACTGGCTAGAAAGGGATCTGAAAGTCAGTTCTGTGCACCAGAACCGTGCGTAGGGATTCCTCCAAATGTAATAGGAGCATTCCTTAAAAACGAGACCAAAGTCAAAGAATTAAAACACTCCAAACAAATCATGAAAGGAGTAGATAAGAGCTGGTCCAAAAAGCTTTGGAAATACAGCAGAAACCAGCTACGACTAATAGTAGCAGTATTCACGGGCCACTACGGCACCAACTACCACCTACACAAACTGGGACTGTCGAACAGCCCGATCTGCAGGACCTGTGGGGAAGAAAATGAAACAATGCTGCATATAATATGCAAATGCGATGCATTGGCGAGACACAGAATGGCAATCCTGGGGCTGGCATGTCCGGAACCAGGTGACTACAAGGATCTACCTCTAAGAAGCGTACTGGATTATGTGCATACCTAATTCAGGGCTCTAGGGATAGAATAAAACCAGTGGGGGATAGTACAAAAGATCCTGAAGGGTCGAAGTGCTGTACACAAGTACACCCCAAAACAAGATAAGAAGAAGATAAGAACGGTTTAGTTAAATAGGTAATATACAGTATGTTACACGTCCTGACAAAGAAGTCGCAAAAAAGTTTCGCTGGTTTCGTATGTGGGAAACTCTGTTACTGCTGTATCTTACAAATAAAAAGTTTAAAAATAACATTTTATTACACTTTCAACAGGACAATGAGTCAAAACACACATTATTCGGTTTTAAAACGGTATTATTTTGTCTTCGTATGCCAAATGTGGAAAACAGCGTAAATATAGCGTTTAGTAACATGTATATATTTTTTAAAAAGGTTAGCGACCATTAAGGAAGTGCGGTATTATTTATAATTTTTAATAGATTTCATAGGCGGAAAATTTGTAAATTTATTGCACAACTTTTCTTTCTAATCGTTATTATTTGAGTTTACAAGTATCCATAATTAAGTTACACTAGCTGTGCCCCGCGGTTTTACCAGCGTTAAATTTTATAAATGATAGCGTATGTGTTATTCGCATGTACATATATCCTATACAAATATTCATATAAAATTCATTAGGTAGTTTTTGCGTAAAAGAGTAACAAACATCACATCCATTCACAAAATTTCGCATTTATAATAGTGGCTGTTACCCGCGGTTTATCCCGAGTTAAACTTTATAAATTACAGCCTGTTTTAATCCAGGGTGTCAGCTAACTCCATACAAAATTTTATTATAATCGCTCCAGCCGTTTAGACGTGAAGAAGTAACAAACATACACACTCACAAACTCGCAAACTTTCACCTTTATAATATTAGTGTGATTAGTAGGGTATAATAATGATCATGATGACGATTGGTCCGACCACTTCAACTCCTCGTCGATATGCAGCGTCAAAATCAACCAAATAATAATTTTTTTATTATATAAGTTTTGAAATATTCCCTTATTTAAAACAAACATAGCAAGGCGACGTGAACTAGGTTAAAAGTGGATTGTAGGTACTCCTGTGTCACTCAGTATTTCAGATTCGACCGTACGGGTACATCAAAGTGCTAAACATCTTGGTGAAGTTAGAGTAGAAAGAGTTCTCGGGTACATATTAGAACTCGAGTTCAAACACTCGAAGTCGAGCCAAAGAAATATCTATATATTTTATATCGACTGTCGATATGAAAAATTCTTGCGCGTTTTCACACCAAGTACATGTAGCCAAGTATTATATAATTTATATTATTATTGTGATGTTTTAGTTAAAAATAATAAAGCGGTCAATGACACCCTTTTTCACAATAGCTGTGTTTACAGCAACTTAAATATAAATACGTAAAAAATCTCGATAAGATTTGCTTATGAATTTAGTTATGATAAGTTTATACTGAACTGTTTGGAAACCGAACAATTTAGGCGTTTGATTTTTACTATTCTATATCTACGTGAGCGAAACCACGTAAAACTGTTGATCCAATTGATTCCAAACAGATAATAAGAGTGGCAGAATAGAGAGTGCACATCTGAACACGTTACGTGTTATAAATAAATCGATAAATATCTTGGGACAATTAACACACTGCCATCTGATCCCAAACAAGGCACAACCTGTACTATGGCAACTAGATAATTGATAAACTTACTTACTTGCGTATTTCTTAATACATACAATCTATACATAGGTATAATAAAATCGTAGAAAAGTCAAAACTGTACATAGAATATATTTTTAAAAGGATAGGTACTTGGGGCGTGGTCTACAATCGATATTGAAGCCAAAAATATAGTTTTTAGAGTTTTTGTCTGTTTATCTGTATGTACCTATGTCCGGGCTAAAGTCAAAAAGTACTGCATGGATTTGCTTCAAATTTTGCATGAATGTTACTAAGAGGTCGGGTCAACATATAGGCTATATATTATCACGCTATCACCTACGGGGGAGGAGCTGTGATAATTTATAAAATTTTACGCGGCTAAAACCGCGGGGCTCAGCTAGTTATAGATAAATTACACCTGGGCCAAATCAGCGTGCTCACCACATAAAGATTTGTCCTGGGTCAGGATCGAACCCACGACCTCTGGTTTAGCAGTGACGGTCACTAACCAGTGGACCAACAGTCCAGGGAGGCCATTATAGATGTCCCGCGTAGTTTGCTAGTCTCCGTTTAGATTGGGCGCCGTCCTCGTAATTCGGCCAGGGGATCTACCGGCTAAGTCGCCGTACATCGTTTTCGTGAATGGCGTTCAAATAAATAAAAGTTAAAAATGAATTTATGAATCGTTAAATCTGCTTCAATGTTGACAATCAATACCATACCATTTGTGACGTCACATGTGGTCATGGAAGCCGATTTAACGATTGATTCAGTAATTTTTAACCTATATTTATTTGAATGCCATTCACGAAAACGATGTTCGGTGACTTAGCCGGTAGAGCCCCAGGAGCATTATGTAACTATCGTATGTATATGCTAGGTAGGTAGGTAGGTTCATTGCAGAATAATATCATTCTAAAATTTAGGCAGATTGATTTGTGAAGGCGTTAAGTGAGAACAAACTGACAGACACACTTTCAGAATTCTTATATTATTATGTACAGACGCCAGCATATCAAGCTACCCCAATCTGTCAAATTACCCCTATAGACAGTGAACCTTATGCGAATGTGATAAAGTTGAAAATCTATAAAAGAAATTTGAAAAATTAGCTGGACGTGCTGGCGTCTATACATATTAATAATATAATAATAATATCTAGGGACCATGTCACACAGATCATCCTAGCCCCAAACTAAGCAAAGCTTGTACTATGGGTACCAGGCGACGATATACATACGTATATAGCTAGATAAATACTTATATACATAGAAGACATCCATGACTCAGAAACAAATATTCGTGCCCATCACACAAATATTTGCACTTACCGCGATTCGAACCTAGGACCACCAGCTTCGTAGGCAGGAGCACTACCAACTCGTAGCCTAGTTTAGTGACCGTCAAATATTCTTTTTATAGTTTTATACTCTTAACAGAATAACTTAAGTATATTTATGTTAACAAATAGCTTATACCCCCTTAGAAGTCAGCTTCGGGTGTTAGCTATTTAGTCCTGCGAGTTTGCTGGTGTTTTACAAGTAACCCTGTATGCGTAAGCTATCTTTTATTTTCTCTAATAAATTCGTACACCTTTTGCTACTATTATCCATTGAGGTCTCTTGGCGTCTCGTGGGGACATCCCGGGAACATCCATACTCTGGGAAAGCTTCGCTTTATCGTCCCAGATTGACAACTCCTGTCAGTCAGGCAGAGCGACTGCGCCACAAACAGGGGCTCTACCGGCTAAGTCGCCGAACATCGATTTCTTAAATGGCGTTCAAATAAATAAAGGTTAAAAATTACTTAATCAATCGTTAAATGGGCTTCCATGCGCAAATGTGACGTCATAAATGGTCCGGAATCGATTGCCAACGTTGAAGCTGATTTAAGGATTGATAAGTTATTTTTAACCTTTATTTATTTGAACGCCATTTAAGAAATCGATGTTTAGCGACTTAGCCGGTAGAGGCCCAGATCGCTGTCGTCCCGGAGCTGCTTACACGTGGCGGCAGTAGAGGACACTTCTCTTACTTTTTTTCCCTGAGTCACTTATTTTTTTTTTTATAAAAGACAACTCCCGTATTAGGGAATATAATCCCTGTGTCGCGGGGTACTTTACAATCATATAATAGACGGACACATCCAGACTCAGAACAACTATTTATGGGTCACACAAATAGTTGTCCGGCGCGGGACTCGAACCCGCGACACGAAGCGGCGAGGCGACCGTCTTAGCCGCTGCGCCACACGTGCAGTCACCGAACGCTGGCTTTCCTGAGCTACTTGCAGATAGTAGAGGACACTTCTCTTACTTCCACGAGAGGAGATGAACCTGAAACTGTTTTATCAGAGAAAGCGCCACCAACACACCAGTTGGTAACGAGATAAAAGTAATATAATGTGGATCATATACATAAATAATATTAACATTATCTGTGTATAACAATATGTTCTTGAACTTGCTCTGTGCAAACAACGAGGACAGTCCCAATGTCACTCGACTCCGAATTGTCTCAAATAATAAAGCTTATCTGTTATATTATCTTTATGGTAATCATATATTTAATTAGCAGGCTTTAGGTCATTAGCTTTCACCCTTCGAGTCGGTTCTTCAGAATTGTTATTATATCAGGGAAACTAAGAGCCGGCGCAGATGAGGGACAGCGGCGGATTAAATATCCTCTGCAAAGCTCTGTCCCTTTCACAAAAAATTGGTTAATTTTGAGGGGCCTGTTGGCGTGGTTGGTAAATGGTTGCTTTTCACGCCGGAGGTCGTGGGTTCGATTCCCACCCAGGACAGATTTGTGTGCATGAGCATGTCTGTTTGTCCTGGGTCTGGTTGTAATTATCTATACAAGTGTGTATTTACAAAAGAACAGTGGTGTATCAGTTATCTGGTCTCCATAGTACAAGGTTTGCTTAATTTTGGGATCAGATGGCTGTGTGTAAATAATGTCCCAGGATATAAAATTACAGTTAGTATAGACTTGTACGCCTGCACTACAAATGACGTAATAAAATCAAATAAATAATTAACTAAAAATTGCAACTTAACTAAATTAAGCGAAAAATAGGAATGCGGATACTTTCGAAATTGAATATGTTTAAAACTAACGAAGTTGTAGGTACTAGCATTCGAAACTCACGTTATAACTAGAATTACGAACGCGCGATACTATCATAATGAAATATATTTTAGAATAATACAAATAAAACTATTTATAAAAGGATTTGTTTTAAAAAACCTTTAATGTTTACCTATGACATGCTTTTCACTATGTCCATACAATACTTACGAGTAGTTAAATCAAAAAAGCTGTAACAAAGTTTCTTTAAAGTTATACTTATGTAATTAACAAACCCAAAGCACACTCATCACATAAATATGCCGCAACTTAAGGAGCTTAATGGCGCAAAAGGGGGGCAACGGTACAGCATACCCGCGTTCCCGGGGATACCCCCATCAGCACCAAAAGAAGTAATATATAATATGTAGGGACAATGTCACACAGATCATCCTAGCCCCAAACTAAGCAAAGCTTGTACTATGGGTACCTACCAGGCGACGATATACATACTTATATAGATAGATAAATACTTAAATACATAGAAAACATCAATGACTCAGAAATAAATATTCGTGCTCATCACACAAATATTTGCACTTACCGGGATTCCAACCCAGGACCACCAGCTTCGTAGGCAGGAGCACTACCAACTAGGCTACCGTGACCGTCAAGTGCACGGTAGGTTAGGTTTAGTCGGTGCAAGTCGGACATACCCACACGCAAACACTTTTTGCGGGTGGCATGCATAAGGCATTCCCCTGCCTTATTAAAAAAAATCTAGAACGGTAAAGTTGCCATATCAATACTTACGTACGTATTATTTAATATTATTGTTATTACTTTAGAGAATCAATGCCGTAAAATGTAATTATGCACTCTCATTGCAATTTACGCTTAATTCGATAAATATTATTAATATTATGCAATACTGATAAGTGATAGATAACAAAACGTCGTTATCCTGCACTTCAATAAATTATTGGCTCATCAAATAGTGGAATTAATGAGTGCGAATGAGGAAAAAAATATTCCACATTTGTTTTTCTACTTTTTTGAATGAGAGCCAGCCGTGATTTTCAAGAATTGGAAATAAACACATCATGCAATCACATTTTAACCGTAAACTTATAGATTTTCTTGGTGGATACCTGAAACACAACCTAAATTCGTCCTGTACACTACATTTTACCCTAGAACAAACTGGATACATAGGTACGCTGGAAATATCTCGAAACAATCTAAAAACACATCGTACATATTATACCAGGGGAGATATACATATATTCCAAAATAAGGCTATATATGGAAGTGAAAGTTGAGCAGAAAAACAATGAAAGTAGAATAAATGCAGTGGAAATGAGAGCTTTGGTAAGTTTGTGTCGTGTGAATTTGAGAGACAGAATACGAAATACTGAGAACATTGTCATGTGAAAGAGGATTTAGTCACAAAGATTGAAAAGGGAATGCTGAGATGGTTTGGCCATTTAGAAAGGATGAATGAAAATAAAAAAGTAATAAATGATTGATTGATTGAAAGACGATTGAATAAACGAGTATACCTAACCTGTGTGAATATTACAACCAAAAGGGACCTCGTAGAACATTATCTGTACTCAAGAAAGGTCAGGGCAGAAGTACCCTAAGCCGGCTAGCATGTATGAAGAATATAATGACAATAAACGAGCCAAAAGAGATGTGCAAAATCGTTAGTGACAACTGGATATTCGTTGTCTCTGCATACCCCACTGGGAAATGTGGGCTGATTTTGATTAGGTACTGACTTTATTTTATTGTAACACTTTTGGAGACGTCAGTACGAGAAACGGTAAAGTGTGAACTTTAGAAATAAATTAGTTAAATATTTTGTATGAAAAAATATTTTTGGGAACTGGAACTTGTGGAGATCGGTCACCAGCCGTCTTAAACAAGTCATATAATAATATGAATATTTATATTCACTTTTATGCATGTCCTTCAGTCGTCTTCAACGAATAAAAACTGACCATGATCTTGTCACCTCCGAAAAACAAGTTTTGTATCTTTGTGCACTTACATTTTGCGTGCACAAGTTTAATAAGTCGTTATCTGACAAAAAATGCTTATATACTTAATTGATTAAAATGTACAGGCTATTTGTAAAATATATATAAGGTTAAGTTAAAGTTGCTACGACTTCATAGTTAGGGGATTAGTTTCCGCAATTAAACTCGGACCATTGTGCGCTGTCAGATGTATGAGTCTTGCTCATCTGGGGCTCATTTACCCACAGGCTAATAAGGCTTGAGTATAGAAAATTAAGTTAAAAAAATACCTCCTAGATAATCTTCCATAGAAAATATTAATGTACATACATATATAACAGCGCTACTTAAGATAGTTAATAATTTCGATCTCACAGTCAAACTGTTTGTACAGTTTTGTGAGACTTTTGTTTTAATTCATAAGGTCAACACTGTATATAATAACAAAGAATAATAATAATAATAATAGAACGCAAAAACCGTGCGAGGTGCAGAGAATTATTATTGACATATAATTTATTTTTTAAATAAAAGTCAGCTATTTGTATTATAAAACTATTTATACAAAATTGGATACGTAAAATTTTTGGATTTATAGAGGTACTAGCTGTGACCTGCGGTTTGCCGCGCGTTAAACTTTATAAATTATATCCTATGTGTTATTCGGATATATAAGCTACTAGCTGTGCCCCGCGATTTTATCCGCGTTAAACTTTATAAATTATAGCCTATGTGTTAATCAAGGGCTATCTCCATACCAAATTTTATTAAAATCGCTCCAGCCGTTTAGACGTGAAGAAGCAACAAACATACACACTCACAAAAATTTGCCTTTATAATATGAGTGTGATATTACTACAAAATTTCGTAAAATCCGTTCGGTAGTTCTTGCGTGAAAGAGTACCTAACACATAGACACACTCACAAACTTCCGCCTTTATAATATTAGTATCATAGTGTGATTTGTGTTTTTATAAATTTAGTTTAGATTCTCGTTAATGGGAAATGTTAATTTAAACATCCGGCTGATCTCGAACCGGCACCTTCTGCCAATACGGGATAGGCTCTGCGTTAAGCTACGAACTTTACATATTGGCAGATTCAATTTAGGATTCCCTTAATGTGCTACTAATACGCTTTGCATTGCGAATAATTCTATAAAACTAATATTTCGTTTCGTTTGTTATCGTGTCTGTTGCTGTGAAATGGTGGACATTCAGGAAGTTATGATTAGAGCGGACCTTGTGTACGTAGTCGCACTTTAATTCCACTGTCCGATCCATTGCGGCCCATTGAAGATGGACCCGAAGGGGCACCCCCATTGAAATAGAAGTTATGCAACACGTCATTCAAATTGCCCATTATAAATTGTTCCTATTCAAATATGTTTAGTAACTTTTTATGAAGAGCGAATAAACCGTAGCCTAGTTGGTAGTGCTCCTGCCTACGAAGCTGGTGGTCCTGGGTTCGAATCCCGGTAAGTGCAAATATTGGTGTGATGAGCACGAATATTTGTTTCTGAGTCATGGATGTTTTCTATGTATTTGAGTATTTATCTATCTATATAAGTATGTATATCGTCGCCTGGTACCCATAGTACAAGCTTTGCTTAGTTTGGGGCTAGGATGATCTGTGTGACATTGTCCCTAGATATTATTATTATTCTTAAATATCAAGTATTTTTATAAAATGTTATAATAATACCTACATCTTTATCAATTTTATACTTCTTGTGATGATAGTATTATCTGTTTACAAGCTTTCTGTCTGTAAATATTTTGCTTATAAATATTTTCACTTGATAAAGATTAGATCTTCTGATCTTGCCATGTTTAGTTGACCTACCACAATTTATGTAAGACTGGTCTTACGTAAACACTTCAACTTGTCCATGTTCATCATCATCATCATCATCATCATCATCAACATGTCAGCTGAAAGACGTCCACTATTGGATAAGAGCCGCCCCCAAGAATGGGGGATATGCTATAATCGCCACGCTTGGCGATCGTAGTATGGTGCTCATAGTACAGACGCCAGCAAATCAAGCTACCCCGATCTGTCAAATTTCTTTTATAGATTTTCAACTTTATCACAACAGGATAAGTTTCAATTTCGATTGGGGAACTTTGACAGATTGGGATAGCTGGATGTGCTAGCGTCTGTACATAGAGAAGCTGCTGCCCGTTCTCTGGTAGATATTCCTTCGGGTCTAGGGTTACCATATGCTAATAGAGGGATGCCTGTCTATGGTACCTAAATTGCCTGAATTTTCAGAAAAATGCCTGTCTGAAGCAAAACGCTGTAGGTAATTAGTAAAAGCCCATAATAATATTGAAGAAGGATATTTGTTATTGATATTTGTCAGAGGACATTAACTTTTTAATAGTTCTTTCGTTTCTAATTTATAAACGTAAAAATCGTCATAAGATACAGTTTTGTAATTTTCCTGTGCAATCTATATAGCTTTTACTGATTCAATTTCTTTACTCCACTTCGTTGTCGAGATCCTGCGAAAATGCCTGTCTCAGGCCAATGCCGGCCGCACGCCTCTCTAAACCTTAAAATGCCTGTCAAATGTGGCTAACGCCTGTCATATGGTAACCGTACTCGGATCGACTTCTACGACCTCCACGGGATAAGATGGAGTGGCGAGATTCTATGCCGTCAGCCACAGCGCGGTCGTAACATATGTCCACTTTATATTTGGAGAACTGTTAGTGGATTCAATACCCTGGATTCTGGATCACTGTGTTTCATCATTAAATAAATAATAATAATATCTAGGGACAATGTCACTATCTATGTCTACTATGTCACCCAAACTAAGCAAAGCTTGTACTATGGGTACCAGGCGACGATATACATACTTATATAGATAGATAAATACTTATATACATAGAAAACATCCATGACTCAGAAACAAATATTCGTGCTCGTCACACAAATATTTGCACTTACCGGGATTCGAACCCAGGACCACCAGCTTCGTAGGCAGGAGCACTACCAACTAGGCTACGGTGATCGTCATAAATAATTTAATATCCGGGACATATCACACTGCGTCATCTAGCCTAAACTAGAAGTCGTCACTAGGGAATAGATATCTCTCAGAGAATGGGCAGCAGCGTCTCTCTGTGGAATATGACTATCATGCTGGCATATCCCTCCAAATGATGGACACAACTCCCATTGTGGAAATCTTTTGGGGAGGCCTTTGTCCAGCAGTGGATGTCATTCTGCTGAAGTGATGATAATGATGAAAGTTAAAAACCAGTTTGGAAGACTATATTGGGTAAATATTAATTGGATAATTCTTTGTAGTCCAAAATGTTCCTAGATACTTTTGATGTGTGTACTTCTTCAACTTGTCCACGTTATATCTGGGGAACTGTTAGTGGATCGATTCGAGGTTGCTCACGCAGAGCCCAGGCTATCAGTCAATACCCTGGATTCTGGATCTGGATCTCTGTTTCTACTACTAGTGTTTAAGATAGGCATTAAACTGTCATTCTGACTTTTCTTTTTATATACTTATAGGGTTTTTAGGTAATTATTATAATTCTCTGTTGCTATGTGATACTACATTGACATGGCAACCTTCACACCTTCACTTCAACGCATTTGGTGCCCATGGGCAGCGCGGAACACTTACCGCCAGGGGCTCTACCGGCTAAGTCGCCGAACATCGATTTCTTAAATGGCGCTCAAATAAACAAAGGTTAAAAATGATTTAATCAATCGTTAAATCGGCTTCCATGAGCACATGTGACGTCATAAATGGTCCGGAATCGATTGTCAACGTTGAAGCCGATTTAACCATTGATTAAGTCATTTTTAACCTTTATTTATTTGAACGCCATTTAAGAAATGGATGTTCGGTGACTTAGCCGGTAGAGACCCTGGTGGACACAATAAACGTTAGCGTTGCCAAAAAAAATGCGGATACACGAGTTTAAAATTACTCGTAATCGCTTTGTATATTGTGGTTAGTGACCCACGTAAATAATAAGCGGCAATATATCATCCAAATGCCGCTGGAAGATTTTTTATGCTATCTACTCGTAGAGAGCTGACTTGAACGTGTTCTTGGATTCATTGACTCCTAGTAACATGAGTAATAATACCCTGGGACATTATTCACACGCGGCCATCTGATTCCAAACTAAGCAGTGTACTATGGAAACCATATAACTGATATATTACATTTAGCACTTTTCTTTTGTAAATACATACTTATATAGATAACTAGCTGTGCCCCGCGGTGTTACTCGCGTTAAATTTTATAAATTTTCTTTGCTATAAACCTCACGGAGCCCGAGACCTTTCCAACGAATGCAAAACCGTGGAAATCGGTTCGTGCGTTCTGGAGTTATAGCGTCAGGAAGGAAAACCCGACTTATTTTTATATAGTAGATTAGATCCAGACTCGGGACAAACAGACATGTTCATGCACACAAATAACTGTCCTGAGTGGGAATTGAACCCACGACCTGCGTGAAAGGCAAGCATTTCCTGACCAAGCTAACCGGCATGTCACCGAGTAAGTGAGTTTAGATACCTTCTGCATCCCGTATTTAACGCGTTTTTGGATTCATCAGGTAGGTACATAATTTAAGGATTGCAATCTACCCATGATACTGAACAAAATAAGAAAGTCAGGGACATACGAAAATCATCATCATCATAGCAGCCGAAAAACGCCCACTGCTGGACTAAGGTCTCACCCAAAGATCTCCACAATTGCCAGCCTTGATATGTATGTATCGAAAGTTAATTTCTATTCTCGTGTATTTCGATTCGAGTTGAAATTGTACATCTTGTTCCGTTTCGTATACAATTTAAGGTCCTTAAGTTTTGTCCATTTATGCTACACCTTGTATAACTCTAGTTCTTCATCCGTAGTTTTATAGCCTTTAAGTACTATGTACTATATACGTACAATTCAAAGCTATTAGATTATCCTGTTATTACGCCGTACGCAGCGAGCCTTGAAGTATGGCAAAAAATAAATATAATCCGTTAGTCTTAAATATCGTAGTACGTGTGGGAGTTTGTAGTGGTCTTACGTACAGTCAGCATTGTCAATATGTATTCCACCCTATATCATCCCAAGGGGGGCCGTAAAAGTCTACCAGAGGACGGGGAGCATATAAATATATTTATTAGACACAAGGTACATTAGTATAAATTAAGTAATAGGGGTACAACACACAGAAGAATACATAAAAAAATGATACCTACTTATTAATAACAACTAATACATTTTTCTATAATCCATAATTTTACGCACCTATTCGATGTGGTACCCATACTAAGCACCTTTGTGACTAAAAGGCCACAGTTCAGCATTCTGCCACAGATGACTGTAGCGCTGATTTTCAACTGTGGCCAACGGCCAGCCATATAAAAATAAATATGACGGTGTTATAAAACATAATAAATAATGCAAGGAGTTGAAAAATAAAATGAATACATCCAGGAAATAAAAGCAGGTGTTAATAATTGATGGTGTTACAAAATATATGAATTGAATAGGAATATAAATAAAAATTTTAATTTAAATTAAAATTAAAACGTACACTATTGTCACAGAATTTACCATAACACTCGATTTCATATGTTAAGTAGTAAGTGTTCTTCTGTGTACTATGACCAACTTTCTGCGATCGCCAACCCGTCTGCCAAACGTGGCGATTATGTCATATCCGGCCACGATGATTCTTGGGGGAGGCTTGTCCAAATGTGGACTACTTTCAGCTGTAATGATTGATTAAATATTATAGCCATCCACAACGCTATACGATATTTTAAGAGTTAATCTTAAAATATCGTATCATCGATGACTGTACGTGGGGCGCAGTAGCGGGCTCGTCCTTCGGGTTCGAACCCCGCATATTCTATAAATGCGACAAATTACGATATATTTACATAACAGTAAAAAATAGAACATACAGTCGAATTAATTTTTGAAGAAAAAGAGTCAAAATATTATATTAGCTGAAAATAGAGTTGAATGGCGCAAACGTGTAGTGGAGGGTCGTAAGATCTGTGATGAAGCCTGGTTCGGAGTACTTGCTGATAAGAGACAGAAGCGACATGAAAGTGGCTCGGCACCAACCACCGCAAACTTCTCTTGTCAGGCCTGCGGCAGACTATGTCGCTCGCGCATCGGTTTGTTTAGCCACCATAAGAAATGTCTCTCAGACAATGCGCCGTAAATCGTCTGTAACACAAAGGCCATATATATATTTATATTATTCATTCCATTTGTTTATTAGTCACTTTAATTAACTAGTGAATCTCATAACATATAGCTATCTACCAGAGAATATCTCAATATCTCATCTAAGTCGGTTCAGCTGTTTCGGACATTAGACGGTACACTACAGACATAAACAAACATTTTTCTAATTGGTTGTTGTTATAAGTTAATCCTACTTATATGTATGGACGTTTTTTACTCTTTCATGCAAAAAACTACTGAACGGATTTTGATGAAACTTTGTAGTGTAGCTTTTATATCCGAATAACACATCGTACTTATATTATAAAGTTTGTGACTGTATGAGTATGTAGGTTTGTTACTTCTTCACTTCTAAACGGATAGAGCGATTTTAATAAAATTTGGTATGGGGACACCCTGGATTAACACATAGGCTATAATTTATAAAGTTTAATGTGTGCAAAACCGCGGGGCACAGCTGGTAGGCTATAATTTATAAAGTTTAACGCGGGTACAGCTGCTAGTTGTAACATATTACAGAGGCTTTCAAAGGTTGTCTGTTAAACTAGTGTCAATTTTTTTGTGGCCGACTGTACAATGTAAGTTCTTCGAGGCTCACTCACTCATCCAAGGCTAATTAGTTCATATTATGGGTTTACGACTTGTAGTGCCTGGTCAACGGGCACGCTGGTATTTTGTTTTTATGAATGGCGATTAAAAACCGCCATGGTAAATTGCTACACGTTGCCGGTAAGATCAATATTAAAGACATGATAAATGTTGGTCTAAATAAAATAAATAAAAAAACCGGCCAAGTGCGAGTAAGACTCGCACATGAAGGGTTCCGTAGCAGCAAGTATTTCAGTTGATCAGCGAGTATTTCGGTTTATAACGTATTAAAAAAAAACTACTTGCTAGATCTCGTTCAAACCAATTTTCGTTGTTAGTTTCTATGGTAATGGACATCATATATTTTTTTTAGTTTTATCATTCTCTTATTTTAGAAGTTACAGGGGGCGGGGACACTCATTTTACCACTTTGGATGTGTCTCTCGCGCAAACTATTAAGTTTAGACAAAAACGATATTAGGAACCTCAATATGATTTTTGAAGACTTATCCTTAGACACCCCACATGTATGGGTACGAGGAAAAAAAATATTTTAAGTTTCAGTTCTATGTATGGCGACCCCCCAACATTATTGTTCTTTTTCTATTTTTGTGTAAAAATCTTAATGCGGTTTAGCTCTTATAGTTTCGGAAAAAAGTGGCTGTGACATACGGACGGACAGACAGACAGACATGACGAATCTATAAGGGCCCCGTTTTTTGCCATTTGGCTACGGAACCCTTAAAAGGTTTTTATTCACGTAGACTTTAAAAAAGCGCTTGTAAATAGTCAGAATATGTTTGTAGTAATATAGTTGTACCTAAATATCTATATTGTTTCAAGTAATATAGATATTTAGGTACACATTGTATGAAAACATTTATAAAATTTATTTTATTATAGCAATGATATTTAGCTAGCACGTATCAAGTTATTGTCAAGAGATTAAGTTTAATTATCTATTTTATTTGTGTGCATGAACATGTCTGCACAGTATAAATGTCTGTTTGTCCTGAGTCTGGGTGAGGTGTTATAAGTTTGACGTCGATGTCTGCCTGTGAGTGTTTGTATATAGCATCGTAGCTCTCAAATGGATGGACCGATATCGATGCGGATTTTTTCATTTGAACTATGAAACATAGCTAAGAACCACCGCAAGGAAACTCCTTGCGGTGGTTCTTAGCTATGTTTGGTTAATATCGGTCCAACAGTGTAAGAGTATCAGCTCTTTTCCAAAATGATAACTTATATTATATTTCTTATATGGTTTATCCTGCTCATCTATGTCCGGTGAAGCAGTCAAAGCCTTCTATGCCAACTGTAAACAAAAAAAAAAAACAATTGCGTCGCGTTTGACACCTGTCATTGGTATTCGTGTAGGTAACCATGAATGTGCAATAACGTATAGCATATTTATATGTGTTTCAAATCATCATAAGCATGTAGTTTCTTTTTATTTTTTTTTTGAATACGAAACAACATCGCCTGTATATAAAATTATCGTGCTATAACGTAAATAAATACCTATATGAAGGCCATCTTGCCGACCGGTTCCAGTATGCGGATAACCTACAGTTCGATCTGCGGGTCAGTTTTTGTGCTAGTGTCACCTGGCTCTAGAATACTAGACTACAAATACGACGCCATGTCAGTGGATACAATTGTATTACGAAAATTACTCTTATTACTTATGTAATAAAGACTGTGAGGTACAGCCTGATGGATGACAGACGGATAGACAGACAGCGAAGTCTTAGTAATAGGGTCCCGTTTTACGCTTTGGGTAGGGAACCCTAAAAAGCAGTAGGTAACGTACATACAATTGTTTTTATATAGCAAATTTGAAGTCGATTCAATGTTTTCAAAACATAAATTATTCTATAATAATTCAAAAGGAACTTGATGTAGGTACCTATATTAAAAAGATATTATGTCCTATTGAACTTTGAACGTATAAAATAAGGAAATTAAAAAGGGAAGGAAACGTTCCATACAAATAAAGATAACAAATGATAAACAACTCCGTTTCATAGTTCATTGCCATATACGGAGTGTGGTTCGTCGTCTAACTCGGTATATGCTATAACTTGTCATGATGAAATGAAATGAAATAATGAAATTTATTCAGCACTTGGGTATTAACATACACTTGTACTTAGTTTGTCTAGCTCACAATGCAGTACATAAAATGGTCAAATACAATGTCAACATTAAAAAAAATTGAATTAGTCCCCCCATGCGGTCCGTTTTATCACATAATATTTTATAAATCCTTAAATAAATAACAAGCTATCATTTTTACAGTTCCGTAGCCAAGTGGCAAAAAACGGAACCCTTATGGATTCGTCAGGTCAGTCTGTCTGTCCGTACGAATTTCACAGCCACTTTTTTCCGAAACTATAAGAACTATACAGTTGAAACTTGGTAAGTAGGTGTATTCTGTGAACCGCATTAAGATTGTCACGAAAAATAGAACAAACCAATAAATTTTGGAAGTTCCCCATACTTAGAATTGAAACTCATTTTTTTTTAAATGTTTTAGCACTTGTTGTCTGCTATCAGGACTAAGGACTTAATAGAAGAAGCTAAGCTAAGCTAAGCATAGGCTTTTCTTATGAAATGCATGACCTTTCGCAACTGCTATTAGGAGTACCTACGAGAATATTGTATGACGGAAGGAAATGGTGCTTATAAGGATAAAATACCTTGATATACTTATATAGACAAGTACACGCGGCAGCAGATCAAGCTATACATTTCCAGTATAAGCTGATCACGCGTTGTATAGGATTACCATACAATGAGAGGTCAGCTTATATTGGAAATGTATAGCTTGATATGTAGCCGTGTATACATTCCTTCCTTTTAAATTATTATTACTGATACGCTATTCTATAAAATCAAATTAAATCTTCGGATTGGTCTAGTTCGCTCCGCTCCCAACTATAGTACCACCTGTAACCCGGGAGCAGTACGCCTGTCGGTATAATTACCCAGAATCAGGATCGAAGTGGCACCCAATGAAAAGGATTCTACGCTATTAACTAAAGCCCGAGCTACCTGATCTTCTAGGATCTGTCTTTTTCTGGAATTTACTTTTCAAACTCCTAAACTCACCTAGTTAAAGTTAAAACTACTAGCCTAGTTGGTAGTGCTCCTGCCTACGAAGCTGGTGGTCCTGGGTTCGAATCCCGGTAAGTGGAAATATTTGTGTGATGAGCACGAATATTTGTTTCTGAGTCATGTATGTTTTCTATGTATTTAAGTATTTATCTATCTATATAAGTATGTATATCGTCGCCTGGTACCCATAGAACAAGCTTTTCTTAGTTTGGACCTAGGATGATCTGTGTGACATTGTCCCTAGATATTATTATTATTAAACTCCTCCTCCTGAAAAAGCAGAATTTATCCAGCAAAAACTGGAGACAATTCTGTAGGTGTAGATGATGTGAATAACCTCAGTAAAAGGCTTTTAAAAATAGATATGCCAGTTATAAAGCACCTCGCAAATCATATTACTTTTAATTCTAAAGGGTTTCTAAGATTTGTTGATGATAAGAATGAATAGAACTCATTCTTATCACGATCATCATTTGATATAGATTTTATATTCCTTCAGATTGTTATATAGTTTTGAAAAGATATAGATAAGTAATCCAGACGATAATGCAATATTAAGGTACAGACGCCAGCACATCAAGCTACCCCAATCTGTCAAATTTCCCCAATTAAATAAATAAAAATAAATAAATAAAATAAGAAAGGTTTTTATTCACGTAGACATTAAAAAAGCGCTTGTAAATAGTCAGAACAGGTTTGTAGTAATATAGTTGTATTGGGGTAGATTAGATTGGGGTAGAGTAGAGTAAATGGGGTAGGTTAGATTGGGGTAGCTGGATGTGCTGGCGTCTGTACAATTAACAAGATCTGACAAAGCGAACGGTCAAGAGTGGCAGTTTAAAAGCATAAATAGAACAGAGAAATAGAAAGGCATTACACAGAAGTGAATCTCTTATCTGTTATTGCCTAATGATACATGTCCACGCCCTTGAAACTAATCAATCACGCTGAATAATCACTCATTAGGAAATCATATTCTTATGTAATTAACTGTTGGCGTCTGTAATAGATAAAGCTAACGAATACATCTAAACTTAATTTATGGCGGGAAACTGTGCGAGGCGCATGGCACAAGCGTGCTCGGGGTCAACATGCCAATAGTGCATTAAGAGACTCTATACAATTAGTTTAAATTTAATTTTAATAGGCATAAGGTTTTAAATACGATGATAGCATTTGGCGCATAAAGTAGACAGTCAATAGACGCACTGATAACACCCGGATGTCCCGCCATGATTGTTTCTTTTTTTAAATATAATGTTCTTTATTTTGCTGCGTTCGTTCGGATACGCACGCATCCTGTTGATGTTTGATATCGGTGTCGGTATCGATTCTATTAATGTTGTGGTGTGGTTTTATTGGGTTCATTGTCATGTACTTTCCATTAAGTAGGTGACGGAAAAATAATTTAAATATTGCTCCAAATTTCAAACATTTGAATTCAAATAAAGAACAGAAAGAAAGAAATTAAAATTATAGGCGTTGTCGTTTTAGCCACGAGGCACCCTATTTCTCTGTAACAACAGCACCTTTTATTGAAAAAACAAAGGACTATAGAATCTTTTACAAATTCTAAAGCGACATTAACACTCTTATTTCAAAACGAAGTCTAAAGTAAAACTGCAGTTGATCCTTGGTTTAGTCGAAAACCATCCAATGAGATGGCAGTTTAACTATAGACTTTAAATAAGGGTGTTAGACTTAGGAAATTCGTTTAATCTACCCTTTCCGTTTCAGAAGTTATAAGTAAATGTTGTTTTAACAGGTTACCTACTCTAATGGTATTTGTACAAAATCTTGATAGTTAGTCGAGATTGCCTAGTGGTTAGACCGTTGCACTGTAGAGTCAGTGGTTTCCAGTTCTACTCTAAATACATAAATAATTATCTCGCACATAAAACGCTGAAGAAAAACATCGAGAGGAAACCTGCATGGTTGAGAGTTCTCCAAAATGTTCTTGATCGTATGTGAAGTCGCCTAACCCACACTAGTTTTAATAATAATAATACCTTAATATAGACAGAACTATTGACAATATGTAGTAAAAGTTTAGCTAAAACTATAAATTTTGATAATTAAACTTAAACATAATCTCTTTGACAATAACTTGATACTAGCTAGCTAAATATCATTGCTATAATAAAATAAATTTTATAACTGTTTTCACACAATCAATACAATGTGTACCTAAATATCTATGTTACTAGAAATAATAATGTATACAACTATATTACTACAAACATGTTCTAACTACAAGCGCTTTTTAAAGTCTACGTGAATAAAATACATTTTTGTTTTTTTAATTTAGATAGCATGGTGGACTATGACATTATATGCCCTCTCATCGTGAGAGGGGGCTGTTGCCCTGCAGTGGGACAGTAAAGGGCTGCATCTAGAATCCTTATACCTAGTCAAGTCGCATTAGACTGGATTACTTTTTTAATTTTAAAGACAGTAAAATGGGTAATTAAAGCATTTCCTACGAAACCCCACATGCATTAGTAGATGTAGGTACTTTGAAATTTTAGCGCCTACATTTAGCTACCCGTTAACGTTGCTAATTTCTACTATCGCGTCTTGCAAGTAAAGAATTAAGTTAATCATTTAATATTTATCCAAAATACAAGTTAAAACTGATGACATTGTTATTACAGGTTGCGCAATTCAAATATCTGAATCGATCACCTTTTAAATATTTGCTCATTGTATGTATGTACAGACGACAGCACATCAAGCTACCCCAAACTGTCAAATTTCCCCAATCGAAAGTGAACCTTATGCTTTTGTGATGAAGTTGAAAATCTATAAAAGAAATTTGACAGATTGGGGTATCTGGATGAGGTGGCGTCTGTACATGGAATTTGGTGCCTCAATATGCATTAACGAAAAACAGACCGTTACTCGTTATATTTACCTGAGAACAATTTAATCACATTCATTCATTCTTGCTCGGAAAAATAATTATAATACATATCATAGTGGTAAAAGATTGTTTACGTGTGCTTCTTCTCAATAATCTCCTCATTGCGTACGCTTTTTTATGACCCATTGTTTTGGAGGATATATATAGATTCTATGTGGTCTGCGAGATGACCCGAATTAACATTGTGACGTGTGCTGCTTAAAGCCAATTGTTATTTTATCTCATGTCAGCCGAATGACGTCCATTGCTAAAAAAGGCCTCCCCAAAAGATTTCCACAATGGATTGTGTCCATCATTTGGAGGGATATGCCATAATCGCGTCGCTATGCAGATGAGTTGGCGAATGCAGTATGATAGTCATAGTACACAGAAAGAGGCTACTGCCCGTTCTCTGATATATTCCCTGGGTCGACTTTTACGCCCCCCACGGGATGAGATGGGGTGACGATATTCTATGTCGTCCATTCCATTCCATATGATCTATATATTTGAAAATCTGAATCATGAATAAAACAAAGCCAAATATGCAAGAAAAGGGCGAAAAAGGACGAGAAAAGCTAAAGATAGATAGGTAACACTTCATTGCCCACCAAAGACATAAACTTAAATAGACATTACATAAAAAGCGGCCAAGTGCGAGTCGGACTCGCGCACGAAGGGTTCCGTACCATTATCTATAAAAACCGGCCAAGTGCGAGTCGAACTCGCGCACGAAGGGTTCCGTACCACTATCTATAAAATCGAGCAAAAAAATAACGTTTGTTGTATGGGAGCCCCCTTAAATATTTATTCTATTTTATTTTTTATTATTTGTTGTTATAGCGGCAAATTTCAACTGTCTAACTATCACGGTTCATGAGATACAGCCTGGTGACAGACGGACAGACACAGACAGCTAAGTCTTAGTAATAGGGTCCCGTTTTACCCTATTGTTACGGAACCCTAAAAATGGAAATAGTGCAAGGTGGCCTTATAGGTAAAAGCAACCGATTAATGGACCAGAACTGCAACTGAACAGAAAGACGGGGGTAGTAGATGGTGTTTTACTACTACTTGTAGTGGGTGGTACCTCGCTTAGTCGGTGCGAGTCCGACATACCCACCCGGAGACACCTTTTGCGGGTGGCATGCGTAGGCATTCTCCCTGCCGGACCCTGCCCAACAAAATTCAACAGAAAAAGATAATTGGGTATTTATTGAGTTTCTGAATGACTATTCTAAAGATTTCCTTAACGCGCCGCGGTTATAAATACAATTTTTGAATAATTCCTGAGATCCTGAGATCCGTATTTCGATATACACACTGCATAATGTTTTTTGCAGGAAAAAGTGATCATGCATTATTTTTGGAGCTTTGATATTTAAATCCAAATTATGTTCAGATTATTTATATCTTGTATTCTTCAAAGATAAGGGTCATTGGAACAATAAATAATGGAACTTGGCAGCAATGCAAATTCTTCAAAGATAATGATATCTTCAGTATCACACACCAGTTACGTGCCGAGCATGCAAGATCCGTGTGATATCCCGGATTTATATCACAGCCTTTTTTTATTTTATGAACAATAACTTAGTTGTGTACAATCTGATCCTGCCTTTATCATCGAAAAAAAATGGCATCAAGGGGATTAATTTTATCATCGAGGTTAATGCTTCCCGGGCTTTTGTACTTAACCTTATTCATATGCACTGGGCTTTTCTTAGTTTTTTTTAAATATCCATGTAAGCTTTTTGTGATGGCTGATTTTTAAACTCAACCAACTCATCTCAACAGCAAGTGATCACACACTTATATATTGAAGGCTTGTTGGTAGGCCCAGGTACTATATACATACATTATATTCAAATTATGATCTCAAAACTAGTACTCTATTACCTAAATTTATTCACATGCCTTTTAAAAAAATATATCTTAAGTACTTTTTTATGAGCTAGTAAGTACTCTATAGTCTATTGAATAAATTTATTCTTTTTTAATAAAAAGAATAAATTTATTCAATAGACTATAGAGTACTTACTAGCTCATAAAAAAATATTTTATGTTATCGTTTCCCTGTATAATTACAGGGAAACGATAACATAAAATATTTTTTTGTTATAGTAAATGATAAACATGTAAGATATTTTTTTTAGTAATCATATTTTAGATGACTAATAATCTCTTTAGACGAATCAAGAAATTATATGCGCCGCGTTACATTGTCGCTGTTCGCACGCAGTTGTAAGTATGCGCAGTAATTGGGCGCCAAAACAAACGCCAAAGTTTTTAATCGTATTTAGATAAAGTAGTGTATACAACTACACATAATTAGATATTAAAACACCTGTAATACTATTAAAATCACAGTTTATCAAGGGTTATTTATGTGACAGATACATAAACTACTATAATGACATTACATTTCCCGCTAAAAGTTCAATTGAAGAGGAGGCCTACTACCAGTAAAACTAAGCGACACGTTAGGAACAGATGTTTAGCAATTCTATGGATTATGTGTTCTTTTTATACGTGGTACATGAGAGAGGGAAGTAATGACATTATTTAGTTCAGTGGGGTAAAAGACTGAATAGCCAGTACTGTTAAAAATCAAGTGTAACCTATTTTTTCTTCTGTTGCAGTGGAATACGTGGACACGGAATACAGCTTATGGTTAACATGGTTCCTGATGCCGGTCATTGTAACTTTCCTACTGCCAGCGGTTATCATTATCTTGATATACATCAGTGTCATCATCTTCCATTTATTTAGGCTATACAGGTATGTATGTCTATGTTTATAATCCTAACATAAGAACAATCATTTCGACAATCCTTTCGAAAAACGAACAACAGTTCGATAGTATAACTGTATTACTTTCCACGTTCCTTTAAAAAAAGAACAAAAATCAAGTCGGGTGGTTCAGTAATAAAGATAAGAAAATAGGATATGTTTGGACGTTTGATTTGTTTTGTTTTAAGTCGCAAAGTATTGTTCATTAGCCAGATTTTCAGTAGTTTAGCGCTTTGTATTAATTTCTGGATGTAAATAAAATCTCCAAAAATCAGTAAAAAAAGTATAAACCCAATACTTGAGCATACTCGTGCCGAAATTATATATTGCGTTAAAAGGTTATTGTTCTTATCCAGGTTGAAAAATGAGGAATACGTTTCTGCGGAAAAATGATTAGGAATGGCTTTTAAGCTTGGTCCATATTAGTCGTAGCCAATAGTCAATTTATATATATGCAAGCGGGCTACTACGAAGGTCCCTGAGTTAACCCTGCGGTACACAATTAAACCTGGATATAGAAATCCGGTCATGCTATAAAACTCAGTCAAATGCCTTTTTGAAGTCCATATAATAGTAAAATTAGAATGAACTCCCGTCTTTAAAACGTGACGAAGAAAGTTTGTCTTATAAAGTAGAGATTTTCTTCCTAAAAAATCACACCTATTTGAGTATATTTATGTATGTAAACACCATAATAAGTTACAAAAGACGAAATTTAAGGAGTCAGCACATACTATATCAAATTGCTAAGGATCAAACGTCAAACAGGCGTCAATCTAACGTAAGCACGTAATCAAAGCGGATCAGCAACACTGATACATCGAGTTTGCTACGAGTAGGTGACGCGTCGGCAACGGCTAGGCGACGCCGCGCTTACGATGAGTTTGTCTCAAGGCGAGTCATTTACGTTACGGTTCCGATTAGTGTTTTTTAAAGTAGAGAGTTTCATACAAGGAATACTGAGCGACTCGAGTTGATACGGTTATGATCCGTTTCCGAGCTGATATTATGTGCTATGACCTTAATGCCGTCGGTTTCTCTCACAAATACAGGCCGGGTGTCAACGTAAATATTGTCTCGTTTCGTCCATGTGCATGCCGCGTGCTGACTACATGAAACAGACCATCGACCTCACCCACGACAAATCTTCACCTTTGAATACTCCAATTAAAAATAATTGGCCGATAACTTAGCACCTCTTCAACTATGCCAGATAAATTATGAAATATGAATAGCAGACAATTGCCAGACGACTTAATTAATTATATAGATTATTTGTTGTAATTTACTGTTAATGACAAAAAATATATATAATTATGATTATCATTGTGTAGTGTACCATAGTCTACTTTGGACTAATTTATTGTTAAATATAGGAGCTTGTGGACTACCTAACTTGATAATTCAGTCGAGGACAAGGTTTTTTCGAGGTCGACGTCTGAATCAATGCTGAAATAATAATAATAATAATTACTCTAATTGATCAAGTTAATCTAGTTACATACTTAATTACGTTACAAAACATGCGCGGTAACTCGAATTCTCACCGGACACTGCAAGCTGAATAAGCACATGTTCAACCTAAAGTTGGCCGACAGCACAATTTGCAGATTCTCCAAGAATCATAGGAAACTCCTTTGCATATTCTGTACTCGTGCGGGCCGCTAATGCGTTGTAGAAGTATCCACTTAGGACAGCATATTATGCAACCGGAAGAGATACAAACACTCACTGCACAATCAATCTGGGAGTTTTTGGAAGCTGTAGGATTGAGCAGTGAACTTTGACAAGGTCAAGGAGCTCTGCTACAATAGATCAGTAATGGTCGAGGTAGCTAGATGCCATCAAGGCATCAAGCCCCAAACAACAATAATAATACATACTTAATTCAAATTGCAATACCTAATACAGATAATATACAAAAAACGAACACCGAAAAAATGGTGTTTGGTGCTAAGTCTAAAATATGTAGGGAGTGGTGTAAATACTTTAGAATAATACCAGCAGTGGAGAGCACAAGTAGTACAATATATACTTTTTTCATTTTCCATATTCTAAAAACCTTTTTTTAGAATATGGAAAATTTTTAATTCTGTATATTTTTGGATTTTTTCTGTGTCCGTTTTTTGTATATTATCTGTATTAGGTATTGCAGCGGGAGGCTAAGTGCGGAAACCTATCGCCCAACTAACTAACTAAAGGTATTGCAGCATCAATTAAGTATGTAACTAGATTAACTTTATAATAATAAATTATGTTAATATCCTGGGGCATTATTTACACACGGCCATTTGAACCCAAACTAAACAGAGCTTGTACTATGGAAACCAAAATTGTTACACTACATATAATACTTTTCTTTTGCAAAGACATACGTATATAGATAATGACACACACGGACAAACAGACATGTTCTTGCACATAAATATCTCGACCGGCATCGAACCCACGACCTGTGGCGTGAAAGACAAGAATTTACCAACCATTTCAACGTGCCCGTTGTTTGTAGTATTACTATTAAATAATAATTTGAGGCCTTCTTCAGCTTGTATTCATAGCTACAGCTCATATCCTGTTGTCTTTCTATATTTTTGCTGCTAGTTCATCCAAAGGTAGGATAGGAAGTGATCGCTGACTACGATAAGACCGCCTGTTATTCGATTATCTTTCAATTTCTTCTATATAGAAGGTATATTACATAGAAGATATCTTCTATGTAATATAGATATGTAATCACACTTATATATAAAGGCGAAAGTTTGTGAGTGTATATGTTTGTTACTTCTCCACGTCTAAACGGCTGGAGCGATATTAACAAAATTTGGCATGGAGTTAACTGACTCCCTGGATTAAATCAAAGGCCATAATTTATAAAGATTAACGCGGGTAAAACCGCGGGGCGCAGCTAGCAAAGAGTATTATCTAATCCTAACTCATCGATGAATTAGATGCTTACCGTACAATCAATCAAATACCATCCCGGGCTACTAATGGCATTTTTTTATTTTAATGTAATAATGATATTTATTTAGCACTCGGGTATTAACCATAGTTGAATACAGCTTAAAAGTAACAAAAATAATGGAATTAGCTATTATTTGTACTAGCTCAGAAGTTTCTCAACCAGTAGCTTTATTTAAGCGACTAATACCCTCGTCGCTTAAATTAAGCTACTGGTTGAGAGCCTACTGAGCCCCATAAGGGTGCCCTAAGGCAACCTTATGGGGCCACAGTTCAGGATTATGAGAGTGAGAGAATAGAAAGTGCACCTGTGATTGTACACACACTTGTGCACTATAATATGTCCTGCGCAAATGGTTAGTCTTATTGAGACTGGCCGATAAGGCTGTAATTCCACCAGGTGGGCACTGACTATCTTGTATCGTATTTTTTAGTCCCCGTCGTAAAAAGAGGGGTGGTTATATGTTTGACGTCGATGTCTGTGTATGTGTGTATGTCTGTGGCATCGTGGCTCTCAAACGGATATACCGATTTCAATGCAATATTTTTCATTTGAAAACCACTTTCTTTGCGCTCGGTCCAGCAGTGTAAGAGTATCACACGAAGTGACGATGCGATTGTCTTAACCGCTACGCCACACGAATTATAGCTATTAAGTACTATTAAATATTCTGTAGTATGGGTAATTTTCTATTCCATCACTCTCATGATCCGATGGGACGCCTAGCGACACGACCGGAAAGAGGTCAGGTACAGGAGCGACGGCTTTACGTGTTCTCTGAGGCACGGGGGTATAATTACGCCAACTCCCAGACTTCGGGCTGATGCTGAGAAATTTTGCGCACACACTTGACCACTATAATATGTCCCGCGCACATGGCTAAACTCTGTTGAGACTGGCCGCCGTGGCCGAAATTCGGCTAAGAGAACATTATTTTCTTTATTACAGTGTGGGTCACATACAACCGTGACCTCAGATTTGATAATTATTTATTTTTTCAATTTATCGTAATATGTTAATTAACAGATCTAGGGTCATGACTCCATTTAAGTGACCTTTTGATTTCAATGCGGCTTTTTTGAACTTTTTTACTAGACTTACACGCGCTAACCCTGTGTTACATACTATACATCTCCACTAAATAAGTAACTCTTTTATGGGGCAATGTATAAGATTCTATAACAAACTTCCCAGTGATATCAGAGAGGAAGGACATAGCGTTCATTCGCTCAAAGAGCAGCCCGACTGAGGAACTACCTCCACCTTACAGAAGACATTGCTTAATAATAACATTAATAATTTTAATGTTATGTTTCCGAGTGTGAGTAAGGTCGTCAAAGCTCATTGGGGTAGGGGGGAAGGGTCAGCAACACTTGTTTGCTGACTCTGAAAGGCCGGCAACGCAACCGCGACACCTGGTCTGGTGTTGCGAGTGTCCATGGGCGGCGATGATCACTTACCATCAGGTGACCCACGTGCTCGTTTGTCGCTCTCTGATATTAAAAAAAAAATAAGAAATGTCTACGAGTAGATTTAAAAGAACAATAAAAGCCAAATGGTGTAGCAGAATTACTACAAAACTTCTGATTAAGTAAGTGACAAAACGGCTTGGGAGTGAGTCGCTCTAAATTAACACATTCAAGTATAATGTAATTTTATGCTAAGAAATAAATATTTAAATAAAGCAGCTAAGTGCGAGTCAGACTCGCCGATGAAGGGTTCTGTGACAAGTACAAGTAACATACGATTTATGCCGTATTAAAATAAAACTACTTACTAGATCTCGTTCATACCAATTTTCGGTGGTAGTTGGCAGGGTAATGTCATCATATATTTATTTTAGTTTTATCATTCTCTTATTTAAGAAGTTACTGGGGAGGGGGGACACATTTTACCACTTTGTTTCTCGTAATCTCGTCAAATATATTAGAAACCACAATATCTCTTTTGGGTATGGGTATGGTATGAGTTTAAAAAAAAGAAATTGAGTTTCGGTTCTAAGAATGGGGTATCCCCAAAACTTTTGTTTTTTTCTATTTTTGTGTGAAAATACCTACATCTACTTACCAAGTTTCAACAGTATAGTTCTTATAGTTTCGGAAAAATGTGGCTGTGACATACGGACGGACAGACAAACATGAAGCATCCACAAGAGTTCCATTTGGCTTCCTAAACCTAGAACCCTAAAAATTGTCGATTCGAGACAAATGTAATATTTTAAAATAATAAATGAATTT
Source organism: Pseudoips prasinana (assembly GCA_951640165.1). Lineage (NCBI taxonomy): Eukaryota > Metazoa > Arthropoda > Insecta > Lepidoptera > Nolidae > Pseudoips > Pseudoips prasinana. Next base: position 18,197,379 of record OX621254.1, read on the forward strand.
TGAATATTGAAAATTGTATGGTCTGTTCCAGGTTGAAGGTGGTGGACGGAGTACAGTCAGACTGGAAGCAAGCGGCACGACTCGCAGTCTGCGCGCTATGGGATGCTCATGGGTGGCTGTGGCATGGTGAGAATTGAACTATTTATTTATTTACAAGCTTCTGCCCGCGACATTTTTTTTAAAGACAACGCCCGCACTGAGAATCTAATCCCTGTGTCGCGGGGTACTTTACAAACATATAATAGACGGACACAAATTAGATCCAGACTCAGAACAACTAGTTATGGGTCACACAAATAGTTGTCCGGCGAGGGATTCGAATCCGCGACACGAAGAGGCGAGGCGACTGTCTTAGCCGCACTAGGGTAACCACTGCCTATACGATACTTATGTAAGTTATGCCCTCTCATCAATTTTGCCTGTGTTTGTATAATGTGGCAATTCTTAACTAAGCGTCTCTTCCCCAGGTTACGAGATCCGAGGTCTGGAGAACATTCCAGAAGGTCCATTCTTAGTGATATACTACCATGGAGCGTTGCCCATCGACATGTATTACTTCACCGCGAAGATGTCGCTCTTCAAACGGAAACATATACACACTGTCGCTGACCGTTTCATGTTCAAAATACCAGGTAAGGTATTAAACTTTTCATTAACATATTTCACTTTTCTTTTGGCTTCCTAAATATAATCTAAAATAATACGCATTCGGACAACCGATCTTTTGTTTTTGTGCATACTAAATAATTAGATATTATAAGTTAAGCCACACATTTCTTTATTGGCTGCGTGATCAAACGCGGTAGCGGCCGCCCAGCGGTAGATACACTATTGTTGGTGAAGATTGGAGGAAAGTAAACTAGTTAAAATCCCATTTTTTGGATCTTTGTGAATTTTTCAGGTAACATAATATGTAATTTTATAATAAATACAAAAACATTTATTTGGCACTAATTAATATATCTCAATGATTCTAGGTGAAATAACCACCATGCTGAGTTGTATTTAGAGTGGCTTACATAGAAGATAACTAGTGGCTAAGATAGTATCATTCAGACGCTCGTTAATTGTGTCTGACTTAGTAATTTAGAGGGCAATGTAAATTTTTAGAGGCGAATAGTGCTATTAAAAATAAGTCTGTTTAATTAGCAACCCTAAAAAATTGCTATTATTAGACCAAATCCCGTGTTTATGCCCGCTTGAGTATGTTTGTGGACCGTCTCAACTGGGCCGTGTTGAAACCGGTAGTAGATGAACCCGCTGAGTTTGTTTCGCTGAGTCTTCCCAAGCGGATTGGATCCGGTGGTAGTATTTAAAGCGCGAGCGCGCAACACATGCCTTTTTAGAAACAGAACCAATTAAACAATTAAAGTAAATTATATCTAAATCGTTTAAATTCGATAATTAAACCTTTATATAAGCTTGACAATAACTTAATATAATCTAAATAACTAAATCATAAAATCGTAAATATATGGTATATCTAAATGTTTTCATACAATCCGTGTACTCAAAAATCTATATGTACCTAGAAATAAGTATGTTTACTTAACTATATTACTACAAACATGTACTGACTATTTACAAGCGCTTTCCGAAGTCTACGTGAATATAAATCTTTTTATTTTATACTTCGCTAATAGTGGCCAATTTCAACGGAGGTTAGCCTATATTACATGAACACCTTTTTAACCCGAAATATGGCTATATGTATAAAATCGCCGATAACATGATATGTTTGACTCGGAATTCCGACCACCACGTCGAAATTCCGCGATTTTAACCCTTTACAAGGCAGTAGGCATATTACTAATTTATTGGTTTTGGACCTTATTATAATAATAATAATAATATCTGGGGACAATGTCACACAGATCATCCTAGTCCCAAACTAAGCAAGGCTTGTACTATGGGTACCAGGCGAAGATATACATACTTAATATTTGCACTTACCGGGATTCGAACCCAGGACCACCAGCTTCGTAGGCAGGAGCACTACCAACTAGGCTACGGTGACCGTATTATAAGCTAATAAAGTTCAAAATGTGGTGGTAACTATATCCCCACTGCCCGGGAAAGGGTTTCCAAATAAGTTAACTATCAGCAGTTAACTGGCTACTACGATTCTTCTTTAGTTTGAAGCGGCCATTTGGTCCCATAAAAATCTACAAAGTTTGGCCCAGGAGCTTTCATATTATTGTTTTTTTTTTACCCTTAATATCTGTTTTCATTGTCCAGGCTGGGCATCGCTGCTGGAATGTCTTTGCGTGATTCCCGGCACGGTGCAGACGTGCGCCTCAGTGCTGCGCAATGGTAACGCGCTCGCCATATCGCCGGGCGGCGTGTATGAGGCGCAGTTCGGAGACCACTACTACAGGCTCAACTGGAGGAGTCGTATTGGCTTCGCTAAGGTGGCTCAGGAGGCTAAAGTGGTAAGTGTCTTCTATCCTAGGTTCCTGGGATATTATTCACACATGGCCATCTGATCCCAAACTAGGCAGAGTTTGTTTGTGCTATGGAAACCAGATAACTGATATATTACATGTACTGTTTTTCTTTTGTAAATACATACTTATATAGATACTTACACCCAGACTCAGGATAAACAGACATGTTCTTGCACACAAATATCTGTCCTGGGTGGGAAGCGAACCCACTTCCTTTGGCGTGAAAGGCAAGTATTTACCAACCCAGCCAACCGGCCGGTAAGTATATTTATTATTGACTACAGTAAGCAAGGCTTTTGATGTTCTCACACTAGGCGCCTAGAAGAATATGCTGAACGTGAATGAAATACTTAAGGGAATAAAAATTCGATAGTTTAATAGGTATGGTAATAGGTTTTATGGCTCAGTATTAAAACTGGCCACAAATAAAGCCTAAAAATAAAAACTAAATTAAAATTGCCTTAAAATTAATGAAGTTATAATAATTTAAATAAAGAACGCGCTGTACTTACATATGACGTCACTTGTAGGGAAACCATAGAATTTACTGCTCTATCCCGTTCTGACAATACGACGACTCCCGTTCTAACAATTGGATTGTGAGAACGGGATTCTTATTTATTCCTAGCATATATCTATATAGATTATTATTATTATTTACTAGCTGTCACATCAATACTTTCTAAAGTCTAAAATTATAATTATTTTTATGCATTGTTATGTACAAAATGTTTCGTTTTTCCTTACGGAGTGAATACAAATAGTGCTGAAGAACCACCATGACAAAAAAAAACTACGTCTCACAGTCTTTTGTTTCATTCGCACACTCAATTTTCAGATATTTTAAATATTAGCAATTTTCTTTCATCCATACCTTCACTGGGCTATAACGAACGAAATAAAAGAAATATTTATGATTTACCAGGTGACCTGTAATTCAGGTTTCTCGTAAACCTACATCAGGCAGCAGTCTCTCACAAAGTTTGGTTCTAGCTTGACAGTATTGTCATATCATTATTAAATTGTCACCAGATTCTAGATAATCCTATTCATTATGAAGAGAAAATAAATATAATTTGAATGTGAATTTATCCAATTTGGTGCAGTCGTTTGGAAGTTTAACACGCTCGGCTCCAAGCCCTATAAGCCAATATCACCAAATGTTTTTGATATTTTTCTTTCTCTGGTCTCTAAAATAGTTTGGACGTCTTAGAGGAATGATTTTTTTCATCCCCCCTCCCTTTTTTTTTACTAAACAGAATGTATGGAAAGTGTGCGCGTTAGCGATACACGGCGCTTTGAATGGAATGGTGCTCGTGTATCGAAAAAGATACACAAGTATTTAGACAGTGTCTATCGAAAACGATTCACATGGCGCTGAGCGTGTTAAGTGTAAAAAGATTTATATTAATATAGAGATGTTTTGTCGGTCGCAGCCGGTGGTGCCGATGTTCACGCAGAACGTGCGCGAGGCGTTCCGCACGGTGGGCTGGCTGCGCGGCGTGTGGCTGCGCATCTACGCTGCCGTGCGCGTGCCGCTGGCGCCCGTCTACGGGGGCTTCCCCGTCAAGCTCATCACGCACCTGGGCCGCCCCATCCCGCACGACCCCAGCCTCACGCCCGAGCAGCTGCAGAAACGGGTGAGATCATAATAATAATATCCTGGGACATTATTCACTCCCAAACTAAGCAGAGCTTTTATTATGGCAACCAGATAATTGATATATTACGTATACTACTTTTGTAAATACATACATATATAGATAATTACACCCAGACTCAGGCAAAAGCAGACAAACAGACATGTTCATGCACACAAATATCTGTCCTGGGTACCGTCTGATATTATCCATTTATCAGTTCCTATGAAAAAGACAGTTATCTTTCGTTAAGAATTGTCGAGCCCAAGTGGCAGTGGGCAGGGCATATAGCTCGTAGAACCGACGGTAGCTGGCTCAGGAAGGTTTTAGATTGGCGACCACGAACAGGAACACGCATCGTAAGTAGGCCCCCTACAAGATGAACCTATGAACTTGTGAGGGTCGCTGGAAGCCGGTATATGCTGGTAGCGCAGGACCGGCAATGTGGAGATCTTTAGGCAAGGCCTTTGTCCAGCACTGGGTGTCTTGATGTCTATGATGATATGTCATGAAGAAAAATATGCGACCCGTTAGAAACTGTTGACCAATTGTGCACTCCAACAAAGCCGTTTTAATAGTTTGACATTTTTATTTGACTTCAAAAGAAGGAATATCTTGGAACAACTAACACACAGCCATCTGTTCCCAAACAAGACAGACAACAACTGATATATATATTTCTAAATACTATATAATTTTTGCCAAAGCATTTGATCGTGTCGATCATTCGACCCTTTCTAGGAAGCTAAGTCATGCAGAGTTTCACGGTTCTTTATTGCGCTGCTTTGAAAGTTACTTGAAATCGTTTCCAGCTTGTTTCGCTGTCAGGTTATGAATCAATTCCCTTTATTCTAAGTTCCGGTGTTCCTCAAGGGTCCGACTTAGGCCCCTTATCTATTATATATATTACTAACACATAACATAAATTAACAATAATTTACTGTAAAATTGTACTGTTGGTGTGCTTATTAATAAAAATAAAATAAAATATTATAGATAAATTACACCTAGACGCAGAACAAATAATCGTGCTCATTTGATTTGATTTGATTTGATTTGAACCATCAGACCAATAGGCCAGCAATATACCAGCATATACCCTGCGCGCGTTGCTACAGCAATATATGAAATTCATTGGAATGACAGTGGCGCCATCTGTCCAATATTGTCCGTACCAACTCAAAAACCTTCGTGGGCTCCTGCACAACACTTCGCTGAAGATCATCACATGATTAAATGCATAGTTTACGATTCTATAAAGGACATACAGACAAACATTTATTTTCACACTAATATTATAAAGGCGAACGTTTGTGAATGTGTATGTTTGTTACTTCTTCACGTCTAAACGGCTGGAGCGATTTTAATCAAATTTGGAATGGAGTTCGCTGACACCCTGGATTAACACATATATTCACCATCAAGACCGGCTATTGTGGAGATATATATACATATATAGACTTGTTGTGCCCCGCGGTGCTACCCGCGTTCATAATCATCATTATATCAGCAAAGATTATTTATCATATTGTAAAATATCATCCTTTACTCCTTTACTAACTGTTACCTTTTTATTCATAGGTCGCCACCGCCATAGAAGAGTTAGTAGAAGAACACCAGAGGGTACCCGGGAGTATACTCCAAGCTCTAATGGAGAGGTTCCGAGTGATCCCCAAGAAAGGCAAACCCGTCCCCATCACCAACGGGAAATGCCAGAACGGCACCCCAATAAAAGAAGATAGTGAAAAAACAACCAGTGAAAGGATCAAAGTGTCATAAATAGACATAGACAATGATTAAAAGTGACTAATTTTGTAATAATTGTGTGTAGTGAATGTAAAATTTATGAATTTTTGTATATTGGTTCTAAACAGGTAATCTTGATGGTATGTGGCAAATCTAATTATAAGTACATCTGCTTACATAAAAACATAACCTCTTTCTCCTGCAGGCGAGTAAAAAGAGTATTTCCAGATGGCATGTATTTCGAAAATCTGTCGTATATTTTTCTAAATATATCTTAATTAGTGTGTGTAGCTAGATGCTCTCACCGGTCCGTAAGTGATCCGCGAGGTTAAGCAACTAGGCTCGCGGTCAGTCCTTAGATGGGTGACCGCTGGTTTAACTTCTGAGCGTCTCCGTGCTTCGGAGGGCACGTTAAGCTTTCGGTCCCGGTTGTAGCCATTAGGCAACAGTCATTAAGCCATGTCAGAGGCCTACTGGGCGGCTCGAACAACTCTGACCACTGCCCATACGTTATGTAAGTATAGGCAAATCATATTTTAAAATATGTCGAAAATTAATAACGCGTGATACTCATTGTAATAAGGGGAGATCCATAAATCACATTTAAAATTTTATCTATTTTAAACTCCCCTCCTGTCCTCGTCGCAGGTGGTCACCATAAGGGAACATCCATAAAATACATTTCATATTTTATGATTTTTAAACTCCTCCCATGTCCTTGTAAAAGGTCACCTTTCCTGATGTGGTCACATATTTTCATATTTCAAAGGAAGAAATCGAACTTGATAAGATACATTTTAACGATTTCCGTTGGAGTTGATATTTATTACTGTATGTGACATTTACATGTGACGTCACAAGTCCCCTTGTCATCCATTTATGGTATACAGAACTCACCACACTACTTATTTACCCCTGAAGCTTCATGTGTTTGTACTTGTGGATTGTGGTATAGAATCTAGAATACTATTGAAGCACGGCTAAGCTGTGGAATACCCTCCCGAACGACGTGTTTCTAGACTCATATAACATGGGCTTATTCAAGGCTAGAGTGAACAGGAATCTTATGGGTACGCGCCGTCCACCTTCGACCACATCTTCACTTAGTACAAGGTGAGATCGTGGTCAAGCGCAAACCCATTCAGCATAAAAATAATCACTATTGAATAGCTTGATTTTTTGGAAGATTTTTACTAAAGGCTAAGACATGAACAATAGGTAGTTCATGAATAAAGGTATGGACATGAAAACAAAATCCAAAATGAAATTTATGAAAACTTGTATGAATATTATTGATGTACGAATTAAGTATACAAGGTGTATCATTAATAGTGGAGGTGGTTTTTTTAAATGATTATGATTGCACTAAGGAAATTAGTCCTGTGTTGAAGGGTACTTCACAAACATAATTGGCGGACACAAAGTAAATCCAGACTCAGAACAAGTATTTATGGGTTATTACAAATAGTAGTTCGCCGCGGGGATCGAACTCGGGAAACTAAGTGGAAAGGCGACTCATCGCTGCGCCACACGTACAGTCAGAAACTTGAATTTCGTATCTATATTTTGGGGCACCCCATACAAAATTCATTGTTTAATATGATTTTTAAATGCTTATAACTCTGTTCGTTTTAAGTTAATTATAATTTTGTTTTTAACGTGAGACAAAAAGTAATGTATTTCGGCCGCACCCTTATTCTTCTTACACCTTGTATACTTAATATCTTGACCAAATTTCTTGTCACCCAGGCCCAGTTCTAATTTACTTTTAAGGTTTATATAAACTTATAAAAAGACCTATTCTTATGGGATTTTTGGTAGAAATTATTACTACATTCCTTCTACTAACCTTATATATAGCTAATCTTATAATTATAATCTATGTAATCATATGTATATTATATTAGAAAGCTTCAGACATATCATATCGTTACTATGTGATAATGAGGACCGGATCCTTCATTAGTTGAACCTATAATAATATATAATATCCTAATCCCAAACTAAGCAGAGCTTGTACTATGGAAACCAGATAACTGTTATTTTACATATACTACTTTTTTTTGTAAATCCATACTTATATAGATAATTACACCCATGCTCAGGACAAACGGACATGTTACATATTATCTATAGTATAAGCATAAATTTCGTTTTTTAATTGGAGACTACATAACAGATCCTTCTCTCTTCTCATTAAATTCCATTTTGTTTATTCAAAATAATAATAACCTAATTATATGTAATGTTTAATATGGAATAAATAGTCATTGGGATAATTTAGTCTGGAATTAACAAATCGTCGTTGCTTATTTGAAATCCCCTATGTACTTAAGTTCAGTTTTGTGTTAATTAAGCACATAGGATGTTTTAATGTACAGACGCCAGCACATCCAGCTACCTCAATCTGTCAAATTTATTTTATAGATTTTCAACTTTATCACAAAAGCATAAGGTTCACTTGCAATTGGGGATAATTGACAGATTGGGGTAGCTTGATGTGCTGGCGTCTGTACAATAGATTGCAGACTGTGACTTGGAATTATTATTAATTGACTCATTTTATTGAGGAATTTACATGGAAGTTTATGTTAATAATCGTTATTCAAAATAACTTTAATAAAATACATGAAAACCTCTTTTAGGGCAACAATGTTGCATAGATTTTAAATTTGCAACGATGAAATGCAGTTTATGTGACTTGCACGTTTGTACCATAGATTATATTTAAAAGATTTTTATTCCAAATTTTATTCTGTTCAGCTATTAAATATTTTTTTAATTCCATAAAGTAAACAACTAATTTCATTTACCACCAAATTAAAGTCATAAAAAGGACCAACAATTCATACGAGCGTTTTGCTCAATAAATATAAATATCATGTCAGGTGTGATTTTAAATGCGTGTTCCTAATTGGCTGGAATATAAGCGTGGATTAATTTGAACCAATCATAAGTTAGTTAGAAATTTTCAATTAATCAGGATTCGTTATTTCCTTTTTGGTCGACTAGTAGATGCAGCGCCGATTATGCAGTTTCTTACATAATTTTGAAATATATAGTTGATACTCCTAACTTTTAGACTCTAGATAAGCTGTAACATAACTATGGAGAGAATTTAAGAAGCGCTATCTGCACATAAAACTTAACAAAATTATGAAAATAAGTTAGGAAAAAGGGAAATTTTTGTGATAATTTAGTCTGGAATTAACAAATGCAGTTTATAGGACCATATATTGTATTTATGGAGTAGTTTTATTTTTTAAAGATTTAATTCCGAATTTGATCGGGTATTGGTAGCCATTAAGTATGTTTTGAATTCCATAAAGAAAAAAAGAAGATTTGAATGTGAAGTTAATCTATGTTTCCAATTGATGTTTGATTAACAAAATAAATCTAATTAAATTGAGTTAACTAATTATTTTACAGCTCATTGTAACAAAATATAAGTTTGATCCATCAATTTAACCCAAACCCGAATTGATATTGATCGACTTAAGCTCAACTGTTTGATAGAATAGAACACCCCCCCCCCCCCCCCATATATGCAATTGTAATAAATAATTGGCTTTCCGCATGTTGAATATTATGTATTAAAATTAATTATAATAAAATGAGATACAAAGTAAGCATTTTTTTAGCGTTATATTTGATATATTGTTAAGGAATCATGTGTGATGTATGAGTTTTAGATTAGTTTTGTCACAAAACAAAGCTCAGGCGCAGTTTACACGAATTCTGTCTATAAGTATATCTGTGTTTAGAGAAGACCGTAATGCAGTGGCATAGGGTTAATATTATACAATTCCTTTTTGGTTTATCTAATACAAATGTTCATGTTTTTACAAGCTGTTATTTAGTTTCATTAGTCGTTTTTTAAGCGTTGTTTTACCTTTGGTTCAGCGGTTCTGGTCAAATCTCAATATTATAATATAACAAGTATTTTCTCTTCTCTCAGTAGTAAAATATTAAATTATGACATCTCAAAGTTACAACAGAGAATTATATTATTAAGTAAGTAAGTTATTTTTTAACCTTTAGGCCGCTATAGTCATCTATAGTTGTCAAACCGTGACGTGTTTTTGTCAATATTTTATATTCCATTTTCAGCTGATCGAAGGGAAATTGTTAATGTAAATAATCAACAATATGATAGTTAGAAGAAGCAAGACTTGGTGTATCTGAGACGAAAAGGCAATAATCTTCTTTTACTTTTTTTAATGATAGAAATTACATTGAGTTTTCTCTTTCTTAATATCTATTAACTTCATTAAGTTATATATTATTTACTATATGTTATGTATGAAATAAATAACCCTTTGCCATTGCTCTGGTAAAAATTAATGTAAACTGCGTCTTCGGTAGGGTGTAAGTGAGATTTATGAATGTGTGTTTATTCATTAACCCTTTTAAGTCTGAATTTGTGTCATTGGTATCGCTGGCTTCCGTAAAATAAACGGGCCTATACTTATAAAGTACACGCGTTGCATTTAATATATAAGGGAATCAAATTACTGAAACTGAATAAATTATCATACAAAAAGGCGTAAAAAAAAATTCTTTTTTGACACTGTCATATTTGACATTTGTGTGACATATTCGATATTATATTATTTTATTGGTTTTATTTAGTACCTACTTCTTATACAGAGTGTGAGGTAATTAGTGTTTATCGTCCAAATTGGTGGTTTAGCATCGTTATAATATTATGTTAAATATATATAACATAAATAGCTGGTGTTGCCACGCCACTAACTAAAAAAAAAATGGAATGATAGTGGCGCCATCTGTCGAAGATTGGTCGTACTAACTTTGAAACCTTCGTGGGCTTATGCACAGCACTTTGCTGAAGACCTTCACATGATCGAATGACGATGACATACAGACAAACATTCATTTTTATAATATAGACTGTCATATATGTATATAACTATGCTAACGCCAACAAAGTTGGGAAATATCTCGTTAACTTTCGATATTTTTAACAAGTTTCAGATTTGATTTAACCTTATATAATTAATTGAACTTATATATTATATGTATTTTGTTTGGCCACTCCTTTAGCGATATAAATATGTGATAAGTAAATTATAATAATTCGCCCCAGACAATTTATTAATTAATATCTGCCAACCTATTATGTTCTTTTATTACTATAATATATATATATATATATATATATATATATATATATATATATATTTATTGGTAAAAGTAAAGATTTCGGCAATTCCAAGTACGTTGTAGACTTAATTCAAAAGTCTTAAGACAAAAAGTAAACATTGAACTACCTACTTGCATTGTATCAGTTTGTTATAAGAATGGGAGCATGTCAGAGGAAACCAACCATTTTTTACTAAGTGATTTACTATAAATACTATCGGGAACGTACGGTGTACCACCCGTGGGTGCTTTGAGTCGCTCTGTAGCCCAAATATTTTAAAGGATTTTGATAAATAGCTTTCGTTCGATTTGGTCCTTTAATACCATTTTAATGAAACTTGGTTTAACAAAATCCATCTAGCCGCTACGACACAGACGTTAGCGGTGTTGTATCGATGATAAATAATATGACATTTGATCATTTATTTTTGAACGAGTGAGATAGCAATACCTATAAATCTCCGAGGCACGGGGTTGTACACCGCCAATATACAGACACCGGGCTGAGTCTGAGATAAATATAATTTTTATCACGAACCCGGGATTTGAATCTAGGACCTGATTAACTGCGGTTAAAGACACTACCGCTAGAGAAAGGAACCCATAATATAATTTATTAAGGGAATGAGTGAGATAGCTATACAAAGACAGTCCTATTCTGATGTCATTTTATAACTACCTTCATCTCTTTGACACTAGTATTTTGTTTACGTTTTGTCTTTAACTTTAACGAATATAGTATGTATTTGAATCGCCATAAGCAGCTGTAAATCAAATTTACTTATTAGTGCCAGAAATTTATACCAAAAGTTAATCTATGTAGACTGCTAGCGTGTTTATATACTTTGTATACCTACTTAATTTGGAAACAAATACTTAATATATAAGGAGATATTTTAATTTTATACATGTTTTATTTATCCCCTGGATTATGTTGAAAAGTTTTAATGGAGTCTTCAATGTATAATCACTTTCAATGCTTCAAATAACTATATGTTATAAAACAGTGGCTCTTCCTTTTGACATTTAGCGTACCCATTCCAGTGATACATATAGAAATGTATATAAGTTGAGTACTCATAATAGGGGCTCAGGGGCCATCCACATTTTTTTTTGGATCCCTACCCTAGCCACAGGTTTTTAAACGCCTTCACCAGTGTGACGACAATAATACTCACTGCACGTGTGGCGCAGAGGCTAAGACAGTCGTCTCGTCGCTTCGTGTCGTGGGTTCGAGTCCCGCGCTGGAGAATTATTTGTGTGACCCATAAATAGTTGTTCGGAGTCGGGATGTAATTTGTGTCGGTCTATTATATGTTTGTAAAGTACCCTGCGACACAGGGATTAGATTCGCGTTGTCTTTAAAAAAATAAAATATAATTTAACCAAGAAATCGAACTCGTGAAGTCTCTTAGCAAAAACTCATACAGATACATTTAAACCTACAAGGAAATATAAGACTTGGTCATATTTAAAATATATCTATTAGAGTCTATAAGAGTTAATACTGTAATTTACATATGTGATGTCACAAAAAGTTTGACAGTCCCTTCCCCTTGTAACATTTTGTCGACGACCTCACTCTCCAAGAAAATATAAAATAACTGCTACACTGCTACGCCAACACGGAACACGCCAGTGGATCTGTTTCTACAAAATCATTGAGCGCCGCTACGTTATCCGTGTCGCACGCGCCGTTCTTGTAAAGTCTTTGCAATCAGTTGAGAACTATGAGTTTTATTGATACGGAACGTGTTATTTTGGAAGTACCTACAGTGTCGCCACGATTTATTGGATATGTCTAATGACTTATACAACGACAGGGATGCAGGAGTTATATGAAAATTCTAACGACTTCAGTGACGTAGAAAATAAATCAATAATAATATAACTGCTACTCTGTGTATTTTCACCTAATTAGAACTACGTTTTGAATATGGTTCAATTTTAAAAATTGTAGATTTTTTATGTAGTTTAGTAGTTTCATTTTAAAATAACTAAAAAAATGTTACCCAAACTTGGTTTCGAATTTTCCACACAATAATCTAGACGTGACATATGGGCTGATTGGCTGACGCCTTTGTTCACGTCATCGTCTTTTGGCTAAGTAATATAACAATAAATAATATATTGTTATCGACTGTACGATCGAAATTATATTGGCGTCGTCGCTGCGTTAAGCGGGTGCCGCACGCGCACGGCGCGGACATCCGCTTAACGCAGCGAAGGCCCTTAAAGTTTCTGCACTTTGTGAACTACCGTAAAACGGGGCTATTTTGCGCATATTTCGATAGCTTTTTGGGAATAACTTTATTTCAACAACCAAATTAATGTTTGTTTTTGTTCCACAGAACAATGTGTCCTAAATATCAATCTCATACCAAATTCAAGGCTCCTACAGGCCTCCCACAATTTTTTTTATCATGTCGCAAAGTAACCCTAAAGTGGAGTTTCTTTGACAAGGTATTAACATGCAATCAACGTCAACGTCAAAGATCTAATGTGTAAGGTTTACTTTGACATCATTTTGATAAAAAAATATTCATAATTTATGCATTTTAGGGGAAATTGAAATAAAAATAACTTAATTTAATTTTCTCACATTATCCACGATCTTCCGCCATCATATCTTTAAAGGCCCGTAGACTCCCACATCCAATAATTGCATTGTTAAAGTCCCATATACTGTCAAAGTTACCCTTACTGTTAAAGTAACCCCGTTTTACCGGTAGTTTCCATGGTTGATATTACTGTAGGATATATTTTGGGAAATTTAATTCGTCTCGAGATTAATAACTAGAAACCGGATACCTACTTTTTTCATTGTGCATGCAAATGATTCTAATATTAAGTAGAATCCAAAACCGAGGACAGCTCAGTGCAGATATCACTAGTCGCATTCCGCCCTGGTGCTTCACGCTTTCTTTGAAATTCATTTCTTCAAAGTAAGTACGACAAAGGTATGGGTAACAAAATTTTCGTTGTCAAAGCTCATAATCATTGTTTTAGCCAAAAGGCGCCTTTGACCTTTGCTGGACAAATACTTCTCCCAAGGATCTCCACAATGGATGTCCTTCGCTTTCTACGACCCTTGAAAGATCGTCTATCCAAGTTGTGGAGGCCCCCCACGCTCTGTCTTCCGTCTATTAAGGAAATAAATCAAATTACAATGAAAAACGAACACTTGTAATTTAAAAGCTCATTTATTTACTCGTAATAACATTACACTTAATTCTATAATATACAAAATGCATGTATTGAAACACTATCACAAAAGACATAGGTACATAACACAAACATTATAAATCAGTCAGTATTTTCTATGGAAGTTAAATTGGAACAAAATATAATATTTATATAGTACATAATGGTATTTTAATGTTAATAGCCAAATCTAACCGTTAAACAACCCCTGACTCCTACTATAATTACATCATTTTGGAAAAGAGCTTTTTTCTTACACTGCTGGACCGATATTAACCAAACATAGCTAAGACGACGGGCCTGTTGGCGTGGATGGCAAATGCTTGCTTTTCACGCCGCAGGCCGTGGATTCGATTCCCACCCAGGACAGATAGGTATTTGTATGCATCAAAATGTCTGTTTGTCCTCAGTATGGGTGTAGTTCTCTATATAAGTATGTATATCAGTTATCTGGTTTCCACAGTACAAGCTCTGCTTAGTTTGGGATCAGATGACCGTGTGTAAATAATGTCACACAGATCATCCTAGCCCCAAACTAAGCAAAGCTTGTACTATGGGTACCAGGCGACGATATACATACTTATATAGATAGATAAATACTTAAATACATAGAAAACATCCATGACTCAGAAACAAATATTCGTGCTCATCACACAAATATTTGCACTTACCGGGATTCGAACCCAGGACCACCAGCTTCGTAAGCAGGAGCACTACCAACTAGGCTACGGTGATCGTCATTATGTCGTCTTCCTTTCACTCTCAATTATGGACAAATTTCATGGAGTAGTTGTTCTACAGCTGGTTTCTCGAGCCGAAATCTCAACTGGAATTCTTGGCAATCATAAAGCACGGAAAAATAATCAACCCTTTCTTTATAAAACCCACTTCTTGATCAGTATCTTCACCGTCGGAAAACAAAGCCACAAATTCTCTATCACTTTCAGAGCTAGACATCACGAAAATCTCCTTAAAAACTATGTTAACTACCAAAATCAAATACAAACGACTGGTAAACCGACCGAATTCGACTAGTAAACATAACAGTAACGCCTCGTTATTTTGACAGTTCCGTGACAGTAGAAAATATTTATTGGAACACTTTCGAACGCATCTCCATACAATAAGCTTACTAACGTCCTCCCATCCGTTAGTAACCAGACGTTGGTTATTTGGATAACAACTAGTATTTTTTAGGAACGGTTTTGCGTTACGCCTGGTAGAGATTCTAACTATTCGTAGTACAAACGATTCGTTTTTGGAATATAGGAACCGGGCGATAATGGTATGTTCAGTATATAATTAGTTTCAATGCATCAGATAACTATATATTACAAAAAAAGTGGCTCTTTCCTTTGACATTTAGCGTACCCATTCCAGTGATACATAAAAAATTGTATACAAGTTGAGTACGCATGATAGGTGTTTAGGGGCCATCCACAAATTTTTGGGATCCCTACCCTTGCCACAGATTTTTAAACGCCTTCACCAATGTGACGACAATAATATAATTTAACCAAGAAATCGAACTCGTGCAGTCTCTTAGAAAAAACTCATACGGATACATTTAAACCTACAAGGAAATATAAGACTTGGTCATATTTAAAATATTAGAGTTGAGATTTAATACTGTAATTTACATATGTGACGTCACAAAAAGTTTGACAGTCCCTTCCCCTTGTAACATTTTGTTGACGACCTCACTCCCCAAGAAAATATAAAATAACTGCTACGCCAATGATAATTATATTAAACGACTAGCTGTGCCCGCAACTTCGTCCGCGTGTTAATTAGTTATTTTTGTTTATTTTTGTTTTTAGTAAAATAAAAGACTTTTTCTAAAATAAAAGTAGCCTAAGTTACTCCTTATTACATCAGCTACCTGCCAATAAAAGACCCGTCAAAATCGGTCCAGCCATTTCAGAGATTAGGCGGAACAAACAGACAGACAAAAATTGTAAAAAAAATATTTTTTTGTGTATGTACCCTATTTATATTCATATTTATGTAGTCAAAATCGGTTATTTCAATATTACAAACAGACACTCCAATTTTATTTATTTGTATAGATGTATAGATATGAGTGTAGCAGTAGAGACACCCGCTGAGTTTGTTTCGCTGTGTCTGTTCAGTCGGGGCTCATTGGATCCGGTGGTAGCATTAAAGCGCGACCGTCGTTATAAACACAGGGTCTTTATAATAACATTTAATTAATTCGTACCTTAATATAGACAGAACCATTCAGAAAATATGTAGTAAAAAATAGCTAAAATTTAAAATTTAGATAATTAAACCTACACATGGTCCTTGACAATTTATATATATTATAAAATAAATCTTATTGTAAATTATTTCCCACAATTCGTGTACCTAAATATCTATATGTACCTAGAAATAATAATAAATTAATTATATATTACTACGAACATGTTCTGACTATTTACAAGCGCTTTTTTAAAGTCTACGTGAGTAAAAACCTTTTTTATTTTATTTTAGTGTCTCAGTAGTTTCTAGCCTGCTGGGGTGACGTCTTAGGGTCTTCGCAGCGTTGAGCGGGCGCACGGCGCGTGCGACCGCTCCGCGTGCTTGATTCATGTCATTTCAAGAGCAGCGTTGCGTGAGGCGGATAGCCGTCGCATGCGACGCGGGCAGCGGGGCCCACGGTGCGTGCGACAGGGCACGCGACGCACGTGTATTCGCACGACGGAACACGCCAGCGGATTTGTTTCCGCAAAATCACTGAGCGCCGCTACGTTAGCTGTGTCGCACTCCCGTGCTTGTACGGAACGTGTTATTTTGGAAGTACCTACAGTGTTGCCACGATTTATTGGATATGTCTAATGACTTATACAACGACAGGGATGCAGGAGTTATATGAAAATTCTGACGACTTCAGTGACGTAGACAATAAATCAATAATAATATAACTGCTACTCTGTGTATTTTCACCTAATAAGAACTACGTTTTAAACATGGTTCAAGTTTAGAAAACAGTAGAAGGAGACATTTTAATAACTAAAGAAACGTTACCCAAACTTGGTTACAAATTCTCCACACAATAATCTAGACGTGATATATGGGCTGATTGGCTGACGCCTTTGTTCACGTCGTCGTCTTTTGGCTAAGTAATATAACAATAAATAATCTATTGTTATCGACTGTACGATCGAAATTATACTGGCGTCGTCGCCGCGTGAAGCGGGTGCCGCACGCGCACGGCGCGGACATCCGCGACGGCCACCCGCTTAACGTAGCGAAGGCCCTTAAAGTTTCTGCACTTTGTGAACTACCATAAAACGGGGCTACTTTGCACATATTTCGATAGCTTTTTGGGAATAATTTTATTTCAACAACCAAATTAATGTTTGTTTTTGTTCCACAGAAAAATGTGTCCTAACTATCAATCTCATACCAAATTCAAGGCTCTTACAGGCCTCCCACTTTTTTTTTTCATGTCGCAAAGTAACCCTTAAGTGGAGTTTCTTTGAAAAGGCATTAAAACGCAATCAACGTCAAAGATCTAAAGTGTAAGGTTTACTTTGACAACACTTTGATAAAAAAATATTAATAATATATGCATTTTAGGGGAAATTGAAATAAAAACAATTTATTTTAATTATCTTACATTATCCACGATCTTCCGCCATTCTTTAAAGGCCCGTAGACTCCCACATCTAATAATTGCATTTTTAAAGTAGCCCCATATACTGTCAAAGTTACCCTTACTCTTAAAGTAAAGGTAGTTTCCAGTATGAGAAGTGTCCTCTACTGCCGCCACGTGCAAGCAGCCCCGGGAAGACAGCGAACTGTTTGTGGCGCAGTCGCTGTGCCGTACTGGCAGGAGTCGGCAAATGGGGAGGGCAACCCACAGCTCTCCCCGGGTACGTGTCCCGACCATCTGGGACACGGCGCAAAAGGGGGGCACCGGAGCAGCATACCCGCGTTCCCAGGGCTCCCCGTGTGCGTCACGATTGCTCCACCACGTTATCCAAACAGAAAAAGAGATCGCTATATTTTTTGTCAAAATTAGTCAAAATCGAAAGAACAAACCAAAACTTTGTCAAAGCAGAAATAAAGAAGTTACAGGGGTTTTAAGTTGGCCGCGCGAACGTAACGTGCACGATTGCGCGGCCATGGAGATCTCAGTAACTACTTGGGATAGAGATGTAAATCTTTTTGTTAATTGAACATTTCATTTGTCAACAATTGTCAAAAAAAGAATTATAAGACTAAGATCAATATTTCACGAAATATTCACCTAGGAAGTTATGGCCGCGCAATCGTGCACTTGATGTTTCGTTAATCTCGATTATTTCTTCAAAACTTAAGATTTCATGCAGTAACACTGTTACCAGAAAAAGGTCTTAATATGTCCAAAGTACTGAAAGCATTTAATGCCCCCAAAGTTCATTTAAAGTGACGAAATCACGGCAAAACAAAAGTTACGTGGCCGCACAATCGTAACGGTACTTTAAACGCTTCTCATTATCTATAATAGTTAAGATTTCGGTGTGAACATAGATTTATTCGTAATATTAACCTCATCAGATTGACATATCGTTTTACCCTCAGAACAGTTTTCTTCGCGTATAATCTCAAAAATGAAGTTATCTCTTACAATGTTCAAGTAGAGTGACCATAATTTCAGTTTAAAATGAGAATACCTTTTGTTCTATTAGACGAAAATGAATTAATTAGGAATAATTGTTGTAGAATTGGCTAATATAAAACAGTTCAATGCACTTTCCCTTTTCCGTTTGTCATAGACTTTTATGTTTTGTTATGTTATTGACGAGTTATAATATGTTTTGTTATGTTATTGACGTTAGTTATAATTTTATCAATAAAACAGTATGGTAATGGCAACCGTATTTTTTGTGATCGAGTTCGTTAAATCGAAAAGATAAGTATAATTGCGAATTCGCTGTGTGGTGACGGCGTAGAATATCATCACTCCATCTCATCCCGTGGGGGGTGTAGTAATCGTCCCTAGGGAATACCTACCAGAGAACGGTATTTTTCTGTGTACTTTGGGGACGCTATTGTCCAGTAGTGGACATAACATGATGAAGTATAATTACGACTATTTACGACTAAAGTCGGGAGACTTAGCGATCGCTATATATGTCGAGACAGCAGACCCAGGTCGATGAGCAGCGGTTTTTAAGTGACCCGCTGTCTTGTCTACCGCCATAACATGCAAAAAATACGGACATAAAACAAAATATAGGGACCTATGTCGGCGAGGTATACTTAGTTCAACTAGATAAAAAAACTTCACAGTTCATACGATGAACATTTTACCTTCATAGTCCATGGCATTCTGATGACAAAAATTGCGATGTTTGTAAAGGCGACGGGCATATAAAAAAAAGATAGGTACCTACTACGTCTTCGAAGTATAGGTAGGTAAAGTGGTGGTCACGAACGGTGCACCGATTCCGGAACAAAATACTTTGCACTACAATACTTGGTAATATCTAGCCTATCATACTTTTGACCAATCACAGGTGATATATGACCACATTGGTTTGTTTACACGTTCATTAGAGACCTCTCTCCTGCCATCAAAATTGCTTATGTCCTTTCCTAGGTTCAGGCGTCCGCGAGATAAAAAGGTTGGTGACGCGGGCGGAAAACAAGTATATTATTTATAGTAAGGTCGGTTTCAAATCAAGTCAGACTTAAGTAATGTGAAGATAAAAAATAATTATCATCATTTTCAAAGCATTGCATTCGGCTAAATTGAAAACATTATAAAAGTGCCGAAATAATATAATAGTGTTTTGTAGCGACTTTGATTTTGCCGTAAACCCTAATCTTTATATAGTATGTCGTCTAATTCCACTAAAGAATAAACGGACGACAACAATGCATGTTGTCGTCTCATTGTATTTACCAATTCGTCACAATATACTACTAAATATTACTAATAATATCCTGGGCCATAATTCACACACGGCTAATATTATTTAATTTTATTTATTTACTTTAATTAAAACGGTAGGACACCAATTACAATAATTAAAGATAATTAGTATAAGAATTATTTTAAATATAAATATATAAACATAAACATTGATTTTAAAATACAATCATACATCATTCTCACAGAAACGCAAACATTCTGACAATATATCCGACCATCCATCCGCAAACAAATCACGGTCAGAATTGACACACAGGAGAGCGTTAAGTGCTGTGAGGCTGCGCGGTATAGGTGACTTAGCGCGCGCTACGGTACGGAAACGTGGTACGACAAACAATTCATGGCGGCGAATACGACGATTATTATCAGGAACATAGACTCGACACAGCTCACAATGGAGATCTGGTGCATCAATTTTTCCCCGGAGGATCTTACACATTACTGCAAGTTGACGTGCATTCCGTCTGACTTCCAACGAATTATATCCTGGACAGCCTAATAGAAAACTTGTGTGATACATGAATGAATAGTATCCATTAAGGTGTTTATATAGGTACCGCAGGAAAGCCTTCTGTACCTTTTCAAGTAAAAGCACATACTTGCTCTCGTGAGAATTCCACACACACATAGCGGTTTCAAGCTTACAACGAACCAATGCACCAAAATTTACCGGATCACATGATAGTTTCGAAAGTCTTTAGAGCATCTAAGAATGAAACCCAGCAGCTTAAAATACTCTTTCGCTAGCGAAGTTATGTGGTCGTGGAATGTTAACTTACGGTCAAATGTGACACCAAGATCCTTTGTAGTGGTTGGACGAGTCAGACTGTCACCATTTATCTTGATGACTACAAGATAAACTTGACTGGACATCGCATACGACCGAAAGTCATTACACAGCACTTGGCTGCATTCAATTCCATCCTATTCTCTAGGCTCCATTGATAAATAGCATCAATGTCCAACTGTTTACAATTTTATTTCTATAAAAGTTATCAAGGAAAACATTGACATATTAGCGGCTCCCTTGTGTAATTTTTATAATAACTGCATAAATGAAGGCATGTTTCCGGATCAACTGAAAATTGCAAAAATTGTTCCAATTCACAAAAAAGGGTCAAAAAAGGACCCTAAATGTACAGCCTATATCATTATTGCCTACAAAGGCAAAAATATTTGAAAAATTGCTAAAAAGTAGACTACTAAGACATTTTAATTTAAATAATGTATTTAATAGACGACAATTTGGATATCTTAATAACGTAGGGACATTAGACGCTATCGATACTTTGATTAAGGATGTAGTATTAAAATTACATGATAAGAAAAAAGTGGCATATTTTTGGACCTGAGTACTGCTTTTGACTCCGTAGACCACAATCTACTTTTAGCTAAATTAGACTATTATGGAGTTAGAGGATCAGCTAAGTAAGTAAGTAATAATTTATTTGCAAAGAATGTAGGTGTTTACAATTGGTGTTACAGATAAATAATGAATCCTTGTACATTCTGCCTATTTAGGCATACAAACATTTATGAGCCACATTTGCTCACAATAACCTTAAAACTAATACAACGTCAGTAGCATAAAAAATTAATTTATAGAAGCATCATTTAAATATTCTCGAACTGAGTAATAACAATTATATTGCAATAAGGTGGTGAGTCTCTTTTTAAAAACTTTTAAAGGTTGAACCTTAATACAATTAGGTATTTTATTAAAAATAACAGGAGCCATTCCCATAACACTTTTTTTTAAACAAAGCTGTTTTACAGTTACCTTCATACAATAGGTTTTGGTACTGTGACCTCATAGAGACTGTACGATATCGAGCTTCTTTTAAAGATTTAAGTAGTTGAGGATTGGTTTTAACAAATATTGCCATTTCTAAAATATAAATACATGGGAATGTTAACAATTTATGTTCTCTGAAAACTGGGACACAACTGTCTGTGACCTTAATATTGAACATTGAACGTATGCAGCGTTTTTGAGCACGAAAGATATCCTCTCTATAAGTACAATTGCCCCAAAAAATAATCCCAAATCTTAGTATCGAGACCACCAAGCCGTGATAGGCTACTAGTACTGTCTTAATATTTACTTTTTTCGAAAGGTTATACAATGCATAAGCAGATGTACTTAGTTTCTTACATATTGTTTCAGCTTGAGCTTTCCATGTTAATTGGCTATCTAATGTAATACCTAAAAATTTAGCGACTTCTACTCTTTCAATGGTTTGACTATTATAATTTATGTTGAAGTTTCCAATACGCAGTCTTTGGTAGAAGTGCATTATATTTGTTTTGTTTAAGTTAATTAGTAAGTTATTATGATTTAACCAGTTAATTAGTACTTTCAGTGTATCGTTTACGTCATTTTCGTACAGCTGTTTGTCATGGCATTTTATTAATGCTGTACTATCGTCCGCGTATAAAACCATTGGGTGATTGATTTGGCGAGGGAGATCATTAATATACAGCAGAAATAAAAGTGGCCCCAGGACACTGCCCTGCGGAACTCCGAATTTTTTTATTTGATAATTCTCCTCATCTTCCGACATTTCTGGCATACTGTTTGTTGTACAATTCAAGGTTTGAGATATGTTAGAGCAACTGTCGTCATGGTTGGATTCCGATTTTCTGTCGCGGTTGCGACGGAAAGTAATATTATCCAAGAAATTCATATTGGTACATCTACAGAATGTTAAAAATACCTGTCAACACCAAAATGCAGTTGGTAACATTGAATTATTCCTGGAGTTGTTATTCGTGGCTAATAGATGTGGCTGTCCGCAATAATTATATTGGAAAATTAATATTTACGCGTTGCAACACTACGTAAAGTCTTGTAACACTGATTGGTTTAGTTGTGCTACTCACTACTAGATGGTGTTGTTATCAATATTATTCAAACATTTGAATAATAAACGGAATTCTTAGTGTACCATTTTCGAAAAATCACTGTATTTGAAAATGTTTTTATGAGTTACTTTGTTTGTTTATCAGTTTAGCACGAAGAAACGATTTATATAAATTTAGAGTTCACTTATTTTCCTTTGTAGCGCGAGAAACGTCACAGTTATTACAATTCGTTTATCACTGTTTATTAGTTAATTACTGAACAAAATCACTAAATAACACTGTCATAGCTTGCTTGTAGTTTTAATTTCACTTTTACGTACAGTACATCGACCAAATACATGAAAAACTATTAATTTAACCAATTTAACACAGAGCAAAATAATATGCAATGTTGACAGCTGTCTGACATCAGCTATCTATCTCAGATATCTATCTATCTAATTAAGAACTGTTCTCCTCTTATCTGAGAAACAGAAAAATGTTTGTGGAAATTAACTCTATTAGTGAAGAAAATATGAATGATAACAGAATTCTATTAAATAAGGAGTATAGGTCAAAGTTAGCAGCAATTAATGTAGGTGTACCTCAAGGGTCAATACTTGGACCTATATTTTTTATCGTATTTATTAATGATATAATTGACTATATGAATGACATAATCACAGATTCTATAAATTTGACTATATTTGCAGATGACACCAGTGCAATAGTGTCTGCTGATGATACCACTAACCTAAATCGTGTCGTAAATGAGACGATGGAAGCCTTTCATTCATGGTTTAACAGTAACAACCTAAATGTTAATACGAAGAAAACGAATGTTATGCTCTTTAAAACTACATCAAAAACTACTGATACATTGAATATAATTATAAACGGTGCTAAAGTGGATACAGTAGATATGGCTAAATTTCTAGGCGTGCACATTGATCATCTACTTAATTGGAAACATAAGTTGTCGAAAATAGAAGCTACTATTAGCTCTGCTTGCTATGTTCTAAGGAGCCTTAGAGATGTTGTGCTTCTAGCACAGCTCAAAGCTGTATATTTTTCATTAGTAGAGTCAAAGCTAAGGTACAGCATTCTTATGTGGGGCGGAAGCTATGATTATAATGTCCAAAAGGCATTTGTAGCTCAAAAAAGGGCCATTAGAACTATGGTCAGAATAGACCAACAAGAGTCTTGCCAATCATATTGTAGGTCTCTTAAGATAATGACTGTACCGAGTTTATATGTTTTGATTTTATTGACTAATCTAGCTAAATATATTCACGAATACGAGACGTTAGAGGACAGAATAGTGCGAGAAAAGACAAGGCGGAAGGACTTACCTTCCAAATTAACGCCTTCTTTAAATATAGTGAAGCATAGCTCGCACTATCAATCGATGAAGGTTTTCAATAAGCTTCCTTCGGAATTAAAAATTGCACTATATTTGAAACAATTCAAAAGTAAATTGAAAGCGTATCTCCTCGAAAGTTGTCTATACTCTTTAGATAGTCTATAGTATTTTATTTCACATGATATTATTATTATTGACATTTTGGTTGACATTTTATTTTCAATTATGACATGTTCTAGATTGACGTATGTATTATTTTGATTATCTTATATTTATGTTTTTGGTTATTAGATTAGATTGACGTATGCTTTAATTTGATTATTTTATATTTATGTTATTGGTTATTAATGCTTATTAGAGAATTAAGATAATATTGATAATTGTTATTATATTTTAATCATTTATGTTACATTCAAACACAATTGATATTGTTTATGAATAAATGACTATGACTATGACTGTATGGCTTTACAATCTTCATCAGATCTAACTTCCGCAAAGAGTTTTAGATCGTCCGCATACATTAAGCATCGACTATATTTAAGGACGGTTGGAAGGTCGTTTACCATGATTAAGAACAAGAGAGGCCCAAGTATCGAACCCTGACTAACTCCAGAACGCGTGTGATAGCGCTGAGACTCGTATACACCAAGTCTGACAAACTGCTGGCGGTCGCGGAGATAGTCTGCTACAAGTTGTAGCAGTCCAGGGGCAAAACCAATAAAGTTAAGTTTAGCCAACAGTATGTCGTTATTGACCCTATCAAACGCTTTCCGAAAGTTGAAATAAAGGACGTCGACTTGAGTGTTTTGGTCAAGTTTAGCCGATATAAAATCTACTAGGGTCAGTAGGTTAGACTTAACCGATCTTTTTGGTCTAAAGCCGTGCTGTTCGTTACAGAGGTATTTTTCAACTTGCGAAAGTACATATTTGTGGATAATTATTTCAAATACCTTTGCTGGAGATGATAATATTGCAATCGGTCGGTATTCTTCCACTTTAGATTTGTCGGAACTTTTTGTTATTGGACTAACCCTAGATAGTTTCCATTGTGTCCGTAATGTAAAGCTAAGTTAAACACATGGCATAGAGGTACACTAAGGCATTTAGTATGTCTAACCACCACCGGCGGAATGCAATCTGGCCCGGTAGAACTATTTAGTTTTAATTTACTTACACCATACGCGACGTCCCTGGGTGTGATTTCAAAACTATTTACATAATTACTATTGCAACTTCTGTCTTGTCTATTTATTATTTCCGAATTCAATAGAGGGATTTCTGGTAGAAATACACTTGCAAAGAAGTCAGCAAATGCTTCAGCCGCTTGAACTCCAGAGAAGGTTAAATAAGCATGAGATGTGGCGCCAAAACTCACGAGGATTAGCCTGTATGTTATCTTCTAAACGCTCTATATATAAATTATAGGCGATGGCTACCCGGGACTTAAGATCTCTTCTAAGGTCGGCAAACAATTTATATTTTTCAATTGATTTCGTTTTTCTCCAAGCGGTATGAAGATTATTATTATATTTTATGTCACGAATAATATAATTGGAGAACCAGACGGGATAACGCCGACTTGCAGTATTATTACGATGTTTTTTGGGCATACACTCATCGAAAATCCTGTAAATAATTTTGTAAAAACAGTCTGTAGCCGTGTAAGCTTACAAAACTGTGCTCCAAGAACATTCAGAAAGCAGTGAATATAATTGTTCGTAATCACACTTATTAAAGTTCCAATCTGTAGCGCGACTTATGTTACTTGGTTCCAAAAAATCAGAATGATGAGCTGTGTCGATTCTTACCTCTATGCTCAACGGTGGATGATAGGCGTCAAGAGGAACTATTCCGTCAGTCCAAATTACACAAACTTCACTCTCTCGACTGCTTTCCCGGATCAAAACGACATCTAGCATTCCTCCATTCAAATTTCGTATCACATTCTTTTCCAACAGACCACAGTAAGACATAAAATAATAATAATAATTATTAATATTTAAGGAAGCACTATTTAAATTAATGTCTCCAAATATGATAACAGGGTCCTTGAATGTATTAATAAAACTTTCACATTTACAAAACCAGTGCATGTAGTCACTGTCTGTTGCAGTTGGCTTAATATACACAACACATACATAAAATAAACGACCAAGCCATGAGAAGGAGGCCCAAATATCTTCTCCGCTGTCAGTTTCTAAATCACGACGTCGGGATAGAATAATGGGCGCACGCGCGGCAAGCATCACGCCTCCGCATGGTGTGTTTCTATCACGCCGTAAAATCCTCCAATCACCACACTCAACTTCAGAGTCCATTACCGAACTGCCAAGGAATGTCTCTGTAGCAGCGACTATATCATGTTCCGTTAATAATAAATTGTTGCGCCACATTTGTAGTTTGGTTTTTAGACCTCGTACATTTTGGTAAAATGCAGTTAAACTAACATGCTTTTTCTTAATTTTTTGTGTGGCCACGAAAGGACTGGTTATTGTGCTCGTTGGCTGTTGTAGTCTTCCGAACAGCGCCGTCGACATTAGCAAAATAAGCTGGCCTTTGGTATGGTATCCAGTCTTTAATTCGGGCATTTAACGGCCAGACTTCGGCTGAGAAACATATGTCATAGGCAGCAGTTGGCACTCCAATCTTATAAGATTTATAGTCGCCTCTTGTAGTCAACTCCTGTACTGTACATTTTAAATCACATTGGCAATATTTTAACGAACTTAAAAGTCGCTCGGTGCCTTGTTTTCAACAGGTAAAAATATAAAAAAGCAAGTAAACAAATTATGTGACGAGTTGTAATTAGACGCCATAAAGATAAAATGGATTACAGGAAAATATTTACAAAATGGGCACAAAAGAATGTTTCGTTATGCATTTTTTAAATCTTTTTGATATAGCCGAATGCCGTGCTTTGACCATGTTCTTTCACACGCCTAACTTGTTTAGTACTGAGCGCATTATTATACGTTGTAAAAAGCTTAGGTTGTGTTGTTTGATCTAACGTATTTATTTGGTAATGGTTTAAAATAAGTTAAAAAAAATGAGTGTGTGTGTGTGGAGTATGCTTAGTCAAAAGACTTATACTATCGCGCAAATATTTTTAGATTTATAATTCCAAAAGGTACATTATTATGCTTTATCTCGTGAGTTTTATCCAGCAGTGCAGTTGGTTTTACGGTCATAATGATTGGAGCAATTTAGCGTCCCACATTTAGTTTCTAATTTAATATATATTTCAAATTAAAAGCCAAATTTTGTCGGTTAGTAATGCTAAAAACATAATAAATTAACATAATTCGAAAATTAAAATTTTCTCTCAAAATTAAAAAAATATATATGGAATGCTATTCCGCAGGTCGAGTCCCTCTATTAGAGTCTGTTCTAATACCATCACATGTAGGTTTGAATTTATAATTGTTTTACATTACTGGCTATTAACCGAGAACATTCTAATTTCCTGGAGTACAAGTAGCAATGTCGCGTCATGTAGTGAAAACAGAACTAAGATCCATTTTTTGGCATTGTTTTGTATGGCATGATTTGAACATGTGTATAGACGAAAATAATAGTAGGTACATAGAACTGTTTTATCGTAGCTAATTCTACAACAGTTATTCCTAATAGGTACATTTTCGTCTAATAGAACAAAAGATGTTCCCATATTAAACCGAAATTATGGTCACCCTACTTGAATATCGTAAGAGATAACTTCATTTTTGAGATTATACGCGAAGAAAACTGTTCTGAGGGTAAAACGATATGTCAATTTGATGAGGTTAATATAACAAATAAATCGATGTACACACCGAAATCTTAACTATTATAGATAATGAGATATCAGCGTTCAAAGTACCGTTACGATTGCGCGGCCACGTAACTTTTGTTTTGCCGTGATTTCGTCACTTTAAATAAACTTTGGGGGCATTAAATGCTTTCAGTACTTTGGACATATTAAGACCTTTTTCTGGTTACAGTTTTACTGCATGAAATCTTAAGTTTTGAAGAAATAATCGAGATTAACGAAACATCAAGTGCACGATTGCGCGGCCATAACTTCCACGGTGAATATTGATCTTAGTCTTATAATTCTTTTTTTGACAAATGAAATGTTCAATTAACAAAAAGATTTACATCTCTATCCCAAGTAGTTACTGAGATCTCCATGGCCGCGCAATCGTGCACGTTACGTTCGCGCGGCCAACTTAAAACCCCTGTAACTTCTTTATTTCTGCTTTGACAAAGTTTTGGTTTGTTCCTTTCGATTTTGACTAATTTCGACAAAATATATAGCGATTTCTTTTTCTGTTTGGATAACGTGGCGGAGCAATCGTGACGCACACGGGCTCCCCGTATCAGGCGCCAGAAGAAGTCCACGGCAGGTTAGGTTTAGTTGGTGCGAGTCCGACATACCCACCCGCAGACACTTTTTGCGGGTGGCATGCATTAGCATTCCCCTTGCCTTAGCAAAAAAAAAGGGTTGATATTACTGTAGGATATATTTTGGGATATTTAATTCGTCTCAAGATTAATGACTAGAAACCGGATACCTACTTTTTTTCACTGTGCATGCAATTGATTCTAATATTAAGTAGAATCCAAAACCGAGGACAGCTCGGTGCAGATATCACTGGTCTCCATCCGCCCTGGTGCTTCACGCTTCGTTTGAAATCCATTTTTGCATAGTAAGTACGACAAAGGTATGGGTTCAAAGTTCATCATAATTTTAGCCAAAAGGCGCCTTTGTCAATTGCTGGACAAATACCTCTCCCCAAGGATCTCCACAATGGCTGTACTGCGCAGCCTGCTTCCAGCGGCTTCTTACGACCCTTGAAAGATCGTCTGTCCAAGTTGTGGAGGCCCCCCACGCTGCGTCTTCCGTTTATAAGTAAAATAAATCAAATTACAATGAAAAACGAACGCTTTTAATTTAAAAGCTCATTTATTTACTCGTACTAACATTACACTTAATTCTATAATATACAAAATGCATGTATTGAAACACTATCACAAAAGACATAGGACACAACACTAACATTATAAATCAGTCAGTAATTTCTATGGAAGTTAAATTGGAACAAAATATAATATTGATATAGTACGTAATGGTATTTAAATGTTAATAGCCAAATCTAACCGTTAAACAACCCCTGACTCCTACTATAATTACATCATTTTGGAAAAGAGCTGATACTCTTA
Organism: Pseudoips prasinana; assembly: GCA_951640165.1. Lineage (NCBI taxonomy): Eukaryota > Metazoa > Arthropoda > Insecta > Lepidoptera > Nolidae > Pseudoips > Pseudoips prasinana. Next base: position 18,226,920 of record OX621254.1, read on the forward strand.
CACTGCTGGACCGATATTAACCAACCATAGCTAAGACGACGGGCCTGTTGGCGTGTTTGGCAAATGCTTGCTTTTCACGCCGGAGCCTGTGGATTCGATTCCCACCCAGGACAGATATTTGTATGCATCAATATGTCTGTTTGTCCTCAGTATGGGTGTAGTTCTCTATATAAGTATGTATATCAGTTATCTGGTTTCCATAGTACAAGCTCTGCTTAGTTTGGGATCAGATGGCCGTGTGTAAATAATGTCCCAGGATATTATCACGACTGCATGGAAACTTTCAAATTCCAGTAGCTTAAATTGCTTTAAAGGCCCCGAACGAATAATTTTTAGCTTGATACCATTATGCACTATATCAAATTACAATTAACACGGAAAATGGGATTATAAAACTGGATAAAAAATATTGTACATATTTATGGAAAAACGTTGTGGTGGAGTAAATGTGTGATACTCTTCTTAATAATTCCTTCATTTATTTACATTTCAAGACTTTTCTGAGGCAAACTTCATAGTCGAAAACATCATTAGCGTACAGCGTGTTATTATAACTATGTATCGTTTAAATATAAACGGAACGTACTATCCACATGCATCAGCATCATTAGTGAAAGACAAATATTTAATTAAAATTTCCAGTTAAGTTTATTTTTAAAGTGTTCCGATACCGTATTCTTTACCATCAATTGGTATTGTGTTTTTTAATAACACAATATGCAAGGTGACTTCTAAAACACCAATAAACTCGTAGTAAAGTAGTTAACACCGTAAGCAACAACTTTTGTTCTACAACGTTTGATAATTAGTTACATTTTATTTTCATACAAAAATAACCATTAATTTACCGTCCCGCTTGAATGTTTGTAACTCTATGAGCATCGCAAAGACGTGAACACGCTTCGTCTGCGCCTCGTCCTTTCATTTATGAATGAAAATAGACCTACAAATGTCGCGACAGTACAACAAAAACATTGATAATATTTTTTTGTCATGTATTGAATTGGGTCGTAACTTGTTGAACAAAAGTTGTTGATTATTATATAAGCAATCTAGTCCTGCGAGGTTGTTGGTGTTTAACAAATAACCCCGTGGATTCGTTTGAACCCTGTATAGCTGTAAATTTACTTTCCAACGTAAATTGATTATTAATCCATCATGTCCATTAGGCTTACAATATACTCCTTTAACACTGCATAGCAGTTATTTTGTAATTATGTTCAAAAACAAGTAGGCAGGTAACAAGATGTATGGACGCGGACAACATCCCTACAGAATAGCCTGTGTGCGTCACGTGCAGTCTGGAACGATAGAGTTAATGGACTAGGTCTTAAGGAGTCGGCACAAATATTAAATCGTAAACCATAACGCGTTTCGCCTCTCCGTCAAATAGGCGCCAACCTAACGTAGGCACTAACAAAAGTCGATCAGCATGTCCGATTCATCGACTCTGCTACGGCTAGGCGACGCCGCGCTTACGGTGAGCTTGTCCAGAGGCGAGTCGTTTACGTTACGATTCCGATAAGTGCGCTTTGAAGTAGGGAGTTTCATAGAAAGAATACTGAGCGATTCGATTTTATACGGCGACGATCCCAGTTGATATATGTGCTATGACCTATACCCCTAAATTCATTATTTAATTCATGACTATCTGAACAAATAATAACCCATTACTCATTGTTTTATTAAACCCGCTGTTACTCTCAGCAATTTCCACCAGTATTACTCAATTATTACAGAATCCATTTTCATTTGAAAAGTGTGTGCGAGTTCCTATATTGGATTTATTTTGAAGGGGCGCAGAGGTATGTTGAACCGAGGGTCAGGCTATAGACATTTTTCTGACAAGTTAAATATCCGGAAGCAGCATGGAGTCTAGAAATACGTAGACCTGTGGGTTCTGCGATTGATCTCTACCCGGTCGTGCAGGAATATGAGAGTGAAATAATAGACCACCAAACCTTTGCAGTTGTCTAGACCAGTCACCTGTGCAGTGGCCTAGACCAGTCAACTGCACAGGTGGTCTATTATTTCCCTATGTAAAATAATTAATAAGTGCAGACTTCTAGCGAAATATTGAAATCTATATTACGCTAGAAGTCTTGCACTTATATGATATTGAAATAGTAGTTTTGTGGATGACCTTATCAAAAACATGTGGGTAACTCTTATCGGACTATTAATAATTGGTGGCCTGAAGACTTGGTCCAAACTCTTCGTTCCGTGAGTACAGAGGCGTAATCACTAATTGTCATCCCAATACCACAAGTCAGGTAGCAAGTTTTATATAAAGTCTGAGTAATTGTTGACCTCGTCGAACTGTTGGGGCTGCGTGGTGGGCCGGGGAGCTCCGCCCGGCCGGTACTGCGGCTGCTGGGGAAGTTTATCGTGTATGTAAACAAATTATGTACTTATATTAGACACATAACAGTACCAGGTACCTAACGTAATATATTGGACAACATAGGGAATTTATTCCTCCCAATAACCAAACCAGTAACGGTCTATGGTCTATGCACACTACGTTTTTTAAGCGGGCCGTTGACGCGCGTTTGTAGCCATACTCACGCGCCTTAGCATCGCTTTTGTATCGATACAAACAACGACAAATTGCTCTGTAGGATAAAAAAAGGTGGTGTGCACGGGCTCTAATTTGATCCAATTTAAAAAAGAGGTGTAACTTAATGAATGTGTAAACATATTTTCATGAAACATCTGTATTAAATTAACTTTGAAGTGAAATAAAACTAATTTAAATTTCACAAAATTTCCTTATCACTCGGCTTCTGCAAGATTCTTGTTTGTTTCTTGCAGAAGCTGAATGATAAGAAAATTTGCACAATAATTGGTTTCCAAATACAAAGTGAAATAAATAGTAGGTGGGTTTTGGAATTCAATCATTTTACAATATTTCAACCGACACACAAAAAGGCAAGACAAGGCAAATATAAAAAATTACAAGTATTAATTTGTATTATGAATGACTCCATAAAATAAACTTGCAATTTCTGTGCAAGATTTTCCAAATAACTGAAAAACATTGTACCCTTTTTGTATCACCGGTAAAAGCCGATTTTAAACAAAATTTTGATGAATAGATGTCTATGTCGGGACAAAAAATCTGCATGTTTTCATTTGAATACGCGCTTGAAAGCTACATTGAATAGGACAAAAATACATGTATCATAAAAAAAATTAACTGTTATTACAGCTCTTTTCCAGTCATTGTCAAGAGCAATTATAAAAACAAAAATATGCAGATGAATTAAGCATCTAAAAATAAGTTCCACCTCCTTTGATGTTATCATTATTGGAAAGTTTTAATGTTATTTAAGTGCTGGGTTTCGCGCTACATGATTGTATTGAATTAATTGTGGGCATTTTTTACCCTTATATATAGTTATATACACTTTTAGGGCTTCACATAATTAGTATCCATATCACATAAATAATAACATACTTACTTAATTTAAAAAATATAATATGTTTAAAATAAAATAACTCTTTAAAAACATAAAATCAACACCAAATTTTGAGATCCAAACGAGTGACTTGTATTTAGACATGTCTTTCTAAGCATATGTAACTAAAAGAAGTTAATTCATTAAATATCACAACGAACTAGAAAAATGGCGACAGCTTATGTATATGTACGGCCTTTCTCCGTTTTTGCGAAGTGATTTAGATAATATTATTTATTCGATACTGAATGCTTTCGAAGTGGTCCCACAAAAGTTCAAATCATTAATTGTTAAGAAAAGTTAATGTCAATTCAATGTTTAGTTAAAAAGCAATAAAGGTTCGTGGAAATTTTCCGGACTCGTTACTTCTTCTTTGACTTTACTAATTTAACGGCCACATAAAAATCTGATTTATATGCGTTAGCTGAGAGTGGCGTTAGACGGTTTACAAACAAAATTAAAAGTAAAATAAAAAGCTTAGGTATATTATTCATAATTTTTTACGTGCAATTGGAGAGTAGATACTAATTATGGGAACCCTGTATTGAGTAGCGTGTATTATGCAATTAGTGTATCTTTCAAATTCATTTTGTTCTCTACAAGTTTGTAAAGTAGAATATATAATCTGTGCTATTTTTACCTAAATTTCTAATGAATTATGACATTATGCATATCCAAAAATTACTGATAGAGAATATACCTATGTGTGTTGCATAATACTTATCTAGAAATAAAGTGATTTATGATAAAATGATTGGGTTGCACTCGCCGACTCGTTCGCCAATAGCCGTGTCGTAATCCGCTAATGTTACGGATAGTACCTTAATAAGTATACCAATTAAGTGTCAATTGTACAACCGGAAGGGGATGACCTCATAGAACATTCTCCGACCAAATCGGAGACGTTCTCAAGAAAGGCCAGGTCAGAAGTACCCTAAACCGGTGAGCATGGAAGAATATAATGACAGTAAACAAGGCGAAAGAGGTGTGCAAGGTTTGTGACCCATGGAAGTCCGTTGTCTCTGCCTACCCCTCTGAGAAACAGGCGTGATTCTATGTCTGTATATTACTGTACAAGATAGGTTAAATATATATATCTCAAGAAATAACATAAAAAAATCTATTGTCACTCGTCTTTGACACAACCATGATTAATAAGTGAATAATATAACTTGCCATCAACAAAATATTTTGACAATTTTAATTTTAACGAGTAATGCGGCTCCGATCTACATGACGGATTGTTCCGATATTCCTTAATGTATCTTCGCAGTGTTGGATAGGGAAGACTTGCTGCTTCGGCTGCCCTGCTTTTCTAATACTCAGCCCCGACAAATGTCCGTGCGTGATTCCTTTTTTAATAGCTGCTTCCATGTGATAACCCTTTTTACGGGTTTGCTGTCCTAGTGTGTTTCGACCCACGCTGAAATAAACAGATGGCACTTAATGATACTCACGTTAACACTCAATGGTTATCTGGAATATTACTCCCCACCTGTTTATATGTGTTAGATGCCATGGCCATATAATCAGTGTTACCTACACAAAAGCATTATTTAAGCAAATCCCGCAAAGCACTTACATGTGGTACACAATGAACCGTGGTTCACTGTTTACCCAGTATATGTGGCTCACTGCGTACCCATCCCTTCTCAGGAAATGTTAGGTTATTTTTTACACAATAACCTTCTAGAAGTTATTCCAAAAAGTAGTCTCAAACAATCGCAAGGACCCTCATTACACATGCAATTTACTCATAGTTTAATAAGAGCTAGTATAATAAAGTAATTACGAGAAGAAACTCACGATTTTTCCGTCGTTTTTGATATATAAAACACAAGGACGCGGCGCACGTGTTCATTTGTAGCGATAGGCGGCCGGCGACTAGATCAAACTGAGTGGCATGGCAAGCGTGTCCTTATAAGCTTTTTGCAGGAGCTGGCAACGTTGCGTATTGCCTGTAGGCATGCTGATTCATACGGTACACGCGGTTCATTGGCTACCACTCTACCTACCATAAATATACGGTTGATACCATAAATATACGGTTGGTACCATAAATATACGGTTGGTACCATAATATACGGTTGGTACCATAAATGTACTGTGTTTCTCTACAGGATGAGACGGGGGGTGATATTCTTTTGCCGTGAGCCACGCAGTAAGTAATCACTTAATAAATAAACAGTGAACTTGCAACTTAACAAAGTGTAAAGCAGGTATACGATCATGACTTATTAGAATGATAGAACGGTCGACAACATTCTCATGATATTGATTCTTGATACATTTCGTATTTAAAAACACCATCCAAAGTTATACTTCCTTGTTTCTTTCCGATTTATATTCGTGGAAACCAGCCTTTTTTAGGCTAGCTACCAGATTAGAATAAGTAACTATCATAATAAATATATTGAAAGAAGTAAAACACTGCCATCTGATCCTTAAACTAGAGCCTGTACTATGGGCACCAGACAACTGATAAACAAAACAAATACTTAAAAAACCATCTCAGACTGTGGCTCCTGGAAAAATCATTGTACTCCATCAGCGAATTATTTAATTAAATATTATTTGTGTACAATTTCGCATGCCTAACCTAATACTAAGACCACCATTGTACATTTTTAAGTGAAATAAAGTAATGAAATTAAATATAATTCAAAATACATACATATTAGATTACACCCAGACACAGAACAAATAATCTTGTGCATCACACAGATTTGTCCGGGGATCGAACCCACGACATCTGCTTTACCAAGGTGGACTACCTATAACGATTGTCATAGATGTTACAACAGCTTTACGGAGATTATTCTCTATTGATAAATATTTATTTTAAAAAGGATTCCTACCGAATTTTATAGCAGTTTCCTGTTGGTTCGATCGACAAATCGTTGTATGATGAGCACAATTATTTATTCCGTGTCTGGGTGAATTTTTGTATATTATGTAAAGTATGTATATCAGTTGTCTGGTTGCCATAGTACAGGCTCTGCCTAGTTTGGGATTAGATAACAGTGCGTTATTTGTCCCAAGATATTTTTTTATGTTTATCAGTATTACATATTATCAGTATTTCCTATTATTTTTAACCTAATAAAATATCATGCATGAATCTTATCAACCGATTTAACCGTCTAAAGTGTATTTAGTATAAATGTATCGTTTATGCATCTATCGTTCTAGATCTAGAAGTCTAATTTAAATGAGAGAAATAAATAATACAATAGCCACCACTATTTTACACACCATTTTAGTAAAGTAGCTTCGCATATAATTTGCAGAGTGCGCCAGGCTGTTTGCAATTGCCCGAATGGCAGATGGCTGGTTTTACATATTTCTCTTATTTAGCTCAGCAGTTTATGGAGTTTTACTTAGATTAGGTATGTATGTTTTACAAATATAGGGTGTAAAGGACGGCTTAGCATATATTAGAAATGGGGTTCAGTACATATTACATTGACTACAAGTGCTACAATAAAACATATTTTTCCAATATTTATATTATTTATACTGAAATATTAGACCTATGGAATTGCCGATTTTTATACGGGCTAGGGAGAAGATTGATATATATCACTTTACTTATAATTCCAAAATTTAATTATTTTTTTAATATAGCTATGACATGTTTTTAATCTGTTTTCCAGCCAGATTTGTTCCGTATCGCTATGTCGTTGACCATTGAACATTGAAATTACACTCTATTTTTAGTACAAGTTCCATTGTGGCACCAACTTATCCCTGATGGCAAGCGATTTCAATATGTAAGGGCCGAAACCTCAAGTGAGCTCAGGATGCGCTTTTGATTTTTGTTTCCATTGTTGATATTTTGATCTCAACAATAAATAAATCCCGAGAAGATGCATATTATCACAATCCACGAAGAAATCATCAGCAGTCTTCAACGTGAGTTGATTTTGATTTCAAATATGTATTGTAAAACATAATAAACTCAAAATTTTGAATGTATTTAATAAATGCTTAGGACTCAACTTAATGGAGGCGTACTCTCACAGGTTCGTAAGTGATCGGTGTCGATGAGGACCGGAAGCAGTTAGTCTATGGTTGGGTAACCTTCTGTGCATCTCCATTGGTTCAGTATGGTAGACAGCTCTGAGATTTGGTAAATCCATACAAAATAAACTTATACTATTTACAGTCATCCCAAGCAGATCTATTATTCAAAGAATCGGTTATTGATAACTGATTTTTACACTCCTGTAAAGGTGTCAGCTGTTGGGGATTTGTCAGTTTTTGTGGGTTATCTTTTTCTAGCAACAACAATTCTTCATACTTATCACTGTGTTGAGATTTAAGGTGAAGTAGTGCCACCTCCTTAGCGTGAAAATTGTTTTCCACACTGTTTACATTTTGCAAAATTTACATTCTATTTATCAAAAAATTACATAATTAAACTAGATTTAGGACGCATTTTTCCAGTCACTGTTTGTCAATTTATTTACAAATTTACAATAAACCAGACCTTTAATAAGTAATCGTAAAATTAATTACATCGTACGTAACGTAATCCCACAATAACCTCTAAAATTACGACTGGTGATGGTGGACCACCAGGTGGTCTGCCGGCCGGGCAAAAACAAAAACTTGTTACGTCGTGTCATATTTATTATAAAGTACTAGTGGCCCGGTACGTGCTTCGCTACGTATAAGGCATAGTAATAAAAAAATGATTAAGTATTAAGTTCATTTATTCAAACAAAAAATATTTTAAATTGCTAAAAGATGTTGATTTTACACTTTTTCAAGACAAGTTTTTAAAATTCTCTATGTACAAACCTTCCCTGGACTTCTACAAATAATTCAAGACCAAAATTAGCCAAATCGGTAAAGGCGTTGTTGAGTTATAACATTACAATGAAAAGTGGCATTGATTTTTATATATATAGATTAACCCGTACGAATTAGCTGTGCACCTCGCGCTGTGACGACATTAGGTAGCGGGGGAGGTGTTGCATTCCAGCGGAGTGCACAGTTAATTCGTACGAGTGTAGTATTTATTTAGTTAGACTCCGCCCTATCCGAAACTATCCAAAACTTTTATTTCGGATTCGGTTACGGTTACGGATTTTTTTTTATTTCGGATATCCGATAGTTTCGGTTACGGATATGGATATCCATAACAACACTGATTAATATACCAGCATATACCCTGCGCGCGTTGCTACAGCAATATATGAAATTCATTGGAATGACAGTGGCGCCATCTGTCCAATATTGTTCGTACCAACTCGGAAACCTTCGTGGGCTCATGCACAACACTTTGCTGAAGATCATCACATGATTAAATGCATAGTTTACGATTCTATAAAGGCTATACAGACAAACATTTATTTTCACACTAATATTATAAAGGCGAAATTTTGTGAATGTGTATGTTTGTTACTTCTTCACGTCTAAACGGCTGGAGCGATTTTAATAAAATTTGGAATGGAGTTCGCTGACATCCTGGATTAACACGTATATATTCACCATCAAGACCGGCTATTGTGGAGATATATATATATATATATATATATATATAGACTAGTTGTGCCCCGCAGTTTTACCCGCGTTAATAATCATCATTATATCAGCAAAGATTCTTTATCATATTGTAAACTATCATCCTTTACTAACTGTTACCTTTTTTATTCATAGGTCGCCACCGCCATAGAAGAGTTAGTAGAAGAACACCAGAGGGTACCCGGGAGTATACTCCAAGCTCTAATGGAGAGGTTCCGAGTTATCCCCAAGAAAGGCAAACCCGTCCCCATCACCAACGGGAAATGCCAGAACGGCACCCCAATAACAGAAGCTAGTGAAAAAACATCCAGTGAAAGGATCAAAGTGTCATAAATAGATAAAGACAATGATTAAAAGTGACTAATTTTGTAATAATTGTGCGTAGCGAATGTAAAATTTATGAATTTTGTATATTGGTTCTAAACAGGTAATCTTGATGGTATGTGGCAAATCTAATTATAAGTACATCTGCTTACATAAAAACATAACCTCTTTCTCCTGCAGGCGAGTAAAAAGATTATTTCCAGATGGCATGTATTTCGAAAATCTGTCGTATATTTTTCTAAATATATCTTAATTAGTGTGTGTAGCTAGATGCTCTCATCGGTCCGTAAGTGATCGGCGAGGTTAAGCGACTAGGCTCGCGGTCAGTCCTTAGATGGGTGACCGCTGGTTTAACCTCTGAGCGTCGCCGTGCTTCGGAGGGCACGTTAATCTGTCGGTCCCGGTTGTAGCCATTAGGCAACAGTCGTTAAGCCATGTCAGAGGCCTACTGGGCGGCTTGAACAACTCTGACACTAGGGTAACCACTGCCCATACGATAAGTATAGGCAAATAATATTTGAAAATATGTCGAAAATTAATAACGCGTGATACTCATTGTAATAAGGGGACATCCATATATTACATTTAAAATTTTATAATTTTTAAATTCCTCTCCTGTCCTTGAAACAGGTGGTCACCCTTTCTGATGTAGTGTCGTATATTTTCTAATTTCAAATTAAGAAATCGAACTAATTAAGATACATTTTAAAGATTTTCGTTGGAGTTGATATTTATTACTGTATGTGACATTTACATGTGACGTCACAAGTCCCCTTGTCATCCATTTATGGAATACAGAACTCGCCATACTACTTAATTACCCCTGACGCTTCATGTGTTTGTGCTTGTGGATTGTGGTAACGAATCTGGAATACTATTGAACATATTTGTATCAAAAGCACGGCTAAGCTGTGGAATACCCTCCCAAACGACGTGTTCCCAGACTCATATAACATGGGTTTACTCAAGGCTAGAGTGAACTGGGATCTTATGGGTACGCGGGGTCCACCTTCGACGAGATCTTCATTTACCAGGTCAAGCTCAAACCCATCCAGCATAAAAATAATCACTATTGAATAGCTTGATTTTTTGGAAGATTTTTACTAAAGGCTAAGACATGAACAATAGGTAGTTCATGAATAAAGGAATGGACATAAAAAAAGGTTCCAAAATGAAATTAATGAAAATTTGTATCAATATTATTGATGTACGAATTAAGTATACAAGGTGGATCATTAATAGTGGAGTTTTTTTTAATGATTATGACTGCACTGAGGAGTCCCTGTGTAGAGGGGTATTTCACAAACATAATTGACGGACGTATTATCACAAATAGTAGTTCGCCGTGGGAACCGAACTCGGGAAACTAAGTGGCAAGGCGACTCGTTTGTGAATTTCGAATCTATATTTTGGGGCACCCCATACAAAATTCACTGTGTAATATGATTTTTAAATGCTTATAACTTCCTTCGTTTTAAGTTAATTATAATTATTATTTATTAAATTTAATCATAATTTAATTGAGACAAAAACTAATGTATTTTGGCCGCACCCTTATTCTTCTTACACCTTGTATACTTAACACCCAGGCCCAGTTCTAATTTACTTTTAAGGTTTATATAAACTTATTAAAAATACCTATTCTTGATAAGAAAACACGTTATTCAGCAACCATATATGTTTATTCAACTCATCAGGATTGCACCATTACAACACTTAGCAAACGTTAACTAAATTAAATCACTTCTGTAGATACAAACAATATACAACACTTGTTAACAACCTTCGCTTCGAGCGCTCGCTAAGAACTGCCGACCGAACTAGCGACCATTCTGAATGTCATGAACGGGAATGAACTGAATGCATCGGCCATTCCGCTCATTCACCTCTTTTAGGCAGATTATATCCTTTTAATAAATATTAAATTAAATACAAAGCAAAATCATACCTTTTTAAGTAAACAAATCACCAAAAATGTTACCAATTATTTGGAAATCATAACATTCGGCCATCCGACCCTGTGTTGCCTCCTGGCACACACAATACATAAACACATAAACATAAGTTACATATACTTTCCAAAAAAAACATCAGCAAATCATAACATTCAAATAAAATAAAAATAATAACATATAAAAGTTTTGAATACAACCATAAAATACATTTTGTCAATAACACATTATTTCAAAACAAGAACAAAGTGAAAATAAAAATGTTACCAATTATTTGGAAATCATAACATTCAGCCATCCGACCCTGTATTGCCTCCTGGCACACACAATACATAAACATAAGTTACATATACCTTTCAAAAAAACATCAGCACATCATAACATTCAAATAAAATAAAAATAATAATATATAAAAGTTTTGAATACAACCATAAAATACATTTTGTCAATAACACATTATTACAAAACAAAAACAAAGAGAAAAAAAAATAAAAACTACCACTATAACAATGACGATGTATCGACAAAAATAGACCCTCTAAGCCATATCCTGAACATTGGATTAGCTTTAGATATTTACCTAGACAAACTAATAAAGCCCCTCTTTAAAAATAGAAAAACCTTATGTAGAATTCTATAAGCCTAGAGCTCTCTCTTCTTCTTCTCTACAATCATCAAGTATATATACGCCCAAATTTATTCTTACTTCGAAAAAAAAGGAATATGTTTGTTGCAGAACTAAAAGGTTGAACAGGGCGGTTTACGATTTCTTAAATATTAATGTATCAAGAATTGAGAATAAAATACCAGATTGAGCCATTTTTTTCTTGTGTCATTGAAGTATTTGACTGCGTGGACCATAAATATTATTAGAAAAATTAAATTCATGCGCGGTATGAGGACCTAACCTAGGATATATCGAATCCTTTTTTTTATATTTAGTTAAATGCACCGACATTAAACATTTAGGCAAAAGAAAAACAAAACTTGAAAACAAAATTAATTCTCTCAATAGATTGGTTAAGTATGATGGGTAGTTCTTGGGTTCCCTATTATTTATAATATACACCAATGAGTTGACTAAAGCTATAAACAGGTCAATGTCACGATTTACTCACGATAGCACTGCTATAATTGAATGTAATTAATATTTCAATGTAAAAATTATATTAACGGATGTTGACATTAAATAATAGAATGGATGAGAGATAATAATAATAAATTTGAAAAAAAACCATCATAATTCAATTTAGACAATGAATTCAATCCACCGACACTTAATTTTCACTATCATGACAACCAAATAAAATAAATTTCTAGGCTTAATTATTGACAGCAAAATTGACTGGAAAGCACATACAGGGTTTGAGCAAAAATATTTAAACTTCCCTCGATAAGAAACCGAGATGCATTACTGCCTATGACAATCAGAATTTCATCCAAGATACGGTACTACTTATTGGGTGAGTTTCCCCACAAACACAGTAATGCAGCTTTTAATGCTCAAAACAATGCATTAGGGCTATGTCTAAATTAAAAATTCTAGATAGATGGGACCATTTTATGCGTAAAACTTGGTTTTGTATTCTGTTTTATATTTGTTATGTACTAATTTTATTTTGTGATTTTAGATTATGAACTAATTCAATTGATTTATGACTTTTTTATATGTAAAACTTATTTTTGCATTATGTAGCAATCAAGATGAACATTTTTATGCATTTAGATAGAACATAGAATACTATTACTTTAATATAACATCCATATATCTGTAACTTTGTTCAGAAAATAAATGATTGATTGATACGTGACCACATTAAAATTATCAATAAAACAGCAAATAAAATACTTTTAGGTAGAACTAATCAGAACCATATTTCTGGATTATTATGATTTTGAGCTCATATCAGATTCAATTTCATCAATCTTAGCTAATACATGTCTTTTATGCAGCGGCAAAACAGCTGATTGTCCAAAACCCTTAACTACTGGAACTTATTAAAACTTTTACCCAAATTAAGTAGCTTGGCATCGGTTTTGCGCGAAGGTCTACAATCACTATCAAATTCAATGTAAGCATTTATTATTTATGACAGGTGATTTAAAATATTCAAGGAAAATTTCCCGATGCACTTAAATTATCACTTGTTAAACCGATCCATAAAAAGGGGACACACATACGCCTAACAACTACAGGCCATAACCCTTTTACCTACCTTCTCGAAAGTATTTGAAAAGGCAATGTGCAACCGATTAAACCAGTTTCTTGGAAATAATTGGAATACTGGACGATAATCAAAACAGTTTTTGAAAGTCAAAATCATATACGTTCAAACATCCTTACAATATGTGAATGACAGACAAAATGTTATAGAACTATTACTGGACATGACGAAAGCGTATAAGGTTTAATCTATCTTTATCTTATCACAGGGCTCTAACATCATGTCATTGTCTTTATTGTTTAATACCAGTATTGTTTTTTTATTATTAAAAATTTCCTAAACCTAAGTCCCATTACATACATACCCATTGCAGACTATTCAGAATTCATAAACACACAAGCTCTTTTTTTTTACACAATATCTAATCTTAATATTATTATTACTGTTATCTATTTATATCTCTACTGTTATAGATTTAGAATTATGAGTTTCAAGCAATTATAATTACAAAGAAAGCAATCTTTAAATCAATCTGCGGAGTGGGGCGCTGGTGACCTGTAATACAGGTTCTCCCAAACCTAACTCGGGCACCAGTCTCTCATAAAACTAGTTGCATACTGTTTCTAACGTACATAACCTTCCAAAAATACTAAATAGCGAATTACTGTTCCGGATCTCTTCGCGGATGATATCTGAATTCTTATAAGATGTGAGAATAATTATGATCCTGTCCAACCAATACATGAAACATTGGATTGTGCAACAACTTGGTTACAATGAATTGTATAAAAATTATACAATTCAGATCCCACAAGAAACCACTCTTAAATACAAATATTATATACCAAAAACATATTTAGAAACCGTGGAAACATTTAACTTACTTGAAATTCATATAGATACACATGTAACTTGGAAATCACATATAGGACAAATAAAATCGAAACTATCAGGATTCTTTTAACAAAACTATCAAGAACTTCAAATTAATCAATGCTCTAACACAAGCACCTCTCTGTCTGCCTACAATGCATATGCATATTCGTGGCTAAAATATGGTATAATGCTGTGGGGAAATAGAGCAAAAGCAAATCAGTTGTTTACCATACAAAAAAAAATGTGTCAGTATTATAGCCCACATAGCCAACACTAAAACCTGTAAGCCTACTTATACCGAATACGAGCTCTTGACTCTGCCTTCAATATACATCTATGACATTTCTTTATACAAAACTAGTACAAACACTTACTAGAGTTAAAGAAACATACACCTTAAATACGTGACACTAAAAGGATTATACATCCCGCCATCTCGGACTGAAATGCTCAACGAAAGCCCGTACTACATGGCAGTAAAAATACTTAATAAATTACCATTAGACATTAAAAATGAAACTCATACCCTATATTTAATAAAAAGCTAAAGAAACTCTTAATAAAAGAAATGTTACTCTTTAATTAAAGAATATTTAGAAAAACGACAATTCACCTAATCTCAAGTAAACTCTTTAATACGGCGACTAAAGACACTTCTTTATCAAAATCTTATAATTGAAATCACAATTCAACCAATCTTGACCAATTCCTAATCCTGTATATAACCCTTCACATAATGCAATATGAACCAGTAATCAAAAATACTAACGATGTTTTAATCAATTATCCAGTAAGTCAAATCCAAGTCTATATAAACTTATTTTAAGATTATGTTTCAATAATTATTTACATATTTAAGTATTTATTTAGATTAAATAGTGTCGTTTTTATTCCAATTGTTTTATATAATTATTGATATATTATTAAAGGTTGTAAAATATTATATTATAATTATAGTGGCAACGCCTGTAAAAGGCCAGTATCTCCAATTTGTACCTAATTAAGATCTGTACAAATCTTAGTTGCAAATTAACTTGGAACTTTGAACGTATCACCATGCTCGCGAAATTTACCATTAAGTAGTGGTTGAGGGTTTTGGGAAGTAAGAAAGAAAAGTAAATCTTACGACTCAGAACTATTCTGTGCCTGTGCCTTATTTCTCACTGAACTATCATTAATACTGTATACACTATTATTAGACAGCCGTTCTACCACAAATTTTACTATAATTATGGGGTTTATTAATAATAAATTTAACATAAAATAATTTATCATAAAAATATTAACGAAGACTTTCATCATCACGTGAAACAAGATTTAACATTTATTCTAAAAGTCTACCGTAATTCTATTCACTGGGAAAAGCCTTCATGAGTTTAACTTGCCACTCACCTGAACTAAAACAACTGTTAGCGAAGCTCCAAACAATCTCTTTGCTAAACCAGCTAACCATAACCATGTTCAGAAAATCTTTAGACACCACTTCTTCACTTGAACTATTTCACGATGGACTTCGTAGTTTAGCCATACTTTTTTGAGATCTCCGTGGTGTATCAGGAGGAGCACCAGCTTCATCATCAGTAGTCATCAACATCTCACTGAAACATATACATTCTCCGCGACATAATCCATTCATAATCATGTTACAATAAATAAATAGTTAAAATCCAGTAAATCATAACAGAGGTACAGAATCATTCTATTCAAAACATAGACAAAATCAACACAGTCTTTCAGTTCTTTTCTTTCAGTTCTCAACACAGTAAAAGTCTTCTAAACGTTTCATATGTAACAACAAAAATAAATAAAACTGGCTAAATTTTATCGAGTAAACTACTCATTGACCAGATCACTTGTTTTGATTAGCATAGACTGTTGTAAGCATTCATAGGACACTTTATTTGACAACTAGTGACACACTCAACTACCAGCAATAACCATAACTATCCAAAACTCCAGTGTATCCATATAGTAAACCCACTAAATAACTTTATCCGACGACTAGCGACCCGCTCATCATCCAGTGAGATACCTACTCACGCAATTAACCAGCGAAGGCACATAGTACGCTTCCAAACTAACTTTATCCGAGGACTATTAACCCTTCCATCATCCAGTGAGATACCTACTCATTCAATTAACCAGCGAAGGCACATAGTACGCCCCCAAACTAACTTTGTCCGATGACTAGCATCCCGTCCACCATCCAGTGAGATATCTACTCACTCAATTAACCAGCGAAGTCACATAGTACGCCCCCTAACTAACTTTATCCAACGCCTAGTATCCCGCTCAACATCCAGTGAGATACCTACTAACTTAATTAACCATCAAAGTTACATAGTACGCCCCCAAACAAAACTGGTCAAAATTCTCACTGTATTTGTCCACTAGCAGTACCCGCGGACATCGTTCCGCATTATAAGTATTTTTGTCCCTGCCCGTTTGTCCCGCGTAATACTTCAAGATTAATATAAATAATGATGATGAGTCATATTCTATGACACTCCACAACAACGTAGCTTTCTATTGGTTTAATAATTTTAAGAACCGGTTCAGTAGATCCAGAGATTATCCCTTACAACGACACCATCTCACAAACTCACCAACGTTTCCTCTTTGTAATATTAGTATAGAAGTATAGATAAAATAAATAATCATAGCAGTAATTTAAGTAACCAACAATATAAAATCTACATAATGGTGCTTGTAATTTAATCATTCCATCAAATAAATATATTCAACGATTTCCATTTAAATATTCCAAGAAGTTTATGGATGTAGTCATAAAGGTATCAAAATTTAATTTTATCCATCTCGAACGCACACAATACGTTCGGCCACTATATACAATAATGTGTGCTTATTAGCACTGCCAGAGAGAAGCCCCGGCCACGTACCCGCGCCCACGGTTATATAACACAGTTTACACAGCACAATCCATTATCAGAGAGTTGCCCTGACCGCATGGGTAATGCTATATACAACAATGTGTGATTATTAGTACTGCCAGAGAGTAGCCCCGGCCACGTACCCGCGCCCACGTTTATATAACACAGTTTACACAGCACAATCCATTATCAGAGAGTTGCCCTGACCACATGGGTAATGCTATATACAACAATGTGTGCTTATTAGTACTGCCAGAGAGTAGCCCCGGCCACGTACCCGCGCCCAAGTTTATATAACACAGTTTACATAGCATAATCCATTATCAGAGAGTTGCCCTGACCGTATGGGTAATGCGCAATTAACATTTATTTGGATATAAAACAAAGCCTTGAATCCATAAAATTGCTTTATGCCTACAGACAAACCCCTGAACGTGGTGATTATTTAACAATTATTTTCAAGTATGACCAATTACAAGCGGTTTAGTCATATTATATGTTTGTTTTATTTTTAAATATGGTCTACATACCTTTTTCCTGGGTAATTTCCACTTCTGAGATGATAAGAAAACACGTTATTCAGCAACCATATATGTTTATTCAACTCATCAGGATTGCACCATTACAACACTTAGCAAACGTTAACTAAATTAAATCACTTCTGTAGATACAAACAATATACAACACTTGTTAACAACCTTCGGTTCGAGCGCTCGCTAAGAACTGCCGACCGAACTAGCGACCATTCTGAATGTCATGAACGGGAATGAACTGAATGCATCGGCCATTCCGCTCATTCACCTCTTTTAGGCAGATTATATCCTTTTAATAAATATTAAATTAAATACAAAGCAAAATCATACCTTTTTAAGTAAACAAATCACCAAAAATGTTACCAATTATTTGGAAATCATAACATTCTTATGGGATTTTTGGTAGAAATTATTACTACATTCCTTCTACTAATCTTATATATAGCTAATCTTATAATTATAATCTAAGTAATCATATGTATATTATATTAGAAAGCTTCAGACATATCATATCGTTACTATGTGATAATGAGGACCGGATCCTTCATTAGTTGAACCTATAATAATATATAATATCCTAATCCCAAACTAAGCAGAGCTTGTACTATGGAAACCAGATAACTGTTATTTTACATATACTACTTTTTTTTGTAAATCCATACTTATATAGATAATTACACCCATGCTCAGGACAAACGGACATGTTACATATTATCTATAGTATAAGCATAAATTTCGTTTTTTAATTGGAGACTACATAACAGATCCTTCTCTCTTCTCATTAAATTCCATTTTGTTTATTCAAAGTGATAATAACCTAATTATATGTAATGTTTAATATGGAATAAATAGTCATTGGGATAATTTAGTCTGGAATTAACAAATCGTCGTTGCTTATTTGAAATCCCCTATGTACTTAAGTTCAGTTTTGTGTTAATTAAGCACATAGGATGTTTTAATGTACAGACGCCAGCACATCCAGCTACCTCAATCTGTCAAATTTATTTTATAGATTTTCAACTTTATCACAAAAGCATAAGGTTCACTTGCAATTGGGGATAATTGACAGATTGGGGTAGCTTGATGTGCTGGCGTCTGTACAATAGATTGCAGACTGTGACTTGGAATTATTATTAATTGACTCATTTTATTGAGGAATTTACATGGAAGTTTATGTTAATAATCGTTATTCAAAATAACTTTAATAAAATACATGAAAACCTCTTTTAGGGCAACAATGTTGCATAGATTTTAAATTTGCAACGATGAAATGCAGTTTATGGGACTTGCACGTTTGTACCATAGATTATATTTAAAAGATTTTTATTCCAAATTTTATTCTGTTCAGCTATTAAATATTTTTTTAATTCCATAAAGTAAACAACTAATTTCATTTACCACCAAATTAAAGTCATAAAAAGGACCAACAATTCATACGAGCGTTTTGCTCAATAAATATAAATATCATGTCAGGTGTGATTTTAAATGCGTGTTCCTAATTGGCTGGAATATAAGCGTGGATTAATCTGAACCAATCATAAGTTAGTTAGAAATTTTCAATTAATTCGTTATTTCCTTTTTGGTCAACTAGTAGATGCAGCGCCGATTATGCAGTTTCTTACATAATTTTGAAATATATAGTTGATACTCCTAACTTTTAGACTCTAGATAAGCTGTAACATAAATATGGAGAGAATTTAAGAAGCGCTATCTGCACATAAAACTTAACAAAATTATGCAAATAAGTTAGGAAAAAGGGAAATTTTTGTGTTAATTTAGTCTGGAATTAACAAATGCAGTTTATAGGACCATATATTGTATTTATGGAGTAGTTTTATTTTTAAAAGATTTAATTCCGAATTTGATCGGGTATTGTATATATTATTAAGTATGTTTTGAATTCCATAAAGAAAAAAAGAATCAGCTGATCGACAATTTGAAAGTGAAGTTAATCTATGTTTCCAATTGATGTTTGATTAACAAAATAAATCTAATTAAATTGAGTTAACTAATTATTTTACAGCTCATTGTAACAAAATATAAGTTTGATCCATCAATTTAACCCAAACCCGAATTGATATTGATCGACTTAAGCTCAACTGTTTGATAGAATAGAACACCCCCCCCCCCACATATGCATAACAACAACGTAACAAATTGATAAATAATTGGATTTCCGAATGTTGAATATTATGTATTAAAATTAATTATAATAAAATGAGATACAAAGTAAGCATTTTTGTAGCGTTATATTTGATATTGTTAAGGAATCATGTGTGATGTATGAGTTTTAGATTAGTTTTGTCACAAAACAAAGCTCAGGCGCAGTTTACACGAATTCTGTCTATAAGTATGTCTGTGTTTAGACAAGACCGTAATGCAGTGGCGTAGGGTTTATATTAGACAATTCCTTTTAGGTTTATCTAATACAAATGTCCATGTTTTTACAAGCTGTTATTTAGTTTCATTAGTTCTTTTTTAAGCGTTCATATATATTTGTTTTACCTTTTGTTCAGCGTTTCTGTTCAAATTTCAATATTATTTTATTTGAGCTGTAGAATAAAACAAGTATTTTCTCTTCTCTCAGTAGTAAAATATTAAATTATGACATCTCAAAGTTACAACGGAGAATTATATTATTAAGTAAGTAAGTTATTTTTTAACCTTTAGGCCGCTATAGTCATCTATAGTTGTCAAACCATGACGTGCTTTTGTCAATATTTTATATTCCATTTTAGCTAATAGAAGTGAAAACTATTTATGTAAATAATCAACAATATGATAGTTAGAAGAAGCAAGACTTAGTGTATCTGAGACGAAAAGGCAATAATCTTCTTTTACTTTTTTTAATGATAGAAATTACATTGAGTTTTATCTTCCTTAATACCTATTAACTTCATTAAGTTATATATTATATACTATATGTTATGTAAGATATATATAACCGTTTGCCATTGCTGTGGTAAAAATGAGTGTAAACTGCGTCTTTGGTAGGGTGTCAGTGAGATTTATGAATGTGTAAGTGTTTATTCATTAACCCTTTTAAGTCTAAATTTGTGTCATTGGTATCGCTGGCTTACGTAAAATAAACGGGCCTATACTTATAAAGTACACGCGTTGCATTTAATATATAAGGGAATCAAATTACTGAAACTGAATAAATTATCATACAAAAAGGCGTAAAAAATAAAAACTTTTTTGACACTGTCATATTTGACATTTGTGTGACATATTCGATATTATATTATTTTATTGGTTTTATTTAGTACCTACTTCTTATACAGAGTGTGAGGTAATTAGTGTTTATCGTCCAAATTGGTGGTGTAGCATCGTTATAATATTATGTTAAATATATATAACATAAATAGCTGCCACTAACTAAAAAAAAATGGAATGATAGTGGCGCCATCTGTCGAAGATTGGTCGTACAAATTTTGAAACCTTCGTGGGCTCATGCACAGCACTTTGCTGAAAACCTGCACATGATCGAATGACGATGACATACAGACAAACATTCATTTTTATAATATAGACTGTCATATATGTATATAACTTTGCTAACGCCAACAAAGTTGGAAATACCTCGTTAACTTTCGATATTTTTAACAGCTTTCAGATTTGATTTAACCTTATATAATTAATTGAACCTATATATTATATGTATTTTGTTTGGCCACTCCTTTAGCGATATAAATATGTGATAAGTAAATTATAATAATTCGCCGCAGACAAATTATTAATTAATATCTGCCAACCTATTATGTTCTTTTATTATTAATAATATATATATTTATTGGCAAAAGTAAAGATTTCGGCAACTCCAAGTAAGTTGTATACTTAATTCAAAAGTCCAAAGACAAAAAGTAAACATTGAACTACCTACTTGGATTGTATCAGTTTGACATAAGAATGGGAGCATGTCAGAGCAAACCAACTATTTTTTACTAAGTGATTGACTATAAATACTATCGGGAACGTACGGTGTACCACCCGTGGGTGCTTGGAGTCGCTCTGTAGCCCAAATATTTTAATGGATTTTAATAAATAGCTATCGTCCGATTTGGTACTTTAAAACCATTTTAATGAAACTTGGTTTAACAATATCCATCTAGCCGTATATGCTATGACACAGACGTTAGCGGTGTTGTATCGATGATAAATAATATGGCATTTGATCATTTATTTTTGAACGAGTGAGATAGCAATACCTATAAATCTCCGAGGCACTGGGTTGTACACCGCCAATATACAGACACCGGGCTGAGTCTGAGATAAATATAAATTTTTGTCACGAACCCGGGATTTCAATCTAGGACCTGATTAACTGCGGTTAAAGACACTACCGCTAGATAAAGGAGGCCATAATATAATTTATTAAGGGAATGAGTGAGATAGCTATACAAAGGCAGTCCTATTCTGATGTCATTTTATTACTACCTTCATCTCTTTGACACTAATATTTTGTTTACGTTTTGTCTTTAACTTTAACGAATATAGTATGTATTTGAATCGCCATAAGCAGCTGTAAATCAAATTTACTTATTAGTGCCAGAAATTTATACCAAAAGTTAATCTATGTAGACTGCTAGCGTGTTTATATACTTTGTATACCTACTTAATTTGGAAACAAATACTTAATATATAAGGAGATATTTTAATTTTATACGTGTTTTATTTATCCCCTGGATTATGTTGAAAAGTTTTAATAATAATAATAAAATGATTTATTTGGATCCAACTTATTCACAATGTTTTTAAACCCGCCAAACTGCGTAACAGTTTGTCGGCGGGAATAGCGCTTAAGTTATTTAAACTTACAATACAATTAGCTATTTAAACTAACAATACAATTATAAAATACTTATAAATAACCACGACACCTCTGATATTGATCAAGTGTATAAGTTAAGCACACTCAGTTTGTTCAAACTCATTGAGTAAGAATTTCCGTAGCTTATGTTTTAAACATTGTTTACTCATCTCATACTTACTGTGGTCTTGTCTAAGCCATGAGATTTTATTGAAGACTGTTGGCGTCAGATACTTATTGGTTCTTAAGCCATAATAGTTGTTATATGTAGTTTGAACATACATATGTTCTCGTACGCGTCTGGTGTTGTAGGCGTTCTGGATTCGTACTTTAAATTCGTCACTGTAGTATTGCTCAAGTACCAATAAGTATTTGACCTTCTGATGTATCGGCAGTATGTTACATTTAACAAAAAGTTTAGAATAGTTTTCTTGACAATCTATCTTCGTTCTTGAGTCGACAAGATATTTCAAAAAGCGAATTTGCAGTGCTTTTATAGTATTTAGGTAGGTTTTAAATGTGCGACCATATGTACATAATCCATAGCTCAGCAGTGACTCGGCGAGGGCAAAGTAAATCATACGCAGCGTTTTCCTACTTAAAGGTGTTTTTAATGTGTAAAATTTACTAAGTACTGACCTTAATTTTGTGCAAACTGTGTCAACCTGAGTTCTCCAATTCGCGTGAGTGTCCACCCAGAGACCTAAGTACTTAAACTTACTGACATACTCCAGTCTATCACAGGTACAGTTGGCCTGATTCCTGTGTAGACAGTCAAATGTGTGACCCACGACACCTATTTCTGAGCTTCTAATGTTTTTAGCTACTTGATTGTGTGGTGAGTATATATGCATTATTTTGGTTTTGCTTAAGTTTATTATGATTCCGTTATCGTGAGCCCACTTGACGATACTATCAAAATCCGCCTGCAGAATGGCTCTAGCCTCCTGTATGTTCTTAGAGGAGTACATGCAGCACATGTCATCGGCGTACATATACACTCGGCAATTTTTTACTACGTTACTCACGCTATTGACGTGCATAATGAAGCTAACCGGCCCGGCGACGGATCCGGTTGGCACGCCCAAGTTTACGGCGGACTCCCGTCCTGTGACTCCTGCAATACTCGTTTGGAGGGTTCTGCCACACAAGTAGTTACGGAACCACTTGTTTGTGGGCCCTCGTATCCCGCAGTCATCCATGGCCTGGAGTAGCACTTCGTGATCTAAAGTATCGAAAGCCTTTTTATAGTCGATAAATAGTGCTAGGACCTGGTGACCCTGGTCTAGCCTATGATTCAGATCTTCCGAGAATTGCGATAAAGCACTAGCTGTGCTGCGACCTTGCCTAAATCCGTGCTGCACGTCAGATAATATGAGGTTCTGCTCTAAAAATTCACTAACTTGTCCAGTTACTATTTTTTCAACAATTTTATTAACGACTGATAAGATGGCTATCGGTCTATAATTGGTGTAGTCAGTGTGTGCTCCCTGCTTAAAGATAGGCCTAATTAAAGCTTTTTTGAGGAGATTTGGATATTCTCCCCGGGACAAACACATGTTTACAAAGTGTGCCAAAACAGGTGAAATTTGTCGATTAATACTTTTTAAATCCATGGCTCGAATACAGTCGATGCCTGGCGCCTTATCACTGCTTAGCTGGTCAATAACCTTAGATACGGTATTGCCACACACGGGCTTAAAACGAAAACTTACGTTACATGCTGCCACGTATTGGGTTCGTTCTAACAATTGTATGCTACAGACATGCTTTATGTCAGAAATCTCTTGAGTAAACGTATCTGCAAACTTACTACATATATTATACATACTATCCTGTTGCCCAAAAAATCTTTTAATTATGTTTAATTATGTTTAATGGAGTATTCAATGTATAATCACTTTCAATGCTTCAAATAACTATATATTATAAAAAAGTGGCTCTTCCTTTTGACATTTAGCGTACCCATTCCAGTGATACATATAGAAATGTATATAAGTTCAGTACTCATAATAGGGGCTCAGGGGCCATCCACAAAAAAAATTTTGAATCCCTACCCTTGCCACAGGTTTTTAAACGCCTTCACCAGTGTGACGACAATAATACTCAATGCACGTGTGGCGCAGAGGCTAAGACAGTCGTCTCGTCGCTTCGTGTCGTGGGTTCGAGTCGAGTGAATTGGAGAACCATTTGTGTGACCCATAAATAGTTGTTCGGAGTCTGGATGTAATTTGTGTCGGTCTATTATATGTTTGTAAAGTACCCCTAGACACAGGGATTAGATTCGCGTTGTCTTTAAAAAAAAATATATAATTTAACCAAGAAATCGAACTCGTGAAGTCTCTTAGCAAAAACTCATACAGATACATTTGAACCTACAAGGAAATATAAGACTTGGTCATATTTAAAATATATCTATTTATACAAGTTAATACTGTAATTTACATATGTGACGTCACAAAAAGTTTGACAGTCCCTTCCCCTTGTAACATTTTGTCGACGACCTCACTCTCCAAGAAAACATAAAATAACTGCTATACTGCTAAAAATTAACAATGGAAAATACAACCAAAGTTATTAGTTTTAATTGTAAAGGTATAGTGAGATCAGTTGACTGCGTGAGGCGCCTGTGCGTAGCGGCCGACGTCATCGCGCTGCAAGAGACTTGGTTGTTGCCCCACGATATCGAGTCGTTGGGCCAAATACACAGTGAATTTGCCTTCACGGGAAACTCGGCGGTGGACACCTCTGCCGGTATACTTCGTGGTCGACCATACGGGGGCGTGGCGTTGTTATGGAGAAAGAGCCTATTTTCCTCAGTAACCGTGATTAATTGCAACAGTGTACGTCTTATTGGAATTAAAATCGTGACACAAAACCGGGCGGTTTTAATATTTTCTGTTTATATGCCTACTAACATGAGTGAGAATTTAATTGAGTTCACAGACTGTCTAAGTGAAATTAGTGCAATAATAGAAAGTAATAATGTGCAATCAGTGATAATATTAGGGGACTTCAACGCGCATCCCGGTGAGTTATTTAGTACGGAACTAATGAGCTTCTGCGAGGAACAGTGTTGGACGTGTGCGGACATGGAGCTCATGCCCCAAGGTACATACACATAGGGGAGATGTGCCTAAAGCGGGCACCTTAAGGGAAAGTGGAAGAAAAACTGGTTTATAACTTAGCTACATTATTCTTTTTTCCACATAAGGTCCATTACCTAATGCTTTACATTAAAAAAAGACTTGATTTATCAAAAACCGGAATTTATATTACTTATAAGCAAATTAAAAAACCTCTGCGTATGCCCGCTTTGCCCAAGGGAGGAGCCTAAAGCGGGCACTCGTTTAGGGCAAAATGGGCATGGGTGGAGGTAAAGCGGGCATTGGTAAATTTTAACCATGTATTACGAAACCGTTATAAAAGGGACAATCATACTCGTTAATGTGGAATAAAACAAACAAAATATTTCAATCAAGTCTTGTAATTCAACAAAATTAGCATCAATAGGCTCATAGTTACTTAGACTGAGGCAACGACAATATTCATTAATTATGACTACTTATTCATTAACTGTTATTAATCTAATCAGACTTTTCAGTTACATAGTGAGTATTTTTATATAATATCCAAACTATATCAACTTAACAAAAAATAATAATAATCTTGGTCTTCTGAAATAATCAAATCACTATTAATGGGGAAAAATTTTTAACTTTTAATAAATATAAAATATACCTAAAATCCCATCATTATATTTCCTGACACATGTCACAAAAAAATGAGCCCATTCCGGCATATGCAGTACAAGATTCATGGGCCCACGCGTCGCAATCATCGCATTTTATCCAGTCTTCGACAGGCGGGTGCACATATTGCTCATGACATTCAAAACAACGATATTGCACAGCAGTCTTAGCATTCGACGATTTTTTCTTTGGTTTCTGCTTAATATTCTTAGATTTAGCTTTCTCAATAGACAGTTTTGTATTTAAATTTTTAGTTACGGTTTTAACATTTTCTTTTTGGTTTTTATTTCTTTTTTTGTCCATTTTAAATCTGAGCTCATCTTTGATCGGTGTGCTAGTTAATATCTCAGCCTTTTGTACTCTTCTGCGTCGGGTCGTTTTATTGGGAGCAACCTTGGGAACTGGTCTTATTACCATAGGACTAACGTGTGTGCTGCAGCTAGGAACAGCAAGGTTATCTGTGGATGGAATTATATTTTCTGGCACTACCTCAGTCTGAGTATGTATGTTCTGACAAATAGTTTCCAGCTCCCATGGAGATGGCGTTCTATCAGGATCCATTTCTTCTGGTAGAGATGATGCCGGATATTTCTCTTTGGAATTCTGAATGACTATGTTTGACTCTATAACTGTGCCAAAATCATGCCGATTAACTTGTTTGTTTGTATTATCCACATAACTTTGCGGGCCAATTTGCGGGAGCATTGTGTGCGGTGGAGGAGTTACGTGGTCTTCCTCTATATTTTCAGACGTAAAAAGATTCTGGGTGATTAATATATCTTCTAGCAACGACGGCGATGGTGTTGACCTAATATTTCCTTCAAGTGGCAAAGGCAAAATTTCTATTGGTTGTGCAGATTCTATCGGATTTACTGGATTTTCTGTAACAGAAGCTGGCACAAAATCTGAGTCATCAAAAATAAACCGATTTGGTGGGAACAAACCAGTCGTTTTAAATCCGTTTATAGCATTGTGGGCAGTAGCTGCTTTCACATAAGCATCTGCAAACAGTTTAGCTATGTCATTTTGATTAATTATCCGCCCAGCATGCGCCTTTTGGAAAACGGCCACAGCCTGCTCAAAGTAAACTTTAAGTGGCCCATATACGCAGTAATCTAAAGGCTGCATACGATGTGTCGTATGTGGGGCCAATGACACAAATATAACACTGTTTTGTGACGCGTAGTCCAATGCTGGTAAGTATTTATGTGACTCGTGATTATCGAGGACAAGAATCACTTTTTTTTCTGCAGTTGGCCTGACGGTCTCTACAAAGAATCTCAGCCATTCCATAAATACTGGCCCATTAATCCAGCCATTATCGGAACAAGTGCCTTGGGTACTGGGTGGCGCTCCGTCAAGAAGGCGTGGTACCATTCGCTTTCTCGCAAATATCATGAATGGAGGAATGAATGAACCAGCAGCATTACAGCAGCAAATAACTGTAGTTGTTCTTCCTCTTTCAGAGCTAGCTATGAAACCAACTTGACGCTTTCCAGATTTTGTCAGGACTCTTGGCGGTTTATTAGATGATGTTTGAACGCCTGTCTCGTCCATATTGTACAAACGAGTAGCATCAACTTGGTGCTTTTCAATTTGCTCCTCTAATAAATCGAAAAATCTATAGACTTGTGGTTTGTTAAATCCTCTAGCACGAGCAATAGATGTTGGTTCTGGTTTTCTTAAAGTGAGATCTGGGTGACGTTTGACGAAACCTTTGTACCAGTCTGAACCCGCAGTTCCATTTTTAAATGGGTGAGGTATTTTATTCATTTGAGCATAATTATAAACAAGTTCCAAGAACTCTTGTTTTGACAACCCGTAAAACAAATTGTCCATATGAAAGACATATTCTAAAAGTTCAGCTTCTTGATCCGCTGAAAAGACAGTAATAAATCTTCCTAGCTTTACTTTACATGACCCCGATTTAAGATGCCTTTGCAGTGTCGTTATAGGGATCCCAAATTTAATTGCCACCCTTTTTACAGGTCTCCCTAATTCCTGCACTTCTAGTAATGCTTGCCGCATGGTTGAGGAGGTCCATGAAGCTTGCGAAGTTTTTCTTTTGTAATTATTAACCATCTAAAAAATAAAATAAAAAAGAACTATAGCAATTTATATTTGAACGAGCTGTTTACCGGAGTTTCGCCCACATTCCAAAGAAACTTACTTTAAGCGCACCCGGATTTAAAGTCATTTATGTTTTCTCAATAAGACTATCTATATCTGAAATAAATTCTAATAATTAACAACAAACAAACAAAGTAATAAAAAATCAATGTAACGCTTCACCTTCATAATAACAGCATTGCAGGGTAAAGCGGACACGTGCCCGCTTTACCCTGCCCGCTTTGCCTTTTTCGTCATTTGAAATATGTAAACCAAATTTAACCTCAAAATGTTTAATATGGGGCATTTAGTTCAACCGGTTTACAGCCAGATAACCACTTAATAACTAAAACGTATTGATTACATGATTGTAAATACTAAAAATGAGAGAACACATAGTACATACCTTGTAATATTTTCCAAAAACCCACTTAAAACATTTTTTTATCGCAACTCGTAATGGCGTGCTCGCAGGTGAACTCAACGAATGACGCGAGGTGTGCGGGCCGCGGGGTTCACTGTCACGTGTTTATAGCGCGCGCTTTTTAAAAATGGCAGTATAATTGAGAGTGCCCGCTTTAGGCACGGTGCCCGCTTTAGGCACATCTCCCCTACGTGAGTGATGCGCACGGCTGCCGGCGGTGGCTAGATCACTGTCTGGTGACTGAGGCCGCAAAGCCATTACTCGTTACTGCTACTGTACTGTATGACACATACTGGTCAGATCATATGCCTTTGCAGCTTGAGTTCAATCTCAGCTTGTTGAGTCCGACAATTGTTAGTACTAATATCAGTCGCAACACAGTGATATGGGGAGAAAGAGACACTTGTCAAATAATTAAGTATAGTGAAATATGTAATTCCAAATTAAAAGAAATTCCTTTTCCGTTGGAACTTATTGAATGCGGAAACGGAATGTGTTTAGATAGTGGCCACAAGGTTATACTAGATAATTTGTATAAAATATAGTATGTATACTTTCTGAGGCCGCTCAATGTTCCAGTAGTGGGGTGGGGGGTAAGGGGGGTAAACGTATTATTGGGTGGAACAAACATGTGAGTCAGGCTCATGGAGAGGCTCGAGTTGCGTTTCAGAACTGGATGTTGTATGGTAAACCATCTTCAGGTTCTGTATACCAGAGGATGTATGGGACCAAAAAGACCTTTAAATCCAAATTAAAGTGGTGTCAGAATAATCAGACACAGATTAAGATGGACATTATAGCAGAACACCACTCATCTAAAAATTTTAGTAAGTTCTGGAAGAACACAAACAAACTGAACCCCAAGTCGAGTCTCCCCTTGAGTGTGGCGGGGCACCATGAGTCTACTGCCATAGCCAACGAGTTTGTCCAACATTTTAAAGTGGAGTCTCCTTTAGGTGTTGCATCACGGGAAGTCGATGCTGAGGATCACCCTAAGGAGTTAAGTTTAAGATTCTCTGCCAATGTTGTTGCCAATGTCATTAAAAATATGGTAAGAGGTAAGTCTCCAGGGCATGATAATCTCAGCATCGAACACCTGCAACACGCCGGGATACATCTGCCAAGAGTGTTGGCTGACTTTTATAACCTCTGTTTAAGCCACTCATACCTGCCGCACGACATGATGAAAACAATAGTTGTGCCAATTGTAAAAAACAGGACAGGTGACACATCAGATCTGGCCAATTACAGGCCCATAGGGTTTGCAATTCGAATATTCGAATATTCATTTTATTCGAATATCCGGTACAATTTAAAATTCGAATAATTCATTAAAATTATCTGAATATTCGAATAGTTAATAAAGTAATAAAGGCCCTTATATTGTTTTGATTCTAAGTCCAACCCTGCCCTTGAGTCCCACCCTGTTGTGTCCTTGTACTCAATCGTTCACTCAGTCATCAGTCGTCCCTCGCCCACCGCCAAGGACAGTGTGCATGCGCGAACGCATAATTATTTGAGAGTTGTGTTGTGTTACTGTTATTACCTGCGCGTGGCGACATTCACGTAAGTATTTCAGACAAACCTAATTAATTCCACAAACTATTATTAAGTAGTGTAGAAACAGGAATTTTGGCTCAATAGTAGGTAGGTATACCGACCTAAAACTTGAAAGTCGAGGTCATTACTACGAAAAAGCACTATTGAATTAAAATTTAAATATTTTAGAATGTATGAAGAGTAAATAAGATAAACCGAGTACTTACTGTCTTTTTTGCTATAGGTTAGTTTAGTAGATTATAGTATAGACTAATCTAACCTAACTACTGAGCCGAAATTCCTGTTTCTACACTACTATACTAAGGTTGAGAGAAATAAACGTTACTAAGCAAGTGCTTGGCTTAGCCATTCTCTGTCTCTATCAAGCACTTGTAGTTTGCCCGTTGCGCGACAGTGACAACCGATGCTAAGCCAAAGCAAGTGCTTAGTAGCGTTTATTTATCTCGGCCTAAGTGTTTTACTTTGCAACGGGTTTCTGCATTCCTCTGACGTAGCGTACGTATTAAATCCCTCCTTACGCTACTTACTGATTTGGTTGGTTACGCGAGCCGGTGCATGATGTGATCAGTTACGATTTTAAAAATATTAGATTGTTGTGTGTGACATTTTAAACTACTTAAACTTACATACAGTAGGTATTATATTTATAATAATCGTATCTAATTGAAATTTGTTCTGATTTCAGTTCCTGCATTGAAAGCTGTCTATCTAAGACAAAATAAATCTTAGTGATGGCGAGCGGAAGTGTTGACAAAGTTGAATTCAAAGAGTACACCAAACGATCTAAAGACAAAAAATCTGTGTGGCAACACTTTTTACGTGCTGAAGGTGGTTCGCAAGCAAAATGCAAAATCTGCAAAGTAGTATTGTCAAACTCTATGTCAACGACTCCTTTGGACATACATCTTCAAAAAAAGCATTCCATATTTGTAAAAGGACAGATAAATAATTCTGATGAGGTTACAGTTACTGCAAGTGGAAGCAAAGAAAATCCCAATGAAGTACAGAAGAAGAAAAGGCGACTCGCAGATTATTTCAAATCTGAAGATAGCTCCGAAGACATGATCTCCATGTTGGCAGCTTTAGATGGTCTGTCGTTTTTTCGTATATGTACATCCAAAACGATACGTAAGCTATTCAATAAAAGCGGATATACTTACCTGAGTCTCCCCACACAATAAAGAAAATTGTCATCACCAGAAGCAACCAACTTAAGGCAGAACTAACTGAGGAATTAAACCTTCTGAAATCTTCAGGGATAAAATTCACCATCACCCTCGATGAGTGGACGTCGTCTCAAAATGTACGGTATATGAATTTCAACATTCATTCACCAAAATTAAAACGTAAATCGTTCAGAAACCTGGGTTTAGCTAAACTGACAGGAAAGGGCACAGCAGATAACTGTCTCAACATTCTGAAAAGTAAAATTGCTGAATATAATCTGTCATTAGATGATGATATAATTTGCCTGGCATCTGATGGAGCGAGCGTTATGTGTGCCCTAGGTCGAAAGACCAATGCATTTCATCAACTATGCTTAGCTAATGGTATTCAACTGGCAGTAATTGATGTTCTTTACAAGAAGAATAAAGCCATTCCTGAAGTTTCAGTTATTCCTGATCCTGAGTCAGAAGACAGCGATAAGACTGACACTGATACTGATGAGACTAACACTGACCAAGCAAGCGACAATGATGATGAACTGGACAGAGCTGGATTTGATGTGACCATTGAATATACCAGCACTTCAACGGTCAGCCTTGCGCTTGTACGAAGCTTAAAAGATGTTATAAACAAAGTGCGAAAAGCTGTGATTTTTTTTCGTTCATCTCCTACTCGGGCAGAAACCTTATACAAATATGCTTCGGAGGAAGGAAAGAAAGACTTGCGTCTTATACTTGATTGCAAGACACGTTGGAGCAGCCTTGCTGACATGTTGTCCCGGTTTCTAACACTGAAAGTTGTAGTCCAGAAAACGTTGATTGATTATGACAACCATATCACATTTTCAGAAGAAGAGATGAGGCGACTCGAAGAACTCTCCAACACAATGAATGTGATCAAAGCTACTGTTGAAGTTCTGTGTGAAGAAAATGCCAACCTGATAATGACAGAAACAGCGTTGAAGTTTATGATTGAGAAACTGGGTGAAATTCATAATGACGTGAGCCGTGATCTCTTAGTATCACTGAAACAAAGAATTGGAGAACGACGACTACCAGAGCTAAGCGGCACTCTCAAATACCTGGATAATTCCGCAAAATTTTACAATGAAGGGAAGTCTTCATATCCATTTGAAAATCCCCATAATATGGTGGTTAAAAACACAATCGTGAAATTGAACAGCTACTTCGAGTCATCAACAGACTCTGAAGACCGTAGCTGCAGCAGCCCACAAGTACAAACAGAGACAGAAAGCAATGATGAGAACAGTATGTCTATGAAAGATCAACTGCGCCGTAAGCTACAAAATGACGCAGCCGAATCTTTACAGCTACGACAGTCCGGAGATGAGGTCTTGTATCTTGGCACTAAAATCCAAGTGGAGATGGGTCTCTTTGACGGCGGTGGACAACGTGGTACACATTTAACCCGAGCATATAATTTACTGCTCTCCATTCCACCCTCCAGTGTCGAAGCTGAGAGGGTGTTTTCTTCGGCGAGTTACTTGTGCAACCGCTTAAGAACGAAAATGAATGCCGATACTTTGGACGCCCTAAGCTTTTTGCGCTCTTATTATCAAAGTTTGAATTGATTGATTTGTTTTATTGATTTGTGGATTGTTAATTTGTAAGGTTAATTAATGTTTGTTTGAGTCTAAAATAAATACGATTTTGTTTTGATTATAAAACTTAACTGAATGTTATGAAAAATGTAACCAAAGGTCCTATTCTAGTTCTATTTTGTAGTAAAGATAAGTATGATATATATTTGTACTTGTACTAATTGTTGACTGTTAAGTTTATTTTTATTTTTATCCTAAGCGTCATCACTCATCAGTGTCATGTCATCATATCCCTAAGCTAAGACACCTATGTTTACTCTGTGAAACGATAATTAATGTGGTTTTTTTTTATTAAAAAACAATAAAACTAATTATAATACTTGATTTTATTTGAATAGAATTATGCGGCAATCAAACTAAACCCCCGTATTGCTGCTCACACATGTTTGTGTTGAATTTATATTGTATTGTTTTCAATAAATGTTAAAAAAATATTCGAATACCCGAATATTCGAATATTTAGCTCTAGAAGTATTCATTTTATTCGAACAGTAAAATTAAACGAATAGTGCAAACCCTACATATCTCTAGCTACTATTATGGCTAAAGTGCTGGATGGTCTGCTTGATAGACATATGGCAAGCCACATTGATTTAAATGATGCACAGTTTGTATTTCGATCAGGTCTGTCTACAGAAAGTGCCATTTTGTCTCTGAAGCATACAGTCCAGTACTACACGTCGAGAAAAACGCCAGTTAATGCGTGTTTTCTCGACTTATCCAAGGCATTCGATCTGGTGTCTTACGATTTGTTATGGCTGAAGCTGAAGGAGGATACAAGCGTGGCTAGTGAAGTTGTATCATTATTGAGGTACTGGTACAACAACCAGACAAATTGTGTGCGATGGGCTGGCTCGTTTTCGGATGTGTATAGGCTGCAGTGTGGGGTTAGGCAGGGCGGAGTGAGTTCACCTCGACTCTTCAGCCTGTACATAAACCGGTTGATTGAAGATCTCAGTAGCACCCATCTGGGTTGTCACATAGACGGAGTATGCGTCAATAACCTAAGTTTCGCAGACGACATGGTCTTATTGTGTCCTTCTATTAATGCGTTGATGGCGTTGTTGACCATATGTGAAAGGTATGCGGAGACTCATGGACTCAGATACAATGCTAAGAAAAGTGAATTACTTGTATTCAAGGCGGGCAATAAATACTACGATAATCTACCACAAGTTAAACTTAGCGGGGTACCCTTGAATAGAGTCACAAGTTTCAAGTATCTGGGTCACTGGCTCTCCGAAGACCTCAAAGACAATATGGACATCGAGCGGGAGCGCAGGGCGTTGGCTGTCCGATGCAATATGCTGGCTCGTAGATTTGCACGATGTACGAAACAGGTAAAGACGACCCTTTTTAGAGCGTACTGTCAGTCGTTTTACACGTGCAATCTATGGATTAGCTATACGCAGAAGGCATATAACGCTATGCGCGTCCAATACAATAACACGTTTAGGATGCTGATGGGACTGCCAAGACATTGTAGCGCATCAAAAATGTTCGCCGAAGCACACACGGATGGATTCCACGCCATCATGCGCAAGCGATGCGCCTCTATTATGAGCAGGGTACGAGGCAGTCCCAATAGCATATTAAACACGATCGTGGACCGGTGGGACAGCCCAATACTGGAACATTGGATGCGCAAACATACCCCAATGGGGTGTTTTTTGAATGTTTAGCTTTAAGGTATAGGCTTTAAGTAACTAACAATAGTGTTTAAGTTCATAAATTATTTACTAACAAATATGGATTTTAATTATCTGGAAATAAATTATTATTATATTATATTATTATTATTACTGCTACGCCAACACGGAACACGCCAGCGGATCTGTTACTACAAAATCATTGAGCGCCGCTACGTTATCCGTGTCGCACGCGCCGGTCTTGTAAAGTCTTTGCAATGAGTTGAGAACTATGAGTTTTATTGATATGGAATGTGTTATTTTTAACCGACTTCAAAAGGAGGAGGTTCTCAAGTTCACCGGTATTTTTTTTTTTATGTATGTACACCGATTACTCGGAGATTTATGATTCGATTTACGTGATTCTTCGAATAGTTGCCATTTGGTCCCATAAAAAAATTGTATAGTTTGGCCCATTAGTTTTCATTTTATGGACATTTTTGTATGAAAATTTTTGTTTATGTGGACGATGTAATTGTCTTTGGCACAGACGTTTTTAAAACTTAGCCAGTCTAACTAGACTCATACTGTTCAAGTGTTTCTTGGCATGAACATAAAGAACAGTTTCAGACGACTAGCGTTTAATACTCGCGTATATGCTCGTTTTTGGAAAAACATGTAGGCGCACGTTTTAGCACAAGCGCATTTGTATGTACGTACACCGATTACGCTGAGGTTTATGAACCGATTTACGTGATTCTTCTTTAGTTTGATGCGGAATAGCTGCCATTTTTAGAGTTCCGTAACCAAATGGCAAAAAACGGAACGTCACGTCTGTCTGTCTGCCGTCTGTATGTCACAGCCACTTTTTTCGAAACTATAAGAAGTATTTGTTGAAACTTGGTAAGCAAATGTATTCTGTAAACCGCATTAAAATATTGACACAAAAACGGAAAAACAAATTATAAATTTTGGAGGTTCCCCAAAAAAATAAATACTTTTAATATAACTGAAGTAAAAAAAATATTTTCATCAAACCCATACATGTGGGGTATCTATGCATAGGTCTTCAAAAATGATATTGAGGTTTATAAAATCATTTTTTCTTAACTGAATAGTTTGCGCGAGAGACACTTCCAAAGGCGTAACTTCCGCCCCCCCCCCCCCTGTAACTTCTGAAATAAGAGAATAATAAAACTAAAAAGAAATACTTATAAGATGTACATTACCATGCAAACTTCTACCGAAAATTGGTTTGAACAAGATCTAGTAAGTAGTTTTTTTAATGCGTCATAAATCGTAATCCGCAATTTACCTTCCATTCTATCATGTAACAGGAGCAAAATAACAGAGCAGACGTTGAATCAAGGGTTTATTATACAATTACAATGTGTAAAACGGTCAAAAATTACAATTCAATCGAATCAGGTCGGATCCCAAAAAATCAGAGAGCTATATGTCAACATGAACATTGTTGTCAAATTTAAATAAAAACCAAAGCACAGAAAAATAAAGGCACATGGGCCAGTACTATAAATTATGAAGAAATTATCAAAAGAGGAATGTTACATCATTTATGAGCATGTTTACAATAATTAATTAATCGAGGAATATGTTTATTAAGTGTTCTATGATGTTTGTCTTGAGAGAGGGAAGAGCTGGCTAACAATCAACTCAAATACTTGGTACTACGGAAAAAACATTTCGCCTTTCACGGGCGAGTCCGACTCGAATTCTCTCAATGTCTTAATCATCAATATGACCTAGTCTATGAGCCTTCTTCTCAGTACACTCGATGGCTAATGAATAAGTCCTAGTCTAACAGCCCTCTGCCCAGCAGGCTCATTAGCTAATCAATCATAAATAAGACCTAGGCTATGAGCCCTCTGCTCAGAAGTCTCGTTGGCTATTCGATCATTAATAAGACCTAGTCTATAAGCCCTCAGCACACAGACTCGTTAGCTAGATGGTTATAAATACGGCCTAACCTATGCGCTTGCTGTTCAGACTTCCATGAATCTTAGCGAGTCTAGACTCGTACTGTGCAAGTTTTCTTAGAGTGAACGTAATTTTATGTAGTTCTTCTTACTTTATAAACGGTTTTTTTGATCATTCACTGTCTCACAAGAACGTGAAAAAGAGTTTCGAGACACATTTTTCGGAGGATATTTCTTTTTTCCGTTCTCGTTTGTTGGGACCTATAGTTTTGGCGGCACCTTTCGTAGTGCTACCCATAGCTGGACACTAAAAAGTAACAAATAAAAGAAACTTCGTTTAAAAAAACCGACT
Source organism: Pseudoips prasinana (assembly GCA_951640165.1). Classification (NCBI taxonomy): domain Eukaryota; kingdom Metazoa; phylum Arthropoda; class Insecta; order Lepidoptera; family Nolidae; genus Pseudoips; species Pseudoips prasinana. The sequence continues at coordinate 18,264,014 of OX621254.1, forward strand.
TCAAAAACTAAAAGTATAAAAAAAATATCTTAATAAAGATTCAATTTAATACATCTCATATGCAAACGTTATACCTTTAATATTAATGAAATACTATAATTTGTATGTGCTACTTATTGATAGGTTTGAAGTCGGTGCCAAGCCCTAAGCAAAATACAAGTTAATTTTACATACAGCTTTCATACTTTTTGATGAAATTCCTACCCTAAAGGTTATAAAGAACAATGTGAGTTAATATGAAACAGATGAAACTGTATCATAAAAATATATTTACTATTAATAACTGAATGAGTTACTATAGTTATAATAAATCTATATTATGCGTATATATGAGTATATTTGGCCCTGAAAAACAAACAGATAAATTATTAATTAGGAGACAACGCTTCAAAATTTTACTATATTGCGAGACGACCGTCGACGACGTCTGCCCGCATGGGTTGTTTGTGTAGAAAATCGAAGCTATCCCGCTGAAAGTAACGCGCGGCGAGTGTGGTACCTGCTATTACATTTGGCTTGGCACCGACTTCAAACCTATCAATAAGTAGCACATACAAATTATAGTATTTCAATAATATTAAAGGTATTACGTTTGCATATGAGATGTATTAAATTGAATCTTTATTAAGATATTTTTTTATACTTTTTAGTTTTTGAAGTCGGTTTTTTTAAACGAAGTTTTTTTGGAAGTACAGTGTCGCCACGATTTATTGGATATGTCTAATGACTTATACAACGACAGGGATGCAGAAGTTATATGAAAATTCTGAGGACTTCAGTGACATAGAAATTAAATGAATAATTATATATAACTGCTACTCTGTGTATTTTTACCTTATTAGAACTCCGTTTTAAATATGTTTCAAGTTTAGAAAACAGTAGAAGGAGAAATTTTAAAATAACTAAAAAAATGTTACCCAAACTTGGTTACAAATTCTCCACACAATAATCTAGACGTGATATATGGGCTGATTGGCAGACGCCTTTGTTCACGTCGTCGTCTTTTGGCTAAGTAATATAACAATAAATAATCTATTGTTATCGACTGTTCGATCGAACTTATACTGGCGTCTTCGCTGCGTTAAGTGGGTGACGCACGCGCACGGCGCGGACATGCGCGACAGGCACCCGCTTAACGCATCGAAGGCCCTTAAAGTTTCTGCACTTTGTGAACTACCGTAAAACGGGGCTATTTTGCACATATTTCGATAGTTTTTTGGGAATAACTTTATTTTACCAACCAATTAATTATATTTTTGTTCCACAGTGTGTCCTAACTATCAATCTCATACCAAATTCAAGGCTCTACTACAGGCCTCCCACAATTATATTTTCTTTTTCATGTCGCAAAGTAACCCCGAAGTGCGGTTTCTTTGACAAGGCATTAAAATGCAATCAACGTCAAAGATCTGAAGTATAACTTTATTTTAAATATTAATAATTTATGCATTTTAGGGGAAATTGAAATAAATTAATTTAATTTTCTCACATTATCCACGATCATAGCTGGGCACCGTTTATCAAATAGTTATTCATTAATCGTTAATCCGCTACAAAAAAGTTAGCTTCGTTAAACGTTAAAGCGTTACATTACGGAAGAATTAACGCAAGTTAACGTTAACCGATAATATGTATAAAATTGCATTTTATATCTTTGCATTAGTGAACTTATAAAACCTGTGAAGTATCGTTTGTTCCCGCGACCCCCGGTGCAGGTGTGAGATGGAACACCGGGGTGGTTTTTAGTCAGTAGGAGTCTGACAGACCCCTCCGCCTCCCCCAAGGCGGAGGACATCCATGCAGGATTTTCCACCCCGCAAAAAAAAAAAAAAAAAAAAAAAAAAAAAAAAAAAAAAAAAAAAAAAAAGGTTCTGGAAGTTAACAGGATAGGAACAAAACAAAATACTTGTATAATTCAAATGTGTAATTTAATCGTCGGGCATAAGGTGCATATTCCCTTTGATGAGCAAAAGTGTCCACAAACAACAGAAGGGAATATATGGAAAAGTTGAGCACCTAGTCATCTGAACCGATGCTGCCAGAAAGACTCGAAGCTTATACTTTACCAAAGCATGTGCGAGAAACTATCACAAATATTATTTCAAAATCAGTTGTGCAGATCTATAATTTTCTCTGATTAATTTTTTAGTTGATTAGTTCATATTTTCATAAGAAATAATTTAATTACTTTCTGAGAAAAAAATATATTATTTTGTGATTTTAATTTGCTGTAAACAGAAGATTCCTAATTTTGTTGATTTTTCCGAGTGGTTCTTTGATTTAAGATTAATGTTTCAAATATATAAATAAATTAACTAATAAAATTTTTGATGTGAAACATCTATAGCCGCACGTAAAACAGATTTCTGGCGTGGCGACGCATGCCGTGGCTACGCGTCGCCACACTATACGATAGTAGTGTGTACGGTGTGGCGACGCGTCGCCATGCGCATACGACTTTTTATTTTATCATTATGACATATTAAGTTCCTATCACAATATGTTCTTTTCTGCCTATTACTTTTACAAAATAATGTCGATGTTTCACATCTGCCAGGCGTCCTGTGACGGCTCACATTTTTTTCATTATTAGTACAATACCCACACATTAACACTATCAGGTTAATAAATACAATAAAAAAGTATTTAATAAAAAAATATAAATGCATTATGCGCCTCAGAAGCGAATGTCTGTCTAGGGTTAACGATGAACGGATTTCTGAATATTAACGGAAGTTAACGTGTCCGTTCTCATTTTTAAAAGTTAACTTAAAAGTTAATCCGTTAAACAAAATATTAACTTCGTTAATTAACGGATTAACGAGTTAATACCCAGCTATGTCCACGATCTTCCGCCACATCTAATAATTGCATTGTTAAGTAGCCCCATATACTGTCAAAGTTACCTTTACTGTTAAAGTAACCCCGTTTTATCGGTAGTTTCCAGTGTTGATATTACTGTAGGATATCAGCATCATCATCATATCAGCCGAAAGACGTCCACTGCTGGATAAAGGCCTCCCCCAAAGATCTCCACAAAATGGTCTTGCGCTATTCGCATCCAGCAGTTTCCAGCGACCCGCACAATATCATCGGTCCATCTTGTAGGGGGCCTGCCCACGCTGCGTCTACTGCTTCGTGGTCGCCACTCGAGAAACTTTCTGCTGCCCCGCCCACCGCCACTATAGTTTTGCAATTCTTGGGGCTATGTCGGTGACTTTGGTTCGCCTGCGGATTTCGACATTTCCGATTCGATCCCGCAGGGAAACTCCAAGCATAGCCCTCTCCATTGCTCTTTGGGTGACCTTGAGCCTTCTAATAAGACCCATAGTGAGCGACCACGTCTCTGTTCTGTAAGTCATCACTGGCAACACATACTGGACGAAGACTTTCGACTTGAGACACTGCGGTATGTAGGATATATTTTGGGAGATTTAATTCGTCTCGAGATTAATGACTAGAAACCGGATAGGTACCTAATTTTATTCATTGTGCATTCAAATGACTCTAATAATAAGTAGAATCCAAAACTGAGGACAGCTCAGTACAGATTTCACTAGTCGCATTCCGCCCACGCTTTCTTTGAAATTCATTTCTTCAAACTAAGTACGACAAAGGTATGGGTTACAAAATTTTCTTTGTCAAAGCTCATAATCTTCCGTTTATGAGTAAAATCAATCAAATTACAATGAAAAACGAACGCTTTTAATTTAAAAGCTCATTTATTTACTCGTAATAACATTACACTTAATTCTATAATATACAAAATGCATCTAATGAAACACTATCACAAAAGACATAGGACACAACACAAACATTATAAATCAGTCAGTAATTTCTATGGAAGTTAAATTGGAACAAAATATAATATTGATATAGTACGTAATGGTATTTAAATGTTAATAGCCAAATCTAACTGTTACCTGACTCCAACTATAATTACATCATTTTGGAAAAGAGCTGATACTCTTACACTGCTGGACCGATATTAACTAGCCATAGCTAAGACGACGAGCCTGTTGGCGTGTTTGGCAAATGCTTGCTTTTCACGCCGGAGCCCGTGGATTCGATTCCCACCCAGGACAGATATTTGTATGCATCAACATGTCTGTTTGTCCTCAGTATGGGTGTAGTTCTCTATATAAGTAGGTATATCAGTTATCTGGTTTCCACAGTACAAGCTCTGCTTAGTTTGGGATCAGATGGCTGTGTGTATATAATGTTCCAGGATATTATCACGACTGCATGGAAACTTTCAAATTCCAGTCGCTTAAATTGCTTTAAAGGCCCCGAACGAATAATTTTTAGCTTGATACCATTATGCACTATATCAAATTACAATTAACACGGAAAATGGGATTATAAAACTGGATAAAAAAATATTGTACATATTTATGGAAAAACGTTGTGGAGTAAATGTGTGATACTCTTCTTAATTCCTTCATTTATTTACATTTCAAGACTTTTCTGAGGCAAACTTCATAGACGAATACGTCATTAGCGTACAGCGTGTTATTATAACGCAACAGGGAATATGTATCGTTTAAATATAAACGGAACGTACTACCCACATGCATCAGCATCATTAGTGAAAGAAAAATATTTAAATAAAATTTCCAGTTAAGTTTATTTTTAAAGTGTTCCGATACCGTATTCTTTACCAGCAATTGGTATTGTGTTTTTTAATAACACAATATGCAAGGTGACTTCTAAAACACCAATAAACTCGTAGTAAAGTAGTTAACACCGTAAGCAACAACTTTTGTTCTACAACATTCGATAATTAGTTACATTTTATTTTCATACAAAAATAACCATTAATTTACTGTCCCGCTTGAATGTTTATAACTCTATGAGCACCGCAAAGACGTGAACACGCGTCGTCTGCGCTTCATCCTTTCATTTATGAATGAAACATAGACCTACAAATGTCACGAAAGTACAACAAAAACTTTGATAATCATTTTTTTCTCATGTATTGAGTTGTATCCGAACTCGTAGAACAAAATTTGTTGCTTAATGTGTTACCAATCTAGTCCTGCGAGATTGCTGGTGTTTTACAAATAACCCCGTGGATTCGTTTGAACCCTGTATAGCTGTAAATTTACTTTCCAACGTAAATTGATTATTAATCCATCATGTCCATTAGGCTTACAATATACTCCTTTAACACTGCATAGCAGTTATTTTGTAATAATGTTCAAAAACAAGCAGGCAGGTAACAAGATGTATGTATGTAGGCGGACAATTCCTACAGAATAGCCTGTGTGCGTCACGTGCAGTCTGGAACGATAGAGTTAATGGACTAGGTCTTAAGGAGTCAGCACACATATCAAATCCGAAAGTCATAGTCAACTCGCCGTCAAATAGGCGTCAACAAAACGTAAGCACGTAACAAAAGTGGATCTCCGCAACTCCGATATATCGACTCTGCAACGGCTAAGCGACGCCTCGGCTACGGCGAGGTGACGCCGCGCTTACGGTGAGCTTGTCCAGAGGCGAGTCGTTTACGTTACGATTCCGATAAGTGCGCTTTGAAGTAGGGAGTTTCATAGAAAGAATACTGAGCGATTCGAGTTTATACGGCTATGATCCGAGTTGATATATGTGCTATGACTTTTACCCCTAAGTTTATTATTTAATTCTTGACTATCTGAACAAAGCATTACCCATTATTTTTTTTTATACGTGTTACTCTCAGTTTCAGTCAGGCAATTTCTGCCAGTGTTCAATTATTACAGAATCAATTTTCATTTGAAAAGTATGTGCGAAATCCTATTTTGGAATTATTTTGAAGGAGTGCAGGGGTATGTTGAACCGAGGGTCAGGCTCAAAAGTGCTATAGTGATTTTTCTGTCAAGATAAATATCCGGAAGCAGCATGGAGGCTAGAAATACGTAGACCTGTGGGTTCTGCGTTTAATCTCTACCCGGTCGTGCAGGAATATGAGAGTGAAATAATAGACCACCAAACCTGTGCAGTTGTCTAGACCAGTTACCTGTGCAGTGGCCTAGACCAGTCAACTGCACAGGTGGTCTATTATTTCCCTATGTAAAATAAGTAATAAGTGCAGACTTCTAGCGAAATATTGAAATCTATATTTCGCTAGAAGTCTTGCACTTATATGATATTGAAATAGTAGTTTTGTGGATTACCTTATCAAAAACATGTGGGTAACTCTTATCGGACTATTAATAATTGGTGGCCTGAAGACTTGGTCCAAACTCTTCGTTCCGTGAGTACAGAGGCGTAATCACTAATTGTCATCCCAATACCACAAGTCAGGTAGCAAGGTTTATATAAAGTCTGAGTAATTGTTGACCTCGTCGAACTGTTGGGGCTGCGTGGTGGGCCGGGGAGCTCCGCCCGGCCGGTACTGCGGCTGCTGGGGAAGTTTATCGTGTATGTAAACAAATTATGTACTTATATTAGACACATAACAGTACCACGTACCTTACTTAATATACAGGACAACATAGGGAATTTATTCCTCTCAATAACCAAACCGCTAACGGCCTATGGCCTATGCACACCACGTTCTTTAAGCGCGCCGTTGACGCGCGTTTGTAGCCATACACACGCGCGTTAGCATCGCTTTTGTATCGATACAAACAACGACAAATTGCTCTGTAGGATAAAAAAGGTGGTGTGCACGGACTCTTATTTGATCCAATTTAAAAAAGAGGTGTAACTTAATGAATGTGTAAACATATTTTCATGAAACATCTGTATTAAACTTTGAAGTGAAAATTTCCTTATCACTCGGCTTCTGCAAGATTCTTGTTTGTTTCTTGCAGAAGCTGAATGATAAGAAAATTTGCACAATAATTGGTTTCCAAATACAAAGTGAAATAAATAGTAGGTGGGTTTTGGAATTCAATCATTTTACAATATTTCAACCGACACACAAAAAGGCAAGACAAGACAAATATTAAAAAATACAAGTATTAATTTGTATTATGAATGACTCCATAAAATAAACTTGCAATTTCTGCGCAAGATTTTCCAAGAAACTGAAAAACATTGTACCCTTTTTGTATCACCGGTAAAAGCCGATTTTAAACAAAATTTGGATGAATAGATGTCTATGTCGGGACAAAAAATCTGCATGTTTTCATTTGAATACGCGCCTGAAAGCTATATTGAATAGGACAAAAATACATGTTTCATAAAAAAAATTAACTGTTATTAAATGACAGCTCTTTTAAAGTCATTGTCAAGAGCAATTATAAAAACAAAAATATGCAGATGAATTGAGCATCTAAAAATAAGTTAAACCTCCTTTGATGTTATCATTATTGGAAAGTTTTAATGTTATTTAAGTGCTGGGTTTCGCGCTACATGATTGTATTGAATTAATTGTGGGCATTTTTTACCCTTATATATAGTTATATACACTTTTAGGGCTTCACATAATTAGTATCCATATCACATAAATAATAACATACTTACTTTATTTAAAAAATATAATATGTTTGAAATAAAATAACTCTTTAAAAACATAAAATCAACACCAAATTTTGAGATAACTAATTTGAACAAATTTTGTATGGGACTATTCCGAAAGCCTAGTTTGGAATCAGATGGCAGTGTATTTTGGTTGTCGCAATATATTTATAATTATCAACATTGATAAACAAACAATAAAGAAATCGCGTAGCAAACATAGTATAGAAAAACAAATCTCTTGAACTCGATTCATTAAAATAAGCCAAATACAGTAAATTTCAAACGAGGGACTTGTATTTAGACATGTCTTTCTAAGCAGGTATAACTAAAAGAAGTTAATCATTAAATATCACAAAGAAATAGAAAAATGGCGTCTCCTTTTGTATCTACATATGTTACGCCCTTTTTCTTACGATTTATATACTTAATGTTATTTATTCGATACTGAATGCGGAATGCTTTCGTAGTGGTCCCACAAAAATTCAAATCATTCATTGTTAAGGAAGGTTAATGTCAATTGAATGTTTAGTTAAAAAGCAATAAAGGTTCGTGGAAATTTTCCGGACTTGTTACTTCTTCTTTGCCTTTACTAATTTAACGGCAACATAAAAATCTGATTTATACGCGTTAGCTAAGAGTGGCGTTGGACGGTTTACGAACAAAATTAAAAAGTAAAATAAAAAGCTTAGGTATATTATTCATAATTTTTTACGTGTAATTGGAGAATGGATTCTAATTACGGGAAACCCTGTATTGAGTAGCGTGTATTATGCAATTAGTGTATCTTTCAAATTCATTTTGTTCTCTACAAGTTTGTAAATCAGAATATATAATCTGTGCTATTTTTACTTAAATTTCTAATGAATTATGACATTATGGATATCCAAAAATTACTGATAGAGAAAATACCTATGTGTCTTGCATAATACTTATCTAGAAATAAAGTGATTTATGATAAAATGATTGGGTTGCACTCGCCGACTCGTTCGCGAATAGCCGTGTCGTAATCCGCTAATGTTACGGAGTACCGTAAGAAGTATACCTGTATCAATTATACAACCGGAAGGGGATGACCTCGTAGAACATACTCTGACCAAATCGGAGACGTTCTCAAGAAAGGCCAGGTCATAAGAACCCTAAACCGGTGAGCATGGAAGAATGTAATGACAGTAAACGAGGCGAAGTAGGTGTGCAAGGATCGTGACAAATGGAAGTCCGTGGTCTCTGCCTACCCCTCTGGGAAACAGGCGTGAGTCTATGTATGTATATTGCCGTACAAGATAAGTTCAATATATATCAAGAAATAACACAAAAAAATCAAATTTCACTCGTCCTTGGCACAACGACGATTGTATATAAATAATAATAAGTGAATAATATAACTTGCCATCACTAAATTAACAAAATATTTTAACAATTTTAATCAAAATATTATAAGTTCAAACAAATATATGTGTAATAAAATATAGCATAAAATGTGTTTTACCACTGATTGGTTTTAGAATCTGTTTAATCGAGTAAGATGTTATCATCAATTATGGTGTTAACCTCTTACTCGAGTAAACAGATTCTAAATCCATTCATCATTAGATAGATCTATTCTGGTGATCTTCTTAATGTCATGTCTATTATATAATAGGAAGGCAAATGAGCAAGCGGGTTACTGAAACACATGGTCGTAGTCGACCATTCATCCGGGTGATTGAGATGAAATTTCCACATTTATTTGTTTAAATCACTTTATTCCTAAATACGATTCCATGATTGAAGTAGAATGGAAATCAATAGACAAGCAAAGCATGCGAAAAAGTCAATATGAATGATATGATGTTATGCTTCATTAGAAAAAGATACCACGGTGTATCTTCACAGACTTATAATTTACGGACACAAAGGATATCCATACCCGGAACAGCTATCTATGGGAACTGAGAACCAAAACACGTGATCGCGGAGGTAGTCACGAGAGGGCTACCTTACTACTACGCCATGTGAGAAAAACGCTATCTGTAATCCTTACTTATTCTATAAATGCGAAAGTAACTCAGTCTGTCGCGCTTTCAAGCCAAAACTACTGAACCGATTTAAATGAAATTGAGAACACAGATAGTCTAGAGCCCGGGAAAGGACATAGGCTCCTTTTTAATGCGAAAATAGGGTTGTAAGGGGTTGAAATTGGGGGATGATAAGTTGTATGGAAGAATCGTCATTTTTAGAGCTAGAAGCTTGAAACTTATTTTTTAGGCCGTTGAATCGATATAATAAAAATGACATTCAAAGTTTGTAAAAGTTTTACCCATAAGGGAGTAGAATAACAATTGCGAATGAGGGATGAAAGTTTGTATTGTGGAAATATGTAAGCTTTATGTGAATATTTTAAAGTTTGCGACAACAGACAAAATATTAGAGACATTCTGACGTACATTTACGGAGTAATTACAAAATGTGCGGACTGAGACGCGGGCACTGCTGGTATTTTTATTATATGTATAAGCTTTAACTGATCTAAGAATACAAAGCTTGAAATTTAAAAACAAATTAAAGTCGTAACTCATGGATCCAGACACCATATCATCCATATAAAAAAGTCGTAACTCATGTATCCAAACATCATATCATCCATATAAAAATTAGTATAGAGGGTGAAGCTTTACTTGTGCGTCGTTCACATGTGCGGACGGGGGCCGCGCGGCTGCTGCTGTTGCTAAAAGTAGATGGACGCTCAGACAATCGACCGAGATGAGCAGCACAAATTGAGCAGAACATCGATGAGTAAGACAATCAATTGAGCAAAACATTACTTCATTGACATTTCATGACCTCTGGCTTGGGAGCCAGGGTCACAAACCACTAAATCAACAGGCCAAAACACATATTCATAAAGTATCGATCGGTCGTAAACCGCAAGCAGGGACATGCCCCATAATTTTCGAAGCAGATATGCCCTATGATACGAATAATATTTTGCCCAATATTATGCTGTCTCTAAACAGACTTCCATAGTTTTACGTTAAAGCGTATACTTGCTAATATTTTATTAACAAAACTGCTCAATCTCGCTCAATTGTGCTAAGCATATAACTGAGCCATAAATTAGCTAAGCTGCAAAATGAAGTAAAGCGTTAGTAAGAAACGTGAAAATAATGGAAACGAGGCCGATCTCACACGAAGCGACTTAAGTGACACTATTAAGTTAGACATCAACTTTTCGAGATTTTTTTCTAGGATACTGCGGTTAAACTAAGAATGGAGACCAATAATATATATTTCCTAGATGGGATTCGAATCAGGGGCGTTTTCCAGCTGTGTAACACGAAGCATCACGGCATCTATCGTAGTTAATTAGCAATGGCCACCTAGGTAGTAGCTCACATTATGTTGTAAATGTCGGGTGCTTTATTCTATTGTCAATGTATTCTTCTTCATAATTATCATCAGCTTGATAACGTCCACTGCTGGGCATAGGCCTCCTCCAAAGGTTTCTATAACGTTGCTTTGGTTTTATGGAGCATCTCACTTTCAAACTGTACTGTTAGATTCTACGTAACCATTTGTTGATATGGATGGTGCTTGATTTAGACCATAAAGTTATTTAGAGTATCCTAGAAAAACATAGCTCATCGGAGAGTAAATTATAGTAACCATTATTAATTTTCCAAACAGCTGGCTATCGCAAATAATGTGGAAATATATGTTTACGAAACAAAAACAATGAATTTGTATTTGAGTCGAGTGTGTCGGCGCGCCCTCGGGTTGCCTCGTGTGAGATCGACTTTACTGTACAATATAGTAGATAAGATGCCACCTATATGATATTTTTAGTATTAATGCCTTATATACATTTTGTTAAATTGCATTAGTCTTGACTATGTATTTTTTTGGGGATACGTCGTATTTTAAATGTACCATTCTACTATAGGACGTAGAATGAGTGCTAGAGTCATAAATATACGGTTGGTACCATAAATATACGGTTGGTACCATAAATATACGGTTGATACCATAAATATACGGTTGGTACCATAAATATACGGTTGGTACCATAATATACGGTGGTTTGGCTGTGTGGTGCCGGCGGAATAGAATAGCACCACCCCATGTCGTCCCGTGGGTATCGTAAAAGGCGATTATGGGAGAGTGAAGAAGTACGGACCCCTTGTAACTCTCTCACTCGTATACTGTTTCAACTGTCCGAGTTTTTCTCCGGTCGTAACGGTCCCCGTTCCACTGGGTCCAGAAGGACAAGGATGAGTATGTGCACATGTGTCTCGCGCGTACACCTTTGCACGTTAATATATCCTGCGCAACTGACCGCTTCCGTAAAAAGGACTCCGATTTAGCTAAGACCTATGGCGATGGGGGGAAGTAGAGAAGCTTGACGTGATGCGCGTTGGGTTTTGCCTGACTCCTGCACGTAGGCGGCCTTGGGGGTGTAGTATATACATCGTGGTCGTTTCGGCTCTGCAGTGGGGTGACAGAGCTGATCCGGCAGCACCCGGGGTGACAAAGCAGCCCTATTCAGGGAGGCACTGCTTTCCTCGCTTAGCCGGGGAGGGGGCTAGAAAAGGTGCCCTAAACAAATGCTCACTCCATTCCATAAGGAGGGTAGCAACCGCGGCTGCCTCCGCATCTCAAATTCGCGGTCGACGCTACAGAAAAAATAATTTTAAAACATCAACATCAATGACGTTCGGCGCGTGGAATGTGCGTACACTTCTTGACCGTGAGGGAAATGCCTGTCCCGAGCGAAAGACTGCTATTGTAGCTCGAGAACTTCATCGCTATAATATTGATGTAGCTGCACTCAGCGAAACACATCTCCCCGATGAAGGAGAGTTGGTAGAACAAGGCGGCGGTTACACTTTCTTTTGGAAAGGACTAGCAGCCTCAGAGCAGCGAAGGTCAGGTGTAGGCTTTGCTGTACGGAATAACTTTGCCAAACAGCTACAGGAGTACCCTGTACACATCTCCGACCGCATTACCACATTGCGCCTTCACATGGATCACGACAACTACCTTAATATCGTCAGTGTCTATGCCCCTACGCTAGATAAATCTGACGAAATTAAGGACAACTTCTACGAAACGTTAACGCGGTGCCTAAAGTGTATCCGGCCGAGAGAACAGATCTTACTCCTGGGTGACTTCAACGCTAGAGTGGGACGAGATTACGAAGCATGGCCTAAAGTTCTGGGTAGACATGGTGCTGGTAATATGAACAGCAACGGCCAGCTATTGCTTAGTCTTTGTGCACAATTAGATCTTGCAATTACAAATACAATGTTCAGATTGCCTGCCAAGTATAAGACAACATGGATGCATCCGAGATCAAAGCACTGGCACCTTATTGATTATGCTATCGTCCGTCAAAAAGATTTGTTTCAAGTCCAAGTCACCCGTGTCATGCGTGGTGCTCACTGTTGGAGTGATCATCGGCTTGTTGTCACAAAGTTGCGTCTTCGTCTTCGACGGCATTGCAGATCGGAAAGACCAAAACAGAAACGTCTGAATCTTGAACGACTCCAAGATGCTAACACGAGGGCAAAATATGCCGAAACCTTGAGCAGTGCTGTGCTGCCCCTCGAACTAAACTCCGGTGAGGTTAATACTGTCTGGGAGTCCCTATCTTCTCATATTCTCGACACCGCTGCATTGACTTTGGGTTCGAAACTCCGAAAACATGAGGACTGGTTTGATGAGAATGATATAATACTAACAGATGCTATTGATAAGCACCGTCGGCTCTTGAGACAGCACAACGGATCATATGGAGGCGAAAGAGTTACAGACATTCGTGGTAGTGAGTTGGAACTGCGTAAAGTCGCACGAAAAGTGAAGGAGAAATGGTGGCAGGAGAGGGCTCGTCGAATGCAGTGGCTCGCTGATACTAACCAGCTCGGTGAGTTTTACGCTGAGGTGCGAAACCTACTCGGTACATCCTCTACGGCAAAAGTCCCACTGAGGCCGACTAGTGGCGAAGGGCTTCTTACAAGCAGGGAGGTAATACTTGAGCGATGGGTGGAGCACTTTAACACCCTACTTAACGTGGATCATCCTGTTAATTTAGATCACATTCGCTCCCTACCTCAACAACCGCTTGCCTACAAGCTTGATGAACCAGTCTCACTACACGAGGTTACTTTTGCTATCAAGCAACAGCAAAATAAACGCGCGGTTGGTGCCGACTCCATACCAGGAGAACTATTGAAATACGGCGGTGAGGATTTGTACACGGCGATGTGGAAACTTTTTGTCATTATATGGGAAAAAGAACAAGTCCCTAACACTTTTAAATTATCTCTCATTCAGGCCCTTTATAAGGGCAAAGGTGACCGAGCTGATTGCAATTCTTACCGCGGTATTTCGATACTCTCAGTTCCTGGAAAAGTCTTCGCTAGAGTTCTCCTAAACCGCCTCAGGGATTTATCTGAAAAGATTCTGCCAGAATCGCAGTTTGGCTTCCGACCTGACCGTGGTACGTGCGAGGCAATCTTCTCATTACGACAACTGCAAGAAAAAAGCAGAGAACAGGGCCGTCATATGTATCTTTGTTTTGTTGACGTTGAAAAGGCGTTCGACAGTGTACCGCGAGAAGCAATCTGGATAGTGTTGCGGAAACTTGGATGCACGCATAAGTTTGTGAGAATTCTGAGACTCCTGCATGACAATACGCAGAGCTGCGTCACTATAAATAATGACCAGTCAGAGTTTTTCCCCGTTACCTATGGGGTTAAACAAGGGTGTGTCCTCGCACCCACACTTTTCGCGTTGTACTTTGCACTCGTAGTTCAGGAAGTCTTAAAGACAACCGCTGAAGGAATCCGCATCCGTTTCCGCAATGATGGCAATCTTTTTAACTTAGCCAGACTGAAGGCTCGTACGAAAGTGTCTTATGCACTGATCACAGAGATCGTCTATGCAGATGATCTATGCTTTATTACCGACTCCCCAGATGGCTTGCAGCAACTTATGACAAAGTTGCACGAGTCTAGCCGTAGTTTTGGTCTAAAGATTAGTGTCAGAAAAACGGAAGTGATGTCTTTAGATATTCACGGTCAAGAAACACTGACCATTAAACTCGGCGAAGATATACTAAAGCAAATAAATACATTTCGTTATCTGGGCAGCACAATAACATCAAAGTGTGACCTTGATGCTGAAATCAACAGTCGGTTCGGGGCTGCAGCGGCGGTATTCGGCAAGCTGGATTGCAGGGTTTTTAGCTCACATGACCTGAAGTTGACTACCAAAATTGGAATATATAAGGCGGTGGTGTTGCCGAACTTACTGTACTCTTCTGAGTCTTGGACGGTCTACCGCCGCCATTTACGTACGCTGGGCCGTTTTCACCTGAGATGTCTGCGCAAAATACTCAACATCCGTTGGTCTGATTGCATTCGGAATACGGAAGTGCTGCGGAGAGCTAATATTATGGGGATTGAGGCTTACCTCATCAAGCGACAACTCCGTTGGTGTGGACATGTGCTGCGAATGTCAGATCAACGTACGGCAAAATGCATCTTTTTCTCTGAACTTGAGAAGGGCAAGCGCAAGCATGGCGGACAACTTCTCAGGTACAAAGATGTACTTAAACACCATATGAAAAAATGTAACATAAGGCCTTCAGATTGGCAGCAATCAGCCGCTTGACGACCAGTATGGAGGTCTTTGGTGAAAAACAAAGTCAAAAACTTTGAGGATAATCGCCGCTCGGAACTAGATGCTCGACGCGATGAACTGAAAGCACGCCCACCTTGTGCTATCACTTACAATTACGGCAATGGTGTGCTCACTTGCCCGCACTGTGCGCGGACTTTTACCAATAAGATTGGTTACGTTAGCCACACACGAGCACACCAACGTCAGATAGAACGGAGTTGAAGAGGTCGCCGTGGCCGAAATCGGTCGAGGAGATTATTATTATTATTATACGGTTGGTACCATAATATACGGTTGGTACCATAACTGTACTGTGTTTCTCTACAGGATGAGACGGGGGGGTGATATTCTTTGCCGTGAGCCACGCAGTAAGTAATCACTTAATAAATAAACAGTGAACTTGCAACTTAACAAAGTGTAAAGCAGGCATAGAATCATGACTTATTAGAATGATAGAACGGTTGACAACATTCTCATGATATTCATTCTTGATACATTTCGTATTTAAAAACACCATCCAAAGTTATACTTCCTTGTTTCTTTCCGATTTATATTCGTGGAAACCAGCCTTTTTTAGGCTAGCTACCAGATTTGAATAAGTAACTATCGTAATAAATATATTGAAAGAAGTAAAACACTGCCATCTGATCCTTAAACTAGAGCCTGTACTATGGGCACCAGACAACTGATAAACAAAACAAATACTTAAAAAACCATCTCAGACTGTGGTTCCTAGAAAAATCATTGTATTCCATCAGCGAATTATTTAATTACATATTATTTGTGTAAAATTTCGCATGCTGTTCATCGTAAAATAGATGAGACTAACCTAATACTAAGACCACCATTGTACATTTTTAAGTGAAATAAATAAATGAAATGAAATATAATTCAAAATACTGTTACGCACTCGTAGGTTCTGCACATTAAAACTCCGAGATATTTTCCACACACAATATTTAATCGAACAGAGTAACGTTCTTATCTACCGTCGTACAAAGAATGCCTCCTTAATAATTCTCCTACCCTATTTATACTTTTATCAGTGACAACCATTTGAAAGTATAATATCGATTATTAATATTTTAAGATGTAAAATTATTAAAGAATTATTACAGTAATTAATAAAATTATAGTCACTAATCAAATAAATAATCATAGTGTGTGATATTATTATAACATAGCAGCTACGTCATAACCGTTGCGCGGCTATTGAGTACTTCATAACAATACATACATATTAGATTACACCCAGACACTGAACAAATAATCGTGTGCATCACACAGATTTGACCGGGGATCGAACCCACGACATCTGCTTTACCAAGGTGGACTACCTATAACGATTGTAATAGATGTTGAACAGCTTGACTTAATTGATTGATGAACAGCTTTACGGAGATTATTCTCTCTTGATAAATATTTATTTTAAAAAAGGATTCCTACCGAATTTTCTAGCAGTTTCCTGTTGGTTCAATCGACAAATCATTGTATGATGAGCACAAACAATTATTTATTCCGTAATTTATATTACGGTAAATTTTTGTATATTACGTAAAGTATGTATATCAGTTGTCTGGTTGCCATAGTACAGGCTCTGCCTAGTTTGGGATTAGATAACAGTGCGTTATTTGTCCCAAGATATTTTTTTTATGTTTATCAGTATTACATATTATCAGTATTTCCTATTTTTTTTAACCTAATAAAATATCATGCATGAATCTTATCAACCGATTTGACCGTTTAAAGTGTATTTAGTATAAATGTATCGTTTATGCATCTATCGTTCTAGGTCTAAGAAGACTAATTTAAATGAGAGAAATAAATAATACAATAGCCACCACCATTTTACACACCATTTTAGGAAAGTAGCTTCGCATATAATTTGCAGAGTGCGCCAGGCTGTTTGCAATTGCCCGAATTGCAGATGGCTGGTTTTACATATTTCTCTTATTTAGCTCAGCAGTTTATGGAGTTTTACTTAGATTAGGTATGTATGTTTTACAAATATAGGGTGTAAAGGACGGCTTAGCATATATTAGGACGGGGGTTCAGTACATATTCCATTGACTACAAGTGCTACAATAAAATATATTTTTCCAATATTTATATTGAAATATTAGACCTATCAAATTGCCGATTTTTATACGGGCTAGGGAGAAGATTGATATATATCACTTTACTTATAATTCCAAAATTTTATTCTTTTTTTAATATAGCTATGACATATTTTTAATCTGTTTTCCAGCCAGATTTTTTCCGTATCGCTATCTCGTTGACCATTGAACATTGAAATTACACTCTATTTTTAGTACAAGTTCCATTGTGGCACCAACTTATCCCTGATGGCAAGCGATTTCAATATGTAAGGTCCGAAACCTCAAGTGAGCTCAGGATGCGCTTTTGATTTTTAATTCCATTGTTGATATTTTGATCTCAACTATAAATAAATTCCGAGCAGATTGCATATTATCACAATCCACGACGAAATCATGAGCAGCCTTAAACGTGAGTTCATTTTGATTTTATGTATGTATAGTAAAACATAATAAACTCAAAACTTTGAATTAATGTAATAAATGCATATGACTCAACTAAATGGAGGCGTACTCTCACAGGTTCGTTAGTGATCGGTGTCGATGAGGACTGGAGGCAGTTAGTCTATGGTTGGGTAACCTTCTGTGCATCTCCGTTGGTTCAGTATGGTAGACAGCTCTGAGATTTGGTGAATCCATACAAAATAAACTTATACTATACACTATACAGTAATGCCCATACGATTAATTAAGTAAGTAAAGAAATAGGGGCTTGCCGTTAGCCTACTTTCACACGGACGCTGAAATAATTCACTTGAAAAAAAATAAAGAGTTTAATTTTCGAATATAGTCCCCGTGTAGTTATTTTGTTGGTTATTGGTTGGAAAATGTACTGAACCCTCGGCACTATTCGGTATGCTGTTCCTGTCCCTAAACCTGTTATGTATGCTATTATTGGAAATGTGCGTCTTCTAATAATGATGATAGAGTTCAAAATAGCGTGCACTAATATGGCATTATTATTTACACGATTTTATGCACTATGAATATCAGGTTTATAATTATGTTAGTAGTATAAGTTGTACAAATTTATAAGACCATATATGTACCAATAATTAATCTAAACTAAGAGACGTATACATTACCAAACAATAAAAAAGTCTCTATTCATTTTGCGCTGTTGTTCATTATTATCAAATCACTGCTGGATAAGAGCATCCCCAAAAGAGGGGGAATATCATATTGATGCATGCTTGGCAGACATATTGACGATAGCAGTATAATATTCAATATACAAGAACACGCTGAAGCCCATTCTCTAGAATGTATTACCTCAGGACGTCAAAGTAACCCATGACTACCTGTTCTTCTTCATTTAATTTAATTTTGTGGACCAAATCTTTTAAATAAATAAAATACAAACAAATATATTGGTTATACTATTTCAGTAAATTTTGTATAACAATGAAAACTTGTTCAAAATTAAGCGAGCCACTTGTTATGACCATAAAGTTGCGTATTATATCCGATAGATATCGGTACATGCCATCTTTGTGGCTTAGATATGAAGTGGTAAATATCACCGTCTTTAGTGTAACGTCTGATAGTAATGAAGTAGTATTTCTAAACTCACTCGCGGGTAAAAATCAATTTCTTTTATTAGTTTAACTGAAGTATTGTATTACTGCCACTATACAATATTGATTGCGTCAACCAAGTCATTGAGAGTTTCGTATTAACCTCGGTAGAATTCGTTATGCGTTCCATATAATATGTACAGACTTGTCAAATTTCCTCAATTGAAAGTGAACCTTATGCTTTTGCGATAAAGTTGAAAATCTATAAAAGAAATTTGACAGTACTAATTCTGTACATATATGCGTGTGAAAAGTGCAACCGTCAAAGAATTACTACTTTCTTATTATATATAAAAACGAAGCTTGTAAATCCGTATCAACAAGTTTCTTAGTTTAGATTAATTTTGGTATACTCAATGTGAGTTTCCGTATGATTTGGGGCTATAAAGTGTGTGTGTGTGTGTGTGTGTGTTTGGCGTGTCCATGCGCCGCGTACCTGTTGCAGCAGGTGGCGCAGGCCGGGGTTGGAGGGCAGCAGCGGCCGCATGACGCGCGGCACGCCGCCCGCGCCGCGCAGCTGCTGCAGCTGCTGCTGCAACTGGTGCTTGCGCTGCTCCTGCGCACACCACACCAACCACTCCGTATAAATCGTGTAATTTCTAAATACATTCAGTCAAAAAGGTATCGGGAATGGATGATTTGTTTATGGTTCCAAATTAAAATTTTTGTTTTTTTAGTTGTTGTTAGATTGGCACAACTGTTTTCCATTTTGGCGCGGAGTTTGAGTTGCATCTGTTATTTATATTAAATACAGTGCTGGTTTTAGTAATATCATATATAGTGTGTATTGCGAATTTCATAATGGACAAAAATATCGAACAAAGAGTTTGTCTTAAATTTTGCATCGCTAATGGAATTTCGTGTTCGGAGTCACTGAAAATGTTACAGAAGGCTTACGGTGAATCGACTTTATCAAAAACTCGTGCTTATGAGTGGTTCAAAGCGTTCAAAAGCGGTCGAGATGTGATGAAAGATTTGCCTCGCTCTGGTAGGCCATCAACGTCTGCAACTGAAGTTAACATCGCAAAAGTGAAGGAAATAGTGACTGAAAATCCTCATCCAACTCTGAGAGAGATAGCCGCCGAACTTTCTGTATCTCACGAGTCGATTCGTACCATTTTAACTAATCATTTGGGTAGGAAACATGTTGCCGCTCGGCTAGTCCCAAAAGATCTGAATTTTCTCCAAAAACTCAATCGCATGAAAGTCGCTGAGGACATGGTAGAACGAGTCAATTCCGACCCAACATTCATGAAACGCATTGTTACTGGTGACGAGACGTGGGTTTACGAGTTTGACATGCAAACTAGTCAACAAGCTTCGGAGTGGCGCCTTCCAACTGAACCGAAACCGAAAAAAACACGCCAAAGTCAAGTCAAAGTCATGTTGACTGTTTTCTTTGACTATCTAGTAGGAGAGACGTGGAAGATCGTCCTTCACCGATCTGATAACCAGATGAGACGTATTTTTTATCAAATATTTTTTATAAACAAATATGCTTATAATTGCTTGCCTATCGAAAAGTGCTCATGGCTATTTTTAATTAAATTAACTTTTATCGATTTTTTTTCATCACCTTCAATACTTTTGATAACCAAATAAAATTTATTTCACTGATAGTTTTTAATACACAGAATATGCCTAGGTATGCTTGCCTACTCATTTCTGTGTATAACTACCTGGCAAGCAGGTGTAAACAGGTAAGTCAAAATAGGTGACTCCATCGATCTGCTAACTTATCAAAAGTTATCTCAAATTTTAGATTATTTTATTTCAAAATTAGTCATATAAACTTGCCTGCGATCGTACTTTAAGTACTGTTGCCAGGCTAAAAACTTTTAGAGTTTTAGCCACTTGATAGGTGCGACAGAGAAAGTAGAGCGTCCGAGGTCCGTATGCTAGAGCAGGACACAACATAGCAGCTGTTCGCTACCTGACTGTAGAACGTATCTGAGTGATACGTTCGAGAGATGCTCGTGTATAGTCGGAGTCGAAAATGATTTATTAGTGACAACACGTGCTAAATAACATTAATTTTCAAGAATTGTGATTTTAAAAATGAGTAAAAATTGTTTTTTTGTGTGGTGAAAAAAAAACAAATGATTGACTTTAATGAACATTCATTTAAAACATGCTATTTAAAATTGGCTTTCCGTAAAAAACATTGCTTTAAGTATGGAGATATTGAATTAAGCAAAGAATCGGTGGATTTTCTTGGTTATCATTACACGTGTTACAAAAAAGTTACAGAAATAAAATAAAAAATTGGACCGCTAGGAAAATTTCGGGTTACGGGATATTTTATGTTTTAATTGGTGGTTAATGTGATAGAAAAGGCATTTTTAATTTCGTAGATTTTTAGAACTTGAGATATAAAAGTTATAGCCAGTTTTATTTTAAGGTTACTTTTGGTAATCTGTGGGTCAACACCATGACCGTGGAAACGTTGCAGTTCGAAAATCACTCTTACCGCCTAAGTAATAAAGATACTGTAAATATCAAAGTGTGTCTACTGATGTGGCAAATTATTTATTTTCAGTTATTGCATAGCTGTAAGTATGTATAGCGTAAAATAATATAAAAATATAGATCAAAATTAGTTGTAATAAATTGGAGTTCAAAATTACTGACAAGTGTAAATAAATGCTGTCTCTGTCACTCACATGTGCACGAGCATGCGCAACTCGGATACGTTCTACGATCAGGTAGCGAGCAGCTCCTATGTTGTGTCCTGCTCTAGCACACGGACCTCGGACGCTCTACTTTCTCTGTTGCACCTATCAAGTGGCTAAAACTCTAAAAGTTGTTAGCCTGGCAACAGTACTTTAAGTACGATTTTTCGCAGGCAAGTTTAAATGACTAATTTTGAAATAAAATAATCTAAAATTTGAGATAACTTTTGATAAGTTAGCAGATCGATGGAGTCACCTATTTTGACTTACCTGTTTACACCTGCTTGCCAGGTACTTATACACTGAAATGAGTAGGCAAGCATACCTAGGCATATTCTGTGTATTAAAAACTATCAGTGAAATAAATTTTCATTTGGTTATCAAAAGTATGAAGGTGATGAAAAAAAATCGATAAAAGTTAATTTAATTAAAAATAGCCATGAGCACTTTTCGATAGGCAAGCAATTATAGGCATATTTTTTTATAAAAAATATTTGATAAAAAATACGTCTCATCTGGTTATCAGATCGGTGAAGGACGATCTTCCACGTCTCTTAGACTAATCGCGGTGTTGTGCACTCTGAATTCGAACGGTACTGAGTCGAACGGTAAATAAAGAATATTATTTGAGCGTTATGCGGCGTTTAAGAGAGCAAATTCGGCAAAAAAAGGCCAGATTTGTGGAAAGAAAGTTCTTAGATTTTGCACCACGATAATGCGCCTTCGCACAAGGCCATCATTGTGAACGAATTTTTGACCAAACACTCAACAAATACCATCCAGCAACCACCATATTCACCAGATATGGCTCCAGCTGACTTCTTTCTTTTTCGTAAACTCAAATTATCACTTCGTGGTACCCGTTTTCAATCGGTAGAAGACATAAAGGAGAATTCGCGGCGAGAACTGAAGTCAATTCCGAAAGCAGCATTTAAAAAATGTTTTAATGAATGGATTATTCGTTGGCGTAAGTGTATCGTTTCTGAAGGAGCATACATTGAAGGTGATAAAATAAATTTGGATGAATAACAAACATTTTGTATATTATTGATCTTTTCCCGGTACTTTCTTGACAGAGTAGTATATACCTAACAATATAAAAAAAACAAACTTGAGTATCCTTTTGACCGCCACAGTCGACTAGAGACAACTAACCAAAATGTGCCCAGCACGCCACGGTCACGACTATGTAGTCGTACCTTTGCATGCTGGGTTGCAGCTCGTCATTACACGGTAAAGAATCCAGGTTCGGTTCCCGCCACAGGGTAGAAAAAATATTTAGATTTACCTCTAACTGCTTGTAATGCTGTTCCTGCTGCTGAGCGGCATGCAGGTGTGACATGATGTCCATCTGGCTCTTAAACTGCGCTTCCTGCTGATGGGCCGCCTCCAGCGTTTGTTGCAGATGCTGTATCTTCTCCAAGTTCTGTTGCCGGGCGGCCTCCAACCCATCCAGTTGGGTGGCGGGGCGCGGGCCTTTACCCCCTTGCGGGACTTGCCCACCCATGTTGCCCCCAATCATCATTCCCTGGAGATGAAAATTTAAATATTAAGTCGGTAACAGACTGTTCCGTGTTTCTTTTCATGTTATAATACTACTAGCTGCGCCCCGCGGTTTTTGTTACTCGCAATTTATCGTAGCCTGTATAGTATATTTCCTTCAACTTCTTGTTGAAATTTATAACTCACACTTCGTCGATATTAACATCTTTGCACTTTCTCAATTAAAATTCAAAAAAATGTCTAAAGATTTGCTAGCTAATATTTCATTATTTCTTAATTTTATTTTGTTTTGTTATTTTGTTTGTTTTTCTGCCAATTGTATTAACTTTCCGTCACGCTCCACCTAATATTAATTATTTAACACGTGGACAATAGTGTGGATTATATGTTAAACAAATGTAATTATGAAAAACTGTAACTAATTGTAACGTGGAACTGTTTTTTGTCCCAAATAAAATAAATATATAAATAAACTATGATAGGTAGGTTCCTCAGCGACGAGAATCGCGTTAGCCCCTAAAAAAGTAATCGGTGATTCCGTGCAAGTGATCACACCCTCATTTAGAATGCCGTCTTTTTACTCCAGCGGCCCCCTGAGCTGTGGCCCGAACCACATAAGACTGCCGTCAGGTATTAGTCGCTTAAATTAAGCCACTCCTCGAGAGCCTTCTGCGCTAGCCAAATACCTACTTGTTGTCTTCAATTTTTTAATTTTAATATTATATTACTAAATATTAAAATAACAGCTTAGCAACTACGTACTTGTTATTTATTTAAATATAAAAAAAATGTGACAAAACAGATAGCACGGACGTACTAATTCAATTTTTTTGTTACTTTAATATTGTATTCGACTATGTTTATGTACCTACTGCATTGTGAGCTTGAGAAGTACAAGTGTAAGTTATTATTTTGAACTATTACAGTACATACTATGTAATATATAACACTGCGTGCCACCAAAATCTGTGTGATCTATGTGATTTAATGAGCTTATTTTATTTTGAACTATTGCAGTACATACTATGTGATATATAGCACTGTGTGCCACCAAAATCTGTATGATCTTTGTGACTGTATGATCTGTGATACATAACATTCTGAAACTATAATTTGTGTGCAGTGTTAATAAATTTCATTATTTCAACAAAAATCCAGCTCAAAGGCCGAGAACATACGGGAGTACATATCCTAATAATATAATCATTATATTGCTTTGTTTTTAATATCACTGTCCCATTTGACCATAACGTCGTAAGAACTAAGAATGATAAGTTGTCAAAATATTTAGATGTGTTACACGTGGTTACCGCCGTGTAGGATAAGAAATCAACTATAATTGTCGTTATGTCATCGCCCCGGTGAATTCCTCTGACCTATGCTCCCATCCTCCGGATGTTCTCGACTAGGCCATATTATTAGGTGGTTGGCTCAAGAACCAGATTCAAAAAGCAGTTCTTTTGGACACAGCTCGCGTTATCAGGAGGTTTCTCTCTCTAGAGCCGTAACCTCCGGTAGCATGGACTCTGTTCATGGTGCTGATAGCAATTTATATCTATATTTTTACAAAACTTTAATTAACTAATTAAAGCTATTTGTACAAATATTACAATGCACCATAACGTACATAATAGATTTTCCAAAAAAAAAATAAGATCATGAACTGAGAAAAATGAAATCATTCAAATTATGGTATAAAATAAATTAAATTTATTACTTATTAAATGTACTACTCAAAAATATATGTAATATTATTGCAGGGTTGATATAGGTAAGTGGTGACTGAAATGTATATGTATTTCTATAACCATGCACACAAGCAATAAAGAAATCTATGTATATGACTATGGTTTCCACATACCGGTGGGTGCTGCTGCATCTGGCCCTGCACCATGGGCTGGTTGCCCGCCGGCATTTGCCCCACACCCACGTTGCCCCCTGGCGCCAAGCCGCCCGACATACCACCGCCCATGCCCGTCGGCATGCCGCCGCCCATGCCGCCTGTAGACATGCCCGGAGTGGGCATCGCGCCCGTAACTAAGCGAGAATTAAATTTAAGACTATGACTTATAAGCACCTTAAAATAATAATAATAATATCCTGGGACATTATTCTCACATTGTCATCTGATCCCAAACTAAGCACAGCTTTTGTAAATACATACTTATATAGATAATTACAGCCAGACTCGGGACAAACAGACATGTTCATGCACACAAACATCTGTCCTGGGTGGGAATTGAACCCACGGCCTGCTGCGTGAGAGCCAAGCATTTGCCAACCTCGCCAACAGGCTGACTAGATTACTGCCCGATCGCATATTACCTATAGTCTCTAGTTCATTGATAGCGATAGGACCGCTTATCGTACCTATTTAAATAATGAACTAAGCTCCGAAATGGTGAGCAATAAGTTTATTAATCTTATTAAACCACTTGACCGTTATTAGAAGCTTATTATATTGAGATAGGCGTATCCGTTTTCCGTTGTATTTTACCTCTCTTTCTACCTAATTCATCCATCTCTTTCGCACATCCCCTCCTTTCACCAGGTAGGGGGCCCTGTTGAGCTCAGAGCTCAACGCGCCTTGGTTCAACATTGGCTTGAAGTTTTCCGTTGTGACAACACGTGCTCCTAAGTGCATAGTGACAGTGTACAGTGCCATTAAATTAAGTGTATATTCACATGTAAGTTGCACAAATATTTATTGCTTAACGAATTTTCGTTCGATATTTGTTTTAACTTTTTTTTTTTCTTTCTACCGCTTATTCAGTTTTGTTTTCTTCCTTAGAAAATAATGGATAACGATATTGTTAATTCTAATGAGATGCCTTTGGCCGGTACCTCCGGCCTTAAACGGCAAAACAATAATCGAAGTTTAACTAGTAGTAGTTCAAGTTCGTCGAGCACGTCTAGTTCTTCAGAATCTGCGCAAGATTACAAGAAAAAGAAAAGAAAGACGCGCCGTCGTCATAACAAGAAACATAAGAACGAACGTCGTCTTTTAGAAAAATTATCGAAGGAAGTAGGGGAATTAAGAAGGAACATTGGTTGCCACGATAACCGACGATACATTCGAAACGATAATGAATCGTATATTTCTGACGTCAGTTATGACTTGTACGATGATTATTGCGTAAATGCATCCAGGACCGATCAAAATTTACCTTCTCCTTCTAATTTAGATACCGGGTTAGTGACAGATCTTACTTATGAAATTGAAACCAAACTTAAAGATCCTGCAGTACCCTCTACTTCTTTGGAATATTTAGAAATGTTGAATGCTGTTCAACGATTTGACAGTAGTGCATGGTCCGATGTGCGTTACGCTGACACCCAGAAACTTTATAATTACAGTCCAGGATTTATAGAGTTAGAAACAAATGATGAGGTGAAAGCGTTTGACAGTGCACGCCATTTAATTAATTCTGATAAATCGTATGCAGCTTTTACTTATTGTATTTTAAATCAAAAAGAAATTTTTCGCAATAGTTTACGTAGTTTATTAGCATGGTCTAAGACATCAAATGCTTCACTTGCTAATCTTAATGAGAAAATCGAAGAATTATTTCTAAAGGGTGATTTTCATAAAGTTTCTTCTGATTTGTTACAAATGGCCTGCGGTCACAGAACCGAAGCCATAGAAATGAGAAGGCACGGTATCCTCAAATGCATTCGGGACCCTCTTTTAAAATGTGTATTAAACAAAATTCCTCCTTCTAACACTCATATTTTTAACGATAAAGCTTTATCTGCTGCCTTAGAAAAAGCTGGCGGAGTAAGAAAGGCTTTCTGGCCTTCCAAGCAGTCTTACAGTGGTAATGCTTCGCGAGCAAAACCCTCTGATACTGCAAGGCACCCCTCGCAGGGGCATGCCCATCATAATGTACCATCGCGTGGTACCTATACTTGCTGCGAGCCTGCTCCAAGCACTAATACGCATTACCATCGAAACCAACCCTCGCAGGATTATGGTCATTTGTCCCAATACCCTCCGAAAGGGCATGGAAATGAATATCGTAATTACAATTACATTTCGAACAATAGAGGTACTTCCTTTCGATCTCGAGGATCTAGTACGAAACGAGCGAATCAAAGAGGTCAAAAACGCCCCTTTTCGCCCACTAACAATGCGACCAATAAAAGATACAGACAATGACTCACAGTTCCAAGCGGGGCAATTGGCACAATATGTCAATCGTTGGAGGAGAATGGGAGCTCCAGCTTTCGTTCTAAAAATAATAACAGGTTATCGTATACCCTTCCGACAAAAACCTCCGTTAAGGACACCAGTTTTAAAAACCGATCGTCATCGCACGATAGAATCGACCACAATGTCGGCAATCATTTGTCAAATGAAGCAACAGGGTGTTTTGAAGGTAGCAGATCTCTCTCCAAGCTTTGTCTCCTCTCTATTCCTCGTACGGAAGAACGATTCGACATTTCGCCCGATTTTCAACTTGAAATCTCTGAACCACTTTGTGCTCACAGACCGGTTTCGATTAATCAATATGCACCGTATCCCGAATTTCCTTCAACCCCGAGACTGGATGTGCAAGGCAGACTTGTCTCAGGCTTATTTCAATGTTCCAATGCGCCAATCACACAGACGATTTCTCCGTCTTATTTACAACGACGAATTACTGGAAATGACGTGTCTTCCATTCGGTCTAAGCACAGCACCCAAGATTTTCGCGTGCCTTACGAATTGGATAGCCCAAACTCTTCGCGAAAAAGGTGTAAGAATAATCGTGTATCTGGACGATTTTCTTCTTGCTCATCAAGATCAGAGCGTGTTAACCGAACATGTGAATGTGCTTTTGAACATCCTGGAATATCTAGGATTTCGAATAAATTACGAC
Organism: Pseudoips prasinana; assembly: GCA_951640165.1. Classification (NCBI taxonomy): domain Eukaryota; kingdom Metazoa; phylum Arthropoda; class Insecta; order Lepidoptera; family Nolidae; genus Pseudoips; species Pseudoips prasinana. The sequence goes on from OX621254.1 coordinate 18,291,832, forward strand.
AAGTCTGTTCTCATCCCACAAAAACATATCACCTTCCTGGGCGTTGTTTGGGACCCGTGGAAAAACCAGAAGCATCTGCCATCAGAAAAAACTACTACTATAATCTAAAAAGTCTCTCAGATGTTACAATCAGGCAAGGCCACATTGAAAGAACTTCAGAGCCTCGTGGGACTATTAAGCTTCGCCAGCTTTGTTGTGCCAAGGGGCCGATTAAATCACCGGGCGACTCTCGGTCATTTGAATTCTCTGCCGAAACTGACAATTTCTGCCAAATACAGTCTACCTCCCAACGTTTTAATAGAAATGGAATGGTGGCTTCAGAATTGCCATCACCCAACTTTGATGCATGCACCACCTACAACAATTTTCCTGGCCACCGATGCCTCCGATACAGCATGGGGTGCACAAATCAACAACCAGACGATATCTGGAACTTGGAGCCGAGAGGAACGGGTTCTTCATTGCAACATGAAAGAGTTGTTGACCATCTTAAAAGTATTAGAGGTCCATGCCCTGAACATGAGACAAAGCTCAATTCTGATACAAACCGACAACCGGTCTGTGGTAGCGTATCTTCGCAACGAGGGGGGGACCAAATCGCAGGCACTTATGGATCTGACACACAGAATCTTATGCAAACTGGACCGAAACCAGATTCATTTAAAAATCCATCATATTCCCGGGAGATACAACAATCATGCGGACTGTCTATCCAGGCACCGTCAACTTCCCGAGTGGCATCTAGTCCCGAATGCCACGGCAATGATCTTTGCGAGGATGGGAACACTGGTGATAGATCTATTTGCGTCCAAAACTGCTCAAGTAGTAGCAAACTACGCGTCACTGGACCTGAACGATCAGGAGGCCATGTTTCACGACGCCTTCAGCATACAGTGGAATTTTCCGCTGGCTTGGGTCTTCCCGCCACCGTTCCTTATACCGCGAGTGTTAATGCACATGAATGTAGCTTCAGGAATTTATCTCATCGTAGTCCCTCGCTGGAAAAGAGTGTTCTGGAGAGCAGAACTCAAATCTCGAGCCATTGCAGCCCCATTTTCACCAACGAACCTGAAACGATCTCTAATCGACACAACCACGGGGCTGCCTCCTCCAAAAGTACAGGACATGGTTTTGGAGGTCTGGAAATGTGGGGGTGGTCTCAGGAAATCAAGTCATGGAACCCTGATCAGGTCTCCCTACTCAAGTCCTCCTGGCGACCTTCCACATGGAAGACATATAAAGTAGCCTGGAATCGCTGGATTTTATGGGCCAATCAACATAATATTAATCCAGTGCGCCCCGAAGGATCTGAATTAGCCCAATTTTTAGCTGATTTACATTTACATTCTAAATTTTCTTATAATACTATTCTACTTCACAAGTCTGTCATCTCTACGTTGAGTAACGTAGACTTATCGGGCAAATTAAGTCAAGACGTTTTGGTTAGGCATGTTTTAAAATCTATATCGTTAAAAAATCCTAAGTTTCCAAAACCACCAGTTTGGGACATCGACATGCTAACTAATTATTTGCGTAATATTCGGTTGACCATAATAATGTTTTTCAAACAGTTCGCCATACGGCAACGCTATTAATAATAGGTCTTTACCTATGAAATTGCCGTTTTGTATGAAAAAATTTAAACGAATTTTTTTCATGAATTTTTTTATTTGTATTAATCGAAGTAATCACCCATGCAATCAATGCATCTTTGCCATCGCAGTGGCAGTTTATTGATGCCCTTCTTAAAGAAATCAGCTGGACGGGAGGCAACAAATTCTTCAAAGGCATTTTGTACTGCCTCTCGGGTATTGAATTTTTTTCCCGCCAAGAAGTTATCCAAATTCTGGAAAAAGTAGTAGTCTGTAGGCGCAAGGTCTGGTGAGTAGGGCGGATGACGGAGAGCTTCCAACCCCAGTTCTTGCAACTTGGAGACCGTCTGCTGTGCAGTATGAGGTCGCGCGTTGTCGTGCAGGAGCAGCGGAGACGAGCGATTGACCAATGCTGGTTGGAGATGCGCCAGCTTCTCCATCATTGTGCTCAGTTCTTCACAGTACACATCTGCAGTAATGCTCACCCCGTTTGGTAAGAAGCTGTGATGAATCACACCGGCGCTAGACCACCAAACAGTGACCATCACTTTTCTAGGGGTAAGTTTTCGTTTAGGGCATTGTTTAGGTGCTGAACCAGGATCCAACCAACTTGCTGAGCGCTTGCGGTTATCAAACAGAATCCATTTTTCATCGCAGGTAACAATGCGGTTCAAAATTCCTTCATTTGTGTGTCTGTTGAGCAGTGCAAGGCACGTCTCGACGCGTACTTCGCGCTGGCGATCATTGAGTTCGTGGGGCACCCATTTGTCAAGCTTTTTTACCTTGCCAATTTGACGCAAATGGACCAATATTGTTTTGACGCTAACGTCGAAAGCTGCTGCTAATTCAGCCGTAGATTGTGTATCATCAGCTTCCACAACCGCCTTTAATTCGTCATTGTCGACCAAAGTCTTCGGACGACCGCGAGGTTCATTTTTCAGGTCGAAATTTCCAGAACGGAAGCGAGCAAACCAATAACAGGTGGTGCGTTGGTTTGTAGTGTTAGCTCCGTAAACGTCGTTGATGTTGCGTGCCGCTTGTGCCGCGTTGCTGCCACGACGGTACTCATATTCCATAATTACTCGAATTTTTAACGTATCCATGATGACGAAAAAGATTGAAATGCGATGAAAATGTAACACTAATCAATAAAGAAATGACTACTTTTGGAAAAAAGAATCCATGTTTTTAAAATAAAATTAATTTGAAATTAGAATTCTTAGCCAAACAAAAATTATTTTGATTTGAAATGGCCAGTACTGCAGAACGGCAATTTCATAGGTAAAGACCTAATATTATGTTCAGGTCGCAGAATTCACGACCTCACTTTGCTCAAAGTGGACAATGAGCACTGTACCATTGATGATCATTTCATTATTTTATGGCCTCATTTTGGTTCAAAAACAGATTGTAGTGCTTATAGACAGTCAGGATGGAAACTATTGTCAAATTCAGAAAATCAAAACCTGAACCCTGTTTATTGGATTCATAAAACCATAACAGTCCTTAATGAAAGGCGCAATAATTCTAGTTCAACAAATTTATTTATTAACCTACGAGGATCACCATCCCCTGCGTCCCGTACAGTCATTGCAGGGTGGATCAAATCACTCATGAAGGCTGCCGGTATCGTAGCAACGCCAGGAAGTGTGCGTTCCGCCGTTGCCTCTAAGAACTGGATTGACAATTTTCCTCTTGACGACATTCTTGCTAGAGGTAATTGGAAATCGGCGAAGACCTTCCAAAAATTCTATAAGCGTGAAGTTATGGTGACTACATCTAATAATTCATCGATTACAACTTTGTTTAACCCTGTGGACTGATTATAGTTGTTGTTGTGTTAAATCATTAAGTACATAGGCAATTAATATTGCAAATGATTATGTTACTCTCATCATCTTATGAATAAATGTATCTGAATACTTATTTTTCTCATATCTGCTGTTTTAGTTGTTTATTTGATTACATTCATCCTCCTTAGTCACATTGGCGTAATTTTCCTTTCACCAGGCGATAACAAACACGTCTCAATATAATAAGCTTCTAATAACGGTCAAGTGGTTTAATAGACGCGTTTTACCTGAAATAAAACGCATATTAAACTACTTACCTTATTAGAAGCTTACGCCCGGTTCCTATATTCCAAAAACGAATCGTTTCTACTACGAATAGTTAGAATTTCTACCAGCCGTAACGCAAAACCGTTCCTAAAAAATACTAGTCGTTATCCAAATAACCAATGTCTGGTTACTAACGGATGGGAGGACGTTAGTAAGCTTATTGTATGGAGATGCGTTCGAAAGTGTTCCTATAAATATTTTCTACTGTCACGGAACTGTCAAAATAACGAGGCGTTACTGCTTTGATTACTAGTCGAATTCGGTCGGTTTACCAGTCGTTTGTATTTTATTTTGGTAGTTAACATAGTGTTTGAGGAGATTTCCGTGATGTCTAGCTCTGAAACTGATAGAGAATTCATGGCTTTGTTTTCCGTTAGAAAGGGTTGATTATTTTTCTATCTTCTAAGATTTCATAACCACAAACCTTAGATTAAATACTCAATTTAAAAACTTATTTAGAAACCATGAAATACTCCTGGACAGACGTCAGACGACAGACGCATGCGCCATGCGCTTTCATGTTACGCGTTTTGTTCACACCATGCACTCGTAACATCAAATTTTCAATACTAATGATTTATAAATATTTTAAACCTAAAACGCAAATTAAATTATTACTGTAACTATAAGTACAGTAATTTGTACTATTACTCACATAATATTACAGAATAATAAATGATTTTAGTTGCATAATTGACGTAGACGTTTTGTTATAACTAATCGTGAAGAGGAGCGAGAGGTTCATCGCCGAACGAGTCGTAGGTGGTTTAAACTACGGATGTTCGTCGCAGGTAGGGCATTGTGGAACACTAGTTTTGCATCGGTATCGGTAGCTGAATTACGGATGGTAACGTTGGTCCAATGACGGATCGTAAAATAAAGGAACCGGGCATTAGTTTTTATTACTGCCTGGCATATATTTTCTCGATTTCGACGCAATGTTGAACCAAGACGCGTTGAGCTCTGAGCTCAACAGGGCCCCCTACCTGGTGAAAGTAGGGGATGTGCGAAAGAGATGGATGAATTAGGTAGAAAGAGAGGTAAAATACAACGCCTATCTCAATATAATAAGCTTCTAATAAGGTAAGTAGTTTAATATGCGTTTTATTTCAGGTAAAACGCGTCTATTTTATGTATTAATCTTATTAAAAAGACAAATTGATTTGCCGATTATATTTTATTACATTATTTGATTTTTAATATTATAATACTTTTAATCAATCAATCAAATCAAATTATTTATTTGCCAGAATATGGTACAAAAGATTTTACAACAATGGATTCCGCATATTCTGCCACTTATGGCGTGCAAATACATTACTCATATCTTTTTATTAAATAAATTGTTTACATCGCCAAATAATATAAATATGACAATAATCTACAATAGAATAATAATAATAAAAATATATATAATAATAAAAATACGTCCATTTGTAATATAAAAGTGTCAAGTACCCATTCCTACGTTAACAGTTCTATTTTATCGTCAAAGAAGTTTCTGATATTATAATAGCATTGGTAAATTAATTAGATTTTCCTGAGCGTTAATTTAAGACAGTTATTTGTTAACCAAATACAGAAATATTTTTAGTTTTTTTTAAGTTATAGGTCGACAAACGAGCAAGTTTTTAAGTTGAGTTAATTTTCTTTTTGTATGTACTTTTTGTGTTACTCTGTTCTTTGAGCCCTGATTTGGATAGCAAATATTATTATTCTATAGGGAATTTCTATGACTTCCCATATTAGTTTTGCTTTTCTTTTTAATTTCTATCTTTGGTTCGATGAGGGCACTGGCTATGCGCTAGTATTTACCTGCCATTGTTGCAGTGGGCATGTTGGGTACCATCCCCCCGGCCGAACTCACCGCAGGCATCTGCTGCTTACTGATTTGACTAATTTTCTGTTGTTGAATCACCTGGAATATACAAGTTTATCATACATATTTGCTGAACGAGCGAACACATACATATATTTATAATTACTGAACGAGCGGCTTTGTAAATCAGTATTTAAAGAAACCCGCCGTTTTTAATTATAAGATGACTTATGATAGCTATACAAAGTGGTTATGATAATACGACAATAAATTTAACTACGGATACCTCAAGACATTCTCAGACTACATACAAAAAATCATTTGAATATATCCAGTAGTTTAGTCACAGGAATTTTTTTTTCATTTTTAAAATTTGCTACACGATGTATGTATTAATAGGGAAGTACTGACAGGTTAACGACCCCCGCATCGGTAAGCACTCATGAAATAGAAAAATTGGTTTGTGCGAAAGAGATAAATCTAGTTTCGTTTGTTACTTCGCTTTCTTGTTGAAACATTGCAACAACAAATTTAGGTCACGGTCAGTGTGTCGCTACAATCCTGTGATGATTCACGCGTCATCGCTTTCTAAGCGCACGAGTGCCGCAGGACATACTTTGAGTTATTCGCCGCCGAGTACCTACCACCTTTGTGTACCGGCGCCGCCCGTCGCTCGTGTGTTTGTTTTGTACTCCTTATCTACGACGAATTAGTGCGATATTGGACGCTTATTTTAGTGACAGGACACGTAACGTTTTAATAGGTATCTAGTTTAATAGTTACTCGTAAGTGAATTGTGCGAAGTTAGACGTTTAGTTTTTATTGTTTTAGTGTTTTCTTTTGTTTTAATTATGCCTCGTCACAATTACACAGCTCCTGAGTACACGGACATGGTGTTAATTTATGGAGAGTGTTTAGGAAACGCCGCTATGGCTATACGGACGTACCGACAGAGGTTTGGGGACACTCGAGTTTGTCCAACCAACGGGCGCACTATTGTCCAAGCTGTCCAGAGGATACGAGAAAATAGATCCTTAATCCCGCATATTGAATTTTAAACGAATTTTAAATTATTTTGAACGCAATCCGACGTGTAGTTTGCGTAGGGCAGGTCGATATTTTCGTGTTAACCATGCAACTATACTAAAAATTTTAAAACGCGACAAACGGAAGCCGTATAAGTATAAGAAATTGCATGCGTTGTTGCCTCGAGACAAACCAGTCAGGGAAAACTTCTGTCGCTGGATAGAAACAAAACATTTAGAGGATCCGGATTTCCTGTACAATGTAATGTGGACTGATGAAAGTACATTTACAAGAAACGGGTTATGGAACAGACAGAATTTACGTTACTGGAGCCGCGTGAATCCGCGTCTAGGACGAGAGACTTCGCACCAGTACAGATTTGCTGTCAATGTTTGGGCTGGCATTCATAGAAATACCATAATAGGTCCGGTTTTTATTGATGGAAATTTAAATGGTGAAAAGTTTATAGAACTCCTCAACGGACCCGTTTCCGAGTACATGGATGAGCTTCCGCTTGATGTGTACAGGCAGATGTGGTACCAGCTAGACGGAGCACCAGCTCATTCAGTGGTGTCAGCAAGAGAGCGTTTGTCTCAAGTGTTCGGTCAGCAGTGGATTGGCCGTTATGGACCAACGCGGTGGCCAGCGAGGTCACCCGACCTCACACCATTAGATTTTTTCTTGTGGGGTCACATCAAAAATGAGGTCTACTCAACAGCTGTTGATACGGTTGATGATTTAAAAGATAGAATTATCTTATCTTTTAATAAATTAAAACATATGGCTGCAAACGGGGACCTCTTGTCAAACGTTAGGAATAATCTCCTACGGCGGTGCAGTTTGTGTATTCGAGTTAATGGTGGCCATATTGAAACACGAAAAATTTAGTGACTTTAATAGGTACCTACCTAGCTACGTGACTGAACAGTGATCCTGATAGTGATTAATAATTTGATTAATAAATAACATGCGGGTGAAAGGTGCCTAATTATTTCGTTAAAACATTTGTGATTCAGTGTTATTATTCTTACTGAGCATTAATAATAATGGCGCCAAAAGATCAAGTCGCTACAGGACCGCGCTGTTGCTACTGTATCACAGGTTAGTGAACCATTTATAAATGGTGTTCTATTTTCTTTCCACTTTTATGTCATTTACTTTGTTTGAAATTTTATTTTTTTTAATTTTGATGTTAGGGTTTTTTTGATAGCTTACAATTGTTCATATGAACTAGTATTGTCAATGTTTTCATTTATTGTCGTATTATCATAACCACTTGGTATATAAAAGAACAAATAATAGGGAAATAAATAGAAATAGCCTTATCGCCATCTTATAATTGCATTTATTTATAGATAGTTATGGAAAATAGAGTATATGGGTGAATTTTTCAACAATATGCTATTTTTACTTAATTTACTTATTTTTATTAGTGTATAAGGTATTTTGTTTGTAAAAAAAGTAGAGGGACGCACCGATTTGCTGAAAGTAGAGGTTTATGTATTTATTTTTATAGGTTCATATAGTCCTAGGCAAATTATATTTTTGCCACAAACCACAAATTACATATTGTTACAAAAAAAAATTCAGAACAATTTTCCATTTTTCAAATATCAATTTCATCGAAGACAAAAAAAAGTCATTTGGGAACTTCACCCATATATATGTCAGCGAATTCAAAAATCCTACAGTGGCAAAACAGTCAAACAACTATTGAACACAAGGGTCACGTCATAGAGAGACATCTTTGGATACGGCCGTTGGAGCGAGCGGGCATTCTATTTGGAGAGCTTGCACCGAGCGGACGTGTTCAATCTAAATTAGTGATTCTGTGAATGTGTTTCCACGTTTGTTAATATTTGTGTTGTGTCTCGTACCTTTCCAAGTTAGTCTAAGTAAGCCTGGTTATTGGGGATGAACCCGAGGTAAGCCTTCTTGTCGAGGGCGTACAGTAGGATCAGCACTTTGTGTCGCACACATTGATTGATACGTATGTTGTGTGTCTCACCTTCCTCAGTTGATGAACGAAGGTGGCCTGATTTTTGGGGATGAAACCGAGGTAGGCCTTCTTGTCGGTGGTGTACAGTAAAATCAACACTTTGCGTCGTACAAATTCATTAGTTCATATGTAAAATAAAATAAAAATAAATAAAATAAAAAAGGTTTTTATTTACGTAGACTTTAAAAAAAGCGCTTGTAAATAGTCAGAACATGTTTGTAGTAATATAGTTGTATACATTAGATATTATTTCTAGTAACATAGATATTTAGGTACATATTGTATGAAAACATTTATAAAATTTATTTTATTACAGAAATGATATTTAGCTAGCTCGTATCAAGTTATTGTCAAGAGATTATGTTTAATTATCTAGTTTAAGTCTAATATTTTTACTACATATTGTCAATGGTTCTGTCTATATTAAAGGTATTATTATTATGGCGGACCTTGTGTTAATAACGACGGTCGCGCTTTAATGCTACCACCGGATCCAATGCGCCCCAACTGAGAAGACCCAGCGAAACAAACTCAGTGGGTTCATCTACTACCGGTTTCAACACGACCCAGTTGAGACGGTCCGGCGAAACATACTCAAGCGGGCATGAACACGGGATTTGGTCCAATTAGAGTAATTATTTAGTAGGCAAACACAATATATGCTCGATCGGTTGTCTGAATGCTTATTATTTTAGATTATATTTAGGTATACAAAAGAAAAACTTCGAAACAATAACATTATTAATTTTGAGACAGAGTCAATAATTTTAAATTAAGTATATGATGTGTGTCTCACCTTCCGCAGTCGGTCAACGAAGGTGGCCTGATTGTTGGGGATGAAACCGAGGTAGGCCTTCTTGTCGGGGGTGTAGAGCAAGATGAGGACTTTGATGTCGCACTGCGGTGGCGTCGGCATCGGCGAGAAGTGCACGCAGCCCGCCTGGAACATAAAGTATATTAAGTACACTATTGAATTAGAGTAAAAATATACTAGTTGTCGTACCAATAGAATACTATTCCAAATGGCATGAGAATTGTAAATTTTATGTAAAATATAAATAGGCCACATAAATAGTTGACCTGTGCATTTCGTCGTAAATAGTTCACCTTTATCACTGCGCTATGTATGGCCTTTGCGTCTGTTACAGACGATTTACGGAGCATTGTCTGAGAGACATTTCTTATGGTGGCTAAACAAACCGATGCGAGAGCGACATAGCCTGCCGCAGGCCTGACAAGAGAAGTTTGGGGTGGTTGGTGCCGAGCCGCTACACGTAAAATATTAACCCTTAAACAGGACTAATCAAGACCACATCAGTTTCAATCTTATCCCTTTGAAACAAGGTCCAAGAACACTAACAAAAAAAATACCTAAGGACAGTCAAGAGTTAACTCTTTAAAGAATAGAGGGCTGTTGGCTACTAACTAGAACTGAGGGCCATATGGCCCAAAACAAACCACAACTAAGGGTGCCACTGATGTAAATAGACGGGTATAACTTGAGAGGTTGTCATCGCTGGCACGGGATCAATGATGACAAGGGGCCATAACGCTCCTTGCCGACGAGGATATCCTAGCTTAGCAGTAAGTTTCTCTAGCTATTTAAGTGGAGGAGCCGGAAATTTGAATAATAACAACAGAAAGAAACACGGCTATAGCATTTCTGTTTACGACAAGAGACAAAACATTAGAGATATTTTGATTAAACATTTACGGTACGAATTCATATTACACAAACAAATACACAGCTAGTAAATACATTCAGTCAAAAAAGTATCGGGAATGGATGATTTGTTTATGGTTCCAAATTCAAATTTTTGTTTTTTTTTTATTGTTATTAGATTGGCACTGTTTTCCATTTTGGCGCGGAGTTTGAGTTGCATCTGTTATTTATATTAAATACAGTGCTGGTTTTAGTAATATCATATATAGTGTGTATTGCGAATTTCATAATGGACAAAAATATCGAAAATATATAAGTTTGTCTTAAATTTTGCATCGCTAATGGAATTTCGTGTTCGGGGTCACTGAAAATGTTACAGAAGGTTTCCGTTGAATCGACTTTACCAAAAACTCGTCCTTATGAGTGTTTCAAAGCGTTCAAAATCGGTCGAGATGTGATGAAAGATTTGCCTCGCTCTGGTAGGCCATCAACGTCTGCAACTGAAGTTAACATCGCAAAAGTGAAGGAAATAGTGACTGAAAATCCTCATTCAACTCTGAGAGAGATAGCCGCCGAACTTTCTGTATCTCACGAGTCGATTCGTACCATTTTAACTAATCATTTGGGTATGAAACATGTTGCCGCTCGGCTAGTCCCAAAAGATCTGAATTTTCTCTAAAAACTCAATCGCATGAAAGTCGCTGATGACATGGTAGAACGAGTCAATACCGACCCAACATTCATGAAACGCATTGTTACTGGTGACGAGACGTGGGTTTACGAGTTTGACATGCAAACTAGTCAACAAGCTTCGGAGTGGCGCCTTCCAACTGAACCGAAACCGAAAAAACCACGCCAAAGTCGATCAAAACTCAAAGTCATGTTGACTGTTTTCTTTGACTATCGCGGTGTTGTGCACTCTGAATTCTTACCGGAAGGTCGAACGGTAAATAAAGAATATTATTTGAGCGTTATGCGGCGTTTAAGAGAGCAAATTCGACGAAAAAGGCCAGATTTATGGAAAGAAAATTCTTGGATTTTGCACCACGATAATGCGCCTTCGCACAAGGCCATCATTGTGAACGAATTTTGACCAAACACTCAACAAATACCATCCAGCAACCACCATATTCACCAGATATGGCTCCAGCTGACTTCTTTCTTTTTCCTAAACTCAAATTACCACTTCGTGGTACCCGTTTTCAATCGGTAGAAGACATAAAGGAGAATTCACGGCGAGAACTGAACTCAATTCCGAAAGCAGCGTTTAAAAAATGTTTTGATGAATGGATTATTCGTTGGCGTAAGTGTATCGTTTATGAAGGAGCATACTTTGAAGGTGATAAAATGAATTTGGATGAATAACAAACATTTTGTATATTATTTATCTTTTCCCGTTACTTTCTTGACAGAGTAGTAAATAAAATAAAATACAACGTCTGATAGTTTTTTTTTAATAAAATGAATACTTACAAATCCATTGACCATAACTTTGGTGAGCGCGTCGAGCGCCTCGCTTGGCTGCAAGTGGAAGAGTACAGACTTGCTGTCTTTCAGGTATTGTCCACCGATGTTACTAATAAGTTGTTTGGGCATCAGTTGCATGAGGAGTTTGCTCGGCCATGTATCCACTTTTAGTTCGGGCTCTATGTCTTTTGTACTTGCTGATACCTGACGATGGTAAAAAGATTTATTTATTTAAATAAAATACACTATATTGTACACAAAATAAAGGACTTTTTACATTGACTGGCACAATAAATTTAATGTACAATGCGGTTTTATCGCATTAATACGGGCAGGTTGGCGTGGTTGACAAATGTTTTTCGGAACTCAAAAAATGATTTTAGGGTTCGGTTTTTTGCCATTTAGCTACGGAACCCTAATAATTATTTTACAAGTTATTGTTGTACTGTCGTAACATTTGTAGGTGTTTCATACGACGATCGGCTCACGGGCGCTTACGCTACTAATAATAATAAAAGTCTTCACCAGATACAAATCTAGTTCATTTCACGGCTTGGTGTAGGCAAATTTGGAAACGTCGGTGCATATTGGCGACAGTAATCTGCAATGCGCGTAGAGTTATAAACATTCAAGCTGGAAATTAAATTATTAAAAGGAGACGGGGATTTCTGGGCCTCACTGTAATAAGTTGAGATATGGTTTAAAAAAAGCGCTATATTTTTCTATTTCAAACTGAAAAAAATTTACCCAATTTACAATCTGGAAAACGAGAAATCTCAAAATAAGTTTAAGTCACGAATTAAATTGGTTGTTGATTACTATAATCGATTAACGGTAATGAGTTCAAACAATGTAATATACAAACTCTTGCACCAGACACCAGATAAACGATTTAATCATAATAATTATTAAATACATTAACATAATTTCAACAAAAAAAAATAAAATATCAATAAAATAAATAGAAATCATAATATCGGTTATCATTCAAATCGATTTATTAGTTATTGGCAACTATATTTTTAATCTATGCTGATAGTGACTGGTGACAGATTTTGAATCCTAATCTATGACCGGTCACCCGTTTCTCGTATCGTTTAGTGCGTGTGTGATTTGAGTATATTGTTTTGTGTATATATCCCTCGACAACTTCATTCTCTCTACGGACTTCTGATATTGCTTAACGTGTACGACTTTCGCTAACATACTGGACACGGATAACTATTAAATAGCAATCGCCCTTAAAAATTTGCTGTTTAGTATAGGTATGTTAGTATAGGTTATGGTACATAACCTCTCTATTAAGTACTAAATCTTTTATAACTCTGCTCACAGATTGAAAAAGTCCATGGACTTTTTTGTGATTGGCTGATAATTTATAGACCCATTAATTGACACCACTTTTATCTTTCTTCATCCGGGCCCAATATTGTATGAAAACGTATCCAACTCCTTTTTGTACAATCATAAAATCTAAAAAATTACCAAAAGTTGTAGAACAAATATTGTTGATTATGGTGTTAGCTATCGACTCTTGCGAGGTTATTGGTGTTTTATAAGTAACACTATATATCTAGCCGTGCGAAGGAGGAAAGAGGCGTATCACTAGTTTGTAATAATGAAAACTTTGACTCGAACTATTCAATGGGATGTCCATAATTTAAAGCCATATACTAGTTAACACTTAATCGGAAAATAGTTACACCCTATTTTGAACTATATTGTAAAGTAATAAGAGCTAAAATCAATTAATGATTTAAAGGGTTAAGTATATTCCTATAAAAATGACTCACTAATGATAATATTACAGTGACACCAAAAACTTAGTAACCAAATAAACCAAACATAGCGAAGATAAGAATTTAAATGTATCTCAGTTCAAGGTAAAACGTACCTTCCATGTAAATAATAAAAAACAATATTGCCTGATAAGGTAAATTGAATGTAGTTTAAAGAGAGCAAAATTTATCCAGAACTATTTTAGGTCATTAGTGTTCAGTAACAAATATGATTTTTAAGAACACATATAATTTATTTCTCACCACAAAGGTCATTTTTTACTTTTCAGCGTCCAAACGGTAAAACGAGACCCTATTACTAAGACTCCACTGTCTGTCTGTTTTGTCCGATGGACACTCGCAACACCAGAGAGGCCGCAAGTGTGTTGCCGGCCTTAACAACTTTGATCATAAACTAAACCTAACTAAAAAGAGCATAAAATCACTTAAAGAATAATACTCTAAATTTCTCCATCTACCCTACAACAACACTCCAAAAAGTAACGTGTGAAGTAAGAAACAACTTTACACAAAGGAAATAAGGCATGAAATCACTTAACAATGAAGGTGCTTGGTAGTTTTCTGTGGTTCCCTGGAGATTTGTCTTTTTCAGGACAATCCAAAATGCAGTAACGTGTCAAGTTAGAAACAGCTGTACACCTAGGAAACAAGACATGAAATCACGTGACATTAAAGATGGTTGTTAGTTTTCTGTGGATCCCTGGAGCTTTGAATTTTTAAAGAAAGCCCAATCATGCAGTAACGTGTCAAGTTAAAAACAACTTTAGATCTAGGACATAAGATATCAAATCACCTGACAATGAAGATGTTTGGTAGTTTTCTGTGGATCCCCTGGAGCTTTGCCTTTTTCCATCCATTCTATGACACCACTCCAGATATATGAACGCTGTAGGGGTGCTCCAGAAGTTCCAGGAGTGACCATACTCGGCATACGTTGATGTACAGCCTACGGACAACAATAATATGATTATACAATATTAATAACTTACTTATTGTAGGGGCAGTGGCTGCCTTAGTGTCAGAGTTGTTCAAGCCGCCCACTAGTCCTCTGACATGGCTAAACGACTGTTGCCTAATGGCTACAACCGGAACCGACAGCTTACCGTGCCCTCCGGAGCACGGAGACGCTCAGATATTAAATCACTTTGGTCACCCATCTATGGACTGACCGTGAGCCTAGTTGCTTATATTCACCGATTACTTACGGACCGGTGCGTGAGATCATCTAGCTATGAGCGCCTTATTAAATATAACTTATGCTAAGTTTTGTTAGGGTATTTACCGTCCATTTAATTAAGTTTTCATTTCCATTTATTAAATAAACCTAAATTTAAAAATGGTTATATTCAGAACTAGCTGTGTCCCGCGGTTTTACCCGCGATAAACTTTATGAATTATCACAGCTCCTCCCCCGTAGGCGATAGCGTGATAATATGTACCCTATATGTTGACCCGACCTCTAAGTAATATTTATGCAAAATTTGAAGTAAATCCATGCAGAACTTTTTAAGTTTACCCCGGACATACATACAGACAAACAGACACACGGACAAAAATTCGAAAAAGTATATTTTTGGCTTCGATATAGAATGTTGATCATGCCCAAAGTATCCTTTAAAAAAAAAATTAATGTACAGTTATGACTTTCCTACGATTTTATTATATGTATAGATAATAATAACCAGCTAAAAGCGAGTCTTGCACATGAACGGTTCCGTACCATCGTACAAGATTTTATGGCGGCTGTTCTAGTCGAACAAAAGACATCGAAAATAAATTACGGTTTATGCAGATAGATATCAGGATATTGGTGCTTCGCCATCCAGACCAGACATATTCCTTTACTCACGAAGACTAACTAAAAAGCGTTGTGCTCATGGAGCTTACCGTACCGTGGGAAACCAACGTTCATACAGATCAACGTTCAAGACAACCAAGTATTACGACTTATCAAATGAATTAACAAGAAACGGCTTTGTGGTTCATTTATATGCCGTGGAAGTGGGTGCGAGGATACCCCTCGCACCCACTCTCAAGAAATCTCTTAACAACCTATTAAAAGACTTAGGATTATCAAGAACTTCCGTAAGTTCTATCTTAGAACGAGTATCCAAAGCGGCATTGTTAGGATCTTACCAAATTTGACTAGGAAGAAGGGGGTCATTGAGAAACAGGGAAGGTTAGCGTTGATGCATCACAGGGGGGCCCCCTGTGATGCATCAACGCTAACCTTTAAACCTACATCTGAGTCCCAAGTCTCAGACTCTTTCGCGTGTTCTCTACCAAACGATGAACACGGTTTCCGCACGGTGAAGTATGGAATGCTAAGAATTATGATTTCTGGCGACCACGAACCGGAAGACGTAGCGTGGACAGGTCCCCCTTAAGATGGACCGAGGATCTTACAGTGTCACGGGAAATGACTGGGTGCGGGTAACACGAGGCAGAGTCCTATGTTCGCCCACACCCTACTAGGTTTCTATACCCACTCCAAACGCTTTAAAATAGGTAACGTTAACCTTCACGATTTTTTATTAAATATTTTTTATTTAAAACAAGTTTACACGAAATGTTTTTTTATTTTATATGTATTAAAGACCTTAAAATAACCTATCTTTCTTTCATTCACTATATCAGAAAATTCTTATAGGTTTTTAGGTGTTTGATGAAATATAAATAGATTCAGTTGATGCGTCTACTCCAATTGTTGGTACAGGCGCCAGCACATCAAACTACCCCAATTTGTCAAATTTCCCCAATTGAAAGTGAACCTTATGCTTATGTGATAAAGTTGAAAATCTATAAAAGAAATGTGACAGATTGGAGTAGCTGGATGTGCTGGTGTCTGTACAAACAGATTATTACATCGTGACTTATATTTGATTATTTATAATACCAGCCCAAGCTCTACTTGAGCTTGTATTAGACGAAGGTTACAAATTGTGATTACTCTTTTTGTAAATATATACGTATTGAAGGGCCTGTTGGCGTGGTTCGCAATCGCTTGCTTTTCACGCCGCAGATCGTGGGTTCGATTCCCAGTCAGGATAGATATTTGTGTGCATGAATGGTGTAATTCCCTAAATAAGTATGTATTTACAAACGAAAAAGGAAGCATATGTAGTATATCAGTTATCTGGTTTCCATAGTAAAACCTCTGCTTAGTTTGGGATCAGGTGGCCGTATGTGAATAATGTCCCATGATATCTCGCCAAAGCTGTTTTACGTGAACTATACTTACTGCTACTTTTGGTAAATCACTGGTTATAGAACCACTATTAGAAGCGGCCAAGTTTTGTTCGAGTACATGAATCTTTTCTTCGAGGTTGTGTACAAGTTCTTTGTACTCATTCTTTTCCTTGTCGATTACTTCTAACTTCTTCACTACTTCTTCATACTGTCGGTTCATAAGCGAGAAGAACTTTTCGATGTCCTTATTCGATTTTTGAATGGCGTAGTTTTGAGTTTTCAATTCCGCAGTATCGGTTACTATTTTGGTTAACAAACTCGATTCCTTCCATTTCTCTAAGAAAGCGTCGAGCATCTCTTGTTTCAATTCGGAAATAGCCTCAGGAGGTGGATCCACGCGAGGCCGTTTAGGTTCCGCCATATTTTAAACCAGCTTAAAGAACTGAAAGAACACTACACCCAATGTTTTTAACTCACACTCAAAAGTATTTTTCGCCATCAAGAGAGGGATGTGAGTTTGTCACTTGTAGTATCGCAGTCGCTTCTTTTTAACCGCCTTTAAAAAGGAGGGGGTTTTCAAGTCGATAACATACGTATTTTCGTTTATATACACGATTTCTAGTATGGTCTCACTAGTTGTGCCCCGCAGTTTTACCCGCGTTAAACTTTATGAATTATAGCCTATGTCTTATGCAGATATATAAGCTATATTAATACAAAGTTTCATCAAAATCCGTTCGGTAGTCTTCGCGTGAAAGAGTAAAGAATATCCATACTCTCAAACTTTCGCATTTATAATATTACTAGCGGTGTCCCGCGGTTTTACCCAAATTAATCGTTATTAATTATAGCCTATGTGTTAATCCAGGGTGTCTGTGTTAATCCAGGGTGTCAGCTAACTCCATACCAAGTTTTATTAATATCGCCCCAGCCGTTTAGACGTGAAGAAGTAATAAACATACAAACTCACAAACTTTCGCCTTTATAATATTAATGTGATGATTAGGATATAAATTACGTGCCAATTGTTAAGCCTGTCAGATATAGGTAGGTACACAATGCGTACATAAGGTAGGTACATAATTTAAGCATTCCAAAAATGTAATTAGCCGCTGTTACGTCAAACTTGGAATAAATTTGGCGTAAAAATGTCTCAACTGACAGGAGTCATTACGGCATTTTTACACCTTATTTTGAACCTGACCCGCAGCGCGGCAGCAGCCATCGAGTACCAGAAACACATTTATTTACACAAACAATCCACTATAATCTTCTTTTTAATAGCTTGGCAAACGAGCAAGTGGGTCACCTGACAGTAAGTGATCACCGCAGCCCATGGACAATTCGCAATACCAGAGGAGCCGCAAGTGTGTTGCCGGCCATTAAGAAAGGAATAGGCTCTCTTTCTGAGTTCGGGTTAAGATAGTCTGTAAAGCTGCCCTACAGGGCAATTCCTATCCTCATCAAACGTAACCCTATTCCAAACCTAGGTTTGTGATTACGTTGGGGACAAATAGTCAAATAATATTTTGTTTCGCATATTCCTAACACGCCGGCCGAGTCAGTTATTTCGGGTCAGGTTCGGCTATAAAATCATGTTTACTTTTTAACTCTGGAGGTCAAAGGGCTAATCGATTGCTACTGATTAGAACAACATAAATACGAGACCATGTCGAAGAATTTTCCAGGAATTATCAAAATGCGGTGAAAAAACCACGGAGATTAACAAGGTCACAAACAAAAAACATAATAAAAACATTTAAAAAAATCCGAGATCTACATTTCTTCTAGAAATCTGGGTCTGTCAGCCGAATGAAGTCCATTGCTGGACAAAGGCGATTTCCACAATGGAGTTGTGCCCATCATTTGGTGAGATATGCCATAGACGGGTTGGCGATCGCAGTATGATAGTCATAGCACACAGAGAGACGCTGCTACCCATTCCGTGGTATATAATTATTCCATCGGGAGGACCACGTTGGTATAGCGGTATCGTGTTCAACTGCAGATAATGAAGTCCTGGGTTCAAATACCAGGTCGAGCCAAAGAGTGATTTTGGATATTTTTCGTAAAAAAATTTACAGCATCAACCGAAGAATGGGAGGTGGCGGTATTACACCCCCGTGCTTCGGAGAGCACGTAAAGCCGACGGTCCTGTACCTGACCTCTTTCAGGTCGTGTCGCTAGTCCTCCCATCGGATCATGAGAATGATGGAATAGAAAGTGCCCCTGTGTTTGCGCACACTCTTGGCTAGTCTCCGTTGAGACTGACCACCGCGCGCCGTGGCCGAATATCAGCCGGGAGGACATTATTATTATTGCCTCGGGAAGACTTCTCCACCCCCCACGGAATTAGATGGGGCGGCGTTATTCTATACCGTCAGTCATACAACAAGACAGCTGATAGCAACAAATATATGTGGAATCGTTTCCAAAGCACTCCTCGTCGATTAAAAAGAAATTGACCAATATCGGTTTCCAAACAATGGAAAAATCCCATAACATACATACAAAAAAAACATACTGTCGACTTGATTAATAACCTCCTCCTTTTTGAAATCGATTAAAAGAGAGATGTAACTCTTAAACGTCTGAACGGATCTTCATGAAACATAGTTAAGAACGGAATTATACAAATACAAAAACAATATATTACGATCAGTCTATCTGTTTGGGATCTAGAATACCATATACACACGACACGTACTCACAGATATACTCTTAAAACTTATAAAATCATAGTTTTAAAACATATAAAACGCCACTTTATTAATAAGAAAGATTATAAGTAAATAAGGTAGTGGTTTTTAGCTACGTTTTTATCACGAATTTCATAACATTCACATATGCCGACACTAACACAATCACTTATCAGGCGCGAACTATTTTAAGCACTTATAAAATGATTATTAACACTTATTTATAATATTAACACAGATCGAATGTTTGAGGAAAAATACACGGCTTGTGGGAAGGTATGTGTTGTGGTCATGTCAAAACATGAATAGCGCTGTGAGTCATATGTTGTGAAGAGATCCACAGATAATATATAGAGTTAGGCTAGGTACAGGATATAGTAGCCTTAATTATGAGTGGTCGGGGTATTTTGAGCCGACTGCACACTATACAGTAATCCGCTTGTCGAATCAGGTTTAATTGAATGCACAGCTAATATATGAAGTTAGGCTGGGTACAGGATATAGTAGCCTTAAATATATGTGGCCGAGGTATCGTTAAGCGGGATGCACACTATACAATAATCCGGTTGTTAAGCCGAGTTCACACTACACAATAATCCGGTTGCCGAATCAGGTTTTATTATATGCACAGCTAATATATGGAGTTAGGCTGAGTGTACGATATAGTAGCCCTAAGTATAAGCGTATCATTAAGCCGTAATACACCGGTTGACGGATCAGGTTTTATTAAATCGACCGTATATTTTTTCTTCGTTTTAATGCGGTACGATTTCGATCATTCGTGTTTTCGAAAGGGAATGCGTTCGGAATGGTCTCTTTAAACTTATTAACCGACTTCAAAGGGAAGTTATAAGTTTTACTTTTTTATTTATGTTTCTACTTTGTTCGTGAACCGACTTAGATAATTCTTTTTTTATATAGGGAATGCTTCCGGAATTAACATAACAACAGTACTAACAACCTATATGGGAACACCCATATAAGTTTTTCAAATTAGTATTTGTTAAATCATTTTTTTTAATAAATACTTTGGAATACTTCTTAAATCATGGTTTTTACAATTAACTAGGATATTAGTTATTACTTTTAGCATTTTAAACATGCTAAACTGAAAATAAGTTTCAGACATCAGTGCGTTTTTTTTTAACGGGAGTAATCCCTCTAACCCACCACTACAACTCCTGTAAGCCAAGATCAACAGTGGCACACAATGGAATGACACTGAGCGGTGAGGCTCAGGCATGCCCCGGGGAATCGCCTTAACTGTCTTGGATCCCGCAACGAATTTAATCAGAATGAAACAAGGAGTAAGAAAATCAATAGTTCCACTTCCCTCCAGAGCAGAGCGGGAGACAGAATGAGGCTGTAGCCTCATAGAACGAGAGAATTGCAACTAGAGAAGCCAGCTGCAAAAGCACCGAGGATCAATTTAAGGGTCCCAAGTGAGCTGTTATATTTGATTCCAATAGTAGGTATGGCAAAAGCGCTTAAACGCACGTTGCATCAGTGCGTTAAGAAAATATCGTATGCATTCTATAAATTCGAGCCTGACCACGGTGACACTGAGCGGTGAGGCTCCGGCATGTCCCGGGGAATCGCTTTAACTGTCTTGGATCCCGCAATCCTCATAAAACGAGCTATAGCCTCATAAAACGAGAGAATTGCAACTAGAGAAGCCAGCTGCAAAAGCACCGACAATAAATTTTTTGATTCCCACCTGTACTTAAATTTATACAATTCAAGGAAGAGATCACATTTTAGTGATAAGACCGCCAATCGTATACTTTTTAATTGCATGCTCCTGTACTGTATGATTGATATTCGTGTACAATAAAGAGTTAATCTATCTAATCTATCTATTCAATTTTCCAGACATCTTTAAAATGAATTGTATAAATTTAAGGTCGGATGGGAATCGAACCCACGACCACGGGGTATCCGGTCCCATGTGCGTTAACCGCTCCGCCACCACACCGTGGTACTGACACTTCGAATTTATACAATCCCTTCGATATTTTAAATCAATCTTTATACAATTCATTTTAAAAGACGTCTGAAACTTCTTTGAGTCTACCATAGATTTAAATATAGTATTTTGTCGACAAGTAAGTTTTCTACATACGTCAATGATTGCCTCGCTGGTTAAGCAGTAAGTAGCATGTTTAACTGAACAAAATTCTTAGTTCTAATCCTATTCCTACAAATCTTACAAAGCTAACTGTAAAGTTAGCTTTGTAAGATTTCATTGCGATAGTAGTTGTATCACATAAAACTACGAACTAAGTAACATATCTTAAGGATGTTTTCTGTAACTGCCGTTCTATGTTAATAGACGAAGACCGGGGACCACTCGTCAATTTGAGGATCGGAGAGGCAATTTCATCTATACTAATGCATTGCAAAATGTCGTAGCCGGCGCGTACGATCTGTCGGATTGTGTAAATTGTCACCATTCCCACAGTTTACTGTTAGCCTAGTAAGATTCCATTGCGATACTACTTGTATCACATAAAACTACGAACTAAGTAAGATCTCCTAAGGATGTATTTCTGTAACTGCCGTTCTATGTTAATAGACGAAGACCACTCGTCAGTTTGAGGATCGGAGAGGGCATTGCAAAATGTCGGGGCCGACGTGTACGATTTGTCGACTTGTTTAAATTGTCACTGAGTTTATAATGACCTTGACTTGCTCTAGGTAAGCCATGGCCTCATCGTCCGGATCGTCTAGGACGTGTCTACGATGCAGGGGTCACACGGAGAGGTCGAGTACACCTCGGATGAAAGAATAAAAGCGTTAAGACGCTTGCTTCATCCAATGCTTGATTGTAGGCAATTTAAAATCACCGTGAGCGTTTTTATTTACGAACATAGCACGGGATGCCCATAGCGCGTAGCGTGAACCTATTTTGAAGCGTTTGGAGTGGGTATAGAAGCCTAGTAGCGGCGTGGGAGAATATTGGACTCGGTTTTGCGCTACCCGCGCCCAGCCCCTTCCCTGTAAGATTGTCGGTCCATGTTTTTTTTTTATAAAATAAGACGGCAAACGAGCAACTGGGAAACCTGATGGTAAGTGATAACCGCCGCCCATGGACACTCGCAGCACCCGAGGAGCCGCAAGTGTGTTGCCGGCCTTTAAGAAAGGAATAGGCTCGCTCCTCGTCTTCCAGTTCGTGAAAGCCACTTAATATATTTTTTCTCCCAGCGGATGTTGGGTCTACGAGCGATGTGCACATAATGAAATTACACTGAGCGGTGAGGCTCCGGCATGTCCCGGAGAATCGCTTTAACTGTCTTGGATCCCGCAATCTTCATAAGACGAGCTATAGCCTCATAAAACTAGAGAAGCCAGCTGCAAAAGCACCGAGAATCAATTTAAGGGTCTTAAGTGAGCTGTTATATTTGATTCCAATAATAGCTATATGTGCCTCGTTGGTCTAGCGGTAGCGTTCATCCGCAGAGAACGAGGACCTGGGTTCAAATCCCGGGTCGGGCTTAAAGTGATTTTGGAACTTTCCTGTAAAAAGAAAAGTTTCTCTTACCCTGTCGGTCCTGTACTTGACCTCTTACCAGTCGATAAAATAGAAAGTTCTCATGTGTTTGCGGACATACTTGTGCACAATAACACGTCCCGCGCAGATGGCTAATCTTTATTGAGACTAGCCGCCATAGAAGAAATTCGGCTAGGAGGATTATTATTTAAAGGTTCATACCTGTGCAGCATGAGGAGGAGCCGGTGGCGGATACGACGGCTGCGCCAACTGTGTCAGTAACGCAGAATTGTTGACGTACAGCGGCGCCCGCGGTGGCGGCAGCCAATTGGCGCCCCGTCCACAGGCGGCGCCCGCCACGCCCACATTGCCCACGCCCGGCACGGCGCCCACAGGATTATTCGCCACGGCGGGCCGTGGGAAGTTGGTGGCGCCCGGCCGAACGGGTGTGGTGCCACGGCCTGGGCTATGGATGAACGCGATTATTACTCGGATTAATATAAAAATATCCTGGGACTGGGATTATTAACACACTTATATTAAGCTATTAGTTGCCTTCTGCGCTAACCAACTGTTGTCGTTGTCTTCAATTTTTTCATTTTAATATAATAGTACTAAATTTTAAAATAATAGCTTAATAACTTCTTATTTATGTATTTCTGGACTAGCTGTACCTCGCTGTTTTCCCCACGTTAAACATTATAATTTATAGCCTATGTGTTAATCCAGGGTGTCAGCTAACTCCATAGCAAATTTTATTAAAATCACTCCAGCTGTTAAGACACACACCGTCGCATTTATAATATTAGTGTGATTTTAAAAAATGTGATAATATGACCACGCGGACAGACTAATTCAATTTTTTTGTTACTTTAATATTGTATTCGACAATGTTTATGTACTGCATTGTGAGCTTGACAAGTACAAGTGTATATACCCAAGTGCTGAATAATTTTCACAATTTCACGGCTATCTGATCCCAAACTTAGCAGAGCTTGTATTATGGAAGCCAGATAACTGTTATACTTCATATACTACTTCTCTTTTGTAAATATATACTTGTATAGATAATTACACCCATGTTCAAGAAAAACGGACACGTTCATGCACCTGGGTGGGAATCGAATCCACGACCTGTAAGACAAGCTTTACCAACCACGCCAACCGACCCGTCAATATTCTTTTGTTACAAGAGAAATGTTCCCAAATGGTTCAGTTTGTCAAGTAGGTTAAGAAAGGTTGTCTTTGCTATTAACAGTTATCTTCTAACTTTGCCATGCCCTACAGTGTGCATATTTATACGGTTTCCAACATCTCTTCTGACATTATATGGTGTGCTTCGATCAATAATAGTACTAGATTCCCGATGAGCGCTTCAAAAACGGCCCGAAAAATAAGACCACAAATACGTTTGTGGTTTTATTTCAAATTAGTATGGTCCAATCATAGCCAACGTTACGTCAAAATGCCGCATTGTGCGTTCAAAAACTGAGCAAATAACCACCGTAACACCAAGATTTTGGAAGGAATATCTTTTTTTCGGTAAGTTTTATGTAATTTTGTGTATTTCATAAAATGTAAAGAGAATTATGTAGTAGGTAAACATTACACTAGCTGATATATTATGATTGATTGGTTTCTGTATATTTTAATTAGGTAAATTTACTTTGCTACTGCACTCACCGACTTATTGATTGTGTTTTTCTATGGATAATGTTGTGGGCTGCAACATTACTTAATAATTTTGTAAATCTTATGTGTATGTATTATGTTGTAGCTGTTAATTATGCCTAAATAAATAAAATAAAAAATGTTTGCCACAAAGCACCAACTATTGTAACAAACAGCTACTGTTCTGGAATAGGCAATGCATGGAGTAGTGTTGTTATTTTAAATAGATATTATTTGTTTGTAGATTTCCTAGTGACCCATTTTGCTGTGCAGAGTGGGTATCTATTGTCGCGAAAGAAAGGGGAGAAGAAATATACAACCCATATAAAAATTCGAGAATATGTTCGATTCATTTTGAAACCGGTAGTCGATGAACCCGCTAAGTTTGTTTCGCTGGATCTTCTCAGTCGGGGCGCGTTGGATCCGGTGATAGCATTAAAGCGCGACCGTCGTTATAAACACAAGGTCCGTCATAAGAATAATATTGAATTCGTACCTTAATATAGACAGAACCATTCAGGCAATACGTAGTAAAATATAGCTGAAACTAAGTATAAATTTCGATAATTAAACCTAAACATAATCTCTTTGACAATAACTTAATACAAGCTAAATATCATTACTATTATAAAATAAATTTTATAAATGTTTTAACAATCAGTGTACCTAAATATCTATGTGTAACTAGAAATAATTATGTATACTTAAATATATTACTACAAACATGTTCTGACTATTTACAAGTGCTTTTTTAATGTCTGCGTGAATAAAAACTTTTTTATTTTTCGAAAGATTAGGCAAAAGTGAACGAATTTGACTGCACGTTTGGCGCAGCGGCTAAGACAGTCGCCTCGTCACTTCGTGTCGCGGGTTTGAGTCCTGCACCAGACAACTATTTGTGTGACCCATAAATAGTTTTCCTGAGTCTGGATGTAATTTGTGTCCGTCTATTATATGTTTGTAAAGTACCCTGCGATACAAGGATTAGATTCCCTAATGTGGGAAATGTACCCACACAGTTTCCGGTATGTTTAAGTCGCATGTAATAGGGGGTGATCCTACTTCATAATGAATACCAATGTCTTGAATTTTGTTTTTACTAGTTTGTTTGTACTATCCTAAATAGTACCTGCTACTTAGTTATACAACTTTTTTAAATCGGTCAAAAATATGTACCACCATACAAAACGAACCTTGGCCTAGAAATATATTCTGCAACTCCATGTCTTTCAATAGTTACTGTGTTCCGAGCATTGATTTTTAAAATTAAAATGTATGTCCAATTTGAATTATTGCGTCCAAAAATTTTGAGTTCCAAAAAAGAGTAAGTACCAAATTATCAACATAACATTTTCCACCTCATTTCTTAGGTCTTAAGTTTAATTTTAGAATAAATAGTTTTTATAATGATGTCTTTTTATTTGTAAACATTATAAATTTATTGCTTTTAACCTTTCTCCAATGAAAGGGCTTAAGTAAATATTATTTTGCAATTGTAATTGAACTTTATGTTCAATAGTTAAAATTCGAAATAAACTGAAGTTGTTAATATTATTTAAAAAAATTCTAAGAAATATAGATGTTTACGTGTGTGCAAACGTGGCCAATTGGGCGAATGAATTTTGTTCTTAATCCTTAATCTAGTACTATTATTGATCGAAGATGGTGTGAAATAAATTAGTAAATAAATAAATGAAATAATTCTTACATTCGAGAGAACGAAACTAAACATTTGGTATAAGATTTCCTAAAAAGAGCATAATTATACTTATCGTATGGGCAGTGGTTACCCTAGTGTCAGAGTTGTTCAAGCCACCCAGTAGGCCTCTGACATGGCTTAACGACTGTTGCCTAATGGCTACAACCGAGACAGAAAGCTTAACGACATAACGGCGCTTGGAAATTAAACCTCTTTGGTTGTCACCTACCTATGGACTGACCGCGTGCCTAGTTGCTTAACCTCGCATAACACTTACGGACCAGTAACAGCATCTGGCACTGAACGCCTATAAAATAAATATAATATAGACTTACCCATACACATCAGGCTGGATGTCAGGCACGGGGGGAGGCGCGGGGCTTGGAGGTCGCTCCTTCAAGCTATACCCTCGCAATAAAACTAGGTGTCGTGGGTCCTACAAAATCACACAATAATTAACACACCTACTAGGCGGAGCATGTACTATGGCAACCAGACAACTGATTACCTTACTTATATATTTCTAATACATACATATTACACCCATACGCAGAACAAATAAAAGTGTTCATCACACAAAGATTTGTCCTGGGTGGGGATTGAATCCACGACCTCTGGCAAACCAGTTACATGATGTGTCGAGCGGTGGGTCAGATGATGAGAAAGAAAACTAGTATTTGCAAAGGAACTTTTATTGGCGTCGAGAGTCACAGTTGGTGCACCACTAAAATCACGGAACACACAAGTACTTAGGAGTCCCGGCGACTAGCACTCTGTGAGGTTTCACACGTGGCGCACTTATAGAGTCCCCGCGACGAGGACTGCTTAAGTCCCGACGTACACGGTACACTTGACACTGTGTACGGAACACTTGGCACTGTTTACTTTCACAAATCACTTGTTACATGTTTGATGGTTTTCTATTCACTCGAGTTCACCCCTACTTGGTAAATCATACGGGCGAGACTAGAGAGATACAGATACTCTGAGCAGTGAAGGATTTATCAAAATTCAATTCTGATATTCACCGCCGTCACCACACAGCAAGATATAGAACTATAGACCTTTGTACAGACGCCAGCACATCCAGCTACCCCAATTTGTCAAATTTCTTTTATAGATTTTCAACTTTATCACATAAGCATAAGATTTACTTTCAATTGGGGAAATTTGACAGATTGGGGTAGCTTGATATGCTGGCGTCTGTACTAGAGATAGTAGTATTAAACATTATTCTATCCGGAGCTGTTCCACAGCAGACATTACGTATTTGTGTATCTGTTGCGTACCTTCGCATAGTTCCGCTGTTGTGCCTGATGCAGCTCGCCGCCCGCGTGTTCGTACAGAGCGTGCAACGCTAGCACGCGGCGCGCGCACGCTATAGAAACTTGCACGCCGCGCTCCCCTAACAGCCGCGCTGCCTGTTCTACTGTAGCCGGGGCACCTGGGAGAAATAAACAGTATGTTATAAGGTGTAGAAGAAATCCGGAGAGAAACCTTAGGTTCACCAAGAACTCTTACGGAGGCCCTGAGAAGAAGAGGTGGGCTGGATGGAGTAAAGGCCGCCATGGCTCACGTACAATGGTCCACATCGGGACTAAGTGCGGAAACCATACCCACTAGCACATTAGTGGGACAAGATGATGATGATGAAGGTGTAGAAGCATCTTTCGCTTTGTTTGGGTTTAAGTAAGTAAGTTCTTTATTGCATACATATGGTACAAATGTATACAAAGTAGGTATCGGACAGGAACCCTGTAAGGGTAAAGCAAAATGAAATTGAAATGTTAAGTTATTAAAATAAGGTTATCGAAATCATCATCATTAAGACAATATTTCAATAATACTACTACTACAATAATAATAAACAGTAGCAACATCTAAACGAGTTTTGTGAGTTTATTACATTATAATAATAGTAATATCATGGGATATTATTCAGGCACGGCCATCTGATCCCAAATTAACCAGAGCTTGTACTATGGAAATCAGATAACTGATATACTACATATACTACTTTTCTTTTTTAAATACATACTTAATAGATAATTACACCCAGACTCAGCACAAACAGACATGTTGCACACAAATATCAGTCCTGGGTGGGAACCAAACCCACAACCTGTGGCAAGAATCCACCAACCACGAGAAAAATATAGAAAATGTAGCTATAAATGAATTTGTTACATACCTGGAGGTATTAATCCACCAGCATACGCCGAGTATGGCGGTGAGCAACATAAGAGCAGTACATGTATTGGTCTATCAGTCCTGCCAAGCTCATCGAAACATGCCAGGGTTGCTGTTAGGGCTTCTGTGACACATGCCCTGCTTTCTGCATGACCGCCTATGTATCTGTGGGTGAAATAAGACATCAACAAATAAATATTGTCATCCACACTTATCTTCTTACATTGTAAAGAGATAAAACTGTTTGCATGTAATTGCATTAGATACTAATTGCTATTGTATCAAGTTTCTGACATCTTTAAAATGAGTTGTATAAATTTATGATATAGATATAATAGTATAATGATATAATAGATACTATATAAAATGATGCATTCCCATAGAGAGCTTGAATTTGTTCATATTATTATGTTAGATATTCTGTTGGCGACGGACCCAGGCAACTTTCGGCCGGCAACTCATCCTAACTACGGGAGGTGCAGAACTATCGCAGCCAATCACGTTTCACGTAAATATCCAAAACATTTTAGCAAAAATGACGATGGTACAGGCAGCGACATCAAGCGGCCGTTTGAGTAAACTTTTCGCAACTTTAATTAACATTTATAACGAATTAAGGTCATTGCGAGTGCTTGTTTTGGATAATTACGATAGATATACTTATAAACTAATTACGTTTAATTGATATTTTCATAAAACTTTAATATTTTGGTAGATATAAGCAAATTAAATTTAGATTATTTTTCACAGCTAGGTTTTAGGTTTTACAAAAATAAAACCTATGTATTTGCATTATTTTCACCTATATCTATAACATATAAAAATTTCATTCACCTAACCCTAGGAATCTAGAAGTTATAACTAAATCTAGATTTCTAGGTTTTCCAGGCATACCTAGGCCATCTGGGTTACCTAGGCCGTATCAAATTATTGTTATCATATAAAGATGAGCTAGTTCTACGAAGATTAGACTAGACTGAGACCTAGAATAATCTAGGTCATGAGATACGGACCTAGGTAGCCTAGATAGGTTTTTTGCCTATATCTTTTTAATGGTTATAGCTATATGTAACCTGATTGTTTTATTGGATAGCCCTAATCGAGGCCTATCAGAGCATACCAAATTTGTAAGGGTCATATGGCGGAAAGCTGAGTTATTAAGCGTTTTCTTTTGGCAGACGCTTAGCTACCTAGAAACTGTACCGTAACGACGACAGTTTCATAAAAAGCGCTATAACTCAGTTATTTCGCTATATACTTATTTATATATATGTATATTTTGGTTTGTAATTTTATTTTACACCCCAGAAAAATAAGGGTGTCATTATAAATCCAACTTTGGGATTTTTTTTGTAAAATTGATAACTTTGTTCAGTGGGTATTACGATATTACGTTTTAAAATGTTTTACCCAAATGTGAAAGGAGGGTATTCTTGGTTTAGGCGCTTCGCGCTGATTGGTGAACCCTAAAGAACAAAGAAATCAATTCTGTATATAAACTGTGCGATTTTCCTGGATATTCATTCCGTATCCCGCAGTAGTACTAGAAGCAAATTGTAAATAGAAACTCTTGTGAAGTAAATAAAAGTGAAGATTCTTCGAATTAACAATCGTGTTGTTCCTGTCGAGTCGACGTTGGCCTCCCCTGGTGCTACCCTGTACCAGTTACGAACCCACCCGGCGCTGGATCTGCAGTCCGATTCCTATATTGGAAGGGTGCCAGCCCATTGTTTCTGCGTGTACGGTTAACTGTAACCTGGGAACCGTACACGTTTGTTGGGCCCTTCAGAGGAAAAGGATAAGCGGGAATCAGTAGCACATTTTTCCACAACAACATTTAGCGGACCGTTCATTCAATCCACTATATAACTTGGTCCTTCGAGAACTGATTCGGGAACTGGTCAGGGTATGCCAATTACGAGGTCAGCAGCGTCTCGATCGGGAACAGCAACGTCGCGGTCGCACACCACGGAAGAACCGTCGACCTCGGACTGGAGCATGAACACACCTGCTACGACAACAACTGCGAGTGATTCTACCCAGTCCACGCTTACCAAGCCGCTACCACCAATGGCGGGAAGAGGAGCAAAGTCACCTACACATCACAGAGATACTACAGTACCTGCAACAGCGGCCGTGGGGGCGTCGTCGGAGCAACTACCGCCGCCGTCTACAAGCTACGCCGCCGAGGAAGGAATCACAAAAGAGACGCGCCAAGAAGAAGATAATCCAACGCTGCAGTCTTCAAGAAGAAGCCTGGTTGACGAGATTCGGCGGCATGAAGAAGTCATGGCCCGCATAGCAGAGTCCGAGAGAAAGCGGCTCGACCGAGTCAGGGAAGACCTCCAGTTCGCTACGCACACAGGGGATAGCGGCAAGCAGCGGCTAGCCAAGCCTCCACAACCTAAGAAGTCGACCCGCGAACCGGACACACTATCGGTTCGCTCGTCGCGTAGGAGGAGAGCAGAGGTACAAGCACGGAAAGAAGTGGCGCTGAGAGAGCTTCAAATAGCGGAAGCCAGATCGAGAGTAGCTCAAGCCGAACTGGACCTCATACAAGCGGAATCAGAAGAGGAAGAAGATATGGGTGCCGGAGAAGCATTGTACGAGCGAACTCACGAGATTGAACAATGGATATTGAACTCATCATCACGGGAGAGGCGACATCAACCTGAGATTCGGGAAAACAAACCAGAACGTCGAACAGAAGAAAAATCAAGCGACATGGTGGAGCTGGCTCGAGCTATCCATAAACTAGCTGAGAAGTCACAAGAAGCAAGCACATCAAGGCATAGCGAGCTGCCGTACTTCAACGGCAGCATAGAAGAATGGTTGGCGTTTAAGCGGTCATTTGAAGACACAGCCGCTTCATTCAGCAACACACAGAACCTGGCCCGTCTACGCAGATGCATACAAGGCAGGGCGAAAGAAGCAGTCCAGAGCTTGCTATTCACAGCTGAACACCCTGAAGAAGTCATGAAGGGTTTGGAGAGGCGGTATGGAAGGCCTGGAGCTATAGCCTTGGCGGAGCTGGATAAAATGAAGAACCTGCCTCGAGTCACCGAGAACCCCACCGACATATGCATATTCGCAAGTAAAGTGAAGAATTCAGTCGCTACTATTAAAGCTATGAAGAAACCGCAATACCTGAGTTCTCCTGAGACCATGAAGATCATAGTCGAGAAGATGCCTGCATCAATGAAGTTCCGTTGGTTCGCCTACCACAGAAGTAGGAAAGAAGAAGATGAACAAGAGCTCATACTCGTCGAAGCATTCCTCGACGAGGAAGCCGAGATGTGTGGGGACTTCGCTCCACCCGAAGCGTACCGGGAGTCGAAGAAGCCTTACAGACCACCTGCTCCAACTCAAGGATATTGGGAGCAGAGAAGGGAGCCTGTGAACGCTGTGCAGAATGCGGATCAGGAGAGAATAACTTGCCCAGTATGTGAAGAACGTCACTTCATCTACGACTGCAAGAAGTTTAAAGAAGCCATCGTCGAAGAGAGATGGAATATGGTGAAGAAAGTTAAGATATGCTTCAAGTGTCTTCGCTACAAACACTCAAGATTGAACTGCAAAGCTCCCATGTGCAAGAGATGTGGGAGATGGCATCACACACTTCTGCACTCTGAGAAGCCGCCAGAGAGGGATATAGTCAAGCCTTCTACAAGCGCGGAACTACATCGGAGTCCAGAAGGCAACGATGACGCAAGAGTACCTTCAGTTCATTGTACGAAGACCGAGGAGAAGGCATACTTGAAGATGGTACCGGTAGACCTGTTCGGACCTTGCGGACAGGCCCGCGTGCTGGCCCTATTGGATGAGGGGTCAACAATCACTCTGCTCGACTCATCGGTTGCTAAACAAATCGGCGCTGAAGGGAAGACGGAGACGCTCACCATTGAAACTGTTGGTGGGAAAACCTTAAAGAAAAACAATTCCCAAAAAATATCATTGAAGATACAAGGGATCCATCGGAGAGATAAGAGATCTATCAACGCAAGAACGATTGATGACTTGAAGCTATCCGAACAAGAAGTTGATACACGCGCATTAGAAAAATGCGCGCACCTGAGAGGTATTAAGAAGCAGCTCGCGTATTCCCAAGAGAAACCTAAGCTGTTAATTGGCCAAGACAATTGGGGCCTTATAGTCACACGAAGGCTGAAAAAAGGAAGAGCCGCAGATCCCGTAGCATCCCTTACCAATCTCGGTTGGGTGCTACACGGATGCGACACCGGAGCCAACGCAGTGGTCAACTTTATTTGCGACAGCAAGGAAGATATAGAAGAAGTCGTACGTCACCACTTCCAGTTGGAATCACTGGGGATTCAAGCCCGATTACCGAGCAACGACAATGAAGGAAGAGCCCTGGAGATCCTGGAAAAGACTACGAGAAGATTGCCATGCGGACGCTTTGAAACCGGATTGCTGTGGCGCAAAGAAGGCGAGACCTTGCCTAACAATTATGCGCAAGCATACCGACGCTTAGCCTACATTGAGAGAAAGCTAAGTCGTGACGAAGAGTTGAGCTGCTCGTATAAAGAACAAATACGCAGTCTCATAGAAAATGGGTACGCAGAGAAGGCGCCCAAATCTCTCACGGTCGGAAGAACATTTTATTTACCTCACTTTGCGGTCGTACATCCTGTAAAGAAGAAGCCAAGAATAGTATTCGACGCTGCCGCCAAGTTTGAGGGAAGAAGCCTGAACGACGTGTTGCTACCCGGACCTGACCTACTTCAGTCACTGTTCGGCGTGCTCCTACGCTTCAGGGAAGGCCCAGTAGCAGTCATGGCAGATATCCAAGACATGTTTCTTCGAATAAAAATAAAAGAAGAAGACAGAGATAGTCTGCGGTTCCTGTGGAGAGATAGCACGGAGAATAGCAAGCCAGACGAGTATCGAATGACGTCTGTCATCTTCGGAGCGGCATCGTCACCGGCTACAGCTATTTACGTCATGAATAAAAACGCAGAAGAATTTCAAGACACTCACCCAGAAGCTGTAAGGGCAATCAGAAGAAACCATTACATGGATGACTATCTGCAAAGCTTCGCGACAGAGAGAGAAGCTAAGAAGATATCACGAGACGTGCAAGAAATTCACGCTAAAGCAGACCTTCATTTGAAAGGGTGGGCCAGCAACCACCCAAAAGTACTTCAAGCGTACGAGAACAAAGGAGAAAAGGACATCGTAGATATCATGAAAGACGAGAAGACTCTGGGTCTCAGATAGTTCGTGAGAGAAGATTTCTTATCATTCAACATCGGTCTACGTAATACATCCGAGGCGCTCATCAGTGGAAGAGAAATCCCTACGAAAAGGGAAGTCACGAGCGCAGTCATGTCTACATTCGATCCGATGGGATTCGCCGCGCCTGTCCTAATACAAGGAAAGAAACTCATCCAAGATATATAGCGGACGAAAATAGGATGGGACGATAAAATCAATGAAGATCAACTTCAAAGGTGGAGCCGATACTTAGAGGAGGTATCTACTCTAGACAGAGTGAGAATACCCCGATGTATCACGAGGAACAAGGGAAGAGGCCAACTTCACACCTTTACCGACGCAAGCGAGGAAGCTTACTCAGCAGCTGTCTACTGGAGAGAGCAGTTACCTGATGGAAGCATACACGTCACTTTAATAGCCGGGAAAGCCAGAGTAACACCAAAGAAGCCAATATCTATACCAAGATTGGAGTTACAAGCCGCAGTACTTGGAAGCAGGCTGGCGGCGACGGTAGAGAGGGAGTCCGAGCTTGAAGTAACTAGGAAGATATATTGGACAGACTCCTCTACGGTTCTGCAATGGATAAAGGCTGACCCGCGGAAGTTCAAGACGTTCGTGGCGCACCGGCTGGCGGAAATTGAAGAAACTACCAAGCCAGGGGATTGGAGATGGGTGCCCACCAAGCTTAACCCCGCTGACGACGCGACAAGAGGAACACCGAACGAGTTCAATCAGACCGCGAGATGGTTCCAGGGGCCGACATTTCTTCATTGCCAAGAGGGGGAATGGCCGTTCAGAAGCTTCACACTGGAAAGTACGAGTGAAGAAGATAGAGAAGATAGCCACCATTAGCACCTTCGAAGGCAACAGTCCCGAACCAGAAAGGTTCTCTACGTGGTTAAAATTACTTCGGACCACGGCGCGAGTATTTACATTCGTCGACCTACTACGTAGGAACAAACAAGCCGTCAACGCAGCGCGTCGGAGACATGAAGACTCGTGGAAACCTAACAAGAAAAGCACCGCCCAGAAAAAGGTGTCAATCAACGTTCCACGTCGTAAAGAAAGGCCAAAGCTACACTTCCCACCTATTGAAGAAAAATATATAAAAAAGGCAGAGGAACATCTGTTAAAAATGAGTCAACAATCAAGCTTCGCACGTGAAATTAAACTATTAAAAGAAGGAAAACCACTGGAAAATTCGAGCCGTCTAAAGAAAATAGACGTGTATATTGACTCTGGTGGAGTAGTGAAACTAAGAAGCCGAGTAAGAAAATATTTTCAAGAAGAAAGGAAAAGTGACCCTATTGTGTTAGACGGAAAGCACAAAATCGCTCGTCTCATTATTGAATATTATCACAGAAAATTCCTACACGGAAACACGGCAACAGTTATGAATGAAATTCGTCAAAAGTATTGGATCCTGGGACTACGGACAACAGTGAAGGCAATCATACACCTATGCCAATGGTGTAAAACCAAGAAAAGTGGACCTCAAATTCCACCCACAGGAGATCTACCAAGAGAGCGGCTACAGCATCACCAGTACCCCTTCTCCTGCACAGCAGTCGACTACTTCGGCCCCATGCAGGTTACCGTCGGGAGAAGAGTCGAGAAGCGATGGGGCGCGCTATTCACGTGTCTCACTACACGGGCTGTACACTTAGAGCTAGTACACTCACTAAGTACTAGTTCTATGATTATGGCTCTGAGACGAATGGCAGCTAGAAGAGGAACCCCCAAAATAATCTTCAGCGACAACGGGACCAACTTCGTGGGAGCTAACAGGGAGCTGGAGGAGGCGGCCGAGGTGGAAGGAATAACGTGGAAGTTCATCCCCCCCGGAAGCCCAAGTATGGGGGGCGCATGGGAGCGACTGGTGCGCTCGGTCAAGGTGGCCCTACAAGCCGTCCTGAACGAGCCCCACCCTCCAGAGGAAGTCCTACATACTTTATTTACAGAGGTCGAGCATGTAGTCAATTCACGCCCTCTCACTGACATCAGCATGGACCCGGACGACGAGGAGAGCCTGACCCCCAACCACTTCCTGTTGGGGAGGTCATGCGGAGCCGTGGAGCCGGGAGAGTTCGAGGACAAGGTGCTCATCGGGAAGTCCAGCTGGAGAACTGCCCAGCGACTGACTGACCATTTTTGGAGGAGGTGGGTCAAGGAATACCTGCCCACCCTGATGCCGAGGAAGATTAACGGACGAGAGACGAGCGACCCCGTGGTAGGAGACATCGTGCTCATAGTCGACGCGACCCTGCCACGCAACTCTTGGCCCCGCGGGGAGGTAGTCAAAACCTACCCCGGGCCCGATGGGAGAACCCGCATCCTGGACGTGCGAACGTCGGGAGGCGTGCTGCGGCGAGCTACGCGGCGCGTCATCGTGGTGGTTCCGGCAACACCGTCGCCAGAACCGGATGGAGTGCTGCGCACTGCGGGGGAGACTGTTGGCGACGGACCCAGGCAACTTTCGGCCGGCAACTCATCCTAACTACGGGAGGTGCAGAACTATCGCAGCCAATCACGTTTCACGTAAATATCCAAAACATTTTAGCAAAAATGACGATGGTACAGGCAGCGACATCAAGCGGCCGTTTGAGTAAACTTTTCGCAACTTTAATTAACATTTATAACGAATTAAGGTCATTGCGAGTGCTTGTTTTGGATAATTACGATAGATATACTTATAAACTAATTACGTTTAATTGATATTTTCATAAAACTTTAATATTTTGGTAGATATAAGCAAATTAAATTTAGATTATTTTTCACAGCTAGGTTTTAGGTTTTACAAAAATAAAACCTATGTATTTGCATTATTTTCACCTATATCTATAACATATAAAAATTTCATTCACCTAACCCTAGGAATCTAGAAGTTATAACTAAATCTAGATTTCTAGGTTTTCCAGGCATACCTAGGCCATCTGGGTTACCTAGGCCGTATCAAATTATTGTTATCATATAAAGATGAGCTAGTTCTACGAAGATTAGACTAGACTGAGACCTAGAATAATCTAGGTCATGAGATACGGACCTAGGTAGCCTAGATAGGTTTTTTGCCTATATCTTTTTAATGGTTATAGCTATATGTAACCTGATTGTTTTATTGGATAGCCCTAATCGAGGCCTATCAGAGCATACCAAATTTGTAAGGGTCATATGGCGGAAAGCTGAGTTATTAAGCGTTTTCTTTTGGCAGACGCTTCGCTACCTAGAAACTGTACCGTAACGACGACAGTTTCATAAAAAGCGCTATAACTCAGTTATTTCGCTATATACCTATTTATATATATGTATATTTTGGTTCGTAATTTTATTTTACACCCCAGAAAAATA
Source organism: Pseudoips prasinana (assembly GCA_951640165.1). NCBI lineage: Eukaryota > Metazoa > Arthropoda > Insecta > Lepidoptera > Nolidae > Pseudoips > Pseudoips prasinana. Next base: position 18,328,835 of record OX621254.1, read on the forward strand.
AGGGTGTCATTATAAATCCAACTTTGGGATTTTTTTTGTAAAATTGATAACTTTGTTCAGTGGGTATTACGATATTACGTTTTAAAATGTTTTACCCAAATGTGAAAGGAGGGTATTCTTGGTTTAGGCGCTTCGCGCTGATTGGTGAACCCTAAAGAACAAAGAAATCAATTCTGTATATAAACTGTGCGATTTTCCTGGATATTCATTCCGTATCCAGCAGTAGTACTAGAAGCAAATTGTAAATAGAAACTCTTGTGAAGTAAATAAAAGTGAAGATTCTTCGAATTAACAATCGTGTTGTTCCTGTCGAGTCGACGTTGGCCTCCCCTGGTGCTACCCTGTACCAGTTACGAACCCACCCGGCGCTGGATCTGCAGTCCGATTCCTATATTGGAAGGGTGCCAGCCCATTGTTTCTGCGTGTACGGTTAACTGTAACCTGGGAACCGTACACGTTTGTTGGGCCCTTCACAGGAAAAGGATAAGCGGGAATCAGTAGCACATTTTTCCACAACAACATTTAGCGGACCGTTCATTCGATCCACTATATATTCTGTAGACCCAAACTAAGCCAGCTAAACACAGCTAAACTCATTCAAGATAAAGTTGGGTTTCAGAAAAAAAGCTACATGGTAAAATAATCTCGTTATGAAATACACCAAAAAAGCTACATGGAAAAATAATCTCTTTTTCAAATACACAAAAAAAGCTACATGGATAATAATCTCTTATTGAAATACACAAAAAAAGCTACATGGAAAAATAATCTCTTATTGAAATGCACAAAAAAGCTACATGGAAAAATAATCTCTTTTTGAAATACACAAAAAAGCTACATGGAAAAATAATCTCTTTTTGAAATACACAAAGTCACAGCCAGGCAACACAGATACAGGCTTCAAACTAAAAACAACAATTCCAGTTAAGTACTTACTGTATTTTATCTACTGTTTCCACAACAGTCTGTGGACATGTGAAGGGTCCAAACGTTAACACAGGCACCCCAGGGTGACAGTCAGCTGCTCTGTATGCAACTATGCTGTATACTGAGCCACTGCCTCCACCCTCTTCGAGTGCACCTCCATGGAAGTATCTGTAAATAATAACCACGGATATTATTTACACACGGCCATCTGATCTCAAACTAAGCAGAGCTTGTACTATGGAAACCAGATAACTGATATACTACATATACTATTTTTCTTATGTAAATACATACTTATATAGATAATTACACCCAGACTCAGAACAGATAGACATGTTCATGCACACAAATATCTGTCCTGGGTGGGAATCGAACCCACAAGCTCTGGAGTGAAAAGCAAGCATTTGTCAAACACACCAACAGGCCCGTCAATCATATTTTATATCGAATCATTCTTAGCCAAGTAAAGTGTTATTTGAATCAACAGTCATGATATACAAGGCATTTTTAAATCTGTTGTTTGAAATTGTTAATAGTGTGATCTATGAATCAGGGACAGTGAGTCATCTTAGTAGTAATATAAATTAATGTGTGGACACACAATAACGAAGACCATACTAATTATAGTAATATAATAACTGCATAAGTTTGTGAGTAAGGATTGTTACCTTTTACACATTAAGTACTGAACGGATTTCGATTGAACTATGTAGTAATATACATTATATATCTGACTAACACATGTGTTATAATTAATATTGTTTATCATGGGTAAAACCTTGGGGCATAGATAGTAAATTATTTAACTAAAAACAAAAAATAAAATTATCTGTACTGTAACCTAATAACAATTTAAGATTAAAAAATATAAGATGGATGGTCTCGATATGCTGATTTCATAAACTGGTATCACTTGAATTGGGATAATAGATTACTTATACAATACAGAGACCTAATAAAAAGACTGGGTAATTTTAGTAATGTCACAATATGGTCCAGACTTTACACTTCATTCTTTGTTTATTAAGTGTGCAAAAAACAAATAAATATCTTGGACAACTAACAAACTGCTATCAATCCCTAACTAGGCAAATCCTGTACTATGGCAACCAGATGACTGATAATTGTAAATACATATAATATATGACTAGTAGTGCCCGCGGACTTAGTTCCGCGTTATAAATTTTTATGTCCTTGCCTGTTTGTCCCGTAACTTACATTACTTTATTCAAGTTTAAGTAAAGATGCATTATTAATTTTGGAAGTTTTCATAGCCTATGACACTCCACAATAGCATAGCTTTTTATTGGTGTCATAATTTTGAAAATCAGTTAGTAGATCCAGAGATTACCCCTTACAACGTCACAAACTCACAACCTCACAAATGTTACCTCTTTATAATATCAGTATAGATTTGTATAGAGTATATATTTATATACTCATTAAAGATAAATTAAAACCAGACACAGACCAAATAACCATCACACAAAGATTCATCATGGTTGGGTATTCAACCCACTACTCTGGCTCAGCAGTCAGGTTCATTAACCACTGAACTAACAGGCTAGTCAATCACAGAAGAAAACCCCCTCCAAAAAAATAAAAAAAACCTTCCTCCTATTTTTTTTTTTAATTCCCTTGATATTGAAAAGAAGTATAATAGGAGTAATGTTACCGATCAAAATAAGGTCACATTTGTATTAGATTTATGGAGAATATTCTAAGTGTATATTGAAAAATGTATATGAAATATTAATTGCCATATAATAAACTAAAATTTTTGATAGAGTACCTAATAAGCAATACTCACTCGAGTGTCGGCACGATATAATTTGTTTTAAGCTCCCCTATATATGCCCCATTTGCAGCCGTCGCTTCTATAACGAAGATCACTTCCGCCTGTACAGGCGAATCAGGTGCGTTTACCACCATTTTATCTAATTTATATAGTAACTAACGCATGATACTACTAAAATAATGAAAAAATACAACAAAAACACAATCACAATAACGCAACTTGGCGTTTTTGGAATACTGTCAAATAAATACTCACTGACACTGACAGTTTTGTATTTCTTTTTTTTAAGTTCTGACCATGGATGCGTGGACGGCTTTTAGCCGTTTAGTTTTTTTTTTAATTATAGTCTTAACAAAGGATATTAAATCGTTGAGTCGTAGTTATAATGGTTTCATTATAGCTTTAGCGTTTTCTCATTTAATGATTTATTGACAGTTAAATGCATGTAAAGTTCGTCACAGTATAGCCAAAATCCTACTCAAACGGTATTAATAATATATGTCCTACCTCTGTAAGACAATTCAGTAGAGACTTTACTAGAGGCAGAGAACGCAAACAACACAGAATATCACAATTCACGACAAGAAAGACTGTCTAAAAATCCATAATATTTACACTAGTTAGAAAATGAAACAATGCCTCCTTGAGTCTTGTCTCTTTTTCTGCGATGGCGCCAAAACTTAGCCATTTGCTTTTTTTTTCTGTGTTCACTTTTTTCACTGGATTTATTTTTTATTTTAAATATTTTTAAGAGTCAATATCTACCATACCATACCATCTGTAATGTGCTAAATATTGTGTATCTTTATATTCATTTACATATTATTATCATCATCATCATCATATCCGCTGTAAGACGTCCACCGCTGGACAAAGGCCTCCCCAAAGACCTTCACTTGTGTTGGGATTTTTTCTGGATAAATACTCGTATAGTTTTAGTTACATTATTTAACGGAAATTTTATTAATGTAAGAACAAAAGGCTTGAAATAAGTGAAAATTTGATAATATAGATTTGTATACTGCTTTATTTGTTCACTTTTATATGAAAAAAAAAACGCTCATAATATTCAATAATTAATATTTTCGTCAAGCACTGTCAAAGATACATAAAATTATTATTTTGTACATTTTACAAAATTAGTTACTCAAATCAATGTAATAATAATAAAACTACATAATAAGTAAAGAAAAATACTAAAATAAAAATAGACCCATACAATCATAATCTTTTTCGTCAATCAATGTCAATATAATATAAAAATATAGATTAATAATAATAAAAATGTCCTCTTAGCCGAATTCCGGCCACGGTGGCCAGTCTCAATAGAGATGAGCCATTTGCGCGGGGCAGATTATAGTGCACAAGTATGTGCGCAAACACAGGAGCACTTTCTATTCGACCGGAAAGAGGTCAGGTACAGGACCGACGGCTTTACGTGCACGGGGTATAATAAACTTCCAGACTGATACTGAGAAACTTTTTTTCTTTTACAGAAAAGTCCCAAAATCACTTTACTTATTATTATTATTTTTTACTTTTGACCCAGGACTTCGTTTTCTTGATGGCTGTCGTCATCGCCATCGACTGGGGAGCCAGTGAAGGTGGAAAAACCGGCTAAGTGCGAGTCGGACCCGCCCAGCAGGTTCCGCAGCAGCAAGTATTTCAGTTGATTAAATAAAAGGTAATTTGCGGTTTACGATTTATCCGTTGACGTATACCCTGGACTCAATTTTTTTGGAGTGAGTGGTAGAAACCCTCTTCCCTAGGATCCAGGACAGTTCCTCGGACCCTCCGTCGCCGTCGCACCTTGATTGGGACGACCAGTTTGAGCTGATGGAGGGAGAGTTGGACCGAGCAGTACGGTGACTTTCAGTTTGAAATACCGCCCTTGGCCCGGATGGGATACCGGGCAGGGCATGGGTTTACGCTTAGTCTTGGGGGACGGTTGAGGCAACTGTCCACCAGTACCGTGTTCCCCATCTGCTGGAAAAAGGCCAGGCTAGTGCTGTTGCACAAGACGGGTAGGACCGTCGATTTTACCTCAGCGTTCCGAACAATCTGCTAGCTGGACGAGGCGGGCAAGCTCTTTGAGCATTTCATTGCTGCCCGTCTCAGCGAACATCTGTCGTGCGTTGGCCCCGACTTGTCGGATAGACAGTTCTGCTACTGACAGGGATGTTCAACGTTGGATGCGACTAGCCACGTCGCATACTGTCGGAGCCCGCAGACAGGACGATTAAGTTCGTCGGTCGGAACGGGATTGAGATCCAGACGGAGCTCTCCTCCGTGTTAGGACCTCTGCTATGGAGCCTCGCCTATGATGCGGTCCTGCGTATTAGCCTCCCTCCCTCAGCGAGCGTCGTCTGTATGCGGACGACACGCTCGTTATAACCCATGAGGTAAGCTTCCAACGGGCGGTACGGCTTGGAGAACTTGGTGTTGCGTGTGGCGTCACGGCCATGAGCAGAATGCGTCTTCGGGTAGCACCTGACAAGACCGAGGCGCTATGGTTACACGGCTTACGCCAAGGCAGGAACCACCGCGTACGTTGATGCAGGTAGGTGATGTGGAGGTCAGATGGGGCGGTATATGAAGTACCTGGACCTCACCCTAGACATTCGATGGGGCTTCGAGGAGCACTATGAGCGTCCGGCCCCTCGAGTGCGCCGGGTGATCGGCGACTTATACGGTCTTTTGCCGAACATCAGGGGTCCACGGGAAGAAGTTCGCCTCCTCTACGGATCCATGGCTCTTTACGGGGCGCCCGTCTGGTTTAAACGCTTGGCCATACGGATCGCACGAGGATATCATACGGTATCTTTCGAGGCAGTGACACTTCTGGCGCACCTCCCGCCATTTGATCTCCTGGCGGCAGTTGACGCGGCAGTAAGTTGAAAAGCCCAAATACAATACTAATCATAAAATTTAGAAAAATAATCATGTAATATGCAAAAAATATAAATATCCATAATTTTGAGTAAATATCCGATAAAAATGGGTAAAAACTTTTATCGGAATCGATTCGATTTCGAAGAGTTTTTATCATCATTCGGTCTTGCACTACCCGCATGAAGCGGCTTCCAGCGAGCGTCATAAGATCATAAGTACATCTTGTACGGTGCCTGCCACGCTGTGATTTCTGGTTCGTAGTCGCCACTCGAGAAACTTTCAGCCCAGCGGCAGTCAGTCTTAAGAGATATGTACACTGCCCACTGCCACTTCAGCTTGACAAATTTTCGGGCTATGTCGGCTAGTTTGATTCGCCAGCGGATCACAACATTTCTGATTCGATTTCAGCCATGACTTCTGTATAGATATTCTATTTACAAAATACTGTATGTATCGTCGGTAAATCAAAGGTGGGTGATTACTTATGTACTCGCCTTTGACATTGATGCCAAAGCCTTTCCAGTTCAGAAGCTGTGAATGAACTGTTTGGGAGGTATAAGATCTCCCTGTCTCACGCTTCGCTACAAGCGGATAGGTTTCGAGTTTCATATTACTAGTATGTATGCAGTATATAAAGTAGCAGTTATGTAAGACTATAAAGTTAATATACCTTACTAACTTCATGTGTAAGACTAATTTTTATCATCGTCCAAAGATCATGGTTTAAAATCTTCAGTAGATAACTAGATGATTATTTAGTTTTGGATTTGTTTTTTATACTTGCCGTAATGAATTACTTGTTTCAATTTATATTACTATAATATTTTCCCGTGAAATTGGGAGTTCGGCTTATTTAGGTAACATTAATTTAAATAATGCTAGTCCATGAATGCTGTACTCTAATACCCCATGAGAAACAAGTCGTGAAACAAAAAACGCGCGGGAAAAGTTGAATCGAACGGTCGATTTTTCTTTATTATTATTATTTATATGCTATTTTGTATATTATAGGGATAAGTACTGCGTGTTAGTCTATATAATATTTAGTTTCTATGTAATAGATTTGTGTATAAATAGACTTCGGTCTCGGTAAGTCTAATAAAAAAAAATAGTAGTAATAGTAATAAGTATTAGATATGAATGAGCCGCCTGATTTACCAGCCCCGGGGGGCGTAATGGTGACAAATTTCATAACTATATTCATAGACTTATATGTATACTATATCACAATGATATTTTATACAAGATACGTTACCTACGTTCATAGTAACCGACATTTAAAATATAGTCCCGCTGCACAGTGTTTGATGGGACCAAAAAATTTCCCTCTACTGATTATTGCTTTAATCGCGGATGTGCTGACGTATTTGTATTTGACGTATTTTTATTTATATTTGATAAAAACAAATACCAAAAAAATAAAATAAATATTTAAGAGGGCTCCCATTCAACAAACGTGAATTTTTTTCTCGGTTTTATAGATAATGAAACTGAACACTTCGTGCGCGAGTCCGACTCGCACTTGGCCTGTTTTTGATATCTTAAGATAACATTTACTGGTTTTGTATCGGCAACAACCTATGCCAGACAGCTATTAATATAACAAATAAAGTTCGAACATTAATTTATACCTAACTTTTAGATAGTAATGGTTGCAGATATAAACAGTTCGTACATGACGCATATATTGCGCAACACATACGATTCAATAGAAAAATATTTTGTGAGACTTATACCAAGTGTTCAGCAAATGCGAATAATTCGCACCAATGACAAAAAAATACTATTACTAAAATTAATTTAGGTATTGTTATAACATAGTTTACTATTTTATCTATGTTTATTGATAAAAATATACCTATAATACTATTTTTTTTTATATATATAATTTGGGGATTTATTTTTGCGACTACAAAGTTTGTACAAATGAGTGAGGTTCCTACATAAGTTTAATTTCTTAATAACTTTTTAATGTTGAGATTATTGAAATGATATTGAAGAAGATGTTTCAATTATTTATTTTTAGCTCTGTTGTCTTTTTTAGGGTTCCGTAACCAAATGGCAAAAAACGGAACCCTTATAGATTCGTCATCATGTCTGTCCGTCCGTATGTTACAGCTACATTTTCCTAAACTATAGCTGTAGGTACTGTTGAAACATGGTAAGTAAATGTATTCTGTGAACGGCATTAAGATTTTCACACAAAAATTTAAAAAAATACAACATCATCGGGGTTCCCCATACTTACCTTTCATGGGCGAGTCCGACTCGCACTTGGCCGCTTTTTTATTGACGTAGCAGGCGAAAATAGGCTTAAGAAGAGAAAATAAAACTTAAAAAAAACAGTTAAGTATATTAATCATTTTGAGACTGAACCAACAATTCTGCAATTTGTATAGTATGTAAACAGTAGTTTTATTACAGATAGTCCATGCAACATAATATATTTGTATGATGTCTTTACTGCTTAAAGGTCGCCAGCGGACTATCTACATGTAGGGGCCGACCGCCAAATATCTTTGCCATCAATCCACTCTTTAGTACTATTTAGTAGTGTAGTAGCCTTCAGCCATAAGTACACGTTTAATGTGTGTCTTGACCTAAGTATCAGGTAGTTTAGTTAATTATAGGACTAAGGAGATGGATAGGACTAAAGAGAATGATTTATTAGTTTTGCCAACTCTAAAGCCTGGTAGATATAGCTAGTTTGTCCTTATTTCTAGTATTTAAATCAAAAATATAGAAAAATTCTATATTTTTCCTTACAAAAATTCTATTGTGCTATATGTATTCATATGGAACAGTAAGTATGTACCTATATTTATCTCTTAAAAGAAACTTCCTAGAGAAGCTCTCGTCACGAATTCACCAGCTTAGTCCCCAAGTCAAGCGTGCTTAAAGAAATATTGCTTAAAAATTATTAATATTTCAATTAGCTTTCGACTCAGTATATATTTTGAATGGTATAAGTTCTATTCTAATAAAAAAAAAAAAAACAATTCAGTCTTCTTTCTGTGTGTATCACCGACAGTAAAGTGTTCTTAGTAGGTACTATAGCATCGTTGTTTTGTCATGCCGAAGAAGTAGGTGGGCCAAACTATGGTAAATACAAACTTATTACTAATCCTTCTTTTCTAGCCATTTATTCACTATAATTTATCAAGTTGAAGTAATTCATCAATAATAATATCTGAGTTGATACAGACCAGTTTATCCTTTAAAATATTTTTTTATTTATATTATCTACCTGTCTAATTGTATTGCTAAGACTATTTCTTATTTGAACTGTGATTGAATGTCAATGACATGACTTTGACTTTGAGAGACAGAATTCGAAATACTGATGAAAGAGAGCGTTGTGGTGTGAAAGAGGATGTAGTCACAAAGATTGAAAAAGGCATGCTGAGATGGTTTGGCCATTTAGAAAGGATGAATGAAAGAAGATTGACAAAAGAAGTATACCTGGCCTGTGTGAATGGGACTACCGGAAGGGGAAGACCACGTCGAACATTCTCTGACCAAATTGGAGATGTTCTCAAGAAAGGGCAGGTCAGAAGTACCCTAAACCGGCGAGCATGTATGAAGAATACAATGACAGTAATCGAGGCAAAAGAAGTATGCAAAGATCGTGACAAATGGAAATCCGTTGTCTCTGCCTACCCCTCTGGGAAACAGTCGTGAGTCTATGTATGTATTGAATGTCACAGCTGAATAAATCAAAGTATAAATGTGATTTACGTACCGACAGTCTAAGCCAAGCGGTTAATGGCAAATTAGGTAGGTATCTACACTTTGTTCCATCTTCTATATATATAAAAATCAATGCCACTTTACCGATTTGGCTAATTTTGGTCTGGAATTATTCGTGGAAGTCCAGGAAGGGTTTGTACGTAGAGAAAATTTTAAAAGTCTTGAAAAAGTGTAAAATCAACATCTTTTAGCAATTTACAATATATTTTTGTTTGAATAAATGAACTTAATAATATAATTTTTTATTACTATGCCTTATACGTAGCGAAGCACGTACCGGGCGGCTAGTAATCTATATATTATTCTGGAACTTGGTCAGGATTCAGTTAAAAACGAATGATAAGCAAGCAGTGCTTAGGTACTTATTTTATATATAGGTACATTTTATGTTCAACGTGAACGAATGGAGTTATATTATAATAATGATTAGGTAAGGTTTTTTTGAAACTTAGTTTTTAGAACCCATAATTTGAAATTACGAGGGATAGAGTACGCTAGTCCATAGAGTAATGCGCGAAGTTTTTATTGGTTATTCTATTTCTATTGTTAGTGCTGCCTGTCAGTATTGCAACATGTCAGTGTCATGTCATTTATTGTCAGCTGACGGCAGCTGATGGCTGATATTCATTACATATTCCTGTAAAAAATAACCTTATCATCCTACTATCTAGTTACGATTATTCTTATTATATTACGTGTTTTTTCTTGTCTTTTATAGAAGATATTTCTATTTTAGAATAAACGTATTGTGCAAACAAATAATTATAAAAATGGAAATGAGCTTTCGTTCAGTTAGAATATTGAACCGGCTTTTACGAAAACCCTTAGGAATTGCTACTTATAGGAATGTAACCGGTACCGTGGTAAAAGAAGAATTCAATACTGAACTGCTGAACACTTTCAACATAGATATAAAAAATGGTAAGACGTGTGACTATTTTTTTTACGTCGCTATTAAACCTGTAAAAAGGCCATGGTATTTTACAGTAAGTTTTTGGTTTCTAGGATTATTATTTACAAATTCTTGTTATTACTTTAAAACGATTCTAATAAGATATTTATTAATTATGTCATACTGTGGCTTTAAAGGCTCAAAAATATTAATTATTAATAATTATTAATATTAATCAAAGTATATTCAAAAGGCAAGTTAATCTATATGTGTGTTAAATGCTGTAACTAATGTCACAATAAATTATCTATTATTATTGTGATTACATCAACAAATTTCTATTTTATTAAAAACATATGTACAATTGTTATATTAAATATAGAGCACTTTAAAAGTATGTATAAAACAAAACATTTAATATGATATACCATAAACATATGGCACAACAAGTGAAAGGGATGAAGGGAATCTAACTGACATTTTTTTTTACCTAAGTAAAGAAGTCACTGTTTTCAACATAATAAGGTATTAGTTTTTTCGAAAAGTTGCCCTATAGGGATTGTTTATTTAATTATTAGTTTTTTCCTTTCTTTCTGTTTAAAATTAAAATGTCACTCTGTTACTTAACTGAAGTATTCCTCCTCTGATCATCACAATTTTCAAAGCTGAGGTTTGTGGAACCTACAACAAGGTTGTAGCAACACAGCTATCTTAACCACTGAGCCATGCATGCTATCATGCGATAAAAAAACTGTTTTCATTGGTTTATTTTATGGCATTTCTCAATATCATCATATTGCCAATGTGAATTAAGGATTGATATTCTGGGAAGATTTTGATAGATAATTAGGAATGTACATAAGATCTGGGTTATAACACCACTAATAGCTGACCATGAACACTAAATAGCTATATGCCATATAATTCTTGCTGTAGCTATTCTGAAGTTGGCATACTTACTGTAACATAATATTTAGTTTTAAGTGACTACTATAATTAAAATGGGTATTATAAATAAAAGTATTTCTTTCTTTGTATGCATTGCATTTTTAACATTCACTTTACTGATGTGACTATCGCAAGCACATTAACCCCAGTTATGTGAGATCATGTCTGTCTGATAATTCTGTTCACTTTACACAGGTGGAGCAGTCCCAGTGTTTCGTAGAGCCCTACTGTTCCCCAACAGAGTTGCTGTACAAGATGACTTGGGCATCTACACATATGCAGGACTATATCAGGCTGCTTCGGTGCTTAGTTCTGAGATATCTGCACAATTAGGTAAGCTATTTATAAAATATGAGAAAAATAATATTGATAAGTAATTTGTTATTGGTACTAATGACTTGCAGTATCGCTGTTATTACCAAGTGATTGCTTTTACCTATCGGAGCATGATACTCTACATCACAGTTGGTTCAGGTTGCTGTTTGAGTACAGATGCCAGCACATCATGCTACCCTAATCTGTCAAATTACCCCAAGTGAAAGTGAACCTTATGCTTATGTGAAAAAGTTGAAAATCTATAAAATTAATTGACAGATTGGGGTAGCTGGATGTGCTGGCGTCTGTACATATGACAAATTTTTCAGCTAACCTGGTTAGGCCATTTTATCTATGATAAATTGAAATTCTTTCTTCATTGATTCAATGCATTTCTTTCTAATGTTGCTCTTATGTGAAGGTACAGGGTTGTGTTGGTTTAGTTTTGACAGTGAATATGACTACTAAATACTTACTGAGGAAAAATAAGCGACATGTTACTACCTGCTGACTAATTAATAACGAAAATGTTGAAATGAGAACATTTAAATTAGTGTAGTGGTGGTATACAGAATTTCCATGATTTGATATGTTCTGCCAGTGTTGATTATATAATAATAATATCCTGGGACATTATTCACACAAGGCGATATGATCGCAAACTAAACAGAGCTTGTACTATGGGAACCAGATCTACTCTGACTCAGGACAAGCAGTCATGTTCATGCACATATATATCTGTCCTCCGTGGGATTCTAACCCACAACCTGCGGTGTGAAAGGCATGTATATATCAACAATGTTAACCAACCCATCAAAGAGGGGGAGAGTTGATAAGCAATGGTATCTGTTTGTCAAATTTACTCTTGCATAGGTCCTTTTCCTTGACTTTGTTACCAGTAAGGCCCTGGTCATTTAGTAAACATATTTTGTTTTATTTCAGTTGGTGAAACAGAACGCACAATAGCATATATGTGCAGCAATGATGCGTCACATGTAATAGTACAATGGGCAATTTGGATGTCCGGAAATATAGGTAAGGACACATAATAAGTTAATTTTTGTTCATTTATTTATGGCCTCCAAGAAGTCGAGATTACATCCATATCATCTTTTTTTTACGTGGTGGAAATGCTCAAATTGCACGTTGTGTAGGGCTCGACCTACTAAAACCACCAAGGTAGCCAGCCTCACAGTGCTTGTAGCGGGGGCTCTGGGTATTCGTGAACGATCTCGCCAGTACCCCCGCTGTACAGTGAGCGTCAGTGAGACTCTCATCCGGGGAGGGGAGGGGCCCGAATACCTCTCCCCTCCCCAGCACGCACAAGCGCGTTTAGGCAGCCTGAGCTACAGCAGATTACCTCCCGGGACCGCTTATACAAGACGAGTGGAGTTCCCTTCCTCCAAACGCCAGCGGTGGGACATCCATATCACCTGGATGAATGGTCTTCTACCACTATGTGTTTTATTTTATATCATTATGTCAGGCGTATGACGTCCACTGCTGGATTGAGTCATACTCAGAAGTCCTCTACAATGGAATTATGTCCATCGTTTGGAGCGTTATCCCATAATCGCCACGCTTCTTCTTCGCTCTGTTTATCTTCGCCATCGCATACAGAAAAATCGCCATGCTTGGCAGACGGGTTGGCGATCGCAATATGATTGTTATGGTACACAGAAAGATGCTGCTGTCCGATCTCTGTTAGATATTGCCTCGGGATGAGTTCTATGCCGCCCGAGGGATACGATGCGGTAGTGAAATTCGAAATATCATTAATTTAAAATCTAACTGGTCTATGTATAGCGTAGTAGCAGGGCAGCAGCGTCTCTTTGTGTACTATGACCATCATACTGCGATCGCCAACCCGTCTGTCAAGCGTTGCGATTATGGCAAATCCCTCTAAATGATGGACACAACTCCATTGTGGAAATCTTTTGGGGAGGCTTTTGTCCAGCACTGGACGACATTCAGCTGACATGTTGATGATGATGATGGTCACTACAGATCTATGAGGTGGCAGATGAAGAATATGAATTGTCCACAAATGTTAGGTAGTTCTGACTACCTAGCTACGTTATGGCAATAACCTGTGTTCAGGAAAGTCAGAGTTTGATCGTTTTAGTGACGTTTTGTACAACGATAGAAAGGGTATACACGGATTATTAGACAGATTATCAAAATACAAAATCAATATGTAGTGTTGATTCTGCTAATTGTCAGTTTAAACATGCCGGGATGCAATTTGCACCGCCCTCCCGCCCGCAATAATATGCACATGCAAGAAGGACGATATAAATGCGGTGCAAATTGAATCCCGGCATGAATAAACTGACAATTAGCGGAATTAACTCTACATATTGATTTTGTATTTTGACTGTTATGTATATCCGTAAAGTTACGCTTGATTCTATTACTTATAGACAGGTTATTCCAGCATAAGTTCAGCTCTTCCCAAGTGTTTGTAAAAATGGATTCATTAATTATTATTTTTACATTCAAATATTGCTCTTTAAACGGAAGAGTTTAACAAGTGGTTCACACAATAGTTTATTGCTTAAGCTAACGTGTACTCGCCTTTTGTTCTCTAATTGAGTCTGACATGCGTGTAAATTATTTAAATTAACTTATTATTTTTCCAATCCAATATAGCCATCTGTTTCGGAGGTCCACAAAAGAAATTACAATGAAGCGCGATTCTTGTGAATAAATAAATATTTAGAAGTTTAGTGAATCCGGCGCCATATCGGTGGATATGCTTTGTCAGTGTCTTTATTATGTAGGTAGTTAGATTGCTTTTCGCGGCGCAAGTGTTTCATACAGCGTTCACTGTATGTTTAATATTGGTATAAACGCGGTTGGCTGGCCGGTGTGGTGGCGGCGGCTAATATCAGAATGTCATCACCCCATCTCATCCCGTGGGGAGCGTAGAAGTCTACCCGAGGGAATATCTACCAGAGGACTCGCAGCATCTTCTTTCTGGGTACTACGATCATCATACTGCGATCGCCAACCCACCCGTGCGATTATGGCTTATGCCCAAAAGCAAGACATAACTTCACTGTGGAGATCCTTGGGGATGCCTCAGTCCATCAGGGGATGTCTTTCGACTAATATGATTTATAACATACCATAATTCGTTAGTTTTGTGTTAGTAACCATTTATTTTTACATGCTATATTAGTATTATTAGTACTAAATTTACTAATTGATTTAACTAATTCGCACCTATTACCATATTATGTCCATCCAGTATCTCTGGATTTCTTTTCTTTTCCTGAAACTCCTTTTCTTAAAATATCGTATTCGCTCGCCATTAGCACATGTGGGACACCTTGTATAAACCATCCATTTCAGCCGAAAGATGTTAATATCATCATCATATGATGATGATGATATTAACATCTTTCGGCTGATATTGTGGTGATCAGAACAGTATTAGCACGAAGACTTCCACGGACGCATCTATACCTTTACTATTTTTTACCATGACGTTTACAGTTAGCCCAGTTTGCTTACACTGCTTCACTGGACAATATAGGCGAGTACAAACTAAGTAGGTAAGCTGCGGTTAGATGTATGAGAGGGTTTATCGACTCAGTTTGTGTCCGTCTCCTGCCACGCTGATATGCTGATTAGACGTCGAAAGTATCAGGGGAACTAAAGGGGGCTTCTAGGCTTCACTCGTATTCACCGAAGATGATAATGACATCATCGTACAATGTCATAACTGACACATTTAACACAAAGGCGCTAAACTGTGTTGAACATTTTAAGCAATTATTTTTTAAAGACAGTATTGTAACACCACACTTTATAATACCGGAACGTTGTTGCAGTAAAATGGTCAATAGTTAGAGACCAGTATTATTCCATATTCAGCTCGATTGTTCAATTGCTATTTGGGATTAAGGGCATTGGGTAGATTGAATGTGTGCTGAACACATTTTTTTGTGCCCAGAAGGGAAACATCAATTAAAAACGCAAACAATAGAAAAGTTGTGAAATACATTTGCATGACATTTGATGATTTTGATGGTTTTTAAACTAAAAAATTTGCCTACAATTTGCTAAAAAGTGGGTTGTTTTAAATCATTGTAGCCAAATGCTTTCGTTTTTAGGGTTCCGTACCCAAAGGCTAAAACGGGACCCTATTACTAAGAGTTCGCTGTATGTCTGTCCGTCTGTCACCAGGCTGTATCTCGTGAACCGCGATAGTTAAAATTTTCAATTTGTTGAAATTTTCGCAGATGATGTATTTCTGTCGCCGCTATAACAATTAATACAAATATTTAAGTTCAAATATTTGGCTCCCATACAACAAACGTGATTTTTTTCGCTCGTTATTGCTCGATATTGACAATGGCAACAGGTAGACGCTTGGAATAAACAAAGAATATAGAGATATATATTTACCTACTTTAAAAATAAATAATTAAATTAAAATAAAACAAATATGTAATGGAAGCCCTTAAATATTTGTTTACACACAATAAATGCGATTTTCTTGCCGTTTTTAGGGTTCCGTAGCTGTAACGTATGTACTAGCTGTTTGGCATAATGACATGGGACCTTTGCCTGTAGGTACATGATTGACATGAATAAACGTGAAGCGATAATGTCCGCTCGCTGTTTTATTTGTATTTCAAATAGGTATATAATATTGGCGATGAGGAAAAACTAAAGAAAACGTAAGAAAATGTCGGTCGGGAGTTCTTTTGGATTTCTTTCTCCGTTTGACCGTAATATTCAAACGTGGGAAATCTCATTCGGAACCACTGCAAGTCTCGTATCCACCACAAAATCACTCAAGTGATAGAGTTCTTCGTCAAAAGCCAGGGGTTGATTATAAGCCATTCCTTTAAATATAGTTTCACACATTACATCACAGTATTATAATTTTATGTTCTCCTATGTTTAAAATGTGATGTTATGTTCAGTTATTTCTATATTTGTTAACTAGAGGGAGGAATGTAACGTATGTACTGGCAGTTTGGCATAATGACATGGGACCTTTGCCTGTACATGATTGAAATGAATAAACGTGAGTGCGATAATGTCCGCTCGCCGTTTTATTTGTATTTCAAATGTATAATAGTAGCCAAACGGCAAATAACGGAACCCTTATAGATTCGTCATGTCTGTCTGTCTGTCCGTCTGTATATCACAGCCACTTTTTTCGAAAACTATAAGAGCTATACTGTTAAAACTTGCTAAGTAGATGTATTCTGTCAACCGCATAAAGATTTTCACAGAAAAATTGAAAAAACATATTTTTTTCATCAAACCCATACATGTGGGGTATCTATGGATAGGTCTTCGAAAATTATATTGAGGGTTCTAATATTTTTTTTAAACTGATTTGTTTGCACGAGAGACACTTCCAAAGTGGTAAAATGAGTGTCCCCCCCCCCCCCCCCAGTTACTTCTAAAATAAGAGAGTGATAAAACTAAAAAAAATATATGAAGTACATTACCATCCAAACTTCCACCGGAAAATAGGTTTGAACGAGATCTAGTAAGTAGTTTTTTAATACGTCATAAATCGTAAACCGCAATTGACCTTCCAATCAATCATCTCAAATATAATAATAAATAAAAGAAACTTATTATGTTACTTGCTGCTACGGAACCCTTCATGGGCGGGTCCGACTCACATTTGGCCGCTTTTTATAGGTACGGAACTCTTCGTGCGCAAGTGCTGATTTAGATATATAAAGAAAAATAACACATTTTTCTATTTTGCACACATTCCTACAGCCTATTCAATGCCCTTAAATGTCACGTTTTGTATATTACCGTAGTGGGGAAGAGAGAGAGGTGCGAGGAGACATTTTCTTTTCCCTTTCCCTCATAGCCAGTACCTTCCGTATAAGGCGACCTACGAACTATGCGGCTAGCCGCAATACGGCCAGCCGTGCGACTGACCATACTCAGATATTTGTACGAGAAAGTAGTTTTAATTTGCAGTGTGATACGGCAGCCGGTAAGCAATATTGATTTCTGACGGCTCACCGCATTCCGGCTAACCGCATAGTGCGTAGGAGGCCTTATTAAGTTTTACTTCAGTCGTGTGGTCTAAACTGCCGTACAATCACTTATTGTCGTAACAGAAGAATGAGATATCAAGGTAAATGTCACTTTCTTACCATCTCATAGAGTAGCATTTGCTATGACAAATTATCATTTACAACGGCTCTTTAGTACCTATATGCACATCAATAAAGCACACTCGTTTCTCTTTTACTTTCCAGCGGTACCTTTGACGCCTATCCACCCACCAGACATGCTGCAATACTTCATAGGCGATAGTTTCTCATCTCTCATCATCTGCTCACAAGAGTACGAGAAGGTACTGCGGCCTATATCGCTAGAGATCACCAAACCGCTGCTGGTGACGGGCAGAGATAAGGAACTGACCGCTCAGTTGTATCAGCCGAACTCCTCGCTGTTGAAGCCTAAAGAAGATATATTGACTCATGTCGGTAGAAGCAACCAGTGGTATGGGGAAAATGAAGCGCTCATTATTTATACAAGCGGTGAGTTATTAACGTAACAATACACATATGTACTGGTGTACTTTTTAAGTATTGTGAAATACTTCCAGTAAATATAAAAGTTAATTTTAATCTGCTTAGGCCCACTTGCACCAAAAGCTAGGCTAAAATAAAGTAACTCGAGTTAAGTAACTTCGGGTTAATTCGTTAAAATTTTAACTTGACATTCTGTTGCGCCAATGAAAAAGGTTTTATGTTGGTATCATTAAAGAGGTTTTGTTCCGTAATGTAATCCAACGAAATATGAATGAGCGAACAATGAGATAAATATTTATACACCTCTTTTTGTCACTAGGACTTTGTTTATGACTGTCTCATGTGTTAAGTGTTTTCAAAGATATTTCAATTTGATCGTTTGTGTTTGAAACCAATCTGTCAATATCGAGTCGTTCAAATATTGTCATGTCAAAGTTGTCATGATCGGACTTTTCTTTAACTCTTCTATTATAAAAGTCCGGACTAATATATTCGACGATTTCCCTCATAATTTTTTAGGACACGAAACTGTTTTAAAATCCCTGACTTTCACTTCTGGAACCCAACATAACCTGTCAAATGAAACAAATTTGACATTACTAATCCACCAAAATAGGTGGGTTAAAATTTTAATACAATAACCCAAGCTTAGTCCCTAACTCTTGGTGGTGCAAGATGTAATTGTAGTTTAACCCCATATTAGCCACTAACTCTGAGTTAATTCGTTTAACCTGGGGTGGAGCAAGTGGGCCTTAAAGAACAATTCTTTGATGAGCATCACCAATGCAAAATAAATCATCCTGTGTATACACGACGCGTCGCGCAAAATAAACTGGTTACTGCACCAGCAAACAACTTCTATGGCGAGCGGACTACCGCTTATCTAATCCCGCGGCTAATTAACGAACTACCTGCCTCCATACGAAATAAAATAAAAATGTACAACATTAAAACTGTTCTAAAAGAACACATTACACCGATTGTAACTTCGTTATGACATTTTCCTAATACAGACAAAGCATTGTGTCAGGATGATGTCAAAACTAAGCCTATATGTACCTACTTTTGTTTTTTATTATTTTTAGTTATATTTTTACTTAGTATTGTATATTAAACCGACCAAATTGAGTCGCATCGAATTTGCTGTCACACACAAACTCCCGTGGATTAAGTTGTAGTAAGAACTGTACTCAAACTTGGTAAATATTGTTTTGGTAATAAAATAAAAATCATATATACATACATAGACTCCCGCCTGTTTCCCAGATGGGTAGACAGAGACAACGGACTTCCAATTGTTACTGTCATTTTATTCTTCATACATGCTCGCCGGTTTAGTTTACTTCTGACCTGGCCTTTCTTGAGAACGTCTCCGATTTGGTGAGAGAATGTTCTACGAGGTCTTCCCCTTCCGATTGTACCATTTACACAGGCAGGTAAACTTCTTTTGTCAATCTTCTTTCATTCATCCTTTCTAAATGCCCAAACCATCTCTGCATACCTTTTTCAATCTTTGTGACTACATCCTCTTTCACACCACAACTTCTACTATTAGCGAAACTGGAACAGAAAGCGACCTTGTACAGAAAGACCCCATGTGGGCAGGCTCCCTGCGAGATGGAACGTTTTTTATGCTGCTCCGGTGCCCCCCCTTTTGCGGCTAGATGTTCGGGTTACATACCCTGGGAGGGCTCTGGAAGATGGACCGATGATCTTGTGAGGGTGGGGATCATTGGGGGAGGCCTTTATTGAGCTGTGGCCGTCTTTCGGTTGCCATGATGATGATTATGAGTTACTAGTATATGTATGATAGATAAGTAGCCAAAGAGCAATGGAAAGGGCTATGCTTGGAGATTCCCTGCGAGATCGAATCGGAAATGCTGAGATCCGCAGGCGAACCAAAGTAACCGACATAGCCGTAAGAATTGCCAAGCTGAAGTGGCAGTGGGGAGGGCACATAGCTCGTACGGCGGCCGCTGGGGCAGAAAGGTTTCGAGTGGTGACCACGAACCGGAAGACGCAGCGTGGGCAGGCCCTCTAAAAGAAGGACCGATGATCTTGAGAGGGTGGCTGGAAATCGCTGGTAGCGGATAGCGCAAGACCGGCAATTGTGGAGATCTTTGGGGAGGCCTTTGTCCAGCAGTGGACGTCTTTCGGCTGATATGATGATGATGTTAGATAAGTAAGTAGAAGACAGATGACTTACTAATATGCCTCTTCCTTGTTCTATTCCTACGTTACGTATTTTGTGTTCTTTGGACATCAAAGATGTCCGCATTTATATGATAAATTCTCTTTTAGATTTCAAAATTATAAATTAAGTTGGGTCGATATAAAATGTCAGTAATTAATAGACATTATGGCGAAAAAGATACCTTCCATTTTTGTGAGGCATTTCGTGGTATGTGATTCATGAAGTTCAGTATCTAGGCCGCTGTCAGTCCATAGACGGGTGAAAACCAAAATGGTTTAATTTTTGAGCGTCACCGTGCTTTGGGAAGCTGTCCCGGTCGCTGTGCCGGACTGGCAGGAGTCTGCAATAGGGGAGGGCAATCCAGAGCCCTCCCAGGGTACGTGTCCCGACCATCTGGGACGCGGCGCAAAAGGGGAGCACCGGAGCAGCATACCCGCGTTCCCGGGGCTCCTTCATACAGCAGGTACGTAGGTTTAGTCGGTGCGAGTCCGGCATACTCACCAGCAGACACTTTTTGCGGTTGGCATGGGTAGGCATTCCGCCTGCCTTATCAAAAAATAAAAAAAAATAGGTAACAGTCGTTAAGCCATGTCAGAGGCCTACTGGGCACCTTAAACAACTCTGACCCTAGCATAACCACTGCCCATACGACAAGTAAGTAACTTTACTTTCTTTTAGGTACAACAAGCAAGCCTAAGGGAGTAGTCTGGACTCACAGTATGCTACAAACTCAGATAGCAGCGCTACACTCTGCCTGGCAGTACTCCAGTTTTGACGTAGTTCTGCACACGTTGCCGCTGCATCATATACACGGACAACTCAACTCTATGCTCTCTTCTTTGGCTGCTGGCTCAAGGTACCTATCTAAAATTCATCCCCTTACACGCAAAATGCACAATATAGACACAAAACATGATACAAAGAAAACATAAAAAAAGAATGCCTCAAATGTCTGTAAATGCGATACTACTTAGTTATGTATGTTGTCACACCCAGTATAAAAATTGTATTCACATGCTTCACCACAAGCTAAATAGATGCACTGTATCCTAGACAATCCTAGTTTGTAAGACCTAATATGTAACTCTATTTTATGTGAATAAATGATTTTGATTACAAGCTGACTGTCGCGCCATTTAATAGGTCTTTACCTATGAAATTGCCGTTTTGTATGAAAAAATTTAAACGAATTTTTTTCATGAATTTTTTTATTTGTATTAATCGAAGTAATCACCCATGCAATCAATGCATCTTTGCCATCGCAGTGGCAGTTTATTGATGCCCTTCTTAAAGAAATCAGCTGGACGGGAGGCAACAAATTCTTCAAAGGCATTTTGTACTGCCTCTCGGGTATTGAATTTTTTTTCCCGCCAAGAAGTTATCCAAATTCTGGAAAAAGTAGTAGTCTGTAGGCGCAAGGTCTGGTGAGTAGGGCGGATGACGGAGAGCTTCCAACCCCAGTTCTTGCAACTTGGAGACCGTCTGCTGTGCAGTATGAGGTCGCGCGTTGTCGTGCAGGAGCAGCGGAGACGAGCGATTGACCAATGCTGGTTGGAGATGCGCCAGCTTCTCCATCATTGTGCTCAGTTCTTCACAGTACACATCTGCAGTAATGCTCACCCCGTTTGGTAAGAAGCTGTGATGAATCACACCGGCGCTAGACCACCAAACAGTGACCATCACTTTTCTAGGGGTAAGTTTTCGTTTAGGGCATTGTTTAGGTGCTGAACCAGGATCCAACCAACTTGCTGAGCGCTTGCGGTTATCAAACAGAATCCATTTTTCATCGCAGGTAACAATGCGGTTCAAAATTCCTTCATTTGTGTGTCTGTTGAGCAGTGCAAGGCACGTCTCGACGCGTACTTCGCGCTGGCGATCATTGAGTTCGTGGGGCACCCATTTGTCAAGCTTTTTTACCTTGCCAATTTGACGCAAATGGACCAATATTGTTTTGACGCTAACGTCGAAAGCTGTTGCTAATTCAGCCGTAGATTGTGTATCATCAGCTTCCACAACCGCCTTTAATTCGTCATTGTCGACCAAAGTCTTCGGACGACCGCGAGGTTCATTTTTCAGGTCGAAATTTCCAGAACGGAAGCGAGCAAACCAATAACAGGTGGTGCGTTGGTTTGTAGTGTTAGCTCCGTAAACGTCGTTGATGTTGCGTGCCGCTTGTGCCGCGTTGCTGCCACGACGGTACTCATATTCCATAATTACTCGAATTTTTAACGTATCCATGATGACGAAAAAGATTGAAATGCGATGAAAATGTAACACTAATCAATAAAGAAATGACTACTTTTGGAAAAAAGAATCCATGTTTTTAAAATAAAATTAATTTGAAATTAGAATTCTTAGCCAAACAAAAATTATTTTGATTTGAAATGGCCAGTACTGCAGAACGGCAATTTCATAGGTAAAGACCTAATATAAACGCAGTGAACAACATGTGAACGACATGTTCTTTACTGCGTTTTTAAATTGCGCGGCAGCTGGGATTTCTCCGTTACACGCAGTGTGCGATTATTTCTGACGGGCCGGTTGATGTGGTTGGTAAATGCTTGCCTTCCACGTGGTTCCATTCCCACCCAGGACAGCCATATTTGCGTGCATGAACATGTCTGTTTGTCCTGAGTCTGGGTGAAAGACATTCCAGGCTTTTCCGTCGTAAGCCTTCTTTGTAAGCCCCCATTTTCACTCATGTATTAGGTAATAATATAATAAATAATAATAATATCCTGGGACTTTATTTACACACGACCATCTGATCCCAAACTAAACAGAGCTTAAACTATGGAAACCAGATAACTGATATACTACATATACTAATTTTCTTTTGTAAATACACACTTATAATAATTTCTCCCAGAATCAGGACAAACAGACATGTTCATGCTCACAAATATCTGTCCTTAGGGAATCGAATCCACGATCTCCGGCGTGAAAAGCAAGCATTTGCCTAGCACGCCAACAGGCCCGTCGAATTACACCCCCTTACACGCAAAATGCACAATATAGACTCACAACATGATAGATACTGAGATGTCTCCGTTACACACAGCGTCGGAATATTTCTGACGGGCCGGTTGGCAAGTTGGCAAATGCTTGCCTTTTATTTTTATGCTTGTGAACATGTCTGTTTGTCCTAAGTCTGCGTGTAATTATCTATATAAGTATGTATTTACAAAAGAAAAGTATTACATGTAATATATCAGTGATCTGGTTTCCATAGTATAGCTCTGCTTAGTTTGGGATCAGATGGCCGTGTGTGAATAAAAGAAGAAACCCGTGACGCGCAGTGGCGAGGCAACAGTTTTAACCGCTGCACCACACGTGCAGCCGTCATCGAATCGAGCCATCATATATTCCTTAAATTCCGGCTACGAACTCGCGGCTCCTCTGGTGTTGCAAGTGTGCAAGGGCGACGATGATCACTTACCATCAGGTGACCTTCTTGCTCGTTTGCCTTGCCAGATTGACTTGAAGATTGCGCAGATGGTTAGTCTTCATAGCAGCTTCATAGGAGCTTCATAGTGGCAGCCATAGCCGAAATGCAGCCAGGAGTACATTACACTTACCGAGAATTCAAAACTTCGCCTGCTGGCAAGTGGGGGGCAGTAGCGTTTTTCTGTGAAGTATGAGCATCAAACTGTGATCGCCAATCCGTCTGCCAAGCGTGGCGATAATGGCATATCCCCCCATTCTTTGAGGAGGCTTTTGACCAGCTGTGAATGTACTTTGGCTGACATGATGATGAATTAATGTATATTTGTTTCTCGTATGGGTAGTGGTAACCCTAGTGTCAGAGTTGCTCAAGCTGCCCAGTAGGCCTCTGACATGGCCTAACTGACTGTTGTCCGTGACAGCCTGACGTGCCCTCCGAAGCACGGAGACGCTCAGAAATTAAACCACTTTGGCGGTCACCCATCTATGGACTGACCGCGAGCCTAGTTGCTTAACCTCGCCGATCGCTTATGGACCGGTGAGAGCATCTAGCATCGAAGTGATTATTGTAATCTTTGAGAAATTGTAACCGTTTTTTTTTGCCAGGATCCGTATGCTCCCCTCCTTTGTGTCTCACAGCGTGTGGTCACGTCTGCTGGGTATGGGGGAGCGTGACGAGTCCAAGGTGACGGTGTTTCATGGTGTGCCCGCGATGTACTCCAAGCTTATAGCTGACCATGAGAAAATGTTTGCTGACGCGAAGACTAAGGAGTACGTGAAGAGTACGTTGGGAGGGAGGATGCGGTTGATGTGTGCGGGTTCTGCTCCGCTGCCGGCGACGCTGTTCTTGAAGTGGGAAGAGGTAGGGTTTGTGATGCTTTAATACAGTACTGCTTACTTACTTACCGTATGGCCAGTGGCTACCCTAATGTCAGATTATTGTAAATGTTTTCATACAATCCGTGTTCCTAAATATCTATATGTACCTAGAAATAATTATATATTACTATAAACATGTTCTGACTATTTACAAGCGCTTTTTTAAAGTCTACGTGAATAAAAACATTTTTTATTTATATTTTATATATTCAGAGTTGTTCGAGCCGCCCATTAGGCCTCTCACATGGCCTAACGACTGTTGTCTAATGACTACAACCGGGACCGATGGCTTAATGTGCCCTCCGAAGCACGGAGACGGTCAGAAAGGGCTGACCGTGAACCTAGTTGCTTAACCTCGCCGATCACTTACGGACTAAGCCAGAGGTCGTGGGTTCGATTCCCACCCAGGACAGTTATTTGTGTGCATGAACATGTCTGTTTGTCCTGAGTCTGGGTGTTTATTTATTTATTTAATATTAAGGAAGACCAACAGCACATAAAAACAATTATAAAAACTATCAATAGTAATTGAAGGCGAATTACAGGTCTCCAAGAATAGACAGTGGTATATGTAATATATATGTCATCAAATTAAATTAACTTATTTAAGTCAAGTGTTAATTTTAGAGGAAACGGGTACTCAGCCTAGAGGCTGAGTACCCGTCTCACTGTTTCAGTTTTATTGACAAATATGTCAAAATTAAAAGATATTATTTGTTTACTTAACAAATTGCTTGTTCGCCACATGAATGCATTCTGACAATAGTTTGTTGATACTAAAGGAAGATGAAATGTTTTATGATGTATGCCTTTGTGTTATTATCTATATCAGGGGCTCTACCGGCTAAGTCGCCGAACATCGATTTCTTAAATGGTGTTCAAATAAATAAAAGTTAAAAAAGACTTACTCAATCGTTAAATCGGATTCAACGTTGATAATCGATTCCGGATCAGTTATGACGTCACATGGGCTCATGGAAGCCGATTTAACGATTGAGTAAGTCTTTTTTAACCTTTATATATTTGAACGCCATTTAAGAAATCGATGTTCGGCGACTTAGCCGGTAGAGCCCCAGTATGTGTTTACAAACGAAAATTAGTATATTTAGTGGCGGCGTGTCACCCCAAAGTATGGCTCATTTATCTGATTGTCCTTCTTGTCCCCTTCAGGACTTGTATGACGCTTCAGCCAAAGCAATCATCGTTGCTCAATTTTGGCTAGATAAAATCTAATTCTTACCATCGACACGTAAGAAGAAGTATATTCAGTATATATAATATGTTATCTGGTTTCCATAGTAAAAGCTCTGCTTAGTTTGGGATCAGATGGCCGTGTGTGAATAATGTCCCAGTATTTTATTATTGCGACATATATATTTATATAGAATTTATGATTTAATACATCTGGTATATTTTTATCTACCTCTATTCACAGATATCCGGTATGCGTTTGCTGGAACGCTTTGGCATGTCGGAAGTGGGCATGGCACTCAGCAACCCCTACAAGCCGGTAGAAGCGCGCAGCGTGGGGTGCGTGGGGCTGCCCCTCCCCGGGGTGGCGGCTAGAATCGCAGTTATGAACGACAATGGGATACTGGAGCCCCTGGTCACTGTGGAGAGCCCTGCACCGGAAACACAAGTAAGTGGGACATCGTTATGTATGTGTATGTTGCTTCTACGACCTACTACTATTTTGACGACCCCTTTGGCGTGTTTAGTCGATCCTTGGCTTTCACGCCGCAGGGGCTCTACTCGCTAAGTCGCAGAACATCGTTTTCGTCATTGACGTTCAAATAAATAAAGGTTAAAAATGACTTAATCAATTGTTAAATCGGCTTCTATGAGCACATGTGACGTCATAAATGGTCCGCAATCGATTGTTCACGTTGAACCCGATTTAACGATTGATTAAGTAATTTTTAACCTTTATTTATTTAAACGTCATTCACGAAAACGATGTTCTGCGACTTAGCCGGTAGAGCCCACCCAGGACATATATATTTGTGTGCATGAACATGTCTGTTTGTCCTGACTGGGTGTTATTATCTATACATATAAGTATGTATTTACATATGTCCCAAGATAATTATTTATTATTATTATTATGATATGACTATTTTTACATTTTTGTTTTACAAATCGCAGCATGAATTCATGAGAATGGTACACCTATATCTTATACGCATAAGAGTTTGACTCTAGAACTATATTGTTAAAAAAATGTATTTCTGTTTTAATATGTAGGTACTTTTTGTTGTTATAAAAAAAACGTGTTTAGTTTGGACCCCACGACTAAAGTAAAACTTACATATTGGAAACATTTACCCTACAGTAATATACGAAACGTAACTTTAACTTATATCTCCCTCACAACTTCCGTTCGCCTCGCCCGATCACACTTTTCGTAACGCTCTCGTCACGCATTTTTTAAAGGTTTTATTCACGTATACTTTAAAAAAGCGCTTGTCAGAACATGTTTGTAGTAATACAGTTATTATTTCTAGTTACTTATTACAGATATTTAGGTACACGGAATGTTAAAACATTTACACAATTTATTTTATAATGGTAGTGATATTAAGCTTGCTTGTATTAAGTTATTGTCAAGGAGATTATGTTTAGTTGAAGTTTTTAATATAATGTATTGAAATTTATATTATATTTACCAGCTTACTCCCCAAGTCAAGCATGCGTAAAGGTTTACTTAAATAAAAAAACCAGTAAATACATTTTTGTTCATTCAGATAAGCCTCGAGCGACTCGGAGTGCCCGCCTCAAAGGACCTGTTCGTGGATTCAGATGGATACGACTGGAAACCGCCGAAAATTACTACGCACAGAGAAGTTGCGGACAATAACTATCAAGGGGAATTACTGATAGCAGGCCCGGCTGTATTTACCAGGTAAGATCTTTTACTACCATTCTACATCATTACTACTACTACATCTGTGTGACATTGTCCCTATTATTATTATTCCAAATTATTTATTTATTTTTCTTATTTTTAACCTATTTATGGTTATAAAATTGCTACAAAAAAGAAAACAATAATATATAAATAAATATGAAAAAAAAAAAACTTCTTCCAGTGGCGGGGTTTGACGCCCTAGGCCGCCGGTGGTCAGGGCGACCACCGGCGGCCTAGGGCGTCAAACCCCGCCACTGGAAGAAGTTTTTTTTTTTTCATATTTATTTATATATTATTGTTTTCTTTTTTGTAACCTCCTTACAATGCGTGCCGTTCCCATTATTGCCGCCTTTTAAATCCGACCCTTGACCCAGTGATCTAGCGAAAGCCTCTTAAGATGTTGGTCGAGGCTCTTCGCTATGAGACCATTTACGGAGACGACTATTTATTATTATCACTGCTGAACATTGGTCTCTCTCAAAGAACTCCACAATTACGGTCGCCAGAGCTCATAGGGGTGGGGGGGAAGGGTCAGCAACACTTGTTTGCTGACTCTTTAAGGCCGGCAACGGACCCGCGACTCCTCTGGTGTTGCGAGTGTCCATGCGGTGGTGATCACTTACCATCAGGTGACCCGATTGCTAGTTTGTCGCCCTCTGATATAAAAAAAATCCCCATGACACAACGTAGGTAGGTCCCTACAAGATGTACCGTTGATCTTGTGAGAGTTGCTGGAAGCCGCACTGGGGACGGATGTTTTAAAGAGTGTGAATGTTAAGTGCTAAAAAATATTAACTATTGAAATTTGACGAGCTAGTTGGCGAGGTTTGTAGATACTTGCCTTTCACTCCGCAGGGCGTGGGTTCGATTCCCTCCCAGGAGAGTTATTTGTGTGCATAAACATGTCTGTTCTGCGTCTAGGTGGTATATGCAGTATGTTAGTTTAAACGAGGGACGTATTCAAACCCACGATAGTGTATGCTTATATGATACTAATAAAAATATGAATAAAAAAAAAACACTGATAAATAACAAACAGAACCATACCAAAAATTTCGCAAAAGTCTCACAACGTGTATACACCCTTGCGCTAACGTGTTAGTATTATCGCAGAACATGTGTCAATGATCACGGGTCATGACCTTTAGGTAGAATCCATTTTCCCTTCATACTTTAAACCGAACGGGTCTAAAATGGTATGGGTGCATTCCTTCTTCATGCAGCAGCTTCCACACAGTCCAATGTGATACACCGAATCGTCTTGCAGCATTTCGAGTGCTTTCTTGTGGGTGATGCTCGAAGTATTCAAAAATGGCTTCTTGTAGGTGCACTGGGTATGGCTCCCTTCCTCGTCCTTGGGCATGCGTCGGTACGGTGAACCGACCGAATTTCGTATCGTATGATGTTTTTGCGTGAAAGAGTAACTAACATCCGTATATCCTGTCAAATTACCATCAAGCTACTCCAATCTATCAAATTTCCCCAATTGAAAGTGAACCTTATGCTTATGTGATAAAGTTGAAACACTACAAAATAAATTTGACAGAAAACCGTAATTGACTAGTATCTGTTGAAAATCGCCCTGGAGCGTTCATTAATTCATGTCAGCCAAATTACGTCCACTGCTTGACAAAAGCCTCTCCAAATAATGGGGCATATGCCCTAATCGCCACGCTTGACAGACGGGCTGGTGATTGCAGTTTGATGGTCATAGTTAACAGAAAATCACTGCTGCCCGTTGTCGGGTAGGTGTTCCCTCGGGACGATTTCTACGCCCCCCATGGGATGGGATGGGGTGATGATATTCTTCGCCATCGCCACACAGCGAGACTGGAGCGTTATTATAACTTTTCTACAAATACTGTTGCCCCCCATGGAATGGGATGGGGTGATGATATTCTTCGCCATCGCCACACAGCGAGACTGGAGCGTTATTATAACTTTTCTACAAATACTGTTGCCCCCCATGGGATGGGATGGGGTGATGATATTCTTCGCCATCGCCACACAGCGAGACTGGAGCGTTATTATAACTTTTCTACAAATACTGTTGCCCCCCATGGGATGGGATGGGGTGATGATATTCTTCGCCATCGCCACACAGCGAGACTGGAGCGTTATTATAACTTTTCTACAAATACTGTTGCCCCCCATGGGATGGGATGGGGTGATGATATTCTTCGCTATCGCCACACAGCGAGACTGGAGCGTTATTATAACTTTTCAACAAATACTGTTGCCACCCATGGGATGGGATGGGGTGATGATATTCTTCGCCATCGCCACACAGCGAGACTGGAGCGTTATTATAACTTTTCTACAAATACTGTTGCCCCCCATGGAATGGGATGGGGTGATGATATTCTTCGCCATCGCCACACAGCGAGACTGGAGCGTTATTATAACTTTTCAACAAATACTGTTGCCCCCCATGGGATGGGATGGGGTGATGATATTCTTCGCCATCGCCACACAGCGAGACTGGAGCGTTATTATAACTTTTCAACAAATACTGTTGCCACCCATGGGATGGGGTGGGGTGATGATATTCTTCGCCATCGCCACACAGCGAGACTGGAGCGTTATTATAACTTTTCAACAAATACTGTTGCCACCCATGGGATGGGGTGGGGTGATGATATTCTTCGCCATCACCACACAGCGAGACTGGAGCGTTATTATAACTTTTCTACAAATACTGTTCCCCGTTTTACCTATTAGATTGAGATCCTTAAATATGACTATGTACCTAATTGTGTTTCATGATATATTAACATAATCGATTATGCTAAATATCGAATTATATTTGCGTCTCATTAAAGTAAATTTGACCTTGTATGTCCAACTGTGTTTTAAATTGATTCTTAGGTAAATAGTTATAAGGATCTATTTTATACGTAAATCGCAATTTGGGCGACGCGGTTGCGGTGGTCAGCAGTTTTTCCAGTAAAACCAGAACTAACCTATACGCAAGCTCATATACATTGAGACAGATACATGAGATGCGTTCTTCGTTAGTTCGTGATAATTAATAACTTTCCTCCCGGTCGAATTTTGGCTACGGTGGCCAGTCTCAATGAAGACTAGCCATCTTCAAACACAGGTGAAATTTATTTTCCGTCACTCTCATGATCCTATGGAATGACTTGCAAGACGATCGGAAAGCGGTCAGACAAAGGACTAACGGCTTTACGTGCTCTCCGATGCACGGGGGTGTGATACTGCCAGATTCCGGGCTGATACTGGGAAATAATCTTAACAGAAAAATCCCAAAACTACTTTTTTGTACTTGGGTTGAAGCCAGGACCTCATTATCTGCGGTTATAACAACAAAGCATATAACGCTGCCACTATAAGAAAAAGCAGTAATTAGAAAAAAACATTAAAAGTCCCAAAAATTAAGTGTGTTCACATTAGCAAAGTTGTGATTTTGCGAACAAACGTAAATTATTTGCCGTATCGTATTTTAATTATTCTATACGTTTGCCATTTCTTTACGTCTATCTATCTATGCAATTTTAGAGCAATGCTTTTGTCGGTGGAGGTTTCTCCATTCCTCTTTGACTTCTTGATAGGACCCTAAGTACTTCAATTTTCTCTCCGATTTCATCGATGTCATCTGGTCATCCTTGGTGCTCCCGACTTATTTTTCCTCTATTATTCCTTTCATAAAACGGGACTAGTCCCTCCTTCTTACCCACCGGCCACCACTGCAACTCCTGTAAGCCAGGATCAACAGTGGCACACAATGAAATGAGACTGAGCGGTGAGGCTCAGGCATAGCCCGAGGAATTGCTATAACTGCCTTGGATACCGCAACGAATTTAATCAAAAAAACACAAGGGGTCGGGGGGGTGCTTTAGAAAATGAATAATAATAAAAGTGCCAAGCTCTACTGGGACCGCTCTATCATTACGGACAGGACTATTGTTGCCAATAAGCCTGATATCGTTGATTTATTGTTGATACCACTGTCCCATTTGACGATAACCTCATAAAAGCCGAGAATGACAAGTTGTGAAACTATTTAGATTTGTCTTACGAGGTTACCGCCATGTGGCATGTGAACTCAACAATAATTGTCCCAATAGTCGTCTCCGTAAACGGTCTCATAACAAAGAGCCTCGACCAACATCTTAAGAGGCTCTCACTGGATCACTGGGTCAAGGGCCGGATACAGAAGGCGGCAATTACGGGAACGGCACGCCTCGTGAGGAGGTTCCTCACTCTGTCGCCCTGACCACCGTCGGCCTAGGGCGCATAACCCCGCCGCTGGGGGAGCTCTGTTTTTTACGTATTTGTTTGTGTATTATTGTATTATATATCAATTTTATAAGAATAAATATGTATAAAATATGAAAATAAATAAATAAGTTGGAATAATAATAAAAATCATTTATTTACTTTTCACAAGGAACAACAAGTATAGCTATTGGTAAATTTTGAATAATTTTACAGTAATGGATAATCCTAATAGTTCCACTTCCATGCAAGTGTCGTGCTGTGTCACGTATAGACTGCACGTGTGGCGCAGCGATTAAGACAGTCGCCACGCCACGTTCAATCCCCGCACAGGACAACTATTTGTGTAAACCATAAAAAGTTGTTTTGATCTGGGTATCCGTCTATTATATGCTTGTTAAGTGTACTAGAAAACGACGAAAAATTTCCATAATGTTTACAAAGTATGCCTTTTCGAAGGTGAAAACTGGTAATGATTAGATGGATAGATTGATAGAATACTCTTTATTGTACACACTCAAACGGGAAGAAAATACATTGGATATAAAGAACATAATGTACAACGGGCGGTCATATCTATGCGTTTTCATAGCAGAATTTTTGTCAGTTGAGTTCGAATTGTCAAGTTCAAATGTGACTGTCATAATCATTAAAGGTTTATAAATGCCATTCCCATAATGTCAAATACTTTGACGACAAGATTTCTACTTCTGGTATGTATTTTAGGAACATTGACAATAGATTGTTGACTTATCCAAACCTGATCTTAACTTTAATACCTCATACTGCGTGCATGCATGCATGTTGCGGAGGTCCTATACTTGAATTATTGCAGTCGCGATTTCCTTTTCTATTTTATTAATACAGTAACCAAGCACGCGATTTCGGTTATATATTATTTTCATGTTTAGAACACTGCTGTTGTAGTAAGTTCTATAAAAAGAAAAATTTCTCAGCATCAGCCCGAAGTCTGGAAGTTGGCGGTATTATACCCCCGTGCCTCGGAGAGCACGTAAAGCCGTCGGTCCTGTACCTGACCTCTTTCCGGTCGTGTCGCCTAGGCGTCCCATCGGATCATGAGAGCGATGGAATAGAAAGTGCTCCTGTGTTTGCGCTCACACTTGAGCACTATAATATGTCCCGCGCAGATGGCTAATCTCTGTTGAGACTGGCCGCCGTGGCCGGAATTCGGCTAGGAGGACATTATATATCAGTTATCTGGTTGCCATAGCATAAGCTCTGCTTAGTTTGAGGTCAGATGGCCGTGTGTAAATAATGTTCCAAGAAGTTATTGTTATTTTATACTTTTAATTTTTTTTGTTGTCAGGTACTGGAACAGAGCCCCAAAGCTGAGTTCCGAAGACTTCACCCCCGATGGTTGGTTCCGTACAGGTGACACCGCTTGTTTCCAAGACGGCAAGTTCCGAATCTTAGGCAGAACTTCAGTCGACATCATCAAAACGAGCGGCTACAAAGTGAGCGCTTTACAAATCGAATCCGCGATCTTAGACCACCCATGTATAGCTGATGCAGCTGTCATTGGAATAGAAGACGAGCAGTATGGAGAA
The DNA here is from genome assembly GCA_951640165.1 of Pseudoips prasinana. Taxonomy (NCBI): domain Eukaryota; kingdom Metazoa; phylum Arthropoda; class Insecta; order Lepidoptera; family Nolidae; genus Pseudoips; species Pseudoips prasinana. The sequence goes on from OX621254.1 coordinate 18,362,125, forward strand.
ATAGTATCCACAGTTGTAGTATTAAAAGAACAAGCGAAGCTAACATTGAAAGAGTTGAAAGATGAAGCGGGGAAGAAGTTGGCGCCGTACCAGCTGCCGAAGACTATGCTGGTGGTTGATCAGATGCCGAGGAACGCGATGGGGAAACTCGACAAGAAGGAGATAAGGCGATTGTTTGGTAGCCAGTTGGTTTTGGAGAAGAAGTAAATGATGTATGATGCGTCTGTGCGTATGCTTATCTGTGGTCGGTGGGATAAGTCATTGTGATGATTAAGATTTAGGTTACGTGGCGAAGCTAATGGAAGGAGATAAACAGTGCATTGCCCTTTCTACACGTCAAATCTGTTGTTCACAATTGTTATTAGATCATGGGACACAAAATAAACTAAAAATATATTATTGGTATACTAATAATAGATCGAGAAGCCATCGGGAGATATTAAAGTGCGGAAGTGTGTGTGCAAAACACAGGGGACTTTCTATTCCATCACTCTCATGATCCGATGGTACGATCAGAGACACGACCGCACCAAAACCTCGAGGTTCAGTATTGATGGCTTAACGTATTGCGTGCTCGGGGTTGTAATACCGCCAACTCCCAGACTTCGGGCTGTTACTGAAAATTCACTTCTAGGTCTGCCCGAGTCACGATTTAAACTCACGACCGTTGGTTGTACCAAGTCAGAAACCTTCGTGGGATCATGCACAACACTTTGCTGAAGATCATCACATGATCCAATGCATAGTTTACAATTCTATAAGGGACATATAGAAAAACATTCATTTTATATATAGATATATATGTGTTAGAAATATACAGGGTAGCCGAGGAATAAACGTTCAAACGTAAAATTTTGATACTTTATGATGAGGACTTTATGTTCTACGATTTTGCGTAGTTTACAAATTAGATTTTTTTTATGATTTTTTTCGTAGATTTCCCCCTCTCATCAGTTTTTGGAACGACGGAAGAAAATCTTACGAAAAGTTCTCACGACACTTTTTGCAGCTGTGCGGCGTGCGCATGTGTCTCTGTCTGTCTCTCTCTCTCTCTCTTATAGAAAGCAAGCCAGATATTTTCATTTCTATTTCGCATTGAACAGTGTGGTGTCGCGACGATTATTTTTGTTAAGTGTATACAGGTTTTTTGTACATAATAAATAATAAGAAATAACTTCGTTCCATCCGGGTGTCCCTTGACACCTCTCAAGTTTTTTGATTTATTTTCTCGTGTCTGTTGAATACTTATTACTGGTTCAGTTTTTTATGATAATTAATTAGCATAGTTTAATCTAACACCCTAAAAAGTATGGTTTATCTAATCATTGCAGAACTATCTTAGAATTTATACGATAGTTCACAATTAGGGTTTGAGCTCAGGACTAATAAATTTTCAAAGTATCAAAAAAAAATGGCGAACATACATGGGGGTGATTCGGATACTCCTCATCATAAAGTATCTAAATTTTGCGTTTGAACGTCAATTCCTCAGCCACCCTGTATGTGTTTAAAAATATATAAGTAAATATTTGTGTGATGAACACGATTGTTTGTTCTATGTCTGGGTGTAATTTATCTATAATGATTAAGTATGTCTATTAGTTATCTGTTTGCCATAGGAGAGGCTCCCTGCCTAGTTAGGGATGGGCAATCTGTTAATTGTCACAAATAAAAATAAATAGTAAGTTAGTTATCACTGTAGGTTATTTCGTAGTAAATTTTGTTTTATTTGGAACTTATGTGCAATTATAGCTTTATCGAACAAATTATACTTAAAATAGGTAGGTGTGACTTGTGAGCTAATGAAAAGACTGATAGCTAGAAGGGAAGACGGATTGAGGTCCAAAATTACTGTTTACAAAGTAGACGTTTAACAACTGTTTATGCTATTTATGATTGCTGCTATTTCTTTAGGTATGATCGTAATGTCTGTTCTAGACGGTTGGAAACCAACGTCCCAATAGAGGTTACCTTTGTGGATGCCATCCATCTAGACTGCAGTTGTAAACCAAATTTTGGTTTGACCTACAACGTGCTTGGTTTGCGGGCGCGTGTTTCTAACCGCGATTTAAAGGCGTGGATGCTAACCGTGTGGCCGGCGGATTACACCAACCATCAGCAAAGTTTGCTTTTCTCATGAAGAAAGTTAGTTCTCCCAACTGCAACACATGCAATGTACTTGAAGATGTATATCATTTGCTGATGGATTGTGTCAAGAACCAACAGGAAAGGACCATTTTAATCAATAAGTTCAATTTAAATATGTTACAGGTAGGTTTCATTCAAACAATTTTAGCACAACCAAAGACAGATGTGGCGAAAAGATTTAGCGCGTTGGTGTATCATATTGATTAAAATTCTCCTTTAAAATGAACTTTAAGGCATTTTTTCTAGAAGTTAGTATAAGGCATGATGGGGTTGGCGTATCCATTGGGATAAAGACCCCAATTTAATAATAAAGATAAAAAAAGGACAGTTGCGCTGCGGCAGGCAGCGGGTGCACACGTAAGCGAGTGTAAAATGTTGGCCGCAAACGAAAGAGCCACGAATGAGAAATTAATAATAATTTAAACGATCGCTATAGAGATTTGCCATGCCTATAGGACATTCCATCTGTAACATATAAAGACGCTCGTCAAAAGAAAACCGCCTGGGATAATAGATAGATCCAAATACAAAAAATTTGACCAAAATGCTAACGAATCAAATGTTACAAAATTGTTAAAATTACGAAAACATGGTTAACTTTTTGCAATTTGAACAAATTGGGAGCCATTTCTACAGCACGATATGGTCCGCTTACGATACGAGTACGTGATTCCCCGCCAAAAGACGACTCGCGACTGATTCGCTAGCGTGTTGGCGCGTGCGTGGTTGGCATCCGTGTAGCCGAAACACAATCGGCGGATGGAGACTAGATAATTGGACTTCTGTTGGGACGTTGGTTTACAACCGTGTAGAAGATGCTTAAGTTGTTGGTCTAGTGGTTAGTGATCCTTACTGCTGAGGTCGTGGGTTCGATCCCCACCCAGGACAAATCATTGTTTGATGAGCACGATCGTTTGTTCTGAGTTGGGTGTAATTTATCTATAATGTATATGTATGATAGCAGATGTCTGTTTGCCATAGTTAAGGCTCTGCCTAGTTTGGGATAAGATGGCAGTGTGTTAGTTGTCAAAAAATATATGATCTATTTGTTACTTAAATAATTACATCTAGCTTTCGTAGCCATATTTTTGCTTTAGCGATTGCGATGTATAAGTTACCAATGCGAAAATACTGTAATTTATGTTTTGTTAAATTATTTATTGACTTATTATGCCCATATATATTGTAATAATTAATAATAAATTGGAGCTGTGTTTTTAAAATATAGTCAACTAGAGTTAGGTATTAGATGTACTTAATTACTACGAAATATAAGATTTAATTACGAGATTGCTCCTTTTACCGTAAATCTATCCCTATAATCGCCCTTTTTAATTTCCGTAGTTCCTTAGTAATTTTACTATTATTATTGTTATTATGATAGTAATGTTAAATAAAAGACAATTTGAATTGAATGATTTAGTTTTATTTTCCGTCAATTAAGGTAAAACTTATTGTATACATGATTATTCTTACATTCAAGCATTCTGCTATACTTGTAATTCCATATTACACAAAATCACTAGTCTTTATCGTATGGGCAGCGTCGACAGAGAAACCAATGGGCAGTGTTTACCCTGGTGTCAGAGTTGTTCAAGCCGCCAATAGGCATCCGTCATAGCTTAAATAATGTTGTCTTATGACAACAAATATAAGCTACCGCCTAACTCGCGCGGTCACCGTTATCGACGTTCAAATAGATGAAGGTTAAAAATGACTAAATCATTCGTTCAGTCGGCTTCCATGAGCACATGTGACGTCATAAATGGTCCGGAATCGATTTTCAAAGTTCAAGCCGACTGAACGAATGATTTAGTAATTTTTAAACTTCATCTATTTGAGCGCCGATCACGATCACGATGGTCAGTGAATTAGGCGATAGTCCCGCAGGGGCTCTACCGGCTAAGTCACCGACCAATCGTTAAATCGGCTTCAACGTTGACAATCGATTCCGGACCATTTATGACGTCACATGTGCTCATGGTAGCCGATTTAACGATTGATTAAGTCATTTTTAACCTTTATTAATGATTTAGTTATTTTCAACCTTCATCTATTTGAACGCTGATCACGAGCACGATGACCGGCGTATTAGGCGATAGCATTCAGAGACCGAAGCATAGACGCTTAAAAATAATTAAACCACTATGACGGTTTAAGGCGATTGGCACACTGCCCCGCATGATGCAGCGTAGTGAGTGAGTGCGTGTTCTAACGTTGCTTGTAAGTATCTCCGTTTGTATAGAAAACACGCACAGTCCAACACACAGAACATGGTGGATGCATCAACTTCATCATGCGGGGCAGTGTGACAATCGCCTAACCACGCTAATCACTTACGGACGTATGAATGGGATTGGGACTGGCTGTGAGTGCGTCAAAATAATGATTAGTTGTACTACATTGTTCTATGACAAATATATAATTGATATTATTATTACAATAAAGTGTACTTAGTCTTTCTCTTTCTACATTCTGTGTTATTCTAACATTAAAATATTATGACTTAATTAAATATGTTATAACTTTATAAAAGAAAATGTTTGAATCTTTTGACATTTCTTAGTGTATATGTTACATCATCAGTCTACCAACATTTAAAAAACAATTGACTGACATGTTACGTATTAAAAATCATTACAAATTAAAAGATTACCTAGATGATAAGTTGACATAGTAGGTATTATTAAGAATTTAATTTAATTCCAATTAATAAATATATTTTTATTATTAAGCATGTATTAAAATTTGCACGTCATATTATATTGATGACAGAATATGTAGAGCATAATGATGTAACACCAATATTACCATGTTTAGCAAATAAATAATTCTGATTCTGATATCGTTCACTGCCGGACATAGGCCTCCCTCAAAGGTTTCTAAAACATTGCCATTTGGAGGGGTTTTCCGTAGTCATCGCGCTTGGTATGCGAGTTGGTGACCGTAGCTAGGTGGTAGTTAGTACACAGGTGTCGCTGCTGCCCGACTAGCTGGTGTATCCCTTAGTCGCCTTTTACTACACCCACGGTATAATATGGGGTATCCCTGCTATCTTTTCTGAACAGGAAACCACAACTATTCGAAGCATATCTTCAAATTTACATGTAATATGGCAGCATTACTGTGGCGACCTTAATATCGCTTGGCCAAAATTAATTTCTTAAGTCTTAGAGAAATGACCATAAATGTCTTTAGATACCTTCTCCGTAAAAAAAAAATATTCAAGTAACTCACGGCGTCGACTTCTGTAGTTAGTATATTGATCTCGAAAGCTATTCGCTTCGAATAGCTTGTCTACATATCAGGTTTGTGGTATCTCGGTTATATGCTAAAGCAGACTACATAAAATGTTCTGTAAATAGAACTATAGACTCTGACCCCTGGGTATCGTTACCTCGCTCCCACATTTGAATATTACAGATGTCTATATCTGTAATATTCAAATGTGGGAGCGAGGTAACGATACCCAGGGGTCAGTCTTTATTGATACCTTGTGGGATTTTATTACTAATAAGGCAAACGAGCAAGTGGGTTACAGAAAGGTAAGTGATCACCGCCTCCCATAGACACTCGCAAATACAGCCCTTATGGCCAGCGACCACAAGTGCATTGCCTGTATTTAAGAAAATAATAGGCTCGCTTCTCGAAAGATACCATTCCATACCGGATCGTAAATATCTATTTCTAATAATTCCACTTGCTAGTGCGCGGTAAAACACAAGGAAACTCATCATTCTCGCAGCCGCATCATTGTATAACGGACGAGAAAACATCCTAAACAGTTTTACTGCCTCAGGGCCTCCATGTTAGTAATAAACTACTTCAATACAGTTATCTTTGTCTAGTCAGGCTACCTCACCGCGTACTTTTTATTCTTCTTAGAAACATCCTAAGCAATAAACAGATACGACTGCAAAAATGTCCGCGCCGCCGCAGTAGAATTCAACAAACATGGCGGACTATACGTCGCATACGTTATAGAATTCGACCAACTAGAATAAGTAGCTACAATTGTTGCAATTACACCTAGAGTAGACACAATTAAAGCTAAAATAATATCATACCATTTAATACGATATTCTTCATCGTCTCGTAACGTTAAAGTATTGTCTTGACTAAAAGTTTTATATTCGGTTTCAAATGCGTCCGTTATTAGAGGCGCCATGTCGCCATTTTGTCTGCCGCCATTTTGAATGCCTCTCTCTGGCATGTTGATGCTATTTCTGTGTAGTATTTTAACCTTCAAATAACACAGTCTTAAGAAAAACACGGGTGGAAATATGAACATAAGCGGCCCAGTTAAAGTTGAGCCGACTAAACCCATAACTAAGTCAAATCTTGGGACTGATTCTGCAAGGAATATTCCTAAAGCCAAAATGCTTGATCTGATTATGCAGCGCTTGAAGCAGAACTCTGTAAAAGAAAAGTTAATATCAATGAGATGATAAATGTATTATTGAGAAGTAAATGTATGAAATTATACATTTACTTCTCAATAATACATTTATCATCTACGGCGGCCAGTTTTAATGGAGACTAGCCATCTGCGCGGGACATATTATAGTGCACAAGTGTGTGCGCAAATGTAGGGGCACTTTCTATTCCATCACTCTCATGGTCCGATGGGATGAATAGCGACACGACAGGAAAAAGGTCTGGTACAGGACTGACGGCTTTACGTGCTCTCCGAGGCACGGGCGTATAATACCGCCAACTCCCAGACTTCGAGCTGATATTAAGATTTTTTCTTTTTCCAAAAAATACCCAAATCACTTATTTGGTCTGTCCCGGGGTTTGAACCCAGGACCTCGTTATCTGCGGTTGAAAACGCTACCGCTAGATAAACGAGGCGTTATACCTACTATTAGAAAGTTTACATAAAAATTCTTTTAAATCTACAACACGTTTTAACCAATCTCTTTACAACATTATCTTTATAACTATCGGCTTGAGCACTATTTTGTAGACGTATTTTGACACGATGTCGTAGGCAATGCAGGCGATACGCAGACACGTGTGTACGGTGGGTGCGCAAACACATGTATTTAACCCCTCACTCGTAAGAGTCTGATCGCTGTTGCAAGCTTTCAGGGACGCAAACGGTGAACACTGCCAACTTTTTTTAAAAAAGGACAACGCCCGCTTTGTTGAATCCCTGTGTCGTCGCAGGGTACTTTACAAACATAGATGCACACAAACATTACATCCAGATTCAGAACAACCCGGGACACGAAGCGGCGAGGCTGATGTCTTAGCCGCTGCGCCACATTTGCAGTCAACTGACTGGTATTCACAAAGGTTGGATTGCTAGTAAACAAGGTAGGTTTTCCTATTTATATGAAATTACCACAAACCTCTAGGAATTTTCAGTAAATCCTCAATATGTAGAAAGAGCGCTGAGTTGCTAACAGCACTGGAGAGGCACAGTTGTACAGTTACCAGCAGGGCCACTAAGTACAACGCGAAGCTGGGCGGTATTGCTGCGGACAAATTATAGTAGTTATATTTATACGGCAAATTCTTTACACTTATCTTTGTTGGTATAGGTCTTCGAGTATTTAGCTAAATGCTCGAAGGGTTTAGGTACTAGAACTAACTACAAAATAATAAATTATTTATTTGGATTTGCAGTACTTGCCTAAACACTTACGGTTTAAAATGCCATGCCATACTACAAATTTTACAGACAAATCTTTCAGTATTCAAGTTGTTCATTTGGTTTCATTATAAAGGCCTCCCCCAAAGATCTCCACAATTGCCGGTGTTGCGCAATCCGCATCCATCCTCACAAGATCATCGGTCAATCTTGTAGGGGGCCTGCCCACGCTGCGTCTTCCCGTTCGTGGTCGTCACTCGACAACCTTTCTGCCCTTTGAAATAACTTACACTGCAATATAATATAGAACTTACTCTGCAATATATTGCTGTTAATATCAGTGCCATATCTAAAGGCACCTAACACTGCTGTTACGGTGAACAGGAAGCCGGTGAAGCCGAACCCGCCCAGGACTGCCGAGTTGATCTTCTTACTGTCTTTCATGTCCACTTGAAGCGTCAGTAACATGGGGTGCACGTCGAACTGTAATAAGAAATCATGGCGCAAACAATCGGTACATGTTACAGAAGCTTGGGATATTGTAGAGCATCAGTTAACAAAATCCGCGAAAGATGTTAAAGTTTAAGAATTATTTACTTCTCATGGAAACATTAGTATTAAGATTTGGGTAATTTCGCGAACTGGGGGACTACTGCCGAATTAGCCGGTCATCGTCATTGTAATCGGAGTTCAAATAGATGAAGGTTAAAAATTACTAAATCATTCGTTCAATGGGCTTCCATGAACACATGTGACGTCATAAATGGTCCGGAATAATAAGAATAATTTCGTAGGACATTATTCACACTGTCGTCTGATCCCAAAGTAAGCAGAGCTTGTACCATTGAAACCAAGTAACAGATATTACATACTACATACAGATACTACATATACTTTTTTTTTGTAAATACATACTTATATATAAATTGATTTTCAACGTTGAAGTGGATTGCACGCTGATCGTGATCAGCGTTCAAATAGATGAAGGTTAAAAAATATTAAACCATTCGCTCAATCGGCTTCCATGACATCATACATGGTCCTTACATGTGACGTTATAAATGGTCCGGAATCGATTTTCAACGTTGAACGACTTGCCGAATTGAACGAATGATTTAGTTATTTTTAACCTTCATCTATTTGAACGCCGATTACGATCACGATGACCGGCGAATTAGGCGGTAGCTTCCCTGATGTTTTACAAGTTCATAAGAAGATTGAGCTGGTTAAGTATCACATACAAACTGATTGTTATGATAATGAATATTCTGTGCAGACAGAATATAATAATATAACTTTTCCTTTATCTGATCCATATAATTCCTTATGACGTTTCAAGTGGTCAATTTACTGAAAGAACTGCAGAGTTCTTCCAGTAAATTGACCACTTGAAACGACATGACACCTTAACGAGGAATATTATTGAAGGCAAGGAGAGGACGAGGAAGACCAAGAAGGACTTATATGGATCAGATAAAGGAAAAGTTAAATGTAATGTGGTATCAAGAAGCGAAAGCGCTCGCCGAAAGCCGAGACGATTGGAAGAAGCTCCACCGACAAGAGCATAGCTCTTAAATATGATGATGATGAGTAAATTGAGACAGTTACTTTTGGTTTTTAGTTACCTGAAAAGCTAATATCCCATATGCTGTCAAGAATTCTTGGGTTCCAGGCCGTATCTCCAGCAGGTTGACCAGCGGCAATGGCGTTGTGTCGTCCTGGACTATGCACGTCCAGATAGTTATCGCTACTGTGCTCACTATGAACACTGAAGATAGGGCTATAGGCCTGAAACAATAGATTAAATGATGATGACTTTACTGCCTTATTTCCATTGGAGGTCCTTTCCATGTAGAGGCGGATATGTTTGCCATTAGCACTGGGAATACGCTGTTAACGTATATTATGTTATAATACAAATATTGATCTCGGCTCCATTGGTACATCTCCAGAAAACTGCGAACACCTACCAACTATCAACATTACATTACATTTATTATTATTACGTATGTAAGACAAATTATGTCCACTGCTGGACAAAAGCCTCCCCAAAGAATGGGGGATATGCCATAATCACCACGCTTGGCAGTGGGGTTGGCGATCGCAGTATGATGGTCACAGAAAACCGCTGCTGCCTGTTCTCTGGTAGGTATTCCCTCGGGACGATTTCTACGCCCCCAAGGATGCGATGGGGTGATGATATTCTACGCCGTCACCACACATCTATTATTACGTATAATGCGAATTAATTTGAATTCAGTACCGTTGTGTAATAGGGCTCATATTATAATCATGAATTAATTATTTTAAGGTTAAGTTAGTTTTGCGCCAAAGTGAGCAATGGAGAGGACTATTCTTGGAGTTTTTTGTGAGATCGAATCAGGATTGTTGTGATCCTCAGACGAACCAGAGTAACCGACATTGCCCGAAGAATTGCCAAGCTGAAGTGGCAGTGGGCAGGGCACATAGCTCGTAGAACCGACGGCCGCGTGGGCAGAAAGTTTCTCGAGTGGCGACCAAAAGCCGGAAGATGCAGTGTGGGCATGCCCCCTAAATGATGGACCGATGATTTTGTGAGGGTCGCTGAAAGCCTCTGGATGCGGATAGCGCAAGACCGGCAATTATGGAGGCTTTTTCCGGTTGTGGGCGTCTTTCAGCTGATATGATGACAAGATTCAGCTATTAAAGTGGATGCCTGCATGCAGAATAACAAGCGCATGATCGACGCCGCGGCGCAGCTTCTCGTTTTCTTCGAATTTCGCAGAATAACACCATATTTTGCCGCTACTCAGGGGTACAAACCAGGGTTTTATGCCCTGCTCTTAAAATCATGCCAGGCAGGCGAATGTACAGACGCCAGCACATCAAGCTCCCCCAATCTGTCAAATTTCCCCAATTGAAAGTGAACCCTTAAGCTTTTGTGATAAAGTTGATAATCTATAAAAGAAATTTGACAGATTGGGGTAACTGGATGTACTGGCGTCTGTAAATAACTCGTATTAACGAACTATCCAGACAAAACTATAGTACAGTGGATAACGACTTGTGAACAAGGCTTATTAATGAATCACTTATTAATCAATTAATTATGCAAAATCATAATTGTCATCTTCGTTGACGTTTATTTTTGTATTTGCTGTGACATTCAACTCGTCTGACGCAAGTGATGACGTATGCAATTATTATTACCTATACAAAACAGTCTAGGTATTATTATGAATTAATATCTCACTAGTTGTGCTCCGCGGTTTCACCCGTGTAAAACTTTATAAATTATAGCCTAGGTATGTGTTATTCGGATATATAAGCTATGCTTCTACAACAAAGTGTCATCACAATCCGTTCGGTAGTATTTGCGCGAAAGAATAAGAAACATCCATAGGTACATCTATAAACACAAACTTTCGAATAAATGTGAAGTACCTAATAAAAAAAATCACAATCTAAGATTGTACAATTGACGCGATAGCGGAACCATGAATAATCCTTGGTAATTGTCTTTTAGGCCAGAATATAAATTATTGCCAAAATAATAAATGAATTGCTTATTTTTTTAAAATTAAATACCTACCTATCTTTAACATCTTACTAATATTATAAATACGAAAGTTTGTAAGTATGGATGGATGTTTGTTGCTCTTTCACGTAAAAACTACCGAATGGATTTAATGAAACTTTTCAATAATATATCTTAATACTTATATATACATACTTAACTTCACAATAATATATATATAATAATATAGCTTATACATCAGAATAACACATAGGCTATAATTTATAAGGTTCAACGCGGGTAAAACCGTGGGGCACGGCTAGTTATTAATATGTTATAAATGTCAGAATTTTTACGTCAATCAATCATCGTGAGCATATTTGATTAATGCTGATGGAAAACTTACTTCATATCTTTAGGCGAGCCGAGCCACATGACAGGGCAGAGTAGTAGCCCCAGCAGCAACATCCACACGCAGTAAGTGACGTGGACCACCCCGCCTGATATCTTCCACCAGAAAATCTGAAGAGTTTGAGAAGCTGCAAAAGAAATTATCATGAAGGTGTATTTATAGATCAAACGTGCAGAGTGCTTAATTAATCTTTTTTTAAGACAACGTTGCGGACACTGTCTTTTAATAAAGGAAAGAAATATGGACATTAATAATAATAATAAGTAGGTACACTTTATTGTATCATATAATATACAGTTCAGTAAAATAAATAACAGTAATGTTCATGCAATAGGCGGCCTTATCGCTAAAAGCGATCTCTTCCAAGCAACCAATAAAACCAATAAATATATTTCTTTGGGTGGTAAAGAATCAAAGACTCATAGTAATTGCTTCCCTCCTTACGGGGATATAAATTACAACGTTGCGGACGCTGTCTTTAAAAAAAGAAAGAAATATGGAAATTAATCCCTGTGTTGCGGAGTAATACAGTTGACGGACACAAAGTACATTCCGACTCAGATGCTACTGCGAGGGAATCGAAGCAGTGGTCAGATCTGATTTAAATGCTTAAAAATGTAAATGCTTAGTATGATTTTAACCCATTTGATTCTAGAGCACCTTTTCAAAAAAGCAGACCGGCTAGATTTGACCTCGTGTGGGATGAAATAGAACAAAGTAAATATTTGACTGCACGTGTGGCGCAGTGGCTGACAGTGGCCTTGGGGCTTCGTGTTTGTGTGTCCCATAAATAGTTGTTCTGAGTCTAGATTTAATTTGTGTCCGTCTATTATATATTTGTTATGTACCTCGCGACACAGGGATTAGATTCGCTAGTGCGGGCGTTGTCTTCAAAAAAAAAGCAAAGGATAGTTTGTTTACTCATTGCAGAGTTTAGCTTAACCCACTCGATAGTGAAGAACTTTATAACAGTAAAAAAATGCAGTCTGAAATATCAGCCAATCATCGTGATCGTGATCGGCGTTCATGATATGGTTGGGGAAAACGTCTTTTTGCATTATAGTATGTATGAACTTGTCACAAAATCTCTTTGGCTATACTACTTGTATCTGGCTGGTTTTGGTATCCTTTAAAAGTTTAAATTTTAAAGAACATAATTCTAAATTCAAATTAGGAAAATGTTTGATTTTCATTTGTTTTTCGTACTGTCAAGATGAGTGAATCTAATGAAGAAATACGACACATTTTAAAAATTTACTACAAAAAAGGTAAAAAAGCAACGCATGCCGCAAAAAAAATTGTGCGAGATTTATGGACCTAGTTCACTATCTGTGAGAGTAGCACCAATTGGGTTTAGGCGTTTTGAAACCGGAAATTTTAATGTCAAAGATGCACGTCGCCCTATTACGGATAAAATGGATGCCACTTTTTAAAAGTGGAGCAAGATCGGCATTTCATTAGTTACGACGCAACTGAAGAACTGAGAATTGACCACAAAACAGTTTTGTCGCATTTGAAAAAAACTGGGTACACTAAAATGCTCGATATTTGGGTACCTCACGAGCTCACTGAAAGAAACCTAATGAACCGTGATTCATTTGTGATTCTTTATTACGACGTAATGAAACCGAACCATTTTTGAAGACCGACCTAAACTGATAACTGGTGATGAAAAGTGTATCACGTACGACAAGTACGTGCGAAAAAGGTCGTGTTCAAAGGCCGGTCAGGCTTCACAGACTGTGGCGAAACCCGGGTTAACTCGCAACAAGTTGATGCTGTGTGTGGTGGGATTGGAAGGGCATTATTCATTATGAGCTGTTACCACCAGGCAGGACCATCAATTCTGAACTCTACTGCGAACAACTGATGAAATTAAAGCAAGAAGTTGAGAGAAAGCGGCCGGTATTAATCAAAAGAAGGGGTGTGGTTTTTCATCATGATAACTCTAGACCTCACACATCTTTATCCACTCAGCAAAAATTAAGAGTTTGGCTGGGAGCTGATAATGCATCCGCTGTATAGTCCTGACCTTGCACCTTAAGATTTCCAGCTGTTTCGGTCTCTTCAGAATTCTTTAGGCAGTGTCAGGTTAACATCACTAGAGGACTGCCAAAACCACATGTCGCGGTATTTTGATCAGAAGTCCCAAAATTTCTATAGCAATGGGATCATGTCCTTACCTACAAGATGGCAAAAAGTTATCGAACAAAATGGTACCTTACCTTTAGGTACATTTAACTAAAATAGTTATGTAACTTTAGTTAAATGTACCTAAAGAAACTATATTAAAAAATAATTTGAATTTTCTTAAAATATACTAAGAAACTTTTTTCCCAACCTATTAGATGAACGTTTAAAGTTACTAAATCGTTCGTTCAATCTACTTCAACGTTGAAAAGCTTCGGACCATTTATGATGTCACGTGTGCTCATGAAAACCGATTGAACAAATGATTTATTAATCTTCATCTTTTTGTGACTTATGCGGTAGCCACCCAATTCCCAGAGTCGGATGAACGGCTTCGTAATGGAAACCGAAAACCGACAGAGGTCGCTGGTATACCGATACCAGCACACTTCTCTGTGTTAAGAGAGGTTTCTTTCCTCTATTAAAACATTTTAATCCAGAATTGATTTCTGCATTTCCTATTTATGTTTTCGATAACGGTTTTCAAGCATTAATTTGACTACACGTTATATCATTATCATCATGTTATATTTGACTGCATGTGTGGTGCAGCGGCTAAAACAGTCGCCTTGCCGCTTCGTGTCGCGGGTTCGAGTCCCGCACCGGACAACTATTATAACCATAAATAGTTGTTCTGAGTCTGGGTTTGAGTCCATCTATTATATGTTTGTAAAGTACCCCGCAACACAGGGACTAGATTCCCAAGCACGAGCGATGTCTTTTATAAAGAAAATTAAAAAATGTCAGTCAAATTACGTCCACTGCTGGACAAAAGCCTTCCTCAAAGAATGACGGGATATGCCATAATCGGCACGCTTGGCAGACGGGTTGGCGATCGACAGTTTGATGGTCATAGTTCACAATAAAACGCTGCTTTTTCTGTGGTGGGTAATCACTCGGGACGATTTCTACGCTCCCCATAGGATGAGATAGGATGATGATATTCTGTGCTGTCACCACACAGCGTTGTACAAAGCAGATTAAATTAGTCCTCATACTAGGAAGTGGTACAAATGTTGGTGAAATCTTATATTACGGATTAGGTAAACTGATATCGCGACCGGTACTCAGGAATATTGAGGTTGGTGGTTGTGAAACGCTTGCGGGCTATACCTACCTATATACAGTACCTCTACCACGACTCCATATAGTTTATTTACACGATGAAACTTACCGTGTTTTAGTATCTATTGACGGTCACCGTAGCCTAGTTGGTAGTGCTACTGCCTACGTAGCTCCCGGTAAGTGCAAATATTTGTGTGATGAGCACGAATATTTGTTTCTGAGTCATGGATGTTTTCTATGTATATAAGTATTTATCTATCTATATAAGTATGTATATCGTCGCCTGGTACCCATAGTACAAGCTAGTTTGGGGCTAGGATGATCTCTGTGACATTGTCCCTAGATATTATTATTATTTACAGTCCAGTGTATGTATATGCACTTTATACTTTAAAACTAAAACACACACACAACCCACACACGTTTTACGGTTCATTAGTAAATTACTAATACATATATAATTACTTTGCTTTGATGCTTTATGAGGGGGGCCTCGAGTTCTAAGATACAGGCCTAGGCTTAGTTTAGACTCCAGATCTTCCACAAATTACATTCTGTTCTGTTAGTTTAAGTTAGTTAAATGAAATATAATTTTTGTGAAGATGAAATTAAAAAAATATATTGAAGTTTCTGCTAGAGACGGTGCAAGTTATTGTACGGGAAAAAACTACTTGACAAGAATCATCGAAAACCTAAACTACATGAACTAGTGGCAGGGCGTTTTGTTTCTTCAGACGGTTGTTATTTACAAGCTTTGGCCAATAGACCCAATATATGATGTCCTCCCGACCGATTTCGGCCACGGCGGCCAGTCTTAATGGAGACTAGCCAATTGCGCAGGACATATTATAGTGCACAAGTGTGTGCGCAAACACAGGGGCACTTTCTATTCCATCACTCTCATGATCCGATGGGACGCCTAGCGACACGACCGGAAAGAGTTCAGGTACAGGACCGACGGCTTTACGTGCTCTCCGAGGCACGGGGGTGTAATACCGCCAACTTCCAGACTTCGGGCTGATACTGGGAAATTTCTTTTTACGGAAATATCCCAAAATCACTTTTTGGCCCGACCTGAAATTTGAACCCAGGACCTCATTATCTGCGGTTGAACACGCTACCGCTAGACCAACGAGGCAGTCACCCTCGAAATTTGAACCCAGCACCCAATATATTAAGTGTTACCGAAGTCGGAAATTTCGCTGCTGGAACTTTTTTTCTTGTTAATTACTCGATAACGTTCTCACACGGAGAAAAACGCTCTCTAGAAGTGACCACCATTAAAGAACGCTATCACTCCATAAGGAAGAATCCACACAAATAATTATTGTAATGATTTGATTAATATTTATTACAATTTACAATATTATTACAATCATTATTACAATTATTATGTTTTAGATGCCATTATGTAATTTTAATGTTTAATTTAACGTAATTATAATAACTCTAAAACTTAGGTTGCTGTGCCCTTACAGGGTCCATAACTGTACCTAAGCTTTAAGCCTATTGTTAACACCTTCACTCACATTATGATATGCAAATAAATGAATATGAATAAGTAATGCCTGATTCCATTATTATGGTTTTAATAAGACAACGCCCGCACAAGGGAAATTAATCCCTGTATCACGGTTGTGTGTACTTTACAGACATATAATTAATTGATGTACGGACGAACGTATTAGCATGTCGCTAGTATTAAATATTATTACAAGTATTTCAGGTGTCTCACCAATAATGAAGTTCGGAAGACCAGATCCGAAGACCGCTGCATCTATTAGGAACGTAACCAATTTCCTCGCTGGTGTTCCGAATGCTAGTTCAGCTACCGCCGCATATGGAAATCTATAAAATAAAAGGATGATTAGGCACTAAGTTAAAAGGGTGTTGTACGCATGTCAATTGTCTTGTCTCGGGGAGCTTATTACAATGATATATATATATATATATATATATATACTATATATATATACTAGCGGCTCGGTACGTGCTTCGCTACGTATAAGGCATAGTAATAATAAAAAATATTATTAAGTTCATTTATTCAAACATAAAAATATTTTAAACTGCTAAAAGATGTTGATTTTACACTTTTCAAGACTTTTTTTAATTTTTCTCTACGTACAAACCTTCCCTGGACTTCCACGAATAATTAAAGACCAAAACTAGCCAAATCGGTAAAGGCGTTGTTGAGTTATAACATTACAACGAAAAGTGGCATTGATTTTATATATATATATATATATAACGGAGAAACGAGGGTATCGCTGTCTTTAGTCATGATGACGTCAGCAAGACTGACGTCACTATTATCTGCTCGTTGGTTATCCACTGAAGGTTGTTTACTCATGGCGATAGTAAAACCCAAAATATGTTTCGTGAAGTTTTATTCCATAACAATCTTCGATACAAGGTGATCCGTACGGTCCGACGGCTCGAGCGAAAGTGATTTGTACTTTTTTTTTTTTTTTTTTTTTTTTTTTTTTTTAACGTGACGCGTGCAGTTAGCCTCTCGGCTTTTACTGCTTCACCGGACAGTAGGGGCGAGCGTGGGCTCTAACCGGCCTAGCAAATATAAAACTACAAACTAAGTACCCGCGCCGGAGGGCGCCCCCTGTGGGGCTCGAACCTCGGCTCTGGGCGGATACTGACGGGGAGAGGGCGAGAGATCATGGTTTTTAGGGAGTTTAGTGCAACTTTCGCTCTACGTTAATGACATGACGCGGCCCCCCTTCCGCGTTGAGGGGGGCTTTTTATCGGTACGATATGCAAACTAAGGGTCATGGAGGACGCTGGTGGTCGCGACGCGTTCGCGGTCGTACTCGCATCCGGCGAGTACGAAATATCGGTTGTGCAGTGTTGCGAGAGTCTCTAATCGATTTGATTTGGTTTAAGTAAACGGTGATCTCGTCGTCCGATTCGTCTATGACGTTCTTCGGACGACGGTGTTTACGTGAGAGTCGGGAAGGAGTGTATTTGACCGCCTGTACCACCAATTTACTTGGATGGTGAGTGGCAGAGTCAAAGTACCTTTTGGACGCTTGCTTCATCCATTGCCTGATGGTAGGCAATTGGAGATCAGCATGGAGGCTTTTGTTACGGACGAACCACGGTGCGCCCGCGGCTCGTCGCATAAACTTGTTCTGGACTACCTGGAGGAGGTGGATGAATCGATCCTTAGCGTGCGCGAAGACCGGGCTCGCATAGGTCATCATGGGTCGAATGCACGTCTTGTAAATTCTCACCTTGTTTTCAAGGGACATTTTACTGCGTGCATTCAGGAGGCTGTGTAATCGATAAAGGGCAAATGAGGCACGGTTACGAGCGTATCTCAGATGGTCCTTGAAGTTTAACTTCCGATCGAGGATCACTCCCAAATATTTGGTTTTCTTCTCCCAGGGGATCGGTTCACCAAACATTCGGACGGGATCGGCGGTGGGGGCGGGGTCTATCCTAGAGAAGAGCACGGCTGCGCTCTTGGTGGGATTGACTTCGATCCTCCATTTCCTGAACCATTCGCCGAGGGCGTCGGCTGAGGATTGGAGTTCTCGGTGGATGACTGACGTGCTCCTACTGGAGTAGTAGAGAGCTGTGTCGTCAGCGAAGAGGGCTAGATGAGCCTTATTGGGTCTGGGGATGTCGCTGGTGTACAGCGAGAACAGGAGCGGGGCAAGGACTGAGCCTTGGGGAACTCCTGCGCGTATCGGTCTGAGGGAGGAGTAATTTCCCTCGACGCGGTAGCTAAACGTTCGGTCCGTAAGGAAGTCTCGTAAGATGTGCACGAGACGGTCGGGCACTTTGAGTTCGAACAGCTTATATAATAAGCCGTTGTGCCAGACCTTATCGAACGCTTTGGCCACGTCGAAGAAGAGTGCTCCTGTGTGGGCTCTTTGACGGGCAGCTTTCACTAGGATGTGTTCGACAATGCGATGCACCTGGTGAACGCTGGAGTGTCTGGCTCGAAAGCCAAACTGCTCGTCAGGGAGGATATCGTTTGCGCGGATGTAAGACGACAAACGGGCGTGAATGATGCGCTCGTAGAGTTTCCCCATGGCGCAGAGGAGGCTAATGGGGCGGTAATTCGCCGGATCGGATTTGGGTTTTCCGGGTTTCGGGATGCCAATCACGTTTGCCTGTTTCCACTGGTGTGGAAAGATGTTGTTGGAAAAGGCCGCGTTGAAAATCGCGACCATCAGGCTAAGTAAGAGCAACGGGAGTTGCTTGAAAACGCGATTGGTGATTCCGTCATACCCGGGGGCTTTGCGAGGGCGGAGGTCCCTGATCAGAGTTTTAACCTCTTCGATGGTCACTGGCCTCAGGGGATCGTCTTCGTCGACGTCTGCATCCTCCCGGGAGGGGGCAGTTGGGGTCGGAGGGAGTGGTATGGCGAGCCTACGTTCTACCTCAGAGTCGACCTCGTTGAGGTGCTCCGGGTCTACTGGTAGGGTGCTGGGAGAACATTGGGTCTCTAGATTGTCGGCCATGCATTCGGCTTTTTCGTCGTCATCGAACGCGGGGCGTTGATTCGGACGCGTCAGCGGGGGGATGGTCCAGTCGGTGTCTGTCTTGAGTCGCTTGCAGAGATTCCAAAAGGCCTTCCGCGAGGGTTGAATCTCGGCTAACGTCCTATCCCACCCGGAATCCCGCCTCTCGGTCATGCGTTCACGTACAGTACGCTGTAGTTCACGCATTCGAGTGCGGTTTTCCAAGGTGTTATAGGAGTCGAAGGCTCTGATGGCCGCGTTCTTCTCAGTCACTAACTCACGCAAATCCTCCGGGAGCTTCCACCGTCTGAACGCGTCAGCCGCTGGGACCTCCCGGGAACATTCGTTCATTTGGATTTGGATGTGAGTCGTGAAAGAGCCGATGGCTGCATGCGTTTGCTCGGGGGTCTCTATGAGGGATGGGATCGAATCTAAGTGCTCCGACGTGGCTGACTTGAGTTTACCCTCAAGTTTCTGCCAGTCGGTAACATATCTGGGTGGGAGGTTGCTATCCGCGCCAGAGTGGCTTGTGCGGGAGGCAAGACTAAGGATGACCGGTCTATGGTCGGAGTCTAACTCGTGTAGCACTTCTACAGAAGCCAAACGTAGGTTTGTATTCTTAAGGAGTGCTATGTCGAGTATGTCGGGTCGGTGACTGTCAATTCTGGGGAAGTGGGTCGGTTCGAGAGGGACTATAGGGTCGAACGGTATGTTTGCCAAGTGATTAGCAAGTGCGCGGCCGTTCGAGTTGCTCGTACGGCAGCTCCATTGCTCATGCTTGGAGTTTAGATCGCCTGCCACTATGACAGAGCCATCTAAGTCATACAGTGCTTGGAGATCGCTAAGTAGTATCTCCTTGTCTGGGGGGAGGTAGGCCGAGACTATCGTGATTGGCTGATGGCCTGTCATGCCTATTCGACAGACAGAGACCTCAATGTTCTTCAGCACGGGAGGGTCCAAAGGTACGCAATGCAGTGATTTCTTAAAGTAAATCAGCGTGCCCCCTTTGGCGGAGTGAGTCCTATCGTTGCGAACTATACGATAGTTGGCAACTGTAGGACTTCTCCGTTTGCTCGGTTTGAGGAATGTCTCTTGAACGAGGAAGAGATCAATTTGATGGTCGCAGAGGAATTCTGCGACTTCATCGCGTTGTCTCGCTAGTCCGTCTGCATTGTAAAACCCGATCTTTAAAGATCTGGGTTTTAGCCTGCAAGTGAATTGGGGAGTCATCAACGGGTGTACAGCCATTACGGTTGTATTGATTTAATAAAGCGGCGGTATACGTGTGCCGCGTCGACGGCCAACTGGATGTTGGTCGGATCAGCTTCGGCCCTCTGGGTGAGGTCCTCGAACTGATCGAGCAACTCCCAGCCCTGAGTCATGATGCGCTCGGCAAAGCCTGAGGCGCGCCCTTTGCTATTCGCTTGGGGCGCCCGGGTTTTGGGCGCTGGGGCTGATGACTTTGGAGTCTGGGCTCCTTTGGCCGGGGCCTTTGGAGCCTGTGACTTCTTGGTCAGCGGGTTGTAAGCCCAGCCCGATTGGACTGGGGCGGGAGGGGACGCGCTGGTTGAGGGTTTGGGGGACACCGCTTTAGCTGGGACTGGCACAGCCTTAGGGGCGACCGCCTCACCCGCAGCCTTGGGTGCGGTCGAGGGGACGTAGTCTGGCAGAGGCCAGTGTGGTCTCGCTGGTCGCAGGGATGTCTTTTGGACATCCAAGGACATTAGCGGGGGAGGGCTTGCTTGGGGCTTGGCGGAGCTAGTCTGCGCCTGGGGCTTGCGAGCGTTGCGCTTGCTGCGAGGCCTCCTGGCGGGTCTCCTCGCCGGTGCCTTGGGACAGCCGCGATAGTTCGCAGGGTGTCCCAAGGACTGGCAGTTGACACAACCGGGTGGCTCGGAGCATTCGCTACGATCCTTAGGTCTTGGGCATTCGGAGGTGTGATGACCTGGGGTCAGGCATTTAACACACCTCGGGGCGACGTGGCAGTTCTTAGACGAGTGCCCGTACAGTTGGCAGTTGTGGCACTGCCCCTGTACGGTCCCTCGCCGCGGCGGCTCGACGACGATGCCGCCGACGCCGCAAACTGTTTTAAGGACAGTCAGGATTTTCTGTCCTTCCTTCGAGTCGTCAAGGTGGACCAGCACCATATCGAAGGGCTCGCCACCGTTTGATCGGCGCATCCGATGCACCTCTCTCACGGGGTACCCTTGGGTGGTTAGGTCCTCCTTGATGGAGTCGATGGGAAGGTAACGGCACACTCGGCGGATAACCACGCGGAGTGTTTTGTCCTCAGCGGTGCCGTAAGTGTAGTAGTCTACCTTACGTGCATCGAAGAGAGCCGTCGTTGTCCTGTATTCAGTGGAGGTCTGCAGCTGTATTTTGTACATCTGCTCCTTGAGGATGTATGTAGTGCTGAGTGCGACTACACCTTTGGCTTTTAGCGTGGTGGACAAGTCTTCCCACTTATCGATGCTGAGTAGCATGATAGGTGGGGGCTTAGTGGTCTTGGCCGTGAAGCCAGAGGGTTTGGCCTTTGCCTGTGAGGCGGGGGCGCTTGTGGTGGGGGAAGAGGGGACAGAGTTGGTGGCGGAGGGTCTCTCCGTGCGCAACTTCTTCGTCTTGGCGCTCTTCTTGCTCTTCTCCTGAGTCGAAGCCTCAGAATCAGAGCCGGAAGAGCTGCCAGACGAGGACGACGACGACTTGTCGCCGCGGGTCCGCTTATCAGCTTTCCCGCGCCTGACGGTTGTCCACTCGTTGTGAGCGTCGTCGTCGCTGTCGATCGGTACGACGTCCATCTCTTCCTCTGTGGCTAGAGGCTGAGATGGAGAGGGGGTACGGTTGCGGGGGAGTGGCGACTGCCTGTCCGTCTGGGTGAACGGGGCAGAAGAGGAGGGGACGGAGAGACTAAGATTCTCCTGCGCAGATGCGCCGGAGCAAGGGGAATCGTCAAGCATGAGCTTTGTCTTGACGGTCTCCATCAAGTTTACCCAGCCAACTGGGTCGGACTTGAGGAGCTTGAAGAGCGCTTCAACGAAGCGGGGATCCTTGGTAATGTCTACCATGGAGGCGGGTACGGGGGCGGCCATCTTGTGATGGTTTTAAAAGCCTAACAACTACCGAATAATTACGTTAGTTCGCTCCCGGAGCGTTCCGAGAAGAAGAACTAACAAGAAACTTCTCGGCGGTCGCTCTAACAATAGAATGTCCCTAACAACTATCACCTCGGGTTGGACGGGCCCGAGGGTGTGTTGGTGTGTGTATCACCCTCCTCGCCGGGTTAGACGAGGAGGTATGTGTACCTATGGTGAGCCCTAAGCTTGTATCCCTCTCGCCAGTCTTATTGTGCGAAAGGGTTCCTAGCAGCTCTAATGCAGAGGGCGATATGGGCCGAAGCCGTCAGCACCCAAACAACAAGAGAGAATGGGAAGGTAGGGTAAGGAGGTGGGATTCCGATTTGGAGTTGACTAGGGTAGCCCCCAAGGCCAATGATTCCAAACCGCTTCCAATTAACTGGCGTTGCTCTGAAGGAGCAAGGCCTAGTGCTTGGGGCTACACTAACTTGGCTTAGTTGGCACGGTTACGTTTCCACCAAGTACCACTAGAAAAGTGGATTTTCCCTGAAGGGGCACGAAGGTACAAAGAAACACACACTATATTGGGGTAGCGCTGTCTTGAAAAAGACGCCACTACACCAATTAATAGTGTGAAGGTTTGCCGAGATTCAACCAATCTGACGATCGATTTATCTCAACTGACGAACGTACACGAGCACGTATAGTCGGAAATAGTCGGGTAAGGCAGGAGCGCACGAACGTGTCCGTGCGCGTCGGCTGTCCAAACGAGACTTGATTTGTACTTGACACGTCGGCCGTATTTATACGAAATGTGCGGCGACAAACATGTTACGTATTTTCTTTGTTCGATGAACGAATGTAAATTAAACTATTGAAATCATCAATTGTACAAATGTTAAGATGGTTGATAAATCGTAACTTGATTTTTAACACTAAATTCATTAAGTTTAACTAACTATTTAAGAGTAATTTAAACAAAGACTTAAAACTACTCCTATGACGCATTTGTTTTTGGTTAAGTAATGTTGTTGCGCCGATATATATATATATATATATATATATATATATATGATGACATACGTGATGTGAAGATAAGAACTGCCTATTCAAGTCCCCATCAGACTATCACGGCAAGATAGCTTTGATAGGGCAGGAATTTTTCCGACTTACCTACCCGATACTATTGTAATATTATGACCAATTTACACAAAATCTTTATAAATTGTTCTCCATGTATTATTCTGATGTAACATACTACTCTGTCAAGAAAGTACCGGGAAAAGATCAATAATATACAAAATGTTTGTTATTCATCCAAATTTATTTTATCACCTTCAAAGTATGCTCCTTCAGAAACGATACTCTTACGCCAACAAATAATCCATTCATCAAAACATTTTTTAAACGCTGCTTTCGGAATTGAGTTCAGTTTCGCCGCGAATTCTCCTTTATGTCTTCTACCGATTGAAAACGGGTACCACGAAGTGGTAATTTGAGTTAAGGAAAAAGAAAGAAGTCAGCTGGAGCCAGATCTGGTGAATATGGTGGTTGCTGCATGGTATTTGTTGAGTGTTTGGTCAAAAATTCGTTCACAATGATGGTCTTGTGCGAAGGTGCATTATCGTGGTGCAAAATCCAAGAATTTTCTTTCCACAAATCTGGCCTTTTCGTCGAATTTGCTCTCTTAAACGCCGCATAACGCTCAAATAATATTCTTTATTTACCGTTCGACCTTCCGGTAAGAATTCAGAGTCTTGACTCCGAAGCTTGTTGACTAGTTTGCATGTCAAACTCGTAAACCCACGTCTCGTCACCAGTAACAATGCGTTTCATGAATGTTGGGTCGGAATTGACTCGTTCTACCATGTCCTCAGCGACTTTCATGCGATTGAGTTTTTTGAGAAAATTCAGATCTTTTGGGACTAGTCGAGCGGCAACATGTTTCGTACCCAAATGATTAGTTAAAATGGTACGAATCGACTCGTGAGATACAGAAAGTTCGGCGGCTATCTCTCTCAGAGTTGAATGAGGATTTTCAGTCACTATTTCCTTCACTTTTGCGATGTTAACTTCAGTTGCAGACGTTGATGGCCTACCAGAGCGAGGTAAATCTTTCATCACATCTCAACCGCTTTTGAACGCTTTGAACCACTCATAAGCACGAGTTTTTGATAAATTCGATTCACCGTAAGCCTTCTGTAACATTTTTAGTGACTCCGAACACGAAATTCCATTAGCGATGCAAAATTTAAGACAAACTCTTTGTTCGATATTTTTGTCCATTATGAAATTCGCAATACACACTATATATGATATTACTAAAACCAGCACTGTATTTAATATAAATAACAGATGCAACTCAAACTCCGCGCCAAAATGGAAAACAGTTGTGACAATCTAACAACAACAAAAAAAAATTTAATTTGGTGCCATAAACAAATCATCCATTCCCGATACTTTTTTGACTGAATGTAATATAAAATTTCTTCAAAACCTGTTCAGTAGTTTTTGCGTGAAAAGTAACTGACATCCATCTATCCTCACAAGCTTTCGCGTTTATAATGTTAGTAGCCCAAGCAGCAAAATGTGGTCTAGTAATTGTCCTGGAACCACCATTTCATTAGGACTATAACGGAATAGTAAGCAATTATAACCACGGAAAAGGGCCCAATTTATAGGCGTATTTTAGCTAATTAAATATCTATAGTAGACTTGGTGAATACCATTTTGACCAATAACGGCCATATAGTTGGACTATGTAAAACTATTTTCTCCCGCGAAGCCAACTATCAGCGCTTAATGGAACCAATCACGACAATAGTAACCTTATAGTTAGACCACGTAGAACTATTTGCTCTCGCGAAGCTAACTATGAGCGCTAAATGGAACCAAACACGACAATAACATACACAGTGAATATCTTACAAGCTCATACAAAGTGATGTGAATTGGTGAATGTTGCTATGCACATTTGTAAAGATTAATTAATATTGATAAAGGTAAGTTATTATATTTTTATAATAAATATTATTTAGAATAAGAGTAGGGTGTTAGTTAACAATAAGTAAAGCCGTGTTTGAATGTGCATGGCGCAGGTATATTTTCGGTGAAGTATAATAAGTTTTTTGTCAAAATTTTTAAACGCCCCTCTAAATTCACGTTTTCATTAAGTTGAATTTTAAAATAATGTTGGTTTCAGTAAGACATACAACGAAAAGTCGCCTTGACAAACTTGGTCTTCCCAAATACATTAACAAACCGTTATAGGCGAACTTTGTTTAAAAATGGTAAATATCAGAACTATTGCTTGGCCATATTGTTTGGAATTAGAGTTCCGCAAATATTGTAATGTTACTCTATGTTATTATTAGGTACCGATGTCTTATTTTCATATTTTTGTTTAGGTGTCAGGTGTGAAAATGGTAATGTTTCTGGACGTCGATAGCTTTTTAACTAAAAGGGATTTTCGAGCTTTAAAAATTGTTTGAAATATTTTCTACTTCTTTTTTTGTGCTTTTCCTTGCTAACTTGGTTTATTGTTTTCCAGAATCGTGATCAAGACCAAATTAGTGAGATGCCAACGGTCTCTCGAGAAGATACTCGTTCAAATACTACAAGATCACTTCATTTACAACAAAACTCGGCTACCATTCAATCCGGTTCAGCAATTTTACCTGTATCTTCTTTTGTCGCGCAAAACCCTCAACTTGTCATAACAGAAGCAGAAGAATCACTGTCAGATGTCAGTTTAAATGCTCAACATTTCGTTCTTTACAACACGGATAACCAAATACAGCCTGTTGAGGATGGTCAAATTCCACAACTTCAACATGAAGTAAAGTCAATCAAAGAAGACATTAAAACCATCATATCAAATCAAAATGCACTTTATGAAATACAAACTAACATGTGCTGAGTGCTGTATCGAAGAGAGCTTCAGAATGAATTAAACTCGTACATCCAATGACCGTTACAAGAAAGCAAGAAGACGTAGATGTAGACATGTTATAAGAAATCTAAGAGAACTTGAAGAATTTGAAACAAACTTAACAAATACATTTATTCAAAATTTCTAATAAAGAATTGAATGCCGCATGTCGTATTGTATTCTACAGCCCATTTTCTAAGATCGCTATGTAGTTGAAAATTTGAATAGTTTTCAATATCGAATTCATCTTCTTGTACAGGTTCCTCACTAACACAATCCTCCAAGTCTACATTTAAAATTGCTTTTATCGATTAAACGTTTTTTCGTGCAGAATCATTAAAATTAACATTTTGTCTTAAATTTTCACAATAACAATTTTGTACGGAACCTTCTCATATTTCTACGATTCAACAAAATCTAATAAAGAATTGAATGCCGCATGTCGTATTGTATTCTACAGCCCATTTTCTAAGATCGCTATGTAGTTGAAAATTGGAATAGTTTTCAATATCGCATTCATCTTCTTGTACAGGTTCCTCACTAACACAATCTTCCAAGTCTACATTTAAAATTGCATTTTACGAATAAACGTTTTTTGTGCAGAATCATTAAAATTAACATTTTGTCTTAAATTTTCACAATAACAATTTTGTACGGAACCTTCTCTTATTTCTACGATTCAACAAAATCAAAATATCCGTACTGAGACTATAACAGAATTTGCAAGACCATTATAAACCAATGTTTTCTTATTCAGGACACCACGGATATAGTTTTGGATACTAAGTATATTATATTAAACCTTTATAAGCGTGTTAAGATTATAATGATATTGGTTTATACCACTATATAACCGCTCCATTTTACTGATAATTGTTCTGTAAAGTAAATTTATAAACCCTTATAAAACCAAGTAATAAATGCAAATAGTATCCAGAATGTTTAGTTCTGTTTATCACTCTTATTGGTGTACTTTACTTATAGTGGTTCTATAATGTTTCTTGTTAGTAGTTATAAGCATAGCTTACCAGTTTATCTGCTCTTGAGTGCGTTTACACCCTCGCGATACTTTTATAGGTCACCCAAGCTTATATTTGACCTTTAATTTCGGCCTATAAGTAATTATAAGTTAATTTATAGGAGGAGATATACTATAAGGCCCAACTAACTCCATGCTTGCTATTATAAGCGATGCAGCAAAAACTAGAACCCTTAAGAGAACATTAAAAGTGCTGGAGTCCTATAACGTCTGCACTATAGGATAATTTTGCTGCTTGGGAGGTTATCCGTGTGAAAGTAAAAGAAAGAAAGAAAGATTTACTTGTCAGAATACGAGTACATAGAAGATGTTTATGTTTAGGTAGGATCATCATATTCTACCGATTTGATTTCCGGACCAGCAAAAATTACAGGATCGGTGCTTTGCTGGACTCGGAAAATGATTTGTACTCATAAGTACATCAAAAGTTAAATTAGGAGGAGTATTTATAATAATAGTGCAAAGGTGGACTGTTGTGGTGGTGTCAACCACGAAACGGAAAAGAACAAAAGAAAGTCCTAGCGTAACAATACCTGTTTTTCTCTTTGATGAGTGGTGAAATCTCCTGCGCTAGCAGCCAGCTCCTGCCCAACAGTACTGCCGTGTAGATTTGCAGACCAAATACTGATAGAACAAGTGGAAACCCATAGATACCTGAGGGAAAAGGGTAGTTATTAGATTTTCCGTTGCACCTATCTTGTACCGAATCTATGTACAGACGCTAGCACATCCAGCTACACCTATCTGTCGAATTTCTTTTAGAGATTTTCAACTTTATCACATAAGCATAAGGTTCACTTCCAATTGGGGAAATTTGACAGATTGGGGTAGGTTGATGTGCTGGCGTCTGTACATCAAGCTACCCCAATCTGTCAAAATTCCCCTATTGTAAGTAAACCTTATGCTTTTGTGATAAAGTTGAAAATCTTTAAAAGAAAATTGACAGATTGGGGTATCTAAATGTGCTGGCGTCTGTACAAGGTGTATCAAATATACGACCTAACTAAAAGAACTTAATTTGCCTAGAATACTGAACAGCGTTTAGCACTAAAGCCTACAAAAATATATATTAACTTCCCGTAAAAATGAGCACAGCTCAGCTTGGTTTGACTTTGAGTCCCAAAGTCAAAGCAATCTGATTAGGTACAGCGCTATCATAGATTTCTGTACCCTCATTGGAATAATATAGAACAAAGAGTTCAAGACAAGAATTAATGTAATAAATTTCCTAGGCCCCCCTGTAATCCCCAGGATCCTCAGCCCAGGATGGAACTTTCTTTTTTTAATTTTAGTGAAAAGACAACACCAGGTAGGAAAATTAATCCCTGTTTCGCGGGGTACTTTACAAACATATAATAAATAGATGGACACAAATTACATCCAGACTCAGAACAACTATTTATGGGTTACACAAATAGTTATCCGGCGCGGGACTCGAACCCGCGACACGAAGCGGTGAGGCGACTGTCTTAGCCGCTGCGCCACACGTACAGTCAACGAACGAACTGCAATAGCTTTGAATATTTTAGGTACTCCAACTCACCACAGGATATAACGCTTTTAGGTAGCGTGATAACCGGAAAAACTCCGAACAGATCAACAATACAGAGGATACAGAAGATTATGCTGAGGCCTCCGGTAGTCTCCCGCACACTGTAGTCGCGGTGGTGGGAGACCATGGTGGTAGGTTTATTCCACGAGCCTTGAGGAAGTTCCAGTCGTGGTAGCTTCATGGTAGAATTAGCTCATCTGAAACAAAATATTTTCATTATTAATATTAAGTACTTATTATATGAGACTGCTGTGTGATGACGGCGACAAATATCAGAATCAGAATATCATCACCCCATCTCATCCCGTGGGGGGCGTAGAAGTCGACCCGAGGGAATATCTACCAGAGGACGGGCAGCAGCTTCCTTCTGAGTACTATGACCATCTTACTGCGATCGCCAACCCGCCTGCCAAGCGTGGCGATTATGGCATATCCCCCCAAGACGATTCTTGAGGGAGGCTTGTCCAGCAGTGGACTTATTTAGCTGTAATGATGATGATGATGATATGAGACAAACCAGTTGGTATGGTAGGTAGTTCCTTGCCTTTCACGCCGCAGATCGTGGGTTTGATTCCCACCCAGGACAGTTGTTTGAATGCATGAACATTTTGTTTGTCCTAAGTCTGGGTGTAATTATCTATTATAACTAGGTATTTACAAAAGAAAATTAATACTTATATGTAGTAGGTACCTATATCAGTTATCTGGTTTCCATAGTACAAGCTCTGCTTAGTTTGGGATCAGACGGCCGTGTGTGAATAATGTCCCAGGATATAATTATTATTATTATTCTCTCCCCGATTTTAGTGTAACATGTTCCGTTTCCTTGCTTTTTATAATACTAGCATTTGTGAATTTATACAAGGTAAAACATAAAAAGTGGTAAAGTAAATTTGTCCTGGGTGGGTGTCGAGGCCACAACCTCTGGCTTAAAAATCAGGGTCACTAATTACAAGACCATACTTGGGATAAGAGAAAAATACTGGCCTAAAAAGTATAGAGAAACAAAGTACACGGTAATAGGTTAGATGTGTGCATAATATATTTTTCTCATTATACCTACCAAAATCGTCAACATTCATACAAAATGTAAACAATATAAAATTAAATTATGAAAAAGGTTTGAATGACTTGATATGTTAACGTTAAAACCATGCGAAAACTATTTTTTACACTTCTAATCACAATAATCGACAATATAATAGATATACATATAGCTCATGGGAAGCGTGACGATGACGCGCGTTTCACGATTTTTGTTCACCCAAAATGTACACATACACATAATATGTATACACAGTATACATATAGGTCATCCGATTTGCCTCGTTGGTCTAGCGGTAGCGTGTTCAACCGCAGATAATGAGGTCCTGGGTTCAAATCCCGGGTCGGATCAAAAAGTGAGAAATTTCCCAGTATCAGCCCGAAGTCTGGGTGTTGGCGGTATTACACCCCCGTGCCTCGGAGAGCACGTAAAGCCGTCAGTCCTGTGCCTGATCTCTTTCCGGTCCTGTCGCTAGTTGTCCCATAGGATCACGAGAGTGATGGAATAGAAAGTACCCCTGTGTTTGCGCACACACTTGTGCACTATAATATGTCCTGCGCAATTGGCTAGTCTCTATTGAGACTGGCCGCCGTGGCCGAAAGTCGGTCGGGATGACATTATTATTATATAGGTCATCGGAAACATGACGTGACAATGACGCATTCCATGGTTTCGTTCAACCAAAATTTGCACAACGCGCCTATAAAGTTTTCACTTCAAAAACTAAAGCATGAATCACCCTACATACTCGTTAGCAAATTGTAGCTTAATCATTTAGTTTCAAAAAACTATTTCATCGAAGATTACGCAAATCTATTGCACTCCTTTTCTATAGTTTAGGTTCAACTGCCCTGTTGCTGTTACTAGTGGTTTGTGATCCTGACTGCTAAGCTAGAGGTCGTGAATTCTATCCCCACCCAGGGGGGCTACCGGCTAAGTCGCCGAACATCGGGATAGTGATCGGCGTTCAAATAAATAAAGGTTAAAAATTACTTAACCAATCGTTAAATCGGCTTCCATTAGCACATGTGACGTCATAAATGGTCTGGAATCGATTTTCAACGCCGAAGCCGATCACTATCATGATGTTCGGCGACCGGTAGCCCCCCTGGACTAATATTTGTATCATACATATTAGAGGTCGTGAATTGGATCCCCACGGATCGAATTTACGACCTCTCTTAGCAGTCACGATTATTATTCGGGTGTAATTTATCTATAACTAGCTGTGCCCCGCGGTTTTACCCGCGTTAAATTTTATAAATTATCATAGCTCCTCCCCCTTAAGTGATATCGTTATAATATGCACTTACCGGGATTCGAACCCAGGACCACCAGCTTCGTAGGCAGGAGCACTACCAACTAGGCTACGGTGACCGTCAATATCCTGGCTAGTTTGATGAGCGCGTCTTATTGCGTTTATGAATTCATACACCAATATTTCGGGAAATATAACTAAATATTTATACTTTTTGTTGCCACTGAACCACAAATTATTTGCTCAAATGTTTTTTTTATTAATAGGTTTCTAATAGTGGCTGTGTATATATTCACGTAGATTTCAAAAAAGCACTTGTAAATAGTCAGAACATGTTTGTAGTAATATATAATTAACGAGCTGTGCCCCGCGGTTTTACCCGCGTTAAATTTTATATATTATCACAGCTCCACCCCCGTAGGTGAAAGCGTGATAATATGTAGCTTATATGTTGACCTGCCTGGCCTCTTAGTAATATTCATACCAAATTTGAAGTTAATCTATGCAGTACTTTTTGAGTTTAGCTCGGACATACATACAGACAAACAAACAAAAATTCTAAAAACTATATTTTTGGATTCGATATTGATTGTAGATCACGCCCCAAGTATCGTTTAAAAAATTATTAAATGTACAATTTTGACTTTCCTACGATTTTATTATATGTATAGATTAATTAATTTATAATTATTTCTAGGTAGGTACATATAGATATTTAGGTACACGGATTTTAGGAAAAAAATTACAATAAGATTTATTTTACAATAGTAATGATATTTAGCTAGCTTACATTAAGTTAAGTGTCAAGGATCATGTATAGGTTTAATTACCATAATTTTAGCTATATTTTTACTACATATTGTTTGAATGGTTCTGTCTATATAAAGATACGAATTAAATATTATTATTATGGCGGGCCTTGTGTTTATAACGACGCGACGGTCGCGCTTTAATGCTACCACCGGATCCAATGCGCCCCAACTGAGAAGACCCAGCGAAACAAACTCAGCGGGTGTCTCTACTACCGGCTGCAACACGGCCCAGTTGAGACGATCCGGCGAAACATACTCAATGGGGCATATATATAAGTGATTTGGTCCACTTACTGAAATTATTTAGCTGGCAAACACAATATATGCTCGATTGGTTGTCTGATTAAGTATTTATTTTTTGAGACTCAACAAAGAGTTCTGAAATTCGTAGAATATTTAAATAATAGATAGTTTTATTACAGATAGTTCATGCAACATAAAATACTACTCATGTCTATAAGATCCCCAGCGGACTATGTGCAGGTAGATGCCGACCGCCAAATGTCTTTATCATCAATGTAATCCTTAGTAATATCTTGGAACAACTAATACACTGCCTTCTCAAACCAAATTGGGAAGAACCTGTACTATGGCAACCAAATAACTGATAAACAATCATATATTTTTCTAATTACATACATATTATAGATGATAGGTACATTACATCCAGACACGGAACAAATAATAGTGATCCTCACACAAAGATTTTTATTGGGTGGGCATTGAACCCAGGACCTCTGGTTAGTCACTGTCGTTAACCACTAAACCAACAAGCCAGTCAAATAAAACATTCATTGAACAAATACTTACCATGGAAAACAGGATTACCCTGTAAAAGCACTTTTAAAGATTCATACAAAACCACACTTAGGTATTATTACCGCACCGTAAATTTACTTTTAATAATTATTTTCGCTTTAAAATTTCTAATCGTAGCTCAACACTTAAATAACAAAAAATGATTTGTCTATGTCATCATCACACAACTACCTATAAAATTGTCTATCAATTATCATTCATTAAAATAGCTGCCATAGAAAACACATATAGAAACACTTAAAAAAATTTCAACCAAAGAATGTAAAAAAAAAGTCTCCGCTCTAAGTCAATTTAATATTTGAATTAATTTAAATATAATTATTTTATCAATTATTGCACTAATGAAATAAAAAAAATTGCGATAAAATTATAAATTTATGGTTTCTAAGATCTTTCTACTGAGCTAGAATATAGACTGAGTTGTAGACATAGACATTGTAGGACGGATAAAGGCAATAGACTGACGATGTCAATTGAACTGGAACTGTCCACTCAGGGTACAGTCGACGAATTAAGTGTTTAATACTTTCTATTTAGTTTACTATAAGAAATTTCCTTCGCATTGTTAATTTGTTGCACGCTAATAGTACTATAAGCTAATGATACTGTAATAGCTTATATCTAATCACTTAAAGCTTCTAATTCTAAATTACGTCATTTGTGATTAATTGAAACAAATTGTGTGTATTATGTCATATTTTTTTTTTTTGGGATTAGAGTGTATTTTTTTATTAAATACATCGCCCGCACTAGGGTATGTAATCCCTGTATCTTGGGTACTTTACAGACATATATCAGACGGACTCAAATTACATCCAGACTCAGAACAACTATTTATGGGTCACACAAATAGTTGTCCGGCGCTGGACTCAAACCCGCGACACGAAGCGGCGAGGCAACTATCTTAACCGCTGCGCCCCACGTGCAGTCAATGTAGCATATATGTGATCCACTACGGCAGGAAGATGAAAAATAGCGTTATAAAAGTATTCTGGCTCGTGGCTTCGTGTGGAGCTACTAGCCATTTGAGCAAACACAATACTTTTAAACTTTATTAATTGTTATCTACATTAATAGTAATCATTAAACTGTGTATGCATGTGTTTATTTTCGGAACCTTTTTAGGCATCGTTTTTACAGAATCTCTGCAACGCGTGTTAATCTAATTAATTTTATCGATATGTTGTTTTCTTTTCCTTCAAATATCTAATGGAATAAATATATCTCAGGGAAAACGTTCCCAAAACAGATCCCAGGCATCAGGGGGCTGCAGCTGGGATCTGTTTTGGGAACGTTTTATATTTTTTCATAACTAGTTTGCTTATAATTTTATTTGAAGAAAAAATGGAGCCGTTTAGACCTTCACTTGAACTGGAAACCAGCGTTGGAAGTCGCCTACAATGATAGCTACGCGGAAATTCTATTTTGCTTCATGTTTTCATCTAGTTATTGCTGGTTTATTGTATACCTCGGATTCACTTAATTTTTCCGAGCACTGCGCCACACGTGTAGTCTAATTTACATTCTAGTGAAAAGTTAGTCCGGAAGAAATCCAAAAGGAATAACACAAAGGCTAGTAGGTAGATGGTGGGAAAATTCACAGACTTCAGTCTACCGTTCAACTTGAACAACTTGCAGAACATTAGTTACATATTCGCAAAAATAAAATCACCTTCACAGACGCACTGACGCACGTATGAAGTAGCAAATAAGTGTGTATTTTAAATAAATGAATATCAACACAAACCCGAAAAGCTACCAGACAGTTTGCGAAACTCTACACTTGAAACTGGGGGCACTGAACGTGTGAGCCTTTGTTCCATTAGAAGAGTGGAAGAAAAAATGTGTGTATGTTTTTTACACATTTCAGGATTTGGTTTTCACACGTTTTCAGTGTGAGGGATTGCTTGAGCTCCAAAAATAATCCATACAAATTAGGTTACGTGTTTAATATATAAATTGTTGCGCAATATTGCAAAACCGTATTTGTCATCCTCTCTAATTTCTTTAGTTGTCTTGATGGTTTATTAATAAAGATTTCGAGTAACTAATTTGGACGGTGAGCACCAATTACCTAAAATTCTGAATACAGAGTGTTCACTTATCCATACGTTTGTCGGAATATTTTTCTTGACGTATTTTTTTTATATAAAAGTAAGGCAAACGAGCAAGGAGATCAGCTGATGGTAAGTAATCAGCGCCGCCCATGGACACCTGCAACACTCGAGGGGCTGCAAGTACGTTGCCGGTCCATGAGAAAGGAAAGGCTCGCTTCTTAAAGGTTGCCATGTTATACAGATTCGGAAATACCTTCGCAGTTGATTGATTCTATAGAGTGGCGGTGCGCCGTAAAAAGTTTCTTGTGTCGTTATTTATTTTATCTATACATATAATAAAATCGTAGGAAAGTCAAAACTGTACATTGAATATTTTTAAAAAAGATACTTGGGGCGTGATCTACAATCGATATCGAAGCCAAAAATATAGTTTTTAGAATTATTGTCTGTGTGTATGTTTGTCTGTATGTATGTCCGGGCTAAACTCAAAAAGTAGTGCATGGATTTAATTCAAATTTTGCATGAATATTACTAAGAGGTCGGGTCAACATATGAGCTACATATTATCACGCTATCACCTACGGGGGAGGAGCTGTGTTAATTTATAACGCAGGTAAAACCGCGGGGCACAGGTAGTATATAAATAATTATACGCTTTGCAGACTTTGTATGAAGCACTAAAATACATTACAATTTTATTAATCTTAACAAATTATTTGTCATGTTTCTATATTAGTAGTAGACTAAGTAAACACACATTACATACCCCTTAGGGTTTCGACCCCTTAAATATAAAAGGAATGGACGCTCTACTGCTAACTAATAGTGAATTGAAATTGAACCTTATGCTTATGTGATAAAGTTGAAAATCGATAAAAGAAATTTGACAGATTGGGGTAGCTGAATGTGCTGGTGTCTGTACATTTGAAACCTATGTTTACATGTCTGTATGTGGCATCACATCTATTCGATGTTTTGATTTTTACGGACGTGTTTCCTGACTTCCGAAAGCTTGTTCGATCGAGATGATGCTTACCTCAGGATATCCGTGCCAGGTGAATCTTCATACCTTATGAAAAACCGTGCAAAATCCCAAAGATATTACAAAACCACACCAAAAATCAGCCACTAAGAACACATCAACTATTTTCCTATTTATACCGAACTGAATAAAATAATCACTGTCATTTGGTTCTGCTAATTTATAAAACTAATAAATTATTCAACTAATTTTCGTAGCAAACGTCTAAGATGACGTCTTACGTCTACTGAGAGTAGACGGATTAATATTTTCACGTATACAATAACCTTCAAAATACATCAGATTCTAAAGAACTAGTTTCCATTAAATTAATTGCAGTCATTGTATTTTTTGATTAAAATTTGCATTATACAGGGTGTTTTGGAATTCAAAAAAAGAAAAAAATTTGGAGTAGTTTCTACTTCAAATAGTAAACAGTTAATGTACAGACGCCAGCTCATTCAGCTACCCCAATCTGCCAAATTTCTTTTGTAGATTTTCTACTTTGTCACATAAGCATAAGGTTCACGTTCAATTGGGAAAATTTGACAGATTGGGGTAGCTTGATGTGCTGGCGTCTGTACATTGCTTACTCCAATGTTTGTAAACTGCTTTTGTAAGTATATAATTTTATTAAAATGGGCATGCTTGCGATGTGGTTCCATATATATTTCGATCATTTTATTTCATATCGGAGATACAAAACGCGTATTATAACAAGACCGCTACATATTATAAAACTATAGTTTCCTTATAAATAATTACCTAAACGTTTTATGAGGTCGGGCGCCTTTTAAAGTTATGGATTTCTTATAAGAAAGATGGATTTATTTTTCTATTTACAATTACTCGAAACGCCAATAATAAACATTTCTATAAAAAAATCTATAAATATTGTTTGTATTTGAACTTTATAATTTCTTTTTTAATAAAATGAAGTTAAAAATAATACTACATATCTTACTACTATCTACTTACGCCTGTTTTACGGAGGGGTACGCAGAGACTACAGATTTCCATTTGTCACGAGCTATGCACACCTCTTTTGCCTCGTTTACTGTCATTATATTCCTTTTACATGCTCGCCGATTGAGGGTTGTTTTGACATGACCTTTCTTGGGAACATCTCCGAATTCTACGACTTAAACATAATAATAATGAACAATACTTTCTCATACGGAACCCTTCACGTGCGAGTCCGATTCGCACTTAACGGGTATTGCTTTTTAAATCAAACATTGTGTTGACAATTACGAATATCGAAAACAAAAATTCCGCCAACTTGTTAGCGATTCTATTTGTATGTAGATCGATCGACTCGATTATATTCAAATAATATATGGTACCTACATGATCAAAGTGAATATTATACTTGTAGTTTGCCACACGGAAGTAATTAATTTGGTCTATTTTACATTAAACATGAATAATTTAAATATGCAATATGCAAAATGATAAATAATTGGTTAGTTAACTGTAATTTAAATATAATTATTTATAAATAATACTTTGTACTTTTGGATTTCTATTCAAAATAAGAATTTGTCACAGCCGGATGTAACAAATTCTAATTTTGGATCATATTCTGCAGTGAGCCGGTTTTTTACCATAAAGTTTTATAAAATATATATTATATATGATATTGTATATCATATCGTAGATGGATTGCAATTTCTTGCTTCCTCTCAGTTTAAACTTTGAATTACACTTTACATATAAATTCTGACCGATTATGTATATAAGATCTGTTTGATATGATAAAATATTTCTGAAGTACGTTTTATGGGCGGATGTAGGATTCGCATTAGAATGAAAGATAAGATATTATATATTTTTAATTATTTATAAAGATAACACCCGCACTAAGGAAATTAATCCCTGTGTTAAGGCGTAGTTTCAATCATATAATTAACGGGAAAGACACTCTTACATACATAGACTTACGCCTGTTTCATAGTCAGAACATGTTTGTACTAATATAGTTAAGTAGGTATACATAATATCTCTAGTTACATATTATAGATATTTAGGTACACGGATGTTAAAACATTTCTAAAATTTATTTTATAATAGTAATGATATTTAGCTAGCTTGTAGGTATTAAGTTATTGTCAAGGAGATTATGTTTAGGTTTGATTATCGTAATTTATATTTTACTACATATTATATTGTCTGAATGGTTCTGTCTATATTAAGGTACGAATTCAATATTATTACTATAAAATATAAAACTCCAACCTAAATCTTTGTCTCCATGATTTTTCCTTTTCTTACGATAGATCAATAACATCATTGGGATAATTGCTCCTGACTACGATCTACCGTAAGATCTATCTTAGTTCCAAATTTCAAGTTGGACGGTAGTTCAGGCGTTAACAGGTAACTCAACATGAATTTTCAAATTAGCTCAATAAATTAACTATTTTTTCACATGTAAAATCATTTGTTACCCCGCTACACTAACCAATGGTTTTTTTGCTATAATAATAATAATAAAATATTTAATTCAGAGAATAAAGATAAATTTATTTGCATAAAACATGTGTAGTACAGGATGTTACATACAGACATAGTATATGGGATCAACATGCCCTGCCATATGAGGCGTACAAATAGGATATTTTATTTTATTTAATATATCAAATAGTAATTAAATAAGTCTAGTAGTAGTTGTACCTATCCTACATTGTTAGTAAATTAATCTTTAAAGAACTATGTTAGTATAAAAATAGATAAAATTAATCTATATTATACACTCAGTGGCTTAATATGCGATTACCAACCTGCTCTGAAATCTATATAACTAAGAAATTCGTTTTGCAACGGGGGACATACGTTACATAACTATTAACACTTCTGTGCTCGCCTGTACGAACGGACATAGGCAGGGCACTTGCCGTAATTCAATACATATACGGAATATGCAAGCGAACTCGGCTCGGTTCAGAGGTTCGATGACACGAGTTATTATCACTGTAATATTTTCTTTTCTATGCTGTGCTAATTTTCTTTTACTTAAGATAGGTATAGTTTGTTAGGTAGATAGGTATATTCTCCTTCCCATGATATTATAATAAATTGGCGGCGCCATCTGTAGTTAGTTTTAATTTATTTATGTTTATAATTTACTTTTTCGTAGATTTAGTTTTTCTTTCTAATGTAGGTAGTTATGTATATTCATAAGTTTATTTAGGTTCTTTGTTATTAAGTTAAGTTAAATACTTGTATTATTATAATAAAATAATTAGAGAAATATTAATAAATTAAAAAAAAATACAGTAGAATTTTTTAATCTTTGCTTCGGCCCACCTGAGTCCGGCGTCTGTGTAGGGACTTCCAGATCGGCCACGGTAATTGAAGTCCAGGCGGGAGGCTTTCGGAAGGCGTGACCGGTCCATAAGTGATCGGCGAGGTTAAGCAACTAGGCTCGTGGTCAGTCCATAGATGGGTGACCACCAAAGTTGTTTAATTTCTGAGCGTCTCATTTCGTTCATACGATAAGTAAGTAATCCCATCTGACTTTCTTCACAGACGACACTGCATTAACTTGATCCGGCACCAATCCGAATGGCGTCCTGGCCATCTCCAGAGTGCCGCTTTAGGAAAATAGTTTAGTGAATCGTGGTAAACCGTACAAAAAGCGCCGTTTCGCGTTTTCTTATCACGGATGTACTTCCTTCCAACAATCAAACTAGTCCAGATGTTCTACGAGCTTTATTCCTTGGGATAGAAAAGCCCAATGTTGGGTGTGTCATTGACTAAGAGTTAAACTACAGCGAGCATAAGCTTATATGTCTCTTACCAACATGGTAAAAATTTACACCACTTATGTACAGACGCCAGCACATCCAGCTACCCCAATCTGTCAAATTTCTTTTTTTGATTTTCAACTTTGTCACTTAAGTATAAGGTTCACTTTCAATTGGGGGTAGCTTGATGTCCTGGCGTCTGTACATTCAGCCAATGTCACACACACCTGCCGCTACTAGGTCTACGAAAAAATACATTATAACACCGTTTAGTCTATGCTTATGCTTAATAATCGGTTCATGCGATGTTCTGTGGGCTCCCCGTCTTACGTCCACAATAATAACTTTCACGCCGAATTCCAATAGAGGAACGGAATAACTTTTTCATGTCTGTGACACATGAAAAAGCAAATCTATCGCATCAATCATCTCTATCGCATGTGCCATGCGATAGAGTGTCGCATTATCTACAGGCCAATATAGAAGCGTCCATGGCTAGCATCAGCTTACCGTATAATATTTACATTCTCACTTATTTGAGCAAGTGTGCCACGGTATTTGTATTTTAATCAGTGTATTAATATAAATAATAATATCCTGGGACATTATTTACCCTCAGCCATCTGTTCCCAACCTAAGCAGAGCTTGTACTATGGAAACCAAATAACTGATAATACTACATTATATTACTTTTCTTTTGTAAATACATACTTATACAGATAATTACACCCACACTCAGGACAAACAGACGTGTTCATGCACACAAATACCTGTCCTGGGTGGAAATCGAACCCACGACCTCCGGCGTGAGAAGCAAGCATTTGCCAACCACGCCACGTGATCGTGTTGGACAACGCTACAGCTATTGAGTCAAAAAATCCGTTCAATGAGGGAACACGTAAATATCCGACAATGAATTAATTTTACGCCGTAAAGAAACAAAGTTTCGCTTGCAAGATTCGGCTTTGTTTCATAAAACCACACAACATTTTTTTTTCTTTATTAAGACTGGCCAGCAATAAAGCCTATCAGCAAAAAAAAAATTCCAATTGCCTTAGAACTATCCAAGCTGATCCTTTTAGATTATTATTATTGGGATTGAGTTGTTCTGAGTCAACACACATGATTGTAGGTAATTAATCATAAGTATATTTTATTTTAAAAAAGGATTCCTACTGAGTTTTCTGGTAGTGTTTCTCAGTAGCTGCCAGGTCATGCACTGCACGGTAGGGTAAAAAAATGACGATTCCACATAAATGTAAAAAAATTACGGAATCAATATTTTTTAACATTGACTTTATTATGAACGTGGTATACTAACATGCGAATAGCGCAAGACCGGCAATTGTGGAGATCTTTGGGGAGGCCTTTGTCCAGCAGTGGACGTCTTTCGGCTGATATGATGATGATGATGATACTAACATACGACGCGACGTCTGTTGTAGAGAAGCCATCGTGTTGCACGAACGGGATATCGGGAGTACCTATATTTGCCCACTTTATACCCGCCAAAAACTTGAAAACTTATACCTATCAAAAAAAAATTCAGTTATTTAAATTCAACATCAGTCCGATATCCTATTGCGTATCATCAAGCATTGAATGAAGCCATGCACCATATTGAATCCCTAGGTGATTGTAGTAGATACTCTTATCGTCCTTTCCTATAATATAATTTACAACTTTACAACACGTAACGTAATTAACGCACACTCTCAAACACCCCAATTAGAATATTTTGTTGTAATCATCATAATACATACACTGAATTTTTAATTTAACATGTATATGCATTGTTATTTACTAAATTAGTTTCTTGGAATAAAGTTTATTTTTCTTTAGGTATTTTGTGTTGAATGATGGAATTTGTATGAATACAAATAAAACTGCTATTTAAACGTCTTATTTCTTTGACTTACGGTCCATTTCGATTTGTTCTGACTGTACAGGCTTAATATAATGATAATTTTCGTGGTTTTAATTATTTTGGCAAAAATATATCTATATTAAAAATGATATAAATCGATTCAGTAAACGATTCTGAACAAACTATTTTCAGGATGTGCGTTAATTA
Organism: Pseudoips prasinana; assembly: GCA_951640165.1. Lineage (NCBI taxonomy): Eukaryota > Metazoa > Arthropoda > Insecta > Lepidoptera > Nolidae > Pseudoips > Pseudoips prasinana. The sequence continues at coordinate 18,403,950 of OX621254.1, forward strand.
AGTTACATGTTGTATAGGACGCATATAGTCTTGCATGATTGTTATGACGTATATTACGGCTTACCTAGAACATTTAAAGTTTATTAGCAGCTCGAACACTATACAATCCCATATGCAATTCCCATATTCGTCAATATGCGAAGCCGATGCTTCGCATATTGACGTAGAGCCATAGTTGTGCGAAACCAGAATACCGACCATCTCATACTTCACAACGCCGATATTCGAACCTCCAAAGCCCCTCCTGGCGCGAACCCTTTCTGGACTGAGTTACTCGATTTGAAATCTTATTGGCTAGACGGCTTGAACCCCGATCATAGTAGTTATAAAAAGTATTTACGTAATGCCCTGATTTTCTTTATTGTCTAGTGAAACAGTAATGTTAACTAGGGTTAGTGAAAACTTGTCCATAGGCACCATAGACCTTCGAGTATTTTAAATATAGGTGAATAATAGGCACACGAAAAGTTTTTACCGGGCTAGGTATACGATGGCGCTTGAACTGAAAGATCTTGTTATGCGTTTTTTTATGTTTATGGGGCCAGAACAACCAGATAGTTAATAAAAAATAAGGATCTTGGTTATTTAATTTTACCTTTTAATTAATATCAGACCATAAAGTTAGTATAATTCCGTAAGTATTCTAATACACTCTAATACTTATTTAAAAACGACTGAACCAAAATTCTAAGCCAATTACTAATTGTAAATCCCACCAAAAACATTCTGTAAAATTATAGTCAAGTCTCGATGGAGCTGCGTGTTTATCTCTAAAAAGGAATGAAATCTCTAGACAAAGTTGAACCAAGTCTAAGGTTCCTTACTGCAATTTCTTTATTATTATATTTAATCTTATGTGACTTGGCCGTTGACTTTCAACGGTTGAATATTTTTTACGTTAGTGGGTACCGGCCAAGTCACATAACATTAATTATAATAAAAAAGAAATTGCAGTAAGGAACCTTAGACTTGGTTCAACTTTGTCTAGAGCTTTCATTCCTTTTTAGAGATAAACACGCAGCTCTATCGAGACTTGGCAATTTTTTTACAGAATGTTTTTGGTGGGATTTCATTTCTTTTTGCAGAAAGCTATTTATTTTTACTGAAATATGCAGAGTGTAATTGGTATAGATAGTAGGAATATGGTAATTTTCATATTATATTCATATTAAAAGCAGAGTCCCACTACGCATAATAAATTTTAAATTTTGCTAAGACAGTCGGTCGATAACGCTAATAGTTTAAGTGTTATCGTACGGTTTCTCATCAGGGTCACCAGGTAGTCCAGATCTTCCATGATCCTAATGTTGATAGTTTTTCCTCTATGTGGGTGTAGGTACCAAATTTCAGCGCTCTAAGTCAATGCGAAGTACCAGCAAGTGTATTATCTATGGTACCAGTTCTATATTGATGATCATGTGTCAGTATCGAAAATGCGAAACTTTGCTTTCACTTAGCTTCGGACCTAAATGATTTACCGATTACCGAAATTTTGGATTTCAAGTGTATGATTATAGCTTACTAGATGACGAAAATTTCAGCGTTCTGGTCCCATCCAGAGGTTCTTAAACAGGGGCCTGAAAATGCGGTGAAATGGTTCCAGAAAAGGATGGTACGGTAGTGTTCGTAGTGTTACTTCGCGCTCGACTTGTCGGGGTCACTGCCGTACCGTACCCCCTGATTTAGCGCCATCTTGTACGTTTCACGTCTTTCTACTCATGGAGTACATACATGTTTTTAGTTCCATGAGTAGGCAATTCTGCAGAAATTAAACAGATGTCGCTACAAGGCACTATTTTATTATAATTGTTTGCACTCCAATTTACGTGAGTTGCGTTATTATGTATCTTGCTTCTAAATCCTTCTTGAACTTATGTGGAACTTATCTGCATGCGTCGTAGTAAATTCGTAGTACGTTATTAATGAGATAAGTTAGCTCGACCCGTAAACATAAAAAATAGCTTTGTCACGAAAATGAATCACATATGATTGTCTTTAATATTACCAACGCGCATGCTCCATTTTACGGATCGAAGTGTGTGCAATGACCAAAGAGTATTGAAACTTCATACAGATGTAGATGGCGTATCGCAAAATCCTATTCTCGCTCCTTCCGTGACATTTTTGCGAAACGTCGGTACCATTTTCTCTGAAAATCTATCGAAAAATCTAATTAGGGCATGGTCGGTAAAGTTTTTCACACGAAAAACCGTGAAATAAAATCTGTAACCGTGGTTCAGTTTTTTTGTGCCAAGTGCAACTAAACAATCAAGATTCCGCCGATAATTCAAAGCCTACCCAGTGGGTGGCTTAATTTGGTAAGTTATTGAGAATATTTCATCAGAAATTGCCTTTTATCTATGTATCTTTGTTATTTTTATGTACGTGTATATGAACTTTGCCACGCGCAAGCATATTATTATGCTTGATCAAATGTGTAAGTGTATCATTTACATAATTGGACCAGAATAGTTAATATTTGTTCGTATTTGGTGATGGAAAACACGTTTGACGCATCTTTTTGTATTGTATATGTAGTAATAATCGTTATATTATCGTAAAATAGTATTTGTACATACAGTATGTCTGATTCACCTTGATAATGTGTGACGATTTTAACGTCACAGGGTTTGCTCAAGTGGTCGACAAAAAGCTATTTTCTTCAGTGAAAATATTGAATGGACGCTATTTACTTAGAACACTGTAGCTATTGTTTACTTGTGATAATAATGTTAATAAAATGGTAGATCCTCAACAGAATTACAAGGTCTTAATTTCTAATTAATACCATGTTAATAAATGTAGGAACTGTCTGTGAATCTATAGTAGCTGTTTTTGAAATATCACATGGACTCAGATTAAAATGGTCAAATGGCCAAATTGTAAAGACATGAAACATTGAAGTTGAATTAATCTATCATCATCATCTTATCAGTTGATAGAGATCCAGTTCTGGACAAAGATCTCACTCCATAGAAATAATAATATATTTAGTATCCTAAACATTATTTTAAATACAAGTACATTTTTTTTATTGCAATTGGCAAAATCATGTCATTGCATAGATATAGTGTGGAATGCCATTAAAAAATTAGAATTCTTTGCCATTAAATCTAGTTTAAATTTACTTAGCCATTCTAATTCATTAGTAGAACACTTTAACCAGGAATTAGTTACTCATTCTTTTATTTCAACAGATCAAATGAAAAAGCGTGTTATTTTATTTATACTTATTCATGTAATATTATAATTTTTTGCATGTATTTAATTTCTATTAAATATAATAGAAATACTTCTCTTTTATTCCTTAGCCATCAAAGTGCTGCTATAGATCATAATGTTGTTCTTTAAACTAATTGTTTTAGTGAACAACTTTATGAACTTAACAACTTTTTCTCAACTATTTTGTTGCCTTTCACAAACACGCTTTTTCATTTCTTTATAGGTCTGATTAGAAATGGAAGGGAAAAGGGACTCATTTTTCTTGAAAGGAAAGAAACAAAATTCGAAACCAGAACAGAATCAATTTGGAGACAAGAAGAAACCGGTTGACTTGAAGAACAATAATGGATTAAAAGAGAAGCCAGAGAAAACGGAGAAGAAGCCCTTTGATAAAAAGTCATACCGCATAAAGAAGTACAGTAAGAAGTATAAGTTAGAGCAATGGGAAGAACAACGTAAGAAGAAGATGCTCAGAGAATATCACAAGGAAATAAAGAATGACCCTGCTGTGGGGTCATATAAACCTAAATCCTTTGATGAAGATGTAACAGACAGTAATGAACCCGGCAAATATGTCAGGCATCCTGATTTAATTGACAAAGGCAACTCAATCACTCAAAAAAACAAAGATCCCTTCCATAAAGCTAAAGAACAGTTTAATAAAGTTAAACAGGATAAGATAGAGAAACAACAGAAGATGGAGAAAGTTAGAGAGGAGAAGAAAAAGAAATTGGATGAGTATAAGCAAAAGAAACATGAGAGATTCAAGAAAATAAGCAAGAAAAATAAAAAAGGACAACCAATAATGACTGGCAGATTAGAAATGCTTCTGGAAAAAATTCAAAGTTCAAAGTAGACAACAACATTGTTCTTATGTATTCTTTTAGAAGACTACTTGGTAATGAAATGTTATGAACTCAAGTCATGATTTATTGCATTTATACATTCAGTTTTTAACATACATTTTTAACAGTATTTAACAGAATGTTGTGTTTGATTTAAGTCTGGAACTATTTATCAATTCCAAAAAAATAGCACTAATTAGGTTTTAAAAATATTATTATTTTAATACCTCATCATAATTTATGGTATTAGTAAGGCAATATGGGTATTTTTTTTGACATGTGTTTAGCCATCTAAAACACAATATGTATTACTTAAGTGCCAATATGATAATATAATTAAAGCTTCCATAAGATATCTTTTATTTTCATAGTAGCTATCTGAAAACTATTTTGAATACCATGGTTCCACATTTGTAAAGCCATTTCAAAGTAGCTCTAGTTGGAAATTACTTAAAAAATTTCTTCTATTTTTCTACTGTTCAGAAGGATTTGAAAATTAAGGTCAATAACTTGTTCTAATATTGTTTACTGTATGTTATACTTCTTAGCAAACCTCATTATTGTAGCAGACCCAAGAATAATTTTGTGCCCACACTATTATAATATGGTAACACTTGGTAAAGAAAACTCTCATACATTTTATTTACTGTTTAATAACAAGTGACCAGTAGTCCTAGTCTGTTACTGGAATTGTGACACTGACAATTGTGTCACACTACTGGTGTTTATACAGGATTTGTCAAACTCAGTGTCCACACACTTCAAATTGATTATCCAATATTATTATTATTATTAGTGAACAGGCAAGCAGTTGACTCAACTGCTAAGCGCCTGTATCCAGCTCTTCTTCACTGGTTTCTTTTGCAGCTGAGATAATTGATATAGGATCTCGAGATACTAACTTACTGATTCTATGCCATGTTAAAAAATTGTCAAGGATTTCTGCACACTAGTGCTGATTGCGCCCACAATGGAGAACCGGTTCTGTATTTGAAACTCCCGGTAATTTCATTGTTGGTTGTTACCAAACTTAGCATTTATTTCCAGCATATGAGGGACATGCATTTGACTTTTCATTTAATTGTTCCATTGACCATTTTTCTTTTAATTGTTCCTAAATGACAGTGCAGTCTGCATTCTAAATATAATAATATCTTAGGACATTATTCATCTGATCCCAAACTAAGCATAACTTGTACTACCGAATCCAGATAACTGATATACATGTACAATTTTTTTTTGTAAGTATATAGGTACTTATATAGATAATTACACCCAGACTCAGGACAAACAGACATGTTCATGCACACAAATATCTGTCCTGGGTGGGAATCGAAGCCAGGACCTGCGGCATGCACAGGTATCAACAAATCCTTCTGGTGGCAGCTTTTTCCATTGCCCAGAATACAACACAAAACAGATACTGATTATACTGCGTCCAACATAACTTCACTGTCGAATCCTTCAACAGATATATTACAGTATCCTTGTGTAAGTGACGCTAACAGGGGACGTCCTGGGGAGGAAATATCCCAGCGTATGTAGTATGCGAAGGAGACTTATGTATATACTCTCTACAGCGATCGACTATTCATCATCATCATAACAGCAGCTGTAAGAAGACCACTGCTGGACAAAAGCATGCCCCATGAATCATCTTGGGATATGCCATAATCGCCACGCATAGCAGATGGTTTAGCGATCATAGTAAGATGAGAGTAATGCTCGTCGTATGGTAGATATTCCCTCGGGTCGACTTTTACGCCTCCCACGGGATGAAATGGGGTGACGATAGTCTGATATTCGCCGCCGTCACCACACAGCAAACTATTGCAATCACATAAAAACACGAGTTTTTGACTTGGAGCATGGGAACTGGTAGATGGGTAGGAAGACATAGTCTTCCTTGCCATGATAGCTCGGCAGAACGGTAATGCGATTATTCATCAGTAGTCTCTAAGCATTGCATTTGTTTTTTAATCTATATTGAGCTTCTTCTTCTTTTCGTATGGCTATTTTCCCGTCATTATTAATATTAAATATAGTACCAAAAATTACAAATTTATATCCAGGTTCAGTAACCACTTGCCTCGGTTGTAAGCGCAAGCAGGCCCTCAAGTCCCTCTGAGAAACGTTTATGGGGCATTCTTCCACAATGTGCGCAATGGTCTGGTTTGGTGCTCCACAATCACAGGCTACTGATGGTTGGAAACCCTACTTTTGGAGGTTGTGGTTGCATCGACCCAGCCCTGTTCTTATTCGATTGAGAGTGACCCATATCTTTCGGCTTTCTTTAAAACCAGTGGGGGTTTTGGTGGGGTCTATGTTAGAGATGCACCCCTGCTCATGCCAGTACCTATTCCACTCGGTATCGACATTGAAGGCTTCCTTACTTTGTAGGTAGGGGTCGGACCAGACAGGTCTGCGAGATTGGAGGCGCATATGTGGGAGGTTATCCGGCGTCTTGAGCTAAGCATCTATGATTTTTGCTAAATCTTCATACCTGAAACTCCGTCAGAAGTATAACTTATTAATATTCTGATTAGGTCACTACCATGGTAATTTACTCGGCAAATATCTCCTTTTGTTTCATTTAAATTACCACATCATAGAACTGATTGTGTGGGCCTTTAAAACAAGATATTGATAGCATTTTTATGCGTTTTAGTTTCTTTATTCTGTGTTTTGTCTCTGTTTGATCTTGACCTCAGCTGTGGTGAAAGCTAGGACTTATTAAATAAATTCAACGTTCATAGACACTTGTGAGTAAGTACTTATTTTTTATTTAATCATTGTTACCAATTGGCTTGGCTTGAACTACAGATAATATTCCGTAGCTAGTCTAGTCAAACTAAGGTTGAGGATACGTTTATACTTTTAGCGTCATTGAAGTTGGTTGGTTATGTAATAATATTGTTTTTGTTGCATTTTACCGATTGTGTTATATTTGGTAGGTACTCAAGAATAATAGATACATGCAATACATGTCCCGAATAAAATTGAAATATCTCTGAAGTTTGTTTCGTATTTTTTTTATATTAAATAAAAATAAAGTTAGACACGGATATTAATTTTCATTAAAATAATTCAAATATCCTTCTATCGAATATGAAATATTATATATGATTTTAACCAGACGCTGAGAACCTTCATCGCTTCTATCGATTTCGTACAGCTGTGACGATATCGCAATCTGTTCGGCTTAACAAAGTTCTCCTGTGCTAGATTCCCGTCCGCGCGCTTGCGAGTTTCTAGCTGTTTTCAGCTAGATGCTGCTAAAGTTCAGCACTCGTCTGTCGTTCATGCTGTTGTGACATTCTCGCAGTTTTTGCGGTGACGAAGTGAACGTTCTGCGCTACATTCCCGTAAGCACGCTTGCGAGTTTCTGTTTTCAGCCAGAGCGAACGTGCAGCGCTCGACTGCAGTTCATGCAGCTTTGACGATCTCGCATTTTGTTCGGCGAAACGAAGTGAACATTCCGCGCTAGCTTAGAGTCCTCGCATTAGCATTATCTTCGCCCATTAGATGTACCACATGACGCTCTTCGATGTAACGAACTTCGACGAACGATACAAACGCAAGTTCGGTTTTTCCATCAGCGGTCATGTCTCCCTACACCGTCCATGAACCCTCTCCGTAACTGACTCTTTCTTCAATGCAGCACTGTGCGAAACTATCTTCAATACTTCCTTCTTCCGTTGCTACCATACAGCATGATCTTTCTCTCGTCAGAAAAGAGAACTTTGCTCTACTCATCCTTAAAGGCGATCTCGCTATGAAGAGACACGAGGATGGCAGTCTACCAACCTACCCAGCCGGAGCCTGTTGGATATCACGGAGACACGAACAAACGATACGATTTGCCGCACATATAAATACTGAACTCATCGTTAACTGATCGTAGGAGCTTGTATTATCTCACTCTACAACGATATTTCAGGTCTTAAGTTTGGAGAAACAGTACGATGTCATCGTTTGTTCGTGCGTGCGACAGATGGCCAATTAGGACGCGGCGCCGCGCCCAACTGTAGTTGAACTATTAGGTAGTAGAAATAAAGCTACTATGGGTTTAGTAATCTTGTGTTATTGTTTTATGAGTTGTTTCTGTATAACTACGGATTTACGTCTAGACGTATTTAATGTGTGTTATTTACTCATCTATTTGATAACGGTACAGGGTCAAAGGCATAGTGACGCACTTTATTATTTCATGAAATAGGGGTTTAAGTACCTTCGTGACAATGATGAGGCCTGTTTATAATCAGTAAAATCAGTCCATTTGGCTATTGCAGATCTTTTTTTTATGTCCTGTTTATAGCTAGCTTTGGAAGATTTCACTGCTTCACCGAAATAGGTAGCCATATGCCAGTGTGAAGCAAGTTTCCATTGAAGGTCTTTTTGTAGTTTGCAAATTGATGTTCTTCGAGTCTTGTCGGTCATTTGATAATAAATAAATATATTGGGACAACTAACACACTGTCATCTGATCCCAAACTAGGCGGAGCCTGTACCATGGCAACCAGACAACTGATAAACATGCCTATAAATTTCGAAATACATAGATATTATAGATAAATTACACCCAGACACAGAACAAATAATCATGCTCATCAGTCATCCATCACACAAAGATATATACTGGGTGGGGAATGAACCCACGACCTAAGGTTTCGCAGTCAGTCAATATCCGCTAGACCAACAGGCTATTATAAATTATTGAGTTTGTAAACCGATCAACATAAAATTCATTGACAAAAGTTTTACGCGGTTTAGGTTCTGCGTTGATAAATAAGTTAGCGAAAGTAATTAGGTATATATGTACTAGATGTCGCACTTATTCGAAACTTGACCACTAAGTTTCTATTGTTAAGGACTATAGACAGTAAGGACAACTAATATTAATCTGTTTTCAGTTGTGACACTCAGTTTGTCATCTCTTCTCAGTTTGTCCGTGTGTCAAAAGCATGGCAGTATTCCACAAAATATAATAAAGTAGGTTGTAATGCCTATTATAGTATAATAATAATAATAATAATGCCCTTCTAGCCGAATTTCGGCCACGGCGGCCAGTCTCAACAGATATTAGCCATCTGCGCGGGACATATTATAGAGTTCAAGTGTGTGCGCAAACACAGGAGCACTTTCTATTCCATCACTCTCATGATCCGATGGGACGCCTAGGCGACACGACCGGAAAGAGGTCAGGCACAGGACCCGACGGCTTTACGTGCTCTCCGAGGCACGGGGGTATAATACCGCCAACTCTCAGACTTCGGGCTGATGCTGAGATTTTTTACTTTTTACAGAAAAGTCCCAAAATCACTTTTTGGCCCGACCCGGGATTTGAACCCAGGACCTCGTTCTCAGGTACTCCTCCATATGAACTTGAACTGTTCATACTTCTGCGTCCGCGCAAATTTCCTAAAAAGGGGTACAAAGTTTTTGTATCACGTATTAATATTATGATAATGGAAGTTCGAATCAGAAATGATGAGATCCGCAGGCGAACCTGGCCATTCAGGTTTCAGTGGGCAGGGCATACAACTCGTAGAGCCGGCAGCCACGGGGGCAAGAATGTTCTCGAGTGGCGACCACGAACCGGAAGACGCAGCGTAGGCAGGCCCCCTACAAGATGGACCGATGGTCTTGTGAGGTCGCTGAAGACGCTGGATCTGGACAGCGCAAGACCGGCAATTGTGGAGATCTTTGGGGAGGCCTTTGTCCAGCTGTGGGCGCACTTCGGCTGATATGATGGTGATGAACGGAAGTTAATGTTACCTCATTTGTCTATGCCCTTGTGCCCTATGTTCGTTATAAAAATTAGTAGAGACAAATTCATCCACAAGAATTATTGAATGTTTATGACACCTGATATTGTAGAATTTCTATTACGTAAAGGGACTTATCTTGACAAGATTACCTTTAACACTGAATTAAAAAAAATATCACTACTAAATTAAATGGCGCCTAATTAATGATTTGACAGTTGACTCCTGTCTGGTAGATAAAGATTGACTCCATGACCCGCCGCATGATAAAGTTCGCTAAAGTGCACTAGCTGGACTCGTGATTTTTAACTGTAAATACATTTTCGTCTATTTGTAAACATTATTATCGCTTACTATTATTATTCGTATGTTTGTGTATAAAGGTGATAGGTCCAAATATATGGTACCGTGTAATTAGTGGTGGCCCTTCATTTGGTAGTCCAATATTAAAATAAAAGGTAGTAGGTATGTCTCGTTTAGCAAAATCGCGTTGAATTTTTCATGATCGAAATATTTTTTTATTTTACCGCTATCCATTTTTCTTTTAATTGTTCATATTGCTTAGTTTATTTGATTATTAATTAAATACTTAAAATGTTAAATGGGAAGTATTCTAAACTTTCTCCTATTGGTAATGTTCCCTTACTGGCAGAATTACCACGCTGTATGGCAATACATATTTGTTGGGCAAAATAAAAGCCAGCATTCCGGGAGCGTATCGCCTCACTTTCATGGCGACACTTTCATGCTTTCTTTTATATAATTACTAGCTGTACCCCGCGGTTTTACCCGCGTTAAATTTTATGAATTATAACAGCTCCTCCCCCGTAGCTGATAGCGTGATTGTTTTAAGTAAATCTATGCAGTACTTTTTGAGTTTAGCGCGGACATACATACAGACAAACAGACACACAGACAAAAATTCTAAAAACTATATTTTCGGCTTCGATATCGAGTGCAGATCACGCCCCAAGTATCCTTTAAAAAAAATATTCAGTGTATTGTTTCGACTTTTCTACGATTTTATTATATGTATAGATGTCATTACCATGGATATTAAATCCTTCAGTCGTAACAAATAATAATTTCAGTATAGCATTATCGATTTCGTCAAAGTAAAAAATTGTCCATCACATTCAAGTCAAAGTCCAACCTCAGTAAGGTAGTGGACACTTTACTAGAAGCTTCCATGGAGGTTTCTATTCAACACGGGAAGTTACAATTCACGGCAATATGGCACTTTCCTACACCTGTGTACGTTGTCGAAGATGTTATGTCTAAAACCCATAATATTTATACATATAAACTCGAAGAGTTTTTTTCCACATTGGCGCCACAACTCCCCGCGATCTATTAACGATGCTTTGTTGCTACAGTAGCCAGTTGTTTAACACCATTGTGTGCATAACATACGATGAACTTTCACGTTCGCTATATTCCGTATATTATAAAAAATACCCTAACCGGGTATTGTAATTTATTTCTTGGAAAAAAATAAGCTATACACAAAAAATATTGCCAAACATTGAAACCAATTACAATTCTATAATTTTGTCACCTACTTGAGTAACAATAGAAATATGTTTATTTCCCTGGTTCATATGTTACATTAGGTCCACGAGTCAGTGGTGTATTGCGCATATTCCAGAGTAGTGAGGGTTCTAGGCTTCTTGGTAATTGTCCGCTGATCTTGAGAGCCATTCGATACTGGCGAGAAAACATGTGCAAATGGGGTTACAATCCCACAAACATTTGCGAGTGCGGCGTGTCACCTCAAACTATAGCCCATTTATTTGGTTGTCCCTCCTGTTCCCTTCAGGAGTTGTATGTTGCAGTGGTAAATAAGTGGGTGGGCATCGTCCTATATAAAAGATATAATTACATCGCACTTGCATCATCATATTGAATATAATCCAGCCATTAAATTTTGAGTGCCATGTTGTCCTGGATCCTGGATCCTGGCTGCTAAGCCAGAGGTCGTAGTTTCGATCTCCACCCGGGACAAATCTTTTTACACATCATTATCTTTTGTGTGTCTGGGTGTACTTTATATATTATAATGGTTTAGTACAACCTCACCTCTGTTATATAAACTGAAAGCAGTGTGTTAGTTGTCCTGAGATATTTATTTATATTTGTTTAATCTACAGCAAACTTCATAGATAGTAGGTATGTTGTAAAGAGGCTCGTTTTCAACTTTAAAGATAATAGTGATCCGACCCTTATCATTTTTCCGTTTATATGATAAATATATGTAATTATTTACATTAATGATAATAAATTGCTGTAGAGATAATTGCCTGAATGTCTAACAATTCTGATAAGAGGATTTGAGATATAAATTTGTTAAACATTCTTATGTCATCGTTTATAACGTGAACAATGTTATCTTAAATAATCTTAATTGTTTTGTATGGCGCGATTTTCACGTGGCAGACTGCGGTGGGTACTTATTTTTTAAACTCCCGCGCATGTTAAATATGTATATCTCTCTATCGCAGGGATTTAACAAACATACGATTCAAGGACACAAACAAACCCAGATAACTATACTTATGCGCGGTACTTAAAGTACTAGGTGTATGAAATAAAGTACCACTTTATTATAATAATATCCTGGGACATTATTACACACGGCCATCTGATCCCAAACTAAGCACAGCTGACGTGTGTGTACATTGCCGGCTCGGTCCGCCTTGCTGCACAGTCTGTGCCACTGGCCGGGTCGCCCTCGCGCCTCCGTGCCCCCCAACCCCAACAGAGTGTTAGTTACCGGTGAGTGTGTACATTGCCGGCTCGGTCCGCCTTGCTGCACAGTCTGTGCCACTGGCCGGGCCGCCCTCGCGCTTCCGTGCCCCCCAACCCCAACAGAGTGTTAGTTACCGGTGAGTGTGTACATTGCCGGCTCGGTCCGCCTTGCTGCACAGTCTGTGCCACTGGCCGGGCCGCCCTCGCGCCTCCGTGCCCCCCAACCCCAACAGAGTGTAAGTTACCGGTGAGTGTCTACATTGCCGGCTCGGTCCGCCTTGCTGCACAGTCTGTGCCACTGGCCGGGCCGCCCTCGCGCCTCCGTGCCCCCCAACCCCAACAGAGTGTTAGTTACCGGTGAGTGTGTACATTGCCGGCTCGGTCCGCCTTGCTGCACAGTCTGGGCCACTGGCCGGGCCGCCCTCGCGCCTCCGTGCCCCCCAACCCCAACAGAGTGTTGGTTACCGGTGAGTGTGTACATTGCCGGCTCGGTCCGCCTTGCTGCACAGTCTGTGCCACTGGCCAGAGACATGGAGGCGGCGCAGTGCGCAGTGGCCGGGATGTTATTACTGCGTGCTGTACTTTGACAGCAGTTCACATTACTACAGAGATGTGCATTCCTATGACAAATGGAGTCTGTAGGCACAGGCTTTCGGAAGTTTCTAAGTCGCCGATCATCGTCTGTGTACTATGGAAACCAGATAACTGATATACTACAAATATAGGTACTACTTTTCTTTTATATACTATACTATAATAAGCTTTGCCCCGCGGTTTTATCCGCGTTAAACTTTATCAATTATAGCCTATGTGTTATTCGGATATATAAGCTATATTACTACATAGTTTCTTCAAAGTCCACCCGGTAGTTCTTGCGTGAAAGAGTAACAAACATACACACTCACAAACTTTCGCCTTTATAATATTAGATAATGTCATTACCCCCAGACTCGGGAGAAACAGACATATTCATGCACACAAGTATCTGTCCTGGGTGGGAATTGAACCCACGCCTGCGGAATGAAAGGCAAATATTTACCAAAAACGCCAACCGGCCCGTCAAATAATTTACAATCCAGAAAAATAAAGAACAGTATTATCGCTAAAACGATCTATTCTAGGCAATCAATATATAGTTGTGATTGTGGGTGTTATATGAGTTTTATATGGCAGAATATAAAATATATATAAACATAATATGGCTCCCGATATTTATATCATATTCCGAAAATATCCGCATCAAGTAAGATTGGTTTTATCGCAGTAGCCAAGTCAAAGTTCCTATCAAATGTTACTGAAATAATAACAATGTAAAATTATTATGATTGTGATAACAAACATTATTAAAAGGTAAAAGAGCAAAATTATATTTAACTAGCTGTGCCCCGCCGTTTTACCCGCGTTATAACTTTATAAATTATAGCCTATGTGTTATTCGTATATATAAGCTATATTACTACAAAGTTCCATCAAAATCCGTCCGGTAGTTTTTGCGTGAAAGAGTAACAAACATAAACACTCACAAACTTTCGCCTTTTTAATATTAGTGTGATATATAGTAGGATTAAAATAAGCAACATGATGACAACTAGTTACCAAATTACATATATTATATGTAATTTGGTAACTAGTTGTCATCATTTTACTATCATTTCTAATTCGCCTTTAGCATGATCTTCGAGAAGAGATTCAGTGTTAGAAGAACCATTATTGTGGCGTATTTCACTAATTGATTGATTTATAAAAAGTTTGTTTTTACCGCAATTTATAGCGTCCACTGCTGGACAAAGGCCTCCCCTAGGATCTTTACATTAGGGGTTCCATAATCATACGTAAAATGAGGTTTGACTTGATTGACAGAATATCACACTAATATTATAAAAGCGAAAGTTTGTGAGTGTGTATGTTTGTTACTTCTTCAGATGTAAACGGCTGTAGCGATTTTAATAAAATTTGGTATGGAGTTAGCTGACACCCTGGATTAACTAATTAATTTATAAAGTTAAACCGCGGGGCACAGCTAGTTATCTATACAACATGTAACTTAATTAACGCACTTCCTGAAAATAGTTTGTTCAGAATCGTTTACTGAAGCGATTTATATATCATTTTTAATGTAGGTAATTTTTATTCCAAAATAATTAAAACTACGGAAATTATTATCATATTAACCCTGTACAGTCAAAACAAATTGAAATGGACCGTAAGTCAAAGTAATAAGACTTTTAAAATCGCAGTTTTATTTGTATTCATACAAAGTCCATCATTCAATATAAAATAAAATAAATTAACTTTATTCCAAGAAACTAATTTAGTAAATAACAATGCATATACATGTTAAATTAAAAATTCAGTGAATGTATATGAGTTAAGTTTAAGATTCTCTGCCAATGTTGTTGCCAATGTCATTAAAAATATGGTAAGAGGTAAGTCTCCAGGGCATGATAATCTCAGCATCGAACACCTGCAACACGCCGGGATTCATCTTCCAAGAGTGTTGGCTGACTTTTATAACCTCTGTTTAAGCCACTCATACCTGCCGCACGACATGATGAAAACAATAGTTGTGCCAATTGTAAAAAACAGGACAGGTGACACATCAGATCTGGCCAATTACAGGCCCATATCTCTAGCTACTATTATGGCTAAAGTGCTGGATGGTCTGCTTGATAGACATATGGCAAGCCACATTGATTTAAATGATGCACAGTTTGGATTTCGATCAGGTCTGTCTACAGAAAGTGCCATTTTGTCTCTGAAGCATACAGTCCAGTACTACACGTCGAGAAAAACGCCAGTTAATGCGTGTTTTCTCGACTTATCCAAGGCATTCGATCTGGTTTCTTACGATTTGTTATGGCTGAAGCTGAAGGAGGATACAAGCGTGGCTGGTGAAGTTGTATCATTATTGAGGTACTGGTACAACAACCTCAAATCTGGGACACTGGCTCTCCGAAGACCTCAAAGACAATATGGACATCGAGCGGGAGCGCAGGGCGTTGGCTGTCCGATGCAATATGCTGGCTCGTAGATTTGCACGATGTACGAAACAGGTAAAGACGACCCTTTTTAGAGCGTACTGTCAGTCGTTTTACACGTGCAATCTATGGATTAGCTATACGCAGAAGGCATATAACGCTCTGCGCGTCCAATACAATAACACGTTTAGGATGCTGATGGGACTGCCAAGACATTGTAGCGCATCAAAAATGTTCGCCGAAGCACACACGGATGGATTCCACGCCATCATGCGCAAGCGATGCGCCTCTATTATGAGCAGGGTACGAGGCAGTCCCAATAGCATATTAAACACGATCGTGGACCGGTGGGACAGCCCAATACTGGAACATTGGATGCGCAAACATACCCCAATGGGGTGTTTTTTGAATGTTTAGCTTTAAGGTATAGGCTTTAAGTAACTAACAATAGTGTTTAAGTTCATAAATTATTTACTAACAAATATGGATTTTAATTATCTGGAAAAAAAAAAAAGAAAAAATATTATTATTATGATTACAACATAATATTGTAATTGGGGTGTTTGAGGGTGTGCGTTAATTACGTTACATGTTGTATAAGTATGTATTTACAAAAGAAAAGTAGTAAGTATACCTATGTAGTATATCAGTTAACTGGTTACCATAGTACAAGCTCTGGTTAGATTGGGATCAGATGGCTGTGTGTAAATAATGACGCAGGAATATATATTATATTTATGAGTATTTTGGCCATCCAATTGTACTCTAAAAGTTCTCATGATTATAATAATATTCCTTTAGGCCTACACCGCCCACGCCGCTCAACTAATAAGAATAAAGTCAGTAACGGGACTTTATCACACATCGTAATCTTAAATTGACACATCACAATTACTTATTCACAATCTTAAAGATAACATTTTGCGCCAGTGTTGTAAAGTTTTTGGTCAATATTTACTAAGAAAATGCTCAGATATGTTGATTCAACGTGATTTTATGGGATTAAATGGATTTTATTCCTAGAAAACTATGTTGCTTTTCAGCCTTGAGGTTGTTATTCTTGTCTCGGAATGTTTAGGAAATAAAGTTCTATTGTCTAGTCTATTATTCTTCCTTAAACAGGTATAAACACTGTATTCCGTGAATTTACTTGTCAGCCTCGTTGTCGTAATTCCTCCACAGTGAATGCTAACTCCTCGATAAAGTGGCATTACACATCCGTAGATTCAACTTCCTATAATCCATCCACATAATGTATACTAGCCAGTACTAACCACGCAGATTTACCAATGCATTCATTCACACACACTCATACACCCACCCTAATATTAATATAAGAAATATTTAAAAAGACAACGCCCGCACTAGGTAAATTAATCCCTGTGTTGCGCGCGGGGTCCTTTACAAACATATAATAGACGGAATCAATGTATGTACATCCAGACTCAGGGCAATTATTTATGGGTCACACAAATAGTGGACCTGCGTGGGAATCGAATCCGGGACACGAAGTGGCGTGGCTACTGTCTTAATTTATAGGACTTAGTTTTTGTTATGTGTAATCTAGCTTGCTGTGTGGCTGACGTAAAAGAATATCGCCACACATTTCAGGGGGAGCGGGGGGGGGGGGGGGGTGCGTAGAAGTCGACCCGAGGTAATATCTCCCAGAGAACGCGCGGCAGCGTCACTCGGTGTCTACTAAGCGTGGCGATTATGGCATATCATATCCCTCCAAATTTTGAAATTATGATCAGTGAAGATCCTGGTGACCTGTAATTCTGGTTTCTTGTATACATCAGGCACCAGTCTCTGACAAAGTTGGGGTCTACATATTATCATATTGGTACTTATATTGTCATTAGTTTCTATTCGCAGTGAAGAGAAAAATAAATATATTTTGAATGTGAATGATAACTGCTCTGTTTCACTAACAGATATTTATCCATTGTTTAGACAGCCGGCGGAGTAATAAATGTACTTTACTAATTGCACTGCAATGTTTTCGAATGATCTACGGTTCTCTATTCGTTTGAATAAAAGTCAAAATAAAACGTTAATACACGCTATTATAGAAAACCAAACAAAAAACAACCAAGCCAAGTGCGAGTCGGACTCGCCCATGAAGGGTTCCGTAGCAGCAAGTATTTCAGTTGATTAAATAAAAGGTAAATTGCTGTTTACGATTTATGACGTATTAAAAAAAACCTACTTGCTAGATCTCGTTCATACCAATTTTCGTTGTTAGTTTTCATGGTAATGTACATCATATATTATTTTTAGTTTTATCATTCTCTTATATTAGAAGTTACAAGGGGGGGGGACACTCACATTACCACTTTGGAAGTGTCTCTCGCAAACTATTCAGTTTAGAAAAACATTATATTAGAAACCTCCATATCATTTTTGAAGACCTATCCATACATATGTATGAGTACCATGAAAAATGTTTGAGTTTCAGTTCTATGTATGGGAAGCCCCCAAAATTATTATTCTTTTTCTATTTTTGTGAGAAAATCTTAATGCGGTTCACAGAATACATTACTTACCAAGTTTTAACAGTACAGCTCTTATAGTTACGGCAAAAAGTGGCTGTGACATACGGACAGACAGACAGACATGACGAATCTATAAGGGTTCCGTACTTTTTTACGGAACTCTAAAAAGGAAAAAGCATTTATTAAAAAAAAAGCGTGGAGATGTTATCAAAATAGTAATCCTTCTACTCATATCTGTCAATAAAATATTTTATTACTATCTATTTTTTCAGTATTTATTTCTTTAAAAGCGTGTTAAGCTTCTTTCGTTTGCGCCAATATTGTAATACTCTTATAAAGTAAGATCTTTTACAAGTATTATAAAATACTACATTCAAAAATATTTAATCCGAAAATTGGAAACTTCCTTCGTTCTCTTACCTTCCTATGATAGGTATTTAAGGGCACTTTTAGATATCATGTTTTTGTTGTAAAAGTTAAGTAATCATGTAAATCTATAAAAAAAAAACTATGTTAAAAACCTAAAAACAATTTACTTTAATATCAGTTCTGAATGTTTTATAATTGCTGGAAAAATTGCACTAAGTACCTACCTATACCTTACCTTGCCTACCTTATCGGTGTTGTGTAAAATCCCACACGACAATCATTGAAGAAAGTAGCTATGACTTCCGAACTCCACGTGAACGGTGTCGCAAGAGAAGTGTTAGGCGATTGGCACACTGCCCCGCATGATGCAGCGTAGTGCGAGAGTGCGTGTTCTAACGTTAGTGTTATATAAACTTTAATAACACTGCACTGCAGACAGGTTCACGGAGTTTATGTTTGTTGTTGATATCACCTAGACTTTATAATGTTAATAAAGTCGTCCAAGATAATGCTGTTGGCTCGGGCAAACAAGGGATCAATTAGACATGTGGCAAACACGCATTTTATATATACTAATTCAAAACTGTTCACGTAGGTATACAGACGTAGGTATTGTGTCTGGCAAGATATAAAAACCGTTAAAACTGTCCGGCTATATAGTATAAAAGGTAAATTTTATATATATATATATATATATAAAATTTACATTTTATACTATAGCAAAGTATAATTATAATTTATTTAAGTTTAGGGGTGTCCGGCAGGGGGCAGCAACTGTCATAAGTGTCCGGTAATTGGAGACCAGATTTTTAAAGTTATCTCGACGAAAATATTGAGCGTTATACTTTAACGAATTTTAGGTACTATTTTTTTACACCTTTACTATTTATTATTTGCCAAAATCACCCAAACTCCATATTCGCTGATTGGTCTTACTTTCAGCTTTTATAAAATTACGAAGGTCTTGCAGTCGTAGCCTCTTGAGTTGGTATTGTATGTACCTATACAATGTTGGAGGTCCATAAATAAATAAAATACACACTCCTGGACTTTTCTGCGTATATGTACTTTGTGTATATGTTTTAATTGTCACTAAAAGGGAAAACATAATAGCTTGAAATGTCCTAAAAAAAAACAATGTATGCTCTAATTTTACATTATCATCACAACATCTTCGCGTGTAATAATAGTAAGTTTTAAGTAGTAAGTTTAATTCAATTATTACATTACATATACACTTAAAACGTTAAATTAAAAGTAATTAAAAATATTGAAAGAATCATGAAAATAATATTACAAATTATTGCACAAATGTCGTTATCGTTTTGCAAAATACGCATTTAGGCCCGTTATGTACAAGAATCGTCGAATTAATGAATGGTTTATTTTCTATATACACAAGATGTTATCATAATACAAAAAATATTGCAGAATTGCTTAAAAATTACACATTGGAAAGCGTTCCTTATTAGGTTGCCATCTTCATTAAGGAGATTATTGTCATTCAATAGTTAAATTCGGTATTTCCTTTCCGCCTTAATAGTTTCATTTGGAAGCTGGAATTGAAACTTGGCGCAGTGTTAAGAAAGCTGCCGTTTTTACAGTCCAGCGTTGGCAATAATTAGTCATGTTTCTAGCGAACTGTCAGATAATGTCGTGACCACGAAATTTATCACTGCTAAAATAGAGCACAATGACTTATCTTGTGAAACAATCATTCGGAGGATAAAATGACTAATAAATATAAGAATTTACTGATTCAATTGATGGAAGTAAACAAATTGAGTGTCACCGTGGCGTATTTTAAAATAGACAATCGAAGTGCTCACAATAAAAATCGAATGTACTGCTATGAGGTAGCGGTCCATAGGACGACTAGTAGGATGCGGCGTAGTATTGAATGTAATTGTTGGCTTGACACGCTGCCGCGTGTCTATTTGTATTATGCCGTAGCAGTAACTATACATAGTAGACAATCGAATTGCTAACAATAAAGAACCAATGTACTGCACTATGACGCGGACGTAGCGGTTCCTAGTACTGCACTGACTAGTAGGATGCGCCGCGGCGTAGTTTTCCATATACTATGCCGTAGCAGTAATTATAGTGTTACGGAATTGTATATGGTGCTACGCCGCGCAGTATGCTACATACTACATAGTGCCCTTACTTTACCGTATCAACGGTAGTATAGTAGTAGTGCTGTGTCAAATGAATGAATTTTAATCAAGGGTATATTAAACACAGATGCACTCATTATTGCCTTACTTCTATAAGAAAACACGACGATATTACATCAGTATACAAACAGACTAGGACTAAGGTTAAGAGTAAGTCCTCCCAGAAGCATGTGGTTATAACGCTGCCAAACGCGTAACTCAGATTTGCTACTGAGAGTTTTTCTTGCCAGGAAAATCGCAGTACCATCCCGATTCCGCGATTTAAACACCAGACAGTATTATTATTATAAAACATTTTTTTTTACCACATACGCCGTGGCTCCTTCTGTGCGGCAGTCTTGCTCCAGAAAGAGGCCGCCGAGCGGGATCGGGAATGAGCCGATCCCGCTCGTAGACGGAGGAGGCGTCGGGGCGGCGGCAGCCTGTAGCCCAACTCCCCTCGGAGCTGCGGCAACAATGTCCTCTATTGCCGCCACGTGCAAGCAGCTCCGGGAAGACAGCAATCTGTTTGTGGCACAGTCGCTGTGTCGGCTTGGCAGAAGTCGGCAAGGGGAGGGCAATCCCGATCCCTCCCAGGGTACTTGTTCCGAACTCGAACTATCATTCTCCGTGAATACACGAGAACGCGGGTCACTCGTACGATGGAAAATCGGAAGGGGCACACCATCGATGTGAATGCAAGGGTCATGGATGTTATGATGGGTTTGTCTAAATGTGCGTTAGCTCGACATTACACGATTTTTGCGTCTCAACCAACACAACACTCCGGAAGCAAATAAATAGTTCGTCCCCAAAGCTTTATTATCGCGCATCAGGCACGAACCACCAATACCAATAGAGTAAGAGGGTAAAGGTTATCTATTTAGGTACAAGATTAATTGGAGATTGATTACACGACCTAATTCGTGCGATTGGAATATCACCTGATACGTAACAAAATTATTATATACATACGTCTGGATTCTGGCCTAGATTTCTATTAATCTGAAACTTGGCTACAATGGAGCATAGGCGAGCAGGCTGGCTGGTGTTCACGCAAACTTTGTGAGAGTCACAAATCGGTCTTCATTTGTTTTGCCTTTGAGTCGCCCACGCGCCTCAATGGCGGAGATGTTTATTGGACGTAATTTGAGACTGGCTGCAAGAGCCTAGTTGCCGGCCGCTTTGTATAGAATCGCTAATTTACTACTTTACAGTTTACAGTAGAAGAGCCGGTATGTTGTCATTCGGCAGCAATCAGAAATTACTGAACATTGTTATAGAGCGTTATCATATTATTAACGACTTCAAAAAGAGGGAGGTTGTCAGGTGAATTCCCCTGTATGTTTTCTTTGTGCCTACAAACATCAGGACGTTCGGTCAATCGAGATAGGCAGCTGGTTTCTACCCAGACGAATTGTGAGGAAATTGTGACGCATAAAAATAGCAGCCAAGTAATTCGTGAGAGTCCAGTTCGAAAGATAGAGGCATTTAAGTATGGCCGAACGTCCTCATATCAGAGCGTTCGACCAACCTGAAGAAAAAACCTGAGAGGAAATGTTATGACTAAAGATCTTGTGACGACATTATGACGAGGAACCACTCCTTTACTTTATAAACTCTTGTAATTGAAAAATTCTCCCACGTATATTTAGCACCCATTTAGTTCTATTTTGTACCTATCCTGAAATTTTTGTACCTTACTTTAGGTACTGCTTCAAGATACCACCACGACACCATGTTACACCCTATCTTAACCTTGTTTTAATAACCAAAGTTTTAAAGATGAAATACAGACGGGAGGTTCATCTGGCTACACTTTTATATGGTATAGTCAAGACTGGCAAGCCAATATACCTTTCTTCGAAGCTCTCTTGGCGTAGTGTGGACAGTAGGTATCCCTCCCGTGCATCAGTTTCTGTGTTAAAGATTCCGCGTCATAAAACATCGGCTTTTAGGGGCAGTTTTAGGTATTGCGCTTCTAAGTGTTGGAACAATTTACCACCACCGGTAAGAAATATTAACAAACCTGTTAATTTCAAATCAAAAATAAAATCGTTGGCTTTGGAAATTCAGCTTTCCAACACTTAGTAGTTAACATGTGAAATCGAGTGGTAAATTCTGTGACAATAGTGTACGTTTTAATTTTAATTCAAATTTTAATTTATATTCCTATGAATTCATATATTTTGTGACAAAATCAATTATTACCATCTGTTTTTATTTCCTGGATGTATTTATTTTATTTTTCAACTCCTTGTATTATTTAGTATGTTCTATTACACCGTCATATTTATATTTATTTTAATATGGATGGCCGTTGGCCACAGTTGAAAATCAGCGCTACAGTCATCTGTGGCAGAATGCTGAACTGTGGCCTTTTAGTCACAAAGGTGCTTAGTATGGGTACCACATCGAATAGGTGCGTAAAATTATGTTATAGAAAAATGTATTAATTGTTATTTATAAGTATCAATTTTTTTTATGTATTCTTCTGTGTGTTGTGCCCTTATTACGATTACTTTTACTTAATTTATACTGATGTACTTTGTGTCTAATAAATATATATTCTTTCTTTCTTTACACGACATAAACGGAATTTCATGAAAACACTGGTCCCGCCATTATGATGCGTCATAATGGCGAGACCATGCCCGTACTCCAAAACTACAATGAATTACATCATCCAGATCAATCCAGTATTTAGAACCTGATTTACTACCTCCGATAATCTACAGTGAGAGACTGAGAATTCTGTAGTTTTTTTGTAAAATAATATTTCATTTTTGACATTTCATGCGCCTGGATAAATTAACGAACAAAAATACTTCAAGTAAAAAGTTGCAGCTACTTTTCATGCAAGCGCTTTATTATTTCTTGTTTTCAAGCACATATAAAAAGACGGCCGGTCTTTAACATATTTTATAAATAAATAATCTGCACATCCTACTTTTATATTTATGTTCGCCTATTTATGTAATAAAGCGCCTGCTACAATTAGCTGCAACTTTTAACTTCAATGACTTTTGCTCATGAAATTATTCAGGCGTATAAAATGAAAAATGTATTTTATAAAGATACTTCTGAGTTCTCCGTCTCTCACTGTAGATTATCGGAGGTACTAAATCAGGTTCTAAATACTGGTTTGATCTGGGTGATGTAATTCATTGTAGTTTTGGAGTACGGGCATGGTCTCGCCATTATGACGCATCATAATGGCGGGACCAGTGTTTTCATGAAATTCAGTTTATGTCGTGCAAGGTACAAAAATTTCAGGATAGGTACAAAATAGAACAAAATGGGTGCTAAATATACATGGGAGAATTTTTCAATTACAACAGTTGGTCCCGTCATTATGACGTTTATTTTACTTTAACTCGTAAAGCCACTGGTTATAAGTTAAAATTAATTTAAGTTCTAGGAATATCAGGACGTTTGGCCAATGCGATCTTCATAACTGAGGACCTACGATGGTTATACCATCACTCAAGGCAGTAGTTCCGTATGTGGTCCGGTCCCTTAATTTCAACATATCTGTACACGCGTAAAATTCTCAAATAGGCAAAGCAGGAAGTGCTCGTGATTATTGGTCAAATCAAATGTATTAGTCACGACAAGCAGAGGCAATACTTACATACTTATCGTATGGGCAGTGGTTAGTGTGGTTACCCTAGTCCCATAGTTATTCAAGCCGCCCAGTAAATAAAATAAATAAAATAAAATAAAAAAGGTTTTTATTCATGTAGACTTTAAAAAAGCGCTTGTAAATAGTCAGAACATGTTTGTAGTAATATAGTTGTATACATTAGATATTATTTCTAGTAACATAGATATTTAGGTACATTTTGTATGAAAACATTTATAAAATTTATTTTATTACAGAAATGATATTTAGCTAGCTCGTATCAAGTTATTGTCAAGAGATTATGTTTAATTATCTAGTTTAAGTCTAATATTTTTACTACATATTGTCAATGGTTCTGTCTATATTAAAGGTATTATTATTATGACGGACCTTGTGTTAATAACGACGGTCGCGCTTTAATGCTACCACCGGATCCAATGCGCCCCAACTGAGAAGACCCAGCGAAACAAACTCAGTGGGTTCATCTACTACCGGTTTCAACACGACCCAGTTGAGACGGTCCGGCGAAACATACTCAAGCGGGCATGAACACGGGCATGAACA
This sequence comes from Pseudoips prasinana, assembly GCA_951640165.1. NCBI lineage: Eukaryota > Metazoa > Arthropoda > Insecta > Lepidoptera > Nolidae > Pseudoips > Pseudoips prasinana. Next base: position 18,428,723 of record OX621254.1, read on the forward strand.
CGGGATTTAGTCCAAGCCTCTGATATGGCTTAACGACTGTTGCTTAAAGGCTAAAACCGGCACCGGCAGCTTAACGCGCACTCGGAGGCACGGAGACGCTAAGAAATTAAACCCCTTTAGCGGTCCCACATCTATGGAGTGAGCGCGAGCCTAGGCGAAATAACTAGTTGCTAAATCTCGCCAATCACATAAATCTTCCTTCATCGCTTAGCTACTTGGTGAAGGGACCCAAGGTATAATGTTTAGGTAAATTATGGGAAAATGAGTAATAACAAAAATTTCCAGCTGTGCGTTCGTCTGCCTTTATGTGTGTGTACACACGCCAGCACATCCCCCCAATCTGTCAGATTTCTTTTGTAGATTTTCAGCGTTATCACACAAGTATAAGGTTCACTTTCATATGGGGAAATTTGACAGATTGGGGTAGCTTGATGTGCTGGCGTGTGTACATCGTCACTATTCTAATGAAGGCCTTCGTCACTATTCTAATGAAGGCCTTCGTAGTGTGGAAGCCGTTAATTAAATAAAACATAATCCAATCCTATAGTTGGTTGCGATTCAGATTATCTTACACGCTACATTGAATTGGATTTTATCCATTATATATATTTTAGAACTGTTGCTGCACAGGCACCAGCTCATCAAGCTACCCCAATCTGTCAAATTTGCCCAATTGAAAGTTAACCTCATGCTTATGTGATAAACTTGAAAATCTATGAAACAAATATATAATCACAGTTAATGAGTTCCTGGCCTGAACTGATGAAATGCCTGGCGCTCCATACAAAATGCATCAGTTGATCGTCATTCTTGTGTGGGGAACTAATATTTTTTTTCGGCATTGTGTATATAATAATATGTTCTTTTTATACTGTTGATAGTCGGCTCATAAACATAAGGTCCACCAGATAGTCTGGCGTGCTCCCCAACAGCGAATGCACCCCGAGAGGCCTGGAAACATTATTCACGCGCAGGTCTATGAGATTACATAATATGCAGAATATTCTGCGATGCCTATGTACAGACGCCAGCTGAAGCTGAAGCTACCCCAAACTGTCAAATTTCCCCAATTGAAAGTGAACCTTATGCTTATGTGATAAAGTTGAAAATCTATGAAAGAAATTTGACAGATGCGGTAGCTGGATGTGCTGGCGTCTGTACATACATTATCAGTCGACCCGATTTGCTGGATCCGTGGTGGTGACACCATCAGCTTGCAATTAGGGTCCCTGTGGGAATAATTTACTGTATCATAATATCTAGTCTTGTCAAACATATTTTGTCTAGTCGAAATAGTAGTTCCATTTACCTATTTTAGATATGATAAACCTCTGTTAATGAGTGCTACAGTAGTTAGAAATTACGTACATACAAACATAGGAATATGAAATGCGTCGTGAATCAACTAAACCAATAAAATCGACGAGTTTTATTACTAGTATCACTATACTCAAACAATAATATAGCGCAATATACCCTAAACAAACAAGAATTATCCGAACGGCCGATAGGAGGCGTTCACAAGTTAGGCTCGTGTATAACACGTCACCAAAGCGGTTCACGGCAGTCAGTTCGAGGTCTAACTATTACATCACGCTAAATTATATGTGTAGTGTATATTACTATCTTTTGTGATATCTGGGCCATCCCACGATCCTGATAACGTACAGCTTAAATACTAAATACGTCCGCCATTTTTATCAGTTTGCCGCCTTCGGCAGTTGTGACAGTTGGTCCGTCGTTCTGAAACTTTCCGGAGGTTTCCAGCACGGTTGCTCTCGCAACTTTTTCCCTGTTTTCTTCGGTCTTCATGTTATTTTAGCAACAACCTCAGGTTGTTGCTGGAAAGTGGAACGAAAGCTTTGAGAATTACGCTATTAAGGGTGAGTTTTTAACATTTCGAACAGACACCCGTTTTTGTATAACATTTTATTTTTGTGTAGGTACGTTTTTACTCATTAATAGTAGTAATTTACTGCTGAATATAATAGAGAATAAAAGCATTTTAATTTTCAAAGTTTGAGCCATATTTGTGATTCAAACTATGGTTTATTTCACTTGTTTTTAATTTCTTTTATATATGGTTTTGTTTTATACATTACATGATCGGTATATTCAGTTATTTTCCATATTGGTATTATATTACTTCTTCTATTTAACTCTACACACTGAAGTGAAGTATGAGTATGCTAACCTCTTCTCAACGTGATATTAGTAATTCGTGAACATGTAGTAGTAGGTACCATCATGTTGCCAATTGTGTTAATGAACTGTAATCGAAAATTTCCATATACGCATGACTGGCTAGCCGTGTAGAGATATTTATAGGGACTGCTTCCTTAATCGTTAAACTGAAGTAACTAACTACATATGAAACTTTATTTCTATACGTTTTTATTTTTACATAAGAGTAATCCGATTCCCTCACATTGCATGGGTATTTACATGCAATTTGTGGAAATCGGATAATTTTTTTTGTTAAGAGTCGTATATTTTCGGGTAACTTAGTGTTAAAATAGTTGAAGTATTTAATAGTACTAGAACCCGTGAGAATATGTACAATTTGTTTATGAGTAAATTTAAATAACCCATCGCCATTAGACTGATGCTATCCACTACAGGGCAAAGGAAACGTTTTAGGAACATTTGTGGGGTCCCAAAGGTTTCTAAAACATTGACATTTGGAGTTGGCGACCTAAATAACTCATAATTATGCGTAAATTGGATATAAATAAATAATGACTGTATGTTTTTTAAAACCGAATAGTACAGACTCTAACAATATATTTCTTAAGGTAGTTTTTCAAGAAATCGTCAAACATAAAGACAAAAAGCCGGCCAAGTGCGAGTCGGACTCGCGCACGAAGGGTTCCGTACCATTATCTATAAAAACGAGCAAAAAATTCACGTTTGTTGTGTGGGAGCCCCCGTAAATATTTATTTTATTTTATTTTTTAGTATTTGTTGTAAATTAAAATACATCATCTGTGAACATATCAACTGCCTAACTATCAAGGTTCATGAGATACAGCCTGGTGACAGTCTTAGTAATAGGGTCCCGTTTTACCCTTTGTGTATGTAACCTTAAAAAGAACAGTCATTTGATAACTGCTTCCTTTCTGATGTCTGATCAAAACCCACTACCTATGTACAATCCCGGAAATGTAATAAGAAAATGATATAAAACTTGGAAATCTTAGGAAAATTTGCAGGAAAATGTGTATGCCTTAGAAACGCGCGGTGGAATAATTTTTCACATAACATTGACCTTGCACGCACGGTGACTCAACATGGCGCCTATGACGCAACCTAATATTGTTCGGCGCCTACGATTCGGTGATCACGTTACTATTCGATTGATCCTAACTAGGTAAAATATTCTACTCAATATTGTTTTTATCCGCTTCGACCACGGCGGTTGGGTGACATATTAGTTTTTAGTATTTTAAGGATAGACTCTTCACGTCAAACTGGTACGTGGGTTTAATTTATAATTATTCGTCGCATAAGCTTTTAGGGCTATTATAGTCTTAAACATCTCCCTCAAAGTGAACCGATGATCTTGCAAGAGTCGCGGGGAGCCGCTGGATGGAAAACACCATAGTGTGATCTTGGGGAGGATCAATTATGTGAAATTATTTTTTTGCCTCTTATCATATTATGTAATATAAGTTTAAGTAAAGTGTTTATAAAGTATGTGACTTATACGAACCGCATTTGGTTTAATGATACAATAGGTTATATAAATTTATTAAATAAACAAAAAAAAAAAAAAATTTTGTCCAGCTGTGGACGTCTTTTGGCTGACATGATGATGATGATGATGCTATTGATTTATTCTTCTGTTATTTAAAACATTTTGTTATATATCATTCATTATTTCGTTTTAAACAATCTCAATCAATCAATCAAAATATTTTGTAAATACAAAATTATTTATATTTTAATGGCTATTCACTTTATACTCTTTTGATTTAGCTTATGTTAAATGGAAATTTATATACTTAATATATATACAATATATGTGTTTCATGGCACGTCTATTCACTATAGAATCAGTGTGCGTGATAATAAATAGTATAATCCTAACTCAGTATCTAGGTATCCCAAAGTATCTGCTTTATAAAGATAATTTAAAACGAGACAGTAGATTGTATTTTTATAACGTAAAAAGTTATATATACGTAGCAATAAAGTATAATAATTGAAATGACCTGTGAGAATGATCCCCTTATTTATAATAATGTTGCCAATTCTCAATATTCTATGTACTACATAAGACATATAAAAATATTTAGACACAGACCAGCTTGAGAGATGTTATTTAGACGTTGTCACTCAAATGTCAGTTTACTCTGAAAGAAATGACACTAGCCGTTTTCAAACTAATCAGCTTCTGAAATGGGTTGTCTATTCGCTAACCTACACTAAATAAACATATCGTCGTCGCGTCGCGTCTGTGAGATAAATCGCGTAATTAAAAATCTTTGCTATGCATTTATAATTTTATTCTTATGTTGATCATGAAATAAGAATTATAATGGCGTAGCAAACATTTTTAGTTACGCGGTACTGAAGTATCATTGATATAGGTGGGCGTAACTATACGTACAGACGACAGCACATCCAGCTACCCCAATCTGTCAAATTTCTTTTATAGATTTTCAACTTTATCACATTGGCATGAGGTTCACTTTTAATTGGGGAAATTTCACAGATTGGGGTAGCTAGTTGTGCTGGCGTATGTTCATACAAATTACTGTATAGTTTGTAATATTTGAAGATTAAAATATTTGAGACAATTGATTAAACTAATTATGAGTAAAATGATGTTGATAAGATAACATAAAAATTAAAAAAGAATATCATTAAGTTTCGCATTCGATTTACGATAAAACTTAAGATTCATAACGCTAGTAATCTCTTTTGCGTGGCCGCAAAGATTAAATTGTCGTATGATAAATAGATAACCTATTTCCTTTATATTTACTCCTGTTGCTATGCAAAGCATTAGACTGAAAAATAAATGGCATATTTTCTCCTATAATAATATGCTGGGAATTCACACACGGCTGTATCATTTGATGGCACCTTCTTATTACATTGTCATTCGAATTACGAACCTGGGTAAAGTTACGAACGATAAAAAATATTTTGAGGCTGCTGTAAGTTATTTAATACTTGTGTTGGGGACCTTGGGGCTACTTCTTACCTTCCCAAGTTACAATAATTCAAAACAAAAATAATAATCATGATATCAAAAAGAAATACTATAAGTAAGTAATGATACGGACGGCTCTAACTGCGTAGTGTGTGTGTGTGTGTGTGTGTGTGAAGTTACAAACGATACGGCAATAATCATAAGAAATACGTTAAAGTTTACTTTTAAAATTTGGTTACATGGTTACAAGTGGAGCTAATAACAGATAGTTATAAATTACAGTTAATGTATATACATTGAAGTTTATTGATAGTTTGATAAATTTGGAAGTAGTCCAAGTAAAAATGTCGTCAGTGTTTAATAGAACAGCATTTTACTGGTGATCATGTCGCCACTCATCGCACGTTTTCGTTATACTTACGTTTTATTTATATGACCAATCATCATCATCACGTCGGCCGAATGACGTCCACTGGACAAAGGCCTCCTAACAGATTTCCACAATGGAGATGTGTCCATCATTTGGAGAGATATGCCATAATCGCCACGCTTGTTCGCACTATTCATTTTCTCACTCCTTGTTTCTTTCTGATTAAGTTCCTTGCGGAATCCAAGACCGTTAAAGCGATTCCCCGGGACATGCCTGAGTCTCACCGCTCAGTGTCTTTTCATTATATGCCACTGTTGATCCTGGCTTACAGGAGTAGCGTGGTGGGTAAGATGGAGGGACTAGTATAGAAAAAAAAATCTCCACGCTTAGTACACAGGTTGGCAATCGCAGTATGATGGTCATAGTGCTCAGACAGACTGCTGCCCGTTCTCTAGCAGATATTCCCTTGGGTCGACTGCTACGCACCCCTCGAGATGAGATGAGGCGGTAATATTCTACACACACCACACAGCCACACAGCAAAATGACCGACATCAAAATGGAAATACTCGGAAATTACAATTTTACTAAATATTTCCGTTATGGACTCCGCTAAGGAATTCAATTCAATTCTTCTATAATGGCTTTTGTGGATAAACGACCACAATTTCGCCAGTGTCAGGGTGTAGTGATAGGCCGTCAGCTCCGCTAAGGAAATGCCACCGTAGTCGATTACTTTTGACACCTGTCAGTGTTCCTGACTTACCACGTCAAAACAGTTCAGAAACTTTGAAATTTATTTGTATGCTTTGATGAATTTTACCTTTTCCTTGAATTAATAAAAGAAATAGGCAGGCCCCGTACAAGATGGACCCATGATCTTGTGCTGGATGCGGATAGCGCAAGACCGGCGATTGTGGAGATCTTTGGGGGAGGCCTTTGTCCAGCCGTAGCCGTCTTTGGGCTCATATGGTAGTGATGAATAAAAAAACCGATACAAGAAACTCAATCTTTACGTATACTTTACGATCTAGTTAAAATAAAAATATCTTCAATGACGTTTAAAACCGCATATTACTGCTAAAGGCGTCGCCACAAAAGGTTACGTTTGATATTAATTACAGAGTTCAGTTAAATATAATAATAATAAAATATGCGCAAATATGAAGAACCGAAAGGCCTGCAATCATACCTATTGTTATATCCACAAATGGAGTTATTCCTAGTTCCCTGAAAATCAACCTTGCAAGTTTAGGACTTGATATCTGGCTGGAGAGTTACATGCAGAAGGCGGTTTTGCTGGCGAATGCCAGGATTGTGCGGAAATTTCTCTACATGTAGCCCATATATTGTACGAGTTGTATTTGTATTAAAATACCCTTCTATAATATCTTGTAAATAATATTGGTAATAAACATGTGAGAATAATAATATCAATTGCCATCGAATAAATTTAAGAGTATATTATTAAAATTTCTGTGTGACAAGTGTTTTTATAATGTAGATGAATACTTTAAATGTAAGTTATAATAATAATTATTTATTCTGTAGGTTACTGTTATGATGTTTGTAGTTTTTCTTTTATGTTTAATATTAAGTTTAATATTTGTATGCCATGATACAAATATGGTAAATGTGTGATACCATGAACATATTGTCATCTATTTGTACACCACATTTATGCAAATAAATATTTTTGTATTTGTATTTGTATTTGGGACATTATTCACACACGGCCATCCGATCCCAAAGCAGAGCTTGTATTATGGAAACCAGATGACTGATATTACTAAATATTCTACTTTTCTTATTTAGATATTGACACTTAGACTCAGGACAAGCAGACATGTTTATGCACACAAATATTTGTCCTGGTTAGGAATCGAACCCACGACCAGCGACTTGAAAGTCAAGTATGTACCAACCACGCCAACCTGTCCGTCAATATTGCATATTGGCTCTGGCATCCGACTGAAAATCTCCACAATTTCGCAAAGGAAATTCTAATTTAGATACTCGATTACTTTTGACACCTGTCATTGTTAATGACTTTCCACGACACGTTCAAAAACGTTGCCGAAACAAATTTCTTTAAAGTATTGCTTTGATGATTATTACCTTTTTCTTAAATTAAAAAATAAATCTAGGTATACAAGAAACTCAATCTTTACTTTACGCTATGGGCTTTACCATGGTTAATTATGTATTGACAAAATAGAACTCTTGAAGCGAAGCTATAATCATGAAATTATACGGTTGCATTGCCTGATGTTGAGTACGGGGTTTATAATGGTAGGTTGTAAGTATTTAGGTATGGTATTACGTTCCTATACTACTCAGATATAGGTAGTTTTGTTTCTTTGACATTAAGTTCTTACTTGGCAAGTTTTTACTGTCAGCGCTCAACGTTACCGAAGTATAAGTCTGTATTTAAATATCGAATTCATAATATGTTGCCATTTAAAAATTATGTTTTTTTTTAATTCTCCATTCAGCCGCCTCCATGCATCGTTGGGACCTAGTCCTTTATTCACGTTTATCTTTTAGTTGGAATATTATAAATATTTTTGAAAAGTTTTGTCTATTTTTATTGTAGATGAATAAATATGTACAGACGCCACCATATCCGGCTACCCCAATCTGTTAAATTTCTTTTATAGATTTTGAACTTTATCACAAAAGCATAAGGTTCACTTTCAATTGGGGAAATTTGACTTGACAGATTGGGGTAGCTTGAAGTGTGTCTGTATATGCAATGTATTTTTGTTTCCTGAGCAAATTTTTCTTTTTATTATTTGCACTGAACAAGAAACTTATGTATTTATATTATTTTATTGTATCACTCCAATACTTAAGAAACTAGTGTAGGTTTTTGTGAGTGAGTGTTTAAACTGACACTACAAACTTTAATAAGGTATATATACATAGGTAGGTCAACAGCAAAGGTAGATGATCAAAATTGTTTAGATGTTTTGGGTTTATGAATGATTATTTGCTGTGTCGTGACCGCGTGAATATCAGACAGAATATCATCACCCCATCTCATCCCGTGGGGGGCGTAGAAGTCGACCCGAGGGAGTGTCTGCCAGAGAACAGGCAGTAGCGTCTCTCTGAGTACTATTACCAGCATACTGCGATCGCCAACCCGTCTGCCAAACGTGGTGATTATGGCATATCCCCCCAAGATGATTCTTGGGGTGGTTTTTGTCCAGAAGTGGACTTTTTACAGCTGTTATGATGATCATGATGAATGATCATTGATATCAGTAGCATTACCTAATATTTGGTACACTTAACACTCACATACACCTTACTATTTTGACTGAATTTACGTTCATTAGTATTAATATCTGATTTTGTTCATCTACTTTTGCTGTTGTCTGTACCAAATGCTTAATGTAAATATATAAAGTATGGGTATGTGGCCTCTCTTATGTCATATCACGTAACTGAGTTCCGATAACTTTCGTCAGTCATCATATCAGTGTACCTACTACCTATCTATTATTATAATAACTTGCTTCGGTTCAAGGTCCCATTTACACTGTTATAAGAACTCCAGAATCGTTATAATAACTATATTCTATAATAGGTGTGCCCCGCGGTTTTTCGCGTTAAGCTTTATAAATTATAGTCTATGTGTTATTCGGATATATAACCTGTAATACTACAAAGTTTCATCAAAACCCCTTCAGTAGTTTTTGCGTGAAAGAGTAAAAAACATCCATACATCCATCCATACTCACAAACTTTCGCATTTATAATATTAGTAGGATTGTTGTTATATAGTATAATATATAGAAAATTATATTGACTGCCTCGTTGGTCTAGCGTTAGCGTGTTCAACCGCAGTGTAATGAAAGTCCTAGGTTCAAAACCCGGATCGGAGCAAAAAGAGATTTTGGGATATTTCTATAATGAAAATAAAAAAAATTAGTATCAGCCCGAAGTCTCTGAGTTGGCGGTATTACATCCCCGTGCCTCGAAGAGCACGTAAAGCCGTCGGCCATGTACCTGACCTCTTTCCGGTCGTGTCGCTAATCGTCCCATCGGATCATGAGTGATGGAATGGAAAGTGCCCCTGTGTTGCGCACACACTTGTGTAATATAATATGTCCCGCGCAATTGGCTAATCTCCATTGAGACTGGCTGCTGTGGCCGAAATGCGGTCGGGTAGGACATTATTTTATTATTCTATATACCTATAGTTATTTCGATTGTGTTATCGTTGTATGTATTTTGGTTTTACGTTAAAACGTTTTTTCTCTTATCATTTCCTGGTAATTAGGTAATGAATGCCATTAACGGCAACTGCCATTAATTACTTTGCTATGACCCTCGCTGATTACCATGGAAACGTGTAAAAAATCTACCTAACATACCAATGGAAGTCTAAAAATAGCCTATCAATCCAATCAAAATACGATATACTACTTAAGGTAGGGCCAATTTAATAGATCACATGACACTTCATCAAAATTCGACAACGTAGGTAATCGTAGGTAACCAGCGGGCATACAATATTAATTATTAATTCGTAGTTGGAACTGCACATATGCTTAAATTTTTTTCAATCACGATTTCTCTTAATACTAATAATTACCAAATAAGGTAATTTTACAATTCACTTTACTAGTAACTGACACTGACTGTCAAATGTGATCTATTAAATTGGCCCTACTATACCTAGTTAATCAAGGGGCCAGTTGGCGGGTTTGGTAAATGCTTGCCTTTCACGCCGCAGAACAGATATTTGTGTGCATGAATATATCTGTTTGTCCTTAGTCTGGGTTTAATTATTTATATAAGTGTGTATTTACAAAAGTAAAGTAGTATATTATGTAATATATCAGTTATCTGTTTTCCATAGTACATGCTCTGCTTATTTTGGGATCAGATGGCCGTGTGTGAATCATATCCCAGGATATAACTGCCATTTTACTCATACAGACGTGTTCCTCATTTTCCTTCCTGGATGTACAGACTAGACTAGACAGATTTTTAATATATCAGCTACGATGACGCTCAAACGATTCGTTTTTAACCCCCGACGCAAAAAGATGTGTTATAAGTTTGCCTTCGATGATGAACGTCTTTGTGTGTGTTTGTCTGTGGCATCTTAGCTCTCAAACAGATGAACCTATTTCGATGCGGTTTTATATTTCATATGAAATACAAAAAAAAATATTTTATTTCGAAACTTAAAAGAACTTTCGAAGCATTTTATTTGATCCTTGTGAAGTTTGATTTTGTTGTTCGAAATCTTCTATGTTCGGAAATTTGTATTTTTATGTTCGAAATTTGATAAGGTTGGAAATTAATATTTTCTGTTTGTTAACGTGTCTTTTGTTTTGTTGCAGGGAGCACCGGGTGAGTCCGGCGCGTCAGGCAGTGCCGGGCGTGTGTGGCCGCGCAGGCCGCTGAGGGGCGTCCGCCCGCGCGTCGCGCCACGCTGTTGGCGCCGAGCGCTCAACGTAGATCCGCCCTGGCTGCGCGCCAGGGCTCGCTGACGACACACCGACATTACGTGAGTATCTCACTTTCTGATCGCTGCGTCTACAGGTAAACGCGTTCAATCGGACATTAAAGCGCGCGGTTGTTTTATGCGATTAACGCACATCATTTCATATCAGGTAATATAATTACAAACCATTGTTTTACGCGGTTGACGCAGCGACCAGCGCAGCGTGAGGCGCGATGCGTGTCTTACGTGGTAGACGCATCCGTTGATGCGTCTGACGCTGCGATCACCGCATAAAACAACCGCGCGCTTAAGAGTTCTGCCCTGAATCGAATCCCGGATCTAGCTAATAAGTGTAAGTGGGAAAACATTGCCAACTCCCAGACTCCAGAATGGTGTTGGCGGTGTTATACGCCCGTGCCTTGGACAGTATGTAAAACTTTTGGTACTGCGCCTGATCTCTTTCTGGTCGTGTCGGAAATTGAGGGAATAGAGAGCATATTTTTCGCATTACTTTCTATTATACCTACTTCGCTTTATAACCAACTAATCCTATCCTTCCGCTGTTGAAGAGATATTTTATTACAGTCATACAAGGAATTATTAGATTAATTAAATTTACTTATAAAGATGACGTTAGGCATGCTGTATTGGGTATTCGGTAACTGTAAATCATAAAACGCTAACACTCAGGCAAATACTGAAAATTTAAACACCTGTTTTTCTAAATGTGCCGTTGAATAAGCTACCGCCAAAAAATAATCATGATATCATCATCATCATAATATCAGCCGAAAGACGTCCACTGCTGGACAAAGGCCTCCCCCAAAGATCTTGCGCTATCGAATCCAGCAGTTTCCAGCGAGCATCGGTCCCTCTTGTAGGGGGCTTGCCCACGTTGCGTCTTCCGGTTCGTGGTCGCCACTCGAGAAAACATCGCGGCAGTCATATCTAATCCAAATATTGTAGAATGAGGTACTGAAATTAAAGTTTTTCCTTGGTTCCAGCTGACACTTGTGGACTAGCGCTAGTGGGCCGCCGCGGACCATCACCTGACAGCTGAGCTAACCCCGGCAAGGCATAGCCGACTTCACGCCCCGCCAGGGGCTACGTCGGCCCACTGAAAATCAGTCTAAACGCAAACACATACGGTTCAAAGTCGATTGAAATAAATCTGAAACTCGTTCAAATCAACATACCAGGAAAAATGAGGGTGATTGAGGAAGAACAGAGGGTGAGGGTGATGGACGGCCCGTGGACGCCTGAGAGCGTGATAAGGGAGATCGTGGAGGGAGGGGCACAGGAGGACCCCTTCTACGTGATGGATCTGGGCGAGGTTGTGTCCAGGTACCATCACTGGAAGGAACTCATGCCAAGGGTGGAGCCGTTTTATGGTGAGTATTGTTAGTTTATACGTCTAACAATAAAAGCTAGTTACACACATACTTGAGATTTCCATAATAGACTTAGCATTGATTCCAGCTAATAGACATGCATCATTCCCATATGACAGAACATAATAGGTAATTCAGTAGCGTACTCTGCTTCCCTTTCATAAATTATATTATGAGTTACTCTATGTTTATGAGTTTTACGAAGAGATCAAACATCCTCTTATAATAACAACACGTCACTTCCCTTGCTACATTTTAGGGATGAACACATCAATTTTTTTTTAAGTTTAACAATTGTTACATGCTTTCGAAATTTCGAGAGTTAACTATACAACAAAATTACTGCTTATTTAATACTTACTAGAATTAATCCCGACTTAAATTCAGTTTACTTTTTTTCGCGGAGTCGAAGTAGCGTATTTATATTATCTCGAACCGTAATGCATATTCCGGAAAATACTCGCAATTGAACTTTACTTTGCGAATTGTGGTTCTATTCGATACAATACAAAAATGTTTTATTTTATCTCCACAATGTATTTTAACAAAAATAATGTTGACAAACTATAGAGCATAATATGTAACTCGTGGGAGATCTGGAGTCTAAACTAAGCCGAGCCTGTATCTTAGCACACCAAGCCCAGGCCTCGAGGCATTCATTAGCAAGACATGGCTTTAGTAGTTAGCATTCCTATAGTTTAATGGTAATGTGTCCGTTTTAACTCTCGCACGATTTACTAGATGGCGCTCGTGGACTATTAGACCGTAACAGTATGAAGCCGCTAAGGAAGCACTGTCCACTTAGTTGCTCGTCTTTCTTATGATATTTGTAGTATAATGTAGACCACAAAACAAAAGCACACTAACTCACAAATACTTGTATGTATATAAATTAGTAGTTACTAATAACTAATAATGTATATAAAGATTTATTTGTAAAACACCAACAGTTCGGACATAACTCAATACAAGAAAAAAAAATGAATAAATAAGATTTTGCTGTACTGTCGTGATATTTGTATGTCTACATTTCATTTAAACTAATTTCATTGATAATAACACTTTCTTCGCCAGATATTTATGTAAATAATTTCACGGCTTGGTGTAGGCAATTGTGGAAACCTTGTTGCAGATTGGCGGCAATAATCTCTGCGATGCGCGTAGAGTTGTAAAAATTCAAGCGGGAAATTAAATAAATACTTTTTTATGTACGCAAATAAAATCTCACAAATTATAGGAAGTTGTAGAACAAAAGTTATTGCTTATAGTGTTAGTTATCTAGTCCCGCGAGGTTGTTGGTGTTTTACAAGTAAATGTTACTTGTTATTATAATTTGAACCTTATGTCTATAGCGGTAAAGTGCAATGACGACAAGCTTTTGGTAACAACGCTGGCTGCCCTCGGCGCGGGCTTCGACTGCGCTTCTAAGGCTGAGATCGAGCTCGTCACTTCGCTTGGAGTCGCGCCTGAGTGAGTACAATATGATTCAACACTCTCATGAGTGAGCGAGTACCTTGTCTAGCCTCATTGGTCTAGCTCCGCTATACTCAACCTGCGGGCCTTTGTTATTGGCCCATCTGAAGTTAATTTTTTTTCATTAGTAAAGTAACTACTTATATCGTTCACTTAAAATTACGTTTTAATTAGCACCTAAATATTTTTTCACCATCTCGGAAAGAGTATTTTTGCCATTCGATATCTGAGTGGAAAAGTCGTTTTTATTCACTAGAGGATAAAGTAAATTTGAATTTAGAACATGCATTGTGTGCTAAGTTTGTGAATGCAAAACGCCATTAAACCTAATCACTCCTACCTTCATGGTAACGAATTCATCTTACTATTTTTTTAATTTGTTAAAACTTCAAACTCGGTCCCTCCTTGGTGTAATTTTCTTTAAGTTGCTTTGCATAAAATTTTGTACTTATCAAAAATATTACACTCAACTTAAGTAACTGTGGTAACGTTACTTTATTTTTTCTGAATTATACCTAAGTATTATTTGTTATAATATTAGGTCTTTACCTATGAAATTGCCGTTCTGCAGTACTGGCCATTTCAAATCAAAATAATTTTTGTTTGGCTAAGAATTCTAATTTCAAATTAATTTTATTTTAAAAACATGGATTCTTTTTTCCAAAAGTAGTCATTTCTTTATTGATTAGTGTTACATTTTCATCGAATTTCAATCTTTTTCGTCATCATGGATACGTTAAAAATTCGAGTAATTATGGAATATGAGTACCGTCGTGGCAGCAACGCGGCACAAGCGGCACGCAACATCAACGACGTTTACGGAGCTAACACTACAAACCAACGCACCACCTGTTATTGGTTTGCTCGCTTCCGTTCTGGAAATTTCGACCTGAAAAATGAACCTCGCGGTCGTCCGAAGACTTTGGTCGACAATGACGAATTAAAGGCGGTTGTGGAAGCTGATGATACACAATCTACGGCTGAATTAGCAGCAGCTTTCGACGTTAGCGTCAAAACAATATTGGTCCATTTGCGTCAAATTGGCAAGGTAAAAAAGCTTGACAAATGGGTGCCCCACGAACTCAATGATCGCCAGCGCGAAGTACGCGTCGAGACGTGCCTTGCACTGCTCAACAGACACACAAATGAAGGAATTTTGAACCGCATTGTTACCTGCGATGAAAAATGGATTCTGTTTGATAACCGCAAGCGCTCAGCAAGTTGGTTGGATCCTGGTTCAGCACCTAAACAATGCCCTAAACGAAAACTTACCCCTAGAAAAGTGATGGTCACTGTTTGGTGGTCTAGCGCCGGTGTGATTCATCACAGCTTCTTACCAAACGGGGTGAGCATTACTGCAGATGTGTACTGTGAAGAACTGAGCACAATGATGGAGAAGCTGGCGCATCTCCAACCAGCATTGGTCAATCGCTCGTCTCCGCTGCTCCTGCACGACAACGCGCGACCTCATACTGCACAGCAGACGGTCTCCAAGTTGCAAGAACTGGGGTTGGAAGCTCTCCGTCATCCGCCCTACTCACCAGACCTTGCGCCTACAGACTACTACTTTTTCCAGAATTTGGATAACTTCTTGGCGGGAAAAAAATTCAATACCCGAGAGGCAGTACAAAATGCCTTTGAAGAATTTGTTGCCTCCCGTCCAGCTGATTTCTTTAAGAAGGGCATCAATAAACTGCCACTGCGATGGCAAAGATGCATTGATTGCATGGGTGATTACTTCGATTAATACAAATAAAAAAATTCATGAAAAAAATTCGTTTAAATTTTTTCATACAAAACGGCAATTTCATAGGTAAAGACCTATTATAAAGATAATTATGTAAGGTGCTTGTGGTCCCTATAAAAATGTTGAGTATGGCTGGTCTAGCTGCACCTATTTTCTTTGACAGCTGGTCAAGAGACCGTATTAAAAGCGCTTGTATAGTATACTCAAGTCTATGCTCCCCGTATGATGAAACCGCATTGTTCTATTCGATGACGTCATCAGTTCAACAGACTAGAGAGTTGTGCCAAGACCGCAATACTAGCCTTGCTAGCCTAGGTCAATGGAAACCTACCGCTTCATAATTTCGTCTGCAGAGTCTAAAGATTAATAGAAATAGGATGCAGGTGCGCGTATAATAAAAAGTGAGGCTTAGAGGCCTTTATAGCATTATGCTCTCATCGGTCCGCAAGTGATTGGAGAGGTTAAGCAACTAGGCTTGCGGTCAGTCCATAGATGGGTGACCGCCAAAGTGGTTTTAATTTCTGAGCGTCTCTGTGCTTCGGAGGGCATGTTAATCTGTCGGTCCCGGTTGTAGCCATTAGGCAACAGTCGTTAAGCCATGTCAGAGGCCTGTAATTGTGATGACTATAAAATCTTGTCTGTACCATATTTTGGGCGAAAAAAAGATTACTTACTTACTTACTGGGCGGCTTGAACAACTCTGATTCATGATCACTATGTCCACTGTGGAATGATATAAATTAGGTTAGTGGTGTAATATACGGAATCCCAACGTTAATTATGTTAAATAGATCATATAGCTCTTAAAATTCCTGCTTTCTGTTGCCCAGGCGCATAATATTCGCGAATCCAGCCAAGATGGCGTCGCATATCCGCTACTCGTCCGCCGTTGGAGTGGATATGATGACGTTTGACTCCGAGACCGAGCTCGTCAAGGTCAAGCAGTACATGCCGCATGCGCAGTGAGTATTATTTTATTACCGTAGCCTAGTTGGTAGTGCTCCTGCCTACGAAGCTGGTGGTCCTGGGTTCGACTCCCGGTAAGAGCAAATATTTGTGTGAGCACGAATATTTGTTTCTGAGTCATAGATGTTTTCTATGTATTTAAGTATTTATCTATCTATATAAGCATGTATATCGTCGCCTGGTACCCATAGCACAAGCTTTGCTTAGTTTGGGGCTAGGATGATCTGTGTGACATTGTCCCTAGATATTATTATTATTATTATTATATATTATTATGATTATATATTATTATTATTATATATTATTATTATTATATATTATTATTATTATATATTATTATTGCTTCGACCCGCAGTTTTGGTACTATATTTTTTCCCGATAATCTCGGTTTCCTTCGGTACTTTATTGATACTCGCAGTTAATTAAGATAAACGCGGCAGTAAACTTCGCAATGAAAATGACTATTCATTCATTCCTATTGGCAGTGCAGGTGTAGTTCAAATAATCCTAATTATTTACTGCACACAATATGTCAGAAAACTTGTTACAGTAATTGGAAACAGTATAAATATGGACCCTTACTTAATTTTAATATGTAAATATATATTATTTATTAATTACTTAATATTAATACCCTTATTAATTATAATGCGAAAGTCTGTGAGTATAGATCCAATATAACCAAAGCAAGAAAAGAATGCACGACTTGAGCAGCGGCTAAGACTGTCGCCTCGCCACTTCGTGTCGCGGTCCGAGTCCCGCGCCGGACAACTATTTATATGACTCATAAATAGAGTTTGGATGTAATTTGTGTCCGTCTGTTATGTGTTAAAGAAAAAAAATCATCTTACTATTGCATAAGACCACCTTTAGTTTGCATTGGTCACTTATAATCTGTACTAATATTATAAAGACGTTTGTGAGTTTGTGACGTTGTAAGGGGTAATCTCTGGATCTACTGAACCGATTTTCAAAATTCTTTCACCAATAGAAAGCTACGTTAGTGTGGAGTGTCATAGGCTATACTCATCACCATAATTTTAATTTATCCCGAACTTTTAACTCGAAGTATTATGCGGTTCAAACGGGCAGGGAACAAAATATTTATAACGCGGAACGAAGTCCGCGGGCGCTTCCAGTAATAAATACCTTCCCTGATTCTCAATCGGACCAATATGGCAAAAATGACCCTGATTCGAGGTTCAATTGTCTGATGAAGTAGTGAAAGTCTTATAAAACATTCTATTCGCTTCAGAAGCCCGCTGTTGAGAAATCGTAATGTAACCATGTGGTTCCAGGTTGGTGATCCGTATTCGCTGCGACGCTGCGGGTGCGCAGTGCCCGCTGGGCATTAAGTTCGGCTGCGATGCTGTCACCGAGGCGCCGCGTCTGCTCAAGCTCGCTGCCGTGCTCGGCCTGGAGGTCAGTAATTTTCTACTTTATTTTATTTTTACTTTATTATATTTTTTAATTTGGGAATCTAACAGCTCCATACAATTGGTTACAAATTTTGATAAATAAATGCCAATAACAAGCTTCCACTATTTTCTATATATTCTTTGGGGAGGATTATGTCCAGCAGTGGAAGTGTTTTCGCTCACATTATGTATGGCAGCTTTTTATTGATAAGATCCAGGGTTTAATTCTTAAGTTTGGCCAAAAAGACTTGTTGGGACTTTGTAGCAGCGAGGGGGTTGCGGTTCCACGTCCCCAGTCTGGCGGGGAACATATCATAGCAACAATCCCGATGGATGACACTGAGTAGTATCGTGCGCCGGCAGGTGGTGGGCGTGTCGTTCCACGTGGGCAGCGGCGCGTCGGAGCGCGGCGTGTACGCGCGCGGCGTGGCGCTGTGCCGCGCGCTGTTCGGCGTGGCGCGCGACGTGGGCCACGCGCGCATGCGCCTGCTGGACGTGGGCGGCGGCTTCCCGGGCTCCAGCAGCTCCTCCATCCTGGAGGTACTACCTGTTCCATATTCATATTTCAAAATTGCCATAGAAATTCTACTGAACCACCAATAAAGACCTATTTCCGTACTCTTAGGCCTCCTATGCACTATGCGGCTAGCCGCAATGCGGCCAGCCGTGCGGCTGACCGTTCTCAGATGTTTATACGAGAAAGTAGTTTTTATTCGCATTGTGATGCGGCGGCCGGTCAACAATATTGGTTCCTGACGGCTCACCGCATTCCGGCTAACCGCATAGTGCGTAGGAGGCCTTATTTCCCGCTTATATATCATTGATCCAAACCAACTGATTATTGGTTCCATAATATTTGAATTTAAATCATTTGATATCAGGTAAACGGGCTTATGAATAGTTCTTATACATATTATAATGTATTTTCTTATTTAGAATATAAGAAACTAGTAAAACCCTTCTAAGACATCTAGAACTCTCACACGGCTGAACCTCTTTCTATAAATCAATAATTCCAAATGTTTAGCGAGTCTATCTCTTGGGAGAAAAACCCCAAGAATGGTGTGATCCTTGTTAGAAAGTTTAACTGAATACACGTACCGTGAGTAATCACACAGCGTTTGCTCTCAGTCGACTTCACTGAATACTGCATAATATAAGTTCCATTGCGAGCAAAGTAAAAATTTACATGATGTGTATTCGGCTTATTGTGACCTAAACGAGTCCGATGTTTGCGTGTCCATAATGTATTCTATGACAGTTCATATTAATTCTTTGCCAAAATTATAAAAAAGACTTCTAAGGCATTATGAGAAAGTTACTTTTGATATTTTACATCTAAACTCACATTGATATTATTTGGAAATTCTATTTAACTCATCTGTTATTAGTTGAAGTAATATTATATCCATGAGGAAACTATAGGTCTTTAAGTAAAAAAATGAAATATTTAAGTTTTTCTGTGTGACCGTTTGTTTCTTATCAAAATAAATAAATATTGCCTCTGTGTGATAGAATTATGAACGGCAGTTAACAGTAAAGATGGGTTTGACCGGTGAATGTTGTTTTTGTTTTGAAAACCGTTTAGCGCTCGGTGCTGGCTAAAAGCTTAGGCAGCAGACGTTTGGCCACGTTAAAGGGCTACAGACAACCTCAGCAATGCTGGCACTAAGGTGCCACCTATCCATACGTATACATAGATTAAAAACATGTTGTACTCAGTACTCATAGTATGTGTGTCCTGCAGGTGTCGGCCGAGATCAACGCGGCGCTAGAGGAGCATTTCCCGGATCGCTCGGTGCGGGTGATCGCGGAGCCGGGCCGTTACTTCGCCGCCGCCGCCTACACGCTGGCCTGCTGCGTGCATGCCAAGAGAGAGGTCAGCACTACACCTACTTATTGACGTCCATGAAGGACGACCACATGACTGATAGAAAAAATAATACCTTTTTTATATCCTACCAACACAGAAAACCAGCATACGGCCCGCCTGATGGTAAGAGGTAGCCATACCCGGGCCATCACTCCCCCCTCCACCCCCACCCTCTTACAGTAGAGACACTGACTAACTAGAGGCTGTTAGAGTATGTATTTAAGCTATTTATTAGCTTTGAAGTTTATAGTTAAAATATTATTCCATACAGACATAAAAATTAAGAAAATAGTTTAAAAATCTACACAACACGCTTTTAGCACGCACTTTTTCGTATCCCATTCAGCAAAAACCCTCTCATTTAATACCCATATCATGGGGGTGCATTTCAAATAGCCAATCCGCCATCTTGGATGTCCGCCATGTTGGATATAAGTCACGTGACTACTTTTCGTATTCCTGACAGCAAACCCCTTCATTTGATACCCATATCATGGGGGTGGATTTTAAACAGCCAGGCCGCCATCTTGGGGAAGCCACCATATTGGATTTGTAATGACCTTTCTTAGCTAGCCATGTATTGTCATCCAAACTCAGAGCGTGTGCAAAATTTCATCCTAATTGGAGACCGGAATGTGGGTCAAATTAAGATTCCAAGATTTTCTTAGTTACAAGTGAAGTTAATAAAAGCGTGTTAATAAATGGATTGTATGAAAACATTTAGTAGAAACAGATACTATTAAATTTATACTCATTATAATCTCAGTTTTTACAAGTTTGTGTCTTATAGTCCAATTTTAATTTGAAGAGTTTATAAAATTAATTTATTAACAGATCGCGGCAAAGGAGAATGACCTCATTATAACCTAACATTTTACAAGTTTTTTTCCATAATTATGGTCCAATATTTGTAGAGTTTATAAAAGCCAATTGATTAACAGATCGCGGCCAAGGAGAGCGACGGCGAGAGCGAGACCCATACTATGTACTTCATCAACGACGGCGTGTACGGCTCCTTCAACTGCGTGCTCTACGACCACCAGGCCGTCGTCGCGGAGACGCTGCATGTAAGATTATACTTCATAATAATAATCATTAAGCCTTAGTTAATATAACTGATAAGGCCCCTGGCGGGTATAGGCCTCCTCCAACAGATTCCACTTTGCCTTTCTTCTTCTTCTGACTTCGCTTTCTTTTTCCAATCTTCTCCACCAACTTTTTTAATTTCATCTACCCAACGAACTCTAGGGCGACCTTTTGGTCGCTTACAATATTATGATTTAAACTGGAAAGAGTATTACTTATCTTAACAGGTTCCTTGTGTGTTTCTTTTTGATTTTAGTGATAATAGGATTTATGGATAATATGAAATCGCAAAAACTACTAGATCTATGAAATAGGGATTAATTAGAGCAATTAATTTTTTACATAATAATTTTAATATTTGTGTGTGTGGTGAACGCAGCTAATGTCACAATATGATTATCCATCCATCCCATTCCGTGGGGGACGTAACAGTCGACCCGAGGGTATATCTATCAGAGGACGTCCAGGAGCGTCTTTGTGTACTCTAACCCTCATACTGCGATTTCCAACTCGTCTGTCAAGCGTGGTGGTTATGGCATATCCCCCTAAGATGATTCTTGAGGGAGGCTTTTGAACATCAGTGCACTGGGTGAGTAATGTACATACTTATATTTGCCATATAATCCAACCTTGAACCATCCCAGACACGTAAGCTGTGCTGTCATTAATAACATAATCAATATAATATTCAATCATAATCAATGACAGTAAGAATCAAGAGGTTCGCGGTGTTGCACCGCCGTGCCTCGGAGAGCACACAATGCGGTCGGTCATGTACCTATACTCTTTTCGGTTCCGTCAGATAGCTATCACGCCGGACCATGAGAGAAAGGGATAAGAAAGTGCATCTGCATATGCGCACACACAAGCGCATGCGTATTGCACATGCTCAGTTTAAATGTTGTGTGCAGGCGCACTCGGGCGCGCCGGCGCCGTGCTCGGTGTGGGGCCCGTCGTGCGACGGGCTGGACTGCGTGCTGCCGCGCGCCGCGCTGCCGCCGCTGGCGCTGGGCGACTGGCTCGTGTTCCGCGACATGGGCGCCTACACCATCCCCGTGGCCTCGCCCTTCAACGGCTTCCCCGTGCCCAGCGTGCGCCCCGTGCTGGACGCCCGGCTGTGGTCAGTACTGCCTCTTAACACGTCGAATCTGTCAAAGCAGAGGAAAGATGTACGCCAGAAAACCTCTACCAAATTTTTCTTTTCCACTCGGACGGTCATAACTGCGAAGACCCGATGACCGCCTCTCAAAGATCACTCACGTCTGTTTTCCAGAGTGTTGGGCTGAGACAACGAATTTTCATTTGTTACAGTCCTGTCACAACTCTTTTGCCTTATATACTCTTATAATATTCTTCATACATGCTCGCCGGTTTAGGGTATTGCAAACAGTGAGTCGAAATCACGTTGCCGCTCGGCGCGTCACCGCGGCGTTTAACAACGGAATACATGTCCTTGAAGTTGATTGTACCATGTAAGAAATCTTTTGGAAAGTGCCAACCATAATTGCGAATTTTCAATTCTATGTATTAATCATCCGCAAAGTCAATATAAATAAATCCCTGTACAACCTGTGGTTTTTACAAAAATCGTTCACGAACGCATGGCATATCTAGATACAAGTAGATATTTAAAGTTACTGGTATTTAACCATTTAGAATTATTATTTAATTTATGATACGAATGGTTTAGTTAAGTAAGCCAATGCTTTTATATAATTTATAATTTTATTCCCTTAGGTCGGTGCTGCGTGAGCTGGTCCCGCTGACCCCCGCGCACTTCACCGCGCCGCTGTCGGAGCCGTCGTCTCCCTCCCCGCTGGCGGGCGAGGCGGCCGAGTGCGACGCCGTGGTTCTGCCGCGTGCTGTGTTCGTTGAGTGCGCGCTTAAGTGATACTTACTCAAGCATTGCCATCTTGTCCACCTCTTAATTCGATACAGTAAACTTTTTCTTTTTTCCCCATAAATTTGTTTAAGTAAATTGTAATTTTTAATTTGAGAAAACCTATGTAATCAATTAACTCGTTTATTGGGTTAAATACAATAACTATACAGTCCCAATTTACAATTTCGCTTTGTTATCACGACATTGAAGAAATGAGAATTCATTGATATTATTCAATAAATTCAAGTGATAATTTGATATTTTCAATAATCGCATTTTAAGGTGTTTAAGCCACTTTTCTTACCTTCACCCAACTTCACAATAATTTAGTTTTTAATACATTTTTCGAACTATATAGAAGTTAGATATTGCCAATTAATAATGGTTATTAAAATCATATCCATAAATTACTATTCTGTTTAGATTATATAATATTATATACCATTATATTTTTAAAGTAATTTCTAAAGTGAACCCAATGTTTATTTACATTGGTGTTATTTTAAACGATTTCATATAATCGTATTCGTTTGTAATTAGGTGGAGTTAAAATCATTAGGATTAGTAATTTTTTCTTGAATTTTCATGAACATTTTATAAACATTTTTCCATACAAAATTTAATCAATGTCCTAAGCATTGTACCATGTAGAATACCTAAGGTATTCAATATATCCCTGAAACTCGAATAACTTTTAGATCAGTTTGAAAAATACTAAAATATTTTAAGTCTCATGTAATCGAATGTCGAAAGATTTTACGTATTTAACGAACTTTTTTAATGACAAGTTGATCAGTCGTGTGGGTATCCTAAAAGATGTATGTTTCAATTTATTGTTTAATAGAAAATAACCTAAGTATTAGATGTTTTATGTCTCTTGAAAATAATGTTAGTTTAGAAAATCGCATTCATCATATTACTAAGTTTATTATATTGTTTTACTGTATTGAATTAAATACAAAAAAAAAACTTCTCTTGTTAACTTCATTTTTTATTATTTCTCTTAATTTAACGCCAACTGCCTTTTGTATTTACTTTGTTCGCAAGTTCTAGGCATTCCTAATAAATATATGTAATTTGGTGTTTCATTCAAATTGTATTTTCAGTGTTAATTCGTCATCATAGGAAGGGTTTCGCAAAAATGTTTGTAGCCATCTTGCTTTTGGAATATACATTCGTGAAATGTGAATATTTTGTTTTATTCCATCCAACCTTAACAACATGACAACTTATACGATTGCAATGCCATCACCATCATCATCATTATAGCTGAAAGAAATCCTCTGCTGGACAAGCCTCCCCAAGAAAAATCTTCGAGTGTTCTACAAAACGCCGTCAGACATTACGCCGACAGACTGTACACCGACAAGACTTTACTTCGACTGTACTTTTCGCCGAAAGAACACTTCTTTCATACTCAGAGAGAAACATTTACCAAGTGTAATATAGGACCGCTTCGGTTCTGGCACTTCGCCGGCCGCTACCGCGGCACGTTCGCTTCGCTCGCTCGGGTCGTGCGTTGTGGTCACTGTACTAACGAGGTCCTGGGTTCAAATCCCGGGTCGGGCCAAAAAGTGATTTTGGGACTTTTCTGTAAAAAGAAAAAAAATCTCACATCAGCCCGAAGTCTGGAAGTTGGCGGTATTATACCCCCGTGCCTCGGAGAGCACGTAAAGCCGTCGGTCCTGTACCTGACCTCTTTCCGGTCGTGTCGCATAGGCGTCCCATCGGATCATGAGAGTGATGGAATAGAAAGTGCTCCTGTGTTTGACGCACACACTTGAGCACTATAATATAATAATAATAATAATAATATCTGGGGACAATGTCACACAGATCATCCTAGCCCCAAACTAAGCAAAGCTTGTACTATGGGTACCAGGCGACGATATACATACTTATATAGATAGATAAATACTTATATACATAGAAAACATCCATGACTCAGAAACAAATATTCGTGCTCATCACACAAATATTTGCACTTACCGGGATTCGAACCCAGGACCACCAGCTTCGTAGGCAGGATCACTACCAACTGGGCTACTGTCCACTACGCTACTGTCCCGCGCAGATGGCTAATCTCTGTTGAGACTGGCCGCCGTGGCCGAAATTCGGCTAGGAGGACATTATTGTTATTATTATTACTAACCTAAACATTGGTTTAGGTTATTATGAATATTGTCGGCAAAGCGTTCTGTCGGCGAAAATTACAGTCGAATTAAAGTGTTGTCGTTGTACAGTCTGTCGGCGTTTAGTCGTACAGTGAAAAATATTGGGGGATATGCAATAATCGCCACACTTGGCAGACGGGTTGGCGATCACAGTATGATGGTCATAGTACTCGAAAGGGAGCTGCTGCCCGTCCTCTGGGTAGATAATTTTCTCAATCCGAATATTCTTCCACTTTAAACATTAGCGATACAAACAGTGCGGACTATTGCGATCTATAGTGAGTAGCATCCATTTATTTATCAAAGATTAACGAATTAGTGATTCCAACTCGAGTATGAATATCGCGAATAAGCTATCGGTGATGGTTTGCTCGCAGGTTCTTATTAGTATTATCTCGTTACTTGCGCTAGAATCTTCATGTAATGAAACTAAATTGGCGGACGCGGCACGTCAATTAAATCTTTGTGTAATTAAAACTAATATTGAGAGAATATAGAGACTTCATTTAACGAAAAAAAAAAACGGCCGCCTCCATAGTACAGACGCGAAAACCGTTTCCTTCGATATTATATATCCGCATCTCGCAAATACCACCGCTGAGATATCAGCCGATTATGCCACTGTCGTCGACTTAATTGATGACTTAAGGTAGTTCGGTGTTTAAACTGCCAGCCACAGTGGCAGTACTTACAAACTGGCAGTCACTGCTAGTTTGTAAGTACTGCTATAATAAATTACCTACCTGTGCCTTATGTGCAGAGGCACATCCCACAAAATCCTGTAGTCACCACGATGGCTCTTAATTTAAACTATTTTGAGCATTGTGTAAAGCGTATAAAATCCTCAGGACCATAAATGCAGCTCGTAAAACTGCCCTTCATTCAAGCACAACCTTGAGCAGTTAAGCATCTTCTACACGGTTGTAAACCAACGTCCCAACAGAGGTCATATTGGTGGGAACTAGTTTCCATCCGCCGATTGTGTTTTGGCTACACGGATGCCAACCACGCAAGTGAATCAGTCGCGAGTCGTCTTTTGGCGGGGAATCACGTACTCGTATCGTGAGCGGACCGTATAGTGCTGTAGAAATGTCTTCCAATTGTTCAAATTAAAAAAAAGTTGGCCTTGCTTTAGTAGTTTTAACAATTTTGATGTGAAACATCTATAGCCGCACGTAAAACAGATTTCTGGCGTGGCGACGCATGCCGTGGCGACGCGTCGCCACGCTATATGATAGTAGTGTGTACGGTACGGCCATGCGCAATCGACTATCATTATGACATATTTAGTTCCTATCACAATATGTTCTTTTCTGCATGTTACTTTTAAAAAATAATGTCGCTGTTTCACATCTGCCAGGCGTCCCGTGACGGCTCACATTTTTTTGTACCATTTGATTCGTTTGCAAAAGTTCAAACTTTTTGTACTTTTGGATCTATCTTTATCCCAGGCCGTTTTGTTTTGACGATCGTCTATATATTTAGAATGTAATGTCCCGAAGGCATGGCAAATCTCTATAGAGATCGATTAAATTATTATTAATTTCGCATTCGCGGCTCTTGCGTTTGCGGACAATGTTTTACACTGCCGCAGCCCAACTGTACTTGGTTGGCAGCCCCGCCTTCCAATCGCGGTTGGGAACACGCGCCCGCAAACCAAGGACATTGTAGGTCAAACCAAAATTTGGTTTAGGTACAACTGCAGTCTAGATCGATGGCAACCACCAAGGTAACCTCTGTTGGGACGTTGGTTTCCAACCGTCTAGAACAGGCATTAGTCCTAAATACCAAATATAAATATGGCTAACTTAAAAATGAGATGGTTTCGACATCAGAGTTGTAAACCTTGATCAAAGAATACAATTGAGTTATAGTGAGCGTTCATGGACAATATTAATAGATTGAGTTAAAGAATCAATTGGTGCAGCTAGACAACAGAACAGGGCTGCTATTTACGTCACGCGTACTAATTTTATAGTAAGGGCTATAAGAAATATAATTTAATAATATTAAATAAACAATAAACACTTTATGCGGGGGATTTGCTATATACTAAACTTTGCGCTCTATATAATTATTGTATAAGGTATTCATATTTACCTGATGCGTTAATGAAAACGTTAGTCATACCTATCGCAAAAAATAAAACTGGTGATCTAAGTGCCTCTGCCAACTATAGACCAATCTCTTTAGGTACGGTTCTGGGCAAGGTGTTGGAACGGCTTGTGCTGCTGGTGCTAATGAGCCATGTAGAAATTGACGATGCTCAGTTTGGTTTCCGTCCAGGGCTATCTACTGATCTGGCAATACTGACTTTGAAACACGCTGTGAATTACTATAAAGCACGGAATACCTCAGTCTATACCTGCTTCCTAGACTTAAGTCGCGCATTTGATTTAGTGAATTATGACATTCTTTGTAGCAAGTTGTGCGGCATGGGAGTCCCTAGTCAGCTTGTTAGCTTACTGAGATACTGGTACGGAAACCAAACTAATAACGTACGATGGGGTGACGCGCTTTCTAATGGCTATACGTTGCAATGCGGCGTACTCCAGGGTGGACTGCTTCCCCGGGCCTATTTAACATTTATATAAATGGATAACTTCACAGGATAGCTTCCGAGATGCCGAAGGCTGGACATGGCGTCATAGCGAGTCAGCTGTGCAGCCTTTTCAATTTGTGCTATAACACCGGCCAAGTGCCAAGTGATTGGTACAAGGCTGTCATCGTACCTCTTTACAAAGGAAAAGGCTCACGGCAAGACTGTAAAAACTATAGGGGCATTAGTCTGCTCAGCGTAGTTGGTAAGTTGTATGCGAAAGTATTGGTTGAAAGAGTTGTGAAAGAAAACGATACGAAAATATGGGATGCACAGGCGGGTTTTCGAAAAGGAATGGGATGCATGGATCAGGTCTTTTCTCTACGAAGCATAGTAGAGAAGTTTTTGGGCAAAAGCCAAAAGGTCTACTGTGCTTTCGTAGACTTAGAAAAGGCCTACGATAGAGTGTTGAGGAATGAGCTTTGGTCGGTAATGTCCATGTATGGGTTAGACGACAACCTTGTTCAAGCACTGAAATCTCTTTATAGGGATTCCAGAGCTTGCGTGAGGATTAACGGCTCATACACTGAGTGGTTTAGCATCCAAAAAGGTGTTAGACAGGGATGTGTAGCGTCACCGTGGTGGTTTAACCTATTCATGGATAGCTGTTTAAAAGATTTGAAAGAAATTGAATGTGGTGTAAGGATGAATGAGTTACTCATCAAATGTCTGCTTTACGCTGATGATCAAGTTCTAGTTGCATCATCGGCGGACGAGTTGCAGGTGATGGTAACAAATATGCATGAAGCTTTTGAAAGGAAAGGGATGAAAATGAATGTTGGTAAGACGAAAGTAATGGTATTTGAGAGGGATGAATACACGACAGCATGTGATATTGTGATTGGAGGAGAGAAAGTCGAACAGGTTAAAGAGTTTGTATATTTGGGAACTTTGTTTACGAAAGATGGGAAATATGAAAAAGATATTGTTAGAAGAGTAAACGCGGGGAACAGAGTGAATGGGGCACTACACGCCTTTATGAGTAGCCGACAAGTTTCAAAGAAGGCTCGACTGGCCGTACACGATGGAGTGTTAGTGCCAACTTTAATGTATGGAAGTGAAAGTTGGGTATGGCAGAAAAAGAATGAAAGTAAAATAAATGCAGTGGAGATGAGAGCTCTGAGAAGTATGTGTGGTGTGACTTTGAGAGATAGAATTCGAAATACTGATGTAAGAGAGCGTTGTGGTGTGAAAGAGGATGTAGTCACACAGATTGAAAAAGGTGTGCTGAGATGGTTCGGTCATTTAGAAAGGATGAATGAAAGAAGATTGACATAAGAAGTATACCACCGCTTAATCGTGTAAGAGTTCATTTCTCGGTTGGCGCGAAGGGCTACGGCTATTTACAGTTACTATAGATACCGGCTCAATGGGGCCGATTGGGACATTTTAGACCTCTTTATGATTTTAGGGACCATGCTAAAATTTCTGTTTTATGCCAATAGTTAACTGAAATGACGACCTGGTATATGAATGACAATGTAGATGTAATATCTCAACCAAGGGTCGCCACCTGCATCAATTCTTCACGTTCGCGAACAGTGAAATAAAACTTGGCTTATAATAGTCCATTGTGTGGCACAATTTCTTACCGGACACGGCAATTTTAAAAGAGTTTAGTTTCTAATTAGTACCTTCACCAATCTGTCTTTGCTCAACTTTCTATAGCGAATATGAACAAACCGCCCACCACATACTTTGGGAGTGTGATCTCTGGCAAAATGAGCGTGTCTGGCTTCTTCTACTTCTACTCACCATGATGATGGGGGTTTTTGTATGACTACTCATACAAAAACCCCCTATGACCCAACAAAGTTTATAAACCAGCGAAGAAAACACATTCTATGCCCTCCAGTACTTGTTAATACAGCCTTAGCCTAACTTTCCTATTACTTCCTTGGTAGCTTTTTATATAATAAGATTAACAAATTACTTAACATACATCCTGTGCGAAAGACAAAATGTAAATACATAGTTAGTAAATGGCTTTTGGATCTCGACTACAATCACACAGAAAATTTGATCCTCCCAATTAAATAAATAATATATAATATAAAACATACACTCAAGACAACATAAATCTCATTCATACACCTTATTCACCACACCATAATTATATATATTGTAAAGAGTACAAATACTTTTACTTTTCAATATTTAATTAATTTTAGATAGAAATCACAGACGTGTCCCACCGCCGCGATCGGTATCCCCCCACGACGTTTTTTCAGCCGCAAGCCCGACGTTTCCGACCGTTGGCGATTACTCCCGATTAAGGTAGCGGCGCGTAACATCGGCCATCCTGCAAAGTGAATACCAATGAGGTATTCACAAAGAGTTTATGAGGAATTATACTAGTAACTTGGACATCTACCTAAAACTGGATTGTTTTTACTCAGAACTTACTTGCAGTTTCAGATGCATTAACTTTCCAATAAATTAATCAAGCGTATCCACGACATCTTTATCACTGTCTGCAGAATCAGTATCATAATTGACAGAGCATTTGTAAAGCCGCAATGCATCAGCAGGTACCGTTGCAATAAACTTCTTGTAACCTTTCATTCCCTTTATACTGCGAATTTTATAGCGGTCGTTAGGACAGACTTGCACTATTTTGTAGAGACCTGCATATAATTTATCAATCTTGCGATTGACTCCAGTCGCACAACTTGTATAGGCATTATTCGACAGTACCAGAGTGCCTTTCAGATATTTTCGTTACGCTTCTTTTCTATTTTCGTTACATTTCATGGCCATATACTTTTGTTTCCTTCTGATGCTCTCGATAGCCTTTTTACGCCTTTCCTTGCAGTCAACTACTAAATTTTTCCCTATCAAATCTGGTACTACACTCTTTTTATGGGAAAACATAAGTTCGTACGGGCTAAATTTGGTTGTATCCTGCACTGTGTGATTTATTCCCATGACGATTTCTGGAATTACATCATCCCACGTGGATTGTTCCTTGTTAGCTGTCTTCAAAGCATTTAATATTGTCCGGTTTACTCTTTCCACTTGTCCATTAGCTCGTGGTACAGCTATTGCGTTCAAAGTATGGTGAATCTTATGATTTGTACATACAAAACTCCTTGAAATAACGACTGGTGAAAGATAATCCCCTATCTGAGACGATTCGGTTTGGGTAGCCAAGTATAGAAAATATCTCTCGCAGTATAGAAACTGTCTCGGTAGACCGAAGACTTTTGGCAGATCGAACTGCAACAAACTTGGTAAAGGAGTCTATAATCACCAATACATATTGATTTCCTTTCCTAGATTTCGGAAATGGACCCATATGGTCTATGTGTACTGTGTGCATTGGTTCATCTGGTTTATTTATAGGATACATTTTTCCAGCTACCTTACCGTAGTTACCCTTATTAAATAGACAATCCAAACAGGCCTCCACATATTTTCTTATAAATCGAGTCATACGTGAAAACCAGTAATCAGCTTTTATTGCTTCATCGCATTTCTTTAAACCTACATGACCGATATCATCATGAAACATTTTCATAATACGCCATCGAGCAGCTTTGGGAACTACCAGGCGCTCGCCATTAATCGTTTTACGATAAATATCGCATTTATCGTAAAACGATTAATGTTTGAAATACAAAAATTGATTTTGACGTCATTGTTAGGCTTTCCGCTTTTGAGTTGTTTGTAAATCGATTGGAGCTGTTCATCTTGAAGTTGCGCTGTAAGAAACCAGTCATTCGACACTTCTTCAACATTCAATATCGCAGAAACTAGATTTCGGCTCAACGCATCTACGTGACGCATATTAGCTCCCGGTCGATATACGACTTCCATATCGAAATCTTGAATTTGAAGCCACCAACGGGCAATCCTAGGAACTAGATCTTTCTTGGTGAATGTGCTTCTTACCGCTGAGCAATCAGTGACGACCTTAAAATGCATAAACCTTAAAAATTAAGATTTACATAACGGGTATACCGTTATGTAAATCTTAAAACGCTTTAAGGATTCAACTACGGCTAACGTCTCTAATTCATAACTATGGTAATTCATTTCTTCTTTGGTTGTCACTCTACTAAAATAAATTACGGGTTTAAGGTAATTATTTGGTTGCTTCTGAAGAAGAATACCCGCTATACGCATTTTTGAGGCGTCTGTATGTATTTCTGTTTCATAGTCGCGATTGTGAAGTGCTAAAACTGGTTTATTAACAAGTAATGACTTTAATTTTAAAAATGCTTCATTTTGAATTTCCTGCCATATCCAAGGCACGCAATTTTTAGTTAATTCAGTGAGAGGTCTTGCAATTACGGCAAAATTGTTGATAAATTTACGAAAGTAGGAACATAATCCTATGAACTGGCGAACTTGATGAACATTTACCGGTGTGGGGAAATTATTTATGGCATCTAATTACCTATCACCTGGCCGAATCCCATCAGGTGTCACAACATGTCCCAAATAATTAACTTCCGATTTTAGAAATGCACATTTCCTTAGATTTAGCTTTAGATTAGCTTGTCTGAGAAGCGTAAATACTTTCTCCAAAATAATAAGTCCACTATCGACATCAGAAGACGGAAGTAACAGATCATCCATGAATGTCAATACTTCATCGTAACGTAAAGACCCAAGAAGTTTATATATAGTGCGCTGAAAAACCGCAGGCGCATTGGCAAGTCCAAATGGGACTCGTTTGTATTCCCATTATCCATCAGGTGTTAAAAATGCTGTGTATTTAGTAGCATCAGCAGAAAGCGGTATTTGATGGTACCCGTGTGCCAAATCTAGGCTAGTGTAAAGGCATTTTCCCGCTAATTTGTTGAGCTGGTCATCAATGTGTGGCAAAGGAAACCTATCCTTGATTGTTATGGCATTTAAAGCTCTATAGTCTACACAGAGTCTACTATCTCCATTCTTCTTCTTAACCAGAATAACAGGTGAGGCATAATTAGATTCCGATTCCTTTATTATGCCCGCATCTAACAAATCCTTTACCTTTGACCGTACAAATGCTAATTCTTTCGGAGCTAGTCTGTATGGTTTATGTAAGACAGGAATATTTGATGTCAACTGAATCGTCATATCAGACAATGTTGTTGGTCCAAGGTCATTGGTGTCACAAGCAAAACAATCTTTATATTTTAGTAATAATTCAAAAAGCTTGGCTTCTCCTATATTTGATAGTGGTATATCTCCAATTTTACAGGTACATAAATAATGTAGTGTTTGCTCTGGTGCAAGGTATAAGATACTCTTCACTTGTAATATTTTATAGGGTTGAACACGGAGTTGAATAAGTTCAGGCCTCTGTGGAAACGCGAAACAGGAAACATTTTGGAGCTAGGTGAATACTGTGAGCAATTTTCGGCAAGCAATCCAGTTTTAAGACGTCCTAATAAAACTTAAAATAAATATGTTAAATAGAACATACATGTATATACTTAAATAATAATGTAATTATCTTTGATATCTAAATTTAAAATGGTATCGATTAAACATATTATTAAATATTCTCAAGAAATTTAATGTTACAGTAAAAAAAACATACATTTAAGAAATCGTTACAGAAAACAGTTCATAGTCAGCGTATGGTGTGTGCCAGTATAATATATAATTAGCAGATACAGATAAATCTAAATGATACAGACAGAATCCAGTAACCTTTGTTTGCGGAATAATCAGAACATCAGAATCTGTAGGCGTTTGTAAGTGGTCAGATAACAGAACAGAAAAAGTCAGATAACAGAATCAGACAGAACAGAAGGGCGACAGTCAGTGTCACATCTGAAATAAAACAAGGCACAAGGCCGCAGACAGATTAATTAAACAAGAAAAATAACGCACCTTTGTTTTATCGGCCTGAAGCGATTCGCCGTCATTGTTCTCCAGATTGGTTGAATTAGTCCTCATGGATTCACATAGTACCGCTCGGGTGATGAGATCATCTTTCTTCCAAAATAACTGTTCTTGACTTATGTTGTAGATACGGATATATCCTTTTTTCCCATTTAGTAAAGCAGCAGGTAGGTACCTATAGCGAAGTTTTTACCGTTGAAGTTATGGAATCGTGGTGAAGTACAGACGTCATTTTCGAGGGCATTCCCTACAATATTCACTTCGACAAAAGCAGAAGCTTGTGGTGGTAACTGAACATCCGAAGAGCTCGTAATCGCAAATTTTCCATCTGTTATATCATTGTGCAATACAGTTTCATCCTTTAATATAGCAGAATCCTGGGTAGTAATTAATGAAATTCCTTTAGCGTTTATAATAGGTTGTCCAATAAGTATGTCAACATTAGCAGGCAATTCCAAGTGGGTAACCACTGCAATCGTATCAAAAGTTAATCCATCAATTGACATTACTAAATTCACTTGTCCCATAGCTGGTACTGAATATCCCGTAAATCCTTTCAGAAAGGCTTCTGTTTCTCTTACAATATAACCTAGTTCCTTTACCATTTTCAGTGACACAACGTTCAGTTGTGCTCCAGTATCTAAATATCCGGAAAATGATTTATTACCGACACAAACATCTTTTTTATAAATGTCATTCAAATTCTGAACGATATTAATAAGTGCTGCTCCGCCCTTTGACTTTTGCACCAGGTTTTCTATTTTGGGACAACGGTTTATATTGTGTCCAACTTCAGAACAAAATTTACAAATTCTTTTATCAGGGACGGGGCAGTTTTTTACCATGTGTTCAGTGGAATTACACCTAAAACAATTCATACGACGAAATGTTGGAGTTGCAGTAATACGGGAAGTTGAAGGCACACTCGTAGGTAAAGTATCAGGAATACACCTCTTCTCAGGTTCAAACCTGGATGGCTGCGGGTAACTCGGGATGATATTTTTAATTTCGGTTTTATGGCGGTAACTTTCAAATGTAAACAAATATCCACTGTAAAATTCTTCGGGAGTATCGCATTTAAACGCTTTTGCATTATTTTGTAAATCCAGGGGTAGGCCTTTAATTAAACAAGAGAGCGCAGCAGCATCGTCTAAACGACAGCGGCGACACATAGCCAACTTATCATGATAATAATGAGTTACAGTTTCATTGTTTAACTTCTTTCGGGCTACTAGTTCTTCCAACATATCTGCGTACTCAAAACTTCTTGGAAAAGCACTAATAAGTAACGATTTCCACTGTTCCCAAGAGTAATTGTACTCATCTAAACGACTAAACCATAATTGTGCTTGACCAACGAGGCGAGTTTGCATTATGACGATCTTTGTATAGTCGTTCCATTTATGTACCAATCCCAATTGGTCGATTTTAGCCAACCAGTTTTTCACATTTGTTTCGTGATTATCGGGATCAAAAGCGGGTATGATTTTCTCACCTGAAATATTTCTAATCGATCGTGATTGATCACAAAACTTCTCAACCATTCCTTCCAATTTCGTAGTCAGGAGCCTTTCAAGTAGTACGTTCGAATGTATATCTTCGTCGTGTAACGTTGTATTTCTATTCAACGCTCCTTAGTTCATTTTAGTATTAATTCTCCGCCGCTTTAAACCAGTTTGGTAGCCGCCGAGCGGTCGCTAAGCAAACGGTGGGGATTTAGCGAACGTTGGGAGGTCAGACTCAGATTGCACTCATTGCGATAGCACGTACGCACTCACTTAAAAAGAAACGTTATATTTTTCTTAGTCGCGTCGTGTAACATCTACAAGTTGAAGTGAATCTTCATTCACAAATAGTTATTAGTTTAACAAGTTAATTTCAATCAGTGTTAACCCCATATTGGGTAAGTGTTGATTAGTATTTAGTTCTCATCTCATGTAGGGTATTGTAACGTGTAACGGCCACCTTTATTTGACCTTGTGGCAAATACCACGTCAACTTCATATTGTGCCTTATGCCTACAATGTAAATTAATATTATGTGCGGTGCTTCACACTACACATAATACAATGTTTCCTATTTGTAAACTCCGCTTCTGCCTGTGACAATTGCACACATTCGCCTTATGCGTAATTGGTACTCCCGCTTCCTCATCAGCAACACGCGGTCACAGGCAGGAGAAGCTTTTGGATGTAAAAGAATATTTCATTTAGTGGACTTTAATTCCCAGGGTCCAAAGTTCGGCCTACGAGGGTCCAAAGTACGAATTGCAACTGTATCTCAACATCCGTCACCGTTAGCGACGAAGCCACACTTCAGACCAGCCCAATCCCTGTGGGTCATCCTCCGGCCTGCGTAATCCTCCTGGAACTCCGCGACATCTCCGTTAGCGACGAAGCCAGCCAGGAGAGTACTTGGCGCGCCTACCTCCATAGGGCATAATTAATTGACGGGCTTTAGTACCCATGACCATTTAATTGTTATAAATAAATTTGTAAGTGGTGAGAGTAGTGTATTTGTTTAATTTTAGTTACGAACCACACCTCATACGCTTCACTGGCGCCCATAACGTGGTTTTTATGGTCAATTTTTATGTTTTTATGGAGGTAGTGTAGTAGTGTTTGTGTGCTTTGTATTTTTGTTTTTGTGAAACGTTTTTATTTTTTTTGGTTGATAGTAACTAACGTGTACGTAAAAATAAAATCTAATGACCTACTTTACCATTTAACATTTTATATATTGTTCTACATAAATATATTTTATAGCCGTGTGGTTCCGGCATCGATAGGGTAGACGAATAGGACCACCCCCATACTATTCCGTGGGTGTCGTAAAAGGCGACTAAGGGATACACCAGGTAGTCGAGCATCAGCGCTACCTACTTATGTATATTATTTGCCAACTAAGCTAGGAATAGAACTTTGTCCAGCAGTGGGCAAAACCTGGCTGATGATGTACATATTTTTTTTTTTTTTGTTTTTTTTTTGTTGTAATTTCGATACCTTAAGTAATTAACTAACTGGTTTATTACCAACATTAAAAATAAAGAAAGTACAGTCAGAAACATAATTTTCTAGACACGGTAATTTTTTAATTGTTCTTTTTTTATACTTCTCTTATTGATGTATTATCAACAATATAACTGAAGTACAGTCAGAAACATAATTTTCTGTACTCGATATTTTTATATTGT
This sequence comes from Pseudoips prasinana, assembly GCA_951640165.1. Lineage (NCBI taxonomy): Eukaryota > Metazoa > Arthropoda > Insecta > Lepidoptera > Nolidae > Pseudoips > Pseudoips prasinana. The sequence continues at coordinate 18,465,364 of OX621254.1, forward strand.
TCTTTTTTTTAAACTTCACTTATTGATGTATTATTAACAATATAACTAAAGTACAGTCAGAAACATAATTTTCTGTACTCGTTAATTTAAATTGTTCTTTATTAATACATTCACTTATTGATGTATTATCAACAATATAACTAAAGTACAGTCAGAAACATAATTTTCTGTACTCGTTATTTTTATATTGTTCTTTTTTAATGCATCACTTATTGCTGTATTATCAACAATATGACTAAAGTACAGTCACAAACATAGTTTTCTAGACAAGTTATTTTACATTGCTTTTTTAGTTTTAACACATCACTTACTGATGCATTATCAAAATTTATAACTACAGTACAGTCAGAAACATAATTTTCCATACTCGTTATTTTTCCATTTTTTTTTTCTCTTTAATATATCACTTACTGATGTATTATCGACATTTGTAACTACGGTACAGTCAGCACCATAACTTATTTTGTGTATATGTACTTGTATTTTTTATATAAAATTGTTTTGGTATTTGCCTACACGTTAGTTGCAGTTTTGTTTTTCTTTGTTTTATTGCATTTTATTTTCGGTTGCAATTTCTTTTTCAGCTTTTTATTCATACATTTTTATGTTTAAGTGAAAAAACAACCAGAACGTTAGTAGTTTAATTTAAAAATTGTAACAGACGGAGTATTTTCAGTAACGTAATTGTCAGTTCTCTTGTAATTGATCAACACTTACCCAGATTTTGTATTTTTTCTTATAACAATGTTTTTTAAATATTTTTTTATAATTATAATGGCTTATCTGGTGAATTTAGATCATAATGCGTTAAAGTGGTTTATTTCATTGAAAAATCTTACTGGTCGGTTAGCAAGCTGGGGTGTCCGATTATCAGCCTTTAATTTTGTTATTAAACATTGCCGAGGCGTAGATAACGTAATCCCAGACGCGCTCTCTAGAATCGTTCCAGTTTGTGCCATCAGGACTTCCAACTCTTATTTGGACACTAAAGACTGCTGGTACAATAACATTTTCAATGACTGTCTAAATGACGCTTCTAAATTCCCGAGCTTCTAAATAGCCAAGAAGTAGATTTTCTTTTTCTTTCTTTTCACAACTTAAATATTCCTTTCGCTCTACTTCCACCCTTTACTAGAACAACTATTTGTAAGATATCACGTTAAATTCAACGAGTTACCTACCATTTATGTATGTAAGCGACAGTTATTTTAGTCCTAAGAACAATAACTGCTGCTGGTTTTATGATTGCGTGAGGTATGATAGATGATTATGTAAGAGTAAACAAGTAGTTTCACAGAGTTCTAATGCGGATTTTACGATTTTAGAAGCGGTAAAATCCTTGACTGAGCGCGGGGGTATTGTAACGTTGTATTTCTATTCAACGCTCCTTAGTTCATTTTAGTATTAATTCTCCGCCGCTTTAAACCAGTTTGGTAGCCGCCGAGCGGTCGCTAAGCAAACGGTGGGGATTTAGCGAACGTTGGGAGGTCAGACTCAGATTGCACTCATTGCGATAGCACGTACGCACTCACTTAAAAAGAAACGTTATATTTTTCTTAGTCGCGTCGTGTAACATCTTCAAGTTGAAGTGAATCTTCATTCACAAATAGTTATTAGTTTAACAAGTTAATTTCAATCAGTGTTAACCCCATATTGGGTAAGTGTTGATTAGTATTTAGTTCTCATCTCATGTAGGGTATTGTAACGTGTAACGGCCACCTTTATTTGACCTTGTGGCAAATACCACGTCAACTTCATATTGTGCCTTATGCCTACAATGTAAATTAATATTATGTGCGGTGCTTCACACTACACATAATACAATGTTTCCTATTTGTAAACTCCGCTTCTGCCTGTGACAATTGCACACATTCGCCTTATGCGTAATTGGTACTCCCGCTTCCTCATCAGCAACACGCGGTCACAGGCAGGAGAAGCTTTTGGATGTAAAAGAATATTTCATTTAGTGGACTTCAATTCCCAGGGTCCAAAGTTCGGCCTACGAGGGTCCAAAGTACGAATTGCAACTGTATCTCAACATCCGTCACCGTTAGCGACGAAGCCAAACTTCAGACCAGCCCAATCCCTGTGGGTCATCCTCCGGCCTGCGTAATCCTCCCGGAACTCCGCGACATCTCCGTTAGCGACGAAGCCAGCCAGGAGAGTACTTGGCGCGCCTACCTCCATAGGGCATAATTAATTGACGGGCTTTAGTACCCATGACCATTTAATTGTTATAAATAAATTTGTAAGTGGTGAGAGTAGTGTATTTGTTTAATTTTAATTACGAACCACACCTCATACGCTTCAGTCGTCCATATTAACTTGAACTTGGTCAACACTAAAGTTTCCCGTACTCGTAAGGGATTCCGAAGGTTTTGGTTTTTTTAACATTATCCGATTTTTCTTTGGCGCAGATCTCTTAATTTTCTGGGTTCGATATATAGAAATATATATATAATGCCACTTCTGAATGTAAAGAGTACAAATACTTTTACTTTTCAATATTTAATTAATTTTAGATAGAAATCACAGACGTGTCCCACCGCCGCCGCGATCGGTAAACCCCCCCCCCCCCACGTTTTTTCAGCCGCAAGCCCGACGTCACCGCATCCGAGCGTTTCCGACCGTTGGCGATTACTCCCCATTAAGGTAGCGGCGCGTAACAATATGTATATATATACAACATGTTTCTTATTAATTGTACTTGTGGCACTGTCTTACTTTTAACAGCTACTAGTTTGTATGCAAGTTGGAGAAAGCCTGGAGATTTGTCATACAGGTCTCGAGCCTAGTACAGACTCCAGCTCTCTCAAAGGTCTAACATAAGCTCAATTTTTATATCCTAAACTGTTAAAACTAATGCATGTACCTTTTAGAGAGAAATAAACGATTATTTTATTTATTTATTTATTATTCTTTAGTTGCAATTCTCTCGTTTTATGAGGCTCCAACCTCGTTATATAATTCGGTCTCCCATGTAGCTCTGGAGGGAAGTCGAACAATTAATTTTCTAACTCCTGCTTGTTTCTTTCTCAATTGACACTGCTCAGTGTAATCTCATTGTGTGCCAGTGTTAATCCTGGCTTACAGGAGTTGCAGTGGTGGCTAGGATTAGTCTCGAATAAAAAGTAGATTGGTAGTTAAAAGTAGATTACGCACCTTGCTAAAGTGGGTAATTAATGCACTCGTGTTAATTTAGTGCCCTCGGGCACCAGAAAACACTCGTACATTCGTAACTAAGTTTGCGCTCGATGCAACAATCTACCATTTATATGAAGTGGAACTATTCATTTCTAACTCCTCCTTTTTTCTTTCTGATTAAATTCGTTACGGGATCGAAGACAGTTAAAGCGATTCCCCATGTGTGTCAGAATGGCTGGTTGCCTGTGGCTTTGGTCTATGAGAGTTGATTAGAAAATTGCTACATAATTGCTTATATTTTATACATTTAATAAATAATTGCTACATACTATATATATTTAGAAATAACATATTTTTTTTGTACAGCCATCCTGACGTTTGGTTGGCTGGTCGCCTCCTAGTTTAAAGCCAAGCATGCAGAGTTTCCCGAAATGTATTGCGTCAATAATTGCTACATATTTGCTTCATTTATCTAATTTAGTTGTATCTTCAAACATATGTTAAATAAAGGATGTAGCAATTATTTTAATTATCCCAAGGAAAAGTGTATCTTCAGTCAACGGTATTGCTACTTTAGGAGGCTATTATTGCTACTTTATGTTATGAGTAGGTAAGTGGAAGTGGTGGCAAGTGGAAGCACATTAAAAGGATATCGTAAATAAAAACGTCGGATCGTTCATAAGATTCATTTTAATAATATTACAATTTACTTAAAAAATATTCAACTATTAAGTTACTTAATTTCCATATTATTTTTTCGCATATATTATACAATGTGGTATTAGCTTCTTTTTGCTCTTCGTAACTTTTTTCGATTGGTCATCGTAACATTTCCATTCTGAATTTCGTCTGCAATGAGCTTTGTAGTGACCAATTAGTGTTTCACATACTGGTGGCTCGAATTCTATTATAGACAGTAAATCAAACTCTGATCCTTGTAAAAAAAGAGATGTTGGTGTATCATCTATTGAAATGAATTGATTGGAATGAAATTCAAATGCAATAAGATCTCGTAAAGATAAACTAAATGATTTAACACCTTTACATTTACTACGCCGGCATTCTGTAAGTTCTTGAGAATTAATTAAAGTATTTGCGGCTTCTTGTAAATCATTAATGGTTGAATTTATATCAACGTGTAGAACAGGTATCTTACGCTGAACTCTATTGATTTCACAATCTGATTCTGTACAATGTTCACTTTCATCTGCTCTGTATATACAATCTATTAAAATGCGTTCAAATATATTATTTACATTGCACTCACATCTCACTTCCACAGAAGATTCTTGTTCAACTTTTGAAAAATAGACTTGCTCCATTTCAGATCTTATTTTGTATACTTTTTATGTATCTCTTTCACTCATGAGTTTGACAAGTTTACAGAATAAATTTTCACTCTCATGTATTGTTTGACTTATACGATAGCCATCGATATATGCTATAGCTAAAGCCTGACATACCGAATCAATCGCGCAAGTATTTCTCAATATATATATTTTTTACCAATTTGTAGCCTGATTCCGTTAGACAAAAAAATAACGGGCTTCAAAGTTTTTCTTTTTTTGGTAACATTTCCTTTCCCTTTCCAGTTTTCGATGAAGGTAGGGTCCTCAGCAAAAATAGAATCACCAGTAAACTCTTCCTTAGGCTCCTTAGACTGTAAATTACTTTTCCGCGTAGATGCTATGGAATCCCGTTTTATTTCCTTCTTAAGATTCGGCAGTAACGATATTCTCGGTGCAACTTTAATCTCTCCTTTTAAGAATTCTAAATGTTTCATAATGAATTCATCTGTTCGTAGTCTGTGAGATTTGGTGCTTAGATGTAATAGCAGTCTTTTTATAGTTTTAAAATATGATTCAACATTTGAAGAAGTAGGTGCCTCAATATCGGAATCATAAATATTCTTCATTACGTTTGACCACAAAGGAAACAAAGTCATTAAACGAGATAAAATTCCTATAAAAGCAGGATAATGGTACAAATTGTCATGACTGCCTATATCTTCAGTATCTAGTGTTACGAGTAATTTTTCTGTTTCAATTTTTGTGGTAAACCATTTAAAAAATCTGTTCTCTTCACTTAATTTGGTATTGGTTTTATTTTCAAACACTGATTTTTCCACAGCTTTAGGCAGATCATTTATTTTATTACTATCCTGAATCACTATCTCTGTATCCAAAGTCTGAAACTGATTCAATGTCTTTAATCGACTCTTAGCCAACTCACACCTAGAAGGAGTATTAGATTTATTAATGCCGTCGTGTTAATTCAAACAAACTGTAATAATATCTTTCAAAATTTCTTTGGCTTTTTCAAAATTTACGCATTCCTTCAACGCTAACAGACATTTAATATAAAAGAATTTTACTCTGTTGTCGACATGTTTAAAACAAGTTAAATTGAAAATGATTTTAACAAAATGACTAGCGTCTATTCTAATGTAGCAATCGACACTTTTTTCGTCTTCCTCCAGTTTTCTGTAAGATTCTGTAACATATTCTTTAGTAGAGTTATGTTTCGTAAATGCTTTTACGCAAGCACCAATCAGCGCCGATGACTCATCGACGATGATTTCGTCTGGTTTTGGATTGCTCACGTGCCATGCTTCCAGCCATTTGTATATAAGGTGTTACAAAAATATCTGCCACGGCTTTAATGGGAGGTAGTATTGTGTTTATAGATTACAATAGTGAAGAGCTTTCGTACCCCGAAACAGTTATTTCAATTTGAGAAGATAAAGTAGTTAAATAAACATCGACTCTACTGCGCATAAAACCGTTCACAAATTACGCGCAATGTATCGCTTCGTCAATGAAAACAACTGCTCTCTCTTCTACTACTACTGCTTCTCTTCGGTGAATGAAAACTGAAATCACAATCTGTAATAATACGCAGGCACAAGTGTTTTAAAAGTGAATTTACTTACCAGCTACTGCATTCTTCCAAAAAACTTACGTAAATAAGATGATAAACTTCCCATCACACTTATAACAGGCTTTGGACTGTCAAGTTAGTGTAAGAATCGCATTTTATTTCTTATTATTATTAAACAATAGGTAAGTACAATTTAGATTAATATCAAATAACGATGAATTATAGTAACTTGGCGTGTTTAAAAGTTAATCATATTATTTACAACAATTGCACCATATTCACAGTTATTTACACACTCCCTACCTACTTATCTACAAAACTGTTGCACAAGTCCACCTTCGCGTTGTACACAAATGAAGGCACGCTTACGTACATGTCTCTTAACTTTATTTAATGTGTCCGTTTCACTTTTCACTAGTCTAAATGCGCGTTTGATTCGCCTTTTTAGTTCTCCTACACTTCTAATATCATGTCCAGTTTGGCCGTACACTAGGTCCTTTACACGACCCCACAAAAAAAAGTCTAGAGGGGTTAAATCTGGCGAGCGAGGAGGCCACGGCACTGGCCCTCCTCGGCCTATCCATCTTTCACCGCCGTACCAGACACCGTTTAAAAATTCCCGTACGCTGATGGCGAAATGAGGTGGTGCTCCGTCATGTTGAAAGTGTAGCCCTCTTATCTCTTCAAGAGGAATACGTTCCAACATTCTTCTTACACGGGTTTGTAGTAAGCGCAGATACGTCTCTCCGTTCAGTCTGTCTAAGAACACTGGTCCTAGAATTCTGTTCCCCAGTATCCCAGCCCACACATTAACACTGAACCGAGTCTGAAAGTGATCAGGCCGCACTACACGAGGATTCTCCTCAGTCCAGTAATGCGCATTGTGTATGTTGAACATACCAACCCGTGTGAATGTGGACTCGTCAGTCCACAGAATATTGCGTCGTTCTTCCGTAATCCAATTACAAAACGCGAGGCGGGCCGCGTAGTCAGGTGGATGCAGTTCTTGGACTCTTGTAAAGTGGTACGGATGGAGCCCTTCCCGATTTAAAAGCCGCCACACGTAGGCGTGGCTCACTTCGAACACTCGAGCAGCATCTCTGGTGCTCGCAAGAGGATGATGTCGGAAGAAGTCCAACACTTCCTCTTCGAGTTCGGCAGAATATGGAGGCCTGCCTGCGTCAGCCGGAGGTGGGTCAAAACGGCCGTGTTCTCTAAACCTGTACACGGCATCCAGAAGGGTATGATGACTCACTCGCACACCAAACCTCTGCTGGTATAAGTTCACTGCATGCGCAGTTACAGAGTTACACTCGCGGTAGCACAATACCATTTCATGGCGTTCTTGATTAGAATACCGTGGTCTGGAAGGCATTTTTATTAAAGGCGCGCGAAATTCCGGTTATTGACCGCTCGGGCGGGGGGCGAGGTGCGACTGGCGAACGCCGCGCCGCCGCGCCGCGCCGCGCGCGCCGGGCGGTTCGGTAGCGCGTGCGACGAGCGGGGTAACCTGCGCGGGGGGCTGCGCAGTGAGAACAAAGTGGCCCGCGCGCAGCGGCATCGTTTAGCGGCAACAACTTATGAATGAAGTCTACAGAGTGGGTTTATGCATTATGAAATCAATTCAAATTTATACGTACAATTTTTTGTATGAAAAAAAATATGTCATATTATCAATAATTTAACTTTACTATTGTAATCTATAAACACAATACTGTCTCCCATTGCAGCCGTGGCAGATATTTTGGTTACACCTTATATAGTGTCCATAGACTGGCTTTCTGATACCATTTGGGTAAGTGGGATACTACTGTGACCTTCATATGTTTTCATGACACATACATAAAACAAAATGTGTTTGGTGAATGTGACATTATTTAAAGGGCCAAATGGTTTGAAAATGCTACCGGTGGCGTCTATACTAACAATCAATTTAGCAGGTAGGTACTTGTTCCATAAAATAACATAGATCTATTAAAATTGTCGAATAAAATTAAATAAGCCTAGACTGTGATTCCAATACATCTGCACTAGCAATGACTAAGAATAATTGTTATAATGATAATTATTGGATTATTGAGGGTAGGTACATATTTTTTTTTAACGCAAGAATCGCATTACTTACGCTTTTGCCAGAGCCTAAACGATTAAACCGATTCAACATAACTAAGTATTTGCCTTTATTGTTTTATCAGGCACTTTTCCTTGGGATAATTAAAATAATAGCTACATCCTTTATTTAACATATGTTTGAAGATACAACTAAATTAGATAAATGAAGCAAATATGTAGCAATTATTGACGCAATACATTTCGGGAAACTCTGCATGCTTGGCTTTAAACTAGGAGGCGACCAGCCAACCAAACGTCAGGATGGCTGTACAAAAAAAATATGTTATTTCTAAATATATATAGTATTGTTGCGGGTTGTGTGTGTGGACGAGAAAATGATGTAGGCTGATTTTAGGTTTCAATTGATGTATTGAGATAGCGAAGTTTTACAAATTTTTCTTCTTTTTGTTTTACGGAATTATACAGTACTAACGGCGGTCAGATGTCTAAGTCGAATGAGACCCGCCACGCGCACAAAACTTAGGAAGATATAAGAAATATGTCGTGATATTATTTCACTGCGATTGGCCCACGATGACGTGATACTTTTCTATGATTGGCGGACATCCAATGCGCGGGATGCTAAGCTCCACAGCGCCATCTAGGTTAAGATGTAGTTATCAATCGCCTTAACATACTCCCGGCCTTGGAAGCGATGGCTTTCAACTTAATCTCCATTGATTGGCAGAGGGCATATCTTGGAGAATGCACGACGAATTGTACCACTCGCGGTTTTGATATCAGCCACTCTTGAAATGTTATCCTTGCCAGGAAAAGTTTTTATGATTCGTCCCAGAGTCCATTTCAGTGGGGGCTGGTTGTCATCTTTGATCAAAACAAGGGTGTTTACTATAAGATCGGCGGAGTGCTCCTTCCATTTTAATCGTGTTTGCAGTTCAGAGACGTACTCCTTTGCCCATCTTGTCCAGAAATTCTGGCGTATCTGTTCCACACGTTGATACCGACTCACGAGGTGTGTCAAAGTCTCACTCAGGTCTTCACTTACTGGAGCTGTCAGAGAACGGCCGATCAGAAAATGCGCTGGGCTGAGCGGCTGCATGTCCTCAGGATTCGTTGACATAGGACTGAGAGGACGAGAATTCAATACAGCCTCAATTTGCGTTAAAACTGTATAGAATTCCTCGTACGTTAAGTGTGCGTTACCTACGACGCGCCGCAAATGGTACTTGCAGCTTTTAATTCCCGCCTCCCAAAATCCTCCAAAATGGCTAGCGTATACTGGCATAAACCTAAATTCTATGTTTTGAGAGACTGCGTACTCTTTAATATGCTGGGAACAATTAAGTAAAAAATTCGAAAACTGATTCATCAACCCTACGAAGTTTTTCCCATTGTCCGAGAAAATAGCAGCAGGTTTACCCCGACGCGAAATAAAGCGTTTTAGTGCTAGCAGGTAAGCATCGGTTGATAAATCACCAACTAGTTCAAGATGAACCGCACGAGTGACAAAACATATGAATAAGCATATATATGATTTTATTAATTTTGCGCCCCGCCCTTTACGGTTCAGTATGAGAACAGGTCCTGCGTAATCTACACCACACTTGGTGAAAGGAGCGCAAGGCTGCATCCGTTCTGATGGTAAGTTGCCCATGAGTGGCGTCAATGGCTTTGCTCGCATGCGAGCGCAATTCATACAATTATGAACAACAGTTCGAGATAAATTTCTACCACCTACGGGCCACCAAGTCTCCCGAAGCGAATATAAAAGCAATTGCGGTGCCGCGTGCATCAATTGTTTATGTTGATGTCTAAAAATTAATAAATTAAAATGATGAGTCGGCGAGAGTAAAATTGGATGTTTTTTATCGTAACTAAAAAGAGGTGAATTTACAAGCCGACCACCAACTCTTATTAAATGGTTATTTTCATCCATAAATACGTTAAGTTTATTTAAGTAATGATTCTTACGTAACCTTTCATTTTTCAATAAGGTATTATATTCGTCAAAATATGATTCTTGTTGTGAATAGCGCGCGAGCATCAACATAGATTCATTCAGTTCATCGGCCGTCAGCGCGCCGGACCGCCGCGCCGCGTTGATTTATTGCGTATATTATGTACAAAGCGAATTACGTAAGCAGCGGCTCGCTGCATGCGAACGAACTGAGAAAATCTATGAAACGGAAACAATGAGTTATTGTCAACAGCATGATGCGTTAACAAAAGTTTTACAGTGTTGGATTTTATTTCAGGCAAAATATTTGGGTTTGAACGTGCGACTGGGTAGGTGCAGTCGTAGTCATAATCGTGAAGGAAAGCCGGACCGTTCCACCACAGATATGAGTCACTTAGTGCGTCTAAGTGCAGCCCGCGCGACACTAGATCGGCCGGGTTATCCCTACCTTTGACATGCCGCCAGAGAAGGTTCTTTGTTAATTCATGTATTTCAGAAACCCTGTTCTGTACATAAGTTTTTAACTGATTAGGGGACATATGTAACCAACCTAATACTATTGTTGAATCAGTCCAAAATATCACTTTATCAAAGTGACTCTTGCACGATTTATTTATTTTGAAATAAAGTCTCGAGCCAGTCAACGCTCCCAACAACTCTAATCTTGGAATAGAGGTGGGAGCTAGCGGCGCGACTTTTCCTTTGGAACATAACAAACGGACCTTCACAGCTGACTCATTGTCTATACTACGTACATAAGCGCACGCGCCGTATGCCACCTGCGAACTATCCGTAAAAATATGTAATTCTTTGTAAATACAATTCTCACAAAGAACGTAACGAGGGATATTTATATTACTAAGATTACTTAGGTTATTTATAAACTTAAACCATGTTTGAGCTATGTCATTGGGCACTTTATCGTCCCAGTCTAATCGTAGAAGCCACAACTTTTGTAATAAGATTTTAGCTAAAATAATCGTAGGACTTAATAAACCCAGTGGGTCAAAAATCTGTGACGTTACAGACAAAATAATGCGTCTGGTTGGATGTTGATCATTTATTTCAAAACGGGTATGAAAATTTAGTTGATCAGATTTATTATGCCAACCAAGTCCGAGCGTTTTGTTTTGTGCTTGTTCACCTAAGGTAAGCTCCTTTGTGTGATCTTTCAAATTTGAACTTTCATGATCGAAATTGAACACCCATTTGCGGAGAGGAAAACAACCCAACTTTAATGTTTTTGTAGTTCCTGCGCAAATATATAATAATTTATCTATGTTATCCTCAGAATAAATTAGGTCATCAACGTAAAAATTATTTTTGATTACATCTGCTACTTCAGGGATGTTACATTCTTAAGAATGGAGCAGATGTCATACCATAGCTGACGGTGTTTAGTTGATAAATACCTAATTCATCTAGTGAACTATCGCGCCACAGAATTAGTTGTAAATCGCGTTGCGCAGTGTCAACTAATACCTGTCTATACATCTTTTCGACGTCAGCGCAGGCAACGTATTTATTTTCGCGAAATCTTAGTAAAATTGCGATTAGATCCCCTTGCAAAGGTTCCCCGGTTAATTGTAAATCATTGAGTGACATTCCACTAGACGTGACTGCGCTGGCGTCGAATACTACACACAACCGAGTAGTGGTACTGTGTTCACGAAACACACCGTGATGCGGAATAAAATAATGCGGGTTGCCATATGATGTTATGCGACTCATATGACCTAAATTGATATATTCGTGAATAAAATCCTTATATAATTGCCTATATGTAGGATTGCATTCTAAACGTCGTTCCAACGCTAGAAAACGCTTCTGTGCTTGGAGATATGACTCACCCAGGACGTCAGGTGACTGTTTGAACGGAATGCGAACGCAGAACCTTCCATCAACATTTCGCTTTGTTGACTTTAAGAAGTGTTCTTCGCATTGCTGTTCATCTACACTGCGCGTAGCACCTAACTGATGGCTGGGTAGCTCCTCTAGCTCCCAGAACATACGTACTTGCCTATCTATATTTTCTGTGCCTATAGTAGTGAAATTACAAGATACGTTACGTGGGAGTTGTCTATTGTTCTGATAGATCGGTCCGGACACGATCCAGCCGAGTTTAGTATTTTGAAGATAAGGTCCATTAGAAAGACGCATCTTACCTTCGGATAAAATGTCATAAAATAAGTCGCTACCTATCAACATATGAATAGGTTGGCTTTCGTAAAACTCGGGATCCGCTAATTGAATGTCCGAAGGGAAAATAAATTTATTTTTATTAATAGTAAAAGCTGGTAAATTTGATGTTATTTTCGGCAACACTAAACAGGAAATGTGCCTGGAAAATGTTCCACAAATTGACTTGAAACTAACATCACATAAACGAGTAGTTTTTGTGACTATATTACCAACTCCGTTTATTTGTATAGTGGACTGCAAACAATTAAGTTGAAGTTTTTTAGCTAACGATTGAGTTATAAAACTGCGCTCGCTGCCACTGTCTAATATGGCACGGAATTTATTGTACCTACCATTCTTATCAGCTATCTCAACTATTGCAGTAGACAACAACACGGGCCGCTCACATGATTGTGTGCAAATTGTATGCGTACTCTGCGTGTTTAAATGTGTGTTGTTGTTTACCTGATGGTGAAGCGAGCGCGACTGGCCAGCCTTAGACGGCTTATTTGTCAGCACGAGTGACACCGTGTGCACATTTTCGTCGTTCTCATTACGATGTATTAGCGAATTATGTTTTTTATTGCATTTTCTACAGGGGCCGAATCGACAGTCAACAAGCGCATGACCAGACTGTAAACAATTTTCACATAAGTTATTTTCTTGTATTAATTTAATTTTATCATGTAAATTTAAACTTAAAAATTGTGTACAAGAATATAACGGGTGGCTCGCGTTGCACTTAACACACAGTGTTGTACGTGCATTCTTTTGTGATGGTTTAAACTTGTTACCTACGACATTACAGTGTACTTTTGAGTTATTTTGTGAGTTCGACACCGTATTACGCTTATGATCAGTTCATTGAGGGAAACTCGATTTTGAATGAGTTACTGATACCTTTTCTAAAACATCGGCTTTGTTTCTTAAAAACATCATTAAATTATCCAACTTGATTTTTAATGAAGAATCGCCGGACGACAATAATACATTTTTATGGTGCTCCCACTCGCGTTCTGTAACTAAGTCTAACTTGGAAACCACTAAATAAATAATTAAAGTGTCCCAATGCTCTGTGGGCTCACCAATTAGCTTTAATGCTCTCACATTTTTAATACGGTGTCAATAAGTTTGCGAATTAACGCCGGCAATTCCTTATTCACGGCTGGAATATTAAATAATGATTTAACGTGGTTATGTACTAGAAGTCCGTTGTTATTGTACCGATTTGTTAATAATTCCCATGCGATAGCGTAATTATTTTCGGAAAATTCAACTGACTCAATCACTAGTTCCGCACTGCCCTGTAACGATGATTTCAGATAGTGAAATTTTTGTATATCTGAAATTTCAGTAGACTTATGCACTAATGCCAAATACGTGTCGCGAAAATCTAGCCATTGTTCATATTTGCCGCTAAAGGTTGGAAGCGAAATAGTTGGTAATTTGACCGATTTATTCATACGAAAAGATTCTTCGCGAGGCTCGTCATCACTAATCATACACTCAGCTTTCGCTAAAACGCTGTAATAATCGTTTTCAAACGATTCACGAACCACTAGCTGCTGCTCCTCAGTCTCTGGGATTAACGACTCAATTTTATTTTGTACTTCGTTAAAATCGTTATACAAGTTTTTAGCACCCTGTAAACGTAACTTCAATTCTGCGCGTTTTAAATGAGTTATCTTTAACGAATCAAAACCATTTAGATAGTTTTTGAGTATAGTTAACCTAGCCTTAATGGAACCTCTGCGTTTGTTGAGGTCTTTGAGGGTGTTACTATCCTCAGCCAGTTCGTACTTAGACATCTTGGAGGAAATGAAAGGCAAGAGTACTTACAGCCACAACCACCAATGCAAACGCACCAGAAACAACGACACCCTCGTCCAAGCTGCGACGCCGCCGCTGTGCTACGGCTGCGATTTGCGTAATCTGCTTGCTCGGTATCTTCGGCTGCAGGCACCCTTGTAGATTGGATTGGCAGTGTACTGGTCGTCACCGGCTCCGGTCTTTTCCTCTCGAAGCGTCACATGCGCCGATCCTCGTCTTGAATCCGACTCGGAGGTCCAAAATTATGTTGCGGGTTGTGTGTGTGGACGAGAAAATGATGTAGGCTGATTTTAGGTTTCAATTGATGTATTGAGATAGCGAAGTTTTACAAATTTTTCTTCTTTTTGTTTTACGGAATTATACAGTACTAACGGCGGTCAGATGTCTAAGTCGAATGAGACTGCGATTGGCCCGCGATGATGTGATACTTTTCTATGATTGGCGGACATCCAATGCGCGGGATGCTAAGCTCCACAGCGCCATCTAGGTTAAGATGTAGTTATCAATCGCCTTAACAAGTATGTAGCAATTATTTATTAAATGTAGCAAATATAAGCAATTATGTAGCAATTTTCTAATCAACTGTCATAGACCAAAGCCACAGGCAACCAGCCATTCTGACACACATGATTCCCCGATGACTGAGCCTCACCGCTCGATGTCATTTCATTGTGTGCCACTGTTGATCCTGGCTTACAGGAGTTGCAGTGGTGGGTACGAGGGAGTGACTAGGCCCGTTTAAAAAAAATCTACCATTTCTACCCACATTATAATATTAATGCTTCTTTATGTTCATTAATGGTATATAAATTCCTAAGGAGAATTTAGATACAATGGATCCGCAGGAATTGTTGACAGACCTAGTGAATACAGATTCCTTCAATCTGAATTCGTCTTTTCAACTAAAGAGGCTGGAAATGCATATTTAAATCACACTTTTACCAATATTTAAACTCGAAACTTATAATAAAACCCATTGAAACTATTGCAACCGGAAGACACTTAATCAAGGTAGGACACGACCGGTCAGTGTGGAGATCCTTGGGGGAGGCATTACTTCAGCAGATTAGTCCGGCTGCCATGATGATGATATGATAATGAATAAAAACCAAATATCTCGACATGAAGCGTTTATTATACAAATACAGATTAAGAAATACAGTACAAAATATACACTGAGACGCTCAGAGCAATTAGAAGAGTTCACTCTCTCACACATTCACAAACTATCATTAGATAACAAATTTCATACATGATTACCAAACAACAATGAGAATTAAATTCTAGCAAAGTTACGTGAATATTTACTGGGGAAAAAGTTGCCTACGATAAATCTCACGAAGGCTCCACTATTCAACCACTCACCACTATTCATCTAAAATAGTGATACCGTAAAGTATTGTACATTTGCATAACTCATGTCTTTCCCCGCGACTTTAGACGGCAACGACAGGCTAATCCCCTAATCGATGTAGATAACTTACTTAGAATTTTTCGTATATACAATGTAGAGTTGCCATTACTGTTGAGAACTGATACGAGACTCATTAGTAGCAAGGAAATAAAAACTGAAAAGTAGCAACGGTTTATTATACAAAAAAATGAATGGAAAACACAAACAACAAAAACAATTCACTCCTATCATGATAAATCAGTCGAAAACTAGTTCAATTACTGTTGAGAAGAACCACCAGGAAGAGGTTCCTGTTTCTTCGCCCACTCATATTTGACGTAGATTACTTTACATTGAAATATACACGATACACGGGAGAAGTGACAGTACGGGAGACAATACGGGACGTGTTACTTAAATACGGTGACAGTCCCGTATATACGGGACGTATGACTACCCTATACAGGCTGGCCGAGGAGTTGACGTTCAAACGAAAAATTTCTATACTTTATGATGAGGAGTATCCGAATCACCCCCATGTATGTTCTACGATTTTATTATATATTGTAGAGGAATTATTTTAACAATAACATGTATATAGTGCTCCTGGCCAAATTATAACTACGGCGACTATACTCAACGGAGACCAGCCAGGCACGCATCTCATGATTTGATAGGGTAGTTTTCAGACTGGACCGGGATGAGTACGGCCGATATTATTACAGCAACACCCCAATGACACTGTCCTACCCAGGATTTGAACCTAGGACCTCATTATCTGCTGTAGAGATGTAAAATGACTGAATATGACTAGTCACAATTGTCATAAACCTTAAATGACCGGTCATTTACTGTAAAATTCAGTCAATTTGACTCAAATATTATTGTCTATTCTCGACTACCACCCAATTATTTATTTATTTATTTAGGTGCCGAATTTATAGTGTGCGTCACGATTGCTCCGCCACGTTATCCAAACAGAGAAAGAAATCGCTATATTTTTTGTCAAAATTAGTCAAAATCGAAAGGAATAAACCAAAACTTTGTCAAAGCAGAAATAAAGAAGTTACAGGGGTTTTAAGTTGGCCGCGCGAACGTAACGTGCACGATTGCGCGGCCATGGAGATCTCAGTAACTACTTGGGATAGAGATCTAAATCTTTTTGTTAATTGAACATTTCATTTGTCAACAATTGTCAAAAAAAGAATTATAAGACTAAGATCAATATTTCACGAAATATTCACCTTGGAAGTTATGGCCGCGCAATCGTGCACTTGATGTTTCTTTAATCTCGATTATTTCTTAAAAACTTAAGATATCATGCAGTAAAACTGTTACTAGAATAAAGGTTTTAATATGTCAAAAGTACCGAAAGCATTTCATGCCACCAAAGTTTATTTGAACTGACGAAATCAAGGCAAAACAAAAGTTTCGTGGCCGCGCAATCGTAACGTTACTTTGAACGCTGATATCTCATTATCTATAATTGTTAAGATTTCGGTGTTAACATCCATTTATTCGTAATATTAACCTAATCAGATTAACATAGCGTTTTACCCTCAGGACAATTTTCTACGCGTGTAATCTCAAAAATAATGATATCTCTTATAATGTTCGAGTAGAGTGACCATAATTTCTGTTAAATATGGGGATATCTTTTGCTCTACTAGACGAAAATGTACCTGTTAGGAATAATTGTTGGAGAATTGGCTAAAATAAAAGAGTTTAATACACTTTCCTTTTTCCGTTTTTCAAACGACTTTTATGTTTTGTTATGTATTGACGAGTTATAATTTTATCAATGAAACAGTAATGGTAATGGCAACAGTATTTCTTGAGCTGGAGTTTCGACCATTTACGTAAAATCGATTAAGTATAATTATTACGAATTCTTTGTGTGGTGACGGCGTAGAATATCATCACCCCATCTCATCCTGTGGGGGGCCTAGAAATCGTCCTGAAGAAAAACGCGGTTTTTACCCGCCTTAAATTTTATAAATTATCACAGCTCCTCTCCCGTAGACCTCTGTGCAAAATTTGAAGTAAGTCCATGCAGTACTTTTTGAGTTTAGCCCGGACAAACAGATAAACAGACGAAAATTCTAAAAACTATTTTTTTGGCTTCGATATCGATTGTAGATCACGCCCAAAGTATCCTTTTTAAATAACATTCAATGTACAGTTTTGACATTCCTACGATTTTATTATATGTATAGATATAGATAAATTACTGGAGTACAAGCAGCAATGTCGCGTCATGTCATCATGTGGTGAAAACAGAACTAAGTTCCATTTTTGGCCTTGTTTTGTATGGCATGATTTGAACATGTGTATAGAAGAAAAGAATGTTGTATTGAACTGTCTTATCTTAGCTAATTCTCCAACAATTATTCCTAACAGGTACATTTTCGTCTAGTAGAGCAAAAGATATCCCCATATTTAACAGAAATTATGGTCACTCTACTCGAACATTATAAGAGATATCATCATTTTTGAGATTACACGCGTAGAAAATTGTCCTGAGGGTAAAACGCTATGTCAATCTGATTAGGTTAATATTACGAATAAATGGATGTTAACAAATTTTAATAATGTAATGTTAATAAATTATAGATAATGAGATATCAGCGTTCAAAGTAACGTTACGATTGCGCGGCCACGAAACTTTTGTTTTGCCTTGATTTCGTCAGTTTAAATAAACTTTGGTGGCATGAAATGCTTTCGGTACTTTTGACATATTAAAACCTTTATTCTAGTAACAGTTTTACTGCATGATATCTTAAGTTTTTAAGAAATAATCGAGATTAAAGAAACATCAAGTGCACGATTGCGCGGCCATAACTTCCAAGGTGAATATTTCGTGAAATATTGATCTTAGTCTTATAATTCTTTTTTTGACAATTGTTGACAAATGAAATGTTCAATTAACAAAAAGATTTAGATCTCTATCCCAAGTAGTTACTGAGATCTCCATGGCCGCGCAATCGTGCACGTTACGTTCGCGCGGCCAACTTAAAATCCCAGTAACTTCTTTATTTCTGCTTTGACAAAGTTTTGGTTTGTTCCTTTCGATTTTGACTAATTTTGACAAAAAATATAGCGATTTCTTTTTCTGTTTGGATAACGTGGCGGAGCAATCGTGACGCACACGAATTTATATGCAAGTTTAAATAAAACAACGTTTTATTTTGTTTAATATCATGAGAGGATAAGACGACACCAAAGTCGATGCGCGAGGCGATGCGACGTTGCCATTTTGTCTTAAAGTCACGCATGATTAGAAATGTACAATGATTAACACTATATAATAATACTATAAGTCATAAAAACTTTTCTGTTTCAATTTAGAAGTTGTAGACTTTTATCAACGACAAAAACTTAAAAGGTACTAAAATATTACTGAAATCAAATTGACTGAAAATGACCATTTTTGACAATTAATGACCAATTTGACCGTGCTACCATGCTACCGCTACACATCAAATAGTTAAATAACGTATTATTTTTTTTAAAATAAACAAGCAGTGCCCGCGGACTTCGTACCGCGCGTTATGAATATTTTTGTCCCGCGTAATACATCGGGTTAAAAGTTAGGTATAAATAAAAATTATGATGATGCCTATGACACTCCACAATAACGTAGCTTTCTTTTGGTGAAATAATTTGGAAAATCGGTTCAGTTGATCCAGAGATTACCCATTACAACGTCACAAACTCACAAACGTTACCTCTTTATAATATTAGTAGAGAAGTATAGATAACGTGCAGTAATGCAGGTATTAATAGTGTCCCAATTAGGACTTTAAAAAGCAGTAGTTATGTTTCTTGTTTGAACTTTATTACAAGCTAATAGAGTTCAAAATATGAAGGCAAGTATATCCCCACTACCCGGTAAAAACACATTTAAACAAAAGATTGTATTTTGATTTATTACTTATCCAATAACATGAATATGATATTGCCAGTAGTGCCGTAATGAGAAGTATCTTTTTTAACCACAGAGAAACAAATTATATGAGGTACTATATTATAATTATTTATTGTAATCTAACTACATACATACACAGTCTTATAACAAAATTGAGACAATGATGAGGGTGAAATAAAATTTGTCTTATTTTTACGAAAGTAAAATGGAACTAACGACAACCGTTTTCCTGTCTCGTTACTTTTGTAAATACTATGTGTTACTACATTATACAAACATTAACAGTAAGACCTCTTACGCACTATGCGGTTAGCCGGAATGTGGTCAGCCGTCCGGCTAACCGCAGGACGCGGTTGCGCTTGCGGTTAGCCGGCTGGGGGATAGCCGCAATCCTTACCGGAATTTGCGGTTAGAAACCGTCGTGGTTTGCGGTTGGGTGGATTAATTTCCAAGATGGACGTCGAAGAAGTAGCAGCTATGTATTATATTTACTACTACTACTACTATTTACTACTTCGTTTCCGTATCGAAATCCATAGTTATGCACTAGCGTCGATAAACAAGTTCACCGTTAAGGGCGGGCAACCGCAAACTAGCACTATCCGCGTAATGTGTAGGGCAATCGTCCTGCTGGCCGTCAGTCGGGGGCAAGCGCTCAGAGAGACCGGAGAGGTAGATCGGCTGCCGCATCACAGTGCGATTAAAAACTACGTTCTTGTACAAAAATCTGAGCACGGTCAGCCGCACGGCCGTTCGCATTGCGGCTAGCCGCATAGTGCGTAGGAGGCCTAAGAGCCAGCTCAAACCACATACATTTAACAGTTTATGCATCATCACTTCATCAGTTTTATCACTTCTATGATCATCAGTCCTCTTTCATCACAATCACCACTAAATAATAAACCTATTAGTATTCTTATTCAATATGAATACTATTTAACACAGTCATATAACCGAGACATTATTTGACATGTTATTTAAATAACGTAAAACCTGATAAAATATTTTGGCGCAAAATCAATTTCGCAAACAAGTTTAGCTACCTACTCCTTATCCTTAACATAGCATATTTGAAATATTATTAAAACCGATGTCAAGAGATTTTGACGTGAGCCTAATACATTATTAATGCTTGTTAGAGTTAATAAAATACGATACCAGTATTACTTATCAGGGCCATATTCTTATAACTATACTATACAGTCAATTTTCAGATTTTAGGTTATTTAATTTACACGTAGTTTAACAACTAATTTATTTCTCACTTTCATACATCACTTTTTACACTTCAACGTCGTCAATCAATCACACCACCAATCATTTTTGTAACCGATTCCTCGACACATACAAGTTAGACATTACACAAGTAGGAGGGACACAAGATATCTCCTTTTTTTCAAAATAAATTTGGCACAGATGGGCCTTTTAATTTCGTATTCATAGAAAAAATGCGCCGTACACGTGATAAAAGTAAAACTTCTTAAAATTACAGAACGTATGCATACAAATGTTCATATGTCGCACCTGAGGAGTTCATCTACATCGCACGCATGAGAGATGCATTCTATGACTTTAATGGAATATAAATAGGTTGCCTGGAAGAGATCGCTTTTAGTGATAAGGCCGCCTATTGCAAAACATTGTTCTATGCTGTGCTGTACAGTGTGCTTCTTTTGAAACGAAATGTACCTAAACGTGAAACTTGATCAAAATAACACCGTCTATTGGCGGCCACTAATTGATTTTCGAATCTTCATATTTCGTCTTCAAAAAGCGCACGATCTAATTGTAGAATTTAACAGGTTAGAAACCCTCAAATGTGGAATTTAGTTATGGCACGAAGGTAGTTCTCATTTATAAATACAGGAAGAAATCATTCCCTCATACTTGTGTGGTTACGAAGAGAAGAGTTATATTAAGTCGTGGATTAGATCTGGCGGGTTGGGTCAGCATATTTGGACGCTATACGTGTGCAGGTAGAGCTGCAGCGCGTTGCGGTGCGGCTCGTCCAGCGCGGCGATGCGGCCGGGCAGCAGGCCGGGCTGGCTGCGGCTCAGCGCGCCCAGCTGCTCGGCCAGGTAGCGGACGGGCTCCGTGATACCTGCCCAACAGATAGTATTCATGCTAAAACAAGTAAATCATAAAAGGAATCATCAGTGGGACTCGCGTTAGGCTACGAACGATACACAATGCTGGCAGACCAATTTAAGAGTTCATTTGCTAACACTCTTAAGGTAGAGGTAGGTGTCATCCAACGGCATTCTAAAAACATGGGACGACTGACAAGTTCAGAATTGCCAGTAGAAAAACTAAACATTTTCAAACTATCAAATTTAAATTTTTTATCGGTCAAATATGTGCAGGTGTGTAAGGCAGTGGGCGCGAGTACGTACTGGCGAGCGGGTCGCTGGCGGCGCCCTTGGCGCACGTGAGCTGCGCGTACTGCGCCTGGTAGCCGGGCGCGTCATCCACCTCGATGAAGTGGTCGTCGGGTAGCGAGCTGTCGTCCGGTGGCAGCTCGAACAGAGATATTAACGCCTGGAAACAAAATAAAACTCTTTACGACTGAAAAAAATGAGCCCAATCTAATTCTGTTCAAATTTATATTAATCATCATCATTTTGTCCCACTAATATGCTTGTGGGTTTTGTTTCCGCACTGAGTCACGATGTGGACCATTGTACGTGAGCCATAGCAGCCTTCATTCCATCCAGCCCACCTCCATCCAGAAGCATATTATGTCTCCCAAGACCTCCGTCCTCCTCTCTCAGGACCTCCGTAAGAGTTCTTGGTAATCCCAGGGTTAGTTACCTTTCAGATATTTTTTTATTTATTTAGGTAAAACCAGTCTTACATAAATATTGTTACAAATAGAAATGCAAAAATTTTTGTGATGCCTGTGCACTCACGGATCACATGTGCGACCGTTTCCTCAGCGTCCATGGACGATCTGCACGGAGTGCTGTCAGTTATGCCGATAGTGTGGAAGTGTTTATTGAGTGAGCAGTGTCCAGTGATGGTCCCCACCATAATGCGCAGGCTTTTCAAATTAATATTCAATCAATAATGTCTTCAATATCCGTCATAATAATATCACCTTAATATAGACAGAACCATTGCCAATATGTATTACAAATATTAGACTTAAACTAGATAATTAAACTTAAACATAATCTCTTGACAATAACTTGATTCGAGCTAGCTAAATATCATTGCTGTTATAAAATAAATTTTATTAATGTTTTAATACTATCAATACATGTGTACCTAATATCTATGTTACTAGAAATAATAATGTATACAACTATAATACTACAAACATGTTCTGACTATTTACAAGCGCTTTTTTGAAGTCTACGTGAATAAAAACCTTTTTTATTTTATTTATTTTTAATAGTAGCCTCCATTGCAGCCGTGAGAAATATTACAGTGCACAAATTTCTACGCCCGCACAGGGACTTCTGTCTGACTTTGACTTTGAAAAAGGCCATGTGAAACACCGCTTACTTCCAGATTCTGGGCTAAAGTTAAGAATTTTCTTAACAGAAAATCCTAACATAGTAGTTTTTGGCTCGACCGCGGATTTGAGTACAGGACCTCATTACCACACTTGAATACGGTACCGCGACATATATATTATTAAATGTATGTGCTCATAATATGCAGTTATTAACTTGTTACTTAAGCGGATTGAGGGGCAGTCAGCTGCTCTATACACACAAATCCGTTTCTAGCGCCTCTCGAATGGGTCCCCCGAGCCGAAACAGTTTAACTCTTATAAAGTAAAATTAGAAATTTCATAAAATTTATAGACACATCAAACAATCCTATGACAATTCCGAAAAACTCTCGTTAAAAGAATCGCGAAAGCGTCAGAGGTTTATCATCAGAGGACCGTATGATTGTATGCCGAAAGTTGTAGTATAAACAAAGTTTCACCTGCAACACTTTGGGCCACAGCGGGGCAAGGTTCCCCTGCGTGAAGTGTCTGCTGTCGCACAGCAGCTTGACGCAGCCCACCGCCGCCGCCTTGCGCTCCAGCGCGCCCGACACCTTCTGTAGCTCTGTCACGAGTACGCGCTCCACGTACATGCCGAACATTCTGCAACAAGGTAAAAATATACATACTGGTACGATTTGCGCTTACCAACAGTCAACCGGCGCCATCTAGTAGCACGAGAGTAATAAGAGAGTTATAACGTCACCTACCACTCACCAACTCTCAATGCCATCAAGACAGGATTAACAGTGGCACACAATGAAATGATACTGAGCGGTATGAGCTTCAAGAGAAAAGCAGGCGATAGAATGATATAACGAGGCTGGAGCCTCATAAAACGGGAGAATTTCAACTAGAGAAGCCAGCTGCAATAGTACCGAGGATCAATTTTAGTGTCCTAAGTGAGCAAACAACTCCGGAAAGTCAGCGATCTGTGGCGCAGTCGTTTTGCCGAACTGGCAGGAGTCGGCGATAGCAGAGGGCAATCCAGAGCCCTCCCAGAGTATGTGTCCCGACCATCTGAGACATGGCGCAAAAGGTGACACCGGAGCAGCATACCCGCGTTTCTGGGGCTCCTCCCATCAGGCGCCAAGAAAAGTCCACGGCAGGTTAGGTTTAGTCGATGCGAGTCCGTCATACTCACCCGCAGACACTTTTCGCGGGTGGCATACGTAGGCATTCCCACTGCCACATAAAAAAAGGTTCCTCACACTTACCCAGCCTGCACAGAATCAATGAGATCAATGAGGTTATCCGCCCCGAAGTGCGCAGCGTAGAACCCGAGGAAGGCGATGAGTCCGCGCACGTACTTCGTGGTCTTGGACGACGACAGCCGTTGGAACAGCAGAGACATTATCTGCTTCGTGTACTGGGACATTACTTCGCTGTAATCAAGAAAAAAAGACGTCATCCTTATTCTTGTGCTTCTAATTCTGCAATTTTAATTCAATTCTCAATTATAACTTCGATTTATTCGCTTATTTTAGGAGAGGTAGCTTTGAATAGTCAGGATTGATAGTGCTAAGGTTCGCCCAAGTATGAATGTAATGGACAAATTATGTAAGTACCCTCTTTTAATGATTTTCCGCTTTGTTAATTTTACAAACCCTAACAATTGTATATTGTTAGGGTTTGTTGTAGGGTTACTTTGTCAAACACCAACAACCCCGCAGAACTAGATAGCCAACACCAAAAGCAACAACTTTTGTTCTACATCTTTTGATAATTTAATACATTTTATTTTCGTACAAAAATAAGTATTAATTTAATTTCCCGCTTGGATGGTTAAAACTCTATGCGCATCGGCAGAATCATCAGTATAGAAAAATGCTTAACTTAAATACCTAGACGTATTTATACTGATTAAATAAACGATGAAGTAAATCGTAGATTTAATTTCAAAATTGTATATAAGCTAATGTTTTGATTATTTACACCCCCTTAATATAATAATGTGACTTTATAAAATATTTTGTTTTCTTATTATTCAAATATAGACTTAACATCAGTTAGATGTCCATTAGACAAGACATATTATGTAAATGTGGATGAAACTTAAGGAGCTTAATTTGTTTATTAGAATGCACAACATTGTAGAACCCCTCTAAGGTGGGATTCTACACCTATGTAATTCCCTCTAAGGAGGGATTCTACAGTTTCCTAAGTTCGCGATGCATTAACTTTCTAACTATTATATAAAGCACAATCAGAACTCACCCTCCGAATTTGTAGAGCATAGTTTGTATCAAATAGAATCCTTCATGGTCGTTGGTTTTGGACGCTATCAGTTTCTGGAAAACACCCAGCATTGCGTTCTGAAATTTGAAAAGGGGGAAAACTAAATTAACCAGCCACAAATGGTATATGGTACTGCACAGTCTGAATACACTCCACTTAAAAGGATTTTTATGTGTAATGTTATTGTTTAGTTTATGTAAACCAACAAACGCTATGATCCTGCGGGTCGGAGATTTACGGATCGGAATATTATTGAATTTATTAAAGGTAGAAAAAATTATAAGAAAAAGGCATCAATAAAATACAGAAAGAAAAAAAATATCTAAAATCAGCTGATAGATGACGGGACGCGACACGCTGCGCATGTTCACGCGCATGCGCGGACTGCGCGTGGCGGCGGGCGACCCCACCGCCAGCGCACTCGGGTTCTTCAAGCATATCGACAAGCAGGTTTATTGATTATGTTAAAGTTTTTGTATATAAGCGTTTCGCGGGCGCCACCACGCACGGCAGCAGCGCCGCGTACACGTCGTCCCCGCCGCGTCCGCTATGCTACAACGCTGGTACAATACAAGGGTAGGCAAGCACTACTGACGAGTCGGCCCGAGGCCAGCACGAGCGCGGAGCGCGCGGCCACGAAGGCGCACAGCAGGCGCACGAGCGGGCGCACGTTGGCGGCGCGCTCCCACAGCGCGGGCGCCACCACGCACGGCAGCAGCGCCGCGTACACGTCGTCCCCGCCGCGTCCGCTATGCTACAACGCTGGTACAATACAAGGGTAGGCAAGCACTACTGACGAGTCGGCCCGAGGCCAGCACGAGCGCGGAGCGCGCGGCCACGAAGGCGCACAGCAGGCGCACGAGCGGGCGCACGTTGGCGGCGCGCTCCCACAGCGCGGGCGCCACCACGCACGGCAGCAGCGCCGCGTACACGTCGTCCCCGCCGCGTCCGCTATGCTACAACGCTGGTACAATACAAGGGTAGGCAAGCACTACTGACGAGTCGGCCCGAGGCCAGCACGAGCGCGGAGCGCGCGGCCACGAAGGCGCACAGCAGGCGCACGAGCGGGCGCACGTTGGCGGCGCGCTCCCACAGCGCGGGCGCCACCACGCACGGCAGCAGCGCCGCGTACACGTCGTCCCCGCCGCGTCCGCTATGCTACAACGCTGGTACAATACAAGGGTAGGCAAGCACTACTGACGAGTCGGCCCGAGGCCAGCACGAGCGCGGAGCGCGCGGCCACGAAGGCGCACAGCAGGCGCACGAGCGGGCGCACGTTGGCGGCGCGCTCCCACAGCGCGGGCGCCACCACGCACGGCAGCAGCGCCGCGTACACGTCGTCCCCGCCCGCGTCCGCGCCTCCAGCGCCGCGCAGCTCCAGGAACAGCGACAGCATTTGGAACACGTACGGCATGAACTCTGAAACATTGTTACGATAATATTACTACCGATGGGATACTTAAACTTTTAACAGACTTCAAAAGAAGGTATTTTTCTTTTCATTATTTTTAATGTTTGTAACGCAATTTTTCCGTTATTTGTGTACCATTTTTAAACATTAGAAATCTAGAAGATACGATAAAATACGGTGTTGATGGCTTCATAAGATATAATAGGTACATATAACAACCAATTTTAACATAATTTATATACCTCGTGTGTTCATAAGTGTTGAGACAAACTTTTTAATTAAAAAATGAAATGAAATATTTCTTTTTCCAATTTTGATTTTTGAATGTTCACTTTTAATTTCTTAGATTTTCATATTCATTAGTTTCTATTTTCTTGAGATGGAGGTAACCAGGTTTTTCTATTAAAGGTGTGAAAAAAACCAATGGAGATTTTCCGTGAGGTGTTGTTAACTTTTGGTGTGAGCCGCAACTTCGTGTATAACACTATCAAACGATACAAGGAGACAAGTCTTTGCAAGATCGCCAAAGGAGTGGTCGGCCACGCTCTGTGAGGACGCCTGCAAAATCATCCGAGAGCGACTTCACCGAAATCCATGCCGCACTCAAAAAAAAACTCTGTCTACAGACTAATATTTTGCGCGTTTCAGTCAAGAGAATACTGAAATATGATCTTTTTTAGTTTTTAAGGGTAAACAACGGATTTTCTCGATTTCCGGCAAAACTAAAAGACCTATCGAAAAAAGTCAAATGGCAAAGTTGTAGGTAATAAAAATATCTAAAACTTTTGTAATTACACTTTTTTCACATAACGTCAAAATTTATGTGAATAATTCAAAAAACCAAGTTTTTGGTTTTTTATTTTTATCTTTTACAATTTTTTTTCTTTTTAACGAAATTTGGTGAAAACTTACCTTTTTATGTCCCAAATACGCTGTAATTTAATTGATTAAAAATATTTATATTTTCACCTTATTTTGAATTAATATCGAAAAAACACCCTATTTTTCAATCGATCACACCCGTCAAAATATCAGCTTTTTTCAAAAAGTTGGTGTGTTTTCTGTTCGTTGAAATCTCTACTTTCCGATGGTGAAAAAAAATACATATGTTACTATAGTAAAACTTCCCAGAAAATGCAAAAAAATCTAAAAAACTCGAATTCGATTTGATTTTATTATTAAAAAAAATTTAGAGTTATTTATTAAAATTACTCGAAAAACGTTAGATTACATGTTACATTGATAAAAAAATTGCAAATAAAAATATACTACTACAATTAACAAACAAATAAGTTAATAAAATTAATATTTAATAAGACATCTACAATATTTGGAGAAAGTTGTCGAATCTTCTTTAAATTATATGCGTAGATGTCTATTTATAACTATTTATATACCTGAAAATAAATTATATACCTGAGTGACCTATGAAAAATAGTAGCCCATCAAAAGGTATTTCATGGAGAAGTGGGGTAGGGGCTAGGCGGGTCATAATACATACATACATACTAATAATAATCTCCTTAATTTTGCACAAAAAAAATTAATTAATCCCATGAAATAAAAATATATTTCAAAATACATAAAAAATATATTAAATATACATCGTAAATATATTTTTAATAACAAACTTTTGGCCGATTCTCATATATATTTTATACATTTCAAATATATTTCAGATATATTCAAAATATATGAAATATACATGAAAATCAGCCAAAATCGTTTTGGCAAACCTCCCACCCACAGAAGGAGCAGCAGAACAACATTGTTACAGGGCATATTATCAGCTTGAAACTTGGTTGGGTAACGAACTAACAGCAACAGATTGGGGCTGGAAGCAATTTCAACGTGGAATTATGCCCAAATTTACACAAAAAGAATTAATTCCGGAAATATTGCTCAAAACTATATGCTGCAGCTGTGAAACTGGATGTAACCGTTTAAAATGTGGTTGCCGAAAACATGGTTTAAAATGCACAAATTTATGTTCAAACTGTCATGGTTCTGAAAATTGCTCCAATATTGAAGAAGAAACCTACGAGGAAGTTGAGGATTCAGAAGAAATTGTGGATGAAGAACCAACGCAGTCTGGAAATAATGTTGGAGAGGAAGGTGATAGTCATGAAGATTTCGAAGATCTACTAGAATCGGAGATGTTTGACGAATCTAACGATGAAGAAATGCCAAAAAGACAAAAACTAATGGATAAGTGATTAGAATTGAAGATAAGGTAGGTATTTATGAATGATAAGATTAATGTGTTTAAAAATATTGTAATGAATAACGTAATCAGAATAAAGTATCTACATTTAATTGTACTATTAACCCTACGAGCGAATCTTGTATCAAAAATGATACAACATTTTTTTATGCGTCGGGCGAATCATGTACAACAGTTGTACATCTTTCCCGCGTTCTATTAATTCTCTCGTGGATCCTCGAGAACCAAATAAACAATAAATAAAAAAATACAATAGTTAACCTTATTATATAAGCTACAAGATTCATATAACTTTTAGTACAGTTCTACTTATAGTTGTGGCTCAAAAAAATGACGAACATTGACGAACGTCTTCGTAGGCTAAAACGCGTTCAGACTCATTTTTGTTTGTGTGCCAGGATATTTAAAAATGGATTAACGTCGCAAAAAGTAAGTGTTATTATATGATATATACACCAAATTACTGGGAATTAGATGTAGATTATGGATATAGTTTTTATTTTAGTAAATATTTAAGTTATCATCATGAAAAAAGGGCAAAACTTTTAAAAACAAACCGCCTGTAGCTAAAATGGCGGTGATTATTGCGTCGTAATTTATAAGAGTTTGTTTTTTAGATATCAATACTATAATAAGTTTGTACAGTATTTATTTACGATTATATATCTGTATATAATATTGTGTATTTTGTTGTGGAAGTAAAAATATAATGATTCTAAGTAGATACGGCGCGAAATATCGCCGCCGCCGCGGCGATCTACCGAGCGACCGGCGAGGTACCGTCAACAGGAAAGGTGACAGAAATTTTTCTATGAGATCGTGTTCTAAAAAAAAGTTTGCTTCTATAGCGTGATGTATGATTTGAATGGAATGAGTGTGGTAACCGAAAATTTAATTTATTCTTATCACCGACATGCACGACCCAGGTGCTGATGTTTCTTTCGTGTTATAAATCTGTAGGCCGGGGTTGATAGGACGGAGCATATTCTTCACGATTGGAATATCCTGAGAACGGCCCATACTGTAGTAGGGAGACAAATGAGTGTAAAATGTATAGAACAAATAATTTTATTGCAAATTGTTAATGTTATGTTGAGCAAATTAATTTAATTTATATTATAAATATTATAATGCGCAGTGTGAACTTTTTTATATGTTATATTTATAATTTAGTAGTGTACAAATGTTTTGTTTCTCCTCGAAGTGATTTTGAATCTTTTCAAAATGAAAAACATCCAACCCTTAAAAAATCTTATTTTTATTTTTCGATTTAGAAACGTCCACAGACTGACAGCGACCGCTCTCGGTCCGCTACCCACGAGTTTCGCTGAGCCCATCCAGTCTCCTCACGCCGGAACCTTACTTTGGGGGGTCTAGATTAATACATAGAATTATAAAAAAAATACACTATTTCTAATTAATATAATACAATCACATAATATCCTGGGGTATTTTTCTCACACGGCTATGTGATCCCAAATTAAGCAGAGCTTGTACTATGGAACTCAGATCACTGATAATATACTAAATATATATACTACTTTTCTTTTGTAAATACATACCTACTTATATAGATAACGAATCCCAGACAGAGGACAAATAGGTATGTTCATTTTTTTATTTTTTTTTTAATAATAATAATATCTAGGGACAATGTCACAGAGATCATCCTAGCCCCAAACTAAGCAAAGCTTGTACTATGGGTACCAGGCGACGATATACATACTTATATAGATAGATAAATACTTAAATACATAGAAAACATCCATGACTCAGAAACAAATATTCGTGCTCATCACACAAATATTTGCACTTACCGGGATTCGAACCCAGGATCACCAGCTTCGTAGGCAGGAGCACTACCAACTAGGCTACGGTGACCGTCATGTCGTCACGTTCATGCACACAAATATCTGTCATGGGTGGGAATCGAACCCACGAGCTCCGAAGTGAAATGCAAGCATTTGCGAACCACCCCACCAGGCCCGCCCAATTAAAATTAATTAAGTAATATTTTTTTTAGTTTTGTATTCTTATAAAGCGTGTTAATTAGTTTTTTTAAAATTTTATGATAAAAATAAGTCGAAGAATTTTTTTGCGAATTGTACCAAACTGCACGCCTGTAGACCTTACTCACTCTCTCGCATGTCGCTGTCTCGCTTCAAAATTAGTATTATCAAAATGGTCGACAGTACAGTTCGTTTTTGTTTGTTTTGAATTGATAAAATGTGTTTATAACGCTAATAAGTGATGAACCAAAAGTGAAATGTGTTTATATTCGTCTTAAGAATATGTGCTTTTAGTGGAAATAGTTATTTGTGTGGAAATATGTGATTATTGTGTAAAAATTAGTTCGACAAAGTGCCAAAATTTTTAAAAGATGTGAATTTGTCGCTAATAACTCGTATGTATAATTTCTGGGTAAGTAGCTAGGCTAAGTAATTACTTTAGTGAATAGGTCATTAAATAAGGATTATTTTTATATATAACATGCCTCGGTAAATACTATATAAAGGCAATAATTACGTGTTTTCAAAAGAAGGTGTCCAGACTCAAAGAAGTCCGTTGCGTGTTTGATTTTATAGCGTAGGTAAATTGTTTTTATCGTTTTGTTACAGTGTACAGACAAGAAATTGTGTGCTTAAACTGATGTTCGGAATATGGACTTTTGATACATATAGTTATTTTATGTAAAACAATGCGATAATGTAATAAAATGAGTATACAAATATGAGCACCATATAAAAAAAGTAAAAACGTCGCAAATAACTCGGATTTATGCTTTATAAGCATAACGGCTGACTAAGTTATTACTTGTATTCAGTAGCTCATCTAAGTAGCTTAATAATCATATATAACATGTTTAGTATAGTTATAATGAAACACCTAAAATATCACTTTTTGTCGATCAAGTCGACGCGACGGGCTAATTTAACTCGTAAACTGAACGAAACGCTCGGCGTATTTTCGATGTTTTGAACGGGAAACGCCCCACGGGTTAACATTTATATTTATATATAATTAGATTTTCTATGACATACATGTAATTAGCATTAAGTAAATCAACTTTTTAATTGAAACAAATAGCAGCTATCACATTTTTTTAGATGAAAATATTTATAATAATTAAAAAATATCGAATTCGAGTTTTTTTAGATTTTTTGCATTTTCTGAGAAGATTTACTATAGTAACATATACATTTTTTTTCACCATCGGAAAGTAGAGATTTCAACGAACAGAAAACATAACAACTTTTTGAAAAAAGCTGATATCTTGACGGGTGAGTTTTCGATTGAAAATTAGGGTGTTTTTTCGATATTAATTCAAAATAAGGTGAAAAAATAAATATTTTTAATCAAATAAATTACAGCGTATTTGGGACATAAAAAGGTAAGTTTTCTCCAAATTTCGTTAAAAAAGAAAAAAAATTGTAAAATATAAAAATAAAAAACCAAAAACTTGGTTTTTTGAATTTTTCACATAAATTTTGAGGTTATGTGAAAAAAGTGTAAATACAAAAGTTTTAGATCTTTTTATTACCTACAACTTTGCCATTTGACGTTTTTCGATAGGAAAGTTTTTCCGGAAATCGAGAAAACCCGTTTTTTACCCTTAAGAACTCACCCCCATCCCCTTCCCGACCTCAGATCGCCCGTAAATTATTTTTCCTTTCATTTTTATAATATTCCCCTCCTTTTATAATGGGTTTAATCCTACTATTATTTTTTTTGGTTTTAACAATTATCGACCCTGGTCTATAAAGTGTATGCCAAAAGTAGCAAGGATGTCCCAGCTTCACCACGGAATGTCTCGCGTACTCATCCTCCGATCCTAGTAGGATGGTATGGTGGGGAGTTTCGTATGAAGGTGTCACTTCGCTCCATTTCTGCCAACAAGGCGACAAGAAAGCCAAACCTGTTGTGTAACCCCTGTATCATACTTTATTTCCCACCAAGGATTGGGTATTCCAGCAAGACCATCCCATAAGGCAAAAACCACTCCAGTTTGGTAGACGGAAAATGTGCCGGTCTTCATTGCGGCGATGATCACCCAGCTGGATTATTCTTTATGGACTGAATTAGAACTCAGAGCCTGTCGCAAGTCCCACCCAAACTTGGAGTCACTGAAGCGCACTCTCATCCGAGAAGGATAGCGAATTCGGCTGGAAAAGATTCGTGCCGTCATTGATGACTGGCCAATCGTCTAAGGGCCTGTATTAAAAACAGGGGTGGTCATTTTGAATAATAATTATATTTTATTCTCGATTATAATCTAGTCAACGTTTACTGAATTTTTTTTAAATATACGTTAGTAACTAACTTTGATTTCGTCTCAAAACTTATGCACACACGAGGTAGAGCCTCATCCCACATATTAATAGAAAAATCAAAGATCATATAAACTGCCAATTGCAATCTTATTGGTTGTTTCTAAAATAATTATATAAATATCAAGTTAATTAAACTGAAAAAAAGAAAAAAACAGTAGAAACATACCTAAGATATCATTCTGTAAGACTTCTTGGAAGATCGGGAACAAAGCTTCTTCAAACGCTGACAAAGCAGCCGGGTTAGATTTTGTGACTAGCCTGTTGAAGTACAAGTACGCATTATTACTATAAATCGGTTTTGACCTGCGAAATAGAAGGAGAATAAATTACTTTATTCTCCTTCTATTTTACACAGTATACACAACATCTGTGAAATAAACCATACTCTTATCTATAAAGTATTCAAGACCATTTGAGTAGTGCAAGTCTATCCACAAAGGTGGCGTCGGATAGAAATTAAATTACCTCTGGAATTAAAATATAGACAATAATGGGCATGATAGTTTATGAAAAGTACATAATGGCGTAGTATGTCGCTTTACGGTGACTAGCGTTAGGCCTCCTACGTACTATGCGGCTAGCCGCAATGCGGCCAACCGTGCGGCTAACCGTACGAGAAAGTCGTTTTTATTCGCACTGTGATGCGGCAGCCGGTCAACCGCTCCGGTCGTTCTGAGCGCTGCGCCCCGACTGACGGCCAGCCGGATGGTTGCTCTACACACTCCGCGGATATTGCTAGTTTTATTTTTATCAGAGAACGACAAACGAGCAAGTGGGTCACCTGATGGTAAATGATCACCGCCGCCCATGGACACTCGCAACACCAGAGGGGTCGCTGGTGCGTTGCCGGCCTTTAAGAGTCAGCAAGTCTCGCTGACAATTCCCCCTGCCCCAATGAGCTCTGGCGATCTTACTCACACGCAGAAACACAACATTAAAATTATTAATTTGATTATTAAGGAATATCTTCTGTAAGATGAAGGTACTTCCCCAGTCGGGCTGCTCTTTGAGCGAATGAACGCTGTGCCCTACCTCTACTAAACCAAGGACCGTTACTAGTTTGCGGTTGCCCGCCATTAAC
The DNA here is from genome assembly GCA_951640165.1 of Pseudoips prasinana. NCBI lineage: Eukaryota > Metazoa > Arthropoda > Insecta > Lepidoptera > Nolidae > Pseudoips > Pseudoips prasinana. The sequence goes on from OX621254.1 coordinate 18,499,534, forward strand.
GTTGAACGTATTATTAGGGGTGACCCAACCGTAAACCACGACAGTTTCTAACCGCACATTCTGGTTAGGATTGCGCAAACGCAACCGTTAGCCGGTCGGCTGACCGCATAGTGCGTAGGAGTCCTTAAAAAGAATCCCGTCTTTCCAATTCCGTTGTTTTATTATCAATGTTTAATTCTATTATTTTTTTACCTATTTGTATTTGTTCCATATTTCACCTATTAAAATATTTCTATAAAACTTAATTGTGTTTTTCATCTTCTCAAAATGTCAAGCGAAGAATTAGAAAGTATCCTGTTTCTTGCTAAAGGATTCTTACTGTTAATGGTTCTATATATAAATGTAAAATGCGAAAAATAAAGTGAAAAGAGCCAGAATTTGTTTATTCGTTAAAAAACAATGCTTTATGCGTTAAAAAAAACAATGTTTTATTCATAATAAGATGTATTTTTTGGAATACACAAGGCTACCGGGGACGCACCGAGCTGTAACGTGATTTCGACACACTATTACAGAGGCGGTCATATGGGAGCGGTGACTCGTTGGAGTTATGTCCGTCTGAGTGGAAATGAGAAATATAAGTAGCTGATGTAATGTAGGCAGAGGTTTTCCGGTACGCATCTTTCCGCTGCTGTAGTTGACGCCGCAATAAAAAATAATTAGGATAGGTTGGTGTTTTACTAGTGCATCACAGCTTCAAAGACGACAAATGTATTAATAAAATATGTCCCTTTCCAGCAGTTGACGTCATTCGGCTGACATGATGGTATTACAACAGGATATACATATAATAAAACAATATACTTACGAAACAGCAAGCGAGAGAGTTTCGAACAAGTAATGGTTGAAGTGCGGCTTGCAAGGGTTCTTGGCGACCACGGCCAACATCTGTGCCAGCTTCGGCAGCGCTTCACCGAGGTACGGCAGCCCGCTCTCTTGTAAACACGATAGTGTCCGGAGAATCGCTGGAACAAGAACGAAATAGGGTCACAATGAATGACCTGGTGTCATCTAATTAATTTACATACATAACATTAATTAATTTCGATTTTTTTTTTTTAAGTTTGACGTTTTAAGTTAATTTAGGATACTTCCATTACTTCACCGGAAAATCGAGGCGAGTGGGGGCTAGCTATATAGTTATACATATATAGCAGCGTGGCGGCGTGCTGCCACGAACTTACCATAGCTATATAGTTACCTTTCATGACGTACTCGTTGTGGTCGTTGGGGTCGTGGTGCTGGCCCAGCGCCGCGAGCAGCGTGGCGGCGTGCGGCTGCAGCGCGGCGCGCGGCACCATGCCGCCCGCCACGAACTTACCATAGCTATATAGTTACCTTTCATGACGTACTCGTTGTGGTCGTTGGGGTCGTGGTGCTGGCCCAGCGCCGCGAACAGCGCCGCGAGCAGCGTGGCGGCGTGCGGCTGCAGCGCGGCGCGCGGCACCATGCCGCCCGCCACGAACTTACCATAGCTATATAGTTACCTTTCATGACGTACTCGTTGTGGTCGTTGGGGTCGTGGTGCTGGCCCAGCGCCGCGAACAGCGCCGCGAGCAGCGTGGCGGCGTGCGGCTGCAGCGCGGCGCGCGGCACCATGCCGCCCGCCACGAACTTACCATAGCTATATAGTTACCTTTCATGACGTACTCGTTGTGGTCGTTGGGGTCGTGGTGCTGGCCCAGCGCCGCGAACAGCGCCGCGAGCAGCGTGGCGGCGTGCGGCTGCAGCGCGGCGCGCGGCACCATGCCGCCCGCCACGAACTTACCATAGCTATATAGTTACCTTTCATGACGTACTCGTTGTGGTCGTTGGGGTCGTGGTGCTGGCCCAGCGCCGCGAACAGCGCCGCGAGCAGCGTGGCGGCGTGCGGCTGCAGCGCGGCGCGCGGCACCATGCCGCCCACCACGAACTTACCATAGCTATATAGTTACCTTTCATGACGTACTCGTTGTGGTCGTTGGGGTCGTGGTGCTGGCCCAGCGCCGCGAACAGCGCCGCGAGCAGCGTGGCGGCGTGCGGCTGCAGCGCGGCGCGCGGCACCATGCCGCCCGCCACGAACTTACCATAGCTATATAGTTACCTTTCATGACGTACTCGTTGTGGTCGTTGGGGTCGTGGTGCTGGCCCAGCGCCGCGAACAGCGCCGCGAGCAGCGTGGCGGCGTGCGGCTGCAGCGCGGCGCGCGGCACCATGCCGCCCGCCACGAACTTACCATAGCTATATAGTTACCTTTCATGACGTACTCGTTGTGGTCGTTGGGGTCGTGGTGCTGGCCCAGCGCCGCGAACAGCGCCGCGAGCAGCGTGGCGGCGTGCGGCTGCAGCGCGGCGCGCGGCACCATGCCGCCCGCCACGAACTTACCATAGCTATATAGTTACCTTTCATGACGTACTCGTTGTGGTCGTTGGGGTCGTGGTGCTGGCCCAGCGCCGCGAACAGCGCCGCGAGCAGCGTGGCGGCGTGCGGCTGCAGCGCGGCGCGCGGCACCATGCCGCCCGCCACGAACTTACCATAGCTATATAGTTACCTTTCATGACGTACTCGTTGTGGTCGTTGGGGTCGTGGTGCTGGCCCAGCGCCGCGAACAGCGCCGCGAGCAGCGTGGCGGCGTGCGGCTGCAGCGCGGCGCGCGGCACCATGCCGCCCGCCACGAACTTACCATAGCTATATAGTTACCTTTCATGACGTACTCGTTGTGGTCGTTGGGGTCGTGGTGCTGGCCCAGCGCCGCGAACAGCGCCGCGAGCAGCGTGGCGGCGTGCGGCTGCAGCGCGGCGCGCGGCACCATGCCGCCCGCCACGAACTTACCATAGCTATATAGTTACCTTTCATGACGTACTCGTTGTGGTCGTTGGGGTCGTGGTGCTGGCCCAGCGCCGCGAACAGCGCCGCGAGCAGCGTGGCGGCGTGCGGCTGCAGCGCGGCGCGCGGCACCATGCCGCCCGCCACGAACTTACCATAGCTATATAGTTACCTTTCATGACGTACTCGTTGTGGTCGTTGGGGTCGTGGTGCTGGCCCAGCGCCGCGAACAGCGCCGCGAGCAGCGTGGCGGCGTGCGGCTGCAGCGCGGCGCGCGGCACCATGCCGCCCGCCACGAACTTACCATAGCTATATAGTTACCTTTCATGACGTACTCGTTGTGGTCGTTGGGGTCGTGGTGCTGGCCCAGCGCCGCGAACAGCGCCGCGAGCAGCGTGGCGGCGTGCGGCTGCAGCGCGGCGCGCGGCACCATGCCGCCCGCCACGAACTTACCATAGCTATATAGTTACCTTTCATGACGTACTCGTTGTGGTCGTTGGGGTCGTGGTGCTGGCCCAGCGCCGCGAACAGCGCCGCGAGCAGCGTGGCGGCGTGCGGCTGCAGCGCGGCGCGCGGCACCATGCCGCCCGCCACGAACTTACCATAGCTATATAGTTACCTTTCATGACGTACTCGTTGTGGTCGTTGGGGTCGTGGTGCTGGCCCAGCGCCGCGAACAGCGCCGCGAGCAGCGTGGCGGCGTGCGGCTGCAGCGCGGCGCGCGGCACCATGCCGCCCGCCACGAACTTACCATAGCTATATAGTTACCTTTCATGACGTACTCGTTGTGGTCGTTGGGGTCGTGGTGCTGGCCCAGCGCCGCGAACAGCGCCGCGAGCAGCGTGGCGGCGTGCGGCTGCAGCGCGGCGCGCGGCACCATGCCGCCCGCCACGAACTTCTCGATGGCGCACGCCGCGTACGTGCACACCACGCCGCGGCCCGCTATGTGCGAGATCTGGAATTATACTTATTTGTACTGCTTCAATTCTCTCTCCTTTGTACTCTGCTGAGTCAATATTAGTGAACTCATTTAAATTTCAACGTTCTGATTCCGACATACTCAAGTGATGCATCAATATTAATAAATTAAATTCCTTAAATTTCAACATTGGCATTCCGACAAGTCCAATGGTATGTGAGTACTCAAGCGCTGAATCAATATAATTTAATTAATTTACTTAAATTTCAACATTGGCATTCCGACAAGACCAATGGTATGTGAATACTCAAGTGTTGAATCAATATTATTTAGTTAATTTACTTAAATTTCAACATTGGCTTCCGACAAGACCAATGGTATGTGAATACTCAAGTGTTGAATCAATATTATTTAGTTAATTTACTTAAATTTCAACATTGGCTTCCGACAAGACCAATGGCATGTGAATACTCAAGACCTGAATCAATATTATATATGTAATTAATTTACATTTTCAACATAGTCATTCTGTAGGATGTTGAAAATGTAAAAAAGTTCAATCGAATGTGAGTACTCAAGTACAGAATAAATATTATTTTATTAATTTACTTCAAAATCTACATTGTGATTCTGACAACTAGAAGTAGGTATATATGTGTATAAGGAATTGGTATTGCTTTTTTTAAATTTGTTTACTGTTTTTAACACTTGTTTTTTTTTTATACTTAATCGTTAGTAAATATGAGCGATTTTATACATTTTACAATATGCAATTAGTTATTGACATACTATGACCCCTTGTATTTATTGTTGTTAAGTTCTTGACATGAAATACAATTTTAAAATTATGATTATGGTTACATTGACTAAATTTAATAATTATGTTTATTGTGAAATTATTTATTATGTAAATGTTCAAATACAATGTAAGTTATTTTTGAAAAAAATAATATGAATATGGTGTAATATAAATAGAAGGCTTGACTTGATGAACAATGTGTCACTTTAACATGCAAAAACACAAAAAGAAAGATTAGCTTCCCATATAAGAAGCGAACTCACGATCAATGGCACTGAGGTGTTGATGAGGTCCTTGGGCAGCAGCGATCTGAACGTCATCATGTACTTGATCGCGTCCGCCTTCAGTACCGGCAACTCGTTCACTGTTGACAAAGTATTGTTTGACAATATAGTATTACACTGCCTCGTTGGAGTTGGGTTGGACCACATAAATATTCCAAAACATTCATATTTTTTGTGGTCATTAGAAAAAAATTATCAATTTTAAAATTTGTACTGATTCTTTTAGAATATTAATGTCACTAGTCACTATTTTCCCGAAACATATTGTTCAAACCACTACAGCTGCGGAACCCTAATTAAGGAAATAACGGATGTTATACTGACTGTCCGGGCGCTGCAGCTCGGGCAGCACGTGGTGGGCGGCGAACTGCACGAGGTCCACGAGCGGCGACGCTTTGGTGACGCCGGCGGCCTGCGTGCTGCCGCGCGACGCCAGCGACGTCACCAGGTACAGCGCCGCGTCCTTGCCGCGCCACGCGCCCGCGCCCAGCTCCGTGTACTTCGCGAGCATTAGCTGGGGAACAGGTGGTCTTGCTACAGAATATGTTCATGCCAGCCTCTGACATAACGAAAGATAAAGATTTTTATTGTTAGGGGGCGTGAAAACAGGTTATTATGTCTGTTTGATTGAAAATTTTACAGGCCTATTACAATATTACAAATCCCCCCACTCCAACTATAATTACATAATTTTGGAAAAGACTTGATACTCTTACACTGCTGGACCGATATCAACTAAGCAGCCTCATAAAATGATAGAATTGCAACTAAATAAGGTATCTTTTAAGGGGAGGCAAGGGCGAGCCTTTGGATCAGAACCAATCATTAGATCACTGTCAACTGAGTCACCTCGGACGTCACAATGGTGGAGTGTACTATAAGGAGGGATTATTTTTCGTTCAAGCTGCTTGTAGCGCAAATAGACACTACGGCCTTTCAACCAATACGCTACTATCAATTTCTCAACATCTCTTCTCCCATATACCTGCACATATTGTCCGAAGATGTTCATCATCTTCTCCTCGTAGTGTTGCGCTAACGTCCGCACCAAGTCACAGGCGGCTCGTCTCCGAGTGTCCACGTCTGAACCTTCAATGTCCCTTCGGACGTACTCCTCGGGGTTATCTTCGAATAGTTCCATGTCAGATTCTAAAAAAGATAAAATAGTTATCAAAGAGATATTATAAGTTAAGCCACACATTTATTTATTGGCCATGAGATCGATCAAACTTCTAATTTTATAACCAAGCAACGGGGAAATGAGGTAGCCTCTAATAAAGTAATTCGTCTTTTTTACAACATCTACTGGCGTCACCTCAAGCGTCAAGTAAAGATCAACAATTATCTTAACTTGTCCGTCTTCTTTATACATTGCCACCTAATCACACTAATATTATAAAGGCGAAGTTTGTGAGTGTGTATGTTTGTTACTTCTTCACGTCTAAACGGTTGAAGGGAATTTATCAAAATTTGGTATGGAGTTAGCTGACACCCTGGATTAACAAATAGGCTATAATTTATAAAGTTTAACGCGGGTAAAATCGCGGGGCACAGCTAGTTAACTAAAAAACGGAAATTATTTGGGTTAGGTTAGAACTGTGACCATCTAGCGCGAACACGCTATTGTTGGTGAAGATTGGTGGAAAGCTTTGCGAATTTTTCAGGTGTTTTATAATGATCGCTTTGAATTACTTTCACTATTAGATACTACATCTCAATCTGTTTAATTAGCACTCGTTATCAAAACTCTCTGTAGTCTATGCTTCACTAGATGATTGATTCACACTCGCCCACCATGAGCCATAGTTTGCACTCACACCAATGAAATGTCCTCAATCGGACAACCGAGCTCTCTAAATATTAATATTACACCGTTTTTAGGGTTCCGTACCCGGGTAAAACGGGATCCTATTACTTCGCCGTATGTCTGTCCGTCTGTCACCAGGCTGTATCTCTTGAACCGCGAGAGTTAGACAGCTGAAAACTTTCACTGATGATGAATTTCTGTTGCCGCTATAACCACAAATACTAAAAAACACAATAAAATTAATATTTAAGGGGGCTCCCATACAACAAACGTGAATTTGTTCCTCGTTTTTATAGATAATGGTACGGAATCCTTCGTGCGCGCGTCCGACTCGCACTTGGCCGGTTTTTTAGTATTTGTTATTATAGCGGCAACAGAAATACTTCACCTGTGAAAATTTAAAATGTCTAACATCACACACTGAAATACAGTCTGGTGACAGACGGACAGACAACAGAGTCTTAGTAATAGGGTCCCGTTTTACCTTTTGGGTAAAAACTCTCATTAGCAATTCCAGAAGTTGGCGTTGTTATCCGCCCTTGCTTCAAAGATCGACGGAGCGTTAGTAATACAAACCGTCGCTCTGGTAAACTCAAAGGGGAATTAGCAAACTCAACATCAGTTGCATATGTTGCGGGTTGTTTAATATATTGCCTTACTAGCTGTGCCCGCGTTAAATTTTATAATTTATCATAGCTCCTCCCCCGTAGGTGATAGTGTGATAATATGTAACCTGTATTGTATGACCCGACCTCTTAGTAATATTCATGCAAAATTTGAAGTAAATCCATGCAGTACTTTTTGAGTTTAGCCCGGACATACATGCAGACAAACAGACAAAAATTCAAAAAACTATATTTTTGGTTTTATCGATTTTAGATGACGCCCCAATTATCCTTTTTTTTTCAAATATTCAATGTACAGTTTTGACTTTCCTACGATTTTATTATATGTATAGATTTGTTTAAACACTTTGGCTCCGTTGACTTCTATTGTCCTCTCTATTATAAAAGCTTTCTAGGCTTGTAACCATCAAATAAAAAAGGTTGACTGATTATGGATTCCAACGTTCCGTTACCGGGTACACTACATTTATACGAAAAACTTTACTCCGACAGTCACAAAAGCGAATTTTAAAATACCGATTTTCATTATTCTATGTGTTATTCGGATGTATGAGCGATATTACTACCAATTTTCATCAAAATCCGTTGGATAGTTTTTGCGTGAAAGAGTAACAAACACCCATACATCCATCCATACTTACAAACATCCGCATTATAAAAATAAATAAATAAAAAAGGTTTTTATTCACGTAGACTTTAAAAAAGCGCTTGTAAATAGTCAGAACATGTTTGTAGTAATACCATTATTATTTCTAGTTACTTATTACAGATATTTAGGTACACGGAATGTTAAAACATTTATACAATTTATTTTATAATGGTAGTGACATTTAGCTAGCTTGTATTAAGTTTTTGTCAAGGAGATGATGTTTAGTTGAAGTTTATAATATTATGTATTGAAATTTATATTTTACTACATATTGTCTGAATGAATTTATAATATTAGTAGGATAACACCCAGACTCAGGACAAACAGACATATCCACCCTAAGTTTATATGAAAAAAAAATCGTTGATAAAACTGATACTTGTAAATTGACTGACCTCTGAATTCCATGTTGGGTATGACCACCTTCTCACATATACTGCTGAGCGTCGCCGGGTCTTCAAACAAGCTCTTGTAGTTGTTCTTCTCAGCTATCTTAGCCAGAAATGTTAGCGCGTTGGATACCAACTGCAAGTAGAACACAAAATTATAGTAATACTAGCTGTGCGCCGCGGTTTTGCCCGCGTTAAAGGTTATAAATTATTATTATACTTTGTATATGCCTATGTGTTAAAACCCTGGATTCAGCTAGATGTCAGCTATCTCCATACCAAATTTAATTAAAATCACTCCAGCCGTTTAGAAGTGAAGAAGTAACAAACATACACTCACAAACTTTCGCCTTTATAATATTATTATGATTTTCTGCTAGATGACACCATGGGGGATGTTTTTTCTTAAAAAGGCTCCGCTAGCACCAGGTAAAGTAATCCCTGTGTCGCGGGGTACTTTACAAACATAATATAGATGGACACAAAGTCTGCTGACTCAGAATAACTATTTATGGGTCACACAAATAGTTGTCCTGCGCGGGAAACGAACCAAGAAGCGGCGAGACAATTGTCTTAACAATTAGGCCAGTAAATTAAATAATTTAGTATATTTGAAACGAAACTCCTTCCACGTACGAGGTTTGGGAATGAACTTTCTGTTAAGGTTTTACCGAGAGACTACAGCTTGGGGCCCTTCAAAAAGGGAATAATAAGGTTTCGGCAATACGCAGAATGGGCCCTACAAAGAGGGAATGACAAGGGTTCTAAAGGGCCGAAAACACGCAGCATGGTGCCCTTCAAAAAGGGAATAATAAGGTTTCTAAAGGGTCGGCAACACGCAGCATGGTGCCCTTCAAAAAGGGAATAATAAGGTTTCTAAACGGTCGGCAATAGGCAGCATGGGGCCCTTCAAAAAGGGAATAATAAGGGTTCTCAAGGGTCGGCAACATGCAGCATGGGCCCTATAAAGAGGGAATGACAAGGGTTCTAAAGGGCCGAAAACACGCAGCATGGTGCCCTTCAAAAAGGGAATAATAAGGTTTCTAAAGGGTCGGCAACACGCAGCATGGTGCCCTTCAAAAAGGGAATAATAAGGTTTCTAAACGGTCGGCAATAGGCAGCATGGGGCCCTTCAAAAAGGGAATAATAAGGGTTCTCAAGGGTCGGCAACATGCAGCATGGGCCCTTCAAAAAGGGAATACTAAGGGTTCTCAAGGGTCGGCATCATGCAGCATGGGCCCTTCAAAAAGGGAATAATAAGGGTTCTTAAGGGTCGGCAACATGCAGCATGGGCCCTTCAAAAAGGGAATAATAAGGGTTCTCAAGGGTCGGCAACATGCAGCATGGGCCCTTCAAAAAGGGAATAATAAGGGTTCTCAAGGGTCGGCAACATGCAGCATGGGCCCTTCAAAAAGGGAATAATAAGGGTTCTCAAGGGTCGGCAACATGCAGCATGGGCCCTTCAAAAAGGGAATAATAAGGGTTCTCAAGGGTCGGCAACATGCAGCATGGGCCCTTCAAAAAGGGAATAATAAGGATTCTCAAGGGTCGGCAACATGCAGCATGGGCCCTTCAAAAAGGGAATAATAAGGGTTCTCAAGGGTCGGCAACATGCAGCATGGGCCCTTCAAAAAGGGAATAATAAGGGTTCTCAAGGGTCGGCAACATGCAGCATGGGCCCTATAAAGAGGGAATGACAAGGGTTCTAAAGGGCCGAAAACACGCAGCATGGTGCCCTTCAAAAAGGGAATAATAAGGTTTCTAAAGGGTCGGCAACACGCAGCATGGTGCCCTTCAAAAAGGGAATAATAAGGTTTCTAAACGGTCGGCAATAGGCAGCATGGGGCCCTTCAAAAAGGGAATAATAAGGGTTCTCAAGGGTCGGCAACATGCAGCATGGGCCCTTCAAAAAGGGAATACTAAGGGTTCTCAAGGGTCGGCAACATGCAGCATGGGCCCTTCAAAAAGGGAATAATAAGGGTTCTCAAGGGTCGGCAACATGCAGCATGTGCCCTTCAAAAAGGGAATAATAATAAGGGTTCTCAAGGGTCGGCAACATGCAGCATGGGCCCTTCAAAAAGGGAATAATAAGGGTTCTCAAGGGTCGGCAATACGCAGCATGGGGCCCTTCAAAGAGGGAATAATAAGGGTTCTAAACGGTCGGCAATAGGCAGCATGGGCCCTTCAAAAAGGGAATAATAAGGGTTCTCAAGGGTCGGCAATACGCAGCATGGAGCCCTTCAAAGAGGGAATAATAAGGGCGCTAAAGGGTCGAAAACACGCAGCATAGTGCCCGTCAAAAAGGGAATAATAAGGTTTCTAAAGGTTCGGCCACACGCAGCATGGACCCTTCAAAGAAGGAATAATAAGGGATCTCAAGGGTCGGTAACGCAATAATTATGCACCTGGTTTTGGAAGCGTTCATAGGCATGGTGAAAAATTACCATCGGGTGGGCCGTATACCTGTTTGCCAATATTTTTTTTATTTTCATCATCATCATTACAGCTAAATAAGTCCACTGCTGGACAAGCCTCCCTCAAGAATCGTCTTGGGGGATATGCCATAATCGCCACGCTTGCCAGGCGGTTTGGCGATCGCAGTAAGATGGTCATAGTAATCAGAAGGAAGCTGCTGCCCATCCTCTGGTAGATATTCCCTCGGGTCGACTTCTACGCCCCCCACGGGATGAGATGATGATATTCTGATTCTGATATTTGTCGCCGTCACCACACATCATTTTTTTATTTTATATAATATTCCTAATATGGCATACTGACCGCGTCGTACTTGGGCTGTGGGCCGGTGGCCAGCAGTACCGTCCACACGGCGGTGACAAAGCTGGGCGCGTGCGGCCCGAACTCCTCCTCGTACTTGAGAGCGTACAAAGCAGCACATTCGCACACTTCTGTACGTAGCTGTTCTAGCACACCAGGTTTCTCATCGTCATCCTGGAAATTATAATTCATTAGGCGAATATCAGAACAATATTTGACGGGCCTGTTGGCGTGGTTGGCAAATGGGAATTAATCCCTGTCTCGCGTTCTTTACAAACATATAATTGACGAACACAAAGTACATCCATAGACTCAAGACCACTATTTATGGGCCGCCCAATAGTTGTCCTGCGTGACACGAAGTGGCGAGGAGACTGTCTTAACCGCTGCGCCACACATGCAGTAATGTTAAGAAACTTTGTATATGTATTTACTTACTTGGGTCTCCAAGCACGGCACTTTCACTTGCAACAAATTGAGTAAATTAGGCATCCATATTGGCATGTTGTCTTCAAAGAACTCTGGCAAATCTTGGTAGTTGAGCGAGTAGAACACTTTGCAGATCAGGACAAGGGATCCGTAGATTACATGTAATGCTTGTGGGTTGTCTGCATGCTTTGTTGTAAGGTCTATTGTGGCCTGTAAGAATAAGACATTTAAACTCTCTGTGAGATAATATGACCAAGAGCAGTGGTAAAATGTAAAGCCGTGTATGAACGTACGAACACGAACATAGTGAACACAAACATCAAACATGAACATTTGGTTTTTGAAGTTATTCTTCTTTTGGCGCGATGGAGAAAAATGATGAGAGTGAATTTTTACGATGCGCGCGCACACCGACACCAAAAAATTTAACAGCATGAAGTTAGTTCTAGGTGGTATGAAAATTGATAACTATGTTCAAGTTGTATATTAAGAAGTATAACTTCTAACGCGTGTACATAAGTACACACAAGTTTTTTTTTTTACGGACGGTATATTCGAACACGAACGCGAACATAGTTCGCCCAAAACAGTCGTGAACTCTAAAGCCGGGTACTTATTAACGAGCTGTAACCGTTTTGCATGCACTGTAACGAAATAACGTAGTGTCTCTTTACTGCACGCCATAACTTAAAATTAAAATGAGCATACATAAATTAAGTACAAAGGGCGGTCTTATCGCTACTGCGATTTCTTCCAGACAACCAATTATGGAGTGGATAGAAGAAGGAAAGGGAAAACAGGGTAGGTAGGTGTAACAATAAATAATAATAAAAAGTAAAATAATAATAAAAAGTAAAAAAATAATAAAAAGTAAAACAAGAAGAAATTCATAGAATAATTAAAAATGTCTAATAAAGCAGGAATGTGTGAAAAAAACCAAAGGCGACAGCGGTAAATAGATAGATATGCTTAGTAATCTAGGCAGATAATTTTTTTTTTAGGAAGCTGACGGCGATTTTCAGAAACATGGTCATATAGTGTGTACGTGGTTCGCTAACCTGCTGCGAGTGCTACACGAGCGAATCGCAGCGAGCCGACGATTGTGTCTTGTTACTGTATCTGTTTGGTTCGAGTTACAGCTCGTAAAATGAGTACGCTTTGTGAAAGCGTTCCGGCAACGTTGTGAGCCTAAACTGTAGCAAGTGTAGGAACACACTAGAACCTCGTGTCACGGGTGTCACGGTTACAGCCCGCTAATGAGTACCCGGCTTCAAGCCGTGTACGAACATAGTGAACACAACCTCAAACATGAACACTTGGTTTGTACCTATGGACGGCATATTCGAACACGAACGCGAACAGCGAAGTTCATGGCGACGCCGTTGGAGGTGGTCGATTTTGAAGTAGCGGAAAGTTTTATTGTGCTTGCAGTGCTTCATGAAATATTGCTTTCTAGATGGTGGGAAACAGTTACCCCTCTGTCACCCCACTCCTGTACCCCGCCTAGTTTATATCCTTAAAATCACAATACTCAATCAATCAAATCTAAAACTGCTTTGTTTTAGTTTAACAGCAGAGTGCCTACCCAGGTAAGTAAAGGGGGCAGGTTCGATACTCATCAATTTACGATCACACTGGACTTTAACCCATGACCGGGCAGTGGCGATACAGTTGCCACCATATTTCGAAGTCTATTAGCATGTAATAAAGTACAAAACCAATAAATTAGAAACAAACATACTTACTGCTTTATAAAGGGTTAACATCATAAAATATCTGAATAGTATTGCAAAATAACTTGTGAATATATATTTAAAAAAAAAACTTACAACAAACAAATCGGTGAGAGGTTTGGCAAAGTTTTCGAGCACATGTATGATCTCCTCCCAAAGTTTCTGAGATTTAAACTCATATCTGTATCTTTTGAAGAGTGAGTGAGCTGTCCTCAGGACGCCATTTATTACATGGAAATCACCTGCAAAATAATTTCATAAATTAAATACTTAGTATAATATAATGTATTTAGGAAAAATGTACTTATCGGCGCAACATCATTAAGTAATTAACAAAAACCGGCCAAGTGCGAGTCGGCCTCGCGCACGAAGGGTTCCTTAGCATCTATAAAAACGAGCAAAAAATTCACGTTTTTTGTATGGGAAAATAAATATTTATTTTATTTTCTTTTTTAGTATTTATTGTACTACATCATCTGTGAAAATTTCGACTGTCTAACGATCACAGTTCATGAGATACAGCCTGGTGACAGACGGACAGACAGACAGCGAAGTCTTAGTAGTTTAGCCTTTGGGTACGGAACCCTAAAAACAAATGCGTCATGAGGGTAGATTTAAGTACTTGTTTAAATTACTCTTAAATAGTTAGTTAAACTTAATTAAATCAGTGTTAAAAATCAAGTTACGATTTATGAACTATCTTAAATAGTCTACATAATCTTTCCCTCGAGCCGCCGGACAGTACGGATTTCCTTGTAGGGAATAAATCTTCAAGAAACATATTTCGGGTTTTACTATCGCCATGAGTGAACTACCTTCAGTGGATTACAAACGTGAAGATAATAGTGACGTCAGTGTTGCTGACGTCGCCATTATTAAAAACAACGATGCCGTCATTTTCTCCGTTATACTTTGTTTTAATAAGGATAAAAACGCACGCCTTGGAAAACATCCTATCTCAGGGGAATATACAAACAAACACAAGTAAATCCAGACTCAAAATATTTTTATATAGATGATAAGTCACAAATAACTCAATAATCACTCAGTCATAATATTCACAGTATTGATTCATTCTTCTCCAAACAGAATCTGCAGATCAGACTGCACAACAGCAACAAAACAATTACTGGAGATGTTCATTGGCTGCAGGTACCATGGCACCAAGACAGAATCCCTTATGGAAATACAGAAATAAAAAAATTAAATGATCAGCACTGACATTCTGACAACCCTATTATCATTTGTGATAATGGTGTTTTTTATTTGTGTCATAGGGCGACAAACGAGTTAACGGGTCACCTGATGATAAGTTATCACCGCCGCCCATGTACACTTGCTACACCATAGGAGTCACGGGTGTGTTGCCAGTCTTTAAAGGAGCCAGCGAACCAGTGTTGCTGACCCTTCCACCCACCCTGATGAGCTCTAGCGACCTTACTCACATGTAGAAACACAACATTAAGTTATTATTAAAGAATGTCTTCTGTAAGGTGGAGGTAATTCCCCAGTCGGACTGCTCTTTGAGTGGATGAAGGCTGTACCCTACCTCTCTTAAATATGAATGTTTATGTGTGGTTAAATAGTTATAGTTATTGATTTGTGATTGCCTTGGTAGCTCTAGGGGTTTGAAGGTAGCTCTTGGGGTTCAAATCATTTATAAACACTGACAATGATTTATACAACAAAAATAATTATATGGCTCACACCCATAATAATATTGTTGTTGCAAACATCCATGGTGCCCATGACTAATGCTAGTTTTGTTGTTAAACACAAATAAAAATACAACACCTACCAGTAGCAAACTTTTCAACCATCTCAGGAATCAAACTGGGCCATTTGTCGGGAAAGTCACATTTGCCAATGATTGACACAGCATCACTGAACTGTCTCTGTATTGCTTCTGGTGATTTAAGCATCAATGAGACTATCAGTGTTTTGATTGCAGCTCGATCTGAGGCATGTATCCTGTCAACTCCATCTTCTTCCTGGGAGAGGAAGTCAGTAATATGTATAGTTTAGTTAAAAGAATTTCATTTATAGTTGGTCAGTTTAATGTGAAGATCTAGCCTATGAAGCCCTCCACTGTGATTGTATTACAATCATAATACAGGCTGAGGAGTTGATGTTAAAACGCAAAATTTAGATACTTTGTGAGGAGTATCCGAATCACCCCCATATGTTCTAAAATTTGCATAGTTTTCAAGATAGAATTTGTATGTTTATTCGTAAATTTGACCTAACATCAGTTTTCGATCTTTTTCTCATTCTGTTGAACATTTCTGGTTAATTTTTCTGTGATAACTAATTAGCATAGTTTAACCTAACATCCTAAAAAGTATCATTTATCTAATCATTGCAGAACTGCCTTAGAATTTATTTGAAAGTTCAAAATTAAGGTTTGAGCTCATAAATTTCCAAAGTATCAAAAAAACATTAAAATGGGAAGATAATGTTTTATGATTCAGATACTCCTCATCATAAAGTATCTGACTTTTGCAGTTGAACATCAACTCCTCGGCCACCCTGTATTACTATAAGACATCTTCAAAGCATTGTCTCTATGAGCAGCCATTTCCAGCCACTATATGCATTTACCAGACTTGTTTAAGTCAAAATGAGCCACTCACACAATGTGTAAATTAGCTCTCTTTTTAAGAAATGGAATCAGGCGATACCTTCTGGCTATTCATGACAATCAAAACACAAAATTAATATGTGCATACTTGACAAGGGATAAAAAGACTTGATTGTAAACTAGCTGTGCCCCATGGTTTTACCTGTGTTACACTTTGCAAATAGCCTATGTGGTAATCCAGGGTATCAGCTAACTCCACACCAAATTTTATTAAAATCTCTCCAGCCATTTAGAAGTGAAAAAGTAACAAACATAGATCAGACTCACTCGCAAACATTCACCTTTATAATTTTAGTGTGATTGTGTGTATCTATTTACAACAAAATACAAAGAATACATGCAGATCAAGATAAATAAACATGTTTATAATCACAAATATTTGTTTTGTGTGAGGATCAAACCCACAATCTTAAATCATCAATGATCTATCACTATGAACCCACAATTTAGTCATAACTGTCATCAAACATGACCTATTATCTCACCTGAAATTAAACAGTATACTTACAACTGGCCAATTTCGTTTTGTGTAATTCTTGAAAGCGATGGCTGCAGAGACTCTGATTGTGAGGTCAACATTTTCCTTGTCAATCAGATGCAGAAGCAGTAGAGCATAATTCTGATTTACTTCCACACTCTCCAAAAACTTTTCAGCTGAAATATAGCAATTATTATAATACCCTCCTTCCTGAATGTTATTGGAAATTAGCAGAGAAAGAAAATAAAAATGATGAAATGAGTAGAGGTTAAGGTAGACTACCACCTCAGCACCCCCACAATTTTTTAGTAAGGAGATAACACCCGCACTAGGGAAATTAATTCCTATGTAATTGACGCATATGCCATAGTCACCACAGAATTTGATGGTAATAGTTCACATAAAAATGAGATAGGGTGATGATATTCTACATCACCACACAGCAAGAGAAAAGTGATTTAATACTGTACAACATAATCCAACTTAATTTTGGCATTACTAAACTTAATTTTGAGCTTGTGTGCAATATTTGAGGTTTTTGTATGAACCTTTATACCAATCTTGCTGATTCACATTATAATAATCAATCTTGTAGGCTATATTAACACGCTAGCACATAGCCCACCAGATAGTAAGCAGATACTAATAGCATAGCCTTGTTGGTTTAGCGGTAATGAGTTAAACTGCTGATAATGAGGTCCTGGGTTTCAAATCTTGGGCCCGACCCAAGATTTGAACCCAGGACTGTTTAAAATGATTTGAAATTTTTCAGTTAAGAAAATTTATTAGTTACTTTCAATGTCTGGGAGTTGGTGTTATTACCCAAAGAGCATTTAGAGTCATTGTTCCTTTAATTAAACCCTTTTGGTGGTTTTGGTCCCTAGTGATCCCATTGGATTATAATTGGCATAGATAGTGCCCCTGTGTTTGCACACACAATTGTCTATTTCCATTGAGATAGGCTGCTATGGCCAAATTTATTGTTGAGGACATTACTATAGCTTTAAACACATCCCTCTTGTGTTGGCCTTCTCCCTCCCAAGTAAGCTCTGGTGACTAACTCACAGGACCATAATATCAAAATATACTAATACTAATAATTTAAACTGGAGTGTATATTATACACACAAATTTGTCACATAGTTTCCATTTGCTGTTTTCAAGTACCTAGTTAAGTGTTGTAATTCGGAATGCTAGGTCAAAATGTGTTGGTACCACTTTACCTACTAGTATCGTCTAACTAGTCATTTCAATACATTCATCTCAATATAATCAGTTCATTGGCTTAGATCCTGATAATAATATAATATATAATGTAAAAAATTAATTTAGGTAAGTATTAAACTAGAAACTATCTTTTAAGGTTATCAAGTCTAGATCACACAAATTAAACAAAGAACTTTATTCCGTAGTTTCTGTTGCACAACTACGAATGTAAGTAATTACGACTTAAATAGGATTATTTCCTTAGTAAGCAACTAATCTTAAATAATAATCTCTTGTATGGCATAACGTAAACATAATAAAATAAAACATACCGGGTCGACGAATGTTCGGATCTGGATTTAGTGTTTGCTGTAAATAATTGGCTAAGGTAGCCAGATTTTCATCTGTAACCTCCATTTAGGACCACAAGGGGTGTTTTACAATTACTTTTGAAGGATTTTATAACGATTTTAATAAACCGCAAGATGTGATGGTTTGGAAAAGTCTACAATCGCCAACCGTCCACCGGAATAAATTATTTGACACATAGTTGACAACTGATTAGCATGGCTGCCAAAAATATTTTCTACTTCCCCGTATACTTAAGGGAAAAAGATTTGATTCATTACAAATCCCGACTATTAGTATCACAAAATACCTCAGGCGTTAAAAGCTTTGCCCGCAAATTTATTTAAAACAAAGATTAGACATTTATTAACAGACAAGTGTTACTATAATATAAATGACTTCTTCTTCTTTTTTCGAATGGCAAGTTATGCCGATGTCGACAATTCTGCCAATGTCAGATGTGAAATGGGAATACGTGCGATAAATTTAACCAAAATTTGCAATGTTATAGCTAATTGCGTATCTTGGCGATTAGGCTAAAACAAAACATTCAGACGTAACAATCACAATTTGATGCCATTGCATCTTATAAAACACATTAATACTTCGTAGAGTTCTGGGGAAGGGAATGTAAGCAACGAGGAAAAGTTGATGGGAATGGGAATCTTTAAATTTGGAAGGAGTTCATATAAATTATAGGCAAATGTGGTCCAGTGAAATGAGTTCTTGACGGATACTTTTTGACATTGTTTTTAATTCATATTTTCATGGAATTTAATACTGTAAATTTATAAGACATATGTATTTCTAAATATGTATACTGTAATTTTTTATTTTTGTTAATTTTTAATTTATTGTTTTTATATTTATGTGAAATAAAATTAAAATTTGTACGCCTCGACAGGTAAAACATGTTCGGACTTTAGATACCTATTTTTTAAGATCTTGCATGCAATTTGTATGTAAACGCATGTTTTGACAAATAAATAATCTTTATCTTTAATGGTTTAAATTAAAACTAGTATTTGGCTCCAGCCAATGACTAATACACTAAACTTATATTACAATAAAAGTTCTATTTCGTTTTATACCAATATTGGAGGGCAACGATGTAGGGATAATCCAAAAAAGAAAATCTATATTTTTTACGGGCAATTCACGCGAATCGTGGCATAACAAACATGCGGGGCAGATTTTGGGGACTGTCGATAGAAGTGAAAACTATTTTTACGCTTCTAACCTAAATAATCTACAATATAATAGTTCTTCAAGCTGCCATCTGCTGGCCATACCTGCACCTTGGCCATACACGTTATATAAAACTGTTACACTCGAAACTCGGCCATTTGGTGTAGTTTCCTGTCGGGAAGTAGTGATCCGTAAAAATGGGGAGTTGTGTGGTATTTTCGTGTAAAAGGCAATCAGCGACATCAAACTTACGGGAATACGGTATTTCCTATCACAAGTATGTGTTATTTTTGTCAATTGTGTTTGTAATTTTTCATAATTTTGATTCAAATAAACTACCAGTTACCAGCCACAGATTAGAAACGATTCTACGACGCCATTGTCTGGTAGAAGGCGTAGTGCGGGGCAATTGTATTAAATTTTTTGATTGAATGAATGATGGAATGAACGTAACATTGTTTGAAAATGCCGTGTTAATAGTTAGTAAATATTGAATTCTTATTTTAGAACGAATAAGAAGTTGTTTAAGAAGTTTTGTTCAAACATTTTTAGATATTTTTTCTTCCTGAAACTATTTTATTTTCCAAATTATTCAACGACATATTTTATTACATGTTAACAGGTTTCAGAACGATCCAAAGCTGAATAATCTATGAATGAAATTATGTGGTCAAAATTTAAACTGGGATGCAACAAGAAGCAGTGTGATTTGCTCAGAACATTTTACGCCGAAAAGTATTCAAACTCTTGTAAACAACAGAATACGGGACATAAGAAGGTGCTTATAGCACTATATGTTGGATGGACTGGTTGCAGCTGCTTTGGATGAAGCTACAATCAAGAGTCTTATGCATGAACTACAAAGAAGTCTTGAAATAACAAGTCAACCAACTTCGTTTAATTTAGGGCTGGAAATTAAGCGATTCAAAGATGGTTCTGTCTTCATTGGACAATATTCCTACACTAAGAAGATTTTCGAGCGATGTAACATGAAGGACTGGAATCCAGTTTCGATTCTTCGATTGAAAAATAATCGACCATCTTAGCTTGCATGTCTAATCTATGTAGTTGTCAATCCACTAAACTTAATAATTTAGAAATAATGTAAAATTATGTTCTTTTTTGTTTTTTATAAGACAACGCACTAGGGAATTTCATCCCTCCGTCGCGGGGTACTTTACAAACATATAATAGACGGACACAAATTACATCCAGACTCAGAACAACTATTTATGGGTCACACAAATAGTTGTCCGGCTCGGGACTCGAACCCGCGACACGAAGCGGCGAGGCTACTATCATAGCCGCTGCGCCATACGTGCAGTCAATTATGTATAGTTAACTGTGACTACAAATATGTTCTGACTATTTACGAGCGATACTTTAAGTCTACGTAACTGAAAAACTTTTTTTATTCTATTATTGCCGCCAAATGCTTTAGTATCTGCAGTTGGAACTGTAACTTTATCAGTAGGTACAGATTGGATTTTAATTTCTTAAAATTATAATAGTTACTAACTATATTTAGTTCTTTTATTTTTTTACTGTCTGTTACAGAAGATATATTTTCGATCAAGATAAATTAGGTATGAAATGAGTAATAAATAAAATAATATTACTATCTTATTCAATGTTTTACATTAAGGCAAAACCTCTTGTTAAAACTAAGATGATACTCATTTATCTATTCAATCTTAGCGAATGCCCATCACTAGAGATTATCTTAGTGTGAGTCGAATCAATCCGATACTACGCTCTGTTTTATATATGTGCGCAAATTTTAAGTTGGTGCGAGATTGTTTTATTGTGCATGTGCATACATGAATAAGATTTTGGTTTACGCGTGTGCCATACGTGTTTACCTCATCCCCAAAATCGGTAGAAAATAGTGTTTGCAAATTTCAAACGATAACGTCTATATTTTAATATTGGCATCTGGTTAAATTAATATCGTTGGACCGTAGACGGTGGACGTAGTTTGTTTGTGGTGTCTCTTTGATTTGACCATACAACCAAAGAGTATGTAAGGAACTAATTATAATTCTCAAAGCATATATTAATCTACTCTTTGCCCAAAGCCATTCTCTGACAAACTACTAGACTAAACTAAGACTAATATATTTTATAGTTATCTGTGAAAGCCATCTTAAAGTCGAAGCGAAGGAAGAAGCCAGGGCCAAAAAAAAAATAATCAAGCAATAAAAAGAAATGGTCGTCGCGTTGTTACCATGTCGTTACGTGAACGTGTTTGTTCACTATATATCTATTAAAGTAGTAAACTCTTTGTATATATAGTGAGGTGAGACGGCGGTGATGTTTGTTTTCTGTCTGCTCTCTTGATCTTGATCGGACCAACGAGTGTGTACTGTGTTCGTTCCTATTAAAATGATTGGTCACTTTTGGGTAGTCTTAGGGGTGTTTCGTCTAATATTCTTGTACAATTGTGTTTTGAAAGTATGGTTGAATAGTTACTAGCTTCACTCATTTAAATAAGCACGCTTTGAGGACTCTTACGACGCTCATGTTTGTTGCCATAACCTTGCATTTTCCACTACGAGATTATGATAACGAATCGCCAAAGCGTCTTCGAGGCCCGAGGTGTCATTCATTCGTGTCAATTTTGCTTCTGAGTAATCGTCTATCTCAGGAAATCATAACAAGTTTTTCGAAAATATTGCCAAGTTTTTATTAGTTTCACTATATTCTGGTTTCTTTGGGTCGTACAATGATTATTTGTTCTTGATTGAAGAAAATGTGTGGAAATGAAGATCTTTGGTCTGTAGGTTATCTTTGTTTTAAAACAAAAATGTTGTGGATTTAATAATACAAAGCATTAGGATATCTGGAACATAATGTTTTTGTGCTCTCATTATCATTAGGATTTATGGAAGTCATACAAAAACTAAAATGGCAGCAAGGTATGGAAATGGATGGCTGCAATAAATAAAGAAAACCTATCTCTTTTATTTATTGCCATAGCCACAGCCTGAGGAGTATCTTGCTGTACAATTCAATAAGTGGATGAGATCTCTTAACTACCAATTGCATGATAAAACTCAGAAAATACTGTACAAATTCCACACAATCATGAAACTTCTCACTAATTGTCTTAAATAAAATAATAATTGTAGTGCTTTTCAGGTCATAGGCACTCTGAGTGTTTGATAAACATCATAGGAAAATATAGAAAATAAATATAAATACCACTTGGCTATTATGTATATTGCACAGATTTAGCTCATGTTTCTGGTTCTCCTTCAAGTCTCCCTGTATTTCCCACTCCTGCATATTGCCTCCTGCGTTAAAATGTGTGTGAATTCCAAATAAATGACAAAGTACATAAAATTTTAATCCCTGCTTATGGTGTTTATTAGGCAGTGTACGGTTTGAGACACTGTTATGTCTTTGTTGTACATATCTTGTCATCTACCAATAGTTGTTGTTCCATGGGTAGTCTAGAAAATTTTATTTTGAGGTTTTCAATAACTGGACAAATATTAAACAACATCAAGATTTGATGTAGTTTCTTGAGTCTATAGGCGTTACTGGTGCAAGAAGATCTCTGTCCAGGCCTCACACATGTGGGCTTGTGTTACTAACATTTGAACTGTTTAATTGTAATGGTGGTCACCATGTCATATATCATTTATACTCAATGCGCCTGGCACGGCACCAGTGACCACTATTCTTGCCTTGGTTTGCCAAAACATGAGGTTGTATTGAATCTTAGTTCCAAGTTATTTGAGTGAATAGGTGAATCAACCTAGGGGAATTAAAAATTTAAAAAATATATATATCAATGTTTTATTATACAGGGTGTTTTGCATCGTGTGCCAAATTGATATGGTCAACAGGGGGGTTTAGGCGCATTAGGGCTAATTCTCATTATGGCAACCAACTCGCTAATGGACTACTTCTCATTATGGCTACTTCTCATTTTGGCTACTTCTGATTAGGGCCACTTCTCACTTGGGCTACTTCGCATTAGGGCTACTTCTCATTAGGGCTACTTCACATTAGGGCTACTTCTCATTAGGGCTACTTCGCATTAGGGCTACTTCTCAAAACTTGGGAATGTTTATTGAAATAGGAATTGTCTTTATGTATATAAACATGTTTATTCATTCATAAGAGATCAATTATATTATTTTTAGAATAAATCAACATTAATTAAAACAATGTAATAGTAGTAATTCTTGTTATTACTTTAGTCTGGTTTCACCACCGATCCACATAATAATCAACAAACAATATTAATTAGATATATCTGTTTATAGGCATAATTCAACGCAATAATTAACAATCAGTATTAATTAGATAGAAATAAAATTACTTATTATCATAATTCAACGCAATAATTAACAATCAGTATTAATTAGATAGAAATAAAATTACTTATTATCAGTTTCTTACATAAAGGATAATGTAAGAAGCTGATAATAAGTCATTTTATTTAAAAATGTATTAACTGTTATTTGACATTTTTTTAGTTTTGTAAGTACTTTTCTATACTTTTTGTCGAAATTAATGTACTTGTTATGCCGTTTTTTTGTTTGATAGTGTCTGTTCTTGAGTTAGGAGTCAAAATGCTTTGCTTCTTTTCGGAGCTTCTGTAAGAATAAAAATAAACTTGGACGCTTGGGAATTTTCACATTTATCCGATGGTGCCACCCCTCAAGAGCGTTGGTAGTGCGGTGGCGTTGTCCAGAGCAACTAAGAAGTGCAGGGTTCATTCTTGGATACCACTGTTTTGCAAAGTATTTCAAAAAAGTTTCAAACAATGGTAACAACATTTCATTTTCAATAATCTCTGTTAGTTTTTGGCAACCCTCTGGAATATTCTCTGTGGGTAAAAGTGGTAAAATAGCGATTTTTCTTATAATCTGTCTTGTTTTTTTTCTTTTAGTCAAAGTACAATGGGCAAAAATGTATGGAACGTGGTACCCGCTCCAATAGTCCTCATTAATATATCATTGAATAGACATTTTGATGCAGAAAAACGTCTACCATGGCGCCTGTCCCTATTCACGTTTGGAAAGCAGTAATCTCACTATCTATACTTATTATTATAAAGCTTTAATCTCAGGAACTGCTAGTCCGATTTAAAAAATTCTTTCAGTGTTAGATAGCCCATTTATTGAGGAAGGCTATAAGCTATATATCATCGCTACGCTACGACTAAAAGGAGCCGAGCAGCAGGGGTGAAACCACGGGGAACAGCTTGTGTTTTATAAATGATGAAGAATTTATTACAAACTACTTATATAAGTAAAATAAAGCTAGAATAACATGATATAACACATTTAGGATTCTATTATTAAAAGAAGTAAGAAAACAAGCATTCTTTAAATACAAAACATATTTTATCAATAAGTGAGTAGATTTAAAACATTACATATCGGTATCAACTATAACAGCATTGAGGAAAGATGCCGGAGCAGTAAATCCCGTATGCCTCGCATAGCCTAAGTACCATACGATGGACACTATATGTGCACAAGTGCCGATCGTACGTCGCCCGGTTAAACATGTGCAATACTGTTGGACAATATTATTTGCACTGCTGATTAATATATAACAAAAATATGTTTTTACACGGACATGTCGCGACTGGATTCGTCCACGCAAAAGCCAGGCATCTTCGTGTATGCCATAGTCTGGCAGATCATCAAGTGCTCCCTCTCTGTACGTTTCAATTATATATAGACCATTTGATAAATGCTCGGCACAGTAAGATCTTGCCAGCTTGAGTTGGTATGTACCTAGCGCTAATAGAATTATGTACGTTTGCCCAGCACGGCCCCTCAGAATTTGCATTTATGGTGTACACCATTGCAATGTACTCGCCTCTAGCAGTATATGTACCGATTTCTTTTTCAATGTACCTCTATACTTTTGAAGAAATATGCAAAAAAAGGTGGCCGTGCCAGCCAAACGCTTTCAGCACGGCCCCTCATGTAACTTGAATAATACATACCGTATTAACAAATGTCTATAACTCAAGAAATGTACTCTATTAATACGTTATATGTGCCGCAACAGTTATTGTGAATTCATAATAACAAATAATATATAGATGTGGATAAGGGGCCGTGCTGGAAAAAATCATTTTAAGAAATATCTAAAAAAGACAAAACATACTTAGCCAAAAACTATTAAAAAATAATTGAAGTTTAGCAAGTAACATATGTACCGCATTGATTTCTCATACAACTTGTTATATTGTGAAAAATAAATCTATTTTAGTTCATTCAGCACGGCCCTCTATAGTTGCCTATATATTTTTAAATAAGCCGTGTATGTTTACAAAATTCGACTTCCTGAATAATATATAGGAGTACATTCCTTTCAACTAAATTGCAATTCTGCTGTATCAATACTTTAGAAGATAAATTCAATCTAAAATATACATACATTAAAACTGATGGGGTGAGCATGATTCTACATGAAAATAGGATAAAAAATACTGCTTAAATTGAGTAAATCTTTATTAAAATAAACAAATCAACAATATGGTAAACTATATAAACGATAACTAGGTACTTATACATAATAGGTCGATAATCGTACAAGTGTCAAGTTAGTGTCGCTAAGACTACATAGCTCAAAGTCTTAAAAATCATACATTACAATAAAATCACAGATTCATTACATTTCACAAATTAGTTCGTTTACATGGAATAACAACCTATGTCTCAATAACACTACAGAGCTTAAAAATCTTAAAAAATCACAGATACGCGTTCAATAAATCATATTGATTGAACCTTACATTACACTAATATTAATTTGCATGAATCGCTTATATATTTGGTATAATCACAGGCAATTAATTAAATCCACGTAATCACAGATGTATTTCAACGACTATAACAATTAGAATATTGTTCGTTTATGTTACTAATATTATGATACCTATGGAATAATCATAGAAAAACTAGTACATAAATTAACTTATTAAAAGTAATCACAGATGACATTACAACAGTATTGACTTCTTATTAAACAGTTCACAGTTTCATATGCATATTTTTAGCAACTAGTCTTTACCAGATTCTTAAATAGTGTAAAATTAACTTTAAATTATTACAAAATACATGTATTTAAAAACCATGGCTCAAAAACATATTCTGGTTTCACTGTAATTACCAGAGCCGTCACTCATAGGATCATATTCAGCAAACCCTGAGCTCCGCTCCGACGTGAAAGCGGAATATTCGTAAAAGTTATTATTTTTAGTTGTATTAAATATCACATATCACTCACTAAAACGTAAGTAAGAGTGTGTAAAAATATCGACTCCACTGTACTGTTGTTAATTTTCAAGGCCAAATCATCATAACATAGCCACAGATCATGGCTAAGCGTATGGCACTTATAATGGCCCAGAGTTCCCTCTGAATTCCCTACATATTCAATGGCACCAACGACACCATAAATTTGATTTTGAATATTAATAGTGACCGGGATATTACACAAAACTATTGCATCTGTTCCATTTAAATCAAAGGTTATAATCCTTTGTAATTTATAACTTGAAATGACAGTTCCACCGCAATTATTTTTACAAATTTGAGAAGTAGTTTCGATAGCAAGTGATTCTTCTAATGCCAAAATACCAAACGTGTTAATTATGTTAATATTCAAAGCTATAAAAGGTCTTATGATTTCTACATAATATTGACATTCTTCTTTTGTGCAAACTTTTATAAACTGAGCACTGTAAAATAAATTGGTAAACATTTGCTCATACAAATTAGCGACATTGCATTCACAATCTGTTATTATCTTTACATGCGCTGGCCGGTCAAAATATTCATGACAAACGTAATTTCTCATTTCATACACAGTACCTTTGTCAACATTTTCATTTAAGATGAGATTTATATAGTCTCGAAGTTTATTATCTTTTGACTCAATTTCCATTTTGAAATTAGAAAACGACTGAAAGCCAAATGCAATCAAAAACATTATTGCATCAAAACCGCATGTGTTAACGACTGTTGAATTTTTAATCATGTTACCATTTTTTATAAATTTTATACCGGTATGTGGCTTTACATTAACGGCCTTGTCTGCTTGACCTCCCCAATTTTCTACAAATGTTGGTTGATCGCTAAATATTGAGTCTTGAACAAATTGTCGTTTCGGTTTTTGTTGTTTTTTACTTATGGGGTTTGTCGTCCTGCGATTTGTTTTTTTTACAGTGTTAGGTTCTATATGAAATTTACTCGCTGCAATATTTAACTCTCCTTTTAAATAATTAATATGTCTTTGCAGGAAAACGTCAATTCTATGTTTTGTTATTTTAGATTTCAGCAGCAAGTGTTTTAAAGTTTTAAAATGATCCTCTGATGCACTCGACGAAGGGTTTTTATTATCTGATTTATATAATGGCATCATGACATTCGACCACAGGGGCAATTTTCGCAGTAGTCGTTTTATTGTCGTTAATAAGGGCGGATAATAAAAATCATTTAGAGGGCCAGTTACACAAACTTCTTCTTTATGATGTGTAACAGTTTCCTCAAACCACTTCGCGAAATTCAGCTCATTAAACGTTGTATCAACATGAACGTCATCATGTAAACAGTAACGGTCATCACTTGATAAAGAGTCATCTTCAGTTATATTATCGTGTATTTCCTTAATAAAGGGTGTCCAGCGGGAATTTTTCGATTTAAAAATTTAAAAACAAATAAACAAATTAGTATAAAATTTTTATTTTAATTTTAAAATGTAATATGGGTCTGCGGATTTTACTTCTTAAAAATAATGTCTTCCAAATGACGTCCATTTCTCGTAATACACTCTTGTAATCGAACCCTCATATTGGCAAGTACGCGCGAACAAAGCTCTGGGGGGATAGCAGCGATTTCACGCCGAATATTTTCTTGTAGGGCAGTTATGGTACGGGGATTATTGCAGTACACTTTAGACTTAAGGTAACCCCACAAGAAAAAATCACACGGCGTCAAATCTGGCGATCGAGGTGGCCAGGGTATGTCTCCGTACTTGCTTATTAATTTTCCAGGGAAAATTTCCCTTAGCCGCAACATTGAGACCCTGGCAGTGTGTGGAGTTGCCCCATCTTGTTGAAAATGTGTTCTGTTGTTGCGTCCGTTAAACACTTGCAATTGCGGTACCAAAAACTCGTCAATCATACGGCAGTATACCGAGGAAGTGACAGTTTCTCTCTCATTAAAAAAATATGGACCGATTATTCCATGAGCAGAAATCGCGCACCATACAGTCGTCTTAGGGCAGTGCAAACCCTTTTGATGCCGTTCCCTTGGATTGTTGGGGCTCCAGTAACGCATATTTTGTTTGTTTACATAGCCCCCGATGTGGAAATGAGCTTCGTCGCTAAACAATATGTTTCCAAGTGTTCTAGGGGTCCGAAAACGTTCCAACATCGTTCGAGCGTACGTTTCTCTTAAAACATAATCGTTCTCATTCAGTTTTTGTACGATTTGGATTTTATAAGGATGAAGTTTTAATTTTTTTTTCAATATCACATGCACTGTTGACTTCTTGATGCCTGTAGAGGCCGCAATCTTTCTTACCGATTTTTTGGGATTTCTAATAATTTCTTGTCGCACCTGTGCCACACGTTCTGGCGTTGCTGCTGACGTAGACGGTCCTGTTGGCGGCCTATTAACCACTGTCCCTTCTTGTCGAAATCTTTGCACCCATGACCATATAAGCTGCGTGCTAGGACCATTGTTTAATCGCCGTATATCGAAGTGCGAACAGAAAGCACGACGCGCTCGAACCAACGATTCACCACACTTTAAATATTGCTCAACCGCAAATGCGCGGTGCGCTCCCGACCAATGACTCATGGTTACTGACAAATCCGCATAGATGATGCCACCCACGCTACCCCTCCCGTGCCTCTAGCCCCGCTAATAAATGAATAACGATAATTTAAAGTTGAAAATTTTCCGCTGGACACCCTTTATTTACATTTTGAAGTACACTTCTCAGGTAATATTGGGCTTCAGTACAATGCTTGGAATGATATTTAGACAGGATTATAGCTAGCAGTTTATCGATGATGTTTTTGATGACATTAATATTTTCTGCTTTTTTAATGTAAAGAATACACTGAACAAATAAGTAATTCACTTTTTTTGGTGCGTTTTCTAAAGAAATATTACGAATAGATTTAATAAAATGGCTCGTATCAATTCTCATATATATGAGAATTGATACAGGTTAAGTCGACCTAGATCCTTTAAGAGGTTGTAGTTTCTATAATTTCTGACTGATTTGTCTATAAAACACCATACCCCAAACTTAACTGTTTTCAAAATACTGGACTTTGAAGGTTTTTTGAGATAAAATCGGTTTTATGACTATTGGCCTATATTTTTTTGAGGGTTTTGCCTCTAACTGCGTGTGTTTGCAATTTTTGTGTAGTAGATAAGTTGTTTTATTATTCTCAACACTAAAATAGCAGTTCACTGAACTGACTGGGTCGTAGTAGACGATTGATAGTTATAAATTGAAATAAATTCGTCAAAAAATATTTTTTCTTTCTGAAATAATAAAAGAAAAGTCTATGACAGTTATGCTGCAGATGTGCTTAAAAATATCTACATTTCATCAGCTATCCAACAAGGTATAACAAGCTAGGTTATTATCAGAATTCTTAGTAAAAAACTTCGATGAAAGGCTCTCGGGTAGTAGTAAAGATAACAGTACTAATTTATCACGGGTCAGAAAACAAAATAAAACAATCCAAATAGGTACAAAATGACATCTATTACTGCTATTTTTACAGAAAGTCATGATTCATGTTCCACATGGCCGCCTCTGTTTCGCACACATATTCTCATTCTGTGTCTTAATCCACTCTTTACTACACCAGTTGTTAAACCCCTTCTTATTTCATTTGCCGCATCGATTATTCTCTGTCTCAAAACATCAACAGATGTGATTGGATTAGGTTCGTTGTACACCAAACTCTTCATGTGTCCCCACACATAAAAATCCATGGGGGTCAGGTCTGGACTTCTAGCTGGCCACGGTATGGGTCCACCTCTTCCGATCCACTTATTAGGATAATTAGTGTCTAGCCATTCTCTGACACTTCTCCTGTAGTGTGCAGGACAACCGTCATGTTGAAACCACATATCACGAATGAGATAGAGTGGTACGTCGTCTAGTAAGTCGGATAAATCTTCTCTTAAAAAGTTTTCATAATGTTCTCCATTTAAATTGTCGGGAAGAAAGTAAGGCCCAATCAAATGGTTTGATATGATTCCCATCCATACATTCAAACTGAATCGTCTTTGTGATGCCTTTGGCCACTTCTTATTGGGATTTCTTTGAACTTTTGGGGCCCAATAATGAACATTGTGGTAATTGGTTATGCCGTCTTTATCAAATTTGGACTCGTCTGTCCACAAGATCTTTTTAAAAAATGATGGATCTTCTAAATCTGCATTGAGCATGAATCTGCAGAAATCCAACCTCCTCACAGGATCTCCTTCTTCGATGCTGTGTACCGGCGTGTAATGATAAGGATAGAGGCCGGCAGTATTCACCGTAAACCATACTTTCCACTGCGAGAGTCCAAGTTCTCGGGCAACAATACTGGTCGAAGTAGTTGGATCCAATCTAAACCGTCGAACTATTTCATTGTCTTGCTCTTCATCATCATCATTGACACGTGGTCTACCCAAGTCTGTTCGTCGCCTCGAAACAGAGCCAGTCTCTCGAAGTCGTCGGTAAACTCCGTCAAAGACACTAACATCCGGTACTCGGCGGTCTGGGTAACGTGATATGTATTCATCACGAGCTCGTGCGGATACACAATTGCAGTACCCATAACAAATCAAAATATCAGCATATTCCTCGTTCGTGTAGGTCGTCATCTTCAACAGTTCCAAATCAGAAGCACAAATCAATAGTCCAGTTTGCAAGCACAGTCACGATTTGAAAGAAACAGTCCAGAAATCCAAGCCAAGTCGAATGAAAAACCAAGAGCACTAAGAATCGCATCTACTACAGACGAATCGCGTAAGCAGACTAACCAAACAATAACAACAAAATGGCTGTGGTTTTTTTCTCTCGCTCACACCTAATTACATTGTATGATATCTCGCTTGCACGCACCGCAGTCCCATGAAGAACAATAGGCGCAACAAGTAACGCAAGGAAACACGTTATCTTTACTACTACTACTACCCGAGAGCCTTTCATCGAAGTTTTTTTCTAAGAATTATAATAATACCCTAGCTTGTTATACCTTGTTGGATAGCTGATGAAATGTAGATATTTTTAAGCACATCTGCTGTAGTATTTTTTACGAATTTATTTCAATTTATAACTATCAATCGTCTACTACGACCCAGTCAGTTCAGTGAACTGCTATTTTAGTGTTGAGAATAATAAAGCAACTTATCTACTACACAAAATCGGAAACACAAATAAATTAGAGGCAAAAAACCCAAAAAAATATAGGCCAATAGATGTAAAACCGTTTTTTTTTTTCAAAAAAGCTTCAAAGTCCAATATCTTGAAAACGGTTAAGTTTGGGGTACGGTGTTTCATAGACAAATCAGCCGGGAATTATGGAAACTATCACCTCTTAAAGGATCTAGGTCGACTTAACCTGTAACCCTGTATAAATTAGGTACAATGAAGTTGCCTTCTAATGCTTTAAAAGAAGCCTCTAAATAATCCTTGGTTGAGTTAAATTTTGTAAAACAATTAATTACAGCCGCAATCAAAGCCGATGAGTCGTCAGTTATAACTTCTGCGGGCGAAGTGATATTCTTTGCCCATTTAGATAACCAATCCGCAATAGTTTCTTTGGTATGGGAATTGCTAACCATTTGGGCGACGGGTACAGATTTCAAGCTATTATTAGCAGTTAACATTACTACGTATAAAAATAATTTCTTGGTTAGGTTGTTAGTTTTATAAATAGAACCAGTAGCATCTAGGGAAATAGTTATTCTGTCAACTACTTTAGAATAGTGTCTATAATAATTGAGTTGTTCTTCTAACCAATAGTGTACATGAAATGTTGGTTTTATAAGTATTTCTTGAATTATATTAGAGAACTCGACGCTCTCAGCTAAAATTATCAAAGACATTAATTCATTTTTGTGATACCAATGTTGACTATTAGATTCATAACGGATTATCCTGAGTGCTCCAAGAGATGGCAATGTAGGTGGTTCTGTATCTCCGAATGTCATTGTGCGACGTGCCAGATCTTTATGAACAACGGCTGCTGGCTTTTCTTTTAAATTATCTGATAATTTTCGTCTCAAGTACGGAGTACAACGAACTTTCTTTCGTGGGTCATGCTTAAAGTTATTATCTAAGTTGATAATTTCACAAAGAAATTCGACGACCTTGTCTGTCTTCTCGGTGTCATGAATACGCACTTTTGCGTAGCACTGAGTACATTTTCCGTGGAAGGTAATTCCATTGCTATTAATGTTATAATTTTTAAAAGATATTGTACATGGCAATTTAAAATGTTTCCAAAGCTTTTGCCTCAAAAGGCAGGACCATTTATACTTAGGAATGGTTTTGTATGTTTCATATCTCAGGTATGGCTTCTTTTTATCGTTTCGTCGAAAAGTGCTGCGTATTGGCTGTATTTTTTTCCACTCGTGAATATCCACAGGAAATTTAAAAATAACTCTATTTCTATCTTCGTTTTTACTATGTTCGGATGATTCAGGCAAAGGTGTCGATTTCTTAGACGAATTCAAAGGTGTCGTTCCAACACTAATGTTTCCTAGTTTGTCATCAATTTTTGTTGGCTCCGGTGTGAGGTCATTAGTGCCCAGAAAATTTCTTTTATAACTTAGGTACAATGCTTTCGGAGACATAGCATAATTAAGCTCTTCAGCTAGTTTCTGGTACACATTTCTATCATATTTCGGTCCTTTGAGCTGATGTCGATTTTTCATAAATAGTTGTTTCTGTACATCTAATGCTACATCACTTTTCTTGCCCATCCTCACCATTAATTGTATCAATCTGAAGAAAAAAATATCTGTACAAATATTTATAGTGAATTACGTAACTTCTTTTTAGATTTATATATAATTTTGCTACCTATTTATTTACTAAATATATTAATAAATAACGGTTAATATAAAGTGATAATTATTTTTGATACCCTAATTATTCAACATTTTTTATAATTACTGCTCAGTATGATTACACCAATTCTTAAGTGAAAAATGCTGAATGAATGAACGATGCTGCCAACGGGCCGCTTTAAGTTTAAAATAGCGTCCGAAAATTGTATATCTCAACTTTTGCGTGTCACATTTACCTACTCTATATATGTATAGTGGGTAAAGTAGGTATATTTCCACTATATTGAAGAGTTCCTTAAAATTTTAAAAGATGGTAGGTAAATTTCTATGGACTCTGGGCGTAAAATCAACAGAAATGTAACTCCTAATAATTGTAAAGGCTTAATACTACTAGATACACAAGTATTTTCTTTTATATAACTACGAAGCACTCTTGGGTTTTGCTTGTAAATGAACAGAACACAATTAAACAAAAACTATGATTAATTATGTAAGGTAACATAATAATCGTAGGCTCATTACACAGTTTGCTATCATATATTATGGTTAGCAAAATAAATTTAATGTAAGAAATAATTAATAATAGAACTACTCATTAGACATGGATATGCACTGTGGTTGATATCACAAAGTACATATTCACTGAGCAGTGTATACATTCACTCGCATTGCCCGAGATATTGAGATATGTAACGGGTGGCGCAAAAGTAAAGACCCTATTTGGTTCAGCTATAACATTTTTTCTAAATTAGAAAACTAGATTTAGATTTTTTTAAATGTATATTTGTGCCATTAAATTTCGTACCATTAGGATTTAAAGATGATGTCTTTTAAATGGTGACCTCCAGAGTTGATACACATTTGAGCCCTATTTATGACATTTTGCATAACTTGCCGTAACACTTCCTGCGATATGTTCGTTATTTCTTGACGAATGTTTTCTTTTAGAGCTGCGAGAGTCTGTGGCTTGTTCACATACACCCGAGATTTCAAAAAACCCCAAAGAAAGAAGTCTGGACTGGTCAGATCGGGTGATCTTGCAGGCCAAGGCAAATCGCCAAAACGAGAGATAACTCGGCCTGGAAAAGCGTCCCTCACTAAGTCCATAGTGTCGCGCGCTGTGTGTGCCGTAGCGCCGTCTTGTTGAAACCAGATGTGCTCCAGCCCCAATTCGTCCAAACTGGGTATCAAAAACTCACGTAACATGGTTCTGTAGCGTTCTCCAGTGACAGTAATCGCATTGCCTCCAGCGTCTTCGAAAAAATAGGGTCCGATCACTCTGTCAACACAGATGCCACACCATACAGTAACTTTTAGTGGGTGTAGAGGTGTTTCTTGAATAATGCGCGGATTATCAGTGCCCCAGAACCGAGTATTCTGCTTATTGACATGCCCTGAGAGATGGAAATGCGCTTCGTCACTCATAACCAATTTTGAAGGAAAATCATCCTCTTCAAGGTTGAGGTTTATGACGCGCTGGCAGTAATCTAGACGAGCTCGGTGGTCAGCAGGCAGCAGCTGATGAGTCATTTGAGTTTTATACGGGAACATCTTTAAGTCTTTCACCAAAATACGCTGCAGGGTCCGTCTGGAAATGCCCAATTGCGTGGCACGTCGCCTCGTTGATGTTTCTGGACACTCTTCCACATCTTCGCGCACAGCATCGATATTTTCAGCTGAACGGCCTGTTCTTGGTCTCCCAGACTTAGGTCTATCCAATGTTGAGCCAGTTGCTTCAAGGCGTGTGGCAAAGCGTCGAATTGTGCGACCAATCGGTGCCGGACGGTGGGGAAATCGTCGACGAAATTCACGTTGTGTTCTTATCACTGATGAATTATTCCGTAAGAACATTGACACAATTATTCCACGTTCTTGGGGAGTAAAACGGTCCATGTTTATTTTCAGTGTATTTTACATTTGTTCACTACACAATTTTCAACAACAGAATGACAGAAAATGTCATATAAAAAAAAAAAAAGTATTTTCTTTAGTGCCAGTACTTTTGCGCCACCTCTATACACCGCATTGACTATGGCATCGCATTCATTCGTATCACACGGGCAATGAGTGAGAGAAAGAGTGCATGTAATATGTATGGCTCGCCAACTCTGACGTGAAACGCATTACCCGCGACAGCTAATACAAATTATAATGAGAGTGAATGAGACCGAAGCATAGCTTAGCCACAACAAGTTAAAATGAACCCTATTCCATTGCGTTACAGTTTATATCTCAAGAAGTGATGTTCTGCATAGTGTATACACATGTCTGTAAGTGACATGGGTATGCCCTATGTACTATTAATCGCAGTATATATTATATACTGCGGTTGCTATTATCAACCGCAGTGCATAGTGTATAAATCGTATTTATCGACCGCCCTCATGGCCGGTTGATATGTACTAAAGTGCATATCAAAAGTTGATGTACTTTGGAACCGGTGCATATCATATGGCATTGACTTTCGATGCACTGTTATGCGCATGTCTACTACTCATGCAAAGATTTGTAAAAAAAGAAAATTTGCAAAGATTTGTGTCGTAAGCAGGTGCTTCATACATTTTGGTATTTTTAAATAACATTAAATAAATCTAGCATACTGATTTAATGTGCTTTGCATTATCTTATGTGCATACAACGTGTAACTTTAATATTTACGCAATCTTCTTTAGGGTCAAGTTCAATTCCTACATGCACTTACCTAGATATACTTACATCAAATCTATTTTTTAAATACAAATAAATTATATTATAACTTAAAACTTACTTACCCGTTTATTTTAACAATCCATTTTCGTCCTTGAAATAGAATTCACTGCACAAACACACGACCCATGAATATTCATATTATTTGAGCAGTATTTATATTTACTACTGTCTGTTATGCGCGTAGAGATGTGACTGTCAATAAACACTCAAGCGCAACATGAAGTAACCGCGACACCAGCGCCACATTAAAAATTACGGTAGCGTCAGTGAACTAATAGCGATCGCACACGACAAAATTAACTGATAATATCTAGACCCGGAAGCCACAAGCACTTAAGTCAATTCTTTTTGCATGCAAAAATTTTACAGGAGACGGTTTAATTCGATTGGTATGAAAAAAATGTACTACGGTTATTGTTTTTATTATTTATTATTACACAATTATAAACTAGTTACATATCAGAACATGGCTATTTAGGCTTTATTTATTAATTACTGAAATATCTGACTTAAGTTTCTTTGAACATCAAGAAATTGTGACTCAAGTGTTTATTAACGTACTATAATTACTAGGGTTATTTGTTTTATTTTATGATTTTAAAACGAACTATGAATAATTATGATTATTAATTAAAAATTTATAATATAATGCATGCAATAAAGTCAAAAATTAACAGTCACTCTCTTCTGAATCTCGTATATCTGGATCAACATCCTTGGTATCGTCAGTGGTTACTAAATTCTGGTAAAAATTATGGAAACATTCTGGTATTAAGGACAAAAGTGATATTATATCACGTTTTTTTTCGATACTTATTGGTACTGGCTTGTCAGTAATCTGCATCAAATTAAATTCCTTATCTCGTCGCGTGTTCCGTTTGTAAATAATACTTTTCAATGATTCTTCTCTAGAAAGAGATGTTTTGTATTTTATGACGCCGTACTCAGAGTCGTAACTCAGCCACTTCACATCATGCCACTTGAAAACATTTCCGTCATCGTCTTTTTTTCGGGCTACTAAAGGACCTTTCAATAAACTAGCGAAATCAAAGAAATCATTTTGTCGCATTTCTCTAACGGTAAATTTTTTGCTACTCGATCTTACTAACTGCATCCAATCGTGGGGGTGATAAATTTGTATTTCGGTTTTTTTCTTTTTTTTTTCAATAATTGCATGGTCTAAGTCAACCTCCATATGTGTATGACCAGGTATCATAAACTTGTGATGTATTAACTTCATGGAAGGTTTTACAGTCAACAAGTACGTGAACATTGCAGCCACGTGAGTGTTCTTGTTTTGACCTCCACAAGTGTCAGAGTACAAAATCACTTCTGAGATTTCTTCCGGTTGTTCTCGTAAATATGCAAACAAACAAGAGGCTATTTGATTAGCACCGCGACCCGAAATACCCTCATGCCACATGTGGTGCGTGGACATTCCAGTTGCGTTGTCATGAATTGTGAGGTTGAAGGTCCAAAGTTGTCTTTTATAAAAGGCTACAGATGATTGTAAAGCTGGGGTTGGCAAGCATTGCTGTAGGTCAAAAGTCAGGCATTTGATTCTATTATTTGTAATTGCGATATTTTTATCACACTGCTTCTCTTTGTACGCCATATCAGCGGCTAGCAGATGAGAGTCACGTTCTTTTTCGAGGGCTAATTTTGTGATCTCGTCCGTAGCAATATTTAATTTCATTTTAAACAGGTCGCATGTGTGACAAGTGTCCACTTTTGGTTTTTTGAAACTTAAGTTTAATTTATGAAATTCTTTGCGGTATATCTTATCACTCACAGGATTTTCATGTGATTCTGAATAAAGAGAATACATTTTCGATATAGTCAAATGCGATGGTAAATATTTGCGGGTGCTTCTACGTCTAGTGTAATGACTTTCATATAGCGGAAACGAATTGATATGATTAATCACCTCTTGAATTTTTTGTTCGGAATGTTTGTTTGCTGGTGTATTCTTTCCACGTTTGTCTGTTGGTATAATTCCACTCGAGGAGCCACGTTTCTTCAAACCAATTAATTTTACAAAATTATCACTTATTGAAAGGGTTTTTAGAAAGCAGCCTTGACAAACGGATATTTTTTCACTATTGACGTTAAAATGATACGTATAAGTCCACTGTCTATTTTTTTGTAAACTAGGATCTTCGACCCGACGACGCTCGGTTTTTTTCTCTCGAATGGTAATCAAAGATGAAATAAACGCTGCCCTTAAATCATAAGACCCAAGATTCCAAACCTCTTTGTGAATTATAGCTCGTTGCTCATTACTTATTTTTTGACGACACTTATTTCGACAATTAGGTAGTTCCTTCATTTGACGGTTGCCGATAATTTTTCCAGAAGCTGCCAAATAGGATTGCCCTAAATTTCTTTTTATTTTGTTATCTTTCTTCCTTCTTCTACAGGGCACAGGTTGGTTTTGTTGTTGTAATGACGTATCTTCAATACTTTCAGGTATTTCATTTTGTGGTGCTATCTGTACATCTACTGAAGCATCATAAACAGTGGTGTCCATCTCATCTTCATGTTGTGTAAGCAAACTAGGACTATCTGGAGAGTAGGTAGGATCAGCAACAGAATCGTCACTAGAATAGTCAATAGCAGCTTCATCAGGACTAACTTGTTTTTGAGTTCCAGATGTACTTGGTTGCGGATTAGTGAATGGGTCTTCATCGCCTGTAAAAAAGTGAAATGTAATTTTTGTTGTTGTTATGGGTTGGAATTGTGTCAACATACATTTGTTATGCAAAACAAATGTATGTTGGCACAATTACAATTGCATAAAAATGAAAGGAAAATATTCAAAACTTACCTTTATCTTTATTCTCATTATTTAAGGCGAGATTTACTAACTTTCTGGCTCTCGAATCCATTATAAATACAGTTAACCTCTCAACCGCAAAACGAGACACAATAGTAAAACAATAACAGCGCGAACCTATGAGTCCGGTCGGGGATTGATGAATTAATGCACAACACACTACGACCGTCACACCAAAACACTAATGAGGGAATACGTATTTAATTTTACTTCACCCACAACGTTCGTCAACTTTTTATCAAGCACTTCAAAAAAGAGAGTAAAGTGAGGGTAGATACTTGAAAATATTATTGTCACCAAAAACGGATCACTTAAGTCAGCCGGTATAAGAGTTGTCATGCCGGGAAAAAAAACTTAAGTCAACTTAAGTGGTTTATGTCGCCGCTTGATTTGTTGATACGACTTAAGTTTTATGGTACAGTCGAATATTACGACTGAATAGAGTGACGGTGACTTA
Source organism: Pseudoips prasinana (assembly GCA_951640165.1). Lineage (NCBI taxonomy): Eukaryota > Metazoa > Arthropoda > Insecta > Lepidoptera > Nolidae > Pseudoips > Pseudoips prasinana. The sequence continues at coordinate 18,538,690 of OX621254.1, forward strand.
CGTGCTTATTCCAGTCAACGGATAATACAAAAACATGGGTGCTGTGACTTTTTACAATTTTGAGCTAAGATTGACTTAAGTGCTTTTGGCCGCCGCGTCTAGATATATTATTATACTTAATGATTATTTTTTAAGATGTAATGAAGAAACACATAATTATTTAAATAAATTACCCAATAGCGGACAAATTTTAAACTTTGAGAAACATTGAATATTTTGTTTTTTTTAGCATTTCTCATTCTGAATAACATTTATTTAAACATATTATAAGTTGTGTTTTTTCTAGGGGAAGGTTATAAGCACGCTTTATATATTTTTTATTTCTACCACGCGAGCCGAACCGTAAGTTAAAGCTAGTCCACTTAGAAATTCGTTTATTTAATATATTATCCCACTAGATAGGCTTTGAGGAAAAGAAAACGATTAATTACTTGACGCCAAGAATCAGTTATTTTTATTTTTAATGTTTTTGATGGGTACCTATACCTACCCTGTGTCATTCTCACAATTAAGACGAATATAACGACATCTCTCAAGTTGAAATTAATAAAGCCGTTTAGACTACAAAGCGTGCCAAAGAAATGAAGGTTGCTACATATCTACATTCATTCACTCGAAAAACCTTACCGTCCTTCTGGTACAGTCGGGTAAAAAGAATGTTTATTTCAATGTAGTCACATAATTTAATTAATATAAGTACATAAATATAGAACATTTATGTACCTACCTACCAAATATATGAAATCATGCTCACCCCATCAGTTTTAATGTATGTATATTTTAGATTGAATTTATCTTCTAAAGTATTGATACAGCAGAATTGCAATTTAGTTGAAAGGAATGTACTCCTATATATTATTCAGGAAGTCGAATTTTGTAAACATACACGGCTTATTTAAAAAGATATAGGCAACTATAGAGGGCCGTGCTGAATGAACTAAAATAGATTTATTTTTCACAATATAACAAGTTGTATGAGAAATCAATGCGGTACATATGTTACTTGCTAAACTTCAATTATTTTTTAATAGTTTTTGGCTAAGTATGTTTTGTCTTTTTTAGATATTTCTTAAAATGATTTTTTCCAGCACGGCCCCTTATCCACATCTATATATTATTTGTTATTATGAATTCACAATAACTGTTGCGGCACATATAACGTATTAATAGAGTACATTTCTTGAGTTATAGACATTTGTTAATACGGTATGTATTATTCAAGTTACATGAGGGGCCGTGCTGAAAGCGTTTGGCTGGCACGGCCACCTTTTTTTGCATATTTCTTCAAAAGTATAGAGGTACATTGAAAAAGAAATCGGTACATATACTGCTAGAGGCGAGTACATTGCAATGGTGTACACCATAAATGCAAATTCTGAGGGGCCGTGCTGGGCAAACGTACATATAGAATTATATCCTCCTCCGTCATTGAAGGGAAGTTTTCAATCTGGCTCGCTTCCATCCTCTGAAAATATACTCTTCTGTGGTTAAGCCGTTTTCTCTCTACATACATATGCAGAAGATTCGGGGTATCTATTTTCTGCCTTATTATATGGACGAATTCGTCTGCGTGTACGCTATCCACGATGGGTTGGTGGAAGTGATTCGTGATAGCTGCGGCAATCTTAAAATCAGTGAACATATTGGGCAGTGACTTATTAAAATATTTTTGCCGCAAGAGCTTAAAATCACGTTTAAACCGGCCATTTGCCACTTCCACAACCCACCGGCATAGCGTTACCGATCGAGCTTCGTTGGATTGTTCAGTGGTCAGCTGTGTCTCTTGGCGGTTCTTTGTTGGTGGGACATAGGATTCATACCCACATTCATCAATGAGGTCCAAGCTGTCCCTAAAACCTCGATCTAATATAAAAGCATCGTTTGTTCGGAGTAACCAATGTAATGGATGTTGTCCATCATTCATAATATCGCCCATTATTTGCGCATCTGTTTTTGTTGCAGCGTATGGACCCATTACATCCAATATATATCCATCAGTACATACAAGTAGGAAAGGTTTCAGTAGATTCTGAAACTTGTGTAAACTGTAGGATAATCTTTGGAATAAAAAGTTCGAGCTTTTATTTATGTAAATGTAAGTACCATCACCAATCAATAATAACTTATCATTATTTTCATTTCCAAATAAGGCTTTTGGTATAGTTAGATTTTTTTCCAATAATTGTTGTCTGTCAATGTGATCCACTCCCAAATGCAGCCCGACATAATTGTTACTGAGACACTCCCTCACAATAACCAATAAACGTTCGAGCTTTCGTCGTGACATGTTAAATAATGTCGCAAGTCTTTCATTTGGCTCCCCAGAACGCAGTTTTGTTAGATAAATACCTAATGCAGTTCTCGGCTCTCTACATCTTTCATTTAGTGCAGGTGTTTGTACCAATATATTATCAAACTCTTCGCACTTGCGTCCTGTCCAAAAGTGCATCTCTTCGTTGGTTAAAGCGCCTCTCGTGTTGAAGTCTAGCCGAGGTCCACGTTGTAAGGCCATTCTTAACATGTCACAAATGTCAGTAAACTGTTCTGTATTAAAATCATGAGTGACATTACATGTTTGAGGTAGCTCATCCCAAACGTTGTTCTCTAAGTGCTGTGTACACACTCTTGCACCATTCGGAATATAAAGCTTATATTCACAAAAGATGTGAGTTTTAATTGTTATTGGGATTCGATGGCGAGTTGCGTTTGGACAGTTGTTAAATATACAATGCCGTGGTGTGTTTGGAGCACGTGTATACTCTGAAACTTGAAATTCCTGAACATTTTGCACAGCTTCCGGCACAGCTTCCGGCACTGCTTCCGGCATTGCATCCGGCACTGCTTCCGGCATTGCATCCGGCATTGCTTCTGGCACTGCATCTGGCATTGCTTCAGGCATTGCTACGGGCACGGCAGGGTTCGCATGTCTTCTCACTGCATTATCAGCGGACTGCCAACATCGGTGACACACACGTCGTGTGCCATCGAATACCACCTGAAAGTAGTAAAAATATGATTTAATATATATTTTTTTGGAACTAAGCTAAAAAACTGAGAAAACAACGTCACGTAAATACAAAATATTAAAGTGTCGATCGTAACCTAACAACACTTTTGTTATAGTAAGCGCAGATTCAACAAAGTCGTCGGGCCATAAATCATTTCTCTATGTCCATCTTGCTTGCACTTATAAAGCTTATGGAACGCTAATGCAAAATAATAGGGCATTGGAATAATAAAAGTGACTTTCGAAGGTCCGATGACTCCACACGTGCGCACAGTGTCCAGGTAGCTAATATCGAGTTAGAAAGGATAAGCCCTTTTCTTTGTACTGCTAACCATTATCTATTGTTATTGGTAATGACCGTCTTAAGTGGCAGCACCTGTGCTATACTTAGATTAAGAGTATAAACGGCACGGACGAAGGGATGATGAAATAAAACCACACCTTGATTATAATAATGGAAGTGCTTACCTCCAGAACAGCATGTTCATGAATAAACGCAGCGAACTCAGGGCGCGTTCTTGACAGATTAGTTGTCAAAACATGTTGTTGGTATCTTCTGGTATATAAAGCTCGCCGACACATTACACAGTTGAGACGTTCCATTGCGATATTCCAGTTCGAAAAGCAAATCAGTATAGTCCACAACACTAGCACAGGTCAGCGTTAATTAGAGCGGGTAACAAGTCCAGTAGTAGCGCAGGGGTCAGTAGTTAATAAAACCGAGTTATGAAAGCACAAAAGAAACTCAAACAGCAGCTAAACGTCGTCACGAGCGCAAAACGAACGAGCGACTGACGCAGGACGCGAACACGTCTGATGTCAGTCGATCCCCTCCTCTCCCTCCCCCGCTGCTCTTGCGCACACCCCGCGCTCAGGAGCAACGGGACTCGAGTTAAAATGAGGAGTGCATGGCAAAGTCTTACGTAAAAACGTTATTAATAGAAAACATGAACGGAAATGCCGAAAATATTACCTTGGTACTCATTTTCTTACATAAATATTAGGTCTTTACCTATGAAATTGCCGTTCTGCAGTACTGGCCATTTCAAATCAAAATAATTTTTGTTTGGCTAAGAATTCTAATTTCAAATTAATTTTATTTTAAAAACATGGATTCTTTTTTCCAAAAGTAGTCATTTCTTTATTGATTAGTGTTACATTTTCATCGCATTTCAATCTTTTTCGTCATCATGGATACGTTAAAAATTCGAGTAATTATGGAATATGAGTACCGTCGTGGCAGCAACGCGGCACAAGCGGCACGCAACATCAACGACGTTTACGGAGCTAACACTACAAACCAACGCACCACCTGTTATTGGTTTGCTCGCTTCCGTTCTGGAAATTTCGACCTGAAAAATGAACCTCGCGGTCGTCCGAAGACTTTGGTCGACAATGACGAATTAAAGGCGGTTGTGGAAGCTGATGATACACAATCTACGGCTGAATTAGCAGCAGCTTTCGACGTTAGCGTCAAAACAATATTGGTCCATTTGCGTCAAATTGGCAAGGTAAAAAAGCTTGACAAATGGGTGCCCCACGAACTCAATGATCGCCAGCGCGAAGTACGCGTCGAGACGTGCCTTGCACTGCTCAACAGACACACAAATGAAGGAATTTTGAACCTCATTGTTACCTGCGATGAAAAATGGATTCTGTTTGATAACCGCAAGCGCTCAGCAAGTTGGTTGGATCCTGGTTCAGCACCTAAATAATGCCCTAAACGAAAACTTACCCCTAGAAAAGTGATGGTCACTGTTTGGTGGTCTAGCGCCGGTGTGATTCATCACAGCTTCTTACCAAACGGGGTGAGCATTACTGCAGATGTGTACTGTGAAGAACTGAGCACAATGATGGAGAAGCTGGCGCATCTCCAACCAGCATTGGTCAATCGCTCGTCTCCGCTGCTCCTGCACGACAACGCGCGACCTCATACTGCACAGCAGACGGTCTCCAAGTTGCAAGAACTGGGGTTGGAAGCTCTCCGTCATCCGCCCTACTCACCAGACCTTGCGCCTACAGACTACTACTTTTTCCAGAATTTGGATAACTTCTTGGCGGGAAAAAAATTCAATACCCGAGAGGCAGTACAAAATGCCTTTGAAGAATTTGTTGCCTCCCGTCCAGCTGATTTCTTTAAGAAGGGCATCAATAAACTGCCACTGCGATGGCAAAGATGCATTGATTGCATGGGTGATTACTTCGATTAATACAAATAAAAAAATTCATGAAAAAAATTCGTTTAAATTTTTTCATACAAAACGGCAATTTCATAGGTAAAGACCTATTAAGTGGTAACTTATATACTCGTATATGTATGTTTATCGCCGGGGCCACGAGACTGTCTAAACAGGTTACTGTGGCCCTGGAAAGCAAAGGGAAACTGAAGGAACAGGGTTTTTATTAGTTAGTAAGACTGTCGTTTATCTTCAAACGCAATCAGATTTGAGAGTGGCGGCTATAGTAAAAATTGTTCCTCTTGGTAAGACCTTTTAAACGACACTACAATCATATCTATTGGAGCCGGGTACCATTTTGCTCATTCTTCTTTAATTCTTTCGCCTTCTTCCAGATGGCTTTTTGGTAGTGAAAATAACACCCAGTTATTTGCGCATCAGGGTATACGGGTTTTACCGCGTTCATTATAGCTAATTCATAGTCACATTTAAAGTTGGTAATATTTATTTTCAATACACTTTTCATAATGTTGAAAAGCCTTATATATGTGTCTTGATTTTTATTTGGTAGTAACGCATACACTACAGGTACAATTTGTGTGCTTTTGGAATCTGAATATAAATCCACATGTAAGGTAAAAAGTTGGTAGAACGGCTTGGGCACAGATTTAAAAGTGCCATCTGCAAAATATCGGCGGTTATGTTTACGTCGAGCGCGCCGCAAAAATTTTTTGGAAATATTTGATGCGAAAACCAGTATTTTGTCGCTTTCTCCATCATCTGCCACTAGAAAATCATCGCTTAAAGCTTACGGTATAGACACTTGAGCTAAATCTTGAAAAATCAGATGATCTGCATGTAAAAATTTTTTCTCGCTCGGTACAAACAATCTTTTTTTCCATGAAAAGTAGGAATTGATGCTTTGGATGTGCTTGGTTTAAAGGTCAAATTATCAAATTTATTTTCAAACATTCCTTTAATGAGTTCTAAATTTGTACATACCAATTCCTTGAGCGTAGACATTTCTAAATATACAGCATTTTTATCATAATCTGCCTGGCAAGTATGTTGGGACTGCCTCATGATTTGGTTTTCAGTTTTATTCAAAGTAACAGATGCATTGCATTCCCTTTTGTTTGTACAACGCCACAAAACACTTTTATCTTGGTTAACTTTTTTAGTTTTATTGTATCTATATCCATTGTGCAACAGAGCATCGTTACCTCTTTGATTTTTCACAAACACAAGTTCTTCTTCCATCTTTTAGAATTATTGAATTATAAACAAGAATAATTGAGATAATTCACCGTTTTACGATCGTTCAAAACATAACATTAAGGCACCCACATTTTCCATGCTATAAATTACTTAGTAAGTACCCACATTTTAATCCTAGTCAAGAATGTAACTTTTTATTTTTAAATAAGTGCATTAGTAATGACAATTATTACTCTCGTGTTTCTAAAAGTAATGATTAAATACAATAATTTCCTGGTGCATACAATTGATTATCTATTATTATTATTAAATTAATTACTACAACATTTTGTTTATCCAGCGCCATCTATTTGCATTACGTGTAAAACTTATCTACTAACTTACCTAGAAAATCGGGTAGGAAATAACAGATAGCGCTACGCGTACTATGCGCCGTCATATTGATTTGTGTATGTTATAAATAAATCAATGTTAGTATTAAACCAGACTAAAGTAATTACAATAAATATTATACTTACATAACATTAATTAGGTACATTATAGTAACAGAATTATGAATTGTTATTATTGTGGATAAATTATTTATTTTGGACATTAGTTGGTGATGTATTGTGAATTTATTTTTTAAATTGTAATTGTCAAATTTAATCACACTTATCTTATATTTCATACAAGTTACAAATGTTTGTTTTCTTATTAAGATAGGTAGGTATATCGATTTAAATTAGTTGTTATGTATACAGAACTATCATCCCCTAATTTTACATTTATATTAAGTATTATCTTATATTAAAACACAATTATATCAGCTTGTATATGAATTAAATAAATACATAAATATTATATACTTACCTATTACATTGGTTTCTCTTATTAATGAATAAACATGTTTATATACATAAAGACAATTCCTATTTCAATAAACATTCCCAAGTTTTGAGAAGTAGCCCTAATGCGAAGTAGCCCTAATGAGAAGTAGCCCTAATGTGAAGTAGCCCTAATGAGAAGTAGCCCTAATGCGAAGTAGCCCAAGTGAGAAGTGGCCCTAATCAGAAGAAGCCAAAATGAGAAGTAGCCATAATGAGAAGTAGTCCATTAGCGAGTTGGTTGCCATAATGAGAATTAGCCCTAATGCGCCTAAACCAACAGGGGGGGTCATCTGCGATCTTTTCAGACCCCGATTTAGGTTTAGGGGCCCTAAACACTATTCATGCCCTGCCGATTTTATTTCATTGACTTTTTATTATTTTATTTAAAAAATACCCATATTTTACATTCAAATAGAAATAAAAAAAAGTATAAGTCATAGACTCTGAATTTTAATTTTGTTTAGATGTGTATTGTATGTCAGTACCTATTAATTTACTCGCAAAAGTCATTAAAGATGTCCATGTTAGAGCTATTTACGTGGCTATAAAAAAAACCCAAAAGAGACCGGGATATTCAAACTTCCTCAAAAATTCTGTAGTCTATCCTCTTGCTTGTGATGCCACATGCTATAAAAATCTTTTTACAACTTTGTGAATTCGCTAGAATTGTGAATCGAGTCACAAAATACTACAATTCCAAATTATGATTTCAAAAAATATTCTTGCTTAAATGATACCTGAAATACTTATTAAATCTGTTATCTCACTCTTATAAAGTTAAAATCTGTCTCGTCTCACTCTTGGGGGTTAATAGAAATTAAAAAAAAGCATTGTTAACCCTTAACTGTATCGTAAAAGTGACTAACGTAACTGGTTTTGTGGGGGTTGTGCGGCCCCCATTATAAAATAACTCCTAGGAAGCAAATGTGCGCAATTTTTGTTTTGTTTTATATAAAAAATAATAATAACAACCTTGTTTTATTGATACAATCATTTTTTATTAATGTAATTCTTTTAACTTAATTATTACAAAAGATCACATAAAAATGGCAACTTTTTGGTAATTATTTTTCTTACATGATACAAACAAAAAAAACGATTACTTTGGTAGTCTTACGCTAAGATATATATGTTTTCTTATTCCTAATACAATAAACTTTGGAAATAATCTTCTAATCAACGTTATAAAAAAAAAATCAACTATAAAATCAATCAATCAAATATAATCCTGAGGACTTAGGAACATTATAGATGAACTAAGTTCAATCTTGACAATTATTACATAGTGTTTTTGTGCTACTATGCAACTTGCAAATGAAATGCTTGCAATTGTTATATTTTGTAGCAAATTTTCCATCTTTTTTCTATCACATAAGTGACAGCGCCCTCTCTTTAGCACATGTTGCCTTGAGCTACCGGCATCTTCAGACGTAGAATTTGTTGCAGATACCTACAGTAATAGACGCTACAAAACAATCATTTTTTGAGTGTATCCCATCTGGCCCGGTGACTGGGCCCGGCGCCGGGCCACATGGGAAAAAAATGTTTCAACTGGCCCGGCGATGTATTTATCGGGCCAGATGACACAAACCAAGTGCCATCGTCCCCGGTAAGGGGACTAACTGGCCCGGCGATATATTTATCGGGCCAGATGACACAAATCAAGTGCCATCGTCCCCGGTAAGTGGAGAACAGAGGATACGCCACGTAATTTGTGAAATACTAACGACATGCATCTATGAATGGGATTGAACTTAAAAATCAAACTGCTAAGTATACAATAATCAGTTTTTATTATGAATCAACTTTTGTCATAAAACTCAACCTGAAATAGACTTCTTACAAGTAGATCTTTTTTGGATTTGAACAAATAACAATATTTTTATAATAATAATAATCAACGAAGCCAAAATGCTATGAATCAAACAAAATTATCAATAAGTTCTTATTATAACATACAAACAGTCTACAATATATTTTTTTATTAACAATCAACAATATACATATAAAATGGTCAAAAACAATATTTTTAATAATAGTAATATCTAATCAACGAAGCCAAAACGTTATGAATGAAAAAAAATATTCATAAATACTTATTATAACATACAAGCAGTCTTCGATATGGTTTTTTTAAAATAATCAACAATGTATATTGTAATAAAAATAAAATGGTCTCTTTACCAAAATCAGCAAAATAACTAACCTAACCTAACCTCTTATCGACAATACTACAAAATGATTTTTATTAGTATATCACAAATGTTAAAAATCACAGATTGTAGTTGAGTATAATCAATATCAATAACAATTCTAAAACTTTCTTTTAAAATCACAGCTTCGAAGCTGTGTTTTAAAAGAAAGTTTAGACTTATCAATGATCAAACATTGATAAATATATATAAATAGTCTTTAATTCAATTTTTTTTAAATAAAATTAATAAGTTCAGATTTCTCTACCGCATTTTTTCTAAAAAATGACCGACGGTTATTTGACCGGTCACTAGCTCCATGGTTGCCTCCTGAATAATGCTTTCTCGAAGCGTCGCCTCCCTTGAATTGCGTCGAGGAGTACATGGTATCTTATTTTCAATTTGTACTGATCTTGTTTTGTAATAAGAGGCGTCAGTATAAAGTGCTTTTAACATTTCGATCATATTGGGCTGCTTTTTTTTAATAGTCTTGTTAAGCTTGCTGTGCACGCTTCTAGTGCATTTGTCGTACGATGGCGTTGTCCGAAAACGCACCACACGTTTATAAACTCATCACGCAACCACTGCTTTAACATGTAATCACGAAATATCTTGCTATTTTTATCGTCGGGACTTTGAGCAGCTACATATGGTGGTATGTAGCTGCTCAAAGTCCCGACGATAAAAATAGCAAGATATTTCGTGATTACATGTTAAATTTAAATTTAGCCATTAAAAATTTAGTTTTGCGGCAGAAGGGGCAGTACAGCACTGAGGGCTACTTGTCTGCGGGTTGTTTTTAATTTGGTGAGTTGTAACTCCTTTCCTTTCTTCCACACCGCTTGCGAATAATGGAAGTAGCAACCTTTCGTGATTACATTAGGGAATACTGATACAATAGCGTTCATGACGGCCATCTCAAAATCAGTTTTAAAAGTTTCTGGGGTCCAGCCTGGTACTTGAGCTTTCAATAAATGAAAAAGCACCTCATATGTGTCCGTAGGGGAGACTGGGTACAGTTGATACAATTTTGCTTTGAACGCTCGTAGCATGGCCATTTTGAGACATAACAAATAACAAAACACATAAAATGAGAGAATAGACTTTTGTCTTCAAATACATCTCAGAATTAGAGGCTCAACTGCCATATTTACTAGTGAGGAAGAGTTTAATAAAATGATGTGCCACTGTTTCAACCGTACCCATACCAGGGGCGGTTGAAACAGCGATGGGTGTCAGTTGAAACATAAACAAATAAGTAATAAAAATCAGTTTCTTTATACATAATCAACAAGAAATGGTTAAATTCTAGTACGGCACCATTTCTATCAGTCTTAATAATTGTTTCGAACATAAAAAGAGCTCTTCTGCTCCGGTTTAAACTAACAAACTAACACGAATAAACAAAAATAACTAAAAAATCAACAATCAGTCTCAATAATTAATAATATAAGATTTCCATATCTCAAATTATCTGTAGGAACAAAAACAAGCTGAACAGCAGCTGCTGTCTATAATAAAAAAAATACAAAAAAAAAAACATTTGTTAAACTTACCATTTTTTTTAAAGTAAAATATAGATCCTAATCAGATTCGTCGCAATTGTGGCAAACATAATATCGCCCACCATCTGTACATTCTAAGTGAGACCACATTTTACAGCCTCCTTGACATCGTACCCATTTTTCTCCGGATCTACTGTCCGTGAACGCTCCCACACATATGAGGCAAAAATATTCATCTTCTTCCGATGAAGCTGGTGAATCGGCCTTCTTCTTCTTTGCTTTACCTTTAGACTTTTTCGCTGTAGTATCTTCAAGTATTTTCTTCTTTACCTGCTTAGATTTTTGTCGTTTCTGTCTATCTTCATGTTCTTTTCTTATAGCTTCTTTTTCCGGAGTGTCTGTGTAAATAGTAGACTTTTTTGTGTTGCGAGCTTTATTTGTTGTTTTCCGGGGGGCAGCTTTTGGATATGGCCGTATTATTTCAGGTGTAAACACAGGTTGTTTGCTTGTAGATGGCTGCGGTGATGATTGTTGAAGACTGACGTAACTTTGGCTAGAAGGCAACCTCAGAGCAGCAGTAGCATCTCTAGGAGAAATATTTGATTCCGGTTGTATAGCTGTGTCTTGTAACTGATGACGTACACCTGCACAACTTTGTGTGGGCGGCGTCGTTAAATCTTCAAAGTTTTGTGGGATATTAGTCTCTGTATTATGTATCGGGGCTACGTGTTGTGGCACGTTTTCAGACATAAAAGCTTCGTTCAACAAGGAAGGTGACAGCGGTGGCGTCTCCTGGGTTGGCAGTTCCAATAGAACCCACTGGACCATCTCTAATAAAATGATCTTGGTATCGAACCCTTGGAAACACAAACATTGGGGGAATCGCATTGCCCAACGCGTTTGCCGCAAAGGCTAGTGTGACTAACGTCCCACGTTCGGCAGAGGTGACAGCTCCTACCTGTCGTGTTCCACGCTTTGCCACAACTCTGTCGGGCTTTTGTACAGTTGTTACGCCCGTTTCGTCAACATTGTAGATGTCTTGTGGTTCAAAGTTGTCACGGTCAAGGACAACTTGCAAGTTATCGTAAAAAGCATCCACGTTGGTCTTGTTAAAACTTGTTGCCCTGGAGAGACTGGTTGCCTGAGCTGTGCGCACCGACAATTCCACATTTCTTCTCATAAAAGAGCGAAACCACTCTTCTCCGGCAACCTGATTTTCGTTCCACGTAGGAGGTGTGTTTAAATTATATTTGACAGCGAGCTGGAATGCTAATTTTCTTACTTCCTTGACAGATAGACCAAAGTAAATATCCGCACAGCGGATCAAATATTTTGACAGTTTAAATTCCTGGTCAGGGGTAAATACTCGGTTGTGGGCTACATACCCCATACTAACATCAGCCTGGTTACCTTCTTCGATCGCTGCATCTCTTTTTTTCTTGTATCGCAGAAGAGAAGAATGGTGAACTCCGTACATCTCTGCAGCTTTTCGTAAAGAAGTCCCTTTTTTGACTTCTTCATACGCATTTTCGTACTGAGTTATATTACACTCGCCTCTTGAAGTTTTTTTTATACGTTGTCTGGGCATCTAGAACGAAAAAAGCAACGGTTATCATTGTTTCAATCGTACCCACAATAATTGCTTCATCCGTCCCCATACCCCTCAACCGCTAATAAAACAAACATAGCGTCGAAACAAAACAACATAAACAAAAACGAATCACGGTTTTCGAACCTACAAAATCTAACGATAAAACAGAAAATCACTCAAAATGCAAATGCTAATATTAACAAAGTAATTTGAAAAAGAAAACAATAGAAAATACTTACTTTTTGTCGAAAAAATATAATAGGGTCCCCTGGAAACGTACAGAGCGCGCGAAGTGCAACGCGTCACTGTGATTCATGTCCGGACTCGCCGGCCGCGTCTCTCTCCCCTTGTACCCCTCACCACATCGCTAATAGTTTACGAGTTATTAGCGATGGTTTAACCGTACCCTGCTGCAACCGTACCCAGTCTCCCCTACTTTTATCACTTAATAACGCGTACGCCACTGGCACAATATTTGTGTCTTCTTCACCAATAGCACAATGTATACTATAAAGCTGTTTAAAAGGCTCTGAGCAACTCTTGAATGTGCCATCTCCAAAGTAAAAGCTTACCCTCAGACAAAAGTTGTCTGCCCTTTTCAGTGGCGAATATCAAAATTCTCTTTCCTTCGTGTGAGTACTCTGCCATCAAAAAATCTAAATATTTTTCGGGTACCTTCACTTCGGTCAGATTTTTGAAGACAATTTGTTTCAACCCAACGGAAGCATTTCTTGATCTATATAACGTACTCTTAACTTGGTGTAGTTCTGGAATTCTTTTTATTAAATCGAGGCCCGAGTTTTGGTATGAAGCTACTGTAGCATTATATACTGAAGTAACGGTCGGAAATTCTGGAGCTGATAATTCAATTTTGCATTTGTATAAACTCTCGTCTATTTCATTTTTAGCAAAATCTTGCATGCACTCATGATTTTTCTCTCCTACTTTATCACTGCCCTAAATAGATAGATTGATATTCATTAATATTATTTAGATCACAGATAAGTCAGCACGACATTATAAGATGAATGTACCTTTGTACTTACTTTCAAAGTTATTTTGCCACCACATCTTTTTCTCTTTCTATGAATGCATTCCCATGCCATTGTCCCATTCTTGTATTTTTCTTTCAATGTGTACTGGTATCCAGCATGAAGAAGGACAGTGCCGCCGCCCCTTTTTATATATTTTAAAGACGATATGTCATTTGAACAACTTGGATTTTCGTCGACCATAGCTCCTGAAATCGTTACGTGTTATTTAATCAGTAGCACTACATCAACGAATATTGTTAACCACCCATAGTTTTGACAAAATTAATGTTAAACAAATCAAATAACACTTCACTTACTAAGTTGTAGACGTTGCAGTTCATAAATACCACGTGCACATTAACCTTGACTGACCGTAACCGACTGACTGACGTCACAGGCAATTAATTTTAAAGTCCACCCGCACACCCTTCTGCCCCTCTCACTCTCCGTGTATCATAAAAAAGGGACAACGAATAGAAAGAGATAAGCAATGCACGTTGCGTTATAATAAGTACTTATTAATAATTTTGTATGATTCGTAGCATTTTGGCTTCGTTGATTAGATATTACTATTATTAAAAATATTGTTTTTGACCATTTTATATGTATATTGTTGATTGTTAATAAAAAAATATATTGTAGACTGTTTGTATGTTATAATAAGAACTTTTTGATAATTTTGTTTGATTCATAGCATTTTGGCTTCGTTGATTATTATTATTATAAAAATATTGTTATTTGTTCAAATCCAACAAGATCTACTTGTAAGAAGTCTATTTCAGGTTGAGTTTTATGACAAAAGTTGATTCATAATAAAAACTGATTATTGTATACTTAGCAGTTTGATTTTTAAGTTCAATCCCATTCATAGATGCATGTCGTTAGTATTTCACAAATTACGTGGCGTATCCTCTTTTCTCCACTTACCGGGGACGATGGCACATGATTTGTGTCATCTGGCCCGATAAATATATCGCCGGGCCAGTTAGTCCCCTTACCAGGGACGATGGCACTTGGTTTGTGTCATCTGGCCCGATAAATACATCGCCGGGCCAGTTGAAACATTTTTTTCCCATGTGGCCCGGCGCCGGGCCAAGTCACCGGGCCAGATGGGATACACTCCAATTTTTTTCTCTCAGTTCTCGTGGGTACTTTGAATACTCAGCTTTCCGACTTATGATATGGTCTTTTATCAATTCCATCCCAATCGATTTTATATAGGTTATTCGTTCATTTTTGTTTCTGCGTTTGAACTCTTCCATAAAACATAGCAGTTCACACAAGCAATGTTTAGAATTCCAGCAAACACTACACTTGGCCAACGACGTGTTCTGCGAGCTACAGAGTAATTGGCACACTTCTGGTCCAAAGAATCTACTCCACCTTTTGTAGAATTGTAAAAATCTATTATTTCGGGTTTTCCTGACGTTTTATTGGTGGTTTGGTCATGGTGCATTGTGGAAATCATAATTACACTCTTGTTTTTTTTTTGGTACAAAAGAAGGTAACGTTGTGCTAGCTGTAAATCCGCCCTGGTAAAAGCTGCAGTGCCCAACGTTCGACACCCGCCGCGAGGCGCGACGTAATGAGATTACACAAAATAGAGCACACGCACGGTGCAAAGTTTTAAAGAAATTAAAAAATATACAATGTGATAGGGGTGGGACTTCTAACCCGTTAAGGCTGAGTACTACATCTAATTTTATCGACAAAAAATAATATGGGGGGGGGGGGGGTTGAACCCCCTCCCCCTAAAAATTATGGCTATTTTTTTTTTAATGTACTACGGCGCGCTTGATACTTTATGTGATATCCAAGGTTATATGCGTCGTAGAAACAAAAAAAAACGACAAACGGTAGCTAATAACCTTGGCTAACTAATTCATTACTTTTTTCATATGTTTGATAATGTTTTGGTGAGAAAAAAAAATCATTTCTGAATTATTTTGACCGAAAAAATCTCTATTTTTCAATATTTTCACGATTTACTCAAAACTATGTCCCATAAAATTATTAATAATTTGCGCTCATTTAAAAGTATTTGAGTTATTCTTTCTAACGATACCAAAAACATCACCATAACATCATCAATTCTAAGTAGTTTCCCCTGTGTAAGCTCAATACTCATACTTGACATTATTTGTAAATGAAACCAGTAATACTCATATGTACTTTACATTTATTTAAAATCAAACCTACTGAAAAATACAATCAAACAAAACATTTTAATGCTTAAAATTAATTAATTAACTGTTCGAAGTGTTCTCCTCTGTTTTGTAAACAGGCGGTGGCTCTTATAGCCATTTGTCGCGTGGTTCGTCTTAATACCGCGGGATCAGATCTAAGTTCGTCGGCGGCGATCCTAATTCTTTCCCGGAGCTCTTCTCTCGTGTTTACCTCTACGAAATAAACTTTTTGCTTCAACCATCCCCAAAAATGATAGTCATAAGGCGTCAAATCGGGCGAACGTGGAGGCCAAGCAACTGTTCCGCCGCGTCCAATCCATCTCGGAAAGACTTCGTTTAGAAATTGGCAAACACTCAAGGCAAAATGAGCAGGAGCACCGTCTAATTGTAGCCACATGTGGCGCCGATAGCTTAGTGGCAAACTCATGAGTTCTTCGTTAAATTCATTTTGCAGAAAATGCAGAAATCTAGGCCCATTTAATCTCTCTGGCAATTCAATGGGCCCTATTAAAATATCGTCAATCATGGCAGCCCATACATTTATTGAAAACTCGTGTTGGAATGTCGATGTTCGTACAGCATGAGGATTTTCAGCCATCCATAAATGTTGGTTTCTAAAATTTGTAATTCCTCGCCTTGTGAATTTTGCTTCGTCTGTCCACATAATCTTAGCAAGGAAATCGGGATTGCGACGCACTCTGCGATTTATCCAAGAGGAAAAAACACACCGCGCGTAATTATCTTGGCCTGTTATTTCCTGTGCTCTCCGGAAGTGGAAAGGATGTAATCCTTCTCGGTGTAATATTTTTGAAATAGTCCAGTACCCCAGGCCTTATATCCTTGAAAGGCGTCTCACACTTAATCTAGGATCTCTGTGTATGAGATCTAACACGTCCTCTTCCGCTGCCACTGGTAGATCGCGAACACGTTCTGGAGCTGGTCTTCTTATACCATAATTTGCCAATCTTGCGTGAATACCAATAAACGTATGATAACTCGGTGTGGGTCGGTTTGGAAACCTTCTACGGTACTCGCGCACTGCTGCACTGGCATTGCCATTGCAAAAACCATATACGAAATGAATATCCGCAACATATTCGTCATAATTACGACGAGCCATAGCGAAACTTGTCCACGAAAAGTGCGAGAAGAAATTTAACAAGGTGTGTTAGCAGTCACAGATTTGTAACGACTAATAATACCCGACAATGGTGACAAGAACCGCTTTACCGCACGTGGTGTATTTATCTTTTTTCCTTGTCTGTTACATTACATTGTACGTTTTTTTACCCTCTCGCGCACCTCACAGCATGTGGTGTCATCTTCTACCCTTGTCTGTTACATTACGTTGTAAGTTTTCTTACCCGCTCGCATACCTCGTTTTGTTACCTGTTTTTGTTATGATATGGTTAATGGTTAATGGTTCTTAATACTTGAATTTGTAATGTTATGGTGATTATATTAATAATTTTATGGGACATAGTTTTGAGTAATTCGTGAAAATATTGAAAAATAGCGATTTTTTCGGTCAAAATAATTCAGAAATGATTTTTTTTCTCACCAAAACATTATCAAACATATGAAAAAAGTAATGAATTAGTTAGCCAAGGTTATTAGCTACCGTTTGTCGTTTTTTTTTATTTCTACGGCGCATACAACCTGTGATATCACAAAAAGTATCAAGCGCGCCGTAGTACATTAAAAAAAAAATTAAAATAGCCATAATTTTTAGGGGGAGGAGGTTCAACCCCCCATATAATTTTTTTTGTCGATAAAATTAGATGTAGTACTCAGCCTTAACGGGTTAGAAGTCTCACCCCTATCACATTGTATAACGCGTGGGGGCCGCGCCACCCCACGAAACCAGTTAAGGGTTAATATTTATTTATTTTTCACATATTCTGCTCAAATTGTTGGCCTCTATTGCAAATGCAGGCCCGACATCTATTTCGTATTTCCACAGTTGTTGTACGAAGTCGCATTTCCTCCTTAATTTTTAAATTTATTAATTATTAAATATACATATTAAATGAAATTAAATTTAACACATTAACTGCCATGGGGGTCACCGGTGACCGGCACTATTCTATTCCATTTGGGCCGCGACGGTCACTGGTGCCCGGCAAGATAGACCGATTTTCGATTGAGCTCTGTTCGTCGCCGGTCACTCGCACGTAGCATTTTTACATGTAAAGTGACCCGCGCGGCGCCCAGGAACATACCTTACCACTTGGTTTTAAAATTTTCTTCATAGCTTTTGATCAAAAGTACAGTCAACCTGGGTAACTTTGTCCCATTATGTAGATATTTTTGTGTAGTGTGTCAATATTTTACCGATTATTTTTTAAGAATGCGGTTTTCTGGTGGGTTTTCAATGTCTTGAATTTATATTTAGGCAAATTTGTTAAGATAAACTGCATAAATCCTCCAAAATTGTAAAATTATTTGTGGGCCAATGTTATACTGAGACTGGGGTAACATTGCCACCATAGAACCCAGCAAAACATTTTTGATGTATTTTTATATTTTTAGGCTGTGGATAACTTTGGCTTTACTTTTAATTATTTAATAATATATCACCATACCTACGGCGCTGTTTTCACCCAAAAAGAGGTAGTTTTAGGGTTACCAGTACAAATAAATAAGATACATACATCTGAAAATCACCTTTATTTATTTAAGTTCGAATTTGGCTTTTAATCAATCTTAATTAATTAAAATTAACAAAAAACTATATTTTCTAATAACAAAACAATTAAAATAATTATGTAGTCTAGAAACAAAATAATTAATATTGAAAATGCAGACCATTTTTCAATCACCCCATTCCATGTACAGAAAATGGTCTTCGATCATGTAAGAATCCCCTCGTTTTATAATATTCTTATCATCTATATAACTAACAATGCTAGTTTGATTGCACACTAATAAATCAGGTTTAGAAGGCCACTTCCATCCTTCAAATGTCTTCTGCATCACAGAAATGGTGCATGTTGGGCCTTCCGCGCGTGTGATTCGACCTGGGAAAAGACATTCTTCATGCTTAACCACACAATATCGGCCACCGCTTTGTTCTTTGGTTTTCTTATTTCTATTGCCATTGTCTACTTTCTCCAATGTCCCTTGATGAACTTCATATTCTCCTGTAATATCTTTCGGTGATGTAACTATTTCGATTTCTTGAGTTGGTGACGGAATTTGAAAATTCGGTTGGTCTTGAAATGATATGTCGTGGTCCGTGATAGATAAATAGGTATGAGGCGATGGAGTGCGACATACGGCTTCAACATCGTGTGAGGTTCCGTCAATCAGCAAAGAAGGTTGATTAACGGAAGAGTCACCAACAGATGTCAACTTTATGTTCGATGGGCCAGGAACTGGTGTCTGAGAGCGAATAGAAGTATTATCAGCATCCAACGAAGTATCTCCAACATTAGTTATGGACGATACTGCCGCATTACTTTTGGGCTTATTTTTGGATCCTATTGGTCGTCCCTTTTTTTTGGTAGGCACTTGCATATTTGAGCTATTTAATTTGTTTTGCCCTTTCTTTTGTCCCTTTTCCTTAGCTTCTCTTTCTTGGTAATATTTTTCTACTTCTTCCACAGACACGCTCTTGCCCGCAACTACAGGTATCTGAAATTTCCTATTCTGCTTAATTAATAAGTCATTGTCTCGTAATTCTGTCAAGTAATTTTTAAAAGTCTCCCCAATTGAATCGCGAACTTCTTCCATTGGCTTGGTGTAATCTTTAAGTTTCTTAAGAACTACTTCACTGTCAAATGGGTACAGTCCACAAGCTTTGAATCCAGCAATGACGTTTTGTGCTGCAGTCTGTTTGCCTGCTTCTATAGTTTTGGAAAGCAAGGCTGCGAATACTCCTTTTGGCAGGGCGTTAATAATTTTACCTCGTTTTGTATTCCTCCAGTCACGTAAAATTTGCCGCCAATTTGTTTTCAATGCGCTAAAATACGATACATCTAATGGCTGTAATAAGTGTGTAGAATTCGGGACAAGGCATATGAATTTGATGTTATTTTCCGCGCAAAGTCTAAGACATTTTGTCGTAATGTGAGAGCTTAGGTTGTCTCCAATAATGACCTTCTTTCCTTCCTTGTTTTTCAAAATAGGGAGTAACTGTGTTTCGAACCAGTCATCGAAAGTTGTGGCATCTATCCAACCTGATGGTGTCACAGCCATTCGAGTACCTGGTGGAGCACCTTTAATCCAGTCAGACCACTTTTGCTTAGCCTTGTAAATAACATATAATGGAACAAATTCACCTGCTGCATTCGCGCAAAACATTACTGTGAAACAGGATTTAGTGGAATTTCTGATAATTTCAGGGTTTCTACATTCGCGTTTGAAAAGGAGTCTTTCCTTTTTGGGATTATCATGAAACCCTGTTTCATCGAAATTAAAAATGTGACTGGGCGGAACACCTTCAAGCTCCGTTCTTAAATTCTCAAAATATTGCTGAATTATATCTTGAGTTACCTGAGCTCGCTTACGACTTATACAATGAGCGAACTTTTGCTTGATATCGCTGTGGCGCTCTAGAAACAGTTTACCCCACTCCCATCCAGGCAAATTATTTTTAAATGTTTTTATGCTCCTGTTCTGGTCGTCAAGATATTTTTTAACAATTACCCGCACATCTTGCATGCTTACAGGTATGCCGTGGTCAGCTAAGGCTACGATATGACTGCATATACAGTCCTCCTCTTCTGCTGAAAGAACGGGGGGCTTGCCAACTGGTCTATTATGTTTATTTTTTAATTTGTACTTTAATGTACTCCTTGGAATGTTATACGTTTCAGAAGCAACCCTTTGAGACATTTTGCAGGTTTTTATGTCATTTAGGGCTTTTTCCAGGATATCTGCGGTGTAACGGGTTTTCTTACCATATTTGCGGGTTCCAGGTGCTGGACACGGTCTTTTTCTGGGCATTATTATCAACTGCAACCAAAAGTGGCAATTCTTTATAAAAATAAACGGCACTGTGGGTAACTTTGACCCGGGCCAAAGTTACCCAATTTTTTACGATATTTTACAGAACAAGCTAAAATCAAGAAACCCCAGAAAACAGTAACTTACAATGTTATAGTTTTGTTGAAAAATCATTATTTAGGACTGAAACTTAATTATTAAAAGCTACTTACCCTCACAACAAACTTTGAAGTACTCAAATGGACAACTTTAAAAAAACGTTACACTTCTGACTTGCTAACACAACAATTTCAAAGTTATAACAAAAAAGTTGTGTTGACATGTGTCAAATTTTGCCGCATATTTTCGTTCAAAAATATAGTAAAGAAGTAGATGATTCATAAGTCACTGATATTCAGCATTTTGTTTAAAAATAAAAAATGATGAAATAAAATATGAATTAACGGGTCAATGTTATACGGAAAGCTTAAGTTACCCAGATTGACTGTAAGAAATGAGGGTAAGAATTATTTTTACTCAGAGAATTTTAAAGAACAATTTATTTTTATTAAATCACTTTCACATATCTATCACAATTACATCTTATTCACAATCATATAAAAAGTATTAAAATGAAATAAAAATTAAATGGATACAAACTGTAATTTTTGAAAATTTATAATATAAACGAACATATCCGAATTAAGTTCAAAAACACAATATTTATCAATCAAAATACAAAATCAATATTTAGTGTTAATTCCGCTAATTGTCAGTTTAATCATGCTGGGATGCAATTTGCACCGCCCTCCCGCCCGCAAAAATGTGCACATGCAAGAAGGACAATATAAAAAGCAAATTACATGCGCCAGTACGATACCCAACACGTGTTTCGGTCCTCCACGGACAATTCTCAAGGGCTGCTAACTCGTCGAGTGCTCGAAGGAGACTAAAAGCCAACGAGGCGAGCGCTCTTTTATATACTACCAACCGCATGGACAATTATTTCTAACTACCCCCAAATATTCGTAGTAAAGGAGATGAAACTAAATTTGTTTGGTCATTCAACAATGCAAAACTATTACTGCTATGTTTTAATATTTCTAATTGTTCCAACACACATAACCGGAAACTTTTATCACAACTATGTAAAATATTATACGTATTATTGTCGCCCAAGGAATGGCCAGTTTCAATGAAATGTTTGGCGTAATGAGATTTATCAGGATGGCCATTCCTATAAGCAGCTACATGCTCTTTGTACCGTATTTCAAAATTTCGGCCTGTCTGACCTATATATACCGCGTCACAATCATCGCAGACCAACCTATACACGCCGGAGCTGCTTATAGGAATGGCCATCCTGATAAATCTCATTACGCCAAACATTTCATTGAAACTGGCCATTCCTTGGGCGACAATAATACGTATAATATTTTACATAGTTGTGATAAAAGTTTCCGGTTATGTGTGTTGGAACAATTAGAAATATTAAAACATAGCAGTAATAGTTTTGCATTGTTGAATGACCAAACAAATTTAGTTTCATCTCCTTTACTACGAATATTTGGGGGTAGTTAGAAATAATTGTCCATGCGGTTGGTAGTATATAAAAGAGCGCTCGCCTCGTTGGCTTTTAGTCTCCTTCGAGCACTCGACGAGTTAGCAGCCCTTGAGAATGGTCCGTGGAGGACCGAAACACGTGTTGGGTATCGTACTGGCGCATGTAATTTGCTTTTTATATTGTCCTTCTTGCATGTGCACATTTTTGCGGGCGGGAGGGCGGTGCAAATTGCATCCCAGCATGATTAAACTGACAATTAGCGGAATTAACACTAAATATTGATTTTGTATTTTGATTGTTATGGATTTCCGCAAAGTAACGCCTGATTCTATTACTTACAATATTTATCAAGAAATAAGTGCTTAGCAATTACAACAATCATCTAATACCGATGTTCCCGATTGAAACAGGTCAAACAATAATGTGGTTGTGACGCACAATCGGAGCAAAAAGTGGCTATTTATTTAGTTTTATTTTTAGCAATGTTCCTGCCCATGTTTTGAACATTTATTTTGTAGCATCCTTGACACCATCTTCGTGTTGTACGAACTTTGCCTTCTTTAGTCTTTAGTTCGTGTTTTAATCGTTTTGGTCGTCTCGAAGCAATATCAGACATTTTATTTTCCTCTTCAGATTCTACAAGATATCTCACAATTGCTGTACGAAACTGAACGACAGAAATGTTTTCGTGGTTTGTTAATAAAGAACCATGGCATTTACCATCGCTGTGTTGAGTAGAACCTCGCAAGCTAACTTTCGATACCACTTGACAGTTTTCCGTAACGGCGACGAATAAGCTGCCATTTGGTCTGACAGGTCAACTGCAGATTTTGCTTGGTTATAGTAGACTACTATCTGTGGCTTTCCTTTTGATTGTCCCCTTTTATTTTGTGGTAGTGACGAATTTTGTGGTATGTTTAGTAGACAACAAGGACACCTCTCTCTTATCACGCCATTTCATCACAGTGATCCCCTTGTCATTTTCAGCTGCACTGTATTCTCCTACTTTAATTTTGCATCCATGACATCTTTCGGTAATTTTTTCTATTCTTGCGCAATGTTCCAACCGAATGCATTTCTTCCAGTAATAGTTTTTCTGCCAAATCAATACTAGTGTACCAATTATTTGTGTACAGTATATGTCCTTTTTGGAACAAGTGTCGACAAAGTGACATTACAATCTGAGTTAGTGTAGTGTTTGTCGTATCATAGTGTTTTCCAGCATAGACTTCCAGCCTGCACGTGTATCCCGGAACTGTACATAACTTAAATATTTTAATGCCATACTTATGTCTTTTTTGTTTTAAATATTGTCTAAAAATTATTCTCCCGCGAAAAGGAATCATACTTTCATCGACACATAGGGAAATATCCGGAGTAAAATGTGCTTTGAAGTTCACATTCAGTTCGTCAATAAGGGATCTGATTTTGTATAAGCGGTTGTTAGGTAAGACTAAATAGATGTGTATTAAATATAGATATAACCAGATATGCCAAGCTCTAAAATATAAATTGTTATAAATAAGATTACTTTATATCGTTAACCAACAACAAAGCATCATATTTTATGTATGATGGAGGTGTTATATGTGTATAATGAAAACCAGGTAATCTATTATAAGGTATATTTATTAACCATATAGGGAAATAATCATTTAAATACAAGAAATACAAGGTGAACATATTATTTAATAAAACAAACCACGTTGAGACATAAACATAATACAAAGTTTACTTAGCTTTAAATCACTCTGTTTGTTCAGTACGGCAGTTCCAATAGAATCGATACAAATAGCATTACTGTTAATTTAAATTTGTTCAAACTGAATCGTCCCTCCAACCACCGAGAGCTCCGCTCCGGTCAACGTTTCCAACAAGAATGATGCTCAAACCGATCGGGACACACCTTTTATAATAGACGACAAACAGATGTGAAACATGTTTTTGCGACAAACAAGTATGACGTGGGTGTACGTCATACTTGTTTGTCGCAAAAACCGCGCCCGTCGCAAGGCTAAATGTTAGGCTACCGCTGTTTTATTAATACCGTATTTAATTATAAATCTTCTATTATTTTATTTACTAACATGTAATATATATAGTTATATACTTATTATATCGATTCCAAGCTAACACGGTCATGTGACGGAGCCTGGGTATTATCAGAAAAATGAAGCATGCGTAAAAGCAATTCAAATAATTTTTTTTTGGCGTATTGTTGTCCAAACATATCGTCATTTGATCAATAGTCACTCAGTTTTGGTAATCGCACAAGCCCCATGTACATGATCAGTCCTAACATTTTTGTTTATTTCACGTTTGTTTGTATCTGTCCAGTTTTTCAATCGCGAAACTCTTTTTATGGTGTCTTTCGCTATAAGTTGTTGGGCATATTTGTTAGTTTCCCTCGCTATGCATTCAAAATATCGTCAGGAACCATCAAGCTATAACAATCACTTGGTCCAGAACATGACAAGATATGGCGTAAAGAAAAAGGCTTCAAACCTGGCGTTTCCGTAAAAGGTATTACTTTGGGTTGATTACCAGATGGGGAGTACCAGTTTCCCGAAGATGATGTAAAACCACGAGGCGACGGCTGTATTATTTCATCCTCACTATCAGTTTCCGATAGGATGCGGCGAGGTTTTCTATTACGCACTGGTTGTAGACAATCATCCGCACCATTATCAGAATCGGAACTAATATCAGGAATATATGGAAAAACCATATCCATATCTTCACTCCCAGTACGCGGCACAATATTGTCATTTTTCTTGGTAGTTTCTAATTCGAAACGGTCCAAATACGACGGATCATCCTGTATCAACTCAAAGTTATCAAATTCCATTATACGGATACAATACAGTAACTAAATACTTGAAAAAAAATATTATTTATGCACTCGTAATTGGAATAAACAACACGCTTCACTTCCGCGAACAAAGTAAACAAAGGTCACGCGATCGCGCTAGCCGCACCGTTTGGCCAATCAGAGAAAGGGGTGCGAAAGAGACAGGTGACCGGGGAAAAGATCCGCGCGGCGCTGTGAAGCAAAATTCAATCTGCACGCCGTGACGGCCACCGGTGACCGCAAACAAAAAATCTTTTATAATTTCAAAATATGCCTATAATTAAAAAAAAAATTGTGTACATATATACCAGAACATATACTATGTATATACCAAATGACCCAAATGAAACATATATATCAAATTTGCTTGGCGATTAATGTGTTAAAGTAGTACCTCTCTAGTCGGAACCTCCATGGCGTATACCAGCTCTTTGGCACGTCCCCAGACATAAAAGTCTAGCGGAGTTCGGTCTGGGAAACGTGCCGGTCATTCAATAGGGCCATTGCGACCAATCCACGCATTGGGGAACACACCGTCGAGATATTCCCTCACAGTCAATCTCCAATGCGCGGGACAGCCGTCCTGCTGGAATACTTTGGGCACATTTCATTAAATACGGGCACCACACTAATTCGGGCAGATTATTTTGAAGGAACTCCAAATAGTTATCGCCATTGAGGTTATCGGGCAGGTAATGCGGCGCAACTACCTGATTCCCAATCACTCCTGCCCAAACGTTTACACTAAACCTCCTTTGAAATGATTTCTGTCTTTTAACACGTGGGTTTTCCGTTTTTTTGTCCAGTGGTGCAGATTGTGAAGATTGAGAATTCCTTCTTTGGTAAATTTGGATTCATTCGTCCACAGTATTCTTTAAAAAAATTAGGAATATCCACATCCGTGTGTAACATATCAATAATAATGAAATTTTACGTCTATTATAACCGAACGGATTTTAAACTGTTTACTCACAGTATTACATTCCATATAAGTTGGAAGTCACTGCCATGAAGCTCTGTTCGAATTCAAAAGCATGTTGATCGCTCTCACGCATATAGTACAAAGGCCTGAGTAAGTTAACAACATCAGGATATTCTCCCACTAATATCAGCTGCCCTTCTAATCTTTCAGCAGGCGCGAGAGAGTCGTATTATACGAGAACATGCGAACATCACCGCTCGGGACGCAGTTTTGAACGTACGTTTCATTCCGTCCTCTATCAGGCACTTTGAGGGTGTGCATGGCATTTGATACAAATATAGAGCGCTTTCCTGTTAATTTAACATCTAGCGCACCTCCAACCAATTTTGGAGCAACTTTTTGAAGAAGCATGCTCATGAAAGGGTTCAACCCCATTATATCATTGGGTAGACTTTCATTAATATTGTAATCAGCAGGAATGATTTCGTCAGGATTTAAAAGAATATGATTATCATCCCATTGAGCACCAGGGATGGGATTATTCGGATGGAATCTACGTCTAACTTCAGCTGGTGTTTCATCATCAGCTAATACAATTACTGTTTCACGAAGGTTAGATAATAGCACATTTTCAAGTCTAGGAAGTAAATGACCTTCTACATCTCTACGGATGTTAGCGACGACAGGTAAGTGAGCGACGTCGTTTATGTCAGTAACTATACCAACAGCATCGATTATCATCTTAATGGATAATGGAAAAGCGTTGAATCGTGAAATATCTTCAACGAAATTAGCACGAGCATTAGTATGTGGATAAATTGCTTCGTGATTACGCATTAAAAGACCTGACGCTCTTTTAAGCTTAATGACCTTTGCTTCAAAAGCAGCGAGGAAATCTCTATACATTGAGTATATGTTAGGCATTATTAAATTGTGTCTATATTGATTTGCGGTATGTAAAACTGAGACTGTTGATATACCTATATTTCTTGAAGTTACGGGCAGCATCTGTGCTTTCTTATTAACGTTAGACGTTAGTCTTTCTAATTGTTCATTAGTCACCAAAAGCATAAATTACTGACTTTATCTCTTCTAAATTCTTCTGTTGTGTTTGAAAACCTGTTTTATTTATTTTTATTTATTTCTCTTAGGAAGACCAACAGCTTTCATTGTCCCCAGATATTACATAACAGAGAATCATTAATAGGTCTCCACGAATAAAAACATTACTTACAAATCCATATGTCGTATGTCGTAAAATTTAAAACAAATAATAATAACTAAATTAAATACGTACTTAAGGCTAAATAAATTACTTGATATTAATTATAAACGAACACATCTTTTTGAAAAAATCTTGGCTAAGCACCCTTCTCACCGTCTCTGGTTTAGAGTAAAATACGTCTAAATCGATTTTTTTAGTTTGTTTAAGCTATTACTTGCTCGCCACAGGAACGCATTCTGACGATAGTTGGTTGACACTAAAGGTGATGGAAGGATGAATAGGAACATGATGTCTCACCACTTTATTAGGAACATTAAACTGAAATTTTGAAAGGAGATCGGGACAATCAACTTCACCGGATATAATTTTCAATAGGTACATAATATCGGCGATTTCTCGCCGCATACTTAGAGGAAGAAAATGAAAGGAAATTGCCCATTCTTCTATAGAGCTTCGTCGCTCAGTAAATAATTTTGTATGATTACCAAAATTGGAGGTAAAAGAGGAGTGATATCATAACATATAATAAAGTAAAAAATATAGAAATATTTTGTGGGGTTCTCTTAATAATATAAATCAAAGTTCAGTTTTGAGGTAAGGTGTAGATGAGTACCCACCTACTCAAAAAATATTGGTAAATTGAAAGATGGGCTCTGCAACAATGTAAGAATTATAAGAAATATGACCCCTTTAACTAAATAGTTTTTAACAGTAAGATGATGCTAGAACTATCAAGCAATAACGATAATGACACTCAATATGAAAGTGTAGAATAAGCTTTGGCATGTTATACTTTAATTAAACATTAACAACAGTAGAATTAAGCTAACTATAGCCTGACCTAACAACGAACTCTTAATTAAAACAAAAACAGTGGCAACAAACGATAAAAACATCCGAAAATCATGCTTGTTTTTCACCAAGTAAACATGACAGCCAGATAGACATTGACAGTTCTTTTTTTTTACCGTTTGCGGGGATCGTTACGCATACTGTCAAGTGTCAGTTGCTCTTGTAAAACTCACTTTTTTTAATACCTATCTATTAATTAACGATATTAATACATTTAAAGAATGAACAACTTAATATAATGTAAGTTATTAAAATGACAAGACCTCTAGTTTGATATTTACAGCAAGTGATTAATGGGATCGTAATGATTTCAGTCTTAAACTGTGTTTGCAAATCTACTCAAAATAAAAGTTAGTCAATTAAATAACCAATAAACATGAAAACTTAAACCCCATAAAGTTTTTGTGCGTAACAAATAAATAATAATTATAAAAATAGGTTATGAATAATGGATTTTATTTCATGATCATACTCG
Source organism: Pseudoips prasinana (assembly GCA_951640165.1). NCBI lineage: Eukaryota > Metazoa > Arthropoda > Insecta > Lepidoptera > Nolidae > Pseudoips > Pseudoips prasinana. The sequence goes on from OX621254.1 coordinate 18,567,287, forward strand.
GTTTAATTTAAGGGAGACAGAAATGGGCAATCACCTACGCATAGTGAAGTGTAGTCTTCTGACTTGAATTTACATTTTAGACGGTAACAAAGATACTTTATAAATTTCTTTTGAATGTTTTCGACACGTGTAATATACGCGTTATAACAAGGGTTCCACACTTGACTAGAATATTCTAATGTGCTGCGAACAAAAGTGCAGTATAAAATTTTGAATGTCTTAGCATTTTTGAAATTAGATGACATTCGCATCACAAAACCTAATGCTTGAGATGCTTTACTTATAATGTGGTCAATATGATATTGAAAAAGCAATTTAGAGTCGTGAATAATGCCTAGATCTCTTACAGTAATACATTTTCGGAATTTGTGCACGTTAAGGCTGTGTTCAGAAAGCATAGTATTTGATTTCCTACTACTATAGGTGGTTACTGAACACTTGGACGGATTTAGATCAAGATTGTTTACTTTGCAGTAATTATTCAGACGATTTAAATCTGACTGGAGATTAAGAACTTCAGTATGAGAAGACACGGCTGAGAATATTTTCATATCGTCTGCAAAACATAGCAAGTGAGAGTGGTGAAAGCATTTGTCGATGTCGTTTACAAAGATTAAGAATAGCAGAGGACCTAGCAATGAACCTTGCGGAACTCCACTTGGGATGATAACCCAGCTGGATATAAAATTATTAATAACAACAGCTTGCGACCGATTAGATATATACGATGAAAACCATCTAAGTAAGTCCCCGCATATACCTATGAGTTCCAATTTACTTATCAACACGGCTGTGAAATATCAAAACCCAGTATCTGCATAAAACTAAATTTTACAGGAGAGCCGAAAAACGATTTCATAGATTTGACAGCTTGCCGTTTCAATAATATTAGCCGTAGCTTCTTGGGATTGCAAAATTTGAGGTATATAACAGGCTTTATAAAAAAGTAGTTTTAATGCGTCTATCGCAGATTATGTACGTAGAGAAGCAGTTACTAATAAAAACATTGTTTTCTTAGACGAACATTTTTGAGTGTGACAATTTCAAAACCTAGTAAGATCACTTGCTTTGTTTTCATTTAGGTCTGAATTTACTGAGTTGGAACTAAATGCAATTATTAACCTAGTAAGCAACAACACAATAAAACAACATAAACAATTGGCCAGTATTAAGCAGTTTTAATGAAAAAAAAAACAGTTAATCGGAAATTTATTCTTCTCCTTTGTATGTTTTTTATTGCAATACGTATATTTAAAAACTGTCTTCGTAAAGCTTATGCTTTACGAAGACAGTTTTAAAACCAGCCTTATGGCTGGTTTTATAGTCACGCCGCTAGACGCGCCGTTGGGCAGCGCGCTGTTGAACAGCGCGCGTTTGAACAGCGATGCACTATAAAACGACATTAGTAAGGCGCGTTTCGCTGCTGTGAGACAGTCGTGTACAAACATACAAAATGAACGGCAATGCGGTTAGAGTACTGGCTATTTACTTTTTATGGAAAAAAAGGCAACAACAACGTCGAAGAACAGTAACTGTTGATCCTTATAACGCTGTAAGGTTACTGAGAGGCGAACACGTAACAACTTTCTCTGATTTACGAGAAAATAGTTATAAATTTTATAAATATTTTCGCCTATCAACCAGCAGTTTCGACGAATTACTGTGCAAGTTAGAGTTTTCTTTACGAAGATCCAGCTTACGTCGCATCCCCATAGCTCCAGTGGAAAAATTGGCGATTACTCTAAGGTAAGTGAAATAAAAGAGTAGGTTTTGTAATAAATTATAATATTTGTTTGGTTTATTTTAATCACAGTCGTATGCTAAATGCTTGTTAAACCTATTTTAATTAAAATAGTCTTAAAATCGGATTCTTCTCTTTCATTTTGCAAATAAGGAAAAGAAACAAAACACTTGTAAAATTTATATTAACTTCACTCGTTTTTAATGAGTAAGGGCATTATTTTAAATCACAGTCTTATTTTAATCATAGTCTTATTTTAAATCACAGTCTCATTTTAATCAGTCTTAGTTTGTAGCTAATACTTAATCGCCAACGCGGTTAATGAGGATCAATTCTAGGCCGACAAATCAACTCGATATAGATGTAGACTTATAGAGCTAAGATATCCATTACAACCCGGCCGCGATAACTAGACACCTGGCTCAAATGACATTTGTCTATAGTACTGAGTGCAAAAAAATGATAGTGCGTGCTGTACTTTTTGTACGTACTGATTTATAATTTATTACCTACTGAGATAAAACAAGTACTAATGACGAATGTAGTATTTTTGACTTCATTATCATTACAATTTGGAGGAGTAACTAACCAATATTCGTATTAATTTTTTTTTTTATAAAATTAAGTTCATTCTTGTTAAAGTAAGAAGTAGGTAGAACAATTAATTTCTTACAGAAATAAAACAAAAAAGGATGTTATATTCATTTATTACTAAAATTATAACGAATCGTCACTCAATTCTTCTATACCAGACATATTATTATCGCTGTCATTTTCTGTGTCTTCGCTTTCGCTTTCAGAAGAAGTCTCTTCTCCTCCAAGAGAAATAATGAATTCCCTTTCTCGGTGTTCTTGAAGTCGATCTTTCACCCAGTATTCTTCCTCCAGTCTCTGGTTATGATTAACTTCTTTTTTCCAGTCCGCAACTGAAATTGACTGGATTGCTTCTCTAGTCAACTTTTCAATAAGTCTTTCTGACTGATCTATATTTTTGTCTGCCACCCTTTGTGTAACTAAATTCCAGATGTATTCTATTGGATTTAGATCACAGTGGTAGGGTGGCAGACGTAAAACCTCGTGGCCATGCTCCCTCAACAGTTCGTCTACCACATATCTTTTTTCTGGCTTATTTAATTTTATGATGTGGTATAATTCTGGCTTCGTCATCTTTTCATCAAAACTTATATTATTTTTGGTAAGCCAGCTTTGCATCTCGCTTTTGAGTGATGACTGGCAAGGTATTTTTTCGGCTTGTGTTGAGTGATACGGCGCGTTATCTATTACAACTATGCCGTTTGGAGGCAAGTTTGGCAACAACTTTTCGTTGAGCCACTTAACAAAATTTTTTGTGTCCATCTCGTCGTGGTAATCGCCTGTCTTGCTTTTGGGTATTTCTTCAGTTTCGACATTATTTGCGCAATTTTGGTGAAAATATCTCAATTTCAATTTTTTTTTTATTTGATCGGTTTATGATATTTGGCATTATTTTATTTATTAAATAAGTGAAAGGCACGCGTATACATCAAACATTGAAAGAGTTATTGCCACTTAAAATACGTGACACGCTACGGTAATGAACGCCACCCATGGTAATGAAATTTTAGGTATACGGTGATGAAATATAGAGGCAAGGTAATGATACAAAATGATGTGATATTAAAAAAAAAACAAAGATGTTGTAGATTATAATTTATTTAAAAATCGACTTAACAAAATAGGTACCTAATTAATAATTCTTCCATAATTGAAGTTTTGGTAACAATCAGCCTTCCAATGTCTTAGTAAACGAATCCAATTTTAATATTCGGACTGCAAAGTACACAATTAATATAAAAAGCAGTAACTAAATAACAAATAATAATTAAATTCTTCCTAAAAAATTAAAATTATTTATTTTGGTAATAATCAGCCTTTTTTAGAGTAAGAAAATATGAATCAGACTTTGTCAATGAGTAAAACCAATGCAAATAGAATATATAAAAAATCAACAAGATAAATTATTTTAAACATTATAATATATGTGATCATAAAGTACTTTTTTATACTGTTTTTGTTTTAAGTGTTTATTTTTCTTTTTTATTTATTTTCGTTGTTTTTTTATTTGTTTTTGTTGTTTTTTATTTTTTGTTGTTATTTTTTTTGTTGTTTTTTTGTGTTTATTTTTTATATTTGCGAATTTACAAAAGACAAATTTTTACTTTATTCCTGCTACATCTTTTTGCCGGTTTTTTTTCCAACTCCTTTTCCTTTATATTTACTTTTGTCTTGATGTTGATTCTCAATAATATTTTCTTTATTTTCTCTTTTTTCTATATCAGTGTCTGAGTAGTCCTCAAATTTACCGAAATCAGATATAAATTCCTCAAATTGATCACAATATGTTTTACTTTCAGAACCAACAAAAGTTGAGTTCTGCCAATCACCAAGTTTTTTAATGTTAGATAAAAGGTGCATCTTTTCTGGTGATTTAAATTCTTTTGATGTGGAAGGCATAGCAGGAAATATTATTATGTCTCTAGCTAGTCCTTCCTGTTTTATTATGTTTGAATGCAACTTCTTACTGCGTTTACGCGGGTACGTGGTTCGTATGAGTTCTGGACTATAACTGCCTGATTGTACATCATAGATTTTAGGTTCATCAAAAGTTAGTGTTTCCGGAATGGGAACCGGTATGGGTAAATTATCTTCAGGGGTTGGTTCTTTGCAAAATTGGGAAATCACTTTTTCGAGGCTGTGAATACCAAGACTGTAATGTTGACACATTTCCACCTGACACCTGAAACAGCTTCGGCTACGCATCTCTAAATGATCTCTTGAGCCACACCTCCAAATGACCTGGTGAACGGCCATAGTTCCTTTAAAAGATGGAATGCAATTAGGCATCATGGCTTGCTTTTCATCTATGTCTGCATTTGTGATCTCCACAATTTTGATATTTGGCAGGTTTGCTCTTGTAATTTCAACAAATTTGGAAAATGTCCCGACGTCTGTTCCTGTGTTGACAATTCTATCGGCGGTCCTTTTGACTACCGCTCCTAGGCCATCTGGAGCACCTTTTCCGTGACCCACTTCCATGTAATTCCAGGTTAACGTACGAAGTGCTAAAAACTGTTTTTCCAATTGAGTCAAAATATAAAACATGTTTCGGTTCCTGTATTGACTGCTGGGGCTATCGCTATAAAAGTGTAGGGTATCAATAAAAGGTGATATTTCGGAAATTTGACTCAAAATCGGGCCCAAGTGTGCCCAAATTGCAACGGCTGTGTGTTTCAAATTGTCTGATACGGTGCAAACTGAGTGAGTTTTTAACTGGGACGTTTCGAAGTCTTTGATATATATTACTACAGTGTGAATAGACACTTCCTTTCTACTGCCGCCAAAATGAAAAGACTGAATCTCCGTGTGATGTTTAAGAGCGTAGTTTTCGCTAAAATCTAAATGTACCACAGCTTCGTTTATCTGAATACTATTTTTTAGTTCTTTTAGAGTTTTATTTTGCACAACAATATTAGCGCAATGCGGCAAAAATTGTTTAATATGATTTTCAAATTTATGAATAACATCTAAAGGTGGGGCATAATTTTCAGTTTTAGCCCAAAGAATGTTATGTTTTACTTTTCCATCCTGCTCATAGGTGTTAGAAGTCTTACGCCATTCAAAATATTTGATGTGTATATCGTTACTAAATTCTAAATATTCAACAACCTTTGGTTCACAATTAGAACATTTACGATCTAAGCATGCCTCGTTATATCTATCACAACAAAGGAGGTTTAAAAGATCATGATTTGTTTTAATATTTATGATTTCTGCCTTATTTAGAGCTTTTATTAGTAACTCTGAATTGCAGTGATAAATACATTCGCATGTGTTTCTGTTTGGTTTGGGAAATAACACCCAAAATGGTCTTAATTTACAGAAGAACGTGTAAGACACAGATGTATTTGGATTCTCAAGGCAGAATTTTTTGTACAAATTTATAAGAGTATCATTTATGTACCTTTTTTGTTTTCGGTTTTTCTTTCTCGTGATGTATTCTTTTTTGTCTGGTGCTACTCTTGTGTTCTCGTCTTCATTATAAAAGCACTGAACTTTTTTAACAACTTCTTTTTCTTTTCTTTTGTTAAAATTATATTGGATCCTTTTTTTGCCTATTTTTCTAGTCGGTAGTTTTTCATTATTCTTTGTATTCATTGTATTGTCTTTTATCTTCTCTTTATATATGTTTAAAAGTCTCTTCAATTTCTTGTTTTCTTTTTTTATGTTGCAAAGCTCATCTTTCATTTTTTTCATATCCCTATCTCTTTGATAACGTATATGTCTTATTGTTGCTCTTAACTTAAAAGTTTTATCAGTTTCATTGGTCCCAATTTCTTTTACGGAATTAGATGGAATTGATTCTTCGAGCGGATTATTATCATCAAGAGGCTCGTCTTGTGATGTTTCAATGTCCAGAAGTTCAACATTTTCAATTTCTTTTTCTTTTCTTTTTTTTTGTATATATTTCTTGCTGTTAACTCTCCATCTTCTACGTCTTTCTCTTTGAGCACGTGGTGTTAAATCTTTAATGTCAACAATTTTTTTTTCAGATTTTCTTTTTAAGTACCTTGCTTTTTCCTTTTCTTTTTCAATATTATATAATTCTTCATTATTTTTTAAAGCAGCGTAGCGTTTCCGCTTAGCTAGTCTTCTTCTCGCTAAAATTTCCTCTTTCGTCTTCTTAGGCCGTGCCATTTTTTAACTGAAATAGAAAGCATTTATTAACCAACAATGTTAATAGCCTATATCTTATAATTTATAAATTAAAAAAAAATAATTAGAAGTTGCTTCATTACCGTAATTTGCCATTCATTACCGTAACCTCTAAAAGGTTACGGTAAACGACTGTAATGAAGGACACGGTAATGAATAATATGCACTTTTAATTTAATATATATTTTTCTATAAACTTTACTTAACATCTACACATTCAAAAATAAAATTGACACAGAACTTAATGAATTGATATAACAACTAGATACCAAGTTTATTTACGTATCAAGAAGTAAGTGGACTTGTAATGAAACACAAAATGTACTAAACACTGTAATACTCACATCGATCGCAATTTTTGGCGCGAAATCTTGCGCACGTCCTTCCCTTGTTACGTTTGCCGGTCGACTGAAGAGCGGGGGGGCTGCTGCTCGCTACATGGCGGCGTGATCAAAGGTTTTTGTCGCGTAAAATCGAAAACTCGTCATGGTTTTGGTAATGAATTTTTTGCTGTTACAAAACTTTAAAACACACTTGTTCCTTATTTAATCATAAAACTACGTTTTAATTTGTTATCAAGTAACAAATAACAATTATGTTATTAGACACATTCGCCAAACTTACGATATTTGCGCTAAATTTACAAGTATACTAAAAAATATAATGAAGTCTAGCATTGGAACAGGCCCCTGTAATGAGTTTTGTTGTTATTTACATTTTTTTTAAATATGTTCCACATAAAAAAATACAAAAAAAAATCTAGCATTCATTAAAAATCGTAGGTATACATCACGTAGATATATTAAATAGGGTTTAAACCAAAATTTTAATTTATTACGCAGTGGAACGTGTGAATTTGGTACATTTTGAATATTTACCCTTTTACATTTATATAATAACTCGGCCCCGGGGATGAAACCATATTCGCCACCCGCATGAACGAGAATCCAACGTTGGCCGGGATTGCTATTTTTCTTTATACTAGCGTCGCTACTATTCTGCCAGCATTTTCTTACTGTGTAGTGAGAATGTATCCAGGTTTCATCTACATACGTCACCGGTTTTTTGTCCGGTCCGAGGTCGTTATTCTCTTTCATTCGTCGCAGGTATCGAGCCCTCCAGGCAGCGATATCAGGCTTTTGTATCAAAACCAATCGGGCATTCTTGCATTTCTTAAATTTGTATCCCAAATGATCCTTTAAGATGAGCCGCAAAGTAGTCCTCTCACCTGTAAAAAAGAGTATTTTTTATAATTTAAGTTCATTTCCTCATCGTAAAAATATTCTATTAGGTACCAAAATTTTAGCCAGGTATTATATAAAATAGTAATAAAAAACAACAAAATCGTGAGTACGCTTTATGCAAAAAAGTATTCGAGCGATCGAGACAGAGTGAATGCGAAACACAATAGAACACAAGCCACCGGGCCGCCGCCGACTCGCAGTTCCGGGAATTCTTTTGTAGGTATAATATTTTCGAGAACTGCATAGCGTACGGAACCGTAAACATTCTTTAGAAAACAAAAAAAAACCACCCTGACAGTACTTGACACATATATTAGAGAGAAACACACTTACCCGGAAAATTCAAATCCTTTTTTGCAGCGGCCAATATTTTCTTCAGCGTAGGGACTTCCTTTTTGACAGTGTAGAAACTGTTGATTAAGTTTCTCAGGGCAATTAAGTCGAAATTGTCCAAATTTATTCTTTTCCGTGATTTTCTCTTCTTGCCAGGTGTTGACGGTTCATTTGATGGTCCGGGTAATTGGGCAGACGTCGAAGTACTCGGCACCGGTAGAATTGATATTGTTACTGGTTTTACTTGCTTTTTTATTCTCATTAATGTACTTTTAGATATACCAGTAGCCGCGCAAGTTCTATTTATCGTTTGATCCACCGGAATCATAAACTTTTTATTCACTTTTTCATGCTCATAACTTTTTTTAGGGTCCACAGGAATCAGGAATTTGCTAACTTCCTTCTCACGTTCAAAAAAAGCCAACACCTTGAGTATTAAGGCCCTCTCTTTACTGTGTATGGTTTTACCCATCGTGTAATTTTAACAACGGTAACAAGAAAACGTCCAACGTAACGATAAACAAAAACTCAACAAAATAATTATAACAGCAAACAAACAAATGACTCCGAAACTCAAGAAAGGGTACGTGCAACGGTAACGGCTATGCTAACGTTACTGAAGGACGAGAGCGGGGCCGCGCGCGGGGCAGCGGGAGGGGGGTTGAGTTTCGAGCCAGGTATCGCGCCCGGGTAGTACATTGAGCGTGTTCAGAAAGAAAGCGGGTAGCATGCGCCGATCTACAAGCTGCCGGCCGCCGCCGGTTGGAGCTTGCTAGTTTGGCTATTTTGATAGAAACTCGACGCAGGCTACCTGCTTTTTTTCTAGACAGTGCGAACATTTTTGTTCTACCATAACAATTTACAAGTACTAGCGAGGTTCACTGGTGTATGTATAGTTAAAAGGAACACCGAATTATATTTTGATGGTTCGTCTATGTCAAACAATTCTGACAAAAAAGTGACAAACAGTGACATGTAGCATATAACTAGTAACTTCGTATTTTAAAAGATATTGGAATATCTTAGTATGCCTGTTAGCTCTTAGTGTGCCTGCTATCTTGACGTCATGTTATCAGGCAGATTCATATAGCTGCTGTTGAGGTGTAGAGGTGGTAGCATAGGCATAGTTATGATTGTGAAGTGGCAATGTTTGACTTGTGTAATTATAAGTAAAATTTGCGTTCACACTAGAATTAACATTATTTTCTGGTGGTGATAAAAAGCTAGGTGTCGTAGTCGTTGGACCTGAAATCCTAATAAGTAATTCTAGAACCTTTGAGCGAAACTGCAGCTTTTGATAAGCACTTAAATTAATTAGAATCGGACCAAGAGACTCAAAAAATGACAAATCATCAGGATTTAGGTTGGAAGGGGAAATATTTTGGTTAAGCAACGTTATTAATTCGTTTTCAAAATTTGATTGTTCTGATTAACGTTTATTTCTCCGGTTTTGATTCCATCTGGGAGTATTGTGACTATTTTCTGTGATTTCCTGTGGTCTATGGAGCTGAGATGGAGTACTCAAGTTATTCGCGGATGTGGCTGTTTCAGTCAAATGTTCAGATACGATAGACTGATTATCGCTTATTGTTTCTGTAACTTCATTTTCTGAAATACGGTCAAGGAATGTCATTTGCCCGAAAAATAGATACTTCTTGTGTTTTGCAGCGCTTCCCGATGGCGTATTTCGCATATTCCCTTTTGTTCTGAAATAATTATCTCTGGCTGATTTCCATCGATTGCGTATTTGTGTATTTGCAATAAAAACGTATTTTTTGTAGGTACATACTGATCAAATGAAAATACTTTTTTGTTTTCAGGTATTTGGCAACGGGCAGTACTTTCTCCGATTTATCTATCACATACAGAATGGGAAGCACTACTGTAGCTAAGATAGTAGATGAAGTTTGTTCGACTATATGGGAAAAACTGCGTCATGAATGTATACCTGAACCAACTACAGAAATGTGGCAGTGCATAAGTGAAGAATTTCAGTTATATGCAAATTTTCCAAATTGTTGCGGGGCGGTAGATAGTAAACACATACGTATAGTAAATCCTGCAGGTGGAGGCTCAATGTTTTATAATTATAAACATTTCTATTCTATCGTCCTTTTGGCAATGTGCGATGCGAACTATTGTTTCACCTATATTAACATAGGTTCTTGCGGGAAAAACTCAGACTACAATATTTCAAGAGAGTTCACTTTTTCATAAGTTACAGAACAATAGTTTGAGGTTGCCAGGTGTAAAGCATCTGCCTTGTACTAATATAACACTACCACACATAATAGTTGGTGATGGTGCATTTGGTATATCCAACCATGTGATGAGACCTTATGTGCAATCCAACATGACTCATAAAAAGAAGATATTTAATTATCGCTTAAGTCGTGCTAGACGGTACATAGAGTCGACGTTTGGAATAATGTAGTGAAATTTTCCTATTGCAAAAAAGATAGTTCAAGTCTGTTGCATATTGCATAATTTTATTAGAGTACGGGATGGCTACAACGTTAATCACACATTAACTATAACGGGATTGACTGATCTAATTGCCGAGCCAGATCATAGATCAGGAAACACATTACGCGATATATTCGCTAATTATTTCATATCACCCACTGGTAGCGTGTCATGGCAAGATAGATCTGTGTTCTGATTATATAGTTGACACTTACCGCGAAATTCAAAAATGGAATGAAACGAAACGCAGTAATATTGTCGTGGTCTATTTGATTTACGTACCCAATTAATATTTTTCATTAGAATTTCTGAAATTCGCGGGCGGACAAAACGATTTCACTTAATTTTACACTAGGTAATAAGTATCTAATTTGACTTAATTAAGGTACCAGACTCGCCGGTTACACTTGACAAATGATCTTTAAAGTTAATTCTTCAATAAATATATTTTTAGGTATCTTTTAATTGTGAACTGAACACTAAAAGTGATAAAATGTTTTAATGGAGGATTAACTTTAAAGATCGTTTGTGCAACTGGCGGTATACATGTAGGTAAGTAACAAAATAGATTTTATTAATAAATGTTTCTTGCCCAAGTTTGTATTAAAATTTTCACCACACAATTCCTTTCCAATTTCTTCCCAGGCTTTATTTTTTGCGTCCTTATTCTTATAAAATTCATCGGCCGGGTCCCATAAACATCTTCTAAATCGCACTTCCTCAATTACTCGTCCTGTATCGATGTGATTCATTTTGTACACAACAGTACCTAACGGCGCGTCTCAACAGAGTCACACTAAAACGCACAATGGCTGTAGAAGCGCATGAGCGGCGCGCGCTTCGACAGCGCCGCGTGAATAGGACGCGTTCACCGAATGGCGCTGCTCAAGCGCGCGAATTTGAAACGCTACTACTACCCCAATACATATCCGAGCGCGCGCGCTCCGACGGCGCTGCTGAAACGCGTGACTATAAAATCAGCTTAATTCATTCATTCATTGTTCCAATAATTATTCCATATGACTTTTCTTTCATCCACAGTAAATAAATTCCAATCCCATTTACGTTTTTCGCCACAACCATTTTGTATAAAAGAGTATTTAGCTTTATTACGGGTTATTCTTTTTTTTTTCAATATTTGCACGAGTAGAACTTAGGGACGCTTTTTGTTGATCTTTTCCATCGCTATCATTATTTATAACTCTAGAGTTGTTGTTATTACAATTTAAAGCTGTGTTTATATAAATGAGTTCTGGATAATTAGTAATAAAATTTACTGTTTTTGTGTACGTTGCTTGTATATACGATGCAGCAGGTTCCTGATTAGTAAATATAAGTGAATTCGGGTAAGTTGCTATGAATACTGAATGTTGCGGTACGTTACATGGAAGAGCCGGAATGTTATTCGAAAATGAAGGATTGCAATTAGTATCGTCATAAGATTCACTAGTTTCTTCTATGTAGCGTGGGTATTTTTTAATATTTAGATACTTAAATTGAGAGACTAGGTTCTACTACCGAATCATCACTGACCAAAAAAATTTCAATAAACTTTTCCATGCTTCCATCACATTGCGGGAAGAACGCGATATCGGATTGTCCTAGATGTTGAATGGGGCATCTTCAGTTTCCAAAAGACTGCCATCAGTTGAGTTAGTAAGCAAAAAGTTATTGCAGGGTATATCAGTGAGTGTAAATGCATATGATGAAGGTGTTGTTAGGGTCTTAGGGTTGTAAGCATAATTTTTTTCTTGTATTTGATTACTGCTAACTAACGAAGGGAAGTGGTTTCATTTCTAACTCCTCCATTTTTTTATTTCTGATTAAATTCGTTGCGGGATCCAAGACAGTTAAAGCCATTCCCCGGGACATGCCTGAGCCTCACCGCTCAGTGTCATTTCATTTTGTGCCACTGTTGATCCTGGCTTACAGGAGTTGCAGTGGTGGGTAAGAGGGAGGGACTAGTCCCGATTTAAAATAAAGCAAGCAAACTTGAGGAGTTTTCCTTTTATCTGAAATGAAATGTTTTATAAAGCCACGCCATAACCAAAACATTGGTATACTAATATGTATACTATTCTGTGATTTAATCACTATCCTCGTGCTACAAAAACATATCGTTAGGTATGTCGGCGTATAATCAGGTTGGTACATGTTAAAGTAGAAAGTACGTAGTTTGCTCTAGCGGAGGAAGCAGCCTCCAGGGGTGAGGTGTTGTTGGCGGTATCGTTAGATATCAAGAATGCCTTCAACACTTTGCCATGGAGCTGCATTAGGGGGGCACTTGAATACCATCGAGTGCCAACCTACCTCCGCCACATAGTCGGGGCCTACCTATCACAGAGGGTGGTTATCTTCCCGGGTCGTAGTGGATGGAATAAGCGAGAGATGTCATGCGGTGTTCCACAGGGTTCGGTCATGGGACCAATCCTGTGGAACATCGGGTACGACTGGGTGTTGCGCGGTGAACTACCCCCTGGAGTCGAAGTGACGTGTTATGCCGACGACACGTTGGTCACGGCGAGAGGGGTGACGCACTGTCAAGCGGCTACAATGGCTACAGCAGGGATTGCGCAGGTCGTTGGGAGAATCCGGCAGCTTGGTCTCGAGGTGGCCCTCGAAAAGTCCGAGGCCGTCTATTTCCATGGACCTCGAAGGGCACCACCTTCGGGATCTCAAATTGCAGTTGGAGGCGTCTGCATCGGCGTCGAGTCGACGATGAAGTACCTAGGAGTCGTCCTCGACGGCCGTTGGACCTTTGGACCGCACTTCCAAAGGTTGGTCCCGAAATTGATGGCTACGGCGGCTGCGTTGGCGTGGCTGCTGCCTAATCTTGGGGGACCAGACGCTTCTTGCCGGAGACTTTACATGGGGGTCGTGCGGTCGATGGCCCTTTACGGGGCCCCGATATGGGCGGAAAGCCTGACGGCAAAAAACATCGTTCTGTTGCGTCGGCCACAGCGAGCGATGGCTGTTAGAGCTATAAGGGGATATCGCACGATCTCCTTCGAGGCGGCGACTCTCCTTGCTGGATCGCCACCGTGGGAACTCGAAGCGAGAACCCTCGCGCTGCTATACAGGTGGCGTGGAGAGGCGCTCGAGCGGGGCTTTCGGTCTGCGTTGCGAGAAATCGAAACGCGACGGTCGGAGCTCCACCATAACACGGTGGCAGAGTGGCGGCAGCAACCAAATTCGGGGCACGCCACGATAGTGGCGGTAAGACCCATCATGGAGGAATGGCTGGAGAGAAGGCACGGTGCCCTCACTTATCGGCTTACGCAGGTACTCTCGGATCACGGGTGCTTCGGGAAGATATCGTCGCCACCTTTTGCGAGGAGGTGATGATCGCAAAAGAGGTGGCGGAGCGAAAACGGGAGGCACTGTCTTCCCGCCCAAGCCGCGCCAGGAGAACCGGGCGTCGGAGGGCGCATATAGCCAATCTCCGGCCTCCATGAGGAGTGGCCTGCGGACGGTGGACTTGGGGCAGTCCTCCGTCCGACCAGAATAGGCCTGAGACGGTGGCGCCGTGTTCCGCGCGCGCCTCTCTTGACGAGGGGGGCAAGGGTCACGCTTAAAAGTGGGCCAGCGCCTGTCCAGACTGCGGTGAATGCGCGAGCGAATCCCGTGGTCTGGACTATAGGTGGCTGAGGAACACCGTGGGGTTTTAGTCGGTAAACCCAGCACTACCATCTAGCTGGGAGTCCGACATACCCCGTCGCTTCCCCAGCGGCGGGATGATCCATAAAGGATTTCCCCACGTAAAAAAAAAAAAAAAAAGAAAGTACGTAGTTTACTTATTAACACTTTTATTCAATACACTCACTTACACGTTACGTTACAATAACACTATTAATTAGACTTTAACATAACAATTAGAGACTCTAGGCGCAATGGCAACAAGTGCATCGGACCGAAGTCAAGAATAGAATGTTCTCGATCCATTTTTTTTTTTTTTTTAACGTGACGCGTGCAGTTAGCCTCTCGGATTTTACTGCTTCACCGGACAGTAGGGGTGAGCGTGGGCTCTAACCGGCCTAGCAAATATAAACTACAAACTAAGTACCCGCGCCGGAGGGCGCCCCCTGTGGGGCTCGAACCTCGGCTCTGGGCGGATACTGACGTGGAGAGGGCGAGATGTCGTGGTTTTAGGGGATTTTGTGCAACTGTCGCTCTACGTTAATGCGCGACGCGGGCCTCGCTACCGGTTTAGGTCCGGAGCGGGCATTCATCGGATCGAATGCAAACTAAGGGTCATGGAGGACGCTGGTGGTCGCAACGCGTTCGCGGTCGTACTCGCGTCCGGCGAGTACGAAATATCGGTTGTGCAGTGTTGCGAGAGTCTAATCGATTTGATGTGCTCAAGGTAAACGGTGGTCTCGTCGTCCGGTTCGTCTAGGACGTGCTTCGGACGACGGTGCTTAATTGTGAGTCGGAGGGGAGTGTAATTGACCGCCTGTACCACCAATTTACTTGGATGGTGAGTGGCAGAGTCAAAATACCTTTTGGACGTTTGCTTCATCCATTGCCTGATGGTAGGCAATTGGAGATCGGCATGGAGGCTTTTGTTTCGGACGAACCATGGTGCGCCCACGGCTCGTCGCATAAACTTGTTCTGGACTACCTGTAGGAGGTGGATGAGATGTTCCTTAGCGTGCGCGAAGACCGGGCTCGCATAGGTCATCATGGGTCGAATGCACGTCTTGTAAATTCTGTTCTCGATCCCTCCGCGTGGCCTCTTTATATACCCGTGCACAAACAAGTCGAGTGTTAGGGGAGGTGGGGACGGCGACATCGCCGGTCGGTCCGTTGCACCTGCAGCTTACAACAACACGATGACGCACGTAGCGCCGTCACGGCCATGCTGACGTACGTACGTCCTCGTACGCGCACATTAGAGGTAGGGATGTTCCGATACTATCAAAGTATCGATACCTACTCATATAAATAGTACTTTAATCATTTTTCGATACTACTCATTTAAATACTCCTAAAGTATCGATACTTACTCAAATCGATAATTTTTTTTTTTTTAAATGTACCTCCGTATCGAAAGATAAAGGATGATAATTTGGTGAGGGCAAAAATTAAAAGTAATGAATGAACTAATTTATATTTAATTAACAAAAATATCTCTTATTATTACATATAGGTATTAAACAAAAAACTCCTTAGAATCAAGATTTCCCAAAAACAGTAACTGTTCTAGGTATTTTGGAGACAATCTGTTCCTTGTATGTGACATAGTTGCTCCGGCTTTAGAAAATAAGCACTCGCTTGGAACCGATGTTGCGACTACAATTAAATATTGTTGTGCATATTTGTACAGACAAGGAAATACAAATTTCATATCATCCCATTCTGAAAATGGGTTGCTTTTAAGGGAAACTACTGGATTTGATAAATAAAGAGAAACTTCATCGCCCTGATGAGTTTTTTTTTTTCTTTTTATGTCCTTGTGCTAACTCTTTATGATGTTTCCAAAAATCATATTCGGGTGGAGCAGTAGATGAGGCATCATCTTCTGACTCACTTGGGCTACTTTGTTGTCCGACTACCATCATTTTAAGTTTTTGAATAGCTCTTCCACATGCAGATGGGTCTTGGAAGTGTAGGTTTTTAAACCTTGGGTCTAAAAGCGTAGCAATGGCCGCATGGTCATTTAATTCAATCAGCCCATATCTTTTTTTCAGCTCTCTCAATAAAACATCTTTGCATTCTTTAACAATAGCAGAGTTTGGTGTGATACTATTTAGTTCTGTAGTTAAGCAATTAAGCATTGGTATAATTTTGGAAATTGTTACATATTTTTGGCCAGATGCTTCTCTTGTTACGTATTCAAATGGTTTCAACACAGCTGTAAGCTCATTCAATGTTTCCATTTCTACAGCACTTGGCAAATTGGGAGCTACTACACTCTCGATAACAATTTCTGATATGACTATTCTCAACTTTAAGAATCGCTCTAACATAAAAAATGTTGAGTTCCATCTTGTTTTTTTAATCTGCAATAAGTTTTAAAACTGGTTCCCCAGAAATATTATTGCGCATTTGTATTTTGCGTAGCTTATCCGCCTGCACAACACTATTTTTTATCCAATGAATAATTTCTCTTACTTTTATAACAGCTGATTTAACACAGGGTAACTTTAGTGCCTCTTCAACTTATCTAACTCTATCTCAGATTTATTGTATGTGCAAAGCACGGTAAATGTTTTTTTTCACCTAAAGCCATTCGTATGGCCGCCAGCATTGAACTGGCATTATCTGTTACTGCTGCACGAATTTTGGGAAGTGGAATACCCCATTTATTGAGAATATCAAGAAGATTTTCCGATATGTATTCAGCTGTATGTCGTTCACTTAACGCACGCGTTGCAAGATAGTACATACACATTTTACTATTTTCAACAAAATGTACTGTGACGCCCATGAATCCCACTTCATTCATAGTCTCCGTCCATATGTCTAGCGTTAGACAGAAATTTTCTATTTTGGATAACCTGAACTTACAAGTAGCAACACAAGCTTCATACTTTTCTGTAGTTCTTTTCTTTAAATATTTTGAACCAGGAACTTTAAAAGTAGGTTCCAGTTCTTTTACAAGTCGTAAAAATCCTTCACCTTCAACTATGTTGAATGGTCGCATATCTTTACAGATAAAAAATATTAATGCTTGAACAATTCTATTATACTTTGTACCACCAGCTGTAAAAAAAAAGCTCAATGTAGTATCATGAAAATGTATTTATAATTTTTTTTTATTAACATTTAAATAAACATGTATTTGTTTACCTCTGTTCGATGAAATTCGATCGAAAGCCTCCTTTATAGAACTGCTCAGTAAAACCCCTCTTTCGTCCTCCGTGTCCATACTAGTACCATAAGCGTCATCATCCGGATCTGGATTTTTTTCTGAAATTTTTGATGTTGATGGCTGGGATTGATCATCTTCCATTGGATGCTTTGAGCTGGCCAACATAATTATACTTTTTGAACTGAAACATCAAATTTTTTGTCATTATAACATAACTAAAAAATATAGCTGCTATCAATTGATACGTTGCAAAACATTGATAATCCCAAGTCCCAGCACTACAGTCACTAAACTAATGTAGAGTTAGTGATTTAACCCACCAAACTAGCTGGGTTAAAATTTTAATAAAATAACCCAAGGTTAGTTCCTAACGCTTGGTGGTGCAAGACGTTATTATAATTTAACCCCATATTAGCCACAACTATGCGACGGCTTTTATAACTTTTATAACGAAACTAATTAGTAGAAAGTCAAAGATCCTACCTTTCGTTTTTCTGTTTATCTGCATTTTTCTGAAATTTGCCTTTATCCACAGTAATTCCATGAGTTTTGGAATGCTTGAATAAATTAGACGTATTGCCACAATACTTCACGGACTTAAAACATTGTTTGCATTTTGCTGTTGTTTCGTTTGTTTTGGTAAAATATGTCCATATTAATGATTTTGGTGGTGCCATGATAACATTGGAATAATATACCGATGACTATAATAATAAATGAATACTGATATGCTGAACACTCACTATATAGGAACGAAAGCGGTAGATTAATTTAAAGGAACACTGACTGGACAATGGACATTGACAAACAAACAAAATGTCGGGCGCACGGGCGGGGCGGCTTTCTCGATCTCGGCTCGCTCGGGCGAAGTCGGATGGGTTCGGTCGGCCAGCTCGATGGCGCATGGCGCGGCGGGCGGCACGAGCGAGAGCGGAGAGAGGGCTTTCACTGTCTCGTTCTGTCAGAAGTTTGGGTATTTTAAATAAATTCGGTCTGATTCGATTCGATACCAAGTACTTTTGTTTCGACACCGAGTAAGTATCGCAAAATTCATTCGATTCTATTAGTACTTGGTATCGAATCAAAAGTATCGAGTACCTACTCGTATTTACTTGTATCGGAATGTCCCTAATTAGAGGTACCTAAGTGTCTGTAAAAGAAAATCACAACGTTAGTGTTCGTTCATCCTGACATTAAAATCATATTTTATGGTCTGGTCCGGTCCCACGACCCTTCAGTGTTATAATTTCTCGGTCTATTATACCTAGTCCATTAGGACTATTATCGATTGGTCCAGTCCTAGATGACCCTCCAAGATCACATTAGTTAATACTAGTCCTGAATTTGCCAGTACGGACTAAAATTGTCCCTGTAGCTTATACAATCTTTTAACTCGTAACATGTCCTTGTTCTACTTTATTAATTTTCTCTATGTATTAAAGCTCTTGTCACAAAATTTATTGATTCAGGCTCCAATGATTCTACTGATGATGTACGTGATCTACTGAGTTGACTTGCTACTGGCTTTTATAGTACATGAGTCAGCAGTCATTGTTTCGCTATTAACCGACACGGTGTCACTGTTCCCTAAATTAGTATAATTTAAAACATCTTTTTCACGGGTAGTTTCATTAACAAACTCATCACTATTATTCGCCGTGACGTCATCATCACTCATATTTTCTGCGATTTCTAATAAACCAGATTGTCCGTGAGGCACTTCCCGTAAATTTTCATGAGAATACTTGTAAATTCTGTTAGATCCATTAATATGTTTTAATTCATAACGGTCATTTTCTAAAACAGAAACTATTTTAAATGGGCCCTTATACTTCCGATCCAATTTGGTTTGATGTCTTTCTTCACTTTTTATGAAAACAAAATCGCCTATAGAAAAAAGACGTACCCTGGCTTTTCCCTTATTAAATCGTTCAGCGTCAGATTGAGACTGTCTTTGAATATAGTCAGATGCGTTTGACCTAGTTCAATCAAGATCAAGTCTACTAATGTCATGAGAGCTCACCGATATTCTTGATAATTGTAAAGAATTTCCTTGAATTCCAAACATTAGTTCTAACGGGGTGAACCCTGTCACTCTACAACGTGTACTGTTAAGGGCAAGTTGGATGTCCTCCAACTGATCCTGCCATACAGTAACTGGTTCACATTCAACAATGGTAAGTAAACTTTTTAAAGTTCGCATGACACGTTCCACCTGTCCATTTGCCCTACTGGAACCAGTCGCGATAAGATGAAGCTCAATATGATTATCGGTACAAAATGGTTTGAAATCGCTGTTATCATAGGAACGACCTCGGTCAGCTATTATTCGCTTTGGAGCGCCAAATAAAATTACCGCGTTTTTAACCGCTTTAATGGCATTTATCGAATTTAAATTCACAGTATGTTCCAAGAGCACAAAGGACATGTCCAAAAATGTATGGACCAAAAACCCAGAATCGACAGGAATGAAATGTATACCAGTGGATTGACATTGAAATATAATATAATGTTACCAAGGGGGCAACCCTGAAATCGTTATAGTATAGGAGCTAGGAGCAAAATAAAATAAGAAAAAAAAATCGTTTAAAACAATAATAAAGTAAGTTTACGTCATGTTGTGGCTTAATATGACGTTGTTTTAATGTTGTATCACTTGTGATAATTATCATCAACATCATATTAAATCACAACATAACAACCACTCTGTCTTTTGTATATTTTTTTTTTTTGGCCCATAGATACTACAATCGTTACAGTACTGTGTGTATTATTGGTAATTCTGTGGCTAAAGATTGCAAATATATAAATAATTGGTATAGTATAGGAGCTAAGAGCCATGTTGTGGGTGAGAATATCGTTGTTAAACATTTATTTTCATAATGTAAGTCTTATTGTGATAAGTTCTAATGATATTTCCTATAACAACAACGACATTCTAATCCACAATAACTTGTGTTACACATGAATGTACAAGCAAAAGAAATACTCTAACTTTTACACTTATTTTTCTTCGCTCATAGATACTACAATCAACATATTGTGTGTTATTGGTAATTATGTTGCTTTGGATAAAAAAAATCAACAATTATTATCATAAAAACTTTATTGCCCAAATAATCAAAGAAAATACAGTTTGGAACTATACACAAACTATACACGAACTAAAAACATGTACGCGGTTTTGTTGTAATTGTAACAGTAATCTCTTTTATTTATTAATTATTTTCTATGTCCAAACATACTAAGTCTAAAAATCCCGCAGGTTGAATCAAATCACCTTCGTTCCTCGCCCATGCAAGATAATATATGATATTAGGTCTTTACCTATGAAATTGCCGTTCTGCAGTACTGGCCATTTCAAATCAAAATAATTTTTGTTTGGCTAAGAATTCTAATTTCAAATTAATTTTATTTTAAAAACATGGATTCTTTTTTCCAAAAGTAGTCATTTCTTTATTGATTAGTGTTACATTTTCATCGCATTTCAATCTTTTTCGTCATCATGGATACGTTAAAAATTCGAGTAATTATGGAATATGAGTACCGTCGTGGCAGCAACGCGGCACAAGCGGCACGCAACATCAACGACGTTTACGGAGCTAACACTACAAACCAACGCACCACCTGTTATTGGTTTGCTCGCTTCCGTTCTGGAAATTTCGACCTGAAAAATGAACCTCGCGGTCGTCCGAAGACTTTGGTCGACAATGACGAATTAAAGGCGGTTGTGGAAGCTGATGATACACAATCTACGGCTGAATTAGCAGCTTTCGACGTTAGCGTCAAAACAATATTGGTCCATTTGCGTCAAATTGGCAAGGTAAAAAAGCTTGACAAATGGGTGCCCCACGAACTCAATGATCGCCAGCGCGAAGTACGCGTCGAGACGTGCCTTGCACTGCTCAACAGACACACAAATGAAGGAATTTTGAACCGCATTGTTACCTGCGATGAAAAATGGATTCTGTTTGATAACCGCAAGCGCTCAGCAAGTTGGTTGGATCCTGGTTCAGCACCTAAACAATGCCCTAAACGAAAACTTACCCCTAGAAAAGTGATGGTCACTGTTTGGTGGTCTAGCGCCGGTGTGATTCATCACAGCTTCTTACCAAACGGGGTGAGCATTACTGCAGATGTGTACTGTGAAGAACTGAGCACAATGATGGAGAAGCTGGCGCATCTCCAACCAGCATTGGTCAATCGCTCGTCTCCGCTGCTCCTGCACGACAACGCGCGACCTCATACTGCACAGCAGACGGTCTCCAAGTTGCAAGAACTGGGGTTGGAAGCTCTCCGTCATCCGCCCTACTCACCAGACCTTGCGCCTACAGACTACTACTTTTTCCAGAATTTGGATAACTTCTTGGCGGGAAAAAAATTCAATACCCGAGAGGCAGTACAAAATGCCTTTGAAGAATTTGTTGCCTCCCGTCCAGCTGATTTCTTTAAGAAGGGCATCAATAAACTGCCACTGCGATGGCAAAGATGCATTGATTGCATGGGTGATTACTTCGATTAATACAAATAAAAAAATTCATGAAAAAAATTCGTTTAAATTTTTTCATACAAAACGGCAATTTCATAGGTAAAGACCTATTACTTATAATATGGGCACAACTACCTAAAGTGCGACGCCCATGTATACAACTACAATAGTGCTCAGTGACCGCGTGACTATTATATGCTATATAACAATAGTATGTTCTTGTCGTAATGTGTCTTGAATGTATTCTGCATCGCATTAATTTGTGTTCCCTCTCTTCATTAAAATTCACTCTTTCAGGATGCCTGTACACTTCTATTGAGTACACACCTGTTTCTTTTATATCGACCGTAGCTATTAACAACGTCGGAACTACAAAAACACTACTTTTCAGTACGGCCTAATAAAGTTTTGAACTTGCACCAAATTGACAAATCGCCATATATTGAAACCAAATTTCGCGTAGTACTATAGTTTTGCACGTTTGTGAAGGTCGCAATGTGCAAAAATAAAAAAAATAATAGGAAATGCTAGAAAAAGCAGATGTTACACTATTTACCGAAACAGATACTAGCAAATTTGTCGGAAGTGTCATATCCTACAATGTTTCACGTACTATGAAAGTCGAAAGTGTCACATCCTACCATGTTACTCGAAACTTAGCTATGCTATTGTGTGGGAACTGTCATATTCTACATTTTTTCTCGATATGTAGATACAAGATTATGTTGGATGTTTATAGTTATAGACCTTGAGTAGGTACTAAAAAAAAGGCTTGAAGAAACTTATAATTGTTTTATTGATATCTAATTTTTTTTTTTTTTTTTTTTTTTTTACTTTATTGGGACATAAAACAGTTACACATTAGGTATAGTTAAATTATTTAAATATAAATTTTAAGAATAGGTAAACGTGTAACCCACACCAATGTCCGCGAATTAATGTTAAAAATATGTAGTAATAAATGCGTGCATTAATTAAGCAGAGAAGTACCTATGTAGGTACTAGTGAGTAGGTATTAACTATAACTATTTTAGTAGTTCAGTAGCCATTTTTTTGAACTTAAAGTGCGATAGTGCAAAAATGTCCAAATCGTGGAAGTGTGTGTTATACGTTTCCACAATGCGTCGGAGAGGCACCCGTGCGCCAGCGTGAGTTCTGCACCGCGCGGTGTGGAACAGCCGGGGCACGCGTGCCTCTCGACGCATTACAGTTCTAGGTACAATATAACATAAGTTGTTAGTGATGTCAGTGCAATCAAACTTGTTATTACAAAGACCATGAAGCATCATGACTATCAGTAAACTACGTCTGGACTGTAAGCTCTGAAGTTTATAGCGTTCCAATAAATCTGTGTATGGAATTCTAGACTTAGTGCATCTATAGTGCATAGATCGTAGAAATTTTTTTTGAACAATTTCTAGTTTTTTTATGTAAACGTCAAAAATAGGGCTCCAAATCGGGACTGCGTATTCCAATTGAGAACGTACTAAGGTTTTATATAAAAGTAAAAATGTCGACGGTCTTTTAAAGTCAGATGACGATCTCATTATAAATCCAAACATACGATACGCTTTATTAATGACATTATCTATGTGACAGTCGAAGTGTAATTTTGAGTCGATTAAGACCCCAAGATCTCTAATACGGTCGACTCTTTGTAGACTGATATCACATAGATTATAATCGAATGTTATAATGTTTCTGTTTTTTGTGAAAGTAATTATATTGCATTTGGGTAAGCTGAGCTGAAGTTTATTTTGTAAACAGTATCGAGAAAGTCTATCTAGGTCTTCCTGTAAAAGTAGGCAATCTTGTATGGTTTTGCATGTCTTGTAAATTTTGATATCGTCGGCGTACATTAGAAATTGGGAATGGATGAAACATGTTTTAATGTCATTAACGAATAAAGTATACAATAGTGGCCCAATTATTGAGCCTTGGGGCACACCAGATGTGACGATAATTGAGTTAGATTGGAAGCCATTAATAACCACCTTTTGTGATCTATTAAATAAATGTTATTCTAATTAAATGTTATTCTAAAAGGCACCTTTGAATTGACGGATGTCTTACTAACTAATATCAAAGTAGTCTGAGGTTGGTATTGGACACATTAAAAACACCTCAAATAATTCACATAAAACTGTAAAAAAATATTTAATATAGTAGGTAAGTGAAAAGTTATATTTCTTTGTTTTAAATATCTACTATTTCTAGCTTTGGTCACAGTTGCTGTGGCAGTCTTTGTTGACTTCTAAATTACTTATTATTTAAGTTAATTATTAACTCCTAGAACTGACTACTAACTATTAACTGAGATCACTGCAACTTAGATACTTGAACTATAACTTAGAATATTAGGTCTTTAGCTATGAAATTGCCGCTTTTTACTACGAACTCTAACTTAAAACGGCAATTTCATAGGAAAAGACCTATTAATTACTTGTACTACCATCTGCGTAGTACCTATAATAACTAAAACATTAAGAATATTAAAAAAAACAGTCTTTGTTTCATTCATGAAATAGTTTGGTACATAAATTCTTTTGGAGGATTGCCTATTAGATTTAAAATCACAGGAATTATGAATTAAATTCTAAGATTCTGAACATAAAGTGCTGAGATCACTGCTACAAATTATATTAATAATTATCATAAAAACATAACAACCTTATAGATTAAAAACACTGTTTTGACCAATTCTTAAATAGAACAAATATTTTTCGTGAAAGAAAGTAGAAAGTATTGGTAACATTAGGTTATTTTTATTGTTATCTAATAGGTAATTTCTAATTTTAGCAAGAACCCAATTATCATAACTAAAAAGTTAAGATAAAAATAGAAAAATCAAATTTAATCTCCGATATCTTCTTGGTCAATTAAATTGGCCGAATCAGTGTAAGGTAAGTTAAAATAAAAATCATGATAACGGGTAGGTATGATTCCAGTTTTGCAAAGATCTGTCAAATCTTTGTATTTGTCTTTGCTGATAGGCAAAGGTCCATTGTAAGCATTTTTCAGTTCAAAATCGTTCTCCAAACGTTGCTGATTTCGCCTACCAACTCTAACAACAATTATTGTACAGGGATCTTGATCCAAATCGTATTTATATTCTATACGGTCACACTGTTCAGCACTCACTTTAACCTCTCTTACTGTTGTCCAAACAACCTTCTCATTTGCCGTATTTTTGGTCCAGTTTTTATTAGCAAGCAAGTCTTTGAAATTAAAAACTTCCTCCTGCTTTAACTCCTTCACTATGTACGGATCATTTTCAGTCTTAGCCCATCGAGCCAAACAATACCACTCTTCTGAAAACCAAATAGATTTACGGCGGCAGGATCTTTCGATTGTGGCGTGAACACTGTCACCCTCGTTTTGTGTGTGACCTTTTTCCAGAAAGCGATGAGTGACAGTTACTCCAAATTTTTTGGCTACTAACAAATATAGGGAAAAAACAATTCGATTGCGGTTTTGGCCCGCACAGTTGTCGGACCAAAACCGAAATTCTTGACGCCTCTTTCAACGTGATGTTGAATAAAATTCAAAAGGCAACTAGACACCTCGACTGATCCTCGTTTAGCTATGCTTTCGTTCCACATGTAGCAAGTACCTAATTTTGAAGCTAACTCGTAAACGGTAAAGTTTAGAGTAGCCAGCCTCCGTTTGTAGTAAAGAACGCTGACTTCACCATAGGGCGTTACTAGTACTTTTTGAAAATCGAACGTTGCTGCGATGACATTTTTGTTTACGTAAGCTTCTTGTTTGTCGGCTTTCTTCAAATTTTGAGCTATATCTTTACGACTCTGGTGTTTAGCGAAAGCTATTTCATCTTCCTTAGTATGACTGTTTTTGTTTTCGTATACATGACAAATGTCACATTTATCTTTCTTGGGTCTATGTAGAGCAAGATTAAAATGTTCATTGACAATCTCTCTGTATTGTCTCTTTGTTTTGGCTTGTGAGGAATATTTGGTGGCATCATACCAGTCACAATAGAGTTTATACATTCGGGATATGCTCTCAACTCCCTCTAAGTAGAGTTTATTTGAATTTTTTCGTACGTAGTGGACCTCGACAACAGGGAAACATCGTACATGGTCGCATACACTCTTAATCATCGCGTCGTTAAAAACACGTTTCTTATGTTCATAACGTCCCCGTTTATCTTCTTCTATTAGTGTATTTCCATCGAATTTTTTCCACGCTGTAGTTACCACACGCTCACTCAGTGATATCGTATTTAGGAACATAGTCTTGCAAACTTTAACTGCTTGGTTCTCAGCGCCTGGAAGAAAGTATTGGAAGGTGTTTTGTCGATTATGTTTGGTCACTTCTGTAGTTTGACGGCGCTTAAGACCTTTTTTTGTATAAAATCCCAGTGCCGTGCCTTTTCTCCTAAAAACCAAAAATAATTGAAAATTCGTAAACGATCTTCGTGAGATAGCTTTTGATTGCACTTCAATCTGCATTTGTTACTGCACGAATCTTTCATTATTTTTTGCTGTATTACCTTGCCCTTGTTGTTAATGAATTCTTTACCTAAATTTTTCTTCAATTTTTATCAACCGTGAGCCATCGATCTTTATGAACTAATCGTTTTTTTACCTTTATCAGTTTTATAAGTTTTCGTTCTGAAACTTGACGACGTTGATGGTGTGGGAACATTGATTACAGTGCCAAACTCAGATGGTGTTCCTAAGTTTTCATAATCATCTAAAGGCAACGAATGAATGTGGTTTACACAATAAGCACAGAACTGGTCGCCACAACTTTGGTTATGAATTGGAATAGGTGAGGGCATGGGTGTTATAATTGTAGTTGCTTCACGGTAATTATTGGAAGAGTCGATTTCACAATTTAAATCTTGTGGTGGAATAGGTGAGGGAAATATCGAAGTGGACGTCGAAACGGCAATGTCTGCAGTGGCCGGTAATGATTCCGGGTAGCTTATGAAATCCACACTAGGGAGAAGGTCGTCTTGGAGGTACTTACTACTATCATTAAATACGTCATCGCCTAGCAACTCTTGCAACTGTATAAGATCCTCATCAAAACCTTCTGGAAGTGGAGATTCTTCTCCTAGAATAAAAAAGATACAGTTAAGTAGGTATAGGGGAAGACACCCGAATATCGGATACTTTTAGAAAAACAAAAATTAAATTATTAAATGTAATCATAGTCAAATACAATTTTCTGTAGGTACTCTTGGATCCATAAGCTATATGAAAATTAAACGAATTTGACGACAGAGGTGTTAAATTATGCACAAATTTATGTATTTCAATTTATTAAGAAATTCAGGTCTTAACCAAGTAGGCTCCCAATATCGGATATCTGATAATATCTCAATATTGGATATCCGATATTAGGCGCCCTACTTAACATAGTTAAGAAAAATCATTTAAGGAGTTTTAATAATAAAATCTGCTTAAAATTAATACAATACTTAAATTATATATTTAAGGAACTTTTATAATCACCAAATATAGCATAAATATAATAATAATCTACTGACATATTTAAATTTCAGAACTTCTAACATGTAACATAAAGAAAACAAAATTGAACACTTAGAATTAAAAGCTTTGGAATTCTTCTTAATAAAATCAGAATAAAATATCAACAAATACTTATTTCTACGAGAATCAGTCTTCGCTCCGTCTTCAGGCTATAATTAGTCTTGTCCTTGTATACAGACATCACAAATAAAATCAACTATATTACTGTCATCGATTCCAGCACAAAGCTCGTGACACCACCTGTAACAAGCTATGCATCGAATCCACTTTTCTCCATGTATGTCATTAGAATAGGGTCCGTTACAATATAAGCATTCAACATCTTCATCACTCCCACTATCTTCGTCACTCTCTAAAATCATTTCAATATCAGATTCATCTGTTTCCGACTCAGTAGCTTTACGCTTGTTTAATTTTAGATTTCTCACGCCCTTTCCTTTTATTTGGTTATCTATCTTTGCTGTTTTCTTTTTTGTAAGACACTTGCTTCTTTTTCCAACTGCATCTACGAGCTCTTGCTTGTATGGGGATGCTGTTAGAACCTTAGGTTTTGTTTGTCTCCTATTTTCTTTTCCTGGCTTTTAGATGGATGGAATAGGCTGTATCATTTCAGGAGATACCAATAAATTTGAACTTATTGCCTTAATTTTTGGACTTGGAGTACCTGTTTTATAAGCCGTTTCATCTCGAGATGTTGATGGTAAAGGCGTCATAGATCTGTCTACAATAACGGGATGACTTGAGTTTGATATGGCAAGCCCAGATATTTCATCATTTGTTTTCCTCTCTATGTCAATATTTAGTTCTTGAGACTCTACCGCAAAATCACAATCTCTGAACATATTTTCATTTAGGGGACAAATTCCACATTTCTGGAATGCTTTTACAGCTATCTCTGCGCTTGCAGTTCGTAAATAGGCTTTTCCTACTAATTCAGAGATCTGATACGACGTCACTACTCTTCCTGGGTGAGACCGAAGCCATGTCTCAATCTCTTGTGCGTAGTAGGTTTTAAAAGGCGCCATAAATCCCACATCAAGTGGTTGTAGTTTATGAGAAGAATGTGGCGGTATAGACACGAGAATTACGCCATTCTCTCTTGCTATTTCGATTAATTCTAAATTTCTCGTATGTGAAAAATGGCCATCTAATAGAAGCACAATCGGTTTTTCCTTAGTGGGTTTAACGTAATCAACAAAGTGTTTGAACCATTTAGTAAATAAATCCAACTGAATCCAGCCAGATTTATGAGCTGAAAATATAGACCCCGGTGGTGCTCTATCTTCTAGTTCTTTTTTCATATTCACACGTGGAAATACAAACATTGGTGGTACATACATTCCAGCAGCACTGGCACAAAAGACTAGCGTCACGAGACTACCCCTTTCTGCTGAACTTATTCCACCAACCTGCTTCTGTCCTTCCATACACAGTACTATTGACATTTTGGACTGAACCACGGTCACTCCAGTTTCGTCGACGTTAAAAATACGGGTGGGATCATGGTTTACTTTTAATAACTCTGGTTTTAATATATCAAAAAAATACGACACCTTTTCTTTGGTAAATCCTTTGGCCCGAAGAGCTGTGGTCGCTTCAGGAGTGCGGAATGCTAAGTATGGATGTCTTTTTAAAAAAGCTGATAACCACTTTTTACCTGCTCGGCCTTTATCTGAAAACTGATGAGGAATGTTGTTCCTTATAGCTAGCTGGAATGCCATGACCCTTATGTCTGACGCACGTAAACCATAATACCTATTGACCATTTCCATGCAGTATTTAACTAATTCGTCTTCAATTCCTTGATGGAAGGTAGGTTTCCGGCCAAGCTTACCTTGCAGTAATACGTCTATATCTGTATTTCTTTTGATATAGTCTTCCAACGTACTTTTAGGGACACTATATATTTTTGAGGCTTTAAGATACCCCATTTCCTTATTTTTCACAGCAAAATATGCCTTTTTCATAGCATCCGGGCACCATGTTCTTCTTTTCTGACTAGCCATTTGTTTAACCTGAAACGAGTAATTTAAAATGTGTTTATGTCAAGCAACGTCTTTAACAAAATGCGACTCCTAAAATCGGATATCCGATATTGAGCAACACTTTGTATCCGATATTGAGCAACACCTTGTATCCGATATTCAGAATTCACACATGCAAACGAACAAGTGAAAATATTAAAAAAAACAAACAGTTGTAACACTAAACTTATCAGTTTCTAGCAAGTTATATAGCAATAACTAAACTACAATGAAAACATAACATAATAAACCACTTACTTTATCAAAATATTGTCTTTAAAAACCACAACGTAATATTTTCTCGAGACAAAATCAAACGTGCGTCGATATGGTCGCCATTTTGTTTAAGAGGCCACTGAAAGCGCTGCAGTGCTTCCATCTAGGTATGCATTTATAATTACCGGGATGTTTAATAGATGTCGTTATTTGGTTTGGGAGATATTTATGTATCCGAAATTAGGAACCCATCCGATAATCGGGGTCCCTTCCCCTACAAAAAAAATAATTGCTACCTTCTACGTAACTAACCGTCGGTATGTCTTGTATAAAAAGGCAAGATGTAATGCTACTTAAGTAGGCACATAAGGTATGTAGTGGGTATGTATAAACCGCTTTGTTGGTGTAGTGGTATAAGCTTGTACCGCCTGATTGAGAGGTCTCAGGTTCGATTCCCGGGTCTGGCCAGTAAAGTTGGTATTGGATTTTTCTGTTAAGAAATTCTTGAATTAACCTGAACTCAGGAAGTCGGCAGTGGAAAGGCTCCCGTACCACGGAGAGCAAGAAAAGTCGGTCCAGGCTATCATGAACATTGATGACAGTCGTTATGGGGAGTCAGAAGACCCGAATGGTCAGGAGAGTCTCCCTTAACTTTGCAGTATTTGCCATATACGACCTATGTTATATCACTGTTGTCAAATAATAAAGTCGGTACTAACACATCCAACATCAAAATTTGGTAATGTACAATTAAAAAAGTTGGTATTACCATATCTGACAAATGGTTTCAAAATGAGAACGTTTAAAAATGTCAGTAGTACCATATCCGACAAAACCGTGTAAGAGAGGAACGAGTAACAAAGTCGGTTGTACCATATCCGATAAAAATGTACGAACTCAAAGCGCACAATAATGTAGAATGTGGTACATCCGACACAAACAATAAAATAATAATCAGTTAACAATGTAGGATCTGACACACACTACAATCTTAACCGTTTAATCCTGAAATTAACAATTTCATTGCAATTTTGAAAGTATTTCGATATAAGACCACAATAATATACGTTTTCTATATAGTTTTGCAGTTAAACTAAGGTTAAAAGTAAATTTTGACTTACTTTTCTTCTTTTGGCTAGAACGAGTTGGAACACCACTGGCAGTAATTTCTGATTTAGCAGGGATCTTTTGAGCTGGGACATGATGTTGTACTAAATCTAACATACGCCTAGATCGAGACATTGTTATTTATACTAAATACTGCACTATTTACGTAAAACATTAAAATAAAAATATGACACACGCGCGTGCAGTCGCCCCGTTAACAATGAACGAAATGGCAGATCCGCGCGGTGCGCGGGCGCCCGGGCCCGTCCCTCACCCCGCAAACAGCGTAGTAACATACCTACCTACATAATTAATCGGACGCGCTTAAAAAATCCGACTTTATTAATCTAGAAAAACTATGATAGCGATTATTTTGAAATTTGAAACTTTGCGAGGTCATAGTTATAGATATTTTATGACCTTAGATGCAATAAAACGAAAATCGACAAAATGTAGTTCCGACTTTGTTAATAGCTACAGTCGATATGTTCGTAGCAGTACGATCGAGCTAGTTTCACATGATATGTACCGATGGCAAAAATACGAGTAAGCGGCTCATCAAATGTCATTCTTGGGAAATCTACAACATCCGTTGCCTCCATCCTGGTAAACGCAATATTTCTTTGTGCGTTCAAACGGTTATGATCGACATATTCGGCCAGTTGGTTTTGTCTATTTATGTTTCTTTCGATCATTTCGATGAAGTTCGCAGTCAGGTGACTGTCCCCATATGGTTCTTGCGTTGCGTTAACAAGCGCTGCAGCTATTCTGAAGTCTGTCATTGCCGTGGTTAAAGTGTTATTAAAATATTTATTTCTAAATATTTTAAAATCACGTTTCATTCTTCCGTTTATTGTTTCTACTACTCATCGAACTAGCGTCACTAATCTCGACTTATTAGCAGCTTCAGTGCTCAGCTGACTTTCATGTCTACTTAATGTCTGTGGCGTGTAGACCCTGAATCCACATTCCTCTGCATCTGGCAGAGCGTCCCGAAACCCCCTATCTAAAACCATGAGCTTATCTTCCATAGGTTCGCTGTGATTATCCAAGATCTGTTTCAATATTGTTGCATCGGACGTTCTAGCATTATAAGGTCCTGTCACTTCTATTATATATCCATCGCAACTAACAAGCATTAAATGGCTGTACTAGATTGGAATATTTATGTAAACTGTAACTTAATCTCTGAAATAAGAAGTTTGAGCTCTTTTGTATGTATAAATATGTCCCATCCATAATAACAATGGCTTTTGTATGATCTTCAGTTCCAAAAATATAATTAGGTATAATTCTATTTCTTGCTATAACTTCATTCCGGGTAATATGGTCAAATCCAAGATGGCGTGGAACATAGTCATCATTGAGACATTCTGTTGCTTGTTTCATTTTTTGACATATTTCTGACTTGGATAGGCCAAAAACCGTCTCCAGTCTTCGGTAAGGTGCACCGCTTCTCAGTTTAGATAAATAGATACCCAAGATTGTGTTTCTGTTGGATATTTCTTGTAAAGAAAAGGTTTCTTCTAATATGCTATAGAATTGCTGGTGACTTATACCGATCCAATTATGAAGTTCGTCCGGACTTATTTCATCAATTTTTTCAAAATCCAGCAGCTTTTTTTTTCGAGAGCCTGAGTGTAGAACTCTACTATCGCGTAAGTTCTCGCCTCTGAATCGTCTTGACGTCTGGCGATGTTTCCTGGTAAGTCCTCCCAAGTAGTATTCCTTAAGTGGTGTGAACATATCCGTGTAAGAGGTGGTATGTATAAATGAAAGTAGCTTAAAATATATACTTTCATTGAATTGGGCACAGCGCGAAGTTCCAAACTCCTACAAACGTCGACAATACATCGTCTTGACGTGTTTGCTGCGCGTGCAAAGCCAGGTGTAGATATCGATGCAGTTGGAGGTCTGGGTGGTGGTGGAGGAGGTCGTCTTAAGCTATAGTCTATGCGCTGCCAGCACGGATGACAAATAGCTCTGGAGCCATCAAATGCAATCTGAAATAAGCAATAACATTCCCTCGTTAGTCTCACATTCATTTTAAAGTACCGTTTGTTTATGGTATACTATCTGATATGTATACAACGTGAGTTTTACATCTATAGCGAACACATGAAAATACGCGAAACTAGACACATTATTATACCATACCTAATAGGTTGTTGATGAATCGACGACGAATATTACTCGTAGTTATTGTGCGTTGTCAGTTGTGTTAGTTTAATTACTATTCTATACTAATCCGAATAAAACATGACGCAATATGATAACACGCCGTGTCGAGCGACGCCGCTGACATGGGGGTTACGTTCATCCATTTTAAACAATATCCAGTCGCAAAGAAAATCGAAGTCCGGTTTAACGCGCCACAGTTTCGAATCAACAAGAAAATCAGTGTCCAGTATACAAAAGTAGAGGTCAAAGTTAAAATCCACGAAGTAAAACAAAGCACACAGATCACAACGAAAACAAACGAAGGACTGCGACGGGATATGGTCGTTAGTCGTTACCTGCCTGCCACACCGCCCCGCCCCCCACGTCACCCCGCATAATAGCCAGTAGCAACTGTGTAGGGTTGTCATAAGATGATTTTTGCCCACCGTAAAAAAAAAAATCGATTTTACTATCATTAAGAGGCTTGAGTGCTGTGTTTATAGCTCTTTGAAATACTTGAGGCGCGGTCTTAAGGCCGAATGGCATGGTTAACCATTCAAACTGACCTGTTGGTGTAACGAATGCGGTCTTTTCAACTGATTCCTCATTTACTTTAATTTGGTGAAACCCAGAAGCCATATCTATACTAGAAAAGAAATAAGCTCCATGCAATTTATCTATTTGATCGTTAAACAGTGGTAGAGGGTAGCTATCCGACATAGTGTTACTATTAAGCTCTCTGTAATCCACGCACATACGATCAGATCCATCTTTTTTTTACCAATAAAATCGGACTTGCATAAGGTGAAGAACTTTCTCGAATTATATTTGCATCTAATAATTCCTGAACCATTTTATTAACTTTATCTGATTCTGTAGGCGATAACCTATAGGGGCGTCTATGTACGGTTTTATTTGGATCAATCAATTTAATTTTAAGTTCACCGGTAGATACACGAGAGGTGGGAAGCTTTTGTATGAAATTCGAAGAATATTTTTTAAGGATCTCGATTAGTTGCTCCTTCTTGTTCCCTACTAGATCTGTATCGATTGTAGCCATATCAAAGGTCTCATCGACACTTGAACAAGCGTTACAAGCCTTTGTTTTTGAAAAAGTTAAACTGTCACTATTAATTTTAACAGATATTCCTTGCTCCAAAATATCACGACCCAATAAAACTTCCTCGCTAAGACATTTATCGGGTAAAACGTGGTAAATAACATCAAACAATCAATCTTGTACCTTGGTTGGACATTTTAACTGTAACGAACAATCCACGCTATTAGGCCCGGTACTTGTGGTCAAGGTAAACGGTGGTCTCGTCGTCCGGATCGTCTAGGACGTGCTTCGGACGACGGTGCTTAATTGTGAGTCGGAGGGGAGTGTAATTGACCGCCTGTACCACCAATTTACTTGGATGGTGAGTGGCAGAGTCAAAATACCTTTTGGACGTTTGCTTCATCCAATGCCTGATGGTAGGCAATTGGAGATTGGCATGGAGGCTTTTGTTACGGCCGAACCATGGTGTGCCCACGGCTCGTCGCATAAACTTGTTCTGGACTACCTGGAGGAGGTGGATGAGGTGTTCCTTAGCGTGCGCGAAGACCGGGCTCGCATAGGTCATCATGGGTCGAATGCACGTCTTGTAAATTCTCACCTTGTTTTCAAGGGACATTTTACTGCGTGCATTCAGGAGGCTGTGTAATCGATAAAGGGCAAATGAGGCACGGTTGCGAGCGTATCTCAGATGGTCCTTGAAGTTTAACTTCTGATCGAGGATCACTCCCAAGTATTTGGTTTTCCTCTCCCAGGGGATCGGTTTACCAAACATTCGGACGGGATCTGTGGTGGGCGCGGGGTTTACCCTAGAGAAGAGCACGGCTGCGCTCTTGGTCGGGTTGACTTCGATCCTCCATTTCCTGAACCATTTGCCGAGGGCATCGGCTGAGGATTGGAGTTCTCGGTGAATGGCTGACGGGCTCCTACTGGAGTAGTAGAGAGCTGTGTCGACGGCGAAGAGGGCTAGATGAGCCTTCTTGGGTCTGGGGATGTCGCTGATGTACAGCGAGAACAGGAGCGGGGCAAGGACTGAGCCTTGGGGAACTCCTGCACGTATCGGTCGGAGTCTCGATCCCTCCGCGTGGCCTCTTTATATACCCGTGCACAAACAAGTCGAGTGTTGGGGGAGGTGGGGACGGCGACATCGCCGGTCGGTCCATTGCACCTGCAGCTTACAACAACACGATGACGCACGTAGCGCCGTCAGGTACATGTCGTTAAGGTTATAGCACATTATACCGGCACCGCAACTGCGCAGCTGCAGCACGGCGTCGCCTCGAATTTAGACTACGGCTAGCTGCCAGCGCGCTAACTACGCGTTGTCCGCAAGGTGCAAGTTCGCAGTCCGCGCGCCGGCCGCGACGTGTAAGCTCACAGTCCGCGCGGTAGCCGCGAGGTGCAAGCTTGTTGTCACCGCGAACTCAATATTGTTATATGGCATTTATGATTGAACACGCCTAGGACTTGCACGTTTTCATAATGTCTCGGTTTACGTTGCGCGAACTAGCAATAATCGCTATTGCTCTCGACGAAGAACAGGAAAATAAAAGATGAAGAAGATATTGGGTGCATAATATGTTAAAAGAAAGACAAGCAGAAGGGGAATACTGGAAGAATATTAGACATTTGATTGGCGATGATGAAAAATTCTACATATATTTTCATATGCCCAAATATTTATTTTATTATATACTATCGTTTATTCGAAAAGATATCACGAAGAAAAACACAACTTTCAGACAGGCGATACCAGCAGAGGAAAAATTGGCAGTAACATTGAGGTAAGTAATTTTAAAGTCACAATGAAATATTATATTTATTAAAGTGATAATTATTATTTAGGAAATTACAAATTAGTTAAAGTGTCTCCCTGAGCTTCCGACTCAGTAGCTTCAATTATGGTTTGAGCTGCGGCAGTTTCATTTAGAGTTTGCGTTTTTGATGTCTCTGTATTATAGATAGAGGAATATGAACCTGTACTGTAGCCAGAGGGGCCAGCAGATCCACTATTGTAGTAATAGTTTTGCTGTTTAATTTCTTGGATTTCTGCCTCAGAAACTAAATAAAATATTTTCGTTTTCAAAATCGCCTGATTATAAGCAGACAATTTTTTTACAGTCGCTTTTATACTAGAGAAAAATTTATCAATGTCGTCTTCGTCTTCCGGCTTCTGTTTTTCTTCTAATAAATATTTTAGTAGTTGACCCGAAGCAGAACTAGTGTCATCTCTTCGCTGTCTTTTATTTGTTTTAATAATGTTCGAAAAGAACTTAGGATTTGACGCTTGTGGTCTGATTAATGTTGATGTAGGTACGCTTTCCAAACTCGAAGATTTTGGACGATTTTCTTCTGCAGAAGTGTTCCTTTCAGTTTGTGAATCATTATTATCATTGGACATAAATTCATTTATATCATCCAAACTAAAGATGCTATCGTTGATTGTATCATTTTCTTCGTTATCCGATACTGACGTTACAGATGGCCTTTCTTTAAAATGTGGCTTTAAAAAACTCATTTCTTCTTCCAATATCATATATATTATTTATTAGCGGGTCGCCCCGGTATCCAGAAGGCGTGGAGAGAAGGATGCTCATTTGGTCCTTCGAGAATTAATTTGAATCAGTCCCTTAAAATTTGTGAAATAATACTTATTATATTTTACTGTTTTTTTTTCCGTAGGCTGACTGACTGACACCCTTACATACCCAGGTTAGCGTACCCAATTAGCGCTAGGTTGTTGTATGTTAAGACTGACTAACTTAGTTGCGATCGTGCGGTAGCGGATCGGGTACCGGTCTCCCACCAGCGGGTCGCCCCGGTATTTGAGAAGTCGCATTATACCGTATCGAGGACAAAGAACGCAACTAAGTGTTGTTTATCATATACACTCGCGAGCAACCAAATCGACTCAAGCCTAGACGGCGCACATATACATTGATTTTCCTAAAACGATAAATGGTAATTACAAAAGTGATATGTCATTCGAAAGCTGAAGAATTAGGCTTTCAATTAACATCAATACCTTAAAAAAAACTAAGCGCTGATTTATTGACACATTTTAATTGGCCGTCAGCGTAAATTACCTCTTTAGGAATCCACGACTTGCGCTACCTGCTCCCGCTATAAAACCCCCCACTTCCGGTTTATCTTATCAGTTGCTTGTTACAGGTTGACCGGTACACATCTCCGTAAATTGCATTCCTTGTTTTCGCTAACCCATGGATACCACACCAGAAGAAGCCGCTCAAGTTTTTGCCTTGTTGCAACAAGGGTTAAGTCAGCGAGCAATCGCTGCCCAGCTCCACTTGAGCCAGTCTTCTGTATCCCGAGTATACAGACGGTTCCAAGAGACTGGTGCCTTCAATCGGAGACCAAGAACGAGCCGCCACCGGTGCACTTCAGAGAGAGACGACCGCTTCATTGTCTCAACCTCGCTGCGCAATCGACACCTTACGGGCGTTGATGTGCAGCAAGAACTGAGACGTGTACGACAAGTGGCTGTCAGCGAGTGGACAGTGAGAAGACGCTTGAAGGAAGCCAACTTGACGCCAAAAAGACCTGCGACGGGCCCTAAGTTGACTGCAGGCCACCGACAAGCGCGCCTTCAATTTGCTCGAGAGCATCTCAATTGGAGCGTTGCGCAATGGCGATCGGTCCTGTTTACTGATGAGTGCAGAATGTGTCTGCATGGCAGTGACAGGAGAGGCCGAGTCTACAGGCGTCCGGGAGAACGATTTGCCCAATGTTGTTTCGCTGAAACAGTGGCATATGGCGGCGGTTCCTGCATGATGTGGGCTGGTATCTCTTTAGAGGGAAAAACCGAACTTGTTTTCGTGCCTGGGGGCGGCCGAGGAGGCGGGCTAACAGCTGATCGGTACATCACCGACATTCTACTGGATCATGTTGTGCCCTACGCAGGGTTTGTCGGTGAAGACTTCGTGTTAATGCACGACAATGCCCGCTGCCACACGGCACGAGTCACTCGACAGTTTCTGCAAGAGGTCGAATTACGCACGATGGACTGGCCTGCGCTCAGTCCTGACATGAATCCCATCGAGCACTTATGGGACGAGCTTAAAAGAAGAGTTCGGGCCAGAAATCCAGTCCCTTCAAGCGTAGACGAGCTAAAGACAGCATTATTAGAGGAGTGGGACGGCATTCCTCAAGAAAATGTCAAAAAATTGATAAGGTCCATGAAAAACAGACTGCGGGATGTAATTAGGGCTAGAGGGGGCAATACGAAATACTGATTTAAATAAAATAATTTTATTTTTAATTTTTTTTGTTTAATTTGTCAAATACGAGACACATACCCTTTTTCCTAAATTCCCGTTTTTCCTACTCTTGCATTCAGACATCATTTATTTCAAAAATGATGGATGGATTTCAATGATAATGATATCAAATTAAAGCTGACATCTTAAGCTTTCGAATGACATATCATTTTAATAATTTCCATTCATGATTTTAGTTGTATCAATGTATGTGTGCGCCGACAAGGCTTGAGTCGATTTGGTTGCTCGCGAGTGTATATTATATCTGTTAGTAGATAGGGTAGGGCGGCAAGAAAACGATGGAGGTACAAGAAATAAATGAGATCATAAGAAACCAAGAAGCGAACTACAAGGAAATAAACCAAATATTCACCAACATCAAAAAAGACTCAGCTTCAAGGAAAACGTTGAAATACATTACGGAAAGGAGATCTCGATTAACAGATATCTTCACCAGAACTTCGGACAATCATGTATGTTTAGAGGACCAAGAAATACTGTTAAACCATAAATACGTCACTTCTGACTATTTCGGGTCCATTAAAGAGCTATATACAGAAGCCATGGAATACCTAGGAAAGTGTGAGAAGAAAGTTCAAACACTTTGTCAATTATATGAACCAGAAGGCGTGGAGCCGCAACCAGAAGTTGTTAATTCAGCAAAAATGAATTTGCAACTATATCAACAACCACATATTTTATAAAAAGTTTATCACCAGTAATATACGTTGAGCAAATAGGAACAGCAAGCATCGACAGAGGAATGTTTAGGATAGAAAAACATTTTGAAAGACAACGCCTACAACAAGACTACATGAGAATAAAAACAGTAACATCCAAATTCAATATACTCTGCAGTAATGCAGAAGTCGTAACAACAGAAACTCACTGCAAACAACTATATCACCACTTAATTGAACAAGAAACAAAATATGAGCGAATCAAAGAATACTTAACAGAAGTTAATCAAACCAGGAAGAAGAGAGGACTATTAGGGCAATTTGTAACGTCAATTTTTGGCGTAAATGATGAAGTCTACAAAGATATAAACTCACTGAATATGAATCAAGAAAAATTAATTAAAGCAGCTAACCATCAAACTAAATTCATGATCTCAACTATTTCACAAGTTAACAGTACTGAGGAGAGAATAAGAAAAAATCTGGAAGGTTTTCAAACAAAAATTAATCATGTAATAGAATACATAAATAACTACAACCACTGGTATACTACGATCGACCACAACAGAATAAAAATTCAAATAATGCAGACGTACCAACTTGCAAATAACTACATTACGGAAATCATAGATTATTATAATGGATTACTAGATATCTATCTAAGTAAAACAACGGTATATAGCGTGTTATCACCAAAAAATGTTAGCGATTTGATATTGTCAGCAAATAAAAAACTTCCATCTAATTAGAAAATCATTCAACAACACTTACTAGAAACCAAAATATTTGAAAACATTAGCCACATACTAGTTCATGCATACTTTCCTATTCAAGATATTAACAAGTATACGTTGATTCACACCACACCGATTCCAAAGAAGGATGCTCATAAGTCATTTCAAAGCATAGAAATTTCAAAACCTTACATAGCATTAGACTATAACAATGAGCTATATTTTGAGTTAAATCATGACGAATACAAGAGTTGTCTGCAGAGAGATCTCCATTTTATTTGTTTTCCTGGGGCGGTGAAAAATATGCAATTAAATAAAAATTGCATTATTGACCAACTCTTCAAAAATGAGACACGAACGAAATGCCCTGTAAAAAGTTTTGACATACCAAGTAGCATAATGTGGAAACAACTATGCATGCAGAACACTTGGATGTTTTTAGCTAAGGACAGTACCACTGCATCAATAGTTTGTGATGGACAACGAGAGGAAGTAGTGCTTCAAAATGTCGGTGTAATAAAAATCTCCGACACTTGTATCATTAAATCAACCAACAGCATACTTGCCGCTCAAAGATCAGTGTCAGCACAAATAGCATCATCATATTCAAAACAGATAAATTTCACTATAGATACATACGTGTCCACTAGTAATAAAATTGTAAATATGTCTAAAGAGGAAGTAATAGGTAACTCACGAGATTTTTTTCTAAATTTAGTTAACAATGAAAATAGTTTAAAATTAGAACTAAATAATACCATTTGGAAACAAATTTATTCCCATACTTATGTAGTTAGTTTTATATCGTCACTACTCATGTTAATATTAGCGATAGTAATCGTACGTTATGGTCCAAAAATGATAAACTGTATTAGAACGGCAATACAGCGCAACACCAGGCATCCCAAGGAACCATGTGCCAAACAACCAACAACGAGACCAGGCAGCGCAGACGATACTATTTACAGCCAACCGAATCGACAGTCGACAAAGAACTTCACGTCAACGAAAAACTCAACCAATGAGATACCGACCATCACCAGCGGGACAACTGAACTATATGAACTGAAGCCTATTCCCGAGAGGCGGCAGAATGTTCACATGTGAACCATAATATTTACTTCAAGGAACCCTAATTAATTTATATCAACACAGCAATCAATGACAAATTTACTACATCGACGCATCTTGGGACAAAGTACAGCTCAGCGTCAGCATACAACTGACCGAAATATTGAAGACTGCAGCGTCGACGCAACACACGGATGGCACACAAGTGAATAGGCGTGAATGTGTATTTAGTTTAAGATTAGTATATAAGATTTTAATATTGTAAATAAAACGAGTCATTACGTTGAATCCGACTTTGACTCATTACCCTGTCACCACCTCTCACTGCGGCCAAGACACCTTTAGCCGTCAGTACGATCGGTCTTGTGAGCCTGCTTGACCGGCAGTGAGAAAACCCTCTCTCCTGTGTACATTGCACTACGTACACACCCCTGCTTCCTTCATAGTTTCCGTCTGTTGCCTTAGGTCTCCTGGCAACAGGCTTCCCGTACCTATCTATATAATTATATGTTATCAGTACATATGGTTAGGCTAGGGTGGTAGGACTATTACGAGTGGTACACAGTAAGGAGTAGGTTACGTGCGAGCGTTGGTTAATTTGACCCTACAAATTATTTTATTTATGTTGATGTAGGTACGCTTTCCAAACTCGAAGATTTTGGACGATTTTCTTCTGCAGAAGTGTTCCTTTCAGTTTGTGAATCATTATTATCATTGGACATAAATTCATTTATATCATCCAAACTAAAGATGCTATCGTTGATTGTATCATTTTCTTCGTTATCCGATACTGACGTTACAGATGGCCTTTCTTTAAAATGTGGCTTTAAAAAACTCATTTCTTCTTCCAATATCCATTTCTTAGAAGAAGAGGCACCCTGACCACTTTTTGTTTCTTGTTTTTTTAAAGCTCTGCGATAAGCTTCCCTCAAGTTGATCCACGATTTCTTGCATTCTGATGCTGAAATAAAACATATTATTTAAAAAAAAAAACCTGAAAATATTACAAAAGCCGTGGGTTAAATAGACCAAGTTATGATCAATAATCTATAATCCTATAGATAGAATATAACTTGGATGATATAAAGCACTGAAGAAGATTATGTATTTGAAGCCGGCTATAAATATTGTTAATAACATATTTTATATTTGTTGCAGATATTTGATAACAGGAACCTCAGTAAGGACTTTATGGTCAAGTTTTCGAATAGGAGAGTCGAATATCCGATTGATTATACGAGATGTATGTAATGCAATCATTAATAATATGAAGAATGTTTACATGCGTACACCAACTACTGAAGGATGGGAAAATATTGCAAGAGGATTTAATAATAAATGGAATTTCCCAAACTGTATCGGCGCTATAGACGGAAAGCATATTAACATAATAGCACCTGCTAACAGTGGGTCCAAATACTTTAATTATAAATTTCTCATTTTTCCATAGTTCTTTTGGCTGTAGTCGATGCTAAATGTAGGTTCAGAGTTGTCGATATAGGCGCTTTCGGTAGAAATAGCGACGGTGGTATTTTTGCGTCCTCAAAATTTGGAAGGGCTATTGAAAATAATACGTTAAATATTCCGAACGATAAACCATAACCTGGAACTGACAGAGAAATGCCTCATGTTATCCTAGGTGACGAGGCTTTCCCTTTAGGAAAACACTTATTGAGGCCATATCCTCGTTCACAATCCCCATCTGATGCACAAAAAATATTTAACTACCGTTTATCGCGGGCACGCAGAGTAGTGGAAAATGCGTTCGGAATATTATATCAAAAGTTTGGGATATAATATAATAAAAATATTGATTTGATGCCAAAATATGTTGACAATTTAGTATTTGCATCATGTATTTTACACAATGTAATGCGAAATTATGTTATCGAAATGAACGAGGACAGAAATCAACGACTATTTGAACAACAGATCATCCACGACGAGCCGAGATTGCAAGCACTATCAAACATCGAAGAAAACAGTTCAAACAATGCTTTTAATACCCGAGATGAGTTTACATCATATTTTCTGTCTCCTCAAGGTCAAGTTCCGTGGCAGTATCAAAATATGTAATTCAAAAACATGAAGTCAAGTGTACCAACGTCTTTTCCTTAATGACTAAAAAAACACTATAAATACATATATTAAATTATTATTACACATTACAGATTTTATTATTTATATAAAATCATATAATATATTTATTCAAATA
Source organism: Pseudoips prasinana (assembly GCA_951640165.1). NCBI lineage: Eukaryota > Metazoa > Arthropoda > Insecta > Lepidoptera > Nolidae > Pseudoips > Pseudoips prasinana. Next base: position 18,610,189 of record OX621254.1, read on the forward strand.
TAAAATTAACATAAAGCTTAGTTTATAAGTTACAATAGGCATTCTAAATTTAAATTATGGAAGTACAGGCCTACATAAAAGTATGATTAGGAAAGTAAGTAGATGTATCTACCTGTTGCAGATAGAACGCCAGCAATATTCTTCCATGCTTGATCTTTTTTTATTGTGTCGCTATACTTTGCATCACCAGGATCGTAAAGAAACGGGTATCTTCGTACTTCCTCTATTAGGTTTTCTTTATTCATGATAGAGCCGTAGCAAAGCGTATCCACTGTCTTAAATCTGATTCGAGACTGGAGGGAGCAATGCAGTGCAGCGAGGCGCGAGAGTCGACGGTGGTGCGCCGGCGACGTGCGACGACGCAATGACGTTTCGCTGCCGACTCGGAGTCGGCGCGTAATAAGCATGCTGTCGGCGCGCTTGCAGCACGCGGGCTGCTAGTCGAGTTGTGTGGTAGCGGCAAGCGCGCTGACTGCCCGCCGTTGGCTTTTTCATATTGAAATTATGAAATATATTATACTACACACGATTTAATGCTATAAATTGAATCTGCTAAAATGTTCATATTAAAATCACCACATACAAGGATTTTTTTATTACTTTTAATTTTCCTTAGAATGTCTTCTATTGTTGCTGCAAAAAGCTTTAAGACGGATGCTGGTGGTCTGGTCACATTTTATACAATATAACTGCGTCTCTACACATGCCACCTCACACACACGCTCAATAGGTAGTTGGCATATATCTTGACGTTCTTTAAATTTAATTTGGTCTCGAAGTAGTATGAGTACTCCATCACCCTCTGCCGAAATCCTATTATAAAAGCTGGCGACCCTATAGCCACAGACACTAAGGCCTATAGCTCACTGCTAAGTCGAGGTGCAGTCGAGGCGCAGTCAAGGTGCAGTCGAGGCGCAGTCGAGACTCAGTTGTAGATAAGAGTCGAGTCGCGGGCGTTATGCTTCCTTTACATTCATTCAAAATGTCGTCGTCAGAAGATGAAGACGTACTGGCACTCATACAAGTAATTAATTTAAATAGAAAAAAAAAATATTGGGTGCATCCATTTTTGTTGCAAAATTGTGCTAAACAAGGAACATTTAGAGCTTTGCGTGAATTAAGGAAGTATCCCAAAAAAATTAGAAAATTCTATGGAATTTCTGAAGAAACTTTTATATATTGCTGGAAAATACGAAGAATATTTTACAGAAGAAAGAAACTAATTGGAGGAAACCTGTAAGTCCAGAAGAAAGGTTACTGATTACTTTAAGGGCGCGTACACATAGAACATCCGTTTTACAGGATCCTTTTTAACTGATCCGTCGCTACTGGAGGTAATATTCACACAGCATTTACAGGACCGATTTTAACAGATCCGACGCTACTGGAGGTAATATTCACACAGCATTTGGACCGATTTTAACAGATCCGACGCTACTGGACTTTCGTTCTTCAGTGTATCGCCTACTTTCTACGAGAATGGACGTTGTCGTGTTGTATTGGTACTATCGTCGTCTGCGGCGGAGGAAGCCCCGGCGTTATTGGATACATCCACTATTAAGGCAAAGATTTTGTCGTGGTGCTCTTGTGCGTCAGCTGAAAGAAGACGAATCTAAATTTTTTACTTATTTCCGAATGACGACGTCTACTTTTGATGACCTTCTTAAACGATTAGAAAAGGATTTAAAAAAGAAAGACACAAACTGGAGGAAAAGCTTGTGCCCTGAAGTAAAACTAGCGATATTTTTAAGGTAAGAACTTTAATTTTTGTTATTATCAATTAAAATTTAAAATGACAAAAAGGTTTACAAAAATGAAGATTTATTTCAAAACATAGACAGATCTGGCAAGTCTGACTCCTGGCTGAATGTAGATTCTACTGATGGCGAACTTTCTACTGATGGTGTAGAGTCAAGATGATGTGGCCTACTAAAATAACCTTGGGTGTGGTAGTGAGGAGTGCTAGAACTTTGTGAATATGGAGGCCACTCGTAGTTTGACTGACCATATCTTCTACTTTTAATATTTTGTAAAAGGTTTATCACTCCAGACTGAAATTCTAAAATTTGATCGCCATTAAGTGAAGCCAGTTGCGGCAAAATACCTTTGAAGAACGATAAATTGGGATCTTCAAACTCATTTTTACTTTTTTTTAACTGATCATTCATGTATTCAATCATTTTGGCGTCTACTTCATTCACATTTCTTTTGATTGCCTTGCGTTGCGGCGGGGCTAAATTTTGTCTTTCCTTTTGTCTGTCACTACCACTTTGTTCCGTAATCTGATCAGGTTCATCTTCGTTGTCTTTATTACTTTCTACTGTTTCCGTGATGTTGTCATTAGCAGGGACGTTCTCGTGTGTATCACCTGGGGTGACAACTTTTTTCAAAAATAACATTTGATTGTGATATTTGTAAGGCTTGGTATTTGAGGCAGCAGCTCCAGATTTCTTCAATTTCTTTTTCTCACTCAATGTTCGTATCCAGGCATCTCTAGTCGAATTCCATTTTTTTATAACATATTTTCCTGAAGCAAGTAAATAATAATATAAGATGGTTGTCAATAGCTTAGTAAGTGAAAGGCGAATAAGAAGGTAGAATAGACTTGTCAGTAATTAATTACCATATTGGTCAGTGGATAAGTCAAATTGACAGTGCAAGAACTAATCGGTCAGTAAATAATGGGAAGCAAAAAAGTATTACTAATGTTTAAATCAATTTATTTTAATTAGGTAATTTTATAATTTAGTTCAGTTCAGTTTAATGTTATTTTATTTATGTACTATATATATATATAAGTATGAGTTTTGATTTACGACTTTGCTAACAACACTCATAAAAATTTCGACTTTCCATACAAAGTTTGTTGGTCACTAACGTTACTTTGTATGGGAAGTCAATATATGTGTAATAATATAGTAATTGATTAATTTATTTTTTTTAGGTATGCAGCGTCTGGGTGTACATTTCAAGAACTTTATTACGTCTTTCGTGTCGGTGTGTCAACTATAAGCAACATTATTAAGGAAGTTACACGATACATATGGAACAACTTGAATGACGAGTTTATGCGACTTCCTACAACAGTGAGTGAATGGGAGCATATGTCAAATGGATTCGACACAAAAGCAAATTTTCCCCACTGTTTAGGAGCAGTGGACGGTAAACACATCAGACTTCGAAAACCAGCAAAAAGTGGCTCAATGTACCTAAATTACAAAGACTTTTTTCCATCATATTATTAGCGATCGTAGACTCTGACTATCGTTTTCTATATGTTAGTATTGGGTCGTATGGAAAAGAATGCGATTCATCAATATTCAAGGAGTCTACATTTGGAAAATGATGCTAGATGGCAGTTTACAAATACCAGAACCTTGCCCATTAATAACAGGCTCAGAAACGTGAGTTCCCTACGTCATAATCGGCGATGAAGGTTTCGGTTTACACGAAAATTTAATGAGGCCATTTAGCGGGACGCATTTAGACGTAAATAAGCGAATATATAACTATCGTTTGACCAGAGCTAGACGATACGTTGAATGTGCATTTGGTATTCTTGCTAATAAGTGGAGAGTATTCCACCGGCCTCTAGACGTCAACAAAACAACAGCTATATGGATAGTTAAGGCATGTACCGTTACACAACTTTGTAAGGGAAAAAGAGGGCTTAAAGGATGGCAACACATCCGAATCTGAAGCATTTCATTTCAATAGCCTACCTGATGATGAAACGCTACGAGGTGGTCGAACTGCAAATTCAGTTCGAACGGAATTCGAAAACTATTTCGTGTCCGAATCTGGGTCAGTTTCTTGGCAGAATGAAGCTATTTAAAATAAAAAACAATGTCTCCATTACAATATAAAATATAAAATAAATACTTACCAAATTCTTGTCTTTCTTTTTGTTCCATAGCTTCAAAATCCTCCTTTAGAATACCGCATATTTCGCGCCAAGCTGCGGTTTTTGCAATTTTATCTTTATAAATCTCCAGTGTTTTGTCCCAAAGAACTGGTCTACTTTCAACACAATTTATCAAAACTTCTTGCTCAACATATTTTTCAAACGCCTTGCTTGCCATGATTATGATAGCACTGGACAGGTGCACTACTCTAGGAATGAAACCGGCAAATGGCGGCTGTGTGTAGCACATCGCACCCCGCGCACCCCCGTGCAAAGCCTCGTGCGGTTTCAATCCGATAAAACGGATTAGTATAGTATTACTGGATCCGGAATACTGTGTGAACTGGCTCATACAACTACATACGCTAATAACATATACGTTTAAACGGACCTGTAAAACGGATTGCTGCTTATTTTGTCGGATCGGTATTTTTTACTGGATCCGGAATACTGTATTCTGTATGAACTCGCTCATACAACTACATACGCTAATAACATATACGTTTAAACGGACCTGTAAAACGGATGTTCTATGTGTACGCGCCGTAAGGTATGTATTTATGTTATCGTATGGGTCGTGTTGAAACCGGTAGTAGATGAACCCACTGAGTTTGTTTCGCTGGGTCTTCTCAGTTGGGGCGCATTGGATCCGGTGGTAGCATTAAAGCGCGACCGTCGTTATTAACACAAGGTCCGTCATAATAATAATACCTTTAATATAGACAGAACCATTGACAATAGTAGTAAAAATATTAGACTTAAACTAGATAATTAAACATAATCTCTTGACAATAACTTGATACGAGCTAGCTAAATATCATTTCTGTAATAAAATAAATTTTATAAAAGTTTTCATACAAGATGTACCTAAATATCTATGTTACTAGAAATAATATCTAATGTATACAACTATATTACTACAAACATGTTCTGACTATTTACAAGCGCTTTTTTAAAGTCTACGTGAATAAAAACCTTTTTTATTTTATTTATTTATTTTATTTTATCTATAATATCTGTACTTCTATACTTTATAATATAATATACAGGGTTACTTGTAAATCAATAACCTTTAAAGGTTACTGATGTTTAAATCATCAACTAAAACCATCAAACTTAACAACTTTTCCTATGGAACCAGTGACAGGAACTCAAATAAAAAAATGTCATTTTCATACATTTTTAAGCTGAACCGACAGTTTGTATGAAATAAAAAATGAGTTCCTGATTGATGTTTTGCCCTGTATAATCTATGCTTTTATTATTAAGAGGAAAGATTCGATTGTTTGTTTGTTTATTTGCATTAAATAGGCCCCGAAATTACTGGACTTTTCACGTGGTAATATCAGCAACAGACGACTGAACTTGGTACAATGTTCGATGGTGCAGCGCACGCCGGACATTATTATTATTTTTAATCGATTTAACGACCTCTGTGGCTCATTGGTAGGTACTGCAAGTGTCTTTGAACCGCAGGATCCCGGGTTCGATCCTCAGTCAGGTCATGATGGAAAACGATCTTTTTCTGATTGACCTGGGTCTTGTATGTTTATCTATATATGTATTTATTATAAAATATAGTATCGTTGAGTTAGTATCCCATAACATAACACAAGTCTAGAACTTTTTTTAGGACTAGCTTAATTTGTGTGATTTGTCCGTATGTATTTAGTTATTATTGATTGTTTTTTATTTTTTTGTGAACATGACGTTAAATGTACTATTTACCGTATGTCTAAGATACATTACCAACTTTATTACTTACCACACATTCCTATATCTCTGAAACATTATCTTTAAAAGGGATCTTGACATTTTCTAAACACATACAATTTGAACATAGAAATAAAAAGATGTAATCTTTTTTTACAACTTTTAATATTAAACTTTTACAGTACACGAAACAGTGAACAAAAACTAGGTAGGTACATACACATATTGACAATGACAATTAAAATGGCGAAACATTATCATAATAATTCGAGGATTGGTCTGTATCTTGATTACAATTAAGTGCTGGTGAATTAGTGGTTTGGCTTATTGGTGAAAACTGAGGCAATATCAACGTGTGAATATTTTGTTCCTGTCTTCGTGAGGGTAGGTAGGTACACTTTATTGCACATCACAGATCAAAATTTAGATGTAAGTTTAGACATAGTTTCAATGTATGTACAGTTGGCGGTCTTATCGCATAAGAGCGATTTCTTCCAGACAACCGTTGGATGGACTAGATTAGCAATTGAGAAAAGTGGCTAGCAATGTACTGTAAAATAACTTTAAATGCGATTTAAATAGATACTCAAATACATAGACTAAATATATATATATATATATATATATATATATAAATATATATGTTAATAAAATACATAAATAATAATATATATAAATATACATACTATAAATAAATAATAAAAGGTACACCAAATGTAAGGATTTGAGCATCATAATAAAAAGAAAAGAAACAGTAGCAGGTTTATGATCTAAAGAGACAGGTAATGATTCTTTACTGAATTTTTAAAAGTGGTAATAGTCTGAGCGCGTTTTAAAGGCAATGGTAGGGCATTCTACAGACGAGCTGCTTGAACCGTAAATGATTTATCGAGAAAATCAGTGGAATGTCCCAATATTCTAAGTTGCAGATTCTCCGATGATCTTAAGGGCCTCAAATGTGAATCACATAGGAACTCAAATCTTTCCTTAAGATAGTGGGGACTAGCGGGATTGAACAAAATATTGTAAAGCAGGGAGATAATATGAGTATTTCGCCGGAGTCTTATAGGGAGCCACTTGAGTTTTTTACGGAATTCGGATACATGATCATATTTGCGTAGGCCTAATATGAATCTTATGCAGAAGTTTTGGAGACTTTCAAGTTTATCAAGTTTGTCTTCCGTGAGATCTAGATAGCTGGCATCTGCGTAGTCGAGTACTGGGAGAAGGAGGGATTGAGCAAGCGCAATTTTAGTGGTGGTAGGGAGACAGTTCCGCAGTCTACGCAGTACTCCTGCAGTTGCATATAACCTGCGGCTTGTCTGTTGCAGTTGAGGACCCCAAGAAAGAGATGTGTCAAAATAGATCCCCAAGTTTCTCACTGTGGTACTGTATGGTATAACAGTATTGTCAAAAACTACTGGTGGAAGTTGCGACCAGTCAAGTGAGGTTATTTTTCGCGAACTGCCAATAACAATTACCTGACTTTTTGATGGGTTTACGTGAAGTCCATAGGCTTTGCTCCAATAAGAAATATGCTCCAAGTCCTTATTTATTATAGCCACACCATTTGAGATGGTTTCTAATGAAGCTTGTGTGTATACTTGGAGGTCGTCTGCATAAAGGTGGTAGGAAGAATCTAACTGACAGGAAATAGAATTAATAAATATTGAAAATAGTAGCGGAGACAGAACGCCACCCTGAGGCACGCCAGCGGTCGTACTGCACCAGGATGACATAGTATCAACAATGCGAATACGTTGCCGGCGACCATCCAGGTAACTGCGAAACCAGTCAATTGCCGTAGGAGATATGTTAAGAGACCGTAGTATGCCAAGAAGAATATCAAAATCAACGGTATTAAATGCATTGCTAAAATCAAGCAACGCTAGTACCGTTAATTTTCCACACTCCATACCTTGCCTGATATCCTCCGTAATATTGACTAGAGCTGTGGTGGTACTGTGACCGGGACGGAATCCGGATTGGTAGGGATTAAGAAGGATTAAGGAGCGATTCCTAATGTCTATGTACTTCCGTTTGTTACTGTCATTGGGTCGAGATTTTAGTTTTGATTTGGCTATTACTTTTTTGTTTAGTAGGATTTTAATTTCCTCTGTTAGCCATGGTGATGGAAGGTGCTTCATTTTGACAGCGCGAATCGGAGCATGTACATCATATAATTGGACAAGTTTGGTATTAAAATGATGTAGTTTGTTGTCCATCGAGTCACTATCAAGTAAAGGAGCCCAGTCAATACTACCAGCATCTTCCCGCAGTTTAGTGAGGTCCATTCCACCAAAATTACGCTGCATTAGGATTTTAGGTTTTGCCTTAACGGGGCGAACTTTATAGGACAGAAAAATAAGGTCATGGTATGAAAATGCGTCCGCTGAGCACTGACCATGCTTAGAGACGTGTTCCATAGAAGAAACGAAGATGAGGTCAAGGAGGGATGGATTGCAGTTAGGAAAATTATGGGTGGCATTCAGAGGTAGGATGTTAAGATTATTGGCCTCTACGAGATATTCTAGCTTTGATGCTCGAAAGTCTTTTTTTAATAAGCAGGTATTGAAGTCACCCATGACTATCGTGTGACTGTAAGAAGGTACTAAGTTTTCAAGAAGATTTTCCAATGAGGAGAAGAAATCAATGCGCATTGAAGGACAGTAGTAAACGCCTAAGAGTAATTTCGCGTGATTTACCTCTACTTCGATGAAAAGATGTTCACCTGCATTTGGGGGCGGAGGTTGGGCTGATACATTGATGACAGAGAAAGGAATGTTATTACGCAAGAATATAGCAACACCACCACCGCCACTGCCAGTCCGATCATTTCTGATTAATTGGAATCCGGGAAGAACATACGAAGCAGAGGGTAGGCATGGCTTAAGCCATGATTCGGAAATGAGTATGGCATGGACGTTCTTACAGTCAAAAGAAACCAGCATATCAGGAAAATGAGCCGGAATACTCTGCGCGTTTATATGAATCACATTAAAGTTCCGAGAGACACCAGAAAACTGCATTTCAAGAATTTCCGATATAGATGGAATACTGCAAAAGCTCAGGTCATCGCTAGATGAAATACAGTTTTGATATTCGCTACTATCATCACTTTCAGACATGGTGATTTTAAATAAATATTAATAAAATAAATATATAATATATAAATATAAAAAAGAAATAAGAGAAAAAAAAACTTTAAATAAAAAAAATAAAAAAAAATTCAAGTCCACCTACCGGTTGAGTGTTTACATAGAAAGTAAATAAACAACTAAACTAAAACGTAAAAAAACAATCCCCAAAAAAGAAGGGAACTGGGACGCACTGGCAACACTGGGTGATACATAGTTAGATAGATAGTACCTATATTAGAAAAATAAAGTGCTGGGAAACAGGTCTAAAAAGTTTTTTTATTATTACATTTAAAACATAGCTGACGGATAAAGTACATCCAGACAAAACAAAATAGAAATAAAAAAAAATATATATATGAGTCGCACGAATAGTTTTCGTGTGCGGGAACCGAACCCAGGAAACGAAGTGGTGATGCGACTGTCCCAAATAACAACATCAAAAGATATAGTTTTGCCACTGAGTATCAGGAGAAAAATAAAAAAAATATTTAATAACTGAAATAAAATAAAACAACACTCAATAATATGGGGTATTTAAGCAAGTGATTTGGGCACACAGAGTCTCAAAGTCAGGGCAACGAATCAGTTATACATAATATACTATACACAAAATCTAAAAGAAATTTAAAAGCTACATAAAAAAGAAACGATTATTTCAAAAACAAATAAGCTGTACTCCGTCTGAAGGCACCCTTCCCCTACAAAATAGGAACGTACATATTTAGCAAGAGTAGATAAATATATTTATTGTGACAGTGACAGTTAGTTCCTGTATAGCCTCCTGAGTCCGCCATATTTATTTTCAAAGATGTCGAAAATATCGGGTGTCCTTTAGGACAGACAAAATGGAAGAACACCCCAAGTCCTAAAATTTCATTTGAAAACTATTCATTGCATAAAATGAATTTCATTGCATAAAATGAATTTTACCTGAACAAATGTCTTAAATATTTTTTTTTTCTTTTTTTTTAAATATTTAGCGTTGACGTACCAATTGTCCAATAAAAAGGACTTCCGGTCACCATAGATAAACATAGTAACTGGAAATTGTTCGCTATATTGGACTTTCGGGTATAATAAGATTTCGATTTCGGGTATACTAGTAGAATATGTAGGTATAGTAAAACACATTTCCAATTTTGTAAAAAAAAAACATATTATATTTCTATCAAATTAACTTGAACTTAGTTTCAATAAATGAGATAATATCGTAAACTAATAATAACTTTCAGAAATTCTCTTTTTCAAAATAAATTGAGCAAAATCAGCTATGAATCAAAATCAAAGAACAAAAAAATCTAACTTTTTAACAAAATAAAAAACAAAAAGTAAAAATTCTTTCTAAATAATTAATAATAAGTTGTAAAAACAAGATAAAAATCAAAATATTAATGATAATTATCATTAAATGTTTCTAGTAGGTATTAAAAAATTCAAAAATACTACCAACACTAATCACAGCATTCTGTTACAAAAATCAGTCAGCTTGCCTAACAAGATATAAAATATTTTAGCGTAATTAACAAGTAAGTTCCACAATATACTATGAGATCACATAATATAAAACCGATCATTAAAGGATTAATCTCTGCTATGAAAGATTTTAAAGCAGTTCCTTTTTGTTGTCAAACATAAAGATATGTTACAACCAATACATTTAATCGATGTCTTTTTGGTACAACCTTGATTCCTACAACGATTCTGAACAGTAGACATATCTGGTAAATGGTCGATTCCGTGCTTTCTTCTTGCCTTTGATGGCAGTGGTACTAACGGCGGTCGCCTGAGTTTTACATTTCTTTGTGTTTCTGGAATACCATTATCATTAAGTGACGAATCTCTGTAAACATTATCATCAATTAGCTTTTCAGCAATTTGCCTCTTAAATTCGCGTAGTTGCAATATTTTGTGAGTAATTATACCTTTCTGTAATTGCTCTTGTTTGTACTTAATCCAAGAATTTGTAATTGCAAGATCCATGAAATGAGAAATGAATCTGACAGTCCACTTTCTTGTTCGCGTTCTTGCTGGACAAACTGCCAATAATCTATCGACTAAGTCCACACCTCCCATGTTGCAGTTGTATTCTTTGATGACTTCTGGACGTGACACTTCTATATAAGTCCTTGATTGCCTATTATATCTTCTACAAAAGTCGATGTTTTCAGCAGCATGAATCGTTGAAAGCATTATCACTGCTTTGTTATCCATCCATTTGGTTATGGCAATTTTACCATCACTTCCTACGAGAATATCGTGGCTTCCTCTTCCTCTCCTTGCTAAAGTCTTATCATCGGTAATTTTTTCCTTCACCTCCACTGGTATTCTATTCTTCATTAGTGTCCCGGTACATTTAAAGCCCCTGTTATCCAGTTCATTTGCCAATCTAATAGTTGTAAAATAGCGGTCAAAATATAATAAATGACCTGGGACCAAAGATTCTGTGAGTTTCAATACAATCTTTTCACCCAGATGAAATTGATTCTCATTTTCATTAATAATGGTATCTTTACCTTGGTATATTATCATGTCGCAAACAAGACCATTTGGATTTGCGAGGACGAAAGCCTTTATTCCTGTTGGATTTGGCTTCCCAGGACAATACTGCCTGATTGGACATGCCCCAGTAAAGGGAATTATCATTTCGTCTATTGAAATTTTTTGTTGCCTTAATTGTTTACGACAACCTTGTAGAACCCGGTCAAAAAGAGGTCGCACTTTCCACAGTTTATCTTCTTTTCTCATTTCCGGACTAACATCATTATCGAATACAACTTTAATAGAGTTTCTCAATAAAAAATATCGGTCACGACTCATGGCTTGTGTAATTATTGGCAGTGCATATTGACGATTCCAATACAGCCTTATTTGCGAGAATGGAATACATGACATCATCATTGTAATCCCGAAATATATTTTGCATTCTGCCTTGGACAAATTAAGACTTCTTCCAGTCCTTTCTATGGAAGTTTGGTTTGATTTTTCAACAATAGTTTCTATTATTGCGTCGTCAATATACTCTTTGAAATAATCAAATAGGTTATCAGAACTTACATTTTGTGGTAGATAAGACGGCTGTTGTAGTTGGGGTGTTGATATGGCAAAATCACTCCTTCTCCAGTCACTTCCTTCTTCAGGTTCTTGAAGACGAGCACTACTGCCACCACGAGTACGTACACCACGTGAACGTCCTCTACTTCCTCTAACACGGACTCCTCCTCTCGTCCGAACTCCTCCTCTCGTCCGAACTCCTGTTGGAACTGATTCCGTGAAATGAATGCTTGGAGTGTCATTTTCTGATTCAGAAGAAGTGTGATGGATTTCAACGTCACCATCTCAGTCAGCAAAATCAGCCTCGTCATCTGATATGTCCTCAAAATCTGATTGATTCACAATGTCGATCAATTGGCTTTCCGACAAATCTAAAATAAATATTAAAAAACATTTTCATTTATTATAATTTACCTCGAAATATAAATAACCTAAAAAGGGTGGCAACTATAAAATGTGAAATAGGTAAGTACTATTGAATCATATCTATAAAAGCCTAGAGTACTACAAAACGAACAAAAACTGTCAAGCTGTAAATATAGTAAAAACCGAGATTCCGTTTAAAAGGACAATTTTACTAGCGGCCTAATATACACAAAATCTTACAGATTTTTTATAAAATACATAGAAAACTATAAAATACAACATCATTGCAATATAAAAACGTAACAGGAGGCCAAATAGAATTAAAGATCAGCAAGAAAAACAAAGATTAACTTACCTCTACTCCGGCGGCCTTCCATTTTTAACGACGCACGCCGGTAAAATGAACGATTGTCAATGTTGTCATTGGCTCATTGGATAGAGGAACAATATACAATCTGAATTCTCATTGGCTGACAAAACCACGCGCAGCAGTGGCGATTTTGAATCGAAAAACTAATATGTGTGTTAGGAAGGACGGTTATTACAAAAGGTGACTATTACAAAATGTCAGGACTTTATGACATACGATAATTTGTCCGTTATAATGACCACAGGGACTCAGGAGGATAGATATGTTATTATACTCTTTGGTGACAGTGAATGACAGTGATAGTTGTTTGTTATTTACGATAAACGTCCGATATTGTGAGAAAAATAAAAGTAGTATAGTGAAAGAGGGTATGCATGCAGTAGACATAGATAACACAAACCAATACTTATGTATCACCCAGTGTTATCATATCAATCACAATGATAACAAATTCATTTGTTCTTGGCGGTGCGTTTGCTGGTCCTCGCTGAGGTTGAAGTAGCCTTCGGCGGTGCTGGTTGTGCAGGAACTGGCTTTTCAGCTTCTTGAGTTAAAAACTTATCCAAATCGCCGAGAAATTGAACTTTATGGCGCGTTTTATTGGACATTACGTATACATTCCTCGATTGTGTGAAAGTATTTTGGATTCCAAGGCGTTCGCGAGCGAGCATGAAGGTATCGTGTCTGGCTTTGGTCAAGAATTCTGATAAGGTTATGCCGGAGCCTTTAAGTTGAGACTTGGCGAACCAGATGTTGTCCCGGGTTCCAACTTCAGCCAACTTGAAGAGAATTGGGCGTGGTCTAGTCGGACTTGAAGGTTTTCCAAGTCTATGGCACCGCTTGATGCCACCCGCAGGAAACTCGCAGATTTTTAAATGGTCTTTAATAATGTTTGTGACCACTTGCACGGTGTGTTCTGTCTTGTCTTGGGCCACCCCATGAAGCAACAGGATCTTCCGTCTCCCCTGCATCTCCAGACGGTCTATGGCACGGGCTTGGATCTCAATGTTATCGACCTGCAGCTGTAGATTTTTAAGCAATTCAAAAACCATGGTCCGGAAGGCTGAAAATTCTGCTGCAAGGCCTGTGAGTGGAGAACTTGGAGACTTCTCAAGCTGTGATGCAAATTCGGCCATCTTGGTCTCAAACATCTTCTTCATCTGCTCCATAGTGCCCTTGATATGGTCCATTGTGAATCAGTGTGGTTATAAAGTTGTTTATTGGTGCTTAGTTGGATGTGAGTATGATAAAAACACTTGACCGGTAGGTACACTCAACTAGCTTCTATTTTTAAACATTTAATTTCAACAATATTTATAGATTATAATTAATTTAAATAAAAATAAGTGGCGAGAAAAAATTATAATTTATATAATAATATAATAATAAAATATAATAATAAAAAATATAATTATTAATTACCTAAATTATTTTTGTTGCAGGTATTTTGAAACGGGTTGCTCACTCCGATCTTTGTCTGAATATTTCATTAGAGGAGAGTCTACAGTTCGAAGTATTATACATGAAACTTCAAAAATTATATGGCAAACATTACAACCTACATATATGCTAAAACCGGACAGAAATAAGTGGAAAAAAGTAGCTCAGCGATTCTATACTCTTTGGAATCTACCTAACTGCATAGGCAGTATTGATGGCAAACACATTCGCATTCAAGCCCCACCGAATTCAGGATCGGCGTATTATGACTATAAAGATTACTTCTCAATTGTTTTGCTAGCAGTTGTGGATGCCGATGGCTTATTTTTGACTGTGGATGTCGGCGAGTATGGCAGAAACAGTGATGGTCGTGCTTTCAAGGAGAGTAACCTTTTCAAATCTTTAACAGATAGATCTTTACAATTACCGGACGATGTACCACTGCCCGGAGAAAACCAACATTTTCCATACCATTTTTAGGGGACCAGGCATTTCCACTTTTGAAAAATTTGATGACTCCTTTTTCTAGAGCACAATTGAACAACAACAAAAGACATTTCAATCACAGATTATCTAGAGCCCGTAAAATTGTAGAATGTGGTTTCGGAATGTTAGCCATAAAATTCAGACTACTGCGATCACCTATCGTTTGCCATCCAAGCAAAGTAGACACAATGGTGCTTGTAATGTGTGTTTTGCATAATTTTGTGCGTATTAGTGAGGGAAAGGTGTGTCAACCGAAAGTGCTAAACAGGCAATTAGATGTACAAGAAATGCCAATTTTAAGATACACTGCAAATAATTTGAGAGATCATTTGTGCGAATATGTATGTCACCGCGCCCCAATACAATTCCAAAACATGTACTGTGTATAAGAAAACATTAACAAGCTTACCTACTAATAATGATTTTCTATTCACCTGTTTAACGTGTGTATAGTTATATAGAGTTATACAGTGAAGCCACGTTTTCACTAGGGGACATGTCGCGGAGACAAGTCGTCCGACATTCACGTACTTTGTTTCTGCAACTTTGTCCCTCGACATATGACTTGTTCACACTAGCCAGTACTGAACAGTATGTCGCCCGAGGAGGTAGTGTTGTCATTGCAGCTTACATAATTATTCGCAAGACTATAGCAAAACGTAAAAAAAAGGTGGTGGGTTCGAGAATATTTGCTTCGAAGAGAAGAGTCGAGTTTGTTAAGCAGTCTTCGAATGCGCGACGGATCTTCGAAAATTTTACTAGAATGTCTAGAACTGACTTCGAAATACTGTTAAATATGGTTGCGCCGGCCATAGTCAAGCAAGATACAAAGTTTCGGAAAGCTATCGACCCCCACGTCAGACTCGCTATAACATTGAGATTCTTGGCAACCGGAGATAGTTATGGTTCATTGTCCTATACTTTTAGAGTATCAAAACAAGTAATTTGTCAAACTATACCAGAGGTTTGCAAAGAATTATTGATAAAGGCATTAAATTCTTTTGTAAAAGTGAGTATATCCTCGTAAGGCCCAACCTAAATTTAGGCCGATATAAGTTACAACCCAATGTACTAAAAATAGGTGCAAGTGGTTGCGGCCCAGAATTTTGATTTAATATAAAAGTGTTTTCAAGAAATGTTTTTGACTTAATTCTTTTAAGGACTATTTTATCCTCGTAAGGCCCAACCTTAATTTAGGCCGATATAAGTTACAACCCAATGTACTAAAAATAGGTGCAAGTGGTTGCGGCCCAGAATTTTGATTTAATAAAAAAGTGTTTTCAAGAAATGTTGTTACTAGAAATGTCAGACTTGCATAGACTGAATAATTACTGTAAAATCAACAAACTACAGCTCAGTATTCCAAAATGTAATTATATACGTTTTACTAAGAATAAACTGATAGTACATTTTAATTATAATTTCAACGGTATTACCTTAAATAACGTCCATATAGTAAGAGATCTGGGAGTACTTTTTGATGAACAGCTATCTCTAAATCAGCATGTTGATAGCATTGTTAACAATGCATTCAAAATGTATGGATTTGTGATGAGATCGACTACTGAATTTAAACGTCCCCAAACTTATCTCTACCTCTACAAAACGCTTGTACGTTCCCAGTTAGAATATGCAGTCCCGATATGGAATCCCTTCTACCAGAAATATATTGCAGAGATCGAGAAAGTTCAGCGCAAGTTTCTTCGTACAATGTATAGCAGGTGTCAAAAATCTAGGTGTTATTTGTCATATTTGCAACTACTCAATAAGTATAAACTCATTAATTTGGAAGACCGACGAAAATATTTGGAGGCCAATTTACTCTATGACATGGTCCACAATAACCTTGATGCCATAGAACTCACGAGAATGCTATGTTATGTGGTTCCTCGAACTGTTAATGTGCGCAGTGCTCGTGCAGGTACTCTTTTTGCGGTAAATATGTGTCGAACGAATTCTGGGCTACGTTGCCCTATTCATCGGATTTTGAAATCATATAATACAAATTTTATTGACATTGATATATTTGCATGTTCAAAATTCAAATTTCAATCTGATGTAATAAAATGTTTAAACAAGTAAAGTGTAATATTTGAAATTTTAGTGGATTTTCTGTTTTATATTAGTTTTTGTTTATTATTTCAATTTGTTGTTATATATTTATGTTACTTACATACTTGTATCCAATATTAACATCACTTCTATAGCACTCTATAGAATGGAATGTAAAATGGAATTTTTGTACAATTTTGTTCTTTTTTCTGTATATTTTAATTAGGTAAATTTACTTTGCTACTGCACTCACCGACTTATTGATTGTGTTTTTCTGTGGATAATGTCGTGGGCTGCAACATTACTTCATAATTTTGTAAATCCTATGTGTATGTATTATGTTGTAGCTGTTAATTATCCCTAAATAAATAAAATAAAAAAAAATAAAAAAATGTTTTTGACTTAATTCTTTTAAGGACTATTTTATATTATCTAAAGTTAACTATTTCATGCATTAAATATGTTGAAATCATTTGTCCCTTTTTTAGGTCACTGGGCCGTAGTTTTATGTATAATATTATTTTAAATAAATGAAATCTTATCAATCTTTTATCATGAAATTACAAATTAAATCAGAAATAAAATAAAAACTTTTTAAAAACATATTTATTAATTCTAATAATTAATCGTTTTACGTAACAAACTCAATAAATCAGTCTCATTTTTAGGAAACAATGTATTATTGGACTTATTATTAATCACATAACAAAATAAAATCCTTACTACTACTGCTAAACACGGTGACCGTAAGACCTATCCCTTACGCGCGCTCAAAATAACCTTACTCTAAGCGCATATGGACACACTGCTTGTCTAAAATCTTAACATCAATCACAATTGAATTTAAAGCAATCAATCACAATAGCCTTTTAGTAATATTCAAGTTCTCGTATCACAATAATCGGTAATATAATCAAAAAAGAAAATACAAAAATAAAAATATCAAAATCAGTAAATCTCAGTGTGGAACATATAAAAACAATTTCTTTCTTTAGTGAGGCACAAGTGAATGTTGCACTTCTTGCATATAATTGTGCTTTTCTTGTTGCATCCTGGTCTTCAGCATCTGTTTTGAACTTCTTCAGCAGAGGGCAAATGGAGTGCACCGTGAGTTCTTGAACTTGCGCTAGGAAGCGGTACAGCTGCTTTAGAGCGTTTAGGCCGAGACTGTTCTTCGTCTTCTGTTTCGGAACTAGTGGAGACATTCGCAGATACTAAAATTTCAGCTATTTCCATTTTAAAACTCCTCAGTTGTTGAATTTTTTTCACCGGGACGTTTTTGTGTAACTGATATTTTTTGTAATTTAACCATGAATTAGTTATAGCCAAATCAAACATGTGCGCGAGAAATCTCGTTGTCCATTTTTTTGTTCGATATCTTGACGGTGCCACAGCTAAGAGACGATCAGCAAGGTCGACTCCTCCCATATTAGAATTATATTGTTTTACTACTTCCGGTCTTGGGACAGTAACATAAACTTTATTCTGCTTACACCGTCTTTGACAGGTGTCAGCAGTTTGTGCAGCGTGCACATTAGACAGAAAAGTGACTGGTTTGTTATCGAGCCATTTAGTTATAGCTATATTCTTGTCATCGTTGACTAATACTTGATAACTCCCTCTCCCTGCTTTCTTTAAGTCTTTGTCCTCTTTGAGTAATAATCTTGCGGGCTTCGGCACTCTATTCTTCATTAATGTACCAGCGCACATCAGGCCTCTGTTTTTTAATTCCAAAATCAGTGTCTCGGAGGTAAAGTACCTATCACAGTAAATTGTATGTCCCGGCATCAAATCCTCCGTTAAGGCAAGAACTGCCTTTTCTCCCAATCCAAATGATGTGTCAGCATAAGAAGGATATGTAGTTGCCCCTTGATATATGTCAAAACCACACACTTCACCTGCAGGATTCGCCAAGAAAAACGCTTTTAAACCTGTGGGATTAGGTTTACCTGGGCAATATTGCTTCATTCCACAGGAGCCCGTAAAAGGAATGATCATTTCGTCGATTGACAATTTTTGATCTTTTGGTATGGAACGACAACCCTTAAGAATTTCTTTGATAAGTGGGCGAACCTTCCAGAGCTTGTCTTTACTTTTATCTTCAGCAGAAAAGTCGTTGTCATTAACTAGTTTTATAGAATTTCGAAGAGTGAAAAATCTGTTTCGTGACATATGATCAGCTACAAAACCAACACGAAACTTATGTTGCCAATACATGCGTAGAATCGGATATCCAATAGGGGAAGTATGTACAAAATGACATATAGTTTTGTTTTTGTATTATAACTTTTTATTGGAAGTTCACAAAACAGCCATAGTTTACATTAATCATCTTTGGTCCTTAAATTATCGTTACTAATAAACATTTTTAGTAATAAATCAACAGAAAAAAAAACAAACTAAATTAAACTGAGATCAGTCATAATCCATTTTGTCCATATGCTTCGGACAAAATGACATATTGCCATTGGACAAAATGACATATAGATAAAAGCGACGGAATTATTGGCATAATTCGCAAATGAAACGCTTACTTCTTTTGGGCACATCGGCGCAAGAAGCGTGAGCCCAATGCGAACATTGTAAGCACCGCAACCAGTCTTCTCCGGGCTTAGATCTTGAATAAAGGTCGTTGCAATATATACACGCACAGTCATCTTCATCGTCTTGGGAAACATTGGGAAAATCTTCTTCTTCACTACTGTCTTCAAACAATGTTTTGGAGACTATACGTTTTTTCTTTGCTGGAGGAGCTTTAGGCGCATTTTTGGATTTTATTTCCAACATATTAGGAGTACAAGTCAACACCAATGCGCTCTGTCGAGTTTTTGGTTTACGTTTCCCTTGGCCACTAGTGAAACGTCCTTTTGGAGCCGGAGAAAGCACCTCAATAGGAACAGCAAGAGCAGATGACGATGGACGTTCATTGGTAGTAGCAGCAGTTAAAACCGTTTCTTGAAAGTTTGATGTTGTAGCCTGAGGTGAAACTTCAGGCTGTGGGTCGATAGATGCTGTTATTTCGGTCGCATTATTTTCTTCAGGTAGCATTTCAGTGGACCTTGGCTGAACTCGAGGAAGCGCAGCTGCTGGAGCGACCTGAGACGTGTTTGTTGCTGGAATATAATCATCTCCTTGTTGTGAGGGTTGTGTCAAAATCTGTCCAGACTCGACAGAGCTCATTAGTGTTGCAGGCTGAGGAGGCTGTTCATTGGAGGTGACTTCCAGCGGTATGTTTGTAGTTTCAGCGGGCTCGTACATATAATCCGGAAATATATCAGGGTTCAACGGCCAGATGCCAGTGCTTTTAAATCCATGACATATATTTTGCACTGTAGCTGCCTTGCCATATGCTTCATTGAATAAACTGGCGATCTGAAGATGCGTAACAACTCGTCCAGGATGTGCCTTCAGCCATTTGGATATTTCTTGGTTAAAATAAGTCTTTAATGGCCCAAAAAATAAAACATCGAGAGGCTGCATGCGATGAGTGCAATGTGGAGGCAGACAAATAATGTGAATGCCGTTTTCTTTTGCATATTCCAATGTGTCAATGCCTTTATGGGATTGTCCACACCAAACGTATTGTCCGCCGCTGACTGTGAGTATACTCACTGTCTGCCCCAGTGTGAACGTCGACTCAATCTGCAGTACGCGTACTCACCAAGCCGACAATAGGCTATAGCGTACGATGCGCTACATGTGTGAACAAAAGAATAGGCTCGTGTAGGTTCACACTAGATGCGTACGCTGAGCGGCTGACTATTCTACACATAAAAGAGCTCAGTATTTGAAGTTGCTCGTAGTATTTTATAAACGATCTCTGAGATCACTCGTGGTTCCCATACGATAAAACTAGCGTAATTTTTTTTTTAAATCAGACGTTTTACTGATATTTCAATTAAATGATTCGCATTCAGATAGTTGCCATTTGCGAAGCTCTAGAGGAAGACGAAAATAATAAAAAGAAGAGATTGTGGGTACATCCCTTAAATTTGAAGAGATGTTTTCTTGGTCAATTTCATACTTTATATTTCGAATATAGACTTTATCCAAATAAGTTCAAGAAATATTTTCGTATGACAGTAAAAACATTCGATGAGTTACTATCTTTAATACGTATAAGTTTATATAAAAGGGACACTAATTATCGACGTGCTATTCAGCCAGAAGAAAGATTGACAATTACTTTAAGGTAAGAGGAAAACAACTTATACTGTAATCAACACTTATTTATTATAATGAACAAAACAAATCAATCACCTTGCAAAAATTTCAATCACCTTGCAAAATTCGTTCGATATCTTCTATAGAAGCTGGTTCCGATACATTATCTGGAGATTCAGTATTATTCTCTGAGGTGTCGATTTGTGCATCGGCTTCTCGTTGCATACTCGTAGGTGAGGATGTGACCTGATATGGCTGTGGTGGGGGTGTACACTGTGAACGGTTCTGTGGCGATAACATGTACCCATAACTCGCCCTATCATAATCATAATAATGTTCATGCTGATATGATGTGCTAGTTGAAGGACCGGATCCGTAAATGTAGTCATTATTATATTTAATTTTATGTATTATTTTCATTATCTCAAATTTAAATTCAAATAATTGCCTTTCAGACATCGTATTCATTTCGGGTACAAGTGACATCAGAAAATTCATATGTGGGTTCATATTATTCTGTTCCTGTCTATTCATTGAATTTAATAAACATTGTTGAAATACAGTTAATCCTTTAGATTTTGACTGCTGAGATGAGTTGTTCATGATAGTATTATCACAACTAACTTCATTATAATTTATAGTATTATTACCCGAACTGTGACTGACTGCTGTACGTGCCGAGGGTAGTTGTATATTTGTGACTGAAGCAGGGCTCGAAGCACGTGAAATTGTTAAAAACTGAAGCATATCCAAATAGGGAGTTTTGCGTTTCTTCGGGGCACCGCTGCCACTTTTAATATTTTGTTCTTTGTTTTTTTCCCGAACAAAGTAATCTCTGAGATGTTTCCATTTTTTTTGAAGTTCTTGAACTGAAATAAAATTTTATAATATTATACCCTTTATATATGTATAAATTTTTGTGCAATAAAGTTTTAAATAAATAAATAAATATATGTATTTGATTAAGGCAAATGGGTAGCTGGCGCCGCCAGTTGATTTGATCCTCTAACTGCTAAACTTAGCATATTTTTGGCAATTTCGGATTTTCGGAGACTCGGCAAACATGTATACTATTTATTTAATAATCATACACAAATATTTGATTTGTCTTTGTACCCAAAGTTTTGAGTACAAAAACAGACCAAAAAGTAGTGCACAATGATTAAATAAATAGTATACAGGTTTGCCAGGTCTCCGAGGATCCGAGGTTGTTGAAAATATGCTCAGTTTAGTGGTTAGAGAATTGAATCAGCTGGCGGCGCTGGTTACGGTACCTACCCATTCGCTATAAGTAAATAAATAATAATGTAATAAATAATTACTATTTATTAACCTTGCATTACAAGTACTATAATATCATGTAACGAGATCTATTTGATTTTACATTTCACAGGTATTTGGCTACTGGGAAATCATTTGGTACGTTATCCGAAGATTTTCTAATGGGGAAGTCTACGATATCTACAATTATTTCTGAAACCTGCTCAATTTTATGGGAAATATTAATGCCACTGGAGTTACCACAGCCTACAGAAGAAATGTGGATGAATATATCAAATACATATTATAATAAAACAAATTATCCCAATTGTTTAGGTGCTGTAGATGGTAAACATGTTCGGATAAAAAAACCAGCTCACAGTGGTTCTAACTATTACAACTACAAAAAATTCTTTTCAATCATTTTATTTGCCTTAGCTGATGCTAACTGTTTATTTACTGCTGTTGACATTGGATCTTGTGGCAGAGAAGCAGATAGTAACATATTTAAAAACAGCAATATGGGCAGAATGATAACACTTGGACAATTACATGTACCAAAATCTGCCAAACTACCTAATTCAAGTGGACCCGCACAACCATATGTGTTTTTAGGAGATGAAGCATTTAGTTTGAAATCAAATTTTATGAGACCTTACCCAAATCGCAACTTGACCATGGAACAACGCACATATAATTTTCGCCACAGCCGAGCGAGAAAATGCGTTGAATGTGCATTTGGTATTTTATCTAGTAAGTGGAGAGTATTGCATACAACCATAAATACTGATGTCAATAATGCTATTAAAATTGTACAAGCCACGTGTCTGCTACACAATTTTGTTCGTAGAAGAGAAGGCATAAATTTTGAAGAACAGTTAAGAACTTGTAACCTAAGGGATGTACGAACATCACTGTTAGTTGTTTCTACGTCGGGTCAGAGGGTAAGAGAGTTTTTCAAAGAATATTTCGTGAACGAGGGTCGGCTGTACTGGCAGGACCAATACATATAATGACACTTTGTTTTATTATTTATGTAGTGCTACTAATATAATTATATGTACCTATATGTAAGTTGGTAAAAAATTTAGATATCAGAAAAACTATACTTTTTGTTTAGGAAGTAAAAATTTGAATAAACATTACTTACTAGTTTCGTTTCTCTTTTTAGTTCCATAAACCCCCCAATCTTCATACATAACAGATGCTATGTCTTCCCAAGCGCATCTTCGTAAGTTTCTATTACTATATTCTTCTGAATTCGCATTCCAAATACATTCTCTAGAATGTACTTCTGCAATAAAC
This sequence comes from Pseudoips prasinana, assembly GCA_951640165.1. Lineage (NCBI taxonomy): Eukaryota > Metazoa > Arthropoda > Insecta > Lepidoptera > Nolidae > Pseudoips > Pseudoips prasinana. The sequence goes on from OX621254.1 coordinate 18,633,440, forward strand.
TTTTCGGTGTCGAACATCGCGAGGTGTCACGTGTCACGTCTGTCCTCTGAAGTTTGTTTCTCGAGTGAATTGCAGCCGAGGCGCGGCGGTGCGGGCGCGGCGGAGCGGCGCTATTCGGCAACTGCGTCCGCGTAGCCAATCCGCGTCCGCCGTGCATAGTCGCGTTGTAAAATAATCGGCCACTGAGAGTCAGCGACAACAGACGACGTAATAGCGTATAGTCGGTTCGGTATGAACGACAATTTCAATATATATGGAAAAGCAATAAACTGCGTAACGCGCGCTCACAGTCAGCGGCCGACAATACGTTTGGTCTGAACGATGCCTATGACTTGCATGCCCATCGACAATTAGAATCACTTTATCGTCGATACTTGCTTTTACAAAACTTTGGAAATGCTTTATCCATTTTAGAAATATTTCTGTAGTCATCCAGCCTGATTGTTGAGCTACACCTAAGGTACCAGGAGGAGCTTCATCGATAAGTTCATTTTTCATATTTTTTCTAGGAAAAATTATCATCGGCGGGACGAAAGTACCAATGGCATTAGCACAACAAACGATAGTGGTGTTTGCTCCACGTTCTGCACTGGTTATTGCTCCGACTTGTTTCCTATCAGTGGTAGCTAAAATCTTTTCTGGTTTTTGTACTGTTGATAGCCCGGACTCGTCAGCATTATAAATACGGTGCGGTCTATAGCCTACAGATTCTAGCAAGCTCCCGTACAACTGATAAAACTTTTGGACTTGCGGCCGATTAAAAGCTTGAGCTCGAGCTGCTGAAGTGGCTTCTGGTTTGCGCAATGATATATCTTTATTACGCCTTAGAAATCCATCTAACCAGTCTTGACCAGCCTTTTGTTTTTGGATGCTAAATTTATGAGCGAAACCGTTTTTCTCAGCCATCTGAAAAGCTAGCTCTTGTACGGATTTTCGAGTCAAACCGAACAAACGACTTTCAAGGAATTTTATATGCTCAACTAATGGTTATCATTTTGACCCCTGGCCTCAAAGACGATGATGACTTGGAAAGGGAACGAAGGGCGTTGTCAGTGAGAGCGAACATGTTAGCTCGCAGGTTTGCACGGTGTTCAAGGACAGTAAAAATCACTCTTTTTAGAGCCTATTGCTCCTCATTCTACACGTGCTCTTTGTGGGCTAAATATACTCAAAAATCTTACAACGCTCTTCGTATCCAATACAACAACGCGTTCAGGGTGCTGTTGGGTCTGCCACGTTTCTGTAGCGCATCGGGCATGTTTGCTGAAGCCAGAGTGGACTGTTTCTACGCCACAATGCGCAAACGGTGTGCATCCCTGGTGAGCAGGATTCGTGGTCACTCTAACAGCATTCTGGCCATGATCGCAGGCAGATTTGACTGCCTATACATGAATCACTGCTGCGCTCTTTCTCACGGAATGGGGCATCAGTGATTCATGTATTCCAGTAAACAAAATCTTAGCTATATTTTTACTAACATAGAATAAGTTTTATGTATTACTAACAATTTTGAGTCTTTGGTTACTTTAATAAATAACTTTTATTATTATTATTATTATTGCCTTTCCACGTCAGTAGCCTAGGCCTTTTGAGTTTGACTCCAAAGTTTTATTAGTGCCTAAAGCATGTCTGCGAAGGGTAGCTTGAGGGACACCAAATGTTTTTGAGGCCAATAACCAGCCCATTTTCTTATCTCGAACTGCCTCGATAGCTTTTTTCATTGACTCTGTACTCCAAGACTGGCGATCAGTCGTTCGTTTGTAGTCACGTGGCATTTTGGTGTCTGAAAAAAAAACACATATGTTTATTTATTTAAGCAATATGAAAGACTTACAGCTAAAAAAAAACAGATAAGGAACAGTAAGTCAAACAGACAGCCAATAGCAAGTCCTCACTTATAAAAACCATTCCATAGATCAATCGTTCTGTAAGAACCAAGCAGTTATAAGATAATAACAAGTAACAGTACACTGTACTGCAGAATCAACAACAATTCTGCTTACATTAAAATAAACATAAACAAAAAAATAAATATAATACAAAACATAAATATAATACATATTCTCTTTTACATTAAAATAAACATAAACAAAAAAAAACATAAATATAATACAAAAGCTTTGGACAAAATGACATACATATGTCATTTTGTCCGTTATATACGTATGTCGTTTTGTCCATACAGCGTTTTAAAAAAATAAAATTTGAAAATACATATAAAACAAGCTTTTTTTCTGAAACTAAGTTATTTAGTCTAAAGATAAATGTTCTAAAAATTAAAAAAATACTGCATGAATAGTATCAATAACAAAAAACTTACCATTTGAATAAAAACTTTGACGGAGCGAAAAAAACTTGCAACGCGTGTTTACCTGTCGTCGGCCATGACACTGGGATGAATGAAATGGATGCGTTCAAAATTTGCCAGAATATAGAAAATAGTTATGGCCGCGTGGTGACACTGTCAGTCTTGTGTTAAAGGCCGCCAAATTCAAAATATCCCGCCTGTGTCGTTTTGTACATATATGTCATTTTGTACGTATTTCCCCTACAAGACATAGCCAAACTAATTGCAAAAAAAATGTAGCACTCGGAAAGTGTCAAATTTAAACATTGGCCGTGTCTTGATAGATACATCTCATTGGATCTATCTACAATCATTTGCATCAGGTCATCACTTACGTATCGACGAAAGTAATCAATTTTATTGAATTCTTCATCGTGAAGAGGTAAATACGATGGCTGTATAAAGGGAATTATATCAGGAACAAAATCCTTTTCAATCCAACCTCCAGCTTGTCCATCGTAACTGCCAATATCTTCGTCATCTACAACTTCCGCTGGCTGATGCACTCTCCCCCGAGATGTGGTTCCTCTTCTACTACTATGTCGAGAAATCGAAGAAATTCCTCGACGTCGACGGCCACCTCGAATCTGTAAGCTCCTCCCTCGCGTAACAGACGAATTAGAAATCGCTGGACTTGGAACTGCAAACTCGCTTTCAGAATCAGAAGACGATTCCTCGGAGTTATCCGACTGATGATTTCGGCCTTGAGGTCGATAATCCACATCATCGATATCATCGTTATCTTCATCATCTTCGAACTCGGATATGTCCAGATCAAGCAGATTTTCTATAGCTTCGTCGTTCATGGCTTAAACAAAGGAAAACTAAAGTAAACACCCAACGTCCTAAAATTATGACACACAAGTTAGGCTAACTTTTACAATAAAAACCCACCGACCTTATTTTGGGACACAGTTTTTACCGTTCATATATTACTGCATTAGAATGACTTAGCAATGAAAAAATTGAGTAGGAACAAAATAAAACATTTCCACAACAGTTTGCAATAAAATTCAGACATCAACATGCAATGATTATAAAGATATGAAAAGATTTACTTACCTATCTCCACGAGACTTCCACCCAGACGAGATGAAACGTCAAAAAGACCGATTCTAGGTTATAAAATGTCAAGTTGACATTGTCAAAATTAGAGATGCGTTCAAGGATAATATTTTTGTAGTGGCAGATTTAAATTGGCGGGATTATTTAAACCAAAAAATAGGATTAAATATCATGTCATAATTTTAGGTCGCTGGGCCGCAATTTAATGAATTTAAATACTGTCTTGGGCCGGAGTGCCTACATTTTTTTGTCATTAAATTAGGTCATTGGGCCTTACGAGGCTATAATATTATTATTTGTTATTTACTTATGGCAAACATTTTAGGTATTGTTAAGTTTTTATTGTTATATTTAGTAGTTTTCAATAAATGTATGTTAATTTATTTATAATTCACATTAACTATAATTTTTAGATTCCAACCAATGTAAACGGATGGAAAGAGAAAGCTCGTAATTATGACATATTATGGAATTTTCCTCATTGCATCGGAGCAATTGATGGAAAGCATGTCTTACTAGAAGCGCCACCCAATTCTGGCAGTGATTATCTATACAAATAAATAAAATTTGAGTGTCTGTTTGTAATATTGAAATAACCGGTTTTTACTGCATTAATATGAATATATATACGGTACATACACCAAAATTACATTTTTTACAATTTTTGTCTGTCTGTTTGTTCCAGCTAATCTCTGAAATGGCTGGACCGATTTTGACGGGACTTTTATTGGCAGGTAGCTGATGTAATAAGGAGTAACTTAAGCTACTTTTATTTTAGAAAAAGTCTTTTATTTTACAAGAAAAACGGAATAAACTAATTAACACGCGGACGAAGCCGCGGGCACAGCTAGTTATAATTATAAAGAAAACTTTAGCTTAGTTCTCTTAGCAGTTGTGGATGCCGAGTATAACTTTTTATATGTAAACTGTGGTGCAAAAGGTAAATCATTTGACAGTGGAGTGTTCCACGAGACTTCATTTTATAAAGCACTAAATGAACAGCAACTGAATTTACCAGATCCTGAGCCACTGATCCAAGGCGGTCCAAATGTTCCATACGTTCTGGTGGGAGACAGTGCATTTGCACTATCTGAAAATATGATGAGGCCCTATCCCGGTATTCATGAGAAGGGAAGTTTAAAGCGGATTTTTAACTACAGGCTCTCAAGAGCAAGAAGGATTGTTGAGAATGTTTTTGGCATTATATCTGTAGTTTTTCGCGTTTTTCGTAAACCTATCCCATTACGTCCTGTAAACGCTGAATTAGTTGTAATGGCTTGTGTGTACCTACATAATTTTTTGAGACGTAATAATTCTTCAAGCGCTTGTTATACACTAAATACCACATTCGATTCTGAAGACGCTGCTCATAATGTTGTAGAAGGTTCATGGCGAAGGGAATTGACAAATAATAATATGAGAGACTTAAGTGTTCAAGGAAGACCTCCTCCTCATCCCGCTGCGGTAATAAGAAACCACTTAGCTGAATATTTCTCTAGTGCTCAAGGCAGTGTCCCATGGCAAACAAACCAATCATAGTCTAAAAAAAATTAGAAAGACAGTATTCATTATTAAAAACACTAATGGTATTATGATATAACTCTAAATAAAAGTTTTAATATTTTAAGTTAAGTTTTATTTTTTATTCCTTTTCATACATATATATACATATTTGTAAAGTAAGAGTAAAAAGATATTATGGGTTTCTGATTCCAAATGGGTAACTAGTTCCTGAATATTCTTAAATTGTCGTAATTCTGTAAAAATTGGTTCAGATGCTCCATTGTCATTATTATCATTAGAAGTTTCGTTAACGGTATTAACAGAATTTGTCGAATAGGATGTCAGGGGGCCTAGACAAAATCCAAGCGTTTTCCGCACGAGCGTTTTCCGTTCACGCTAAGGACTTGACGTTAGCGTGCCGACAATGGTAGACAAGTTACAAATGGAACGCCAAACGCTCATTCCGCAGCGTTACCCGAAACACTCTATAATTAGCCTATGGAATAGTGTATAGTAAATGTCACAGTGACATTATTGCGTTTAAGTGTCGCTGTCAATCGCAGCATACGCGCGATAACAAAATTATTCAAAAGTGTTGTGTGTGTTGAACTGTTGGAAGTGACTGAAGAGTGTTTTATTACAAAGAAAGTAAGTAAACAGCTTTAAATAATATTTCAAGTAAAAGTAACAACTATGATCTAGTTAGTATCTTTGATAAAATTGAATATAAAAATTTAATGTTAATAGAAAAAAAGTTTTATTGCGATGAGTATTCAATACATTGTTTTTTAAATTTTAGATGGAATCTAGACTTCGTGCGAGTCCCGAGCAATTTAGTTTGCTAATAGAATTTATGGAAAGGCAGGTTTTTTCCGATATTTTTTCATTTATTCCAAATTTATATTCCCATTTAACTAGTATTGGACCTACTTGAGATTATGGAATGCGTAATGTAAACAACCCCACAACGGTGCACTTATATGATTGTGGCTCTTACATTTGTTATTCCAATAAAGATAAACTTCATTCCAAACCTTAATACTTGTTGATTAGATGTGGTATTAGAATGCTAGTAGCAAACTTTATGTTTACTGGCTCTTATTCTCACTGGACCCTAATCTTATGAATTCTATTTTTAGCCATGGTGATCTTTCAAGGCCTCAAACAGGACTTCAAGGTAAGGTACGGAGTGAACGGTTGTGGCAGGAGTTAGCAGAAATTTTAAATGCAGTGGGTGGTGGTGTTAACAAAACAGCTGACAAATGGAAAAGGGTAATAAGCTTTAATCTGTTGAACCCTGCGCGGAACTTTATTTTATTAAATGAATTGCTGTTGTATATGCAGACCATTTATTTCAATGTATTATTTTATATTTTGTGCTACAGGTATGGTCTGACTGGAAAACAAAAACAAAAAAGAAAGCCTCCCTTATCAATCGAATATTCATGGCACTGGTGGTGGGCCCGGTAGGGGTAAACCGTTAAGTCTACTTGAGGAAAGGGTGTTACGAGTAATTGGGGTCAGCTCAATTACTGGTAACCAAGTAATACAAGAAGCAGGCTTTCAAGTAAGTGAACCCTTCATATATTGCTTATTTTAATAAATTCTAATTTCTAATTTCATAAAACTACATGCATAGTTTTGATCAATAACAGGTATTTTTTTGTACTTAGGAACAACCTCAAGTAAGACAGGAAGCAGAAACGGTACCATCACCAGTGGATACCATAAACATACGATTAAGTCCAGAGGTTACACCCCCATCAGTGCCCGTGCCAGATTTTACTGCTCCACCTGAACATCCTGTAAGCCCTGTGCCAGGCCCTTCAAGCAGTAGAACTGTACAAAGAGGTAATAATTAGAACATTAGTATTTTACTACTAAATGTATTAGGATTCCTAGTAATAAATTATTAAATAATTATAAATACTAATTTAGCAACACAAACTAATAACTTACTTGCAATATCTTTTTTCAACTTCTACCACATTTCAGTATATTAGATTTACTTTTATTCTTTCAATATACTACAAAATACAAAAGAAATAAAAATAGCTTTGTCTGTGTTCACAGAAAGGTCGCCAGTGTCTGCCGGCCCTTCTACTCCGCGCCGACACCGATTCAGACAGCGAAGACTCCGCCAAACTCCGTTCGACCGAGCCACCAGCGAGTTTGTGGCAATAGAGGAGAGTCGGTTGCGTTTGGAAAGGGAGAGACAGACACAATATTTCGAGATAGAAAGGGAACGATTGCGCATAGAAGCACACAGGGTTCAGGTGGAAGCAGAGCGTGTCCGGGTGGAAGAAGCCCACATGCGCACAGAGGCAGAAATACATGACTCTAACCATAGGCTAAGTTCTCAAATCACATCTCTAATGGCACTGTTGGAGACTCGTGATTTGAGAACAAATTAGTTTGTATTTTTTTTTTAATTTTTACTTTTTTATGTTTGTATTACTTATATTTATATTTTTTTTATTTGTTTTCGTTAAGACTTATTTATTACTAGATAGTGTAAGTATAATTTAAAAAATAATAAATGTTGTAAAGAAAATAAAACACTTTTTAAATTTGATATGTTCCTTCAAAGTCAAAGTCAAATCATTTATTTATTTAAGGACATCCAGTAGCTGTTACATCTACTTAAATCTAAAATGTTTTAATCTATAAAAAAATATAATTTAAATGTACAGCTTCTAAAGGTGCCACAACATGCACAATGATATTGGTGAGTAACACTGATAAAAAAACAAAAGTACAGACTAGTCAGTATCCTCATATTGAAGACACTCAAATTAATACTAATTATAACTTAAAACTATTAATATTAGGTACACAATGGATAATATAGCTATATTTATGTAAGTATATATATATATATATATATATATATAATCTATAATATTGGTACAGTATTATTTATCACTCAATAATCTTAATACAGTTTTTCTAAAATTAGTTAAGCTGGAATTGAAGACGTCTAAGTTTTCACTCATGGAATTATACAACTTGCTCAAACGTGATATAGCGGCGAACTGTTTAAGATTGGTTCTAGCAAAAGGCTGGCTCAGGATTCCGGGTACAGCAGCACGTCGAGGTATATGCCTAGGAACTCGTAGATGTACAGATTGTAACAAGGTTGGGCAGTCGTATCCGTTACGGAGTATTTTATAGAGAAATGTCATGGAGTTGTCGTCGAATTATCAGGCTGTCCATCTTATTATTTCTATTTGATCAAAAAGGCAATTTGGAACATCATTTACAAAACAAAAATGAATCTAGTTGCCCATTCCAAAATGTTGTTTCATATGGAGAAAAATGGGCAAGAAACTCCATACTTACTCTTTTAAAATAATAGTGTTACAATAACATTTTTACATGTAAATTAGAATGAAATATGTAAAAAACCATTTCCATCACAAATTAGATGCATATATAAAAAAATAACTACATATTTATACAAAATTCGGAAATGGAAACTATATCATGTTCCCAAGCATAGTGTTCACAAGTTTACAATTAATAAACCACTTTCCCCAAACAATGAAAATAATATGTGAGCCAGCAAACTTCTCTTCTTCAATTTGCAAGTTAGGTTTTGTTACATGTATTTAACAAAACCTAACTTGTTTATTTAGGTATTTACAATTGACTATTGAAGTCTGGACAAAAGATTATTCAGTGCTGCCCTGCCTTGGAGTAGCTCACTTTGACTACTAGCAGCACCAACACTATCAGATGCATTATCTTGCTGAGCATCATCTTCTACTTCCATAGTAGATGGAGGAGGTAAATTAGCCTCTAAAGCCATGTTGTGTAACACACAACAAGCAAGTACCATTTTCCCAGCAACCATAGGATGGTAATGCAAGGTCCTGTGTCTTAGTAAACACCTCCAACGTGACTTCAGCAATCCATAACAGCGCTCTATACAGTTCCTTGCTTGTACATGTCGCTGAGTATATGTATCTTCAACAGAGCCAGGAACTGCATTTAGTATAGGAGTCATCAGCCACGGCCGCTGTGGATATCCAGAATCACCTAAAAAAATACATTAATAAATATTAGCACTATGTACTTAATAATTATTTGCCACACAACAACAAATTATTCTTTTTCATATTTTTTTTGTGAATAAAATGTTTTCATTAACACAAACAAAAATATCTGCCCTATAATTTAAAAGTTTATTGACATATATTTGTTTTTAATTAAATTTGTGAAAATTGTAGTCATCAAGACTGTAAGAAGGGTACACAGTTACAGTACTTAAATATAAATAACAAAGTTATTCTTTAAAAATATACTGTATTATTTATTAACCTACCTAACAACCACACTTGTTCTCCATTTTGGTGCAACTCTCGCATAAATGTTTCCATTCTGCTAGATGCCCATATGAATGAATCATGGGTGGCTCCTCCGAACTTAGAATTTATGTTTAAAATTTTTAAATTACTGTCGCATACCTGTAAACAAAGGAAAAATATAAAAAACATATAGATATATTTCTGTAAGTACTATTTAAGGCATTAATATTATTACAAGCCACAAACAAATGTAAACTTACCATTTGTACATTCAATGAATGATAACCTTTCCGATTAAAAAATAAATGTTCATCTTCTGATGGCTTGAAAATTGCCACATGGGTACAGTCTATGCATCCAACTATACCCGGGAGTCTAAACCGCCTCTTAAACCTAGTTATGGAAAAAATAATATTATATATCATAGTTAATAAAAGGACAGGTTTTTTACATACAAATTTAGAACCTAATGTGCATACACTCCATGTGGCATTTTCTAATATGTGTTAGCCTTAAAGTAGATATGTTTAGGGTGAAATATCAGCAATATGCTACTAATAAGTGGTAGTTAAGTACATAAATATAGTTTACATATCATAACTTACTCAAGTCTTATTTGGGCTCGTTGTTGTGGCGTCCTCGGAAACACAATCCATTTATTTATAATGGCTGGGTGGCTAAATGCATCAACAACTTGACGTATGCACCTACTAGCCGTTCTTTGCACCATATGCTGCGATAGTCCAACAATGCGTTGATATGAACCCGTAGCTAAAAAGCTAAGAGTACACAAAACCTGAAACATGGTTTCATTGACATATGACAAAGGCACTTAATGTTATGTAGGTAAGGTTAGAAGTACAAAACATACCTTTGAGTTGTAAACTAATTTCCCGAGTGCCTTTTAATGAGGTTAAACGCCGAAGATCATCACAAAGACTCCAAAAACTTTGTTTATCTAATCTAAAGCGATTAACAAATTCCAAATCCGGTATGTCCACAATTTGCTCCAGTTTACGACGATTTATTCTTGTTTGACGTCTTTGCAATGATGCTTCTTTATTTGCTTCCCAAAATAATCTCAAAGAATGCATTTTCACAAAAGAATTTAACTAAAACACACTCAAAGAGTTCACTGTTTACTCCTTCTTGTGGTTAGCGTCAGGGTCCGATCTCCCGCTAATATAGCGTGTCGCGGAAACGTCAAAATATCACTAGCGTCTGTCAAAAGTGCCACTTGTCTACCATTTATATGAACATTTTTAGCGTTTACGTTTCACGCTCACTTCAACTTTCCTTTCCGCATAAGGAATAATGACTTTGTCTACCAATTTAGCGGCAGTCACGTGACGTCTGGTTAGCAAATGTCAATTCCATACAATTAGATTTTTCTGTTGGCGTTAACGCTTACAGAAAAGGGATTTTGTCTAGGCCCCCTGGGGGCCTAGACAAAATCCAAGCGTTTTCCGCACGAGCGTTTTCCGTTCACGCTAAGGACTTGACGTTAGCGTGCCGACAATGGTAGACAAGTTACAAATGGAACGCCAAACGCTCATTCCGCAGCGTTACCCGAAACACTCTATAATTAGCCTATGGAATAGTGTATAGTAAATGTCACAGTGACATTATTGCGTTTAAGTGTCGCTGTCAATCGCAGCATACGCGCGATAACAAAATTATTCAAAAGTGTTGTGTGTGTTGAACTGTTGGAAGTGACTGAAGAGTGTTTTATTACAAAGAAAGTAAGTAAACAGCTTTAAATAATATTTCAAATAAAAGTAACAACTATGATCTCATTAGTATCTTTGATAAAATTGAATATAAAAATTTAATGTTAATAGAAAAATAGTTTTATTGCGATGAGTATTCAATACATTATTTTTTAAATTTTAGATGGAATCTAGACTTCGTGCGAGTCCCGAGCAATTTAGTTTGCTTATAGAATTTATGGAAAGGCAGGTTTTTTCCGATATTTTTTCATTTATTCCAAATTTCTATTCCCATTTTAACTAGTATTGGACCTACTTGAGATTATGGAATGCGTAATGTAAACAACCCCACAACGGTGCACTTATATGATTGTGGCTCTTACATTTGTTATTCTAATAAAGATAAACTTCATTCCAAACCTTAACACTTGTTGATTAGGTGTGGTATTAGAATGCTAGTAGCAAACTTTATGTTTACTGGCTCTTATTCTCACTGGACCCTTATCTTATGAATTCTATTTTTAGCCATGGTGATCTTTCAAGGCCTCAAACAGGACTTCAAGGTAAGGTACGGAGTGAACGGTTGTGGCAGGAGTTAGCAGAAATTTTAAATACAGTGGGTGGTGGTGTTAACAAAACAGCTGACAAATGGAAAAGGGTAATAAGCTTTAATCTGTTGAACCCTGCGCGGAACTTTATTTTATTAAATGAATTGCTATTGTATATGCAGACCATTTATTTCAATGTATTATTTTATATTTTGTGCTACAGGTATGGTCTGACTGGAAAACAAAAACAAAAAAGAAAGCCTCCCTTATCAATCGGGATATTCATGGCACTGGTGGTGGGCCCGGTAGGGGTAAACCGTTAAGTCGACTTGAGGAAAGGGTGTTACGAGTAATTGGGGTCAGCTCAATTACTGGTAACCAAGTAATACAAGAAGCAGGCTTTCAAGTAAGTGAACCCTTCATATATTGCTTATTTTAATAATTTCTAATTTCATAAAACTACATGCATAGTTTTGATCAATAACAGGTATTTTTTTGTACTTAGGAACAACCTCAAGTAAGTCAGGAAGCAGAAACGGTACCATCACCAGTGGATACCATAAACATACGATTAAGTCCAGAGGTTACACCCCCATCAGTGCCCGTGCCAGACTTTACTGCTCCACCTGAACATCCTGTAAGCCCTGTGCCAGGCCCTTCAAGCAGTAGAACTGTACAAAGAGGTAATAATTACAACATTAGTATTTTACTACTAAATGTATTAGGATTCCTACTAATAAATTATTAAATAATTATAAATACTAATTTAGCAACACAAACTAATAACTTACTTGCAATATCTTTTTTCAACTTCTACCACATTTCAGTATATTAGATTTACTTTTATTCTTTCAATATACTACAAAATACAAAGGAAATAAAAATAGCTTTGTCTGTGTTCACAGAAAGGTCGCCAGTGTCTGCCGGCCCTTCTACTCCGCGCCGACACCGATTCAGACAGCGAAGACTCCGCCAAACTCCGTTCGACCGAGCCACCAGCGAGTTTGTGGCAATAGAGGAGAGTCGGTTGCGTTTGGAAAGGGAGAGACAGACACAATATTTCGAGATAGAAAGGGAAAGATTGCGCATAGAAGCACACAGGGTTCAGGTGGAAGCAGAGCGGGTCCGGGTGGAAGAAGCCCGCATGCGCACAGAGGCAGAAATACGTGACTCTAACCATAGGCTAAGTTCTCAAATCACATTTCTAATGGCACTGTTGGAGACTCGTGATTTGAGAACAAATTAGTATGTATTTTTTTTTAATTTTTACTTTTTTATGTTTGTATTACTTATATTTATATTTTTTTTATTTGTTTTCGTTTAGACTTATTTATTACTAGATAGTGTAAGAATAATTTAAAAAATAATAAATATTGTAAAGAAAATAAAACACTTTTTAAATTTGATATGTTCCTTCAAAGTCAAAGTCAAATCATTTATTTCTATTAGATCAAAAAGGCAATTTGGAACATCATTTACAAAACAAAAATGAATCTAGTTGCCCATTCCAAAATGTTGTTTCATATGGAGAAAAATGGGCAAGTAACTCCATACTTACTCTTTTAAAATAATAGTGTTACAATAACATTTTTACATGTAAATTAGAATGAAATATGTTAAAAACCATTTCCATCACAAATTACATGCATATATAAAAAAATAACTACATATTTATACAAATTCGGAAATGGAAACTATATCATGTTCCCAAGCATAGTGTTCACAAGTTTACAATTAATAAACCACTTTCCCCAAACAATGAAAATAATATGTGAGCCAGCAAACTTCTCTTCTTCAATTTGCAAGTTAGGTTTTGTTACATGTATTTAACAAAACCTAACTTGTTTATTTAGGTATTTACAATTGACTATTGAAGTCTGGACAAAAGATTATTTAGTGCTGCCCTGCCTTGGAGTAGCTCACTTTGACTACTAGCAGCACCAACACTATCAGATGCATTATCTTGCTGAGCATCATCTTTTACTTCCATAGTAGATGGAGGAGGTAAATTAGCCTCTATAGCCATGTTGTGTAACACACAACAAGCAAGTACCATTTTCCCAGCAACCATAGGATGGTAATGCAAGGTCCTTTGTCTTAGTAAACACCTCCAACGTGACTTCAGCAATCCATAACAGCGCTCTATACAGTTCCTTGCTTGTACATGTCGCTGAGTATATGTATCTTCAACAGAGCCAGGAACTGCATTTAGTATAGGAGTCATCAGCCACGGCCGCTGTGGATATCCAGAACACCTAAAAAAATACATTAATAAATATTAGCACTATGTACTTAATAATTATTTGCCACACAACAACAAATTATTCTTTTTCATATTTTTTTTGTGAATAAAATGTTTTCATTAACACAAACAAAAATATCTGCCCTATAATTAATAATTTAAAAGTTAATTGACATATATTTGTTTTTCATTAAATTTGTAGTCATCAAGACTGTTAGAAGGGTACGCAGTTACAGTACTTAAATATAAATAACAAAGTTATTCTTTAAAAATATACTGTATTATTTATTAACCTACCTAACAACCACACTTGTTCTCCATTTTGGTGCAACTCTCGCATAAATGTTTCCATTCTGCTAGATGCCCATATGAATGAATCATGGGTGGCTCCTCCGAACTTAGAATTTATGTTTAAAATTTTTAAATTACTGTCGCATACCTGTAAACAAAGGAAAAATATAAAAAACATATAGATATATTTCTGTAAGTACTATTTAAGGCATTAATATTATTACAAGCCACAAACAAATGTAAACTTACCATTTGTACATTCAATGAATGATATCCTTTCCGATTAAAAAATAAGTGTTCATCTTCTGATGGCTTGACAATTGCCACATGGGTACAGTCTATGCATCCAAGTATACCCGGGAGTCTAAACCGCCTCTGAAACCTAGTTATGGAAAAAATTATATTATATATTATAGTTAGTAAAAGGACAGGTTTTTTACATACATATTTAGAACCTAATGTGCATACACTCCATGTGGCATTTTCTAATACCTGTTGGCCTTAAAGTAGATATGTTTAGGGTGAAATATCAGCAATATGCTACTAATAAGTGGTAGTTAAGTACATAAATATAGTTTACATATCATAACTTACTCAAGTCTTATTTGGGTTCGTTGTTGTGGCGTCCTCGGAAACACAATCCATTTATTTATAATGGCTGGGTGGCTCAATGCATCAACAACTTGACGTATGCACCTACTAGCCGTTCTTTGCACCATATGCTGCGATAGTCCAACAATGCGTTGATATGAACCCGTAGCTAAAAAGCTAAGAGTACACAAAACCTGAAACATGGTTTCATTGAGATATGACAAAGGCACTTAATGTTATGTAGGTAAGGTTAGAAGTACAAAACATACCTTGAGTTGTAAACTAATTTCCCGAGTGCCTTTTAATGAGGTTAAACGCCGAAGATCATCACAAAGACTCCAAAAACTTTGTTTATCTAATCTAAAGCGATTAACAAATTCCAAATCCGGTATGTCCACAATTTGCTCCAGTTTACAACGATTTATTCTTGTTTGACGTCTTTGCAATGATGCTTCATTATTTGCTTCCCAAAATAATCTCAAAGAATGCATTTTCACCAAAGAATTTAACTAAAACACACTCAAAAAGTTCACTGTTTACTCCTTCTTGTGGTTAGCGTCAGGGTCCGATCTCCCGCTAATTTAGCGTGTCGCGGAAACGTCAAAATATCACTAGCGTCTGTCAAAAGTGCCACTTGTCTACCATTTATATGAACATTTTTAGCGTTAACGTTTCACGCTCACTTCAACTTTCCTTTCCGCATAAGGAATAATGACTTTGTCTACCAATTTAGCGGCAGTCACGTGACGTCTGGTTAGCAAATGTCAATTCCATACAATTTGATTTTTCTGTTGGCGTTAACGCTTCCAGAAAAGGGATTTTGTCTAGGCCCCCTGTTGAGAAGCAGAACGGTATCCATAACTTTGAGGTTGGCTCGAATTAGATCCCGTTTCGTATTCTGTATAGTTGTATTTTCCCATCCTAGCCTCTAATAAGATATTATTAATGAAGTACTTCGCCTGCTGCACAGCATGTTCATTCTTTATATTTCTTAGCTCAGTAGCTACATACTCGGCATAAACTTGAAATTCATCTTTTGGTTGTTCCATCTTTGTTTTTGCACTCTTCATTATTTCATATATCTCACTCAGGTCATCCTTTTTTTTTTCTTTTATTTTGTGTAAGCGGTATCGGTTGCGTTGGTAATGGCGGCGACATTGGTGCCTCTGGTGTCTGCGTCAATACTTCCGATACCGGCGCTGGTATTTGTTCGTGTGCCGACTTTTCAAATGTCTGTGAAAATAAAAATTGTTTAATAAACCTTTAAGAAGAAACACATTAGATCAAACAAAAGACTGCAAATAACAAAAAACTGTAAACCCTAAATACTGATTTGTAACAGCACTAGCCTAGTAGGTACAATACGTCATAAAAAAACACACAAAAATTCACACCTGTTTTGAGTAGGTATAGGTACCCCGCCCCCGGAATTTGCCCTCAATTTTTGTTAAACTAAATTCATCAAATTACTAAACCATAAATAATGGCAAAATAGTACAAAAAATAAAAAATACAAAAAATATTATGAGTAGCTTACCTGAGCATTCATAGAGTCCATGCTACCTGAACTTGTCGCCCCTTTTAATAAAAAAAGCAGCGAATCATACGCAAACCAGTTACTAATGTAAACATCCCCTCTTCCACATCCAGTAGATTTTGTGATAGCTTTTTTTTTCTTTCCCTGAAAAGAAACTGAGACCTTAAGTTGTGTATTTTCACTTCAACATCTTTTCTAGGTATATTCAAAGTAGTCGCCATAAATTCCCATGTATCATTTTTTTTTATTTTGTTTTTATAATCACGATGTGAAGTGTCCCACAATAATTGCGAATTTTGATACAACTCGATAAGGGTCAATGTTTTCTCGTTTGTCCACACTACTGCCATTTTCAAAACACAAAGCGACACGCGTCCTCACTACTCAAAGGCTGTCGGACGACTGTCGAGGGACACGAAGATCGCGCGTGTCGACGCTCGCAGAGCGTCGACTAGCGACAAGTCCTGCAACTCGTAAATGTCGCAAGCGACGTCGGGCGACATGTCGCGGGACACGTAGATTTCGTGTCGGGCGACAAGGTCGCGAGACAAATGTCCCCTAGTGAAAACGTGGCTTGAATAGCGAAAATCTCGAAAAAAAATTTGATTCTTCATCATCAGTCTTGCGCGGTGCGTCGTAGTGCACGAACGTTAGCAATGGCTGATGTGAACGGGTCAATGACCTCTAAAATGTTAAAGTGCGCGAACTGTAATTTAGTGATAAATGAGGTTCTGGCCTTCATTCAGAACAAGTGTGACGTGATGGATGAAGATTCCATGATCAGACTGTGTACCACAGCGTTTAAAACTGAAGAAATAAGTGCAGCAAAAATCTTTTGTTTACCTCAGTCAAGTCGCCGGGAAGAAGGATCAAACGAAAAAGAGAGGGAAAATAGGAGACATAATCACACTGATAAAACAGAAAGATCCTGAAGAAATGCCGATTTTTGTCGCCCGTGACCTACATAAACTACCCCTGGTCACCTTTGATCATTTGGACGCGACGCGGATATTGAAGGACCTAATTTTGCTCAAAAACGAGATTGAGACTATTAAGGAAACATATACGCATGTGGATCGATTTTCGAGATTGCAAAACTAAGTCATTAACCTACAGCAAACATCAATAGTTAACTATTTCGAACGGGACAACGTTGTCAACAAGAAACGAGGTACGAATCGCATGTTAGACAGCTCAGAATACAATTGCGAAAGTGGTCCGTCAGGAATTATTCAAATTACACATGAGACGGTGAGCGATAACAATAATTCCACCGGTGCTGATAAGGAGGTGTATCAACAAACTCAAGCACGACAGTCACCGTCCCGCTCGGGCCCGCCGCCGCCGCGGCCGTGTTACGAAGATCTATCTGTCGCACACAGCCCAGAAGATTCGCGCGCAGCGGTGCTCGCCGAGAAACAAACTCATGACGCATCGACTAGCGCGGTGACTAATACATCGGTATGTGTAGGCGCAGTGAACAATCAGCTGATTAGAGCGCCGCAGCCGCAGTGCGCTTTGTTTACGCAGAGTGCAGATGACAATTGGCAAGTAGTACAAAGAAAAAGGTATCGGAACCGATTTATAGGTAAAAAAGGAACATGCTCTGAAATCATTGACAGTTTTAAAGCTGCAAATATTAGTGTCCCTTTATTTATTAATAATGTGCATAAGGAAACTTGTGAGAAGCATATAGTGGCCTATATAAAAAGCAAAACAAACGTTGAAATTACGTTACACAAGATCGAACCCAAGGAACAGAAACAATAAACTCATATAAAATGTATGTTCCTAAGGATAAATTGAGTTGGTTTTTGGACTGCAACTTATGGCCCGAAGGTGTAACCTTCCGGCGTTTCGTGGATTTAAACAGCCGAGATTTAGACAGACGTAAAACAAAAACATCTGAGGCTAGTGCAAAAATCAATATAAATGGGTAGTATAACTAACAACGAAGGTTTAAAATAATTACTTTCAATTGTAAATCTTTTAAAAGATCCTCAGAGTGTGTAAAACGGCTTTGCTTATCTGCTGATATTATTGCGATACAAGAAACGTGGCTCTTGCCACACGAGATACCTGAACTCGGTAAAGTAAGCAGTGACTTTGGATTCGATCCGAGCGATCCGAAAGACATTGCTGACATGTTTAGATGTCACTTTCAAGTGGACTCTCCGCTAAAAGGTGACCAGACCAGGGATGCTGAGATCGTCATGTCAGAGGTGCCTGAGCGTGTCACAGCAAAACAAGTGGCTCTAATAATAAAAGGGCATGACTCGAGGAAAGTCGCCCGGACACGACGGTCTCAGTATCGAGCATTTTCAGCATGCGGGGCCTCACCTCCCGAGGCTTTTGGGGCTGTTATTTACGCTCTGTATAAGGCATTCCTACCTGCCGGCTGGGCTGATGAAGACGGTGGTAGTGCCGATAATTAAAAACAAGACGGGAGATAATTCCGACAAGTGCAACTACCGCCCGATATCGTTAGCTACAACCACAGTTAAGGTGCTTGATGGTCTGCTTGAGAAACAGCTGAAAGAACACCTCAATTTGCATGACGCACAGTTTGGCTTCAGGCCAGGACTTTCGACAGAATGTGCAGTTATGTCTCTCAAGCAGACCGTCAGGTATTACACAGACAGGAGAACGCCGGTGTATGCAGCCTTTCTTGACCTCTCCAAGGCATTTGACCTGGTTAGATATGATATTCTCTGGAATAAGCTGAAGAATGAAGGTGTGCCGGCTCAGTTAATTAATATATTTAAATATTGGTATGGCCACCAAACTAAACAGGTCAAATGGCTTGGTGAACTTTCTGACGAGTACGGGTTGAGGTGTGGGGTGAGGCAGGGGGGGTTAACCTCGCCTTCATTCTTCAACTTGTACGTGAACGGGCTGATTGTTGAGCTGAGCGACACCGGTGTAGGATGATCAATTGATGGTCACTGTATCAACAGTATTAGTTACGCAGACGATATGGTGTTGCTCTGCCCATCAAAAGCCGCTCTCAGGAAGCTGATAAGCGTGTGTGAAGAGTATGCGAGGGTTCACGGCCTCCTGTACAATTGCAAAAAAAGTGAGCTCCTGGTATTTCAAGCCAAGGGTCGTAAACTGGGGGTTGTGACACCTGTGCTGCTTAACGCAGTCGCTCTTCGAAGCGTGAGCGAGTTTAAATACCTCGGCCATGTGGTTACCGAGGATTTAAAAGATGACTCTGACATCGAAAGGGAGAGGAGAGCGATGGCGGTCCGCTGTAACATGTTGGCACGCAGATTCGCGAGGTGTACCTTGGGGGTAAAGATAGCTCTTTTTAAAGCGTTCTGCCAAACTCTCTACACCTGCAGTCTGTGGGTCAATTACACGCAGCGGGCCATCAACGCTCTCCGAGTGCAATACGACAACGCGTTCAGGGTGCTGGTGGGGCTCCCACGCTTCTGTAGTGCATCTGCGATGTTTGCGCACGCCACACAGACGGCTTTCACACGGTGCTGCGGCGCCGGATCGCTTCGCTGATGTTTCGTACGCGTGGGAGCCCCAACACCATTCTGAACGTCCTCAGTCAGAAGATAGACAGTCCCATTCTGGGGCACTGGGTTCAAGTACAAGTGCGTGTACCTGGAGCCCCAGAATGTGGCAGATATTTAAATTAAATTAATTACTTTTTATGACTAAAATAGTTTTTAAGATGTAATTTACTAACAATATTATGGGCCAAGTGTCTGAAATAAAAAGATTTTATTTTATTTTATTTATTTATTTTATTATGGTCGGGGTCATTGAACTTTTGTTAGCGATCAGCTGATATTTTTTTTACGATTTCAGAGTTGGTGCCATATTAAAAGTTGTTTGTTTTTATGGGTAGAATCATATCCTAAAAGGTTTTGCACCTTCAAAAATACACCCAGTATATGCGTTATACACATGCCGTACTAATAAACGTTGAATAGTGTCAAGGTTCATTCGTAAAGATATATAAAATCTTTGGTCAGGATAACTATGTATGACATAAGCAACATTATTTTTTTTTCTGGCAATTTTACAGGAGGTACTTTCAGAGTACCTTTTTTTTTTTTTTGACAAGGCAGGGGGAATGCTAATGCATGCCACCCGCAAAAAGTGTCTGCGGGTGGGTATGTCGGACTCGCACCGACTAAACCTAACCTGCCGTGGACATCTTCTGGCGCTGGTGATACGGGGAGCCCCGGGAACGCGGGTATGCTGCTCCGGTGCCCCCCTTTTGCGCCGTGTCCCAGATGGTCGGGACACGCACCCGGGGAGAGCCGTGGGTTGCCCTCCCCATTTGCCAATTCCTGCCACTACGGCACAGCGACTGCGCCACAAACAGTTCGCTGTCTTCCCGGGGCTGCTTGCACGTGGCGGCAGTAGAGGACACTTCTCATACTGCCACCGCAACCCCGAGGGGAGTAGAGCTAACGGCTGCCGCCGCCGCCCCGACGCCTCCTCCGTCTACGAGCGGGGTCGGCTCGTTCCCGATCCCGCTCGGCGGCCTCCTTCTGGAGCATGACTGCTTCGCAGAAGGAGACCACGGCGTCCCATTCGGTGGAGTCGCCAGCCAGCATCGCATACACGACTGCTGGCGGCGAAAGATCCCGTCCGATCTCAGCGACCAGGACTCGTCTCTCGGTCTCCCAGGCCGGACACTCCTCCAGCGTATGCTGGGCAGAGTCCAGGTCGCTCCCGCAATGGTGACAATGTGTCGTCACTTCTCGGCCGATCCGGCACAGATACTCACCGAAACACCCGTGTCCGGTGAGTATCTGAGTCAGTCTGTAGGTGATGCAACCGCCCTTCCTTCCCACCCAGGCCTCGAGGTGAGGCAGGATAGCACCGACGGCACGTTGGCGCGCGTTCAGGCGCAACTCAAGCCGTGCGCGCCACTGTGTTAGTACGCGCCGGTGTGCATCCCGCCTATAGGCATCGAGCGTCTGCTCTGGCGCCTCACCGCTCTCCCGGCGGACGCGGATCTCGGTGTAAACCGTCGCGTCGACTGCCGCCAGGAGATCAAACGGCGGGAGGCGCGCCAGGAGTACGTTCAGAGTACCTACTAAATTATTTAATCTAATTCATATCCAATAATATTTACTTAAAAAAACCCTACACATCTTATTACACAATATTCTAAATAAAATTGTAGTTATAAATGACTTTTGATTATGAAAAAATTATTCATTTATATTAATTTTAATGCGAATGTTAATTCAAAGTTCTAAGTTCCGAACGTTCAGTCATTCGTTTGACGTATACAATAAGAAATAAAGTAGGGATAACGGTGGTTTGGTTATTTATTTTACGATTTACATTGAAAATAACCTATTTAAAATGGAAGAAAATAATAATTCAATTTACACGTTCTAACATCAAGTATCTAATACGTAATGGCGGCCGTCGCACGATAGTCGCGTGCGCGGTGACGTATTGATAGCTCTGTAGCGGGGGGCCGAATGCTGACGCGAGCGAGCGCCGGCGGCGGGAAGCGTGCGAGGTAGGTACATATCTTTGCAGCGGCGCGCGGCGCGATTAGCGCGCGAAATAACTTTGGCGCGACGGCGCGAACGCAACACAGTTCTACAAATGTATAACTTTCCTTACAAAAACAGAACTGTTATAAACAGTTTATACAGGGGATCTGTCAAAAATATTTTTATTAGTAACGTTTAGATTATAACATCTATATAAACTCTGTATAACTTTTTATTAGTAAGGCTGTAAGTATTAATTAAAAACGATTTAAATAAAATAAACACTAAGTACTTACCAAATTCGTTTAATTGTTTTGCAATATCCGCCCACACTTTGTCTTGTTTGTTTCTATTACTGTAATCGGGACGTGTATGGTCGTACAGCCAAGGATTTTCCCGAACCAGGTCAATAAAAATTAAATTTGTTTCAATATCAACCCGCATTATCACCTGATCACGTCTAAACGCGCTCACACCCGAAATTGAATGACAAAATGGCGGCAGAGTCGCGGCGGAGACGCGACGCTGCGACGCCCCCGCGCCCGCGCCTCGACTCTGCCCCTACGCCGCCCCATTCGCACCGCAACTGTGCCGCGACTTCGGCAGTGTGCGTTGTCCAATAGTATTCTCAACAAAAGCTAGAAGAAGCGCGTCTCTTGACCGCCCGTGCCCCGACGCCGACTTGACTCTTAGGTCTGTGTGCTATAGGCTTAAAAGCCATCTTGCGTGCCTTTAGCCATGTTTCTGTAAAGCAAAGGATATCTATTTCATACTTTTCATTAAAAAGTTCTATGTCTAGAATTTTGCCAGAGAAGCGGTTTATATTTTGATGGGATAGAATTAGAAACTTATCACACTTCTCTATTGTCATGTTTACATGTTTAAACTACTAACTAAATTGATTTTAGTAACATTACTAAAAGATGGTATAAAAAGTGACTTCGTCATACTACTTATGATTGAGTTAATATGTGCCGCTACTAAAGTAGCAAGTATGTTCAAAAATTTTCTTGAGACAGTAACTGTACTCATGGTCACCCTACAAGAATCTATAAAACGACGCACATACGGGTATTTGATACAAAAAACTGGCCAAAACCTTTTTTTGGTAATTTTGGGTCAATTGTGCCTCCTAATTATTTTTCATATTAATTTTAGTATAACCCAATCATTTCTATACCCTTTTCTCCAAAGGGACTTACGTGTGAAATAAAATCGAAATAAAATAAAACGTTATTTTCTATTTCAAGCATTATGGTGATTTATTTGTACAATAACTAATAAAAAAAGCATTTAAAAATACACAATGATTTAAAAATAACGCTTACTTTTTACATAACCTTACAAAATACATAAATGAAAAGCTATGTACAAACTGTAATTTACATCGAAATAAAAGTTAAATATACATTTTCTTGTAATATTTACAGAGAAACTTATACAGCTAATATTCGTCAGACTCGCTATCGCTATCTGCTTGATCAGTACTAGTGCCCGGGTCAGCATTATCAGTGTCAGTGTCCGCGGGACACTCGTATTCAACTTTAAGAAATTGTAGAAATTCTTGCGATAGTGGTTTCCTGTTCCTTTTGAATTGCATTCTGCTGCTGCTACTAAGAAAGACATCAGAGGTCAGAAGAAGGCGGTTCATGACATCTTGGAGGCAATTCTTTCGCGAAAACTTTCTTGCAAAGTTTTGCCTGTATAGGCGGAAATGTTTATTCCGCGACTCAGCTGCCTCCTCTGATAATTGTCCAATCGGCAAAAGAGCATGTTTGATTACCAAAGCCCCATGACACAAAACTTTATGCAAAGTTGGCGTCATGGGGTGCCAGTTGAATAACTGCACATATAGTTCGGCTGTTGACTTCAGAAACACCGAAAATTTTTCCGTGTCAATAGAGAACCCACTCGAAATAACTTCTAGAATCAACTTGAGGTTCTTAAGGAAGTTTATATCAATCCCTGTTATTGAGGCAGTTGTTACAGGATCGGCAAAGAATCTCCTAGAAGTATTTCCATCGTTAGTATTTCCAAAGCCAGCTTTCGGCACGTCTACAAGCAAGCCCATTTGCTCTCGAAAGGCCTCTTGAATCTCTTTCTTTTTATCTGCCGAAAGCTGCTTTTCCTCCTTGTTAAGCCTCCATTTTTTGATAGGTAGTTTGTAGGCTATATGGAGACATGTTTCGAGAAATCTAATCCGAGCGTGCAATATTGATAGTCCAAATTTGAGCGAGTTCGAATCTATCAAACTTTCGTCGTCGGTTTTAAGATTGTTGAAATCTTTGCTGGTCTGCTTGCATATGTAGCACTTCATTGTTGACGTGGTATTAGTTGCGGCATTGCACACTTTACCATCTACCATTGTAAGCACAAATGTGTGCGACACCTTTATGACTTTATTGTCAGCCTCAACTTCAGTGGGGTTTATGTTTTGTGCCTGGTTTTCAATGTGTGCTATTTCGGATCGAGTCACTTCATTATTTTCATGCACAAACTGAATCCTTATAGGACGGCAAAATCGGCAAGATGAAGGAGCTGGATTCTGCCACCAAATCTTCAGTTGGCCATTCACATTACTTGTCAGTCGTAGGGGTACTAATGAGCTTATAAAAACATGGGCATCGGAGCCTGACTCATCTTGGAATTTTTGTTTAAATTCTTGTGCTTTCGAGCCATCACATCCCCATTTGCAAATGAGTTCCATATTCTGCCCTTCAATTTCTGTTGCTGTCATTAACACTTTCTGGAGGTACAGGCAAAGGCGTTGAGTGGTCAAGAAGATCTTGTAAAGTAATTTCTGCTATCGATTCGGAGACAATAGATTTAGGATAGCACTCCGTTTTCGCTCTCTGTAGGAGAGAATAACAGGGGTATATATCCTCCTGCCCATCTCTTATCACATTATATTGTTTGCGCGTTAGGTCGGCTTCCACGTATTTAATCAGTGCTTGTGTTATCGTTAACTTGCCGCTTTTTGAACTTTTGTCGGCTGAACTTATGATTTTGCGGAATCTAGTGGCTCGTCTCGGAGTCGCTGAAGCCTGTTTTATTATTTGAGACAAA
The DNA here is from genome assembly GCA_951640165.1 of Pseudoips prasinana. NCBI lineage: Eukaryota > Metazoa > Arthropoda > Insecta > Lepidoptera > Nolidae > Pseudoips > Pseudoips prasinana. The sequence continues at coordinate 18,658,129 of OX621254.1, forward strand.
TCATTGTTGCCTGCGGCTCGTTCACTCATCACAGCAGCATACGTCAACTCTTCATGCGATATTTCTGATCTCACTTTCTCTGTTTTGCGCCTTTTGCTTCTTTCACTACATTCTTGGAATTCCTTAAGAGGTCGGCCGGGTTTATTGTGTCGCCAAACAGGTAGAGAAATTTTTTCTTTAAGCCATTGTTCATTCGTTTTTCGGAAACGACATTCTTTGTAGCTTGCTGAGGTCCATTTTAGCTTGTAATGATGTTTAAATGATTTTAAGCAATGGCGGAGTACTTTAGTTTTGTCCTCGGGGCATTTGGTCATTTCAATTAGTTTATGCTCAAGAAAGTCCAGTTTTTTATCTAAATTTTTGTAGTCGCACTGTTTTATTACGTTAAACATATCCTCTCTTGTTATTGTCATCGATGACTCATCATAAGGACCTGCCAACAAGAAAAAATCTATGTTAAAATCAAAGAAACACAAAGTGTTGTTTTTTTTTCGAAAAAAACCTATTTTTGTTCAGAGGCTATAATTCATAGGGGCGGAAAGAGGCGGAAGGTTTTTCTCTTGATATGAAATCTAGAAGGTTCAAAGAACACGATTATGTATAAACTTTAGCTTAACTATGTTTATCTGATACTTAATTTGACGAAGGAAACCTATTTTACGTGTTTTTTTTTGCATAAAAATACTCATGACTTTATGGTACAATTAAAGAATGAAAAAGTGATCCTAACAGTAGCACAATAGATTCAAAATAAAGTTCATACCTGTGCCTGAAGATTCCATGATGGTTTTTGGGGTTTGCACTAAACACAACAGTATGATTAGTCTTAAACAGCAATTGAAATTTGCGAGCGCCGAGAAAACAAACGTGTCACTAGCACAACAGATGAGTTCCGACTGACGTTGAGGGCGCATGGAGCGCTCTAGCCCCTTCTGGGTACCGGTTTCTTAATGAATAGAGTGTCCCATTGTTAAAACATAACAAAGGATAGCTGCGCGGTTACTATTGTAAAAATGACTTTTGGCCAGTTTTTTGTATCAAATACCCGTATGTGCGACGTGTGTCCAAGAATATAAATTTATTACTATAAGAGCGTTTTCACATTATCCGATCCGATATCGGTGTTGGACGACGATAGCCGACATCCGATAGCCGACATCTTGTGCTATTTTCACATATTTCCGACAAAATCGTTCCGATACGGCCATTTGCTCCCAGGTCATCATGGCAGACTATAATAGAAAACTTTATTTGCTGTATCTATTATATTTGAGACGCAAAAAAAGATCTGTCCACAGACAGTATTGGATACACCCCATTGTGGAAGCTAGATATTCAGAGGGAGCATTTTATACTCTTTTTAGCAAGCTACAAAACGCACCTAGTAAGTTTTTTAACTACTTTCGTATGAGTGAATCCACATTCAATTATTTGTTAATTCATCTCACAAACAGTATAAAGAAACAAGACACACATTTTCGAATGGCTGTGGGGCCTAAAGAAATGCTGGCTGTGACATTAAGGTAAGTTTACTATATTTATGTTTGTTTTTTAATCATCGTATAATTAATTAAAGAAAGTTCGTTATAAAAAGTATTTTAATCAGAAACAGGTATTGTTATATAAAGATCAAAATGAAGATGAAATAGCATATGACAAGGTGAACTTACAATTCGGAATATATATCGAAAAATTTTTGAAAGTTATTATTATAGGATTCCTTAACCGATTCACAGGACTTGCTTGTAGTCGATGTTTGTTGAATTACAACTAGTTGTGGAGTGGGTACATCCATGTAGGAGTTGATTGGAGTCGATGTTTGTTGATTTACTACTGATTGTGGACTTGGTACATCAATATAGGCGTTGCTTGGAGTCGATGTTTGTTGAATTCCAACTAGTTGTGGAGTGGGTACATCCATGTAGGAGTTGCTTGGAGTCGATGTTTGTTGATTTACTACTGATTGTGGACTTGGTACATCAATATAGGCGTTGCTTGTAGGTGAAGGAGATGGCAGAAATATAGGTGAGGGAGCATTTATTGAATTGCTATGACTCGAATGGCCATGGTTTGGATATGATCTACTGTGTCCAGGTGAAGGGTTTGCGAGAGTATATGGTGATCGTACACGTTGATGAAGGACCCGATTTTGTTTAATTTTTTGTATACTAGATAGAAGGTCCATTTGTAGCTGTATTTTCTCTGGTTCTGACATATCTTTGACATATGGTATAAAAGACGTAAAGAAACTGTCCTCTGTTAACACTCTTTCAGAGTTGGTAGTTTTATTTTCTTTTATTTCTTTTAATATTGCGGCCTCAATGCTGTCTATTTTCCTTTTAGTCTTTGACGGCTCCTTCTTTGATTCATGTATAGCAACATTGTCAGAATGTTCATTATCATTAGCAGCGATCACTTCATGCTCCTGTTCTGTTTCTTCCTCAACGTTGGCATCAGTTTCAGCTTTTTTCGTAAATTTCAGTAAAAAATTTAGGTTTTCATGATACACATATGGTTTTTTTGCAGCTTGCCCTGACTTTACATTAAGAGATCTAATGAACGCGTCTCTTATATTATTCCATTTGTTTATAATGAGTTGTGCTGAAACAATAATTAGCTTATTAATACAAATGTACTTAGGTATCATTACATAGTTTAAATAGGCTAAATTAAAGTTTATGTAACCACAATTTTTAAAAGAGCATTAACAAAAGATTACAATTTCTTTTTTTCTTTTCAGGTACCTGGCCAGTGGTTGCTCTCTAACCGATCTACACTACAATTACAGGCTAGGCATCAGTACATTGAGTGAAATTATAAATTTTGTTTGCCAAAAAATATGGGAAAACTTCCGTAGCAAACATTTAGAAAATATGTCTGAACAAAAGTGGAAAACAGTAGCAGAGGGTTTTAATAAAAGAGCATCTTTTCCCAATTGCCTCGGTGCTATAGATGGAAAGCACATACGCATTCAAAATTTTCCACATGGCGGTTCAATGTATATGAATTACAAGAAATTCTTTTCAATTGTCCTTTTGGCAGTTGTAGATTCAGATTATTCGTTCTTTTTTGTTGATATAGGCGCATATGGCAAAGATTGTGATTCCTCTATACTACAAAACACCCATTTTTGGAAATTGTTGATGCAACGAAATTTACACATTCCACAGCCAAAACCCATTACTGATGGAGGACTTACAGTTCCCTACGTATTTGTTGCTGATGATGCATTCCCAATGAATGAACATATGTTACGAAGCTATTCTGGACATAATTTAAGTCCAAAACAACGCGTATTTAACTACAGACTTTGCAGAGCACGTCGGTATGTTGAGTGCGCATTTGGAATTATGAGTAATAAATGGAGAATATTCCATCGACCCATCGATGTGTCCCCAAAGTTTGCCAAAAACATAGTGAAAGCTTGTGTTATTTTGCACAACATCGTGAGGAAGCGTGATGGATATCGAATAGACGATATAATTTTAAGTGAGAGATCATCGCTAGAAACTTTGTCCAGTCCCCAGACAAAATCCACTAATAAAACAGGACGTGGAGTCCGTGCAACCTTTGCTGATTATTTCGTTTCAGATGTAGGTAAATTACCATGGCAATTGTCCAAGATCTAGGTCATAAAAATAAATATTTACTTAACTTGTACACAAATAAACAGATTTAGAATTTGAATTTGAATAATTAAAAGTGTAAATTACATACCAGTCTTTTTTTTCTCGTCCTGATTTAAAACTTCATATCCCTCTTCAAGGTATTCGAATACTTCCCGCCAATTATTGTCTCGGAGTATTTTATTTTTATATTCCGGGTGAGTTTTATCCCACAAGCATGGTTTTGATTCTACTACTTCAATTAATGTAATTATATCGTATTTAAATGATGACGACGCCATGATGACAACCAAACTAGTAGACAAGAACAAAAAGCAAATGGCCGCCGCGCATCAGGCGGCTCTACGCACACAGAGACAATTTAGATACACGTACAGCACACATACAAACATTATCGTCCGACGGCTCACGGGCGTCCGATGGTGCCGCCAGCGTATCGGTGTCGGCTCCGATATCCGATATCGGGCCGGACAATATGAAAGACAGGTACATATTTCATACATTTTGCTTGCCCCGATATCGAATCGGCGTCCGATACCGATATCGGATCGGATAATGTGAAAACGCTCTAATGGCTAACCAAAAACTGTATGTGCATATTTAGCTTGTGGATATAATTATTTGTACTATCAGGCACATTGGACACAGGGGAAGGCACAGAATATTATCTTATTACAGTCTAATTCTAACATCTTAGCGAAACTATCTGTAATATCTTTTTTCTTTAAGTTCTTACAATTTCCTACCATTAGAGTAATACATGATTTGGCACTGTGTTTATTCTGAATTAATTTATCTATTATATCTTGATAATGTAATCCTGGTATACAGTAGTTGATAAAGGAACAACTCAGCCTATTAATAAGCAAGGTACTGAGACCCTTACCCATATCATCAGAATACAGTATTGAGCTATTTCTAATATTGTCACTTGGTGGTGATACTGGTGACCCTAATTCCAGTTGTGTGTATGACTCCACCACTGCACTACTGGTGTTAATCGGTTCCAATGTCCTATTGTTTTCAGGATTGGATTCAGGATTACACTTTCCAGCTAGCAATTGCATTTCATTTTTGTATGATTGGAAACTGTGATATGAGATTGCTAGGGACTTCTCAAGAGTTTTTATCTCAGAAAGCAAATACTGAGTATCTTTTTCATAAATAAGTTTGCTATCCTCTAATTTAATTTCATAATTTTCCAATTTGTTTAATAATGCTCTACGCTCTTTACTTAGTTCAAGTATGTATTGTTTTAGCTTGTCACTACATAAGGAATGAACGCTTGGCTGGCAGTCTACACAGTCATCCCCAGTCAAATCAATGGTCACCGTTTTATTAATAGGGAGATCCACTGAACTACAACTGGCCAACTCGTCATACAAGCTCTGATTAATGGAAGCTACTGGACATGTTGTGCTTTTTACATAATTTGACAACTTATCATTACAATTAATTAATTCAATTTCAAGATCTCTAATTTTGCACAGTGCTTCTTCACATAACACTCTACACTTATCAAAAGACTCTGTCTCCGCATGCAGTCTGTCTCGCTCTTCGATAGTAGACTCTATTTGGTGGTTGAGTTTCACAAGTTCTCTTTTCAGTGATGCGTTATTATCAATGACCCTTTTTATCTCTACCTCATTCTCCTCACGCTCCTGTTCCAGTTTATGACACTGATCTTGGTTTGTCTGTAAGTCCTTGAGAGCTTATTTCAACTTATGTTCAGCTACTTGAGTTGCTGCCATGCTTCGGGTCTGCATGATGTGAGGTGAATGAGGATAGGCTGAAAACAAAGAGAGGGTGAACAGAAAACTAGACAGAAATAGGAAGGTTAAGATGTATTAGAAGTCAAAGGAGTGAGATATGAAAAATAAACTACAGAGTTCTATAGGTATAAATAATATAACTAAGTATATAAAAGACTGATTGTCAATTAACTTTATAATAGCTTTATAATAAAGCAACACTTAAACATTTAGTTACAAAATGACACTTTTAACTTTATCTATATGACACCTAATCAGAGTTCATTACTAGGGTCTAGTCAAGTTAACTTAGTATGTGTAGATAGGAATAAATTTATCGAATGCCAATCTTATATCTGTATAGTTATTGAGTAATTGAAGTGTGTGATGTCTGTAGCCAGCTAATTAAGTCCTCGAATTTGCTTCCACAAAGTACGTCAAGCAAATGGAGACAGAATATGGCAGTGTGAAATTGGACGTGACTCACACCAATGAGTCGAGTAAATGGTTGGTTAGGTTAGTATGAATGTGTAAAAATAAAGAATAAGTAATATAGTCCCCGGGATTTCACACAAAAGTTTAAACTTAATCGAATGAAGTTTGAGCAGCGCAGTGACAGCTGATGCGTCGACAGATATCAGTTGTTTCGGGTTTATTTCTTCAGAAAACTAATCACATTCAATTATTTAGCTTACAATTTAGATTGATAACAGTAATATTTTATATTTTACAACGTAAAAACATTTATTTATAAGTAATTATTAACTTTAATTCACTAGTACAATTTTTGACAACCGATCGGCTGTGTTGCCAATCCTCAACCTCAACACAAATGTAGGCACACTTACGTTCATGTCTCTTCACTTAATTTTATGTGAAGAATCCGTTTCTCTTTTTACTTGTCTAAATGCGCGTTTGATTAGCTTTTTTAGTTCTTCCACACTTCTAATATCATGTCCGGTTTGCCCGTACGCTAGGTCCTTTACACGATTCCACAAAAAAAGTATAGAGGGGTTAAATCCAGCGGGCGAGGAGGCCACTGTACTGGCTCTCCTCAGCTTATCCAAATTTCACCGCCATACCACATCGTTTAAAGATTCCCGTACGCTGATGGCGAAATGAGGTGGTGCTCCATCATGTTGAAAGTCCAGCCCTCTTATCTTTTCAATAGGAATACTTTCCGATATTCTTCTCATACGGGTTCGTAGTAAGTGCAGATATCTTCGTTCCGTCTGTCCAAGAACACTGGTCCTAGAATTCTGTTCCCCAGTATCCCAGCCCACACATTAACACTAAGCCGAGTCTGAAAGTGTTCAGGCCGCGCACAACACGAGGATTCCCCTCAGTCCAATAATGCGCATTGTCTATGTTGAACATACCAACCCGTGTAAATGTGGACTCGTCAGTCCACAGAATACTGCGTTGTTCTTCTCGAAATCAGTTACAAAACGCGAGGCGAGCTGCGTAGTCATTTGGATGCAATTTTTGGACTGTTGTGAAGTGGTAAGGATGGAACCCTTCCCGATTTAAAATTCGCCACACGTAGTTGTCGTTCACGTCGAAGACTCGAGCAGCATTCCTGGTGCTCCCAAGAGGATAATGTCGGAAGAAGTCCAACACTTCAGCAGGATATGGCGGCCCGACTGCGTCAACCGGAGGCGGGTCAAAGCGGCGGTGTTCTCTAAACCTGTGCACAGTATCCAGAATGGTATGAGGACTCACTCGCACACCAAACCTCTGGTGGTATAAGTTCACTGCATGCGCAATTATGGAGTACACTCGCGGTAGCACAATACCATTTCAAGACATTCTTGATTAGAGTACCGTCGTCTTGGAGGCATTTTAATAAAGGCGCGCGATATTCCCGTCGCTGACCGCTCGGGCGAGGGGCCACTGGCGAGCGCTTGGCGGTTGGCTAGTGCGTGCGACGAACGTAGTAGTGCGAGTGGGGATATGGGCGCGCCGGGCTGCGCTTTGACAACCGAGTGGCCGGCGCGCAGCAGCATTGTTTGATAAGAATGGCAAAGCTAATGAATTCAAATTTTTAAAGCCTTCAGTACACGGGTGAGTAACGGACTATTATAAAAATTGTCCATAACTAAACTGCTCTTAATTCAATACAGGTCTAACCAAGTTATGGACAATTTTGGACGTAGCTTCTTTGGGCTCGTCAGTTTTCTGCTCGGGGTCATTAACAGATTTGTCTTCCGTACCCGTATACACAATCATTTTCCTCAAATATCCACCTACCCGAGCAGCTTTGTTGCTCATAAGTTGGGCAAACGAAAGCCTTCCATTCCATAGCAATAGCGTTTCGTCTATTGCTCTGTTCTGCTCAGACAGGTATAAGGAGCAAAATTTACCATTAAGGTGATTAATAACTGGTAAAATTTTAGTTAGATTATTGGGTATATTTGTGAAGAGATGATTGTTTTCCACAAAGTGCAAGCATTTTTTTAATTAAAATAAAGCGGTGGAATGACATTAGCTGCGAAAAAATGCCCATTTCTAAATAGGGCAAACACGGCATCCAATATTACCTTTCGATGGCAATCGACGCTATGCTTTGCAACATTATAATGCCGAAATTTTTTTATTAAATTTTTTTTTGTATTAGAGGATGACAAACGAGCAAGTGGGTCACCTGATGGTAAGTGATCACCGCCCCCCATGTACACACCAGAAGAGTTGACCGCTTCCGCTGACCCGTGAATGTGTCAGGATCATTTAACCATTCAAAGGCCAGCATATCGCTAGTAGCCAGGCCTTTTAACGCATCAACATCCTGCTGAACAACAGCATTAAGCTCATTAACAAAGAGCGTGGCAAAGCTTCTAGAGATGCCGGATACTCCAAAACACTTTTCTTTTGTGGACCATCATCTCCCGTCACAATGTCATCCTCGACGTCACTTTCAGGATTGACTTGGTGCTCCGATATGATGGTGTCCCAGTCGACGGCAGTTGCATCATCGTCGTAAAAAGACAGTTCCAAAATAAAATTATACACTAATTGAGCTTAGCCCGTCTATATAGCCTATTATTAAAGAATAAAGAAAATAACTTACCAAAGATGTTTGACGTCGACGACACAGGAAGTGATGACAGCTCGCCTGAAGCGTTTGTTACTAAAATAAATTTTATGGATATTGAAACCAAATGAAAAAAATATAAAGTTATGATTAGTTTAATAAAAGTGGCAGTCTTGCCATGTGAAAAACCAACTAACTCTACATCAGCATAAATTATTACACCCTCAAACTGCGACGTATCATCGACGGCAATTACGCCCGTTGAGGACGTAAGCGTCAGTATTTTCTTCCTGTACAGCTATAAAGAAGGCTAAAGTTGGTTTACTCTAGCCTTCAAATTTATTCATTGTTTGAATAAAAAAAAAATATTACTTTTGGGGAGGTCTAAGCATTCTTCGTTGGTATCCAGAAGGCCCAGCCTCGACATCCGATTCAGTGAACCTGAAAGGCCGATTGGCTTCCGAAACAGATTCTGAAAATATAAAATTAAATCTAAACATTAAAGTAACGAGAGTATTATAATAAATAATACAGACGCCTTTTTTTATTCCCACGGTTGAGGAACATGTGGAGGTGAAGTATCAGATGTCCCAGGAATTAGTGGGCAGGCAATCATGGGTGATACTCAACTAGAAGATAACAAAAAAAAAATGAATTTAAAAAAAGATCTTAAAACCAAAATAACATTAAAAAAATATCTTACTTGGTTTTTTCGTACTTTTCCGAGGAGCATCTGGCATTAAGAAATGCGTAGAGACTCTTTCCGGTAGCGCAGTTGCTTCAAAAGTACTTTCTAGGGGCTCGGACAGGCGTGCTATATTTTTACCGTCTGGCTTAACATTTTATATTTCTTCTGCTATTGATCTGGAACACGAATAAAAACGTACTTTAAATTTACTGTATTGTTTTTTTTTATTTTTAGAAAAATGTAATAATTAGAATATACGTACGTTTTCGGCTGACTACTTGGTCCCACCACATTCTCGTCACTGGTGGTTGGTTGCGGTCTAAAAACAGTATCGTTTTTTAGAAATGGTGCACTCATCCAAAATCCAGTAAAATATGAGAACCATTTTCATGAAAATATGCAAATACAAGAATAAATACTTCATATATGGTGATGTGTATATACACACATCAACACAATCTAGGGATATTGAACATTTCATTGATTATCTAGAAAACTATAAACATTTTGTTATGACTGTAAATGGAAGAATTAAAGATAATTTCATGGCCGATATTTAAACATTAACAACACGATGCGATTTTGTTTTTCTAATTAATAAAAGTCTTAAATTAATTAAGCCATAGAAAATTACTGAGTGAACAAAAACATTTTATTCTTATAAAATTATTCAATCGAATTAAATGAATAAAAATCTTACCAAATCTGATAATCAGTAATCGGTATTTCCTCCTCTAACATTAATCACACAGCGGCAACGATTTTCCATACTTAAAATTAAGGTGTCAATGTCTTGCTGGGGTATGCAGTCCCAAGTTCTTTTTAAATGTTCGAAAAGTTGTTCTTCTGTTGTCAAGTTGGGCGGAAAATCCCTCAATGCTCTTCGCTGTAACATGTCCCAGGCGTGTTCAATTGGGTTTAAGTCTGGCGACTGTGGAGGCCAATCTAATACCTGAACATCGTGTTCTCGAAGGGCGGCCCTCACCAGCCGCGCTGTATGGGAAGGTGCATTGTCATGCATGAGCTGAAATTCTTGCCCCGTTAGGGCCCTGAGCGGGACAATGACACGTTCTACTACCTCCTCACGGTATCTATGGGCAGTCATGCTGCCCTGAATCCAAATGAGTTGGGTTCGTCCGCCGATTCGTATTCCTGCCCACACCATAATTGTCCCGCCTTGGTAAGAGTGGACCTCCTGTGGATGTCGGAGACGGCTGACCCTGCCTGGAGTTCTCCAAACGCGTGTTCGTCTCGAATCTGGATGAAATCCATAGCGGGACTCATCAGTGAACAGCACCAATGACCATTGTTGATCACTCCATGTCAAATGTTCTTGAGCCCATAAAAGTCGCCTACCGCGATTGCCACGTCGCCGCGCTGGGACTCGTAGCGGTCTGCGAGCATGAAGACCAACTTCATGCAGCCTCCTTCGCACGGTTTGGTCGCTCACCAGCAGCTGCTGACCCTCCTGGAGCCTTTGCACTAGTTGCATCGCTGTGATATTGGGTAGTCTTCTGGCGGTCATTTGGAGAAATCGATCCTGTCTCTGAGTGGTAACACGATATCTACCTGTGTGCCGTTCTGCCACATCTCCAGTAGCGCGATAACGTGACCACAGCCTGGATACCACATTTTGGCTTGTGCCCAGAGACTCAGCAACGACGCGTTGAATAGCACCGTTTTGTAACATGCCAACTGCCCGTAACATTTCATCTCGACTCAAATGATGGCGTGGCATGACGCTAAAAAGCTTACACAACCAATTGAGAAAAGAAAATAAAACAATTTATCAGGTTTTCTTCAATTAACACGCAAAAAAAATTTTAATGCAACTTCTTGAAATTAGATACAACTCAAGATTGCGCTGTGCTTTGCGTGTTTTCATTTGTTTCTCATTTTAATTTTTAAATTTTGAATAAAGAATAGACAAGGTTTAAATCTGTAAATAAACTTTTTAAGGAAACTAAATAGGTTTTAAACAATAAAGCCATGTTTGATTTCAAAATAACGTATCCCTAGACTTTGTTGATGTGTGTATATATATATACACACACATCACCTTTATATATCAAGAAGAAAGTAAAGTTAACAATGCGTGAGTAATGCCCCTGTTGTTGCAAGCGTCCATAGGCTACGGTGACAACTTACCGAAAGGCGGGCTGTATGCTTGTTTGTGTTTAAGGTAAAAAAAAAAAGGTAGAAGTCTTATTGTCAAAATTACGCTTTAAAACATTACCCTCCTTTTGGGGTTAAATAAATTGATAAATATAAAGGACATCAACCACTTTGTATGGCGTTTGGGCTTGAACATGAACTTAAAAATATTGCACTATTTTTGATTTTATTGAGTGGCTTACAGTACATAGAAAACATATATTTAGGAAGTTTTGTATCAAATTGTTTAATATGATAATAAAAAATAAAATACACTAGGCAAAATCGGAAAGTCCATATTCATCGGTCGTCATGTAAAACGGGTTCATTATCCGAAGAAATGCCAGGGTAAACGTTTAAAGCGGGTTCTGAGTCCAAGAGTGAGCCGGGATCATTAGGTAAAAAATCATCAGAATCCATTTTGAAAAGGGTAAGTTGTCAAAAATATCTAAAGTCGAAATAATATTCACAAACGAACAAGAGCACAAACACAGAGCGATTGACATTGACAATCGATCACCAATTGATTCTGGATCGGGGTTGCCAGTTCTCTGCACTAGGAATCAGTCGATTTGAATTCCTATGGAATCGATTTCAAATCGTATATTATATTAAGCTGAGCTGTTTTGCTTTGCGTTTTATTTTTGTATATTATGCTGAGCTGTTTTGCTTTGCGTAATTATTTTGGTTATGGCCCATCTAATTAGAATCTTCAAGAAAAGCACGCGTTAATAATACTCGCTACCATGACGGACAAAACTCAAATGAACGAAGACGAAATACCAATTACGACGATTATTACAATTGTTACGTTTATTACATTTTTTCCTCGATAAAAACTTTCTTCGTTTGTTTTACGTTGCGTAGGCAAGCTGATGATTTTTAACACTTCAAAAAAAAATGTTGTTCTACATAAAATATATTTTATTATTTGTGTGCTGTTAAGATGATGATGATGCTAATGATGAATATTCCACAACGGCTAGATAAAGCTCGGTCTTCCATCAAACATTTTGAATTGAAACATCGAATATCGATGTTATTTTTTTTGAGTTTTTATTTTGGCAACCCTTACTCAATGCATCCCGCATGTTGCACAGCAAAGCAACTGTCACCATACACAACCAATAGTCAATTAAAAATCTTTTTTATTCGTTTTTAATATCATTTAGTTTGACACTCCCAAAAGAAACCAATGTTTACTAAATATTATTACTAAATTATTTATGAATTTCTTTTTTCCCAATACAGCTGTTCACCAGTTAGCCCAAAATGGTTGAAGTCCTTTAAAAGACATTTACCAACTTCTTTGCAAATAAGAAAAAACATAACGTAACTAGTAAGAACATTGAAGTGACGTCACCGAGTTTACTTAGTGCTTTACGTATGACCCAAGAAAGCCAAGGCATACGTTGAAAATTTTACCAATTTATAAATATCACTTCACAAACCACACAAAATGCTTTTATTTAATAAAGTTTTATTAATTTTGCACACGAAAGCCACATCACTTACTTGTGTCAAAAAGCCACAAAATAAACGCTCAATAGCAGCAGACGGTGAGGTCACAAGAACTTGCGTCGAACTACTGACGAGAGCGTCACTTAACTTTTTTTTAAATGTTCTACAACGAGTATGTTTTTGATACGTATACATTTTTAAGCAATCACAGATATGTAAATGTTTAAAGAAACAGAAACATAAGTATCCTTGTGGATTAACGAGATAAATTATTAATAAGGAGCTAAACGAACCTCAGTTTGGCACCAAGCAAAATGGTAGTAAACTACCATTGCGCACTCAAGCGGTTTTAATTTTCTGTCTGAATTGAAAGTTCGTCATAATAAAGTAAAGGGTGTTTTTTTAGAGGTATAAAACTTTGAATTGCAATAATACCGATGGATTATTCGATTGACATGAATTTTATTTATCTGAAAGATAATCTTGTGGCATTACATTTTAAATATGATTTCTGGCATATGTTCGACTCGGCTGGCTCGGATGTATTCCAATCTGGACGTCCAATTATCGATGACTTTTTCCAACATTTGTGGCCGTATATCGGCAATAACACGGCGAATATTGTCTTCCAAATGGTCAAGCGTTTGTGGTTTATCCGCATAGATGACTTTATATAGCCCCACAGAAAGTAGTCTAGCGGTGTGAAATCACAAGATCTTGGAGGCCAATTCACTGGTCCAAAACGTGAAATTAGGCGGTCACCAAACGTGTCTTTCAATAAATCGCTTGTGGCACGAGCTGTGTGACATGTTGCGCCGTTTTGTTGGAACCACAGCTCCTGGACATCATGGTTGTTCAATTCAGGAATGAAAAAGTTAGTGATCATGGCTCTATACCGATCACCATGGACTGTAACGTTCTGGCCGTCATCGTTTTTGAAGAAGTACGGACCAATAATTCTACCAGCCCATAAAGCGCACCAAACAGTCAGTTTTTCTGGATGTAACGGTGTTTCGACATACACTTGCCGCATTTGGAGTGAAGCATATCCTTCACTCCAAATGCGGCAGTTTTGTTTGTTGACGCAGCCATTCAACCAGAAGTGCGCTTTATCGTTAAACAAAATTCGCTTATGAAAATAGGGAACAACGGCAATCTCGTTTTGGGCCCATTCGACGAATGTACACGTGGATGGACACAGATCCAATTCATGTGGTCGATGGCGGATAGACTCATTCGGGTCTTCCTCAATGCTACGCTCTACAGCAGCAATAGCTTCTTCTGTACGCACCGTACGGCGTCTCTGGGTATGCGAGTTATCAATAAGAGTAAACGTGGTGCGAAAACGTTCCATGGTTAATCGAATTAACTGCTCTGATGGCCGATTTTGTCGACGATAAAATGGACGTAGTGCGTGAAGCGTATGAGGTGTGGTTTGGAAAATAATTAAACACAAATCACTATACTCAATAAACTTACAAATTTATTTTAAACAAAAGTATGGTCATGGGTTATAAGCCCGTCATTTATTATGCCCTATGGAGGTAGGCGCGCCAAGTACTCTCCTGGCTGGCTTCGTCGCTAACGGAGATGTCGCGGAGTTCCAGGAGGATTACGCAGGCCGGAGGATGACCCACAGGGATTGGGCTGGTCTGAAGTGTAGCTTCGTCGCTAACGGTGACGGATGTTGAGATACAGTTGCAATTCGTACTTTGGACCCTCGTAGGCCGAACTTTGGACCCTGGAATTTACGTCCACTAAATAAAATATTCTTTTAAATAAAACCTCTCCTGTCTGTGACCGCGTAATGGTGATGAGGAAGCGGGAGTACTAATTACGCATATGGCGAATGTGTGCAAATGTCACAGGCAGAAGCGGAGTTTACAAATTTAAGTTTGTTATAAAAATGTTATAGAACAATGGTGTGAAGCACCGCACATAAAATAAATTTAGTGTAGGCATAAGGCACAATATGAAGTTGACATAGTATTTGCCACAAGGTCAATTAAAGGTGGCCGGTACACGTTACAATACCCTACTTGAGTGAGAACTAAATAATAATCAACACTTACCCAATATGGGGTTAACACTGATTGAAATTAACTTGTTAAACTAATAACTATTTGTGAATGAAGATTCACTTCAACTTGAAGATGTTACACGACGCGACTAAGAAAAATATAACGTTTCTTTTTAAGTGAGTGCGTACGTGCTATCGCAATGAGTGCAATCTGAGTCTGACCTCCCAACGTTCGCTAAATCCCCGCTCGGCGGCTCACGCTTCCCAACCGGTTTTGCTTAGCGACCGCTCGGCGGCTACCGAACTGGTTTAAAGCGGCGGAGAATTAATACTAAAATGAACTAAGGAGCGTTGAATAGAAATACAACGTTACAATACCCCCGCGCTCAGTCAAGGATTTTACCGCTTCTAAAATCGTAAAATCCGCATTAGAACTCTGTGGAACTACTTGTTTACTCTTACATAATCATCTATCGTACATCACGCAATCATAAAACCAGCAGCAGTTATAGTTCATTAGGGCTAAAATAACTGTCGCTTACGTACAGAAAATGGTAGGTAACTCGTTGATTTTAACGTGATACCTTGCAAATAGTTGTTCTAGTAAAGGGTGGAAGTAGAGCGAAAGGAATATTTAAGTTGTGAAAAGAAAGAAAAAAAATTAATTTACTTCTTGGCTATTAATTTTAAGTCTTTTATGTGCCAAGAACCTAAATTTTTACCAGACATATCTTGGAGAACATAAACTAGCGGAGACTTTTTCTCGATAATTTTTGCTTTTATAAATTTGGGAGCTAATTTCTTAGAAAACCGACTCTCTTTATCACTTAAATAAGCGCGTTTCATGACTACGTCACCTACGTCAAACTCGGCAAACTTGCGACGCAAATTATAATGTGACGTATTCTTTACATGAGCCTGCCATAGCTTTGCTTGGACACTGTCAAAGATTGTCGATAAACTACCTAAGTTTTCTGCGTAAATATCTCGGGGCAAAAACAGTATTTCACTACCAAGGTCATGATCAATGTAATGAGAACCGCATGTGACTAGTTCGCGACCAAAAACCAAAAATGATGGTGTAAAACCTGTAGCCTCGTTTACGGAGTTATTTATCGCAAACTGTACTTTTGGGATGAACAAGTCCCATGATCTGTGGTCATTATCCACATACGTAGATATGCAGGTTATAATAGTTCTATTATACCTCTCGACTAAATTTACCTGTGGAGTATATTTAGGAGTATAATAGACATTTGGAATGTTATACTTCTGAAATAGTGCCTCTGCTACCTTGCCAGTAAACTGGGTTCCATTATCCATTAATACAGTTTGAGGTATGCCATGAAATAAAAATACGGATTCCTCTAAAATTTTTGTTATTATATCTGAAGTAGCTCTTTTAATCGGAAAGATTAAACAAAATTTTGAAAACAACAAGTAATCACAACAATAAAATTATTTTGTTTTTTAGAAGTAGGAAGAGGTCCCATAAGATCTATAGAAATCATTTGGAATGGTCGTGAACACTGTTTAGGACGACCCATTTCTCCTAAAACTTGATGATTTTGTGACTTGTATGCTAAACATTTATCGCAACCACTAATAAACGTGACGACATCTTGGTACATGCCTGGCCAATAATACTTTAAAGCTAAACGTCGGTACGTTTTAAATATCCCCATATGTCCAGCCGTAGGCTCGGAATGGTTCTCGTTAATGATGTCCGTACGGAATTCAGACGGCACGACCTGCTTCCAGGAAAATTCTGAAGTTAGTTCATGTTTATTTTTGGATAATCGAAAAAGGTAATTGTTTTTAATTATATAATTTGGGAATTTAGAAGCGTCATTTAGACAGCCATTGAAAATGTTATTGTACCAGCAGTCTTTAGTGTCCAAATAAGAGTTGGAAGTACTGATGGCACTAACTGGAACGATTCTAGAGAGCGCGTCTGGAATTACGTTATCTACGCCTCGGCGATGTTTAATAACAAAATTAAAGGCTGATAATCGGACACCCCATCTTGCTAACCGACCAGTAGGATTGCTCAATGAAAGAAACCACTTTAACGCACTATGATCTGTATACACCGTGAATTGCTGACCGTTTTCAATATAGCAACGCCAATGTTCAAGTGCAATGATGACAGCAAGTGTTTCACGCTCGGTTATGCTATAGTTTTTCTCTGCTGTGGTCAGTGACTTACTCATGTAGGCAACCGGATGTTCTTTGCCATCAATCAACTGAGTAAGCATTCCACCCACGCCATAACTACTAGCATCCGTATGCACTTCGAAAGGTTTGTTATAGTCGGGACAGGATAAAACAGGTGCGGAAACCAGTCATTCCTTAAGCTTCTGAAAAGCAGAATCAGCTTCAGGAGTCCATTTAAAAGAAGGTGCACCTTTCTTGGAAGATGTCAACTTATCAACTTATTCAAGGGGCCAGCTATGGTACTAAAGTTTGGGACGAAACGCCTATACCACGTCGCCGTTCCAAGGAAGCGTTTAAGGTCCTTACGACAAGTAGTTGTCGGATAATTCAGTATAGCTTCCACCTTGTCTGGATCTGTACGTAAGCCAGAATGATCCACAACGTAACCGAGATACTTAAGTTGCGGACTGAAAAAATTGCATTTCTCTAGGTTAATAGTTAGGTTTGCCTGTTTCAACTTATCCAGTACACGCAAGAGTAAAGTCACGTGACTATTAAAATCCTTGGAGATTATGATAATGTCATCCAGATAAGCGAAGACATTGAGGTCAAAACCCGAAAATAGCATATCTACAAGTCGTTGCTGCGTTGCAGGTGCATTTGTCAAACCAAATGCTGTTCGCTTAAAACGATAAGTTCCCTTACCAGGAACGTAAAATGCTGTTTTATCGCGATCATCTGGTGCTATTGGAATCTGCCAGAACGCTTTTGATAAATCAATGCTAGACAAGTAGCGTGCGTCTCGCAGATTATCCAGAATCTCGGAGATGTAAGGGAGATTATAAGCATCGCGTTTTGTGACGGAGTTCAATTTGCGACTATCAAGGCAAAACCTAGGTTGGCCGTTTTTCTTCGTAACAATGAGAACAGGAGATGACCAAGGGCTCTCGCATGATTCAATCACGTCGATTGAAAGCATCTCCTCAACTTGTTCTAATAAAATACGTTGCTTCTCAGGAGACAAACGGTAATATCTCTGACGTATCGGCTCTGAATCACCCGTGTCAATTCGATGGGTGATCAGATTTGTTGTACCTAAACCCTTTTTTTGAAATGAAATGTCCTCAAATTGTTTGATAACATTATCTGCCAGTTGTTTTTGGGACAAATCAAGATTATTATAGCTTTGTATAAAGGTTTGTTGAGAAGTTTCTAACGAACAATTGTCAGTTTGAACAAAAGCAATGCTATTAATATATTTCGGACACAATTTAAATTGGCGCCAAAAATCGATTCCTAAAATAAGATTATGTCTTATGTCGGGAATAACAAAAGCTTTCAAAATGTGAAACTGGTTTTCAAACTGAATTGGAATGTTAACATAACCTAGACTTTTTAATTTTTGACCTCCCGCTGCTGTTACAGTAACATAATCTGCCTTTATAAGAGGCAACCCGCGCTTTTCCAGAAGTAAATGAGCACCATTGCCTAAGATTGTGACAGCAGAGCCGGAATCTAGAAGTCCTGAAACGGTAAGATCATTGATCTGAACAGAAATATGAGGTCTGTCGTCAAAATCACTCTTGTCATCGAGAATTGTGTAGGTGTTATACGAGTTAAAAAATAATTTGATTGTTTGCAACCAATTATTCCAATCTTTCTTATCAAAATTATAATTCACACAATTCTCGGAAACTAGTTTTTTTGGTTTGGTTTGTTTACTTATGCCACAGTTCGGGCAGTCAGGTGTTTTAACACCTTTGCGACCGCAACTTAAACATAATACAAAATTTTTGTCCGCTGTGTGTGTTTACTGCTTAAGATTATGCGTGTTATTGCGACAACGGGGGCAGTAGTGCTGTTTAGTATTGGCATTAGGTCCATCAACAACATGTACATAACTAGGAATATATTTATTATTATTTATTTTATAATTACTACCACTATTATTTTGAAATTTAGTAGTATTTTTATGATACGTATGACCGGAATAAGCAAACTCAGGTGCCAAAGTATCAGATGACGGTTTTGGAGGTTCCTTAAATTTCATAAATCTTGATTGAATAGTTTCATAATTTCGACACAATGTTCGCAACTCATCAATACTTTTAACCTCGGAGGAAGAAGAGAGGGTATTCGCGTAAATAGGACGAATATTATGGAGAATGATTTCCAATTTATCTTCCTCTGATAATTTTTTCGTAAGTCTCGAAAAGAGTCCTGACATAATGGAAAGGTATATAATAATGGTTTCAGATTCTCCCTGTGTACGAGATCTAATTTCTGTAAGCAGTCTGTAATCAAAGTCAGACTGGTCGAAATCACGTCTTAATGACACTGCAAGATCGTCCCAACCCGAAACCGTATCCTTAATGCTTCTGTACCAATGCAATGCGTCTCCAGTAAAAATATCTGTAGCGTTAGCCAAGATCTTATTAGATGGCACATTTTTAGCCTGACAAAATTCCTCACAACGTTGAATGAACGCCCTTACGCAGGATTTACCGTCGTATTTTAATTTAGACAATTTATTAACGTTGCCTTCGCAAGTAACAGTGACATTAACAGGTGTTGGAAGATTAGCAGGTGCGCAATCAGTACTAGTAGTGGCTAGAGGATCTACAGCAGATTCTTTAAGCGAGTGAAGTTTTTTGGTAGTGTTTTTGAAAAGGTTAACACATTGTTCGTAATTTTCTTTCAATTTATCATCATATACAATGCGGTTAAGCCGATGATATAAATGATTCATCATGTTTTGTGTACGCAACAATGCATTTTTATCTAAAAACGTAGTCTCTAAACTGGCGTAGACCTTTTCAAGAACGCCTAGAACTCTATTTAAATCGTCAGTTGGATCGAAAAAACTAGTGAGAATGTCTTCCGAGGGAAACAATGGTCCACTCTTAGCTATTTGCTTGCGCAAGTCCTGCACTGTAGCAGCTGGTGTATCTCCCCTAATAGCGACTTCATACTCAAGCTCAGTCTTTTGAAGCGACATAAATTTCACCGGATAAGCCATTATAATTAAAAAAAAATATTTTAAAAAAAAATTGTTACAAGAAAAAAATAAAAAATTGGGTAAGTGTTGATCAATTACAAGAGAACTGACAATTACGTTACTGAAAATACTTCGTCTGTTACAATTTTTAAATTAAACTACTAACGTTCTGGTTGTTTTTTTTTTCACTTAAACATAAAAATGTGTGAATAAAAAGCTGAAAAAAAAAATTGCAACCAAAAATAAAATACAATAAAACAAAGAAAATCAAAACTGCAACTAACGTGTAGGCAAATACCAAAACAATTCTATATAAAAAAAATTACAAGTCCATATACACAAAATAAGTTGTGGTGCTGACTGTACCTTAGTTATAAATGTCGATAATACATCAGTAAGTGATATATTTAAAAAAAGCAATATTAAATAACGTGTCTAGAAAACTATTTTTCTGACTGTACTTTAGTTATATTGTTGATAATACAGCAATAAGTGATGCATTAAAAAAGAACAATATAAAAATAACGAGTACAGAAAATTATGTTTCTGACTGTACTTTAGTTATATTGTTGATAATACATCAATAAGTGAATGTATTAATAAAGAACAATTTAAATTAACGAGTACAGAAAATTATGTTTCTGACTGTACTTTAGTTATATTGTTGATAATACATCAATAAGTGAAGTTTAAAAAAAAGAACAATATAAAAATATCGAGTACAGAAAATTATGTTTCTGACTGTACTTTCTTTATTTTTAATGTTGGTAATAAACCAGTTAGTTAATTACTTAAGGTATCGAAATTACAACAAAAAAAACAAAAAAAAAAATTATGTACATCATCAGCCAGGTTTTGCCCACTGCTGGACAAAGTTCTATTCCTAGCTTAGTTGGCAAATAATATACATAAGTAGGTAGCGCTGATGCTCGACTACCTGGTGTATCCCTTAGTCGCCTTTTACGACACCCACGGAATAGTATGGGGGTGGTCCTATTCGTCTACCCTATCAATGCCGGAACCACACGGCTATAAAATATATTTATGTAGAACAATGTATAAAATGTTGTTGCTGATTGTACTAAAATATGTTACGAACAAAGGCAAACTATAATAATTTTATTAGGTTAAACAAAAAAGAATTTATAATTTGAATAATACAATTTCTGGTAACCGTACTTTAAACCGTGCGCAATTTTAAACAAAGTTCAGTAATGTACTAAAATGAAGTAACGGTAAAGTAGGTCATTAGATTTTATTTTTACGTACACGTTAGTTACTATCAACCAAAAAAAATAAAAACGTTTCACAAAAACAAAAATACAAAGCACACAAACACCAATGCTACTACACTACCTCCATAAAAACATAAAAAATGACCATAAAAACCACGTTATGGGCGCCAGTGAAGCGTATGAGGTGTGGTTTGGAAAATAATTAAACACAAATCACTATACTCAATAAACTTACAAATTTATTTTAAACAAAAGTATGGTCATGGGTTATAAGCCCGTCATTTATTATGCCCTATGGAGGTAGGCGCGCCAAGTACTCTCCTGGCTGGCTTCGTCGCTAACGGAGATGTCGCGGAGTTCCAGGAGGATTACGCAGGCCGGAGGATGACCCACAGGGATTGGGCTGGTCTGAAGTGTGGCTTCGTCGCTAACGGTGACGGATGTTGAGATACAGTTGCAATTCGTACTTTGGACCCTCGTAGGCCGAACTTTGGACCCTGGAATTTACGTCCACTAAATAAAATATTCTTTTAAATAAAACCTCTCCTGTCTGTGACCGCGTAATGGTGATGAGGAAGCGGGAGTACTAATTACGCATATGGCGAATGTGTGCAAATGTCACAGGCAGAAGCGGAGTTTACAAATTTAAGTTTGTTATAAAAATGTTATAGAACAATGGTGTGAAGCACCGCACATAAAATAAATTTAGTGTAGGCATAAGGCACAATATGAAGTTGACATAGTATTTGCCACAAGGTCAATTAAAGGTGGCCGGTACACGTTACAATACCCTACTTGAGTGAGAACTAAATAATAATCAACACTTACCCAATATGGGGTTAACACTGATTGAAATTAACTTGTTAAACTAATAACTATTTGTGAATGAAGATTCACTTCAACTTGAAGATGTTACACGACGCGACTAAGAAAAATATAACGTTTCTTTTTAAGTGAGTGCGTACGTGCTATCGCAATGAGTGCAATCTGAGTCTGACCTCCCAACGTTCGCTAAATCCCCGCTCGGCGGCTCACGCTTCCCAACCGGTTTTGCTTAGCGACCGCTCGGCGGCTACCGAACTGGTTTAAAGCGGCGGAGAATTAATACTAAAATGAACTAAGGAGCGTTGAATAGAAATACAACGTTACATGCGCGATACGTATTCCGCACAGAACCATTATTTTGGAAATAAATATATATATATATATATATATATATATATATATATATATATATATAATTATTTTGAAATATATAAACATAATGGAAAGTTTATTCTAATCCTGCAATTCCTATGTAGGAAGAAGGGTTTTTAAATTTTAAGTATAAGAAACAAAACACAAACTTTAATTTATGTTGTAAACATACTTAATGACTTTTATCATTTCTAAAAATTGATCTTTTTTATATTTGTAATTATTTCTTGTCCATAAATATTCCACAACAGCATCCCCAAAATCGTTTAAATTGTTATAATTGTCGTTTTTTTAAATCTTCTGATAACTCTCCATTGGGACTCTATTCGTTGAGTATGAGTCCCATCTGGAGCCACAAACGGGTTGTCCGGGTCAGAATGGTTTACTTTTTTGTGGGTGTATCCATTTTCTCCCAGGCAGTCATATGCCCTCCAGAAGTCGGTGTGTATTGTGGTGCCCTTTTCCACATGTTTTTCAATTAAGGGCACCAAAACGTCTGCTGTGCGAATATTGTCTGGGCATACCTCCAACCTGAGATCTTCTGACCCGTCTTCAATCATACCAATGCAATGACCCAGTGTCCCTCTATATGGCGTCCTGCAACAAAAAATAAATTAGATTTTTATCAATCAACATACAAATGGTTGAAAGTAGGTGGAGGGCAGTAGCGGCATCTTGGCATTTTACTGGCTGCTACCATGGCACACTAGGTTCCCTTGCACAATTTGATCACATTGATTGGATCGGGTGGTAACCACAACAAGGTCCACCATAATATAACGGTTTTACATAAAAATAAAACCGATATTATGTGCCGAGAGGGAAAACATACAGCATTGTCTATGAAGAAGCAGTGTATACTTAGCCTTAACGCGAGGTCTATGGTATGATCAAATAGTTCAGTCTATGAGTACTAGATGTCGCTACTATCGCCACCAGCTAGGACGAGGGAACTGACGTCACTTGACAGCTCATAGTCTTCACCAGGAAGCACTTCCTGCAATGCTGTATGTTTTCCCTCTCGGCACATAATATCGGTTTTATTTTTATGTAAAACCGTTATATTGATGTGCCTCCGGAAAACATACAGCATTGTCTATGAAGACGTGTTTGTTATCTGCTGGTGAACTAAGTAAAACACAACGCTATGATGATAATTAATTAGGGTTAGTTTTAATTGAAAGAAATTGAATTTAAGAAATCGATCCGATAACTTATTTATTAACTATTTTTAATAAAAACAATCTTTATATTTAATATGTATACAATTATTAATAATAATGAACATCAAAACATAGAAAACGATTTTAGGCTTAGGAAATTGAATTACTTAAATGAAAATAAAACAGTTATAATATCCGATTGATTGATGATTTAACCTGGGGTAAACGAATTGAAAAATAGGTTCCGCTTTTCCTTGGGGAGCTCTATTTCGCGACAGTAGTGATTAAAAAATGTATTGGATGATTTCCAATTACCCCGTAATAAGATATCGTCTATTGGTTGATTCTCTAGCCATCCTAAGGACGCTACTGCTGATCTACAGCTACCTGGAGATGCTTGAATTCCACTATCTCTGAGAACCGTGCGCACCCAGTTCCCAATGACAGTGCGTGAGGCAGCTTTTGTTCTATTACATACGGTAATGAAAAGATTGTTCAATTCAAGCACTTCAGATCTTCTTACACTAGTTTTATTAATTAAAAGCCTAACCAAACTGACCGGGCATATGTTTTTATCATGGTATTTAGAAAGTTTCCAAGTCGACTGACGATTATTGTGTGTATCCGTCTTAGAACCAAAAGATGGAATCAGATAGATATTCTCTCCATCATCGAAAAAACTGTCATTTAAGGACAAGGACAAGGTTTTAACTCTGTTGGGTTACTATGAGCCCAATCAACAATTCCCTGCAAACCGGACTGTAAAAGCTCCCTTTGCTGTAATAAGGCATTGGTAGTCGCTGCCAAGATTTCCTCTGTTGAGGCCAGAAAATCTTTACCTTTGCTCAGTGAACACATTTCATCATTCATTTTTAAATTACAAAAGCCTGGGAACGCGAGCATGTCAGCCAAAGCTTTTTTATATCGGATGTGTTGCCACGTGGGCGTGTTAAAATGTTGTAGATTTATCAACTGGTGTAACCTTTTACCATCCGCTGGTTTGATAACTTTTTTCTCATCATAATCCGTCACACAGAAGCCTAAATCTAACGATTTTGGTGTGTCTGCCGACGGGTTAGTCAGAAAATCACTATTGACATTATTTGGTTGTGCAAAGACGTCATTATTTATCATGTTTAAATTTGGTGCACACTGTTGTTGCATTATAAAATTTGTAAGGTAACTGACCTGGTTGTATAACGCGTCGATTCGATGATCGACCGTTACCTGTGGATCGCCTTTCCGTTTCTTGCGTGGAGGTTCCTCTTGTTCAGCTTCGCTGTCCGAAGATCCGCTATCGCCCGAAGAGTCTCCCTCTCCTTGGTCTAGGTTCCTCTCGGATGTCGGTGAACTCGAAGCCATCGATTGATCGACCCCGCCGGTCCGCTCGACGTTCTCATTCGGCGCCGGATTCATTATAAAACACTTACGTAGTTTGAGTTCCCGATTAGAAATACACGTAATAATTTAAGTACTATTTAAACATCTAACACTTCAGATAATTATTGTTGAGAAAGTTAACGGATTAACGTAATATTTGAAGATTTTAAATATTTTCGACCGCACGCAGCGAAAGTACACAACGCTATGAGCTGTCAAGTGACGTCAGTTCCCTCGTCCTAGCTGGTGGCGATAGTAGCGACATCTAGTACTCATAGACTGAACTATTTGATCATACCATAGACCTCGCGTTAAGGCTAAGTATACACTGCTTCTTCATAGACAATGCTGTATGTTTTCCGGAGGCACATCAATAATAATTTTGAATTTGTAACATAATATAGACAGAACCATTCTGACAATAAGTAGTAAAATATAGTATAAACTTGAGACTATGTTTAGTTTTAATTATCAAAATTTATAATTTTGATAATTAAACCTAAACATAATATCTTTAACAACATCTTAATATAAGCTAAATATCATTACTATTATAAGTTAAATTTGATAAATGTTTTAACAAATGTAACTAGAAATAATTATGTATACTTAACCATATTACCACGAACATGTTGTGACTATTCACAAGTGCTTTTTAAAGTTTTTGTGAATAAAAACCTTTTTTATTTTGTTTATTTTATTATATTTTACCCTTCTTACCTAAACTAACCAACACAGTTTGCCATGTGTATGATATGTTAATCATTTGAAGCCTTACAAACTCAAGCTATTAGTTACAGTTAAATGATTAACTTACCTCTATTATATTTTCGTTTTCCAAATTTTGATTGATTTGATATTTTTTTTAGATTTGGTAGATTACTACTGCTTCTCTGCAATAGTTGAACGAACCAGTCGCTTATAGTAGTCCGACTTAGCGCTGGTTCCTTTCTTCCTTGTATGGGTCTTCGTTGATGACCATATCATGGCTCCACTTATGTGCATATGCATATATTAAATAAAATACATGCACCAAATCAATGTTAATATTTTAAAAAAATGTGCCTAATGTTCTTGGTATCTTCGACCGTTGTTTACATGTGGATCTTGGTGTTGCACTAAAGGCACATCCTTTAGTGCAACACCAAGATCCAAATGAATTATTCGTCGACTTCGCCAGTCGCATAGGTGTGCGGTGTGTGCGACAATTAACGAATGACCCGACTAGGCCATTTGTTTCACTAAAAGCCACACATTGCTCGTTGGTCCCCAACTCTATTAATTTTGGCCAAATTCCACATACTGACCACTTCTTCAGTAAATAAATGTCGAGTGACAAAACCTCTATCTTCCACGAAGAAGTCGTCACTCGCCTGATGTGCCGAAGTATCGCTAACTCCGGTACTGGTAGACGGCGTAGGTTCCGGGTCAAAATCCGATCCAGACGCCATTATTACGATGCAGGTAACCTGTGTCCAGTGAGAAGTAAGGCTTTTCAACGCAAAGAGTCTTCAGACATTTCTTGTCTCCCAGCGGACTCTTGAATGGCAAACAAAACAACGCTGCTGCTTTTCAATTTTTTTGGGTAGTGTCGCGTGTTTCTTGGGATAAACCCTCGACCAAAGACGAAGACGGTTGAGCCGTTTTTCGTGTTTCTTGTCGCAAATAGTAGCGGGCAATACTGCTTCGAAACAAAATTTGATCCATAGGATGTTCATTGCTTAGAACATGTAAGCGCCATGCATTTGCTATGGCCATATCGCATTCTCCAAACATGCATTCTTGACACTTGAAATCACAAAGTCTTAGTTGACGTTTTTTGAATGTACTAATGCAATATTTTTCTACCACAGCCGTGACCTTTAGGTGTAGAATTACCAGTTTATCCAGTTGATATCTTATTTGACGAGTGACTTTTTTGTATGTTCTATACTCCTTCTTACCAGCAGTCTCACGGGTTACGTCGTCTCTTTTATAATTCTTCTCTTTTTTATTTTCTAACTGAACAGCCTTATGAATATGAGCCCTGGTGTGTTTTTAAATTGCCTTTAAAACCGGAAAAGGTCCGCGATAATATTGTTTTATGTCTATATTTCTCGACCAAATCATTTTTCAAAATTATTTTAAAGGTCCCTTTTTTCAGCTTAATTTGAACTTTTCCTTTCTGACTTCATTCAAGACATTATGTTCCGGTAGTTTTTGTTTGATAAGTTATTTCTTTGTTGTTTCAATTTTAAGAATTTTTGACTAATAAAATCGCCAACTCTATTCTTTGGGGTGTATTCTGCAATATTTTCTCTCATCTGACTAGTTTCCTCACTCTCGGCCAATTTTTTACTATTTTCTTGTTGTTTTCGTTAAATCGTTTAATTGTTTCATTTAATATTAAAATACATTTTCAAAATTTTAGTTAATTTCGTCAATTTTTTACAGAATGTTTTTGGTGGGATTTCACTTCTTTTTGCAGAATGTTGACTATTTTTACTGAAATAAGCAGTTTTTATTGGTATAGATAGTAGGCATATGGCAATGGAACTACCGTCTATAAATCTGACGCTGGTTTATTGATAAAATAAATTGTGTCACAAAACTCGCACTGTGAACGAAACCACATCGCGATACTCTACGGTAACGCCATCTAGTGATTGATTAAACAACAAAAAATTGTGTCACTCAACTAATATAAAATTTGTGAACGAAACCATATCGCGATGTTATTCTATGGTAACGCCATCTGGGGACATGTTAGAAAACCTTATGTACTAAATTGATTATATCGCACCCTTAGTAATATAAAGGCTTATAACAAAAAAGTTGTTTTTTGGGAATACGTGTTTAAAGATTCTGAATTATAACATTCTAGCTTTTTTTTTCTAATAAAGTGCTTAATATTTTAGTTATAAATGTGATTTTCTTCAGATTTATTCTTCGATACCTAGACTATAAGTAGCCATAAATAAAAGTAAATAATAATATGAAATTCGATAAATTATAAGTATTTGAAAAATCACTTTCAAGTTAGGCCCATATACTACAACACTATAACAGTAATGTGGACCTATTTTAGTTTGATCCAGTGTATTATTAAAAGGCCTGTCACTTTAGTTCTTAATCATAGTTGGTACTCTATATCATAAAGCCAAACTGCTAGTATGAACTAATTGTTTCCATTTTAAAAATAAAACATCACATAAATCGAAAATAATACTTTAATAATAACACTGGGCTGCGAATATTTTTTTTGGAAAGTTTTTTTATTAAATGGTTAACATTTGTTTTAATTGTCTTAAAAGTAATAGAAAACGCCATTCATATGATATATACTACGTCACGTTTATCAGATTAAGATGATATAGCATTTGAATACGAAAAATAACAAAACAAAAATGTAATAAAATTAATGAGAATCATTTGTGAATATTTTCTAAAGTTTTATTGAGTATGTAGCTATGAAAATACTACATTAAGGTACACATAAAGAAAAAAATTAATGGTAACGTGTTTTTTTTTTATTAAAAGCTGCGCTTTGTTGATTTTCGTTTATGATTTTTTATTTCATCTCTGTGTATCATCCAGCAGTAGTCCGCCACCATATTAACGTCCCAATGACCTTGATATCTTCTGTCCATCTCTTTTACGTCCTGATGAAACAGTTCACCTTGTTCTTCACTGTAGTCGATTAGATTTTTTGGACTAGATTTTTTGGGAAACAATCAATGTGAGACTTCAAAAAATGAATTTTCCGACTCATATTACAGCCAAAATTTTTTAAGACGTTTAACATTTCCTGCCAATATATTTTATACGCAGGATCTTTAGTGTTGCCTAGAAACTTAGATACGACATTTTTAAAGCCATGCCAGGCATTTCGTTCCAAGGTTGTCATCACATTGTCAAATTCTGTATCCCTAATCAGTTTCCTGATTTCAGGTCCCGTGAATATTCCATCTTTCAACTTCGCATCAGGTAAGCTAGGGAAACATGAATAAAGATACTTGAAAGTATTTCCATCATGCGGTAATGCCTTTACAAATTTCACCACTGCTTTGCAGATGATCACTGTGTTCTGAATTTTGTGATAAAGGCGTTTTGAAGCTATTAGTGTTAGTAGGAACTGGTATAGGTATTTCGGTGCCAAATGAAAAAAAAAATTTTTTTGGTACTTTTTCTCACACGGGAAAGCCAGGTTAGTAACAATAGACTATAGGATGATTGGTCATAGAGTAAAAAATAGAAATATAGATCATGGAATCGATTAGTTAAAAAAAAAACAAACTAACTTACCAATCTAACGAACTATTATATATTTATCTATATGCAAAAAGAATGCGACGTGATACGTTAAAACAAAGTTTATATTTGCTATATACAGACCAACATCTACATGTTTGTGATGAATTTATTTAAAAAACTTTTTCATCGCAGACCTGTGTAATCAGTCAAAATTAAAAAGCTAACTAAACATACTGCGAGTGGGACTGCAATCAACTGTTATTTCGTGACTATCGTCTTGAGATGAACTTGATGGGGGTATTAATTGTTCAGGATGTTTTCTTTTCAGATGATCCTTTAAATTCGATGTATTATTGCTGTGTTTCTACTCTCTATTACAAATTTTACATATCATTTTCCTATCACCTTCCTTTCGGAAATGTATCCACATCAAAGATTTTCTTTTCTCCATATTAACTTCACCGAACTAACAAACTTTTTAAAAGTGCAATGTGGGTATTAACCCGCTCGCAATTCACTATAGTTTAAAAAGTAGGTATAACGAAAAATTTTAACTTGACAGGGCTAAGTGTTGCCCTGTGTCAAAGTTTTGATTATATTCTGAGATTATTATGCTCTTTAGGATTAATAAGTTTTCTTTTTTAATAAGAAATATACTAGCTATGTAATTGAATATTGGAAGGCAATACTATCGCGGTTTATTAAATTATCGATAGTGTGAGCTATCGATACTATCGATAGTATTACTTTAGGAGCAAACTACACTTTCATTTTAGTTAAGGTAGTGAAGAGCATAGTAGTTCCCCGTGGTCGTAGAGGCTTTTCGCCATGGACTCCCCGGGCCTACCGATTCACCAAGTTAATATATTTGAACTCTATTCTGTACGTCTTAGAACAATTTTTTGAAAGATTTAATAAACGATAAAATTAACTGCGGGGTATCCCCTGTTTGTATAGTTTCGAAGTAGTTATAACGTAGTGTTGCCACATTATAACTGGTATGTATAATCCTTTTTTTATTGGTTGACTATTTTGATTAATTTATGATACCAATAATAACGTTAGTACGGAATGGACATCTTCAGTTACGGAATTAAAAATACTTTAAAATAAGTTCGTAATTGCTTAATTACGTAATGGAAGCCCTATTTATGACCGTAAAAAGGTCATAAGGGGTTATTCGGTTGCGCAATGAGGAGTTGTGTTATATGTTAACATAGCAGCTAGGTAGCAATGCTAATCGTCATGGTTATCATTGACGAAAGATTTCAGGTATTCCTTGAAGGTAGCATGGTTTGGGGATGATAGGGGGTGGAATACAGATTTTAAATTTTAAGAATTTCTGTTGATTGTTTCAAAAGTTCAGACGTAAAACAAGTACCTTGATCGGTTAAGATCATTTTCGGAAACCCAAATAAAGAAAAATTTTTTTGTAAATTTCGTGCAATTTCGTCTGTTGAACACGTTATCATGGGATAAGCGAATGAAAACTTTGTTAAGTCATCCTGAAGAGTTAAAATATATTTAAATTTTTGAAGGCTAGCTTCAGGCAAAGTGCCAACGATATCTAGGGCTAATCTTTCAAAAGGCTTGGTACTTGAGGAAGTTATTACCACAGGTACTTTATTAGAATACCTTAAAGGTTTATTTACTTGGCATAACTTACATTCTTTGACAAATTTTTCAATATCTGAACGCATACTTTTTCAGCAGTATGATGCTTTTATTTTACTGTACATGCGTTTGACGCCTGGGTGACTAGCTATAGTAGTACCATGATTTTCTTTAAGAATATTACGTATTTCGGCAGGAGTAGGATAAATATTTTGATTTTTGTAGATATGCACCTCAATAATGCTGCGAAAAATAAAAGTTATCATATTATACATTTTTACATAAACTAATTTAGTAAAAGGTTCGGAAAATCCGAAATAGCTAACTCCTTTTCATAGTTATCGGCAGTAATAATTTTGTTTCGCAATTGCAATAATAACTTGTAAATACTGCGATAACTTGTTTCATCGCAATGATGAACTTTAGTAAATCAGAAACATATTATTTTATTATTCGAGTCGACCCTGTGAACAGTTTCAAGTTCACGTTCAAGACTTTGCAACTCTTCAGAATTTTCTATATATGATAACAATTGCTCGCAGTGCGGCATAGAGTAGTCAAAATCCAGAGAGACTGGGCAAGCTATTGTGTTTTGTTTCGCTAAATGGAGAGCTTGGCTGTGCTCTTCTATTTCCGTATCGTTATTCGATGCGGTTTTTAGAAATATTGTCCATATGTCGAATTATTTAAATTTAAATTATTCAATGCATTAAAAGGATACCGTGACAAGGTATCGACATTCGAATTTAGACGTCCTTGTTTATATACAATTTCATAATTATATTCTTCTAGCTTAAGGCGCCATCGTATAAGACGACTGCCTGGATCCTTGACATTGAAAAGTTAGACTAAGGGCCTGTGTGTGATTAGTGACAATTTTAAATTGATATCCACATAAATACGGACGGAACGTTTTTACGCCAAATAAAATGGCTAGAAGTTCTTTCTCCATGGTAGAGTAGTTTCCTTCTGCTTTATTAAGAGTACGTGATGCATAGGCTATCGGTTTATCTTTTCCGATTTCGCCTTGAGAAAGAATCGCTCCAACAGCGTAGTTAGACGCGTCTGTGGTTAGAATGAAAGGTTTTGAGTAATCCGGATATTTAACTAGAGGTGCTGAGATTAATTTATTTTTTAGAGTTTGAAGAGTTCTTGTTCTTGCGGCCAAACGAAAGCGATATCCTTCTTTAAAAGAGACGTTAAAGGTTTAGTAATTTTTGAAAAGTTTTCTATTAACCTGCGGTAATAGCCAACTAGACCTAGGAAAGACGTAATGTCTTTAGGATTTTTGGGAACTGGAAGCCATTGGAGAAATGGCTTTAATTTTATCGAGATTTGGTGAAACACCTTTCTCCGTGATTACATGATCTAGATAAGTAACTTCACGACGTAAAAACTCGCACTTATCAGGCTGCAACTTCAGATTATGTTGGTTAAATCTATCAAGAACTAGTTCTAGATTGGAAATATGGGTTTAGAGGTCAAATGAGTACAAAATACAATCGTCTAGGTAGATATGGCGTTGGAAAGTACTAGGAGCGTTTTATAAACCGAAAGGCATTCTAGTGAACTGATAATGTCCAGAAGTGTCATTAGTTCCCACAATTGTGAAACCTGTTTTTGTTGCATCGGCAGGATTAAGAGGAATTTGGTGAAAACCACTAACAAGGTCAAGAATTGTAAAGTATTTAGAATGACAAAATTGGTAGAGTATGTCTGTTATTAAAGGAATAGGATAAATTTCAGAAACAGTAACATCATCAAGACGACGTTAATCAATTACTATTCGCCATTTTCGATTGCCAGAGGTGTCTGCCTTCTTAGGGACAACCCATACTGGGGCGCTCCATGGCGATTGAGATGGACGTATAATACTTTGCTCTAGCATTTTGCCTATTTGGCGCTCCACTTCTTCTTTGTGGCACTCAGGAAAACGATATGATTTTACATGAATAGGGGCGGCATTCCCTGTATTAATTGAATGGCTAATTGCATCAGTACAGGTGAGAGTTTCACCTTCTAGATGAAATACATCCGTATATTGAGAACAGCATTCTAATAGATAGAGATGTTATATTAGGGTCATTTTTAGGTAATCATACAGGGTGTCCGGTGGCAGAATTTGGATTTAAAATTTAAATAACAAAAAAACTACAAAATATATACATTTATATTTTTAATCATTTTAAAATAGACAAATGCGGGTTTTATTTCTTAAAAATTATGTCGTCTAAATGTTGGCCGTTACTTCGGACACATTCTTGGAATCTGGCTTCAGTATTCCTTGCCACTCGCTGGAGAAGTGCGGCCGGGATGCCATGAACTTCGCGAACGATATTTTCTTTTAATGCTGAGATAGTCTCCGGGCTTGTTTCATACACTTTACTTTTAAGATACCCCCACAGAAAAAAGTCCATGGGGGTAAGATCCGGAGACCTGGGTGGCCAGGGGATGTCACCGAAACGGCTTATCATTTTGTTAGGGAAGAAATCACGAAGTAGCGCCATGGTCTCCCTAGCAGTGTGAGGCGTAGCGCCATCTTGCTGAAACCATGTCTGCGAAGTGAAGGCAGGATTTTCTCTCAATGTTGGAAAAAAATATTCGTTCAGCATTCGCCGATAAGCAACACCGTCCACAGAAAATGCTTGCCCTTGACGATTTTAAAAAAAATAGGGTCCAATTATTCCCCTGCTTGATAATGCACACCAAACCGTCACTTTGGGACTGTGAAGTGGCTTTTGATGTTTTAAGCTGGGGTTTTGTCCTTTAGGGGACCAATAACGACAATTCTGTTTATTTACACTTCCATTTAAATGAAAATGGGCTTCATCACTCCAGAAAATAATATTCACTGTGCGAAATCGCTCCAACATTGTCTCACATAAATTTTTGCGCATATTGAAATCATTAGGCTTAAGCGCTTGCACTATTTGAATTTTAAATGGATGAAATTTAAGATCTTTCTTCAATATCTCGTGCACTATAGTTTTTGGAAGCCCCAAGGCAGCCGCTCTCTTGCAAACGGACTGACGCGGATTATCGCGCAAACTGGACGCGACGAGTTCAATATTTTCATTTGTTCTCGACGTCCGGCTGGGCCCCGGTCGTGGGCTGTTTTCTGCTGAACTTGTTGACCGAAACCTTCGCACCCATAATCGAATTAAATTTTCACTTGGGGCGTCACGTAACCGTCGAATATCGTAACGTGAACAAATTCTTCGACGAGCAATTGTACACGAATCATTGGTTTTGAAAAACGATTCGATTGCGAACGCACGTTGTTCACCCGTCCACTGCGACATCGCGACTAAATAACCCGCACGAATGACGAAGCTGGCGACACCCCCTCCCCGCTTCTCCGCTTAACGGTTACGGAGAAATTTGAAATTTAAATCCTAATTCTGCCACCGGACACCCTGTATTATTGAATATATTAGTTAACGCATATTTATCATATACCTATTACTGGGTATTAGTCAAATATTAGATTCATTATTAGCTACTCAATCTAATATTGATAACTGCTTTTATTCTCTGAATATGAAATATGCCTATTACCAATGATATTATAACTTATAATATCATTGCCTATTACAGAAGTAAAACTGTAATTAAATTTTCCTTCATACTTTAACAGGCTTAGGACTGTCAACAGTGATTATGTTGGCGTATTTAAAAAGTTAATCACATATGTACAATAATCATTGCTTTTTTTTCTATATTTTTCTTAAAACATTACTTTTTTTGTTTTTTTTTTATATGTTTACTACGTACAATTTTTATTCGTTTATATATAAAGTCAATACATATATTACATATTTCCATTTAAAAACATCAATTGTTTGACCTTTTCCGATTTCAGCCTTGTTCGGCGCTCTGTAATAATATTTCCAGAAATGGAAAATATGCGCTCGCAAGACACCGAAGTACTCATTGCGCAGCATTTATTTCGATATAATTGTGACAAGTTTGGGTACACAAATTAGTGGTTCCTCCACCAATCGGAAGGATCGAGTAATTTGCCGTGTTCACTTCTGTTATTGCAGATGCTTGCGGAGAAAATTGCGTTTGCTCGACATCCCCAAACATTTCATTAATATTATCCCATATTGATAAGCCGTCTTTAAAAGGTTCGCTGGATGTGCTTGTACTTGTGGAAGGTTGAGGTGACGCTGACCTGGTGCCATGAGATTTCTTGTTGATTTCTGCAGTGACGAGTTCTATCAGGGTTTTTTTGGCTTTCTCAGCAGCAGACTTATCTCGGATCCAACAATGAGCAAATTGAAAAAGTGCCGCTGTATTCTATTTGCCCCAATCTTCTTTTCACTTAACCCACAATGATCTCAACGGATATGGCTACATCGGGGTCGATTGTAGTTGGAATTTTATTTTCATAGACTGTTAAGGACTCTTGTATATACAATAATGAGGCTCCCGGTAACATATTCCTCACCACTCATTTGTTGAGTGACTTCTTGTAAGGGTTTCAGAATGGTACATAGGTCCTTGCATATTTTCCATTCTTCAACAGATAACATTGGTATGTATCCACATTGGTACATATGTCCAACAAGCCCGCTGTACTTCGCAGTGCTTCCTGCAATTCCAAGAAACGTTCTAACATAAAGAACACAGAGTTCCACCGCGTAGTAACTGCTTGAAGAAGCCTCTTGGGTTGCGCGACACCAGTTTGAATTTGGTATCTGAGTAGCTTTTCTATAGCTATATTGTTACGTTTGTAATACGCAACAGCAGCTTTGACTTTTTCAATAGTCGATTTTACCGTGTTAACCTCTAAGGCTTTCTCCACCACAAGATTTAATGTGTGGGCGAAACAACCAAATTTTTTTAAGCCCAACTGCTGTTTGACAGCATTTTGCATATTCGGTGCATTGTCGGTTTTTATAATGAGAATTTGTTTTTTATCAATGCCAAGATCATCGATTGTGCGAGATATTTCCTCTGCGATATTTACTGGCTGTATGAGAGCCGGGCAACGGTGCACATTCCAGTAATACCTTTTTGAACTTAAAATCTATGTCAATATAGTGCGCTATTATGGCAATGTAGCTCTCTTGAGACGCCGATGTCCACAAATGAGTAGTTAAACTAAGCGAAGTGATGTTTTTTATTTCATTTGTACGAACTCAGTCTACACATTTTTCGTATAGTGCCGGCAAAAGCGTATTAGAAATATGTTGCCTAGTCGGGAGCTGATAAGCAACATTGAAAGCAATTGTATAGGCCCTAAATCCTGTATCCTCGGCAATGGAGAACGGTTGAAAATCTATAATAAAAAGAAGCATCAACTGTTTGTCAAATTTTTCTCGTTGAGATGCAGTTAATTTTTTATCTGGTAAATTAATTTTACTCTGCACCAGTTGTCTTGAATACGCCTGATGATTCTTAACTGTGTTGGATGTGCTAGCAATCGATGAGGATGACCCAGCCACAGGTTGTACATTTTCTGAACTGCATACCTGTGTATTGGTGTAGTCGGTTTCATTTTCTGGGTTTTGCCGCATTTGTTTGCTTGACGATGACGATAATACTGCAACATGCTTGCTTTTCATGTGTTTATTCAAGTTCGAAATCGTTGTTTTAAATGAGCACTTTTGTTGACATATTTTGCAAATGGCAATTTTGTTTTCTTCTGAATCTACAGTAAAATGTGTCCAAACTTCACTGGTTCGTGCCCGATTCATAATCGAAACTAAATTCCTCAATAACCACAAAAAAACCACCACCAAAACAAAACCTCCACCAAAAATAAATACAAAATAGCTACTAACTTAATACGTATTAGGTAAATACCTACTATCAATCACTGCGTGCACATGCTATCTGAATACAATATGGATTCGCTGTGAGCTTCGGTCACTGCCAATATTCGTATTAGATTAGCGAATGCACAGTGCTATGAATCAAGTGACCAAATTTGAAAAACGGTTTTCATTGCTTACTTTCTTTGTTCCCATCTCATGCAGCTTTCATACGAAGCCCGACGTGTATAACTATATCTTTACAATTACAATACACACATTACGTGCATAATACGACAAGCAAGCGGCCAGATACTATTCATACAATACAATATTCATCTCGCTCACTCGCCCGCCTAGAGTCGGTTTAGGCGAGTCTTGTCATCTCGCTCACTCGTCGGCGAGCGAGTGAGTGAGATGACGGCGGCGGCGGTCGGCAGTAGATAATAGACTAGAGAGCGTGGTGAGTCGCACAGATTATAGCGTCGCTATTACGCGTCCCTAATATTTGACTAATACCTGGTAACCCATTACTTTACATTCGCATATCCTAATATTAATATACGTGGCTTGTATTATAATACCTGTACCTATTATGAATATAAGTTACACCTCTACTAATAGAGCTGTTTTTCCTGTTGATTTAAGTGAGAAGTTCGAATTTGATTTAGAATTTGATTTTGTCTAACAATGACAGAAGTAGATATATCTATATATATAAAAATCAATGCCACTTTTCGTTATAGTGTTATAACTCAACAACGCCTTTACCGATTTGGTTAATTTTGGTCTTGAATTATTTGTGGAAGTCCAGGGAAGGTTTGTACGTAGAGAAAATGTAAAATCAACATCTTTTAGCGTTTTAAATATTTTTTTGTTTGAATTAATGAACTTAAT
This sequence comes from Pseudoips prasinana, assembly GCA_951640165.1. Classification (NCBI taxonomy): domain Eukaryota; kingdom Metazoa; phylum Arthropoda; class Insecta; order Lepidoptera; family Nolidae; genus Pseudoips; species Pseudoips prasinana. Next base: position 18,695,496 of record OX621254.1, read on the forward strand.
AATCATTTTTTTATTACTATGCCTTATACGTAGCGAAGCACGTACCGGGCCGCTAGTTATTTATAGTTTCGATATCATTCAAAGACAGCTTAGATAATTTATTATCTATAAGGGTAAGGTGTACAAAATAATCATTAATTACCATATCAGATTCAGTGGTATTTAGAACAGAAACAATAACCCTACAATTTGGTTTTAAAGAAACAACACAGTTTGTTACATATACTCCTTCAGATATCATATGATGTAGGACTAAAGCTTCATTATGATAAGATAATTCTTTTGAATGCTTTTTCTATTTGTTTTCTTATGTCTTCTAGTACTCTCAAATCATTATCCATTTTTGTTTTATCCAATAAAGTCACAAACTCGATGCAATTCCAATAATATTTTGTTCGACTTGTTAGTTTTTACAGGTTACAGTTTCGTAGAAAACAGTATAAAATCCAATAGAGTGCAACAAAACAATTTAAAGTGTCTTGTAGACTATGGCTCAAAATCGTCTAAGTGTTTAGGACTTAGTTTATTTCGCTCAGAAATCGGGCATGGATTCCCCGTCTCAACCAAATTTAGACGATTATTCTAAGGCTAAAGTAAGTAATCCGCGAATTTTCTAAGTCCATGCATTAACTTATAATTCTTCTTGACACTTAGAATATGGATTTGTACTCACAGTTTATCTTCCTTATGTTGCACTCACTAAATATTCAAACAACTTGTACTACCAGCGATTGCAGCGCCACCTTCCAAGTCTTGATTCACCAAAAACGCCCTTCGGCTCGTTAGGACCTTGTTCGTACTCGAGTCAAAATCACCAAAAACCATAAGAATCAATGTAATAAAACACGTATCTTCAGAACGAGACAATTTATTTAAAATTCACAACTCAAGTCACTATTCTGCGGCAACGAAATCATACCGCCATCTAATTCGACGGTAACGCCATCTAGGGAAAATCGATGAAACTAAAAATACAATTTGAACAACATCCATATGTAACTTATGTGCCACAACAAAGTTTATTCTATTCTATTATTTTGGTTTAGAAAACGAGAGATATATGGCAATCAAAGTTCTTCAACTGAAGAATCACGTATTAATGAACAACAATGACTAAATATAGATAGATAGATAGATAGAATACTCTTTATTGTACACACAAGCAGGATAAATAGGTAGGACAAAAAATAATAATATAATTTAGTACAATGGGCGGTCTTATCGCATTAAGCGATTTCTTCCAGACAACCTTTGGATGGATAGGAGCTGTAATTGTTTTAAAAAGTGGGTGTGTAACAAATGAAGTAGTGGATAAATAACATTAAAAAAAAAAATAAAATAAAAAAGTGTGTATAAAAGTGTAAAGGGGTATACCAAATACATGGTACCTATGACTACACATATGATAAACATAAATACATACACAAACATTACATAATATATACATTCTATAAAATACAATACAGTGTATAATATATACAATAACAAAATACATACATAATATATGAAAGAGGAAGGATCTTTACAAACGCAGGTAGTGTTCTTTAACACCTTTATTAAACGTAGCAACAGTTTGGGCACGTCGTATATTAATTGGCAAGGCGTTCCATAACCTTACTTTTTGATTATGCAGTTTTAAGTTATGTAATGATCTTAGGAATCTCGAATGCGTGTCACAGAGAAACTCGAATCGGTTTTTAAGATATGAAGGCGTAGCAGGGTTAAAGAGTATGTTATATAATAAGGAAAGAATATGTGCATTCCGACGAAGGCGAATTGGCAACCACTTGAGCTTTAAACGGAATGATGAAACGTGATCATATTTGCGAAGACCAAATATGAATCTTATACAAAGGTTTTGGAGACGCTCAAGTTTATCCAGTTGTTCTTCCGTGAGATCTAGATAGCTGGCATCGGCATAGTCGAGAATAGGTAAGAGAAGTGATTGTGCAAGAGCAGTTTTAGTGGCAATAGGGAGGAAATTGCGTAGACGCCTGAGGGAACCTGCTGATGCGAAAAGTTTACCACTAACATTTTTGAGATGAGGACCCCAGGACAACGTATTGTCAATTATAATTCCCAGATTCTTGACGTTATTACTGGGAGGGATAACAATCCCGCCAAGATGATTTGGGGTTGTTGAGACCAGTCCACTTTTAAAATCATTCGAGAGCTGCCAACTACTATAGCTTGGGTCTTAGATGGATTAATTCTAAGACCAAAGCTATTACTCCACGTCTTTATCCGAGCTAAATCACCATTTATTGCCGTGATGACACTGGGTAAATTTGCAAGCGAACCATGGGAATATTTTTGCAGATCGTCTGCATCAAGATGGTAGGCGGAAGCAAGATTATTAGAAATCGTATTTATAAATAAAGCGAAAAGTAATGGAGAAAGAACGCCACCCTGCGGCACGCCAGCAACTGTATTAGACCATGTAGAAAACAAGTCATTAATACGAATTCGTTGCCGGCGGCCAAACAGGTAAGATCGAAACCATTCAATTGCCGTTGGAGATATGTTAAGCGAAGTCAAAATGCCAAGGAGAATGTCAAAATCTACAGTGTTAAAAGCATTGGTAAAGTCAAGTAAAAGGAGAACTGTAAGATTTCCACTCTCCATGGCACTTCTGATGTCATCCGCAATATGGACCAAGGCTGTGACGGTGCTATGACCAGGACGGAAACCGGATTGCATAGGGTTAAGGAGATTGTGTTTACAAACATAGGAGTTCAGTTGGGAGTAAATAAGCCGTTCGAGGACTTTTGATAGGAATGGGAGAATGGATATGGGACGGTAATCGGAGAATGAGGATGGATTTCTAGTTTTAGGAAGGGGAGTGACAAGAGCTTCTTTCCATGCGGAAGGAAAAAAGCCACAGGATATGGAACAATTAAGAATATGGGTGATAATGGGTAGGATTTCATCAAGGATAGGAATGATCATATTACGGCTGACACTGTCGCTACCGACCGCATTGGAAGATATCGACAGGATACTTTTCTTAACATCACAATCGGAGAATTGATTGAAAGCAAAAGGTGGATGATCGGCAGTTGGAAGAGATGAAAGATAGCTTAGAGTTTGAGCTTTAGCTGACGCATTACTCGAAGCTGAAGAGGAAAAGTACTGGTTTAGAGAATTAATATCTAAGTTATTTGAAAGTATATCTCTGGGTTTTCCAACTCCTAGTGATCTAAGAAATTTCCAAATTTTGGCTGGATCTCCATTTTCGATGGATTTATGGGTACTATGGCGTTGGGCGTTCCTACACATCTTGTTGCAGCGATTTCGGATGGAAAAATATTTTTCCCGAGAATAATCGGATGGGCGACACTTATATTTTGATTTCGCTGCTGCTTTGAGGCTTATTAGGTTCTTGATCTCGTCAGTTAGCCAAGGCGCCGGTAGGTGTTTCACCCTTATAGCACGAATAGGCGCATGTTTGTCGTACAGATCAATTAGAGTGGAATTAAAGATATCGATCTTGTCATTGACTGATGTGGAATCCCAAACTAAGCTCCAGTCAATACCCCCGGCAGCTTCTCGAAGACTTTCAAGGTTCATACCACTAAAATTGCGCTGCAGAAGAATTTTCGACTTAGCCTTTGGTGGACGGACTTCATAGGAAACGAAGATCAGATCGTGATATGAAAACACGTCAGCCGAGCATTGACCATGCTTGGCGACGTGATCACGAGAAGAGACGAAGATAAGATCCAAGAGAGATGGAGTTGCATTAGGAAAGTGGTGCGTTGCATTCGAAGGAAGACAGAAGAGATTAGTCGATTCAGTGACCGACAGAGAGGAAGCGCGAAAATCATTTTTTAGGAGGCAAGTGTTGAAATCACCCATGATAATAGAATAACTGTAAGAAGGAGTGAATTTATCATGAAGTATCTCAAAAGAATTGAAGAAGTTGATACGGAGGGACGGACAATAATATACATCTAGTAATACTTTCGTATGATGCAGTTCGACTTCAATAAAAAGATGTTCCCCTGCATTCAGTGGCGGTGGTTGTGATGAATGATCTATTACGGTAAAGTTAATGTAACTGCGGAGATAAATTGCTACTCCACCACCACCACCTACCTCGCGATCATTGCGTATTAATTTGAAGCCTGGAAGGGAGTAAGAGATAGATGGAAGACAAGGTTTTAACCAAGATTCGGAGACAAGAATGGCATGGATGTTCTTCAGTCAAAATTTGCCAGCATCTCTGGAAAATGAGCCGGAATGCTTTGGGCATTGATGTGGACAACATTGAAATTCCTAAGAGCATCATTAAAGTGCGAGTTGAGGGTGTCACCAAGAGTTGGAATACTTAAGTAGCTGGAATCACTACATGCGGTTTGAAAACTATCAGAATCACTGTCATAGTCAGAAAGTGATGACATAAAAAAAAATATATATATATTTATAATATATATGAATATTATGTATAATATATATGAATATTATGTATAATATATATGAATATATATGTGTAATATATAAATACAAATTAAAAACTACAATACGCAAATAAGATGTTAATCTTAAAATACTACTATCCACCCGCCAGTTTTGTGTAATTACTGGTATTACATTTAACAATAAAGAAATCAAATTGAAGGAAAGTTAATTAAGGTACAAGCTACATAATTTTATCGAAGATAAACAATTATTAATTTAGTCCATTAATTCATCATTGTTCCCATTCGCCCCGTTCTAAAAGACCATAGACAAAATAATATGGTTAAAAGACAAATGTTGCAGAGGCGCGGGTGCGTGACTAATATAGTTTATGGAAGTATTTGACACAATGAACGTAAAGAAATAAATTGTTTGTTTGTAACAAATAAAATGAGAAAATAAGAATACCTACAGATAAAAAACACGATAACAAACACATAAAAACATGTAGATATAGTACGAAGATAGCATATGAACAAATATAGATACTGGGTACCCAGTAAAACAAGAAAAAAAACTATGAAATAGCAGTACGGGAATAAATGTATCACTTTTTAAGTGCCGTATTGCGGCGACTTCTTTGTGATGCCGGTTCGGAGATGCTTGATGCCTTTGATCCGTCTACCACAGATTTTATCGGCACAGGTGCGCTCGAGCTAGGGGCTACCGTCTCCGTATGTGAAGCATCCGTCTTAATGTTTAGAACGTCTTCGGTAGTTACAACACGATATCTCTTACCCTGAGCACCGATCACAAAAACATTTCCCATCATAGTATAAGCTTGAGTTACGCCAAACCTGGATCTCGCACCCATGAAAGCACTGTGTCTAGTCTTAGTCAGGAACTCCGAAATAGTAACTCCTGATCCCTTCAGCGCAGTTTTCAAGGACCAAGCCTTATCGCGGAGTGTTACTTCATTGAATTTGCACAGGATTGGTCGAGGTTTAGAAGACGTGCCTGCGCGTCCCATTCGATGGCACCGTCTGATGTCATTTTCAGTGAAGTGATCCAAGCCCAGTTGTGTGTGCAGAACTTTTACGATATTTTGTGCCACATCCTCCTGCTTGCCTTCGGCGACACCATGAAACAGCAAGATCTTCCTCCGTCCACGCATCTCCAGGTTGTCTACAGTGCGTGCCAGGGCATCCACCTGCTTCTGTAGTAGGCTGAGAGTCTGCACAAAGTTCACCTTGTAGGATGCAAAATCAGTAGCTAGTGCAGTGACTGTTGGGGCACTGGTGATTGCGGCCTTTTAAATATATAACAACAGCAAACGAAATGACTAAATTTTATCAACCTTACTAAGAGGAAATAAACTTGAACAACAAGAGTTGTTCAGGTTTTATTGCAATCTTTTTCAACAGTACTCATACTTATTTGCCTTGCATTGGTTCTTTTTATGGATACCGCCACAATTATAACTTTTAATTATTTTGTGCCTAACCTCTTGACTAACATTGCATGAACTTATACTACTAAATACCAGAATTGGCAACAAAACAAACGGGAGTTAGATTTAATTTTATGGATGTTGACTGGCTACGAGATCCTGATTTGACTTGGAAATCACGTGATCACTGTCTAGTTTTGAACTTTTTTTTATACAGGGTGGGCCATGAATTAGTTAACATTTGAAAAAATCGTATAAAAAAAACCATTTAACATATTTTAGAAATCGTTTATTTACGAGAAAGCTAATTAGTTGTAATTTATTTTTAAAAATTATTTCGTCTAAATGACCACCGTTTCGGTTTTTGCACTCATCTAAGCGAGTCCTAAAGTTTTCGAATACTCTTCTGCAAAGAGGCCGCGAGATCGCCGACATCTCTTCGATGATTTTTTCTTTAAGTTGACGCAGTGTATTCGGTTTATCAATGTAGACACGACTCTTTAAATAACCCCATAAAAAGAAGTCTGCTGGTGATAGATCTGGACTTCTGGGTGGCCATGGGATGTCACCCCGTCTGGATATCAGCTTTTCCGGAAACATGTCTTTGACCACCGGCAAGGACTCGTTCGATGTGTGACACGTGACTCCATCTTGTTGAAACCATGTGTTACGATTATAGCCAGCAAATTCCAGTAGCATCGGTGCTAAGAACTCCCGTAACATTTTCACATACTCGGCAGAATTAACAGTAACTGAACGGCCTCGAGACTCTTCAAAAAAGTAAGGTCCGATGATTCCTTTTGCTGAAATTGCAGCCCATACAGTTACCTTGGGAGAGTGAAGTGGCCTCTCATGTTTAGCTTTAGGATTTTCGCTGCTCCCATACCTGCAATTCTGTTTGTTTACATGTCCATTTAGGTGGAAATGGGCTTCGTCAGAGAATAAGATGTTGTGGAAATTACTGAATCGAGTTAACATTGTTTCGGCATATGACTTACGCAAATTTAAATCATTAGGGTTTAGTTCTTGCACTAGCTGGATCTTATATGGATGTAATTTCAAATCTAATTTCAAAATACGGCGTAATGATGTGCGGGATAATCCTAATTCAGCCAAACGTTTGCGTGTTGATAAATCTGGATCACGTCGAACAGAAACGGAAACTTGCTGCACGTTCTCTTCGCTCCGAGAAGTCCGCGGGCCGCCGGTTTGTTTCACATTTAGTGTAGATCCCGTCTCTTCGAACTTCTTCACCCATTTCTTTATTAAAGGAGCACTTGGACACTGACTTAAGTCGTGTAAACCATATTCAACGCGAAATAAGCGTCTCACAGTAATGAGCGAAAAGTTGTTTAAATAAAACTGTTTCACGCAGTAAGCGCGTTGCGGCCCCGTGAAGCGATCCATTGCGACTAAATTTCCAAGAAGCGAGCTAGTGCCCCCGCCCGCGCCCGCGTCCCGCGCGGCAATAGTTTGCGCGGTAAGTTACATTTAAATGTTAACGAATTCTTGGCCCACCCTGTATATAAGCTTGACTGTACAAAAACTAGCCAATTCATAATTCATGGCTTAAAATAACTAGCCTTAGTTCATAAAAAAATTACACATAAACTCAAAATCTTGCATTTCTGTTCAAAATAAAATTCATATAATAATTGATAATCGATAGGTTCTTTTTATGATATCTTTTAAGAGTTGAAACATATTTCTATGCATTGGGAAACTATTTAATAATTCTAACCTCCAATCGTCCCATTTCCACGTGGGCCACTGTTTTCAGTACGTAATAATGAATCATACCACACTAGAACCTTTTTAGTTTATTTAAAGCTTGATAGCAAATCATTTTGTTAGATCATGAAAACGTATTTGCGTAAAAACTAATAATGCTTAGCCAGGTAACGATATCACCTTTAAGAGGGTCAAAATCACGTATAAAGTTATTCAGAGTAGGTAATAGAATTTGAACTACTCACAGTTTCGGCATATTTATGCGGTACCTTTTCCTTTCGCCTTGGTGGCGGAGATAGTGTCCTCTCACTGGAGCTTGAAGAGTAGGTAGAACGAGCACGTGTTCGCTTTGAACGCTTACGGCCTTACCTCACTTACCCATGGCGTAAAGTTCTTGTCACTTCTGATGTAATCTAAACTCTAATAAAATACTAAATACACGATACTCTTTTATTCATTATCACTTTCAAATACCAACTTAGTACAATCAATAAATTATATGTGTTCACTTCAACGGTTCGACTGCAAGAGAGACCGCTCCACTCGCGCACAGCCATTATAAACACTCTGTTCTTGTTGCAACTTCACCGCTGGATGGCGTTGTCGAACGGATGTTGCCAACAAAGGAGATTGACCATTTTTGTATGGATGTTGGACCAAGTGCTGCCCAACATTGAATCATAGTGCATAATGTTCCTTAGACTAATACTAGTCTGTAACCCAAAGCGCTTCAGAATCTATCCCAGGAGTATTGAGAAAAATACTCTTCTTTAGGTTTTATTGACGAAAAATCATAACTGTTGGTTATGATTTTTCGTTCGCTTATTTTTAAAATAAAAGACTGTATAATATAAAAAATGGATTATAATTACTATAAAAACACTTAGTTACGGATATTCATTCAAACAATCAATAATAATTATTTATTCGTTTTACAACATAATAAATAGTTCTCTATGTTAGGCCACATGTAAACATTAAAATATCTAATCAATCGTAATCCTCATCGTCGTCTATAATGATTCTGTCCAAAAACAAAGCAGGGCGCCTCACAACGTCTTGGTGTCTAGCCCACCCCAAAAACCAAACTAGGCAAACAACGTGGGCACAACTGCCGATCGTTCTTCGCCCGATAAAACATGAGCAGCAATAATGTTTAATGGAATCGAGCCCATGATTGTTCTCGTCAATTAAAATGTAGCAATGATATACTTTTGACGATGTATGTCTGCTCTTTATGTGCGCTCTAATTAGTTGCACATTGCTGGTTGGCATCGAAAAATCGGAGAGGTCGTTAAGGCGACCGTTATACTTTTGTATAATAAATGTCTCCGTGGTGCGTATATGCTCGCTGTAATAGCTAGGCGCAAGTTTTATTTGGTACGTTCCTACTGCAAAGAGAGTCAATTCCTCCGGTCTTAACATGGGAAATGAAGCAACATTATCTCCACCCACTGAAATGTTTTCGAAGTTGGCTCTGTTCCGGTTTAGCCTCCTTTGATCAATATACTCAGCTAAGTCATTGGCAACATTCAGCCGCTCTCTGGCTATATTGATAAATTCACGTGCATCGCCATTGTCTATAATATCAACATGGAAGGCATTAGTTATTGCTGCAGCGATTCGAAGGTCTGTATAAAAGTGGCTCATGGCCAGATTATAATATTCCTGACGAAAAATCTTAAAATCCCGTTTTAGCCGTCCATTTACTACCTCAACGGGCCACCGACAAATGGTGCATAACCGCGATTTATTGGCGTCGAGTGTGGTAAGTTGTGCGCCTCTTCTGGTCTGCGATTGTGGCATGATGCCGACATATCCGTGGCTTTCTAAAGACGCAATAGAGTCTCGAAAACCTCTGTCTAATATAAAAATATCACCTGGCTGTAACAGCCAATTAATGGTTCTATCCGGCCCATCTAGCAGATTGTTTAAAATGGTTGCGTCATTTGTAGTCGCAGCATAGGGACCACAAACCTCAATAATGTGTCCATCGCATGTAACTAACAAAAATGGTTTTAGGAGGTTCCTGTACTTGTGCATGCTGTACGTGTCTTTCTGAAATGAGAAATTAGAACTCTTTTGTATGTACATATAGGTACCGTCACATATAACAACAGCTTCCTGGTTATTTGCAAACAATGCGGTAGGAACTGCTAGATTTCTTTCAACGATCTGCTCTCTAGAAATATGGTTGAATCCCAAGTGGTGAGGGACAAAATCACTATCCAGACACTCTCTAGCTATTTTCATTCTTCGTTCTAGATTTGGACGAGACATGTTGAAAAACGTGGCGAGTCGTTCATTGGATTCTCCAGTTCTCAATTTGGCAAGTATTATACCTAATGCAGTTCGTGGATTTTGACACCTTTGTGCTAAAAGTGGAGTTTGATTAAATAATCTTTCGAATTCATCTCGAGTCCGGCCTGTCCAATAATGCAATTCTTCATCATGCAGCGTATTAAGGTTCTCAAAATCGATAATTCGACTTCTGGGTTCTTTTAATAATTCTAACATTTCAAAAACTTGTTGGGGACTAAAATCAAAACAACGATTTGGTGCCGTAAAAAGAACATCCCAGGTGTTGTCTTCTAAATGCTCCTGACACACACGTGCGTATGAAGGAACATAATAATTATTATTAATAAGTAACTGCACTTTCAAACTCTTTGGTACTCGTCGACGAGTATTATTTGTGCAATTGTACACCATACAAGCATTTGACGTATTCGGGGCTCGGCAGTAATTTCCGGGAAGGTGAAATGTTACGTTTTGTCCTAGAATGTCTTCCTCCGTGGGCTGCCCTGCCACTGCTGGTAGATTTTCCACAGTCGGTGCATCTTCCACAGCAGGTGCATCTTCCACAGCAGGCGCATATTCCGCAGCAGGCATTGCAGGCAGCGACCCACGGCGAGCTCTTGTCCAACAGTTGTGGCAGAGGTATTCCTCATTATTGAATGTTATCTGTAACCAATTATAAAATGATAAACAAATAACCCACGGCATAACATGAATCTGAAATATAGTCGAATTATATTGTATACTCGAACCGGGCAGGTGACTCTTGAATAGGTATTTAAGAGCTTATAAGAGCAAACGTTCAGGTAACTATATTCAACGCGTTTTAAAATAATTCGTCGGGTAAGATCATTTCCCTGTAATAATATCTATCTCAACGTCACCGCGTATCTTCTACAAATCTACGATAGAAAATGCATGCAACTAGTGTTAACACAAAAAGTAGTTTTTAATTAAAATAATTAGGTACATACAAAACAACATTCAACCTATTTTAATCATCAATTAGGAACCGGCTTAGGAGGGATACGACATGACAGTGACTCTACGATTTCGGTGCGCAGGTAGCGGTCTACCGATAAGTGGACCGGTTTATTGGACATTTAGGGACCCATGACTGATAACGCGTGGACTATAACTATTTATATCAAATTCCTGTGCGGTTCCTTGTAGTTCTATCCAAGTGGAGTCTATATTTTATAGTAGGTATGTACCTACTTCTAAGTAGATATCTAAGAACGCATTTGTTATGATTTAAGTAATGTAAATAATAGTCTTAACTGTTGAGTTAATGATTTATTTTGTGTTATTATAATATAAATACTTAAATAAAAGTTAAGTACTTACCTCACGTGGTAGAGCTCGAATGATGTTTTGAAATGTATGTTGATGTTCGTTTTGAAGATCTCGAGTTAACATATATCTTCTGATTCGTTCCACAGAACGATCACAAAACAAACACACTCTGTAATGAGGTTGATACATCGTGTAGTCCAAACGAATAGCCGGGTCAACAGATGATGCAGATACGATAGTCCAAAAGTAATGCCGGGTTGTAAAAATATAAGGAGATAGATAAGCGCACAGTACACAACGGTTCAAGTCAAAGAGTGATGTTAGACTGCGATACAAACAATATGGCGCGCGCGCAAGCAGGTATACAGATTTCCAACGTGCGCGAAAGAGACAGACACATACCAAATCTGAATATGAGCAAGCGAGACTTTTGACTTCTCGCAACTCTCGAGTAAGATAATAATATTATTTAACGTAGACGTTAAAAAAAAACAAAAGTTAAATCACAAAAGCTATAAGATAAGTTTTTAAGTACTGCATAACCCCGTGGATATTTTTTTTTTTTAATATTTTTTTTTTATTTCTCTTCATGTAAGGAATAAAATAAAAATATTCCCATGTCTGGGCAGCATTTCATGTCTTCTTGGGTTCTTTTCATGTCTAACATCCCCCTAATGTTTGCTGGTAGGGGGGGTAGACGTCTTCTGTCGGGGGGAGGTCTCGCGGCGTCATTCATGGCCTCTCCCATACTCAGGGCTAGCTCTTCCGCGAGTCTGTCGGCGTCGTCGCCGCAGCTTATCGGTCGCGTCGGGGTGGCGGTCTCCAGCTTCCTTGTAAAAGTGTCCCAGTCCGGTCTTGGACGTGGCGCTGGCGGAGAGGATCGAGCGAGTGCGTGTGGGATGACGACCAGCACTGGCTGGTGGTCCGACTGGAGGTGGTCGGACTGATGAACCATAGCCCGAGCAGCGCTTATAAAGGCGGCCAGGAGCGCGGCGGAGGGCCGTGCGGGGCGCGGTAGTGATGACGCCCGCCGTGTTCACGTGCGCGCAAGTTTTTCTGCCGTGGTTGTGTGTTTGCCGCGTTACAAAGTCATTAATTTAAATTAAGTAAACAACGAGCATACTAACGAAGCGAAGTAGGTACTTTAATTAAATTATTGTACATAGAATATTTTATTTATAGGAGATTGTTTTTTTTTGTGCAGTGCATTCCATGTTTTAAGTACTTTCTATATATATATACATATATATATTTTAAAATAACTGGATCCTAATTACGGCCCTGTTTTTTGTTATGTTCATATTTGTTCGATAGATGGCGGTTCATTAAAAAAATGATATTAAAAGCTACAAAAAATGTATTTTGGCCATTAAAGGGGTTTTACGAATTAATATAAAACAAATTTCAGTACATACGATTATTAGATTATGATAATACTGAGCTCTGCGTACCTAAATATTTTTTATTCCCATGACCCCAAGTGTCGCCATCTAATGTCGTGTAGAATTATGTTTCGAAACGCCGACGTTAAGAGCCAACTCGCCGCACGGTCCAACTCGACGGTGGGCGCGGCCTCAAAGCGTGCTGTCTCGCCTGACACATTGTGCGACTGAGATGGGGTCAGAACTGAGCGAGCACGAACGAGTTGATGCGCTTACTACAGTAGTAACGCAGCCAAACGCAATGTCATTAGGCGCGTCCACACAGAGCGAGCAGCCTCGCGAGGCATTTGCCGCGCGAGGAAACTATCTCCAAACGAGCGCGGCAAACCCGAGCCATTACGCTCGTTCGTTCAGTTGAGAATTAAAACATCATGGCACCACACGTACGTGTCGCGGTGGCAGCTGTTGCTTTTATCCTTATAAATAGGATTATAAAAAAGAGAAGACAACAAAAGCTTAAACGAAGACGATATTGGATCCAGACTTTATACAAAAACAGATTATTATATAATGGGAACGAACTGTACCAAGAATTGATAAATGATGGAGTGGAGAAAAATTTTGCACGCATTACTGCAGAGGAGTTGGATCTATTGGGTTCAAACTTGCAAAGCAGACTTCAAAGAAATGATACGAACTGGCGTCGAGCGATAACCGTGAGAGAAAAGATACTTTTGACATTACGGTTCTTAGCGACAGGAGATTCTTATACCAGTTTGCAGTATCTCTTTCGCATTTCCAAACAATCTATTTCGAAGATTGTCCCTGAAGTTTGCGATGCCATCATCGAACATTTAAAGGATCATGGAATGGTAATTAAAAAAAAACAATATCTTGTCAATTTAGTCCAATCACTTTAATAGAACTTTAAAATAACCATAAAAAGAAAGGTAAAATTATTTTTAATTAGTGGCTCGCATTATGTTTTAGTGTAATTAGTCAATCGAAGGGGAAGGGAGAGGTTGAATCTCTGTTTGAATTGGAGAAGTCATTGGAACGGTGGTATTAGATGGTTGAGGAGTTAGTGGTGAGGGGGACGTCGGATCGTTATAAGATGAAGCATGAGTGCTTGGACGTTGCATAGACCCATCATAGCTTTGTGTATAATAGCCATATTGTCGATAAGCTCCTGTGTCGGCTTGAAATATTATTCCGCATATATCTTTTTTTACGTATGCCAGAGTTACTGGATCATACTTTCTCAATTCGTTGCCTATGTATTGTCCAAATGTCGAGTATGAGTCACAAGGCGGTGGGGTTGACTGTGGTTCTCTGCACTGCTGGAGAATCCTGTAAGCTTCAGAAAGAGTTTCGTCTGATAAATCGTTTGTGTCTTTCGCTGGTCTTCTTTTGCTTCGTTTTCTAGATCTCTGGTCTTGTGTTCCAACATTAGATTATGTGTTATTGGTGCCATCTTGTTGTTGTTGCTGATTTTCCATAACTTGAATGTTGTCGTTGTCAAGTGAAGGGTCTTGAGCGACTTGAGTTGCCCTTAGTGTTTCATAATTAGTATCGGTTTCATTCTGTAAAATAATAAGTATATATTATTTTATATCTATATTTTTAGATTTATATTTTTTATAGAATTTTAATTAAGTAATATAATTAATTAATTTCAGAAATCTGTAATTGGCCTTGCTAATAACTAATATTAGTTGTAATTATTAAACATGTAACGCTGTAGATTTCGTTAAATAAATAAATATCTGTTTCAGGAACCAGAAACAGAACAACAGTGGCTTGCAATTTCAAACGGTTTCCTAAATAAATGGGATTTCCCACATGCTGTGGCGGCGATGGATGCAAAACATGTTGTTTTACAGTCTCCGATAAACAGTGGCAATGACTACGATAATTATAAATCATTTTCAAGTATAGTTTTGTTTGCCTTAGTAGATGATAATTAAAGTTTCTATATGTAAACGTTGGGAGTAAAGGACGGATTTCAGATGGAGGTGTATTTAAAAATACAAAATTATACCAAAAACTTGAAAAAAGGGAAATTAACATCCCATCACCCACAATACCGTACTATCCCAAAGTACCATTTTATATATTAGGTGACAAAGCTTTTCAGCTAAATGAATACACCTTGAAACCTTACGAGGGTAATCCAGAAAGAGGTTCAAAGGAAAGAATTTTTAATTATATACTCTCCAGAGCACGAAGAGTTGTAGAAAATGCTTTCGGAGTGTTAAGTTCTGTTTATAGAGTTTTGCGGAAACCACTTTTATTGGAACCCGAACAAGCAACAAAAGTAGTCTTAGCATCAATACATTTGTACAACTATTTACGGAGAACATCTAATAATAGCTTTGCAGCTCCTGGCTTTTTTGATGCGGTGGGAAATGACGGGGAAACCGTAGAAGGAAGTTGGCGAAATGAATCAGAACCAACATCATTATTACCAATTCAACAAATACCACGACGTGGAGGATATAATGCTAAAGAGATACGTGACCACCAAGAAAGACATTTTATTACGAATGGAACTGTCTCATGGCAAGATGACTATCAAAAAAAACTATAATAAGTAGTACTTACATTCTCCATAGTATCCCGCGTGGTACCTGGCTCGTTCCTATCAGACATAAATGCAAAGGCATTATATGCAAACCAGCTAGATCTGTAAACGTCATCACGACCTGGAATAAAAGTTACAAGTTTTTTATAATAGATAAATAGTTCTTATTAGTAACTGTGAAAGCAATTAATAAATATAATTTTTACCTGATCCTGTTAAACGACTTTTCTTTTCTCGTGATTTTTCCCGCCGGAAGGATCCCATTAATGACTCCATTTTCTTTTTTAAATCAGGAACCGGTACATTCATCTCGCGGCTAATATTTAACCAGGCGTCTTCTCTAAGTCCTCTATTTGTATAATTAGGATCACTTGCATTCCATAGCCAGGTGTTTACACCATAGAGAGATATTAATTTTAAACACTGATCTTTATTCATGTTTTACTCTTATTATACTCGAGCAAGGCGCGAAAGAATATGCGACCGTCCAGAGTGCACGCGGTAAACGACTGAGGCGCCTTTGAGCAAAACAAAAAACCGACACTGAACGGCTCGGGCGCTCGGGCGCTCGCCCGCGGCAGCGCGCGCGCTTGCCTCGGCCGAGGCGCGTCCACACAAATCGAGCTGCTTCGCGCGGCAAATTCCTCGCGAGGCTGCTCGTTTTGTGTGGACGCGCCTATTGACAAACACTGGCGGACGCGGCAAAGCGCGCGGAACCGGCTAGATGAATGAAATACCTACTTATTTTACGAGGGGGAAACAATGTACAGGGTATAGAGCCTAAAGATTTGATGTAAAATAAAATTTTGGGTTATATGTGTCATGTGCATGAATTCTTTTTAGGGTTCCATGTGGAGAGGGTTCAAAACGCAATCCTATTGCTGTCACTCCGATATCCGTATATATAATATGCCGGTCACACAGGTTTTAGGCTGCGTTTCCACCAGAGATGTGCGAGGATGCATAGCGAGGGATGTGTTTGTAAAGAACCAATAGGATCGCTTCATTTACCTTGCCTCGGTCAGCACAGCTCTGGTGGAAACGGCTCAGCGGAGCTAGATTTTTGCGCATACAAAACAAGCGCGGGATGTGTGCGAGGGATGTGTGTTGAGAAAGATGTGTTGCGAGGTTTGCGCATACTGTACCAGCCAGTCCATAGACGGAGTTTGTTGGAAGTAGAAGTGCGCAAAATAGATAATAATATGGATAATTGGAAAAAGAAAATACTTTTATATTTAACAATTTGTGATGAAGAAATGGAAGCAGAAGATACGGAGTTTATTAGTTCTATAATTTTGAGCAATAGAAGAACACACAGTTTTGGATACGTAACCATATTAAATATCATCGATTACATGGAGAATTCTTTACCTTTTTTTATACGGCTGATGATGAAATATTCGAAAATTCTTATCGAGTATCTAGAAGTAACTTTTATGAGTTACACAATTTGATTGAGAACATTATCAAGAAAGAAGACACTCACTACAGAGAATGCATCAGCACCAAGGAAAAATTGGCGGTATGTTTAAAGTAAGTAAAATAGTTTGAATCAATTTTGTCTTTATTAAACATATTAATTGAAAAGTACAACATAATCTGCAAAATAAGTAGACAACAAGTTCCTTTTTTTTTCATGGCAAATTAGGCTTTGTTCCTACTTTGTTTGAAGTATTTGGCGTTTGTAGGTCTGAATGTTGTGTTCCCGGAGATGCTGGTTGTACAGCTTCCAGTTGGAAAGATGAATCCATCTGGCCCACTGTTTTATTTGTATTCCTACCAGAGCTTGAAGAATAACCAAGTTGTTCAGGATCCAGCTGAGGCGGCAAATCCATCTGGCCTGCTATATTACTACCTACTGCTATACTGCTACCAGAGCTTGAAGAATAACCAATATTTTGATTATACCACGACAGCACGTAAGATTCTTCGGCTTCGCTAATCATATTAAAAAGTTTCCTTTTTAAAGGAACTTGCATGTAATCTGGTAATTTTTTAAATGTTTTCGCCATTGAAAGAAAAAAATGATCAGTATCATCGCAGTCCGTTGGTTTTAAAAGTTCTCTTAATTCTTGCCTTTCTTTTCGAAAATCTTCTTGATTTTTCATATGTTTTTGTATTAAAATTGATAATTCATCGCCTTTTTTCTTCTTTGATGATGACGGGGTGACCGAATCTGTTGAAATGCCTGAAGTTGAGGCTATTTCGTAAAGATTGTTGGGATTGTCAGCTTGATTTGGTGTATGTTCAGTGCTCTGCGAAGAGTCATCTTGGTTTAATGAATATTGAGTGCTTTGCGAAGAGTCATCTTTATTATTTGGTGACGAAATATCCTCTTTATAACTTGACTCTCTATCTCTGTTGGCCATGTACGGTAAAAGAAATTCCATCAATTTTTGGTATTTCCATTCACGTGTTTTGGTTGTAGCCTGTCCGCTTTTTTTAGATTTCTGCCTCTTTAGCGCGTCCCGATGGCTATCCCGTAGTTGTTTCCAACGACACTTAGCGCTTTTCACTGAAATAATTGAAAATTATGATTAGGAATATAACATTTTTATACCAAGCATGTTGTCTTACAGATCGCAAAAAAATCAGTAACAGGTAAAGAGTACTTTTTTATTTGTTAATTAATTTTTTTACTATTATTATAAACATTCCTTTTTTTGCAGGTATTTATCCACGGGCTCGTCGTTCACACGATTGGCAGAAAATTTTAGGATTGGAGTAGCAAGTGTGTCGAGAATTGTGGCAGAAGTTTGTAATGCTCTTTGGCTTGTTTTACAACCTCTTGTTATTCCAAAACCTACCAAAGACGACTGGAAGCGAATAGCAAAGGATTTTCAAGAGCTATGGCAGTTTAAAAATTGTTTGGGGGCTCTAGACGGTAAACATGTTTATATAATGTGTCCTGCAAACACTGGGTCCTCTTTTTTTAATTACAAACAAAGATTTTCTATAGTGCTTATGTGCTTAGCTGACGCTAGGAGAAAGATTATAATGGTTGATGTGGGATCCATGGGAAGATTTAGTGATGCTGGAATATTTGATGATAGTGTTTTTGGAAAATATTTGAAAGAAAAAAGATTGAATCTTCCAGAACCTGAACCATTATATGAAGGAGGTGAACCAGTACCATTTGTATTCATTGGAGATGAGGCTTTTCCTTTGATGGAAAATTTCATGCGCCCATATCCGCGGGACCAGTTAGACCAACAGAAACGTATATTTAACTATAGACTTTCGAGGGCACGTCGCATT
The DNA here is from genome assembly GCA_951640165.1 of Pseudoips prasinana. NCBI lineage: Eukaryota > Metazoa > Arthropoda > Insecta > Lepidoptera > Nolidae > Pseudoips > Pseudoips prasinana. The sequence goes on from OX621254.1 coordinate 18,713,896, forward strand.
GTAGAAGCTACATTCGGTGTATTGGCACGAAAGTGGTATGTGTATCGTAAAGACTTTGAATGCAGAGTGGAAACGGTTGACAAAATCGTAAAGCCACATGTGTAATGCATAATTTTTTAATTGAAAGACAAACTAATTATTTGGATTGCATTGATAACACAAATACAAGTACTCTTGTATCCGTTCCTAGCATTTCCGTCGTCGTGTCAAGTGATGGTTATGAAGTAAGAGAGAAATACTGCTCTTATTTCAATAATCAAGGAAAAGTGTCATGGCAAGATACTCGTATTTCGTCACGAATTCATCGCACACAATAAATACCCAAATATTGTAACTTGTATTTTAATATACCTGATTTTAATACATGATTATTACTTACCATCTTTATATTTTATTTCTTTGACTATTTCCTCCCACGCAGCGTCCTTAGTTTCATTACATTTGTAAAATGACAAAGAAGTGTTCCACAAACACGGAAACTTTTTAACGGCATCAATTAATTTTTCGTCCATTATGCCACGCAACCGTACGACATGCGTACGACAACAAGCGCTTACGACAGCAAAGTGAGACGTGAGCGCAGCGCGGTGAGCGGCAGGCAGGCGTTCGCGTTACTCCGCTCCCACTACACCGCACCCCCGTCGACACATTTCACAGCTTCGCAACGCATCCTCGCGCCACACATAAATGCGCATTTTCACAGCTCCGCTACACATCCTCGTAGGCACATTATCATCGCACAGCTTTGGTGGAAACACCCACACATTTTCACAGCACAGCTAGACATCCTCGCACGACACATTTCCATCGCACATCTCTGGTGGAAACGCAGCCTTACAGCCAAACAGTTGAAGCTAGTCTTAAAATTTTTACCGTATAAATCTTATCGACCCAAAGCCATACAAATTATCAAAACATTATTTTTAAATGATTTTAGCCCCTACAGTTAAAAGGTGTAAAAAAATTTGACCCATTGCGTCCAGTAGGGTACCGGTATTTAGGGAGGGAGCATAAGTACCAGTACCTACTAACTAACTGTTAGTACAACAGGTGAAGTAGAAAAAACACTTAGGCATGTTATACGAGTACCTACATACCGATGAGAGCAACAATACGCTCGCGTTGGTATCTACTTCGAATGCTATTAGGCCTTCCCGTAAGGGGGTTCACCACTAAATAAAAACTCTGTAAAAAGTGTAAATATTTTTATTGATCAATATTTGACATTGTATTTTTTTACAATTGGGTTAAGTTTTACTAAAACTAAGTTACTATCACTATAACCTTAGCTGGTGAAAATATACATAAGATGGCCAGATTGACATTAGGATAGTATGTTATCAATAAATATGTAAGTACTCTTTTCTAGATTTGGATTACAAAATATTTCGAATGCTATCGAAAATAATTGGTTACAGGTTTATACATTTTTGACCACGCAATCAAATAGTCCATGATGAATAGGCAAGTAAGAACATCGTGCGGTAAGGTGCCTCTTACAGTCGAGTGAGATAAAAATTATTTTATTGTGACACTGTCCACAGCCAGCTGCGTGACGTACCGGCAATGACATCCACCACCATGGTTTTATGGTTTTTTCTTTTCGCAAGGAAATGGGATTCATTGATTTCTCTTTATTAATTGTAACCCGATAATCATATCTAGTTATTCTAAAAAATACTGAAAACTGTTATAAAATCAATAACAACGTTCAGTATAATAATATGTACTAAAACCCTTGTATCAGTTTTCTTTGCGCCGTCCCTTACACCTTGTGTATTTTTAAAATCGATCTCTAAATTTTAATTTACGTGGGAACCGTGGATCTACAAGTTCAGGTACTACACATTTGAAATAAAATGTTTCCAATTTTTTATGTTTTTCGTCGGTCCAGAATGAAGGATCATAATAAATATTTTCTATTTCCATGCCATTTGGCGTCCAAACTACAAAAAAGCAATTTTTTCTTTGTGTTATTTTAAGTTGGCCTTGTACTTGAAAATAATAGTTGTGCGTTTTTTTTTTAATTTTATACCATCTGGTGTTTCGTGACAAAAAGTATTTTTTTTAAACGAATAGCCTCTACAGGTGTGTGAGCTGCTGCTGATGCTGGGCATTTCACTTCTATAATACTCTCTGCTCCTATAACACTGTCTGGAGTCGCACCGAGATATGGTTTGTTTGAATCTACAAACCACTATTAGACCCATTTTTTTACGAATTCTGCATTTGCACTAGCTTCATGGGCTTTGCCGTACCGGGTTGCGTCGTTTCCTGCAAAAGTGGAATATAGCATCGTCCTTAAAGTTGATGTGCAAGGCGTTGAGTCCTTCATTTTACAAATTTTCCCAAATAATGAGGCCGTAATTCTTATTTTGCGCTCAATAATCCATGCATCTGAATTAGCTTGACCGATAGTGTTTTTTCCAAACTGTCAATCTCCTCAGGACTTAAATGCAGTTAATTTAGAAATTCTTTTTCTTTGTCTTTGTATATGATATGTGGCATATCAGGCTCTTCAGTTACTTCACCGTAATGGCGGTCGGCTATTTTAAAGCGCTTAGCCCTTTTATTACCGCTAGCTTTATCTGCTGCGCTTCGTTTGCGCTGCCTATCTAATGTTTTTTGTTTTTTTTTTCAATATATTTTTCTGAAAAATTATATTTTTTTGCCGGACATATTGCGCTTTGAACTTTATTTAAAAGACTATAGTTTTTTAAATTATAATGTCCTACTGCCGAGTAACACCTCGCTTCATAGGTGCCTCTTCAGTAAAGTTTACTCTCTTCCCAGCAAGAAATTTAGCAATAATTGCGTTGAATTGCTCAGCAGGATTATTTGTTTCTTTTAATAGTAAACTTTCACTGTTTTGGAGGAGCCACCCAAGATTTTCAAATATATCGCTCCACATGCCGCAGGCTTTAAGTTGTGGGACAAGATTTTCTCCAATTTCTTTATTGCAATAGTACTCCTTGCAAACCTCATGCCAACCAAAAACATGGCAGGGGCCATTCCGTAGGTCTTCTTTTAAGACTTTTATTTTGTCTTCTATTGAAGCCTCAAGATGCCTTGCATGTTCCACGGCGCCAGTAACAGCACTATGTAGACGTCGTAGTCTACCTGTGAGAGCTTTACGTAGAGTGACAGGTACGAAACCAACTTTATTTTCAGTTTTTTTACAAATTTTTCTAAGTTTATTACTATAATTTCGTAGCAGATGGTTGCTACACTCAATTTTTCTTATATGTATATTGGGGCCATACACCATAGCATCCCTAAGGGCATTTGTTACGCTACTATCTCCATCTCCTCCAATTACTTTAGTATATTTTACACCATGCATTGAAATACCGACTTTGAATCCATCTAATATAGCCGCAGTTTCCATTTCAGTAGACGGACCAGACCAATTTTTAAAGCAACTGTGAATTGGGATTGCAATTTTTTTATTTTCTACCACCGCACAGACACAACAATATGAGTTCTTGACACCAATATACAAGACTTTTTTTGTCCGATGCCCAATGATGCACACCAGAAAGAGAGTTAAAATTCGTCCCATAACTCCGTTTCGCCCATGAACCGTCAGTAACAACGGTGATGCATGGAAAGCCTTGACCGTCAATTTCATTGTTTTCTAATGCCAATCGCTTTTCTTCTGTACCAGCTTCTAACATAAGCTCCAACGCTATATCTTTCAGGAATATAGCTACTTTTTCATATTTTTTTATGTAATACGATTCGCTCTTGGCTCATTTGGCATGTCAATACTGGCGCATAATTCATCAAGTTGTGACCAGCCATTACCTGTTAGGGACACCCCCTCTATTATATTCAAATTGATTGGAATAGTTTTTGAACGTTGATAAGATTTTTGAGATTTAATTTCTTCTGTCTTATTGCATAATCTGCACTTAAATATATAATTAGAATAAAATCCTATTTGATTCTCTTTAATAAATTCAAAATCTTTGAAACCACAATCAAATGGATCAAGATTGATATCACTTATTTGTTGAAATAAATAACTAATATCCACTATCCTATGTCCTTCTAGAGTGGTCTTATCCACACTAAAATCGTAAGAATCAAACTCAATGTTAAAATTTGTATCTGATGATGGTTCAGTCGATTTGTTAAATTCTGGACATATTTCTGATATCTGTTCTTGCTGTGTTTCCCTGTAAATAAATAGTTTAGTTGAAAAAAATGCAAATTCTAAATACAAATTTTAATTTGTTTTTAACTATTGGTGGAATACTAACAACTCAGATGTTATACGTTTAGAAACCACCTCATACTCAGTGACATCCGAGTGTAATATTGATACCAACCCTTTGATCTGATTGAATGATGTGTCCACAATCAGGGGCTCCACCGGCTAAGTTGCCGAACATTGTTTATCATCGCCGATAGAGCCCCAGGTAATGATATTAGAGAGACTAGATTTTAAACATTGGTAGAATACTTACAAATCTGGTGTTTTACGTGTAGGCACCGCATGAGATTTGACATCATCCAAGGATATTTGTGTGGCGAGTTTTTTCCGCGTAACCCTATAAAAATAATCAAATTAGGAAATGCAATAACTTTAACTATCGAGTTTGACATTACTGATAAGGTACTTACAAATCAGATGTATTACTAGCAGAAACAACTTCTGGTTCGATATCATAAAAGCCATATTGATTGTGAAGTATTTGTATATTACGCGTATTATCATTTTCTTTTAATATATTTTTCCAACGCGCTGAACAAGGCTCATCATGTATTTGAGCTCTAACAATTATTTTTGTTGACTCTTGAGGTAATCTAAAACACCAAACAAATCACATAAAGAAAATATAAAATCTATTTTTATTCTAAAAACTAAATGATTTTAACACAACATGTGGTCAAGCTGTGGTAGCGTATAAGAAAGAAAGCATTTCTCCAAGTATAGTTAATATTAGCCCAATACTGCTTATGAGTAGTTTCAGAGTAAAAGATTATTTTAAATTATAATAATAATGAAGTTAAACATTTGATAATTTCCAAATATTTATATATTTATATTTATTAAAAAATCATTACTTCACAATATAATAACGGACTGAACTTCAAGATATAAATCACCTGGCATATGATTAAAATCAAACAACACAAAATCTACAACGTTTTTACTACGTGTAATAATGCGTTCAGCAATAAACAAGTTAGGCGTGTGAAAGAACATGGTCAAAGCACAGCATTCGGCAAAAACAAAAAGATTATAAAAGTGCATAAGCAATAAAACATTATTTGATGCCCAATTTGTAAATATTTTGCTGCAATCCGTTTAATATTTATGGCGTCTAATTCCAACTCGTCACATCATATTTTGTTTACTTACTTTTTATATTTTTTACCTGTTGCACAAAAGGCACCGAGCGACTTTTAAGTTCGTAAAAATAAATATTGCCTATATGATTCAGTAGTATATTGTGAGGGATTGGTAAATACAAGGATACGACAACATGCATTGCTTTCGTCGGTTTATTCTTTAGTGGAATTAGACGACATAAAGATTAGGGATTACGGCAAAATCAAAGTGGCTACAAAACAATATTTTACTACTTCGGCACTTTTATCATGTTTTCGATTTAGCTGAATGCAATGATTTGAAAATTATAGCTGATAATTATTTTATTTTTCTTATTATCTTCCCATTACTTTAGACTGACTTGGTTTGAAACCGACCTTACTATATAGGTAATATACTAGTTTTCCACCCGCATCACCTACATTATATATTGTGGAGACCTGAACCTGGGAAATCCTTTCCTACGACACTAGCCACTAGACCAACTAGCCAGTCATCATAAAATCACAGCCGATCGAACAAGCTTTCGTAGTATGATATTGGTCCGCCGTACAGCTTTTCGATGTAACGAAACATCCCAGTAAGTAAACAAAATTCAATGATACGGCTTTCGCACTTGATAGATTATTACAATATTTTTCTTTAATTGGACACAAATAAAAACATCCCTACAATAATTATAACCTTGTTTACATGTGAAACCTAACATTATAACTGTTTAATATCGAAATCTGATAAATACTATTACGAAATAAGTCTAACATAAGTTTAAACTGTGTTTTTTTGTTGTTGATTTGAATAATATCATATTTAACCGTTTAACGTGATTTGTTTACTAATTATACCATTGTAAGACCGAGTATGTAATTTAACTAATTAATAACAACATATTTACGCTATTTTTCTATAATTTTATGATGGTTTTATGTTAAAATGCAAGTATTAACGAGTCTGTATGAAAATCGTACGATGTGACGTCACTTGTTTATCACTGGCGTACTGGCTATAAAAACCCGCCCCTCCGCTGTCCTCGACACATTCGCTCCGGAGCAGCCACGCCGAGCAGACCTAAGTTAAGTAACTTAATGTATATTTTTGGTAAATACTTTTAAATTTACTTTTATTATATGATTTACGTACATATATGCTTCAACTTTGATTTGTGTATTCTACAACTAATATAATGTAAAATATATTTTATATTCTATTCTTGTGTCTATAAAATAAATAACCAATTCAAATATCAGAATTTTAAATAAATAAATTATTAACCCCTTAGTTCGTTTATTATTTTTATCTCTTCCAAATATATTAAGCTCACATCAGAAGTGGGATAAGAACCCGTTTTATACACTTTTTTGAAAAACTGTTACAGATGGATCCTGCTGTGTTGGAGAGTCTCCTGAAAGCCATCCGTGATGCTGTAGCCGGTAATCGCAGTGAAGATGACGTCGTGTTGCCGCCGTTTGATCCAGAAAATAACGACAACGGTGCGGAAGGCTGGTGCAAAAACATCGACACCGTAGCCAAGGACCGTGGATGGAGCGGCATCACTACTGTCAGCAAAGCAGGTAAAGCCCTTAAGGGCTCTGCTCTTTTATGGTTTGAGACTTGGGAACCAGATGAGGGTAGAACATGGGATACCTTTAAGACAAGTATCAAAGATTTGTACCCCGAGAAAAAGAATCTTTCAGAAAAACTTTCCAAAGCTGTACTTTATACCTCGGACGTAGCAGGAACCTATTGTGAATATGCTAGGGAAAAGCTAAGGTTATTACGTAATACTAAAGTAGCATTTTCTGAGGGACATGACAGTTAGTCGAGCTTGTTTGTGGAGGTATATCTGATATTAACATTAGAATGGCATCGTTTAACAGTCGTGTTAACAGTACATCGGAACTTATTTCTCTTTTTACCACCTATACTAAAACCCCTAGAAAACGCCCATCCGAAACGAGTAACGAACCTCATTCTTCAATTACTAAGCGTCTTAAGTCTGAAAATTCACACTCTTTCAAGCCACCTACTTGTTTTCAGTGTAATAAAACTGGTCATGTTAGATCTCAGTGCTTTAAAAATAAAAACCAATATACCCCAAATTCCGAAATACCTAAGGTTCAGTGTTCCTACTGCAAAAAGATTGGTCATGATGAGTCTGTTTGTTTTTTTAAGAAAAGAGATGCGACCAAAAGTAGTAACTCGAGTAACGTCAATTGTTCTACAAATGGTAACTTATCGCTTACTGATGTACAAATTTGTGAAAGACCAATTAAAGCCCTAATAGATTCAGGTGCTAGTTGTAGTATATTGAAAGAGTCAATTGCTAATAGTTTTGGTCGTAGTTTAGAACCCTGTTCCACATCATTAAAAGGAATAGGAAATGGAACGATTCTAATCTCCTCAAAGATTAGTTTACCTGTCAGCTTTAGTAACGACAGTTAAGAGATCGAATTCTGTGTAGCTAATGATTCAGATTGCTCTTATGATTGCTTGATAGGTAGAAATGCGGTCCAAAATCCAAACGTAGCTATTGTTTTAGATTCCAGTGGTTGTAGATTAGAACGAATAAACTATACAGAATTAGTTAATATTAGGTCTTTACCTATGAAATTGCCGTTCTGCAGTACTGGCCATTTCAAATCAAAATAATTTTTGTTTGGCTAAGAATTCTAATTTCAAATTAATTTTATTTTAAAAACCTGGATTCTTTTTTCCAAAAGTAGTCATTTCTTTATTGATTAGTGTTACATTTTCATCGCATTTCAATCTTTTTCGTCATCATGGATACGTTAAAAATTCGAGTAATTATGGAATATGAGTACCGTCGTGGCAGCAACGCGGCACAAGCGGCACGCAACATCAACGACGTTTACGGAGCTAACACTACAAACCAACGCACCACCTGTTATTGGTTTGCTCGCTTCCGTTCTGGAAATTTCGACCTGAAAAATGAACCTCGCGGTCGTCCGAAGACTTTGGTCGACAATGACGAATTAAAGGCGGTTGTGGAAGCTGATGATACACAATCTACGGCTGAATTAGCAGCAGCTTTCGACGTTAGCGTCAAAACAATATTGGTCCATTTGCGTCAAATTGGCAAGGTAAAAAAGCTTGACAAATGGGTGCCCCACGAACTCAATGATCGCCAGCGCGAAGTACGCGTCGAGACGTGCCTTGCACTGCTCAACAGACACACAAATGAAGGAATTTTGAACCGCATTGTTACCTGCGATGAAAAATGGATTCTGTTTGATAACCGCAAGCACTCAGCAAGTTGGTTGGATCCTGGTTCAGCACCTAAACAATGCCCTAAACGAAAACTTACCCCTAGAAAAGTGATGGTCACTGTTTGGTGGTCTAGCGCCGGTGTGATTCATCACAGCTTCTTACCAAACGGGGTGAGCATTACTGCAGATGTGTACTGTGAAGAACTGAGCACAATGATGGAGAAGCTGGCGCATCTCCAACCAGCATTGGTCAATCGCTCGTCTCCGCTGCTCCTGCATGACAACGCGCGACCTCATACTGCACAGCAGACGGTCTCCAAGTTGCAAGAACTGGGGTTGGAAGCTCTCCGTCATCCGCCCTACTCACCAGACCTTGCGCCTACAGACTACTACTTTTTCCAGAATTTGGATAACTTCTTGGCGGGAAAAAAATTCAATACCCGAGAGGCAGTACAAAATGCCTTTGAAGAATTTGTTGCCTCCCGTCCAGCTGATTTCTTTAAGAAGGGCATCAATAAACTGCCACTGCGATGGCAAAGATGCATTGATTGCATGGGTGATTACTTCGATTAATACAAATAAAAAAATTCATGAAAAAAATTCGTTTAAATTTTTTCATACAAAACGGCAATTTCATAGGTAAAGACCTATTACTATAAGTATTCCTAACGCGATAGATAACCATACTCAGGAATTAGTGGAGTTAATAAGTCATCTTGATTTAAGCCTACAACATAAAATAAGAAATATTTTTGATAAATTTCCTAAAGTGATGCCAAATTCTAACTATATCGGTACCGTTAAAACGGGTGAAATGACCATCAGGTTAAAAAGGGATGATGTTGTTTATTATAGACCATATAGGTTAGCATCTACAGAAAAAGAAAAAGTTCAGGAAATTATTTCTGATTTACTTAAGAAGAATATAATTAGAGAAAGTCAAAGTCCATTCGCTAGCCCAGTCCTTTTAGTAAAGAAAAAAGATGGCAGCGATCGCCTTTGTATTGACTATAGGGCTCTTAATAAAATTATTGAAAAATATAGATACCCGCTGCCATTAATCGAAGATCAAATTGATAAATTGGGCAAAGCAAAATATTTCATTTCTATTGACATGAAAAATGGCTTTCATCAAATCCCTATAAAAGAAGAATGTATTAAATATACTGCTTTTGTTACACCTGATGGGCATTTTGAATTTCTCAAAATGCCATTTGGGATTTGCAACGGTCCCTCTGTCTTTCAGCGGGCTATTAATAAGGCAGTTAAAAACCTGAAATTTTTGTTAGTATATATCGATGACTTGCTGATTCCATTTTCCGAAATAGCGCAGGGTTTAGAATACCTCGAACAAACCATTGAGGCCTTATGTTTGTCAGGATTTACCATTAATTTAAAAAAATGTAAGTTCTTTGTTCAAGAAATAGACTACTTGGGTAGGCATATTTCTAGTGACGGTGTAAGGCCGAGCAACGATAAAGTTAATGCTTTAACCAACTCCCCAGTCCCAGGTACAGTGAAAGAAGTCCGCCAGTTCATGGGACTGGCGAGCTATTTCAGAAAATTTATACCTGAATTTGCATATCGTACGGCTTGTATTACTAAACTGACGAAAAAGGACCAGAAATGGCAATGGGGGTCCGAACAGGATGCGGCTCGAGAATACGTTATAAAACATTTAGTTTCCAAACCACTGTTGAATATATTTAACCCAGAGTTAACCACTGAACTACACACAGATGCTAGTAGCATTGGATACGGTGCCATACTTTTACAAAAAAAGGATAACCAGTGCCGCGTCATAGCATATTTTAGTAAACGTACTTCTCCAGCTGAATCTAAATACCCCTCATACGAATTAGAAACGTTGGCAATTTTTAATGCTCTTAAACAATTTCGAATTTATTTACTAGGTATAAATTTTACTATTATTACGGATTGTAATTCCATTAAATCGACCATGAATAAAAGAGATATTTCTCCTCGTGTAGCAAGATGGTGGACTTATATGCAAGATTTTACCTTTGATATCGTTTATAAAAAGGGTAAATTCATTACTCACGTTGATTATCTTAGTCGTAATCCAGTGATCACATCTGCAGAATCGTCAGAAGTAATTAATATAATTCATGAACCAGATTACCCACCATCTTGGCTACACTCGGCACAAAATAACGACCCTGAGACACAAAATCTTTTAGAGAAGGTTAGGACCGGTGATATTGATACAAATCGGTACATGATCAGAGGTAGCTTGTTGCTTTATAAGAACCAGGATGGGGATCCACCTAAATTTTTCATACCAAAAAGGTTATCGACTCAGTTTATTACGGTTGTTCCATGATGAAAATTGTCACGTTGGTTATAACAAAACCTTAAACAAAATATCCGAAAACTTTTGGTTTCCTGGTCTTGCTGCCTTTACAAAAAAATATATACATCATTGTTTAGTGTGTGTAGAGGGTAAAGGTCATTCGGGACCAAAACAAGGCCTTCTTCACCCTTTAGAAAAAACTATACCATTTAACACGTTACATTTAGATTGTACAGGACCTTTTAGAATTTCTTCCGAAGGTTATAAACATGTTTTAATAATAGTCGATGGCTTTACCAAATACTGTTTATTCAAACCACTTAGGACGCTTAACGGTCAAGAATTAGTCCCAATCTTGTGAGAAAACTTAACTTTGTTCGGTACACCTACCATGATAGTAACTGACAGAGGCACAAATTTTACTTCTGATCACGTACGATCATTACTAAGAGATATGCAAATAAATCACCATATGATAGCCACAGGTACTCCTAGAAGCAACGGTCAAGTTGAAAAATATGTTGGTACCATCATTAATATGTTAACAACTACTGTTAACGATTCTTCAGAATGGCCAAGCGTTTTGTGGAAAATACAATTGTCTCTGAATACTACTGTACAAAAAACAACAGGTTTTGCACCAACAAGGTTGTTAATTGGTTGTAACGGAAATATGCCTCCAATTCAAGCTCGTCTAGATGAAATACAGGATAGTGAATCCGTTCGGGACACTGATGCTGAAGCTGATAGGGACTTAGCTAGGCAACGTCTTAGAGATGCTGCAGAAAAATATAAAAAACGATTTGATAGTACTCGTAGAAATAATATGGTCTTCAATATAGGTGATATAGTCTATGTAAACCAAAACCACAGAAGACATGACAAATTAAGTCCTAAATTCAAAGGACCTTACGAAATAATTGATATTTTAGAGCATGATAGAATTTCTCTGAAGGGGCTTAATACATTAAGAAATCTTACTGTGGCGAAAGAAAAGTTAAGGCTTTGGCCGGGGGAATGGGTTGAACAAAATTCTTCTTTTGAGGAGTCCCCATAGCTTCAGGATCATAAACCATGATAGATTATTGTTTTTGTTATTATATTACAATTTCTTTTTGTTTTTGCTACAGGACCATGCTGTTACATTTTTGTGAATTCTTTATTTATGTTAGATTAAGTTATGATTAAGAAAAATATATGTATGAAGTATTAGTTATAATTGCAAATTAATTGTTTATAATTTGTGTCCAATTAATATTGATTGACTTAAATTATTGCGTGATATAAGCTTATAAATTTTTACATTACTGCTGGTCAGCCACTGCCCTGATACCAGTCTGAAACTCACTCGCAGCAGGTGATAGGACTGATATGCCAAGGCCAGAGGCTATTGTATGAACTGCTGGTCGGTCACTGCCCTGATACCAATCTGAAATTCATTCGCAGCAGGTGATAGGATTGGTATGCCAAGGCCAGAGGCTATTGTATGAATTGCTGGTTGGTCACTGCCCTGATATTAGTTTGAAATTCATGTACAGCAAGTGATAGAACTAATATGCCAAGGCCAGAGACTTCTTGAAAAAAAAAAATTATAAGTTGGGTACTTCGAGAGCGAAGTACAGGTCAGTCTGGCCGTGATAGATTATTACAATATTTTTCTTTAATTGGACACAAATAAAAACATCCCTACAATAATTATAACCTTGTTTACATGTGAAACCTAACATTATAACTGTTTAATATCGAAATCTGATAAATACTATTACGAAATAAGTCTAACATAAGTTTAAACTGTGTTCTTTTGTTGTTGATTTGAATAATATCATATTTAACCGTTTAACGTGATTTGTTTACTAATTATACCATTGTAAGACCGAGTATGTAATTTAACTAATTAATAACAACATATTTACGCTATTTTTCTATAATTTTATGATGGTTTTATGTTAAAATGCAAGTATTAACGAGTCTGTATGAAAATCGTACGATGTCACTTGTTTATCACTGGCGTACTGGCTATAAAAACCCGCCCCTCCGCTGTCCTCGACACATTCGCTCCGGAGCAGCCACGCCGAGCAGACCTAAGTTAAGTAACTTAATGTATATTTTTGGTAAATACTTTTAAATTTACTTTTATTATATGATTTACGTACATATATGCTTCAACTTTGATTTGTGTATTCTACAACTAATATAATGTAAAATATATTTTATATTCTATTCTTGTGTCTATAAAATAAATAACCAATTCAAATATCAGAATTTTAAATAAATAAATTATTAACCCCTTAGTTCGTTTATTATTTTTATCTCTTCCAAATATATTAAGCTCACACACTCAAATAGGTATTCCATATTTAATATATGTTATATTTGTTATTTCATGTCCTTCAGAACACATGTTTTATTCCACCGTACGATGAGGAAGTGTAGTACTCTAATCCGTTCCGGACGATAGGGGTAAAAAAAACGAGTATACCAGACATATGCCAGATTGTAACTTACAACAATTAAAAAAAAACAAGGCCACTAACTTGTGGGTCGGGGACGTAGACTTAAGCCGGGTCCAGACGAGTGTAACGTGTAATGTAAGATACCGTGTAATTTAGCATCAACAGTGTGGACGGCACACGAACTCAAAACGAATTGTTAACGCGAAAATATTTCAAAAGCTGCTTCCACTCAGTTGCTACGAACATGCCGAATAGGAAGGTCGTGATAGCTGGTGCGGCTTTTATTTTCATGTATTTACTAACTGAAGACCGCAAAAGTCGGAAGCGTCGATGGTGGAAAACTAATTTGTATAAAAGAAGATCTTCTTTACTTGTGGAACTAAAATCTCAACATTATAAAAAGTTTACCCGGATGTCGCCTACTGACTTCGAATATTTGTTAACAATCATTGCGCCTAAAATATCAAGACAAGACACTATAATGAGATCTGCAATTTCGCCGCAAGATAGACTGACTGGCTCTAACACTAAGATTTTTGGCAACAGGAGATTCATTTACAAGCCTTCAATTCACCTTCAGAATTTCAAAACAGTCAATGTCTTGCATTGTACCAGAAGTTTGTAAAGCGATTATAAAAGCATTGAAAGAAAACATTAAGGTGAGTTTTACATATTTTTATTTATTTATTAAAATAACAAATTAAGCTATTGTATTAAGTAGGGTAAGCAAAATTAAAATTATTCCAAAATTAAAATAAGAAAGTTAAATCAAATTGTATCTTCAAATCATGTAGTACAAAATTTATTCTATTCAAATCAGGTCATTCACCAAATCTACATCTTCATATGAAGTTTGAGATAATTCTGAGGGAACAGGTGAAGCATATGGAGCAGTAGGGCAACTTGTCTGATTCTGACCTGTTGAATACCCTGAAGTAAGTTCTGAGCGATTAGACAAAGAAGGTGGTTCATTGCAGTATCTTGATGAAGGAACCGAGCCTGTTGTATACCCACTGTAATTGAATGCCGATGGATAAAGAAATTAGAAAAGTTAGTGCATCCTTCATCGGCTTTGAATATTACATCCATTATTGCTCGCTGCACGGCATTTTTAGTACTTCTGTTATATTGTTGCATCTTGCTATAGGGAAAAGTAAAGGGTTTCACTGTCAAAATTGTTTGGATTATTGTTTCGGGGTTTAGGAGTAGGACTAGAAGCAGCACTCTTAAGCAGGCCAAGAGCCTCCGAAAGCATACCCATTTTTTTATTATCGTCTGATTTCATTTTTTTGGGGCCCTGACCAGTTTGTGATATAAATTCTGAACTGTTATCATTTTCTACACTTGTAGATGCACTCTGTTCCGGTTCATTTGTAATCTGTAATTAAAAAGAAATTTATTGTTTCAGCTGCCAAAAACAGAGTCAGAATGGATCCAGATCTCAAACAGATTTGATGAATTGTGGAATTTTCCCCATTGTGCCGGAGCCATGGACGGTAAACATGTCATTCTCGAGGCTCCGGTACATAGTGGCACATAATATCGTAACTACAAATCGAATTTCAGTATAGTGATGTTTGCTTTAGTAGACGCGGAATATAATTATAAAGGTCATTGGGCACCTTAGTATCGGTGGGACTCGTGTTAGATGCACAGACATCGGCGCGTGCGGAAGCTCTGCCGGTTTACGTATCGACTAATCTTAAACACAAGTTCATTGCAGTTATACTGCGTATGATTTGTCATAAGAAAATTGTTGTTAATTTCTAAATTAATTATTCAGAGGTGTGAATAAACTAAATAATGTGAGCCACGGGAATCTTGAAAAATTCAAGTGTTATAAACTGATATGAGGAATATGAATAAAATGCTAGTTCATAAAAATGTTTTTATTCAATTTGATCCAAATCAAGCATAAGATCATTTAAGAAGGCAGCAGGTGCGTCTGTTGCTTCCTGATGTCTGGCCCAAGACAGATAATAAACTATGCTAGCGATATGGGCGCAGCTCCCGACAGTTCGGCGGCCGTGTATACATGAGCAGTAGTACTCTTCTATACTTTGTCGTCCGTGTTGTGTTGGGTTTAACAAAATATATGTATAGTACTGTGACGACCTTCTTGGTTGTCACCTTCGTTCGTCCAAACATTTAAAAAGAAATAATTAAAAAAGAACGCGTTTGAAAATATTTCAAACGAAAATAACAAAATTCTTTAGAACAGTCATTCTATTCTACGAAAGAGCTCGATAGGGTAACAAGCCCTGTTAACTATCATAGTAAAATTGAAGAAAATATACAACGTATTATTCGACTTCAGTGTATTATTTATAATATCAACAAGATCCTGAAGACGATCTGGAGTAGCAGAACGTCATATGGTGGACGCGCCGGGTATATTGATAAGTATACCCTGAAGAACGTGAGAAGAATCGAGGATATCACGAGAAGTATTTTTTCCCTAAATAATTTCAGATGGAGCAATTCGACGGGGAGACGGCTGACGTTAACGAATTTTTTAGGCAATTCGCAGTAATTGCCGCAATCAACAAATACGATGAAGATGCAAAAAAACTCATCTTAGGGGCATATCTACAGGGGCCCGCTTTATAATTTTATAAAATCATTTTTTCTCATTGTGATTCATTTGCTGATCTGCAGAAGAAGATCACCGACGAATTCGACGGGCAAAGCAGTCCACTGGCCGACTTTTTTGAAAGGCGACAAGGCTACAATGAAGACCCAGTTGCATATTTTTATTCCTTAGATGAACTGGAGGCCAAAGCGGGTACAGCGGTTACGGAATCAGTATTTATTAACCATTTCCTTAAAAGGTGTAACTCATTTTTAAAAAATAAAATAGGAATGCAAGTGTATAACAGCAAGAAGGACTTAAAAATGAGTCTCAGACAAATTAAAAACCTTTTCATGCCACCAAGTCACACGTCATTAAATTTACCCGTCAATATAAACAGTGTTGGACAAAATATCCAAATACCAGTGAGTCGCAGCGGAGTGAATGACGGTCAATCGGGTCCTCATGGTTACACCGGAGCTGGGGCATCGAAAAACAACCAGCCTAAGCCAGGAGCTGTTTATCCCCGATCAGATAATAAAATTTCCCCTTATAGTTTTAGCCGAAGAAACGATACAGCAGGGGATACCACCCCTACACCAGGCAACGTTCCATACAGACGAGGAGCACCGGAGCGTCAACCAGCGGCACCCGAACGAATAGAGGCGTTTGATATGGTGGAAGAGAACAGTCAAACACCAGCGGAAGTCACTCAGAAGTGTGAGTTTACCCCTTTTATAAATATTATGTGTAAAAATATATCGTTTCTAGCCCTGATTGACACGGAGCATCAGTGTCTATTGTTGATAAAAAGATGGCAGAAGAACTAGGAGAAATGCCGCAGTTCTCTAATGCACAAATAAATTCAATAAATGGTGCACAGTTAGAAGTGATAGGGAAAATTAAATTGAACATTTTGATGGACAATGTTGTGTTTAATCATAGTTTTTATGTTGTGGATAAGATTTCACAAAATTTTGTAATAGGACAAGATTTCCTTTTTGCTCACAATGTTATTTTAGATTTTAAAGAACGGAGACTTTTTACTGATAGAATGACGTGTAATTTTATTAAAAAAGACAAATATGTACTAGAAAATAATTCATGTGATGTACAGTCAGATAAACAATTTTTTTCACAGAATAATTATTTATATTTTTGCCAAAAGATGACAAATACATATAAACTTCCATGCGAAGTAAGTATGGAAAATGTAGAAAGTAAAGTAAAATTTAATTTCATTAAAGATCTGCCAAAAATAGACGATAGCCATTTAAATAATTTTGTCCCATTGCAGCCCATAAAGGTTAATAATATACGAAATACACGCAAAAATTTAAACATAAATGTACAAACCTCGAATCATGTACAATCACTAAAATTGCACAAAATTTGTAGACGCAAAGTTCGACATAATTTAGATCGAACCCAGTCTAAACGAAAAATGTTGCTAATTTTATTACACTGTCCCAAAAGAATAACCGGAGTAAGTAAAAAAACTTACTCGCCCATATAAAGGGCCATATCAAATAATAAGACAATTAACAAATAATAATTATTTAATAAAACACATAAATAATAATAGAATATTGTTAGTCCACTCAAATAGGTTAAAGTTATCTATACAAATAAATGAAATTGAAGTGTCTGTTTGTAATATTGAAATAACCGATTTTTACTACATGTATATGAATATTTATACGGTACATACTCCAAAATATAATTTTTTACAATTTTTGTCTGTCTGTCTGTCTGTCTGTTTGTTCCGGCTAATCTCTGAAATGGCTATACCGATTTTAACGGGACATTGGCAGATAGCTGATGTAATAAGGAGTAACTTAGGCTACTTTTATTTTAGAAAAGTCTTTTATTTTTTAAAAAACAAAAATAAAACAAAATAAACTAATTAAAACGCGGACGAAGTCGCGGGCACAGCTAGTTTAAAATAAGATTGATGTGAGTTTGAAATCTATATTATTACTTACAAGCTTATGTGGTTATTATTTAATGTTAAAGTATAAAATATTAATGTGTTATTATTGTATTATACCCTAAATTTTCATTTAGTTACTTAGTGATAGTGTCACTTTAGTGGTAAGTTTAATAGGGACAAGCTGAGGTCACCATTTACTTTTAGTTTACTTATGTTATGTAATTTGTGTTAGGTGTACGTACTTGATAAAATTGTGCACATCTGCTTATCACTCAGCGATAGAAGTTTAAATTTTTATGGTATTGCTCTATATAGTTGTATGTTATAATGGATGCTTCTACTTAAAATAATGTCACTAATACTATTTAATATGTTTCATGTATGTTGTAATACCATTGGAGAGCTATCATGATGGGAGAAGATGACCAGCCTTCGGATCTGATTGAAGATCCAAAGGAGACAGCAGGATATACGTCCACACAAGGAAGAACGTATAGCTAGGGAAATAATCAACTATAACCTGTAATTTATTTAATAATTAAAAATAAATTAACTTTTGTGTCACGGGCAGGTCATGTAGGAGCTAGGTTTTTCTGGTTATAATTTAGTCTTCTTCTTAGAACTAGTTACACAAACACACACACATTTTCTTGTTTTCACTTAGTCTTGTGGAGTATCCAAGGTCGATAAGATTCCATAAGGAATGGTGGACATCAGACTGGTTGTCTGATATTGGAGACCTCCTGAACTCCTCACACGAACACACACACCTTGTCTTGTTTTTACTTGACAAATCTAGGGATTATCCATGGTCCATAAGATTCCATAAGGAATGGTGGACATCAGACTGGTTGTCTGATATTGGAGACCTTCTGAACTCCTCACACGAACATACACACATCTTGTCTTGTTTTTACTTGACAAGTCTAGGGATTATCCATGGTCCATAAAATTCCATAAAGAATGGTGGACATCAGACTGGTTGTCTGAAGATGGAGACCTCTGGGTCCTGACACCACACTCCCACACGTAGACATACGCTGCCCTCATCATACGCCCACACATAAGCATATGCTGTCATCACCACACGTCCACGCATGAGCATACATTGTCTAGCCACACGCCCACACTTCATGAGCATACGCTGCCCTTGCCACAAAAATTTTGCCTTGAACAAATTTTGTGGTACATCATGGATTATTCGAACACATTGTGATTAATCATTGCAAAGTGGACGTATATCTAATGGTTTCATGTTTTTGTTCTTTGCAATAAAATGACAATGCCAACGTATGACAGGTAGAATTTTTTCTTTGGTCTGTCATTTTCTGCCATAAGACCAAATATGCTCTCCACAGGTTGTCTATGCTGATGTCTGATATACTCAGTGTATGGTTGTACCATATATAGGTTGTATTTGATGTCGACAAAACGTGGTATATGGTTACCCCATATAGTACGTTATGGTCAATGATGTCAACGAAACCTGTTGTGACACTCCCATGTATTGTATTATCTGTGACATAATGAAAATTAATTTATGACCTTTCCATATTTGGTATTATTTTTGAAAGTGTCAAACATGGTTGACAGTACGCATAAATACAAATAGATTAAAGAGTATAAATCGAATTAATCAAAAACTTATTAATAAGACCTTTGTAACATTTTGGCTTAGAATCACACATGATGTGTGGAAAGTTTTTTTGGAGGTTTTGCTTCCACAAGGCACTTTCAATAATTATCTATTGTATGAGGATAAAATTGAAACTGCCGGTCTAGTCGTAAAGGCCGTCATGCATTGTAATTATCCCTCCACTAGGTAGGTAAAAATAAGCTAGTATAATGTTGTAAAGGGTTCTTTCGGAGAAAAAAATTGTTCATTCTATTATTAGAATAAACAATTTTTTTAAGAGAGACGGGGAAGATGTGACGACCTTCTTGGTTGTCACCTTCGTTCGTCCAAACATTTAAAAAGAAATAATTAAAAAAGAACGCGTTTGAAAATATTTCAAACGAAAATAACAAAATTCTTTAGAACAGTCATTCTATTCTAGGAAAGAGCTCGAGCTCGGGTAACAAGCCCTGTTACCTATCATAGTAAAATTGAAGAAAATATACAACGTATTATTCGACTTCAGTGTATTATTTATAATATCAACAAGATCCTGAAGACGATCTGGAGTAGCAGAACGTCATAGTACTGTTTCGATCGGATATGACGTGACTGGATTCGCCCTCTGATCAAAATCTTATTATCAATTAAATGTTGATGTCGATACATTTCTATTAAATAATCCCCGTTTGGTCTTATGTGCTCGTGACAATAAGACCTTGCGATTCTCAAATGGTATGAGCCCAACGTGAATAAGATCAAATCTTCATAGGTCAGCTGTGGAAAATCTTCAAAGTCTCGACTGTTTCCATCTAGAGGCACGAATGCCACTCTTTGTCTGTTCAAGTTATTTGTTGTTGATACGTTTTTGCTAACTCATTTTCTGTATTTATATTTTGATTTATAATATCGACAAACTGATCGGCGTATATATTATCTTCATATAGCCGTCGAGAAGCGTTGATAACTGCCGCGGTTATTTTGAAATCGGGCATCATATTTCGCATCGCAACATTAAAATATGTATGTCGAAATATTTTAAAATCTTTCTTAAATCATCCATTAATTGTTTCGATTACCCAACGGCACATTGTAATTAATCGAGATTTGTTAGCGTCAATTGTTGATAACTGTTCTCCTCTTCCTCTAGTTGGCGGCATGTGGGGATTATATCCACGTTCTTCAATTGCAGGGATCGAATCCCGAAAGCCACGGTCCAATAGAAACACGTCGTTAGATCTTAGATACCAATGCCAAGCTGAATCTTCTTGCATCAGGCTGCGCATAATAGTTGCATCCGAAGTAGTCGCTGAATATGGTCCTACGACTTCTATTATATAACCGTCTGTACATACGATCAGAAAAGGCTTTACCAGGTAGCGAAATTTGTGTAGGCTGTAGGTTTTTCTTTGGAAAAGGAAATTCGCACTCTTCTGAAGGTAAATATATGTTTCGTCGAACACAAGAATAGCTGCCGGTTCAGTTTGGCTACCACCGAAAATATGAGTTGGGATACGAAGATTTCGTGCCACCACTTCTTCTCTAGTTATATGATTTAAACCCAGGTAACGTGGAACAAAATCTTCAGTTAAGCATTCTCTCGCTGTTTTTAACTTCCTCTCTAATGTTCTTCTAGATATTTGGAATTTCGTAGCTAAGCGCTCATCAGATTGACCAGTACTTATTTTAGTCAAATACATTCCTAAAGTGGTAGCAGGGCGATCAGACCTGTTACGAAGAGACGGTGTTTGGTCTAAAATAGTCATGAACTGATTTTTAGTTAAAGTCGTCCAAAAATAGAAGTGGTTGTCATCAATTGTATCAATATTTTCAAAATCCATTTCAGACCTGCTTTCTAATCCCCATTTATACAAATTGATTATGTCAAGTACATGAGCATTATTAAAGCTTTCAGGTATTGTCGGGGCATTCACAAGTTCTTCCCAATCATTTTGAAATAAATGCGGGTGGCAAACTCGTGCAAGTTCTGGTATGTATAAATTGTGATTGTGCAACAGATAGAACTTGGCGTAGGTTGGCACGCGATGAGTAGTCATACCTCTGCAGTTTAGAAAAACAGCGTCTCGCTGTATTTGATACACGTCTATATCCAGTAACAGTAATAAAACCAGGACCTTGTTGATCCCCGACTTCTATTTGTTGGACCGCCTCTCCAACTTCTCCTTGATTTGCGCCTTCTTGTATTGGCTCGGGTGGCACATTATCTAATTGCTGGTTTTGCAATGCTCGATCATATCTCTGCCAGCAAGGATGGCATATAGATCTTGTACCGTCAAACGAAATCTGAAACAAGATAAAACATTCTGCACATATATATAAAAACTAAACACCTAACAACGAGATTATTAGAAAGTAGTTTCGAAAAGTCATTTTTATTGCACTGAATTCCTTAATTGCTGTTCTTAATGCATGAACTATAAGTTCTCGAACTTTTGTAAGGTTAACTGGTATAGGTAAAATAATTAGCATTATGTTTGCTTCTGTACAATAATAGTTAAGATTGTGTAAAAAAAGCATAAATAAATAAACAATAAATCGGTCGATAAAGACTCGCTTCCTACCGCTCTGCTCCTGCCTGTTTTCTGAGTAAATAGATAGATAGACGGTGTACTGACAGAGTACTTACTTCACGTGGTATGATTTCTTGTAATAACAACACTACAAGATCCCGGTACCGTTCGAGAAACACTCCATTAAGACAGTGTTTTCTTCGACGTAACACAGATCGATTGCACGACTCACAACTGTTTTGTCTTTCCATATCAACGAAAATCCAATTCAAAAGCAAGTAACCAGAGTCTATAAAACACGCTAACGTAGTCGATAAAACAATAAACAAAACAAATCAGATAAACGTACAGGTCACAACGATAGCTAACGAAGGACAGCGCAGAGGGCGGTGAGTCAGTGCGCGAGCGCAACAAAACTAGTTTGGCCTAACTAATGTACGAAAGAGACAGCGTATACATGCCTTTCGGCTCATCAGTGCACCATGCTGTATGCTATCGAAATTCTTTTATGCCTTTAATGATGGAATAAAATCCTCTGAAACCGTTTGACTATATACAGGGTGTCCGGTGCCAGAGTTTGGATTTAAAATGTAAATAACAAAAAAACTACAAAATATATACATTTATATTTTTAATCATTTTAAAATAGACAAATGCGGGTTATATTTCTTAAAAATTATGTCGTCTAAATGTTGGCCGTTATGTCGGACACATTCTTGGAATCTAGCTTCAGTATTCCTTGCCACTCGCTGGAGAAGTGCGGCCGGGATGCCATGAACTTCGCGAACGATATTTTCTTTTAATGCTGAGATAGTCTCCGGGCTTGTTTCATACACTTTACTTTTAAGATACCCCCACATATAAAAGTCCATGAGGGTAAGATCCGGAGACCTGGGTGGCCAGGGGATGTCACCGAAACGGCTTATCATTTTGTTAGGGAAGAAATCACGAAGTAGCGCCATGGTCTCCCTAGCAGTGTGAGGCGTAGCGCCATCTTGCTGAAACCATGTCTGCGAAGTGAAGGCGGAATGTTCTCTCAATGTTGGAAAAAAATATTCGTTCAGCATTCGCCGATAAGCAACACCGTCCACAGAAATTGCTTGCCCTTGACGATTTTCACAAAAATAGGGTCCAATTATTCCCCTGCTTGATAATGCACACCAAACCGTCACTTTGGGACTGTGAAGTGGCTTTTGATGTTTGAAGCTGGGGTTTTGTCCTTTAGGGGACCAATAACGACAATTCTGTTTATTTACACTTCCATTTAAATGAAAATGGGCTTCATCACTCCAGAAAATAATATTCACTGTGCGAAATCGCTCCAACATTGTCTCACATAAATTTTTGCGCATATTGAAATCATTAGGCTTAAGCGCTTGCACTATTTGAATTTTAAATGGATGAAATTTAAGATCTTTCTTCAATATCTCGTGCACTATAGTTTTTGGAAGCCCCAAGGCAGCCGCTCTCTTGCAAACGGACTGACGCGGATTATCGCGCAAACTGGACGCGACGAGTTCAATATTTTCATTTGTTCTCGACGTCCGGCTGGGCCCCGGTCGTGGGCTGTTTTCTGCTGAACTTGTTGACCGAAACCTTCGCACCCATAATCGAATTAAATTTTCACTTGGGGCGTCACGTAACCGTCGAATATCGTAACGTGAACAAAATCTTCGACGAGCAATTGCACACGAATCATTGGCTTTGAAAAACGCTTCGATTGCGAACGCACGTTGTTCACCCGTCCACTGCGACATCACGACTAAATAACCCGCACGAATGACGAAGCTGGCGACACCCCCTCCCCGCTTCTCCGCTTAACGGTTACGGAGAAATTTGAAATTTAAATCCTAATTCTGCCACCGGACACCCTGTACAATGAAAGGTCATATTATTCCCCTTAGTTTAAAACTATTTTGATTAATGTCCGCCACTCTTAGCAAAGCGGGTCAGATACACGCAATGACCTTTCTGGATGTCGGATGTCAAGGCCGCATTTCAGATGGTGGAATTTTTAAAGAAACTGAATTATATAAAAAACTAGAAAATAATTCGTTAAGATTGCCTGCACCTGAAGCACTGCAAGGTAGAAACAAAGTAGTACCATATGTTTTTGTAGGAGACTCTGCCTTCCCTTTACAAAACAATATAATGAAACCCTATCCTGGAGAATACCTCAAGGGATCGCCGCGAAGAATTTTTAATTACCGGTTAAGCAGAGCTCGCAGGATTGTAGAAAATGTATTTGGTATCACAGCATCTGTGTTCAGAGTTCTACGAAAACCTATGCTCCTTCAGCACAAAACCGTGGAGACTATAGTCATGGCTATTGCACACTTGCATAATTTTTTGAGAAACACGGATTCATCTAAAAACTTGTATGCACCCCCTGGCTCACTTGACAGCGACCAAAACGGAAGATTATGTGAAGGTAGTTGGCGGAGAGATTGTGAAAGGTCATCTTTACTTCCATTGAATAATGTACCTAGAAGAGCTGCCTCAACGGCAAAACAAATTACGGATGAGTTTAATGACTATTTTATGAACGAGGGTACAGTTTCTTGGCCGAATACATATTGTTAAGTTTTTTTTATCAAGTCGAAGGAAACTACACTCGCGAGCAACCAAATCGACTCAAGCCTTGTCGGCGCACACATACATTGATACAACTAAAATCATGAATGGAAATTATTAAAATGATATGTCATTCGAAAGCTTAAGATGTCAGCTTTAATTTGATATCATTATCATTGAAATCCATCCATCATTTTTGAAATAAATGATGTCTGAATGCAAGAGTAGGAAAAACGGGAATTTAGGAAAAAGGGTATGTGTCTCGTATTTGACAATTTAAACAAAAAAAATAAAAAATAATATTATTTTATTTAAATCAGTATTTCGTATTGCCCCCTCTAGCCCTAATTACATCCCGCAGTCTGTTTTTCATGGACCTTATCAATTTTTTGACATTTTCTTGAGGAATGCCGTCCCACTCCTCTAATAATGCTGTCTTTAGCTCGTCTACGCTTGAAGGGACTGGATTTCTGGCCCGAACTCTTCTTTTAAGCTCGTCCCATAAGTGCTCGATGGGATTCATGTCAGGACTGAGCGCAGGCCAGTCCATCGTGCGTAATTCGACCTCTTGCAGAAACTGTCGAGTGACTCGTGCCGTGTGGCAGCGGGCATTGTCGTGCATTAACACGAAGTCTTCACCGACAAACCCTGCGTAGGGCACAACATGATCCAGTAGAATGTCGGTGATGTACCGATCAGCTGTTAGCCCGCCTCCTCGGCCGCCCCCAGGCACGAAAACAAGTTCGGTTTTTCCCTCTAAAGAGATACCAGCCCACATCATGCAGGAACCGCCGCCATATGCCACTGTTTCAGCGAAACAACATTGGGCAAATCGTTCTCCCGGACGCCTGTAGACTCGGCCTCTCCTGTCACTGCCATGCAGACACATTCTGCACTCATCAGTAAACAGGACCGATCGCCATTGCGCAACGCTCCAATTGAGATGCTCTCGAGCAAATTGAAGGCGCGCTTGTCGGTGGCCTGCAGTCAACTTAGGGCCCGTCGCAGGTCTTTTTGGCGTCAAGTTGGCTTCCTTCAAGCGTCTTCTCACTGTCCACTCGCTGACAGCCACTTGTCGTACACGTCTCAGTTCTTGCTGCACATCAACGCCCGTAAGGTGTCGATTGCGCAGCGAGGTTGAGACAATGAAGCGGTCGTCTCTCTCTGAAGTGCACCGGTGGCGGCTCGTTCTTGGTCTCCGATTGAAGGCACCAGTCTCTTGGAACCGTCTGTATACTCGGGATACAGAAGACTGGCTCAAGTGGAGCTGGGCAGCGATTGCTCGCTGACTTAACCCTTGTTGCAACAAGGCAACAACTTGAGCGGCTTCTTCTGGTGTGGTATCCATGGGTTAGCGAAAACAAGGAATGCAATTTACGGAGATGTGTACCGGTCAACCTGTAACAAGCAACTGATAAGATAAACCGGAAGTGGGGGGTTTTATAGCGGGAGCAGGTAGCGCAAGTCGTGGATTCCTAAAGAGGTAATTTACGCTGACGGCCAATTAAAATGTGTCAATAAATCAGCGCTTAGTTTTTTTTAAGGTATTGATGTTAATTGAAAGCCTAATTCTTCAGCTTTCGAATGACATATCACTTTTGTAATTACCATTTATCGTTTTAGGAAAATCAATGTATATGTGCGCCGTCTAGGCTTGAGTCGATTTGGTTGCTCGCGAGTGTAGTTCAATGCAGTTACCTCTGTGTTGCGTCGTTTCCTTGGATTATTTCGATCTCCTAAAAATGCCAGCGCCTCGTAAGCAAACCATGTACTTTTGTACGTTTCATCCCCACCTGTAAAATAAATTACAATAAATAAACAATACAATAGAATGTACCTAGTACATATATGTATAGTAAAATATAGTAATATAGTGGGTATACAATAGAAGTTATAATTGTACTAATAGCAAGTAAGTGATAATACCTAAGTCAAAACTAAATTAATAAATAAAAGTGTGTAATATGTAAAGCAACAGAAATTTATAATAAAACATACCTTTTCCGGAACTATGGCTCTTCTTTACTTTTCCGTTTTCTCTTAGATGTGAAGCAAGCAAACTAATTTATTTTGTTTTTGTATTCTTCTACATCTCTTTCCAATGAATGAGCAATATCACTCCAAGCATCGTGTTTCAGATTTTTTTTATAGTATTGCGGGTTTTTTGGATCCCAAATAACGGGTTTTTCTTGATAAAAACTAATAAGTTCAAGCGATTGTTCGTCACTCCACATCATGAACGTACATACGACACAACCGTCACGAACGCCGTCCAAACGAGCACTGCGAGCGTCTTTGTGTTCGCGCAAAAAACCGACAGCCGATGGATCAACCCCGAGCGCCGCGCGAGCGTTACATGTAATGCTCGTAGTGCCGTCCACACGTAGAATTCGTGTTACATTACACGGTGGATTACAGTACACGTTACACTCGTCTGGACCCGGCTTTAGGAGTAAGTCCCACCGATGGAGGAACGTTTTCCTTGTCGGAGTATTCTATACTCGTAGAGCATCTAAAAAGTAGAGGAAGTATTATTATAAGTTTTTTTATAAAAAGGTATTCATTATAAGCATCTGCATAGGTAAAGGGGGAGAAAGCGTGTGGTTGTAACCCCATCAGCTTTTTGTATTATTTTACCAGAGTTGGATTGCCCCTCCCTTCCCTAAATGACCGTCATTAGTAATTATAAGTGATAGATAATAAAAGATCTTTCGATTTAGGAATAGGAGGATTTTTCTTCATTTCAGCCCACATTTCCTTTAGTTGCTTTGATCTGCTCCTCCGAGCTGAACTAAGATACAATCCCTTTTTTCCTTTCCGGTAATTTATTTCACGCTCTGTTATAAAACAACAAAAATTATTCGTAATTTCCAGGGGCCAAAATCTAACTCGTCTAAGAAGTACGAGTAAATGATTTTAGTACTGTGGATTATAATGAGTGCAGGTAGGTAGGTACTAGAAATTGTGCACCTACCCACTAAAAGGAAAGCCATTGTTGTTTAACATGTAATCACCTGATGGTAAGTGATAAGTGATCACCGCCGCCCATGGACACTCGCAACACCAGAGGTGTCGTGGATGCGTTGCCAGCCTTTAAAAGTCAGCAAATATGTGTAGCTGACCCTTCTCCCCACCCCAGTGAGCTCTGGCGACCTTACTTACACTCGGAAACACAACATTAAAATTATTAATGTTATTATTACTGATTTTTAAATATAATTTTACCTATAGAAAGCTCCATTATCAGCGAATATATTCTTACCACGTAACGAGGGTTGTTATCCTATTGCCGTC
Organism: Pseudoips prasinana; assembly: GCA_951640165.1. NCBI lineage: Eukaryota > Metazoa > Arthropoda > Insecta > Lepidoptera > Nolidae > Pseudoips > Pseudoips prasinana. The sequence goes on from OX621254.1 coordinate 18,741,750, forward strand.
TACTAGGCACAATCCAGATTCCTCGCTGCTACTAGGAATATCCTGACAGAAAAACCCAATAACACTTTTGCCCTACCTGGAATTGATCACGGGACCCCCCGCTCAGCAGTCACATGCTTGTACCGTTAGACCACAAAGCAGTCAAATCAGCGAGTAACAGAGAATAATCAAACAACCTACCTAACTAACTACCCTATTTAACTGCCTCGTTGGTCTAGCGGCAGCGTGTTCACCCGCAGAGAACGAGGTCCTGGGTTCAAATCAAGAGTAGGGTCAAAAGTGATTACGGGACATTTCTGTAAAAAGTAAAATTTCTCAACAACAGCCCGAAGTCAGGGAGTTGGCGGTATTAAACCCCCGTGCCTCGGAGAGCACGTAAAGCCGTCGGTCCTATGCCTGATCTCTTTCCGGTCGTGTCACTAGTCGTCCCATCGTATCATGAGAGTGATGGAATAGAAAGTGCTCCTGTGTGTAAACGCAGACTAATCTCTATTGAGACTGGCCGCCGTGGCCAAAATTCGGCTAGCAAAGCTACGGCAAATATTGGATTCTTTACAAAAAGTAGCTAGTTACCTACTAATTTGATACTTTTTCAGATATTATGGAGGATGCATTAAACAAATTATCTAACAGCCATAAAACAGTTATTATTTGTGGAGATTTTAATATAAATATTTTGGAGAAAAGCACAATAAGTTGCAATTTATTAAATTTGTTTAAATCCTATAATTTATATCACAATTTTACAGAACCAACTAGAGTAACTGCTACAAGTGCTACATGCATTGATAATATATTTAGCACTGTAAAACCTTTATTTAAATCAATAATCAATAAAATTCAGTCAGATCATTCAGGTCAGTTGGTAACTTATTCAAATGCTCCAAAAATTAAAAGAAAACTTATAAGCTATATTCCATTTAGTGAAAACCGCTTAGAAAAATTTAAATGTAATATAGTAAAACAAATAGCATGGCTGCCCTATCATGATAATCCGGATCACTTGTACAACTCTTTATTCAATTTGATTAATGATGAGTTCTGCACAATGTTCACACCCAAACAACTGTCTGTAAGTGACCGTCTGGTATTCAGTGATTGGGCAACTCCAGGCATCTATAAAAGTCGGAATCGGTTGTATGAATTGTATGAAGAAAGATCCCATAATCATAATACAGAGTTTCAAGAATATGTGAAACAATATGCCAAAACATTTAGACGAGCCTGTACCGCTGCTAAATCTTTGCACATAAAAAATATACTTAAATCTTCTACAAATATAATCAAAACTACTTGGAAGATAATTAATGCTGAGACAGGTAAAACAAAAATACGTAGTCGTGATTTTAACTTAGTAATAAACAACATAGATATTAAAGGCGATTTGGAGATTGCGACTGAGTTTGAAAAATATTTTTCGAATATTCCAGTCATACTTACTAACTCTCTTTCATGTTCTTCTACATCTGCTGAGCAGATACTCAAGCAAAGCGTAGGGTCGTGTGACACAGTTTTTGAATTTTCGGTGGTTAGCCCTAAAGATATTTTAAATGCTTTCAAGAGTATTAATATGAAAAACACAAAGGATCTGTGGGGTCTATCTGTTAAGACTGTTTCATCAATTATTACTATAATCGCCCCACACTTAGCTACTGTGTTCAATTGCTGTGTTGCATCAGGTGTATTTCCTGACTTGATGAAGTATAGTAAAATCATTCCTTTGTTTAAAGCTGGTGATACTTCAGACCCTTCAAATTTTCGACCTGTTTCCGTGCTGCCCACTCTTAGTAAAATATTTGAAAAGCTTATGCTTAGCCAGCTGCTCAGACACTTTAATATACATAATTTACTACACCGGAAACAGTTTGGATTCACAAAGGGTTGTTCAACCATAGATGCAGGGGTCAACTTATTAAAAAGTATATTCGCGGCGTGGGAAGACTCGCAAGATGCATTAGGTATCTTTTGCGATTTGTCCAAAGCGTTCGATTGCGTTCATCATGATACTCTGGTCAGAAAATTACACCACTACGGTATTAGGAACAAGGCTCTCGAACTTCTGACTTCTTACTTGGGCAATAGAATTCAGAAGGTCGAAATAAACGGTAAAATATCTCCGGGATCTCCAGTGGTAATGGGCGTCCCACAGGGGTCAATTCTGGGCCCATTTTTGTTTTTAATTTATATCAATGACTTACCTTACTACGTAAGGGATAAGCATGAGATTGTGTTGTTTGCAGATGATACTTCCCTGACGTTCAAAATAAACCGACAATTAAGCAATTTTGACGATGTTAATGATGCAATCTCTAAAGTTGTTCATTGGTTTAATGCCAATAATCTTGTGCTTAATGATAAGAAAACTAAAGTCATTAAATTCACTACACCGAATGTGAAACAGGCGACAACCAATGTACAACTTAATGGAGCTAGGTTGGACCCTGTTGAATCAACTGTGTTCTTGGGTATCACTATTGACTCAAAGCTACAATGGAGCCCACAAATAGAAAAACTGTCCGGCAAATTAAGTTCTGCAGCATATGCAGTGAAAACTATTAGACGGCTGACTGATGTTGACACAGCTAGAATGGTTTATTTCAGTTATTTTCATAGTGTAATGTCCTATGGAATTCTTCTCTGGGGTAGCTCTGCTGACATTGACACCATATTTATATTGCAAAAAAGAGCTGTAAGAGCTATCTATAATCTTGGCCCGAGAGTGTCTCTAAGAGAAAAATTCAAAGAGGTCAACATTCTAACTGTACCATCTCAGTATATATATGAAAACTTACTATATGTGCATAAAAATATCGATTCCTTCTGTAAAAGGAGCGATACACATAATGTAAATACTAGATATAAGAATAATCTCATACTGCATACAACACGTCTCCACAAAATAAGTAACTCTTTTATGGGGCAATGTATAAGATTCTATAACAAACTTCCCAATGATATTAGAGAATTGTCTACGAATAAGTTTAAAAGAATTATTAAAGCCAAATTGTGTAGCAGGGCATATTACAAAATTTCTGATTATTTAAGTGATAAAAGTGCTTGGGATGGAGTTGTTCTGAGTCAACACACATGATTGTAATTAATCTTAAGTATATTTTATTTTAAAAAAGGATTCCTACTGAGTTTTCTGGCAGTGTTTCTCAGTAGCTGCCACGTCATGCACTGCACGGTAGGGTAAAAAAAATATGACGATTCCACATAAATGTAAAATTTTTACGGAATAAACTTACTTTGACTTTGACTTTGACATTACTTAGTCTCTACCAGCTAAGTAGGTAGGTACCTACTAATATCTAGTTATACATAGATAAGTAAATATAATTTAATCAAATAGAACTACTTATCCATTGGTCCAATTTTCAGTGACGGATAAATCACTTTAGGTATCGATATCGGTGTCCAAAATACTATGCCAGGGGTCAGTGTGGAATACGAACAAATGATCGAGCTCGTAGTAACAGGTTGGTACGGTCGTCACAAACACGATGCGCACAACACAAACAAAGGCTAGCCGGTAGGCGACTGAAGCAGGCGCATGAGCGGCGCTTGCGCTAGTGATGTGCCGAGTCGGCTTTTTTTGGTATTCGAATGTTTTGGTATTCGTTAAGAAAAGAATCGAATTAGAATTCGAGTCGGAGTACTCGAAGAGGTATTCGAATACCTGCTTCAGATACTCGAATACTCATTGAACCCAACTTTGTAGTTTGTTTTTTACGACAAATCCTAGTATTTCCTCACAAATCATGTAAGTTCGTAGGTTCCCTAAGAAAGTATATTAGGCATGTAAATAATAACAGATGTATATATATTTAATGAATAAATTGTTTAATCAGTCTTTGGTAATTATGGCATTACATTAAGGCTAGCAATTATCCACTAAAAATAATTATCAATTAGACTTAAGTATATCAAATCAAAGATCTACAATTTTAAAATCACGATTTACTTAAGAATACGCGTAAATCAAGATTCTTAAGTAGGTAATTAAAATCAAAATAATTGGTATTTATTTAAACATAAAGCTATGATGAATCATAAGATCTTAGTAAACAAATAACTTAAATGTAATTCTTCAAAATAATTCTTAGATACTTTTTTATAGTCAGGTACCTTACATATTAATCAACGATAATGTAACCTTTGGTACAGAGTAAGTACTTATTAGTTATAAACAAAAACCCCATAATTTACGATAGTAAAATGGAGCTATAATTGCTATAAATGATTGTACCACTTTGGTACTTAATCTAAATAGTCTTCTCTTCATTTAAACTAAGGTGAACATCCTAATATAAAATTTAAAACAAAATATACTTAACAAAAAACAATAATATCAAAATAGTGAACATATTACTTTTTAACGTAAATAGCGAATTCAAATAATGTGTTTTAATAATAGCTATGTTATAAAGGATAACATAGCTATTATTAAAACACATACAACATATTATTAAACAAAGGGTTTAACTCCTGATTTATAGATAATACTAAAACTTAATCTTAATGTATAATTAATCAAATGAGATGCAAATTAAAACGTTTACATAGAAGTATGCGGCAAATTAATAAACTCAAAACTTATCTTTTATATCTATGATGACTATTCAAAAATAATATTTGGTCAACCTTTTCCGACTCCAGCCTATTTCTACGCTGATTACATAAAAGTCCTGCCATGGAAAAGCCACGTTCAGATTAGGGATGGGCAAAGGGATAAAAATATCGATATATATCGTATCGATATTTCTCAAATATATCGATATAAATTTACAAAAAATATCGATATTTCGATATATCGATATTTTTTCCCGAAGCGGTTACTTATAATACGCTGTGGAAAATTTGATATTAAATAAATTAAATACACAATCTGCCATATTTATTATTTATAAAAAAAATATATATGAACAAGTTATTTATTCGAACCAGTATTTATCTGAAATGGACATCAGCAGCACTCTTTGTTTAATGTGCTCCCCAGTTAGTCTGCTTCTGTTGTCCGGCACTGTTAATTTAACAACCGAAGCAACCCTTTCGGATGATACTGATGAAGCTTGACATATCAAATATTTCAGAGCAATTTCTGAAAGAACCGGCGTGAAATGTCGGCAATTAACTCAAAATTTTATTGGATCTGACTTCCTCTCTAGAATTGGTTGATCTAGATACTGCTTAAGCTCAATGGCCAGCCAGAGCTTGGGACCTCTTGTGTAGCTGTGCTCAGATTTAATAATTTTTCATGTCTGCACCAGATAGAAGACTGATTTGCTTGTTCGGATTCTACTGTGTTAGACCTTACATCTGGAGAATGTTGTCCTCTACGCCTGTGTTCTGAGAGAAAATCGTTACTTAGATTCGATATAGCATTTGATACGGCAATTGGAGAATTGAAGTGGATACGCTTGAAACGAGGGTCCAAAATGGTAGCTACTGAGAGAAAAGTATTCATTTCTAAAGGACTTAGTTTCTCTTCAATTTTGTTTTGTAAAGCCTGTTTTACATTTATCCCTACAGTGGTCGATGGAACTGCTTGATCGGTTACTTGGCAAACTAAATTTAATATAGGAATGGCTAAACTTGCCGTCACATAATTTTCACCACTTATTTCTTCAGTTGCTTCTTTGAAAAGGCCAAGAAAAACAATAAGGTCGCGTATTATATTAAGTTGCAAAGTTGTAACCATGTCTGGGGTATTCTTATTTGTTTGGCTTTGGATAGCTAAAATTTTAGCTACTAGTGCAGACTATTTGACGAATCTTTCTAACATATCCAAGCAAGTGTTCCATCTAGTGCTGACAGCTTGGATCAATGTCAATACCTCGCCTTCTTTTTTTCTAGATGATTCTTGTTCAGCTCTTAATTGGTCCATGGCATTAACAGACTGCTTAAAAAACGTCACAATGGTTTTGACGTGATCGCAAAGCGCTGAAAATGCATTAATTTCTCTCAGTACCCCATCAACTACAAGGTTTAAGCAGTGAGCCATGCAGGGAATCCTCTGACCTTCACCTAAGAATAATCGTACTGCTGACACTATATTTGCACCACCGTCAGTGGTAATAGATACAATTTTATTTTTGTCAACCTTAAACTCTTCACATATTTCTTTCCAACATTCTAGGATGTACTGTCCTGTGTGACCCTGAAAAAATTATGTAGGAAAATACATTGTTTAAATAGTAATAATACAATTTAAAACTGTTGGATTATGTTGATCTTATATTATATTATACAGTACTTCAAATGTACCTGGGAAAGTTTCTGCGCACATAGGTTCAAGCTCTGAAGAACAGGCGATTCATTTATGGTGTCAATAAAGTGAACCGTCAATACTAAAAAACTCCTTGTTGAATTGGTGATAGTAAGTATGTCACTTGTGAAACATACGAAAACTTTCTCATCTAAGGTTTTTATAACGATCTCCTTTATTGTATTGTATCTGTTTTGTACCAAGTGCGTTATCTGAAATCATTAACAAGTTGGTTATCTCACTATGAGTTGAAAAATATAAAATTATATTTTGAATATAAATAATAAATACACAACCTTTTTTCTGGACGGCAGTTTATAGAGAGGGCAAATTGTGCGAACAAATTTTTGCAGGCCCCGTTTTTCTACACATGATAGTGGTAAATTGTCCGTGCCTATCATATAAATTAATTTCTGTGTCACTTCACTATGTTTCTGTCCGCCTTCAGAAATATAAAAATTACCGTAAGTACATAAATAATGCTATTACTATACTTTTTACTGATTAAAATACTTTTACTTAAAAGTCAGATGGATTAAATATCTGATGCCTAAAATAAACTTAGTTTTCGTAAATTCATGAACACCAATACCTAACTTACATTTTACATAAGTGTGTTCACGACAGACAGACAGTCAGACGGACAGACGTCTGAGTCTCAGAAATACGGAAAATCTTAACATAAACCATTTAATTAATCGACATCGACTACATTCCTATGTAATTTCGTCAATTTTTTTTTTATTTCTAACACTTGCTGTATATTGCTATTTTATTTCCCCCAACTTACCTTCAAAGCTTGAACTTCTCTCTTGCTCTCGCTCTTGCTAGTGTGGGTTGTATTACTTGCTTTCTTTTTTTAACAGTTTGATTGAAGAATTGTGTATCGGAAGAAGACTCTTCTTGTACTTGCTGATTACTTGTACTTGGCAAATTAACCTAGCAAAACATAAAACAAGTTAAATTCATAACCTATTGGTGGACTACCTACTTACTGTAATTTTAGTGATTATTCTTAGATTTGATACTTACATCGAGTACATCGTCAGTACTGATGTCTGCGCCAGTCGACACTTTTTCATTACCAGATTTATTTGATTTTGATGGTTTCTCATGCATTTTGACGAACTGCAAGTATGCATAATGATGCTTGGTTTGCAAGTGCGTAACTAAATTTGTAGTGTTACCACGTGTTTTATACGTCTTTCCGCATAAGTTGCAGGAAATAGGTTCGTTGTTTCTTTTTTTTGTAAAGAATTTCCAAACAGAAGACATGACAATAAAAATTACACAAAAACTGACAACATTAACACGCTGCCATGCCGCTCACTGCCCAAAAAATGGCGGTTTGGTTTTTTTAAATAGATTAGAAAATGAAGCACACACGCAATCGAAATGCAAGCGCACCAATAACCAAACAAACACACACCTATTATTAGACACAATAAGGATACACAGTGACACCAACCAAACCAACTGATTGTCAGTCAGTGTTGTCCTCATTGGTTGTCCTAGTTCAAGTTGGCTCCTCAGGTTGGTTGCACTGCACAAAATAAAATCGCCGATATATATCGATTATTTTCTGAAAAAATATCGATATTTTGATATATCGATTTTTTTTACCCAAGCCTAGTTCAGATGGCACAGTTGTTGCAGGAATGCATAAATATTTTTGTGACATTTCGTGCAAACCTTTATAAATAATCTTTCTACCCTCCCAAAACTTATATGGATTCATATTGCGTTCCAAATAAGGTAGTTGAACGTAATGATTTACTTTAATGAGAGCAGAAGAATTTGGTGTTGCCATACTCGCTTGCTGTTGTACTTTTTTATCCAAGAATCCCCATAAATTGTTAGACTCATTATTTGTGTTTGATGAGATAATTCATTGTTTGAACACGAAGGAAGCTCGAGGCTAGAAGAAGGTGTCAAAGATGTTTCATAACATGTCAATTCTTCAACTACCCACTTCTGAACATTATCTGCATTTGATTCTACTCCGAAACCAGCCTTTTTAAACCTAGAATCTAAAAACGTCGCTTTAGCTGCGGTTTTGTTAGTTTCATAGCATACTAAACGTCTATCGATTGTTTCTATTCGTTTTTCCTTTAAAAATATTGCCGTATCAGTAGATAGTACAAAGCTTCGTAATGAGTTTTGTACTCCTCGAATAAGCGGAATTATGCACGACAGTGTAGGATACTCTTGACCTGAAAATATGGTTGTTAATTGCTCAACAGGCTTTAAAACAGTTACACATTCATGTAACACAGCCCACTCTTCATTGGTCAAGTTATCTGGCGATGAAGTTAATGCAGCTGTCAATGGTACCTTAACTGCTTCAAGTCTGTCAAGCATTAAATACATGGAGTTCCACCGAGTATTGACATCTTGCAGTAGCTTTAATTGGTCTTGATTCATCTGCTCTTGCATTGTTAAAAGCTTGTAAGAAGCAATATTACTTTTTTTGAAATAAGTCACAATATCTCGGCATTTTTCTGTCAAAAGTAATAACCGTTCATTATCTTTTAAACAATCACCAACAGCCAAACTCAGTGTATGAGCCACGCAAGAATGGTGGCGTTTCTGCAAAACTTCTACCACGGCCTTCTCCATGTTGCTTGCATTGTCAGTGGTAATACATACAACTTAGTCCAAAAAATTCCACTCATCTTCAAGTACATGGCGTATTAAAGCCGCTATGTTTTCTGATGTATGTGACTTGTTTGTCTCTTTTGTTGCAATTACTCGAGATTCTGCCGCGCCTTGATATATGTAATGTGCGGTTAGGGTTAAATAACACTTACTGCTATCCGATGTCCACATGTCAGTTGTGCAAGCTATAAAATCTACTTGCTGTAGCTTTTCCATTAGTGCTCTTTTCGATAAATCATACTGTTGTGGCAATAATTAAATGTTTTATTTTGCGTGTAGGTGATTAAACAGTGGAGACATTCTACGAATACGCTTGAATGGAAAACACTTCGACTAGATCGTCCTTAAGGGAATTTTCTAGAACTATTTTGATAAAAAATCGCATAAAATTACTTACAAATGAAATTTGATGCCATCCATAGCATTAGAACGTCTGTCCGAGTAGTTTTTACAAGATAAAACACAACACTTCATTGTTTTTCTCTTCTAGCGCAAATATTGCTGTAAATTGTGAACGTTCACGTAGTTGTGCACAGGACGAACGCCAACAATACATTGACTTAGGCCACGCCTACATGATGACGTCTGGACTCAGTTGAAAATCACAGTGCTCAGTTGCTTAGGCCGTCTCCTCTTTATAATAGCTCCATGGACATTATACACGTGCAGTCTGTGGATCAGGTATATTGTTACTAACATCTTATGGACTTAAAATGTGTGTTTATGAATGAGTCATTATGGCCTGCTGGAGTTTCGTTCCGTAGATTCGTTTACTATAGCAGCGAGCGGCAACCTAGTGAATCTCAGTCACAGCCGAGTAACGGATTAAATAATAGTAATAAAGAATGAGTTGTATTCTAACGAATGATCATCTAGTGAGTAGGTTTATGAGTTATAACTGTAAGTCATTAAGGAGATCAACCCTTTGTATACAAAATTTATGTAAGTACAGTGATCTAATTGCTTTGCAAGAAACCTGGCTGCTGCCACATGAAATATCCACGTTAGGTAACATTAATGTAGATTTCGGGTATTACGGGAAGTCGGCCGTTGATACAGCGACGGGCATACTGCGTGGTAGACCGTATGGGGGGGTTGCACTGCTTTGGAGAAAATCAGTGTTTACTTCTGTTTCTTTTGTTCCATGCGTGAGTGACCGGATAGCCGCAATAAAGGCAACCTGCGCTGACCGCACGGTACTGTGTATTAATGTTTATATGCCTACTAATTCAGTTGACAACTTAACTGAGTTTAGTAACTGTATGAGTGAGATCACAGCTATAGTGGAGAGTTCAAACTTAGAATTTGTATATATTCTCGGTGATTTTAACGCACATCCCGGGGAATTGTTTAGTCGAGAAATGGTAAGTTATTGCGAAGAACAAAACTGGTATTGTGCTGATTATCTTAAACTAGGTCTGCACTCTGATACTTACACCTTTATTAGTGACGCCTGTGGAAGTAGACGTTGGCTTGACCATTGTCTTGTGACTGAAGCAGCGTGGAAAACAGTAGAGAAAGTTGAAGTAAAACATGATGTGTTTTGGTCCGACCACTTTCCACTTGTCATACATGTCAACATGGGAATGGTGAAGCCAACGGGATTGTATATGAGGCCAGTCAATTGTCTCATAAACAGGGTGGTGTGGGGTGAAAGAGATGCTGTACAAATAGAATGTTACGGTAGGTTGTGTACTGCAAAACTCAAAAATATTGACTTTCCACCCGAACTTCGTGTGTGTAGTGACAAGTTTTGCTCAAACATAAAACACAGAACTATTATAGATAATTTGTACAACTGTATTGTGAAATTGCTAAGTGAAGCAGCTGAAGGTAGTTCCAAGCAAGGAGGCGGCGGTCTAAAAAAGCGGCGTACTATTACTGGATGGAACAAGCATGTCAAGGACGCTCACGGGAACGCCAGGAGGGCTTTTCTTAACTGGGTATGGCACCATAGGCCTAGAAGTGGGCCACTTTTTGATAAAATGTATGAAACACGAAAACTGTTTAAGCAGAAATTAACGTTTTGTCAAAATAACCAAGAAAACATCAAAGCGGATATTTTAGCTACTGCACACACTAATAAACGGTTCCAAAAGTTTTGGAAAGCTACCCAGAAAATGCAACCTAAGCCTGTAGTACCTGTGAGCGTCAATGGCGTGTCTGATCCAAAGGGGATAGCGGACATGTTTAGGGAACATTTTAGAGTAATATCGCGCACCCAGAACGATAACACCGAGATTAAACAGGGGACGTTGCTATCGGGTGAACCGATACGGATAGCGTGTAAAGAGGTGCGTGATATAATAAAATCTATGACGAGAGGTAAGTCGCCCGGACATGACTATCTTAGTATAGAGCACTTCCAAAATGCAGGTCCGCATCTCCCGAGGGTTCTGTCCATGTTACTCAACTTTTGTCTGTGGCACTCATATCTGCCAAACAGTCTGATGAAGACAATAGTTGTCCCAATCATTAAAAACAAAACGGGAGACGTGTCGGATAAAGACAACTATCGACCTATTTCTCTGGCAACAATATCAGCCAAGGTGCTTGATGGTGTGCTTGAGCGGCGGATTACCGGACAGCTCGGACTGCATGATGCCCAATTCGGTTTTAGACAGGGATTATCAACAGAAGCGGCTATTCTGACGCTCAAGCATACGGTCAGGTACTATACAGACCGAAACACACCGGTGTACGCTGCTTTTTTGGATCTCTCCAAGGCATTTGACCTGGTTAGTTACAATATCCTGTGGGCAAAGATGCGTAAACGAGGTATACCCGAACAGCTGGTAAGTATTTTTAAATACTGGTATGGCCACCAAACTAACCAGGTCAGATGGTCGGGTGCCCTTTCGGAGATGTATGGATTGGAGTGTGGCGTGAGGCAGGGAGGCCTGACCTCGCCTGCCCTCTTCAATCTTTACATCAACGAGTTGGTTGGGGAGCTCGGTGAAACCGGCGTCGGATGCTCAATTGAGGGTAGAATTGTGAACAGCCTCTATTACGCTGACGACGCGGTTTTATTGAGCCCTTCAATTAAGGCACTCCGACGGCTGCTGGAAGTATGTGAGAAATACGCACACACACACGGGTTGATATATAATGTTAAGAAGAGTGAGATGATGGTCTTCAGGGTTGGAACAAAAAAGCCTGCAGTGATCCCCCCGGTTTACTTGTACGGTGTGACCCTAAACAGAGTCACAGAATTTAAATACCTTGGTCACATCCTTACCGAGTATTTAAAAGATGATCAAGATATGGAGAGAGAACGGAGAGCGTTGTTGGTCCGATGTAACATGCTGGCCCGCAGGTTTGCACGTTGTACAGCCAAGGTTAAAGTTACGCTGTTTAAAGCATTCTGCCAAACCTTTTACACGTGCAGTCTGTGGGTCAGGTATACGCTGAGGGCTTATAACGAACTCCGTATACAATACAATAACGCGCTGAGGGTGCTATTGGGGCTTCCAAGATTTTGCAGCGCGTCAGGTATGCATGCGGAGGCGACAACTGATAGTTTTGAAACAATTATCCGCAAGAGGACCGCCTCCCTGATGCGTCGCATACGAGGGAGCACCAATGGCATCCTCCGCATTATTTGCGAGAGGCCTGACTGTCCGCTACTGGGGCATTGGACACGTTTGCACTGCTGCGTGTCAGGTGCACCAGGACGCGGTCGGAAATTTTTAAATTAATTTAATTGTAATAAGTACACTAACATAGTTTTAAGTTATTATAATACTAACAATTATATGGATGTACAATGTCTGAAATAAATAAATAAATAAAAAAAAAAATAAAAAAATGGTCTGAAATAAATGATTAATTAAATTTCTATACTGTTTACAATTTTGGCACTTAGACGAAGTAATTTTTACACAATAATCGCATATTTCCACACAAATAACTATTTCCACTAAAAACACACAAATCACTTGGATCTCATAAACTATTTGCATTTCAAACTCATTTTATCCGAACAAAATAAATAAAAACAAACTACTGCCCACCATTTTGATAAAACTTCCAGCAGGCGACTACGTGTGCGCAGTTTGGTACAGTCGCCAGCACGTTAAGCCGGGTACTCACTAGGGAACCGTAACTGTAACATGCGTGATACAGTAACGAGGTTCTAGTGTATACGCTTTTTACAATTAGAGCTCTAACACACGAGCGGCATGTTCCCAACGGCAGAGGTAACTGCAGCCGTCGACGCGCGTCGGCGGCAACCGTCGACATTTCAACTTCGAAGATCAGCGGCAGCCGTCGCGTCGTCTGCTCTCTTAGTATAGGAGTCAGTTGTAAAATGGATTCCGAAGAAGAAACTCCGTTATTGCTTTTACTTCGTCGACGCCGACGGAAACGAACAATAAAAACACGTTTATTGTGGGTTTAAAGAAATACTAATCAATAGAGATCAAGATGGGCATTTTTTTACTCTTTATCCACTGTTACGAAGAAACGAGCAAAAGTTTTTCAATTATTTTCGAATGTCCATTGCTTCTTTTGATGAGCTAACGGCTATTTTAACAAGTTCAATTTCTCGCCAAGATACCATAATGCGGAACAGCATTTCAGCTGAGCAAAGGCTCGCTATGACATTGAGGTAAGTATTTTTTTTTAATATAATAAAAATACTAGCTGACCCGGCGAACTTCGTACCGCCTAACAGTCAATGAATGTCGTGTTACTTTTTAGCTGAACTAATTTCGGCTTTGATGAACGTAAAACAATGATACAAAATAATATATTTATATAGATAGAAACACAAAAGTATTTTATTATGATGAATGATGATGAAAACATACATACAGAATGAGTATAAAAAATAATAATAATTAAGTACTTCAAACTCATGTCAGAAAAAAATGATTGAAAACTATGATGTGCAGATTGGGAAAAAAAAATTATAGGATTAATTCATTCACTTTGTGGTAAACGACATTCTTTGTTTTTTGGTCAGGCGCAAGAACAAATAAAGCGGATGGGCATATCCGTTGGGATCATCGGAATCCTTGGAATAAGAACTTCCTCATATTTAAATTTTCCTTTAAGTATCGACGCGTGAATCACATTGCTCATCAGTTTTCTTATCACCAAACGCGTTCCATTACACAGTTTTGGTTGGTTTAAATTTCTAAGCATGATGACTACCGAGCCAACTTTAAGTTTTAAACTGTGCGGTGGTAAACCAGGCACATCCAAGGAGTTTAAAAATTCAGTTGGATAATTAGTAGCTTCTTCTTCGTTTGTTACACAGTCGATAGATTTGAATGAATACAGACTACCTACGATTTAATATTGAATTATAAAATTGAGGTCATCTACATCTTTATTTTTAGCGGCCAAAATTGCTCGCTCACTTAACCATTTAGTATTTTTGTGGTTAGCAATGATATCCGGGAATACTTTCTTACCGTCTTTTGATGATACGAAATTGCAAAAATTTGGTGGAAATGAAATCAAACCGCTCGATTTGTCAACAGGAACACGGCCATTATCGATAGTCAGCAATTGCTTCGAGAAATCATCAGCAGATAGATCGGTCAACAATGCAACTCTCATATTTACAGACAGTTGAAGTTTCTTTACATATCGCCACAGATTTGATGCTTTGAGGCAAGCGTTTATTTCGTCGGCAGCAGTAGATCTTGGAATGACTGGTAGTGTTTGTCGGAAATCGCCAGATAATAAAATCATTGCACCACCAAAACATCTCGAGTCATTGCGCAGATCTTTTAATGTTATATTAATAATAATAATTTATTTATTTACGTCGTTATTATTATTATTATGTTCGGTCTAGTGCTTCCAATGCGCGTTTGTGCATTCGTCCCATATGATGATTTTTGATGCTAATAAAACTTTGGCCATTGCGGAGTGTTTCGAAATGTTACATGTCGGTTGTTCAGTAGTTTGAAGGTTTAATGGCAATTTTAACGCTGAGTGAGCCGTACGGCATCCGTCTAACAATGTGGCCGCCATTCCAGAAGAAGCTATTGCTACCGCAATATCGGATCTCGCACGTACAGTGGCCATGATGATGATAGCAAATAATGTGCGTATCTGACTTGGAGATGCAGAAATAATTGCTTCAGCGATTGTCGTGTCCCAATGAGTATCATTTTCAAGCAAATTTAGCTCTTGACATGCTGCACGAAATGTGGTGCACACGATACCATTAACAGTTCGTAGTGATTCAAATGATGTTCGCCCTCGAACATGTACCAGCAACAACCGCAAATAGAATCATTCATCATTCTTCGGATGAACTGTGTAAATACGACCAAGAGCATCAGTAGAACGCATATCTGGATGACCAGGAACTGCATCGCCTTGCTTCCGACGTTGAAATTTCTTCGATGTAGCGTTCCAAGTGTAATAACGTGGCATTTCTGAGTAAAGCAAATTTCGTGCGAACGGATCGCTTTGACAAATCGCAAAGAAACTGGTCAGTGTTGTCGCTGGAGGTGTTTCGGCACGTTGAGCAGCATTCGACGCTGTGAAATATACTCTCTGACCGTTCTCTAGATGCACCCCCAAATGTAAAACAGTGGGATGACGTTCGTGAATAGGGAATGAAAATATACGCCAAATTGCTTCATTGCAGTTCACATATCTACCAACTTGATAGCGCGTGATTTCATCGTTGGTATTGGATGTTTGGATACCAAAAACCGCCATGTCGCTCCCTTTCGTTACATATTTGCAAATGTATTTAATTGACTTGACCGAATTGCAATACTCAACATTACAATGTGCTTTGAATGTTTTGGAAAGAAGTGGCGAATATGGAACAATCCAACTGTTGTCAACTACGAAATCGTTTCCTTTCACTTTAGTTGTGATAGTTCTACCATTATCATCGGGCGATCGACGCCGATACAATGGACAACCATCGTTGCCTGTAATGGTCTCTGCCGTAAATTTTCGTGGATACCGTTTGGAACACTTGCCGTCGACCATGCACGGTGATTGTCGACCGAATTTTTTGCCTGAAAACACGTGCGGTGATGTCGTGTCGATCACTTGATGTTTGTCCGGGAAGCAGCAATTGAATAATTTCTATCCATTTTGGATTACATGTAAATGTAATGAATAGATCTGGCCGACCATAATGACGAACATATGTCATTGCATCTTGCGCATATTCATGCAAATGACGCGGGCTCCCTATGTATGTCGCCGGTAAAATAGTCAATCGACCAACATTTTCTGAATCTACTTTTGTGCTAATTGCATCGCGTAAATGGATATACTCTTCCGAACGCAATTTAGCTTGATTCAACCGAATGAAAGTCAGGCGCTCCGTTTCGATTTTAACGTACATGTCAACGCAATATTGTTGAAGCAGTCGACGAAATTGCAACAAATAATTGTCACAATTTTCACGAATCATCAAACGATATGCGTAATAATTCATCGAACTAACCTTCTTGGTAGTTTCCTCACCTGAAACAAATGCAGTAAAAATTGTATTTTAGAACCCGTAATAGGTTAACGACTCTTACAGCTACTCTCTACTAAATTAGAAATTACAACTTTTTTTGAGTACTAAAAGCAAACAGAATAAAATGTATATCAAGTTAAAATGAAAACAACAATATTGATCTTACCATTCAATGGATTAATCATTTTGATATTAAAGTGATATCTATCGTCTCCTTGCCAAAACATCAGCGGGTATTGTAACGCGTCATATGCACGGTGTGTTTCATATATTCTTTGTAGTTGCCCAGTATTGCGTCGTGTAAGTACAATATCACGTGTTTCCAAGTTTTCACCAACAATCAGGATTGCCACTTCATCGATTGTTGGAGCATTAAATGTGCATTCATGTGTTCCAGCTGGTCTTTTATCCGCTCTGATCACAACTTTTTAGTCATCACTTGGCATGCGCTCTAAAACAGTCTTAAACAGCCTGACCAATGCATAATGTTCATGAAGCATTTGCTGCAGATCTTGGAGAATTGCTCTTTTCTTAGCTGTGTTGATCCCTTGACGCCGGTCAAGTTGTTCTTCCATATTGCCCATGAAGTATATTTGCAAGAATTTATGCTGTGCATCTTCTATAGGTTTCAATGATCCAATGCGATGGCAAATCTGGCCTTGAATCTGTAAAGTCAAAACCATAGTTATAGTTAGATTTACAAACACTTTTTTTACAAACAATTTTTTTTTCAAATAATAACATGCCATTTTTATTTCAGAGACAAATACAGAAATCTAACAAACTACATTCCAGATTTTCTTTACAATGATAGAAAATAAAGTTTTTAACGTAAATTACCTTAAATGTCGGATTATATCCGTGTTCTGCGATAATTTCCGCCCCAAATGAAGTCATTTGGAAACAGACATTGTATTTTTGAGTGTTCGCTAGAAAATGTCGTGATTCTAGTGTTTCGCCATAAAGCAGGGAGCACAATGGCTCTGGTGGCGGGACCAATAATGGCAATTTCACTTTACCACTAAGGCAGCACAAACCAGGCGTTTCACCAGCAAACTTCAATGCTCCACAATGCCGGCAAACAACGTCCGTTGGACCAATGCAAACTAAACGATGCAAGCTGTAGTCGATGGTGCAATCATACAGAAACGCTGCTCGATTCAAATCAATACTTGAACCATTTCTTCTTGCACTTCGAAGATTATTCCTCTGATCATCTGTACGATAAGCTCGACGATTTCTCGTTTCTAACCTAGCCGTTTCACGGGCTGCCTCTCTTTGCTCTTGTGTTTGAGAAGCACGAATTAAGGCCCTTCTTTGCTCCATACTAACGCGGCGCTGTTCTCGTGCAATTTCTCGTTCTCCATCAGATAATTGACTCGCGATATTCCGTTGCCTAATTGCATAACGGCTTCGCTGGGAAAGATAAGATCTTCTAGGACGCGGCATTGTTATTAAAATGTGCACTCGCATAAAACCACCAAATATAATAACAGTGCCTGAACTTTAGAGACATAGACAATAGCTCAAAGAGTATATAACCACTCTGTATGAATAGCTTATCAAGAAAAATCATAGACAACCTATAAAATGACATTTACTCTTTTATTAACCTGTAGATTTTTTTTCCTTAATCTTATAACCTTTACCAACTGATTTTTTATTCCCTAAATTCCGTTCCTTTCCGATGATTTTATGTTTTTACTGTAGAATAAATCTTAGGTATTATTTTCGGGAATTAAAAATTAAATAATTAATAAATAATTTTCGAAAATTAATGTCTTAAACAAACAAATATACAGTAACTGACCTTGTAGACATTTTACAAAAAATAAATTTCTGAACGCACACATGATGTCTTCAGAAAAAAATAAAGTTGTGGCTTAAAGGTCTAAGCAACCAGGCCAAAAGCTCAAAAAAAAATTGATCTTACACTATTTGACAGGATTGGACAACAAATGTTTGCCATGTAATAAACAAATCAGCATCTATTGAAATGATTAAGTATTCATTACACATATCGAGTTTTCATTGTTTTTAAGATGTATTCTGCTATTCGGGACGGAAACAAATCCAACAAATCAAAAACCATGGCAATCGGTCCAGTCGTTCTCGAGTTATAAGTGTTGTAACAAACACGACTTTCTTTTATATATATAGATATAAGTAATTTAGATTCCTTTAACGAGATCAACATAATTTGGCACCATTTTCTATTTATTACACAAAGCTTACAAGTACAAATAAAAATAAATTCACCAACTACCTATAGGAACAATAATAATTATTAGTTACTTATATTTTACTAAAAATAGTTAAAAAAATATAATTTAATAATAATCCAAAACGTAGTGTAATGTAATTGTAGAAAACCAAGCAATGTTTGAACACATATTTTTACTAAAATAATATTATTATTTTTTCGCAAAATGCGAAACAAACAAAACATAGAAGGAATTTTAAATAAAAAGGAAAGGAAAAAGTCTCCATGGGTGGGACTTGAACCCATGACCCTCGGGTTAGGTACGGGTGTACGGGTGTCTCATTGCTCTGCCAACTGAACCACGGTAGCTCAGTTGGCTTACCTAACCGTGATAGGTCGTGGGTTCAAGTCCCACGCGAGGAGACGTTTGCCTTTCCTTTCACTTGAAACATGTTTTTAGAATAAACTAGCTGTGCCCGCGACTTCGTCCGCGTGTTAATTAGTTTATTTCGTTTTTTTGTAAAATAAAAGACTTTTTCTAAAATAAAAGTAGCCTAAGTTCCTCCTTATTACATCAGCTACCTGCCAATAAAAGTCCCGTCAAAATCGGTCCAGCCATATCAGAGATTAGCCGGAACAAACAGACAGACAGACAGACAAAAATTGTAAAAAATGTTAATTTGGTGTATGTACCGTATATATATTCATATTAATGTAGTAAAAACCAGTTATTTCAATATTACAAACAGACACTCCAATTTTATTTATTTGTATAGATTTTCGTTAACAATAAATAATATCAAAACAATCAAGTATACCCTAAATCTAAAGCAGTCACCATATGAATAATTTACTAAAAAGAAATATTCTGAGAAGAGATCCGTTATTATTGTATTTGCACCAGAATCCTGAGACGATAGGCTATCATTAGATGCGAGTTGACTTTCTGGTCTTACAGGATTTCTTTCAGAGGAGGTTGTGTATCCCATGTATTTATAAGAAGATTGACTCGTTGAAGGCGTCGAAATCGACCTGTATGTAGTTTTGCATTACCCTGTAATTCTTAATAACTTGGATAATTTCACCTTTGGCGTCTAATTTCCAATCGTCTGGTATTTTTTTGAAATCACTTAGTAGTGACAACAGAAATAACTTGTCTTCATCAGGAGGAGGTGAAGGTTGTCGCTCAGCTTTTTGCAGTTTATCGTTTAATCGCATGGTTAATGTTTCGATCAAAACTCCATCGCTGTCAGTTTGGCGCTTTCGTGGTCTTTTTTGAACACTATCTTCTTCTGTTGATTGAACTGTTAGTGGAGGACACGTCTGCTGAAAGTCAAAGTTTTATACGTTCTGACCTCTATCTTCGGTCACATCTTTGAGAAATAATAATTGGTCATAGTACGTATATTGTTTTAGTGTGAACGCTGCAGATCCGCTTTTTTTCTTAAAGTACATACAATATCTAGTGAACCATCTCTCAATGTTTTCCATTTTGACTGAACATCTACTCCTGGAAAAAAACCAATACTTAATCACACTTTTTTAGGGTTCCGTAGCCAAATGGCAAAAAACGGAACCCTTATAGATACGTCATGTCTGTCTGTCTGTCCGTCCGTATGTCACAGCCACTTTTTTCCGAAACTATAAGAGCTGTACTACTGAAACTTGGTAATTAAATGTATTCTGTGAACCGCATTAAGATTTTTACACTAAAATAGAAAAAGAACAATTATTTTAGGGGATCGCCATACATAGAACTGAAACTCAAAAAAAAATTTTTAATCGTACCCATACATGTATTGATAGGTCTTCAAAATGATATTGAGGTTCCTAATATCATTTTTTTCTAAACTGAATAGTTTGCGCGAGAGACACTTCCAAAGTGGTAAAATGCGCCCCCCCCCCCCTCTAACTTCTACAATAAGAGAATGATAAAACTAAAAAAATATATGATGTACATTACCACGTAAACTAACAGCGAAAATTGGTTTGAACGAGATCTAGCAAGTAGTTTTTTTTAATACGTCATAAACCGCAATTTGCATTCATTTAATCAACTGAAATACTTGCTGCTATGGAACCCTTCATGTGCGAGTCCGACTCGCACTTGGCCGGTTTTTTTTATTTCCAGATATTTAGCAACTGGTTGTTCATTTGAAGATCTGCAGTATGTATACCGATGTGGAATTTCCACTATTAGTAAAATAATAAAGGATGTCTGCCAACAAATCTGTGTTTAGTAAGTGTTTATTTCGCTTAAAAACGTGGTACATACAGGATGTTTACATAAGGTTTAAGTTCACACATTTTGTCTACAGAGACATGCTAATATATATTTTTACATGTAGTCTTAATAATTATAGAATTAATTATTGTAATATAATCTAATACATAATAATAAGAAAAGACCATCATAGTATTATAAAAATAAATAATCAATAATCAGAATATGTCAATAATTATAATCAGGAATTCACTCCTTATGGTCAAAGAATTCAGTAAGGTTGTAGAAGACCTTATCTATAAGCCACTGTTTTAAAACTGTTTTCATACGTATCAGTGGCAGTTCTCTGATCCTCTTGGGTACCCTATTCTGGATAAATATGCGTGACGACAATTTGCCACAGAACATAACGGAAGAAGCTTTGAAAAGTATTGCTGATAAATTTGAAAGACGCGCTCAATTTCCTAACTGCATTGGGGCAGTTGATGGAAAACATATTAGAATATTCAAACCGAAAAATAGTGGCTCATCCCATTACAATTGTAAGAATAATTTTTCGATTATTCTACTAGCTATCTGCGACAGTGACTATAAATTTATCTTTTGTGATATAGGTTGTTACGGACGACATTCGGATTCAACTATTTTTGAAGAATCAGTTTTTTATACAAAACTACAAGAAAACACACTAAACATTCCAAAACCTACACCGATTACAAGTGATGGAATTAGTTTGCCTTTTGTGTTTGTTAGAGACGAAGCGTTCAGTTAGTCACAAAATTTGTTACGTCCTTATCCAGACAAAAAATTAACAGAAAATATGAGGATTTTCAACTATCGCTTACCACGTGCAAGGAGATATGTAGAATGCTCATTTGGTATTCTGACCTATAAGTGGCGAATTTTCCATACCCTAATGAACTTATCTTTGCAGTTTTCTAAGGATGTTGTTAAAGCGTGTTGCTTATTGAACAATTTCGTACGTGACAGGGACGGTATTAAATTTGAAGATACACTTACTATCAATGGTTTGGAAAATGTATCTACGATTCCGGATGAATATGAATCGTTATCGGGTTTAACAATAAGAGACAAATTCGCTAACTATTTTTGTAGTACTGAAGGTAGTCTCTAATGGCAGTTAAACTGCATATGAAACAATAAAGTACCTACCTACTTATTTTTTGACCTATAAAAAAGATGTTATCATTTTTTATGAATGAAAAAT
The DNA here is from genome assembly GCA_951640165.1 of Pseudoips prasinana. Taxonomy (NCBI): domain Eukaryota; kingdom Metazoa; phylum Arthropoda; class Insecta; order Lepidoptera; family Nolidae; genus Pseudoips; species Pseudoips prasinana. The sequence continues at coordinate 18,763,784 of OX621254.1, forward strand.
GAATAATACACTAACACCAATGGCGTTTTTTTCATTTAAGGATTTATTAATAAATTCATTTACAACTTCTTCACAAACCGCCATCCATGCTCTGTTTTTATTGTTTTATTACTATAATCTTTCAATTTATAATTCCAAATACAAGCACTTTTCTTAACTGCCATAATTAGCAATTCTTTATCAATTTCGTCAGTAGAACTCATTTTACAAATTTACGACGCGTGCGCACTCTTGAACTATTTGCAGTCGACTGACAAAATGGCGGACGCGGCACACTACAACTGCAAGTGTCGCTATAGGTCGACTGCTGCCGTCGACACGTGTCGTCGGATACTCTTTGCTGCTGGCAACATGCCGCTCGTGTGTATGAGCTCTTACGGCGCACGACGACACCAGAATGCTTTCCTTAAGCCGGGTACTCACTAGGGAACCGTAACTGTAACATGCGTGATACAGTAACGAGGTTCTAGTGTGTACGCTTTTTACAATTACGGTTCACGACGGCGCCAGAACGCTTTCACTGAGCGTACTCATTTTGCGAGCTGTAAATGCTACCAAACAGATACAGTAACGAGGTTCTAGTGTGTACGCGTTTTACAATTACGGCTCACGACGTCGCCGGAACGCTTTCACCGAGCGTACTCATTTTGCGAGCTGTAACTGTAACCAAACAGATACAATAGCGAGGTTCTAGTATGTACGGGGAGTAACGAACGGGGAGGCCTGCTTTGTAAATCCACGATGTCGGACGAGGTGTCTCTCGCCTGTGCAGCATACTTACTTATAGATGCCTTACTTGATGATTTTAAACGGCCACGAAGATGGTGGATTCATAGAATGTATCGAGAAAGAAGTGATCTACTGTTCATATTGAAAAATCAAGAAATTAGTGGTCATTACAAAAATTTTACAAGAATGAATGCAACTGACTGAATATCTCATGAATTTAATCGGTCCCAAAATAGAAAGAAGAAACACTGCATTTCGAGAAGCTGTGTCGGTTCAAGACAGGTTAGCTGTGACGCTGAGATACTTAGCTACTGGTGATTCTTAACAAGTTTGCAATACCTGTTTCGTATTTCCAAACAAGCCATAAGCTCGATTATACCAGAAGTGTGTCAGGCGTTAACAGGAGCATTGAAAGAACAAATCAAGGTAATTATTTAATGTAATTAATAATTAATTATACATAGTCGTCGAAATTCATGTCTGACGAATACTGGCTACTGTTGCTATGTGGAGAGTATGGCGGGTTTTGAGAAGAAGTAGAAGCAGGGCCTGCTGTGTCTAAGTCCACATAAGGAGTTTCTTTATTTGTAGCCATGGAAGAGGTTGAATTGCGTGGAGATTGTTGGTTTTGTGTAGCAGAATAGTAACCATAATTTTGCATAGAATTGTAATAGCCTTGATCGGCACGCATAATGTACGTGACGAATGGCTTGAATGCAGCAGAGAGTTTGAGAAACTATACCACATGTAATTGGGGCTATCGATGGCAAACATATTCTTATCCAGTGTCCATTCAATTCTGGAGCAGAATACTACAATTATAAATCTCAGTTTAGCATCGTATTGTTGGCATTAGTAGACGCACAATACAACTTTATGTACGTACATATTGGCATTCAAGGAAGAATTTCAGATGGAGGTGTATTACAAGGATGTAGTTTGAAAAGGATGATGGATGAGAAATCTTTAAATTTACCGGAACCCGTATCCCTACAAAATCGCAATAGGCTACTTCCCTTCTACTTCCTCGGTGATGCAGCATTTCCTTTGGGAGAAAATCTAATGAAACCATACGCGGGCACCCATCCGAAAGGATCTAAAGAAAGAATTTTTAACTATCGGCTGTCAAGAGGCCGAAGAGTGGTCGAAAATGCATTTGGGATTCTGGCTAGCGTTTTTAGAGTACTAAGAAAACCAATATTACTGCAGCCAGAAAAAGTTGAAACGATCGTTATGACCCTAGTGCTTCTGCACAACTTTCTAAGGCGTTCTTCCTCATGTTCGGTATACACACCCCAAGGCTCTTTTGATAATGAAAACACAGAGATTGGTGAAGTTATACCAGGAACTTGGCGAAGTGAAGCGGAAGGCACATCGTTTCGTCCGTTATACGCCATTGCTCGCCGTTCAGCGGCAAATTTTAAAGAAAATCGTGAAGAACTTGCTCATTATTTTTTAAATGAAGGGAAAATACCATGGCAACACATGTATGCGTAAAACTGAGATAGTAAAAATCTACCCACCTGTTCATTCGCATCTCCAGCCTCAAGTCCTTTTCGAGGTGTGAAACGATCATTCAAGAATCCTAGCACCTTAAATGCATACCATTTACTTTCGTAAATCTCGTCTTTTCCTGTAATAAGAAATGTCATAAAACAGTTAGATGTACCTAAAAGTTAATAATAAAAAACAATAAATAAATATTAATAATAAATAAATAATTTTGTTGGTGTGAGAGTAAATACCTTTCCCCGTTCCCACTGATTTCTTAATTTTCATGCGCTCCCTTCTGTACGAAGCCAATAAATTAATCATTTTTTGTTTGCATGCTTCCCCACTTTCGTTAATTATACTTCCGATTTTAGCCCAGGCATCTTCTTTCAAATGTTTTTTGTAATAATCGTTGTCCTTAGGGTTCCATAGTACAGTATTTTCCCTGTAGGCGTCTATCAGCAAAAGACATTTATCCTCTGACCATTCACTCATGATGACGAAGGAATATAACTCAAAAACTAATATAATAACTCGTAAACACAGCTGGTTCGCAGCGTCTAGCAACAACCTCTCCTCATGACGTCCACGAGCGCACTGCGAGCGCCCTTTGATCCGCGGCAAAAACCGACAATCATCGGCTCGCTGCGAGTCGCTCGTCGCAGGCTCGCGAACCACGTACACACTATGTTTTTGGTTACAGTAACGGTTACAGTTACGTGCAACGTTACGCGATCATAAATGAGTACGTTGTAAACATCGGCTCGCTGCAAACCGCACGCGTACCGCTCGTAGCAGGTTTGCGAACCACGTACACACTATGTTTTTGGTAACAGTAACGGTTACAGTTAAGGTGCGATTCCACCAAAATAGTGTGCAGCACATTTGCTTGCAAACATTTTGTGCAAAACTCCAACAGTGCAGGTACTAAGCTGGTGACGCATTTGGCTTCCGTCTCCACTGGTAAGGCTGTGCGTAACTTTTGTAAACGCACAGTTCAGCACACTTGTGCGCGAACATGTTCACTGAGCAGAGTTTCTGCCGAGACAGTTCAGTAGTTAATATGAACGGGCAGGAAAACGTAGTGCTTTGTGCTGCAGCATGTGTTTTACTATGTAGACTCCTTAAAAAGAAACGAAGGAAGAAACCGCGATGTTGGGTGAGGCCGTTACTACAGCGACGGAATGAAGAAACGAATAAATTTCTAGAAGAAATAAAAATAGATCCATTGAGTGGATTTAAAAACTTCACACGTATATCTTGCGAAGATTTTGAGTTGCTGGTTAATGTAACTAGTCCTTTTATTGCTAAGCAAGATACCAACTACAGAAAATGTGTCCCTGTTTCAATAAGGCTTGCAATCACCTTAAGATATCTTGCTACTGGAGATTCTTTTGCAAGTTTAATGTTCTTATTTAAAGTTTCAAAAGAGCTTATTGCTCGGATTGTACCTGAGACTTGTAAGGCGTTGATAAGCGTGTTGAAAGAAAATATTAAGGTAAGAAAATAAAAATAATATACCATTTTATTTTAGTCACTTTTATTGCATTACATTTCATGCCAAGATATTGTTTCGCCATCATTCTGACGTAAAAGATCTGAATAATCATTATCGCGGACCTGAAAACTTGAAGCCGGTCCTTGACTCTGACAATTTGACGAATCTGAATACGGTGAAGGCATTGGAGTTGTAACATATTTTCCAGTACCAATAATAGCGTCATACAATAAATTATCTATATCCCTTTGTACTAAAATCTTGGTTCGCTCATCTCTAATTTTCCTTAATTTCGTTGCGACGGCTGCAGCAAAAATGTCTTCGTCATCAGGTTTTTTTGCTTCCATCTGCTTGTTTACGTTATTCATAATGGACAAAGCTTGGGCGATTCTCGGGTCTTCATCGACAATACGGCGTTTAAGCGAGTTCTTCGGAGCCTTAAACTTTTCGACTGGCCTTTCATGAAGAGACTCTTGATCTTCATTTACTGTGTCATTCTGGATAATAATATCTTGTGATACCTGAAATAGTAATAAAATTTCCTTTTTCAGATGCCTAACACTTTAGAAGAATGGATGATCTTAGAGCGCCAATTTGACCATCTTTGGAATTTCCCTCATTGCATTGGGGCTATGGATGGCAAACACGTTGTTATTCAAGCTCCAAGTAATACTGGAAGCGACTTTTTCAATTACAAAGGTGATTTCAGCATTGTGCTTTTAGCACTGGTTGATGCAAATTATAAGTTTACGTACGTAGATGTCGGTTGTAAAGGAAGAATATCGGATGGTGGTGTTTTCAAAAATACTGGTTTCTATGCTAATCTTCAGCAAGGAAAATTAAATTTGCCTGAACCTTACCCGTTACCCGGAAGGAACAAACCAATTCCACATGTCATTGTGGCAGATGATGCTTTTGCGTTAGATATAAATTTAATGAAACCATATCCCGGTCAACATGACAAAAGATCAAAAGAGAGAATATTTAACTATCGGTTGAGCAGAGCGAGACGTATTGTGGAAAACGTATTCGGCATTATGTCCGGTGTATTTCGCGTACTCAGGAAACCTATTCTGTTAGCTCCAGAAAAGACACAATTGATAACACTGACATGTTGTTACTTGCATAATTTTTTGATAACACAAAAATCGTCTTCACAACTTTATACTTCTGCTGGCTGTTTTGATACTGAGAACCAAATTACTCATTGCACTATCGATGGAAGTTGGCGGCGTGATGCAGGCATGGCAAACTTACTGCCTTTAAGACATGTTGGAAGAAGACCCCCTGGCGATGCGAAAAACATAAGAGAAGAATTTGCACATTATTTCCAAACTGACATCGGAATGGTGCCATGGCAAGAAACACTGGCGTAAATAGTATAGGTATCTAAGTAATAATATTAGAGGTAAGAAAATAAACATTTAAAACGTACCTACCTGTTCATTTATTTCGTCGTGTGAGTTCAAGCTGACGTTCGGCTCATCCCTTCCATGAAAGAAATTCAAATATGCATAAGCAAACCATTTCGGCTTATATATATCTAAAATCCCAGAACCTGAAGATTTTGAGTCCGCGATTTTCTTCTTTTCTCTTCGGTATTGAGCCAAAATAATCTTCCATTTTCTCATTACCTCAGTCGAGTCACAATTGAAACTTTGCGCCAACTCTTAAGTGGCGTCGTGTTTTTTGTTTTTATTCGTATTCGGCAACGTAATACGTAATAACGTATTCGGCATTATGTCCGGTGTATTTCGCGTACTCAGGAAACCTATTCTGTTAGCTCCAGAAAAGACAATTGATAACACTGACATGTTGTTACTTGCATAATTTTTTGATAACACAAAAATCGTCTTCACAACTTTATACTTCTGCTGGCTGTTTTGATACTGAGAACCAAATTACTCATTGCACTATCGATGGAAGTTGGCGGCGTGATGCAGGCATGGCAAACTTACTGCCTTTAAGACATGTTGGAAGAAGACCCCCTGGCGATGCGAAAAACATAAGAGAAGAATTTGCACATTATTTCCAAACTGACATCGGAATGGTGCCATGGCAAGAAACACTGGCGTAAATAGTATAGGTATCTAAGTAATAATATTAGAGGTAAGAAAATAAACATTTAAAACGTACCTACCTGTTCATTTATTTCGTCGTGTGAGTTCAAGCTGACGTTCGGCTCATCCCTTCCATGAAAGAAATTCAAATATGCATAAGCAAACCATTTCGGCTTATATATTAGGTCTTTACCTATGAAATTGCCGTTCTGCAGTACTGGCCATTTCAAATCAAAATAATTTTTGTTTGGCTAAGAATTCTAATTTCAAATTAATTTTATTTTAAAAACATGGATTCTTTTTTCCAAAAGTAGTCATTTCTTTATTGATTAGTGTTACATTTTCATCGCATTTCAATCTTTTTCGTCATCATGGATACGTTAAAAATTCGAGTAATTATGGAATATGAGTACCGTCGTGGCAGCAACGCGGCACAAGCGGCACGCAACATCAACGACGTTTACGGAGCTAACACTACAAACCAACGCACCACCTGTTATTGGTTTGCTCGCTTCCGTTCTGGAAATTTCGACCTGAAAAATGAACCTCGCGGTCGTCCGAAGACTTTGGTCGACAATGACGAATTAAAGGCGGTTGTGGAAGCTGATGATACACAATCTACGGCTGAATTAGCAGCAGCTTTCGACGTTAGCGTCAAAACAATATTGGTCCATTTGCGTCAAATTGGCAAGGTAAAAAAACTTGACAAATGGGTGCCCCACGAACTCAATGATCGCCAGCGCGAAGTACGCGTCGAGACGTGCCTTGCACTGCTCAACAGACACACAAATGAAGGAATTTTGAACCGCATTGTTACCTGCGATGAAAAATGGATTCTGTTTGATAACCGCAAGCGCTCAGCAAGTTGGTTGGATCCTGGTTCAGCACCTAAACAATGCCCTAAACGAAAACTTACCCCTAGAAAAGTGATGGTCACTGTTTGGTGGTCTAGCGCCGGTGTGATTCATCACAGCTTCTTACCAAACGGGGTGAGCATTACTGCAGATGTGTACTGTGAAGAACTGAGCACAATGATGGAGAAGCTGGCGCATCTCCAACCAGCATTGGTCAATCGCTCGTCTCCGCTGCTCCTGCACGACAACGCGCGACCTCATACTGCACAGCAGACGGTCTCCAAGTTGCAAGAACTGGGGTTGGAAGCTCTCCGTCATCCGCCCTACTCACCAGACCTTGCGCCTACAGACTACTACTTTTTCCAGAATTTGGATAACTTCTTGGCGGGAAAAAAATTCAATACCCGAGAGGCAGTACAAAATGCCTTTGAAGAATTTGTTGCCTCCCGTCCAGCTGATTTCTTTAAGAAGGGCATCAATAAACTGCCACTGCGATGGCAAAGATGCATTGATTGCATGGGTGATTACTTCGATTAATACAAATAAAAAAATTCATGAAAAAAATTCGTTTAAATTTTTTCATACAAAACGGCAATTTCATAGGTAAAGACCTATTATATCTAAAATCCCAGAACCTGAAGATTTTGAGTCCGCGATTTTCTTCTTTTCTCTTCGGTATTGAGCCAAAATAATCTTCCATTTTCTCATTAACTCAGTCGAGTCACAATTGAAACTTTGTGCCAACTCTTGAGTGGCGTCGTGTTTTTTGTTTTTATTTTTATAATCACTGTGACTAGAATCCCATAATACAGGATAAGTTTCAATAGCTTGAATAAAATTAATAATTTTATCATTCGTCCAATCCATATTTAGCTTGGTTAATTAACAATGTACGCGCACAAATCAATGTTTTCACTCCGGTAGCGGAAGCAAGACTGAGTTCGCGCACAACAGGTTTGTACACGTCGACGCGAGTCCACTGACTGCATGTGTGCGCGCACAAAAGTATACAGATGAGCGCGAACATTTCTAGAATGTTCGCGCACAATTTGTTATTGTTTGCTTTAGTGAGTCGACCAGAATAAACATTTGTGTCGCACAATGTGCATGGCAGTGCCGCACAGTTCTGCACACTGGTGGAATCGCATCTTTACGTGCAACGTTACGCGATCAGAAATGAGTACGTTGTAAACATCGTTTGCGAACAACGTACACACCATGTTTTTTGGTTACAGTAAATGCAACAGTTACAGTTACAGCTCGCTAGTGAGTACCCGGCTTTAGCATACTCATTTTGCGAGCTGTAAATGTATAGTACACATGCACAGATACAGTAACGAGGTTCTAGTGTGTACGCGTTTTACAATTACGGCTCACGATGTCGCCGGAACGCTTTCGCCGAGCGTACTCATTTTGCGAGCTGTAACTGTAAGAGCCCCCGCAGACCACAGACTTTTTATCGGCCGATAGTTTAGTCGGGTTGGCCTGCTAGTACGCACACCGAGCCAACTAAACAGTTCAGTCGGTGATGAGTGCGCAAACTATCCAACAGTCTGCCGACTATTCTCTATTTGCTAGTTTCTAACCAACTGGTGAAAAGAGTGGTCGCACCGCACAATGAAAATTAATAAAACATTGTATAGAATTGTTATTATTGCTCTCATACACCGGAGGAGGAAAATTAAAAAGAGAGCCCGAGAGTATTGGGTGCATCCTATCTTTAGTGATAGATTATTAAATGGAAAATTTTACACTATCATTCCAAATTACTCGATTACCCGAAAAAATTTTTCGCCTTTTATCGAATGAGCATAACTAGCTTCAACCAACTTGTCAAATTAATTGGACCAGGAATAGCGAAGGAGGATACAAATTAAAGACTATCTATACCTGTGGAGGAGAGATTGAGCGTTACGATAAGGTAATATAAACCACAAAACATACTTTAAATATTTTATTATAATTCAAATACCAAATTTACAAGTTCTGAAAAATTTGAATAATATGACTGGGCTGACATGTTGGAATCAGCTGGTGATGAAACATTTTGAATGGTTGTTTGTGGTAAAGTGGGGGATGGTGTAGAACCGGATGTATAAGCCTGTGATTGTTGTTGTAGCGGCAAGAAAGTGGGGGATGGTGTAGAACCGGATGCATAAGCCTGTAATTGTTGTTGTGGCGGCAAGATGTTAGTCCCTCGTTGGTAAACAGGAAAAGAGTTCATGGGTTGTTGCAGTATGGTGTATGTTGGTTGAGAATGAGGCTGAACACGCCTACTAAGTCTTATCTGTTTAAATACGTTAAGAATACTAATCTTAGCATCGAGTTTTTCATCTGCGGTTAAATTTTTGAGTGATGGGACAAGAGACAATGCAAAGTTTACATCTTCATCAACATTAGTCTCATTTAATGCTTTTAATATTGCTTCATCCAAATCCGTATTCTTCGAAACACGAGTTTTCTTCTGGCGAGGAGGTGCGGAAGCGGATGGAGCAGTTTCTTCATCATCTTCCTCATTTTCTGTAGTATCCTGGGCCAGGTTCAGGTTACCTTCCGTTTGACGATTTTCCATGCGTGGAAGTAAAAATAATAATTGTTCAAAGTATACGTATTTACGCCTCTTGACCGAAGCCTGCCCCGACTTAGTGTTCTTTTGTGCATTTAATTCTCGGCGAAAGCAAGTTCGTATATTGGCCCATTTTTTTTGTATATCGCGGCCTGAAAAATAATAAAATATAATTAATTCATTACAAGTATCTGGCTACTGGAGCTAGTTTCAATTCATTGTCTTTTGATTATCTGATGGGAGCTTCTACAATACGAGATATTACAAAAGGTACATGTGAGCAAATATGGAATATGCTTCAACCGTTATATATGCCAACCAAACAAGAAGATGACTGGATTGAAATAGCAGACGAATTCTACAGTCGCACAAATTATCCAAACATCATTGGAGCGATCGATGGCAAACATATACGAATGATACAGCCAGAACATTCCGGTTCATCATATTTTAACTACAAAAAGTTCTTCTCCTGCGTTTTGATGGCTTGGACAGATGCCGATTATAAATTTGTGTACATTGATGTTGGTTCTTATGGAACAGCTAGTGATTCGGAAATATTTAAAACATCAGAAATGGGTAAACTGCTTTCCGAGAATCGACTAAATATTCCTTCTGGAAGGCAATTGCCTAATGATGATGTTGGAGATGTTATTCCATTCTCTGTCGTAGGCGATGAAGCGTTTGGACTTGGAAATAATATATTACGCCCTTATGCAAAAAGAAATTTAAACTACACCAAGCGAATTTTCAACTATAGACATACAAGAGCTCGGCGCATGGTTGAATGTACTTTCGGGATTCTAGCTAACAAATGGCGCATTTTTCACCGTCCAATTGACGTAAATATTAATTTTTGTGTTAAAATTATTAAAGCTTGCTGTGTCCTACACAATTATGTACGAATCAAAGATGGAATACATTTTAAAGACACTCTCTACAGTTGTACCATGAATAACTTCAATACAAATGGAAATAACCGAGGAAGAAATAATATGAATAATGTGCGGCAATACATGTCGTCATACTTAATATCTCCTGCAGGCTCAATTCCGTGTCAATATAATAAAGTGTAATGTAAATAAATAAAAATGTATCGTACCTTGATTTGTTTTTTCTTGGGCACTAAGCTCATTCCAATCAGGAACAACAGCTTCACAAACTTCCTCCCACAGTTTTTTCTTCACATTTACGTCAGAGTACTCTTTTAAGTTTTTCTTATAAAGTGCAGGGCGTTTTTCGACTTCCTCGATCAAGTTTACGATCAAAGATTCCGAAATAAGCGACTGAGAATTGGGCGACGCCATTTTACAAAACACGCGCGACCGACCATTCGCTGTCAAAGCTCGGAGCGAACTGAACTATCGGCTTAGTCGGCCGACTAAAAAATCGTCGTGTGTGCGCGTGTGGTAGGGAGCCAATACTGATTATACGGTCGGCCGATAGTTTGCCGACAGTATAGTTTGAATTGAATCGGGAAGCTAACCAAACAGATACAATAACGAGGTTCTAGCACAGTAAATAAATATACAGTAGGTTATCTAAGAGAGACCGCAGACTTACAATTGTAAGTTGGCCGACTATCGAACAACTAAATTGCGTACTTTTATAATTTAGTTGACCAACTTTATTTTATTGGTAACAAGCCGCTGACTTAATCGATTTAGTCGGTGACAGTATTGCCAGCGCGGTGCGCGTGCGTGAAAATGCGGAAAAAAAACGCTTTAATTGCTCTATTAATAAAAAGAAGACGAAAACAAAAGAGAACATTTTGGGTGCATCCCATATTAAGTAACAGATTAGAGTATGGGAAGCATCATACATTGCATTCTAAACTCAGATATTACCCTGATAAATTTTTCTCATACTACAGAATGAGTATTTCGTCTTTTGATGAGCTCGTATATCTAATCGGGCCAGCGATAATCAGACAGGACACAACTTTCCGACTCGCTATCACCGTTGCAGAGAGGATTGGACTAACTCTCCGGTAAGTACCTACTGGGTTAATAAAATACATCTCATTTCTTAATTTTTTTATTGACGTTTCTATACTTATAATCAAATTGAACACAGTTTAGTGCATACATAATGTCACTAAGAAATATGTTATTAATATAAATAATTCAAAAGTAGCCACTTGTTTTATACTTTAGCTCGTTCTTTAAAGGCGGTCTTGTTTTCTAAATACTTAAACTTTTTTTTAAGTCGGTTTATTTTTTATACTCGTAGTTTTCTTTTATTTATAAATCAATTATTTCTGATTCCGACTCTGAGAAGTTTGACCAGTATGTAATAATACGATCATGATCTTCTGGAGAAGGAATTTTAGGTTGCGGGGGTGGCGTTTGACTTTCTGGAGATGGACTTGAAAGTTGCACATAAGAGGGTATTGTATCCTGTGGCCCTGTGACAGAGTGCTGATAATGAGATTCTGTCAGATGCTGTGATAAATTTGCTTGATGTGTGTAGTGGGCTGAATGACTATGTTTTGACTGAATAACTTGATCAGAAATAATACGAACAGAAGTTGATGGAGTAGTCCGCCTGGAAGCTCTTGAAAATTGGGAAGTACTAGGTTGAATGATATTAAATGATGTATTTGGCAGCAATCTTTTTTTCTTTATGTCTTTGAATGTTTGTAAAATACTTATGCGCACATCTAATTTTTCATCAGAAGTCAGCTCTTTCATAAAAGGAACCAAAGATAAGCAGTAGTTTGTATCGTCATCTTCATTAGCTTGAAGCGCTTTTATTATTTGTTCATCACAGTCGTTTTGTTTAGTTCTCCGTTTCCGTTGCGGGTATGATTGTGAGTCTGATGTATTAGCGTCATCTTGGTTTGATTCACTGTTCTCAATACTGCCTTCAGTGGGTCGTGATTCCATGCAAGGCACTAAAAACAACATGCGCTCAAAGTAAACATATGGGCGCCGTTTTGAAGCTGCTTGTCCAGATTTTACTGACTTTTGTGCTTTCAGTTCTCTAGCGAAGCAAGTCCGCAAGTTATTCCATTTTTTCTGGATTTCATGTCCTAAAATAATAATAAAAAAATAATATTTAAATTGATTTTATATTTTTGCATATAGCAGGAATGAAAGGATAGTGGTCCTGCCTAATTCATTCTACACACAGCACGATATCAAGTTACCACAAACTGTATATCCTCATTCGATATTTAACTTAATTGGCATTTTAAAATCATATATCGAAAGTTATAAATAAACCTAAGTCCTGTTGGCTATAGGTACCTAGTTAATTGTGACAAACTATATTTAAATGATGAATGTTTTTTTGCAGGTATTTGGCAACAGGGGCATACTTTTCTCAACTTTCGTTAGATTATTTGATTGGTGAATCTACAATCAGAAATATAGTGAAATCTACTTGTGAGCAAATATGGAATGTACTTCATTCGCAAAATATGCCTGAAAAAACTGAAGAAGATTGGATTAAAACGGCTCATGAATTCTATGAACGTACAAATTTTCCAAATGTTATAGGAGCCATAGATGGGAAACACATTCGAATCGTACAACCGCAAAACTCTGGATCGTCTTTTTTTAATTACAAGAAGTTTTTTTCTTGCGTTTTAATGGCTTGGACTGATGCTGACTACAAGTTCGTCCATATTGATGTAGGTGCGTACGGAAGCAGCAGTGATTCTGAGATATTTAAGTCATCTCAAATGGGCAAACTATTAATTGAAAACAGACTTAATATTCCCAGTGGACAACACTTGCCTTATGATGATAACGGGCTTGTAATGCCATTTTACGTTGTCGGTGATGAAGCCTTTGGCCTTTCAAGTCACATATTACGTCCATACTCAAAGAAAAATTTGAACTACGCAAAACGTATATTTAACTACAGACATACTCGAGCACGTCGATTAGTAGAATGTACGTTTGGCATTTTAGCAAATAAGTGGCGTATTTTTCATCGTCCCATAAATGTCAATATAAATTTTGCTGTAAAGATTATAAAGGCAGCATGTATTCTACACAACTACGTTCGCACCAGGGATGGAATAACTTTTAAGGATACGTTGTATGAATGTCCTTTGGATGAATATTATCACACAGAAAACGACAGGGGAAGCAATATCACACATGGTGTAAATGTTCGACAGTATTTAACGTCTTATTTTCTTCAACCTCATGGATCTGTTCCATTTCAATATGATAAAGTGTAGCATTATATAATAATAATAATAGAATAACATGATGTCCTCCGCGACGTGTCCGTCGATGGCGAACCCTGCTATGATTTTTTGTTGTGGGCGCGAATATGGCTCGCAAACCCAAATTTAGTTTTAAACACTCTATCGAATGACACGCAATACAGCTGGTTGTTAGAGTTGTATGTATAGTTATATACTGGCTTGGGCTTTAATTTTTTGTGTTGGCGATCAGCATCTATGTTATTTAACCTGTCAGCCTCGTATTGCACTGCAGCTTGATGTATAGTCCTGCGCCATTCAGGACGTCGATGTGCGAGTTTCTCCCAGTGTTCGCGTGAAATGTTATATGCAGACAGGTGGCGTTTCAAGACATCCTTGTACCGTAGAAACTGTCCCCCCGGTTTGCGCTTCCCGTTAGCAAGCTCTGAGAAGAACGCCCGTTTGGGGAGCCTAGAGTCATTCATACGAACAAGATGCCCACACCACCTAAGTTGACCGCTAATAAGTAGGGTTTCCATGCCAGTCATCCCCGTTCGGCGTAGAATTTGCGAATTTGGGATACGGTCTCGCCACTTTACATGCAAAATGGACCTTAGGCACTTCATGTGGAACACATCGAGGCGTTTTATGTCACTTTTGTAGAGACACCAGGTCTCAGTGGCGTAGAGCAATATTGGGAGTATGATTGCTCTATACACGGCGATTTTTGTGCGTAATTTTAAGTCATGAGAATCCCAAACTTGCTTGCCCAGCTTACCGAAAGATGCGGCGGCTTTTGCAATTCGAAAAGAAATCTCGGTTACTAGGCGATTGTCGTCACGGACGATACTGCCCAGGTATCGAAAAGTTGCTACTTCCTCGAGAGGTCTCCCACGCAGTGTTAATGTTGTGTGATCGAGGTTTCCCCCACGTGTTGGCTGTTTCATAAGCTGTGTCTTGGAAGTACTTATGACCAGTCCGAATTTGCGGCAAGATTCGTCTAAGGCATTAATATAGTTCTGGAGACTAGTTATGCTGTCGGCCATCAGACATACATCATCGGCATACAATACATCCAAGACAGAGATTTGCCTTGTTTTGCTTTATCCACGGAAGCGCGAAATATCAAAGACGCTTTTATCACTTCGGAAATTTAGCTTTATCTGCTCGTGACAAGATTGATATGCGTCTTTCATCACAGCAGCAAAATAGATAGCAAACAAAGTAGGTGCCATTACACATCCTTGTTTAACCCCACTGGTAACTAAAAACTGTTCGTTGAATTCGTCTTCGTGTTGGACTCGTGCTGACATCCCTTCATGGAAATAACGTATGAGGTTCACAAACTTCGCTGGACAGCCCACCTTCCTCAGAAGTACCCAGAGTGCCTCCCTCGGTACACGGTCGAATGCTTTTTCTAGGTCCACAAAGCACATATAAAATGGACGGTGTTGTTCCAGGCTTTTCTCTTGTAGTTGTTTTACTACAAAAATAGCATCGACCGTCCCCCTGCACGGTCTGAACCCACATTGGGTTTCGGGGAGAATACGTTCTGCTAAGGTGCTCAAGCGTCGATTTACGATATGTGCTAAGACTTTTCCAGCAGTACTAAGAAGGGCAATGCCCCTGTAAGAACCACACTCAGAAATACTACCCTTGCCCTTGTATAGCTTACAGATAGAGGCATCCTTCCATTCTTGGGGAATGTATCCTGACTCCCACACTGCAAGTATCAGCTTGTATAAGTAGCTTTTAATGTTAGGGCCACCGTATTTATAAACCTCGGAGGCCAGGCCATCAACGCCAGGTGCTTTGTTGTTTTTGAGTCGGGTAACAGCTTGGTGGAACTCTTCAAGTGATGGTGGATCATTCAGTTCTGTTGAGGTAGGTAATGTCTCTAAGGTGTTGATGTATTCGAGATCCACGTTTTGTTCACATGGATTTAAGACTTCATTAAAGTGCTCAGCCCATCGCGCAAGAATATCTGCACGTTCTGTAAGGCGAATAGTTTTATCTCGCGACAAAATGTGTGAGGTCTTTTTACATTTGGGGCCAAAAACTGTATTGAGGGCTTCATAGAACTTTCCGGTCTGCTTGGTGTCAGCAAAGTGTTGTAGCTCTAAAGATTTCATATTCCACCAACGATTTTTAAGTTCCCGCACTTTTGACTTAAGTTCGCCCTGTATGTGTTTGCGCGAAACATTATGTGGATCTTTAATAGTTTTTCTCCAATTATTTACTAGTGACATAATTTCAGTATCCATGTCATCAAACCAGTCTTTATTTTTCTTTTGTGACTCCCCGATTACACGTTTAGTGACCTTGTGCAGTGATTCCGCTAACGACTTCCAATTATTGTCAATGCTTTTGGTTGCATCGAATGCTTGTGTTTTAAACTCACTATCGAGAGTGAGTTGCAGCTCATGATTGTGAGTTAGTTTTTGGAATGCCAGTCTTAATGGAGGTTTGTGGTTTGTTCTTCGCGGAGGTTTGTAATGTAGTTGAATTTTAGACCGTATCATTCGATGATCTGTCCAGCCCTGTGCACCCCGCATTGCTCTAGTTATAAGCACATCCTTAATATCATTTCTTCGCACAATGATGTAGTCTATTAGGTGCCAGTGCTTGGAACGCGGATGCATCCATGATGTTTTTAGCTTCTCAGGCAATCTAAAAAAGGTGTTAGTGATGCTGAGGTTAAACTCGGCACATAGCGTTAAAAGAAGCATTCCGTTTGAGTTACAGCTACCCACTCCATGATGGCCTAGAACGTCTTTCCAGATATTATGTTGGGATCCGACACGGGCGTTAAAATCTCCAAGTAATATGATTTTATCACTGCTCGATATAGAACGTAGAACCAACCTTAAGTCATCATAGAATTTATCTTTGTCTTCATCAGAGTAGGTCATAGTGGGAGCGTAAACACTTATCAGGTGAAGGTGTTTCCTTGGAGATATTGTCAGTTTCAAGGTCATTATTCTGTCTTTGATTCCCTTTGGCGTTTCTGTGAGAGTTTTGGCAAGGTGTGTTTTGATAGCAAACCCAACGCCACTACTAGCCCTCTCACCTGCCGGCTTACCTATCCAGTAGTAAGTGTACCCACCACCGGATTCGCAAAGTTCGCCACTACCATTAAGGTGTGTTTCACTCAATGCAGCAATGTCAATTCTGTACTTCAGTAGTTCTCGCGCAATAAGTGCGGTTTTTCTTTCTGGGCATAAGTTGTTGGGACTATCGAGAAGAGTTCTTATATTCCAGGAAACTACATTATAGGTTGTTTTCTTATTTTGTTTCTTTCGACCGCGATTTAGACGGTTCCCGATGACCGCGGTTTGCCATCTGGGTAGAGGTGAGACGAGCTATGTTTAGGCCACCTTTTCTAGGCCCCTCCCCCATGCAGAGGAAAGCAGAGCGTTCCTAAACAGGGCTGCTTTGTCATCGGGCGTGCTGCCGAACCCGTCCTCTCGTCTCAGTTGAGCCCGGGAGCGACCATCATCGCCCAACCGCCTATGTGCAGATTGACAGCTAAGAATCGGATCAACCGTGATTCGAGTTCCCACCACTATCTTTCCATCGCCATAGGGCTTCAAAATTCATAATCCTTGTTCATAGCTAGGTTCATCTGCGCGTGAAATTATTTTAAGTGGAAAAACAGTTGCGCTGGTGCAGTTCCACTCTCTCGTCTCGCGTCACCTGATTATCCGATGGGCCAGTTTCCTGATACGACCGGTGGTGACACAGAGATGCAGTGACTGGCCGCAGGTCATTATATAGATCCTGAACAGCGCCCTTGAGGTGCGTCACATCACCTTGCTGCATCGTATGCTGAGCCGATACAGACCTTATTAATACAGGGATCATCCGTGGACTTACGTCTAAGGTATTAGTTGCCAGAGCCTTGTTCGTTTATCAGCAGGGTCACCGCGTGCAGGTAAGGTTGGCTTAGAGGGCTGGATGTTGTTTCCCTATTTATTGTGTTTGTATAACATACAAACACAATAAATAAACATAGACTAACCTTGTTCTTTTCTTTCATTTACACTGAGTTCTGCCCAATTGCTTATTAAAACTTCGCAGACTTCCTCCCATAATCTTTTCTTAACATTTATATCAGAGTATTGTTTCAAGTCTTTTTTGTACAACGCTGGCCTTTTTTGAACTTCGTCTATGAGCTCTTCTACTTTTTCGTTTGCAACAAGCGATCGGGAGGCAGACGTTGTACCCGTCGACGAAGATGCGAGCGCGGGGAAATCACGCGCACGCGTGTGGTCGTCTTGCATCCTGCCGTGCGACTGCCCAACAAAGTTGGATAGTCTGCGAACTTGCATAGGGTAACCGTGCTAACAAGCAGTTGACCAATAGTTGGACAACTTTTTAATTGTGTGTAATCGGAAGGGAATCTCGTTTCTGATACGATCGGTATCCAATTAGTTAGTTGGACGATTTAGTTGGACAAGATGTGCGGGCTAGCATATGACATTATACCTGTTGGTATACTCTGCGATTTAGTCGGCCAACTTATAATTGTATGTCTGCGGGCTCTCTAAGGCCGCCCGCCGAGTTATTAGCCTACTCTTGCGTTGATACCCAGGGTTGTCACTTTTACTTTTAGTTAATATTTTCGAACAAGCAGCACTTGATCTAAATTTATAAAATAAAAAGCATATTATGATTGAATATTTTACCAATTTATAAATTTAGTAAAAATAAAAAGCTTTTATTCACATAACATTTATTATACTAAGTTACAAATTTGATACCGAGAAAATTTTTCTCCTGTTTCTGCACGTCCGGAACGCTTTATTATTATTTGTTAATGTAAAGTAAATTCTCATTCTTATGTAAAGTTTTTGTAAAAAGCTTTTGGGAAAGCATGGACAGGGCATCTTAAATTCTACATCATTCAGTTGATCGTAAATTGACCGGCCAATTTTAATGTTGACGTGGTCCTTTTCGAACGCTTTGCGAAACACCTGCTCCATCCTTTCTACATTATCGACAAAATCATCAGGTGGGATCATGAGTAAATTTCGATCTTTGCCGTAATTCCTGTAATGGGTGTATCTAGATTCTACACTTAAATTACACGCTCGTTGATTAACATCGACGTAATTATTTAAAAAATCGCAGTTCTTATGGTAATCAACACATTTTTTTAACAAAGCGCCACAAACATAAAAAAATGCATTTTTTTGTTGTATTGGTACTTATTCAGAACGTAAGATTTCCGAGAAAAATATTTTCATTTCCTTGTGTTTGATTGCTACTGGACAGATGTTTGTCGATTACTGAGGCACTTGTTTCGAAATGTTTGTGATTCGAAATGCTCACAGTCGCGCTGCACAGCCCGCACTGCCGCCACCTTATTCCCCCATATATTATGCTAGCGTGTGCGTGAAATCGCGTGCCGACATGGCGCGCGGCGCGCACGCACACATTCAAACCGAGAGCGGCACGTTTGTATGAAGATGTTTTACTGTTTATTTACTGTGGTTCTAGTGTGTACGGGGAGTAACGAACGGGGAGGCCTACTCTGCCCTCAGTTTTGGTTTGTAAATCCACGATGTCGGACGAAGTGTCTCTCGCCTGTGCAGCATACTTACTTATAGATGCCTTACTCGATGATTTTAAACGGCCACGAAGATGGTGGATTCATAGAATGTATCGAGAAAGAAGTGATCTACTGTTCATATTGTGTGTATTAAATTAGTGGTCATTACAAAAAATTCACAAGAACGAATGCAACTGACTTTGAATATCTCATGAATTTAATCGGTCCCAAAATAGAACGAAGAAACACTGCATTTCGAGAAGCTGTGTCGGTACAAGATAGGTTAGCTGTGACGCTAAGATACTTAGCTACTGGTGATTCATACATATGATAGGTTCCTATGGAAGCCCGGGTGGATTAAATGCATTATTTACTGGTGCCGTAGAATCGGAGTTTGTCAACTAAAGCTAAGTTTAGGCTATGAGACAACACCGTGCATTCAGTGTCCGACAACACTCAAACTCAATGAATAACTACACCTTGCGACACCAAGTGTCTAAGTGGTCGCACACGGCGTCTGACATTGTGTGTACTATAGTGTTGTAGACTTAAGACTAAGGTCTCTTGCGTCCTATTAGCGATAATTTACATAACGTCGGGGATAGTGCAAAACCGCGAATCTACTATAGGTAAAGGCCGCGTATCTGCATTTGATCTAATTTTACAGGGGCAGGTTAAAACTGTTTAATATCGTTATTTTAAGGGCAAATGGCCTCATTTTTACATAGATAGTAATAATTGACGTTTTCTTTGTATTTTTACCATAGATTATCCGTTACAATGACTTATTTAAGCGCCACGCTACTTACGCGGATTTGATTTGCCCACAAACCGCGCAACTTACTTTTAGGTTCCATTTTGATAAGAACCTAAAAGTAAGTTGCGCGGTTTTGAAATCAAACAGGTAATTAATGTTACAAATAATATTTAATAATCAAAGCAAAATACGGCTTACAAAATCTGATCTTTACAAGCTTTTGAGCGTTGTTCTTACAAAGAAAACTTTTACTTATTAATCAAAGTATTTTTCTATACAATCTTCCTTAAATATAAGCTTAAAAATACTCAGAACAGAACTCTTAATCAGACTTAGATTCATTATCAGCCTTTTCGACAAGGTGTCTATTAGGTATCACAAGTATAAATCTTTTCGAAGTATAAAACAAAACAAAAGTAAGAGCTTCTTCAGCTATATAACAAAAATATCTAGCAGTCATTTTAAAAACAAATTAATCTTACACATTTAAATTATAATAACAATATTAGGATCTTCAGCTATCTAACAAAAATAAGCTTTATCTCTCAACCATTTTAATAACAAATTACACTTACACATTTAAATTATAAAAAAAAACTACTAGAAAAGTTCTTCAGCTTCAGCAGCAGCAACAAAAATAAAATGTCTTTTAGTTTAAAAAATTAATAAACAATATTTTAACTCATAAAATTTAAATTATAGAGTCATCTGTCGAGACAAAAGAGCTATTTCAGCTAAGTATATAAAAATAAACATTTAAAGTAAATTAATTGCTCTTATAAGGTAAGTTGTCATAGAATTCATGACAATCTACGGGTATGACACTTTTTAATTGTTGTAAATGGTCATACTTTGATTTTGTGATTGGCAATCTCTCAGTAAAGAGCTGTGGAGGAATAACTGGAGCAACTTTTTTTGGTCTTTGTGGTAATGGCTGAAATTCGTCATTGTAGTTCAGTTTGAATTCAATAGTACCATTGGGATTGTACTTAAGAACTCTGATGTCAACTACGCACTTTGCGCCAGTCCCTCTTCCAGGGCGGATTGTATCGTAAATAAGATTACTTTTAATGCTATAATCCTTGAAAAAAGTGTGGTCAGCCGTTACTACTTCATATGGAGATGGATTCAGCCTAGCTTCTTTGGTAACTGAAGAGTATTGGCTAGGTAAAAATATTTCCTGATGTTTTAACTTTCTTTCAATTACGGAGTGAACTGAATCCAGCTCCATTTGAGTATGGCCTTTTTCTAAAAATTTTTGTGTGATGACCACGTTTTTTTCCATCGCCAATTGCAGAAGAGCGTTCGAAACTACAACATTTCGGTTTTGGGATGTACATCCATCAGTGAAAATTACGACGTTTTTAGGACTTTCTTCTATGAGTTTCTTCAAATAATCGACAAAAAAGGAAGCGTATGTTGATGCTTTTAAATCTGATGCTGTCTCGTCAAACCAATAGCGCTTTACGTCATTAGTACCCAGATTATATACTGTAAAATTATGAACCATTAATTTGGTTTTAAAATACAATGCACTGGCTTTTAAAAATGGACATAATTTCACAGCTTGTAAATCGGCGGTTACTACGTGAAGCGTTCCTTTTTTCGCAGCTTCTTTATCTAAAGTCTTTTCCTGTCTTGCTAAATCTTTTCGTGACACATGTTGTTGATATATTCCTCTGTAATATTAATATTGCCAGCTTTGTATGAACAACATAGGTCACACGCATCTTTTTTTGGTTGAAACAAAGCTATGTTTTCATCTTTCAAAACATCCTCGAAAAGTTTTCTGGAAGCAACTTTCTGTCCAGTTTTTGTTGCCTCTTTAACATAAACACGATAGAGTCCTTATTCGCTTAGACTGTATAATGGGTTCTAAATATAGTTTTGTACTTTCTTTTCTACAGTAGTGAGAAGGCATTTTGGGCATGGCTCTCAAAAATATTTGTACCAACTCTTTCAACTGAGGCAATGCAACATCTCTCTGGCCTTTCCTCGATTCTTTATTTGGTTTTCTCCTAGCCAGTACCTCACAGTCCACTCCTTAATTCCCAATGTTCCCAAGAACATCTTTAAACATACTCTCATTTTTTGGTCATTTAATTTTAAATAATAGACTTTTGTAGCACTTCGTCTTGTATCAACACTTTTAGTGGTTTTCCTTTTAGTTGTTTTTCTATCTACTAAAGATGAAACAAACATTTTCTTCGCTATCCAGGTTATTTTCCAAAATTCGTTAAAAATATTTAATCGTACCGTTTCTGTAAATTTATCGCAGTGAAATACTTTGCTCCTTAAACATTTGCTTGAATTACAAGGCGGTCCAAGTTGTCGCACGGGTTTGATAGAGTCTTGTGAAAATTTTTCATCTCCAGTCTTTCTAAAACCTACGTATTCTTGACCCAGCATTCTTAACGTCTTGTTTCTTAATCTTTTCGTAGACATTACGTCTGCTTTTCGTTTTCTTACTCTGGACTCAATGGCAACCTCACGTTCCAAGATTGTTTCAGGAAACAAATCATTATTGCTGTCAGTTGATGTTGAAACTATCGGTGCAACATTGGTTATTTCAGAGAGTGGAAAGTAATTTGGGTCGGCAACAGAATCATCTGATGGAAAGTCAAAACCTAATTCACTTAGTCCATTATTGATTTCAGTGCATACATCCTCTTTAGAAACATTAGATACCAAATTATTAATAGAAGTCACAGTCAGGCCAGAAACATTTTCGTGATCATTAATTTCCGGCAGATTTTCTAAGCAGGAAGCACTAAAAGTGGTTGTGTCACAATAAGCTAATGCTTCAGTTTCTTTAGGAAGCTCTTCTTGGTTTTCCGTATTAACAAGACTGGTATTAGGTAAGTTTTCGGGGAATTCTTTGGTATTTTTATCAGCTGCCGATTGCCTACGCAAAATCATTTTTTTAACCTCCAATAATTTTTCGCGCCTTTTCTTTAAATCAATTAATGTTGTGACCTGAAGTGTTTCGTCTTTGCTACATGACTCATTCGCCATTTGAATGCTAAAACAAATAAAAATAAAACATGTAATCAAATGCATCAGCATAGCACGTAACTTACGCGGTTTTACTGTTCATTAAAATAAAATTACTTTAATGGACAGCAAAACTGCGTAACTACATAACATGTGTAAAAACAGACAAAACCATAATTGATTTACATAATTCGATGATCTGCTTCAATATTAAAAGTATTTATAAAGACTTGATAGCTTAGACACGTTCACTTTATAATAATTAGTTATTTTTTGCAATAAAAAATAGGTTAGGAAAAGTAAATGAAATTAAAATGTATTTAAATGATGCTTAGTACTGACATTTCACATAGAAAATACTTAATCAACACTTACCTGATGTTGTAATTAATATTTTCAACGTAAATACTGAGTTTAACAACAAAAATAAACCACAAAATACGCTCCCAATGACACCTGATGACATACGCGGTATTGTCAATTGCCGTCTGTAGATACGCAGAATTGTTTTTGGGCGAATTCTTGCTTTCTATTGGTCGAACGAAAGTCACGTCAGCGAGAAGGCTGCCAATCGGGATCTTACGTGGAATGCCCGCGAAATTGAAAATTGGCTACATTTGTCAGATACGCGGAATTATCCAATGCTAGATACGCGGATTTGCACTATCCCCGACGATAAGTATGTCATAGGCCACGACCTGAAAGAGCCCAAGTTAACCTCAGAAATATGCAACAAGATCGGCCTTTCAAATGTAAAGAAGTATAACTACATGGCAGCAGCGCACCGAACTGCTAATACAAAATATTATTAAGAGATAAATAAAATTTATTACATAAATTTCTCCAACTCCAATATCTATAAATACTCTAAAATTGTAATAACAATGCAAATTGACGCAAATAAAGTTATTTATTTATTAATATTATTTAAAAATATTGTTTATTGAATAGGAAATTCATATACTTGGCAATATAAATATACAACATTTAACGTAATTATCGCACACCCTCAAACACCCCGATTAGAATATTATGTTATAATCATAATACACACACTTAATTTTTAGTTTGACATGTATATGCATTGTTATTTACTAAATTAGTTATACCAATTCTGGGAGAATTTTTGGTCATACTACTACGCACGCAACGCACACAGTCGCGCTGCATCTTTCCATCACACTTTTCAGGCTTTGGACTGTCGACTCTAAATAATTTCGTTTATTGAATATGATAAAATGCCATTCGGTAATGAACTGCTGAAAATAAGAGGCGATACGACAAAATTATTCACAGACGGCGTGTTTAAAAGATTGAATCAAAATATTTACAGTAATTCAACAAAATCAAATAACTTACATACTTATTGCCTAAACACTCATACGACGTTGTCTTTTTAACACACTTTCAAAATTTCCACCACCTTGTTCAATACATTGCTAACATTGTCCTGCGGGCCACTCTTGTACCAGACCTTTGGTTAAATGTTCTGCAAGCTAGATCCAAATTATCACCACACATTGCCAAAGTCCTCACCATTTCGGTATACTGAACATTATGTATTGGAAGGACATTGCGCGCGAAAGAATATTTAATAACACTACGCAATAATTAATAAACAAACGCTAATAATTGCTTTCCATTGATTTAATACCCGTGCGTGACTAATGTTTACATTTATGTCAGCTTTCATCGTACCCGCGCAAGCGGTGGTGGCTATCTCGCTCTATCCTGGGCTTTTAGTTTGAAGGAGAAAGGGAACGAAAGTAAGTAGGTGGTTTATTGGTGTCCTTTGTCCAGTTCTTGTTAGTGTGTGCGTGCGGCTAAGTTTACAATGCATTTGTAAAGACCTTAACGTTCTTGGAATAAAGTTTAGTTTCTTTTCTTTATATTGTACTGAAAGATGGAATTTGTGTGAATAAAACTGCGATTTGAAGTCTTATTACTTTGACTTACGGTCCATTTCAATTTGATTTGACTGTACAGGATTAATATGACAATAATTTCCATAGTTTTAATTATTTTGGAGAAAAAAAATTACCTATATTAAAAATGATATAAATTGATTCTGAACAAACTATTTTCAGGGTGTGCGTTAATTAAGTTACATGTTGTATATATATATATATACAACATATGGGTCAAAATCAGAGAAGTGAGCATTTAAGGTATTCAAATATCTGAGAAATTAAGATTACTTTGAACAAATCTAACAAGTGGAGTTAATTGAGTAATTTCTCATGAACCATTCCTGTGAAGAGGCACGCATTAAAATATATATTTAACGGGGAAACGGGGGTACCGTTCTCTTTAGTCATGATGACGTCAGAAAGACTGACGTCACTATTATCTGCACGTTGGTTGTCCACTGAAGGTTGTTTACTCATGGCGATAGTAAAACCCGAAATATGTTTCGTGAAGTTTTATTCCATAACAATCTTCGATACAAGGCGATCCGTACGGTCCGACGGCTCGAGCGAAAGTGATTTGTACTCGACACATCGGCCGTATTTATACGAAACGTGCGGCGACAAACATGTTACGTATTTTCTTTGTTCGATGAACGAATGTAAATTAATTATTGAAATCATCAATTGTACAAATGTTAAGATGGTTTATAAATCGTAACTTGATTTTTAACACTAAATTCATTAAGTTTAACTAACTATTTAAGAGTAATTTAAACAAAGACTTAAAACTACTCCTATGACGCATTTGTTTTTGGTTAATTAATGTTGTTGCGCCGATACGGCCATTCTGAAAGGCGGTGCGCGCTCTGCACCAGCCTCAGTTCTCATTGTCCTTTTAAATCTGAAACAATAAAGTTTTGCTTTTGAGTTTGGTACCTGTAAGCAACTAAGTTGCTCATGAATAGTTATAGAGATATTGCAATAACCAAGTCACATTACACATGTGTTGGCTTATTATCATTATTTTTAGTTTGTTACTTTTGTACGTAAAAGTAGATTAAGTTCTCGTAGATTAATGGAAAAGGAGTGGTGGTATATTGTGATCTGCAGCTTGTTTAACACAGTGGCATACAGTTGGGCGATACAAGGAAATAAGGTTAGGAAGGCGAGGGTAGGTTTAGTTCTCGTAGATTTGCTCTGCAGCTTGTTAACACAGTGGCATACAGTTGTGCAATACAAGGAAATAAGGTAAGGAAGGCGAGGGTAGGTTTAGTTCTCGTAGATTTCTCGTAGATTAAGGAAAAAGAAGTGGTGTTGTATTGTACTCTGGACCTTGTTAACACAGTGGCATACAGTAGCGCAATACAAGGAAATAAGGTTAGGAAGGTGAGGGTAGGTATAGTTTTTGTAGAGTTCTCGTAGATTTCTCGTAGAGTTCTTTAGAGTTATTGAATTAAGTTACTTGCCCTTTACTGTGAAGGTTGTTGAGGTCTTCGTGAGGTTGATGCAACTGGCTTGGTTGGTTCTGCAACAGAATTCCGGTGAGAAGACTTTTCGTTTCCCGCCGATACGGTTAACTGATCACCAGATTGTAGAGCATGGCGCAGCACAGATCCCTGCTGTTGGGTGTTGGTTGGTTTTTGTTTATCAGATGATGAGTTGATGTAGCAGCTTGGGTGCTCGATTGTTTAATCTTACTACATTCTTCACACGCCTTGTGTGATGTTCCTGAAAATAATTATTTTGCGAAAAGTTAAAAAATTGTACAGCCGTTTGGTGTGTCAACGACACAGACGTTAACGTGCCTATCCAGCAATGAACCAGGCATGTTGCTGGTACTGCCTTCCTTGCTGCTATGGCTAGGACAGTTTTTTCGTGGCTCGCAGTGCTGCAGCTGGCAGCAAACAGCGTTCTAAAGCTGGTCCACGTCATTCTACGGTACTAAATAACGCTTGATTCAAGACTTAACTGGAAGAAATACACGGAGGTGAAGATTAACAAAGCCCAAACAACCTTCTGGCAACGTAGAAGGTTCATAGGGTAGAAGTGGTGCTTAAAACCATGTATGACCCTATGGCTACATAATGATAAAACATCCTATGATAACCTATGGTGCAGTAGTATGGTGGCCCAGAACTCAAACGAGCACTGCAATCTCCAAACTCCAAATTCTTTAAAATTAAAAACGATTAGCATGTCTAGCAACTGCAAGCAGCATGAGAACGACTTCCAACGCTGTTCTGGAGGCCTTACCATACCTCAGACCGTTGCATCTGGAGTTTAACGAGAAGCTGCGGCCAAAGCCTTAAGGCTCAGCAAAGCTAGGCTGCGGAAACATTATACCGGGAAAGTCACATGCACCTCATGGATGACAAAGAAGAAGCTCCAATGTGCCACAATGAGCGTGATGTGTGACATAATGACACTGCAGACTAAACAAACACTCCTTCAGAGTAGCGACAGACAGCCCCCTGCAGAGGGTGCACTGAATTTGAAGAATCACCAGCAAACATACCGCCACAATGCAGTAGCTCTTCCTGCCAACGGGCAAAGTTCCTAAATGACCCGTAGACACTACAGGAAGTACTCAAACCTAATCTTCGAGGCGTCTTAAACCTGCGGACAGAACCAAAATGGTTAGAGGAGCCAAACAAGCCCACGCACAATGGCCCAATCAGGAGGCTAAATGCGAAAAACAAATCAGTCAATCAACTAATTTGTGATAGCCCTTGAGCAGTCCCCAAAGATAAATCCATAGTTAATCACAACCAAATGTGAACCAAAATCAAGGAACACTCCAAACAGCTCATAAAAGGAGTAGAGAAGAGCTGGTTTAAAACCCAATGGAAGTACAGGTGGAATCAACTACGACTAATAGTAGCAGTACCACCACTATGTTATGACACAGAATAGCCAACCTGCGACTGGCATATCCAGCACCAGGAGACTACAATGATGAGACGTATGTGCAAACTGCATTCAGGGCACTAGGGATAGAATAGAAAGTAATGGTTCTTAGTACGAAATATCCTGAAGGGTCGAAATGCTGTACGTAAGTACACCCCGACAAAGTCAAAAAGTCAAAAACGTGTGACAGCCACGCTGGAACCCGCCTAACTCAAAGACATCATGAAAGCAGTCCTTTGTAAGTCCGGATCCACAATACACATGTCTGCGGCCGCAATTCAAGCACGAGCCGTACACCTTATCTTTATCCGGGTTTAGCTCTGAATGTTTTGGCTAGCAGAAGGCAACCTCATTGCCTCTATCAGCTCCATAAAATTACGATTTAGCTGCTCCCCAAGTAAGCGCCATTCACTATCTTCGTCATCGAGGGTGTTTTCACGCTGGTCATCTTCTGGGTTGAATCCCACTTCTGATAACGGAGAAACGGGGGTACCGTTCTCTTTAGTCATGATGACGTCAGCAAGACTGACGTCACTATTATCTGC
This sequence comes from Pseudoips prasinana, assembly GCA_951640165.1. Taxonomy (NCBI): domain Eukaryota; kingdom Metazoa; phylum Arthropoda; class Insecta; order Lepidoptera; family Nolidae; genus Pseudoips; species Pseudoips prasinana. Next base: position 18,791,811 of record OX621254.1, read on the forward strand.
ACGTTGGTTGTCCACTGAAGGTTGTTTACTCATGGCGATAGTAAAACCCGAAATATGTTTCGTGAAGTTTTATTCCATAACAATCTTCGATAAAAGGCGATCCGTACGGTCCGACGGCTCGAGCGAAAGTGATTTGTACTCGACACATCGGCCGTATTTTTACGAAACGTGCGGCGACAAACATGTTACGTATTTTCTTTGTTCGATGAACGAATGTAAATTAATTATTGAAATCATCAATTGTACAAATGTTAAGATGGTTTATAAATCGTAACTTGATTTTTAACACTAAATTCATTAAGTTTAACTAACTATTTAAGAGTAATTTAAACAAAGACTTAAAACTACTCCTATGACGCATTTGTTTTTGGTTAATTAATGTTGTTGCGCCGATATATTTTATTAATTCTACCTATTAAGAAGAATAATGCCGGGGTCAGAAGTCATTTCGGGAACACTTTTAAATGTTTTTTTTTTAATAATAATATAACCAAATCATTTAAGAATCACTATCCATAAATTGTAATTACCCTTTTCCTAAATGGGAAATTGTTGTAATTATGTATATTTTTCACGATAAAACGCTTATTTTTCAAATAAATCACAATACATTTTCAATTGGTGTAAATTTCGATCCAAATTTCAATTTATTGTTTATATTTTTGCACTAGGTGATATACTAATAATATAAATACAAGAGTTCTAAGGTAATTTTTTGTTGTATATGTAAGATTTATTTAACTATAGCTTTACTTATTAATGATTTATTTGCTGTTTTCATGCTGTTCACGAAAATGATGGGAGTGTTCCCAAAATGACAATGAAGTTCCATAAATGAAGGCAACGTTCAGTTTTTAGCATATTTTATGTTTGAAAATAATAAATAATTACAGTATTATATCTTTATTTGTATTTATGGAATGAGGAACATGAGAAATCAAAATTTAAACTTCAAATCTAATAAGTATTATCTTTGTAGTTTCAATCAACAAACATTAGAGATCAGGAACGAATGTTAATTGCTACTATTCACTTCAAGTTTTCGTTAATTCCATAAACATGATTTTCATTGGTGAAATATCCGCAGCTAAAGACATTTTCAAATCGTTGACTGTGCTTCTAACAGTAAGGTTGACGGCTTTCTTCTCTCATTTACTGATTCGCTCTTCTTTTGTTACTTGCCACTGAAAATATTTAACGGTATCTTCATAAACCCCAGTCCCCTTTTGATCTTCTTGCATTCACTGCACAAACCAAGCGTACAATCACAAGAAGTAATGTCACAACTGTACTCTTTTATACTTAGGATTGTGGAATTGTGTGGTGGCTCTCCTAGTTGGTTTAATCTGTTCAGTTTCTATTCAAAAGTTCGTGCCTTACACAAATACAAGTGTCTCGATCCCCTTTTTAGGTTGCAATACCCCATGGTATTGAGCTTCATTCTCCACATCTTTCTCTGTTTCCTCTTATCTCTTTCAGTCATATCACCAACAGTTTTCACTTTATTTTCTGATTTCTCTCTTTGGTAATTTTCATTATCTTTCAGTCTCTTCATATTTATTTCTTCAGGTGTAATTTTATTTAGAAACTTGCTTTTTTTAATTAAACAAAGAACATAAAACAAAGAAAACAGGACAGTTTAGCTTCTGTCCTTTTTTCTTTGTTTTTCCGACTTCCTTTTCTTTCATTTTATCGTTTTCCATGTTCCTCGTAGTTAATGGATACCTAAAACCAAATTTTTAAGCTTTTAAAATCATCATTTCACCTAAACATGGACATTTCAGGAACAGTCACATCATTTCGGGAACTCTTGTCATATACGGGAACGATCCCGAAATGACCGTTACCAAAATGATTATTTGATAAATATTATCATGTCACGCTTTTCGCCGATATGTTAGATATTGTTTTTATGGGTTATAAACAAATGATCTGTACTGTTTTTAAGAATTTTGCAAAAGGTATGGATATTTTCTAAAAACCAATCACCAAGAAACGTTCCCGTAATGACATGGAATTAAAGTACGCTTCATATATATCAAATTAAAAAGTACTTACCAATAAAATCAATTATTTATTTTCCGTAAATACAACACAGGCCTTTTACTTTGACAACTTACTTCACACTATGGCTCGCTAACGCCAGCTAGCGTGTGTTGTTTTAATGACATCGACCGATATCTATGACGTTCACGGAATGATTTAATAAACGTCAGACAGCATTTAAATTGCCAAAATATGAAAAAAATTAACTGGTCTTAATGTAATTTATACGTTTATTTTAAATTTGATGATTTTCAAAGCTAATATTAAAATATGACAATTTTAAGTCGTAATTGTAAACATTTTTGACTTGTCTAAACTATAAAACATTGTATAAAGACGCATTCCCGGAATGACTATTTCGATATGTTTTTGTTTAAAATGAAATAAAAAATCGTTATAGAAAATAAATACGCTACGTGTTATCTAATTATGCACGAAACATTTATTTTGAAATAAATGTTTTAGTGATATCCTGTTATTTTATTAGGAAAATCTTTAATAATAATAATAATAAGATGACTATAGACCGATAACTTGTCTCCCTACAATGTATAAATTACTTACATCTATTATAAAAACAAAAATCACGAGACACGTAGAATCTAATACAATAATGTCTATCTCACAAAATGGTTGTCGCAGTGGGGCCCGCGGTACAAAAGAGCTTCTCCTCATAGATATGACCATTAACCAGCAGGTTCGTCGAAATCGAAGAAATTTGTTGACATCTGGATAGACTATAAAAAGGCCTATGACTCTGTGCCGCATGCATGGCTGATGAGGGTACTGGAGTTGTATAAAATAAATACAACTCTACGTGCCTTCCTTATGTCATGTATGGGGCACTGGAGAACAGTCCTTCTCTGTCCAGGGTCTCAACAAGTACTTGGTAGCGGCGAACCAATTAGGGTACAGCGAGGAATATTCCAGGGTGATAGTTTAAGTTCACTATGGTTCTGCCTAGCCTTGAATCCCTTAAGCACATTGCTTGAGAATTCAGGATTAGGCTATCGGTTGCGCAGAGGAGGTCAAATCATATCACACTTGTTCTACATGGATGACCTAAAAATATTTGCTTCTACCAACTCTCAATTGACAGGTTTACTAAAGGTTACTGAAAATTTTAGTAACTCTATCAGGATGGAGTTTGGTATTGACAAGTGTGCGGTCATGCATGTAGAACATGGGCACATAATGCAATCTGAAGGAATTCAACTTTCAGATTCCATTCACCTTAGGTCCCTCTGCGAGACCGAGACTTATAGATACTTGGGTATGACGGAGGCATTGGGCATCAATGATACTGATGTAAAACAGTCATTGCGGGAACGCTTTCTATCCCGCCTTAAAAAAGTTCTGAAAAGTCTTTTAACAGGTGGAAACAAGGTGCGTGCCTTCAATGGCTGGGTTATGCCAGTGTTGATGTACTCCTTCGGCATACTCAAGTGGACCCAAGCTGAATTAGAAACCCTGGATCGGACGGTCCGTCTACTGTTAACTTCATACCGCATGCATCATCCTCGTTCATCGGTGATGAGGCTGTACATCCCGCGGAAGTGTGGGGGTCGAGGCTTTTTAAACGCCAAGAACCTACATAACCGCGAGGTGTGTAGCCTCAGGGAGTACTTTCTCCGCACCGCTGTCATGGGGGGTATGCATGCGGAGGTGGTTGCTGTAGATAAAGGCCTAACCCCGCTGTCAATGGCAAAAGGAAACTGGCGTAAACCTGTGGTACTTAGCACTGATGAACGCAGGGCAGTGTGGCAGGGCAAGGAGTTACATGGCAGGTTTTATCGTGCTCTTCACGCACCCGATGTGGATCTGCTTGCATCTGTGGCTTGGCTACGATGCGGTGAACTATTTGCTGAGACTGAGGGTTTTGTCTGTGCAATTATGGATGAAGTTATGATGACGAGAAACTACCGGAGATATATTCTAAAAGATGGCACAAACGATGTTTGTCGAGCATGTCATCGCCCCGGTGAATCCCTCAGACATATTGTCTCCGGTTGTTCTCGACTAGCAAATGGTGAATATTTGCACAGACACAACCTCGTAGCCAGGATTATTCATCAACAACTTGCTCTGCGACATGGCCTTGTAGCTTCAGAGGTGCCTTATTACAGGTATGCACCTGCGCCAGTTCTGGATAATGGTACTATCACGTTATACTGGGATCGATCTATCATTACAGACAGGACTGTGATTGCCAACAAACCTGATATTGTAATGATAGATCGACAAAAACGCTGCACAGTGATGGTTGATGTTACCATCCCGCATGATGAAAATCTTCTGAAGGCTGAAAAAGAAAAAGAAATTAAATATTTGGATCTTGCGCGGGAGATTGTCAGCATGTGGGATGTTGACTCAGCTATCATTGTACCGATAGTCGTTTCTGCTAATGGATTAATAGCAAAGAGCCTCGAAAAACACCTAAAGAGGCTGACGCTAGGCGGTTGGGTCAAGAACAAAATCCAAAAAGCGGTGCTTTTGGACACGGCTCGCATTGTCAGGAGGTTCCTGTCTCTAGAGTCGTAACCTCCGGTAGCATAGACCCTGTTTCTGCTGCCGGTTGCAAATCCTATTTTTTATATTTTAAAATGTATATTTCTGTTTTTTATATATTTTAAAATGTATTTAATAAGAAATATATATGAATAAATGATAATAATAAATTTATTCAAGAAAGAAAAAATGTGTACAAACTTTATATCTATTTATAGTAAAAATAATTAATACTAAGCTATAGACAGTTTGTGCCCGTACTAGGTTAAACCTGTTTTAATGGCTTAAAAAGTATACTTATCCTTTATTAAAAATTTAAACAATATTTAATTATACAAATTCAAAAATCTAAGATATAATGTTTAAAAAATAACTTATTTTAGAGTACTAAATAACGCCTCAGTCTCATCATAGGTCAACTTTTGTAAAAAATTACTGACTATTCTTTTACAATTTATATAGTTAAGGTTATATATAGATAGTGACTTATTTATTTTATTGTAAAGATATGGCCCGAGAAAAGGATAAAACCTGTTTGTATAAATAAACTTAGACTCTGATGCACTAGTGCAGATAATATCTTTCCGTCTTTTGGTGTTAGTAAGGTTAGCATTGTAAGTGAGTGTTGTTTTAAAATTGCATGTTTAATAAAGAGTTGGCGGACAGTTAAGACGTTACATTTTTCATACAGAAGGCACGTAGGAAAAGGAAAGGTCGAAAAGATGCAACTTTTAGTATTGCTCTTTGGGCACGTTCAATGGTTATCATTAAGGTTTTTGAAGCACCACCCCAGGAAGTAATGCAGTATTGAATAATAGATTGACATAATGCCTGATAGACTAGTTTAATCAATTTGATATCAAAATATGGCGTAGTTTTTTAAACACGAATATGAGCTTCCGTACCCGATTTGACAAGGCAAGGATATGTTGTTTAAAAGATAGAGCTTCATCGATAATAACACCAAGATACTTCATGCTATTTGTGTTAGCAATAACTGGACAATCGCAGGAAACCAAGGGGCTGGGACAATAGTGTGCATATATGTTATCTTATTTAGGAAGTCTGTGGTTTTTACGCATGCAAAAATTAATAAACATTGTCTTTTCAGCATTTAAAGTTAGTAGATTATTTCTAAGCCAATTATTTATTACATTAAACCCATGCTGTGCGTAATAATGAACCGCAGTAGTGTTTGGAGCAGAAAAAATTAATGCTGTATCATCAGCATAAGAAATTACTTTTCCATGGTCTAACTCTAAGGAACACAGATCATTTATGTAGATCAGGAATAGGGTAGGGCCCAGTATACTTCCCTGGGGAATTCCAAAAGCAGGAATTTTCACGTCCGTACTGATGAATTGGTCAATTTTAACACATTGAGTACGGTCATTTAAATAGCTTGCGAAGAGTTTCAACTGGGTGCCCCTAATTCCTAATGCCTCTAACTTGGATAGAAGGTTAGGAATAGACACGGTGTCGAATGCCTTCGCTAGATCAAGGAAAATACCAGTTACTAGGTTCCCTTTTCCCAGTTCCTCTGTGACAAAATCAGTTAAATGTTGAACTGCGTCTGATGTGGATAAGTTAGCTCTAAAACCAAATTGCATGTTTGAAAGCAAAGAGTTCTTTTCTAGATATAAGACAAGTCTATTGTTTATAATTTTTTCTAGAATTTTGGAAAAGGAAGGTAGTAAAGAAATAGGCCTGTAATTAGTTACAAGATCCTTACTCCCTGATTTGTGAACGGGAATGACTACGGCTTTTTTTAGGCATTTAGGAAAAATTCCATCAGTGAGGCAGGTTTGAAAAATGAAAGTTAAAGGAGGGACTAGAATGTGCTTAAATCATTTGAGAATATTATTACTAATGTTATCCCAACCCGCTGCACAGTTGTTTTTCAGCCCTACAATAATTCGTTCCACTTCAGATTCATCTGTGTCTAGCAGAACAAAAGATTTCCCACTATGGAGTTGAGTTCTTGTAGAGGTTAATACAAAAATTTCTGTATCTTTTGTAAGATAATCTATACAAATAAATAAAATTGGAGTGTCTGTTTGTAATATTGAAATATCCGGTTTTTACTACATTAATATGAATATATATACGGTACATACACCAAAATGACATTTTTTAAATTTTTTGTCTGTCTGTCTGTCTGTTTGTTCCGGCTAATCTCTGAAAGGGCTGGCCCGATTTTGACGGGACTTTTATTGGCAGGTAGCTGATGTAATAAGGAGTAACTTAGGCTACTTTTATTTTAGAAACGTCTTTTATTTTACAAGAAAAATTAAATAAACTAATTAACACGCGGACGAAGTCGCGGGCACAGCTAGTTGTAATGTATAATTATGTGGAGATTGCGTAACTCTTTTATGTAATTTATCTCTGTGACGTATACAACGTAAAAGGCCCGGTGTGATCCATGGCTTAATGTTTATATTTTTCCTACTCAATCTAATTATAGTTGTATTACGTAAAATTGCTTCTTGCAGTTTATTAATTACGTATAACAATGCCGTATTAGCATCAGCAGAATAGTAAACTGGGTCAAAATTAATATTGCTCAAATCACATTCAAGGTTATACATGTTTATGTGTGATTTTTGTTGCGATTGGGAAATCTGTTTACGTAGCGTTAATTCAAGTGTAGTTAGAACTGGATAGTGATAAGTTATTGTGGCGTTGGTAACAAGGGTTAAGCTTGGTAATTTAGCTTTAAGCATGACGTGATCTAAACAAGAACCACTCTGGTGGGTTGGAAAAGTGTGGGATGGCAAAAGCCCATGAAATGCACATAAATTAAGGTAGTTCTCCATCCCTGCATTGATGGTTTCAGGATTAATGTTTAAGTTGATATCTCCAGTTAATACAATATTATTAAAAGAAGAGAGAGATGAGAGTATTGTATTAAGAGAATTATGAAAACAATGTAAATTTCTAAAAGAAGGAGGTCTGTAAATAGCTACGATTGCGATGTCGGTTCCAATTTTTATAACTAAGCAATTGCATTCCTGTTCAACGGGCTCTTCAACAGTGACAAGAAGAGATTTTTTTAGTATAGTCAACCACCCCATCGTTCTGATTGAAGTTGACTGAACTGTTGTATCCCTGTAGCACAGGAATATTACCATCACGGTTTGAAAGCCAACATTCTGTAAGAATTTTAACATCACAGTCGACATTTAATCTATGTAGAAAAATATTAAAACTGTCTATGTTCTTAAAAATACTCCGAATATTTTGAGTTAGTATCGTTAATAGGTTAGTAAATTCGGAAATGTATTGCTTGCAACTTTCAGTGTCACACTGTTTTGAGTCATACAAACAAATTTTATCTACATCATCAATTAAATTATGCGTCATTGTGTAAAACTATATCTATTCTAGTTAAGGCTAATACACAAAATAAAATATACGGCGCTCTAGACGCCCTCATAATCGATTGAGTTAATGTATCTGAGTTCTGCGCTCTTTTTAGCGGGACACTCAATATCTCCAGTTTTGTGGTTGCACGGCTTCTTGAAACGGAGGCATGTAGCACATCTTGGGGCGTCACCTTTTTTTGTGCATTCTGCCATTGAATGCGCTGAATCGCCACAATGTCCGCACATGGAAACGGTGTCCTTATAGAATTTTGCTGCGTGCCCGTATAGCTGGCATTTGTAGCACCTCGTTACAAGTGTAAAATCACGAACTGGGCAAGAGGTCCAGTTTATGAAGATTCTAGATTGCGAAATTAGGGCTTTGCGGATATTAGCTGTGACCTCGATTATAAAATTGCATGTTGTGACATCTTTCTTACCAGACTTGTGGCTTAGTTTCGTTGAGGACAGGAACTCTTCAAAGTTAAAGATGGTATCTTTTCGGTGACGTTCTGTTCGTAGATACACCGAAATAACTCCTTTTCTGTTAGCGATGTGGGCACTCCGACGATAACAATTCGAGGTTTGCGCTTATAGGGATCACCAGCTGTAAGCCCGGACGACAATTGTTCAACAGCGACTTTAAATTTTTCTGCGTCCTCCTTGGTCTCGGTGTTAATGATGACTCCGCCATTTATCGTTTTACGTAGTCCACGCACTTGGAGCTTCATTTGCTCTGGCCGTATAATTTTTTGTATCATGTTTTTGGTATCCTCGCTTGACGTAGACTTGCCTGAGTTGTTGGGGTAGATGGCCACGGAATTAATTTGGCCGGGCTTAACAAAATTATTAGAACCCCTCTTTACTATATCGGCAAAAGACGTAGTCCCTGATGATTCCTTGATTGTTTGTCTCAATCCGGATAATTGGTCTTTTAGTTCCCGCTCATCTTTTAGTTCGTCCACCCTATTAAATGCTTGAATGGCTTTCTGCTTCAAGGACTGGTACATGACAGCCATTTGTGAACTACCATGTTCAACTTTACGGCATAGGTTTGTTATACGAAGTTTTTGCTCTGAGTTGAGCTTACCTTCAGTGATGATGGTGCAGACTTCATTTAAATTACAGTTGATGTTAGTCAACCATTTTTGAATCTCGGACGTATAAAGTATGTGCGGAGCCCCACTGTCAGAGTCCGAAGGTGTAGGTTGCAACGGCGCCGGATATGGTGAGCCCACAGGATGCACGAGACCACTGAAGGGACTAGTCATTTTTTATTATTATTATTACGCTGTTACTTCACTGTGAGTACATTATTTAAGATCGTCACGTACAAAATCCATTACACTGCAATGTCCGACATAAAAGGAGGTCAATATATTTAGAATAATTATTAATTAAATATTGTTAACGTGCACGTCCGCCACTATGCGCGACTTAATACTTCATCAGGTGTTGTTCTAAAAGAACTTTGTCAGAAGCATAATGCTCACCTCTCTGATTTTGACACATATATAAGAAATTATTTTAATATTTAGTCGGTCCACCTCACGTTTCGAGAACAGCGTCCCACCTGCTCTTCATGCCGACCACCATGTTCCAGCAGGTATCCGTGCCTCTGAAAAGCCCCCATGTAGTATGAGCTTCTCGCCTCAAGTTTTCTTTGTTGCGGATTTCTGAGGCATCCTAATCGAGAACCATAAGGCCCCATAGATTCTCGATTGTGTTTAGGTCAGGGATCTTTGCAGGCCATGGCAGGCAGTTAACCAATCCTGCACCACTCTGCAGGTGTGCACGCGCCAGTTGTCTTGGCACAAGTAAATAATGCCCTCTGGATAGCGCAAGCGCAGGTGCGGATCATAACGTCGCGTAAAATTTCGACGTACTGATCCCCAGTCATGCGCCCGCTAACCTCCAACCCGGTCCCATTGAGCTCACCTATCCCCAAAAAATCAACGATATTCTTCCACTTGCCCGATTTGGCAAAGTATTTAGCTGGATATAGCGTTCATTGCTGTTGCGCCATAATATTTTTTTGCCGTCCTTATCCGCCCGGAAGCTTTTTTCATCAACAAAGATAACTAGATTATTAGCCCAGTCAAAATTATAATATTCTAGGCAAAAACCTACTCTTGTGTCTTTATGCGCCTGGTTCATAAAAAATTGTTAGCGGGCCGGCAGCATTTCTTCCCGCCTTCGTGTAATAATAAAATTTTATACATATATCTGTTTGTATGGAAATATTACGGTCACTGTAGCCTAGTTGGTAGTGCTCCTGCCTACGAAGCTGGTGGTCCCGGGTTCGAATCCCGGTAAGTGCAGATATTTGTGTGATGAGCACGAATATTTGTTTCTGAGTCATGGATGTTTTCTATGTATATAAGTATTTATCTATCTATATAAGTATGTATATCGTCGCCTGGTACCCATAGTACAAGCTTTGCTTGGTTTGAGACTAGGATGATCTGTGTGACATTGTCCAAGATATTATTATTATAAATTTAAAATCGACGCTTTTTAGCTGTAATGCTCTATTTTGAAAATGTTGTCTATTAACTATTTAGATCACCCGCCACGCTGCGCGGGGTCACATACACCGCATTATATATTATTTTCTTTATATTTACATTTTAAAATTAGTTATATATGTTTTGAATGGAATGTCTGATTTTAATCATTTAAGAGGTTATATATTACAGGTTATGAAACGGTCTTTCATAAAATATATAATTTAATAGAATAAGGATAAATACAGAGGTATGAATAATATGGTTAGATTATTGTCGGCATTTTTATCAACTTTAAAAATATAAAAAAGTAGTTATAATGGCATAACTACAGTAGTTGGACATATGGTATCGCGGAATTTGACTTATAGGTCAACTCGGACGCGAGAAACTCGCCCGCGCGGCCGAGTTGGGAGAATAAAATATTAACTATTCTTTTATTATGCGTCTCGGCCGCGCCACGCGGTCGAGTTGCCGAAGTAATTTTTTCGTATATTGTATTCGTCAACTCGGCCGTCAATGAAAATAAAAATCATTTTTGTACAGTCAAGTACAAAAGTGGTTCGATTTTAAATATATTTTTCTATAGGTAATATAAAACAACCTTAACAATATAAAAACATGTATAACGCGCACCTCCCTATACTGTTTCGACGCAAGCCCTGAGGGGAAAGCAGGGGGCGGGACGGGAAGACGCCGCGTCGCTTCGCGCCCGCCGGACAGTACATTATGTTTGCTTTACTGTGTCAGTTGAGTCGATGTCGAATAATATTACGTGTCTATAGTGCAAAGGTTGTAATTTTATTGATACGCTACATAATGTGTAATTTGTATTTGTGTTTTCGTGGTTCACACCCAATAAACAATCTATAACTTATACCGATTTGTTTCAATCCGTTATACATGTATATATTTAAAAAATCAACATAGATGTATAAAAAATAAGTTAAGTCTAATAGGATTCAACAATCGGTATGGACAATTATTAAAGTACATATTTGACGTACACACTAATGTTTTTAATATCACATAAATCATTTAACTTACACATTAATATTTATACGATCACATAAATCACTTAAAAATCACAGATCATTTTACACATCACAGATTAATAAAAAACATACTTTTTGAAATATCACTACAATGAACTGACTAGTATTATCGTCATAATTATGCAATAGATGAATAACAAAATTATAAAACAAGTCGTTCGATACAGAGATCTGTATTTATTTGCCCTTGTTTATATTCATTAATGGTAGTATATATATTTTTATCAATTTCTTGTGTTTCTTTAAGTGTTTTTGTTATGTTAGATCCTTTTTGGTATAATACATTAAAATAATCATTTTCTTTTTGTTATATTGTTACAAATTAAGCTATACTTTTGGGTTTGGCTGGTATTTTTTTGTTAATAGTAGAATGCCAACTTTCAATCATATTGGTTGTACGATGTTGTTTATTGTAGCAGTTCCATTTATTAAAAAAAAGATTCTTCACTTAACCACGTTTTTACCAAATAATAATTGAATGGGACTATATTTGGAGTTCTTGGACATGGTGACATTATATACAACCAACCACTTTCTACATCTTCTTTAGGTAGATGCGCCAAAACAGAGCAACGTTTTATATGTTTTCTGGCTAATTAAAATTTGGTTAGGCCAAAATGGTCAGCTCTTTGCCACAAACTTTTCGAAAAATGAAAATAACAACCACTTATTTGTGCTTCAGGGAATGTTTCTGTAATTGCGGACATTGCTGCTTGCTCAAAGTATAGTACAAATAATTTTGGATTAAATTGAGGGATTTGGCTTTTGATAAGGTTAAACAAAGTCTTATAGATATGTTTTGTTTTACTTGGCAACAAGGCATATACCACTGGCTTAATATACATCTCATTGCTTCCTAAATCAACATGCAAGATGAACAATTGTTGGAAAGGCCTTAAACTACATTAATAATATAATATCTGGGGACAATGTCACCCAGATCATCCTAGCCCCAAACTAAGCAAAGCTTATACTATGGGTACCAGGCGACGATATACATACTTATATAGATAGATAAATACTTAAATACATAGAAAACATCCATGACTCGGAAACAAATATTCGTGCTCATCAAACAAATATTTGCACTTGCCGGAATTCGACCCAGGACCACCAGCTTCGTAGGCAGGAGCACTACCAACTAGGCTATATACATTTAAAGGTTCCATCACATAAAATAGTCAAATTAGAGCGAGATATTATTTTTTTACAATTTTCATTAGCAAAAACTAGAATTCTGTTTGATTTATAATTATAATCAGCTAATAAAAAAATTTTTTTTTTTCAGGAACAATAATTTCATTTGGGGAATTAAAACAGACTTTTGAGACGTCCAATCTCTCATTTATTTCTCTTTTTATAAAGCTTATTTTTAACATTCACAAAGTCAGATATTGTTTAATCAAATTAATTCCACTGTCTTTAAGTTCTGATACAGTTACTGTTTCTCTATAAGCACTCGGCACAGGAATAGTATAGTCCGATGTAATTTTATCAATACACTTTCCAAGTTGTATTTCTAATTCTTTGGATGCGAAATCAGGCTCACAATTGTGTATATCCTCTCCTTTGATTGAGTTGTCAGTAGAAGTAACTAGTGCCGCCTTCTTTTTTTTTTGTTTTTAGCATGACGCGTGCCGTTACCCTCTCGGCTTTTACTGCTTCGCCGGACAGTAGGAGGAGGACAGTAGGGGTGAGCGTGGGCTCTAACCGCCTAGCAAAATATAAACTACAAATTAAGTACCCGCGCCGGAGGGCACCCCCTGTGGGGTTCGAACCTCGGCTCTGGGCGGATACTGACGGGGAGAGGGCGAGAGATCGTGGTTTTTAGGGATGTTTTGTACAACTGTCGCTCTACGTTAATACGCGACGAGGGCCTCGCTTCCGGTTTAGGTCCGGAGCGGGCATTTCATTGGATCGAAAGTGCCGCCTTGCACGTGGTCCTTTTTATACAGTACCAAGTGGTAGTACCTTCTTTATTATTTCTTTTTTCGTTGTATTTATGTTCCGCGCGAAGAAGCAATCGCTTACCTCTTTGTGATGTCAATATTTGTAATTGGGGTTGATTTTGTAAGCCAGGTGGGCCTGGTTGTGATTAATCGCCTGTAATAGAAAAGTCATTATAGGAATTTCCTAAGCAAAATAGCATTATTTTCAATTACAATGAGAAGTAATATAACTACATGAGAGTTTAGGATATTTAATTTTTGCCACAGACTACTATACCGCAAACTATTCCTGCATGACCAAAATAAAGCACATTCTTTTATATTTTAATCATAAGCAAGCGTTTAAGGGACCGTACTGGTTTGAACCGCTCGAATTTCGAGTTAATCAGAAAATATATGTATATATATAATATATATATATATATATATATCTAGGTACTAAAGTCATACGTGATTGCTTAAAATACTTTTTTATTTATCCTACACAAAAAAGCACAAACTTGTTGCAAATATGAGATTTTTAGGACGGAGCCTTAAATAGCAAACAACAAGTGTTAGAGACAAATGCAACGTGGATGGTTAATAAACCCTAGTGTAAATTCGCTAAACTCAATTTTTTATTGTTCTTAACTGCATTCATTGTGTTTATAATATTTGTTACCCAATAAACATATGAAACTGGTTGCATTAGCTGCAAAAAAAATTGGATACACCATACCAATCACCGTTTTCTGTATGGCCCCCAGGATATTCAATAAATTACCTTACAACCTGGCAGATTTAAAGTGCAACATTGAATTTAAGAAAAGGCTTTCTGAATACCTTTTACGTAAAGCTTTTTACACAATCAAGGAATACTTTGACGATAAATTAGGTTAAGCAAACATATTGTGTGTGGTGATATATGCTGTGTGGTGACGGCCATGCTGTGTGGTGACGGCCTAAGAATATCACCACCCCCTCATCCCGTGGGGGGACGTAAAAGTCGTCCCGAGGGAATATATACCAGAGAACGGGCAGCAGCGTTCTCCTGAGTACCATGTCCACCTTACTGCGATCGCCAACCCGTCTGCCAAGCGTGGCGATTATGGCAAATCCCCTCAAATGATGGACACAACCAAACCGCGGCCCCCAGTCCCCGGCAGCCCTGCTTTTCCCAGCCGTGGTTACGGCAGGGCAGGGGGTGCTAAGAATCCCCGGCAGATTCTGCGTTACCAACACCGACGACCTCTGGCCCTGGCAACATATAACACACGTACACTGCGGTCCGACGAGAAGATAACCGAACTGGAGGAAGAATTGAGCAGGTTACATTGGGATATTGTAGGATTATCTGAAGTCCGAAGAGAGGGGGAGGACTCGATAATACTGAAATCCGGAAACCTGCTCTATTACCGGGAGGGTGACCAAATATCCCAAGGTGGTGTCGGGTTCATAGTCCACAAGTCCCTCGTGAACAACCTAGTGAAAATCGAGAGTGTGTCGACGAGGGTTGCGTACCTTATACTCAGAATCACCAAGCGGTATTCGTTGAAGGTTATACAGGTATACGCACCCACTTCGACACACTCCGACGATGAAGTCGAGGTTATGTATGAGGACATATCCAGAGCCATACATACCTCTAACTCCTATTTCACTGTGGTCATGGGGGACTTTAACGCGAAGCTGGGCAAACGATTCGGTAATGAGCTGAGAGTGGGGCAATTTGGAACTGGTGACCGGAACCCCCGGGGCCAAATGTTGGCCGACTTCATGGAGAAGTAGGGACTCTTTATGATGAATTCCTTCTTCAGGAAGCCGGATCACCGCAAATGGACCTGGGTGAGCCCGGATGGTAAAACTAAAAATGAGATAGACTTTATCTTGTCGACGAGACGACAGATGTTCAATGATGTCTCCGTGATCAATGCGGTTAAAACCGGGAGCGATCACAGACTGGTCAGAGGCTCATTGAACCTTAATGTCAAACTCCAGAGGTCCCGACTGATAAAGTCTACGCTCCGACCTTTACCTATCCACGTCCAAAACCCCGAACCATTTCAGCTCGAACTGCAAAACCGTTTCGAATGCCTAGCAGACTGCAAGGAAGTGGACTCATACTATGACAGGCTCGTAGAAGCTGTCCATACGGCTGGGTCTAAGGTCTTCAAGGCCCACCGTACAAACAGAACTAAAAAGATCTCTGACTTTACCCTGCAACTTATGGAAGATAGACGGAAAATGGTTCTGACATCCTCAGATGATGCTACCAGATATCGGCAGCTCAACAGACAGATCTCAAAGTCTTTGACTCGCGACACGCGGCAATTTAATACAATTAGTATTAAAGAGGCCATTGAGCGGAACAAAGGCTCCAAAGTGTTCGCAAGAGCTCTGTCTGTTGGACAGAGCCAACTGACGAAGCTGAAGACTGAGGATGGTAGAATCGTCACGTCTAAACCTGAGTTGCTGGGAGAGATCGAGAAGTTCTACGGACAGTTATATACGACAACACAGCCACCTGTCAAAAGTCATGCCTCAGATCCCAGAGCACGACTAACCCGACATTACACCGAAGACATCCCGGACGTCAGCCTGTACGAGATTAGAATGGCTCTCAAACAACTCAAGAACAACAAGGCGCCTGGTGATGATGGAGTTACAGCAGAGCTTCTGAAGGCGGGTGGTACACCAATCCTACGGGCCCTTCAGAAGTTATTTAACTCCGTCATACTAGATGGTCAAACGCCACAAGCATGGCACAGAAGTGTGGTGGTGCTCTTCTTCAAAAAGGGCGACAAAACCCTATTGAAGAATTATAGACCCATCACACTGCTGAGCCATGTTTACAAGTTGTTTTCGAGGGTCGTTACGAACCGTCTCGCGCGCAGGTTTGACGACTTCCAGCCTCCCGAACAAGCCGGTTTCCGAAAAGGCTTTAGCACCATAGACCACATACATACGCTGCGGCAAGTTATACAGAAGACCGAAGAGTATAACAAGCCACTGTGCTTAGCGTTTGTGGACTATGAGAAAGCCTTTGATTCTATCGAAACATGGGCCGTGCTGAGGTCTCTCATAAGGTGCCAAATTGACTACCGGTATATCGAGGTGATAAAGTGTTTGTATGAAAACGCCACTATGTCAGTGCGACTCCAGGACCAGATCTCGAAACCTATCCACTTGCAGCGAGGCGTGAGACAGGGAGATGTTATATCCCCGAAACTGTATACCGCTGCATTGGAAGACGTCTTCAAGCTTCTGGACTGGAAAGGCTTTGGCATCAATGTCAATGGCGAGTACATCACTCACCTTCGATTTGCCGATGATATCGTAGTCATGGCTGAGACCATGGAAGACCTCGGTACAATGCTCGATGACCTCAGCAGAGTCTCTCAACAAGTGGGTCTGAAAATGAACATGGATAAGACGAAAATCATGTCAAACGTCCATGTTGCACCCACTCAATTGAAAGTTGGTGACTCTGCACTCGAAGTTGTAGAGAACTATATTTACCTAGGACAGACCATCCAACTAGGTAGGTCCAACTTCGAGAAGGAGGTCAATCGTAGAATCCAACTCGGATGGGCAGCGTTTGGGAAGCTACGTAACATCTTCTCTTCCAAAATACCGCAGTGTCTCAAGTCGAAAGTCTTCGACCAGTGTGTGTTGCCAGTGATGACATACGGAACAGAGACGTGGTCGCTCACTATGGGCCTTATTAGAAGGCTCAAGGTCACCCAAAGAGCAATGGAGAGGGCTATGCTCGGAGTTTCCCTGCGGGATCGCATCAGAAATGTCGGAATCCGCAGGCGAACCAAAGTCACCGACATAGCCCGAAGAATTGCCAAGCTGAAGTGGCAGTGGGCAGGGCACATAGCTCGTAGAGCCGACGGCCGTTGGGGCAGAAAGGTTCTAGAGTGGCGACCACGAACCGGAAGACGCAGCGTGGGCAGGCCCCCTACAAGATGGACCGATGATCTTGTGCGGGTCGCTGGAAATCGCTGGATGCGGATAGCGCAAGACCGGCAATTGTGGAGATCTTTGGGGGAGGCCTTTGTCCAGCAGTGGACGTCTTTCGGCTGATATGATGATGATGATGATGAAACATATTGTGTAATTATTAAATAAATTTAAAGACTTCGATTTACTGTGATGTATGACTAAGTGTATATTGAACTTTCCGTATATGGTGTACGCGTGCAACCTAATTATTGTATTTGTACCTAGCTCATAAGATCATTTATTTTAACAATATACTTTCATACGTTAAACTGACCGGTTGTCTTTTCATTTATTCGCCTTTACATAAATGTAGTAATCTACCTATTACCAGTGAAGCACGTCTAGCTTCGTATGGCGACCATGCCAGGATCTTTAGTGTTTCAGTTATTCAGGATATAATAATTAAAAATTATAATGGGCAGTCAAGTATCCAAGGAATTCAAAGAGGAGGTAATAATTGCCCAACAGGGACAAGGAAATAAAGCGAAATCCAGTATGTCTGAGAGCGATTACTCTATGGAAATGCGATATATGATGGTTGCAGTTATTGTAATGTGTGCTATTTTCTTGGCGTACAACTTATGGAAAAAAGTACATAAATGCCTTACCAAGAAGATCGAAAGGCAAGCGACGGGTATTGCTTTGCAGCGAGTTTCAGTGTAATAGGACCCGGCTAATAACTAACGATGTGGAGAAATTTGGACAAGTGTCGAATAAGTGCAAATGGTGACAAATAAATTCTGTAAGTGAACTTTATATTAATTATCTTTAAGTATTTAGGATACTTTCCGTTATGGTTATTTTTTTTACAAAACGTAATATTTTATTTTATAATATGTTTTACTGTTTTTCAATATATAGAGCTAATGTTAGAATTACAAAATATATATGTGCAGTTGGTAGATATAAGAACTTATTTAATTAAAATTGGATCGCATCGGCGACAGAATAGTGAAGCTGCGAATAAACAATTTCAAAAAGCAGTAAAGATTTATAAGAAGTATACCGAAATATTTGACATATATGTTAATAAGGTAGAAAAAGCCGAAATATCGTTAAGTGATGTTGATTTACACTTGTCAAATAAGATAGACTCGATTTATGCTGATATAGAAAGTTTAATGATGAGTATAAATAGCAGCGAAACCATGACTACCAAACCCAATTTTGATTTGAGAGTGGCGGTTAGTCTATTACCAATAATGGACGACACCGAAAAAGTTACTTTACAATTAATTGACGCAATAGCATTATATTCTACTATGATTTTAGATACGGATGCGTCACTTCTCATAAAATATGTTTTAAAAACTAGGCTATCACATAGTGCAAAATTGCGTTTGGCAGATTCATATGGTTCTGTTGACGAAATGGTTGCTGAAATGAAAACACATCTTTTAACAAAAAAATCGGACACCGCGTTACAAAAAAAGTTGCATACCGCTTATCAAGGTGGTAGGTCTATAGATCAGTATGGGAAAGACTTAGAGCAACTGTTTGTGGATCTAACAATTTCACAAGCCGAGGGCAAATCTGAAGCATACAAGATATTAAAACCCTTAAATGAAAAACAGGCTATTCAAAAATTTGCCGACGGGTTGCGAAATGAGCGGCTTAGTACTGTCATTGCTGCGCGTAATTATAGTTCATTAAAGGAAGCTATACAAGGTGCTAAAGATGAGGAGGTAAATATGCCTTCCACATCAGGACAGATATTTTCAGCTCGAGGTAGGATGTTTAATAATAATAGGGGTTACCCAAATAATGGATACCGAGGGCAGAGTGTTTCGAGGCGCGGTACCACTACACCGTTTCGCGGAAAACCATTTTTCAGGAACAACATAAATAATAATAGGACATTTTACGATTCGTCGTATTATCGTAGTAGCGGTCGGGGTCGTGGTAATTTTTCAGGCCGTAGTAGGTCCCGTGGATATAATAGCCAGCAAAATTTCAATTCGAAAAAACATCATGTCAATGTGACACATGAATCGCAAGATAGTTCTAAATCGGAGGAAACCGAAAAGTTTCAGTTTTTTCGCGACTAATTACATATTAACTTATCGGACAATGAACTCTATACATCTGTATATCGATGACTATATGTGTACATGGCTCATTGATACCGGAGCATCATTGTCTGCTGTGAAACAAAGCGTGATTCACGCATCGAGCGAGTTTATTCGCCCTAAGACGACACACATAAATGGTATTGGTGGTCAAATTACATCTACTGGGTGCATAGAGTTGATATTACGTAACGAAAATAATGAATCAATTACACATGACTTCTACATTTTTAACGATTTGCCATTAAATGTAGACGGAATTATAGGACAAGATTTTCTATCAAAATTTAATTCTATAATTAATTTTGAAAATCAAACATTAACGTTACAAAATAGTGAGGGAATTCCGATTATTTTACCTGTACAGTTATATTCGATAGGAAATACAAATGATAACGCATGTATAAAGTTGCCCGCGCGATGTGAAATTCAAGTAGATATTCCAACTAATAGGACAGGTGATTGTGTAGTAATTTCAAATGAGATTTGCGAAGGTGTATTTTTAGCTAATTCGATATGTAAGAGTAAAAACGGTAGGGTGACCATGCGTATTATGAACACACGGGAAACTGATGTTAATTTACGTTGTTTTACACCAGAAATTCGTGATTTAAAAGAATATCATTGTTATTCGTTTAATAGAATAGTAAATAACGCGGATAGGGTAAAATCTTTGTTTTCTTTGCTTAATCTTAATTATTTGATTAAAGAAGAGGAGACTTCTATAGCAAATATTTGTGCAAAATTTGCGGATATTTTTCATTTACCCGGGGACAAATTAAATACAACAAACTTGTATGAACAAAAAATTCATTTAAAAGAAAATATTAGTCCCGTTTATAAAAAACCTTATCGTCTTCCACATTCTCAAAAAGCAGAAATAAATAAACAAATAAAACAAATGTTGGAAAATGACATTATAGAGGAGTCGACGTCTGAATGGTCGAGTCCTTTACTGATTGTTCCGAAAAAGACTGATGCTAGGGGTGAAAAAAAGTGGAGTGTTGTGATTGATTATAGGGGATTGAATGAGTGCATACAAAATGATAATTTTCCACTACCAAACATAACCGAAATTTTGGATTCTTTGTCAGGGGCTATGTATTTCAGCCATTTAGACCTTAATCAAGGCTATTACCAAATTAAATTAGACCCAGAGAGTCGTAAATACACTGCATTTTTAGCTGACAAGGTATATCAAATGAAACGCCTTCCTATGGGCTTAAAATTAAGTCCGAGTGCGTTTACTAGAGCGATGACTGTAGCACTATCGGGTTTAAATTACGAAAAGTGCATTGTTTATTTAGATGACATAATAATTATGGGTAGAAATTTGCAAACACATAATAAAAACCTAATTGACGTTTTTACAAGGCTTCGAGACGTAAATTTGAAGTTAAATCCATTAAAGTGTACATTTTTGAAGAAGGAACTTTTGTATTTAGGTCACGTGGTAACACCAGAGGGTATAAAGCCAGATGAAAATAAAGTTAAAGTTTTACAAAATTATCCGATTCCGAAAAATGCAGACGAGGTCCGTAGATTCGTTGCATTTGCAAATTATTATCGGAAATTTATTCCGAATTTTGCTAAAATTACATTACCTTTAACGAACTTGACAAAAAAATATATAGAATTTAATTGGAGTAAGGAATGTTTACATGCGTTCGAGACATTGAAAAAAGCGTTAATTAGTCCTCCATTATTACAATATCCAAATTTTTCAAAGGAAAATGAATTTATTTTGAATACCGATTCATCGGGGTTTTCGATTGGGTGTGTGCTAGCAAATGGAGACAAAAAACCGATAGCATATGCTAGTCGCCCACTAAACAAAGCGGAGCGTAACTATCCGATAATTGAGAAAGAGCTTTTGGCGATAGTTTGGGCTGTTAAGTACTTTCGCCCTTATTTATATGGACGCCGGTTTAGGGTTATCACGGATCATAAACCGTTGATTTATTTATTTAACATGCGCGACCCTTCCAGTAGGTTAACAAAGTTTCGATTATGTCTGGAGGAATATGATTTTGTAGTAGAATATATGAAAGGAAAAGATAATGCAGCTGCAGATGCACTATCTAGGATTGAATTGACGAGTGAAGAGTTGAAGAGCATGTATGAGTGTGTGATAGGGGTCATGACTAGAGCGCAATATAGAAGAATGGAAGAAGAGAAAAATGAAAATGTATTGACTGATAAGAGTTCCGGCAATGATCGGTCTGATCAACCAAGAGTTGCGGAAATTTTAAAAAAACCATATCATTTTACAGAGTTAAACTTTGATGAAAAATGTTTACACATACATAATAAACAAACCGATAATTGTTATAGTAGAAATAGGTACCTAATATATTCACCGTCATTGTCATTAATATCGGTAAATCGAAGCTCTCGATCATGTTTCAAACGAGATTTGTTCGTGAGAGAGTTAGAGCAGATATGTAAACAAAATGATATAAAAGAATTATGCATAATTAGAAATAATGACAATAAAGAAATAATTACCGAGTTAGCACGTATTATTACGAAAATGAAAAAGTGGGAAGGTCCACGATTATGTATTATTAAAGGAGTGAGTAGAGTAGAAAATAAAGACGATCGTAAAGTTATTTTGAATGATTACCATATTTTACCCAGCAGTGGCCATGCTGGTATTCGAAGGATGACTAATAACATTAAAAGACTTTATTACTGGACAGGAATGGACCGTGACATAGCTAATTTTGTTAGAAAGTGCGAACAGTGTCAAAAACAAAAGTTCCATAAGCACACCCGAGAGCCAATGTGTATAACTACAACAGCGACGTCAGCATTCGATAAAATATATTTGGATTTGGTTGGACCGCTTAGTAAAGATTGTAATGACTATTGTTACATATTGACTCTTCAATGTGAACTTACAAAATATGTAGAAGCTTACCCGTTAATAAATAAAGAAACTCAAACAGTTGCCCGAGCTTTTGTTGACAATTTTATACTGCGTTACGGTATTCCACGCGAAATCGCGACAGACAGAGGTAGTGAATTCATCTCATCAACCATGAAAGATACATGTCAATTATTGGGTATTAACTGTATTCAGTCAACAGTATATCACCATGAGTCGATTGGTTCTTTAGAAAATTCTCACAAGGCCTTGGGAGCTTTCTTAAGGATACAAACAGATAACCAGGCTCATATGTGGAGCAACTGGTTACAATATTGGTGTTTTTCGTACAACACAACAGTGCATTCTGAAACTAGATATACACCCTTCGAACTTGTTTTTGGCAAATTATGTAACATTCCAAACAACCTTTTGAAAAATGTACACCCAGTATATAATTTTGATGACTATCCCAAAGAATTAAAATTTAGACTACAAAAATCATGTGAAGATGCACGAAATAATTTAATTCAATCCAAAATTTGTAGAAAAACAAAATATGACAGACAATGTAATTCAGTTAACTATAATACTGGAGATTTGTTACTTTTAAGAAATGAAAATAGGGAAAAATTAGATCAAGTATATTTAGGTCCTTTTACGGTTATAGAAGAATTAGGCGTAAATGTTAAAATAATGCAAAAGGGAAAGGAAAATGTTGTTCACAAAAACAGAACTATTCCATTTTATATGTAACGAGTTATAATATTATTGTGAAGAGTGTACATTTATAAGTAGTTATGCATATCTATTATTATGTTTAAAGTTGCTATGTTATTCATGCTAAGATTAAGACAATGTGTTATTATATAAATAGAGTATCAAATATCTTTAGGTCTTTATGTACTCAGAAACTAGTTGTTAGAGTGATGATGCAATATGTATGCGTGTATTAATTTTAAGAAAAAAAAATGTTATTGTAATGCCATTATTTTTTTTTCTCAAAATCAGGGGGATGATGTGATGTATGACTAAGTGTATATTGAACTTTCCGTATATGGTGTACGCGTGCAACCTAATTATTGTATTTGTACCTAGCTCATAAGATCATTTATTTTAACAATATACTTTCATACGTTAAACTGACCGGTTGTCTTTTCATTTATTCGCCTTTACATAAATGTAGTAATCTACCTATTACCAGTGAAGCACGTCTAGCTTCGTATTACATTCAGTTTGTTTAATAAATTAAAATTATTTTTTTATGTGTAAGACATTTGCACGCCGAAAGGTTAATATGGAACGGTAATAATAATTAGAAATAAGAACATTGTAAGACCCATATTTCTGCAAATAAAACAATTTGAATTTGAAAATTTACATTTTGTTTTAGATAAGTTAACACATAAGTACAATATTGAATGTTATGTAAAAAATATTGGTTAATACAGGGAGGCCGGTAGATTGACGTCCAAACAAAAAAATTAGGTACCTCGTGTCGCGGGGTATCCGAAACACCCACATGTATGTTCCGCGATTTTTCGTGGTTTTCGAGTTATGATTTTTTTTTATAATTTCTGATAATTTTCGACCAGACTAACTTCAAAACGTAACGTATTTTTTTCCCTTGAGACTAACTTTTCCATAACTTACATCAAAGTTACTAAGCTGATTATTTTATGCATAAAAGTACAACTCATGGAGATAGTGTTGCAAAAAAAACCGTGAAAACGTCTTAAACTTTTATACACTTCCCTTCCCGCTACGCTACGGCTCAGTGCGTCGGAGGTTCGCTGTGAAATAATATTATTTTTCTGCTATTTCGTGATTGTTATGTGACCTGTGTTTTGTTTCCAACTTTAGTGTTAGTGCTAAATACAACAATCTGTAAGTTTTTTAAGAGTTTTGATAAGTAATATCTGGATTTTTGTTCAAATTATCGTTCGGTGAGTAAGTTTAACTTTTTTTTCTTGTGAGGGTACCGCGTTATAGTCACAGTTACTTGTTATCGTGCTAAATTAGTTATCGTGCTGTTTACATTAAAGCTCTTGCTTATTTCTTGTGAATAACATGTCAAAAATAAATGATTTCGATTGAGTCCGGGACGTATTTGGTAGAAGTAAACAAACGCCCAGGATACCCCCTTCAGGCTACAACAAACGAGTGTTAGGCGATGCGTCACCGACGTTTTGTACTCCCGATGGTCAACAGGAATCGGACATAAAACGTTTTCGGGGATCTCAATCCGATTATTCGTCTACATTAAATATTAGCGATACAAACAGTGCGGAGTATAATTATTGCGATCTTGTGACACAAGCTATCCGTTTTCCGCTTATGTTTATAGATTTAATTTTAAGAACGGATACGGCATAAACATACATGGAGAACATAAACTGATTTTTTTGCTGACCACAGCAATTGTCCGAACTTCTGTTGCCCGCTTTGTCAAATATTTTAAAACGCACGTTGCAATTTCGTTAGCCCCTCTTAACGCTTCAACTTCACTCCAAACAAAACATTCGCAATAGTCCTTTGCCAATTCACTTATAGTAAAGTTACAGACATTTAGCTTACACTTATAATATAAGGTAGAAATATCACCTTTAGGCAGAGGCAACACTGCCTGGAGGTCGTAACAGGCAACAATGTAGTTCCTCTGGACCATAGTTTTGTCATTTGACTTTTTTTGGCGACATAACTCCTCTTCTGCTGATACTCGGCATTTTGCGTCGATTCAATCGGCATGTTTATAGGCCAATACAGTAATTCAGATTAAATGTCACTATAATATTATTATAACACTTGTTTACTTAAAATAAAATAAAAAGAATTGGTGTTTCGATACCCTAACACTAAAAGTGAATGAAGTTTTCCAGCCGGCGGCATGGCGCGCAGAGGGCGCCACCTCCACATTTTATCTTTTTTAATGTTGCAAGCTCTAAAAAAGTGTTCGATGTCCAGCACATTGAAGAGTGTACTACTGTGTTATATGAAAATCTCGAGGATGCAGCGACAAAATATAATAAATAATATCTCAGTACGGCTTATTTCTCTTTAAACCTTTTAAAAAAGCAAAACAATGTAATTACCTACCTTGTTAATACACTGTACAATCGAACACAAAAAATATAATGCGATCGTTATTAGATGACGATCAAAGACAACAATATTTTTAAAAATGAAGTAATCTGAGTTAGCAACGCTACTTTTCATAAAAAATATCCATAATTGACCGTATTATGTATATATTTTTTTATTTATTTTCTTTGTCTAGTTTGATCTTATATCAGTTCTGAACATCTGATTTGGATAGTGATCAATCATTATTTTTATTCTAATCAGTCAGCAAACAGGCGTACGGCCCACCTGATGGTAAGCGGTTACCGTAGCCTATGGACGCTTGCCACGCCAGAAGCATCACTCGCGAGTTTCAGACTCTTTAGGAACTCAATAACTCCCTTTTTGAAGGGATTTATAGGGTTTAAATAAAGACTTGTTTATTAGTAATATAAACAACATTTTAATCCATAAATTTTTCTACATTTTAATCCTTTAGTTTTGAAAAACTTAAAGAGATCGAACAAAACTATATATATATATATATATACATATATATACTTAATGATACTTTTCCTCAAGCTTAACAAATTGAGTGTTTTAGAGTTTCGTGTTTTGAAAATTAATGTTCTACAAGTTGTTCAAGCTCTTGAAGTTCTAATCACATAATCTATGTTAATAATAAAAAAAAATTAAACGTATGCTTAAAACCTAATATCTAGTCATGGCTCCCCCTTTATCAATAACTTCGTTAAGACGGCTGCGCATCGAGCGGACGAGAACTTCACAAAAATCTGAGCCCCGAAACGAGTTCCAAATCTCGTCACAATGAGCTACGAGTGCAGGTTTGGTCCTTTCATTTCTAAAATCCCATCTGAGACCTAGAAGGCCAAGGGATAGTTCGAATCTCCGGTTGCTGGAGGAGCAAATTTTGGACTACTCGTGCCCGGTGTATCGGGCAATTATCTTGGAAGAAGTAAATAAGGTACTTCTTCCCTTGGATACACCGTACGCACAGTAGGCAACATCACTTCTTCCAGCAATTCGACATGTGATTGACCATTAGCCCCCCGGTCAATATAAAATAGTTCGCCTGGTCCATCTGCATCATCCACCCCCACATATTGACTATGAGTCGCCCCGACTCGTTGTTGGAAGTAACGTTTCGAGGCTCATAACGGGTATTATTGATTCGACGTCTGTGTTGACTTGATTTAAACGACTTTTCATCGGAATATATGGCGCGCGAAAAGTCAAAGTCGCGAAAGACACGCGCGAATCGCACTCTCGCCTGTCTCAGGTCTTCAGTGAGCACTAGTTTTTTTTGCTGGCCGTCTATGGTGAACACCAACGGCATGTAGTGCTCTCCTTACTGTTCGCGTACTGCACTCATATTGTTCAGCGAACGTTGATGTTCTAGTGAACGGGTTCTCTTGGTATAAATACACCATATGCGCCACGCGATCTTCTGTAAGGATGCGCGGACGAGAGACACGATGTCGAGTGTCAATGTTTATTTTTTTAACATTTTGGCATAATGTAAACCTCTATCTCGGCCTCTGTAACGTAAAACGGGACCCTATTACTAAGACTTCGCTATCTGTCTGTCCGTCATGTCTGTCTGTCATGAACCGTTATAGTATAAGCATTGATAATGTAAATGGCTTTTTTGCTAATATAGGAAGTCAAATCGCAGAGAAAATTAGCTTATCGAATACTCGATCAGTACTTGAAAATTACCATTCTTCAACATCTGCTCTTAACTCATTCTTTATGCTACCTACGGACGAAAGAGAGGTATTCTTACTCATAAATAACTTAAAAGAAAATGCGCAGTAGGTTTTGATCAGATATCGGGTAAAATAATAAAAAGGTATATTCTCATACTCACTCGCCTTCTATAACCCATATTTGCAACCTAGCACTATCAACGGGCCCTTTTCCTACAGCGTTTAAAACTGCTTTAATCATACCTATACATAAGGGTGGGCATAGGGATCGTGTAAACAACTACCGGCCTATTGCAATATTGCCAACGCTATCAAAAATCCTGGAGCGAATTATAAATTGTAGACTTGTTAAATATTTTAAACTGAACAATCTTCTTTCACCAGCTCAGTTCGGTTTCCGTAGAGGAAAGTCCACTAACGACGCAGTACATGCACTCCTAAACTCAATAGTCACTGATATGGATAAAAAAGAGAAATGTTTAACACTATTCCTAGATCTAGCAAAGGCCTTCGACACGGTCTCTATCCCACATCTCATAAACAAGCTAAACAGAATGGGTATAAGGGGAGTGACTTTAAAGCTTTTAGAGGACTATCTTACGAATTCCTATCCGTAAGACAGTCCAATAGCCCAGTCTATCAAAAAGTTTTGATAGATAATCGGTCAAGTACTGAGCTGTCAACCAAAATCGGCGTGCCTCAGGGCAGTATTCTCGGCCGCACACTATTTTTGGTATAATATATAAATGACCTTTACCAAATTAGACTTCAAGGAGGCCAAATAGTGACTTTTGCTGACGATACTGCCCTCTTCTTTAGCGAAAATAGTTGGGAAGACGTCTTCAAAATAGCGGAAATCGGCTTAAGTAAAGTCTGTGGCTGGATACAGAATAACATGTTGACTCTGAGTGTTGATAAGTCTAAGTATATTGCGTTCGCGCACAGATCGAACCTACTCTCTCCTTTAGCTCTAACTATGAAGGCTCATACTTGCACAAATACTTCATCCAATTGCTTCTGCCCAACTCTTCAACAAACTGACAATATTAAATATCTTGGTATTGTTATAGATCAGTGTTTAACCTTCAAATTGCACTTTAAAGTACACTTGTAGGTCGACTGCGGAAATTGATCTATGTGTTCAAAAACTTGAAACACACAGCTGAACGTAGCGTCATTAAGATGGTTTACTATGCACTGTGCCAATCTTTAATAAATAACTGCATTATATCTTGGGGAGGTGCATCTAAATCATATTTGCTTGAGGTTGAGAGAGCTCAGCGAGCTATTCTCAAGGTGGCTGCAAGCCTTCCTTTTCGCTACCCCACAGCAAATCTTTACAAAGAATGGGATGTTCTGACGGTCAGGCCAATTTTTATTTTATCCATCATACTTAAACAACATTCAGAACTACAGTACGATTCCAGACTTCGTAAGGATAAACGACTCAAAGGCAAAGTATGTCCTCGTCAGATTTTTCATTCGGCTTTGCCTCACAAGTTTTATTGTTTTCTAGGACATTACTTATATAATAAAATAAACACCACCCTAAACATATACTCACAAAATTATACACGCTGCAAAATTTCAGTTTCTGTTTTTAAAGATAAGTAATGGTACTGAACCCTTTGTGCGCGAGTCCGACTCGCAATTGGCCGGTTTTCTTATACAAGATGCGTTACGGCGGCGGCGTAGCGGCGAATTTATTTCATTTCAATTTTAAACTCGTAATATCTTTCGAATGGAATGTCCGATTTTAATAAACTAAAAAGTAATTTACAGTTATTTAAATAGCCTTGCTTGAGAAATCATTTATTTAGGTATGGATTAAGGCAAATATATAAATAACTCTTGTCTGATTTTGGTCGGAATTTCTATTATATTTTAAAATATTAAAAAATGGTTATAGTGACATAACTGCAATAGTTATACACATGCTATTGCAACATATTATGTAGATATTGATATTTTCCCTAATTTTGTGAAACATTTTTTTTTTCTATAATCAATCGTTTTCGCAACGCATGTGATGAAAGATATTTTATAGGCATTTTTTGACAACTTGGGCAAAATTATTGTAGTTTTAGTAGCGATCCTTATTTTTTTTCTTGCAATTATAATAGCCTATATTAATCAGTGCTAATGTAGCATTCAAATGGTGAAGGAATTTTTAAAATCGTTTCTGTACTTTTTGAGCCTATTCGTTACAAACACATACAAAAATTTCAACACACTTTTCTCGTTATAATATTAGTAAGTATAAATATTATTATTTACTTCTTTTCTTAGAGACAATAGCAAAATTTTTAATTTAGTTATCTTCACTGAGATAAAATGTATAATTATTTATATTTACTTAACGTATTTTTAGTAGGTTTTACAAGTGTAAAATAATACTAGCAACAATTTCACAATTAATTGACTAAATAATAACATAATAAATTGTCCAATTTAGTTACAAAAAAAATATGAATGCGAATAAACTAAAAAATACTTTCACTTGTTACATACTAAAATAATAATTTTCCAAACCTCTACAAATAGTGTACCTACTTGATATTAACTTACCGCAACATTTAATTCCTCGGCTATTTGTGTGATATTCAGTCCCTGGTTATATAGGACTAAAACTTGGTTTCTTTCCTCTCTTAAGAGGTTTCGGGGCATCTTTACACTAGGTTAAATAACACAGCACGGGTCAAAATGTATTAGATATAACGAAATAAAATATGAAAACATGCAAAACGGAAATGCGGATGCGTTGACAACCTGCTAAGTGCAAATTGCAACTGAGCCTACGTTTTTTCTTATCTATTGATGAATGAATGTACGTGTAAACAAACCAACGTGGTCACGGTCTATCACCTGTGATTGGTCGAAAGTACCGAAAGTGATTGGTCGAAAGGCGGGGTTTACCAAGTATTGTAGTGCAAAGTATTTTGTTCCGGAAACGGTGCACCTTTCGTGTTCCCGATTGTACTTCTTGTATTCGGTCGAGATGACGAATAAACAAATTCACAAAAATGAGTTGTATTGACTCGCCCGCGTAGTAATTATGCTTACGGCCAAGATTAAATCTTCCCGACTCGACCGCGCGGCCGAGATTTTCGCGTCCGAGTTGACGAATGAGTTTGTAGATACTATACGTTCTATTGTTAATAATAATAATAATAGCCTTTATTCAGACAGTATTTCACTTACATATCTTAATATATACTTTATATATTAAAGTCTTAACTCTATCCTTAACTATTTAGCATCGATAACTCCGTATGTACGCCATTTATTGACAAAGGCCTCCTCCAACCGTTTCCATTCCTCTCTGTTTTTGGCAGTTCTTGTCCATAAACCTCCTGCTACGGCTTTAATATCATCCACCCATCTCCTGGATGGTCTACCTCTTTTCCTCTTCTTATGACATATGAACCAATTTATTATTGATTTTGACCATTTTGACCATTTTGACCATTCTATTATTACGTTAGTACAACGTCTAATCTCTATCTAATCTAATCTAAAGGAACAAGAAAATTAAACTTTATTATAAAAAAATATATATTTAATAACAAAATATACAGGGGTACTGGGTTCTCTGCCCTAATAGTACTTTGCATTGACACTTGTACGTATAGAATTCTACGACCCGTAAAGCGCAGTCCACTTCACAACTTGCCGACGATACGACCCAGGTACGACACGACACGTCGACGACACGACGTAATGCGCGTGGGATGGTAACCAGATGAGGATTGCGGTCGAGATTTAGAGGGTGAGAAAAATCCCTGGAACCAGTATACGGGTGGACAAATAGAGATTGACCAATTTCGCACCGTGACTGCAGCATGACGAACGACGCGATATAATATCTAGGGACAATGTCACACAGATAATCCTAGCCCCAAACTAAGCAAAGCTTGTACTATGGGTACCAGGCGACGGTATACATACTTATATAGATAGATAACTGCTTAAATATTAACATCCATGACTCAGAAACAAATATTCGTGCTCATCACACAAACATTTGCACTTACCGGGATTCGAACTCAGGACCACCAGCTTCGTAGGCAGGAGCACTACCAACTAGGCTACGGTGTCCGATATGTATGCGAGAAGAAGTATTCTATGTAATTTTAGCAGCAATCGGCAATCTCAGATGATGCAGTCACGGTTTAGCACAAGCGGAAGGGCTCACATTATTTAATTAGCATTCTAATCATAAGAAATAAATTGTAGGTATATCGACATCGAATACTAGCATTATTGTATAACGAATATCTACTGCGTGATGGAAACAATTATGGTACGTTTACACGCTTGCTAAGCCTTGGCAAACTGCAAACAGTCCCAAGCCTCCGCAAATCTCGTTAGGCGTTTGAAAGGCGTTTATACGCTTGTGAATGCGTCAGTCTGCAATATACATCCAAGCATGGCGAACACCGAACTTGTGACGGCTATTGCATTTGGTTTAACGTACTTTTATTTGAAATGTAAGCAAAGTGAAATAAAAAAAAAGGAGAGCTCGACGACAGCGAAGATGGTGGATGAAAAAGATTCATCATAATCGTACCAGCTAACTACTATTTTGATTTAACCATTATCTGTTTCAGTGGAGTTATGCCACAATACTTACGATATATTTTATTTGTTACAGACAATTTATAGAAGAGAAATTTAATGAACTTTTATATGAACCATCTGGAGAGTTCGATAACTTCTGCCGAATGAGCTATTCTGATTTTGAGTTTTTACTGCAAAAAAATTCACCAATGATATCCAAGCATGATACAGACTTCAGAGAAGCTATACCAGCCAAATTTCGTCTTGCCATTACGCTACGATTTTTGGCATCTTGTGATTCTCACAAAAGCCTTCACGACTTGTTTAAAGTATCTGTCTCCATGATATCAATAATCATTCGTGAAGTTTGCCGAACTCTTAATGCAATTCTAAAGGATCTAGTTAAGGTAGGAATAAAACAAAACATTATGCTATACATTTATTTAGATTTTAATGGAATCATAGGAAATCTGTTCTATGATGTATGTTAGCCGACTGCTTTATTGTTTAATTATTTATTAATTTAAATAAGAATTATGTCGACGAATCAAAATCTTCGAAAGCATTAAACATAGCCATGTTTATAATGTTGGTTTCACGTGGGGCTAGGTTGATGATTTGGTCCGATATGTTACGAATAGATGACGAGGGTGCTGTTACCGACTAAATTTCCACATTGCATAGGTGCATTGGATTAATCGCATAGGCACTAAGGCTGATTTCAAAGTGACGCGCGCGGCACGCGCCGTAAGCCGGCGCGTCTCAACAGCGCGAGCTTGACGCGCGGACCACTGTGATACGAGTTTTAGTATCGCGCGTTTCTTTGCAAAGTACAGTTGTGTATAATCGTCATCATGGAGACAAGCCGACTAAGAGGTTTCGCTATTTATTTTTGATTGAAAATAGTGCAACATCGACGTCGGCTTAGAAGATTGCGAATTGTTCCGTTCAATGCCTCAAGGTTACTGAGAGGCGCCTTCGTAACATTGTTCTCCGATTTACGAGAAGATAATTACAGGTTTTTTAAACATTTTCGCCTTTCGTCTTGACGCAAGACAATATCTTAATACAAGCTAGACATGACGAAGCCATAAGGGTTCTGTTTTTTGCCGTTTGACTACGGAACCCTAAAAATGTCAGCTATTCCGCATCAAGCCAAAGAAGAATCATGTAAATCGGTTCATAAATCTCAGCGTAATCGGTGGACGTACATAAAAAAATGCGCTTGTGCTAAAAGGTTACATACAACATAAATACATGCGCTTCCAAAAACTAGCTTGTATGCGAGTATTAAACGCTAGTCATCTGAAACTGTTCTTTATGTTCACGCCAAGAAACTCTTGAACAGTAATGAGTCTAGCTAGACTGGCAAAGATTTAAAAACGTCTGTGCCAAAGACAATTACATCGTCCACATAAACAAAAATTTTCATATAATTTTTTTTATAGGACCAAATGGCAACTATTCCGCATCAAACTAAAGAAGAATCCCGTAAATCGGATCAAACATCTCCGAGTAATCGGTGTACATACATAAAAAAATACCAGTGAGCTTGAGAACCTCCTCCTTTTGAAATCGGTTAAAAATCGTTACTCTTTTCAAGTGTACGCAACGGCGCGTGCGAGACGCGTCACTCTGAAGCGCTAGCTGCCAGTAGAGGAGCTCGGGCCGCGCGCACTTCGCCAGCGCTGGCTGACGGCGCGCGTGTCACCGGCGGCGCGTTTGAACTGCGTGACTGTGAAACGCAACTACTATCTAGTGTAAATCAGCCTTAGCGGGAGTCAAGGTCATGAGCGAGCGAAAAACTAAAACCAATAAAAAATAACAATTTTCGTCCTTATTGTGCATCTACAACTATTATCTTACAACTATTTGTTCGGTTCGGGGGGACTCGGCCGCTGTCGGTCGGCTCTGCGATCGGTTTGGATATAATTATGATGTTGATTAATTAAGGCTTCAATGCAGTCCAACACAAACCAGTTAATGCCAATACAGTGCAATAAAGTAATCCAATACAGTTTATCATTAGTTATTTCTCATTTATTCATTTAGTTTAGATTCGTTTTTGATACCTAATATTATTTATTGGATTAGGTATTTTAGGTTAAACATTATTTTATTAAATAGGAAGGTTGGTTACAAGGTGGACTCGCGCTGTACGAAGATAAGGTCACTCTTGTGCTGAGGGATGGATTCCCCGAATGAGCAGCGACTATAGCCGCATCGTCTCCTGCCGTGGTTCACCACCGCCATCTCGCGTAGAGTTGGCGGTGGTGAGCTTCGAGAGTGCTACTTTCTTGCCACCGCCGAAGCCAGAACCTTACAGTTTTTTCTGGAACGGAAAAAATAGCTATAGTTTATTTGCGCATTATTACTCAATTACCTAATATAAATATGTGTTAATTAATACTTTTATAAACCCCTACAATAATTGACAGGTAACCAAATAATTGATAATTATTAAATCGGTTCAAAGAATATTTATTTCTCATAAAAACATACAAGTTCATTTATAATGAGATACAGAGTAAGATAGAACATTTAAGTGTAAAGTCTATTTTTCCTTACTTGTCTTATTTGGTAAACAAATATGGCGTACTGGTAACCTGAATTGAACGAATTCATACAGCTGTAACCGAATGATTTTCGTAATGTAGGATTTCCTGACAAATAAATTTTAGTTATGGCCCTGGGAATAAATTAGCGTTGGTAATTTTGTAGTAAGCCACCAGAATATCACACATTATCTTAATCAAAGAAATAATTCCTGAAATATATCGCTGGCCTATATAAAATATAAACAAAAAGCTATTTTTAATTAATTTATTAATTTGATTCACTACATGTATCTTCACTTCTGGAGTCTTCCGATTCTGACACGTGTATAATGAAACCCTGGGTAGGTGCATCTGTTGCAGCATCTAAAAGTCCGTCAAGCTGAATCATTTTATTCTCTTCTTTTTTTATATGGTTTATTCAATTATTCCAAGACATCGTACCAATTTGGCTTAAGCCTTCTTTTAGTAACTCCTTGACATTAGCCATTTTAAAAGTTTTATTATTTTTGCCAACATAAGATTTTAACTGTGCCCATATCAGTTCAGTTGGGTTTAATTCGCAATGATTATTTGAATGGAAGACGTAAAACAATAACATTTTTGCGGACTGCCATTTCATCCACAACTTTTGTATTATATAGATTTTTGTTAAATTTAGATAAAAGTTGCGCTTTTATCTCATTTTCTTCAAAATTGATATGTTTCTCTTGTAGCCACGCTTGTATATCTGCCTTCCGCCAACTCATGATTGGCACTCGTTCTGCAAGTCTGGAGTGGTGCGGTGCATTGTCTAGTACTATAACCGACCCAGGCACCACTTTACTCAAATTTTTTTCAAACCTGTAATGCAGATAATTCCATTATTTTATTTTCATCTTGAGCTAATGAATATTCGATAACACGATTTTCTTTAATTATTCACGACTTTTCAAAATTGTGAGCATCCATTTCCCCACGGCAATCACCATCACTTTTCTTGGTCCCAAAAATCCACTTACCGCCTTCCAGAAATCCATCTGTGCTGTCAATGTGAGTAATTATTAGTCTTTTTCCTTTTTGTGGATTTTTGAGACCAGTTGACAAGCCATTTAAAAATGCTTGCCGGTTGCTTAATATGTCTTGGTCAATCCACACATAATTTGATGTATGTTCTGAAAAATAAAAATATTAGCTAAATACACATGAATGATTAAATTGAGAATGTTTCTGACATGAAAACCAATCAAACGTCCTAGGAAACCTTAAAAATGAAATTTCTAAATAGTTTACCTTCATTAAGCCATGTCTCGTCTGTATAATATATCTTTCTATTTTCTCTCCTGTAATCTTTAATGTATATCTGTAATTTTCATGAGATAATTTCGTCTCCACACCATCAAGTCCGGTCTATCCAATAAAATACTTCTCCTGGAGCACTTCATGCGTGGAGCGTGAAAATGATGGCAGATCCTCGTCATCATTAATGGATCTCAAAACTTTATCAGTAGTCGGCAATTCCTTATCAAAATAAAATTTGTGGACTTGCCTCTTTATGGCCGATAGTGTGAAGTCATCCAAGTCAATTGTATATTTAGGTGTCGATCGATTTGGCGTGGACACTTCCCCTTTAGCTTTATATTCATTCAATATTCTTGAGATGGTTTTTTCAGAGAGCCCCATAATTTCCGACGTCATTTTTATAATTTGGCCTTTATATGGATATGTAGCGGTAGACCTTTCAAAATGTTTAAATAAGTTTATGGCAATAGTTTTCTCATTAGCAGTGCGGTCAGTACGATTTGTACTCTTTTTCATAGGTGACATCAGAAACGATCCAGGATCTGGGATTCTATTCCGTTTTTTGGAATTGGAAGGTCCAGGAATTGGTTCAGGTGCACTCATTTTTGATACCTGTCAAAAAAGAAATAATGGCATGGCTATGGTATTCTGAGGTGTAAGCCAATATAACACTTTCAGTGCCACGCAAAATTTGCATAATAACTGCCATGTCGAACTCGCAATATCTAATTAAAGTTACACAGCGGTTCTGTACTTGCTTTGCCTAGCTGGCTAACAAATTGATTTCGTACCCCTTTTCTTTGAACGAGAATAAAATCATCGTCCTGCTTTTCTTTAGTGAATTCCCCGCTTTTCTGCAATACTTCTGTGAAAGATGGAGGTTTTCTGCTACCAGAATCGGGCTAAGTATATCTTGTTTATTTGTTCGATTGGCTTGACACATTGTGGAACATTACATTTTATTCATCGGTATTACGCTCAGCTTTTGCGGTCTCCTTACCTGAGTTATCACATTATCGCTTCTTGCTGTCTTTGTGCGCGCTTTTACTCGTTCTATCACAGGAGAAATACCTACAGGCCCGCTATCCATACTAAATGCACCGCGTCGTATCTTATTTACGTCATTATCTTCTACTCCAACAATTGAGCCATGTTTGCACTTGTGTGTAATGTTCTTAGCCACAAGTGCGAGAAATAAAACAACGACACGTCCGTTCACTAGCTTTGTATTGCCATACTGCCATGTACAATATAAGCGCCTCCCTCCATACATCACACTCCTCCACAACAAGCTTTTACAATAATAATGATAGCTTAAAAATACCCAACACCTCTTACAACTATTAGTAACTAGACCTTATAATTATGTTTAGCTTTAATTCGACATTGCCTAACAAGGCGCTCTCGAGGCTGGGGCGGTACTACATTCGGCAAGGCATCTTGAAATTCCGGGGAGGGTGGCGCTGCCGGGGACACAGCCTCGGCGACCTCACCCTGTTCCGGTGCTGGAGGCGAAGACCTCAACCCTGACTCATCTGTGGACTGCGCAGACTGACCCCCCTCACGCAACACAGACGGCTCATTACCACTGTCCAAACCCAGATTAGCGACCACTTGCTGATCAATATCTGGAACGGATATTAACGATTGTCTGACTGATCTTCTTTTTATTTGATCGATGTGCCTGTGAACTATCTCTCCCCCGCTACCCCTCACTTTGTAGTTACTAGGCCCGACACACTGTACTACCCGCCCCGGTACCCATTTCTCCCCCTTCAGAAATTGTCTGTACCATACTTCCTCATCCGGGCCTACTTCCCTATGTCCCCCTTTTGCTGCCTCTTTTTGTCGTTTCTGTGATTTTGCGACTGTAGTTTCCCTATCCGGTTTTAATACATCTAACTTACGAGTAGTTCGTAGCCGCCTGCCTAACAATAACATAGCTGGGCTTTCCCCTGTTGTTGAATGTGCAGTGTTCCTATAATGTAACAAGTAAGTCCATAATGCCCTATCTATGTTTTGTTTACCCAGTGCGGCTTTCTTTATGACCCGTTTCAAAGTTTTCACTGCGTTTTCCGCTAGGCCATTTGACGCCGGGTGATATGGGGCTGTAAAGATATGTTCTATTCCATGATTGCTTGCGAAGTTATGGAATTCAGTGCTGGTAAAAGGTGGTCCATTGTCTGACACAATTTGTTTGGGAAGCCCGAATTTACTGAAGAGTTCGCACAGTTTGTCTATGACCGCCCCGGCCGTGGTACTTGTCATGTTAAAAACTTCTACCCATTTAGACGTGGCATCAACTGTAACTAAGTAAGCTTTTCCAAATATGGGTCCCATGAAGTCTAAATGTAACCTAGACCACGCACGATTCGGCCAAGGCCACATGCACGGCGCCTGCCACGGCGCACAGTATCCGGCGTAGGACAAGCCAGGTGGACAAAAGTCATTATCAAATTCCCAGAAATTTGTACTTTCTACCTGTAAACAACACCCCTAAACCTCTGATTCCAAGAATTGTTTACGTCTAACATTCCATATGGGTGAGTCATCGTTTATCAAAGTAAGGCAATTAGGTAAGTGCAATTAAATAAATAGGTCAGTTGCATTTTAGCGACACTTACACTAACATCTCATGGTGGTAGTTCTAATTTTGTGAAAAGTTTTAGTGATGGATTTTACTTCTGAAGGTATGTTTAATATTATTTTCTTATTAGAATCTTTTAATGCGTTATAAACATTCTTAAAGTAGACTATCTCTGAATACTTAAAAAATTACCATGTTTTTCTTTGTTTTCGAAATTATCAGGCTTAGAAAAGCCATGTATCCTCTTGTATCCACTCTGAATTTTTGATATGTTTTAACTACATGCCTATAGACTATTATGTGACCTATTTTATGTAGCACACTTGAGTACAACATTTTTTTTTCTTTTTTTGTAGAAATGACTTACTCTATTAGTAAAATAGAGTTTTTCGAAGAGTGGCTTAAGCACGAAAAAGACGAAAGAAATGATCGTCTATTTCAATTTATTTTGTCTAAGTGTGATTTCTCCGATATCACTGAAGAATGTCAAAGGGAAATTAAGATGAAATTAGCCAGCATTTCTTCGAAAATTGCAACCAAGTGGGTGTCTTCAGCAAAATCAAAAGAGCGTTTCCTGAATAAGAATAAGTTGTGGCTGAAAGGCGAAAATATAGAATTCTGCTTACGATCGACTCAACCACAACTTTCTACTTCATCTGCTGATTTTTTTCGACCCGGAAGACCTAAAAAAGTTTTCGAAGATTCGTCTTTTAAAACTAAGAAACGTAAAGTTGCTGATCTAGTTGAATCGCGGAGTGTTGGAGAATTAATGACTGCTGCAGAGGTAGCTGCACGGTCCACTGGATATAAAAACGTTGCCAGAGTAATAAAGGACATTGGCGAAAATCCATCTTCTGCCAGTACATGCCTTCAACAACCAAGTGCTGTGCAAACTGATAGACCGCTAAGTAGTGACGAGGCATTAGCGTATTATATTGATTCAAAATCAACAACCCACTCATATAATCAAACTAGGAAGTGGACTATGAAAGTTGGGCATCACGTATTTCCATCATATGATTGCATTGTAAAATCAAAAAAACTGTGTTATCCTTTAGAGGAGCACATTGATGTTACACAATCTCGAGCAGATATTGAGCTACAAGCCATTTTGAATAAAACAGCAGAGCGTTTGGTCGAAGCTCAGTGTTTACGACCAATACTGCCATTGATACAAAAATACTTAAATAAGTTTCA
This sequence comes from Pseudoips prasinana, assembly GCA_951640165.1. Classification (NCBI taxonomy): domain Eukaryota; kingdom Metazoa; phylum Arthropoda; class Insecta; order Lepidoptera; family Nolidae; genus Pseudoips; species Pseudoips prasinana. The sequence goes on from OX621254.1 coordinate 18,831,136, forward strand.
CACTCTGTATCACTAGGTGGCATTAGTGCTGAAATAGATGGCGGTATGGTTTCGTTCACACCGCACACCTAGGTCATGACAATTTTGTTGCAATTTGAGAACTGTCAAAGAGCTATCAAAGAACAATCAGTGAAATATACCAACAGTTCAAGTACTAGATGTGGTTTTATTATATATTCAACCCTTCAAGTATTCCTGAGATCAGCAGAGATCACTTTACTAGCTTCGTGCTATTCATTGGTCCAATCGACCGGATTTTTGGGATTCTACACGTACTCGCAGTGGATTGCTGTGGCAAAGGTACGTGACGTTTGCAACAGTGTCACCAGCAGAGACGGAGGTAGAGGAGTTCAACGTGACGTCACAGAAGGCGCCATCTATCACCCGAGAAGTGAATCAGTTCATCAAGTGCAGCTGTAATAGTGCGTGAAGTGCAACAGTGAGTACTGTATATATAATTATATCGGACATTTTCTATGATTATTGGAACTTAGAAAATTCGCCGAGTTTTATCTAAGAAGATAGAACAGTGTAAATTAGTAGTTTAGTAAGTAGTATAAGTTTTAGACTTAGAATAATTTTATAAAAAACGAAGGAACGGGGAACCTATGCCAGATTTCCAAAACAGTAGATTTAGTTCAAAACACTTGTAAATTTTTGATATTCTTGAAACTTGTCTTTAATTTGTAAATTATTCAAAGTTGTACATATTCTTAAGTGTTTAATTTTAACTTCTATTAATGTCTTATTTGAAGCCATATTTTATTTTATAATAAGATGGAAGGCTTACTTGGTGTTTTAAATGAGCATCATAAGGTCATACAAAGGGGCTTAACGCACTTTAAAAAAAGTCCTAAGGAAAGGTTAACGTTTGAATATATTGAAACGAGGCAAGAGTTGTTAGAGACAGAATGGAGGCATTTTAAGGAGAAATACAGTAAACTGCACGAGTTACATTCAGCACAAATAGATAGTTTATTCGTGTCAGAGTTATATGATAATACGGAGGACATATACATTACGTATAAATGTTTGATTAAAACCATGCTTAACAAACAATGTGTAGGAAAAGGTGCCGCCCAATCCGGAGCTTCATATAATGAAGCCAATTCAAGCACTTTGGTTAGGTTGCCTAAGATTGTCATTCCATCTTTTAGTGGCAAATACTCTGAATGGACGACATTTCGAAATTTATTTGTATCTCTTGTTCATAACAACGACAGATTAGATAATGTCCAAAAAATGCATTATTTAAAAAGCCATCTTAGCGGTGAAGCTGAACAATTAGTTAGACAAACGCCAGTAACCGAATCAAATTACAACCAGTGCTGGGCTAAGCTCGAAGCAAGGTACAATAATAAAAAATACCTTGTCAATTGTATTTTAAACAGACTTTTTGGCCAAAAACGAATGTCAGTAGAGTCAGCAATCTCTTTGAAGGAATTGCTCGACACTACTAACGATTGTATAAATGGGTTAACAAATTTAGAGGTAAATGTTAGTTCATGGGGTGTAATTATAATCCACATAGTAAGTTTTAAGCTTGACTCTGAGACGCGCAAACATTGGGAGTTAAGTGTCAGTAGTCTTGAGTGCAACGTATTGCCTACTTTTGCACAGTTTGCCACGTTCATAGAGAACCGTTTCCGTGCTCTAGAGTGTATTGAGCCAAAAAAACCATACATCAAAAGTACACATTCTCATTCATCACCTCCAAACACACATCCAAAAGCTATGGTAGTGAGTTCAAGTAACATCCTTTGTGAATATTGTAGGGAAGGTCACAAGCTCTGTTTTTGCAAAGGGTTTGCAAAACAGTCACTCGAAGACCGGCGTGATTTTGTAGCAAAAAACAGGATTTGTTTTAACTGCTTGGGAGGCAACCATACAGTAATGAATTGCATGAAACAAACTGTTTGCAAAATGTGCCGCAAACGTCATCATTCATTGCTGCATCCGAGTAGAGACACGCTGAATAACAGTGCAAGTTCAGGAAAGTCAGCTCTCGGTGAGACTAGTTCTTCAAATAATGGCACACCGTTTGTCTCATGCTTATCCACACATAAAATTCCCATTCCTGGGAAGGTTTTATTACCTACTGCAGTAGTAAAGGCGGAGTCTCAGATGGGTAAATATCAGTACGTAAGAGCATTGCTTGACCAAGGCTCTCAAGCCTCCTTCATTACGGAGTCAACAGTCCAATTGCTTGGACTTAAGAAAATTCCTATTTGCCGAATAGTAAAAGGTTTAGGTCATAAGTCAACCATGGCCAAGCACATGGTCATCTTAAAAATTCAATCGCGCGTACTTCCAAATTTTAAGATAGAGATAAGAGCTTACGTTTTAAATAATATAACGAGTTATTTACCGGATCAATCCTTTAATAAAAATGATTTTAATTGGTTTGACATGATCAGTTCAGATTTAGCAGATCCTCAGTTCAATACACCCAGTAACATTGATATTTTGTTGGGTGCAGACGTCTATAGCTGTATTTTGAAAGGGGGTATGGTGAAAGGTCCATCTAGATCACTAATCGCGCAGGAAACCACGGTGGATATTTTCTGGTGTAGTAAATAGGCCAGGGAGGATCGGTAGTTCTAATGATACACGACGCAGCATAAACGTAATGATCGTAATGATGAAGGATCGAGAATAACCTAATTTTGGGAAATTGAAGATTAAATCAGTTCTTAAAAATCCCAGTACACTTAATAATTAGATATAAGATGCACTTTTTATGCCATGTTAATTTTAAGTTTATACTTTTCGTTTAGTTCACTACATTTATTGTATATTTTAATTTTTTGTTAACTTGCCAAAGTTTGGCTAACATGTATTTACCTATGTTGTCATTAGTTCATATATGTTGCTATCGAAGACTGTATTTAATTAAGTATTAAGAAATTTATACGACTGTAAAAATTGTTGTAAATCATAGTTTTAAGTATTTTCAAATTGTTATCTAGTTCAAAGAAGGACATTCTACACTAAATGTCCTTGGTGGGCGGTATGTTTACGACCAATACTGCCATTGATACAAAAATACTTAAATAAGTTTCACACTCTGTATCACTAGGTGGCATTAGTGCTGAAATAGATGGCGGTATGGTTTCGTTCACACCGCACACCTAGGTCATGACAATTTTGTTGCAATTTGAGAACTGTCAAAGAGCTATCAAAGAACAATCAGTGAAATATACCAACAGTTCAAGTACTAGATGTGGTTTTATTATATATTCAACCCTTCAAGTATTCCTGAGATCAGTAGAGATCACTTTACTAGCTTCGTGCTATTCAGATCAGTATACAGATTGTGTTTTATTATTATTACCGTCTAGTATATACACCCCCGGCGAAGCTCGGTCGTTAACATTGGTCCATCTCACCGGATAAGACCTTATTTTTGAGTTCAACCTGTGCCTGTGTGGCACACGAGCGTTACTCGCAGTGGATCGCTGCATTAGAGAACGCTACGCCCGCTGCAACGGATGACTTCATCGGACGAGCGAGTGCAGCTGCAGGAGTTCATCGAGTCGCCACGAGTAGCATCAATATCATCACATCAGTTTCATCGTGCAACTGTTCCAGTACAAGGTGGGCTTCACCAGCAAAGTGCAGTGTTAGTCTCAGGTGTGAGTGAAGTGCAACTGTGAGTACATTTAATATAGTAGTAAAAAAAAAAAAAAGTTAACAGCAATAATTATTCATTATTTTTGAATAATTGTTAAACGTTATCTCTGATAACAATTATTTTTCGAACTTTCGATAAGTTTGAATCGTGGAAGGAAGAACAATTTTGAACGTTATTAACAAGGACATTTAAACTTAGATAATTTCATAATTTTAGAACTTAGTTTATAAGGTGTGCATGTTAGTTAGGACTTAGTATTTTATAAAAAACGGGGGAACGGGGAATCCATGCCCAATTTCCACCGATAATAAGTGTAATTCAAACACTTGTAATTTTTTTGCTAAAAGCAAAAGGACTTGTAAAATTCGTAGAGTTTGAGAACATTGTAGTTTTGTCTACGAATATTAAGTTTATTTTTAAATTTTCATAGATAGTAGATATATTGTGTAATTCAGTTTTATTGTTGGTTTATTATTAAGTTTAAATATGAAGGGCTCAGTCAATCTCTTACATAATTTACAAAAAGTTATAAATAAAGGTTTAATTAATTTTAAAAAAAGTCCAAAGGAAAGAATATCTATAGAATACCTTGAAAGTAGATTAGAATTATTAGAGAATGATTGGTGTTCATTTAAGGAATGTAACACTAAAATTTATGCGAACTATGAACTAGATGCTATTGAAAGGGAAGTAGGAGATAGTTATGAGATTACCGAAGATGCTTATATTAGTCCGGTCTATTTACACATTCAAGTTTACATAAATTCCCATAAAGCTGAATATTGGCATAGTTGTTCAAAACATCATTATAAAGAAAATCTCAAAAGTCCTCATCGTTCCGAGGTGTGCTAAAAATTTGGCACGGGGTCAAAGGTCAAAAAAATGAGTTTTTTGCGATTTTTAGCGAAACGGTGAGTTTTTTCGCAAAATTACCCCAGTACAAAATTGTAGATCACAAAATTCTCTACAAAAAATATATCAATAATTTTTTTCCTAAAAGCCACCATTTTGGAGATATAACGTTCCGAAAAGTTGGATCAGTCGTAATCCCTCTATTTTGCACACGTTTCCACGCCACCTATGAGGTAGTGTACAAAGCGCGTTTTTTTTAACGTGGTTTCCCCAGTAGGCCTATTCCACGGGTCTGCTGAGATTTTATATGTTTTAAAACTATTGCAAAATAATATTATATATTATAGTGGGCAAAAACAACGGCGGTGTAATTAAATAAAATACTTAAAATAAAAAGTTAGTCGTCTGATTCATAACTGTCCAAGATTTCTGTTTCTTCTTCTTCTTGATCTTCTTCTCCTTCTTCTTCCTGTTCATCCTCTTGTTCTTCTTCTTCTTCTTGTTCTATTTCACACGTAAACTGCCCCAATAGCGATTCCTGATCGGTATCAAACGAATCTTCAAGAGTTGGTGACTCAACATTCGAGCATGATCGGCCTTGACAGTGTGTGCATGCCAGGGAACAAAACAGTCCAACTTTTCTGCAACCACATTTTGCACTACACCCTTTCTTGCAGTTGCAAAATATTGTGTTGAGAAGTTTCTCAGGTGCTGGTGGAAGTAAAGTTTGAACTGGCTCTAGTGTATTGTCGATCAACTTCCAACCCCAGTCTTTAGGGTCCAGCTGATTACCAAGCCACACTTGAACTTGGTAATATACCCGAAACAGATGTTGATGAGCAGCTACTGAGGTTGGAGGAAGAGAAGCTAAGTTGACTTGTTTTTTATTACGCGTATTTTTATGCCAACATAAAGCAGGTATACGACCCTAGCCACGCGGACAATAGAATAAAAGACAGATGTTATCCCAAGGTTATACTGACGTACAAATTTAGGAACGGGGTTTCATTATACCTGAGATTCTCGTAGTTTAACTTATATTTTACATAAGCAAGTTACAATAAATAATAGCGAACTTATTTTAGTTCTATTACACCTTTAGTGACTTTCATATGTGGCGTACGTGTGCAAAATAGAGGGATTACGACTGATCCAACTTTTCGGAACGTTATATCTCCAAAATGGTGGCTTTTAGGAAAAAAATTATTAATATATTTTTTGTAGAGAATTTCGTGATCTACAATTTTGTACGGGGGTAATTTTGCGAAAAAACTCACCGTTTCGCTAAAAATCGCAAAAAACTCATTTTTTTGACCTTTGACCCCGTGCCAAATTTTTAGCACACCTCGGAACGATGAGGACTTTTGAGATTTTCTTTATAATGATGTTTTGAACAACTATGCCAATATTCAGCTTTATGGGAATTTATGTAACCTTCCTCCTGATTTTAGGCTTAAATAGACCGGACTATATTACATATAAATGTTTATTAAAAACTAAACTGAATGAATTAAGAGTATCAGAAAAACCGAAACTTACTGGTGAACCATCCAGTAGCCGGTCTTCTGATCTTATTAAGCTACCTAGGATTTCTATCCCTACATTCTCGGGAAATTACGCAGAGTGGACGACATTCTATGATTTGTTCGTCTCAATGGTTCACAATAATGATACACTTGACGATGTCCAAAAGTTACATTACTTAAAAACGCATCTTTCAGGTGAAGCCGAACAACTAATACGGCATACGCCTATAACTGCAGCTAGTTATAAAGAATGTTGGGCTCAGTTATCAAAAAGGTACAATAATAAAAAATATTTAACTAATTGTATTTTACAAAGATTGTTTGGCCAAAAGCGATTACATATAGAATCAGCTGTAGGTTTAAAATATCTCATTGATACCACTAGCGACTGTCTAAACGCATTAAAAAATTTATCGATCGATGTGAGTACATGGGATGTCATCATCATACATATTGTGACATTAAAATTGGATTGCGAAACACGTAAGCAATGGGAGTTAAGTCACAATAATAGTAATGAGTTAGGAAAAGAGTTGCCATCCTTTGAAGAGTTCAAAACGTTTATTGAAAATCGTTTCCGAGCTTTGGAGAACCCAAAAGAGTAACTTCAGGTCACCATCTCAGTAGTAGTTCACAAATTCACAAGCCTAGAGCAATGTTAGCTACAAACACACCCAGTATGCAATGTGAGTACTGTTCAGAGACTCATAAGCTTTGTTTTTGTAAGCAATTTTCTAAGCAACCTATAGAAGTGAGACGTGAATTTGTTGCAAAAAACAAAAGTTGCTTTAATTGTTTAGGGAGTAATCATGGTGTGTATAACTGCAAGAAACCAACTGCCTGCAGAGTTTGCCACAAAAGACACCATTCTCTATTACATCCCAATGGAGAGCCTGAGTTACAAAAAAAAGAAGGTATAGCAAATCGCTCTGCTGATAGCACTAGTTATGTAACCAGTGCTAATCACGCTACATCTTCGTTGACCACAGGTAAAATTCCTAAGCCAAAACAGGTTTTATTAGCAACAGCTTTAATAAAAGCCAAGTCAAGATCGGGAAACTATCAAACGATCAGAGCCTCATAGCTCAACAGTAGCAAAGCACATGGTGCATTTAAGTATTCAATCTCGGGTAGACCCGGATTTCATTCTCGATATAAATGCATATGTTTTAAAAAAAATCACCTCGTACTTACCTGATCATAAAAGTAGCGCTGGTAGCGTGGATTGGTTAAGTGTAAATGTTCTGCATTTAGCGGATCCAGAATTCCACACGCCCAATAAGATAGATATTCTATTGGGCGCGGATGCTTACAGCCGCATTATCAAAGAGGGTATATTGAAAAGTCCTTCTGGAACGCTAATAGCGCAAAACACTACCATGGGGTGGGTTTTATCAGGAGTAATAAGTACAGAAACTAAGGACAAATCAAACACTATTAACGCAATGCATGCACACATAAATGAAGACGATATACTTCGAAAATTTTGGGAAATAGAAGAACAGAGTAGTTCAAAGAAAATACTTACACCAGAAGAAAAGATGTGTGAAAAAGTATATATTGAAACCACTAAAAGAGACAGTAGTGGTAGGTATATAGTCAGCTTACCTTTTCGAGATGTTTATCTGGAAACTCGCGTGCTATAGCTGCAAATAGATTTAAGGCATTAGAAAGAAAATTAGAATACAACACAAATCTAAAAAATGAGAACAAAAAGGTCATAGATGAATATTTACAATTAGGACATATGCGATTGATAAGTAAATATGATACAAACAAAGACAAAGCCGTTTACTTACCTCATCATGCTGTAGTGCGGAATGACAAAACCACAACAAAGGTTCGTATAGTGTTTAACGCGTCCGAGAAAAACAGCAACGGTGTCTCTTTAAATGACACGTTAATGGTTGGACCTACATTACAAGCTGACTTAAGGCATACAGGTTCAAGATGGAGAGTTCATCCCATAGCCATGGTTGCCGATATAATTAAAATGTATCGTCAGATTAGGATTGCTGAAAAGGATACAATGTTTCAGCGCATACTGTGGCGAGATAGTCCTGAAAAGGAAATAAGAGATTACGAGCTACTAACAGTCACATTTGGCACAGCTTCAGCACCTTATCAAGCCGTTAGAACACTTCATCAGCTCACCTATGATGAAGGTAAGAATTATCCATTAGTGGCTGATAAAGTACTTAATAACTTTTACATGGATGATTTTCTGACCTCATGTGACAGCGTAGAAGAAGGTTTAGAGATCTATAAGCAAATAACAGAACTTATGAGTAAAGGTGGTTTCTCGTTACAAAAATGGGATTGTAATAATAAGGAAATCTTGGATAGAATAAGTACAATAGAACAAAATATAAAGGTACAAGAAGAAAATAGAACACTTAAAAACGAAAAGAAAGTAGAAATTAAACTAGATAGTACTATGAAGATTCTTGGACTTACCTGGGATCGCGAAGTTGACGCCTTCCAGTACACGGTGAAGCTCCCGTCGTTGAAGATCGAAGCTATAACAAAAATAATGGTAATTTCGCATATAGCTCAACTGTTTGATCCGCATGGATGGTTGGCTCCTACAGTAGTGCTAGCCAAAATATTTATTCAAAAATTATGGCTAGCAGGTCTTGGTTGGGACGAAGTTCTGACAAGCGAATTAATAAAGGAATGGAGTACTTTTCTGCTCACAAAAGTTCGTATCCCTCGTTGGCTTGGCACGAAGAATGATGATGACCGGGAACTTCACGGCTTCTGTGATGCGTCGCAGGCAGCCTACGCCGCCGCAGTTTATTTAAGGTCAACAGATGCTGCAGGTAAGGTCATGGTGTCACTCTTAGTTGCTAAGACCAGAGTAGCACCTATCAAACAAGTAACTATACCACCAAGTCGTTGGTTAATGGGTCGTGTTTTAGATAAACATCCCGGAAATGATAATGTCACCCGCTTAGGCACACTTCGTACCAAAACGTCAACTATCAAAAGGCCAATGTCTAAATTATGCATGTTACCTGTTGCTGAATAGTTGTAAACGTTGTTTTTAGGTTTGATTTTTGTTAAAATTTAGTTGTAATAGATTCTATTATTTGCTGTTTTATTTCGTGTTTAACCAAAAGTTATGTTAATTAAAGTTGTTTTAATTTAAACTGTTATATTTAGATCAATTTATACTTAAGCTATCTTTTGTAAGTACACACGGCTACACCTCAACCTAGACTGATTGGACTTTGAACTATTAGAAGTTGAACGCTGCAAATAGTGCGAGAGGGTACGATATGTTTTTGTTACTTCGTCTCACTCCCTCACGTCGCCTGCGGGAGCGCGGTGCCGCTGCCACCATCTAACGGTATATTCTTCTATACCATAACTATAGATATCTAAAATGAGTATTATTTTGTAAACAAACGGAGCTCGTTACGCGTTAACATAATAATATAGGTTGTTAATTTTTCGATTAGAGCTGCGGCTGTCAGTGTGCACCAATACAACCATTAGTTAAATATTTATTATTACTCCTCCGTTTCCGTGGGTCATAGCGTGATGTTATGTAGCCTATGTTACTCATTAATAATGTAGCTTTCTTATTGTGAAAGAATTTTTAAAATCGGCCCAGTAATTTTTCAGCCTATTCGTTACAAACTTAAAACATTTAAATCTTTCCTCTTTATAATTATAATAGGTAATCAGTATAGATTATTATAATTCGGCAATCCAGATTCACATACAAAATCTCAATCCTGTTTTTACAACCATTGATTTTAGAAAATGACAGACACACGTATTTCTTAATTTGTAACCAAAATAATTATCAAACATTTAAACTGTGCTTCCCTTTTTATGACTCTGCCAAGCAATGAAGTCACCGATGTGATTTTGCACAGACGATTTTGGAAGCCCTGAAAATATCTTATTACTTACGTAGAGAAAATCTTTACTGATATTAAAATGTATGTTTGTTAGTTTGTAATTAGGTATCTCTATATGCACTTTAACTGTAAAACGACTGAATCAATTTGGGGGAGCTTGGACTGGAGAAACCATAGGGTTGTTTTCAAATGGGGCAACATGCATAACAGACTTGTTTTATTTTTCATAGTTAGGTTAAATATTAAAACAACGGTTTAAAAATCAACTTTTATTTATTTCAATAAAATCACAATATAGGCACATTTAACTTAATACGTTTATACATAACTAGAAACATTATCCCTATACTATTCCGATACCTTAAAGCGATATTCAATAGATACCTTTGTATGTAACGAAATACGAGTGGTATTCCGCCGGATGAGTAGGTATTCGTAATCTGGTTTCATGCTAGCAGTGGGTGTTCATCAATGTATCGCCGAAATTACCCAATAGGGAACGAAATCAGTTGAGAAAAGCCTATAAATATATAACAATTTTTAAAAGGAATATATTAATTCACAGGTATGTGCTTTAGTCCGCGTCGACCGCATAACAATAAATAACGATTAATGACTGCACGTGTGGCACAGCGGCTAAGACAGTCGCCTCGCCGCTTCGTTTCGCGGGTTCGAGACCCGCGCCGGACAACTTTTTATGTGACCCATGTATGGTTATTCTGAGTCTGGATGTAATTTGTGTCCGTCTATTATATGTTTGTAAAGTACAACACAGGGATTAAATTTCCTAGTGCGGGCGTTGTCTTTATTAATAATAAGAAAGAAATTTGAAGACTATTTAAAAAAAATGTCCAATTATTTAACGCTTGTTAGGTTAATATCAATCCGAAAATACTATACTTATTAAAATATACAAGCATCCTAGAAGGATGAAGGAAGAGCCAACGATAATCAAAAATTTAAATTGACAATGGACAAACATATAAAACAATAGGTATATAAGAGATATTCATCCAGTGACAACCCTCTCTAATCAACTATTGCCAAATAAAAACTGACCTTAGTATGTGCTACTAACAGGTAAACATGAGGATTATCCTCGCGCTAGAGTAACTTTAAGTAAATACATACATATTAAGTAGTTATAATAGTTATTTGTTCGGAATCTAAGTTTTTAACAAATTAAAAAAAGTTGTTTGATAACGATGTTTTGAATTCACAAAATTAGTGCACACGATATTCTAAATTCAAATTAACTTTATCCTCTAGCAGATAAAAATGACTTTTGCACTCAGATGTCAAAGAGTAAAAATGCTCTTTCCAAGATGGGGGGATAAAATAGTTATTTGTTATACAAGAGTGCAAAGTTACTTTTTAACCGCATGCTCAATTTTGATTACCAAGCAAGTGAAGGATTCTAAAATTAATACATAATATTAGAATCCCGTGCGTGCACTCGAGTGCAACTCTTAACTTATCCCACCTCAGCGAGGAAATGACTAAATGAAAAAAAAAATACAATCACAAGATACTTTTATTTCAGTTCACTTATTACTATTATAGATAACTACTACATTATGATACTGTATGTAATAATATGTAAATTATAACAAAACAAATAATTTTTTGTTAGGTAATGCAATCTGTTAGCAAATTAAAAAAAGTACACCAAGGAGATAGCGAGTCTTGAGGTTTTAACTGATTAAAAAAAACGTATGATAAATTTGAAGGAAGAAGCCCCATGGTGCCGAATTTATCATACAATTTTAATGATTAAATAGGTATAATGATGTTTTTCACTAACTTAATGCACACGATGTTCTAAATTCTAGTCCTCTAGCGGATAAAAACTACTTTTTCAATCAGATATCGAAGAGTAAAATACTCTTTCCGAGATGGGGGATGAAAATCATATTTATTACTTGAAAAAGAACCAACTTAAAATAATATAAAGTATTTACTATATAACATTAAACAATCAAATATTGGAATAAAATATATATAAAAAGTAGTTTAAAAAAATAGCCAACAGTATAATAGTAACAAATATAAAAGTTTAATAATAATTAACAAGAATAAAAAAATAAACTCCTAAATAAGTGGTAATACAAATCAAAGAATAAAAAAATAAACTCCTAAATAAGTGGTAATTCAAATCAACATTTAGTAATTATGTGCCTACGAAAGAACCTTAACCAATATCAGAAGTGTGCAAGATGGTAAATTGCATTGGTGTTATCGAACAAAATCATACGTGTAGGTGAAAATAGGTTAAAGGAATGAAAGCCATAAGTATGACAACGCTAGATCGTTAATATCTGGTAGGTCCACCATTAGCGTCTAACACTGCATCCAACCTGGCTTTCATTCCAGTAACCATATTCCAACACATGTCACGAGGATCCCCCCTCATCATTTCCCACGTTTGAATTGCCGCTTGCCGTAAGTTTTCCACGTTGCGCACTTCTGATACATCCTAATTGAGAACCATCTGACCCCAGAGGTTCTCAATTGGGTTGAGGTCGGGGCTCTTCGCAGGCCACGGTATAACTTCAATATCTGGCTGAGATTGAAGCCAAGCCTGAACTACTCTGGCACTATGAATGGAACTATTGTCCTGGCAAAGATAAATAGTTCCTGTCGGATGGTGCAATCGCACAGTCGGCACCATGATATCTCTTAAAATATCTATATATTGTTCGGACGTCATGCGGCCAGATATCTCGACAAGTTCGCCAGGACCAACGGAACTCATCCATCCCCAGAATCCCAAGCTTAGCCGACCACTGGACCTGTTTGGAATCACGTTTTGAACGTCGTATCGTTTGTTGTCTTGCCGTTTTAAGATTTTCCTGCCGTCTTTGTCAGATTTAAAAGTTTTCTCATCGACGAAAATCACGACATTGTTCTCCCAGTCAAAGTTATAATATTCCAAGCAGAAACTAATTCTAGCCTCTGCATGGGCCGGAGAAAATACAATTTTTTGGCCGGGATCCTCGTTTTTAAGCCAACGGCCTGTAATCTGCGTCTTATCGTTTGTGTTGATACCTGAAACAATAGTTAAATAAAAATTTTAAAACAATCAAAATAATTTTAGCGTTATTAATGTATTTACATTCCATAATAAAATATTAATAAATATTTTTTATCTAATAGGATAGTGATTTAGTTTGTAAATTTTGTATATGATAACATAGAAAAATTTAATAACTAAGTCACTATCCTATAACTTTAGATTTCGCAAAAGATTTATTTGATTTAATAAAGACTTAGTTATTCTAAGGCTGAGATCTGTAGAGCGTACTTAGGCTGAGATCTGTAGAGCGTACTTAGACTTTGCTCAGACTTTACTTAGACAGAAGTTAATGCATGTAACGAAATTACAATTGGTGTTTTGACTTTGTCTGTCTTAGCTTATGCTAAGCATAATCTTAACTTCAAAAAGTCTATAAATACCAAATCAAAGTATAAGCTTAGCATACATTTAGCAAAGTTTTACGTAAGTAAAGTTTGAGCAAAGTCTAAGTACGCTCTATAGGTCTCAGCCTAAGTCAAAAAAGAAAACAGCATTGATACATAAGCAAATTAATTATCATTGACGATCATATTCTCATCTCTTGCTCTCGCATTATAGGTATAAATACGCTCCTAATAACTTTAAAAATAGGATAGGTATATGTTACTAAATAAAAATATAGATTAATATTTCTGTGTCGGTTCTTTTATCTAAGTTTACTTTAGAGCTGTCCCCCGCCGTTCCATCTGTGTCAAGCTAGGCCTTTGGTTACTGCTCCGCTCCCTTGGCTCATAGCATGATGTTATGTAGCCTATGTCTTTTCTCGAGCTCTAGACTCCGTAACGTATACAGTTCAGTACGTAACACACAGACAGAGTTATTTTCGCAATAAATAATATTAGTATCTAAGTATTGATTTATAAATAGAAATATCTATAATTTAACACATGTCAAGATTATTTACAATTAGTTAAATACCTAACCAAATAGAGTATAGATGTGTCGAGTATGCCATTAGCCAACTAGCCGATTAGGCTAACTTTAACAGGCCGATTAATCGGCCGACTAGTCAGGCCAAGGCCAAGCCGATCACAATGTAGGGAGTATTCGGTAATATCCGTGACGCTTCGTTTACGCGCGGGCTAGTCGCCGGAGCCGCAGCAGTCGGAACTTGCGTTGTTGACTTCACAATGTTTCTAGATTGTTACTTTTAGACTAGACCGTTGTCTTTGTGTAAAAATGTAAAAATAAAATTCATGTTCTTTTGACTGCACATGTGGCGCAGCGGCTAAGACAGTCGCCTCGCCGCTTCCTGTCGCGGGTTCGAGTCCCGCGCCCGATAACTATTTGTGTGACCCATAAGTAGTTGTTCTGAGTCTGGATGTCATTTGTGTCCGTCTATTATATGTTTGTAAAGTACCCCGCGACACAGGGACTAGATTCCCTAGTGCGGGCGTTGTCTATATTAATAAAAAAAAATTGGAGACTATTTTTAACATTTTCATCCCACCATTTTAAGTTCAATATATCCTAACACCCGGTACTTTTACACGCTTTTTATTAATTACCCGGTGAAACTTTCACCCGTATGGTTGTATGTAACCGACTTCTTTGGACTTGATTTTATCCTACTTTGAACGATCACCTTGAATTCAATCTTTGCACACCTGTCAAAGACAGATTACAGTGCTATAAAAATATAGTTTAAAAAACTAAAAATCACGCTTTTTACAATAATAATACATTGTTTTCTTGTTCACAATATTCTTAATCCAAATTTATTACATTTTATTAACTACGTTTTAGTTGCATTTTCAATAAAAGCGTGTATTTTAAACTATTGTTTTTAAGAACTAACGTTTTATTATTTTTAGAAGAAAAATATTCTGTAATTCTACGAATAATACTTTTAACTATCTACCTAAAATAATAAACATACCTTATTTCGCATATAAAGACGCAGAAGTGATATATCTGCGTTAGCTGTTCGTTACATTTGATTTAGTTGCATTTTGTCACAAATTATACCCAAAAACAACTAAGGCTTCTGTCGGATTTGCAACCGCAGTCTAATAATACGGATTCTTAAGAAATTATTTAAACGAATTTTAACGTCTCTAAAGTAAACTTTACAAAATAACCGTCGCAGAGAAATAAATCTATATTTTTATTTAGTAACATATACCTATCCTATTTTTAAAGTTATTAGGAGCCACTATACCTATAATGCGAGAGCAAGAGATGAGAATATGATCGTCAAAGAAAATTAATTTGCTTATGTATCAATGCTGTTTTATTTTTTGACTTAGTATAACTAAGTCTTTATTAAATCAAATAAATCTTTTGTGAAATCTAAAGTTATAGGATAGTGATTTAGTTTGTAAATTTTGGCCAAGGGAGCGGAACAGTAACCAAAGGCCTAGCTTAACGCTGATGGAACCGCGGGGGCCAGCTGGTTATCTATAATTTTAGATAAT
This sequence comes from Pseudoips prasinana, assembly GCA_951640165.1. Lineage (NCBI taxonomy): Eukaryota > Metazoa > Arthropoda > Insecta > Lepidoptera > Nolidae > Pseudoips > Pseudoips prasinana. The sequence goes on from OX621254.1 coordinate 18,846,513, forward strand.
CGGAACGTATTATATGTTTTAAAAAGTATTGAACATTTTTTTAAAGTAATTTCTTATATAAGACATCAAGATTGTTTAGTTAACTACCTAACCAAATGGAGTATCGATAGTAATTATAAAAAAGTATTCAACTTACGCTATATTGTGTGGCAGTAACCTGCGTGTTTAAAAACGGCTCGTTAGTATGCACGGCAACAATTGCAGCATCTTGCTCGGCGGTGCGGTGGTAGCGCGCTGGTAGAGCTGCCGATGGTGAGACGATAGGTCCCCCCCGGTCTCTTCATTACGACGCAACCAAAAGTTTATTGTTGTCCTCTAAAACAATGATACTTTACTTAATTTTTTTACCAATAGATACCGAAGTATGGTTCCACGAAAACATAGGTAATACCTATTTGTTTGTATAAAAGGCGGCACTCTTCATATTTTTTCTCTCATTAATAATATATATATTTAATATAATAAATAAATAACTCATAGATACATATTATAACTTGCGTTTTTTTTAATGCAAGTGTATGTAAATAGGCTATCGCTGAACCAATGAACTACATCCTCAACCCCATAGTCACTTACTATCAGGTGAGTTATGGGTATATTTATTTTATTATTGGCAGCTTGTGCCGCCTTTGGTGCAAACCGGCTTGAACGGCGCGGTTTCAAGCTTTTACCAATTAATGGCAATTAACTAATTACCTCCCTATTGTTACGCGGCCGGCCGGCAGGCCCTTAAAGAAATTGTTTACAATGGTAGCCTTTGTCGTGCATGTAATCAGTGTCTTGGGTAATGTAAATATATGACTCAATATTATCTATCGCGATCAACACGTTGCCGCAAAAACATAATAATAAAGGTTACTCACCGTTATTCCCGTCCTCCTTTCAATTTCTTTGATGGTATAACCACCATCTCGCAACACCACTATCAGCTGCCGCTGTTGTGCAGTTAATTGTGGCGCCATTATTATTATGCACCATGGCGCGGCACAGTAAACACAAAAAAGAACTAAATTTTACCACGGATTAAAAAAAACACTGTTACGTGAATCCCGGACGATACTTGGGAACTGACTGAATAATAGAATAATAATTTGTAGCGAACATTTTTGACAAAATGTTATATTTTACGCAGCTACGCACACAGACGCACACGTCTGTGTGCGTAGCTGCGTAGGGGCAGCGCAGCAAATACTGTGATTGGCCGATGCCACGATAGACAGTCCCTTTCCAACAATTTTCTGTATTGCTGGTAGCGTAGTTATAGTTATATAGGGGGTCGAGCTTGATGTGTAGCCGTGTGTACATTCCGTCAGTAATGTCCTTGGTGGGCGGTATGTTCAATATGTGTAAATTTGTTTGCCAACAATTCCCTAGATGGCGTTACTGGCGAAATAGATCGCGGTATGGTTTCGTTCGCAATTTTAGGTGACCTACCGATGTATTAATTTTTGAAATATAGACCAGCTTCAGATCATTATACAGATTGTGTTTTATTATTATTACCGTCTTGTATATACACCCCCGGCGAAGCTCGGTCGTTAACATTGGTCCTTCGAGCCGGGAGAAGTTATCACAAGTGTGCTTCCCAATACATCGTTTACTCTTATAAGTAAATGGGGATGTGACGGAAGTTCGGGTCATAGTGCTTACAAACAGAGATTTGAGAACAGCGAAGACACTGATGAGTTCCTTTTTGTTTATTCGTTCGTTCCTTTAAGATTAATTGACGAGGGTAACAACATTATCTGGCATAAAAAAAACTTCGTTTAAAACTTCTTGTACAACATCTAGAAACTATGGTTTCTTTTATTATTATTTTGATGTTGATAATATTTCGCCATGGAGATGTTATACTGCCTTCACAATTAGAATTTGGCGCCGTTATCCGTAAATACCTTTGACAACACAGATCTCGAATTTCCATGTACATGTTGCTAGATTCGAAATACATTAGCGGAGTAGTAAGTTGATGTTGCGTATAATTCAATGGGTAAATACGTAAATCTAATCAAAGTGCAATTGTACAAAATTTGTTTATAAGAACATTTGTACTAGATAGAAATAAAGTATATCTTTGTAAGATCAAATATTACGATCGATTGTTTTGAGAAAAAAATAAGGTTATCGATTTTGACATGTCAGAATGTTGCCAGTTTTGGAACAAATATTCGGTATGTTTTTAGATGTTATTACGTAAGGTGACAAATTTTATGAAAAGATGAGATATTGACACACAGGAGATTTCTTATGGTTTTAAATAGAATTACTGACAGAAATTGGTAGTATTAAGGTGTCGATAAATTAATAGGTAGAATAATGTGGTAAATGAAACTTCTATAAATCTCTGTTGTGTGAAAGATTTAGTGTGGAAAAAAAAAGAAAAAAAAAACTCGTTGCAATTTAAACTCAATACGTAGATCCAATAATTATATTTGTGATAATATTATTAGCAAAGTAAGCAGTACCTATTGCGAGTTTAGGAACTAATTTTACAATTTTAATTACTAACAATTTCCGAAAATATGAATGAAGACGTTCTTCCGAATTAATTCTAGTTTATAATTTATGCGAACCTCATAACTGGTTATTATTTAGGATATTGCTTTACCTTTTCCTTTGATTTATATCGATTGGTAAAGCATGGCAGATGAATTGTTATGTATATGGACAGGGTCATTTATTGACAATCCATATATATTTATTATAATTACACATTTTTAATTCGGGATTGATATCAATATTAGAAAATCAAATCAGTATTTAGTTGATAATAAATTCTTTTTCAACCTGAGTAGGATAGTTTGAGTTTTTGGAATGGGTATTCTATCATGATTTGCATCTAGAATATGTATAGTTTTAAATTTGAAAACAGTGTGAGCCAAGTCTAAGGTTAGCATATTGCAAATCATTAAATAATATTAAGTATTAGGTAAGTAAATAACGTCGTCTTGCGGCTGATATGATGATGATGATGAAGCAAACAACCATTATACGGGTTGATTATTTTATTTAGGTAAATACAGATCGAAAAGTCTAGCGGGGGAAGAGAATAATTTCTCATTAGTGTAGTCTGGGTTCACACAATTTTATTACAATGTATATTGGCAATGCATACGATAGTATTTTATCAGCTACTTTATAATAACTAACACAAATAGCTGGAGTACTGTATATACAATATAACATATTATATATAGTTTATGGGATGACAGTTTATGGGATTGTTATTTATGAGAAATAGGAACAGGCGAGCATGAAATAAATAAATAAATTAAAGATACATATTTAAATATATGTTTGAAATTATAACATACACATGGAAAAATGGTTGACCCCAAAATTAGAGTGGTTTTGAAAATATATTAGTCAAGTGTAATACGAAAAATTCTTTGAGATATATACATATGTATATACATATAGCAAAGAAAATAAAGGTTACATATATATTTAGAAATTATATTCAGATGAGGAGGCAATACTATTGGAAATTATTCGTTACCTCTGGCTCATACGGGTTTGGTTATATTTAAAGTTGAGTGCAAAGACATGAAAGTTAAGTCTGTGAATGTTGAGGAAACAAATATTAGGTACTTTGACATTGACTTTGAACCACAAAATGACTGACAAAGAAACTTAGTGAGGATATGTAAGGGCTTTAAATTGAGGCAAATTCCAGAGCTAGAGGTTGGTTAATTTGAGTTGAGATTTGGAAACGATATACAATATACAAACGACCTTTTATGATGTATTTTGGTGTTAGGATAGTATACAATTATTACCAAGTTGTATTTTGGTCTCATGAAAGGTCCATACTCCACAAGAAGCTAAGTGCTATCAAATCGACTTTACACTGCACATCTAGTTTTATTTGTGGGTTTGTCTTCGTGAATTAGGTGTTGAGGGTTTACATTGTAAGTTTGTGTATCTATTGGATTATGCTCACGACAATTTTGGGTCCTCCGAGGAAAAGTGCATGCGGAGTGGTATTAAATGACTCTTAACGGAGAACTGATGTATTTTGAACGGCTAGCGTTTGCTTGAGTCACAACCAAGTACTTCTTGAGGATTTAAATGGCTTGTGTGTTTAATTCATGGGTATGCAAGACAGTGTATATAAATCAACATTTCTTATTTGCGGGGATTGTCTACAAGTGGACTCATTTTACTCACACATCAAAGCTGCACTTCCAGTTTCAACTCTAATAAACTAGAATATTTAAATTTATTTTGTTCAAATTACTTTATCAAGTTATAGGGACCAATTTTCCTCATGTTAGACTGGGTTTAAGTTAAACATTTGAAAAATTGAGCGGGGGAGCTGTAACTAACCATACTGGCTCGTCACGTTGAGATTATTCACATATCCTTCGTCCAGCTAATCGTACTATAATTTAGCTGGCGTGTTGCAAAATATCTTTTAAATGAAACAAAATATAACAACTGATTTATAGTATTTTAATTCGTATTATGCCTGATTATCAAATTTAGACTAATCGATGCAAATATGTGTGGAACAAGCTTAACATTAGTTCAATTATCGTAATAATTTACATATAGGGACATCACTAGTTACTATAAAGATTAGTCCCTTCTCTAATCTTGAAATCGACCAATGGGAACAGTTATAGGATTACCGGGAAAAATGATGGTTTCACAAAACAGCTACTTATTATTCATATACAATAATGGATAATGTATTAATAAATTTATATGTGTAATATAATACTAACTGTCGTTTTGATAGTAGATTAACTATTTATTTTTATGTGATTATGCAGATTACATTTATTTAATTAATAAGACTGACCGGATGTGGCATGATTGACGACGCATTTTGGGAAGATGGAGAACTGTCAAGAGAATGGCGGCGCTTCGCGCCAGACGCTAACGAAAGAAAAAAGTTGTTTCAGAAGTTTTAAGTGTGGTTTCAGGAGTCCTATAGAAGATTGAGAAGTGAGCGTCGTTTCTGGAGTAATCAGAGTGGAAGATCGGCTGAATATTGGTTGTATCATTTGTTTTAAAGGAGAGATAATGAAGGAAGCGTCATCTCGTGTTGGTAGGTTTTCAAGTTTCAACACAGGTGAGGCTTTTTACTTTTATTTACAATGTTACATTATTACGTATGCTCGATAACTTTAGTTGAGTCTAGATGGTAAAACAATTCTATTCTCATTCACGGATATGTTGGGATGAATGGGAATGATGTCCCTAAGTTGTATTATTTATGTATTTATAAGACAAATACTTTAAAAACTAATTCTATGTTTAAACTAACTAGACAATAGAACCAGAAATATATCTATTATTGAATGAAAGCTATCAATGTTAGATAGTAATTAATATAATAACTTTAATTAAAAGTTCCTGAATTATTAACTGGGTTAATAGCAGTTAACTATTTACCTGATGTTAAATCCCTTATAGGGCTAGTTTTGAATACATGTACTATCAGTGGAAGAGAAAACTGATGTCTTGTTTGTTTAAGACCGGTCACTGACAGTCTTATTTAGTTCTCTATGGAAGATAGTAGAGGCTATTCTACAACAGCAAACATGACGTGCTGTGTTTAGGATTAACCTAAAATATATTAAGTTTCATAATGATGTCTTGGTACTTAAGGCTGGCCGGCAAAGCAGTCTTCAAAGGGTCTATGGAAGATTAGTAGAACCTTTACAAAAGTTCCAATGATGTTATTATGCAACATCTATACCTACCATGTTGAAGATCAAGAGATCATTGATTTTTGACATTAATCACAAATGTTTAATAACACACCTTCAAAGTATTGATTATACTAATATTGACTCAGTTAATAGTCATATAAGTGGTTCCAATTAGAACCATATTCAGATTTTCTTACTGATATTGAATGCTTTCATATCAAGCAGTCATTACTTGGGTAATGAATACAAAGAACTAAATCTTCACAAGTGATACAAGATACTATTACTTATACAATTGATGTTGAAGTTCAAGAATTGTTGAACCTTGACAGGAATGCGAAGTTCCTTGAGCAGATGACTCAAATAATAATAATACAATGATGAAGTATTATTATGGGTTGACTTTGTTAACAGTCAAACCAGTGGTTGCGATTAGAACCATTCTGAAATTAACTTGCTTAAATTGAATAAGCTTTCTGAAGATATTACAACACTGGTGAATCCAAGAAGTACTTATGAAAAATTAAGGCTTCTGTGTTATTACATAAGGTTAATTATAAATATTATCCATATATAAATGTTTTCCTTGATATAATATATATATATTATGAACTAGAGTCATATATATTTTTGTAATAAATAAGTAAAGGTTAGAGTAGTCAAAAGATTAAGCCCTCTCATGTCTCTTGTTTTCGAAGGACATTGACTATGACTAACAACCTACACAGACCTTTCTGTAATTGGAATAAAAGAGTATCCCTGTTAAGGACAATTGCAGTCCGGAGTGCGGAAGAAGTCTTGACCCTATGGAGACGAAGACTATTGTATCTCGCGGGGATGCTTTGGGCGAGTACCATAGCCGCAAATAAAATAATATTGAATATTATGATATTCTAGTATAATCTACAAACAAGCTAGAATAATCTAGAAAAGATATAAAGTCAATCTCAACAATATTTTAAGGAAAACATATATACTATGGCTGAATTAAACTATTATATTTCAAGATGTGTGAATTAAAACAAACAATTCATTTAGGAAACATACATATAATCTAATTAGACAATATCAACAAGACATTCATTCAATAGGACTTATCAAATAACCTAATATCCTGTATGAAAATAAGTTATACTCCAATAAGAAGTAGTATGGAACCTTTTATGTTTATCAGAGAAATTATAGAATTAAAACTACATATTTATGGTCTTCTATATTGAAATAAAGTTCTAATAAGATTTTAGATAACATTATGGTAATTAATTTAGGGTAAACTAGGCTTCATTAGTTCTGTCACTCTTGTACAATTACATAAGTTTAGAAAGTTTATTTATGATTAGGATAAAGTTAATTTAGGATTGATTGGTTTGTTCTCCTTTTCAAAAAGTTCTTGGATTACTATGTGCAACATAGGTTCCTACCATACTAGACGAATCACTGGCCAATTTAAATCAACTTGTTTCAATCAAATCCAGCAAGAATATAAATTCATGATTTAAGTTTAGGAAATTTAGGATCATATTAGTATCAAGGAGTATTCCTTATTAGACACATAAGAGTTAGGTTCAGTTAGATACTAAATTGTATGCCGTTAGTTAGGGTGATCAGGTACAGTGTTAGGGAACACATCAAATAAAAAGAATTTAGATTATGGGGGTAGGGTGGGTAGGTACAAGGGTTAGATCTTCCCATCTTCCAACAGCCAGGGTTTGTCCGTGCGGGCCATCTGCCGGCTTTTGAAGGTCCCCATATCTAAAATGAATATCATTATAGACATTTAACATTGCCGTACATAATAATAATTATGTTAGTTATAATTAAAGCATGTACTCTCTAAGTAGGTACTAACCTACTTAGAGAGTTTACCGTAGAGAGTTAGTATTACCTTTCCATAAACTCCACCATTAACTGGAATTGAGCCTCACTCGTCTTCATATTCAATAATAAACACGTAGACTATTTTAACAGATATCCTCGAAAATAACTAAAGTTAATTCGATCTTTGTTGAGCTTGATATTTCGCCTAGATCTAAAACCCATGAAATTTACCTTAATAGGGCTAAGTAAAAGACCAAATTTTTCAGTCTTTGAGCTTACCCAAAAATACAGCAAAACTCCCGAGAATAAATGTTATATCTGAGAAAGCGTGCACTTTTCGTAACATAAAAGTAAGCGCGGTATCATTATAACTTAAGTTGTAAACTTTTCTGTTTTTATTTATAAAAAGAAATATATATATTCTTTATTTAAAATTTATATATTATTTATAAAAAAACCCAGGCCCAATGCTTTAATTCCCCATTTCCAAACTCCATCGTAAAAAGCTGGCAGCCCCGTTAAAAACGTACGGTGAAATGCTAAAGTTTCTGTCTCTCTCTATGATAATTAGTTTGAAAGAGAAAGGAAAACATTTCGTTGAAATAAAGTTCATCCAAACTTGATGATCTACTGTCTGGACTATATAGAGTAATACCTATCATCTTGTGGTACCGGTTACTCGGTAAACGTCCAGTTTGGAAGTGCGTACTATATCGATTTTGGTGAGCTCGAAATCAAGTTTCCGGTATCTTGTGGTAGTGGTACAGATCACGTAGACCGTCTATTTCTAGCGCTAATAGATACTGTGATATGTATGTTGGGACTTCTTACCCTCCGGACTTTTAAATTTATATACCAGTAATGTGCTTTAACATGATAAAAGGAAGTTTTTTTTATAAGAATACAGGATATAACAGTTAACAGTTTCATCCCTTAAGCTTCTCATTATTGCCAACAAAATTTGCTCGAGTACTTTTAAAATAAAAAAAAATCCGAGTATATGTCTGACGATACAAAAATTAAAGTATGTAACCGTGTATATAAATACCTACTTTTATACAATTTTAGTGTTTTAAGACACGAACGGTATTAATTTGTAAAACCGTCGCCATTAAAGTTTTCTGGAATCCGCTTAAGATGTTACTTTGTGTGAATGCTTGAGACATAATCGTCTTAATAAATCGTGGAATATTGTAAATTGTGATGGTTTTATTGCCTGGATGGGATAACATCCAATTGTTCATAGCTGTATTGTATCGAGATTTCAATGAGGAATATACGGAAACATCAAGGGGCTGTAATTTATTGCTACAGTGTGTAGCAAGTGTTAACAGGGTAATTCCATTATCCCTGGCAAAATTAATTGACTCCACACTTAAATGACATTCATGGTTATCTAGTATTAAGAGCACACGATTGGTCTTGGAGGCACGAGAATAATATTTTACGGAAGGTCGTAAGGAATTTCATGAAATTCTTAGTAGTCATCCAACCGCTTGAATGAGCATCTCCATCTGACCCTTCTGGTCCTTCAGACACAAAATCTTAACCATTAGAACAATTAAGAAGGGGGTATCACGTTTCCAATCGCATTAACAGCAAAACAAAGGGTTACAGCAGTTCCTCTTTCCGCAGATGTAACTTGTCCGACTTCTTTAGACTTTTTATTGGCTATCACTTTTGGACCGTTTTGTAGACTGAGAGTGAGAGACTAGAGAGTGGATGCACAACATCCAGTCTCGTCACAATTAGAAATATTGTGAGCCTCAAACTTATAGACAAGAACTGTCCTACAATTTGTGAAAAAATATTCCACATTTTTTTTAGTAAAGCTGGTGAACCGAGACAAGCTGGTGCCTTTGGGGGTTCTTAAACTTATTTCTCGATTTCGGGAAAGGAAACCTTGAAACCAATCTTTCCCAGCGGAGTTATTATTCCTCGTCTAGCTATCAGAAAATATCTTTGAATTTACTGTCGCATATTCAAATGCTAACTTTATTTCTTGTTTTCTTGTCAAACCATAATGCGTTGTACTACATGCCCCAATAATTAACAAGAAACTTTTCCTCGGCTGTTGTAAATACCTGTGATGCTAATATAATTTATGAATTCTATCTTCATTTAATTTATACAGTCGCAAAGTACCGTTTTAAAATGTTGCTCAACTTTCCCACCTGGGCAAGTCTCCCGGTTTTCACTGGCCGACACTGGACGAGGACATTGAGAGTACGTGTAACACTCGTGAGGCTTGTTGAGCGATTCGTGATTCCCCACCACACTGTTTTGCATTCTTGGGAATTTCCTATTCAGCCTTGGTATTGGCATTTTCCTGGTATAGATATTTCTCAAGCCAACTATATCAGTCAGCATTTCTTCACTCACAAAGAGGAGAAAACATTCCATTATGTTAATATTTTTAGCCACCGGTTTTACCCCAAGGAGACGGATTATAGTTCCACTTTCTACTCCAATCTTTGCCTACATAACACAGCTGATTTCCCAATGAAATTGAAGAAACCTCACCTTCTCCTTCCGAAGACGATTATTCGGTGTCAGTGGCATGACGACTGTGTTCATTGTCCCGATCGCTTTCAATATCATCGACCCTAAAAGACGGGTCCTCAATGTCTTCCGTATCTCCCTCCATCAACCATGCCAAAATATGTTCACCTCTTCGATCCCAATCCATCTATAATAAATATATAATAGTTTCCTAGGTCAGTAATTGTAAAGTAGCAGTATAACTGGCGATAAGTTGAAAAAAAATTAAGCCATGATGAAGAAACTACTTACGTCGATACCCGCGCGATGACCTAAACTCCACTCGATGGTACACGGCGCAACAAACCTCCTCGTACGAGCGACTGGCGCACACTTGCGAGAAGTAAACTGTATACAGGGGTGGGGGACGGAACAAAACTCAGCTACTGAATGAATAATGTCCGTCCGTACGCATCATTTTGACAAAATGGCGCGTTTTAATTTGATTGTGAACAAAATGCTCATAGCGCGTGTGTTAACAGACTGGCAACATTTTGGTTACTTTGTATGACTCGTGTGTGTAGCTTAATCCAGATAAATAATATATTTTTGGAGGTCTTCGGCCAATCTTTTGTTTTCAAGGATTACCTTTAAAGAATACTCGCGTTTTGAAGCAATTGCTGGTTTTTCAATGAGGGCCGTTCTGATTGCTAAGCATTTCTTAAATTTAAAGCCGATTGAAATTAAAATTTGTCTTAAAAGTTCATGGCTGCCAACAAAACCTAAATCTTCCTTCACCACTGCCAATAGTTATCGTAGTATAGGAACTTCTTTCTGTACTGTGTAGAAAAACTGAGCTTTTTGCCGTATGGCACATAAATCAAAACCGATCTGTTTCTTAGGTCGCCTTTTCCTATGTTATCCAGGAGTTACAAATTTACCTCCATTCTTCATATCTTCGTTTACTATGCGCCTTATATCACCATCTTTTAACTGAGCATAATGGACATAATTTGGTTTTATCTGCGTCGATTTATTTGAAGTAGTAAAACGTTGCCATCCATTTTACGTGGACACAAAATTGAAGGCAACGTAGTCCGCGATTCTTCATTATTCTACATGAGGCACGTCCTCTCCTTCAGCACCTAGAACAACAACTGGATGTGGACACTGAAGTTCAGTTGGACGTCCAGTTGTTGTTTTGCGTTAGTTTCTCCTCCAAATTAGAATAGTTCAGTGACTGAACTATTCAAATTTGGAGGCGCACAATATTAAAATAACACAAACACAATTTCTTGTCAATTTATCGAATTAAATCGAATATCGACTTAAAATAAAAACAAATCGTCGCTTGGCAATTCATGATTCGATTGCTAAATATTTAATAATTTACAGCATTTCTTTTGCAATTAGAGTTCTACACAATAAAAAAAGGACTACTACACTAGTTGCTCTGAGCGATTAAGCTTTCCCGTGATTTCACGGTGACGGCGCTGAGTCAACTGACAATACAGCGCGATTTAACCTTGAATCTCCTTGGCCGCACGTAATATCACGGTAATGGCGACCGGCGACTGTCTGCACTAGTGAGATTCCGCGTTATGAGATTTCTATATTATTGTCGTAAAACTTAAATAATTTAAACTTAAATACATAATATTGTGTACAGATACTTGTATCAGAGTAACACTATGGTTATTTTGTAATGAAAGTACCCACTTTAATTGCAAATAGTGACACTAATTTCTATAAAGCCTTGTTTATTCTTGCCTTGTTATTAAGTATTTTCCAAATTCGCCCCATCCCTAGTACTCGTAAAATTACGTGATTGACGATACGGGTAAGGAGACAGTGATCACAATGTATTATTAACGGTATCGTCTGTTTACTGCTATTTTGAAGTTTTTTCTTTTCTTATGACTGTAATTTTTTGTTATATGTTTTCTCTCTTTTTAATATTTTTGTAATTTCTGTCATTTAGTGTGTAGTAAGTTTTACCTATTTTAGTACGTTAAGGAGAGTGCCCTGATTCCCAAGTTACAAGTTTACTTAGTTTGGGATAAAATGATGATTATTATAATATTATTTTATTTTTTAATTTAAGTGAAATAGAGATCACTGTAATTACCTATTTACACTTACAAAATAGGAGGAAAATTATATGAGTATAATTTTAATATTACTCCATAGAATTAACATTAAATGTCTGTAAAAATTAAATATAAAATGTATTTTAATGCTTTACAATTAAAACTTATCTTATAACTTATGTGCTAACATAATACGCGGAACTGTACCACCCGCGATGCCACTCGGCTTGCGCAACTTTTTGGCAGGCACAGTGACCATCATGTGTGGTACAGGGTACACAACTCTTTAATTAAGGTTTACCAACAGTTGTTACAGATTTATATATAGATAAGAATTTACATGTATTGGGTCTTAAATCTAACTGCACAACCAATTATAAACAAACACTACATGCAAAGTTTTTTTTGTATCACAATTAGTTTAATTTTAAAAATAAATACATATTACTTACTTTTATTCTAAATAATATTTTTAATACTAAAAACTAATCACTACTTCTCTCTTGTAATTGTCTTGAATTGAAAACGTTACTTTGCGATCTATAATTGGATGGGAGTGCGCTAAACATCTGTTGCGTTCGCGTGGGGCCACGATTAAAAGGCATTTGGGGTCTCCAAACTTGCGTTGGACTTGGTTGTTGAAAACCTGTGGGTTTCGTAGGGCCTGGTAAATTATTATTAGGGGGTAACATATCAAATGGTCAATGGATGGTAAATTGCAGGTCTTATTTGCATTACTATTAGGGTCAAATGAAAACGAGGACTGCATTCTCCGCACCGGTAACTGGTTGTTATATTGCTGTAAATCCAGGGTATTAACTTCCTCATGGACAAACTCTAGAGCTTTTACTATATGTCGCAGATTCAGATGGATTAGAATCAACGTCCACGAGGTCCGTGTCCGGCATGTTGTATTTTTAAAATCGATCAGTGCGCACACCCGGCGCAGGCGACGGTACTAGAACAAGTGTCAAGTCCAATCGCACTACTGACAGATATTAGTGCATTGACAACGTCAAATGTCAACCCTTCAAATCACGATGACACGTACAACAGTGTTGCCACTCCATTATTATGATATCCATGATTTACTAGTGTTGCCACTTCATTCTTATAGAATCGTACATAGATTATTTATTATTCTCCGACACGGCCATTCTGATAATCAACACGCATTTGCGTTGTCACTTACTAAGCACACGGTACTTAGGTTTCTTAACTTTAACCCAAGCGACAATTAACTCATCGTCTATACAGTTCCAACAAGGCACCACCACTTCCAACATGAACTCAAACTTTCAGCAAAGCATTGAAGCTTTCAGCATAAAATGCAACACATAGCAAAGCGTTGAAGCTTTCAGCATAAACTGCAACACACAGCAAAGCGTTACAGCTTTCAGCAATAGTTCAATTACTCGGTAAAGCGTTACAGCTTTCAGCATTAATTTAGGCACACAGTGAAGAGTTATAGCTTACAGAATTTATTTAAACACACAGCAAAGCATTATAGTTTTCAGTATTTATTTAGGGACACAGCAAAGCGTTATAGCTTTCAGCATTTATTTAGCCACACAGCAAAGCGTTATAGCTTTCAGCATTTATTTAGAGACACAGCAAAGCGTTATAGCTTTCAGCATTTATTTAGACATACAGCAAAGCGTTATAGCTTCCAGCATTTAGACACACAGCAAAGCGTTATAGCTTTCAGCATTTAGACTCATAGCAAAGCGTTGAAGCTTTCAACATAAACGGCAACACACAGAAAAGCGTTGAAGCTTTCAGCATAAACTGCAAAACGCAGCAAAGCGTAATAGCTTTCAACATAAACTGTAACACACAGCAAAGCGTTGAAGCTTTCAGCAAAAGTTCAATTGCTCGGCAAAGCGTTACAGCTTTCAGCATTGCTCAGAGGCAGCACTTAAAACACGCTGCAAAACGTTGCAGCTTTCAGCATCAACCTTGGGTCACGACAGATCAGCCCAACCTTACTGCAAAGCGTGATGGCTTTCAGCGGGACATCAGGACAAAGCAATAAGGCTTTCAATCCACCCTTCAATAAGCGTAGTAGCTTTCAGTTTAAATAAAATATTTTATCAAACAGCAATGAACATAAGTCTTTTATCAACACGGGTTTACGTTCAACAAAACAATTTAATTATCGTTTCAACTCAAACAATGATCATGATTCCATACAGTAATTCAATTCAAATTACTAATTACACCAAATTAGAATACCAAATTAATCAATACAATTTGTTCCATAATTAAATAAAACTATTCAATTATGGGTTCTACAGGATCAAGACATTCTGACAATTCAGGTAAACTAGCTGGATATTTACGCAGTCGTTCATGGCACACATATTGGGCCCGTCCCCCAGATACTGGTTCCAACATATAACGCTCATTGGAACACACTTTAGCTACCCTGTAAGGGGCTTTTCTCTATACTCTTACTTACAGTACAATTCAAAACGAGTTTTACTTTGCCTAAGACAGACTTCCAGGATTCATTTTTATAATTTTTGGCCACTGTAAAACAATTTGTCAAGAAATTTGTGGAAATCATTCGCTCCACCCGACCATTAGCTCGGCTAACACCACTAGCAATCTCATGGAACTCAATGGCTCAACCTCGGCATAAATCCTGAAAGTCTTGACCAGTAAAAGATGTTACCTTGATCAGAGATAATTCGTTTCGGGGTTCTAAATATGTGAACAAAGCTACGTAGTGCCTCGCAAGCAGATCGTTATGTTAAATCTTTGACACACATTAATTGACAAAATTTCGTAAAAGCATCTACGATGGCTATCACATACTCCTTGGAGGTCTTGCTACAAGTTCGAAAATTATAGGTAAGTGCGCAATGCAGCGTCACGAACTCAAAGCACGAAGCTTGCGATAGTCAATTGTCACAAGCACGAAACGCGGAGCTTTCAATACTCAATCGTCACAAGCATAAAGCGCGGAGCTTTCAATGCTCAACCACCACAAGCACAAAGCGCGGAGCTGCTTTCAATGCTCAACTGCTACAAGCATAAAGCGCGGAGCTTGCAATGCTCAACTGCTACGAGCACAAAGCGCGGAGCTTTCAATGCTCAACCGTCTCAAGCACAAAGCGCGGAGCTTTCAATGCTCAACCGTTTCAAGCACAAAGCGCGGAGCTTTCAATGCTCAAGTTTCAGGAACTCGAAGTAGGGTACTTGTCACACAATTTATTTCAAATCAACCAGCTTTATTACTCATAATGTAACACATAAATGTGTCTTACAATGAACTCCAATAATCATTTTAAACTTAGAATTTAACTCAACCATCGGCATTAACTACACTGTTATTTCTGACTACAACTGTCAAATCCAAGTTTTTCGTAACATACGTAAGTACTTAACGCGTCCACCAGCTATTGGCTGTTCCTTGTATCTATCGTTGTCATAGACCTCTATTATCTTACAAGGATTTGAAAACTTTTCACTTCATTTGTTTATTATCAGAATAGAAAAGAATAGAATACTCCCCATTGTACACACTCAAACAGGACAATTACATAGAAGACAAAGTAAATAACACAATTCGTTAGGGTTCTTTCCGACAAAAACAACGTCTCCTATTTTAAATGGATTTTAACTTTGCTCTTGCCATAACGCACCTTATCAGCATGAGCTAACTCGTCCATCCTGCATTATGCCTCACATCTAAGTTCGTAGAGGTTAACCTAACCATATTATTGGACAAGGGCATTAATTTTGGATGGGAACTTTAATTACAACCCATCAACAATTGAAGCGGACTTCTCACTGTACTTCTAACCATGGTACAATTTAGCGAGATTTGGATTTCACCTGAAGCTGTCTTCCAGAACCTACGCTCGTGGTTCTCGGTTATAGTGAAGCAATTAATTAAAATAGTCCGGGAAGCTACGCAATATCCTCTCATCACAAATAACGCAGTGTTTCAACTCAGTCTTTCACGTGGTCGCTCACTATTGGTCTCACAAGAAGGCTCAAGGTCACCCAAAGAGCAACGGAGAGTGCCACGCTCGGAGTATCCCTGCGCGATCGAATAAAAACCTCGTAATCCGCAGGCGAAATAAAGTAGCCGGCATAAAAATTGTGTCACAAATCAGTAAGTTAGTATTTTAAGTTCAATATACCTAGTTTGTACCTAAGTACAACATTTGTATGCCATGTACAATATGGCAAATGTGTGAAACTTAAATGATGAAAACAATAACACCTGTATTCACCACATTTATACAATTAAAGATATTATGATTATGATTATAACCAAAGAATTGCCAAAACGAAACGGCAGTGGGTGGAGCACACAGCTCCCAACACCGACGGCCGCTAGATCAGACAGGCTCCCGACCGGGGACCATGCACCGGAAGACGCAGCGCGGGCAGGTCCCCCACAAGGAGGGCCGACCACTGCGGAGATTCCCGGGGGAGGCCTCCGCCCAGTGGACGTCCTTCGGCTAACATAATGATGATGAATTATTACTAGAACAGACAGGAATCTCTCCACTTGTCAGTAATTGAGAAACGTCTTTACAGTCGATCAAATCAGTATCGATAGCTTGTACAAATTCAAATTCAAATTCAAAATTCTTTTATTTTCTCTACACAAAGAAATACAGGCTCTAATGTACAAGTGTCAAGATTCTGTAATAAACAAACTTCAGCATGGACCTCGCGAGTGATGCGGGTGACTTTGTTACTAATAGTCAAGCTCAATCCCGGTTAGATAAAAACATCTCTAACTATCATAGCATCACGAGGCAAAATATGTGAAACTGTAACGCGTCGAACACAACAACGCGCCACCACTACTCCAGCGCAGACCGGCCCACTTACCGAGCCACCGCCACCTCGCCCCGCGACACGACCCCGGCGCCGTCCTGACCGCCTATAAAGCACCTCGCAGAGCAAAGCAGCGGCAGTTCGCGTTCGGCACGCTTCGAGTGTACTCCTCCGTATCGACTTAGGTCGGTCGTGGTTACCTCGCCCCTTGCTGAGCCCGAGCTAGCGGCGTGTATCGTACGTTTGGCTGTGTTGGCGACGTTAGCGTTCCGCACACCACTCAGACGGTACACAACGCGTGTAGGGATTCCTTAGTTCATTCTGTTAGTTTCATCTGTTATTAGATCCCAGCCTTGTTTAACGTAACGTTTCCACTATTGTTTTAATTGCGTTAGGCTATTTATTTAACGTCCGACCTAACTTTGTAAATTCTGCCACCGAAATGTAAATAAATAATTATTGTTAGCTGTCTTGTGAGTTTAAATTATCTCCTCACACATACCCCGCTTACAAAACTACAATTACAAAAGTCACTACTCACACACGAGCACTTCGTTGACCTTGACAGGCAGACTAATACGGGAACAAGAAAATGTAGTGTTCGACCCAATATCTGTCAGGCGCGTGGATATAAAATCTCGAGTACCTGTATGGTTATCAACAAATCATTTACGAATTAGGGCACAATCTGTACCGCCGTCCACAATAGCGTGTATGTGATCTAACTTGCCCCTACATCCATAGACTTCGAAATAAACCGTTCAAACTATTTAACCTTCAAAACGCGCATATTGTCACCATAAAAATTAAATATAACAGACGTTGGGCATATTTTCAACATCTAAAAAGTATAAACCACACAAAACAACACGTGTTATGAATTTCACAGATATTAAAAATACTTCAGTGCAGCATTAGGTCATCAAGTGCCTTTTAAACAATATAATAAAAGTACTTACAGGTTTCTTCTCATAAAAGAAAGATTCACCACTCGACACGAGGCTCTTTTACTTTAGAGGTTACTTTAAATTTACTCTAATACAATCTGGTGACTTCTCCCCAAAGCAGAATCGCCCATGCCGTCTCCTTATTTGCAAAGAGACAGCACGATCAACTTCGCCTCGAAAGGAACAAACTAATTATTTTAACTCAAAGATTCGACCGACAGAAAGGCAGCCCAACTATCAGAGCCCGTACTCTCTTCATTGTTAAATAAAAACTTCTTCCACGTTCACTGATGCACCAAAAACTATTCTTCAACGATAAACACGAACTGGCTGAGAGACTCCGCTCTTCGCAAGTAACCACATCGAAACACGAAATCAGTAGGCATGTTTTAAACAAGTCTTTACATACCTGAGCATCCGAGATACCTGCGATAACAACTTAAATCTGGTTACCTTCGCTCCAGGCAGACCCTAACCGGTCAATCAAGGCAAGCTTGTAAGTCGAGTACTCCACGTATGTAAGTTGTCGCACGGTCACTGCACCATACGGCACCATATCTTGAAAAAGGTCATCAATCTCTTGGTCGCCGCAAACTGTCTTGATAAACGCTCCTTTGCTTCGTCTAACGTTTTGCACAACGGGTACGACTTCGAAGTCCACTTGCGAGCTCGACATCGAAGATGTGTCAATGTAACGTTTCGCGTTTCGTAATCGGTCCACGAGTTTGCGATACAGCCGTAAATTCACAATCAGCGGGGTTGTATTTTCATCGGTATTTTTCAATTTTGTAACGACACTATTTTCGCTACGTGGTGGAACCGAATCACGAAAATATTCTTGATTTTGAGTAGCAGGCATTGCGGTAGACACGTGGGATGATTTTGGAATCGATCGCACCGCTGCTGTCGCAGATTCAGATGGATTAGAATCAACGTCCACGAGGTCCGTGTCCGCCATGTTGTATTTTTAAAATCGATCAGTGCGCACACCCGGCGCAGGCGACGGTACTAGAACAAGTGTCAAGTCCAATCGCACTACTGACAGATATTAGTGCATTGACAACGTCAAATGTCAACCCTTCAAATCACGATGACACGTACAACAGTGTTGCCACTCCATTATTATGATATCCATGATTTACTAGTGTTGCCACTTCATTCTTATAGAATCGTACATAGATTATTTATTATTCTCCGACATATAGTATCCGGTCGCATACACCAAATACGGGAACCTAGGGGCTCCGCGAACAAAACCTTGGAAGATTAATTTTTTATAGAGAGCACGTTTTGCCTCTACTGTGGTTGGTACGGTTTCGTGCAGCGTGACATAAGTCTAAAGAGACTTTGGCACTTTTCACAAAACTCTTGAGGGGAAAAATGTCTCTGGTTTAAGAGGGCGAGGTCGTTGTATAAAGCTGTATCATCTCGCTGAAGCCTGTAAGCATCATCATTGGAGGCGATGCCAATGCGAAGAGTGTCTGGTGGGGCAGCAAGAAGAACGATGGCAGAGGTGAGGAGTGGGCATGGGAACTAAATAGTCTGGGATTGCAGGTGCTGAACAAAGGAAACACCCCAACATTCGACACTGTACGAGGCGGCCAAACCTTCTACAGTATAGTAGACATCATGGTGTGCTCGGCGGTCCTTCTCGGCCTGGTGGAGAACTGGAAGGTCGACTACGACCGACGGGATATGACCACAACGGCATCGTTTTTCAAATCATAACAAAAATAGGAAATAGTAATAACATAAAAAGGACCACACGCAAATACAATACCAAAAAGGCTAATTGGAACCAATTTCATTAGAAACTGGACCAATTAGCTGCTGAACATAAAATTAAGAAACCGGAAATACCAGCACACACCAACTAGAAATAACAGCAAAAAGATATATCCATAACATAGAAGAAGCAAGCACACTTTACATACCACAAATAAATCCAAACATACCTGCCGTGCCGTGTTGGTCCGACGAACTCGCTGAGTTGAAGAGAGAGGTGAAGAATCCGCTGCGCAGCACCAACGAGAAGAACTGGGGTAGTTGAGCAGTATCTGCATACAAAAGAAGAATATGCGAGGAAGGCCAAGTACGCCCAAACATAAAGCTGGAAGGATTTCTGCGGCAAACAGAGCAAAGAAGGGATGTGGGAGGGAATATACAGGGTGATCGGTAGAACATCGAAGAAGAAGATGTCCCCTTAAATAATAACTGAAGGTTTCTGGACTTCTGGACGCCGCGAAGCTGCTTGCTGAGACTTTCTACCCCGAGGACTTAGTCTCTGAAGATAATTCCGAACATACAATACTCGCGCAATCTTGCGCGATCCAGAAGCCTTCCTAGCTCTGGCCAACAAATGCCTCCAACTAGGCCACTTCCCCACGCCCAGGAAGGAAGCCGCCGGAAGTTATCCTTCCAAAACAAAGTCAAACGAAATCATAGGGGCCTCTATGATTTTGTTTAACTGTCTCTGTCCTTGGCAAAATACTAAAAAAACTATCAAAAAGGTCATAGAGAGGCTAAAGTGGCACTCGCTGCCCCGTATAAGCGAAAAAGAGCACCGAGGACTCCCGCTATGATTTGGTGAAGCACATTAGGTTAAAACTAGTTCAGAAGAAAATAATCACTCTAGTGTCGCTAGACATAGAAGGAGACTTCGATAGCGCTTGGTGGCCAGCCATAAATGTCCGTATTGAAGAAGAAGGATGTGGAAGTGGTGTGTCCAAGGCTCCAGGAATAGGACCAATTCTGTGGAACCTCCTCATCGATCCTCTACTAAAGGGGCTAACCACAAGGAAAAACTACTGCCAGCCGTTCGACGTGATATTGGTGTTTGACGGGGGGACCGGGCTGGAGGTACAGCGGCAAAATGAAAAACGATGCGCCGTTCCTGAGCATGGATGGGATCTACATTGACATGTCCAACGAAATAAAAATACTGAGGCTGATCATCGATAGCTGCCTTACATTCAACAAACATATCCTGAGCATATGCCAAAAATCAGTGAATATATAGGGCAGCTACCGAGAGCAGCCCGGGTTAGTTGGGGCCTCCACCCGGAAGTTATACGTATAATATACACAGCCGTAATAGAACCAATCTTCATGTATGCGGCTATCCAGCGCGGCTTTGTACAAAAAAATACCAAGCCGTACCGCACGGTCTCCTTGAACTCGGCACTTGTTCTAACCGGGATACTTCCACTCGAATCCTATATTTTAGACCATATGACGTTTGTTGCAATATTAGAGGTTGAATAAAAAATTGTCAAGATTAATGTCCACAGTTTTATTCAGTAACAAGATTGACAATTAGTCAGGTTTGGTGATGCCGTACACTTTTGCAACTCAAACATCAACACTTTTTTTCGCCTGAACTTGCGACTGCTTCACTTTGGTCTTTTTTCTTTAATTTATTTCTCTCTTCAGAGGCCATGTCATGATTTTTCTTATCATTTTCTATTATATTTCTAGTTTCATTATCTTTGACATCTAATAACTTACTTTGATATGCATCACAGTCATCGCAATTATAGTAAAGTTTAATTTAAGCTTTAAACTGCCATCTGTAGGGCAGTTTAAAGCTTAAATTAAACTTTGTATTATATGTGTTGCGATATAACCACAATTTTACCACAACATTTTCAGGGATTTCTCTTTTTCTGCCATCCATTCTTTTTATTGTTTGTACTTGGTAGGAATGTTTAAGCCTGGGAAAAAAAACTTTCGTCTACTCTTTTTTCTTGAATAATAGGTTGCGTAACTGGGATACATATTGATGTGAGTGATCCATTACCGATTGGATTACTATCGGTGGTAATTTATTAGCGGGGGTATGTTTTCCTCTTTATTCAGGACCCTCTTTGGCCAGGGGTGACTAAACCCACCGTCAAGCTGTTATTCCAGACTTATCTTCAAAAATTTCTCTCCTAGACAAAGTGTGGTAAGAAAGTTCACCCTGCAAGCTATGCATTCTGAATTGACGATTAGGTTGTACTTATAATTAAATTCAATTAAATCTTACAATTAAATCTGTCAGTATCTAAATTTCCACAGGTCTTCATCAAACGTTTTTGTTCTTTTGTGACATTATTGGCTATAAACTGCCGACGCTGATACTTACTTACGCATTATTAAATATCGGAAGGGGATTAAACATATTACAATAAAGCGCTGATAAACGGAGAAACGATTGTTTATTATATCATTTTGTAATAGGTAAAATAGTGAAACTGACATTGACGTATCAAATTTTACAATAGCACTTTGAAAAGCATTTTGAATATAAAGTGGTCCAGTTGACCAACAAATTTGGTAATAATTGAGATATTGCAAGTACTGATTGCACAAAAGCTATGAATAAAGTTTAATGTGTTCAAATATTGAAATTTGCACCCTTTTGAGAGATTTTAATTTTGGATATTGCTTATACTCTGTATGAAAGTTACTAACAGTACGCCTTATTACCCCTTTTTCAAATTCATCGATGTGTATGCTTTGTTTTGTATGTTTGCAATAATTATTGTTTTTACGCGGTGAACTCATTTGTGATCCAGTTGCATCACATTATGGTCGCTGTAGAATGATAACCTCGTATGTCCAGAAATCCAAACTTCACAGGAAACAAAAAAAACGGTTAATTTTGTCAATGTTAAAAATATTTTTATGTGCTTTTGTCTCATGTTTTGAATGATAAAAAGGACTTATTTATCTTATAACCCAATGCTTTACTTAACTGGATTATGGCAGAGAAATGACATAAGAGGTTTTCTGTTCTTATATCTACGTAGTTACGAGGTTTTCAAAATTAGGACACTGAATTAGATAAAAAATAATGTTTAATGAATCAAATGTGGACAAGTTTTTGGCAGTTTTAACAAATCAGTACAGTAAGATTTTCTTTCACAGAGATCAGTGAAATTATAAGCATAACCTAATTATCTTAAACCTAAACGTAACTAAACGAAATCCGTTTTCATCCACAAACCCAAAGTAAACAACAATACTTTACAATGAGAAAAAGGCAAAAAAAATGAATAATTATGAATGGGGCAAGCTGTCATAGAATGGATGTAAATCTCGAGGAATCACACATTTTAATTCCTGAAGATGGTTGTATTTTACCTTAGTAATGGGTAACTTTGATTGATACAACTATTGAAAACAATCACTAGCGTTTGGTTGATTTATTCTCCTTGGTAGTAATTGATATTCTTCCAAATGACTTAGCTTGAACTTTATGAATCCTTCTGGTTCATATCTAAGGCAACGTATGTCAGCGACTTGTGGATCGCCCACCTTATTGCCTGGTCTTATCGATGAAAAATACGGTTGAGAGCTGTATTTTTTGAACGCTGTGTGGTCTAACTGGACAACTTTGTAGGGACCAGGATTGTTACGGGCAGTCTTACAAGCTTCAACATACCCTGCTGGAGAATAAATCTCGCGATTTGTTATCTGTCGCACAATTGTGGAATGCATTGCATCGCATTCCATTTGGGTATGACCCTTCTCAAGGTATTTTTGGACTATTACTATACCTGTCTTAGCTTATAGAAGTGCATTGGAAAGAATAGAATTTCTATTTTGGTACGTGCATCCATCGCTGTATATAATCACTTTGCGAATGACTTCCGTGTCAACATAGTTAATTATGAAATCAACTATAATACTTGAAAATCGTCAGCTGTTAAACCACCTTCAGACTCATCCCAGAGAAACCAAAAACCTTCTTTGGTTTTAAGATTATTTATCGTAAAATTATGCACCTTGAGCTTCATCTTGTAATAAAGCGCTGAAGCTTTTAAATACGGACAAAGCAAGACAGCTTGCAGATACATTGTAAATACAGCAACAGAATCATCATTTTTTGCGGTATCTTTCTCTTTCTGGCTTTGCGCTTCAGTTTTCTGAATTAAATGTAGTTGATAATCTGTATCACTAACATTTCCAGCCTTATGACCATAGCAAGTGTCATACTGTTCTTTTTTGGACGAAATAAGGACAAATTCAGGCTCTCAAATACTTCCCAAAATGTATACCTTGAGGCACTGAGCTGAGATTTGTTTTGGGTCTTTTAAATATTTTAAATATTCATTAAAAAGTGCCGATTTAAATTGCCAATAGGGTTCTAAGTATAGTTTTGTTGTACTCTTTCTGCAATAGTGTGACTAGCTTCAGCAGAGAATGGAAGAACTGTCTCAGTAATTCTTTTTTCAAATTATTTGCTTGTTCTCTGTTGCTGTTTCTGTCTGAAACGGGCACTGTATCCCTTAGAACAGTGTTTTCAACCCAGTTATGAACAGACCATTCACCGATATTTATCGTGTTTAAAAACATATTTTTACAGACTCTAAATATTGCCCCGTTATCTTTAAAATGATACTTATATGAATAACTTCTGCGGGAGTTAGAGCTAGCCGTTTTTTTGCACAGTACAGCTTTTCAGTACAAATGATGACACGAAGCAATGTTTTGCTTCCCTATTCAGTGACCAAAAATGCTCGAAAATCTGTAATCTTGAATCATCCGAGAGTTTACAGCATTTAAAATATTTTTGTTATGTTCACACCGAGGTTTCATTTCTTTTGGCGCCTTTTGTACATCGTAGACAATTTTTCCCTCTTCGTTTTTTCTTCTTCCCAGATATCCCTCACCCTTCAATCGTTTGTTTTTTTGTTGCTCATACATCCATTGAGATTTATCACTTTTTCCTCGTTTAGCTCTTTTTCTTTGATAATTGGAGATTTCCCTCAAAATTTCAGGACTGTCATTTGGTTGAATATTCGGATCTTGAACAGAGTCGTCGCTGCTGAAATCTGTATCATCTTCAGTCTCTAAAACTTGCAAATTGAGATTCTCAGTGTTTTCTTTATTTCCTATAGTAGAAGTAGACGGTCCCGATGGTGAAATAATTTTGGATACTGTGTTTGTTTCATCATTTTCAAAAGCGGAATTTTCTGTAGATGGAAGATTTTCCAGTGTCAGTTCTGAAGACATCATTGCAGACCATTCGATCAATCGATTCAGCATTCCATCAATTTAGAAAATATGCAATCATGTAATTTTAACTCTTTTTTATTAATATAAATCCGAACTTCGTGCCAACCGTGGCCATAAGACACCTCCTCTCTTTTTTATGTCTATTAATGTAAAATCTTTTCTATATATTTAAGGCAAGAGAAGTGATAGCTACAGTAAACCAACATATGAAGTATGAGGCTGAAAATGGAGTGGAGCGTTCGAGTGACGCTAGATGGGAACTTTCCTTTTATTGAAAGGACTTTAACAAGAATCCTAAAAGAAAAAGCATTACGTCGCTGTAGAATGAATACCTCGTATGTCAAAAAATCATTTTTTTTTTGTAAAAATCGTATGTTAACCACGTATTTTATAATACGGCGAAACTGTGAACCTAGTATATGACTACTAGTGCCATCTATCGAGTAAAACGGAAACCTCTCATCTATGACACGTCGGCCATCTTGCTGTCACAAGTGAGAAAACCACGTAAAAAGTGCATGGTGTGGGCGTTGCTGTGTATTATTAAGATTTTCATGAAAAATTGTGGATGTATATGCTTTCCAAAATATTTCTTATGGTAATTAAATCCGTCATTGATATTGTGATTATACTTCATACATCTCCAGAAATCCTAAAGAAGAATAAAATCCATCAGAAAAGTCAAGTATCACAATCGAAAAATTGTATCTCAAATATTTGTTATAAAAAGTAAATAAGTCAGCCAAACACATTATGACTTAAAAAAAATACCAAAGTAACAAAAATTAAAGAATCAAAGATTTTTATTGCAGTCGAAGTGTTACATGAGGTCTTAAATGTACGATCGAACTTATCACATAGTTGCCTTAACAGGCATGGCAACAACACATATGTACTTAGTCACATGTCTTGAAACTTATATTATAATGTAAATTTGCAATAGATATTTAATGCTATAGATTATACAGTACTGTAAGACTTATTGCATTCCAAAAGTTGTTACTTCGCTTGCCGATAGATGGCGTTACTGGAAAAATTAGAAGTCGGTGTTGAGATTTTCCGCCGTCGAATGACCTCCCCCGATTTTCACTTCTTATGTATTCCGACTAGGGACTCAATATACCTGGTTTACTCGGCTTTCAAGCTATTGGAACCAATAAACTAGAATATTGTAATCTGCACCTATTGCGTACGGAGGTTCCGTCGAACCGCCAACCAAGTAGCGTGTCGCCTGTACGTAGGATAAGTTTCAATAAACGTTATTATTACTCGAAAGTACTTTTCTTCTGCGCCCACCGTCACCTCACTACAGTGGCGTCCAACGTGAGGCCTGCGAAACCAGCGACCTACCTAGTGACAAAATCTGGACGGAAGACAACGTACCCACTTCGAGCGACAACCAAAGAATCGAGGAAAATGTCTGTGAATATGACGGACACACAGTTCCAGCAGCTACTTTTAACGCTGGGGGGCTCGCGGAGAGGTTCTATGGCTACATGTAAAGCAACCTGTGACGGCACTAAGGACAGAGAGACTGTCGAAGCATTTTTAACAGCAATTCCTGTCTTTAAGCAGATAGAATCTATTACGGATGGAGATGCGCTTACAGGGCTATCCTTAGTACTTAAAGGTGAAGCAGCGGTTTGGTGGCAAGGTACCAAATCAGCCATAAAAGAATGGAACGAGTTTGAAAAGGTTCTTAGGATTGCCTTTGCTCCTAAGAAGCCTGAATATTTAATTTATTTGGACATCTGTGGCGAAAAAAAATCAACGGACGTGCCTACGGACTCATTTGTTAGCCGAAATAGGATGCTTTTTTCCGAATTACCTGAAGGTGAACAATTGACTGAAAAACAACAAATTGATATTGTTTATGGTCTCTTAAACTTAAAAATACGTGACAAAGTACCAAGGGAGAAGTTAAATACATTTATTGACCTTGTCTAATACGCGCGAGGAATAGAAGCGCTATTAAAAGAAAAATCTACAGGAAAGCAATGTGTTAAAAATGATAGTAATACAGCAACCACGTCAACCGCATCAGTTCCTGTAAGTACAACGAAAAAACCACGATGCAACTTCTGTAAGAAATTAGGCCATGGTTTCGAAGAGTGCCGCAAAAGGAAACGAATACAGGAAGATACTCAAAATACTGGTCCAGCCACATCTGCAGTTCCCAATGCTCCATCGGTTGGCACTGCGGAGGTGAAATTTTCCTGCTATGGATGTGGAACACCAGGAGTCTATCGCAGCAACTGCAAACTGTGTGCTTCCAAGCCGTCTAATGGTGCGGAGAAAAGGGAAAGTCTTGGCTTCTGCAGTATTAATATACAAAGAGAACGGAGTTCTAGGCCAATGGTATATCTCAAGGTCAATGGTTTAGAGGGCAAAGCTTTCGTAGACACTGGTGCGAAGCTGAACGTGGCATCATACGAGCTATACAATTTGCTCAAAACACGCGGACAAGTTTTTGGTGAAGAGACCGTCAATATTACTTTGGCAGATGGTGTACCCCGAAGACAGCTAGTCAAATTTTGTAGAGCCACGGTGACCCTTTGCGATCGCGCAACAGAGACTGATTTTATAGTTCTGCCAGATTCTACCGATAACCGTACACTGTTGGGTATAAACTTTTTACAACATGCTGGCATTGTTCTAAACTTGGGACAGTTTACTTGGCATTATATAGACAGGCCAGAACAAGAATTTGAACTATACCAGGAACAATTTGTGACATTCCAAAGGTCCGTACCAATGACCGGTAAACCATGGACCCCATCTAAAGCAACAGATGAAATAGCTCGGCCGCAAATAGGTGTGGCACAGATCAGTAAAGCCCAAACTGAACCACGCCAGGCCAGTAAACCAAGGATAGCAGACGAAGCTGCTTTACCCTCATCAAGCTCAACTAGCACGTACAGACTTATGCCTTTAGATCTTCCTGATTTACCTCAAAAAATTAACTGCACGGAGAAGAGATTTTTATTTGATGGGTATTCACCCCGACTTGAGTACATGATGCAAGATGCTCAACGTAACATTGAACAAGCCGAAGTTACTCTTTCTCCTCATGCCCTAAGCCTTTTTGATGATGTTGGACTCATGACAATGGATTTAACCATGCTAGATAACCGGCAGAAATTTCAGCTCGAAGAATTACAAGAAGAGTTCTGTGATGTGTTCAAACCCAATGGCAAACCAGTACAGGGGGTTGAACATTGTATCGATACCGGTGATCATTCCCCTGTGGCAGTTCCGCCATATAGAATGTCTCCACAAAGAAAAGAGGTCCTACGGAAGGAAGTGAACAAGATGATTGCCGAGGGTATAATAATGCCATGCACATCTTCTTGGGCTGCTCCGGTGGTAATGATACCAAAACCCAATGGAGATATTCGAGTCTGTATCGACTACAGGAGATTAAATTCTATTACCAAACCCGACGTCTACCCATTGCCACGTATCGACGATTTACTACATGAAGCTAAGGCCACTAAATATATGTCAGCCCTAGACCTCAAGGCTGGATACTGGCAAGTAAGGGTCAGAAAGGATGATCAAGAAAAGACTGCGTTCATTACTCCATTTGGCATTTTTAAGTTTTTGAGAATGCCTTTCGGTTTACGAAATGCTCCCTCTACTTTTCAGAGGATAATAGACAGATTTCGCATTAGCCTTAGCCATATCAAGCTGCTGGCCTACCTAGATGACCTGATTATCTTTTCTGCTACGTTTCCTCAGCACCTACAAGATCTCAGAGATGTGTTCCTTCGTGTTGTGAGAGAGCACAACTTCATCATCAACAAGGATAAGTGCAGATTTGGCTGTACTCAAGTGAGATACTTGGGACACCTCATTACACCCGGCGGTCTACAAATGGACCCTGAGAAAACTGCTGCTATAATAAATCGGCCACCACCCACCAACTTGAAACATTTAATGTCGTTTTTGCAAACATGCTCCTGGTATCGACGTTTCATTAAGGGGTTCTCAGAACTTGCTGAACCACTTACAAGATTAACGAAGAAGGGTGTTTCATGGACTTGGAACTCCGAACAAGAAAAAGCTTATGAGCTATTGAAACTGAGACTTACTTCTGCTCCACTTCTCAAACAAGCTGACCTTACTAAAGCCTTTATCATAAAAACTGACGCTAGTAACTATGCATTAGGTGCAGTGCTTGTCCAAGAAGAGGGTTCGGAGGAGCACCCAATCGAGTATGCCAGTAGGCTTTTGACGAAAGCTGAACGGAATTATTCAACGACAGAAAAAGAAGCACTTGCGGTTGTGTGGGCCATCTCTAAATTTTCCGGTTATATCGAAGGATCCCCTATCACTGTCTTGACAGATCATCAAGCGCTCAAATGGCTCATGTCTCTTAAATCTCCCTCTGGAAGATTAGCAAGATGGGCCCTGCAGCTCCAAGCGTTAGATCTGACAGTTAAATACACTCCTGGACGAGTTAACGTTGTCGCAGACACTTTGTCTAGACCCCCATGCTCGGAAAACAATAAAGATGAATGCGGGATATGCAGTCTTGTCGTGGATTTACCACCGCGTAGTCCAGCCGAAGTGAGACTAGAACAATTAAAAGATAGCAAGTTAACCAAGATCATCCAAGCTCTGGAGTCTCCTAAAGATGAAGAGAATGCCAAGTATTGGAGCGCGAAAGGCTACTTTATGAATAATGGCCTTCTGTATCGTCATAGCCCTTCTGTGGACACCGATGACGCTCAACTCCTAGTCCCGGAGCATGAATGGGCAAATGTACTGTCGGTATATCATGACGCGGCGACAGCTGGACACTACGGAGTTGAAAAGACTGCACAAACCATAACCCGTCGATACTACTGGACTGGCATGCGAAAATATATTGAAAGCTACATACAAAATTGCGTCGAGTGTCAACGGTACAAGCCGTCTAACCAGAAGCCTTCAGGTTTATTACAGACACATCCATTAAGTCAACGTTTTGAAGTCATATCGTTTGACTTATTTGGACCCTTGCCTACCTCTACCGATGGGAAGACATGGATATTTATAATTGAGGATATCAACTCCCGCTGGATTGAACTTTTTGCATTAGAAGACGCAACCGCAGAAAGGTGTGCACAGATCTTGATAAATGAGATATTCCTACGATATGGTTTTCCACGACGAATGATAAGCGACAATGGACCCCAATTCGTCAGCTCAATCATGCAGCAGGTCTCGTTCTGCCTCAAAATAAAACATGGCTACACTCCGGTGTACCATCCCGAAGCCAATCCTGTAGAAAGATGAAATAGAGATCTCAAGACTCAACTAGCTATACTTCTTGGAGACAATCACCGAAGCTGGCCAGAGTACTTGCCCAGTATTAGGTACTCGATGAACACAGTCGTTCAAAAGTCTACAAAATACTCGCCAGCCTTCATAACTTTTGGAAGAGAATTAAGAACTCTGGATGATAACCTCCATGACTATAGACAGATTATCCTTTCAGAAAATTTTATACCGGAGATCACGCCCAAACTCCTGCAACTAGTCACCGTCTTTGAGAAAGCCCGAGAGGTTCACGAAATGGAGGAAGAAAAAAGAAAGGAAATCGCAGATTCGATGCGTAAGGCCAGACCTGCCTATGCGGAAGGAAATTTAGTTATGGTAGCTCTTCACCCTCTCAGTCAGGCTAGTAAATGAAACCAGTTCCAAGTTTGCCCCTCGCAGAGATGGACCCTATATTGTGAAGAAGATACACGGCCCATCGTCTTACGAAGTTGCAGAGCCCTCCAAACCTGACTTAACTTTGGGAATATATCACGCTTCGGCCCTCACTCCCTATAAAGGATCAACACCCGATATTCCTAAACCCGCCCGACCGTTGAGAAGGCGAGGAAGACCAAAGAAGCAATAGACCTCGTGAGACACTTCGGTCTTAATGGGGGAGAATGTAAGACCTATTGCATTCCAAAAGTTATTACTTCGCTTGCCGATAGATGGCGTTACTGGAAAAATTAGAAGTCGGTGTTGAGATTCTCCGCCGTCGAATGACGTCCCCCGATTTTCACTTATGTATTCTGACTAGGGACTCAATATACCTGGTTTACTCGGCTTTCAAGCTATTGGAACCAATAAACTAGAATATTGTAATCTGCACCTATTGCGTACGGAGGTTCCGTCGAACCGCCAACCAAGTAGCGTGTCGCCTGTACGTAGGATAAGTTTCAATAAATGTTATTATTACTCGAAAGTACTTTCGTTTCTTCTGCGCCCACCGTCACCTGACTACAGTACCTATTTATAAAATATGTCCGTTACATTATAGGATGTATGCAGAGTATACGCACGCGTGTGTACTACATAGCACTACTATATTTAACGTTATTATTTTATATTATTAGTTTATTATATCGTATTTTATTTAAATATATATTTTACTCTTATATTGTTAATATTTAATTATGTATTTTTCAAATACCGATACTGATGATGATTCTTTTCATTCTGTTATAGAATCTACGACTTCTGCAAATGATAGTTTTTCATCCTTGCCCGATACACTCGGCGATTTAGTACAGCAAACCTTTTCTGGAAACTGTCGACATTTATTGAATATATGCCATATTAATGCGCAAAGTATACCAAGACATTACAATGACCTGCTTGAGGCGTTCTCAGATTGTAACGTTCACGCCATCTTGATTTCCGAAAGCTGGCTTAAACCTAATCTACTTTCGACCACGTATTCTCTGCCTGGTTTCATTCTTGTACGCAACGACCGCATAGGTAAGGCAGGTGGTGGTGTTGCAGTGTATGTAAGAAGTGACCTTCCTTTTAAGATTTTAGCAACTTCTACCCCTACCTATTCTGCCTTTGCTGAGTTTCTCTTTCTTGAAGTTTCTCTCAAAGGGTCGAACACGGTAATAGGTGTGGTTTACTGCCCTCCAAATATCGACTACTTCACCGATATCGAATTGGTTTTAGAATCTTTAGGTTCCGAGTATGCTCATCACATCATCATGGGTGATTTCAATACCAACCTCAATCTCCGTAATTCCCCTCGTTCCCGTAAACTCCTCCACATAGTCGAGTCAAGTAGCCTTCATGTGTTACCACTCCAACCTACTCACCATAACATCTCAGGTGATGATACTTGGCTCGACCTAATCCTTACCTCGAACCTCTCCTTAGTTGCATCTCATGGGCAACATGTAGCTCCTGGATTCTCCCATCACGACCTAATTTACCTTTCTTATATCCTTAAGCCCCCCAAGCCCAAACCTAAGGTCCTGCACGTACGTTCCTTTGGTCGGATTGATATCAATCACCTTTGTAAGGATGCATCTGATATTGACTGGGAACCTTTGCTAGTAGCTGAAAGTGTTGACGACATGGTCGATATTTTCAACAAAAATATCTTCAGGTTATATGATGCTCATGCGCCCGTAACACAGGTTAAATTGAAACGCCTACCTGCACCGTGGATGTCGAAAGAAATAAAAATGTTAATGCGGCGTAGAGATCGAGCATTTCGTAACTTCAAAAAAGCGCGCAGCGACCTAAATTGGAACGTTTACAAAATTGCTAGGAATCGGTGTAATCAGATGATACGCAATGCTAAACGCCGTCATATTCTTAATAACATATCTTCTTCTACACCTGCCGGTATCTGGAAATTCCTTGGAACTCTTGGTATCGGTAAGCCGCGACACTTAGACCTTCCCAGCTCGATTGGTTTAGATGATCTTAATCACCATTTCAGTACTACTTCTTCTTTGGATCATTTAATCCAACTCCAAACTATAGCCTCACTTAATGGTCTTGCGCGCACTAATATCTCTCCATTTTATTACACAACAGTGGATACAAATGAGATCAAAAAGATTATCCTCTCCATTAAATCAAATGCTGTTGGTTGTGATGGTATCAGCCGACGAATGATTACTACCATCCTGAATAGCCTCCTTCCTGCAATTACACACATAGTCAACTTTTCCCTCAATTCCGGTACATTCCCCTCCATATGGCGTAAAGCTTATGTCCATCCTCTTCCTAAGGTCACTAATCCCTCTCTCCCCACACATTACCGTCCTATTTCTATCCTTCCTTTCCTATCCAAAGTACTGGAGTCCTGTGTTCAGAAACAACTTTCACGTTTCATACTTACCAATAGCTTGTTAAGTCCAATGCAATCTGGATTTAGATCTGGGCACAGTACTACCACGGCACTCCTTAAAGTGACTGACGATATTCGAGTAGGTATGGAGGATACCAAAGTCACTGTGATGGTTTTGGTAGACTTCTCTGACGCTTTTAATACCGTCGGTCACGATATCCTTCTATGTGTTCTCTCCCATCTTATGATCTCTGACGTACCACTGGAGTGGTTTTATTCATATCTTCGAGGGCGCCAGCAATCTGTACGCATCGGTGAAGCTTCATCGAATTGGTGTGACCTGGAGACTGGTGTCCCTCAAGGCGGTATTCTTTCTCCTCTTTTATTTTCTGTTTTTATCAACATCTTAACGAAAAATATTCAAAACGCGTATCATCTGTATGCTGATGACCTACAATTATACGCTCAAGCGAGTGTTGACAGCTTGCCTGAAGTGATCGGTAAACTAAATCAGGATTTAGACCTGATCAAAAATTGGTCTGACAGTTTTGGGCTTACTGTAAATCCATTGAAATGTCAAGCTATCATCGTGGGTAGTTCTCGCATGATGAGCAGATTTAATGTTGAAGACCTACCGCATATAAAATTTAATAATTCTGCCATACCAATAAGCCAAAATGTTAAAAACCTAGGTCTGCACATTGATTCAACACTAAGCTGGCAGAATCAAATAAGTAGTGTTAGCCATAGGGTCACAAATACGTTACGGTCTCTCTATCGTCTTAGACACTTTCTCCCATCTGGAACAAAAGTGTTGCTCGTGCAGGCCTTAATATTCCGTACCATCGACTATGGTGATGTGTGCTACTTTGACCTGAATGCAGATCACCTTAATAAACTTGACCGACTTCTAAATAACTGCATTCGATTCGTTTTCAATCTCCGAAAATACGACCATGTGTCTAATTATCGCTCTCAACTTAATTGGTTGCCTATTCGGAAGCGTAGATCTCTGAGAGCGTTAACTATTCTTTACTTGATTCTCCCTCTTCTCCCTCGTATCTAACTTCAAAGCTTCAATATTTACACAGCAATCACAGTAAATATCTTCGTTCTTCACATAACAGACTATTGTATATATATATATGTTGTATTATTTATTATACAATTTATTTATGCTATTTAGTTATGTATATATATATATATTAGTTTATATATTTTATAGTATGTAAGTATATATATATATATATATATATATGATATGTATCTGTTTAATTTATATGTACCTTATATAAATATCTTCTCATCTACAATATTTTTACACTCAGTGCACCTACCATGTTTTCTCTGCATCACCCCAAGGTTGACTGTTAGAGAATGCCTTTGGCATTAAGTCCGCCTTTGTGCAATTCTGTGCAAGAAGTTTTTAAATAAATAAAAAAAAAATATATTATTAAATTATATTATTCCATTAAACTAAATTATTGCCTACTTTATTACATTGAGTTATTTATTACATTTAGCATATACATTAATTTACTTAGTCAACAAAAAATATTTTACAGAATTCCTAAAAATATCCGAGAGCTAACAGAAACTAAATTTAAAATGACATTAAAAAATTAATGTCATTTTAAATTTAGTTTCTGTTAGCTCTCGGATATCTTTAGGAATTCTGTAAAATATTTTTACTATCTGATTCACAAACAATTTCTTTGAAACAAGGTAGTCGAATTTTTTGCCAGCAATAGTTTAGTAGTCCTTCGACCAATATTTGATATGATTATGATTATTTTTATATGAGCTAACTAAGGATTGATGCCACGTAGCCA
Source organism: Pseudoips prasinana (assembly GCA_951640165.1). Taxonomy (NCBI): domain Eukaryota; kingdom Metazoa; phylum Arthropoda; class Insecta; order Lepidoptera; family Nolidae; genus Pseudoips; species Pseudoips prasinana. Next base: position 18,881,247 of record OX621254.1, read on the forward strand.
TGATAGGCAAATAGAGCAGTTTTTTGGCATTTTATTATCCTGACATTTTTCAATGCAAGTATAAACCCATTTATACTTGGACTTGCTGATTTGACACAGGGGGTCCAGTTACAATAATTGTCTAATACTACACCTAAAAATTTCATTTCATTTCTTTTTTCTATTTCTTGATCATTATATTTTAATCTGAAAATGAACATTACCCATGTTCGAAAATGAGAATCATGTCGAACATCCATGTTGCACCCACTCTAGTTAAGTTGGAGACTCTGCACTCGAAGTTGTAGAGAACTATATTTACCTAGGACAGACCATCCAACTGGGTAGGTCCAACTTCGAGGAGGTCAATCGTAGAATCCAACTCGGCTGGGCAGCGTTCGGGAAGCTACGTAATGTCCTCTCGTCCCAAATACCGCAATGTCGTCGAAAGTCTTCGACCAGTGTGTGTTAGAATTGCCAAGCTGAAGTGGCAGTGGGCAGGGCACATAGCTCGTAGAGCTGACGGCCGCTGGGGCACAAAGGTTCTCGAGTGGCGACCACGAACCGGACGACGCAGCGTGGGCAGGCCCCCTACAAGATGGACCGATGATCTCGTGCGGGTCGCTGGAAATCGCTGGATGCGGATAGCGCAAGACCGGCAATTGTGGAGAACTTTGGGGGAGGTCTTTGTGATATGATGATATTTTAATGTTACCTTACGGGCTTTATTATTATAATTTCTAAATAATTATATAATCAATACTAAAATTTACAGGAAAATGACTAACATAATAACAAAGAACCTAAACAAACTTATGAATATACATAACTACATTAGAAAGAAAAACTACATACATACATACATAGACTCACGCCTGTTTCCCAGAGGGGTAGGCAGAGACAACGGATTTCCATTTATCACGATCTTTGCATACTTCTTTTGCCTCGATTACTGTCATTATATTCTTTATACATGCTCGCCGGTTTAGGGTACTTCAGACCTGCCCTTTCTAGAGAACATCTCCAATTTGGTCAGAGAATGTTCGACGTGGTCTTCCCCTTCCGGTTGTCCCATTCACACAGGCCAAGTACACTTCTTTTGTCAATCTTCTTTCATTCATCCTTTCTAAATGGCCAAACCATCTCAGCATGCCTTTTTCAATCTTTGTGACTACATCCTCTTTCACACCACAACGCTCTCTTACATCAGTATTTCGAATTCTGTCTCTCAAAATCACACCACACATACTTCTCAGAGCTCTCATTTCCACTGCATTTATTTTACTTTCATTCTTTTTCTGCCATACCCAACTTTCACTTCCATACATTAAAGTTGGCACTAACACTCCATCGTGCACGGCTAGTCGAGCCTTCTTTGATACTTGCCGGCTACTCATAAAGGCCTTTAAAGAAAAACTAAATCTACGAAAAAGTAAATTATATACATAAATAAATGATAACTAACTACAGATGGCGTCGTAGTATTCCTCCGAATCGAGGCGATGAGAAAATGTCCCCAGAAGACTGGCTGCATTACCACGTTGAATTGCTAGACTAATTCTTTGGCCAAAGAAAAAGCTAGCCATCTGGTCACGGGAAGCGTCAACCAAACGCTTCGAAATCTGGCGATAGAGACACGGACCCCACGTTCCAAGCGTTTCGACCCCAAACGGCTCAAATATGTAATTTCCTATCAAATTACCATATTTGCGCCGCTAGAGTGTCTCCGCACAGGCAGCAGCAGCGCCCGCCGCCGCACTGGTACTTGGAAGATGTGATAGGACTAGGGTGTCAACGCATGTCGCGTCCCACACCAAAGGCCTACCCAACTTCCAAGGCAGCAACGACATCCCGTCTGGTCTCTTGCCATCGTCGCGTGCCAAGCCATTTGGTTCCAACACAGCTGGGACGCCGGCGATGACATACGCCCGACGAATAATATCGTTTCGGCTGCTATGGTGTGGAAGCCGACCCGCACTTCTGCTACATGACAGACCGTGATGTCCGAGGCGATTGACAGACTCTCCACAGAGGCATCGATGCGGAGCAACACAGGGCGCCCCCAGACGAAGGCAGGCAGCGATCCGGAATGAGTTGTCGTCCAACATGGTCCCATTGTTAGACGATGGCAACGCCTGTAACCAAAGGCCGGACTCCCATTCTCCCACAGCCAGTAGGCAAGCGCGCTCTGCGGGATTATCCGATGTATTTAATAGAAAATCCCGAGTTAAGTTGCAGAGTGGCTGGTCCCGCTGCCTCTGGGAGGACGGATAGTTGGGCAAAACCGTATTTGGACAAGCTATTTCCCAGGCATTAATGGCTTCGGAAAGGCACGGTACTTCCGAACTAACCTGTGACGATAAAAGAATTTTCCTGGTTAGTGCTTCCATACTGTGGACCGAAGACAGAAATGCCGGTAAGCTTACATGGGTTATTTTGCGGATCCCGAGCCCGCCCAGGCGAACAGGAAGAGTGGCCTGTAGCTATGCTCGGTCATCCATGTCTACATTCAGTATATTTATAAGTATGTCACGGATAATTTTGTCAACTTTTTCTAAAAGAGTAACATGTTTCCAAAGGTGTCAGGAACGTAAAACGTAAATAAAGAACAATGGCAAGTTCCCATACTTCATTTTACCTGACATCGAATCGTAGCGTCTATGTTGAGAAAAATATGAAAACTATAGGGCTTTCATTACTTGAAATAATCACAGTTTTTTTTTTGTTTGAGAAGATCACAGAAAAAATATATTTACATTTTTATATTTTGAGGTTATGATGTCAACATGAAAGTAAAATGCGCCCTGCCTAACCACAATTCAATATCTACCTAGAAACTCATACATTTCTAGCGTAACGCAGTCTTAAGCAAACCTTTATGCTTCGGGATATATTGAGGCCTATTTCACAATACCTAGAAACTCATACATTTCTAGCGTAACGCAGTCTTAAGCAAACCTTTATGCTTCGGGAATTGAGGCCTATATAACAAATCTAGAAGAGGGCATTAGTTAACGACCTATATGCAGTGATCGAATTATAGACCTTATTTAAAGTGAGACTACTAATGATTTATGAAACAGATGCCCGGGTGACGCGCGCAACCAACGCGACGACGCGACGTGGCGACGCATGAGCCTGCTCAGTAACCTACGTACCTATATAGGTACCAGTAACATATGTATATCGTCTACCAACGCAGTTAGATTTAATTAATTTTTACGAATAATAATTTTCAACGATAAATAGTTAGATCTAATTAGATCTAACTATTTATCGTTGGCTTTCACAATAGCTAAAAATATTTTTTCACACCGACTGGCATTTTCGCCGATTAGCGCCTGTAGACAAACGCTTTATTGTATTTGTTTACGAGTTAAAGTCAGTTTTATATTAACCACGATCGCATTATTAAAGCAGAGCGGAGGGGTGACAAGGAAACGTAAACAGAAGACTGACGAAAATTGTATTCCATTGGTTACTTTTCCTCAAGAAGACAAGACAAGAAGCCTAATAGAGGTTAAATAAAACAGTCGTCAATATTTTAAATATATTTTATTCATCTTCTCTAACAACTATGTCATCCAAGAATTCTGCCGGAGCTGATACATTTGTTTGATGCCTAGCCCATCCAAGATACCACACGAGCGTCATAACATGTGCGCAACAACCTACAGTACGCCGACCAACTAAACAGTTGCAGCAGTATTCAGCTATGCCTGATCTGCCTGTATTATTATTATTTTCTATCAAAATATAGACAAAGTACTTCTTTCTCGATACATGTCTCGATTGTATTTTGCCTCTTATTAAAGTGGTTTCTCCATTGCCTCGTAAGCTGTATTCAGAGGAATTCAATCTTTCACTGCACACTTCAATCCTATATCCACCATGAAAACGTATATGCTCGCCATAATATGAGCGGGCTTGACGTATTTGATACGTTCCCAAGGCGAACAATATTAAGTCTCTATAATCTAATGTAGGAAAGACCATTACATTATGTCGGTCTGCTGTGAGACTTTGGAAGTTGGCTGATCGTCGGTTCATATTATTAATTTCTACCACATTTGCCAGATTATTTTCCAAGTTAATTCTTTCGTTAATTATATTTAATATTTCATAAGCATACTCATTATTTCTTAGGCGAGCGCCAAACTTATTTAATAAAGCTGCTCCTATTTGGAAATTCTCCATCATGTGTGGTAGAGATCTATGAAAATACTCCTGCCTTAATATCTTGTAATCTCGTTTAATGTAACCATTTACAACCTCTACCACCCATCTACAAATGGTGATGCAGCGGCTTTGGTTAGCTTGAGATGTAGTCAACTGATGCTCACCTTCTACCAGGAAGTGTGGCATATATGTGCGATAACCACATTCTTCCAATAAGCTAATGCTGTCTCTAAATCCTCTGTCTAATATAAAACATCATTCTCTCTGAAAGGAAATGAAAAAATATATCTGATTTTCTGCTATTTGGTACTTCTCCAGACATATATGCCAATGATGGCATTGATCTAATTATATTATGGAATAATAATAATAATCAGTTATTTATCCTCTCACAAAGATTTACAATACAGGAATGGTACCGTCCCTAAGAATACACACTGATTGTAAATTTTGTTAATTTATCTAGAGACCTACTTTGTGAGAGGCTGGTGCCTGTTGTAGATTTATTTTTAAATCTAAGAGTACTAAGTAAGTATGGAAATAGCAAAATAAATATAAATAATACATACAGATAAGTATTGTTAAAACTTACGATTTGTGGATAAACCCAGTTGCAGAGCACGCTACAAACTCTTGTGTTTTGATCTAAGATCCGATATCGCCGCAGGGTGTTGACGCAAATGTTGCAATTCACGCACAAGATGCGTGTAGGCCTTTTCGAGCACCCAACGATATACAAATCCTTAAGCACCATCGGTCCGTTTAGAGAAAGCAGTTGGTCGTTTATGCAGATAGGTAGTCCGTAAGAACGCACAAGTCGTCGTTTGGGGCAGAGAATCAAGTCCAGGGGGTATGCGAGGGTCAGAAATACAAATAAACCAAAGAATAAAACAAAACAACAAGATACTCGTACTAAATACAATCAAGCACAGTATGTAGTTATCTATGGTGTAAATAGTACCGCGCTACACAGTTGTCAAAATGACGTTGTCATGACGAGAGGTGTTGCCATAACATTTTCTTTTATTTCAAATAATAATGGTGTTTAATAATATATAATATCAAATAATAAACCTAAACATGAAAAAATAAATGTGTTAGTAAAAATATTTTAAATTAATTTGTCAATTTCTTCGATCTACTTACGCACCATCTATTTCAATCGGATTTTATATTCATTATTTTCTAATAACAAAGTACACGTTTCCTTTTTTGTGGCAACTCTGGTACTTCAAGCCACGAACAAAACCATCACCGGATGTGATTTTAATCAAATACAAGTTAATTAATTAAATAATTTATCCTCGGCTTTTACATGTAAAATGAATTACGTGCAAAAACTGAACTAATTAAATGATTAAGTTTTGCATAAGTCAGATTTGTAGACGCTTCCTAAAACAGTCAGGTAAATATTCGCCATTGTTCTTTGGGAACAAAACAACAGTGCCGAATAATAGTATACGCCGAATGGGTATTGATTTTGTTAAATCTTTCTGAAATATCACTAAAATGTTGTATTTGTTCGTGTATATATGAAGTGAAAGATTCGTCCAGAATCGGGGAGCCAAGAAGGCGGAGGGATCGTTTATCCATAATTTTTAAACTCGTGGCAATTGTGTCAAATTTTTGGATACCGGTTTACTAACACGATATTAGAAGCACATTAACAAAAGTCACAGTTTAATAGTTCCACGATACACAACAAAGCCATAGAAAAGAAGGAGAATAATAGTACATAGACCAGATAACATAAAACGATAGTTTTATGATAAGCGCTCAGATAGCAGCCGGACAGTTGACCTCTGCGCGCCCGGGAGTCGATCCACTGACGTTGCCCGCGAAGCGAGTGCCTTCGCGGGCAACGTCAGTGGATCGATTCCCGGGCGCGCAGAGGTCAACTGTCCGTGCGCCCGCGCAGGTATAGATTTTACCGTTAGCTCAGGTACAACGGCTAAGCGCGTTTCCAATTCACGATAATGTGAAGTAAACATTGGAATTATATTTACTTTTGGGCGGTATATACTTGTTTTGTGTTGGTGTAAGTGTTATTATAATTGTAAATAGATAGATATAAAACATTGTATTAATATTTTATATAAGTAAATAAATAAATTTGTAATATATTAGATATAGGTATATAATAACTATGTATGTAAGTATGCACATTTATATTATTGTTATGTATGTATATTTGGTGGATTAACTTGAGTAGGCCACAAGTGTTTTGACAGTATCGTTTAAGATATGCTCATATGTTTGTGAGCTATAAATTTCGGGTACTGTTATCGAAATATCATCAGCAAAGAGAGTACATTTATGTGGAATGATTATTGGTATATCATTTATATATAGTAGAAAGAGTAGTGGCCCCAATACTACGCAGGGTTTTTAGCAATCTATGAAATTACGTACGTATTGATTTCGAACTTTTAAGTAGCTGTCTACCCAATTTAGTACTGTAACTCTAATGTCATAACGCTAACATTTTTGTAGCAGTATTTATCTACAAAATCAAATGCACAGGACATATATCGAAGAATATTGATGCAATTCGTTTACTTTTATCTAGGGATTCCGTAACTGTTTGCGTAACGTGTACGTAACGTAACGCGTAATATAAAATCACCTACAGTATGTAGGTGATTTTATATCAATAAGGAAGGGTCTTACACAATACAATACCTACATACTTACACCTTACCACAACCACCACCTTACCTACAACAATACTTTACATTTATAGTGTTTTATTGTAATAATCACAGACTCTTGGTAAATAACAAATTAATCCTAAATTTGTATGTAAATTAAACACTTCTGAGTAAAATCACAGTTATGAGATAAAATTATTATAAATATTGAAATAATAGCAAGTTACTATCTGCGTTCATATTTAGCAAATTAAATAATTCTGAGCAAAATCAGTCACGAGACAACGTTATTAAAATAAAAAGATACCGCTGCCTTCCGATTTGCTACACTTTTACAAAAGTGTAGCAAATCGGAAGGCATAGCAAAGTACTGTAGATGCAGCTTTTGCTTTTGTATTTGATCAAATAATGTATTTTGTTATTGATTCAATTCTTCAGCATTTGATACAGGCTTTATCATAAAAGTCTATCTTGAAAAAGTATCTGAAATCATAAAATTCTGTCGTGTGAATAAACTTCTGTTATAAAATTGGAAAACCTTAAAAATATCTCAATTTGAATAATCAGTCAGGGAAGCTCATCACATATGTTTTACATATACTGATGTTTTAAATGTTCAATGTCGTAGGTATACCTGCCTTTTAACTTTTTATTATTTTAACTTTATTTTATTTCTAAGCAACATGACAATTAAGGATTCACTAGTTTGGCATTACAGACGAGAATAAGTGAATTAATTACATATGCTAGTTAAGTACGAAATGGTTTTCTGTCAAGATGATCCCTGATCTCTTTTAGCCAGTCGTTAGAATAACTGAAAACCATTGTGCACTCTAGCGTACAGTTTATATAATAGGAAAAAGGGGTCAAGTGAATTTATTTAGAGTTATTACTGGATAACAAATTAACGCAATCTTAACGTAAACAAGCCGATTACATATGAAAAAAAACCACTGATATCTGTAAAATTTTCATGATATTTGTAAATATTGCTATTTAAGTAAAACACTTTATTTCATTGTTACGTATAGATAATAATGCTTATTAAATGGAACAATTTCATTAAAAATCCATGACTAAGTAGTACACCGTATTAATTTTGTATAAAATTTTAGTAAAACTATATAATTTCGATGGCGTGTGAAATATTTGATAATATCACCTATATATTTAACAGTTAAGTGGCACCCGCATTACAATTTACCAATAGAGCTACAAAATGAACGTGAAAACTACTTGCATTCCATTAGAAATTATCATTTGTCTACAGCGATATGTAGTTATACGTACGTCGTAAAACTTCAGAAAGCTGCCTAACGGTACACTTGCACTGCTCAAATAGTTTTTTGTTGCTATTTCTTTGTAGATTTAACGATAGCTGTAACTAAGCCATAATCCATCTTTTAACAGTCTAATAAATAAGAATTAAAGGAGCTGGATAGTGGCCTATTGAGAGCTGTTTAAGCTATTGTACAGCCCATGTACAGCTCTTACAATGCTCTGGACAGCTTTTAACAAGCTACTATAATGCTCAAGTCTGGTTAATTTGTGGCCAAATTTAGAATTATAAGAGCTGCGTAGTCGGGCATACAGCCCTTGTACAGAAAGCACAATAGATCCGAGTTTAAAAAAACCTTTTGTCCAGTGACTATACTGTACTGGAATGTAATTACTGTCCTCGACCAACTTTTCGAGTCCAGAAACACGTGAAATATCAGTCTCTGATCGGATATTATAGGTCCGTTTATGTTCACTCCTCTTCGCAAGTATTCGACCTCGTTTTGTCGAGGTGTACTGCCGTCCCTGTCTCTCATCGGTCTGACGTGTGTTGTAGAACAACTGCTTATTAGATCTAGTCAGTCTTTCGTTGAAGAAGAATCGCCGAGAGGGGACAGAGAAGCCAAGATCATCAGAGGTTACGCCCCGGTGGACACGAGCGCTTCGGAGCATGTCTTCTTGAAGCTGCCGTATCGCAAAGCGGACAACAACGCGCCGACTGCGCTCAGCCGAACTGGTTTCACCGACGGCTCCCACCTCACCCGCGGTGTCCGCCGCTACATAGGGCTGAGGCCTGGGTCCCACGCGCTCAGCGAAAGCGATGTCACGTTGCTCCAGGGTCACTCCAAGCTTCGTATTCTTCTTCATACGGTAGAGCTGGTGGCCAAACAGCTCTACCGTGTGAAGAACGTTTTCACCGCTGTTTTCAGGCAGATTCGTGATCTCGATATCGGCGGCCAAGTGCTCCTGATCCCTGTCAATTAACTCCAGCTTCTGATAAGACACTGTCTGCTCAATTTGACTGGCGACGGAAGGACGGAAGGAGATTTTTCTTCGAGGGACTTCATGCAATTTTCTATTCTGACAATGCGATTCTCATTATCCTGGATTCGCGTAGTAATGTCATTTTGATGCGATATTTGATAATTTCATCCATCATCTCATGCTTCATTCTCCTCATTTCAGCCCTCAATTGCCTAATTTCTTTCACTATATCCGCTTTATTTTCTTCGTCACCTCGACTCCGAACCACACTTGATGCTGGTACGTCAAATCCCTCATCCCAATCCCAATGAATTACGTGCAAAAACTGAACTAATTAAATGATTAAGTTTTGCATAAGTCAGATTTGTAGACGCTTCCTAAAACAGTCAGGTAAATATTCGCCATTGTTCTTTGGGAACAAAACAACAGTGCCGAATAATAGTATACGCCGAATGGGTATTGATTTTGTTAAATCTTTCTGAAATATCACTAAAATGTTGTATTTGTTCGTGTATATATGAAGTGAAAGATTCGTCCAGAATCGGGGAGCCAAGAAGGCGGAGGGATCGTTTATCCATAATTTTTAAACTCGTGGCAATTGTGTCAAATTTTTGGATACCGGTTTACTAACACGATATTAGAAGCACATTAACAAAAGTCACAGTTTAATAGTTCCACGATACACAACAAAGCCATAGAAAAGAAGGAGAATAATAGTACATAGACCAGATAACATAAAACGATAGTTTTATGATAAGCGCTCAGATAGCAGCCGGACAGTTGACCTCTGCGCGCCCGGGAGTCGATCCACTGACGTTGCCCGCGAAGCGAGTGCCTTCGCGGGCAACGTCAGTGGATCGATTCCCGGGCGCGCAGAGGTCAACTGTCCGTGCGCCCGCGCAGGTATAGATTTTACCGTTAGCTCAGGTACAACGGCTAAGCGCGTTTCCAATTCACGATAATGTGAAGTAAACATTGGAATTATATTTACTTTTGGGCGGTATATACTTGTTTTGTGTTGGTGTAAGTGTTATTATAATTGTAAATAGATAGATATAAAACATTGTATTAATATTTTATATAAGTAAATAAATAAATTTGTAATATATTAGATATAGGTATATAATAACTATGTATGTAAGTATGCACATTTATATTATTGTTATGTATGTATATTTGGTGGATTAACTTGAGTAGGCCACAAGTGTTTTGACAGTATCGTTTAAGATATGCTCATATGTTTGTGAGCTATAAATTTCGGGTACTGTTATCGAAATATCATCAGCAAAGAGAGTACATTTATGTGGAATGATTATTGGTATATCATTTATATATAGTAGAAAGAGTAGTGGCCCCAATACTACGCAGGGTTTTTAGCAATCTATGAAATTACGTACGTATTGATTTCGAACTTTTAAGTAGCTGTCTACCCAATTTAGTACTGTAACTCTAATGTCATAACGCTAACATTTTTGTAGCAGTATTTATCTACAAAATCAAATGCACAGGACATATATCGAAGAATATTGATGCAATTCGTTTACTTTTATCTAGGGATTCCGTAACTGTTTGCGTAACGTGTACGTAACGTAACGCGTAATATAAAATCACCTACAGTATGTAGGTGATTTTATATCAATAAGGAAGGGTCTTACACAATACAATACCTACATACTTACACCTTACCACAACCACCACCTTACCTACAACAATACTTTACATTTATAGTGTTTTATTGTAATAATCACAGACTCTTGGTAAATAACAAATTAATCCTAAATTTGTATGTAAATTAAACACTTCTGAGTAAAATCACAGTTATGAGATAAAATTATTATAAATATTGAAATAATAGCAAGTTACTATCTGCGTTCATATTTAGCAAATTAAATAATTCTGAGCAAAATCAGTCACGAGACAACGTTATTAAAATAAAAAGATACCGCTGCCTTCCGATTTGCTACACTTTTACAAAAGTGTAGCAAATCGGAAGGCATAGCAAAGTACTGTAGATGCAGCTTTTGCTTTTGTATTTGATCAAATAATGTATTTTGTTATTGATTCAATTCTTCAGCATTTGATACAGGCTTTATCATAAAAGTCTATCTTGAAAAAGTATCTGAAATCATAAAATTCTGTCGTGTGAATAAACTTCTGTTATAAAATTGGAAAACCTTAAAAATATCTCAATTTGAATAATCAGTCAGGGAAGCTCATCACATATGTTTTACATATACTGATGTTTTAAATGTTCAATGTCGTAGGTATACCTGCCTTTTAACTTTTTATTATTTTAACTTTATTTTATTTCTAAGCAACATGACAATTAAGGATTCACTAGTTTGGCATTACAGACGAGAATAAGTGAATTAATTACATATGCTAGTTAAGTACGAAATGGTTTTCTGTCAAGATGATCCCTGATCTCTTTTAGCCAGTCGTTAGAATAACTGAAAACCATTGTGCACTCTAGCGTACAGTTTATATAATAGGAAAAAGGGGTCAAGTGAATTTATTTAGAGTTATTACTGGATAACAAATTAACGCAATCTTAACGTTAACAAGCCGATTACATATGAAAAAAAACCACTGATATCTGTAAAATTTTCATGATATTTGTAAATATTGCTATTTAAGTAAAACACTTTATTTCATTGTTACGTATAGATAATAATGCTTATTAAATGGAACAATTTCATTAAAAATCCATGACTAAGTAGTACACCGTATTAATTTTGTATAAAATTTTAGTAAAACTATATAATTTCGATGGCGTGTGAAATATTTGATAATATCACCTATATATTTAACAGTTAAGTGGCACCCGCATTACAATTTACCAATAGAGCTACAAAATGAACGTGAAAACTACTTGCATTCCATTAGAAATTATCATTTGTCTACAGCGATATGTAGTTATACGTACGTCGTAAAACTTCAGAAAGCTGCCTAACGGTACACTTGCACTGCTCAAATAGTTTTTTGTTGCTATTTCTTTGTAGATTTAACGATAGCTGTAACTAAGCCATAATCCATCTTTTAACAGTCTAATAAATAAGAATTAAAGGAGCTGGATAGTGGCCTATTGAGAGCTGTTTAAGCTATTGTACAGCCCATGTACAGCTCTTACAATGCTCTGGACAGCTTTTAACAAGCTACTATAATGCTCAAGTCTGGTTAATTTGTGGCCAAATTTAGAATTATAAGAGCTGCGTAGTCGGGCATACAGCCCTTGTACAGAAAGCACAATAGATCCGAGTTTAAAAAAACCTTTTGTCCAGTGACTATACTGTACTGGAATGTAATTACTGTCCTCGACCAACTTTTCGAGTCCAGAAACACGTGAAATATCAGTCTCTGATCGGATATTATAGGTCCGTTTATGTTCACTCCTCTTCGCAAGTATTCGACCTCGTTTTGTCGAGGTGTACTGCCGTCCCTGTCTCTCATCGGTCTGACGTGTGTTGTAGAACAACTGCTTATTAGATCTAGTCAGTCTTTCGTTGAAGAAGAATCGCCGAGAGGGGACAGAGAAGCCAAGATCATCAGAGGTTACGCCCCGGTGGACACGAGCGCTTCGGAGCATGTCTTCTTGAAGCTGCCGTATCGCAAAGCGGACAACAACGCGCCGACTGCGCTCAGCCGAACTGGTTTCACCGACGGCTCCCACCTCACCCGCGGTGTCCGCCGCTACATAGGGCTGAGGCCTGGGTCCCACGCGCTCAGCGAAAGCGATGTCACGTTGCTCCAGGGTCACTCCAAGCTTCGTATTCTTCTTCATACGGTAGAGCTGGTGGCCAAACAGCTCTACCGTGTGAAGAACGTTTTCACCGCTGTTTTCAGGCAGATTCGTGATCTCGATATCGGCGGCCAAGTGCTCCTGATCCCTGTCAATTAACTCCAGCTTCTGATAAGACACTGTCTGCTCAATTTGACTGGCGACGGAAGGACGGAAGGAGATTTTTCTTCGAGGGACTTCATGCAATTTTCTATTCTGACAATGCGATTCTCATTATCCTGGATTCGCGTAGTAATGTCATTTTGATGCGATATTTGATAATTTCATCCATCATCTCATGCTTCATTCTCCTCATTTCAGCCCTCAATTGCCTAATTTCTTTCACTATATCCGCTTTATTTTCTTCGTCACCTCGACTCCGAACCACACTTGATGCTGGTACGTCAAATCCCTCATCCCAACTTGCATCCTCTGAAGTAGAGATCGGCCTACTGGAGGGACTCTCCCGATTCGTGAGTTCGCGAGTTTCTATGGTTACCTTTGCGTCAGCGGGTTTACTATTGCATTCCAGACATGTCCACTTTGTTACTCACTCACTCACACTTAACATGAGCGCACACAGATACTGTCATATCAGCATTGACTACTTTTATGTGTTTGTTGTTTCACACTCTCCTAACGAATTGTTTTAAACTGCAGTTACAAGGTGCTGCACTAATATGTTTGAATTGTCATTTAGAAGGTACTAGGTTGTGCTGCTTTACCGACCAAGCGTGCTTACAACCTAGTTTATCGTTTCATCACTAGATGGCGGGATACCTAATTTAATCATATTGACGAAAAAAATGTTTTCACCAAAACATGTAGTTAAAAGGCCCTGCACTGATGCCGACGATATGGCGATTTACCTTGGCACGTTGACAAGCTAGACATTTGCGAGCCCACTCACGACAATCTTTACGCATGCCAGGCCAGACAAAGCGTTCAGCAACGAGTTTTGTGGTTGCTATGGCACCTGGATGGCTTAAGCTATGAAGGTTGTCGAAGAGTGGCTTTCTGAGAGTTTTTGTGATAAAAGGACGTGGTGATGGAGTACTAACATCACAAAACAGTTCCTTATTGATTCCAGGAACTTTGAATTTCTCCAGATGGAGTGAAAATTCACCATCAATATATGTTAAAAGTTCATCGTAAGAAGCTTGAGATTGGGCTAACTCACCAAAATTTATTGCATTATTGATTTCATCGATCCGTGATAATGTATCGGCAACGACATTGTCCTTGCCAGACACATGACGTATATCATATCTAAATAAAATCTAAATGCCGGTTCTGACGAGGCGAACAGTTGGCTTTTCGCTCATGAAAAGCGATAGCGGCTTATGATCAGTAAATACAATAAAATGACGAGCTTCTAACATATGACGAAAGTATTTTATGCTTTCATAGATTGCTAAAAGTTCGCGATCGTACGGGGAATACTGAATGCGAAAATGCGAGTGGTTCCCAACTGCCATCCTTGTATTGCTACAACACGCCACCCATGGCCAAATCAGATGCGTCTGTCACGACCGCAAGCTTAGCATTACAGTCTGGGTGTGCAAGTAAAGCAGCATTTGCAAGGTTTTGCTTACACTGGTTGAAGGCACGAAATGCTTCGCCAGTGAAGTCAATCAGTTGAGATGCTTTGGCTGAACCAACAAGTAAAGCGTTAAGTGGGGGCTTGTTTCAATGCGGCGTTGGCTAAAATCGCCGATAAAAGTTTAACGTCCCCAAGAATCGTCTAAGTTGTTTTACCGTCTTTGGGGCAGGGAAGTCCTTGATGGCCTCAACCTTAGACTCGAGAGGTTTCGTGCCTGCTTCGGAAAAGTGGTAACCGAGAAAAATTACCTCACTAGCTTCAAATACGCATTTGGACGTGTTGATCAGAAGACTATATTCCTTCATGCGTTGGAACAACTGTTGAAGATTAACTTCATGGAGGTCAAAATCCTTTGAAAATACAAGAAAGTCGTCACAGTAGGGGTAAACAAAGTCTAGACCTCTCGTTAATTCGTCCACAAACCTCTGAAACGACTGCCCTGCACAGCTGAGCCCAAATGTCATGCAGGGAAACTCATACATTCCGAACGGTGTGGTGATGGCAGTCTCCTTAATAATAATAATATTTAAGGACAATGTCACACAGATCATCCTAGCCCCAAATTAAGCAAAGCTTGTACTATGGGTACCAGGCGACGATATACATACTTATATAGATAGATAAATACATATATACATAGAAAACATCCATGACTCAGAAACAAATATTCGTGCTCATCACACAAATATTTGCACTTACCGGGATTCGAACCCAGGACCACCAGCTTCGTAGGCAGGAGCACTACCAACTAGGCTACGGTGACCTATAATATCTTCCTCGTAGACCGGGATTTGGTTATACTAGGTCGATGGTAATAAAAACTTTGCAACCAGCTATGCTATGGACAAAGTATATAGCCTAATAGGTATATCTGGTATAGTCCGTGCATTAAGCATTCGGTAATCCCCACATGGTCGCCAGCCGTTATCTTTCTTAGGCGCTAGGTGGAGAGGAGATGCCCAGGAACTTTCGGAAGGACGTGCTGTTCCATTAACGAGCATGAGCTCGAATTCCTTCTTAGCTTTCTGCAATTTGTCAGGAGCGAGTCGACTGGGTATACAAATTATAGGAGGTCCAGGTGTCGTACGGTAATGATGCACGATGTTATGCTTTCGTGTCCACGGTGTGCCAGATGGGCGTGTAATTTCTGTAAACTTACCTAACAAGACATAAAAATGCGTGTCACCTATTGCTACTTTAATAGAAAACACATTAGAATTGGCAATACAAGCATTTGCAGACAAAGTAGTGGTTTTATCTATAAGCCGTTGTTTGCGAACATCTACAACTAAATTGTGAAAGCTTAAGAAATCTACGCCAATAATAGCTTTAGTGACGTCTGCATCAGTAAAGCGCCATGGAAAATTGCGTCGTAAACCTAAATCAAGCTTAAGTTCAATGGCACCAAAAGTGTCTATAGATGTTCCGTTGGCCGCGCACAATTGAAAGTCAGTTTTGGCTCGACGATCACGCAGCGCGTAACGAGGATAAACGCATAAGTCGCTGCCGGTGTCCACCAGAAATTTCATGTTAGTGCTGCGGTTGAAAACGAAGAGGCGGCTTGTTGAAGCTGGGCAATCGTCAGCCGCCATTAGCGACTGCCCGTGGATTTTCTCGACTTGTGGTAATCACACGGTTTGATGCATTTGCTGGCTTTAATCCCAAACTTGGCGTGATACCAGCAGACTGAATACTTTTTGTAGCTTGAATTTGACCGTGACCGGGGACGCGAAGGGGATTGGCAATGTCGCGTCCTTGAACGGCTTTGGTAGCGGTTCGACCCACAGGAATGTTGATCAAGCTTCACTTCAAGGCGCGCCACCATCATCCTTAGCTCGGCGATCTACTAACTGGTGGCGAGGTCAGGTCAAAAATACGGTCAGCTAAGTCAGCAAGCACCTCCAATTTTTGCTTCGATTGCGACACTAGAACAGTCTGAATGCCGATTGGAAGCTGATTACACCATATTTGCTTCACGATGTCATCTGCAGCAGAGGGTCCAGCTAAGTCTTGCAAGTGACGCAAAAATTGTGAAGGTTTTCGGTCACCCAGTTTTTCTTAGTTGAGCAACTGCTTGACCTTTATTTCACGCGTAGCCGATAGCCTTCGAAGCAGCTCTGTTTTTATTTTTGTGTAGGCATTCTTAGTGGGAGGCTTCATAATGATATCTTTGACGGCCTTCGCATGTTGAATGTCCAAATTATTAGTAACGGTAGTGAACATAAAAGATTCGTCCACTATGCCATACGCTTCAAACTGTCGTTCTAGTAGCCCGAACCACAATTTCGGAACCTCCGGTGAAAATTGAGGCACCTTTAAAGTGACCTTCCGACGACTCGACGATATGTCGGTCAGTGTAAACGCGCATCGGTTTAGGCGGCCGCGTGGTAATATTTTTATCACTATGGTGCAGTGTTGCCACCTTGCAGAAAACTTTTTCACTAGTTTTGGTCTGAAATTTCACTAGATTTAGCGATATTTTTTACTAAAAAAATCCCCAGAATTCACTAAATAAATTAAAATTAAATCACAAGGTAAGTCAAAAAATAATATTTTAATTGTGGATACAAAGAATAAAAATAAACATGTCAAAACTAAAAATCAACTTCAAATACTTCTGTTGGTAATTCTTCTTCATCTTGATCGATTATTATTGTAGATTTAGACGGCTGAGATGGATCATCAGTTTTGTCAGATTTTTTTGATTTAAAAGAGTATTTAGAATTGCTTCCAGTAAGCAGTAATTACATCAGCCGGGAGCTCATAACTGTAACAGTTCTTCTTCATTATCTTTAATAGATTTCTTATAAAAAGAATGCTATTTAGAGTGTTTAGCCATTTCGTTTCTTAATTTATTTTTCACGATATTCATAGCACTAAATGCCCTTTCCACTTTAGCGTTTGAGTGAGGAAGTGACAATGCAGATATAGCGAGATCAGATATCTCTTGAAAGGTATTTGTTCCAGCAGCATTCGTATATTTTCGCACTTCAGCCCAGAAATCAGTGATATTATGTATGGCATTCCATTTAACTTAATTTATACCATGCCGCTGCTGTAACAGTTTGTCTATTGCTTCATCATCAAATCCGAGTTCCGCAGCAAGGTCTGCTATTTTGTTGTCTTTGCCCTGGCGAAGAGTATTTTCCACGCTCAGTTGACACATTTTCTCCAAAATAATGTAGTTAGAAGGAAGTCTTTGCTGAATCTGTTTTCCTAATTTGACTGTAAACTCAATACAACGTTTCCTGACTGCATTAATTACATCATTGGGTAAATAGGTCTTTTGTAATTATGATTCAAAAAGATATCCTAAATACGGTACCGAATTCAAGTGGGCTTCTATTTGAATGGACAAATAATCTTTGTCAGTCGTTGCAGCCGTCGGCAACAGTACTCTATTGCAAATAGAGCAATGTCATTAACGTGTTCAGTAGTGCAACTGGATTTGAGTCTTCACTTTCAAAACTCTTAACTCCAATTTGGACATCATTCAAGATGCTCCTTAAAAAGCACATATAAAGGCGATTCCTCTCATCGGCATACATCGAATGAAGCAATTCTTCCCATTGATACAGTATTTTGGTCACAGTTTCTTCAATGGGCAGCCAATGAGAATCACAAGACCGCAATATTTTTAAAGGCTGATCGCCACAATTTATTGTCTCATATATATATTTGTACTCATCACAGCGTTTGGGTGAATGTGAGAACCAAAAATTGGTTTCTCTAATGAGAAACTATATTTCGCGGTAAAGTTTGTTCTGACGCATGTGACACCGCCAATTGCAATGAGTGGCAAACGCATCTGAGACTAGAATTAAATTAGATACGCCATATTCCGTTTTTTAAATATTATGTACGCCATTATTGACTCCAGTCATGACATAGGCATTATCCACTCCAATTCCAATAAAGTTTTTTATTAGAATACCATGTGTCTGTAAACAGTTTACCAAGGCAGTAACAATTCCACGAGCATCCGCGCTCCTCAGTGGTCCTAATGCTAGAAATGCAGATACAACTTTATTTTGTGTGCAACTAAAATAACTAATTACTATGCCCAATCATTTTGATACACTGAGGTCCGTGGATTCATCTAACAGTACACTATACTTTTGTGATCCAATATCATCTGTTTGAAGTGAGGGGCTAACACATTCTTTATTACGGCACTGCATTTCGTTCTGTGCATTTTCATGTCCATAACACTCTTTGAATCAGTAATATTTTTTTAAAGCTTCAGTTAAGTGGTCAATTTGCTGTATGGATGTGTGTTCTACAATGAACAGGGACAATGTTCCTTCAACTTTCAACGTATTGGTATTATTTTTAGAAGCGGGCAGAAATTCAATTTGTCGGTTTTTAGACACTAAGTCAGATTTATGTATGTTTTTTTGTTACTCTGTGTTTCTTAATGTCGCCAATTCTTGGAAACATATCACAATGGCAAAAAGTACAAAAGGCTTTTGTAGGATCGTCTGCTACAGGCCGCAACCAAGCCTTGAACTCTTCTTGGGTTTCGCATTCTTACGGATATTTTTGAGAATAAAAAGTCTTTTTTTTCAGTGGCACGTCCATGATAATGCGAAATAAATACTACACAAAACACACACAAAAACTTTATTTATTTATTTTGATAAGAAACGTTTGTTTCTTATCATACAGAAAAACTTAAATATTTAATTTTTTACTTAAAGACCTATAGTTTCCTCATGGATTAACAAAGTATTAGTTGATGAGCTAAGTTCTAAGTTACTTATGAAATTTAAAAAGGTTATACTAAAGACAAAAACAATTTATCAATGATGTTACTGTACAACAGAAAACATCAATGTCTGCTAGTTTTTCGCTATTATTATAAAGTTCACAGGCACGCCTTACAAACATGTTCTTACAATAACAGGTTCTACTTTTGGGGATAGAAAATAAATCTTTTTTACGGCATTGATGCTCTTGTCCACGAGGTACTACTAAAAGAAATGCTATGCAGAAGCGAAGGGGCATCCACTATATTATGAATAATTTTATAAAGCATAATAGAATCATCACAGTCACGACGAAGTTTCAGGGTAGTGATTCCGTGACGCTTCAGTGGATTCTCATAATTGAATGTCGACTTGACAAACTCTATAACTAAGTGTTTTAACAAATTTCCTTTGAATGTTCTCGATCCGGTTAATATGTGCATCATAGTTTGGGTGCCATACAGCGCACGCGAATTCAAGTCTACTCAAAACAAAGCTGTTGTACAATATTTTGTAGGTTAATGCATTCTTGAAAGGCTTACCAACTCTTAATATAAAACCTAATTGTTTGTATGACTTTTCCACAATTGTATCAATATGAGGGATAAATGTCATCCCCGAATCCATTATAATGCCCAGATCACGTATTTGTGTTACTCTTTCTAGACTTCTGCCATCCAGTTTATAATCAAATTTCAGAGTATTGTACTTTCTAGTAAAACTAATAACGTAACATTTATTGTAATTCAAGAAGAAGTTATTACCGTTGCAGAATTTTTCGAAATTATTTAGATCATCTTGAAGTGCTTGACAATCTGTACTGTCACGAATTATCTTGTAAATTTTTGTGTCATCAGCATATAATAATATTTTTGAATGTGAAACGACTTTATCAATGTTATTGATATATAACGTAAACAGCAAAGGTCCCAAATGAGATCCTTGGGGAACACCTGAGCTGGCAATTTTTTTTTGTGACATGAATCCCGCAAGGACTTTAGATCTTGACTTGAATGATTTCGATAAGTATTGTCTCCTACTTTCACGAACGAAAACTAGCAACTAACTAAATACAAGCAATAGTATGCAGCACTCACTCATACAAACTTTAATCCCCAATTATGGGAATCCCCAAGCATAACCAAACAAAGACGTCTAAAGCTATGTTCCGAAACGGGAAATTTTTGCTCGGCAAAGTGTATCCAAACCACAACATTCGATAAATACCACTAAAAGTCATCAAATAATTTTTCAGTTATTTTTTCAGATTATCACTGTCAAAGTCCTAAAATTCACTAAATCTAGTGACAAAATCACTAAAGTGGCAACAATGCTATGGTGTGATATAGCAGATTTTACCGAACCACGGTTTTGGTCACTTTGGTCACTATGGTCACTGTGTTCACTGCCACTCATCCTCACGTGTTCCACGGGGTCACCAGTTATGGGGGTGCGGTGCAGGTTGTTTTTGATAGTTGGTGGTTAGAAGAAAGTCAATAGGTACACAAGCACAGAAGAAAGTTTATTGGAAAGCACAGCATACTCACAAAATAGTTCAGAAGAAAGAATGAAGTTAGATAGATACAGAAATATGCAGAAAATAGGAACAATTAACAGAATGTACGTAATTAAGCGCGGTAGGCAGTAAGCGAGGTGACACGGGCTTCGCGTCTCAGAGCCGTCGCGTGACTACTCGAATGTTCGGAACAACATTATCGATCGAACTAGTTATATGCGCCTGCGGCGACCGGTGTCCTATGCTATTTATGTCGTACGATTTATATTCTTATTATAATGACCGATACGATTGTGAGGCAAGGCAATTAGAAATAAATTAATAATTATAGTAAACATTTGTATGTATCAAATATTATGTTATATTACTATGTAGGTGTATTAAATATATATATATATATATATATATATATATGAAATTAATAGTTATAAATTACATCTTATTAGAAATTTGAATATATGGTATGTTTATGTATATATGAGTCGTATAGAAACAAAAACAGCAATCTGACATTTCACAAATAGTGGTAATTAAAAAAAACGTGTCATTTTTTTATATAATTGATAAATTTACCATTTATGATTTATTTTGGTAAATTAAAGGTTTGCATTTTAATTAAATATTACATTGGGTAGATTGCATTTAGAATAAATTAATAAAATTTTAATATTTTTTTTAAATTGCTGTTTTTTGATACTTACTTTTAAATATTGATGGATTTGATTTTAAACAAACACCAGATTGCTGCTTTTGTTAATAGCTATGTCAAATATTGCTGTCTTTGATTATAATAAAGCAACACGTAATTAAATTTTTATTTATTTCACAAACATTTTTATTGTTTTCATAAAATTAAATTCTAAGTTCGTCAGGTTCCTGAACTTCTTCATCACAATATATATCTTCAGAAGGCGTTTCTTGTAAGGCCTCCTGTCTTAATAATATTTCTTTATAAAAATTTAATTCCAATAAGCCTTGCCATTCGGTACCAAAATGTTTGCTCAGTAATTTATTCACATCACTTAATTTACTTTTATTAACAGCAACTATGCTGGGCAGTATAATCGGATTTATCATACTTATAAGTTTTCGCGGTCTGCAAATATTTTGAGCGGTAGCTAGATCACTTTTATAATATATTTCGCCCCTCACAAGCACGTTACCAGGTTTTTTTGAACGACGCAGAATAAATCTTTTACACTCGTTGAATTGAATATTCCAAGTCAAAAACCGTGCAATCTTCACCAAATTTTACTAACGTTGCGTTTTCAGACACAATATCTATGATTTCTTTGGGATGAAGTACTACCTCCATTTTACGCAGCTTTTTTTCTATAACTCCAAAAAAGCGATCAGCAGGCATAAAGGAATGACCGGTGACAGGAAAAATTACTTCTAAGCTTTTAATGTTTCCATTTTCTAATAGCCATTTGCAGCACATACCAATTAAAATAAAAATTTTGTTTTGCCCGCCGCATCCGTCTGCAACCAAACGAATTCTTGATATGCCCGTTTTATCAGTTTTACAAAGCCGGTCATAAACTGCGGATGCCACCAAATTCGCATTTTTGCTAAACTCGTCTTCTGTACAATAGTAAGAGAATACACGATTTTTATTTAGAGGCAAATTTGAATGGCCTTCAACTACGGCTAAATTGTAGAAATATAATTGTCGGCTATAATAGCATGATTGGTCAGGCACCTTTGGTAACGGTAATTTTTTTTGGAAATCAAAAGATATTATTTTCAAGCCAAGTGTAGTGTCTCTCCAGTTTTCAAAAATGATTTCGCTCTCAAAGAATGAACCCTCTTCTCTGTCATAAAATATATTTTTATATTTTCATCTTTTTCCATTTTGATCTTTTCTTTTAGTTCTAGACATTTTGAACAAACATCCGTTTGTGGTGTGCTGAAGCCTAAATTATATTCTGTGTTGAAAATATGCCGGAAGTATGATAATTTTACCCCAAGTTGTGCATTACGCTGGTCAGTATTATACATTACGTAAAGTTTTTTAATATTTAATTCACATGGCAAGTATTTTCTTTCAGCTTCCTTGCTTTTTCGGCAGTAATGAATAAGAATAATGTTTATTTGACAACAAACACAGGTACATTAAAGGTGTTATAAATTAATCATGGCCCACTATGTTTTGCTCTTACGAGCGTACAAATATTTTATGAAGCTAAATACATTCTTGTTTTTCAACAGCACAATCTAACAATATAATGTCAATTTATAATTTAAATTCAAAGAAATCATGAATGCTATAGAAACATTTTTCAGCAAGCCACCGCGTTAACTCTTTTTTAAATTTAGAAAATGTCATTGATTTAAAATTATTAGGAATCTTATTGAATATTTTAATACACATTATATAACTATTATTAGATGTCAAAGTCAGTTTAGTAAAAGGTCTGCATAATTTATGCTGATGACGCGCCCGTCTACTATAAGAACTAGAGGTTTCTTGAAATAGGTTCTTATGCTTAAATACAAATATACATGCATCCAAAATATACAAGCATGGAACAGTTAAAATTTTATATTGCCTGTAAAATGGCCGGCAAGAATCTGTGAAATGAGACTCTATACATTTGAGATTTTGAATAAAACGATGAACAGATTCTTTTTTCTCTGCATACTTTTCTGTCTTTTGATCACCTCCGCGAGCTTCACGAGGAAATTCTCCCGTTTCATAAAACTTTTTCATAAAGTACTCCACTCTATACTTTTTAATGCCAAAAATACTCAGAATTTTTTTTTGGCAGTTTGGCACTCTCTTCTTGTTAATGAATACGGAATAGATAGTTTTAAATTTCTTTTTGCCTTTAAAGTTAGGTCTTTTTTGGGTTTCTTTTATTGAACACAGTTTGAAAAGAATTATATTTTGGTCATGCTTTGTCGAGTTATAAAAATCCCGATGTATTTTTGATAGATTATTCATTGTCAATGTTGCACATTTCAATGCTTTCGTATTATGTTCGCATACTCGAGTTGGCATGCCTTTTGACGAATATCTAAAAAGAAAAACAAAGCGTGTTAACATGTGTTTATTTAAACTTAAAAAATAGTGTATAAAATAAAGAAATCAAAAACTGATTTGAAATAATAATGCGCATTCAATTAAAATTTATTTTGATAATTTCATAATAATTGAACTCAACATTCATTATATGTAAACCAGTTAAATGTTTTGTGACAGCCCTACGTTAAAACAATGTAAGTACATACCTCAAACATTTTGCAATATTTGTTTTCCATTTTGTGGGATCTTTTTTCTTCTTTCGTGCAAACTTATTATTAACACGCACGGTGGGGTGCACCTCCATGTCCAGTTTTTTAATGTTAAAACTAACTTTTCAACTTTCAACGTTATTTTTATAATAAAACAAGAAAATACACGCATAAAACTCACGACAAAAACAACGCGGACGCTATTTTGACGCACAACCGAAATAACGCTTGTGATTGGTTGACACTCACAGATTGCTGTTTTTGAAACTTATCGTCAGTATATTGCTGTATTTGATACTAACACAGTTTTTGAAGTTCAATTTTCGGTTGTAAATTGCTGTTTTTGATACAATGTTATTAAATAAGCAAAGAATATTCTAATGGAACAGTGTTGCCCTATATATAACTTAATTTTCGTTAAAATGACAGATTGCTGTTTTTGATTCCATACGACTCATATGTGGATAATTATATAATAGTAAATATAGGTAGCCACAAGCTTACCGACTATGCTCAAAAGAGAGATGCCACGGCAGTGGTTGCAGTCACCGCGGTCCCCTTTTCCTTTGTTTAATGTAGTGATGTTAGCGTCCCGCATATCCTGTGACACCTCCCCCGCTTCCCAACATTTAACCAGTAAATTGTGCAGAATAGTGCGCACGCAATGGAGTTTAATAACTTCAGTCAGGGTGCATCGCCGCCAGAGCTCTTTCCACGTTTCAGCTGGTTGACAGCCTTGATGAACTCCTCAATGGACGGAAGGTCGTCTTACTCAGTCAATACATCCAGTATAGGTATGCTTTGCGCTGCCTCCGGTTAGTAGGTAGGTATACAGTACGTGAGAAGAGACAGGTGTAGTGCTCAACCTTACGGTCAAGCTGCTTTTGAGTATCAGTAATAATAGCACCTGTTATGTCCTTAAGACGGGCTGTCTTTTTAATGACAGGTTCACTAAATTCGTTTGAGACCTTCATAGACGCTGCCAATATTTCCCATGTCAGCACACGCCTGAATGGCGCGGCCGAGCTCCGACCAGTACAAGTTGACAAAGTATCGTGTACTTCGTTGCAGAGTTGCTACTCATTCGAAGTGCTTGGTCGGACTCTGAACAAGGATCCATGCGGTGCTTAAGAGCAGCTTTACGCTTCAATTCCAGCAAAGGTAACAAATGTTCAGCATTGTCTGCGATCCAGTCCTCAGACTTAGCTTTCAGATAGCCAAAAGCCTCTCCAGCGCTTTCAGTTAGTAGTTTTTTGACGTTATCCCACTCGACCCTAATTGTTGTACTAGCATCCCATGCAGCAAGCTCAGTTTTGGCATCAATTTGAATTTTCGGATATTTTCGTCATACTTGGCGTTGGGAAGGTTTATCGTTCTTCTACCTGGCATTTTCGACGAATAAATCCTCTTGGGAATAATCGCCTTCCGAGCTACCACTAGGGAGTTGTCGGTGTCGCAGTCAGCGCTATGGAAGGTACGTGTGTGAAGGGTTTCACGGCGATCCTTAGCTCTGGAAAGTATTACGACCAGCTGATGCCAATGGCCGGACCGAGGGTGTTCCCAAGATACTTTGCGCGATATCTTGCCCTTGAAATATGTATTATTTACGCATTATAAATACTCAGAACAAAACTCGAGTAAACGTTGGCCATTGTCGTTCGTATAGCCAACTCCATGGTAACCAATAAAGTCGGGCCACGCATTGTGATCACAGCTAACGCGAGCATTAAAGTCGCCTAAGATGTGGAAGCGATCTCCTCGACTGACTCTCGGCTTGGTTGTTATAAAAATGGTCTTTTGACTCATCCAAAGATGTTAGAGTCGGAGCATAGGCTGAAATAAAAGTCACGAAACCGCAACCAGTATTCAGTCTTAGGACCATGATACGCTCCGAAACTCCGCAAGGATGTTCAATTGCAGGTAGTATGTCATTTTGGATCGCGAAACCTACGCCATGCTCGCTAACATCAGTTGAGACTTTTCCTTTCCAAAAGCACGTGTAGGAGTTCTCGCGCAGTGAGCCTTCGTCGGGTAGTCTCTTGCAAAGCACAGACCGTGATGTTAAGCCTGCTTAGCTCTGCATCGATTATATATCTGTATCTGAGGCCTACGATAGCAGGGGAGGAGCCTCTAAGCACTGGCCTGCAACTTATCTAGGAGATGGAAAACTCTGATCACAAACCCGGAACGGGGTTTCCGTTAGGCGCGAGTAGGGTCCAACCCGAAATATGCGGCAGATTTCTAAAGCTGACCTAGCTCCACACGTATTGGCTTGTTTCCTGTGGGCTCAGCTAGTGAGGCCTAAAGAGGAATGCAGGTCTTGGGCAGTAATAAGTTCACACACACGGACGTAAGTGCGGACGCTAGGGGTCACTTTCGACAGTGGGACGACCCATCGCAGGTCCATTGTCGGTTTTTTTTTTCTTTTCTTTCTCGATGTGTACATTTTTCTTTGCTCTAAGGCCACATCTATTTTCCTATATCCATACGAAACAAACACAACATACACTACACAAACATGCATTTGACTCATACCTTTTTTGCCTTAAAAAGTTTATTATTTTTGCTTAATTTTTACCTAGTTTTTATGTTCTGTTAAAATGTCTTTTTGTAAGCGTGTTACACTCGAGTTTATATCATGGAATCCGCGGAGTGGGGCACTGGTGACCTGTAATACAGGTTTGTACTAAACCTATCACAGGCACCAGTCTCTCACAAATGCTGGTTGCATATCTACATATATTCCCTAATTAATATGCATTATTTTCTTAAATTGTTATGTATGTGAAATGTAACCATTTCTTGTGAAGAGAAAAATAAATAAATTGAAATTGAAATTGTTCGGTTACCGCTCGCTTAAAGCCGGGCAGCCCCGGCCAATTAGGTACCGATCCGTCCCGGTGCTGGTCCTTGGGGGGTTTCCTTGGGGTATTGGGAGCACTAGCTCTTGGCTAGATGACTGGTTCCGTTACCTACTGGTTCAAATAAACAGAATAATAATAAGAATGCCCGGCCAATCCATGCGCTTTGGAACATGGAATATCCGTACTATGAGGACAGGCCTCCCGGACACCTGTGGAGGTTCAATTTCTATTTGCGCACTAGATCTGCGCAAAACTGTTCTATAGTATATGTTTATATTTAGACACTGCTTAATTGTATTATATGCAATGTACGTCTTTGTTAATGAAAGGAAAATAAATAAATAAAACGATCATAAGTATTGATTTAAAGGTGTTTAATATTTAAAACATTTCCACATTATTTCAATGATCACTATTTTTAGAGTCTCAGGAATATTCAGAAGCGCATCATAATTTTCACGCACCACATATTGAACACTAACACTGGCATTATTATGGTCACTAATGAAATCACTACCATTTGCGCAGTTTTCGTCTTTCGTCGACTTCTGGACCCATTTCGACGAATGATTTATGCTGATGATGACGGTTATCTTTATTGATGAGAAGATCTTCATTTAGACGTCGTTGAGTTGCCAAGTCTCCAAAATACGTGCTGCAATTTCCTTCAGAGTAAAACAACGGCATGCGGTCCTCAGAATGGTGCTAAAACAAAAAAATAAACGTGTATATTATAATATTTTCTTCGTGTTGAGTGTATGCATCGAGACGTCACCGCCGTTGACAACGGACTCACGTCGCTCACCTTGGCTAAAGAAATCTGGACAAAGCCCATCGTACTTAGCACTCGGGATCGAATGGTCGCACTCGTAGGTTCCACCAGGCTTTACATGGTCCTGATGTGTACCTACAAGCATCTGTAGCCTGGCTACGCATCGGTGACCTATTTGGGGAAACTGAAGGTTTTGCCTGTGCAATTGCTGACGAAGTTATCAAGACAAGGAACTATCGGTAGCACATCTTCAAGGACGGTACCATCGACATTTGTCGTGTCACCGTCCCGGAGAGTCCATCAGACACATTGTTTCCGGTTGTTCCTATCATGCCAACTGCGAGTACTTGCACAGGCATAACCAAGTTGCTAGGATTATCCACCAGCAGCTTGCTCTTCGGTATGATCTTGTAGACTCCGAAGTGCCGTATTACATGTACGTACCGGAACCAGTTCTCGAAAGCGGCCGTGCCAAGCTCTACTGAGACCGGTCTATCATTACTGACAGGACTATTGTTGGCAATAAGCCTGATATCGTTTTGGTAGACCAGTTGGAGCGCCGGGCATTTATTGTAAGAGCCGAGACTGAAAAGTTATCAAAATACTTAGATTTGGTTCACGAGGTTACCGCCATGTGAACAACAATAATTGTCCGCGATAGTCGTCTCCGTAAACGGTCTCATAGCGAAGAGCCTCGACCAACATCTTAAGAGGCTTTCGCTAGATCACTGGGTCAAGGGTCGGATACAAAAGGCGGTAATAATGGGAACGGCATGCATTGTAAGGAGGTTCCTTACTCTGTCGCCCTGACCACCGGCGGCCTAGGGTGTCAAACCTCGCAGCTGGAGGAACTCTATTTTTTTTCATATTTATTTATATATTATTGTTTTCTTTTTTGTATCAATTTTATAGATATAAATATGTTAAAAATAAGAAAAATAAATACATAATTTGAAATAATAATAATAAATAAATAAAAGTTTATTCACCGTACATTCAAATCATTAACAACAAATTTGGTAAATCTGCCAAACTGCAAAACAGTTTGTTGGCAGTTGTAGCTTCCGTTTTTACATCTCTTAAACAACTAATTACAAAATGATTGAAATATAAAGAAAAGCAAATAAATTAAAATAAACACAAATCATTAAACAAAAAATAAGACAATCAATAACATTAAAATAATATTTGTTATTTAATATAAATTATATTATTATCAATTTTATAACGTTGTAGGCTCATGAGATTTTTAGTTTCGACAGCAAACAGCATACCCACAGAAAGCAACTAGGGACCCAACCAATCATTCAACCACAAAGCAACAAAACCTACCAAGAACGTCGTCAGCGAGAATCCTCACCTACCCAGATCCAGAGTCATACATGCGTACATATGTATAGCTATAGCCTAGGCAAGCATAAACTCTCACCCACCACGCCCCGCAAGAATTCCGCCGTCCTCTACCCAAAACACCGCTTCGAAACCGAACCACTTTCAATGTCCAAAGGCAACCTATTGAATATGATTGGAACCAAAAATTTGTTGCATCTTTGTCCGTAATAATTGCTGCAAGTGGGCACCTCAAATGTTTTATATTGCTTTACCCTTCGCGGCTTCAGGTGCGTCGTTCTGAGCTTGTATTCATTACGACCATAATTTTCCGATGATACTAATAGCAATCCTCTCTCATGTACTGGCAGCATTTTACACTCTAGGAATAATTCTTCATAGTTAGTACTTTTGCATCGCAATTTTGTTTTATTTTCTACTAATAATTTCATGAATCTTATTTGTAATACTTTGATTTTGTCCAATTACGTTTCAAATGTACGTCCGTAGCATGCCAGTCCAAAGGAAAGCAGTGAATCTACTAGCGCATAATATACGACAGTTAAGGTGACCCTATCCAGTACAGCACTGAGTTGGTGGAATTTTGAAAGAACAAACCGTAATTTATCAGACAGTTGATGTGATGTACATTTTCCACGAGAAATCAGTGTCTATTACTAAACCTAAGTACTTATATTCCTTCACCACCTCAATAGCAGTACACTCACACTCCATCACTCTGCCGTCGTACACGCTATGCAGGCACTCATATGTGTGTCCCACGACGCGGGGCGACCGGACAGTATTATTGTTATAGGGTGAGCGTATATGCATACATTTAGTTTTATTGATGTTAAAAAGTATTCCATTATCATGAGCCCATTTTATGATACTCGTGAGATCTGTTTGTATTTTACTTTCTATTATTACATTTAAGTCCCTATCAGCATACATCAAACAAGTATCGTCTGCAAACATATAAATGCGACAGTTGTGAACCACATTACACATGCTGTTGACATGCATGATGTATCCGACGGGACCGAACACGGATCCAGTCGGCACTCCACAGATAACACTTCTGGACTCACCAACAACTCCATTGACCACATTTCGCAGCGTCCTGCCTGTCAGATAAGCATGGAACCACTTGTTGATAGGTCCAGCAATGCCACACTCCTCCATAGCTTGTAGCAGCTGGCGGTGTTCCAGGGTGTCAAAAGCTTTTTTGAAGTTAATGTAGACCACCACTACCTGCTTTCGGATATCTAAACACTCATTGATGTCGTCAGAGGATTGAGCCACAACCGTAGCCGTACTTCGGCCCCGCCGAAAATCATGTTGGACACTTGTTAAAATGCTATTATTTTCCAGAAAGGTG
Organism: Pseudoips prasinana; assembly: GCA_951640165.1. Classification (NCBI taxonomy): domain Eukaryota; kingdom Metazoa; phylum Arthropoda; class Insecta; order Lepidoptera; family Nolidae; genus Pseudoips; species Pseudoips prasinana. The sequence continues at coordinate 18,911,546 of OX621254.1, forward strand.
CTTACTTGATTAACAATAAATTTTACCACAATCTTATTAATTACTGACAGTATTGCAATCGGTCTATAGTTTGAATAATCTGTGTGACTCTTTGTTAAAATATGGGTCTTATTAAAGCTGTTTTACATTGTTCTGGGTATTGCCCTTTTTCGACACATACGTTGATAAACAAAGCTATTACAGGACTCAATTGAGATTTTAGATACTTTATATCTTTTACCCTGATATTATCCACCCTCTCAGACCTGTCACAGCTTAGCATATCAATAATTTTACTAATGTCATTTGAACAGGCTTTTTGACACTTGGCTAAAGTTCAAATAGCTAAACCTATCCATAAACTTATGATTACATATATGCTTGATGTCTAAAATTTCTTGTGTAAATGTAGTGGAAAATTTACTACAGATATTAATTATGCTGTCTGTTTTCCCTAAATATTTCAATATGATATTATCCAAACTAGGTTTTTCCAAGTAATGACACTTCATTTAAGTTACTTGATGAGCAATTAGTGAGAATGATAGCTAAAGGTTACCACGCCCTTCGAATGGTAGAAGAAGTGGAATTACGTAAGTTTGTCGAGATGTTATACCCCGGTTATACGCTACCGACGCGTAAGTCTCTCTCTGAAAGTCTACTTCCTAAGGTATATAATAAAGTTAAGGAAGCTGTTAAAATTCAAATGGCAAAAGCGGTAGCTATTTGTATAACAACTGACGCCAGGGCATCCATTGTGAACGACGGGTATATTGCTATCACCGCGCATTTCATTGACACAGAAATACATAAACTCTGTACAGTCATGATAGGGTGTATTGAATGTGAGGAGAGGCACACAAGTGAAAATCTTAAGAGCTTTCTAGAAGCTAAGTTCCTAGAATGGAACATACAACAGAAAGTCAATATAATTGTGAGTGACAATGCCGCAAATGTGCTTGCTGCTGTTCGACTAGGCGGCTGGCGCTCACTATCTTGCTATGCTCACACTATTAATTTAGTAGTGCAATCGAGCATATACGAAATATCCGCAACCGTGAACAGGGTTAAAACAATCATGGAATATTTTCACAGAAGTAATCCCGCTCAAAAAAAATTAACGGAGATAGAAGAACAAATGCAAATGGGCCCATTAAAACTAAAACAGGACGTGGCTACTAGGCGGAATTCCACCTATGACATGCTCATGAGATTGTTAAGAATTAAAGAAGCACTTATTGCCACCTTAGCAATAATGCGTCCAGAGTTAAGTTTACCGCTAGAAGACTGGGAGTTAATTGAAAAAGCAACAGAACTTTTTAAAATATTTTATGATGTTACTGTAGAAATCAGTGGCGAGGCATATGTGATGGCATCAAAATATATTGTATATTGCAAATTAATAAATCGCACATTTGGCAAATTCTCCACGGATAATATCGAAAAGATTGAGCGGCTACATAACACCCTAAAATCTCAAATGCAGCCAAAAGTTTAGAGAAGTAGAAAACAATTATATTTTGTGTGAAGCAACTATTTTGGATCCACGATTAAAAAAAAGTGGCTTTGCTAACCCCAACAATTTTGAGAGAGCTGCAACAGCATTGAAGTCGAAAATTGTCTCAGACCGAATCATGGAACCAGCTCAAGAAGTACCAGCTCCACAACCGACACCTGTTCAAACTTGTGGATCTGGTTCTATTTGGGACGAATTTGACGCCGAAGTTGCTGTTTTCGTCCCCCAAAATCCAACTGCAGCCGGCATTGCAGAGTTTGATAAATATATTCAAGAACCTCTTTTAAAAAGAACGGAAAATCCTCTGCTCTGGTGGAATGAACGCAAAGCCGTATATCCGCGATTGTACAGATAAATGCTAAAACGCCTGAACGTCACGGCTACATCAGTACCGTGCGAACGTGTGTTTTCGAAGGCGGGACTGACATTAAATGAAAGGCGGACACGTCTGAAGACAAAAAAAACTATCACAATTATTATTTATTAGCTGTAATTACATTAAACACAAAACAAAACTTAGTTATTTAGGTACTTATAAAAAAAAAAACAAATAAAAAACCACAATCATTGTATATAAAATCGATTTTTAAATACGCCAATATTCATAGTTATGGTAAGTAAACAAGAACGTGATAATCAATATTGCCATCTATGTTTATTGCCAGTCCTAAGCCTGGAATGCCCTTTTGATTAAATTACGTATTCCGTAGATTGGGGTTAAGTATGAAGGAAAATCGACATTATAACTATGACGACAAAATCAAGTGTATATTTCGGCGCAGCGTGGGCGCATTGCGTTTGGTAATTGTGATGTCATATCACACCATAATATAACGCACATGATGTATATCTTCTACAACGCGAGCATTTCATTATAATAACCACCGTTAGATACACTTTAAAAAAATATTTCTTAAATAACTTAAAACAAATCAACTATAAAATCCGATCATATGTCCGAAGGTGCTGGCTACGTCATTGGAGTTTGTGCGCACCGCAATAATAAATTAGTAACTGATCATCATCATCATTACAGCTTAAATAAGTCCACTGCTGGACAAGCCTCCCTCAAGAATCATCTTGAGGGGATATGCCATAATCGCCACGCTTGGCAGGCGGGTTGGCGATCGCAGTATGATGGTCGTAGTACTCAGAAGGAAGCTGCTTCCCGTCCTCTGGTAGATATTCCCTCGGGTCGACTTCTACGCCCCCCACGGGATGAGATGGGGTGATGATATTCTGATTCTGATATTTGTCGCCGTCACCACACAGCAGTAATGTAATGTTTAGTAACTGATAAAGACATTGAATTATATACATCTGTTTACATTTTTTATTTTGAACTGCATTTACTGTGGCTCCATTCATTTTGCTACGACTAGTATTAGTTATTAGTTAGTAGTATTAGTTTTATATCGAGAACCCAGTGGTTAGACAAACCTAACTTAGGCTTTAAGCCACTGATTGTGTAAATAAATACTAAACTGTGTGTTAAATGAAATAAATAAATTTAAGCGACTAATACCTGAGGGCACCCTTATGGGGTTCGGGCCACAGCTCAGGCGGCCGCTGAAGTAAAAAGATGGAATTCGAAATCAAAAATGGGGTCTGGTCACTTGCACGGGATTACCGATCACGTGTTAAGGGGGCAACGCGATCCTCGCCGCTGAGGATCCTACCCTAGCTAGCCTGCGGGTTTCTCTAGCTACCTAGGTGGACGAACCGGAGAAGAAAGCCACAAAGAAACTCCGGGCTTGCTTTTTTCATCTTCTTTTGCTTTTGCATATTTTTTTACATGGTGATTGGTTGGGCTATAATATATATATATATATATATATATATATATATATATATATATATATATATATATATATATATATATATATATATATATATATATATATATTATAGCCCAACCAATCACCATGTAAAAAAATATTATCATATTTTGGAGAAGAACTCTGGTTCATTGTATTATTGAAGAAATAATCAAAATTCTTTTTTAAAGAAAGATATATAGCTTTCACGGTAATTCATGATATATGTATATATATATATAAAGCTAATATCTTTCTTTAAAAAATAATTTTGATTATTTCTTCAATAATACAATGAACCAGAGTTCTTCTCCAAAATATGATAATAATTTAACACCTGAAGACTTGCATCCACCAAAGTCTTCTGTACAAGATAACTATGCCCTCGAGAATTTTGAAATATCAATATCCGATTGGAAAAATATAAGACCAGTCACTAGCTATTGTTCGCGCACAGATAAAGATTAAACATCAGCAACGCGGCCCAAGAAGACAGTTTTACCTCAACATAAGTGGACAAACGTTATGAGCGAGATTTTATGGAAGAAAACAAGGCGAGAATGTACTTGGGTATTTAAACGCAGTTCAGCTGTTGATTACAATATTCGATTCAGTGGATATTGTAAGAAATGTGGAGCTAAAATTAGTGCAGATTCAACGAAAGCGTCAGAAACTCATGCTAAAATCAAATGTATTATTGAAGTAGGTGATTTAAATATTATGCATCATCCAAAGATTAAAAATAAATTAACTAAAAAGAGCAAAGAAGAGCTGTCTGAAAAACTCATTAATCAACATGCGATCGTAATTCGGGACAAAATAGTAAACAAAGTCATGAACGAAGATGACACCTATCAGCCACCATTTGTACCATCATTAAAGACATTGCAGAGGCATGAGTTTTCACGGGAGGTTAGCCAGTAATATTTATTTATTTTTTATTTATTTATTTAAATAAAGAGAACTTAAACTAATTACATAATATTTGATGCAATCATAAACTCATTAGAGTTTGTCCGTGCATCAGAGTCATCGATTCTTTATAGGTAACCAGTTTTGTTATGACGATAACACACACATTCCGTAAACCCGCTTACACAGTAAAGTAAAATAAATTGCATTGGTAAGTGTGAGCGCCTCGATGAACGGGCCGGCCGGCCGCTTATCTATAGATATTGCGTGGAGGGGACATCGTTTTAGTACAGGTTGTTCCTTAATTGTGTCTTGTGTTTTGAATTTGTTTTAGTAAATTTCGTGATTGTAGAAAATGTTGTTTTAATTTGACTTTTATGTTTCTATGTGTTAATTGGTCACGTAGTGATTCAGGCAGATTGTTTATAAGATTAGGTATAATGTATTTAAGCGTTCTTTTTCCGTGTAAATTTTTATATTTTGGTAGTAACAGTTTGCCATGTGTTACACTACGAGTTATCATTTCGTGTTTTTGCAAGATTTTTTTTATTTTAAGATTTTCGTTAAAATATTCTTCTTTTAATAGTGTTAGTTTAATTTTTTCATGTATGGGTATAATTTTACAGAATTTAAATATATTATGGTAATTTTTTTCAAATTTTATTTTAATGTTATACGGGACTATTGTTTTTAATATACGTAGTTGTAGGGTATAAATTTTGTCAAGATGGGTCTTAAATGTTCTCCCGTAGCTTGAAAGGCCATAGGATATTATTGATTCAGCCAGAGAATCATATAGCGTTAGTAGTGTTTGGTATGGAATTTTATATTTTATTATGGAAAATTTGGCTAGTATACATCTTAGTTTATCACAGACCTTTTCTATATGATCTATCCAACTGAATCGGCTGTCAATAGTTAGACCTAGGTATATTTGTTTATTCACAAGTTCAATGGTATTGCAGCCGCACGTTAGTACATTATCGTTAAGGTTGTTGGCATGAAGGCATCTGTGACTGTGAGCTATTAATTTCGGTAGGCAAGAGCTTCTGTTTTGACTCGAACTAATGTACATTAACTTTGTCTTTTCAGCATTTAATACTAAGCCTGCATCGTGCGACCATTTAGTGAGTAGATTAAAGTCATTTTGTAGTTTGTTTTGAGCTTCTTTTATACATCGTCCAGTCGCAACAAGGCAAGTGTCATCGGCAAATTTATATATTTCACATTTTTTTATCACATTAACTATGTTGTTTACGTACGTTATGTAGTGTAGGGGCCCTAGAACCGAACCTTGTGCTGTGCCTTCCGTAACAGAAATGGGATCGCTCAAGGCGTCATTTATTTTCACCATGTATTTTCGCTCCGTAAGGTAGTTTTCACACCAGTCCAGTAGTTTACCTCTTATTCCACTGTCGTGCAGACTTTCAAGTAACCTGTCATGTTTCAGCGTGTCAAAAGCTTTACTGTAGTCTATAAATACTACCAAAACGTGCCGTTTGTCATCTAAATGTTTATGAATACTATCTGAGAATGTTGATAGCAGCTGTGTAGTATTTTTGTTTTGCTGAAAACCATATTGATTTTTGGTTAGTATATTATTTTTACCATAAAAGTCATGTATTTGCTTACATAGGTATTTTTCAATTATTTTGTCTATCGTTGGTAATATACTAATTGGTCTATAGTTATTGTAGTCAGACCTACTTCCTTTTTTATGGATAGGTCTAACTATACCTGTTTTAAGTGTCGTTGGATATTTTCCCGTTTGTATACATAAATTAATTAAGTTAGATATCACCGATGTTATAGATGTACAAATTTTTTTAATATCTATAACTCGAATACCGTCTATGCCAGGGGCTTTTCGGTTGTTTAGAGACATAATGATTTTTTTTATACTGTCGGGCTCTGAAGATTTTATCCGCATTGTGACATTAGCTGAAGTCTTGTATACTGATTTATTTAACAATTGGTTAGTGCATTTAGGTATTATTTGTTTCACTCCTTCATCAAATATTTGTGCAAAGTTGTTAGCTATTTGTTTGTCGTTTACGTTATTGTTTTTAAATGAATTTTGAATAGTATCATCGACTGACTTTTTTATCCTTCCGGTAATTTGATTTAAAGTTTGCCATAACAACCTAATATTGCTTTTATTAGATGTGATCTCGTATTTAATTTTATTATTTTTTGTTTTTTGTATCAGATTATTTGCATAATTTCTCGATTTATTATATTCTTTTTTTAGAACTAAGTTATTACAGTCTTTTATCCATTTCATGAATAATCTATCCCTATGTTCACAGGCTATAATTATTTTATTATTCACCCATTTATTGTTAATACGTGATGAATTATGTTTGATTTTATATTTAAATTGAGATTTTTTATAACATTCTTTAAATTGTGTATGTATGTAATTATATAACTCAATAGGACATTTAATATTATTAGATTTTTCCCACTGAATTTCATCAAGACATTTATTTAGTATATTATTATTTATGCAGATCTTATATTTAGGAGCAACCTGTATATGCGGACCAACGCATGCAAGTATAATAGTGCGGTGGTCGGCCAGTGTAGACCCGAGCGCTGCCGAGTATAGGTCCTGTGAGCGGGATCGTGCGTAAATGTGATCGATACATGATTTACTTATATTACCGTTGCATAATGCTATTCTGGTGTGTGCAGCGATCCCACACACAAGGCCCATGGCATAAAGCATGTTGTTATACTTATGTTTTACAGGATTATCAGTGCTAAGGTCTATGTTAGTGTCTCCTAATATGTATAAGTCTGTAGTTTTAGTGAATTTGCATAATGAAGTTTGTAGCTCGTCAATAAATAGTATTTTGCTACAGTTTGGTGGTCGGTAAACAGCACACAAGTTCGCATAATAGTTCGATTTTGTGGTAATAGTGCAAAAGATACTTTCAAAATGTTTAGTTTTCACATTGATTATACTACACTTGTGTTTATTGTTGACATATACTATTATCCCACCCCCCTTTCTAGATGTTCGTAAAGCTGTAAACATTTGGTAGCCGTTTATTTGATACAAGTTACTATTGTCATTCGATATATTACATTCAGTTAGTATTACCACATCGATGCTTATTTTTGATGTAGTTAACATCTGCTCTAATGCTGAGAAGTTTTTTATTATAGATCGAATATTAATATGCATAAACATAAGATTCAATTGAGTGTTAGGAATATACTTTAGAAAGTCATTAACATTTAAACAGTGATGAATTTCGGTTATATCGTTAAAAGTCACATCCATATTGAAGTATTAAGTTTTTATATAATATAGGGTTATTTACTAAGTTTTTGATAGCTAGTCCTCGCAGTTGATTAGTGTTTGGATATCTGCCATGGTCCGCAAAATGTAAGTTTTTTCATTGTCGTCCTTGCGTGCTCTAAGTAATCCTCGCTTGAACCACACGTACTTAAAGTTACGATTGATTTTTAACTCCTGCTTGGCTTTCCAGAGTATTTGTTTATGGAGTTTTGTCATAGCTTCGTTCACATAAATAGGTTTTTTGTCGTTGTCTTTTTCAGGCATTACCTGGGATATGGTAGTTTTAATAATTTTAGCGGCTGAGATCCATTTTTCTTGTACTTCTTCGTCCTTGAGTTCCACAAGTATGTTAGATGGCTTCTCTTTCCATGCTTGTAGTCTTCGTACGCTTTTAATCTCATCCTCCGACTGTTTAAGGTTGAGTGCAATTTTATTCACCAGTGCTTGTAAATTTTCATTGGGTACCTTAGGTAAATTTGCAATTTCTACGAAAGATGACAGCTTTTCTTGTTCTATCTCTTGTAGGCGTTGTTCCAGGGCACCTATGCGAGTTTCCATGTTATTATTTTTATTTATAAGTTCCACATTTTTTTTCTCAAGATCTTTTATCGTCTTTTTGAACTTTTCTATGCACTCCACTGCTTCATCAAGCTTCTCGGTGTGGTATTGTAAGGACTCATTTAATTCCCTCATTTCCTTTTTGATTGCTTTCTCAACCTCTTTACTGATGTTGCTTAGTAGCTTCTTTGCATTGATCTGGACTGCTGTGTCGTCCTCTTCATCATCATCATCTGGTGTAATTATTGAATTACGCCTGGGAGACTCCTGTTGACATTCATGGCATGTCCACTCCAGGCTGGGTGCAGCTTTCAATGCGGAGATCTGCTTGTTAGTTAATCCTGTGCATTTTACATTAAGGTGAACAATCCTTTCGCACTTACTACACTCAAGTCCCGGCGTAGTTTTTGTTATACTTTTCTTACAATTATCACATTTAGACATTTTTTTTTTATTTTTTTACCGTGGGTATTCGCGTAAAATTGATAGCGGTCGCGCGTGCGTCTCGAGCAGTAGTCTATCGATAACTACTGCTCGAGACGCAGTAATAGTAGGTACCTACGTAGTAATACCTACCTACGTAGTAATAGGTACCTACTAGTGATGTAACGAATGTTGGATTTTTCACATTACTATAGATATAGAGATAATAATAATAATAATAATAATAATAATGTTTTATTTCTCACCACAATATAAGGTACATTTTACATGGCATCGATAACAATACATATAAAAATTCAATTTTCTAATTATATTGTGGGAGACTGGTGCCTAAGATAGACGTAAGGCCTGTATTTCAGGACACCAGAGATAGATAGACTAATAGAATATTTTTAAAATTTCAAAAAAAGCGCGTGTAACATGTTCACAGGTTTGACGTTTCGTGTCGGCCATGTTTAAATTGAACATAGCCGAGCCGATATTGGTTAATTGAATGAATTAAGTCACAGAAAGTTCATTCTAAGTTTTGTTTTGAGGTTAGTTTTATGTTATTTATCAAATTTAATGATATTTAAGGGACAAAGTGGCATAAAAACATGAGTAAAGCACACATCAGCGAAGTTTGGACTTATTTTACAATAGGTATGTGAAGCTGAAAATGTTGCAAGTTGTGTGATAAAAAGTACTCGCGCAAAGGCAGCCACTAGTGCTTTGAGCTAACACAAAAATTAATATGAAGAATTGAAAAAAAGAGAACATGAAAATCAAGATGCTGCTAAAATTAATTCTTTGGCGTCCTCTAATAAAAATAAAAATAAAAAAGGTTGTTATTCACGTAGACTTTAAAAAAGCGCTTGTAAATAGTCAGAACATGTTTGTAGTAATATAGTTGTTTGTATACATTAGATATTATTTCTAGTAACATAGATATTTAGGTAGTTATGGATACACCTCGCCCCTCTGCCTTAGATTAGTACTCTAATATAGTTTATGCCTACTAAGGGATAAACTTCTAAGAATTGTTTTTATGCAGATACAGCCGTCTCTGCTTCGCCGGATGTATCTGCCCGCTACTTTTATATTCCATTATTAATCGATTCAACCGATAATTTTACTCTTAAGGAGGGAGGAGTTATGGATACACCTCGCCCCTCTGCCTTAGATTAGTACTCTAATATAGTTTATGCCTACTAAGGGATAAACTTCTAAGAATTGTTTTTATGCAGATACAGCCGTCTCTGCTTCGCCGGATGTATCTGCCCGCTACTTTTATATTCCATTATTAAATCACCTCCAAATCGGTGTAGACGTATATTTTATTTTAATTAATTTTAATTTTTAGTTTTTAAAAACCCTTTTTTACGTTCCCAAACCAAAAGTAGGTACATCTTGTATGAAAACATTTATAAAATTTATTTTATTACAGAAATGATATTTAGCTAGCTCGTATCAAGTTATTGTCAAGAGATTATGTTTAATTATCTAGTTTAAGTCTTATATTTTTACTACATATTGTCAATGGTTCTGTCTATATTGAAGGTATTATTATTATGACGGACCTTGTGTTAATAACGACGGTCGCGCTTTAATGCTACCACCGGATCCAATGCGCCCCAACTGAGAAGACCCAGCGAATTAAACTCAGTGGGTTCATCTACTACCGGTTTCAACACGACCCAGTTGAGACGGTCCGGCGAAACATACTCAAGCGGGCATGAACACGGGATTTTCGCGACAATGTACCAAAACTGACCTTAAGCAAATGTCTTTGAGTGATTGCGTTGAAAAAAATAAAATTGGGATAACAACAACACCAAGTCTTTGGTGCTGGATAATTTGATTGGCGAAATGATCGCACTGGAGGACTTACCATTCAGTTTTGTGGAATATCTTGGATTTGTGAGATTGATTAACCAAGTATGCCCTTCATATAATGTAAAAAGTCGGCAATATTTTACTTCCTTCATTTGTGAGAAATTATACGGCAAGGTAAAAGATAAAATTCTGGTATTAATCAAATCATTTGAAAAATTAGCATTTACAACTGATATCTGGTCTGACTGGAGTGTCCCTGATAAGTTTCACTTGTCACGGAATTACCAATAATTTTGAACAAAAAATAATTGTATTAAAAGCAGGAGTATTCAATGATGGGCGACATACAGGAGAAAATATAGCGGCAAAGTTAGAAACTATGTTGTCATCATAGGGAATTCTCAAAGAAAACGTATTATGTATTGTTAGAGATGGTGGCGCTAATATGATAAATAGTATTTCTTTATTAAGTATTAAAAACATTGATTGTTTATCGCGCCAAATCCAACTTGTTGTTAAAGAAGGGCTTAAGTCACAAGAATCTATCATTGCAGCCATTAACAAATGTAAAAAGATAGCAACACATTTTCACCACTCTAATAATCAACGCTAATAAACGAAAAGCTTAATCAACCAAAGCTCAAGATAATCCAAGAGTGTGTTACGAGGTGGCATAGCACCTTTTACATGCTAGAACGCATTTTGAAAAACAAAGATTCGCTGTGCCTTTATGCTTCCGCCAGCAACAAAATTTCACAACTAACTTCAGAAGAATGGATACTTGTGGAAAAATTGATTACATTGCTTCAACCTTTTGAAGAAATAACTCGAGAACTACGAGTAAGTGCAGCCAATGTTTCCATATCATCTGTAATTCCGTTATTGGCCCTCTGGAAAAGGTGATTGATGAATATAATGCATCTGACGAGTGCATTAGGAACACTATACTTGTTTTAAAACAAGAAATGAGACACAGATTTTCTCACTTAGAAAACGACATATTATTTGCTACAGCAACGTTTATTGATCCTAGATACAAAACAAAACGAATTTCTTCAAAAATCCTTCAACAAAAGATCAAGTCATGAAAAATATTTTAGATGCACTTGGAGATGAGGACTTAAGTTTGCAGTCATGTTCAAAGCCAAAGCGTCCTAAAATAAGGAATCAGGATAATGAAAACTTGGGCTCCAGTACCAGTCTTTCAGAAAAATCTGTGACATTAAAAGAAACTATGAAAATGATGATGGACTCAAGTGAAAGCGAGGAAGAACTAGATATTAATAAAAAAAAATTATGAATATGTTTTGGATAAACGTATTGAAAATGAAGAAGACCCAGTTCTTTGGTGGAAAGTAAATAGCAAGAGCAACAAATATGGCATTCTTTCTCCAGTAGCCAGAGAATATTTGGTAACTCCGCCCACAAGTGTCCCCAGTGAAAGAATTTTCAGTGGAGCTGGACTACTTTACACACCTCACCGAAACAGGCTGCACGGAGAAAGAGCCTACAAACTTTTTATTTAAAATTTAACATTCCATTGCTTCAATTTAATTATTAAGAATTACCACAAATTTAATAATTAAATAGTCAACATGTTATTAGAAAAACTATATCTTGTGTACCTTCTTACTTACTTATATATCATTATTTATACATAGATAAATAACTTGCAATTGAAACCAAATGTTAACATAACAATTATTAGAAGTTTACTTTAGTTTAAAATAATTACAATTTTGATTTTGAAAAAAGGTTTATTTACAAATAGTTAAGTATTCGTTGTTTTGTTTTTAGGTTTATATATAAATATATTTAATTCCTCAGATATATAAAGTGGAATGAAAAAATATACATTTAAAATATAAATAAATTCAAATATTATATTTCAAATATATCCTTCTCGGAGGTCAAATGACTGTCAAACTACCGAGGAAGCATTTAACTGTTTACAAGATACTTTAACTTTATTCTATAACCTCTGCTTTCCTATTATAAGGGTTAAAAATACCTGTAAACATAAAGAATAGATACTTGACTAAAAGCATTAAACGATGTTGCATAAAAAAAGAACGTTATATCTTAAAAATCATATATCTAAACACAATAAATAATATAATAAACAGGTATATGAATGCTATTCAAGTATTCTGCGAAAGTGTATATATAAAGCCCAATAAATAAATAGTCAATATCTCATATCTAATTTAAAAAATACATGTAAAGCCGCATGGAACTTAATAAAACATAAAATTAATAAAATTAATTCAAGTTCTGAAATTTAATACAAATTTGTTGTTAATTTCTTCAACCCATCTCTGTTAGGTCCTGACTCTTCGATGGTTTCAGACAAGAATTGTCCGAAATCCCTAGATAGAGGGATTTTGGGCCTTTCCTCTTGGGCAAGCTCTGTTAGTCTTAGATTACATAGGGGTTCAACCATCTTAATTCCATCATATCCTAGATTTCCGTTTCTGATGATTAAATCATCTCCGATGCTGTAGACACGTTCTATTTGGGCTACCCCTGCCGCATTGTACTTTGTGTCTTGACGATTTTGGAGACTCATTAAACAATGTAAGCGACTGTTCGTCACATCTTTTATCATGAGAGTCATATTGCGGTTAGCTAAGAGTCTTAGATTGGAAATGTAGACAAATCCATTGAATATAAAACACGAACCTAGATTCGGTAATATCAATTTTGCAGATGAAGATGGTCCATGATCAAAATATGTTTCATTCAATGAGTCACACAATTCCTTAAGCTCCGACTTCGAAGATGCATTGAGAAAAAGAGTTACAAAGTGCAAGTCTAACCAAATTGCACCGTATTTCTTTGTCTTTAACGTGACATTAGTCATATTTTTCCTCTCAATTGACCTCTTCAACCAGGAGTTGAAGAAGGCAGAAGGTATTTTCCATGTAGCCTTATGGGCAGCGTCAGATTTGTCTAGCAATTTATCGAACCTATGGGTACGGGGAATCCAGACTTTGAGGAAAGAAAAGAAAGTCTTATGAAATTCTGATGTAGACTTGATAGAGGAGGGGTCAACCGAGTAATGTTTAAGGGCTGTTCGTCGATGAGTCCATAATTTGTGGTTCCATGATTGTCTATAGGGCCTCCCGCGTTAGAAAAATATGAATTCCTCAACTTCATCACTCAATAATGGAGAATTTAAACTGTAATCTACATTGCTCAGGGGGCCTAGACAAAATCCAAGCGTTTTCCGCACGAGCGTTTTCCGTTCACGCTAAGGACTTGACGTTAGCGTGCCGAAAATGGTAGACAAGTTACAAATGGAACGCCAAACGCTCATTCCCCAGCGTTACCCGAAACACAGATAATTAGCCTATGGAATAGTGTATAGTAAATGTCACAGTGACATTATTGCGTTTAAGTGTCGTTGTCAATGTCAAACGCAGCATACGCGCGATAACAAAATTATTCTAAAGTTTTGTGTGTGTTGAACTGTTGGAAGTGACTGAAGAGTGTTTTATTACAAAGAAAGTAAGTAAACAGCTTTAAATAATATTTCAAGTAAAAGTAACAACTATGATCTAGTTAGTATCTTTGATAAAATTGAATATAAAAATTTAATGTTAATAGAAAAAAAGTTTTACTGCGATGAGTATTCAATACATTATTTTTTAAATTTTAGATAGAATCTAGACTTCGTGCGAGTCCCGAGCAATTTAGTTTGCTAATAGAATTTATGGTAAGGCAGGTGTTTTCCGATATTTTTTCATTTATTCCAATTTCTATTCCCATTTTAACTAGAATTGGACCTACTTGAGATTATGGAATGCGTAATGTAAACAACCCCACAACGGTGCACTTATATGATTGTGGCTCTTACATTTGTTATTCCAATAAAGATAAACTTCATTCCAAACCTTAACACTTGTTGATTAGATGTGGTATTAGAATGCTAGTAGCAAACTTTATGTTTACTGGCTCTTATTCTCACTGGACCCTAATCTTATGAATTCTATTTTTAGCCATGGTGATCTTTCAAGGCCTCAAACAGGACTTCAAGGTAAGGTACGGAGTGAACGGTTGTGGCAGGAGTTAGCAGAAATTTTAAATGCAGTGGGTGGTGGTGTTAACAAAACAGCTGACAAATGGAAAAGGGTAATAAGCTTTAATATGTTGAACCCTGCGCGGAACTTTATTTTATTAAATGAATTGCTGTTGTATATGCAGACCATTTATTTCAATGTATTATTTTATATTTTGTGCTACAGGTATGGTCTGACTGGAAAACAAAAACAAAAAAGAAAGCCTCCCTTATCAATCGGGATATTCATGGCACTGGTGGTGGGCCCGGTAGGGTTAAACCGTTAAGTCGACTTGAGGAAAGTGTGTTACGAGTAATTGGGGTCAGCTCAATTACTGGTAACCAAGTAATACAAGAAGCAGGCTTTCAAGTAAGTGAACCCTTCATATAATGCTTATTTTAATAAATTCTAATTTCTAATTTCATAAAACTACATGCATAGTTTTGATCAATAACAGGTATTTTTTTGTACTTAGGAACAACCTCAAGTAAGACAGGGAGCAGAAACGGTACCATCACCAGTATAAGATACCATAAGATATCATAAACATACGATTAAGTCCAGAGGTTACACCCCCATCAGTGCCCGTGCCAGACTTTACTGCTCCACCTGAACATCCTGTAAGCCCTGTGCCAGGCCCTTCAAGCAGTAGAACTGTACAAAGAGGTAATAATTACAACATTAGTATTTTACTACTTAATGTATTAGGATTCCTAGTAATAGATTATTAAATAACTAGCCGGTGCCCGCGACTTTGTCCGCGACAATTTTGAATGATGACCAATGTAACTACTTACTTCTAGCTTAATGTAAAAATATAACTTTTAAAACAAATAAGCAATATAAATTGAATAAAACCAAACCTTTTGTTATTTGCAAAAAGGACTCGATATCATCAAGCAAAAATCAAAGAATACGTATCAATTGTCCTTAAGTATAGTCAGTAAGTTAAATAAAGTAAAATAATAATCAACGATGCATTAATCACAAAGGTAACTCCCATTAGATTAGGTTGTGACATTTTGTGAACGAAACCATAGCGCGATCTAAAACGATGATTACGCCATCTACTAACAAAAATATAAACTTGTAAAGCGGTAAAATTAAGATGTGTGCATATATTTTGGGTGATCATCTATTGATTCAGTTTTGGACTACCTTTTATTTCAAGCATTTATTTATTTTAACCGATATGCCAATTAAGTTCCGCGATCTGAAACGACATTAACGCCATCTAGTTACAAAATTGTGAACTTGTAGATCAGTAAAATTAAGATGATGTTTTTGGGTGCGATCATCTCGACACCAACAATTTATACTACGTTAACTCGAATTTTAGATAAATTCCTTTTTTTTCCCAGTTTGATTAAAATGTCGTTTTTTTTATTTGTTATAAAATTTACCAAACAAAAGAAGTTACAAATCTTATAAAACGCTAAATATTTACTTAGATGACAACGACCACGACATTTTAAGCTACTTGGCATAAGAAATGAATGTTTTAAAATTTGAGTTTGCTTAAATTGTTGGTGGCGATCTATTGAATCAGTTTTGGATTACCTTTTTTTAACAATTTTCCCTGGATTGCTTTATTAATAAAAATAATAAAATATTTATTTTAACTGAAATACCAAATACCAATTTACATGCGTTTAACTCAAAAAATACAGACTTTCATACAAACTTACATCGCCTATTCTAGTCGTCCTTAGCTTAACTTAAAAATTGTCACATTTTTCATACAAACTTACACCCCCTATTTTACGCTCTTGGGGCTGGAATTTCCAAAAATACTAAAAAACCTATTTTTTATTTTTAACTAAAAGGCCAAATACCAATTTTCATGCGTTTAACTTAAAAATTGTCACATTTTCCATACAAACTTAAATCCCCTATTTTTCGTCCTTGGGGGTGGAATTTCCAATACTAACTTAGCGCCCCTGTTTTACCCCCTTAGGGGTTGAATTTCGAAAAATCCTTCCTTATTCCTTGTCTACATTATAAAGCAAACATTTGTGCAAAATTTCAGCTTTCTAGGTCCAAGGGTTTGGGCTGGGCGTTGATGAGTCAGTCAGTCAGTCAGGACTTGTCTTTTTATATAATAGGTCTTTACCTATGAAATTGCCGTTTTGTATGAAAAAATTTAAACGAATTTTTTTCATGAATTTTTTTATTTGTATTAATCGAAGTAATCACCCATGCAATCAATGCATCTTTGCCATCGCAGTGGCAGTTTATTGATGCCCTTCTTAAAGAAATCAGCTGGACGGGAGGCAACAAATTCTTCAAAGGCATTTTGTACTGCCTCTCGGGTATTGAATTTTTTTCCCGCCAAGAAGTTATCCAAATTCTGGAAAAAGTAGTAGTCTGTAGGCGCAAGGTCTGGTGAGTAGGGCGGATGACGGAGAGCTTCCAACCCCAGTTCTTGCAACTTGGAGACCGTCTGCTGTGCAGTATGAGGTCGCGCGTTGTCGTGCAGGAGCAGCGGAGACGAGCGATTGACCAATGCTGGTTGGAGATGCGCCAGCTTCTCCATCATTGTGCTCAGTTCTTCACAGTACACATCTGCAGTAATGCTCACCCCGTTTGGTAAGAAGCTGTGATGAATCACACCGGCGCTAGACCACCAAACAGTGACCATCACTTTTCTAGGGGTAAGTTTTCGTTTAGGGCATTGTTTAGGTGCTGAACCAGGATCCAACCAACTTGCTGAGCGCTTGCGGTTATCAAACAGAATCCATTTTTCATCGCAGGTAACAATGCGGTTCAAAATTCCTTCATTTGTGTGTCTGTTGAGCAGTGCAAGGCACGTCTCGACGCGTACTTCGCGCTGGCGATCATTGAGTTCGTGGGGCACCCATTTGTCAAGCTTTTTTACCTTGCCAATTTGACGCAAATGGACCAATATTGTTTTGACGCTAACGTCGAAAGCTGCTGCTAATTCAGCCGTAGATTGTGTATCATCAGCTTCCACAACCGCCTTTAATTCGTCATTGTCGACCAAAGTCTTCGGACGACCGCGAGGTTCATTTTTCAGGTCGAAATTTCCAGAACGGAAGCGAGCAAACCAATAACAGGTGGTGCGTTGGTTTGTAGTGTTAGCTCCGTAAACGTCGTTGATGTTGCGTGCCGCTTGTGCCGCGTTGCTGCCACGACGGTACTCATATTCCATAATTACTCGAATTTTTAACGTATCCATGATGACGAAAAAGATTGAAATGCGATGAAAATGTAACACTAATCAATAAAGAAATGACTACTTTTGGAAAAAAGAATCCATGTTTTTAAAATAAAATTAATTTGAAATTAGAATTCTTAGCCAAACAAAAATTATTTTGATTTGAAATGGCCAGTACTGCAGAACGGCCATTTCATAGGTAAAGACCTAATATATAGATTATAAATACTAATTTAGCAACACAAACTAATAACTTACTTGCAATATCTTTTTTCAACTTCTACCACATTTCAGTATATTAGATTTACTTTTATTCTTTCAATATAATACAAAAGAAATAAAAATAGCTTTGTCTGTGTTCACAGAAAGGTCGCCAGTGTCTGCCGGCCCTTCTACTCCGCGCCGACACCGATTCAGACAGCGAAGACTCCGCCAAACTCCGTTCGACCGAGCCACCAGCGAGTTTGTGGCAATAGAGGAGAGTCGGTTGCGTTTGGAAAGGGAGAGACAGACACAATATTTCGAGATAGAAAGGGAACGATTGCGCATATAAGCACACAGGGTTCAGGTAGAAGCAGAAGCGGAAGAAGCCCGCATGCGCACAGAGGCAGAAATACGTGACTCTAACCCATAGGCTAAGTTCTCAAATCACATCTCTAATGGCACTGTTGGAGACTCGTGATTTGAGAACAAATTAGTATGTATTTTTTTTTTAATTTTTACTTTTTATGTTTGTATTACTTATATTTATATTTTTTTTATTTGTTTTCGTCAAGACTTATTTATTACTAGATAGTGTAAGTATAATTTAAAAAATAATAAAACATTTATTATTTTTTAAATTATACTTACACTATCTAGTAATAAATAAGTCTTAAAGAAAATCATTTATTTCTATTAGATCAAAAAGGCAATTTGGAACATCATTTACAAAACAAAAATGAATCTAGTTGCCCATTCCAAAATGTTGTTTCATATGGAGAAAAATGGGCAAGAAACTCCATACTTACTCTAAAATAATAGTGTTACAATAACATTTTTACATGTAAATTAGAATGAAATATGTAAAAAACCATTTCCATCACAAATTACATGCATATATAAAAAAATAACTACAAATTCGGAAATGGAAACTATATCATGTTCCCAAGCATAGTGTTCACAAGTTTACAATTAATAAACCACTTTCCCCAAACAATGAAAATAATATGTGAGCCAGCAAACTTCTCTTCTTCAATTTGCAAGTTAGGTTTTGTTACATGGCCGCCTCTACGGAGGTGTCGTGCGATCCATGGTCCTTTATGGGGCGCCCGTCTGGTCTGAACGCCTGACGGGCGCCTCCCGCTGCAGAGCTATTTTGAACAGCCTGCAGCGTGTGGTGGCCATACGGATCGCACGAGGATACCGGACGGTATCCTTTGAGGCGGCGACACTCCTGGCGCGCCTCCCGCCGTTTGATCTCCTGGCGGCAGTTGACGTGACGGTATACACCGAGATCCGCGTCCGCCGTGAGAGCGGTGAGGCGCCAGAGCAGACGCTCGTTGCCTATAGGCGGGATGCACACCGGCGCGTACTAACACAGTGGCGCGCACGGCTGGAGTTGCGCCTGAACGCGCGCCAACCTGCCGTCGGTGCTATCCTGCCTCACCTCGAGGCCTGGGTGGGAAGGAAGGGCGGCTACGTCACCTACAGACTGACACAGATACTCACCGGACACGGGTGTTTCGGTGAGTATCTGTGCCGGATCGGCCGAGAAGTGACGACACATTGTCACCATTGCGGGAGCGGCCTGGACTCTGCCCAGCATACGCTGGAGGAGTGCCCGGCCTGGGAGGCCGAGAGACGAGTCCTGGTCGCTGAAATCGGACGAGATCTTTCGCCGCCAGCAGTCGTGTATGCGATGCTGGCTGGCGACTCCACCAAATGGGACGCCGTGGTCTCCTTCTGTGAGGCAGTCTTGCTGCAGAAGGAGGCCGCCGAACGGGATCGGGAACGAGCCGATCTCGCTCGTAGGCGGAGGATGTGGCGGCGGAAGCCGTTAGCCCAACTCCCCTCGGGGCCGCGGCGGCAGTGTGAGAAGTCCTCTACTGTCGCCACGTACAAGCGGCTCCGGGATGACAGCGATCTGTTTGTGGCGCAGTCGCTGTGCCGTACTGGCAGGAGTCGGCAATAGGGGAGGGCAATCCAACGGAGCCCTCCCAAGGTACGTGTCCCGACCATCTGGGACATGGCGCAAAAGGGGGGTACCGGAGCAGCATACCCGCGTTCCCGGGACTCCCCCATCAGGCGCCAAGAGAAGTCCACGGCAGGTAGGTTTAGTCGGTGCAAGTCCGACATACCCACCCGCAGACACTTTTTGCGGGTGGCATGCGTAGGCATTCCCCCTGCCTAATCAAAAAAAAAAAAAACAAAGTTTTGTTACATGTATTTAACAAAACCTAACTTGCTTATTTAGGTATTTACAATTGACTATTGAAGTCTGGTCAAAAGATTATTCAGTGCTGCCCTACCTTGGAGTAGCTCACTTTGACTACTAGCAGCACCAACACTATCAGATGCATTATCTTGCTGAGCATCATCTTCTACTTCCATAGTAGATGGAGGAGGTAAATTAGCCTCTAAAGCCATGTTGTGTAACACACAACAAGCAAGTACCATTTTCCCAGCAACCATAGTATGGTAATGCAAGGTCCTGTGTCTTAAACGTAAACACCTCCAACGTGACTTCAGCAATCCATAACAGCGCTCTATACAGTTCCTTCTTGTACATGTCGCTGAGTATATGTATCTTCAACAGAGCCAGGAACTGCATTTAGTATAGGAGTCATCAGCCACGGCCGCTGTGGATATCCAGAATCACCTAAAAAAATACATTAATAAATATTAGCACTATGTACTTAATAATTATTTCCCACACAACAACAAATTAATCTTTTTCATATTTTTTTTTGTGAATAAAATGTTTTCATTAACACAAACAAAAATATCTGCCCTATAATTCATAATTTAAAAGTTAATTGACATAAGGTCGAGTCTTGTAATTGCAACTAATTAAAATAACTCCATCTATCATCATTGTTTCGAACAACGATACGCGTTATATTGTTCTTCTAGCCTAATCGCCAATGTTAAAATAAAGATGGCGCTGATGGCTATGGAACTGTGTGAATGAAATGGGTTTTTGTCAAACCGCCATTTTGGGCGACGCGACGCGGCGTACACGCGGAGCGGAATTGGTAATTAATTCTGTCTTTTGTGGTTTTTGGTGGGTTTCTTCCTAAAGAGAGTGATTATCTATCACGGTAAGTTGTTTTTTACGTATTTGTTTAATTCCACGATAAACCTAGCCCAAGTTATGGGTTCAGTTACATTTACCAGACTAAAAATCAAAAGTTCGGTTATTGCAACTATTTTAAATTTTTTAGGTTAGTTGCAATTATCTGACCGCTTTTGTATGAAGTATGATAATGCTAGTGATGCGACAGTGAAAATGACCAATACGATAAAAATATTTTATCGAAAGGGATGCTATCCATACTAAGCAGTAGTTAAATAGTTCGTATATTTATATGTAACTTTTGTAAATATATATATATATATATATATATATATATATATATATATATATATATATATATATATATATATATATATATATATATATTGTGAGGAATTTTCAAGATGGGTGATGAGTGACGTCACACTTTGCCTATATAAGGCCCAGTCGGCCGATGCCTCTCTCCTCTCCCCGTCAGTATCCGCCCAGAGCCGAGGTTCGAGCCCCACAGGGGGCGCCCTCCGGCGCGGGTACTTAGTTTGTAGTTTATATTTGCTAGGCCGGTTAGAGCCCACGCTCACCCCTACTGTCCGGTGAAGCAGTAAAAGCCGAGAGGCTAACTGCACGCGTCACGTAAAAAAAAAAAAAAAAAAGATGCCTCTCTCTTTTGGGGCCAGACGTCGACGAGGGCGAAGCTCTGCTGGTTTGCGTATCGATTAAATCTTGAGTGTAATGTGCAGTGGTTACAGTGTTTCTCGTTATAAGTGATTTGTCATAAGAAAATTGTTGTTGATTTCTAAATTATTTATTCTGAAGTGTGAATAAACCTCTTTTTTATTAAAAAATCCTTTTAAATCCTAAAATCAGAATTGGTATAAAGAACCCAAGTGCTGCTTGTTGCCATCCAAATTTAATAAGATCTAACCTCGTGTTACTTTCATCTGTGATTTTCTTAAGACAAATCGACCACGTTGTGTATTGTGTGTTTTAAAATTCCAACGCCGCTGCGTATCTCGTGTAATCGAGTGCTTAAGGATTGTGATTGGTAGCGTGCGTCAGGAAAAAGTGCGTCTTATAGACCTCGTGGCAGTAGCCCCGACGCCCTACCTGTACACTGCGGTCGAGAACGCAATCATAGTCGCGCTCTCAAGTGAATAACCAATCACGTAGGCGTATTTGTTTGTCAAAAACGGGATGATTTCCGTTTACGTTCCTTGTGTAGCTCATGTAAGTGTGAACCTGAAGTGTCTTCCAAGGCACAATAAAATCTACACCGTACGTTCGATACTATCATGATTAGTTAAGAAATTATCGAAAGTAATTTTACATCTGTTAAATAAACTAAAAAAATGTGGGTAGTTCGGTTACTCAGGCAATTGTTGACACGATTCCATCAATAGTTGAGTCGTGTTAGCCACCATTACGTCATTGTGTTTATTTTAATCGATCTCTTCCCAATTTACAATTATTATGCGACGGGGTGGATCGTGCTCATACACTGAATTATTGTGACGACAAAGAATGTTTGTTCAAGCCTTTATTGGATGTTATAACTGTAAAAAGAGTCTACGAAGTGTATACCTAAACGGAACAATTCTACCTCGGTGTAAATTTATTTTAGTAAATTTTTGTGTTGTGATTTACGTAAGTACAATTTTATTGCTTTGTTTGTGAAATACCGCGATGTATTTCACGTAGCCGATCAAGAAAATTTCTTGAAAGGTGGATCCCATATAAGGGCGCGAAACCATTCACTTAGTTTGTCGCACGGTAGTTTGCGATAGTCCGGTGAAGCAGTGAAAGCCTCCTATGCTAACCGATTCGTCATGTAAAAAAAAGGGAGTTTGCGACGTGTGTTACGATCTAAGTTCGACCAGAAATCGTCAAGCGTTGCTGGCCGTCATCGGCGCCGCTCAGTATCGTGTACATTGCATGATAGCCATATTATATAGCAGTAGGTATTGACCACCGCTGAGGAATGGTACCTGAAACGTTTGAAATCACGATGTTGTATAAAATATCATGCCGTTGTTTTGCGCCTAATGATACTGAGAGGATTGAGTGAGGAGCTGAAAAGCCTGTGATACAAGTATCTACGAAGCTTACTAACTAACATTTGACAGTCTTATCATTTTATCAATTTAATACTCAATCTGTTATTTGCATTCTACAATGTAAATAAGTTGTTATTTAAAACCTAGTAGGTATAATAGCAGTGTACGTTCTCAAGCTATTTCTTAGCAGCGGAGTTATCAACATAAGTTTGAAGTCATCCTCTGAAGTTTGACTGCACGTGTGGCTCAGTGGTTAAGATCATCGCGTTGTCATTCAATGACCCGGGTTCGATTCCCGTAAATTGCGTAAACTGTTTGCGTGAACCGTAAGTGGTTGTACTCTGGATGTGTTTTGTGTACGTGAATTATATGTGCGTCATTATGTAATTATGTTTTGTAAAAGACAAGGTCATACGGAGGACAAACGTTTCACAAAGGTGAGATTAGAGTCGTGTAAGCAATATGGAGACAAGTGAGTTATGGTCAGGTGAGGCCGAGTCCGAGAAAGGTGGTTTGGTATACATTTTCCAGCCACAAAAGTCGGACTTTCATCATTATCTTATAGCAGTGATTTTTATAATTACTGTGCTCTGAAATATACCGAGTTTTAATGTGATCTAATACCGCGTATTGCGCGTTGGTGCATTGTTTCTAGGATTTTGATTTCTAAAGGGGATAATGTTGCCAAATGCTGATAACGCTGAAGCCGTACGAATCAGATTTCCAAGCCTTTTAATTGGACACAGATAACCCAGGCTGCAGACGACGTAATTTCAATAGCTTTAGGATGTTAGTTTCGAGGGAAGTGCGTAAGACGTTATGATCTTTTGTATTACCGATACAATCCAGTGGATGAGGAATCCAGGTGTTTCTTATGTTACATTCATAAAGGACCTCTGTTGAGTCTTTAGTACGACGAACATGAGCATGCAGTTGGGGAAAAAACTGTCTCACTTATTTTGAAGTATTTTTGGCTCCACGTGCTTCCATTTGATTGTACATCGACTTTCACTAAGGCTAACTAAAAGAGTTCACATATGGAATGTACTCTTTGTTACTAAATTTTCTTAGTCCACAGCGAGGTTTGATCCATAAATGTGTGGACCCTTCAAGGTGTTCAGCATACTGCCAAGCGGTCTTCATGAGCGTGTGTTGTTCATTGGCAGTTATGACAAAACGATGCAGTCCGCGGCCCGTACATGGTGTCGTGGCGAGGTGTGAAGCAGTTTGTCGGGAAGTATACTTTGCATTGTTCTAAGAAACTTATCCTAAGATCCCATATCAGCCTATTACCCCTTGGGAAAGTATCAATCCAATTTCAGTTTTAGAACTGAGAACTTTAATTCTTCCCATTGCATTGGTTAAGATGAAACTACGCCAATCTTTTGTGTGTTTGTACGTGACGTGGCCGTGTAACCAACCGTGATGCGTTAGGTGAAATAACCAGAGGTCGCACGAGACTTCATATTACAGACAATCGAACTAATATATAAGAACGAGTAAATTAACCGGAATAGACATCCTACTGATGAGTTAAAACTTAACGATCTTGTTTTTGTAATCATGTTATGTTTAGTCTACAGGAAAGCTGGTCAGCTGGACACGTGGTCCTTACAATGTGACCAAGGGCTTGCAGAGCGGTCGTTATGAGGTGAAGCTACGCTCACGGGAGACAAGACTGTGCAAGTGGCTGTGCAATGAACGGTGCCCGGAGACATGAGCTGCATTCTTCGAGACTGAGTTCAACTATTTTATCCTAACCTGACGTAAACTTTGCTTGTGGTCTTGCTTGTCATTATCCTGTAAGTACACCTAATTTCCTTAGTGTTAGTATAACACACATTTGATCAACATACAAGTAGTGTTATCACAACAGGAACGAAAGTTAGCCAGTTACTTGGTCTAGCTGGTTACTTTCTCAGATATATAAAGGGTTACTCCACTGAATCCGCTTGTATTTCCAAACTAACCAAAGAGTGTTGAGTTTTTGCAAGTGCTCCTGAAGTACACGTAGGCTCAGCGCTGGTTAGCAGTTCTCATTCAAGCGTATACTGACTATAAGAAACTTGTAGCAGTCCACTACAGTACAGTGACTCCAGATGTGAAGGGCAAACATAACTCCTACGAGCTAGGAGACTCTTGTTGTACTAAAAACGTTCCAAAGCCTTTGTCGTTATCATGTTGGTGCCGGTAAGAGAGTTTACCTTATCTTAAAGCACTTTTCCGATAAGGACATAGCACATTGTTTAATCCACATATATATGATGTGTGTACCCAGTATGTCACCTGAAATACATCGTTTGAGCGGGCAAGCTGTTCAAGCAAGTTGTATGGGAACGGTTCTTGGTATGATCCGTGTAGAGAATTATAATAGTGGGTCCGCTTGGTCTGATGATCTATCTAAGATTAAATTAGTTTTAGGCGTGACTTAACCTTTTTAATTTTGTTTCATGTTACACGTATGAATGGTGTATGTGCGTGTCAAAGAAAGGCGAGTGTGTGACTTGCTGTTTGGAACAAACTGTCAGCGTGGCCCAGTGGCTGCCGTCGAGGCTGAAGTCCTGAAGCGTCTAATCTGGCAGGCGTGCACTTGGCGCGCGTGGCTAGCTGGCAGGAAGACTCTACTTTGTGTTGGACAGGAAGTCCTGTACTAAGAGTTATGCCACAACTTTTGATAATACGTTTCAACCGAACCTTTTAATATTATTTTGTTTGTAGTACACTTGGCGTATGTGCGGACGGGCGCGGCGGAAGGCAGGTCTTGCTGGTTGCTGCCGGTGCAGTCCAGTGGTGGTTCCCGAGGCTGATGTCCCGGAGTACCTGGCTTCAGCAGACGTGCGCTCCGTACGCGTGAATAGTGTAGTCAATGAGTTATCAAGTGCTAGTCGCTATGGTACTATGCACTCAGGCGTGTCGCTTGGCGTTTGTCGCTGTAACTTGGCGTTTGTCGCTGTAACTTGGCGTTTGTCGCTGTAACTTGGCGTTTGTCGCTATTACTTTGCGTTTGTCGCAATATTTGACGTTTGTCGCTATAACTTTACGTTTGTCGCTATAACTTGTTCAATTATGAGTATGACAGAAGTTTACAAGAGATGTTTGCATACATTTGAAAGCGAAGTATTTTGAGTGTATTTATCTCTGTTACGAGAGTGATTGCCTGTTTGAGTGCCTTGAGTGCGAGGTGGATGACTGAATAGGCATCTTTGTGCAGTTGCCATGATAATTAACTGTTTGTGTTTTATGCAGGTGATGATTCTGATGACGGTGAGCTCTCTAATGCAGTAGGAGCTGGCGGTCATAGCTTCACTGTGTCTCCTGGTGCTGCTGAAGAAGCGCGGTCGTGGTCGACGCGAAGTCAGGAGAGGCCGTGTGAGGAATTTTCAAGATGGGTGATGAGTGACGTCACACTTTGCGTCACACTTTGTTATATATATATATATATATATATAAATTATGATTCACTTATGTAGTAGTGAATAATAAATTAACTATTTTCAATTATGTCAATATTTGATAAATGGAATCATGGGCACTTAGATCACCTTAGTTTATTCAATGTACTACTGTACAACCAAAAAATATTGTTTTACCTCTATGAGCTCTATATGACCTGTTTTCTAGTTATTGAGTTGTTTTATTTAATTTGTAGATGCCAAAATATAGACGAAAAAAAGACACGAAGTATTCTTTAGCTGATCTAATAGAAGCTGTCGAAAACGTACGACAAAAAAAATCAATAGCTTTTTTTTTTTTTTTTTTTTTTTTTTTTTTTTTTTTTTTTTTTTTTTTTTTTTTACCAGTTAGCTATAATTATATTATTATAATCTCCAATTGACGGTATACACAATGAAGTACATTACCTCCCGTGCTAGTCAACAAGACTGTGTTACGGTAAGGTAAGGTTCTCGCTTGAGATATCAATCTTAACGTGGTGAATATAAGACGCATATTAATTTGATAGACCCTTTTAGTTGTGCATAAAAAATACTGATAAGGAATTACAAGTTTTAAGTAAACAACTAGTATAAGTAAAAAAGTCAGAGAATTCTTACAATTAACATTTCATTTTATAATTAGTAACTTAATATAGGTACTTAGAATGAGATATGTTTTTTTTTTTTTTTTTTTAAGGGTATATAATATTAGCTATGTGATATGCAAAATATACCGCATTATATATATAATAATAATAAGTATATATGTATAGTATTATATAGTGAATAATAATAATAATTATACTAACGTATATATAGTACATATTTATACATAATATAAATTAATATTAAAGATAAATAACATTATATTAACTGTATATTTGTATAAACTTTTCGGTCCGATCATAATCTAAATCTTTAAGAAACTCTTCAAGCGCCCTCTTGCATACAAATCTCATCATTTGCTTTATAGGTTTAATTTTGCTGATACGATTATATAGAAAGGGCGCTAAGAAGTACGAGAAACATTGTGCAAAAGTAGTCTTACATGCTGGGACATCGTATACTTCATGCGCCCTTCTAGCTGATTTATTAATTTGAATTTGACAGGAATGTTGCCTCAAAACGATGTTTTGAATGAAGACTTGACGAATGTTTAGTACTCCAAACTCTTTGTATAACAAAGTAGTTGGGTACCTAAACTTTTTTAGATTAATTACTTTTAAAATACATCTGTGTGCTCTTTCTAATTTTATGACAGTACTTTTTCTAGCGCCACCCCAAGCAGATATACCATAGGTAACTATAGAACGACATAGTGTATAATATACAGTTTTGTTCGTAACTTTATCTTTTAAGTTTCTAATCCTTTTAAAAATTGGTATGAGTTTACGTATTCGATTTTTCAGATTATTGATATGTTGTTTCCAATTTAGATTTTCATCGATATCAATGCCGAGATATTTAATATAACTAGTTGGTAACAAGAAAGAACAATCACAGTTTCCTGTGCCCAAACAACTGTAAGAATAAGGTTTTAAATTAAAATTAGAGGGAGGTTGTAAATTATTTTTTATACTGAATGTCATATATTTAGTTTTCTTAAGGTTAACAGTTAATAGATTACAGTCAAGCCATTTAAAAACTTGCTGGAGTCCCTGTTCCGCCGACTTTTTTACATTTGCCCATGTTTTCTGCTGGAATAAGACTACAGTATCATCAGCGAAAGTAATGATTTTTGCGTCAGGTATGTCAATATCACACAGATCGTTTACATAAATCAAAAATAACGTAGGGCCCAAGACTGACCCTTGCGGAACGCCAAATTTAACGTTTAATTTAGAGCTAATAATGTTATCAATTTTTACGCTTTGTGTTCTATTACTTAAATAATTTTTGAAGAGTTCAAGTTGTATGCCTCTAATTCCTATGACCTCTAACTTGCGTATCAGCAGAGGGATCGAGACAGTATCAAAAGCTTTTGCTAGATCCAGGAAGACACCTACGCACTTTTCTCTTCTATCTAGATTACCAGCTACATGAGTAACTAGATGTTCGACTGCATCTTCTGTTGATTTTTTCTTTCTGAAGCCAAATTGGTTATTAGAGAGGAGATTGTTTTTATCTAGGTAATTTATAAGTCTAATGTTTATTATTTTTTCAAGAATTTTAGCTATGGTAGGTAACAGCGATATTGGACGATAGTTATTGATACTGTCTCTTTCCCCCGATTTAAATATTGGTACAACAATAGAGTGTTTAAGGCTATCTGGAAACTTTCCTGATGAAAAACATAGATTGAATATGTGTGTTAAAGGTTTCACTAGAAAATATATATATTTCTTAATAAAAATTGACGAAATACCATCCCAGCCAGTAGATTGTGTATTTTTCAATGTCATGACTATATTGTAAACCTCTGCCTCGTCAGTTTCTAATAGTACAAACGAATTTACTGGACTGTGTTTGCTTTTTAATTTATTAGTGAGTATCTCTTCTGTAAGATTTAGTTTTTTTAGTATGTCCACTGATAGTTTAGAACCCGTATTAATAAAGAAATCATTAATATACTCAATCGATTCTCGTGTTGATGGCTTTACTTTTAATAGTTCACTATAATCTTGCGACTTATTAGATTTGTTTAAGTTGCATACCCGTTTAATGACCTCCCAAGTTCCTTTTATGTTGTTTCTGTTTGCATTTAAATCTGATCTATCATATTCGTTTTTTAAGCTGTGAAGAAGATTATTGCAATGATTTCTGTAGCGTTTGTACGTTATTTCTAGATTTTTATCGGTAGGTGATTTTACGAATTTTCTATGTAATTTGTCCCTAAACCTCATGCATCGTAGGATACCTGCTGTTACCCATGGTTGGAAGGTTTGCCGTCTGTTGGGCACCGTAACCTGCTTACTACTATTTTTTATAACTTTAGATAATGTTGCAATAATCGCTTCAGATGCCTCATTAGCATCTTTAATTGACATAAATTCCGCCCAGTCAAAATTTTTTAATAGGGTGTAAGCTCTATCGTAATCAACTTTTAATACAGTTCTTTTTGGCTTCGTAAACCTACGAGGTTCATTTATAGGTATACTTAGGAAAAGACTGCTATGATCAGTAACCGTTGAGTTACAAACCACTGTCTGTATTGTTGAGTTCGATTTCACGAAACAATGATCAATACATTTACTCAACCGCGTTGAAAGTAAGTGGCCTGGCAACAGACAATAGTTGGCAAGAAGATTCATGTATTCCTCAGATCTTAGATCAGTACTGTGGTTGCTTACATCAATATTCATATCACCAGTCATGTAGATATTCGGTATATGCCTTTCACTAATTAGTAGCTCCTCTAGGGAAACAAGGAAATTTGCAATAGATACAAAAGATGGCGACCTGTATACGCAAATAAACGCATGGCTGTTCTTTATTTTTATCACCAAACAATCAGCATCGGCAATGTTTGGTTCATATGTTATGACATCAGATAAATATTTTTTTACATACACGACAACACCACTGTTTTGATTGATATGTTTTTTTGTATGAAAAAAAACATATCCTTCCAGATTGGGTATGAGTTCTGAGTTTTGCAACCAGCATTCGGTCAGAACAATAATATCGTAGTCTACATTACTTCTGGCAATGAAAACTTTAAAATCTTCAAAATTTTTGTGTATGCTTCGAATATTCTGCACAATGATTTTAAGAGATTTGGCGTTAAGTTCGTAATGTGGAAATACTTCGGGGTCATCAACCAAATATGAGTCACCGACGTTGACATTGCTGTCTAACTCGATGACAACTTCGTCTACGCTATTACCCATGACAATAACATTTACTACTTTGGGAATTACTGCAATATATTTGGTTGATGACTTGAGCCTCTGCATTTTCTAATTTATTAATATTATTTTCGGACAAGTAGTTTCTACAGTATAATATTATGCATATTCTCAGTAAGTATTTTAAATGTATATATAGAAATACAGTGTATAAAAAATAAAAGTTGTTTATAATGAATATCGGGAATTGTAGATAAATATTATAGAATATAATATATATACTTATGCAAACACTATAATAGCATGAGTTCAAAGAAACAAAACATAGGCAAAAAACACACTCATAACATGAATCTGACGGAACAAATACAAAAAAAATTAAAATACAAAAAGCTAAAATATACCGTAACTTAGTATCATCCTTTGCCAGAGGTAGTCATGCCAAAGCGAGGTTTTTAACCTGACTCAAGGATTTTACATGTATCGCGGGTCCTCCTTCTTCTTTGCGGAGCAGAATATTTCCTCTAGCCGCCCAGCAGAACTTGTACATCCCACTTTTTACCAGTTCACGCGCAGCTGCCAGAAGTTTCTTCGCCATAGGAGTCAGGGGGTCTGATATGTATATACGTGAAAAAATATCAGAATATCCCATTGTTTCAGTACTAAATGGTTTATCTTTATGATCAAAGTTGTACTTTTTTATAGCTTTTAACAATATTTCCTTATTCTTGATGTTTTGGTACTCGATAATAATTGGTCCGTTCTTTTTGCCTTTTCTATAAACAGTAGTATTTTCATCAATTTGCGGTATCTTAAGATAATAGCTACGAAGCCTCCGTAAAATACGGAATACCGAGGTCAACCATTATTCACCGTCTATATGGAACACGCAGTGCCAAACAGCCATCACCTGGCAGACCTACTGAATTGTCAAAAGACTGGGAAACTAAAGTAGCTGCTAATCCCCATGTGATGGAAAAATGTAAGTATCCGTTAACCCCCAAGGAAGTAAAAATTCTGATATCTGATTATATACGAAGGAACGGAATTGTTACGAGATTTAAGGATGACTATCCTGGCAAAGAATGGTTCAGAGGATTTATAAAACGAAGCAAGTTAAGTTTTAAAAAGCCGCAGTCCGTGGAAATAGCTCGTAAAAAAGCATGTGATCCTTTCATAATTTACAATTATTTCGATATGTTAGAACAAATAATACAAGAGTGTGGTTTGGCTGACAAACCGCAATGTATATATAACTTGGATGAGACCAGCTTTTGCAGTGACCCCACCAAAACTAAAGTTGTGGGTCTGATGGGGTTTCCCTCTATTAGAACGACAAGTTCTCCTGGGAGAAATAACACCACTGTGCTCTTAGCCACGAATGCACTTGGCAAAAAGGTTCCCCCCTTAATAATCTTTCAAGGGAAACATCTGTGGAGCGAGTGGCTGTTTAAAAATGATAACATTCAAACAGCTTACGCTGTCAGTAAAAAAGGGTGGATGGAGACCACTATTTTCGAACAATACCTCAAAGCCGTTTTTTGCCAGCTATCGGAGCGGAACGACCAGTGTTATTGGTCTATGATGGTCATAAGACACATGTAGACCTGAGTGTCATAGAGCTTCTAGTCGCCGAAAACATAACGGTTCTTAAACTGCCGGCTCACTCATCTCATATACTGTAGTACCATGAAACCCATAAAAGACAAATGGGACAGCGAACTCGTCAAATGGCAAATGCTCCATGTGGGATCAAAACTCCCAAAACAAGAATTTGCAAGAATGATAACTAATATATGGGATGAATTAAATCCTGTTATTATTCAAAATGGCTTCAGGAAAGCGGGCATATGCCCATTAAACAAAGATGCAGTCACAAAAGATAAATTTGACAGTCTGACATGGTCAAGATGGAAAGAACACCAGCAGCAAAACAAAAAGCCTTGTAACGATACTGTTCACAATGGTGAAAAAAATGTTGAAAGAAGTCACACCAAGAAAAATAATAGTCCGAAAGAAAATGAAGTACCAAAACTAATAAGTGTGTGCCTTAAAACAATTAACAGTGAGATGCGACGATTGCCAGATGAAAACAAGAAGACTATTGCACACATTACACGTGATACAAAAAAGAAAAATTTACCGCTAGAAAATGATGCACAGGCTCTTATAAACACGTTCTCAAGTACTCAGTTTACGTTTCAAAACTGGGAGACTGTAAAGGACCTTAAAACTTTCATACTTTCACGTTCTAAGAGTACCATTAGCAATGCCAACAGTTATTCTAGTAACTTAAAATATTGGACAATGTAGTAGTCAGCTCAAAAATAAATAAAAGCAAAGAAGAAGAACGAGTTTCATTCGAAGAGCTACTATTAAAAACTATTTCACGTAACGACATACCTAAAACTTCAAAGAAACGGATAAGTCAAGGAAGCGAAGTACTAACTTACAAAGATGCACTGCATCGTCTGAAAAATGAGAAAGAAAAAAAGGAAAAAGCAGAAGAAAGTAAACGGCTTAAGAAACTGAAAATAGCAAATAATAGTAAGAACAAAAAACCACTGATAAATAAGTCCAAAACAAAGAAAAATAAAAGGAGGAAGACCTTAGAATCAGACAGTGAGAGCGATTGCACATATACTTCAATGAATTTTTCAGAAGACGAAAACCTTGAAGATTTTTTTCAAAATATTTTGGAAAGAAGCATTGATGAAGATTTGCAGGAGCCGTTACCATTATCTACCAGAGAACAAGAAGAAAAGAGACCTAAAATAAAAAGTGAAAGATTGCATGAAAGACAGAAAAAAATACTCAGTTATAATGAAGTAAGTGTTTTAGGGTATTGTTATTAATATTATTAAGTGATATATGTACACCCGGGTCATAAGATCGTGGGAAATCTATGTTCTATGTTAACAAAATAAGTACAAATTTTCAGAAGGCAGTGAATTTATATGAACATTCTGCTGTTTTGGAAGAAAGATTTGACGAAGATTTGCAGGACCCTTTACCATCTACTTCTAAAGCACAAAAAGGAATGATACCTAAAATAAAAAGTGAAAGAGTGAATCAAAGAAAAACTTACACTGCCAAGAAGAAAATATTTACGCAGAAGGAAGTAAGTATACATCTCATAAACGTTCTAAGTTATAATATAGTAGTAGAGGAAGGATAACAATTAGATTTTATTTTCAGAATAAAATGCCACAAGCACAAGCATCTGAGGTAAAACTAGATCTCAATGTGGGTGACTTCATTTTGGCTAGATTTCGGTCGATTAAAGGCAAGAGGACGTATAAATACGTTTGTCTTATTGAGAATATTAACCAAGAAAACATTGTAGTCAAAGGACTCAAATCTAAAAAAAATAATAGAGAATTCAAGTTCGTCGAAAACGACATTTCCATAATAGAAAAAGAAGATGTGATTACATGTTTGCCCAAGCCTGTGTTAAATAAACAAAAAGATACAGTAATATTTCCGTGTAAAGTAGAGGTATTTGAATGTAAATGATCTCCTGGTTTATTTTATTACTTTTTGAGTATGCGAATATCTCTCAGATAGAATTATAAATGTTTATGTCTATGTCTGAGACTATTTTTTTTTGCAAAATAAGTAAAAATGGCTGTTTGATTACTAAAAGTTCACTTACTGAAATTACACCTTAGAAGTGAGTATTTTAAGTTTCGTCAATTCAAATAATTATTAATGTACGATGTTGTGCTTTGATTACGCTCAATATAAACATTTATAAAACTGTATTCCTGACTTTTAATTTGGCTACCATATCAATCGATAAAACCACAACAAGGTTCCCAGCACTATTTGTAGGTAAATAGTTGCAATTACCCGCCCCATGGCTAAAAAGTAATTTTGTGCAAAATTTAACGTTATTACCAAGGCATAGATATCAAAATCTTATGGAATATAAAGCAAGTCATATTTTTTACAAATTAACGGTAGCAGCACCCACAGAAAATAAAGTAAAAAAAGCAATTAGTTGCAATTACCCGCCAGGACGGGTAATTGCAACTATTTGTGCCAGAGTCAGAAATTTATAAAATAGGCTTTTATTCTTTACAGCCTTCCTGTATTTATGACGATGATATAAATCTACATTTAATTTACTTTATAACGAATTTTTGAAAAAAATCATTTTGCTTAGGAGTATAGAATTATCTAGCAGTGACGTAAGGACTCTTATATTTTTAGTTGCAATTACAAGACTCGACCTTATATTTGTTTTTAATTAAATTTGTGAAAATTGTAGTCATCAAGACTGTTAGAAGGGTACGCAGTTACAGTACTTAAATATAAATAACAAAGTTATTCTTTAAAAATATACTGTATTATTTATTAACCTACCTAACAACCACACTTGTTCTCCGTTTTGGTGCAACTCTCGCATAAATGTTTCCATTCTGCTAGATGCCCATATGAATGAATCATGGGTGGCTCCTCCGAACTTAGAATTTACGTTTATAATTTTTAAATTACTGTCGCATACCTGTAAACAAAGGAAAAATATAAAAAACATATAGATATATTTCTGTAAGTACTATTTAAGGCATTAATATTATTACAAGCCACAAACAAATGTAAACTTACCATTTGTACATTCAATTAATGATAACCTTTCCGATTAAAAAATAAGTGTTCATCTTCTGATGGCTTGACAATTGCCACATGGGTACAGTCTATGCATCCAACTATACCCGGGAGTCTAAACCGCCTCTGAAACCTAGTTATGGAAAAAATAATATTATATATTATAGTTAATAAAAGGACAGGTTTTTTACATACAAATTTAGAACCTAATGTGCATACACTCCATGTGGCATTTTCTAATACCTGTTGGCCTAAAAGTAGATATGTTTAGGGTGAAATATCAGCAATATGCTACTAATAAGTGGTAGTTAAGTATATAAATATAGTTTACATATCATAACTTACTCAAGTCTTATTTGGGCTCGTTGTTGTGGCGTCCTCGGAAACACAATCCATTTATTTTTAATGGTTGGGTGGCTCAATGCATCAACAACTTGACGTATGCACCTACTAGCCGTTCTTTGCACCATATGCTGCGATAGTCCAACAATGCGTTGATATGAACCCGTAGCTAAAAAGCTAAGAGTACACAAAACCTGAAACATGGTTTCATTGAGATATGACAAAGGCACTTAATGTTATGTAGGTAAGGTTAGAAGTACAAAACATACCTTGAGTTGTAAACTAATTTCCCGAGTGCCTTTTAATGAGGTTAAACGCCGAAGATCATCACAAAGACTCCAAAAACTTTGTTTATCTAATCAAAAGCGATTAACAAATTCCAAATCCGGTATGTCCACAATTTGCTCGAGTTTACGACGATTTATTCTTGTTTGACGTCTTTGCAATGATGCTTCATTATTTGCTTCCCAAAATAATCTCAAAGAATGCATTTTCACTAAAGAATTTAACTAAAACACACTCAAAAAGTTCACTGTTTACTCCTTCTTGTGGTTAGCGTCAGGGTCCGATCTCCCGCTAATATAGCGTGTCGCGGAAACGTTAAAATATCACTAGCGTCTGTCAAAAGTGCCACTGTCTACCATTTATATGAACATTTTTAGCGTTTACGTTTCACGCTCACTTCAACTTTCCTTTCCGCATAAGGAATAATGACTTTGTCTACCAATTTAGCGGCAGTCACGTGACGTCTGGTTAGCAAATGTCAATTCCATACAATTTGATTTTTCTGTTGGCGTTAACGCTTACAGAAAAGGGATTTTGTCTTGCCCCCCTGGAGGGAGTTTTCTTTGCATTGTTGATTGATTCCTCTGCAAAGGGATTAAAGGGGTCACAAAAGGATTCGCTTTCAATATGTGGGTCACAACCTTATTCTGAATAATCCATGTTATTCTTGTTGATTTTTCGGTAAAATAATTCAGCAGATAAAAGTTCTTCTTTTGCCTATAGTGTGATGTAGGCCCGTCTGAAAAAAAATGTACTACCCGTAATTTGCCAAACAATTTCTTTGCAAACTTTAAAACGGGGAAAAGGTGTCTCCATATTGCACTCGGATCGTGGCAATTGTCATTACTTACCGTAGTAAATGACTGACATTTATTTTTTCCGAAAATCGTCCCAGTATGCAAGGTGATTGAAGTTTTGGAACCACCAAAATACATAGACTGAATTTCTTGGGCCAATTTGCATTAAAAATTCTCAGAAAAATCACACGCCTTTGTTGCTTTTTCATATTACCAGTATAATAGTGTTGTTTGAAGTATAAAAATTGCGTCTCAAATTGAGTTATTAACTCTGCCACTGTGCCACTTTTCAGTTCATTTTTAGTGATTTTTGTTGTTTGCCTGGTGGTGTCGACCTGATTTTAAATATACTTTGTTGACCCTTTCCCATTGCAACCAAGACGGTTCAAGTATTTTAGAATCAAATCCATTTTCTTTATAGTTATTTTTTGTATTTTTACATTTATAGCAAGTATTATGCATACAAGTGAACGAATTTTCGTTACATGATAAGGAAGATAGTCATTCTTTTACAGTTTTAAATGATATGTGTAATATAAGTGACCTTTTTTTTAAAGCATCAAAAAGAAATTGAAAGTTAATATGCTTGATGCATAGACAGCTCTCTCTTATTCTAGCTGTAGGTGTCAAAACATAGTAAGGTTATAAAGCCATATTTACCACCCTCTTCCTTATAAATATGAAACAGCTGCTTTAGGAGTTCCAATAGATCGCAGTAATCGCTTCTCATGCAATGTTTGATATTGCTTGTATTTTTCTTTCAGAGGTATTTTAAAATTTCTTGGCGTGCTAGTAGTTTACTGTTCTTATCTTCTAAACATTTTATTTCTTTCTCATATTTGAACTTTATTCGATGTAACTGCTTCCTCAGACGACTTGCTGTAGTTTTAAGTCTTTCTACGGTTTTTAATGTGTTTGAGTGATTCTGCTTAATTTTTTGTATCTTGTATTTAATCCATGAACTTTTGGTATTTCAATTGTTGGCTTTAGTTCTTTATTGGCATGGTTTAATTTCTGTTTCTTTTTCTGTTCCCTCCACAATCTTCTCTTTTTAACCTTCTCTTCTTAGGTAAGATCTGATATTTTCTTTTGGTTTTTTTTAATTCGCTCCAGTTGTTTTAGTCGCTGCGCTTCAATTTTTTCCAAATTTATTTTAAATTCTCCCTATAACGTTTTACTCTTTCAGCCGGGGTGAAAGCCATGACCAATGTTTTTACCAATAAAATTAAAACGTAGCATATTAAATATATAAATTAAAAACGTAAACCACAAGTTATTATATAATTACCTTCTTTTTATAGAATTACCCTCTTCTCGTAAAAACATCAGTACCCATTAGTTACTCTGCATACTTGATTAATGCAGTATGTTTACGTCGTAACTTTGATGATTTCGTTATCGATAATGGCCTTACGCGCGCGCAACTATAAGCGCTCATCCCTAATCCGATTATGATTTATGACCGAGTCTGCAGCGAGGTAATAACACTACTATATATGCGAATTTCATGTACAGTTTTAATTATATTTTTTACATTTTATTTTTATTCTTTATTGCACACCGAAAATAAATACGTAAGTTAGAGATTACAAAAAGAAAAGGCATGTACATAGGCGAGCTTAATTCATTATTGAATTTTCTTCCAGCAAACCATCAGGAAAGTGAGATTTTCAAAATTATGGATATAGGCAATGTACAACAAACTATTATAATTATATACCTTGTCGGGTAAATATATTGATAAAATACACACTATTAATTACATACGATACCTTATAAAAATATATATCTATTTAATAAACTACATAAACCTATAAACCTTATATATACGTAAGTTACAGAGATAAGAAGTGATTTTTAGTTCTGCTCTTAAAAATACTCAATGACGAGCTGTCACGTATGGAATGTGGTAAGGAATTCCAAAGGCGTACTGCGCATACAGTAAATGAACCATCATAGCGGCTGGAAGTATGAGAAGGAGTCCTAAGAAGGAGAGATGTAGCTGTGCGACAAGGTTTGCCACTAGGCACCAGATACTCAAAGCGTTCACGGAGATAGATGGGAGCAACAGGGTTATGAAGGATGGAATAAAGTAGATAAATAATATGACAGTCCCGACGCTGCCGAATAGGCGGCCACTTCAATTGCAACCGGACCTCCGACACGTGCACTGCCGTAAGCCGAAAATGAAGCGGATGCATAAGTTCTGCAGGCGTTCGAGCTAATCTAGAAGTTCTTCTGTTGCATCAAGGAAACAGACATCAGCATAGTCAAGAAGAGGGAGTAAAAGCGATTGAGCGAGAGTGACTTTAGTCTGAAACGGTATGAATTTTTGCAGACGTTTGATGGATTGAAACGAACAGTATACTCTCCTGCTTACTTCTGCAACGTGATTGTTCCACGAAAGGTTACAGTCTATTAAGACACCTAAATTTTTGACAAGATTCGTATATGGTATAGGAACGTCATCAAAAAGAATAGGAGGAATGTTTAAAGAATTGGTGGAGTTGAGCAGGTATCTGCCACCAATAATGAGAGCTTGTGATTTAGAGGGATTGACCAGGAGGCCGAAAGATTTTGCCCACTTGCTTATGTTTTCTAGATCAATATTGATGGCAGAAATAGCTTCCGTAGTTTCAATGCCCTTAAAGTGCCGATATACCTGCAAGTCGTCTGCATAGAGATGATAGTTAGAAGTTAAGATTTTAGTAATTGCGTTTATAAAAACGGAGAATAGAAGAGGAGATAGTACGCCACCTTGAGGCACACCCGAAGTAAGATCACACCACTGAGAGAAAGACTCTTCACCGTGTACAGACTGTGAGCATACAGTCATTAATCCAAGAGGCTGGGGCATGTTTTACTCTCACCCTTTTGAGTGGAGTATGTTTGTCGAACAACGGAATTAGTAGCTGGTTGAACATGGCCACTTTGGAGTCAATATCGTTGCAGATATAAACAGGTGACCAGTCAATACTGCCCGCTTCCGCCCTCAAACGTTCCAGACAAATATTTTAAAAGCTGCGAAGGAAGATAAACTGTGACTTACGTCGAGGGCAGCGAATTTTATAAGTGAGATATATAATATCGTGATAAGAGAAGGAGGCTGGAAGTTGGCCATGCGTTACCACTTTGGTGGAATCCGAGACGAGAATGAGGTCTAGAAGAGAAGGAGTGGAATGAGGAGCATGGTGTGTAGCACTCAGAGGAAGGACATGCATATTGACAAACAAACAAGAGAGAGGAGTCGACGACTCCGTGCATCATCTTTAAACAAACAGGGGCTCTACCGGCTAAATCGCCGAACATCGATTTCTTAAATGGCGTTTAAATAAATAAAGGTTAAAAATTATTTAATCAATCGTTAAATCGGGTTCCATGAGCACATGTGACGTCATTTATGGTCCGGAATCGATTGTCAACGTTGAAGCCGATTTAACGATTGATTAAGTCAATTTTAAACCTTTATTTATTTGAACGCCATTTAAGAAATCGATGTTCGGCGACTTATTTGGTAGAGCCTCAGGTATTGAAGTCTCCAAGGACAATTACATGTTCATAAAGAGAATGTAGATTCTCGAGTTTCGATTCAAAAGAAGAGAAGTAATCTATCTGACTCGATGGACTATAAAATACATCCAAAAGTATCTTAGTGTGGTTAACAATAACCTCTAAAAATAGATGTTCAGCAGATTTTTAATATTGACTTGGAGACCGTTCAATAACCTTATGTTTTAGGTCCGCACGAAGATACATGGCAACACCACCGCCACTCTTTCCAGTTCTATCATTTCGCAACAGTTTATATCCGGTTAAAGCGTACTGTGCCGAGGTAAGTGTAGGTTTAAGGAAAGTCTCAGAAATAAGAACAGCATGAATAAGATCAGAGTCGAATGAAGGCAAAAGATCGGGAAAGTGAGCGTGAATACTTTGAGCCTTGATGTGGACTGTATTTAAACATTTGGTAGAAGAGAAAGAGAGGTGTGAGTATAACTGATCACGCAGTTGAAGTGACTCATCATCACTAAACGCACTAGCATAATGTTCATCAGAACTTACAGAAGACGAACACAATAAATGTACAGCGTCATCGTTGTCGTCTAACATAATATGTATATAAATGTATATATAAGTATATAAATATCTATACATATAATAAAATCGTAGGAAAGTCAAAACTGTACATTGAATATTTTTAAACGATGATACTTGGGGCGTGATCTACAATTGATATCGAAGCCAAAAATATAGTTTATAGAATTTTTGTCTGTGTGTCTGTTTGTCTGTATGTATGGACATACATACAGACAAACATAAGTAAATAAAATTAATATAAATATAATCCTTTTAGTCAGAAAATCAAAAATAAATAAGCTAACTCCAGTACACTCACAAAAAAACAAAACGCAAAACAGGGCAAAAAGCCCAAATCTTGTAAGACATATTTCACCGAACTTTAAAAAGTCAATGCCACAAACAAGCAAAGTTAAAATGTAAAGTGTTAACCTAAAGTCTATCATAACCTTATAATCTAAATACCGTCATTAAAATGCACAAAATAATAGGAATGAGTTGCAAAATAAGAATAAAAAAACTGAATGTGACATATTTACACAAGTATTAAGCAACTAAATATAAGAGGTCAAAACAACTTCACTTTGCTTGTCTTCGGCTCCTTTTGTCAGATGAAGAAACTGTCGCCGCCGGTTTTTCTCCCGCTGGTTTATCTGCAGAGAGCGACGTTTGACCCGCGGAAGCTGTTTTACTTGCGGCGTTCAACGGAGGCTTAGCGGCTGGGAACTGAGCAGTTAGACGGCAAAGCTCAGCACTAGCCTCTATTTTCCGCCTGGATTTGTCTGGCAACAGTACCACGATTTTCCCATCAGACGTCCAAGAGTTAATTTCACCGAAGAATTTGCGACAATTTATGAAGACTACATGCCGTGGCTTCGTGAGGAATTCGGTCAATGTCAAACCAGTGCCCTTAAGTGAAGTCTTGGCCTTCCACACTTCAACTCTTGTGCTGTGGTGCTTGAATCGAATCAGAAGAGGTGTGGCTTACTCTTATTGGACCCCAAGCGATGGCAAACAGATATATCGACTCATCCGTAGAATAAAGTCCGATCTGTAGGGTTGATAGTTTTCAGTAGAGGTTAGAGAAGTTGTTGACTCATGTAACTCTTAAGCGGTGGCACTTGACATTTAGATTTCTTAGTATGTTGTAACAACACTCCAGCCTAGTTAAATGCCATGTGGTATATATTTTTTATCCTTTTATTTCACAAGATAGTGAGTTCCATATCAACATAGGACGTTTTATGGCGGATGAGTCCGTAGTGAACATTATACGGTTTTCGTTTTACGGAGACGTCTGATTTAAGTGATGTTCTATGTTAACATGGGTAATTTTTTGTTGGAAGTTACCGATCCATAAAAGTCTTTTGTAAATAGACACCTTCAAATATTTAAACGTAATGTTAGCTAGAATATGACTACCCTCCCATGTAACTAATTAAAAAATTAAATTATTCTATCAAATCGTTTATTAATTTAAAAGTCTCGAAATAGATAACAAAACCATTGTATTGTATCATTTTGAACAGCAATCAGATCACAGTTAGGTATGGACTTAAAATTAGCATAGTCTGAAACTTACAGATCTATGTAGGTATAATGCCTATTAGAAAAAATCTGAAATTTTAACTTCGTATTAATTATAAAATCAAAATAACATTCAGTCTTTATAATTTTACCAATCAGAAGCATCGTGACCTAGACGAGGTTCTATACTTAACAACAATTATTAAACAGTACTTATACCTAAAACTCCTCTAGTGGCATAATAGTTAAAACTTAAAATAGTAATGAAATGGCATATCGTATCACAGCATGGTAACA
The DNA here is from genome assembly GCA_951640165.1 of Pseudoips prasinana. Lineage (NCBI taxonomy): Eukaryota > Metazoa > Arthropoda > Insecta > Lepidoptera > Nolidae > Pseudoips > Pseudoips prasinana. Next base: position 18,953,622 of record OX621254.1, read on the forward strand.
GTCTAGAACTTACAAATGTACGTAAATATTTATCATAATAACGGTAAATACGACGTATGTGAAGATATTTACAGTTCGCACTAGTTACTTTAAAATAAATCATTCCTATAACAACCAGCCTTCATAATATTATCAATCAGTCTTAAATCGTGACCTAGACGTAGGTGCACATACTATTACACATATTAATAGCAATGACATTGTAACATAATGTAATATTGTTTCCCTAAATCAGTAGAAAGAATTTAGCTCTAAAAAGAAACAGCAAAAAAGAAAAAAAATATTTCTTATTCCGATAGGGCATCGTCCGATTCTTCAGAAACATCAATAGTAGTTGATGTGGCAAAGAGTTAAAATATGGATGATACTCTAAGGGAATTACTTCTGAGCGGCACATATCCATTAAGTCTTTATATTTGGCAGCAGGAACCATAATAGGTTCAGAATATGCAAGTTTTAGTTGAGTTTGTACAGAGTTCCTCGTATTACCGCGAATTACTAAATATTATATTCATGTTGAGTCAGTTCATATTTAAAAAACAATTTGTTGGGATCTCTACCATCTGCATGAACTTCTCGAATGTTATTCCAGGTAATCTTCTTGCCCTTAATGTCTTTCATCCAAACCTTATTATTAACAAGACATTTAAAATCAAACACGTCATTCTGAGTTACGTTGCGGACAACATAGGGTTCTCCTTCATTCATGGCCCATCTTACTAATAAACGCCATTCATGAGGGGTATATATGGTTTTGATTTGAGAAGTTCTCTCGATGACAGAGTGGACACTGTCCCCCTCATTTTGGGTGTGTCCCTTCTGTAAAAACCGATGTGTTATACATATGTTGAACTTTTTTGCGGCGTAAACGTACAATGAAAATCCATAGCGGTTACGATTTTGGCCAGCACAATAGTCTGACCAAAAGCGAAACTCTTTGGCCCCTTGGTCAACATTATCCTGGATAAAATTTAAGAGACCTAACCTCATTTGCGCCACGTTTTGCTAGAGATTCAACCCACATATAACAAACGGCCTTTCTTTTACCCATATCAAAAACCGTGAAGTTAAAAGAAGATAGCTTTCTTTTATAGTAAAATATGTTTATATTGCCATAAGGACACTGCAATACTTTTTCAAAATCAAACACAGCAGTAACCATGTTTCCATTTCACTTCTCAGTGTTTTTAATCCTGGCTTTTTAAATCCCTTGCGATCTTCTTATTAGACTGGTGTTGTTGAAAAGTTTCTTTATCTTGGTCCGTTGGATTCTTTTTCAATCTGAAAATGTGACATTCGTCGCACTGATCCTTTTTGGGAATATGGAAAGCTAAATTGAAGTTTGAGTTGACAATGTCCCGATACTGCCGTTCTTTTGTAGCCTTAGAGGTGTATTTCTCGGGGTCGAACCATTGAAGATACAATTTGTACATTTTGGCAATACTTAGGTCTCCTGTAGAGCTTTTGGCTATTCTTGCATATATAATGCGATTCAACAGGGACAAATGCCCGAACATGGTCACAAACACCTTTTGTCATCACGTCATCTATAAGGATCTTATGGTTGTTCTGGCGACCCCGTCTGTCCTCCTCTAAAATAGCACTTCCATCGTACTTCTTCCACGCAGTCTTTAAGATACGAGTTGAAACGGCAAGAGTATTAATAAAAATAGTTTGGCATGCTTCAGTTTTCTCGCAGTGAGATTCGCTAGAATATGTAATGAGCGGCAGATAATACTTAAAAGTATGTTTCCTATTATTAGGAGTATCTTGATTAAGGCATCTTTTTTTCTTCATTTATCGGAATATTTAATGATGAAATTCCACTGCTTAGCTCGATCTCCTAGTTGCCAAAATTTTGTAAAACAGTCCAACCGCTGCACATAGGGGTATTTGCATGATCTAGCCGGCCAATATTACATTTTTCAGAATTACGCTCAGGTAAACAAAAATAGTTCCTAGAGGAGCCAGATAGTTGGGCAACCCAACCCTATTGTTTTTTTTTTTACCCACCCCAAATTCCACAAGATATAGTCGGTTGAAACTGAGACATTGCTCGAAGCGGTTGTTTGATTTCAATATTCGTGCTTTAAACTCAATTTTAACTATTTTCTATTTTATGTTGTGTTGTGAATAATCCAAAATTGGCTATGGATTCTGAAACTGCTGGTAAGTGACTTATTTTACATATTTAAAATATATAATTTTATGACGGGATTATATTATTTTTCGTCATTTGAAAAAATACCGTTTTAATTCCTTAATTTTTCAAGAAAATTTAGTTTTACGAGGCTTTTTGTTTTAGTGCCCGGCATTACCCGGCTATAATTTTTATATATTCGTAATATATAGACTTTCTACTTTAAACAAATGTGAAAATTGGTTCCTACTAATTCCTACTCCGCCATCTGGAGCGATTTTAGATATCGTACTTAAAAAAGTAAAAAAATGAAATTTTGATTTAATTTAGTTTTTCTTATTTCAGGACCATCATGGGAGTATGACTAATGACTTGTAAGGGGATATTTGGTCTAATGAGATCACGTAATGATCTCAAATTTAACGACCAATTAGAATATGTTGAAATTGATTTGATTTCTCATAAGCCGTACTCGGAAGAACAAATAAAGGACATAAAGCGTAATTTTGCACGCATGAAATCAGAAATGAAGCATTGATGGGTGGGATGGCAAAATATAGAAGTGATCTATTTGAAAAAACCAACGAAAAATGGCTGAATGGGACTTCTGAATTACCTCTAATACCCACATGAGCAGGTAAACCCGCTAAACCGTTTGAAGAGGCTAGTGAACGAAGCAACGTACGACGTAAAACTGAGACAATACGTTTGTCAGTAACCCTGAGAAAATAATTTATGCAGCTCAAATAGAAATTGCGAGCCCAGGGCAATAGAAGTGCTTCAAATATTTTGAAGGACATTTCGGAAAATAGGGACCGCGCTAAGGAATACCGGAAGTCAGTAGACCGTGACATGGCACATGTTAAGCATATCAATCCAGAAGAAGCGATGGCAATGTTTGTAGATGCGAATCTTACAAGGTCCCAATATGAAAGGATCAGACAAACCACAGGAAATCTTCCATGCTATTCAGCTTGCTTGCTCGCTTTTGCAGCTGTATAAGAAACAATGTTATCCTTCTAGTGAATATTTTAACGTAACCGAAACCTGTGTCGAAGTGAATTTACAAGAAATAATGAATCATACTGCCGAAAGATTACTTATTCACTTAGAAGACGTTTTGAAAACCCTTAGCGATAATGAGAGAGATCTTCAAATGGGGTTTTGATGGCTCACAACAGGCCCAGTTCCAACAAAAGTTTGAAATTGTTAGCGGATGCGACTCGTACATTTTTCAAAGTTCATTTGTGCCTCTACGCTGAGTGTATGGGGAAGAAAATAAAATATTATGGCAGAACACAACTCCATCATCGCCCCGCTACTGTAGACCTATCCGTATACGATTTTTAAAGGAAACAGTTGATATAAAGAATGACGTAATCAACTATGTGGAAGCCGCAGCTAAAAAAATAGAACCTACATCAGTAACAATCGCTGGAAGATCATAATAAAGTTGTTAAATCCAAAATGACGCTAACAATGAAAGATGCAAAAGGGTGCAACGCGGCAATTGGGACAAATTCTACAATGAGATGTTACATATGTGGAGCAACATCAAAAGATTTTAACGATTTGAATAAAACAAATAATTTTTGTGATTAAATAATTTTTGTTTTGCGATAGTTGTTTTTTATAATTATACATTATTTTGTGTTATAAAATATATTTTCTTATACAAAACTACGCTTTTTTTTCTACCGCATCTTTTAGTCTCTTTATTTAAATTTAATGTATGAATTTTTCCTGTACCTGAAGGTTAAGAGTGTTTAAACACTTGCATTTAAGGTTTTATGAGATACTGAACCATTTCGAAATGATTAAGAGCGATAAATAATTTTGACCAGCTAGATGTCTCAAATACCCCTATGTGCGCTGTTGGTGAGATCTTTTATCAGGACATTTGTAACGGCATTTGCCTGATGGCCCCATCGTTTTTTCGTCTACGGCTTTTCCCTTTTTCGTTACATATTACTTACCTAAGTTCTTAAGGCATTTGTGTTTAAGGTCTGTTTATTCTTTTGGGCGTCTCTGTCGTTTTCTAGCCGTTTTAGGAGTCACGTTGCGATCGCTTGAGTGCGAAGTAGCAGGCGAATTCTTGGTGCTAAATGACGACGAAGAAACCACAGATACTGTCTACATGATTAGGACAGAATATGCTATCACAGATCGAATGGGCATTAGTAGGAGACGGCATAGGAGTTGGTACTGGCAGTTCCAAATTAACCGGGGTAGATATGTGGTGAGAAACTTCTAACAGCTCTTCAAGTTGTATTAATGGTGAATTTTCGTAACTAGAAGGCACTTCCAAAGAAAGTGTACTAGGTTGATTACTGTAATTAATATCCTCAGCAGACGGGTCAGGCTAGACATTCGGTATTGAGCTGTCGCAGGTAATTTCTTTGGTTCTACCATCTTCATGAACATCTTCTTCCCATGTTATTTCAGCTAGTTCTTGACTGATTTCTTCTGCACCAGGAGGCAAAGGTGACATTTGTTGTGGCATACCGTTGTCTTCAACATTCTCAGCTGAAATTAAAAAAAAATGTATATTATTTTAGGTATTCTATTTATTATATGTATATTGCAAGACAAATGTACCTAGCGATTAACGTAACAATTTTTTCATAAAAAATCTTTATATTTAACGATATTTTTAAATGAATTTACCATAGACATATTATATTACAATAGACCTAACTGATTTCATTATCCCAGTAACAACGTCCCATCTTAATATCGAATCAATAAATCGTAGATTCCGCATAAAAACATCCTATATTCACATAAAACGCTTAAAATTCAATAATGTTCGTATAAAATCGTACTAGTATTTCATAAGACTGCTATTTACAGTTTTTTTTTTATTCACTTAGACTTCAAAAAAGCGCTTGTAAATAGTCAGAACATGTTTGTAGTAATACAGTTATTATCTCTAGTTGCATATTACAGATATTTAGGTACACGGAATGTTAAAACATTTATACAATTTATTTTATAATAGTATTGATATTTAGCTAGCTTGTATTAAGCTATTGTCAAGGAGATTATGTTTAGGTTTAATAATTGAAATTTATATTTTACTACATATTGTCTGAATGTTTCTGTCTATATTAAGTAATGAATTCAGTATTATTATTAAAACGGACCTTGTGTTTAAAACGACGGTCGCGCTTTAATGCTACAACCGGATCCAATGCGCCCCAACTGAGAAGACCCAGCGAAACAAACTCAGCAGGTTCATCTACTACCGGTTTCAACACGGCCCAGTTGAGGCGGTCCGGCGAAACATACTCAAGCGGGCATGAACACGGGATTTGAAAGTAATTATTTAGTAGGCAAACACAATATCTGCTCGATCGGTTGTCTGAATGAATATTAATTTAGATTAGATAAACAAAAGAAAAAACATCGAAACAATAACATTATTCATTTTGAGACAGAGTCAATAAATTTTCATTTAGTATATGTTAGCAATCATATTACAGATAGTTCACGTAACTCAACAAATTAATCATGTCTGTATGGCTACAAGATCTCCAGCGAGCAATGTGCAGGTAGGTGGTAAGCGCCAGGCGTCTTTGTCATCGATGTACTCTTTAGTGGTATAATAACCCCTTGCCATAAGTACACGTTTAATATGTGTCTTTAAAATTGTGTCAGGCAGATCAGTAATATGAGTAGGAAGCTTGTTATAAAAACTAATACAATTTCCTAAAAATGATTTATACGTTTTGGTGACTCTAAAGCCCGGCATTGCAAGTTTGTCTTTATTCCTAGTATATACGTTATGCAGTTCACTTTTTTTTTCTATAGTTATTAATATTTTTTCTAACATACAATATATTCTGATATATATACTCAGATGGCACCGTTAGTATGTTTACTTCTTTAAACAAAATTCGCAAAGATTCGCGACTCCTAACCCATAAATGGTTCTGACTGCTCTTTTTTGTAAAATGAAAATAGTACTTATGTCAGCTGCCGAACCCCACAGCAGAATGCCATAGGACATAATACTATGGAAGTACGCGAAATATACCGATCTAGCAGTTCGTTCATCTGACAATTGTCTTATTTTCCAAACGGCATAGGAAGCCGAACTTAATTTGGCTGCAAGGTTTTCAATCTGGGAAGCCCATTGCAATTTTGAGTGTAGTGTCAATCCCAGAAATACGGTCGACGGAACTAAATCTAATATTTCCTCATTTAATACAACTGTTGGTATAACCTGTCTCACATTCGGTAATGAGAATTTAATACATTTCGTTTTCCCTGCATTTAATAAGAGGTTGTTTGCTGAAAACCATTTTGAAATAAGGCCGAGTGTTTTATTTTGTTCAATAAGATCTTTGTCCTTCCTATTTACTTTAAATATAAGCGACGTATCATCAGCGAACAAAACAATGTCTGATACTTTCTCCACCAGATAAGGGAGATCATTAATATATACTAGAAACAAAAATGGGCCCAGGATAGATCCCTGGGGCACCCCCATTTTCACAGGATGACGTGCCGAGTTGATACCGTCTATCGAAACCATCTGTTCTCGACCCGATAAATAGGACACTACAAGATCAAGAGACGTACCAGATATTCCATAGTACTGCAGTTTTACCACAAGTGTACGGTGTTAAACGCAATCGAAAGCCCTCGAGAGATCACAGAAAACTCCTAGCGCATCTTGTGACCCCTCCCAAGCTTCCAATATGGACTTCATTAGTGTACACCCCGCATCTTGAGTCGAGCGGCCCCTCGTAAAACCAAACTGCTTGTTGTGCAATATCCCATTCAAGTTAAAGTGCGACAACATTTGGCTAAGTATGAGCTTTTCAAATATTTTACTTAAGGCTTGAGATAGGTCTGTAATTTGTGGCATTCTCAGTACAACCTGCCTTGAAAACGGGTACTATAGCTTACTAATCTTCATTAAGTCAGGAAAGACACCATCACTTAAACAGCCATTGAAGATGGCTGCAAGGACTGTAGCAATGTTTTGAATGATTGATTGAATTGCTTTAACAGACAGTCCCCATAAATCTTCTGTACCCTTATTATTATAAAATGAATGATTACCCTGCGAATAATGCATTACACCAATCGTATTTTCGCACTAAAAATGCGTTTCTATACCTCCCGTCAAAAAACGTCCTATATAAAAATTGATCGATATTGCTGCGAATCCATAACGCTTTTTGTCTATATAGACAGTTGGTGCACAATTACTGTCTAATGAAACAAAAAAGCATTATAAACATAATTTTTATTAATTTAAGAACTTAATAGTGTCTATCACGAAACAATACAAATAAAATCGTCAACTTACCAGCATTTTCCCTGTTCTTCATATAAACAGCAGGTTCAGGTCTTTCTGCATCTTCTAGCATATCCAAAATTTTTCGTGAGATCGTGACATCTCAAAAATACGTTTTGTGTGTACAGATGATGTAGGATCTTCTTCGCCCTTTATTCCATTGAGAAGCAGTACTTTTCTGCGTGATGCCATCTCATGCCTATCCAAGTTCATCATCAGGAGCTCAATCTGGGTCCTTAGTGCACTCAGAGTACTGCATACAAAACTTTTGAAGTCGGCTAACTCCTTTGACAAGCTAGCAACAGTTTTGTGGGGAACCTCGGCAGCAGCTGCAGCTTTTAGATCATCTTCCTGTTGGAGAGTGATTCAGCCAGCTGTTCTAATTGTTCAGACAATTTCGAGTACAGGTCCATGGTAAATTGCAGTGAAGTAGTGATTTTTAAATTAGAATGAGAAATAGTGAATATTTGATAGTTGATATGAGTTAATTGGGTGTAGTTAATGAATTGAGGAGTGACAGAACAAAACATGATAATTCCACGTTTTGTAAAAAAAAGTTAGCAATGACATTCGACAGAATACCATAAATTACGCCGCCCGTTAAGTTGATATGGTTCAAATCGTGCTTGTTCCTGCAGTAAATCGCCTCAAAAGTTGAAAGTTTCATGCAAATCATGATATTTCCATGTTTAAAAATATTAATAAACGAAATCGGAACAAAACATGATACATTTCATACATTTCTGGTACGCACATTGAACGTTGGCACAAAATAGGTTATTTCCTATGTTTCCGGTCATACCGACTTTTGAACGCTTTATTAGCTTAAATCCTAGAATGCCGAAGCCGTAAAATAGTTTATTATTTTGTCTATGGTTGGGCGGTTTGTTTGACATATGTCACATGACTTGATTCAAGTCAATGTCAAAATATTAGATCGTCGAAGTTGGTCGTTAATATGTGTAAAAAATTGTAAGATTCGAGTAATAATTATAACTAAATTTAGTACTTTAACGTTTTTTCCAGTGATTTAAAGCATGTCTGAGCAGTCAAATACTGTTGGTGCACTCAATAGTGGAGCGAAGAAAAAGAAACGTCGAGAAAGGAAAGATTTATCCGAAAGAAACAATAAGTAAGTTCGTTCAATTATGTTCGTGTAGTATGTAGAATGCTCAATCTGTTACAAGATTACAATATGTGCATACTTTTGTTTTAGATACGTAGACAATGACCCGCTGAGCTTAAGAATTCAATATACATGTAATCATGGAACAGGGAGCAATTTTAAATGTAAACAAATATCGCAACGGGATGTTGTTCGAAACCGAAAAAAATATTATACTACATCCGGAAAAGTTCACCATTCTACCTATATGGGAAAAAGAAAGTAATGAAAAGGGTATGCAAATCATTTTTCATGGCAGTATTTTCTATCAAAAGGCAGAGGTTATCAACTATTATCAAATGTGTGATGGATGGCAAAGTTCCAAAGGAAGAAAGAGGAGGTGACAGGCGTTCAGCTAAATCTCCAGAGAAGAAAGAACATTTACGCAATTTTCTCCGAAACCTTACTTGCAGTGAAATCCATTATAATACAGCAAAAAGCAAGAGGGTGTATTTGGATGCCGGTTTGAATATTAATAAATTGAGAATGCTTTACAATAATAGTGTCACAAATCAACTAAAAAAGAACGATGTTTTACGAAGTGTTCACTTTGAATTTAACATTGGATTTCGATCACCTACATCAGATGCCTGCAGTTCCTGTATACTTTTGAGTAATAGTATTAAAAATGAACAAGATTAATCTAAAAAACAAGAACTAATGACAAAACTTCGCATCCATAAATTGCGAGGCAACCTTTTCTTTAAGAAAAGGTTGATAATAGTATGTATATGTTTTGATCTCCAGCAGGTGTTTCCTCTACCGAGGACACCAATTCAGGAGGCTTTCTATTTCCGTCAGATTAGCCTGTATAATTTATGTGTGATGGATCTGTCAAAACAAAATAATTCTTGTCTGTATAATTGGGATGAAACAGAATCTGGCAAGGGTGCTGTTTCAATTGGATCTGCGTTATACTGCTTCTTGAATACTCAAACAATACCGGCTAATGTGAAGTTAGTAAGATTTTTGTGATGGCTGCGGGTGCCAGAACAAAAACAGCTATGTGTTGCAAATGCTGCTATTTTGGCTTCAAAATAAGTCCCCCGCACATGTTAAGAAAATAGAACTTTTTTTCCCAGTGCGAGGGCATAGTTTTATGCCAGCGGACCGTTTATTTGGTAGAATTGAGAAAGATGTGAGAAAAATACCAGTGATTACTACGAGGCAAGAATATTTTGAAATATTTACTAAACATGGCAAAGTGTGCGAGCTTGGTAAAGAATGGTGTTTGTATGATGTAAAAGGTTTAGAAAATCACTATAAAAACTTGTGGGCATACAAAAAATGAAAAAAATTATATTTAAAAAAGTGCAATTCTTCTCAGGGCAGACAATTGAACTGCGTAGTAAAAGCTTCACCAAACTTTAGATTTGAGTCCGGAGAACAGTTTATATTACTACTGAAAAGGGGCAATCATCACCCCAGGAATAGAACAAATTCAGGAAGAACGCGGACTGTGTGCTGCAAATAAAAATGATGTGACCAGTCTATTAATAAAACAATTCGGTGCCGATTGGGAGAACCTTTTAGCATTAGAATGGTACAAGCAAATATTAAGCTGTTCTAGAAATATTGCAGAAGAAAATGAACAAATTGATGATGATGATGAATGAAAAATTTGTACTGAGATGGATATAGAAGACATAAGAATTTAATTTTTAATTAATTGTGTTTTTGTCCCATATTTTGATTACTCAATAAATAATAAATCCAGAACATAAAATGTTATTTCGTAACCTTACTTTTTCAAAACATGATATTGCCATACAGTTTGGTATGAATCATGATATTTTCGTCTGGCCTGATAAGAACAAGATATTTCCATTTTTTACATAAGAATACTAGCAGTGCCCGCGGACTTCGTTCCGTGTTATAAATATTTTTGTCCTGCCCGTTTATCCCGCATATTACTTCGGGTTAAACATTCGGGATATATTTTTTTTCATAGCCTATGACACATAACAAATACGTAGCTTTCTATTGGTGAAATAATTTTGAAAATCGGTTCTGTAGATCCAGAGATTACCCCTTACAAAGTCACAAACTCACAAACATTACCTCTTTATAATATTAGTATAGACAAATAGAAATTTCACACAAATAGAAATAGTTGGAGCAAGGTTCCAGTTATAAAATAATTTCCTGATAATGGCTACGGAAACAGTTGTGCACTTCTTCATGTGTCTCGCCTAGAGCATGGCAACTAAAGTGACCACTCTGTGAAACAGGTGGAATCTTATCTTCGGAGACCGTGTGAATGTACGAATTGTTGTTGGAGATTTCTTTGAGATATTTATCAGGAGATTGTGTCTACGGTGTTTCGTCGTTGCTGTTGGCGTGGAATACCCCAGTTATTAGTTCAGTATTTAATGTCATATTTAGAATTTGTAATATGATCGAAGTGTGTCAGTTTCGAATGCGAGCTGTTGGTTATAATAAACTAAGGAGAGTTTATATAAATGTTTGAAGAAATTATGGTAGGTGTTAGAGAAATTAATCGTACGTACTAATAGATTTTCATGTAGTATTATATTTTAAATAATAAGGAGTATAGGGCTAGGTAGATCTAGGTACAATATTAGGTAGTAGCTATTTGAAAATCAATCGTTGATTTTTACTTGAGAGTTCCCTTAGTCGGAATTGTATGGCGCATTGTTGGAGGTACGAGTAACCAAATAATTATCATTTTGGCGGTGGTGTTTGAAGCTGATAATATTTTGATTTAAAATAACTTTGTTGGAGTTCATTGAAAAGTAATTGTTAAACATTACTTATGTTTGATAAGCTGATGGCTGGGTGACCTATGGCGGAGCAAAGTTCCAGTTACAAATTAATATCCTGATATGGCTGCAGAAGCAGTTGTATATTTCATCATGTGTCTCGCCTAGAGCATGGCAAATAAAGTGACCACTCTGTGAACCAGGTGGGATCTTATCTTCGGAGACCGTGTGAATGTGCAATTGTTGTTCGAGAATTGTTCGACACATATGTCGAAGATATCTCGAACAAATCTCGAACATATTCGAGATTTGTTCGAGATTTAAGACAAGTGGAAAGCTTGTTCTTACACTACGGTGTTTCGTCGTTGCTGTTGACATGGAGTAGCCCAGTTATTGGTCCAGTATCTAATATATTTCGATTTTAAAATATGTCCGTTTCGAATATCCACCGCTGACTACAATAATTTAAGGAGAGTTTCTAATATGTGAGATAATTAACAGTATATTCAAGGAATTGCTCATACATGCTTGACGACATTATACCATAAAATTATATTGAAATGTAGATGTGCAGTATTTAGTATTGCTAGATGACATGTAGGAGGTTTATGCCACGTAGGTCGAAGGACAATTGACTACTGAAAATGACTGACTGTTAGAGTTGAAAAAAGAGAATGCCCTCTTGTCCCATATTTATCGATGCTGAGTTTATTTTTGATGAGTCCCATATTAAGACCATCAGCGGTCCAGTCCGGAAGATGGATGCCCAAGTATGGTGGATGAGTCCAATTGGTTTCAGCGACACGACGGGGCTGTGACTCTCGAGCCGGAAAACACAAATAGCTCGAGCCGGAATACTTCAAACTTAAATGATAAACTTACAAATTCTTATGTTGAACAGACTTTTCTGTTCACGTTCTCACAGTTTATACATATACGCTGTATCTATGGATTTATTTTATAATTATATGACTTGCTCTCGCGGTACTCGTTGTACTCTTGGTACTCGTGTTACTTTAATTATTATATGTCTATTACATAAACTGACAGTAGGCTAGTTTGCTGCATCAATTTTGACTGTAGGAATAATATAAAGGACATTCACAACGTCATCGTATATCGTTATTTATTTCCATGTTTGTAAAATTGTATGATTTAGATTTTATTTAGATTTTACCATAGGATATTGTCGAATATTAAGAATTACTTTTAATTAGGTTGTAATAGTTAGTGTAGTTTATAAATAGGAATCCTTTTCTCCTTTTAATATAACCGGGGTTTTTATCGGCCATGACCGATATAAATGATGATTACTGATCACTAGACGAATCACGGGTCCAAGTATATGATTTCAATTGATTAAGTCTCCGATGCAATTCAATCCAATATAGTTCAAGTTAATACAATACATTTATGCTTAAGGTAATTGTTAATTATTATTACTTCAGTTATGTATTCCTTTTAGATTTTTTATGTCTATAGCATTAGGGGGTTTTTTTATTAGGGGGGTTGTTACATACTCTAGTAGTAGCAAAGACGTAAAGTAATTGTCCAAATACAGGCGGTAATTTTGGTTGCGTGGTATTTCACGTGCTAGCCTAACGACGACATTTGACGCAGCACCCAGGTTCGGTTAATTAGGCGCAACTACGTTCTCAGCTCCAGTTTCTGGCTCAAACTTGTATGCGAACCCACTCACACCGCATAGAACATAGATTTTGTAGTCCTATTTATGGGGCTTCTTAGAATTGTACCTCTTGAGATTGTGTCTAGCTTTCGTGGAACAAATCTGTTCATCCACGCAGAGATACTTCTCGAATGGGACACTGAGGCAAGTTTCATTCAGTTTAGCCACCACTGGCCTGATTTTGTAGTCTGCGTGATCACGAGGAACCATTTTCGAGTTATCATTGTGAAGTGAATAAACCGTCTCATTTTTTCGAATTTGTTGACCGGCATTGTGTCCTTTACTAGAGGAGTTCCTAAAGCACCACTCCAATGTTTCGTCACTCTTGGCAGATGTACTAACGAAATGATAAAAACCAAACCAATAAATTGCTGGATATCAGTTTCAGTGTTGGTATCTTTCTGCACGATGTAAAGGTTAGTTTGATTGGCTATTTCTATAAAAAGTTCCTTGGGAAATATTTTGAAAAAGAGCTGCACGGGAGTATCAAGTTCTAGAAACTCTGCTGGCAAGTCTTCGTCACCTGTAAAGCAGAGTTGCTGCTTATTTAGCTGGAGGTTCTTTTTTTTCCAACGTAAATTCAATTTTTGCTTGGCTTGACTGCGTCCTGATGATCCAGGTCTCGATGACGGTCCTTGTTGAGGTGAGGTGTCAGAAGGACCTGGCAATTACTACTAAGTACTGCTAGAACTCTCAATATTTTCAATTATGGTGTCAATATCTACTCCATCAACCTCTTCAAAATCATCGACTTCCATTGGCACCTCCAATTCCGGAACAAAATCAGGATCTGCGACGCTGTCATCATCACCGTCGAAACCATCTTCACTTTTTGCATAATCAAAGAGGAACTTCACTATTTTCTCGTCTTCTAGACCTTTGGAAGCCATCCTATTCCAACAACAAAAAAGTACTCAATGTATGACACTATATGAACCGAATAACACAATGTACCAGTACTGGCAAACTCAAAACGTATTTTCAAATAACTACAATAAATAGCAAAGAACATACACTTACCTAGTAAATTCACACCACAAACACACAGTTTTTACAGTTAAACTATTTTTCGTTTATTTTCGAAGTTTTGTAAACAAAAGTATATTGCAAAACCGCAAAAAGTTTGAATCAAATTCGTTTTTGTTGAAAAAGCGCCATTATAACGGAAATAATCATTTGCTTAAGATTTTATATGGAAAATTTTGGTATGTTCCAATACTGTCCCACGGTGATATAAAGGGTTAAAAATCTTTTTAAGTGATTAACGTTGACGGATATCTTCTTTCTTCCAATCCGGAATTGGTAAAGTATCAGAATATAACACATTTAATACAATATCTATCAATCGTTCCTTATTACCCGTCCTGCCCAATTTGACTTGCGCTTCAGCCCATGTGTTTGTGCTGTAACTGTATCTGAATTGGTATGTATCAGAACTCTTAGTGAACTTAATGGCTTTAACTTCAGATATTTTGATATTATTTATCGTAACATCTTTGCTTAGATTTAAACTAACATCGTCAGATAATAATTTCAAATCAAAGAATGAATCAAAATTCATTTCTTTGACTTCGAATCCGTTGCCGCGTTTTTTTGCATTTCTTATGAGACATACATACTCAGCTGGACAGTATATAGGCCCTGCTTTCTTAGCCCTTTTAACGGTCTTTTCGTTGACAGAATGAACCGCGTCAGCTCTATTCTGAGTATGCCCTCTAATGAGGAATTTGTGTGTGATACATTTTATGGGCAACATATTGACAGCATAGTAATACATCCCGAAAACGAATTTTTTTTTAAGGCCGTAATAGTTAGTAGCATAAAATATGATGTCTTTATTGGGTTGTTGAGTAGATAATTCTACCAGAAACTTGTAAAGACATGATCCTATTTCATTCGCTCCACGTTTACCAAGGCCTTCATGCCAGATAAAGCAAAATGTTTTATCACTTGATATTGGGAACTGTGAAATTATAGCAGTTAAGCTTTGACTTGTAAAAGAATGCTGACGACTGGCCAATGGGACACGGTAAAACTGCCTGTTGGTCGAATATGGCTACTATGTTATTGGAATCTGTCTGTTTCAGCTATTACAAAGAGGAGACGGCCTAAGCAACTGAGCACTGTGATTTTCAACTGAGTCTAAACGTCATCATGTAGGCGTGGCCTAAGTCAATGTATTGTTGGCGTTCGTCCTGTGCACAACTACGTCATGTTCACAATTTACAGCTATATTTGCGCTAGAAGATAAAAATAATGAAGTGTTGTGTTTTATCTTGTAAAAACTACTCGGACAGACGTTCTAATGCTATGGATGGCATCGAATTTCATTTGTAAGTAATTTTATTCGATTTTTTATCAAAATCGTTCTAGAAAATTCCCTTAACGTCGGCGTTTCGAAACATAATTCTACGCGACATTAGATGGCGATACTTGGGGTCATGGGAATAAAAAATATTTAGGTACGCAGAGCTCAGTATTATCATAATCTAATAATCGTATGTACTGAAATTTGTTTTACATTCATTCTTAAAACCCCTTTAATGGCCAAAATACATTTTTGTAGCTTTTAATATAATTTTTTTATAAAAAACCGCCATCTATCGAACAAATATGAACATAACAAAAACAGGGCCGTAATTAGGATCCAGTTATTTTACCTAATGTCCCGCAGCTGTATCATAAATAGAAAGTACTTAAACATGGAATGCACTGCAAAAAAAATACAATCTCCTATAAATAAAATATTCTATGTACAGTAATTTAATTAAAGTACCTACTTCCTTTCATTAGTATGCTCGTTGTTTACTTAATTTAAATTAAGTACTTCAAGCCTACCTAGTTTATTTAGTCAAATTTTAAAATTATGAATGTTATAGATTGCCATCTGAAGATAACCTTAGACAAAAATGGATAGCAAAAATTAACAGACAAGACTGGTCTCCCTCTAAATATACAAAAATTTGTTCTTGCCATTTTAACGATGAAGACTTCGTAGTAACAAAAAAAGGCCTTAGAAAATTAAAGAAGGGAACTTTACCTTGTTTAAAACTGGATATATCGGTTCGTAACAATGCATTTTTTACCCATAAAATATTTAATTTTATTTCCAATATAACATGAATAACAATTCGGAATATTAATAATAAGTCATCGACCGATGAAACGGCAGCTCGACTAGTAGTTCTAGAAATGACACGTTCCCGAAATGATGGCCTGTATTTCGCTCAACAACTGAACATTGCTATTCAACCAGCTCCAGCTCTCCGATCATACGCTTTGACACTCCATTATTTTTCGCCAAACGCTTACTCATAAGTCAGAAAAGCTTTTGATACTTGCTTACCGCATCCGAGAACTATTTCTAAATGGTATGAAAGTGTGACTGGTGAAGCCGGATTTACAGCTGAAGCTTTTAACATACTAAAACACAAAACTAGCTCCTCAGGCAAACGCCCTTTGTGTAGTCTTATGATGAATGAGATGGCTATTAGGAAGCATGTTGAATGGGATGGCAAAAAATATCACGGTTATGTTGATCTCGGGCTTAATGACGTACAAAACGATAACTCGGATCACGCTTCTCAGGCTCTAGTTTTGTTGCTTATATCCCAAACTGAACGCTGGAAATTACCTGTGGGGTACTTTCTTATTCGTTCTATGACCGGAGAATAACGCGCTTCAATAGTTCAGCAATATCTCTACAAATGCCATGAAAATGGCATTGACGTTGTTTCGCTTACGATGGATGGCTGCGCTGCAAATATGAATATGCTTAAAAAGTTAAGATGTTCATTAGAACCTAAGAATATGATCACTACTTTCAAACACCCAAGTACTGACTACGAAGTAGCAGTATTCCTTGACGCATGCCATATGCTGAAACTTGTGCGCAACGCATTTGAAAATAAACAGAAGTTTCTTGATTATCAGGGTAATCTTATTGAATGGTCTTATCTCGTGAAGCTCAATAACTTATAAAAGTCACAAGGCTTACACCTGGGAAACAAGTTAAAAGAAAAACATATACATTTTCAGCTACAAAAAATGAAAGTAAAGTTAGCCAGTCAACTTTTCAGTAATAGCGTAGCAGATGCACTTCACGTTTGTGAAAAATATGCCATATTTAAAAATGTGACGGCTACAATTACTTTTATTCGTTTAATAAACAATATCTTTGACATTCTCAACTCACGAAACATGCGTCAGTTTGAATTCAAAAAGCCCTTATTTTAAGGATAATATTTTAAGAACAAGGGAGTATTTAGAATATGCCAAACATTACATAATGTTTATAGTAGCTCCCGATGAAGAGAAGCCCGTTATCACTACAAATCGCAGAACTGGTTTTATTGGGCTTTTAGCATGCATTAATAGTACACTTTTCTTGTATAACCGCCTGGTTGAAAAAGAAAAGGTCCTTAAATATTTAACTATGTATAAATTTTCGCAGGATCATTTGGAGCTATTTTTTGGGGTATTAAGAGCACATGGATATGGCCAATAATAATCCAACATCACGTCAGTTTAAATCGGCTTACAAAAAAAACCTGATAAATACAGAACTGAAAGAGGGTTTCAGAGGAAATAGTATTCCTTTAGAGGATATTCCCATTTTAAAATAATCCTCTGTAAACAAAATAAATTCTACTTCAGTACGTTATCGAATTATGAAAGATGACTTGAGCGAGGCATCGTTAGATGAAGAACCTATGCCTGATGATTTGTTATTATAATTTGATGAGCCGTTAAATACAACGATAGGTGATTATTTGCGCCGTCAAATAGGTGCATATATTTCTGGATTTGTTATCAATTATTTACATTCCAAAATCAAATGTGAGACCTGTCTTCATGAATTGTATGCTGTTAAGTACGATGATGATGACCTTTATTTGATAAAAACTAAAAATAAAGGTGGTCTTACTTTCCCATCTAAAGATGTAATAAATATATGTTTACGAACTGAATGTAGCATCCGTTGTGTTAAATCGCAATCTTTGAATTCTATTAATTTCCGTAAACATAAAATTGTATCGATTACACTAAAATGCCTTATTGGACAAAATTATTTTAAACAATCAGTGAATCATATGTTCTACCAATCACCGATTGATAATCATATTATTCTTCTGACTAAATCTATAGCTGAAAAGTATATAGATATTCGTTTTAAGCATTTTGCAATCTTAGAAAATGATAAAGCAACCAACCATCAACAACTTACCAAAGCTGTTATTTTTGCAGGAAATTGAAGATTTTGTTTAAGACGACATCATATTTGTAAAATATGATGTCATCTTAAATCGATGAATTTTTCTATAGTTAGGTTAATTAAGCTTGTCTTATGGTTGTGTTCAATACCCCCAGAAAAGACATCCTTTTCAATAAATTGCGTTTAAAACATTGCCTCAAATGAAGTGTTTATCATCTTTTTTATCGTTTTGCCACCCTTCTTGCGAAGACAATTGCGTATTACACGCTCGGTTTTCATGGATATGTCAAACATCTTGTTTGAAGCATAACATTAACCACCCATGTCTCTAACATCAATCAATTTGTGAAACCATAGTTTGTCTTTAGCCCATAAATCCATTTTACAGGCCTCACAATTAATTTTCTTACCAAGGCTGCTGACTACAAACCCAGAAATATAACCTACTATTTTATTTATCCAGTTTTCCACTAATTTCAGTACAATTTGTCTGATATTTATTAATCGAATTTCTGCAGGACTCAATCTTTCTCCTCGGTTTCTTCGAAACGGTAACCTACCGAAGAGTTATTAATTTTGTTGAGTGATGATGTCTCGGATAAAATCAGTATGTTATCTAAAGGTATACAATTTCCGGTCAATTTGGAACCTAATTCTAAATGTGAAATCAACTTTTTAAAACTGGTTTTAAATTGTCCAGTGTTGGGATTATTATTATGTCCATTTTGACTCCGTGTGTTCCCAAAAAATAGTTTGACATGGTCTTGGCTGAGTTTATATGTTAATAAAAAAGATAGAATTTTAGTTACAACTAAAGCGTTATACAAATAAGTCATACTGTTGATGCACACTAATAATCCTAATAAGCCAGTATTATTATGTGTTTTGATTAGTGGGACGCTTTTGTTTGAAAACACAGTTCTTCTCTCGGTACCGACTTTACACGTTGTTTTAGTATTTAGAGTATCAAAAAGATCATTTAGAAATCTTGATATATTCTGCTGTGCTTTCAGATTCTCTAAATGCGGGAATATTTAAGATCTTATTGCAAAAGTAGGTATATAACTTCAGCAATTGTAGCATCTCAGTATATATGTGAAAACCTACTATATCTGCATAAAAATATCGATTCCTTCTGTAAAAGGAGCGATACACAAAATATAAATACTAGATATAAGGATACTACCCGTCTCCACAAAATAAGTAACTCTTTTATGGAGCAATGTATAAGATTCTATAACAAACTTCCCAATGATATAAGACAATTGTATACGAATAAATTTCACATTAATTATTTTGTTTTCAAAATGGATATGTC
Source organism: Pseudoips prasinana (assembly GCA_951640165.1). NCBI lineage: Eukaryota > Metazoa > Arthropoda > Insecta > Lepidoptera > Nolidae > Pseudoips > Pseudoips prasinana. Next base: position 18,973,181 of record OX621254.1, read on the forward strand.
GATGTGAAAGTTTATTTGCCAGTTGTAAGCAGTTTTCTTCTTGCAAGTTAATTCCGATAAATATTGCCATTGCATTGATTTTGCACCAATAGTTTAAATTACTCTCTCAGATTCAAAGGTGTTCCGCATCAGTTTTAACATATGACACGCGTCTAAAAATACAACTACATTATAATCAGCACTTTGGTGTTTCAATCAGTGTTTAAGTTTTTTATATCATCCAACTCTCAACCGAGTGTTTTCATTGTTGCAATGTTGCTTTTACAGTCATCGAATGTCACAGAACGAATTTGTACACCGATTTGATTGCATTTTTCTAATTCGTTTTATGTGAATCTGCTTTAATACTGTCAATAAAAAATAAGCTAATGGTAGTTTCCAGGAATCATTGATTGCAACTAACTGAAAAACATAAGCTTGGGTAGCCATTTCGCTTCTATCAGCGCTACCTAAATCCATATCTACTAGGCCCTCATAGCTTTTACCTGTCCATATCTTTTGCCTCCCAATAGACTTTTTATCACTAGATTTTACTTTTTCCTCGAGCCTATTTAAAGTTTCGCTACAAAACCCTGGTTCCGCATTTACACTTCGATACCATTCATATAATGTATGGAGGTGAGGTAAACATCTATTAAACATTTCACGTACATATTTGTAAGCAGATGGCGAGTAAATAGCAGAGTTAAGGTAAATTTTTTAGTACCCGGAGAATGTTTTTTGAAGGCCCTCGTACAACTGTTTTTATTTTTAATGTATTCAATTAAATAATTCTGCAACTTCAAATTTTTTTGCCAAATCGGAAAATATTGAATTATCAATCGATTGTTTCTTTTGAAGTAAATTAATTATGATTTTAAAGAAACATTTTTCTTAGTCAGTCTCTTGTTTACTTTTTGTAAATTATGATTTTTTATTTAAATCTTACATCTAACACCAACTATTGTAATACTTTATGATTACCTAGAATTTGGGAACCGCTGTTTTTAGTAAACGTTTCCGTCCGTATATCACAGCCACTTTTCCGAAACTATAACAACTATACTGTTGAAACTTGGTAAGTCGGTGTATTCTGTGAACCGTATTAAGATTTTCACACAAAAATATAAAAACACCAAACAAATTTTGGGGGTTACCCATACTCAGAACTGAAATTGAATATTTTATTTTTCATCAAACCCATACCATACCCATTGTGGGGTTGATAGGTCTTCAAAAATGATATTGAGGGTTCCAATTTTGTTTTTCTATACTGTATAGTTTGCACGAGAGACACTTCCAAAGCGGTAAAATAAGCTCCCCGCCCCTATTAACTTCTAAAATAAGAGAATTATAAAACTAAAAAAATATATATGATATACAATTCCATGCAAACTTCCACCGAAAACTGGTTGGAACGAGATCTAATAAGTAGTTTTTTTATACGTCATGAATATTAAACCGCAATTTATCTGTCATTCAATAAACTCAAATACTTGCAGCTCGGAACTCTTGATGGCCGAGTCCGACTCAGCGGCTTTTTTTGTAAAATAAGCCATTAACAAAATCCCATAATCTTCAATCATCATTCATCAATGACCTTTTTATTCTCACATTTATTTTATAATAATATCACTGTCAATAAAAAAAAGATATCATTATGGTTCGGAAAAGTAATAAAAAGCAGTACTCCCTGGTACGAAGTTATGAGTCCGGCTCTGTTGCATTCTGTGACAGAAAGAAAGAAAGAAAGAAAGAAAATCCATTTATTCAGTAAACTGACACAGATAATAATAACAGTATATATAAATGTATACAAACAGAAGTCCTTAATTCTTATCTGTGTGAGTCCGAATTGGTCCCATCTCAGCACTAGCTGCAACATTAACAGTTGCAGCGCTGGTTTTATGATGGAACCACGTAAAATAAATCACGAACAATTAGTGTACAGGTCGCAGTTAGAATTTTACAGTACCTGGACACCAAAATATAACTTATAGCTAATTTAAACAATAAATGTATGCAAGAACGAACTTAATAAATAAATATTAATAAATTAACACCAATTTGGAGATGCATAACACAGACAGTATATAAAATAATTGTTATAATGTCGACATTCTGCTCATAATTCGTCCATAACAATACATAAGTGCACCAATAAAAAATGACATTACATTTATTTAATCCATATTTTTTAGCTGAGTCGGTCAATTATATGCTCTTGGATTGACTGTCAGACAGATGTCAAGAAAAAAGGGACGCGGAAATTGAATTACTTGAAAAATCTAATATGAACAGTAAATTATTATGCTTCTTAATACTAAGTTTATAGCGTAAATATGTTTGATGTATAAGTAAAAGTGGTAATTGTGAATTTTCGATATAAAAGTGAAATATGTATGAAAACAATATTGATCGAGTAATGGTGATGCTATTGTGACGGAGTTCTTCACTGCATGAGCGTCTGGGCATTGTTGTGTTGAGCTCATTAATAGTGTGTCTTGCGGTACTCCTTCCCACAAAAGTGTGCAAAGAGATGGGTAAGTTCAGCCTTGAAAAAGTATTAAATAGTATTTGAACTGAGTTTTTGTCGCGTCAACAATTCATTTTTATAATTGGCATTAAATGTATATACTGTTCGCAGGCACTTCAACGGAGGAGGTATATTGCACCAGACCTTTGCGGCGGCATATTTAAAAGATCCACGAAAAGCTGCAGTCCTATGTCTCGGAATTAGGATCAGGTGAGCTGAAGACCTGGTTTTATAACTATTGACATCTGTTGACCAAGTTAATTTCTTGTACAGATACTCAGGCCTTTTGTTGGCAATCACACCAAATACAAGAGTTGCCAAGTGGAGTAGTCTACGAGCTGACATTTTTAACATGTTGCCACTATTTATGTACGATGTTACATGTGTTCGTGGTGGTACATTAAAACAGAAACGGGCACAGGCATTTTGTATCCGCTGGACTAGCCGTTGTGTTCTAGCCAGTAGACAGGCTCCATACACAGTGTCTGCATAATTTAGGCGAGAGAGGATAAGTGACTCACATAGTAATATGCGTATATCGGTGTTTATGTAAGGTCTTATTCGATACAATAGTTTGAGGCGATAAAAGCAATTTTGAACTGCACTTGCTACATGCTTTTCAAACTGTAATAGTGGATCGAAAATAACACCCAGGTTGCGAGCCTCATATACCTGCTCTATAGAGTCTCCATCAATTTTAATAGTAGGGCGATACTGCTCCATTTGACTTATGGTGTTTTTCGACCCCATAACCATAAACTTTGATTTTGATGGGTTTAGGACTAGTGAATTTTCACATGCCCACTTAGATACTTTACTTAAATCATAATTTATTTTTGTTACAGAGTCAAGACAGTCTTTGGGATGGCATGAGAGATACAGTTGCAGATCATCTGCATATTGATGGAATTTGCAATAAGTTATGGAATGGACAATGTCTGCACTGTAAATCAAGAACAGCAGAGGCCCAAGTATTGAGCCTTGTGGTACGCCCCTGTTTACTTGACGAAGCGAGGATGAAGCTTCATGATTATTTTTGTCACCACTAATCCGTACTAATTGGTATCTTTTTGTAAGGTAACTATGAAACCACTTAACTGTCTCCACACTGCACCCATAGTATGTCAGTTTGGACAATAGAAGGGAAATATTTATACAGTCGAATGCACGAGAGAAGTCTAGTAAAGTTAATATCGTTCCCATGCCCTGGTCCCTGGCCTGGAGTATATTATCCACTACATCAATTAAAGCTGTAGTAGGGCTGTGGCCTTTACGGAAGCCTGATTGCCTGGAAGGTAAAATACCAAATTGTTCTACATATTTGCTTAATTGGTCACATACCACCCTCTCCAAAATTTTGGATATACATGGCAATAAGCTAATTGGGCGAAGATCCTTAATATCATTGGGACTATCTTTTTTAGGTATTGGTCTTACAATAGCAGTCTTCCATATGTCGGGGAAAGTTGATGTTGACACTGACCTGTTTATGATTCTCGTGAGGGTTGTCAGTGTTTGTGGCAGTGTCAGTGTTAACATGTCTAGTGATATGTCATCTATTCCCATGGCATTAGACCTAAGGTTATGGATAATCTTTGATACCTGCTCCTCATTGACTAACTGAATTTGAAAACTACCACAACCAAACCTGTTGAATTCAAACTGTGTAAGATGGGATATAGTTACTTCATCACTACTAGGTATATTTAAAAAGTGAATGTTTAAAAGTTCAGGATTGTTGCAGTGCTGTGGTAAATCTTGGCTTTGGGTTTTGTGCTTTGTTAAATTTTTCTTAATGGACTTCCATAATATTTTAGGTTGTTTTATTTTGCTGTTAATATGAGTCTTAAAGTAAGCAGTCTTTTCTCTGTCTATGGCTGCCCTTACTTCATATTTAAGTTTCTTATAGAATTCTAAATGAATGTCTGATTTGGTCCGCCTAGACTTAGTGTGCTGTTTGTCCCTTATTTGCATCATATCTTTAATAGTGGTGGTGATCCAGGGATAAGATACTTCTTTAATCAAAATTCTTTTAACTGGAGCATGTAGATCAAATAAAGTTGTAATGTAGTTGTTTAGAGTCTCAACCATGCAATTGACATCTCCTAGCTTGCCTATGGAGTCCCAGTCTATACACCCTAAGTCATACTGGAATAAGTCTTGCAGTATGTCATTTAATGGCCGATATCTTACCCAGAAAGGGGCAGGTTTATAAACCTTAAAGTTAAGTTCAGTTGTGGCGATAGCATGATGTCCAAGGTCAGGTATGTGGTTTACTGATACTCCACGGACAGAGGCATCTGTACAAATCAAGTCAATCAAGGTCGCACTGTGATCAGTAAAATGAGTTGGTTCCGTAATTATATTAATGAGATTGGTGCTGTGTAGAAAACAGTTGAGTAGCTTCACTTTGTTATCAGAGGTATCAAGTAAATTAATGTTAAAGTCGCCCAGTAATACTATTTTATCAACATTCCGGAAGGAAGTAACAGAATCAGTAATGGCGTCAAGAAATACGCTGACATCGAGCCAGGGCGGCCTGTACGCGGTGCCGACGACCACCGGTGCCGATGACAGTGACATCTAGTGTAAGAAAGTTACGTTACTACTAATTATAGTCGACAAAACATGCGCATAGTTTACCTATTGACCGGTAAATGGAAAATAAAGAAGTAAGCGGGATCTAACACCCTCTCCCCCCCCCGCAAATTGTCACGCGTTGTTTCATAGAAAAATCGAATTACAACGTCTCCTCTTTGTAATAGCTCCATGGTCTGTTTACTGTCTTCTATATCCCTTTCAAGTTCTTAACGGGAAAGACTCTTTTCTTCAAGGTGTATCTTATGCTTTTCTGACAGTGGTTCTTTGTCAACAGCGTTTTAGAATGCCTCACATTCATCGCATTGGTCTTTACGGGGTACAAATAAGCCTATATTAAAATCATTGTTGAAAATGCGGTGGTAAGCATCGTAGTTGACGGATGGTTTTCCAGCTGATTTTCTGATAGCTTCGTAGTTGCGATGGAGCTCAGCTATAGTCAGGCTGCCATCTATGAACTCTCTGATAGTATTAGCCCTTAAGTAATGACTTTCTGTGCGTGGAATCGACTGTATGTGATCATGAACCGATTGGATAACTTCAGCACTTAGTTTACAATTTTTACCGTGTTTGCCTCGATTATCTAAAGCACTCATTCTCATAGTATTATTAGATATATTTTCAATGACATTACGTAAAGTTTTTTCTCCAATAGCCAAGGTATTTATCAGGAACTTCTTACAGACCCTAACTTCTTGTGAACGTATCATAAAATAGTAGGTCGAATTTGGTTTTCTTGGTGGCTTAATATAGGTATTACTGTCGGTAATTTTGACTCTTCGGTATGCAGGCGGAATCAGTTTCACACAAGACGTGAGAAAGTCTCTTTGTCTTATGTGTGTTTCCAGCTCCCAGTAGGATTGAAAAATCGTATTTCTATCTTCAAAAGAAACTTTAGTGGAACACGAAAGTCGGCATTTATCAGGGCAAGGAGGACGAATTGATTTTGCTGCTACAATTTTTCCTCTTTTTATAGTGTACTCTTGGCCACTGTTTTTCAAACGTTTTGATATGACTTTTTTCCACTCATTCATATTTTTTTGACGTTTTCTAGACAGTTTGTTTGATTTCTGCTGTACATTAACTGTTGCCTGCGGTGTTGGTTCTGGTTCACTATTGCCTTCATTATTTTTTAAGTCCACCGTATTATTAGGTTCAAGAAATCTGCGTTGAGAACTAGAAGAGCTGCTGCTAGAACTGGATGAGCTTTTGAGTTTTTAGCCTGTTTCTCATTTGGCTTGTATTCTGAACCTTCGGATGGTGAAAAATCTCCATTTTCTTTAGACTAGGAATCATTTTTACCTGGGGTTTTATTTATAATAAAACCCCAGGTAAAAATGCTATTACATTATTCTCCATAGCAGATATGGTTGTCAAGTATGAATTTATCGCTTCTTTATTTTCAGGAATCGTTGGTATTGGATCCTCCATAACAGGTACGGTTATCATGGATGAATCTATCGCTCTTGTAGTTTCAGGTATCATTAGTATTGGATCCTGATTTTTAAAAAGTCATCGCATCCACTGCTCAACCATTGACGTAGAATTAATTTTAGGAGTAGGTTTTGTCTTTTTAAAACTATTATATTCCTCAAAACTAGATTATTCTAAATTTTCATTAATCTGAGGTTCATCAATTGTTCTAGCCGGTATAATAAATTGCTCATCAACCATCCTCAAAAGTTTTCTGCCTCGAGATTCAATGCCTCAAATTAGGTATAAGTACACAAAATGTGACCATGTCTTTCCAAAATATAAAACACAAAATGGGCATATTTACCTTAATGACCTTGATGCTCCAGCACACAACCACTACTCACGGGGCGATGCCGCAACTGACCAATGAGATTTTGTCGCGCCAATATCATTCAAAAAACGAACGAATGGTACAAAGTCACTAATGCCCTCTGGCGGAAATAAACTGAATCTAGTGAAAGTCTTTGTTCCTACAGGTAGAAATTAGTTTTTAAGGCACTTTTGCATATTTATCTCATTTTCAGAAATATTTGCACTTCTTCCCTTGTTTTACCGAAGGTGCGATTTGTTATTCGCGAACATGTAAATAATTATACCAACTAAACGTAGCATTGATATTTATAACATTTACTTACTTTTTGTCGTACATAGTTCATGCTCACTAAGTCTCACTACAGACGCACGATGGTGCTCCGAATCAAATATTACTATAGTATACTGGGTATAGACAAGCAACTTAACCTTATTTTAATTGATCAAACGCAGAGCCGTCTAGATTTTCGTTAAGGGAAGTAATGAATACAAATATCTACGTATAGGGTAGGTATATAAATCACTGTATTACGTAACTGTGTATGTGTGCTGTACAATGTAGCTGTGTGTGGGTGCCGAATAGTGGTATACACGGCTACCTATTAAGCTATACTTTTCAAGTATAAGCTGATCTCACGTTGTATACAATCAGCTTATACTGGAAATTTATAGCTTGATTTGTAGCCGTGTTATTGGATTGGTTGGGTATTCGATTGGATAGACTCACCCGTTTCTACCCACTCCCGATCTGAACATTCCTTTTCACTGCCACTAGGTACCGAACCTCCCACACCCCCATCTGAGTCAATTACGGTAGGTGATTTTGTAGCTGGTAAGGAAGGAAACACCAGCGTATTACTCACCGCCCCCGGCTAGAGATTGGACTGTACGACGGTTCTGTGCTGACTATTTCACTATCTGTCGATTGTGACAGACTAGTCCTAAACTTTAGTTTTAATTGGTCTATATGCCTATGCTTTGTAGTACCGTCTAATAATCGTACCATGTAGTTTGCGGTACCTAGACACTCTATTACAGTACCACAAGCCCACTTCGTGAAACCTTGGTACATTCGACACCACACCTCATCCCCGATGAAAAGCGTGCGGTGCGAGCCCCCCGCTCCCCGCAGCTGCCGTGCCTTAGCCACTGGTTTGTCACGCGATAGTTTCAAACGGTCAATTCGAGTTCTTAAGGTTCTACCTTGTAAAACCTGTCCAGGTGTTTCTTTTGTAGTACTATGTTCGGTCGTTCTATGGACTAGCAGAAAACGTTGAATTGCGGCTTCTACATCCTTATTCTGAATAATCGCTTTTTTAATTACCTGTTTGCATAGTTTAACTGCAATTTCAGCTAATCCATTAGAAGCAGGGTTATAAGGTGCAGATAGTATATGGTCCACCGCATTATATTCCAAAAACGCCTTAAATTCCTCACTAGTAAAAGGAGGTCCGTTGTCGGAAACGAGCTGTTTAGGTAGTCCGAAGCGTGCCCAGATTTCCCTAATTTTTCCTATGATTACTATCGCTGTAGTTGAAACTACTGGACATGCTTCAATCCATTTCGAAGTAGCATCCACCATGATTAAATATTTATGACCGTGAATAGGCCCTAAAATATCTATGTGTAGGCGAGTCCAAGGGCGAGACGGCCAGGAGCACGGTTGTGGTGTATGGTGTGCCGGTGCCTCGGCTAGCTCTGCACAATCTGTGCAGTTCCTGCAAAGGTTTTCGACCATTTCATCAATACCCGGCCACCACACGTAACTCCTCGCGATACATTTTGTCTTGACATTACCCATATGACTGTCGTGCAACTCTTTTAGTACCCTATCTTGACAAGTTTTCGGTACAATTAAACGATGACCCCACATAAGACAACCTAATTCGACGTTTTACCTATTCAATAGTAAAATCATAAGCTGAAAATATTAACGCCCATCTCTGAAATCTACTCGCTGTCATATTTGGAATTCCGAGTTCTGATCCGAAAATAGTAACAAGAGGCTTATGATCCGTTTTCAAAACGAATGTTCGACCATAAAGATATTGATGGATTTTTTTACGGAAAATACTATAGCTAAAGCTTCTTTGTGAATCTGACTGTAATGAACTTCGGCAGCCGTTAGGGTTCTAGATGCGTAAGCCACTGGGTACTCTCGGCCGTCGGGCGCTCGCTGGGCGATTACCGCCCCCACCCCGCAGGAGCTCGCATCACAAGTCAATATAACGGGCCGTGACTCATCATAGTGCGATAAAATGTCTGAACTTATTAACAATCTTTTTACTTTATTAAAGGCCACCTTTTGTAAATGGTCCCATTTCCAATGCTTACCCTTTTTTAATAATCCACTGAATGGTGATAAAATAAAACTTATTTTTTTAATTAATCTACCATAAAAGTTTACCATCCCCAAAAACGATTTAAGTTCAGACACGTTACTAGGAGGAGACAGATCTAATATAGGTTTATTTTTTTCTGGATCTACTCTAACCCCTCTCTGCTAGTTATAAACCCTAAATATTTTACTTCCTTACTCAAGAAGTCACACTTTTCATTTTTATTTTTAAACCACTTCCTTCCATGATTTTAAGAACCCTGTTTAATGTTTCTAAATGTGTCTCGAGTGTACTTCCAAACTTTCTTCATTAAAATATCATCCAAAAATATGGTCACATTAGGTATATAACCTAACAATTTGATCATTATTCTTTGAAAAATACCCGGACTTGAGGAGAGGCCATACACTAACCTGTTGTATCGGAACAGCCCTTTATGTGTATTTATAACTGTCAAATTCTTTGATTCGTCTAATAATACCTGATTATATGCCTGAGATAAATCCAGTTTACTAAAGTACATACTGCCATTTAATTTACTAAATAAATCATCTATCTTTGGCACAGGGTACTTATCAATCCTCAACATACGATTTAACGTGACCGTAAACGTATAGTCAGCACATAAGCGTAAAGCGCCATCCAGCTTGTGTACAATTACCAGTGGTGTGGCCCAGTCGGAGGTGTGAACAGGCTCGATGACCCCAGCGCGCAACATGTTGTCGATCTCCTGGTCGGCGAGTACGGCAGGGGGCGTGCACAATCGAATACCGGCACTGCTTCGTCGCGTAAATGCAGGGTAGCCCGACCGCCAGTACAACACCCCAATCCGCCATCAAACAATTTATTGTACCTGGAAAAATTACCTACAACATTATCTCTTTGTTGACTACTTATGTCATCCCCCAAGCTAGCATTACAAATCGTAATAGGTGGTTGGTATACTTATATTTAACTCTGAGAGTCATTGCCTTCCTAAAAGTGTAGTTGTCCCAGTATTAAACACGTACAAGTATTATATTTTCTTAACATTGTTATAATGAACTATCACTTGTAGATAACCTACTGGTTGTACTTGGCTACCATTATAAAATCGTACAGACAAATTACACTGTAGTAAAGGTTCTTTAGAAAAATATTTTTCAAGATACACGATAAGAGCGAGCCCGTGTCTATTTCCATGGACAATAAAACATTGTTAACTCGACGTTTCATGCTCACCGGTCTGTATGAACTCAAGGACATCTGATACATTGGCTTCTCCAGATCTCCATTATCCTCCACTCCTTCTTCCAGGTCCGTATTAAAAGTGTGCATGGCCGGTGTAGTGGCTCCGGCTCCCGACCGGCCTCTTCCCAGCCGCCGGTAGCCCCGGCTGGCACGCAGCTCCCCACCCGCGCCGGCGCCTGCCGCGCCGTTCCGTAACGCTGCTTTGTCGCTCCCGCGCTGGGTATGACTCCGAGTATACACCGGAATTGTTTTCTCATTTTCAAAACACATACGCCTCAAATGTCAGATTCTTCTACACTGACTGCACTGGTATTTTGCAAATTTACACTCCAATTCGTTGTGCCTGTAATTTCCACATGCTGCGCATCCACGGACCTGTATGCGATGTACCGTTCCCGATGCTTCAAATGCTGCTGAACTGCGGCGCGAAATCGCCTGTCCCTGTGTATATCCCCCGCTCGCGCCGTCGCCGCCGCCGCCGCTCCCGGCCGCCATTCCGATACGGAAAACGCGTCCGTCCACTTGTGCCGCTGACTCCATTGAGGTAGCCACCGTTATCGCCTTGTGGAATTTTATTCGTCGCCCCCGCGAACAACCTTTGTCTAATGAGATCACTCGAAATACCGCACACAAACTGATCTCTTAAGTTATCGTCCAAACTTGTCCCGAATTCGCAATAACGAGTTAATTTCTTTAGTTCCACTACGTATTGCAAAATAGATTCGCCATGTTGCTGTCTTCTTTGTCTAAACTTATACCGTTCTGCGAGGATAGTTGGACTGGGTTGTAAATGTTCTGGCTGCACAAATTAACTAATAGTCCATATGCCTCTTCGCCCATAGAAGCGATTAAAGTCGGTAAATTTAATTGCTCTGTCACAGAATTGACTACAAAGTACATTTCGAGCCGATCACAGTAGGATTCCCAGCTCCCCGTTTTATCGAATTCTCCAAAAATTGTCCTCGTCGCCATATTAAAATCAAACAACCGTTCCGTAGCACACACATTTATTCACTAAAGTTACATGGCGGTACCCTACCGCGCTTGGCGACACAATTATACTAATACCTACATCACAGTAGTAAGGGGAACCTCTGCCCGATTGTATACCAGTATTATAGTGGATAAAGAGCAACTGTGGTTTTTTACTCTTGACTATCCTGATTACCCACCATTTTACACATCCGACAATACTATATTTCTAAACGCCACACTCAGCAGCGAAACGCAATCCCGCTATCTGTCACTAATGTCAGTTCCAATGTCAAACAAGCAATGTTTGTTTTGAATCGCTCGTATATGTCGGGAAGAGGGTCACCAGCATTATAATAAAATATAGAAATAACTCTTCAGCACTTGATTATATTTAATTAACAACTTTATAACTTATTTCGACAATCACTTTCACTAATTAATTATTAATAGCACCATAGCAACACTATATAAGACAGGCACGGTACAGCATGTGTATCGGGCGACTGTCGACGAACGAATCCCCCCTGTCCGTCGTGAGTCTTCTCTGTTCATCCCTACTGGGGCGAACGAGGAATCGGTAACGGGGCTTGTTGCCCCTCGTCCGAGGGTTCATGCTCGTGCCGTTAAGACGGCACCGTCCTTGGGGCGTGCTTATAGCACTGCAGTCGTGTCCCTTTAAAAAGGGACCGTCTATAGCTCTTTGGCTCAATTTTTGTAGTTGACCAGTGTGGTACTGGGGCTTCAAGTGTCAGGGAATTCTCCCATCCAAGGTCCCCCTCGACCTCTGGGCGGTCAGGTCCTGCCGGGTGAGACGCCGAAAGGCGAGGCCCAGCAAGGCCGACCCGCGACACAGGGGTGGGGGGGGGGGGAGCTTCCTTCGGATGTGTAGTTTTTACCGTCTCACTCGGTGTCGGAGTCGCGGGGGACGAGTTGTGGGTTCGTCTCCAGCATGCGGTATCCGGTGATCAGGGAGGTCAGGTGGTTCAGCAGCGCCGGCCAGGGATCCTTCCCAGCCTCTATCGCTTCTTTGGCCTCTTTCAGCCTTTGGATTAGGTTTTCCAGGAGCTTGATGGGATATTTAATTTTGGGCTTGGTGGCCGCTTGAGGTCGCGGTGCTTGCTCCAGAGGTTTACCTCGGGCGTCCCGCAGGGTTTTCTTCTCCCCTTGAAAGGGGGGTTCAGCTTGGAGTGCATCCTCGGTGGGTGCACTTTGGGCGCATTCGGTGAGGGGTTGGGTCCCCTTTTGTTGATTGCGCCTTCTTTTCCTCTTTGACTTCTTTGTCTTAGGAGGGCGGGATTTTGGAGCGTTGGCCGCTGCCATGAGGGAGGTGCTGGGCGCCTCTCCTCTAGGGATTGGTTCAATCTCGTTGGTAGTCGTGGGCACGGGCGGTCTAGCCGTAATGGCGACCGTTCCGGCTCTCTTGTTTCGGATCTCTCTCCTGAATGTAGGGCACCTGGCATTGTTGGCCGGGTGGTCGCCATTACAGTTGGCGCAACGAGGCTTTTCATGCCTCGGGACTGGGCACTCTCTTGCGAAGTGTGGGCCTCCGCACCGCACACAGGCGAGCGGGCGGTGGCACATGTGGGAGGAGTGCCGGAAGCCTTGGCAGCGATGGCACTGTGCGGGGCCCCTCTTGCCCCGCCACGCTTCAATACGAATACCGGGCATGTATAGAAGCTCGTTGACATCATATATGCCCGGTGTCACGTTGGGTGTCCTCTCAAGTTGGCAGAAGTAAACGCAGCCCGGTCTGCCCTGCCGGGCTCGTATCTCTCGTATGTACTCGGGTGTAAAACCCTTGTTTCGGAGGGCTTCCTTGATGGCTTCCGGGTCGGTGTTGACTGGTAGTCCATATATGGCCACCTTTAATCGCCTTTCAGCCTGTGGTGAGTAGGTGAACCAGGATACCTCCTCTGCCTTCGCCAGGTCAGTGAGATACCACCGGATCAGCTGGTATTCTCGTTCTCCTTGGGGGGTGAAGCGCACGCCTTTTCCATAGGCGTGGACGTGGGGGGTGTATCCCAATGTGTTTCTTAGGACACGTAGGTGGTCAATCCAATTGGGGAATTTTTCTACCACCATTGGTGGGTACCTTGGTCCCTGTCTGGGACTGGCGCCATCTGGTGGTGGATGTCCTGTGTTCGCTTCTGAGGCGGTAGGCGGGACGGCGCTGCCTGTAGCGCAGGGTCCGCTTGCGACCTCCGAGTACGAGGGCGTTGTCACTTTGGAGTCGTAGGGAGGCGGGTGGCAAGACGTTTTAAGGCGCTTACCTTGCAGCGCTTCCTCGTCCTGTGGGCTTCGCTGTCTCCGTGCCGTATTTCTTGCGGTCGTGGAGATCTCGAGATCCATCGGGGTGTCGATGTTTCTCTGATTTATGGCAGGTTCTGGTGGTCCGGGTAGCGACTCGACCAAGGTCGAGTTCGCCTCGGAGCGTAGGTGACCTGCGGCTGTCTCTTCGATCGTGGAGTCGGTGGAAGAAAACTCTTGGTCTCCTTCTTCCTCTGTTCCATCATCGGAATCGTAGTCATAATTGTCCCGGGCGTCCGTCGCAGTCTGTGTAAGGCCGCGGTGTACGTCTATTGGGCGGGACAAATGAGGGTGGTTCGGTGTCGGTGTCTTCGGGCGGTCCGGGCGGACGGGCGGGACCCCGAACGGTCGTGTTGCGGGCGCGCGCGTCCCGGCCGGTCTTATCGCTCGGGTGGCAGTGGCACGAGGGGTCGGCAGGACGGCTGGTGCAGGCGGTGGCTTGCTCCTAGGCGTGTCGTATCCCGGTGTCGCGGGTTTTGAAGCGTCGCAACTTTTTTGTTGCGGCTGTTGAGGGTAGTTCCGGGTCGCGGAGCTCGACCCGGTCGGTGAAGAGCGGGGAGCAGCGCGAATGTCTGGACCGTTGCCACGTGCAGCGGGCACAGGCGCCGCGGGGCTTAACCTCCTCGCGGGGGGAGCCGAAAGGCTCGACCCCCTCGGGGGGGGAGCCGCACCACGGGGGTCACGGGGGGGCGAGCGGACGGGAGTCCGTGTCGCGTATCCCTGCGACCCTACACCGGTACTCGAGCTGGACGGGCGAGCTGTGGAGTCGGCAGCAGACGGCGCGATTACGTGGCCTTTTGAGGCGCCAGGTTCTTCACGGCTCTGCTGCGGGCTTTTCTTTTTCGGCATGGTGGGTAGGTTGGGATGTCTATGTTGTCGTGAACCCCTCGCGACCTCTGGTGGCGAAGCCAGGAAGTCGACGAGGAGGTCCGAGCGAGGCGCTTGTGTTGCGGCTGTCGTAGGTGCAAGCACGTCCGACGCGGTTCACGAGGCGAATCCCCCCCCCTGTCCGGCGTGCATCGCCTTTTATATAGGAAATACAGCGACGTCGGTTAGCGACAGGCGCAGCTGCGGGCGCAGCTGCAGCAGCTGCTCATTAGCCGTTGCACCAGTTGTTTACCAATGTAGTTGCGACGCCGTCATATACATATATTTAATACATGTAAATGTTTAGAATTACGTAAAATAATGGAAACTAGTGCTTCATTTTGATGGTGTGTAGAATAGTAAGTAAATGTTATACGGAAGAATTTAGACGAAGATGCAAAGGGGTAGGACATTTTATTGTAAAAACAAAAAAAACAGTGTTACACAATGCATCTTGATTGAAATTGCGCAGCAATAAAGAATTAATTTAAAACATTTAAAAGTTTTGATCCACATTGATAACGAAGGCACTACTCCTTGGTTATTATTACAAAATTTCATTGTTTTCATTTTCAATATAGGTATACAACAATACCATAATTTATGTGATGTGAGGTGAGGTTGGGGTCACTGCAGTCCTGTAAATTTTTCCATTTCTTATAGAGCTGAAAGTGCCATTTACGCTGTCGAATAAATCATCGAAGAACATAAGTACATCTGCCGTCTAGGTACTGTCTTTTTAAGGGGTATCAATTCTGCAAAGGGGATGAAAATATTAGATAGAGGGATCATGTTTCATGTTTATGAACATGGACAACAGCATCTTATTTTGTGCTAAGAACAAACTGCAATCAGCGATTGTTATTCTTGCCAAGTGTAGAGTATACATGCTGTATGATATTGTCTGGACCTTTTTCTTTACTTGTGCTGTGACCCTTTTTCTAAGGAATTTTGGAGGTATCAAGTTGAAATTAATATCAAATACGTAGGTTTTACTTTACTATAAAGAATCACGTTCTTAACGCATTAAAAATTACGGCTATATAAGCGACATATTTTGATTACTCGCTTAATCAAATCAAAACCTGGGTACTTCCCGTAGACCTAGAATCATGAAATTTGGCAAGAAGCAATTCTTGCCAAATGTCATGATACCTCCAAGCGTTCCTTAGAAAAAGGGTCTGACTTTGTCTGACACAATAACAGACAGTCAGTCAAAGTGATCCTTGAAGGGTTTAGTTTTTTACGGTACAGTACCTTAAAAATTAACTTTGAAACATTCACAATTAATTAAAAATAATAAACTGCTTACCTGCCATAAGTCCAAGGGCCTCTCCAACTGATTTGCTGAAAACTTGGGTACAATGTGTAATATATGTAATGTAGGTATTACTTTTCTAAAAGTACTGACGTACATACGTTTTTGATATTGCCGCGCTCTCGACTATTAAAACCTTGTTATCGAACGAACGTGTTTTATTGTGCTCCTGTTAAGTGACACCCTATAGTAATCTGTAATATCTAAATATCTTTCAGTGGTGATGAACAGTAAAAAAAACACACGCGTGTGATATTAAAAACAAGCTAGAAGCTAAACAAGCGTAAATTGATAATTTTGTATACAAAATGTCGTTGGGTAAGATCGGCCCATTCGACGTCAGCAAAGACAATTGGGACCATTATATAGACCGTTTGGAGCAATATTTTATTGTGAACGATGTCAAACTGGAGGTGAGAGTACCTACGTTGATAACGGTGATCGGCAGTGACGCATACGAACTTATGGTCAATTTGTGTATACCGGACAAACCTGCAACGAAGACCTTAGATGACCTCGTAAATGTTATGCTAGGACATTTGCTATTACGTAATCGGTAGACAAGACGGTCCACCCGTTAAAAGGCACTCATGTCGGATTAAGAGGAAATGGCCGTGTACATTTGATCCTTTTCTTTCTTGGTAGTCACAAACACAGCCAGGGACGTGTTCCTCCGCCGGGGCCTGTTTTACAAACTGATAAAAGTCAATCTCCGTCAAGGTTAGACTGTTCGATAGATCCGGGAGCGAGCGAGCCTGAGGGTTGGTCAGCTGATGGAGCGCTTGCATAGCCTACACCGGCACCACTGGTGAATCCGGAAGTGCATCCGGTGCGTACTTCCACTCGTATTAAGAAACCGGTGTTAAGATACGGTTTTAGATAGATTGACTGTGTGTTAGAAGATTTGTTTAAAAAATGTTATGATCTACTTTAAAGTGTACTTAGCTATAAGTTTAGTAATATCAGTGTTGTTAATTAAGGGCCAGGGTGTAATATACTACTCTGTCAAGAAAGTACTGGGTAAAGATCAATAATATACAAAATGTTTGTTATTCATCCAAATTTATTTTATCACCTTCAAAGTACCAAACAGGTCAACTGAAAATGCTGTCAGTGTCCTTTCCAATGAAATTGTCTCTCATTTAGATAAAAATCGCGTCTGTATTGGGGTCTTTTTAGACCTCGCTAAAGCCTTTGATACCGTCTCCATTCCAATCCTTTTACAGAGGTTGGAAAATATCGGAATCAGAGCAGTTGCTCTGGATTGGTTCCAGAGTTACTTAACTGAAAGGCAGCAGTGTGTTAAGGTAGATTCTTGGCTCAGCTCTATCAAGAAAACATCGTTTGGGGTGCCTCAAGGCAGTGTATTAGGGCCGACCTTATTTCTGCTATATATCAACGAACTTGCAACTTTACCTCTAAAACATGCAAAAGTTGTGTGCTACGCCGATGATACAGCCGTAATTTTTCATGGTACTTCTTGGAGTATGTGTTTTGATAATGCAGTGCAAGGCATGTCTAAAATAGCCAAATGGCTCAATTACAACCTGCTCACTCTTAACACATTAAAAACAAAATTCTTGTGTTTCCATAAAACCAGCGCCTCCTCACCAACCTCTACTCCAGACATTCCGATCCATACGTGTGACCAACATCAAACAAACAGGAACACAACATGCAACTGTAGTAGAGTCCAAAGATCGCGGTCTATTAAATATCTTGGCGTAGTACTTGATGAAAAGCTTAACTTCAGAGATCACATAACTGCTATATCTGCCAAAGCTAGGAAGCTTATATACGTCACAAGACAACTTAGAGATGTGGCTAGTAGTGAGCTTTTGAAAACTATTTACACCTCACTTTGCCAGTCAGTCCTCACATACTGTATCAATGTATGGGGTGGTGCAGCCACAACACATATGATAACTTTGGGAAGAGCACAGCGATCAATACTAAAAGTGATGCTAAAGAAACCCATCTTATTCCCGACATCTCTACAAAGCGGCGGGCCTTTTGAGCATACGTAGATGAGAACACCCAAATACTCCGAAATATTTTATTCCGAATTTTAATGTTCCGATTTTCAAAAGTCCAAATTTCACAATACCTTAGAATTGTAATGTCTATTATTAAATATCACGAAATTTATCTTTCCGAAAGTCGTAAATGCGATTTGTTAGTATTCCGATTTTCATACGTTCTAAGAGCCAAATGATCGAAGGGTTCTCGGTCCGAAAAACGACATTCCGTATTTCAATACTTCGAATAAACTAAAAATCACAACACGTTGTGATACAAAATTTTGTGACAGAAACGAATCGCTGCAAAACCGACTTCACGTAGTCTTGTCTGCCCTACCCTAGAGTGTAATTTAAGCCCGCGTAGGCGCGGAGGGGTGGAGCGGCCCGCGAGCTGAGGAGCAGGTGGTTTTGAGCTTGCTGCATGTTGCATGCCTGCTTGCATGTTGCATGCCTTCTTGCTTGCTGCATGCCTGCTTGCATGCTGCATGCTTGCTTGCATGCTGCATGCTTGCTTGCATGCTGCATGCTTGCTTGCATGATGCATGCTTGCTTGCATGCTGCATGCTTGCTTGCATGCTGCATGCCTGCTTGCATGTTGCATGCAGCCGCCGAGTGCCAGATCCCTCATTTGGGTTAGGTTAGGTTAGAACTGTGACCGGGGAAACAAAATATTTTTATTCGTATTGTTGATGTTTCGAACTATCATTAAGTCAGACTTTTTGTTATTCGATCTATTGAAACTCGGTATTTTGAGAATAGTAATTATAAACGTTAGGAATGTTGAAATTTAGGAATTGTAAAGCTAGGAATAATGATAAGTCGGAGTTGTAATATTCGGAATTTTCTACCATTCGGAATGATGAAAGTCGGTATTTTGAAATTCGTATTTGTGACTGTCGGAATAAAGTTTTTCGTATTAATGTAGTGTACCCTACGTAGATACTATGTGGTTAATGCAGTTCTGTGCACTCACAGAACTGTAATGACTTCGAATAACTACCCTAATATGCTTAAACAACGAGTTTTTAAACTGCCCGTTCCAAGTATAAAAACATCTTTTGCGAAACGTTTTCAAGAGTACATGTTTCCATTCTTGTATAACAAATTAGTAAACAAGTGCGGCATTAAAGTGAGTACTTCACACGAAGCTCAGAATAAAGTAAAAAAAATCGTTTCTGAACTAAACTACAGTGAAACTGAGCAACTACTAAGATCTCCAATTTAAACACACATGCGATTTATTACGACTGCACACACACACACTTTATACATACACACACATACACTTCATACATTAATTATGTATTATTTTTAGCTAAGATTAACAAAACTTATTTTTTTTGGTGTTCATAAATTGTATGCAAGTAAATAAACTAATAATTTAATTAACCATCATAATCCTTAGTCAACATGTAATAATAATGGAATGTAACTTTTATTTTATAGTTAATAATGATACAAACTGTGAGCTAGTCCTACCAGGCAATCGTATTTTGTATGATAACCTCGATACAGGCATTGCCTAGTGAGGCTATCATTGTACATCAACCATGTAAAAAATTAAGTGCTAATAAATTATTATTATATTATTATTATTATTAAGTAAGTTCCTTCAGAAACGATACACTTACGCCAACGAATAATCCATTCATCAAAAAAACATTTTTAAACGCTGCTTTCGGAATTGAGTTCAGTTCTCGCCGCGAATTCTCCTTTATGTCTTCTACCGATTGAAAACGGGTACCACGAAGTGGTCATTTGAGTTTAGAAAAAAGAAAGAAGTCAGCTGGAGCCATATCTGATGAATATGGTGGTTGCTGGATGGTATTTGTTGAGTGTTTGGTCAAAAATTCGTTCACAACGATGGCCTTGTGCGAAGGCGCATTATCGTGGTGCAAAATCCAAGAAATTTCTTTCCAAAAATCTGGCCTTTTTCGTCGAATTTGCTGTCTTAAACGCCGCATAACGCTCAAATAATATTCTTAATTTACCGTTCGACCTTCCGGTAAGAATTCAGAGTGCACAACACCGCGATAGTCAAAGAAAACAGTCAACATGACTTTGACTTTTGATCGACTTTGGCGAGTTTTTTTCGGTTTCGGTTCAGTTGGAAGGCGCCACTCCGAAGCTTGTTGACTAGTTTGCATGTCAAACTCGTAAACCCACGTCTCGTCACCAGTAACAATGCATTTCATGAATGTTGGGTCGGAATTGACTCGTTCTACCATGTCCTCAGCGACTTTCATGCGATTGAGTTTTTGGAGAAAATTCAGATCTTTTAGGAGTAGCCGAGCGGCAACATGTTTCATACCCAAATGATTAGTTAAAATGGTACGAATCGACTCGTGAGATACAGAAAGTTCGGCGGCTATCTCTCTCAGAGTTGAATGTGGATTTTCAGTCACTATTTCCTTCACTTTTGCAATGTTAACTTCAGTTGCAGACGTTGATGGCCTACCAGAGCGAGGCAAATCTTTCATCACATCTCGACCGCTTTTGAACGCTTTGAACCACTCATAAGCACGAGTTTTTGATAAATTTAATTCACCGAAAGCCTTCTGTAACATTTTCAGTGACTCCGAACACGAAATTCTATAAGCGATGCAAAATTTAAGACAAACTCTTTGTTCGATATTTTTGTCCATTATGAAATTTGCAATACACACTATTATATGATATTACTAAAACCAGCACTGTATTTAATGTAAATACCAGATGCAACTCAAACTCCGCGCCAAATGGAAAACAGTTGTGCCAATCTAATGTAAATGTATGTAATGTAGGTTTAGTAATACCTACATTTCATATATTACACCCTCACCCTTAATTAACAATACTGATATTACGTCAGTAGACGTACATAAGTTTTTGTTATTGCCGCGCTCCCGACCTTATCCCTCCCGATTAAAACCTTGGTATCGAACGAACGTGTTTTATTAGGCTCCTGTTAGGTGACATCCTATAGTAATGTGTAATATCTAAATATCTTTCACAATGTGTGACCCTCATTTTTGGGATTAATTCAGGAAACACAAGGCAAGTAAGATTAGGCACCCACTTAACGCCTTTATAACCTGGGCTCCTTTTATACAGCTTCACAATTTAGTCCCATTACAGAAAATTTAAGGTCTTTTGTGATCAGATTATCTTTCTGTACGTGAAACAGTGGCTATATAATAATATATTTTTGTATTTTCAGATTCCAGTGCCAAAATTGATCAATTTCTAACTGCAAACTGACGAAAAATTAAAAAGAAATTTACGAATAATTAGTTTGAAACTAGAATTAAATTATCTAAGTTTCGTGCTAAAGTGAAGAAGAAGAATGTACTAAAATACAATATTAAAAAAAGAAATTGAAAACAAAGGCAAAAGAAGACAAAAAAGCAAGCCTGGAGTTACTTTGTGGCTTTCTTCTCCGGGTCATCCACCTAGGTAGCTAGAGAAAGCCGCAGGTTAGCTAGGATAGGTTCCTTAGCCGCGAGGATCTTGTTGGCCCCTTAATTCGTGATCGGTGATCCATTGATTTAGAATTCCGTCTTTTTACTTCAGCGGCCCTCTGAGCTGTGGCCCGAACCACATAAGGGTGCCCTCAGGTATTAGTCGCTTAGTAACTTGTTATTTTTTTAATGATTTAAAAAATATGTGATAAGGAAGACCCCACGGACAGACTAACATATTTATTTTTTTACTTTTATACTGTTTGTACTATTTTATATACCCACTGCATTGTGAGCTTGTCAAGTACGAGTACAAGTGTGAGTACCCAAGTGCTGAGTAAATTTCATTAAAAGCAGTGAAATAATGAAATTTATTCAGCACTTGGGTATTTAGATATATAAAAATATATTATTATGTTTGACGGTCACCGTAGCCTAGTTGGTAGTGATCCTGCCTACGAAGCTGGTGGTCCTGGGTTCGAATCCCGGTAAGTGCAAATATTTGTGTGATGAGCACGAATATTTGTTTCTAAGTCATGGATGTTTTCTATGTATATAAGTATTTATCTATCTATATAAGTATATATATCGTCGCCTGGTACCCATAGTACAAGCTTTGCTTAGTTTGGGGCTAGGATGATCTGTGTGACATTGTCCCCAGATATTTATTTAAAATTTACATACACTTGTACTTGTCAAACTCACAATGTATTACATAAACACAGTTTAAAAGCAGTAAATAAAGTAACAAAATATTTTAAATTAGTCCGTCCGTGCGGTCTGTTTCGTCACATATATTTTGTAATATCCTTAAATAAATAGCAAAATACTAAGCTATTATTGTTACATTTAGCAATAGTATATCAAATTAAAGAATTGAAAACAACGACTGTCTTCAGAAATTAAATTAGCTAACAAATTCATGACCAACCCTAAATTTTAAAACTTATATATAATAGTTTGCCAAGTGTTGCAAGAACTTTAACTCTCTTACAATTCGGAGAATATAAGAAAAAAGAAAATGGAAGAAAATTTTCTTTTAAAGACAAAATACTACCTTTAGCATTACTAAAGCAGAGCCCGAAAGCATATCGTTTATGAGAAAAAAAAATATTTTGCCTTCTCCACAAGTGTTGACATAACTGCTATACCAAGCCAATATACAACCAGGTATTAATAAAAGTTTAATAGGGCAGTTAAAAAAAGCAAAAAAATTAAACGTGAGGAAAAGGTATGTGTTTTGCTCTTTGATGAGATATCTCTGATGGCACATATGAGTTATAATGAACGGAGGGATTCTGTAATTAGGTTTGTCAATAATGGCCAAAAGAAAGCAACTGACATAGCTGATCATGCTCAAGTTTTTATGGTCAGCTGGCTAGTTTATAACTCTAGGCTGCCCAGTTGTTTATACATTTGCGCAAGCTGCTACCAAAGGCCCAAAGCTAGCCGCACAAATAAAATCTCTTCTTCAAAGTCTTTTGGAAGCTGGCTTAGAAGTATGTGCTACAGTGTGTGACCAAGGAAGCAATAACAGGCATCCAATCAGATTATTGCGTGAAGAAACACGGTTGAGAAGAAATGAAGATATTAAAAAGGATGAAAATATAATAATACATACATAGAATTACGCCTGTTTCCCAGAGGGGGAGGCAGGGACCACGGACTTCCATTTGTCACGATCTTTGCACACCTCTTTTGCCTCGTTTACTGTCATTATATTCTTCATACATGCTCGGCGGTTAAGGGTACTTCTGACCTGGCCTTTCTTGAAACGTCTCCGATTTGCTCAGAGAATCGAATCAACAATAAAAAAATTATTGCCTTATATGATTCCCCTCACCTTTTAAAAGGAATAAGTAATAATTTAATAACAAAAAAATTAAATGAACCATTGACAAAAAAAATCTTTTTCCCGTGCAGTGAGTAACGTTTGTTAATGGAAAACATGGGTTTTATTTTCGAGGAAATATAACTACATTTTTTGGATTTATACTATCGATTAAAACCAAGTTATTATTTTTTTTTAAAGAGATTTTTCCATTCTTTCCATTAATAAAACCTTTGTTTCAAATAGTAGGGGAGCCCAAGCGGGGATTTTGGCATTTACTAAAGCGCGGCAGATTAATATACAGGGGAATACCTTGTACCCGGTTAACTACCTCCACCAAACATGAGCCCCGTATATAAGGCCGCGCGTGAAGGATACAGGATCAGATTAGTAAAAAAAAAATTACCATCAAAATTTTTCGAGCGCGTCAGATTAAGGGAGGGTAAGTTAATTACATCCTAAAAAGCGTATATTCCACTAATCTGACAATTTGAGAGTGACGTTAAGATAGGGGAGGGCAGCAAAGTTGTAAAAAAAACGTCATCTCGACATTCTCGAGCGTAGCTAATTTTTTTTTATTTTGAAGGAAGTAATTCAAGGATAACGAAAAATATATAATCTGACGATTTCCGCAACCGAAATAATAAAAATTCGTCGATAAAGTGCAATGCGTGCGGCTGCTTGACGCCTATATTTCTTTCTCCACGTTTCTATTCCTCTCTCACTCTTTCTCTATCTATTACTCTCTCACTCCATCCCCACTCTGGTTTCTGCTGCCATGACGCCATCACAGCTGTTCATAGAGACTCGTTCGTAGCATATTATTTACAACGTGTTTCTAACGTTTTGGCTTTTTTTGCTATTTTAATATTAGTTACGTGAATTAAAGTTTATAAATATTTAATATGAGTGATATGAATGTAAAATGTGTATTTTGTGGTGAAAGTACTTTACAAAAAACAATTAAATTTACAGTAGAACCATTAAGAAAATGTGTAAATATTTTAGAATATCGTCGGAGCAAACCGGTTGTCCGAAAATCTCGAGGAACATATGATAACCTCGAATTGCTGAATCTTCATTGAATCATTTATATCACGCATAGTGTTATAAATTATTTACTGCAATTAAAATACCGCAGAGTGTAGTGGAAAGTGACAATGTACCGGAAGTTTCGGGAAATAGCTCCGAAACACATGCTCCTGTTTCTGGAGTGTTCCGAAGCACATGGTGCTGTTGATTCCTTGTCTGAGGTTGCTGGTAGATCGACAGATGAGTAAGTGCTAATATGATTTCATTTATTAAATATTTATGATACTGAAATTGAGAGACATCTGATAAGTTTTCTTACAAACAAATGTTAGCAAGATAATTTCATTTAAAAATTTCATTTTTAGGAGCTCTGAAAAATTATAAATAATAATTTAAAAAACACGTTGTTCATAAAAAAAATATTGTTAAATATTTTAATAATTTTTTGTTACAGATACGCAATCTGAGGATGAAATTGAGCCAGAAGAAGAGGAAGGCGATTCTACTGATGAAGATGATAATTAATTAATCAATTAATTATACAACATTAAATTTTTTAAATATCTTTTATATAAATACAAGTATTTTACTTAAAAAGCTTACTCTTATTTATTTGCATGCTATTTCCTGAGCTTTTCAATTAATTAAATACAATGATTTAAAAAAAATTGTCAGATCAGGCTAATCCCTCTAGATAATCGTCAGATTATGAGACAGCACGTTTAGAACATAAAGATGAACCATATATATCTTAATCTGACCCGCTTGAGTATTTCAAAATGGCGAATTTTATTTTGCACATTATAAAAATGGCCGCGAGTTTGCGTCACATCGAAATCGTCAGATTAGTGAATGAAAGCTTTTTTTTGGTGTACTTAACACTCCCTTCGAAAATCTGACGCGCTCGATTAAATATTTTTTTTTATTTTCTTCCCTTACATACAACCACCCGCATCATGCAAACGATCAGATTAACATACGAACATTATTAAAAATACGTAGGGTATTGATGCTATCAATACCTGACGCGCTCGAGAATGTCCATGCAACAGTATTTATTTATATATTTAAAAATCTATAGCCGCTTCCCCAACCGATGAAAAGGTATATATCATATATATTTTTTTCTTCTTATCATCTAAGCCTTGCAACTCAATAGGTCTCTATGACGCTCTAGGATATCCCCATTTAGCATCGTGGGCTCCCCTACTTAAAAGAACAAAATGAGCTCACTGCACGGGAAAATATAGCAACCTTGAACACAATAGTAGTTTATTTTGCCAAGCCCTGTATAAAATAAATGTAGGTAAGTGTATTTCTTTCCACTAAAATAAATTACCTTATTTTTTATATTTTAGACGCAAGAAATGGTTATAAATTATAAACAGACCTCACCTTGTTAAGCCAGATTTAAAACCAAATAGTTACGTGGTCTGTGTTAATCATTTTGATAAATATTTAAACTTCTTCACTCCCGAACAAAAGTCTGATGCAATCCCTACAAGATTTGCACCTTTGGAAGTTAAAGCGTGTGACCAAGCGACACAAACTAATGATTCCTCTATACATATATTATCAATCAAAAATATTAAAAAGGCTTATGATTGTTCAGAATATACGAAAACAGACAAAAAAGGAACTATATGTGAAAATACTAAAAACTTCAATGATTCTCTCTACAAGAAGAAAAGTTCAATCAAAAGAGTCCGAAAAATTTCAACGTTTTACATTTAAAACAAAAGATGAAGTCACAAAAAGATTTTGTAAACTGATGGAATGGCAAAGTAGAATGAACAATAATTCAAAGGGAAACAGATTTGACAGTGAATTTAAGTTGTTTGCACTAAATCTGCATTTTTCCAGCCTGCAGACATATCGATGTTTGAAAACCTTCCTACGGCTGCCTACTACTTTAAATAGATTGAATGATTAACCCACCAAAAATTAATGGTCGTGAATTAAATATTTTCAGCTAGATTAAAGTCACTACCAAAACATGCTAAATATTGCACATTATCTCTAGATGAAGTGGTTCCTGAGCGTCATCTTCATTATGATACGAAACGAGATGAAATTATAGGCCTATATAACATTCATGGAGAAGTGAGCGAAGAAATTGCTTCACGCGCCTGTGCTATGATGCTTCGTGGCATTTAGCTTAACTATCGCCTACTCCTTCTTAGCTAGTCGAAAGCATTATAAAGATTTGGAAACTTGGTTAGATCAAGTGATTTCAAAACTTTATGACATTGGAATAGATGTCAGGGTTATAACTTTGACCAAGGCTTTAATTTCAATAAATTTGCTAAAGACATTAAAAATAAACCATATTAATTTTTAAACGGCAAATAAAATATTATATTTTAATGTTCCATATACTCGTATGATTAAATGCGTACGAAATAAACTTCTTACCAACGATTTTAAAGTCGATGACAAAGTAATTTTATGGAAGTATATATGGTCATTATAGTCACAACAGGAAACTAAAAATCTGAAAATGATTCCACGCATAACGAAAACGCACTCGAAATCAAATAGTTCCAGAAAACGTGCGTTAAATATTCTGCACAAATATTTAACTTATCTGTGTCCGCAGCTCTCGACACATTAATTTATGCTAAAATTTTAGCTGAATAAGCTAGAGCTACAGCGGATTTTGATTGAGCAGATGAACAATCTGTTTGATATTTTAAACTCAAGTACAGTACAATCCAAAATAAATATAAATATTCCTTCTCGTTTAAAAACTATCACGTAGTCGCATTAGAAGAGGCTCTAAAATATTTAGCTGTTCAAACACGTAATGGAAAAAACAAAACAAACCGATTTTTTTTTCTTTATTTAAGGAATTTTAGTCTTCTAGGACTATGCCACTCCGTAGGAACAATACATAGGTACACCTTATATCTAAAAATCTAAATTAAACCCTAAATCAAATACATAGATTACGTCGTCGCATACCCTTACTTACAATTTTATATAAAACCATAGCAGCCTCAGAAAGTGGATATGCTAAGATAACGTTACAGCCGCCGAGTTGTTTAACATCCGGGGCAACCTGAAGCACATCGTTTCTGAGGTCCTCGTTCCGGGCACATTCCATCATAATATGATATGGGTCTTGTATAATATCACACTCAGAGCACAGTGGTGATGGAACTTTCTTCATCATGTAGGCAAACTTATTCAGATGAATATGACCGGAACGAAATCGAAATGCGGTGGTTAATGTGTTTCTTTTAAAATTAAATTTATCAAACCATGGGGTCTTCCAAGGCTCATTCTGCATAGTTTTATACCATATAACCTTTTCTACTGATCGCTCATCAAAATGAACTTTCCACAACTTAAAACAATGCTTTCGTATCAAGTGTATACAATCAGTAAAAAAAGGCAATACATTTAAAGTAACACCGTCGGTAGTAGCTTCCTTTGCCAATGTGTCTTTAACCTCATTGCGAATCAAGCCAATATGTGAGGGTATCCATTGAAGAATCACTTCTTTAGAGAAAGAAGATAATTCATCCAGTGATTTAATAATGTCGTAGGCTATCGGAGTGCCTCTTAGACAAGAGTTACACCGAGCCACATGCTGGAGAGCACTTTTCGAGTCAGTTAAAATAACAAATCTATTTAAATCAATTGATTTTATATATGAAAGTGCTTCGGAAATAGCTATTAGCTCAAGATAAATTATAGACACATCACAGCAAATCCTAAATTTTAGACCTCTATCAATTCAAAGGATCGAAGAATGCGGCACCGTTATTTGATATTTTATCTTTTGACGCATCCGTATATATTTTGTAATGGTTAGAATAATTCTTTCCTAAATATTCAGAACATGTTTGTCTAAGTGAACAAATTTCATATTTTCTTTTGGCATTGTACAAAACTTCAATATTATGCTTAATTTTACTATTAAGTTCATACCAATTTACCCAATAGTCTAGAGAGTACAACCCCAAACATTGTCTTTTATCTATATTCATATTCTGAAAAGTTAAATATTTATTTATTTATTTATTATTTAGAAACAAACAGTCATACAAATATATGCTTACAGAATAAATATATTATAATTATAGACCTTTAGTTTCCTTAATGATATCCATAAAGAAAAAAAAAAATACTTGGTCGATTAGTATAAACTACAATCAAGTGCAAAATTTCAGTCGTTCATTTAGACTTACAATTACATGAGATCTTTTGCTTGTAAAGATTAATCTGATCTAGCAATATCATTCCAGTTCAATACAGGAAATACACTTCAAAGTATTTTTCTTGAATGCGCATAAGGTTTCATTACAAATATCAACGTTAGACAACTTTTCATTATACAATCTACAAGATCTTCTAATAAAACTATTGTGAGCATAACAAGTTCTACTTACGGGAATAAAGAATAAATGTTTTCTACGACAAGCTCGTTCACGTCTATGAGGTACTCTAAAGTTAATTGCATGTAATAATGCGGGTGCATCAACAAAATTATTTAAAATTTTATAGAGGTACATAGCGTCAGTTAAATCACGGCGGTTATTCAAAGGTGAGATATTATACCTTTCTAGAGAAGTCTCATAATCGAAATAATTATTACCAGTACGATAGTCAAGAGCCCTTACAAACTTCTTTTGAACCCTCTCGATTCTGTCAATATGATTATTGTAAAATGGCCGCCAAACAGAGCTAGCAAAATCTAAGTGACTCCGTACGTAACTATTATATAAAATTTTATAGGTTAATATTTTTCGGAAAGGCTTGCTGACCCGTAAGATAAAACCCAACTGTTTATAAGCCTTAGCTAACATAGCATCGATATGCGGAATAAAAGTAAGTTTTGAGTCCAATATAACACCTAGGTCACGTATCTTTGATACTCGTGTCAGTTCTTTATTACAAAGTCTATAATTGTAGTTAAGGATTGATCTCTTTCTGCTAAAACTAATGACAAAACATTTATCTGGGTTCAAAAATAAATTGCTAGTATCACAATAGATCTCAAATGCATTGAGATCCTCTTGCAACAAGTTACAATCTTCTAGGTTTCGGACGATTCGGAAAATTTTTGTGTCGTCAGCATAGAGTAATTGATTTGAATTAGATAAATTTTTACTTAAGTCATTTATAAATAGAATAAATAAAAGTGGTCCCAGATGAGATACCTGCGGGACGCCGGAGCTGATAAATTTATAATTAGAAATATAACCACAAGATACCACAGTTTGGGAACGATTTTCAACATAAGACTTTATCCAACGAAAGAGATCGCCATGTATTCCAAGCCGCCAAAGCTTGAGGAGCAAGGTATTATGACAAATTTTATCAAACGCCTTGGAAAAATCTGTATACACCGCATCAATTTGTGCATTACTGTCAAGAGCATCAAGAATAATTTCAGTAAAAGATAACAAATTTGTATCTACACTACGCCCCTTAAAAAAACCATGTTGGTTCGGTATTATATGCCGACTAACAGCTTTAAATAGTTGATCGCTGACAATTTTCTCTAAAATTTTACTTAAACTGGCAAAGTTTGGAAATAGGACGATACTTCTCGATGTCCTCAGAATTGTCTCCTTTTGGAATCGGCGTAATCAACGCTCGTTTCCAGATAACAGGTACACAGCCCTCTTTCAACGATCTCACAAAAAGTAAAGTAAGCGGTATTGACAATGCAGATGCACATCTGTTTATTAAAATAGGATGAACACCATCAGGTCCTGCCCCTTTATTAATGTCTATTGATTTAAGATATTTGCATACTAATTCATTGGAAAATAAAATATTGTTTATGTCAAACATAGCATCATTAAATAATAATAATAAAATAATAAAATAAAAAAGGTTTTTATTCACGTAGACTTCAAAAAAGCGCTTGTAAATAGTCAGAACATGTTTGTAGTATTATAGTTGTATACATTATTATTTCTAGTAACATAGATATTAGGTACACATGTATTGATAGTATTAAAACATTAATAAAATTTGTTTTATAACAGCAATGATATTTAGCTAGCTCGAATCAAGTTATTGTCAAGAGATTATGTTTAAGTTTAATTATCTAGTTTAAGTCTAATATTTGTGATACATATTGGCAATGGTTCTGTCTATATTAAGGTGATATTATTATGACGGACCTTGTGTTAATAACGACGGTCGCGCTTTAATGCTACCACCGGATCCAATGCGCCCCAACTGAGAAGACCCAGCGAAACAAACTCAGCGGGTGTCTCTACTACCGGTTTCAACACGGCCCAGTTGAGACGCTCCGGCGAAACATACTCAATGGGGCATATACACGAGATTTGGTCCACTTACTGTAATTATTTAGCAGGCAAACACAATATATGCTCGATCGGTTGTCTGTTTATTTATTTATTTTAGGTTTAATTTATTAGAAAGAGAAAATAAAAACGTCAAAATAAAAGTAACATTAATCATTTTGAGACACAACCAACAGTTCTGAAATTCGTAGAATATTTAAATAATAGATAGTTTTATTACAGATAGTTCATGTAACATAAAAGATTACTCATGTCTATATGGCTATAAGATCTCCAGCGGACTATGTGCAGGTAGATGCCGACCGCCAAATGTCTTTATCGTCAATGTAATCCTTAGTAGTGTAGTAACCCTTAGCCATAAGTTCATGTTTAATGTGTGACTTAAACTTATTATCAGGTAGTTTAGTTATATGAATAGGGAGCTTGTTATAAAACCTAGTACAATTTCCCATGAATGACTTTTTTGTTTTGCTAACTCTAAAGGCTGGTATAGCTAGTTTGTCCTTATTTCTTGTATTGACATTGTGCAAGTCACTCTGTTTTTTATATTTATCTAAATTTTTCCGCACAAACATTATATTCTGATATATGTATTCAGATGGAACAGTAAGTATATTTACCTCTTTAAAAACGCTTCGTAGAGACTCGCGACTGCCTAGATTATAAATAGCTCGGACTGCTCTTTTTTGTAATACGAAAATAGCACTTATGTCAGCTGCTGAGCCCCACAGCAGAATACCATAGGACATAATGCTATGGAAATAAGCAAAATATACTAGTCTAGCAGTTGGTTCGTCTGACAATTGTCTGATTTTCCAAACTGCATATGAAGCTGAACTTAATTTGGCAGATAATTTTTCAATATGAGGACCCCATTGTAATTTTGACATTACACGGTGGTAGATTCTGTAAGTCAGTGGAGACCATGGTAGACATTTCGAACACCGAATGAAAGTGTTCGTTGAATAAATTACATATTTGGTCACCATCTGTCGAAGATATTCCCTTATACTTCATAAGTTGTGGCAGACCAGTCTTGGAGAATATAGATTTAAAATAAGTCCAAAAAAATTTAGGGTGTGTCTTAATTTTAGTCTCAGAGAAATTTATGTAATTATTATAACATTCATTTTCAAATTTTAATGCTTTCTTTCTTAAAAATTTAAAACTGTCGTAATCTAAAGGGTTTCCATATGTTTTCCACAGCTTATGAAACTTTCGCTTTTCATTTAGTAACCTACGAAGTGGCCGAATATGCCAAGGAGGCTTAGAATTATATGTGCGCTGAGGGCGTCGCGGTACGAATTTTTCTATTAAACTATTCAATAAATTGTAAAATTTGTCTACGCATTGTTCTACCGAAAGACTAGAGAAGAGATCTTGCCAATCAGTTTTAGATAACTCTGAGTTAATTTCATTATAATTTGCATCACGGAAACTATATACAAAAACGGGAGCCGGTTTTAGTGTGGGCAAAAAGGATAATTTTAGTTCTATTTCAAGGGCCTTATGGTGTGGATCTTCTGGTGTTAGTGGGCTATCACTAGAAAGCACAGCACAATCTTCATTGCAAAGGACCAAATCCAGAATTCGATCATTAATATTAACTATTGAATTGTATTGTTTTAGACTCGAAAAAGACATAAATTCACGTAACAATTTTGTAAAATAACAACTACTATCATTGAGGAGCACGTCCGCACAGTCAGCAATTGACCATTGGGCCTCGGAAATATTAAAGTCACCAGTTAATAAAAAAATATCATTAGGGTTTTCCACTAAAATATGACCACAAACATCAAAAAAATACGTTATGGCATCTTTGTATAAAGAACCATGCGGAATATAAATAAGATAAGATAAGATAAGATAAGATAAAGAAATGCAGCAGATATTTAAATGTTTAGCATAATTGCTCTTATGTTGTAATAGTGGTATGGCAATCCAAATGCACTCGGCGGCGGAGGGCGGTGGAGTTGGCCAGTCCCGGCGCATAGGTTGCAGCTTGCGATGCACGGCCACAGCTACCCCGCCACCACGCACTTCCACCGCACCGCGAGACAAGGGACACCGGTCGTTACGATAAACAATATACCTATCATCAAAAAATTCTCGGTCATAAAAATTTGATGTTAACCAAGTTTCTGTTATACAGATAAAATCAAAATTTGATTGTAAAACCGCCAAAAAAAAATTATGAGATTTACAAATATATATATTATATATTTTTAACTTTTCAGAATAGAATATTTGCGTTTACGTATATTTTTACGTCTCTAATATCTATGCGAAATAAGCAAACTTAATGTATTAATCGTGTTAATGGTGTTATTATTACAGAGTGACATTGATTTTAACCAAAATTTACCAGCCAGATTGACCCGCCGAATTTGTAGAGGTGGAACGCATAATTCACTCTCCATCACGTGGCTGGGGGTACTCCGTACGAAACCGCCAGTTATACGCATGGCTTCATTTTGAATTTTGTCCAATTTATATAATTTTGATTTACTAGAGTTATCATACAGGAAACTACCGTAATCTAAGCGGCTTCTAATAATCGAAATACGAGTATATATACGCCTTAAATGTTTGGGGTGTACTCCCCACCCTGGTCCGGCTAAAACTTTTAGTATATTTAAAAACTTGTGTGCTTTCACATACAATTTATTTATGTGTTTGTACCATCTCAAAGAACGGTCCAACCACATTCTCAAATATTTCACACTAACGACTTTTTCCAAAGGGGCGCTATCTATGGTAATAGTAACATTATGTCTGTTAGTACCCTTCTTAAAGACAAACGTTTTACTTTTAGAAGCGGATACACTTAAGCCTAAATATTGTAATAAATTAACTAGTAAGTCTAATGAACTTTGGAGACGGCCACGGGTTTCATGTATATTTTTTCTGAGATGTATAACTCAAAATCGTCAGCACACTGAGAGATATAAACATGACTATTAACTGAAGTACAGATATTATATGTAGCGATGTTAAATAATAATAGGGACAATGGATCGCCCTGTGCTAACCCTTGACAAGTACTTCGCTTTATAGTACCTTGTTCGTGTCTTATACTTATATTACTACAACTAAGAAAGTTCCAAAGATAGCAGCAAATTTTTGAATCAATACCAATTTTATCTAAAATTTCAAGTAACGCATTAATACGTATATTATTGTATGCGTTGTCAATATCAACAAAACAAGCCAATGTTATCAAATCTTTTGTAAAACCTGACTGAATCTTTGTCACTGACTGAGTCAAACAGAAAATAAATTTATTTTTTCTAAGAACCACTCTAATCTTCTATTTAGGATTAAATAAATTATTTTACACATGTAAGACATTAAACTAATAGGGAAAATAAAAGAAATCAACGTAGGATCCCGTCCAGGTTTAGTTACCGGTACAATACAAATATCTCGCCACTGAGAGGGAGTATAACCAGTTGATAATATCATATTATAGAGTGAGACTAAAATACTCTTACCATTGTTTGGTAGATTTTTAATCATAGAAAATGATAGTTCATCACATCCTGGAGCCGTAACACTAGACTTAATGCATGCTTCTAATTCATGTAAAGTAATGACGGATTCTAATTTATAATTATATGATTGAAAAATAGGTTTTGCAGGACTCACATAGGTCCTCCCTATGTGAGATAAATTTGATAAAAATAAATCACTTTTATTTTTGTCTACATATGATAACCGGGTTCTATTTCCTTTTATCCATTTCATCTTTTTCCATATGTCACTTACAGATGAAGCCTCGCTCAATGAGTTACAAAAGTTATGCCAATTATTTTTTTATGCTTTTTTAATAAGTTTTTGTGATACTTGAATATTGTCATTTAAGATGTTTAAATTGGTTGGGAGTAGGGTTTTTTAGGAAATTAGCTAATGTAAGTCTTCTTTTAGCTATTAAATTTGATAAATTGGGACTCCAATACGGCTTCGGGATAAATTTAGAGGCTGGGTTTAAACTATATTTCTTGATGGGAATGAACTGGTCCGCTGCTTCATTAATTTGTTAAATAAAATTATCATACAAAGTTTGAATGTTATTCCCTACCATGCTAAAATTTGAATATTAACTCTCAAGGTTAGTTTTATATGAACTCCAATTGGCTGATTTATAGTTCCGTTTCTTTACAAAAAAAGGAATATATGAAGATGTACTAGATAGATTAATTACAAGATGATCGCTTCCTAACGATTCATTAGTTACCTTCCAGTTCAATAAACACGCTATATCCGAAGGTATCAATGATATATCAGGAGAACTCTGCTGAACTAAACCAACTTGATTCTTGTATGGCTGCCATCATTTAAGGTAACCAAATTGCAGTCGCTAATAGAGTCATAAATTTGAGAGCCTCTGACGTCTGTTTTATACGACCATGTAAAGTTTTAATTTAAATTTATTTATTGCTTTCATGGGTTTTACAAAGGTATTTTAGATTATAATACAGTACCAAACATGAGCCCTGTAAGGGCACTGCAACAATACAAACAAATATTTTTTTGTCAAAACTTCACATGTTAAACTTAAATTAAAATGAATACAATAAAATAGCACTGTGAATATCTGTAAAGTGTGTTTATATGATTTTTCTTTATTGAATAGGCAGCGATGCAATAATGTTATTAAAATATATATATATTTTATTATGAAGGGAATTATTAATTAGGGAACAATTAATTAGGATACATTTTCTTTTTTATATTAGTTTATATTATTTATGTCAATTTTTTTGCGAGTTTTAACTGGATAGATTTTATAAATAGTTAATAAATTTATTTAATATTTATTACATGGTTTTATCATTTAAATACTCATTTATTGAGTAAAAACTTTTATTTATGAGCAACAATTTTAACTTTTTTATAAATTTGAAATGTTTTTGTTCATTTTTTATACAGTCCGGTAGTTTATTATATAGCTTTACCAACGTAGCAAGGGGGCTGCAAGAGTGCATTTTTATTCGTGACACCGGAAGGTTTAGTCTAAAGTGGTGTGCATTAAAATCGCCTAAGATTACAGTTTTGCAGTTAAAGTGGGAAATTAAAACATCCCAGTCACTGCGTCCCGTAGGCACCCGCTGAGGACAGTACACGCCAATAATGTTAACAATATTTTTGACATTAAATACTTTTACGTAGAACATCTGTATGTCCTCGTTAGGATGGTCTATATGACATAACTGTGCTTGGATAGACATATGAGTAACAACATACCCCACCATAATTGTCATTTCGGTCTGCCCTGAAGATTCTGTAATTATTAATTTTAAAAGAGTTTTCGGGATTCAACCAGGTTTCACTAATAACGCCTAAATGAATCTTGTTTTGGATCAATAAATTCTCAAATTCTAATCTTTTTGGTTTGACACTTTGTGCATTCCATTGCATGATATTAATAGTTATGTTTCTCTCAGCATTACTGTTACTGGCCATTATTTGGATTTAAAAACATATCTAATACACTTTTAAATAAAGAAAACTCTTTAAAACTATTCATTACAGCGCCCATACACCAGTCTATGCATGTACTATGCATTAGAAAATATAATCTGTTTAATTTTGTTAAACAATGATTGGAACTGATTCATTTTCATTGTTCAATGGCTCTGTCGATGTTTCTACATTACATTCCTCCTTAAAAATATGCATATCTTCCGATTCATTTGCATGAGTGGGTAATTCCTTATCGACGCTTGTAGTTCTTAATCGGCGCCAGCGGCGTCGACGATGCGGCCGCTGACTACGGTCCTCAGTTACATCATGACCGCCGTCCGGTGCAGCCGTCTCACCTTTCACTTCAACATAAACTACGCTAGACTCGGATGACTACAACGAATTATTCATTTGGGTTGATTCCTTCGAATAATTATGCTGTGTCCTTTTAGGAGCTTCACTTGGCTTATTTTCCTCTTCTAAATTATTCGTGTGTAAATAAATTGAATTATTATTCATAATATTGTTATTTGACGCTAAATTCGAGTGAGGTGAGAACGGCGGGACGTACATAGTTAGTGCTCTGCGATACATGCAGTTAAATTCAGACATCAACTCTCTAATCTTCTTTTCCTTTATGTACGCTGGACAAGATTTGACTCATGACATATGATTTTCCTTACAGTTGATACACTTAAAGGTAGAAGTTTCGCAGTTAGGATGGTTTTTAGGGCAAAGAACTTTAATAGATCGGCAATACTTCACAACCTCACCGTAACGCCAACACCTGGAACATTGCGTAACTGGGAATACATAAGGTTCTACGCTTACTCGTAAGTTTATCATAGCCTTTGAAGCATACACGTACTGACTCACTAGGTATCCATCCAGAAGTACTTCTGAGTACTTCTTCTAGTAAGTCTCTTCACTGATAATATCTCACAACCGTTGCTACTTTTAATACACTTCAAAAGCTCCTCATCCGTCAATTCCGTTTCTATATTTCGTATTACTCCATACGATAGTCCTACCTCCCATGTTTTGCAAGCCTTCCATCCTTTTTCATTACTACGTTGGCACGCAAAAAACTTTTCTGCATTATTCATGTTGTCGAATCTAACTATGACCTTAAAGGCGTTAACATATTTTACAATTTTGATTCCAATAATTTTTTCCTCGTTAAAAAATTTTGCTAAAGCAAACTGTTTTGGCAGTTTTTCGGTATTAGAAATACATATATAATTTTTTTCAATTTTTCCATTTTCTTTGCAGCTGCAGAAACGATCCAATTTTCTTCTGAATTCATACCACACTCCTCTTTGTTTTGTAAGTTTACACCCTGAGTAAATTCTTCTTCCTCCGTATCACTACCTTCCATTATTACACTATTATCGGCCACAGATCTATCATCTTGAAATGCGGTTTCGCTCATTCTGCATAAAGCTCAATACTCGATAACGACTGGCTGCGCAGGAGCGCGCCGCCGTGTCACAAACCGGTGTCAGTTAGTAAGTAAGCAACACAATACGTAATACTTCGTAAACACGTCCTAATGACTCATAGCACGAACTGAACAAACCGAATTAAATCGTTTAAAAACATAGCAACATCGATTCGGTCTATTCTTATGCTAGCCACTGACTTAAAATGCGAAGGTTTTAAAAGTCTGTATACCAGACGTTTGAATTAAGATTGTCTTGAAAATTTCTTTGGCGCGATTAGACAACAAGGAGGAAACTGTAGATATCCTACACCAATCTAGTTCCAAAGGGCCTTTTTAAAGCCATTTCTTTGCAACATGCTTAAGAGTTCTCGGTACAGTAACTGCCAAGAGGATATATGCGACTTGCTGGCAAAAGGAAACACTTTTTATGAACGACTAAATCGGACAGAAACTAATACACCGTTATCTTCGGTAGCTCTAAATGGCGACACTGATTATCATTTTGATGTGCCCACTGAAAACGCTTTATGTAATAATAATAATATCTTAGGACATTATTTACACACGGCCATCTGATCCCAAACTAAGCAGAGCTTGTACTATAACTTATATAGATAATTACGCCCAGACTCGGACAAACAGACATGTTCATGCACACAAATATTTGTCCTGAGTGGGAATCGAACCCACGATCTCCGGCGTGTTTTTAAAACCCTTTTCCCTCTTCGCCCAGAACCGTGCTCGAGAGCAGACGTGTGTCTAAGTTAAGTTAAAATTATATCTATGTGCCTATTCCCGTGCAAAGTAATATCACTCTTACGATCATAGTGGAAGTGTTTAACATCGTAGCTATGGACTAACATCAACCGTACGCGAAGTGTGAGTACCCCGAGTGCCCTCCGGATCTGCCTTCGTCCCCGCGGGAAGAGTAAAAGCTCCATAACTGCCATCCCGCTCGCGATGCCGATGGTGTGACTGTACTGTTAACTCAACACCAACCTACTACATCGACAAATGTTACCTGCGCCTACGACCACCGCTTATAGTTCCAACTATTAACTGATTGCTACTGTTATGATTTCCAAATAATTGGTAACATTTTTGGTGATTTGTTTACTTAAAAAGGTATGATTTTGCTTTGCATTTAATTTAATAATTATTAAAAGGATATAATATGCCTAAAAGAGGTGAATGAGCGGAATGGCCGATGCATTCAGTTCATACCCGTTCGTGACATTCAGAATGGTCGCTAGTTCGGTCGGCAGTCTTTACCGAGCGCTGGAGCCGAAAGGTTTTTAACAAGTGTTGTATGTTGTGTTTCTGATTTGTTATAATACAGAAGTACATTAATTTTGCTAAGTGTTGTAATGGTGTAATCCTGAAGAATTAAATATACGTCTATTGCTGCTGAAAAACGTGTTTTCTTATCATCTCAGAAGTGGCAATTACCCAGGAAAAAGGTATGTAACTCCATATTTAAAAATAAAACAAAGAAATAATATGATTTAATTGCTTGTAGTTGTTCATATTTGTGGACAGTGTTTAAACTATCTTACAAAGATATAGCATTCAATGATTTATCTGTAGATATAAATGAACTTTATGGATTAAAGATTTGTTTTATATCATAACTAACTGTGCCCCTTGGTTTTACCCGCGTTAAACTTTATAAATTATCACAGCTCCTCTCCCGTAGTTGATGGCGTGATAATATGTAGCCTATATGATGACCCGACCTCTTAGTAATATTCATGCAAAATTTGAAGTAAATCCAATGCAGTACTTTTTGAGTTTAGCCCGGACATACATACAGACAAACAGACAAAAATTCATAAACTATATTTTTGGTTTCGATATAGATTGTAGATCACGCCCCAACTATCATTTTAAAAAAAAATATTCAATGTAGGTACAGTTTTCACTTTCCTACGATTTTATTATATGTATGGATTTGTTAATGGCGTAGCATTACCCATATGGTCAGGGCAACTCTCTAATAATGGACTATGCTGGTTAACTGTGTTATGTAATCGTGAGTTCGGGTACGTGGCTAGGGCTACTCTCTAGCAGTACTAATAAGCACACATTGTTGCATATGGTGACCGAACGTATTTAACGTTCGAGATGGTTCACACTTAGGCATGGGAATAGATTAAATTTACCAACATCCCATCTATCTATGCACTCTACAAGCCCGTTGGTCATGTCAATAAAAGTCTATAATAAACTTCCAGAAGAATTAAAAAAAGAAAAAAAGGATAATACTTTTATTAAAAAACTAAAGCTTTTCTTATTACAGAAAAGCTATTATACTGTAAAAGAATACTTGGACTCAAAGAAATAATTCTATAGACCTTGACATTTATTAATCTGATAATCTTTTCGCTTTAAATATTGACATTTTTAAATTAAAATTTGGCATACTATGATTCTTACAAATAGCATAAATTTTTTGCTTTTTTATAGCTTTTATTATTAACCAAAAGCCTTCGTCCTCTCTTCTACTATGCTGTGCCCGACAGGGTCCATAATTGTTACATAATTATAAGATTATACCATCTGTTATACATTATGGAAGCAATAGATGATTGAGTATTGAGTATGGATAAAATTGAATTTTAATACCATTATGACTAAATTCATAAGCTTCTTGAAAGATTTAAATGGAAATTTGTAGAATACATTTGTTTATAGTATGATTAATTACAAGCAACATTGTGTAGATATAAATTGTTGGTTACTTAAATGACTGCTATGATATTTTATTTATTGATAAATAAATTCTTGAAAGATTTAAATGGAAATTTGTAGAATACATTTGTTTATAGTATGATTAATTACAATACAAGCAACATTGTGTAGATATAAATTGTTGGTTGCTTAAATGACTGCTATGATATTTTATTTATTGATAAATACAGGATAGAATAGAGATTCTTGACCAGTTTTGTTAGTGGGCGTACTATGTGACTTCGCTGGTTAATCGAGTGAGTAGGTGTCTCACCGGATGTTGAGCGGGTCGCTAGTCGTCAGATAATGTTTGTTAAAGGGCGTACTATGTGACTTCGCTGGTTAATTGAGTGAGTAGGTATCTCACTGGATGTTGAGCGGGTCGCTAGTCGTCGGATACTGTTTGTTAAAGGGCGTACTATGTGACTTCGCTGGTTAATTGAGTGAGTAGGTATCTCACTGGATGTTGAGCGGGTCGCTAGTCGTCGGATAATGTTTGTTAAAGGGCGTACTATGTGACTTCGCTGGTTAATTGAGTGAGTGGGTATCTCACTGGATGTTGAGCGGGTCGGTAGTCGTCGGATAATGTTTGTTAAAGGGCGTACTATGTGACTTGGCTGGTTAATTGAGTGAGAAGCTATCTCACTGGATGTTGAGCGGGTCGCTAGTCGTCGGATAATGTTTGTTAAAGGGCGTCCTATGTGACTTCGCTGGTTAATTGAGTGAGTAGGTATCTCACTGGATGTTGAGCGGGTCGCTAGTCGTCGGATAATGTTAGTTTGGAAGCGTACTATGTGCCTTCGTTGGTTAATTGAGTGAGTAGGTATCTCACTGGATGATGGGCGGGTTAATAGTCATCGGATAAAGTTAGTTTGGAAGCGTACTATGTGCCTTCGCTGGTTAATTGAGTGAGTAAGTATCTCACTGGATGATGAGCGGGTTGCTAGTCGCCGGATAAAATTATTTAGTGGGTTTACTATATGGATACACTGGAGTTTTGGATAGTTATGGTTATTACTGGTAGTTGAGTGTGTGACTAGTCGTCAAATAAAGTGTCCTATGAATGCTTACAACAGTCTATGCTAATCAAAACAAGTGATCTGGTCAATGAGTAGTTTACTCGATAAAAATTAACCAGTTTTATTTATTTTTGTTGTTACGAGTACATATGAAACGTTTAGAAGACTTTTACTGTGTTGAGAACTGAAAAGAAAGAACTGAAAGACTGTGTTGGTTTTTCTTTGTTTTGAGTAGAATGATTCAGTACATCTGTTATGATTTTCTGGATTTGTACTCATATATTCATTGTTACATAATTATGAATGGATTATGTTGAGGTTAAGTTTTAAGACGGTGTTCATTTTTCTATGTTTTGAGTAGAATGATTCTGTCCATCTGTTATGATTTACTGGATTTTAACTCATTTATTCGTTGTAACATGATTATGAATGGATTATGTCGGGGTTAAGTTTTAAGAGGGTGTTGATTTTTCTATGTTTTTAGTAGAATGATTCTGTACATCTGTTATGATTTACTGGATTTTAACTCTTTTATTCATTGTAACATGATTACGAATGGATTATGTCGGGGTTAATCTTAAAGGCTGTGTTGATTTTGTCTATGTTTTGAATAGAATGATTCTGTACATCTGTTATGATTTACTGGCTTTTAACTAATTTATTTATTGTAACATGATTATGAATGGATTATGCCGCGGAGAATGTATATGTTTCAGTGAGGTGTTGATGACGACTGATGATGAAGCAGGTGCTCCTCCTGATACACCTCGGAGATCTCAGAAAAGTATGGTTAAACTACGAAGTCCATCGTGAAATAGTTCAAGTGAAGAAGTGGTATCTAAAGA
This sequence comes from Pseudoips prasinana, assembly GCA_951640165.1. NCBI lineage: Eukaryota > Metazoa > Arthropoda > Insecta > Lepidoptera > Nolidae > Pseudoips > Pseudoips prasinana. The sequence continues at coordinate 19,015,239 of OX621254.1, forward strand.
TTTTCTGAACATGGTTAAAGTTAGCTGGTTTAGCAAAGAGATTGTTTGGAGCTTCGCTAACAGTTGTGTTTGGTTCAGGTATTATTTAAACCAAATTTAAGCAGATCCTCGGATTCCGGAGCCATATAGTTTTTGAGTAGTTATGGCACAATCTGGTATTTTATTGTCAATTCTTGATCCATTAATATTTAAGAAGTCTTATACTTTCGACAACCTTTTAATTCTGCAACAAACATATTCCGTTTTTTTTCGAAGTAAGAATAAATTTGGGCGTATATATACTTGATGATTGTAGAGAATACTGACAAGAAATCTCTAGGCTAATAGAACTTCTACATATCATTTTTCTATTTTTAAAGAGTGGTTTTATTAGTTTGTCTAGATAAATATCTAAAGTTAATCCAATGTTCAGGATATCGCTTAGAGGGTCACCAATGACTTCTTTGTCTGTTTTAACTATTTTTGTCGATACATCGTCATTGTTATAGTGGTAGTTTTTTATTTTTCACTTTGTTTTTGTTTTGTAATAATGTGTTATTGACAAAATGTATAATCTCTTGACAATAACTTGATACGAGCTAGCTAAATATCATTTCTGTAATAAAATAAATTTTATAAATGTTTTCATACAAGATGTACCTAAATATCTATGTTACTAGAAATAATATCTAATGTATACAACTATATTACTACAAACATGTTCTGACTATTTACAAGCGCTTTTTTAAAGTCTACGTGAATAAAAACCTTTTTTATTTTATTTATTTATTCTATAGTTGTATTCAAAACTTTTGTATTTGTTTATTTTATTTGAATGTTATGATTTGCTGATGTTTTTTTTTTTAGAAAGGTATATGTAACTTATGTTTATGTATTGTGTGTGCCAGGAGGCAACACAGGGTCGGATGGCCGAATGTTATGATTTCCAAATAATTGGTAACATTTTTGGTGATTTGTTTACTTAAAAAGGTATGATTTTGCTTTGCATTTAATTTAATAATTATTAAAAGGATATAATATGCCTAAAAGAGGTGAATGAGCGGAATGGCCGATGCATTCAGTTCATACCCGTTCATGACATTCAGAATGGTCGCTAGTTCGGTCGGCAGTCTTTACCGAGCGCTGGAGCCGAAAGGTTTTTAACAAGTGTTGTATGTTGTGTTTCTGATTTGTTATAATACAGAAGTACATTAATTTTGCTAAGTGTTGTAATGGTGTAATCCTGAAGAATTAAATATACGTCTATTGCTGCTGAAAAACGTGTTTTCTTATCACTACCTTTACGCACACTGCGGCGAGACAATAACAGATACCTGGCTAACGGTCCTTTGTTTTTTAGGTTTTATTATCTATTTTTGGCCGATATAATATACCAATCTTGCTATGCCACTTCGGCGTACACCACCCATCGCGCCTCCTAAGAATGAAACCGTCGAACCCAACGTCTCTTCTCGTGGGATAACCCAATCCGGTTCAACCCCAAACTTTACCGCAATTGAACATGAGAACGTCACCACTAGGTTCAAACGTAAATGGGAAGATGTGCCTACCTTGGTGGAGATCCGTCAATTGCTGGTTAATGCTGCAGCACAAACCGAGTCAAAGTTGGCGATGTTCCAGCGATCGATATCAGCGATTACTACCCAAAATGAAGACATAAAACTTGCAATTTATATTTATATATATATATCCAATTGCATTTATATCCAAGCAGTACGTTCACCAAAATAGGTCAATTAGAGTCGGAACGTCTGGCAGGCCGCTGTTTTATTCAACGTCTGGAAGAAACAGTAGAATACCTCGAGAGACAGTTATACTCCACCAGGATTGAAATAAAGAATATGTCCAAAAAACCTGGCGGAAGAAAAATCGATCTTTGTGAGCTTGTGAAGTCAATGGCTACTTGACACGCCAATCCAAGATAATGATATTAAAGATGTGTTCCGCATCAACAAGAAAGATGACTCGTCAACGTCACAAATAATTGTGGAGTTCGGTAGCGCTGTCACCAAGGAAATTGTAATAAAAGTAATAAGACGATTTAATATTAGAAACAAAGAATATAAGTTAAACACAACAAATTTAAAGCTTGAAGACCCTGCAAAACCTGTCTACGTGTCTGAAAAGCTAACATTAAAGGCTCAGCGCTTATATTATCTAGCACGACCATTTGCCAAAGATTATTCCTATAAATACTGTTGGACGTCATTTGGGAAATATATCTCCGACAAGCCGAATATAAAAAGCAAATTCCAATTCGCAGGGAGGAAGACATGGACATTTTTCTACAAAACAAGTGACTAGGATTTTTTTCTTGTTCTTACCTGTTTGTTTCCTTTGTTACTTAATTATTACATATTGCATTCACCCGACCCAGAAGTTGTGAATAAATGAATTTTAATTTGAAAAGCAAGCATTTGTCAACCACGCCAATAGGCCCGTTATGTGTCTGGATATATATTACATAATAATTATTTATTTATATCAAGTAACATGACTCACATTTGTTAGTAACAATAATTCTTACACCCATATTACTATTCCTATAACAACACACACACAATCACTGCCACTCTCCCAACACTGAGGTGGATAGCTTGCAGCAGCGACTCACATAGAGACAATAGAGTCTGGCCACACAGCTCATGATAATGTTGGGGCTGACCCGTACGCGGCGCACCAGGGAACCGCATCGTTTTCTCATAGTTGTATAAAAACAATCGACTCGAGCTTCCGCAAACATCCCTGATGCACTACAAAAGCGGGGCAACCCCATCAATATCCTGAACGCATTATTATATTGTATACGAAGGGCGCTGTACGATTTCTGCGTATAATCCGCCGACAAACTGCATCGTCTTTCATGCCAGCGGTCAAGACGTGTCCAAGATATTTGATCTTATATACCCGTGTGAGCGGAGTTCCATTCAGACTGACTGGTATTATAGTTTCTGGACCTAGTCCACCGCCGGAACCAAAGACCATGAGCTCACTCTTACAAGCGTTGTATACCAATCCATGAAGTTTGGCATAGGCTTAATAGAGTCATGTCATCAGCGTAGGTAATATTGTTCATACACACCCCATCTATGTAACAACCAGCGCGCTCTCTACTGAGCGCCTCGATCAGTTCATTGACGTAAAGATTGAAGTAAGTAAGTAAGTAGATTGAAGAGCGTAGGCGAGGACAACCCCCTCTGCCTCACCCCGCACTCCAACCCATACGGCTCTGACAAGGCCCCAGCCCATCGAACCTGATTGATCTGGTCTCCATACCAGATTTAGATTATAATTTCAGAAGGAACTCCGGCTCTCTGAAGCTTACCCCCAAAGAGTACTATAGGAGAATGCTTTGGATAGATCGAGGAAGCACGCATACACAGGTGTTTTCCGGTCAGTGTAGAACTTGAAAGCCCATTTTAGACTCTCAGTAGACAGCCCAGCTCGGAACCCGAACTGATTGTCGTGCAGTTTAATATGATTATTAAGCTGTCTATTAAGCACGCTATCAAGCACTTTCGATATCACCGTCGCCAGGGAAATAGTAGAATAAGTGTATAAAAATCACAGTTGCCCAAACCTCGCTAGTCAAATGGAAAAAATACCAGACCTAAATGCCTCTAGAATGTTACATACAACGAAAGTGTTTCTTTTTACGGTGGGTTAAAAGTACCACCAGATACTTTCAATAATTGCATTCGGAACCTAGAAACCACTTTCTTAGAAAATTTTGAATCTAACCTGATGGATCGACCGGGGAGGAAATTATACGAACTATTAAAAATGTAGAATTTAATTTCCCATGCTTTCTGAATGATTATTGTAATTATTTGTTAGATTCAGAATTTTTTCGACTATAAGACTTAATAATAGGGAATTTACATAAGGTAACAAATTGCTAATTTTATTAAGTTAAAGCTCATGTAAATTAATGTTGTTTTTTTTTGCAGCCGGATAGTCGTAACGGCAAGTCATTCAAAAGCTATCTCTTGAAATTTTATATATAATAATTAATTTTATAGTGAATTGTTCAATTATTTATGCTTATAATTAAAACATAATATCATCGTTAGCTGCCATTGACAAAAATAACACTGTTTACACCGACGATGGATTCCGATCAGGTTACGCTGACTCAGCTTCGTGATATATTCATACAAAGGATGGCTGATTTCGATAAGGAGTTGAAAGAAGCACCCACGACGTCCACCAACTTAGCAACAGAATTCAGCAGCTTTAAATCCTTTTTTTGCGCCCGCTTCACAGTCTACAGAAGCAGAGCGAGCTAATTCAAAAACAAACTGAACATCTCGAGCAGCGGGCCGAGCGTTTAGAGCGGCCTTAACGTCGGAAGATGCTTTTGTTACACGGCGTGGATGAAAAGAAGAATGAAGCAACAGCGGAGGAAGTTGTGACGGTGGTACAGAGTCACTTGAAGTTGAGTGATTTCTCAATCGAAGTCATCAGGCGTTGTCATCGACTGGGGAGGCCTGCAGGTAACCGAAGTCGGCCAATTCTTGTCAAATTTAATGACGTTGCATGCCGGGATCAGTTATGGTTTGCTAAAACCCAGCTTAAGTCAACAGGAATCACTATATCGGAATTTCTGACCAGGAGTAAACACAATCTCTTTATGCTAGCCCGCGAAAAGCTGGGTTTTTCGAATTGCTGGAGTCGCGAAGGGCGTATTTTTGTTCAGGCGGGAGTCCCATCTGACTCGACAGGAACTGTAACGGGCCAAGCAGCTAGATTGATTAATGCTGATGGCCTACCCAATAGTTGGGACGGTATAAGAGGAGCATTAATTAATCATTTTGCTGACCACCGAGACGAAACTGCTTTGTATAGTGATTTGTCCCTGCTTTCACAAGGCTCTAGTACCCCACAGGAGTTTTATGAGTGGTGCCAAAACTTATTTAGGGTCTGTTTCACAATGTCCAGATAAAGTGTCGGATAGCTAACTACCAAATAAACTGACAGATATAGTTCTGGTTAAAACACATTGCGTTTCACCACCACCTTCCCGATAAATTTATTTGCCAGATAGCTATTCTGCAGTTACTAATAGGTAGGTTTGGCAACGTCGCATTTTGTCGTTCCATCTTACGAAACAGACAACCTATAAATACATTTCTTATGATAAACACACCTAAAAATATCTTTTTACTAATTTTTTATGGTTAGCATTTTCAGGTTTGCATAAATATTTTCAAATTTATCTTTTAACTATTATTTTATCAAATAAAAATACATACATAAATTCTTTTTTTTTTTGCGTGAAATTAAACCTACGAAAGTCAAATAAATAGACGTAAAATGTTAATGTCAACAAATGTTTGTTGCGGTGTTTTTCATAGCGGTGTCGGATTTATGCGCGGTTCACGATCAAATAATTCATAAATTTCGTCTTCAATAGTATCAAATTTTACCATTTTATTCTAACAATAAACACCACCGAAATAAGCATCGAATGACATCTGTGAGATATCTTATCCATCAGTTAACTTTGCTATCTGTAGCTTGATCTGGCCAATAGTTTACTTGGCAGTTTATTTGCCAGTTAGCACTATTCATGGATTGTGAAACGCAAACGATGTCTTTATTCGATAGATAAGTTGCAAGTAGCTTATTCGGGACTTTACCTGGACATTGTGAAACAGGCCCTTAGCACAATAATGACATACATCTCCTTACATGAGCTAATTCAGATGGCTATCGACGCAAAACGTGAACTTTATAAAAAGTTAACATTGCAGTCTTACTTGAGAGGTCTTAAAAATCCCTTAGGATACCTGTATCCTAAGGGATATCTGTATGCGTCCTGCATCAATGGAGAAGGCTCTAGAATTCATTCAGGAGGAGCTTAACACGTTGTATTTGCAGCAGTAATGAGGGTAGCGGCAGTAAACAACACGCAACAAATAATGTTGTACCTTAGATCATGTCATTTAACCCACCAATGAGACAGCATTTAATATGCCAGGCCCCTCACGACAGCAGCATATGCAGCCTCCACTTTCTAAAGGTTGGAGCCCTAACTTTCCTTCTCAACCGCAACCACCACGTGGATTCTCGCGCACTCGAGCAATATGTTCCGGCTGAATAACAGACCTCAATTTCAGCCTCAGCAACAACAGTCGCAAAACCAAGGTAATCAACCCCGTCCAATGAGTGGTGTAAGCCATTTCGTCCCAAGACCTGCACAACCCTCTGGATTTCAGGGACATGATTGGCGTAGATTTGGAAATCCACCCCCTAATAAATAATTATTTTAAATCAAGGGAGGTAAATTTTAACGATTTTGACTATGATATTTTATTTATTTATTTATTTATTTTAAAACTTCATGCACATTAAGTACACAGGCGGACTTAATGCCGTAGGCATTTTCTACCAGTCTACCTTTGGGTGATGCAGACAAAACTATAGTAGGTGCACTATAAATTTCAATAAAGGACAAAGCAAGTTAAGAAGACATACAAAACATATTACTAAATAAAAAAGAAACAATAAGAAGAAACTTCACATAACGGAGAGTACATCCATATTAATATTATATATGAATATATAAAATAAATATATACAGCAATATAAATAAATAAATAATATATATATAATAACATATACATACAAATATTATTGTGGAGATGATTCTGCCTTAATAGTACTAAGAAAGTACTTACGGATTTTATTTTTAAACGTGTATCGAGTCTTAGCCATTCTGATTTCAAGGGGTAGCGCATTCCAAAGAAGTACAGATTGTACGAAAAACGAAGAATGGAGAAAGTTAGTCCGGTGAGAAGGGCATTGTAAAAGACGGTTATAGGAAGAACGAAGATTTTTATTGTGGTTAGAAGAAAGGTATTGAAAATAGGAAGCTAAGTAAGCAGGAGAAGTAGGAGAGTTAAGAAATGAAAATAGAGTAGTGAGAGCCCTTAGCTTTCTTCGGTGCCGAATGGGCATCCAATTTAGTTGATCATGGTAAGTAGACACATGATCATACTTACGGAGATTGAATATAAATCGAATGCAGTTATTCAGAAGACGGTCTAGTTTATTGAGTTGATCTGCATTCAGGTCGAAGTAGCACACATCACCATAGTCGATTATAGGAAAGAGTAAGACCTGCACGAGCGTAACTTTGGTCTCAGATGGCAAGAATTTCCTGAGTCTGTACAGAGAGCGCAAAATTCCGGTTATTTTCTGACTTACGCAGGCAATTTGGTTTTGCCAGCTCAGAGTATCATCTATCAACAAACCAAGATTCTTGACATTCTGGCTGATCGGAATGACAGTGTTGTTGAAAATTACAGGGGGAAGAGTACCGGCATTGACTTTAGACATAGTTCGGGAACTACCCACTAAGATGGCTTGCGACTTTAAGGGATTAACGGTCAGTCCAAACTGGTTGGACCATTCGTTTATGTAATCTAGATCCCTATTAACCTTATCAAACGCTTCCAGTATCTTGTCAACACTCGTCTGTGCATAAAGTTGCAGGTCATCGGCGTAAAGATGATACGAACAGAGAAAATTCTTTGATAAGAGATTAATAAATATTGAAAATAAAAGGGGAGAAAGGATACCGCCTTGTGGGACGCCATTGTCCAAATCGCACCAGTTTGATAAATTCTCACCGACGCGAACAGACTGTTGACGCCCCCGAAGATAGGAAGTAAACCAGACCAGAGATTCGTCAGATACCTTAAGATGGGAGAGGATACATAATAGGACATCGTGACTGACGGTATTAAAGGCATTCGAGAAGTCAACTAAGACCAGAATGGTGACCATAGTGTCCTCCATACCAGCCCTAATATCGCCAGTCACTTTTAGGAGAGCAGTGGTGGTACTATGCCCGGGCCGAAACCCAGATTGATAGGGACTAATGAGGTTATTGGACAGAATAAAATAGGAAAGTTGTTTATGGACAGTGGACTCAAGTACTTTAGATAGGAAAGGGAGGATGGAGATAGGACGGTAGTCAGTGGGAAGTACAGGATTGGAGATTTTAGGAAGTGGGTGGACATAAGCCTTCTGCCATAAGGAAGGGAAAGATCCATGGTCTAAGGAATAGTTGATAATATGGGATATCGCAGGAAGGAGGTGGTTAAGGATTGGTATTAACATACGCCGGCTGATGTTATCACAGCCAACCGCATTGGATTTCATGGAAAGGATGGTCTTTTTGATATCTTCAGAACCAACTGGAACAAAGTGGAAAGGATTAATGTTTGGACGCGTTAGACCATTTACAAAGGCGATAGTTTGACTTTTGGTAAGATGATCCAAAGACGAAGTGGTGGAGAAATGATGATTTAGATCATCTAATCCAATTGATGTAGGAAGGTCTAAATGTCGCAAATTGATACTTTGTGTGTCCCTAGGGTATAGGACAAATATAATATTATCATTTTTGATATTTTCTTTCGTTTAAGCCACTGTTCATTTCTATATCGTCTAGCATTCAAAATGGCTACCGATAAGATTGTTAGTGACGAAAAACCTTACCAAACTCCAATCGACTATAGTACACTTACAAAGATGTTACCTAGTTTCGATGGAGATAAAAAATATTAACGACTGTTATACGTACGATTATAATTACTCTGACTATGACCAAAACTTTTATTCTGGTGACTATCCCGAGTATACTAGCAGGTAGTAATACTAGCAGGGCCAGCCTTATCTAGAAGCAGCTACAATTGAAGAACCTAATCAAAATCTGAACTATGAAAATATTGAAAATTTTGAGATGGAGTCCAAATCCGAAAACCCAAAATAGAATTAAATTTTCACATACAAAGACAGCTAGGTTATATTCAAATTAATAACCCTCCACTTAAATTCTAATTGATACTGGCGCTAATCAGTCATTTATCAGCCCTGAAGCCGTAAAACAATGTATGACTCACGTAACTCCAACTTGTACGAAGAGATCATCCCTGCCAACTCGAGTAAATTAGTTAGATTACCGGTTAATACTTTAGATGGAGAAGTAGTTATAAATAGTCAGATCATTTGCAATTGCCTTATTTCGGATTGTCTCTAACAAATGTGATTAATAACCGCGGCTGGGTTGAGATAACTAATCCCACATCCAATGACATTATATTTTCCATGGACAGGCCGGTTGAAGCCGAATTGTATAACATAGAGTCAGAGTGTACTGAAATTTTATCGGATCGTGAGTTATATCGTCATAACACAAGGACCAACAGTAACCTTAGTGTTAATTAGACCATAAGGAATCAATGGCCGTACTTCCTCATCTGCTCCACCAATAAACAGGAAACATTAACATTAGAATAATGGTTCTTTGTATAAATGTAAATTAGATTAAGTCTTTCTGTAACGTATTTGCAAATAAAATGTTTAGTCTTGTTGAGCTCTCCAAGCTGGTAACACCTGCCTTTATCTTTTTAAAAACCATATTGCTGCCGCCACAACTTAACTGGCGCAGTCGGTATCTCGCGTTTTGACGTCTCTAAAATAGTAATTAAATTACACCACGAGTTCGCGGCGCGAGTAAAACAACCTACAAGTGGAATAGCAGTAGAACAAAGCAGCAGCCAGCGACGAAGAAGTGCAGACTCAACAAATCTTCAAGCCTCAAAGTCAATGCTCGTGGGGTAAGCATATACTCTGATTACTTCCGAGATTTACCTATACTATCCTTACCTGTGTGTGCAACTTTGTGTGTCCCTAGGGTATAGGACAGATATAATATTATCCTTTTTGATATTTTCTTTCGTTTAAGCCACTGTTCATTTCTATATCGTCTAGCATTCAAAATGGCTACCGATAAGATTGTTAGTGACGAAAAACCTTACCAAACTCCAATCGACTATAGTACACTTACAAAGATGTTACCTAGTTTCGATGGAGATAAAAAATCCCTTGCTTTCTTTATCGAAGGTGTGGATAATGCATTAGGCTTACTAGCTAATAAGAACGAACCTGTCATGGCTTGTATTATAAGAAATAAAATAGCAGGCAAAGCCATGCAAACCATTTCACAAAGGCCCAACTCGAGAACGTGGAATGAAATAAAAGAAACTATTAAGAAGAAGTTTTGTGAATTTCGTACAGAAATTCAACTAGTTCACCAATTAACTCACATAACCAGACACAATAACTCGTTAGATGTGTTTGGAGAAAAAATAAATAACTTATTGAGTGCGTTAATAGAAGTAGAGCCTTCGAGACAATCATACTACCAACAAATGGCATTAACTACGTTTCTCAGAAACTTAAACCCAATAACAGCCCTTCAGGTCCAACAAAATAAAATTGAAAACCTAGAACAAGCCATCACCGTGGCCAAACAAGAGGAACTGTATTTAAGGACGAACTAGTCAAGGTGTTTTCCATACAAACGCATTCGTAGCATATGTCCACTATTTAATCACCTATACGCAAAATAAATCATTATATCGATTGTTCTTGACATAATCAACATGTCTCGTTTAATATCATACTAAACAAATACATACTATCGAAACTATAAACCTCTTAACATCCGTATTTTCATCGTAATTTGTCACAACTTTGGACGTTAATTAATAATTTATGGATAATGAAAACACGAAAAAAAAGAATAAGTGGGCTAGACAATCTATCAATAAGTTCAAATAATTTAATTTGTTAGAGATATATCCTTTTTTTTTTATTTTTCCCAAATACCAAAGGTCTATTCATACATTTTACGCGCTCGAGTTTTTTATAAATCGTCTTGCCTCTCGCTGGACATATTACCCCGTGACGTCGGTGAGCGAGGGGGGAGCCAAGCCACTGCCGCCGACATGAATGGCGCTTCTCATGCGCCTGCTTCAGTTGCCTACCGGCCAAAACGTAAACGCAGTTATAGTTTTTCTATTCTCTTTGCTACCAGCTAGCCTTCGTTTGTGTTGTGCGCACCGTGTTTGTGACTCCAACAGCCGGTTCGTTACTACAAGCACTATCATTTGTTCGCAAAGCCCCTCATTACGTGGTAATAATATACTCGCAATAACACGGCGTTGCGTCTATTTGGCAATACCCAGACGCCCTGATAATGGAGCTTTCTATAGGTAATTTTTTTGTCAATATCCCTTTCGGTCTGTACACTCACTTTCGTGAGTACGACTTTGTGAATTTTAATATTTTTTTCTAACAACTGTTAGACGACGGGCCCAAGCTCGCTCGATCGTGCGCCTAGTTGCTTGTAAGTATACAAATGTTGACCTCATTCGATTGAATCGTTCGCGCTCATTCCAACGGTCATCGCGCCGCGCGTCGGTCCTGCCGCAACCTGTTTTCGGCTTGTTGAAGAAATTGACAATCGTAAGTCTTTTTAAATACATTTTTGTACAAAACTTTTAAACGTGAGTTAGTATTTGTTATGATTGATAAATAAACTCGAAAATACTACGTTTTCTTACAATTATGAGTGATAAGATTTTACCCTCACAATTGTGAGACAATGGACTGAAGCCTAATATTTTTGATTGTTTTCGTACATATTAATATGGTTTTAATTAAATTATTTACAGCTCTAGAATTACAAATCTAGAAATTTTCGGCAAGAATGAGTTCAAGAAACATTACTGATGACGATGATGCCATTTTGGAGGCCTTGAATGACTCAGACTGTGGTGAAATCTCAGATGAGGATGAGAATTGGCTTCCACCAGGTGAGGAGTCCCAAGATGACTCCGAAGATGAAAATAATTCAGAGGATCCAAGGGCGCCAGTGGTTGCAACTCCTGTACGTAGCAACGTGTGGTCAAGAAGGATGTTCAGGTCAAAACCCATGCCATCAGCGTCTTCAGATGAACCCGAGGAAGTATGATATTTTTGTTTCTTTTCATTTTGTTTTGGAGGGATATAGTAGAATAATTTATTTATAATATATATTTTTTTAGGTACTTACACCTGCAGAATATTTTGAAAAATACTTTACTGAAGAGATATTTGAGAAGTTTGCACTGTACACCAGTATGTACTATCAAAACACAAATAACCGGGTGTTGAAGACGCCGATATCTGCAGCTGAAGTAAAAACTTTTTTTGGTGTAAATGGCATATTATGTTGTGTGAAGTATCCACGAATTAAAATGGCATGGCTTCAACGTTTTAAATTGAATTGCATCACTGATGCAATGCCTAAAGAGAGGTTTTTTATGTTAAGAACAAACTTACACATAGTCGACAAGGCCTCAATAACTACTCAGGAAATGGCTCAAAATCGTTTGTGGTTGGTTCAACCGTTAATTGAAGCTGTTCGAAATAGGTGTCTCCAATTACCTAGACATCAGGGTACGTATTCCATAGATGAACAAATGGTGCCTTTCCTAGGAAGATGTCCCGCTAAACAGTACGTGCCTGGGAAGCCAAGGCCAGTCGGCCTAAAGAATTTTGTAATTACTACATCTAAAGGTCTGGTTTTAGACTTTGAAGTGTATCAAGGTGAAACTACCCCCTTCCCTGATAAGTCTCTCGGTCTTGGGCCGGCGGTAGTATTGAGGTTGACAACTACTATTCCAAAGGGTAGCTTTATCTTCTTTGATCGATACTTCACGACCATTCCATTGTTGGAAAAAATGGTAGCTGATGGCATGGAAGGCACAGGCACATTAATTGCGAACAGGTTCAAAGGCTATACGTTTCCTAAGGATACACAAATGCGCCGAGGTGAACATCATGAAGTTGTTAATTCTACCACAGATATATGTGTTGTAAAGTGGAAAGACTCAAAATCGGTTCTAATAGCTTCTACATGTGCTGGGGCTCAACCTGTGCAAAATGTTCAACGCTGGGATAAAGTCACTAAATCTTATATTACGGTGCCATGTCCAAATACAGTGAAAACTTACAATGAAAACATGGGGGGAGTGGACGTCTGTGACCAAATGATGGAGGCGTATAGGTCGTGGCATAAGACCCGTAAATGGCCAATAAAAGTGTTTATGCATCTATTTGATTTGGCAATCGTAAATTCATGGTATGAGTACAGGGAAAGCTCAAAGAGAGCTAAACTAAAACCTATGGATGTTCTCGATTTTAAATTAACTGTATCAGATTTTTTACTTGGTGCTCCCACAAGGAAAAGGAATCGTGATGCTATGGAAGATATGGCAGAAATGCCTTCAACATCTCAGTACAAAGTAGCAATATTACCCACTATCGCTAAAAGGCTGGATGGTTATAACCACTGGCCAATATGCGATACGCTAAAAGCACCTCGATGCTGCCGGTTGAAAGGTTGCAAAAGTCGGTCTAAGGTTAGATGTACTAAGTGCAATGTTTATCTGTGCAGTACCAAAGACAACCACTGCTTTTATGTGTTCCATAATGAAAAATAGGTCCCATTTATATTTTTACTTTGTTGATTACTGTAGAAATTTAGATAATAAGGTTTTCGATGGATGATTACAAAGTGATTGTCAACTTTTGATCTCAATTTTGATATAATAGCTTTTAATGTTAAAATTGATTACCTACCATGTTGCCTCGTAATGTTTAAGACTGATTTATTGTGATTATAAGATTATATTAACGAATAAAGACTAATTTCTTTTTAAAAATGGTATTATTTTGCTATTAAACATGACCCGCACGAATGTGAGTGTACCACTGTACAGCCCAACATAATACAATCGTGAGTATCCTGAAAAACCATTTTCCTGAAATCCTACATTTTTTTAAATGGCTGATTCGATTTCAGCGTCCCTAAGAACCCCCAAACCCACCTCCTAATTAAAAAAAATATATTCTATTTTGAACGTCGGTCTGAAAGGGATACACAAAAATAGATGTGAATATATAAATAATATGATATATAAATATAGTGCAGATTCGTGTTATGCGTGAAGTATGTGTGTGTGGCAGTGTGTGTGTGAGTGTGCGGGTGTGTGAGCAGTATGTGTAAAGAAAAAAAATTGCTCGTAGTTTTAGATATCAAATATACCACCTAGCAGTATTGTATAATACCTCTAACTTTAGGGAAATAGTTTTAGAGATATGTAGCAATTATTATATGTTTAAGCTAAAACATAACAGTTCAATTAATACATTAACTGTTACTAAGGAAATAGATTATATGATAGATACTATTGAAAGTAGACTACTCTACTTAGGATTAGAAACAATAGGATTTAAATCTAGTTATAGGAATAAACGAGGTTTAATTTACGGACTAGGCACAATCGTCAAGTCGATCACCGGTAATTTAGCCAAGACGACGCTATCATAGTAGACAATGAAATCAAAGAACTACAATCTTCAGTTAATAATAACGCATTTAAACCAAAGCAAACATTAAGTGTCATGAAAACATTTATGCAAGATTATGAAAAAAGTTTACAAGTCTAAAACTTAATCAAAAAGAAATCTATCGAGTTATTGACAGATACTCTCAACAGAAATCGACTCTGGAGACAAACGTTTTAACAACATACATATTCAACGAAATAGTGAGATCATTTCAACAGCTATATGACAAATTAGAAACGCTAGAAACAGCTATCACATTTTCACACCTCGGTAAAATAGATAGTTTTCCCTAACATAAAAAATATACACTTGTGGGAAAAAGCCATCACAGTAAAAGCATATACTACAAACAATTCCTTTAATTTTATTCTCGAGATACCACTAGTTGCAAACCAACCTTACAACCTCCTACACCTATATTCCATCCCTAACGATAACAATGTGGTCCTTATATATTTAGACCTTCCCAGTTCCATTGCTTGCGATGATCTTAATGTTCATTTCGCCACCTCTACATCCATAGATCACCTCACCACAATGCGAACCATCGCCTATGTAAATGGTCTAACGCGCTCTAACGTCACACCGTTTTCTTTTTCTCCAACCGATTCGAATGAGATCAAGAAGATAATCCTCTCTATCAAATCCAATGCGGTTGGCTGTGATGGTATAAGTCGACGCATGATCACAGCAATCTTGGATCACCTCCTTCCCGTGATTTGTCACATTGTCAACTTTTCTCTTGATTCTGGATCATTTCCCACCGTATGGCGTCAAGCTTACGTCCATCCTCTCCCTAAGACCTCTAATCCTTCTCTTCCCACACATTATCGTCCTATATCAATCCTTCCTTTTCTATCCAAAGTGCTGGAGTCCTGTGTTCACAAACAGTTTTCACATTTTATACTTGCCAACAGCCTGATTAGCTCGCTACAATCTGGGTTCAGGCCTGGCCACAGTACTTCCACTGCACTCCTCAAAGTGACTGGCGATATTAGGACTGCCATGGAGGATACCAAAGTCACAGTCTTAGTTTTGGTAGACTTTTCCAATGCTTTTAATACCGTCAGTCACGACATCCGTTTATCTATCCTTTCCCATCTAATGGTCTCTGACAACGCGTTGGAATGGTTTTCCTCTTATCTTCGAGGGCGTCAGCAGTCAGTACGCGTCGGTGAAACCTCATCGAACTGGTATAATCTAGACACTGGTGTTCCTCAAGGCGGTATTCTCTCTCCTCTTTTATTCTCTGTTTTCATAAACCTCTTAACAAACGATCTTCAGAGTGCGTATCATCTTTACGCCGATGACCTACAACTGTATAGACATGCAAGCTTGGACGGTTTGTCAGAAGCGATCAACAAATTGAATATTGACTTAGACTTCATACAAAACTGGTCGAATAGGTTTGGTGTCACTGTCAACCCTGCTAAATGCCAAGCCATCATCATAGGTAGTTCTCGCTTGATGAGCCGAGCTAACTTCGATAGTCTACCACCTATAATATTTAATAGTCTAGTTATTCCCATCAGTAGAAATGTTAAAAATCTAGGCTTGCACATCGACATGGCATTTAGTTGGCAGGACCAGATGGCTAGTGTCTGCCTGAGGGTGACAAATGTTTTGCGGAGTCTTTATCGTCTCAAAAACTTCTTACCTGAAAAAACAAAGATATTGCTCGTGCAGGCCTTAATCTTTCCCATAATTGACTATGGTGATGTGTGCTACTTTGACCTGAATGCAGATCACCTCAATAAACTAGACCGACTTCTGAACAACTGCATTCGATTCATATTCAATCTTCGTAAATATGACCATGTGAGTAGCTACCGAGCTCAACTAAAGTGGTTCCCTATTCGGCAGCGCAGAACCTTGAGAGCCTTAACTACCCTATTTTCACTATTAGACTCGCCTTCTTCTCCTTCTTATTTGACTTCTCAATTTCAATATCTTCATAGCAATCATAGCAAAAATCTACGCTCTTCTCACAACCGTCTACTTCAATGTCCACCTCATCGTACTGACTTTCTACATTCTTCCTTTTTTGTTCAATCCATTCTTCTCTGGAACTCTCTTCCTTCCGAAATCAGGATGGCAACGAGTCGATTTTCTTTTAAAAAGAAAATGCGTGAACACATTTCCAAAAAATGTTGGCAGAATCAGCTCAATAGCACTCTCTTCTATCCTTAATTGTTCTCTAGGTATATTTATTTATAAATATATATTAGTCTATTATAGTTTTTATTTATGTATTGTATGTAATCATTCATAATTATATATTTAAAAAGATAATCCACACAAGACGTTTTTAAAGTGCACCTACCTTGTTTTTCTCTGCATCACCCCAAGGTTGACTGGTAGAGAATGCCTACGGCATTAAGTCCGCCTGTGTACTTTCATGTGCAAAAGTTTTAAAATAAAAAAATAAATAAATAAATATACCCAAAAATCCTACCCTTGGGAAATGACGAGGTCGCCTATCCTCGCGAGCCCTGCAATAAAGTCGTAGACAATGATGTAATCTGCAAACACCTTCAGTGGCAAGATCTAAGAAACTCCAACGACTGCATAGCACAGCTACTACAACATCAAGAACCACACAACTGCACATACGTGACGGCAACATATGATAATAACATAATACAACAAATAAAAGATAATAGCTGGATTATTGTCATGAAACAAGAAGAAGTAGTAAAAACTACATGTGGTAATGACGTCCAATATCAAAGAAGTAAAGGTGTCTTTTTAGTCACAATAGATAACAACTGTAAGGTCCAAATAATGGACAAAACGCTGACAACACACCAAAACTACATCAACGTAAGGGAAACCATACCCCTTCCACGTGCTCACCAGACACATCACTAACAAACATAAAACTGGAAAATGTTGAATTAGATAACCTAAAAGATACCCTAAAACAATTGGATAAACTTGAGTTTTCACAGATGAAATAATCTCAACCACACCCAGCTGGTCATCAATACTATTGTACATTATCATCATCTTGACGGGATTTGGAGCAGTTTTCTACAAGTTCATATGGAAACCTAGATCGGCACAAGCCTCAGTGCAGTTCACGAAAACCGAAGAACAGCAGCCTGCACAGCCTTCGGCGGGCCTCCTACTTAAGGGGGGAGGAGTTATATAGTCATAACACAAGGACCAACAGTAACCTTAGTGTTAATTAGACTATAAGGAATCAATGGCCGTACTTCCTTATCTGCTCCACCAAATAACAGGAAACACTAGAATCAAACAGGGAACATTAGAATAATGGTTCTTTGTATAAATGTAAATTAGATTAAGTCTTTCTGTAACGAATTTGCAAATAAAATGTTTAGTTTTGTTCAGCTCTTCAAGATGGTAACACCTGCCTTTGTCTTTTTAAAAACCCTATTGCTGCCGCCCACAACTTAACTCGCGCTAAGGAAGTTATTTCTCGCCTTCGTGCGCATCATTTAAATCCGGAAGAGCGTGCTAATTTAGAACAATTATGTTTTAATTACGCCGACGTGTTTTATCTTGAGGGAGAATCTTTAACATTCACCAACAAGATAAAACATAAAATAAGAACAACGGATGAAATTCCAGTACACACAAAAACCTATAGATATCCTTACGACCACAAGAAAGAGGTTAGAGACCAGATTAATAAAATGCTTGAACAGAATATTATCTGACCATCGGACTCTGCATGGAGCTCTCCTATCTGGGTGGTACCCAAAAAGGCAGATGCCTCGGGCAAGGTCAAATGGCGTCTTGTAGTAGATTTTAGAAAGGTCAACGAGAAAACTATTGATGATAAGTACCCCACCCCCAATATTACCGACGTACTAGACAAACTAGGTAAATATCAATATTTTGAACCTGGAGAAGTTTTCAAAAAACTACAGGAATCAAATTTGAAGATTCAGATGGATAAATCTGAGTTCTAGAAATTAGAGACTGAGTTCTTAGGGCATGTAATTTGTAACGAAGGTTTTAAGCCAAATCCTAATAAAATCCAAGCTATTCAAAATTATCCCTTGCCAAAAACCCCAACTGAAATCAAACGTTTTCTCGGACTATTGGGCTCTTATAGAAAATTTATCCCGGATTTCGCACGAGTGACTAAACCACTAACCCAGGGTCTTAAAAAAGGTTGTCAAATCAATTTTGATGAAAAATATACTAATTGCTTTGAATATTGTAAAACACTTTAAATGAATGACCCTATTTTACTGAACACTAAATTCGAGCGAATGTAACTATAGTACAATCGAGAAAGAACTTTTAGCAATAGTGTGGGCCACTAAATATTTCAGACCATATTTATTTGGCCGTAAATTCAAGATTATCACAGATCATAAACCATTACAATGGGTCATGAACTTTAAAGAGCCTAACTCGCGACTTACAAGATGGCGACTAAAGCTCAGTGAATATGATTTTATAGTTTTCTATAAGCAGGGCAAACATAATACCAATGCGGACGCTCTATCTAGAATAGAACTTAACAATGAAGAACTAATGTCAATCGCTGTTAATCCATCTGAGAAAGACCCTTCATTAGAAGGCTCTAGAACTATCACTGTTACAGAACCTGGGCAGTCCTCTTCTAGGACCGCTACTGTGCATACAGAAAACGAAAACCCCATCTTGGAAGTACCGATATCTGACGATCCCCTTAACAAATTTACGAAACAAATAATTTTAAATATGGTAGGTGATATTAAGGCTAGTCCAATCTTTACTAAACTCTTCGATACCCATACGAGAATAACCGCACAATTGTCGGAATCAAACCTGGAATAAGATGTTATTAATGTTATTAAGGAATAATAATATGTGCACCCCAAAATTAAAACTGGGTTGTTAATTAACCCCCATCTGGCTATGTATACTATTATACCCATAACACAAAAAACTTTTAAGAACTGCCTGATCTCCCCATTCATATTCACACCAGAAAGAAAAGAGGTCCAATAGCTAAAATCCGGCTCAAAAGAGCCCCTAAAACAGCCCGATTGTTGCAGAACGTTGCTGATTCTACCTCTCCTACTGGGAACAACACAAACGCAGGAGATAAGACTTGAAAGCCTCAACAATGGACCCGGAGTATTGCCCTTTAAGCTAGGACCAACTAGAATAATATCTCACTATCATTCTTTCCTTCAGCACACTAATCTTCAGGATTTAAGAAATCGAATTAATTCTGTTAATACCCAATTAGACCCTCAATTGCACAATAAAACTATTTCCCTTTTTGAACCTCATTTAATATATCTAAAAAATAAACTTTACAATATTCTACATCAGTTAGAAACATTCAAGACAAATCGTATTAAAAGAGGATTATTAGATGGCCTCGGATCAGTTATAAAAAGTGTAACAGGGATCCTCGATTACACAGATGCTATGCACTATGATCAAATCTTCAAATCTCTTCAAGATAATGAGAATAATTTAGTGTCTGAATATAATACCTATGTGAGTCTTTCAAAAAATTGGACAAATCAATATTCAAAGGTTATAAGTGATATCATAGATAATCTGAATAAAATGACGAGTTTAATCAATAGAATTAACGAAAGCGATGCGAGACGCGATCACGACCTAATTAAATACGCGCATCTTGCACAAGTACTAATTATATTAAGTGACAATGTAGATTTATTTGCTGATAGTCTCGCGTTGCAATTCTCCGATGTCTCACAGAATTTTAATGTTGTTATATAAATGCGCAAAGTATCTCGGCCCATTTCCCGGATATGCTGGCCAGTTATAGCTGTAAGAACATACACGCTATTCTCATTTCTGAATCTTGGCTTAAACCTTGCCTTTCTTCTTCATCTTATTCTCTTCCAGGTTTTACACGTATACGCAATGACCGTATAGGCAGTGGTGGTGGTGGTGTTGCTATATATCTGCGTTCTTACATTACATTCACCATAATTAGCACATCACCACAACCTCCAGCACCTAACGCAGGCGAACATACATATATTGCTGGAAATAGAGTTAAATCAGACTAAAGTTCTTCTTGGTGTATATTATTGTCCCTTATTACGTATCAATTACTTTTTTTCCTTTGAAGCTATACTTGAAAACTTTACTCCATCTTACGATCACACAATTATCATGGGTGATTTAAATACCTGCCTCCTTAAAAACGATTCTTGATCTTTTTTATTACGTTCCGTAGTGCATTCTAGCAATTTGTCCATTCTCCCACTAAACGCCACTCATCATTTTTCTAACTCAAATCCATCTCTTTTAGACTTAATTCTTTATCTTCACATAATCTCGTCACTAAGCATGGTCAGTGCCCAGCCGACGCGTTTTTCAAATCAAATCAATTTATTTTGTGAACATAGGTTATGAATACAGGTGATATTGATAATAAAACAAAGTACATCCATTTCTGCCTGTTAGGCATACATAATTATATAAATCAAAACCACTACTACATTGTAATTTTATGCATGCACTTAATCCAAAACTAATTATTAAACCAAAACCACTTTAATTGTACAATAAATAATAATATAACATGTCAAAATGAATCGTAAATTGTATGTCATACTTAACACATTAAACGCCGTAGTGTAAATAGGAAAAATCACTTCAAAACTTTTTGATGAAAATTGACGCGTAATGTTGTAATTTAAAAATATATCTAGGTTTGAGTTCGATCAAAAGATGGGTTCCGCAATTATTTCTAAAAAACCTAATGAAGTCACCGGTGACCTACACGGCGCCATCAAGTAAAAAAGTGAATTATCGTTATTATGGCGCCACAGCGGACACAACTCCGGTCACCCGCGCCCCTCAGTCGTGCGCCAACGCTTGATCGGAGCGGTCGTTGTTATTTTGGCTTGCGTATAAGCGTGTTATTTTACTTTTTCGTTTCTTTGAGTATTTAGTGATTGAAATATGGATAGCGAGCATGCAGAATTACCGGATTTAAACGTTGATTATATAGATATCTCACAAGATGACTTACGTGATATCGACTTACTTGAAGCTAGTATTTTTGCTGAAATTATGAGAAAGGATGAAGAAGTTAATTCTATGAGTGAAGATGATGTTGGACGTCCTAAAAAACGCAGACGTATGTGTATTCGAAGCGACTCCGAGAGTAGCTGCGACGACGAAGTGGAGAAATTCGTCTCAGAAAGTATAAGTACTATGTCTGCAACTAAAACACAAAAATGGACAGATCCTAGAGGACTTCAACCTTCTGTTATAGCATTTACAGAGCCCACAGGTAAATATATACTTATTTTTAACCGACTTCAAAAAAGGAGGTTTCACAATTCGACCGTATATATTTTTTTATGTATGTCCGCGGATAACTTTGTCGTGTGTGAATTTTTAACCGACTTCCAAAGGAGGAGGTTCTCAAGTTCACCGGTATTTTTTTTTTATGTATGTACACCGATTACTCGGAGATTTATGATCCGATTTACGTGATTCTTTTTTAGTTTGATGCGGAATAGTTGCCATTTGGTCCCATAAAAATTTTATAAAGTTTGGCCCAGTAGTTTTCATTTTATGGACATTTTTGTATGAAAATTTTTGTTTATGTGGACGATGTAATTGTCTTTGGCGCAGACGTTTTTAAATGTTAGCAAGTCTAGCTAGACTCATGTATACTTTTTAGTTTTTGAAGTCGGTTTTTTTTATAAATTGTATAAATTGTTAATAATTAGAGACAATAAAGATTTTTATAATAATTCTTTTTTTGTTAGAAAGGAGATATATCCAAAGTGGTCCCATGATAAGAGGTACTTAATGGGTTCTCAAATGATGGTGATTATAGGCTAGATAAAATGTTAAAAAAATACAATATGTTAGATGAAAGTAGCCATACCATACCTACTGTGTAAAAAAACTCAAGGCTTTATAATAAGTAGTGATTTTGGTTTTACGTTTCAGGCATGAAAGAACCATACGCCACACAACTTCGAAATGCTTCCCAAGGAGAATATTACTCGCTGATAGTTCCCGACCGAATATTTGAAGAAATAGCTGTTCAGACCAATTTGTTTGCAGAGCAACGTGTAACTACGAAGCCTTCATCTCGCTCAAATAACTGGAAAGCAACTACAAAGGACGAAATGAAACGATTCTTTGGTTTACTTATATACATGGGTCTTGTTAGACTGCCCAAAATTCACCTTTATTGGAGTACCGACAGAGTTTTTGGGCAAACCTTTGCTGCATCTGTTATGAGCCGTAACAGGTTTGAATTGCTACTGCAGTATCTGCACTTCACAGATAACGAGACGGCCGATTCGTCTGACAGAATTAACAAAATACGACCTCTCATAGATAGTTTGAACGAATCGTTTTCGATGCACTATGCTCCAAAGGAAGATGTTTGTGTCGACGAAAGCCAAGTGCCTTTCAGAGGTCGTATCGTTTTCCGTCAATATAATAAGAGCAAAAGACACAAGTATGGTATAAAACTCCTTAAGCTATGTACAGTACCAGGCTACACATGTAAGCTGCAACTATACGCCGGCAAAAATCACGAAACTGTAAGTACCACACCTAAAAACGTTGTTATGTCTCTATGTGATCATATATTGAATTTGGGGCATACAGTTGCAACAGATAACTGGTATACTAGTTTGGAGCTCGCAAATGAACTGCTTGATAAGGACACTCATTTGGTTGGGACCCTGCGTAAAAACAGAAAAGGTTTGCCAAAAGCAGTGGTGGAGGCCAAACTAAAAGCAGGCGAATCAAAAGCCATGGAGAATGAAAGAGGAATATGCGTTTTAAAATGGAAGGACAAGCGCGATGTACTGATGCTATCAACAAAGCATTCAAAGGGATTCAAAGCCGTTACTTCAAAGGGTAGAAGTGTGCGTAAGCCGAAAATGGTTTTATCCTACAATAAAGCCAAAAGCTCAGTGGATGTTAGCGATCAGATGACATCGTATGCCTCGCCATTACGCAAAACCGTTAAATGGTACAAAAAACTAGGGATAGAGTTAATGTTAAATACGGCTCTTGTTAGTACACAGAAAATAAACAAATAAATGAGAGTATAGTTCAGTTTCGAAGACAGATAGTAGAGTATTTAGTTGACGCAGGAAAAGATAATGCTCCAAAAAATGAGATGATTGAAAGACCAAAGAGATTAAAACATCGATTGTTGAAAAAAGAAGGAAAAGTGAGAAACACTAGGCGCTACTGCTCACAATGTTACAAAAACAGTGTGGCTACCTTTGGTTCTAAAGCAGCCAGAAACAAAACAAAGAAAGTGGCAACATTTTGTAAAGAATGTCCTAATGAACCATACTTTTGTTTGACATGTTTTAATAAATTTCATCGATATGCATAAATTTTAAATTCATATAAATCTATAGTGGCCAAATAAACGCGTATTTTATTTATCTTATCACAATTTTGCCCCATGTTGTAAAAAAAATTTGAGTCAGACCGAAACCACGCGAAAGTAGTAATCTACGGCGCCATTCCGGTCACTCGAATGCGTCAAATGTAAGAGAAACATGACCGCTGGCGCACAATTTTGTTTTGAAAACAGGTCTACCATGAGGTCACCGGTGCCCTACGTGGCGCTTAAATCCAGGCAGGGGTCCGGTCACCGGTGACCGGAACGGCGTTTAATGTGTTAAATATTTAAATTGAAAATGTCATAATAATTGTTTATAAATTGAACTTGTCAATAAGATAGTCCTAAGGGAACTTTTCAATTAATTTTTAAAATCTTGTTAATTGGAACAATTTAATATTTCCTCTGGAAGATGGTTGAATATGCGCGGTGCCATACAAAAAACACTATTGCTGAATTGAGCACTATGATTTACTGGGTAACATATTTTTTTATTGTGTCGTTTACTTTTAAGATGTTTTAATAAATTTAAATTTGATGCTACAAACACAGAGATTTCAAAAAGATAAATGCACGTCAGTGTTAATTTTTTCAAGCTTATGAAAAAAGGCTAACAACTGTCTGTAGGTTTAAGATTGCAAACTGCTCTCATGCATTTCTTCTGGGCCTTAAATAAGGTATCTCTGTCTACTGAGTTGCCCCAGAAGATAACGTCATACCTTAAAAAAAACTGATTCAACATATCCACGACAAGCTGTAATCACTGCAGACTGATTCACAACTTTACGAAGCATATAAAGTGCATAACAAAATTGGTTGTGTTTGCTGCAGTTATTTTCCATTTCGGCTTTCCAATTTAAATTGGAGCCCCAGAAATCTCACATTATTCACATCGTTGACAGGATGTCCGTCATTTGTCAATTGACACTAAAATTATTTAAATTATTTTTCATATTTATGAATGTCATCGAATTAGTTATGTCAAAATTTATAGATAATTTATTGTTATTTAATTATTTCTTGGAGAGCATGATTCATATTTGCTTCCAGTTAAACATAACCGTGCTGTCGTCTGCAAATAAGACCATTTTTTTGTTTTACTACAGTTGGTAAGTCATTAATATAGATGTAACAGTACGGGACCAAGTAGACTGCCTTGAGGCACACCTCGGGTGACACTATGTTATCTCGACAAGTAGACAGTTTCGTTTTTTGTGTTCTGACATATACGTGTAATTTGTGTGCATTGTCGTGGATTTTTGAGGTAAGATTTAAAAAGACTCAAGACATTTACACCATATGTTTCTAACTTTTGTAATAAAATATCGTGGTTTCGACGAAGTCAAATGCTTTTTGAAGGTCCATATAAAGTGCAGAAACAAATTTCTTATTATTAAGCCCAGTCACAATAGTATATAAGAATTGATGCACTGCCAGGTTTACGTTTAATTTTTTTCTGAAGCCTACCTGTGATTCTGTAAATATACTATTTTTTTCGAAAAATGAATACAGATTTACACTGATAACTTTCTCAAATATTTTTGAAAGTATTGGAATAAGGGCTATGGGTCTATAACAGTTAATATTATGTCTGTCATTCTTCTTCAACAAAGGCTTGATACATAAGTTTCCTACCATGTTGTAATATTTCTATCTTATAAAATCCGTCCTCCCAAGGCAAAGGCAAAAATACTTCTGCAGCGCAATTTTGCTGGCATGAACCATATTGCCCTCCGCAGTGATACCAAAAATATAGATTGGGATCCTCTTTTTTCTGCAGAGACAATAGACGAAAAAATTGATACTTTTACATCAAAAATCATTCATTTGTACGATGTTCATGCACCTATACGTGCTATTAAGGTTAAACATCTGCCAGCACCGTTAATTAGCAACGAGTTATAGTCTTTACTACTTTGATTTTTCTTGTACCTTTTTAAGCATAGTAGATGCTTAAAAAGGTACAAGAAAAATCAAAGTACAAATGTCGTCCCTCGCCTGCTAACTGGGAGAAATACGTTTCCATCCGAAACCATTGCAGCAAGGTGTGTAGAAAAGCACAACGCCAACATGTCCACGACTCAATTGAACATGGTAATACATCAAGTTTGGAATTTTTTTAAATCAATGGAAGTTGAAAAAACAAGTTCTAACGTAACCTACAAGAATTATATATTAATTCTCTGTCCAACGGTTGCTTTCCATCATCATGGAAAGAAGCACATGTCATTCCACTACCAAAGAAACCCAATCCTTCATCCTTCACAGAATTTCGTCCTATATCAATTCTTCCTTTCCTTTCCAAAGTCCTGGAGCGAGTTTTTAGCCAGCTCAATACATTCCTTTGCAGAAACCAACTGCTTAACCCTATGCAATCCGGTGTCCGTCAAGGTCATAGTGCGCTACTGCTCTCGTAAACATTACTGACGATATCAGTCAAGGCATGGATAGTGGACATCTCACTTTATTCTCCGTGCTTGATTTCTCAAATGCTTTCAATACCGTAGCTTTTAATATCCTGCTCGGCATTATACACTCGCTTAAAGTTTCTCCATTGGTTACTGATTGGTTTCGAATTTTACCTGTTAAATAGATTACCTGTTCGGCCGTCAACAGCGCATGTGCATAGAAGACACACTCTGTTCATGGTGTAAACTCTCTTTGGTGTGCCACAGGGTGGCGTGCTATCTCGTTTACTTTTTGCAATATTTATTAATACCATCTCAAACAATCTCCGTTCTTCCTACCACCTTTTTTTTACAAATATATACACAAGCTTCACTTGAAAATTTGCCCGCCGCCGTTGAAATCATAAATTTATTTATTTGGAAAACCAACAGCAACAAGTTCAAAATAAATAGAGGTAATAAGCAACACATAGCCAATTACAGGTCTTCACTTTTAAACATCTAGTTAAAAATATGGACAAGAAAAATATTACCAGTTAGTACAAAAATACACATAAACAAAAAAAGTAAAAAAATAAGTAACTTATAAAATCTAATTTACAAAAGGGAGAATTATTAAGCGTACGTTGGAAAGTTAAACATTTAGATAATTATTGAAAAACTCAGCGCTCATCAGCCTTCTTACTGACGCTAGACTCGCATTAAAAATTACTACATCATATTGTTTGAAAACATAATTTACTGTCTTGCTTGCTCGCCACAGAAAGGTATTCCGGCGGTAATTAGTTGAAACCAGCGGTAAAACTAGGGGTACATAATGACGCGTTGATCGTAAGGGGACGTTGATGTTAATTTGGGAACTAAGTTCAGCGCTATCGACTTGACTATTTAAAAGTTTAAGGCAATACATGACATCTGCGATATCAGGTCGATTAATTAATGGAAGAAGGTGAAATTTTCCACAAAATTCTAGATAGTCGTTAGATTTGTAAACTAATCTAGTTCGATAGCATAAGTACCTCATGAACTTCCTCTGAATTCCCTCTATCCTGTCGATATACTTGCTGTATCTCGGATTCCAAATCTGCGATGCATATTCTAGTTTGCTACGGACATATGTACAGTACGATATTTTAAGTATTTTTGCATCTTTGGAACAAGATGAAGTGCGCATAACAAATCTAAGAGCTTGTGATGCCTTCTTTGCAATGCTATCAATGTGTTCATCGAAGAGTAATTTAGAGTCATATAAAACCCCGAGGCCATGCATCTTATGGCATTTGGTTAATTTTTGACCTTTTAACCAATAGATAGATGAAATATGTCGATTACTTCCGGTGTAAGTGATAACAGAGCATTTTAAAGGATTTAGATCTAATTTATTTTTCGAACCGTAATTATGAAGACGATACAAATCAGCTTGAAGAGCTTGGACATCTGCTTGGGATGCGATAGATGCTTGAATTTTCATATCGTCTGCATATTAGAGTAATCTGGAGGAATAGAAGCAGTCGCCGATGTCATTCACAAAGATTAAAAACATTAAAGGACCTAATAGGGATCCTTGTGGTACGCCACTAGGCACTGAAATTCAGCTGGATATACAACTATTTAAGGCTACGGCTTGTGATCTATTAGAAATTTATTAAATAAACCATCTCAACAAGTTTCCCCTTATGCCCGCATTAGCAAGTTTCTGCATTAGGGTGGAATGATCTATCATATCAAAACATTTACTATAATCGGTGTAAATGACGTCAACTTGCTTACCCTGGCTCATATTATCTGTAATAAAATCATCAAAAATAATTAGGTTAGATACTGTAGATTTGCCTCTAACAAAACCATGTTGAAATTACGTACCCTAAGGGATTCATATAGTTGAGCATGAATGATCCTTTCAAAAACTTTAGCAATCAAACAATCAAAAATGCGGATATGACCCACATATGCGAGTGGAGCAAGTCGTATGGGTTAAATGTTAATCCAGCAAAAACACAGGGCATGGTTGTAGGCAGCACTAAATTAATAGCTAGAATAGACCGGCTCCAGCTACCTAAGGTCTATTACAAAATAAAAACATATAAAATAAATAAAGCCGGAAATTATTTGCTTCGGCTGGTTCGTTACGGAGAATCCGTAACTTTCTACCAATACCCACAAAAATTGCGCTTTAACAGTCCCTTCTCTTACCTATTTTAGATCATGCCGATGCCAGCTATCCTGATCTCACTGTAGCCTAGCTTGACAAACTGACCTGAACTGAGCGCCACCAAAATTATTGCATAAGGTTTATATTTGATTACGTACGTATATCGCGCTAAGCTCAAGTGGCTGCCTATTCGCCTGCGCCGAGATACTCACTTTCTACCTTTTTTATATAACATATTGTTCAATCATACTACCCCATCATATCTCAAAGAACGTTTGGAGTTCCAAAATGACACACTATGACTAAAAACTTCTGCCCATTCCACAAACTTTTACACTAACTCTTTCACTGTCCAAGCTGTACGTTTGTGGGATGCCTTACCAATAACGATAAAATGCGCCCAGTCGATACACGTTTTAAAAAAAATGGTAAAAGATTATCTTGCAGAACAAAACGTTAATTAGCAGCGGAACATGCTATATATGTATATGATTGATATATGTATTTATAAGACCGTCCTTTGTACATTATTAAAACTACTATTTATGTTCTTTTTGTTATTTATTTGGTGTACAATAAAGAGTATTGTATTGAGATTTGAGAAGGAGGCAAAAATAAAAAAAAAACAAAGTCCTAGATTGGCGTTTTAAAAGAAAATACAAGAAGTGGAAGTGCTGCGCCTAAGAAACGTAAAAACTCGTACATTGAATTGCTGCGATTCTTGGATGTGGTATTCCGGTAGGTGATAATGACCAAAATGAAAATTATTGTTATGTATTATCAACAAATACAAACGCTCAAACAAGTCATGCCAACTCACAACAAACTGTAATTGAGAATTCCAGTACACCTCAAAGTGATGAAGTTCCAGGGACCTATCAAATAGAAAAGGGAAAAAGAAAACCTAAAATGACTGTCTTTCAACATAGTTTAATTACAGCAATAAATAAAAAGCAACAATCACCTATGTTGAAGATGCCGACACGAAATTTTTACTTTCTTTACATTGTCAAATTCAAAGCCTGAATGAAAGATAAAATTGTGAGTTCAAAATTGAAGTGATGAATTTGATTTATAAAATCAAGTATCAGTAGTACATAATCAAACGTATTCTTACAACCATCCTGGCTGTAGTACATACGAACAATCACCTACAACATAATACAGCAGATGGTTCACCGCCGGTGTACCAAGCATATACTACGAATACAAACTGTACAAGTTCCTATTCGACCATTACCGTCACCCGAATCTATTGAAACTCCAGTTCGTCCAATTCAGTCTGCTGAAACTGAAACAGCACACTCAATTGAGTAAATATTGCAGAATAGGTCCAGCAATTCAATTCAATAAAAATTAAAGATTTGATTAATTATAATAAAAAAATTGTTTCATTACAATATTAATATTTTTCTTAATGTAACGGTCATCCTTTCTTCGGGAGATCGGTTATATTCTTTCGGTAATATTCGCATGCTTTATATGGATAATGTGTTAGTTGCAATATACAAGGTATGAAATTAACCAATTTCTAGTCGAAGAATATATAAGGGATGAAAGAAGAACGAAAAAGAAAGCGTAAATACGCATTCTTTTTCGTTCTTCTTCTAATGTCTCATAAATAGCTATCACTTCTATCGGATCCATTACGGCCACACCGTATAAGCGTTGGCAGTCGACTAATAATCTGTAGTGTCCGACCGAAGTTTCGGCTTCGGCCACCTTCGGCCAAAAAAGTACCTTCGGCCAAATCGTCGGCTTCGGCCAAAAATTTGCCGAAGGTTTGGCCGAAGCCGAAGGTTTGCTAGTTGTCAAAATTTGAAATTTACTGAACGATGCTAGAGCGAGAAAGAGAGTGTGCAGAGCAGCAGAGTTTCGCCGCGCCACCGCACCGGACCAAACGAATCGCAGTTAGTAAACTAAACGAGTCAAAACAAGTTTGAGAGCGCGTCTTAAAATTCTAATAAGTGTTTTGTTTTTAAATATTTCATAATTATTATTACAAATTATTTTATTTATTACTGTGAGTAGTACCTGTGGTGATACGTTCATTATTGTGAGGCACTCTAAGAACCAAAAGACCGTAAGTATTGTCTGGTTTAAAATATTTTATGTTATCTAACGTTAGGTAGGAAACTAAATGGAAACAATGTTGGTATGTTTTTTATGCAATTTTTAGATAAACAGACATGTGAAGATTGTTTACTTTTCGTTAACTACCTAAACCGATAGGATATAGGCGCATCCGCGTTGCAGAGTCCTACTGCGAGTACGGGGCGGTCAGCTCGGGTCGGTAGGTACTTGTGCATTTATATAGAATATTTTCTTTCAGGTACACAATGACATCTTTAGAGCTGAATCCTATCTGGCAATATTTTATAAAGGCTACTGATAAAGCTTTATGTAAACAGTGCAATAAATCATTGTCTCTTGGTAGTGCTTTACCAAAAAAGCAGAGTACCACTAATATTACAAATCATTTGATGAAAATGCATAAAATAGAGTGGGAGGCTTATTGTAATGCAATAAATGAAAAACAGAAGAGTAAGAGTTTAATGAAAAATAAAACAGAGGCAACTACATCTTCGCAATTTAATGTCAAGCAGAGTACTTTACCTCAAATCATAGAAAAACAAACAGCTCCATTGTGGCCAGATAGTGATCCAATATCTATGAGAATCGATAAAGGTATAATGGATCTCATCATCGTTGACATGCTGCCTTACAACGTTGTTGAAGGAGAAGCATTTCGCAGACTTAATTTGATTGATCCCGATGCTCCGTCAAGATACAGGAAAAAAACTGAGAATTTTTTTAGAACGACTTTAATGCCTGCGACATACGATAAGGTCAAAGCGAAAGTCATACGTGTTTTAAATAAAGCTTGCTGGGTTAGCTTTACGACTGATATATGGAGTAATCCAGCAAAGACGTGTTCGTTGCTAAGCTGCACAGCTCACTTTATCCAAGGCTCTAAAAGAGAAAAAGTCATTCTTGCAGCTAGTGTTCTGGAGGAAGATCACACAGGCCTATATATTTCAGAAAAACTTCACCAGATTATTGAAGAATATAATTTAAAAAATAAAATCCACATGGGTATTCGTGACAATGCTTACAATATGCAGACAGCCATGCGACGTGGTAATTTTCAGTCGATTGGATGCGTAGCAGCTAGTGATTCATGACGTTATATTTAAAGACGCTACTGTGATGGAAATAATAAAAAAAATGTCGCAAAATTGTTGGCCATTTTAAAAGAAGTGAGCAAGCTTCTAGATATTTAAATATGTTTCAAGAAACGTGTAATTTGCCTAAACACGTATTAATCCAAGATATTGAGACGCGATGGAACAGCACATATTTGATGTTGGAAAGACTCCTTGAACAGAAAACTGCCATCAATTTATACATGGCTTAACGTGGTGGAATTGAAGTCCCTACTGCAGAAGAATTAAATGTTTTTATGAAGCCACACTTATCAAATGATTAATGGTATCAAATGATTCCTCATCGGTTTCTATAATAATACCGTTGATTGTCATGCTTAATACGAAATTAATCCTAAAAGAAGAAGATCCTGAAAATTTGAAAATACTGAAGACGAAGCTGTGTGAGGCAGTTACACCAATTTCTGGCACTGGACGAAACCTAACAATCGACAATTTGTACACCAGAGTGCCTTTGGTGAACGATTTGGCCAAGGATTATAAGATTTTTGTCATGGGTACTATGCGTAAAAACAATAAAGAAATACCCCCTTGCTTTACAGATAAAAGCCGACCTGAATATTCCAGTCAATTTGGATTTTCTGATACAGCTACGCTCATATCTTACATGTCTAAAAAAATAGGTCTGTAGTTCTAATATCATCACTTTATTGTGCTGCGGAAATTGATGAAAGTACAAATGAAAAGCGCAAACCCAGCATCGTCACTTTTTACAGCAAAACTAAAGGGGGTGTCGATGAAGTCGATAAAAAAGTAAAAATGTATTCGTCCTCAAGGAATACTAATAGATGGCCATTGACACTCTTCTTTCGTCTTCTGGATATTGCTGGAATAAATTCCATAGTGATATTGAGGGCAAATAATGTGACTATTCAGAAAAGGCGAATGTATTTACGGGCATTGGGCATTGAATTGACAAAAGAGTACGTCCAAAGAAGAGCAACGATGGTAAACCTTCCAAGGAAACTAAAATGAAACATAAGGGAGCATTTGAATATGGATGTTGAAGATTCTGCTGATATAGAAGCAAGCAGTAGTTCCAGCACATGCAGAGGAAGCTGTAAAATATGTCCAGCAAAAAAAAGGAGGCAATCGAAGACACAATGTAAATCATGTCGGAGAAATATTTGCAGAAGTCACACTACATTCATATGCAATGAATGTTATAAGGACGAAGAAACTGATTCTGATGAAAACTAAATCAAAGTTCAATTTTGTTTTATTACTATTTTTCCATTACTGTTTTTTGATCCAAAGAATACTTGAGTCATGATATTTGATTGAATAATTGTTTCTTTTTCTTAATTTAAATTACTTGTTTTCACGAATTAGACTTTAAATAAAATGATAATGTATCTGTCTACCAAAAATAAATGATTATTGGATAATTTAATGATTTATTTCTCTCATATATACGAAAAGACCTATTTTCGATTACGCGCGACCGCTGGCGTTACGAATGACTGCGCGCCCGCTTGAAGGTTAAGTCAAGTCTCTTCTACTACCTAAGGTTTTTTCCAAATAGTGAACAAAAATGTTCATATTTTCTTTTAATTGTAAGTTTTTATTATAGTTTAGTTTTCCCAAATAGGTATATTATTGATAATTTTGATAAATGACTGCTTCGCCATATAATTAAGTATAAAGAGCTATTTTTAATTAAGACTAGTCGAAAAAAGTAAGTTTATTTTTTATTAGAAGGCGCCTCAAATTGTTACCAAAACTTGTTAAGTTTTTATTTTCTCCAATTGTTACAAAACATGTTTAATTTAATTATCCTAAGAAATTACTTATAAGTATTTAAATTTCTCAAAAATTACAAAAAATTATATGTAAAAAATAGATATTGAAAAAGCGTTAAACTTTGCTCAATTATTTTATAGAAATATTTTGTGTTCGTCTGATAATTAAAAAAATGTGACTGATTATTTGATTATTTTTGTTAAAATTACTTTAAGTAAATAAATATTTAATTAACATTGTAAATATCGGCGCAACAACATTAATTAACCAAAAACAAATGCGTCATAGGAGTAGTTTTAAGTCTTTGTTTAAATTACTCTTAAATAGTTAGTTAAACTTAATGAATTTAGTGTTAAAAATCAAGTTACGATTTATAAACCATCTTAACATTTGTACAATTGATGATTTCAATAGTTTAATTTACATTCGTTCATCGAACAAAGAAAACACGTAACATGTCCGGTGCGATCCCTTGTGCAAGCAACACGTTGTTCGCAATTTTAATATTTTCATAGATCATCAACATTTTCTGTAATTCATTTAAAATGCAATGTGACTTGTGCAACAAGGTTTTTACGGATGGAGCATTGTGTAGTTCGTGTGGTGGGAATTATGACTTTGCCTGCGTAAAACTGACGGAAGCCGGATGGAAAAAACTTGGAGCTGAACGCAGATCCACCTGGAAGTGTACAGTATGCAGAGCCCCATCTCCAACTCCCAAATCAGTGAAAGAGACACGAACAGAACCTGTTACACTAGAAAACATTATGCAGGAGCTTAGTACTATAAAGCAACAACTTACCAAAGTAGCTTCATTGGCAGTCGATATCCAAAATATGAAATCTGACCTGGAGGAACTCAAATTGACCAGTGATTTTACGTCTACCAAAGTCAACGAATTCGATACCAAGCTCACTAAGGCTGAGCATAAAATACGTGAATTCGAAACTAAGCACACAGATTTGGAATGCGTCGTGAATGAATTAAAATTAAAAATCTCTATCAACGATAACAGGTCACGTCTCAACAATTTAGAGATTAAAGGAGTACCTCAGACAAAGGACGAGAATCTCTTCAGCGTGATGGACAAAATAGGCAAAGTAATTGATTTAGAGATATCGCATACTCAATTTAATTATATTTCACGAATTCCATCGCATAATTCTAAAGAAAAACCTATTATTGTCCAATTTCTAAATCGCTACGTAAAGGAAGACTTTGTATCAAAAGCTCGTGCCAAGAATATATCAGCGGAACTACTGGGATATAAAGACGCTAAGCAGAGAGTATTCGTAAATGATCATCTAAGTGCGGACTACAAAGTATTACTTAACAAAACTAAGGAAGCAGCCAAATTAAATAATTTTAGTTTTGTATGGGTCAAATTTGGAAAAATACATGTCCGCAAAAATGAAACTTCTCGCATACTCATAATTGGTAAACATCAAGATTTAAACAAAATAGTTTAATTTGTCGATTAATTGTTTTTATGTCTGTAAGTTTAGCATACCTAACTGTATTTCCATGTCCCGTACTAAGTCAATTAATAACACTCACTAACAATATATTTAAATTAAGATATTTTTTCTTTGTCAACTTTTTAATCACTATTAATATTACGTTGTATGTCTCTAATGGGTTGAGTACCCCTGTCTCCCTGCATTATATACATTATATATACTTGCTACAGCTATGCATGTGTATGCGCTGGACTGTTTACACCGCAGTAAAAAATCCGTGTTATCGTACCATCCCGCTCACACCTCAGTATCTACCGTTTGATTGCACTCATAGGAAAGAGAGATATATGTGTATGTTCATACCGTTGTTAGTATTAGTCTATTACTTCTCATACTTATTGCAACGATTACAATTAATTTACCCACTTTACATTTATATTCACCTCATAATCATTATTGAACAATACCATACAATATCTTTAGTTCTACTAATACTGTGTTTATTTCATTCACCGCCCAGTGCTATTTAATACAATAAAGCAATCAAATAACAATGAGTTAACTATTTACTATCAAAATGTGCGTGGGCTTCGCTCCAAACTTACGTGTTTCTGTAGAAACTTAAGTCTTAACTCATACGATATAATTGTATTAACCGAGACATGGCTAGTGGACAGCATATGCGATTCAGAACTATTTGATAACCGATACATAGTGTGGAGACGTGATAGAAATTATCAACTTACCGAGCAGTCCCGCGGTGGCGGAGTTCTTATTGCAATTCGTACGGGGATAACGGCCAGTATTCAACCACATCTTACCTCCTCGGCGGAGGATCTTTGGCTAGTGCTACCTAGTAATAAGTCTAATCCTAACTCTAGTCTTTATATTGGGGTTCTTTACTTATGTAAACAAAACTTAGGTAACTCTTTCTCAACGCAACTAAAAAATTATCTCTTAAAATTGGACGACATATTAATAAACCAACCGGATGGAAGATTTATTATCTTAGGCGATTTTAATTTAAGCGGAATTTTATGGCCTAAAAGTGATTGCGAAAGTTTTCTAACAGCAACTAATGTGAATACGGTCGACGAGCATTTGTTTGTGGATATGTTGAATACCCACGGTTTAAGGCAATATAATCACGTAACCAATTCAAACGGTAGAATTCTAGACTTGGCCCTCTCAAATATCGTGCTAACCGTGACCGAATGCGAAGAACCCCTGGTACCACTAGACCCGCACCACAAGGCACTAATTATTAGCATAGAAACCGCCAATTTACCTCTCTTTAAACCAGCTGCTCGGACTAAATACCTATACTACAAAGGGGACTTCGATGCGATTAGTTCCGACCTTCTAGCAGTTGATTGGTGCACTGAGTTGCGATATAAGTGCGTCGAAAATGCCGTCAATTATTTTTACACTTACCTGAAGAAAACCATCGAGAAACATATACCTAAATTAAAAATATCTAACAACAATATATTCCCAGTATGGTACTCCGCTGCGTTAAAAAAATGCATTAAAGAAAAATACAAGTTTTTTAGAAAGTTCAATAACTACGGTAACCTATCCGATGGTGCCACGTATAAGCTATTAAGAGAAAGATGTAAAAGGTTGGAGACCGATTGTTATAACAATTATATTTCACTCGTTGAGGAATCTATTAAAAAAAATCCCAAATACTTTTGGTCTTATTTAAAGGCGCGTCGAAAAACCGCTTATATACCCGGCTCAGTACATTATAATCAAAAGTTCGCCACGAGTGGTGAAGAGATTTGCAATTCGTTCTTAGAATATTTTTACTCCACCTTTTCTCAGCCTTCGCATTACTCGCCCTCGTCTGTTCCAATATTTTGTGATAATGACTCACTGTCACATATCACAAATGTTCAGATAAGGACTAATGATATTATTAAGATTCTCAAAACCCTTGATCTCAATAAGTCGGCCGGTCCGGATGAAATACCCCCTGTGTTGCTGGTCAAATGCGCCAATGCTATTGCTATACCAATCGCAGTGATATTTAATAAATCTTTATCTGAATGCACGGTACCATCATTGTGGAAAAGTGCGTACATCACACCTATACATAAGAAGGGTTCAAAGTCTGACGTGACGAATTATAGACCCATTTCTAAATTATGTATACTGGCCAAGATCTTAGAAAAGATTGTTCATACACAAACGTATGATGCTCTAAGAAATAGTTTTAGCAGTGTTCAGCATGGTTTTTTGAAAAGGCGCTCGACTACATCAAATCTGTTGCTTCTAAATGAATTCATATCTGAGGCTATGAGTAAAGGGAAGCAAGTCGTTGTCGTTTACACTGATTATAGCAAATGTTTTGATAGGATAGATCATAACTTGTTAAATACCAAATTACAGCTCATGGGAATTCAGGGTGACTTACTGAGATGGTTCTCGTCATATATATCCAATCGATCACAAGCAGTTGTGATAAACAATTATATATCCAGTTGGGTGACGGTCCCCAGTGGCGTTCCCCAAGGATCTCTCCTGGGACCACTGCTATTTCTAATCTTTGTGAACGACATCGACAAGTCATTGCACCATTCTCAACTCCTATGTTTTGCGGATGATATGAAAATCTTCAAGGCTATCTCATCACCTTCAGATGTACTTGAGCTACAATCGGATCTTGATAGGTTGAGCCATTATTGTGGTCAGAACATGCTAGATTTAAACCACACTAAGTGTTCGGTAATAACTTATAGCAGGCAAAAGAACATCATCCTCTCTGATTACAGTCTCCAGGGGCATAAACTTCAGAAGTGCAAAAGTATGAGTGACCTTGGCGTAATCCACGACACTAAATTATTATTTGATGAGCACATCAACAAGATTGTTAAAAAGGCATATCAGGCCCTAGGATTTGTGATGAGGTTATCATTTAACTTCAAAGAGGCCAAAACATTTAAAATTTTATATTGTTCATTTGTACGACCTATACTGGAATATGCCAGCCAAGTGTGGAATCCTCGTTACGACATATACACATCCCGTATAGAAAACATACAACACAAATTTATCAAATATCTATGTTATCGCGTTAATTATAATTATAATTCTGACGATTATATAAAATTATGTGCACATTTCCATATGCTGCCCCTGGCCATGCGGCGTGAAATAGCTGACACAACATATCTACTTAACATCTTGTCCGGTGCTATAGATTGCCCTGACCTGCTAAACAAAATAACGTTCGATATACCCACGAAAGTGGTGAGACACTACACTCCGTTCCATCTCCCTTTGGTATGCACAAACTATAGGCAAAATGCATTTTTGTGGCGAGCTGGCAACTGTTTTAACAGCCAAATTAAATTGTTTAATTTTGATATTTTTGTTGATAAAACCGAGACAGTGAGAAGGGTACTCAGCCTAGACTTTTTTAAAAATAAATAGTGTAAACGTGTTTAGTTGTTATAACTTAACTTTATTTGATCACACTATTGTTACATATGCAACTATCTATTCGTGAAGACCTTTTATTGGCTCTCAGGAACTACAATAATTGCATATGATTGTCACTATTTGCTGTTGATCTTCCTAAATAAATAAATAAATAAATGTTTGTCGCCGCACATTTCGTATAAATACGGCCGACGTGTCGAGTACAAATCAGGGACAGTCTGTAGCTCGGTGCGCACGCGCGCACCTCTCAACACGGAACGCCAAGCCGCAGGAGATCTCGCTCGGGCCCACCACCTCGCGCTTTGCGCGACCCTGCACCCCGACCCTCGGGTCGTAGGGCCGCGAGGGAAGCTACACTCCACGAAGATTTCTCCGAAGAAAACTTTTTCTCGAACTACCCTCAACATTTCTTTGCAAAATGAAGAAAAACGGGAACTCGCCAGGCCCCGCACAGGGTCGGACGAGCGACGCCAGCACCTCCAGAGAACCCAGAGCGACGGCGAAGCCTGGGCCCTCACCGCCGGGAACCGGAACGCGTACGTTCGTCCGATCCCCACCGCGTGACCCGCGTATCCCCCCTCCCGCCAGAGGGTGGAAACCGTCCGCACCCGTAACCGCTCCCCAGCCGTCTGGGTCGAGCGACACCACGCGCGCGCCTCCTCTGGTCAGCCCAGAGTCGAGTGCCGCCCGGACTCCTCCGCGCGCGCCCCCTCTGGTCCGATCGGAGTCGAGTGCCGCCCGTACCGCGATACACCGAGAAGCTGCAATAACCACTGCACCCCGCGACACCGCCTCATCGCGCAGCAAGGGAAGAAGCGGCACCGTCCGCCCTGTACCTGCGCCGACGCCGCCCACGCCCCGAGCGTCAGCTACCCGCGCCGTTGTGCCGCTAGGCACTCACGCGTCCGCAGCCCGACCGTTCGTGGCTCCAGAACGGACGTCAACGGATAAGGAAAAATATCGAGATGCCCCCCAAAAGGGAAAGAAAAATTGGGACGTGCCCTCGAGGACGCCCACCCCAGCGGATCAACGACCGATCGACACCGCCCGCGGCATCGACGTCGCTGAACTCCACGCAACCGATGACATCCAGGAGGGGGGGGGGGGAAGAACATCGCTTCACCCCCTCAGCCCTCCCACCGATGGACTCCCATCCGTCTATCCCCCTCGAATCCCTGCACTCCGGTAGGGCGTTTTATATTTTTACAATTAAAAGTAGCGAACCCAAAAGATGTATTATCCATTATTTGATTTGTTTAGGCCGTCAGGCCTCAATGGTGTGATCTTACTGCGGGTGTTCCTCAGGGTGGGGTACTCTCTCCTCTTTTATTCTCCGTATTCATAAACGCCATTACTAGAATCTTTACTTCTAACTATCATCTCTATGCAGACGACTTGCAGCTTTATCGGCACTTTAAGGCCAATGACACTAGGGAAGCCATTGCTGCCATCAATAATGGGCAAAATCTTTTGGACTCTTGGTCAACCCCTCTTAATCTCAAGCTCTCATTATTGGTGGCAGACACATGTTTAACACCTTAAATTTTTCTGCCATGCCTCCCGTTTTTTTCAATGATGTGCCGATACCTTACCGATAAAAAATTTGCCAAAAATTTTGGTGTTTTAATCGACTGTAACCTTTCGTGGAACAATCACGTTGCAGAGGTAAGCAGGAGGGTATACTGTTCTTTTCAATATATCAAACGTCTCCAAAAATTCTTACCATTTCAGACCTAAGTTACTCTCGCTCATTCACTTCTACTCCCTCTTCTTGACTATAATGATGTCAGTTTTCTTGATGCAACAGATGAACTTCTAGATAAGCTGGAACGCCTGCAGAACTTATGCATCCACTCTATTTTCGGCCTAAGGAAGTACGACCACGTGTGGAGTTCCGGTCTCAATTGTAGTGGTTGCCTATTCGGCAGCGTCGGGACTGTCATATTCTTTCTCTACTTTATTCCATTCTTCATAACTCTGTTGCTCCCATCTATCTTTTGAGTATCTGGTGCCTAGAGGCAAACCTTGTCGCACAGCTATTTCTCTTCTTCTAAGGATTCTTTCTCATACTTCCAGCCGCTATGATGGCTTGTTTACTGTACGCGCAGTGCGCCTTTGGAACTCTTTACCACATTTCATACGTGACGGCTCGTCATTAAGTATATTTCAGAACAGAACTAAGAATCACTTCTTAGTTTATTCTTTATATATATATATATATTATTAGGTATTGTATGTAAATATTTGTGTGTATTTTATCAATATTTATAATTTGATATTTTGTTGTACACTGCTTGTACCCATTAAAAAATAATTTCACTCTCCTAATGGTTTGCTGGATGAAAATTCATTAATGAATTAAGCTCGCCTATGTACATGACTTTTCATTGTAAAATTTAATTTAAATGTATGTTTCTGTATACAATAAAGAATAAAGAATGTAAGATTGCAAGCAATGTACGATTTAAACGAGTGGCACAAAAGATTGGCGCATCAAAACTTCACTTACGTAAAAGATATTCTGCGGGAAAACAATGTCAATGTGAAACAAACATCTACACCAGAGTGTGAAAGTTGTTTGGTTGGAAAAATACACACATCAACAAAGTCTAGGGATACGTTATTTTGAAATCAAACATGGCTTTATTGTTTAAAACCTATTTAGTTTCCTTAAAAAGTTTATTTACAGATTTAAACCTTGTCTATTCTTTATTCAAAATTTAAAAATTAAAATGAGAAACAAATGAAAACACGCAAAGCACAGCGCAATCTTGAGTTGTATCTAATTTCAAGAAGTTGCATTAAAATTTTTTTTGCGTGTTAATTGAAGAAAACCTGATAAATTGTTTTATTTTCTTTTCTCAATTGGTTGTGTAAGCTTTTTAGCGTCATGCCACGCCATCATTTGAGTCGAGATGAAATGTTACGGGCAGTTGGCATGTTACAAAACGGTGCTATTCAACGCGTCGTTGCTGAGTCTCTGGGCACAAGCCAAAATGTGGTATCCAGGCTGTGGTCACGTTATCGCGCTACTGGAGATGTGGCAGAACGGCACACAGGTAGATATCGTGTTACCACTCAGAGACAGGATCGATTTCTCCAAATGACCGCCAGAAGACTACCCAATATCACAGCGATGCAACTAGTGCAAAGGCTCCAGGAGGGTCAGCAGCTGCTGGTGAGCGACCAAACCGTGCGAAGGAGGCTGCATGAAGTTGGTCTTCATGCTCGCAGACCGCTACGAGTCCCAGCGCTGCGACGTGGCAATCGCGGTAGGCGACTTTTATGGGCTCAAGAACATTTGACATGGAGTGATCAACAATGGTCATTGGTGCTGTTCACTGATGAGTCCCGCTATGGATTTCATCCAGATTCGAGACGAACACGCGTTTGGAGAACTCCAGGCAGGGTCAGCCGTCTCCGACATCCACAGGAGGTCCACTCTTACCAAGGCGGGACAATTATGGTGTGGGCAGGAATACGAATCGGCGGACGAACCCAACTCATTTGGATTCAGGGCAGCATGACTGCCCATAGATACCGTGAGGAGGTAGTAGAACGTGTCATTGTCCCGCTCAGGGCCCTAACGGGGCAAGAATTTCAGCTCATGCATGACAATGCACCTTCCCATACAGCGCGGCTGGTGAGGGCCGCCCTTCGAGAACACGATGTTCAGGTATTAGATTGGCCTCCACAGTCGCCAGACTTAAACCCAATTGAACACGCCTGGGACATGTTACAGCGAAGAGCATTGAGGGATTTTCCGCCCAACTTGACAACAGAAGAACAACTTTTCGAACATTTAAAAAGAACTTGGGACTGCATACCCCAGCAAGACATTGACACCTTAATTTTAAGTATGGAAAATCGTTGCCGCTGTGTGATTAATGTTAGAGGAGGAAATACCGATTACTGATTATCAGATTTGGTAAGATTTTTATTCATTTAATTCGATTGAATAATTTTATAAGAATAAAATGTTTTTGTTCACTCAGTAATTTTCTATGGCTTAATTAATTTAAGACTTTTATTAATTAGAAAAACAAAATCGCATCGTGTTGTTAATGTTTAAATATCGGCCATGAAATTATCTTTAATTCTTCCATTTACAGTCATAACAAAATGTTTATAGTTTTCTAGATAATCAATGAAATGTTCAATATCCCTAGATTGTGTTGATGTGTGTACATCGATTGCCATTCGGCAAGAGTGAATATGTGAGTACAAAGACATGTGAGTTAATCCACGTTGATACTTGCGGCCCAATGGAAGAAGCGTCTATGGGTGGGTCTAGATATTTTGTCATACTGAAGGATGATTATTCAAACTTCAGGCGTTTGTACTTTGTCAAAACAAAAGATAGTATCAAACTTTGCATTAAGAGTTTCTTTAATCAGGCTGAAAACATGACTGGAAATAGAGTGAAGATGTTTAAAAGAGACAATGGTCTAGAATTTGTGAATAAAGAACTGAAGGAAATGTTTTTAAAACGTGGAATAACACATCAAACATCAGTGCCCTATATATATTCCAGAACAAACGGCTGGCAAAAGGCTGAGAGGGAAAACAGAACATTGGTGGAAGCTGCAAGTACTATGTTACACGAACTTACCAAAGAAACTATGGGCTGAAGCTATTAATACAGCAGTTTTTATTCTGAATAGAACTGGAAAGAGTCATGAAAATGGAAAGTCCCCAATTGAAGTGTGGATAAATAAGAAGTTTGATATTCAAATGTTGAAAGTATTTGGTACTGCAGTGTATGTTCACATTCCAAAGGAAAGAAGGAGGAAATGGGACAAGAAAGGGGAAACGGCTTGATGGTTGACTACGGAGAAAATGTGAAAGGATATAGAATTTATTTTGAACAAAGGAATTCAGTGGAGATAAAAAGAGATGTTGTTTTCTTTAACCAAGATTGCCAAAAGGAGAAACTTCAAATGAAGGAAGGTAAGGAAAAATAATCTACAGTTTCTATAGATCTGAAAGAGGAATTAGAGCAAGATAGTAACCCTGAAACAGATGTCGGAGAGTTTGCGACTGGGTTAGACGAAGCGATAGAGGTGATCCATACAAGCAGTGATGTAGATGATGGAACAGAATGCGACAGTGGCAGTGATTACTTACCATTTAGTGGTGAAGAACATCTTCTGGACGATATTAATTCACCCATAGAGGTAGAAGCAGGCGTCTAAGAAAACAAACTTCTTTCTACAAGTGTAATAATGTGCAGTTGGAAGAAAGTTAGTGTGAGCCAGTTACATACAGAGAGGCTATGAAAAGAGGTGATGCTAGGGAGTGAAGCTATTGCAAGGGAATTACAGACTTTAAAGGACAATAACAGTAGTATATTATTGGGCATTCTACCCCACCTGCCGTTCCTCCGGCTCACTTCGTTCGCCTTCGTCACTCTCGGTGTGGTAGAATGCCCAATAACATCCTACTATAACTAGCTCTACATATCAACCACTTACCTCTAGTTTCACTACACATTTCACCACTTTTAAGACCCGAAATTATAACTTCTAGAATGCCCAATAATATTCCTAGATATTAGGCACCCGTCGATTTAGGGCTTCTATTCTACTATTTATGTCAATGCAACAACGTAATTGACTCATTATTAATCAAACCTTTTTAAGTAGTAACAATGAAATTCGTAAAACAACCGCATTCATTACATGTGAAAAAAATCTGTGTCGAGTCTAGCAAGACTAGTCTACGTCATGGAAAATTGTTACCTAACTCACTACGATGCATCATAAGTGGGCCGTCAAATTGTGGAAAAACGAATTTAATAATTGGTCTTCTAATTCATGAGAATGGGTTGAGATTTCAAAATGTTTACGTTTATTCGAAAACTTTACTGCAACCCAAGTATATTTTTTTAGAAAAAGTTATGCAACGAGTACCAGACATTTCTTTTCAAAAATACCACGAAAATGAGGAAGTACTGAGTGTTCAAAGTGCTAAGCCAAATTCAGTTATTATATTTGATGATGTTGCCTGTGAAAATCAGAATAACATTCGTGATTATTTTGCAATGGGAAGACACAAACACATCGATTGTTTTTATTTAAATCAAACATATAGTAAAATTCCTAAACAGTTGGTAAGAGATAACGCGAACCTAATCGTGCTTTTTAAACAAGACGAATTCAATTTGAGACATGTTTATGAAGAACATGTCAACACTGACATGACGTGGAATGAATTTCGTGAAATGTGTTCAAAAATATGGAGTAAACCTTTTAGTTATGTTGTAATAAATAAGGATTGTCCCAAAAACGAAGGATGCT
This sequence comes from Pseudoips prasinana, assembly GCA_951640165.1. Lineage (NCBI taxonomy): Eukaryota > Metazoa > Arthropoda > Insecta > Lepidoptera > Nolidae > Pseudoips > Pseudoips prasinana. The sequence continues at coordinate 19,059,586 of OX621254.1, forward strand.
ATAGAGATAGGTTTGACACTTTTGTTGTCTTTGATTGAACGCAAATGGGTATATAAAGCAGTTGCCTGCTCAACATTGATATTCCTAAGCCATCACTTAATCAATTAGGATCGCTATATCAATATGGAAAAATCATTCAAAAGACAAATTGTAAATGCAGCGGAAGCTGTAAAGAAAAAGGTACGAAAAATGAGAGATGTGGAGATTGATAATAAACAAGCATTGGAATCTGTGTTCAAACCTGTAACAGAACCTCTCAATTTGATTGCTAGTACTAGTAAGCTAGTTCCTCTTTCACGTACTACTGAATACGAAGATGATATTGACAACAATTTGCAGACAGACAGATGTGATGATGATGACGACGAAAATAAATCTGTTTCTCTTAATAGCAACTCGTCTTATGAATCAGTTGTTGACACCAAAGAAGGTTGTGATACATCATCTTGGTCAGTATCCTCGGAAGCTTTGAGAGATATTCCTTTTGGTGTTAGAGTAGAGCGCGGAAAACTCATGCTAGGTTCTGCACCCATAACAATGAATGATCAATATATCACCGTCGCTGGACGTAAATACCAAAGTACTCTTGGTTTAAAACAATTGTTGCTTAAGAAAGACACAGATTTAAGCTTAGTTACAGACGGTGATATGAATCATTATAAGTCGATGTTGATTGATACAAATGCACATCGTCGAGACTACGAACCAAATAAACCAATAAAAAGTAATAAGGGACAAAAATATTTGCAAGTTATTAAACCTCTCTTCAAACTACAAAATACGGTTAAAGATACCCAATCAAAGGGAAAAGGTTTACCACTGATAAAGAAATGGAAAAAAGATGTTGATTATGTGTACTGGGATGATCCAAATGAATTGGTAGAAAGGTTGAAATTACTAATGGCATCTCGGGATGCTGGTAACACTGGATTAGACTGAGGTGTAGTAATATGTATGTGTGTATCTTAGTATCTATCTAGTAGTATGTGTGTGTAATAGATCTAAATATAAAACTATGTTATTCATTCCTAAGGGGAGTAATAAATCATAATTAATCGAATGCAGTTGTTTCAATAACACTAAATCCCCTCATGGCGACCCTGCCATATTTGGGGCTCGCGACGCGAATACGGTATCGGTATAGTGTTACGGCTCCAAATGAATCGAACAATGAATCAAGAAAGTGAAGTTAATTTCGGATGCGGCATGTAAAATAAGTGTAAACTATGAACAGTATATATTATATATTTTATTTAACATATATTTTTGTTAAATAGTGCGCGAATTAAAATCATCGTATAAAATGTGCCGTTCAAACTATGAAAAAGAGCAGATATTTTTGAACCAGAATGCTGCGAGTTCAAACAATGCAGATGTGGAGCAGTTTAAGCTGCATATGTCAAGTATCAGCATTGTCCTCATAATCATCGCTACTCTGTTGGGTCTTGGTGCATTATACTTCGTATGGAAACAGTATAGGAAATGCCACCATACTTGGATCAGAGACCAAATAATGCAGAATAATTTTCGGCGATCATTTAACCGGTCCAGAGATGTACGTGGAGAGGAGCGCGAGCGCGACCTACGTATCCCGATGAAAGACATACCTAAGTAAATAGTATTTCGTGCGGCAGGCAAAATTAGTTGAATTAAGTGCGTCAAATTACTATAAAAGTGCGATAAAGTGCGGTTTAATGTATAGTATTAATGCGTCATTTTTTATTTTAAAATTAACCTCAAGAATAATGGACATCCAAATAATTATTCTATAGACTCTAAGTTTAAAGTAATACCAAATCAATTTATTGTAATTGCTCATTAATCGTCTCAATGTATCGTGGATCGACTTACACTTTACAACACCTACTACGGTAACTCACTGTGACTTAGTGAGATTGTGGTATGTATTCTTTAAGTAATTATGTATTTATTGTAAGGTAATGGAAGATGATTTACTTGAATGTTTAAAAGAACTTAAGAGTATAAGAAAATATTTAATTAAGAAAGGAAAATTAAGATTTAAAGGAAATGTTATTAAAAATAGATTAGAAGAGACTAAGGAAATTTATAATAGAAGTCAGGAAATAATTCAATTTTTGTCTTCAGAACAAGGCTCAAAATCAAAAATTTTGGAATCTTTAATTTTAATACAAAATGGGATAAAATCTTATTATTTACAAATTATTGATTTATGTTCCGAAAATAAAGTAGTTTCTGATATCGACAGTAGTGGAAGTGATTTTTGTGAAACTAGCTCAAACCCAGATTTAATCATGGAGTTCGATTTAAAAACGGCCTGTAGTTTGATTCCGATTATGAACAGTAATGAAAGTAACATCAAAAGTATCATTGACTCGGTAGAAATGTATGCCGATATGTTATCGGAATCGGGAAAATTATTACTGATTAAATTCGTTTTAAAAAGTAGACTGTCCGAAAATGCAAAATTACGCATGTGTGATGATTACAAGTCGGTAACAGAGTTGATTAAGCAATTAAAAGACACTTTATTACCTAAAAAATCGTTCACTGCTATACAATCACGGTTACAGAGTACAACTCAGGGTTGGCGTACAATAGATCAGTTTGGTACCGAATTAGAAAAACTATTCACCAATTTAACCATAGCTCAGGCAAATGGCAATTCTGAAAATTATGGTGTATTAAAACCGTTAAATGAGAAAATGGCCATTAAACGATTTGCAGATGGGTTAAGTAATTCCCGGCTCAGCACAATAATCGCAGCGCGTAATTACGACAGCTTGAAAGACGCGATTCAAGCCGCCAAGGATGAAGAGTTGACATCGGCATCATCTTCGACGGGTGAAAATGTCATGCAGTTTTCTCATCGTGGACGAGGTAAGTCTCAATTTAATAGTTTCCAGCAAGGCCAATTCTTCGGTCAACAGTCTCGTGGACAACGAGGACGATATAATTATCGTCAGAATTCAAATAATTTTAATACTTTCAGAAGAGGTAACTTTAGAGGTAATTTTAACAATTTTGCCAGAGGAAATTTTCGCGGTAATAATTCATATTATCATGCCCGTACTAATGGTACAAGTTCGTACAATAACACACAGCGAGGACGAGTTCATCAAACGTCGAGTGAAAATCGATCGAGGTTCGAGAATCGTGGTAAGGGTAATACACATCGAGTGTTTTATTCAAATCAGTCTAGCAATAATGAGTCTGTAAGTTCCAATACGAATCCAATGCAGTTTTTTCGATCTGAAACATAACATTTTAGCGCTAAGTGGTAAAGCGAAATTTTTGACTTTGTATAATGGTAATAGAAGATACTTTTGGTTGATTGATACCGGAGCATCATTATCCGTCATAAAGAAAGATGCTGTACCTAGCAACAGTTGCATCATTCGAGACGAAACTATCATAAATGGTATTGGGGGTCAGATTCAGTCATCAGGATTTATTAATCTCACATTGACTCATCGTGATGACCAACACTGTGTTGATTTTGATATCAAACTTCATGTGTTTGATACCATACCTTTAAAGGCGGATGGAATATTAGGTTTAGATTTTCTGTGTCATTACATGACGAATATTAATTTGGAAAGAAATATAATAACGTTTTCTAAATATGGAATGGAATATTCTTTATTACTTTGTGATACGGTCGATTATTCGAATGAAGTTTTACATATTCCTGCACGGAGTGAATCAATTCACTATTTACTTTTAAATAATGCTTTAGCCAATAATGATTGTGTTATCCCTAGCAAGCAGTTGGCAGAAAATGTTTTTTAGCTGGATGTATTAGTAGAATAAAAAACAATAGAGTACCGGTAAAAATTTTAAACAGCAATGAACATAGTATATCTTTACCAATGTTTCAACCAGAGATGCATTCAATTCAGGATTATCATATTTGCAATTTCAAATCAAATCAAAATAATTTAAAGCGAGCAAAAATATTATTAGATATTTTAAAATTAAATCATTTAAATGTAGAAGAGCGCATTTCTATTCAACAATTATGCTCTAAGTATTCAGATGTGTTCTTTTTACCCGGTGATAAGTTAACGACTACGAACGTTTATGAGCAATCGATTACTTTAAAACCAAACACAAGTCCGGTTTATGTGAAACAGTATCGTTTGCCACACTCATTAAAAAATGAGGTGGATAAGGAAATACAAAAAATTATTGACAATGATATTATAGAAGAGGCGAAAAGCGAATGGTCTAGTCCTATTTTGCTGGTGCCAAAGAAAAGCGATAACGAAAAGAAATGGCGTTTAGTTGTCGATTACAGGAAATTAAATGACTGTATTGTAGACGACAAATTCCCATTGCCGAACATTACAGAGATTTTAGATTCTCTTTCGGGTTCTATCTATTTCTCACATTTAGACCTTAATCAAGGATATTACCAAGTAGCTTTAGATAAAGAAAGTAGAGAGTTTACTGCGTTTACTACAAACACTGGCCAGTACAAGATGAAGAGATTACCTATGGGTCTCAAGACCAGTTCCAGCGCGTTCAGTAGAGTAATGTCAGTAGCCATGTCTGGACTCACTCATGATAGATGTTTCATATACTTAGAAGATCTAGTAGTTTTCGGTAGAAATTTAGATATTCATAACAAAAATTTGACAGACGTGTTAGAAAGGTTAAGAAAAACTAACTTAAAATTGAATCCAGATAAATGTAGCTTTTTGAAGAAAGAAATTCTTTATTTAGGCCATCTTGTATCTGAAAATGGAGTTTTACCCGATCCATCAAAAGTTAAAGTCTTACAAAATTACCCAGTTCCAACTAACACAGATGAAGTGAAAAGATTTGTAGCATTTTGTAACTATTATAGGAAATTTATTAAAAATTTTGCAGACATAACGTGCCCATTAAATAAGTTAACTCGTAAATTTGAACCATTTGTTTGGACTAACGATTGTCAAAAATCATTTGAAAAATTAAAAAATAAGTTAATGACACCACCAATTTTAGATTTTCCAGATTTTTCTGATGATAATGAATTTGTTATACAAACTGACGCTTCTGGCACAGCCATTGGCGCAGTGTTATGCAATAAAAATATGAAACCAGTTGCATACGCAAGTAGACCACTCAATAAAGCTGAACTTAACTACCCCACCATTCAGAAGGAATTAGTTGCCATTGTGTGGGCAGTGAAATATTTTAGGCCTTACGTTTATGGTAAATTATTTACAATTATGACTGACCACAGACCTTTAGTATATTTATTTTCAATAAAAGATCCATCAAGTAGACTTTTAAAATTCAGATTAGCATTAGAAGAATATAATTTTAAAATTTTATATATAAGGGGCAAAGACAACAGCGTTGCTGATGCGTTATCTAGAATAATTATAACATCAGATAGTTTAAAACAAATGAATGACGAAATCATACTAGTAATGACAAGAGCGGAAAAAAGGCGTTTAGAATTTGACAACCAAACTATAAAAGCTAGTTGTAGCAAGCCCAATGAGGCGTGGCCTGATCAACCACGAGTAGTTGAGGTGCTAAAAATACCTAGTAATACTGTGGAAATGACTTTTATAGGATGTGACGAATTGGAAAAATTAAGAGCTCAAAATAATATAAATGAAGAAAAGGAATGCTTTATTTACAATAAGAATAAGAAAATATTGTTTATTAATCTCAACTTTAGAGCACAATTTACGCAAGACGAATTTGTGACTAAGTTAGATGATTTTTGCAAATATATAAAGATAAATGAACTATGCATAGTAAGAAATAAAGAATATGAAGACTTTATAAAAGATTTATTAAGAGGAATTAAAGATAATAATAATTGGACCGGTCCCCGAATTTTTGTATTAAGAGGAGTTAGGAGAATTGATAATAAGGAGGAAAGAAACTATATTTTACAAGATTTTCATTTACTACCCACAGCGGGACATGCAGGTGTGCGTAGAATGACCAATAATATAAAAAGAAAATTTTATTGGCCTGGTTTAGACATTGATGTACAAGAATTTGTAGCTAAATGCGTTAAATGTCAAAAAATGAAGCATTGTAGGTATATCAAGGCGCCCATGGAGATAACTACAACGGCTTCATATGCTTTTGAAAAGATCTATCTTGACGTCGTAGGTCCTTTTGAGAAAGACATTGAAGGTAACGTATATATTTTAACAATACAATGCGAATTAACCAAGTTTATTGAAGCTTATCCTTTAAAAAATAAGGAAACCGTAAGTATAGCAAAAGCTTTAGTTGATAATTTTATTTTAAGATTTGGAATACCAAATGCCATGGCGACAGATCGTGGAACCGAATTTGTTTCTTCAGTAATGGAACAGGTATGTAAAATTTTAGAAATAAATAAATTGACTTCTACAGCATATCATCACCAATCTATCGGTGCACTTGAAAATACACATAAAAATTTAGGAGCATTTTTGCGAATACATTGTAATGGTCAAAAAGATACATGGAGTCATTGGTTACCATTTTGGTGCTATAGTTTTAATAATACGGTTCATACGGAAACAAAATATACGCCCTTTGAATTGGTTTTTGGTAGGCCTAGTGTAATACCATCTAGAGTAAGTCAATGCATAGAACCTTTATATAACCCAGAAAGCTATCCTTTAGACCTTAAATATAAGTTGCAAGTAGCACAACAAGATGCTCGTAATAACCTAATATTAAGTAAGCAGAATCGTAAGTCTTCTTATGACAAATATGTCAATAATGTAACATATAATAATGGACAATTAATATTAATTAAAAATGAAACAGCAAGTAAGTTAGATATTAAATGGCTTGGACCATTTGTTGTTTTGGAGGATTTAGGTGTTAATGTTAAAATTATGAAAAATAATAAACCTTATGTAATCCATAAAAATAAAACAAAACCATATATAACATAACAATAATAAAACTTTTATATACAATAATAAAATTTATACAAAAAAAAAATATTGTTACATTTTTTTTTTTTTTTTCTTTTCACCCCCGAGGTGAGGTGTAGTAATATGTATGTGTGTATCTTAGTATCTATCTAGTAGTATGTGTGTAATAGATCTAATATAAAACTATGTTATTCATTCCTAAGGGGAGTAATAAATCATAATTAATCGAATGCAGTTGTTTCAATAACACTAAATCCCCTCAAGACAATGAAATAATATCTATTATTGAAGAATTGCAGGAAAGTAAGGTTATAAATAAACAAATTTCGTCTTCATAAAGTTCATTTCACCTTCAACCTCTATATACTATACAGTATACTTAAAACATGAATGTAGATAAATTCGGTAACTATATTCATAAAAGGATGCGTTTATCAGATCTGTTTGAGTTTAATGAAAACGCACTGTTCAAATCTGAAAGCGGGGAATTTGATTTAAAATCCTCTAAACTCAAAGGTATTAAACCTCCTGTAGACGCAGACGATGCTGTGAACAAAGATTATGTAGATCAGTTAAGTACTCATACGATACAAGAATTTAATAAAATGATTTGTTCATTGCGTGCCCAAATTATAAAAGATGTGCAAAAGACCGTGCAAGTTACTTTAAAAGCCAACGTATCTTCGATTTTACCTCATTACGAAGACAAGTTTTATACTAAAGCAGAAGTAAACGAATTACTCGAAAAAATCCGTAATGGCAAAACAGCAAATAGTAAATGAAATACATAAAGCGGCACGAAGAAATTTCCTTCGACGGTCTGTTATTCTAAAGGGGATTGAAGATTTATGGCAGGCAGATTTAATGGATATGCAAAACCTTAGAAAGTATAATAAAGGTTATAATTATATTTTGTTAGTGATTGACTGTTTTTCAAAGTATGCTTGGGCGGAGCCATTAAAATTTAAAAATAAACTTGAGGTTACCCGTGCATTTGAACATATATTGCGTAGCAGTCAACAAAATCCTGTGAATTTACAAACTGATAAGGGAAGTGAGTTTTATAACAATACGTTTCAGACACTTATGAGAACATATAATATTAATCATTATTCATCATTTTCTACTAAAAAAGCCTCAATTGTAGAGCGACTCATTAAAACACTTAAAAATAAATTATATAAATATTTTAGTTTTAATGGGAACTATAAGTGGTTAGGTCAACCATTGAGAGATATATTAACCACATATAATAATACGAAACACCGAACTATTAAGTGTAAACCGGCTGATGTGAATAAATCTAATGAAAATAAAATAAAAGAAAATATTAGAAAGATTATACATGAATCCATAAGGCGAAAGCCTACATTCAAAATTGGTGACTGTGTTCGTATCAGCAAATACAAACACGATTTCGAGAAAGGATATACTCCTAATTGGTCTACTGAATTATTTACAATAAAAAAGATTAATAACACCATACCAGTAACATATCACATAGTAGACCAACGAAACCAAGACATATTAGGAACTTTTTACGAACAAGAACTACAAAAATCGAAATATCCAGATGTTTATTTGATAGAAAAGATTTTGAAACGGAAAGGAAATAAAATTTATGTTAAATGGTTGGGTCTTAGCAGTGAAGAAAACAGTTGGATTGATAAAGCTGCAATAAGGAGATAAGATAATTATATAACCAATATTTTTTGCTGTTCTTTCCATTGCACTTCAAGTAATGATAGGGGGTGGACTAGTAAATAGTTTAATCAACCATCTACCGTTCGAAGTTCATTTACCTGGATATAATTATTGCGGACCTGGAACTAAATTACGTGAACGTTTGGCTCGCGGTGACCGGGGTGTGAATAAGTTAGACGAAGCTTGTATGCATCACGACATTGCATACACAAAATATACAGATTTACTCAACCGTCACAAAGCCGATTTACGTCTGCTAAACATGGCTAAACAAAGACTTAAATCAAAAGATGCAGGGAAAGGTGAAAAACTAAGCTCATGGCTCGTTAGCAAAGTTATGAAAGCTAAACTAAACTCTGGCTCTGGTATTAAAACATTCAGAAGCTTAGTTACAAAGATAAAATCAAAAATCAAGAAACTGAAACACAAAGACAAAAAGGCATTAATAAAAACTGCTTACTTGACAGCAAAAAAAATAATTCCACATATTCGTCACGTTCGAGTACCTCGAGTAATACCTTTACCGAAAACTGGAGGCGTTCTGCATTTAATTCCAATTTTTGCTGGATTGTCAGCTTTAGGAACTTTAGCCGGAGGTGCAGCTGGTATTGCAAAAACTGTTAATGATTATAAAGCAGCTCAAAAAAATTTGGCAGAGACGGAACGACATAATAGAGTTATGGAGTCTGTAACTCTAGCAAAGGGTTTATACATCAAGCCGTATAAAAATGGCAAAGGGTTATTTATAAAAAGTTCAAAAAACTGAAATATAAGCTGCCCAATCGCTCCCTAACTAATGTAGATATTCAAAAGTATGCAAAGGATATCCCGTATTTCCGAAGGGTGTACATGAAAGATCAGTTACCAGGGCAGCCAAAGCAAGTTGAATGTGGCATCGTTAACTTGGATAATTCAAAAAATGAAGGAACTCATTGGGTAGCGTATGTTAAAATAAACAACTATTGTGAATATTTTGATAGCTATGGAGATTTAAGACCTCCAGTAGAATTAATGCGGTATTTTAAGAATTGTACTGTATTTTATAACTACACGAGATATCAAAAGTTTAATACAGTAACCTGCGGACACTTATGTTTAGAATATCTGTGGACTTTTTGGAATAAAAATGTATAAAATATATGATATTTCTTTCATTTCACTCATTTACAAAATGTCACTCACTTTGTCAATAACTGGGAACTCATCAAGTTTATCTACATACTTTCCCAATCCTTTACAATTGGATGCACAATATGAATGTGCTTTAATGCATTTTTCAACATTTAATTCTATCCCAAATATCGATAAAAGTAATAACAAATTTTATTATGGCATCAATGACGTTATTGAAATACCTGAAGGTGCGTATGAATTGCAAGATATCAATGACTATTTAAAATCTGAAATAAAGGATGCATCAATAAAACTACAGTGCAATAACAATACTCTAAAAACTACTATTTACTGTACAAAAGACGTAAGTTTTACCAAAGAAGACTCCTTCGGAAAACTGTTAGGCTTTAATCAGCAGACATTGAAAGCAAATAAATGGTATGTATCAGAGTTTCCAGTCAACATTTTACCGACGACCGTGGTCAGGATTGAATGTGATATTGTGAGCGGCTCCTATATAAACGGCGATCCAAGTCACATTATTCACGAATTCGCCCTAAACGTGCCACCTGGATACAGAATCATAGAAATCCCAAAAAACGCTCTATACTTTCCAATCAACCAAAACAACATAAGCTGCATACACATCAGGTTATTGGATATTAACAATCGTTTAATCAATTTGCGTGGTGAAGAAGTACAGCTGTATTTGCACCTCAGAAGGAAAAATGATTGACTTAAATAAATATGAGAATCAACAAATAAAAAATATTAGTTCTATTCGAACAACCTACCAAGTAGGACCTCGCTTTAAGAAAAAAATTAAATTAACTAAAGACAACAAAACATTCCTTAGAGCGATTGGATTGCTAAAATGAATATCTTAGACGTTTTATCCGCTCCGACTTACGATAATACTATAGAAGGAATCGAATTTCATTCGTACAAGCCATACGTAACAAGTTTCAACAGGAACGATGAAATTCGCATACCTATAAACCAACAGGACCTGTACATACTGCCATCAGCTAGCACTCTATATTTGGAAGGCACTGTCATTGTCAGCAAAAAGGACTTAAAAGACCCAGTCACTAGTGTCCATTTCATAAACAATGCTCTACTGTACTTGTTCCAAGACATTAGGTATGAGCTAAATGGAGTAGAGATTGATAAAGTAAAAAATGCAGGTATAACAACCACCATGAAATCATTAATTTCAATGAACGAATGTGAATCAAAAATGTCTAATGCTTGGGGTTGGAATATTGATGGCAAAAAAAATATTGATGGAGGAAAGTTTTCTGCTTCTATACCACTCCGTAACGTCCTCGGTTTTGCGGAAGATTTTAAAAAAGTTGTGATAAATAGTAGACATGAACTGATATTGTTACGAAGTAACACTAATTTGAACGCTGTAAAACTTAATACCAGCGAAGTAGTGGATGATATTCAGATCAACAAAATCATATGGCGCGTACCGCATGTTAAAGTATCAGACAAAGAAAAAATTACTTTGTTAAAACTCTTAGAAAAAGATCGACCGCTTCAAATGATATACAGAAATTGGGATCTGTACGAATATCCAGCTTTGCCTAAAACTACGAAGCATACCTGGTCTATCAAAACTTCATCTCAAATAGAAAAACCAAGATACATTATTGTTGGTCTACAGACAAATAGGAAAAACAATGCAAGTTCTGACATGTCTCAATTCGATCACTGTCATGTTCGAGACGTTAGAGTATATCTCAATTCAACCTACTTTCCATATGAAAACCTGAATATAAGTTTTGCTAATAACAGAATCGCTTTATTATACGAACAATACACTAGATTTCAACAGTCGTATTACGGACGTCGGCCGGAGCCCTTGTTAAGTGAGAAGCAATTTAAAGATTTAGCACCTCTGTTTGTTGTTGATTGCTCTAGACAAGCTGATAACTTGAAGACAGGTCCTGTTGTGGATGTAAGGGTGGAAATTGAGAGTGATACAGAGATACCAGATCAAACTTCAGCGTATTGTCTCATTCTCAACGATTGCATTGTTGAATACAAACCATTAAGCAACATTGTAAAGAAGCTATCATGAAGCCGGATACCGTCATAGTGGAAATCCAAGGATTTAAAGATTTTAAAAATAATTTTATTGTGAAAGAAGTAGCCATTGCAAGTCAGGAACATACACAGACATTTTTGATAAAACCACCACATGCATTCCATTATCTAACAGAAGAAGAAAAGAAGCAAGTGAGATGGTTAGAACGAAATCGAGGCATTTTCTGGAGTGAGGGCTACATAGACTACAGAGAATTTCAACGCGTCATCATTCCACATTTAGAAAATAAAAAAATTATCACAAAGGGCTTAGAAAAGATAAAGTGGATTAAAGAATTGGGTGCAAATTGTGAAGTGATAGATATAGGTGAAAAAGGATGTCCTAATTTTTCAAGATTGAAAAAGAAATATTGTAAAAATAATACTGAATTTAATTGTGTAAATCATAGACTAAACTGTGCTTTGAATAATGCTATATGTATTAAGAAATGGTATTTTGATAATAATATGTCTGTATTTAATTTATTTTGTTAATAAAAATATTTTAAGCTACTTATGTTTGTTTTATTTCAACATACCTCTACTAACAACTAACTATGATTCACACATATGAAGCTCTAAATTAGCTGTCGCAAAATAAGTCATGTAAGTAAATTTAATTTCAAGTACCTAAATAATTTAATACAATATTTTTATAACAATTAATGAGAACTGGGGACGAATAGTAAGCTAAACATTATTTTACTACAGTAAATTTGATGCTCAAGCAATGTAATGTAAAATAAAACATATGTAATTTAAATTATAAATATATTTTTATTAACTTTTTATATTATTTACAAATATCTAATTAATTTTTGATACATTTTCTTAATTCTATTTACCTAGTTGCTACATATATTACAACAAAAACTTATAATACCTATTTGATAATTATTTTATTACATTCATCATTTACCTACTTATTTACAAATTTAAACTTACTTATAGTTATTTAGTTATTTTTATTCATACATACAGACATACGTAAACATTTATTTATCTATTTACAAATTTGTGATGCATAATTATTATTCTACAATAAGAAAGAAAATTGTTTTATTTATACATTTAACATATTTACCAATTTACAAATTATAATATTGAATTATTACATCTTTCTAACCTATACCTACGTTATGTATTATTTTATTTTGACATTAATATTACAATAAAATTTAAAATTATTTGATATTTTAATATATAATTACACAATAACTTAGGAACTATTTTTAAGTACAGAAAAATAACTTGCCATTACTATTACCAAAACACTTAAGTACTTAATAATATCACTAATAACAGTCATTACAGAGTTTTTTGGATATTTTGTTAATTAACGATAGTGTCTTGTCCATAACATCGTCCACTGGTTCACTGACTACATACTTCGCACTTAACACTATCACCTCCTCATTGTCACTTGCAGGTTCTTGATTTTCACTGATATCCAAAACGTTCACTTGTATAAGTCGTAAACCTTTTTTCTTTTCATTGTTTACGACGTACGATTGACACGCAGACTGCCCAGATGATTTTCGTTTTTGGCACTCCCGTCTTGCTCTAGGCTTCTTGTTGGCGGACCCGTGTGCTTCTGGGGTATGCCAACTTAAACTCGGAGTCGGGAAACCTTGACCGTATTGGGAGAAGACAATATCAGGTGAATCTGCCATTATTGATGAGCTGAAACAAACAAAATAGTCATTAATATTATTTAATTTTATAACAAAAAAGGAAATTTATAAACATACACAGAACAAAATATACTTACGAATTATTTGCTTTGAACCGATGCAGCGATGTGACCACTTCAACAAGTGACTGCGTAATGTAACGACAGAGTATCAATATTATTTATGAATGTTCTAGTGTAACCAGAGCCTGTACGATATAATGCGAATCAATTTCATGTTGAATTAGACAAGTTTGAACCTGTATCCTTGTGGACAGCGCTTACCACTTACGGAGCGCGAACACCTGATAAGTGTCGTATTTCTTAAAGCCGCGCGCCGGCGCCGGGCGCGCCTGCTTAGTCATCAGGAATTGTATAGATTTTATAATAATACTTATGTATAAAATATTACTTGGTACTTGCTTTATTACTGCTAATCAATTTCAAGTTTCAACAAGTTAATGCTGGTAATTGCATAGCACATTGAATGCAAGCAAAAAGTCTTATCGGGTTGTCAATGGGTATAGAAATTAAAGACATATTTAAACAGAATAGTAAATTTTATTTTATTTATATGTAGAAAGAAACACGAATATAGGTACAAGGCTTAAAATACAAATACATATAAAATTATATAATAATAATAAAATTTATTTTACATTAATATAGTTGTATTACCCCAGGCTAAAGTAGATACCTTATCAGCGCATAGCAACCGTTTATCGTCATTACTCGAAAGTGCTACTTTATTTACATCCTGGGTGAATATCGCATGTTTTATAGACCTAAATAGTTTATTTTGTTTGCGAATGACTTCGCAATTGTACAAAGCATTTTTATAATCTAACATATTTAAACTTGCTGTAACATTTTTTCTTGTGCCTTTTGCTTTTTTTATTGTTTTATTTAAAGTTTTAATACAATACAACTTTGAGCGCAGTCCTACGAACTCTTGGATAATTTTACCACCCATTTCATCCTTAAACAGACCTGGAATCTTCTTATTAATAATTGGCAGGTTAAATTCGTTATTCAAATCGTAGTTGCTTGTGTCAAAATATTTTAGAAAACTGACCTTTAAATCTTTATACACGTCATTACTCTGTACATCATAAACAAGACTATCTGTGTCAGTATAGCACAATTCAATTCGGTTACCATAAAATGGTTTTATAATAGAATAGTGGAAATCATACATGTGAGTCTTAGATAGTTCTAATACTGTAAACCCTATGTATATCGGTTTATTAAGAACAATATGCGAAGGTTTCATTTGAATTGCTACTAGATCATCAGAAAATACAGAGGCGCTGTGAAAATATGGGCTGGCTATTAATTTTTCAGCACAAATAGTCTTTTTGGTTTTATTGCTTAAATCACACCACTTGTTCACTAACTTCACATCTATTCGATTTTCATTATTTTCTAACGTCTTTCCAAAGATACTATTGTTTAATAATTTGAAAAAATCTTGTTCAAACGTTGACTCTGCTTTTTGTCGTAACTGAGTATTAATATCAATATATTGCTTTAAAAAACAACTTTGCTTAAATGTAATAGCACGGTGGATTTTTCTCAATACTAAACCATGCTGTAAGCATTTTTTTAAATGTACATAATGAATAACATAGTGATATTTATCATACAAATTGGGTATTAGTTTTCTATTCTTACCACCAGGTGGTAAACATTTTTCTGGACAAAATGGAAAGTCATTGTGTTCAATGTGCAAATTCTTTGGATATATTAGATCTACTTCAAGAATGTAACCATTTTCCGCAGTATCACTAATGTCAGTTAAGTTTAATTTTAAAAGTTCTATTTCTTGACTATTCATTAATCTGAAGTCAGAATAGGGTAGGGATTGACACATGCTATAGCCGTATAAATTGTTACAGTCTAAATAAATGATAAACGAATCTGGATGGGATGGATCATAGGTATCTAAATATTTATTATTGGCTTTAATGTGCCTTTTGGAGCACATACAAACACCACCACGAATACCTTTTTGTATCATTCTAAAAATTTCAACATCACTTATCAATTCTAATTGAACTCCGGTTTTTAAAAGCATTGCATCAAAAGATAAACTTGGTGCTGTAAGATAAAATGCGGGATCCAGATTATAGTGTCGTTTACAAGTTTTACGAAAATTTTCAAATACATCTGTTAGCAATAGAACGTCGGTTTTAAGATACAAATCTGTATACATACCCATATTTTGGATATTAAATACAGACCAAACGGACCAAGCATGTGCATAATCTGCGTCGGAAATGGGCTTATTACTCAAAGAGTTATAAAAGCATTTTTTAGAAGGCAAACACGTATCTTCATAACGTTCCCATTGACACATATAGTCGTACGGATATACCCCTTTACGGGTAAGTAGGTCAAATTCGCTTTTGTCAGGAAAATAAGATTTTAATTGATGAAACTCTTGTTCTTTCATTGTACTGACATGACATTTTTGTGTATTATTATTAATGTGTGTAGGTATTTTAATTTGTGTATTTTATTATTTAGTCTAATGTCCACGTAAAATAGAGCAAGTTTTAGATTAACAACACAAACAAAAGATACTTACAAATTATTTATTTATTTGTTATCTTATAGAAGAACATATTACAACTTATAATTGTAACAGTTAACCTAAACCTAGCCTAGCCTTAAAATAAACTGATAACAAAAATATAAAATAATAATTATTATATTATTTTATATTAATGTTATCACTGTAAAAGACGGGCTCCGAGTCTTGAAACATTACATGAGCCCGTCTCATAAATATCTGCAGCGCGTCCCACTGCGGAGTATCCTTATATAATTGCACTTTAAGTGCCACTAAGGATTTTTTCCACCGATCAAGTGGAGTCGTGGACGCTGCATCGGACTTATTATATACTTTTACCTCCACGTAAAAGTCACCCACAACGTTCACCGCCCGCCGCAACTTCCCGTTAGCGACTCGGCTCACGAGAGACGACGTGAGGTCCTCGCTGCCGGTTGCCGGTGCGCGATACTCGCTATCCTCTAGACCGAAGAGGTCCGAGCTATGTTGTTTTTTACTGTAAAAAATAAAATAATATAAGTACCTTATCATCAATTCTATTGCGTAATATTATGTAGTTACCAGGGTGATGAAATACACGCCACAAGCCTAATTCAGTAGCAGATGCTAATATAAGACACATACATAATTATATACATAGTAATAATACGTAGAATATAAGAAAACTTGTGTAAAAACTACTTTTTATGACAAATAAATATTACAATAACAGCACCTTGAAAACGTTCTATCAAAAAGAACCAATGGAATAAAGATTATGAATCATTGGATTGTGTCTCTGTTTTTAAGTATAAAAATAAATGCACTACTAACGTATAACACTCTTATTGGAATAAAATACACAAATACCTAAAGACAAGCAATAATAGAAATTACCTTGGTTTAGATTCCGATTGCGAGGTGGAGGTACTCTCGGAAGCTTTACGCTTGGTTGATTTCTTTTTTGGCTGCACCTTTGCCGCCTCGGGTGCGCGACGTGTGTATTCTGATTCGGAGTCAGACCTGTAATCGAATACACAACAATTAATTTCAAATAAAAAATATCTGTAAAGAAGATTAGAACAATGAACGCTCGACTTATGAAACACAAGGACACTGAAATAACATAATTATTTAAAAAATACTTACGTACATTTTATGGAAGTATTCGGTATTCGTAATTGACAATAAACTGTGGAGCTTGTCACTAGAAGACGCTGGAGCGAATGTGAATTTTCATATAAATTAATCGAATTTAAGTAAAGAAAAATACCATCTCAGCAAATTTAACCTCATTACAAAATTAAACCTTAAATCTTAGCATTACAATTGTATTACTAACTTATGTCAGTTACGTCCATTTAAATCGTTATATTGATTCCGTCAAAATGCAATGTTATCGTGAGAAATGAAATATAAACCAGCATAATATATATTGTTCGACACCGACAAAGGTGGCGTTAGGTATCTATGATTACTACCAATGACTACTATTTATTTAATTTCTGTATGTTTGTTTATTTAAAAAATAATTACAAGACATCATTATGCACGGTTTTAAATAATAGATTTTTGTGACACATTATTTAAGTCTGTGAAAAAATCTGGAACAAATATTCGGTGATTACTTTACTAGACACATTTATATAATTATAATACTTAGGGTACTAACGCATGCTGAACGAATTTATTAACTTAATTATTAACTTATTGGAAAAGGGATTGCGATAGGGACTCGAACCTAGAAATTTACATAAGCCTATTTGCTACCAGAGCTATTCGCAGAGTCGAACTTAACCTGTACTTTGATCATATAGGGATGACGTCAGCGTCATCAATCAATAAGTTGCATTAGAGATAATTTATGTGCAGAAAAGTTTTGAACGGATACGTGTACCAAAACTAGTTTATTACGTATGTTGCAGTCAAACTGCAAATATAAAACCATCAACTATAATAGAAATATAAGTATAATATATTAATAAAGTCGTATTTCTAAACAATTGTTTTCTTTTATCCTTTGTAAACCTTTCTGTGTGAGAGAGAAATAAATAAATAATTATTATTAATCACTAGACAAAAAAGTTATGTATTTTTATACACATATTTATTTATTGTAACTACAAATTCATAAAGGTCATAATTATTACAATAAAGTAATTTCCAAGATGAGTGTGCCGTACCGAAACTGAAGTACCTATTTTATGAACATAGGAAGTCCTGCATAAGACAAATTTAATCAATGTTTGCAACAAGCGCAGTGCTTATCTTGCATATTATACAAAGGTTCGCATGGAAATTACACACAACAAAATATGCGCAGCAAGTTATTGCTACTTGCA
Organism: Pseudoips prasinana; assembly: GCA_951640165.1. Taxonomy (NCBI): domain Eukaryota; kingdom Metazoa; phylum Arthropoda; class Insecta; order Lepidoptera; family Nolidae; genus Pseudoips; species Pseudoips prasinana. The sequence goes on from OX621254.1 coordinate 19,077,934, forward strand.
ATTTTGCAGTTTTGCAGACTAAAGGCTCATTTACACCCACTCGTAACAGTTGCCTGATCAGTAAAAGACGTGACGTGACGTGACGTGACTTGTTCATTAACGTGTAAGTAGTGTCGTCTGGGTGAATGTATTAAATAAAATTTCGGATGTCCTCGGTACCAATCTGGTCGCATAAACTGAGTATGCGTTGAACTTTGTGGTAATGCGCTATCTCTAACTTTGTGGAGAGACATGAAGTTTAGTTTAATGTATGCGGTAACCTAAAATTCAGATGTCCTCGGTACCAATCTGGTCGCATAATCTGAGTGTGCGTTGAACCTCTGTGGTAAGGCGCTATCTCTAACTTTGTGGAGAGACATGAGGCAATCTGTCCTGGAGTTTAGGTCATCGGTTCAGACAGCCGACACATTTACTTGTTTAATAAACGTGTAAATTTCATCTATATGAAACGAAATAAAATTAAAATTTCGGATGTCTAGCCACGGGAAATAGAATGTGTGTGCACCTATGGGTATGCGCTATTTCTTACTTTTGTGGAGAGGCATAGTGACAATCTGTCCCAAGTTTTATTTTAATATATACGATATCCTAAATTTCAGATGTCCTCGGTACCAATCTGGTCGCATAAACTGAGTGTGCGTTGAACCTCTGTGGTAAGGCGCTATCTCTAACTTTGTGGAGAGACATGAGGCAATCTGTCCTGAAGTTTAGCTTACCACGTTTCATGTAGATTTAAATTAGGAATACATTCAGTTATTACTCTTTAGTAGAAGTAATAATTTCGGGTCTTAAAAGTGGTGAAATGTGTAGTGAAACTATGAAAGAATGACAGTAAAGTAGTGTAGCGAAACCGAGTTTAAACCGTAGATCTGCTTTTGTTAATCGAGGTAAGTGGTTGATATGTAGAGCTAGTTATAGTAGTATATTATTGGGCATTCTACCACACCGAGAGTGACGAAGGCGAACGAAGTGAGCCGGAGGAACGGCAGGTGGGGTAGAATGCCCAATAATATACTACTAATAACACATGGACTTTTTGTGATTCACAAGTGAATGTCGAAACAGTAAGCAGTAAGTGGGTTTTCAAAATTAAAAATACAAATTATTTTAAACAGTCTAAAGCTAGGCTAGTTGCTAGAGGGTTCGAACGACAAGATGTACTTGATTTAAATAATATATATGCTCCAGTTGCAAAGTTGATCACTTTTAGACTATTTGTAGCAGTGGCAACTAAGTTAGATTTGCCTATTTACCAAATGGATGTGACAGGGGCTTTTCTATATTGAGATATAAAAGAAAATGTGTATGTTAGTTTACCAGAAGGGGTTTATTCGGGTAATAATAATATTGTGAAGTTAAATAAGTCTTTATGTGAATTGAAAAGCTCACCTAAAAGTTGGAATATTCAATTTAATTCAGTGATAACTATGTCAGGTTTTGTAAGGTCAAGGTGTGACTCATGTTTGTATACAAGGTGTAATGGCACAGATAAAATTTTTGTATTAATATATGTAGACGATTTGTTAATTTTTGGCTCAAGTGAACATGAAAATACAAAACTAAAAACAGCATTGAATAGAGAATTTAAGATGAAAGATCTAGGTTTAATTTCAGAGTTTTTAGGAATAATTGTAAAACAAAATTTGCAAAGTGGCACAACTGTATTATCACAAAGAAATTACTTAGAAAATGTACTTAAAAGATTTAATATGGAGAACTGTAAACCAATGTGGTTAACATTGGTTTACAGTTCTCCGTATTAAATCTTTTAAGTATGGATAAAAATTTTAATACAAATAGGGGAGAGTTGGATAAATCGTACTGCCATTTTAATCGTACCACTTTTAAATTTCCCACATAATGGGTATTTTCTTCTACACTGGCAACACCAAATCGTGGCCCAGCGCAACCCCCCGCCACCCGCCAGTTGCAATTGATGTGAGTTGACAACTGTGCGCGTGAGTGAAAAAACATTTTTTTGTCAATATTAATGCAAATATTATCGCAAATTCGTAAGGGTATAACTCGTAAACAAGGTAAGTTATAGATACACAGTTTTCTTTATTCTATTACAATTTTATACTAGATTATTAGTGGTTTTTATAGCGTGGCTAAGGTTTGAGGTTATGGCAGACTGTTGCTTTTTTTTTAAATGGCCTTGTTTGTTAAATCGTACCACTTGGTAGTTGGGTAAATTGTACTGGTACGATTTAGCCGACTAGTCTAAAGGCACTTATATTTTACGGACTGTATTTATATTGTTATAGATGACGGACCCTAAAGCTAAAATTAAATATTACAATTGGAATAAGGAGGACCTAGAAAGAGCTATTGTGGCTTACGAAAACAAAGAATTAAGTTTGAACCAAATTTCAAAGACTTATTCTATACCAAAACCTACAATTCTACGGCATGTAAATAAGAAAAATAAGATTGCTATTGATAGAAAAATCCAAAAAGGGAGACCGGTTATCTTCGATGTCGAAATTGAAAATAATTTGGCTGAGCATATTCTTCATCTCGAAACACACATGTTTGGTCTAACAATAAGCGATATTCGACGTCTTGCATTTGAAATTGCTGAAATCCATAATATTCAGAATAATTTTAATAAAGAAAAACGCATGGCTGGCAAAGCATGGTTCTACAAATTTATGAAAAGGCACCCACAACTAAGTGTTCGACAACCTGAAAACACATCTTTGAATAGAATTAAAGGATTCAATAAAGAAAATGTTTTCCACTCTTTTGATTTGCTAGAGAAGATTGTAGATGAAAATGGTATAGAACCTACTATTATCTTCAATGTAGATGAAAGTGGATTGTCAACAGTGCAAAAGAAAGCTCAAAAAATTGTAGGGTTAAAGGGAAAGAAGCAAATTGGCGCTGGTACTAGTGGAGAACGAGGTGTCAATACCACTACCGTATGCTGCGCTAGTGTATCTGGCCAATTTATCCCTCCAATGCTTATATTCAAAAGGATGAGACAAAACCCGGAACTAGCAAATGGTGCTCCTTTAGGGAGTGTTGTTACTGTTTCTGAAAGCGGTTACATTAACTCTGCGCTCTTTGTTGAATGGTTAAAGCACTTTATTAAAATAGTGAAGCCCACACTTGAAAACAAAGTTATGCTGCTTTTGGATGGACATACGACGCATTCAAAAAATTTTGAAGCTCTGTGTTTAGCGAGAGATAATGGAATAATATTGTTACAACTACTAGGTCACACCACAAATCGAATTCAGCCTCTTGACGTTTCGTTTTTCAAACCACTGAGTACTTATTACATCCAAAGCACAGAAAAATGGTTACAAGTAACACAATATCAAGTTGCTCAATTATTTGGAGAAGCTTACGAAAGAGCAGCAGTGATTGGCAATATTGCGAATAGATTCAGAGCTAGTGGAATTTGGCCTATAAACAGACATATTTTTCCGGAGCATATGTTTGAGGCTGCTGACAAATTGCTAACCGCTGAAACAGCCAATTCGAGCACCGAAAGCGTATCAGTTTTGCAAAATTTTACGGAATTAGAAGAAAAGGATGGCCTAAAGAAAGAAAAAACGGGAGAAGGAAATGATGACAAAGAAAATTACAATCAAGAAAAGGGCAATAACGAAAAGGACAAACAAGAAAAGGAGCATTTAATAAATTCTTCTCTTGCTGAAATATATGCACAGCCATCGACGTCGAAAAATGAATATATTCAACTGAAAACTACGCCTGCTGATATTAAGAAAACAATAAAAGCTTTATCACCACTACCAAAAAATACATTGAAAAAGAAGAACACTATACAAAAAGCTATTGAAATTACATCAAGCCTATATAAAAATCAACTAGAAGACAAGATAAAGCAGAAGAAAGTTAAAGTAAAGAAAGAAAAGGGTAGTAAACCAAAAAAATACCAAACAGTGAAAAAAGAAAATAAGATAAGAGCTATATCCAAGGGTAAACGCAAAAGTTTTAAGAGGAAAAGATCCCCTTCCATCACTAGTAGCGTGGACTCAGAAGAAACACTTGTTATGGAATTAGATGACGATGATGTCAGCGATGATGATCTCGAAAACGTATGTGGAAGGTGCAGTCGTTCTTACTATGATAAAAAGGGTCCAAACGTTGATTGGATTCAATGCGTTCGCTGTCAGCGGTGGCTACATGAAACATGTACTTCCAATCCAGATATTTGCGATGATTGTTTCCAATAAGAACTATGCACAATCATTATGTTCTTAAGTTACGTTATTAATATAGTTTATACCGTATTTTTATCGTTATTATTATTGTTAAATGTTGATTGATCTCAATACTATAGTCCAATCATTTTATTGTTATAAGAAATCTTATAGATGTGTTAACAACATTCGTTTATCACTAACGAGTTAAAAATAATGTTCCTATTACCTAAGAGGTAGTTAATAATGTTTCAATATTACCTAAGAATTAAAAATAAATAATTTGGTTGAAAATTTTACTTTCTTTAATTGAGTGGTACGATTTAAACTTCTATGGTACTATTTAAAAACTCGGTGGTACGATTAAAACGACGAGTCGGCAAAATTGTACCGATTGCAGTCCTTTATAAAAAGGATTTTTAAGGATGTTAGAGTAAACGTATGGAACTGATTTCTCAGTATTAGCAAGGTAAAATGTGAAACTTTATTTTGCATATCCATTAATTATTGTAAGTCTTCTCATAGTCCAAATATTTAAGTAAAAGTAAAAATTGGTACGATATAACCGACTCTCCCCTATATTTAATTCTGATGTTGAATGTGATAAACACATTGAAGGCATTTGTAGACAAATAATTGGTTGTCTAATGTATGCTGTTTCAGGCACTAGGCCTGACCTGTGTTTTGCTGCTATGTTAAGTAGATATCAGACATCTGCAAATATTGTAATGTTGAGTGCGCTTAAGAGAGTGTTGCGCTATGTAAAATATACTTTAAATTATAAATTAATCTAAAAGTGTAATGACACAATGTTGCAAGGGTTTTGTGATGCTGATTGGGGTAGTGATCAAAGGGATAGAAAGTCTACTTCGGGCTTTTTACGATTTTTTTAATTGTATGGTGTTCAAAGAAACAGTCATCTGTAAGTTTGTCTTCAACAGAAGCTGAATATGTTTCAATGAGTAGGGCTGCTAGTGAAGCATGTTGGCTTATTAATATGTTACATGATTTTCATTATAGAAATGTCTGTACAGTTAACTTATGATGTGATAATCAGTCATCAATATTAAATGCCAGCACTGAGTCTGTTAAACGTTTAAAACATGTGGATATCAGATATCATTTTGTTAAGGATTTAATTAAAAATAATAAGATCTGCTTTAAGTACATAAGCACTTCTTATCAGCTGGGAGACATATTAACAAAACCTCTAAGTAAAGAGTTCTAAAGTTTTAAAATCAATGTGGTGTAGCAGATGCGTACTGTATTAAGAGTCATTATCGTCATTGTTTGTTTAGATGTTAAAGTGATTTTTTTAAATGTATAACATTGAGAGGGGGTGTTGATTGTGGCAATGTTTATACATTTCATTCATTCTTCTGTCGAAAAACTCCATTGTATGGAACTGATAAAATACATAGTGTTCAGTATAAAACGTTATCTTTTATTAAATAATCACATCAGTTGGCATTACTAACAGTTCGGCCATATTTTTACAAAGCGTGAGCGCAGGAGCTGCAGCCAATCCTTTTGTTCAAAAATATCTAAATTAATGGTTCGTATACATGCAAAATTCTACCCTACAAAACTTTGATAGTGCAACTGTGAGTATTGTATATACAGTTTTATGATGTCATATTGCTCTCATAGTTACAAACGTATTTGTATTTTTTTGTCCAGCCGGCATGTTTTTTTTCTATAACGGTTTTATTTCGAGTAGCCCCGAGTACTTTGATTGTTGGTATGAGGCGACATTGATAGTTATCAAATTCACCCCAGATTTTTTTATTAACGGGTATTAACAAATTGCACTAGTGATCAAAGTCACCCGATGTTTTCTTTTTTACAGTTTACAGTATGGTACGCGAGTACAAAATAACCCCTGGCACCCGCCAGTATAGAAATTATACAGCGGAAACACTGGAGGAAGCATTGATAAAGATCACAGACGGGGATATGAGCATTAATGCAGCATCTATAACATATAAAATCCCTTTCGGAACTCTATACAACAGATAATAGGGGATGCATGGGCAAAGCCACAACCAGTAGTTATAAATATAGAAAAACAAGCAATCTTAAAATCTGCGGCAACTTGTGGTGAATGGGGCTTTCTACTGACTACGAATTAAGAATGTTTGCATTGTTTACTTAGACAAACAAGGAAACTGTATGACTGTAGAAAAATTTGCCAACAATTTGCCTGGCATTGACGGGGCATTGCCATCGATCTAGACTGTCGCAGGATGTTTGATAACATCTTTTTAAGGCCTATCACCGAAAAAAGATCGGTGTGATATTTTGTGGTCATGAAGCACGTAATATTATGGACGCAGAAATAGCACTACATAGAGAAAAAAAAAGAAGAAGCTAGAAAGGAAAAAGAGACAGATAAAGATTTTGCCAAAGAAAGAAAATGCCATATATTTACGCAAGATGTTCAATCTGTTAAATTAGCTCCTAATCTTCAAGCTAGTGCGATATACTAGAAGACAAAAACTTAACTGGGCATACATAACTTTACGTTGTATAATTTGTCTATTCATGAGGCTGTATGTTACTGGTTTGATGAATCTAATGCTTCCCTTGAAGCTTCCGTTTTTGCATCTTGTATTCTTGATCAGTTGCAAAGTATATTAAATAGGAAATGGTTACCTGTAATACCATTTTCCAATGGTTGCTGTGCACAAAATCGAAATACTATCTTGGTTAATGCCCTTTTACGATTAGCATTATAAAAGCAACCATATTAACAGTGCATATTACACTCGGTGGGCATGAATAAGACGAACATACAAGTGCAAACATCTATTGCTACAAAAAGAATACCCACAACCCCTACCACTGGTTACCATGCCTAAACAACTGTTATCCGCGGTTCCGACCGCAACAGCGACGGGAGTACCCATATTACACAGCGCCAAAAGCGGAAACATGGCGACATAGCTTTAATCGCGATCAAAGATATGCTTGGCAAAATCCAGGCTCAACAATACTCTCAAACAGAAAAGTGTGTTGAGATATAGAAACAAAATAATGATATAAAAAATCAGTAGATCTCATGGCCGCTAAATACGATCATGTCTTACAGCAACTGAAAGAATCAAAAAAAGAAAATATTATCTTGAGAAATCAAATTAGGATGCTAGAAAATAGAGTTGAAATTCTTGAACGCCACTCTAAGGCAACATGCAAAGAATTAGGAAATATACCAGAATCCCCAACGGAAACCAAATCTTCGCTAGTTACCTATGCAAAAAATATTGGAGAAGTTTTTAACATAGCGATTCATGATGTTCATATTCGTAACATATATATATAGAACTAAGACACGAATGAATAAAACGAGCCCTGTATTTATAGAATTTTCGTCTAATGTACTAAGGACAATAGCATTAAAAGCTCAACACGACACATATTAAGATTGAAGGTTCACCGAGACCAATACTCATTTTCCTCCACTTTCTGGCGAGAGATTGCGCAAAAAGACACAGCTTTGCAAGCTGCTGGACTTCGTATGGAAAAATATACATCCGAAAAAAAGTCGGAGGATGCCCTACTCATTTCCAGTGAACAAGATTTAGTAAGTCCTCCTGGCCACAGCCAAGAGCGGTGCGGATTGTGGCGCGGCGTGAGGCGCGGCAAGCGGTGAGCGGCAAAAACAAATGGTAGACCACCTATGAAGCATGCCACAGCTACCGGCGACGCGGACTGCGGCGCGACGTGAGGCGCGGCGAGAGCCGCGCGGCACGCGGCAGCGACGGGCTGCGTGTTGTGCGAATGAAACAAATGTACTTGCGAGTATCCAGGCGGCCACAGTTCAGAGCGACGCGCGCGGCGGTATCGGTGGACGCATTCGGCATCGCACGACCAAAACAAATAATTTTGTTTCTACCGCGCGTTCTTAACTTAAAATAATGAATGTGGGACAATTTATTAGTGAAATACTAAGTAGACCCGCAATATGGATGTCAAAACATCCACATCATAAATATAGGCATGTTGTAAAAAAATTGTGGGACGAAATAAAACAACAATTTCCTGGTAGTAGTGGTAAGTATTTATTACCTATTTTTTCATAGACATTCACGATTTCATAGATACCTACCTACCTATTCTTGGGGGATTATTCCCGGTGTCCACCCCCTGCTTGTCCACCGCGGGTGGACAGAGACACAAATATTTAAAAATATTCTCGCTGTGCACCCCTGGGGGACAGCGAGAATTAGTTTTAAATTATTTTCGCTGGCCACCCCGGGTGGACAAAGACACGAGTTTCATATGACTACTCTCGATGTCCACCACCGGTGGACAAAGCCACTGCTTAAATAAACATTCTCGATGTCCACCCTTGCTGGAATTGGGAGTAAATAATTATCACAAAATTAATTATATAGGTAGTTTAATCATATTATCAACATCTTTGGGGTAAATAGGAGTAAGTACACCGTCAATAATTGATTATGTGTGTTTTCACACATGATGTTGATTGACACTAAGTTGCGGGACTTAATGCCATGTTTTTCCTCATAATGTCTAATAAGTACTATCATACAAACACTGTTTTAAGTACAGTATTAATAAGTCACAATAAATAAATAAAACGGTTAATGAATAAAATGATTAAAAAATTTCATGTATTTATGTGGGTAATTTAAAAAAAAATAAATTAGAAGGTATATGTGTTACCATTTCGCATTTACACTATTTTTGTTTTTTATGATAATGTTCGTATTCGCTGTCCGGTAACCATGTCGTTTGTAAACGCCGCAGCCGGTACTTCTTCTGGTGAAGTACGTTTTACATTTGTGTATAGGAAAGGTGGAATAATTTTATTGCATGCAGGACATGAATATTGTAAGAAGCGAAAATATAATACTGGTTTAGAAATCTGGGAGTGCACTGAGAGAAAAAAGAAAAAATGCAGAGGACGACTAAAAATAAAAGTAAGTAGATAGTTATACAAATACCTGATGCCGGATTTTAAATTAAAATTTAATAATGATAAATGTTCAATGATCTGGGTCTGCAGAAGCTATCCGCTTTAAAAGGCAAAATTCCGTGCGCACGCCCACCTGCTTAGTATCAGCGAACCATAGCTTTTGCTGGCACAAGGACCCGCGGTATATTGTTTATATTTTTAATAAATGGGCCCTTTTTACTTTTTTACAGGACCGGAATATTATTGAAGAACAGCCTCATTTTTGTCAACCCAATTTTGCAAAAAATGCCATTCAGGAAAAAATGCAAGGATAAACTAGCGTCTGGATTCCCATCGGTGCCAAATACCTACAATACAACAGTGAGTGAACTCAAAGATAGTGGCATGGACTTGATCGAATATATACCTTCATTTTCGAACATTAAATCGAGTTTGTACAGACACAAGAACAAAAGCGCAGGTATGAAAAAAACTCAGTTTAAAAATGTAGAAGAATTTGAAGTGCCCCCGAAACACAAGGACTTTCTTTTAGCAGACTATTATAATGACGGTAATCGAATTTTAATATTTTGTATCGAAGAAGCTAAACATTATATTTGTGAGATTCGAGATTTTTTTTGCGACGGAACTTTTAAATGCTGTACAGCGCCTTTCACGCAACTTTACTCCATACATGGAGATATAGCTAGTACTGAAAATAATACTAATATCATACCATTGATATACGCATATATGACTCGCCGCGATGTCGAATCGTACACAATTCTATTCAACTTAGTTAAAAGTCAGATACCTCGATGGGAACCTAGAATGATTAAAATCGATTTTGAGACAGCTGCAATAAAAGCTATCAAATCTATTTTTCCATTGGCTAAAGTCAAAGGGTGTTTTACTCACTTTAGAACGGCTATATGGAAAAAGGGTCGTGACTTGAAACTCACAACATCCGGAGATATTTATGAAATTAGAGAGGTGGCACTGACTGCCGTGCTTCCGTGGCTACCCGAATCAGAAGTGATGAACGGGTGGATGTATGTAACTCAAAGGAGTACTACAGATCCTGACGTAATGCAATTCAGGAAATATGTAGAAGATTATTGGCTACGGGATGACTTTTTTACTGTCTGGTGTGTTTTCGGCGAGAGACATCGCACAACCAACGCGGTCGAAGGATGGCACAATAAAATCAATAAAGCCATGGAGGCGACCAACCTCACTGTGCTGGTGTTGGTCGACTTTTCAAATGCTTTTAATACCGTCAGTCACGATATCCTCTTATCCATCCTCTCCCATCTTATGATCTCTGATGAAGCGCTGGACTGGTTTTCCTCTTATCTTCGAGAGCGCCAGCAATCAGTTCGCCATGGCGAAGCGTCATCAAATTGGTGTAACTTAGAAACTGGTGTCCCTCAAGGCGGTATTCTCTCACCTCTCTTGTTTTCAGTATTTATAAACCTTTTAACTCGTGATCTTCAGAGTGCGTATCATCTTTATGCTGACGACCTGCAACTGTACGCCCAAGCGAGTGTCGATAGTTTGCCAGAGGCGATTAATAAGATAAATAATGACTTAGATTTTTTAAAAACGTCGTCATATAATTTTGGCTTAACTGTCAACCCATCAAAGTGCCAAGCAATCATAGTGGGTAGCTCAAGGATGATGTGCAAGGTAGATGTTGGCAGTTTGCCGCCTATTATCTTTGACAACTCTCCTATCCCAATTAGCCAAAAAGTCAAAGATCTCGGACTGGTAATTGACAACAACCTAAACTGGCAAAGTCACATTTCTGGGATCAGCCAGAAAATTACCGGGATTCTACGGTAATTTTATAGGCTTAGAAATTTCCTTCCATCCAGAACAAAAGTAATGCTTGTGCAGACTCTAATATTTCCCATTGTCGACTATGGTGATGAGTGCTACTTTGACCTGAATGCAGATCTTCTTAACAAACTTGACCGACTTCTGAATAACTGCATTTGATTCGTTTTCAATCTACGTAAGTATGATCATGTATCTGCTTACCGTACCCAGTTAAACTGGTTGCCCATTCGCCAGCGAAGAAATTTGAGGGCGCTCACCACACTTTTCTCCATACTGGAATCTCCTACTGTTCCTTCTTATTTAACGCCTCACTTTCAATACCTTTCTGATAAACATAGTAAGACTCTCCGCTCTAGTCATAATCGTCTTTTACGATGTCCATCTCATAGCTCTGACTTCATTCACTGCTCTTTCTTTGTCCAATCTATACTTCTTTCTAATGAGCTTCCTGTAGGAATCAGGATGGCTAAGACTCGCTTCACGTTTAAAATGAAAGTTCGTGAGTATATTTCTAAGAAACTTCACACAGAAATGTCTCGTCAATAATTATATTTATTACTGTATAGTATGTTATAGTATAGTATTCATTAGATTAAAATCATATAGTATTTATTGTATAGTATCTATTATATATATATATTATATATAGTGTTCGTAATTATTTTTAGTTTAATTATACGAATAATAAGTAAAAATACATTTTGTATAACCCAAATGCACCTGCCGCGATCTCTCTGCACTACCCTAAGGTTGACTGGTCGAGAATGCCTTTGGCATTAAGTCCGCCTATGTACATTTTCGCTGTACTAAAGTTAATAAAAAAAAAAAAAAAAAAAAAGCCATGGGGAAAAAAAACCCAAACGCACTCCTGGCTTTAAGCGTCCTTAAAGAAGATGCAAATTTTTTCGTAGTGCGAAAAATGCAATTAAGCCAAGGTATTAATAACAACAATAAACGTAAAAAATATATATTTTAAGTGATCAGTTTATTCACGACATGCAAATGGGACTTGTCAATGGGGACTTTAATATTGATTTATTTTTAGAAAGGATGAGGATGTAAAGATATTTTCTGTGACTATGATTAATAATGTGATAATTATTTCTACAAATTGTAAAAGATAATATGATTAAACTACCTATATAATTAATTTTGTGATAATTATTTACTCCCATTTCCGGCAAGGGTGGACATCGAGAATGTTTATTTAAGCAGTGGCTTTGTCCACCGGTGGTGGACATCGAGAGTAGTCATATGAAACTCGTGTCTTTGTCCACCCGGGGTGGCCAGCGAAAATAATTGAAAATTAATTCTCGCTGTCCCCCAGGGGTGCACAGCGAGAATTTTTTTAAATATTTGTGTCTCTGTCCACCCGCGGTGGACAAGCAGGGGGTGGACACCGGGAATAATCCTTCTTGGGTTGGGTTATTGAAATAAAGTTTGAATTGATCTCGTATTCTAGAAGCTTGAATCGTAGCTCGATTATTCCGTCTTGACCTGCGTACGCTATTGTGACTATTTGAGTCTTCAAACTGGGAAAAATTGTAATCAATATTGCGTGCTTTTTGTCTGCCTCTATACTTTTCGTAAAAATGCGAGATTTATTTGTTAGAATACCAAATGCGCACTCAATTGTGACTCTTGCCCGGGATAATCTTTTGATGAAAATTCTTTTTTCCGTATTTAAACCACTGGAGGGATATGGGCGCATAAAATAATTTTTAAGAGGGTAGGCTTCATCGCCAATTCACACGTATGGCAAATTCAGATTTGAACCAGGTAATCTTTGTGACGGTGGAACGTTTAATCTATTTTCTGTTAATAATCTATTTAATCGTGAATAATGAAAAGTGCCTCCATCACTTTGTTTGCCTTTCCCGCCAACTTCTACAATAATAAACTTGTAGTCTGCATCTGACACTCCTTGTAGCACTAATGAAAAAAAATGTTTATAATTAGAATATGCACTTCCACTATTGAGTGCATTTTTTATGCGGAAATGTTTGCCGTCTATCGCACCCAAATAGTTAGGAAATTGCCATCAAATTCCTTACACTTTTTAACTTATCACAGGTTGGCTGCGGCATATGTATTTGGGCCAAATTTTTCCAAATAGCTTTTAGAGTTTGATAAATTACTTTGGCAACTGTACTTCGTCCTAATCGGTAAGATTGAGCCAGAGACCTAAATGATCCACCGTGACCAAGAAACCTGAAATAAAAAAGCTCTTATTAATGACCTAGCTTTTCCAAAAATTTTACTAAATGTAGGTAATATTATAATACTAAACTTTAATGTGATATTACGTCTAGCTATCTATCCGTCCATCCATAATACATCTTTATATTTTATGCATTACTAGTAATGAGGTTATGAATTAATGATGGGACTATCGCAAATAAAAAAATCAATTATTCCATAAAAATCCAATATTGGTAATTACTTTTAATTTTCAGATGATAGTTTAAGGAAAAAATGGAAGAACCTAAAAGACAGCTACCGGAAAGAACTCAAAAAAGTACCTATGTTAAGGTCTGGAGATGAAGGTTCAGATTATCAGTCTCAGTGTAAGTATTTTGAACAATTATCATTTTTGAAAGACGAATATTTGCCCACCGTGGGAGAGACTAACTTAATAGATGAAGATACATCAACTCAAGATCTAACAGAAGAATCGTCGTCGGCACTCTTCGAATCACCGCCGCCTCCGCCGTCGGTTTCACCTGTGCCATCAACCCCCACCTCCCCGCCACAGCAACCGCCAACTTCACAATCATCGGGACTTCAGGTACAGTTAGTCTGTACCTGAAGTCTGCTACCACCTCAAGAGAAAATGTAACACAAAACTCCTCCCGAAAGCGATTGAAAACCACTGAAATCCGTGCTGAGTATTTAGAAATAGAGAGAAAAAAATTTAAGTTATTGGAAGCTGACTTAGCAGTTGGTAAAGAAAAAGACATTCCCAGGTCAGATAACTATCACTTTTTGATGAGTCTTTTACGAGATATGGAGAAGCTTAACGTTTTACAGAAAATGAGACTGAGAAACCATTCACTCAAGCTTTGATGGACGAAATTAGTCTCAATCAATATCCAGGCTTTCAAGGCTATTACACTTAACCTCCGCCTTCTGACTACGGCACAAATAATTAAAAATTTACATTTTACCAAAAAGTTTAATACTTAATAATTGACCAAATGACATGCCAAAAATATAATTATAATTAAAAATTAAATTTGTGATTAATAATTTGTCTATGGTACATACATACATACTTAGTGATGAACAAATTAATATTTATATTTATCTACATATTTACCTTTAAGTTAGAAACAGTTTTTCTAGAGGTGAAACATTTTTCTTGAAATTAACTTTAGCTTTCAAGTCTTCATGTATATGGCCGAGTATATAATCAAAAGTTTCTATGCTTGCCCTCGTATATACAAAAAAAATATCAGGATAGTTCTTATATTCATAATAAAGAGTATGAAATTCGCCGAGTTCTCTCCTTTTTTGGTTAACTGGGTGCGCTCCTATTCTTGACTGAATGATATCTTGAGCTAAGAACGCACTTGTTTCGAGGCAATACCATGCCACTTTTGACAGGGACATTTTAATAGTTTAGCCGTTCCCTAAATACGTCCACCGCTGACGCAGCCGTGGTCGCTAGACTAGTAGTCTAGCTGTGGCATACCACCGCAAATCACACTGCCCGCCGCGCCTCTAGCCTCACCGCGCCCCGCACCGCCAGAAACTGTGCCCAGGCCGTTATACATTTTTATGCCTTATACATATCTTTAAAACTAAAGAATGCATGTGGATTAAGTGGAAAAAATACAATAATGCCTCTGATTATTTAAGGTTCTCAAACTAACGTAATTTGTTTAATAAAGAATCAATTAAATGTTACCGTAATTATATAACTTCAGTTGAAGACAGCATTGTTAAAAATGTAAAGTGCTTCTGGTCATACGTATCACAAATTAATAAAAAATCTAACCTACCAGCCACTATGTTCTATAAAAATGATTATTCTAATGACGCAACCGAAATTTGTAATTTGTTCTCATCTTTTTTTGTTCTGTTTACGAAACCTCTACCTTTGACCGTAAGCTATACAGACTGCTCTAAAATCGCTAGATCCATCTAAAGGATCAGGTCCGGATGGTGTACCATCTAGCATGTTAATTAGAACATATCAACATCTGTGCCCCGCGTTATATATATTATTTAATATTTTTTTGCATGAAGGTGTATTTCCCGATATTTGGAAACGCGCATTTATTACTCCTCTCTACAAAAGTGGCAATAAATGTAATGTAGAGAACTATCGCCCTATCTCTATCCTCTCTGCCTTGTCAAAGATTTTTGTATGACTTTTCCACGACGTTATCTATCCTTCTATACATTAGCTCATTATCGCAGAACAACACGGCCGCTGTACGGTAACAAACTTAATGGTATTTACTGATTATTTATTTGATATTATGGACAAACAAAAAGCCTTTGATAAGGTAGATCACACTCTACTCATGAAGAAGATTGCATTTAATGGTATACGAGGCAATTTACTTCGGTGGTTTGCGTCATATATTTTTAATAGAACTCAAAAATTTGTTGTGAATGACATAGAATCCGACTATTAAGTTGTCAAATCTGGTTTTCCCCAAGGTTCTATTTTAGGCCCTCTATTATTCATTATATTTATTAATGACATCAAGCAATGTTTCGTCAACTCGCGTTTTTTAATGTATGTAGACGATATTAATATTTATATCTCTTGCAAAACCAAGGAAGACTGCTTACTGCTCCAACATGACCTTGATAGACTCCAAGCATATTGCAAGAAAAATAAACTAATTTTAAGTCTTAATAAATTTCAAAGTATTTAATTTACTAAAAATACGAACAAAATAAATCATACGTACTCTATTTAGCAATTTATACCTTCAAAGTGTCAATTTAATCCGTGATTTGGGGGTTACGCTGGATTCTCGTAAACATTTTGACACACACGTTGATAATGTCATAAGTAAGGCTTTCCAGATGTTTGGCTTTATTATGAGATCCTCTCGTGACTTTGTGCGACCCTCTACGTTATTAATGTTATACAAAACTTTGGTACGATCGCAATTGGAATATGCCATTCCCATCTGGAACCCTTTGTACGATAAGTACAACACTGGAATAGAGATGGTACAGAAAAAGTTCTTGCGTTCGATGAATTACAAATGCTATCGTTCTAAGGTACCATATAACGAACTAATGAAACGGTACAACATTCTGAGTTTAGATTCTAGGCGTTCACTTTTATCTGTTATGATGCTACACGGTTTGTGTAATAACAGACTTGACTGCACTGAATTAACAAATAAACTATGTTATAAAGTTCCCAGGACTGTCATCCAACGAGGGGCTCGCGGGCTTCGCTTGTTTCACACGGACACGTGTAAGACTAATGCTGGGGTGCGCGTTCCACTTCGACGTATCGTTGAAATGTATAACACACATTTCATGGAGCTCGATATATTCTCGTTGACGAATCTTCAATTTCGACGCAAAATTACAGAGTTACTATCCGTATAACACCTAGTTTATGACCTCTTCTTTATTACCATATTATCGTTCTTGTATTACAGCGTTCGTTTTCTTCTGACGTTTTCTAAGACAATGGTGTGGGTTATATGTTTATTATTGTTAGAATATTTACTCATTGCTATATATAACATGTAACCGTTTTTATCCAATATAAAAAAAACAAAACAAATGCCGTAAACCGGGGTTAATTTGAATCACGACATTACTTTGATCGAAACTTCCTATTCACAGAAAAATGCAAATTGCGTAAAACTTAACTATTTTTGGCTGTCTATTTTTTGGGCTGACCACACTGAAGAACTATCACAATCATTTTTGCGGGTGCGCTCCTGATCTCACGTTGTTTTCTATAACAAAAAAGGTACGTTTTCTGTTAATACCGATATGTGCTAGAAAAAATGTGTTGTAAAACTTCATTTGCAGTTTAATACGTGTATGTATCATGAATTCTTTTGATAAGTTCAATAACACCCCGCAAGAATTTAACCGACGCCATTACAATCGGAGCTATGAAAATGTTGGCGTTGTGCATTCCTACACACCTTATTGCAGTGATTCCTTATCAAAACATATTTATTCCAATTATGCTCATTATTTCGTATCTTGAATTTGCTTTTGGCGGCTGCTTTGCGATTTTGTAAAGATTTAATTCCTTCAGTGAGCCAAGGAGCAGGTTGATGTTTTAATTTTATAGCTCGTAAAGGAGCATGTTTATCGTACAAATCGATAATCGAGGAGTTGAAAAAATTTACTTTTTCATCAATTGAATTTGATGCAAAGAGCGGCGTCCAATCAATATTGTTCGCGTCTTCAAATACTCTCAAAGGGTGTCATCGAACATTAAAAGTGTGAGTGGGTAGTTGTCGTGAGCGCACAGCTGTTTATCACTCCCCAAACGAAAAGATTTAAAAATACTAATAAACATTATAATAATACTTAATGTTATCAAAATATAGGTAACAGTGATCACTCACCGGTAAAGTGTTATCTCCACGAACTAATCACCAAAATAACATAACAGCATTCACAAATATGGACACACTCAAGGATACTGTAGCTGGCTTGAGACAGAACTTTGACAAGGAAATGGCTGATTTTCGGGCGGAACTCCAGAAGACTGCAGGTACCTCGGTTTTAGCTGCTAAGTTTTCAGCATTTCAAGATTCCCTTGTTTGTATGTTATATGGCCTTCAACAACAAATAAATGTCATGGCTACGGAAATAGATCGCATAGAGATGCGTGGCCGACGAAAGATTCTTCTACTGCATGGTGTGAACGAGGACCCGAAGGAGGATATCAATGCCAAGATCGTAGACGTAGTGCGAGATCATTTCGGTGACTCAACATTTTCTGCTAGCGCCATCAAACGGTGCCATAGGATGGGCCGTAACACATCGTCTAGTAGGCCTCGGCAAATTTTTCTGTTTGTATTATGTTATAGAACTTCATATATGTATTTTAACTTTTAAACACTGAACCGGTGGGTGGACCACTCCTGACCTACATATATTATTTGTTTTTTTATTTTTTTAGGTTGTAATTTTTTTTTTTTTTTTTTTTTTATTATATTTATTATTTTATTTTATATATTTTGACTTCAGTTATATTCATTTATATATATTAATTTCTAAGTATATTATTTATTTATTATGGCATCCGATAATAATAGTGATAATGATAGTTTCTATTCCGTCATCAGTGATGATGAAAGTTTTATTAGCATTCCATCTCTTGCTGAGTCACTCGCGTCTAACTTTTCTGATGTACCTCGGAATTTTAATGTCATACACATTAACGCTCAGAGTATTCCGGCTCATTTCCCCGATATGCTGGCCAGTTTTGACTGTAAGAACATACATGCTATACTTGTCTCCGAATCATGGCTGAAACCATGCCTACCAACTACAGCTTATTCCCTACCTGGCTTCAAACTTATAAGAAACGATCGTACTCCCCGCGGTGGTGGGGGTGTTGCCATATATCTCCGCACTAACATTTCTTTTTCCATCTTAGATATATCAGCACAACCACCCCCTACAGATGCTGGCGAGCATCTTTTTCTAGAAGTTGAGCTTCACCATTCCAAAATATTACTCGGAGTTTACTATAGTCCTTCACTCCGTGTCAATTATTTTTCTTCCTTTGGTAATCTCTTGCAAAGGTTTATCCATTCTTACAGTCATTCTATAGTCATGGGTGATTTCAATACTTGCATTCTTAAACAAGACTACCGCTCTTCTGCGCTTCTTTCTTTGGTAGAATCCAATAACCTTTCTCTTCTCCCTCTTAGTGCTACACATAACTCTCCAAACTGTTCTCCATCGCTACTTGATCTTGTTCTTGTTTCTTCTACTGATCATGTTGCCAAGTACGGTCAGTGCTCGGCTGATGCCTTTTCATACCACGACCTTCTCTATCTTTCATATAAAGTTCGCCCACCTAAGGCCAAACCCAAAGTTCTTTTGCAACGCAGTTTTGGTGGCATAAATATCGCTAACCTGCGTGAAGACGCGAACAATATTGATTGGACGCCGCTCTTTGCATCAAATTCAATTGATGAAAAAGTAAATTTTTTCAACTCCTCGATTATCGATTTGTACGATAAACATGCTCCTTTACGAGCTATAAAATTAAAACATCAACCTGCTCCTTGGCTCACTGAAGGAATTAAATCTTTACAAAATCGCAAAGCAGCCGCCAAAAGCAAATTCAAGATACGAAATAATGAGCATAATTGGAATAAATATGTTTTGATAAGGAATCACTGCAATAAGGCGTGTAGGAATGCACAACGCCAACATTTTCATAGCTCCATAGAAAATGGAGATCCAGTTAAAGTATGGAAATTTCTTAACCAAATGGGGGTTGGAAAATCTCGTCAAGACGCAATTCCTAAAGATTTAGACATCAACTCAATTAATCAACATTTCTCTACGTCGTCTCAATTTGATAAGACAATTAAAGCACATACTCTGAATTATCTCTCTTCGTTTCCTTCGCCTCAATTTCCAACTTTTATTTTTCATCAATTTTCCGATTGTGATGTTTAAAAGAGCATAACATCCATCACCTCCAATGCTATTGGGTGTGACTATGTCAGCCGTAACATGATCGTCCCTATCCTTGATGAAATCCTTCCAGTAATTTCCCATATCCTTAACTTCTCCATAACTTGTGGTGTTTTTCCATCTTCTTGGAAAGACGCACAAGTTATTCCATTGCCAAAGAAGCCTAATCCTACAGCTTTCTCTGAGTATCGACCTATTTCCATTTTACCTTTCCTTTCTAAAGTCCTTGAACGTCTTATCCATCATCAGCTCAGCTCTTTCCTCTGTAAACATAACCTTCTTAATCCCTTTCAATCCGGTTTTCGCCCTGGTCACAGTACCACTACGGCTCTCCTCCAAATTACGGATGACATTAGGTTTGGTATGGAGGCAGGTAATCTGACGGCTCTGGCACTGCTAGATTTTAGCAATGCTTTTAATACTGTCGATTATGATATTTTGCTGGCCATATTACGCTCTATTAACATATCTCCAACGGCTATTGATTGGATTCGTAGTTACCTGTTTGGTCGCCGACAACGGGTTCGCATTGAAGATACTTACTCTTCTTGGTGTAACTCTAGTGCTGGTGTGCCACAGGGTGGCGTGCTTTCTCCTCTACTCTTCGCCATATTTATTAATACTATCTCTGATCAATTACTTTCCTCTTACCACCTTTATGCAGATGATCTCCAAATATATACTCAGGCACCAGTCGAGAAGCTATCTGAAGCTATAGATATTATTAATAAAGATTTAGGTCGGATAGCTTGTTGGAGCAAAAAATACGGGCTAATGGTAAACCCTATTAAAACCCAAGTAATTGTTGTGGGCAGTTCAAGAAAATTATCAACGATAAATTGGTCACTAATTCCAAAGGCTATGTTTGATGGTACTACCATACCTTTTAGTGATCAAGTTAAGAACCTGGGCATCTACATAGATTCAACTTTATCCTGGACTCCTCAACTCAAAGAAACTAGCAGGAAACTGTTTGCGTCTTCTGGGGCCCTAAGACGTCTTCGTAACTTTCTGCCGATTGCCACCAAAACTGCACTTGCCCAATCTCTTCTTCTTCCAATCCTTGACTATGCTGATGCCAGTTATCTCGATATCACGGAGGACCAACTAGATAAACTTGAGCAGCTCCAGAATTTCTGTATACGTTTCATATTTGGATTACGGAAATATGATCATGTCTCTGAATTTCGTACTAAACTCAAGTGGCTTCCTATACGCCTTCGCCGGAATACACACATTCTTTCTCTTCTGTATAATATTTTATTCAATCCTAATACACCAAATTACCTTAAGGATCGCTTCCAGTTCTTAAAGGAGACGCATGCACGAAGTTTGAGATCATCAGAAAACTTACGCCTTAAAATACCAATGCATTCCACTACATTTTATGATAAATCCTTTACCGTGCAAGCTGCTCGTCTGTGGAATGCATTGCCTGTGTCGGTAACACGTGCCCAGTCACTTCTTGTGTTTAAAAAACTCTTAAAAGAATATTATCTAACTATCTGAATGCCATTTTGTGTATTTATGTATGTTTGTATTCATATGTATATATACACATATATATAATTATATTTATTTATTTATATATATTTATTTATTTATATTATTTTATTGACTTCGTAATATTCAAATAAATTTTCTGCTATTGAATGTACCTTCGGTATATTCATTCATCTTTTGTTCTGTACACCACCTACTACCCCCGTCTTTCTATTCACTAACAGTTCTGGTCCATTCATCGGTTGCCTGGAAGAGATCGCTTTTAGCGATAAGGCCGCCACTTGTACTATTTCCATTTTAATGTAATTTTTTACTCTAAGTTTATGTCTTTGGTGTGCAATAAAGAGTTATCTATCTATCTATTAAAAAAGCGAGGGCAAAAGTATCTCATGACAGTATAAATAAATACTTTGATAATCTTACAGCAATTATTAATGATTTGCCGCCGTCCAATTATTTAATTATGACGAGACGAACATGAACGACGACCCGAAAAAAACAAGGCATTTACAGGCGCGGGGTCAAATATCCAGAGAAGATTATGAATTTCTCCAAAAGTGCCACTACAGTGATGATGTGTGGGTCTGCAGACGGTGTCCTCTTACCGCCTTATGTGATCTACATACAAAAGTGTTCATCTTTATGACACATGGAAAGAAGGGGGACCAAACGGTGCACCGTGTTGTCAAAAGACCTGCTGTTCCAGTGGATCTCGATTTAACAGAACCGATAGCGGCTGGATTGACAGCATAACCTTTCGAGATTGGTTTAGGACCTCTTTCTTGCCGCATCCTAAAGCATTACCAGGTAGAAAAGTTTTTTTTGGAGACAACTTGTCCTCACACATAGATGTGGATGTCCTCAATGAATGTGAACAGAACAACATTGACTTTGTCTATCTGGTGCCAAATTCTACAAATCTGTGCCAGCCATTAGATGTGACGACTATTCCAAACTTTTTATTTATTTTATTTTTGTTCATTGGCTCACCAACAATTGTTTACACTAATACAATTGAGTAATTACAGTAATATTAACAAGCCTAGTGTAACAATTACTAACAGGTAAGCACCACGAAAACTAAATACAAAAACATATATAAAACTAATACATACAATTTTCAAATAGGTTATAAATAATTCATAAATTAAATCAAATTTAAATTATCATAAGAAATTAAGTAAAAATAAATGTTGCTTTTTTAAACTTCGGAAACGAGTCATAATGCAAATCCACCAGGTCATTGTAGCTATTGACTAGTTTACAAAGTCGGGACATAACAGAACTAGCACCGAGGACAGTTCTATGAAGAGGGGGATGCAGGGGTGTTATAGTGGTCCGCGGATAAAACATTCAAAATACTTTTCCACGCTTGCTCCAAAAGCCACTAGAAAAAATAGACTCAGTACAAGCTTTGCCCAACTCACTTTTTGCTAATGTCACTCAAGGAGTAAAAAGATATTTACTGAGCGCCTTTAAAGTCACTGGCATATTTCCCTAATCGAGAGATCAAGTGCTCAAAAGACTGCCTCTGGTAAAAAAAGGCGACCCGACTAATGAAGCTGAAAGCTGTTTGACCAACTACCTCAAAGAACAGCAATATGGTAGTCAGTCAGCTGCTCCAAGAAGGACACGGATAAATGTGGAACCAGGCGCTACCGTGTCAACTGCTGAGGTTAACCCAGATACGGAAGATGCCCATGATATAGAACCTACTGATATGGATCAACTTACCCGTCGCTACAGTTAATGTAGAACGTGGCAAACCCTGTAGAGGAAAGCAGTGGATCTGAAAATCCAGTGTCCGAGGAGCATTAGGAATTAGAAATAGGAAGATTTATCTTGGAGAAACTTTACTTACGTCGAGGGAAGAAAATATAAAAATATGTTAGCCGCATTATAAGCCTAAACCCCTTAGTAGACGAAGGATTTAAATCAAAAGGAAATAAAAAAGATTTCAGACTCGTACGCGATGACATATCAGAAATAGAGGAGACTGATATTTTAAGCTTTCTGCCGAAGCCCAAACATTTTTATGATAAAAATAATATTGAATGCGTTCAATTTAATGTTGACATTAATATTTTTGAACTTCCTGAGATTATGTAGGTACATTATGTTAAAGGCGTTAATGCCAGTTTATATTGATCTCTTTTTATAATTAATAAGTACCATTATTGATTGTGGTGAGGTTGACTCCAATAAATAATGCCGATATATAACGATGAATTTTTAATGACTGTATTACAAACTGAGTATAGAAATAAAAAATAATAATGACATGAGCGGTCTCGGTCCGTGTGTAACGCCATCTCCCCCGCGAGCTCAACGCCCGCTTATCTCCGATACTGCGGTAGGGGGGCGCCCCCCTGTGGTCCTTAACATACCCGCCGGCGGCGTTGAAAGGCCTGTCTTTCAACCTATTAGTCATCAGTACGCAGGGGACATATTCTGTTGAAGGCACGACGTATGACTCCTTTTGTAGTTCTGAGATCTGCAATTCTGCTGATACCATCGGACCCAGGATAAATCTTGAGGACTCGTCCAAGACTCCATTTCTTGGGAGGAAGAGCTTCTTCCTTTATGAGGACTAGTGTTCCTTCGGTTAGTTGTGGACCCTTGCTTGATCGCCATTTTGTGCGTTGTTGAAGTTCAGCGACGTATTCTTTGTACCATCTAGTCCAACAATATTGACGTAACTGTTCCAGTCTCTCATAACGTGTAAGACGATTCTGGTTGGCGTCAATAAATGATGGAGTCGGCAAGGTGGTCATCGGTCGCCCCATCAAAAAGTGTCCTGGAGTCAAAGGTGTCAGGTCATGTGGGTCAGTCGATAAAGGTGTTAGGGGTGGCGAATTTAAAATGGCTTCTATTTGTACTAAGATAGTGTGAAGGTCTTCAAAAACTAAATGTGCGTTCCCCAACACGCGATGTAAGTGCGATTTTAATGATTTTACACCAGTCTCCCATAAACCGCCCATATGAGCTGCATACGTTGGTATAAACCTAAAGTCTACTCCGTCGTTAGACATATCGTTGACTATTGAATCTTGTTCTCTTTAAAGAAGTTATAAACGTTACGTGCGCCAACAAACTGAGTTCCATTGTCGGAAAATACAGTAAATGATTTTGAACGACTAGCAATGAAGCGACGTAACGTTGATAAGAAAGATTCCTTACACAGTGAGCTAACGAGTTCGAGGTGAACACATTTGGTGGCAAAACATACAAATATAGCTACGTAAACCTTTTCTGTCCTGCTACCGCGGCCCCTTCGATTGAGAGTCAATAAAGGACCTGCAAAATCTGCCGGTATTTTGAAACGGGTATCCCGACTGGGGGCGCTGCTCAGGCAAGTTGCCCATTATGGGACTTGAAAGTTTGTGCATTTAGACGAAAATATCGCTGACATTTATGTACAATTTGTTTAGACAAATTTCGACCACCCAGCGACCACAACTGCTCGAGTATTGAAGATAAGAGCAGTTGTGGTCCTGCGTGCATCAAACAAAGGTGCTCATAGTGAAATATAAGTTTAGTTAAAGTATGTTTAGCTGTAAGTAAGACTGGATGCTTTTTATCGAAATTGAAGTTGCCGTTTTAATTCTACCTCCTACTCTAATGAGACCATTTTCATCAACGAATGGACTTAATGGCAAAATTCTGCATTTGGATGATAATGGTTTATCGTTTTTTAATGTATTATATCTTCGATGGATTCCCTTTGTGCTAATTTGATTAAAGAACTGTATGAGTGTGAGAGAGGACCACGAGCTTTATTTTTGCTGTTTTGGCAATTAAAGATAAATCGTAGTATATAACCCATCGTGTTTATAAGTTTAAGTAAATTAGAAAAAACATGAAAATGGAAATAATTCATTATTTGAGTTGTGGGACACAACAACGCCTGATGCTCTTTTTAAACGGTTTATTTAGCTTACCCCGTTTGTCTTTTTTATTCTTGGGTCAAATTTAGTAACTGAAATTTGACCCCTTTCCTGTTGACCGATTGATCTGAAATTTGGCCATACACTTCTAGTTCTGGTGACAATACAATTAAATAAATTCTGTTTATATATATATATCTGTATATATAATAATGGCCGCCGCTACAAAATGGCGGATAACTTAGGTTTTATTAATTTCATCAATATGTGTATCAAATGAAAAGGCTCAACAAGTAGAAAACAATGTACTATACAAAATTGAAATCCAAGATGGCCGCCGCTACAAAATGGCGGAAGACCTAGGTTTTATCAATCCCAACAATATGGGTATCAAATGAAAGGGCTCAACAATTAGAATACAATGTACTTAAGAAAATTGAAATCCAAGATGGCCGCCTCTACAAAATGGCAGATAACCTAGGTTTTAATGGCGGATAACCTAGGTTTTATCAATCCCGACAATACGGGTATCAAATGAAAGGGCTCAACAAGTAGAATACAATGTACTATACAATATTGAAATCCAAGATGGCCGCATCTACAAAATGGCGGATAACCTAGGTTTTATCAATCCCATCAATATGGGTATCAAATGAAAGGGCTCAATAAGAAGAATACAATTTACTATGCAAAATAGAAATTTAAGATGGCCGCCGCTACCAAATTGCTGATAACCTATTTTTTTATCAATCCCATCAATATGGGTATCAAATAAAAGGACTTGACAAGTAGAATACAGTGCACTATACAACCTCAAAATTTTAAGATGGGCGCTGCCACAAAATGGCGTATTATAATAGGATTGTCAAATTTATAAATTGAAACTGAAATGTAGGTATCTGATTAATCCAGCCTGAATCCACCACCCAAGTCAAGATTTTGTATCGTGTTGAGGACTGTGTGGCGTTAGGGTGGCTCAAAATGATACGTCGTTAGCGGTACACCACCCAAGTTAAGGTAAAAGGTTAAAACGCGCCGAGAACTGTATTGCATTAGGGTGGATAAAAATGATATGTCGTTAGCGTTGTCCCCTCAAGACTCAGGCGCATCTTGTTGTACATAGCCAGACTATTGGACCCCTGGGGGGGTTGACCGTTTAAATGTCCATTACTCGTGGGACAAAATGGTAAAAAAAAAATACAAACACAAATAAAACAGAAACTGCAACACAACGTAAACGAAGGCTTCAAAAAGCGAAAGAAAAGTATAAAGCAAAACGAGCTGAAGAAAGTGAAGGTGATATTAATAGTCGATTACAGAAACGACGGGAACAAATAGCGTCAGAAACACCTGAGCAATATGAGGCCAGGTTAAAAAAGCAACGTCAGCGATATACACAAATGACAGCGTCAGAAACGCCGGCCCAATATAAAGCCAGAATAATAAAGCAACGTAAACGATACACACTCATGATAGCGTCAGAAAGGCCTGAAGAATATGAAGTTATATTACCACAAAGCCGTGAAAGACAGCGGTTAGGATCAGAAACGCCTGAACATCGCGAAACTATGTTAAATAAACAACGAGAGCGTACCCAGCAATGCAGAGCTAAAAATCGGCATATATTCGAGAATGCTATTAGGAACACCTGTTTTCAAACAGCCAGAACATCTCCAACCAGCTACACATCTCTGGCGTTTATTCACTCTGTGTGAATTAACTGAAAATATGCGTCAGCAAGGTGACCAGTCTTTTATTGATATTTTGAATGCTTTGAGAGACGGTGACCTAACTACCCATCATTTTAGTATTTTAATGGGAAGACTTCTTCAAGACACAAGTGATGAGTTTGCAATAGAAAAGGCGTTAAGGGTATACCCCACACATCAACAAGTTAACGACCACAACTCTGCTGTATTGAATTTGTTTAGAAATAAAGGTGCTCGTATTTATAAAATAGAAGCTCAGGATCAGCTACACGCCACACGAAATGCGGACAATGGGGATATAGCTACTATAATACCAGCTGATATCAACAAAACTGGGGGTTTACCAGGGGAACTGGAAATATTTGTGGGGCAAAAGTCATGCTACGGTCCAATATTGACGTTTCAAAGGGATTAGTAAATGGCACTATACGCTACATCAATGAAATCGTTTGGCCTCAATTTCGTCGAACTCAGATGTATGCAACAGATGTACCTTCTGTTCGAATTGATTTCGCAAGAGACGTCATACATCTTATACACCAGAAAGCGATACAGTTTCCAGCTAAGTACAATTACGGGACGGCTGAAAGAAGAGTGTTGCCTTTAATACTAACATGGGCTTCTACAATACATGAAATGCAGGGCAGCACTGTGGATCACGCAGTCATATACTTAGGTGCGAAACTGTTTGAAGAAGGTCAAGCCTACGTGGCTCTTAGTAGAGTAAGATCTTTGCAGGGACTACGTATAGAGGAGTTGGACTGCAATAAACTAACGGGCAGGAAACCTTGCAAAAATGAGGCACTAAATGAATTAAACAGAATGCGAAATAAAAACTAGAAAATAAAAATTGGTAAAAAAACTTTTTAATTTAAACGGTTTTATGTTAAACATACATTGTAATGTTTAAGATATGAACTAAAAGCTAAAAAATAACAAAATAGATACAGTAGTGGGCATTATAAACATATGCATAGACTAGACTAAAATAAAACCGTGGGGCACGTCAATTGTCTACAATCGTTGAAAATGTTCGTTTTGTAGTGTCACGCGATAATAAGACAGTTGTTCAACCGACAACGATGGACGAGTGGCAAGTAGGGTTAGAATGCGGAAACAAGCTAGCGAGCTCGACTATAAGCGAGTTTTAGGGTTTCATAGTGTTGAGCGAGTGTTTACTTTAATCATAATTTTTGTCGACTACTGTATCTATTTTGTTATTTTTTACCTTACATATCTTAAACATTACAATGTATGTTTAACATAAAACCGTTTAACTTAAAAAGTTTTTTTAACAATTTTTATTGACAACTCTAGACTAACTTGATAGAATGTTTTATTTGGCCACGCATCCTCATCATCCAATAAGAATTTTGGACCGTTCACACCACAGGCCCAATGTACTAGCTTGTGCAGCACTAACGCCTCTGCTTAGTAAATCGGCTGGATTACTTGTGGTCGGAACGTGGCGCCATGAAAATCTTTTCGTCTTATCCTGGATTTCAGCCACTCGGTTTCTTACGAATGGCTTAAGTTTATTTGGTGGCGTCTTGAGCCAACTGTGAACGACAGAGGAGTATGTCCAAAGATAGCATTTGTTTAGTCAGACGTCAGACGTGTGGTTCTCATTACTTTTTCTAAAAGCTTTGATGCGAGTAAACGTCCGCAAAGCTGTTGTTACTGGCTTAATAGGTGCTACTCGTGTTTTGGAACACAGGAGCTGCACAAGAACAAGACTCGTGAGTCGGTAGATCTTACGAATATACACCCCCAATAAGCATCCTTGGATGCGTCACAAAGCGCGTGAAATTGTATGTCAATGGGATTGACGCATACAACATGTCGGCGAATTTTTAAATTATTAAGATGAGTTAGATCGTTGATAAATTTGAGCCATGATTTAGTGATCTCTTGGGGTAAAGTATTGTTCCAATCTAATTTATGAAGCCAAAGCCTTTGGAGAATAATTTTGCCAACAATAATAAAGGCACTAAGGAGTCCTAATGGGTCAAATACTTGTGCAATGGTTGACAAAATCACTCTTTTGGTGACTTCATTGACTGAAGCCACTACAATATCGAAAAGTAATATATCCTCTGAAGGCGACCATTTCAAGCCAAATGTCTTGGACTGCTCATGCTCACTTAAATCGACGGTTTGATCCTTTTCTACTGAGCCATCGCTGCAAGTAGGCAAGTTAGATCGGAATTTTTTCAAATTAAAGCAACCGGATGCGAGCTCTTTAGTAATGAGAGTGCCTTCAGGCGACCCTGCGCTGAATCTAAGCCTTAAATCCAATCGTCAACATAACAGCATTGTACGCACCATTTCACTGTCGCATTCGTCCGCAATTTGCTTGAGACAACGAACTGACAAAAACGGGGCTGAAGCTGTGCCCTATGTAATAGTATTCAAAGTGAAGGTTTGAAGCGGTTTAGAAGGATCGTCACGCCAAATAATTTGCTGCAGATGGCGCTGGTCTTCATTAATAAGAACCTGACGGTAAATCTTTTCGATGTCGCCAGCAACGACGTAACGATGCTGCCGGAAACGTAAAAGTATCGAAAATAAATCGCTTTGTATCGTCGGTCCGACCTTTTGGAGATCTTTTTAAGAAAGACCGGTTGAAGAAGGAGCGATTGCATTAAAGACGACGCACAGATTAGTCGTGGTACTTTGTACACGCAGTACAGCATGGTGCGGCATAAAGTATGAGTTTTTATGAAGAGTATTTATGTCACTAACGGACATGTGTCCCAACGATAAATACTCATTCATAAAAGCGATGTACATGGCCTTTAGGGCGGCTGTTTTTAAAGTCGCCTCTCTAATGAGAGGAAGCATTGTTTGGCACGTTCGAAGGACTGACCGAGTTCGATCTCGTCTCCTTTCATAGGTATTCCTACGGAAAATCTACCGTCTTTATTACGTGACATATGCTGAACGAAATGCTTTTCGCACAAATCCTCTTCAGTAAAAAATACCGTTTTGTTCTGGGAATTCTGCGATTTCCCAGAACTTGGCCAACTGGTTTTGAATGTCATCGAATTGAGATAAATTGCACGAAACGCTATTAGTAACATGAGTGCCAGTGGGCCCGGATACTATCTATGTACCCAAACTTAGTATCTTGTAATACTGGACTATTATCGCCCAACCTTATTTTGTTAGCACATAAAAGATCCCAGAATATGTCTGCACCAAGTAATATGTCATACGTCGATGGATTGTAGTATTCCGGATCTGCAAGAATTATATTTGAGGGTATTTTTAGCGCGCTGACATTAAAGACTTCAATAGTAGTGGAAGTTATGTTTGGCAGCACTAAGAACGTAATTTTTGAACTAAATGTATTATTGCATTGCATAGTTTATTAACCGTAGAAACAGAATTATTAATGCCAGTGACTTGTATTTTCCGATCTTAAGCCTAATGTATTTAGAAGAGACTCTGTCATAAAAGAAGCCTGACTTCCTGAGTCTAGAATGGTGAGATTTGTCATAAATGTCTAAAATTTCTATTAAAGCTGTCGCAAGCAGAACCTGGTTGCAAAGTTGGTTAACTGCTGATATGTTATTAATGGGTACAGAAGTACATGGATTGGAGCTAAACGTCGTCTGGTGCAACGATGGAACATGTGCACGCGTAACTGATCGACCTGGAATGCTCGGGGCAGTATTATCGCAGCCTACATCCTTGTGCAATAGAGTGTTGTGCTTACGGTTGCATTTTCTGCAAGGACCTAGTCTACAGGCACGTACATTATGACCTGATCGTAAACAGTTGCTACAGAACTTCATATTGTCTACAAAGTGCTCTCGCTCAATAAAACTCATTTGTAGAAACCGGTGACATCTATATAAAGCATGTTCATCTATACAAAGAGGACACTTATAAGCTCTAGAGGTAGGTTGTGTGGTGGTAGTGAAACCACGAACATGTCTATTTGTACCCTTCGATATTGAATGTTCCGTGGTTTTACTTAATTCGATAGTCTCCATCAAGTCTACCCTATTCTTAAGAAAACTTGTAAAAATAACTAAAGATAGTTAGTTCACTATGTGTGACCTTATGTTCTTCCCATTCTCGATGCGTAATGGGATCTCTTTTGATGAAATGATATAAATAATTAGAGTGTCCCATTTCTCGGTGGGTTCGCCAATAATTTCCAAAGCGCGCAGGTTTTTCGTATACGCGTCTAAAAGCTTACGTATCGAAGAAGCAGATTCCGTTTTTATCACTTCTTGATTGAAAATAGCCTTGTTGTGATTTTGCACCAACAGCCTGGTATTGTCAAACCTTTCGCGTAATGAATTCTTTAATTTGAAGCAGAGAACTCTAATGCACGAATCATCTGAGCAGCGCTTCCATCGAGAGATGCGCGTAAATAATGAAATTTCTGAATGTTACTTATAGTTGGATTATTATGTATGAGTGACACGAAGGTGTCGCGGAACTCAAGCCAGTTATAGTAATCACCCTCGTACTTAGGTATTTGAATAGTGGGTAACTTAACACCCTTAATGCCTGTATTTACCCGCTTTGCCGTTTCACCATCTTCGATTTCACTGGCCGAGGAGAAAGATGTCTCAGAAATACTGCCCTTTACTCGTTTAGACCTACTTACTTTTTTTAACTGGCTACACAATTCCTGAGCACGTGCCATAAGTTTAAAATACTGAGTCTCAAAATCTGACCTTTCACCGGCTTGATTCTGAGCTTCCTCCTCCGAGGGTGCCAGGCACTTGATGCTGGTCTGCACCTCATCAAATTCTGAATACATTGCATCAATTTTTCGCATCTGTAATTTTAATTCCAATATTTGGACTTGACTGAAACTAGAAACATCTTTAAATGGATCAATATAAGACTCAAACTTCGTTAGACGAACTTTATAAGAACCTGGTTTCTTTACTAACTCGGGTAATTTAGCCACGATACTTTAGTTAGATTAATATTAATATAACTCACACCTTACTAGAAATATTTATTTTATATTTTTAATTTAATTTTAAAAGACACATAAACATGTACATAATGGACACCAAGCACACTGATACCAGACTCAGAACAACTACTTAAGGCTCACACAAATAGCTGCCCCGCGCGGCAAACAAATCCGGGACACGAAGCGGCGAGGTGACTTCTGAACCGCCGCGCCACATGTGCAGTCAAATTATGTTAACGCCAGTCGAACAAAATAAACGAATTAAACTATAGTATAATAAAATAGTTATTCACTAAAGTATGTGTATTAACTTTACTATGAATGGACACGTATCATAAACACATAGGGAACGCAACTTAACGCATAACTATTATTCTCAAGAATGCAAAGTTCTAAACATAAAAATACATCCTAGCGAATTTAGTAAAATGTTATGTTTTTTAAAGAAACGGGTAGGTTCACGGGTCGCGCTCACTGCTTATTATTCTCGAGCGTCGCCGCTAGCTACTCGTACGTACGATGACTAACGAAATAATCACCGCGAAGATAAATGGAATTTGTTAAATCTTGAATTACTTGTAAAATATTGACTCCTTAATGCGGTTTTTTGTATATTTAGATTAGGCACGGTGTAAATTACACTATAGTATTATTTGAGCGTGAGAATAACGATAAGTTGAGACACCAATTAATACCAAAGACCACTTCATGGATAGGAGGACTCACTCAGACCACTCGCAATTCTGTCGTGTAGTTGTATTCGCCTCTAATCACTGTATACACGAATGTTTGTATCCACTGATTTTCGCCTTCCGTAAAGAGATCCGCTTCTTTATGATTACATTGTTCGAAGATCCTGGTTTGGCTTGAATCCATAGGTATATCTGGTTCGCAAGGCCAACTATGGTGAGGTTGACTCCAATAAATAATGCCGATATATAACGATGAATTTTTAATGACTGTATTACAAACTGAGTATAGATATAAAAAAAAATTATGACGTGAGCGGTCTCGGTCCGTGTGTAACGCCATCTCCCCCGCGAGCTCAACGCCCGCTTATCTCCGATACTGCGGTGGGGGGCGCCCCCCGGTGGTTCTTAACAGATTGATCTCATTATTAATAAGGTAGATAGATAATCTTGAAATAGACGTATATCTCTGTATAAGACTGCTTTTTGAGAATTTTAATGTTGATTATTACATGTCAAATAACTGTATTACTTAATTAAAACGTGTAGACTGCTCCATTTTAAATGTTTTATTTGAACAATGTTACCCCAAGGAATAAAAACGGCAACAACTTCTTTTCCTATTGACCGATTTTTTTTTCTTTTCTGTTTTTTAATAGTAGGGGGGTATCCATTTAACCCCAAAATCATTTTGACTTTGTTCCCGCTGTATTTCTTTTTCTGAAAAAAACTGCATTTTTTTATTTTTTTACTTTTATACAGAGAATTATAAAAATCGATTACTATGTTTTTTAAAATAATTTTTAAAAGGGAAATTATAAAACGATGAAATACAAAAATACTTCGCGATTGATATCGAGATACTGTTTTAATAACTTGAGCGGCATGAATTTGAGTGAGCGATAAATTAACTAAACTAACTACGAATATTGATTAATAACAAAATTCAGAACGAGCTTACAAAAAGTGGGTTATATTTAATCCATTTCAGATATCCAAATACTAGCCGTGCGACTAAATTTTTTTTTTTTGGGGGGTATGTGAAATATCTGTTACCTTGTTACTGTGAGTTTCTTTGTATTAAAAATTAAAATTTAGTATTTTTATGATACAAAATCACTCAATTCAAGTGTCTAAGACCTAATTTAGTGAGTACTTACGTTTGCAGCACATTTTATGTGACCTAGCATCACACACACTTCACTTCACTTCACTTTAGTAAGCTAACATTGGTTCAACAACAATATGTCCCAACTATCAGAAGTATTGGCTACCCAACATAAGCTTGAGGAGAGTGTTTGCAGAAGACTGGATGAACTGCAAACCCAGATCCAGAATGCCGGCTCTTCAAAAGGCACTGCTAAAGATACTGTGGCCAAAGTGGCAGAAGAGCTTCGGTGCTTCCGGGAACTGGTATTTAACATCTTGGGTATTCTTCGGCAGCAAATACGTGATTTCTCTAATCAAATTGATGAATTGGAGACAAGAAACAGACGCAAAGCATTGGTATTCACTGGTTTTACAGAAAAAGACAAAGAGGACTGTTCACAGACCATTCTGGATACCCTTAACTCACGGTTTGGTTTATGTGATGTTTCCAAATCGGCTATCAAAGCATGTCACAGGCTTGGTATGCCCCGCAAGGATCACAACCGACCCATACTAGTTCGTTTTTCTAGTTTGGATATTAAGGATGCTATCTGGAGGGCCAAAGCCAAGCTTAAGGGCTCGTCTGTAGCAGTAAAGGAATTTTTGACCAGGGCCAGGCAGGAAGTCTTCACAAAAGCGCGTTTATATTTCGGTTTTCGGGCGGTTTGGTCTCAAAACTCCATTATTTTCATAAAATCTCCAGATGGAAGCCGTCACAAGATTTCCACAAGTGAGCAGCTGACTCCTCTTTATGCCAGGTACCCAAAGAAACCGGTGGAATCTTCGACACCTGGCAGCAGCGTCGGTGACGAACTGAAAAAATAGTGCTCTGTGATGAAATGTGCTAACTTTGTTAAAGTTTATAATTTACCTTGTAAGTTTGTTATAATATTTTACTTACCTCTATGAACCATTGTTTGTTGTTGGTTTTAATAATGCCACTTAATTAGAGGGTCAGGAAAAATAACTTATATCGGTACCCTCCAATAAATTGTTATTGTATGGCTTTTGCTAATTAATTCTAATACTTGTTTGGTATAGGTTGTCCAAAGAGAATATAACAAACTTCGTTTTGTTGTCAATAATTATCTATTTGTTGTGTATCTGTCATTGATGTTGTCAAAATTACGTCTCACTACTATGGATGCGTTCCAATTTACGTAAAAACGTTAAAAATATTAACGTTTTATATTATTTACGTTTTGTTATTTTGACAATTTTTCTCATTGTTTATTTTGTTGTGTTT
Organism: Pseudoips prasinana; assembly: GCA_951640165.1. NCBI lineage: Eukaryota > Metazoa > Arthropoda > Insecta > Lepidoptera > Nolidae > Pseudoips > Pseudoips prasinana. The sequence continues at coordinate 19,112,670 of OX621254.1, forward strand.
AATACCTGGTTGTAAGCTGGCGGGTGGTGCAGAGTATACGCACGCGTGTGTAGTACATAGCACTACTATATTTAACGTTATTATTTTATATTATTAGTTTTAAATAGTATTTAAAATTATTACTGTTGTATTATTTATTATACAATTTATATATATATATATATATATATATATATATATGATATGTATCTGTTTAATTTATAGGTACCTTATATATTTTCTCACCTACAATATTTTTACACTCAGTGCACCTACCATGTTTTCTCTGCATCACCCCAAGGTTGACTGTTAGAGAATGCCTTTGGCATTAAGTCCGCCTTTGTACAATTCTGTGCAAGAAGATTTTAAATAGATAAATAAAATAAAAAAATACTAATTGAGCGACTAGAAATACAGAGAGGACAACTTCCATATTAGGATAGACACGAGTTTTCCGGAAGTTATTTGGGTTAGGTTAGAACTGTGACCATCTAGCTAGACACTTTTGTTGGTGAAGATTGGTGGAAAGTTTTAAAAAATCCCATTTTTTGGTGCTTTTTGAATTTTTCAGTAGACATACAATGCAAATCTAAACAAAAACAATAGCGCTTGAAGTGATCTCTCTGATTGGTTAAAGCGAAGAAATATTAGGTCACTCAAATATTATGAAGCTTCTCATTTTGTATTTTAAGTAATAATAATAGCCTTTTATTCGCAAACATAGGGTTACAAGAAGTTCGGTGTGCCTTTTGACATAGGCCTTTTTTTTTGTTTTTTTTTTATTCGGGACTAGTCCCTCCCTCTTACCCACCACTGCAACTCCTGTAAGCCAGGGTCAACAGTGGCACACAATGAAATGACACTGAGCGGTGAAGCTCAGGCATGTCCCGGGGAATCGCTTTAACTGTCTTGGATCCCGCAACGAATTTAATCAGAAACAGAAAAAAGGAGGAGTTAGAAAATGAATAGTTCCACTTCCCTCCAGAGCAAAGCGGGAGACAGAATGTTGTAAAGAGGCTATAGCCTCATAAAATGAGAGATTTGCAACTAGAGAAGCCAGCTGCAAAAGCACCGAGGATCAATTTAAGGGTCCTAAGTGAGCTGTTATATTTGATTCCAATTGTAGGTATGGCAAAAGCGCTTAAACGCACGGAAGTTGTTCCTTGTTGCCACAAGATCCGTATAATAAACTACTCCAGATATTGGTTGCAAGCTGTTTAACATAATATCACGCTGATTTTGCCAGAGATCACACTCCCACAGGATGTGGTGAGCAGTTTGTTCATATTCGTTACTGGAATTTGAGCACAGACAGATTGGTGAAGATACTAATTTGAAACTATACAATTTACTTTTAAAATTGCCGTGTCCGGTAAGAAATTGTGCAACACAATGGTCTATGATTAGCCAAGTTTTATTTAACCGTTCGCGTACGTCCGGAAAGAACTGGTGCAGATGGCGACCCTTGGTTGAGGTATTCCATCTACATTGCCATTCATTTAGTAGTTCGTTATTTAAGTCAGCTATTGGCATAAATAGCCTGGTTATTTTCTTACGGTCGCGTAATGATAAGAAATCATGTTCTAAATTATCGCGCGTAGAATATTACATCGCTGCTCGTCTTTGAACTTCAAGATCAACCAGGAGTACACCCGCTAGGACAGGTAGGGCCTCTGTGCTTACTGTTCTATAGGCTTTACACAGAAATATCAACGCCAACCTCTGGATTTGTAGTAATTTACGGCGAGCAGCTCCGATGGTAGCCCTATCAGCCCACACAGGCGAGCCGTAGCATATACACCCAAGATAAGTTGCCCCGTAAATGATTTTAAGAGTATTAAAAGAGAGGCCCCAGGTTGCCTTCGATATCCTTGTAAATGCAAAAAAGTTTCGCTTAGCTTTTTCCCCAACTGATTTAATATGTTCTATAAACGAGAAATTCTTTTCTAAAACTAAACCCAAATAACACGTTGATATCTTGCGTTTTACAGTAACATTATTAAGTTTTACGCTCGGGGGAGATTTTAGTTCACCTTTAAGAAGAAGTTGGTAGGTTTTATGAGGAGCAAATGTAAGGCGATTTCTTTTACCCCATTCACTTATCATACTTAAGCTAGTTTGAGCCAGATTTTCCAACTCTCTCCTGGAGTTACCCTGTATAAGTAAGAGGCCATCGTCGGCATATGCCGTTAGAGAGCAGCTTGATGGCAAGGGTAATGTCAAGAAGTCATCAAAACCCAAGTCCCAGAGATACGGCGCGAGCACTGAGCCCTGGGGGCAACCCATGGTTAACGATTTAGTGACTCTGTAGTGACCAAGCTTAAGAGTTGCAGAGCCATGTACAAAATAAGAACTGATTATCGAATATATATTACTGTAACAACCGCGTAACTTAAGTTTTTGTAACAAAATTGGCCACCAAGTATTATCAAATGCCCCTGAAATATCTAGGAATATGGCCAAAACGTATTTACATTCGGACGAGTTTACAGTTTTCCTCACTGAGATAGCTGCGTCCACTGTCGATTTACCCGCAGTAAAACCAAATTGATTTCCGTGAAATTTTGGTCCTCCCGGTAGCAATCGCGGTACGATAAGTCGTTCTAGAAGCTTGCCTAAGGAATGCAGTAACGTTATTGGTCGGTATGACTTAGGGTCTTCGGGCAGTTTATCGCCATTTTTTGGTATAATACGAATAAAACCGCTGCGCCAAGTACGCGGAAAAGTCCCTTCAGATATGCAAAGATTAAAAACTTTTAGTATTGAATCACCGGATTGTTTTGTGGCTTCTATTATCATTTTGTTGGATATTTTATCTTCACCTGAAGCTTTGTTAACAGGTAGCGATTTCACAGTATTCATAAACTCATTAATTGTAGGAAGACTGGCCATATACGTAGCGGGTGGATTGTTTGCCCACTGTCTAATCTGCTTGTGGTAGTCATTATCGTTCAAGGAACTATCATCAGGTATGAGCGAATTAAGTAGGGATTCCGTGATCTCCTCTATGCCACTGGTGTAGGTGTTATTGATTTTTATGTTTTGAATATAGGCTAAATCTATAGACCTATTTGCTTTAAACTCATGGTATAGGGGTGACCACGGGCCTTCTTTATCTAATTTATCGACTATTTTTCTAATTAGATTGCCTTTGGATTTCTCTATTGACGAGCGGTAACGTGAACGAGCTATTTTGAGATTTATATATGCATTATTTAAAACATCGCCTACAATTTTACGTTTTTTTAGTTTATTATATTTTTTACGTGTTCTCCGAAATTCACATCGAACTTTAATTAAGTAGTTATTCCACCAATCGCATCTTCGGATATTAGTGATAGGGACGCGGCCTATGGCAATATCGGCACAGTAGGTAAAAGTGTCCGACATCATTACAGCACATTCCTCTGTTGTTAGTTCATCCCGGGTGAAATCCCTGGCATACGCGGCAAAAAGACCTCTGAAAAAATCCCAATCGGCCCCTTTTAGCCGATATCTATAGTTACCGTGAAGAGCCGTGGGTCTTTGTGCCAACCGAGAAACAAACTCGTACACGATTAAGCGGTGATCACTGGATGAAGCGTCAGGCAAAACACGCCATCCATCTACTCAGACGTCTGAGCTTGAAAAAGTGACGTCAATAAAAGATTCGCCAGTAGGGCTACAATAAGTAGGCGGTGCATCAGGAGTGTTATGTATTGATAGATTCATCTCAGCGACGAAATCTTCGACGGCGTTCCGCCGTTCTGTATCGTTTGAACGGTATTTGCCATACCATAACGCAGAGGATGCGTTAACATCTGCGCCAATAATGATTTTGTGTCCTTTGAGGGACATCAAAACAAGGCGCAAGTGATGTAAATGGGGACCGACAGGATCTGAATACTGAAAATAACAGCTCACTACGTAAACTTTCCAGGATGGGGATGATATTTCAGCGACAGCACAGTGTGACGTCATGAGGTTTCGCATAGCGCTTACCGTAAAATTAGTACGCGTGACGTAAATAGCAGCCCGTGATTTGTTGTCTAGCTGCAACAATTTATTTTTTAAACGCTCATATTGATGTTGTTCTTGTACAAGCACTATATCTAAGTTGTATTCATTGACTAAGGTTTCCAACTCTGATGTCGCAACCCTATCGTTGTGGAGATTTAGCTGCCCTATTTTTAAGTAAGCCATATTAATATTTGGTATTTAGGACTAACTGCTCAAGTTTATGCTTAAATGTGGGGCAGTTGTCCGAGCCGCATTTGTGGTCGTGAGGTTTATTATATGCTTTACACGATGCACAAACTGGTTTAAATTCTGGGTCATTGCGGTGACTACAGATTTTGTGGGATGTGCTTCTGCGCATAAGGCACAGGTAGGTAATTTATTACTACAGTACTTGACAACATGCCCATATTGCTGGCAGTTTAAACACCGAACTACCTCTAAATCATCAATGAAGCGGCATGTAGCCCAGTCGATGAAATTTTTTTCTTTAGTGCTGACTAAATGTTTTCTAATCTCCGGTTCGAGCTCAATTGCCACCCACTTGCGCCTATTAGCTACATTACGCTTGCGCACAATTTTAGTTTTAGATGAAAAATCGTCTTCGCTGACTTTAAGATCACTATCTTTGATATTTTGCCTGTATAGCGCCGTTAAAAAGACCTGGTCGTCCATTGACGACGGTATATCTTTTATAAGTATGCGCGGTCGTCGCCCGGATGGAGTTTGAAGTTTTAATCCCGCCGAACGAATGGCCTCGACAGATCTAATTTTGTTGAGTTGGGTTTCATTTGCCACTCGGAGTACAACGCCAGAATTGGAAGTTTTTTTAACGCCTACTATTTGAAAAAAACTGCAAGAATACCAAGCAGAAGGTGCACTCTCGCAACAGTCTCTTACGGCGACTTGTATCCTCTAAGTGGGGTGCTTCGCCTGACGTTGTGCGAACTTCTGGGCTGGCGCTATGTTTTTCCTGTGGCGAATTTGCGTGCCCAGTATGGAGTCGCTCAGCACATGCAAAGCTGGTGGATACAGCTTTGAATGAAACATGCCGGATAATCACTTGTTGCCTCAAACCGACCCCGGTGCAAATGTTGTATCCACTGGCAGGAATAGCGCCACCAGAAGTTCGTAGAACGGTGGCAAGCTGCAATGAAAGAGCCACAATGGACAACGACACACGTCACCCTATGCATGGCAGTAACCTTGTGCCTCATAGGCTGAAAAGCCGCAAAAGTTTTTTAAGGTGTGTCCACCCACTTATTGGCGAACGGAGTCGTGAGAGGCTAAAGATATGGCGAGAAAGTGCTTCCTTACCCATCCCATTTGTTCCTCCGGCTGAAAATCTTCCACCTGGACACAATATTCCGTGGCCAACCTGGAAGTCCCTGAACAGGCTCCGGACTCAGGTTGGTCGAAGTAAGGAAAACCTGTACAGGTGGAGATTTATTGACGGGGATAGCCTAGGATGCAGGTGCGGTGCTACCCCCCAAACCATGGGACACTTGATCGCATGTCCTGCGTGCCCTAACACCTGCACGTTACAGGAACTAATGGACGCTACTGACAACTCTAAACTCGTAGCTGAGTTCTGGGAAGACTCAATCTAGATTGGCATCGACACGCTAAGAAGAAGAAGAAGATTTGAAAACCGTCGTCCGCGGGTTTTATAGCCTTCATAAGCGCTTCCTTGGTCGCCGACGAAGTCGCGTACTCCGCTGATCGCTCAGCGGTGGGATACGCAATAATTGAAGGAACCGGTTTTCGCGTCTGTACTATGGGGGCGGCGGTTTTTTTCGGTAAACGCAGTTTTAATTGTTCCGCGTACGTAGGAATTCCAGAATTGGTTTTATTTACGCAAAGATCTAACTGACGTTCTACGTTCGCCAATTTAGTTTCATTGCATGAAGATTTAAGCGCAAGTAATGAAATAATACTGGTAAGGCGCTGCGTAAAATCCATCACCGATAGCTTATTCGCGATATTCTTACCCGAGTTGGACTCACTGACTAATTCGTTAATCTTTGACAGATAAACGGAAGCTTGTGTCACTAGATCGCAATAATTATAGTCCGCACTGTTTGTATCGCTAATATTTAATGTAGACGAATAATCGGATTGAGATCCCGAAAACGTTTTATGTCCGATTCCTGTTGACCATCGGGAGTACAAAACGTCGGTGACATATCGCTTAACACTCGTTTGTTGAAGCCTGAAGGGGGCGTTCTGGGCGTTCGTTTACTTCTGGCAAATACGTCTCGTCCTCGATCGGGGGGGACGTCATTTATTTTTGACATGTTATTCACAAGAATTAAGCAAGCGCTTTAATGTAAACAGTACGATAACTAATTTAGCACGATAACAAGTAACTGCGACTATGACGCGGTACCCTCACAAGAAAAATAGTTAAAATTACTCACCGAACGATAATTTGAACAAAAATCCAGATATTACTTATTAAAACACTTAAAAAACTTACAGATTGTCGTATTTAGCACTAACACTAAAGCTAGAAACAAAACACAGGTCACAAAACAATCACGAAATAGCAAAAAAATAATATTATTTCACAGCGAACCTCCGATGCACTGAGCCGTAGCGTAGCGGGAAGGGAAGTGCGTTTTGACATACGAGTAGGCCTCCTCCAACTCCTTCCAATGGATCCTGTCCCTTGCCACTCTCATCGAGAATGGTCCCGCTGTCTGTTTGAAGTCATTTTCCCATCTCCTGATTTGACGACTCCTACTTCTTTTGCCGACTCTTGGTTGCCAGATCGTGAATTGCTTGCTCCATTTGTTTATCGGGTGGCGAAGCATATGTCCAGTCCATTTCCATTTTTGGACGTCTATCCGGGTAAGAATGTCTGTGAGTTTTGTTTTTTTCAATTCAATTTATTTATTACGAACATAGGTACATTAATAATACATATTTCGAGGTGTTAGTGAACTGTTTGTATCGCTATGTCCAGCCGGTTAGGGCATGCAACTGGATTTAACAAATATGTCACGTGAATTTAATACATGAATATAAAATGTCATAATTCTAAACGTAAAGATATAAAAGTCATTAATAAATTCAATAAAAAAATACAATTACACAGGTCAAATAAAAATAAAAACAAATAAAATTAATTAATTAGACATAAAATAGACAATTGCACAGGTCAAATGAAAATAAAAACAAATAAAATTAATTAATTAGACATAAAATACATAATTACACAGGTCAAATAAAAATAAAAACAAATAAAATTAATTAATTAGACATAAAATACATAATTACACAGGTCAAGAACAAATAAAATCACCTTAAAAATTAAAAAGATATAGGTGTTATACAGGGTGTCCGGTGGCAGATTTATGTTTTTAAAAGGGTATATCTATAAAAGTTATAAACGGTGCGGGGAGAGGGAGGTGTCATTCGACGCTCCGAGAATGCGGATTTGTTAGTCACAATGCCGCAGTGGTCGGGACAACACCGTGCGTACGCTATTGAGGCGTTTTTTAAGAGTGGTGATTCTTACGTGACTGCGCGCCGACAGTTTTGTTCCCACTACAATATTCGGCGATTAAGCGACGGACCAAGTGTTAATTTGATTAGATCGTGGGTGCAGAGGTTCCGCCAGACATCTTCTGCTTTAAATAACCCTCAGCCGGGCCCCAGCAGAACATCAAGGACCACAGAAAACGTTCAAGAAGTTGAAAGAAGCTTGCGAGAAAATCCACGACTCTCAGTGCGGAAAAGAGCAGCCACTTTGGCACTTCCTAAAAGCATTGTTCACGAAATTTTAAAAAAAGATTTAAAGTTCCACCCTTTTAAGATTCAAATAATCCAAGAACTTAAAGAAAATGACTTTATTTTAAGAAAAAACTTCTGTGAACGGATGTTAGAGAGATTTCGCACTGTAAATTGCATTTTTTGGAGTGATGAGGCCCATTTTCATTTGAACGGTCATGTAAATAAACAAAACTGTCGTTACTGGGCCCCAAAAGGTCGTAATCCACGACAAAAACATCAGCGATCCCTGCATTGCCCAAGAGTTACTGTTTGGTGCGCGTTATCGACAAACGGAATCATCGGGCCCTATTTTTTTGAAAATTCTCGTGGCGAAGCTGTAAATGTCAACAGTGAAAACTATGGACGCATGATAACTGAATATTTTTTACCAAATTTGCGAGCACATCCATCCTACTCGACGCACACGTGGTTTCAGCAAGATGGGGCGACTCCGCATACAGCCAGGACGTCTATGGCTTTACTTCGTCAAAATTTTCCTCATAAATTGATAAGCCGCTTTGGAGACATCCCGTGGCCACCGAGGTCACCAGATTTAACTCCAATGGACTTTTTTTTATGGGGTTATCTCAAAAGCAAAGTTTATGCCAATAATCCTCTGTCTGTTGTGCAGTTGAAGGAAAATATCCACAATGAAATTCAGCAAATCCAGCCGAGCCTGTTGCAGCGCGTAGGCCGTAATACGGTGGACCGTTTTCAACAGTGTGTGCGTCTAAATGGACAGCATTTGGATGAAATAATTTTTAAAAAGTGAAATCCGCATTATTCATGTATTTATTTAATTAGTCAATAAAACCGTAAGTTTATAAGTTTTTCTTTTATTAGCTTTAATTAACATAAATCCGCCACCGGACACCCTGTATTAGAAATTATCAAGAAGGTAGTCATTAATGCTATAGTAAACCCTAACTGCCAAAAATTGTATCAGAGCTTTTTTGAATTTTGTATAGTTACATTCCGAAATAATGTGGTGCGGTAAATTGTTATATATTTTAGGTGCCATGCAAATGAAATTTTTATTATATATAGCATTTTTATGTGGCCTAAAACGTATTTTATATTTATGCCTTGAGCTGTTGAGTGTGTCAAACAAACTAAGATAAGTTTTAACAAATGTAGCTACCTCGTATATATATAAGCAGGGTACTGTCAATATGCGGAGATTAAGAAAAAATGGCTTACAGCTATCGGTGCTTTTAATGCCACATTAGACATCTTTTTTGGGCTCTAAAGACTGCCTCTCTATTCGTAGAATTGCCCCAGTATATAATACCATAACGTAACGTTGATGTGACGTACGCATGGTAAGCAGTCACTGCCGTTTTCTTATCTACCACTTTCCTTAAATTATAAAGAGCGTAAGAATATTGGCATAAGCGTTTACAGACACTTTCAGTGTGTGTCTTCCATGACACGTCTCTGTCTAATTCGAGCCCTAGAAATTTTGTTTTGCTACTTTCTTCAATTACTTTAGTCATGATACCGTATTTGAAATTATTAGTCCGTTGCTCAAATGTCATTATTTTAGTTTTGTCAAGATTAATCTTTAAATTGTTTACTTTTAGCCAGTCAACTATTATTACCAGACAGTCATTCATTTCTCGTTGCAATGTCAATGAATCTTTTTCACTAAACATCACTATCATCCGCAAATAAAACCATTGGATGTTGTGTGACTCTCGGCATGTCATTGATGTAGATAATAAAAAGTAGCGGACCTAAGATACTTCCTTGGGGTACACCATATTTAACCGGTTTTTGGCCCGAGACGTACATTTTTTCAGTTTTTGAAGTATAACAGATCTTACTTATTTGCGTCAGCTCTTTCCTGTTTGTTAAGTATGATTCAAGGATCTTGAGAGCAATACCCCTAATTCCATATCTCACTAGCTTGTTAATGAGTATGTTGCGATCCACGTAATCAAACGCTTTACTCATGTCCATGAATACCGCTGCCACTGGTCGTCTCAAGTCTACGTTTGAAATTATTGTTTCGAACAATTTATAAACGGCCATGTTAATATTTTTACTTTTCCTGAAAGCATATTGTTCATCTGCTAAAATATCATTTTGTTCTAGAAATGAATATAGAACTTTGTAGGTGACTTTTTCTATTATTTTTGAAAATATTGGCAGCAATGCGATAGGCCTATAATTATTAAGTTCCAGTTTTTCACCTTTTTTATGTACAGGCTTGATAATAGATATTTTAAGAATATCTGGAAACACGCCTTGTTCGAAACATAAGTTAACAATAAAACTAAGTACGGGTGAAATTATAAGTGAAACTGATTTTATAATGTTAGTCGTGATGTCATCGTAGCCGGTGCTGTTTGTATTATTTAAGGAATAGATAATTTTTGCAATGTCATATTTGTGCGTGGGTTTTAATTTAATTTATTTGGATAATTAGTTGATTTACCTTCGATTTCATCATAAAAAAAGTCATTAAAAATCTCGGCTATGTGTTTAGGATCGCTTATTACTTGATTATCAAGTTTGATTTCCTGTATTCCTTCTCTAGGGTTATTGTTTTTAGATTTATTTATAATATGCCACGTCGCCCTACTTTTATTTTTGGCATTATTTATAAAGTTTTTATTCTGAACTTTTTGAGTGAGGCGAATAATTGTTTTAAGCCTTTTGGAATACATTTTAAATGCTGTCGTATGTTTTTTATTGGGATTCTTACGAAATTGCCATAATATTTGTCTTTTACGGTTACAACACAATTTAATCCCTTTAGTAATCCATGTCGTTTTCCTAGTGGCATGGATTTTTATTTTCCTAAGAGGAAAACACATATCATAGTAATATTTAAAAATGTTATGAAATCGATTATAGGCCTCATTTGCGTCAGTGGATTTATAGATGTCATTAAATGTCCGATTTAGTAAGCAATTTTTAAACTTTGTTATATTCTCATTGGAGTAGTCACGCTTAAATATATACCAGTAAGAGAGTATGCTAGTTTTTTAATAGGACATTTTATTAGTTGGGCAGTATGGTCTGACAGTGCCAATTCAATGATTTCACATTTGGAACCTTTTATATTGTGAATAATATTATCAATACAGGTGCCGCTAAATAAGCACGTTGGGATACGCACCCCCAGCTTTAAGCCGAAACAAAGTAGAAGGTTTTGAAAGCTCACGGAGTTACAAGTATTTTTCATTACATCTATATTGAAATCGCCACATAGAATAACCTTCTTTTTTCTTATGAGGCACATTTCGTTTAAAATGTTATCCAAAGCGTCCAGAAAGCCATTAACAGAACCCTTATCATTCTTAGGTGGTCGGTAAATACATAATATGACAAGTGATTGCAATTGTAATTCGACTGCACAGCACTCTATGAACTTTGGTTTGCAGAATTTATCTATATCTAGTTTAAGATCTTTAATGGATTTCTTTAACAAAATACAGGCACCACCATGTCTGTTATTGCGAGAATAATGAGCGGTAAGTGAGTAGTTCTGTAAATGAAATAGTGAGGGGTCACTTTGGTTCATGTTCGTTTCTGTGATACATACCACGTCTACTGATTTTCCTTGACCCATTAGGTCATTTAGGTGTATACATAGTAAGTCAGATTTATTCATCAACCCATTAATATTCTGATGTAGTATGAAGATATGTTGAGTTACGAAAAAGACTATTATTAAGTATAGGGTCAGCGCGTATCTTTGCCATATCGACGGTGAAGACGCAATATCTTCTAACTGCGTTAAATAACGCACGCGAAATTGAGCTTTAAATGAACTGATATCAGTGAGCATTAAAGTTGATTTTGAGTATTTTTGTTTTGGTAGTTAGTAGATATTGACACTTCACCATTGATATGAGTTTCAGTTGTTCGGATTAGAATATCTTTATCTAATGACATGAAGCTTAATGGGTTGAAGTACTCAAGTATCGTTTTTTGGCGGTACTTTTTTGTGAATTGATGTCTATATCTTAAATAGTCAATTTCTACATTCAGTTTAAAGCTAAGTTGAGATAAATACATTCTTTTTGTTTGTCTGAGAGAGGAAAAACGATTATAATATGACATTTCATTCAAGTTTACAAATGTACAGTTTGAAAAGTTTTTGGACAGGAGATAGATTTCTTGGTTTAACATTCTCTCATTTAGGTATCGGTTATATTGTACACTTAAGACAAAAACTTGTTTACACTTTTTCAAACTGTTAAGCGCAATACATAAATCTTTACAGAAATGTGATGCATTTTTGTCATTTGTACCAACCGACATAATCACAATATCTTGGTCAGTTAGCTGGTTAAATATATTTGATCTATTGCACAATATTTGTGAAGTGGTTGCACCTGGTTTTATCGTGGCTGAGACCATATAACGGTCATTCCACTTGCCCTTTCTGCGGTCAATTAGGGTTTGTGTTAGTCCGCGTACTTGTTGATCTCCAATAATCATAATCATGGGTATTTCTTGAGTATTGTGCAAAGCCATTTGTGAAATGCCCATCTGTGTATCCGTTGAGATTTTATTCGGAATAAATTTACTGATTTTTGGTGATAGTTGTTCGTTTTTGTTTTTTGAGTGGCTTTTATTGTTCTGTTCTGTATTTGAGTTATCATTTTCGGTCACAGTAACATTGTCTTCTCTCTCAAAATCAATGGTTTTTCGGCACTTTTTTCTATTTTTCCTGTTTCGCCCAGAGTTAGTACTCTGAGGTGTACCTGTGCACACTGTTTTTAAGTAACAAATTTTTGTTTCCTGGTCTAAAACTTTTTGTTTGAGTGAGCTATTTTCAAGAAGTAACTTATCAACTTGTTGGTGAGCACTCTCAAGTTCGCTTTTGAGGTTTATTAACTGATCTTCTAACTTCCGTATATGTTCAATGTCGTAGTTTGAAATTGGCTCGGGAACGCTTTCTGCTATGGAAGTATCCGACGACGATGACGAATTGAAAAGGCATAGTAGTTCACAAGACGTTGCTAGGGTTTTGTATTCTGAACGGAGTGTAACATTTGAGACATATTTTTGTGATTTCTCAATAACTTCTGCAACTTTATTTGCGTTATCCATTTTAATTTGGATAATTTAGTTCAAAAATTGTACATGTATTTTCCAGGATTTGAACTATCGACCACTCCGCTAAAGTCAATGCATTTACCGCTAGGCTACGAATTGTTAAGGATAGGAGCCCAAATTAACGAGTTATTGCAAATGCATATTAATGACGTAGAAAAGTGAAAGGACTAGTCGTTCGACTTCATCCACTAAAACACAAAGTCATCGCATGAGTCACTGCACTTATCGGTATTCACTTTAATAAATGTTTTTTAGTATTTTAATGATTGTAGTCAGGTTTCTTGATGCACTATTTTAATTTTTACGTAAATCTTTGAGATGTAATTATGTCCATGTATTGGTTTAGGTGTAATAACCAAGATTTGCACTTTTTTAATCACTTTTAAGAGAAACAAAGTCTTAGGCACACTGTATAACACGACCGCTCGCAGCGGGGTCCGCGGGGCTCCCTGTTTTTGTTCTTATGTCTACATTCCTGACTCTGTCTTTAATTTTTAATCCTAACATGCTTCTTTCCATGGTACGTTGGCATTTTGCCAGCCTTTCCCTGTGGTGAAGTGTTATTGACCAAGTTTCAGAGCCGTAAGTCAGAATCAAAATAACCCCGGTTTACGGTACGTCCAAACGCAACAAATCGGTATAAGTTACAGATTGTTTATTGGGTTTGAACCACGAACACAAATTACACATTAGGTAGCTTATCAATAAAATCAGAACCTTTGCCCTATCGACGCGTAATATTACTCTCATTCGACTCAACTGACACGAAAGCATAATGGCCGGCCGGCGGCGCGGCGCCTTCCCGCCCCGTCCGCATGTTTTCCCTTCAGGGGCCTGCGACGAATCACTATAGGGATGTGTGCGTTATACACTCCCTCTTCTGATCAGGTGAGGACCTCCAACCTAGTCGAACGACACAAATAACGCGGATTGATACCGGATTGCGGTTTAGGGGCGAACGGCTCAGGACATTCACCCTCCCTAGCATGATAACACCTTAGATCTGACACGTGGTACTTACCTCACCAGATTTATGAGCCAAAAGGTAAGTAGAAGGACTTATGAATACAATATAGAAGTATGAAGTTCATAAAAAAGCTATTAATATACCCTTGAGTAGTCACTTATTAGATAAATGATGAATTTGAGCTTCACGAGTCACCGTGATGATCGGGGTGCTATCGTCCATTCGTAGATACACCTTTCCATAACTGGTCCAACAATATTTATAGTTTTTAGATATTTTCAGGTCTCTGGCAAGAAAGCTTGAGACGTTAAGTTCTCTGAAATAAATATCGGGATACAGTGATTATTTTTCTGTCCCAAGTGCAAAGCTCTTAGTTTTGAGTCCTTATTTTTAGAATTGTAAGCCTTGACGGCTTCGAACACATCTGTCTTAAAAGTGTTGGTGAACTCGACAACAATGGTACTTTTTTATTTATTTTTATTATATCCCTAACATCTTGTTTTACAAAATCTACATTTATAGATGTTGACAACTGTTGAATCATTTCAAGTAATTCTTTTTGAGTTTCATTTCCTTTCAGCGGTACGTTTCGCGGTACTCTATATTTGTATTACGATCTGTTCTTTGGATTTCTTCTTATTTTGATTCTAGCAAAACGTTTTCTTCTTTGTTTCTTTTGCTTCCATTTCCAACTGTGCGATTTAATTTTTTAGTTCCATGTTTTCGTCATACAAAAAGGTAATAGAAGTTTGTATCGCACTGTTTGTTTGCTGTATATCTTTCAGTGAGCTCAAAATCGTGTTTATTTTTTATCTTATTCTGCAGCAAACTGATTGAATAGGAGTTCAGATGTAACACCTTTTGTTAATACTTGCAGTTGAGGTACTGTTTCTATTTGAGCGTTTATTTTTTAAACTGGCAACTGTCACGGATAGCGGAAGTAACTTTGTCAAAGCATTCAAGGAATTTGATTTGGAAGAAGAATCTTGCAATTTTTCTGAAGAGGAATCTGAATATGAAGTAGACGAATCGATTTCTGTAATTAGACCAGAAAGTAGCACCAGTAGCAGCACAAACCAAGTGCTAAGAAATGACATAGATCCATTGTCCTTATCCATGGAAGATGTGACTACCGAAGAATCAGCAGCGCAGCCACCATCAATTCGACAGTTACCATCTCACATAAGATGTTGTGCTCACAAACTTAGTTTTTGTTGCACTTCGGACAGCAACAACGTTTTGAACGTATCTACACGACTTTCCATAATACATTACCAAATGTTGCAAAAATTCACCACATTATGGAATGCTGCCAACCGACCAAAATCTGCTTAAATTATTCAGAGCATCTTATGATGTATGCATCATAAGACCTGGGACTGCAAGGTGGAACAGTGTTTATAAAAGTCTAAAACAAATAGCGTCAATCCGTACTAAGTGCACAATTACACCTAGCTCTAAACATAAAAAATCATTATTGGAATTAGACCTTCCATATATTGATGAATATTTAAAGTGCTCAAAGCCTATAGTTGAAGCACTTGACATTCTACAGGGTGAACAAAATTTATTTTTCGGAATTGTACTGCCTACATTACTCTCACTACGAAAAAATGGGCAAAATTATCAGAGGAAAATTTTAATACTGCAACGCTTTGGCAGCCCAATACCTAGAAAGCGTCAATGAGAGATTTCAAGAGTTTTTTTATTTGTTTACGTCTAGGGGCAGTAAGGCAGTAATTACAAATATTTCTTATCCTCGATTTAAAGTTAAGTGGCTTACTGTTATTGAGCAGCAGTACCATCGCAGACTAAAAAAATATGATGAAACAACAAATAGTCTTAGAAACTGAAATCCAAAAGGAAACTGCGAGCACAAGCTCAAAGAATTATGATGATTAGTATTTTGTTTTCGAAGCATATTCTTCTGAAGGCGATGTGAATGAATCACTCCGTTCAATTTCAAGTTATTTGTAATTGAAGTCGGCAATTGCAATTTGTAATTGTAATTGTTAATTTGGAGTTAAACACATTTTGCCCAACATTGCTGCTAAGTATAGCCTTAATAACTTTACTTTCATACACATAAAAGAGATTATTTTTATATTAATGGAAGGACTTTGTAATATGTCTTATGAGAAGCAAGTGCAACACTTTATAGGCATAAGGAAATGAGAACATCAACAAATATTAGATTCAACACCCAAGCTAAGTAATATGCATCGAGGTAGTTTTGCATTGACAGCCTTATTGTGCAAGTAAGGACTGGAGATTCGGGAGAAAGATTGTCGTGCTTATTTCAAGTACCAAGAAAGACCGTAGAAACGTTAACGTCTGTTACAAAAAATATCTTGTTCCACAATTTCTTGGTTTTTCTCATTTAAGAAGGAGCAAGTGGCAGCAAAACATCCCTACATTGCCGATCACATATTTCGATAAAGTTTTGCAACATTTTCACACAGCAACAACCAGAAAAATTACCAAAGGTTATATAATTAAAGGAAAAATTCATTAATTAAACATTTCATTAATATCATTCTTTGAAGTTATGGTAACCTCAAATAATGATGTACATTTTTTTGGGCGTGGATAGTTGTTGAAAGAAGGTGAACTGCATTTATCTGCTCAATTAATACTTAATTAAATTTACGAAACAGTATTATTATAAACATTTTATGTGCTTAAAGTTAAGTTAATACACTCTCCCTGCCAGCCTAGTGTTATCTCTCTTCTATCACATCAAATAACAATTCACTTTCACTATGTGCAATGGAGTCCATGCAGCAAGCTTTGTGGAGGAGAACCTTACGAAGCGCATGACTGAGTTTGAAGAGCTCCAGAAGACACCCAGAACACCTGCCACTGCAGACACATTAGCACTGGATTTTGCTGCCTTCAAGATGTTTGTATACGAATCCTTCAGGTGCTTCCAACAGCAACTAGATGCTCTTGTTCTCTGTAGTGACCAAATGGGGATGCGAGGTAGGCGTAGGATGCTCCTGTTTTATGGCATACCAGAAGAAAAGAAAGAAATGTCCATTCAGGTTGTTGTTAACACAATCACAGAGCATTTGAAGCTATCTGATTTTTCCAAATCTGATGTACTGCGTTCACATCGCTTAGGCCGCGCTCCAACCTCTGATAGACCCAGGCCCATGCTGGTGGAGTTTACTAATTATCAAGCCCATGATAGTGTGTGGTTTGCTAAAACCAAATTTAAAGGTCCTACAGTCACAATCTCAGAATTTTTGACAAAACCTGTCTAGGTTTCATGACCGCACGCCAGCGTTGGGGAATTTCGAGTTGCTGGAGTCGACACGGTGTGATATATATCCAAGCTTCAGGGGGCCAAATACATAAGGTGGTTACGATGGACGATCTCAATAAAATTGTGTTTGTAGCGGTGCAGGAGGGCAACACGCAGGAAAGCACATCGACCAGCAAGCCTGTTACAGCAGCAGGCAGGCCTAAACGAGGTGCCGTCTCCAAGAAATAAATTCCATCACTCATAATAGATATCAGATATCATCCGGCCTGTAGTGAAACCCATTTTCAACGTAAACTAACTTTTTGTCTTTAGTTCTTATTTGTTATGTATTATATGAGCTACCTTCTTATTATTAGTTCTAAGAATTATATTTTTTAGGTCAGTTTAGGTTATCTTCCACAGATTCTTTACCGTATTGTTATTTGACTCTCAAATTGTTGTATCTACTGTATGTGTTATAAAGAGAAGGAGCAACACCTGTATTAATTCTATGGATTGTTGAGAAAAGGAGCAATATCTCGTTTTAAAATAGTTCATAATTATAATATTCAGTGATTCTTAAATGTTTTATGTTTTTCTTGCTGTAAGATGATTTACGGCTTTATAAGATTTTTCTCCTTTTCTTTGCGTTTCATCTATACTAATATTATAAAGAGGAAAGATTTGTTTGTTTGTTTGTTTGTAATGAATAGGCTCCGAAACTACTGGACCGATTTCAAAAATTCTTTCACCTTTGGAAAGCTACATTATCCCCGAGTAACATAGGCTATATTATATTTAAAAAAAATTAGGGATCCTTACTAAAACTCCAATAATGTAACATAAGGTGTAAAAAAATGACCTGAAAAATTCCTTACGTCGCGTGCGCTGCGAAAACTATTGATGATAGAACAAAATCATTTACTACGACTTTGCAGAACTCATCATTATCTACAAAAAGTGTCGCGACAGCATATGTCTAAATATTATAGTTATGTCACAGTAAGCAGTTTTTTATTCTAAAATATTAATTTATATATGCCGCCTCTTGAAGAGGCTCTTCATTTGTACCTTGGTATTAATCCTCATCAAAATAAATTACTTTATATTCAAGACGGCTTTAATACCTTTTTATAACTTTTTGAATTATTCAATTCGGACATTTCATTCGGAAGATATCACGAGTTTAAAAATGCAAGTATTAGAAAAAAGTCGCGTGGTTGTCGCTCACCGCGCTCAGCTAGCCAGCATGCGATGTAGGCTCCATGTAAGCGTCACTGGGGTACGGGGGGGGAGTCAATGTAATAAAATAAAGTGCCGCGCGGCTAAGGGTGCTTGTACACGGTGCATGTAGCTTGCGCATGTTGAGGCACTTGCGCGGGTTATATGCATCGTAAACATATCGTTTAAAAACATGTGCGGGTCTAGTGACTCGAGCATGTACTAAAGCGAGCCACCCGCGCAACTAATCCGCGTGCTCTGCGACGCGCGCGGGTCACTCGCGCATGTCACTTGAGCAGGTTCAGACGTGCGCAAGCGCGACGCTACAGACCGATAAGGAAGCGGTTTAATTTAGTTGTTTTTCTAATATGTGAATTGTTTCTTCTATAATTGTTTAGTTTTTGTTTTAATGTGACCAATAATGAGTAAATTAGATAAGTGGAATGACGAAACGACTTGTCGTTTCGTACTTCTGTACAAAACCTACGATTGTCTGTGGAATATGGAATCGTCAAACTACAAAATAAAAATAGTACTACCTAAAATAAAAATATGTATAGTTATATAAAAAAACGGTATAAATATATTATATTTTAATTATTCAAAAAGCTTAGTACTTCATATAGTTCAATAAGCAAAAATTTTGTAAAAGCCTGTTTAATTATTTATTTCCTTTTATTTTTCATTTTATAATGCCCAAAAATGCCAAAAAGATCAAGATCTCAACTTTCTAAACATAGTTCTCAGGCGAGGGCAATAATAATACGGCGTAATGAGGAATCTTCATCAGAAACTGAAATCGCCTTACAAGTCGGAGAGAATACGCGTCGCAATCGCGTGCTAGAGAGTCAAGTATCGAGCGTTCGCAGCGGCTTGCTGAACAAAATTTGAGAACCTCTCAAGTACGCGCGCGAGAGTCGAGTATCGAGCGTTCGCAGCGGGTTGCTGAACAAAATTTGAGAACATCCCAAGTACGCGCGCGAGAGTCGAGTATCGAGCGTTCGCAGCGGGTTGCTGAACAAAATTTGAGAACATCCCAAGTACGCGCGCGAGACTTGAGTAACGAGCGTTCGCAGCGGCTTGCTGAACAAAATTTGAGAACATCCCAAGTACGCGCGCGAGAGTCGAGTATCGAGCGTTTCCAACGCCTTGGAGATCAGCGAGAGAGACAACAGATGTCAACGACTAGAGTCCGTAATCGAGTTTTAGCTTACAGACTCAGATCGGCTTTCAGATACGATCCACAGATTGATTATGCTCAACAGTCTTCCGTCCAAATCGGAGCCATGAATAAGATCTGCTCTAAGTGCTCTGCTAAAAAATGGGCCGATGAACCTAATGGTTTGTGCTGTGCTTCTGGAAAAGTTAGTCTCCCCAACATTCAGGAGCCGCCATAGCCAATAAAAAGTCTTTTAACAAATGATCATTCACTATCTGGACATTTTTTAAGAAACATACGTAGGTACAATAGCCTTTTTCAAATGACTTCGTTTGGCGCGAAAGAGATTCGAGAAGAAAATTTTATGCCGACTTTTAAAATAGAGGGACAAGTATATCACCTTATAGGTAGCCTTTTACTACCATTAGGTCAAAATCCACAATACCTGCAGATATATTTTATTTCAGACGCAGATCAGCTGTCGTTGCGGTCAAACATAGCTCCAACGCTAAAAATCGATTTAATTAATGAACTACAGACCGCACTAAATAACTACAATGTATACATACGAAGTTTTAAACAAAACTTAGAAAGTAACTCTTCGGATAATTTAAAGCTAATTATTCACTCCGACCATCCACCGCACACATCACATCCGGGTAGATACAATGCTCCAGCTGTAAACGAGGTAGCCGTTCTCTTAGTTGACGAAGAAAAAGGCCCCAGAGATATAGTGCTGCACGGTAGAGATGGCCAACTTAAAAGGGTCTCTGAGTTACACCGATCGTATGATCCACTACAGTATCCCTTAATATTCGTAATGGGTGATGAAGGTTATTACTTGACCATTCCTCAGCAAGGTACAGCGCGTAACAAGACTGTGACGTGCATGCAATTTTATGCATTTAGGTTGATGTTTAGAGCTAACTGTTTTAATCCACTACATTATTACAGGGACTTATTTAGTCAATATATTGTCGATATAATGGCGAAAATGATATCAGAAAGATTGAATTACATATGTCGTAATCAACAGAGACTGAAGGCTGAGGAATACATTCATCTCAGAGACGCTTTAAATCGAGACGCAAATTCGAGATATTCACAACGGCATTAGACCGCGTGCCATCAGATAATCATAAAATTGTCATCAGAGCCGATAAGGCGCCTGCAGGACAACATGCTGGACGTTTTAATGCGCCAACAATTGATGAAGTGGCTATTGTCGTCGTAGGAGAAAATTTAGAAAACCGAGACATTGTTTTACATCGGCGGAACGATCAACTTCAGCGTGTGTCTGAAACACATCGATCATATGATGCCTTACAATATCCTATCCTATTTTGGCAAGGTGAAGACGGCTATCATTTTTCAATTAAGATGATAAATCCAGTTACAGGTAAATTAACAATATATGTTTACTACATTAAAATATATGTTTACTAACTTAAAATTTATATTATTAACACAAAAAATTGTTTACAGGTGCTGAAACGAACAAAAAAGTTAGTTCAATGAATTATTATTCATATAGACTGATGGTTCGGCAAAATGAGGACAATCACACCTTAAAGTGTCGGCGTCTATTTCACCAATATGCTGTAGATATGTATGTGAAAGTTGAAACTGAACGATTAACATTTATCAGGTTGAACCAGGCAAAAACTCCGTTCCGAGGAATACATTCATCTTCGGGGTGCCATTAATGCTGATGGAAATGCACAGAATGTTGGCAGAACAACTATTCTCCCAGCAACATACGTCGGAAGTCCGCGACATATGCATGAATATGCGCAAGATGCGATGTTCTATGTACGACATTATGGCACACCAGATTTGTTTATCACGTTCACATGCAATCCAAAGTGGACAGAAATTCAACAAGAATTATTTACTAGACAATCACCTATTGATCGCCACGATATCACTGCAAGGGTGTTCAAAATGAAATTAAAATCACTCATGGATTTCATTGTTAAGCATCGCGTGTTCGGCGAGACGCGCTGTTGGATGTACTCAGTTGAGTGGCAAAAACGCGGATTGCCACATGCACTTATCCTCATTTGGTTAGTTGAGAGGATAAGACCAAATGAAATTGATAATGTGATATCAGCAGAAATTCCCGATAATAATGAAGACCCACTGTTACACGAGGTTATTACAAAAAATATGATACATGGTCCATGTGGAATATTAAATCCCATTTCTCCGTGTATGGTTGAAGGAAAATGTTCAAAACACTACCCAAAACAATTAGTAGCAGAAACTATTACTGGAAATGACGGATATCCACTTTATCGCCGCCGATCCATTGATGACAATGGAAAGACAACAATAGTCAAAGTAAATCGACAAGACATTGAAGTTGATAATCGTTGGGTTGTTCCGTTTTCGCCATTACTCTGCAAGGCATATAAAGCACACATAAACGTCGAATTTTGCCATTCCATAAAATCTATTAAATACATTTGCAAGTATGTGAACAAAGGTAAAGGCTGTCTTCGGAGTTGCTGCAGAAAATTCAAATGATGAAGTCACTCAATATCAAATGGGCCGTTATGTCAGTAGTAACGAAGGCATGTAGCGTATATTTTCGTTTCCTATACATGAACGAAACCCTACTGTTGTTCCCCTGGGCGTACATTTGGAAAATGGTCAACGGGTGTATTTTACAGATGCAAACGTATTCCAACGAGTTGACAGGCCACCATCGACAACATTAACCAGCTTCTTTGAAATGTGCCAGAATGATGATTTTGCCAGAAGGTTACTTTACTCCGAAATGCCAAGATATTATACCTGGAATCAATCATCAAAAAAATTTGAACGACGAAAACGAGGACAGCCAGTTCCAGGTTACCCACGAGTATTTTCCACCGATGCACTAGGCCGTCTTTATGCAGTGCATCCCAGCCAAGACGAGTGTTTTTATTTGCGTTTACTGTTAGTCAATGTTCGTGGTCCAACATCATTCCAACATCTGCGAACTGTTAATGGTGTATTGTGTGGCACATACAGAAAAGCCTGTCAACATTTGGGATTGTTAGAGAATGACACTCATTGGGACCACACTCTCGAAGATGCTGTGATTTCGTCAAATGCTAAACAAATACGAACATTATTTTCTATAATTTTGTCTACATGCTTCCCATCAACACCGACTGATTTATGGCATAAATACAAAGATCATATGGCAGAAGATATATTGCATCAAATGCGTCTTAGAACATCGAATGCAGATTTGCAAATGAACGAAGAAATTCACAATGAAGCATTAATTTTAATTGAGGACATGTGCTTGATGCTTACCAACAAAGTATTAACAGAAATAGGAATGATAGCACCCAATCGCCCAATGCACGACTCATTTGATTAAGAATTGAGACGCGAAGCCCAATACGATTCCGAAACATTACGAGAAATGGTTGATAAAACAGTTCCCCTTTTAAATCAACAACAAAAATATGCCTACGATACGCTCATGAAAGTAGTGAACGATGGATCTGGCGGATTTTATTTTTTGGATGCTCCCGGTGGAACTGGAAAAACTTTTTTGTTATCATTGATTTTGGCAAGGATTCGATCGCAAAATGGAATTGCACTAGCCCTAGCTTCATCAGGGATTGCAGCTACTTTGTTGGAAGGCGGTCGAACAGCTCATTCAGCTCTCAAGCTGCCGTTGAACCTTCAAATTAATGAGACTCCAACTTGCAACCTTTCGAGGAATTCTGTGATGGCCAAAGTGTTGCAGCAAACCAGATTGATCATTTGGGATGAATGTACGATGGCACACAAAAAATCTTTGGAGGCATTAGATCGCTCGATGCAAGATTTACGGAATAACAAAAAACGGTTTGGTGGTGCAATGATACTATTGGCAGGTGATTTTCGACAAATATTGCCAGTTGTTCCACGCTCAACGCCTGCTGATGAACTGAATGCATGTTTGAAGTCGTCCATTTTATGGAAATACATTAAAACACTTAAATTGAGTATAAACATGAGAGTCGAATTGCAGGAAGACCAGTCTGGAGAAGTGTTTTCCAAACAACTGCTCGATATTGGTAATGGTATTATTGCTGTTGATACATCATCTGGATACATTACATTCCCTACCAATTTTTGTAACTTTTGTGAATCAAAGACAGAACTCATGGAGATGGTTATCGCAAACATTGCTCAAAATTACGAAAATCACGTTTGGTTAAGCGAACGTGTTATATTGGCAGCAAAAAATGTTGATGTGAATGAGATGAATTTTCAGATTCAAGAGAAAATAGCTGGGGAATTGAAGAATTACAAATCAGTTGATTCCATTACTAATGAAGATGAAGTTGTCAATTATCCAACAGAATTTTTAAATTCGCTGGAATTGCCCGGCTTACCACCTCATAATCTGCAATTAAAAATCTGATCAGTAATTATTATGTTACGTAACATAAACCAGCCACGTCTGTGTAATGGCACCCGGCTTGCGGTGAAGAAATTATTGAACAACGTCATCGAAGCCACAATTTTGAAAGGGAAGTACAAAGGCGAAGATGTTTTAATCCCACGCATCCCTATGATACCGAACGACATGCCATTCAGCTTTAAACGTTTACAGTTTCCAGTGCGGCTTGCATTTGCAATGTCAATAAACAATCGCAAGGGCAGTCGCTAAGTGTATGTGGCATCAACCTAGAAAATCCATGTTTTTCACATGGCCAATTATATGTCGCCTGTTCCCGTGTCGGAAAACCATCAACATTATTTATTTACGCGCCAGAACATAAAACTAAAAATATAGTTTATCAAAAAGCATTAGAATAGAGAGAAGCAGGTGAAGAGTATAGAGGCTATTAGTTGCTTTCTAGAGCGCGCGTGGTGTTGAGCTCATTTTTTTACTTAAAAATGTAAAGTTGTTCAATAGCGATTTGTAAAAATATGAGTGAAATTGAACCCTATGGAATAAACACTATTATAAAAATATATATGTTGTTTTTTTATTTAATAAAAATTAGTAAAGTCCTCAGGTATGGCGAGACCAGGGAAATAAGGATTCATTTTTATATGGAGGATATTATAGATTCCAGTTCAAATTGAATAGGTACTCATACATAAGATAGGTCAGCTATACAAAATAAAGTAGTGCATCAAAGCTAGGTTAAGGCGGTACGAAGTTCGCCGGGTCAACTATCTGAAATAATTTGACATGATATACGTTTACGTAAACTTTACAGGAAAAATAAAACGATGTCTCTAGGTAGCAGCACTCTTGACAATTATATGTACTTGATTGACGAAATTTTGTTCAGAACTCTCCGACTCTCTCTTGGTCGGTTTTGTGACTATTGACGATGATTTGACATTCGACTTCTAGGCGAAACGAAGTTCGCCGGGTCCGCTAGTATATAATATATATGTAATTTATCTAATATGACATAGAAAACTCTTGGATTTTTTGTAATGATACCAGTGCGTACCGTTTCTATACTTGTGTACACAACTACCCTATCTCTGTTACTCCATACTCCAATAGGTCGCCTGGAAAAGATCACATTTAGTGATAAGGCCGCCAATTGTACATTTTTTTCAATGTAACTATGTTATTGTATTCTTGTATAGTATAATGTTTTAGTGTACAATAAAGAGTTATCTTATCTTATCTTACATATGTAACTGTAATATATGTATCTGAATATTAGAATAACTGTGTACTGTCCTGTCTCAGTGTTTATCAAAACTTTGGGAAAATCAAACCTAACAAAGTACGGAACCTTGGCTGCCCGGCACGGTTTTTCTTAGCTGTACCATTTCGGTGGGTATATTTCATTGGTGGTCATTTTTATCATTTCGGTAGACACTTTTCATTTAAATATTTATGCAAGTTTTGATGCTATTTGATGTCCACTCACGAAAACTGTTATAAAATAGGATTGAAATAAAAAAATCCCACCGAATTGACACGTAAAAATCTCTTGTTGAAATTCACCCATATATTTGTCCCAGTGCGTAATAAGTACTATTCCACCTAGTGTCTCCTGGCCTTGATAGCGTGTGCCCTTAAACTGTTTAGATTACTTCTGCTGATTTTGGCCGACCTGCAGCATTCCATAGTTTCTTGCACTTATTTATTACTTGCTCATGCGTTTTGGAAAGTTGTTTATTTTGATTTCGCAGCACTTTTCCATCATCAGTGGTTGTACATAAGTTAAGTTTATGAGCAGCACATCTCAGGTGTGCTGGCAGCTCCAGAGACAAAAGATCATTTATAGAGAGGCCTATGCCTAAGTCAGTAACCGATCCCTTGCCTCATAAAGAGGAT
Source organism: Pseudoips prasinana (assembly GCA_951640165.1). NCBI lineage: Eukaryota > Metazoa > Arthropoda > Insecta > Lepidoptera > Nolidae > Pseudoips > Pseudoips prasinana. The sequence continues at coordinate 19,138,399 of OX621254.1, forward strand.
CGGTTACTAACTTGTCTTACGACGTCGTACTACTAACTTCTGACTGAACATCTTCTGAAGCATTCAAAATGTCTTCAACGTTTGGGTCTATATCGTTAAATTCAACTACTTTCATCGAATCACACGACTCTATTTCCACACCAAACTCTTTGAAACCTTTTACAAAATTACTTCTTACTTCTTACTAGCACTTTTCGTGAGTCAATTCCAAATCCACTGTGGATATCTTCTAGAAGAACAGTAATTCTAACATTCCTTTGAATCTTTGACACGCCAGGGTCTTAGATTTTCTTTGTATATCTGATGTAATCCAATGTGCCGTGACGCCTATGAAACTAATTTTTTTGTTCCTGACCATATGTCTGCTGTGGTACATACATATAAAGTATCTCGAAGCACGGTTTTTATGTCATGTATTATTTCGTATAGTAATCTCATAACTCGACCCAAAGATCGTCGAATTATTAAAGTCAAGACATTTTGACATTGACATTTACATTTTCATAGGTATTTTTCAGGTACGGACCTTCAATTGCTCTCAGGGGTATCATAAAATTTATGAAATATTTGACAATGTTTCCATTAAACTGTTCTTGTGAGATCATCTTAGGCTGATATTATAGGCGCGCCGGCGAGCGGCGCCGTCCAAACGCGCGCGCTTACTATAACACTAGATAGTAGTTGCGTTTCATAGTCTCGCAGTTCAAACGCGCCGGCGGTGAGACGCTCGCCGTCGGCCAGCGCTGCCAAAGCGCGCGCGGCCCGGGCTCCTCTAGTGGCAGCTAGCGTTTCAGAGTGACACGAATCGCACGCGCTGGTGCGTACACTTAAATAAAACGTAGTGCGTTAATCCTCTTTGCACTTAAAATGAGTAACGATTTTATGTTCCTCGATACGGGGGGCCTGATCGACGAAGTTCGTTTAAGAAGATGTTTGTGGGATGCCTCAGATCAATTATATAAGGACAGGGATGCTAAAAATAAAGCCTGGGAGGAAATCGGGCTTGAATTACTTGGAGAAAATTATGTTGCTGTTGCACTCTTTTCCATAAAAATTAGTGGCTAATCCTCTTAGTCGGTTTGTCTCCATTATGACGATTATACACAACTGTACATTGCAAAGAAACGCGCGATACTAAAACTCTTTTCAGATGGTCCACGCGTCAAGCGCGCGCCGTTGAAACGCGCTGGCCTACGGCACGCGCCGCACGCGTTACTCTGAAATCAGCCTTAGCCTTTGATTGTGACTGAGATTCTAAAGTTGTTTTCTTCGATTTTTTATTACTGGCCCAATACACACATCAACAAAGTCTAGGGATACGTTATTTTGAAATCAAACATGGCTTTATTGTTTAAAACCTATTTAGTTTCCTTAAAAAGTTTATTTACAGATTTAAACCTTGTCTATTCTTTATTCAAAATTTAAAAATTAAAATGAGAAACAAATGAAAACACGCAAAGCACAGCGCAATCTTGAGTTGTATCTAATTTCAAGAAGTTGCATTAAAATTTTTTTTGCGTGTTAATTGAAGAAAACCTGATAAATTGTTTTATTTTCTTTTCTCAATTGGTTGTGTAAGCTTTTTAGCGTCATGCCACGCCATCATTTGAGTCGAGATGAAATGTTACGGGCAGTTGGCATGTTACAAAACGGTGCTATTCAACGCGTCGTTGCTGAGTCTCTGGGCACAAGCCAAAATGTGGTATCCAGGCTGTGGTCACGTTATCGCGCTACTGGAGATGTGGCAGAACGGCACACAGGTAGATATCGTGTTACCACTCAGAGACAGGATCGATTTCTCCAAATGACCGCCAGAAGACTACCCAATATCACAGCGATGCAACTAGTGCAAAGGCTCCAGGAGGGTCAGCAGCTGCTGGTGAGCGACCAAACCGTGCGAAGGAGGCTGCATGAAGTTGGTCTTCATGCTCGCAGACCGCTACGAGTCCCAGCGCTGCGACGTGGCAATCGCGGTAGGCGACTTTTATGGGCTCAAGAACATTTGACATGGAGTGATCAACAATGGTCATTGGTGCTGTTCACTGATGAGTCCCGCTATGGATTTCATCCAGATTCGAGACGAACACGCGTTTGGAGAACTCCAGGCAGGGTCAGCCGTCTCCGACATCCACAGGAGGTCCACTCTTACCAAGGCGGGACAATTATGGTGTGGGCAGGAATACGAATCGGCGGACGAACCCAACTCATTTGGATTCAGGGCAGCATGACTGCCCATAGATACCGTGAGGAGGTAGTAGAACGTGTCATTGTCCCGCTCAGGGCCCTAACGGGGCAAGAATTTCAGCTCATGCATGACAATGCACCTTCCCATACAGCGCGGCTGGTGAGGGCCGCCATTCGAGAACACGATGTTCAGGTATTAGATTGGCCTCCACAGTCGCCAGACTTAAACCCAATTGAACACGCCTGGGACATGTTACAGCGAAGAGCATTGAGGGATTTTCCGCCCAACTTGACAACAGAAGAACAACTTTTCGAACATTTAAAAAGAACTTGGGACTGCATACCCCAGCAAGACATTGACACCTTAATTTTAAGTATGGAAAATCGTTGCCGCTGTGTGATTAATGTTAGAGGAGGAAATACCGATTACTGATTATCAGATTTGGTAAGATTTTTATTCATTTAATTCGATTGAATAATTTTATAAGAATAAAATGTTTTTGTTCACTCAGTAATTTTCTATGGCTTAATTAATTTAAGACTTTTATTAATTAGAAAAACAAAATCGCATCGTGTTGTTAATGTTTAAATATCGGCCATGAAATTATCTTTAATTCTTCCATTTACAGTCATAACAAAATGTTTATAGTTTTCTAGATAATCAATGAAATGTTCAATATCCCTAGATTGTGTTGATGTGTGTATGTTTGATAGTCATTGAATGCACTTTCCCCATATTTTCTTCTTAGGTGCGTAACAAAGTTAGACATAGAAGGCAACGTTCCGGATATTGTTACTTTTTTGGCAAGCACCACATACAGTCGTATCTAAGTAGAGTCCAACTCGATTACGATCTGTAGACTCTTCTTTAGAAGTTTTAAAAACTTGCCATCAAGAATACGTGGCACGTTTATGTCAATATTTTCTACCAAGCTGTTAGAACTTGAAGTTGAAGTAGAAGCTTCATTGCACACTGGCAGACACTCATCTGACTCGTTCATAGTACACAACTAACTACCAATACGATAAAATAACTAAGTGGCGCACGGGCAGTAGCGTTTTCAAACTACAATAGTGTCAAACCAAACGGACATACACACTGTTAGACGCAATTGAATACTGCCCAAAAACTTGTACCGACATGCAGCGAGTGCGTGCTATAGTGAGCTCTTGCTCTAAAGGGGGTGATAGACGTAAGCAAGTACGCGTACTTATGGCTCGATGACCTTTTTCGATTGTGTGTCACCGTAAGTACGCGTACTTTAAAACCGCCGCGCAAAATCGTCGACGATCCAACCGGTTTGAAATCTTGCTCGTAGCTCGTCTTGGCTCGTACGTGTGGCAGCACTGCGAGCCGCGAGCCGCCATTTTTTTTTGCCAGTTCGTGGACGCGCACGCTTGTTGTGTTTAGAGATTTTAGTTTGATTCAGAAATTTTTCAAAATGTGTGATTTCCGAACTTATTCACATGAACTGCTAACCGAATTTATAGAAGCTTTCCGAAATAACCCTTGTCTTTGGAAAATTAAAAGCAACGATTACAAAGACAAAAATATGAAGCTTCAAGCATACAATAATTTATTAGAAATACCGTAAAGAACATAAAAAAGTGCAAGATAGCAAGAGGACTGGTTCAGGAACTGACCAGGTATACGTGCTAAAATTATGGTACTACAGTCAGCTTGAATTTCTGAATAATAATATAATAATAATAAATAATAATAAAATCATTTATTTCTCTCAAAAAGTAAATTATTTACAAATATTCATATCAAGTTTTTTGGTACATTAACTTTTTGAGAGCTGGAGTCCGTACTAGGTTCGGAGCCTGTGTGACGGATCTCCAGGCTCTCTTACTCCTTATAATTTAAAATTAAAACTGCTTACATGACAATATTACATTTGCAAATAAAGGAATTGGACAAGTTAAAGAAAATAAAATAGTAATGTTAATGCCTGTTGTGTGTATGAGTGTAAGTGTGTGGGTGTGTGGGTATGTGTGTGTTTGAGTGTGTGCGTGTGTGCGTGTGTGTGTGTGTGTGTGTGGGTGAGTTTTATGCTGTGTTTGTGTGATTTAATCAGCTGTGGGGTCTATAATGGTTGGGTAATTATGTTTTCGGTCTCTTCATAGTCTAGTTTAAGAAGCCAATCTATTACTAACTTTTTGCAATTTGATAAGCACATAGGATATATGTTTAAAATTTTATTAATTTTGTTATAAACATGGCTGCTGAGGAAACAAAAACTGCGTTGAGCCAGACTGGATTTGACCAATCTTGGAGGGCAAGCACTATATTTGAGCCTGGAATTTTTAAATTTATTGGGATTGTAGTGAGTAAAGAAATGGGTAGTTAGGATCAGGTTTAGTAAGAATAATTTTCGAACTGAGAGGACATTGCAGGTAGTGTATAGTCTCGTTGTTGGAAAGATGGGAGGCAGTTTCCATCCTACTTTTAAGACAGCTCTCTGGGCACGTTCCACTTTCATTATATGAGTTTTAGACGATCCACCCCAAGAAACTATACAGTACTGGATGAGAGATTGAGCAAGAGCTAAATAAACCGATCTAAGCACCTTTACATCTGCGACATGGCGAAGCCTCTTGAAGATAAAAATTAATTTGCGCAATCTGGAGGCAAGAGTGCCAATGTGATTTTGAAAAGATAGAAGGTCACTATAACTACGCCCAGGTATTTAATAGAGTTACAGCGGCTGAGAAGAGGACAGTTGAGCAGACACTGGCTCCTGTAACACAGGTATTATACCTAGCGCAGGAGGCAGGGCCTCACTACTATTGTTAAAAATTATTTATGCAAATAAAGAATTATTATTATTATTATAGTTACAGGTATTACTGAGAGAGATATCGCAAGAGTGAACTGACAAGGCGTACGGCACTGAGGTAAGTTTTCCAGAGCTTGACAACGAGAAAGTCAGATACTTTGTTTTGTCAACATTAAGTGTGAGTAGATTATTAGTAAGCCAACTGGTGACCATATTAAGACCTGACTGAGCAGAGTCAAAGACAGATTCCCAGGATGGCCCGTGAAATATGAGAGCAGTATCATCGGCATAGGTGAAAATAGAACCACTTGAAAGATTTAACTGGCAAAGATCGTTTATATAGATGAGGAATAAGGTGGGGCCAATAATACTGCCCTGGGGCACTCCATAAGAAATGGGTAGCTCATCACTAGTCCATTCGCCAATCCTGAGGCACTGCCGTCTACCAGTTAGATAGCTGTGAAAAAGGGAAAGCTGAGTACCTCGAATGCCGATTTTTTTCAAGCTTAGCCATAAGTATGGAGACAGAGATCGTGTCAAAGGCCTTTGCCAGATCTAAAAAGATTCCAAGTACTTTTAATTTTTCGTCTAATTTTGTAACAACTTTATTAGTTAAATCCAAAACGGCGTTACTTGTTGAAATTCCCGAGCGAAAGCCATACTGGCACGCTGATAGAAGTTGGTTTTTCTCTAAGTATTTTACTAACCTGTTATTTAATAATTTCTCTAGTAATTTAGATAGAGTTGGTAAAATAGAAATTGGCCTGTAGTTGATTGAACAATCTCTGTCTCCACCCTTATGAATAGGTTGAACGATCGCGAGTTTAAATGCATCTGGGAAGGTTCCAGTAGAAAAAGCCAGGTTACACAGAAATATAAGCGGGGATATTAAAATATGTTTAAACTTTTTAAGGAAAAAGCCAGGTATATTGTCAGAGCCCACAGCGCAATCGCTTCTTAGGTTCATGATAAGACGATCCATTTCAGCCTCATCCGTCTCAAAAATGACAAAGCTTTTATGATGTGTCGGAATGTTTACCACTAGATCATGAGAATGGGATGTAAGGGCTATCTTTTCAGCTAAGGTACGTCCAATGTTTACAAAATATGAATTGACGTCGTTCACTGAACGTCTGGGGTCAGTAGATGATAATAGTTCAGCAGCCTGAGTTTTTTGTTTAGTCGTATATGTTATAGTTTTTATGGTTTCCCATAGCTTCTTGCTGTTATTTTGTGCCTTATTCAATTGAGTTTTATCAAAGTTCATTTTAGCCTTTTTAACTAGCATGGTGCAGAAGTTTCTGTATCTTTTAAAGGTTGTTTTTAATATTTCATCATTCGGTGTTTTTTTAAGTTTAAGATGCAGATTGTCTCGATTTCGTAAACATTTGAGCAAGCCAGGTGTCATCCATGGCTTTTTTAGTCTTTTTCGGTAAGGTACTAATTTTAAAATTGAGTTTCTGATAATAATTGAATTTAAAGTGTTGATGAACAAGTTAGTGGCTTCGTTAACGTCAAGTGTACTATACATTGGACTGAAGTCTGTCTGGACGAGAACCGATTCAATTTTATCGTAGTCTAGGATGTTTCTTATTTTTTTGGGAACACTAGAAGAGTTGTTTGCGTGTTGAAGGAACAGTAGAACCGTGTCATGATCAGTGATGGATGTGTTTGCGACATAACAAGAAGCTGGTAGTTTAGTCCTTAAAATTAGGTGGTCGATACAGGAATTGTTTTGACGCGTCGGGAGTGTGTGACCTGGAAGCATGCCATGGCAGGCAACTAGGTTAAGGTATTCCTCTGAGCGTGAGTCATTGTTGTTTTCCAGAATATCAATATTGATGTCACCTGTCAAAATAACATTTTTATAGGACGACACTGTTATTAGGAGCTCATTTAATGAGTCTAAAAACCTTGTTACATCGCGGGTGCCAGGCGGTCGGTATATTGCGATTACAGCTGAATCTTTATTGATAATTAACAGTAGACAGTTTGCATCGTGTATGAGGGGCTCTGATACTGATATTTGATGATAGCTGCGGCAGTAAACAGTTACACCTTCATTCTGGGTATTATGTCGTGTGGTAGATGAGGCAGTATATCCTTGAATTGTAGGTAAGTGAACAGAAGTGAGCAACCAGCACTCAGTTAGGATAATAAGATCCCAAGAAATTCCACTGCGTGCAAGCAGTGGGGTTAGGTTATCAAAATTTTTATTAATACTTCTGATATTTTGACAGAGTAGTGTGAGTGCTTGTCTATGTGACTTTGTAATTTTAGGGCAATCCTCAATCACACATGTAGCCGACTCTGCTACCGAGACGCGGTCAATATCCTTTTGAAGATCATCTAAATTACCGAATTGTAAGAAGATTTATTTAACATTAAAATAAAAGTTAATAGAACAAAGTAATCGTTAAAATATGGCTTAGTTAACATACGATGATAGGTTTTAATTAAGCATGTGTAATATTTCAATAATTTAAAAAGTTTGTATGGTGCTTTAATAATTACATGGGGGAGAGAGAGAGATGAGGCTTTAATAAGAAGGCAGCTGATTGGAGGTGAGTTGTGTGTGTATTGGTACGTGTTAATTTGTTTAAATGTATATGTTTGTGTGAGGTATGTTTCGAGATGTTTAATTAGCGGTTGTGTGTTAAATGTTATGGAATTATATAAACCAAGAAGACAATATAGTCATTTTACAGAACCTAATGTGTTATATAAATCGTTTTCAGTATTAATGCACTGCGGGATTGAATCGGAGGTTTTCTTTATATAAATTTTTCCGTAATTTGTCCAGCAACTCTCACACTTGCCCTCTCTTTGAAGTTTTCGACCCTGGTAAAATATGTGTTTATCATACGTGGTAAGGGATTCAGCAATATAGATAGGTGTGGGAGGACACGGCATCTTAATGCTACTTGTGGACAATTTTGAGTTTGGATTTTGCTTGTTATAAATTCTTACGGCTTTCAGGAATTGTTCTTTTTGCGTGACAGACTTAAGCTCAGCAACCACAGTACTGGGAGACTTGGAGTTATTCTTGGGTTTCAGTCTGAAAATATTCTTAACGTCGGTAGGTTGTATAGGTTGGTTAATTACTAAACCTATTTCACACAACGTCTCAGCCAAGATGTCTTTATTTTCAGTGGTGATGTTGGGTAGATTATTAATCTCAATCAATGCGGCGCGAGAATTTCGTTCTAAATGATTAATTTTGGCTTCCAAAGAATTTACACGTTTCTTAAGAGCGGAGTTATCTCGCTCAGTCGCCTGCAAGCGGTCCAAAACCTCGTCGTATTGTTTTGAGACAAAAGTAATTGAATCCTGAATCTTCAAGTTCTGTTCTATAAGACCAGTTATTTTGGAGTTGAGACTATCGAATTTTATGGTTTGTTTATGTTCGAAATCAATAAATAATTTGGTGATTTCGGACAGTATAGTATTTTTATCTGTGTCCGTTTCTTCATACGTGTCGTCATCACGTCTTCGGCGTGTTCTACGGTTGGTATTTATAAAAATATTAGTTAACTTTTCCTGTACAGACGATTGCAGATTTAATGCTGGTTCAGATACGGCAGTATGAAGATTTGAGGTAGTCGGCGACTTATTTGTTTCCATATTAGCTTTCTGCTCGGCCATCACAGACCCTTTATAAACTTGATATATTTCCAATGTGGAGCGGACTAGTGTACTAATGTTCAAGTGATGTAGCCAATAAGGTAGATGTTCACAAAGTGGTCTAAATTGGTCTAAATTATTACTATTTTATTGAGTAATTATTATGGTGGCAACACTTAGCTGTGATTGATGCTCGATGTTAATACGACGTGATTTGCTGATGACAGTTGACAGCCTGGTGACAGGTGACGTTTGTTGGATTGAATGAATCTTCAATTGCAGAGTCTACGCGGCTATCTCCGTCTCAGTAGTTGCTGTCTCTTCCGCACACACACTCCGCGATCTCTTAAGCGTTATGCTCGCCTAGTACTTTGCGAATAAGATTAAAATGATATTTGATTTAAAAATATGATATTTTTGAAATAAAAACTTGTAAAGTGCACACGTCTAGTCGCTATCGCGGTCCGGAGGGGAGTCCGGGGGGGTGATCAAAGCCAGCTGGTAACTTTAATTTATTATTAAAGAATTTCTCTATACACTATTATACGTGCGTATCCTTTCTTAGGTCTGTGTCTAAATTAGGTAGGTACCTAAAATAGAGTACCTAGCAGTGTTGTTTGATTTATAATATAAATAACTTTGGGATGTTGTATTAAAACAAAAAGTAAATTTAGAGGGTTTTTATTTACTTACAGGTGAACAATCGACTGACAATATGGACAGCAGCGAACAGGAGACAACTAATGATAATGAAAATACATTTGATGCTGAGCATAATAAAAAGGATACTCAGGTAAAAATATTATTAATATAACATTCTTTGTTGCCTGAACCCTGAACCTCTAGTATTAAAGTAGGTTTCATACTTTTCTCTGATAATTTTTGCATTTTGAGTGGGATTACGCCCATGTGTTTGCTGTAGTGACTGTAATTCTCCATTTTGTGGTCTCAGTCCCAATTCAATAATGCCATTTTCATGACTTTCCCTATCCCAATACACAACATGCCAAAACTATTTTCTTAATATTGTGCACACTGGTATTTATAGGCAAACGAAAAATGTGGAATCTTCCCGCCAAAATTCCAAAAACATTATCTATATTTCTTCTAGCCCTACGTACTCTATAATTGTATATCCTCTTACTTGAGCTAGCCTGTGATTGTCTTTGTGGGTATGGTTTCATAAAATCTGTCCTCATAGCAAAAGCCTCGTCGCCAATAAATACATAAGGCCACTCTTCTGAATGTCCGATTGGTTTTCTGGGGCTAGGAAGATTTAAACGCTTGGAATTCAATAATTGAAAGAATTTAGTTTTTTGTAATACACCTCCATCAGAAATACGTCCATTTGTTCCAATATCTAGATAAATAAATTCATAATTTGCATTTGCAATTCCCATAAGTACAATACTGTGGTACCCTTTATAATCAAAAAAATGTGAGCCTGCTCCTGCAGGAGGGACTTTTGACATGTTTCCCGTCGACAGCTCCTAAGCAATTTGGAAATTGCCATCTACGCTCAAACTCTTCAGCAATTGCTATCCTTTCTTCTTCTGAACTCGGGAACTGTAACAAAAAAAAACCATAAGTCAGTATAATGATATCATTTTTATTTACAGAGTACCAACTACAACGTGTCTTCACCTGCGACACCTGCAACATCTGTTGCTTAATCTACACGTCGTAAAAGACAAGGCAGTGTCGGCATGGAAGATACAATATCGTTAATAGGTAAAAGATTACAAAACCCCGATGATAAATATGATGCTATTGGAAAAAATGTCGCAATTAAACTACGCAACATGACTGCTATTCAACAAGGCGTTGCTGAAAAGCTTATCATTGAAGTAATATTTTTGGGACGGTTTGAAAAATTAACTTTCAATACATCTATAAATAATCCAGTTCCAGTCCAGGTACCCCAAAGACCACTGTTACACATGCCAGCTGTTCCAGTCCAGATGCAAGAAACACAAGTATTTAACTTGTCACAAGACTCGCAAACTAATAGTTTGCGAGTCTTGTGACCCGAAATGTATCCCGGAATCCCTGGTTGAATATTTAAACTTTAATAATAATAATTAAAAATAAATAAAACTAGTACGTGGTTACATTTGTATATGATCAAGAGTAAATTTATTTGTTAAGCATTAATGTTAATGTGCCATTGCAAAATAAAGTATGATTATTTGTAGTAAGTTATTTTATTTATAAAGTAGGTAATGAATGATACATACCTTCAAATATGTTTTCAGTGCAGAGTAGATTGCGTCACATGTCTCGGGAATTATGTACCCCAATGACTGTCTTGATATCGCTGGCGAATACATTCAGTCAAAAAAGTAACGGGAATGGATGATTTGTTTATGGTTCCAAATTCAAATTTTTGTTTTTTTTTTGTTGTTGTTAGATTGGCACAACTGTTTTCCATTTTGGCGCGGAGTTTGAGTTGCATCTGTTATTTATATTAAATACAGTGCTGGTTTTAGTAATATCATATATAGTGTGTATTGAGAATTTCATAATGGACAAAAATATCGAACAAAGACTTTGTCTTAAATTTAGCATCGCTAATGGAATTTCGTGTTCGGAGTCACTGAAAATGTTACAGAAGGCTTACGGTGAATCGACTTATGAGTACTGCTTATGAGTGGTTCAAAGCGTTCAAAAGCGGTCGAGATGTGATGAAAGATTTGCCTCGCTCTGGTAGGCCATCAACGTCTGCAACTGAAGTTAACATCGCAAAAGTGAAGGAAATAGTGACTGAAAATCCTCATTCAACTCTGATAGAGATAGCCGCCGAACTTTCTGTATCTCGCGAGTCGATTCGTACTATTTTAACTAATCATTTGGGTATGAAACATGTTGCCGCTCGGCTAGTCCCAAAAGATCTGAATTTTCTCCAAAAACTCAATCGCATGAAAGTCGCTGAGGACATGGTAGAACCAACCGACCCAACATTCATGAAACGCATTGTTAAGGTGGCGGTTCGCGCCGCGACAGAGACGGGAGACCGAGACAGGAGACTGAGACCAAAGACAGCGACCATTATTTGACGTTAGGCAATATATACGCGACAGTTGGCGAGTGAGACAGAGACAGGAGACCGAGACGCGAGACAGGAGACAGCGAGACGGTCGCTGTTCCGGACCAGTAGTGTCTCGTGTCGCGCTTGTGAAAGCACACGTGTTTAGGTTTAAAAATGAGTTTTTGTGATGAAGACTGTGAGACTCTGATTGAACTAATCAGACAGCATCCTCCGCTATACAATGCACAGTTAGACTCCTACAGAGATGAAAATTTGAAGGATAATATTTGGAAAAGCACAGCTGAAAGCATAAATAAAACAGGTGAGTTATTCTTATTTTATTTATTTTGCATAAAATTAATATTTGGAAGGAAACATATAAGAAAGAAAAGGTGGAGTGGAATCAGCTCAAACAAGCCGTGTGACATGTTGTTCTTGCCAGTCTACTACTCCTTGCTGTGTCCTGAAGTAATTGCTTAATTTTACTCTAATATCGAGTCCGTTGCTGTTCAAAAACCCTCCTGTTCCACGTAATGAAACAAAATTTGAAGGCAAATTTTCTTCTTCTCGGTTCCATTGGTATACGGGCATTTGAGCAGATTCCAAAAATCCATCTCTTTATAGGTTATGCATGCAACAGACAACCAAAATCATGTCGGTGCATGGCGGTTCTGGCGCTATACCAATAGGAGTGTAAAATACTCTAAACACCTGAGACAGCAAACCGAACGCGTTTTCCGATACTCGTCTCGCACGACAAAGTCGGTAGTTAAATATTTATTTGCTTATATCGTTTTTTGCAACTCTTCTAGCGTAAGGTTTCATCATAAAAGTATCAAGACTAAATGCTTCATCTCCAACTAAAAAATGTGGTAATATTATGTTCGAATTTGGTAGATTCTTTGGTTCTGGAAAATTAAATTCATTTCTCATGATTTGTTTTCCCATTGTAGACTTTTGGAATATTCCACTATCTCCTTCTTTGCCATAAGAGCCGACGTCTACTGCAATGAACTTGCAATTATGGTCTACATTAGCCAAAATAACAATTGAGTAATACTCCTTATAATTAAAATACAACGACCCACTATTTTCAGGGGCTCTTATTCTTACGTGCTTCCCATCAATAGCACCTGTGCAATTAGGGAATTGCCATTTATCCCAAAATCCTTCAGATACAAGCCTAAAATCACTTTCTTTTGGAACATGCATAAAAATTGGCACCAAAACAGTCTTCTTCTTCCTCCAATAGCAGTTTCGTTACTTAGTTTTCCATCACGACACAAAACACTACTGACTTCATCGACAGACTCTCTTGAACTGAGCGGTCGCTCCACGTCACTTGTCGCAATCTACGGTCTCAGTCTCGACCTACAGTACATGCCGAAGAGACCAAGACATTTGTCGCTGTCTCTGGTCTCAGTCTCCTGTCTCGGTCTTCCGTCTCTGTCGAGGCGCGGACCGCCACCTTTACTGGTGACGAGACCGAAAAAACCACGCCAAAGTCGATCAAAAGTCAAAGTCATGTTGACTGTTTTCTTTGACTATCGCGGTGTTGTGCACTCTGAATTCTTACCGGAAGGTCGAACGGTAAATACAAAATATTATTTAGAGCGTTATGCGGCGTTTAAGAGAGCAAATTCGACGAAAAAGGCCAGATTTGTGGAAAGAAAATTCTTGGATTTTGCACCACGATAATGCGCCTTCGCACAAGGCCATCATTGTGAACTAATTTTTGACCAAACACTCAACAAATACCATCCAGCAACCACCATATTCACCAGATATGGCTGCAGCTGACTTCTTTCTTTTTCCTAAACTCAAATTACCACTTCGTGGTACCCGTTTTCAATCGGTAGAAGACATAAAGGAGAATTCGCGGCGAGAACTGAACTCAATTCCGAAAGCAGCGTTTAAAAAATGTTTTGATGAATGGATTATTCGGTGGCGTCAATAGATCAATAATATACAAAATGTTTGTTATTCATCCAAATTTATTTTATCACCTCCAAAGTATGCTCCTTCAGAAACGATACACTTCGTTTCTGAAGGAGCATACTTTGGAGGTGATAAAATAAATTTGGATGAATAACAAACATTTTGTATATTATTGATCTTTTCCCGGTACTTTCTTGACAGAGTAGTACATTAAATCTTTATATGTTCCACCAGTTATCAAAAATCGTAATGTTGCACTTAAACGTTCATGCGGTGAAATAGCTTCTCTCATGCAAGTATCCTGTTTAGCTATAATTGGTGTAACTAAGCGCAAAACTTCGTCATACACCGGCTCAGGCATTCTGAAATAATTATGGAAATCTTCTTTCTCTTCATGCAACTCTCTAACTAAATTCACATGTGATAAATGCTCTCTTTTCGTAAGCCAGTTCTTTACCCACACTTTTCGACTTCGTCTATTTTTTTTGTTTTTAAAATGTAATACGATATAATTCCTAAATAGCACAAAGTTTCTTATATCGACGACATCGTAATACAGAGTGAGGAAGCTTCACGTGTGTCACCGACGTTGAGCCAAGTAAGTTCGCAAACTTAAAAACCGCGTACTTTAAGTTCGTACGTCTATCACCCACTTAACATGAATGACTATCGCGCGTGGTTGTTTTTTTAATTACGCAACATCATTTTAAATCTGTAGTTATAGAAAGAAATCTTGATTGCAACTACAATTAGAAGTAAAAAAATTGAACTACATTTATTATTTTTTTAATGTGTGTTAGTTATGATTACTAATTACTTAATGTAATCAGTAGTTAGATTACATTTTGTGGGCAAAATGTTATCTAACTATTGATTGCCCATTATTATTAAACACGCTAAAACAGCAATTATCGGATGAGTTTGCAAATATAGAATCCAATCCTTTATACGCTGAAGAAACACTCTTGGATCCACGTTTTGAAAGATTCGCTTTCAAAGAAGCATAATCTAATGAAACGCAGGAAACTGCACCTCAACCGGGAGTGCCGACGTCCAAAGCTTTGGGGTGATTTTGATGCAGAATCAATCAACATCTAATACCAAAAACCAACCAGCTGGCAATGGAATTCAAAGAAATTGGTAAATATTTAAATGATGAAATGCTGCCCAGAAGTAACGACAATACGATGGGAAAGTCGGTTTTATTAATGATCTTACAATTTGTATTTTTTCAAATAAGCATTAGGTACTACAATTTTTTTCTACCATAACACCATCTGACAGTAAGATCATCGCCCTAAAACTGTATTTATTCATTGACACGATGTTCTGAATTCATTTTCACTGCACCAGTTTGTCCGCGACGTGCCATAACAATCTGTACACTGTTTTAAATAAAATAAATAAAAAAGGTTTTTATTCACGTAGACTTTAAAAAAGCGCTTGTAAATAGTCAGAACATATTCGTAGTAATATATAATTAATTTATAATTATTTCAAGGTACATATAGATATTTAGGTACACGGATTTTAGGAAATAATTTACAATAAGATTTATTTTATAACAGTAACGATATTTAACTAACTTAAGTCAAGTCAAGGATCATGTGTACGTTTTATTATCAAAATTTTAATTTTTAGCTATATTTTCACTACATATTGTCGAATGGTTCTGTCTATATTAAGGTACGAATTAAATGTTATTATTATGGCGGACCTTGTGTTTATAACGACGGTCGCGCTTTAATGCTACCACCGGATCTACGAACTGAGAAGACCCAGCGAAACAAACTCAGCGGGTGTCTCTACTACCGGTTTCAACACGGCCCAGTTGAGACGCTCCGGCGAAACATACTCAATGGGGCATATACACGAGATTTGGTCCACTTACTGAAATTATTTAGCAGGCAAACACAATATATGCTCGGTCGGTTGTCTGATTAAGTATTTATTTTAGGTTTAATATATTAAAAAGAGAAAATAAAAACGTCTTAATAAAAGTATCATTAATCATTTTGAGACACAACCAACAGTTCTGAAATTCGTAGAATATTTGAATAATCCATAGTTTTATTACAGATAGTTCATGAAACATAAAAGATTACTCATGTCTATATGGCTATAAGATCCCCAGCGGACTATGTGCAGGTAGATGCCGACCGCCAAATGTCTTTATCGTCAATGTAATCCTTAGTAGTGTAGTAACCCTTAGCCATAAGTTCACGTTTAATGTGTGACTTAAACTTATTATCAGGTAGTTTAGTTATATGAATAGGGAGCTTGTTATAAAACCTAATACCATTTCCTATGAATGACTTATTAGTTTTGCTAACTCGAAAGGCTGGTATAGCTAGTTTGTCCTTATTTCTAGTATTGACATTGTGCAAGTCACTCCGTTTTTTATATTGATCTATATTTTTCCGTACAAACATTATATTCTGGTATATACACACATCAACACAATCTAGGGATATTGAACATTTCATTGATTATCTAGAAAACTATAAACATTTTGTTATGACTGTAAATGGAAGAATTAAAGATAATTTCATGGCCGATATTTAAACATTAACAACACGATGCGATTTTGTTTTTCTAATTAATAAAAGTCTTAAATTAATTAAGCCATAGAAAATTACTGAGTGAACAAAAACAATTTATTCTTATAAAATTATTCAATCGAATTAAATGAATAAAAATCTTACCAAATCTGATAATCAGTAATCGGTATTTCCTCCTCTAACATTAATCACACAGCGGCAACGATTTTCCATACTTAAAATTAAGGTGTCAATGTCTTGCTGGGGTATGCAGTCCCAAGTTCTTTTTAAATGTTCGAAAAGTTGTTCTTCTGTTGTCAAGTTGGGCGGAAAATCCCTCAATGCTCTTCGCTGTAACATGTCCCAGGCGTGTTCAATTGGGTTTAAGTCTGGCGACTGTGGAGGCCAATCTAATACCTGAACATCGTGTTCTCGAAGGGCGGCCCTCACCAGCCGCGCTGTATGGGAAGGTGCATTGTCATGCATGAGCTGAAATTCTTGCCCCGTTAGGGCCCTGAGCGGGACAATGACACGTTCTACTACCTCCTCACGGTATCTATGGGCAGTCATGCTGCCCTGAATCCAAATGAGTTGGGTTCGTCCGCCGATTCGTATTCCTGCCCACACCATAATTGTCCCGCCTTGGTAAGAGTGGACCTCCTGTGGATGTCGGAGACGGCTGACCCTGCCTGGAGTTCTCCAAACGCGTGTTCGTCTCGAATCTGGATGAAATCCATAGCGGGACTCATCAGTGAACAGCACCAATGACCATTGTTGATCACTCCATGTCAAATGTTCTTGAGCCCATAAAAGTCGCCTACCGCGATTGCCACGTCGCAGCGCTGGGACTCGTAGCGGTCTGCGAGCATGAAGACCAACTTCATGCAGCCTCCTTCGCACGGTTTGGTCGCTCACCAGCAGCTGCTGACCCTCCTGGAGCCTTTGCACTAGTTGCATCGCTGTGATATTGGGTAGTCTTCTGGCGGTCATTTGGAGAAATCGATCCTGTCTCTGAGTGGTAACACGATATCTACCTGTGTGCCGTTCTGCCACATCTCCAGTAGCGCGATAACGTGACCACAGCCTGGATACCACATTTTGGCTTGTGCCCAGAGACTCAGCAACGACGCGTTGAATAGCACCGTTTTGTAACATGCCAACTGCCCGTAACATTTCATCTCGACTCAAATGATGGCGTGGCATGACGCTAAAAAGCTTACACAACCAATTGAGAAAAGAAAATAAAACAATTTATCAGGTTTTCTTCAATTAACACGCAAAAAAAATTTTAATGCAACTTCTTGAAATTAGATACAACTCAAGATTGCGCTGTGCTTTGCGTGTTTTCATTTGTTTCTCATTTTAATTTTTAAATTTTGAATAAAGAATAGACAAGGTTTAAATCTGTAAATAAACTTTTTAAGGAAACTAAATAGGTTTTAAACAATAAAGCCATGTTTGATTTCAAAATAACGTACCCCTAGACTTTGTTGATGTGTGTATATTGGTATATATACCAGAATCTGTTATCTGTAAACAGTACACTGTTCCAGATAATTTATTTATTTATTGATAAAAATCTAAGCTTAGAATTAACACCAAAGCGCTTATAATTTATACTTATAAGAACTAAAATAATGATTTCATAATGATAACGATGCATTAAAATTCTATAACTATATTTTTAAACTATATGTCGAATGAAATATGAAATTAGACAATAATAATAAAGACAAACACAAACACACAAAAAGCTACGTTAATTTAATGATTTGGAAGAACTATTTAGAAAAGTTTCAGTAAAAAAGATCGCTAGATTTGATGTGGCTTTGGTATGCAACGTTTTTGTGCACAAACCTCGCACATTCTGATAGTATACTAGTATTTTCTTATTTTGTTTATTAGTGTTAGACTTGTGCTTGCGTTTGCGCACAAACCCCTTTGTACCTATTTTAGGTTCTCTATGTTTTCTGTGCAAGGAATAACCTTATTGGATTCGATCTCAGGCTTTGCTGCTTGGTGTGATTGTTGTGGAGCCATAGTAAGCGTAATCTATGTTCATTCTGTAGAGTAATATAAATATGGTTTATTCCCTTATTATTAAGCTTGCCTGGTCAAACGGGGTGAATAGGAATGCCGGGGTGAATAGGGACGAAACCGAAGTTGAGATTATAACGTTAGGGTGTCTACCATAGTATGACCATTACTATATTTTTCTGTGCGTTATGATAGTAGAATATATATTTAACGAGCTGGCAACATCTAAGAAACGTCAAACTTGTCAGAAATTGTCATTTGAAGTCGTTAAAGCGGAGTTCTCAAACCGGTCTCAAAGTAGTGTGTTTAAGCCCTCCGATTTGACTAATATAAGTGAATTTTTGAGGACAAAACGTGTTTTAAGGTAAGTATCATTTATTCTTCTACCTTAAATAAACAATGTTTCGGTAAATAGGAGTAATATTATAATATAACAGCAAAAAATGTAAACTACTGCGAATTGTGGATTGTAATGGCATTTGAGGTTATAAGGCACGGCGCAGAGGTTTTTAGGAACGAGTACGGGGGTTAATCGGAACGACGTTATTATTGAATAGGGACGTGCAACAGTTCTATAGGGACGGTAACAAGAGATTTGGAACAGGGGTGTCACTTGCTGAATTCAGTACCTACCTACCTACAAAATATTTTATTTAATAACATTTTTTTAGATTCTATTTTACTTTTATAGGTATATCCGGTATGGTTGTTATCGTATGTATGTTTTACTTTTTCAGATAATATTTAAAATGCCGCGAACTTATAAACCTAGTCAGAATCGACAGTATAAGAAATACGACCAAGAGACTTGGCCCTAGAAGAATATAATTCTTCACAAATTTCATTCTCAAAACTCGCAAAGAAGTATATTATTTCAAAAACTGTCTTATATAGACATAAAACTTTCCATACCAAAAAACAAGGTGGGCAAAACGCACTTAAGCTTGAAGAAGAAGATTATTTAATTCAATATATAAATGTTTGCTCCAATTGGGGATATCCATTAGAAACCCTGGATTTAAGATTATTAATTAAAGGATATTTAGACCAATTAGGATACACAGTAAAAAAGTTTAATAATAATATGCCTGGTCCTGATTTTGTCAAGTCTTTTCTAAATAGGCACAAAAGTAAAATTACAACACGGCTAAGTCAAAATATTAAAAGGTCTCGGGCAGAGGCATCACCCGATATTATAGAAAATTATTTTAATGAGTTAGAAGTTTCACTAAAAGATATTCCACTCTCAAACATCGATGAAACTAACCTTACCGACGATCCAGGGCGTAAAAAAGTACTAGTTAGAAGAAGCGTAAAGTATCCGGAACGCATCATGAACCACACTAAAGGATCGACCTCAATAATGATGGCTGCTGCCGCAGATGGTACCCTTTTACCACCATATAAAGCACAACATGTATACGACACCTGGCGACTCAATGGACCGAAAGGTTGCCGATACAATAGCACGACCTCTGGTTGGTTTGATGCCCTATGTTTCGAAGATTGGGTGAAAACTATCATAATACCTTACTTCAATGAAAAGTCAGGAAAAAAAAATTTGATTGGCGACAATCTCTCGTCCCACTTGTCCATAAATTTGATAAAAGAATGTAAAGATGTGTATAACATCAGATTTATTTTTTTACCCGCAAATTCGACCCATTTGACCCAACCTTTGGACGTAGCCATTTTTAGGCCATTGAAAATAAAATGGAGAGATATTTTATGTAAATGGAAAAAATATGATGGGAGTAACTACGCTACGATTCCGAAACAGTGCTTCCCAATGCTATTTAAAAAATTAATATCTGCAATACAAGAAAATATTTCGCAAAATATTAAGTCAGGATTCGAAAAATGTGGTATAAGTCCTATCAATAAATATAAAGTTTTAGAAAGAATACCTAGTTATAATCCAAATAATAGGGAAAATTATAAAGAAGCTATTGATGAAAAGGTTTTGATGCTCCTTCAAGATATGAGATATGGTGTCAGCAGTCGTACTACAATTCCAAAAAAAAAGAAGAAAATTGACGTTGTTGCGGGCAGAAGTGTAGAGAATATAGAGATTGAGGAGTCGAATGAAAGTAATACGGAAGAAATATGTGGTGGCAATAAATCCACAGTAGTACTGAGTGAGACAAGTAAACCAGTAAAGAGAAGAAAAGGAGTAATAAACAAGAAGAAATCTGAAAAACTAATGGAAGAATCGTATTGTCCACAAATAAACAACAAACTAATTATGGAAGAAATTAATATGTTTAATACTAATGAACCCGGTTGTAGTAAAACTAAGAATATTAAAAATGCATCTAATATAAAAGGCAAGAAGACTGATAATATCAAACTAATAAAGAAAACAAAGCTTAAAAAGGAATGCAATAGTGATGAAATGAATGAAAATATGGAGGTCGTGTTCAAGAAACCTTATTCCGAATCAATATCTCCCCACATAATGAAACCTACTAATATAGATTTAAGTTTAAATAACACTGATACTTGTAGTCAAAATACTAAAAAAGATATTAATGAAGTAAATGATAATATAGTATTAGAAGAGGAGGAAGCTTTAGAGAATAACTTGCATTCTTTTGAAAACATTTTGAATAATATGCTAATTATATATAAAGATGATATGTTCACAGTATACAATACTTTAGAAGTGGAAGATACACTGTCAGATATTCAAAATATAAACAACGAAATTGAACCATATAATGTAAGAAATAGCGAAGGAAGTCAAATTAAAATACTATCAGAAAAAGTGATATCCAATGACGATTTGCGCAAGTTAAAAAAGCAAGTTAGTATTAAGACAAAACCAATAAATTTAAAATTGACTGATAGACTTAAAGTGAAAAAGACAAAGTATTATAAAAATGAAGCAGAAATTTTGAGCGATCTCACAGACGACGACATAATTTAACTACCTACTAATGTAAATAAATAATAAATATAAAAAAAACATATGTAAGAAAATTGATTATAATAACAGCTTATGTAAATGAACAAAAAAATACTTACCTACCTAGGTATATGTTATTAAATTGTTGACTGATTTAATTTTAAGCTTGATTTTTTATTACTTATTTCCAAAGAATTTTAGATGATTATTTTATTTTGATATTCTTAAGTTTGGAATGAGACTTCAATGTTATCAGTGATATAAGTTTAAATTTAATTTTGACTATACATACAACAACAATAAATAATAATTTTTAAACATTAATATTATATTATTTTATTTCAAATGACGTGGTGACAACCCTATGAGTTTAGTCCTATTGTCTCATGAGCGGTACGTATTGACCCCAATTTCTGTTATAGTAGAATCTGGCTATATTTTATCGATTTATAGAAAATCGGCAGCATAATTTCTTAACATTTTTTATATTTCAAAGTCTATGCAACTCGACTAGAGTTTTCGTATTAATTAACCTATCATTTATATCGATGAAGTCGTTGTTTTCATCCTTTAAAGATAAAAATCATTCCTATTCACCCCGTTTGACGGTGTATTTATTGAGAACATGGCAAAAGAGATTGTAAGATTTGTGTCGAAAAGTATGCATAATTATTATTTTGTAGCTCTAAATTTAACAAGTTATTAAATAATTCAATTTTGTAATTATAAATAAGAGCGCCACAAATATAGGTAGGAGTACAAATAATTATATTTGTAGGTGTGATATTTTGCAAGGCCTCTTTTATTATATTGATTATTTGAATGTAATTACAAATCATATTAAAATCAGCTTTTCCTAACATAATAACTCAATAGTCGCTCAGACCATAGTTGAGTATGTATGTCAATGTTCTCTAGTAGATGTTTAATGTAACAATTTGGGATAACATAGCGGACATAATCAAATTTATCGCTAAATGTTTCTTTTACAGCCTGCAATGTACCTTTAGACACGCTGTATGTCGTGTAAATTTTGTTATATTACTGGTCGCCGTTTGTTGATTTTGTAGCGCCTGTTGCAAGCTGTCTTTTTTTAATTTAGGCTAGTTATCTCGTTATCAGTCTTTAGTTGCTGCTCAAGATGCAAAATGTCCAGTTGAATGGTTTGGACCAGTTCGCTGGATACATCCTCACTTTTATTTCCTCTGGGTGGATAGCAATGTCTTGATGTTGTAGGGACTGTTTAACTTTCTTTGTGGCACTATTATTTGTAAGATTTTTGTTCTTTGGTGTTTTTGATAAAAGGGTATTTAAGGGTATCGTTATCTTTGGTAAGTTTGATAACTTGTTTCCGTAGATCATTGTTCTCAAGTATAACATTTTCAACTTTATTTTGTGATATACTAAGCTTCAAACGCAATTGAACAATGGTTTCTACTAGTTCCTGGATGGGTATTAACTTGGTTATAGTGTAGTCCATACTTTTTGATAAGGTTTCGTCAATGGTAATAGTTAAATCATCAGAATGCGTATCAGAAAAAACGTCAAAAGTTTGGTTTTTTGATACGGAACTCTTGGGCGTTTTGAAAGGCGTGTTATCTAATAACGGTGTAGATAAAGGAGTGGTAACCAGTAATGGCGTAGATGGTGGTGTGGAATCTATTAGTGGCGTGGTTGACAGCGTAGTGTTCGGTAGGATCATAGACGCAGGCGTAGTGTCTAATAACAGAGATGAAGGTGTGACTCCCAAGTAATGCCGCAGGAGACGAATTTAAATTGTTGGTGGATTGTTCAGAGCTCTGCTTTTTCCTTACCGTAACGTTAGACACCTCAGTGATTGATGAAGTTTTCACTCTTGTTTTTTTTTTGCATGCCTTATACAGCCATTAACTTTTCTTATTCTTATCTATTTGCGAATTATGTCGCAACTGTGTCTGTAAAACTTGCTTTGAATTTACCTGTGTAGTTGCCCAGAGGTAAAAAACCCCCCTTATTAACCGTTTTAATATAAAAGTATGTGTGTAATATAAGTGTGTTTGTATGAGCGTTAATACAAATCAGAAGTCTACTATTTTCGTTGTTTTACATAAAAATTGTCCTTCGCCCACAGAAGAGAGTTGGCTGGGCCTGTTGGCGACACTAATATTTAAGGACCATTACATCTAGGCGTAGGGAGGGCAAGCCAATAATTTACCTCGATGAAACATATGTACACCAGAATTATAAACCTAAGAAGTTATGGCAGGGACCATCAATCTCTTACTTACACTGATTTATTACATAAAACAATAACATATTGTATGTATGTGAATTAATATACTTATGTATTATTACAACTACATCTCAACAAGGTGTCATTGATAAATTTTCAACAGGAAAACGATTTTCATTCATAATTAAAGTATATGATGACGCAAGCAGCTCCGATGAATCTGAAATGGGTATGGAATTTGTGGAATCTGATCTTGTCTATAGCGATTTAAATATTATCTTTCACTATATTATTTAACTTTGATTATGATAAATTAATGATATGTTTGTCAAAACTAAGTCCATAGACTAAATAAACGGACTATTGCTAGGATACTGCTTATAGTTTTTTCCATCTCTTGTGTCAATCTCTTTATTATATTAATGTGCTAATTATATCCATTGCGCCCTTAACGGGTTATGGACCTAGATTACGGATTTTAATAAGTGAAGATTAATTATGCAAGGCCTAAATAATGTCCAAATTGGACACCTCAAAGAAAAAGAGAATTGGTCAACTTGGAGGTAAAGGATCTGTATTTTAATGAGGGGCATTCAAGGCGCTATGAAAATTGTCGAAGGACAACTCTGAAACCATCGTAACCAGAAGCATGAGGCTGAGGTAAAGCATACAGAGTTAAATTAGAAACCTATATGAAGGCGGAGACCAATGCTTTGAGGTATATAAAAGAGATATTAGTAATGGTGATGAGGTTGACGACCGCAAGAGAGGTCTAGCTTGAACTCCACAGATTATTTAACGGGCAGTCTGAATATCGGGCGTACAACTTATGAATGATTTTTTTTTAGTTATAGAAAGTGACATGGTCAGTATACATATGACAAAACCCAAAATCTATGGAATGAACTGAAGAAGGAGATCAGTAATGAGGATATATGAAGACTTTATCAGATCTAATACTAATATATAAGATCCTTGATACTCTAGATCCCTGTTTCCTTGCGTTCAAGTCAAGCTGGTTACTTTTATCATAAGAAGAGAGAACTATAGAAAACTTAACTAGTCATTTGTGTGCACATGAGACGGCGTTATCAAGTAAAGATAGTGAACCTAGTCAAGAGGTCTCATTACTATGATAAGTAAAGACCGTAATAAGAAAAATGTTAAGAAGAAGAGACATGATAATATGAAGTGTCATTATTGTAAAGAGAGGGGGCACCGTGTGAAATTCTGTGAGAAGTGATTCTCAAAGGCGCCACTTTATTTTTTTTCTCTGCGATTATAAAGTACTTATCATAGGACACTTCAACATAAGCATACCAGCTAGTTCAAAGCGTGGTCCAAATTAGAGTTATCGGGCGCTAAATAGCTTGAAACAAATTTGGTGAAATTGATGGAATCTCAGTTTAAACATCTACGTATCACTTTGACCGAAAAGATTAGAAAAAACACCACTTTTAGATACTTTTCGTAGGTCATATCTTTTTTCAGACGCTCCTCCGCCCTCCAGCGCCAGTTGGTATACTTCTGTTACAGGGTTATATGATAAATTATTTATTTATGCCACTATATCATCGACGAGAAAATAAGTAAAGTCTGGGGACTCCGGCATCTCAATATTTTTCTTATCATCTCATTATATATCTTAATTTTTTTCGAAAGGACGAGAAATGGTTGGGATGCATTTGTTTTGTTATTGGCACACGGATAAAGATCAAGATAACGATAGAACTAATCTAGAGATAGGACTGACTGCCAGATTGTGGATCGTTTATTAATTCCGGGCTTTAGCTATTCGAGGGTTGAACCAAACTTCAAGCTTTTGCCAAAACTCCCTATTATGCACTCAATAACGAGATATTTTTATTATATTATTTTTATCACAGACATTACATCCATATACTCGTATTATACATGATTTTATCTAATACCTTTAAACATGATGTCAAGTGTTAAACGAGTGCACGTAAATTTGTGAAGTTTCCGCACAGTCAATCCATGTAATGCTAATAATTAGGTCTTCTATTAAGTCAAAATAACGAAACAAATATAAATGGAGGCAAAAATATAAGCCTTTACAAGGAACAGCAGGTAGGAGCATAGTTATTAATTCTCTAATAGTTAATGGTTTTTTTTACTATAGCCTAAGTGGATTCAAAATTTCTAATTTTACATATTGGCTAATGACTTGGAAAATATGGCCGACAACAATAATGTCGCAATCTTATTGTATTACATTGGAGAACAAGGCATTGAAATATATGTATAATACCGTTGACTTCTCCGAGTAGAAGCAGAAAGAATCATATGCAAAAATAATTTCTAAGTTCTAGAATCATTTTATCCCGAAATTTAATATATCAATGGAACGATATCGATTTTTTACCAGGGCTCAAGGCCTCACTGCAAGTTAGGAAATTTTTATAACTGATCTAATCAACAAGAGTAACGTATGTGAATATGGCAATTTGAGAGAAGAACTCGTAGAAGATATTATGATTATTGGAATGAACGATAACATTGTCAAAGAAATAAAATATTTGCAAGGCAGCTGAATTATCATATATAAGTAGAAAGAAAATAACATGTAGTGTCTCTAATATTAACAGGAGAACGAAACAGTATGAATCATATTATCATTTATTTGTAAAAGACATTGGTGTGATGAACACAAATTTTATAACTATACGAGGATGACACAGCGAATTTTTACTACATATTAAATTAAATTAAGAAAGACATATTAAATAAAATTGAGAGTTGAACATGCCAGTTACAACCTTGTAACTAGCATGTTCAACCCATTTCTCCCAAAGAAAGATTCCTAGTCACTATCGGGTAAGTATTGATATATTATTGATCATAAGGTCGTTACGCTGGATCGCGGCCCTGCGTTGTTTCGCGGCCTCTTAGATGGCCAACCGAATAAATATTGCAAGGTGTTCCGATAACAGCTTAACAATCCTCACAAAATCCAAAGTCTCCAACTAGTCTGGTAGCGCGAAATTACTTGCTAACTTGTGTGTATTGACACTCAACGTACTTAAAATAATTGCTCGTCGTTTTATACCAGCTTTGTCCGTTTCCTCTTTTATCCCATTAACGATAAAACTCTGCTCCAATTTCTTTATATATGTTGTCCAATTTTGGACCGTATGGTCTAAATTTAATTACAAGGAGCAGCAAGAGGCGTTCCATGTTTTAAAAGAGAAATTATCAACCAGTCCAGTCTTAAAGATGTTTGATCCCCAGTTAGAAACAGAGTTACACACAGATGCTTCGTGTGTGTTGCCATACCATATGTTCTTATGAAGCATCACCCCAACAGTGGTTTGCATCGCATTCAATACATGAGCCGTAAAACAAACGCTGCACAAAGGAAATACTCGAGTTACGAATTAGAGGCATTAGCCATAATTGAAGGAGTAAAGAAGTTTCGTCATTATTTGTATGGTAAACAATTCAAGTTAGTAACGCTTTTCAGCCAGCACTTATGAAAAAGGACCTGACGGCAAAAGTAGCTAGATGGGTGCGTATGCTTAATGATTATGACTTTGAAGTTTAAATATATAATAGAGCTGGTGAAAACATGAAACATGCAGATGCTCTCAGCCGGAATACATAAGTATGTAGCTACTATAACATCCATACGAGATCATATTAAGCAGGCATAAAACCAAGATGATGGGGTTAAAGCAATCAAAGAGATATTGGAAGAAAAGTTATACAAGGATTATTCAATGGATGGCGATATATTATACGAAGGACCTGGAAGAATGTAAGATATACCTAAACACATGGAAAAGGAAATTATAATGCGAGTTCATGGTAATGGACATTTCTCAAAGAGGAAGATGAAGGATTTAATTTGTAAAGACTACTACATAAAAGACATAAACAAAAAAATTTAGGAATTTGTAATTGTATGTATACCATGTTTTTTGGCTACAAGAAAGAAGGCAAACAGGAAGGGTACCTGAATCCTGTTGAGAAGGTAAGTATCCCTTTAGATACTTTACACCTAGACCATGTAGTACCATTAACGGAAACAAGGAAGCAGTATAACTACATTGATGCCTTTACAGATTTTGTTTCCCACAAAGAGTACGTCCAGTGCAGAGACACTGAATAAGTTAAGAATACATCAGCAAACTTTTGGTAATCTAAGTAGAATTATAACAGTTAGAGGAACAGTATGTACCGGTCATGAATTTCAGGAATATTGTAAAGAGGAAGATATTCATCATGTAACAATTACCACAGGAATACCCCGAGGAAACGGTAAGTTGGAGAGAGCACATAGAATAATGATAACCAAGCTTTGCATTGAAAATGCAGCTGTCAGGTATAAACATGTTGGTACAGTTCAACAAGCGATTAACGGTACTTTCCAAGAAATATTAATACTACACCCTAACACCTATTACTGGGTACCAAGATGAGATGTAAGGAGGACATTGAAATTTTAGATTTACTGCAGGAAGAAACTGCTAGACAGTATGACAGTGATAGAGAGGAGTTGCGCAGAAAAGCCAAAGAATAAATACTGGCAGTTCAAGGAGAAAAAAAGAAACACTTTAACGAGAAAAGAAATGAAAGTCAAAAGTACCAAATATATGAATAAGTAGCTATAAAAAGAACTTAATTTGGTGCAGGGCTTAAACTGAAGCCTAAGTACCTAGGACTGAAGGAAGTGAGAGGTGAGTAGAAGTATGAAAAGTTGGTGTGTCTGTGTGGCGCATGGCGTGAAAGATTTTAATTTAGATTGAAGTTGTTTATTGTATAAGTTAATTTTTAACATGTATTGTATTGTAAAAAGCATGACGAGTGATGTGAGTGATCTAGAGAGTGACTGGGGACAGACAGGAACAGGACGGCCGAGATGTGGGAAATGGAACGTAAGAGTGAGCGAGATAAATTTATAAGAGTGACAATGACGTATGCGCGTCCGCAGAGTAATAAATTACGGAGACCGGTGTAAGACGTAGCCGAGTAGTGTGTGATATATAAGTCTGTTAAAAACTAATAAAGTAGTGGCCGTGATAAGTTTTTCTTTCTCTAAATATAATTCCAGCTACATGACACTTGAATCTCAAAAACATGAAATGTATTGTTTTTTAAATCCAAACAGGTAGAATCGTTCCGCAACATTTTTCTCTGTCACTATTTATGTAAAGTGTACCAAGCGCCTCGGATCTTTTATGCAAAATAGTTATGTTAAATCTTACTCATAACACAGGAACTAAGAAGTTTGACAGTTTATTGCATAATATGAAATTTCAGACTTAGTTTTAAATGACACACTATCTATTAAGACCAATTGAATTTTTATGTTTTAACTATTTTTATAGACAATAACAATTTTAAAGACAGGAAATTTAAAACTTTAGAAATATTTTAATTTTATAATACGAGAGATGCCTTTTAAGTTTTGTCGTTTGAAGAAAACACACAACTAGAGCCGTATAGTACTTTTTATTGTTTATTTTATGTTTTAGTATTCACCACGTAGCTTAATACACTTTTCCATTAGCTCATACCAGTTATTATAACATTTATTCCACTCTAAAATGGGGGTGTTCACAATGGCTAACTTGAAAGCATCGACTGTTTCTTCACCGGACTGGTCCCTTTGACCACGAAGACTTAATTATAGAAAATGTAAATAAATCGTTAGGGCATAGGTCAGGACTGTATGGAAGATGGTCAAGAACTTCTACTTTTTCCTGCTTCAAATACTCAATCGTTTGATGACCGCTGTGTGAGATTGCGTTGTAGTGGTGCAGGATGATGCGTCGTTTTGAGTTAGATTTTCGAAGTTCGGCCATGACTTGTGGTTAACAAACTGTGGTATACCACTCTGCGTTAACCGTTCTACGAACTTCAAGTGCAATAGTCGGAACATGGCCAATTTTTCCAACGAACGTGGCCACAATCTTCTTTGAAGTGCTTCGAGAAC
Source organism: Pseudoips prasinana (assembly GCA_951640165.1). Taxonomy (NCBI): domain Eukaryota; kingdom Metazoa; phylum Arthropoda; class Insecta; order Lepidoptera; family Nolidae; genus Pseudoips; species Pseudoips prasinana. The sequence continues at coordinate 19,167,612 of OX621254.1, forward strand.
GAACAACTTTAGTCGGCTTTGGCTCGTCTATGAAGACCCAGATTGTAGATTGTTGTTTCGAATCAGGATCGTAGGCATAGATCAAAGATTCGTACCACGGATGATGTCGTAGACGTGATTTTTTTCTCCTCGGTTGAACCTTTGCAGAGTTTTCTTACATTATCTGACGCGGGCCGCCTTGTGATCATCGGAAAGCAGATGCGGTATCCAACAGCAAATTAGCTTTCTCACACCAAGCGCTTCATGCAAGATCTTCTGAATAGTTGTCCCTGAGATGCCTAATAGAGCCTCTATCTCTCGATACGTCACATGACGATCTTAACGAATTAGTTGCAATGATGTTATCTTTAGTGAAGGCGGATTTTGGGATTCCTTCGCGAGATTTGTCACTAACACTAGTATGTCCACGCTGGAATTTTAAATACCAGCCTTCGACAGTCCGCAGACAAGGGACTTCATGATGAACACAGATATTAGCTCTTCAAAACACTGAAGCCGTGTCAGGCCGCTTCTAAAGTTGTACAAATATATTGCACGAACCTTTTCCTTAGAAAGATTCATTTTCGTACGTAACCTGACAGATTCCAATCGACGCTGTGACTAGACAATAGCATTAATCCTAATACTTTTAACTGTTTTGGGATTCAAAATTTAAACACATTCGAATATAGAAGAGTTCCAAATTCAAAATTGCCGGGAAATATGGAAACGACAGAAATTAAAAGGCATGCCTAGTCATAGATTTACACTAACCTCGTTAAACTGGATGGTGTACTTCTATAAGATTTGATTACAAATTTGAACTCTAAGCCAATACGATAAGGTTTCTTTTTCCCTGTCAGTTGTAAAAGTAGAAAAACGAGCCAGGCGTTTATAAATAAAATAGTAGGGCGTCCTTGTATAGCAAGTACGCCAGTGTAAAATAAAATCTGCTTTGGTAGTGAGTGGTAGATTTATCAATATTAGAAATATAACATTTCAATTATTATTGACCGATAAATGTGTTCCTAAATTGATGTTATATTTATTAAAGATTTGTACAGGTATGTTTAGGCAAAACATACAATAAAATAAGTATTTTAAGATATTATTAGTAGAATTGTCTCATTATCTAATGCCAACTTTGTCTTCAGACAAAAATGTAATATGTCTGCTATGTTTCTTTCTTTACAGCGGAGTGTAGATGAAGTTCGATTTTGTTTACGTGATATTTTAACGTAATTCATCAGTGTAAATGTGAAAATGGTGTACTTTTGTTGCGTGAATGGCTGTAAAACAGAATGGTATTCTTGCTGCGGCGTATTATTCCACAGGTTTCATAGGTTTAAAGGTCTTTTAGAGTTAGAGATGAGTGGGTTGTCGATTTTATTTCGACCTCACAGTGAGAGTCAAGCGTTCTTCCAATTTTGCTACCACAGCTTATAATATTATAAAATAAATAGTACATTGTTATAGAGGCTATAAAGTAAGCAATAGATGGACGAGTTAGTTTGAGGGCCGACGCGTAGTCCAGCTATTGCACTTTCGGCCGACGCCTAACACAGTGCTTTTCACGACTACTGTGAGAAAATCAAAGCTATTTTGTAGATATTTTAGCAACTCGATAAATTTTAACTATTTTCCGCCTACTTTTTTGTGTTTTCTTTTCGAGTTAGAACTTAATGATCAGTGTTATTAGATAATTCCAAGGTTATTTTATGTAATAAATGTTTTTTCGTAACATAGTCAGCAACACAAAAAATGTTACCTAAATTTTACGAGTTGTTATTGGTTGATTTTATGTCATATGAAGTGCACGGCATGTTCTGATTGGACGCTTTAAATACTACAATTAATAATATTGTTGTAGTGTATTTTTATATTTATTATTTTTATTTAGGTTCATAGTTGTCTAAGTTCATGAGATCGGTTACTTTTGACAATTTTGACGTCCCAAGTCCCGCCATGTATTGCCATATTTCCGAACAGTGCCGTGAACAATATTTAGTTAGGTATTTCAAGTGACGAGGATGTAATTTTACTACATGTGTATTTTATTGCTGTACAGGATGCCTAAGGATGACTTTGTTGCTGAAAAGTGGAAAGTAATTATACCTGGCAAAATAACCAAAACATCAGTTGTATGTAACTTACATTTTAAAGATGAGGATTTTGTCAACGAGTCCAGAAAACAATTAGAAGGCAACGCAGTGCCGTCGATACTTCCAAAGGTAAGCAAGATTTATTCCATTAAAATTCGATGAAGTTTTCATTTTCATGAAGGGTCGATGACCTTTTCTGACAATATAATTATGGAGAAACAATAACATTGGAGCTGTTTCCAAAGTCCAATATGTTCCGATACGGGGCTAGGCGTACAATGTTTGGCCCTTTAGGGTGTTCCATGAGTTTTAACATCTCTTTTAAAATAAGCTTAAAATCACAAAACTATGTTACTTAAACTTAATAACCTTATTTTAAGTGATTTCTTATTTATTTAAGAATTGTCTTAAAATCTCGAAGAATGCCCAACTACTTATGCAATTTATTGTTTTAGGTTTTTTCTTTTTTTCTTAGTAGCATAAAATTAGTTAAACCATCTACATCGGAACCACCTGAGAAAAAACAGAAAATGCAAGAGGAATTGGATAAATCAATTCAAACTGAAAATGTAATCAGTCCTCGGAAAAAAAATTAAAACGAGAAATCAAAATTCTATCTCAACGCTTGAAAAGGCGTAATACTACAATTAACAATTTAAAATCATTACTTTCATTGGTAAAGAAGAAATGTAATAGTTACTCGGAGGTAAAAGACATGATTGAACTAAATTTTCAAAATATCCACAAGATAATTGACGGTCACCGTAGCCTATTTGGTAGTGCTCCTGCCTACGAAGCTGGTGGTCCTGGGTTCGAATCCCGGTAAGTGCAAATATTTTTCTGCATCCACTGCTTGTCGTATTTTAGTCATCACTTTATCAGAGGTGTCCAGGTCTATAATAGACGAAACGGCCACAGAATGTATTGGATTCCGTGGGTTTTTAGCAGATTTATTTGCAACTATACTAGCATAAGTTGCCTCGTCGTGGTTTATAAATTTACTATATTGTGTATTCAAGGGAAGTTCTTTTATCTGCTGTGTGAGGGTCATCGCTTGCTCCTCTCCCCCCCGGACCACCGCGAGGTGTAGTTGCGCATTTTGTATATTATTTGTATTAATAAATTAATAAAAATTAAAGATTTAAAAAATTAAATTCAGTGGAGAATAATATACACCTCCGCCTACCGTCTGCGATCCTAGTACAAAAAGCAAACAAATTGCGTTGAGCCGGCTATTATTACTGGTATATCTCTGATTGATATAGACCTCCGCCTACCTACTGCGATCCTAGTACATCGTGTTCTCGGCCTCCAGCAAAGAAATTGCGTTGAGCCGGCTATTATTACTAGTATCTCTCTGATTGCAAGGACAGATTGAACTTCTCCTGTCAATAATGCCTAGAGCTGTGAGAACAGTCCCTACTACAAAACACGGTGAAGCTGAGACTAGCCCGTTGAATGAACTCGGCGAGTTTAAGGAAGAGATAAGGAATATGCTAACAAAATGGAATGGCGAACAAGAAAATAATTTAAAATTTTTTATGTCAAAAATGCAATCGGAATTGGCGGAATTAAAAACACAAAATGAAGCCTTAAAAAAAGTAAAAACTGAGATTGAGGAGTCGGCAAGTGTAATGAACTCTCAGTATGAGGAAATTAGGTCTAAAATCGTTAAGCTGGAAAATGTAAGATCGGAACAACATGCGTATATTAATAAACTACAGAGTAAAATTCATGACATGGAAGAGTACCAAAGATCTGCGGTGTTTGAACTGCGTAACATCCCTCTAAAGGAAAAAGAGGGTACCGAAGATTTAATAAAAATAGTCAACAATACAGCTCAACTACTTCAGGTGCAGATTAAGCCAGAACATATCCGGGATATATACCGAACTCGTACCAAGCAAGGATTATCTAAGCAAGTAGTGGTTGAACATCACTCTGTATCTAAAAAAAACTTACTTCTGAAAGCTGCCCGTGACTACAATAAAGGGAAACCTCGAATGCAAAAGCTAAATAGTGAGTTAATAGGCCTTTCAGGTGAGTGCACCCCGGTTTATATGTCAGACCGCCTCCCACCTTCTCTGAGACAACTCTTTTATGAAGCTCGAAAATTCACTAGCGCTAATGATTTTAATTACTGCTGGACATCGAACGAAATGATCTTTCTCAAAAAAAGGGAGGGTGAAAAACCAGTCCGTGTTGTGTCAGAAAAAACCTTTCTTGATTTATTGCAAAAATAATGAACTAACGAAAATAATTTTAAGTAGTTATATTTCACAGCATGTATTTTATTTTTTTATTATAATTAACTTTGTAAACATTTTGTTTAATCTATGCGATCATATATTTAGCCATACTGTCTTATATTGTATTCTGTGCAAGTTTCGTTATAATTGTTCTAGTTGTATACTTAAGCCTATACATTATCACTATACACTCAAGCCACTGCTGTGTGGTGACGGCGACAAATATCAGAATCAGAATATCATCACCCCATCTCATCCCGTGGGGGGCGTAGAAGTCGACCCGAGGGAATATCTACCAGAGGACGGGAAGCAGCTTCCTTCTGAGTACTACGACCATCATACTGCGATCGCCAACCCGCCTGCCAAGCGTGGCGATTATGGCATATCCCCTCAAGATGATTCTTGAGGGAGGCTTGTCCAGCAGTGGACTTATTTAAGTTGTAATGATGACTCAAGCCTCTACACACTCACTATGCCTTAAAGCTCCAAAAACTCAACTCTAACATTCAAAGGTCTTACCCAATAATTTATCAGGCCCATTATAATAATATCATTCTTATGTGCTGTTCAATATTATATTATAATGCTTGACACTAATATCCTCGAAGAAATTGATACATTTGGTAGGGTAAGCGCTAATGTTTGTAATGCTGAACAATGCTCAGTATATATTAAAAATCGATCCAAGGCCATAAACCTAATGCATTTAAACATCCGAAGTATAAACCGCAACTTCGACAGTTTGGAAGTTTTTCTATCTAGTTTGAATATTTCTTTTGACGTAATTTTACTTTCGGAATGTTGGTTGAATTCGTGCCCAGCTATCCCAGCAATGGATGGTTTTGCCTCTTATTGCTCTACTAATCCTAAAAACCAAAATGATGGTGTCGTTATGTATATAAGGAGCGATATGAGTCACAATATTTCTGAACCCATCATTTTAGATGCTAGCTGTTTAGTATGTCAGTTGAACCAACTCAATCTTTCGGTTGTTGCTCTATATCGCTCTCCCTCGGTGCGAAATACGGAAAAAATTAATGATGGGTTAAATAGTGTTCTTATATAATTATCAGCTCATAAAAACATTATTATTATGGGAGACATTAACATCAATATATCTGGTGATAACCTTAGTCAACAAGCTCACGAGTATCTGAACTTAACTGCCTCGCACGGTTTATTGCCCACGCATTTATTTCCTACTCATGACTACTCTTGCCTAGATCATATACTCTTAAAATCAGACCTAAAAACCATGACATTAGTAATTGACACTTGTATCACAGATCACAAACCTACAATTATTAATTTGGAATGGGGCAACTCACTTCCAAAATCAATAGCAAATCGTATCAAAACTGATCACTCAGCTGTCATAGCAGAGATCTCAGGTTCCGATTTTAGTGATATAATGAAGATTACTGATGCAAATATAGCTGCCGATTCTTTGATAACTAAAATTGGCTCAATCATTGCAAAACACTCAAAATCGGTACGCCTAAAATCTAAACGGAGAATTATTAAGCCCTGGATTACCAAAGGATTGCTGCGTTGTATCCGTAATAGAGATAATTTATGTAAAAAATCAAAAAACGATCCAGAAAACTATATATTGAAAACAACATATATAAGATACAGGAATTTTTGCAACAAACTTCTTAAAAACCTAAAAAGAGATTTTGAGAGGGCAGAATTTCTCAAAGCTCATAAAGACCCCAAAGCTATCTGGAAAGTTATCAAAAATATCACCTCTACACATCGTCACAACTCTTCCCCCTTCGAACTTCTGAATTTAACTTCTGATAATATCAGCTCATTAAATAGTGTCAACGATTTCTTTGCTGGCGTTGGCAGTAGATTGGCAGGAGCGTTTAGCCCTGAACTATCATCTCTTGATGTTGAATCCAGTTTTGGACCATCCAATTCCTTTGTTTTGCTACCTACAGATGTAACGGAGGTTGAAAGTCTCATTCTCGGACTACGAACAAATGCAGCCGTGGGGTGGGATAGAATATCTGCAAGGTATTTACAATGCTGCCTGCCAACGATAGTACCTGTTATTACGCACATATGCAACTGTTCCATATCATCAGGCTGTTTTCCAAAGGTTTTTAAAAAAGCTCTAGTGCATCCGATTTTTAAGAACGGGGACAGACACAGTGTAAATAACTATAGACCCATTTCTATCCTACCAACAATCTCCAAAATTTATGAAAAAATTATTAATAACCGTTTGATACACTTTTTGGAATCACGTAATATACTAGCTCCCAACCAATATGGTTTTAGAACTGGAAAATCAACTGAAAATGCGGTTGCCTCACTTGTTGATCAGGCTGTCGATATTTTAGATAAAGGGAAGAAGAGCTTGGCAATTTTCCTCGATATTTCAAAAGCTTTTGACACTGTGTCTGTTCCACGCCTTTTGTCGAAATTAGAAACCATTGGTATTCGTGGAATAACTCATAAAATTTTACAGGACTACCTCAGTGACCGAAAACAGAGTGTTACAATAAATGGGTTAACCAGCGATCCACTAGCGCTAACTCACGGAGTTCCCCAAGGATCAATTTTAGGTCCTACATTATTTTTAATTTATGTAAACTCCCTCTGTAAGCTTTCACTGGTTAATTGCTCAGTCTTTACCTACGCTGATGATACTGCGTTATTATTGCATGGTAATGACTGGGCCGAAACGTATATGCATGCAGAAAATGCTCTTAAGTCGGTGATGGGCTGGCTTTCTGCCAATATGTTGACATTAAATTTAAGCAAAACTTTGTACATGCCATTCTTTTTAAGGCCCTCTATAACTCATAGCTCGGATTTGCCAGTTCTCAAAGCTCACAATAATATTTGCTCTCTGAACTCTTCCGACGCATTATGTAACTGTCCTCAGTTAAATAAAGCTACCGCAGTTAAATACCTTGGGATGCAAATTGACAACTCTTTGAGTTGGAAGTTACATCTTGACAATCTAACCGGCAGGGTTCGAAAACAAATATTCATTTTTAAAAAACTGAGGCGTTCAGCAGACACGGGTACTCTAAAAACTGTTTACTTTGCTTTATGTCAATCCGTGCTCACATACTGTATTACTGTATGGGGCGGTGCAGCAAAGACAAATATGTTAAAACTTGAACGGGCACAAAGAGCTGTCCTCAAGGTCATGACTTACAGAAATTTTCGCTTTCCTACTGTTCTTTTATATGCAGAATGTAAGGTACTGACAGTGAGACAGCTCTTTGTGCTACATACCTTACTACGCAAACATAGCATAATGAGATACGATGTGAATGCTGCAAACGGTCGCCGGAACTATAAGGTCTGTCCCACAAATAAGGCAAATTCAGCTACCGCTCAACGTCATTTTAACATTCTTGGAAATTATCTATATAATAAAATTAATAAAATATCCTATATTTACCATCTTTCAAAATATTCCTGCAAAAGAAGAGTCAATGAGTTGCTCCTTACATTGAACTATGACGAGTCAGAAAATTTAATTAATATAAGTAACCTATGACAATTTCAAAATTTCACTCTCATTTTTACATTCGGTCTTGCTTCTTGCACATATTCACATAATAATAAAGGCTTTTTTGGTTAACTTTTAGTTATTTCTCTTTGTACATGGTTTTTGTTTGTTAATATTAAATACAATTAAGTTTGTTTAGTATAAGTTAAAATTATTTAATGCATAAAATTGTAAAACCACTTAAAATAAGCATCTACCCAATAGGTTGAATTTTTTCTGTCGGTGATTCTGAGAGACCTGGTATCCATAACACAAGTTAAATCTTACTTTGGATACCAGAGTGTCAATTATATACTTACATACTTACTGTGTTGTATCCTATTATGTAAACTAATAACATTACAATGTATTATGGTCTGTAAGTGGTTCTGTACTACAATATTCTGGAAATAAAGTGATTATTATTATTATTATCATTTATTCATATATATTTCTTATTAAATACATTTTAAAATATATAAAAAACAGAAATATACATTTTAAAATATAAAAAATAGGATTTGCAACCGGCAGCAGGAACAGGGTCAGGGCTACCGGAGGTTACGACTCTAGAGACAGGAACCTCCTGACAATGCGAGCCGTGTCCAAAAGCACCGCTTTTTGGATCTTGTTCTTGACCCAACCGCCTAGCGTCAGCCTCTTTAGGTGTTTTTCGAGGCTTTTTGCTATTAATCCATTAGCAGAAACGACTATCGGTACAATGATAGCTGAGTCAACATCCCACATGCTGACAATCTCCCGCGCAAGATCCAAATATTTAATTTCTTTTTCTTTTTCAGCCTTCAAAAGATTTTCATCATGTGGGATGGTAACATCAACCATCACTGTGCAGCGTTTTTGTCGATCTATCATTACAATATCAGGTTTGTTGGCAATCACAGTCCTGTCTGTAATGATAGATCGAACCCAGTATAACGTGATAGTACCATTATCCAGAACTGGCGCAGGTGCATACCTGTAATAAGGCACCTCTGAAGCTACAAGGCCATGTCGCAGAGCAAGTTGTTGATGAATAATCCTGGCTACGAGGTTGTGTCTGTGCAAATATTCACCATTTGCTAGTCGAGAACAACCGGAGACAATATGTCTGAGGGATTCACCGGGGCGATGACATGCTCGACAAACATCGTTTGTGCCATCTTTTAGAATATATCTCCGGTAGTTTCTCGTCATCATAACTTCATCCATAATTGCACAGACAAAACCCTCAGTCTCAGCAAATAGTTCACCGCATCGTAGCCAAGCCACAGATGCAAGCAGATCCACATCGGGTGCGTGAAGAGCACGATAAAACCTGCCATGTAACTCCTTGCCCTGCCACACTGCCCTGCGATCATCAGTACTAAGTACCACAGGTTTACGCCAGTTTCCTTTTGCCATTGACAGCGGGGTTAGGCCTTTATCTACAGCAACCACCTCCGCATGCATACCCCCCGTGACAGCGGTGCGGAGAAAGTACTCCCTGAGGCTACACACCTCGCGGTTATGTAGGTTCTTGGCGTTTAAAAAGCCTCGACCCCCACACTTCCGCGGGATGTACAGCCTCATCACCGATGAACGAGGATGATGCATGCGGTGTGAAGTTAACAGTAGACGGACCGTCCGATCCAGGGTTTCTAATTCAGCTTGGGTCCACTTGAGTATGCCGAAGGAGTACATCAACACTGGCATAACCCAGCCATTGAAGGCACGCACCTTGTTTCCACCTGTTAAATGACTTTTCAGAACTTTTTTAAGGCGGGACAGAAAGCGTTCCCGCAATGACTGTTTTACATCAGTATCATTGATGCCCAATGCCTCCGTCATACCCAAGTATCTATAAGTCTCGGTCTCGCAGAGGGACCTAAGGTGAATGGAATCTGAAAGTTGAATTCCTTCAGATTGCATTATGTGCCCATGTTCTACATGCATGACCGCACACTTGTCAATACCAAACTCCATCCTGATAGAGTTACTAAAATTTTCAGTAACCTTTAGTAAACCTGTCAATTGAGAGTTGGTAGAAGCAAATATTTTTAGGTCATCCATGTAGAACAAGTGTGATATGATTTGACCTCCTCTGCGCAACCGATAGCCTAATCCTGAATTCTCAAGCAATGTGCTTAAGGGATTCAAGGCTAGGCAGAACCATAGTGAACTTAAACTATCACCCTGGAATATTCCTCGCTGTACCCTAATTGGTTCGCCGCTACCAAGTACTTGTTGAGACCCTGGACAGAGAAGGACTGTTCTCCAGTGCCCCATACATGACATAAGGAAGGCACGTAGAGTTGTATTTATTTTATACAACTCCAGTACCCTCATCAGCCATGCATGCGGCACAGAGTCATAGGCCTTTTTATAGTCTATCCAGCATGTCAACAAATTTCTTCGATTTCGACGAACCTGCTGGTTAATGGTCATATCTATGAGGAGAAGCACTTTTGTACCGCGGGCCCCACTGCGACAACCATTTTGTGAGATAGATATTATTGTATTCGATTCTACGTGTCTCGTGATTTTTGTTTTTATAATAGATGTAAGTAATTTATACATTGTAGGGAGACAAGTTATCGGTCTATAGTTTTTGGGATCCACGGAACTTCCAGATTTAAAGAGCAAATGGGTTACGCCTAGTGTCATAAACTCTGGGAGCAATCTTGACTGCAAGGCTTCCTGGAAGAGGGACGCTAAGCGGGCATGTGAGTAGCTCACATGCCCGTTTAGCGTAACCATTTAATCCAAAAATTATGCAGTCCATCTGATCCTGGTGCCTTCCAGTTAGACATAAGACGGACTGCATTGGTTACGTCTTCTTGGTGTATGTTTATTTCATCCATTTCTTTTATTGGTTCACATGCTCGCTCAACGTCCTGTATCCAGTCACCTTCGGAGTAGGAGACGGGTACTGACCAAATACTGCGCCAAAATGTAGATATCATTTCCGCATCTGGTGAGCATCCATCTACTGCTTGATGTGATTGCTCCCAGTTTCTGTAGACCCATTTTTCGTTCCTTTGGAACATGTGGTTCTGATTATAACGATCCGAACGTTTTTTATACCGTTTAATACGACTTGCCCATGCACAAATCTTTTGCTTCCAGAAATCGATGCGTTCTGTGACATTGGATATGTTATAACCTGGGGCAGAAATTCCTGTCCCAAAGAATGCTTGTTTAACAAAACGAATTACTCTTGGGCGTATGTTACCTTCTCTGAAGGAAATGAGTTTACCAACAAGAACCCTAGCGTGGTCGATACGACGCTCAATTCTGCTCTGCCATGCCGGTACAATGAATCTGGTTTGTGTACCCGAGTTATAACTCGGTAGTTATTATTATTATTATCTTATTGTCTTCAAGTGCCTGAGAATGCTGGCTTAGGCCATCCATAAGGTGCTTAATTAATGTCTCGCTGACTCACACCTCCCGGTGTCAGTAGTTTGACACTCTCTAGTTCTTCACCTAGTTTCAAAATTATATCATACAATGAACTTATCTTCGTCAGTATATTTTTTTAAGTACTGCGCTGATCTTAGACTGCTCCAAGGTTACTTTGGTCTCTTGGAACAGTCAACAGCGGCTACTTTATGAGTAAGGAGTTCTTCCCTCATAGAAAAGCTAGGTCGCGTGGTGTGATTATTATCGCCTGGTAAGGTGCTTGTCAGTTGCGTTTGGTTGTGTTGTTCTAAGATAGTACTCTCAGAGATGTTGGATCCGGATGGAATTAATTTTGTTTTTTGTGGGCCTGATCCGGAAGCCGCATCATTTTTAAGGACCGATTTAGTTTCCACATTTTAACTGTGAAAATAAACACACACAAAACAGACAAACAAAACAAAACAAAAATCCTTATAAGATATTCCAGAATAAAAATAAAATAAAAAATATCTTACAATTTCTTATTCTGTTAAATCATATAAGTAGGTATTACATAGGTGGTTTCAAAATTATATACCTAACTTTAGCCCAAAACCTCGCGAGTGACTTTAAGGGTGGAATGCTAATATATAATATTCCTTAAAACAGACTTTATACAATTAAGGATTACGTCGGTATTTTGTTAAAACTTAATGTTCATACACCTCGTATAATATTCAAGTTCTTGCACAAGTAGACGTAAACAATCTGCTCCAAGTGGGTAACAGGTAATCGTACCCGCTGCCGCCGGCTGAACTGTCGTGGGTCTTGCGTCACAAAACCAAATCAAACATCAATTTTCATTTGTTGTCCCGTGTCACTCCCGCGCAAATATCGTATCTGACTGACGATGGTCTTGCTACCGCGTTAAATCGCTTAATTAGCAGGTAGATGCGCCACCAATCACCACTTTTAGATAAAATTAACCGCTCGAGTGCTAAAAAAACGCGTGAAGTGCTCCTAGGTCAGCGATAAATGGCGACCCGCCGTGCGCTAAATGGGCGCGCTCAATAAACAATTTTTTGTTGAGGTGTAGTCGACATGGGTCGACACAAGTGTTGTTTTTATTCATGCTTGTGAATGACTCTTTCAAGTCGTAATGAATGTTTGTTGACATTTCGTTTCTAATTTATTATATTTAGGGCAAAACATTGACTAAAGTTGAAAAAAAAAAAAAAAAAAGTGTTTTTGAAATACGATTATTTTAAAGAGTAAATCGGTAACATATATATTTTATGACTTTTAACAGTGGAATAGCTCTATTTACACACCATAAAATAAAAAAAAAACATTCTTCTTACTTCAAAACTATTAATTTACAGGCGTTAGATTAACCTCACTTACGCGCGAGAATCAACGACTGAAATTTGACATTTTTTTTTGAAGCCGAATGAACTATTGTGGAACTTTTGTCGCATTTCTTGCATGAAGGAATGTATTAAGATTCGAGTAGAAAAGAGAAAAAGATAAGAAACGTAACGCGATAGAAAGAAATAACGAGATTGCTCCGATGCATCATACTGAACTAAAAAAGGGACATTTGTCACTTGAGAGCACTCAACGGTCAAAAAAAAAAGTGACAAAAGTCACTTAGGTGCACGCGACTGGTTAAATTACCGATTGGTACTAAGTATTTAGTTATACTCTCGTTAAAACTGCACGAAAACAAATGGATTCCAATGCACCAATAGGATTCCAATGCACCAATACAGATTTATTTACGCGAATTATTAATAACCGTTTTTAGATTTTCGGTTAAATACCCATTAAAAGACACCCCTGATTGCTTAGGGGACACATATTTTATAGCCAAAAAAGGGTTTTATTTTAGAAAGGCGCTTTAGTCGCATTCCATTGCTTAAAATAGAATACACTAAATTCATTAAATAATATTCAGATTTACGGCACCTATCCACCTCCCAGAATAACGTAAGGGGCATTCCATCATATTATCTATGTCATCATCCAGTTCTGAAGCAAGAGAGCGAGTCCACGAAGATCAGGGTGGTCTTTGACGGTTCCGCTCCCTGCACGTCAGGGTATTCACTTAATGATATCTTAAGGGTAGGTCCGAATATCCAGGATTCCCTTTTTTCAATTTTGTTACGCGCTAGACAATATGAATACCTACTCACCGGCGATGTTGAAAAAATGTATCGCCAGGTGTTAGTTCACGAACAAGACCGTAACCTACAGTTGATACTTTGGAGAGAGGATGAGTCACGCCCCATTCAAACGATGATGCTTCTGAATGGGAACACCCAAATAATCCGAAATATTTTATTCCGAATTTCAATGTTCCGATTTTCAAAAGTCCGAATTTCGTAATACCTAAGAATTGTAATGTCTATTATTAAAAATCACGATATTAATTTTATCGAAAGTCGTAAATACGATTTGTTAGTTTTCCGATTTTCAAACGTTTGAAAAGACAAATGCTCAAAGGGTTTTCAGTCCGAAAAACGACATTCATATTCAATTCAATACTTCAATAAACTAAAAGTCAACATGTTTTGCTACAAAATTTGGTGACAGAAACGAATCGCCGCAAAACCGACTTCACGTAGTCTTGTCTGCCCTACCCTAGAGTGTAATTTAAGCCCGCGTATCGCGGAGGGGTGGGGCGGCCCGCGAGCTGAGGAGCAGGTGGCTTTAAGCCGAAGCTGCGGTGGTGGGCGTTAAAACCATCTGCGACGATAAGCTCGCGTGGGCCCGCCCAAACCCCGCAGCGCCGGAGCCGTGACAGAAACAATGCCTGCTGCATGTGGCATGCCTGCTTGCTTGTTGCATGCCTGCTTGCATGCTGCATGCCTGCTTGCATGCTGCATGCCTGCTTGCATGCTGGTGCCTGCTTGCATGCATGTTGCATGCCTGCTTGCATGTTGCCTGCTTGCTGCATGCAGCCGCCGACCTTTGTGACCAGGGAAACAAAATATGTTTATTCGTATTGTTGATTTTTCGAATTATCATAAAGTCGGACTTTTTTGTTATTCGATCTATTGAAGCTCGGTGTTTTGAACTCTTCTCAAAACACCGAGCTTCAATAGATCAACAATACGAATAAACATATTTTGTTTCCCTGGTCACAAAGGACGGCGGCTGCATGCAGCATGCAAGCAGGCAGGCAACATGCAAGCAGGCATGCAACATGCATGCAGGCATGCAGCATGCAAGCAGGCATCAGCATGCAAGCAGGCATGCAGCATGCAAGCAGGCATGCAGCATGCAAGCAGGCATGCAGCATGCAAGCAGGCATGCAATTATAAACGTAAGGAATATTAAAAACTAGGAATTTTAAAAATAGGATTAATGATAAATCGGAGTTGTAATATTCGGAATTTTGAACCTTTCGGAATTATGGAAATCGGTATTTTGAAATTCGTATTTATGACTGTCGGAATAAAGTTTTTCGTATTAATGTAGTGTACCCCTTCTGAATACTTTAAGCTATGGCACCGCATGTGCCAGTTACCTCAGTATACGCTGCCTTTGGCAAATAGGAGCAGAGCAAGAGGATGACGTCATTAGAGACATAATACACTGAGACCTTTATGTCGACGATCTAATAACGGCCTCTGATGATCTTCAACAATTAAAATACATTCAGAAGGCAGTATCTAATGCACTAAAGTCTGGGGGTTTAAATCTCAGAAAACATAAAAGTAATTATCCATTAATATTTGACAATATTTATATAAATAAGCAAGATAATTTAACATTCAGTGAGTCATCAAGCACGCTCGGGCTTGGGTGGACTCCATCTACCGACACCTTTCATTTTCCGCTAAAAGAGTTGCTTCATTATCGTAAGATAATGAAGCAATGATAACAAAACGGTATATTATGTCAAACTCATTCAAAATATTTGATCCCTTGGGACTTTTAAGTCCAGTTGTTATTCAGTTAAAAATTATATTGCAAAAATTGTGGCAACTTGAACTTAATTGGGACGAGCCTGTTACCCAAGACATAAAAGATAGTTGGATTAAGTTCGCTGAACATTTAAAATGTATTCCTAACTTACAAATTCCTAGAATGGTTTTTGGGATATCCCCGAAACACATAGAACTTCACTCATTTAGTGATACTGCTCAGTCGGCATATGGTGCCTGTATGAGGTCTATTACCCACAATGGTGACGTCACTATGTATATAAACTATAAGTGTGAAATTACAGTGCGAGCGGCGCGGGTAGCGGAATCCGCTGGCGTGTAAGACAAGCACATACTTGTGTACCAAGGTGCACCAAGTACGGGCGGGGCGGGCGAGCGGGTGGACGCAAGTCAGTTAGCGTTTTCCGCTCGGTTTGTTCAGACGTCATGCCGTTGTCGACAGAAGATTTAATAAGTGCCGTATTGGCTCGGCCACCTTTGTGGAATAGAAGCGATTCAAATCATTCGAATCGTCAAATAATTAAAAAACTATGGGAAGAAATACAAGAAATAAGCGGAGATTCTGATGGTAAATAAAATTTATTGGTTATCTTGATGGTAATTATTAAAGTAATCTTTGAAGTCATTTCGTATTGCTCTAGCTCTCACCGTGGAACTATTGTTTTGTCTTGTACTTGATTCTAAGTTTTGTGAAGCTATTTGATTGATTAAATGCAAATGGCGTTCGGCATAAACATCTTTGGCCATAGTAATGTTATGAAGCAAACAAGCAGTTTTTATTATTAAACGTGCATGTTTGACATTTGTTTCTATAGATTTATTAAGTATTCGCCATTTAGCACATAGAATTCCGAATGCACATTCAATGCACTTTCTGGCCCTTGACAGCCTCTTGTTAAATGTGTCTTTGTTCTGGTCAATATTTCGTTGGGGATATGGGCGCATGAGATATTCTTTTAATGGGTAAGCTTCATCGCCAATTTAGACCATGGGTAGCTGCTTGTCGGTGCTTGGAAGCACTTGAGGAGGTGGCATATTGAACGTTTTGTTTTCTAGTTGTCTATTTAATCTCGAGTAGTGAAACGTGCCACCATCACTTTGTTTGCCTCGACCACCAACTTCAATAACGATGAATTTTTTATCAGCATCAGCAACTGCTTGAAGCACTAAAGAAAAAACTTTCGGTAGTTAAAGTATTCAGATCCTGAATGTTTAGGTTTCTTTATACGACAGTGCTTCCCGTCAATTGACCCAATGCAGTTAGGAAATTGCCATTTGTCATAATAGTCATTTGCAATTTTCTTCAAATGTTCCATTGTAGGTTGAAGCATGTGTATATGTACTAACTGATCCCAGATTGATTCACATGTAGTATATATAATATTTCCAACAGTAGTAGCTCCTAGTCGGAAGGAAAAAGCTAGTGATTTGAATGACATCCCTGTAGACAAGTACCTGCAAATAAAACGTACAGTTAGTTACAGACTAAATCATATTCATTTTACCATTTTTTTTACAGTTAATGTGTTGAAGAGTAAATGGAAGAACATTAAGAATCACTACAGAAAGGAACTAAAAAAAATCCACCAACTCGATCTGGGGATGCAGCTACTGAATGAGTGTCTACTTGGAAACATTTCCGCCAAATGTCTTTTATGAAAGATCAAATACAGCCTAGCCGAAGTGAATCTAATATCACTACTCATCTAACTAGTGACAGTGACGAAAATGACGACACGCAAGACCCCATTATAAGTGATATAAATGTGGCATCGCCTTTATCGAGCATATCAGTATCTTCACCAACACCATCAACATCGGCTCCATCAACATCCAGTCGAGGAAAAAAGAGGAAATCAGCTAACGAACTGCGCTCTGAATTCTTGGAAATAGAAAAAAAACGACTTTTACTACTTCAGAACAAAGAAAAGACGCCTGCACAAGAACCTCCAAAATCAGATGATTATCATTATTTGATGAGTTTACTCCCACAAATGGAACAGTTCAAAGGAATCCAAAAGATGCGAGTGCGAAATAAAATCAATTAAATTATAATGGCCGAGATGCAAGCAGGAAGTATTTCAGATCCATATATTATGACACAATATGGTTATCACAGTGCACCTCCAGATAATATAGATAATTATTGATTACTTTTTATGTCTGGCATTGTTGATTAATAATAAAAATTCATTGATGATTATTATAGTTTTGATTTCTTACCTCAGAGTCAACAAAAGTTTCTGCGCAGGAGATATTGTTAAGGCAATGAAGTTAGTTTCGGGTTTCGATAACTGTGTTTGTACAGCATTTAATATGTAGTCAAAAGTTGTTACGGTCATTCGAGTGTATTCATAAAATTTATCTTCATGGTTTCGTAGCCTTTCGTATAAAGTATGAAATTCACCATGTCTATACCGATCACTATTAATATCGTGACGATTGCTTTTAGAAAAAAAAGGTCCCACTTTATATAGGCGCTAACTTCCAAATAATCGGACATTTTAATTTAAGCAAATATTAATTGCACACGAAACATAAGAGAAACGTCCAAACCGCTCAAACGCTGCGTTGCTACTGTGTTCATCTATTGAAATGAGCGGTTTCCGCTCGACGCGTCACCCGCTCATCCGCCCCGCCCGCTGCCACTGTAATTTCACACTAAGTTCATACCTGCTTACTCTACTCATTTCGGTGGCATATGGGAGGCCGGCGTAAAATCGGCCAAGCACCATATTAAACATGTTGGCAATAGCCATTTAACCTATGAAGAAATATCGACTTTGTTTGCACAAGTTGAGGCGTAAATGCTTTGAAATATCTTCTAACACTTAAAGCTTCTCAAGATCACTTGGAGTTATTTTTCTCATGTGTTAGAGCTTGCGGGCGTACGAATGATAACCCAGATGCCCTTTAATTTATGTACTCAATGCCCAAATTACTTTTTCGAAACAGCATACGACCAAGTATCAATGCTAACTGTACTGATGAAAATTATGAATCTTCACCTATACTTGAGTTTAGGAGCGCAAAAAGAGCACACTCAAATGCAAATTTGAGTCTCGAGTTCTGAACAAAATAAAGAAGACAGTATTGATTCTTTGGTGCAATTAATAGAGAGAGCAAACGTTTCAGATTTTAAGAACAATATATTGTGTTATATAGCGGGTTGTATTGTAAAGCAGCCTTAAGCATTCAGACAACCGATCGAGCATATATTGTGTTTGCCTACTAAATAATTACTCTAATTGGACCAAATCCCGTGTTCATGCCCGCTTGAGTATGTTTCGCCGGACCGTCTCAACTGGGTCGTGTTGAAACCGGTAGTAGATTAAGCCACTGAGTTTGTTTCGCTGGGTCTTCTCAGTTGGGGCGCATTGGATCCGGTGGTAGCATTAAAGCGCGACCGTCGTTATTAACACAAGGTCCGTCATAATAATAATACCTTTAATATAGACAGAACCATTGACAAAATGTAGTAAAAATATTAGACTTAAACTAGATAATTAAACATAATCTCTTGACAATAACTTGATACGAGCTAGCTAAATATCATTGCTGTAATAAAATAAATTTTATAAATGTTTTCATACAATATGTACCTAAATATCTATGTAACTAGAAATAATATCTAATGTATACAACTATATTACTACAAACATGTTCTGACTATTTACAAGCGCTTTTTAAAGTCTACGTGAATAAAAACCTTTTTTATTTATTTATTATACTTGCTAACAAAAAGAGATCAAAAAGACCATAATTACTACATTCTTGACATTTTTAATTTTTCATCGTTTACAACATTCATGAACAGAGGTGGTTTTACGTATGCTTCTAGAATAGTGTTCGATATTGTAAAATTCAGTGAAAAATATTTGTTACCTTATCCCACCAATGTGAAGAAAACAACAATTTTATCCTCGCTTAAATTATATTTCTCATCCAGTACAATATGAACCACTGAATCAAGGCATGAATTAGAACTAATTTAATGTATCGCGAACAGATATTTAAGCATAAGAATGAAAACGTACGGGAAAGAGGAGCCTTCAAATAATGGGAAATCGCATTTCGATGCGACAACGGCTGCATAAAACAATTTTATTCAGCAATGTTTGAATTTCTAATAAATTTCTGACATTAATTTCTTGTTTTATTTCCATTATCAATCACATCGCTTGCTTTAATTTGGCTCCAAACGACTAATAATTAAAGTAGGTACCGGTACCGGCACTTCAACCTACCCACTCGCACTAATTACCTACTCTATTTCACAGTAATAAAGAGCAAGATACCAGTCCAGCACTACGTTGCTAAGTGCGATACCACCTGGGAAGCTGTCAAGATAGAATCACCTGAGGAAGAGCTAGACGTTAAACCGTTATTGATCAAATACGCGAATAATGAAATCACCTCCTCCTCTATCTATATCAAGGCGTGGGCGAGGCAGAGTCCCTGGACGTAATGGTGGAGGCCTTAGACGTATTGAGACGATGCGTCGCCACAGAGAGCATGCTGACGCATCGGTAGAAAGTGACCAGGGAGCGGAGTGGCAGAGGAAAAATTTAAACCTGTCAATTGCACAGCTTTCAGAGCCCAGTTACCAGCATAGAAGTATTGACACCGAAAACTTGAGCAGTATCAATTATTAGCAACGCTTTCATTCGACTGATAACTGAAAAAACCAACCAAACATCCGTAGCGAATACTGGCAGATCTCTTAGTGTCGCCGCACACGAGCCACTCGCCACAGCCACAAACGCCGCCACTAGAAGCTAGAAGCGGCTACAAAGGTAGCTGAAGCGCGCGACAGCCACTTGTGGCCGGTGGTCGACACTTGCGGTCGGTGGCTGCTTGTTGTTGTACTTTTTTTTAACCCTTGCGTGCAGTATCATAATGGACTCTGACGAAGAAGGTTTAATTGCGCTACTTTTGATAAAAAGACGTCGTCGTAGAAGACGAAACCATAGTTATTGGATACATCCAATTTTAACGAATGTAAACAAATGCAACGAACATTTCGATAATCTTCTAAACCATCCTAAAAAGTTTTTCAAACATTTTCGTTTAAGCATAGGTACGTTTTGGGAACTACATGCTCTATTATATGCTGGATTAAAGCACCACGATACCAACATGCGGAAAAGCATCGCACCTGCGGAAAGACTAGCTATCACATTAAGGTAAGTGGAAATAATCACTAGCATAAAACTCCACAGAACACTATGATAAAATAATCTATACTTTATTTATAATAGAAAAAACAATGCACATTGATTATAATAATCAATGTGCATTGTTTTTTCTATTAGAGAATAGCTAGTTAACAAATAAAACGCGTAGGTATTTGTATTTAGTTATTATGTCTTTATTATAATTTGGTATCACTCGTCATCATCACGGAACATGTTTTCGATAACAGAACTGTTGTCCATAGACTGGTCAGAATAATGGACTCTGACGAAGAAGGTTTAATTGCGCTATTTTTGATAAAAAGACGTCGTCGTAGAAGACGAAACCGTAGTTATTGGATACATCCAATTTTAACGAATGTAAACAAATGCAACGAACATTTCGATAATGTTCTAAACCATCCTAAAAAGTTTTTCAAACATTTTCGTTTAAGAATAGGTACGTTTTGGGAACTACATGCTCTATTATATGCTAGATTAAAGCACCACGATACCAACATGCGGAAAAGCATCGCACCTGCGGAAAGACTAGCTATCACATTAAGGTAAGTGGAAATAATCACTAGCATAAAACTCCACAGAACACTATGATAAAATAATCTATACTTTATTTATAATAGAAAAAACAATGCACATTGATTATAATAATCAATGTGCATTGTTTTTTCTACTAGAGAATAGCTAGTTAACAAATAAAACACGTAGGTATTTGTATTTAGTTATTATGTCTTTATTATAATTTGGTATCACTCGTCATCATCACGGAACATGTTTTCGATAACAGAACTGTTGTCCATAGACTGGTCAGAATAATATGAATGAGTTGGAGAAGGCTGAATTATAGGTGAAGACGGGATAGATGTAGAAGCGTTTTGTGTAGAGTATGACATGTCAAGCATAGACTTGTCGGAATAATGTGAATGAAGTGGAGAAGGCTGAACAGATGTAGAAGCTTTTTGTGTCGAGTGTACGTTGGCATTTCCTGAAGAATAACCATAATATTGTGCCGAATAGGTTTCATAATTTCGATTACGCGTGTGCTTTCTAATTAACTGTAATATTTCTGATTGAAAATCAAGTTTACAATTTTCGTCAATTTTTTTTACATGTGGAAGCAGCGACATCAGAAATTGCTTATCATGGTCATTTTGGTCGCTTATTTGATCATGTTTACGTTTTAAATTTTCCGAAAGTGTTCTGAGAATTTCATTTTCTGATTTTTCGGCCCTTTTTATATTAATGTTTCTGTTTATTTTCGGGCGAGATGTTTCCGCATCATCAGTTGCATTAGTAACATCGGTAGGCGGTCTCACTTCTTTTAAGGAATTCAAGAACGATAGATGATTGAAATAAATGTACTGTTTACTGCTTGTTGCTGCCGAACCACTCGCAACGTTCTTGTTTTTTGCATTATCTCTATTAAAACTGTCACGAAGACTCTTCCACTTCCTCTGTAATTTAGTTACTGTAACAAAAAATATAATTTTAATATATTTAATTTATTTTTTAAAAAATATAATTTGTTTCAGGTATCTAGGAACTGGATGCTCGTTTGAGGATTTTGAACTCTCTTACCACCGTGGGGCCTCTACAGCAAGGAAAATAGTACAAGAAACATGTCAACTAATTTGGAACTATTTAAAAGCCGTTTGTATTCCAGAACCGACCCAAGACATGTGGAAAGAAATTGCCAGCGGATTTCTTCAAAATACTAATTTTCCTAATTGTTTAGGCGCCATAGATGGGAAACATATAAGAATTATTCATCCATTCGATACCGGCTCCTTGTACTTTAACTATAAAAAATTTTTTTCAATAGTACTTCTAGCAAGTTGCGACTCGAATTTACTTTTTACGTTCGTGGATGTTGGGGCATACGGTAAAGCATCCGATTCTACAATATTTAGAGAAAGTGAACTGTGTAACAAAATACACAAAAAGACATTAAATATCCCCTCACCACGACAGGTCGGTAATCGACAACCATTGAACTACACATTTGTTGGTGATGAAGCATTTGGCCTCAGTGAAAATATGATGAGGCCATATGCTGGAAAATATTTGGACTTAGACAAAAAAGTTTTCAATTATAGGTTAAGCCGTGCCAGACGTTGCATTGAGTGTACCTTCGGCGTACTAGCAAACAAATGGAGAATATTACATCGCCCATTAAACACTTCTGTTCATTTCTCAGAAGACATTGTGAAAGCTTGTTGCATTTTGCACAACTTTATTCGCAAAAGGGATGGCTTCAATTTTCGGCATACTTTGAAAATAGTGGGACTCGAAAATATACAAAATACAGGCTGGCCAGTAACACGAGCGTCTACGGCAAGAGATACGTTAAAAGATTATTTTATGAATGAAGGAGCAATACCGTGGCAAGAAAATAGAATATAAATATATGGTTTTATATTATTTTATTAAACTTACCGTCAATGTTCTTTTCTTTGGCAGTTTTATTCGAAAAATCTCCCACAAACAATTCGCAGATTTCTTCCCAGGCCTTCACTTTTTCTCCTCTATTACTATAACTATCACTTTTTGAAACCCAAATCGCAGGACGGGATTGTATCTCTGATATAAATAATTCTATATCCATATTTATCTACCTATATGAACTACAGACTACGTGCGTGCGTTACCGTCGACTTACACAGGTTAACTGAGGCAAGGGAGAGAGGGGCGCGGAATCGCGCGAGTGGCGTGTGGCGGCTTTTTGTGTCGGCGTTTAGTGGCCGGTGCGAGCCACAAGATGCAAGCTGCGACGATTTGAAGCGTGTGGCCGCCACCGGCGCCAACCGTGTGCGGCGAGTCCATATAAAATGTATGAAAAATACAGGAAATATGCCAGTGGCGGCGTTTTGTGGTTGTGGCCGGTGGCCCGTGTGCGGGAGCCCTTAATCTAACAGAACACAGAGAACAGAATGAATATCACTATGATTATGTCTTGCTTGAACTGTCCTTACCGAGGAATGTATTGGAAACGAATATGGCGTGTCCTTACCTAAGAATGTATTGGAAACGAATATGGCGTGTATGGCTATGCGCAACATAATCGATTTTTCAAATTGAGATAATCGCTGAAAATTGTTTTTGATGAAGACTTGTCGCAAGAACAGAGAACTAGTGTCAAACAGTGGAAGGTGCGGCCAATTATCGAAAGACTGTTACTAGGATGTCACAAACAAGTGAAAAAACAACACATATTCATAGTGCCTTTTTTAGGAAGTTGTGGTATTAAGCAATACTGCCCAAATTGACCCAAACTAGTGGGTTTAAATGCATTTGTACTATCCAGCCCAGACGGAACAGTTTGCGACTTTAGTGTTTACCAAGGGAAGACCACATATCCTGAAGAAAATGCAGCAGAGTTGGAGCTTGGTGCAAGTGCTGTTTTAAATTTAACACCCTCTTTAGTTCCAGATCGGTATTTCACATCAGTGAAATTAGCGAATGAATTAAATGCTAGGGGATTCAAGTGTGCTGGCACTTCCATGAAAAATAGAATTCCCGCCCCCCTAATGAACGCTCTTCGTGACGATGTGGCAATGAAGAGACAAGGAAGAAGTGGTCGGTTTTCGTCAACGCCGATGAAAGCATAGCATGCACCAAGTGGTTTGATAACAAATCTGTGCTTATGCTCTCCACAATATACGTCAGCGAACCCCAGGACGAATGTCTTCGTTGGTGTAAAACTCGGCGCGAGTACATAACAGTACAGCGACCAATGGTTATTTAAATGTATAACTCTAAGATGGGAGGAGTTAACATGGCAGATTACTATATGCTTGCTGTATGTCCATCTCGGGCCGTCATGGCGTCCATCAAATAAATGGGCAAGCCGCTTTATTTCCCACATTATTGATTTGTCGGCATCGAATGCATGGATTCAGTGTAAAAGAAGAGAGCTTAACCCAGGTAAACCTCTGAAAAATATTGTGTCACTGAGGCAATGGAAGCTGGGAGCCTACTCTCTTTCTCCGAATAACGTTAATTTCGTTACGATCTTCGCGACTATGATACCTCGATTTCATTCGTTCCGCAAATTCATCCGAACGAACATTGTTTGACATTTAGATTTTGACACATGAAACTTAGCAATTTTAACCTCTAAATTGACGAAAGCAAAAGTGTTACCTTTTGATATTCGTTTTTGTGGATTTTGCTTCAAATTGAATTGAAATGGCTGCAAGAATGCTTATAATTGAAGCGGCTTTATGTGAAGAACGTTTAGAGCGTAGTAGAAAACGGTGCCGCCTGCGAAATCACTTAAATGTGAATCGAACTGCCGACCTAGAGAAAAGTGCCTTTTGATTTTCTTTTGTATAGAATATGCATAAAATTCCCGACCTACAGAAAATAGTTAAAACACGGGACAGACTCCAAAGCATTGTTGATGGATTTGACCAATGTAGGAGTGAGTATGAATGTAATTTGATATATATTGATAATCTCAAACAACAATTACATGAGGCACAGAGCCAAATTGTTAGATTACAACGAAACCAAAGTAATTTAATTGTCTCGGAGAATCAAACCCTATATGATGAGTTTGTGGTCCGTGCCCCTGATATTGTTTCTGTCCCAGCAAACAGAAACAATAACAAAATTCCTTAAGACGATCTGCGATAAGTTGTAAACACTCACTAGCAGGCAACATATTAAGGGTAGTGGTTGGCGAATGTAGAAGTGTTCAAATTTGGCGACAAGTTTCTATGGTTTGCTGGCAGTTACGAGCTGCGTTCCGTTTGTATTTTGTTCCGAGAATTGCCGAGTTGATACGAACTCATCCTTCTGAAGTGTCTTTACGCTCGCGCCGGTCTTTTCGTAAACAAAACAACTGAATTTTGAGGTTAGAGTTTGATTAGTTATTTATTTGTTATCATGAAGTCATGAATAAATCAACTTCTAGTGAAATATGGACGAAATCATTTGAGGGCAATGCATAAAACCGAGATTTCTGAATTAGAAAAATGTGAAAAACGAAAACACGAATCTAAAATACCCGAACTGGCATCATCTTCCCATTAAAGTACTAAATCCGCCCGAATATAGTATATATAGTCTTTGACCATTCATCTAACAGTCAATTATGAGTAAGTTATATTTAATTTTAAATGTCTCATTAGTTTTAATAAATTAATCACAACAATTGTTATAAACAATTGTTGTGATTCATTTATAAATGTTGAAAGATGCTATTTTACCCATTAAAGACCAGAGCCACAAATTTTTTTTTCACATTTCCCCACCTAAGTTTTAGTGTAAAATTTGGTACACCAAATTTAATTAGTGGGGCCGATGTTACTGCAATATTTTTAATGGCACTTCTATGCCCAACCAGCAGTAGCTTGGTAGGCAATGGAAGAATACATTACATTATAGTAACTGTTGGATATTGTAAACTATTACTTTTGGGTTAAGTATGTAAATAAAACAATTACAATAAAGGTAATTTTCCACCAGAGTGGCAAGAGGAGACGAGGCGAGAAGACAATTGAAATCGTACTGATCCTTGTCCACTAAAAATAGCCATCGCGAACTCGCGCGTGACCGCCGCGCCGCCGGCAGGCTTATGACTTTAGACGACGAAAGTTTTGAAACTACCTTCAAAATGTCAAGACAAAGGTTTTATGAGGTACATGCGAAGATTGAAATCTTCAAAAAAAGAATACCAACTATAGAAAAGTTGTCAGTACTTTGGAGAAATTAGCTGTTGTGAATTAGTAATTAAGTCGCTTTACTGTAAAAATCAAAGGTAAGTTTTATTGAAATTATTTGTAAAAATGTGACCAATTGTTAAATAAGTTTATTAATTAAGTTTATTAATTAGTGATAAAAGTATTTAGAGTCAATTCTGTATTATACAAAAACATGTTAACAATTGTGTATTATGATTGTGTATTAAGCCTATATTTTATAAAAAAAAAACTGTTCCGTTTTGCCGGTAATGTTGTCGGCTTTAAAAGTCAGTTTTTTACAAAAGTATTCTTGAAAGGGGAATGCCCAAGTGACTATGGAATTTAGTATCGGTGCAAAAATTATTGTGCCTAGATGAAAACTACTGTCTATGTTGGGATTAATATATACTTTCAATTAAAATTAACATGATTTCTGTAATTTGCCGGGTTTCATGGAAATAGATGGGTGAACATTGAGCATCTTAGGTAAAGAAACGACTAGTTTATAGACAAATTATGAGTTAAGTAATATTTTGGAGTAGAGGCGGCCAATCTCAACGGAGTCTAGCCTACTAAGCAGAATATATTAACGTGCATGTGCAATCGTAGGTGCACTTCTATTTCATCGCTCTGATTGTCTAATGGGGCAGTGAACAGTTGATACACCGGCGAACTGTTCTTTCCATAATGAAGTGATATTAGACACTATTAGTCTCCCGTCTCAAAATCACTTTTCACAATAAGGAGTCTCTGTCTCAGATTACTATTATTAGCGTAATGGAGTCTCTTTCTCAAAGTCACTCGAGTTGTTGCGAATAATCCACAACTGCACACACAAGAAATATCAAAACATTCGCCAACCACTATGATAAAAACCAGTAGTGACTTGCGCAGTTGCGCTGTCACATAACGTCAAAAATCACTTAAGTGTTGCCAAAAATATTAACCAGATATCGAATTTTTTATCGATTTGCTTATCATGTCGTGACGTGTCATTCATTTTATATGTTCATGTTTTTATATTCTAGCATTTAGAAAATAAAAGAAATGAATAGTATGTCTTTGTAAGTAATATATCTATAATTCGTTTATGTAGGTTGTACAGAAATATTGTTTCAGTAGGAATGTCTTGGTTATTTCACAAAGCAGAAACCCGCACCACTACGTAACGAAAATGAATAGACTTAAGAATATTAGCCCTAATTTACCATTACTAAGTGCTATTGGCTATTTCATTGCGTAGTAACATCACTAATTTGGATGAAATAAATCCTTATTTCTTTTTGTCCATCGATTATTGACTTTAAATATTCCGAATTTATTTTCATTTGCGGCAACATTTTGTTAATGGCGCCGCTCGTTTATAATGCAAAAACAATAAAAGGACTTATAATTGGTTTTTCTTTTATCCGGCAAATGTGAAACTCCATATTACGATACTAAATTATGATAATTCAAAATAGGATTTTTACTTATAATGATCATGTGGCACAACTTAGTTTTAAACGATACTGTATGTGGGCATTTGCCTTTGAAGTCGTACTTTGTTACGATTCTTTACTTTATAAAACACAATTGTCTAGTATAAAATTGTTGAATGCACATTAGATATTGTGTCACTTATAGATTAAAATATTTGTTTAAAAGAAATAAGAAAGTAACTTAACTTTTTTCAGAATGTCTTCAAGTCTTCATTCTACAACTGACCCTTCTTGTGATGATATAGAAGCTCAACTTCAAGATCCCATTCCGAACCCAGACTATAGTTAATCTCCGATTCAAAATAATACGTCTGATAGCAACAAAATGGCGTTTCACATAGATGAAGATAGTTCAGTTCAGAATGTAGCAGTTGATGGTAATAATAATTAATTAATTACGAGGTAAGTACTCGTAATTATTATTTTATTATTTCGACTGGTTTATCCCTTTTTATTATGGTATTTACTTTTTAAACTAGAATTGCACACGCAACTTTGTCGCGTCATTAAGTATTCCTGTCATCCTCTATTTTACGTACCCCTTAGGGATAGAATACTAGCGGAATCATGAATTTGACACTTTATTGAACCTTGTATTTCGTCATCTACTTTTGACGCTGACTATATAACTATCTATGTATGTACTGCTTGTCTAGCTATCTTTCTACATACATACATTCATACGTGCATGATTAAGAAGAAAAAACAATAAATTATCATTGGCCATCATATTCTGAATTCTTATTCTTTATTTCTTTTTTACATATGTTACTAATAAACCTGAAAACCAACGTTATTACAATGCTACGGACTTTTTTGAAAGCGAGCTCACTCATCATCATAAATATTTTAGCCATAAAAGAGACCAAGTTGACTACAATGTTTCACCCGTACATTCGGGTGAAATCAGTGCAGATATCAGCGACAATGACGATCCAACCTATGATAGTCAAATAAAAAGAAAGAAAATAAAACCAGTACATCCTTCATCACGTCGATCATAATCTAGCTCCAGCAACTCATCCTCCAGTTCAAGCAGCTCCAGCAGTTCCTCATCTTCATCTTCTGATGATGATCCAGTGGTACAACCTTCTACTTCCGATCACGATGATGGAAATTCTATCAATAATACAAATACTAAACTAATGGAGAGTCAACAAACGGACAAGAAACAAGTGAAATTAAAAACTTTGAAACGAACGAACTCAACATAGAAGAAGAAATAGAGATTATTAAGAAGAAAGGTAATCCTTAAAAATGGAAACAAAACTTAAATAAAATTCTAAGAAATTCTGGACGATGTTATGAGACTACGTAAGAAAACTGTTGCTGCTCAGCAAAAAGTGAAACCACCTTGTACAGAGAAGTGCAGGCTTAAATCTTATGAAAAGTTTACATCTCATCAAAGACAGACTATTTTTGACGCTTATTGGAATATTGGTGAACTCAATCAGCAGCGATCGTTTATTCAGTCTTGTATGTCCGATGTTCACTTCTAGGTATAAATATACAAACACGATACACCCGAGGCAAGCTTTTCATTTTATAGTAAATGGTAGACCAATCCGGGTTTGTAAACCATTTTTTGTTGGTACGCTGAATATATCCGATCGTGTTATGCGTACAGTAATCCAAGTGTCAAAACCATGGAGTTTTGCGAAATGATCGAAGGGGTAAATACGAAAACCACACTACTACTGAGGAAACACTGATTTCAGACATTAAAAATTTTATAGACTCCATACCAAGGGTTTCGTCATACTACACAAGGCAAACATCTTCCAGCGAATACATAGACGGGGGCAAAACTATTACAGATCTCTTCAATGACTTCAAAGTAGCGCAAGAGAAGCACAGTAAGCCCTATGGTAAGTATTGCACGTTTTACCGTACATTTACTAAGGAATATAATATTAAATATTATGTCCGTAGAAAGACCTAAAGAAAACTCAACTATGAAAAATTTAGTGAAAAATCTTAAATATCCAAATAATCTAAGCCATGTCCTATCTCTGAAACATGGTATAGAGCATGAAGCAACAGCAACGAGCAAATAGCATTACAATTAAACATTCAAATAGAGCATTGTGGTCTCTTCATAGATAAAAACTTGCCTTTTCTAGTTGCAACTCCAGATAGAATAGTGGGAGAAGACACAATCATTGAAATCAAGTGTCCCATAACAGCATTTACAACATCTTTGGACGAAGCTATAGAGAAGAATAAAGTGATTTTTTGGAATAAAACTAAAAACGAACTTCTTTTTTTTTAGGATTCATTTTAACCCAGTTTGTGTTAATAAAATATCAGTCTGAAAGCATTCATACAAGACAATAAAAATAAAACGGTGCGCTAAGCTGGAGAAGGATCTGGGGCTACCCCAGTATGTGATGTAGTTATTTTACGGCGGACATGATGATGGTGATTTTGCTTATCTGCTCCAATGGTGCTGTATATTTTAGCGAATGTTTTATGTTTATATGACAAAAAATACCAAATCGTCACATGCACGATGCATTAAACCACGAGTTGCCAAGGGAACAACAGAACGACGTTGAAGCATTGACCGAAACAGTTCGTACAAATGTTCCCCAATTAAATCAACAACAAAGAACTGCGTAAAACACTTTGATAGAAGCTGTGAACAGTGGATCTGGTAGAATTTATTTCCTTGATGCCCCAAGGAACCGGAAAATTTTTCTTAATTTCATTGCTTTTGGCGTGGATCAGATCGCGAAATGTTGCTCTAGCGTTAGCTTCATCTGGGATAGCTGCGACTCTGCTAGAAGGCGGGCGAACTGCACATTCTGCCTTTAAATTACCATTAAACATGCAAATCGCCGAAACAACAATTTGCAACCTCTCCAAAAATTTCGCAATGGCCAAGATCCTACAGGTCTGCAAATTGATTGTTTGAGATGAATGCACAATGGTGACAACTAAAATATTTTTTGGTGGGGCCATGATTCTGTTGTCAGGTGATTTTCGTCACTCGTCCAGTTATTCCCCTATCAACTGTTGCTGAACTATATGCATGCCTAAAATCACCCAATTTGTGGCAGTATATAAAGACACTCCAATCAACAACTAACATGCGTGTATTTTAGCAACAAAATGAAACTGCAAATGTATTTGCGAAGCAGTTGTTAGACATTGGATATAATAAAATTGCAGTGGACACTTCGACCGGATTCATCACATTACCACAGATTTCTGTCACATCACAGAATCAAAAGAGGAGCGTATTCAGATTGTTTCACTTAAAAGTAAATTGAGATGTCCGATTGCATATTTCTTTATTGATAAAATATCAGCACATGTACAAGTTAAACTTGTTGAAACGGCCGTATGCTGGCCAATAACAATATAGTCAGATCTATCCCTGCCGATGGGGTTGCTGTAAATATTTTTTTTACTTTTGAAATTCTATGTTGCTAATTTAACTATCCAAACAAAACTTCCTTTATTCACCCAACGAATTCATCAAAACCTGAAACCTGTATTTTAGATCCTGCTCTGTGCAAAAATTAGCGCGATCTGTTTTCGCTGAAACGTTGATGTCTTCAGAAAATGATGATATAAAATTTTAATATATCAAAAGATTACACGAGTTCCATGAAAAGGAACGTTTAATCATTTTAAACGTTCCTTTTCATGGAAATGCAAATCACATTTCAAAGACACATGTAATTTTTTTTGGTAATAAATAAACGTAAAATTGGCAGTACACGTTTTGAGTAGTTCCGTGGTTAATGCAAGAGATTTCCTAAGATGCTGCGGACATTCACTTTTTGTAAGTAGAGTGAACCGACAACAGAGTATTTAAGAGTCTTAGATAGAATTTAATTCTAAAAAAATTCTAATAACTCCATTAGGCCCAATGCGATAAGAAAACAAAGAAGTTTGGCTCAATACATTAATCGAAACAAGAGAAGACCTATTACAATTAAAAGTGAATGGCGAAAACATCTGAACACATAGGCGCCAAATTCCAGTTTTAGGCCTAATTATTATAAGTTTTAGTTTTGAAGGATTGGCCAACAACCTATTACAAAAAAGAATGAATATTGTTCTCAAAAAATGTTTTTCTCACATGTAACAGACTACTATAGTACCTATACTGAGCAGTTGGTTCCTTTGTCTTTAGACGTGCTATAAATTAATTAAGATCATCAACATCATGGACAGAAGGGAACAGGGATTCAGCTGTCAAAGCTCATAACGTAAACACTCAGTGCCAATGTTTTTGTGCAAAAAAAAATATTAATTGAACACCCCTCACAGTGAAACTATCTTTAGTTTTGAAGGATTGGCCAACAACCTATTACAAAAAACCTCTCACACACAAATGTTCTCAAAAAATGTTTTTCTCACATGTAACACTACTATACTGGGCAGTTGGTTCCTTTGTCTTTAGATCTGCTAGTAATTAATTAAGATCACCAACATCATGGACAGAGAAGAAAGGGAACAGGGATTCAGCTGTCAAAGCTCTTATCGTGAACACTGCCAAATTTTTTGTGCAAAAAAATATTAATAGGACAACCATCCCAGTGAAACTATCTTTGCTAAGTGCAGGACCGCGAAGTGCTTCGTTGTGATTAATAATTAACTAACATAACAATCAAATAAGTGCTAAAATACTGCAAATTACAACCATCTAAACTTTTGATTTTCTTACCCACCACTTATTCAGCGTATTTTCCCAGATATAGCGCAAAAGTTCAATAACCATAATTGGCTGGGTGAACGAGCAATATTGGCGGTGAAAAATAAAGATGTCGAGGCTCTCAATGCGACCATTCTGAATTTTCTTCCAGGACAGTTGGTTTCCTTCAAATCAGTCGACAGTTATGAACCAGGATGACGTAGTCAACTATCCCACGGAGTTTTTAATTCACTGGAATTGTCTGGATTACTACCTCACAATTTGCAGATAAAAGTAGGATCAGTTGTCATCATACCGTGCAACATTAATCAAGCTGTGCAATGAAACAAGACTGGGTGGGAAAAAGCTGATGAATAACGTCATTGAGGCTACAATCATAAAAGGAAAATACAAAGGAGAGGATGACTTGATCCCGCGAATACCGATACAACGGATTTACCATTCGATTTTAAACGCTTACAAATTCCAGTACGTCTGGCCTTTGCAATAACCATAAATAAATCGCAAGGACAGTCGTACGAAGTATGCGGAATCAACTTGGAGTTTCCCCGTTTCGCGCATGGACAATTATACGTCGCATGTTCACGCGTCTTCATTGTTTATTTACGCACCACAAAACAAAACAACAAATATAGTTTATGAGAAAGCTTAATTGATTAACAGACTGTATCATAACAGTGTGTCTGTCAATATCAAATTTAAAACTTATAAATAGCCAGTATATCAGGAAAACTCTGTTTTGTAAATAAGCAACATGATGTGTGGAAAATAATAATTTAACTTCATACTTCATTAAAAACATGCGTTTTGATTAAATACGGGTTCGTTTTGCTTGTTTTAAGATTATTTTATACAAAAGTTTAGTTACTTTTATTTATAGATTGAGGCAGTACGAAGCCGGGTCAGCTAGTAATAGATATAAATAACAATATTTGAATGTATTATTTAAATATTCTACGAATTTCAGAACTGTTGGTTGTGTCTCAAAATGATTAATGTTACTTTTAGTATGACGTTTTTATCCTCTTTCTAATATATTAAACCTAAAATAAATAATTAATCAGACAACCGATCGAGCATTTATTGTGTTTGCCTGCTAAATAATTACAGTAAGTGGACCAAATAACGTGTATATGCCCCATTGAGTATGTTTCGCCGGAGCGTCTCAACTGGACCGTGTTGAAACCAGTAGTAGAGACACCCGCTGAGTTTGTTTCGCTGGGTCTTCTCAGTTGGGGCGCATTGGATCCGGTGGTAGCATTAAAGCGCGACCGTCGTTATTAACACAAGGTCCGTCATAATAATAACACCTTAATATAGACAGAACCACTGACAATATGTATTAAAAATATTAGACTTAAACTAGATAATTAATCTTAAACATAATCTCTTGACAATAACTTGATACGAGCTAGCTAAATATAATTGCAGTTATAAAATAAATTTTATAAATGTTTTAATACAATCAATACAATGTGTACCTAAATATCTATGTTACTAGAAATAATAATGTATACAACTATAATACTACAAACATGTTCTGACTATTTACAAGCGCTTTTTTAAAGTCTACGTGAATAAAAACCCTTTTTTATTTATTTTATTTAAAAATATGTGATCAAAATCACGCATTTAAGGGTCAAAGTTAAGAACATTATCGAAATAATGTTCATCACATAATATCTCCTATATTACCTAAAGTTTATGTTTTTAGATAGTACCTGAGGAAAAAACGTTACATGTGCTAAGTAATGAGACAGTCAAAATGCCAATGTCTGAACTTCCTGAATCGTCATCCGGACCACCACTCAAGAAAATGAATTTACAACAACAGAAAACTTTAAGCACTTAAACAAGCATAGTTACAAGTACACCTAGAAAAAAGAAACTGCGTTGTGACATTAATGTTTTGTCTAAAACGATGCGTTAATCGAATAAAAAGCTTAAAAGCGCTGCTTAACGTGATTAAGAGCCATTTCACGTTTTCGCGCAAATTTCTAAGATTTCGGGCTCCTATATTACCATCTTAAGTAATACCCAGAAATTATTGAATACATGTTAAATATGGAAAAATCGTTTATTTTTACGTTTAATTATCACATTTACCAAAAAAAATTTGCTTGTTCTGTAGTGACTCATCTCCCACAACCATTTTAATGAAAAATCGCCGCAGAGTCAATTTCAAAGTCCTGTATCTAGCAATAATACTTATAAACTAAGCTAGAAAAATAAATTCAGCATGAGACATATATTTTATTCGTCGTTTAATGTTACAGATTCTTGAATTTTGTTACCATTAATTAGTAAAAAAATAAATACTTACACCAATTTTAAGTTTTTTTTTTTAAATTCATAGTGATTTTTGGTTTAAATAAAGTGTAATTATTAAAATAAAATTATACCAAAATAAACTATGTTCTTTGAAGAATCGAATACTACAGTTTTTTTTTTTAATATTTGCAATTAATTTGTCATAATATCGATTTGAACATCAGTTTAAATTACAATAAATTACGATACACGGGTGGGCGCCGATTCGATCCGATGAATGCCCGCTCCGGACCTAAACCGGTAGCGAGGCCCGCGTCACGCATTAACGTAGAGCGACAGTTGCACAAAATCCCTTAAAACCACGATATCTTGCCCTCTCCACGTCAGTATCCGCCCAGAGCCGAGGTTCGAGCCCCACAGGGGAGTGTCCTTCGGCGCGGGTACTTAGTTTGTAGTTGAATCTTTGCTAGGCGGTTAGAGCCCACGCTCACCCCTACTGTCCGGTGAAGCAGTAAAAGCCGAGAGGCTAACTGCACGCGTCATGTTAAAAAAAAAAAAAAAAAGAAACAAAAATGGGCGCCGATTAGTACGGCGCGAGCGCCCATCAAGGTAGGACCTGTGCCATTTTTCCCGCGTCCCGACTTTCGAGCGCTCGTACAGTGAAGTAGTTCATATACTGCGACCACATAGTTTTGATTCGTTTTGTATTTTTTTATAAGGTACGGTTTTATTTATTATGAAGTATGTATGTAGGGGAAACCTAGGAGATTAGTGACAGAGGTGAGTTGTGACAGATGCGATTTCTCCCTAACTATGAAAGTGAGCGTGCTGGTAAAAAGGCTAGATTGACGCTTTAGAGACGGGCTATTTCACTCAATACCCACCGGCGGTGCACGCGAAGCGGTTGCGAAGTTATGACGTCCAAGTGCAAAAAAATGCGAAAAGTAAGTATTTCGTCAAAACTTTGATTGAATTTATATCATATCTTATTACGTGTGCGTTGTTGTGTTATTTTTTCTTAAGTTTTGTGGTTATTTAAGTTTCAAAACGTATCATTGATTTTTTATTTTTCCATCGTGTTTAGAAAATTTGTATTATTATTCGGACCAAGTCGTAATTTTGAGCACCTAGGAGAGTTGTGACAGCCTGTCACAACTCTCCTATTTGACTTCATTTTCTGCTGGGTTATTGTAACTGGGTTATTTTTATTCATTTGCGATGTCTGTATGTGTGTTTGTACATTAGTATATTAAAGGCAAATCTTGCAAGTACATTCCACAATAAAGCTTGTATCGAAAAAGTAATTGTCGATAAAAATATACTCGGTTGGCGGTGTGATGTTACATGCTGGATGGCTACTTTTTTTGTTTCAGAATGCCTAATAAGTACATACGAAAAACTGATATTGGAGATATATTATATTTGGAGACACCGTTTACAACCTAACACCTACCAACTCGAGTGAGTGAGACTGATCGTCCCAAGCCAGAACTAGAGCAATCCGTTCCAGAAATTGTGGACAATCCAGCAGAAATAACCATAACTCCAAATCACAACACCCGCACAGTTGATAACGTTGAAGCAAGAGTCTAGGTTCATCTATTGAACATACCATGCCATCTAGAAACTCATAAGTTGTGAACAATAATGCCAATGAACCTGTTGCCTCCACGTCTACAGCTCATACCCTGGTTCAGAATAATAATGCCATTTAACCGAAGGACGAAATAGCTGCTATAGAGCCAATAGGAAGGCGAATGTGAAAAAGCGTCTCTTAAGCGAAGATAAGAAGAAACTTAAAAAGCCAAGAAGTCTAATAAGAAGAAGAAAACATGTAATGACGAATGAGAGGCAGAAAATAATTGTTTTTGCTTGGTTTGCTCTGTAAACTATTCAAACAGCAGATCGAATGAGGAGTGGGTGCAGTGCCTAGAATGGAGAGGCTGGTCATACGCAGAATGTACTGGAGGCGAGCTGCAATACGTTTGCCATTATTGCCTATCAGATTAGATTTAAATTTTTGACTAATTATAATATGATTGATCTCTAAACGATCCCATAATCACTTGTCACTATGTTATGAAAAGGTTAAACGCTGTGTTTATTGGAAATCGAAGCGCTAAAAGATGATTAAACTACTTTTTGCAAAAATGAAACATATTTCATGTATTTATAATATGTGTAATGGTATTTTTTAATACTCAAACAGTCTAAATACATAGCTGTCACAACTTTCCTCGGTACCAGTCACATCTTACCTCGGTGGTAGGGGAGTTGTGACAAATGGAGTAGTCTTCCTTTTTGTTGATTTTTTCGGAAACCGTATTATAATACTTAATTTTGATTATTGTTTTGGAAAGGGAAGGAATGGTACTAGATTTATTCACATAGGTCGTAACCGAGGAATGTTTCTGGAGCGAGATATTCCCCCAAAATTAAAAATTGTCACAACTATCCTAGGTCTCCCCTATGTAAGATTTTAGTTTTTTGTAGAATAATTATATGTTTTTGTTTCAAATGCTACCCAAATTGATTCGGTTTTATCAAGACTGCGTATTGCCGGAAATCATAGATCCGAGAAAGGCAAGATCAATGCCTTTACGGCAAATATAATATTATAATAATACTATCTGGGGACAATGTCACACAGATCATCCTAGCCCCAAACTAAGCAAAGCTTGTACTATGGGTACCAGGCGACTATATACATACTTATATAGATAGATAAATACTTATATACATAGAAAACATCCATGACTCGGAAACAAATATTCGTGCTCATCACACAAATATTTGCACTTACCGGGATTCGAACCCAGGACCACCAGCTTCGTAGGCAGGATCACTACCAACTAGGCTACGGTGATCGTCATATGCATTTAGCATATTAAAAATACTATGTTCGTTTTTGTATCAACTTTTATTAAATATTTTACATAACATACCTATTCGTGTTTTCTTATTAATCTAGCTAGAAATCTTTGTTAGAGTAAATAAAACTTTTTTTTTATAAATCTCTTATCAATTCACATTACGATTACGGCTCAAGATAACCTCGTCCTTCTTGACACGTGTATTACACAGTTTACGTTGCGTTTGAGTGGGTAGACACATAAACAATGATGCAGTCTTTTACCTAAACTCGGGCGTAATCATTTTGTGAAATGGCTCTTAAAAAGAGATTTGACAATTATGATGAGGTTAAAAAGGTCGTTCGGCATTTTGAAAATATGCACTTTAAGATTAATGAAAAGAAATCACATCGTGGTGTCAGGTACAACGAAGATATCAAATCGTTTGTATTGTCATTATATTTTTTAATCTGGAAAAGCATCATACATTTTAAGAAATCATATTTCTCTTCCTCATCCAGCAACATGACATAAAATGTTGTCAACCCATAATTGTAAAGTGGGATCTATGGCTGAAGTTATGGATTTTCTCAGACTAAAGGTTTCTAAAATAGTGATTTCACTGACGTACCTACGGGGCCTAGGGTTAATTTTTGATTGGATGCATATGACACTAGACATCTTGGAATACCAGTCTCGTGAATAATTAATCATTTAAGTAGGTACTTGTCCCCTAGAATATAAATACCTATTTCAAAATGGCTGTTGAACTTGCTAATTATCAGATTAAATTAATTACTAGCGAGGAGCTAAACGATCTGACTTCAAAAATCATAAATGAGAGCATTCCCCCTATCGAACGATCTAAGACTGCATCCCTCAATTTATGCTATGGAGATGAGGAGAAAATAACTGCTTGTATCGAGGATAAAGTAATCCTTTTGACACAGGAGCAGTTGGTGGCATTTTCCGATCAATCAATCCTCTCCACGAGTTGAAACTATGGTACCTCAGCTGTCAGAATTTATTAAGCAACATTGTCGTCCCCACGTCGAACAAAAAGAAGAAAGAAGAATATTAAATCAAAAAAAGTTTATGATACCGTAACAGAAAAATATTGGGAACGTATTGATTTTGGTGGTGAAGAATGAAAAAATGCGTCTGAAGCTTTAGTATTTCAGATTGTTTCACTTAAAGTAAAATGAGATGTCCGATTGCATATTTCTTTATTGTTAAAATATCAGCACATGTACAAGGGAAACTTGTTGAAACGGCCATACGTATGCTGGTAATAACAATAGTATAGTCAGATCTATCACTGCTGTAAATATTTTTTTAACTTTTGAATTTCTATGTTTCTGTTAAAACTGTTCTGTATTTTAGATCCTGCTCATATAATAAAATTAGCGCGATCTGTTTTCGCTGAAACGTTGATGTCTTCAGAAAATGGTGATATAAAATTTGAATATATCAAAAGATTATACGAGTTCCATGAAAAGGAAGGTTTAAAATTAGCAAATCGCATTTCAAAGACACATGTAATTTTTTTTTGTAAAAAAATAACGTGAAATTGGCAGCACAAGTTTTGAGTAGTTCCTAAGATATAGAATAGATTTCCTAAGATGCTGCGGAAATTCACTTTTTGATTTATTTAATTCTAAAAACCCAATAAGCCCAATGTGATAAACAAAGAAGTTTGGCTCAATACATTAATCAAAACAAGAGAACACCTATTACAATTGAGGAGCGTCAGAACAAAAACCGATAAATCACATTTTGTAATTTTTTTTTTTTATGATGCCAATTGGTTGTTCTCGTACATATCTTGCTTTATGGTTAATGTAACCTGATCGCAAACTGATAAATCCACTCTAAATCCGACCACGAAATACCCGGATCTGAACATAAACCGATAATTACATCAATCGTACTAAACAACGATGGCGATCGGAACAGATATCGATAAATCCCTAACATTTTTCATTGTTGACTCTTTTGATTCTGTCAAAAACCGATATATCTAATTTCGAGTTTCTCATGACAAAACCATAAACAATTGTAGGATACTGTAATGTAAAGCGGCCTTATTTTTAAATTTGACAGGTGATAGCTTGACATTGACGTTGTCGCAGTTACTTGTCAGAAATAACCGCGTATTGTTATTGTGGTTGTCGGCTTTCAAACCGTAACATAATGTTTAAATGTTTTTAAACTATCAAGTTGTTCTTCGCAAGTAAACTAATGATGATGGAAGATTTAGGTAATCCTGTTGTAGCAGACATTAATCAAGGAGCTCGAAAAAAAACGAAGGGCAAGCGTAGAACTGCTTTGGAACGGGAGAATAGGTACTTACCTTTGTATTATTATTTTTAGTAACCCCGTCAATAACATAACATAACTACACGTTCGTCTAGTCTATCTAAGTGTCTGAAATTGGTAAACCAAAGGATTAAAGGTTTAACATACTCTAATTAATGTTTATCTGGGGGCACGGTAGTGACCCCGCCAAGTCGAGTGTTTTATTTTCATGGTTTCAACATTTTGTATTTGGTTGTTTAAGGTACCGTGATACTGATCCATTGGCAATAAATTTTGAGTGGCCATGTTCGCACAATTCCAATAAACTTCAATGCAAAAAGATGTCTGTCCGCTATATTTTAAAAAATAGGCAAAATTTTTTTAATAAGCGAAATAAAGTCGATCAGGATGTCTATTTGACACGTCTGATCGCACCGTACGCTCCAGAACGACGTCGACAGAGCAAAGTGGAATCATCAAAACGCAGGACTCGCCTCATGAGCGCGACATACTTTCTCAATGACAAAGGTAATAAAAATAGACCCGTTTGTAAGTCTATGTTTATGAAAACCTTTTCTTTAAAAAAAGACCGCTTGCATCACATAACTAGAACGGTGTTTGACGGAAACATTCCCAAAGAAAATCGCGGTGGCGACCGGAAGTCAGCAAAATCTGCTGCTAAAAAGGATAGTCTACGTCAGTTTATACGAAAATTACCTGCAAGCGAAAGTCACTATAATAGATCGAAATCTCGAAGAATTTATTTATCATGTGACTTGAATCAACGAAAATTAAGGCAAATGTACAATGATTCGGTTCCTCAAGACCTCCGTGTGACAAAGACCATGTTCCAGAAGGTATTTTCTGAAGATTTCAACATCGGATTTAAGAGTCCTGCTTCTGACGCCTGTAGCACTTGTATCTTATTAAGTAATAAAATAAAAATAGCTACTGACCCTGACGATAAACGCATTCTGATGGTGCAAAAAAGGGTTCATAATTTACGGGCCAAAGCGTTCTATAAGCTATGCAGAAATGATGATCCTGACTCGGAAAATTTTTGTTTCGACTTACAACAAGTCCAACCACTGCCTTGGACACCCATTCAAGAGTCTTTTTATTCTCGACAGATTAGCTATTACAATCTTTGTTTCGTGGGTATGGACTCGAGAAATCCTCGTTTCTATCAATGGTCTGAAGATCAAGGTGGAAGAGGAGCTACTGAAGTTGGATCGGCACTCTTGCATCACTTAAATTCTTTGAATTTAGAGGGCAAAAGAATGTTGCGTTTATTTTGTGATGGCTGTGGCGGCCAAAACAAAAATTCGCATATAGTCCACTGTCTTATGTTTTGGCTCGTCAATGAATCCCCAGAAAATATTAAAGAGATATATTTGACATTTCCCGTACGTGGTCATAGTTTTCTACCCGCCGATCGTGTTTTCGGCAGAGTAGAAAAGGCGGTTAAAACCGTTCCAGTAATTACACAAAAGGAAGAATATCAAACGATTTATAAGAGACATGGGGTTGTTTTATTGCTAGAAGAAGATTGGAGCTTGAAGGATGTCAAATCTTTGGAAACATATTATAAAAAACTCGAAGGAATGAGGGACTTAAAACGTATTCATTTGAAAAAATATAATGTTATTCAGGGACGAGGAACAAGGAGACAAACTAAAACTATATATGAGGTGAGAACCTTCCGCAATTTGGTTAACGAGTCTGATCAAGAAAGAAAACGGTTTAGCATCTTAAAATCAAGAAAGACACATCCCCAGTCAATGGCACCACTTAACGTAAACAAATGTCTAAGTGCTCTGAAGAAAGCAGACGTAAAGTCTCTCATGGTAAAGCAATTTGGTGACGACTGGGAGAAAGATGAAACTTTTTCTTGGTACAGAACGTTATTGAGTGAAAATTCCACTGAACCTGTTGATACAGAAGCAGATGTTCCTGACAACCATGAACGACATGATCATGATTCTGATTGCGATTGCCTGGAACCAGAAATAGCGATAATAGTTTAAGTTTTTCATTTAACCTAAATAGCCATTAAGCTTTTAGTTAATTAAAGTATGATGTGATTTTAAATAAAGTTGTTTGATTGGAAACCACCTAATCTGGCTTTAGAAATACTGACGCATGTTCAGCCGCATTTTATCAAGCTCTCATATTCCTACCAGCGTTTTATCAAATACCGATATATCCTACAGAGTTTTATCAAAAACCGATATATCCAGTTGGTTTGGTCAATAACCGATATATCCATTTTCTTTTTTTTTATAATTCAACAGGTACCACAATCACGAATGCATAATTTAGGTTTCCAAACAGTGATTCTAACACCAATAAATTGATGGATTTCGTTCAACTCTAAATTAGAAAACCATGTACTTGGCCGTATTTTTACATTTTTCCACAAAAAACACAAATGAGATTTATCGGTTTTTGTTCCGACGCTCCTCAATTAAAAGTGGATGGCGAAATGGCATCTTAACACATAGGCGCGAAATTCCAGTTTTAGGCCTAATTATAGTTACATTTAGTTTTGAAGGATTGGCCTACAACCTATTACAAAATAAATGAATATTCTCACACACAAATGTTCTCAAGAAATGTTTTTCTCACATGTAAGAGCAAGAGGAGATTCAAATGTTAATCCAAATGCTCGTTAATTTGGAAATATTATGCGTAAGCTTCTATACCGGAATAGGGTCCGGCCAAGCATTAATGTCAACTGCACTGACTCTGACTATGAAACCACACCAATTGAGTTCAGAAGTGCGAAACGTACAACCTTAACCATACCAATAAAAAATAATTAAATTGGACATGAGTTTGAATAACAAAAAATTTATGATATTATAGTAAGAGCAGCAGAAACAAATCTAACAGATTTTAAAAACAATATTCTTTATTATTTTTCAGTTTTATAGTAAAAAAAATAATCAACCATATAACTTGTTATCATTGCCAATCCCTTTTATTGGTGAACAAAACTCATATAGATCATAACTACATCATAGACATATGTGAATTTTCTTCATTCACAACTTTTGTCGACAAAGGTGCCTGAAATACACCTTTAAATTTGTTTTCGAAGGGAGTTAAATATTGTGAATAACTCTTTTCTTCTGTAGTTCATGATGCATGGCCTGAAACTATCAAAACTAAATTGTTGAACATCATAGTACAGCATTTTTAAACAAGATAAAATAACTATTTCAATCCACCTCATCCACCTGTCTCTAAACAGTGAAAGTAAACATAAAATTGAAAAAATAAAATGTATTTCAACTAATTTTTTACACCTAAGGCTGCAAGCCTTTGGGGGAAATGAAACGCTCAGAATTATGGGCTCTAAGACATCAATGCGGCAAAGGTTACATAAAACCATTTTATTTAGTAATGTGTAATTGAAATGATGGTCAAGATTAAACACTATATTGATTACATAATATGATAAATAAATATGAATGCCACTGCATTTTTTGTATTTTATTTGTACTTTTAAGCACTAATCATACCGGTGCCTAAATATAAGTCTAATACCAACATACTGTAGTATTATCATTTTGTACCGTGTCCCTGTGCATAAGTAAGGTCACCAAAACTCATAAAGGACAGGGCGAAGAATTGAAAACCCCCAAGTGCTGGGAGCATCCTGCATGATTACTGTTTAGGACCATGTGGTTCATCCGTTTGACAAAAAAAAGCTATAGCATACAAAAATAGAAATGCTATGAAGCAGGTACTTCAGGGACATGTAGCAATACCCCATTCATACACATTTTATGTTTAAGTAGACATACATATATAGCTGCGCCCATGATTAAGGAAATAAAGGTATATGCTATTTTGACTTTGCTAATTTATATTAACAACTTCCAATTTTAAAATAACTTCCTCTAAAAGACATAAAAAAAAACATATAAGACGAAAAAGAAAAATGTGACAAAAGAAAAGAAATTTTAATGAAAGCAGTGTCTCATATTTTAAAGTTGAACAAAGAAGGTGCAGCTATAATCAATAAAAGAAAACTACATCACGTAAAGCTGATAGAGAGATCTTCTAAGTGTACTAAACTGTTAATGGTGTACAATAAAGTGTATTTATCTTATCTTATCTTATCATAATAAGATTGATTGATATTTCTATACTTACTAATAATTAACATGTTACAATGCAGTTTTTAGGGGGTGAACAATTATATAATATTCTAAACAATTAAAAAATCTACAAATAATCTTGGTATAAGTAAAAAGAAGTATACCTAGTCTGTGTGAATGGAACAACCGGAAGGGGAAGACATCATCGAACATTCTCGGACCAAATAGGAGACATTCTCAAGAAAGGGCAGGTCAGAAGTACCCTAAACCGGCAAGCATGTATGAAGAATATAATGGCAGCAATCGAGGCAAAAGACTTGTGCAAAGATCGTGACAAATGGAAATCCGTTGTCTCTGCCTACCCCTCTGGGAAACAGGCGTGAGTCTATGTATGTATGTATAATTTAACCGCCCCTAAGGATACCCACTGACCTTGGTCAGTGGGTATTCTTAGGGGTATCTCATAAAAACATTTTTTGACATTAGACGTGTTTATGCGTTTAAGCATTCACATATTTCAACGTCGCATGGTCACTATTAAGAGATGCCATCCAGTACCTATAGCGACCTCTTACTCGGGCCGTTTCAACTCCCTCAGTGCGAAATCTTGTTATATTATAATATCTTTGCAGTCAGTGTCTTAGCGAACTCGCGGTTTGACGCAA
Source organism: Pseudoips prasinana (assembly GCA_951640165.1). Taxonomy (NCBI): domain Eukaryota; kingdom Metazoa; phylum Arthropoda; class Insecta; order Lepidoptera; family Nolidae; genus Pseudoips; species Pseudoips prasinana. Next base: position 19,211,996 of record OX621254.1, read on the forward strand.
ACAATAAGATACATCACAACAACGACACCTGTCACCAAACACAAAGCAAAATGTGATCCACCATAAAGGAAATAATTGAACTCACTAAGTACGACTAAATACGCAAAGAAAGACCTATTTCAAAATGAATCTATACCAGTATACATAATGTCGAACGCATCTCTTTTACCATATATAAATACTTGTGTTGTGTGAACTTGTGTGAAAAATCTAACGCAATCCATCCAAATTAACTTTTTTTTTATTGATTTTGCCCTCTTTGGGCAGGCTAAGGTCTGTGACCATACCGCCTCGTCTTCAGTTGTATTATTTCTAATTTTATATTTTAAAGTCTTCTTCTTTTTTCAAATGGCAATTATGCCGATGTCGACAATTCTGCCAATGTCAGATGAGAAATGGGAATACGTGCGATAAATTTAACCAAAATTTATATATATGTTATAACTAATTGCGTATCTTGTCGATTAAGCTAAAACAAAACATTCAGACGTAACAATCACAATTTGATGCCATTGCATCTTATAAAACACATTAATACTTCGTAGAGTTCTGGGGAGGGGAATATAAGCAAAGAAGAAAAGTTAATGGGAATGGGAATTTTTAAATTAGGGAGGAGTTCGTATAAATTATAGGCAGGGTTATTATTGGTGCATTCAAAGAAAATGTGGTCCAGTGAACTTGTTTAGAAAAAGATGAGGTCATGTTTTTTGTGAAAAACACTCCTCACGTTCAGCTGGACTAAAACCAGTTTCGGAGCCATTTTTGAATTGTAGTAGAATAGGAATAAGTGAATTAGCAACGTGGGACGGTGATGAGATAGAAGAAAGAATCTGAATAATTAAATTGATAAGAAAAGAATCAGAAGAGGAGTCTAATTGAGAACTGCTATTAATGAAAGCGCAGCCATTAGGCTGTGAAGGTGGGGGAGTGGAGGTTAACAGATTTTGGGCGAACTTATCATAAGATGGAGAAAGGGGGGCATGGGTCTTTGGTTTTAAGAGATATGTTGTACGGTGTGACACAGACCGCTGCGGAGAAGGAGAGGACTTCACAGCGTTAGCATAGTTCCGAGAAATTGATGGTATAACTTTACTAGCCTCAACATAGGAGATGGTCTTTTCAGCCATGGTGGACTTTATTTTCCTCTGTCTATTGAACTCCGGACAATCCTTGCTATCAGCAAAATGATTACCCTCGCACGATATACAGAAGGCATCTTCTTGAGAAATGTTGCAGGATTCAGCTGAGTGGTCATGGCCACATTTACGACAGCGTGGTTTGGATCTACACAAAGATTCAATGTGCCCAAACCTACAGCATTTCCGACATTGTATGGTTGGGTAAATATATTGCTGTACTTGGAGAGATGTATAGCAACAAAAGACTCTTTTAGGGAGGGTCTGACCGTCAAAAGTAATGACACAGGTTTCGGTGGGCTTCCATTCTGATAAACCCTCTTTCATAACTTTTCTATTCAGGCGCCTAACTTTAAGAATTTGTCCACATCCTGAAGGTACTTTGAGGTACGCCCTAGCCACATCCTCTGACATATCTGCCGGGACACCGGAAACTACACCCATGTCATGTTAAATGATGGAAGGACTGCCACAAATTTATGGGTGACGAGAGTTGTATTAGATATAAAGGTGTTTGCATCTTCCGCAGATGCAAACACAGAAACTTCCACAGAAACCCGGTTTCTACCAACCTTCTTAACTCCGTCTGGCACTACATTCTTGATACAGTTGTTTAAAAGAAACAAGCCGAAGGAAACAGGATGGAGGGTAGTACCGTAGTACCTGAGTTAGGTTAAGCTTCAATGTGCGAAACATGAACAAGAAAAGGGCCTTTATCTGAAATAGAATATTTATTTCGACTTATGTTGCTTTTAGTAAGTTTAGTGGGGGCACTGGACGGGACGTTGAGGGAAGCCGAAGTCGCTGCCATTGGAAGGGATTCCAGAGCGCAAGCAACATTAGCGAGTTGGGATAGGGGGTTTGGGGAAAGTATAGGAACGTTATTAGGGAAAGGATTGTACGGAGGTGTAGAAGGGCGATCCGGGGGATCTCCCGGATCAGGCGGTTTATCCGCGTCCATCACTACGTGATGGATAGGTACGGATATCAACGAATACGAATTACAATAAAATGTAAGTACCACACGTATAGGTACTCACTAACAATAACGTAATAAATATAAAAATTAAACACAAATGTCAAAATACCACAAAAAACCCAAAAAATCCCCAGACACACGTGTTCACCAATAACACACTGTGGCGAGAATATACTTTAGGCGCTGGACACACAGAAAAGACGTAAGACGCAGACGGGGCGCGGACATTTGTCTCTTCCACGTCCCTTTCATATAAAATGTATAGAAGCGTCGTGACGCAAAACATACAGAATAGACGGGGCGCGGGCGCAACGCTTTTACGTCTGCGCCTTTTGTTCAAAACACACAGGAGAGACGGGGCACGGACGCGGCGGGGGCGAAGACGGGGCGCGGGGTGGCATGCCCGCCGGGAGGGGCTCGCTCGCGTCGCACAGTCACGTGTACCGTCTTGACGTTGAATGGTTGCGTCATGTTTTGAGTTGTTATAATTTTTTTCATAAAAATGCGTGACGACCTAGCTTTTAATATTCAGTTTTGTGAATTAATTGAGAATCATTCTGTTATTTATGATTACAATAGGTCTGACTATTGTAACAGAAATGTTCAAGACCAAGCTTGGGAATCGATTGCCAGGACAATAAACGAAAACGGTAAGTAGTACCTATTCTTTATTTAAAAAACATCAACTTATCCTCGTGCGTACCTACATCTGTTCTTTACGTAGTACATTAGAAATAAAAAAATGTGTACTCTTTGTTTTAATGGTAAAACAGAAATATTTTAATGTAATATTAATGTAATATTTTCTTAATTCCTCTGCGTGTTGTGTGTATGCGTTGTGTGAGTGTGTGTGTGTGCGAGGGTGCGGCGTGCGTGCGTGCGCGCGCGTGTGTGTGTGTGTGATGGTGTGTGTGTGTGTTTATACATTGTGCCTATTTTGGTACGGAATAGGTGCCCGATTTACAAAATAGTTGGTGAGGTATTCCCTGACACCATCTGCAGTTTCTCTGTATAGTGAATCAATTCTTGTTCCAACCAACGTATTTTGGATGTATGGCGCTGTAAATTTTCCATCGCATCTTCGAATAACATTGTGCAATATACACATTGCTTGTATAATTACATCAGCTTTAGCAGGTTCACAGCACATGGGCATGCTCAGTCCTTGAAATTTAGTCCTTGCCATTCCAAAGGCACATTCTACTGATTTCCGTCCTCTGCTTAGTCTGTTATTGAATATTCTTCTATCATTTGTCAATTGATTCCGCGAATAAGGTTTCATTACGTTTTTTTTCAGAGAGAAAGCTTCATCTGCCACAAAATAATATGGCATAGGTTGTACTTCTCCGGGCAATGGACTATGGTCCGGTAAATTAAGGTCTTCACGCTGCATTGCTTGTCCGAGAGCACTGGCTTGAAATGCACGCCCGTCACTATTTCTCCCGTATTCCCCAACATCTATCGTTACGAATAACCCGTCAGCGTCTACCAATGCTAATAACACAATCGAAAAGTATCCTTTGTAATTTATGTACGCTGATCCCGTGTTAGATGGAGCTTTTATTCTAATATGTTTGCCATCCAGACTTCCCACACAATTCGGTAAATTCCAAAGAGTATGGAAACGCGCAGCTATCTCTAGCCATTTTTCTACATTGGGTGTAGGCATATATTCGGGTTGTAATGTTTGCCATAGAACTTGACAGGTATTATGTACTATTTCTCGAATTGTAGATTTTCCTCGTAGAAAGTAAACTGACAGTGATTTAAATGAACACCCATCTGCGAAATACCTGTAAATAAATATACAAATATAAATTAGGTATACATATTACTATACTGTGCACCGTGATTTTTTATTCGCGGAGGCTATTGAGCCAGAAAGTAACATTCTTAATTCTTTACATAAGTAGGTACTCGTATTACTGATATAGGCTCTATAGTCTCTGCGAATAAAAACTCACAATAAGTAATTCACTTCATTATATTTATTCGATGATTTGATTGTTTCAGTACAAGCTTGCAAAGATCGTTGGAAAAACATAAGGAACAGATATGCAAAATACAAAAAACTTCTATCACTTCCATCTGGCTCTACAGCCAAGAAGGTAAAAGAATATTACCTTGCCCAGCACTTGCATTTTTTGGATAAATATTTGAAATCAAGACTTTCCAAATCTAATCTAGAACCACAATGCAGGTCAGATACTCATACGGACGAAAGTGAACTTGATGAGGAGGAGTCAATGTCGCCGTTTCGGCCTCCGTCCCATTCACCCTCTCCACAGGCTCAAAATCATCCTTCGCCGTTATCATCGGACTCGAGTAAAAAAAGTAAAATGCCTACTTTGAAAGACGTCAATCAATCTGCTTTTGATTACTTTAACAGAAAACGACAAAATAGCGAGAAACAAATGCAACCTCTTGATACAGATCTTGCCTTCCTTCAAAGCATGTTGTCTGATATGAAGGCCATGAATCTTGTTCAAAAACGAAGGTTCAAGATGGGAGTAATGCAGTTGGCGGCGCAAATCTTAGATGGAAACGAGGCAGCATCGACATCAGAACCAGCATATTCTACCCGCATTTCTCAAAACAACATAGCCACGGTGTCTTCTATACAACAGCCGTTTCATAATGTTGCACCTCCATCGACAATAGAGCAAAATCAAAATGTTGCACCTCCATCAACAATAGAGCAAAATCAAAATGTTGCACCTCCATCAACAATAGAGCAAAATCAGAATGTTGCATCTCCATCAATATCTGTGCAGGATGAGAATACCCCAACGTTTTTCACTCTATCACCCTATTCAACAATTAGTTCAGTTTCGGCTGCACACGTCACCAATACATCTTTTTTGAATGAAGAATTACCTCTGAACTACACGTACAATTTTTCTACACCAAAGTAATCCATCGGATTACTTTAGTGTAGAAAAATTATACACATCAACATCGGTTTGAGCGTGCACATATTTCAAAAGTTAATTAAACCTTATTATGTAACACAATTTTCTGTTAGTATTAAAGTAATTAAAAAAGATAATGTATTTCACTTACCTTAACGTTATAAGTAATCTTTCTTCAGCACTAATAGATACTCTCCAATTTGTGTGCTTTCTCTGTAAAGCATTTCTCACTTTGGACATGATAATATTAAAACACTGTGGAGTCATTTTATACACTGTGACAAAACGATCTGGGTAATTGTGTAGGTCCTCCATTATTTTAAAAAATCGATTGTCTTCATTGCTTAGCCATACCGGATGTACCCAGTAACGTCTAACCCTCTGTATATTAGCGAGATTTACCAGTGCTAGTACATCTTCATCTTCAGAAGAAGACATGTCGACGTGACAAAATCAGACTGTTGAATGCCGAAAATAGTCCTGACTGCGCGACTGCGTCGCGTCCGCGCCCCGTCTCTTCTATATAACTTCAAAAGTCGCGTCCGTGTCTCGTCTCCGCCCTGTCCGCGACGCGTCCTCGTCTTACGTCTCTTCTGTCTGGCCTGCGCCTTAGTCTTCTTGCGGCAAATCGTAAGTTAAATTTTTCATGATGACGCACAATCAGCCGTTATTTTAATTTTTTTACGAAAGTTTTCACCAAGATGGACGTTTGACGTTTCATTTACGAATTATTGCCCATTTATTAATTATTTTTAAGTCAGTCAATCATGTCCGTCACAGTCATGTCCGACACGTCCGTCACAGTCAAGTCATAGTCCCACCTCAGTAAAGCAGTGGAGACTTTACTAGAGGCTTCTATGGAGTTTTGGTTTCAACACGGAAAATCACAATTCACGGCTATATCGCACTTTCCTCCACTTGTGTACGTTGTCGAAGATGTTATGTCTAAAAATCCACCATATTTACACAAAAAACTCGAATTTACACCAGTTTTTGAAAATAAAACATAGCCTCGATGCGTCCTTTTCCGCGTTGGCGCCAAAACTCTCCAAATTAACCTCTCCATCACACTCATAGACTACAACAACAGTATACCTCGTAGACAGAGAAACTCTCTGTCTACGGTATACCTACTGCCATAGAGTATATAAACCTACAGTACCTACTGCAACCAAAAATATTATAATATCTTTGACTGTAACATACTCAAAGATATTAAAATATAATATAATATCTTTGAACATACTCTACTCCATCCATATAGAAATAACATGTTTATGTCTGTGCGTAGACAGAGAAACCAATAGACAAAGGCACCGTGAAGCCGCGACTGAAACAAAGTAGTTTGTCAATGTGTGTGTAATGTTGCCAAAATAATAGCACTCCCTGTTTTTGGGGGGGGAATTCGGGAATCGATCAATCGCATTTTTTTGTCAGATTAATTGTCTTCTTATCGTGTCGATGGTAAGAATTATATTCTATCTTCCCAAAATTGGGCTGAAGCGTCATACAAGTCCTGAAGGGAACAAGAGACTGGACAGGAGGGACAAACGGATAAATGGGCCATACTTTGGGGTGACACGCCGCACTCGCAGATGTTTTGTGATGTGGGAATGTAACCCCATTTGCACAAGTTATCTTTTGATCTACCAACCTGGGTACGAAGTCTATTAAGAGTCCTCCAGGTTGGCCATGGCAAATTATGTCCCGGAGGTAGTTTTTCCTTTGGCGGGACAAAGAAAGGAGGAGCAAATTTATCTCGCCATATGGTTGCCATCGCTTTTTGGGCATCGATAGTAGCTGTGGTAGTGGCCAGGAAACTTTTACGACTTTTCAGTCGGCGGGGAGCTGGAGTACAGTTATAAAGAGGGTGTTTTTTATCTGTCTCCTGCTTATACCGCTCAACACCACTCGCTACTTCCCTTCTAACAGCTGGGGGCGCGATTCCTGCCAGCGGGTACAGTTTTTGAACTGGCGTGGGCTTAAGGCATCCCGTGATGATCCGGCACGTTTCATTTAAAGCAACATCCACTGATTTGGCATGAGAAGATCGGTTCCATACTGGGCAGGCATATTCACCCGCTGAGAAGCACAAGGCAAGACCAGTAGTTCGAAGCACCTGCGGTGTGGCTCCCCAATTTGATGACCGTAGGCGGAGCAGCAGATTATTACGAGCACTGACCTTTTGCTTGATGGTTTCACAATTTCTTTTATAGGTGAGAGCCCGATCTAATGTTACTCCAAGATATTTTGTGGAACTAAGGGAGATTAACTGTACCGAAAACTATTGACCAATGTCTTTTTTGTTATTAGCATCATTTGAAGCAAATTTATAGGTCGTCGAAGTTATTTGCTAAATCTACGAAACATAGTTCAATTAAATAATACCTATAACGCATGATGTTATAGGTATTATTTAATTGAACTATGTTTCGTAGATTTAGAAAATAACTTTTTGCTATTGGCTGCAGCATCTTTTGAACTTTTTTCATTTGCCAAATGTTTTATTGCAATATTTTAACCACAATGAAACAACATTTTGTGCAAGACCGGCAATTGTGGATATCTTTGGGGGAGGCCTTTGTCCAGCTGTGAGAGTCTTTCGGCTGATAATATTATGATGATGAAGATGGTACTTGGTGAAGATTTCCATCCAAAGGAAACATCGGAGTACCAAACGAAAACAATCGATTTGATTATAGGTCAACTGATACAGTGACAGACTGTAGTTCAATAAAGTAAAAAAAAGGTAATACTTGAAAAGTTTCATGTTAAAATTCGGTCAAATATTTTTTGAACTTATATATATAATAGGTAACCGGGAAATTCATTTTGGATCTTATAAAATGGAATAAAGTAACAATAAAACTATAGAAATTAAATATTTTTTTTATTTTTAATATATAAAATAAAACAGAGGATACCAATGTATAAAAACCACTTTATTGATGACTTTTGAAAATGTATCACGTAAACGTACTCCAGTTGCCCCAAGAAAATATAAGGGAAAAATGTATCCTTTACCTATTACAAAGCTCTTTATTGAAAAAAGGAGACAAAGAAATAGATGGCATAAAACAAGGTGCCCATAAGATAAGCTTACTAAATAATATGACCAAAAAACTTAAAAGAGATTCAAAAACATGTTTTTTTCATGTTCTTTGTTTTCCCAACTACACCCAAAAAACGTTAAGGAAATCTTTGTTTCCGCTATCTATAGTGCTTAATATGTCAGCATCTTCAAATGATATTAAGGATTTGATTTTAAGTTCCGAAATAATATCTGATAAATGAGCATTTCGTTTCAACAAACGCCTATTTGTTTGACGGACAGCACGTATCTTTTTCTTAGATTAATAAGACCCTCAGTTTTTTTCTTTAAATTCACTTTAAGTTTTTTCTTTCTTGGTGTATCTTCATCTGCAGGCATTAGCAATTTTCTTCTCGAGATACTTTTTATGTTAAAGTAGTCGTCTTGCAAAACGGCACTTAATGATGTGGAAGGCAATGGATCATCTACCTTTTGTGTCGCCACAATCTAAAACATTAAAGAAAAATAAATAAAAGCACACAGATTATGATGGCAAATAATGTTGTCATATTACTATGTAGAACTAGCAACTAAGGCCACCCTGTCTTGTTTATAACCTTTAATTTTTGTGTGGTATTTGTTGCAAACATCAAATTTAAAATTCCCCAATTTTAAAATTCCCAAATTTATCAACTCCAAATAAAGTTTTCGACAGCCTGAGATAAATTCTGTAAGATTTTTACTATATGTGCTGTTATTTTGTTTCCTATAATGGTTTTAAATAAATATTGCAATTGAACCTTAAGTGATCGAAATTTTAAATTTAAATTTTAAACAAATTAATTTCTAAGATTCATTTATACATCAACCTAAATGGAGACTCCTTTAGGTAACTTGGAATTAACCCCCTCCATTTCGCAACTTAGTAAAAAGTTTCTATCTTTGAGAGGTTTTTCCATTTAACCCCATATCTTATACAAACTTATCTGACCCATTTGCTTTAAATGTAGTAGAAGTACAGCTGGGTATAAATGTGCTAGCTTACAAATTTATTTAAAGCATCTTTTAATTTGTGATGAACATCAGATTTTTGATAGAATGAATATTGATTATAAAAGTCAGTTATCTTTACTTTTCCAGGTGACTCAGGATTGTGCAGAAAATGGATTGAAGCGACTGGAAGAAAAGACTGGACCCCCACACAATACTCTAAAATATGTAGTAATCACTTTCCGGAAACTTTTTTGATAAAAAAGAAGAAGAAAACTGTTTTGTATCCTGATGCAGTACCAACTACAGTAAATATTATATTTATATTACTCTTATTTAATTTATAAGTATATTGCAAAATACAGTTTATAATTTTATATTTACCTTGAAGATAAGAGCTGTTAAATTTGGAAGTTCTGATGAATCGCCAGTATCAGATGCATTATCATTATTACAAAACAAGAAAAAGACTATCAAGGTATATATTCTCCGTCATCATCATAATAATACTGAATCCTTATCCAAATAAGTATGTTAAATACATACATCATTTAATATAGATTAAAATTACAATAGTTAAGAAAATACTACAGTAAATACATAGAAGTAAACAAGACAGGGTGGCCTTAGTTGCTAGTTCTACATAGTAATATGACAACATTATTTGCCATCATAATCTGTGTGCTTTTATTTATTTTTCTTTAATGTTTTAGATTTTGGCGACACAAGAGGTAGATGATCCATTGCCTTCCACATCATTAAGTGCCGTTTTGCAAGACGACTTTAACATAAAAAGTATTTCGAGAAGAAAACTTGACTAAATCCTTATATTTAACGAGTATTATCGTTACTAAATGCTATGTTTCAAGTAATTATCACTAAGAAACTATATTTAAGGACGACTAATAATAAAACACCGCCCTATTTACGAGTGAAAAGACACACCGGGAATTTTCATCTCACTGTCACTATCGCATGAACTAACACGACAAAGCACCATTTTATTAGCCTAAATGTGGTTTAGGATCATTTACGAGTAATTTAACTGTAAAACTGTGATTTATAATGTAAAATCAACAGAATAATATAACATAAACAAGATGCTACACGAACTGTCAAAGTTTGTTTCGCAATTACTGTGCTACAAACTTATCTGGCCCGGTGGCCAAAAGTAGAACTAATGACGCCAGTTTGAAATGTCAATCCATGACATTCCTGCCATTGATTGTTTGTTGCGCGTATTTATTTTTCTCTTTGTGGTTTTTAATTGTGAAAAATGCCGAAAGCTTTAAAAATTGATGCGGGGAACGTTATATTACAAGTATTAAATTATATGAAGGAAGAATAACGCCTTCAGGCACCAATTATACCCTTCAATAAGTTGTATGAATGCGTAGCTGCTGCTACAGGTTAGTGTTGTCAGCTTCTGAAAAAATACGAAATTCCCCCTCGCTCTTTAAATTAAAATACATATTTTAAAATATTCATTATTTATTTAATTTTTGCTGTTTCCTTTGTAGGTGTCTGGGAGTGATGTGTAAGAAAACTTGTGAAAGAAAAAGAGCATGGTAGATAGAATTCTGAAATCCTATCATTCATTGCAGAAGCTTTTGATAAAATAATAGTCAATGAATGGCAAAAGCATTGCAATAATGTACAAAAATATTGAAAATGTGTATCGAAAAAGGGATGGATACTTAGACGAGCCTTTCATCATTCATGGTAGTGATAGTGAAAGTGAAAGCAGTGATTGCGATAATGATGATGATGAAATGACTTCTGAATTAAACCATTCCGGTCACATAATAATACCTGGAGCATCTCCGTTAGAGAACACATAGCATACATTTTATGTAAATGATCATAATTATTGTATAAAAATATAAAGATTAGTAATGACAGTATTTGTTTGCTTTTTAGTGAAGTAACATTTACGTTACAATGTTCATATTATTTTTACCCACTTTATTGCAAAAAATATTTACTAGCAACACTAAATGCGATAACAGCGACGCTGCCACCGGGTCAGAAAAGTTTGCGGGACTGTAAAGTTGCTGACCTTGCAAAAACTGGTTACACGATACGGGACAGAAGATATCATAGTTGTGTCTCTGTCTATCACATTCGTATCGCGATTATAGCTCTCGTTCTTGAGTGAAAGAGAAAGGAAATGTCATTTGGTCTTTGGTCTATTAGTTTCTCTGTCTACGTGTCTGTGTCAGTGTTTTTTTTTTAAATGCGCTTACGACCCTGGCTTCTTCGGCCTTATGAGCCATGTCTGCAAGCCTGTCAGTGTAGCCAAATAATAATAATAATAATATTAGAGACAATGTCACACAGATTATCCTAGCCCCAAATTAAGCAAAGCTTGTACTACGGGTACCAGGCGACGATATACATACTTATACACATAGAAAACATCCATGACTCAGAAAGAAATATTCATGCTCAACACACAAATATTTGCACTTACCGGGATTCGAACCCAGGACCACCAGCTTCGTAGGCAGGAGTACTACCAACTAGGCTACGGTGATCGTGAATATAATAACAAATGTTGTTAAGAGGCCTATTACAGAATTGCATTCTGAAATATTAGGTATATTGAAGCACGGCGACGACTAGCTTAGGGTCACGAGTTCACTACACTGTTTCTGTAACGACCAAAAGAATTTGATACTTGTTCTATTAATCAGTAAATTGTTATTATTGTTTGTTATTGATTACTTCTATCCATATATTACATTAAATATTTTGTAATAATGCGAACTAATTAACATGAGTTATCTTGAATACTAAAATTGAAAAGTATCAACAAAAATCAAAAGGTTTAAAATGTAATAATTTTTCTAATTACGGTGTGTAGGTGCGGCTCCTTACGACTAGACTGTGATATTAGTAGTATTATTGTATTTTTTTCAAGTATCTTTATTTTATAAATTCGTAATTGTCTGTTGACGTTTTGTATGACAAAGAAGTAGGAAGTATTCCCATAGAAATACGATTCAATAAAATATAAATAATATTTACTAGCTGTGCCCCGCGGTTTTACCCGCGTTTAACTTTATTAGTTATCACAGCTCCTCCCCCGTAGGTGACAGCGTGATAATATGTAGCCTATATGTTGACCCGACCTCTTAGTAATATTCATGCAAAATTTGAAATTAATCCATGCAGTACTTTTTGAGTTAAGCCCAGACATATATACAGACAAATAGACAAAAATTCCTAAAACTATATTTTTGGCTTCGATATCGATTGTAGATCACGCCTCAAGTATCCTTTTTATAAAATATTCAATGTTCAGTTTTGACTTTTCTACGATTTTATTATATCTATAGATAGATAGATAATACTTACATATTTAATCCACACGAGACCAAGATGAAAATATAGTGAAAGGGGAAGAATGCGTGTTAAAACGTTGCAAGGAGTATTTTGAAAGTTTGTATGAAAGAGGTGTAACAGAGAGTGAACGTAGTTCACTAAGTATAGACAAGAACAAATTTAAAGATGACATTGGTATGGATGAGATTGTGAAAGCTATTAAGAGTATTTAATCAGGTAAGTCACCAGGGTATGACAGGATAACTTCCGAGATGCTGAAGGCTGGACATGGCGTCATAGCGAGTCAGCTGTGCAGCCTTTTCAATTTATGCTATACCACCGGCCAAGTGCCAAGTGATTGGTGCAAGGCTGTTATCGTACCTCTTTACAAAGGGAAAGACTCACGGCAAGACTGTAAAAACTATAGGGGCATTAGTCTGCTCAGCGTCGTTGGTAAGTTGTATGCAAAAGTATTGGTTGAAAGAGTTGTGAAAGAAACCGATGCGAAAATATGGGATGCACAGGCGGGTTTTCGGAAAGGAATGGGATGCACGGATCAGGTCTTTTCTCTGCGAAGCATAGTAGAGAAGTTTTTGGGCAAAAACCAAAAGGTTTACTGTGCCTTCGTAGACTTAGAAAAGGCCTACGATAGAGTGTTGAGGAGTGAACTATGGTCGGTACTGTCCATATATGGGTTGAACGACAACCTTGTTCAAGCACTGAAATCTCTTTATAGGGATTCCAGAGCTTGCGTGAGGATTAACGGGTCATACACCGAGTGGTTTAGCATCCAAAAGGGTGTTAGATAGGGATGTGTAGCGTCACCGTGGTTGTTGAACCTATTCATGGATAGCTGTTTAAAAGATTTGAAAGAAAGTGAATGCGGTGTAAGGATGAATGAGTTACTCATCAAATGTCTGCTTTACGCTGATGATCAAGTTTTACTTGCATCATCGGCGGACGAGTTGCAGGTGATGGTAACAAGTATGCATGAATCTTTTGAAAGGAAAGGGATGAAAATGAATGTAGGTAAGACGAAAGTAATGGTATTTGAGAGGGATGAATACACGACAGCGCGTGATATTGTGATTGGAGGAGAGAAAGTTGAACAGGTGAATGAGTTTGTATATTTGGGAACTTTGTTTACGAGAGATGGGAAATATGAAAAAGATATTGTTAGAAGAGTAAATGCCGGGAACAGAGTGAATGGGGCACTACACGCCTTTATGAGTAGCCGGCAAGTATCAAAGAAGGCTCGACTAGCCGTGCACGATGGAGTGTTAGTGCCAACTTTAATGTATGGAAGTCAAAGTTGGGTATGGCAGAAAAAGAATGAAAGTAAAATAAATGCAGTGGAAATGAGAGCTCTGAGAAGTATGTGTGGTGTGACTTTGAGAGACAGAATTCGAAATACTGATGTAAGAGAGCGTTGTGGTGTGAAAGATGATGTAGTCACAAAGATTGAAAAAGGCATGCTGAGATGGTTTGGCCATTTAGAAAGGATGAATGAAAGAAGATTGACAAAAGAAGTATACCTGGCCTATGTGAATGGGACAACCGGAAGGGGAAGACCACGTCGAACATTCTCTGACCAAATTGGAGATGTTCTCAAGAAAGGGCAGGTCAGAAGTACCCTAAACCGGCGAGCATGTATGAAGAATATAATGACAGTAATCGAGGCAAAAGAAGTATGCAAAGATCGTGACAAATGGAAATCCGTTGTCTCTGCCTACCCCTCTGGGAAACAGGCGTGAGTCTATGTATGTATGTATGTATTTTTATTGTCTGTTGTTTAGCCGTTTTACCGCTGACATGATAACGACATTAGAATAGAATACTCTTTGTTATACACCATAAGAATACATATGACATGAAATATTGCATAGATCAGTTGCACAAAGGACGGTCTTATCGCATAAAGTGATCTCTATACTTATGATTTGGCGTCTTCACTTTATAATTCTATTAACATCCTTCAATATGTCGATGACTTATTGTTGTACTCCATTGTTAACACATTTAATTTAATATGTAGCCAAATATTAAATTCATTAAATAATTTGAAAGTTTGGATAGATAAAAATGGTCTTAGCATTTCACCGCATAAAAGTTCCGTAGTTATTCACGCGTCAGCGATTGCATCTCCCAACTCTCATCTATTTCGATAATTGCCGAATACCAGTTAAAAATCTAGTCAAGTTTCTGGGTGTTATCTTAGATTCAAAGCTAACAGGAATGCCTCATAACTGTCGTAACTAAATGTGAAATGCTTCTCAATTTGATGAGATGCCTCTCGGGTGTTTGGTGGGGTGGGCATCCGTTTTCTTTGAAGCTGCTTTACAATGCTTTGGTGCGAAGAGTTTTCGATTTCGGGACCTTCATACTGGAGCCTTGTAATATAGCCGGTTTGAAGAGGCTGAATTCCATTCAATCAAAAGCTATGAGAATAATAATAATTACCGGAGCTATGAAATCTAGCCCTCTGAATGCATTACAAGTTGAATGTAACGAGCCAGCGCTAAACCTGCGGCGGCAGTTCTTAGCTGACAGTCTGTTTTATCGTGTTTAATTGTATTCTCAAATAGCCTTTTAATCTTGAAACTTCATATTCTTGCAGATCTCATTCAGTCATCAAACTATTGGAAGTACAAAACACTTCGTTGCTTAGTAAAAAGTTATTTGAGATATAAATCAATTCAGGCCCCGACACATAGATCTCGTACTCTCGACTTTTTTAACTGTAAATATGAAGCCTTAATTTACAATCCTTTAAATAAAAATAAAAAAAGGTTTTTATTCACGTAGACCTTAAAAAAGCGTTTGTAAATAGTCAGAACATGTTTGTTGTAATACAGTTATTATTTCTAGTTGCATATTTCAGATATTTAGGTACACGGAATGTTAAAACATTTATACAATTTATTTTATAATAGTAGTGATAAATAGCTAGCTTGTATTAAGTTATTGTCAAGGAGATTATGTTTAGGTTTAATGATTGAAATTTATATTTTACTACATATTATCTGAATGTTTCTGTCTATATTAAGTAATGAATTCAGTATTATTATTATAATGGACCTTGTGTTTAAAACGACGGTCGCGCCTCCATATATTATATATCTTTCCAATATTGATAAATAAAATGCTAATATTTCCTTTGTTCAAGATAATTGGCCAGTGTGGAATCACATTTACACAGATGCGTCCAAGCACAAATTAGATGATTTTGTAGGAGTAGGAGTTTATCATGCTCAATATAACATTGTTCAGAAAGTAAAATGCCGATCTCAAACGTCCGTTTTTACCGCTGAATGTCTTGGCATCGCTAAGGCTTTAGAATACATTCTTATCTTCAAACTTATCTCTATCATTTTTAGCGACTCTATTAGCGCATTACAGGCTCTTACTCGATTTCCTTTCAACTCCAGACCTATTTTCCCTCTTTTAGCAGACATAAAAAGTAAGCTTTATGACTGTTATATAAAAGGATTTTATGTTACTTTGGTCTGGATACCGAGCTATTATGGCATTGTAGGTAACAAAACGGTCCATAAACTTGCGAATGAGGCTGTGGTGTGTGGAAATATGCTCTTCCTGAAGTTTATCTCCGGGATTCCTGGAATACAGCTTGGAAAAAAGTAGCCAGATAAAAGGGAAGAATTATTTAAATATTCAACAAGAAATACCCTCTAAACCATGGTTCGCTGCTACAAAACTGGACAAAATTCCTACAACCATTTTAATAAGAATGCGTCTTGGTCATACAGCTTGTCCGGCCCATCTTGCTAGGTTGCGTATTGTAAATAGTCCGCAGTGTGAATGTGGTGATGGCTTTGCGGATCTGGATCACATATTCTTCTCCTGTCCGAAACATGACCGTTCTTTGTTTTAAGAAAATTTGATTTCCCTCCGTGTCCCGTTCCCTACATCCATAAATACCCTTCTTTGCTCTGTCAATGCATCTATGTATAATATATTTTCAAATTTTATTTATAGTATTAAAATCAGGGTTTAAATATGTATATCGTTTTTTTAATTACTTGTTATAATAATTTGTTTATTTGATATTTATTTATTTGATTACATACCTATATAAAATAAGATTATAAAGTGCATTTCTTATTTTCGCTATTCTAATCCAAAATCCAAATCCTAAAGTATGCTATTTAATTTTAAAACTATCCATTTCCCTACCTAACCGTCGCTAAATAATTAATATTACAACATAAACCTGAAAGCTACCAGAAAGTTTCTCAAAAACTCAATACTTGAAACTGGCGGATGCACTGAACGTGCGAGCCATTGCTTCATAATAGAAGGCGAAGAAAAAAAAACAAAACCTACCCAAATTGTTCGTTATAGGGATGGCGATTCTTTCCGAAAAATATCGATTTTTAAATCGATTCGAATCGTGACCTAATGAATCGATCCCCAAAAAAATCGAGTTCTAAAAGGTCGATTTCCAAAAAATCGATATTGTTTCAAATTTTTATTTTTTTTGAAAGACCACACTCGCATTTGGGAACCTAATCCCTGTGTCGTGGGGTACTTTACAAACATATAATAGACGTAAGTACACAAATTACATGCAAACTCAAAACAACCATTTATGGGTCACACAAATAGTTGTCCGGCGCGTTTTTGGGTACCTAATTAACCGGCAGCACTCTTGTAATATGGGTACCTTCAACTAATTGTATGGTTAGTACCAAATCAGAAAAAATCGAATGTCGTTTTTAAAGGGTAATGAATCGATCCAATGAATCGATTCAGTACTACAAATCGATTTAAAAAATCGCATTCTTTTGGCTGAAAAAAATCGATTAATCGATCTCAGATCGCCATCCCTAGTTTGTTAGCATCTCTTTGCGACACTTTGCGTAGATTATTATAATTCTCTTTGCTTTCGTGGTTTCTTCCTTTCGTAGAATAGTTTGACCACTGATTACATTAATGGTTAATTTCGACTGTCAGTAATAACTTGGTCTTTCTTTTAAGTAGGTATGTGTTAAAATTAGTTTTATATAGCGTATTTTCGTGAATCCTTGTTGGTTGTTGGTGAAAATTTTTGAGTTGTGATTACAAATGAAACTTACGTCAATTTGCTTTCAAATAAGTCCTTATTCTAAAAATTCTTAATTCACCAGTTTACGTCATCATATCTCGGTGCGATTTTATGTTGTATATTATGAATAAGCACTCTTTGTCTCTTACGACGTGGGAGTTTGTTACTATAATCCTGAATATCATTTTGTGAACGTGTCTGATGTATTTTGCTTCTCTGATCATGTATCAAATATTTGTACTGACCATAATTAAATATTAAAAGAAAATAACTCCACAAGCACAAAATACACATAAAATTCAAACATCAAATAATAGATCTAAGACTACTTGGGAAATAATTAATCAAATGAAACTAATCATACCAAAAAACACTATAGACAAAATTTGAATATGAAATGTATGGTAATTATTTGAATAATATGGATATATTAAATCTTTGGTTTATATCAACAACATAATAGTTTTCATAGGTTATGTGTATGTAGATAGTAATACATCATTGTTTATTAAAATCTTGGAAAAAGCATCTCTACAGTCAGCGAGGAAGTCAAACCCTGAAGCTCAAAGCAAGATTAAAACATCTTAATCAAATTTCCGTCAGCGGGTCATCTTTCTGTGAATTTCACTTTCCTAAGAATACCTACTGTCCCTTGGTAGACCTAGCCGAAACTTCGTGGGCTCATCACCTCCACAAATGTGGCCACAAATGGGGGTGGGGGGCGTAGAAGTTTATCTATAAGAGAAAGGGCTCTCTGTGTACACACGGCTACATATCAAGCTATACATTTCCAATATAAGCTGACCTGTCATTGTATGGAAATCCTATACAACGTGAGATCAGCTTATACTGGAAATGTATAGCTTGATGTGTAGCCGTGTGTACTATAACCATCATACTGCGATCGCCAACACGTCTGCCAAGCGTGGCGATTATAGCATATCCCTCCAAATGATATACACAGCTCCAATGTGGAAATCTTTTGGGGAGGTCTTCGTACAGCATTGGGCGTCATTTGGCTGACATGGTGTCAGGACAAATATTTGTGTGCTTGAACATGTCTTCGGAATCTGGGTGTAATTATCTATACTGAGTAAGTATTTACAAAACAAAAGAAGGTATGTAGTATATCAGTTATCTGGTTTCCATAGTACAATCTCTACTTAATTTGGGATCCAGTGACCCTATGTGAATAATGTCATAGTATTATAACTACTAACACTGATACTCCAAAATGCGTCGTCGTCAGCTTGTAACACTAATATTATATAGGCGTAAGTTTTTGAGTGTGTATGTTTCTTACTTCTTCACGTCGAAACGGCTGGAGCGATTTTAATAAAATTTGGTATGGAGTTAGCTGACATCCTGGATTAACACATAGGCTATAATTTATAAAGTTTAACGCGGGTAAAGCCACGGCAGTTAGTAACTTATAAGTTTGTAACTTATCACTTATCTATCCAATTCAATTGTCGGACGTTCAATTGTTTATTGTTTTATATAATTATGTTATCATCACATCACATAAGCGCCTAGTCTTTATGTTTCTGGTAATAAAGAACTTATAACGTTATATTCCTTCAGTAATCATTCTTATACTCATTGTTGCCATTCTTTCGTTGACAAAAAATATTGCGTCGATGTTTAGCGCATGCTTTTGTTTTTGGTTGATGTCAATGACTGAACGTTTCGCGCCTTTTTTTCATAGGAAATGTTCGAAATCATTCTCATACTCTTTGGTGCCATTCGTTTTACTCTTCGGTTGACAAAAATGATCTTCTGCGTCTTCGTCTTCGACTGAATGGTACAGGCCTTTTTTGCTTATTGATATAAATTGGATTATTGAGTGGACAATTAACCTCGGCGTAGAGTATTTTGTAACAATGTAGATATTGTGCATTGATTATTGTGTTATTTAAACAATTACTCTCTTTTGATTACATTCAACGTTGCACAGTTTGAAACTTGTTGGTGATAGGGAGTGCACCGCTTGTCTTGATCCTCTTGCCCTGCAGATAGACTTAGAATCTCTATGTGTCCTTTACTGGAGTTAATCATGAGCAATGTACTGAGGATTTGTTTGTTCTTATACCTGCCAACACATTCAGCTTCACACCAGAAGTGTAAATTTAATTCATGTAACCTGGTTGTTTACCAATGTGCATTTCACAAGTAACTTTTAGCACACACTACCACTCTGCGGAATCATATAACTGTAGAGGTATTAGAAGATCTGGTATCGATCCTTATGACAGCAACCTTAAAGAAGAAAGTCTATTTCTTACTTAAAAGACCAGCAATGCACTTGAAGCTCTGGGGTTGAGTGTGTCCACTTACCATCAGGTGACTACCTTGTTTGGCTTGCTAAACTATTTACATATGAAAGCCAAGTAGCAGCATATTAATAATATGGTTAACCGCATCTCACTATAAAGATATTGGCTTGTAGGAGACCTCACTCTACAACTCTTCATCGTGTAACTCATTGAATACAAATGAAGAAGCTTACTGGCTTTGACTGCCCTGTTGGTTTAGTGATTAGTGACCCTAACTTTTAAGCCAGAGGTTGAGGGTGTGATCTCAAGGACAGAACCTTAAGTGGTGAGCATGATTATTGGTTCTGCATGTGGGTGTAATTTATTTATCATATGTATGTATTTCGAAATACATAAGCATGTTCAACAAGTGGCTGTCCCTAGATTGGGATCACATGGTGGTGGGTTAGTTGCCGCAATATATTTATGTATGGTGTTAGAGTTCACAGGCCTAATGAAATAGTCCACTTGATACAGTGCATCTTGTGCAGGTGGCTGGTGGTCTAATAATCTTGACTAAGGTTACAGGAAATTAATATTGTGTTTTTGAGATCATGGTCCAATTGAAATAGTCTACTTGATACAGTGCATCTTGTTCTGGTGGCTGGCGGTCTAATAATCTTGACCAAGATTACAGGAAATTAATATTGTGTTTTTGAGGTCATGGTCCAAATGAAATAGTCCACTTGATACAGTGCATCTTGTGCTGGTGGCTGGCGGTCTAATAATCTTGACGAAGATTACAGGAAATTTATATTGTGTTTTTGAGATCATGGTCCCAATGAAATAGTCCACTTGATACAGTGCATCTTGTGCTGGTGGCAGGCGGTCTAATAATCTTGACCAAGATTACAGGAAATTAATATTGTGTTTTTAAGATCATGGTCCAAATGAAATAGTCTACTTGATACAGTGCATCTTGCTCAGGTGGTCTAACTCTTGAATAAGATTACAGGAAGTTAATTTACAGCTCTCATCATTTTAAATCATATCCAGGTGGAATTGGACATAATGGTCATAATGCTATAGTCCGCTTGATACAGTGCATCTTGCGCATGTGGCTGATTGTCTTAAGTATTTTGACTTGATTTTAAATCATCCATGTGTAATTGTGATTTGATACAGTGCATCATGCTCAGGTGGCCAGTGGTCTAAGTCTTTACCATGATTACAGGAATTTAATTTACAGTTTACAGGATTTTAATTCATATCATATCGCGGGTCTCAAACCATAGGGGCGTATCCACAAAACCCCTACTTTTCAGGAGAGACAAAAAACGTAATAACTTTTCTTGTGATTGAGCCAGCTTGTTGTTTTTTTACATGTAGCTATATATTTACACTGCAGTTAATATAGAATGCTTGATTTTAAGGTATTCCCTCTATTACACTTGTTTTTAGCTGATACGTCTATTTGCCATGACGAATATACGGTAAAACTCCGTCAAAGTTCCCCAAAAATGCATGGAATTTATGGACGTAAAACCCTTCTCCTTAAATTATTAATATTTATACCTTTATTTATTTTTACCTAGTTGGTGGCTCAAAATATTGCAATTTAGGAATGAGAACTCATCAAAATTAACGTTATTTGCGCGATTTTCAAAATTCATACGCCTGTCTGGCTTGTCATTTATATTGAGAGGTGTTTGAATTTAATGTAGAGGTATAAACCAGTTTTGTTCTACAATCTAGACAAAAAAACCAAATGGTAGTAATAACACAATGTTTTCTGTGTGAAAAGAAAAATAAGATTAATAAAAATAAAATTTATTCATAAATCTTGACGTAATTATTTTAAATGACTTAAAATCACAAACATTTAAAATTGAGCTCAAGGCACATTACAAGAAACAAAATAAAACTGTAATCTTATGAACATAATTATTTGAAACTTAAAAAGGCTTTTACACAGAATAATAAAATTTTATAAAGAAAAATCAAATTTTTAAAAGAAACAGTCATAAAAACCAAGGAGAATAAATTCTCTAAAACAATAAAAAACAAAATAAAAGATAAAAAAATAATAAGAGCAGAGGAAACATTGCACAAGTAATGTATATAGCGTGTATTAGAAAGCAAACCTTGCTGTAGATATTTAAACTGTCCTTAATTACTTTTTGTTCCTAGGTCGACGTCGTATATAAGATGCTCTTGTTGCAGCAAGGGTTAAGTCGTCGTCGTCATTTGTAGCTCCTGTCTCTGAATTTTCGTTTTCTACTACAGGCAAATTTTCGTAATAGCTGTGGTAATTCTTTGGAATAGTTCCATCCTTACACATTGCCATGAGGTCTTTATATTTGACTTGTTTTAGTGGAAGTGGTTCTGAGTACAGATTTGTATCCATAGAAGAGGAAATGTCTGACCGCGTTACTTTTCTGGTAAACCTTACCTCCTTAAATTCTTCCCAGTAATCAAATTTGAAGAAAAGCGAATCGGGAACATCTTTCCTCACCTGTATCCATCTGACATTAGCCCATTTTAAAATCGTTCCATCCGTGGCTTTTATTGTGTTACCAATAGAGATACCTCGCATTGCCTTAAAGTCTTTAAATTTTGAATGGTCTAACACCTCAACAATGTATGGATTGTCTTTCCGTGCCAATCGTATCACATTTAGCCAGTCTTCGGGAATATAGATTTTGGCGTATTCCGAAGCCCGTTCTATTGTAGAATGCATGTTGTCACATTCCATGTGGGTGTGACCTGGTTCGAGAAACTTGTAATCAATGATTTTCACATTATTTTCTGGAGACATCATTACATACCTTAGCATTGTAGCAACCACTGAATTTCGATTTTGTCCTGGGCAGCAATCAGAATAAAGAATCAGGTGTTCCACATCGGTAAGCTTGGTGATATAAGTATACAAACATGTTGAGACTTCATTTGCTCCTCTGTTCCCCTCGTACTCTGGCCAAAAGTAACAGTAGCCCTGTTTGCTCACTGCATTATGTATTGTGAAATTCATACAGCCCAATTTCCTTTTATAAAAGACAGGTTTACCCAAAACTAATGGACAATATAACACTGCTTCGAAATCAAAGGTACAGACAAGAAGAGTAGAGTCAACCATTGCCTTCAATTTATCAGTCTTCTTTTCTTCTTTGGCATATTCTTTCCTATTAAAATGTTCTTCATACTCCGCCTGTTTTTCTTTCTGTTCTTCTTCGGATAACTGCTCAAACTTATGACACCAACATTGGTCTTTTCTAGGCTTGTGAAAATCTATGTTCTTTTCCAGAATTAATTCCTTGTATGAAGTCTTGCAGATAGGAACGTTGTTATTCTCCATGCAATGTTCTTTATATAATTGATACAGTTTTTCCCTATTTAATGTAGGCTCCAAATATATTTTTTTTGTATCTTTACGACACCAGTGTGATGGTACTGCTGGAAACAAATCAATATGATCTTTGGCGAATTGAATTTTTATATTGTCATATTTATTTGATGGTACATGTCGACCTCGTTTATCGGGAGATATAATTTCACAAACTCCTCTACGTGCTTTATCTAAAGCAGTGCGGACCATTTTGTCGCTTATATGCAATGTTTTCAAAAAAAAAGGCTGACAAACTAAAACGGTATCTAAAGGAGAATGGGCAAAATCGTACGGCACTTGGTCTATCAGCGGCCAGGAACATTTTTTTTTTTTTTTGGTTTAATATCACCCTACAATAACGGGTTCAAGAAGTTTATATCTGTAGTGTCATTATTAATGGAACTAAATACATTTTTATTTTAGATATGTAAGCCTGTGATTTAGCGTATTAATTACTAAGATTTAGTCTTAAAAATAAGGAAATAAAATAAAATGACTTGTTTACTTCAATACATTTATTTTACATACATTTACATACATAAACTCACGCCCTTTTCCCATGGGGGTAGGCAGAAACCACAGAACGCCACTTGCTACGATCCTTACATACTCCTTTTGCCTCGTCCACATTCATACATTTAATGTACAATAATAGCACTGAGTTCTGATGCCGGTAATAAAATATCCTCGTCTTGATGTCTAGCCCATGCCAGATACCACACTACACACATAACGTGTGCGCAACAACCGATTGTGCGCCTTCCACTCAAACAACTGCAATAATAATGAGCAATTGCTTCTCTATTTTGTCTTTGTCGGTTAATTACAATATAAGAATAATATATTCTGGACCTTACATGTCTAGATTGTATTCGCACACGTAATAACCAAATATCTTCTTCTTCAATAAAATCTCTGAGCTGACTTATTTGTCGCTCCCGGTATACTTCGATATTGTATAAGCCTTCAATTAAGTGTTCAGCGTAGTAGCTGCGAGCCAACTTGATTTGGTATGTGCCAAGTGCAAACAGAATTAGGTCTTCTTCAGAAAAAACCGGAAAGTCTTCAAAAATAGGTTGGTCGCTGCTGAGTCTTTCAAATGATGCCCTCTGTCTATTTATGTTATGACGGATAACATAGTCCGCTAAGAGGTTCGGTATTTCAAAACGTTCATTAATTATATTTACGAACGATGATGCATGAATACTATCTTGTATTGGTGTTTGGAACGCATTGATGAGTGCCGCTGCGTTTTGAAAGTCCTCAAACATGTGACTTAAGGCGCGATTAAAATATTCTTGCCTAAACAATTTGAAATCTCGCTTGAACCTGCCATTTATAACTTCCACTACCCAGCGGCATAGAGTTACCAGCCTAGTTCTATTGGCCTGTTCAGTAGTAAGCTGGTCTGCACCGCGGTCTTTGGTTTCTGGCATATAGGCACTGTAGTTGCATCGCTCCAAATCGCCACAGACGTCTCTAAACCCACGATCTAAAATGAATATGTCGCCAGCCCGGTAAAACCAGTGAAATGTGCCTTCTTCGTCATTTATAATTCTTTCCAAAATACTGGCATCTGAGTCGGTAGCAGCATAGGGCCCGCAAACATCAATTATATGCCCATCGGAACACACCATTAAGAACGGTTTTAATAGATTTTCGTATTTGTGTAGACTGTAGGTCTGTCGCTGGAACGAAAAGTTGGAGCTCTTCTGTATATAAATATATGTTCCATCCATGATTGTTACTGCCTTCCTTTCTTCTGGAGAAGACTCGGGATTTCCAAATAACGCGTTTGGTACAATAAGATTACGGTCAGCGACCATTCTTCTATTTAAATGGTCGAGTCCCAGGTGTCGTGGCTTAAAATCCAGAGATATAGCATCACGCGCGGTTTTTAAATGCCTTTCTAGAGTCCTTCTACTTATGTTAAAGAGCGTGGCTAATCTCTCGTTGCTATCACCAGTTCGCAACTTCATTAAATAAATGGCTAGTTTTGTTTTGGCGTTTGACTCAGACAAAGAAGGCGTTTGTTCCAAGATTGTATTGAATTGATCTCTGCTAACGCCCAATCGAATATGAATCTCATTAGGATCCATATTTGCAATATCTTCAAAGTCCAGAATATTTTTATTTAAAACAGCTTTTTTAAAAAGCTCTAGTATTTGCACAAAATGAGAGCTGTTAAAATCATGTCTGAGATTTGGACTATCAATGAGCTCTTCCCAATCATTTGATGTTAAATGTGCATCACATATTCTGGCACTGTCTGGTATGAATAAGTTAGAATGTAACATAAGAGTAATCCTTACATTCTCAGGCATTCGACGACGTGAAACACTACGGCATCTGTCAAACATACAGTTTGCCGAGGTGCTAGGCACTCGTGAATATTCTTCCACTTGAAGAACACATTCGTGCGGGGCAGGGTTATTGTTTGGCTGCACAGCCCGTTGAGCTCGTTGCCAACAGGGTCGACAAACGTATTCTCGGCCGTTGTATTCAACCTGAAAAGGAAAATAGTTTATAACATAGTATTTAAAACTCACAGCAGTTTCAGTTAAATCATGTGTTGTATAGTAGAACATGCCGAGCTCTTTTTCAACGTGACGAATGAGTCATGCTCATACGCATTGTTAATGAGTGGTTGGCCTCTATTATATTTCGAAGCTAGATAACGTTGGCTCTGTTTCCATATGCACCATGTGTGTAAAAGAGAGAGAAGATCTGTTTTGACTATAACTTAAGTATTGTTAGAAAAGAACCATACGCTTAAGGAAATAACATAATTCACTAAAAGGACGTACATAAAAATACAATCAAAACTGTAACGTGGACTTTCAATAAAGAGCCCACACTTCACCCAACGATGTGTCGCATATGCACATCGTGACACAATATTATGAGGCCATCACCGCTATAGGGTGCGTACATACGGGTAAAAACAACCAAAAAATAGTCTAAAAATACTTACTTGCTGTGGAGCTATAGCTTCAATAATATATTGAGCATTGGCAGCATTTTCCTCAAAAAGAGCATGGGTTATTTCTAACCTTCTTCTATTAACCACTGATCGATTGCACAAAACACATATAGGTCGATTTTCTGCCATTTTTCAATAATGTTCCGTTGGCGTACACAAGTCCAGAGTCCAAGTACACAAGCACAAACGTACAGAAGTTCAGAGTTAATAGCCAGGTTATCAGGTTAGGAAGAAACACAGTCCAGAGGGTAGCCAGGGTCAAAACGTTTGAAAAAGAATCCGTAGATGAGCGCACAGTACACAACGTCACAAGGGTAAGCGAAGGACTGCGCCGAGTGACGCACACGCACCCCACACCTCGGCTCTTTTGTTTGCACTCGAAGCTGATTGGGCCGTTCGAACTCAGGTAGTCCATGTAGTAAACCCATTGTTGAGCTGAGTCTTGTAAACGGTATGCTGACAACGTTTTGAAATACTTTTGAAGACATAAACTAATGTTAATAAGTATTTTATAAAATGGGTTTGCACATTTTCTTGCACTTATTATCTAAGTATTTTACCTATATGTATTTTTTTTTCTAAATGAGCTGCAATGTTACGTTCATAGTAAAAGTTAGTCCTTATTAATAGTACTTTCATTTAATACCTATTTCGTTGTTGGCCGCTCATAGACCATTTTGCTCTTTCTCTTTTACTTTAAAACTGTACTGGAGTGTAAACTTTCTTCTAGAGTTTATAACACGTGATCCTGCAGCTCCAGTTACAGTTACGTTTTTGGACAAAAAATCTCTTTGCCTGTCAAGACCCCCTAAGCCCCAGAAAGAATCAAAAAGCTTTTGTCTTGTTCCACTGTCAAATTTTAAATGACATTGTTTTTGACATTTGCATGGTTCATAGCTGCACTCTTTTGCAGGTTTATTCTTGCCTAGAGCCGACGTATATGCAGCGCCACTGTTTCTTTTAAATTTCCTTTGGTTTTTTTTCCACAGTTCTGGTAACTTTCTTTTATTTCTTTTTGGCAAGGGGGAATCAACCTCCTCTTGATAGCTTTCACTAATGGAGTTTACTGATACTGGATCTTCTATATCAAAAGCCTGTTGTGGGGTATTCAAATTGTTTAGTGGAGGAGGTACATTAGATGATGGTGTAATTGGGGTTATTGGGGATGGCTGACTTTCAATATCTGAAGGAACGTAATTAGGGTCTGCCACAGAATCATCATCATCAAAGTCTATCTCTGTTTCTGGTAATGTTTCATTATTGATGTTAGATGTAGTGGTTGGTGTTTCTATTATGCTAGGGCTTGACAATGGCTGCACAGATTGGATTGGAGTAAAAAGTGGTGTAAGCTCTTGTTTACTTTGAACTGAAGAATATTCTGGCTCTTCAAGAGGTATTTCGTTGGGTATTAATACTGACATTGGTGACAAATGTGAGTTTAATGAAATATCTTTGGTACTATTGTCGAAGAAACTGTTACTAAAGCCTAAGTTTTCCATTTCAACTATTGTCACTTGTTGTTCAACTGTTAGAGGTGAATCCCTGAATGTATTCACTGGCGATGAATGTAAAATTTGAATTGGTTCTTCGACTGGAAGTGGTAACTCCTCGTAGTCGTCCATAGTCCGAGACCCTGTAATTTTATATAAATGAAAATGAAATGAAATGAAAAAATGTTTATTTTTGACAAAAAAAGAAATCTTACCATACATCGCTAACTTAATAATAAATTTGGTTGTCAAAAAAGGCCCCTATCTCAGCATTAGCTACGGCAACACAGGTGTATTACTGCAGCGCTGATCTTCCGATAGAGGCTGATATAAGCCACAATTGCATAGAAAATTAAATAGAAAGAAAGTTATATAAATATACATATAAAATAAATTAAAAATTAAAATTTAACTTAAAATTAAAACATAACAAAGCAAAAAGAAAATAAATAAATGATTTAAAACATATTATAATATTAAGGATAGGCAACTAAAAGTAATCTTATAATCTAAATAAAAACAATTCACTGATAACATTACACTACTTAACACTAATAACGAACGATAGAACCTAAGATTATCAAATTTAACTTTTTTGTTGTGATAGTAAATATTTTTTATAGCGCATACCGAAAGAGTTGACCGATTTCAAAGTATGAAAAGGTGGCGGCAGATCATTCCAAATTTTACTAGCAGCGTATCGGAAACTACCACGGAATGCAACAGTCCTGTGGGTTTGTGTACACATAAGGTAGGAGGTATATAACATGAGAGAAAGGAAAATTCAAATAATAAACAGGTCATCATAACCTGTAGGTACTATTTCCATTTTTTTCTGGCCAGTCATATAGTTAGCAATGTTAGCATCCTTCCTACTATATAATATTATAAACGTGAAAGTTTGTATGGATGGATGGATTTTTTTATCCCGATATTCCCACGGGATCGAAATTTAATATGCGGGTGAAAACGCGGGGTGCAGCTAGTTCTAACAAAAACTATATTTTAAACTAGCTGCGCCTATATGTGCCAAATTACACCCAAATCCGTTCCATTCCGTTTTTGTGTGAAAGAGTAACAAACATCCATCCACCATCCAACCAACCAACCAACCAACCAACCACCATCAACTCACCATCACCATCCAACTTTATTATATAAATGTAATTGTAAAACTGTTGAATAAATAAATAAATAATAATCCATCCATACAAACTCTCACGTTTATAATATTAGTAGGACTATAAACAAAAAAAAACACACGCAGTCAGTATTTATACGTAATAGGTACCTACTCTAATTCAATATAACATTTTACAAATATGTACCATACCTACCAACTCGCGCTAAGGATACCTACCTGTTGAACACAAACGATCGTAAAACTACCTACATCAGTATTATTTACGTTATTGTTATAATAACAACAGTAATTCATCATATAAACAAGAAACAACATCCTAATTATTCAAATGAACAGTACCTATACTTTAAAACAAGACATTTCAATTCAGTAAAAGGTATAATCAAAATTACTTACCATTATTGATAAACACATCACTGTTTAGTGCTAAACGCAAGATATTGCCACTACGCTTCATTATTCACAGTAAATTCACTAAAGTTATTCCACGCATTAAAATTACATCTACTCGCTATGGCAGCTCACTGCAGAATGACTGTGTGTGTTTCCGTCCGTGTTGACATGACGATACGTCCGCGTAATGACGAAATCTTGAGACAGCAATACTAAAATATGTAGACGTATGTGCATACGTCCGCAGTGATGACTAAATATCCCCAAAATCATGTAGACATTGATGGTCGTATGCGCATACGTCTATATGGCTCGACACAATGATTTCAGGTTAAAATAAAACAAACAGTCGTATGTGCATAAGTCTATATGGCCCGACTGGATTTCCTAGGATCATAATAAAATTGAAAGTCGTAAGTGCATACGTCTATAAGGCACGTCAAAACTGCCTCAATAAGCAATAATATTGCTCTTACGTCTATTATACGGCTATATGGCCTAAAAATAATTGTAGACTGTCTAGCTTACGGCAAATAATATTTTGCAATTTATACAAAAAGTAATAAGTATTAAATTATAAGAAAAATTTTGGTTATTTAGTGCATAAAGTAGAATTCAATTGCATCAAAAACGAAAAAACGCATTTTTGCATATACGCCCCTATGGTTTGAGACCCGCGATATATATCAGGATTTTATATCATAAGGTGTTGTTGTGTTATTTACATTGTGATAACCATTACCTAAGGTGTCTCAGAGGTCTCATCATGTTGATTTTTGATTCTGATTTATGCTAGTCTCGAAAAAGTTTATAGAAAATGTATCTTTGTAGGTAAAATTTGCATGCTTTTATATCATATTCATTGAAGTGACCCTCATAATAATAAGTATGCTTTGAGGACTCTTTATGATGCACAGTGTTGTTGACATAACCTTAAATTTCACGTATGAGATAATGATTATCATAACCTATAATGTCTCCAAGATCTAAATGTGTTTGGAATTTACTTCTGTATAGTCTAATGGATCTTTGTTAAAAACTTCTATAATGTAGGGTAGACCGGGGACAATTGAAACAATTTTACTTAACCCTAGAAAGATAACCTTATTTTACCATACAGTAAAGATAACCTACGTCGGTTCGACGTGTGAATTTTTGGATAGCTCTAATTTCAAGTTTTGTATGTAATAAGTGCTATCATGTATTTAATTAACTTATGTGTATACAGAATTAATGAAAAACATTGATATTTAATTATGTGTTTATTACAAAAACTTGAAAAAGTAAACGCGGTAATTCTTACCTTAAAAAAACTTAAACATTGCAATCTCCTTATATCAATCTTATAATTTGAGGAACAAACTTATAAAAATCAACAAATTGTACTCTTAACAATATAAAGAACTCTAA
Organism: Pseudoips prasinana; assembly: GCA_951640165.1. Classification (NCBI taxonomy): domain Eukaryota; kingdom Metazoa; phylum Arthropoda; class Insecta; order Lepidoptera; family Nolidae; genus Pseudoips; species Pseudoips prasinana. The sequence continues at coordinate 19,242,496 of OX621254.1, forward strand.
AAAATAACATTTATTATCCATTTTGGCCTAAAAGGCAGTTAGGGCAGGCACTAGACTTATGCTCTCCACAAATAGGATTTTTTAATCATCGGTGGTCAAATGATTGTCTTTCATGGCAGCTGTCAGTGTCAAAATACCTAAAAGAGCACGGATTTCATCGCAATTAGTAGTTTTGAAGGTTGCTTTTGCACCAGGTCTCAGTATTTTCAATTGGATTTCAGCGTTGGTCCATTTCGTTATCTCCTCCACAATATCATCAGTAATAAAAATATTGAAGCAGTCTATCGGTTCATAAAGGCATTTATTCATCCGTGTAGGGCCTCTTGATGTCCGTAAAATATTACAGGAAGATACTCTGTTAGAAGTTCTTCCCTTAGTCGCCGTCCAGCGATGACCATCTTTACCTCTGAGGCTTTGTCGCTTAGGTACGACAATTTAATTCGGTACACTGTGCGGAGAGCTCGGAGGTTCAGGATCGTTTTCAGTGTTATCAATGTTTGGCAAATGTGGAGGACTCACCTCGCAATCCTCGACATCACTTTGAACTTCGTCCTGCAATAAGTTATCTTCGCATTCACTGTCCGACGCCAGAGGCTCTTCATCACTCGTTTCTAATAATAATCTATATATTTCAGCGTCATCCCCTCGTTTATATGACGCCATAATGCTATTTTATCATAGACTGAAACCAATAAAAAAAATAATAAATAGAAGTACATTTATCATAACTAAAATCATAAAAAAACAAACCGTCCCGTTAAACCAAAAAGTTACACTAAAGATAACCATACGTCACTGCGACGTATGGTAGGTAAATATAAGCGAAAGTATTGCACTTACCTGGCTGACACGGGCGTCCTCGGCTAGCTCCGCGCGCCAACTGAGATGGCGGGAACGGCGAGTGCAGTGCCACGAAGTACAATCGAGTTATAACGAGTATTCAAAATCGCACACGTCGATTCGACGTAGGTTATCTTTCTAGGGTTAAACTGTGTGCAGTGAAGTATCTACAGTACCTACATCCCTCGTTTTTATATCGTTAAAAGGTTCGTTATTTAGTTCCTAAATTAAACATAATCTATATCTCTATTTCGAATAGTTAACCTACAATCACAAATTAAAGAAAACCGGGCACAGTGATTCTATTGACCCCACCCTAAGGACAGTTGAAACGGTACGTAGGGATAATTGAAACACTTAATTATTTTAGGAACTACTGAAGGTTTTTTTTAATCAGTCTTTAACAATTTAACTTACCACTAAAATATTAATTGAGATCGTGACAAGTCCGTCACCGTAACATAAAAATTTAGAAAATTATAAATGTAAAAACATCTTCAATACAAAAAACGCAAAATATCTCTTATTTAAAGAATTTTCGTGCTCTTATTTATGTTATTAAATACTATTTCATATTATTGAAAGACGTAATACCCTATTTTGCTGTAATTGCTCTTATATGGGGGAGAAAAAAAAGTAATCCAGTCTCATACAAAATAGCTTGTTTCAATCATAACAATGTTTCAATCATGACAATGTTTCAATCATAACTTTCGTATAGTGACCCATAGGTATAGGTTTGACTCTTCATAAGAAATTGAATTTTTTGAAAAGATCAATCAACTTAGATAACATTAATTGGCACTTAACAATCAAAATATTGGGAATTTATATGTCTTTATGTTCAAAATTATCGCGATCAAGAACCATCGCCAAATTATCAAAAAATGTATCCACATTATTTTTGTTAAAAGTCGTCGCTCGTGCTAAGCTTGTCGCTTGAGCACACCTAACAGACAATTCCGGATGGCGTTCCAAAAATCCACGGAACCACTCTAATCAGGCAATCTCATTTTCATCCCAAGTGGCAGACCTTCGAAGTTTATAGCGTACAGTCAAATCGTCTACTAGTTTTCTCATATCCTTAGCGGTTAGCCCAAAGTAAATATCTATTTGATTGCATATGTGACAATCTAGTTTTCCTGAGCAGATGTAAATACTTTTTTAGCCGAATTGTAACCCATTGTTATAATATCGACAGGAGTATTTTCAGGGGCGTTTTCTCTCTTTTTTTATACCGTGCTAATGAGATGTGATCTAAACTGAACAGTTCTGCAGCCTTCCTCAACGATTTACCCGATAGCAATTCCATATGCTTGCTGATAAGCAAATACGTTCTTGGAACTTCTGTCTGTAACGTATTTTCGTTTTCTGGGCATCTCTAGAAAAGATTAATGAAAAAATTAGATTAAAATTAATGTCGTGTGCTCATTTTTAGGGTCGTCGGGGTTTTAATACCTAGTGATTGTTAAAAATGGTTTTATTTATCATCAAAATTTAATTAAAAATAATCGAGCCGCTTTTTTTAACCATAACCATTTTTAACCACTTTTTTTAACCATAATATGACATTAAACTTGGTGCCACTAAATATGATATTTTAATATATTGAATGATAGATAGATTTGATAATAATGTAATTCCAGAGTACAAATTTATGTAATTTAAAATAAAATGTATAGCAAATTATTGTATAGATTGTATAATATCAAAGCAAACGTGTACGCCTTTTTTGGCAGATTTTTGAGGAACTATGTTTATTTTAAGACCCTGTATTACCAAAAATCACACGAATGAATGAGTTTGAGTTTTTATTTTCTATTATTTATTGACATTTTAGAAGACTACACCTTCTTCAGTATAGTCGGGTAAAAATACGGAATATGTGGGGACGTTTGAAACGTTTCAATTGTCCACAGACACGTCGTTTCAAACGTACCCATGTGACATCTTCTACTTCAACACTCAATATTTTGCTATTTATTGACTTAAACATGAATGAACATGAATAAATACAAACTTAAATATTTAAACAATACTTCAAAACAAGAAAAACTGACAAACAACAAGATTTAAATTGGTAAAAAACTATAAAAATAAAATCGTGAATACTTAATTTTAGGCGCGTAATTCGTCGAAGCGTCTTGTGCACAACTGCGTCGCTCGCTCGCTAGAGCCGTACTAAACACACAACCGAACAAGGCCGACGATGCAATGAACGACGCGTCACACGCGTAGGTATCATGGCCTCCGAGGAATTAAAGTTGTTGCAATCATGACCTGTTTTAATTGTCCCCGGTCTACCCTACCTACCTACCGTTAACCCCTTACTGCATGATTTTTTTATGCAAGGTGAAAAAAATATATGACTTAGAGAATGGAAAATAAAAATACACGTATTTCGTATTTTTTTAATTAATTTGAAAAAAAAATTGAGAATAAGTAGGGGGAAGTCCCCTAATACCGGACACCTAAGGTTTTTAAGAATAAAATAAAAGAAAAATTCAGACATGTATATTTATTTATGACTTACAGTAGGTAACAACGATAGAAATCAAATAAAATTTAAAAAAAGCAACTTCTGCTCAAAACATAATTAATACCATTAATCAAACTTTGGTGACAAAAAATATAATTTTAAAATGTGGCACCTAGTACCGGACGGGTGTTTGTGCCATACCCCTAGCACCGGACATTTCAGAAGAGTCTGCATCGATCGCATATGTAGCCGTCTCCACACTCTGGAACGTCTGCACATGCTTCATGTGCCCACCCAAGACACGATGAGCATTGGATCCAGTCTTCTATATAGTCTTCTAAGCAAACTACACAAATTGTTGTGTCTGCATTAGATGTTTGCTCTTGTAGTTCTACTTTCTTAGCTTTATCTCCATTTTTTCCTTTAGACTTCACGCCTTTAGCTTGTTTTCCTTTCTCTATGCTCTTTCCTTTGGTTTGTTTTACATTGCCTTCAATCGCTACTTTAAACTTAGATCCTATTTCCTTCTTTTTGTCTTTCACGATATTTTCTTTTTCGTTTTCTTTTTCTTCTACTACTTTTTTGTATGGTGATGACGTTAGAATTTCACTTCGTTCACATTTCCTTTTTCGAGTTGCAGTTCGTTTTTTTGCAGCGTCAGGCAATGGTGATAATTTATGGATTAACTGAACAAGATCTGGAGCAGAACTTGTTGAATGTATGGGGCTTGTGGCTATAGGATCGCTAACGGATTGTGTAGGTTCTTCCAAAAATTCGTCTTCAACTATATTACTAGGTATGTTAGCATGACAGATCAAAGCTGATCCACCGACAGCAGCTGAATCTCCTTCAATGATCAGTGTGCTTAATGAGGTTCCTGGCTGTTCTATGACTGAGTTTGACAACACAACAGCTTCTCCAGTGTTTTGTGCGTTTGATGGAGTTTCTATTTGTTCTTGTGGTATATGGGTCATATCGGCAGCCAGATAATCCAGATCAGAAAATATATGTCGGTCGAATGGATAGATTCCCGTGCATTTGAATCCAGACACTGCAATGTCCAGTCGAGCTACTTTTGTAAATGCTTCTTTAACCAAACCAGCAATATCGTAGTCCGTTATACGAGATCCAGCATTTGTTCTCATCCACACATCACATCGCTGGTTGTAAGCATCTTTAAATGGCTTAATGAAAGTCCTGTCCAGAGGCTGGAGCTTGTGGGTAGTGTGTGGTGGTGAACTCAACAAGTGAATGTGATGATCTCTGCAAAAGTTGATCACCGCCAGTGTCTTGTGGCTGCAATGGCCATCCAGCAGAAGCAGTACGGGGTTTTCTTTGGTCGGTTGCGAGTGTTTGACAAATATTCTTAGATATTGCAGAAAAAAGTTACTGTTCATCCACCCTTTTGGCTGAGCTACGCCTTCGCTCTCAGCAGGAGCATTAATCATAAGCCTTTCGTTCATCCTTTGCCTCGGGAAGACAAAAAATGGCGGTATGTAGTGACCGTTAGCACTCATACAGAACAAAACTGTGATGTTTTTGCCCCTTTCTGCAGACGTGAGCTTTCCAACCTGACGGATAGATTTTGGGGCGAGAACTTTTTGGTGCTTGTGTACGCAACTGACACCAGTTTCGTCACAGTTGTAAATTCTTGAGGGTGGGAATTTGTATTGTGTCATCAGTCTTTCAAGATTATCGTAAAATAAATCGACTTGTGGTTTATTAAATCCAACAGCGCGCATCATGCTTGTCGATTCTGGTGTTCTCAGCGAAATGTCAGAATGCCTTCGCATGAAGTCGTAGTAAAAATGTTTACCAGCACTTCCTTTCTCCTTATTAAATCGATGAGGGATCTTCATTTCTTCAGCTAAGTCGTAGGCTAACTTCAAAAACTCTTTTTTCATGAGCGGCATACATCTGTTAGATAAATCTTTGACGTGTTCTACCAAGACTTGTTCATACTGTTCTGAGAAGGTGTTAGTGAACCTACCCAACTTTGGCTTCATCGACACTTCGTCTCCACGTTTTAATGCTTTAAGCTTGTCTTGTAAAGTGCTTTTAGGAACTTGATAAACCATTGCGGCTTGTCTTACACTCATTTCCTGGGACAAAACCTTATCAATAGCTGTTTGCAAGCTCTGTGGCTCCCACGATCCTTTCTTTTTCTTGTTTTCCATTTCGTTTCACTTCTGTCTATGCCTTAAAAGAAAAATAAATAAATAAATTAAATTACGTTAACTGTTACAAGAAATAAAAAAGAAATCACTGTCCGGTACTAGGGGACGACTTAGTGTCCGGTACTAAGGGACAGACAATATGGTACATTAGGTAGTACATAGCGAAATAGTTTAAAAAATCAAATAAAATTCTATCGGTTTACTGATAATAATCAAATGCTACTTCAATTATCGATTACCATTAAAATATAAATGCAAAAATATGCCAGAACTACTTACGTAGATCTTACGTGACGCCGCGTGTTCCCGCCAAAAACAACACACACCCTCTCCCGCTGCGGCCTTGCGCGTCACTGGCGAGCTGCGGCGCGTGATCCTGTAGCTATGCACGCCCCGCGCCCCTTTCACTAGTAGTTCGAATCGAACAGGTTTATACTTGCTAAGATAGTACGACTGTCCAGCGGTAGGTGCCGTCCGGTTTTACGGGACTTCCCCCTAATAGATTTTCCTTTTTGGTTCACATATGGCACAACATGCATATAACTTTAATTACTAATGACAACAAATCAATACTTTTATCTACTATTATAGGCAAGAAACACAGTTAAGTAGTGTGAAACAATAAGAAACAATTTATTTTTTCATGTAAACATAGGTTTAACTTAACATTTCTGACATTGTACGTAAGATCGTCCAGCACAGCCTGGCACTTTACAGCGTTGTCTGTTTTTCCAAACAGGTAAATGATCCATTTTATCTGGACGTACATCTTGTGAAGGCATAATCGAGATTGCGCCGCCTACCACGTTGTTATAGATATATTGATATTATTTATAGTTGTCAATTTTTGCACAGCAGTACCTCTTCCTTTCCTCTTAAAATCTTTTTCTAATGGGACCTTGTATCCAGGGATTCGATTTGCTTTTATTGTTCCTAGTGGAAGAATACCTCTTTCAGTAAGGTAAACCAATAGCGACAACGAGGTGTACCAATTATCAAAAAAAAGTCTGTAGTTCTGGTTTACAGGAATAGTTTTCACTAGTCGAACAACCACATTACTCGTTGTTCCGAGATTCGGGAGTTCAACATCAACGTGTGAACTTTCATGTACATGGGCACCTGTGTATATTTCAAAGTCGTAACTGAAACCTGAACGACCACTTAGAACAAAATTCTTGTAGACCCACTTGTGGGGCTTTTTGGGATTGTATTGTTTAATTGTAGATCTACTTTTTGTGGGTATTATTTGTTCATCGACAGCCATAAACTGTTCTTTGGGAACCGTCATTAATCTTTCTCTTACTTGTTCAAGAAATGGTCGCAGTTTATGAAGAGGATCATAGCCAGACTGACCTTTAGGTACTTTTTTTTATTTTATTTATTTTTAGGACAACAAACAGTTACACTGAGGGTATATATTCATCATCATCATCATCATCATATCAGCCGAAAGACGTCCACTGCTGGACAAAGGCCTCCCCCAAAGATCTCCACAATTGCCGGTCTTGTGCTATTCGCATCCAGCATTTTCCAGCGACCCGCACAAGATCATCGGTCCATCTTGTAGGGGGCCTGCCCACGCTGCGTCTTCCGGTTCGTGGTCGCCACTCGAGAACCTTTCTGCCCCAACGGCCGTCGGCTCTACGAGCTATGTGCCCTGCCCACTGCCACTTCAACTTGGCAATTCTTCGGGCTATGTCGGTGACTTTGGTTCGCCTGCGGATTTCGACATTTCTGATGCGATCCCGCAGGGAAACTCCGAGCATAGCCCTCTCCATTGCTCTTTGGGTGACCTTGAGCCTTCTAATAAGGCCCATAGTGAGCGACCATGTCTCTGTTCCGTATGTCATCACTGGCAACACACACTGGTCGAAGACTTTCGACTTGAGACACTGCGGTATTTTGGACGAGAAGATGTTACGTAGCTTCCCGAACGCTGCCCATCCGAGTTGGATTCTACGATTGACCTCCTTCTCGAAGTTGGACCTACCTAGTTGGATGGTCTGTCCTAGGTAAATATAGTTCTCTACAACTTCGAGTGCAGATTCACCAACTTTCAATTGAGTGGGTGCAACATGGACGTTTGACATGATTTTCGTCTTATCCATGTTCATTTTCAGACCCACTTGTTGAGAGACTCTGCTGAGGTCATCGAGCATTGTACCGAGGTCTTCCATGGTCTCAGCCATGACTACGATATCATCGGCAAATCGAAGGTGAGTGATGTACTCGCCATTGACATTGATGCCAAAGCCTTTCCAGTCCAGAAGCTTGAAGACGTCTTCCAATGCAGCGGTGAACAGTTTCGGAGATATAACATCTCCCTGTCTCACGCCTCGCTGCAAGTGGATAGGTTTCGAGATCTGGTCCTGGAGTCGCACTGCGACTGCACTGGCGTTTTCATACAAACACTTTATCACCTCGATATACCGGTAGTCAATTTGGCACCTTATGAGAGACCTCAGCACGGCCCATGTTTCGATAGAATCAAAGGCTTTCTCATAGTCCACAAACGCTAAGCACAGTGGCTTGTTATACTCTTCGGTCTTCTGTATAACTTGCCGCAGCGTATGTATGTGGTCTATGGTGCTAAAGCCTTTTCGGAAACCGGCTTGTTCGGGAGGCTGGAAGTCGTCAAACCTGCGCGCGAGACGGTTCGTAACGATCCTCGAAAACAACTTGTAAACATGGCTCAGCAGTGTGATGGGTCTATAATTCTTCAATAGGGTCTTGTCGCCCTTTTTGAAGAAGAGCACCACCACACTTCTGTGCCATGCTTGTGGCGTTTGACCATCTAGTATGACGGAGTTAAATAACTTCTGAAGGGCCCGTAGGATTGGTGTACCACCCGCCTTCAGAAGCTCTGCTGTAACTCCATCATCACCAGGCGCCTTATTGTTCTTGAGTTGTTTGAGAGCCATTCTAATCTCGTACAGGCTGACGTCCGGGATGTCTTCGGTGTAGTGTCGGGTTAGTCGTGCTCTGGGATCTGAGGCATGACTTTTGACAGGTGGCTGTGTTGTCGTATATAACTGTCCGTAGAACTTCTCGATCTCTCCCAGCAACTCAGGTTTAGACGTGACGATTCTACCATCCTCAGTCTTCAGCTTCGACAGTTGGCTCTGACCAACAGACAGAGCTCTTGCGAACACTTTAGAGCCTTTGTTCCGCTCGATAGCCTCTTTAATACTAATTGTATTAAATTGCCGCGTGTCGCGAGTCAAAGACTTTGAGATCTGTCTGTTGAGCTGCCGATATCTGGTAGCATCATCTGAGGATGTCAGAACCATTTTCCGTCTATCTTCCATAAGTTGCAGGGTAAAGTCAGAGATCTTTTTTGTTCTTTTTGTACGACGGGCCTTGAAGACCTTAGACCCAGCCGTATGGACAGCTTCTACGAGCCTGTCATAGTATGAGTCCACTTCCTCGCAGTCTGCTAGGCATTCGAAACGGTTTTGCAGTTCGAGCTGAAATGGTTCGGGGTTTTGGACGTGGATAGGTAAAGGTCGGAGCGTAGACTTTATCAGTCGGGACCTCTGGAGTTTGACATTAAGGTTCAATGAGCCTCTGACCAGTCTGTGATCGCTCCCGGTTTTAACCGCATTGATCACGGAGACATCATTGAACATCTGTCGTCTCGTCGACAAGATAAAGTCTATCTCATTTTTAGTTTTACCATCGGGGCTCACCCAGGTCCATTTGCGGTGATCCGGCTTCCTGAAGAAGGAATTCATCATAAAGAGTCCCTCCTTCTCCATGAAGTCGGCCAACATTTGGCCCCGGGGGTTCCGGTCTCCAGTTCCAAATTGCCCCACTCTCAGCTCATTACCGAATCGTTTGCCCAGCTTCGCGTTAAAGTCCCCCATGACCACAGTGAAATAGGAGTTAGAGGTATGTATGGCTCTGGATATGTCCTCATACATAACCTCTACTTCATCGTCGGAGTGTGTCGAAGTGGGTGCGTATACCTGTATAACCTTCAACGAATACCGCTTGGTGATTCTGAGTATAAGGTACGCAACCCTCGTCGACACACTCTCGATTTTCACTAGGTTGTTCACGAGGGACTTGTGGACTATGAACCCGACACCACCTTGGGATATTTGGTCACCCTCCCGGTAATAGAGCAGGTTTCCGGATTTCAGTATTATCGAGTCCTCCCCCTCTCTTCGGACTTCAGATAATCCTACAATATCCCAATGTAACCTGCTCAATTCTTCCTCCAGTTCGGTTATCTTCTCGTCGGACCGCAGTGTACGTGTGTTATATGTTGCCAGGGCCAGAGGTCGTCGGTGTTGGTAACGCGGAATCTGCCGGGGATTCTTAGCACCCCCTGCCCTGCCGTAACCACGGCTGTTACCACGGCTGGGAATAGCAGGGCTGCCGGGGACTGGGGGCCGCGGTTTGGTTGTGTCCATCATTTGAGGGGATTTGCCATAATCGCCACGCTTGGCAGACGGGTTGGCGATCGCAGTAAGGTGGACATGGTACTCAGGAGAACGCTGCTGCCCGTTCTCTGGTGTATATATTTCCCTCGGGACGACTTTTACGTCCCCCCACGGGATGAGAGGGGGTGGTGATATTCTTAGGCCGTCACCACACAGAGGGTATATATTACATAACTTAAATGCTAAAAGTAACTTACAGTGGAACCAGCCCCGTCGTCCACAAATTATTTTTACAATTTTGTACCCAATGTATATCCTTTACACTGAAGAAGTTAATATACACTTCATATGGAGCAAGTCCTTATGAAGAAAATATTATTTCAGTAATCTCTTTTTTAAAGCTTGACGGTGAACTTGCAAAGAATTCCACATCAGTGAAATTTGTGTTATACAAATTCATGGTCCTTCGTAATGGACAGCGTTCACCTGCATTAGTTTTACAAGGTTTAGGTGCAAACAAAGAATTTTTCCGAGTGCTTCGTAATGAAGTCGAACGATAGGTTATACGGATATATATTGGATTTAACAGCTTATTACAGTCAAATTGATGGTGGCAGACGTTATATAAGAGCATAATATCCGAAAACATTCTTCTCAACTCTAGTTTAGGCAAAGAAAACTTCTGTAAAAGATTATCATAGGAGGACTTAGCGCGAAAACAACGGTAGTTCATAGAACGCAAGAACTTATGTTGTACTGACTCAATTTGATGGTTGTATTTAGCGTAGTAAGGGTTCCAGACACATGCTGCATACTCCAACTGCGACCGAACCAAGGATTTATATAGCAGAAGGTAAGAGGAATGGCGCTTGAAAACTTTACAAGTACGCATCACAAAGCCATATAGCCGATAAGCTTTATTTACAATGTGATTTATATGAATATCCAGATGAAGCTTGCTGTCGAGGTGTATGCCCAAATCTTTTATTATATTAACCTTCTCCAATGAACTACTGTCAAGGACATAGGAAAAAGAAAAGGTATTAATTTTCTTTGTAAAAGTTATATGTTTACATTTCGGGAGACTTAAGTGAAGTTTGTTAACTACACAATAGGAGGTCAAGCGATTCAAATCGTCTTGTAGTTTACGACAGTCATCTAAACAGGTGATTTCACGAAATATTTTTAGATCATCTGCATATAGTAAAAAAATTGTGTTCTTGAAGCAATCTTTTATGTCATTAATAAAAAGAACAAAAAGTAAGGGTCCCAAGATTGAGCCTTGGGCCACTCCAGAAGTTACTTTTATCATGTTGTCAGATGTCAAACCATTAACAATAACTCTTTGAGTTCTGTTTGTAATATAGGACGTAAACCATCGCAAAAGATTACCACGGATTCCATTAAATGCGAGCTTCTGTAGTAGTAACACATGATCCACCTTATCAAAAGCTTTGCAGAAATCTGTATAGACAGAGTCTACTTGAGAGCGCCTGTCCATGCTTTCAAACAAAAAATTTACATATAATACTAGGTAGCTAATTGTTGAACGTTTCTTTACAAACCCATGTTGTTCTTGAATTATTATATTGTGTAAGTAAGGATATATATAGTTATGTACTAAACGCTCAAGTACTTTTGATAAGGTACACAGAAGTGAAATCGGACGGTAGTTAGTGACATCGTTCTTTTTGCCACTTTTAAAAGCGGGTGTTACATTTGCCAACTTCCATATTTCTGGAAGAAACCCTTCATGCAGACTTTTATTGTATAATATTTGTAGAGGAACAGCTATGGTCTCTGATGTGGATTTTAGAAAAAACGGTGTCAGGCCATCTGGCCCTGGGCCTTTTGTAATATCTAAGAGTTTAAGTTCCTTAATTATATAATTTTTTGATATATTCAAATCAGTTTAAATAAAATCACAGTGTGGATTAAAGGGAGAAGACTCAGAATCCATTACACGCCCTCCGGGTTCATATACTGACCCGAAAAAGCTAGAGAAGAATTCAATAATATGTTCCGGTTGATCAGATTCTCGGTCACTATATTTCATAGAGGATGGGATGCCAGACTTATCAAACTTTTTAATAAATGCCCAAAATTTCTTCACGTCATCTTTTATGCCATCCTCTATAGAATCAATGTATTTATCAAAACATTGTTTGCTAAGAGATTTAAACCTGGCACGAAACATTGAAAATTCTTCATAATACGCCTTGCAATTATATTTCTTCCATTTGGTCCAAGCTTTCTCTTTATCTCTAAATATATGTCGAAGGGGAGAGCTGAACCAAATGGGGAACTCACTCGATTTAACCGGTCGCAGCGGCACATATTTTTTAATAATTTCATAAATATTTTCGTAAAATATATTTACTGCTGACTGTACAGAAGAGTTACTGAGAATATTTTGCCAGTCAATGTTGTTAATGCTTTCATTGATAAGTAAGTAATTTCCTTCTAAGAAACAATATTTTGGAGCACAAGTTGACTTTAATGGCTTAATTGAAACGTTACAAGTTATAATAACATAAAATGGAGGATGCAATTGGTCTATTGGAACTAAAGTATTTATGGGCGATTCACAGATGCAAATATCATTGGAGATGAACAAGTCTAAGATGCGATTCTTATTATTTTTTAAAGTATTATATTGTGTGCTCCGAGTAGAATGTAAAAATAAATTTAAACAGTTACTTATATTACTATCAATATTCTGGGTACTAAAAGAAGAAATCGGCCAATTTATAAGGGGTAAGTTAAAATCACCGGCTATCTAAAGCATTAAAAAAAGTTAGATATGTATCTTGATTTTGATTGGGAGGTATATATGCACCACAGACTTGTAGGTATGTTCCCTGCACATTTAATTTCAATAAAACATAATCAATACATGAGGATAACTTAATCCCGGGTAAGTAATTATCCGGGTTGGAATTAAGGTAGCAACGATCGACTACAATCCCACGACGCACAGCCACCAACACACCGCCACCGTCACATTTACCCGTCGCGGCCCTGTCTCGGTCGCAGCGGTATAGCAAATACCGGGAATCCATCACCTCACTATCCGAAATAGCTGGTGTTAACCATGTTTCTGACAATATAATTAAGTCATAAGAATCGGCTAAGATATTCATAAATAGCGTATTAAGTTTTGTCCTGAGTCCTCTACAATTTTGGTAGTAAACAGTGATCTTATCCAGCATTATAAAAAAATACGTTACAGAATATTAATATCACCAAATAATAACAATTGTTAACGAGTTGAGAAGAAATGCCCGACAATACACTCTGTATATGTATGGTAACTATACTTAAATACGAATAGTTATATGGACTTATATTAGTTATGCAGTAATTATAACAATTAGTTTGTGACTTAAAGTGAATGAACATAAATAATAAATTAAACAAGAAGGTATACAATAAAATACTACCACTAAATAGAAGCAAAGTAAGTAAACACGTAGAGTAGTTTGAAACACAGAGGATGCACCTAACAAAATTAAGCACTTTAATTATTTTACGATTTGACCATAGAACTAACAAACTTAATAAAATACATACATACGTATTATATAGGAAGGTTCCTTTATGTTTCAGTACTAGATTTATTTTTAATTTTGGATAAGTCTTGTTCCGAACGTATGGCAATAATAGGTGACGATTCATTAGCTCTGACAAGTATGGTTCCATGTTTGACCCAGAAAAATCTATAATTATTCTCTTTGGCTTTCTCTCGAGTTTCACGAAACAAATTCTTGTTTTTCAAGGTGAGATGTTCATTAATATAAATGTTTTGAGGTTTACCCGCAATGCCTAGCTCATCAGAGGTAAGGCCCTTCTTCATGCGCACAGCAGAGATAAAGTCATCACGTAGGGAACGGTTTGAGAACTTCACAATAATATTTTTTGGTCTTGTATTAGTATTGGCAGAAGGTACCCGATGAATCGCGATTACGTCTTGTTTATTTAGAGGCTGTTTGACAAGGGTCGCGATTTCCACTAGGATGCTGGAGAGATTTTCACCACGTTTTTCTGGTAAATTCTGAATCTCTGCATTACACATACGTGCTTGTTGCTCCATACCATCAATTTTAGCTTCCAGAACAGATATTTTAGAAGAGTCAGCTGAACAGATATTTGAGCGATTTTCAAGGGCAGTGACCCGCGTTGAGACTTGTTCTGTTTTAGCCTTCAATTCCTCAAAATGAGTACTCATGTAGTTAATAGAGGACTTTACATCACTGAGCTCACTTGTGAATTTTGAAATCATATCTTCCTGTTTGTTAAACCAGCCTTCCAATCTGGCTACTATGTTACGTTGAAAAGATTGAAAATCATCTCGAAGGGATTGGATGTCTGAACTGGTCGTACCTTTACGAAACGTTATGTGAGGGGGTGGCGAGCCCTGCTCAGTAAGCGAATTATTAGTGCTCCATTCTCCAGACGCAGCCACTTGTTCACTTCCTTCACACTGATTATAAGTACTATTTAAGTTAGCTATCGTTAAATCTTGAACTCTCTGATAGTTTATTACTCTGTGTAGAACGAGGAACAGTACAGGTAGATAGTAGGTACTTTCTTGACTCGAGCGGTGGCGGCGCACGGCGCGATGACGTGTTACGAGGTGCGATAAGCGAACACTTGGACACAGCCGACGCGTACCGCAGAGCGAACCGGAATTGCGTTGAATTCGTATTGAAATGTATAAACCGCTTTATTTCTTCAAATCGATTACTCATCATTACTGAGCTAATCTGTTGTTGTCCAAGTGTACTACTCCAATGGTCTCTAGTTGATGGTAACTGGATGATGGACATCATAAGACATATGCCTACAAATTGCTCTAAATCGTGTTCAGTTACGTTAATTGGTTTCTCAGGTCGCTTTTCCACTGAATAAATAAGTGTCTGCTCCGATATGTAGCGAAACATGTCATCCGTAAACAAATATTAAAAAAATTGCACAGGAGTTACCAAATCCATGATCTGGGTAGGCAAAGATGAGTCAGCAGAAAACTCAATTTCTGTATTCGTTTTTTCTAGAAAACCATCTCTCCATTTAGGACGTTGGCTCCTAGCTTCTCTTGAGCTTGTACCTTGAAAAGTAGATAGTATCATCAGGATCAGATTCAGATTCTTCATCGGTTTCAGGAATCACCACAGGCGGTTTGTTTCTAGCTGGTCTTGCATAGGTATCATCGTCGGAAAGATCGTCATCCGAACTGTTGCCGTTCCTGATTTAGTAAACAAAATCTGTCCGTATCAATCACCTGTAACAATTTGCGTACATAGGTGTATAATTTTATAGCACCTTGTATTATTATATCTACATTTTTATTATTTTATTACATGTCTACTAGTTGTTATTTCAATTCAGATTTCTAGCAACCGGCAGTTATTTCAAAACCATGCATACGAATTACTACCGAGGAGCACGTACAATAGCAAAAATTGTGAGGAAAGTTTGTCGTGCCATATGGAAACATCTATTAAGTCAAAATATAACTCCTATAACAAGACAGCTTTTAGATGATGTCACTATTGACTTTGACAAAAACGCGAATTTTCCTAACTGCATAGGAGCTCTCGATGAACATGTCCATACTTGGTGTCTTGCGCACAATGTATCACTATTTTACAATTATAAGAGCTATAATTCAATAGTTTTATTGGTCTTGTTGATTATACATATAGATTCATTTTGTCTATATAGGAGCGTATGGAAAGGAAAATGACTCCACCGTTTTCCAGCGCTCTAAACTTTATGATTTGATTATGAAACATAAAGTGCTCTGAGCCACTACAATCGGCAGTGCCGCTACTGCCGATTCTAGCGGCGCAACGCCGCAACGTTGTAATGTGTTTTCACAGCATTATCACTTATGAATAATCATCCTAAAATGTAAACGAAATATAAAATCTAAATAAGAAATCATTCACACAAATTGAGATCATACTGAACATTTTCAAAAGTAGTTAATCATTCCTCTTCTTCCAATTTGAGGAGATGGCAAAATAATTTTAACAGCTGATGTGGACACTTCTGTATAATCAACAGTAGAAGGCTCAACGAAGTATATCAAGTTATCAAAATTGCTGGCTTTCTTTCTTAAACACTTAATTTTGATGTATGATTATGATGTTCTCGTAGTCACACATTAGCACTTGCCTGACATAATATCGGTTTATTTTATGTGACAGTAATGGCTTTCCGTAGTCGGAATAGATTGTATGTGCTCTCTTATTTCGTATTTAATAATGTCCGGTATTTTTGCATGATTTGCATGCTTACCTCTGCCATTTATAGCTACAACATTATTCAAAGAAGGTATTCGCTTTTCAAATGCGGTCCTTATTAAGAAAAGAAAAAGAGAAAAGAAAATATTATTTATTTTTGCTCAGAACATCGGCGCTTATAAATACACAGCGTATTACGCGGTCATTTAAGGCAAGTGTGGATTTAAAAAAGGTGTACATAGGTACTATATGCATAATGTTATAATGTAGAATACGTGTTTATTTTCGTGTTAGAACTATGTTCGTAATAGGAATTAAAATATAAAATACTTACGTTATGAAAAATATCGCAATAAATCACAAAAATACACTTTTCTTCCTAAAGTTGAACCTAATCTATCTATCAATAGTAGATAATACTTTGTGCCGTACAACAACACGCGTCTAACCTGCACTCCGTGAACTAGTCACGGACAGGTGCAATACTGAACGTGACGTTCTTCCTTGTTCTAGTCAATAGAACAGACCGAGAGGGATAAAGACGCAACTTTCGTAATTGGCTCATTCATGATTGGTGCCTATGGCTAAATAATTGTTTGCCACGCATCTTTCACTCTTATGTAATTTTTTAATAGCATCTATACTCTCCGAGTGATTTGTCAGCCAGATGAAGCTGCTGGAAAAATTCCCAACTGATTCAGGCTATTAATGTTTTTAAACTGTCGCGATTTGTACACATTTTTATATACTGTATCATGGGTCGACTGCCGAGCCACACCAGTCGACCCGTGACCACGGCTGGTGCAATCCATGCCGAAACGTCGGGTAACCAAGGTAATGATTTACCTAAATCTTTATCGCGATGAGACCCGTGTCCACAGTGTATAAAAATGTGATTCAGGCTATTTGTGAAATGTATGCGACAGGCTGTTTGAATGGCTTTCTTAACCCTAGAAAGATAATCATGTTTGGTTTGTTGGTTGTAGGGTTACCATCCGTCCGGATTTGTCCGGACATGTCTTCTGGATCTTTACCCGGTTCTTTATTTTGTCCGGATTTTTGGCTAACAATAAAATTTATATAAGAATATTAAATAAGTCTTTAATCTGCATTAACTTCTCATTCATCCAGAAACAAAATATAACTCTTATTAAACATTCAACTTAACGAGATCAAACATTCAATTTTCTATTGCAAACAATTAACTAGTTCAAACATAAAATATTTTCTTCACAACAAAAATAGTTTTACATAAAATAATCAAACTGAACGCTAGTTTTCGGGATATTATTTTTTATATTTTTCAATGTCAGATACTTGACGGAGCAGCTCCCGTTCATTCAAACTTTTCTTGTAAATATCTTCGCAGCTCATATTTTAAGGTTGAATTGAATCATCATCAATTATCTAACCGAGGCTCCAGACAATCTGTTTCGCTCTTTTGTCCATCGTGCTCTCATTAGAGAATACACTCTTTCCACACTTGCGTTTTGAGCCTGGATAGCAACAATAAACTCGCAAATACTCAATAGAACAGGCAGTATGGCAATTGTAAATTTAAAAAAATAGTAACCTATGTTTTATGGAGCACCATACAAAAAATGCATCGTTTTGTTGGGCTAAAAATGAATAAAAATAAAATAAATAAAAAAGGTTTCTATTCACGTAGACTTTAAAAAAGCGCTTGTAAATAGTCAGAACATGTTTGTAAGGTAAAGTCACAAATTCTCGACACTTTAATGAAAACACTATGTCTATTTATTTATTTAACATTATTAGGAAGACCAACAGCTTACAATTACTTAATAGATTAGGTATACACAGCAGTTAGCCATTTATAGGTCTCCACGAATATGAAAATAATTATATATTTATAAAAAAAAAAACAATTACAGCTTTTTTATATCAATGCAGTGTATCTTAGAAAATCATCTTAAGTAATAAAATTTCCAATAATCAACATACTTTTAATTATTATTATTTTTTTTTATATTGTCTTAAGCACTAATAGATAACATCACAAAAAAAATCACCTTAAGTAGACAGTGGGCGGAGTGTGGTCTAGTTCAGTGCTGATGTGGGCTGAGACCTAGCTCTAACTGAGTTTTCTGTCCGATCTACTAAGTTGGCGAAAGGTTTTGGGGGAGAGCGCAACAGTCGTTAAGATCCCCAAGACAAATCTGGTGTATAATCCTTCACGTGGTTGCTGCCTGTTACGTGTTTGCATCCTCTGTTCCCCAGCGGTGGATGCAGCCACAAACTGAAAACACCAGACGTACCCTTTTCCGTTATCCTTCATTATATTAATCCCTACTTCCTATCCCCTCCGCTGCCGGGATTCGTGGTCATGTCTCGGCGGGCCCATATTGCAGAAATGACAGCAATAGTCTGATGTTGATGACCACCCGCGTGTTTGTGCCGTGCGCGGGTACCCGTAAGGGAGGATGAAGGAGTCCTGGGGGTTGAGTGAAGGGGGAGTCGGGCAAGTTACTCCCCCCGAGCAACACGCCTCTTTGGTCCGGATTTCTACCGACACGGGAGGTCGGGGTCTAACCAACCACGATCAATCGGCTGCCGACGTCCGGTCTGACGGCCGTCAGGTGAGTGTCGGGTCTGGGTGGGTTTGCAGTCGGGTGAGTGACCCCTGGGCGCTGTAGTTTAGGTGCTCAGCGGGGCGCATGCTGCGGACTCGTAAATTGCCCAGACTAACCCGCGTGGTGCTAGAGAAAGAGAAAGGAGAAAAGCAAGGGGAACAAGACCCATTTATTTATTTATAGTACATTATATATTCTTTGGCTGTGTGGTGACGGCCTAGAGAATATCACCACCCCCTCTCATCCCGTGGGGGGACGTAGAAGTCGTCCCGAGGGAATATGTTCCAGAGAATGGGCAGCAGCGTTCTCATGAGTACCAATTTCTACCTTACTGCGATCGCCAACCCGTTTGCCAAGCGTGGCGATTATGGCAGATCCCCTCAAATGAAGGACACAATTAAACCGCGGCCCCCAGTCCCCGGCAGCCCTGCTATTCCCAGCCGTGGTAACAGCCGTGGTTACGGCAGGGCAGGGGGTGCTAAGAATCCCCGGCAGATTCCGCGTTACCAAAACCGACGACCTCTGGCCCTGGCAACATACAACACACGCACACTGCGGACCGACGAGAAGATGATCGAACTGGAGGAAGAATTGAGCAGGTTACATTGGGACATAATAGGATTATCTGAAGTCCGAAGAGAGGGGGAGGACACGATAATCCTGAAATCCGGGAATCTGTTCTATTTCCGGGAAGGCGACCAACTGTCCCAAGGTGGTGTTGGGTTCATAGTCCACAAGTCCCTCGTACACAACATAGTGAAAATCGAGAGTGTGTCGACTAGGGTTGCGTACCTTATACTCAGAATTACCAAGCGGTATTCGTTGAAGGTCATACAGGTTTACGCGCCGACTTCGACGCACTCCGACGATGAGGTTGAGGTCATGTATGAGGATATTTCTAGAGCCATACATACCTCGAACTCTTATTTCACTGTGGTCATGGGGGACTTTAACGCGAAGCTGGGTAAACGATTCGGTAATGAGCTGAAAGTGGGGCAATTTGGAACTGGAGACCGGAATCCCCGGGGCCAAATGTTGGCCGACTTCATGGAGAAGGAGGGACTCTTTATGATGAACTCTTTTTTCAAGAAGTCGGAAAACCGCAAATGGACCTGGGTAAGCCCCGATGGTAAAACAAAAAACGAGATAGACTTTATCTTGTCGACGAGTAGACAGGTGTTCAATGACGTCTCAGTGATCAATACGGTTAAAACCGGGAACGATCACAGACTGGTGAGAGGCTCATTGAACCTAAATGTCAAGCTCCAGAGGTCCCGACTAATAAAGTCTACGCTCCGACCTTTACCCATCCACATCCAAAACCCTGAACCCTTTCAGCTCGAACTGCAAAACCGTTTCGAATGCCTAGCAGATTGCGAGGAAGTGGACTCATACCATGACAGGCTCGTAGAAGCTGTCCATACGGCTGGGTCTAAGGTCTTCAAGGCCCACCGTACAAACAGAACCAAAAAGATCTCTGACTATACCCTGCAGCTTATGGACGAAAGACGGAAAATGGTTCTGACATCCTCTGATGATGCTACCAGATACCGGCAGCTCAACAGACAGATCTCAAAGTCTTTGACTCGCGACACGCGCCAATTTAATACAAATTGTATTAAAGAAGCCATTGAGCGGAACAAAGGCTCTAAAGTGTTTGCAAGAGAACTGTCTGTTGGACAGAGCCAACTGACGAAGCTGAAGACTGAGGATGGCAGAATCGTCACGTCTAAACCTGAGTTGCTGGGAGAGATCGAGAGGTTCTATGGACAGCTGTATGCGAAAACCCAGTCACCTGTCGATAGTTGTGCCTCAGATCCCAGAGCACGACTAACCCAACACTTCACCGACGACATCCCGGACGTCAGCCTGTGCGAGATTAGAATGGCTCTCGAACAGCTTAAGAACAACAAGGCGCCTGGTGATGATGGAATTACGGCAGAACTTCTGAAGGCGGGTGGTACACCAATCCTACGGGCCCTTCAGAAGTTATTTAACTCCGTCATACTAGAAGGTCAAACGCCAAAAGCATGGCACAGGGGTGTGGTGGTGCTCTTCTTCAAAAAGGGCGATAAAACCCTCTTGAAGAATTACAGACCCATCACACTGCTGAGCCATGTTTACAAGTTGTTTTCGAGGGTCATTACGAATCGTCTCGCACGCAGGTTTGACGACTTCCAGCCTCCCGAACAAGCCGGTTTCCGTAAAGGCTTTAGTACCATAGACCACATACATACGCTGCGGCAGGTTATACAGAAGACCGAAGAGTATAACCAGCCATTATGCTTAGCGTTTGTGGACTATGAGAAAGCCTTCGATTCGATCGAAACTTGGGCCGTACGCATGTCGCACTGACATAGTGGCGTTTTCGTACAAACACTTTAACACCTCGATATACCGGTAGTCGATTTGGCACCTTTGGAGAGACCTCATCTCCAAAGGTGCCAAATCGACTACCGGTATATCGAGGTGTTAAAGTGTTTGTACGAAAACGCCACTATGTCAGTGCGACTCCAGGACCAGAACTCGAAACCTATCCACTTGCAGCGAGGTGTGAGACAGGGAGATGTTATATATCCGAAACTGTTCACCGCTGCATTGGAAGATGTCTTCAAGCTTCTGGACTGGAAAGGCTTTGGCATCAATGTCAATGGCGAGTACATCACCCACCTTCGATTTGCCGACGATATAGTAGTCATGGCTGAGACCCTTGACGACCTCGGTACAATGCTCGATGGCCTCAGCAGAGTCTCTCAACAAGTGGGTCTGAAAATGAACATGGATAAGACGAAAATTATGTCAAACATCCATGTTGCACCCACTCTAGTTAAGGTTGGAGACTCTGCACTCGAAGTTGTAGAGAACTATATTTACCTAGGACAGACCATCCAACTAGGTAGGTCCAACTTCGAGAAGGAGGTCAATCGTAGAATCCAACTCGGCTGGGCAGCGTTCGGGAAGCTACGTAATATCTTCTCGTCCCAAATACCGCAGTGTCTCAAGTCGAAAGTCTTCGACCAGTGTGTGTTGCCAGTGATGACTTACGGAACAGAGACGTGGTCGCTAACTATGGGCCTTATCAGGCGGCTCAAGGTCACCCAAAGAGCAATGGAAAGGGCTATGCTTGGAGTTTCCCTGCGAGATCGAATCAGAAATGATGAGATCCGCAGGCGAACCAAAGTCACCGACATAGCCCTAAGAATTGCCAAGCTGAAGTGGCAGTGGGCAGGGCACATAGCTCGTAGAGCCGACGGCCGCTGGGGCAGAAAGGTTCTCGAGTGGCGACCACGAACCGGAAGACGCAGCGTGGGCAGGCCCCCTACAAGATGGACCGATGATCTTGTGCGGGTCGCTGGAAAACGCTGGATGCGGATAGCGCAAGACCGGCAATTGTGGAGATCTTTGAGGGAGGCCTTTGTCCAGCAGTGGACGTCTTTCGGCTGATATGATGATGATGATATATTCTTTTCTTTTTCCTCTTTTTCTGGCTCGGCACTATACCAACCTAATAACCCTGGTGTTTGAGAGCATCCCCAGTTGAGGGCTCGATGGAGGGCGGGGAGTTAGGTTGATGAAGTTTTTGGCTGATTATATTATGGACAATAATATAAATAAAACTACCGACACCAAAAAGCCCACCCAAAAGGTGGAGTCTCGTGATGTCCTGCCCCTAAGGGCTGGGATGTCAAACAAGGGAAAAAAATGGGAAGCCGTGACGGACACTAGCGTACCCGGGCAGGCCCCTGCTGCTGGAACTGAGAAACCCGGTAAAGGGACTCGACTCCTGCGGCTGGACGTCACTGGGCGGCCGTTGGATGTTACTGGCAAACCCGAAAATCTGACCCAGAGCGGAAAACCCCCGGGATTGGGTGCAAGAGGCTCCAGTAGGCAGAGCGTACCACTCCGAATGTCACCCACACCGGGAACATCGGCGGGCGGCTCTGTCAGCGGGATAACCTTCGAGCAACCGGAACCAAGGGGCGCGCCAAGGGGGAAGAAGAGGCTCAGTGGCGCTCAAAAGCGACGAAGAGCCATAGAAAGGCAGGATGCGACGCATGGGGGACCTCTCAAGAAAGAAAGGGATTTCAGTGATGAAAACCCGGCGACGTACATCGTACCTATGAAGGCACAAACCCAGGGGTCATACAAAGACGCTCTAACTGGGACCCGCATCGTAGTTGTTGGCGCGAACTATCCGGAAGAGAAGCTGGAGTCCAAAATCCTGGATCCTCTAAAAGTCCTGTTGTGGGACATGTTAGAGGAGACACCTGACCCTGCGCCGCGATTCTCCGTAAGGAACATGATTGCTGGGGCTGTCCACATCATATGTGACGGGCCCGAGGCAGTGCAATGGCTCAAAAACGTCAATGGTAAGACAGTCGACGGAACTGAGCGTAAGGTGATTGACCCTATAGACCCCCCAAAACCAATTAGAATGGCATGGAGGTCCAAAACTGTGAGCAGCGTCACCTCAGAGCGTCTGATTAAGATGACGCAACGCCTGAACCCGTCTCTTCGAATCGAATAATGGAAGGTGGTACACGCAACTGTCGAGACAATGTACACTCGACGAATAGTCTTGATGGACAAAGCCTCGGCAGAGCAGATCAAAGCGGCAGGCTACAAGCTGCACACAGGACTCGGAGATAGCCACTTTAAGCTCCTGGACGACGGGGAGTGAAAAGAAAATGAGGCTGGGGCTGATAATAGTGAAGCACCAAATGAAGCGACGACGTTGACCCATAAAGACCCCATCACGAGCGAGGCGGGTGGCTCCAACCGGAAGGAGTCCGCCAACACTGAGGTATACCGAGAGACAGAGGGCATACTTTCACCAGCCACCTCTATGACTTGGATGGACTCAGACTGGATGGGGACACCCTGACCTGTGAAGAGATGGAGGGATCTGAAGAGGAAGGAAACTAAACTAGCACGAATGGCTAGTTTAAGATGCGTACAGATCAATTTTCAACATAATAAGGCGGCGACGGCCCTTCGGCGCAACCTTGTTATGAATAAATACGACGTAGCATTAATACAGGAACCCTATATTACAAGGGTCAAATTAAAGGACTAACCGGGACGGGAGGAATAATATACCATAGCCGTTCTGATAATAATGCAGGGGCATGCATCTTCGTCAAAAATGAAAGTCATAATAGGTCTTTACCTATGAAATTGCCGTTTTGTATGAAAAAATTTAAACGAATTTTTTTCATGAATTTTTTTATTTGTATTAATCGAAGTAATCACCCATGCAATCAATGCATCTTTGCCATCGCAGTGGCAGTTTATTGATGCCCTTCTTGAAGAAATCAGCTGGACGGGAGGCAACAAATTCTTCAAAGGCATTTTGTACTGCCTCTCGGGTATCGAATTTTTTTCCCGCCAAGAAGTTATCCAAATTCTGGAAAAAGTAGTAGTCTGTAGGCGCAAGGTCTGGTGAGTAGGGCGGATGACGGAGAGCTTCCAACCCCAGTTCTTGCAACTTGGAGACCGTCTGCTGTGCAGTATGAGGTCGCGCGTTGTCGTGCAGGAGCAGCGGAGACGAGCGATTGACCAATGCTGGTTGGAGATGCGCCAGCTTCTCCATCATTGTGCTCAGTTCTTCACAGTACACATCTGCAGTAATGCTCACCCCGTTTGGTAAGAAGCTGTGATGAATCACACCGGCGCTAGACCACCAAACAGTGACCATCACTTTTCTAGGGGTAAGTTTTCGTTTAGGGCATTGTTTAGGTGCTGAACCAGGATCCAACCAACTTGCTGAGCGCTTGCGGTTATCAAACAGAATCCATTTTTCATCGCAGGTAACAATGCGGTTCAAAATTCCTTCATTTGTGTGTCTGTTGAGCAGTGCAAGGCACGTCTCGACGCGTACTTCGCGCTGGCGATCATTGAGTTCGTGGGGCACCCATTTGTCAAGCTTTTTTACCTTGCCAATTTGACGCAAATGGACCAATATTGTTTTGACGCTAACGTCGAAAGCTGCTGCTAATTCAGCCGTAGATTGTGTATCATCAGCTTCCACAACCGCCTTTAATTCGTCATTGTCGACCAAAGTCTTCGGACGACCGCGAGGTTCATTTTTCAGGTCGAAATTTCCAGAACGGAAGCGAGCAAACCAATAACAGGTGGTGCGTTGGTTTGTAGTGTTAGCTCCGTAAACGTCGTTGATGTTGCGTGCCGCTTGTGCCGCGTTGCTGCCACGACGGTACTCATATTCCATAATTACTCGAATTTTTAACGTATCCATGATGACGAAAAAGATTGAAATGCGATGAAAATGTAACACTAATCAATAAAGAAATGACTACTTTTGGAAAAAAGAATCCATGTTTTTAAAATAAAATTAATTTGAAATTAGAATTCTTAGCCAAACAAAAATTATTTTGATTTGAAATGGCCAGTACTGCAGAACGGCAATTTCATAGGTAAAGACCTAATATTTGGTCAAAAATGATATCGGGCATAGGCGCGGGTGTATATAATGAAACCTGCAGTATCAGCGAAAGCATTGGGCAATTTTGCGACAGTGTTTTAGGCAGAGACATATGCGATAATAATATGAGCCCAGACGATCAAAGATAGGGAGACGAAAGGTCAGACCATATACATACTCAGTGACAGCCAGGCTACATTAAAAGCCCTGATGTCACACAAAACCGAATCGAAATTAATCCAGAACTGTATCACGGCTCCGAAAACTTGGAACTAAAAACAAAGTTAAACTCGTATGGGTACCAGGCCATGCAGGAATAAAAGACAACGAAAAAGCAGATGTACTGGCTAGGAAGGGATCTGAAAGTCAGTTCTGTGGACCAGAACTGTGCGTAGGGATTCCTCCAAATGTAATAGGAGCAATCCTTAAATATGAATCCACAGTTAAACACAATCAAATGTGGACCAAAATCAAGGAACTAAAACACTCCAAGCAACTCATAAAAAGAGTAGACAAAAGCTGGTCCAAAAAGCTTTGGTAATACTACAGAAACCAACTACAGAAACCAGCGACTGATAGTAGCAGTATTCACGGGCCACTACGGCACCAACTATCACCTACACAAACTGGGGCTGTCGAATAGCCCGATCTGCAGGACCTGAAGGGAAGAAAATGAAACAATGCTGCATATAATATGCAAATGCGATGCATATATCCAGAACCAGGAAGGAGACTACAAGTATCTACCCCTAAGAAGCGTTCCGTGCAGACTTCATTTAGGGCTATAGGGATAGACTAAAAACCAGTGGGGGGTAGTACAAAAGATCCTGAAGGGTTGAAGTGCTGTACGCAAGTACACCACAACAAAGATAAGTTGACAGTCAAATGCACTAATAGTTGACATAATTTTAATTAATGCAGTTGGAGTTTTAAGGGCATCAGTGTGTTTGATATACTTAATTGACTTAGATAATAATTACTTATCCATCAACCTTTAAGGCATTATCAAAGGGGGATGCCCATTGCCGCTAGTAACTTTGGCTATGAGCCACATTTATTATGGAAATGATAATATAATATGGTTTAAAAAAAACTTGAGGTTTTTAAATTACTGATAATTTTATATTTACAAAAATTCATCTTTCCGTAAAGTAAAATGTTTTATAAAAATAAATAAAAATCTGGAAATATTTTATGTATTAGTTTTATTCATCATTTGAATCATAAGCCGCGTACCCACCTAGCGCACACGCTCGCGCGGCAGCCTCGGTGTCCGGATCGCGAGCGATGGCTCCCGCGGCAGCCTCAGTAGTTTTGTTCAATTTACACGAGGCCGCCTCGCGAGGCAGGCTGAGCCATCATAAGTCCGCGAGTATTCGTAATGGACAGTCGTGTATTTTCAGCTGCAGCTATTTTCCTAGCTGCTTATTGTTTAAAGAAACGAAAACAGTCACGTATCAAGAAAAAACATAGACGCTTCTGGATTAGAAAAAATTATGAGCGTCGCCACAAATATGGAAAAAGATTACTTGGAGATTTAGTATATGATCAGAGTGTACATAATTTTACACGAATGTCCGTACAAGAGTTCGAAAATTTGTGCTCATTGTTGTCTGATAAAATCAAAAAGTGCGATACAAAATATAGAGAAGCAATCACTGTGAATGAACGAGTTTTAATAACTTTAAGATTTTTAGCAACCGGAGATTCTTATAGCAGCTTGCAATATTTATTTCGAGTATCGAAGCAGAGTATCTCAAGAATAGTTCCAGAAGTTTGTGACGCTATTATTGAAGCCTTAAGGGATTATGTAAAGGTAAATAAAAATAATTTGACAAATTTAAAAATCAATTGTTTATTTTAATTACAATTCAGTGATAGTTTCGAATCCAACATTGGCATTAGGTGATTGTGTACTGGCATGAGAAGACGTAGCGGTATGTGATGCTGATGATGAAGTGCCAGATGAGTCCATTGTAGAGGAATTAGTGTACTGCTGTGTATAGTATCCTGTATTAATTTGTTGTTGTGTGTATTTCCCTATATCGGCTTCAAAAATTATATTATTGATAGCGTTCTTAACATACGCTAATGTGTGCGGATCATATTTTCTTAGTTCGTTGGCTATGTGTCTCCCAAATGAAGAGTATGGATCATTGATGTCGGTCGAAGACTTTTGCAAGTATTCAAGGGCTTCTGCGAGCATGATATCTGCCGAATCTTCCTGTGGCTACGTTTTCTTCGGATTATGTCGTTTTTTTTTACGAGCAGGTTCTGATGGTGAAGGCATGCTAGCATCCGAGGTTAGGTCTTGTTATTGTTGTGGTGGCGCTTTCTCGATGCTAGCCTCCGGCAATTGCGTCTTGGTCGGAGCGTTTTCAGTCTCTGTGTGTTTCTCTACGTCAGAAGTGTGTGAAGATTCCGGTATTGCCTCCTGAAAACATAATTTTAATTAATAGATCAATTTGTGGTGCAGTGTGAATATGTATATAATGTGGCAGGACCCTACGTTTAATCTGATTGATTACGTTGAAGCTAAAGTTTAACGTCCGTAGTATTTAATACCTTCAAGTACTTTAGTAGCGATATCTTAAATATTTTTCTAGCAGGATTCTCCATTGCTTGAACGTCTTCGGACTACCACTAAAAGGGGCCAAATATGGAGTGGTGTATAGTACCTAATACAACCACTCATAGGGGCCAAATACGTTTAGTCTGAATACTTTCAAACGGCGGAGGGTCCTGTCATGCTGAGTTCTCTATAATTTTTTTTACAGATCCCATCTACAGAAGAAGAGTGGCTTTCTATATCAAAAGAATTTGAAAATAAATGGAATTTTCCCCACGCTATTGGAGCGATGGATGGAAAACATGTTATGTTGCAGGCACCGATTAACAGTGGCACTGATTATGATAATTACAAACAATTTCCAAGCATCGTGCTTTTTGGATTAGTTGATGCTAGCTACAATTTTTTGTATGTAAATGTTGGTAGCAAAGGGCGAATCTCTGATGGTGGTGTTTTTAAAAACACAACGTTGTATAAAAAGCTAGAAAAGAAAGAATTGAACGTGCCTAAAGAGAAGATATTGGAAATACCATATGTAACAAAAGTTCCTTATTTTATTTTGTCCGATAAAGCCTTTGCACTCAACGAATATACCATGAAACCATTTGAGGGCAACCCAGAAAATGGTTCTAAAGAAAGAATATTTAATTATCGCCTTAGCCGAGCTAGACGTGTCGTTGAGAATGTGTTTGGTATATTAAGTGCCATATTTCGCGTTTTTAGAAAACCTATCTTACTAGAGCCAAATAAAGCAACAAAGGTCGTCTTAGCAGCTGTATATTTGTACAACTACATCCGAAAAAATACTTCAACTAATCTTATGTCACCGGAATTGTTTGACAGAGAACTTGATGGCGCACTGATTCCTGGCCAATGGAGAAATGAAATAAATGAAGTTACATTCGCACCAATTGCAGCGTTTCCAAGGTGTAGTTCTAATAACGCAAAAGAAATACGGTTGCACTTGGCAGAACATTTTATAACTAATGGTTCTATACCATTTCAAAATCATTATGCATAGTTAAAAATTCTTACATTCGGCATCGTTTCCTGAGTGTCGCCAGTTTAATTTTTATCCTTAAGAAAATGGAAATAAGGATATCCAAACCACTTCGAATTATAAACATCTGCAGCGCCTGAAACAGAACAAAAATAAAATTTATATTTCCATAATTTAAAATATTTTATTGTATGAATAAATTTTCTTCAATTTAATTAGTATATAATAAGTAATTATTTTATCAAATAATTTGTAAGTTCATATTTTTAAGTATAAAAATGCATACCTGAACCTGTTATGCGACTTTTTTTCTCCCTGCTTTTCTCTCGACGATAAGAACCACACAAGGACACCATTTTGTTTTTCACTTCCTTGACAGGCTTATTAATTTGAGCAGATATTTGCCGCCAACTGTCTTCCCGCTGATTTTTGTTTAAATATTTTGGATCTTTGGGGTCCCAAAGTGCATTGTACGTGCTGTACAGTTGTATTAAGCGAATTGACTCATCCTGGCTGCCCATGATATCAAAATTACAGAAGACAAACACGGCAAGAGTCAAAACTTGTAGTAGCTTCGCGCGCGAGCCAAAACATAACCGTCCCCACCTAACGCACAGCGCTCACTGAGGCACCTTTGAGCGCGTCAAGTTTACCGACAACAGATGGCTCGGGGCCGAGCCGTGCTCGGTCGAGCAAACGCGCGCCCGAGGCAGGCTGAGGCACGTCCACACCAGCCGAGCGTTTGGCTCGCGAGGCTGCCGCGCGAGTGTGTGCGCTAGGTGGGTACGCGGCCATAGACAAACATTGTCAAGGAACGGAGCCGGAGCAGCAATATAACCCTGATGCCGTGCCCAGCCCAGATACCATATAACGGTCATAACATGGGCACAACATCCTACTGTTCGCCTTCCGACCATACAGTTGCAACAATACTGTTTGACTGCATGGTGACCGGAATCATTACCATTAATTAAAATGTATACAAAATATACTTTGCGACTAATATGCCCTTCGCTCGCTAATATGCTCGCAATTCTTGCCCTAAGTAAAACATGGTTAGGACCAAAGTTCGTTCCTGCCATTGTGCTGCTTGTGTGATCACTGCAAACTTCTATGTAGTAACAACCATTAAATCGAACATGTTCGCCATAGTATGATCGCGCTTGTTTTAATTGTTATGTTCCACACGCAATTAATATTAAATCATTATAATTTAAAATTGGGAACTGTCTGACATTCTCAGAATTCACATTAATATTTCTAAAATTAGCCCTAGCTCTATTTAAATTGTTTTGCCTCACATAGTCACACAAGTCATTATTAGAATGCATATTGGGATTAACTATTTCTAGAATTTGAGTGGCATCATCCCTGCCCCTTATTTTTGCATGGAATCTATAAATCAGAGCCGCAGCAACAGCAAAGTCTGTCATGAGATGTGGGGAAGCCCTGTTAAAGTAATTCTGTCTAAATAATTAAAAAGCAGTCTTAAAAATTCCACTACCACAACTACCTAACGGCACATAGTGACTGCTCTAGATTTATGGGCATATATTGTTGTCAACTGTGATTCACCATCATCTGGGGACACAGGGGTACATGCACTTAGTAATCGCATCTTCTTAATAATGGTAATGAGGTGTGCGTCACGATTGCTCCGCCACGTTATCCGAACAGAAAAAGAAATCGCTATATTTTTTGTCAAAATTAGTCGAAATCGAAAGGAACAAACCAAAACTTTGTCAAAGCAGAAATAAATAAGTTACAGGGATTTTAAGTTGGCCGCGCGAACATAACGTGCACGATTGCGCGGCCATGGAGATCTCAGTAAAGGAGTCTACACACCAAACCCGCCGACCCGCCGACACAGCCCGGCGGCTTGGTGTCGGCGACCCAAACCCGCCAACCCGCCAACATGTGTCATGGGGCTGTGTCGGTGAGTTAGTCGGCGGCAAGAAATCAGTACAACTTTTTTAGTTAGTGATTGCAGTGTGTACGAACGTGACGTGTTGTTTTTCTCGAATATTGCAGCCTACAATAAACATGGATACTGATGCTGATCTAATAATAGCAGCATGTGGAATAATTTTAGCTGGGTCCCTGAAGAGAAAACGACAGTGTTGGGTTAGACCAAGCTTAATGAGTCGCAGTCGTTACAGTAACAGTGATAGAATAAAAGATTTAAGAACAGACGATTTGATTGTAAAAAGACCCTTACATTTAAGACATTTATGTCGTTAACGTTTACCGACTTTGAATATTTACTAAGATTGTTGGACCCACAATAGTTAAAAAAAATACAAATTACAGAATTGCAATTTCACCAACGGACAGATTATCATTAACATTAAAATACCTGACTACGGGAGATTCATTCAACAGTCTTTGTGACACCTTTAAAGTATCTCCTCAACTTATTTCCTACATTATTCCAGAAGTGTGCCAAGCTATCGTAGATGGACTTTCGGATTATGTGAAGGTATGTACATATATGGGCGTTTAACTTTCTTTAATCTTCCAGAAAAACTATGTTACGAAAAATTACTATATAAGTAGGCAAATGGCTATCCTATCACCGAGCACATTTCCGATTTCAGATTCCACGAACATCAAACGAATGGACAAAAGTTGCAGCTGGATATCTGAGTAGATGGAATGTACCTAATTGTGTTGGATCTATGGATGGAAAGCACATTAGAATTGAATGTCCAGCACGAAGTGGAAGCGATTATTTTAATTATAAAATGTATTTCAGTATTGTACTGTTTGCATTAGTGGATGCAGATTATAAGTTTTTATACGCTAATGTGGGGTGCCAGGGTCGCATTTCCGATGGTGGTGTATTTGCTAACTCTTCATTATGCAGAATGTTATATAATAATGATTTAAATTTGCCAGATAAAAAACCTCTACCTGGAAGAATTATGCCAGTACCCTATTTTTTTTTGGGCGACGATGCGTTTCCTTTACAAACCAATATTTTAAAACCTTATGATGGTAATCATGCGAAAGGGTCTCCCAAGAGAGTGTACAACTATCGCATGTGTCGAGGTCGAAGAGTAGTTGAAAACGTATTTGGACAGTTAACAAAACAATTTAAGATATTTAACAAACCCATCCAGCTAAATCCACAAAAAGTTACTATTGTAACATTGGCATGTATTCATTTGTTAAATTATGTAAAACGACATGGTATAATACAACAAAATGAATATGATACTGAAAATAGTAGGGGAGAAATCAATCCAGGAGATTGGCGCAGGGAACCACGTGAAAATAATGTGTCTGACTTGCCTAGACAAGACAATACACATTCCCTTGAGGTTACAAGGACACAATCTCCTGAGGTTATAAGGACAGAATTGGTTCAATATTTTCTTTCCGATGTCGGGAGATTACCATGGCAGAATGATCAATGACTAACTCGTAAGTTTTAATGAAACTCATACTTGTATTAGTACTTGTATTTTTATTATAATTTGTATTAAAAACTTCGTAAATCACTTGTTTTTGTTCATTTATAAGTGGTTTTATTTACCGATTTATTCTATAAATCCCCACCGCGAAATCCCCACTGATGTTTTTATGCATTTTGAGTATACTATGACGATTCTATGACAACAACATTAAGACGAAATACTTGTGCCTACATAACGTTATCTCGCATCAGGTGATAGGGTTATTCTCAGAGTGCATACGGTGGGGATTTGTGGAATAAACCTATTTATCTGACTCAATAGATGATAATATGTTCTCAATATCACCACTCTCTTGAAGCGACACACGTAACGAAGGTTCAATTGAAGATGTTGAAGGTTCACCAAGAGGCGGTGAAACAGGGTTTGTTACGGCAGAGTTGGATGATGAGTAGTAGGAATTTACATCACATTGATCCATTGTATAATATCCTGGATGACTATGGAAAGTAGAAGGTCTTGGCGAAGCTTCGAACATGTCTGAACGATATACAGTTTCGGTTTCAAAAAAGATATTGTTAATCCGATGTTTTATTATTGCCTTTGTTGTTTTATCAAATTTTCTAAGTTGTGTCTAAATTTTCTAAGATTCCCAAGTTTGGGCGTTGTCTTTTTAAAACGAAAAGAACAAGAAAAGAATTTTAAATGTGCTCGGTTAATAGGCAGTAAACAATTATAAACTCAAAGCTACGTGTGATGATTTTAGAACTGACTCGAACGGAGGGACTCTACCTGCGTAATTGCAATTCTATTTATTTTCATTTTGAGAGAAAATTTATATTTCAAATTATGTACAGACGCCAGCACATCTAGGCACCCCAATCTGTCACATTTCTTTTATAGATTTTCAACTTTATCACAAAAGCATAAGGTTCACTTTCAATTGGGGAAATTTGACAGATTGGGGTAACTTGATTTGCTGGAGTCTGTACATTTCTATTTTAAATTTGACTCCTAATTTGAAATACATATTAAACTAGGAACCAAATGTGGGAACCAATCGCGTTATATCTCGTATAATTTATGACCGTAAAAACATTATACTTCACCATGTCAGCCAAATTACGTCCACAGTTGGACAAAATCCTCCGCAAAGTTCACAGAAATACGCTGCTACCCGTTCTCTGGTAGGTTTTTCTTCAGGACGATTTGTAGGCCCCCCACAGGATGAGATGGGGTGATGATATTCTACGCCGTCACCACACAAAGAATTCGTAATAATTATACTTACTTTATCGATTTTACGTAAATGGTCGAAACTCCAGCTCAAGAAATACTGTTGCCATTACCATTACTGTTTCATTGATAAAATAATAACTCGTCAATACATAACAAAACATAAAAGTCGTTTGACAAACGGAAAAAGGAAAGTGTATTAAACTTTATTTTAGCCAATTCTCCAACAATTATTCCTAACAGGTACATTTTTGTCTAGTAGAGCAAAAGATATCCCCATATTTAACAGAAATTATGGTCACTCTACTCGAACATTATATGAGATATCATTATTTTTGAGATTACACGCGTAGAAAATTGTCCTGAGGGTAAAACGCTATGTCAATGTGATTAGGTTAATATTACGAATAAATGGATGTTAACACCGAAATCTTAACAATTATAGATAATGAGATATCAGCGTTCAAAGTAACGTTACGATTGCGCGGCCACGAAACTTTCGTTTTGCCTTGATTTCGTCAGTTCAAATAAACTTTGTTGGCATGAAATGCTTTCTACTTTTGACATATTAAAATCTTTCTTCTAGTAACAGTTTTACTGCATGATATCTGAAGTTTTTAAGAAATAATCGAGATTAAAGAAACATCAAGTGCACGATTGTGCGGCCATAACTTCCAAGGTGAATATTTCGTGAAATATTGATCTTAGTCTTATAATTCTTTTTTTGACAATTGTTGACAAATGAAATGTTCAATTAACAAAAAGATTTAGATCTCTATCCCAAGTAGTTACTGAGATCTCAATGGCCGCGCAATCGTGCACGTTACGTTCGCGCGGCCAACTTAAAATCCCTGTAACTTCTTTATTTCAGCTTTGACAAAGTTTTGGTTTGTTCCTTTCGATTTTGACTAATTTTGACAAAAAATATAGCGATTTCTTTTTCTGTTCGGATAACGTGGCGGAGCAATCGTGACGCACACGTAATGAGTCCCTAAAACCTCTATCTAAAATAAAGACATCACCAGCTTCAAAATACTGTCGGCATGGAGCGCTAGCATCTCGAAATTCATTTTTTATTATATCTGCATCAGTGGTTTTTGCTGGATAAGGGCCAAGAACATCAATGATGTAACCATCGCTACACACAAACAGAAATGGCTTGATGAGATTACGATATTTGTGTAATGAGTATGTTTGCTTCTCGTCCTCGATCAGCTCCTCCCACGCCCTGGTCTTTGCCTTCGAGATGGCGAACTTGAACGCCATGGTGGCCAAGCGGTATACTCGGTAAGCCTCTCCAATCTTCTCGGCTGAGGCACGCCGAGACGCAGGACCCCCGCAGCCGTGCTAAGTCAGCTGACCACCAGTAGACGGAGGACCTCGTTGTCGGCCCGGCTCGGGGCATAGCGACGTCACAAATAGTCGTCATATTTTCCCCGAACCAAGCCGCCACCACCTCCGGAGAGGCTTGGTCCTCCAAGTCTTCCCAATCCGCGACGAGGGCAGAAGCAAGAAGCAGATCTCTGTCTAATCGCTTCAAGGCCCATCGTCGCGGGGCGGCATTTTGATGGCGTCCCAGTTCGCCATTTGGGCACCTGCCCGACATCTCAATGAGAATGTGCCGGTGATCTGATAGAGTTGCGAGCTCCTCAGCCACTCTCCAGCCTGAGACCCTGCGCGCAGCAGGGACAGTCGCCCACGTTAGGTCGACAACCGACTCCCCCTGCCGCCGCACGCACGTACTGGTCGATCCTTTGTTGAGTAGCTGAAGATTAAGTGATGCAGCCCACTCTATCAGTGTTTCCCCTCTCAGGTCGTCACGAGCGTCCCCCCACACCCTGGAGTGTGCATTGAAGTCGCCCATGACGAACAGTGGACGTGAGAGTAGCCCCTGGATGCAGGTGCCCAGTCTGTCGATGGTGTCCTCGAAGTGGGCAAGGCTGCAGTTTGGAGAGATGTAACATCCCACGACTACGGCGTCGCCCCATTCGATGACAACAAAATCTGTCCCACCATGGATGAGGCGGCAATGGAGGCCACCCGATGATTCCGCCCAGTAAATAGCGACGGAACCCCCGTCCACCCCGAACCACCTCGGGTGATCCGGGATGGAATAGGGCTCCGATATCACCGCAAGCAACAAAGTTGTCCTGGCTTAACACAAAACGTTCGAGCATACACTTTATTCCTACGCACACACTCGTGCGGTTGCCTATGTAGTAGTTAGGAACAGAAAACTACGCATTAGGTATGTATCTGTACTTTCAATGACGGAACATTACGCAGTTTGATATTGATAATATGAGCAAGTATTCAGCTAATGGTATACTTGTATACCAATTATCTGCTATAATCATTCTCCCTTGGTCCAAAAGCTCTTCACACAGCTCAATGACAACGCTTCCAGGTTTATCCAGGTTAGAAATTTGGGGATCTTGGCCAGTATACACTTTGTATTTCCAAACATACCCATCATCAGTTGTGGCCTTGTAAATCTTTAGGCCGTACTTGTGGGTTTTGTATGGGTTATACTGCCGAAACAGTATTCGCCCTTGAAAAGGGACCATCGACTCATCAACGACAACGACGTCTTTTGGCGTAAGTAGTTTTCTGCAGTTTCTCATTGCAATGTCTACAATTGGTTTGACCTTATACAAGAGATCATTTCTTTCCGCCGTATTGTCTACAAAATGCCAGCAACGCAATATTGAAACAAAACGATTGTACGACATTTTTATCATGTGCATCAGTGGATGGTAATAAATAGGGTCTCATTTCCAGTAACTTTCTAATGATGGAAATCTAATTATGCCAGTCACTAAGTAAATGCCCTTAAATTTCTCTATATCTTCCCTGGTAACAGGTTTCCAGCGAGTCAAACGACCACCAGGATTAGCAGCAATAGATTGCTCAGCGTACAAGTTTGTCTGTTGTACCATCAAGTCTAGGACTTCATCATCAACCAATAAGCGAAATATCGTAAAGACATCGGCATTTTCAGAAATTTGATCAATATGTAAAAAGCTTTCACTAGTAAAATCTTCACGATATAATGGCTGGATGTTATAGTTCCAACCTTCATTCTCGTCATGTAGTTTCATGTCATAATCTGTAGTTGGTCTGTGGTTGGTTGGTCTTGAAACAGAAATTCTTGGAGCAGAATTTCTCAGAGCTTGAACAGATGTGTTCATTGCATCGCTACTAACACTATCGCTAGAATCTGAATTCGATAGTGCGGGCACATCACTAGCCAGTATGCTAGAAGTTTGTGATGGTACTTCAGTAGCAACAAGTGTACTAGAAATTGGTTGTAGTCGAGCTTCATCGTGTATACTATCGTCATCATTCATGTTTACCTGGTTATCCGGTGATCCGGTGGCTTCTAAAGATGAAATGTCCAACTCACTTGGAAAAACATCGGGGTCCGCCACACTGTCGTCATCATACAAATTTTCTACACTCTCCGATGAATTTGACTGAAATTCTTCATAATCACTTTCTTCCAATATTTTTCTCAGCTGCTCGTCGGTATACGCTTGTTTACGGCTCATTTTACACAAAAAAAATCGTTACAAGAGAACTCAACGAATAAATCAGTGAATGATTTGAACTTCACTATCTGAAATGTCAATAACGTCATGTCAAATGTTACAAACTGTCAATGTCACTAGATATTTTTGTTGCCAAACGATAAAAAACGTAATAAAAAGGAAAGTATACGCAGACCACATAGGGTCTGTGGACTCACGAGGTAATTTTTACCGTCCTGGAAGTGCTACGAGTCCATAGACCATATGTGGTCTGTGTTAAAAAAACTATTTTAGTAGAGTATAAAAATTTTGTAACACATACATGCATACATTTTAATCATAAATAAACTGACTTTAAATAAAAACATAACTGGACTTATGGACCATTCCCACTCTGGAGCCTGGACAGTGAACCTGTTAAAGTTTAGAGGAGAACAGTAGAAAATCCAAGTAAAATAACAAAAAAAATATGCATCTATTCATAAGACTAGTCCTTTTACTCCATCATATCTCAATATTGTAATATTAATTTAAACGTAACCTTTGGCCAAATAAACATAAAAACCCCCCATTTAATACATTTGTGCACTAAGATTGATTATGCTGACCGGCATTAAGTGAAAATCTCAAAAATATTTAACAGCTTTACCAGGCTGGTTCAAGGTCCAAGAAGAAGGATAATAGCAGTTATGGATATTGCATTATATAGACAAAATAATAAACCAGTGATCCATATTCATAATGTTTATTTTTATTATAAAACACAACCAGTTTGTTAGTTTTATCCACAATCAGATAAAATAAATTTCAAAATCACAACAAAATATTCGCCTTACGTGCCAGTAGTCTGAAGAAATTAACACACAGCAGTATCTACAGTAAAAGCTCCTTATTCGCGCTTCCTTAATTCGCATTTTAACTATTCGTGGATTCTTTTTTTTTATTAGATTCCAAAGTTTCAAATTAAAGGCGAGCCCTAATAATAATTGTGTGTATACACACACACGCGCACACCTCACGTGTGATTAACAGCAATGCTATATTTTTAATTTAATGAATTTTAATTATTATTTTACATTCCATCACGTTAGCAAGGTGAAAAGTAAACTTATGTATTAACAGCACTTATGGCTATGCACAAACATATTAAGTGCCTTTAGTTTTCTCTCTGAGAATATATGGTTTAATGCACAAAAGTATTAACCCTTAATTTGGCAGAGATCCGAGTTGTTTTATTTTATGAAATAAGATGTATATCTGAAATCCTAGGGTTAAATACAACTTAGGAAAAATAGACAAAAAAATATTTTCCTTTCAGATTTTCAGGAAATCAACGTTCATCACAGTGAAAACTGCGAAATTTTTTGAGGATAACAAGTAATTTGTAATGTTCACTGTGGTAAACATTGTCAAATTATTGTCATATAAACAGGTAAATTAAAAACATTATACATATCTGGTGAGGTTGACTCCAATAAATAATGCCGATATATAATGATGAATTTTTAATAGCTGTATTACAAACAGATGATAGAAAATAAAATGTAATAATGACGTGTGCGGTCGCGGTCCGTGTCTAACGCCATCTCCTCCGCGAGCTCAACGCCCGCTTGTCTCCGATGCTACGGTAGGGGGGCGCCCCTCTGTGGTCCTTAACATACCCGCCGGCGTTGAAAGGCTTGGCTTTCAACCTTTTAGTCATCAGTAGGCAGGGGACATATTGTGTTGAAGGCACGACGTATAACTCCTTTTGTAGTTCTGAGATCTGCAACTCTGCTGATACCATCGGACCCAGGATAAATCTTGAGGACTCGTCCAAGACTCCATTTCATGGGAGGAAGAGCTTCTTCCTTTATAAGGACTAGTGCTCGTTCGGTTAGTTGTGGACCCTTGCTTGATCGCCATTTTGTGCGTTGTTGAAGTTCAGCGACATATTCTTTGTGCCATCTAGTCCAAAAATGCTGACGTAACTGTTCCAGTCTCTCATAACGTGTAAGACGATTCTGATTGGCGTCAATAAATGATGGAGTCGGCAAGGCGGTCATCGGTCGCCCCACCAAAAAGTGTCCTGGAGTTAAAGGTGTCAGGTCATGTGGGTCGGTCGATAAAGGTGTTAGGGGTCGCGAATTTAAAATGGCTTCTATTTGAACCAAGATAGTGTAAAGGTCTTCAAAAACTAAATGTGCGTTCCCTAACACGCGATGTAAGTGCGATTTTAATGATTTTACACCAGCCTCCCATAATCCGCCCATATGAGCTGCATACGCTGGTATAAACCTTAAGTCTACTCCGTCGTTAGACATATCGTTGACTACTGAATCATTGTTGTCTTTAAGGAACTTATAAATTTCGTTACGTGCGCCAACAAACTGAGTTCCATTGTCGGAAAATATAGTAAATGGTTTTGAACGCCTAGCTATGAAGCGACGTAACGTTGATAAGAAAGATTCCTTACACAGTGAGCTAACGAGTTCGAGGTGAACACATTTGGTGGCAAAACAGACAAATATAGCTACGTAAACTTTTTCTGTCCTGCTACCGCGGCCCCTTCGATTGAGAGTCAATAAAGGACCTGCATAATCCATGCCGGTATTTTGAAACGGGTATCCCGACTGGAGGCGCTGCTCAGGCAAGTTGCCCATTATGGGACTTGAAGTTTGTGCATTTAGACGAAAACACCGCTGACATTTATGTACAATTTGTTTAGACAAATTTCGACCACCCAGCGGCCACAACTGCTCGGGTATTGAAGATAAGAGCAGTTGTGGTCCTGCGTGCATCAAACGAAGGTGCTAATAGTAAAATATAAGATTAGTTAAAGTATGTTTAGCTGTAAGTAGGACTGGATGTTTTTTATCGAAATTGAAGTTGCAATTTTTAATTCTACCTCCTACTCTAATGAGACCATTTTCATCAACGAATGGACTTAATGACAAAATTCTGCATTTGGATGATAATGGTTTATTGTTTTTTAATGTATTATACTCTTCGATGGATTCCCTTTGTGCTAATTTGATTAATGAATTGTATGCGTTGAGTTTCTCAGAGTGAGAGAGAGGACCACGAGCTTTATTTTTGCTGTTTTGGCAATTAAAGATAAAGCGTAGTATATAACCCATCGTGTTTTTAAGTTTCAGTAAATTAGAAAATCGTGAAAATGGAAATAATTCATTATTTGAGTTGTGGGACACAATAACGCCTGATGCTATTTCTGACAACTCTAGACTAACTTGATCGAATGTTTTATTTGGCCACGCATCCTCATCATCCAATAAGAATTTTGGACCGTTCCACCACAGGTCTAATGTACTAGCTTGTGCAGTAGACTTGCGAATAATAGTTCAATAAGATGAAAAGAGAGATACGTATCTTTCTTGTCCGACGAACTATATCTTTCATCTAGTTCACTAGTTCATTTAGTTCAATTAATGACCAGTAAAAAATGACCTGTCATTGTTGGGTACGCTTATATGATTCGAGGTCAACAGATATTGGTTTCTATACTTGTTTAAAGATACGTCGTCATGATTTATCTATTCTATTAATTTTCTAATTTCTACTGAATTCACATATACACAACTTACCTACATAAAAAAAGTTAGTAGAAAAAGCAACAAATTGATTTCCCTTCATACTTGTCAGGCTTAGGACTGTCAACCACCATACACAATAAATTTAGTTTCTATGTATTATTTTGCTTTTAGCTATATTAAATTACAAAGTTTCATAATGAGGTTGGCGTATTTAAAAATCAATTCGTATGTACATTGATTAAATATACATTATATACATTTATATATACATTATATTTACAGCCTGTGAAAAATGGGTTTTTATTCAATCAGCGTTACTATTTATGAATAATATTTCCGATAATTTTTTAGATCGTAACCTCGTACGTCTCTCATTAAGCGTATAACCCGCTTTTGAAAAAATGCGCTCGCACGGCACTGAAGTGGCGACGACATTTAAACGTTTTAAGATGTAGTTGTATAATAGAGAATATACCAGCTTTCGCTCGTGCCACCACTGCAACGGATCCTTTTTTCTGTTAAGGATGATTTCTTGTATGTATTTGTCAAACTCGACTGTCCCTGCTGCTGTAGTGGTTTGGGGCATCAATCGAGCTATTTCCGTGTCAAATTCATCCCAAACTGATTTTTTTGAACTTGATGAACTTGGGGGTGGTACTGTTTCTGTAACTTCGGCTGTTTGATTTGCGACAACTGCGATTTTAGTTTTTAAATTATTTGCTGCCCGTACATAATTTCTGGGATCACGAAAACCTCTGTTTTTGAACCGTGGATCCAAAATTGTAGCTTCCGCGTAAAGAGAGCTGTTTTCATAACTTCCGAAACGACGTTCCGATTCTCTATATAAAGTGTCCAGCAATACATTTATTTCAGCTAGAGGTGATGGTTGTCGCATAGATAATCTAATATTGTTTATAATAATTCGGCTTAATGGTATTACTTTCGATAATGATACGGATTTTTCCGAGCTAATTTCTTCAGTCACTTCATGAAAATGCTCCAAGATTGGAACCGCTGCTTCTATAATATTCCAGTCGTTTTCAGTGAGTGACAATTCACTACGTAAGAGTGCAACAGCGGCTACGACTGCATCTTTAATTTTCAAAATCCGGGATAACATAACATACGTCGAATTCCACCTGGTGCACACATCTTGTTTTAATTTTAATTCAGGTAGTTGCATTTGTGTTTGCAATTCCTTTAATTTTTGTTGCGCATGTGAACTTCTTTTAAAATATTCAACAACTGCTTTCACTTTTGTAACAGTTTCGGTTATTGCACTAAGCGCTTCCTTAACCAACAAATTTAATGTATGGGCATAACAGGGAACTTGACGCCAGTTTCCCTCTCGTATGGCAGCAGTGACATTAGCAGCATTATCGCTAGCAATAGCGACAATTTTGTTTCCTATGTTCCATTCCCGGCTTACGTTTTGTATATATTCACACAGATTGCTGCCTGTGTGTCGTTCTGTATATTCCATACAACCGATCAATACAGACTCAAGAGTGGTTGCACGTTCAGTCTTCATAATAAAATGAGCAGTAATTGCAAAAAAACTTTCATTATTTATCGAAGTCCAACCGTCAACTGTGAGGCAAACTGCCGCCGCGGTGGATAATTTATTTTGCACTTTTGTTTTAGTTTTTTCGTATAGTTTACTAATTATATTTTCTGTTAAAGTTTTTCTTGTCGGCAAACTGTACCCAGGACACAACATATTCACGAATTTTTGAAATTCTTTATCTTCAACTATACGCAAAGGATGATACTCCTTCGCAATCATTTTTGCCAGTTGCTCATCTAGCAATTCTGACCGGCGTGGGGGCAAAGGTTTCGCAACAGTCACAAACTCATTAATTCTCGGTTGTGATCGAGCTACTGTAATTTGGTTGAGAATCGGGGTTGGATGAGAATCCGAGACTACTGAACTGGGCAGTTCCTGACTTGTGACCGCTGGATCTGGTTGCTCTTGACACTGAAGAAATGGCAATCTTTCCATAACTATGGACACGGTTGGGTGCTTCATTTTCATATGTCTCCCTAGATTACCGACACTGCCGCCACTTATTGATAAAACATTCGAACAGTACGAGCACTTAACCTTTTTATTGTCAATTTCCGTGAAATGATTCCACAAGGCACTTCGTTTCCTTTTTTGTTCACTCATTTTGAAGTCTATTTGTATTTACAATTTTTGTTACAACTATACACAAAGGTCTCTTTTTATACTATACCTATCTATTTACACTAAATATCTTAAACTACTCAATTTACAGGACTATAAACAATTATTAATCACTAAATTAACGAAAATAACGAGTCAATCACTAAATTAAAGAGAAAGAAATTATGAATTAGGTCACTAGTTCGTCGCAGGTCAGTGTGACACGATTACGAACTACGAACTAAATGAGTGCAATAGTGCATTTCAAATTTTCAATTTAAAATAAATAATACGCAAAAATGCGTATAGTTTATTGACAAAATTCTGGAAAACGGTACCGTATTGTTTGTTACGTAAAGTATATTATTGCTTGTTCGGCAACGCGAGCGATGCATATCTATTGTCTCACATTATTACGTAAATAAAAACAAGACAGCCGATAGGCGCGCTATCGACTCGACGCTCGTGCTCGATCGGTTTTTGTCGGTGTCGGTCGTGATTCATAATTCATTTAGTTCCGTCGTTCAGTTCAGAAACGAAACGAGCGATCGTCGCGTCGTTCGGTAGTAGTTCTTGAGTCAAAATGAGTGGCGAATCACGAAGTGAACTAGTGAACTAGAGATACAGTCTGTACAAAACTGAACGAAAGATTAGTTGCTGCTTTCCTAATGAACTAGTTCATTTTTGTCTTTCGTTCGTGAACTACCCAAGTCTATTGTGCAGCACTAACGCCTCTGCTTAGTAAATCGGCTGGATTACTTGTGGTCGGAACGTGGCACCATGAAAATCTTTTCGTCTTATCCTGGATGTCAGCCACTCGGTTTCTCACGAACGGCTTAAGTTTATTTGGTGGCGTCTTGAGCCATCCAAGAACGACAGAGGAGTCTGTCCAAAGATAGCATTTGTTTACAGTCAGACGAGTGGTTCTCATTACTTTTTCTAAAAGCTTTGATGCGACTAAACATCCACAAAGCTCAAGGCGCGGTATTGTTACTGGCTTAATAGGTGCTACTCGTGTTTTGGAACACAGGAGCCGCACAAGAACAAGACCACGTGAGTCGGTAGATCTTACGAATATACACCCACCATAAGCATCCTTGGATGCGTCACTAAACGCGTGAAATTGTATGTCAATTGCATTGACACATACAACATGTCGGGGAATTTTTAAATTATTAAGATGAGTTAGATCGTTTATAAATTTGAGCCATGATTTAGTGATCTCTTGGGGTAAAGTATTGTCCCAATCTAATTTATGAAGCCAAAGCCTTTGGAGAATAATTTTGCCAACAATAATAAAGGCACTAAGGAGCCCTAATGGGTCAAAGACTTGTGCAATGGTTGACAAATCACTCTTTTGATGACTTCATTGACTGAAGCCACTACAATATCGAAAAGTAATATATCCTCTGAAGGCGACCATTTCAAGCCAAGTGTCTTGGACTGCTCATGCTCGCTTAAATCGACGGTTTGATCCTTTTCTACAGAGCCATCGCTGCAAGTAGGCAAATTAGATCGGAATTTTCTCAAATTAAGCAACCGGAGGCGAGCTCTTTAGTAATGAGAGTGCGAGCCTTCATGAGATCCTGCGCTGAATCTAAGCCAGAAATCCAATCGTCAACATAACAGTCCTCGCTTAGCATTGTACGCACCAGTTCACTATCGCATTCGTCCGCAATTTGCTTGAGACAACGAACAGACAAGAACGGGGCTGAAGCTGTGCCGTATGTAATAGTATTCAAAGTGAAGGTTTGAATAGGTTTAGAAGGATCGTCACGCCAAATAATCTGCTGCAGATGGCGCTGGTCTTCATTAATAAGAACCTGACGGTACATCTTTTCGATGTCGCCAGCAACGACGTAACGATGCTGTCGGAAACGTAAAAGTATCGAAAATAAATCGCTTTGTATCGTCGGTCCGACCATTTGGAGATCGTTTAAAGAAAGACCGGTTGAAGAAGGAGCGCTTGCATTAAAGACGACGCGCAGCTTAGTCGTGGTACTTTGTTCACGCAGTACACCGTGGTGCGGCATAAAGTATGAGTTTTTA
This sequence comes from Pseudoips prasinana, assembly GCA_951640165.1. Lineage (NCBI taxonomy): Eukaryota > Metazoa > Arthropoda > Insecta > Lepidoptera > Nolidae > Pseudoips > Pseudoips prasinana. Next base: position 19,287,164 of record OX621254.1, read on the forward strand.
TGAAGATTATTTATGTCACTAACGGACATGTGTCCCAACGATAAATACTCATTCATAAAATCGATGTACATGGCCTTTAAAGTCGACTGTTTTTGAAGTCGCTTCTCTAATGAGAGGAAGCTTTGTTTGGCACGTTCGAAGGACTGACCGAGTTCGATCTCGTCTTTCTTCATAGGTATTCCTACTGTGAATCTACCGTCTTTATTACGTGACATATGCTGGACGAAATGCTTTTCGCACAAATCCTCTTCAGTAGAAAATACCGTTTTGTTAGGTTCTGGGATTTCCTCGATTTCCCAGAACTTAGCCAACTGGTTTTGAATGTCTTCGAATTGAGATAAATTGCACGAAACGCTATTAGTAACAAGAGTGCCAGTGGGCCCGGATACTATATACCCGAACTTAGTTTCTTGTAATACTGGACTATTATCGCCTAACCTTATTTTGTTTGCACATAAAAGATCCCAGAATATGTCTGCACCAAGTAATATGTCATACGTCGATGGATTGTAGTATTTCGGGTCTGCAAGAATTATGTTTGAGGGTATTTTTAGTGCGCTGACATTAAATTAGTAGTGGAAGTTATGGTTGGCAGCACTAAGAACGTAATTTTTGAACTAAATGTATTGATTCTGGACTGTATTATTGCATTGCATAGTTTATTAACTGTAGAAACAGAATTATTAATGCCAGCGACAGTAGACTTTGTATTTTCCGATCTTAAGCCTAATGTATTTAGAAGAGACTCCGTCATAAAAGAAGCCTGACTTCCTGAGTCTAGAATAGCCCTAACTACATGAGGTTTGTCATAAATGTCTAAAATCTGTATTAAAGCTGTCGCAAGCAGAACCTGGTTGCAAAGTTGGTTAACTGCTGACATGTTCTTAATGGGTACAGAAGTAGATGGATTTGAGCTAGACATCGTCTGGTGCAACGATGGAACAGGTGCACGCGTAACTGATGGACCTGGCATGCTCGGGGCAGTATTATCGCAGCCTACATCCTTGTGCAATAGAGTGTTGTGCTTACGGTTGCATTTTCTGCAAGGACCTAGTCTACAAGCACGTACATTATGACCTGATCTTAAACAGTTGCTACATAACTTCATCTTGTCTACAAAGTGCTCTCGCTCAATAAAACTCATTTGTAGAAACCGGTGACATCTATATAAAGCATGTTCATCTTTACAAAGAGGACACTTATAAGCTCTAGAGGTAGGTTGTGTGGTGGTAGTGAAACCACGAACATGTCTATTTGTACCCTTCGATATTGAATGTTCCTTGGTTTTACTTAATTCCATAGTCTCCAACAAGTCTGCCCTATTCTTAAGAAAACTTGTAAAAATAACTAAAGATAGTTCATTATGTGGGACCTTATGTTCTTCCCATTCTCGATGCGTAATGGGATCTAGTTTTGATGAAATGATATAAATAATTAGAGTGTCCCATTTCTCGGTGGGTTCGCCAAGAATTTCCAAAGCGCGCAGGTTTTTTGTATACGCGTCTAAAAGCTTACGTATCGAAGAAGCTGATTCCGTTTTTATCACTTCTTGGTTGAAAATAGCCTTGATGTGATTTTGCACCAATAGCCTGGTATTGTCAAACCTTTCACGTAATGAATTCCAGGCTAGCGTATAATTTGAAGCAGAGAACTCTAATGCACGAATTATCTGAGCAGCGCTTCCATCGAGAGATGCGCGTAAATAATGGAATTTCTGAATGCTACTTATAGTTGGATTATTATGTATGAGTGACACGAAGGTGTCGCGGAACTCAAGCCAGTTATTGTAATCACCCTCGTACTTAGGTATTTGAATAGTGGGTAACTTAACACCCTTAATGCCTGTATTTACCCGCTTTACCGTGTCACCATCCTCGTTTTCACTGGCCGAGGAGAAAGATGTCTCAGAAATACTGCCCTTTACTCGTTTAGACCTACTTACTTTTTTTAACTGGCTACACAATTCCTGAGCCCGTGCCATAACTTTAAAATACTGAGTCTCAAAATCTGACCTTTCACCGGCTTGATTCTGAGCTTCCTCCTCCGAGGGCGCCAGGCACTCGATGCTGCTCTGCACCTCGTCAAATTCTGTATACATTGCTTCCGTAATTTTAATTCCAATATTTGGACTTGACTGAAACTAGAAACATCTTTAAATGCATCAATATAAGACTCAAACTTCGTTAGACGACCTTTATAAGAACCTCGTTTCTTTACTAACTCGGGTAATTTAGCCATGATACTTTAGTAAGATTAATATTAATGTAACTATTAATTTTATGTATAGATAATTATATTTTTATATATATTTTTTTTAATTTAATTTTAAAAGGCACATAAACATGTACTTAACGGACACAACGCACACTGATACCAGACTCAAAACAACTACTTAAGGCTCACACAAACAGTTGCCCCGCGCGGGAATCGAACCCGGGACACGAAGCGGCGAGGTGACTTCTCAACCGTCGCGCCACACGTGCAGTCAAATTATGTTAACGCCAGTCGCACAAAATAAACGAATTAAACTATTCTATAATAAAATAGTTATTCACTAAAGTATTTGTATTAACTTTACTCTGAATGGACACGTATCATAAACGCATAGGGAACGCAACTTAACGCATAAATATTATTCTCAAGAATGCAAAGTTCTAAACATAAAATAATTCCTACTAATTAAGTAAATGTTATGTTTTTTAAATAAACGGGTAGGTTCACGGGTCGCGCTCACTGCTTATTGTTCTCGAGCGTCGCCGCTTGCTACGTACGATGACTAACGAAATAATCACCGCGAAGATAAATGGAATTTGTTAAATCTTGAATAATTCGTAAAATATAGACTCCTTAATGCGGTTTTTTGTATATTTAGGTTAAGCGCGGTGTAAATTACACTATAGTATTATTTGAGTGTGAGAATAACGATTAGTTTAGACACCAATTAACACCAAAGAACACTTCATGGATAGGACTCACTCAGACCACTTCCAATTCTGTCTTGTAGTTGTATTCGCCTCCAATCACTATATTAGACACGTATGTTTGTATCCACTGGTTTTCGCCTTCCGTAAAGAGATCCTCTTCTTTATGATTACTTTTGTTCGAAGATCCTGGTGTGGCTTGAATCCATAGGTATATCCGGCTCGAAGGACCAACTATGGTGAGGTTGACTCCAATAAATAATGCCGATATATAATGATGAATTTTTAATGACTGTATTACAAACAGATGATAGAAAATAAAATGTAATAATGACGTGTGCGGTCGCGGTCCGTGTCTAATGCCATCTCCTCCGCGAGCTCAACGCCCGCTTATCTCCGATGCTACGGTAGGGGGGCGCCCCTCTGTGGTCCTTAACAATATCATTAAATCAACTTATTTGATGTAGTTCGGGTACGCGGGGAGTACGCGTCGCTCTCAGAATTAATTTCGTAAATTTAGTTATTTCGGACTTTTCAGCGATAAGAATGTCTTTAAACTGAACATTTTGTGTCAACCTATCGACAGACTATGGAGTACAGTGTTAAATTTAGTTATTTTTAACGTTTTATCATTGTTTAAGAGTGAACAAGTGCAGTGACAATTATTACAACTCGCGGGTGGCGCGAATAATTCGCGCCGTGCATCGCGCTCTTTCACTCACGCGCGGACTAGATATATCCATCTCGCTCGCTCGCATTGTGTTACTGCAAGATTCCAAATATTCAAAATGAATTGCCGTGGTAACCGAAAAATTGATGACGGGGAGGGCATTAAATGTAATGGATGCAAAGTTAATTACCACTACAAGTGTGTGAACATTACCACAGCTGCTTTTAGAGAAGGGCAAGTCCAACCAAAACGCAATTTCAAGTGTGACTCCTGCGCGAATGTTACCCAGCGGGCTCGAGTCACTGATGACACACCAGTACGCGGAATTGCTGCCGTATCTAAGATTATGGAGTCGAATCAATCTTTGTTAAAAAATACAGAATTGATGACATCGGATGAGATGATAGATAAAGTGAGTAGTGTAATCATCACAAAAATTAATGCTTTCGAGTTGAATATTATCCAAGAGATTAAAGATACTGTTGCGGTACTGGCGCTTGAAAATAGTAGATTACGTCAAGAGTTGAAGGAAGCAAATATGAAGTGCAACTCCTATGAACAGCAAATTAAACATTTGAAAACTGAGATACCAATATCCAACTTTAAATCCTCAGTGCATTGTGCATCGAAAACTTCGCAATGTGTTAACGCAGCGGCGGGCGAGTCAATTCTTGTACCACCCGCGCCCGCGCACCCACCCGCGCGCGCTCCTGCACCTGCGCCCATTTCTGTGAACTGTGACTCGGCGCCGTTGACCCCGCGACCAAATATCAGCTACGCGGCGGTGGCCAGTAAAACAGCGATCTTACATGATGTTGACATAAACTCTGAGTGGACAGAAGTAAGAGGCCGGAAAAAGTATAATTACCCTGTGAATCGAGGTGGTAATACATCTATTAAGGCGCTGAAAGTGGTGGAACGTAAAAAGTATCTTCATGTATGGAGATTAGAGAAAGAAACGACAGAAGAGAGTTTACGAGAGCACATACAGGGCGTCCTAGATGGAGATGCGGAAATAATAGTTAAAAAAATTGGACATAAAACAGAAAGAGATTACGCTTCTTTCAGAATAGGAGTATCTGAACGGAACTACGAAAAAATATGTGATCCTGACGTATGGCCATTAAACATTGAATACTGTGAATGGATTTGGTTTCGCCCCTCAACCAAAACAACGTTACCAGAACCACAAAGCAAATAATAATATCAGCATTTTGTATCAAAATGTGAGAGGACTGAGGACGAAAACATCACAGTTTCTGTCTCTTCTTGAGTCTTCGGGTTCACATATATTCGCCGTAACTGAAACCGGCTGTAATCAGTCGATACAAAACGCGGAAATCACACTACCAGGATATCCAATACTTAGGTGCGATCGAGCGGACGGGCGGAAGCAGGGTGGCGTGCTTTTAGTGGCCACACCTCGCTTTGAGCTAATTCGAGTGACACCGGACGATATCGATATAAACAAATACATGTTTGAATTATTGTGTGCTTCAGTTTATTTACAAAATAGATTTTTATTTGTTTGTTGTGTTGTGTACATACCTCCATAGACGGACGAGAATGAGTATATGGTAATGTTTAACGTACTTGAAAAAATATGTGTAAAATATAAAAGTAATGTTATAATACTCGGTGATTTTAATTTGTTTTCATGCAATGTAAATATTCGTAGTTATTATGATTATTTTGTGGCGTACAGTGAAGTCATTCAGTGTAACTCCGTGCCTAATTGCAACGGTCGACAATTAGATCTTGTGTTGAGCGGGCGCGCGGGCGTGTCCGTGCGCGCGGGGGACGAGGGGCTGCAGCCCGTGGACGCGTATCATCCACCGCTCGACGTCTTGGTGGTGGTGGCTGCGGAGCCATCGCCGACGCATCCCGCCTCGGGGGCACATGTAGCTGATCACAATCAGGTTTTTAAACAATGGAACTTTAATAAGGCGGACTTTTTACAGATGTACGACTTATTAAGTAATATAGACTGGAGTGAATTATACGTTTTGAATGACCCCAACATAGCTTTAGAGTTTTTCTACAGTAAAATTAATGATGTCTTTGATATTTGTGCACCTCTTAAAAAACAAAAATGTAAAAATTCTAGATACTCATACCCAGTTTGGTACACACCAGATATTATTAGTAACATTAAATTAAAATATATTCTACATAAAAAATATAAATCAAGTAGGTCTACTAGCGACTATAAAGCATTTTCTTTGTGTCGGTCTAAAGTTAAAGCAGATACGTTGGCGGCTCATGATAATTACCGAGATCGCGTACAGAACCACTTAGCGACTGAGCCTAAGGCGTTTTGGAATTACATCCGAGCAAAGAAAGGTAACTCTAATAAATATAGACTCGTAAAGAACGGAATAGACCTGTCCGAAAAAGAATGCGCCAATGAATTTGCACGATATTTTCATTCTGTATATAACTTAGAGGCTGCTGCGTTAGACGCTGAAACGGCGAGCGCCGCGGCGACCGCGAGTGGGGCGCGCGCGCACATCAGCCGAATAGAGCCGGGCGAGGTGCGTCGCGCGCTCGCTCGCCTGTTGCCGAAGCGTTCGGTGGGACCGGATGGTATACCCCCTTTCATTTTGAGAGACTGTCGAATGGTTTTGTGGAAACCGTTACTACATATATTTAATAATTTTATTGACTCGGAAACATTTCCTGACTGTTGGAAACTTACTCGTGTGGTTCCGGTACCTAAGGGAAGTGGAAATGGAGCAAACGCTAGCGATTACAAACCTGTTGCTGTTCTCTCATCACCAGCCAAAGTGTTTGAGACAGCTGTCCATAACTGCTTGTATCACCAAATAAAAGCTCACCTAGCAAACGCTCAACATGGTTTCAGACCAGGCCGTTCAACAACCGGAAACTTACTTCATCTCATGTCCACCATAGTGCCGGCTGTAGATGCAGGACTGCAGGTGGACGTAGCCTACTTCGACTTCAGAAGGGCGTTCGACACAGTGGACGGAGACGTTCTGCTCTTGAAGTTAGCTGACAAGGGTTGCACACCTCACACGTTGAGGTTCTTTGCTAGTTATTTGCGGGACAGGCGTCAGTTTGTTGACTGTGGAGGACAGCTTTCTGAACCGTATTTCACGAGGTCAGGGGTGATCTTCAGGTGATCAGGCTCTTCATACTGATGATAGATGACTTATCAGCGGTAATTCAGAAGTCATCTTGTTTACTATTTGCTGACGATTTGAAATTGTTTCACGTACTGGAAGACAGAACTGATCATGAAGTACTCCAGGCAGATATAAAAGAAGTCACCAAATGGAGCCACGCTAACTTTATTTCAATGTATCCAAATGTTCAGTTATGTCTTTCACTCGTGCTCGCAATCCACATCATTATCGGTATGAAATGGAGGGAGAACTACTAAAAAGGGTCGAGGAAGTGAGAGATCTGGGCATTTGTTTCTCTGCCAATTTAAATTTCAAGAAGCATATAGAACAGGTTTGTAGTAAGGCATATAGGAACTTGGGTTTTGTTTTACGACAAGCAAATCAGTTTTATAATATTAGGGCGTTGAAAGCTCTGTATGACGCTTTGGTGAGAAGTCATCTTGAATACAATGCTGTCGTTTGGGGGCCCAGTGAGGCTAAATATAAACTTATATTGGAAAAAATTCAAAATAAGTTTATCAGATTTTTATATTTTAAGTCATTTATGGTGTACCCGGGTTACCCGTTATTATACCCAACGCTTTTTGTTTTGGGTATGGTAGGATATAGTAAATTAGAAACTAGGAGGGAAGTGGAACTAGCTACATATCTATTTAAAATATTACGTGGTAACATATGTAATCCGGATATTTTAACCAAAATCGCTTTGTGTGTACCGGACGAGTGCGTGAGTCGCCGGCGAAGGCCGTAGTTACTGGTAGTGCCGCGCGCGCGCACTAACTTGCTGCAGCGAGCGCCACTGACGCGCGCCTTGCGGACGCTCAATACAATAACCCACCAATTAGATTTATTCACGTGCTCGCTGAATGACTTCACTGTGATCGCGTATAGGGTGATAAGTTACCAAAATAATTAGTTGTGTATGTTTTGTGTATGTTGTAATTTAACTTTCATATGTTATGTTATAACTTTAATTATAAGAATAATATAAAGTAAAGTAAAATACTCTTTATTGTACACCAATACATAGCATAATAATTTAACATAAAGTTATTAAAGTACAATGGGCGGTCTTATCGCTGCTGCGATTTCTTCCAGACAACCTTAAACGGAATATACTCTAAGGATCTAGAAATAAATTGGGTAGCGAAGGTGTTTGAATAAATTAAACTTAACCTAACTTAAACTAACAAAAGTCAACAGATATAAAAATACATACATAAATAAATAAATATACTAATATCCCTATGATATATATTAATAAATATTTATATTAAGAATACCTATGTAATTATCAACTGATGCCTATAAATCGAATGTAAAAGGTAGCAGAAATTGCGTAACTATTATATGAAAAAGAAACAATAAATAAATGATAAAGACATTAACACTAGTTTAGGATACTAATTTGGAAAAATAATACTTCTTCAACTCTCCTTTAAAAGTCGATAAAGATTGCGCACGTCTTGTAGTTAATGGTAATTCGTTCCAGAGGCGGACAGCTTGCGCAGTAAAAGATTTAGAATAAAAGTTAGTTACCTGTGTAGGTGTTTTTAGAATTAAGTTCTCCGAAGACCGTAAACATCTAGAGTGTGTGTCATGTAAGAACTCGAAACGTTCTTTGAGGTAATTTGGTGAAGAGGGAATGAACAATATGTTATAGAGAAGAGTTAAAATATGAGTATTACGGCGAAGGCGGATCGGAAGCCACTTGAGTTTAGTGCGATAATGAGAAACATGGTCATATTTTCGTAGGCCAAATATAAACCTTATGCAGACATTTTGAAGGCGCTCAAGTTTATTAAGTTGTGCTTCAGTGAGGTCAAGATAGCTGGTATCGGCGTAGTCAAGAACTGGAAGAAGGAGAGACTGTGCTAGCGCAATTTTTGTGGTAGTGGGAAGGAAATTACGGAGTCTTCGTAGAGAACCAGCAGAAGCAAATAGCTTTCGACTGACCTCTTGTAGCTGCGGTACCCAGGATAAAGTTTTATCGATGATGATTCCCAGGTTCTTTACTGTGTCACTATAGGGAATAGGAATACCATCGAGCACTACCGGTGGTAGGAGCTGCAAATCTAACTTGGAAATCATCCTAGGGCTGCCAACTATTATTGCCTGGGTCTTATTAGGATTAACTTTTAATCCATATACCTTACTCCATTCGCAAATTTGTTTTAAATCTTCATTAATGTTGACGATAGTACGTGGTAAATTTTCTACATCAGTGTGTCTGTAAATTTGAAGATCATCTGCATAAAGGTGGTACGAAGATTGTAGATTATTAGAGATAGTATTAATAAATAATGCGAAAAGTAATGGAGAAAGAACGCCACCCTGTGGAACGCCGGCAGTAGTAATACGCCATGAGGAGACGGTATCTTGAATGGTAATACGTTGTCGGCGTCCAAACAGGTAATTATGAAACCAATCAGTTGCGGTCGGAGATATGTTAAGAGACCTAAGGACTCCAAGCAGGATGTCAAAATCTACGGTGTTAAAAGCGTTGCTGAAATCAAGAAGTGAGAGCACCGTAAGATTTCCTCCATCCATACTCAATCTTATATCGTCAGTTATTTTGACCAAAGCAGTAGCCGTACTATGACCAGGGCGGAAACCGGATTGTAGTGGATTAAGAAGGGAATTTTTGGAAAGGAATGAACTAAGCTGGTTAGAAACCAGACGTTCCAGGACTTTGGATAGGAAAGGTAGAATAGATATTGGACGAAATTCTGATATGGAAGCAGGATTAGGTTTTTTAGGAAGTGGGATTATTTGGGCTTCTTTCCAAATATTCCCACTTAATATAGTAGATTAATATGTAGATATAAGTTAATTAGATTAAGTCAAGTATTATAACTATTCTGCCCCATTAGGAAATGTCCTGTAATGGTAGATTAAGTTTGTTTCAAAAAAAAAAATAGAATAAAAATTTATTATGAAAATGTAAAAAACAATTGCGTGGATTTTTTCCTGTAACAAAGCAAAGTCTCACATTGCATTTTATACAATACACAGTTGTATTTTTCTGGCAAAACTTGCATCGCCCCATGTCTTCTTTTGTGCTGGGAAAATGTCCTGTATTATCGAATCTGATGGGGCTTGTAGGCCTGGCTGATCTTGGGTTTATAATTTTATATTCTTACATATTTTCACGAGGTACAGATCTGTTTTTCTTTGTTAAACTTAAGTAAATTTCATATCGGAAAACTTTTAATGCCTTTGATTTTTGTTGACTTCCCTGACAGTTACGTTTATACAATAGCCATGCATTATTTATACACACATCTAGAAGTTGGCTAAATATTCCTATGTACCACCTTCTAGTTTTGAATGGAACTTTATATAGTGATATCAGCATATCAGCCAGGTCTACACCCCCCATATGTTTATTATACTCGCGAACTATTTGCGGACAATCCACTTCTATTTTTTGTTTCTGTTCTTTGCAATATCTTTTTATTTTTTGTATTGGTTCAGATCCAACAAATGAGCTTATAAGAGTTACAGGTTTATTATCATTCCAGCGAACTATAACTAATTAGTTTGTATCACAGACAATTTGTGAAAACGCTCCACTCTGTTTTTTCTTCATCACCTTTTCATCCGGTAGCAACTTTTCAGCTCCTCCAATCCGGTTGCTTCGTATTGTACCAAGACCAAGGACACCGTAGTTTGCTTTCAGTAGTAAAAAAGCTCTGGCGATGAGAAAAAATTATCACAAAATATAGTTGCTGGTTTTTTTTGTATAGTCTTGAGTCAAGGCTATAACTATTTGTGCTCCAAACCCAAGTGAAGATTCTTGCTCTGTAAACTTATGTGAACTGCCCTAGTAGAGAATCATCATCTCGTCTATACTAAATTTATTTTCATTTTCTTGACGCAAACAATTTCTTCGAATTTTTTCTGCTATCGGTCTTACTTTATAGTATCTATCAGAGTCCTGCAGATTATTGTCAGTAAAGTGTAAGAATCTGCGGATTTGTTGGTAACGTTTCAAGGTCATTATGTCTGCTATCTGTCCGTATCGATCTGTTGCTCCAATAATCCAGATAACATGGCATTTCAACAATGCCCATCAGAATATGAATGCTTATAAAATCCCTCATCTCATTCTCTGATACTTGTATGGATCTTCCGGTTTGTTGGACGGAGTAAAGATTGATCTGGTCTACTAAATCAGTAAAAATATCTGCAGAAAGAAATAAATACAAATAGTTAAGGGGGTCATCATCTGGAAAATCGACATAAGTTTCGGTTCTTTCCTCAATTATGGCACGGTGACGAAAAATGCCTTATTTCCATTTGTAAGAAAGAGAAAATTTAGAAATTTTCTTAGATTTCTTGGCAGCTGGAGCTATTTGCTTTTTTGCCCTAGTTTTTCTAGTATAAGAAGTCCTAGGTGTTGGTATATGTATCTCAGATGGAACAGAAATTATTGAAGATAGTGGAATGTTATCATAATTTGATTCTCTGGATGGTGTATTAGGGCAAATTTCTTGCAAAACTGGAGTTAATTGGAGAGCTTCTGAGTGGTATGAGTTTGATGGTTCTAACGGCTGTTCATCGTCATTTTGAGCATATACTGGTTCAGGACTATTATTGATGTCTAAGCGTTCTAAAGAAGAATTGATGGAAGGTGCAGAAGATGAAATAGGGCTTTGGAGTAGGTGGCAGTAATTCGTTATCACTGTTATTTCGGATTTGTCACTGGTATCGGCTGGCGCATGCTCGACAGGAACAATTGCTAGTATTCTATGCGTGCGGTCATGTATTTTATTCTGTTAACAAGTAAAAAAAAAAACAAATAAACCCAAAAGAAGCCCACCACACAAAGCACATTATTTGTAAATAAAAGTTATCCCTAATTTGGCAATGTTCATTACAATAAAAATATCAAATTGACAGTACTTATTCGGGTATTTGGCAGTGTTCACTGTGATGAACAACCAAGTTTGCCTCCAAATAAAAATGACCAAAAACCCATTCCAAACCAAAGCATAAGTATAGTTTAGCAAATATAAACCATAAAAAGTTAGTTTAGTCAAATATAACATAATTTAAAAAAATATTTACCTTGCGAAGAATCGAGTGCCCGCGTCTCGCTGACATCTTGTCTCGATAATGACAGATAAACGATGTTGCCATTTGTAGAATTATTGTTTGTACCGATAAATACAAATTATACTTGCTAAAACTAAAATAAAAACCGAAAAATAGTAGAAAATAATCGCTCAATATTTATTTTTTATGAGTGTTTATCACAGGGATCAAATTAAGGGTTAAATACGTTTAACATGACTGACTACTTATGTGGTTGAATAGTTATTTGCTTATAATAGAATTGTAGTGATAATAAACTACGCATATAAATAATTATTCAAAAATAAGGTACAAAAAATCTTAATAATTTGGTTAGCTATAATAGTTATTTCAGAATAAGACGTAAGTAATAAATAATTTTAACTACAACGTACCGCAAAAGTACGTGAATTACCAACGTTGTCACAAGTCGTGAGCACAAACATCGCGATCAAACGCTCCACGCGACCGATCCTACAGACGGATTAATGAAAAAACCCAAAAATCAAAAAATAAACTTGACATTTGTGCTCACGACTCGTGACGACTACTATACCTGTAAAACTTGCATAAGAAATACGGGCGGTCTCAATATTATTATGTGACACTTGATGTCCTGTCTTATATTTATACCATCCCTCAAAAGATTAAACCCACTCATGTTAATCATTATGGTGTTTAGGTACGATTTTCAACGGCAGCGGTAGGTAGCCGTTTGAAGTTATTTAAAAATGAATGACAAGTTATTTAATTAATGTAACACTTATTTTACTTACTTTTGGCTATTTTATGTGATGAACTCTTCACTTCTGCTTTTTGGCCGGACACTGATGGTGACACGTCTTGCGATTCCGTCTTGTTTCTATCAGTTTGATTCACTAATCGACTAGTTTACGTCCTTTACTAAACATTATGGCATTTAACTTAAACACAGTAAATCTTAACTTCTTAAACCTTCAAACTTCTAAATTATCTCACTTTCCGCAGAGCAAAAGAATATTCTGCACGTATAAACTTGTTAACGTTTGTGACGTTTGCGGCATACGCTGGACCACGCGGTCAAGTGGGGAAGCGGAGGCCCTACCCCCCGCTTCCCGCCTGACCACGCGATCCCGAACGAACGAACCATGACGAAGTAAAGTCAGTACACCACACAGCGCAGAGTACTTTAGTCAGTAGTCGATCGTAGCTTGCTACATATTAGTAATGTCTGGTACCTAGATCGTCTTTCACAGCGCGTACACGCTGCTCATTGAAATTTACGCGCCAAAATCGAATTGGTATTCGATCCCACAAAAAAAAGTCCAACGGTGTTAAATCGGCCGATCTGGGAGGCCATTGCACAGGCTCTCCACGACCAATCCAACGGGGGCCATATTCCTCATCGAGATACGTCGAACGTTCCACGTGAAATGCGCGGGAGCTCCGTCATGTTGGTAAAACACGTCTCTTAACAACGAGAGAGGGACGTCCGCCAATAACTGGGGCAATATCTCTTGCAACAACTGTAGGTAGGTATCTCCAGTCAACCTTGGTAAAAATACAGGGCCGAGTATGCGTGCACCTAGAACGCCCGCCCAAACGTTCACGGAGAACCTGTGCTGGAATGAATGCACGCAATGCATGAGGATTTTCGTGCCTTCACAAATGCATGTTGTGCTGGTTGTAAATACCAACTCGTGTGAAGGTGCTCTCGTCCGTCCAGATGATGTTTTGTTGCCAGTTTTCCAACAACCGCCTACAAAATTGCAGTCGTGGCAAACTAAACACTGTTACATACGGTTACCAGCAAAACAGTACGTTGTCGGTAACCGTAATTTAAACACCAATCTCTATAGCCGAAATTGGCTATAAACAAATATATTACAATACAAACTATAATTATTATTTATTTACAACCAACAATTCACTACCAATCTATCATTACAGGTTACATCTAATTCAATATTAACTAAACAACTTTCTATAATTTTAATAGTCTTTAAACTTAAACAAATCCATATTGATATTGGTTTAGAGGACTGGATTAAGATCATAGTAATGAAAGACATTTAAGTTATAGTTGTTTATACACTGCAATCAAATATTTTTATAAACGTATAATTTCTCAAATTTATACCTTAAGTTCACTATATTGTTCCGCAAAATCTCCCAAGCGACTTAAATAAACGGTCTTTATACCCAAAGACCGTTTATTTAAGTCGCTTGGGAGATTTGAGAAATTATACGTTTATAAAAATATTTGATTGCAGTGTATAAACAACTATAACTGAACTTATATTATTAATAAAATAGTATTTAACCTATTAATACTACTAACCTACTATTTATAACATTATATACGTAAATCACACAAAAAACCTTTGCTCATAATGTATGTACTCGTTTTTCTGTGATCAGAAGATTCTTTTTACAGGAATCTGTTTCCGACTTTATTTTTTCAGTCAGTTCCAAGCATATGGAAATTCTGTGTTTTGTTACTCCGAAAATCATCATGATATTTTTTTGGCATATTAGAATTTTTTTGGCATATTAGCACTTTGTTATTACTGATGTAAACCGAATATTTTATTGTAGTCTGCATTTCGCCTATGTTTGAAGTTCTATTTTGGATGGGTACAATCGAGCAAAATTTTAATATCATGCTAACTTAGTTTATTTTTTTAGTATAAGCATAAAATGTTCTATGTAGTTTCATATCTGAGCCTTAAATAATGAAGCACACTGAAGCGATTTTGTGTTATGACTGCAAATTCTTTCCGGTACATATTTTGCGGTGTATCTAGAAAAAACATGAAATAAAGCTCAAACCACCAAGCAAGTTATAATAGAACAGATAAAAGATTATAAGTGGCAGCCCTACTTCTTATACTTACTTCAATCTCTTCGCCAAGTTTCGTTTTCAATTTTCGGGGTGCCTTTACCGTTTCCGAGCAAACTTAATGGTTACAGGCGTAGGATGACAATCCATGATTCGATTTTTAATAAAATCTTACAAGTTCTATCTCAAGATCAATAATAAATCAATAAAACACAGAGACACAGTTATAGAAAAAAATTAACGGACGCCATTAAACCACGCGATGGTTTTGGCGCCTCTCATTGGTCGATGGTCTCAGATGGCCGTGTTTGTTTTCAACCTAACAATGATGGCCGGATTTGATACTAAACAGCAATTTTAAATTGATTTTTTGACGCCATATAACCGCCTTTGACACCAAAAGAGGAAATGTAGGATCGTTATTTTAAATTGCCGGCTTTATTTCTATACGACTCATATATAACACCGCCATCATGCATAAAGTATGATGCTTTGTTGTTGGTTAACGTTGTAAAGTAATCTTATTTATAACAATTTATATTATAGAGCATGGCATATCTGGCTATATCTATATTTATCTACACGTCTATTATGTATTACCTAACACGTGCGATCCGCGTTACAGTAGAAACAACACTGAGGGTAGTAGGACGCCACCCGCGTCCGGGTAGAACGCACGCGGGCTGCGCGCCCGCTGCCGATCCGCATATCGCTAACATGCCGCCCGCATGATAGGAAAAACATTTAGTGTCACGCGGACCGTAGGTACGGATCACTCCGCGCGTAAATGATCCGCGCTGATCGGCCGCGTATACCGTTTTAGTTAGAGGTGAGATATACTAGGTAAAATGCGTACTGAGTCTTAGAAGAACGCGTCCGTCTAAATACTTATTCCAAAAACTAGGTCCACGAGTATTTAGGCGTCTCAAGTTTATGAACGTTTCATAACTAGCGAGTCTTCGCAAGTAATGGAGTATTTTCGTTTTACGGATTATAAACGTCTATCAGACTTAATCAGACTATGTGTACATAAGGGTATTCATTCATAGCTATTCTTCATTTTAAATTATTTTAAATTAGGTAAATCTTATGGAAAACTTCCCTTCATACTTTATACAGGCTTAGGACTGTCAGCTTATTTTATAACATAATATGGTATTAATAGAAAAATAATTGTTGGTACGTATCAAATACTTCAAATAGGTACGTACCAACAATTTTTGTCAGAAAAGCTGGCGTATTTAGAAGGTTTCAATAATTGATTTTATTTACAAAATCAAATTTACTGTAATATTATACCTAGGTACTTAATATTTACATCACTAAGGTTTTTTTAAATTTCTTTTTGTTTTTTTTTTTTTGTTTTTGTTTATCTTTTTTTTTACATTCTTTACATTATTTTTTATTCTTTTTATCTAAATTATTTTTTTGTTTTCTTTTATAAACAGCATCTGTTGTACTTTTCTAACACCTAAACGTGTTCTTCGCTCGGACAGAATATTTCCTGCTACAGAAAAAAGTCGCTCGCAGGGCACACTGGTAGCTAGTGCATTTTGTTTAAGCCGAGCCAATATTGCTAAGTGGGGATATGAATTTTTGTTTAATGCCCACCACTGCAATGGAGACTCATTGATGTTGACGACTTTGTCATCCAAATACCGCTGTACTTCTACAACAGCCCTGGAGTAAGCAGTGCCAGCCGGCCGAATGTTTTGCATTTTTTTGTGGTAATGCTTCCAGATGTCACCTCTTTCGTAATTTCCTTCATTTGTTGGTTGATCAATTTGATTGTCTCTTCCAGTAGTAGCTTCAGCTTCTCTTATGAGGTTGGTCACTAATCCTATCACATGTTTTTTTGTATTATCTGCCGTTGCCTCGTTTTCGAAGTAAAGCTTATATCTAGGGTCGAGAAACATGAATACTGTGTATGTCCGGCTATTTTCTAATGACGAAAATCTTGACACCAGTTCGCCAAAAAGATCTGTTCTCACTTTTTCAACTTCATCAGGAAGGGGCTCGGCATCATTTAATATTAGTTCCACTAACGAAGATTTTAAAGCGGTGGTTATGGGAATCACAGCGCTGCCCGTTACATACTTTTGCCCACTCATTTCTTTTGTAACTTGTTCGCAAGGTCTCAATACTAAAAGTAACTTTTCAATAACAACCCATTCGTGTGGCGTTAATAAACTCAAACCTGGATTAAGATTCGACAAGGAACTATTTATTTCTTCTTTGATTTCAATGAACCTTTCCAACATATAATATGTCGAGTTCCAGCGAGTTGATACGTCTTGTAGCGGTCTTTTCACATCTTTACCAGCTTGTTGCTGATACTTTTTTAACTTATCCCAGCCTATAGTGCTTTTTTTAAAGTAAGAAACTATAGCTTTTACTTTGCAGGTTATATTGCTAATGTCTTCATTATTTAATGCCTTTTGTACAGCCAGATTTAAAGTATGCGCGTAGCAACTAAAATGGCGCCATCCTAAACATTTTTCTATTGCATACTTGATATTGGAACCATTGTCTGAAATAACGATTGATATTTTTTCTTCAATGTTCCATTCTTGAACAATTCGTCGAAGTTCTTGGGCTAAAACTGTACTGGTATGCGAACCACCGTCCAACGCACAGCATTCTAAGAGGAGTGATTGTAAGACCATGTTCTTATCTATAAAGTGACCTGTTACGGCCATGTACCAGTCATTTACACGAGATGTCCACATATCTGTTGTGAGACATATCGATTCTACTTCAGTATCAATTATTTTCTTGATTTCTGATTTCGTTTCTTCATATAAGGAAGGCATCATATTATTTGCAAAATATTTGCGAGAAGGAATCATATAATTTGGAAACGCAAAGTTAATTCAACTCCTTAAAACCATTATCTTCCACTATGGAAAACGGTTGTAAATCAGATATGAATAAATTCATAATATAGCGATCAATATCTTTTTTTATTTTTGAGCAATCTCTCCGCAAATATGAGGTAATATTTGTGGTAGTTCGTATAATTCTCGATGAATTACCTAAAACGTTTGCAGAGCCGGTTTCATGAGTAGTTGCTGAAGTTGATGGTAAAGGTTCTGGAAGTTCTGGTTGTATCTGTTCCACTTGTTCGTTTTCTCTAGGCACTAAACGTATAGTACCATGTCGTCTCTTTAAATGTTTCGTCAAGTTAGAAACTGATGCCTTAAATGAAATGTTCATTTTACAAATTTTGCACTGTGCTTTATAGTCCCCTTTATCGTCAAAATGGTCCCATGCGACACTTCTCTTCGGAGCCATCGTTAATTTCAATTTAAATGAATATCAAATTATTTACAAATCACTTTTACTTTATAATACTTAACAATTATAATAATAGAATAATAATTCACTATACACCATAACACCCGTCCACGAATTAAACAAAAGTCAGTTCTTTATTATTTACAATATAAGTCACTTTTTATTCATCTAGGATTGGGTAAATATACAAAACAATAAGCAATAGGTATAGGCACCATTCCTGTGACGTTGAGCGACGTACGTACTGATTTGAGTGATTTGAAAAAATAAACGAAAATTGTTTTGATGAAGTAAGTACGTACGTAAATGTAAACAAACAATAATGAACGCTGCTTGCCAAAGTAATAGTAACTCTAATTATATAGTTACAAGGTTTAGAATCGCAAAGGTAATAAATCGACTCACAATCTTCGAGTACCAAACCGAACGACTCCGAGTTTCGACGAATTTTACCGAAACTGACCGCCCGAGCTTGTTGTGTGATACGTCATACGTATTAAAGTATTCTTTGGTGCGAGTGAGTCGCAAACTCCCAACTAGACACGAGTGTGGTAGTTCGCGTCAATTGTCAAACGTCGTACGCCTAAATACTCGAGACGCGTTTATGTGGTGAGCACGGAATAAGTCTTTACGCGTCCAGCCAAAAACCCATTCCAAAAACCTATTCCAGTATATACGTCTCACGTCTAGTTTTAGTATCGTTCTGACCGCCACGGTGTACAGACGCGCGCAATGAATCCAATGTGGCGGGTGCTATTAGTTATTGCCCTGTATTACTCAAGAAAAATATAGTTGAAACGAAGAAAAAGACTACATGTTCCCCCTTTAATAGAGCAGAGAGCCATCGCAGGAGAATTCATCACATTATACGGCAATTTGAGGGCTGACGAAACAAAGTTCTTCAACTACTTTCGTATGTCGATCAGAAGTTTTGACGAACTTGTAAAGATAAGAAATAAACTGTCCAGCTTACGGCGCCTGCCTATACCGTGCCGTGCCTATCACCGTAGCCTAGTTGGTAGTGCTCCTGCCTACGAAGCTGGTGGTCCTGGGTTCGAATCCCGGTAAGTGCAAATATCTGTGTGATGAGCACAAATATTTTTTTCTGATTCATGGATGTTTTCTGTGTATTTAAGTATTTATCTATCTATATAAGTATGTATATCGTCGCCTGGTACCCATAGTACAAGCTTTGCTTAGTTTGGGGCTAGGATGATCTGTGTGACATTGTCCTCAGATATTATTATACCATCGATTGAGTGCCTGATCGTTACTTTGAGGTGAGAATAAAAAAAAAAACATTTCTCTAAATAGGTAAGAGTTCAGTAAAAAGAACCACTTTGTCAGTTGTTTTAATTTCCAAACAAGTCTCCATGTCACTATATTCTTATCAATAACCGACAAAGTCATACCTTTTGCCAAAAAACATCACAATAGGGAATGTAATATTTATTACAAAAAAATAATAATACAATCAACATAAAAGGTGAAGTTTAAGAAAAGAACAACCATACTTTAATCTTATACGATGTTTCTTCATCATCATCATCATATCAGCCGAAAGACGTCCACTGCTGGACAAAGGCCTCCCCCAAAGATCTCCACAATTGCCGGTCTTGCGCTATCCGCATCCAGCGATATTTCTTAACAAACATTTATTTATTATGATTATTGTCTGATCGATACCCGATTGTTTGATAACCTGCTGGAGTTTCATACGTATAGTTGTATCCTGACGATGTGCCAGCAGCATAAGGATCAAATCGCGGTGAAAATCTTGAGGTAGATGCAGAGATACTAGGGCTAATGCGCATATTTTTAATTGCCGTTGCCTCGCGCAGCACTCTTGAGCGAAACTCTATCTTTTGTTATAAATCAAAAGTATTTAAAATTGGACCCAAGGAGGAAAAAAATGCCAAGTCAACAGCGGCAAGATCAGGTGTCTGGTTAGACAGCAAAGTTAATAACTCTTGTTCAAACGGTGAACTTTCTTGATTTGTTTGTCGCCGTCTATTTTTTCTTTTTTGGGTCCATGGATTTTGTGATCCAGAATTACTAGCCCGTTATGTATGTTCTGAAGTTACTGTGTTTTCTGGTGATGCAATATTCTCTGACAATGATGCTGGAGACGTTACGTTTTCTGGAGATGCAATATTTTCTGCTAATTCTATACATTCTAGAGACGTTACGTTTTTGGGAGATGCTACATTAATTAGGGGCGATGATATCATTGACTCGTCAAAATAATTTTCAGCTGAAGGATTTAGGAACATTCATCATCATCATTACAGCTAAATAATTCCACTGCTGGACAAGCCTCCCTCAAGAATCGTCTTGGGGGGATATGCCATAATCGCCACGCTTCCACAAGGTTGATTTTTCATTGTGGCTTTTGATTTGAAGAACGCATCTCAGGCTGTTCTCCATCTTTGTTGAAGTATTTTAACTGTAATGATACTAAGATTTTTTGTAGATTCCTGGCTACGGGTCGAACATATACAGACTTGCACTATTCATTCAGGATGGGTATTGCAACAACAAGTCAAATCGTCAACGAAGTGTGTATGGTAATATGGAAAATACTACACGATGAACGCATAACAACAAGAACCCCTGCTATGTGGCAAGATGTAACTGATAGATTTCTACAAAATACCAATTTTCCAAATTGCATAGGAGCTCTTGACGGCAAACATATACTAATCATAAAACCAGCTGGTGGTGGCTCAATGTTTTAGAACTTCTATTCCATAGTCCTCTTAGCTATGTGTGATGCAAATTATTGTTTTACGTAAATAAACGTGGGATCATGTGGCAAAAACTCTGACTCGGCTATATTTCGAGACAGTGCTCTCTTCAGGAACTTAGAAAATAACGATCTTAATGTTCCAGAACCAAAGTCATTGCCTGGAACGAATTTGCCAGTTCCATGTGTGATTGTAGCCGATGGTGCTTTTGGAATATCTCAAAAAGTCATGAAGCCATATGCGAGAACTTATATGTCCCACAAGAAAAAAATATTTCATTACAGATTGAGCCGCAGTAGACGCTACATAGAATGGACGTTTGGTATAATGTCAAACAAGTTCTGAGTATTTCATACACCTATTAATGTGAGTTTCAATGTTGCAAAGAAAATTGTAAAATCATGCTGCGTGTTGAATAATTTTATAATAGTTCGCGACGGGTATAATAATGAACATACACTGACAATTGAGGGTATGGTAGATATGTCAAATAATTTACCTACAACTAGGTCTGGAAATGCTCTGCGTGTCCATTTTGCGGAGTATTTTTAAAGCCCAGCCGGCAGAGTGCCTTGGCAAGACTCGCGTATATTTAAATTGTTTTATTCAATTTAATTTATTCATAATTACAAGCACAGTGCACATCGCATTACAAAAAGGTGTTAATAGCAGGTAGTCAGAACATGACACTCTGATAGGGCACAGAATGTTAAAGTTCTAGCGTAATATTTTATGTCTACAAACTACGTTTTTGTTGTAGTCTAAATTAAATACATTAAAACAAATACACAAGTACTTACCATTTTGTTTTCTTTCGTTTTCTTCTGTAATATTTTCAAAGAGGACATCAGCGATGTCCTCCCATTCTTTATTTCTCGCGTCTTTGTTTTTGTATAGAGGATCAGAGGGCATCCCACAAACATTTCGTCAAACTAACTTCATCGATCACTCGACTCGTGTCAACATTTCGATATTCACGACTCGCCATGATTGTACTGCGCCGACGCGTGCGCTCTGCAAGATACTATAACGCTCACTGCAGCTAGAGGCGCGAGTCAAGGGTTGATACACCGGTTTTTATAAAAATAATTATTTTATTTAGTAAACCAAATGTACAAGTTGCTAGAGCTAAGTCTGAATACAGAATGATCTTTAATATTAATTTTATAACTAAAGTAAAGTACAATGGTCAGGTATCAGGTATCGGTTCACATGGGAAAGGTAATTAGCTGTGCGGGAAGAATTGTTTCCATGTTTCGCAATGTCCTGTATACGTGACCAAGATATTGTTGCTTAGTCAACCCCTTCCACTTGTTGCTATATCTACTTAGGGCTGACAAAGCGTATATCAATAGGGTGGGCACCCTTCCTCCCCCCTTAAGAGAGAAATCAGCTGGCGATAAATTATTTTGATCCAGGTGATTTCGTCTAGAAATAACAATAATTTTATTAATAACTTTAAATTTGACAATTAAAAACCCTATAAACAGTACAAAAATTAAAACTAAAACACTTATGGTCCATATGCTAATGTCCTTGGTTACACTTATCTCACTTTTGTCAACATTTCCACTGATAAACTTTGCACTATTAAGAATGTCTTTGATATCGAATGTGCTACATGTGATGTGCTATGTGCTTTAATGTGTATCGGGTCTTCGTTTCTAGTTCTAATTTTATGCTTAACCTCGTTTGTAAATGACAGTGGTACATCTTCACAATAGAAAATGTCCTTATACTCATTACAAATATTAGTAATAGATTGTTTTTCCTCCTTATTCATATGGTCAACTTTTAGCTTGGAAAGATTATCCATTAAAAGTTGCTCCAACCTATCGTTATAACTATCTGTAAAATTTAATACTACTTTCTTACGTTCTAAATCACTAAAATATGGTTCTACTTTAAATGGGCTGGTTATCGTTAGTTCCATTTGTACCGATCTACAGTTTTGAATGACGGTTGTAGCATAGTCGTGTATACACTGAACTAATGCTGTGGGCATTCTAACTCCATCCGTAAATTGCGTAAAATTTATAATGCCCTCGCCGTTCAACAAATTTACAGGAATTTTGACCCTTAATTCGCTGCGCGGCGGCAATACATAGACTTCGTGAATAGGTGGGCTATAAATAATGGGTATGCAAATATCTTTTGTCAACAATTTTTTATTTTTCATGTCTATATTTGCCAGCAGTTGTGTAAATCTCTACCCATAAGACCGTCGTATCTGTCGTCTACATTGTAAATATAAAATTTATGCCACTCATTATTATTAAATAATCTCGGCAAAGGGATGTACACAACCTCGTTGTGTTTGTTACTAGCATGGGTGCTTACTACTTCGAACTTCTCGTATTTTTGAACTTACTATAATATTTATTTGCTATTTGGGGACTTAAAAACGAACGTTGACTTCCCGTATCCAACATAAAAATCGCATTAAGTTCAGGGATACATATATGAGGAAGATTTAAAAAACTACAATTAATTTTAATTCGCTCTCGTGTATAGAGGCTCTTATGTGAAAATTTCCGATTTGTTCGTAATCGGACGTAGTACTCGGTAATATATTATTGTCACCGTTATCGTTATAATCGGTGTAGTTTACACGTCTGGTCCCCGCTGTTCGCATCGTGACGTCAGTGTTGGAACCCGATCCAGTTGTCGGCAGCGGTTGCGCCGGCTGCGTGCTACGCTGTGCGAAATCAGCATATTCTCGACCTTGAACTTACGGTCTCGCTTGTTCGAAGGTGTTATTATTATAAAATGGATTAGTCTGATTGAAACGATGAGAATTCCTAAACTGGAACGAATTATTTGGGGGATTATATTTTCTGTGTTGCATCGCGGCAATGGGAGAATTAAAATTTGGGTTACGATTATGAAAGGAATCGTTTATGCGGCGTTGCATATTTGGTGCACTAGTGCTCGCACCATGCGTCGCCTGTGCAAGTGAATTATTGAAGTTGTTACGGCCCTGAAAATAGTTATTTGTTTTAGGGTTCCGCGAGTTTTTCTGTTCATATACTTCGTGGAAGTTTTGTTCCTTTAGAATTAGAACAGTTTTTAATGCGCCCTCTAATATTTCTAAATTTTTTACACGTACTAACCTAACTAGGTGTTGCGGTAGATTATATAAGAATACGTTAAGCGAGAGATGCGTGTATATATTTGGTTTCGCTACTCTGGTGGCTGGATCATGAATTGATTCGTTAATTGTCGGAATTAAAACACTTCTCAAATGTTGTACTCCATGGCAAAAATCTAAATAAGTTTTGTTTTTGTTAATTTTTATGCTCTCTAATTCCAGAACCAAGCAATCCTCCGTTCGCCGAAGTTTGAAAAACGTTTTATTTTATACCCACTAGGTACATTAAATTATCATATAAGGCAATGGATGACTTGCACAAATTATTGTGTCAAAAGTCTATTAATTTGTATGTATGAAGCTCCAACGACTCAATAATTATTTGATCATAGGAAGTCTACGGCGTTCTAAAAAACTACGACCGAAGATAAATGGATATGGAGTACGAATGTTTGAACACAACAATTTTAGTGAGAAAAAGAAAGGAATTGAAAGATCTCACGTATCTTTTGCCATCCGATGTGCTGAAGCGTAACTGCTGATTCGAGTCCAAAGTCTTCTATTGCACGATGCGGCGGAATGATGACCGTGGCTTAGAATACACTGTACTGAAGAGCTCCCTGCTGTCGTGAAGATCTCGTGGTGTGCATCCACACCTAAGCGGCCACTCCTTGTAGACACCGTTGAGAAGTGGACACCAATCTTGAGCTCCCAGTAAGGCGCCGTCAACCAATGTTCCGTCAGGCTCGTGGCATGCCGATTATTATCGTAGGTATAGACCGACGAGAGACGAACGGTATTTCCTAACTATAAGACGTAGGTACTGGTTTTTTCTATGCGAGTGAAGGACCAATGTCTGATCCAGCGCGGCCCTAATGTATGACGAGGACTAGTTGGACTAATTTGACTAATTGCGCGCGACAATACGTGTTACGTGCGTTCGGTATGGCTTATAGTTTCACACTCGTGGGTGATGGAGTGGCGGTTAGCTGGCCTGCCGCTCGCTGCGTGCGCGGCGGTGCCGGTACGAGCGTACACCCGCGCCCCCGCCGCGGCGCCGTTCCCTCTCAGGAATGGTGCGATGTGTCACGAACAGACCTGTCCCAGGCATATGCACAATTTGAACTTGATCACACTAATTTTGTATACTAGGCTAGTAAACTGATTAGCCTCAAGTCCAGGTATTTTCCAAATACACTTAGAACAGTTATTCGCAGATTTGCCCCACGTGGGGATATTTCTTGATGATATAATCATTACGGGGCCCACGCAGGAGGCCCATATGTGTAACTTGAGTCAAGTATTTGATCGTTTGAAACAGTATGGCCTAAGCGTAAAAAAAGAAAAGTGTGTATTCTTTGCTGAGTCAGTTAACTACCTAGGCCACACGATTAGTGAAAATGGAGTGAAAAGGTGTCCCGAAAAGGTAAGAGCCATAATTAAAATACCATCTCCCATGAACGTATCAGAGTTAAGAGAGCTTTTATTGGTATGGTTATGTATTATGGGAAGTTTGTAGTCTTGTGCCTAACCGGACATCTTCAAGTACGCACCGTACTAGTACGATCCGTACAACGTACTGGTACCCCGTAGCAGTACTAATAGTACATTTAGTACAGTTTTCGTAGAACATAATAACATGAACAAAATTTAAGCATTTGCCTTTTTAAAATGTGAAATTATAGATTACTTAACACTTAGTTTTAAGCATACTATTTGATTTTCCTTCATACTTTAACAGCAGTGCGATTCTGTAAGACCTCATTCTAAACTTTGAATCTGAATCCGCTGTGAGTTTCTTGATTGGCATTCTAAAAACTCGGTTGATAATTCGAATTTACACTAGCGCCACTTTTGCGAGCGTGTCAGTGAGTTGAACTAAATTGACGGGGAGATTTTGACAGCTAAAGTATGAGATGACGTAAGAAGTGGCATTCTATACGGTAATTCCGAAATCACTTCGACGCTCCCTTCGCACACGAACCCGATTCAAAGTGTCAAATAAAAAGTATCTATTTTACGAGTGAAAATAGAAGAAATCCTCTAAAAATTGTGTTAAAATAATATTTTTATGTCACAGTGTTAAAAATTTGTTCAATAACTTTAAAAATTGTGGTTGAAAACTTCTTTTTTGGGTGTTTGTAAATTGAATACGATGGCAAGAATGTTTTTGTTTAAATCTTTATTAGAAGAGGCTCATGCTTTGGATAAACTAGAAAAGCGTCGACAATCTAACCAAATTCGAAGTTTATCTTTATTAACCCGAGATGACGACTATGTGAGCGTATATAGATTGTCAAAGGAACTAATTGACCAACTAGAGTATGAGTTACTGCCTCTGATAAAGCCCACAAAACGTCGAGGCAAAGGACTTTCAACTCGTGTAAAAGTAAGTGCTTCATTTTAGTAAGTATAAAGTTCCTTTATAAGTATTTACAGTGTATAGCTGATAGATTTGTAACCAAGCACATCACACCAACATAATTTATCGTTTAAAACTCATGAAAACACTTCATAATAAGGAGTCACTTTTTTATTTATTGTTTCACAGATATTATGCACCTTATAATTCATGGCTAATGGTAGGTATCAGAAAATAATAAAAGAAAATATAAGGACATATTTATCTCAACCATCAGCATCTCGTTGCATAAATGAAGTAGTGGAAGCTCTTAACAATCCGGCAATAGTAAAAAAATATATAAGGTTCCCTCAAAATATACAAGAAAGACAAATGTTAAAAGAAAGGTTAGTAGGTACTTATATTACAATTAAAGTGACTCAACTTTCATTTTATTATTTATTATATTCTTTATTGTACACCATGCATGAAATAAAACTAAATCTTATGAGTATTAAAACTAAAATATTTTAAATTATTATTTTTAAATTTTTATGATGGTTAAATGTTAGTGGTTACTTTAAATTGCAGGTTCTACAAAAAGTTTGGCTTTCCAGCAGCTCTTGGATGTGTCGATGGCACTCTGGATCTCAAAAATAGGCGACAAAGTGTTGTAATAAGAAATATCAATAACAATAATGATGTGGTATCTTATTTGTCAGATTACAAACATAATAAATGCGGTGTCCCACAAGGCTCCATACTGGGACCAATTTTATTCCTTTTGTATATAAATGACCTTTTTGACATTACTTATCATAAATGTTTTCTATTTGCTGACGACATTTCTATAATTGTGACTTCTAATAAAAAATATAATACTATAATTGACCACCAAAATGACATTAACAACACTATTGACATATTAATTAACTGGCTTGACATACACAATTTACAAATAAATTTGGACAAATCGGTATATATTCAATTCAATAAATATAATAATAGTAGATACAATATTAATTTATGTATACCTAAGGTCAATACTGTAACACACACTAAATTCTTAGGTGTAATAATAGATGAAGATCTGAATTGGAAAACACACATAGATAACATTTCATGCAAAATAAATAAATTTGTTTATGCTCTCAAACAAGTAAAAAATGTCACCGATATTAAAACTGCCGTTTTATCATACCAAGCCTATGTAGAGTCAACGCTCCGTTACGGACTTATAATGTGGGGAAACAGTACTGATCAAAACAGAGCCTTTGTCGCACAAAAAAAGTGCATTAGAGCCATATACGAGGTTACAGCCTGATGAATCATGCCAACCAGTATTTGGGAAACTTGGTTTGCTGCCGCTACCATCACTGTACATCTTAGAGATATGCATGTTCGTACGGAAGCACAAACAGCACAATGCTCTGTTTAAAACTATAGACGAAGTAAATAAAACCGTTCTAATAGCATTGACATCTTCGCCAACAAGCTATCTCAATTTCGCAAAAAATTGTTCTCGACGCACAGCGACCACATTTAATACATGTATTATTACTTTTATTACTTGTAGTTTTTATATTACTTATTATCAATTATTAATAATTATTATCTTTTTTTTTTTTTAAGTAAATAAGTAGATTTGTGTGTTCTTTTGCTCTTATGTTACAAATCTGTTTTTAATGTAGTTTTTTTTTTTTATATACATTACAAAACTTGGAAATATTGCAAGTGCTGTGCACACCTTTAAGTGGCAAATTCACTCTAGAGTTTAAGTTAGATATTGTACCCCTAAAATGTTTTAGTGAATAAGTCGTTGGAGTGCCGTAAATAAATAAATAAATAAATAAATAAATCCCAGAAATAGGCGTGATCCCAACCGATTAGTGCTTGATGACGCTCCCAGGCTAACCAAGTACAACAAAAGCTGCATAGCTATGTGTGTGCGTATTTATAATAAAATACCTCGTAATTTAAAATTATTAAATACTACCAACTTATTTAAAATTAATTTACAAAAATGGCTTAATTATTATAATTGCTATAGTGTAAAAGAATTTCTAGAGCTGAAACTATAAAATTGTACTTGTATTTCTTCATTGTATTGCTGTGGTGTTTGTAGCCATTCTTTTTCTTTTTTTGCACGCTATCTAATTATAATTAGCAAAACGCGCATGTCCATTCATTATAAGTATAAGTCATAAAACCTTTGTATACCGTGTTTTACGCAAATAAATATTATTATGATTATTATTCCAACTTATTTATTTATTTTCATATTTAATACATATTTATTCTTATTAAATCGATGTATAAAACAATAATACACAAATAAATACGTAAAAAACAGAGCTCCCCCGGCGGCGGGGTTATGCGCCCTAGGCCGCCGGTGGTCAGGGCGACAGAGTGAGGAACCTCCTCACGATGCGTGCCGTTCCCATAATTGCCGCCTTCTGTATCCGGCCCTTGACCCAGTGATCTAGTGAGAGCCTCTTAAGATGTTGGTCGAGGCTCCTTGTTATGAGACCGTTTACGGAGACGACTATTGGGACAATTATTGTTGAGTTCACATCCCACATGGCGGTAACCACGTAAGCCAAATCTAAATACTTTGACAACTTATCATTCTCGGCTTTTACGAGGTTATCGTCAAATGGGACAGTGATATCAACAATAAATGCCCGGTGCTCCAACCGGTCTACCAAAACGATATCAGGCTTATTGGCAACAATAGTCCTGTCCGTAATGATAGAGCGGTCTCAGTAGAGCTTGGCACAACCGTTTTCTAGAACTGGTTCCGGTACGTACTTGTAATACGGCACTTCGGAGTCTACAAGACCATACCGAAGAGCAAGCTGCTGGTGGATTATCCTGGCAACTTGATTATGCCTGTGCAAGTACTCGCTGTTGGCAAGATAGGAACAACCGGAAACAATGTGTCTGATAGACTCTCCGGGACGGTGACACGCCCGACAAATATCGATGGTACCGTCCTTGAAGATGTGCTTCCGATAGTTCCTTGTCTTGACAACTTCATCAGCAATTGCACAAGCAAAACCTTCGGTTTCCCCAAATAGGTCACCAAAACGTAGCCAGGCCACAGACGCTTGTAGGTCCATATGAGCACCATGTAGGGCCTGTTGGAACCTACCATGAAGCACCTTGCTCTTCCATACGTCAATTCGATCCCGAGTGCTAAGTACGACGGGCTTTCTCCAGTCTTCTTTAGCCAAGGAGAGGGGGGTGAGTCCGTTGTCAACGGCGGCGACGTCTCGATGCATCCCACACTCAACACCAAGGAAATATTCCCTGAGATTTCATACCTCACGGTTGTGTAGGTTCTTGGCATTGAGGAAGCCTCGACCTCTAATCTAATCTCATTAGTGAAGAGTGTGGATGGTGCATACGGTACGTCTTTAGGCGTTTCCGGACTTTTCGAACCAGGGCATCTAACTCAGTTTGAGTCCACCTTAGTATGCCGAAGGTGTAAACCAGTAGAGGCATTACCCAGCCATTGAAAGCACGCACTTTATTACCGCCTGACAATAGACTTTTCAGTACTTTTGTCAAGCGGTTAAAGAAGCGTTCCTTCACCAACTGCTTAATGTCCCCATCTGGGATATTTAGACACTCAGACATACCAAGGTATTTGTAGGTTTCAGTTTCAGAGAGGGATCTGAGAGTCATACTCTCGGTGAGTTGTAAATTATCAGAATTTACAACTCTACCCCTCTGTAAATGTATGACCGCACATTTATCTACACCGAATTCCATTCCAATATCACTGCTAAATCTTTCTGTGAGGTAGGGGTTAGTAGGGATATCAGATTTGGTTTATTCGGAGCATATAACTTGAGGTCATCCAGATACAGAAGATGAGAAATGGTCTCACCCCCTCTCCGCCACCGATAACCTAACCCGGAATCCCTCAGCACAGCGCTCAGAGGATTCAAGGCCAGGCTAAACCACAAGGGACTCAAACTGTCACCCTGGAATATGCCTCGCCCAATCCTTATAGGTTCGGATATCGAAGGAGTCACTCCGGTTCCTGAAAGACGGAGAACCGTGGTCCACTGTCCCATACACGAGGTAAGAAAGGCGCATAGAGCTGCATCAACTTTATACAACTCTAGTACCCGTCTTAACCATGTATGGGGCACCGAATCATATGCCTTCTTATAGTCAATCCAGGCAGCGGAGAGACTTCTTCGACCTTTGCGAACCTGTTGGCTAACGGCCATGTCTATGAGGAGGAGCTCCTTAGTACCACGGGACCCAACCCTACATCCATTCTGAGCAGGATCTAAAACATGGTTGGCATAGAAATGCTCATTTAATTTTGACACCAGAATGGATGTAAGGAGCTTATATATAGTGGGTAAGCACGTGATGGGTCGATAATTCTTTGGATCCGTGGTACTACCAGTTTTATGGAGCAGAAAAGTGATACCGTTTGTCATAAAAAGTGGGAGGGAGCCAGTATCAATAGCTTCTTGGAATTGAGTAGCTAAGCACGCATGCGAGCTTCGCAACCACTTTAGCCAGAAATTATGCAGTCCATCCGCCCCAGGACTTTTTCAGTTATGAGTCGGACGAACCGCATTCCCCACATCAGAGGGGGTAATTTTAATAGCTTGCATAGGTTGCAAGTGTTCACATGAGCGCTTAACTATATCAATCCATTGTCCATTGGTGTGACGTATGGGCGCTGACCAAATATTTTTCCAAAATGATGACATTTCGTCCATATTTGGTAAGCAGCCATCAGTCACACTACTGGAAGTTCCCTCCCACCTTCGATACACTTTTCTTTGGTCACTTTGGAAAGATCGACTTTGGTGAAACCTAACCGCCCGTTCCTTGTACCGCCGTATACGGTTAGCCCACGCAGAAACTTCAGGTAGTCTATGCGTTCCGTGACACAGGCAGTATAATCACGCGGTAATGTACCTGTACCGGCGAATGCCTGTGTCACATAACGCATAACTCTCGGGCGATTGTTTCCCGACCTGAAGCAGATTAGCTTGCCGATGGTCACTCAAGCTGCTGAGATACGTCGCTCGATTCTTTCTTGCCATGCTGGTTTGACGGCGGTGGGTCATGTGGACTTATTGGGTCCTGTAAACCCAACATGGGCCACCCGACACGCCGCGACTGCTGCACAGTAAAGAATCGAGTGCGTATCCGCAAGATCTAGGCTAGATCCAAAATATGGTTCTAGCATGTAATCTAGAGCGACCACTAGCGCCATATTACGTTTGTGCGTGGGATAACGTAGTAACTGCGGTCTATCACAGACGGATATATCCCTATATTCCAAAATCGCACTTTCCAAAGCCCCCCTCAAATGCTCATTATCCTGGGAGCTTACCTGGGTAGCATCTCCAATGTCCACCGTCTCGGGCCTCGGATCCGCCTGCGCCGATAGCAAATTAGGCGGCGGAGCGGATACATTATTCCGATCGGCGGCAGACGTGGAGATGACAGCCTCTGCTCGCAGCCGATCAAGTGTAGATCCATCCAGCATATGGTTCCGCTGTATGACCCGCACCTGATCGGATAGGCGTTGCTCCGAAACGGTCAGATCTGGTTCAAGAGCCTGAAACAATAGCAACATACGGGAACGGTAAGCGGTGAGATTGATTCCCCCCTCTGTCGCCCCATAGTACGCGCGCATGACATTCTCATTATTTAATATTGTCCATCTCATGCGGCGCACTAAACCACCGGTAGCGGGGATCCTTGTCGAAGCTTCAATGTCCTGACGTACTCCCAAGCCGGCCGGAGGTCGTACAGGTGGTAGCGACGACGGCGGAGAAAAGAACTCGTCGTCCGAGCTCGACGCTACTGCGGAGGTCGGTGGTGCGGACACTGCAGGTACCGACGACTGCGAGGCGGAGCTGGGTGACGAGTCCGAAGGTGGTAGGCGTGCGTTATTCTTTCTGGCTCTTGTAATCATAACAAGTCCGTGTTCTTATAATTTTGATGCGTTTTTCATGGGACTTGACGTTTGTTGTCAAATCTCAAACAGCATAAAACATTTTTGCATTTTCTTCATGTTTAATTTATATTATATTATTATTATTATTAAAAATAAGTGCATTATTATTAAAAATATTATTATTATTATTGAAAAAACCATTAGAGAATGAAGATCGTTTCTACTGCCGCAAAGGTCACCATGCAAGAAATGTACAATTGGTAAAATGGAATTCAATGTTGTAATCTATTACTCATCATCATATCAGCCGAAAGACGTCCACTGCTGGACAAAGGCCTCCCCCAAGGATCTCCACAATAGCCGGTCCTGCGCTGCCCGCATACAGCGGCTTCCCGCGACCCGCGCAAGATCGTCGGTCCACCGTGTAGGAGGCCTGCCCACGCTGCGTCTTCCGGTTCGTGGTCGCCACTCGAGAACCTTTCTGCCCCATCGGCCGTCAGTTCTACGAGCTATGTGCCCTGCCCACTGCCACTTCAGTTTGGCAATTCTTTGGGCTATGTCGGCTACTTTAGTTCGCCTGCGGATCTCAGCATTTCTTATTCGATCTCGCAGGGAAACTCCAAGCATAGCCCTTTCCATTGCTCTTTGGGTGACCTTGAGCCGCCTGATAAGGCCCATAGTGAGCGACCACGTCTCTGTTCCGTAAGTCATCACTGGCAACACACACTGGTCGAAGACTTTCGACTTGAGACACTGCGGTATTTGGGATGAGAAGATATTACGTAGCTTCCCGAATCTATTACTATTAGGTACCTATTCAATTAGTCTACTTAATATTTCTTTTTATATTTTTTTTCAGATAACTGATGCAGATCTAAATATTTTAAATGTGGATCCAACATATGGTAGAGCTACTCATGATAGTTTCATTTTTAACTATGGTGAAATAAAAGCCCAATTAGAGGCATTAACAAATGCTGGTGAAAAAGTTGCTTTGCTCGGTCAGTTAATCCCTCCCTACCCTTACTTCAGAATATAAGCCTAAAGTACTTATAAAAACTACATAATTATTTTATACTTATTATTTTTTTTCAGGTGATTCAGGATATGCTCAGCGCGCCTACTGAAGATAATTCCCCAGAAGCATTCTACAATGAACGTCACTTAACTGCTCGCAATTCAGTAGAGAGAACAATTGGTCTCCTAAAAGGACGATTTAGGTGCTTGTTAGTACACATAGTGCTCCATTATCATCCAGACATAGTTGCAAAAATAGTTGTTGCATGTTGTGTTTTGCACAACATGTGCAATCGCGCAGGAATTCCGGCATTCACAATTTCAGAAGAAGAGAGACTAGAAGAGCTCCAAACAATTGCTGAAGTTCAAAGGAGGCAAACTAGGGATTTGCCATCTAACGCCGATTTAGCTCTTGGGCAATTACGTAGGCGAAACTTAGTAAATAGGCTATGGCGTTCACGTCATAGTTAATTTTTTGGTGGTGTCGTTTTAGTACTAAGGTAGGTAGACCATGGAAGGCCATACTATGCTCCTTGTAAGGCCAATTATTAATAAAAAAATTGACTTTGTTAATAAACCCGACCACGAAAAACCACTAAAAACTTCCAAACAAGTCACTTTTCAAGCAGTCTGATGCAGTTGGTGGGGTCTAATCTATGATGGAACTAAAATAAATGCCACCAACTGCATTACTGCTTGAAAAGTGACTTGTTTGGAACTTTTTAGTCGTTTTTTGCGGTCGGGTTTATTGACAAAGTCAATTTTGACAGTCAATTTTTTTATTTCCTACTTTTTGTGAGTGAAATTTTTGGAATCGTCTCCTCAAGCCCGATATTTTGATACCCCACATGACTTAATCACAAAAAAATACGACGTCACTAACCTAACGGCGGCCGCCATCTTGTTTTTTGTTTCAAAATTCATATAGCCTATGTCACTTCGGCGGCCAAGACGAATCTACTGATACCGCATTTATTGAAATCCGTTCGGCCATTTAGGCCACAGCGCGTGCCAAAGAAATAGACATACATACATACGTACTCTCGAAAAACATTACCCTCCTTCTGGGGCAGTCGGGTAAAAAGTAGTAGTTTTTTTTTTATGTTGAATGGGTTTACGCTTGACCACGATCTCACCTGATGGTAAGTGAAGATGTGGTCGAAGATGGACCGCGCGTACCCGTAAGATGCCTGTTCACTCTAGCCTTGAATAAACCCATGTTGTATGAGTCTGGAAACACGTCGTTCGGGAGGGTGTTCCACTGCTTAGCCGTGCGTATGATAAAGGAGGAAGCAAAGCGCTTTGTACGGCAGAATGGGATGTCAACAACAAAGCGGTGAAAACCCTCCCGTCGCCTAGTAGTCCGATGAAAAAAGGGGGAAGGAGGGATAAGTTCATGGAGGTCTTGAGCGCATTCTCCATGAAATAGCCTATAGAAAACCGATAAGCTTGCAACCTGAGTTATTGCCTTGTGATGTCAAATTCCACAGCAGAGCGATGTCGGTTCATGCGTCGTGCTCGTGAACGGGTGTCGCCAGTGGGAATGGGTACACGCCACTGTGTCTCTTGGGTGAGACGTAGGTATGTAGCTACAGTTAGGGGTCGGTAGGTTTGATAATAGTAAGTTTTATTTTTATTATTTTTTGATGGCCCTAGTTTATCACTTGTGGCTTCGAATCACAGCTCTATCTATAGATTCTACCATTGCACGTGTAAGCGGGCACACCAGTTATGTATGGAGGCTTATTTAATTTGGTTTAATGTTTACGCTTGCTTTTTTTTTCGTTTTTGATGGCGTAATGGAGTGTGCTAGCTAACAAGTGATGGATAATTTAATTTTATGATTATGTTTTGGACGATATAACTTTATTTTAATAATTATATAGAATGAAGTTCTTCAAAATTAACAGACAGATGTGTTGCTGGGGAGTTTGTTGCGCCACTTCTTCTCCACAGCTAAAACACTAGGAAGTGGTGACGGGCGGGCGTTTTGGGGGACTGTATTTATGTAGAACTTTGACGTTCAAAAAGTGCTGGCCCTCAGCCTAATTTGAATAAATGACTTTTGATTTGATTAAGGGCCTATACTACCTCAAAAATACTGCAGCATTAATTTTGAAATAAATACATGGTAAACTTGAGGACTAATGTTAAGTACTATGTTTGACGAAAACACGATTCCAAAAAAATTTCTCGATCGAAAAAAAATCCAAAGTTACCTCTAAACCGAACAATAAACCGCTGGTATTAAAAAAATACTTCAAATTAGATCATGAAACTTTGCATACTAACTGAACTAACTATGAAGCAGGTCTTGTTTTTTTGAGCTTGTTCCCTGCCGCCCGACACCCCCGCTCAGTCTCGCCCTCTCTCACCGGGAGCAGTAGTGTGCGAGCGAGATAAAGAATGAGGTGGTGCCCCCGCTTTGAGCCCAGGTTGTATAGGCTCTTAAATTGTCATATTATTATCTTTTAGAAACCCTTTCTAAGTTTTCTTTCGCCATTTCTTTCTTGGAATGGTGGTAGAGTCATTAAATTTCTATTTTTAGCACATCGGGAGATGTATAAAATCAAACCAAATCCAAACTAATCACCAATGGACAAAATAATAAATTCAATAAAACCGCTCTAATATCCGTTTAAAAGCGTTTTATTTATTATATATTATATTGACTTAAATTACTACAGCGTATCTCTATTCTTAGCCTCTGCCAATGCTTGCAGCCCTTTCCCCACTGCAGCCACAGCTTCAACTAAAATCCTGTCTCTCTCTGCACTCCTTTCATCCATGGCCCTTTCTCTTTCCGCACTCCTCTCCAGAAAGGACTGCAGGATTTGTGCATTTAGTCGTTGTATCTCCAGCTGCTGTTCTTCCACCCTTAGGAATCTCTCAGTAGTGATGGAGAATTTCGATCGCCGTTGAGATGGTGGAGGAGCAGCAAATGAAGACGTGTGTGTGACGTGTTGCTGAAAAAAAATACCGATTTCTATGATGCGTAAATAAAAAAAAAACTTAAATAAACTCCGACTTCCATAAAACAAAACTCTAAAAATTGCAAAATAGGTAATAAAGTTATTATATTATAACTTTAATATCGGAAGTCGGTGTTTGTATTTTATGGGCGCTTTCAATTTAGACGGTTGGTGCCGGACTGCTGCCGTACGGTTGTTACGACCATGAGCCGTACTGCTGCCGGACGACAGCAGTACGACGTAAATCATCCTATTTGAAGAGATACGCGGCTGCAGTCCGATAGAATTTTAGTGATTTCCATCGAAACCCAACTTTAGTCGGTGCCATGGACTCTGACGAGGAAGTGTTATTGTTAGTTCTCTTGCTTCGGCAGAAACATAAACGACGCCGTACTAGGTCGTCGCCAATGTTTTCTTTAAAATATAAAACTGGTGATTTTTATACACTTTACCCTAGATTAAAAGAAAGCTCAGCTGATTTTTTGAACTATTTTAGAATGTCTAGAGAATTTTTCTAAGAATTGTATCACTTTGTTAAAAATGGAATACAACGTCAAGAAACTAAATTCAAAAATACTATATCCGCCGAAGAGAGACTTGTGATAACGATAAGGTAAGTAATATAAACACATTTAGTATTTTAATAAGTATTTATTGCTACTCTTAAACAGATCCGATAGAGATTTTGATGATTAATGTTTTCTTTTATACTGTGTCACCATCAAGGGTTTGAAACAAAAGCAAATTCTAATTATAAATTTATTTATATTGATGTCGGCTCCTATGGGAAGGCTTCAGATTCACAAATATTTCGGAGCAGTAGTTTTTTTTTAACAAGCTTCAAAACAATCATTTACATATACCAAGTCCTGCACCAATACAAGACAATGGGCCACCACTACCTTTTATTTTTGTTGGCGACGAAGCATTTGCCGTCAGCAATTTCATACAACGGCCATTTAGTGGAAACTTTATGGAGGAGAAAAAAAAAAATTTAACTACCGCCTGTCACGTGCACGCCGGTACATTGAGTGTACATTTGGTATTATGACAAATAAATGGCGAATATTACATCGGCCATTAAATGTGGAAATATCGTTTGCAACAGATATTGTTAAGGCTATTTGTGTTTTACATAACTTTGTTCAACGCGAAAATACCACTATGCATGGTCAACCAATTCGAGTTAGGCCAGTTCAGCCACAAAGTTATCAGAATTTGTCAGACACAACAGTCCGCGATATATTTACGGACTATTTTGTTAGCCCAAGACAGTAAAATATAAATAATACTAATTGATTACATTATAATATAATAAACTGTTTTACCTGCAGTATTCTTTTCAGCTGCTTTTTTAGTTTTAAAATCGGTAATAAATTTTTCACATAAAACATCCCAAGCCTTTTTTTTCTCCAAGCGATTTGAATACTTGTCACATTTAGAATCCTAAACGGCGGGCTGCAACTCTATTTCATTTATAAAATCTTCTTGTATTTAAATCATCAATTATGGATGATTTAAATTTAATAGATAGGTATGCACGAAAACGTCTAAGAAACACTATGCGTTCACAGCACTAGCGAATAACGACTGAGACAGGTTGTTGCCGTTCCGCCAACGGACGTGCGCCGCACTGCTGTCGCACGACTTTGCGTCGAGACATTTTGTATGAAAAATCATAACCGTGCGCAGTACGATACCCGGACTGCAGCAGTCCGGCACCAATCGTCTAAATTGAAAGCGCCCTATTTCTTCGTTATTTGACACCAACTTCCGAAATTAAAGTTATTTTGCAATTTTTTGAGTTTTGTTTTATGGAAGTCGGTTTTATTTATTTGTAAAAAAGTTTTTATTTTTCACTTTTTAGTTGATGTACCCCATAATTAAAACTAAATAGTAAAGTTTCCTATAAAATTTGAAGAGTGCCCTCGATTTCGCCAAGATTCCATTATCAAATCCCAACTTGGTGACTAAGGGACCATTTGGGAAGTATACCCTTTCTAACAAAAACTGAATTTTTCAAATCGGTTGGCAAGTGACGAAGTTATGCGCGAACAAACATAAAAAAAATACAAAAATCCGAAATGAGAACCTCCTCCTTTTTCAAAAAGTCGGTTAAAATCTTAAAAAGCAGCTTTTCGTTATCATTCGTTGGAAAAATAAAGTTTTGATAGTTATTTTTATTTTGTACTTACACACGGAACTAGCACCTTGGCTAGCACGAGCCATATTTGTCCTGGGGCGGCGAGAAGTGGAAGCAATTGGCGTTGCATGACGTGAAGCTAAAAAGATAAATATATATATTGTGGAACTGGAAACTACAGGAATGGGGATTTTTTATAAAAAGGCGATGCCTCGCCGGCATCGCCCTCTTTTCCGTCCCAACAGTTGCCAAGGCTGTTACTCTGTCCGATTGCGGATCGATTCGTTAAGTCTTTGTCTATAATTGTTAGCCTAGTGTAGTGCGGGCGATTTTACTTCTTTTGTTCGTTTTCTTTGTTTGAATTAAAATTATTAGTTTGTTAATGTAGTTGTGATTATTGTTTTCCGTAAGTTATATTAAAATTTGTTTTAAAAAAGCTACTTCTGGTCTCATTCCTTAGATCAGAATTGGGATTCTTCTTTCGCCCACTTAGTTATTTGTGTGTGTTGTAATTATCGGTAAGGTCAAATATTTTTGTTGTTGTTGTGCAGTTTTATTTGGTTAATTGGTTTGCTTTTGTTGTTGTTTAGTGGTGTTATTTTCGTTATGTCGAATCGTGAGCGTGATTATAGTGTGAATCGCCGCGACAGTTATAGTCCTGGGCATGGTAGTCGCCACAGTGAGCATAGCGAGCGATCGCCAGACGAAAATTTTAGGTTACGGCTAGAAATGCAGACAATGCTTGATCGTCTTAAGGCATTAGAAGACGCGTCTCGGACTTCACCTAGGGCGTTTTTTGTTTTTGTTATTGGTCCGCTGAGGCAGACCGTGGAAAATCTTTAAATAATTGGAGTGATTTTGAGTAACCTCGTTTGTGTGTTTTACTTTTGTATAGTGTCGACAGTGTGTTCCTGTAAGCAAAATTTATTTGTATTTTGGTATCGGTTGCTTTTAAAAAGTAAGTACCACATGCTTGTTGTTTTGTTTTTGTGTGCGCCCTAAAGTATAAAACCGTTAGTTAATATCTAAATTGTGATTAGTTCAGTTTCACTGGTGACTAAAGTAAATAGAGCGCACACCACGCAATGATTCGCATAGTTGTCACGATGATAAGCGTCGCGACAGACCGGATAGTTTTGAAAGTTCACGTAAATTTGTTCGTTCGCGGTCAGATTGTCGAAAACAGGACGATCCGTTTACGGTCCTTGAGCAGTAGCAGTTATAATAAGTGCGAACGTGATTGCAATGCCTTCTAATGCACAAGAAAATCTACACCGCACGTTAGATTCTATCATGAGTAAGTTAGAAACGATCGAAAGTAATTTTAAAATCTACCACTATAAAATGAAAAATGAGGGTATTTTGGTTACTCAGGCAGTTGTTGACACGATTCAGTCGATAGTTGAGTCGTGCTAGCCACTATTATGTCCATCTCTTCCGATATACAGTTATAGTGCGACGTGGTCGATCGCCCACAAATACTGAATTATTGTGACGACAAAGAATGTGTAAAAGACTTAGTCTTTACTGGATGTTATAACTGTAAAAAGAGTCTACCAAGTGTATACCTAAACGGAACGAATCTACCCCAGTGTAAATTTATTTTTGTAAATTTTTGTGTTGTGTGATTTACGTAAGTACAATTTTATTGTTTTGTTTGTGAGATACCGCGATGTATTTCACGTGGCTGATCAAGACTTTTCTTGAAAGGTGAATCCCATATCAGGGCGTGAAACCATTTACTTAGTTTGTCGCACGGTAGTTTGCGATATTCCGGTGAAGCAGTGAAAGCCTCTTAGGCTAACCGATTCGTCATGTGAAAATAAAAGGTAGTTTGCGATGTGTGTTACGAATTACGAACTAAGCTCGATCAGTAGACGTCGTAGTGTTGATAGCTGTCGCCAGCGCCGCTCAGTATCGTGTGCATTGCATGATAGCCATGGTATATAGCTGTAGGTATTGACCACCGCTGAGGAATGTAACCTCAAACGGTTGACATCACGGTGTTGTATAAAATGTCATGCCGTTGTTTTGCGCCTAA
The DNA here is from genome assembly GCA_951640165.1 of Pseudoips prasinana. NCBI lineage: Eukaryota > Metazoa > Arthropoda > Insecta > Lepidoptera > Nolidae > Pseudoips > Pseudoips prasinana. Next base: position 19,327,394 of record OX621254.1, read on the forward strand.
TGGTAGTGAGAGGATTGAGTGAGGAGCTGAAAAGCCTATGCTACAAGGTATTGACAAAGCTTACTAAGTAACACTTGATAGTCTTATCATTTTTTCAATTTAATACTCAATGTGTTATTTGCATTCTACAATGTAAATGAGTTGTTATTTAAAACCTAGTAGGTGTAATAACAGTGCACGTTCTCAAGCTACTTCTTAGCAGCGGAGTTATCAACATAAGTTTGAAGTCATCCTCTGAAGTTTGACTGCACGTGTGGCACAGTGGTTAAGATCATCTCGTTGTCATTCAATGACCCGGGTTCGATTCCCGTAAATTGCGTAAACTATTTGTGTGAACCATGAAAAGATGTTCTGAGTGTGGATGTACTTTGTGTCGGACGATTATATGTTTCGTCATATGTAATGATGTTATGTAAAAGACTTGGTCATATTAAAGGACAAAGGTTACACCAAAGTGAGATCAGTCATGTTAGCAATCTCAAATCAAGTGAGTTATTGTCAGGTGTAGCCGAGTCGGAGAAAGGTGGTTTGGTACACATTTCTCCGCCACAAAAAGTCTGACGGAAATGACAAATGTTTAGTCTCTGTCTCCATTATCTCATAGAAGTTATTTTTATAATTCTCGATTGTATTGCTCTAAAATATACCGAGCGTTAATGTGATCTAATATGCGTGTTGCGCGTTAGTGCATTGTTTTCAGGATTTTGTTTTAGAAAGAGGATAATGATGTCACATGCTGATGATTTTGATGTTGTACCAAATAGGGTCCATCAGATTTCTAAACCTTGTAATTGGACACTAATAACCCAGGCAGCGAACGAAGTAATTCAATCGCCTCAGAATGGTAGTTTGGATGCAATTAGCTACGTAAGACAATGATTTTTGTATTTCTTATACAATTCGGTAAGTAAAGAACCCAGGTGTTTCTGATGTTACATGAAGGGACCTCGGTTGAGTCTTTCAGGATTTTACGTAGAAATACGTGTCGTATAATTGTTACGTATAATGTGTATGAGTAAAAAAAAAACCGTCGCCTTTATTTTGAATAAGGCTATTTAAAAGAGTTCACGTTTTGTGATGTTGGGTGTCTTAATTAAACACAAGTGATTAGCTTGAACGTCGCATTTATTATTCTCTAACTTACATGCTACTTAAGTCTAATATAGGTAGTAGGAGAGAGGCAAGCCGCACACTACACCTCCCCCGCTAATAAAAAAAGAAAATAAAATATCTATTAAATATTTTCTTTTTCTTTTTCATTATAATACTATAGAAATATCATAAGGCTCTAAAAAAACACATTACTAACATAATCTAAAATTATACATACAAAGTTGTTATATAAATGTACTTTAAACTTTCAACTAATAATCTGTTAAAACCAAAGCAAGTAGCATAAACATTCCACTGGTATGACATCCGATATTGTCTACCGAGAAATATACAATACGATGCGGTGTAGTATTTCGATGTGACTCCAAAGACGCTTACATTGCAACATTGATCTTTACACGTGTGATTACTTTGAAACCTATGTACCTTTTTAAGACTTTATAATTGAATCAACATTTATGTAATAAAAGACAACTTCCAGAAAAGGCTATCTTAGGTATGAAATACTTAGATAAATGGCCGTAAATATTACCATTATAATATTAAGCCTTTTAACAATTAATCAATCAATCAATCTTTATTTGTAAACACAGGTATAGGTACATAAAACGTCTTAAATATACATATTATTGTGGTCGAGTTCTATGTTCTACCAAAGAAACTGGTGTACAAATAGTATTTTGGTTTAAAGTTTAGTCAATAGGTAACCAAACGGGTTCTAGATTTTTTTTTAAATCGAATAACTAATAATTCAATAAATGTAAATTAAATGAAGAAATGTCAATTAAATTTTACATGCAAGACAAAGGTAGATAATAATATTATAGGAATTGTGCCATAATTTATCGTTTAAAAAAATCTTTAATAGAGTAATACGTCTTATCTGTTAGAAACAAAAAAAATACTAGCAATTAAATAGATAAAAAATACAGATAAACAACACACAACACAACTTTACGAAATAATTTCTACTACACATTGACAACGATGCACGTGTGGCGCAGCGGTGTGACAATCGCCTCGCCAACTCACGTTCTGTGTTCAATTCCCGCACAGGACAATTATATGTATGACTCAAAAGTGAATCTGAATGTGGGTGTGCTTCGTGCTCGTCTATTATAAATTTGTAAAGTACATTTTCCTAGTGCAGACATTGCTTCTTTATTAATTATGAAAATAAAACTAACATTGAATTTACATGTACGCATATTAATTAACATTACGCTCTGTTGACAATTTTGCGAACACAAATGATAACCACATTTTTTTTTTCAGTTGTAGTGAAAAAACAATGTTATCTATAATAAAATGTTTAAAAATTAAATTGACTTATAACTACACATGCCTATAAATTTTGAACATTTTGTTTGTACTGCCATAAATTACTTTTTCGATAAAAGCTGTTGTCTCAAATCAGTTTTTAATCATATCAATCGTTTTGTATGTGTTAGACAATCACAATTTATTACAAATATTAATGATTGATTACATTTAATAAAAATATATTGGGATTAATTTAACTTAGTCTATTTCCCTTTATATCTGCTACGTCCCTTTTTTACTAAATATTGTCTAATGGCTACTAATGTATTTTAATATTTAATGAAACTATTAATCATAATCTAAATTAACGCATATAAAATTGATACATAAATTCTTATATTAAAATAGAACATGCATTCTATAAAATGATTGCATCACAACTTATAACAAAGTGCTGCGTTGCATTTTTAGCACGCGGTATGAAGTTCGGCGAGTGTCCGTGTACATTTGTAACGCTTCCAAGTTATAACGTTATGAAATATGATATCATAATCACTAATCGTTGTACATATTATTAACCGCGTAGACTATTTTGAATGTCTAATTATTATCAGGAATACCTTCGACTCGTCCTTTGATAAGAATTACCAAAATCAATATATCAATATAACACCTGAACTAGTGTTCTAATATTGTAAAATTTAATTTATACCTCTTTTTTTAACACTGGATAATATAATTAAAAAAAATAAAAATCAAACAAAATTTAGTATAAACTATAACAAAAATTAATATCTTTCACTTTAGTGAGACATTGCTTGAGGGAAACTGAAACCTGAACCATTTAAAATATTTAAAAAAATACTTGAGAGGTGTCACAACCGGGTGGAATGAAGTTTTCTTTCGATTTATTAGTATAGGAATTGTAATTTTTTTTCTTTTAAGTTATAATAATATTTTCTTTATTATTAACAAATATAATGTAATATAAACTTACTCAGTAGACTCAATTTTAGTAATAAAAAAAAAACAAAAGTGTCGTTACAACTTTTCCTCTTAATTTTTTCCGTCTAGCCCCCTTTCGTAAAGCGCGATAAGGAACTTCGTTCCAAAAATAAACATACATTTTCTGAAGATTTTTAAATGATATTTCATATAATCACTTTCAATATCTAAATTAATTCAAATCTATTTTAAATAGTCGCATGTCAAAAATATTGTTTTTCTGCTCGCTAAAACTACATTATAATTATATATTTTTAAATTAGCCACAAATACAGCTTCGAGTAATCATGGGCAGTTGCTTCAAACAATTGTACATATAATTTCTTAGTTACCCACATAAAGCAAGTAAATGGATTACAGTGGGGCAAATGATGCAACCCCCTACAAAATTACAGTGGACAGAGTTTTGAGATGTTTTCATAACATTATGACCATGAAACGTTATCTGAAATATAATTTTAGACTGCATACAACATAAATATTCTACAAAGGCAAAGTAAATTTTCTACAAATTAGTGAAACTGTGTTTCTTAGATTCATGCTCTTAATAAAGTCAAAATCAATGTAAAATAATCGTACTTTCAATTTTTCAATTAATGGCAACACTTCATAATATTCGGCAACAACCTCGAACATCTAGTTTATTCTTGTTAAAATGTACCCAATTAGGGTTCACAGCTACACTTATTTCTGGCCTTTTGTACTGGTTGTCCGGGCTGTCGTTTTGAAGCATATGTGTCACATAAATTTTAGCTTACTTTGGGTGCAAAACTCAGACTATGATATACGTGATTGGTTCAAATGCCTCGCATAGTGAATATACATTATATCACTGCATTGATTACTATTAATGAACTAATGATAATCATAATTAAAAATAACCTTAATTATAAAACACTATGTTATTATATTCTTGGCGTACCTAAATACCAAATTCATACTAAATAAATCTATCTAAGTCTTATTCTTTGCGCTCATGTACGTACGTAACGGCTACTTGAATATAAAAAAACAAGGAATATATTTGCCATTTTCTCGTAAGACATGTGACCTCTGATATAGGTCTTTTTCTCTTAATATATTAAAAGGTTCTTTTAAATGTCCATTAAACCTCACAGGGTGCCGCGTATATAGGTATAACCTTGACGGTAATATTTATATTTTATTTTATCTATTTATTTATTGCGCAATCTCGTGGGCCCATACTTCCTAGGAATAATAAATCATTTATTTATCATTTTGGTGATTTATATTATTCATTAATACATTGCATCTCAATGTATTCATAATACCCTTTTCCATTAGGGCGGTACACATGGTCCGGCCGGACTCTTAATTTGTTTCACCATTAATATATTTTAATATTTTTCTAGGGTAACGATTTAAGACTTTTGTCTCCAAATACTTTCATAGAGGAAATTCATTCGCAACATGATAAAGTAAAGGATGTAAACCCCATAATTAACTTTGATGTGTACCTTTTATTTTATGTATGAGTAAACTCTCACAATAATATCATCCATTACACATATACATACCCAAATGTACTATCAAATCCAAAATGAATATTTTGATCTATAAGGTTCTTGATTCGCCTTCGGTTGATCAGTCCACAGGCTTTTCAAAAACTTAAATACCAAAATATTCTCAATCACTTTTTAACCTTCACACAAATCCCACTTTCATATAATATTAAACATTCACACACTTTTCAATTACACATTACGTGCTTTATGTATTATCTAAGTCATATAACAAAACAGTACCTAATTGAAGTCATCAAACAACTAAAAGCTTTTTAATACTGTTCTTCCTTTCCTCTTTCTGCCTATTCTTTATATACGAATCAGTACCTAATTGGATTTACAATGCTACAAAAAGATTTTTAATACTGATTTACTACACGCCTGGAAATTTCTTATCTCTCTGGTATCGAAAACCACTAACGCTCTAACTAATCACTGTAACGAATAAAATACGTTGTAATCGTATCGTATAATCATAATACATTCAAGGTATTAAGAATGTTTTTTATATATCATACTTCTTGAAATAAATTAAGTCAAAGAATATTACCATGTCGCAAATAATTGAGTGAATTTAACGTTTAATTCATAGATAATTTAATTTTCCTATTCATTAAATTGTTTTCAACGCCTACTTAAGTAAACAACCCTTTCATCATCATCATATCAGCCAAAAGACTTCAACAACCATTTAATACAAATATATTTTAAAATTATGAAAATTGTTGTCTGTAGTTGACGCGAGTAAGTATAGAGTATGTATTTATTTTAATTTTACAGAAATATTTAGTATCTATATATATGTATATGAAATTAATTTAATTCAAAATCGTAAATACGGCAATAAATTTCTAAAATAGTTACATATAAAATTGCCTAAAAATAAATTCAACTCAGTATTGTAAAATAAATGATACGAGTAACTCACATTTTTGTCTAATCATATTCTTACTCGGCACTGGTCAACTTTTCGTATCGCTCGCAGGTCTTGAAAAAAAAAGTTTTGAATGTGACGCCTCGCCTGCCGCAGACTGGAACTTGGTTAAGCTTGACATTTTGGGCCGGGATAACCCTGGACTCCGCTGGGTGGCTGGGATATCCCTAGCCTAGCCTTCTTTCTTCATTAACATATTTTCTTCTTTATTAATATTAATCTTATTGTTTTCTTTTTTTATCTTCTTTCCGTTGTTCCTTTTTTTTTCTTATATTCTGTTTTTCTTATTTTTATTTCCCGATATTGCTTCTTATGTATTTTTCTGGCTCTTCTTTATTTATTATTGATTCCATTTTTCTTTTTGTCTCCGCAATTCCCCTCTTCCTCGTCAGGTCCTGGCCAGCACCGCCATGGTGATGACAGCGCTGGCAGGGTCGCCATGTGACGTTGGGTGTCTTAATTAAACACAAGTGATTAGCTTGAACGTCGCATTTATTATTCTCTAACTTACATGCTACTTAAGTCTAATATAGGTAGTAGGAGAGAGGCAAGCCGCACACTACAGTTTGGTGATGTTCTCTTTGTAATTAAATTCTCTTAGTCCACAGGTACCCAGATATGCGTGGATCCTAGAAGGTGTTAACCAAACTGCTAAGCGGTCTCTATGAGTATGCGTAGTTGAGTGGCAGTTATGGCAAATGGGCGCAGACTGCGGCCAGTACATGGCTTGCGTGGCAAGGTTTGTCAAGCGAGTGGTGTTGGAGAGAAAAGGCGAGTGTGTCACTTGCTGTTTGGAGCAGGCTGTCGGCGTGACCCTGGGGCCCTGAGGCGCCTGGTCTGGCGGGCGTGCGCCTGCGCGCGTGTCCGGCTACTATGGGAGCTTAAACGCAGTTGAGTACATGATCCCGTGGCGTGGTGAGTGGACTCCCGATGTGTGTGGAGTCACTTTCCATGGTGCGTGACTTTAATTATTTAGGCACTTTGATATTTTGCTTAAACTAATTTTGTAAAGTTTTTGTGGACATGCTTGTGTGCCGAGCATTGTGTGTTGTTTTGAGAATTACAAATTGATTTAAGGGCCCCTTATTCCGAAAGTTTAGGCATTTTACGCACCGAGACGGCTTGCGTCCGCGTTGCACAGGAGCCGTCGCGATATGAACTCCGGTGACCTATGGCGGCGGGCGAGCACGCCACAGTATAGATAAATAAATCAGTACTTCAAATATTATTGGCGTGCTGGTAATAATAGCTTTTTTGCAACAAAAACGTATAGCTTGATGTGATGTCCACTGCACTATTGACTGTAAACACTAATACACTTAGGTATATCGTTATAAATGTATGACTTTTTTTTATTGCTTGGTAAAATCATCAAATGAGTCCTGCCGCTCTGGGTGGAGCGGAAGGGACTGTCAGAATTGTACTGACTAAAATCCACCCTGTTCCTTCGGTTGCCCTTTGCGTTCCAGGGCCACGGTATTCTGATAAGACAGTCTCGTGAATGAAAAGGTAGGCGATATCATCCTGTAGAACTTAAAGTATGGTTGTAGAAGATTTGGTGAGTAATATAATGAAATGATTAATTATAATATAATAAAATAAAAAAAAATAAAATATATAGGTACCAGCATAAAAATTAATATTCATAAAAATTAAAATTCATAAAAATTTAGTGGTCGTGTGCTAGGTCCAGGTTCATTTTCATCGACCGATATATTCCTCAATGCTGGGCGCGAGTCTCCTCTAAGAGGGTCAAAGCCACAGTCCTCATGGCACTCCCCTCCGAGTTGGGAACTAGGACCTGATAGCAAATCAGGATTGTTTTGCGTTAGAGATTCCTCATTTTCCTTATTTTCGGATGATTTGTTCTCTTCAAGTGTCAGATTTCTTATGCCCATACCACGCGTATGTCTGGGGTTCACGATTTCAGGAAGTAGGCATTTATGGTAAAACCGTATTAGTTTGGACTCCATTTTCGATTTCCAAAATACGTCATCTTTTTCAATTATTTCGATGTGGACTGGCTCCTTTTCTCCGGCCCAAATTCCAAGTAGACATTGCCGTCGTCTTGCCACATGCAACTGTCCCTGTATTTGGTAAAACCAATTACTATTTTTATTAATTGTTGTAGTGCGCGTTTTTTTATTAAATTTTAATATTTGTATTTTATTTTCTTCAATAGCTTTTTTCATGCCAATTTTTGATGCTGAAAAAGGACATTTGACTTCTACCAGAATGTCATTTCCAATGAGCCCATCTGGCGTAGCACCAATGAATGGGAAATCTTTATCTATAAACAGACCACAGGGCTCAATAGATACGTTTTCTTGTTGTTGTATCTTGTGCAAAGCTTGCTGCTCATTTTCAATACCGTAAGCAATGGATGCAACACGGCCTAAATTTGTTTTATATAATATATTTTTTACTAATGGTGCGGTATCTTTTGATACTTGCCTTTTGCAAATAGGACCGAAATTAGAGGCAGTAATAAGATTTTTTCGAATTTCTAGCCATTCGCTACTGTCTCTTTGTAATATTGTATTACGCTCAATCGCGTCCTTGTCAGCAGTAAGAAATTCTAAATTTTTTAGAAATTCTTCTTTAGCTACTTCTAGTTCAGACAGGGACATATCCGGGTCTAAACTAGCGGGGCCATAGTCATTTTGTTTTTGTTTTGTGTCTGCCAATTTCCTGATTTTCCTTTTAGCTGGATGTTCCGAGTTGTTTTTTCTTTTCTCGGCTTCTTCTCTTTTCCTTTCCACAACTTCAGCTAATCCCTCTTCTGGTCGATTTTTATTTGTTAATGTGTTTTGCATGTACGATATTGCTGACTTTTCATTAAATTTTACCACCGCAGCATTACACCTTCCTTGATAACCTCGTTTCAAGGAAAAATTTATTCGCTTTCCTCCTATAAACTTCGCAATGACGTTGTTGAAACATTCGACAAGATTTGTATTTACGTTCTCTATTAAACTTCGTGATTTTACTGCCACATTAGAAATAATCGAATTTATCCGGAACAGAAATGTTGAATTTTGAATGGCTTTCAGTCCGTCGCTATAAACTTTTTCTTTGTCACAGTTATAATCCTGACACATCCTGTGATCGCCGTATGCATGCGCTACAGAATTGATTATATCACTGTGAAGAATAGTTACAGCATCGTCCTTTAGATTTTTATTATGGTGTATAACTGACCTTACTATTGCTTTCCTCATGGACATAATTTTCACATCTGTCAAAGTTTTTCGGTGAGCTAAAAGGTATTTTGTTTCTGAAACTAGACTACGTAATTTTTTGCATAAATTTCTCAAAATGTGATTTCTGCATTCAATTTTCTCTACTGTAATATTTTGGTCTTTATATGGATTTTCTTTTAGTACTTTTGCGTATGTCGAGGCGTCTCCGTCTGCAATCATTCTTTTATAAATTATTCCATACATGGAAATGGAAAGTTTGAAACCCTCTGCAATTATTTGGCCCTCCATTGAACACGACGAACCATGGAAATTTTTAAAACATTTGTGCTCGTTAGGAGCGATATTTTTGTTTTCTGCGCGGGCGCACACGAGGCAGTATTTATTTTTTACAGCCAGAAAAATTATTTTACCGGTTCTTCTACCGATAATTGCTGCAGTTCCAGATGCAGCTTTATAATTCGATCCATACGATCTAGCACACCAAGAAGCGTCCACGTAAACATCAATTACTGGTATGCCATTTTTGGTGCGACCTTCTGCGATAGCCAATTTCTTTTCTTCTTCTGCAGCATCTTGCATCGATGCGGCTGCTGTTTTTTCACAACATTCGTACACTTTATCCTGGAGTTGATTGTAATAATTTGTAGAAAATACAGGAATGTTCATAGCAGAAAAAAGCTCTTCGAATTGTGAGTAGCCAATCCCTGTTGCTACCATGCCAGTGGTGGCTGCAATATTTAAATTAACTTTTGACTCAGTCTTTTCGGAATTTATAAAGCAAAGTTGTTTACAAATATTACATTCAAATTTAAATACTGAAATTAAGCCAATTCTTTTTTCACTAATTAGCTGAAAATTTCCTGCTTTGCAGTCGAACAAGTTGTTGTGACGTGCTTTTTCTTGTAATTGACTAAATAAGTAATTGATATCAATAACGCGTCGTCCTGTCACTGTTTGGAACTGGTCTTCTTGAATTTCAGGTTCAACGTTATAATAATCATCCTCCTCTTCTTGATTTTCAGCTTCAATAATAATGGAATCATCTTTATCTTTTCTAGTTGTCCTTTGAAGTTTGTCTTCATGGTTTTCAGTTTCAACAATAATGGAATCATCTTCGTCTTTCCCAGTTGTCCTTTGAAATTTGTCTTCATGGTTTTCAGTTTCAACAATAATGGAATCATCTTCGTCTTTCCCAGTTGTCCTTTGAAATTTGTCTTCTTGATTTTCAGCTTCAACAATAAAGGAATTATCTTCGTCATCCCTAGTTTTTCTGCAACAATGGAATGTCATTAACGTAATGAAACGGATTTGGTTTCAAAGTCACCGAAATAAACTTTAACAAAAATTCATTTACTGCCATGTTACATCCCATAATAGGATACATAAGACATGTGATAAGTAAGAAAACTAAAGCGCGACGGGAGATAACGTCAAACTTGTAGCGGATGGATAAAACTGCTCCGCCATAGTACCTATATTATGTAATATGTACATAATGTACTTACGCATACTGTCCCTCTTTAGAGTGCCCATCGGTACTTTTTTTGGACATCAAAGTACCTTTTCCGGTACGTGGTCTCAGAGCACTGGAATGGAATAAATTTCATTACATATTTTCAAAAAAATCAAATTATTAAACACTTATTATTACTAGAGTTATAACATGACGTAGCATGACGTAGTTAACACACCCCGTTGCGAGCGCGGTCCGAGCCTTGTATCAATGGAGCCGAGCCGCGCGCCGCCGCCAGAGCCGCTTCATTGATACGGCCTTGCGCGCACTGCCTTGCGGTGGAATGCGGTGCGTTTATTCTACCGTGCGGTAGAATAAACGCATTCACAGAGCCGCGCACTGCGGCGAAACTAACGCACGTTTTAACCGACTTCAAAAAAAAAGGAGGTGGTTATCAATTCGGTTGTATTTTTATCATCATTTTTTTTATGTTTGTTACCTCAGAACTCCTTCGTTTATGGACCGATTTGCAATTTTTTTTCCCCTTATAGGAAAAATTCAGTTCTGATGATGGGATCCATGAGGAATCGAGGGTACTTACTCCTCAAAAATTATAGGCCACCTTATAGTGATATTGGAATTTTAATCGAGAACTTAAGCATTTACAGTCAAAAAGTAACATTTGATGAAGTGGAACTGATGAAGAAGACCAGAAATGGTCAACGGAACTTCATACTCACATACACTAATAAAAATAAAATTTTAGATTTTTCCTTCATGGGAAAAAAAAAATTGCAAATCGGTCCATAAACAACGGAGTTCTGAGGTGATAAAAAAAAATACAACCGAATTGAAAACCTTTTTTTGAAGTCGGTTAAAACGTGCGTTTATTTCACCGCAGTGCGCGGCGCTTCCTAGATCTCTATGCGATACAAAAATATTTGCGGTAGATTCACCGCAAATTTGCAGCGAGAGGCCAACGGCGATTTTACCGCATGCGTTTATTTCACCGCAGTGCGCGCACTTCTATGATACTCCATACTTCACAGATTATGCGTTAGAAAAACGCAAGGCAGTGCGCGCAAGGCCTACAAGGTTCGGACCGTCAAGGTGCGTAATTTTTTTTTTTAAATTATTCAAATCTCATAAATACCTATTTTTTTTATTCGTGTTCTACTCATTGGATACATGAAGTGGGCTGCCGTTGTAAGACGACTAAAAAGTCACGGTGTATAAAAAGCTTCTATTTTAAAATGTTTTGACAGTATTTCAGAATAATACGAAAGTACCTAATAAACAGAATCACCCATCGCGCGACATGTCGCTGTATGCGTGAGTGTCGACGGTCTGTGCGAGGCGCCGCGCGGCCGGCCGATTTCTACCTACTAAACGCAGCGCGACCATAACCCGTGCTCTAGGTACTTACCTAGTGAGTACAAGTAGTGACCGATAGCCATTGTTCAATTTGTTTCAAATCTTCATAAACATAATAAAAGAATGTAATAATAAAAACAAAACACAACATACCTAGGTACTTACATCTCCTTGAATTTGACCGGGATGCAAAACTGCACTTTGTAAAGGTATAAGAATGTTTCCATTATAGATTTAAAATTCTAGTCATACTGACTTCGCTGGTCTGTGTAGAGGAGTACTTAATTATATTGTGACGTATTTATAGAATAAGTACTTACGCAATACACTTTCGGATTTTCTTCACTTCAGATACCCTTTTTTTCTTAATTTTGTTTTTTCTATTCGCCATTTCAATTACTTATAATACACACGTTTATTTACGCGCGCGGCAACGATAATTTGTGGTCGCGAGCAAAAGTTGCATAGGTCCTCCCTCGATGACGTCCGGCAGGACAATGGCGCGGTGCGCGCGTGCCGTTTTCACGTATTTATTTTATTAAAAAAAAAATAAGTGCCATATTATAAATTTATCCAAAAATATCCCTGTCAAACCTGATTAGTAAATGAAATGTTAAATTTTCATAAAAGTTGCGTTCCCTCAAGTCTCATAAAACTTAAAATACTTTCAAAATCGACTTTACTTCGGATTTTTTTTTTATCGAGCAAAATGTTAAATAATGTGTTTTTAACCAAAAAAGTCACTAGATCAAAGATGTATCTGTACTATATATTTTTTTACGGATTTAAATATGATGATTTCTCTGAAAACAACTCGATCTAGAAACGTAAATTTCGAAAAAGGGGCCCTTAATGATTCTCTATTTGTGCAAAGTGTTTTTCGCAAAGGGCAAACACATTAAGGGAAGTTCTATCTTGCGGTTGGGATAGCCTCTGTCTTTGAGGTCCTCGTACTCAGATATGCTATCCTGGCTGACGGATACACTTCAAGTAAGGTAGGGTTTCATGTTATTGGATGCTGTCTTGGAGTGCGCTCAGGCATGCGATCCTAGTATATGGGACATGCCTGGTGTGGTTTTGTATCCCTTCCTTTATGCTCGGACGTGTGATCCTGGAGCTGTGTGTTACACGTAGGGTCATGCCACGGGTTAGCCGCTGACGAGACGTGGTGTGAGATATGTTTGTGTTAAATATTGACTGTGTTTTATTGATAATTTGGGTTGAAATACGCTTTTATCTGGAACTGATTAACACACGCAAAGTTATGTCTCACGTAAGTGCGCGTAGATCTCTAGCGAGTCGTGAGGTGGCACTCCCCCGACGGGAACTGCCCCGGGTGAACGTACAGATATCAGTTTATTTTATACTCTTGTGGTTAGGCTGAGTTAGGATACGCTTTTATCTGCGACTGATTAACACACGCAAAGTTATGTCTCACGTAAGTGCGCGTAGATCTCTAGCGAGTCGTGAGGTGGCACTCCTCCGACGGGAACTGCCCCGGGTGAACGGTACAGATATCAGTTTATTTTATACTCTTGTGGTAAGGCTGAGTTAGGTGTGCTAAGCCTACATATGTGTCGAATTGTTGTTTGATTTTGGTGCGACACAAAGGTTGTGTTTGAAGCTATCTCTTATCATTTATGGACATGTTTTTGTGCTGTAGTTTTGTTTCATTACAGAGTCTGAGAATGAGACCGAGGGGTCTACCACTCAGAGTGTCACCCAGCCTTCAGGAGTCGAGATATCCGATGAAATTGATGATCCACAACCCAGCACGTCCGCATCACGTGTTGCTGAAAGTTCGAGGATGTCGTTGCCAAGCCTGAAGACTGATCGCCAGAGTTAAAAGATGGAGCCCGTGGCCGGCCTCCTGTCAGGAAGGGCCGTGTGGAACTGGAAACTACAGCAGTGGGGAATTTTTATAAAAAGGCTATGCCTCGCCGGCATCGCCCTCTTTTCCGTCGCAACAGTTGCCGAGGCTGTTACTCTGTCCGATTGCGGATCGATTCGTTAAGTCTTTGTCTATAATTGTTAGCCTAGTGTAGTGCGGGTGATTTTACTTCTTTTGTTCGTTTTCTTTGTTTGAATTAAAATTATTAGTTTGTTAATGTAGTTGTGATTATTGTTTTCCGTAAGTTGTATTAAAATTTGTTTTAAAAAAGCTACTTCTGGTCTCATTCCTTAGAATATAATTACATGAAGGTTCTATAATCGAAATATTTTTCCTAGATAAAATAGGTATAAAATGATCATCATAAACAACCACCAATAGTAGAAAAACATTCACACACAACAACTAGGTAATAACCTAGTTTTCAAAACAAAAAACCTTAAAAAAAGTCTCCTCTTTTTGTTAGCAAAAATGACTAAGTATTTGTTTTAACTTAGCCAAAACCTTTTTTTTTGTCGCTTAATCTAAGTGGCATACGTTATCTTAGTTTTTAAACATTATTGCATTAAAGTTTTAAGACATTAGTGTTCATAGTTTTGATAAATAAATTAAGATAACGTTAGTATGAAAAATGCAACTTATTTAAAATTGTCCACACAAAACGCTGATTTCATAGGTGGGAACCCAATACTCGTGAAAGTTGTTTAACATTATTGGTCACTTGACGTAGCAGCAGTTCGACGACGAATCACTGGGGAGGCTATGGGGTGGTACCGCGGCGTGAAGGAGAAGGTGTGGGTGTGTGTGAAAGTGTTAGAGACACCCCACACTAGCGTCTTTCGAGCGTCGTCGTCGTGCCAGCGTCCGCGCAACGTCCACCCGACGTCCGCGTCGCGGCGACGCGACGCCAGCGCTGGACGGCTGCCGAACGCCGAGCGTGCGCGGCGCTGGCGTCGCGTAGCCGCGGCTCCTGTCGCATACAAGCAGTGTGAAAATGGATTCCGACGAAGAAGCACTGCTGCTGATATTACTGATCCAAAAATTACGGAAACGAAAAAGGAAACGTCGTCGTCAACATTGGGAACATCCTCTGTGTAGTGTTAGATTTCAGGAAAGCGATTATTTCGTATTGTATAGTCAACATATAAAAAATAATAAAAAATACTTCTATGATTATTTACGGATGCCAAAACGAATATTTGACGAACTATTACAATTGATACAAAACGATATAAAATATCAAGATACCCATTTGAGGATTTCTGTGTCACCTGAAGAGAGGCTTATTATTACATTGAGGTAAGTAAAAACGCAATCTTTAAATGACGAACAAAATTTTGTATTTATTTAGAAAACTTACAAGAAACTAAATCACAGATTGATTAATAGAATTACAAATCAACAATATTTTGCCGACAACTGAATTACATATTCAGGTAATCATTAGCATCCTCAGTAAATATGTCGCCGTACAGTGACTCTTGGGAAGTGTCCGTTTCATCTAATGAATTGGCTGACAGTTGTTGTTGTTGGTCATGATTTGGCATGGTGTATCTCGACATTTGGGTATACTTTTTGATTATACCCATAATTTCCATCTTTGCGTCCATTTTGTAATTTGAGTCTATCGCACCAAAATCTTCTACAAGTGACATAAAAAACTGTTGATCACCATAATTTTTATCCTGTCTTTTATTCAGCATTCTTTCATATAAAATGTTTAACATTTTTTCTTGGGTGTTCTTTTTTGTTGTATTTTCTTTTTGAGATTCATTAGTAGAACTGCTTGATTTTTGTGGTCTAACCTGTGATAGAGGGTTTAAAAACCCCAAAAATTTGGAATACAGATACTCTCTGCTTGTTGATGCACCCGACCCACTCTTCATTAGCATCCTCAGTAAATATGTCGCCGTACAGTGACTCTTGGGAAGTGTCCGTTTCATCTAATGAATTGGCTGACAGTTGTTGTTGTTGGTCATGATTTGGCATGGTGTATCTCGACATTTGGGTATACTTTTTGATTATACCCATAATTTCCATCTTTGCGTCCATTTTGTAATTTGAGTCTATCGCACCAAAATCTTCTACAAGTGACATAAAAAACTGTTGATCACCATAATTTTTATCCTGTCTTTTATTCAGCATTCTTTCATATAAAATGTTTAACATTTTTTCTTGGGTGTTCTTTTTTGTTGTATTTTCTTTTTGAGATTCATTAGTAGAACTGCTTGATTTTTGTGGTCTAACCTGTGATAGAGGGTTTAAAAACCCCAAAAATTTGGAATACAGATACTCTCTGCTTGTTGATGCACCCGACCCACTCTTTGTCGTTTTATTTCTTTCCCTTGTGTAGCGATCTCGTATACTCTTCCATTTTTTTTGTAATTTTAAAGCTGAAACAATTTAATTTTTTTTTCAGATATTTGGCAACTGGATGTTCATTTAAAGATTTGCAATATTCGTTTAGAAGGAATATTCAACAGTGCAACAAATAGTACGAACAACATGCTTAGCGATAATTAAATGCTTATTTTATATTTGCAAACCACCCACACAAGCAACAGATTGGATTAATATTGCAAACGGGTTTAGAGATAAGGCAAATTTTCCGAACTGTATTGGAGCCATCGACGGGAAACACATCAGAATAATAAGACCATGTGATAGTGGCTCGCTTTTCTTCAACTACAAAAAGTATTTTTCAATAAATTTATTGGCAGTGTGTGATTCAAATTATGAATTCATTTACATTGATGTCGGCAGCTACGGAAAATCTTCAGACTCGACCATTTTTATGGAAAGCGATTTGAAAAATAATATGGACGAGAATGTGTTAAATATACCCCCACCAGCCCCAGTAACAGAAAACGGCGAGCCTCTTCCTTTTGTACTCGTAGGCGATGAAGCATTCCCTTTATCAGCTTATATGCAACGACCTTACCCGGGAAAACATTTATCACACCAACAAAGAGTGTACAATTACAGACTAAGCCGTGCAAGAAGGTACATACAGTGCAGTTTCGGCATCATGACAAACAAGTGGAGAATTTTTCATAGACCTTTGAATGTGGGATTAGATTTTAGTGAAGAAATAATAAAAACTTGTTGCATACTACATAATTTTGTTAGGTCAAGAAAGATTCAAACAACACGCGCTGAAACCAACATACCATCGAATTCCGCAACAGTGAATAATGAAAATATCGATATACAAGAAATCATACGGCTATCGATCGGATTCGCTGAAAGAAATAAATTTGCTAATTACTTCGTTTCAAGTCTTGGTTCATTAACATGGCAAAGTGACAAAATATAAAAGTTTACACTTACACTCTTCATTTTTTTCTCTTGTTGTTTTTATTTCAAACTCTCGAATAAACAAAGTACACATCTCTTCCCAAGCCTTTCTTTTAAGAATGCGATCACTATATTCTCTTTTTGACATATCCCACAACACAGGCCGATTTTGTATTTCTTGAATAAAAAGTTCAGTATCAAACACATCTTCGAGCGGTGACTGCATTTTGGATATTACGTGTGCACTCTATACTGACGACGTTACAACTGACGCGACGCGTGCGGCGCAAGAGGGCGAGGTACTGGTGGGGAGCGGGGCAAATAGATTGCGTTGAGCATTGTACTTGTTCGCAAAAAACGTTGAATCGCGTCGCCGCGACGTCGACGTCGGGTGGACGTTGCGCGGACGCTGGCACGACGACGACGCTCGAAAGACGCTAGTGTGGGGGGTCTCTTATCGGTGGAGGGGACAGGCTAGGATGATATGTATGAGGATCTCGAGGAGGAGTGTGTTCTACCTGGATATTTTGAAACAACAGAAACAATCCTAATAAAAAGGAAACCCACTCACCTATATTATATTTAATTTTGACAATTCCAACAAAACTTGCTAAAGTGCCGCAGTAAATAATATTAAAGCACTTAAGAAATAAAAAAAAATCTTATGTAGACGTTATTTACTAATAATCAACAAAAATAAGAAACTAAAGTAGGTTAGTTGCTACCTCCCAAAACAAAAGCTCGGGTCAGATTGTAGTGGATCTGTTCTCAAGATATGATTTGAGTTGTCACAGTATACACGTACTGTGATAACTCAAATCTGTCTACCCAGACATACCCGCAAAATGCTTTGGCTTGTTCCAACAGTTGAGCTGGATGAGGAAGCAAATAGTCTTCTTCTAGGAACTACAGGATCTGGTAGTCTGTTACTTTGAGTATCCTCAATCAGTTCGGAACCCTGAAAAGTAAATTGGATATATAGATAGGTACTACATTTTAGATCTAATAGAATAGAATCTAGTCACATCAGCAGATTTATAATAGTGGGTATGTACCTAGTAGTTAGTAATATAATATTTAATTATAAAGACTTCATGCACAGTAAAAAAAATTACTATACAAAGGCGGAATTAATGCCGTTGGCACTTTCTACCAGTCGACCTTAGGGTGGTGCAAAGACGGAATGTGGCAGGTGCAACTTAAAGGAAAGACTAAACGGGAAAAAAATACAATAATAATAAATACATACTTAGATACATACATACAAACAACATTTACTTACATAAATCACAATAGCTGGTGGTTGTTCCTCTGTAGGTGCAAGACTCTGTTGTTGTTTATAGTTTATTTATTCGTAAAAAGGTTTACATGTCAGAATCTTAGTAACAAATTCTTATAATATAAAATAACTCATAAATACATAATAATATAACACATCAATAATAAGTCAACAAAAAACATTTAAATGGAATAGGATGTCAGTATAACAATAAATATGGAAGTCATCTTGTCTAATATAAGTGAATAGTAAAAATGAAGTAAGTAAAAATTATTAAATCAATAGATATTACAGTTGTGAACAAGTTCAAATATTAATTAGCCTTTTTATGTTGTGGTATATGAGCCTATAATAAGTAAATATAAACAAATAAATGCTAGATATCATTAATTAATCACATACAATTATGAATTAAATTTAAATACCATACATCATCAGTAACAGCATCTTGTATTTGTTGCACTTCATGTGATGGAGATGGAGTATCATTTTCCTAAAACAGGTAATAATAATATTAATAAAGTCAAATAATTCAAATAAAAATACACTTTATACTGTATGTATTTTTAACAGACAGATTGCACAATTCTTGGCCACTACCAGCCAGACAGGATTGATGCAAAAAAGCTAGTACTTACGAGTATCTATTGCATTTCTAAATTTCTTACCGGAAATGCCTAAATGTACATCTCCTGTTGAAAAACTTTCACCACCACACAAAGCAACAACTCTCTCTTCAAGTTCTGATAGCTCCACTACATCCTCCACCCCACCACCAGTTCTACGCCTAGCAGCAGAGCGTGCTGCTGTTTTTTTTATGGCGCTTTTTTTGTCAGACCAATACTACAATCAGACATATAATTAAAGAAATTATAACACAATTCTGTTTACACATGTATTTTTCAAACTATATTAGAAAAAAAAACTCTATTTTCTTAATATTAATAGTAAATGATTGAGTGAAATTAACAATAAGATAAAATTTATGAAACCAAGGAATACACTTTAAACCAAGAGTCGTCGCACATTTTAAGTAGTTTGCTTTGAGGAATGTTAAGTGGTTTGCTTGTGGTTCTAACATGCAGTAAAAAAAAGCGATGCTAACCTTGGTCCACTGTTTGTAATTTTTAATTGTGCCACCCATACTATTTAGGCGCACGGCTAGTTCTTCCCACTGGCATCGACTTCGCTCTCTGGCACTTTGAGTTCTCAAGAAACCCTTCGCTATACCAGGGTTTCTTTCCATAAACTCTACCAGAGTTTCAACCTAAGCTGACGATGGATGACAGGAACGTGTCTCATTTAGACTGGAACAATTATTGTTGGATTAGAAAACATAATAAATACTATTTTAATTAATATAATTTTTAAACACCACAACCACAAATACTTACTTCATGATTATTTCACAATTATTTTCGGCACTAAACGCTCAAACAAATAAAACAACGAAACATGTAACATCCTGTATTATTATTATTACTTAATAGCTGTCTCAAATTCCATAAAATAAGATATTTGATTTAAAAATTATATAAGCTGAAATTCTGTGCCAAAAACTCAACAATTGTGTCAAAAAACGGGAGTCGATAAAACTAGATTAACATTTTGTTGAGTGTGGTCGTCATTATTACAATATTGTCGCTTCGGAGCTCACTTCACTTCGCATGTGATTAAGTGATGCTTACAGAATGCAAAATCAAGGTCATTTTGAACCTTAAGCGAAGTGAGAGTGAATAGCGATGCGAGATGCGGGTTGATGTTGGAATTTTACAGAATCGACGTACAGGCTTAGGACTGGCATTCTAGATTTGAAATAAAAAAACGCGGTGATCATAATTCTAATTCTCCCTATTAGTAGAATGGCGTATTTAAAAATCAAATAAGTATGTACAATGATATTTTCCTTTTTTTTACTTTTATATTTTTTTCTGCTTTTTTTCTTTTTTTTTTTCTTTTTCGTTTTGTGTAAATTTATATTTTTACATATTACTATGCAGAAACAGCACCTGGGATACTTTGGATGGCTTGAGTAATTTACGCCTGTTCGTTATTACTAGCCCCGCCCCAGAAAATATGCGTTCACAAGATACTGATGTTGCCTGGATGCACAACCTTTTCAAAACTAATTGATAGATATGTGGATATATGTGTTTCCGACTTTGCCACCACTTAAAGGGATCTTCCTTTCGGTGTAGGTATTCCTCGTTTAAGTATTTGTCAAGTCCTCGGAATCCAGCAGCGACATCGTTTTCTGGGTGAACCATGTGATTCATTTCCGTATCGAAGTCAATCCACATACTGTCTGCATCTACCGGTGCGGAGTTTGTATTTAAATTGACTTCATTTTCACAGACAAAGCTAGAATTTATTCGTATGTGGCTGATCTTGCGTCTCATATCCTCAATCGCATTTTGATAACTTTTAAGGGTTCGGAACCCTTTTTGCTTAAATCTAGGGTCTAGGATCGTAGAATCGGCATACAAGATGTTCGTTTCTAGATCAAAGAGCCGCGCTTCTATTTACGTTTTTAATTTATTTAGTAACGCAGGTATGACAGGATGTATGTAGGTTATGGCGAGGTGTTTAACTATATGCTTCGACATTATTTGAGTGAACACCAATACTTTTGATAGAGTCACATGATTTTCGCTGCTAATTTCTACAGTCACTTCAAAAAAAGGTTTTAAAATGGCCACTACGATTTCAATTACTTCCCAATCTGCCACTAGAAGATTAAGCTCATTTCTTGTGAGATCCAAAGTACTGATAACGGCATCATTTAGTTTTAAAATCCTTTCCAGCATCTCGTAACAGGAATTCCAACGTGTTGGACATTCTTGTTTCAGTTTTAGTAACGGTAAACCCATTTGTTTCAGTACTGATTATAACTTCGTTTGCGCTATACAACTTTTTTTGAAGTATTCAACAATGGATTTCACTTTATTTACTATGTCAGATACTCCTTTAAGGCTATTCTGCACAATCAAATTTTGTGTATGGGCGAAACAACTAACGGCCCGCCATTCACCTAGCCTAATAGCTGCTTGGATGTTTGCAGCGTTGTCACTGACGACGCATGTTATTTTGTTGGTGATCTGCCAATCCTGTATTATCTGCCGTAAGAAGGCAACTAAATTATCACTTGTGTGCCTTTGATTATAATTAATGCATCCCAGTAAAAGAGACTTCATCTCAGTATTTGCATCAATAAAATAGGCGGTGACCGCGATATAGTTTTCATTAGCGCTAGATGTCCAGGCGTCAGTACAGAGACAAATAGCAAATGATTCTTTTAAATGTTGAAAAACCTTTTCAAACACTTCTGTGTATTTTTTTGGGATTAGAGTGTTGGATAGTGTTTTCCTAGTTGGTAGCTGGTAACCAGGACATGTCGACACCATATCTATTAACTTTTTGAACTCCGGTTCATCGACTAGGCGAAATGAATGATGACCTTTAGTCACCATTGCAACTACCTGTCTATCAATCTGGTCCACCTTTCGCGTATACGGCGGTTTCCGTATATAATTTGTTATTAAGCTCGATGACGGCATTATGGGTGGGCCTGAACTTGTACTTGGCGTGGCTGAACAGGACTGAGCGGATGGCGTGGAGGTGACATTATTTTGTATAGATGGTTCACCAGTAGTTGGTTGTCTGTCTATACACAGCGATATAGTGGGATGTTTGGTTACCATGTGCCTCTTTAAGGTTCCCAGGGGGCCGTTTCTGGTGCTCAGTTTTGTGGAGCAATAATTACACGTTGCTTCATTGTCACCTTGCTTATTGTGAGACCAGAGAGGACTTCTCTTTGGTCTTGTTGGAGCCATTTAAAAAAATAATAATAGCTCTTAGAAATATAAATAAATAATTTCACATCTACGTCCTATGTTGTAGATTAGGTAGGTTTATTAGAAACTGTTAGTTTATACTGCACTGAGAACGAAATGTTAATTTTGTTAAAAAGCGTTGAGGTTTTAAAATTAATAGTTTATAAAACAGAACAGACTCACAAAAAAGCACAAAATGCGTCCATCATCGCAAATAATTAAATAGTTATGCGCAGCAAGCGTCCAACACCGTAAAACACAAAAAACACAATATACAATAAATTACCACAATACGACAGATCGTCTAACATAAAAATACGAGCAATCAAACTAAAAAACAACAATATTCTCATGTGCCGCGCCGAACGCCATTCGTAGGTACTCGATGACTCGATCGTGACATTACGCATGCGCGAAATGTTAACAGCGCAACGCCACTTTTCATTCAAATCTATGCCATGCTAAAATAATGGTTATTAAATCTATACCGAACGTGTTGTAACCCTGTCTCTTTTCCTCTCACACTGTTTACCAATAATACCTCTCGCAGATTTTGTTCCGTACCGAAACACTAATAGTACAGTTTACTTCAATATAGCAGAGACGGAGTAAACAGTTGGTAGTTTTAGCACTGGCTTGAAGATAGACACAGTGTACTAATTTGGCAATTAAATCTTGGCAATTAATTTGTCATAATATCGATTTGAACATCAGTTTAAATTACAATAAATTACGATACACGGGTGGGCACCGATTAGTATGGCGCGAACGCCCATCAAGGTAGGACCTGTGCCATTTTTCCCGCGTCCCGACTTTCGAGCGCTCGTATAGTGAAGTAATTCATATACTGCGACCACATAGTTTTGATTCGTTTTGTATTTTTTCATAAGGTACGGTTTTATTTATTATGAAGTATGTATGTATGTATGTAAGATTTTAGTTTTTTGTAGAATAATTATATATTTTTGTTTCATTACTAGCTATGGGGCGCAAGGAATGTGTATACCGTTGCGTAAAAAAAGGAAACGTGATAATTCTGCAGCTTTAAAAAAAGCAACAGAAGTGAGGTAGATACCTATTTTTTTATTTACAATATTCATATTTACTGTAACTAATTATTATTGATTAAATATGTAACTTATACGTAGGTATTGAAAATTAACAGCTATTTTGTTTTTATTTTAGAATGAATAATCGTCTAAAACGTACAGAGGAGGGTAGCGCCTTTATATCAGACGCGGTGCCAGGTACTAGCCGTACAAGTGATAATTCAGATTCGGCAACAGAAGTTGTACGCAACATTTTAACAATTATTTGTTTGAATCAGAAGTTTATTTAGTGTTTGTCAATAATTATATAAAAATTTATAGGAGAAAGAACATGGTGCAGTAGACCCTGGAGACCTAAACGAATCAATGAAACTTTCAGACTCAATCGTAAATATTTATGTGCTGTTTAAAATATTTCTTTAAATTTTATTTTATGCGATGCGATGTTTTATTCTTATATATGAAACTTTTTTCAGGACGATTACATAGTCGATGGTAGAAGAATAATTGATTTTCAATACTTTTGGAGTCAAATAATAATTATAAGGCAAATATGCATATAGCATATTAAAAATACTATGTTCGTTTTTGTATCAACTTTTATTAAATATTTTACATAACATACCTATCCGTGTTTTTTTATTAATCTAGCTAGAAATCTTTGTTAGAGTAAATATATTTTTTTTTTATAAATCTCTTATCAATTCACATTACGATTACGGCTCAAGATAGCCTCGTCCGTCTTGACACATGTATTACACAATTTACATTGTGTTTGAGTGGGTAGACACGCACACATAAACTGATGCAGTCTTTTACCTAAACTCGAGCGTAATCATTTTGTGAAATGGCTCTTAAGAGATAGCACCTACGTTAACTTCGTTGAGAATTGTTTACCCATTACAAGTAAAGATGTTAAGAATGCCACTGCTGGTGACAAAACTCTCAGTAAGATTTTAGGCTGTATTCAGTCGGGTTGGCCACGTACTTGCACTGAGGACCAAATTCAACCATATTTCGTAAGACGAAATGAATTATACACGGAATGTGGATGCATAATGTGGGGTTATCGTATGATTATTCCAGGTTCATTACAAAATAGTTTATTAAAACAATTACACAGCAGTCACATGGGGATAGTTAAAACAAAAAGTCTGGCTCGTAGCTATGTATGGTGTCCGAATATATACGCAACCGTGGAAATGATGTGTAAGCGCTGTGAAACTTGTGCGGCTGAAACGGAGGCATCACCGCGTGCTCCTATAAAGCCATGGCCTTATCACGCTCGCCCCTGGACCAGGATACACATCGATTTTTTTTTTATGAGTTTTACTAACGCAACGAATGTTATTAAAATATTGAGGTCTACCTTTGCAAGATTCGGACTACCGCAAGAGTTAGTGTCAGATCAGGGTCGTCCATTCTCCAGTTCAGAGTTTAAATTGTTCTTAAAGAATAACGGTATCAAACAATTGTTTTTCACCTGTTTATCATCCATCTTCAAATGGTGCTTTAGAAAACGCGGTGAAGTTATGAAAGCGAGCTATAAGGAAAGCTCATAGGGATCACGTGGATATCGAATGTAAAGCACTCGAGTTTTTGACTCCTGATTCGATAGACTCGGCTCAATTTTACAAGACTCTGTGAACTAACTGAACTCGGAGCCTTGAGTCGAACCGAACTTCAGTCTTTTCACAAAGGCTCAAGCGCTAAAATAGAACACGAGTTTTAAAAATAGCGCGAGTCTTAAAAGAGCTTCAGTCTTATGTCTTCAGCGTATTAAGGTTTAATAATGTTAATAGTTGCACGGTTATCCAAATGTTTAATAAATTGATTTACGAGTACGTCAGAATTTTAAAGATAACCAGATTATTCTGGCATTTATACATTCTGATTTTTGATTTGATTTGATTTGACATGAAAAAGATGCACTGAACTTAAATTTAGTTTAGTTTGTGAACAAGGGAATCGGTACCATTCTCTATAATTTTAAACTATATTGCACTGAAAACAAAATGTCAACAATTACAATAAGAGCTGTTTTACAATGACACTATTACTTATGTACAAACAATAAATAAATTTTACCAAAAATATCCTTTTCTTCGTCACTGAGCTTGTCCAAATCGGAATATAATATTAAGCAATTATCTTTCCATGCGGGATTCGAAATGTTCTCATATTTTAACTCTTCTAAAGATTTGTCCCACAAGACTGGTCTTTCACGAACCAGTGAGATTAAATGGTCCATATCTAAATTATTAATAAATTCAGGTACCTATATCCATTCTGTGAAAAAATCTTTCACAGGTAGCGTGTGCGACGTCCTTCCAGCTCCGTGTGTAAACGACCAACTAAACACGTACATTGGTTGAGAACTACGGCACCGCTCGCCGCTACCATTTATGGCTCAGGTTCTTGTACCTGTGTGGAGTCAGGTCTTACATTATGAAATCTAATGTGACCCTATTTTTTCCGGTATTAACTCTACGCGAATTTTTTTGTGAGTCGGCTCATGTATCTAAATGACCATGTTTGCCGCTGCAAAAATCGCCTCCTGTGGTATTTGTTGGTAAAGAGGTGAGTTTCGTCGACCTCCACTATGTCGTTGTCCCCGCCGATCATATCACGGTCGAGGGCTTCAGTTATCTCACATACCTCGCGTAGGTAGTGATATATTTGAATGGCTGTTTTGCGTGTCACCCCTATATCTCTAAACAGCCTGTGACATTGTCATCTAACTGTATTTCCTTCTGAAGCTCTGGCATCTTCACTAGCCTCAGTTGCAGGCTGGCCTCAGTCATCCTGTTTTCAGTTAACCCACCGATCATTTTGCTTCCAATTTGTGTTTCGCAATTTCGGTCAAGGGTCACTAAAAATGTTCCTTTCACGTAGTACTTTACAACTTCATTGTTACAATTTTCGGTAACTACTATATTTTCTTTCGTGAACAGCAACCATATTCCATCAGCTACGATGTGACTTCGTAATTCCTCTATCTGAACGAAGTTCCGACGACACGCAGAATAATTTTTCACTAACAATATGTGTTCAATGCACGTCGTTTCAGCATACTGTAAGATATTCTTTTCCTTACATAAGACTCGATCATCTTCAATCTGCTCGCATGGGCTAGATACGGGTTTGTAATGCAATCCATTTACTATAAGGTAAGGATACTTTGGGATTTTAATAGAGGTTTCAAGTGAAATAGGATTGTATATAGGTATAGGGATGATTTTGTAATAACTATATTTGATCGTGTCTAGTAAGGGTAGGGGAGACCGGGGCAAAGCCGTATAGCTAAGGGTTTGTGGATGCTGATCAATAATTTTAAAACACAGTTGTACTAAATCAACATTTATTTTTAACCAGCCTCATAAGGTACGCAATCACAATATTTTAACTTAGATAATTAAAGCGTAAATTGAAAAAAATTAGCAAAAATAATTCTTCTACGTTTTACGGTTTTGCCCCAGGGCATGGACAAAACCGTATACTGTATACGATTTTACCCCAGTATATCAACGTGCAGTTATGCAGCCCATGCACACAAAATCATCCAATTCTTCTGAATCGTAACCTGTGCAGCCTTCAGGAGCCCAACCTTTGCACTCTATACATTGGACCCAACCTTCATTCAATCGAGTAGTGCCGTATTTCTCAAGACAGTACAAACAGTTATCGTTGCCATTGGTAGTTGTTTGTTTTTTAGTTTTCTTTTGGTGATCTAGATTAAGTTTTGGTATTTTATTTTGTGAGCTAATCAGTTCGTTTTTGTAGGGAGAGGACGTGATGACAGCTGTTTCCCCTCTTCGATTGTTTGTCCTTTTCTGACTCACACTAACTCTAGGGATTGGCATTACATCTGCCGGAGATACAGCTTCAAAGTCTTGATCAAAAGCAATAGAAGTTGACGGTGTTGGTTCAATTAAAGAGGTGGATGAAGCGGATTGTACCAAGTTTATCACAGACGCATTAGAAGATGATTTCACCGGGTCGATTTGTCCACTAGCGGTTGATGGAATCGCATTAGCAAGTAGCGTAGATGATGTTGAGGGCTCCCATGTAACTGTTGTAGTAGAAGTTGAAGGTGTTAACGCATGTATATCCATAGTTTCAGCCGCAACAAAATCTGTTTCATCGTATACATGTCTATTTGTCGGGTAAATGCCGGTTTTCAAAAATCCAGATACTGCATTATGTATCGTAGCCGCTTTACCATAAGCTGCACCAAAAAGTCTAGCCACCTGGAACTGCGTCACAACCCGACCAGGATTATTCCGTAACCACATGTTTACTTCTTGAGTATAATAAATACTTAAAGGACCCATAATGCTTACATCTAAGGGCTGCAGTCTGTGTGTGCAATGGGGTGGAAAACTTAAAATAAAAATTCCGTTGTCTCGCGCTTTTGTTATTAACGGGAGATTTTTTGTGTGAGTCGAGTGTCCATCGAGTAACAATAAGACAGGGTCTTTTTTCTTGGGCTTTACTGTCGATATAAAGTAGTTTAGCCATTCAACGAAAATTTCGCTTTGTATCCAGCCACTTGGATGACAAACTGAAACTGTGCCTGGAGGAGCACCGTCTAGAAGTTCTGTCTTCATACGAACACGAGGAATATAATTCCCAGCAGCAGCGACACAAAGTACAGCAGTAGTAAGTTGATCTCTTTCCGCTGAACTGGCCAGGCCGACCTGCTTTATTCCCTTTAAGGCGATTATCCTACTTTGTCTTTTAGGAACCGTCGTCAAACCCGTTTCATCAACGTTATATATCTTTGTAGGTAGAAATTTGTGTTTATCTATGAGTTCCTCAAGCAAATCAACACAACAAATTTATTAACACTGAGCATATTAAACCCCCTTACCCTTGCCACGGACGTGGGTTCAGCTGCACGCAGTGATAATTGTGGGTGGCGTTTCATAAATCCTGACAGCCAATCCTCTCCCGCTTCTTTAGTAGTTGTATTAAAAGAATGGTCAATATTATTAACTTCTGCAAGCTGGTACGCTAACCGTCGAAGATCTTTATAAGTGAGAGACCAAACAATCGTTTTTTCCATAATTAAAATGTGGTCAACAAACTTTTTTCCTGAGTAGTTGTAAAAGTTGGCCTAAAATGCCCCAGGCCTTTAAGAGTTGATTTGTTTAAATCATTATTTTGTCGGAATTTATTAACGCGATCTTGTAAGGTGGATTTCGGCACCTGATATATTTGAGCAGCTTTGAAGTATCCCATAGTCCCATCAAACCCGGCTTGAACAACTTTTTTCATGTTTTCCGTGTCCCACGATTGTCTATTAGTCGTCCTTTTATAATCACGAGGCATCGTGGCATCTGTAATGATAAAATAAAAGGTTAATACACTTAAGTACATCCGGGTCAAAATCGTATACGATTTTACCCCATACGATTTTGACCCATACCATTGTATGTATAAATACGTTACTCACTACTACATTCGTAATTGATTTCACCGGTACAAATGTACTGAATTACATAAAAATATACACACTTTTAACATGACTATTAGTTACTTACCTATTGTACACGTAAATTTGACGATTGGCACTTCTTTTTGCACATAAATTACATAAAAACCACTAAAAAACAATAAAATAAAATATTTAAAAAACGCGCATGCCTGTCGCGACAAGTGTTTGTTGACAAATAGCTGTGATTGGTTGACACCGCTGAGCTGCAGTGGCGCGGGAAATTTGAATTATTAACAGAAATACATACGCTATACGGTTTTGGACAGGTCTCCCCTACTTCTAGTACAAAAACTAACTTATCTCTATCGGAATATAACTTTAAAACAATTGTCCCTTCTAACTTAGTAAGATTTCTCTATCTCTAACAAAATATTAATAAGTTCGGTAGAGTTAATAATTGACTGATGTAGTATTGTAACTGTTTTATTTTTAAATAATAAAAAACCACCATATGGTACACATTAATTTATTTTTAGAAATTAAAGTTATAGAAGCAAAATAACTCTTAATTTATACTTATTAAGAACCAAAAGAAAATAGTGGGAGGTTTGTTGATCCGCTCGGCTGGTTTAAGGGTGTAAAAAAAAAAAAGTTAGAGAAGAAAAAAAACTTAGGTTAGGTGACGACCACTGCCCAGCCGGCCGTATCAGGTCACCCCGCAGAACACCAGGGCCAGTGACAGCCAGGGCTGTTCACCCTTATAGTACACCCGTACTGTACACCTCCTGGTCGGAGGCGACAGCTAGCTTCGATCCTGTCCGATCGATAGCCAGACCCAAGCACAGCACACCAGCTCAACAGCACAGCACACCCAGCTCACAAACACTTAATAGTTAACGCCTCCAGGTGGATGGACACACGAAGAGCACCGGGGACACACACAACAAACACCAGAGCGCCACGTTCCACGAGGAACTAGGTACACCTCGTAACGACAACGGAAAACACCTCAACACAGCTACAACCACTTTTAACCGCAAAATAAAAGACACGACTTCGTCCAGACACCGCTCAGAGAAAAAAAAAACGTCAAAATGGCCACATCATTCCAGACAGCCTTTCCGCCTCCGTTCACACGATAAAAACATACTAAACTTACTAAATTTAATATTTTAAGATTCTTATTTAAAATGCAACCTGGCTAGTCTAAAAAAATTGCGGATGGAAGGAATTGAAATGAAATAGAAATTAGTAATTAATAATTTTGAATAAGTATGTGAAATAAGAAATCGATTAAGTATGGAATGCACTACACTAGATAGATGTCGCTGCTACGAGCTGTCATCATGGATGTTTTCATAGCAATGTTTACCATAACAAAGTGAATGAATTTAATGATATCTAAATAAGTAATACAAAAACAAGTGCCAGTTGAATGTGAATATGTATAACGTAAAGATAAGAGGTTGGTTATATATTGTTCGTCACCAATATGATACGGAAATACAAGGAAATTGGTTAACCGGCGTTTTAAAGGTAAACAAAATGTATTATTAAAAAAAAGTGTTACAGTACCCCGTCACTCGCCAGAATTTTTGGAGGTAACGACAAAAATTCCTGCTGGATAATGTTATCTATCTGAGACACGGCTCACTACAATACAAAACTACTGTACACACGACAAGACTTAGCAAGACCTAATCCAAACATTTGATGTCCTTCACATGACATTCACTTCGTTTACCATTTTCATCCTGCAATAAATAAACCAATTTGGATAACTTTTGAACCACTGTACATTTCTTAAACCGAGGTGCTAATTTATAGGTAAAACGCTTAGCTGCATCACTGCGAACATGCGTACGACGCCAAACTATATCATTTTCCTCAAACGTGGTATCCCTCCTGCGTCGATTATAGTACTTGGCGTTTCGTGAATGGGATTTCTTCAATTCAGTATCCACCTTCTGAAACAATTCTTTCAACTCGCCTAACTTATCGACGTAGTCAGCCCGGGATCCAAGAACTATTTCATCTAAATCTTCACTTTCCCCATACACGTTTCCATCAACAACAGCCTCTCGACCATGTACCAGCAAAAAAGGAGTAAAAGTAGTAGTGTCATTAGCCACTCAATCGCTTTCTGCAACCACAGTTGCAAAATTTCAAATGCCTACCGTGCTCGCTGCAAGCGTGGTTGCATTTTGACATTTTATTTTAAAATCATTATGATCCTTATTATAATGGCTTAGAACTCTATTTAAACGTATCCAAAACAAATTCTAATACTAAGAGCATAGACAAAACGTATTATTACCAACTTCACGGAACAAAAATATTCTAATATTGGTAGTTGAATCTCAGTGAGCGACTTTTAAAATTTATGTATTCTTTTTGTTCCGTGTTTTTTGTCTTTCTTCCACATGAACAATATTCAATGTGCATGATCATATCAAGTAATTCATCTTGTTTATGGATATATTAAATATTTATGCACTTTTTAATTTAAATTTTCTGTAATTTTGATTTAGAACTCACACACTAACATTTATTCGCACCTCTAGTTTAAACGCTAATGGAATATTATTTATTTGAGCTTAAATAACCTAACATATACACTTTTGTACCTTATTTAACTGGCTATACAGAACAGTCAAAACCTTCAAAATGCGCTTATAAGGAAAACCATAAATCAAGTTTTAGTTGAGGCGGGTTGAACGCTCGCCGTGCACCGAGAGCCGCTAGCACTCAAGGGCAAAAAAAAATTGTTTTGAAGCAATTGAGCGGTTATCAGCAGTGTTAACAGCAAATTGAATTTCACACAAATGAGAATCCCAGTTGCGCTGATCATTACCAACAAGGGCAGCTATCGCTGTTACAATAGTACGGTTATACCGTTCTACAGTATTAACTTGAGGGCAATAAACGGGTGTATAATGTATTTGAGGTATCTTATAATTTTCAAATAAAGCTTTCACGTCACGACCTATAAACTGGGGCCCATTATCAACGATAACAGTTTGTGGAACTCCATGGATTAAAAAGACATGATCTTCCAAACGCTGAGCAACCACTTTACTAGTTGCACGCCTGAGAGGAAACACCAACACGTATTTGGAGAAACAGCACACTACCACGAGTAGATACTCATTCTGCTGTCGAGACCTGGGCAGTGGGCCAACTAAATCAATGCTGATACACTGGATGGGTCTACGACAAACCTTAGGATTTCCAAACAATCCCGGCGTGGTTCGCGTAGGATGTTTGAAGGCTTTACACGTCGAACATTACCTCGACATCCTTATACATTTCCGGCCAATAATAACGAAGGCGCAATCTTTTATACGTCTTCTCTATGCCTAAATGGGCACCTAAAGGAGAGTCATGGCTTTCCAAAATAAGCCGTTGCCTATCATCTAAAGGAACCACCTCTTTCCAATCAAAGTCACTAGTCAACGATGACTTACTCTTGGTATAACGGTAGAGCTTCCCTTCTATTATTTGATAGTTCGGAGAGGTTTGGGGCCTATTGAGACATCGAAGGAAGAGGTTATGGTACCAGGGATCTTTTCCCGGAGTATCAACGACAGATACCGGCACAGAACGGGATAAAGAGTCAGGTATCAGATGCTCTTTGCCACGCCGATGCTCAATAATAAAATTGTAGGGCGAAAGCCTACAACCCCAGCGTTCCAAACGGCCAGTAGGGTTACGTAAGTTAAGGAACCATTTCAAACTGGCATGATCGGTAATTATTTTAAAGGGTTTATGACCTTCGAGGTATGGTCTAAAATGCTCCACTACTTGTACGACCGCTAGTGCCTCCCTTTCGGTGGCCGAGTAATTTCGCTCTGGTCGATTCAATGAACGACTATAATACGCGATAGGATGTTCTTCACCCTCGAATATTTGGGTTAACATGCCTCCAATCCCAACATCCGAAGCGTCAGCATGTACGATAAACGGAAGAGAAAAATCCGGACAAGCCAACACGGGAGCGGACGTCAAAGCACTCTTTAACTGCAGAAATGCGTACTCCGCTTCCGGAGACCAAACAAAAGGTGGCTGGTTTTTCCGGGTAGAAGTTAAAGCATTTAAGGGTGCAGCAATAGTACTAAAACCTCGAATAAAACGCCTATAGTAAGATGCTGTCCCTAGAAATCGTTTAACATCCTTGGAACAGGTAGGAAGCGGAAAATCTGTAATAGCTTTTACCTTCTCAGGATCAGTTCTCAACCCTAATTCGTCCACTACATATCCTAGATATTTCAACTGTTTTCGAAACAGACAACACTTAGACAAACTAACGGTAAGGTTGGCAGAACGCAAACGATCAAATACTCTCTTTAGAAGAACAATATGCTGCTCGAAAGTCTCGCTAATTATCACAATATCATCTAAATAAATAAAAACACGTCCGCCAAACTCAGGACCAAACAGTTTATCCATCAGTCGCTGCTGCGTAGCCGGGGCCGAGGTCAAACCAAAACACATAACCTTAAATTGGTAAAGTCCGCGCGAAGGCACGGTAAACGCAGTTTTCTCTCTGGAAGACGAGGCAAGAGGAATCTGCCAAAACGCAGATTTCAAATCAATGGAAGAAAGGAAACGCGAGTCCCGAAGTTGATCTAAAATATTATTAATGTAGGGAAGAGGATAGGCATCATGCTTGGAAACCTCATTAAGTTTCCGGCTATCCAAACAGAAACGCAACTCACCATTAGCCTTGGGAGCCATAGTAATAGGGTTATTCCATGGACTGCAACTTGGCTCAACAACATCAAGCTCAATCATTTCGTCGAGTTGCCGATTCAACTCCCGAAGTTTATCAGGTGACATAATATAGTACCGCTGCTTGATAGGGGCAGCATCCCCAGTTTCTACACACACCGGCAAAATTAGAGGAACACAAAAAAAAGACAGTTTTTTTTAAATTTATTAGCTTTTTATGCATTTTTTTCGCTTCATTTGGGTTTGTTTATTCAATATAAATAAGTCACAACAGAAACTAGGGTTAAACAATATTTATTTATAGATAATTATAAAAAAAATAAGAAATTTGAGACATTTTGAATTTATAGAACAATTTTTAAAAATTAATTATCTTTGAAAAGACATAATCAATATCTTGTATTGCCTCCGCGAGCTCTAATTAGGGCTTGAATACGTCTGCCCATGCTTCTAATGACACTTTCAATCATTTCCTGAGGCAAATTGGCCCACTCTTCAATTAGCGCCAATTTTAACTCCTCAACATTCCTAGGAGGTGGAATCCTGTCCCTCACTTTCCGTCCAATCATGTCCCAGACATGCTCTATCGGATTCATGTCAGGGGATCGTGCTGGCCAATCCATTTGAGTAATTTTATTTAGGTAATCGCGAACCACGCGAGCAGTGTGGGGCCGTGCGTTATCGTGCATAAACACAAAATCTGGGCCTATAAATGGGGCAAAAGGCATTACATGGGGTTCCAAGATCTCGGTGATGTATCTGTGTGCAGTCAGAGAACCGCCATCAATGATGACCAAAGCGGTGCGTGCTGTTAAAGTTATGCCACCCCACACCATAACGGACCCTCCACCATATGAAACCGTTTCGGTAAAATTGGCTTGATGGTACCGTTCTCCTCGATACCTCCACATCCTTTCTCTCCCGTCGATGAAATTTACACAGAATCGGCTTTCGTCAGAGAATAAAACACGACCCCATTCATCGGACCAATCTTGGTGCTGACGAGCGAACGCTAATCTTGCAACTCGATGACTTACCTCAAGTTTTGGCGCTTTAGCCGGTACATATGACTTTAAACCAACTTCGTTTAACCTTCTTCTTACTGTTCGTTCACTTACACGCACGTTACGGACTTCTTCCAAAAGATTTCGGGTCTGGACAGCTGTTTGACGACAGTTTCTCAACGTTTGCACCCTTATAAAACGTTCGTCTACGGCACTGGTTGCACGTTTTCTGCCTTGTCCCCGCCTCCGCACGTAAGATCCTGTCTGTCTGAACCGTTTCACATTACGGTGGATCACAGATACTGACACACCCAACGTTCGACTCACTGAACGGTATGTGTGACCCTCCTCGATCATTGTCACAGCTCTGGCGACTTCAGTTGCCGGCAAATCACTCATTTTGTATGCAATACAATGTTAACTCTTCAAACAACAAACACAAAATAAGCTAGAGCCACTATTGAGTGCACAAACAAAATCCTTATCAAAAACACTTAAAAGCGCTGACTGTCAACAAACACTTAAAGAGGGTATAATTTCTGTTAAATTATTGATAAATGTCAAAATGTCTCAAAATGTTATGTTATACGAGGGTAATACCTTAAAAAATTTAACCACTTGACGAATTACCCACTAGTTGCAAAAAAATAATACCTTTTTTTTGTGTTCCCCTAATTGTGCCGGTGTGTGTATATGGTGAGATATCAGATGAGTCCTACCTAAACCTTTCTTCTCCGCTGATATATCTTCAAACAATTTACACACATCACCCGCTAATCTCTTCTGCTCTTCAGTTAAAGCATCGAAAGGGTGTATACGATTTACTTGGGATACGACAGCCTCAGCTGGGTTACGAAAAACTATTAAGTCTTTTCGTTTAGTTAAACGCAAAACGTCGGGCGCAACTTGAAACGCCTCCCGAAAATTTATCCCCAACAATAAGGATGAAGATATTCCAGGAATAACAAAAAACTTCACCACACGTAAAACATTATTAACTACAACAGGTAGAAACATGTACCCCGTGACAGGAGAAGTAGAACCATTGGCCGTAATCACCGAATCTATGGAATTTGATTCATGTAAATCGGCGAGGTGAGTAAAATACCCAACAGCAGAACCACCAATAATTGAAATCTCTGATCCGGAATCCAACAATCCAGAATAAGACACACCACCTATTTCCACATTCAAGTAAGGACGAGTATCCTGACAGTTTGAACGGACCATCGCTACATTCGGGTTTTTATTCCCGACACACACACGCACATTCTTACTACGTTTACCACAATCATCATCATGCGTTGTCTTCAAACGACGGCCCAAACTTACTCGTTTTTTGTCACCGAAGATGGGTGAGATTTAGGTGCACATTTCGGACAGTCCGCGGCGGTCACCCCTTTTTCTCCACAACGGTAACAAATGATAATTCTGGGTGCCGTACACTCACACAAATTATGGTCCTTAACCCGACAACGCACACAAAACTTTTCATCGATCGTTTTACTAACTGCGTCGCAACGCGCCCGCAGGTAAACCTTACCTTTATAGGCAAGATCAGGAGCGACAGCGTTTTGCACGTTCCTAGGAGGTTCAGTAAATGATTCTTGTCTCTGCTTTGCCACCTCAAGTAAACGACAAAGCGATTTAAGTTCGGACCAGGATTTAACTTCAACAAGGGCCAATCGAGTTGTATAGAAAGGCCTAATATTAAACATCACCATACTAAGTTTCTCAGAGTCATCTAAGGATTTCCGTAATCGAGAAAAATAATTTTGCATAATACTAAGGTAATGTAATATAGACTCATCAGGACCTTGCGTCCTAGAACGAATCTCTTGAAGTAAGCGGTGATCATAATCATAAGGAAGATATTCCTCTAACAACAAAGCCTTCAACTCCACCCAACTATTCACCTCATTCCGTATACTACGATACCAATACAAAGCCTCATCTACAAACAATTCAACCGCGGAATTAAATAATTTAGTATGAGAAATATTTCTAGAAGAACACAGCTCTTCAGTTCTTTCAATGAAACATTGAACACTATCCTTCCCACTATATTTTAAATTAAGTGACTGAACGGACGAGGTTCGGTCGCAGGTCACAACCGGTTTCATTACCACCGAATCAGCAGCTGAGCTTGATGTACCAGGAACGTCTACATCAGGTTTAAAGTCAAAAGAACTACAAAACGTGTATGTCATCTTATCCATACGCTTTAAAAGGACAAGCAGTCTATCATCCAGTAATAATTTAAATGTGATATCCTCCTTTTCTATGGGTTCCACACGTCCCAACCTATGGAACAGATGATTTCCTAAAGTCTCTATTCGACGTACCCTTTTCAACAAAAGGGGTTTCTTATCACATATAACCTCTAACTCTTCAAGTTTTGTTGAGATAGTTTTAAGTTCCGCAGAAACGTCACCCTCAAACAAACTCACTTCATCACTGGGTATCTCCTTGGCCAAACCCCTGATCTGAGAGCGCAATAGTTCCACGGTATTACCAGGGACACCATCCCGAATGGCGACCTCATACAATAGCTCATCCTTGTTTAAAAGGTGAAACCGTATTGGACGTTCTTCCAACATGTTTGAACAACAGTACTAAGTAGTAAAATAAATAGTAGTCTAAAGTTTTCTTAATTAATTATAGTGAAATCAAATAAAGTTATGTTAAGACAAAAATAAATTCAGGTTCCTAGAAAACAACGGTACAGCCTAGCTATAACACAGCATTACCATACAAGTCAACACATTAAACGAACATATAAATTATTTAAAGTATTCCAAACCAGCCGATCCAACATTGAGCAAAAGACCAATGTCAGGGAGTATCTCCACGGAATCAACAACGTCTCTGTTCGGGCGCCATGTAACTGTTTTATTTTTAAATAATAAAAAACCACCATATGGTACACATTAATTTATTTTTAGAAATTAAAGTTATAGAAGCAAAATAACTCTTAATTTATACTTATTAAGAACCAAAAGAAAATAGTGGGAGGTTTGTTGATCCGCTCGGCTGGTTTAAGGGTTTTATATAAAAAAAAGTTAGAGAAGAAAAAAAACTTAGGTTAGGTGACGATCACTGCCCAGCCGGCCGTATCAGGTCACCCCGCAGAACACCAGGGCCAGTGACAGCCAGGGCTGTTCACCCTTATAGTACACCCGTACTGTACACCTCCTGGTCGGAGGCGACAGCTAGCTTCGATCCTGTCCGATCGATAGCCAGACCCAAGCACAGCACACCAGCTCAACAGCACAGCACACCCAGCTCACAAACACTTAATAGTTAACGCCTCCAGGTGGATGGACACACGAGGAGCACCGGGGACACACACAACAAACACCAGAACGCCACGTTCCACGAGAAACTAGGTACACCTCGTAACGACAACGGAAAACACCTCAACACAGCTACAACCACTTTTAACCGCAAAATAAAAGACACGACTTCGTCCAGACACCGCTCAGAGAAAAAAAAACGTCAAAATGTCCACATCATTCCAGACAGCCTTTCCGCCTCCGTTCACACGATAAAAACATACTAAACTGACTAAATTTAATATTTTAAGATTCTTATTTAAAATGCAACCTGGCTAGTCTAAAAAAATTGCGGATGGAAGGAATTGAAATGAAATAGAAATTAGTAATTAATAATTTTGAATAAGTATGTGAAATAAGAAATCGATTGAGTATGGAATGCACTACACTAGATAGATGTCGCTGCTACGAGCTGTCATCATGGATGTTTTCATAGCAATGTTTACCATAACAAAGTGAATGAATTTAATGATAATATCTAAATAAGTAATACAAAAACAAGTGCCAGTTGAATGTGAATATGTATAACGTAAAGATAAGAGGTTGGTTATATATTGTTCGTCACCAATATGATACGGAAATACAAGGAAATTGGTTAACCGGCGTTTTAAAGGTAAACAAAATGTATTATTAAAAAAAAGTGTTACAGTATGTGTACTTTACTAAAAGCTATCGCCGTTTCGATTTGCTGAATTACATTGTACACAGTGCGAAAGTTATTTAGAACTTGATATAACGCATTCATTTCACTTACTACATTATGTATCTTAGATTGATTATACTGTAGCGTTTGTAATTGCGAATTTTCATGTTTAATTGGATTAAATTGTATTTATATTCTGAAATATTTACTAATTTATCAAATGCTTTTTGCATTAATGACAATTTTCTTTCTACTGAATGTCCTCTATTTTTAAGTTGGCTAATTTCCATATTATATTTCATGGCATCGTCATTATCGAGATTC
Organism: Pseudoips prasinana; assembly: GCA_951640165.1. Classification (NCBI taxonomy): domain Eukaryota; kingdom Metazoa; phylum Arthropoda; class Insecta; order Lepidoptera; family Nolidae; genus Pseudoips; species Pseudoips prasinana. The sequence continues at coordinate 19,366,091 of OX621254.1, forward strand.
CCGAAATTAATTTCACAATAGAACCTAATGGGTTCAATAAGCCTCTTTTAAACCGTTTACCAGGCAAAATCTGTCCTAATCTGTCATTAGTGAGTTCCATAAATTGTATTTGTAAAGTTAACCCTAAAAGTTCAGTCCGCGACTCTTTTTGAGAGTAAACCATATCTTTAAGTCTAACATATTGTTTTATATTATTATCTAAATACCTAGCTACTGTTAATAAATCTAATGTCTTAAAAATAGTCCAACGGCTATTCCGAATCGCTGCCGTACTTATCCGTATAGACGCTATGCCCGGATTCTGATTCATATCCTGCAGGTTTATGCTGTTTGCCGATCCCAATAGGGCCAGGAGTATCATGGCTGCTTGCTACCACCTGCGGAGGACGTTTTACGTTTTTTATTACTACTTTTGTACTTCTTTGTTTCAATTTAACTGGTACGATATTCCTTACAACTTTTCCTGTTACCTTTGCTTTATCGTAACGCGGAACTTCCTTAGCTTTTCGGTTCCTAGTAGTTTTCATAAAAATATCATCTCTTTCTTTTAAACTTGGGGGTATTTCACCAACCTTCTTTTCTAATATTTTAACTTTATTTTCCTTAATCCTATCACTCACATACTCATATAAAACTTTCAGACGTTTCCTATGGTTTTGTACTAATTTCTGTAACAAATTTTTATCCTTGTCTATATCAAATATATTCCCTGAATCTGTATGCCCGAATACCATCTCAAATGGTGTAAAATTTGTGGCACTATGTATGGTATTATTATATGCCATAATGGCGTATGTCATTACCGACGCTGCGTCCTGATCACTTTTTTCATACTTTGCTAACCTATATATTTCAATTATTGTCGAATGAAAACGTTCGACATTCGACGAGTTAGGGTTGTTCGGCGTTCCGACATGTATTTCGATTTTATACAAACTTAACAATTCTCTAACAAGATGATTATTGAATTCTGTACCAGGGTCGCTACTTATCTTTTTAGGCAACCCATACATACTAAAATAATTAATGCTTTAACTATCTCGGGTGTACTTCTATTTGGTACATTAAAAGCTTGAGCTAACTTACATATAATAAAATCGTAGGAAAGTCAAAACGGTACATTGAATGTTTTTTTAAAACGGATACTTGGGGCGTGATCTACATTTGATATCGAAACCAAAAATATATTTTTTAGATTTTTTGTCTGTGTGTCTGTTTGTCTATATGCATCCGGGCTAAACTCAAAAAGTACTGCATGGTTTTCCTTCAAATTTTGCATGAATATTACTAAGAGGTCGGGTCAACATATAGGCTACATATTATCACCCTATGATAATTTATAAAATTTAACGCGGGTAAAACCGCGGGGCACAGCTAGTAGTTAAATAATGGTTATTTTCTACATATAAAATATCTATAAAACGTCTTCAAACGGCAAACACTGCGTTTGAGTCAATTGTATAGGAGGTTTTATTGGTTTCCTATCATACTTCATCTTTCTACACTGCTCACACGCATTAATAATCGCTGACACTGTATATACATCCACTGTTATATCATTAAGACGCCTATAGTCTACGACCATTCTCCATTTTTGCTTTCCCGAGTTATCTACTTTTTTGGGTACCAAATGTACCGGTGCACTCCAAGGTGAAAACGATTTTTGTATTATATTATCTTTTAGCATCGTTTCAACTTGCTTCCTTATTTCTGCCGTTTGTGTAGGGGGTAACCTATGGGCCTTAATATGTATAGGATCTTCATTTCTGGTCCTAATCTTATGTTTGACCTCATTAGTGAATGAAAGAGGTATATTTTCACAGTAGAAAATATCTTTGTACTCGTTACAAATATTCATAACGGATTGTTTTTCCTCTTCATTCATGTGGTCAACTTTTAACTTATAGAGATTATCCGTTAAAAGCTGATCTACGTTTGTATTATTATTATTATTTGTAAAATTTAAACTTATCGTATAAATTTTCTCCAACATATGGTTCCACCTAAATGGACTGGTAACCGCTAATTCCATTTGATTGGACCTACTATTCTGAATTACGGTTGTAACATAGCCATCGATATAATTAACTAGCGCCGTTGGCATCCTAACACCTTCCGTGAACTCTAAAAATCTTAATATGCCTTCACCGTGCAACAAATTAATTGGAAGTTTTACCCTTAATTCACTACGCGGCGGTAACACATAAAGCTCGCTAACAGGTGGACTATAAATAATCGGTATACAGGTAGTTTTCGTGGAAAGTTTTTGATTTTTCATGTCGATGTTTGCATGTAGTTGCGTCAACAAATCGCTACCTATTAAACCGTCGTACCTATTATCTACACTATAAATATAAAACTTCTGCCTTTCTTTACTCTTGAATATCCTAGGTAGAGTAATATAATACCAGTACATGATAAAGTAAAATACTTGATAGCATTAGAACAATATAAAATAAATGAATTCAAAGAGCCAATAAATCACAAATATAATAGTAGGAATGCTGTTCAGGGAAAATTTTTAATACCTTATGTAAAAAAATATTATGGTAAAAGAACTAGGCAATATTTAACTCCAACAATATTTAATAACATAGATTTTATAAGGAACTCGTCCAAAGATGATAATGTAAGTGCTGTATCATTAAAAAAAAAACTGAAATAGTACTACCTAAAATAAAAATATGTATAGTTATATAAAAAAACGGTATAAATATATTATAATGTGTATAAAAGGAATATGTAAGAGCGCCATTATCGCCCACAAACTGGCAACAGTTTGGCGATTATTTTGTTACATTGTTTTAATGTGAATAATTTAAGAGAATAAATGATAAAAAAATATATATATATATATATAAACTATCTCATTATGCTTGCTACTGGCGTGGGTACTAATCACTTGAAAGTGTTCATATTTTTTGAAGTTACAAAAAAATTGATTCGCTAACTTTGGACTTAAAAATGAACGCTGGCTGCCCGTATCCAGCATAAAAATTGCGTTAAGTTCTGGTATACGAATATGTGGCAGATTTACCGCACTACAATTAATTACTATTTTCTCCGGTGTGTGGAGACTCTCATATAAAAATTTCCTACATCATTATTATAAGACCTACTTTGTAACGCGTCGTTATCGGTATAATTTACATTGTGTCTCCGACTAGCCGTTCTCATCGTCACGTCTGTATTCGAGTCATTTTGCTGCCACTGCGCTTGTTGCGATTGCAAGCCACGCGATGCATCAGCAAAACCTTGACCTTGGCCTTGGCCGTCCGAACGAATTGTTATTAAATTGTTGATAATTATGATTAAATGGATTGTTTTGCGGGTTGTTTGTTACATAATTCCTAAATTGGAAGGAATTGTTTCTACTTTGGGCTATATTCTGTGGGTTATTATTATAATTATGGTTTTGGAACCTACTATTAAATCGTTGCACGTTTGATGCACTAGTATTTGCACAGTGCCTCATGTGCGCATTAAAACTACTACGTATCTGGAAGTTATCGTTAGAATTAGGGTTCCGCAACTGTTAACATTTTTTAACCGGACTAACCTCACTAGAAATTGTGGTAAATTATAAAGGAAAACATTCGTAGAAAGATTTGTGTAAATGTTTTGCTTAGCTAGTCTGTCCACAGCATCTTCTACTGTTTCACTAATCTTCGCAATTAAAATTCTACGTAATTGTTGGATTCTATCACAGAAGTCTAAATAACTTTCACCCTTATTTATTTTTAATTTCTCTAATTCCAGAACCAGGCAGTCCTCTGTTCTTGGATCTCGGAAATGCTCTTGTAGAACCCTCTTTAATTCTACCCAAGTGTGGACTGACTCCCTTTCTCCTATTAAGTTTGCAGCCTAATCTACTCGTAATGGCATGAAACAGATATTCGTTTTGAATTTCAGTAACCCTATATAAGTTAATCACGTATTCGCTTTTACGTATAAAAAGTGACAGTAGCCTTGTTTCGCCACTGAACACGGATGATTTTTAGTACTCCTGCTGGTACTGCGACAATGCCTACGTTGGCTTCAATTATTTAATTTATTTATAAAATACACTCACACAAAAAAGAAAACCTATCAACTAACGTGAGATTTAATCACTTTAAATACTAATAATATATGCTACGAGCTAACGGGCGTTTTCTAATCCCTATATATACACGAAACACATATAATGATCACCAGGAAAATTTAAAGGAAAATTGGTAGGAAAGTGAAAAGATTGACTCACATAACCGCAGCTTTTCCGCTCTCCTTCTGTGATCGGTGATTCTGCTCCGCTTGCTCTCGTGGCCACCCTCGACGAATTTGTTTGGTTCGATCGACCCGTTCAATCGGTGAAACGAACGTTGGTATCTTCTTGAGCCCCGAAGATGTTGATTCGTATTAGCACAGAAGACCCAGACGACAGGTCGTTTACCGGCTGCGCCAGTCAAGGAATGTATAAACGGTTATACCAAAAAAAGGTATTTATTGGTTAAAACCTAATTACAATGTTGTTTAAGCGAAGACTAAGAACAGAATGAATTTAAAATGAACATTGGTTATAAAGTAAAGTACGTTAAGTACGTCATGCAGGAATCACATTACGTTCTATATATATATAATACCTTTAATATAGACAGAAACATTGACAATATGTAGTAAAAATATTAGACTTAAACTAGATAATTAAACATAATCTCTTGACAATAACTTGATACGAGCTAGCTAAATATCATTTCTGTAATAAAATAAATTTTATAAATGTTTTCATACAAGATGTACCTAAATATCTATGTTACTAGAAATAATATCTAATGTATACAACTATATTACTACAAACATGTTCTGACTATTTACAAGCGCTTTTTTAAAGTCTACGTGAATAAAAACATTTTTTATTTTATTTTATTTTCTCATGGGAACGGTAAACTGTTTAGTAAGCTATATTTATTCTAGAATATTACATATATGGATTCTCACAGTATCAAGTACATGTGTCAGTAAAAGCTGACTCAACCCTTTGATATTGTAACTAAGGCTACTTAGAGCTAATTATACCTATATCTATAGGGTGAGCACCCTTAACGAGCGCCTATACTTGGTCAAATTTATCTGTCAATGTTTAGTAAATAATTACTGCCATAATAAAAAGAAATTCAACCGCACCATAAATTGTGCGAGTGCAAAGATTCTAAGCGATAGGACGAGCGCCTATACTTGGTCCAATTAAAACTATCTGTCATTGTTTAGTAAATAACTACGGGATTAAATATAATGACCACCATAAAATGCTTTGATACCCTCCGTTTTTTAACCAAAAATAGAAACTTAACACCAGAAAAATAAAGTCTAAAAATACAATAGTACTTGCAATTTAAGTCACGACTGCACTTCAAAGTGTATTCGAACACCAAATGTAGTAAATGATCACCAAATCTTAGCGAGCAAATTAATCTGTTATTTCTGCCTAAATAAACCTCTGTGATTGCCACAAAATGTAGGCTTATTACCAAAAAAGTATTATGATGCCATATTGAGTCATGTGTCCGGTTTGCAATACCCTCCCTTTGTTATTAATTAGAGGAGGACTTACTTTTTAATGTTTGTTTGAATAATTTAAAAAAAGATGATTAAAAATTTTTTGTGACTTTTTTCTTTAATTTTGTGACAGAAACGAATCGCTGCAAAACCGACTTCACGTAGTCGTGTTTGCCCTACCCCTAGAGTGTAATGTAAGCCCGCGTAGGCGCGGAGGGGTGGGGCGGCCCGCGAGCTGCAGGAGTAGGTGGTGAGCGTTAAAACCATCTGCGACGATAAGCTCGCGTGGGGCCGCCCAAACCCCGCAGCGCCGGAGCCGTGACAGAAACAATGCTTGCTGCATAATAATTATCTTTATATTTAAGTTCTAATTTGATTTAGTTAGTGTGCATAATTAGTGTGCAAGTCAGTATTTTTGATATAACTTTGAAATATTTTGTTAGAAAAAAGGGAATATACAGATATCGATTTAAATACATGCCTTATTATTTACATAAATCGGATAACGTGATATTATTTTTTGCATGTCATTTTAAATTGAAATGTATTTAATAATTTGGTGTTCATTAACAATTTTTGGGTTAACCATGATTTTTTTGGAGTCAGTTTGCTTAAACAGAATAGCAAGATGTAAATACTTTGGTTATAATTTTAAATTAAATTGCTGGTTTAATTTTGGTGATCATTTATTACTTATGGGTTAATAATGATGAATTTGGAGTCATTTTGCTTAAATAGGATAGCAAAATGGTGAAACTTTGGTTATAATTTTACATTAAAATGCGGGTTTCATTTTGGTGATCAATTACTATTTTTGTCTGTTATATGTTACTATATTTGGTGGTAAGTTAAACATAAGCCAATAACTACTAACAAAATAAATAGTGATACTACCATACAATAGATTGAGTGAGTGTACAGACCTAGTAAAATATAAATTTCAATACATAATATTAAAAACTTCAACTAAACATAATCTCCTTGACAATAACTTAATACAAGCTAGCTAAATATCACTACCATTATAAAATAAATTGTATAAATGTTTTAACATTCCGTGGAATAGTTCCGTAAATAGTCAGAACATGTTTGTAGTAATACAGTTATTATTTCTAGTTACTTATCCCTTTACAACCGGGAGTAAAAAAAAATTGGAAAGATCAGTAAAAACTTAGTTATCGTTTGGAAAGTGTTCAGAGACCCTGGAAAAAATACTGAAAAAAAACTCACGCAAGCTGGTCTTTAGAAATCAGACCCTCACATACGTGAGGTTCAGGAATAATTTGCAAGTCGCACGATCGTGAGTATATGTAAATAATCAATGATTAAGAACGTTAATTTTTAGTCACTACAATCCTCATTGATTGTAGTGACTAAAACTTAAGATTTTTTTGATTATTAAGAAGTAACATAGTTTATTTTTGTTGTAATTTAAAAAATTAAGAAGATCTCATTTGTTACTCGTGATTTTATAAATACTCATATAGTTTATTTTGTAATAAAGACTGATTAAAGTTGTAAGAAAACTGAAATATTCATATTTTATTTTAATTGATAATATTTATTTCATTAATTCGACATAATTATTGTGTACACAAATGATATGTTTTAAAACAATTTTAATCACGAGATAAACATAGATAGACGTCGCATTTTTCACACCTAATTTTTGAACGACTGCTGCAAGTTTCCAACCTACAGGTCCTTGGCGCTTTTATGTCATCGCTGGTTGGAAAATGCTCATATCCATCATATCGTTTCTCTGCCAACGCACAGTGTCCGGCGTAGAACAAGCCAAGTGGACAAAAATATTTTTTCATGGTTTTGGAACTATATCTATAAATTAAGTATTTATATACCTATATTAATATTATAAAACTAAAAACTCTGTTTGTTTGTTCGTTTGAACGCACTAATCTCAGGAAGTACATTGCCGATTTAAAAAAATATTTCAATGTTAGATAGGCTATTTATGGTGGAACGCTATAGGCTATATGTCATCACGCTGCGACCCACGAGAGTGGAGCAGTAACCAAAGATGCGGGGGACAGCTAGTAGTACCATAATATTTTATTTAAAGAAAATGCATAGAGATGGTGTATAAATATATTATTTCGTGATGACACGATTACAATACAGAAAAAAAAATAAGAATAAAATTATCTCAATCGCTGCAAATATCAACGCTAATTCTATATAAATATACAACCTTAGACTAACATATTAAATACAAAAAAATTAAATGTAAATATGTATACAAATGTGAATATACAACCTAAGACTAACATTAAAAAAATACAAAAAATCGAAATCTAACACTAGACTAATCTATCTATACAAATAAATAAAATTGGAGTGTCTGTTTGTAATATTGAAATAACTGGTTTTTACTACATAAATATGAATATATATATACGGTACATACACCAAAATAACATTTTTACAATTTTTGTCTGTCTGTCTGTTTGTTCCGGCTAATCTCTGAAACGGCTGGACCGATTTTGACGGGACTTTTATTGGCAGGTAGCTGATGTAATAAGGAGTAACTTAGGCTACTTTTATTTTAGAAAATGTCATTTATTTTAGTAAAAAACAAAAAAAAAACAAATTAACACGCGGACGAAGTCGCGAGCACAGCTAGTTTACAATAAAACTAATTCTCAATATCAGAATCATCAGATTCAGAATCCGATGAATCCAATTGAAAATAGTCTTCCTGAGTTTGTGGAGGTCTTGGTTGCAACTGGAGTCGAGGCTCTATAGTGGGAGCTACGATGAGCTTTAAGACCTCCACGCACAATTTATTACTCTTTTTTTTCGGTATTTCCCGAAGGCTATTGATCAGAGGATCAGACGTTAAAATCAACATATTGAGCAAGTCTCTATTCGTGGCGAGACGAAATCACTTTCTGGTGTTGTGCTCTCTAAACCTCCGGCAATCTTTGTTTCTTGATTCTTGGGCTTCCTCTGAAAGTTGCCCTATTGGAACTATTGCCGTCTTAATCACTTCTGTACTGTGAATAAGCAATTTATGCACAGTAGCAGGCATGTAGTACCACGAGTAAAGGCTTAGATAAAGTCTTTTGGTCTCGTCATAAAGCTTTTTGAAAATGAAAAAAAAAAAACTCTTACAACAAAATTTTACTTATTTTAACCTGCGTAATTGGTCATTGTATGGTATTTTTTGAAACATGGGTAGTAACTAAGAGGTATATTACAGTCTGGACAGTAATAGACCGTTTCCTTCCTTCCTCGTTTGCCAGTAAAATAAAATAAAATAAAAAAGGTTTTTATTCACGTAGACTTTAAAAAAGCGCTTGAAAATAGTCAGAACATGTTTGTAGTAATATAGTTGTATACATTAGATATTATTTCTAGTAACATAGATATTTAGGTACATCTTGTATGAAAACATTTATAAAATTTATTTTATTACAGAAATGATATTTAGCTAGCTCGTATCAAGTTATTGTCAAGAGATTAAGTTTAATTATCTAGTTTAAGTCTAATATTTTTACTACATATTGTCAATGGTTCTGTCTATATTAAAGGTATTATTATTATGACGGACCTTGTGTTAATAACGACGGTCGCGCTTTAATGCTACCACCGGATCCAATGCGCCCCAACTGAGAAGACCCAGCGAAACAAACTCAGTGGGTTCATCTACTACCGGTTTCAACACGACCCAGTTGAGACGGTCCGGCGAAACATACTCAAGCGGGCATGAACACGGGATTTGGTCCAATTCATAGAGGTAAATGGATAGAGAAGCTATCGTAAGCAAAATTCTTGCTCCATTTTGGAAAGAATTAAAACTAAAGTTCGCTGCAGCGTTAAAATATTAGCTACGTCGTCTAACCAAACTATTAAAACATGCAGCGCTAGATCGCTTACAGAGTACAGTTTTCTCGCGACCAAAACGTCGTAAGCGCCGGGAATTTCATGGCGCTTCCGCGTTTCGTTCAACGTAGTGTAACAACATGACGCCCTTATAGATTATACACCGCAGAAGAGATACAACCTCGATGCGGCTTTTGTACCTACAAAATTTCATTAAAGTAAATTCATTATATTCTATTTCAAAATTTATAACTGATAAATAAATAAATAAAAAAAATGGTAAAGTAGAAAAGTAAAGGACAATGATTTGTTAAACGTTTATTTATACACAATTACGTTTACAATAGTTTAAAAATAAAATCAAATTAATTAAACTCGCACCTCAGTGAGGCTTCCATAGCTAAATGACAAACTTTGCGGTTGAAAAAAGCTAGCAATCAATGTATATCTCAGTTTCCTTCAAATAGGATAAGTTTTGTCAGTTTCTGTCTTTTTGTTGAAAAATGTATGTCGGGATCTGTTTTGGCTTCGTGGTGTAATCTTATTTTGGCGTATTTTTCAATCACAGCTCTGATCAAATGTGTTCTGTGATTTAGTGTACCTGGCTGTTGTAAAGAGTGTAAATATAGAGAATTGAATATATCTGAGTTCAGAAACAGTTTTAATGTATTTGATACAATTGTATTTATGTTGCTAAATTTCCTGGGCAAATTTTTACCGTGTCCTTTGTATTTTATCAAATGAAGTATCAGTGTTTCTGTTTTCAAGCAAATTTTGTAAACTTCTTCAGTTGAATAGCACAGTCCTCCCATATCTTTTAGCTGAATCAATTTGTGGTGCCATGTTCGAACTGACGTAACCAAGCAAGAAATGCACTCTTCACATTTAAGTTCTTTATTCAACTTTCTTGATACATAGCCTGATATATAGCCCACGATCAATTTTTTAGCAGTTGTTAATTGTTCCGCATTTAAACGATCAGCAAGAATTGTACAATTTGTTTCCGCAAGTCTGTCAGAGTCCATAGTTCTTTCGTTTTCAAGTATCTGAAATTCTTCTTCGTCGTGTCTGTTCATTATAGCTGTATCATTAATAACATCCACTGAAGAAGAAGAATTCAGTATTGTGAAGTTATCCAGTGGGATGCAATTCCCTGTGAAAGATGACCGCAGCTCTAGATGATTAAGCACTTTTTTATATGCAGCTCGATATTGCAAAACATTTGGGTTATTATTATTCCCACCGTGTCTCCGGATGCAACCAAAAAACAGCTCCAAGTGATCTTGGCTTAGTCTGTAGGTACATAAATATTTAATCACCGATTTTTCCACCAACGCCGAATATAACCCTTTGAGACTTTCTATGCATATTAGTGCACCAACAAATCCAGTCTTATTTTTCGATTCAACTATCAGCTTCTTCGAAATGCGTAATAGTATTCTTGGTTCCCGATTTGGCATTCGGATTTCTCGCCTTTGTTTTAGATGGAACTGCAGCCTGCTAATGTATTTTTTGGCATTCTCTAAAAAAGCGAAAATTTCTTCACTGTTTTTGCAATCAAGGGGTCTTTTGTATCCATAAAAATGGCAAGATTGAGAATTAAGTACATCAAAAAGATTATTCATTGTAGTAATAAATTTCACTGTACCTTCGGAGTTCTGAAATTGAGAGGATTTCAACTCCTTATCGCAAAGAATTAGTGCGTTCGCAACACTCATGCTCAGTAATTGTGTTGCTAGCTTTACTTTCATCACTTGATTGCGAAAGTGAATATGCCGGGGAGACAACTTATTGGCAAAGTTAAGTCCTTCACTTTGTTGTAATTTGGTCAAATTAACAAGAAGATGCCATTTTATAAGTTGGTCATCTTCATCATAGAGAAGTTTTTTGTTCTCAAATGTGTTTCGTATAAGTTTTATAACATGGCAAGGGTCAACTAATACGTATACTTTGTCTGAAGTAGAGGGATGTATAAAATATGTTTTAAGGTTATCTATATCTGAAAAATCACATCCTAGTTTTTCAACAGCCTTAAAATTTGCCGGACACCCATCGAAAGTGATACTGGGTACAAGAACTCCTACCTCAGAGCATTTGTTTAAACAAATTCTTATTAAAGATGCCTTAGTATCAGCACTGATACCTGCGGCTAAAAAGTAGCCTACAGGAATTTTCCAGTTTTCTGACATAGAAACAAGCATAAATACTAACACTTGCGTTGCTACTTCTTCTTCTTGGCCTTCTACAGGACAGTCTCCGAAATTTACATATCCTAACTTTTTGTGCTTGAACAGTTTTTGCTTCCTCAATGCCATTTCATCGAAAACAAGAGAGCAAATAACCGTTTTGGAAGTCGAATCAGATTTAAGTTTTAAGCTTTTGAAAGATTCATCTGTAAATCCTGGTTCGGCGTTAATACTTCCATACCACTTGCTGAGAGTCCGAGGATGGGGTAAAGCATTTTGGAAAAATTGGCGGACGTATTTATAAGCAGCTGGTGAATAGTAATTGCAAGTGAGAGCAAATTTTCGTATGCTTGGAGAGTACTTAATTTTTTTTTTAGATTTTCTTATCTTATGTAACGTATTAGAATACATTTCTACTACTTCAGCTTTTTTCACCAACTCATTCTCTATTTCTTTATTAATTCCGAATTTTCTTTTCAATTGTTTAAGAATTTCAGTTAAAGTTCCTGTTTTCTTCTGAAGATACTTATTTTGCCGTTGTAATTTTATAATTTTTTGTGACAATACCTTTTTTGCAGCAGATACTTTCCTTAAATCTTTTTTCAACTTAATTTTTCGGGGTGTATCAAAAATTGATTCAGAGTCAGAAATTTGCATTTTGTCTAAAGATGTTGGAGAAAACAGTGGATTTTTGTCAGTATATTCTGAAGGATTACTACAAGGAATAGCCGACTTCTTAAGAAAACGCTTTCCAGCTTTAGTCGTATAAATATCACCATCTCGAAAGTGTGCAGAGCAGACAAACGAATATTTTGTAGGAAGCCACGTGTCTTCGCTCCTATCCTTCTGAAGAATTTTTATCCATTCTTCTCTTTTCGGATGACCCGGGTGAATAAACCTGAAATATATAGGTGAATACTTAAGTACCAGTAGGTAGGTAAAGAATTGAAAAAATGGCTAGTATTGAACTACCAGATTTAATAAAATATTGAACCAAGAAAATTTTTTTATCACCAAAAATAATAAACGTGCACCAAATTTTTAATACCAGTGAAATTATAACCAAAAATATTACATTTTGCTCATACAGTATAGAAATAACACCAAAATTAATTATTGTTTACCAAAAACTGTAACCAAAAAATTATGTTTTTACACTTTTCCCAGTAAATATAAAGACAAACTTACCGATGAAAACTGACACCTGATGATTCGCTTACATTTCTCGATGTATTTTTGCAGTATCGAAATACGCACGTCGTCATATTTTCTGAAATTTGTCAAACATTAGTTTATATTATATACTAAAAATATAGAACGTAAAATAATTATTCAAAAATAACAAACCGGTTATAAAATAAATTAAAACATTTTCTAAAAACACCACGTGAAGTCCGTGTTCAGACGTATGTTTTTACCTACAACCGGTTTTGTAATGGAACATCTGCATGATTTAGTCTATGATTGTACATGGCGTAGCATTTAAATGAACATTTATCTTTTCTCTTGTGGTATTACGATATTATTACATATTTATTCACTTGAACAACAAATGATTTTACTTACTGGCCTTCTCAATTGTTATTTACGTCCAAGTTCACACTTTTATTCGAATTATCGTACTTTAACGTAATATTAGCGCCGCTCCGTACGCGCCCAAGCTCAATGAACGTCGAAGTCGCACTAAAGTAAGGTGTACGGACTGCAGTACAGTTCAGTTGAACAGAGCGAGTGTTCGGATCGCGAAATCTAGTGCGTAGTACATATATATCGATGGTCCAATTAGAGTAATTATTTAGTAGGCAAACACAATATATGCTCGATCGGTTGTCTGAATGCTTATTATTTTAGATTATAATTAGGTATACAAAAGAAAAACTTCGAAACAATAACATTATTCATTTTGAGACAGAGTCAATAATTTTAAATTAAGTATACGATAGCAATCATTTACAGATAGTTCACGTAACACAGCAGATCAGTCATGTCTATATGGCTACAAGATCTCCAGCGAGCAATGTGCAGGTAGGAAGTGAGAGCCAGACGTCTTTGTCATCGATGTACTCTTTAGTGGTGTAATAACCCCTAGCCATAAGTACACGTTTAATATGTGTTTTAAAACTTGTGTCAGGCAGATCAGTAATTTGAGTAGGAAGCTTGTTATAAAACCTAATACAATTTCCTAAAAATGATTTATTAGTTTTGCTTACTCTAAAGCCTGGCATGGCTAGTTTGTTTTTATTCCTAGTATTTATATTATGCAGTTCACTTTTCTTTTTATAATTATGAATATTTTTTCTAACAAACATTATATTCTGATATATATATTCAGATGGCACAGTAAGTATATTTATTTCTTTAAACAAATTTCGCAAAGAATCGCGACTGCCTAAACCATAAATGGCTCTGACTGCTCTTTTCTGCAATACAAAAATAGTACCTATGTCAGCCGCCGAACCCCACAGCAGAATGCCATACGACATAATGCTATGAAAGTACGCGAAATACACTAATCTAGCAGTTTGTTCATCTGTCTTCAGTTCAGTTCAGTTTCCTTCTTTCTCACGTCGGCACAAACTTTGCACACTCTTGCCACATTTGTTTTTTTATCGGTGCTCGGAATCCTCTCCAGGAAGTGCCTGCCAGTCAATCTCGTGCTCTTAGCCACAAAATGTGGGCCGTGTGAGGGTCCTGGCTCATCAGCTGATGCAGTTTCCACCAGCTGATCACCACAATTCATCAAAAATTGCGAGAATTTCGGACGGCGCCTTTGGTTACGAGACTTATTATATATTACATATGAATTGACCATTGCCCTCGCTACCAAGTTGAAAAACATTTTTTTCCACCACTTCATGGTCTTCCGGTTCAATGAGTAATAGGAGACATATTGGTCATTCAAGTCCCATTGTGTGTTAATGCTTGCGGTGGCGTTGTGGGTCGGGTCGTTTCCTTCCCTCTAATATGGCGAGGGAGGCGATGGCTGGCCCTCACGCCATACTCGTGAACGGGTGCTGCTTGCGGTAACTGGTCGAACTGCTGTTGGGGTACTCATAATATTTTATTTTTTCATACAGTCGTTGCCTCTGGTTGACTTCGTGTGACTTGTTAATTTTGTAAATGTACGCGGATGTACCCACCGTTTTCTCATCTAGCAAGAGGTTATTCTAATTGCTTGTGTGAAATTTAATGTTATTGTTTATTAACTCACAATTTTTTTTTTGATTCATTAGATGACAACGGTTCTGTGCGTGCATTAGCCTACATAACGCCCATCACAATGTAAGAAAATACATGATTTAAAAAAAAAAAAAAAAAAAGATCGAAAACAAAAAGCAAAAGAAGACGAAAAAAGCAAGCCTGGAGTTTCTTTGTGGCTTTATTCTCCGGGTCGTCCACCTAGGTAGCTAGAGAAAGCCGCAGGTTAGCTAGGGTAGGCTCCTCAGCGGCGAGGATCGCTTTGGCCCCTTGACGCGTCATTGGTGATCCCGTGCAACTGATCACACCCAATTCTGTCCTTTTGCTTCAGCGGCCCCCTGAGCTGTGGCCCGAACCCTAAAAGGGTGGCCTCGGGTATTAATTGTTTAATTTAAGCTACTGGTTAAGAGCCTTCTGCGCTAGCCAAATGCTCATTGCCTTCAATTCTTTAATTTTAATATTGTACAACTAAATTTCAAAATAATAGATTAATTTTTTAGACTAATTATATTTTTGTAATTTTTATACTGTATTCGACTATGTTTATGTACTCCATTGCAAACTTGACAAGTACAAGTGTATGTTAATACCCAAGTGCTGAATAAATTTCATTATTTCATTATTTCAAGTCTACTCCGATTTTATTATGGTTGTAATCTAGTATACAATCTGGTTTTATTCTCTTGGTTATACCAACACTTTTTACTTTAGATTCCACCTCTGACCAGGTAGCAGCGTGTTTCGTTGTTAACATGAGCACATCACGCTTGTCTATCCACTTGCAGGCGGTAATATTTCCCCGGTGACAAAAAGTCATTTCATCTCTGTCTAACGATTGGTGACGCCAATCCTGAGGCAGACCACGACGATTCGCCTGTGCCAACAAGGCGAGTATCATTCAGCCAGAGAATGTCGGCGATTACTGGGCTCGTAAAAAAGCGGTCCATGTAAATGGTGTGCCATTTTCCAAAAAATGGTTCGCACAATTCTCTGACAATAGTGTCCACAGATTTTGCATCACCTGTATAAGGGACCATTTTCAGTATGTACCCAGTTGCTGCGTCGCAGAGCATGTAGATTTTCATACCATATTGGTCTGGCTTATCTTTATTATACACTCGGAAGTGTATACGTCCCCTAAACCCACAAGTTCCTTCGTCTACTGTCAGGTTTTCGTTGGGATAGAAACTGTTTTCGCATAACTGACAAAGTTGGTCAAAGTACGGCCGGATTTTAAAAAAAAGCGTCGTATTCAGGGTGACCACGAGGTTTATAACGTGCATTGTCGTTCAAATGTAAGCAGCTGTAAATTGCTCTGAATCGATTGCGGTTCATATGCTTGCTGGCGAATGAAGTTTCAATTATTTCCCGCGTCGACCAATACGAATCAAAACTTTCTTTGTGGACAAGCGACATATGAATTATGATGCCAAAAAACAACTTCAATTCTTGGATTGTCACAGGTTTCCAATTGTACAGCATAGTACCTGGTTTCAATATCCCTTGTCTCAACTGTTTCGCTTTCGTTACTGATGCGTAGCGATTTGTTTCTGTCTTGAGCAGTACCCAAAAAGAATGCGGGAAGAAAATAGAAAAACAGTCAAATTGTGTTGAATCTTCAGTTACCTGAGCCAATACTTGACATTGTTCTTGAAAAACTGGATTTTCACGCGGTTCTTGCATTGGTTGGTATGACCACCCATTACCGTCATCCATATCCCTGACAGATCGTGAAGTGCGGTTGGCGGCCCGACCTCGCGTAGATGAGCGCGTTGCCGGCCGACCGCGTCCACGACGCGATCTCGAACTTCTGATTCGTAAAATGTGGTCGATTCGAGGTCAAAAAATTACGCCATATTTTATAATCTATCCCTTGAAACAAATGATAATTTGTGAAATATATTCTAAGTAGAAATAATAATGATAATCAATGTTATTTCATGATTTTGTAAGTAGGTACTAATTTTGATTTATAAAATTATAAGTGTTATTAAACAGTTGAAAGATTTGGCGACATAATGAAATAATTAAGTAACCATACTACTTAATTATTTCATTATGTCGCCAAATCTTTCAACATCTACATAATCATCTCAGACGAGGCGTTAATAAGTATAATAGAATGATCAAAGTAACTTACCTGTAAGTGAACTTCGATCACTATTATACGCAGTGAACGCCTCGTCTGAGGCTCCCTCCCGTTCAAGAACTTCCCACCCTGCTCCATAATGATGCACAAAACCCCATTACCCTCTTTTCCGCATACTCGGGTAATGCGACTAACTTTAAACATAATGAAGAGACGTTTATCTGTCAATGTTGCCATAGCGGACAGGGTGGCAACTACATATTTTCAAATTTGGTATTTTTTTTACCAAATTCTTTAAACACGTGTTTGTAAATACGATAGAACGTAGACTACAGGTATCTCAGACGAGGCGTTAACTGCGTATAATAGTGATCGAAGTTCACTTACAGGTAAGTTACTTTGATAATTCTGTTGGGCGTAACTCCAACAAATAATAATAAAATACGATTGTATAGAAAATACACTGTATATTAAAATGGTAATGGTTAAATGGTAATGGTAGAGTTAACGCAGCTCGGTTGGTGGCTGTTCGTCAACTAACATTATAACAATTTAAATAATAATACTAAAGATTTGGGTCAATGCGCAGCGTGGAATTGCTGACTGCGCGCGCGTTTATGTTAATGAACTGTACTTTGTACATATTCCCGAGGGAAAAATGGCTGATGAGGGTGCATGGTGATACAAGGTGATAAACAATAATATGGTGCAATAAACAAGATGATGGTTATATAAAATCTAAAAAAAATCATTTATTAAAGTCTCTATTCCACTACACTAAAATTGAATGAATTTGGAAATTTCACTTTATTTACTCTAGCGTACACATGATTATTCGCATTTGTATTGGGATGGTTAACTACGCTATTGAATTCATCACTAATACTAAAACACTGGTTATTTTCACTATGGCACTGAGGGCGCGGAGCCTCGTTGCATTCGTGTGCGGATCCTCCGCACGCCGTACGCCAATCATGCTGTTATACTAGTACCCACTAGTATGTAAATCACGATGTAATGATGAACATCGTGGTAGTTGAGAGATGTCTCGTCCTCTAAATCTGACTTGGTGTTATTTTTTACTTGTTCGATTTGATAACCGATCCTTTTTAACTCCAATTGAGTGTCTGGCCGGCGGGTGACGGTTTCATAAACATACAACGGCATGGTGACATTTACAATATTATTAATGGTAGGTATATCAATGTGTATGATATCTGGTTTCAATTTTATATCATTACTCGATTGTTTCCGAGAAAGTAAGGTTATCCCGCCGTCCTTTATGACGCATCCACTTCCCAAGGCGAGTATCCCGACCTTGTCTAATCGCTCGATGGTAATTTGATAGTCACATATGACTTGTATGGAGCATTGACCGCAACATGAATACAAGTAATTGTTTACTTTATGCAATTGCACCCAGGTATTTTTGCACATACTGCTTTCTGTCTTACAACTTAAATACTCATTTCTTTAGCACAGTAATTTTGTTCGATTTTGGTTATTGAAATTGGTATTTGATGGGCACAGAGTAACATGTCTAAATCATAATGAACACATTGTTGTAGTTGTAGATTAGAAAATGGTATTTCTAGGTCCGTGTGAATATTAATGGCCAATAAATCAGATCCTGGAACTATTTGTTGCATTTTGTGGCCGATTTCCACACGAATTGGTATTAAATTGTAGATTTCAAAGGTGTCTCTGCCTACTAATGGTATTTTTATTTCGAAAATCAAATGTTCTTCTGTGAATTTGGTTCTAACAGTTAATAAATGGTATATTTTGTTTAAGTCAGCGTGGATATTATCGATGGGTAGGGATAATTCTTTAGAAATCTGCCCTGAGATAATATTAAGTTCTTTGGTTAATTGTTCTGGTTGTAATAGATGTATGTTAAATTTGCCATGGAAAATGTCCGTGATGGTGTTTAATAACATTTGCTGTACATCTTTCAGATTCATGAGTATGCCATTGGCTGTGATTGAAGACAAGGCGAACTCATATGTATTATCGGCTATCTCCTTTTGCATGGAATTGCTTAAGTTATCTAATTTATTTAGGTGCTGGTTAAAAGTTTTATGTTGTTGTCTTACAGTTGTTTCCATTCTCTTGATAAAATTGAACCCAGACTCGATTATGGATGTTTGGTTTTTCAATAATTGGTTAAAATATTTATGGTTACTTCTAAGCTTAGTCAAATCGTTCTGGTATTGTTGGGCGAAGTCATCGTCAAGTACTCCGAATAAACTATGAGCTATCGACCCTATAGCATTCACTAAGCCTCGGCGACGACGATGGTGGCTTATTGGTAACTGTCCATGGTTGGTTAAAATTTCGTTATAATGACCTAGTTCGGCTTGGCAATGGTGTAGATGTAATAGAACTAGTTGACAGTGAGACGTAATTTGTATTTTCTGACACAATTTTTCCAAATGGTTTATATATTTAGTGGTTAATGACACACCTTCCCAATAAGCATTCATATCATAAAATACTACAAGTTTCCATTCGTCTCGAATCAATCTCATGTTACTGATTTTATCAAAGTAGATAGTTTGATTATCTCGCAGTTTTTTGGTGTGAAGATTACACTGTGATGGTGATACTGACAACGTCATCATCATAAGTGCCATGGTTATAAAGCTACACGTTGTCGATTTGCGAGTTCTTCGCCGTGGTGGTGGGTCACAGAGGCTGACTGGGTCCACTTCAGTTGTAGTGGTTGAGTGAGGTGGTTCATCTGGCACATTTGATTGATTTTCGTCTTGGTGGATTGGAAGGATAGATAGTTTGGTGATTGGTCTTTTCAATGTACCTCCTTTGGTTCTTAGCGTGACTACTCTAACAAGACCGTCATTGCCAGGGTGAATTTCTAATACTCGTCCGAGAGGCCACTTTCCTGGATACACGTGTACGTCTTGAATAATCACTATATCATTTACTTTTAAATTTTTGTAAGGGTGTCGCCACTTTGATCGAGTGTTTAATTGAGTTAAATACTCAGATTGCCAACGTTTCCAGATATCATGGTAGATTTTTTGGACGAGTTGCCATCTGGTGCGTTCGTCTGTCTCTAGTATGGTTAATATTGGTCCACTGGAGAGGAAATGCGAAGGTGTCAAAAAATTTAAATCATCTGGATCTTCAGAAATGGCACACAAAGGACGTGTATTCAAGCATCCCTCTGTGTCAATAGAGTTGTAAATTCTTCGTAGGTCAGTTTTTGGTTACCTAAATTTCTACGAAGATGGTATTTAAGGCTCTTGACTGCGGCCTCCCAAAGGCCGCCAGCGCTTGGCCATGATGGTGCATTGAAATGCCACTCTATCTGCATTTCTGTGAGATTTTGGTAACTATCGTCTATGGTTTGCGTCAAATTAAAATATTCTCGTTGTATGGTGTTGTTAGCGCCAACGAAATTGGTACCGTTGTCGCTGTATATATGCCGTGGAGCTCCTCGTCTAGCTGACATTCTGCGAAGTGCAGCTATAAATGTTGATGACGTGAGGACAGACACAAGCTCCAGATGAACTGCTTTTGTTGTGAAACACACAAAACAGCTATGTAACCCTTACTGCATTTTATACCGCGGCCTTTATTACATTTTACGTCTACGTAGCCGGTAAAATCAACACCCGTATGGTAAAAGGGTCGTATCGGATTTGTCCGTGCAGTTGGTAAATCTCCCATTAATTGGTTTTGAGTTTCAAATTTCGCTCGCCGGCATATTACACAGTTACGTAAGCGTTTCTTTACGGCATTATTTCCACCTATGATCCAAAAGGTTCTCCTCAACCAAGATAACGTGAGTCGAGGTCCTCCATGAAACATAATTTTATGGGCATGGTCAATAATTACGTAGTAAGATGGTTATTATGTGGTAATATCATCGGATGTTTTATTTCCTCACTGAGATTGGCATGCTTTATTCTCTCGCCAACTCGTAAAACATCTTCAGAGTCTATATATGAATGTAATGGTAGTAAACGGCTTTTTGATCACAATTTAGACTGGTTTTTTAGATAGGTGATTTCTTCAAAAAGTTTTGTTTGTTGTACGTGCCTTACCAAGTGGTTATTCGCTCGTTTTAATTCTGCAATGGTTAGGTATGATGGTTTGTTTTGGTCACGTGAGAATGCGCGTAATATCCACGCGAGAACTCGACACTTTCGTGAATAACTACTGTTGTTAGTTATCAATTGACTTATGACGTCATTTTCGTATGGTTTCGTAATTACGTTGGTTTGGTATTGTTTTTTGGTTTCTTTTTGCGTGTAGTATTTTGGTTTGTTTGTAACGGTGGTTAATTGGTATTCACATAGTGGCTTACTCGGGGAATCTCTCCATACAATTTTCTGGTATTTTTGGTCATTTTCGTGCACAAGTATCTGGCGGTACATTTTTTCTGCATCTGCGACATAACCTATTTTACATTGACTCCATTTAATAATTATGGACAACAAGTCATGTTGCAAATTCGGCCCGCTATACATCAGGTCATTCATACTATGTCCAGTCGATGTTTTCGCTGACCCGTTGAACACGACTCGAATTGCAGACGTAGTGGATTCGCTGCGTAAAACACAGTGGTGTGGTAAATAATATTCTGTGGAATGGTTATTACTAATTTTCATGTGTCCAAGGTTCAAATACTCGTTCATAAATAGTTTGTAGTCAGCTGCTACTTGATTATTTTTTCTAAATTTTCTTTCTTATTGGTGAAATTGGGCTATAGCTTTTGATTTTGACTCCCCTAATTTTTCTTCTACTTCCGGCTTCATTTGTAATCTAACAATATAACGGCCATCTGGTTGACGTTTAGTTTCGGCTTGGTACTGTTGCAGACAATATAAATCTTCCCTAGATTGGTTATCTGGTCCGTCTGTCAAATCTTCAATTTCCCAGAATTTCTTTATGTCATCACAATTGTTCAAAACGACGTTGCAGTAGTACGACTTCACGTTACCACACAAGATCCATCCCAATTTCGTTTGTTGTGCAATAGGTTTGGATGGGTCTTCCTTAATAATGCCGTGAAGTATAATTTCGGAATACACCTCTGCACCTAATAATACGTCGACAGGGCGGCTTTGCTTGAATTCGGGGTCTGCTAACTGTATGTTATTTAAGTACTGCCAGGATGGTTTGGTAATTTTTTAATTGGGTTTTTTATTATTATTGCGTCAATATTCATGGTAAAGTCGTTGTATAATGATGATATGGTAAGGGTCATTATTCCTTTACAGCTACTTTCTTTTGCCCCAATGCCGAAGATGGAACCTTTACATCTTTGACGAGGGATACCAAGTTGTTGCGCTGCATTCTCAGAAATAATGGATGTTTGAGAACCTTGGTCAATAAAGGCTCTCATAGTTTTGTAGGTACCGTCAGCTCCGAAGACCTTAATTTGAGCAGTTGCTAACAAGACGTCTGTCATTTGCTTCTTGCCTTTGGACACGTGTGACACAGATTTTGGTTGGTTTTGATGACTGGTATTGGTATGGTTGGTAACAGGGCTTGTAGTCACGTAGGCATTGTGCAACAGCGAATTATGCTTTTCGTGACAATGACGACATGTTTTTTGCGAGCTGCATTCTTTGCCGTTATGGTTAATTAAGCAGTTTTTACATACGTTATTCTGCGTAATTAATTTTAGTTTTTCATAATTATTTAGGTCGCGGAATTTATTGCATAGAAACAACGCATGATTTTCATTACATAACACGCATTCTTGGTAGGTTCTGGATGAATGGTTAATAAATGGTTTGGGTTCCTCCTGTCTACTGGTATTATTGGTTTGCGTAAATCGTACATATCTTGGTTTATTATACTGGTTATTGGTGTTAAACATTTGGTTAGAAAACTTTTGTTGGTTGTTGAATGGTTGCGTATTTTTGACTGTTTCCGTCTTGCGACGACCAGTTTCTAAAGCGATAAATTTTCCCTCTAAATAGGCGAGAAAATCGTGAAGATATGGTAGATCTCGTGGTTCTGGCAATGAGTCAATGTAGTCGGTATACGTTTCGGCGTCCATCTTCTGGGAGATAAGGTATACTATAATCGGGTCCCAGGTGGATATATCTACTCCTAGATTTTTTATTGCGTTGTATTAGCGTTGAAACATTCATTGGTAGTATCGTGGAGCCTTTTTATATTGGCTGCAGTTGGTTGTTGCATGATTGGTAAGGACATCAGAATATTCATATGTGAATTAAAAATTAGTTTTTTATTATTATATCTTTGGTTTAGAATGTCCCAACAGGTTTGGTAATTGTCGGAACTTATGCGAAGATGCTGAATAAGTCTTTCAGCTTCTCCACGCAGCTTCCCTTTCAAAAATTGCATTTTTTGAGCGGGAGACATTGACTTATTATTATGGATAGATTCATAGAAAAGGTCTTTGAATGAAATCCACTGTTGGTAATTTCCATCGAAAATCGGTATATCTATTTTTAGTGTAGAATTTTCTCTGTGCTTGACGTCCCACATTCTTTG
Organism: Pseudoips prasinana; assembly: GCA_951640165.1. NCBI lineage: Eukaryota > Metazoa > Arthropoda > Insecta > Lepidoptera > Nolidae > Pseudoips > Pseudoips prasinana. The sequence goes on from OX621254.1 coordinate 19,389,440, forward strand.
GTTAATAGATTTTTTAATTTCGCAATATTCATTCTCAATACTATTAAACAGATCGGCATAGTTCTTATCTTCTACTTGCAGATGACTGTCAATTTCCCAGTGCAATGTATCGATTGCAGTCCAGCGCGATTCAATATGCTTTAGAACATCTTGGAACTCCCACTTCTCAGTCAAAACATTGAGATTGATATGAGAAATTGTTTGGGCAAAAGCTTTAAAATTACTTTGTTGTTATCTCATCATTTCCTCAATATTATTTTGTTTTTCGACGTCATGGAAAACGAATCTTGGTAATGGTAAAACTGTTTTGGGTAAGTTATCTGCGAGTGGTAAACCGTAGGCTGATGTGCTAGGCTGTGGTGCGGTCGGTGATTGCGATGACGGTGGTGGTAGTTGGTTCCTTGGTGATGGAGCACGAGTAGTTAATTCCTCAAGAATTCTCAACAAATGAATCCTAACATCGCCATAAAATGTTTTAGTTTTGATGTACGAGTCATCACCGAAATATCCATTATCTTCAGTTTCATCACACAGAGTCACTAACTTATCATGGTTACGTGAGAAGTCTTTCCACAACTCCTCTTAAGATTGTAGGCGAAGTTTAATACTATCCGCCGTCTTTCGCTCCTTTCCTTCTTTCTTAAAATTAATATACAGCTTATTCTTATTTTCCATGATCTCCCTCTGAGACGCAAATAAATCGGCAATGGTAGACATTTTGTTAATTGGTAAACAAAAAAATGGAAAGATCTTACTTGGTTATGTCTTGGTTACTGGTTAACTGTGGTAACTGGTGAGTAATAGATGGACGGCGATTCCAATCTTACTTTATTCCCTGCATCACTTAACTATATGGTCACTTGTCTGGTTGGTTCAATATTGGTAAAAAGAGTAAGTCTGTTCACTGGTTGGTTACAGAAAGATAGTCACTAACACGTTACAAGGTCCACAACGCGATAGATCCCACCTTTCCGAAGGTTCGAAGGACCAATTTGTTGGGCGTAACTCCAACAAATAATAATAAAATACGATGGTATAGAAAATACACTGTATATTAAACTGGTAAAAATGGTAATGGTTAAATGGTAATGGTAGAGTTAACGCGGCTCGGTTGGTGGCTGTTCGTCAACTAACATTATAACAATTTAAATATTAATACTAAAGATTTGGGTCAATGCGCAGCGTGGAATTGCTGACTGCGCGCGCGTTTATGTCAATGAACTGTACTTTGTACAAATTCCATTATGAACAATTTTAACCATAGAACCAAAACAAAATCGTCAAAAAAAACTGTCTTATACATATGTGTGAGTAGTTATGGACTAATGAAAACGTAGACATTGTATAATTTATATTAAAATTTGTTCTTTTTCGCATGATATAATTATACTTCTTACATAATAATCAACACGTTTTTAGTCTTCTTTTGTTATTTAGTTCTACAAATAATCAACAATTCACAGAAAGTTTTATTATTCTATCTCATAATAAACTTCAGTCGTATAATTAAATTGACTTCGGTATTAAGGGCACGTAAATCGTAAAAATATTTATGTGTCCATGATATCCATAATTACACAGTAAATGCTTATATACTATAAGTAGTAAAAATACTAATGAAGACGTCGAATTATTAGTAATTCGACGTCTTCATTAGTATTTTTTTAGATCTAAGTAGGTACTGTAATGATATTACCTGCCCTCCTATAGAATAAAACCTCTTTTATCAAGATAGCTAGTAGCTCTGGTCATTTTATTAAAATAACTAAACATAGCTTTTAAAATGAGAATAGAATTCGAATCAAATAAAAAGCATGGTGTTACGTTTGATTGATGTTTGTCAAGAGTTATAAAAATGGTGTGCTAAAGTAAACATTGTGAATCTAATTTTATTTCAATAAAATCAGTGATTGGTTGTGAATATATGTGTTATAATTGAGAAGATCTCCCTAGATCCCGTATAGAAATACCTCTTGCAGCTGCGAGTGTGCTTACATGGTGGTAGGCGCCTTTGGTTATTTGAAAAGATTTTAAAATTTTCAAAGGGGAGAGAGATTATACAAGAAATCTAGAGAAAAATAAGAAAATATGGAATCGACAAGCGTGAATATACAATTATTTAATGGTTTAGAGCAAGATGCGAAAGAGTTTTTCAAACAATTTAAAAGATTTTCTATTGTAAAAAGACTGTCAGACGAGGAAAAGGTAGCGATCATCCCGTCTTTTCTACAAAGACCAGCGTTATCGTTCTACAATATAGTAGTAGACACAGCAACAGAATTTGTCGACATTGAAAAGGCTTTTCTGGAGGAATTTCCAGGGACTATCGACTATGTGGAACAATTTTATATGACAAGACAGAAATTGGAGGAAGATATTTTAGAATATTTTTATAGATTACAAGAATTGGCGTTCAGGGCAGAAATTAAAGATGAAAGGAAATTTATTATAAAATTTATTAAATCGTCAGCACCGTTTTACAAGCACAAATTAGCAACTTCGCTACTAGAAGATAAAAAACAATTAAAGAAATTAATTTTACAATTAAAAGATATTTATAATATGGACAATTTAAAACCACATAATGAAGATAATTTGATACGTTCCCCGACACCACATGTGCAAGCGGGACCAGAACGTCAACCTTTAGCCAACTCCAGATATGTGACGCCGGGAGGGAAAAGAACGTCGGTGGCATTGAACGTCACACATCAGGCAGTTTCGCGTCCCCAGAACGTGCCGACGTTGGAAAATGGCAGTCAAACAAAGGAAGTATTTAATTTTTTTAATAGTTTTAGAAATAGTACGCCGTATATTAGGATCACGTGTAAGAACATTTCATTGCCAGCTCTCTTAGACACAGGAGCTGCGGTGTCATGTATGTCGGGAACGATGGCGCGTAGATTAGGATTAGGTTCGACAAGAACTGCAGTCGGCTCCATACAAGGCATTGATGGAAGGACGATCGATACGACTGGAACAGCTAAGTTTAATTTTTATATTACGGTAAGGAATTTTGTAATAATATTTATATCATAGAAGATCTTGCATGCCACTTAATTTTAGGACGAGATTTTTTGAATGCGGATGCTGTTGTCATGGATTTTGCTAAGAGTAGAATAGTCATTAGCACGGAAGTGGTCTATTTTTGCCAAGACCAAAGAGTTTTTAATTGTTTTGAAAAAAATTCTGACAGTCATGTCAAATGTCACCAAAATGTTGACAAGAAGATTGGTAAGAATAATAATTTTGTAGTAAATAAGAATTCTTCGCCAGTAATTAATAACGAAGTCTATGAAAGAAAGAGAGATCGAGTAAGTGATGATAAGGTCACTTCGTTAGGCAATTTAACGGCAAAAGCGGTATATAACATAACTCAGGTACGTCACAAGGAAAAGGTCAACTACGACAGGAGAACAAGGCGAGAGTTCCGGCCGGGAGATTTAGTTATCATACGCTCTTCGGGACGATTTTCTGGTAAGAACCACGAATTACAACGTTTATTTATAGGACCATGGGTGGTGGTTAGACGTGTAAGTGATGTCACTTATGTGGTGCGAAAGCCTGGACGGAATAGATCCGACACAGTACATATCAATCGGATGAAATCATTCCAGACAAGGGAGATTTGAATAAATACTTGATATGCTGGGCCCTATGTCTAATGAGAGTTATTTTATTTGTTCCGTTATTGTTATTTAACATTGTACGATTAGCATAAAATTATAATATTAATGTTGTCCACTGCTGGACATGGGCGTAGCCCAAATATTTTCATAATTTTAATACTGGTTATGATTGACTATAGTCATCACACTTATGACTTATTTTATTGGTGGTGATGATGTATAAGTGGCGCTGCTACATGATTATCAGGTGTTACCCTGAAAAGAGTCGTTTTTGGGGCACACACACAGGATGTTCATTGTCTGGAGAAGCAATGAAAGCCTCCTAGGCTAACCAAGTCCTGTTATTATGTTGTTTATGCCAGAAAACACACGATATTTATAGATTACATCAAAAATGTGGAATTATCATGTCACGGTGTTTGCGACCAAACATCTCCGAAACGGCTGTACCGATTCGCATAAAATTTTGTATGAATATCTGGCGAATATTTTTTTTTATCTTAAGTTTAAGGGTGAACCACTAATTAAATAAAACTTTAAATTCACCATTCTACTACCAAGCCCTATCTATTTTTTTTCTTTTTAGTAACAATAATTTAATTTTATGTTTATTTGGATAATTTTTTTTGCATCCAATCAAATGTCTTTCGATGACTTAGATTTGTTAATAGACCTGATAGATGGCGCTGCGATAAGACTGTGAGTTTTATTGCTGTTGTTATGGCAGTGGTAGAATAGATAAGCCGTTTACTTATGTTACTGATGAGAATGTTTATAATTACAATTTTATTTTATTTGTCAAATATATGAATATACTTTCGCGCATAAATTTTGTTTTCATGTGAAACGTACGAGAGCAACGATGACCAGGGGCGGTGTTCCAGTGCAACCACAATGGACATGATGGAAGATCGGAAAATGAATAACGGGATTTACAAGAAGTAAATATCCAGGTAGAGATAGGGAGTTAGGAAATGGGTGAAGCGTAGATTAAGGGGATATTTCCGTCAATAGTTAAGAGTGGGTGATGGAATTTAATTATTCATTTGCATCACACATCTAGCATATAGTAGCCTATAGATGTGGGAGAACCTCATGGACTCCATGATGTTGATGGGTATTCTGTTCTACCTAACACTTTTATTTTCATTTCTGGGGACAAATAGATGATAGGGTAGGTTAATTGGTATAAATGAGATATTTATTTTTCATTAATCTTGGTTGGTATATGATCTTCCATCATGGTCCTGACTCTCTGGAACCCCATCCTTGATTGATAAGATTGATATCTTTTTGTTATCAATTATTTTGGATAGTTTAGCAGTTAGGTTTTATAATAGGATAGCCATTAGCCAACTTTTATACATGCTTCAATTAATTTTTAACCACTTGTTCTAATTAATTATTTCAGATTATCATTAATAATTTAGTTGAACGGTCAACTGTTGTAATAATTTAATTTGGATTAAACTTTTAACCAGTTGTTATAATTAAGTTTGCCCTTTTAAAATAATTATTTTCAGATCATTAATTTATGATTTATTTAAATGGTTAAAAGTTGTAATTATTTTCATTTTTTTTTATTTCTGTACTTTTACTTGGTGATAGGACCAAGTATGATCATTGAAGCTTTTGTGTGTGAAGGTTGACTAATATTTTATTTTAGCTAGGATAGCTATAATTAGGTAGTGTTTAGCTAGTGTTAGGAAAGTAGAATTAGGGCCTTGAAAGTATAATTTTTGGTTGGTTTTTTTTATACTTTGAGCAAGTCGGACTCATACTCCCATTTGCTAGACTTTCAGTGGGTCCTGGGTTCAATTCTACTCTTTTTTATTGCACCTATGTATTTGATAACTCCCAACATAGGTAGACAGTTATAATGTAGGAAGGTAACAGAATTTTGGAAGTGTTTCAAGACTTCCAAAATTTTTTTTGGGGAGGGGGTGATGTAATGATATTACCTGCCCTCCTATAGAATAAAACCTCTTTTATCAAGATAGCTAGTAGCTCTGGTCATTTTATTAAAATAACTAAACATAGCTTTTAAAATGAGAATAGAATTCGAATCAAATAAAAAGCATGGTGTTACGTTTGATTGATGTTTGTCAAGAGTTATAAAATGGTGTGCTAAAGTAAACATTGTGAATCTAATTTTATTTCAATAAAATCAGTGATTGGTTGTGAATATATGTGTTATAATTGAGAAGATCTCCCTAGATCCCGTATAGAAATACCTCTTGCAGCTGCGAGTGTGCTTACAGTACCTACTCGTTAAAATATTTACTTAATAGCATGCTTATAATTATTAAAAATTAATCAACATGATCCAGTTTTACTTATAATAATTATTACACAAATTATTCTTCTTCAAGGCACATCCGTTTTTGCCAAGTTTCGATATATGTATGTATCTATGAACATACTGTACATTCATCATTCGGATAATGGTCGTAAATGAGCGCATCACAGTAATCACATCAAAGTTGTAAATTATTTAGCACCATCTTAATATTTTTTATTCATTAATAAAATAAAATGAAGAGGTTTTATTCCTGTTTTAATGTGGGAAATGTCATTAGGCATTTTAATGACATTTCCCACAATGAGAGGAAATGATAAAATGCGCCTCAGCCCATGGCCACTTTAACCTGTAGTAATAATATTGCAGTAAATCATATTTTGTTAAAACTTTATCAATATCCACAAATATGACCATCTTTGTAGTAGCTTTCAACTACATACAGAGACAGCCGTTCCAAGATTGTTTGAATAGGTGATCAATCTGTAAAAAGAAAAAGAAAATAGTTAGATATAAGAAGAGTTATAAGAAATATTAAGAAAAACAACAAGTATTAGTGATTTATGCACCTACCTATACTAGTAATTGAACTTCCTATGCTTATGGTGAGGTCTCGTGCTTGTTGTCTTGAAGAAAACTTTATGGATACTTTAAAAGAAAATAGTAACATTAGGGGAAATTAACATTATGTACCTACCTAATATAGAAGAAAAGTCAAATGCAAAAAAAAAAATAATCCAAAAAAGTGGACCCACCACCGACACAATCTTCACAGTAATTTTTTTGCAAGCCATGCATTTAGCTACCTGGCCAAACATTGAACAGCTACATTTATTGCAATATTGACATTTTACTCTTGTGTATGATAGATATTTTGAAGTATTGCGTACTGTACTATTTATTATAGAACTTGGGCCTGGACAAGTAGACACTTTATCTGGCAAAATAATTAGTGGCAATTTATCGATATCTAACTTTGAGTCTGAAGTGTCTAGAAAACCTTTTATCCCTTTCTTATCAACTGTATTACATGAGGCGGTTTCGTCCATCTCGGCACTGGGTGAGTCTACAATTAATGGTTCAATTGGAGTAAACGAAGGGGAGGGTGATGGAAGCCCCAGTTCAACTAAATCTTGTAACAAGTCAGCCTCATCCAACTCTACAGTGGAGGGAAGTATCTGTAGAGTGTGCTCAACTACTGAAAACCAAGAACACTTCCCTCTTAGAGGTTCGCAGAAATAGCTTATATCTCTGTAATTTATTTTCACTCCACCGAAGGCAATGATTTGATGAACTTTCATTGTTCCAGGTAAAACACGTAACAAACACGTAACAATTTTATTTGAAAAGTCATTAATAGTTTCTTCCTTAATGAGTTGCACCCGTATGGTTGTTTAGTCTGTTTCTGCGCCTCATAAGCATCACGTTATTAATATCAATGCCATGGCATACTTTAAAATCTAACATGCGTTTTATCGTCCCACCTATTCCGTCCGCTACGCTCTTACCATGACCAGCTTAAAAAAATGACCATAACGAGTAAGAGACATTAAGTTCCTTGGTAAATAGATAGTGTAAAAAAAATGTATTTCTGCCGGTATTGTGACGTTGGTCCGTCTGAATAAAAGTGAATAACATTTATGTCAGAGCACACATCTCTTTAACTAAGGTCAAAGGAGGTTGATGGCTTAAATTATTAGATATTGTGCAAAAAGATTGTGAGTTATTTCTCACATAAACCATGCCGGTATGGAGACTGATTTGTGATGTTGAGGCACCAAAATGCATGGATTGTATTTCTTCTGTTAATTTACATTGATAATTTTCTGAAAAAAAAGAAACAATAACGTCCTCAGTAGGTTTAACATTGGATATCTAGAGATCTAGAGATATTCTTTTTGTTGGTGGATATTATTAAAATGATGTTTCTTGAAAATTACAATATCCCGGCTAAAATCATTAATTAATTCTTTCACTGTGTTAGTTTTTATTGTTCGCACCGTTTTTTTTCGTATGTTGTGGCATGTTGTTGTGGCATCCTTTATGTAAACGTGATCGTGGCGTTCCCACTGGCACCAATTAATCATTTTGTCATCTTGATCTGCAGCAAATTTTGGTGCTTTATTTTTGCATTTCTTACATATATTATACATACATTGAATATTTTTTGGGTCACATACTAAATTTTTCAATAATTCGTCAACATCTTCGTTTATAATATGATGTCTCCTTAAACTCTCATATTAATATTTTATATGTTCATGTTTTTCGCACAGATAAGTTAACCTCGATTGAATATGAGGAGATAAAACGAAGAAAGGTTTATTTTTGTAAAATGTAATGCCATAGTAACTGCACTTTTTCAACAACCGCTTTTCTGAATGTTTAGTACAACTTGAAAAACCGGCTTTTATTGCGCTCTCCAATACTTCATTTCGGGCTTTAACAATAAAAGTGGTAGCATTAAAACGCGACCGTCGTTTTAAAACAAGGTCAGTTATAATAATAATACTGAATTCATACCTTAATATAGACAGAACCCTTCAGACAATATGTAGTAAAACATAAATTTCAATAATTAAACCTAAACATAATCTCCTTGACAATAACTTAATACAAGTTAGCTAAATATCACTACCATTATAAAATAAATTGTATAAATGTTTTAACATTCCGTATACCTAAATATCTATAATAATAATAATAATACATTGGATGATTTCCAAACGGTGGTTACAAAACTAAATAATTGGAAATCTCCAGGAGTAGATGGAATCCACAATTTTTGGTTTAAGTGGTTTAAAAGTTCACACGATTTATTTGCTAAACAAATTCAAAATTGTATCCAAAGCGGTTCCATTCCTACATTTCTCGCAGAAGATATAACGTACATGATACCGAAAGTTCCTGGTGCCTCTGAGCCGAAACAATTTCGTCCAATAACGTGTTTGCCGGCGTTATATAAAATCATCACTTCACTTATTACAAAAAAAATCCAAAAGCATTTGTCTGAAAATAATATAATGTCGGCGGCACAGAATGGATGTTGTTCTGGATCAAGAGGAACCAAAGAACTACTGACCATAGACAGTATCGTTAGCCAGCACGTGAAATCCAAAAAACGTTATTTCTTTGCAGCTTAGATTGATTATAAGAAAGCCTACGATATGATACCCCACACTTGGCTTATTAAAATTTTAGAAATTTATAACGTTAACCCAATATTAGTAATGTTTTTGAAAAATTGTATGATGAATTGGCAAGTCAAACTTATAGTGAACTCAGCTGCTGGAGGTTACGGGGTATATTTCAAGTGGATAGTCTCAGTCCACTTTGGTTTTGCCTTGCGTTGAACCCACTTAGTTACTTATTACAAAAATCAAACATAGGATATGAACTGAGCAATAGAAGTTTTAAATTAAATCATCTATTATATATGGATGACCTAAAATTATATGCAAAAAACAAAAAAGATATGGAAACATTACTCGAAATTACAGCAAAATTTAGTAAGGATATTAGAATGGAATTTGGGTTGGACAAATGCGCAGTAATGATGGCTTCAAAAGGCAAAATCAAAAACTCACCTCATTTTGAAATTCCTGATGTGGGACCTATCAATGGCTTAAGCACCCATGAGACGTACAAATATTTAGGAATGGAACAATGTTTAGGCCTTGATCATAAGAAGTTGAAAGATTCATTTAAAAATAATTATCTCAAAAGAGTGAAAATAGTTCTGAAAAGTTATTTAAGTGGAAACAATAAAATAAGAGCGCTTAACTCATGGGCTTTTCCATTGATCGGTTATTCATTCGGAGTTTTAAAGTGGAGCCAGACGGAATTAGAGACTATCGATCGTAAATTGCGTACCACTATGACGAAGTTTCGTATGCATCACCCCAGGGCGTCTATGATGAGACTATATTTACCTAGAAAACTAGGGGGTAGGGGGCTTCTAAATTTAAATAATATGTGTAATGTGGAAGTAAATAAATTAAGAATGTTTTTTAGAAATCAGTCAAAAACTGGCTACCCTGAAATAGTGGCATGTGATTTACGATTTACTCCTTTGAACCTGTCATATTCTGAGATCAATCTTCCAATTATAAGAATAGGAAACCGAATTGAAACCTGGAGAAATAAAGAGCTGCATGGACGATTTTATCATGTTCTGAAAGATCAAAACACGGATTTTAAGGCCTCCGTACACTGGCTACAACATGGTGATTTGTACGGAGAAACTGAGGGATTCCTGTTGGCGATGCAAGATCAGGTGGTTGCAACGAGAAACTACCATAAGTACATCATGAAGGACAATACGGTGGACATATGTAGAGCCTGTGGTGTCGCAGGGGAAACTCTGCGACACATAACATCTGGATGTTCTTCTCTTGCAGCCACTGAATGCTTGTATCGCCACAATTCTGATGCTAAAATTATCCATCAGCAACTTGCTTTAGATCGCCAACTTCTGCCGGGCCCAAGGGTTCCATACTTCAAATATAATCCTGAAGCGGTCTTGGAAAATGACAGGTTTAAAATATACTGGGATCATCCCGTGCTGACTGACCGAATGGTAGGTGCCAATCGACCCGATATTGTCGTCATTGACAAACAAACGAAAAAGACATCCTTTGTGGATATAACAATACCGTATGATGAAAACATATCTAACGCAGAAAAAGAAAAAAATTCAAAATACCTTGATCTGAGTTTTGAATATGCGCAAATTTGGAGAACCGAAAGACCTGCGATCATACCTATTGTTATATCCACAAATGGAGTTATTCCTAAATCCCTGAAAATCAACCTTGCAAGTTTAGGACTTGATATCTGGCTGGAGAGTTACATGCAGAAGGCGGTTCTGCTGGCGAATGCCAGGATTGTGCGGAAATTTCTCTCCATGTAGCCCATATATTTTATAAGTTGTATTTGTATTAAAATACCCTTATATAATATATGTATTGTAAATAATAATGCTAATAAACATGTGATAATAATAATAATATAATAATATCTGGGGACAATGTAACACAGATCATCCTAGCCCCAAACTAAGCAAAGCTTGTACTATGGGTTCCAGGCGACGATATACATACTTATATAGATAGATAAATACTTATATACATAGAAAACATCCATGACTCAGAAACAAATATTCGTGTTCATCACACAAATATTTGCACTTACCGGGATTCGAACCCAGGACCACTAGCTTCGTAGGCAGGAGCACTACCAACTAGGCTATAGTGACCGTCGTGATCTATATTAAGTAACTAGAAATAATAACTGTATTACTACAAACATGTTCTGACTATTTACAAGCGCTTTTTTTAAAGTCTACGTGAATAAAAACCTTTTTTATTTTATTTATTTATCCAATGTTTTTTGCAAAGAAGCTATAGATTTACTAGCTTGTTGTCGTGTTCTTTTTTTGTAACGTTCAAGTTTGGTTTTGAGCTTATCTATTTGACCCTTCATATTTTTATTTTGCTTTAAAGATAATTTAAGTTTTGACTGTATATTTTTCATTTTATTATTTTCTGCTGTATCGCTTCCTACATTATCAGAGGTACTGTTACTCATATTTTCTCGCAAAGGCGAAGGCCTCCCAATATCATGACGACGTTGCCTGCTTATTCGTTTTTCGTCTCTTCACTCTCTCCTTTTAGCTTCCGTTTCAGCTTGTGTAATTTCTGAGATGTTTTTCTTCTTGATTTAATTTTTGCTAAATTTTTTTCGCTGTTCTTCATACTTCTCTGGATTTCTGAAAAAAAAAATTAAATATTCATAGCGTAACGTCGGGTTAGTTGGGTTGGCCTATAAGTGTGTTGCTATTGTTTAGCAAGATAACCCCAAAATAACCCGACGTTACGCTATGTAGGTATCCAAAGTTCATCCCGTAAGGGATGAATGTTCCTAATGCGGTTTTATTTCTTAAGTTTTCTAAAGAAATAAAACCGCTCTATAAACCTAGCTTAACGCTGTCGATTTTGTTACTTTTTCGGTCCGACTATATGTTACCAGGCCCACAGTAACAAAACCGAAGTAACATATTGTGTTATCCTAAAGTTTAATAGCGGCTCAGTTTTTCGTTAAATTAAACTAAAACCAACAACTTGTCTAGTCTAAATTAAGCACTTCTGTGTTAACTGCATTGTAACAAACGCGTGGATAAGTAATTAATAAAATTGGTACAGACCTGACGAAAAATTTTTTCTAACCCCAACCGGCGACACTACACATAACACTGGCGACGAAAACACAACTGCCGTTTAATTTAAAAGACGGCTGATCTCAACACTAACGGTGTTGCTATATGTGGAAATCAAAAAAGGTGTACTAGTATAATTATATTTTTCAAGAAATTGAGGTAAAAAAACTGAATTGTCCGGAAGTATCAATTTTCGGGGACATCAAATTTATAATATTTTTAAATAGATAATATACATAATACACATAAGCTGTAATAATTATTTTGATATACGCAATCAAGTTAATTTTATGTAAAAAAATATATATCAAGGTGTCATACAAAATATTAAAAAAAAATGTACTTAAATTTTCATGACACCTCAAAATAATGCTGGCTGTTTTATCAAAATAATCTTTAAATATTCAGTTTTAACTGAATTACACTGGGATTAAGTTAAAAACGTAGTAAAATATATGAATTTTATATTATAACGCTATTATTACACTAAATAAGTTGTCAAATTTCTAAAATCAAAATATAAAATAGAAGGACATGCCAAAATGGCAGCTGTAAAATTTTTGAATGTTCTCGGATGTGTTGACGTTGATCGTTTCTACACACCTTATTACGCCAGTTTCTGGCCGAAATGTATTTATTTCTGTTCTCATCAGATGGATGGGATTTATATTTCGTCTTAGTTCCTGCTTTCCTAACAATCCATTTTCTAATATCTTGCGTGAGCCACGTCGCTGGGAGATATTTAAGATTATATATTATAGATTATATATGTTTTGTAAGCGGGGTATGTGTGAGGAGATAATTTAAACTCACAAGACAGCTAACAATAATTATTTATTTACATTTCGGTGGCAGAATTTACAAAATTAGGTCGGACGTTAAATAAATAGCCTAACGCAATTAAAACAATAGGGGAAACGTTACGTTAAACAAGGCTGGGATCTAATAACAGATGAAACTAACAGAATGAACTAAGGAATCCCTACACGCGTTGTGTACCGTCTGAGTGGTGTGCGGAACGCTAACGTCGCCAACACAGCCAAACGTATGATACACGCCGCTAGCTCGGGCTCAGCAAGGGGCGAGGTAATCACGACCGACCTAAGTCGATACGGAGGAGTACACTCGAAGCGTGCCGAACGCGAACTGCCGCTGCTTTGCTCTGCGAGGTGCTTTATAGGCGGTCAGGACGGCGCCGGGGTCGTGTCGCGGGGCGAGGTGGCGGTGGCTCGGTAGGTGGGCCGGTCTGCGCTGGAATAGTGGTGGCGCGTTGTTGTGTTCGACGCGTTACAGTCTCCCCCTCTGGTCCCGAGGTCGACCCGACGAGGAGACCAGTTGATGCTGTCGTTGCTGTCTGCTGCTTCTTTGGCCTGCCGCGTCTGCGCAGAGGTCTTTCGGGGTTAGGTAAGTTTAAGGCTGAGCCTTGATATGGGCTCAGCGCGGAAGAATGGTAAATACCCAGAGGAGTTTTGGGGTCCGCCGGGTGCGCCATTTCATAAGAGCAGGGCCCGTGCCGTCGCAGGATGATGTAGGGCCCGTCACGACGTGGAGCTAGCTTCGCCGTGTGGTAGCGGACTGCGTTGCTCAGGACATTGGCCGCAACCAGGACGAGGTCGCCGGGCTGATAGACAGGAGCAGGTCGTCGACGTTCATCCATCCACTTCTTTCTTGTTTCTTCTTTGTTCTCTTGCACTTCTCTCGCTTTCTTCAGTGTATCTGCTAAAAGAATCAGTTTAGGGGTTATTTCGGGTATAAAATTTTCTGATAGTACTATTTGACGTAGGTCGTGTTTAACATCATCGTAGGTTCTTAGTCCTCTACCGAAGGTAAGATATGCCGGTGTATGCCCTGTACTAAGGCAGTTTGATGTGTTCATGGCATATCTGATGCTCGCCAGTTTTCCTGCCCAGGTGCGGTGTTCACCTTCCACCAAGATGGCAAGTTGAGTTTTTAGGTCTCGATTCTTTCTCTCGACCGGGTTTGCTTCTGGATGGTAGACCGGGGTGAACGTATGTTGTATGTTTAGGCAGTAAGCCAGTTTTTGCATTACCGAACTAACGAATTGCGTTCCGTTGTCGCTTATCAGTCGTCGAGGGACTCCATAACGCAGGAAGACTTCGTTGAGTAACGTAGTTGCACAAGCCTCAGCGGTAGCTTGTTCTAAGGCAAATAATTCAACCCATCGAGTGGTGACATCTTCGACGATAAATATCCAGGTTTTATTATCTGAGGTTGGAGGGAGAGGTCCGAATAGGTCAAAAGATAATGTTTCCCATCTCTGATTTAATGCAGTAGTCTGTAATAACCCTGCTGGTTTTAAGTTACTAGGTTTATATCTTTGACACTTGATACAGTCTTGGACGTAGCGTTCAATTTCCTTGCGCATTCCTTTCCAATAATATCTAGCAGCTATCCGGCGAAAAGTTTTGTCAGCACCATAATGGCCAGCAGTAGGTTCATCGTAATACTGCGAGAGTATGGTCGATCTTTCATGTTGAGGGATGACCAATTGCGCGCTATCGTTGTCACTATCTTGTATATAGCGGTGTAGTAGCCCATCATTCATGATGTCACCTTTGTTTGCCCAATAAATAGCGTCTGCATCTTGCACCGGTTTCTCCAGTGCATCTACGACTGTCTTCAAATAGCTGTCTTTCAGTTGTTCTTGTCGTATTTCGGCTGCAGAGCGGCGAGGCATATCTACGGATACTACGCATACTCCACATTCCCCTGGCGGTTCAGAGCACGAAGGTCTTGAGAGGTTGTCAGCAACCACGTTGGTTTTCCCTGGTATATATTCCACCGACAAGTTATACGGTTGGAGTTGCAATGCCCATCTAGCGAGTCGCCCTGTGGGAGATTTAATGGACATCAGCCATTTCAGTGCTTGATGATCGGTGGCAATTACTACCGAAGAGCCTTCAATGTAGCCTCTAAACTTCGATACAGCCCATACGACTGCCAATGCTTCCCGCTCTGTAGCGGAGTGTAGTAATTCCGTTCCGCCGTAGTCAACAAACGACTTGCATATTCCACGGGGTGCTCAGTTGCGCCCTCCCCCTGCACCAAAACGGCTCCAATGGCGTAATCACTAGCGTCTGTTTTAATTACGTACGGTTTGCTTAAATCTGCTTGACATAAGATTGGTGCACTGGTTAGGCATCGTTTAAGCTCATTGAAAGCGTCCTTTTGACTAGTTTCCCACTCCCATGATGCGTCCTTTTTCGTCAATCGGGTAAGTGGTTGAGTAATCTTCGCAAAGTGCGGTACGAAACGGCGATACCAGGAACAAGTTTGCAGGAAAGATTGTACTTGCCGAACATTTCTCGGCGCTGGCATATCGAGTATAGCTGATATTTTCGCAGGATCCGTGCACAAGCCAGTTTTGGTTATAATGTGTCCTACGTAAGGAATCTGGTCTTGACAAAATCGACTTTTTTGTCGGTTGATAACGACATTATTTTCTCGCAGAAGTTGAAAAAGTCTATCCAGATCTTGCAGGTGCTGTTCAAATGTTGGAGAGAGCAGGACCAGGTCATCCAAATAAGCCAGCAACTTCACTTCGTCTAGTTGCAGCCTCAATCTATCGATAAACCGCTGGAAAGTTGCTGGAGCGTTGCGCAAACCAAACGGCATTCGTTTGAATTGATAAAGTCCGAACGTTGTGACGAAGGCTGTCTTTTCTTGATCCTCGTCACGTACTTTAATTTGCCAGTACCCTGCTCTAAGGTCTAAAGATGACATGTAAGGTGTTGGTTTGGCTTCATGTAGTAAGTCATCTAATCTAGGTAACGGATACGCATCAGCTACGGTTATGCTATTTAGCTGGCGGTAATCTATGCAAACCCTTATATCACCGTTCTTCTCGGGGACCATTACAACAGGTGCTGCCCATGGAGATTTCGATGGTGTGATAATACCCTCTTCTAGCATCTGATTAACCTCCTTACGTAGAATTTCTTTACGCTGTGGAGATAGTCGGTATGGGGGCACAGCAATTGGTTTGTGGTTCCCGGTTTCTATACTATGCTCCACGAGGCTTGCGGGTTTTCCGTTACCAATAAAGACTGCAGAATGACGTTCCAATACAGTATTCAGCTGGATACTCTCTTCTGTGGTGGTGTCTCCTAAATCAGATACTGTGACCATAGCAATATCGATGTTAGGACCAAACAGGTGCTGACTGCGTGGGGAGAGTGTTACTTCAGCACCATTAATATTTGATTGCGCATCCCGAAATAATGCCCTGACAAATCTCGGCGAGTAGCCAGACAGCGCGGGATTAGGTCGCGAGGGCGATGGCGGCGGCGTATGGAACTCAATTAAGGGAGGTGGTCCGTACGAATCTGCCATGTTACCTTCCTCAGGAGCGTATGAAGTTGGAGACGGTGTCGCAAGCAACGGGCTAACCATCGGTTCCATAGAAAACATTTTGGCTAACCTAGAAATCACTGACTCGGTTTCTTCCGGTTCCGCTTGCACCATGAACACATTTTGCATCAACTTCTTCCTCGTTGTAGAGATCATGCTTCTTTCCAGGTTCATCCATGAAATGGAATAATAACTGCGGTAAGTTGAGTACGATGCCTGCATCTTGAATAAAATCTACTCCTAGGAGCGTTCTGTTATCTTGTGATTCGGGCAATACGATAAAATTTGTGGGGATTATCCGTCCACATAATGTGACTGCAACCGCTGCTGTCTTGACAGGCTGTCTTCGCCGTAAGCCATCAGCGAGGGTAATCGTCGCTTTTTCAGTTTTGAATTCAACTCCCTTTCGCTTCAGCATACTGTACAATGACGTAGATGCAACACTCAACTTGGCCCCGGAATCGATGTGAGCTTGTCCGTTGACGCCAGTGATGCAAATCTTAACAGTTGGCCTAAGTCGTGCTGTAGCTACCAGGTTGGAGCTGAGGGAACAAAACCCGACGTTCACTGCGTCAACTTTGTTCTTGTTGCACTTTGGGCATTTGCTCCGGACTACACCGGGCTCACCGCAACCGTAACAGGTGATTTTGTGACTAGGCGTTGGTCTGGATGCAGCTGGAATTACCGCACCGTCTACCGCTGCAGTCTTGACTTTGTCGGTTTTCTTACGACAGTCCTGTTCGTTGTGGCCAAAAGCACGGCAAAAGGTGCACCTAGGTCGTTTCCCTGATGGAGTGGCAGAGGTGTTGCTTGAGTTGGGTCTTGATTGTGCAGCGACTGATTCTTCAATTTGTCGTACCTTCGACAAGAACTCATCAAAGGTCGCAACAGAATCTCTTGGTATTCTATCTCTTATATTTATATGTAGGGAAGTATACAAGAGATCCAGGCCTTGTGATGGAGTAAGTGAAGGCTTAGGCAACTCTGCCATAAGGGCTCGTTTCTTGGCAACAAATAATTCCGTACCCACAGGACTCTGCTGCTTACTGCAAACAATTTCATCATATACCAGATAAGCTGGTCTCT
Organism: Pseudoips prasinana; assembly: GCA_951640165.1. NCBI lineage: Eukaryota > Metazoa > Arthropoda > Insecta > Lepidoptera > Nolidae > Pseudoips > Pseudoips prasinana. The sequence goes on from OX621254.1 coordinate 19,407,042, forward strand.
TCGGAGCAAACGTTGTCCTTATTAGGGACACAGCTTCTTGCCAGTTCGTGATTGTGTCTTTCACTCCTAGCCACCAGATGGAAGCCTCGTCAACCAGTAGCAATGTGAGTCCCTCAATGGCGTTGTCATTGCTTATTGCCTCTATTTTCTTGTACGTGCTGATGGTAGACAGAAATGCCTCAACCACTGCCGTATTCCGAGATCCGTTGAAGCGAGCAGTGCATGACGCAAAGCTACCTGATTTTTGTGGGACCTGATCATTCCGACTAGCTAAGACACCTAACAGGTCGCGAAACTGGTCGTCTGAGAAGCTAACGTTCGACATATTATTGCCTAAATTCCTACGACTACGCCTAGGTAATATTTTATAAAACTCAATGTTGTTAACTATTTTGTCCTAATAAATACCATTCTGCCTACCCCTAAAGGGTCCTAGCGTGAAGATAATAAAACAAAAGAATAGCGGCTAAAATGCCGAAGTAAACATATAAAAAAAATAAAAAAATAACTGAGGGTAGATGGTTAAAACTAGTATTACTAAAACAAAGGAACAAAAAAAACCCTAACAGGTATGTGGGTACCTATCTAATCTACTAACATAAACTAGAATAGGCCCCTACGTTGGGCCGCCAGGATGTAAGCGGGGTATGTGTGAGGAGATAATTTAAACTCACAAGACAGCTAACAATAATTATTTATTTACATTTCGGTGGCAAAATTTACAAAGTTAGGTCGGACGTTAAATAAATAGCCTAACGCAATTAAAACAATAGGGGAAACGTTACGTTAAACAAGGCTGGGATCTAATAACAGATGAAACTAACAGAATGAACTAAGGAATCCCTACACGCGTTGTGTACCGTCTGAGTGGTGTGCGGAACGCTAACGTCGCCAACACAGCCAAACGTATGATACACGCCGCTAGCTCGGGCTCAGCAAGGGGCGAGGTAATCACGACCGACCTAAGTCGATACGGAGGAGTACACTCGAAGCGTGCCGAACGCGAACTGCCGCTGCTTTGCTCTGCGAGGTGCTTTATAGGCGGTCAGGACGGCGCCGGGGTCGTGTCGCGGGGCGAGGTGGCGGTGGCTCGGTAGGTGGGCCGGTCTGCGCTGGAGTAGTGGTGGCGCGTTGTTGTGTTCGACGCGTTACAGTTTCAAATAGATACACCTAATCGTCAATAGTTTGTGCAGCTATGAGTGAACTCCAGTCAATGTTACCCGCGTCGGCTTTAAGATTAGTAACAATACAATACAAATACTCTTTATTGTACACCGAGATTTACATATAAAGTATAAAGTTGTAATAAATCTAGTACAATGGGCGGTCTTATCGCTAACTGCGATCTCTTCCAGACAACCTTAGGATGGACAAAATCAGCAAGAAGAATAATTAAATGAGTGATAGGGGTGTAGCAACTTAAGAAAGAAATAGAAATAGACTAGTCTAGTAAATTAAGAGAGAAAATTGTGAAACATTATCTTGAAGTAATGCCTACAGCTCGTAGGTATTACACATATATATATATATATATATATATATATATATATATATATATATATATATATATATATATATATATATGTAATTGAAATTTGTTGATATATATATTACATACAACATACATATAACATAAAATACTTATATAAATACATACATTCTATTAGTGATAGGAGATGACAGTAACACTGTTATTATGCAATAGTATCTATTTATCGTGAAAGGTAGTACTCCTTCACTAGTTTTTTAAAAGTGTGAAGGGATTGTGCTCGCCTTATCGTTACAGGCAAATCATTCCAAAGGCGCACAGCTTCTACTGTAAATGATTGTCCGTAGAAGTTAGAGGAATGCTTAGGTATTTTGAGTCGCAAATTTTCAGATGACCTCAGGGATCTTGAATGTGTGTCATTTAGGAACTCGAACCGTTCTTTGAGATAAAGTGGGGTGGCAGGATTAAACAATATACTGTATAGAAGAATTAAAATATGAGTATCTCGGCGGAGGCGAATGGGAAGCCACTTAAGCTTGGTACGAAATTCTGAAACATGGTCATATTTGCGCAGACCAAATATAAACCTTATGCAAAAATTTTGAAGGCGCTCAAGTTTGTCAAGTTGGGCTTCGGTGAGATCAGGATAGCTGGTATCTGCATAGTCAAGGATGGGTAAAAGAAGAGATTGTGCTAGCGCAATTTTAGTGGCAGTGGAAAGGAAGTTCCGGATTCGTCGCAAAGACCCTGCTGATGTAACGTTCATGCCACTAAAATTGCTCTGCAACACGATTTTAGGTTTTGCCTTAGGTGGGCGAATTTTATAGGAAAGGTAAAGAAGGTCGTGATAAGAGAAAATATCCGCCGAGCACTGGCCATATTTGGCAACCTGCTCTGTGGAAGAAACAAAAATTAGGCCAAGGAATGATGGAGTGCAGTTAGGAAAGTTATGAGTAGCAGCTAAAGGCAAAAGAGAAAGATTATTAGATGTTTTCAACCCAGTCCGGAAGATGGATGCCCAAGTATGGTGGATGAGTCCAATTGGTTTCAGCGACGGCGGTGCTGCGACTCTCGAGCCGGAAAACACAAGTAGCTCGAGCCGGAATACATCAAACTTAAATGATAAACTTACAAACTCTTATGTTGAACAGACATTTCTGTTCACATTCTCACAGCTTATACATATACACTGTATCTATGGATTTATTTTATAATTATATACTGACATGACTTGCTCTCGTGGTACTCGTCGTACTCTTGGTACTCGTGTAACTTTAATTATTATATGTCTATTACATAAACTGACAGTAGGCTAGTTTGTTGCATCAATTTTGACTGTAGGAATAATATAACGGACATTCACAACATCATCGTATATCGTTATTTATTTCCATGTTTGTAAAATTGTATGATTAGGCCTTATTTAGATTTCCTATAGGATATCGTCAAATATTAACTATTATTTGGAATTAGGTTCTACTAATTAGTGTAGTTTATAAATAGGAATCCTTTTCTCCTTTTAATAGAACTGGGGTTATTATCGGCCATGACGTATTACTGATCACTAGACGAATCACAGGTCCAAGTTATGATTTCAATTGATTGAGTCTCCGATGCAATCTAATGCAATCCAATCCAATATAGTTAAAGTTAATACAATACATTTATGCTTAGGTTATCGACATTTAGGTTATTAATTAATTAGTTATGTATTCCTTTTAGATTTTAATGTCGTTAGCATTAAGGGGGGGTTTATGTTAGTAGGTGGGTTTGTTACAGCACCTTTGCTATCTTTTGTAGTGAATGGATTCTTACAAAGTGTGTCTATATCCATATTTATTTGCATAAATGATGAAGAATTTGTTAAAGATGTGTTGGGTTTAGGTTCAATTGTTTCTTGATGATCAGTTGAAATTGGTATCCTGACAAGATAATATGGTAGCCGAGACTTCAACTTTTTCCGGTAACTGTAGTTCTCCACATTTCTTCCAACTAAAAAATGAATTATAATTTTAATTATATGTGTGTGTCTCAAACCAACTTAGATCTTAAGTTAAAAATCATTATCAACAAAGTATTTAAACCTACTTTACATTAGTACCTTTAGTGAAATATTGCTGCAAAGTGATAGAACTAGGTGGTTGGTTACAGATAATACAGTATTGCTTTATATACAAACTGGTAATATAACGTAATTTAGAACAAGATAAACACCACATGCACTATGCATTGTGTTGTTTATAAAACAATCATTGTCATTTACGTAGGCTTGGATGATCTTCGCATACATATATAACGCGTTAAGGAAATAATATACCCACGGCATGGCACCACTCTTGTTTTGCTTGCAAGGCACCGCAAATTTTTTTTCGATTAATTCTAGAATTGTTTTTGCAGGCTGGTACAAAACAATATGTTGGTTCCTTCCTTGGTGTTTATGTTTCAGTGTGCATCCATTTTATTGGCGAAATATCAATTAAAAGTTGATATTATTAACAGTAAGCGTGTCGAGTTCTTTGGAAAATTGTTGTTCAATTTAATTCTATGAAATATATAACCTTGAGTGAGTGACAAATTGACATGTCTTGTTTGATATTTATGTTTTCTTCTTTTCTTTCTAAAATATTGTAATGCATGGGCAAAGGAAACTACCTCTTCCACCATATAAATAACGTCATCACATGTTTTTTTAGTTTTTCTTTGTTCCTGTGAAATAAATAAAATATATTTGAACTCAGGATACGAAAATAAAGTAATGGTGTTTTTGTTTTAAGGTGGTGTCCGTTTTGAAATGTTGTCAATTCAGGAGCAGAATGTAATATAGTTCTGGATTTTCATGATTCAACAATAAACTTTGTATGACATTTACGACATATAGCTCTTTGGAGTATCTGGACAATCAGTAATGAGATATATGATAAGATGGCGCAAAGTCAGAGTCTCGGAAATTCAAGCTATCAATCCAAAATACAAAATAATAATTTAATGTTGTGTTTCTGAGTGTGAGTAAGGTCGCCAGAGCTCATAGGGGTGGGGGTGGGGAGGGTCAATTAAATAGCATTAGTCGGCCTCTTACATATAAAAAACCACTCATAATATAAGCAGGGTTTAAGGCAAGCGGTAACGACGCTCACAATACCTGGCCCATATATTGTTATTCTTTTCCCCGGATTGTTGTGCATCAATGCTGTCTGTGCTACGGCATTCAAATCCGGAGTTGACATCTTTTTAAGACATTATTAAAAATGCCTTTTGTTTTAATCAATAGAGGTTTTATATGTTAAGGAATCAGTGTTTTTGTTTAAAAATGTACTGTCTGACAGACAGACGTAATAATAGACAACTAATAAGCATTATAAAATATGAAAACATACAACAATCATAACAAATAAACTTTTGTTTGGCAAGTTACAATAATCATGAACTGCCAATTTTATTAATTTGGATGTGGTCGCACCATCGCCACTCTTGCCTTTTCGGTTATAATAGGCTTTTCTGAAGTTATCTCGCAGTTTCTTCCAACTATCCATGCACTGTTTAACTGAAAAGAATAGAAATGAAAAATTTAAAAATATCCCCTCCTGTGGTCCATTGTGTAAATGGGCATGCATGTTAGTGGACTGTTATTTTTTTTTAATTTATACATCTTTTTGGTACGGCAATCTTATATTTAGATTTTTTGTGTTTGTTTTGTTTTTACGGATTCCTGTTTACTGGTTGCAGTTTCAAAAACTTGTTGTTGATGTAGTTAAGGTTCACTTTTGAATGTAGGACAATCGTAGAAATACAAACACGTCTTGCTTGAGTGGTGATTATTAAGACTGGTTAATGAGTGGGGCAAATACATGCATATTGGACCGAACATACCGCCCACCAAAAGGGATTAATAATACCTTTTACAAAATTACATTTCTAATAAGAAAGCTAACTCTAAATAAGAACAATGCAATAAAAAAATGTTTTTTATCGAAATTAGCGTAGATCGACTAATATATAAATATTCCATAACAACATTATTAATTAACTACAACATTAGTTTCATATTACAAAACAAATTGAGAGTCTCTAAACATAAATTATTAAATTTGGAAACAATGAATCAAGGAATAAACAATAAAATCCAAAGATCAAGTATTGTATTCTCCCGCCCACCGTGAGTATTGGTTTTTCGACCAAGTATGGATTTAAACTCTTCAAAAGGATGGTATGTTTTACGTTATTCTTAACTAACCAATCTATAATTTCTTCCTGAAATATTACAGCTTGTACCATTTTTATGCAGGTTTCCATCGAGTCGTCGGTCGTCTATTGTTTGAATTTCTTTTAACTGTAGAAATCTCTTCACTATCGTAATAGTCTTCAACAATTTTCAACTTTTCTGTACAAGGAATTTTCATCTTTTCTATGGTCAGGTAAGTATTAACATTATTTTTTCTTTCTAGGTCTGTTTCTTCAGTACTCTTCGATTTCATAAGTTCATTTAGATCTAGCTTATGATGCATTACTAGGATTTGTTCATTTGAAGTTGGTGCTTGTATATTTCCAAATAATATCCAACCGAAGCTTGTATTTTGGGCACATGGGGAGCCTGGTGGACCTTTGATAATTTCAGCCTTTAAAATATGAGCACAAACTTCAACGCCCAACAGCATGTCTATTCGCCCTGGTGTGTGGTAGCTCGGATCTGCCAGGGTGAGTGCTGCTAAGTGCGGCCAGGCGTGCAGTGAATCAATAATTGTTTGGGATGGCAAGTGTGAGGTTAATTGCGTTGGCATAACATAAGCATCTATAGTAATCCTGCCATCCTCATCATACATATCTTGAGTTAAGTTCGACCTTTACCACGTTATTAACCGTAGTATGTGTTGTTCCAATGCCAGTGATTGTTCCTTGAATTGGGATTCTCTTTACCTTTAAAAGCTGCGCCGCGCGCTCACTAATAAAATTTGCCTGTGACCCTTGGTCAATGAGAGCTCTCAATGTTGTACTACGTCCTTCTTCATCTTTCACTCGAACCAGTGCAGTAGCAAGCAAAGCGGCTGACTTCTTGGATACAAAATGTGTTGATATCGAAATCTCCGACTTATCACTGTGTTTACAGGTATCTACTGTATCAGCAATGTGTGTTTGATGAGTTTTGACATTATCTGATTGACCGCTGCTGGGTTTATGTAGCAATGTGTGATGGCGGCGGTTGCATCTTCTACAGGACATTCGATTACGACATCTCATGGCAGAATGTCCTGACATCAGACAATTGAAACATTAATTTTTTTTCTTAATAAAATCACTTCGTTCATATGGCTGCAACTTACAAAATTCTTTACAATGACACAGAGCGTGCTCATTGTTACACATATGACACATCTTGATGGTTGGTGATGTAACTCTTTTCTGTTCTGATGTGGAATGGAACGACTTCGCCTTAAGAAAAGACGGCTCCTTTTTATATATAGGGTTAATCATCTCCAAAGTACGATATTTTGTCTCCAGGAACGTTTTTAATTCTTCCCATGTAGGTAATTTATCACTCTGTCCCTTGTATGAATAATTCTCCCAGGCTGTGTGCGTATCCACGTCTAATTTTTGTACGACTAAGTATATCATTAATTGATCCCAGGATTCCGTAGCTATATCTTGATTTGTCAGGTTATTCAAACACTGAGAGGTTGTATCTAACAAGTTCTTTATTTGGATAGCGGATGGAGTAATAATTTTCTTTTGATTGAATAATTTTTGAAGTAAGGCGTGAACTATCATACGTTTGTTTCCATATCGTTGAGCTAGTGTACTCCATGCCTGTTCATAATTACTCTCAGTGACCATAACATGCTTTAAAAGCTCCTTGGGTTCACCAACCAAACTCAACCTAAGATAATGTAACTTTTCTACGTTACACAAAGACGTGTTGTTGCGTACCAGCGATGTAAACATGTCTCGAAACATTGGCCAGTCATCATAGCTCCCAGTGAATGTAGGTATCTCGATACGTGGCAACTGAACATGCGGCGGCGATTGTATCTGATCGCTTATCGTACCTGTACACATCGACTCCAACATGTCCTTCAAATCACCTTGTAAACAGGAACACAAATCTTCTACAACAAAATAATCGTCGTTTACGAAATACGGAAGCTCATTACGTTTACATTTCGGCGTACACTTCACCAATTCTTGGTGAGTCTTATTAAACGTTTGCCAATATTCTTCGATACACTTTAACTTCGTTTCTATATAACCTCTTGTCATTCTTTGCTTCGCACATTTCTTTAAATTACTTTGTGTTTTTTGTAACAGTAAATAAGTATCTTCTAATGCGTTAACTAACTGTTGCTGTTCACTAGTTAACGTAACACTCATTGTGCAGATAGGTATATTCTTTTATAATGAATTAAGTTAGTTTTAAGCACTCGTAGTTTAGTTTTAAAGTCAATAGAATATCTTGTTTACAAGTTAAAACGGACGCACTAATAATAACTTGTATTAAAAACTGCAACTCCGAAGCTCAGGAATGCGGCCTTTTGTTCTCGATCGCCGGGTCGTCCTTATCTATTTCTTCGAAGTGTTCGGCTCGTTTGGACCATATGTTGATGTAGTTAAGGTTCACTTTTGAATGTAGGACAATCGTAGAAATACAAACACGTCTTGCTTGAGTGGTGATTTTATTATGACTGGTTAATGAGTGGGGCAAATACATGCATATTGGACCGAACACTTGTCATTTAATTTCCGAATGGGAATTTATACAGTTCATTCAATAATTCATGAGACAATCAGAGCAATTTGTAATGTTTTGATGCCCTTAGTTATGCAGATACCAGATGAAGAAATGTGATTTAATATTTGGAATTTTCCTAACTGTTTGGGCGCTGTAGACGGAAAGCATGTCAGTATACAGGCACCAGATAATAGTGGAAGCTTATACTATAACTATAAAACCTTTTTCAGTACAGTGTTACTAGCTGTGGTCGACGCGAAATACAGTTTTTTAATTGTTGATATCGGATCATATGGTAAAAATAGTGATGGCGGAATTTTACAGAATTCAAAATTTGGAAATAACTGAACATTAATAAATTAAAGGTGCCGCCAAATAAACCTCTACCAAATACCACTGAGAGATGAAGCATTTCCTTTGAGCAATAATATATTGCGGCCGTATCCGAGATAACAAACAAGAACAGAATTAACAAAAAAATAATTAATCTGCGTTTAAGCAGGACAAGAAAAGTCGTAGAATGTGCATTTGGAATTAAAATTCAACCGAAGTACTGTGACTTAATTATATTAGCAACTACATGTTTACATAATTTTTTAATAGAAAATCGGTCGCCAGGACAAGATAATGTTCTTCACAGCAATATGAATTTATTAACAGCGATAACAGACAATAATAATTAAATAAGTCCTTATATCGACACAGGTATAACCATGAGGAATAAATTTAAGGATTATTTTTTAGCAAGTGGTGCTTTAGATTGGTAAGATCAAATAACCACTCGATTTTCTTAAGATAAATAATAAAAATTGTCCGCTACTTCTTGAGTAGGTATATTGTAACGTTCAGATACTCACCCGATTATTAAAGTGAGGGCGTATTTAAACTCATGTTATTCCTGTTTTAACCTTGAATTTACAAGTTGCAGCATGTTAAGATGCCCTTACTTTAAAATTCGTTTGAGTATCTGGGGGTAGGTGTAGGGGAAGTCCCCTAGTGAAGGTATTTAAACAATAAAAAAATAACTGTTTCGACAAATTAAGCTTATAAAAAAATTAAATTATGTTAATAACAAAATATAAAATCAAATTAACAAAACTTCTAACTCTGCTTAAACATAAGAACTATCTTAAATCACACTTTTACAATAAAAAAATGATTCTCAGCAAATGGCACCTAGTACCGGACGGACTTTACTTCAAACCCTTAGGACCGGACAACTTCAACCCATCGTACATCGATCGCAAATGTAGCATTCTGAACATTCAGGGGTATCTACACATGCTGCATGTGTCCATCCACGGCAGCTGGAGCACTGTATCCAGTCTTCATCATGGTTCTCCAAGCAAACTACGCAAATAGTTCTCGTGTCAGATGTTTCCGCCAACGATGTCTTTTCTTTGCTTTATTTCCGCTATTCTCTTTGGCTTTTACTCCTTTGGTCTGTTTCTCTTTCTCTTTCATTGCTGTCCTAAATTTATTTCCCACTGCTTTCTTTTCCTCTTTAACGTTTTATTCATTTTCTTTCTCCTCTACAAGAATTTTGTACGGTGATGAAGTTAAAATTTTACTTTTTTCGCATTTTCTCTTTCGAACAAGCAATTGTTTTTTTTGCAGCATCCGGCAATGGTGACAGATTATGGATAACCTGGACTACATCTGGATCAAGGTTAGGCAATGGCTTGGGATTGTTGATATTTTTTTCGAATGTAGATTGTTTTGAAGCCCCTGAGGGTTTTTGTGTGTACATATTATTGAACTGCTCTAAATCGCAGTTCGTCGACGAGCTGCCAGCTTCAGTTAAGTCACTGGAGGAAACAGGATCTTCTTTACTAATACCTGGTGAGGATGAGGATGTTTGCGGGTCTTCTAGCGGAATGTTGGTCATATCGGCAGGTAAATAATCCAGATCAGAAAAAATATCTCTATTGAATGTCTGAATTCCTGTGTCTTTGAAGCCGGAGTTTGCAATTCCCAGACGAGCTACTTTTGTAAATGCTTCATTGACGAGACCGGCAATATCGTAGTCAGTTATTCGAGATTCAGCATTCGCTCTTGTCCACGATCGCAACGTTGGTTTTGGGAATCTGTAATTGGCTTCATAATCGTTCTGTCTGGTGGCTGTAGTTTGTGTTTAGTGTGTGGTGGTGAGCTTATCAAATGAATATCGTTTTCTCGGCAAAAAATAATGACTGCTAATGTCTTGTGGCTACAATGTCCATCCAGAAGTATAACTACAATGGTTTTTCACACAGCTCTCTTTTGTCGGACATGAGTGTTTCTTGAATAATGTAGCCATTGAAGAAAAAAATCACCGATCATCCAGCCTTTTGGCTGGGTCACGCCTACGCTTTCGGCTGGAGCATTTATCATGAGCCGATCATTCATTCCTAGGAAAGACTAAGAAAGGCGGAATGAAATGGCCATGCAAAATAAGACTGTATTATTGTGCCATCATTCTGTCAAGATTATTAAAATAGAGATCAACTTGGGGTTTGTTAAATCCCACAGCCCTCGTCATGCTTGTTGATTCTGGTGATCTCAGCGATACGTCCTGATGTCTCTGCATGAAATCGTAGTAAAAGTGTTTACCAGCAGCTCCTTTCTCTTTATGAGAGCGATGAGGGATCTTCAAAGCTTCAGCCATATCGTAAGCTAACTTCAAAAATCCTGTTTTGTTAACGGAAGACACCTGTTAGATAAATCTTTTACATGCTCCACTATGAGTTGTTCGTATTGTGGTGTAAAGGTATTAGTGAATCTACCTAACTTTGGTTGCAACGATACTTCTTGTACACGGTTTAATGACGATGTTTTATCATGTAAAGTGCTTTTTAGGGTTCCGTAGCCAAATGGCAAAAAACGGAACCCTAATAGATTCGTCATGTTTGTCTGTCTGTCTGTCCGTCCGTATGTCACAGCCACTTTTTTCCGAAACTATAAGAGCTGTACTACTAAAACTTGGTACGTAGATGTATTCTGTGAACCGCATTTAGATTTTTACACAAAAATAGAAAAAGAACAATTATTTTGGGGGGTCGCCATACATAGAACAGAAACTCAAATCTGAATAGGTCAAATATGGATAGGTCTTCAAAAATGATATTGAGGTTCCTAATATCATTTTTTTCTAAACTGAATAGTTTACGCGAAAGACACTTCCAAAGTGGTAAAATGGGTGTCCCCCTCCTCTAACTTCTAAAATAAGAGAATGATAAAACCAAAAAAATATATGTTGTACATTACCATGTAAACTAACAACGAAAATTGCTTTGAACGAGATCTAGCAAGTAGTTTTTTTTTAATACGTCATAACCGCAATTTGCATCCATTTAATCAACTGAAATACTTGCTGCTATAGAACCCTTCATGTGCGAGTCCGACTCGCACTTGGCCGGTTTTGGAATATTATAACGCAATGAATTGGCTAGTGTGTAAGTCTAATTTGTTAAAAAAATATTCATAAGATAAATATTGTTTGCACAAGCTGTGGGTAAACCTGATGTTAATAAATAAATAAATAAATGAAGCTTCTCTCAAACTCATTTCTTTGGACAAAATTTTGTCTATCGCAGTTTGTAAATTACTTGAGTCCCATTTTCCTTTCTTTTTCGTATTCTCCATTTTGACATCTCTTTGTTTTCCTAAAACAATAGATAATAATGATCCAAAAGTATGATATTTTATGAAAAAGATGTTTTTTTATCGTCCGATATTAAGGGAAGCTTTTGTGTCCGGTACTAGGGGACAGAGAGTCCTTAATTAATTTTCATATACAAAAACTACTATGGAATTCGACAAAAAATATTACAAGTTTTGGATATGTATTAACTATAACATAAAATAACAATGATCAAAACCACATAAACTAAAAACCATTGTAGTTATACTTACTTTGATCTTACGTGACGCAATGTATTCCCACCAAAAGCAGCAATCAACTGTTCCCACCTAGGCGTTGCGCGACACTGGCAAACCGCGACCCGCGATCGTGTATTGTTACGTTGTGTTAGTTTGTGCGACTCGATAGTTTAAAAAAAAAACTAAGACTGGCCGTTGTCAGGAGTAGGCGACCGGAGAGACATTAGAAATCCCACTTCTGACACCAAATGTTAGTTTGTGCGACTCGGTAGTTTAAAAAAAAACTACATAAGTGTTAGCACTACTTTTATTTTATTTTTAACACTACACTGTATTTAACTAATAGGGAACACTAATAATAACTTCGTTATTTGGACTTTTACGAGATAGCCCTAGTGAAGGGCAGAGTGACGACCCGGAATATATTACTTCTAGTTTCCTTGCTGGAAGCCAGCCGGCAGATCTAGGACCATCCCGTAGCTGGGCAGCAATTTCACCAGAGAATAATACACTAATGGAAATAGTAAAAAACGCGAGTTTACATACAGTATTTACTGCTGATTTGCTGGTTGGCATTTGCGTCAATCGGCGATTATTGCAACTCAGCAGTAAACAGCGGAAATAGGGATGTAACACCTCCCCCCTTAAAACGAAATATCCGGAAATAGAAAGGATTTGAGTGAAGGTATAGGTACTAAGGTATAAGGATTGTTTAAGTTTATTATATAGCCGTGTAGAACCAGCGTTTCCACCTAGAGGGGATTATCTTTTAATATTGTGGGAATTTCTATAGGCTTAGGATAGATGATGTTATTATGATAAATATTTATTTTAATGTTTGTATTATTTAACAGAAAACATATCATTTCATGTATAATGATAAACTGGAGATTATCGAAGGGATTAGAAAAGTCAGAAATAGAAATTTCCTTTATATCTTGATGAAATACAATTAATTCGTTACGAATACAATTTAGTATCTTAAATATATCTCTATAAGTACAAGAATCATAGTGATGGACTTTAGTAAACATATGAAAATATAACTTATTATTAGAGTTAGTAGTTTTAATAGAATAGAGTTCTTTTTCTGAATTGATAAATTCTTCTTTATTATCTAAGAGGTCGAGTATCTCTTCACAATAAGGATTAGATGAATCAAGATCAATCGAAGTTGGATAAGCAATTGTAGGACATGAGCTTGTTAAGAGACTTTAATTAAATTCACAGATTACGGTGGAAAATACTCTTGGGCTAGAACGAGATCGAAGAAATTCTCTGTGTGTTAGATTATCGTTAAGATCGATATCATTTATATTATACACAGGAGGACGAGATAAAGCATTATGAACCTGTCTTTGAACTTGATTCGGAGAATAGTTTTTGCGGGAATTATTATATTGACGTTTTCGGCACTCACATATTTCATGGCCAGGGTTTTTACAGTATCTACAGAACACGGTACTGGTATTTGACGAATTAAAGGAAGTAGAAGGTTGTGGTGGATTAGGAATCTGAGGTCGGTTATTTAGTACATGGACGGGACGTTGGCGGTATAAGAAACAATATTTATCAACATGCCCTACCTTGCCACATAGCTTACACTTAGGCTTGGTAGGTTCCGAAGGTTTTATATGTTGCATATAGTTTTGCAATTTCTCCTCCTGAATAGCCAGATTAATAGCTTCTTGTAAAGATTTAGGGTTCCGACATCTTAAAATTTTAGAGATATGGCTAGGCAAACCCATCATAAATGTATGCAATGCCAATTCTTCGGTAGTCGCTATTCGGCCAACTAATCAGAAATCAGAAATATTTATTGCACTTAGGAACACATGGTACACTTATGCACGTCAATAATTAAAATTATACATAATACAGCAAATAAATTAAAACTTAAAATAGAAGATAGGTAGGTAGATAACATAATATATATATACAGAATATCACAAATGCAATAAAATTTAAAAACATCCATTAAAAAAGTCTAAGTAATTTACTATAATAAATTTTGTCAACGCGCGCGCAAGGCGACCGAGGGGAAAGACGTGCGGAGGGCAGTGAAGAACCGCCGACCGGCGGCTGGGGAACCGGTCGACAACGACACCACTCACGGACAGCGACACTGCCACAGCGTTGAATTAAATATAATACCAAAAATTGTATCTACCTAATAACAGAAGAAATTAAACTATTACTACTACTACAATACAAGAAAGTCTTTGTTTTTATACGAAACAAAAGTGGCGACCGTGACAGGACAGTTGTGCGGAACGAGAAATGAAGCTGGGAAGTGCCTTGTATCCTTTTTTATCCTAATTTCCTCCCTTGAAATTTGAGTGATAGTGTATTTAGCTTCGGATGAGTGTTAGTTGCATTACCTACGTTATTTGGTTTGTGTCGTATTAAACGGGAACTTTTTACGCGTTCACTGGCGTGCATCAAATAACAAAGCAGACGTGTTAGCTGGTTACATAACGGGATTTTACATTCGTCTTAATATAATAGGTGTTTACTTAAAATCAAGCACTACGATTGTGAAATGTTTACCCCTGTGGAAATAGCTAAACGTTTATTAGTTTAAAACCTACCGACCGGCTACCGACTCAATTACACATTATTTTACATTATAAAATACAAGTCTTTATGCCCTTATAAGTGCTCGATGATTTAACCCTTTGTGAACGTATAAATAACGTAAATCTAATCAGCTACATACGTGGTTGTTATTATTGTTACCGGCAAGCAGCGATCCGCTGGCCGGGCATTAAAACTGCAAATCATCGCGCACAGTGTCGTGTACAGTGTCGCGCCGTGTCTCAGCGTGTCATTGCATACAATACGTTGAAGTTATTTACTGTGTCGCGTACGGTGCAGCACAGTGTCGCGCCGTGTCTCAGCGTGTCATTGCATACAACGCGTTGAGATTGTTCATTGTGTTGCGCACGGTACTGCACAGTGTCTCACTGTGTCGTTACACTCGCCTTAACGTTACGCGAGTAATACAGCTTTATCGCCGTGACTACCGACTAGCTACCACCCGTGCTGCTTCCATACTGGTGCGGTGTAATATTCATTTTAATATTATAATATAATTATATATTTTGTTTGATTCGTTGGTTGCGCTTCGACAAAATGGCCCCTGAACCAGATTTAAGTCAAGAGAAAAGGATGAAAGAATTGGTAAAGTTACGCGGTACTATTAAGGGTCGCTTAACACGATTTAAAGATTATGTGTCGCTCATAAATATTACAAAATTAGAGGATATTAGTGATTTAAAACTTAAAGAATTAAAATTTCGTTTAGAAAAAATTGAAAATTTGTTGTTCGAGTTCAATGATGTCCAGTCTCAAATTGAAATGTTGACATCTAACGAAGATGACAGTGAGATTGATAGTTTTGAAAACTTATTTTATAGCACATTGTCTTTAGCTCAGCACATACTTGAGTCGCGTTCTAAATCTCAGGAGAAGGAAGGGAGCCTTCACACAGCTCACTCATCATGTTCGCACAATTTAAATAACATAAAATTACCTACCATAAAATTACCTACTTTTGATGGGAATAATTTAAAATGGCTTGAATTTAAGGACACATTCGACTCGTTAATTCATTCAAATGATACGATACCTGAGATAAATAAATTCCATTACTTACGATCATCTTTAGAGGGTAGTGCAGCTTTATCAATTAAATCACTTGAGTTTAGCGTAAAAAATTATAATGTGGCATGGGATTTAATTTGTCAACGATATGACAATAAAAAGGTCCTCGTTAATAACCACTTAAAATCATTATTTGAACTAGAGTACGTCTCAAACGAGTCGCACAGAGCTTTACGATTTCTAATTGATCACGTGACAAAAAACTTAAGGGCTCTAAATACATTAGACCAACCTACGGATAAGAGGGACATTCTAATAATTTATTTGGTGTCTACAAAATTGGATGCCAATACTCTTAGTAAATGGGAAGAACACAAAAATACTTCGGAAAACTTACCTGCATTATCTGATTTTATAAAATTTTTGCGTAACCGGGCTGATGTTCTCGAGTCACTGGCAATCGGTAAACGCGAAAATAAGTCTAGTATCCATAAAGATAAAAAACCTGAACCAAAAGGTAAGGAGTATTACCCTAATAAAACATTCAAAAGTTTTATGACTTGTGCCAATACCAAAGCCGTTGCTTGTCCTTTCTGCAATCAGCATCATCGCATCATAGATTGTTCTGCATTTAGGCAGCTCTCTCCTGAAAATAGATGCACCGAGGTTTCTAAATTAAAACTTTGTTCTAATTGTTTGCGAAGGGGACACGGGTCTAGCGAATGTCGTCTCTTGGGTACCTGTAAGACTTGCAGAAAGAAACACAACACATTATTGCACGTTGATCATCTTACACCTGAAACAAGCACTACTATGAATAATTGCTGCTACTTACCTGTTTCCTTGCCAGCGCAGTCTAATAATCAAGTTCTTCTAGGTACAGCTGTAGTGCAAGTTATCAATCCTAAAAATAAAAATACTTACCTTGCTCGCGCTTTACTCGATGCGGGCAGCCAGTCATCTTTAATGACAGTAAACCTGAAAGAAAAAATGGGGTTAGTGAGTGATGAAACAGATATATTATATATATCGGGTATAAACAATTGTAAAATGCCTATATCTGATAGTTGTGAAATGGAGATAAAATCATGTGTAACTGAATTTAGTGCACAGCTTAAATTTTTAGTCGTTCCAAAAATAACAGGTTCATTGCCTAATGCATTGATAAATGTAATAAAGCTTGACTTACCTCAGAATCTTCAATTAGCGGATCCAAATTTTTTCCGCCCTTCAGATGTTGATTTATTGCTCGGTGCGGAGATATTTTTCGATTTGATGTCTCCAAACCAAATAAAATTGGGTCCTAACAAACCATTGCTTCAAGAGTCTCAGTTGGGCTGGATTGTGGCAGGTCCTCTTTATATTAATAATCTTAAAAAAAATAGGCAAGTCCATTGCAATTTCACTCAAGAGATCAGTGATCAGCTGGCAAAGTTTTGGAGTCTTGATGATATACCCTCTTCAAAAAGAACTATGTCAGCTGATGATGAATTTTGCGAGCGCTACTTTACTGCGACTACCAAGCGTCTGGATAATGGAAGGTTTTCTGTTTTTATGCCTTTTAAAGAAACTCCAGAAGCAGCTCTCGGAAATTCTTTCAACGTCGCAGAAAAGCGTTTTCTATGTCTTGAGAAAAAACTTAAAAATCCTAATCTTAAAAATGAATATAGTAACTTTATTAAGGAATACGAAGAGTTGGGTCACTTAACAGAGATCAACAAACCCCACTTCGGATATTACCTTCCTCATCATGCTGTGATGCGCGAAAATAGCGAAACGACGAAACTTCGTGTAGTCTTCGATGGTTCTGCGATGAGTTCGTCTCATAAATCCCTAAATGATATCCAACACATTGGTCCCGTGGTGCAGGATGAGTTGTTCAATATCCTTCTACGTTTTCGCCAGCATAAATTTGTGTTGTCTGGAGACATTAAAAAAATGTATAGGCAGATCATGGTTGATGAATCACAAAGGCACCTTCTACTTATCTTATGGAGACATGATGATAAAATGCCTCTTAAAGTTTTCCAATTGAACACTGTTACTTACGGGACTGCATGTGCTCCTTATTTGAGTACTAGATGTCTTTACCAATTAGCAACCGAATGCGCTGATACGGTGGTATCTCAAGTAATTAAATACGATTTCTATGTGGATGACCTTTTGACAGGCGCATCATCAGAGAGCGATCTAGCGCACATTAAAGAAACGGTTTCCGCTGTACTTAACTCTGCGGGCTTTCCTATACATAAATTTCGAACTAATTGTCCTAAAATACTATCGGAAGCTCCGCAGTCTGACGTTTTTAATTTATCCAAGGAGTCTACAGTATTGGGGGTGCTATGGAAACCTAGCTCTGATACTCTGAGGTTTCAAATAAATGTAGACACACATGAACAAAAAGTTACTAAAAGGGTTATCTTGTCGAATACTTGTAAAATTTTCGATCCTTTGGGTTTGTTAAATGCATGCACAATTACGCTCAAAATTCTGTTACAAAAATTATGGCAACTTAAATTAGACTGGGATGATGAGGTCCCAAATGACGTAAAAAAGGCTTGGATGAAAGTCATAAAAAAATTGGATGTACTTTCCTCTTTATCACTTCCCAGGTTTGTCTTGTGTTCGTCGCTTGTTAGCATACAGCTTCACTGCTTCGTAGATGCCTCACAAGATGCATACGCTGCTTGTGTATATTTACGCTCTTTAAATAGTGATGGTAACGTCAGTACGAATCTCTTATGCGCTAAAACGCGTGTCGCACCTTTAAAACCTGTCGTTACCATCCTAAGGCTTGAGTTATGTGCTGGTCTTCTAGGAGCACGCCTTACCACAAAAATCTGTGAAGCCCTTCGTTGCAAAATTAATAGCAAAACGTTTTGGTCTGATTCGACTATAACATTAGGGTGGATTAAGACTCAACCAAAACTCTTAAAACCATTCGTTTGTAACCGGATAAATGAAATCCATGAATTAACCGAAAGGGACTCTTGGAGGCACGTGCCTACAGATGTCAATCCAGCCGATTTAGCCTCAAGGGGGATTGAACCTAGTGTTCTACTTAATTCTAGGTTGTGGTGGAATGGACCCGATTTTCTGTCTAATCCAGAGTCTGGATGGCCACAACTTCAAAATGTGAGCATAGAACTGCAACTACCTGAGGTAAAGGTTCATCATGTCCAAGACCAAAATCTTAAATTTATTAACTTTGAACAGTATTCCGATTCTTTAAAACTACAACGCATATTCGCATACATTTTTAGGTTTGTTAAAAATTGTAGAAATCCTTTAAGTAAATCAACAAATTCTCTTAATCAGACTGAACTTCATCAATCTCTTACATATCTCCTTAAAACCGCACAGCAAGAGTCCTTTGCAAAGGAAATAGATTCAATTCATAATAATAGATGCCTTAAACCGAAATCTGATATATTACAGTTATCTCCATTTATTGATAGCGGTGGACTATTGCGAGTGGGCGGTCGTTTAAAAAACGCTGATCTTAAATATAACACAAAATATCCAATTCTTTTGCGAGCTAACCATCAACTTACAAAAATCAAGGTTCAAAAATCAAAGTTTTGTTTCCGTTTAAAAACAAAGACTTGCTTGTATAGTATTATTTTGTAATAGTTTAATTCCTTTAGTTTTTAGGTAGATACAATTTATTATACAATATTTAATCCTTCGCTGTGGCAGTGTCGCAGTCCGTGAGTGGAGTGGGTCTGCTGGGAGCTCGTCGTCGTCTCCCTGTCTGTCGGAGCTACTGGCAATCTCGTCCTGTATGGAGCGTCTTGGCCTAGCGTGGCCGGGGACAGGCTGCAACTTATTGGTCGCGGCATTGTAGCCATACCTTCCATCAAACACCTTTCGTACGGCGGTACGTCCCAAAGCGACAACAGCTGCATGGTTGTGGTCCGTTATCAACTCTGCCGTGTCGGGTGTCCGGTTTCTGGCCGGCTGTTCTGCGTGTCTAGTGTTCAGATAAGCTAAGGGTAGTTGACGTCCTACTGTGTTCCAAGTGGTATACGCCTGGGTCTTACACCCAGTTAAAGACAGAACGTCTACGTTTTTGGGGGCCGTGTCGATTGGTGCGTCTCCACAGCCTACCTGTAATAGGGGTGATTTGAGCCAAAATTTAAGATTCGCCGTGGCAGCACTCTCAGTAGTATTGCGAACTTCCTGCGCCGCTGGCGCCCCGGTGTCGTCGACACTCGGTTGCCGCAGCATAACGTATATTGTATTATCTAACGGTTGCACGAGGGTGTTATTTTTGTAAGATGATGGTTAGCTCGCAAAAGAATTGGATATTTTGTGTTATATTTAAGATCAGCGTTTTTTAAACGACCGCCCACTCGCAATAGTCCACCGCTATCAATAAATGGAGATAACTGTAATATATCAGATTTCGGTTTAAGGCATCTATTATTATGAATTGAATCTATTTCCTTTGCAAAGGACTCTTGCTGTGCGGTTTTAAGGAGATATGTAAGAGATTGATGAAGTTCAGTCTGATTAAGAGAATTTGTTGATTTACTTAAAGGATTTCTACAATTTTTAACAAACCTAAAAATGTATGCGAATATGCGTTGTAGTTTTAAAGAATCGGAATACTGTTCAAAGTTAATAAATTTAAGATTTTGGTCTTGGACATGATGAACCTTTACCTCAGGTAGTTGCAGTTCTATGCTCACATTTTGAAGTTGTGGCCATCCAGACTCTGGATTAGACAGAAAATCGGGTCCATTCCACCACAACCTGATGTTAAGCGAACACAAACGTTTATTTCACGCGGGTCCTCAATTGCTTCTTAGCTCTTTTAGGGAACAGTATTGGCCTATTGGTGGCAGAACCCTGGCTAGAAGCATTGTGCGAAAATGTGTTATATGCGTCAGAATGAAGGGTAAAAGCATAGACCCTTTGATGGGTAATCTACCTACTAGTAGGGTATCTGAAGCGTACACATTTCAAGTTACAGGAACTGATTTCGCTGGTCCTTTTATGATAGCCAGCAAAAAGGGTCGCGGCAGTAGGACAACTAAATGTTATTTATGTATATTCATTTGTTTTTCTACTAAGGCTGTACATTTGGAAACGGTCAGTGACCTTACAACACAAGCATTTCTTGCTTGTTTTAAAAGATTTATTGCGAGACGAGGTAAACCAGAATGCATTTGCTGTGATAATGGGAAAAATTTTGTCGGCACAAGCAACGAGTTAGGCAGGATCTTGAAGTTAGACTTTAATTCTATCTCTGATTTTGTGGCTAATAAGGGCATAAAGTTTATTTTTACACCGCCATATTCGCCGACGTTCGGTGGTCTTTGGGAAGCCGCTGTCAAGAGTACCAAATTTTACCTTAAGCGTATAGCGGAAAACGTAGCTCTCACTTACGAAGAGTTAAGTACACTATTTACTCAAATTGAAGCCATCCTAAATTCCCGTCCCCTAACTCCCTTATCATCTGACCCAAATGATTTGTCTCCCTTAACCCCAGGGCACTTCTTAATCGGGCGGCCTCTAATGTCGCTACCAAGCTCTCAGAATGCAAATACGAAAATACGCACGAGGTACCAGTTAGTGGAACAGCTCCGATGCCAATTCTGGGAAAGATGGAGAAGGGAATACCTGGCTGAATTGCAGCAGCGAACAAAATGGCGTTCTAAAACAGACACTTTAAAGGAAGGAGACCTAGTAATTTTCAAAGAACCAAACCTACCACCGCTTAAATGGAGACTCGGTCGAGTTCATCAGATTTACCCTGGTAATGATGGAGTTGTCAGAGTTGCTGACTTTAAAACCTATCGAGGCATCGATTGGCGAGCCGTCAACAAGGTCTGCCCCTTGCCTGCTACGAGCATCACTGGACCAGTTGAGGTTCCTGAATCTTTGGAAGAAGCTGCAAGTCCTTCCAAGGGCGGGGAGGATGTCAACGCGCGCGCAAGGCGACCGAGGGGAAAGACGTGCGGAGGGCAGTGAAGAACCGCCGACCGGCGGCTGGGGAACCGGTCGACAACGACACCACTCACGGACAGCGACACTGCCACAGCGTTGAATTAAATATAATACCAAAAATTGTATCTACCTAATAACAGAAGAAATTAAACTATTACTACTACTACAATACAAGAAAGTCTTTGTTTTTATACGAAACAAATATTAATGTTAAATGTCACAAAATGTCAATATTATAATTTTGTTATATTCGGCTTGGTAAACACCAAGCGTCGTTATCATTCAAATAATCATTAACGGAGTAGTAAGCCTTTTTTGTTAAAATATGCTTGATAGTCAGTTTAAATTTATCATACGGCAAGTTAAGCAGGTCGATGGGTATTTTATTATAAAAGCGTACACCTAGCCCCACAAAGGATCCGTGCACCCTGTGTAGACGGTGAGAATTTGAACACAGTTTGTGTTTATTGCGTGTGTTCTTTTGGTGCACATCACTTCTCTTTTCGAACAAGTGCAAGCTTTTTCGAACTTGCAATATATTGGCATATATGTATTGTGATGCGACAGTTAAGATGTCTATGTCCTTGAAAATTTCCCTAAGAGAGGTCCGAATGCCGAGTTTATATATAGCTCGAACTGCTCTCTTCTGGAGGATGAATATCGTTTGTACATCAGCAGCTTTCCCCCACAAAAGTATACCGTATGACATAAGACTATGAAAATAGCTAAAATACACTAATCTGGAGGTCTCAACATCCGTGAGTTGCCAGCTTTCCTCACGGCATAGGCTGCGGAGCTTAATTTACTAGCCAGACAAGCAATATGAGCACCCCACTGTAACTTCTTGTCCAAGGTAATACCGAGAAATACAGTAGATTCTACAGTGTGTAATATTTCACCGTTGATGACAATCTTTGGACCCAAATTTCTAACATTTGGCGTGGTAAATTTCAGACATTTTGTTTTGTTAGAATTCAAAACGAGATTATTTACTGTGAACCATTTTGTAGCTAAAGTAAGCGCATTATTTATATCGTCGAAGTTATCTTTATTTCTGTCCACTTTAAATATTAAAGACGTATCGTCTGCGAATAAAATGACGTCGCATATATTTTCCAAATAGTATGGCAAGTCATTTATATAGACAAGGAATAAGAAAGGGCCCAGTATAGAACCTTGTGGCACACCCATTTTCACAAAAACATTCGGAGATCTTTCGCCACCTACGTCCACGCATTGCTGTCGACTGTTTAGGTAGGAACATAGTATATGAAGAGCCTCACTGCGCACTCCATAGTGATGAAGTTTTACCAAAAGTGTTTCGTGGTCTACGCAATCGAACGCCTTGGAGAGGTCACAGAAAACCCCAATAGCGTTCTGTGATCTCTCCCAGGCATCAAATATGTGATTTATTAAAGCGACTCCAGCATCAGTGGTTGATCGCCCTTTTGTAAATCCGAACTGATCCGCATGCAGAAGGTTATGCAATTTGAAATATCTTATTAATTGATTTAGCATAATTTTCTCAAAAATTTTACTAAATGCTGGTAATATCGAAATGGGTCTATAATTACCAATGTTACTTTTACTATCGGCTTTGAATAAAGGTATAATTTTGCTATACTTCATTAAATTAGGAAAAGTACCGGTGTCAATACACTTATTGAAAACAATTGTTAGGTATGGAGCTACTAATTCTATTATATTATCCAACAGTTTCAAGGGGATTCCCCAAAGGTCGCCAGTAGATTTTGTCTTGCTAGCTAAAGTTTTAAATACGCGAACTATGTCATCCGGAGTAATATGTTCAAAATTAAATAACGATTGACACTCCGGGACACTTGATTCTAGTATTTTTTTGACTCACCAGATGAGGAATCAAGCCCAATCCCTTGATTAAGGTTTAGTAAATTTAAGGTTAAGGGAATATCAGCAAAAAACTATTAAATAATTGGGCAACTTTAGCGTCATCGCATATTAAATTGCCTTCGTTAATTATTTCAAATTTAGCGTCACGCTGAGCAACGTTTCCTGTTTCTTTATTGATAATTTCCCAGGTGGTTTTTATTTTATTGGGAGAATTTCTAACTTTATTAGTAAGATATTTTGATTTGGCCGTGTTACAAACTAATTTAAATATTTTGGAATAATTTTTTACGTAATCTACAAAAACAGGATCAAGTCTTATATTTTTCATACCATACAGTTCATATAGGGTGGATCTACTCCTGTGTATGCCCGGAGTAGCCCAATCATTAAAAGTAAGATTATTTTTACGATAAAAAACTTTCTCTTTAAAGCTCTTCTGGAATTCAAAATTAATAATATTAAATAAGCTTTCATAACAAGCATTGGGATTCTCATGTAGTACTAATGAAAAATCCAATTTAGTCAGTAGTATACTTTTAAATGTATTAATACGACCATCTGTAATGGGTCTGCTATTTATTTTCGCATTTTTATTCATCTTTACCCCGTAATCGAATTCGGCGACTTGACCACAATGATCGGAAGTTAAATCACTTATGATACTTTTTCTTGTTGCATCACTATTGTTACAGAAAATGTTATCAAGACAAGTCGAGGAGTGGGCTGATATTCTGGTAGGCTCACAGAACAAGTTAGTAAGGTTGAACGATTTAAATAAGTTTAATAGCCTAGTACTTCTTATCGACGCTTCCAGAATGTTTACGTTAAAATCGCCGCACACAATTATCTTCTTTTTGCTACTGATGACTTTCGATAGTGCATCTTCCATAATGGCCATAAATAGATCAAAATTTCCCAGGGGGGGCCGATATACACTGATAACAATAAATTGCTGAAGCTCCACACAGGCCAACTCGGCAGTACGTTCAATAGAAAGGCTTACTACGTCAGTTCGATTATGACATTTTATGTTACATATACCAATTATTAACGATCCACCATGCATAGCCTGCCTTCTAGTGAAGGCACTACATATTTTGTAATGCTCATTAAAATAACATTTTATTTCAAAGTTTTTCAACCAGTGTTCAGTTAAACATAGAATATGCACATTATATTTTTCTAAAAACAAATTTATTTCTAATTCCTTGCCGGACAAGCTTTGGATATTTTGGTGTACTACAATTAGATGCTGTTGCTTGTCCTTTGTCCTAATTCTAGAGGATCCCTATTGGCATGTGTAATGTCAGTTTGTAATCGTGTGAGGCATGTCTCCACACGCAGACTATATTCTGCAACAGATTCCGATGGTTTTTGTTTACACGTTTGCAGGTCTAATAATAAATGGTCCCGATGCTTTGATTCACCGAAAGTTAAGTTTTAGGAACTGTTTTAGTTCTCACTAATTATCAAATATTTTTAAGGAACAGGCAGCCTCAGCTTTGCCTTCTAGTTGCGAAAGTATATATTTCAACAAAATGTGTTGTTGATTATCAGTGGCTAGACTTAGTGCATTTTCGCAATTCCTGACAAATGATGATAATTTATTTTTTTATCACCATTGAATGGTTTCACAAATTTGGTTAAAGTTGAAAAGTTTAACTCTTCGGATAGATTTGGGCAATGTGGAATGGTTTTCTTTTCCAGTTTTTCGTTTTCACAAGCCATTTTCGCAAAATATACTAATAAGATTTGTTAAAGAAAATAGAATTGGTATACAAAATGGTATGAAATAGTAAATAAAATAATTATTAAACCACACACAAAATTAATACAGAAATGAAAAATAAATTAAATAATTAAACGGGCTAACACTCACAACATCAGTAGTATGTGGCACGGTGACATATAAATGGGCTTATGTCAAAGTCCGATTTGTTAATGCTTTCGATGAACTCGCTTAAAAAAGGAGAAAGCACATTCATAGACGTCTTGTGTATAACTGAGCACAACATGATCTCAAGCGACTCTAAATACATAAAAATCACAGATTACACACTTGGCTCTTATTTTGCAAGAAATAATCGCCATGGTGGTTCTTGCATCTTCATCAGAAGGTCACATAAGTTTAAAGAAATAAGCGGTTTGAAAAAATTTTGTGCTGACGGTATAATTGAAGTTTCAGGAATAGAACTAATAGACCATAAAATATATGTATTGTGTATTTATAGACCACCCAAAGTAGCACAGGAAGATGTCAATGTATTTTTCTTTAAATTTCGAGCAATGCTCACCCAGCTTTGTCGCAATAAAAAGAGAGTGATAATATGCGGGGATTTTAATATTAATATATTAGTTAGAACTAAATTAACCATGGAGTTCTTAGAAACCCTATCATCTTACAACCTAAAATGGGCATTCGAAGAGCCTACAAGACCAATAAGTGGTTCATGTATCGATAATTTTCTGTACAATTTTCAATTTCGTGGGTGTAAAAGTAAAGTACTGGAATTTGCCTTATCGGACCACTCCGCACAACTGCTCACTTGCCCTGTGAAAAGGAGTTATAACTTCAAGTATTGGTATTTAGTGAAACGCGACTATAGTAAAGAAAATATTGAAAAATTTGACGAATACATTAAATCTCTTACATTCAATGAAGTATTTGAATCAAATGACCCTATCGTAGCCTTTGACTCATTTTACGAGACTTTTACCCTATTCTACTACTTGTGTTTTCCGATGACTCGCACACGTATAAGTCTACACAAACGTCCAAAATGGATGACAAATGGTTTAAAAGAGTGTTGCAAACGAAAGCGACGGCTATTATGGGAATATCGTAACAAACGGAGTGCTACATGCAAAGCACAGTTTAAAGACTTGTCGAGTAGGTTAAACCGTGTTATAAAACTTACCCAAAGAGCACAAAATGATGATAACATACATCAAGCTGAAAACAAATGTAAAGCGACCTGGAAAATAATTAATGACACACGATTTAATGAGCCAAGAGACGAAATAAGACAGATTAGAATTGACGATGTAACAGTAACTGATGACCCGCAAGTTATTGCTAGTTCATTTAACGATTTCTTTATTGACCAAGTGATAAAACTAAACTCTGACATTAATGTTGTTTATCCCTCTCATACTACTAATTCCCTGTTCGCAACACCGTCGTCACCCAAAGAAATACACGATATTATACTTAATTTAAAAAATACACGAAGTACTGGATATGATCAGATTTGTACAATGATACTTAAACGAGTATCTCCAAAAATATCACCCGTACTGTCCCACATAATTAATTTATATAATAATTAATTTATATATATTAATTTATATAATTAATGGAGTCTTTCCAGATAAATTAAAATTGACCATAATTAAACCGATATTTAAGAGAAATGACAAAGAATGTATGAACTGTTACCGACCAATAGCTTTAGTACCAGCTTTATCTAAAATTATTGAGAAAGCCATACATTATCGATTGTACAATTTTCTTGAGGCCAACAACATTTTTGCAAAAGAACAGTTTGGCTTCAGAAAAAATAAATCTATTAATGTAGCAATTTACAATTTCCTTAAACAAGTTGTAAAAATGTTGATAATAAAACACCAATATGTGCGCTCTACATGGATCTAACAAAAGCGTTCGACCACGTAGATCACAAAGTACTTATAAATAAATTAAATTCATACGGAGTAAGAGGAAATGTGTTAGACCTTATTAAATCATATCTCTCCAATAGACTTCAATGTACACAAATTAAACGCATTTGTCCTTACCAAAGACAAGAAAGACAATACACATCTGAATATAGGGAGGTTAAGCTGGGTATCCCACAAGGCAGTGTGCTGGGACCCCTTTTATTTAACATTTACATAAATGATTTGCCAAAAGTAACTGGTCATCAAACGTTTCTTTTTGCTGACGACAGCACTATTATAATCACAGGGAATGACAAATTGACTATTGAAATTGACATAAAAAATACTCTACATGACATAATACAATGGCTGACATCAAATAATTTAAAATTAAATTTAAGCAAAACATATGTAATGATATTTAAAAATAGATTATCCCGAATCAGTGACATTGATGTGAATTATATGGGAACAAAAATCCTTGAGGTAAATAATACAAAGTTTTTGGGGCTAAATATAGACTCGACCTTAAATTGGAAATTACACGTAGAAAGCCTCTGCCTAAAACTAAGTCAGCAATCGTATGCATTGTATATGCTATCCAAGGTTGTTAGCCAAACAGCTGTACTAACAGCCTATCATGGTTATGTGGGATCAATATTACGATTTGGAATAATATTTTGGGGAAATTCCACAGATAACGAATGTGTGTTCAAGGCACAGAAGAGATGTTTAAGGGCAATATGTAAACTGCAGCAGACTGACACTTGCAGACCCTTTTTTAGAAGCCTCAAAATCTTGACGGTACCTTGCCTGTACCTGTACGAAGTGGTAAATTTTATTAAAAATAACCTAAATATGTTTCACAGCTACAAAAGTGAACGGAATCGGTTCAAAATATGTTGCCCGCGTCATGAAACAACCTTGTTTAATAAGAGCTTATTCTGTATGGGTCCACGGATCTACAACCATTTACCCAAAAGTTTAATAGAAACTACGTGTAGTAACCTATTCAATAGAACTTTGAAAAATATTTTGTTAGAAAAGGCTTACTACAGCGTAAATGAATTTTTAGGCGATACATTATGATAATGGCCATTATTGGCGACTACTACTAACAAAAGATCCATAAATAATTTATTTATTATTATATTCTGACATACGAGTTATTACGAGTAGGTAAAAGTGGTTGCAAATGTGTTATTTAGTTAAGGTCGTGCCTACTCTTGCATGAGACTGGCGTATTATTAATATTATTATTATTATTACTTATGGTTACAATTTAAGCTTGACATCTATATTATTTTTCGTTATGTGTTTCATATTAATAAGGCTGTCTTACAATAATAAGTATAATTATGTTATTTATAATATGATCTTTGCACACCTTTTAAAGGTAGAATATGGATTTGGACAATATGTTATTTTAAGATCTATCATGTATGTACCCATATTGAGCAAATAAAGTGATTTGATTTGATTTGATTTGATTTGACATCGGAGACAGCGGAACAGCGGCGTCGAGTTACCGAAGCGACGATACTATTGTGCGGAGGAAATGTGTTGCAATACGGGTCGTTGAAATACGCGCAGATGCCTTAGGTTATTTAGTGAACCCACAGGAAGCAGGTAGCTCGGTGCTGGGCAGAGAACCCTCGGGCATAGTGGAGCTCGGAGTCCGTTTCGATGCACACAGTTGGCGGCCACCTCACACAGCGTCAGAAAGACGGTGGAGATAGCAGGTGGCCAACGTGGTATCTCAGGATCTTGACTGCAACCAGGTCGTGTGTAGTGATGGCCGTCGTCAGGAGTAGGCGACCGGAGGGACTTTAGAAATCCCACTTCTGACACCAAATGTTAGTTTGTGCGACTCGGTAGTTTAAAAAAAAAACTACATAAGTGTTAGCACTACTTTTATTTTATTTTTAACACTACACTGTATTTAACTAATAGAGAGCACTAATAATAACTAGCCGATCGGCTGCGTGAGCGAGAAAAAGCATGGGATCGGAGCCGAACGGCTCGCGCGAACGAGAAAGGTACGCGATCGGAACCGGTCAGCTCCTCTTATTATTTCACACCAAGCGCGTTCAAGCACTCTTAATGACAGAAGCAGTGCAGATGCAAAAATAAATCCTACTACAAAAACTAAACACTCTGTTTTCAACGTGATAAGAATCTGCTCTCCTCTCCGAGCCGGTCTGGGTGAACGGACCCTTAGCAGATATTTCAAGGGTAGTTTTTGAACACTCCTTGGTACATTACTTGGTATTTTCTTTGAAGCCACTCCTCGAGAGCCAACTTGTCACAAATCCGTGCTTCATTATGTTCATTATGCTTCTGCCAAAAGTACATTTTCAACCAGGTTGTCGGCTGACTGATGCGACTGTTCTTCACGGGATTTTGTCAAAGGCAAAGTTTTTGGTAAATTATCCCCTGATTGGGAAATCTGCGTATCTTGAGATTCTTTCAGTGGCCTTTAAGTTACTGCACTTACTATGAAATTTTCTCCATAAATGTCCGGGTTTAACGGTTGAATTTCAGATACATGATATCTGAAATTCAACCGTTAAACCCGGACATTTTAGGAGAAGAAGATTTCTAAGCTCTGTATAGCATTTGCGGGAGTAGCTGCTTTAAGGTAAGCCGGAGTTAATATCTGTGCAATTTGATAAATGGTTATCACCACCAGGATGGTTACGCATCTATTTTTCGCACTCTGACGTGTAAAAAGTCGTGAGGCTGTTATGGATAAATAAATAAATATGTTGGGACAACTAACACACTGCAGTCTGATCCCAAACTAGGCAGAGCCTGTACTATGGTAACCGGACAACTGATAAATATATTATATATATATTTCTAAATACATACATATTATAGATAAATTACACCCAGACATAGAACAAATAATGGTGTTCATCACACAAAGATTTGTCCCGGTTGGGAATCGAACCCACGACCTTAGGTTTAGCAGTCAGGGTCACTAACCACTAGACCAACAGGCCATGTAGCGAGTGGCTGAGTTTTGTGACTGCTGTGAGGTTGGTGAAAAATTACTGTTAAATTGTGATTTTCTTGGATGAAATGGATCGCATGTAAGGTGCAGTGTGACGTGTGGTTATCTAGTATTAATAATAGACAATCCAGTGTCTTTGCAAGGCTTTACGTGGTCTTGAAAATGATATAGCCAATCAAGAAATAAAGTGCTATTGTTGAAACTCGAGTTTGACACCATATCTATAGAAGAAGGTGGGGCTCCATTCAAAGGCACGGCCTTCATAGGTTTGCGTGCAAATATGAATGGAATAAAGTTCCCTGCAGCGTTGACCGCATTCACGAGAGTCACATTGAGGCCTCGTTCAGCACTGGAAACCTTGTTGACGCAACGCTTTCTTTTTGTACATATCACCTTTTGGACCTATATTTGGCACTGTAGAGATACCAGTCTCGTCCATGTAATAAATTGCATGAAGAGGGAACTTGTAATTAACCAACAACTTCGCTAGATTTTCGAAATAACGTTCACATTGAGGCTTATTATAAGAGGCGCTCATATCTAGATGCTCTCACCGGTCTGTAAGTGATTGGCGAGGTTAAGCAACAAGGCTCGCGGTCAATCCATAGATGGGTGACCACCAAAGTGGTTTAATTTCTGAGCGTCTCCGTGCTTCGGATGGCACGTTAAGCTGTCGGTCCCGGTTGTAGTCGTTAAGCCATGTCGGAGGCCTACTAGTCGGCTTGAAGAACTCTGACACTAGGGTAACCACTGCCCATACGATAAGTAAGTAAGAACCTATTGCACGAGCCACGCTCGTTGAAGTTGGTGCACTTGATGAAAGATCTGGGTGCCGTTTCCAAAAAAGTCGAAGCCACTCTGTAGCAGAAATTATTTTTCCTGGTTGAAACGGGGTCCATTCTTCACTGCAAAATCATAAGTAATTTCTCGTATGTTTTGAGTGAGTGGTTAATCTAAAGAACATATCATCTACTTTCTTGATATAGTTGCACAGCTCTATTTCCATTTCATCGGATAATGTTTGGGAATATTACCTACATCAATCTACCCAAGTTTAAAGTTGGAGATGATCTCTTCAGCCTCTTCCGCAAAGTCGCTTCATGCATCCCCAAAGATTTAGCAACTGTCCTCTTTGATTCACCTGCTATTCGCGTGTCTTAGCATTGAGCCACTGTTCTGGAGTACAATCCGTTTTTTTCTTCGACGTGTAGACACCCCGCGTTCAAAACGAAATAAGAATATTAAAGAATGAACGAATAACAAAGAAATGCAATAACAAAACAAACTTAATAAATAATTGCGTGTAAGAGACCTTTTTTTTAGAGTACGCGCGTAGTACTCTAAAAAAAGGTCCAATTATCCCATGCGTGGATAAAGCGCACCAAATACTTACCCTGGGGCAGTGCAATGGTTTTTGATGTTTCAGTCGAGGGTTTTAGGTTCTTGGAGACCAGTATCGGCACTTTTGCTTATTAACGTGCCCGTTTAAATGCAAATGAGCCTCGTCGCTCCAAAAAATGGAATTCACCGTGCGAAAACGCTCCAACATCGTTTCACAAAAGATTTTGCGAATAAGAAAGTCACTTTCTTTCAGTTCTTGAACAATTTGAATTTTAAAAGGATGGATAATCAGGTCCTTTTTTAAAATTTCATGAATTATGGCTCTTGGAAGTCCCAATGAGGCCGCCCTTTTCCGTATTGAAAGTCGTGGATTTTCATATAAACTCCGTTCCACCAGTTCAATGTTATCGGGGGTCCTTGAAGATCGATTAGGCCCTGGCCGTGGGGTGTTCAAAGCCGAAGCACTTGCGCGGAACCTTTGCACGCAGGAACGAATTAAATTCACACTCGGTCCGTCACTTATCCGCCGAATACCGCAGCGTGAGCAACTTTATACTTTAGGGATAAACATCAAACAAAAAGGACTATCTTGCTCATCATTGGTTGAATTTTGACATATCATCGAGCTACAGTGTTAATGAAGCGACTGTTTTGAAAACTTTCATCTGATAAATCTTTGTAAAACTGCGTATATTTCCTGCAAAAAAAATATTTACGTTATTGCTCGTCGACAATTTTGCTCACGCTGCGGTATTCGGCGGATAAGTGACGGACCGAGTGTGAATTTAATTCGTTCCTGCGTGCAAAGGTTCCGCGCAAGTGCTTCGGCACTCTCAATTCACTCTCAATTCACACTCGGTCCGTCACTTATCCGCCGAATACCGCAGCGTGAGCAAAATTGTCGACGAGCAATAACGTAAGAATCGTTACTCTTGAAAAATGCCTTGATGGCGAATGCGCGATGCTCACCCGACCACTGCGGCATCGTGACTGAGAAATCCGCACGATCTATGATTCTAATGACGCCACCTTCCCTCACACCGTTTACTACTTTTTGAAATAATCGTAATTAAAATCATAAATCTGCCGCCAGACAGGGTGTCCAACCGAGGTTAGCCGCGTACCGAAAACAATCAAAGTTAGTAACTTTCATTACAATAATGATTCTTACCTTGCTAAATATTTTTTTTGCAGGAAATATACGCAGCTTTACAAAGATTTATCAGATGAAAGTTTTCAAAACAGTCGCTTCATTAACACTGTAACTCGATGATATGTCAAAATTCAACCAATGATGAGCAAGATAGTCCTTTTTGTTTGATGTTTATCCCTAAAGTATAAAGTTTCTAAACAAACCGCAAATAATGTTGCGTTCACAAGTTACGGTCAATTTCTGTTATCAATTTTGATAAACTATGCACTTAAGGGTTAACACATAAGACACGTCTGCATGAAAAAGCCATCCACTATGTATGTCATGCAGCAAACAAATGAAACTAGCAGCGTTAGTGTGTCATCATCACCATCAGTATAGTGGAAATAAGTCCACTGCTGGGAAAGCCGCAACCAACAACCATCTAAGGCCGATATGTCATAATCGCCACGCTTGTTAGACAGGTCGACGATCGCAGTAAGATGGTCATAGTACACAGAGAGAAGCTGCTGTCCGCTCTCTGGTAGATATTCCTGCGGGTTGACTTCTACGCCCCTCACGAGATAAGATGGGGTGATGATATTCTGATTATAGCGCCCAGTCAGTGTGTAAGCTTTCAAATGTATTTTGCTGGTACATGATTTCGTGCTACGCACCATTATTTGTGCCTTGTGCTGGGATTTCAAAGCTGCGATCTACAGCGATAAATACCCTGCTGTAATTTGTCCTCTGTCGATTATTTGTCAGAGTTTTCACGGGTTGGTCCGGACTTTTTCAACACCTCGTAAAGCCCAAATCGATAATCCTTGAAGAGCATCCATTGCTTTTTTGAGCAATCTTGCAAAATTGCAATTTTGAGTAATCTCATCGGTATAAAAGCCACGCATTATTGATACATATGTATGTCAAGAATTTGCGCAAATAACCCGATGTACCTGCGTCCGGTCGTGAATGGGGTTTAGTAAAGATAAATTAGCATATCAGCTAAATCAACTCCCTCCCATATGTCTATTATACTCTAACAATTTGAGGACTATCTACATCCACTTTGTTATAAGCATCTTTGTAGTACCTTTTAATTTCTTTAACTGGCTTCGCACCTACGTACTGTTTTGCGTTATCTCCGGGAATAGTTTAAAAAAACTAATTTTGAATCCGCGAAATAATATTTATGATTATCTCCAAAAATACAACACTAATTGACCAACTCTAACTTTCGACACAATTTGAATGCTTTACGAGTTCTGGACGGTAACTAACTCGACTCTCTAATAGCATGGCAATAAAGCTTTTGATAATTATAATAGTAATGCATGCTTTGCATTTACTTACAATGGAATTACGGATATAACACGTCCCCCCTAGAACACGAAGCTTAATCTATACATATAATAAAATCATAGGAAACTCAAAACTGTACATTAATTTTATTTTTTAAAAAAGATAATTGGGGCGTGATCCACACTCGATATTGAAGCCAAAATATAGTTTTTAGAATTTTTGTTTAGCCACGGGAACGACAAATGTAAATCTACAAAAACTTGCCGAGAATGTAATTTGAAACATCACACATCGCACAACCCAGAGAAGAAAAATATGATTACTTCAAATAGGAAAAATAACTGTGAACAAAATGGAAACAAGATGTCTTCATCATCTTCCCAGCAACAAACATCAAACCATATAAATACAAGTAAAATGGAAATCTTACTTACTACGGTACAGTTGAAAGTGAAAACCGTAGACGGGACTTATGTCAAATTACGCGCGTTGCTCGATCAAGGTTCGCAGGTGAATTTGATTACTGAAAATGCTGCTCAAATTCTACGGCTTCCTCGCAAGAATCTGTATCTGGAGACTGCAGGGGACAACTGAACCTTACCTGTTCATCGATACACTCCGAATACAGTTTTACAACTCAAGCGCTTATCATGAAAAAACTGACGAATAACTTACCCAGTACATCGTTTGAAAAGAGTGAATGGAGGCATTTGGACAATTTGAAACATGCGGACCCTATAACAACCCGCCTACTATAAAAAACCCCTAATACTAAAGACATAAAGAATCTAAAAGAATACATAACTAATTAATTAATAACCTAAGCATAAATGTATTGTATCAACTTGAACTATATTGGATTGGATTGCATTAAATTGACAATTGACATTATATTCTTCATACATGCTCGCCGGTTTAGGGTACTTCTGTCCTGACCTTTCTTAAGTACGTCTTCGATTTGTAATAAATATAAACCGTTTAAATCATTAAACCGTCAAAACCCGCATATTGTCACCATAATTATTAAATATAACAAACGTTGGGCGTATTTTCAACATCTACAAAGTATAAATCACACAAAACAACATGTTATGAATTTCACAGATATCAAAAGTTCTTCAGTACAGCATTAGGCCATCAAGTGCCTTTTAAATAATATAATAAAAGTACTTACAGGTTTCTTCTCATAAAATAAAGATTTACCGCTCACACTCGACAAGAGGCACTTTTAGTTTAGAGGTTACTTTAAATTTACTCAAACACAAATTTTCCCCAATGCAGAATCGCCCATGCCGTCTCCTTATTTACAAAGAGAAAGCACGATCAACTTTGCCTTGAAAAGAACAAACCAATTATTTTAAGTCAAAGACTCGACCGACAGAAAGACAGCCTAACTATGAGAGCCCGTATTCTCTTCACTGTTCCATGTTCACTGATACACCAAAAACTATTCTTCAACGATAAACACGAACTACCACGAAGTTCCGACATGTATCCTTATTATATATAGGCTAGTCGACATTGCGCTAACCTTTTATTTTATTGAACAGTGAAAGTAGGTTTAACACACGTAACCAACACTTTAACAATAAACGTCTAAAATTAAAAATGGAAATGGTAAGGTGTAACAAAAATTCACGATTATAAATTTCCTAATTTGATTTAAAATTTATGGTTAAAAATTAGTAATTAGACGTCAGTTCACTATTTTGTATCACTTCGACACTATTGCAGAATTTTTATTATTTAACTTTGCCAAATGAATGTTATTGATCTTTAAGAGTACACTATTGTGTAATATAGCTATAATAAAAGTGTCTATGGTCATTTTACATTTGAGTCCTCATCAGATTCTACATAATAATATTTTTATAATAAAGTACCAAAACGATTGAATTAAGTTAATTTGTTTACGCCACACGTCTTCTGATATTACCTTCTTTATAGTTTTAATCATTTACTAAAAGATGTTCGTAGAAAATAATTTCACTTTTATACAAACTAAATATTAAAATATTCATAAAATGCCGCGCTAACTAGAATACCCCAACCTAGAACGAGACAAAAAACCGCCAGAACGAGACATGAAACCTCATCTGCCTGCCTGGCTTGTTTCCAACCAGAATTTTATAAGTACACCCCCGACTTAAGATTTATTAAAACGTAAATCGTAGTTCTACGAGGAATCACAATTAGAGGTTTGGCACCGGAGCGAGATTTTAACAACCGATTGAATTCACCGGTGATCGGGCAATCTCCGGTTTAAAAACCGGAGGTCACCGGAGAATAAAGAAATATTGTTTCTTTTTTATAAATTTATACATTCATAATGAAGAAATAAGAATAATTAATAGATATACTTTATATAATCATTTATTTAAAAAAAAGTTGAATAAAGTAAGCAAATGTTGATTTTGATTTAAGAAACACAACATGTCCACAGCATCATAGCGTAACATGTTTCTTCTATCATTTAGTATTTATCCTGTCGTCGAAAATACTCCCTCTGAATTGTGGCTTTTTTCAGGATACTGTGTTTTCGTATACATTTTGAATAAATTAATTGCCGTGGCGGATGTCATATCTGCATTATTGGTGTTTCTTTTTAGAAAGCCAAGCAAATCCGGGCGACCAGTTTCTCTTCTATAATTTTCTCTTGACGTGGCTATTTCTTCTGCGGTTTTAGATATGTTGCGGATCCGGAAAATATTATTTATTTCTGTCTTTACAGCATCTTTAGCAGCCAATTTATTTTGCAATTGCCTAAAGCTGTTTCTAAAAACGGGATGCAGTATAGTAGAAATTCGACAAACAGTTCGAGATTCGTATTCCAATAAGCGATCATTCATACAGTTTTTCAATGTTTGTAAAAATATTTCACCTACCGCTGTAGAAATTCTGGGACCCAAACTTTGAATGTTATCGAATAGCCCGTAAATAATAGGTATAATCAAAGTAGAGGTTGGATACTGGTCTCCGCTTATCATTTGGGTTGCTTGCTCAAATATATCCAGCAAAAGCACCATATCTTGTAATATTTTTTCTTCTTCTGGGCTAATTATTTGTGGTGCTTGAGGCAGTTTTCTCTGTGCGGCGGTTATACTATCAATTAACTTTAAAATTCTTTTTATCATATAATAAAGGCTATTCCAAGGAGTTGGAACTTCCTGTAGTAATTGCAAAGGTTCTACATCAGGATTTCTCTCCTTTTATTCTTTGCGGCGTGTTAGTGAAGCAGTATTAGACTTTTTGAAATATTTAACAATTTTTTTACAATTTTCTACCAAGTTTATTAAATCAGGAATGTTTGAGGAATCATTTACAACCAAATTTAAGGTGTGTGCAAAACAAGGCATGCTACGTACTCCTAACAGTCTAGCCATTTTTACTACGTTGGCTCCATTATCTGTTGTGATGCTCACAACTTTAACACGGCTTTCCCACTCCGTCAATATTTTATGAATCACATCTTTTAAATGATCTGCCGTGTGCGACTCTGTCAAAGGTGTAGTGGTTAGTACCCAACTTTTAAGCTCATTTGAAAAGAAAAAGTGCACAGTGATTGTGATGTAGGACTCCATGGAATTACTCGTCCAAATATCTGTGGTCAGTGACAAGTTATCAACTTCAGATAAGATTTTTTTTAGCTTTGTCTTAGCTTCATCAAATATTTTCGGCATTAATTTATAACGTATTGTTCTTTTATCTGGAATTCTGTAGTTTTGGTTAATGTTATGAACAAAGTTCTTAAAGCCTTTATCATTAACCAAAGAAAAAGGTTGAAAATCTGTAGCTTACATCAAAGTTAAAGCTTCGTCCACTTTTTTAAGATTTGTATTCGAGGACTGCTCCATAGTAGATAGCTCTATACTATCATTTGTATCAGATGACATTGGAGAATCTGTTTGTCTCATAATATCAGAATGATTTCTTTTCAAATGAGATAACATATTTGATGTTCCACCGCCAGTGGTTAGCACGGCATTACATTGAACTTTTATGCCGTCTTCATCTACTTTTTTAAAGTGACCTTTAGTTTTTGACTGAACTTTTGGCATTCTGAAATAAATAAACAAGAATAAGTTTGAATAGTACCACAACAGTTTAAAATATCCATATTGAAAACTTGTTTAGGTACTGGAAGGTAATGTTAAGTTAGACAGAAGTTAAAAAATTAAATCCAAAAAGGTACTTACGTCAAAGCTGGTGTGTATTTTTTATTAATGAATCTTAGATTTTCACTGTGAAAGATTTTTGGTATTTATCTCAAAATATTTAATTACGGTGACGCTATTATAGTATTAATTTATTGATTAACAACCTCGACCTATCGAACGAAATTCTATACAATACAAATGTAATTTTGAACGAGTGAATAGTATGTTTCACAAATAATATGCTTTCGGGAATTCCCTTTACCACAGACTAAAAAAAATATGTTTGTCTATGACTCCTCACTATTAATAATAATCTATAAAAGGGGAATCCCCAAATCTATGCGTCCTATGTAAGAAAAGTATATTTGGATGCCTTAGTTCTAAAAGTCACTAAATCCATTTTCATCGTTGTGAGATATGATCACTTAAAGTGCGAAAAAACAAAATTGACAAAATGGCTACTTAAATAAATTCGAAAAAAATTGGAACCAGAATAAATTATATTATTATAATGATCAGTATTACATATTTAACATATAGGACTAATCGCAAAATCAGTGGACTTAGAGAGTTCTCATGAATATTGTTTGGAATAAGTTACATATTATCTTAACTAATCAACTTAGGTAAGATCAAACAAACAGACAATAATGAAACTTCTTTTATCATTAGAGCTGTTAATTTTAACAGACTATCCAATCACTATCAATCTGCTTCTAACAATAGTTAAAAATCCCATTTAATCACAATTAACACAGTAATTTTATTAAATTATCTATTTATTCAAAAATTTATACATGTGTGTCGTTATTTTCACTATCTGGCTATCTTCCTGAAGAAGTACCTGCTAACAGTATGTCATCATAAAAGAGTGATTTTTCAACAGGAATATACTCAAGCAGTTTCTTGATATTCTGAAGTTTTGCTGGTTTTAATGGTACCATGCCTTGACAACAGTCGCTGAGATTTGCGGCGATCATGCCACCCATACTTATATGATTAAATGAAAAAGAGCATCTTAAAGTTTCACCGAAGCAGAAAATTCTGGTAGTCGACATTTTTAAAAGCGTACTTTACGGCATACAGAGCGTGTATGATACTCATATTAAGCCATCAATAGGCTTAATATGAGCATCATACGAGTTCTTGTAATTCTTCATTTTTAGGAAGCGATCTTCAGAATTTTCCGCCACCCGCAGATTCTTTTCTAGAGAGACAACTTGGAATTTACCTGTATTGCGTCGGTTTTCTATTAGATCTACGTAATAGGCAGGCGAGGCGATACGCAATAGAGACGTGGTCGCTTACTATGGGCCTCGTCAGAAGGCTAAGGTCACCCAAAGAGCAATGGAGAGGGCTATGCTAAGAGTATCCCTGCGCGATCGAATCAATTCCTTCGTAAGCTCGCTGAGAAGAGAACCAGGAATAGCGTCGACGCTGACAGCAGCGACCCTCGGTGATGATGAAGCAAGGTCACTCTCTGCCGGACTCTGTCTGCCGAATCAACGAGTTCGTCGAGCACAACTGTTGCCGGTTGGCCTGCAAGCACTGTCTGGATGCCATGCGGAAGACGACTCATCCAAATAGTCTTTAGGAAACTATCCGGTATTTCTTCACCTGCGAGGTTCTTCAAGTGGCGGTGAAACTGTGACGGTTTGCGGTCACCGAGTTCCTCGTGCATCAATAATTGCTCGACTTTTTTTTCGTCGGACGCGGTAAGTCTTTTTATCAACGCCGCCTTAAGAGACTCGTACTTATTTGTTTTCGGTGGGTTAACCAAAATATCTTTAATTTCTCTGGCGTAAATATTGTCTATATGGCCAATCACGTAGCTAAACTTCGTTGCATCATTCGTGATTCCTGATATTGCGAACTGACCTTCAACTTGCGCGAACCATATTTCGGGTTCTTCAGGCCAGAAAGGTGACACTCGCACGCCGACTTTAAACACATTCGAATCTATCGACATCTGTGTCCCATCACTAGTGCCGGGCGTGGTCGATATGTACGTAGGTATAGCCCCTGCGTGTCGTGTGAGTTGGGATACAAATCAAAAGTTCACTCACGTTTAGTAGATGCGGTTTAATATGATCACAATTACACTAAGACAGAAGGCACAATAGTTCACAAGCACAGGAGTTCACAGGACAGATAACAGCGAAGAAACATAGCAGTAGAATGAAGATGAGTATATAATAATGTACATAAAGCGTAGTTCGCGTAAGCAGAATATAATGCAAAGAAGCGTGCGTCTAGTGTCGCGTCCTAGAATCGACTGGCGGCAAAGACTACAATAGTATACTGGCTATGGACAGGCAACTCTACCGTATTTTTTAATATTGGGAAGTTGTCGAACTCAGCGACATCTAGTTTTTCGCTAAGGGAACTATTTATACATGTAAATCTATAGCTAGGTGTACTGTTGTACTGTCCAATCCTATAGGATATTATATGTATATTGTATGAGATTAGGGTGTCCGCTATATACAAAATGCTTACGTACTACGTAAACGAAAAAAAAAACTACAGAATTGTATATTTTGCCATTTTATTTTCTCCACGTCACACATTTAAAATAAAATTTTGTGTTCGCCTTTTTCTTCCTTTATGACTTAAGTAGTGCCGATTAGCTATATTTATATTTTCTTTCATTGGATCGCACAGTGTCCGGCGTAGAACAAGCCAAGTGGACAAAAATATTTTTTCATGGTTTTGGAACTATATCTATAAATTAAGTATTTATATACCTATATTAATATTATAAAATTAAAAACTCTGTTTGTTTGTTCGTTTGAACGCACTAATCACAGGAAGTACTTTGCCGATTTAAAAAAATATTTCAATGTTAGATAGGCTATTTATGGTGGAAGGCTATAGGCTATATATCATCACGCTGCGACCGACGAGAGTGGAGCAGTAACCAAAGATGCGGGGGACAGCTAGTAGTACCATAATATTTTATTTAAAGAAAATGCATAGAGATGGTGTATAATTTTTTTTTTTTTTTTTTTACATAATAATATCCTGGGACATTATTCACACACGGTCATCTGATCCCAAACTAAGCAGAGCTTGTACTATGGAAACCAGATAACTGATATACTACATATACTATTTTTTTTCTTTTGTAAATACATACTTATATAGATAATTTACACCCAGACTCAGGACAAACAGACATGTTCATGCACACAAGTATTTGTCCCGGGTGGGAATCGAACCCACGACCTCCGGCGTGAAAGGCAGCGTATCTACCAACCACGCCAACAGGCCCGTCCCGTATTATTTCGTGATGACACGATTACAATATAGAAAAAAAAATAAGAATAAAATTATCTCAATCGCTGCAAATATCAACACTAATTCTATATAAATATACAACCTTAGACTAACATATTAAATACAAAAAAATTAAATGTAAATATGTATACAAATGTAAATATACAACCTTAGACTAACATATTAAATACAAAAAATCTAAATCTAAATATACAAATATAAATATACAACCTTAGACTAACATTAAAAAAATACAAAAAATCGAAATCTAACACTAGACTAATCTATTTACAATGAAACTAATTCTCAATATCAGAATCATCAGATTCAGAATCCGATGAATCCAATTGAAAATAGTCTTCCTGAGTTTGTGGAAGTCTTGGTTGCTACTGGAGTCGAGGCTCTATGGTGGGAGCTACGATAAGCTTTAAGACCTCCGCGCACAATTTATTACTCTTTTTTTTCGGTATTTCCCGAAGGCTATTGATCAGAGGATCAGACGTTAAAATCAACATATTGAGCAAGTCTCTATTCGTGGCGAGACGAGAGCACTTTCTGGTGTTGTGCTCTCTAAACCTCCGGCAATCTTTGTTTCTTGATTCTTGGGCTTCCTCTGAAAGTTGCCCTATTCGAACTATTGCCGTCTTAATCACTTCTGTACTGTGAATAAGCAATTTATGCACAGTAGCAGGCATGTAGTACCACGAGTAAAGGCTTAAATAAAGTCTTTTGGTCTCGTGACAAAGCTTTTTATATTCAACAAGATTTATCTCGAAGCCACAAGATAATGTCCTTAAAAATACATCAAAGTGTTTGATGATTGTAACATCCAATCCTGTGATCTGAGCACTCAGTTCGGGATTCCCGAAAAAACGTCGAGCTGTGTTTCCATCATTTGTGGAACCAAATCCTGGCTTTGGCTTGTCCACAATTAGTCCCATTTCATGCTTGAATCGTTGTTTGATTTCGTCTGATCTTTGTTTTACACTTGCTTTTTCCTCTGAAGACCTAGCTTGCCATTTCTTAATGTCTCACTTATAACTAATGTGTAATAAGCACTCAAACGAACGAATCCAAGCATGTAATGTTGACAAACCAAAGCCAAAATTATCTTGATTGCTATCAAAATGCTGTCCTTCATCATTCATCATTCTGGGAGTAGCCCCACAAATATAGCATTTCTGCGATGAATGTGTCTCAGTCAAAGCGTTGCACACTTTTCCATCAGTCATAGTAAGAAGAAGCTTGTGTTTAATAGAAATTTTAGAACCACCAAGATCACAAGATGTAGCCTCCAAGTTGTGTATTTGTTCCATAACCTTATTTGTCTCGATTTTCGTCAATTCCGGGGTTTCTTTGGCAAAAATAAATTTAATTGGACGACAATACATTGTCGATGATGGACGAGGATTTTGCCAGATAATGTTGTTACCCTCGTCAATTAATCTTAAAGGAACGAACGAATAAACAAAAAGGAACTCATCAGTGTCTTCGCTGTTCTCAAATCTCTGTTTGTAAGCACTATGACCCGAACTTCCGTCACATCCCCATTTACTTATAAGAGTAAACGATGTATTGGGAAGCACACTTGTGATAACTTCTCTCTGAGCTTCGACCAAACGCTCTGCTGTTTTATTCAAAATGGCTTGTAGCTCAATATCTGCTCGAGATTGTGTAACATCAATGTGCTCCTCTAAAGGATAACACAGTTTTTTTTTAATTTTACAATGCAATCATATGATGGAAATACGTGATGCCCAACTTTCATAGTCCACTTCCTAGTTTGTTTATATGAGTGGGTTGTTGATTTTGAATCAATATAATACGCTAATGCCTCGTCACTACTTAGCGGTCTATCAGTTTGCGCAGCACTTGGTTGTTGAAGGCATGTACTGGCAGAAGATGGATTTTCGCCAATGTCCTTTATTACTCTGGCAACGTTTTTATATCCAGTGGACCGTGCAGCTACCTCTGCAGCAGTCATTAATTCTCCAACACTCCGCGATTCAACTAGATCAGCAACTTTACGTTTCTTAGTTTTAAAAGACGAATCTTCGAAAACTTTTTTAGGTCTTCCGGGTCGACAAAAATCAGCAGATGAAGTAGAAGATTGTGGTTGAGTCGATCGTAAGCAAAATTCTATATTTTCGCCTTTCAGCCACAACTTATTCTTATTCAGGAAACGCTCTTTTGATTTTGCTGAAGACACCCACTTGGTTGCAATTTTCGAAGAAATGCTGGCTAATTTAATCTTAATTTCCCTTTGACATTCTTCAGTGATATCGGAGAAATCACACTTAGACAAAATAAATTGAAATAGACGATCATTTCTTTCGTCTTTTTCGTGCTTAAGCCACTCTTCGAAAAACTCTATTTTACTAATAGAGTAAGTCATTTCTACAAAAAAAGAAAAAAAAAGTTGTACTCAAGTGTGCTACATAAAATAGGTCACATAATAGTCTATAGGCATGTAGTTAAAACATATCAAAAATTCAGAGTGGATACAAGAGGATACATGGCTTTTCTAAGCCTGAT
This sequence comes from Pseudoips prasinana, assembly GCA_951640165.1. Taxonomy (NCBI): domain Eukaryota; kingdom Metazoa; phylum Arthropoda; class Insecta; order Lepidoptera; family Nolidae; genus Pseudoips; species Pseudoips prasinana. Next base: position 19,450,965 of record OX621254.1, read on the forward strand.
AAGTTCGAAAACAAAGAAAAGCATGGTAATTTTTTAAGTATTCAGAGATAGTCTACTTTATGAATGTTTATAACGCATTAAAAGATTCTGATAAAAAAATGCTGTGTGGTGACGGCGACAAATATCAGAATCAGAATATCATCACCCCATCTCATCCCGTGGGGGGCGTAGAAGTCGACCCGAGGGAATATCTACCAGAGGATGGGCAGCAGCTTCCTTCTGATTACTATGACCACCTTACTGCGATCGCCAACCCGCCTGTCAAGCGTGGCGATTATGGCATATCCCCCCAAGACGATTCTTGAGGGAGGCTTGTCCAGCAGTGGACTTATTTAGCTGTAATGATGAATAAAAAAATAATTCACTGAAGTACGTATTAAATATCAACTGAATTGGTTAAATAAAGAAAAAATGGATATAAAGACAGACAACAAAATGATCCTATAAGAGTTTTTTCATACAGAGGTTCAGAACCTTAGGGTTAAAAAAACTCTTAAATTAACTTTGTAATATTCATAATTAATTATGAATGAATAAAATGCTTACCTGCCATAAATCCAAGAGCTACTCCAACTGATTGGCTGAACACCTGGGTGCAATGTTTAACCCTCATTTTCGGGATAAGTGCAGGCAACACATGATGTGCTGTTAGTTTCGGTACTAACTTTACACCTTCATAACCGGGGCACCTGTTAAATAGGTTCACAATGTGGTCCCATTTTGCAATGCATTCTTTGCCTTTAATATTAAATTTAAGATTTTTTGTGATTAAATTATTTCTAATCCCCTTTATTAGGTGAGGTGGATCATATATTGGAAAAATCTGTTCCTTATTCACTAAGAAAAAACCATCTTTACATTCTTGTCCATTGCGTAAAAATGTTTCTCGCGTTTCTTTAAGCAATGCGTTTATAGCTGCCACATTTGAGGTGCCTTGGTCACATACCGTTGCCACGACTTTCAGCCCTATTTCTTGCACTTTTTTTATTATGGTCTGTATTTGTTTTTTTAATTCAATTGTTTTGGTGCTTCCTGTGCAATAGTAAAATGCCAAAGGCTGTTTGTATTTTTTTACAATGCCTCTTATCATGAAGACTAAAACATGATCACAATATTCTTTTTCCGTTACACAGCCATTGTTAACGAATCCTGATATTTCATCATTTCGTTTGTCATATGAAATGCCCGCTCCAATTGCCATCTCATCAAATGTTAAACAGCAGTATTTATAATTATCAGGCATTTTACTGACTCGAGTTTTTAAATTATCAAATATTATATCATTGATTCCACATTTTAGATTTACCTTGTGCAGTAAATCTTGCAGAGTTCTTCTGCTTGGTGAAACGCATATTCTGCTTAGTAGGCGATATGCTTTAGGAGATGGCTTATATAAGGACAATGCCAAATTTTTTTCATCCAGACTGAATCGCCTTCCTTTCTTTTTCTTGCCACTTTGAGAGGCTTGCATTTGACAAAATAACTTTCTAGTATGTGGCATATTCTTGCAGACAATATTGAATGCAGTAGTTTTTGTAAGTTTTTGGTCATCATGTATTTTGTCTAAAATTTCTTCTTGTCACTTTCGCATTTTTGTAATTTCTTTAAGACAGATCTAAATTCCTTATTGATGTGATTATTAAATAAAATATATATTATACTGAACACTATGTATTTTATCGGTTTACAACTTTACACGTAATGGAGTCTTTCCACAAAAGAACGAACGACATGTAACTTAGGCACTGTGTGGCCAACCTTTAATCTAAAAAATGTATAAACATTGCTACAATTAACACCCCCTCTCAATGTTATACATTTCAAAATTTCACCTTAATACCTAAACAAACTATAACAATAATGACACTAAATACATTACAGATCTACTACACCAAATTGATTTAAAAACTTTAGAACTAACTCTTTACTTAGAGGTTTTGTTAACATGCCTGCCAGTTGATTAGAAGTGCTTATGTACTTAATGCAGATCTTATTATTTTTAATTAAATCCTTAACAAAATGATATCTGATATCCACATATTTTAAACGTTTTACAGACTCAGTGCTGGCATTTAATATTGCTGACTGATTATCACACCATAAGTTAACTGTACAGACATTTCTATAATCAAAATCATGTAATATATTAATAAGCCAACATGCTTCACTAGCAGCCATACTCATTGCAACATATTCAGCTTCTGTTGAAGACAAACTTACAGATGACTGTTTCTTTGAACACCATACAATTAAACAATTCGCAAAAATAAACAAATAACCCGAAGTAGACTTTCTATCCCTTTGATCACTACCCCAATCAGCATCACAAAAACCTTGCAACATTGTATCATTACACTTATAGATTAATTTATAATCTAAAGTATATTTTACATAGCGCAACACTCTCTTAAGCGCACTCAACAGTACATTATCGACTCAAATGTCCGGTTAATTTGACACATGATGATACTACGTCCACGTGATTTTCGACCTTGAAAATGCTACCTGACTATACGGATATAAACACTTCGTATTAATGATTTACATGTCCTAACCTAAAAGAAAAAAATGTGCTATAAAGTACATAGAACGTACTTATCTACCTAGTGCCTGAAACAGCATACATAAGACAACCAATTATTTGTCTACAAATGCCTTCAATGTGTTTATCACATTCAGCATCAGAATTAAATATATTTGTATTAAAATTTTTATCCGTAGGGGTTAACATTGGTTCACAGTTCTCCATATTAAATCTTTTAAGTACATTTTCTAAGTAATTTCTTTGTGATAATATAGTTGTGCCACTTTGCAAATTTTGTTTAACATTTATTCCTAAAAACTCTGAAATTAAACCTAGACTTTCATCTTAAATTCTTTATTCAATGCTTATTTTAGTTTTGTAATTTCATGTTCACTTGTCCCAAAAATCAACAAATCGTCTACATATATGTCGGAGAAATTAAGTAAAAGGCCTATTTATTTACTAGTAACGCCATCTATTAGCGTTTGGAAAATACTGCTCACTGAGTCAGTAGTTCGAGTCGAGGTTGTCTATGAACTGTCGCATGTGACGTTTTTGACGTCTGTCAGTGTCTAAGTGACATTAGAGTGTTAGCGACACGACACAGTTGACATACAGAGCACGACGGCGCCGGGTGTGCGCACTGATTCTTTTAACCACGTGCATAATGGCGGACACCGACGATGTTTCGGAGTTAAATCCGTCAGAATCTCCGACAGCAGCGGAGGGATCGATTCCAAAATCATCCTACGTGTCTACCGCAATGCCTGCTACTCAAAATCAAGAATATTTTCGTGATTCGGTTCCACCACGTAGCGAAAATTGTGTTTGAAATTTGAAAAAATTACGATGAAAATACGACCCCGCTGATTGTGAATTTACGGCTGTATCGCAAACTCGTGAACCGATTACGAAACTCGATACGTTACATTGACACAATATCTTCGATGTCGAGCTCGCAAGTGGACTTCGAAGTCGTACCCGTTGTGCAAAACGTTAGACGAAGCAAAGGAGCGTGTATCAAGACAGTTTGCGGCGACCGAGAGATTGATGACCTTTTTCAAGATATGGTGCCGTATGGTGCAGTGACCGTGCGAGAACTTACATACGTGGAGTACTCGACTTACAAGCTTGCCTTGATTAACTGGTTGAAGTCTGCTTGGAGCGAAGGTAACCAGATTTAAGTTGTTATCGCAGGTATCTTGGATGCTCAGGTATGTTAAGACTTGTTTAAAACATGCCTACTGATTTCGTGTTTCGATATGGTTACTTGCGAAGAGCGGAGTCTCTCAGCCAGTTCGTGTTTATCGTTGAAGAATAGTTTTTGGTGCATCAGTGAACGTGGAAGAAGTTTTTATTTAACAATGAAGAGAGTACGGGCTCTGATAGATGGGCTGCCTTTCTGTCGGTCGAATCTTTGTGTTAAAATAATTAGTTTGTTCTTTTCGAGGTGTTGATCGTGCTGTCTCTTTGCAAATAAGGAGACGGCATGGGCGATTCTGCATTAGGGAGAAGTCACCAGATTGGATTAGAGTAAATTTAAAGTAACCTCTAAAGTAAAAGTGCCTCGTGTCGAGTGATGAATCTTTCTTTTATGAGAAGAAACCTGTAAGTACTTTTATTATATTGTTTAAAAGGCACTTGATGACCTAATGCTGCACTGAAGTATTTTAATATCTGTGAAATTCATAACACGTGTTGTTTTGTGTGGTTTATACTTTTTAGATGTTGAAAATATGCCCAACGTCTGTTATATTTAATTTTTATGGTGACAATATGCGCGTTTTGAAGGTTAAATAGTTTGAACGGTTTATTTCGAAGTCTATGGATGTAGTGTCAAGTTAGATCACATACACGCTATTGTGGACAGCGGTACAGATTATTCCCTAATTCGTAAATGATTTGTTGATAACCTTGCAGGTACTCGAGATTTTATATCCACGCGCCTGACAGGTATTGGGTCGAACATTACATTTTCTTTATCCCGTATTAGTCTGCCTGTCAAGGTCAACGAGGTACTCGTGTGTGAGAAGTGACATTTGTAATTGTAGATTCACATATTTTGCCGCATGATGTTATGATAGGTAGAGATGTTTTTACCTAACCGGGATTGAGCTTGACTATTAGTAACAAGTCCTCCACATCACTCGCGAGGTCCATGCTGAAGTTTGTTTATTACAGAATCATGACACTTGTACAAGCTATCGGTACTGATTTGATCGACTGTAAAGACGTTTCTCAATTACTGACAAGTGGAGAGATGTCTGTTCTAATAATAATTCATCATCATTGTATCAGCCGAAAGACGTCCACTGGACGGAGGCCTCACAAGGGAATCTCCGCAGTGGTCGGCCTTCCTTATGGGGGTCCTGCCCACGCTGCGTCTTCCGGTGCGTGATCCCCAGTCGAGGACCTGTCTGCACCAACGGCGTCGGTGTTGGGAGCTGTGTGCCCCGCCCGCTGCCGTTTCGGTTTGGCAATTCTTTGGTTATAATCATAATCATAATATCTTTATTTGTATAAATGTGGTGAATACAGGTGTTATTGTTTTCATCATTTAAGTTTCACACATTTGCCATATTGTACATGGCATACAAATGTTGTACTTACAAACTAGGTATATTGAACTTAAAATACTAACTTACTGATTTGTGACACAATTTTTATGTCGGCTGCTTTGTTTCGCCTGCGGATTGCGACGTTTTTGTTCGGTCACGCGGGGATACTCCGAGCGTGGCCCTCTCCGTTGCTCTTTGGGTGACCTTGAGCCTTCTTGTGAGACCAATAGTGAGCGACCACGTGAAAGACTTTAGACTTGAAACACTGCGTTATTTGTGATGAGAGAATGTAATGTAGCTTCCTGAACTCGATCTCTCAAATCGCGCTAAATTGTATCATAGTTAGAAGTACAGTTAGAAGTCCGCTTCAATTGTTGATGGGTTGTAATTAAAGTTCCCATCCAAAATGAATGCCCTTGTCCAAAAGTATGGTAACGTTAACCTCTACGAACTTAGATGTGAGGCAAAATGCAGGATGGACGAGCTAGTTCATGCTGATAAGGTGCGTTATGGCAATAGCAAAGTTAAAATTCGCCCATTTAAAACAGGAGACGTTGTTTTTGTCGGAAAGAACCCTAATAAATTGTGTTATTTATTTTGTCTTCTATGTATTTGTCCGGTTTGAGTGCGTACAATAAAGAGTATCCTATTCTATTCTAACAATAAACAAATGAAGTGAAAAGTTTCCAAATCCTTGTAAGATAATAGAGGTCTATGACAACGATAGATACAAGGAAGAGCCAATAGCTGGTGGACGCGTTAAGTACCTACGTATGTTACGAAAAACTTGAATTTGACAGTTGTAGTCAGAAATAACAGTGTAGTTAATGCCGATGGTTGAGTTAAATTCTAACGTTTAAAATGATTATTGGAGTTCATTGTAAGACACATTTATGTGTTACATTGTGAGTAATAAAGCTGGTTAATTTGAAATAAATTGTGTGACAAGGGAAATACCTTACTTAGAGTTCCTGAAACTTGAGCATTGAAAGCTCCGCGCTTTGTGCTTGTAGCAGTTGAGCATTGAAGGCTCCGCGCTATGTGCTTGTAGCAGTTGAGCATTGAAGGCTCCGCGCTTTGCGCTTGTAGCAGTTGAGCATTGAAAGCAGCTCCGCGCTTTGTGCTTGTTTCGGTTGAGCATTGAAAGTTCCGCGCTTTATGCTTGTGACGATTGAGTATTGAAAGCTCCGCGCTTCGTGCTTGTGACAATTGACTATCGCAAGCTTCGTGCTTCGAGTTCGTGACGCTGCATTGCGCACTTACCTATAATTTTCCAGGGTGGAGAACAACATTTTCGAACTTGTAGCAAGACCTCTAAGGAGTATGTGATAGTCATCGTAGATGCTTTTACGAAATTTTGTCAATTAATGTGTGTCAAAGATTTAACATCACGATCTGCTTGCGAGGCACTACGTAGCTTTATCCACATATTTAGAACCCCGAAACGAATTATCTCTGATCAAGGTACATCTTTTACTGGTCAAGACTTTCAGGATTTATGCCGAGGTTGGCCATTGAGTTCCACGAGATTGCTAGTGGTGTTAGCCGAGCTAATGGTCGGGTGGAGCGAATGATGTCCACCTTGACAAATTGTTTTACAGTGGCCGAAAATTATAAAAATAAATCCTGGAAATCTGTCTTAGGCAAAGTAAAACTCGTTTTGAATTGTACTGTAAGTAAGAGTATAGAGAAAAGCCCCTTACAGGGTAGCTAAAGTGTGTTCCAATGAGCGTTATAGGGTGGAACCAGTATCTGGGGGACGGGCCCAATATGTGTGCCATGAACGACTGCGTAAATATCCAGCTAGTTTACCTGAATTGGCAGAATGTCTTGATCCTGTAGAACCCATAATTGAATAGTTTTATTTAATTATGGAACAAATCGTATTGATTAATTTGGTATCCTAATTTGGTGTAATTAGTAATTTGGATGGAATTACTGTATTGAATCATGATCATTGTTTGAGTTGAACGATAATTACATTGTTTTGTTGAACGTAAATATGTGTTGATAAAAGACTTATGTTCATTGCTGATTGATAAAATGTTTTATTTAAACTGAAAGCTACTACGCTTTATTGAAGGGTGGATTGAAAGCCTTATCGCTTTGTCCTGATGTCCTGCTGAAAGCCATCACGCTTTGCAGTAAGGTTGGGCTCATCTGTCGTGACCCAAGGTTGTTGCTGAAAGCTGCAACGTTTTGCAGCGTGTTTTAAGTGCTGCCTGTGAGCAATGCTGAAAGCTGTAACGCTTTGCCGAGTAATTGGTTTTTTGTTGAAAGCTTCAACGCTTTGCTATGTGTTGCACTTTTTGCTGAAAGCTTCAACGCTTTGCTGTGTGTTGCAGTTTATGCTGAAAGCTTCAACGCTTTGCTGTGTGTTGCAGTTTATGCTGAAAGCTACAACGCTTTGCTATGCGTTGCATTTTATGCTGAAAGTTTTAACGCTTTGCATTGTGTGAGAGGTACGCCCTTTAAGTAATGATGAAAGCTTTAACGCTTTGTGGTAAATGCTGAAAGCCTTTACGCTTTGCCTTGTGTAACATTGAAAGCCTCTTGTAACGCTTTGTGTCCTTGCCAACCTGAAGAGCTGTAATTCATGCTGATTATGTCAGCGAGTAACAACGCGAGAGCGCGTTGATTGTCGGATGGCCGTGTCGGAGAAATTAAGTAAAAGGCCTATTTATTTACTAGTAACGCCATCTATTAGCGTTTGGAAAATACTGCTCACTGAGTCAGTAGTTCGAGTCGAGGTTGTCTATGAACTGTCGCATGTGACGTTTTTGACGTCTGTCAGTGTCTAAGTGACATTAGAGTGTTAGCGACACGACACAGTTGACATACAGAGCTCGACGGCGCCGGGTGTGCGCACTGATTCTTTTAACCACGTGCATAATGGCGGACACCGACGATGTTTCGGAGTTAAATCCGTCAGAATCTCCGACATATATTAATACAAAAATTTTATCTGTGCCATTACACCTTGTATACAAACAAGAGTCACACTTTGACCTTACAAAACCTGACATAGTTATCACTGAATTAAATTTAATATTCCAACTTTGAGGTGAGCTTTTCAGTCCATATAAAGACTTATTTAACTTCACAATATTATTATTACCTGAATAAGCCCCTTCTGGTAAACTAACATACACATTTTCTTTTATCTCTCCATATAGAAAAGCCCCTGTAACATCCATTTGGTAAATAGGCAAATTTAACTTAGTTGCCACTGCTACAAATAGTCCAAAATTGGTCAACTTTGCAACTGGAGCATATATATTATTTAAATCAAGTACATCTTGTTGTTCGAACCCTCTAGCAACTAGCCTAGCTTTGTACTGTTTCACATGATTTGTATTTTTAATTTTGAAAACCCACTTACTGCTCACTGGTTTGTCATTCACTGGTACATCACAAAAAGTCCATGTGTTATTGTCCTTTAAAGTCTGTAATTCCCTTGCAATAGCTTCACTCCACTAGCATCACCTCTTTTGCATAGCCTCACTGTATGTAACTGGCTCACACTCACTTTCCTCCAACTGCACATTATTACACTTGTAGAAAGAAGTTTGTTTTCTTACACGCCTGCTTCTAACCTCGATGGGTGAATTAATATTGTCCAGTAAATGTTCTTCATCACTACATGGTAAGTAATCACTGCCACTGTCACATTCTGTTCCATCATCTATCGCTTCGTCTAACCTAGTCGCAAACTCTCTGACTTCTGTTTCAGGGTTACTATCTTGCTCTAATTCCTCCTTCAGATCTATAGAAACTGTAGATTCTTTTTCCTTACCTTCCTTCATTAGAAGTTTCCCCTGTTGACAATCTTGGTTTAAGAAAACAACATCTCTTTTTATCTTCACTGAATTCCTTTGTTCAAAATAAATTCTATATCCTTTCACATTTTCTTCATAGCCAACCATTAACCCTTTTTCCCCTTTCTTGTCCCATTTCCTCCTTCTTTCCTTTGGAATGTGAACATACACTGCAGTACCAAATACTTTCAACATTTGAATATCAAACTTCTTATTTATCCATACTTCAATTGGGGACTTTCCATTTTCATGACTCTTTCCAGTTCTATTCAGAATAAAAACTGCTGTATTAATAGCTTCAGCCCATAGTTTCTTTGGTAAGTTCACTTCATGTAACATAGTCCTTGCCGCTTCCACCAATGTTCTGTTTTCCCTCTCAGCCTTCCCATTCTGTTCTGGGGTATAGGGCACTGATGTTTGGTGTGTTATTCCACGTTTCAAAAACATTTCCTTCGCTTCTTTATTCACAAATTCTAGACCATTGTCACTTCTAAACATCTTCACTCTATTTCCAGTCATGTTTTCTGCCTGATTTAAGAAACTCTCAATGCAATGTTTGATACTATCTTTTGTTTTGACAAAGTAAACATGCCTGAAGTTTGAATAATCATCCTTCAGTATGACAAAATATCTCGACCCACCAATAGACGCTTCTTCCATTGGGCCGCAAGTATCAGCGTGGATTAACTCACATGTCTTTTTACTCACATATTTACTCTTGCCGAATGGCAATCGATGTATTTTTCCAACCAAACAACTTTCACACTCCGGTTTACATGTTTGATTCACATTGACATTGTTTTCCCGCAGAATATCTTTTACGTAAGTGAAGTTTTGATGCCCCAATCTTTTGTGCCACTCGTTTAAATCGTTCTGATCTAGTTTTACATTGCTTGCAATCTCACATTCGCGTTTATAACGCAAATCCAAATAATAAGAACTTCCAATTCGCACAGCAATTGCACAAGCTTGTTTACATTTGTAGAATTTGCACGAACTGTCATCTGTCATCATGACGTACCCTTTGTCTATGGCGCGATTGACTGAGAACAGATTTGTTTCTAATTCCGGTACGTACAATACATTGTCTATGACCGTGTCAATCCATTCGGTCCCATCGGATACTTGTACCGACATCTGTCCGCAGCCAAGGACATTAATTATGGCGCCATTACCGACAACAACAGATTTTTGCGTTGTACTTGAGAACGATGTAAATAATGCCCGATCTCGACACATGTGCTCGCTGGCACCAGAGTCCACTAACCACCTGGATTTATGCACTTCATATGACGAGTTTGATACTACAAATGCATTACTCTTAGTTTTGTTCTCAGTCTTGTTAGATTTATTATTTCTAAACCGACACTGTGCTTTGTAATGTCCGAATTTTCCACAATAGAAACAGTTATTGTTATTATTTAAGTTTTTTTCACTGCTATTTTTATTACTCTTGCACTTACTTTGATAATGTCCAACTTTGCCACAGTTATAACACTTTACGTTTCTTTTATTTTTCATTACGAATGCAGATGAAGTTGAAGTTTCCTTGGCTCCTCGTTCTTTCCTTTCACCCTCTCTTCTTCAATTAATAACCTGGCCATCAAGTTTTCAATTGTTTGCTTATCGTCAGGTGCCGATTCCCACGCCGATATAAAATGCTTATATTCATCCGGCAATGACATTAATACTTTTGTAATAACAAATTTATCAGAAATGGTTTCGCCCATCTGTTTTAACTGGTTTTGCATTTCTTGGATTTTGGATAAGAAAATTGACATATCGATGCCTTTCTCGTACTTATATTGAAAACATCTCTGCTGGATGATGTGTACACTAGTTTCAGTCTTCTGCTCGTACACGCTCTGGAGTTTCCTCCACATTTCAGCAGAACTCTTGCATGTGATGATGTGTAACATCGCCTCTTCCGTCATACGTGTAACCAACAATGTCTGCGCCTTGGCATCTTTCGTAGCCCATGCAGATTTTTCAACTACATCGGTGGGCTTCACATATTTTCCCTCCACAATGTCCAGCCAGCCGTTGCCTCTCAACAGCACCATCGTTTGAAATTTCCAGATATTCCAATTTCTGGAACCCTCCAGCTCGAGGATGCTAACGCTATTGTTACTGCTCTCCATCTCCAGCCTCGTTCACAACCCGGAACAAGTTTTCCTTCCCGACGATATACTTTACTCGCACCACGCCGCGCGCCGGTGACGAGATAACCTCACTTTTAGTTTTTCTTTCTCGCCGATGAATGATGTGCGTCTTTTATTGAATTAACACAATCAACATACAGGATTATGTGTCTGGGCCCATAACCTGATGTGATTATTAAATAAAAGATATATTATACTGAACACTATGTATTTTATCGGTTTACAACTTTACACGTAATGGAGTCTTTCCACAGAAGAACGAACGACATGTAACTTAGGTACAGTGTGGCCAACCTTAAATCTAAAAAATGTATAAACATTGCTACAATTAACACTTATGTTGCCTCAAAGTTACACGAGAACCTGAAAAATACATTTATCTGTTATTCCAGTATATATATTTTTTTGGTTTAAGAGACCTAGATGCCTTGACCTCCATTACTATTACGCTTTAGTCTTATTATGCAACTAGCTTTTGCCCGCAGCTTCGACTGCGTACATAAAACATAGCCTATGTCGCTCAGGAATAAAGCAGCTATCTATCGGTGAAAAAAATTTTGCAATTGGACCAGTACTTCCAGAGATTCACTCCAACAAACCAAAAAAATAAATTTTACCACTTTATTATATTAGTGTAGATTTAATCATCATCATCATATCAGCCGAAAGACGTCTACTGTGGGACATTTTTATAATGAGGATTCATTTTTATATATATAGATATCACAATTCTATGTTAATTAATGTAAATGGGCATATACCATTTTAATGAACTATAAATATAAATTGAAATAATAATGATTGGAACTTAATTATGATAGTAGAGATTAACTCCTACGAACCTGAAATCAAATTGTTTGACTGTGTCGCATTAGATGTGGAAGCTAGAGGCGGCTTGCTGATCATAGTCTCAACATGTGGTGAAGCATGGGCTGGTTTACTGTTTCTAGTTTCAGTATTTGATGTTGAAGCTAAGGTTGATGTGCTTAAAGCTTCAATAGATTCTATTCCTGAAAAATAATAAAATAACTTTATTCACTTGAGGTTGAAGTAGGTAAGCCTGCACCACCTTTGCACATTCATTGTCTGAAATATGAATAAATAAATTTTGTAAAGAAGACACTCACACAAACATAGACTATTGTTTTTTTTTTATTGAATAAAGAAACCTGAACCAAGAAAGATTCTTTGATATTGCAATACAATGTATGAGATTTAAATGAGTATTCATGGAGTTTCTTGCTTGTTGGTCTCCATGAGCAATTATAAAAGTTAAAAACCAGCCAAGTGCAAGTCGGACTCTGACACAAAAGAATCCATATTTAACTATAAAAACTCAAAAAAATCTCGATTGTTGTATGGGGAGCCCCTTTAAATATTTTTTTAGTATTTATAATTATAGCAGCAACAAATACATCTGTGAAAATTTTTACAGTTCATGAGATTACAGCCTGGTGACAGATGGACAGCAGAGTCTTAGTAATAGGGTCCCATTTCACCCTTTGGGTATGGAACCCTAAAAAGAAAAAAGAACTAATTGAAGTACATATTTTTTTTTACATATTTAGTTACATACCTGATGTGTCAAAACCAGATTTTTGTAACTGACTTCTTCGTGTTGTATCAGATGATACAACCATTGCTTCACCAAGTGATTGTGCTTGCAGATCTAGAATAATACAACAATATTGCATGTATTTATTATTTGTTTCAATAAAATAAATACATTGTTACATATTATATTGCTAATAAATATTAGTATTACCTGGGATATGCATTGTTGGAATTGCCAATTTGGACAGTCTACCACTTGGATACTTATGAATATCTTCAAAATGTCTATGACAGACCCGTCTGTTGTCATATATATCGTGACGATCCAATATAGCTATTTGACCACCAATATTTAAGATCCAAGATGTACATTTTTCTCCACTTGTCTTTGGATTTGGGAATCAGTGTAGAGGCACACCTGGAAATATAAATGATTAAACTATTAGGTGCCATACATTGTACACAGTTTCGTAATGTAAACTACTGAAAAGTGACTAAAGTATAAAATAAATGTCTGTAGTACTATGACATTTGGATAGTAAGTAATGATTTCCCAGGAACTAGTGAATAAGAACGTTGAGAATTAGAATTACATTCAGAGCAACTTTGATTGACATCTTACATTCAGCAGATATTACAATAAGTGTATGACGATATGTGAAACATGTCTTTTAGATCTTTATGTTGCATTGTGATCAAAATGGTGATGGGGTGATATGCCAGCTCCTAAAGAAAAATGTTAGCACCACGTTACTTACCGTCTTTCCTAACCACAACACATCCAGGTACACAGCAAGAATTTTGAGAATTTTGAGACATGGTTATGAAATCTGTTATTGCAATTACAGGTCCAAACTCTAGAGTACCTATGCAAGTCCACAGTAACTTCACTAGATTTCGATGAGCAAACACAACTCAACACGAACGTACGAACAAATTGTAACGCGGCTCAATAACATGGAGGAACGATAGCTCAACTCAACATGAAGATGCACTAGCGATACAACAAAAACTAAATTGCAAAACAAAAAACAAAAGAAATGCGTACGAGTAACACTCTCACGCAACCATGCAGCCATTTGCAATTCAAGTGTGGCCATACAAAAACCAACTTTTGCACGTTTAAATACAAAAGTATCACTTTTTTAGAATTAATCAGATGATAAAAACTTAATTATTTAATAATTTCTGTATTCTATTATTTATGTATACGAATAGTATGAAATAACATATTTTTTTCTTGATTATTGTTTTAAGTAATTCCCAATATAAAATAATATATTTAACTGTAGCAGCAACGCAATTTGTTTCCCTTAATGTTTTGATAGATGGCTCTGTTTTAAAGAAAAAAAGTGAATTTTCGTTTTGTTCCAAGTTGCCATAGCATGACTGGCGGGGGCCTCGGCAAACCTGCGCCAGCGCCGTTCACCGATGCTTGTACAGAAACGTTATGTAAAACGATATAATTGGTGAAGTGGTACAGGTCGATAGCCGCTTAATAAAACCGATATCGATGAGGTCGATAGATATTATAGATAAAAATGTGAAAATTTATATATGTAGTAAGTATGATATTAAATGTAATGTGTATAGTGTATTAAATGTATAGGTATTTATAAATATAATTAAATTATACAAGGTGTACATAAATATATATTAAATGAATAGTAGGTGAGTAGCTTACAACTACATTGCCCAGACTCGAACTGAGCGGCGCTCAGCTATTGGCGAACCTGATAGACAAAACGAAGAATGCGTTATCCGGGTTCAGTATCTCTGTACAGGCCTGGTCTGAGTCTCAAGTCGTTTTGGGTGGATTCAAGGTGGCTCTTCAAGATGGGAGGCGTATGTAGCTAACAGAGTTACAAAAATCAAACGTATCGTTCCAGCGCCCCAGTGGTATTACGTGAAGTAGAAGAGAATCCCGCCGATTGTGCTTCAAGAGGACTACTACCAAGCAAACTTATGAGCTTCAAGTTGTGGTGGCAAGGCCCAGAATTCTTATTGAATCCAGAAAACCCCGAAAACATATCATGCTTATTTGAAACTGACATTGGTTGCGTAAATCACGCCGAAACAAAACAAATCTTTCCTAATCATGATCAACATAATATAATAAGTGAGTTATTGAATAAATGCAGTTCAATGACACGAATAACACGAGTCGTTGCATGGATACTACGGTTTATTACGAATGCGCGCAATAAGTCGATATCCGAGTCCACATTCCTAACAACAAGCGAACTAAGTGCAGCGAATAGAAGTATCGTCATACATGTGCAACGGTCAGAGTTCAATCTGGAGTATAATCAACTCAACAAAACTGAAACTATGTCCAGCAAGAGCTCTATTCACAAGCTGAATCCCTATTTGGATGATGAAGGAATTATTCGGGTTGGTCTTAAGAACTCCAGCTTCCCTGTTGACATGAAGAACCCGATCATCATACCACATAAAGGACGTTACACTCACCTTTTGGTTGAATAAGCACATTCACGCACGTTGCACGGAGGAGCTCGGCTGACTTTAACTTACATAAGACAGCGATATTGGATTGTCGGCGGGAATAGAGCTGTCAAAACTATTATACGAAAATGTATCTGCTGCTATCGCTTTAACATAACAGACAGCCCCAATTGATGGGAGACTTACCACATCAAAGGATAACACCGTGCCGGCCATTCACGCACACTGAAGTCGACTTCTCTGGACACGTGGATGTCAAGCATAACAAAGGCAGAGGCGTTAAAACATCGAAGGGATACATAGCTATATTTATATGCATGGCCACTAAGGCCGTACATATTGAACTGATGTCGGATCTTAGCACGGCAACCTTCATTGCGGCCTTCCAGAGACTGTGTGCAAGGCGCGGTTTTCCAAAACATATGTACTCGGACTGTGGAACGAATTTCATCGGCGCAGCAAAGGTATTTCGTCAGGAATTCGAACTGTTCAAACAAGTACTAACACCAGAAGTCTTCAGCGAGTTAGCTAAATTGGAGGTCGAGTGGCATTTCAATGCTCCAGCTTGGCCCAGCGCAAGCGGCCTATGGGAAGTCGATGAAGCACCACCTGCGGCGAGTATTGGGTGACCAAAAACTCACGTACGAGGAGTTTGCTACACTTTTAGCAAAGATCGAAGCCTGCTTAAACTCAAAGCCCCTGTGGCATCTAACTCTAAGATTCGGAAGAATTCTATCACTGCTTGACTCCTGGACATTTTCTCACAGGAAGCCCGATACTGTCGTTGCCGCTATCCGATTATAGTGACGTGAATAGCATCGACTTACGTCGTATATGGTAACTTTGCGAACATATTTCCCACCAATATTGGAAAAATTGGTCCAATGAATACCTAACTACACTACAAACTCGCAGCAAGTGGAATACACCCACCAGGAACATTAAGGAAGGGGACATAGTACTGGTGAAGGAGGACAATCTGCCGTCGGGAAAGTGGGCTATGGAACGTGTCTTGGAAACCCATCCTGGATCGGATGGCTACGTTCGGGTTACTACCATCAGAACTCAAGCGGGAATCCTCAAGCAACCTGTAGTCAAACTGTCACCTTTACCTTTGAACTGTGAGATTCAAACGAAGAGAGATCACGAGAAACTATGCAAGCATCTTACGAAGAAATGTAACACGAAAGGAAACAAATTAATTTCCTCAATACTTGTTACGATGTTAACATTGTTTACATTTATATCTGGAACGTATAGTTCCGTTGAAAACGCAGGAATCGGGCCAGGCGCTCAGATTACAAGTTTGCAACCGGAGCGACCTGTTTACTATAGTGGTGGGTCGTTAACGATTTTTGGGTTAACGCAACGAAGCCGTTAATTTCATCCTGTTAACCTGTTAAAAAAGCCGTTAACGTTATTAACAGGTTTTCATTAATGTAACAGATTTATACTAACGTAGCAGTTAATAAACGAAACTTTGTTCAAATTGAAAAAGTAGCTGACGTTACGCCGCGGGCTGCTAAAACCAAACCAACATTTTCGTGTTTTGAAGTTAGCTTGTTTGAGTGACCAGTAAATTTTAAATAATGATAAAAAGTCGACATTTCAATGAAATAAACTTCCCTTCATACTTTTCCAGGCTTAGGACTGGCTGGCGAAAAAAGGATATACCAGGCGTATTTAAAAATTTAAATCATTTTATGTACATAATCATTTAAATTTTTTATACACACAATCATCTTAATTTTTTATATTTTTTTTAATAATATTTTGTTATTTTTTTACAATATTTACACAATCTTCGTTTTATTTAAACCTATTAGGGTTCATATTTACATTAAGGTACATCAATTTTTCGACTTTACTAGTCGTTAATCGTGTCCGGCGCTGATTTATAATCAGACCAGTTTTTGAGAACATTCGCTCGCATGGTACTGAAGTCGCAACGATGTTACAATGTTTAATAAATATTTGTACTAAATTTGGGTACACGTATTGATGCTGTTTCCACCACTCCAGGGGACAGTTCCATGCGCCTGTAATGTTTTTCCTCGGAAGTAATTCGTCCGACAAATACATATCTACTTCTTTTATAGCCGCAGAGACTGGTGTACCTTGACTCTGACCTTGGTTTACTATCGAATCGAATATCTCCCAAGGACTTAACTCATCTTTCTCACTAGTATTGGCTTCCGGAATGGTTTGTGCAATATAAGTAGGGTTTTTGGAAATGATTCCTGCCACAAGGTTTCAAACTTTCTCCTTCGTTCTAATGACTTCATTCCGATCGGAAAATGCTTGAATTTTATATCGGGGGTCCATAAATGTGGCTATTGACAAAGTTCCACTTTGTTCAATATTCTTGAATCTTTCGCCAAGGCCTGATTTTAATAATAGGGCTACATCATACACGACGCTCGACAGATCAGGTTTTGCCAATATTTTGTTACAGGATTCAATAAGACATCGCGTCATAACAATGACGTAGCTTCCTGTTAAATAATTTTGTGCGCTCATCATGCTTGTTACTTCTTCAAACGGTCGTAAAATCTGACAAAGCTGTGATAAGGTAGACCATTCATCATTGGTGATTACTGGCAGGTTTTTATTAACTAAAGCTCGCGTCGAACGTACAGCCTCCTGCAATTATATAAGTCGTTGCAACATATAAAAAGTGGAATTCCACCTTGTTTCCACATCTTGTATTAAATGCTTTGGTGTTTGTTGTTGTTGCACTTGATACTTTGAGAGTCTCTCTGAAGAAACAGTACTTCTTTTGTAGTGAGCAACAATTGTTTTAACCTTTTCAATAAGTACCTTTAACAGTACTAGCGCATCATTAACTATTAAGTTAAGGGTATGTGCGAAACAACCAAAGTGCTTCCACCCTAAGCCCTCTTTTATTGTTTTGACAACATTTGTCGCATTGTCACTGACCGCGAAATTTACTTTGTCTTTAAGTCCCCAATTATCAATTAATTTACTAATTTCATCGGCAATATTCGTTGCAGTGTGGTTACCAGAAAAATGGCAGCATCCCAATAATACAGTTTTAAATTCTAGGTCTTTGTTTATGTAATGACCTGTCACAGCAATGTAGCTTTCCGTCACTCGTGACGTCCATAAATCTATAGTAATGCACATAGTCTGTACTTCTTCAGCAACTTGTTTTTTAACAATATGTTCAGTCTGCGTGTAAGCCTCTTGTAACAAAGAATTTGACAAAGTTTTTCTTGTCGGCAATTTATATCCTGGTATCCATCGTGAGTATTTTATAAAAGAGCGTTCTTCTACCAATGAAAAGGGATGAAATCCATCAATACATAGATCCAGTAAGTCACGATCATTTTTTTTTTTTCTGTTCCTAACTTATTTTTTTATGTACATATGTGTCCAAAGCCCTTTGACGCTTTGGAGCTGGTGGTAAATGAGATTGGCTGGAACTAGTACTTGGCAGGACGGAACTAGTACTTGGCAGGACAGTACTAGTACTTGGCAAGTTGGCACATGTATCAAGATGACCTTCATTTTCGACAGCAACAGTTGATTCAGACACTCCTTTTTCCTCGGATACAAGAGACGTAAAAGTTGAAATATGTTTTCTTTTTAAATGACTTCTTAAATTAGAAATTGTTGACTTGTAACTTATTTTTTTCCTACAAATATTACATACAGCTTTCCCACTATCACTGTCCTTTTCATAATGACGCCACAAAATACTTGAATTTTTACGTGCCGCTGCTGACATTTTGCAAATGAATTAGGTATTTATTTTACCTACTTAAAACAATTATTTATTAATTTATTTAGGTACACTATACACTTAAAAATACTAAAACTATATAACAACGTCAAACTAGAAACCATTAATTAACTACGAAACGAAATCTACAACTTAAACTTTCACTTAACAAGTAAAAAAACGTTGACCTTCAAGCTGTCACTCAAACAAACTAATTTGATTGTAATGTTTACAAGCAAAAACCTGTTCGTTTCGGCAAGACAAAGCGGCGCGAGCCATGGAGCAAGAGCATGGAGAAACATAGATCTCTCTCACTCTCGCTCGTACAATTTTAAGCTAGCGGCGTCTCGCTCGCTCGCATAGGCGCCCTCCCGTCCACTCTGCATATTCCGTTTCGAGTCGTTCTTTCAACGCAGAAGAAACAGATAATTTTAGCTGGTTTTGCGTTAACAGCTTCAGTTAACGTTAGCGACTTTTGAATACATATTCGTTGAGTTAAAAATATGCGCTTTAAATATTGTTGAGCTGTCAATTTTTGGTTGAGAATCGTTACGTTTTACTTATAAAATATACCTGCATTTAACTGTCTCCAATTAGCATCATTCAATAAATAAAACAATATTGCTGGTTCAGTCTGAATCTTAAGAAGTTAAGCGAGACTATGAATTCTGCACGTGTAATTTTAGTTATGCGATCATAAAATTGACCGTATTTGCCCTCATCAATTAAATTTTATTTCATTCAACCAGAAAACTTACAGCTAGAACAGAAATAAATTGGCGATATTAGAGCAGGCATGGAGGAAACCAAAGTCACGGTCATGGTTTTGGTGGACTTTTCCAACGCATTTAATACCGTCAGTCACGATATCCTACTATCCATCCTTTCCCATCTTATGATCTCAGACGAAGCGCTGGAATGGTTTTTCTCATATCTTCTGGAACGTCAACAGTCAGTACGTGTCGGAGAGACTTCATCAAACTGGACAAACCTCGACACAGGCGTTCCACAAGGCGGTATTCTTTCTCCTCTTTTATTTTCTGTCTTTATAAACCTTTTAACTTATGATCTTCAGAGTGCGTATCATCTTTATGCCGATGACCTTCAACTTTATGCTCAGGCGGGTACAGATAGTTTGCCTGAAGTCATTGGGAAGCTCAATAGGGACTTAGACTTAATCAAAAGCTGGTCTGATAGGTTTGGCCTCACAGTCAACCCTGACAAATGCCAAGCCATCATTGTAGGAAGCTCGCGTTTGATGAGCAGAATAAATTTAGATCAAATGCCACGCATCATGTTTGATCAATCCGCCATTCCATTCAGCCAATGTGTAAAGAATCTTGGGTTACAGATTGATACGACTCTTAGCTGGATGAACCAGATTGCTGCTGTCAGCCAGAGTGTCACATACATTCTGCGGAGTCTCTATCGTCTCAAAAACTTCCTTCCATCTAAAACTAAAGTAATGCTCGTGCAGTCCTTAATCCTTCCTAAAATTGACTATGGTGATGTGTGCTACTTTGACCTGAATGCAGATCACCTCAATAAGCTCGACCGACTTCTAAATAACTGCATTCGGTTCATCTTCAATCTACGAAAATACGATCATGTGTCATCTTACCGCGCGCAATTAAAATGGTTACCAATTCGACAGCGCAGAAACTTACGTGCTCTGACTACTCTATACACTTTACTAGATTCCGTTTCTTCTCCTTCATATCTAACTTTTCAATTTCAATACCTTCATTTAAAACACAATAAAAATCTGCGTTCTTCTCATAACCGCATCCTTCACTGTCCTTCACACCGCTCTGACTTCATCCACTCTTCTTTTCTTATACAATCCATTCTCCTCTGGAATGCTCTTCCATCAGAAATCAGAATGGCTAAAAGTCGCTATTCTTTCAAAAAGAAAACGCGGGAGCATATAACCAAACAGTTATTGGCAGAATCATCACATTAGTATTATTTTATTTATTTGTATTATTTATATGTAGGTATATGTATAATATATATGGATATATAGTAGTATATTATAATATAGGTATTGTGTATTTTATGTAATTGTATGAAGTATCTACATTTTTACTCTCAGTTTTACTCTTTAAGCTCGTAGTGCACCTACTCGTACCATGTAATCTCTGCATCACCCCAAGGTTGACTGGCAGAGAATGCCTTCGGCATTAAGTCCGCCTTTGTATATTGTTGTGCATAAAGTTTAAAATAAATAAATAAAATAAAAATAAATAAAACATACAATGAAGGCCAATTACAAGGTTTCGCTGATATTCATAAGTTTAAAATAATAAGTAATCCGGTAGACAAAACATAAAGAGAGAAAAAAATTGTAAAAATTTACATAACATAGTAATCACAAAAAAAAGAAAATTAAAGAGACTAGCTAAAAAACTACCCCCAATAGAGGTAATAAATGGCAGTTATTTAAGTATCTATAAAAAAATTGATGGCTAATTCATTTTTAATTCCGCAGGTGTTGTTGCAGAATAGGTCAATATCAACCTTCTGACAGGTCTTCTTCCATAACAGACTACTCAAAAATTCGTGGACCAAGCTACCAACTAATGGACGTCCCATTAGTTGACTACTCTGCGTTCACTCGTTGACCGCGCGACGTTTATTGGTGATAACGCGGCTTCCACCCTGGACCACTTGTCGACCACGAGTGGACGCCGTGTGACGAGGTGGTGCCGGGTGGCTCTAATGAGCTGTGATCTTAAGTCTTATACAACCAAATGCTGAAGCAGAGGATCCCGTTATGTCACCAACGCAGCCGAGGACTCCAGTGCCGCCAAACGACAGAAACAGTCGAGCGCGAGCCACCAGCGTGTAGTACCCATCCTCGAACTGCTCACGCGCCGCTAATTATTCCTCTGGCTCATATGTTTTTTATGTCCAGCTCGGTCTGTAATTCATCATATTGGGCATATGAGGCTACAAAAAATTTTGAAAGCTGTTCCCGAAGATCAATTTTAAAGAGGTCTGATAAAGTATCCGTGTCCTTAAACTTGTCTAAATTATTGTTGAAAATCGTGAGCTTTGTCGAACTTATCCTTCATTGCAACTTTGTTAATTGAGAAACTTGTTTATCTTTGCTAGTCTCAGACATTTAAAATATATATAATTATATATATGTGATTCCAAGATTCCAACTAAATCACGCTAATATGCACCTAAAAATGGCAATGCGATAATAGCTAAACATTAAAAAGATCAAAAATCAACTATTAAACTAGCAAAAGTCGTTAGTAAACGGGTTTTAATTAATACCGTTTGCCGTCGCGTGACCTTGAACGCGGCGGGCGGTGGCCGGCCACAGCTCATCGCTTTGTATTGGAAATGATAAGAAAGTGCAATCATAATATCAACTTTATACACCGTTACGTATTGATCGTTTAAATACCGTGGACAGGAGGTTTGATTTACTAAGTACTATTCATCTTTCACTGTAGAAAAAAGAGTGCCTTCAGCCCGCTTCTTCCTACGACAGACATCTGCTGTGTACGGTTTTTGCAGAAGATGCACCTTAGTTTACCTTTCTTACCCTGAGCGTTCCTGATTCCACCTGTCCCCGAACTTAATGCGTACTCATGTATGGTCTCTTCAATACCTTGTGCCGTCTCCAGGAGTTCGTCGAATGTGGACACTGTATCTCGTGGCATGCGGTTATTAAAGAGATTTTCGATTTTTGATTAAATTTATCTGTTCCGATTCAGTGAATGCTAATGAGACCTTTTCCTGGCAATAAAGGCTTCAGTATAAACGTCCGCCTCCTGAATTTCATGTGTCATTTGGTAGTACACCATGAATGTTGGTTTTGTCGGGGCGAACGTGTGGTGGAGCTTAGTGCAGAATTCTTCCCACTGTGTCACACCAGTCTTCACTCCCTGCCACCACACTGCACCATCTCGTAGTAAAAGTGAGAGACTTTGCAGTGCGTCTGAGTCAATTATCTTCACCGTTGACTTAATAACGGGAGCTGCGGCTAAGAAGGCTTCAACTGCATCAGAGTTCTTTTTCACGTGGTACATGAAGATGCAGGATGAAAATGTTCCCCGCTTATTTGTTGTGGTGATGCTAAGGAGTTGCTGGAACTTCTCGTTTGACAGGGACTTCTTAATTTCACGATGTGGAAGACGACGGAAGTTTTTGTTCTTGATGACTGGGTTCGGCCTCATCGTCCGCGTTATTGCAGAATCTACACACTTTACAGTCTCCGATGCCCACCGTGGTCAGGTGCTTCCTGAGACGGCAACACCCTAGTTATGATGCATAAATTCCTCTTATTAAGCGCGAGGACTTCATTTGCAGTATTGCGATCGTAGCCCTTGATAGCTTTTTTGGAGTGAGTTAAACCTACAAGTTTGTGCCAGCGTTTACTTATTAGCTTCCTGTTGGCAATGGTTCCTTAGGGTGAGTTGGACTGTGCTTTTTGGTATTCTGCATATCGTCTCAGGCCCTATTGTTTCAATTTAACTCTGTGCAAGTTTGTCGGCACTTTCTTTTGCTCCATGTCACTGTTATTGTCGTCGTGAATGGTGTAAATTAGTTTGAAAGGGGTAGGACAACTTTTAAAAGTGCCATCATTGAAATAATGTTAAAATGTGGACCTGAGATTCCTCGCCTCTTCACTAGCAAATACTAATATGCGGTAACAATAGTCTGCTATCCAAAAATCTGTAAATTTAGGTGGAATTTCCACATCTTCTTAATTTAATACATAGTGAAGTAAACAAAATAAAAAATAAAACATTTTAAATTTTACGTTAAAACATAATAATAGTTTATATGCATAAAGTATTGGACACTTATACACAGTCATACCATTTGGCTTACACTTATTTTAATCGTATAATTATGGTCATCGATTGGGTTTATGCCAGACATACTACAGTCACTATCCGAATCGTCCACATGGATATCACTATCATGATCAGACTCTGATTCGCTATAGCTTGCAGTGGATATAATAAACCGGTCCATTTCGTCGTCTATCAGCCTGTCATTTCGAAAATATTAGTCTTCTAGATGGTCGACATGTGTGCATTGTTTAAGTCAATCTTCCGGTGTCACGCTTGCAAACGCGTCTTCTGCCAATTTCACATTTTTTTTGGGTCTTGGTCGACGTTCTTCTTAGCTACGCGTCTTTTCACAAGGCTCCATATTTTTACAATTGTACCCTGTGAATCCAATACACTGTAACTACGAAAAACTGATTTTGACTAAATGAGCAAATACATTTTTTTTAGTTTTTAGAAGATTATTCCAAGAAAAATTATGAAAGTATTTAGTGTTTGGTATCAATTTAAAGGTTATTTTATAGAGATGCGCCCCTCACTCACGAGGTCCCTCATTTGAGGGCCTCATAATCGCAAATTGAAAGAGTTACTCGAATTTCAACATTGAACCACCTCAACACCTCATTCGTTCACTCGTCTTCATTGAAATTTAATTTTGCTTGAGTGAGTTTTGATTTGACATTATAAAATCGTACCGCGAGCGCGACTCGATCATAGAGGAAAATAATATGAGTCGATCCGTCGCAACTCGAATAATCGCGAGCTATAGAAGGAGCGAGTGAGCGACTGAATTGTTTGAAAGTTTTATGGACTGGATGAAGTGAGGATTATTTATGATTTATGAGTTTTTGCCTATGGATATGTAATAAAATAAGTAATGATAATTGTTGTATTGTGTATGATAAGTATATTTGGTAAAATGAAATGATGAACCTATATGAAAATGCGTGAAATGTTTACAGAGTAAATAAAACACGAGAAGCAAATAAAAATAAATTCGAATGTTTTAATTGAGATAAGAAAGACTTATGAAAAAAGACCAATAAAATACAATAAAAAGTAAATCAATGTTTTCCGGAATTTTACGCTTTACATATTAGCATGTAAAAATAAAATCAGACGCACTTTTCGTCCATCTAATCGGTTGCGCCTATCAGTGACGATATGTCCAGCTTTCGAAAAAACTCTTTCAGATGGAGATGAAGTTGCCGGTATACAAAAATGTTTTTTTACTACGTCATAAAGACGTGGATACGTGAACCTTTTCATGTACCACCATGATACAGGATCGTTGGACTTTCTGTTGATGAGAGGCTCATCGAAATATTTATCAACTTCTATGATGGCGGCTGCGGTGGGGTTTTGTTTTTTAATCGCATCTGCAACCTTTAAATCAAAATCATCCCATATAGAAGGTTTTTCTATGTTTACTATTGTTGTATCACTTTGTGTATTGTCGCTTTCTGGATCATCCATAGATAATATAACTGATTTAGCCGCAATATTTGACAAATATTTTTTTGCGTTGTCTACACTAGTTCTTTTATCTTCAGGAAAACCGTATGTCTTAAATCGTGGATCTAATAGCGTACTTACTGCAAATAATTTATTATCCTCTACATTTCTAAATCTTGTTGATAAATCAGTTATGAACCGAATCGCCATATCCATTACAGTTTGCGGAATATTTTCTTGAGTGGTGAACTCCTCACACTTTTTTCTGAGTAAATTAGCTAAAACTATGATTTGAGATACAGTAACATGTTTATCTGCACTCATAATTTCAGTGACTGATTTAAAATGTCTTAGTAAATCACAACATTTGGACAAAATATGTATGTCGTCAGGGGTCAAATTAGGTATGTTTGGATAATCGGTCGCAATTGTAGAAATTACACTTTTTTTAATCTCCAAAATCGTCTCAAACATGTCGAACGTAGAGTTCCACCGGGTTATCACGTCTTGTTTGACTTTAATCTGCTTTTCACCTAACTGCTTTTGCATTGCTGTTAGGCGTTCACTAGCCAAAACACTCCTTCGGAAAAGCTCTACAATCGTTTTTACTTTATTTTGAATTAATTTAATTTCTGATAAACCTGCTTGAACAATCAAGTTTAGTGTGTGAGCAAAACACGGCACCTGCTTCCATTTTAATAATGAAATGGCTGCTTGGATATTACTAGCATTGTCAGTAGTAACTGACACTACTTTTTCGGTGACATTCCATTCAGTGCAAATTTTTAATATTAACTCAGCTAAATTCTGTGCGGTATGGCGTTGAGCGTCTGGAATGCATTCTAACATTACCGCCTTAATCTTGCTGTTTTCTACAAAATGTGCCGTTATGGCAACATACTGCTGGTGTGAAGCAGATGTCCAGGCATCCGTAGTAAGAGCAATATATTCCGCTTGGCCTATTGACTTCGTAACATCTTCCCTTACGATGTTATAAAACTTTAGTAACAACGCGTTTGATAACGTCTTTCGTGATGGAGGTACATACGAAGGAGACAATTCTTGTAAAAATGCTTTAAATGAATCGCTTTCGACAATGGTAAATGGCAAATAATTTTTAACAATCATTTGAAGGAGCATCTTATTCAAAGTTTCTATTTTCTTAATTGACAGCGGTTTTGAAAAATATCCATTAATTTGGTTTTTATTGCGATTATAAACTATAGGACAACGATTCGGAATGGCTGTTGTTTGCACAAGTTGTGTCGAACCATCTGGACAGGCTGACGACGACTCTCCTTCTTTAGACGTAGATGGAATCACGGGTGTAGCAACACTAGCGTCGTTATTTACAGCTGTAGGTTCTTCCTGAATCCCAGATAAGACAAGGGGGTGAGCGGATTTTAAATGTCGGGTTAAATTATAGGGGCCTGCACCCTTGTGCGACAAAATCTTCATGCATATAGTACATTTGGCTTTATATTGTCCCAAATCAGTAAAAAACTCCCATGTTTTAGATTTTTTTACTGTTGGAGCCATAATTAAGGTAACTAAATAATTATGATAAAACCACCACCACTAGCAATATGTCTACCACTGCTGACGGCACCAACCAAACCACCACCAAAACCAGAAAGTAGGTACTCGCACGAACCAAACAATCCAATAATATTCGCAAACACAAAAACTTTAGTAACTATCACAATGTCAACAACTCACGTGCATCTCCAAGGTCAACATAGGTAAACTAAAAATGATTCAAAATCAAATTAAAACGAATATAGAAATTTTTTATTTTATTTTGACTGTGGTCATTCAATTATGAACTCTAAAACTTTTCAAATTAGATTGGTAATCAAGTGCCATTCTTTCGTTATTTTGGCGGTATAATATTTATGAGCGAAAGAAAATGATGTGTGTGAGTGAGATGTCAATTTTCGCCGTCATTATTCACTCGTGTGTACTCGTAGTCACTAGTCAATCGCGCCCGCTCGGCTCGCTCACTCAAACAGTCGGCTGAGTTCGGCACACCTGCGCCCGCTTCTGAACGAATCCTCACCTCAAATGAGGGGTCCCTCACGAGTACCTCGCGAGGTAAAATGAGGGACTCCCTCATCCTCATTTGAAATTGATGAGTTACCCATCACTATTATTTTATGAGTTATTAAGCCCAGTATGTTTTATATACACAAATAATGTAACTAATTAATTATAGTGGATAACTTGTGTTGCCGTAATAGTCGTCAGAAGCGAAGGATAAAATTGTTAAGACAATACACTGCATTTTGGAGTTACAGTGAATTGACTTGTTAAAATAGGACCTAGAAATGTTTGATAGGTAGTTATAGTCGGATTTTATATTAGATGGAGTAAACTGATGGATCAAAATGTATGGGAAAGAGAAAAAAAAAACAGTTTATTAAATTAGGAAACAGCTTTTTATATTTGGTCCAAAAAGTTAAACATAAGTCAAATTAACAAAATCAATCTTGCGGCATTACAATTATATTTTGTTTTATTTAATAAATGAAATCAAAAAAATTAACATTTTCAACTTCGTTATTAAAATAGAATCAGTCTTACAGTTTCACATAGGAACTTGAAAAACACTTGAAAAACTTAACATTACATACCTCTTATCTTAATCAAACTTAACTTTTACAAATCAGTCTTACAGTTCTTTAAAGATAGTGTTTTGGTAGTACTTTGCTACCAGTTTAACTTTTACGGAATCGAACTCGGAACTTTAGGTTTAATTGTCAGCTATGCAAGTGCGGGAGCGTGAAGTAAGAATGTGGTGATTTATTGGAAAGAAGAATTTAAAAACTTTAGCACATAGGTATATAATTAACAACAACTTAGATTTTAAAACAAACAAACAAAAGAGTATAGGCGCGGTTGCGAGCGTGATTTTATATAGAAGCAATGTACACCGCGGAAGCATAGAAGCGACTGGATGCGCATCTGTTGCCAAGCGAAGTGGGGCGAAGACCGGGCGCGGCGACTCCTTCCCTGCGCCGGTTTTGCACACGGCACTAAGCTCACCGGTTTTTCACGCGGCACCAAATTCAACGGCTTTGCACGCGGCACTAAACTCAACGGTATTGCACGCGGCACCAATCTCTCCGGCGGCGGTCCATTGAATATAAGCGAAGCGGAGTAGGAAGCGGAATGGTTACTACAGTACTCCCCCGCTGAGATCGTTACTACGATCGATAGTACTCAGGAAATCGGACAGTTCAGCCACTTCTCGTCTTCTTGACTGGTACTGGATCCGGGGTGACGTCATCATCTGCCGACGTCGTTTCATCCCTTGTCATGTACGCTGGCTTAACTTGGTCTAGGGTAACTGTCATTTCTTTACCCTGGACATTTATGACATACGTTTTTGTACCTCGTCGGATGACCTTGTAGGGACCCAGGTAGGCGGCTTGAAGTGGTCTATGAGCTGGAATCGACGTAGGAAGATGTGCGTGCAGGTGGCCAGGTCCTGTAGAAAGCACGTGCTGAAGAATGCCACGATGTAGGATTTGGTGCAAGCTGCGTCATATGATTGCGCAGCCTGCTGGTGAAATCTGCGTAGTCTACTGAAATCTGGTTTGACGTGGAGAAGAACTGCCCAGGCAAGCGTAGTGGCTCACCGTAGACAAGTTCTGCCGCCGATGCTTGCAGGTCTTCTTTCCAGGCACTGCGGATGCCCAACAGAACCAGGGGTAGCACCTCAGTCCAGCGCGCGCTTGCATGACAGCTGATAGCTGCCTTAAGCTGCCGGTGAAGCCGCTCAACAAGGCCATTTGCCTGAGGATGATAGGCCGTGGTGGTATGATGTGTGGCACCTATGAGCGCTGCCATCGCCTTGAATAGCGACGACTCAAATTGACGACCGCGATCGGTCGTGATGTGCTCCGGGCAGCCGAATCTGGCAACCCAACCAGATACGAAAGCGGTAGCACACGCCTCTGCAGTGATGTCCTGGAGTGGGTACGCCTCAGGCCACCGAGTGAAGCGATCGATGGCAGTGAGGCAGTACCTGTAACTATTACAGAGTGGTAAAGGGCCGACAATGTCCATATGGACGTGTCGAAATCGGGCAACAGGTAAGCTGAAAGTTTGAAGAGGGGCTTTGGTGTGGCGATGTACTTTAGACCGCTGGCATTGTTGGCATTCTCGTACCCATTGTCTTATATCTTTCTTCACACCAGGCCATACAAACCTATGAGTGATGAGTCGGATTGAAGCTTTTGCACCAGGATGACTCAATTTGTGCATTGTTTCAAATACTCCCTTACGAAAGGTTTTGGTGATGAAGGGTCTCGGCTGTGACATGGACATATCACAATAGACAGGCAAATCGGAATCTGTACAGTTGACCTTCTCCAGCTTCAATGATGATCCCCTTTGTAAAAAGTTATGGAGTTCTTCATTTGAGACCTGATCATGAGCGAGAGCCTGATAATCGATCGTATTAGATGATATCTCTTCAATACGAGATAGGGAATCAGCCACGACGTTATCCTTTCCCGGAAGTATTTGATGTCCATACTAAATTGGCTGATGTAGTCCAAGTATCTGAACTGACGGGGAGTGCAGTTATCTCTCCGTGATGTGAACGCAAATGTTAGCGGCTTATGGTCCGTGTAAATGGTAAACCGACGAGTTTCTACCATGTGCCTGAAATACCTAATAGCTTGGTAAATAGCCAGTAGCTCTCGGTCATACGGACTATATTTGACTTGCGCGGAATTAAGCTTTTTTGAGAAGTATGCTAAAGGTTGCCAAGCATCACCTTTACGTTGTTGAAGAACGGCTCCAATGGCTTTGTCTGAAGCATCTGTCTGGACGGCTAGTTCAGCTTTTGCGTCGGGATGGGCTAAAAGCGCTGCTTTACATAAACTTGACTTACAGTTTTGGAGGGCTGTCAGTTGTTCTGATGTCAAAGTGATACTTTGTGCGTTCTTCTTTTTCGGGCCAACCAATAGGCTGTTAAGGGGTGCTTGGATCTCCGCTGCCCTAGGCAGAAAACGACGATAAAAGTTTACCATGCCAAGAAATCGTCTAAGCTCCTTGATTGTTTTGGGAATTGGATAATTTTCAATTGCTTCGACTTTGGCCTTTAGTGGACTAACTCCTTTATGTGAGACATTGTATCCCAAAAAAGTTAATTGTGATTGCCCACACTTGCACTTGGCATTGTTTATAAGTATTCCATACTCCTGGAGACGTCCGAACAGCATTCGCAGATGCTGCTCGTGTTGGCAGTTTGAATGGGAAAACACCAGAATGTCATCAATGTACCCGTAGCAAAAATCAAGATCCCTCAGGACTTCATCCATGAAACGTTGGAATGTTTGAGCCGCATTCCTTAGTCCAAAGGTCATATAAGGAAACTCAAACATCCCGAACGGTGTGGTTATGGCAGTCTTGGGAATATCTTCACTGAACACTGGCACCTGGTTGTAGGCTTTAACCAAATCGATTGTACTAAATACGTTCTTACCAGCCAGTTGATGGGTAAAATCCTGTATGTGGCGCACGGGATATCTATCAGGAATTGTACGTGCGTTCAATGCCCTATAATCGCCGCAAGGCCGCCATCCGTCGTCTTTCTTACGCGTCAAATGAAGTGCTGATGACCACGCACTCTCAGACCTTCGTGCGGTACCGCTGCGAAGCATGTCATCTAATTCCTTTTTGGCTATGGCTAAACGCTCGGGATCTAGACGACGAGGATAGCTGAAGACTGGCGGACCTGGACTTGTCCTAATGTGATGTACCGTTGTATGCTTTGGCGTTCCGGGCTTACCTGCTGGATGTGTAAGATCAGGGAACTCTCGAAGCAGCTGAAGGTACGGTACATTGCTAGCCACATCAGTTGTGCGAACAGATTCAATCTCTTCCATCTTCTTTTGCTGCCAAGCCGGCACCGTCAGCGAAGTGACTCCATCTACGAGACGTTTGTTATGGCAGTCAACGAGCAAATCGTAATGTACCAGAAAGTCCACTCCAATAATGGGTTTCGATACGTCTGCTACCACGAATCTCCATTCAAAAGCACGACGGAAGCCTAGATTAAGATGGAGGGTAATGTGCCCATACGTTGATATTACAGTACCGTTTGCGGCGTATAGCTGGTACTTTGATTTTTCTTTTGGCGCAATCTTAGTAGCAGACCGTGGGTAGACGCACACATCTGAGCCTGTGTCAACTAGGAACTGCTGTTTGGAACTGCTATCTGTGACAAATAAGCGGCCTTGGCTTTGAGTACAACTGTTGGCGGCCACTAACAGTTGTTTCGGTCGTTTCCCGTCCGGTAGCTACATGGCTGCTGGCATTTGTTTGCCCTCTTACCGAATTTAAAGTGATACCAGCAATGCGGGTGATCTCGCGGCCTTTCTCGTGAGTGAGAGCGCGAACGTGGCTGTGATCGTGCTCGTGAGTGTGGGCGGCTGTGAGTCCTCCTGTACGAGTCATTAAAATTGCTTTTTTGTACCTTTACTATTTCTGCAACCTGTCTCGACAATTCTGCAACCGCATTCTCCAACGCACTAGTATTCGCTGCATGGGATCCGCTGGGAGCTGTCATACTAGCCACATGCAGCGAAGGTTGCGCGATGTCGTTGACTCGATCGGCGAGCTCAGCCAAGTCCTCTAGACACAATTTTTCCTGCGAAGCAACTATAGATTGTACATTAGTCGGCAAACTGCTTGACCATATCGTGCGTATAAAACTATCAGGCACCTCGGGACCCGCTAAACTTTGGAGGTGCCTCAAAAATTGTGAGGGCTTGCGGCCCCCTAATTCCTCGTGCTGGATTAACTGAAGCGTCTTTTTTTCTCGGGAAAGAGAAATTCGCTTAATTAGCTCAGTTTTAATTTTATCATACCTGCCCGTCTGTGGAGGTTTATTAACAATATCCCTGACTATTTTTATATTCTCGGTATCCAGTTGCGAGACGATGTATTGGTATTTCGTATAGTCATGTGAAATATTTGCCAAAACGAATTGACTTTCCATTTGAGCGAACCATGTCTCAGGTTCCTCAGGCCAGAAGGGAGGTACCCGCACACCAACTCGAAATACATCACAGCCTTGCCCGCTACCGCTTATGTTTGGACCACCGCTTAAAACATTTCCAAAATTCGCATTACCTTGATTCGGCGTCGTTGGCTGTGAAGTCTTAGCACTCGTCCCGCTCTCTTGACTTACGCCATCCACTGCTCCACTGCCGGTCAGACCGAAGACAAAACGTGGGTTCTCCATTGTCTTGAAATTATTAGTCTACTTGATTCGCAGGACCCGTGTTCTTCAACGCAGCGTCGGGAGGTCACCAGTTTGGTAGTACTTTGCTACCAGTTTAACTTTTACGGAATCGAACTCGGAACTTTAGGTTTAATTGTCAGCTATGCAAGTGCGGGAGCGTGAAGTAAGAATGTGGTGATTTATTGGAAAGAAGAATTTAAAAACTGATTGCAAAAGATTACTATAACTTTATTGTTCCACTTTAGCACATAGGTATATAATTAACAACAACTTAG
Source organism: Pseudoips prasinana (assembly GCA_951640165.1). Classification (NCBI taxonomy): domain Eukaryota; kingdom Metazoa; phylum Arthropoda; class Insecta; order Lepidoptera; family Nolidae; genus Pseudoips; species Pseudoips prasinana. Next base: position 19,483,600 of record OX621254.1, read on the forward strand.
ATTTTAAAACAAACAAACAAAAGAGTATAGGCGCGGTTGCGAGCGTGATTTTATATAAAAGCAATGTACACCGCGGAAGCATAGAAGCGACTGGATGCGCATCTGTTGCCAAGCGAAGTGGGGCGAAGACCGGGCGCGGCGACTCCTTCCCTGCGCCGGTTTTGCACACGGCACTAAGCTCACCGGTTTTGCACGCGGCACTAAATTCAACGGCTTTGAATATAAGCGAAGCGGAGTCGGAAGCGGAATGGTTACTACAGTGTAACAGCTTAAATAAGCTGATCGTTAAGCAAATAAAAATAATAAAATAAAACTTTATATTAAAATAAACCATCACAAAGTCAGTTTCACCGGAATATTAGTAGTTTGGTTCATCATTGTGTTCGTCAAGGTCCGGCTCAGATGATACAACAAGATTTTTATAAAATGCTGACCTTGTTGGAGGCATAGACTTGCACAGCAGTAATAATTCTCTTTTTTTAATCTCACTTATGCCTCTGGCTTCACCTTCTCTTGCTAATGAATGGAGTAGATCGCTTTTGTCAATAGCAATTTCAGCAGTTAGTTTTTGCGCATCCTTTCTTTTCAAGAAATGTATTTCCTTAAAATCTCCATCATAATCATTCTTAGCAAACATGGAAAGATGCCCCCTTCTAAACTATATGACTTTCAGGTTATGAATATTAAAACTTTTGGGTATGCTGGCTTCGAATCATTTGAAAAGACTCGAGATCATATCTTTGTGACTAAGTACAGCCACTTCTATGTTTTTTCGCGACGTCTTTATGTTGTGTACAAAATCGTCAAAGTCGTAGATTTCTCCAGCCTTTTTGATTTTTTTGGTTATAGCTGCATGCACAGTATCTGCAGCCATGAACGTGATACCACTCTCAAAATACTCTAGCGTTACTGTTTCAATTTCTGTCATCTTATCATTGATTAATCGTACTAAAGCTGAGATAAGGACTTGGTTCTTGTTCTGCGCATTGCAGTTGTCAAGGAAAAAGTAAACATGTTTTTGATCACGACAGTAATTTCTCAGAAAAAAAGCATAAGTCGTAGCTACATTATAAGCTCTCCTGCCACTTTCACCTTCATGCCAAAGAATACATACCACTGTCTTGTTTTTTCCTGGTGGGACAAAAGATTCATTAAAAAGTACGAGTTTGCGGGAGAAATAAAACTCTTTTGTTGTCAATAATGGCATTTGTATTGCTTTTTGCAAACTGTGTAAAGTGACTCCCTCCCTCCACTATTTTCGCACTTTTCTTCCACCAATTTCAAGTCTCTTCTCGAGTTCCTTTTGTTCTGTAAATGCTGAGCCAAATCAATACAATCCTGACAATTACAAGGAAATGGCATTGACTTATGCGCCATTTCGTGATTTTTGCATTTTGTGCATATGTCATGTACTGGCTCTGCAGTAGAAATGTTCATTTCTTTAATCATCTTATGAAAATGAGTCCAACTACACTTTTCCATAGATAATTCTTCGCAATAACTTTTAAAATCATTAAAAATTGAGGAAAAAGTAACCCCTATTGGAAGATAACGGCGATTAGGGGCATGTTGAATGTTGTAGTGAGAATGAACTGGTTTATATTTTAAGATGAAATTCCTAATTTTTTCTTGATAAATCGTGGAAAATGCCGTTGAAGATGGGTGACGCCCTCGAGGGTCTTGTGCAGCTCCTATTTTTGGATTTTTATTTCGAGACATAAAATTTGCTTTCAAAACCGCTTGTACGGCTTCGTCATTTGTATAACCCAATGTGCTGAGGAAAAACTTCTTACACACTTTTTTTTCATTCAGTGTCCAGACTAATGAGTTACGTCGTCTTGAGTTAGAACCAGCAGTTTTGATAGCAGTTGGTAACTTGTCCACCTGTCTGGACAAGAAATCGCGACGCCTTTGTCTGTCCATGCTCCAAAATTGTTCATGTATTTCTTCTCTTTTCAATTCATCTATGTGTTCAGTACATGACTTCTTACAGTTACTGCAAGGTGGTTTCATTGGATGCTTATTTTTCTGATTTTCTAGAATTTCTTTCGGGTCTCTCAATCTCTTTGCCTTTTTGGACTGTATAACTTCAATGTGTTCTTGGTTTTCAATATCATTTGGCTTGTCGTTACTCATAATACTACGTTTCATTGAATGTACATAATTTACTTCAGTTAATTGTAGAATTTCGTCATAGGCGATGTCAGTAGTTGCACGTGGTTGCCTGATGTTGGTGGTAGCTGGGACAAGCATGTTCGTGTTTTGGCAACATGGTTGATGCTCTATAATAGCATTTGTAGTGATTTTGACAAAATCATGACTTACTTGCAATTCAGGACGGCTGTCTAAGTTATTGGAAATCGATTCTGAGGCTTGTAAGCATTCCTGCGAAATTGAAGACGTAACGACAGCTAATAATTCTGTGTAGTTCCCTTCACCTATTTCTTCACACAAGCTTGGACAGTCAGATGCATTTAATGGGATCAAAGGACTGATAACACGACAGTCTATACTTGAGTCATCATAAGGTACACAGAGACTTGGAGTGTCCATGTCTGTACCTTCCTCCTTTTGCATATCACTGTTTAGTTCAGACGCCATAGTAGCACAATTAGAGTTATTATAATATTGCACATTGTTTTGGGATAACTTTATCAACAATTTATTACGATAACCACTCATTATTAGAACTTAAAATCACATTAATTCACTAATTACTCCGGAAACAAACGAAAACTGTCACTCACGGCACGGTACGTAAACAACTTGTCAACAGACGCGCAGCAAACAACTAATACATTCCCGCCGCCGCGCACAACCAATAATCATTCAGATCGATCGTCGGGCCTCCTTGCGATTGGCGCGCTCGCGTCGCGCGAGCCCTTCTACTTTGTTTTGACGAAACACTGTATCTTGCAACGCGCGAAGATTATTTTGGCAATACACTGCATCTTCAATTGCCGTGTTTTTCTATTTTAGGCCTGTAGTTTTATGTTAATAGAGTGTAATTTGCATTGTAATATCTCAGTACTTTGCATACAAAGTAAAAAAAATATGAATTCGATACCATGCAACAGGCTAAAAGAAATCGAATGAACGTTGTTAATTCAAAACACTGTATCTGCAGATACAGTGTTTTGGATTCACAGGGTACCATTGGGTTGAGATTATGATGAGGTGGCAGTTTTAAAACTTCATGGTTGTAACTTTTTAAAAGTTCATCAACAACATAAGTTGGTTGTCCTTTATTTTGTTTGATTAGATTGAACAATACAGCTTTTGTCCAGCTCTCTTCAAAATAAATATGCTTTTCGCAAGAAAAGCATATTTATTTTGCAAAGCTGATATGCAAAAGTGGTTGCAAAACCACTTTTGCATATCAGCTTTTGTGTTTGACATAGTTGGCGCTTTATATACCTGAGTACAGTGGTATGGAGCATTGTCCGTAAGAGACCTTTCTGGCAGATTTGGTATCAACATTTCAGTCATCCACTTTACAAAATTTGTTGTATTCATGTCATCATGATAATCAGATGACTTCGATTGCGACTTCAACATAAGTATTGCGTTATTTATAAAACCATTCTCAGATCCAGCATGAGCGAAAATCCATCTACTCCCAGCTGACTCTTAAATGAAAAGTCCTTTCTCTTCTTCACTTTGCCAAGACTTTTGACATGGTATGTGTTGTGTATATACGTTTCGTCTAAAAATATCACAGGTCTATTTTCGACAGTCCGATTTTTTCGCATTTTTCGATGTATCTAGCGCGCCATGCAGTTATATTAAAGCGCTCCATTAACATTTTTCTTTTAGACTGACATCGTTTGTATCTGAATCCAATACTTTGCAATATTCTATGAAGTGTGGCGCGGCTTCCTTCAAAATCTATTTCTTCTTTCAACGCGGCATTTAATTTATTTAAAGTAGGTAATTCTTTTTTTACAGTATAACATTCGTGAATTTTATGGCGAACCGCACAGAGGTCAAAATCATCCAGATTTATCTTTTTTGGACGTGGGCGGCTCTTGCCTGGAGTGACAATTTTTTTTGGAAGTACTAGCCGCTATTTTTCCTTCTTGTGTTATTCTTGTGACAGTTATCTCTGACACACCTGAAAATATTTATTGCATTAGAGCATAATGTGCCTTTAATTTAGATATTATAATTCTACAATGGGCAGTTTCAACAGAATGTTGACAAACTTCTCATTAACCCTCTGCAACTGAGGTGACTTTATTGTTAACATTTGACTGACGTCTTGTCTATCAGACGTCCGCTATATTTGCCCTATTTGCCTATATTTTGACGATTTATTATGCATATGCATATTTTATATGTTGTAGTGGTTCTCATACTTTCAATATAATATTAATATCAATATTAATAAAACAATGCATTGATTAAAACGAATTACTTTTAATGAGATCAACATTTTAGACATTTGGTGACATACAGGTACAAAATATTATTATGAGATTTTAATTTATTTGTTAAACCATACTTAAAGAGATTAATTTGCATATTATAACCAAAACTTACATACTATAATATTTAATACCTACAAATAAAAAAGCGAATTTAAATCGTTGCCTGCGGGCAAGGTGCCCACAAAGCTGGCCACATTACCCCGTTGAATAGCGAGGCTGATACGTTGTTTTAAGTACGAGCCAGCTCTCTGGTCACCTGACGACTTGATTAGACGCCTGGACAGCTCCCTAACGAAAACACGTGCTTCTGGACCCCAGGGATCCATTGTTTCCACCCCAAAGGGAAGAAAGATATATCCTCCACCGATTGATATATATTTTCTTGGTTTAAGGGCCTCCGCGGATTCAGCCACAACTCCCGCCCTCCTCGAGCTGATTGGTAGGTGGGAGGGAGCCAGTGTGTCAACACAAGTTGCATGCCACACCAAAGGCTTCCCTCGACTCCAAGGAACCAACGTCATTACATCAGGCCTCTTGCAATCGTCACGTGAAATACCGTTGGGCTCTAAAAGAGCCGGCACGTGGACGGTAGCAAGGGTCCGGTGGATGACGTCATAGAGGGCGGCATGGCGCGATTGACGTCCAGCGCTACGGCGGCAAGATAGACCATGATAACCTAAGCGATCTACCTCAACTCTACAGGGACAATTGTGTGGTTCTGTTTGGGAGATGCCCAGACGCAGACCGACTGCAATGGAAAACATATTGTTATCCAAAAGCGTTCCTATATTGGTCGAAGGGATTGCCTGCAACCAGTAACCCGACTGACATTCGGCGAGTAGACGAGCCCGGTCTCGAATATCTGAACGTGTATTGAGTAGTGAATTTTGAATTGACTCACATAGGGGCTCGTCCCATTGTCGTTGAGAGAAGAGTAATTTTGGAAACGCCGCACTCGGACAGGCCATCGACCAAGCGTCTTTGGCTGCATCCATGCCCACCAACGGTGCACTGCCGATTGATGAGGTAATTATCCTGCGATATAAACCCTCAGTGGAAAGGACTGAAGACAAAAACGCTGGAAGAGAAACACAAGAAATTTTGCGAATACCTAAACCTCCAAAACGGATCGGAAGGGAGTCCAATTTAAGTGCTTTAACTTATTATCACTTAGAATTGCACCAAATTTAGTTAATTACTGATCCAGATTAGGTAACCCACTAATTGTTGATTTAATTTTAGCTAGGCTATCGAAATGAAGTACAATTCGATCGCTGCAACCATTAAAAGTCCTACATAATCTGGAACAAGGAGAACTAGCACGTAATACAGTCCTTCTTACCGGTGGAAAGAGTGGTGTGATTGAGTAGCGAGGGAGCCGCGATGGTACTCTTAAGTTAAAAATTATTGAGATCGATAAACACACAAAGTGATACAATTTATTGCATCGAATGCAACTTATAAATTGCTCATCAGAGATAAGATAGATAAGATATTTTATTTCGGAAGTATGGGTACATGGTGCATGTTATTAAATTTAAATAAAAGTCCAGCCATACTTTACCTTCTGGCATGCAAAAAATTAACATAAAATAAATTGCTTTCAATTGCACATTAACTATATATAATACAAATTTAATTATAATTTCTATATGTCTTTTATCAATCTCAATGTCAATAAATCAAATAAATATTACAATGTCAATAAATCATTGACGTTTTCTTCGTCGGGGCAACATCCCCAATATATCCCCTTGAGGCCATATTTTAATGAATTATTAATAATAGTATAAGGCAATGTACTCAACTGTTTAGCCGTTATGGTTCTTATATTCTTATGGTATTTATGCTGAGGAACTAACGTTACGATTCCGCCGTTAAAGAAAGTGTTATCGGTTCTTGAGCGTAGTCGCGAGAAGAACGTCGAAAGCGCCATGCAGGAACTGTCACTTACGCGTTTTAGCAGAACACACGGCGAACACTCTCAATGATGGTAGTTAAACATCAATAATCAAATAAAATCACTGATTATTCGTAGATTATCACCATATTTCGACTCACTTTGTCCACACTTATATGATAAAAAGTTTTTAAAAGTAGAATTTCACAAGTGCCGTATCAAACATTTATTTTAGACACCGTAAATGATAAAATATTTACGAGCGTAATTACATAGATGTTAACTGGACGGTAGCTTGGTGTTAACCGTTGTTGTGTTGTGTTAAATGTTCAATTTGGAATTTAGGCTAGAAATTGTAGGATGGATGGCCAAGCTGAAAATGGCCGGTCCGAGTGGGTCACCCTGTTGACAACCAGAACATGAATTCACTAAGTGATTCTTGAATATCAAATTGGAGACAGAACCTTAACATTGCCAAAGATAAGAATAAATTTCTGGAATAAAATTTAGAATTTCCGTCAAAAAGGTGGTTCTGTCAACAGAGTTAAAAGCGTTTTTAACATCCACCTTTAAAATGACCTCTCCGCCATTGTGAGTGATGAATGAGCGAAGTGCATGCACAGCTGCTTCGCAACCTCCCTTACTTCCAAATCCTTATTGGACAGGTTGTAATTTATCTTTAAGTTTGGTGCGGATATGTGCAGCAAACCTTCGAAGTAATTCTCCTATACGTACAAGCTATGGACCTTATACCGCCATCTTTTTTTTAAGTGCGCATAATTTTACACCGTATAGGAGTGGTGAAATCTGTGCATGCACTTTGCCCTGAAGCATGAAGTTGATGAGTACGGTATAATGTCTTTCAGAAGGACTCTACCGACGTCCCCCGGTGCCCCAAATAGGAGATCTTTCAAATGATGTGGGGTAAGGCCGTCCAGACCGCCAGCAGAGCCATTCTTAAAAGACATTACCGCTGCCTTGACATCTCTTTCGGTCACTTGTATTGAGTTGACGGAAGGGTGAGATGCCGAAAGCAGTGGAGGAAGGGGTCCATTAGATGGTGGATGTTTGTCAACCAGGGCTGATAGGGTTTCTGGCGTGTTGGGCGCAATGACGTCTTTAGTAAAAAGAAGCTGGGCAGCCCCTCTTATGTCTCCATTACTTACTTTCGTTTCAACTTTCTCATATAATAATAAAACATTTATTTCAGATTGTAAATTAATCCATATCCATATTTTGTTAGTAAGCGGTCTTATATCCTATGTTAGTAAATATTAATAATCTAAAATTACTATCAAGCAGCGCCTATTACTTTAGCCACCCAGTGGCTTAGTATAGGGCTGTCATATCGCACAGAAAATGTTTTCAGAATGCTATTGTGACTATTGCGTGTTCTGTGAAGTATCGATGCGACTCTCTTGCGGATGATTGCGTGGAATCCATCTGTATAGGCCTCCGCAAACATTCCGGACGCACTGCAGCGCCTCGATAGTCCCAACAGCACTCTGAAACCATTATTATATTGAACTCGGAGGGCGTTATAAGCTCGGAGCGTATACCTTGTCCACAGGCCACAGGTGTAGAAGGATTGGCAATAGGCTTTGAATAGTGTTATTTTAGCCTCCTTGCTACACCGTGTAAATCTACGGGCCAGCATATTGCTCCTCACTGCCAGCGCCCTCCGTTCCCTTTCAATATCATCATCATCTTTAAGGTCTGAAGTTATAATATGGCCTAGGTACTTAAAGGTGTTAACTCTCTTTAGGGATGACCCTTTGAGTAATATTACTGGAACATCTGTAGGATCATATTTTAATCCAGCCTTAAAGATGAGGATCTCGCTCTTGATGCCGTTATATTGGAGATCATGTGAATCAGCATATTTTTCACAAGTCTCAATCAAGATCCTCAAAGCATTCGGGGTTGGGGCCAGAAGTACCTGATCGTCTGCGTAGCTTATATTGCTTACACATACTCCGTCTATGTAACATCCTACATGTAAGCTACTGAGGTCCCCAACTAATTGGTCCATGTACAGGTTAAACAGTATAGGCGAGGATAGACCACCCTGTCTTACACCACAAGTTAGTACAAACTCGTCAGACATAGCACTACCCCACTTGACCTGGTTAATTTGGTGTGAATACCAATATTTTAAAATATTAGTGCACTCACCAGCTACGCCTGTGTGTTCCAGCTTCTCCCAGAGCTTGTTATAGTTTACCCGGTCAAATGCCTTCGAAAGGTCTAGGAAGCACGCGTAGACTGGTGTTTTTCTATCTGTGTAATATCGGACAGTATGCTTAAGTCCCAGAATAGCACTTTCAGTGGAGAGTCCGGTTCTAAAGCCGAATTGTGCACAACGCAAGTTAATGTGATCAGTTAAGTGGGAATTAAGTAGACTGTCCAATACCTTGGCTGTAATAGTTGCCAGAGAGATGGGCCTGTAGTTACATTTGTCCGCTAAACTTATATTTTCCCTTTTAATGACTGGTACCACTAATGTTTTTATTAGGGCTGGTAGATAACTATGTCCCATACATAGTGTCAGCAACATCGCTATTACACGAAACAGATGAGGACCAGCATACTTTAGGTGTTCGATGCTGAGACCGTCATGGCCAGGCGACTTCCCTCTTTGCATTTTATTTACCACGTCAGCCACATTCTTAGCACTGAAGCTCAGCGTACGCCTTGTACCAGTAGAGGTCTCGACATCGCCCACCTCACTGTCGGCCACCGAAGGCTCTGAGGATACCTTGAAATGTTGTACAAAAAGATTGGCTACAGACCGGTGGTCAGTCATGCCGTCGACACTCACAGGGAGACTCGGCTTAGTGTTTAGTTTCTTGGTATTTTTCCAGAAGCTTTTGAAGTCTTTTGCGGCATGATTTAAGGCAAGCATGTCCATTTTCAATTGCTCTTGTCTATTCTGACACCATCTAACTTTTGCTTTAAAAACACGTCTAGAGTTACACATATTTTTAAAAGCTTCACCCATAGATGGTTTGCCAGCCAGCTGCCACAGATGGAATTTAACTCTTGCCTCTCTGTGAAAATCGGCGACGTACTTGTTCCACCCCACTATATAGCCCGCCCTTCTATACTTCTTTCGTTTACATGTTTTTATTGATGCGTCAGACAATATTTGGATAATATTATTGTACATTGTATCTATCACAGCCCTATGCTTTATATCAGCACACATACAGTCTGCACAACTGCTGAGTTCCGAAGGAAATTGTATATCCCGTAGTGCAGTGTGACACAGTTCATGATAGTTACATATTTGATCATTACTACGCTCGCCCCATTTGACACCATAAAGAGAATCTATCGATACATTGTCACAAGTCTCATTAATATTATTAAATCTACATTGCAACACTAGCGGAAAATGATCTGACCAAAACACATCTTCTTCTACCCATACTTTGTTTACAGAGGGTATGGCAGACTCACTCACAAGGCAGTGATCTAACCACCTCTTACACCCATGGGCTTCACTTAAAAATGTACAAGTGTCAGAGTTCTCACCCAGTAAATTAACATCAATACAACTCCAACATTGATCCATACAAAACTGTTGCATTTCTTTATAAAAAAGCTCTTTCGGATGGGCGTTAAAGTCACCCAAGATATAGATAGCCGATACGTCACTATATTCGTCTATGATCGAACTTAATCCACCTAAACAATCTGTAAATTCTACTAAATTTTCATTTGAGTTTGTCGGCATGTATACACTGAACACAAGTATTGAGCGGCTACCTATGTTAGCATGAATTCCGGCAATACGTACATTTTTGCAGTCAATCGCCGTCACTAGGTTAAACGCACTACTGCGCCACAGCAAAGCCACACCTCCATACGGTCTGCCGATTAGAGTACCAGCAGATAAGTCCACCGCAGTCGTCCCGGTGCTACTAAAACCAGCATCAATTGTGTTCAGCATGGGCAGCTCATAGTCTAATAGCCAAGTTTCCTGGAGAGCTACAATATCCGCAGATTTACACAGGGATGCAACGCCCTCTATGGACCTCTTCAAAGACTTGCAGTTAAAGCTAATTATATTGGAAAATGAATTTTTATTATACATTATTATTGTTTGGTTTGTGCGCCTCTGTCCACTTCCGCCATCTTTTTGAAATCTACAAACCTCCGAAATGATATTCCCGATGGCCATAAGTTATTATCCAGGAAGGTACCGATATTTGGTCTCGTTACAAATAACTTAAATGCGTTATAATCTCGTTCTATTCTCATTTAAATTTTAACTAACGTCACTCTTTCATTTGTCTTGCTATATATATAATCTTGGATATCATTCTCACAAACATCTTTATGAACGTTAGAAATAAATAACGGGATTTTCGTGTCGGCTGCTTTGAACTTATGCGTATTATCTAAAATCGCCTTACCCATGGTGTTAGTAAACAACTTTCTAGTGTGTTTATTTTGCACTAATATCCATTGGCCCTTATTTTCGACCTTGTCCTTATTATTTACACTGCAATCCTCCACGGTCTCGGAGTCCACGGAGTTTGATTTACTCACAGTTTCATTTTGCATACACGCAGTAGTGCTATGATCGGTGCGCTTGCACCAAACATCTGTTTCCTTATCTACACTGCGCCGTTGCCTCGCGTTATCTTGTGCCACTGTACATCCAAGTGTCGCACCCGCACAGCTATCGATAGGCGCAGACACATGAAGGGAACGCATTATAGGCGCCGGTGGCGAGTTAGAAAAAAACGGCGCGTTGTCTTCGACGTCGTTCAAACAATCGAGAGGTTGGTCTTTTTGAGGGGTCACTAATGCCATTGGACCACTGTTTAGTAGATACCCACCTCGTTTTTTATTTATGTTACCGTCTTGACTCATAATGGAAGCATATTTCGTTTCTAGCCACTTTTTATCAAGGTCTTCTAGTTGGTTAATAGTAGCATACTCCTGTTTAATATATTTTATTTCTTGCCGTAACAACACAATATCTTTTAATAGGGATGTCACGTCTACATGGTCGAAAGACACCGGGGGCAATTTGTGCAAATCCTTAGCCACAAACATCGGGATTATTTCAGGGTCCACATTCTTAAATAAGTTTATGATGTCCTCTAAGTTACGTACTGATTTGCCATCCTTTCTTCTGGATATTTTCACTTTATATGACTTGACAGATTGAAATAACAAGGTTTTAGCCACTTCTACTTCTTCACTACTAAATGAAGATACACAAATGCGTACTAAGCTTTCGTTGTCCATCACGTCAATCTTATTTTGTACAAAAGATAGCACCTCATTAACCACTAAGTTACAGTTAGCGCATTTCACTATATTGACCGCCATTTTTATTAGATACGTAGTGCGTAGGTTACTCACCACACGCACACTCGCGACCAAGGTCACGCGCAGACTGATATATATAACGGAGAAACGGGGGTATCGTTGTCTTTAGTCATGATGACGTCAGCAGGACTGACGTCACTATTATCTGCACGTTGGTTATCCACTGAAGGTTGTTTACTCATGGCGATAGTAAAACCCGAAATATGTTTCGTGAAGTTTTATTCCACAACAATCTTCGATACAAGGTGATCCGTACGGTCCGACGGCTCGAGCGAAAGTGATTTGTACTCGACACGTCGGCCGTATTTATACGAAATGTGCGGCGACAAACATGTTACGTATTTTCTTTGTTCGATGAACGAATGTAAATTAAACTATTGAAATCATCAATTGTACAAATGTTAAGATTGTTTATAAATCGTAACTTGATTTTTAACACTAAATTCATTAAATTTAACTAACTATTTAAGAGTAATTTAAACAAAGACTTAAAACTACTCCTATGACGCATTTGTTTTTGGTTAATTAATGTTGTTGCGCCGATACGGCCATTCTGAAAGGCGGTGCGCGCTCTGCACCAGCCTCGTTGGTTCTCGTAGATTCTTATGGATACTCGTAGATTGTTATGGATTCTCGTAGACCTGAAAAGAACGAAACAATTTTTCTCTGAGTAGTGAGTCTGTAAGCAACTTGTGTTGCTGTCTTTTGGTAATATCAATGAGTAGGTTCTCGGAGGGTCTCGTAGAGTTCTCGAAGGGTCTCGTAAAGTTCTCGAAGGTCCTCGGAGGGTCTCGTAGAGTTCTCGGAGGGTCTCGTAGATTTCGGAAAAAGGAGTGGTGTAATATTGTGCTCTGGAGCTTGTTCATACAGTGGCATACAGTAGCGCAATACAAGAAAATAAGGTTAGGAAGGTAAGGGTAGGTTTAGTTCTCGTAGGTTTCTCGTAGATTAAGGAAAAAGGAGTGGTGTAATATTGTGCTCTGGAGCTTGTTAACACAGTGGCATACAGTAGCGCAATACAAGGAAATGAGGTTAGGAAGGTGAGGGTAGGTATAGTTTTTGTAGAGTTCTCGTAGATTTCTCGTAGAGTTCTCGTGGATTTCTCGTAGACTTCTCGTAGATTAAGGGTCAAGGAGTTGTATTGTACTCTGGAGCTTGTTAACACAGTGGCATACAGTAGCGCAATACAAGGAAATAAGGTTAGGAAGGTGAGGGTGGGTATAGTTTTTGTAGAGTTCTCGTAGATTTCTCGTAGAGTTCTCGTAGATTAAGGGACAAGGAGTTGTGTTATATTGTGCTTTGAGTGGCTGATAACACAGTGGAATACAGAGCCACAATACAAGGACATATTATTAGGAAGGTGCTGTGATCGTAGGTTTATTAGTAGTTCTCGTAGAGTTATTTAGAGTTATTGAATTAAGTTACTTGCCCTTTACTGTGATGGTTTATGAGGTCTCGTGAGGTTGATGCAATTGGCTTGGTTGGTTCTGCAACAGAATTCCGGTGAGAAGACTATTCGTTTCCCGCCGATACGGTTAACTGATCACCAGGTTGTAGAGCATGGCGCAGCACAGATTCCTGCTGCTGGGTGTTGGTTGGTTTCTGTTTATCAGATGATGAGTTGTAGCAGCTTGGGTGCTCGATTGTTAAATCTTACTACATTCTTCACACGCCTTGTGTGATGTTCCTGAAAATAATCATTTTGCGAAAAGTTAAAAAATTGTACAGCCCTTTGGTGTGTCAACGACACAGACGTTAACGTGCCTATCCAGCAATGAACCAGTCACGTTGCTGGTACTGCCTTCCTTGCTGCTATGGCTAGGACAGTTTTTCGTGGCTCGCAGTGCCGCAGCTGCCAGCAAACATCTTTTTAAAGCTGGTCCATGTCATTCTACGGTACTGAATAACGCTTGATTCAATACTTAACTGGAAGAAATACTCGGAGGTGAAGATTAACAAAGCCCAAACAACCTTCTGGCAACGTAGAAGGTTCATAGGGTAGAAGTGGTGCTTAAAACCATGTATGACCCTATTACCGGGCACTGCACACTAAACAAACACTCCTTCAGAGTAGCGACAGACAGTCCCCTACAGAGGATGCACTGAATTTGAAGAATCACCAGCAAACATACCTCCACAATGCAGTAGCGCTTCCTGCAGTCCCCAAAGATAAATCCACAGTTAATCACAACCAAATGTGAACCAAAATCAAGGAACACTCCAAACAGCTCATAAAAGGAGTAGAGAAGAGCTGGTTCAACACCCAATGGAAGTACAGGTGGAACCAACTACGACTAATAGTAGCAGTACCACCACTATGGTATGACACAGAATAGCCAACCTGCGGCTGGCATATCCAGCACCAGGAGACTACAATGAGCTATTCCTAACAAATGTACTGAAGTATGTGCAGACTGCATTCAGGGCACTATGGATAGAATAGAAAATAATGGTTCTTAGTACGAAAGATCCTGAAGGGTCGAAATGCTGTACGTAAGTACACCCCGACAAAGTCAAAAAGTCAAAAACGTGTGACAGCCACGCCGAAACCCGCCTGACTCAAAGACATCATGAAAGCAGTCCTTTGTAAGTCCGGATCCACAATACACATGTCTGCGACCGTACACGTTATCCTTATCCGGGTTTAACTCTGAATGTTTTGGCTAGCAGAAGGCAACCTCATTGCCTCTATCAGCTCCATAAAATTACGATTTAGCTGCTCCCCAAGTAAGCGCTATTTACTATCTTCGTCATCAAGGGTGTTTTCACGCTGGTCATCTTCTGGGTTGAATCCCACTTCTGATAACGGAGAAACGGGGGTATCGTTGTCTTTAGTCATGATGACGTCAGCAGGACTGACGTCACTATTATCTGCACGTTGGTTATCCACTGAAGGTTGTTTACTCATGGCGATAGTAAAACCCGAAATATGTTTCGTGAAGTTTTATTCCACAACAATCTTCGATACAAGGTGATCCGTACGGTCCGACGGCTCGAGCGAAAGTGATTTGTACTCGACACGTCGGCCGTATTTATACGAAATGTGCGGCGACAAACATGTTACGTATTTTCTTTGTTCGATGAACGAATGTAAATTAAACTATTGAAATCATCAATTGTACAAATGTTAAGATTGTTTATAAATCGTAACTTGATTTTTAACACTAAATTCATTAAATTTAACTAACTATTTAAGAGTAATTTAAACAAAGACTTAAAACTACTCCTATGACGCATTTGTTTTTGGTTAATTAATGTTGTTGCGCCGATATATATTATAAGAATTATGTAGTCCAGAATTAGCATCAGGGAAGTTTGATGAGTCATGTGATATAAAACATTTTTTTTTATTGATGATTCAGAGAGTTTTTCGTTTCTGGAACATGTAGAATATTAAAAGGAAACAATAGCAGTAGCTCCCAGGCGTGCTCGGAATTTTCTTTAATAACTTTTTGAATTTTTGAGGATAAATTTTCATCTAGGACTATGCGTGCGCCACGAGGAATGCGTTTTACAACCGGAATTGTCAATTTTACATCTGAGAGTCTTTGCCAGAAAGGAATCGTATGAAGAGATGGTGCCTGAGGTTCTAAAAGCGTGGTCGAAGAAGAATCAGAATGACCCGAAGTCACTAGTAAGTGACTTGTGAAGCTTGCCAATGTGTACATTCAGGCCATGTTGACCCTTGAAAAAGCGCGCCTGAGAGCAATGAGGACACTCGACCAGCCGGACATCATTGCTGTTCCTAAGATCAATATAGGAAGGGCCCGCAGTCTGCGACATAATCAAAATGTAACAAAAAACTTAAAAACACTTATAAAATACTAAAATGACAACAAAAATAAACCTCTAAACATAAAACATTCACTAAAATATACAGCACCATTGGAGCAGAAAAGCAAAATCACCATCATCATGTCCGCCAGAAAATAACTACAGCACATACTGGGGTAGCCCCAGACCCTTCTCCAGCTTAGCGCACCGTTTTATCTTTATTGTGTTGTATGAATGCTTTCAGACTGATATTATATTTACACAAACTGGGTTAAAATGAATCCTACAAAAATAGGGACGACAGAGTTTTTTTCGGTCGGCACAAGTACCTTTCTGGTAAATTTTCGGCCAAATTTGTTGAAGCAATTAATTAATGTAAATTTTTGTAAATTTATTTCAATATTTTGCGACCATGACATTTGACGTCCATTGTCATTGTGTCATTATTAAACAAAACTAAATGCTTAATCTATCTTTGAGCAAACATAATTATTTTTACCATTACAACTAAAAGCTATGGAAAAAAAATCAATAATATCCTATGATAGGTTTAGGCACAAATCAGTCTTCAGGTCAACAGTAATTTTAGTATTAAGAACCCACAGTCTTCCAGATTTTAACCGAGTATTGCAATCACATAGCTTTTTTACAAGCACAGCAGCTGAATCTTGTCTGCCTTTTCAATCTGCTGGGGCATATGCTACATAGTCTTCTTGCTGATGGTCCAGGTTGTGGAGGCGGTTGAGGAGGACGAGGCAAATCGTTACCAAAAACCCTTCTGATTGTCAATCGAAGTTCTCTCATCATTATAGACGCGCTCTTTCACGCTGGGAAGTACTAACTCTCTTGCTAAGGATAGTAAGCCTTTCATCCGAAACCAAATATCTGGGCATGTATTTGGACAAACAATTGAACTGGGCAAAACATACTAAATACATCACCAAAAAAGCCAGCATATCAATGTGGCAGTGTAAAAGTGGTGTGTACAACTGCTTAGAAAAACCTGGGGAATTAGCCCTAAAGTCACCCACTGGCTGTACACCTCTGTTATCAGACCAATTATCACATACGGCTCAGTAGTCTGGTAGCCCAGGACCAATCTGAGCACAAATCAAAAAGAGCTCGAATAAATTTACACCAGCCTTTGAACGCAACGACCATCTCATCAATGCAGGTAGTTTGCACCAAGAGTATAGTTTTTCTGGGAGTTGATCACCAACTTTTCAAAAATACAAGATACTGCTGCTAAGGGATCAGTCTTCAAGCGTTCCTGGCGATCAGCTCCATTTTCGAATCTGAGGCAATTCAGTAACGTACTGAATTTATATTTTGACAAGATACAGCCAAAAATTTCATGTCCTGTACCGTCTGAATCTGGAAGTAAAAAACACACTTGAAAAATAAATATAATTACATGAAAAATAAGTAATAAGTAGGGGAAACACTATGGCAGTTTACATATTTATTGAGGTTACGAATGTTGGACACTATGGAACTACAGTCGATCTTTATTAGGTTACGTCTATCAAAATCGGATCTTATTGCTGTACTTACATATAAGGGACACCAAATGCTCGTAGCACCAAACGTGTAGACACACGTGTAACACAACCGTTCACGCCACACTGCCCGATGCCGCGGATCAATACAGGAAGGTACCCAGCGATACCGAGCTACATCATGCGATTTTGCGCAATTGCAACGAATTTTCTATTTGGTGGTGTCTGAAATACTACCACCTCAGTTGCAGAGAGTTAAGTATAATTTGGAATTAGATACCCAAATACCCTATATAAATCAAATACCTTAGAATATAGAGTGTTAATTTCAAGCGAATAAAACATACTAAATCCCCATTAAATTGGTAAAAATTAAAAAGCGAGCAACCCTAAATTTGTACCTGTCATGGCGGCTAGTCTCTTGCGAACATTATTTAGTGGTATCTAACACTAATATTCTGCTGTTCTGCTTCACAAAATTCCTTTACTTTCAATATCATTTCACGACCAGCACTTTTTACAACTTTAGGCATTGTAAACAACACTAAGTTGAATGATAAAAATCTCGATAGCGTCCGAACTCCGTAACAACTGCTGACAACGACAACATGGCCGATCTGTCATATTAGTTTCACATTTTGCCGCGGGACTTCGTTCGTGAGATGGAGTTTAAATATTATTTATAGTAATATTAAATACGGTATTGATAAAAAGGCGGTAGTTTAACATTTTAACTGCCGCCTAATGATTTGGTGGCGACGGGCGGGTGTATGTCATACTTGTTTGTCGTCGACTATAAAACGTGTGTCCCAATCTTTTCTTGCTCGAGACGTTTACCGGAGCGGAGTTCTCCGAGTTGGAGAGACAATTCAGTTTGGACAAATTTAAATTAGATGTTATGCTATTTGTGTCGATTCTATTGGAACTGCCTGTATTGAACAGACAGAGTGATTCGTAGCTAAGTATACTTTGTATTATGTTTGCGTTACGTGTTTTGTTTTATTAAATAATATGTACACCTTTTATTTCTTGCGTTTCCATGATTATTTCCCTATATGGTTAATAAATAGACCTAGTAACATATTATGTATGGAACTGTTGTATTGAACAGACAGAGTGATTCATAGCTAAGTATACTTTGTATTATGTTTGCGTTACGTGTTTTGTTTTATTAAATAATATGTACACCTTTTATTTCTTGTGTTTCCATGATTATTTCCCTATATGGTTAATAAATAGACCTAGTAACATATTATGTATGGAACGTGACTAACTTCCGGAGGACGTTAGAAAAAAAAAGGTTACTTTTTCACGTAGACTTTAAAAAAGAAAATTGATATTGATCGCTTGTGAATAGTCAGAACATGTTTGTAGTAATACAGTTAAGTATACATAATATCTCTAATAACATATTATAGATGTTTAGGTACACAGATGGTTAAAACATTTATTTTATAATAGTAATGATAGTTAGCTAACTTGTATTAAGTTATTGTAACAAATATTACCACAA
The DNA here is from genome assembly GCA_951640165.1 of Pseudoips prasinana. Classification (NCBI taxonomy): domain Eukaryota; kingdom Metazoa; phylum Arthropoda; class Insecta; order Lepidoptera; family Nolidae; genus Pseudoips; species Pseudoips prasinana. The sequence goes on from OX621254.1 coordinate 19,502,065, forward strand.
TTTGTATCCAAAGCAAATACAACTTTATTTCGTCAAAACCAAACACAATTTTGAAATTGGACGTTTAATCATAGTGCCCTTACAACGAATAGTCACAACGCGAGTCAAGCTATCTTTTCCCGGATGCAGCTGAATAATTCTACCATATAACCATTTAGCTGGAGGTAAGTTGTCTTCTTTTATTAACACTACATCACCTATTTTGTAATCAGTGTTACGAACGTTCCATTAATTTCTTTGGACAAACTGCGTTAAATATTCCTCTTTCCATCTACGCCAGAAGTGCTGCACCACACGTTGAACCAACTGCCATCTGCGTAAACTACTAATTGTGGCATTCTCGTAATTGTAGACGGGTACCATCACCAATGGGTGACCGACCAAAAAATGGCCAGGAGTTAAAGGTACAGGGTCATCTGGGTCGCTACTACCCTGAGACAAGGGCCTAGAATTTAGGCATGCCTCAATTTGAGAAAGAACCGTGGTCAGCTCTTCGAACGTCAAAGTGGAGTCACCGATGACGCGCTTCAAATGATATTTTACACCTTTTACTCCTGCTTCCCACAAGCCACCAAAGTTTGGAGCATGTGGAGGAATAAAGTGCCATTCGGTTTGAGAATTTGCAAGGGCAGCTGCAATGTCTTTAAACATTGAACTCTCTTGGTTGAAGAGTATCTTTAACTCCTTGGCAGCGCCCACAAAATTGGTGCCATTATCGCTCCAGATTTGACGACAATGACCACGCCTGGAAACGAACCGTTTGAACGCTGCCAGAAAACTCTCAGTTGTTAAGTCTGAAACAGCTTCAATGTGCACTGCACGCGTGACCATACACACAAACAAGCATATGTATCCCTTATATGACCGCTGTCCACGACCTTTAGAGACTCTTATATTAATGGGGCCCGCATAATCGACACCAGAGTTATAAAACGGTTTGTTTGGGGTCACTCTGCAAGCTGGAAGCTCTCCCATCAACTGTTGTTTTGTGGTAGCAGCATATCGTATACAAGGGACACAACGACGTATATGAGCTCGTACAATATTCTTTACCCGACTTATCCAGTACTTGGTGCGTATAAAATTGAGTACCAGTTGCTGTCCTCCATGAAAAGTCTTTTCATGTGCGTCGGCTACAACTAACTTGGCCAAACTCGAATCATGAGGAAGAACAACTGGGTGTTTTGTATCATCAAGTAATTGAGAGTAGCGAAGTCTTCCACCAACGCGCAATATCTCACATTTATCAATGAAAACATTTAATTTATATAATGGACTCGTTTTGTCTACTGAAACTTTATTTTTCAGAGCTATATATTCTGCGTGAAACCATTGCTGTTGGCTTTGCCTGATACATATATCTAAGGCTTCACGAATTTCTGAAGCTGACAGGTATGCTGCAACCTTAGTGTTTGCTTTACGAGCTCTTGATGACTGCAAAAACCTTTTACAGTACGCAACAACCCTCACCAAACGTGTAAGTGATGAATACCTAGATCCCCAAAAGGCCTCAAACTCAGACACGAGGTTGGCAGTGTGAACCTTAACTGGTTTTTTTTCTTCATTAGTCCGTATTGCGCTAGGTCTAGTATATTCTATATAATCCTTTCTTAACCAATCTGGACCTCTTTCCACAGATCCTCATTAAGTTGAACAGCTGAAGAAACTCCGCGAGATGCGATATCCGCTGGATTATCTTTGGATGTTACATAAGCCCATTGTTTATTGTCTAGCAAACTAAGGATCTCTGAAGTGCGATTGGCCACGTAAGTCTTCCAACGTCTTGGATGGTCACTTAACCAGGCTAAAACAACCGATGAATCGGTCCAAGCATGGATATTAACCTTTGGGATGTTCATTACTTCAGCTACTTCGATCAATAGTTTTGCTACTAAAACAGAACCACACAATTCCAGCCGCTGAATGGATATCTGCTTAATAGGAGCTACTTTTGTTTTAGCGGTTATGAGGTGTGAGTGTATTTGCGAAGTAGCTTTAATAATTCGACAATACACCACAACTGCATACGCTATGTTTGACGCATCGCTAAATCCATGTAGCTCTATCGAAATGTCCTCTTCCCCTTTGCCTATCCATCTGGGAATGTGAAAATCCACCAGTTTCTCTAATTCTGACCTATAATATCTCCACTCTTGAGAGAGATCTGGTGGCAGTTCATCATCCCAGCCTATACCACTAATCCATAGCTTTTGTATAAAGACTTTCGACGTTATAATGCACGGCGCTATCCACCCTAAAGGATCATACAGCCGTGGTATTTCCGATATGACCGTTCTTTTTGTTTCAGTTGCAGCAGGAGGTGACATCTTCACAGAGTAATCGAATTCATCAGTGCTCCTGTTCCAGGTAAGTCCCAAAATCTTAGTTACCTGATCAGTGTTAATTTCCAAATCTCTTCCAGAATTTTCAGTTAAGTTTTCCAATAAGCACATTCTATTACTTGTCCATTTTTGCAATTGAAATCCTCCTTTCTCTAATAAACTGTTCATTTCATTATAAATTGTTTCTACTTCTGTTTCAGATTGGCAGCCAGTCATCAGATCATCTATATATAGGTCCGATTTCACCCTTTCAGCAGCCAATGGATACATATGACCTTCATCACATGCAACTGAAATAATGACTTGACAGCCAAGTAAGGGGCGCATGACGTCCCAAAGGTGACAGTCAGAAGTCGGAAATCCTCTATCTCTTTGTTAGGATCCTCTCTCCTGACAATTCTTTGGAAATCCGTATCTGGCTGCGCTACCTTTATTTGGCGATACATTTTTATTATATCTGCCGCTAAACAGATCGGATGCTGACGCCATCTCATGACAATATGTCTCAAGTCTGCCTGAAGAGTGGGTCCTACCATTAAGGTATCATTTAAGGAAACCCCGTTAGTTCCCTTGCATGATGCGTCATAAACCACTCTTACTTTTGTGGTTAGTTTATCTGGTCTAACCACTGCGTGATGAGGTAGATAGACCGCATCACTTTTATTTATTTCAGACTCGTCGCTAATTTTTTCCATATGGCCCAGTAATAAATACTCTTTTAACACATCAATATACTGTTGTTTCAATTTATGATCCCTACCCAACCTCTTTTCTAAACCTAGCAATCTTTTTACAGCTATATTTTTAGAATGACCATATTTACAAAGTGGATCTTCTAAGCGAAAAGGTAATTTTCCATCCCTTTTTGTAGTATTTGCGTAAAACTCCTCGCAAGCTTGTTCTTCAGGCGTCAGAAGCTTTTTCGTTAAAGCAGGCTCAGAATCTAGTTCCCATAAACGTTTTAACATTTCGTTTTCTTCAATTTGAGTGTGCATCGCGATCACAGTATTATGGGAATCCAGATTCGTATCTGCTTTACTGACATGGCCTGACACAATCCAACCTAAATACGTGGCTTGTGCGACTGGAGAGCCCGCCGGGCTCTTGATCAGACCTTCCTTTAAAATACGGCCATATATTTTGGCTCCTAATAAAATATCGATTTTATTAGGCGAATTGAACTTTGGGTCGGCTAGACGTATACTGTGAATTTCTGGCCAATTCTCGAGTTCAAAGTTATTATCTGGCATAACTGAGGTTAGTGCTCTTAAAACATGCGCAGTTACTTTTAGGGTAAAAGAGGGATCATGCAACGATTGTATATTAATATTAACCACATGTCTAGAGACGATATCGCCATGACCACCTCCTATACCTGCAATAGTAGTCTTCGAGACTATTCTTTTGAAACGCAGCAACTGTGCTGCTGCCTCAGTTATAAAAGATGCTTGGGATCCTTGATCCAACAATGCTCTCAAAATTTGAGACCCATTTTGTGATTCGGCCTTTACTAGAGCCGTGGCTAACAAGACTTGACCCTGTGCTTGTCCATTCACTAAATGGGTTGCTATATTTGCACTGACATCATGTACTGGCTCTGAAGTAGATTCATGTGGAGTTACAGGCTCCACTGGCGTAGTAGCTTCACTGGCTCCACTAAGGTTCTTCGGATGCAACAATGTATGATGCTTCCGCTGACATATACGGCATTTTAGAAGAACACGGCAAAATTTGGAAGTATGGTGACTGCCCAAACAATTAAAACAGACACCCAAGGATTTTGAAATGGCAAAACGTTCGTCGATATTTAGTTTACCAAACTTCTTACAATTGGGGAGCTTGTGACTCTCTGAACAGTATGGACATGAAACGTTAATAGCACCATGCATTGCTTTAGCGCGAGATGTAGAATTAATATCGAGTTTTGATTTATATTTAGGTTCAACGCACTCTAGGGCTCGAAACCGCGTCTCAAAAAACTCGCAAAATTGTTTAAAGGAGGGTAGATCATCGGATGATTTACTAACGTGCAGTTCCCATTGCTTCCTAGATTCTACGTCCAACTTCAAACTCACTACATAAACGACAATAACGTTCCACGAACCAACATCAATCCCAATATTGGTAAGCTCATGCAAACAATCACTTGTAACATCAAGCAAATCTTTAAGTGCCTTCGATGATTCGGTTACAATATTACGTTGGCCAAATAGTCGGTTTAATATACATGTTGACATAAACTTCTTATTATTAAACCTACGTTCTAACATTTCCCAACATTTTTTATAGTTGACATCAGTTATAGGAACATGTCTTATAAGTTGTTCCGCTTCACCTGACAGCTGAGTCTTTAAATAGTGGAGGCGTTGTACGTCATCAAGTCTTTTATTATTGTGGACTAATGACATGAACAAATCGCGAAACGACGACCACTCTGTATATTTTCCACTAAAAGTTGGCAAAACAATTTTTGGCAGTCTTACCACACTGTCAGATGAACCATCACAAACTTCTTTATTGGAACTACGGACCTTTAATTGCGACAGAGTATTTTTTAATTCAACCTTATACGTTAAATATGTTTCATAAACTTTTTCGTGAATATCTTCCTTAAAGTATTCATACAATTCTTCACCCTCACATTCACCAACTATTTCTTCGTACTTTGTAGTAAAATTCCTCAATTGGGTCTCCAACATCTCTAGTCGTGTATCCACATAATTGACAGTTATCCGGTCTGTCGGAGACTTTTTAAAGTTTATTAAGCCCTTCTCAATCTGTCCTTTGACATACTTCAACTTTCTAAATTCCTTTTCCATGTTGTATTTCAACAGTTTTTTTTAAGTGTCAACAAGTATGAATTAAAACGTTCAGTGAAGAGTAATTTTACTAAATCCCATCTAGGTCGAAATTTTGTAAGTTGGGTGAAGAGTAATTTTTCTAAGTGTCGCCAAGAGTAAATTTTCTAGGTGTTTAAAACTTATAAAATTGCTCCAAAATCGGGCATGGATTCGACGTCTGATCGTTTGTTTTGAAATTATTCTAAGTCCATGCAATGGCTAAATTTACACTATTAAACACTTAAATATACTCACGGTTTTTTGCCACTTATGCACTTCACTACTCACGTGATTCAGTTATGTACGCAATAATCCGCATTGTTCACCGACAACTAGTGCCACCTCTTATCAAATCGTGTAACTAAATCTTGTTGCTTGAGTTCTTCCAAAATAGCCCTTCGGCTCGATTGGACCATGTACAATATCGGTACAAGGTGCCTTGAAGCTTGTGATACTCAAATAAAACGCTGTACCTCAGAGCGAGACATTTATTCAATTTTTTTTTTTTTTTTAACGTGACGCGTGCAGTTAGCCGTTTGGCTTTTACTGCTTCACCGGACAGTAGGGGTGAGCGTGGGCTCTAACCGGCCTAGCAAATATAAACTACAAACTAAGTACCCGCGCCGGAGGGCGCCCCCTGTGGGGCTCGAACCTCGGCTCTGGGCGGATACTGACGTGGAGAGGGCAAGATGTCGTGGTTTTAGGGGATTTTGTGCAACTGTCGCTCTACGTTAATGCGCGACGCGGGCCTCGCTACCGGTTTAGGTCCGGAGCGGGCATTCATCGGATATATATTTATTCAAAATAATCAAAACCTATATAGCTATATTTTGTGAACCAAACCATACCGCGATCTATTTCTACGGTACGGCCATCTAGGGGCAAACACGGTAACTAAATTTACGTACATTGCATTTGCCACCCATTAATTATTTCTAACTTGAACACTAGGTAAATAGTAAGACTACCTATTGTTGGCACTCCACCAATGGTTTAAGTCAGGGCTTTTAGATGGCCAAACAATCAAAGTTATTTCTGTTTGTGTGGAAAACCACTCCATTACCGGTCTTGACCGATGCATCGAACTATTTGTCTTGAATAAAATAAATATGTCTATTATGGTGTACGTTGTGCACTGTTGGAATCATCACGTCTCTTAAGATCTCCAATATAAGTCCTATATATTATTCTTATAGTATCTAAGATTTTATGATTCATCATAACAATTATTATTATTACATATTGATTGCCAGTCATAGCGTTAACGATTCATAATAAATTAGCAATAAATAGTATACATTTATTATTTTAATCAAAAGACTAGGTAAATGTTAATAGTAAGACTACCTATTGTTGGCACTCCACCAATTTATTGGCACGTTGCAGTTATTTATCAATAATAAGGTTACCAGTATCCGAACACAGTATTTTATTCGTGTAATAAATAGTAAAGGAAACGGGCGAAACTGGGCTTGAACGTACACAAATGAATTATTTATTAATATTTTTTTTATATTTTTTATTTTCATTCATTTATTACCAAGGCATTTTGATATGGGATAAAAAAAATAATATTTAATCAAAATAATACTGACTTTCTTTACTTTCACTTTTTAACAATGTTGCCAAATGAAATAAGGATTTATTTAATAATCGATTTTAATCGATAAATTGTATTATTATAAAAATTGAAAAACAAAATAATAAAAAAGAAACAGTATTACTTCTTTATATTAGGTTTAAAAAACTTTTAAAATAAGAACTTAATTATATTATCAAAAATCATCTCTTAGAACATCTTAGCTGTGCCCACCCTTACCACCAACGTGGATGCCTCGAGGTGACCACGACCGCTCTGCGAAGAGCGTAACGAAAGAAAAGAGATGAAGAAGAACATCTTAAAACGATTTGATTAACGGTTCGATTTGACAATCGATTAATATACTTTTTTATTATACAGGCAACAAAATAAAACTCGTGTCAATATGACATCAAACGCCAAACAAACAAAAACCGTTCGCTTTCGCTTTGAACTTGCGATAGTGGATACTGTATTTTGTTGTTTTCGTGTGCTTTTATATTATTTTGCGACTTTTGCTACGTATATAGGATTCTGACGGTTATTACTTTGACGGACGACCCACGCATTTCTTACAACGGACTTTGTTATCTTGCCTACTCGACTTACCTCAGACCGCTTACCGGATTTGGAAGCAAAATACAATGAGTTATCAACGTCTTCATTGTATCAACTGCGGCATCTGGCAGGGTAATCCCTCTGGAAGGTTACGACCAATATAAGAGGAAGAAATTCTTTCAGTTATACAGCAATGGGTTGCACCTCAAGTGGTAAGTAGTTTATTTAATTATATCTTCATATATGATCGATATTTTAAGTACAGTCCAGCAAAGATACCTTTAAAATAATATCTAATTGGCATATTATTGAAGTAAGGTTCAATAATATGCCAATTAGATAATATTCCTACATAATATCACTATAATGCCTTTGATTTATTTAAATTCCAAGTAAGATTTACGGTTCGATTATCACTATTAAAGGCATTTTATTTAGAAGAAAATAAGAACTGAAGATAGTTCTTTTTATATAACTAACTTAAATAATTAAGCAATTTAATCAAACAATAGTACTATGGTACCTGGTATGAAAGTATTAATATATAACCTCAGCGTCACCATGACGTCAGTAAGAAGTAATATGCAATTCTGAATGATACAGTTTTCTCACTGTTTTTATTTTGTGCAACAAATATGTACAATGTTCTGAGTCATAATTCTGTAATTATTTTTTGTGGAAACTGTAAATAACTAACTAACATTGTTGGTCAACAGATCTCATCACATTTGTCAAGGATGCAGGGATTTAGTCGTGAATACCTTGAGCACAGATGAGCAACTTTCATCGCCAATGTCTGGACATCGCCAAGTGTGTGTGAACTGTGGACGTTCAGTGTTGCGGGCAAGATCTCATTTATTGCGCACTGACACTGAACGAGAAAGAAGGATTTATACAGTCATTTCTGAATGGATATTGCCTCGGACTGTAAGTTTTTATTAGGTTTAGTTTTTTTTTGTATTTTATACTACTACAGGGTAATCTATGTATACTACTATGTCTGTTTATTTTTCACACTAATTTCTGAAATACCTGTCAGATTTGAGAATCATTTTTGTATATTATTGTCACATTCATAAGGAAGATTATACGGAGAGGGAACAAATGGGATATGCGCTTACAAAGGTACGGGCAAAAGCTAGTGTAATATCACTAGGCAACATATAAAAACACAAATAATCACATTGCAGCCTGTATTTCACGAAGGTGTAGATTAGAAGAGATACACGTTTTACAGTGCTGTTTTTATGGTCAGGTATTACCTTTTTTTTAAAAAAGGCTTATGATATAATATTTTTTCCAGATTTCAAGAGCTCGAGCTCTCATATGTCATAGTTGCTGGGTGAGAGCTGATAGAAATGCCCATCATTTTTTGGCTGGGCCATCTGGATCTTCAGCATCAGTAGATGTAACAAGTGAACATGATGAATCAACTTCGCAGTCTAGTTCACAGCCTACTTTGCAGTCTACTTCACTGTTTACTACTGACGTAGCTGTGTCACAAGCCACTGCACAAGGTATATCACAGACTACTCCTCAAAATACATCACAAGGTACGTCACAGGGTACTCCATAGTTTACCCCCAGGTCAAGTACAACTTTAATATTACCTGATTATGTAAGAGCAGTAGAAACTGAATCACATTGTTTTATTGAAGGTTGCCGAAGGCAAGAGAGGAATACAGTTCCTGTCACAACCAGGAAAATGTTGTTAGATCTTTATAAATTCTACATCCCAAAAAACAATAGATTATGCAATCATCATATTAATATTCAGTCTTGGGATTTTCTCACTGGGGTTTTAGAAATCTATGTTAATGTGTTTACGGCATTGCACATTCAAGACATGCTAGAATTAAAGAGTCACTCAAATACTGGTCTTGATTTTATTAATATCCAAAATATGGAAGATCGTTTGGTTCACCATAGGTTAGGTTTTACTAAAGAACAGTATCAAAGGATTTTAAATGAAGTGCCACAATTACTGTTAAACGATATTTTAATTGTATATGATGAAGTGGATTAATAAATAAATAAAAGAGAAATGTGATTTTTATTCCTGCTTACCCTTTTTTATAATAAGATTGCAAATATTTAACATTTACAATCCAGTTAGGCGACGCCGGCGCTTTGAAAACTACACACAATGTGTTCATGCTCTAAAATACATTCTGATAAAATCTAGTCTACAATAAAGTCTAAATAATAATCTAAATTGACCATAAGAGCACTGACAGCTTGGAAGAATAACTTATAAAGAAGCAAAAAAGGTTAGTTTTGTGTAAACTAATAATACCCTATATTTTTTTTCTCCCATATTGCAATTCTATAAATATTTTTTTATTTTAAATAGTAATAATATTGAAATGATATAATGTAATAATCGTTGCTGTACGGTGAAGCCCAACTTTGTATGAACATTCGCCCGTCTCGTTTAACATTCTATACTACTGGCAACACAGAAATTGTTCCTTTTTAAAAATGGCGTCGCAGTGAACACCTGTTTGTCGTGCTCGGATATGAATAAAATAAACTAACAAAACTTTGTGATTTTTCACTAATCTCAATAATTTTTGTAAGTCTTTTGAGTTTTGGTTACAGATACTGTTGGATTCGATTATTTTGATGTTTAACTAGCATTTTCAATCATGATTTTTAATGTTTAGACCCATTTCGTATTTTTTTTTGGGGGTGCCCACATTTGGTACTCATAATACGAGTGAAACCTTTTTATTGGCACATGTGCCAATATTAGGTAAATAAAATAAATTGTCTTTTATGGCAAAATATACTTTATATTTATTTATTGTCTTTCGATTCAGATTTCAAATAAATGCATGTCACAAGTTAAGAACATAATTTTCCAAATATTGGCCCACTGCCAATGGTATGAAAAACCATTTATTAGCAGCAGTGTCAATAATTAGTATTTGGGATGCCAATAATAATTTTGTAGTGAGGTGACGGTGGGCGCAGAAGAAACGAAAGTACTTTCGAGTAATAATAACGTTTATTGAAACTTATCCTACGTACAGGCGACACGCTACTTGGCTGGCGGTTCGACGGAACCTCGCTCCGTACGCAATAGGTGCAGATTACAATATTCTAGTTTATTGGTTCCAATAGCTTGAAAGCCGAGTAAACCAGGTATATTGAGTCCCTAGTCAGAATACATAAGAAGTGAAAATCGGGGGAGGTCATTCGACGGCGGAGAATCTTAACACCGACTTCTAATTTTTCCAGTAACGCCATCTATCGGCAAGCGAAGTAACAACTTTTGGAATGCAATAAGTCTTACATTCTCCCCCATTAAGACCGAAGTGTCTCACGAGGTCTATTGCTTCTTTGGTCTTCCTCGCCTTCTCAACGGTCGGGCGGGTTTAGGAATATCGGGTGTTGATCCTTGATAGGGAGTGAGGGCCGAAGCGTGATATATTCTTCACAATATAGGGTCCATCTCTGCGAGGGGCAAACTTGGAACTGGTTCCTTTACTAGCCTGACTGAGAGGGTGAAGAGCTACCATAACTAAATTTCCTTCCGCATAGGCAGGTCTGGCCTTACGCATCGAATCTGCGATTTCCTTTCTTTTTTCTTCCTCCATTTCGTGTACCTCTCGGGCTTTCTCAAAGACGGTGACTAGTTGCAGGAGTTTGGGCGTGATCTCCGGTATAAAATTTTCTGAAAGGATAATCTGTCTATAGTCATGGAGGTTATCATCCAGAGTTCTTAATTCTTTTCCAAAAGTTATGAAGGCTTGCGAGTATTTTGTAGACTTTTGAACGGCTGTGTTCATCGAGTACCTAATACTGGGCAAGTACTCTGGCCAGCTTCGGTGATTGTCTCCAAGAAGTATAGCTAGTTGAGTCTTGAGATCTCTATTTCGTCTTTCTGCAGGATTGGCTTCGGGATGGTACACCGGAGTGTAGCCATGTTTTATTTTGAGGCAGAACGAGACCTGCTGCATGATTGAGCTGACGAGTTGGGGTCCATTGTCGCTTATCATTCGTCGTGGAAAACCATATAGTAGGAATATCTCATTTATCAAGATCTATGCACACCTTTCTGCGGTTGCGTCTTCTAATGCAAAAAGTTCAATCCAGCGGGAGTTGATATCCTCAATTATAAATATCCATGTCTTCCCATCGGTAGAGGTAGGCAAGGGTCCAAATAAGTCAAACGATATGACTTCAAAACGTTGACTTAATGGATGTGTCTGTAATAAACCTGAAGGCTTCTGGTTAGACGGCTTGTACCGTTGACACTCGACGCAATTTTGTATGTAGCTTTCAATATATTTTCGCATGCCAGTCCAGTAGTATCGACGGGTTATGGTTTGTGCAGTCTTTTCAACTCCGTAGTGTCCAGCTGTCGCCGCGTCATGATATACCGACAGTACATTTGCCCATTCATGCTCCGGGACTAGGAGTTGAGCGTCATCGGTGTCCACAGAAGGGCTATAACGATACAGAAGGCCATTATTCATAAAGTAGCCTTTCGCGCTCCAATACTTGGCATTCTCTTCATCTTTAGGAGACTCCAGAGCTTGGATGATCTTGGTTAACTTGCTATCTTTTAATTGTTCTAGTCTCACTTCGGCTGGACTACGCGGTGGTAAATCCACGACAAGACTGCATATCCCGCATTCATCTTTATTGTTTTCCGAGCATGGGGGTCTAGACAAAGTGTCTGCGACAACGTTAACTCGTTCAGGAGTGTATTTAACTGTCAGATCATACGCTTGGAGCTGCAGGGCCCATCTTGCTAATCTTCCAGAGGGAGATTTAAGAGACATGAGCCATTTCAGCGCTTGATGATCTGTCAAGACAGTGATAGGGGATCCTTCGATATAAAGCCTACTGGCATACTCGATTGGGTGCTCCTCCGAACCCTCTTCTTGGACAAGCACTGCACCTAATGCATAGTTACTAGCGTCAGTTTTTATGATAAAGGCTTTAGTAAGGTCAGCTTGTTTGAGAAGTGGAGCAGAAGTAAGTCTCAGTTTCAATAGCTCATAAGCTTTTTCTTGTTCGGAGTTCCAAGTCCATGAAACACCCTTCTTCGTTAATCTTGTAAGTGGTTCAGCAAGTTCTGAGAACCCCTTAATGAAACGTCGATACCAGGAGCATGTTTGCAAAAACGACATTAAATGTTTCAAGTTGGTGGGTGGTGGCCGATTTATTATAGCAGCAGTTTTCTCAGGGTCCATTTGTAGACCGCCGGGTGTAATGAGGTGTCCCAAGTATCTCACTTGAGTGCAGCCAAATCTGCACTTATCCTTGTTGATGATGAAGTTGTGCTCTCTCATTTTCAGGAACACATCTCTGTGATCTTGTAGGTGCTGAGGAAACGTAGCAGAAAAGATAATCAGGTCATCTAGGTAGGCCAGCAGCTTGATATGGCTAAGGCTAATGCGAAATCTGTCTATTATCCTCTGAAAAGTAGAGGGAGCATTTCGTAAACCGAAAGGCATTCACAAAAACTTAAAAATGCCAAATGGAGTAATGAACGCAGTCTTTTCTTGATCATCCTTTCTGACCCTTACTTGCCAGTATCCAGCCTTGAGGTCTAGGGCTGACATATATTTAGTGGCCTTAGCTTCATGTAGTAAACATCACAGAACTCTTCTTGTAATTCTTCGAGCTGAAATTTCTGCCGGTTATCTAGCATGGTTAAATCCATTGTCATGAGTCCAACATCATCAAAAAGGCTTAGGGCATGAGGAGAAAGAGTAACTTCGGCTTGTTCAATGTTACGTTGAGCATCTTGCATCATGTACTCAAGTCGGGGTGAATACCCATCAAATAAAAATCTCTTCTCCGTGCAGTTAATTTTTTGAGGTAAATCAGGAAGATCTAAAGGCATAAGTCTGTACGTGCTAGTTGAGCTTGATGAAGGTAAAGCAGCTTCGTCTGCTATCCTTGGTTTACTGGCCTGGCGTGGTTCAGTTTGGGCTTTACTGATCTGTGCCACACCTATTTGCGGCCGAGCTATTTCATCTGTTGCTTTAGATGGGGTCCATGGTTTACCGGTCATTGGTACGGACCTTTGGAATGTCACAAATTGTTCCTGGTATAGTTCAAATTCTTGTTCTGGCCTGTCTATATAATGCCAAGTAAACTGTCCCAAGTTTAGAACAATGCCAGCATGTTGTAAAAAGTTTATACCCAACAGTGTACGGTTATCGGTAGAATCTGGCAGAACTATAAAATCAGTCTCTGTTGCGCGATTGCAAAGGGTCACCGTGGCTCTACAAAATTTGACTAGCTGTCTTCGGGGTACACCATCTGCCAAAGTAATATTGACGGCCTTTTCACCAAAAACTTGTCCGCGTGTTTTGAGCAAATTGTATAGCTCGTATGATGCCACGTTCAGCTTCGCACCAGTGTCTACGAAAGCTTTGCCCTCTAAACCATTGACCTTTAGATATACCATTGGCCTAGAACTCCGTTCTCTTTGTATATTTATACTGCAGAAGCCAAGACTTTCCCTTTTCTCCGCACCATTAGACGGCTTGGAAGCACACAGTTTGCAGTTGCTGCGATAGACTCCTGGTGTTCCACATCCATAGCAGGAAAATTTCACCTCCGCAGTGCCAACCGATGGAGCATTGGGAACTGCAGATGTGGCTGGACCAGTATTTTGAGTATCTTCCTGTATTCGTTTCCTTTTGCGGCACTCTTCGAAACCATGGCCTAATTTCTTACAGAAGTTGCATCGTGGTTTTTTCTTTGTACTTACAGGAACTGATGCGGTTGACGTGGTTGCTGTATTGCTATCATTTTTAACACATTGCTTTCCTGTAGCTTTTTCTTTAAATACATTTATTGACAAGGTCAATAAATGTATTTAACTTCGCCCTTGGTACTTTGTCACGTATTTTTAAGTTTAAGAGACCATAAACAATATCAATTTGTTGTTTTTCAGTCAATTGTTCACCTTCAGGTAATTCGGAAAAAAGCATCCTCTTTCGGCTAACAAATGAGTCCGTAGGCACGTCCGTTGATTGTTTTTCGCCACAGATTTCCAAATAAATTAAATATTCAGGCTTCTTAGGAGCAAAGGCAGTCCTAAGAACCTTTTCAAACTCGTTCCATTCTTTTATGGCTGATTTGGTACCTTGCCACCAAACCGCTGCTTCACCTTTAAGTACTAAGGGTAGCCCTGTAAGCGCAACTCCATCCGTAATAGATTCTATCTGCTTAAAGACACGAATTGCTGAGAAAAATGCTTCGACAGTCTCTCTGTCCTTAGTGCCGTCATAGGTTGCTTTACATGTAGCCATAGAACCTCTCCGCGAGCCCCCCAGCGTTAAAAGTAGCTGCTGGAACTGTGTGTCCGTCATATTCACAGACATTTTCCTCGATTCTTTGGTTGTCGCTCGAAGTGGGTACGTTGTCTTCCGTCCAGATTTTGTCACCAGGTAGGTCGCTGGTTTCGCAGGCCTCACGTTGGACGCCACTGTAGTGAGGTGACGGTGGGCGCAGAAGAAACGAAAGTACTTTCGAGTAATAATAACGTTTATTGAAACTTATCCTACGTACAGGCGACACGCTACTTGGTTGGCGGTTCGACGGAACCTCGCTCCGTACGGAATAGTTGCAGATTACAATATTCTAGTTTATTGGTTCCAATAGCTTGAAAGCCGAGTAAACCAGGTATATTGAGTCCCTAGTCAGAATACATAAGAAGTGAAAATCGGGGGAGGTCATTCGACGGCGGAGAATGTCAACACCGACTTCAAATTTTTCCAGTAACGCCATCTATCGGCAAGCGAAGTAACAACTTTTGGAATGCAATAAGTCTTACAATATAAAAATATTTTCAGTTATCTTCAAAATGAAGCCTCGTACAAAAAACATTAACAAAGTAAAGACTGATAAGTTAAAGCGAAAGATGTATTCAGAAGAAAATTTACGAAAAGCCCTTGTAGAAATTACTAAAGGCATGAGTAAAAAACTTGCTGCCAAAACCTTCCAAGTGCCGCGTTTGACCATACAATTCCGGTTAAAAAATCCAGCGCATGGCTGTAAACAGGCCCACCCACAATTTTAAATAACGAGGAAGAAGAGGCTTTAGTCAACTGGATCAAAGTTAGTAGCCAAAAAGGTTTCCCAAAGAGAAAAGAAGATTTGATCAAAAGTGTTTCGCAATTTCTAAAAAAAACTAATCGGACGTCCACTTTTAAAAATGGCGAGAAATGGTTCAAATTATTGTTAGCCAGACATCCTACCCTTGCTTTCCGTACACCAGAAGCAGTTACAGCTGCCAGCTCGACAGTGTCAGAAAACGATGTTAGGGGATGGTTTCGGCAAATCAACGAAGTAGTCGTTGATTTGCCGAAACCATCCCCTAACCCATGTTGAAAATAATTTGCTTCACGTACTTTCTGACCCAAGACGAGTATTAAATGGAGATGAAACGAATTTTGTGCTGTGCCCAAAAACAGGTCTAGTCTTGAGTTCAAAAGGAGAAAAAAACAACTTCGTTGGCTGTGATGTTTACTTTTAGTGCAGATGGAAATCTTACTCCACCAATGGTAATTTTTCCAAATAAAAGATTACCTGCAAAAATAACTTCTAAAATTCCAGGAGATTGGGGCGTGGGTCTTATTGAGAATGGGTGGATGAATACTGATATTTTTAATGAATTTATTAAGAACGTTTTACATCCCCGTCTGGTCAAAATAGGCACAAAATTTCCAAACATACTTTTTGTAGACGGTCACAAGTCTCATTTAACTTACGCCGTGAGTGAACTGTGTTCGACTTTGCAGATAGTTCTAATTGCACTATACCCAAATTGTACAAGGCTTTTACAACCTGCTGCATTTAAGCCTCTAAAAACAGAATGGCAATAAATTGTCCTAGAATGGCGTAGAGCTAATCCATCTCAAGCACTAACTAAGATTCAATTTGTGCCATTACTTAAAGCCACAATAGAAAAAAGCATAAAGCCGCAAACTATTATCAACGGGTTTAGAGCAACAGGGATTTGCCCATGGAATGAAGATGCAGTAGATTACAGCAAATGCCTCGGAACTAAAGACACAAAAACAACCAATTGTTTTGACATCATTCGAGATAAAGAGAAATTACTCTCAAAAGAAGATTTGTTAAATTAGTAGGCAAGAATAACATTGTTTGCATAGAAAAAAGGAGAGATAACATCAGAAGAGTCTATTGAATTGATAAAAAAAAAACTGGCATTTTTTCGGTACACCTTCTAATATTTATTCTAATCAACAACAAAATCTAGATAAAGAACTTGAAGTTATAAATAATGTTGAAGAGTTTAATAATGTAGACATTGAAAATATATAAATATTTATTAACGATTGTCCAAATAATATTGTTGAACCAGAAGAATCTAAGTTACAACCTATCTCAGAAGAAATTGTTTTTGAAGATATCATAGAGTGCTCAGATGAAGGAAAGGTGATGATAATTGAAGATTTATCACAAGAACCTCATTTTGAATTAATAAACCACAGTGTTCAAATACAAAGACCAGAATGTAGATTTACCAAAAGCTCAGTCAATACAAATTATTTCAGATCAGTGTAATCCATCCCTCACAATTTCATCAATACCCATGAAAAATCTTACTCCCGTGAGGTTAAATGAAATGTTGATACTACCAAAAACACCGACAAGAAAAGGAGTTCAGAACTCTGTAAAAACCCCGTTTGTCCTAACTTTAGCCAAGTGGAAAGCACAAGAAAGTGAAAAAAATCAGAATGAAAACAGAACAAGCAGAAGGGATCAGGAAAAGAAAAGAAGAGAGAGAAGGAAAGAAATTAGAAAAAGAGAAACAACCGGCGCCAAAGAAACAAATCAAAAACAAAAAGAAGCCTAAAGACGAAATATCGAAAATACTATTTTCTGAGAAATTTTATAAATTTGATACTGAAGATATCGTCGAAAACAAAGAAAATGATCTTGAGCTAATTGATATAAATAGAATGCAAGGAAATGGTCATAATAAAACATACACCACAGACGAAATAGAACAAATTTTGACTGAATTAGATGATGATTGATAGCTACTACATACCTAGAAAAAACAATCTTAAAATGTTGATTTATTTTATTAATACTTACGTACTTATACAAATAAAACTATCCCTGTTGATTACATTGTTAGGTAATTATAAAGTACAGAAGTGTTTATGTTGCGTTGATGTTTTCTAAATGTTTAATAATAAATAAGTTCCTAAACTATGTTCCTATGTTTTCTAAAATATATAATATTTTTCATTATTATTCCAGTATTTTTTGTTCCCAAGAGCCTAAATTAAGTAAGAATTCAGGAAGAGCCAATAATAAGTTCTAATTACTGCCAATAAAGGGATTTTCTGTGCCAAAGACTGGTCTATATACTCAACATCATTTAACCCTTTCACAGCCGATCACGTGCAGAGTACGTCCCAAACCTATTGTATTGTGAAATCTTCGGCTGTCAAAGTGTTAATTAAAAAAAATGTTAAATCATATTGCTTAATCTAAAATAAAATGTATTGGAAAAGGATCTGTAGTGGTATTAAAAGCGTTTAAATACCTTTTCATTGTTTAAATTTATATTATATGAGATATATTCAAAGTTTTCATGGGATAGCCAATTAAAGTTCCAATAAATGGATGTCTTACCCCATTGCTTAAATTAACTATTGATTACCTGTAACATTTTGAACATTGTAGCGTTCGCGCCAGGTTTTCGTCACAGTATTGTACGTCCATCTTAATCGCATTTAAACGTCTTTTCGTCGGTTTAAATAACTATTTTCCAAATTAAAATTCAAATATTGGGTTGTAATTCTTATCCTGACTTGACGATGAGCTTCCGTTAGTAAATTTTTTTGGCAGGTTAATAATTATGGATCCCAGGAGCATGGAAATGTCTTCGGACAGTGGTAAGCGAAATAACATGTCTTATAGCACTTGAACGGGTGGTTGTGAAAGATTCCGTGGTATGCCTACTAAAAATATCACGATGGCGGTTGGATTGATTTGTGTAAGCAATCGGACGTGGTCCTCGGTGCATACACTTTACTTCACCAGTTTCTTGATATCGTCGCACCCATAAACGCACTGTGTTTCTCTATAAAGAAGTAAGTTAAAGAGTAAGACTTCTAATTGAAAAAATATATATTACACGGATTTTAATTTAGATTACACTTACATCGATATTAAATTCTCTAGCAATACTTTTTAAACTTTGATATTCATTTGGACGATTATTTTCGCTTTTAAAAAGTTACTTATTTGAGGCATGATTTTATCGTAATTATAATTCGTTATTAGAACAGCACAGATGAGCAGTAATTGTTATGCTATGTGTAATATTCAAAGTAGGTACTCTAATCGAACACAGGTGTACGCTTGAACCGTTTATTGCCAACTGACGCATGCCGCGTCTATCAAGTTAAACACAAGTTTTACTATAGCAAATACATCAAAATCTTCCACCCTTAATCCTAATGCATCTGACAAAATAGCCAAGTAACTTAGAATCGTATGCTAACATTTAGGTATAAAATCATCAACTCGGAATCTTATACTAACTTTTATAATTAGGCCTTTTCCTGGGGGACACTCATTTTACCACTTTGGCAGTGTCTCTCGCGCAAACTATTCAGTTTAGAAAAAACTGATATTAAAAACCTCAATATCTTTTATTAAGACCTATCCATAGACACCCCACATGTATGGGTACGATGGAAAAAACAAATTTTGAGTTTCAGTTCTATGTATGGGGTCCCCCCAAAATTATTGTTATTTTTCTATCTTTGTGTAAAAATCTTAATGCGGTTCACCGAATACATCTACTTACCAAGTTTCAACAGTACAGCTCTTATAGTTTCGGAAAAAATAGGCTGTGACATACAGACAGACAGACATGACGAATCTATAAGGGTTCCGTTTTTTGCCATTTGGCTACCATTGGGCTTGTTTTGATCGTAATGAGCGTTCCTAAAAAAGATCTCAACTCCGTGATATTACGAGAACGAGGAATGATTAAAATTCCTTCTAATGTCTCTGGGTCCGTCTTAATTCGTTCCGCTGATATAATAAATCCCAGATACTTAACCTCTTCAGTCATAAAGAAACACTTTCCTTTAATTTAATACTGTTGCTAAGTAACCTATCAAATAGTTTCTCTAATAGTACTAAATTCTGAGCCTCCGTTGACGTTGTTATGATAACATCATCTAAAAACACTTGTTACGTTGAGTAGATTGAGCATTATTCGATGAATGATACCCGGACTTGAACGTAAACTATAAACAAGTCTTTTATAGCAAAAAAGTCCCCTCTGAGTAATTATTACTGTAAAATTATCCAGATCATCCATTTCAATCTGATTGTAAGCCTGCGAGAGATCAATCTTTGAAAGTAACTTAGCCCCATGTTAACGCGGTAAACCGGCTAACAGGCTCACAGAGGGGCCTCACCACCGCCGAGGTACGGGGGCACCAACGGTCGCTGCGCGCGCGCCGCTTCGCCGCGCGCCGCCGGAGAATCGGCCACCGACACTGTTATAAACCGCGTGTGTTTACCTATAACCAATTGTATGTACTAAAACAAGAATACACGTCTTGGTATCAACTGCAATATTGTGTTTGGACTATCACCATAAACATAGTGGCGACCGTGACAGGACCTGCAGAGCTACAAGGATCAGAGGTCAACCCAAAAAGGAAGTAAGCCCGTTCCTTTAAAACTTACGCATTCCTTTCGATATTTCCTACTTATACCTTCTATGTGCTGTGCAAAGTGAGTGTCAACTATAAAATTGTTTGAGAAGGTATCTAGCTTAACGCGTATCTTTTTAAACGAGCCTACGTATTTTAACGGCAATTCACGCCTATTCTAGCCAGCTGTAGTTATAAGTTCTATTACCTATCTTACGAGAAATAATTCTCACTAAATCCAGGCCCGGCCGATTCACATTTACACTGGAATTTTACCAAGTTTTGAACAACCTATTGTTCCACTTATGTTACAACTTAAGTATATTGAAGTATTTTTTATACTTTAATTGCTGGATACAGCTTATTAAGCTTGTGCCAAGCCTACTGTTACTTCTATTGTTTCTACCTATTATTTCCGTAAAAACGAAATATTGCATACTTAAATAATAACTAGAATTACTTCTAAAGCTACGAACAAAGGTCGAATATTTACTCGATTCGTCTATTGTTTTGCCGTAAAATATGAATACATAAGTAATCATAACGGAATATTTAACATTTATAGTTGTGAATATCGTCGACTTATATATTTTAAAACCAAATACCTATTTACTATATTTAGCAGCGTTTACAAAATTCCTGTCTGCATTTCGACTGTACGTTCGTGTACGTTCTAAGCGGCTGGGTGGCCCCGTGTTCTGGCGCTCGGCTCCTTTGTGCGCGGCCGAGCTGTTGACGCGTTCGGCGCTGAGTTCTGCGCTCACACACCGCGCCCGATACTGTGCGCGGTTGGCAGGCTCGGCAGCGGCTGCGTGGTTTGAACTGTTGTCTATTGGATTGTGCTTAAATTAATTTGTTATTTTTGCCTCACTTCTTTACTAAAATGGCTGAAAAGGAATCGACAAGTAGAGTTAAAAGTCCTCTTCCATTATTAAAACCTGATTCGATTGGTAAATCGAATGTCAAGGAATATTTAAAACCATTTATTAATAAACGCGCAATCATTAGACGGCGGTTAACTGTTTCAAAGAAATTTATGGAGAAATACAACATTGCTGAAATTTCTAACGTGTCTAGCTTGGAAAAAAAAGAAATATCTTTGAGGTTAATTCAGTTAAAAGAATTGATGTCTATTTTTGATCGAATACAAACTGAGATTGAAGAATATTCTGAAAATTAGGAAGAACAGATTTCAGAACGTGACATTACCGAAACTGAATTTTATACTCAAATAGTTTTTGCCCAAGAATTGATCGATTTGTTTTCAACAAAAAATAAGGAAAGTAACGCCTCTAATGGAACAGCTTCAAGTTGTTGTCATGGTCTTAAAAATGATATTGTTCTGCTTCCAAGTATTAACCTACCTACGTTTGATGGTACTTACACAAATTGGCTTGAATTTAGGGATATATTTAAAACTCTTATACATGACAATGACTCGATTGCACCCATCAATAAATTCCATTATTTGAGGAATTCTTTAAATTCAGGTGCCAGTGTCGTAATAAGATCTTTGGAATTTGTCGCGAGGAATTATGAACTTGCTTGGGACACATTGTGTAATAGATATAATAATAAAAATATTTTAATTAATAATCACTTGAGCGCTTTAGTTAATTGTAATTTTATACAAAAATAATCATACAAGGCTTTGCGTTATTTAATTGAACAATTGTCTAAAAATTTAAATGTTCTAAATACCTTGGACATTTCTACTGATGGTTGGGATCCGTTAATGATATTTTTGGTGTCAGCTAAACTAGATTCCACCACAAGTAGCAAGTGGGAAGAGTTCAAAGGTGGATTGTCTGAGCTACCTAGTATAGATGAATTTAAAAGTTTTTTAGAAACTAGGGCAAATGTTTTAGAAACTGCAAGTAATCGTAATTTAGAACAAACTTACACGAATCAATAATAATTACAATGAAAACCGGAGCACTAAATCTTTTGCTACGTTCACAAATGTTAAAGGACAAAAAGGACCTGTCCAATTTGTAACCAAGGTCATCTGCTACATCAATGCAACAAATTTAGAGCAATGAGTGTTGACTACAGATTAGATGAGGTGTCTAAAAACAAATTGTGTTTTAATTGTTTGCGAGGAGGACATTTAAAAGAACAATGTGGTTAAAAAGGCTCTTGCCGTTTCTGTAGGAAAAAACATAACACATTATTACACAAATATGAGAAAAATAAAATACTTACGATTGTAGCAAATCTTCTAGTCTTCCCGTCAGCTTGGCGGCAGTCTCTTCCAGGCAAGTTCTCCTGTGTACTGCAAAAATAGAAGCTATTAATTAAAAAAAAAAATCTACTTACCTTGCACGTGCGTTGTTGGACACGGGCAGCCAATCGTCTTTTATTACGAAGAACCTGAAAGAAAAGCTCGGACTATTAACTGAAAATATAGATATGTTAAATGTAGCAGGCATAAATGGTGTAGCCTGCCCGATAACAGAGCGGTGTGAATTGAATATCAAATCATGCAATAGCTCATTTACTAGAAATATTAATTGTTTTGTCATTCCAAAGGTAACTGGCAACTTACCTAATAGTCAAGTTGATGTTGCAAGATTAGAGCTGCCAGATAATATAACCTTAGCTGATCCAACTTTTAATAAACCTTCTGAAATAGATATTTTGTTAGGCGCTGATCACTTTTTTGACATTGTTTTGTCTAAAAAAATTACATTAGGTCAAAACAAACCTATTTTGCAAGAAAATCTCTTTGGATGGCTAGTGGCTGGTCCAATGGGAAATATTCTTCCAAACAGTTATACACAATGCAACTTTGTGCAAAACCTGTCACGCAAGTCAGTGTCGCTTCAAGACATTCATGACTCTATAAAAGAATTTGGGACTAAAATGAAAACCAAAACAAGATAATCTTCAATTCCCCAGTAAAATTCAAATTAATCGAAAAGTAACTAAAAGAATCATTTCTTCTACTACATGTAAATTGTTTGACCCTTTAGGTATGTTATCATGCTGTATTATAAAGGCTAAAATTCTTTTGCAGTTATGGCATACGAAATTGTACTAGGATGATCCAGTGCCGCAACCATTTATAAAGCAATGGTTCAATTTTATAAATAATTTGCACTACATATCTAAAATGACTGTACCTCGCCATGGCATGAGCGACAGTTCAGGTGCAAAAGATGTAGATTTACATATTTTTGTTCACGCATCCCAAAATGCTTACGCTGCTTGCTGTGCGTGCGATCTGAAGACATAAATAACAGCGTAATTGTAAGATTGCTTTGTGCTAAAACGAGGGTAGCGCCCATCAAAAGTCCAACAATTCCGCGCTTAGAGCTGTGCGCTGCATTGCTAGGAGGTCAACTCTACTTAAAAGTTATTAAATCCATACCATGCAACGTCAGACATACTTACATTAGGACCGACTCTACAGTTGTCCTTTGTTGGCTAACTTCTGAAAATCAAACACTACCAGTTTTTGTACGCAACAGGATAAATACAAATAATAAACTTACTCAGGATTTCCAATGGAATCATATTCCCACCAATTTAAATCCAGCTGATCTGGGTTCGAGAGGTGTTGATCCACAGCATCTGCAATCTTCCGTGTTGTGATGGGAGGGACCTTCGTTCTTAAAACTAGACAATTTAGATTGGCCTATTCAAAACTCTAAAAGCTCGCTTGACGGCGAAGTTGGTGTACATTTGTCTGTTGATACGACTAATAATGAACAAGAACTAATTAAGTTCGGAGATCACTCCAATTATCAAAAATTAAAAATAACCTTAGCATACGTTTTACGATTCATTAATAACAGCGCACCAAAGTCATTCAAAAAAGGATAACTGGATGAACAATCCTCACTGATCATCTTACTTAAATTCAGTCAAACAGCATCTTTCCAGACTGACTTAGTCTGCCTTAAACAAGGTAAACCACTTCACCATAAAAGTAGATTGTTGCCCTTAAATCCGTTTGTTGATGAAAAGGGAGTAATAAGAGTAGGAGGTAGATTAGAACAATCTTCATTCGACTACAATAAAAACACCCAATTGTTCTTGATGCAAAGCATCATCTTACAAAATTAATGATGCAAAGTGAACATGTTCGATTATACCATGCGGGTCTCCAGCTACTCCTTTCGTCATTTCGCGAAAATTATTGGCCTTTAAGAGGCAGAGATTTGGCTCGCACTGTCACTAAACAGTGTACAATCTGTACCCGTATGCGTAAAAAACCAATACAGCCCATAATGGGTAACTTACCGGAAGTTCGGGTAAATGAGAATTTTCCTTTTCATTCCTGCGGGATAGACTTTGCAGGCCCATATATGATTTCGTCCAAGAAAGGTAAAGGTAACAGGGTCACAAAAGCATATTTATGCCTTTTTATTTGTCTAGCCGTCAAAGCCTTGCATCTTGAGGTTGTCAGTGACCTATCAAGCGCGGCATTTATAACGTGTCTACGCAGGTTCATATCTCGTCGCGGTAAGCCTTATATTATCTATTGCGACAATGGCAAAAACTTTGTTGGGGCAAGTAATGAGTTGGGCAAAATATTGCGATCAAGTCGTCAATCAGTTTCAGACTACGCAGCAAATAAGGGTATTAAATTTTATTTTTATTCCGGCATACTCGCCTCATTTCGGGGGTACTTGGGAAAGTGGTGTTAAATCCTCAAAAAAATTATTAAAACGCGCAGCTGGTAATGCTTATCTGACATTTGAAGAGTTGGCCAATCTCTTTGCACATATAGAAGCTATTCTTAATTCCCGTCCGCTCACCCCACTTTCGTCCGATCCTATTGATATCAATCCCCTCACTCCAGGGCACTTTCTGATTGGACGACCATTAATGTCGCTTACAACACTGCCTGTCACCACCAAGAGGCCAAATAGATACCAACTCATCGAACAAATCAGGCAACGATTCTGGGAGCGATGGCGCCGGGAGTACATGGCTGAGCTACAACAAAGAAACAAATGGAGGAAGAATGGCCCGGCACTTCAAGTGGGAGATCTTGTCGTTATTAAAGATGACAACCTCATGCCTTTGCAATGGAAAATGGGAAGAGTAACTAAACTATACCCAGGTCAAGATGGCGCATGCAGAGTAGCGGATATCTACGTCTCAAAGGGAACCATCAGAAGGGCTGTAGACAACCTTTATCTCCTGCCAGTATCTACCAATCAACTAGATCATGACGTCCGGCAGCCCGTAACTTACCTAACGTAAGGAAGAGAAGAAGCCGGTAAATTATTTTGAAGAGTTCTTCAACGTCGTGGAGGATGTAAACCGGGTAACAGGCTCACAGAGGGGCCTCACCACCGCCGAGGGAGGGGGGGGCACCAACGGTCACTGCGCGCGCGCCGCTTCGCCGCGCGCCGCCGGAGAATCGGCCACCGACACTGTTATAAACCGCGTGTGTTTTACGTATGTACTAAAACAAGAATACACGTCTTGGTATCAACTGCAATATTGTGTTTGGACTATCACCCTAAACACCCCATTAAGTTTAACAGGTCGTCGATACGTGGCAAGGGAAATCTATCGATCAACAAAACTGGGTTCAATGTCACCGGCGCATATCCGAAGTCCACCATCTGCCTTACGCACCGGCACCGGGAGTAGCCCAGTCCACGCTGTCCACCGACTCGATAACGCCGGCGTGCAATATAGCATGCACTTCCTCCTCCACTCGGTCCCTTAACGCGTACGGCACGGGCCGAGCGCGGCAGTACACCATAAAACCGGCATCTATTTCCATAGGTAAAAAAGTGCTTTCAGTTAATAACTACAATCTTACCGGCTTATAGCTATCTAAAGTGAGCTGGTGCAGATCTTCCTCCACTTCCCCGTCCCCTTACGACAGAGAAGGCTCGTCGTCTCCCGATGATGACGCCACTCCGCCTCCGCCGTCACGTGCGCCATCACGCCGTCGCTCAACGCTCCCGCTCTTCCGTGTCACACGCGACGAAGATGGCCTCGTTGTTTACGCTGTAAGGGTTCATATACTCATTGGTGTGAAGCTATGGTTGGAGCTGGCCGGTGGCCAACATCAAAACTGTAACCGACTTGTCAGTATGTTTTCAAATAAAAGAAACAATTGAATATTTTTTATTGACTGCATAAAAATTAATAAAAAAGGTTTTTATTCACGTAGACTTTAAAAAAGCACTTGTGAATAGTCAGTTCATGTTTGTAGTAATACAGTTATTATTTCTAGTTACTTATTATAGATATTTAGGTACACGGAATGTTAAAACATTTATACAATTTATTTTATAATAGTCGTGACATTTAGCTAGCTTGTATTAAGTTATTGTCAAGGAGATTATGTTTAGGTTTAACTATCGAATTTTACTACATATTGTCTGAATGGTTCTGTCTATATTAAGGTACGAATTCAGTATTATTTTTATGACGGACCTTGTGTTTATAACGACGGTCGCGTTTTAATGCTACCACCGGATCCAATGTGCCCCAACTTAGAAGACCCAGCGAAACAAACTCAGCAGTTTCATCTACTACCGATATAATATAATAAACAATAATATCTCACGAAGTTTACCTTTTATTCATAATAATCGGTAGTATACATTATAAAACGTTAACATGGTAGCAGAGTGAAAGACGATCAGAAAGAATCGAGCAGAACGTATTGCTAAACGTTAGAATTGCGAGATTCAGAAGAAGTTCCGTCAAAAGTTTAAAGAAGAGAAAATATTTTTTTGTCTGCAAGATGGAGCAAGCTATCTTATAAGCAACAAAAACATAGGTTGGTATCTTAAACTATTCGAATTGGGCGAAATGGTAATACAAAATCACAGCAGCCATGAGAGGACTGGGACTTTGGGACATAGTTGAAGGAAAGGCCAGTAAACCTCAACTGTCGGATTCAGAAAACTGTGAAAAATATAATTCAGAGTTGAAAAACGATCAGAAAATCAATAGCGCAGCTCTTTTATTGATGATGATGGATGAAGATCTTAATAAAGTTATGGGATTTAACCATGCAAGAGAGATATGGGCGGAATTGACCCGAATCTATTCAGGTGTGACATAAGACCGAGCATATGACCTTTGCATGAAATTCTTTGGCTACAAGGAAAAGTCCGATAATGTCAACTCACTTGTAAAAATGAAGAATATATGGTCAGAACTAAAACAAGACATGAAAAAAACTGAAAATAAAGGTGAGCTACTGTAGATCTTCATTTGCAAAATTGAAGTCTAGTTGGCTTTTGATAACAAAGTCAAGAAAGGACATTAGAAAACTTGACGAGCCAACTTTTTACATATGAGCGAACACTATTAAGCAAAGATGAAGATAAAGAAATAAGAGGTCCTAAATGTTCAACAGAAGAAGGGAAAACAGAAGATCGCGCGAGACAAATGCCATTATTGTGGTAAGATTTGTCATAGAGAAACAATGCGAAAAATGGATGTCTGATTGACGACAACCAAAACCGTGAACAACAAAGAGCGTTTCAAATAAAAATGTAAACAGGAGTCTTATGGCAGTTAACAGTAAGATGGTTGAAGACCATGATAACTGGTTCATAGATAATGGAGCCACAAGTCATATAAATAAATAGCTGTGCCCCGCGGTTTTACCCGCGTTAAATTTTATAACTCATAACAGCTCCTCCCTCGCAGGTGGTAGCGTGATAATATGTAGCCTATATGTTGACCCGACCTCTTAGTAGTATTCATGCAAAATTTGAAGTAAATCCATGCAGTACTTTTTGAGTTTAGCCCGGACATACATACAGACAAACAGATAAACAGACAAAAAATCTAAAAACTATATTTTTGGCTTCAATATCGATTGTAGATCACGTCCCAAATATCCTATTTTTAAAATATTCAATGTACAGTTTTGACTTTCCTACGATTTTATTATATGTATAGATGTTAGAGATGTTTTATTTGAGTCATTCAACTTACTACGAAACTTATTACTACGAACATGTTTTGACTATTTACAAGCGCTTTTTTAAAGTCTACGTGAATAAAAACCTTTTTTATTTTATTATATATTTATTTAACTATTTTGACAACTCATACACAGAAACCACTGTGAATGGAGAAGACATTCAGGCGTTTGGAAAAGCAACACTAATAGTTGAAGCTGACGTAGGAAGAGGTTGCAAACAGCTGATCACGCTAAACGATGTTTGGTACGTACCCAGCGTGAATAATAATCTATTCTCGGTTTTATTAGCACAAGATAGACTCTCAAACAGTACTTATGTCAACAGCAGCAGAATGTAAATTATCAACCAAAGGAACAGTCATGTCTGGAGTGGATTTCTTGTCATGTATTTGCCAATATTTAGGTCTAATAAATAGTGTTTGCTCCAATAATCAGACATTCTACAGCAGGTCCTCGATGATCAGAACACCGAAAATAATTAATACCCTGTTCGGATGCACGAAGCGTTCGGATTATAGTATGTTAATATTTTGAAAGGGATTTTTCGAAATAAAACAAAAATATTTTACATTATTATGTGTTTATTGAAGTATGTACGTTAGATGTATGTTAAATACAATGCTATTAATCACACTTTTTTAAAGAATTCCAATATAGTGCTCTGACGAGTAGTATTTAGTGACATAGAAAATGCTTTATCCCTTAATTTACGTAACAGCATTTTTTCCGGAATAGAAATGTCGACTTCATCTGCCCATTCAGAACAAGTATTAAAGCAAGACACAGCTTGAGTATGTGGGATCCTTGCAACTGATTCCGATGTCTCCAATTCTTCTTCGTTTTCGTTGTCTTGCTGATCCGTTACTTGTCTTATTATGTCTTCATCAGTCAAGGGCTCCTGACAATCAATGTCATCATTGATAACCAAGAAATTATTAATATCTGCTTAAGACAATCCTCTGTTCTGGAAAACACTCAACGGTAAGTCATCTTCAGGATCAAAATCTTCCACATCTTGGCCAGACATTCCCTCTGATTCTAAAAGTAGGGGCCACAGAGGCTTCCAAGACTTTTTAATTAGATTTGGTGACAATTGCTCCCAAAATTGAGCTAGTGAACACTGCATCTTTCATTGTGTTTTGTTTAAGCACTTCAGTTACTGTACATTCTGGATTAACTTCTTGCCGGCCAAAAACATGCAACAGGAGTTTCTTCTTGTAATTCACTTTAATGTTCTGGATCACATTTTGATCCATAGGTTGAATAAGGGCTGTGCAGTTAGGGGGCATGTACAAAATGGTAAAATTTTCATCAATCGACTGCAGATCGCCTTCGATTGGATGGGCTGGTGCATTACCAAGAAATAACAGTGCTTTTAGCGGTAAGTTCTTGTTTGATAAAAATTTCTTGTCTTCGGGAATAAAATGTTCCTTCAGCCACTCCATAAATATTGGTCTTGTAACCCAAGCACTTCTGTGACCTGTGTAATGAACCGGTAATTTTCTGACTGTTGCAAATGCACGTGGCCTTTGTGCTTTGCCTACAACCAGCAAGGGCAGTTAGTGCGTTCCGGTTACGTTCGCGCATGACATAAATGTGATCCTCTCCTTCGATACTTTGGAACCTGGGGCCCTAATTTCTGATGCCGACGCCAATGTTTTATCTGGTATCGATCTCCAGTAAAGGCCTGACTCATCAGCATTATAGATTTGGTCTGCAGACAGATCCTGTTCCCTTATTACATCCATGAATTTGTCCTGGAATGGCTTTAGGGCTGCTTCATTATTCGACAATTTTTCGCCACTTACCTAAAGTTGGCGTATGACATGTCTTTTCTTAAAATTATCTAACCATCCTCTGCTAGACACAAATTCTCCTCATCCAAGTCGTTCATGGAAAAACTTAGCCTTCTGCATCAGTATATCACCAGACAAAGGGACGTTCTTTCTTCGCTGCTCTATGAACCACGTAAATAAAGCAACTTCAAGCAAAGGATTTTCAGGAGTTTTCAAAGTTTTCCTAGCACCTGGACCCTTTTCTGTGTTTATTACAAATGATCGTATTTTTTCCTCCTTGTGTTTGACATCTGTAATTGTGTGTTAAAAATTGGTATTCTTTTAGGAGATGTGACAATGTGAAAATTATTAATATTTCCCTCATAAAATCCTATATTTAGTGTATCATAATCTAAGTGCTGTACACAGTTGTAATTGGACTGCAGGTTTAAACTTTGCTTACAACAGAAAATATGTAAAACTCCAAATAATCTGTAATCTGCTTCTGTACCTGTGACGTAAAATAAAATACTTTCTAGTCTAACTACGCCATGCACTTTACGTGAATTATTATTAATTTATGCGCCGTAAATCGTCTGTAACAGACGCAAAGGCCATATACAGTCGTGGTCAACTAATTAGGGACAATCTCTAGTTTAGCCAAATTGTGAATAATTTTTAAATTTTCCAACGAGTCTTAACAATATTCCATATCGTCGACCGTAGGTTCAATTGAGTTAAGGGACAAAATACGATTTTTCAGGAGAGGCCGACAAAGTTTTTTTTCGGACTAAATCGCCTATAACTTATTTTCTTATTAACCTTTTTCGGGTCTGATTTATTGCTCATATTTTAGTGCTCTATCCACACGTGTAACATTTATTTAAATAAATTAGCTATTTAAGAAAATAGATGTCCCTTACAACAACGTATTTTGTTAGTAATGTCCCTTACTGACCAAGTATCTTGTAGTCTCGTCCCTTACATTAAATTGACCTCAGCGTTGGATTCAATTTATTAATGAATAAATTGTGTAAAGCACTTGTTGAAAAAAATTATGGAAAAAATACAGTGTAAAGAGATTTTTGACATAAAAAGAACACACTTTTGACGTACGGATATCATAAATTTGGAAATCGTTATTATTGTTACAAGAAATCATTTAAGAGACATGAAAATGTATTAGAACCGTGTGTCTGTTTTTCGTGTTTTGCTTACATAGTACAATGAATGAAATGTTTGTACATTGTAATAGCTAATTTGTATAGATTTAATAAAACAATTTATATTTCATTTAATATGTTTATTGTAATCAAATTATTAAAAGAAATGGTAACAATTTTAACTATAATTACTTTGAAATTTTATTCAAATAAAAAAGTAGCTGCAAATAATCCTAATAGAGCCTCTAAGGCATTGTTAATCAAATTAAAATAATCAATTTTACTTACTACCGCTTTACCGCTTAATCAGCCTTCAACATGAGATCAATGTTTAATCATTATAATCATTAAAAAAATATTAATAAAATTGAGATCAATAAATCTTTCAGAATTAAACGTTTTTTTCATCAACATTATCTTCTTCGTCCGTTTGATTCAAATTGTCAATCACTTTATCGCAAGGTAGCTTCAAATAATCTTGATGAAATCTACTGGGCATAGCATTCACACACAATTATTTTAAATCTTTGTATTTTGCGAACGATATTGGTAGCCTGGTGTTATACAAAGGTCTTAGTTCTATGCAATTATTGTCCACTGTTATATCAGGCGAGTCTGCTAGTTGTGACGGCACACTAACAGATGTTTTACTCTTAACCTTACCCTTTCCCGTCCCTTTACCTTTCCCCTTCCCACTTTTCGTTTTACGTTCTGGATTACTCCCTATCTTTTTGGCTGCCATTTCCCCTTTTATTTTGATGACATGAACAACCGCTTCCTCCTTCATAGAGTGTTTAGTCCAAATGGTTTTAAGGTCTTTTTTTCTTTAACGTAGCTATTCTAATTTTCGTAACTTGCAAGTCCTTCGTCTTTTGTGGAAACAGTTTTTCTGTAACGGGGTCCCAGTCAATGAAATCCTAGGGACGAGGATTCTTCCTAGCACATTCCATGTAACTAGGCCTTTGCGTGTAACTCCAAACAGTCAATTTTCGCACTTCTCGTTCAATAACAGAGTGCATGCTGTCAACTGGCATGTAACTATGACCGGTCAGTAAAAAGTTAATCTGAATCGTTTCGACATTCTTGGATATTGACAAAAAATAATGCAATATTGCCAGCATTGTCCTATTACGATTTTGTCCAGTGCAAGCATCGCAATACAGGATAACTTTTTTTATTCCTCTATCATCAACATCTTTCAGATACATGAAAAGGCAAGACCCTATCTCTTTTGACCCTCGTTTCCCGTCGCATTCACCCCAAACATAGCAAAACCCGCTTTGAGTAGAGCTTTCATAAATCGTAAAGTTATACACAGTGTATTTTCTGCTATAGAATAACAAAATATTATCACCATGAGGCGTATTTAAAATCTTTTGTAAATCAAAGCTTGCCACTAGAGTGTCCTTGTTTACAGAATAGTTTTGATGACTAGTAAATCTTTCATAAGTAGCATATTTTTCTTCCATGTGATCTTTAATCTTTTCCTTGTCCTTTTCTGCCTCCTTTGGATTGTTTTCATCTTTAGCACAAATGTTGCACTTATCCTTCTTCGGAACGTGAATAGTTATGTTGCTGTATTCCTTATGGAACAGATTAATGAAAACACGTTCGCTCAGGTAATTTATCTTTTTCTGTTCGCATGATTTTCGGTATAGGCGGTATAAGTTTGTCAACGTTTTGTATTCTTGTGGTAAATACAGCCTATTGCTTGATTGCCTACAGTAAAGTGAAGGTAGTACCGGAAGAGACTCAATGTACTCCTTTGCCGCATTTACAGTAGCTTCTTCATATTTCATATTACTAATTGGTTTACTTCGTTTATCTTTTTGGGATAAACCCTCTTCTTGTGCATTACACAGTGTATATAACAAAAACTGCTGTGTAATATCTATAGACTTTAGCAAAAAAATTTGACAAATTTGTCTTCGTCTTTCTCCTTCATTTATATAGTACTCGTATGTACATTGTCTTTTACTTTCAGTCGAATCAGTCTTTTTCCGTTTAATTGGTACTCTTAGTGCACAGTGCACTAACCAATCTCTTTTTGCTGAATATTTAAATTCCAAAAGTCGTCGAAAATTCTTTGTCGCCTCTCATCTAAAAGCTCATAACATTGCCTAGGACATTTTCCTGGTTGACAGGGATTAGGCTGTAGTTTTTTAGCGTCTTTAAGTTTTCCAGATGACGTTTCGTAAGCATCGCCCTTTACTCTTTTCGTTTTCATCATTTTTCGCTTGTTAATCAGTTTTTCCTTTTTATATTTAACAGTTTTCTCTTGCTCGTTCGATTCGATTGGTTTTGTTTTTTGTTTAGTAATATTTTCTTACGGCTATTTTTCTTTGTATGTGATTTACCTGATGTATCAGATACCTCGCTTTCTTTCACTGACCACACATCAGAACTACCAGCTGACAAATCGTCATTTTCCGAAAATTTGAATAGAACTCATCATCCGACATAAAATCAATATGTGCTCTCTTAAATCCTTTCTTACATTTTCTCTTGCGACGCTTTTTTACTTCAGAATTTGATTTTTGCTTATCAGGACTGCTAACAGGCTTCGAAGATCCTAGTAAATCAGCAGCCACTGTATAGACACGAGAAGTGCATGGTTGATTCGAGTCTTCAGTTACGTCATAAGAAGTGCCTGGTTGATTCCAGTCTTCAATTACGTCATAAGAAGTGCCAGGTCGATTCCAAGATTCGGTTTTATCTTCATTTATTTCGGATTTAGAACTATCATCTGACTTTACATTTTCGCTGAAAATATTTTCAGCGAAAGACTGTGAGCTATGAGACGTCAAGGCTGGATCTTGCAAGTTACAAATATTAGCGTCTATGCAAATGTCTGAAGTTATACCGGGAGCGGTGCTGAATTCAATTTTTGTGCCAGATACGTCTGAATTTGGATCTTTTTGCAAGTTCGAAGACGAAGTATCAATAGTGATGGTGCCAGCCGCGTAGTTGGTAGCGCCGGATACTTCCAAAGCAGCTATATTTGGTTGAGAAACATCTGACGTGTTTTGTAAGTACGAAGTCTCAGTTTTAGCATGAGTGAGATTCAAATCATGAGAGGGATTGCAGAGAAGATTGCTTGTAGTTTTGACATCTTTGACATTACATAAATTGCAATAGATAGCTTCTTTTTCTGGTTCGTAGTGATCTACAGTTATGGTGGGTTGTATGGACTGTTTAGATAAATACAGATTATTGTTAAGGATATCTACTTTCTCATCAGAAAGAATAGTTATTTTATATATTTTAGGTCGCTTTCTATTTGATCGAGTCCAGGTACTTGAAAGCTTGTGCTCGTATCCGATGAAGCATTGAAAAATGAATGAGATAATTCCAAAGAAACATCACTAGTGTCACTACTGCTATACACCACTATGTTTTTTTGCCTTTTTCTTGGACAGGAGATTGGTTTGATGAGTTGAAGGCATTGGTTTCGGTTTTTCCAAACAAATATAATCTGAAAATGATACAGCAACAAATTAGAAAATTTCTAGTATTAGTGACTATCAATATCATTAGCTGAAAATGTAAGTACATACATCTTTAATGTGCAGAATATAAGGAAAAACAGACAAGTTGCAAACAGAGAAATACAAGAGCAAAGGTTAAATGTTTACTATTTATAAAATTTTACTTACTTTCGTTCTCTGACTGGTAAGAAAGTTTCGTCATTTCTAGAGTTGTCAATGTCACTGTCCTCAATTGTGTCATTTATACTCTCAGAAAATTCAGAGCTTACTGTTGACTCGGACCTACAAAGTACACAAGTAAAAATTAAAATCATTTTTGATAGCTACCTACCCCATATCCTTCCCCATTCAGACTTAGTTCGTATTCAAGAACGAAAATTTAATAACAATTATAATTCACATGCAATCATTTTTGAAAAGAACAAGGCGTAGAGCAAGGACGTAGGGCGCGCGAGCGCTTCCAAACATTAAGTTTTAGTTATCATTTTGATACGTCATTCTAAAAAAAAACACGTTTCTACTGTTCCAATCAAGTTTTCTCTAGAACCTATAATCGCAAAGTTTAATTTATTTTTGTATCGTGTAAGCAAACACGTAAATTTGAATCG
This sequence comes from Pseudoips prasinana, assembly GCA_951640165.1. NCBI lineage: Eukaryota > Metazoa > Arthropoda > Insecta > Lepidoptera > Nolidae > Pseudoips > Pseudoips prasinana. The sequence continues at coordinate 19,537,031 of OX621254.1, forward strand.
CGACATTATTATTAGCCAAAAATGTAAACAAAATTATTATTGGCCAAAAATGTAAACAAATATTAATAAACTTAACCCTTAAACTTTAAACATTTTTAAACTTTTTCAACAGTCACTCTGAAATCAACTTATTTTCCATTTTAATAAAGTTGATATTTGTTTAACTTGAAATAACGTATTTGAATATAGATACTTTGCGAAACTTAATTTTTATTAATTGGAGGTATTGATATCACCTTAGCAGGTTTGGTCTCATCCTATGTAAACAGTGTTATCAATGTAAACATTTGGCAGCGCCTTGGAGTACCTTGTTATAGTACTCAGTACTAAGCGAAGTGCAGGCGCATCACTAGCCTCGTTAAATTCGTGGAACCGAACACAATTGAAGATTGTCTTCATGAGACATGAACGTGGGATCGGAACACAATCGATGCATGAGGCAATTCTGCTGACATCGATATTTCATTGTATTTAATATTAAGTAGTTATAAGTCATTCTTGTTCCAACATTGACTCGAATCAGACATATAATTAATTTGTAACTTTTAGACATAACTTTTAACAATCTTTGGGAAAACATTTTGGTTTTTTTGGGTCCTCCGTCAGGGACCTTGTTAAGTGGCGCAGTCGGTAGGATAAAATAGGCGTTTCGGGAAGCTAGAGAGGGCTCTAATATCGAAAACCCTTTCGCTAAATTTAAATTTCGCTAAATAAAAATAAAATTACTGGCTGGCCCAGTAATTTTAATTCAAGATACCGTTAATCAAGCATAACTTATGAAGTGCACTACCTCCTGAATATTCAGAAACTACGAGTATAATATCGCAAAGATGTATAAATCGGGTTAAAATATGTGGGTTGCCATCAAAATCAGGCACAATTCGTAGTACCTTATAAAGGGCTTCAAGGTCCGACATATTACACGCACGGCACGCATAATAAATTCAAACGAAATTTCTGAAGATTGGGGTAGCATTAAAACCTCGTTGATAAATAACTTTTCGGACCAAAGAGACGAGACCACTCTTTACAATGACCTCATGTTAGCCACACAGGAAAATAATTCTCCTCAAGAGTTTTATGATAAACGCGTTAATTTATTCAGCACTATCATGACCTATGTCACTTTGCACGAAGAAGTTGAAACAACAATCGCTGCTAAGCGTACCTTATATAGTAAATTAACCATGCAAGCATTCGTTCGCGGCCTGAAAGAGCTTTAAGGTTCTCGCTTACGATGCATGCGTCCTGATAGTGTCGAGAAAGCATTGGAATTCGTACAGGAAGAATTGAATGTGATGTATTTGCAAAATCGTAAACGATCCTATGGCTGATAAAAAATCTCTTGTGCCAGCACCAAAAACTGCGTATACCACGCCTGTAGCTATACCACCCGTGAAACCATTTAATTTACCGATGCGAACTCCACCTGTGCCGAATTTGCAGCCACCTCAACAACACTGGAGACCTAATATGCAATTTAATCAACCTGCTCCATTTAGGCCTATGGGTATGCCGTCACGCACGCTATAAATGTTCCGTGCGCCACCACCAAGTTATAACCTTAATAATAGCAGTTTTCAGTTTCCGCCCATGCGTAGTAATCCACAAAGTACGGGCCCTAAGCCTATGAGTGGTGTTAGCCATTTTGTTTCTAGGGAAAGGCCACCAGTTGGTCCGTTTTCAGGTCACGATTGGCGTAAGAATGGAAACCCACCGCCATATAATTAATTATTTTAAAACTAGAGTGATGAACATGAACGAATGTTATAATTATTACGATTACAATGATTGTGGTATGTCGGATTACAAGGAACCAGAAAATAATTATTGTTCTGAAAGCAACGGGTACTATAATTATTCAATATACTATCCGGACGAGCAATATCAATACATGCCCGTTGATTACTATCCGCAAACAATGTCAGTTGAGCCCGAACCATGTTCTACTTCCACCAACGAACAGGATTTTCCCCAGCGGAAGATATTAGACAAGTCAAAATAGAACTTAATTTACAGACGCGGAGACAACTCCCCTATATACAGATTTTAAATCCTCCCTTAAAATTCCTCATAGATACGCGTGCCAATCAGTCTTTTATAAGTCCAGAAGCCGTAGAAAGATATTTTAACGAAATACCATTGAACTATGACCCGTTTGGGGTCACAAATGATCATGCCACATCTAGAAATAATTATTCCATCTCTATTCCTACATTTGTAGAGACTGAGCCCGAAAATATTAAACTATACGTCTACAAATTTCACGAATACTTTGACGGTCTTATAGGTCTGAGTCATTTTTGAGAGTTAATTTGTATGATAAATGCAAAATATTCTCGAAAAATCTTATGCGAGCATGTAGTATAGAAAGGCCAAATTGTAATGATTCCTCTTTAGCATCCCTTTTATTCGATAAATCATTGAATTCCTTAGAGGTGGCACCACATATGAAACACCTCATAGTCGATTTTGTATTTGTTGCTGCGTTACATATTTTGCCATCCACCATAGTGAAAAGCATAGCATGGCCTATTTTCGTATCTTGGAATATCGTGGGCTCGAGAGCATTAATTTTTGAATTTATATACCCAATCTCTTCGTTCGTAATATCAACAGACTCGTGTAAGAATCTTATTCTAATGGGTCTACAGTACCGCGGCGATGAAGGCGTTGGATTTTGCCAAACAACGTTTTTCTTTTTACCGCACACTAACTGTAATGGTACCATAGAGCTCTGAAAAATATTAGCGTCGGAATCGGTCTCATTTTCAAACTTCTGCTTATATTGAGCTTGCTGTGAACCATCGCACCCCCATTTACATATCAATTCCATTTGTTGTTTATCGTCTTCAGTTAACGTAGCTACAACTAAATAAATAATTAATCTTGAAGCAGTATGATTCAGTAAGTCTTGTAAGTTTATTTCGGCACATGTAGCAGTAACCCTGTAGGATTCTCTAATAGGGTAGCAATCGTTTTTCACCCTCTGAAGAATGGTATAACGAGGATACAATTTCTTATTGCTTAATCTGACTATTTCATATTGTGTTCTTGTTAGACCAGCTTCCACATACATAGACAAGGCCTCTAAAATGGATAATTGACCACTCTTTTCTTCATTGCTCTTTCTAAAAGCTGATTTATATTTTCGAGCTCGCGTTGGACTCTTTATTAAATCCTTCACAACATTCGATGCGTCTACATTACCTGAAGCTCTTAATTTCATTTGACTCGCATAATTGAGTAATTCAACATCATACAAGCGAAGATTTTCAGTTTTACGGCGTTTACTTCTCTCGCTGGATTCTGTGAATGTTTTTTCAGGACGACCAGGTCTTGTTTCTGAAAAGAACATTTGATTTAGGTATAAATATTTAGGTAGATATAAACAAAAAAAGATAAATTGATATCCTAAAACAACAGTAACACATACCCGTCAATGGCAATTGTAATGAAGTCATTCCATCAAGCCAATCATTGTTGTTCTTTTTGAATATATCTTTCTTTTTATTGATAAAGCATCAGTTTAAATCCAGATGGCATGCACCATCCGGATTTAAACTGATGGTTTATCAATGATAATTTTTGTTTCCAATCTTTTCATTATTTTCGTATTCTTCATCTTGACAGAACTTACTGATCAGGGTTTCTTCCATAAAACTCAACTTTCTATCAAAATTTGGTTCCTGTGAGCTTTCCACCACATTGTAAATGTCTTTTCGGGATAGGAATTTGACACCGGATGGCCCTCACAAAAAATAAAGTAAAAATAATTTCATTTGCCTTTCTTCCCAACATACGCTATCTTCTAAATAATAAATATAATAGTTTAACAAACTAAAAAACACGCTTTTACCACGCACTAAAAATTACAAAAATAGCCAATCCGCCACCTTGGATGTCCGGCATGTTGGATTTAAGACACGTGACTATTTTTTTCTTATTCCTGACAGGAAACCCTTTTATTTGATACCCATATCATGGGGGTGCATTTCAAATAGCCTGTCCGCCATATTGGATTTAAGTCACGTGACTATTTTTTTCGTATTCCTGACAGCAAGCCCTTTCATTTGATACCCATATCATGGGGGTGGATTTCAAATATCCAGTCCGCCATCAAAAAAAAAAAAAAATCAAAAATGTGTGCAAAATGTCATCCTAATCGGAGACCGGGAAGTGGGTCAAATTAAGATTCCAAGATTTTCTTACATACATAGTTTCAAGTGAAGCTAATAAAAGCGTGTTAAAAAAATTGTGAAAAATACATCCACGGTATTCCGCGGCAACTTTTGCATTCAGCGTATTGTTGGATCTGTCTTCTTCAATTATATGTATAATTCATTGCATTGAAAAGCTTAGAAGTTAAGTAAATCTCTTAAAGATTAAATTCAATACGCGTAAACTTACATATTTTCTATAACCTTTTGTTCTTTACAATAAATACTAAAATTCAAAGTATATTTTACAAGAAATGGTTAAAAATATAACTACATACCTGGTATTGACGAATCCATCATTAATATATTTTAGCAGGAGTTTCAAACACAAAACAATAACAAGTATTGCGAGATCACAAAGGGCGAATATCGAACAATTACGCGCACACTTCAAGCGAACGGTAAATTCCGACTGATGGCAGCGAGCGGCGCGGGAGTCGAGTCAAATAAAATGGCTGCCACATGATGCGCGATACCTTTAGCTATATAAGCGATTAAATTGTTTTTCAATACCGACGATTTCGCGAAAATGATTTTTGGCCAGCTTTTAGGTTCAAATACTCGTTATGTGCGTCGTAGGATAACATTTCGTTGTAAGTACGCATTATTCTGTTCGTTGGAGGATTGAGTCCTAAGTTGGTTCGGCTATTATTTGGCTGGAAAGATCTAGTTATTGGATGTCTAGCTATAGTATGAGGAACAGTCAAATTTATATGCATAAGCGTCTCTGGGGATAGTAGTCCCCCATGTAACAATCTATGTAGTGTTAACATACCGTTGGTTTTACGTCGTGCTTCCAAAGTATCCATTTTGAAATGTTGTAATCTTGTGTTGTAATCAGCGCGGTATGGACAATGGGGATCTCTATAGGCAAGAAAGCGAGTAAAATTGCGTTGAATGCGTTCGATTCTGTTACAGCGCACTTTATATTGAGGATTCCAGACAGGAGAATCATATTCAAGTATCCTACGGACTAGGGCATTGTATAAGGTATACATGCAGGATTTCTGAAGTCTTTGCAAGTTCTTTTAAGGAAACCGAGCATTTTCCAGGATCTTAAAACAATGTCATCGATATGTTTTACAAAACTCAACTTGCTATCCACCAAGACACCGAGATCCCTAACCAAGATGGATTTTTCTAAGGAATCGTTATCGATACCATAGGAGGATGGAATTATGTTTTTTTTTCCTTGTGTAAGTTATGTAATGACACTTTGTAGGGTTAAGAGTCATTTTATTATCTTTACACCAGGCATGAATAGCATCAAGATCCGCTTGAAGAAGAATAACATCATTGTGATGTGTGATCTTTGGGCCTGTACCTAAAATAGCCGTATTTAACGGTTGCGCCGACTTCCGGCTGGTGATAAGTCGATATCATCGGCACAATGTTTTTGTCCATGTATACGACCATACATAGATCTTTGGTGGAGCTAAAAGCCTCTTCACCAGACTTCATATTTTTTTTTGGCTAAACGAGAGTCGTTGTAGCAACAATATGGTACGAAATTGCCACATTTCCTCCCTGTCAAAGTCCTTCCACCGCTTCATCTTGGACGTGAGCTTTCCAGATCTTTTAGATTTAAGATTATGCGCGTATCTGTTCGTTTCAGTAACAATGAGGTCGATTATATCGGTATCCCAGATTTCTTCGAAGACCATTCCTTCTTTGACATCCTCGAGTGGTCAAAAGTTGGGCCTGACGATCCAGTGAACTCCTACCTGACGCCCACAAAATTTTTGATATCAGCGCACCAATCAAAATATAAAACGTCAACTTCACCCGCAGCAATAGTTCGAATGGCTTGGTCCTCTTCAGTATCTAAGCGCATGAGTTCCGAGGCCTCTGTAAGGTTCAACTCGTTTATATCCTCGACGACAACGTTCCTCGGGTTAAGCAGAGGGCGCAAGGAAATATCCTTCTCAACATCTTCATCCGGCTCAACTTCACTACCGCTATTTGGATCCATGTCGCGCTCGATCTCAACATCAATCTCGAGGGAAATATTAGATGCGGCGCTCCTGCCCGATCCACACGCCTCTGTTCGAGAAGTGCCGGATGTAGGTGTGAAATTGACGTACTCTATTTCTATTTCAGCTGTCACAGGGTTTGCGGGCAATTCCGTGGCTTGAACCACTTGCACTGATGGACTGAAATGAATGCGCCGTTTCTTCGCTCGAGGACCAGTCGGTGTGTCATCAATATTCATTTCGTCCCGTTTTTTTCGACTGCCACTAAGTCCAGGAAAAGGCCCTTGCATATCAAGTGAAGGCGGCGTGCCTTCGATGATGTCATCGCCATCATCCTCCGCTGCTGCTGTCTTTTCTAAAAGAGGCCCTTGGACTATAATTAATGGAGGCGTGCCTCTAATAGCGCCATTATCATTATGCACCGCAGCTGCTGCTGTTATTTGCTGAGACTGCAGAACCTCCCAAGGCTGCGGTATTCTCGGGGGAGGAATTGACGGCACACCGGGTACGAGTGGGCAGGGGATCCACTGGCGGTCGTCGGATCCAGTTTCCTTTCCCTTCCTTTTTCCTTTTCCCTTTCCTTTCGTAGAGTCAGATGCGTCGGGCATTTTATAATTTCCCACCTGTTTCAAGTCTTTCAGGCGCGTCAACTAATTTCGCTGTTCAGTCGTCAACTATCTAATATGTTTGGTGTCAGCAGACTTCGCAGACTTTACTTGTTTTATGCCTTCTGCCAAAGTCTTCACCCCAGATGGACCTGGAGTAGGCTCCGACGCCGCGCCGGACGGTCCAATGGTTTCGGCACTAAACACAAAAACATTTCAAATGTAAACATAAATCTCGGATGATTTGATATTCGTATGTATGTATTAATGTCTGTCCGACGATACCTCAAGTATCATTGATCCGATCTTGATAAAACTTGGTAGGTAGGTAAAAGGATTAATATATTACATTTTTAATTTCGTATATCAGACGATGAAGGGCGAGCCACTAGTCTTCATACCATACATACATATATAGACATCACGCCCTTTTCCCTGAAAAGGGGTAGGCAGAGGTCACGGAGGCCCATCTTACTACGTGGGTAAACGCGTCCGCCCTTCCACACTCTGCCCACCAGTTCCGAGGACGAACCTACTTAAGTTTGCCCCTGTGTCGCGCGCCATACGTCTCATTAATATAATAGCTATGGAAGTAGATATATATAACTGTAGCCAGCTGAAATTTGCAGAAGTTGCACAAACTTGCATTGTAAACAGTGCCATATAGTAGTCTAATACTATTAAGATTTAATTATTATGTTTCATATAGCTTACAATATCGCTTTGGAATTTTCTGTAAAGGTGTTGTAAATGTATTTGAATAATAAATAAAAAAAATCTTTTAATACCACCCACACCAACAAAATTAACTTTACTTGTTTCCAGAGAACTTCAATAACTGTTCCACTCCATCCTTAGTTCAGTTTTGGCTGTGTGGTGCCGGCGGAATAGAATAGCACCACTCCATGTCGTCCCGTGGGTATCGTAAAAGGCGATTATGGGAGAGTGAAGAAGTACGGACCCCTTGTAACTCTCTCACTCGTATACTGTTTCAACTGTCCGAGTTTTTCTCCGGTCGTAACGGTCCCCGTTCCACTGGGTCCAGAAGGACAAGGATGAGTATGTGCACATGTGTCTCGCGCGTACACCTTTGCACGTTAATATATCCTGCGCAACTGACCGCTTCCGTAAAAAGGACTCCGATTTAGCTAAGTCCTATGGCGATGGGGGGAAGTGGAGAAGCTTGACGTGATGCGCGTTGGGTTTTGTCTGACTCCTGCACGTAGGCGGCCTTGGGGGTGTAGTATATACATCGTGGTCGTTTCGGCTCTGCAGTGGGGTGACAGAGCTGATCCGGCAGCACCCGGGGTGACAAAGCAGCCCTATTCAGGGAGGCACTGCTTTCCTCGCTTAGCCGGGGAGGGGGCTAGAAAAGGTGCCCTAAACAAATGCTCACTCCATTCCATAAGGAGGGTAGCAACCGCTGCTGCCTCCGCATCTCAAATTCGCGGTCGACGCTACAGAAAAAATAATTTTAAAACATCAACATCAATGACGTTCGGCGCGTGGAATGTGCGTACACTTCTTGACCGTGAGGGAAATGCCTATCCCGAGCGAAAGACTGCTATTGTAGCTCGAGAACTTCATCGCTATAATATTGATGTAGCTGCACTCAGCGAAACACATCTCCCCGATGAAGGAGAGTTGGTAGAACAAGGCGGCGGTTACACTTTCTTTTGGAAAGGACTAGCAGCCTCAGAGCAGCGAAGGTCAGGTGTAGGCTTTGCTGTACGGAATAAATTTGCCAAACAGCTACAGGAGTACCCTGTACACATCTCCGACCGCATTACCACATTGCGCCTTCACATGGATCACGACAACTACCTTAATATCGTCAGTGTCTATGCCCCTACGCTAGATAAATCTGACGAAATTAAGGACAACTTCTACGAAACGTTAACGCGGTGCCTAAAGTGTATCCGGCCGAGAGAACAGATCTTACTCCTGGGTGACTTCAACGCTAGAGTGGGACGAGATTACGAAGCATGGCCTAAAGTTCTGGGTAGACATGGTGCTGGTAATATGAACAGCAACGGCCAGCTATTGCTTAGTCTTTGTGCACAATTAGATCTTGCAATTACGAATACAATGTTCAGATTGCCTGCCAAGTATAAGACAACATGGATGCATCCGAGATCAAAGCACTGGCACCTTATTGATTATGCTATCGTCCGTCAAAAAGATTTGTTTCAGGTCCAAGTCACCCGTGTCATGCGTGGTGCTCACTGTTGGAGTGATCATCGGCTTGTTGTCACAAAGTTGCGTCTTCGTCTTCGACGGCATTGCAGATCGGAAAGACCAAAACAGAAACGTCTGAATCTTGAACGACTCCAAGATGCTAACACGAGGGCAAAATATGCCGAAACCTTGAGCAGTGCTGTGCTGCCCCTCGAACTAAACTCCGGTGAGGTTAATACTGTCTGGGAGTCCCTATCTTCTCATATTCTCGACACCGCTACATTGACTTTGGGTTCGAAACTCCGAAAACATGAGGACTGGTTTGATGAGAATGATATAGTACTAACAGATGCTATTGATAAGCACCGTCAGCTCTTGAGACAGCACAACGGATCATATGGAGGCGAAAGAGTTACAGACATTCGTGGTAGTGAGTTGGAACTGCGTAAAGTCGCACGAAAAGTGAAGGAGAAATGGTGGCAGGAGAGGGCTCGTCGAATGCAGTGGCTCGCTGATACTAACCAGCTCGGTGAGTTTTACGCTGAGGTGCGAAACCTACTCGGTACATCCTCTACGGCAAAAGTCCCACTGAGGCCGACTAGTGGCGAAGGGCTTCTTACAAGCAGGGAGGTAATACTTGAGCGATGGGTGGAGCACTTTAACACCCTACTTAACGTGGATCATCCTGTTGATTTAGATCACATTCGCTCCCTACCTCAACAACCGCTTGCCTACAAGCTTGATGAACCAGTCTCACTACACGAGGTTACTCTTGCTAGCAAGCAACAGCAAAAAAACGCGCGGTTGGTGCTGACTCCATACCAGGAGAACTATTGAAATACGGCGGTGAGGATTTGTACACGGCGATGTGGAAACTTTTTGTCATTATATGGGAAAAAGAACAAGTCCCTAACACTTTTAAATTATCTCTCATTCAGGCCCTTTATAAAGGCAAAGGTGACCGAGCTGATTGCAATTCTTACCGCGGTATTTCCCTACTCTCAGTTCCTGGAAAAGTCTTCGCTAGAGTTCTCCTAAACCGCCTCAGGGATTTATCTGAAAAGATTCTGCCAGAATCGCAGTTTGGCTTCCGACCTGACCGTGGTACGTGCGAGGCAATCTTCTCATTACGACAACTGCAAGAAAAAAGCAGAGAACAGGGCCGTCATATGTATCTTTGTTTTGTTGACCTTGAAAAGGCGTTCGACAGTGTACCGCGAGGAGCAATCTGGATAGTGTTGCGGAAACTTGGATGCACGCATAAGTTTGTGAGACTTCTGAGACTCCTGCATGACAATACGCAGAGCTGCGTCACTATAAATAATGACCAGTCAGAGTTTTTCCCCGTTACCTGTGGGGTTAAACAAGGGTGTGTCCTCGCACCCACACTTTTCGCGTTGTCCTTTGCACTCGTAGTTCAGGAAGTCTTAAAGACAACCGCTGAAGGAATCCGCATCCGTTTCCGCAATGATGGCAATCTTTCTAACTTAGCCAGACTGAAGGCTCGTACGAAAGTGTCTTATGCACTGATCACAGAGATCGTCTATGCAGATGATCTATGCTTTATTACCGACTCCCCAGATGGCTTGTAGCAACTTATGACAAAGTTGCAAGAGTCTAGCCGTAGTTTTGGTCTAAAGATTAGAAAAACGGAAGTGATGTCTTTAGATATTCACGGTCAAGAAACACTGACCATTAAACTCGGCGAAGATATACTAAAGCAAATAAATACATTTCGTTATCTGGGCAGCACAATAACATCAAAGTGTGACCTTGATGCTGAAATCAACAGTCGGATCGGGGCTGCAGCAGCGGTATTCGGCAAGCTGGATTGCAGGGTTTTTAGCTCACATGACCTGAGTTGACTACCAAAATTGGAATATATAAGGCGGTGGTGTTGCCGAACTTACTGTACTCTTCTGAGTCTTGGACGGTCTACCGCCGCCATTTACGTACGCTGGACCGTTTTCACCTGAGATGTCTGCGCAAAATACTCAACATCCGTTGGTCTGATTGCATTCGGAATACGGAAGTGCTGCGGAGAGCTAATATTATGGGGATTGAGGCTTACCTCATCAAGCGACAACTCCGTTGGTGTGGACATGTGCTGCGAATGTCAGATCAACGTACGGCAAAATGCATCTTTTTCTCTGAACTTGAGAAGGGCAAGCGCAAGCATGGCGGACAACTTCTCAGGTACAAAGATGTACTTAAACGCCATATGAAAAAATGTAACATAACGCCTTCAGATTGGCAGCAATCAGCCGCTCAACGACCAGTATGGAGGTCTTTGGTGAAAACCAAAGTCAAAAACTTTGAGGATAATCGCCGCTCGGAACTAGATGCTCGACGCGATGAACTGAAAGCACGCCCACCTTGTGCTATCACTTACAATTACGGCAATGGTGTGCTCACTTGCCCGCACTGTGCGCGGACTTTTACCAATAAGATTGGTTACGTTAGCCACACACGAGCACACCAACGTCAGATAGAACGGAGTTGAAGAGGTCGCCGTGGCCGAAATCGGTCGAGGAGAGATTATTATTAGTTCAGTTAACTAATTCAAGCCATAAATGGAAATTGAATAGGTAAACAATATTATTATTATCATATTTTGATATACCTTTTTGGAAACTTTCAAGCACGTACGCTGCGAGGTTTTTGTTTCGCGGCGTGATGACAAGCGCAACCTAAAAAATTTATTGTTATTTTTAAAAATATTATAAAAAAACAAACAAAAAAATCGAACAAAATAAAGCCAAAAACAAACAAAATAACGCCAAAAAACAAACAGCGCATCCGAATACACATTTCTTGTATTTTTAACTAACTTTACTTTCCACTTTAAAATGTATCTGGTTGAATCAATTATTAATTAATTGTATTATCTTTATTTTATTTTTAATTTTAAATTTCATTTCATATGAATAAATCAATAATTAATTTATATTTTTATTATTATTATTATTAATTTTATATTAATAATATAATAAATATATTATTATAAATGCCAAAAACACCATCCACCGTATCCGGACGAACCGTCCAAATAATCAGTATCCGGACCATGCGTCCGGATACAGTGTGAAACTAGCCGTAGGCCCCCACCGCCGCAGCGGGCCGAGTCATTTTTGCGCGCGCGTTCAAGGTTATTTACAAATCGAAATTATTGCGATGTAGACATCGAAATTATTGCCTTTGTATTTGTAATTTGTTAGATGATTAACAGATTTAACTTCTAAAACGAATTTACTAGGAAAATACAATTAAAATGATCAAAATAAAGGCAATTATTTGAATGTTGCGCGCAAACATGTACCTACCGTATGTTGTTAGGTCTCAAAAAAAGGTTAAATCTTTGTTTCATGTTGGAATTTTTATATCTACGTGTTAGTTATTTACTTACCTTGATGTTCACAAAATTCTCCAAGAATAACACTGGATTTATGAAGAAAATCACTTTTTTATCGCACCACATCCCTCACTGAATCAAGCATGAATCGAACTGGAGTGAAACGGAACGTTTTTATATTTTTTCTTGTTTTTTGTCTATGGCTTGGATGCTTGACTGGGGTTGTGTGAAATTTCACGAAGAAACGGGACAAATAATACAAATTAGGCCCTGGAGTGATAGAGACGGGTAGAATCAGCTTTTTCGACGGCGGGAGCGATGTTAACCACCGGTTGACATGGTCATAGCTGAGTGAAATGCAATGTCAACTACCAGTTAACACGGGCAAAGCTGACTTCGAGGTTATGTTAACTACTACATAACATGGTCAATTCTAAATTCTCGATTTGTTAATTAATAATTAACACGGGCAAGCCAGCGGTTAAAGATATTATAACACTGCAGATTATAAGTTTTGTTTAAATGTATTTTTCAGTATACTTTACTGTCCTTAATTAAATGTCCACTACAGAATTGTACCTTAATATTTCATACATGTTTAATCTTTGATATTAAATACTTTTTCTATTTATTTAATCTTTTATTAACAGCCATTTATAGCATAATAATCGGACCACATTATGCAAATAATAGGTGCTGAGAAATCAATAGGGTTTTATATTTATATGTACATAACCGGTTATAGCCCTTCACTATCTTGAATGTCCCTAATTAGTTGACCACGACTGTATATATGCAATAAAATAAAAATGAGTTATTTCAGACCAGTAGACTATGTTAGTATTCATGACAATACCACCCCGAAAGGTTCGATAAAATACATCATCATTTGAATTAAGCTAATTATTATTAAGTAACTTTTGTGGAGAATGCGCCGTAAATCGTCTAAAACAGACGCAAAGGCCATATATTTGTGGAGCAATTCACGAAGTCATCTAGCAACACTTTATCCCGTTACTGTTTGATTGTTTGTTAATATTTGCACTGTGTATTTTCTTTGTTTCGTGAGACTGTTACTTATAATATTATTGCTTTTTCTGTGACCCTGCTTTGCCTACTGGACTTACGAACCCTCTACGAACGCGACAAACACCTTCTGAAACGGACTGGATTCTTGCATTAACGATCGACCAAAGCTTTAGATTACGGACTAATTTTGGATACGAAGTGTCATGTCGAAAAGAAAACGAGACCCTACATTTGCTACCAGCGAAAAAATTACTCTCATTTACCTGGTAGAAAAACATTTTAGTATAGAAGAGTGTAAGAAAACTGACGCGGTCGGTATTAAAAACAAAATGCGTGAGTGGCAAATCATCACCACGGAATTTAATACTTTCTCTAGCATTCATCCCAGAGATTGGGCCGTATTGAAGAGCTGCTGGTAAAATTAAAAAAAACGAGCTTAGCATGAAAATACTATGCGCAACCAACATTATCTTGCCACAGGTACACTTAAAAATACATAAATATTAATACAATTATATGTGTGTTTGCTATAGTGGTAACCTAATAAATATTTTTTATTACATGAAAAGGAGGAGGGCCACCAAAAAAAATTGGAGAAGATACAGCTATCGCTAGAGTGTTAGAACTAATTCACAGCAGGATTTCTGGATTTGTGAATCCTTATGACTCTGACAATACTCATGTATTAGGCAAGTATTTTCATTTAGATTTGAGTTTGAGTCACTCAAATACATATCTATACATATTTTGAAATATCAAAGTGAATATTATTCTTTTTTTCAGCTTCAGGTAGCTATGTAACAACATCACAAGAACCAGTTAATAAAAATGTTGTGTGTACAGTTGGTAAGTATTCTTTGTTAAGAAATCCTATTTATTCTTAAATATATTTTATATAACACAAGCTTTCTGTGTGTAAAGGTTTAAGTGAGCATTATTTATTTCACCCCATTATAGTTCTATACACAAATAATTTTTTGTTCCAGTCTGATGGCACTGTACCATCACAGGATCCAGTTTCTGATCATTTACAGTGTACAGTTCGTAAGTACTCTTCATTTAGATACCGTATTTGTTTATATATCTGTATTTTATGTTTGTTAACATTGTCTGTTACTGCTTTTTCAGATAATTAGAAATTTCGTTGAATCGCAGGATAAATATAAAATATAAATATAAATAATAAAAAATGTGAAACAGCAGATACATCCACCATATTTGCAGTTGTACGTGAGGAAAACTCTATGTGGGAGAAATAAAGTAAAAGGATTGTTTGCGTACTAGTAACGCCATCTATTAGCGTTTGGAAAACACTACTCAATGAGTCAGTAGTTCGAGTCGAGGTTGTCTATGAACTGTCGCATGTGACGTTTGACGTCTGTCAGTTGTCTAAGTGACATTAGTGTGTTAGCGACACGACACATTTGGCATCCAGAGCTCAACCGCGCCGGGTGTGCGCACTGATTCTCTTTAACCACGTGTATCATGGCGGACACCGACGATGTTTTGGAATTAAATCCCTCTGAATCTCCGACATATATATAATATATATAGTAATATATATAGGGACAATATCACACAGATCATCCTAGCCCCAAACTAAGCAAAGCTTGTACTATAGGTACCAGGCGACGATATACATACTTAGATATATACTTAAATGCATAGAAAACATCCATGACTCAGAAACAAATATTTGTGCTCATCACACAAATATTTGCACTTACCGGGATTCGAACCCAGGACCACCAGCTTCGAAGGCAGGAGCACTGCCAACTAGGCTACGGTGACCGTCAAAAATATATATAATCATTTGTATATTCACTTTTTATTAATCATACAATTAAAATTACTTTTTTGTGTAGGACTGGTCTCAGTATACTCCACATATGCTGAGAGAAGCTACAAACCGGATCACCAATCCACTCATCTAATATACAGCTCAGTGTGGACCAGCCTATACCAGATTTAAATCTGGGTATTGCTCAAGAGCACCCGCAAGGATGTAATACTCCACTGTGAGTGGTATATCATTAATTTTTAGATAAACTTTTATTATAAACATCAAATGAGAAGATTTTTATAATCCTTACCAATATTTTCCTAACGTACACAGTGTAGTGAATGGGCAAAACACTTGACATTTTTTAACTTTCAAAGCACCTGTTACTCAAACAAACAGAAGTCGTAGGAGGCCAGTTGTAAGGCAGAGGGAGACTCAAAATCTCATGCCTGAAAAAATAAATTTAATATGCAAGACAAACTTGCATGCTGAGGAGTAGCATGCAATCCAATTGGATGTTCTGCGGTTCCAATTACAAAGAGAAAAAGAAATATTGGAGCAGGAAAAACTAAAAACTTTGCAAGAAAAGCTTAGAATAGTTACTTCAGAAATTAAAAGATTCTTAAAACGTATTTACGTTATTTTTTATTTAATCCTGTTTGTATATATTATTATATCATAATTTTACATAAATGGCAGTGATGGATGGCAATTATAGTACAATCAAAGTGATTCATATATGATCGCCATGACTTGGTAGTGAACCTTCTGATCCAAAAGTTTGATTTTCGCTCAAGACAAACCTATTTATTCATGTGCATGTCTCATGGTAATCTGAAAAGGTAGGAACAAATTATATTATAGTAACCTTATTGTTATTTGTAATAACTGTCCTCAGTTTCAAACAAACTCAAAACTTGTTAAAAGTTGCAACTAGCTACAGTACCAGCTTTATGATTGAATGTTTGCATTTATTAACAAAAACTGGCTGTCTTCCCACAAATCAAAGTTGTTGGATCAAATGTAGTCAGGTTAGGTTTCATTTTATTTTCTGCCAAGTGTCATCACAATGGGTTTAGTTGTGAAAAGATACCAAACAGTTATTTCAGCATTTATATTATTACTATAGATAAGAAAGGTGCAACTTAGCTTAAACTTACCGACCAAAATAATTTGTTATTAATTCATTGCGCCTTGTGTAATTTGGATTGGTTCTTGGTGTTCTTCCTGCATTTATATTTTCATTATTCATATTGCCCTGAGCTAATATAGCATCCCAAGAACCAGAATTTACCACACGGCTATCATTAGGAGGTGTGGCTTCACCACTTTTCCTAGCAATATTATGTAATACAGCTGTGGCTATGATGATTGCATATGAATTTTCTAAAGGGGTTGGATCTCAAATCGAGTTGCCTGAAATTGGAATAAATAGGGTGATGATTTGGGGGGGTTAAGGAGGTCCGTACTAAGCGATAAAATGTTATTTTTTCTGCCGAAGATGCGCCAAAATATTTAAATTAATTTATTAAAATCTTACAAATACGTAAAACAGAACGTACTTCTGATACATTTCTCAATGATTTCGATATCTGCTGCGTTGTCAGAGTACGTAAAAATAAACGACAGCCGCCATTTTGGTGACGTTTTTGTGTCATGTCATTCCGTTGCTCTCGAGTTTACGTGAATGTTGTGAGTGTGTTCTCACCCGTATTGTTTATATTCGACGACTTGGCTACGCTTTTGGACTCCGATTTCATTCCTCCTCATCTGCACGACATAGGCTTACTCTCATTTGGACATCGATTTGCTTGGGAATCTGCACAACTTTGGCTCGCTCACTGGACACAGATTACCTGCGTCGTAATACACGCCGCCTACCAGTACCGGAGTTGGCGATACTTCGGCACATCAGGCGAGTGACGGTGGAGATTCTTCCAAAGTCTACTTTTCTGCAGACCTACAGAAAGTTGTCTTATTACCCAGATTAGACATGTTTAAAATTGACATATTCTGCCCTAGAATCATAGCTTTCAATGAGAGTTTTGTTCCCCTAGGTTCAAGTAAAGAAAAACCCTTTGCAGTGCTGTGGCATGAAGGCATATCTGGAAGGAAGCAGGAAGATATAATAAGTGCTTATAGAGCATTTTTTGCAAGCAAGCGTGATTGCACTGAAATCACTATTTGGAGTGATAACTGTACAGCACAAAACAAAAACTGGGCGTTTTTGTCATTTTTAGTGCAGATTGTAAACAGCTCAGAGATTGCTGCCACAAAAATAATAATTAAGTACCTCGAACCAGGTCATACCTTTATGTCAACAGACAGCTTTCACCACCAAGTAGAAAATCAGCTTCAAAAAGCAAAAAAAGTGTACGATTTTGCTGATTTTATCGACTGCGTGCAACTTGCAAATTCAGGAAAGGTAAATGTAAAGCCCATGGAAGTTTCAGATTTTTACATGTATGAAGATCACTCATCTCAATATAAATTAAAAAAACATATTGAAAGAACGTACATAAAAGATATTGCTTGTGTCGAGGTACATAGAAATTCAATGTAAATTTTTGTCAAAACTACTCACGATGGAAGTATGAAAGAAATCGACTTCCTCAAAACAAAATTAGTTAAACAGGGTTTAATACCCTGTGCTGTTCAAAATACAAAGCCTCGCGGGATAACCCAAGAAAGAAAATCAGGAATATTGCAAAAATTAGGTAGTATAATACCTCAAAACCGATTGCCATTTTGGGAAAATCTTCCCGTAAACGATAATTCCATTGATATCGTAGAACAAAGGGAGTCTGATGAATAATAGTTAAGGGTTATTTGTTTTTATTTTAGGAGTTTGTTTTTAGTTTACATTTTAATTGTTATTTGGTTTTAAAAGAATTCTTATTTTTGTTACAATGTTAAGAATTGTAGACTAACAGTTTTTGAAAGTTGACTTCATTTAAGTGCAGTTATTTTTGATATTATAATTTATAAGTAAGTAAGCAATGATAAGCCTGATTAAAATATAAAACCCCTTCTCTCACCATCTTCGCAGAACACGTTTTAAATAACTATATAGAATAAAGGCTCTTAAAATTGAGTAACTCTTCTACAGGAAGTTATTGTTTTTTTATTTCAGGAAAAGTTATTTCATTTATAGTTAGTTTATTCTTAATAATATTCTCATGTAATTTTGATTATTGAACCTATTATTTTGATGAGTGATTCTGATGGGTGAAGGTATTTTACATAAGTATAGATTTTAACAAAAAAATGTTCCTAAAGCAAATTTGATAGACTGATTATTATATAATTAAAATTTGATTGTGATAATAATGTGAAATAATCTAATGTAGAAATATAAAAATACATAAGTATATTTCTAGTACCTACCTAAATTCTGTTTTTTTTTTTCTTAACCACTTACAAAATTAATATCAGCTGTTGAAGTTAAACGCTTACACTTTTAACTAGTACCAGGTATGAAAATATTACACGATTGCTAACTAGAAAATCAGTATTGAACGTGTGCTAGATGATTTTGCAGTTTAGTGTTTCAACCAATTCTGATCCTCAATTTTTGTTGCCAAGTACATCAAAAAATACGTACTGTAATTTTAACGATTTAAGACATAGTTTACCATTAAAAAGGCAATTATCTGAGATAAACCATAATATGAGTAGTCCTGGTAAACGTGCATTATTAATAAAAAATGATACGATTTCAAGGAAACCAAAACATTCTAAATCAAAAGAGAACAAATCTATTAAAACAGTCATAACACGACAAATACAATGCAACAGGTGCAAGGAGAAGTTCCCTATATATACCGCCATGATCAAGTGTATGGCATGCAATGAATTAAATTGTATGAATTGTAGTTCTGGACAGCAAGATTTTGATTATATTTGTTTGAAGTGCTTTGGTGAATAATTTTTATTTATATTGAGCAATTAGCGATTCTTTTATTAACTTAATTAGGTTTAAATAATTACGTTGTCTTTGGAAGTTAAACTTTTATGTTGATAATTTTGAATGATTTGTTGTGGGAATAATTAGGTTTTAAAAATACTTAAAATACAAGTAATAAGATAAAAATGTTACTTTGAATAATTTTACTTTGAATGTCAGTTGAAATATTTTTTTTATTTTGGGAAATAAGTGAATAATTCTGTCCATAAAAGTACAATTTTTATTTTTTTTGGGCCAAATAAAACCCTTATAAAATATTTTTTTATATTCAACGAATCAAGATAAAATGATTACAACGTTTTTTTAAATCCCGATACTTCTATTTTGGGAATCTACTTTTATTTCGATACGATTTTGTTTTTTCTTATAACTCAGTATTTATAAAGTACCTAACCGGTAATTTATAAATACATAAATTTGATCTCACGGAAGTAATTTAAATTGAGGTATTTACTGTATTTAATCTATATTAAATTATATACCAAAGTACGCGCCTGAACCGGGGGCGATATTCATTGATACACTCTGTATCTATGGATATCGCCTCTGGTTGTGATTATTTTAGTCTGATAAATCGTCGTTTAAGTTCAAACAAAGCGGATGTCACAATGCGTAACTTTTCAGGATAGGGAAAACAACCGCTTTATTTAGCATAAAACTACTGTTTATTATGAAGTTTAGTTCAATATAAGAATTAAAATAGGTTTATAATTATTATCTTGAGGATAAACCTAATTCTAAACAATAGTTTGATGGTAAATAAAACGGATGTTTGCTCTCGTGAAAATTAACTTACGTTTCAACCGCGGTGTTAGAACTTAAACGACGAAATATAAGTTGTTTGTACACTCCGCCTTACTAGTTCCTAATCGTACCGCTAAGTTCCACGAGCGTTACTGTCCAGTTTTGGCTGTGTGTTTAATTTCTAATACTAGGGTAAATACTAGGGTTAGAAGATTGTATTGGATTTTATGATATTTTGTTAAAACTTATGATTCTATTGTTATAGTATTTTTTTATATTTTCTGTGTATTTTGGATACAACGACAGCTTTTGATTCCGTGATATGTTGCTATAGTGACGATTAGGATCATTTACGCTGTAAAACTTTTTGATTATAATAAATATTTTGCATTACATTTTGACTTTTCATAGCTTCTATTAATTGAATTTTATAAATTAACTTTATTTCGGAGAAATCTGTTTATTTATTGCTAATTTAATTACTAATTAAAGTGACGAAATGGAGCAGTTCACTGCATGACATTGCGTAATAATCTTTATATTTTCATCAATCGATGATATTTAACGTAAAATTATATCTTTATAATATGAGGTATATATTTCCCCATGAAATTAGCTATAATTCATTCAATATATATAGTTAAAAAAAAATGGAAACTCCTATTTCGTCACGGACAAACTTTTTGAAAAATGCCCCTGAATATAATGAATGACCTTTTTGATATTCTGGACTCGCACACCCATTATATGATTTCAGCAGTCAATGTAGAAAATGCTGCGAATGTTATATTTAATTTAAAAACAGCAAGAGATGCTATATTAAAAATGTCCGCAAACATAATTATAAGAAAAGAATATGAGGAAGTCCAAGTCGCTAAATCACTTCGATATACCGGATTCTTAGGTTTTTGTGTATGTATAGAAATTGCCATTGCTCTCATCCAGGACTTGGTCATGGACTCGGAGAGTGATAAAATATCTTCCTCTGGATAAAATAAGCCACTTGGAACACCTGTTTGGCTGTATAAGTACCTTTACCTGTTTGTGTGTGTGTGTGTTTGTGTGTGTATGTGTTTTATAATTATCTTGTATACTATTATTGGATGCAATTTATAAGTACAATTGTTAGCTATCGACCGGAGTATATTTGCAATGGGTTACGGTATATTGACAGCGAATCGGAGCAGTATGATTATATTTTATTTTATGTTGCTTTTATTTTAATTATCTTTTATTTAGATTGTTTTGTTTCTTTCTTTTAAACCGTATTCTTTTATTTTGTTCTATTTATAATTTTTAAGAAACGTATTATCTTATGTACGTAATTTGTGTAGCACATTTGTGACTCACTGTGGCAGGTAGCTGAAAATCAGCGTTACAGCAATATTGTGGTTGTAACATCATGCTGAGCTGCTAGCCATTTGAGCGCACTAAATCTGTTTTAGTAACGATAATAGAGTTTTTTGTAAGGTATTTATATTGTATGTCGCCATTGTTACTCTGATTGTGTCTTTTTTTATCTTTATTATGTGTGCTCAATAAATATTTTTTGTTCTTCTTCTATAAGATGCCACGGTAGATCAAACAACAATCCTGGAGCTAGGGTATTTGAAAGTATATATGAGAAGCTCGTAACGTTGCCCGCTTGAGTATGTTTCGCCGGACCGTCTCAACTGGGTCGTGTAGAAACCGGTCGTAGATGAACCCACTGAGTGTTTCGCTGGGTCTTCTCAGTTGGGGCGCATTGGATCCGGTGGTAGCATTAAAGCGCGACCGTCGTTATTAACACAAGGTCCGTCATAATAATAATACCTTTAATATAGACAGAACCATTGACAATATGTAGTAAAAATATTAGACTTAAACTAGATAATTAAACATAATCTCTTGACAATAACTTGATACGAGCTAGCTAAATATCATTTCTGTAATAAAATAAATTTTATAAATGTTTTCATACAAGATGTACCTAAATATCTATGTTACTAGAAATAATATCTAATGTATACAACTATATTACTACAAACATGTTCTGTCTATTTACAAGCGCTTTTTTAAAGTCTACGTGAATAAAAACCGTTTTTGTTTTTTTGTTTTAAGCTCAAATAAAAACATTGTGGTAGTGGCAAATGCAGCGCTCTTGATTAAATTTAAATTTTTCAATGCACGTCTTCAGTTAATCGCATCAATATTACTAAAATATACTAAGACCAAAAGATAGATGAGTAGACTGAGAACCTAGATTTTTCAGAACTTGAAAGTTAAAACCTAATTCTGTATTCAGTGAGAAAATAATAGAGTATATGGCCTGCTACATTGTCCATGCTCAGACAAAGCAAATAAAATGCCAAACTTGCATTGGAGCGATGTTGCAAATCGTAACGCGTTACAATTTCAAAAGGACACCAAAAACAAGTAATTGTAAGGATCCCCCCACAGTAATAGAAATTTGTCGTCGTTGCGAAATTTATATTAAAAGGGCGAACAACGAAAGTGGTACGAAAGTAAAGTACAGCCTATGAAATATAATACTGATTATTTTATAAGATTCGATTTAAATCACTGATTGGATACAATATATTTCCGGATATCAATTTTCATCAATTAGAAATCAAATCATTTAATTAAATTAACAAGATGTGTGATTCAAAAATATGTAGATACTCTCTTATCCTTTTTCACAACGAACAATCAGAACCCTAGAACTTTTATTCGATAAACATTTGCCTATGAAATATAATACTGATTATTTTATAAGATTCGATTTAAAATCACTGATTGGATACAATTTATTTCCGGATATAAATTTTCATCAATTTGAAATCCAATCATTTAATTGAATTAACAAGATGTGTATTTCAAAAATATTCTTTTATTCGATAAACACATACCAAATAAAATAAATTTTATAAATGTTTTCATACAAGATGTACCTAAATATCTATGTTACTAGAAATAATATCTAATGTATACAACTATATTACTACAAACATGTTCTGTCTATTTACAAGCGCTTTTTTAAAGTCTACGTGAATAAAAACCGTTTTTGTTTTTTTGTTTTAAGCTCAAATAAAAACATTGTGGTAGTGGCAAATGCAGCGCTCTTGATTAAATTTAAATTTTTCAATGCACGTCTTCAGTTAATCGCATCAATATTACTAAAATATACTAAGACCAAAAGATAGATGAGTAGACTGAGAACCTAGATTTTTCAGAACTTGAAAGTTAAAACCTAATTCTGTATTCAGTGAGAAAATAATAGAGTATATGGCCTGCTACATTGTCCATGCTCAGACAAAGCAAATAAAATGCCAAACTTGCATTGGAGCGATGTTGCAAATCGTAACGCGTTACAATTTCAAAAGGACACCAAAAACAAGTAATTGTAAGGATCCCCCCACAGTAATAGAAATTTGTCGTCGTTGCGAAATTTATATTAAAAGGGCGAACAACGAAAGTGGTACGAAAGTAAAGTACAGCCTATGAAATATAATACTGATTATTTTATAAGATTCGATTTAAATCACTGATTGGATACAATATATTTCCGGATATCAATTTTCATCAATTAGAAATCAAATCATTTAATTAAATTAACAAGATGTGTGATTCAAAAATATGTAGATACTCTCTTATCCTTTTTCACAACGAACAATCAGAACCCTAGAACTTTTATTCGATAAACATTTGCCTATGAAATATAATACTGATTATTTTATAAGATTCGATTTAAAATCACTGATTGGATACAATTTATTTCCGGATATAAATTTTCATCAATTTGAAATCCAATCATTTAATTGAATTAACAAGATGTGTATTTCAAAAATATTCTTTTATCGATAAACACTCTTATTCATTTTAAAAATGAATAAGAACACTTATCAGCAATGTAACCTTCAATATGTCGAATGATTGATTGTATTTCTATTTTTCAATATCTTTTTTGTAATTAGTTAATAATCTCAATGTAAAACTAATTATGTTTAAAGATAAAGATATTTTATTTCGCAAGTATGGGTACATGCTGCATGTTATTAAATGTAAATATAAGTCCAACCATACTTTACCGGCTGGCGTGCAAAAATTTTACATAAAATAAATTGCTTTCAATTGCGCATTAACTATATATAAAACAAATTTTATAAAAAGTTCTATTTGTCTTTTATAAATCTCAATGTCAAGAAATCAAATAAGTATTACAATGTCAATAAATCAAATAATTAATACAATATCCGTAGATTAAAAACGCGCAATAAATCAAATAAGTTTCATAAAGTCAATAATTATAATAGCAATGTCAATTAAAACTAAAGGAGAAGGAAAGGACTCCATACATTCCTGGGCCCAGGTGTTAACTGAATCAAACTAGCCTTATTTGTGAGAGGATATAATAACAAGAGCTCACTGAAATTTTGGTTAAATTTGGCTATCCAGGAATCAAGTTATATGAAGTATAGTAAAAGTGAGGTTAAATTATAACATTGAAGTTTTTTACAAAATATTTTTGAATAGCTTCGGTTGTGTTATGGTTTTATGCATAGAGAGTGTGACATGTCGAAGATCTGGCACGTTTCGATCCCCCGCGCCCCGGGCAGTCACTACAGACGAAGAAAACCACAAATAAATCATGGAAAATACGTGCGCACTTAAAACGAAAGACAACGAACGAGTGACAGTCAAAGAGCATGTAAAGGCTGTCAGGCAGAGAAGTGTTGCCCTAGGAAAAATTAAGGGAATACGATCCGCTATGAATCGATTCCACGAAAAATACTTGTCACTCGATTTTCAAACATATTCTGAGATTATACCGATTTATTCTTAATCGATTGCGAGCAATTCATCATTATTTTATCGATTATTTCGTTTCATAACTTAATTTAAGATTTCTCCCTTCCTAGATAGAAACATGATACCATATTTTGTGATTTCCTTTAGAAAAATATAACGGTTTTTTTAATCCAAATTTAAACTAGTTAACTGCTGGGCCCTGCAGAAGTTTCCTTCTCCATTACCAATCTTTCTCATTTAAAAATAATTTATACAATAATACGCTTTAGAAAGTAGCAGGCCCCGTAGTTTTTTTTTTTAAACATTGTTACATTTAAGTCCTTCCGACACTTATATTTACATAGAATATTCATCCGTTCCAGAGGAGGATAACACCATAATATAGGCAATTTATTATATATAACTCGCGCCATGCAGTAGACACTTTTGCGCATTAATGTTGTTTTAACAGTGTGGAGACACAGTTTACTATTGTCACGTCTATTTCTAGAAGCTACGTCAGCTTTACGTTCAAAAAGTCCCTGATTTGACTTCACAAATATAGCCACTTCTAAAATGCACAGACATGGTAAAGTCAAAATTTTATATATTTTTAAATATGGCTCACAGCTTTCAATAGTTTTAAGTTTAAACATCGGTCTAATACACCTTTTTGTGCTTTAAACGCTGTTTCTTTTTTTTTTCGGTTGAGTTACCCCATAAGATGACCCCGTATCGTAAGTGGGATTTAACAATACCGTAATAAACACAAAGAAGAGCATCCGTATACACTATTTTTGACAATGTATATAGTGCGTATGCCGATTTACTGATTTATTCACATAGAAAATCAATATATATTTTCCAATTAAGCTTTTTATCAATGTTGAGCCCTACGAATTTTGTGTATTCAACATCTTCAACTGCCGTATTATTATACCGAATATCAATGTTAGGTCTGCTTGTAGGTCTTTGACAAAAATTTATTATTTTTGTTTTGCTTAAGTTAATCTTTAAGTTATTATCATCCATCCATTTTATGACTGATTTTAAAGCAATATTTATATCGGCTTCGTATGAGTTTACATTTTTACATGGTATGGTTATGGTGCTGTCATCAGCAAAAAGTGTAATCGGTTGTGTGATGTTTATATTTTTGTGATATCGCCTCTAGGCGATGCTTCTGTTGACTCTACCTCATACGCTTGCCTCAATTACCAGTATTATAAATAAGTCATTGTTAACATCAAAATTTCCAAATCTATCGAAGATAGCAATCGTAAAACCTATAGCCAATAATTCCAGTCCCACTGGGCCAGGTGACCTACGTCCACTATCCTTTATCCCTGCTTATCTAAAATCTTAAAGCGGGTGGTGTGTGACCAGTTAACTAAGTATCTCGAGCAGTTTAATATATTACCTACACATCAGTCAGGATTCCGACAATTATAGTGCCTCTTCGCACTTGATTGATGTTGTGGATAATCTGCTTTAACCTTACTTGATTTTTCTCGTGCATTTAACTCTATTAATGTTTTACCTTTGCTATCTAAACTTGCATACTGCGGTTGCACTGCGGAATGGTTTCATAGCTATCTCAGTTATAGGTATCAGTTTGTTCGGGTAAGAAATGATCGGATTTGTAAAGAAGCCTTTTTTATATAAGAGGGCGACAAACGAGCAAGTGGGTCACCTGATGGTAATTGATCACCACCGCCCATGAACACTCGCAACACCAGAGGTCGCGGGTGCGTTGTCGGCCCTTATAAAGTCAGCAAGCGAGTGTTGCTGACCCTTCCCCCCACCCTGATGAGCTCTGGCAACCTTACTCACACGCAGAAACAAAACATTAAGTTATTAATGTTATTATTAAGGAATGTCTTCCGTAAGGTGGAGGTACTTTCCCAGTCGGGCTGCTCTTTGAGCAAATGAACGCTGTGCCCTGCTTCTTACTCTCATGTGTCAAGAGGAGTTCCTCAGGGATCTATACTGGGGCCATTACTTTTCATCTTATACAGTTTAAATATCACCACTGACATAAAACATTGTAAATATCATCTCTATGCTGATGACCTCCAGCTTTTCATTTCTTTTCATCCATCTGATTGTGAGCTTTCTGTAAAAAATATGAATGATGATTGAGAGAGTGTTGCAAACTGGGCTTGTCAGAAATTATTAGTGCTAAATCCTAGTAAATCCAAACATATAATGGGTTCTAGAAATACCATCAAGCAAGTTGAACAGAAACCCTCTATTGTTAAAATAGGAGACTGCTTCATAGAGCGGGAAATGGAGGCACGAAACTTTGGGGTCGTTTTTGATGATCACTGATCAGTTACAATTTGAAACGCACATTGTACAAGCGGTGTAAATCTGCTTCTATCGTCTCAAGCTACTCTACCGGGTTCGCCCATACGTAAGTGTTGATCTGCGGATTATGCTCTGTGAGTCTCTCATCCTCTCAAAACTCAACTATGCTGACACAATGCATGCCTGCTTACTCGAACTGAGAGGCTAATACAAAATGTCCAGAACGCATGTGCTAGATTCTACTACAATGTGCCTCCTACATCACACGTAACACCTTATCTGAACTAGAGCTGTGTCGATCGCGATTGATCGAATCAAAATGATCGGGTCGCAACCAAAAAACGAGAGATTGGGTCGTCTATCTAAGAAAGATTCGATCATTTCGTGACCTGTCGATTACTGAGTCACTCGTTGTGGTTCTTCAAAAATCAACTGTACTGCCTAACACCTAACATACATACACACATGGAAATTCACATCCTATATTTGTCTCTTTCGATCGCACGAGTTAAGGGAGGCAGCTCTAACTGCTTTAGATTCGTAAGCGTAAATCCCTCCTCCACTTGCCCTAGTTAAGTATATTGTTAAGTTAGCATAATTAGCTTATAAATACTAATGTAATATTATAATAAATGATTATTATTGTTCTGCTGTTAAGCTAAATATAGTTTTTTTATTGAAACTCCCGGGACCCAACCCTTAATTGGCGCTGAGGACAGGATCTTTGCAGTCTTTCGCTTCGGTTTGACGTCCGTTTCAACGGTTTGGCAGAGATCAACGAACAAATAAATTTATTAAGCGGTGAATACCCCGGGTACGGCAGCAGTTGGCAACGATAATCCAGCAAAGGAATGGGAGAAACAAAGGCTCTGTGAGTAAAACTTTTCACTATCCTTCCTGTTATCCTTTATATAATTTCTTTGTTGTAAATATATGTGTTATTAGGATCGAACAATGCCATAATAACATTTTTGTTTATCACGATATAATTCTCGAGGTAGATATTTTTTTTTTGGATTTTTAATATTTTAATAGAGATTTTTTTTGTGTGTAGATAGATATTTTAATAAGATTTATAATGGAAAATATTAAGACCATTTCACCCGAATTTATAAATCTGATTCCAAAATTCAGTGGAGATGCACAGCAACTCCCACTATTTATACAAAAGTGTGAATATATTTTGAAAATATTCCAAAGGGACGATCATGCACAAAGTACCTATTTATTTCACGTAATTACAAGCCGATTATCTGGAGAAGCAGCTAATTTAATTGGAAGTTGTGATAGTTTATTAGGTTGGCCCGAATTAAAACAATTATTAGAAACTCATTTTGGTGACCCTCGAACAGAAGAATGTTTGGTATCAGAATTAGAATGTTTGAAAATTAAATATAATGAAAGTTATTTAGATTTTTACCATAGAATAAAAAAAACTTGGAGTATTTTAACATCAAAAGTTAACTGTAGTATATTAGAAGAGAGTATACGAGTAGCTAAACGCATGTTATATAATAATTCAGCATTAAATGTATTTTTATTTAATTTGCCACCCCACTTAGTTAGAATAGTTCGACTTAAGGGAGCAAGCACTATGGAGGATGTTTTAAAACACATTTTGGAAGAGCAGAACTTTCAAGCCATTTATAGTTTAAAAAATAGTAATAGATCTTTCGGAAACTCCGGTCAACAACGATCGAATAATCAACCACGATATTCTTTCAGTGCAAACGTACCAAATAGATTCCCAAATCAAAATTTCCCTTCTAGTAGTAATTCATTTAATAATTCAAGACAGTATAGGAATTCTAATTTTAGACCCAGTTCACAGAATATTACGAATCAATCGCCGTACGTAAATCGGTCGGCGCAAGTACGTAGTCAGCACATTCCGTCGCCGGCGCATAACGCACCGTTTGCTAATATAGGGTCAAGCACCGATGTCACGATGCAGGCTCTGTCTGTCTGTCTGATGTCTGCAGGTTCGAGGCGAATTAATTATACAAATAATGATCCATTCTTAACGTATAATAATGAAAATAATATTTCGGAACCGGGACCGAGTACGTCAAGTGATAGGGAGTCCGTGCAAAATTTTTGCATAGGAGCCTCAATTATAGAGAGAAAATAGTTTTAAATTGCAATAATTATCGTTCTTTACCATATATTATAATACCAGACTTAGGTAATGCGGTATTTATGTTAGATTCAGGTAGTACGAGGTCTTTTATAAGTCCTCACTTAGCTAATAAGTATTTTAGTTCGTATATTCGTAGGGAACCGTTCGAAGTTATTAGTACTCATGGCACTAGTGTACATTCAGAGGTAGTTGTAACACATTTGCCCAAGATTTTCAACTGTCAGGATATGCATAAGTTTTATATATACACCGTAGCTAGTAATTACGATGGGTTATTAGGTAGCAATTTATTAAAACAATTAGATGTAAAGATCGATTACAAAACATCGACTTTACATACTAAGTATTGTAGCATACCATTTATTTATTCGTCTGAAAAAATAGACACATATATTTTACCGCCAAGGTGCGAATTAAAAGTTAAGCTACCGGTAAGCCTAAAAAACGGCGATGCCATTTTAGAGTTTAAACAATTGTCAGAAGGAATTCGTATGCCATCGGCTTTAGTTAATTGTATGAACGGGTATGCATATACTGTTATACAAAATTGTAAGGATATTGAGATGACTTTGAAGGTCAAGAGTCCATTTATAGTCGAACCTTATGAACAAGATAATATTTTAATTAATCAAATTAATTCAGATATCGGAAACCAGACAGATTATTTACTTTAAAAAAATTTAGAGAAATTACGGCTTGACCATATGAATTCTGAAGAAAAAAAAATGATTTCAGACATATGTCACGAATATAGAGACATTTTGTACTGTGAGGACATACCTTTGTCCTTTACTAACGAAGTAAAACATACGAGTAGGATAAGGACGGTTAACGAGGACCCTATTAATGTAAAGGCATATAGACTACCACCATCTCAAACAACTGAGATTAAGCGTCAAGTAGAAAAGTTATTAAAAGATGACGTAATCCGGGAATCACATTCTCCTTGGAGTGCCCCTGTACATTTAGTGGCGAAAAAATTAGACGCATCGGGGCAACAAAAATGGCGCATGGTAGTAGATTATAGGCGTTTAAATGAAATAACCATAGATGATAAGTATCCCTTACCGAATATAAACGATCTTTTTGACAAATTAGGTAAGAGTATGTACTTTTCGACACTAGATTTAGCTTCAGGGTACCATCAAATACAGGTAGAAAAAGAAGATAGGCAGAAAACTGCCTTTGCAACCCCTTTTGGTTTATACGAATATAACCGGATCCCATTCGGATTAAAAACGGCCCCTGCCACGTTCCAGAGGGCAATGGATAACGTTCTGAGAGGTCTACAGGGTATACATTGCCTCGTGTATCTCGATGACGTCATAATATATTCAACCAGTCTTCAAGAACACATAAGCAAACTTAAAGCAATTTGTGACCGCCTTAGAAAAACTAATTTAAAGGTACAGTTAGATAAATCTGAGTTTTTACGCAAAGAGGTAATTTACTTAGGACATACAATTACCAAAGATGGCCTTAAGCCAAATAATGACAAAATAGAAGCTATTTTGAAATATCCGATGCCCAAAACAATTACAGAAATAAAGAGTTTCTTAGGATTAATAGGTTATTATACGAAATTTATAAAAGACTTTTCAAAGATAACGATACCCATTACATCATGTCGTAAAAAAGGTAAAAGTATTGTTCATGATGAAGCTTTTAAGAAAAGTTTTGAAACTTGTAAGGAGTTGCTCACCAACGCACCTTTACTGCAGTTTCCAGATTTTAGTAAGCCATTCATACTTACCACCGACGCATCAAACTTTGCGATCTGCGCGGTAATATCTCAGGGTATTGTAGGTTCAGACAAGCCAATAGCGTATGCTAGTAGAAAATTAAGTGATACCGAGTCTAGATATAGTACTATTGAAAAAGAATTATTAGCAATAGTCTGGGCAGTAAAATATTTTAGGCCTTATTTGTATGGTAGAAAATTTATTATTTATACAGACCATAGGCCTCTAGCTTGGTTGGATTCATTAAAAGAACCCAATAGTAAATTAACTAGATGGAAGTTACGACTTCAAGATTACGATTATGAGATAAAGTACAAAAGAGGCCAACAAAATACTAACGCAGATGCGTTATCGCATATTAGAATTAATGGTATGAAAGAAGACACTGAATCAATGGTCGTAAATATAGACGAAAAAGATGAGGCATTAAAAGCACATATAGATAGTTTAGAAAAAGAAATAGCGAGGTTAAGTAGAAAAGAACCTGACACAGAAATCATTGAGCTATCAGATTCTGAAAGTGATGCTGCAACAGCTAATTCAATATCTAACAGAGAGCATGAAGGTATTCCTATCCTTAACGAGGCAGTAGATACCAAAGCTAGACAAATTCACGTTTTTACGTGGTATAAAGATGACTTATGTGTTAAGGATATAACTTAATGCAAAAAATATTACAAGATCATCGCAAAAGGTTAAAAACTTTATATGAATATCTAACACAGGAAATGATAGGAAATAAATCAAAAGTTAGAGACAAAAAAGGTGGAGAAGAACCTCCAACTATTTCGGAAGGTCAAACGATTTTTATGAAAAATACTGGAACTAGGAAAGCTAAAGAGTTACCGAGATATGAAAAAGCTCTTCTTTGTGACTTATTTTTTAATTTCTCTGTAAGCGAATGTACATATTCTTAAGAGAAAATAAAGAATCTTTAACCGTAATATTGGAAGGCAATACTATCGCGGTTTATTAAATTATCGATGGTGTGAGCTATCGATACTATCGATACTATTGCTTTAGGAGCAATACTGGCCTTCGATAGTATCGATACTATTTTTGTATATTAATACTATTGCCCATATCACACTATTGATAGAATCGATACTATCGATTGTATCGATACTATCGATTGTATCGATACTATCGATACTATTGATATGACGTCAACTATCGATAGACTATCGATAGTTTAGCAATAGTTGACTATTGGTATGCAACACTAACGTAAATGCGTTTTAAAATGTGCTTTAAAGCAATGTTTTGTTCGCAGCGCAGAAGAGTAGAAAAGTAGGCAATAAAACCGACTGTCGCGAAACGCATTAGTCCTACGTTTAGGAGTTATCAGGAGGTACGAAGAGGCCCTAGTTATATGTGAGTTGTGACCGTGAGACCAAGTCAATTTATTAAATAGATAACCTGGTTTCCCAGTGGCCACCACATAGCAGAGCTAGATGTAATTTTCTGCGAGCTAACATTTTTAGTATATTACCACAGTTCAGATTAGTCCTGTGTCAATCAATAATTTTTCGTGACCCGGGTCGATCGCGACCCATTGGATAGGTGATCGGATCAAAATGATTCGATCGTTCGATTATACAGAAGATTGGTCGATAAACGGCTAGTGGGCAGCTCACGTGACCTGCTGCGGCGAAGAACTACATTAATTAAAAAAAGACAATTAAGAGTAAAAAAAAAATTATTTACTTAATACAAGTTATAATTTAAAAATCAAATTTGTGATGCCTTTTCGGGTTTTAGGCTACTTCTTTTCTGGTTTATTGTCATTCCTGCCTTAGAAAAGACCCTCTCACATGGCACCGATGTCGCAGGCACGCATAATCGACGCTTCATTAAAACATATAAATTTGGATACACAAGACGACGGTCGTGCCACCACTTCAACGGATCATCGGATCTTTTAATCAGGGGTTCATTTAAATATTTTTCTATTTCTATTATTGAAGCTGCCGTAGGATTTTGAATTATTTCAGTTTCTACTTCCTTATCAAAATCATCCCAAATATTGGGAGTAGTTTTTTCTAAAGGCCGTTCTGGCAACGACGGTGTTGTTTCGCTCGCAAGCAACATGCGGCACTTTTGGCTAATATTAAAAATGTTGCTATCACTACTGATATATGGACTTCTTCAAGCAACCAGGGTATATGCGCCATAACATGTCATTTTATATTAAGAAATCAGCTTCGTACAGCTTTATTGGAAGCAGTAAAAGTTGACGGTCACCACAATGCTGATAACTTATCATCGGTACATTAATTACAACTTATTATGGAATGAATGACTCAGTTCTACATGGTAGGTATAGTTTTTAGGGTTCCGTAGGTCTTCATGAAAAACGGAACCCTTATAGGACCACCTGTGTGTCTGTTCTTCTGTCAGTCCACCTGTCTGTTTATGTGGCACAGGCGTGGTGGTGGTACTAATAATGTTATAATGTAATTTCATTATAACATTATTTTGTTAGAGAAATAGTGTTATAATAATATAATATAAAAATCCACAAGCAGAGCTTGTGTTATGAGTCATAAGTAATTTATTTCAGAACAATATATATTGTGTACAAAATTAATACAGTAATTTAAGTTTGATTAAAATCAATAGAACACAAACTAGAATACAAGCAAAGGTCACAAAGGTAATAGTTATAATATTAATTGAAACACATAAGTAATGATGATATAATATCCTTAGAATAAAATAATAATAACAAAACAAAAAATAAATTTAAAACAAAAAAGCCACAAAAATTCTAATAAAAAAATGTCCTTTAAAAAAATTTAAAACAAATAATGTGTCACAAAATTCTTATAATAATGTCCTTTAAAAAATAAATAACAAAAACAAAATACTATGTCACAAATCCAAATGAGTACTAGACAACTGATAAACATACTTAAATAATTCTAAATATACATATTATAGAAAAATTAGACCCAGACACAATTTATATAATAATATAGATAATTCTATTTTTAAATTTTGGTATTGTGTTTGTAAAGTATAACAATATACATTTGTTTTGAAGTCTTCTTCTGACTTCTACTGTCTTCTTATGTCTTATTCTGTCTTTTTTTTTCTTTATTCTTTTGACTTATTCGGTCTTGTATTCATAAAAATTAAAAAGCTACACATAATTGCTTAAAAAGCAACTTCAAGTAAAACGATAATACTTACCTAAATGTATTAAGTACTTTATCAAAGTCTACCCAGATATTACATACTGGGTAGAAGGAACACCGACGCGAAAATGGTTTCTACGTATTCAGTACATCATTTTGATCCCCCTTACACTGAAAGTGTTCATCGGTTATTAAAACAAAAATCTGCAGTTTCCTACAACACTGCATTACCTACACGGTCGAAATGTATGGAACAGCAGTTTTTTTTTCAATAACCGATGAAAAAATTCGGTGTAGGGGGCTCAGAATGTACTGAATACGTGATAACCGTTTTCGCGTCGATGTCTTTTCCACCCCGTATAATAGTTAGTTAATGTGATTTATTCTGTATAATTTGAAATGAAATGAAAAAAATGTTTATTTTTGACAAAAAATAAATCTTACCATACATTGCTAAATTAATACAATAAATTTGGTTGTCAAAAAAGGCCCCTACCTCAGCATTAGCTACGGCAACACAAGTGTTTTACTGCAGCGCTGATCTTCCGATAGAGGCTAATTTATCACTTAGACTAATTTGAGTAGATATTGTACATAATGACTGGTTATTATTATACATAATATCTGGATTAATCACTTTGGCTGCAACAAATATATAGGTATATATTTCGTTTTATTGATTTTACGGTCTAACTTTGTTAAATTGGCTTTATAAGACAAAGATATTTGAAAAACGAAACAATCCAAGACACGTTTTGTTTGCACCGGTTTTTTGTATGGATCGTGACCCTTCGTCTTTACATTTTTTCTCGATTTTGATAGCTTACAATATTTCTAAATAATTAAATGATTGGCGAATTTTCTTTCAGGTCATTGCTGTTGTTTTAGATGAATGGAAAATAAGACAAAAAGTAATGGTCATGGTAACAGATAATGCAACTGTGATGTTAAAAATCGCCGAAATCCTTAAGTTGCGTCATGTACCCTGCTTCGCTCATACACTTAACTTAATATATAAAGATACGTGTAATCAGCCTGACTTTAAATAATTAATGGACAAATGCAAACAAATTGTAAGGTATTTTAAAGATAGTACATTGGCATCAGACCAATTAAAAGCCGCTCAAAAAAGCCTAAATAAACCGGAACTGAAATTATTACAAAATCTTGAAACTAGGTGGAACAGTTCATTTTATATGATAGAAAGATTGAGGAAGGTAAGAGAAGAAGTAACGTTAGTAATAAATCAAAATTCGAGAGCTCCTTCAAATTTGAGTGCTGAAGAATATACGTTATTGGAAGAAATAGAAAAAATGCTTGATCCTCTTGAAGCTTGTACAACTGCCATATCCGGAGAAACGTATCCTACCATATCTCTTATAATTCGGTTAGTAAAAGGTTTATCATTGGAAATTGCCAAACTTGAAAGGGAAAACGTGTCTGATATTTCGAAAAACATCATACAACTTATAAAAGAGTCTATTAATAGGCGTTTAAAACCATATGAGGTTAGAACTCCGTGCATGATAGCAACAATGCTAAATCCCCATTTTAAAAAAATGGGGTTTAAGACAGAAATTGATTGTGAAAGGGCTATAGCTAGTGTCCAAAGAGAATACTCTAGTTATTTAGTGAGAATATCCTCAGCCTCCGCTAGTCACGAAAATACAGAAATAAATAATTCAAATGCAGAAGAGGAAAACACATCAGCGAAAAAATCAAAACTTGATAAGTGTCTTTACTTTTTAAATGCTCCGCAGAGATCAAATTCGACTGCTGATGCGATCGTTGATATCAGGCAGTACGTAGAAAAACCTATCATCCCAAAAACAGAGTTCCCTATAGAATACTGGAACCACAGTGAAAATAATTTAAAAGAAAAAGCCTTGAAGTATTTATGCATCCCAGCAACATCAACTCCATCAGAGAGATTATTTTCAAAAGCTGGTCTAATTATGACCGATCGTCGCAGTCGCTTTAGCAGTAAACATCTTAACGAACTATTATTTATAAATCAAAACACATCTTTATTTGAATTAAATACGATTTTCTTTAATCAAACTAGATTACACATTTAAACACAAGTATTATTACACAAGGTTAATAATAAATAAATGCTGTAGTAAGACATACTTAATAATACGGTAATTTTGTATTGACTTATAACATATTTGAGTAGGTACCAGTTTCTTGAATCTATTTTGATGTTCGTCCACTGAGATTTTCTATAAAAAAGAAATTGATACCTGTATACTGGGTGGAAGGGACACCGATGCGAAAACGGTTACTACGTATTCAGTACATCGTTCTGAGCCCCCATAAATAGAAATTATTCATCGGTTATTGAAAAAAATACTGCTGTTCCATACATTTCGACCGTGCAGGTAATGCATTATTGTAGGAAACTGCAGATTTTTGTTTTATTAACCAATGAATAATTTCTATTTATGGAGGCTCAGAATGTTGAACTGAATAGGTACGTGGTAACCGTCTTCGCGTCGGTGTCCTTTCCACCCCGTATAGTGAAACTGTATTTTTAAATTATCATGAACAAAGGAACAAGACTGATTATAAGATTATTTTTCTTTATTTGATTATTTGAATTTGTAATTTCTTATTATTGGTTTTATCAAAAGAGATTTTCTATCTACTTTTAAATTAAAATTAACTTCAGTTAATTATGTTACCGCGGGTCAAGATACCATTACACAGTTACAGGTACAGTACCCAGAAATATTTTCAGATACCCTGGGCGCATTTAAAAACTATCAAGTAAAATTGAGATTAAAAAATGATGCGAAACCGGTTTTCTTCAGAGCGCGTCCGCTTGCATTTGCTTTGCGCGATAAGGTAGATAAGGAGATCGAGCGATTACTGAGTTTGGGGGTATTAAAACCGGTTCCACACTCGGACTATGCGTCACCCATTGTGCCCGTGCTTAAGCGCGATGGTTCGGTTAGGTTGTGTGCGGATTATTCTGTCACCATCAACAAACAATTAGTAATTGAACAATATCCTTTGCCAACGGTTAACGAATTATTTTCAAAATTACATGGGGGTCAGCAGTTTTCGAAAATTGCCTTGTCCAATGCGTACAATCAATTTGTGCAAGATGATGAATCACAGAAAATAACCTGTATTAATACACACCGAGGCATGTTTAATTATACTCGTCTTGTGTTTGGATTGGCGAGCGGTCCTTCTATCTTTCAGCGCGCTATGGAATCAGTGCTGTCCGGGATAGACGGGGTATTGTGCCTATTGGATGACGTATTGATAACCGCAAAAACGGCAGAGTTGCACATGGAGAAACTACATGTGGTCCTCAAAAGGCTTCAGACGGCGGGATTAACTTTACACAAAGATAAATGTGAATTTTTCAAAGATGAAATAAAGTATCTCGGTTACATTATTAGCAGGGAAGGATTAGAAAAAGATCCGTCGAAGGTGAAGGCTATTGTAGACGCCCCCGTTCCTACTAACGTTAACACATTACAATCCTTTCTAGGGCTTGTTAATTACTACAGGAACTTCGTCCCCCACGCATCTAGTATACTAAGTCCTTTGTATGAGCTATTAAAAAAAGGGAAAAAGTGGCTTTGGACCGCTGAGCATCAAAAAGCTTTTAATGAAATTAAGCAATGTTTAACTTCGGAACAGGTTTTAACACATTTTGATTATAATGCTAGGTTAATATTAACTGTTGATGCGTCTCCCTACGGGCTTGGAAGTATTTTGTCCCAGGTAGGCACAGATGGGTTAGAACGGCCAATATCATTCGCATCTCGCACTTTGAACTCAGCCGAAAAGCGATACTCACAAATACAGAAAGAGGCCACTGCGGAATTAAGCGTTTTCATCAATATTTATACGGGAGGTCAGGGCCGTTTATATTACGTACTGACCATAAACCCTTAATTTCTATTTTTGGTCCATATAAGGGTATACCAGAGGTATCGGCCAATCGGTTGCAAAGATATGCAATGTTCCTAAGCGCGTATAATTACACGATCGAGTACGTTCGCAGTGCGGATAACAGCGCGGATTATTTATCGCGAGCGAGTCTACACGGGGACCGCGAGCGGGCTGAGACGCGATACGACGGCGACCCACACGCGGCCGCTGCCGCTGCGCCCATCGACCGCGCGACCTATGTTCACTTTGTTGTTGAAGGTAATATGCCGGTGACGCTAAACGAGTTGCGCACAGAAACTGCCAAAGATAGTACGATAAAAAGAGTGATTAATTATGTTCGTAAAGGGTTTTCCAGACAATTATTGAATGATTTACTTATAAAACCATATTATTTATGTAGGACACAGTTATCTTACGAGAACGGTTGCCTTATGAGGGGTCATAAAGTAGTACTTCCCGAGGCTCTGCGTAGTAAAGTGTTGCAGGAGTTACATAATTCGCACATGGGAATAGTAAAAACTAAGGCAGAAGCCAGATCACGGTTTGGTTCCCAGGGGTGGACCAAGCGTTGGAAACTATGGTGAGTTCATGTGAGATATATCAGCAACTCCGTCCGTCACCAGCGCGGGCGCCGCTGGCACCGTGGCGGCTCCCGCCAGTACCGTTCTATAGAATACATATAGACTTTTTAGGGCCTCTGAATAATCAAACATTTTTGGTAGTTGTGGATGCCTACACTAAGTGGGTGGATGTGTATGACGTAAGCGCATCTACGTCTTCCGCAACCGTTATAGAGAAACTGTACGATTTCATGTCCAAATATGGTCTACCGCATACTATCGTCAGTGATAATGGTACGGCCTTTATGTCTTATGAATTTAAAAATTTTTGCTCACTAAATGGCATTAATCACTTAACGTCACCAAGTTACAGCCCTGCTTGTAACGGGCAAGCAGAAAGTTATGTTAAAATTGTAAAAAAGGGTATTAAATCCAGTATTACCACTTCAAGTAATAAAAGTCATGGCAAATTAAAAATTTTAAAATATATTTTTGACTATAGGAATTCGGTACATTCTGTCACAGGTTCCTCACCGGCTGAGCTAGTGTTCGGGCGCAAACTTAGGTCACGCTTAGATCTATTTAACCCTAACTTGGCGTCAACCTCACTCACACCAACCCTCGCTGATCATGTGAACCTAAAACAGTGTTCGCAGGTTAAATCAGCCGGCGGTAACAATAAACAAGTGTTTAAACCAGGGGATAAAGTTTTATATAAAAAGTATTTGAACAATTTTAAATTTTGTTGGTGTAAGGGTGTGGTAAAAATGAGACTGGGTAAGGTTTTATACCTTATACACGATTCACATTCGTCGGGTGAGGTAAAAAAGCACAAGAACCAAATTCTAGCTGATAAGGGCAGTAGAGGTCATGTGCCACAGCAGCAGCAACATCATTATGATTTCGATGATTTCGAATGCCGTGGCGACCCGACTCCAGACAACTCACAAGTGCAGACTTCCGCGGAGGAGGTAAGGGGCGAGTCACAGCCGCAATCTTCAGTCTCGGGCGCTGCAGAGTCAGTTGCTCCAGTTTCAAGATGTCCAGACAGACAGTTGCGAAACATGCCCAGGGTAAATTATAAACCTTTCTTCTAAGGTATTATATGAGTTCAAGGTTAATTTTGTCAAATAAGGGGAGGATATGTTATGTATGAGTATGTGTATCTATGTGTGTGTGCGGGCTGCGTCCCCACCTGTGTCAGATGGCAATAAAACAGTGTGCTAATAGCTGTCAGTGGTTTCACTTGTTCCCCGTAACGTTCTCAACAATCGATATTATCGATAATATCGATAGTACTATCGATATTGTTACTAGTTTTCGAGGTCATCTATCGATTGGGAAACTATCGATAGTTGGGCAACTCTAATTTACGTGAAAGACAAAAAACAAATCAATTGTAACTGTAAGTAACCTAGGTTATGCTCGCCGCCAGCCAAGTCCATAGCAATTACTTCCGGTAAATATCACAAAACACGTGACCATGGTTTTTTCTTGGGATTCCATCTTTTCGCATAATATTCTTTGTCCTAACAAACTTCGGCATAACGATTTTACCACAATTTGTTTTGGCATAATAATACTTCAGCATAATTGTTTTAGGCATACATTTAATGTTGGCATAATCATCTTAAAGACTGATTTGTTTTGGCATAAATTTGATTCGCATAACGTTAGTAAGTTTAATGGTTGAATTTAATATG
The DNA here is from genome assembly GCA_951640165.1 of Pseudoips prasinana. Classification (NCBI taxonomy): domain Eukaryota; kingdom Metazoa; phylum Arthropoda; class Insecta; order Lepidoptera; family Nolidae; genus Pseudoips; species Pseudoips prasinana. The sequence goes on from OX621254.1 coordinate 19,577,162, forward strand.
CTGTGCAACTAAAGTTAGTGACAGAACCGAATTGCTGCAAAACCGACTCCACGTAGTCTTGTTTGTCCTACCCCTAGAGTGTAATTTAAAGTCGCGTAGGCGCGTAGGAGCGAGGCGGCCCGCGGACTGAGTAGCAGGCGGCTAAGGCTGGCCAACAAGCCGAAGCTGCGGTGGTGAGCGAAAGCCGTCTGCGACGATAAGCACGCGTGGGGCCGCCGGAGGCCCGCAGAGCCGGAGCCGCGAAGAAACCCTGCCTGCTGCATGTTGCATACTCGCTTGAACGCTGCATGCTTTCTTGCATGCTGCATGCTTGCTTGCACCCAGCATGCAAGCAAAGCATGCATTAGAACTTTATGCTTAATAAATTTATGCTTTAGAATATTCAATAAATATAAAAAAGCAAATTAAAAAAGAGTTATGATTTATTCATCAATTATCTCGAAGTCGGGCATCCTGCCAAACCCATCAAAATCATCGATAAACTCATCCGAACTTTTTATAAAACCGGACACAGTCCTCTGGTATAAACGTGTACATTGGTTCTAAATAGACAAACTTAGCTGGTGCAATCGGTTTTCCGTTAGGCTACAAAAGAATTAAATCATCTTTTTTTCTCTGTTCTTTTTTCAATAAGCAACTCCTTAAACTCTTCCTCAAACGAAGTTGTCATAAATATTGAGTATAATTTTTTTTCTGTTCATTATATTTTTTTCAATCTTTTCAGTTCCATAAAAATCTGTTTTCTTTATTCTGTGTACTTGCAACCGTTTTTTTTTTGCATTTTTAATAATATCTATGTACTTTTCAGCTGTATATATACGCTATGTATATATAGCGTATATATACAGCAAATATTTTTCTAAAGCAGTTTCAATTTTAGAGAAGTACATATCGTTGAGTAAAAAGATATGCCCAGGTTCAAGAAAGCGAAATGTAATGCTTTCTAATGTTGGGTGACAGCTTAAGACAGATTTTAGTAAAAGAACTATTTTAATGTTTCTGTTCAGCCCACCGCATCAATCGCTCCAGAGTATAAGATTGTTAACAGACGGCTGTATTTTTGTTTCAATTTATTTCAGTAAACATGAATCTACCTCCTGCGCCCCCCTACCAGCTTCACCTGCGACCCAAACATAGCAGTGCCCTACGTCATCAGATGCAGAGTAGAGCAGAGGATACCACTAATGTCACACAACTGCTGCCTTTTATAAAACGCAACATTTGTTGGTATTCGCGGTAGGGAATGAAGACACTTTTAATACAGTGAGAGCCATCTCTGGCTATTATTGTAGCTGCGTAGTAGGGAAACGGACTGTAGGTTGTTGTGCCTATGTGATTACTGTAACCTGGTATTGGCTCTGGGGGCGACATAATGAAATTTCTGCTCCAGCTCCATTTCTAGACTACATATTCAATGAATACACATAAAAAATATGGAATAATTTAAGTAAATATAATATTTATTTACTACTAATAAAACCTATGTAACCATTCTATGTATTTTTGTTGTAAATAAGAATTACACATTCACTGAAATGAGTATTTATTTCAATTGTCAACAATTCTGGTTGAGGGCTGCGCTAACACAGGTGTCCGAAGCATCAGTGTATAAGCACATCGGAGCATTAGTCACCGGGTGCGACAAAATTGTAGCCTCGAGGATGCTTTGTCGGCACTTCTCGAAGTTTTCCTCTGATTTTGGCGTCCATGCTATCGGAGTTTTGTAATTTTTTTTGCTGTTATGAAGGTGGGGTAGACAGCTCCGGTAAAAAATGATCATACCCAAAAATCTTCTTAATTCTTGAACATAAGTAGGCTTTGGAAAATTAAGTATGGCGTATATGCGCTCCTCTGTGGGTTTGATTCCGTCCTGTCAAACTTCGTAGCCGAGGAATTGTATTCTGTCCTAGCCAAATTCATACTTGTCGACATTTAACTTGACACCATATTTGTTCAGTCGATCTAGGACTTGCCACAGAAGTTGTTTGTGCTCGGATTCATCCTTCGAATGCACATGTAAGTCGTCAACGAAGCAGAATACATTATCATCTAGCCCACGAAGCACTTCATGCATGAATCGCTGAAAGGTCTGGCTGAAAGGAATTGCGTAAACCGACCGTAATTGAATTAAACTGGAACAATCCGAAGGGGGTTATTATAGTTTTTTCGCAGCACCTTCCTTTTCAATTGGAATCTTCTTAAGATTGGCAACACAGCCGATCGGTTGTCAAAAATTGTACTGGTGAATTAAAATTAATAATTTACTTATAAATAAATGTTTTAACGTTGTAAAATATAAAATATTACTGTTATCAATCTAAATTGTAAGCTAAATAATTGAATGTGATTAGTTTTCTGAAGAAATAAACCCGAATCAACTGATATCCGTCGACGCATCAGCTGTCACTGCACTGCTCATGTCCAACGAACTTCATTCGATTAAGTTTAAACTTTTGTGTGAAATCCCGGGGAGTATATTATTTATTCTTTATTTTTACACATTCATACTAACCTAACCAACCATTTACTCGACTCATTGGTGTGAGTCACGTCCAATTTCACACTGCCATATTCTGTCTCCATTTGCTTGACTTACTTTGTGGAAGCAAATTCGACGACTTAATTAAAAAAAAAACTAAATTACTTACTGGCATACTAATTTTAAGTCTTTTATGTGACATAAATTTTGCTGGATAAACCATTAAAATTAAAAAAGTGTCAAAAAAGAAATTAGTTACAAAAGGGATAAAAAAATTTGGGTAAGTGTTGATCAATTACAAGTGAACTGACAATTACGTTACTGAAAATACTCCGTCTGTTACAGTTTTTAAATTAAACTACGAACGTTCTGGTTGTTTTTCAGTTAAACATAAAAATGTATGAATAAAAAGCTGGAATAAAATTACAACCAAAAATAAAATAAAACAGAGCAAAAACAAAACTGCAACTAACGTGCAGGCAAATACCAAAACAATTTTATATAAAAAAAATACGAGTACATATACACAAAATAAGTTATGGTGTGACTGCCTCGTTGGTCTAGCGGTAGCGTGTTCACCCGCAGAAAACGAGGTCCTGGGTTCAAATCTCGGGTCCGGCCAAAAAGTGATTTTGGGACTTTTCTGTAAAAAGAAATAATTCTCAGCATCAGCCCGAAGTCTGGGAGTTGGCGGTATTATACCCCCGTGCCTCGGAGAGCACGTAAAGCCGTCGGTCCTGTACCTGACCTCTTTCCGGTCGTGTAGCATAGGCGTCCCATCGGATCATGAGAGTGATGGAATAGAAAGTGCTCCTGTGTTTGCGCACACACTTGAGCACTATAATATGTCCCGCGCAGATGGCTAATCTCTGTTGAGACTGGCCGCCGTGGCCGAAATTCGGCTAGGAGGACAATATTATTATTACAAATGTCGATAATACATCAGTAAATGAATGTATTAAAGAGAACAGTATAAAAATAATGTGTATAGAAAATTATGTTTCTGACTGTACTTTAGTTATATTGTTGATAATACACCAGTAAGTGAATGTATTAATAAAGACAAAAAAAAAAAAAAGAAATGACAATATAAAAATACCGTGTCTAGAAAACTTTAGGTTAAACAAAAAAGAATTAATAATTTGAATCGTATTATTCAAATTATAAATTATAATTTTTTTTTTCTGGTAACCGTACTTTAAACCGTGCGCTATTTTAAACAAAGTTGAGTAATGTACTAAAATATATATATAGTAGGTCATTTGGTTTTATTTTTACGTACACGTTAGTTACTATCAACCAAAAAAAATGCGGAGAATTAATAATAAAATGAACTAAGGAGCGTTGAATAGAAATGCAACGTTACAAATTCACGGGGTGATTAGACACAAAACCAAAAAAGTTTTACAACCCAAATTATCCGAGTTTTATTTTATTATTTTTTTACTACTCTATTATATTATTTAAAAAATGGTAACACTTGACTGTCTATGGAGTGAGCCACAAAAAAATGTCACAAAGGTGTCTGTGACATTCGCTGCAAAATTAAGCTCCCAAAACTTGAGTGTGCAGTGCAGTTACAAAAACGAATTTGGTGTATTTTGAAGCGTTGAGTACCCATTATTTTTGACACGAACGGTTAGAACCGATCTATTTATATTTGTTGAAATAATGCAAAGTGCGAAATTTGCCGTTTTTTAAATGGTTAAGAGGTTAATAGACACGCTAAAGGGGGAAATAGACACGGCGTACGGGGTGTTTAGATACCTACGACATGAGGGTCATTAGATACGGGAAAGCTTTAATAGAAACACGAAAGGGGTTATTAGATACAATGCCGTTAGGGTTGTCACATGTGCTAAATTCTTTTTATATACGTAGGTATATAAAAAGAATTTAACTAGTGGCAACACTGGCCAAGTGAACAAGTCTCGGGTGTTTGCTAATAAATTAAATTGATATAATTGAAAAACAAAGAGTTTTCGCAACAAAACATACTGAAAGTGTAACAACATAACCTCACCTTGTGAATCATACGTCAATCTTCAAAACTCCTAAGGATTTCGTGAGTTAAAAACAAATTTAATACAAAACTAAGTTCGTTACCTAATTTGAACCGCACTCACACACCGATAAAACAGCTGATTCACAGCTGTTTTGGAATATATTATCACATCTTATCACGTTCACTCACACAAGCGCATCCAAATTATTATTTTTTTTTATTTTTTTTTTATTGGCAATCTGCCGAATTGTCAGCAATTTCTGCCAGTGTCATGTAATGGGTATACATGGGTTTGAGAAGATGGCAAGTGTAAGATTATTTAAAATTCAATTGTGGAAGTATTTAAGTACCTGTAACAAAGACAAACACATAATAATTGTTAGTAGAATTAAACATACTTATGTAGGTATATCAGAGGAATAAACACTAAATAAAATACTATTACAGTTTTATCTTGTTAGTTGCTATAAATTTAATAAAGGCATTGACAATTAACGGGTCCGGAAAAAAGGAAAGAAGATGGCACACATTTACAGGGTATTGAATTTTTAATTTTCGAATGACATGCTCAAAAGAGGTTTTACCATAAAGTTGACAGTTTAGAAAAATGTGATCCAACGAACCATCCGCCAGACCACATTCACATAACGAATTGTCCCTCACTCTAATTTTGTGCAAGAAGACAGGAGTGCAGCAGAAATCAAGGCGAATTCTACACATTACTGAAGTAATAATTTTGCTAACCCTTTTGTATTTGTAAAACCAAGGTTTAACTGGAATATCTGGTTGAATTGATGCATAGCTTTTCCCTTTAATCCTACTGGATTCATTCCAACAGGACTGCCATGAATTAGTAAGGTCCACCTTTGCTATATGTAGTAGGTCATATATTTGAACAGAAAAATATTTCCTATCAGCAATATCACTGGACACGGCTGCTTTAGCTGCAGTATCAGCACATTCATTACCGCTAATACCAACATGTGATGGAATCCATACCAGTAACACCTCAATCTTTTTTAGGAAAGAAAAATACAGACACTTTCTAATTTCAGAAACAATAGGGCTACGTAGATTGTCCTTGAAAGGATTTTTAACTATTGCCTGTAAGGCACTTTTTGAATCTGAAAAAATGATTGCCTTGGTAATCACATTATGAGATAGAATAAACTGACATGCTTCAAGGATACAAATGCATTCTCCGGTGAAAACAGACGCCTCTGGCGGACATTGGAATTGGAGAGTAATGTTGGAGTTCATGTAAAAAACAGAAATACCAGTTTTACCATCCTGGGATAATTTAGAAGCGTCAGTGAAAAACTTATGGTAATCTTTCCATTTATCATAAATTATTGGAGAGAAAACAGAATTAGCGTGGATTGTATCTTTACTCAAGCCAATGTGGGGTATATAATTTGGGCAAAAATTAATTATTTCATATGAACAGCTGTACAAAGGAAAGAGATTATATTGGAGAATAGGAGTATTTTCTTCAATCCTTCGGATTTTTCTAAATGAGTTAAGAATCAAGGGCGGATCTTTATGCTGCCAATATTCATTTCCTCTGCATAAATGATCCAATTGGGCTAGTTTAGTGAGTAGTTTATGATTTTTCAAAAAGTATGACTTAAAAACGAATCTATCAGCTAGATACTGTCGACGCAGTAAAAGAGGAGGATCACAGGCTTCCACTTGCAGGGCGTTTGTAGGGGTAGACCTCATGCAGCCTAATGCAATACGTAGGGACTTATACTGGATGGCATCTAGTTTTGCCAAAGCAACTTTGCTACATGGTTAAAGGAAAAAAGTACCGTAATCCAGTAAACTCCTTATAGTTGCGTTGTATATTAGTTTTAGAGTAAATGGATGGGCACCCCACCAAACACCTGCAAGGGCCCTTAGAATATTGACCGTTTTTTCGCATTTTGAAGAAATGTGATTAAAATGCTGGGCACCATATAATTTGGAATTTAGAATAACCCTAAGAAATTTTGCTTTATCCTCGACCTTAATGGGGGATCCTTCAATCTCAAGGTGTACACTAGGGATTATCCTTTTTCTGGAGAAGACAACAGCAGAGCTCTTAGTTGCCGACAATTCTAGGCCATTTCTGAAAAGCCAGGAATTAAGAGAATTGAGGGAAACTTGCATGGATTCCGTAGCTATGGCAATAGATGAGTTAGTTACATATAGACACAAATCATCTGCATACTGCAAAATTGAACAGTTACTGTTGAGGGACTTGTGCAGGTCTGAGGTATAAACACTATAAAGCAGGGGACTCAAGACTGAGCCTTGCGGGAGACCCCGCCAAACAGTTCTGGGCTCAAATTTTTCCCCTGGGAGACGCAGATTGACTAAGCGGCCAGATAGTAAGTTGCATATAAAGTTGAGCATCCTTATCGGAATATTCAGCTGACGTAGTTTACTTCTGAGTATGGATAGGATAACACTGTCATATGCAGACGAAATATCTAAAAATACTGCCAAGACTGATTCACTGCTGCTAAAAGCAATGCGAGTATCTGCCATAAAGATACCAATGCTATCCATAGTGCTAAACCCTTTCCGGAATCCAAACTGCGATTCCGCCAATAGACCCCTACTTTCCAAGTACCATTCCAATCTATTTTTAATTAAATGCTCAACAATTTTAGCAAAGACTGGGGACAAAGCAATTGGACGGTAGTTGTCAGCACAGTTTGGAGATTTACCTGGCTTTAAAATTGGAATAATCAATTGTGTTTTCCACTGAGATGGAATGCGGCTCTGGTAGAAAGAAGAATTGATTACTTTTAAAAGAAACTGGCGACTAATCTCACCTGTCATTTTAAAAAAAGAATAAGGGAACCCATCTATTCCAGGAGTCATGTAAGTGTCCTAGTACTGAATCCAATTCAGTTAAGGAAAAAGGATCATTTAATTGGTTAGAGGCATTCCCAGGAATACAGGGAGGGGACTGACAGTCACCAGCTTGAGGTACAAAGGAAGGGGCTAATTTATTAAGAAAAGATATAGCTATTTTTCTAGGAATAGGAGACGAATTTTGATTAGATCTACCATTTCTAAATTTTTTGAATTGTTTCCAAACTAGGGATGATGGGGATGAAGGGGAGAGAGAAGAGCAGAACTTTTTCCAACCATTATATTTCTTTTTTTTGAAAAGCCTCCGCGATCTAGCTGTAATCTGGTTGTACCGTGTGAGATTCTCAGGAGACATATGGCCAATGTACCTTAACTCAGCTTCATTTCTAGATCTAATAAATGCTGTACATTGTCTATCCCACCAGGGAGGAGAAGATATTTTACCAGTAGCAGCATTTTTTTGAGGAATACTAATATCTGCAGTCTCTGATATAGCTTCAGATAAGAGAGTCCAACACAAATCTAGGTCATCTAAACAACTGTCAGGGAAAGCCTGAATTTTATCATCCAAAGTAGACTGATAGACTTCCCATTGAGCTTCCTCAAGCCTATATTTTAACAGAGGAGTCTTATCTCTATGAGGTAGAGACCCATTAATTAGAGTGGAACATACAGGGTAGTGGTCACTACCATATGTCAGGTTTAAACACTCCCACTCCAACTGGGATGTCAGGGTAGGAGAACATAAGGTAATGTCAACACAACTTTTGCTCTGTCCCAATCGAGGAAGTCTGGTGGGAGACCCATCATTCAGCACACAGAGTCCTACTTCATCCAACAACTCAACCATTTCAATGCCAGCATTATCATTTTGAATAGATCCCCATAGCTTATTATGACAGTTAAAATCTCCCATAAGAATTATGGGAGTATAAGAATTACACACCTTTTTAATGTATTGAAAGCAAAGTGGGTTTGGTGAAGGGATGTAAATAGAAACAAAATTAATGCCCAGGACTCTCACTCCAATGGCATTAATTTCATTGCCATGGATAGGAAGGGAAAGAGGGGAATAAGGAAGGTCCTTGTTTACCAGAATAGAAGCACCGCCATAACCATCAATACGGTCATCACGGAATGTGCAATATCCTGGGAAATTGTCGTCGTTTCCTTCCCTCTAATATGGCGAGGGAGGCGATGGCTGGCCCACACGTCATACTCGTGAACGGGTGCTGCTTGCGGTAACTGGTCGAACTGCTGTTGGGGTACTCATTTTTTTTCTTTTTCGCCTCTGGTAGACTTCGTTTGACTTGTTAATTTTGTAAATGTACGCGGATGCACCCACCGTTTTTTCGTCTAGCAAGAGGATATTCTAAGTGCTTGAGTGAAATTGAATGCTATTGCTTATTTATTTTATTATGATTCACTGAATGACAACGGTTCTGTGCGTGCATTAGCCTACATAACAACCAATCACAATGTAAGTAAAATACATGACATTTAAAAAATAAAAATCGTAAACTCAAAAGCAAAAGAAGACGAAAAAAGCAAGCCCGGAGTTTCTTTGTGGCTTTCTTCTCCGGGTCGTCCACCTAGGCAGCTAGAGAAAGCCGCAGGCTAGCTAGGGTAGGTTCCTCAGCGGCGAGGATCGCTTTGGCCCATTAATGCGTGATCGGTGATCCCGTGCATGTGATCACACCCTCACTTAGAATTTCGTCTTTTGCTTTAGTCTTCAATTCTTTAATTTTAATATAGTAGAACTAAATTTCAAAAAAATAGATTAGTACATTGTTATTTATTTAAGGATTTCAGAAAATATATGCGATAAAACAAACCGCACGGACTGACAGATTAATTTTTTTTTTGTAACTTTTTACTATCCACTTTGTTTATGTACTGCATTGTGACCTTGACAAGTACAAGTGTATGTTAATACCCAAGTGCTGAATAAATATTTCATTTCATTTCATTTCATTGAACTGAAGATGTGGAACTAGCCACGTCTCAGAGATGGCAAAAATTATAGGATGGAATTTGTTTATTAAATGGATAACTTCATTTTTTTTGGGATAAACGCTTCTGGCGTTCCACTGGAGGAACCGAAGATCCATTTTGCTGGGATTGGACTGCGTTAATTAAGGTTTTGGCAACGTGGTCTGATAGTTGATGGTGCAATAAGAAAGATGTAAGATGCATGACTAATGATTTTAACTCCGTTGAGGCATCCCCCTCAGGAGGAGTCTGAGAATTGGAAAGAGCGCACCCATTTGAGGAAGGAACGTAGGAATAATCATGAATCAAATCTTGGTGAGCCTTGGCATCATAGCCAGGGTCCAAACGAGGTCGCTTTTTGGGCATCATTACAACTTTCTTTTTAATGTAGGAAGTAGAAGTGGGAACATTGGCTTTATGTTGTGATCTGGAATATGGAGTACTATGAGGAAGAAGATGTGGTGTTGGAGTGGTCGTAGAAGTAACCTCAGCATACGATTTGTATGCAGGAGGATGACGCCTAGATGCTTCGAGGTAAGAGATGCTACACCTTGCCATAGTCACTTTAATTTCAGTTTGTCTTTTATGCTCTGGACAGCTTTTATTTATAGCAGTATGAGCTCCCTCACAATAAAAACATGTAGGTTCATCGACAGAACAACTATCCCCAAAGTGTTCACCACCACATTGGTAGCATTTGGCTTTCGATCGGCACTTGGATTTAGTGTGGCCATATTTACAGCAACCAAAACACTGTATAGTAGGAAAATGATATAAGGACACTGGTAAGGAGTTATAGTAGCAATAGACTCTACTAGGTAGGGTTTGCCCATCAAAAGTAAGAATAACCGTTGGTGTGGGTTTCCAAACAGGGGTACCATCTGACACATCTTTACGATTAATACGCCTCACTTTAATAATCATTCCACAACCAGAAGGGGATTTAAGATGTTCCAGAATCTCAGCCTCTGACCAATCTATAGGAACGCCCTTAACAACACCCATTCGAGTGATGTTATAGGTGGGAATCGATAGAGAGTAACCTTTGTCTACCACTGCAGCATTGCCTATGAAAGCATTGGCATCTTCAGGAGCTTTAAATTCCACTGCTATTCTATTTCTTCCTACTTTTTTAATACCTTCCTGCAGTACGTTTCTAATATTCAACTTCATAATAAGTTGGCCAAATTTAATTGGGTGGATTGTGGTACCAGCTGCCAAGTCATCTGACTTATATGAGACATGAACTAAGAATGGGCCAGCATCTTTATTTGAATATTTCTCCCGGGCAATAGAGATAGGGTTAGGAATCGCTGGGATTTGTTGTACACTCTCAGTTGATGATGAATTCTTAGATATATCATTATTAGAACTACACTGGGAATTCTCAACCTCAAAATTTGTCAAAGGAACAGTTAAGTTGGGAGTATAAGCAAATGCATCTTGGGATATACCTGGTTTAACAACATTAGGGCCATCGCGTGAAGTTAAGGGATCTGGCGGGCGACCACCGTGCGGATCATCCACATCCATGATCGTCGGACATAAATTACGTGATTAAAACACAAAAACTTACCACCACCAATATAAACACACACAAAACAGTCACAAATATATATAAGGCACCAAAAATAAAACCAAAATCCTAATTTCAATGCCAAATACAGTTAAAAAATTCTACCACATGTGTTCACCACAAACACTAACCGGAGAAAAAAAAACTACCAATGTCATCCAAATTATTCCAAATCGCCATCTCAAACTAACTGTCATACGTCATACTGACATTAAAGGTGCGTTGAAATAGACATGTTCTAATGCGTTCAGAAACTGTGAGCAGAAAATAAGTCATGATTCACACAAGCGGTTTTTTTGTGTTGTGACCAAAAAACTTGTGTAATACGCAACCATTAACAAATTCAATTCCTTCAATAAATGAGAGTGGTAAATTGAAGAAAAACATCAGCTCACGTGCATGCATGATATATTTAATGTATGTTAAAACAGAAATATAGACAAATAAAAATAAAAAACAAAATGGAAAATCAAAATGTTACGATCCGTAGAAGAAGGGCACAGTCATATGATACATCACGAGAAGTTTTTGATGAACTGAATTCTACGATGGTATTCGAGTCTTCAATGCAAAGTCTACCAAATAACTCAATTGATAGTCAAGAAATCATGGACTTCAAACTTAAAATAGAACAGTTAGAAAGAGATCTTCAAGGGGCACACAAAGAAATTGAAAATTTGTTATTAGAGAACAATAACTTAAAAAAATCACAAGAACAATCTAATAAAAAAATTGAGATACTTAATTAAATCAACAGCTATAAAACTGACGCCATTAAAAAATGCAGTGAAAGTAACAACCCCGAAAACTACACAATCCAAACCTTTGAAACAAAAACAATTTAAAAACCTTACACAGGCAAATAAACAATTTACCATAGATAAATTGGGAAGTGTAGTTAACGAGATATTACCACCGGACGTAGTGTCCGGTGGTAATGTGTAGATTTCGGGGTTGTTACTTTCACTGCATTTTTTAATTTTTGTAATTAATTTTTTAATTCAAAAATGAAACCGAAAACAAACAAAACGCAGATATGATGACAAAGGAGTTGTGATACCTTTGGATTTATGCACTGAATTTTCCGAAACTTTAAATATTCCGGAGACTGAGGCGGAGGACACTAGGATGTCAAATTATGAAAATGAAACCTTTAAATACAATGTGCACCATAAAAGAGAAAGATAATATCTTAAAATTCATGCAATCTACACCGCCCATACAGAATAAAAATACAAGGATTACCTCAAATGATCTAAGGAATATTATTGGTCATGAAAATAATGAAAACTATGTTAAGAAAAAAAGTAGTGATTCTTGCTGATCAACAAGGAAGGTACATCCGAAACATGCTACAAAAATTACTGGGAGAACAATATGAAGTATTCAGTTTTTGGAAGCAGGATGCTAAATTGGAAGATATTTTAAAATCAAAGATTTGTAGTACACTTACTAAAAGAGACTTTGTAATATTATTAGCTGGTATAAATGAAACTGACCCTATTGAAGTTCAAACAAATTTATGTGTTTGGCTAAAAAAGCTGAGAAATACTAATGTAATGATACCTGAAATACCTTACAATAATCATCTGAATGAAATAAAACTAAATAACTTAGTCCGTCAAGTATGTATAAAATACAATGCTGTGTATATTGATATGGGGTATAGTAATTATAGACCCCGTAATCATTATTTTAGAATTAATTTAACTAGGCTAATGTTAAAAGAAATTTTAAAAATGTGTTATAAGAATGAATTTGATAATTATTCCCTGCGTAAAAATATGATGACAGTACAAAAAACTGATAAAGCTATTCAAACAGAAGCACTAGAAATAATAGGTAATTCTCATTATATATTAACTGAAACACATATACATGGCCCATCCAAATCCACAGACTGCATCTCCAACACTGATAACTCTAAGAACACAAATGTAAATGTTGAACATAACTCAAAAGTTGAAATGTCATCAGGTGAAAATTTTTTTCGTGCATAATAAATTCCAAATTATGCACCAGAATATAAATGGTTTAATTAACAAACAAGATGAAATCATCGTACATCTATATTCTACTGGAAAAAAAGGTAATCATGTTGACGTTTTGTGCGTTTCAGAACATAACATGACTGAGGATGATACAAAATTACTAAATTTACCAGGTTACGTTTTAGGCTCACATTTTTGCCGTAAAAATAGAAATGGAGGTTCGTGTGTACTCGTCAAGAAGATACATAAATATAAAGTGATCACCGAAACCAAAAATTTAAGCGTTGGAAACGTTATTGAATGTAGTGGCATTGAAATAATCGATCTTAAAATGATTATTTTGAGTATTTACCGTCCCCCCAAAACTAGTCAAGACCACATAAACATATTCTTTGACAAACTTGAAGAATTATTATTCACAATCAGAGGTTTAAATAAAAAAATGATTATATGTGGCGATTTCAACATAAATAGGGTATCATATAACAATATATCACGTCAATTTGAATATTTACTATCTTCCCATAATTTAAAATTGACCATTACTGAACCGACTCGCCCAGTTAGTAAGACCTGTATAGATAACATAGCTCATAATATCAAAGGTGCTAAATCTGAAGTTTTAGAATTATCCTTGTCCGACCATACTGCTCAATTATTAACAATTCCAGTAAAAAAATATTATCTTATTACACATTGGTTTAAATCGAAACGAGATTATAGTAATGAAAATATAAAAAAATTATAAACTGTTTGGGAAATTTAAAGTTATCAGAATGTTATGCAACAAGTGATGGAGAAAATGCATTTGATAACTTTTATAATACATTTAAACTGTTTTATGACTTATGTTTTCCAGTTGTAAAAGTAAAGATACAAGTAATGAAACGTCCAAACTGGCTGAGTAAAGGAATAAAAGTATGTTCAAAACGAAAACGCCAACTATTATGGAACTATAGAAGATCATTGAGCCCAAAAGACAAGATTAAATATATAGAATTCACAAAAAGATTTAAAAAAGTCATAAAAAGTACCCAACTAGTACAAAACAATCACTTAATAAATACTGCGCGCAACAAGTGCATAAATAGGAGCGTAATAAATAAATATAAAACAGTAACACCTAAAGAAGACATACAACAGATAATAGTACACGGAAAGCAAATCAAAAATCCTAAAGACATTGCGCAATCATTTAATAACTTTTTTACTGACGACATAATATCAACCACAGAGGACTTGACTGCTATTAATAAAACATTGATACACAATAAATCTAATTCCATATTTTTAAATGCAGTAACACCACATGACATACATGACATTATAAGGACGCTGAAAGATACTCAGAGTACAGGATATGATGATGTTAATACAAAAATAATAAAAAAAGTAGCGTATATTGTAGCACCTGTACTTAGCCATTGTATTAATATTGCAATAGAAAACGGTATTTTCCCTTCGAAATTAAAAATTACCAAGCTTAAACCTTTATTTAAAAAAGAAAATATGGAATACTATAGACCAATAGCGTTAATACCAATAATGGCCAAAATATATGAAAGAGTTATACATAACAATCTATACTGCTACTTTGAGGCAAATAATATTTTTTCTAATAAACAGTTTGGCTTTAGGAAGGAAAAGTCTACAAACACAGCGTTGTATCATTTCCTACGAGAAATTATGCTAGGCCTAGAGAATAAAAAGCATACAAGCGCAGTTTTAATGGACATGAGCAAAGCTTTTGATCACGTAAGTCATAAATTACTACTGGCCAAGCTTGAAAAATATGGAGTGCGAGGTAATGCTCAAGAACTTTTAAAATCATACTTATTAAATAGAGTACAATATACGGAAATAACTAGATTTAATAGTAGTACTAAACATGAAGAAACATTCGCATCAGACTTAAGAATAATAAAACGTGGTGTCCCTCAAGGGAGTATTCTTGGGCCACTATTATTCATCATATATATAAATGACTTGCCAAATGCAATAAAACAAGACATGATTTTGTTCGCCGATGACAGTACCGCAATTTTTACTGATAACAGTCACATTGAATCTGAACGAAACATAAATAAGTCTGTAGGTATAATAATAAATTGGTTGAATGCTAATGACTTAAAAATAAACCTAGAAAAAACAAATATGATGACATTTTCATTTGGAAATAACAGAAACAAAAACATATTAAATATAAAGTACAAAGATAAACAAATACAACAAGTTAACAATTCAAAATTTCTAGGTATCCACATTGATTCAGAACTTAACTGGAAATTACAAAATGACCACATCTGTACAAAATTGAATCAATTTGCGTATGCACTATACATGCTTAAAAAAGTAGTGAATCAAAAGGCTCTTTTAAATGTTTATCACGCCTATGTCGGTTCTACCCTCAGATATGGTGTTTTATTTTGGGGTAACTCTACAAATAAAGACCACGCGTTCAAAGTACAAAAGAAGTGTATTAGAAGTATCTGTGGAATAAAACGGACCGAATCTTGTGAACCATTTTTCCGGGAATTAAATATATTGACACTACCTTCTTTATATATTAACGAGGTTATATTGACGGTACGAAATAACTTACAAGACTATGAATATTTAAAGAATCCTCGACATCAAAATCGATTACATTACACTAAATGCCGAACTGCACATTTTCAAAAGTCTGTCTTTGGGATCGGGGTCAAACTTTATAATAAACTACCCAATATTATAAAAAATGCTAACACAATAAATTTGTTTAGACGTCAGCTGAAAGAATTTTTAATATATAAGGCATATTACTCAATAAATGATTATATAAATGACAAAAATGAATGAATTTAGTTTTAGTAATGATTATATTGTCATACTTATTAATTATTATTTGTGATATTATTAAAATATGTAGTAAAACCTGACATTTAATTATATGACCAAAGATGTATATTTGTGACTTAATTATTTATAGGAAATGATAAACGTAAATGGACTATATTGGTATTTTTAAAAAAGAAATTGTATTGATGTAAGAATGAATGCTATGTAAATTAAAACGTATAAAATATTGCACACCACATTGGTATGTTACAGAGATCCTTAATATAAGATACAACACATTTTCCTAGCTGTAACAAGCAATAAATAAATTTTGTCTTTGTCTTTATTTTCATCTATGTTGTTTAATTTGATTTAAAGAGTTGGATCACAAAACAAAAAATAATAATAATGGGTGAAAATCATTTAAAATGACCATTGTGACAAAAATGAAACAAATATGAAAATGTAACAAAAATGAAACGCGTAACAAAAAATAACAAAAATGAAATATTAGGGCTTATTTACAATGCACATTATTATCGGAGTATTATTGTTTTTTTATAAGGGGTTCTGCAATAAAACAGGTTATATTTCTTTTATCATTTTGTTTTATTAATTAAAGGAAATCAAAACGAACATTGTTTTTCTTACAAACAATTTTTTATTTGGAGACAATCAAAAGAGATCAATGTATTATCAGTTATCTTTAAATTATCTTCAGTTCTGAGAATAGTTATGTTAATATGTATAAAGTTATCTTTCTAAAACAAATCAACGATACAACAAGTAAATAGGCATTATTCAACAACATTAATTAACGTTATACACTTAAAAAAAGGTAAAATCAACTTATTTAATATAACCGTAAGCTGCACTGATAACTTTTACAATCAGTTTATAAATCAGTACTGAGCTTACTTGCATCAACATATGTCATGACTTTTTAACAATAAGGTAGTTAAAAAATATAATTTTAAAGACTCAAAACTTAATTAAAATAGGAACTTAAAATATTCAGTTATTATACTAACAACTTATTTGGACAAAACAAAAAATCACGCTACGCGTTATAAAATAATCGTCAATTTAACAATAAAAATCGATTAAAAAAAAAACAATGCAAAATCTTATTCACTTTCACTTGAAGTAGAAAAAATGGTTTTTTTCTTTAATGATGCAAAATTAGATACTGAACTATCAAGAATTTTAGGAAATTCTTCTTTAAGATTACAAGAAGACACATTTTGTCTCTTTGTGTTGCTGAACATATTCTGTAAATCAATACGTGAATAATTAACTCGAACATCAGACAGAAGAGTCACCTTTTTATTTTTGTTAATTATTTTTATTTTATTCTGATGATCGACATTTTCTTTATTTGTCAGGGCGACATACGTATGGTCTGAATACAAAGGCGTTTTGATTTGCATTAGATTGTTCTTCACTTTATCTTTAGAAGATTCAGTAGAATCAACAGTACGTGACAAATCGAAAATGTCTAAACAAAAATCTAAACAGTCTGAATCACTGTAGCCCGTACTTAATGTAGCTTCTTGTACAGTTGGGCTATTATTTGAAGAAACCGGTGTTATTTTGTTTTCGGAATTTGAGATAACATTCAACGTACCGATATTATGTGCTTGTCTGTTAAATGGTGAAGACTGGCAGTCATCTGAATCGGATGTTAACCGATTTCGTTTTCTAGGACGAGGTTTTAGCAGGCAATGTCTTTTAATATCGAAACAGTCGCAGAAGCCTCTAATGGTTGAGCTGTTACAAAAACAACTTAAAACTCGATAGTTTATTTCATTACAGTTGTGTTCTGTTTCGACTTGTATTTGGTGAACCTTCATGGTTTTAGGAACAGGTATTAAAACTTCGAGAGCTGTTTGGTTTTTGCTTTTAATCTCGCTGATATCAGACTCTTTAACACAGAAAAGATTAACCGCAGTGTCTTCTTTCAGAAGAGAGTACGCTGCTGAAGTATCCAAAACGTCCATTCCGTGTGATACTTTGGTATCTAAAAGTCGCTTGATAACTCCTCCTACACCATCTGCGGCACCCTTCCCGTGGTACGACTCAGAAAAGTTCCAAGTTCCTTTTTCGAAACCCAAGTCCTCAAGATATAATTTGTACAGATAAAAATTCTTTTTTTGCTTATACTGGGTAGCGGGGCCATCCGAAAATACGTGTACAATATTAATTTGCGGAAATTTTGTCTTGATGTCCATCAGAATTGGTCTCAAATGTGCCCATATTGCTGGGGGTGAATGATCTGTTGAGTCAGATAGTGTGCAATATGATTGAGGTTTCGAACCTTTAATGTATATGACACTTGTGTGTAAAGAAATTTGATTTTGCGATCCGAAGTGGGCAGATTGAATTTGCTGATGCATTTTACAATTGTAATTTTCTGAAAAGTCGCAGTGAATCATAACCTCGTCGTGTAGAAGACTGCTTTTAAGATTTCTATACATGTTATATTGGTGCCAAATATTAAAATAGTGCTCTTTAAACTTTGTAAGTTCCTGTTCAAAAAGACTAATAAAGCTCTCAAGTTTTCCTGTTTTTGATTCAATTACCACTTTTTTAGTTTTCTTAGTCTCACCATTTTTTTCATACTCAACATCTTTCGTGGTCCACTGTGACCAATTTATGTTGTCATGTTTTTTAACTTTACTGGAATTGTAGGATGGCGACGTCATTTTGCAAATATTGCATTCAGTATACATGCATTCTTTTGATTTTGTATCGCACACCATCTCTTCCAATATATCCATTAATTGAATCCCTGAATCAATGATCATCAGCTTTTTTAGTGCTATAAATTTAAACTCAATATTTGCATGAATTTTGCAAACACAAGTATCACGGTTGGACAGTCGAGGTTGGACTACATAAAAAGGTCGATGCCTGCGAAAAGTGGCAATAGACACATTAATATCAGTATCTTCCTTAAATTTCTTACGTAAATTCGTTAAGCTGTCGAGAAGGTACCGTTTCTGATGTTTTTGTTTTTTAAAAGTCTTGGTTTCTTTCTTTCCTGCTGTAGCTCGGCTTACATCATCACGCAGATAAAAGTGACGAATTTTTTTTACCAATTCACTGTTCCTCCTCGAGCCATGAGCCAATTTTGCATGATTGCGGAATCTACTTTTTAAACCGATGACACATCTCAATTGCGAATGCATTTTATACTTTTTAACAATTGAGGACGTAAAAACATTCCGTAAAACCTTCTTTACCTTTTTGTTATTCACGTATTCCTGCTTTATTGCTTCAGTCAAAACGAAGTTTTGTAGTATAACTTTTTTAATTTTCATTTTATCCTGGTCTGAAGGAGTAGTCAAAGTATTGACAAATAAATCTGATTTTGTATTTGGCGTCTGTGGGTCTTCGTGTATTGCGAGATTTTCCTGCTCTGTGGCAGTCATCTGACAATTAAGTAGGATTTTTTGTCGATAGATTTTCTTTTTTAGCGTTATTATTTGTTTTCTTTGTTTATTTATTATATTTTTTTGTTGTTCATTTTCTTTCTTTAGCCTTTTATAGTATCGCTGGTATTCTTTTGAACTGTTTTTGTTTTTTATTTGTGACAAGTTACGTTTTTCCTTCTGGTTTTTCTTAAGCTTTCTCCATTTCCTTCTTCTTATCGACTTTTGGTTCTCTGTTAGATTAGACACTGTTACATATTTCTTCTTAATTCTGTTCAAATTTTTTAATCGAATTTCTTCCAATTTCTCTGGGTTTGTTTCTTTAAGACGTTGCCTATATAGACGTTGACGTTCTGCTGCTGTCATTGGCATCCTAAAAATAAAATATAGCTTAAACACAAACAGGCAGAGGGACAGACAAACAAACATAGAAATTTGTTTGTCTGTCCCTCTTTTGCAATTGCTACTTGCAAACGAAAGAGGAGCTAGACAAACAAAGGCGTCGACTGACGGCGTGCAAATACTGATAGACTAGCTGACGGATAAAAAGTCAACTGATCAAACAAATTAACTTGATATTAGTTCATTATTTAACAAGATTTTTTTTAAAATCAACTGCATCAGT
This sequence comes from Pseudoips prasinana, assembly GCA_951640165.1. Lineage (NCBI taxonomy): Eukaryota > Metazoa > Arthropoda > Insecta > Lepidoptera > Nolidae > Pseudoips > Pseudoips prasinana. The sequence goes on from OX621254.1 coordinate 19,596,946, forward strand.
AGATTTTTTCAAATTTCTTATTAAATAATTATAAGCTCTAATAAAAATTCTGGCTAAGCAAAAATACGCTCACATTCAACAAGAACAAGAGAATCACGCTCTGAATTGTCAGGAGGTTCCTCTCTCTGGAGCCCTGACCACCGGTAGCTTGGACCCTGTTGTCGATACTGGTGGGTAGTAGCCCACCATTTTATATTTTTAAATGTATATTTTTATTTTTATATACTTCCATTTAAAAATGTATTTTATATGTATTTAATTGAATAAATGAGAATATAATAATTCAAAGCAACGTGATCGTGACTTTACTTCATTTTTGTTATTTCATTTTTGTAACGCAACCAAAAAGTGTAACAAAGCATAACAAAAATGAAACGTGAACATAGTTTGAAAGTAGCTTCAAATATGTTAAGCCAAACAAAAATCACAATGAGTTCTAACCACCTTTAATTTCAATAAAGGTTTGCTATAACCTATTTAATTAATTAATTTAATAATATAAGTCTCACTTACCTGAGTTGGTTGAAACAAAACAATCAGTATTGTAATAAGTTGGAAATTTGCTCGCCGACAAAGAAACACGCGTCATTAACTTTTTTCACTCGAGGACAAAATGGCCGACTTATATTCTATTCTGGCATGTGATTGGCTCGTTATTAGTCTGAGTGTTGCCATTTTACAATCACCATTTATACCAAATTTTACTGTTACAAAAATGAATCACAAAAATGATCAAAACAACGGACATCCTTTTCTACCCAAAATTTTAATATTTTAAATAACTAATATAAAATAAATTTTATCGATATCAATGGCAATTACAAAGTCTTCGCAAAAAATTCATTAATAATTAAATACTGCAGCTAATATATTTATTAAGATGATTTTTGTTACGCAGCCCGTGAAGTGGACAAATTATTTTGTATGGAGAATATCCGAGTTGGATGAGAAAAAAGGAATATTAATTGCTTATTACTGGCAACGAATGTGTAAATCTGTATAATGTAGCTAGACAATATATCAGAGTACTATAATAAGTACGTTTTACATATTACAAAATAATATTACAATAAAATATCGCGGGTGGACAAATGTTGCTATCAAAATGGTCATTTTAAATGATTTTCACCCTAATTTGTTTCATTATAAATTGAAAAGGAAAATAATTTTCTTTCTGATATTATAAATTCGAAAATGAATTTTCTTGTTTGTTTGTATATTTGTTACGCCTTGACGCTTTAAATTTTCAACCGCTCATTACAAAATTTTGCATTCAGGCGTACAGAAAAGGATTAAGGATTATCGTTGGGATATTTTTATGAGGGTACGTGTACGTACGTGTACTTGTTGTTAATGACTTGTATTTTTTTCGTAGGTAACATGCCGCGACATTATAAACCTGACCCTAGAGGCAGACGGTACAAAAATATGATGAGGAGGTGCTCAATGCAGCTGTTCATGAATACCAAAGAACAAAAAATAAACGAACAGTATCATTAAAAACAGTTGCTGATAAATATGGTATTAACAAATCTGTCTCATATAGGCACTGTACTAAAACTATGAAAAGACAGGGGGGGCAGACCGTTTTTTCATTGGAAGTGGAGCAACACATGATAAAATGTATAAATGTCTGTGCTGATTAAATAAAATTTAAAAACAATTTACCCGGTCCCGACTTTTTAGCAAGTTTTCTTAAGCGTCATAAAAATGAAATCACACAGAGAAATTGCCAAAATATTAAAAGAAACAGGGCAGCAGTATCTCTTGAGTCTATCAAAGATTATTTCAAAGAATTAGAAACCTCTCTGACTGGTATTGATCCCAAAAATTTAATAAACTACGATGGGACAAATTTATGTGATGACCCAGGCCGAAAAAAAAATTAACCAACCGCGGAACAAAACACCCAGAAAGAGTTATGAACCATTCGAAAGCTTTTGTGTCCATCATGTTCTGTGCGACAGCTACTGGACTCTTCGTGGTTTACAAGGCCCAAAACCTTTACGACACCTGGACAGAAAAAGGGCCACCTGGAACACGGTACAATCGTTCTCAAAGTGGGTGGTTCGACGCCAACATATTTGAAGATTGGTTTAATACTATTATTTTGCCGTATTTCAGAGGAAAAGAAGGAAAAAAATGTTTATTATTATATATATATTATGTTATATTATCTATCGATCGACGTGATACAAATGTGCCAAGCGGAGAATATATGTTTCGTGTTTTTACCATCGAATAGCACACACTTAACACAGCTCTTAGATGTGGCATACTTTCGACCAAAGAAAATTGCGTGGCGTAATATTCTTCTAGAATGGAAGAAAAAAGACGGTAAAAAAGAGTCTTGTGTTCCAAAGGCGTCATTTCCAAAACTTTTAAAAAAGCTAATGGAAGAATTAAATAAAAACGCAAGAAACAATGTAGTGGCTGGTTTTAGAAAAACTGGAAGTAATTCTTTAGACCAAAACCAAGTATAAAGCAAATTGCCAGCTAACGCTAAGAACTCACGGAGCGATTTTCGCCCGCGTCCGCTGCGGTTGCGGGCCCGCAGCTTCTGTAGAATGCAAATATTTACATAAAAATTAAAGCACATTTCACGACGCGTTTTACGCCCGCGGTGTACGCGGTTGTATGCGGCTCCCGCTGTACCGGCGGGCAACTAGTAGAATCGCGGTTACCCGCAGCCTCGGCGGGTGGCGCCCGCGCGCTTTGCGGCGCGGCGGGAGGTACAGGGATCCGGCCATTTTGCATCAGTGACTTGTTATTACACGTGGCATCGTGACGTTGTCAACAAACAATAAGTATAATATTCTAAAAAAATGGATATTGAAATAGATCTCTTAATTACCTTAGTACAAGAAAGGCCAGTTTATGGGACAATAGTTTGGAAGAATACAAATACAAGAGTTTGACGCTCAAAGCATGGGAGGAAGTCTGTACTATTTTAAATAAAGATTTTGAAAATTCGGACGAGAGAAATAAAAAAGAATATGGTTAGTATTATACAGGTTTATTTATAAATGTCAGCGCCACCATTCTTTTCTTTATTGACTCGGGTTTCCTATAACTACAATAATTTATTAACTTAAATTTTTGATAATTACCAACTTAAGGCTCCACTGTCACTCATAAAATATTGTTGAAAACATCTCTAATATTATTGGCTTGTCTTCCGCTGCGTACTGATTGAGCTATCTGTATACTCTCAAGATTATGACTAAAATCTACTTCTCTAATGTGATGGCCGTCTCGTTTTCGTACGAAATTGTGAAGTATGCAACATGCCTTCACAATATCAATTGATAAAGTTATTGATACATCTAAAGCTCGATTTAATATTCGCCATTTGTTTGTTAAAATGCCAAATGCACATTCTACGTATCTCCGTGCTCTAGATAGGCGATAATTAAATACCCTTTTTTGAACACTCAAAAACTGACCACCATAAGGTCTCATTATATTTTGATGTAACCCGAACGCCTCATCGGCTACGAATATATATGGCACAGGTGGTAAAGTAGATCCGGGTAGTATTTTTTCATTGGGTAGTTTGATAGAATCGCTATTAAGCGCATTCCAAAAAGTTGTGTTTTTGAATATGGTTGAATCAGCATTACTTACCGGGGCTCCGATGTCTACAAAAACAAAGCAGTAATCCGCATCAACTACAGCCATTAACACAAATTAAAAATAATCCTTATAATTGTAGTAAGTTGAGGCACTGTTATCTGGTTTAATTATTCTTATGTGTTTCCCGTATATTGCTCCGACGCAGTGAGGAAAGTTTGCGTAATTGTAAAATTTTTGGCTGATTTCTTCTAAAACTTCTGTAGTGATTACCGGAAAACATTCAAGCAATAACACCTCCCATAATTTTTCACATGTTATTCTTATAATTGTCGATATAGTTGTGTGCCCAATTCTGAATGTGTAATGCAAATCTTTCATTGAAGTCCCACTTGCTAGGTATCTGAAATAAATAAATTTACTTAATTATATGCTTTTCAGGAAACATGGTACTAAAAAAATGGAAAAATATTAAAGATTGCTGGATGAAAAACAACAAAAAAGTTGAAACAGAAACAAAATCTGGATCGGGAGCTAAAAAAACCAAAAAGTACATATATAATGATCAGTTACAGTTTTTGAAAAAAAAATATGTCTATTGAAAATACCTCCTCAAACTTAACAAACAGTGATACAGCTCAACAAACTACTAATACTACTACTGTTGCATCAACGTCAGATGCTACACCTACACCAGTCTCTTCTCAAACAGCTGCTAAAAAGAAAAAAAAGGACGACCCCGACAAAGCATTAATAGAGTTGTTGTCTCAACGCGAAGATAGACATTTGTCATTTTTTCGTGGAATTTTACCTTCATGGCAAAATTTTGATGAAGCAAAAACAAGAAAATTTCAAATAGCAGTTTTACAAATTATTGATAATCTTGATAATAATCTTCCAGCATTGTCATCTTATCAATATACATCATACAACTACAATCAAGAAAATAACAGTAATAACTATTGCGGCCATCGTACCTCCTCTTCTTACCAGTCAACTCCTGAAAGCAATACCCAAAGTCCTCAAAATCTTCCATCAGTCTCTTCACTAAATACTAATTTGTCAGATGATGTGTATTTTGAGTAAAGAAATATAATGATTTCAATATTACGTATATAATGATTTCAGACTTACCTTAATGTTACTGCCAACATTTCCTCCGGTGATATAGGACTTACCTTAATGTTACTGCCAACATTTCCTCCGGTGATATAGGATCTCGCATATTAGTATGTTGTTTTTGAAGAGCAGTTTCCATTTTTCTTAAATTTCTAAATAACTAGATACGGACATTCGAAATTATTTTTTTTTATTAATTAAAGAATTTTTCTTCGTCCTTCTTTAATTCACTAATAAGAGTAACAAATAATCCATAACGATCTCTGTCCTTAATCAGTGGATGCACCCAGAACCTTTTGGGCCTTATTTTTTTAATTCTTCTGTGAAGTAAGTATAACGCAACGGCTCGTTTCTGGTATGTGTCCATGGTGGTCTGGACCTCAACTGATCGTTAACCGCCCGTCTTGCAATCTTGCGATCATCGCCCGCCACGTTTGCGGGCGATGATCGCAACCGCGGCGGCCGCTTAACCGCGCGAATAACCGGTCTCGTGAGTTTTGAAATAAAACCGCAGATCCACGACCGCGGCGGTTGCGGGCGAAAATCGCTCCGTGAGTTCTTAGCCTAAAGGTGAAGATGGTGAAGAAGTGGAAAAATCAATCTTGGACTTGCTTAAGCAGCTACGATATGGAACAACGAGTGTCAATCAAACAACGAGGAAAAAGAAGTTAAATGTAATTGCTGGGAGGAATGTTAGGGACGGAACTGAAGGTGATGAAACTGAAAATTATATTGATTCTGAAGACGGGAATCTAAAAAATGAAAAACGGAAAGAGGCTGCATGTACTAAAAAAGGAAAGTGGCAAGGAAAATAGTCCAAGAAACAAAATGAAAATAATACTAAAGAGACAATAGATCAAAATGAAAAAAACACTGAAGAGACTAAAAGAAGAAAAAAAAATGAAAATATCACATTAGACTGCGAAAAATTTTATATTGAATCAATGCCATTCGTTTATGATGGTGAATTTGAAATAGAAAATGAATACACTCTTGGATTACCAATGTGTGAAGAAGATATTAAGGATAGTTTTGAAGATTTGAACACAAACACACAAGTCTTATCAGATATTACGATTGGAAAACTACTACGACATCACGCGCTTAGAACGCTACCAGCGAGTGCAGCATATCCAGCAGTATTTTTGGAATTTGTTTACTAACGAATACATTTCTCTGCTTCAGCAACTACAGAACTAAATGGGCTGCCTCAACAGGGAACCTTGAGCTGGGCACGCTGGTGCTCATCAAAGACAGAGCGCTGCCACCTGCCACCGTGCCACCGCGGACCGGTGGCACGGTAGTGCGGACAGCGACGCCACCCGCGACACTCGTTGTCTTTTTGTCTTACAATACATAATTTTATACGTAATTTACAGTCCACTAGTTTTATTTTATTATCGAACCATCCGAAATACACTTCGGTTAAGAACAAGCAAAAAACAATGAGATAAGAGAGAGAAACATGGCGTGCAACCACCCGGTCCAGCTTCTTGCAAAAAGCTATGTATTCAGAATATATCAGAGGATCAGCAAAAAATTATAAATGAAAGCTTCTGGAAATTAAGTGACAAGGAGAGGAAGGCTTATGCTGTATTACACTAGTAAAATCTGTGAAACAAAGAACAGTTATTCACTTAAAGACGGGATCGGTACAACGTACGGAGTATGTAAAACTTTCTTTTTAACAACTTTGGGCTACAAACCACATAATGACAAACCTTTACAGACTGCTTTGGCCACTTCTGAGAACACGCTTGCACCGCCAGTAGGCAAGAGACTGGGAGCTACTCCCCACAATAAAATTGACTCTAATCCTATTAAGCAACATACATATAATGCTTCGAGCCTAGCATTTCTCATTATAGGCGTAAACACGCCCCCAATTTTTTATACTTACCCAGTGATTTGACAATCAATGTAAAGCACAAAGACTATTTTATTAGAAAAAAATCTCTCTCACTACTTATCATATGATAAAAACCGAACAGTGGTCGCGGATTTAAATATTTCTTTTGTAAAACTGTGCTACGAAGAGTGTGAGGACTGTGAAAAATTCCGTCTGCTCGATAATACACAAACCAAAGAAAATCTTCAAGAATACTGTTTAGATTGCACTAAGTTGCCCACTTTGTGCAACCTAAACAGTGTAAGTCATAACGAACGGGCAAACAGGTCAAGACAACAACATAAATCGGACAGTGAGCTAAATTAAACTGATACTATTGTATATTCTGCCGACTTACAAAAAGTTATCATGCTGCCCCGGAAAGATATGTTCAAAACTACAATTCTTGCCTACAGGATGGTTTACAACGAAAGTTTTGTGCCGACTGGTCAAGGCTGAAAACGTTTGATTGTGTATTATGGCAACAAGAGCTGTTTGGAAAGCCGAAATCATAAGTGCATACTACCATTTTTTTATTTTTCATTGAGATAAAAATATAATTCTGTGGGTTGTCAATTGTTCATCACAGAACATAAATTGGTCTACTTTTTTACTTAATTGACGTTGTGAATTCAAGTGACATCAACGTCGATAAGATTGTGATAAAATATTTCGAACCAGGCCACACCTTTATGTCAGCCGACAGTTTCCATCATAGCGTAGAGATGTCGATAAAATGTATGAAAAACATAATTTATGATTTGCCTTATTTTTGTCAGGCAGTTAGTACTGCAGAAAAAAAACGTAGAGCCGGAAGACATGACTACAAGATTTTGATGACTGGGAAGATTACATGATACAGTACAATCTATCTCGAATTAAACCGCGACCATATATTAATGTAATAGTCGAAGTAGAAATCAATAGAGACAGTTTTGATTTGACATACAGATGCATATTCGGCAATAAAATTTGCCAAGATTTGCCACCACCAAAAAAGAAAACTGCAATGTAAGGCAATTCTAAAAGAAAATAATTGAAATCTTTTCAAAATATTATACTTCAAAACGGAATGTCCTTTTCGGAGAGTACTCCCTACTTTTGACTAGATTAATTGTATAGAAACCGTTTTTACTTCAAATATTTTTAATGCCATTATAAATTACTACTATTATGATTACTATTATAAAATAAGTTTATAATTTCTTTTAACAATACGTATACCTAAATATCTATATGTAACTAGAAATAAATTACTTAAAATACTTATCTTAACCATATTACAACAAACATGTACTGACTATTTACCAGCGCTTTTTAAAGTCTACGTGAATAAAAAGGTCTTATTTTTTTCGTTTTATTTTAATTTGAATAATAAAAGACTTAATAAATATACTTCCACCGTCGTATACGGTCGCCGTAGCCTAGTTGGTAGCCTACGAAGCTGGTGGTCCTGGGTTTGAATCCCGGTAAGTGCAAATATTTGTGTGATGAGCACGAATATTTGTTTCTGGGTCATGGATGTTTTCTATGTATATAAGTATTTGTCTATCTATATAAGTATGTATATCGTCGCCTGCACCCATAGTACAAGCTTTGCTTAGTTTTGGGCTAGGATGATCTGTGTGACATTGTCCCTAGATATTATAATTATTTATGGATGTAACGATACCGATACCGATATATCGGCCGATATAATCGGCAGGCCGATATATCGGCATCGCCGATACAACACGGCCGATATCAACCAGTTCTAAAAGTGCGCGAAACGAACGACGCGTGCGACGTTGCCGCTCTTACGTCGCGTCGTCTCAGCGGTCGCTTCGGCTGGCCGACGCGCTGTCCCCCGCCCCGGCCCCAGTGCTTGCTTAGCTTTGGTTGAGAAATGTCATGTTTCGCGCTATATTTACGTAATTTCATCGCTTTTATTTCGTAATTCATTCTGTTTAATTATTGACACTGACTAGTGAAGACTGTATAGTGTTTTATTTTATATAAAAGAAAATGGCAACGCCATTAAAACGTACAAGTTCCATCTGGAATCATTTTCAAATAAAACAGGATGATGATACAAAAGCAACTTGTTTATACTGCAATGTCAGCGTTTCTCTTGGTAGTAAGGCAGTTTCATCGAAGGGCTTCACGACATCTAACATGTGGACACACGTGAAGCGTTACCATGAAAAGGAGTTGAAAAACGACACCCCATCTACCTCGAAGACTGAGGCCGGTCCGCCACTCAAAAAACAAGCTACTTTGGAACACATTCTGGACAAAAATATTATGTATGATACTGATGACCCCAGAGCAAAAGCGATCACGCAAACCATAGCTGAACAAATATGTGTAGACATGGAGCCGTTCGATATAGTAAATAAACAGGGGTTTCAACGCACCATTAAGCAGTTGTGCCCGAAATACAAAATGGTTTCCCGTCCACATATGTCTGAAAATGTGATACCAGACATTTACTGTCGTGTGAAAACGATAATAAAAGAACTTTTGCAAGAACTTCCGCACATAATTGTAACGACTGACCTATGGACTAGCGACGCTTCTTCATTCGTGAACGACTTTATAAGTCTGACTGCTCATGGAGTGAATAACAATTTTGAGCTAAAGAACTATTGCCTAGCAGTATTTCCTTTTGAAGGCGAAAGACATAGCGGTGAAAACATAGCTGAAAACTTACGTCAGTTATTTCAAGATTGGGCTATCGACGAACAGGTACGAGCTGTAGTAACAGATAATGCACCGAATATGGGACTTGCTGTAACACAAGTGGGTGTGGAACGTATTAGATGTATGGCACACTCTTTACAATTAGTGCTGAAGGATGCGTTTTCAGGAGAAGAGAAAATAAATGAAATTATTACAAAGGCGAGGTCTATAATTGGTCACTTCAGTCATTCTACGTCAGGTCGTAAAATCCCTTCTGAAATGCAGAAATCTCATAATGTTCCTTGTCATGTGCTCATCTAGGATGTCAGCACTCGCTGGGATTCTACTCTTCACGCGCTTAGGAGACTTCTTGAGCAGCGAGTTGCAGTTCAAGCATCTTTACCCCATGTGAAATGTAGAACTGAATTGGCTACAGAAGAGTACTAATGGAACAGGTTGTCTCAGTCTTGACTTATTTTGAAGAAGCTACAAAGTCAATTAGTCAAGAGTCTGCTTGCTTGTCTGACGCCATACCGCTGATCAACAGTTTGCGAAAAGTCTTAGAACGTATCAAGAACACCACGGCCATGGATGATAATGCTTATAGCCCTGAATATAATGCTTTTGTACTGAATTTGATAGCTGGGGTCAATGATAGATTTGATTATTTAGAGAGTGATGAAACATTTATTTTAGCAACAGCACTAGATCCGCGCTATAAATTGCGTACCTTCAATCTGCAATCTACAAGCATGAATGCGAGAAGAAATCTTATTTCATTAATTACAAATGATACATACAGAGAGAGTCCTAATTCTATAGAGTTGCCGCAACAAAATCAAAATGAGATTTTCTCGGGTATCTGGTCTGCTTGTGACAGTTTGATAAAAGAAGCAGAAGACGACGAGCCTTTATTAAACATGTCCATTCAGCCTCAACAAGAAGAGGTAGAATCTTATTTAAGATTTCAAAATATTCCAATCAAACAAGATCCAAGGATCTATTGGCGCCAGGAAGACAAATATCCTAAATTAAAAAAGCTTGCACAAAAATACTTGTCTTATCCAATGAGCTCAGTTGCTTCAGAACGGCTCTTCTCAACTGCAGGCCTGATACAAAATGACTTGCGGAACAGATTATCTGCGGATAATTTGAATAAACTTTGTTTTCTTAACAAAAATCTACCAAAAGTAAACTTTAATTACTGACATTATGTATCTTTTTTAATAACTATGTGATTGATTTTGTTTGAAACCAATAAATGTTTTTTTTTTCATTTGCTTTACTGAATTTTATTAATTAATTATTTTTCCTTCACAGTCTTTAGGACCTAAATACATACATAATAATATGGTAAAGTTATATGATTATTTACGGGATATTTACCGTGGTAAGGTTGTGGAATGAGCTCCCGATATTTCGGCGCAGTTACATGCACCATGTTCACGGGAAGACTGAAGATATCACACGGTAAATATCCCGTAAATAATCATATAACTTTAGTGAACAATCGTGATAGTCTAAAACAGTGTTTTAATAATATGGTGTTTCATATATATGAAATAACTTTGAAGGGAGATAGTTGTATGTTGTTGTTGTTGTTCTAGAAATTGGTGTCAATATCTTAATAACTTCCTTCAAATTTGTTTAACATACATGAAGCACTTATCTACTAAGCCATCAATATCGGTATCTGTATCGGCATCGCCGATTATTTTCGTTTATAATCGGTATCGGTATCGTATCGGGAAAAACATGTATCGTTACATCCCTATAATTATTATTATTATTTGATCGTTTTTTTACCCTTAAATAATACATATTTTATTCGATAGAAGTCCATATATTTTTATTATTATTTGATCGTTTTTTTACCCTTAAATAATACATATTTTATTCGATAGAAGTCCATATATTTTTGTATACGTACATGTAGGAAAAAAGGCAATGATAATAATTGTAATTGTGTAATTATTAAGCGGCGTAGCAGTATCTCATGAAAAAGGTATTTCCATATACATTTTTGATATTTTAACTATTGTAGTAACAAATAGAACCAACATAGTATATAAATTCTATTTAACAAGCACAAAAGTCAATAAATAAAGTATTTTACAAAATTCTAATTATCTCGAAACTCGCTCTCATTATGATACCGCTTTTGCGCTTAGTTGGGCAGTATGTATATGCCCAGCTTAGGGCCATTATATCAACATTGCGTATATTAAAGCACAAATTGCACACAGAATCATAAACAATGCTGTGAACTTGCTGAGTTTGACCATGTCTATTTTACTAAAAGATGTTACGATAAGGCGGAAGAAGTGTATATCGCGATCAAGGAGTTAATCAACAGGACTTTGAGTCAGTTGTTGTCGAAGCAACAAGAGTTAAAGCAACTTCCTATAGAGGTAGGAGTATCAAATCAAGGAGAACAAGCAAGACATTCTACTCAAATCGGAAAATTTAATCCAAATGAGGGGTCGTCTCGTTCCGAATCTGACCAGCAGCAGGACGCCAACTTAAAACACGACAACATCAAATGGGATGAGATGATAAAGAAACAAAAAATAAACTTTAAGGCGTTATTGAGGACAGTAACCAACATTGAAATTGACCATTTGAAAAATAACTGGGAATTCGAAGATGCTCTACGGTTCCTTCAAAGTCGCTGGAATATTATTGACATTTTACATTGGGAGATAGAAGCTGAGAACGGTCGTGAAGATGTATGGTACCAAGAGGAATTCACCAGATATGAGAAAATGTATAAGGATTTAAAGAAAAGTATTAGTTCTAATATGTGGTCTGAAGCGCATCGGGATAAGTCAACACCAAAAATTAATATTCCTGAATCTCATGGGGATTACCACCAGTGGACGTCTTTTAAAGATTTGTTCACAGAAACTATACATAAAAACCCGTCGTTATCGAAAGCATCTATGCAGTTTTTGAAAGGTAAAGTAGTAGGTGAGGCTGAGCGACTGATCCATCATCTTCAGATTAGCTCAGAGAATTATGAGGTATGTTGGGAAATACTAAACCATAGATACGATAACAAGAGGCTGATATTCACATCGCATATCAACATTTTATTAAATATCCCCACAATGCAACAACAAACCGCAGGAATGATTAAAAAACTTCACGACGTCACAAAGGAATGTTTACACGCCATACAAAACTTAGGTATCGATATTACTAACTGGGATCCGCTTTTAGTACATCTACTGTCGCAAAAACTGGACTCCGAGTCATTTTCAGAATATAGAGAGTCTGTGAAAAAGCCTAGAGAAGTACCAGTACTTCAAGAATTCCTGGATTTCTTGGAGACCAAGTTTACTGCCTTGGAAGTAGCTCCGCGTAAACAGGAACCGAACAATCATAAGATGAACCATCCAGCATCGCATCTAAACTATCCATCAAGTCAAAAGAAACATTTTTATCATAACAATTACTATCAACAACCAAATAAAAGTAATTCAACAACCACGAAAAATATGAAAACTTTCCACGTTTCGCAAGTGAATGACCACTTGTCCATTTTGCAATACTGACCACGGATTGTGGATGTGCGCCCAATTTGCGCAACTGACAGATGAGCAAAAATTAAAAGCCGTCAATAAATTAAATTGTTGTGTAAATTGTCTATTCAACCACTTTAATAAATTATGTATTTCGACAAAAAGTTGTCGAAAATGCGACGCTCATCACAATACATTATTGCATGAAGCAATTGTCGCGAAGAACAAATCTACCACCTCAGCAAAATCAAACAATAAGGGCGTGAACACACTGAGCGGTTCTAATAAAACAAATACTCAACATACATCGAGCTCAAATCATGTCTCATGGAATGATATGACTGAAACTCTTTTAGCTACGGCTATAGTGAAGATGACAGCAGCCGATGGATTGCAGCATACCATGAGATGTCTAATTGATCAGGGGTCTCAAATCTCAATAATAAGCGAGAATGCGGCCCAAATTTTAAACTTAAAAAGATATAAGTGCAAAGGAAAAATTATTGGAGAAGCTGTAAGGGAATGATGAATATTCGCATTCAATCAATCTATAACGACTTTTCGTTAGAAAGCGAAGTTCTTATCATGAGTAGTTTAATCAAATGTTTACCAAACAAATCTTTTACAAAACCGTCTTGGCCACACATACAAAATATAAATTTAGCGGATCCGGACTTTAATACAAGTCGCCCCGTGGACTTACTTTTAGGAGCGGATGTATACGGCATGATTGTCTTAAATGGCATCTTAAAAGGAGATAGTAAGGATCAACCGATTGCCCAGCAAACACAATTGGGATTTTTGCTTTGTGGTGCCATGAAACCAAATTACATGTGCAACGTTGTCCTTCAAAATACAGATGACTTACGCAAATTTTGGGAAAATGAGGATAACAAACACTTAAAAGGTCATATTACTCTACGCCGACGACACGTGTCTTTTTTATTTCAGTTCATCAATCCACAGCATAATCTCGCAAGCTCAGCATGACCTAAATATTCTCTATGACTGGTTCCAATATAACCTATTAACCATTAACATCTCCAAAACATGCTACATAGTCTTTAAACCTAAAAACAAAAGAATACCAAGTTACTCAACACTCACATTAAACAATACACCATTACAAGAGAAAACCCATGAAAAATATTTCGGTCTTCACATGGACAACAATTTAACGTGGAAAGTCCACATCAAACATGTAAAGTCTAGATTGGTATCTATTTATGCCTCCCTCCGTAATAGTGTCCGATGCATACCTCGCAAACTCCGCCTCACAATATATAATACTTTAGTAAAACCACATCTGCTATATCTTGTTGAAATATGGGGAAACGCAGCCAAGACCAACATAAACGAATTGCAAGTCCAACAAAATAAAATAATAAAAATATTATTTAATTACAACTTCCGAACGTCGACTACCAAAATTTATCATGAAACAGGATTAATGAACATTGAGCAGTTATATATTTACAATACCTGCATTTTTATCCGTAAAACATTAAACAAAAATGTCAACTCCGACCTACACTTTACCAAGCGGAAAGAAGTTGGGCGCACCTGCAGTCGACGCGCAAGCTTTATCGTTTTACCTAAGACGCGCACCAAGTATGGTGCTTCAACTATAACATGCGATGGCGCGCGGTTTTATAATAAGTTACCCTCGGACATTAAAAATATTAAATCGCTTAACGTATTCAAAAAGAGGCTAGCAAATCATATTAAGACAAAAATACCAATTTCCAAATAACTAGCATAATACTATCTTGCTTCGTTTATATAAATTGTATTGTTATTATATAAATTGTACGTGTTGGTTTGTTATTTAGTTCATATTAATTTGTGTAGTATGTATTTGATAATTTTGATAGTTATTGTTAACTTTGTATATATATATTACTCGATGACAACGGATATGTTAATATTATTTGTTATTTAAGTTCTCATGTAAGTGACGTATGTATGTCGTAATGGGAATAAATGTCTTTAAACCTATACGAGCCGATTGAGATGTCTACAGAGGATCATGAATGTTTACAGTACTTCTTATCAACAAAAGAGAGATTAGAAAACGGCGCGTTCTTTTCGAGTAGAAGGCATTGTAGCCCTCTCCCTTTGTTTCGACCGATAATGACGTACGCCAGCCCGGTGTTCGCGTACGCCAGTCACAAATCCCTATACCGACTCCAAACGCTGCAGAATCGGTTTATGCGGCGCGCCGTGGGCGCACCATGGTACGTCCGCAATAAAAACCTACACGCCGATCTCCAACTGCCTATCATCAAGCAGTGGATGAAGCAAGCGTCCAAAACATACTTTGATTCGGCCACTCACCATCCAAACCATTTGGTGGTAAAGGCGGTCAAGTACACCCCATTCAAGGGCTTCTCACGTAAGCACCGTCGTCCCAGGTCCGTCTTGGACGAACCGGACGACGAGATTACTACTTACCTAGCTCAGATCAAAACCATTAGAGACTCCCGTGACACTCCACACAGACCGATAATTCGTACTCGTCGGACGAGAGTACGACCGCGATCGCGTCGCGACCTCCAACGCCCTCCATGACCCTTAGTTTGCATATCGTACCGATAAAAAGCCCCCCTCAACGCGGACGGGGGGCCGCTTCATGTCATTAGCGTAGAGCGAAAGTTGCACAAAACTCCCTAAAATGATGATCTCTGCCCTCTCCCCGCCAGTAATCGCCCAGAGTCGAGGTTCGAACCCCACAGGGGGTGCCCTCCGGCGCGGGTTACCTAATTTCTAGACGGCTC
The DNA here is from genome assembly GCA_951640165.1 of Pseudoips prasinana. Taxonomy (NCBI): domain Eukaryota; kingdom Metazoa; phylum Arthropoda; class Insecta; order Lepidoptera; family Nolidae; genus Pseudoips; species Pseudoips prasinana. The sequence continues at coordinate 19,612,488 of OX621254.1, forward strand.
GAGCCCTCTGCTCGCCTCTATAGTCCGGTGAAGCAGTGAAAGCCTCCTAGGCTAACTGTAGCGTCATGTTAAAAAAAAAAAAAAAAAAAAAATCTCCCTTTTTCCTGCTTTTCGCATTGCACTGGGCCACCGTCTGGCCAGAAAAGTTTTTAATTCCACTTTCACGGTTTGATGGTTGCACATTTTCACTGTTCACTCTGTCTCTGATTGTTCGTGATAAAGCCCGATATATTATAAATATTGAAACCGATATTCAGCACATTTATAAATTACTGAAAGTAAAAACATGAGTCACTCGAGAATATATCATATTTGAAATTACTTTCCCATTGATCGCAAGCGAAGATTTCCAATTATACAAAATAATAGCTATCCCGCACCAAAGTAATACTACCATGGTTACTATATTATTCCAGTTTCTCAGTACGTTGCAGTCAATCTGAAAAAAGATTCTTATTTTATACCTAAAATAAATGAACTAAATACATGTTTGCTTCACGGAGACTCATTCATGTGCGAACTATTTAAACCTATCATGAAACTAGAGAATGATAACAGCTTCTGTGATAGTAATCCATTGACCCATAAATGCAAAACACAAAGGTCAATGTGTATAAATAAATGGGTCGAATTACATTCAACGCCTCAGTATTTGTATTTTTGTTGTGATGCCTACATAATTAAAGTGATATGCGACGATCAAGTTACCGTAGACCAGCTCACTCGGGCAGGGGTCATTAGCATGTCTGAGAAATGTGTTGTACGAGGCAAGGATTTCGAACTATATTCGCTATTGCAACAATCTAACCAAATCCAACTTTCATCAAAAATTACGGTACCAAAACTTGACCAAATAAATCAAATCATCAATATTCAAATGCCTGAAGATGAGGTATTAACTGAAGATAAGTCTTTGAATAGATCAATATCTCTTCTTGGAGAACAAATAGAGACCTTAAGATCCAGCAAAGCAGAAGTAGAAGAGATGTCGTCTCATGATATCCATCATTACACCATCTCTTACATACTGTTAGCCGTCGTTGTATCTGCAGCAATAATGTGGATATGGAGGAGGGCCTACTGCGGTTTGTGCCGCGGACCTCGCTGTGGGGAGGATCAAGGCGGACAGAACGGAACAGCTTCATCACGAACAATCAGAGACAGAGTGAACAGTGAAAATGTGCAACCATCAAACCGTGAAAGTGAAGTGGAATTAAAAACTTTTCTGGCCAGACGGTGGCCCAGTGCAATGCGAAAAGCAGGACAAAGGGAGAGGGCTACAATGCCTTCTACTCGAAAAGAACGCGCCGTTTTCACTATAGAGGACTCATTAGTTTAAGACATGTTTTATTTAGATTTTTTTCATTTTTTTATCATTTAATTACTATACCAATAAAACTAACCATTAAATATAATTCACTTGACTAACCATTTACAAATTTAATACATTAAATCAAATCAAATTTTATTGTTCTAAATATTATTGTTTACATTAATATAGTTTACATAATTGTGCTTAGATAAGTTAGGGTATTTCATTATGAAAGTATGTACGATGATTTGATTTACTCACATCTTCCCTTCTCATCTCGTGCTCGGGAGTATGTTCGGACTTTGACCGAACAACTCAGCACTTTTAGGTTATCTATACAAATAAATAAAATTGGAGTGTCTGTTTGTAATATTGAAATAGCCGGTTTTTACTAGATAAATATGAATATATATACGGTACATACACCAAAATAACATTTTTTACAATTTTTGTCTGTCTGTCTGTCTGTTTGTTCCGGCTAATCTCTGAAATGGCTGGACCGATTTTGACGGGACTTTTATTGGCAGGTAGCTGATGTAATAAGGAGTAACTTAGGCTACTTTTATTTTAGAAAAAGTTTTTATTTCACTAAAAAAACGAAATAAACTAATTAACACGCGGACGAAGTCGCGGGCACAGCTAGTTCATTATATAAATTGACTACTGTTAGCAAATAAAATTAGTTCGTAAGTAACTCGCGATCGATACACTATCAAAGCAATCGGAAACCGCTCCGATTGCCGCGTAAAGATCAAATCAAATCATTTTAGCTATTAATATATCATTTTATAAATCTTAGTATTAACCAACTAAATAATTATAGTTTATATACCTTTAATATAGCATTTAAAAACTTATCTTTAGTATCATTATCTAATCAACCAAAATACTCAAAAGTGCAGGTCAGTGCTAACTACGGGAGCAGGCCTAAACTTTATACTTCCGCTTCTGCCGCACAAGTTTCACAGCGTTAACACATCATTTCCACGGCTGCGTCTATATTCGGACACCATACATAGCTACGAGCCAGACTTTTTGTTTTAACTATCCCCATGTGACTGCTGTGTAATGGTTTTAATAAACTATTTTGTAATGAACCTGGAATAATCATACGATAACCCCACATTATGCATCCACATTCCGTGTTTAATTCATTTCGTCTTACGAAATATGGTTGAATTTGGTCCTCAGTGCAAGTAAGTGGCCAACCCGACTGAATACAGCCTAAAACCTTACTGAGAGTTTTGTCACCAGCAGTGGCATTCTTAACATCTTTACTTGTAATGGGTAAACAATTCTCAACGAAGTTAACGTAGGTGCTCTCTCTTAATTAATTTTCATAAACTTCTTTATAAGATAAACGTGACAATGCATCAGCACAAATCCTACTTGACATATTCAATGTCATACGTGTACCCAGATAAAGTCCAGTCTCTTGCTCCCTTCAGGACTTGTATGACGCTTCAGCCGGGGCAATCAGCGTTGCTCAATTTTGGCAAGATAAAATCTAATTCTTACCATCGACACGATAAGAAGAAGACCCAGATAAAAGAACCGCCCAACGTAGTAACTTTGACGCCGGTATCACAGGAATACCTACTTTATTGCCTCAAATATAAGTGATCTGTCCGCAATATAAACCTACGTCCGTAAAGATACTGGTGGAATTTGCGGACTCCGAAGACGATAGCTAACGCCTCTCGGTCTATTTGTGAATAGGCTCGGCCTGCGTGAGTGAAAGTGACGCGTATGCTACCGGTCTCTCACCATCCGCAGTCACGTGTGAAATTACTGAACCAATACCGAGACTGCTAGCATCTTTAGTTAATATTATTGGTAACTCTGGTGAGTAGTGGGTCAACACCTCGCTACTCGCTAAACAACTTTTAATTTTATCAAATGCGTCTTGACAATCCCTATTCCAATTGTAAGCAACATCTGATTTAAGTAAATTATACGATGGGGCTAAAATTGTACTAACATTCCTAACAAACTTCTAGTCTTGGGTAGTACACGTACGATGTACTATTAGGTACTAGTACTGGGTACTGTACTATAAGTAACGTTTCGGAACGGCAACTGGTAATCAGACATTTTGCACTATTAGTACACTGTGTCTATCTTCAAGCCAGTGCTAAAACTACCAACTGTTTACTCCGTCTATGCTATATTGAAGTAAACTGTACTATTAGTGTTTCGGTACGGAACAAAATCTGCGAGAGGTATTATTGGTAAACAGTGTGAGAGGAAAAGAGACAGGGTTACAACACGTTCGGTATAGATTTAATAACGATTATTTTAGCATGGCATAGATTTGAATGAAAAGTGGCGTTGCGCTGTTAACATTTCGCGCATGCGTAATGTCACGATCGAGTCATCGAGTACCTACGAATGGCGTTCGGCGCGGCGCATGAGAATATTGTTGTTTTTTAGTTTGCTTGCTCGTATTTTTATGTTAGACGATCTGTCGTATTGTGGTAATTTATTGTATATTGAGTTTTTTTTGTGTTTTACGGTGTTGGACGCTTGCTGCGCATAACTAACTATTTAATTATTTGCGATGATGGACGCATTTTGTGCTTTTTTGTGAGTCTGGTATGCAGCGAAAATCTTTGATTGATTTTTGGCGATCAATTTCGGCTAAAGGGCGAGTTACTCAGATGATTAACTTTGTAAAGTCATCGTTTGGTAGTCCAGTCCTTGGTGAAGGAGCAGAACGCCTTTTGCGTACTTTAATGAAGAACAAATGTGAAAAAATTCGTGAAAAATGGGAACGTAAGCAAAGAAAGCTAGACTTGTTTCTACGGTCATACGAAGAATGGTTAAACGAATATTTAGTTTTAGATATGATCCCCGACCCTTCACAACCGGGTTCCATTCGTGGCAGACCGCAAAAAAGTTTTGAACATAGTTCCAAAAGAACAAAAACGCGTAAAGTTCAACATTTACTTACTGATTATAACAAAGAACAATTATCGTATGCTGCTCAATTAAGTGTTAGATCCAGTGGCAGCCGTGATGCTGCTGAGTTAATTCAGGAAATAGCCACTGCTTCACCAAGACGTGCTAATACATATAAGCAAGCTAGAATACTTTATTCAAAGTCTAGAAGAAGTATACATTTTAAGAAAGAATTACGACCATACACTGCTGAAGAAGCATTAGCTTTGTTTATATCAAACAATTTTACAGTTCACACATATAGAAATATACAACAAGAAGCTAAAGAAAGGGGATTTTCGTTATATCCATGCTACGATCAATTAGCGCGAGTAAAACCTGAATGCTATCCTCCAGTGGAATTGATTACAGTTAGTGATACATGGGCTCAAGTTCAGCTTCGAGCACTTCTTGATCACACTGTTTTAAGAATATGTAAAAATATCTTGGGAAATGTTTTACTAACCACTACACATGAGTTAAATTATACGATGATTTATAAGTGGGGATGTGATGGTTCCTCTGGACATAGCTTGTATAAGCAACGATTTGAAAGTGCGGAGAGTACCGACGAATATATGTTTGTTATATCTTTAGTACCCTTAAGACTTATAGCAGATGATAATAATAAGATAATCTTTTGGGAAAATCCACGTCCTTCTTCACCAAGATTCTGCAGAATCATTAAATTTATATATCAAAAAGAAACGGACCTCTTAGTTAAAGAACAATGCAAAGAAGTACAAAATCAAATTGAAAACTTAACGCCAACACCTGTAGAGATAGATGGACATAACATACTCGTTAGCCATTATTTGATTCTTTCTATGATAGATGGTGATGGTATGATAGATGGGATCTCAGAGGTGCTTTATTTGCAAGCCTTTATTTACATCCGAGGAGATGAACTCACCTACAGACCATAGGCAGCCTGATCAGGACATGTACCAGTTTGGCATATTAAGCCTTCATGCATATATTCGCACAATGGAGTGTCTGTTAAATATTGCATACCGTATGGAGTTTACTGAATGGCAAGCTAGGGGAACTCAAAAAAAAGATATGAAAAAGATACGAAAGGAAGAAATACAGAAGAAATTTAAAGAAGTGGGGCTTATAATTCATAAAGTGAGACCTGGGTTTGGGACCAGCAATGACGGGAATACCGCAAGGGCATTTTTTCATAACAGTGCTACAACAGCACGTATTACTGTTCTAGATGAAGATCTTATAAAGCGATTTGGTACCATTTTAGCAGCCATAGCTTGTGGATATGAAATTGACTCTGCAAAATTTGAACAATACTGTGCTGAAACTCGGCGGCTTTATACCAGTGGTATAACATGCCAGCAACTGTGCACAAGATTTTAGTGCATGGTGTAGACATTATGCGGCATTCGATAATACCACTCGGGCAAATGACTGAAGAGGCTTCCGAAGCTAAGAATAAAGAAATTAGAAGAGTGCGGTTGGGGCATACACTTAAAATATCACGTCATCGGACTAACTATGATTTAATTAAATATATGTTAATGTCTTCAGACCCACATATATCTTTATTAAGAAAACTGCCTCATAAAAGCGTGTATAAAAACCATAAAGATTTGAAATTTTTATTAAAAAATAAATAAAAACGGTTTTAAAAATGAAATATAGTTTTAATTTTACTAATATACCCTATATTAATCATAAACAGTCATTCAAAATGCATAACCAGCATTCCTGATTTTTGTCCACCTAGATTTGTCTAATCGTACACTGTGCGCCATCCGCTCAGTCCTGTTCAGCCACGCCAAGTACAAGCTCAGGCCCACCCATAATGCCGTCATCCAGCTTAATAACATATTATATACGGAAACCGCCGTATACGCGAAAGGTGGACCAGATTGATAGACAGGTAGTTGCAATGGTGACTAAAGGTCATCATTCATTTCGCCTAGTCGATGTGCCGGAGTTCAAAAAGTTAATAGATATGGTGTCGACATGTCCTGGTTACCAGCTACCAACTAGGAAAACACTATCCAACACTCTAATCCCAAAAAAATACACAGAAGTGTTTGAAAAGGTTTTTCAACATTTAAAAGAATCATTTTCTATTTGTCTCTGTACTGACGCCTGGACACCTAGCGCTAATGAAAACTATATCGCGGTCACCGCCCATTTTATTGATACAAATACTGAGATGAAGTCTCTTTTACTGGGATGCATTAATTATAATCAAAGGCACACAAGTGATAATTTAGTTGCCTTCTTACGGCAGATAATACAGGATTGGCAGATCACCAACAAAATAACATGCGTCGTCAGTGACAACGCTGCAAACATCCAAGCAGCTATTAGGCTAGGTGAATGGCGGGCCGTTAGTTGTTTCGCCCATACACTAAATTTGATTGTGCAGAATAGCCTTAAAGGAGTATCTGACATAGTAAATAAAGTGAAATCCATTGTTGATACTTCAAAAAAGTTTTATAGCGCAAACGTAGTTATAATCAGTACTGAAACAAATGGGTTTACCGTTACTAAAACTGAAACAAGAATGTCCAACACGTTGGAATTCCTGTTATGAGATGCTGGAAAGGATTTTCTAAATGATGCCGTTATCAGTACTTTGGCTCTCACAAGAAATGAGCTCAATCTTCTAGTGGCAGGTAGGGAAGTAATTGAAATCGTAGTGGCCATTTTAAAACCTTTTTTTGAAGTGACTGTAGAAATTAGCAGCGAAAATCATGTCACTCTATCAAAAGTATTGGTGTTCACTCAAATAATGTCGAAGCATATAGTTAAACACCTCGCCATAACCTACATACATCCTGTCATACCTGCGTTACTAAATAAATTAAAAACGCAAATAGAAGCGCGGCTCTTTGATCTAGAATCGAACATCTTGTATGCCGATTCTAGACCCTAGATTTAAGCAAAACGGGTTCCGAACCCTTAAAAGTTATCAAAATGCGATTGAGGGTATGAGACGCAGGATCAGTCACATACGAATAAATTCTAGCGTTGTCTGTGAAAATAAAGTCAATTCAAATACAAACTCCGCACCGGTAGATGCAGACAGTATGTGGATTGACTTCGATACGGAAATGAATCACATGGTTCGCCCAGAAAACGATGTCACTGCTGGAATCCGAGGACTTGACAAATACTTAAACGAGGAATACCTACACCGAAAGGAGGATCCCTTGAAGTGGTGGCAAAGTCGGAAACACATATATCCACATATCTATCAATTAGTTTTGAAAAGGTTGTGCATCCAGGCAACATCAGTATCTTGTGAACGCATATTTTCTGGGGCAGGGCTAGTAATAACGAACAGGCGTAAATTACTCAAGCCATCCAAAGTATCCCAGGTGCTGTTTCTGCATAGGAATATGTAAAAATATAAATTTACACAAAACGAAAAAGAAAAACAAATAAAAATACAAAACCAAAAAAGCAGTAAAAAATATAAAAGAAAAAAAAAAGTAAAATATTATTGTACATACTTATTTGATTTTTAAATACGCCATTCTACTAATTAAGAGAGAATTAGAATTATGATCACCGCATTTTTTTATTTCAAATCTAGAATGCCAGTCCTAAGCCTGTACGTCGATTCTGTAAAATTCCAACATCAACCCGCATCTCACATCGCTATTCACTCTCACTTCGCTTAAGGTTCAAAATGACCTTGATTTTGCATTCTGTAAGCATCACTTAATCACATGCGAAGTGAAGCGAGCTCCGAAGCGACAATATTGTACTAGTGACGACCACACTCAACAAATTGTTAATCTAGTTTTATCGACTCCCGTTTTTTGACACAATTGTTGAGGTTTTGGTACAGAATTTCAGCTAATATAATGTTTAAATTAAATATCTTATTTTATGGAATCTGAGACAGCTATTAAGTAAAATAAACATAAGTCTAAATTCGTGCCATGAATTTTTATGTATGTTTCCCTTACGAAAAAAATAAAAAGTCAGTGTCACATTGTTTGTGTCAGAGTGACAATATTTATTTTGAAAGTGCGCTTCGTTGAGTTGTTTTTTTTTTGTTTGATCGTTTAGTGCCGAAAATAATTGTGAAATAATCATGAAGTAAGTATTTGTGGTTGTGATGTTTAAAAATTATATTAATTAAAATAGTATTTATTATGTTTTCTAATCCAACAAGTTCCAGTCTAAATGAGACACGTTCCTGTCATCCATCGTCAGCTCAGGTTGAAACTCTGGTAGAGTTTATGGAAAGAAACCCTGGTATAGCGAAGGGTTTCTTGGGAACTCAAAGTACCAGAGAGCGAAGTCGACGCCAGTGGGAAGAACTAGCCGAGCGCCTAAATAGTGTGGGTGGCGCAATTAAAAATTACAAACAGTGGACCAAGGTTAGCATCGCTTTGTTTTACTGCATGTTAGAACCACAAGCAAACCACTTAACATTCCTCAAAGCAAACTACTTAAAATGTGCGACGAATCTTGGTTTAAAGTGTATTCCTTGGTTTCGTAAATTTTATCTTATTGTTAATTTTACTCAATCATTTACTATTAATATTAAGAAAATGGGGTTTTTTTTCTAATATAGTTTGAAAAATACATGTGTAAGCAGAATTGTATTATAATTTCTTTAATTATATGTCTGATTGTAGTATTGGTCTGACAAAAAAAGCGCCATAAAAAAAACAGCAGCACGCTCTGCTGCTAGGCGTAGGACTGGTGGTGGGGTGGAGGATGTAGTGGAGCTATCAGAACTTGAAGAGAGAGTTGTTGCTTTGTGTGGTGGTGAAAGTTTTTCAACAGGAGATGTACATTTAGGCATACAGGCATTTCCGGTAAGAAATTTAGAAATGCAATAGATAAGTAGGGTAAACTTGCCTAATTCGTACTTGCGCCAAATTCGTACTGCACTTAAAACTCGGCTTTGGTAACACCTATAAGCGCCTCTAGTGTAAAAAAATAGAAATAACAATCACCACCTGACAGATAACACATGTGAAGCTGCTCTCGACAAAAATATTGAAAAAGTAAGTTTTTTTCAACTATTGTTGTAATATTTTTACACATTTCGTAAGAGTTTTATTCAAGTAACGTCGTGTATAACCTATTTTACGATTTATAACGTATTCATGTGTATCTTTGCGATTTCATCTGACGTGTCATCATACTCGTAACTGTTGTAAATTTTTTTAGCGGTAAATTTTAAATTTATTTGGCTCTTGCTCCTATTTCGTACTCGAGTAAATTCTTAAAACGTACCGATTTAGGAAAACTATTTATGAATCTGAGTTTGATAATTTACCGATTCTTAAACTGTTTATTACACAAGCGGTTTTATTAGAATTTTGATTGGAAAAATAACCATAAAAGTTAAAAATATATTAAACATAATTATTTTCTATTTTAGAACACCATGATAAAAAGAAAATATTATTCTTGGAGTAAAGAAGATATGGAAGAAGCGATTAGAAAATATAACAATGGGGACTTAAAATTCAACGAAGTTTGTCGTGGATTTAAAATACCGAAACCGACATTTAAAAGGCTTGAATACACGTAAAAGAATTGGACGTCCGAGTGATTTAACGGAGGAAATGGAAGCAGAACTAGTCAGACATGTTCTTTTGTTGGAGTCTAGATTTTTCGGCTTGACCATTACCGATTTACGGCGCTTAGCTTATCAATTAGCAGAAAAATACGGACTGAAACACAGATTCAATAATGAATCCCAACTAGCTGGTTGGAAATGGTATTATACATTTATGAAGAATCATCCAGAAATATCCTTACGAACCCCGGAACCCACGTCTATGGCTCGCTGTAAAGGATTCAACAAAGAAACGGTGATGGCGTTCTTTGACAAATATGAGTCCATCTTAGACGAAGGTCAATTTACAGCCGGAAAAAATTATAATATGGATGAGACAGGTTTGAGCACAGTTCATAAGCCTTTAAAAATTTTGGCTCAGAAAGGGAAACACCAGGTTGGAGCTGTCACTAGCGGTGAACGTGGTGTTAATACAACATGCATTTGTTGTATGAACGCAGCTGGAGAATTTGTGCCTCCCATGCTTATATTCAAACGTAAAAGGATGACAGAGAGCTTGATGCGTGGAGGTCCACCAAATACTTTGTATGATTGTTCAGAAAGCGGATGGATTGTCAGCACCTTATTTACCAAATGGCTTAAACATTTTATAAAATGTCTAAAGCTGCAAAAATCACAATAAAATCAATTTTTTCTCATCCTAGATGGCCATTCGACGCACACGAAGAACATTGATGCAATTAATCTCGCTAGGGACTATGGAGTTATTATGTTATCTCTTCCGGCCCATACCACACACAAGTTGCAACCATTAGATAGGTCATTTTTCAAAACTCTAAAACAGAATTTTAACGCTGCTTGCGTATCATGAATGCGAAACCACCCTGGATCTGTCATAAAACAAACAAATATAGCAGAAATTTTGAAAGAGGCTTATCTTCGAGCAGTTTGTATGGAAATAGGTATACATGGTTTCGAATGTTGCGGTTTATGGCCTTGCAATCGCTATAAGATCAGGGATGAGGAATATGTCGTACTTGGAGAAGCTAATCTAAGTCTTCCAGAATCTCCCCACTCTGAATTGGCTGAAGTTCCTCAAAATTTAACTGAAATACAACAAGAACCAACAAAGGCTATCCCGGGTGTGCCACAATCTAACGAGATTTCCGTGCAAGAACAGACTGAGGAAGCTATGTCCCCAAATCTTCCTGGGGTGTCGAGAATCCACCCTGTCGAACAGGAAGATCGATGTCAAGAAGAGAAAAAGAAAGAATGTTCTTCAGATACAAAGTAGAGGATTTTACAGCACAGTCAGTTAGAACGACGCTGGAAACTATATCTCCATTACGTGCTATTCCTGGAAATTCGAGGCCAATGAAAAGAAAAACTACAGGTGCTATTATTATTACAGAGAGTTCTTATAAAAAAGAGCTCGAGGGTAAAATAGAAGAGTCGAAGAAGAAGAATGTATCAAAGAATCTAAGTGCTATGAAAAGTAAAACTACTAAGACATCACAAAAGGAAAATAAGAAAAAGAAACAAGAACAAGATGAAAATGGCAGTTGGTACTGCGCATTATGTCAAGAAGACATAAAAGAAACCATGATCCAGTGCACACAATGTGAGACGCGGGTACATGAACTTTGTGCAGGAACCAATAAAAAAACCAAAGATTATAACTACGATGATTGCCGAGAATAGGCGAAGACCATCCGCCGAATTTCTTAGGAATTACTACTTGTTTTAATAACACATTGTTGATTATGATGCTGATTCTCAATACTGTATACCAATGAATAGATCTCAAAGTACGAATTAAGGATATAGCAGTACGATTTGGGATGAATGATCTTAAATCGTACTTTTTTAGTTTTTTTTAAATTATTTATTTTTGAGAAGTTTATAAGGTTTGTGTTAAATTTGATTATAGAACCAATAAAGCATTTAGCAAACAAAAATTACTTTTAATTAAAACTACTTTATCTTTTCTAATTTTCTAAATATGATGGTTTTCTCTTAAGGGGTACGAATTAGGCAAGTTTACCTACTAGCTTTTTTGCATCAATCCTGTCTGGCTGGTAGTGGCCAAGAATTGTGCAATCTGTCTGTTAAAAATACATACAGTCTAAAGTGTATTTTTATTTGAATTATGTGACTTTATTAATATTATTATTACCTGTTTTAGGAAAATGATACTCCATCTCCATCACATGAAGTGCAACAAATACAAGATGCTGTTACTGATGATGTATGGTATTTAAATTTAATTCATAATTGTATGTGATTAATGAATGATATCTAGCATTTATTTGTTTATATTTACTTATTATAGGCTCATATACCACAACAATAACAGAGTCTTGCACCTACAGAGGAACCACCACCAGCTATTGTGATTTATGTAAGTAAATGTTTTTTGTATGTATGTATCTAAGTATGTATTTATTATTATTGTATTTTTTCCCCGTTTAGTCTTTCCCTTAAGTTGCACCTGCCACATTCCGTCTTTGCACCACCCTAAGGTCGACTTGTAGAAAATGCCTACGGCATTAAGTCCGCCTTTGTATAGTATTTTTTTTTACGTTGCATGAAGTCTTTATAATTAAATATTATATTACTAACTACTAGGTACATACCCACTATTATAAATCTGCTGATGTGACTAGATTCTATTCTATTAGATCTAAATGTAGTAACTATCTATATATCCAATTTACTTTTCAGGGTTGCGAACTGATTAAGGATACTCAAAGTAACAGACTACCAGATCCTGTAGTTCCTAGAAGAAGACTGTTTGCTTCCTCATGCAGCTCAACTGTTGGAACAAGCCAAAGCATTTTGCGGGTATGTCTGGGTAGCAGATTTGAGTTATCACAGTAAGTGTATACTGTGACAACTCAAATCATATCTTGAGAACAGATCCACTACACTCTGACCCGAGCTATTGTTTTGGGAGGTAGCAACTAACCTACTTTAGTTTCTTATTTTTGTTGATTATTAGTAAATAACGTCTACATAAGATTTTTTAAATTTCTTAAGTGCTTTTATATTATTTACTGCGGCACTTTAGCAAGTTTTGTTGGAATTGTCAATATTTAATTATAATATAGGTGAGTGGGTTTCCTTTTCATTAGGATTGTTTCTGTTGTTTCAAAATATCCAGGTAGAACACACTCCTCCTCGAGATCCTCATACATATCATCCTAGCCTGTCCTCTCCACCGATAACACTTTCACACACACCCACACCTTCTCCTTCACGCCGCGGTACCACCCCATAGCCTCCCCAGTGATTCGTCGTCGAACTGCTGCTACGTCATGTAAGTGACCAATAATGTTGAACAACTTCCACGACTATTAGGTTCCCACCTATGAAATCAGCGTTTCGTGTGGACAATTTTAAATAAGTTGCATTTTTCATACTAACATTATCTTAATTTATTTATCAAAACTATGAACATTAATGTTTTAAACCTTTAATGCAATAATGTTTAAAAACTAAGATAACGTATGCCACTTAGATTAAGCGACAAAAAAAAGTTTAGGCTAAGTTAAAACAACTATATAGTCATTTTTGCTAACAAAAAGAGGAGACTTTTTTTAAGGGTTTTTTTTTGTTTTGAAAACTAGGTTATTACCTAGTTGTTGTGTGTGAATATTTTTTCTACTATTGGTGGTTGTCTATGATGGTCATTATTATATATTATACCTATTTTATCTAGAAAAAAAATTTAGATTATAGAACCTTCATGTAATTATATATATATATATATATATATATATATATATATATATATATATATATATATATATATATATATATTTATCTTTTTAGCTTCACGTCATGCAACGCCAATCGCTTCCACTTCTCGCCGCCCCAGGACAAATATGGCTCGTGCTAGTCAAGGAGCTGGTTCCGTGTATAAGTACAAAATAAAAATAACTATCAAAACTTTCTTTTTCAAACGAATGATAACGAAAAGCTGCTATTTAAGATTTTTAACCGACTTTTTGAAAAAGGAGGAGGTTCTCATTTCAGATGTTTGTATTTTTTTTATGTTTGTTCGCGCATAACTTCGTCGCTAGCCAACCGATTTGAAAAATTCTGTTTTTGTTGGAAAGGGTATATCTCCCAAATGGTCCCATAGTCACCAAGTTAGGATCTGATAATGGAATCTTGGCGAAATCGAGGGCACTCTTCAAAGGTCATTGGGCGTAATCTGACCCGGTCGCGGACATGAATGAAAATGATTTAAAATGAAAGAGTATAAATTCACTTAACATTACATAAGGTTATATTTTATATAATCCATGGGAGAACAAAGTTTGAACTAAAAAATACATTTACTTAAAATATCGAATACTACTACTAAATATTAGTTGTCGTTCTGTTAAATAGCTACTAAAAGGTTTTCGCGAGTGCATGTGCATCCCGTCATCCCGTGTGATGAAAACGGCAGGTATACGTTCGCTCCCTCTCTCTCACACAGTAGGTTGCGTCTCGCTCGTTACGTTGGCGCATTGTTTCGTTCGTGTCATCGCAGTCTTTCGTTGTCTCTCGTTGTGATCTGTGCGTTTACCTGTTATCTTTTGTTTTTATCAACTACCTACCTAAGCACGTTTACTGGACTTGATTATTTGCTGTTTTATTTGGAATTTGTTTGAAATGGATAGAAGAAATAATTGTGTAGTGTGTACCAGATCTGTGTTACGGCGCAGAAAACACATACTGACTGAACTGTTTTTAGAAAGATATCGGAGTCACACAGTGTTATTGTTACAAGAAATAATACCACGCGAGGTAAGTTTTGTATTAACATGCTTTATCAGTTTTGTCTACTCTAAATGCAGTATTTTACTTAAATAAGTATAGACGTTATTTTATTCAACCACGTGCAGGGCTTTATATAACGTTAAAAAAATATAACGTTACCTCATCTAGACAGCTGATAACGTTAATAAAAAATAACGTTAGAAAATGTAACGTTTTCTTAGCTAGTTTTTAACGGTAGTATTTACTAACGTTAATGGTAAACTAACGTTAGTTTAATGTGAATTTATGCTCGTTTGATAACGTTAAACTTGCAAGTGTATCAATGAAGTGTGTGATTTGTTCACATTGCGTTTGTTGATGCGTTTGAGTGAATACCAATATTCGTACGGTGAATCAGTTAGTTGCTCTTATCAAGATGAGTGTAGGCAGTAATGAAGGTAAGTTATTAATATATGTATATTGCTGCAGATTTTATTAAGAAACTATGTATTTTTCCGTGAATGAATGGTACAACGAGTATCCACTTCAATTGAGGCGGCCATTTTGCATGAATCGACGCATTTGTGTCGTTTAGTTCTAGATCGACAGTTGAGCAATATCATTATTATACCTACATATTAAACATAAGTTGTATTTTGTGTTGTTTACTTTTGCAATGTTTAGCTGTGTCTGTACGCGACAGTAACTCCTTGCTATTAGGCTAGCTGAATGCTTGTTTGTCACATAAGTTGCATAAAAAAATCTTATGTCCTTTGCTGACTGTGTGACTGTATGAACTGATTATTTTTAGTGTCTATCTGTATGTGTCTATCTATTGTATTTGTTTATTTGTAGTGACTGACAAATTAATTATACTTTTAGATGGTGTTAGTAACAAATATGACGAATACAGTCAAGTTTTATTTACCGAGGAAAATAAAACTGCCAGCCCAACGTATAGTGCTAATAGCGAAGATGGTATGTCTTTAATTAATCTAGTAATGGGCAGACTCGGTGTGATTGATTGATGGCCCTATGTTTAACAAAGTATGAGTAAAAACAAACATTCGGCGAGTACAATTTCAACGTAACAAAGTTCTTTGTCTCATTTCATTTTGATTTCATTTTATTTGTAAAATACACGAAGACTGAAGTCGAGAAATGGCACCGGGGTTGTTATGTTGACTTATTTTACCCTGTTAATAAATTAGTCCGGCCATTAGGGTCCCATTCCGGTACGCCGCCGGCCGGGACGCAACCACATGTCCAATTTAAGTTGAACTCTCTTCAATATGGTCGTATATAACCTACGTCTGTGAAATATTATTGTTTTACTCCAAATTTACTCCAGATGTACCCAGGTAATATACGACCATATCGAAGAGAGTTCAGCTTAAACTGGACATGCGTGTGCGTCCCGGCCAGGGGCGTACCGGAATGCGACCATAACGCCCTGCCCCTAATTAATTTACTTACTATGACTTATTATTATGACTAGGTCCTTATTTACCAAATAAATAGCAGTAGGTCACACCTTTTTAAGTTTAAGCGAGACTAACGAACAGCCCGCAATTGATTTATAAATATTATATGGACATAGTGAATAAAATAAATAGAGTGCCGTTATATGAATGCGGACGGCTCATAAATAAATTAAACCTTAAATAACTTATATTACAGGCTCTTCCGAAGATAACGACAACAATCCTGATTACAATATGTCTCAATCTATTTTACAATCTGGAAATCATAATAAAAAAAAATATAAAAAAACTGAGACCAACGAAGATGTTAATAATCATGAATTTAATTATAACGATAAGAGGAGAAAAGAAGATAATTTAGATCATATTAATAACGGTGACAACAACTGTATACATTGCACTTTCGATAAAGAACTTGATAAAAGAAATTATTACTTTGGTAATTTGTTAATAGGGGAACTGCAGTTTTTGCCTCCATGTATGAGGTCTGAAGCATACATTGATATATTGCAATATATAAAAAAGCTGAAACATAAGCATCTAGAGCAACTTGTAAAACGTCCCAATATGTAAAACTCGTTTTAAATTATATAATATTGTTTTCGGCTCCGGCGGATATATACGGCTCCGGCGGTTAATGGGTTAAACATTAGTCGATTAAGCTTATGCTAAGCCACTGATGTCCGAAATGAAACACGTTTGAATTATAGGTAAATCACAATATATTATAATTATATTTCAATTAGTTCCGTTTGCTTCCGAAGCCCGGGCTCCAAATTTTCATTGGTGGAAGCCAAACCAGTAACTTAAAGCCTATCCATCTATCTATATGGTTTAGAAATAGGAGCTTCTTATGCAACTGAAACTAGTGATCGGATGAAACCATACAAGATGATGACCATTAAGAATGATTGCAATGTAAAATTATTTTTTTAAATATTTTTTTTAACTGATCGCTGTTCTATATTTTACTATATTAGCCCTGATCCCCACGTTTTGGTTGTTCGTCAGTAGGTGAAGGAAAGTCTTTATAGAGATCGTGACCATGGCTGCTGAAAAACTACTCATACGTCGGGATTCGGGATCAATATGAATGCCAAGATAGCATAATATGGAAACAAATTATAGTTTGGTAAAAAGCGTTTTAAGTCACTTGAGCTTAAAAAATAAATGGTTATTAACACCGACCAAATCCAGTTTCATTAAATATAAGCAAAATAATTTTGTTAATTTTAAGTTAAAATTTTTTTACTGAGCTTGTCCGATAAGTAAAACCCTAATTGTACAAATTCGGCTTTGGCAACTGTTTTTTTATCACAATCCCTTACGATAACCTATATAACTAAATTATGAAAAAAATATGATGAATAAAAAAAATAACAGCCATTTTCTTAATAGTAAATATACATTAGTTGAACGCCTTTACTTTGTAATCAACGTACTAAATAAAAAAAGTAATCTGTACTCAATTAAATTGTAAGTATGATACTTAATTTTCATAATACAATTTATTGCATCGAATAAAAAGTAAATCTTCAATAATGCTGTCTTTCATTGCCAATCTGTGATTTGATAATACAAATTTCAGGGACGAAAATAATCTTTCTACGCTCACTTGTGTCATTGGTGCGGCTAGTATAGCTGTAGATAATTTGTATAAACAAGGAAACTTTTCTTTAGAATCTTCCCAGTATTTTAGTACACTCTCTGTTGACTTTAATAATGGTTCGTTTAAAAAATTATTCATTTGTTCTTGGATGCCTTGCAAGTTAGAATTTGAATTTCTTCTTAATAGTACAGTCAAATCATGTTTTTCTACATAATTTGAATTTAAAAAATCGTCAAGTTCGCTTTGAGCTTCTGATACTCTTTCATTTCTCATTTCGGTAGACGTATTCTCAGTATTCTCATTTTCTTTATTACTTTGTTCTAATCCAATATAATCTGTGTACAATTTCATACAGTTCGTTTTGGCTCTACTTACTTGATCTGGGGTTAAAGTGGCATTTAATCTTGGATCTAAGAATATACCATTTATATAGGTATCATTTTCAACGAGATTTTTTTCTCTATTTTTCATCGATACTAATAAGTCAGTGGCAATCCTTGAATTCATTTTTGTGATTTTAAGTTGACACAACATCCATGCTATGTAAAAGTCTCCAACGGTAAGCTGTTCTGCTTGAAGTTTTTTTATCAATTCTCTAGCAGGTGCTAAAGAGGCGACCAGTTCAGTTAAGTCCTCCCATGTTGTATTAGGCAAATGTAAGCGCTCATCGTCATTACAAAATTCGCGTAACGACAACATGCTTTCAACCATGTCAATTGTCGAATGCCACCTTGTACCACAGTCTAGTTTCGGTACACTTTTTTCTATTTCTCTTAAAATTCTCACAAAATGTGGTGTTCGAAGTCGTCGAACAACCTCACGACAGCTTGTAATGAGAGAACTAGTACAGATATCTTTAAAAACATCTTGCAGTACTAACTGAGCTGTATGTGCGGCGCATCTAACAATTCCGATATTGTGTCTATCATCTGTTAAATTTCGAGTTGTAAATTGGTCTCTTAAAACATTAGTTACTTCAAGTTCAACATCGCTAATGTCAATATCACCAAAATCTTCGGAATCTTCACTGTAATGAATATCCTCGTCAATAAACTCGGAGCTGGAAGTAGATGGTATATCGTTGGGTACAGTGAAAGCACTCTCATTTATAAGCTTGCTCATTTTGATCATATTTGCTCCATAGTCTGTCGTAATGCAATAAATTTGTTTGTTAAGTTCCATGTCAATACGATATCGGTTAAGATTATAAATAAGTATATCTTTAAGGTGTTCAGATGTATGCCGCTGGAATAGTTCGATCGTTCCTAAATTTCTCAAATTTATGACACCATCTTGTAAATATTGGCAATTAATGCCCATAAAACTCCTAGTACCTACTGATGCAATATCCACCTTAATAGATATTATTTTATCTCTAAGAGTATTGGCAAGATCGTCTCTCATTTGCATAGCGGTAGATTTCACATTGTCTCGAACTTTATGTGCATTTATAGTAAAAGTTTGTTCTGGAATGAGAGACAGTAGGTTTTTAAATGCTTCATCATTCATCATGGAAAATGGACGCCCGTGAACAGCCACTAAGTCGGTGCATGCTTGTAATACTTGTGCTGAAACAGTTTTTTGACGGATCGTGTTTGTAGTGTCCTGCGTGCTAAAATTAAGGTCCACAACTTGTTGGTATATATGTCGATGTTGTAAATGTTTTAATAGATTACCACTGTGTTGCGTCTGAAAAAAAACAAAGCAAGTGTATCTTATTTATAATAACTGCCATGCTGCATTTGAAAAAATGTACATAAGGGCTTTGAAGGTGATGGGCCTAAAGTCAGCCAGCATTTTTTTTTTTCAAATTTGCGTTGCACATTAATTTTCATATATTTAGATATTTAAACAAAAACAAAGCAAAGAAAACAAAAAAACAAAGCAAGTGTATCTTATTTATAGTATCTGCCATGCTGCATTTGAAAAAAATTACATAAGAGCTGAAGGTTTTGGCCCTAAAGTCAGCCGCCATTTTTTTTTAAAATGCGATGCACAATAAATGTCATATATATAGATTGAGTCCTATATCCTGAGTTGCTGGGAGAGATCGAGAAGTTCTACGGACAGTTGTATACGACAACGCAGCCACCTGTCAATAGTCATGCCTCAGATCCCAGAATAAAAAATAAAATAAAATAAAAAAGGTTTTTATTCACGTAGACTTTAAAAAAGCGCTTGTAAATAGTCAGAACATGTTTGTAGTAATATAGTTGTATACATTAGATATTATTTCTAGTAACATAGATATTTAGGTACACATTGTATGAAAACATTTATAAAATTTATTTTATTACAGAAATGATATTTAGCTAGCTCGTATCAAGTTATTGTCAAGAGATTATGTTTAATTATCTAGTTTAAGTCTAATATTTTTACTACATATTGTCAATGGTTCTGTCTATATTTAAGGTATTATTATTATGACGGACCTTGTGTTAATAACGACGGTCGCGCTTTAATGCTACCACCGGATCCAATGCGCCCCAACTGAGAAGACCCAGCGAAACAAACTCAGTGGGTTCATCTACTACCGGTTTCAACACGACCCAGTTGAGACGGTCCGGCGAAACATACTCAAGCGGGCATGAACACGGGATTTGGTCCAATTAGAGTAATTATTTAGTAGGCAAACACAATATATGCTCGATCGGTTGTCTGAATGCTTATTATTTTAGAATATATTTAGGTATACAAAAGAAAAACTTCGCAACAATAACATTATTCATTTTGAGACAGAGTCAATAATTTTAAATTAAGTATATGATAGCAATTATTTACAGATAGTTCACGTAACACAGCAGATCAGTCATGTCTATATGGCTACAAGATCTCCAGCGAGCAATGTGCAGGTAGGAAGTGAGAGCCAGACGTCTTTGTCATCGATGTACTCTTTAGTGGTGTAATAACCCCTAGCCATAAGTACACGTTTAATATGTGTTTTAAAACTTGTGTCAGGCAGATCAGTAATTTGAGTAGGAAGCTTGTTATAAAACCTAATACAATTTCCTAAAAATGATTTATTAGTTTTGCTTACTCTAAAGCCTGGCATGGCTAGTTTGTTTTTATTCCTAGTATTTATATTATGCAGTTCACTTTTCTTTTTATAATTATGAATATTTTTTCTAACAAACATTATATTCTGATATATATATTCCGATGGCACAGTAAGTATATTTATTTCTTTAAACAAATTTCGCAAAGAATCGCGACTGCCTAAACCATAAATGGCTCTGACTGCTCTTTTCTGCAATACAAAAATAGTACCTATGTCAGCCGCCGAACCCCACAGCAGAATGCCATACGACATAATGCTATGAAAGTACGCGAAATACACTAATCTAGCAGTTTGTTCATCTGACAATTGCCTTATTTTCCAGACAGCATAGGAAGCCGAACTTAATTTACCTGCTAACTTTTCAATCTGAGGACCCCATTGCAATTTTGAATCAAGTGTCAATCCTAAAAATACGGTCGATGGGACTAAATCTAATATTTTCGCATTAAGTGCAACTGTTGGTACAATTTGAGTCACATTCGGCAATGAGAACCTGATGCATTTAGTTTTCCCTGCATTTAGCAAGAGATTATTTGCCGAAAACCATTCTGATATAAAGCTGAGTGTTTTATTATGCTCAATAAGATCTTTATCCTTTCTATTTACTTTAAATATGAGCGACGTATCATCAGCGAACAAAACTATCTCTGATACTTTCTCTACCAGATAAGGGAGATCATTTATATAAACTAGAAATAAAAATGGGCCCAATATAGACCCCTGGGGCACCCCCATTTTCACAGGATGACGTGCCGAAGTGACACCGCCTATCGAGACCATCTGTTGTCGCCCCGATAAATAGGACATCACAAGCTCAAGAGATGTGCCAGATATTCCATAGTACTTCAGTTTAACAACGAGCGTACGATGATCAACGCAATCGAAAGCCTTAGAGAGATCACAGAAAACTCCCAGCGCATCCTGTGATCCCTCCCAAGCCTCCAATATTTACCTAATTAATGTGCAACCTGCATCCTGAGTAGAGCGGCCCCTTGTAAACCCGAACTGCTTGTTATGCAATATCTCATTCACGTTAAAGTGCGACAACATTTGGCTGAGCATCAGCTTTTCAAATATTTTACTTAAAGCTGGCAGTATTGAGATAGGCCTATAATTCGTGGCATTTTTTGAACAACCTGCCTTGAAAATGGGTATTATCTTACTTATTTTCATTAAATCGGGAAAGACACCATCACTTATACAGCCATTGAAGATGGCTGCAAGTATTGTAGCAATGTTTAGTATGATTGATTCAATTGCTTTAACAGACAGTCCCCACACATCTTCTGTGCCTTTCCTTTTAATACTCTTAAACGCTTTTATAATATCATCACTTGTTACGGATTTAAAACTAAAGTTAGGTACAGTTTGTTTTACGCTTTGATTTAAAAAGAGTTCAGCCACATCTGGTGATGATGCGAGACACTTAGTAATATCCACGGGTATATTTGCAAAAAAAGCAGCTAAAAAATTGGCAATAGTAAGCTTGTCTGAAACCAGTTCATCACCAATATTCAATACTAATGTTTGATCTCTTGATCTACTTTTACCAGTTTCAGTATTAATTATCTGCCAAGCTGATTTTATTTTATTATCAGATTTTTTAATTTTATCTCTTATATATAAAGATTTAGCTTGAATGCAAACCTTTTTAAAAAATTTTGAATAATTTCTAACATAATTAATAAAATTGACATCAGGGTTATAGGACCTTCTGTCATACAACTCATATAAAAAATCTCTACTCAGTCTAATGCCTTGAGTTGCCCAAGAACTAAATTTTATCTTATTACTGTCAACCGTTATGTTTTTTATTTTACAAGCTTTATTAAATTCTTTGCAAATACAGTGGAATAATGTAGTGTACATATCGTTAGGGTTACTTTTGTTTGGCAATAGATTGCACAAACTATTCTCCAGGTTGTTACTGAACTTTCCCAAATTAGATTTTGTTAAAGGTCTAAAACTAATTTTTTGTTTATTTATATTTATCTCATTTTTTATCTTTACTATTTGGCATTTATGGTCAGAGCGAACACCAGCCACCAAACACTTCTCAGAGACATCAAAGTTGGTAATTATGTTATCAATGCAAGTAGCAGATGTGGGTGTGACTCTCGTGGCCTCAGAGAACAAGCATTTAAGGTTAAAGGACCGAAATACAGATAGAAATATGTTTATTTCAGGTGAATCTGCTAAAATGTTCATATTAAAATCACCACATACAAGGATTTTTTTTTTACTTTTAATTTTCCTAAGAATATCTTCTATTGTTGCTGTAAAAAGCTTTAAATCGGATGCTGGTGGTCTATACACACATATTATACAATAAAACTGCGTCTCTACACATGCCACCTCACACACACGCTCAATAGATAGTTGGCATATATCTTTACGTTCTTTAAATTTAATTTGGTCTCGAAGTAGTATCAGTACTCCACCACCCTCTGCCGAAACCCTATTATAAAAGCTGGCGACCCTATAGCCACAGACACTAAAAGCCATCTTGTGTGCCTTCAGCCATGTTTCTGTAAAACAAAGGATATCTATTTCATATTTTTCATTAAAAAGTTCTATGTCTAGAATTTTGCCAGAGAAGCGGTTTATATTTTGATGTGATAGAATTAGAAAGTTATCACACTTCTCTATTGTCATGCTTACATGTTTAAACTACTAACTAAATTGATTTTAATAACATTACTAAAAGATGGTATAAAAAGTGACTTCATCATACTACTTATGACTGAGTTAATATGTGCCGCTACTAAACTTGCAAGTATGTTCAAAAATTTTCTTGAGACAGTAACTGTACTCATGGTTACCCTACAAGAATCTATAAAACTATTTGTGTCCAAAAATATAAATTTATCACTATAATGGCTAACCAAAAACTGTAGGTGCATATTTAGCTTGTGGATATAATTATTTGTACTATCAGGCACATTGGACACATAGGGGAAGGCACACAATATTATCTTATTACAGTCTAATTCTAACATCTCCGTGAAACTATCTGTAATGTCTTTTTTCTTTAAGTTTTTACAATTTCCTACCATTAGAGTTATACATGATTTGGCACTGTGTTTATTCTGAATTAATTTATGTATTATATCTTTATAATGTAATCCTGGCATACAATAGTTGACAAAGGAACAACTCAGCTTATTACAAAGCAAGGTACCAAGGCCCTTACCCATTTCATCGGAATACAGTATGGAGCTATGTTTAGTAATGTCATTTTGTGGAGATACTGGTGACTCTGATCCCAGCTGTGTATATGACTCCACTACTGCACCACTGGTGTTAATCGGTTCCAATGTCCTATTGCTTTCAGGATTACACTTTCCAGCTAGCAATTGCATTTCATTTTTGTATGACTGGAAACTGTGATATGAGATTGCTAGGGACTTCTCAAGAGTTTTTACCTCAGAAAGCAAACACTGAGTATCTTTTTCATAAATTAGTTTGCTATCCTCTAATTTAATTTCATAATTTTCTAATTTGTTTAATAATGCCCTACGTTCTTTACTTAGTTCAAGTATGTATTGTTTTAGCTTGTCACTACATAAGGAATTAACGCTTGGCTGGCAGTCTACACAGTCATCCCCAGTCAAATCAATGGTCACCGTTGTATTAATAGGGAGACCCACCGGACTACAACTGGCCAACTCGTCATACAAGCTCTGATTAATGGAGGCTACTGGACAAGTTGTGTTTTTTACATAATTTGACAACTTCTCATTACAATTAATTAATTCTAATTCAAGATCTCTAATTTTGAACAGTGCTTCTTCATATAACACTCTACACTTATCAAAAGACTCTGTCTCCGCATGCAGTCTGTCTCGCTCTTCAATAGTAGACTCTAGTTGGTGGTTGAGTTTCACAAGTTCTCTTTTCAGTGATGTGTTACTATCAATGACCCTTTTTATCTCTATCTCATTCTCCTCACGCTCCTGTTCAAGTTTATGACACTGATCTTGGTATGTCTGTAAGTCCTTGAGAGCTGATTTCAACTTATGTTCAGCTACTTGAGTTACAGCCATGCTTCGGGTCTGCATGATGTGAGGTGAATGAGGATGGGCTGAAAACAAAGAGAGGGTGAACAGAAAACTAGACAGAAATAAGAGGTTAAGATGTATTTGAAGTCAAAGGAGTGAGATATGAAAAATAAACTACAGAGATCTATAGGTAGAAATAATATAAGTAAGTATATACAAGACAGATGGGCAATTAACTTTATAATAGATTTATAATAAAGCAACACTTAAACATTTAGTTACAAACTGTAGTGGGGCACTTTTAACTTTATCTATATGACACCTAATCAGAGTTCATTACTAGGGTCTAGTCAAGTTAACTTAGTAGGTATGTGTAGATAGGAATAAATTTATCGAATGCCAATCTTATATCAGTATAGTTATGGAGTAATTGAAGTGTGTGATGTCTGTAGCCAGCTAATTAAGTCGTCGAATTTGCTTCCACAATGTACGTCAAGCAAATGGAGACAGAATATGGCAGTGTGAAATTGGACGTGACTCACATCAATGAGTCGAATAAATGTTTGGTTAGGTTAGTATGTATGTGTAAAATAAAGAATAAGTAATATACTCCCCAGGATTTCACACAAAAGTTTAAACTTAATCGTTGGACACGAGCAGCGCAGTGACAGACAGCTGATGCGTCGACAGATATCAGTTGTTTCGGGTTTATTTCTTCAGAAAACTAATCACATTCAATTATTTAGCTTACAATTTAGATTGCTAATAGTAATATTTTATATTTTACAACGTAAAAACATTTATTTATAAGTAATTATTAATTTTAATTCGCTAGTACAATTTTTGACAACCGATCGGCAGTGTTGCCGACTAAACCGACATTTCACCGAAGACATCCCGGACGTCGGCCTGAATGAGATTAGAATGGCTCTCAAACAACTGAAGAACAACAAGGCGGCTGGTGATGATGGAGTTACAGCAGAGCTTCTGAAGGCGGGTGGTACACCAATCCTACGGGCCCTTCAGAAGTTATTTAACTCCGTCATACTAGATGGTCAAACGCCACAAGCATGGCACAGAGGTGTGGTGGTGCTCTTCTTCAAAAAGGGCGACAAAACCCTTTTGAAGAATTATAGACCCATCACACTGCTGAGCCATGTTTACAAGTTGTTTTCGAGAGTCGTTACGAATCGTCTCGCACGAGGTTTGACGACTTCCAGCCTCCCGAACAAGCCGGTTTCCGAAAAGGCTTTAGTACCATAGACCACATACATACGCTGCGGCAAGTTATACAGAAGACCGAGGAGTATAACAAGCCATTATGCTTAGCGTTTGTGGACTATGAGAAAGCTTTTGATTCTATCGAAACCTGGGCCGTGCTGAGGTCTCTCCAAAGGTGCCAAATCGACTACCGGTATATCCAGGTGCTAAAGTGCTTGTACGAGAACGCCACTATGTCAGTCCGACTCCAGGACCAGAACTCGAAACCTATCCAATTGCAGCGAGGCATAAGACAGGGAGATGTGATTTCTCCGAAACTGTTCACCGCTGCATTGGAAGATGTCTTCAAGCTTCTGGATTGGAAAGGCTCTGGCATCAATATCAATGGCGAGTACATCACTAACCTCCGATTTGCCGATGATATAGTAGTCATGGCTGAGACCTTGGAAGACCTCGGTACAATGCTCGATGACCTCAGCAGAGTCTCTCAACAAGTGGGTCTGAAAATGAACATGGATAAGACTAAGATCATGTCGAACGCCCATGTTGCACCCACTCAAGTTAAGGTTGGAGACTCTGCACTCGAAGTTGTAGAGAACTATATTTACCTAGGACAGACAATCCAACTAGGTAGGTCCAACTTCGAGAAGGAGGTCAATCGTAGAATCCAACTCGGCTGGGCAGCGTTCGGGAAGCTACGTAGTATCTTCTCGTCCAAAATACCGCAGTGTCTCAAGACGAAAGTCTTTGACCAGTGTGTGTTGCCAGTGATGACTTACGGAACAGAGACGTGGTCGCTCACTATGGGCCTCATAAAAAGGCTTAAGGTCACCCAATGAGCAATGGAGAGGGCTATGCTCGGAGTTTCCCTGCGAGATCGAATCAGAAATGTCGAAATCCGCAGGCGAACCAAAGTAACCGACATAGCCCGAAGAATTGCCAAGCTGAAGTGGCAGTGGGCAGGGCACATAGCTCGTAGAACCGACGGCCGCTGGGGCAGAAAGGTTCTTGAGTGGCGACCACGTACCGGAAGACAAGCCCCGGAGGCAGGCCCCCTACAAGATGGACCGATGATCTTGTGAGGGTCGCTGGAAACCGCTGGATGCAGATAGCGCAAGACCGGCAATTGTGGAGATCTTTGGGGGAGGCCTTTGTCCAGCAGTGGACGTCTTTCGGCTGATATGATGATGATGATGATATAGATAGACTTAAACAAACCTAACCTACCTGAATATTATCAAAAACTGTTTTTAGTTGAACTGTACAACGATACGTCGAAATTTGATTAGTAGGGATAAGTGAAAATAAAATTCCACTCATCGTTACCAGTGACGTGTGATAGGGAAGAGTAAAAAAAATTAACTTGTCCCCACCAGGGGGATAGCTGGTAGGGACAAGTGTAATAGCCCTCCTCATCGGCGGGGGTATACATATATTTCGGCTCTTCCCTCATAACTAAAATATGTGGTATAAGTTTACTTTGCAAATAAGCGCAATGCCATTAGCCCCAGCCACTATAAGGTAGCTGTTACGAAAACGTACGGTGAGTGAGAGAGCCGGAGGCCCAACCTCGCCCTGCCCATATTCTGGAGAGGGCAATTTTTAAAGGCAACGCAGTTGCAGCTCCTCTGGTATTGCAAGTGTCTATGGGCGGTGGTGATCACTGACCATCAGGTGACCCATTTGCTCGTTTGCCTATCTTTTCCTTAAAAAAATATATATGATGCAATTATGTTTCCATAGTACGATATGCTTACATTTAGGGAAAAAACGACAAAATCCTTGTTTCTTCCAGGTTTAGCATATATTTCGATGAATAACTCCGAAACCGGACGCTTTGGGATTTTATGTTTTGCAACGTTTTTTGTTGCTATAACTATCTTCTCTCTAAATATATAACTTTCGTTGTGTACTGCAATTCTGAACAAAAATTAAAATGGCTGCTGACGTTAGAGCCACCCTCCATACCTTCAAACCTAATATCTTCAAACCTCTTTATGTATGTTTATTAGCTGTTATAAGTAGTTAGATAGCATTGTAAACTGTTGTTTGCATGCGTAGGAATATTATTATTTCGACTGCGAAATAAGTGTCACGTAATAAAGAGCGAGCCTATATGGTAATATATAAATACTTTCCATATTTAAAAAAATATACCAAAACTTTAAAAATAAATACATTTTGCTTAAGCCCCGGATTTGAACCACGATACCTTTATTTAAAACCTTAAGTTAGTGTAAAGCAAGCTTGAAGAATAATTTAATTGACATTAGGTTAAACTTCTTATTTTCGCTCAAACTTCATCAATAGAAGCTTATACATAAATGTATTCAAGTAGGTAAGATAGAAGATATTTAACAATATTTATCCACTTACCTTCAATATTTTTCCACATGTCTCTTCCTTACAAGTAGAAGTTTTGTTTGCGTTGAGCTCAAAGTATCGGTAGACTCTATTTTTATTACGTCCCATATTAAAACAATACTTAGGTATAAACACGAGTCGCGTACGGCCTGTTTCGTTCACTAGTTTGCACTAAGTGGCAAGTAACAACTGACAAAGAATAGACGCGCGCGGCGGCTGCCGCCATGCGCCGCGCTACATGACACCTGCACGAAATGGCAACGTAGCGTAGAAAGCGTACGACAGCAGGTATCGTTAAAATTCACAGTACAACTAACGTTAATTTATAACGTTACATACTAATAACGGTAGCTAGTAGCGTTAACCATTTTTTATCGTTACGTAAGTATCACAATGGAATTAACGTTAAGTAACGTTAATTTTTATGTTCATTGGTAACGTTAGCAAGCCCTGACCACGTGAGACTATATTCACCATTTAACCCGTCAAGATACCTATTCCTAGGGATGATGCGTATATACTGGTACAGGTATAAAAACCCAGAATGAGTTTACCAGTACGCATACCGGGTATTCACAGCAGAGACCCGGTTCGTACCCGATAGGTATAATGTCGAGCTACGCGCCGAACACTTCCCGCATCGGGCGGGCATTACGTCATACCCAGTACGGCGGCGCAGTATTTCGTGCGACCGCCCGCCAGAATACGAAGTTACCCGAAGGGATCTCGCCTCCCGAATACTTCCGATCGAGCCCGTATTGAAACGTAAGATTTTTAGGCATACCTAATATTTCGTTGATACAAATTTGTTCTTTATTGCTATAAGAATTAGGAAGTTAATCACGTAATAATGATTAAGAGTATTATTTATTTTGAATTACTTTTTTTTTCCAGATAAAGGGTTTTTATATTAATGAAGATAGAGGTGAGTTTAGAGTGTATGAAAATATTTTTAGGTATAATAAAATTTGTACTTTAGTCGACAATAATAAATTATTTTCAACTTTTTTTGATTTGAATGTCAGTTCATAGTCCACTTTCACTTGTGATGGCTGATTGAACTACCTATTGAATTTTTGGCGCGTTTTAGCAGTTATTGTGTTGCTGTGTTGTTGTTGTTTTACTTGTTAGTTTTCGTTTCGTTTCCAGTGTATAATAAAGTAATATACAAGCGTACTTACTTAAAATATATAGTGTTGTAGAGATTTAGTGTAAATATTAGCTGATAAGTATTTGTATAGACTTTTAAAGATGCCTTCTAAAAAAAGTGTTGCCTGGGATCACTTTATTGATAAGGGTGACTACAAAGCCGAATGTAAAATGTGTAAAGCGGTTTTCTCGTATAAGTCAGGAGCGACAAACCTAACAAAACACATTCAGCGGAAACATCTCGCTGTCAATTTAGTTAGGAGGGACCAAGGTATGGATCGAAGGGAAAATCCAGTTGAAGAAGCACAAGTGCATGCACCAGCAGTTCCTCAAGCTAGCACGAGTACCGTGGCTGGTACTGTTTCCCATCTTACACCTACGATGAGAATGAATCCGTCCAGCATATCGGCATTTCTCCGTCACGATTGCAATAAAATAAAAAAAGATATCGATGACCATCTTATGAACTTATTTATATACGATATGCAACCATTTTCTATTGTTGAAGACCGAGGATTTCGCCAATTAATTAAGTTCGCATTCCCAAAATATACCATACCATCAAGAAAATATTTTGCAAATAATTTATTACCTGGACTTTATGAAGAAGTGAAAACTGCCACTAAAACGGCTCTAAGTGAAGATGTCAACAGCATTTGCCTGACAACCGACATTTGGACGTCTAGGAATAATGACTCCTATCTTGCTGTGACGGGACATTATATTGACAAGAATTTTAAGCTGCAATCAGTTCTTCTGGAATGCAAAGTGTTGGAAAAAAAGCCACACTGGCATAAATTTGGCAGAAGAATTAACAAATATCACACAAGAGTGGTCAATTCCAGCGGATAAGGTGGTGCTAGTAGTATCTGATAACGGTGCGAATATCACCAATACTGTCAAACAGATACTAGGGTGGAAGCATTTCGGCTGCTACGCACATACTATTAACTTAGCAGTGCAAAAAGTGCTGAATGGTGCCAATATTGTTAACACTTTAAATAAAGTTAAGTCAAACGGAGCAATGTGGCCTGGTTAAAATTGAAAACATACCAGGAGCAGGCCAATAAAGTTCTTAAGAGGCCTTTTCAAGACGTCGCAACGCGGTGGAACTCAACATTTTATATGTTGGAGAGATTTTTGGAGCTGAAAGATGAAATTAACTGTGCTCTAGTAAATTTAAATACCGCCAATTGCGCAACAATGACTAGTTATGAGTGGAATATATGCCAGTCGTTAGTATGGGTATTGCGGCCATGCGAGGAAATCACAAGGGAAATGAGCGGCCAAAAATATGTCACTGGAAGCTCTGTAATTCCCTTCACAACAGGGCTCACTAACGCTCTGGAAGAAATAGTTAATCCCGCTTACCAGAGCGAAAATAGTATTAGTGTTTTTCCGGACGAGATAGAAATGTGCCGCCAAGATTTGTTGTCAGAAATAAGCAACAGCTGCTGCAACATTTTTGGATCCACAATATAAATTATATTTTAATAATCTAAATGTTGCAGAGAGCACTAAAAATTATGTCATCGGTTTAGTTACTGCCATGCTAAATGAGGAAGAAAGAAGAAGTTTAGCTATAACTTCAGCACCAAATGTAGAAGCCGAACAACCGACAAAAAGTTTAATTTGGAAGCATTACATGAAGAAAATGTCAGATGTACGACCAGCTGGCACGGCCAACAGCAGGGCTATCATCGAAGTCCAAAAATATATCGACGATAGCGTATTGTTCCCAAAAATGGATCCCTTAGAATGGTTGAGTGCTAACAAGATGATTTACCCTAACTTAGCTAAACTAGCTAAGTTAAAATTAAACGCTATGGCTACTAGCGTTCCATGTGAACGGCTTTTTTCCGTAGCCGGTAACATATTGACCGAAAGAAGATCGCGACTCGGCAGTCGAAAATTGCAACAACTGCTATTTCTGCAGCAAAACAAAAAATAAAAATGAAGAATAGTACAAAAAAATACTCCCAACTATACAAAACAACGAAAAAAAAAACAAAAAAAAACTAGAAAAAAAAGTAAAACCAAAAAAAAAAATAAAAGTAAAAAAAAAGTAAAAAAAAAACAAAATTATTGTAAATACAGGGATCTGAAATCTTTTAACTACGCCTGCTAGGAGTAACTTATTAAAATGCATATTATTTTGCAAAATAAAATTGTGCCAAAACATTTATTTAAGTATTTAAAAAAATCTCTTAGTTGACAGGCCTAAACCTGGTAAAGTAGGAAGGAAAGATTTCATTTCAAACTCAATAAATAAATACGAAACATAACTCAAACTAAAAAACATTACCCTCCTGCATATTATAAACTTCGAAAGGTTCACGTTCATTAAAAAAAGTCATCTAATGGTCGTTCGATCGAGTCTCCAACAGGCGACCGCTAAAACTAGGTCTGATCATATATACCCGTAGGTATTTTGATACTGGGTTTAAGTACCGGGTATATGGTTATACCCATACCTTTGAGGCCGGGTATAGAAAGTTGCAGGTATATCTCATCCCTACCTATTCCTTTGTCAGCTATACACCCAAGAAGGTTGTAGATAAAAGTAGAGGCAACACGCAAAATACATACGTGTGGTCTAACGTTTTCTTTTTAAGTACACACATAAGAACGAGGCAGCTGTGTTTTCTGCATCTTATGTATGTATCCGGAGTATTGTCTCCTCTTTTATATAAAAATCAGCTGTTCCCTATACTGCTGTACTACATACTGCTGTGTGGTGACGGCGACAAATATCAGAATCAGAATATCATCACCCCATCTCATCCCGTGGGGGGTGTAGAAGTCGACCCGAGGGAATATCTACCAGAGGACGGGAAGCAGCTTCCTTCTGAGTACTACGACCATCATACTGCGATCGCCAACCCGCCTGCCAAGCGTGGCGATTATGGCATATCCCCTCAAGATGATTCTTGAGGGAGGCTTGTCCAGCAGTGGACTTATTTAAGCTGTAATGATGAATTTATATGTACCCAATCTAGCACGAGCTTGTCAGCCTCATATAACGACAAATGATTGGGTCATACTTGCGAATGGTCAGATAATACTTGAAAACTTTAATAGCGCACACGTGCTAGACCTAATAAATCTATGCAGATGGGGATATGAGCGTCGAAATCCAATGAATTTTGAAAATATTGAAGAATTTGATGATGACGAGCTGCACTTTTGGTCCTCTTTAAGTAAATCTCAATTTAACTCCATTTTACGACAAACTCCTTCTCTTCGTGTGAGATCTGATTGTCCTGCCACCGTTTTAGGAGTTTATTTGGTAAAAATAAGAACCGGCGAATCAGATGAGCGCTTGGCATCAAAATTCAACATGTCCAGAAGAACATTTGAGAGAAAATTACAAATAGCTAGACAGTGCTTAACTGAAGATTTGATGCCGCTATATTTGGGCTTGGGTCATTTAACAAGAGATAATGTTGTATCCAGAAATCTTTCGATCCCGAGTCATATTTTTGGTGGTGACGAAAATGAAAATGGAATTTATGTCATGGACGGAACGTACTTATATGTCCAAAAAAGTTCGAACTTTTTATTCCAAAGAAAATCTTATAGCCTTCACAAGTTCAGAAACTTGGTAAAGCCTTTTCTGGTTGTTTGCACCGATGGTTATATAATAGACGTTGTGGGACCATATCCAGCCACAACGTCAGATGCCTCAATCCTGCGTTATCTTTTAGAAAATGTAGAATCTCCGTGGCATTGGTTTTTAAGTCCTAATGATATTTTTATATTAGATCGCGGATTTCGTGATTCAATTCCTATAATTGAAGAATGTGTGTTCCACATATGCCACCATCCAGAAGAAGAGGAGAACAATTGACGACGCTAGATGCCAATAAGTCAAGGTTGATAACAATGTGCCGATGGGTAATCGAGGCCATAAATGGTCGTTTTAAGAAAGATTTTAAAATATTTCGTCACACATATTTCAATGTTGCTATGCGAAATATGATGACGGACTTCAAAATAACAGCGGCTATCATCAATGCTACCAGGCATCCTTATGAAGATAATGTATATGTTGACCAGTTTATTAACATTATAAATGGTAGAATGAATAGAGAGAACGAACTGGCGCAACACGTTATTGAAAACAATATGAATAGACAAAGAGTTGCTTTCATGCCATTAGATGGAAACAATCCAGATTTTAGAGACTTCCCACAGTTAACATTTGAAGAACTTATACTGTTTAAATTGGGCAGCTATCATTTAACACTAGCTAGGTCGTATTACCATGAACACATAAGACCTAATGGTGTCTACATGATAGAACTCTATCGTCATCAAGAATTAATAAATAATAAAATATTGATAAGGGGACGAATTCAGTCGCGACATGTCAGAGCGCGACAATATTACACATATATTTTAATTAACCCAGCGGCACAAGGAAGACAAAGTGTTGAAGACTACTACTGCTCGTGTAGTCGCCGCTCGCCGCACCGTCGGGAGCTGCGCGCATATAGCCAGTATAGTTTATTTTTTATCCTGGGCTAGGCACCAACAACAAATTGAAGCCCCTGCGGTATTTTTAGATAATATAACAGTAGATATTGATCACGCCGAATAAATAATTTGAAATATGTTAAAGTTTTTTTCTCTCTTTACTCCCACATCCCACAAGAAAGCGACCCTTACCATGATAACTAGATACATTTTATCTATATATCTTCACAATTGCATTTCTGTCCGCCGTGGGTTTTTCTCCCATACTATTTGCCCATTGACCTTTATATACATATTTATACATTTATCTTCTAAATTAATTACATTGTTAGTCTTCAAAATTCTTTTCAACCACAACACTTTTTCGAAACCTTTAATACAATCTATTTAATATAATACAATCAAGCATTATTTTTAGTATTTATTATAGAGTAAGTAATTTCAATATTGAAAATTTAATTACTGAGTAGGTAACAGATTGTATCTTAGGCTGAGATCTATAGAGCGTAGTTAGACTTTACTCAAACTTTACTTACGTAATATTTTGCTAAGTGTTATGCATTAGGTGGGTATTTTAACAATACACCAGTCTGCGTTGAGCCGTCGTGTTTCATTGTAGTGCCCGTAGATACAACACTGGCGACGAGGAATAATTATATTATCGATATCTACGCGTGTGAATATTAAAACTAAAATGCCGATTGGACGCATCGAAGCTTTTAATTTAGGGAACAGTAATTGGGACGCTCACGTTCGACGAGTCGACCAGTTTATTGCGTTAAATCAAATAAGTGATGCGTTAAAAGTCGCTACTTTAGTGACAGTGGTAGGAGCAGAATGCTTTGATTTAATATGTGATTTATGCGCTCCAAACACACCGGAATCTAAAACGTACAATGAGCTTGTCAAATTGGTAAAGGAGCACCTGGAACCAGACCGGTTTGAAATAGCAGAGAGGCATATATTCCGTCAACGAGTGAAAATATTCGAGAATACCTACAAGCACTCAAACATTTGGCGAAAACTTGTAATTTCGGCGCTTGTTTAGAGGTGTGTTTACGAGACCAATTTGTTTCGGGGCTTTACGATGAGGACATGAGGTCGAGAATCTTCGCAGAACCAGGTGAATTTGTTATAAGCGCGCTTTGGAATTGGCGTTGGCGCTGGAGGCGGCGGAGCGGCATGCGACTACGGCGTGCGTTTCGAGCGGCACAGCGGCGAGCGCACGGGCCGCCGCGTCGCAGCTTGAGAGCGACGGCTTGCACCGGATCGGAGAGGGCACGGCCGCAGCTGGCGCACGCCATGGCGTCGGCGGCATGGGCACCGGCCGTCCGCAACGCACATGTTCAAGATGTGGTAAAGGTGGACATTCGGAGGGCAAGTGTCGGTTTAAGCATTATAATTGTGATACGTGTGGAGAAAAAGGTCACTTAAAAATTGTATGTAAGAAAAACAAGAGTACAAAAGGATACAAAGGTCAGTATTTTTTAAATGAGTCTGATACGGAAGACGATAGTTGTAACTTTTATAATTTATTATTATAAAAGTTACAACATTATTTATTATAATATCTAATTTAGTTGTAATAAATTACAGTGATGGGCCGTATTATGCCGATTTAACAGTGGAAAATATTAAATGTAGATTTGAAATTGATACAGGAAGTAAAATTTCTGTAATTTCTAAGCATTATTATGACGAGAACTTCTCAAGTATTCCTATTCTGAATAAATTGCTAGCTTTAAAATCGTATACGGGTGACGTCATCGAGACGATCGGATATATTGTAGTGAATGTCATTTGCGGGAAACAACGTGCTAAACTTAATTTATTTGGTATCGAAAATGGGATCTCCATTGATGGGACGTACATGGATTAAATATTTAAATTTGGCTTTAGTAGAATGTTACAATTTGACAGACGATGACTCGATGGCGACATCATTACGAGAGGAGTTCCCTGAGGTGTTTAGGGAAGGATTAGGAACATTTAAAACCAAATTTCAACTTTATTTAAAGGATGACACACCTATATTTGTAAAAGCACGTTCATTGCCTTTGTCATTACGACGACCCGTTGAGGAGGAGCTCGATCGGTTGCAGCGGGAGGGGGTAATTTATAAAGTTGAACGTTCCGACTATGGGACGCCCATAGTCCCGGTTGTTAAAACGAATGGTAGCATTAGATTGTGTGGCGATTACAAAATAACCATCAACCCCTTGTTGAAGGATTATCATTACCCGTTACCACGGATCGAGGAGCTATTTGCGGTGCTAGAGGGTGGTGAACAGTACACTAAGTTAGATTTATGTAACGCTTTCCAACAATGTATTTTACATAAGGACTCACAACCGATGACGGCGATCACAACCCACATGGGTACATTTGTATATAAAAGAGTCCCATTTGGTATTAAATGTATACCGGAAAATTTCCAAAAAATTATGGAAGAGGCATTGGCTGGATTGCCGTCAACGGTGGTATTCGCGGATGATATTTGTGTCACCGGGAAAACTAAAGCTACCCATTTATCTAATTTAAAAGCCGTGTTACACAGGCTGAGTCAAAACGGTTTAAGGATAAATTTTTCCAAATGTTTATTTTTTAAAAACAGTGTAACATACTTGGGTTATAAAATTGATATGTTTGGTTTACATACAGATAGTAAAAAGATTGAGGCTATTGTAGCAGCGCCTCAACCTACAAATGTCACACAACTTAAGAGTTATATGGGGCTCGTAAACTTTTATTCTAAGTTCTGTGTTAATATAAGTGATATATTGAAGCCACTTAACTGTTTATTGCAGAAAAATGTTATGTGGGAATGGACAAATGTCTGTGATAGGGCATTCATAAAAATTAAAAAGGTGTTAAGTAGCGCTCCTGTACTGGCTCATTATGATGCTAGTCTTCCTTTGATCTTATCGGTGGACAGCAGCGCGTATGGCGTGGGTGCAGTGCTGTCGCAGAAGCATTTGTATGGCAGTGATAGGCCGGTATGTTGCGCTTTTAGAACGCTCAACTCGGCTGAAATTAATTATTCACAGTTAGATAAAGAGGCGTCGGCGATTATTTTCGGAGTGAGTAAGCACCACCAATATATATACGGAAGGCACTTTACTTTGCGCAGTAATCACCGTCCCTTAAGCTATATTTTTGGTAAAAACAAAGGTTTACCCGTGACCGCGGCCAGTAGACTGCAACGCTATGCCGTTAAGTTGGCAGCTTATGATTATGACATTGAATTTGTTCCATCATCTAAAAATTGTTTTGCTGACGGTCTTTCTCAACGTCCTCTCGAATTGAATAATCAATTCAGATGCAAAGACAGAGAATGTAGTTATCTAAATTTCGTTCAAGAAAACTATCCGATTAGCTTTAAAGATATTAAAACTGAAACGGTAAAGGATCCATTATTAGGTAAAATATATGGTTATATAATGTACGGATGGCCAGCTAACAAACCGTCCGATATATAGTTTGTTAAAATTTTATTATGACAGAAAAGATAACCTACATGTTGATCAAGGATGTATAATATGGGGATATCGAATAGTGGTGCCAAGCTCATTAAGACATGTCATTGTAAATGAAATCCACGATGGTCACATGGGAATTGTTAAAATGAAACAAATAGCTCGCAATTATGTGTGGTGGGAGCACATAGATGTGGACATCGAGTCCGTAGCGCGGGAGTGCGGCGCTTGCAGGGAGGTGCGGCCCGCACCCCCCGCTGCGCCGCTGCACTCGTGGCCATGGCCGTCTGAGCCGTGGTCGCGATTACACATAGATTTTCTGGGCCCGTTTAATAATGTATATTATTTAGTCGTTATTGATGCACACTCAAAATGGATAGAGGTTGAAAAAGTTAGTACGACGTCAGCGCGCCTCGTTATAGATTCGTTAAAACGTTTATTTGCTCGGTTTGGATTACCTAAACGCTTGGTTAGCCTTGGGCCTCCTTTTTCATCGCACGAGTTTGCGCGGTATTTAGAATGTAACGGAATTAAACATACATTAATTCCACCCTATCACCCATCAACCAACGGCGCCGCTGAGAATTCAGTGCGTTCGGTGAAACGAGTGCTTAAAAAAGGACTGTTTGAAGGAGAAGATCTTAGTGTGGCGTTAAATAGGTTTTTGTTTACTTATAGAAAAAAAGAACAAAGCGCGACAGGACGCGAACCGGCAGTCGCTCTGTTAGTAGATCAAGTCGTCCGCGCAGCCGTCTGCCTAAGTGCGAGTCCACACGGCGCGTTGCGTCAGCGTTGCGTCGACGCAGCGCTGCCGTTGCGTTGTTTTACATACAAATAACCAAGGTGTTCACACGGCGCGCTGCGTCGTCGCAACGCACACATGACGGACAGCAGCCCCCGAGACGAAGCGGGAGGGGGTGTACTCATTGCGGCGACGGAGAGGCAGCGCTCAGTTGCTTGTATGTTGATAGGGAGGATACACGCAAGCTCATTTCATTTTTTACCTACGTACTTTTGTATTCAGTTTTATTTGCTGGGTAAAATGAGTACCATTGAAGAAATTGATATGGATTACTTCATTACATTGATTCAGGAAAGGGAAATTATATGGGACAAGTCACACATAGATTTTAAAAATAAAAATTTAAAAACTAAAGCTTGGGAACAGATATCAAAGGTTTTATTTCCTGATTACGAGAATTTCACACCTGAACGAAAAAACAAAGTTGGTGAGCTTACAGTTTATATTTATTGTTTTTTTTTTTATTAATACTATTATACTTTATTTAGCTGCCAAGACAGAGTTCCTCTAGTCATAAAATAGGTCGCAAAATGCTGTCTTATGACATTCGGTGCTGTCTGTTCTTCATCTGCGAGTTGTATTGGGAGAAATTCATCAACACTTATAGCAAATTTATCTCTTTGTTTAAACCATCTCGATCAGCGACAAAATTGTATAGCACACAACATGCTTTTATTATGTCAGTAGCGAAGTTATAGGACAAGTCTATCGGTCTGTGAAAAATGCGCCATTTGTTTGCCATAATCCCAAAAGCGCATTCGACATATCTTCTGGCCCTGCTTTGACGATAATTGAAAACCTTTTGTTGTAAATCGAGATTTTGACCACCATATGGACGCATAATATGTTTGCTCAGTCCAAAAGCTTCGTCACCCACAAATACATACGGGGTTTGTGTATTGAAACAAAAGAGTGGCTGGGGATGAGGTAGTGGTAAGTTGTTTTTAATCATTAGCTCGTACAGTTTAGAATTTTGAAACACGGTTGAATCGTATTCTTTTCCGTATGCACCGATGTCGACAAAAGTGAATTTGTAATTTGAATCCACAATAGCTAGCAACACAATCGAAAAGAAGGCTTTATAATTAAAAAAAAGTGACCCACTATTTGCAGGTTTACACACGCGGATGTGTTTGCCGTCGATGGCACCAACACAGTGAGGAAAATTTGCCTTCACATCAAAATCCCTCGCTATTGTTTGGAATCTTTCATTTGTCAGTTCTGGGATGTTGTCTCGAAGAAGATTTGTCCATATAGCACGACAAACTCTATGTATCATATACGCAATAGTAGATTTTCCCCGTTTGCATTTCAAATGTAAATCCGTTATTGAATTTCCACTTCCTAGTTATCTGAAACAAAAACAATTATTTTAATAATTTTATTATGAGATAGATATTTTTTTATTGCTCATAAGAACTAATTAATACTAAAAGGCCTTATCGCTTGAAGTGATCTCTTCCAGGCAACTCTTGATGAAGGAAATTAAAAATTAATTAGGTATTGTGTGTCATAAGCGGAGGTCGGACTTTGTCGGTCATTCCAGGTCCGCATTCAAGTGAATACCTATGCCCTGTTTGTCAGTGAATGACCTGCAGATTCCGATCTCTGGGTTACGAGTCGGTTTTTTTTTATCAGGCACTCTTTTTAAGTATATGCCCCGTGAATTTTTGATTACCCGAGAAAATTTACTGACATATTCAGACATCGATAACATCGCTACGGAAGGGGCCTGCCGGACGGCTGTTAGCAGCACAGAGAGCCATGGCCATCCGTATCATACGCGGATACCGCACGGTCTCTTGCGAGGCGGCGAGCCTTCTTGCCGGAACTCCACGTGGGATTTGGAGGCAACAGTCCTTGCACACGCGTACAACTGGCGCGTGGACGTGCAACGCCGCGCGCCGAGGCAAAACCCCGTTGCCGCGACAAATCGCGGCACGGCAACAAGAGCTTCGGCGGGATCTCATGGTGGAATGGAGACAGCGACTGTCGCAACCCAGTGCTGGGCACGCCACTATAGCGGCGGTAAGTCCCCTCCTTGAGGAGTGGTCAGAGAGGCACCACGGCGTCCTCACTTTCCGTCTGACGCAGGTGCTCACCGGATGTCTCGGGTGTTTCGGGAGGTGGCACTTTTGTATGTAACAGCTGTTATTTTTTTCGCCATTCCATGGTCACATAGTGAAAGTTGTTTGTTATCGATGTCTGAATATGTCAGTAAATTTTCTCGGGTAATCAAAAATTCGCGATGTATAACTTATTAAATCTTGTTTACTATTGGTTTTGCAGGTAATGATTTAGTGAAGAAGTGGAGAAGTGTCAAAGATAATTTCTTCAGATACTTAAAAAAAATAAAAGAAGCATCAAAATCGGGTTCGGGCGCTACGAATCTGAAAAAGTATCTGAAATAGTAATCCAGCTTAGACTCGCCTAGCGATATCAACACTGAATCTATGTCTACAAATGATGAAATTACTATAGATGAGCCTCCGCGCTATGTTCCAGTCGCGCGCAAAAGGGCAATGCAAATAAATGAATTTGAAAGAGAAGCACTAAAAGTTCTCAAGGAGCCGGAAAATCGGCATATGTCCTTCTTCAAAGGTATATTGCCATCAATACAAGATTTTTCCGACCGAGAAACTCTCAGTTTCCAAAGTAAAGTAATACAAATTATAAACGATATGCGGTATGGACAAACATCATCATATGTGTGTGGCCCATCAACGTCTCAACAACCATTATCATATAGATATCAAACAACAAATTTTCAAAGTACATACAATTCTGATTATAATAATTCAATTACATCTCCAGATCAAGTATCTCAAGCAAGTGAAGAAACCGAATACGATTTTTCGAATATATAATTACTGGTTAAAGTCTCTCTAAACTTAAACTTATGGCAATTGCTGATTTATTTGTTTAGTTGATTACTGATATTGATTAGTTGATTATATAAAAAACAGACCAAAAAAACTGTTATCTTTTCATTACTTATATAAATTCTTACCTTAAAGTAATTCCCAGCATTTCTATTGGTTCCACTGGATTCCTCATATTAGTATAGTTTTTTCGTATGTGTGGTTCTAAGGACTTTAATAAACATTATAATCTGGATACACTCATTCTAAAAAAATTAAAAAACTTCTTTTCGTCTAATAGCAACTCCCGATATACTAACAAAAAAACTGTCCATCACTATTTCTTAATGAAATGAAGGGACAGATCCAATACCGTCTTGTGATTTTGCGTCGATTTCGGCGGTGACGTAGTAATAGGAACAATGCTAGACGTCTTTTCCGATCCATGCTTTCCTATAGACTGACTGCGATGTTTTTACAAAAATGCTTGCCGCAACTGTGCGTCACCGCTGCGTTGAACGAACGTTAAGACTGCGTCGTAGTAACGCTGCGACGACGCAGCGCCTGTGTGGCCGGCTATGCGTCAAAATATTTGCGTTGCGACGACGCAACGCGCCGTGTGGACTGGCTCCCCGACCTGATGTCTTTGAGCGTGTGCGCAACATTCAGTTACGGCGCGAACATAGTGTTGGCCGCCCTTTGCGGGTGCTTGCACAAAACGAGCCAGTCATGTGTCGCACTTACAGCAAATCAGGTCCCAAATGGGATGAGGGAATTGTGTCAGAGCGAACAGGTCCCGTTTCTTATTCTGTTATAACTAGTAACGGGAAGACTCATAAGCGTCATATCGACCAAATACAAACTCGTAGATCGCGTCATTCATTAAGTAGGGCTTTTGAACAAACACAACAAAACAGTATAGATTCAGTCGACAAGGACGAGCTCTGTGATAGTATAGTAGAGGGTGCGGATACCGCAGGACATTCGGCCTCTCGGTCGCCAAGCGCATCGCCCACGCCACCTGCTGATAATAACAACTCTCGGGTACGTAGGAAGGCTGCTATACGCTGTCAAGAATTATTAAAGAAACTGTAATTGCTTTTATTGTGTTTTGTCAATGTTAGTACAGTAAGTTAATAATAGGTCTTTACCTATGAAATTGCCGTTTTGTATGAAAAAATTTAAACGAATTTTTTTCATGAATTTTTTTATTTGTATTAATCGAAGTAATCACCCATGCAATCAATGCATCTTTGCCATCGCAGTGGCAGTTTATTGATGCCCTTCTTAAAGAAATCAGCTGGACGGGAGGCAACAAATTCTTCAAAGGCATTTTGTACTGCCTCTCGGGTATTGAATTTTTTTCCCGCCAAGAAGTTATCCAAATTCTGGAAAAAGTAGTAGTCTGTAGGCGCAAGGTCTGGTGAGTAGGGCGGATGACGGAGAGCTTCCAACCCCAGTTCTTGCAACTTGGAGACCGTCTGCTGTGCAGTATGAGGTCGCGCGTTGTCGTGCAGGAGCAGCGGAGACGAGCGATTGACCAATGCTGGTTGGAGATGCGCCAGCTTCTCCATCATTGTGCTCAGTTCTTCACAGTACACATCTGCAGTAATGCTCACCCCGTTTGGTAAGAAGCTGTGATGAATCACACCGGCGCTAGACCACCAAACAGTGACCATCACTTTTCTAGGGGTAAGTTTTCGTTTAGGGCATTGTTTAGGTGCTGAACCAGGATCCAACCAACTTGCTGAGCGCTTGCGGTTATCAAACAGAATCCATTTTTCATCGCAGGTAACAATGCGGTTCAAAATTCCTTCATTTGTGTGTCTGTTGAGCATTGCAAGGCACGTCTCGACGCGTACTTCGCGCTGGCGATCATTGAGTTCGTGGGGCACCCATTTGTCAAGCTTTTTTACCTTGCCAATTTGACGCAAATGGACCAATATTGTTTTGACGCTAACGTCGAAAGCTGCTGCTAATTCAGCCGTAGATTGTGTATCATCAGCTTCCACAACCGCCTTTAATTCGTCATTGTCGACCAAAGTCTTCGGACGACCGCGAGGTTCATTTTTCAGGTCGAAATTTCCAGAACGGAAGCGAGCAAACCAATAACAGGTGGTGCGTTGGTTTGTAGTGTTAGCTCCGTAAACGTCGTTGATGTTGCGTGCCGCTTGTGCCGCGTTGCTGCCACGACGGTACTCATATTCCATAATTACTCGAATTTTTAACGTATCCATGATGACGAAAAAGATTGAAATGCGATGAAAATGTAACACTAATCAATAAAGAAATGACTACTTTTGGAAAAAAGAATCCATGTTTTGAAAATAAAATTAATTTGAAATTAGAATTCTTAGCCAAACAAAAATTATTTTGATTTGAAATGGCCAGTACTGCAGAACGGCAATTTCATAGGTAAAGACCTAATATTAAGTTGTTAAAATTAAGAGGGAAAAGTGTTATGTATTAGGTGTGTATTTTAACAATAAACCAGTCTGCGTTGAGCCGTCGTGTTTCATTGTCGTGCCCGTAGATACAACACTAAGGTCGTACTTTGCTTTGGTATTTAAAGACTTTTTGA
Source organism: Pseudoips prasinana (assembly GCA_951640165.1). NCBI lineage: Eukaryota > Metazoa > Arthropoda > Insecta > Lepidoptera > Nolidae > Pseudoips > Pseudoips prasinana. The sequence goes on from OX621254.1 coordinate 19,656,101, forward strand.
CGTTAAGATTATGCTTAGCATAAGCTATGACAGACAAAGTCAAACCACCAATTGTTATTCTGTTTGATGCATTAACTTCTTAATTACTCTTTGGAAAACATTTAAAAACAGTATTAATTATAAATTAAACATAATGCGCATCGTTCCTCTGTGTATTATTATTATTGAACTATTTAGAAAATGTGAAAATATAATTATTAATGATCAACAATCTACATTGATTTTAATTATGAGAAACGGAACATTGTTGTGTCAGCTGTGTACGGCAGGCTGAGGCGCTGTAAAAAAATCCTTCTGTTTCCATAGTGTGTGTAACCTACCTACTGTGAGCTGATAATAACTGATATCTGTTTGTTGACGACTGGATTCTCATAATTATTCGACCTATGCTTCCCTGGACTGGAGAGAAGGACTGTGACTTCCTATTTGGTTTCGTGTTTTATTGGATTCTTACACAAGACCAGGCTTCTTTAATGGACATAAGTACCTATCGGTGGCGTGATGGAGAATATAGAGAGAGTTCTACATTCAATAGATAACATTGAAAGATTGGGAACTTCAGAGGATATAAATTTTCAGCGAATGCCAAAATTATATGTTCGCAATGAATATAACCAAAATCTTTAAAGCTGTATGACGAAAATGAATTTAGGAGAAGATACCGTTTTACCAAACACACAGTTTTAAATGTAATCCTGCCACTAATAACTGCCAAATTGGAACATTTTGACAATAAAGGATTGCCAATTTCACCAAAACTGCTATTTTTTTTATTCACGTAGACTTTAAAAAAGCGCTTGTAAATAGTCAGAACATGTTTGTAGTAATATAGTTATATACATTATTATTTCTAGTAATATAGATTTAGGTACACATTGTATGAAAACATTTATAAAATTTATTTTATTATAGCAATGATATTTAGCTAGCTCGTATGAAGTTATTGCCAAGAGATTATGTTTATTTATCTAGTTTAAGTCTATTTTTTTTTATATAATCGTATGGCAAACGAGCAAGTGGGTCACCTGATGGTAAGTGATCACCGCCGCCCATGGACACTCGCAACACCTGCGGAGCTGCAAGTGCGTTGCCGGCCGGTAGCTAATTGATTCCACAGAGCGGTAGTGCGTGGCAAAAAGTTTCTTGTGAAACGCACAGTGGTAGATGACCATTCATCCAGGTGATAAGGATGGTGAAGGTTCCTCTGAACACTCCCCGTGATAAATGCGGTAAAGGACACATAGAGATTTTTACTACATATTGTCAATGGTTCTGTCTATATTAAGGTATTATTATGACGGACCTTGTGTTAATAACGACGGTCGCTCTTTAATGCTACCACCGGATCCAATGCGCCCCAACTGAGAAGACCCAGCGAAACAAACTCAGTGGGTTCATATACTACCGGTTTCAACACGACCCAGTTGAGACGGTCCGGCGAAACATACTCAAGCGGGCATGAACACGAGATTTGGTCCAAAGAGTAATTATTAAGTCCGCAAACACAATATATGCTCGTTCGGTTGTCTAAATGCTTATTATTTTAAATTATATCTAGGTATACAAAATAAAAACTTCGAAACAATAACATTATTCATTTTGAGACTGAGTCAATAATTTTAAATTAAGTATATGATAGCAATCATTTACAGATAGTTCACGTAACTCAGCAGATCAGTCATGTCTATATGGTTACAAGATCTCCAGCGAGCAATGTGCAGGTAGGTAGTGAGAGCCAGACGTCTTTGTCATCGATGTACTCTTTAGTGGTGTAATAACCCCTAGCCATAAGGAGGTTTAATATGTGTTTTAAAACTTGTGTCAGGCAGATCAGCAATTTGAGTAGGAAGCTTGTTATAAAACCTAATACAATTTCCTAAAAATGATTTGTTAGTTTTGCTTACTCTATGGGTTCATACGCACTATGCGGGTAGCCGCATTGCGGCTAGCCGTCCGGCTGACCGCAAGCACAATTATGTACGTAATATTCATTTTTATGCGCACTGCGATACGGCTGCCCGCAGACCGCTCCGGTCGCTCGGAGGGTGAGTGACCGGCCCGAGTGAGGGCAGGCGGACGGTCGCCATACACACTACGCGGATATGCTAGTTTGCGGTTGCCCGCCATTGACGGTAAACGTGTTCACCAACATTCGCGCATTTAACTGATACTTTATTACTATGGATTTCGATACCGAAAAATTTATAATCGAGATACAAAATAGGCCAGCAATCTGGAATACTAAATCCGCAGAATATTCCGATAAAAACTTACGTTCTAAAGCTTGGGAAGAGTTGGTGGAGATTTATGGAGTTCATTTATCACAGGATAAAAAAAAATAACTTGGTAGGTGCCAATCAGTTTATTTGAAAATATTGTTTTAGTGATGATGATCCATCTTCTTTATTGTCTCAGCATATTTAAATGAAATTATCTTGCCAGATTGCCCTCCCTTCGTTCATGAAATAATCTGCAAATAATTCTCGATATCTCAATGCAGTTGTATTGTTTCTGCGCACACTATCTCGAGCAATTGATTCAGTCAGTGGATTATTTAGTGAGTCTTCAAAAGAATACCCATCTTTGTCTCTCACGAAGTTGTGTAAAATACACGCAGACTTAATAATATCATTAATTAAATCGGTATTAACATTAATGGGTCTATGGAAAATCCGCCATTTATTCGCAAGTATCCCAAAAGTACATTCAATATAACGTCTAGCTCGGCAAAGCCTATAGTTAAACGTTCTTTTTGTAACATTTAAATCACGTCTTGGATATGGGCGCATCATAGTTGTACTTAAGGCAAATGCCTCATCTCCTACAAAGACGTAGGGGAAACTAGTGCTATTAGATTCTGAAATCGGTGCAGGTTCAGGGATGTTCAAGCGATTCTCCTGCATTTTTTTATAAAAGCTCGAATTCTGAAATATTCCTGAATCACCGAATCTGCCATATGCTCCAACATCAATTAAAACAAATTTGAAGCTGCTGTCACAAATTGCCATCAAAACCAGAGAATGAAAGCTCTTATAATTAAAGCACATTGATCCACTATTGTTAGGTGCTATAATTCTTATATGTTTCCCATCACAAGCCCCAATGCAGTGAGGGAAATGTGCTCGGTTAGAGAAATCATTTGCAATTTGAAGCCACTTTTCTTCCGTTGGTTCTGGTAGGCATATTTCTTTTAAGCAAAACCATATCGCGGCACATACTTCTCGTACTATTTCGGCGACTGTGCTAACTCCAATCCTAAATATGTAATGCAATTCGGCGAATGAGCACCCAGTTGCCAAATATCTAAAACAAATTTTCTTTATTTCAGGTCTCAATATTCAAAAAAAGTGGCGGAACATTCGCGACGCTTATGTAAAGGCCCATAAAGCAAAGATGAGTCCGAGTGGGTCTGCAGCGAAAAAAAAGGATTCTTATATATTTTATGATAATCTTTTATTTATAAGAGATACAGTAACTGTTAATCGCACAGACGGTAATGCTACAGTAAATGAAGATATTGGGACGACTACACGGAATGAAGACAATCCTTCATCAAATACTGTATTGGCATCAAAGAAAAGAAAGAAAAATAATGAAGACCACATTGGTGCACAGTTAGTCGGAGTTTTAAGTAAAAATTAAAAAAAAAAAAATTTGGATGATGACAACGATCGCCTTTTTTTCTTGTCATTGGTAAAGGATTTTAAGAAAATACCCGATCACCTGCGAATGCAAACCAAGTTAAATATTTTAAAAGTAATTAATGACGCACAACAGTTTTCTGATTACTATGCAAACACACAGTGGAGTTCTTCAAGGCACAATTCCTATCGTGGATACCAAACGACGCAGTATTCAAGAAATAACCCCAACAGTCAGCCTATGTATCCGTCGGAATTCGGACGACCACATTCTCAAGAGTCCGCAGCGAGTCCGTCGCAAAACTTGGATGTACAATCACCATTATCAACGGGCCAACAGTCTCAAAATAGTGAACACTCGTCTTACTTGGAACTTTTTAATTCTTTAAATGATAATGACAATGATTAAAATGTGAACCCACTTTCTTTTGATCAATAATCCATAAATAATAATAAATTAACCACATACCAAATGTAATTTATTTTTCTTACCTTAGCACTAATGTTAACTTTAATTCCGGCTTAATGCAATTTCGAAACTGTGTATTTTGCTTTGTTATATTGGTTTAATATGTTCAAAAGTTCTTCAAACGATTTCAGACTCATTCTAGTATATCCAAAAAACTTGTCTCCATACTTTTTGAGCTCTTCGAAAAACAATTCAAAATGCTTGCTCTCATCTCGAGTTTGCAAATAAGGATGCACCCAGTACCTTTTTTTCTGTTTCTTTTTATAACGCGAGTAAATATAATAAATAGCTGCGACTTCTTCGACGTCCATCTTGGAAATGAGCCGATCCAACTGCAAACCACTACGGTTTCTAAACGCACTTTCCGGTTGGAGTTGCGGCTATCCGCCACCCGGCTAACCGCAAGCGCAACCGCTTCCTACGGTTAGCCGGACGGCTGACCGCATTCCGGCTAACCGCATAACGCGTAGGTGCCCTAAAGCCTGGCATGGCTAGTTTGTTTTTATTCCTAGTATTTATATTATGCAGTTCACTTTTCTTTTTATATTTATGAATATTTTTTCTAACGAATATTATATTCTGGTATATATATATATTCCGATGGCACAGTAAGTATATTTATTTCTATAAACAAATTTCGCAAAGAATTGCGACTGCCTAAACCATAAATGGCTCTGACTGCTCTTTTCTGCAATACAAAAATAGCACCTATGTCAGCCGCCGAACCCCACAGCAGAATGCCTTACGACTTAATGCTATGACAGTACTCGAAATACACTAATCTAGCAGTTTGTTTATCTGACAATTGTCTTATTTTCCAGACAGTATAGGAAGCCGAACTTAATTTACCTGCTAACTTTTCAATCTGAGGACCCCATTGAAATTTTGAATCAAGTGTCAATCCTAAAAATACGATCGATGGGACTAAATCTAATATTTCCGCATTAAGTGCAACTGTTGGTACAATTAGAGTCACATTCGGCAATGAGAACCTGATGCATTTAGTTTTCCCTGCATTTAACAAGAGATTATTTGCCGGAAACCTTTCTGATATATGGCTGAATGTTTTATTATGCTCAATAAGATCTTTATCCTTCCTATTTACTTTAAATATGAGCGACGTATCATCAGAGAATAAAACTATGTCTGATACTTTCTCTACCAGATAAGGGAACTAGAAATAAAAATGGGCCCAATATAGATCCTTGGGGCACCCCCATTTTCACAGGATGACGCGCCGAAGTAACACCGCCTATCGAAACCATCTGTTCTCGCCCCGATAGATAGGACATCACAAGATCAAGAGATGTGCCAGATATTCCATAATACTTCAGTTTAACAACGAGCGTACGGTGATCAACGCAATCGAAAGTCTTAGAGAGATCACAGAAAACTCCCAGCGCATCCTGTGATCCCTCCCAAGCCTCCAATATTGACCTAATTAATGTGCAACCTGCATCTTGAGTAGAGCGGCTCCTTGTAAACCCGAACTGTTTGTTATGCAATATCTCATTCACGTTAAAGTGCGACAACATTTGGCTGAGCATCAGCTTTTCAAATATTTTACTTAAAGCTGGCAGTACTGAGATAGGTCTATAATTCGTGGCATTTTTTGAACAACCTGCCTTGAAAACGGGTACTATCTTACTTATTTTCATTAAATCAGGAAAGACACCATCACTTATACAGCCATTGAAGATGGCTGCAAGGATTGTAGCAATGTTTAGTATGATTGATTCAATTGCTTTAACAGACAGTCCCCACAAATCTTAAGTGCCTTTCCTTTTAACACTCTTAAAAGCTTTTATAATATCATCACTTGTTACGGATTTAAAACTAAATTTAGGCACAGTTTGTTTTAAACTTAGATTTAAAAAGAGTTCAGCCACATCTGGTGATGATGAGAGACACTTAGTAATATCCATGGGTATATTTGCAAAACAGCTAAAAAATTGGCAATGGTAAGCTTGTCTGAAACCAGTTCATCATTAATATTCAATACTACTGTTTGCATTAAGATTTTACGCAAATTTCGCAAAATAACGCAAAGATGTTTCCAGCTAATATTTTTGATCACAATTATAATCTAGATGCCATGTCTTATTTAAGTAGGTAGGAGTATATAAGTACTGTACTCTTTGAATAATAGTTACTTGACATTACAGATGGTGTGCGCTGATCTAAACAGAATCAGCCAATCTACAGTTTGTATAATAATAAATAAAGTGTCAAGGGAATTGAGTAAACTGTTGCCAAGGTTCATAAATATTCCAAGGAACATGAGCCAGGAACAAATACCCACCGTGGACTAAACAATATAATAGGAGCTATTGATTGCATCCACATAAAAATCAATACACCGAGAGGTATCCCTCACTCTGAGGTATACAGAAACAGAAAAGGATATTTTTCTTTAAATGTACAAGCAATAGTAGGCCCAAATATGGAAATATTTGACATAGTGACTAGGTGGCCTGGCAGCTCATATGACAGTAGAATATTTAGAAACTGTCGGGCTCATGCAAGACTACTTAATGGTGACCTAGAAGGAGTTTTAGTAGGTGAATGTGGTTCTCCATCACTCCGTTTTATGTTAACACCACTATTAAACCCAAACACAACAACTGAGAATAATTATAATTATGCTCAAATAAGAACCAGAAATACTAAAGAAAGGTTTTTTGGAGTATGGAAAAAGAAAGGACATCACCCATTTTGGTCCAAATTTGAAAATGGCAGCCAAAGAAAAAAAATACAACATTCAGTCAGAACTTGTTCTCCTAAACATTTTTTATTATGGCACCAAAACTGTGGGATCGTTGTCTTCGGTTTTATTTGAGTTCAAAATCGCACACATTTTTGGTAACATAAATTGTCAAAACAAAAGATTTAGCTTCAATAAAAACTTCCAGGTAACAAGCCCTTACCGCCACACAATGTTACAAAAATATGAACATATTTTAGTGTAAAAAAAAATGTGTTACCCGTCCCCTACCCGCTAAACGATCCGCCCCGCTCCGCTCCATTCAAAACAACTGCCATTTTGTTTAGTATCGAAAACAACGCTATCGTGTACGCTGTGTGAATTTCGCTAGCTCCTGCTATATACTGTTTTGTTGTTTTTGTTTGTTATCATCCTTGTTGAGTTTTGTTATTGACTGTTGCGTGTTTTGTTATTGTTTTTGTTGAGTTTTAAACTGTTATATTAAAGTGAACCATGGCGGACTTATGTATCTTGTGTCGTGAATCGACAGAGACTCGACGAAGATACTCTTGGAGTTCTCGTGAAAACGATCACCTTGATATCTCCCAAATAGTGATAGAAGAAGTGCTACTTCGACAGGTAAGAACACAGTGCTCTTTATGTATATCATTATTATTTGAGAAAACCTGTATTTTAGGCATATTATTATCGATGAGAAGACCGAATTTATGTTTGTTTGTATGATTGAAAAGAAACATGGTGCAGTATTACATTAACAGACAACCTACTAACAGCCCAAAATATACATTAAAATATACAGGCACTACGCCTCTTCATCTCAAGGTCAGTCCGAGACAGTCAAAGCACGGTATGCGATCTTGACATCACAATGCTTGCAATCGGCGCAATAATCTTTTGAAACATTTATGACCTGGCTAGAAGGGCTATTCATAACAATGATTTTTTGTCTACCAAATATTTATTGTTTTTTTTACTTTCTAGTTGGAGGCTACAGAATTCATTTGCCGTCCGTGTTGGCAAAGAACTGAACGTACTCACCGACGACGTATGCGAGAAGCTGAAGAACAAGTCGATCAAGAAGATGAGCCAGCCGAAAATCCAAATCCAAGACCTATTTCGTTGGAATTGCCTGGTCTTCTTCGCGCACCGAATACCTGAAATAGCTGCATTTTTCAACATTGTTTGAATGAATCTCGTCGTCGGATACCCGAAAATATAAGGTTTCGCATGTTGTACCGGTACAGTTATTATGTGCCAGAAAGCACACGTGTATGCAATGAACACATGGAGCTAAATATGTGGCATTTACTCCCTTTACAAGACAGCTCATCAGAAGAGTTCACTGCTGTTCAAATAATTGACATAGTGTCAACATTACAAAGACATATTACTCAAGACCATATTAACTTCGAACAATATGAAAATATGGCATCGGACGAATTCCATACCTGGACAGGAATATCTCAAGACCAGTTTGCCGAATTGATGGAGGGTTTGCCAAGCTTGAGGTCAGTTAATAAAAAAAATACTATTGTGGCAGCAGTATTAGTTAAGATGAGGTCTGGAGATTCCAATGCTAGGTTAGCAAACATTTTTAAATGTGGTGAATCAACCTTTCAAAAGTGGTTGCAGATTGGACGCGATGCGCTCTTACAGGATTTTGTGCCTTTAAATCTTAGTTTTGATCACATGACACGTGAGAATGTAGCACAAAGGAATACGTTAATACCAAATAGTTTATTTGGGAACCCCTTGAGGTCAGAAGATGAAAGGAAGGCTATAACGATTTGTGATGGTACGTACATATATTTGCAAAAAAGTAGCAATTACTTTTTTCAGCGAAAATCTTACAGCCATCACAAATATAGAAACCTGCTGAAACCGTTCCTCTTGGTTTGTTGCGATGGACATATTATTGACGTAATTGGACCGTATGCTGCCGTTACGTCCGACGCTGAAATCATGAACAATATGATTAAACATGTAGACAGTGCATTCCATTGGTTTTTTAGGACCGGAGATGTTTTTATATTGGACCGTGGATTTCGCGATTCTGTGGCAAACCTTGAATCTTGCGGTTACAAACCACATATGCCAAAAACAAAACACCAAAATGAAACACAACTTACGACAGATCAGGCAAACAAATCAAGGCTGATTACTATTTGTCGTTGGGTATTAGAAGTGGTGAACGGCCGATTTAAAAGAGATTTTCGTCTGTTACGAAATATATATAACAATAGAGCCGCTAAAAGCATGTTTGATTACTTCAGAATCGCAGCAGCCATTTTAAATAAATACCACGTTGTCATCGAAAATAATCCACATGCTTCAGATATATTGGAAATAATAAATGAAAAAATGAATACACCAAATGTCTTAGCAGAAGTGGTTAATCGCCATAATTATAATCGCAGACGAGCACAGTTCACCCTCATGACAGCAGATATGCCAGAGTTTGCAGATTTTCCGAGGCTGAGTGAAGATGATCTTTTGTTATTTGCTCTTGGCGTGTACCAATTAAAACAAGCCAAAAGTTACTATGGCGAACATATCCTCCAAGCCGGATCATTTTCAATAGAGCTCAGCAATGAAATGTCAAATGAACACTTGGAAGAGTTAGGAGGAACCGATCTGTGGATGATACGAGGACGACTACAATCTCGACATGTCCGAGCTCGTCAATATTATATCTATATCGTAATAGATAGAACATTATCCGGTCGGAGTGCAATTCGTCACTATTATTGCACGTGCATTATAGGAAAAAGAACGATTGGGTGCTGTTCGCATATTATGTGCATAATATGGTACATGAGCTACGCTCGTCATTTACAAGTGTTATTACCCCCGGCTTTGGGATTAGAGAATATTATTGTAGTTCCAGACGTGGATGATTAACCATAATTATTATTATGTAACGTACTTGTAAGACGTGCATGTACTTTTAGAAATAAAGGATTCATTAACAATTGAGAGTAAGATACAACTGTACTCTTTATTTTTTTAATCCCATAAGCCACAAAAATAAAAAAAATATAAAAAACACTATAGGCGGGCATTTTCTCCATACCTAGGTATTGTATTTTTTAAAACTATTGTAATGCTATAGCAGTATAGTTCTTTTTATAAAAGAAAATTATTGAAAAAAATTGCATAAAAGAAAGATTTTTGGACTCATTTAAAACCGAAGGCAATGGTCTCACAGTTTTAGTGCCATAATAAAAAATGTTAAGTAGAACAAGTTCTAACAGAATATTGCATTTTTTTTCTTTGGCCGCCATTTTCAAATTTGGACCAAAAATGTATGGAATGCGGGTGATGTCCTTTCCATGTTTACAGCTGGGTCTACGGTGAAAACTGACGAATATCAGTAATATCATAATAGCTTGTGCAGTTTTGCACAATATAGGAATACAGCAAGGGGATGCCTATGATGATGGCAATCACGCTGATCAGATGACAACAGAAACAATGAAACATCTTCTACAGGTCTAGCATTTAGGAAATCTGTGGTTGCACATTCAACTAATTATTGATTTTAAATACACAAAATTAAAACAAAACTCATGTCTAATCATTAATTGGGTCTTTTTAACCGACTTCAAAAGGAGGAGGTTCTCAAGTTCACCGGCTTTTTTTTTATGTATGTACACCGATTACTCGGAGATTTATGATCCGATTTAAGTGATTTTTTTAGTTTGATGCGGAATAGTTGCCATTTGGTCCCATAAAAATTTTATAAAGTGTGGCCCAGTAGTTTTCATTTTATGGACATTTTTGTATGAAAATTTTCGATTATGTGGACGATGTAATTGTCTTTGGCACAGACGTTTTTAAATCTTCGCAAGTCAAGCTAGACTCATTCTGTTCAAGTGTGTCTTGGCATGAACATAAAGAACAATTTCAGATGACTAGCGTTTAATACGTGCGTATAAGCTCGTTTTTGGAACCGCATGTAGGCGCACCTTTTAGCACAAGCGCATTTTTTATGTACGTACCTACATCGATTACGCTGAGATTTATGAACCGATTTACGTGATTCTTACTTATTTTGATGCGGAATAGCTGCCATTTTTAGGGTTCTGTAGCTAAATGGCAAAAAACGGAAACCTTCTGGATTTGTCATGTCTGTCTGTCTGTCCGTATGTCACAGCCACTTTTTCCGAAACTCTAAGAACTATACTGTCGAATCTTGGTAAGCAGATGTATTCCGTGAACCGCATTAAGATTTTCACACAAAAATAGAAAAACAAACAATAAAATTTGGGGATTCATAAACCATTCATGTGAGTATCTATGGATAAGTCTTCAAAAATGATATTGAGGATTGTAATTAATTTTTTTCTTAACTGTATAGTTGCGCGAGAGACTTTTCCAAAGACGTAAAATGGGACACATTTTACGTCTCAGACTTATCCATCGATACTCACATGAATGGTTTATGAATCCCCAAATTTTATTGTTTGTTTTTCTATTTTTGTGTGAAAATCTTAATGCGGTTCACGGAATACATCTGCTTAGCACCCCGCCCCCCTGTAACTTCTAAAATAAGAGAATGATAAAACTAAAACAAATAAATGATGTAAATTACCATGCAAACTTCCACCGAAAATTGGTATTTTCGGTGGAAGTTTGCATGGTAATTTACATCATCTCACAAACCTCAATATCATTTTTGAAGACCTATCCATAGATACCCACATGTGTGGTTTATGAATCCCCAAATTTTATTGTTACTACTTATTAGATCTCGTTCAAACCATTGAACAAGATCTAGTAAGTAGTTTTTTTTAATGCGTCATAAATCGTAAACCACAATTTACCTACCATTCTATCAACTCAAATACTTGCTGCCACGGAAAGAAACATTCCGCCTTTCACGGGCGAGTCCGACTCGAACTCTCTCGACTCGTTGTCTTGATCATCAATACAACCTAGTATATGAGCCTTCTGCTCAGTACACTCGATGGCTAATCGATCATGAATAAGACCTAGTCTAACAGCCCTCTGCTCAGCAGAGTCATTAGCTAATCAATCTTAAATAATAGCTAGGCTATGAGCCCTCTGCTCAGTACTACTCTACTCGTTGGCTAATCGATCATTAATAAGACCTAGTCTTCATAGACTCATGCCCTCTGCTCAGCAGACTTGATGGCTATTCGATCATTAATAAGACCTAGTCTATAAGCCCTCAGCACACAGACTCTCTAGCTAGAAGGTCATAAATACGGCCTAACCTATGCGCTTGCTGTTCAGACTTTCATGAATCTTAGCTAGACTAGACTCGTACTGTGCAAGTTTTCTTAGAGTGAACGTAATTTTATGTAGTTTTTCTTGCTTTACAAACGGTATTTTTGATCATCACTGTCTCACAAGAACGTGATAAAGAGTTTCGAACAACATTTTTGTTGGGTCCTATAGTTTTGAAACCCATAGCTAGACACTAAAAAGTAACAAATAAAAAAAACTTCGTTTAAAAAAACCGACTTCAAAAACTAAAAAGTATAAAAAAATATCTTAGTAAAGATTTAATTCAATACATCTCTTATGCAAACGTAATACCTTTAATATTAATGAAATAATATAATTTGTATGTGCTACCTATTGATAGGTTTGAAGTCGGTGCCAAGCCCTAAGCAAAATAAAAGTTAATATTACATACAGCTTTCATACTTTGTGATGAAATTTGTACACTAAAGATTAACCTAAGTAAATAATAATAAATCTATATTATGCTTATATTAGGTCTTTACCTATGAAATTGCCGTTCTGCAGTACTGGCCATTTCAAATCAAAATAATTTTTGTTTGGCTAAGAATTCTAATTTCAAATTAATTTTATTTTAAAAACATGGATTCTTTTTTCCAAAAGTTGTCATTTCTTTATTGATTAGTGTTACATTTTCATCGCATTTCAATCTTTTTCGTCATCATGGATACGTTAAAAATTCGAGTAATTATGGAATATGAGTACCGTCGTGGCAGCAACGCGGCACAAGCGGCACGCAACATCAACGACGTTTACGGAGCTAACACTACAAACCAACGCACCACCTGTTATTGGTTTGCTCGCTTCCGTTCTGGAAATTTCGACCTGAAAAATGAACCTCGCGGTCGTCCGAAGACTTTGGTCGACAATGACGAATTAAAGGCGGTTGTGGAAGCTGATGATACACAATCTACGGCTGAATTAGCAGCAGCTTTCGACGTTAGCGTCAAAACAATATTGGTCCATTTGCGTCAAATTGGCAAGGTAAAAAAGCTTGACAAATGGGTGCCCCACGAACTCAATGATCGCCAGCGCGAAGTACGCGTCGAGACGTGCCTTGCACTGCTCAACAAAAAAGAGCAGTCCGAGCTATTTATAATCTAGGCAGACGCGAGTCTCTACCAAGCGTTTTTAAAGAGGTAAATATACTTACTGTTCCATCTGAATACATATATCAGAATATAATGTTTGTGCGGAAAAATTTAGATAAATATAAAAAACGGAGTGACTTGCACAATGTCAATACAAGAAATAAGGACAAACTAGCTATACCAGCCTTTAGAGTTAGCAAAACAAAAAAGTCATTCATGGGAAATTGTACTAGGTTTTATAACAAGCTCCCTATGCATATAACTAAACTACCTGATAATAAGTTTAAGTCACACATTAAACATGAACTTATGGCTAAGGGTTACTACACTACTAAGGATTACATTGACGATAAAGACATTTGGCGGTCGGCATCTACCTGCACATAGTCCGCTGGAGATCTTATAGCCATATAGACATGAGTAATCTTTTATGTTACATGAACTATCTGTAATAAAACTATCTATTATTTAAATATTCTACGAATTTCAGATGTGTTGGTTGTGTCTCAAAATGATTAATGTTACTTTTATTTTGATGTTTTTATTTTCTCTTTCTAATATATTAAACCTAAAATAAATAAATAATCAGACAACTGATCGAGCATATATTGTGTTTGCCTGCTAAATAATTACAGTAAGTGGACCAAATCTCGTGTATATGCCCCATTGAGTATGTTTCGCCGGAGCGTCTCAACTGGGCCGTGTTGAAACCGGTAGTAGAGACACCCGCTGAGTTTGTTTCACTGGGTCTTCTCAGTTGGGGCGCATTGGATCCGGTGGTAGCATTAAAGCGCGACCGTCGTTATTAACACAAGGTCCGTCATAATAATATCACCTTAATATAGACAGAACCATTGCCAATATGTATCACAAATATTAGACTTAAACTAGATAATTAGACTTAAACTAGATAATTAAACTTAAACATAATCTCTTGACAATAACTTGATTCGAGCTAGCTAAATATCATTGCTGTTATAAAATAAATTTTATTAATGTTTTAATACTATCAATACATGTGTACCTACCTAATATCTATGTTACTAGAAATAATAATGTATACAACTATTATACTACAAACATGTTCTGACTATTTACAAGCGCTTTTTTGAAGTCTACGTGAATAAAAACCTTTTTTATTTTATTTTATTTTATTTTATTTTAAATGCATGCAGTATCAAAAACGATAAGTTGACTATTTTTATTTTTAATCGATTATCATTACGTTCGATTTAAGTTACTTGGCTGTATGATGCTGCCTTTACATATTAACTTCAAAAAAAAAATGTCATCGGGTGACAGTACGGCCATCTTTTTTTCATAGTGACGCTTTTTAACACTCGCAATTCATTTTCAACGAAGTGAGATTTGCCAGTTTATAGTCATTCATTTCAGTTAGATATTGCGTTTTTTTTTCATTAGAAAATTGTAAACTGCAAAGGTACGTCTTCAAATTTGTTGATAGTTCATTAACTTTTAGTGGATATTGTAAGCACACTCGCAGCTGCAAGAGGTATTTCTGTACGGGATCTAGGGAGATCTTCTCAATGATAACACATCTATTCACAAACAATCACTGATTTTATTGATATAAAATAATAAAATTAGATTCATAATGTTTACTTTAGCACACCATTTTTATAACCCTTGACAAACATCAATCAAACGTAACCCCATACTTTTTATTTGATTCGAATTCGATTCTCATTTTAAAAGCTATGTTTAGTTATTTTAATAAAATGACCAGAGCTACTAGCTATCTTGATAAAAGAGATTTTATTCTATAGGAGGGCAGGTAATATCATTACATCACCCCCTCCCCAAAAAAAAAATTTTGGAAGTCTTGAAACACTTCCAAAATTCTGTTACCTTCCTACATTATAACTGTCTACCTATGTTGGGAGTTATCAAATACATAGGTGCAATAAAAAAGAGTAGAATTGAACCCAGGACCCACTGAAAGTCTAGCAAATGGGAGTATGAGTCCGACTTGCTCAAAGTATAAAAAAAACCAACCAAAAATTATACTTTCAAGGCCCTAATTCTACTTTCCTAACACTAGCTAAACGCTACCTAATTATAGCTATCCTAGCTAAAATAAAATATTAGTCAACCTTCACACACAATAGCTTCAATGATCATACTTGGTCCTATCACCAAGTAAAAGTACAGAATAAAAAAAAATGAAAATAATTACAACTTTTAACCATTTAAATAAATCATAAATTAATTATCTTAAAATAATTATTTTAAAAGGGCAAACTTAATTATAATAGCTGGTTAAAAGTTTAATCCAAATTAAATTATCACAACAGTTGACCGTTCAACTAAATTATTAATGATAATCTGAAATAATTAATTAGAACAAGTGGTTAAAAATTAATTGAAGCATGTATAAAAGTTGGCTAATGGCTATCCTATTATAAAACCTAACTGCTAAACTATCCAAAATAATTGATAACAAAAAGATATTAATCTTATCAATCAGGGGTGGGTTCCAGAGAGTCAGGACTGTGATGGAAGATCATATACCAACCAAGATTAATGAAAAATAAATATCCCATTTATACCAATTAACCTATTATATTACCTATTTGTCCCCAGACATGAAAATAAAAGTGTTAGGTAGAATAGAAAATCCATCAACATCATGGAGCCCATGAGGTTCTCCCACATCTATAGTCTACTATGTGCCAGATGTGTGATGCAAATGAATAATTAAATTCTATCACCCACTCTTAACTACTGACGGAAATATCCCCTTAATCTACGCTTCCCGCATTTCCTAACTCCCTATCACTACCTGGATGTTTACTTCTTGTAAACCCGTTATTCATTTTTCGATCTTCCATCATGTCCATTGTGGTTGTACTGGATTCTGTAAACTGGAACACCGCCCCTGGTCATCGTTGCTCTCGTACGTTTCACATGAAAACAAAATTTATGCGCGAAAGTATATTCATATATTTGACAAATAAAATAACTCTCATTAGACATAGGAGCCCAGCATACCAAGTATTTATTCAAAACTCCCTTGTCTGGAATGATTTCATCCGATTGATATGTACTGTGTCGGATCTATTCCGTCCAGGATTTCGCACCATATAAGTGACATCACTTACGCGTCTAACCACCACCCATGGTCCTATAAATAAACGTTGTAATTCGGGGTTCTTACCAGAAAATCGTCCCGAAGAGCGTATGATAACTAAATCTCCCGGCCGGAACTCTCGCCTTGTTCTCCGGTCGTAAGTATAAACATTCTCATCATTAACATAAGTAAACGGCTTATATATTCTACCACCGCCGTAACAATAGCAATAAGCAAAAATAGATAGGGCTTGGTAGTAGAATGGTGAATTTAAAGTTTTATTTAATTTTCAATTTTTTTTTTTTTTTTTTTTTTTTTTTTTTTTTTTATTAAAGGCAAATATTTAGTAGTGGTTCACCCTTAAACTTAAGGTAAAAAAAAATATTCGCCAGATATTCATACAAAATTTTATGCGAATCGGGCCAGCCGTTTCGGAGATGTTTGGTCGCAAACACCGTGACATGATAATTCCACATTTTTGATGTAATCTATAAATATCGTGTGTTTTCTGGCATAAACAACATAATAACAGGACTTGGTTAGTCTAGGAGGCTTTCATTGCTTCTCCAGACAATGAACATCCTGTGTGTGTGCCCCAAAAACGACTCTTTTCAGGGTAACACCTGATAATCATGTAGCAGCGCCACTTATACATCATCACCACCAATAAAATAAGTCATAAGTGTGATGACTATAGTCAATCATAACCAGTATTAAAATTATGACAATATTTTGCCTACGCCCATGTCCAGCAGTGGACAACATTAATATTATAATTTTATGCTAATCGTACAATGTTAAATAAAAATAACGGAATAAATAAAATAACTCTCATTAGACATAGGAGCCCAGCATACCAAGTATTTATTCAAATCTCTCTTGTCTGGAATGATTTCATTCGATCGACATGTACTGTGTCGGATCTATTCCGTCCAGGCTTTCGCACCACATAAGTGATATCACTTACGCGTCTAACCACCACCCATGGTCTTATAAATGAACGTTGTAATTCGTGGTTCTTACCAGAAAATCGTCCCGAAGAGCGTATGATAACTAAATCTCCCGGCCGGAACTCTCGCCTTGTTCTCCTGTCGTAGTTGACCTTTTCCTTGTGACGTACCTTAGATATGTTATATACCGCTTGTGCGGTTAAATTGCCCAACGAAGTTCCCTTCTCATCACTCACTCGATCTCTCTTTCTTTCATAGACTTCGCTATTAATTACTGGCGAAGAATTCTTATTTACTACAAAATTATTATTCTTAGCAATCTTCTTGTCTAAATTTGGATGACGTTTGACATTGCTATCAGAATTTTTTTTATAAGAATTACAAACTTTTTGGTCTTGACAAAAATAGACCACTTCCGTGCCAATGACTATTCTACTCTTAGCAAAATCCATGACAACATCATTCGCATTCAAAAAATCTCGTCCTAAAATTAAGTGGCATGCAAGACCTTCTATGATATAAATATTATTACAAAATTCCTTACCGTTAATGTAAAAATTAAATTTAGCTGTTCCAGTCGTATCGATCGTCCTTCCATCAACGCCTTGTATAGAGCCGACTGCAGTTCCTGTCGAACCTAATCCTAATCTACGCGCCATCGTTCCCGACATACATGACACCGCAGCTCCCGTGTCTAAGAGAGCTGGACATGAAATGTTCTTATAGATAACCCTAATATATGGTATACTATTTCTAAAACTATTAAAAAGATTAAATACTTCCTTTGTTTTAGCGCCATTTTCACACGTCGCCCCGTTCTGCTGACTCGAAACTGCCTGATGTGTGACGTTCAATGCCGCCGACGTTCTTTTTCCTCCCGGCGTCACATATCTTGAGTTGGCTGATGGTTGACGTTCCGATCTCCTTTGCACAGGTGCTGTCGGGTAACGTCTCGTATTATGTGATGGTGTGTAGAACTTATCATCACCATGGAGCTTTAAATCTTCCATATCGTAAATATCTTTTAATTGTAAAATTAATTTCTTTAATTGTTTTTTATCTTCTATTAGCGATGTTGCTAATTTGTGCTTGTAAAACGGTGCTGATGATTTAATGAACTTTATTACAAATTTCCTGTCATCTTTGATTTCGGCCTTAAACGCCAATTCTTGTAGTCTATAAAAATACTCTAAAATGTTTTCATTATAGTTCTGTCTCGTCATATAAAATTCTTCCGTATAGTCAATAGTTGCTGGAAATTCCTCTAGCAAAGACCTTTCAATGTCGGCAAATTCTGTTGCCGTATCTACTATTATATTGTAGAACGATAATGCTGCTCCTTGTAGAAAAGACGGGATGATTGCTACTTTTTCTTCATCTGATAACCTTTTCACAATAGCAAATCTTTTAAATTGTTTTAAAAACTCCTTCGCATCTTGTTTCAAACCATTAAATAATTGTATATTCACGTTTGTCGATTCCATAGTTTCTTATTTTTCTCTCGTTTTCTTGTACACTCTCGCTTAGTCTCCCCCTTGAAAACTTCAAAAAATGTTTTCAATTTACCAAAAGGCGCTCTCCACCATGTAAGCACACTCGCAGCTGCAAGAGGTATTTCTGTACGGGATCTAGGGAGATCTTCTCAATGATAACACATGTATTCACAAACAATCACTGATTTTATTGATATAAAATAATAAAATTAGATTCATAATGTTTACTTTAGCACACCATTTTTATAACCCTTGACAAACATCAATCAAACGTAACCCCATACTTTTTATTTGATTCGAATTCGATTCTCATTTTAAAAGCTATGTTTAGTTATTTTAATAAAATGACCAGAGCTACTAGCTATCTTGATAAAAGAGATTTTATTCTATAGGAGGGCAGGTAATATCATTACAATATTTTGTAATTTACCGAAGATGTGAACTTTTTTGTTGGTATCAAAAACGATACTCCATGCACTAGCGCCATGCTTTAGGTACGTAAATTGCAGTTTTGGCTTTGCTTGATTTTATACATTTTGCTACAGAATCGCTGCTAGAAATATGCAAGATAGAGATATAGAAGATTTGCTTGAGCGGTTAGAAGGCGGTCAGATCTCAGAGGATGATGCAGAATCGGATGGGGACGATTTACAATATTAGCCTACTCGTCAAGCTCTACAAGCGGAGCTTGAAAGTCATGACATGGAAGAACATGCAGGAAATGACGAACCTGAACTTGACCTGCACGAACCGCCATTGATGAGTGATTATGAAAATATACCGGATAACATGCCGCCAGGTCCTAGCTCTCGCCAAGATGCCTATCGACCAATAGATACTGTAAGCACACTCGCAGCTGCAAGAGGTATTTCTGTAACGGGATCTAGGGAGATCTTCTCAATGATAACACAATGTATTCACAACCAATCACTTATTTTATTGAGATAAAATACTAAAACTAGATTCACAATGTTTACTTTAGCACACCAATTTTATAACTATTGACAAACATCAGTCAAACGTAACATCATACTTTTTATTTGATTCGAATTCTATTCTCATTTTAAAATTTATGTCTAGTTATTTTAATAAAATGACCAGAGCTACTAGCTATCTTGATAAAAGAGGTTTTATTCTATAGGAGGCCAGGTAATATCATTACAATACACAAAGACTACCATGGACAACCTTACTGCAAAGCGTGATGGCTTTCAGCGGGACATCAGGACAAGGCGATAAGGCTTTCAATCCACCCTTCAATAAGCGTAGTAGCTTTCAGTTTAAATAAAATATTTTATCAAACAGCAATGAACATAAGTCTTTTATCAACACGGGTTTACGTTCAACAAAACAATTTAATTATCGTTTCAACTCAAACAATGATCATGATTCCATACAGTAATTCAATCCAAATTACTAATTACACCAAATTAGAATACCAAATTAATCAATACAATTTGTTCCATAATTAAATAAAACTATTCAATTATGGGTTCTACAGGATCAAGACATTCTGACAATTCAGGTAAACTAGCTGGATATTTACGCAGGCGTTCATGGCACACATATTGGGCCCGTCCCCCAGATACTGGTTCCAACCTATAACGCTCATTGGAACACACTTAAGCTACCCTGTAAGGGGCTTTTCTCTATACTCTTACTTACAGTACAATTCAAAACGAGTTTTACTTTGCCTAAGACGGACTTCCAGGATTCATTTTTATAATTTTCGGCCACTGTAAAACAATTTATCAAGGTGGACATCATTCGCTCCACCTGACCAAGCTCGGCTAACACCACTAGCAATCTCGTGGAACTCAATGGCCCAACCTCGGCATAAATCCTGACAGTCTTGACCAGTAAAAGATGTACCTTGGTCAGAAATAATTCGTTTCGGGGTTCTAAATATGTGGACAAAGCTACGTAGTGCCTCGCAAGCAGATCGTGATGTTAAATCTTTGACACACATTAATTGACAAATTTTCGTAAAAGCATCTACGATGACTATCACATACTCCTTAGAGGTCTTACTACAAGTTCGAAAATGTTGTTCTACACCCTGGAACATTATAGGTAAGTGCGCAATGCAGCGTCACGAACTCAAAGCACGAAGCTTGCGATAGTCAATTGTCACAAGCACGAAACGCGGAGCTTTCAATACTCAATCGTCACAAGCATAAAGCGCGGAGCTTTCAATGCTCAACCACCACAAGCACAAAGCGCGGAGCTGCTTTCAATGCTCAACTGCTACAAGCACAAAGCGCGGAGCTTTCAATGCTCAACTGCTACGAGCACAAAGCGCGGAGCTTTCAATGCTCAACCGTCTCAAGCACAAAGCGCGGAGCTTTCAATGCTCAACTGCTACGAGCACAAAGCGCGGAGCTTTCAATGCTCAACCGTCTCAAGCACAAAGCGCGGAGCTTTCAATGCTCAAGTTTCGGTAACTCGAAGTAGGGTACTTGTCACACAATTTATTTCAAATCAACCAGCTTTATTACTCATAATGTAACACATAAATGTGTCTTACAATGAACTCCAATAATCATTTTAAACTTAGAATTTAACTCAACCATCGGCATTAACTACACTGTTATTTCTGACTACAACTGTCAAATCCAAGTTTCTCGTAACATACGTAGGTACTTAACGCGTCCACCAGCTATTGGCTGTTCCTTGTATCTATCGTTGTCATAGACCTCTATTATCTTACAAAGATTTGAAAACTTTTCACTTCATTTGTTTATTATCAGAATAGAAAAGAATAGAATACGGGGAGTATTCTATATTGTACACACTATTCTATTGTACACACTCAAACAGGACAATTACATAGAAGACAAAGTAAATAACACAATTCGTTAGGGTTCTTTCCGACAAAAACAACGTCTCCTATTTTAAATGGATTTTAACTTTGCTCTTGCCATAACGCACCTTATCAGCATGAGCTAACTCGTCCATCCTGCATTATGCCTCACATCTAAGTTCGTAGAGGTTAACCTAACCATATTTTTGGACAAGGGCATTAATTTTGGATGGTAACTTTAATTACAACCCATCAACAATTGAAGCGGACTTCTAACTGTACTTCTAACCATGGTACAATTTAGCGAGATTTGGATTTCACCTGAAGCTGTCTTCCAGAACCTACGCTCGTGGTTCTCGGTTATAGTGAAGCAATTAATTAAAATAGTTCGGGAAGCTACGCAATATCCTCTCATCACAAATAACGCAGTGTTTCAACTCTAAAGTCTTTCACGTGGTCGCTCACTATTGGTCTCACAAGAAGGCTTAAGGTCACCCAAAGAGCAACGGAGAGTGCCAAACTCGGAGTATCCCTGCGCGATCGAATAAAAACGTCGTAATCCGCAGGCGAAACAAAGTAGCCGGCATAAAACTTGTGTCACAAATCAGTAAGTTAGTATTTTAAGTTCAATATACCTAGTTTGTACCTAAGTACAACATTTGTATGACATGTACAATATGGCAAATGTGTGAAACTTAAATGATGAAAACAATAACACCTGTATTCACCACATTTATACAAATAAAGATATTATGATTATAACCAAAGAATTGCCAAACCGAAACGGAAGCGGGCGGAGCACACAGCTCCCAACACCGACGGCCGCTAGATCAGACAGGCTCCCGACCGGGGACCATGTACCGGAAGACGCAGCGCGGGCAGGCCCCCCACAAGGAGGGCCGACCACTGCGGAGATTCCCGGGGGAGGCCTCCGCCCAGTGGACGTCTTTCGGCTAACATAATGATGATGAATTATTACTAGAACAGACAGGCATCTCTCCACTTGTCAGTAATTGAGAAACGTCTTTACAGTCGATCAAATCAGTATCGATAGCTTGTACAAGTGTCAAGATTCTGTAATAAACAAACTTCAGCATGGACCTCGCGAGTGATGCGGGTGACTTTGTTACTCATAGTCAAGCTTAATCCCGGTTAGATAAAAACATCTACCTATCATAATATCATGAGCCAAAAATATCTGAATCTACAATTACAAAAGTCACTTCTCACACACGAGTACTTCGTTGACCTTGACAGGCAGACTAATACGGGTAAAAGAAAATGTAATGTATACCCAATACCTGTCAGGCGCGCGGATATAAAATCTCGAGTACCTGTATGGTTATCAACAAATCATTTACGAATTAGGGAACAATCTGTACCACTGTCCACAAGAGCGTGTATGTGATCTAACTTGCCCCTACATCCATAGACTTCGAAATAAACCGTTCAAACTATGTAACCTTCAAAACGCGCATATTGTCACCATAAAAATTAAATATAACAGACGTTGGGCGTATTTTCAACATCTAAAAAGTATAAACCACACAAAACAACACGTGTTATGAATTTCACAGATATCAAAAATTCTTCAGTGCAGCATTAGGTCATCAAGTGCCTTTTAAACAATATAATAAAAGCACTTACAGGTTTTTTCTCATAAAATAAAGATCCACCACTCACACTCGACACGAGGCACTTTTACTTTAGAGGTTACTTTAAATTTACTCTAATACAAACTGGTGACTTCTCCCCAATCCAGAATCGCCAATGCCGTCTCCTTATTTGCAAAGAGACAGCACGATCAACTTCGCCTCGAAAAGAACAAACTAATTATTTTAACTCAAAGAGTCGACCGACAGAAAGGCAGCCTAACTATCAGAGCCCGTACTCTTTTCATTGTTAAATAAAAACTTCTTCCACGTTCACTGATGCACCAAAAACTACTCTTCAACGATACACACGAACTGGCCGAGAGACTCCGCTCTTCACGAGTGACCACATCGAAACACGAAATCAGTAGGCATGTTTTAAACAAGTCTGAACATACCTGAGCATCCGAGATACCTGTGATAACAACTTCGATCTTGTTACCTTCGCTCGAAGCAGGCTCAAAACGGTCAATCAAGGCAAGCTTCTAAGTCGAGTACTCCACGTATGTAAGTTCTAGCACGGTCACTGCACCAAACGGCACCATATCTTGAAAAAGGTCATCAATCTCTCGGTCGCCGCTAACTGTCTTGATAAACGCTCCTTTGCTTCGTCTAACGTTTTGCACAACGGGTACGACTTCGAAGTCCACTTGCGAGCTCGACATCGAAGATGTGTCAATGTAACGTTTCGCGTTTCGTAATCGGTTCACGAGTTTGCGACACAGCCGTAAATTCACAATCAGCGGGGTTGTATTTTCATCGTTATTTTTCAATTTTGTAACGACACTATTTTCGCTACGTGGTGGAACCGAATCACGAAAATATTCTTGATTTTGAGTAGCAGGCATTGCGGTAGACACGTGGGATGATTTTGGAATCGATCCCACCGCTGCTATCGCAGATTCAGATGGATTAGAATCGACGTCCACGAGGTCCGTGTCCGCCATGTTGTATTTTTAAAATCGATCAGTGCGCACACCCGGCGCAGGCGACGGTACTAGAACAACTGTCAAGTCCAATCGCACTACTGACAGATATTAGTGCATTGACAACGTCAAATGTCAACCCTTCAAATCACGATGACACGTACAACAGTGTTGCCACTCCATTATTATGATATCCATGATTTACTAGTGTTGCCACTTCATTCTTATAGAATCGTACATAGATTATTTATTATTCTCCGACATATATATGATGTTTTTATGATAATTGTTGATTCTGTTCAATTACAATTTATTCGTTTACGCATTCTGATTTTATTTACAAGCACATAGGTGGCAGCGCATCCAGAAACCACTGTTTTCTACTATATTTTTTTACCGCGGGTAGGTAAATAAAAAGTCATGTCACGTTTTCAAGTGTATTTATTCAATTTTATTATAAATATTGTGTTTTTTTTTTTGGATTTTCACTTACATTTTGTGCCCTAACGATTATTCGTTGGCGTAAGTGTATCGTTTCTGAAGGAGCATACTTTGAAAGTAATAAAATAAATTTGGATGAATAACAAACATTTTGTATATTATTGATCTTTTCCCGGTATTTTCTTGACAGAGTAGTATAATACGGACCAGCAAAATTCACAAATGGGGCTAAAGCTATCTATATTTTCGACTCGACCAACTGCAAACAGAGGTTTGCTTCAAATGTTTGTAATTAAGTGAAAAGGTAAAAAATATCAAAACGAAAGCAAAGCTACATTGATAGCAGATAAGAGAGTTCAGAGATTACGGGTGTTATGTATAATGTTATAATACGTGGGTGCTTGCACGCACCCAATAAAGTCAGTGTGATTCGAGCAGTCCGTTGTTTCACTTGTTCCCTACGTTCGTATACACATCAGTGGCGACGATTACCCGCGTTTAAAAAGAAAAAAAAAAGAAAATGTCTCACTTCGGAATTTTATCGAGTTTTGACCATAATATCCATTCGTGGCAAAACTATAAGCAGCGAATTACGCAGTGGTACATTGCGAACGACATCGACGATGTAAAGGACCCGTCGAAGGTGAAAAGAAGGGCAATTCTTCTGAGTGCGCTCACGGACAGTACCTACAAGCTAGCGGCAGACCTCGCGCTACCGAAACAAATATCAGCCGTTCCGTATGATGATATCTTGGAAACTTTGGACAATCATTTTACGCCAAAAATATGTGGTTTCGGAGAACGTTACAATTTTTATGCCGCTAGTCAAGAAGTGGACGAATCATACTCGCAGTGGGCTGCAAGGCTTCGTGGGCTTACTACGCATTGCGGATTCCTGAACGTGGAAGAAGCGCTCCGTGACCGGTTTGTAATGGGAATGCTTCCTGGGCCGGAGAAAGACAAGCTGTTCGCCCATGAACTTGACAATCTGACGCTGGCAAAGTCAGTGGACATAGCAGAGAGCGTGCGCAGCGCTCGCAAGGGAGCGGCAGCATCATCGGCGTCTACGAGTCTCGCGCTGTCCACGTCGGCGAGCGACACGGTGTTCAAAATTGCACGTGCCGCCAAAGAACCCAGTGCTAAAAAAGAAATGTGTCTAGTGTGCGGATATAAAAATCATAAAACTTCTCAGTGTCGGTTTGCCGGGTATTCATGTAAAAAGTGCAATGTTAAAGGCCATCTAAAGAGAATGTGCAAAAAAATTAACTTTGTGGGTACCGGCGCGGGCGGGTTGAGCGAAAGTGATGATGACGGTAAGAGTATTAAAATATGTTCTCATAAGGGTGAACCCATGACCTTGTTTGTGGCTATTCACAATGTGAAACTTAGGTTTGAAGTTGATACGGGGTCGGCTGTCACAGCAATTTCCGAATTAGTGTACAGAAAACATTTTGGAAACGTGCCATTATCACCAACCAGCGACCAGTTATTTACCTATACCGGTAGTAAAATTAATTGTGTTGGATTTGCCCAGTTACCTTTCCGTTATTTAAAAAGCACACACATTATTAACGTTCGGGTTATACGCAACGGGGGGCTGCCAATCGTAGGTCGTGACTTCATAAGCTTATTTAGACTCAAAATGTCACAAATCAATTTTTTTGGGACCTCTGATAACCTCGTTGAGCAACTAAAGTCACGTTATTCAAAGGTTTTCTCCGATAAGCTAGGAATGTTTACTAAATATAAAGTTAAGTTGCAATTAAAAGATGATGCTAAACCAGTGTTTTTTAAGGCTAGGCCGGTCGCTTTTGCGCTAAGAGATAAGGTGAATGGTGAACTCGATCGTTTGGTTCAAACTGGCGTACTAAAACCGGTTTCTCATTCGGAGTATGCGTCGCCTATTGTGCCCGTGCTAAAACGCGATGGGTCAGTTAGACTGTGCGTAGATTATTCCGTCAGCGTAAATAAACAATTGGTTGTTGATCAATACCCGTTACCGACCGCAAATGAATTGTTCACAAAATTACACGGAGGGCAGCAGTTTAGTAAACTGGATCTAACACAAGCCTATTCCCAATTTGTTTTAGATGAGGAGTCACAAAAAGTGACCTGTATTAATACACATCGAGGGTTATTTTCCTTCACAAGGCTCGTGTACGGTTTGTCCAATGCTTCAGCAATTTTTCAGCGAGCTATGGAATGCTTATTGACAGGTTTAGATGGCGTTACGGTTCTACTCGATGATATTTGTATCACGGGTGAAACAAAATTTCAACATTTAGAGAGACTAAGTGCGGTACTCCAAAGGTTACAAGAGGCGGGGCTAACACTTCGTAAAGATAAATGCGCATTTTTGAGGACAAAATTGAATATTTGGGTTACACAATTGACAAAAACGGCTTAAGGAAATCGCAACAAAAAGTTAAAGCCATCGTTGACGCCCCTATTCCTACCGATGTAAGTAAATTACAATCGTTTCTTGGATTAGCAAACTATTATAGGAATTTCGTGCCAAACGCGTCGAGTATATTGACCCCACTTTATTCCTTATTGCAAAAGGGCAACAAATGGAAGTGGGAGGCCGTTCATAATAAGGCATTTAATACAATAAAAAAAATATTGGCCTCAGATCAGATACTGGCCCATTTTGATCAGAATGCCAAAATTATTTTGACTGTCGATGCGTCTCCCAACGGTTTAGGGTCGATCCTGTTGCAGATAGGGTCTGATGGGGTGGAACGTCCAGTGTCATTCGCTTCGCGGACCTTGAATGCCGCAGAAAAACGGTATTCCCAGATCCAAAAGGAGGCAACTGCGATAATTTTTGGCGTGCGGCGATTCCACCAATACTTATACGGGAGAGCAGTTCCGTTTGTGCTCCGTACGGATCACAAGCCTTTGCTAAGTATTTTTGGGCCATATCGCGGTATCCCAGAAGTTTCTGCGAATAGATTACAGCGCTATGCGATGTTCTTAAGTGGTTATAACTACTCTATAGAATACGTACGCAGCGCTGATAACAGTGCGGACTACCTGTCGCGCGCGAGTCTACCCGATGAGTCAGTAGCAAGGAGGCGGTACGGCCACGAAACCGACGCTTGTCTAGCATCGTTAGAGGAACGCGCTTCGTATATTAACTTTGTTATAGACGGTAGCTTACCTGTCACTTTAGACGAAATTCGTAACGAAACGCGTAAAGACGTAATTTTAAGTAAGGTTGCTTCGTACATTACCAGGGGGTGGCCAAAACGGTTGTCAAATGCATTGATTCAACCGTATTTTCAATGTAAAACACAGTTATCATTTGAAAACGGTTGCGTTATGCGCGGCCACAAATTAGTAATTCCCGGTTCGGTTAAAACTAAATTGCTATCAGAACTTCATAAATCACATTTGGGTATTGTGAAAACGAAGGCTGAAGCACGTAGTCGATTTTGGTTCCCTGGGATAGATAACGCCATAGAGAAAATGATAGCAGATTGTGAAGTTTGTTTACAACTTAGGCAATCCCCAGCGCGGGCGCCGCTCGCATTATGGCCCCACCCTCCTCAACCATTCTACCGCATACATATTGACTACCTCGGTCCCATTCATAATCGTTCGTATCTAGTCATCGTGGATGCGTACAGTAAATGGGTAGAAGCGTATGATATGGGGACAACAACGATAACTTCAACGACCATTAACAAATTGTACGAATACATGGCGAGATTTGGATTGCCGCATACCATTGTAAGTGATAATGGCACACAGTTTACGTCAATGGAATTCAAAAGGTTTTGTGTATCTAACGGTATATTGCATGTGACGTCACCTGCGTTTCACGCTCCCAGCAATGGCCAAGCAGAGAGCTACGTCAAAGTGGTCAAAAAGGGAATAAAATCGTGTATTTTAAGCAAGTCTATGAGCTTAAACAATAAATTGTGTAAATACTTATTCGATTATCGGAATTCCGTACATTCGACAACCGGTTGTTCGCCCGCTCATTTAGTTTTTGGACGTAAATTGAGATCGCGATTAGACTTAACTAATCCGGTAAAACTTGCGCCATCTTCTGCCACTCTCGCTCAGCACGTCGAAAATAAACAATGTTCGCAGACTAAAGGTTCGAATATAAAAAACACTAAATGTTTCAAGCCGGGGGACTATGTACTATATCAAAAACACAACGTCCATAAGCGTGTTTCATGGAGAAAAGCGGTAGTGGTAAGGAAAGTTGGGGAAGTTGTTTACATTGTCAGGGACTTTATTACTTCTCAGAATATTAAAAAACATAAAAATCAACTAATATCTTATAAGGGTACTGGCACCGTTCTTAACAAATTGGACGATCCCGTCATGGAATTCGACTACGTTACCCCCCAAGATACATCGTATCGGCAATGTCATACGCCTACTGTGCATAGTTCGGGTGCAACAGAAGGCGAAAGGGTACCTACATTCGGCGGGATGGAGGATAAAGAAAGAAGGGAAACGGAAGACAGCATTACGCAAGCCGCAATTTTAGAAGGAAGTGAACAATTATCTGCTTCATCTGAGTTCCGGAATGAAGTACAGCAAGGAATCGCTGCAGAGCAGCATGTCCAGCCAGAAAGGCAAACAACTACCGGGAAGCTATTGCGGCCGGTACCCAGAGTAGATTATAGCAAGTTTTATTAAATACTTAGGATAAGTTATTAATAGGTTTAAGAATACAGTGTTAAACTAGAGGGAGGGATGTTATGTATAATGTTATAATACGTGGGTGCTTGCACGCACCCAATAAAGTCAGTGTGATTCGAGCAGTCCGTTCCTACGTTCGTATACACATCAACGGGCTAAATCATTTCTGACAACTTGCGAGAAACAACACCAGGTCTAAAAATACCTTTTGATTTTAAAAAAAGGAAGGTCTTTAAGGAAACACGTGATATATAATCATATAGATAATCATTAAATCTCTTATTTCAGGTTCTAAAGATTGGTCAGATGGATCAGCAAAGGGGCTTAAAAAACCAATTTACCAAAGGACAAAGAATTGTGATAGTGCACGCTGGATCCGAAGCTGGATTTATTCCAAACGCACTACCTTTATTAAAGCCGGAACAAAATCTTGTGATTTTCATGACAACATGAATTATGCTAATTATATAAATTGGCTTCGCAGCCAAGTAATACCGAATTTGCCGCCAAACGCAGTGATTATTTTGGCTAACGCATCTTATCATACTAAAAAGAATAAACCTTTAATGCCAAAAAAGCGGATATGCAGAGGTGGTTGGCGGAAAAAGGAATAGAATACGAGGAAAAAATGTTGATACCTCAATTATATAAAGATCAACTCAAAAAAGTATAGCATTGACGACATACTTGCAGAACATAATCATAGCGTTCTGTGATTGTCGCTTTGCTATCCTGGTTTAAATCCTTTAGAAATGTCATGGGCGGCAATCAAAGGATATGTAGC
This sequence comes from Pseudoips prasinana, assembly GCA_951640165.1. Taxonomy (NCBI): domain Eukaryota; kingdom Metazoa; phylum Arthropoda; class Insecta; order Lepidoptera; family Nolidae; genus Pseudoips; species Pseudoips prasinana. Next base: position 19,686,103 of record OX621254.1, read on the forward strand.
AAGTAAAAATATTACTTGGAATCTGACTAATGTGATAGAATTAGTTAAGCAAAAAGTCGCCTTAATTGGCGCTAATGAATAGTCCAAATTATGTGAAAAGGTAAAAGTTGAGTCAGACTACTTCAAAAGTGAACACATAATAGTCATTTATTCATTAGCCACGGAGCAATTTATAATTTACACGGGAGACGACAGCGATTCCTATGATATGTTGTTTGTGATATGTTGAGGATGAGGAGCCAACTCCTTCCAGCAGCTCAACTACACCCTGCTTCATGCCAGGGGTAACACTTTTAGAAAGCAGTAGTTATGACAGCATTATTTTTTAATAAACTTCTTTACTTTTAATTGTATTTCGTTTTATTTATTACAATTATTAATATTCGCATTTCTCTCATTTCTTTATCTTCTTCCTAAATAAAATCAAAAATAAAATAAAAATATTGAAGTACTAAAATTAAATTTTAATAGTACTCCTAAAATCCTAAAACGACAAGCAAGTCAAGCAACAAAGGTGATCAATTTTTGTTGCACAAGTGTACCTGGGCAAACTCATACCCACTACGCAAAAACCTTGCCAACTTACGTTCCGGCAAATTGTATCAGTGGATCACGGGGAACAGTAAATCGTTTGATAAAACTCGGTATCTATATCTCAGACATACATGCATTGGGTACGCTAACGCTCCACCATACCCCCGCGCCACCCGACTAATCGCCGTCTTGATTCACAGTGGGAGGACGCACGACAGCGCATCGGTAAGTAGGTAAGTACGAAAAAAATATTTACGTAATATTTAAAATTACTCTGGTTCAAAGTAATTTAGATATTTTAGTCTTTGCATATTTCCCTTTAGTATGTGTGTCCAATTGGATAAAACTGTAATTAGTTGTGTGGTAAAAGCGATATATATTTTGTAAATATAATTTTTTTTAAATAGTAAATGGGTTACAGTATATCACATGTTAATGGGGTTCGTTGGATCGCGATCCACTGTTCCCCAAAAAGCTTTAAGTTTCAAAATATACTTGTTTACAATTCAACATGTCACGTGAAAGGAAGACAGAAATTGATCTTCATAAAGAAGAACAAATTACAATAATATTTACTGATAGAAAATTTGCGCTAAACCCAGGTGAAAAACAATTTTTTTTGCGACGATAATGACGAGAACAGAACAAGAAGTCCATCACCATGTAAATTGCCATCTATACAGATACCACCAGCAATAGACGATGACCTCTTAGCTAACCGTAAAAATATACCGTTTGAAGACCTTGTCGAACTTCCTTAAAATGACATCCTACTAGAGCCTTTAAAATCTTCAATCGAAAACGTGCCTTTGAATCAAGATCTTACTGCTGCACCTTGTACACCAGTCAAAACATTCAGTGCTTTCCTAGATTTTAATCTCAATGTATAATCTTTAAAACCATCTTGCAGTTCATCCTGTGATCAAGTGCCAATGCCTTCTACATGTACGGACGTAAATACACAAACCAGAACATTCGTTAGTCCATTAGAGTTTCGATGTTACAATATAATAAAATTCTTTATTGCAATCATGTTTACCAAAAGCTGCCCCTAGAAAAGGGGGCAGAGCAGTTAGAAGAAATCGTAAAACGATTATTATATACACATACTACAGAAAAGGCTGTAATAGAAAGAAGAGCTGAAGAATTAATGCAGCGACAAGAATACATAATATAGCTGTTGGAAGAGACAAGTCTTAAATAGTAACAGTTCCAGTGAACCAGATCATCGCATTAGTATATACTCTGAAGAAGAACATGTGTTTTAAGAGGAAGCTGAATAATTTCCCTAAAGAAGGAAATTTTGTATTAGTATTATTTGAAGTAAAAAGCAAGCATATTTATTATACAGCTAAAGTCATAGGAGAAAAATAAGTCAGTTTTCTTCGTAAATCTGTGAAAATTCCAAACAAATTTTACCTGCCCGTCATTCCCAATCTTGCCACGGTTCCGTTCTACGATATTAAAATGATTTTTACCTAGACCTGGATTTATAGGAAGTACAAAAAGAGTTCAAGGTTTATATTATTTCGATGTTGATTTTTCCAATATTGATTTACGTTACGAATATTTTGATAACTTATTTTACCAAGTCCAAAACATAGATTGTACGTAAGACTGTTTATTATGTAATTTTTTTATGTTTCTACTAGGATTTTAGGAGGTTGAATCATGTTCAAGAAGTTATTATGTTGTAAAGCTAATCAAAATTGGTAGTAGCACTAGCTGATTTTGTATTCTCTAATTATTTCTGTACCTAATTACTGTTAATCTTAAGAAATATAATGTGATTTTGCATAAAATAAGACTAATAATATTACTTTTATGTGAAAAGTAGAGAATTTAATTAATATAATAAGTTTTATTGAATTTTCAACTCAAATGATTCATAGTACCCCATTTGATCTACTGTAACACAAAAGATTCATGAATCACAATGAATCAATTCACCGCAAAGGAAAAAACTGTTTTGCAAATTCAACCAAGCTGCAAAACCAACATTTGAAGATAATATATTAAAGATTAGACATGCTTTTCATACATTGATTTAAAATAACTTAAAATAGCATCAGAAAAAAAATGATCCATTGAGCCCCATGTTCCCATATTAACGTATTTTTATATATTCAAGTAGGTAATTTATTTTTAGTGAAATGAATAAACACGTTAGTAAGTTAGATATTAAGATATATGTATACTAAATTGTAATCTCACTGACAATAACATCACTCACATAAAAATAACCGCCTTGTACAACAGTTAGTTTTGCGTAATCATAAAAATAAACATGGCGCTTCGCGCCGTTTGTTTGATTGCAAAACTAACTGTTGTTGTGGTTGTGGAGGGGTAATGAAATTTGTGATAAACAAAATTTCAAGTTATATAAAGTCCTTTACCGCTTCAGTTCGCCACAGTTCGTTTCGAAAGCTATACACGGCATCATCATTGAGAAGTTAAAAGAATTTTTAATCTTTAACGACAGAGAATCAACTCAGAGAAACATCACCGAATTAATTCGAGCAAAGCCAAGATTGTGTGGAATTTGTGGAAAATCATTATCCACAGGAGGAAACAATGGACGTTTCGATGAACACGCAAGCTGTTTTGGAAGTGGAAGAAATTCCACAGAAGAAATCGAAGGGGAGTCTGGGGAAGAAGACATCTCGTCTCTCGAAGATGAAAGCGATCAAGAGTCATCCTTTCGTGAGTTGGTTAGAGAACTTGTGGGTAAGCACTGTTATAGAATATTAAATCCATGGCTGAAGATGGTGAGAAATCATGCGATGATTCAGAAGAATTTCCGTCTGTATTGCATTGGAGGCGAAATAACACGTCTGATGAAAGATTACATGATTTGGATGAAGGAGAATCACAAGAACGAATTGATCAATTGCTCCTTCAAGCGTTTCGAGGAGTGGTACTCAAACGACGGATTATCCACGATGTATGGGAAACTCCAAGCGATGGTTTGGGAAGAAGATTTCGCAGAAGCATTGTTCATCCCATACTGAGCAATGGAGTTGGAAAAAAGGCAAGAAGAGGCGGAACAGCCGGAATGTTCATTATCGCCCAACATGAACGACACCTCCACGTTATCCACGACTACTCCTACAGTGGATCAACCTGCCGTTGCGTCCACATCCAAAACTTTAAAGAATATCTCACTGAAGCAGTCGACAAAGAAACGAACTATGAGTGGAAAGAAAGCCAAAACTGTTCCAGAAGGAGAAATTACCCTCAGTCAAGAATTACGAGACGATCAGCGACGAGGAATACGTACCCGGACACTTATTCGAAAAACATCAAGTAAGTCAAACGAGCGTGGAGGACCCAACAGGTCCATAAGATTGTAAGGTACAGTCAGCAGCAGTCAGCAATCTAAACCGATGTGGTTTGGATTATTATAAATATTTATTAATAATCTAGTACAAACGCCAGCACATCAAGAGTAGTATATTATTGGGCATTCTACCCCACCTGCCGTTCCTCCGGCTCACTTCGTTCGCCTTCGTCACTCTCGGTGTGGTAGAATGCCCAATAATATACTACTATAACTAGCTCTACATATCAACCACTTACCTCGATTAACAAAAGCAGATCTACGGTTTAAACTCGGTTTCACTACACTACTTTACTGTCATTCTTTCATAGTTTCACTACACATTTCACCACTTTTAAGACCCGAAATTATTACTTCTACTAAAGAGTAATAACTGAATGTATTCCTAATTTAAATCTACATGAAACGTGGTAAGCTAAACTTCAGGACAGATTGCCTCATGTCTCTCCACAAAGTTAGAGATAGCGCCTTACCACAGAGGTTCAACGCACACTCAGTTTATGCGACCAGATTGGTACCGAGGACATCTGAAATTTAGGATATCGTATATATTAAAATAAAACTTGGGACAGATTGTCACTATGCCTCTCCACAAAAGTAAGAAATAGCGCATACCCATAGGTGCACACACATTCTATTTCCCGTGGCTAGACATCCGAAATTTTAATTTTATTTCGTTTCATATAGATGAAATTTACACGTTTATTAAACAAGTAAATGTGTCGGCTGTCTGAACCGATGACCTAAACTCCAGGACAGATTGCCTCATGTCTCTCCACAAAGTTAGAGATAGCGCCTTACCACAGAGGTTCAACGCACACTCAGATTATGCGACCAGATTGGTACCGAGGACATCTGAATTTTAGGTTACCGCATACATTAAACTAAACTTCATGTCTCTCCACAAAGTTAGAGATAGCGCATTACCACAAAGTTCAACGCATACTCAGTTTATGCGACCAGATTGGTACTGAGGACATCCGAAATTTTGTTTAATACATTCACCCAGACGACACTACTTACACGTTAATGAACAAGTCACGTCACGTCACGTCACGTCTTGTACTGATCAGGCAACTGTTACGAGTGGGTGTAAATGAGCCTTTAGTCTGCAAAACTGCAAAATTGCAAGTAGCAATAACTTGCTGCGCATATTTTGTTGTGTGTAATTTCCATGCAAACCTTTGTATAATATGCAAGATAAGCACTGCGCTTGTTGCAAACATTGATTAAATTTGTCTTATGCAGGACTTCCTATGTTCATAAAATAGGTACTTCAGTTTCGGTACGGCACACTCATCTTGGAAATTACTTTATTGTAATAATTATGACCTTTATGAATTTGTAGTTACAATAAATAAATATGTGTATAAAAATACATAACTTTTTTGTCTAGTGATTAATAATAATTATTTATTTATTTCTCTCTCACACAGAAAGGTTTACAAAGGATAAAAGAAAACAATTGTTTAGAAATACGACTTTATTAATATACTATACTTATATTTCTATTATAGTTGATGGTTTTATATTTGCAGTTTGACTGCAACATACGTAATAAACTAGTTTTGGTACACGTATCCGTTCAAAACTTTTCTGCACATAAATTATCTCTAATGCAACTTATTGATTGATGACGCTGACGTCATCCCTATATGATCAAAGTACAGGTTAAGTTCGACTCTGCGAATAGCTCTGGTAGCAAATAGGCTTATGTAAATTTCTAGGTTCGAGTCCCTATCGCAATCCCTTTTCCAATAAGTTAATAATTAAGTTAATAAATTCATTCAGCATGCGTTAGTACCCTAAGTATTATAATTATATAAATGTGTCTAGTAAAGTAATCACCGAATATTTGTTCCAGATTTTTTTCACAGACTTAAATAATGTGTCACAAAAAGCTATTATTTAAAACCGTGCATAATGATGTCTTGTAATTATTTTTTAAATAAACAAACATACAGAAATTAAATAAATAGTAGTCATTGGTAGTAATCATAGATACCTAACGCCACCTTTGTCGGTGTCGAACAATATATATTATGCTGGTTTATATTTCATTTCTCACGATAACATTGCATTTTGACGGAATCAATATAACGATTTAAATGGACGTAACTGACATAAGTTAGTAATACAATTGTAATGCTAAGATTTAAGGTTTAATTTTGTAATGAGGTTAAATTTGCTGAGATGGTATTTTTCTTTACTTAAATTCGATTAATTTATATGAAAATTCACATTCGCTCCAGCGTCTTCTAGTGACAAGCTGCACAGTTTATTGTCAATTACGAATACCGAATACTTCCATAAAATGTACGTAAGTATTTTTTAAATAATTATGTTATTTCAGTGTCCTTGTGTTTCATAAGTCGAGCGTTCATTGTTCTAATCTTCTTTACAGATATTTTTTATTTGAAATTAATTGTTGTGTATTCGATTACAGGTCTGACTCCGAATCAGAATACACACGTCGCGCACCCGAGGCGGCAAAGGTGCAGCCAAAAAAGAAATCAACCAAGCGTAAAGCTTCCGAGAGTACCTCCACCTCGCAATCAGAATCTAAACCAAGGTAATTTCTATTATTGCTTGTCTTTAGGTATTTGTGTATTTTATTCCAATAAGAGTGTTATATGTGGAGGCAGGACGGCTTGAAGGCTCTTCACCACAACTCATCCTCTTATAATTTCATGGGTAGGTGAGGGCGGAACAGAAATAAATTACTTCAAATCACAATCAACGTAATTCACAAGAATCACGATTTAATTAGATGTTTAGTGATTACTACAATGTAAAATCAATCAAATGAAATCTTAAAATATCGTGATGGCGAAGATTCTCAGCGATTCGTCACAAGCGTGGTGCGCGGGCGCCGTCTCGTTCAAAAGTGACTTCAAGATGGCCGCCCACACCATCATCGACAATGACGCTTCGCTAGGTTGACATTGACAGTCGTGTCAACCTGACGTTTTGACGTAAACGCCGTCACGGCCGGACTGACATACGACCGTCCACGGGCGATTTATCTGAAACAAACTAAGATAACTGCATAGTCCGTTCGCTCATCCTGACTTAATAATTTTCATCAGTATACAAACACCAAAAACATTTAATAACTTGGACTAACCAGGCAAGTGTACCGCTTAGTCAACCGTGAGGTGTGACTCGGACTACACTTCAGTAAGACCAGTCGAGAAACGCATTAGATACCATAACTGGCTAGAATTTAGCCCAGACAGCACATTTTAGTTCTTGTGAACATCTAGACAAGCCAATCCTAACAAGGATGTGACCCGGACGACACAACTCGTCTTACACTTAGCAGGCAAGCAGCCAGAACAAGTCAGTCCTCCCGAGGGAACCGACTCGGACGACACAATTCGTCTCGGAAATAGCAAGCGATCATCCATGACAAGTCAGCCCTCTCAAGGCAACTGACTCGGACGACACAATTCGTCTCGGATATAACAAGCAATCATCCATGACAAGTCAGCCCTCTCAAGGCAACTGACTCGGACGACACAATTCGTCTCGGATATAACAAGCGATCATCTATGACAAGTCAGCCCTCTCACGGCAACTGACTCGGACGACACAATTCGTCTCGGATATAACAAGCGATCATCCATGACAAGTCAGCCCTCTCAAGGCAACTGACTCGGACGACACAATTCGTCTCGGATTATAACAAGCGATCATCCATGACAAGTCAGCCCTGTCGAGGCAACTGACTCGGACGACACAATTCGTCTCGGATATAACAAGCGATCATCCAGGACAAGTCTACCCTCTCGAGGGACTCGACTTGGACGACAAATTTCGTCAGATGACGCTAAATAAATCAATGTAACAAGTCAACCAGAAATGACTCGGACGACGCATTTCGTCTATCGTCTATGCAAGTGAGGTGTGCCCTCCAACTACTCATCTGGAATGGTCAGGAACTCAGGACAACGCTTCTTCTCCCAGGATCAACCATTGTAACAATTTATCATAATAATATGAAGGTTACAATAATGTAACGATAGTTTGTAGTATTGTCCTGTTAAATGTGCACTTCAAGTTCATGTATCAGGTTCTGAGTATACGCTCGGGGTATCTGAGTTTGCAGTGACAGTATTTAAGTCAGCCGATCCAGTGTCTGAGCATACGACCAAGGTGTCGTGATGGTCTAATAACTGGTTATTATTATATGAGCACGAAGTATTTTCTACATGATCAGACGCCGTCTCGGCCTCTACTTCATTTAAAACGTTAGACGCGATTTTTTTTTATATGGGCAGCGACAACTCTTAAATGTTAAATTTTTACGGAATTAATAATTTTTGACTTGACTTGAACGAGCAAGTGGGTCACCTGACGGTAAGTGAGCACCGCCGTCCATGTACACTCGCAACACCAGAGGCGTCGCGGGTGCGTTGCCGGCCTTTAAGAGTCAGCAAACAAGTGTTGCTGACCCTTCCCCCGACCCCGATGAGCTCTGACGACCTTGATCTGCGATGATTCTACTACTAGCGGTAAACTACTTTTTGGGGTGCACGCGTTGCATTTAACAGACGTGGTATGTGCGAGTAAAACGTATTTCGTAAAACCGTCAGTTATAATTCTACTTCCGGTCCCTCTTCCCGCTAAGCATTCTCGATAAGTCAATATGAACTACGGATTCAACGGCCGGGATGATCAAACATTTAATTCCAAACAAATACTCTTAGCTGTAGTCGCAAACATTTAACAAAGTATAAACAATCAGTCAAATCACACCTTCACTCACATTCCCACACAAATTTCCACTAAGTGAAAAACACTTAAATAATTTTCGTGAGCTATAATTTGGTATGTAATACTCAACATCTTAACACACAAGCCTCCATCGTCATCGCGTGGGCTACCTCCATCCGGTACCCATTCAGCGATCGCTGACACCTCGGCTGCCAAACGCACTGAGACGGGAAATGAAGCCCGATGTTCCACCCAAGCCTACGAATACCATGGAGGTACCAGCGGTCTGACCGACCTTCATACCACATAATGACACATTAACACGAACGTCAATCCCCTTTGTCATTACTTGTAAGTCTAAGTCTACGTCGTAAGGGTTCACGTCGGGACGTCAGGCAAATCAAATATTTTAATGTGTACTGTTCGTTCAAGCCTGAAGCCTTGTCAAAAATTAAGAAATATCGCGCACCATGTAATCGATCAATCTGGTCAGCTATGAGGGGTAGCGGAAACCTATCGGACACTATATTATCATCAAGCATACGGTAGTCCACACACATTCTATCGCTTCAGTGCCTTTCCTTTACCAGAAGGTAAGGAGAGGAGAATAGTGACAAACTAGCTCGAATAAAATTTCATGCAATTAGTTTACTTTATTTATCACACCACACTAAACTAGCACAGTTTGGACTTAATATATTAGGACATCGGAACGTCGTCATAGGGGTATTATTAGCAAAGTAGTAGGTACTCCGGTGGTAAACGGACTATCAAATAATTTCAAGAGCACTACGAACTACATAATTATTGAGAGAAACCAAATCAATATTGAATTCAGTCGCGTCACAAAGGTTTACTATTTTAGACAGATAAAATGTCAGTTTATTACAGGTCATATTTGCCCACCTCGTTGGTCCAGCGTTAGCCGTTAATGAGGTGCTGGGTTCGAACACGGTTCGGGCCAAAAAAAAAACGATTTTGGGACTTATCCGTAAAAAGAAACCTCCCAGTATCAGCCCGAAGTCCGGGAGCTGGCAGCATTACACCCCCGTGCCTCGGAGAGCTCGCAAATCCGTAAGTCCCGAGCCCGACCTCTCATTGGTCGCGCCGTCAGTCGACTCATCGGATCACGAGAGTCATGGAACAAAAAGCGCCCCCATTCCCGCGCGAACACCCGTGCACCATAATACGTCCTACTAAATTGGCCAATCTCCACTAAGACTGGCCGCCGTGGCCGGCACGTGTGGCCGATTTTTTAAGTCTCGCGTTAAATCATGATATCATAACGTAAATGACGATTGGGTTGTCCATGAAAGACAACGAAATGTTACTCCATCTGTGTTGAAATTTGTAAGCTACAAGAATAGTTAACAACATTATAAGACAGTTTTGCTCGAAATTTATAAGCCGTCTGTAGCTCATGAGTCATGAGTGAGCAATCAGCTCTAGAAACGTATAAAAATGGAACTACTCACCAAAATGTCCTCTCTGGTGTGTTAACGACGTAGACGTTAACGGGCATCTCTTGTGATCGCGTTGTTTATTACCACGGTTGCACTTCGAAGCTAAATGGCCACAGCGTAAACAGCAGCGATGTCTGGTTTCTGGTCGCAGAAGACCAGGTCGCTGCCGGCGTTTTTGACCTTCTCTTTTTCGGACGACACTCACATGCACCATGTCCTAGCTTGCCGCACTGAAAACACTTTAAAAGCACTTTAAAAAAACAATTTAAAAACACTATAAAACCACATTAAGAACGATACAGTTTCGGATCGTTTTGCGTGTACACAATTATTTATTCAGCTACTTGAGGCGCATTCATTTCCTAAAGTACACGTTTTCAATTCTCGCTGCAGCTTCTTTCTCGTAATAATCTCCGTATTGAAGGCTAATCGTTGCAGGTGGTTGTGGAATTTTGACGAATGTGACAGTGCAGTGGACAGCAATGTAGTCTTCGCCCATATTTGGCCATTTTGAGGTTTATGTATGGTCACGCACAGATATTCGTTTTCCTTGCGTTTCCTATTTTGCAGGTTAATGAGGTCAGTCGCGGGTGTTTCAACACTATCTTTCCGTGGAGTAAATAACTCGAATCTGCAACCACCGCATCTCAAGGAACGATATTTGTGATAGCCACTGCGACGCCGTGCTTTTCAGCGCACCATAGCTATTATAAATGATTTTCACCGAAACAAAGGTCAACAGTATGCCCAAGCACGTGCGTTTGTGTCAGTTTGGGGTCGAATTTGAGTTGTTTTATATTGTGGGCGCTCACTTGATTTTTAATCGCTTCCATCAGACTCAACATCCGGCTATTTTCTAGCTCAAATATTTTTCAAAAAATATCTTCACCATGTGGCTTATCTTCGGTTCTGATGGCACTTCTGATGTGGAGGCAGGACGGCTTGAAGGCTCTTCACCACAACTCATCCTCTTATAATTTCATGGGTAGGTGAGGGCGGAACAGAAATAAATTACTTCAAATCACAATCAACGTAATTCACAAGAATCACGATTTAATTAGATGTTTAGTGATTACTACAATGTAAAATCAATCAAATGAAATCTTAAAATATCGTGATGGCGAAGATTCTCAGCGATTCGTCACAAGCGTGGTGCGCGGGCGCCGTCTCGTTCAAAAGTGACTTCAAGATGGCCGCCCACACCATCATCGACAATGACGCTTCGCTAGGTTGACATTGACAGTCGTGTCAACCTGACGTTTTGACGTAAACGCCGTCATATACGTTAGTAGTGGATTTATTTTTATACTTAAAAACAGAGACACAATCCAATGATTCATAATCTTTATTCCATTGGTTCTTTTTGATAGAACGTTTTCAAGGTGCTGTTATTATAATATTTATTTGTCATAAAAAGTAGTTTTTACACAAGTTTTCTTATATTCTACGTATTATTACTATGTATATAATTATGTATGTGTCTTATATTAGCATCTGCTACTGAATTAGGCTTGTGGCGTGTAGTTCATCACACTGGTAACTACATAATATTACGCAATAGAATTGATGATAAGGTACTTATATTATTTTATTTTTTACAGTAAAAAACAACATAGCTCGGACCTCTTCGGTCTAGAGGATAGCGAGTATCGCGCACCGGCAACCGGCAGCGAGGACCTCACGTCGTCTCTCGTGAGCCGAGTCGCTAACGGGAAGTTGCGGCGGGCGGTGAACGTTGTGGGTGACTTTTACGTGGAGGTAAAAGTATATAATAAGTCCGATGCAGCGTCCACGACTCCACTTGATCGGTGGAAAAAATCCTTAGTGGCACTTAAAGTGCAATTAAATAAGGATACTCCGCAGTGGGACGCGCTGCAGACATTTATGAGACGGGCTCATGTAATGTTTCAAGACTCGGAGCCCGTCTTTTACAGTGATAACATTAATATAAAATAATATAATAATTATTATTTTATATTTTTGTTATCAGTTTATTTTAAGGCTAGGCTAGGTTTAGGTTAACTGTTACAATTATAAGTTTGTAATATGTTCTTCTATAAGATAACAAATAAATAAATAATTTGTAAGTATCTTTTGTTTGTGTTGTTAATCTAAAACTTGCTCTATTTTACGTGGACATTAGACTAAATAATAAAATACACAAATTAAAATACCTACACACATTAATAATAATACACAAAAATGCCTTTCTGTACTGTTTGCAATACATCCGTTGAGCGCAGTCAGTGGACAGGTCACCTACGCAGTACTAATCATAAAAACAAAAATATTTCGTATTTTTGCGAAGGTGTTGAAATAATACAAGCTGCTTTTCGTAATCGTATAGCTTCGTATAGAGTTGCCGATCCGTCTGAGAATTACTGTCCTAAATCATTTTTAAATATTGTTCAAGACAAAATTAAAACATTAATTAATATGTCTCTTAAAGATCACACTAGTATAAAAGTTAATTTCGAATATTTTGCTATGTTTTTGATGGTTAAAAATGATTGTCAAGAGATGAAATCATTTTCCACTAAAAATTTCACTTTGCGTCAGAATTATGAATTTATACCATTATTGTCTCAAGTTAAAAACACTTTAGCAAAAAAGATAGAAGAATTTCAAGACCGTGACAGTGGATGGACGTTCTTGTACAGTTCTCATTTGGAAGTCAATGTCAACAAATATCAACCTTTGAGCGGTTCAGGCTTTATCAAATTGCCTGCTGCTATAAAATCGAAAAAAGCATGCGTTAATATACGCAATAACGATGAATATTGTTTTTTATGGTCAGTAGTTGCCGCTTTATATCCAGCTAAAAGTCATCCTGAAAGAGTATCATCTTATCCTGATTTTCGAAACGTGTTAAATGTAAAGGACATATCATTTCCATTAAGTTTCTCAGATGTTGAGCGGTTCGAGTTAAATAACCCTAATTTGTGTATTTACATCTATGGTTTAAAAAATAATATCGTCACGGGACCGCTGTACAACCCAAAAGCTTTGAAAGGAATAGTAATTCATTTACTTTACTTAGAAAAGGACTATTTGGCACATTACTGTTTCATTAAGGACTTGCCACGACTTGTTAAGAGTCAAATATCAAAACACCACGGTAAACTTTACCTTTGTGATGATTGTTTAATATTTTTTAATTCAAATGATGATCTTAGTTCGCATAGTTGTGGGGGTATTGTCACTGAACTACCTCCAAAGGGTTCCTTTATACAGTTTGAAAATTATAATAGAAAGCAAATTGTACCATTTGTTATATATGCGGATTTTGAAACAATGCTTGAACGGTACGAATCTTGTGACCCTGATCCAACTAAAGCGAGCACAGTAACACGTCAGCGACACGTGCCAGTAGCTTACGGTTATCATATTACGTGTGCGATAGACGAACGCTACAATCGTTACGTTTCATATCGCGGTTCGGATTGTGTACCAAATTTTGTAAAGTCTATCTATAAAGATGCGCAAAAAATTCATTATATTTTAAAAAATAATGTTTCTATGATTTACACCGACGAAAATGCTCGCGACTTTGAAAACGCGATAACATGCCACATTTGCGAGCACTTCTTGTTCGGTGATAGAGTTCGTGATCATTGTCATTTAACAGGTAAATATCGCGGTGCAGCTCACAGCTATTGTAACTTACAATTTAAATTACCTAAATTTTTGCCTGTGTTTTTTCATAATTTATCTGGTTATGATTGTCACCTATTCATAAAAGAATTAGGTGGAGCTCCTGGAACTATTAAAGTAATACCTAAAACAAAAGAAAACTATATTTCATTTACAAAGTTTATTCCGATTTCCTCCGAGGAAAGCATACAGGTCCGGTTTGTAGATTCTTTTAAGTTTTTAGGAACCAGCTTAGAAAAGTTGGTCAGTACAATGAAAGAACAAGAGTTTCATCAATTAAAATCTTATTTTCCTGACAAAAGCGAATTTGACCTACTTACCCGTAAAGGGGTGTTCCGTATATCCGTACGACTATATGTGTCAATGGGAACGTTATGAAGATACGTGTTTGCCTTCTAAAAAATGCTTTTATAACTCTTTGAGTAATAAGCCCATTTCCGACGCAGATTATGCACATGCTTGGTCCGTTTGGTCTGTATTTAATATCCAAAATATGGGTATGTATACAGATTTGTATCTTAAAACCGACGTTCTATTGCTAACAGATGTATTTGAAAATTTTCGTAAAACTTGTAAACGACACTATAATCTGGATCCCGCATTTTATCTTACAGCACCAAGTTTATCTTTTGATGCAATGCTTTTAAAAACCGGAGTTCAATTAGAATTGATAAGTGATGTTGAAATTTTTAGAATGATACAAAAAGGTATTCGTGGTGGTGTTTGTATGTGCTCCAAAAGGCACATTAAAGCCAATAATAAATATTTAGATACCTATGATCCATCCCATCCAGATTCGTTTATCATTTATTTAGACTGTAACAATTTATACGGCTGTAGCATGTGTCAATCCCTACCCTATTCTGACTTCAGATTAATGAATAGTCAAGAAATAGAACTTTTAAAATTAAACTTAACTGACATTAGTGATACTGCGGAAAATGGTTACATTCTTGAAGTAGATCTAATATATCCAAAGAATTTGCACATTGAACACAATGACTTTCCATTTTGTCCAGAAAAATGTTTACCACCTGGTGGTAAGAATAGAAAACTAATACCCAATTTGTATGATAAATATCACTATGTTATTCATTATGTACATTTAAAAAAATGCTTACAGCATGGTTTAGTATTGAGAAAAATCCACCGTGCTATTACATTTAAGCAAAGTTGTTTTTTAAAGCAATATATTGATATTAATACTCAGTTACGACAAAAAGCAGAGTCAACGTTTGAACAAGATTTTTTCAAATTATTAAACAATAGTATCTTTGGAAAGACGTTAGAAAATAATGAAAATCGAATAGATGTGAAGTTAGTGAACAAGTGGTGTGATTTAAGCAATAAAACCAAAAAGACTATTTGTGCTGAAAAATTAATAGCCAGCCCATATTTTCACAGCGCCTCTGTATTTTCTGATGATCTAGTAGCAATTCAAATGAAACCTTCGCATATTGTTCTTAATAAACCGATATACATAGGGTTTACAGTATTAGAACTATCTAAGACTCACATGTATGATTTCCACTATTCTATTATAAAACCATTTTATGGTAACCGAATTGAATTGTGCTATACTGACACAGATAGTCTTGTTTATGATGTACAGAGTAATGACGTGTATAAAGATTTAAAGGTCAGTTTTCTAAAATATTTTGACACAAGCAACTACGATTTGAATAACGAATTTAACCTGCCAATTATTAATAAGAAGATTCCAGGTCTGTTTAAGGATGAAATGGGTGGTAAAATTATCCAAGAGTTCGTAGGACTGCGCTCAAAGTTGTATTGTATTAAAACTTTAAATAAAACAATAAAAAAAGCAAAAGGCACAAGAAAAAATGTTACAGCAAGTTTAAATATGTTAGATTATAAAAATGCTTTGTACAATTGCGAAGTCATTCGCAAACAAAATAAACTATTTAGGTCTATAAAACATGCGATATTCACCCAGGATGTAAATAAAGTAGCACTTTCGAGTAATGACGATAAACGGTTGCTATGCGCTGATAAGGTATCTACTTTAGCCTGGGGTAATACAACTATATTAATGTAAAATAAATTTTATTATTATTATATAATTTTATATGTATTTGTATTTTAAGCCTTGTACCTATATTCGTGTTTCTTTCTACATATAAATAAAATAAAATTTACTATTCTGTTTAAATATGTCTTTAATTTCTATACCCATTGACAACCCGATAAGACTTTTTGCTTGCATTCAATGTGCTATGCAATTACCAGCATTAACTTGTTGAAACTTGAAATTGATTAGCAGTAATAAAGCAAGTACCAAGTAATATTTTATACATAAGTATTATTATAAAATCTATACAATTCCTGATGACTAAGCAGGCGCGCCCGGCGCCGGCGCGCGGCTTTAAGAAATACGACACTTATCAGGTGTTCGCGCTCCGTAAGTGGTAAGCGCTGTCCACAAGGATACAGGTTCAAACTTGTCTAATTCAACATGAAATTGATTCGCATTATATCGTACAGGCTCTGGTTACACTAGAACATTCATAAATAATATTGATACTCTGTCGTTACATTACGCAGTCACTTGTTGAAGTGGTCACATCGCTGCATCGGTTCAAAGCAAATAATTCGTAAGTATATTTTGTTCTGTGTATGTTTATAAATTTCCTTTTTTGTTATAAAATTAAATAATATTAATGACTATTTTGTTTGTTTCAGCTCATCAATAATGGCAGATTCACCTGATATTGTCTTCTCCCAATACGGTCAAGGTTTCCCGACTCCGAGTTTAAGTTGGCATACCCCAGAAGCACACGGGTCCGCCAACAAGAAGCCTAGAGCAAGACGGGAGTGCCAAAAACGAAAATCATCTGGGCAGTCTGCGTGTCAATCGTACGTCGTAAACAATGAAAAGAAAAAAGGTTTACGACTTATACAAGTGAACGTTTTGGACATCAGTGAAAATCAAGAACCTGCAAGTGACAATGAGGAGGTGATAGTGTTAAGTGCGCAGTATGTAGTCAGTGAACCAGTGGACAATGTTATGGACGAGACACTATCGTTAATTAACCAAATATCCAAAAAACTCTGTAATGACTGTTATTAGTGATATTATTAAGTACTTAAGTGTTTTGGTAATAGTAATGGCAAGTTATTTTTCTGTACTTAAAAATAGTTCCTAAGGGTGCTTGTACACGGTGCATGTAGCTTGCGCATGTTGAGGCACTTGCGCGGGTTATATGCATCGTAAACATATCGTTTAAAAACATGTGCGGGTCTAGTGACTCGAGCATGTACTAAAGCGAGCCACCCGTGCAACTAATCCGCGTGCTCTGCGACGCGCGCGGGTCACTCGCGCATGTCACTTGAGCAGGTTCAGACGTGCGCAAGCGCGACGCTACAGACCGATAAGGAAGCGGTTTAATTTAGTTGTTTTTCTAATATGTGAATTGTTTCTTCGATAATTGTTTAGTTTTTGTTTTAATGTGACCAATAATGAGTAAATTAGATAAGTGGAATGACGAAACGACTTGTCGTTTCGTACTTCTGTACAAAACCTACGATTGTCTGTGGAATATGGAATCGTCAAACTACAAAAATAAACAATCAAGAGAGAACGCTTTAGAAGCAATCGAGAAAGAGATGGGCATTGACGGTTTCGGAAAAAATTAAATAAAAAATAAAATACGAAGTCTTCGATCTACTTACAATTTAGAAAAGTTAAAAATAGAGAAATCTCAAAAATCAGGCGCTGGAGCCACAGAAATATATAAACCTTCATTGAAATGGTTTTACATGCTACAAGAAGTAATGGTCAAAGTTGCGGATGTGAAAAGAAAACCACAGGAATTAGTAAGTAACGTGTTTATAATTATATTTTATTATTACTAATATTTTTTCACAATACACAAATTTAAAAAGAAATTTCTATTACTTTTTGAATAAATATAACCGTCTGTCAGGTATGTTGAATATTTATTTATTTATTTATTAAGTATTCAAGGAAGGAAGGAATTTATTTAAAAATGATTATTTATACATTATTTATACAAAACTTCTGTTGCATATGCGTGTAACGTAATTTGTTTTGTGCAGTGAAATTGTGTTTAAATAATTTACCTGTACCTATATCACCGTGTGTCTCAGTTTAGTAAGGTGAAGGAACGGAACAGTAAATATTTTAAGTAATCATAATATCTTGCCATGCTACCCTCCCTTGTGTGACAAAATATTCCTTATAAGTATTTCTTACGTCTTCCCCGGTTTGCGAAATAACAGAATAATGTAAATTCCCTCGTGCCTCTGTTGTGTCCCCTTCATCATATGTACCTGGAGGCAAATATGTTGCTTCAACATTTCTTAGCCAGTTATGTAGTGCACACGTAGTTCGAATCAACCGTTCCGCCACTTCAACAGAACATGCTATCATGTTTTCGTAAATGCGAAATTTACTTCTTAAAATCCCGAACGTACTTTCAACTTTAAATATTTTTTCAGCATAAGTTAAGTTCCTTGGCAAACGTGAATAGGGCTTTAGTAAATATGATTTTAAAGGAAAAGCATCATCTCCTATTATGAATCCATTGTCAGGTAATACATTTTCTTCTAGAGCATTATAGAGAGCACTGCTTCGAAATATGCCTCCATCTGATGCTGAACCGTTGCAACCAACATTTATGTACGTGAAATTGTAGTCATGATCAACTAATGCAAAAAGCACGATGCTATTTTTCTTTTTAAAATTAAAGTACAGTGAGCCGCAATGTTGAGGCGCCATAATATCTACGTGCTTTCCATCTATAGCACCACAGCAATTCGGAAAATTCCATCTCTTCTCAAATCCGTTCTGAATTACTTTCCACTCTTCCAATGTTGTAGGAGTCTGAAACATCAAAAATAACGTGCATAATATTTATTTTACATTATTTTTTCAGGGTTTGCAACAAATAGATGAAGAAATACAAAATACTGAAAATACTGTTACTTCCAATAACACAGGTATGGGACCTGTTTCACAAAGAACACAAACGAAAAGAAACATATCAACAACACAGAGCTCTGCTTCTTGGGAAAAGAAACGTCGAACAAAATTTGATGTTATGAATAAAACAATGTCAAATATTAGAGATATTTTGGCCAGCGATCAAACAGATGAAACTGATAGTGATGAATGTGTTGCTTTTGGAACATATGTGGGGTTGCAACTAAAAAAACTATCTCCTGAATACGGTTTTCAGAAGATAGTTTTTTTAGTTGCAACCCCACATATGTACACACTATACACTCAATCTAGTATTCAAAATATCTTATCTGACGCATTACTAAGTGAAATACGGAAAACATCCAGAAGCAGAACTCGTCTAAGTGCTGAGACATCAACAACAATTACAGACAGCGATTATTCTGTGAGTGAAGTTTATTTAGCAGAATCTTCTATGGTTGGTGAAAATGATCCAATATTAACTGAAAGTGTTAATGATGATGATGCAATTGTAATCACTATTCCTGAACAAAACAATGATGATCAATCCGATGTCTCACAAAGTGATATTTTAACGCAAGCTATTAATCAAACTATACCTGAGTGCGCTTTAAATGAGTATGAAGAATAATGAACCATTCACGAGTTGTTATTTAGTCCCTGTATTAATTTTTCGTAAAATGATCACAACAAATGTTTAGTATTTTTGAAATAAAAGCATTATCTATATTAAATATTGTTTATTTTATGACTTACCTTTATAGAAGTCTTTAGTTTTTCATAAATGGCATCACATACTTCCGGAATGAGTTTAGATATTGCGGATTTTGATACACGGAAAAACTTCTCCAGAAAAGTATAACTGCAGCCAGTTGTTAAATACGTTATAGTAATTTGCAATTTCAATGAAGGAGGAAGAGCCAGTCTCATATTAGTATCTTTTTTAGTAATGAGTCCACTGACTTAACTCAAAAGTAATTCGAAAGTCTCGGGTGACATTCGAAAACTAGTTTTAAATTCCTTCTGATCTTCAGCTCTAATTTCTTCCAATACATTTAAACTTTCATTTCTTCGTGCTATCCAGTTACGCATCCATAACTTTTTGCTTCGTAATCGTATTAATTCGTCTTCTAGCATATTTAATAATTCTGGTAATATTACATTTTTAACAAATGATTTTAAAAGAATTTTCGTTCGTCGAGACATTTTGACGCGATTCAACTCATAAAGCTACCGTGCGAATAGCATGCACATGTAGCTCTTGACCACTACTGCTTGCGCAAGTTATTATTTGCTCCAGTTATATGCACCATGTTTAAGTACAAGCGAGTAACTCGAACAAATAGCTTGCGCATATTACTCACGCGTGTAACCCGCATCTTTACTTGCTCCAGCTACATGCACCGTGTACAAGCACCCTAAGTTATTGTGTAATTATATATTAAAATATCAAATAATTTTAAATTTTATTGTAATATTAATGTCAAAATAAAATAATACATAACGTAGGTATAGGTTAGAAAGATGAAATAATTCAATATTATAATTTGTAAATTGGTAAATATGTTAAATGTATAAATAAAACAATTTTCTTTCTTATTGTAGAATAATAATTATGCATCACAAATTTGTAAATAGATAAATAAATGTTTACGTATGTCTGTATGTATGAATAAAAATAACTAAATAACTATAAGTAAGTTTAAATTTGTAAATAAGTAGGTAAATGATGAATGTAATAAAATAATTATCAAATAGGTATTATAAGTTTTTGTTGTAATATATGTAGCAACTAGGTAAATAGAATTAAGAAAATGTATCAAAAATTAATTAGATATTTGTAAATAATATAAAAAGTTAATAAAAATATATTTATAATTTAAATTACATATGTTTTATTTTACATTACATTGCTTGAGCATCAAATTTACTGTAGTAAAATAATGTTTAGCTTACTATTCGTCCCCAGTTCTCATTAATTGTTATAAAAATATTGTATTAAATTATTTAGGTACTTGAAATTAAATTTACTTACATGACTTATTTTGCGACAGCTAATTTAGAGCTTCATATGTGTGAATCATAGTTAGTTATTAGTAGAGGTATGTTGAAATAAAACAAACATAAGTAGATTAAAATATTTTTATTAACAAAATAAATTAAATACAGACATATTATTATCAAAATACCATTTCTTAATACATATAGCATTATTCAAAGCACAGTTTAGTCTATGATTTACACAATTAAATTCAGTATTATTTTTACAATATTTCTTTTTCAATCTTGAAAAATTAGGACATGCTTTTTCACCTATATCTATCACTTCACAATTTGCACACAATTCTTTAATCCACTTTATCTTTTCTAAGCCCTTTGTGATAATTTTTTTATTTTCTAAATGTGGAATGATGACGCGTTGAAATTCTCTGTAGTCTATGTAGCCCTCACTCCAGAAAATGCCTCGATTTCGTTCTAACCATCTCACTTGCTTCTTTTCTTCTTCTGTTAGATAATGGAATGCATGTGGTGGTTTTATCAAAAATGTTTGTGTATGCTCCTGACTTGCAATGGCTACTTCTTTCACAATAAAATTATTTTTAAAATCTTTAAATCCTTGGATTTCCACTATGACGGTATCCGGCTTCATGATAGCTTCTTTACAATGTTGCTTAATGGTTTGTATTCAACAATGCAATCGTTGAGAATGAGACAATACGCTGAAGTTTGATCTGGTATCTCTGTATCACTCTCAATTTCCACCCTTACATCCACAACAGGACCTGTCTTCAAGTTATCAGCTTGTCTAGAGCAATCAACAACAAACAGAGGTGCTAAATCTTTAAATTGCTTCTCACTTAACAAGGGCTCCGGCCGACGTCCGTAATACGACTGTTGAAATCTAGTGTATTGTTCGTATAATAAAGCGATTCTGTTATTAGCAAAACTTATATTCAGGTTTTCATATGGAAAGTAGGTTGAATTGAGATATACTCTAACGTCTCGAACATGACAGTGATCGAATTGAGACATGTCAGAACTTGCATTGTTTTTCCTATTTGTCTGTAGACCAACAATAATGTATCTTGGTTTTTCTATTTGAGATGAAGTTTTGATAGACCAGGTATGCTTCGTAGTTTTAGGCAAAGCTGGATATTCGTACAGATCCCAATTTCTGTATATCATTTGAAGCGGTCGATCTTTTTCTAAGAGTTTTAACAAAGTAATTTTTTCTTTGTCTGATACTTTAACATGCGGTACGCGCCATATGATTTTGTTGATCTGAACATCATCCACTACTTCGCTGGTATTAAGTTTTACAGCGTTCAAATTAGTGTTACTTCGTAACAATATCAGTTCATGTCTACTATTTATCACAACTTTTTTAAAATCTTCCGCAAAACCGAGGACGTTACGGAGTGGTATAGAAGCAGAAAACTTTCCTCCATCAATATTTTTTTTGCCATCAATATTCCAACCCCAAGCATTAGACATTTTTGATTCACTTTCGTTCATTGAAATTAATGATTTCATGGTGGTTGTTATACCTGCATTTTTTACTTTATCAATCTCTACTCCATTTAGCTCATACCTAATGTCTTGGAACAAGTACAGTAGAGCATTGTTTATGAAATGGACACTAGTGACTGGGTCTTTTAAGTCCTTTTTGCTGACAATGACAGTGCCTTCCAAATATAGAGTGCTAGCTGATGGCAGTATGTACAGGTTCTGTTGGTTTATAGGTATGCGAATTTCATCGTTCCTGTTGAAACTTGTTACGTATGGCTTGTACGAATGAAATTCGATTCCTTCTATAGTATTATCGTAAGTCGGAGCGGATAAAACGTCTAAGATATTCATTTTAGCAATCCAATCGCTCTAAGGAATGTTTTGTTGTCTTTAGTTAATTTAATTTTTTTCTTAAAGCGAGGTCCTACTTGGTAGGTTGTTCGAATAGAACTAATATTTTTTATTTGTTGATTCTCATATTTATTAAAGTCAATCATTTTTCCTTCTGAGGTGCAAATACAGCTGTACTTCTTCACCACGCAAATTGATTAAACGATTGTTAATATCCAATAACCTGATGTGTATGCAGCTTATGTTGTTTTGGTTGATTGGAAAGTATAGAGCGTTTTTTGGGATTTCTATGATTCTGTATCCAGGTGGCACGTTTAGGGCGAATTCGTGAATAATGTGACTTGGATCGCCGTTTATATAGGAGCCGCTCACAATATCACATTCAATCCTGACCACGGTCGTCGGTAAAATGTTGACTGGAAACTCTGATACATACCATTTATTTGCTTTCAATGTCTGCTGATTAAAGCCTAACAGTTTTCCGAAGGAGTCTTCTTTGGTAAAATTTACGTCTTTTGTACAGTAAATAGTAGTTTTTAGAGTATTGTTATTGCACTGTAGTTTTATTGATGCATCCTTTATTTCAGATTTTAAATAGTCATTGATATCTTGCAATTCATACGCACCTTCAGGTATTTCAATAACGTCATTGATGCCATAATAAAATTTGTTATTACTTTTATCGATATTTGGGATAGAATTAAATGTTGAAAAATGCATTAAAGCACATTCATATTGTGCATCCAATTGTAAAGGATTGGGAAAGTATGTAGATAAACTTGATGAGTTCCCAGTTATTGACAAAGTGAGTGACATTTTGTAAATGAGTGAAATGAAAGAAATATCATATATTTTATACATTTTTATTCCAAAAAGTCCACAGATATTCTAAACATAAGTGTCCGCAGGTTACTGTATTAAACTTTTGATATCTCGTGTAGTTATAAAATACAGTACAATTCTTAAAATACCGCATTAATTCTACTGGAGGTCTTAAATCTCCATAGCTATCAAAATATTCACAATAGTTGTTTAACGATGCCACATTCAACTTGCTTTGGCTGCCCTGGTAACTGATCTTTCATGTACACCCCTCGGAAATACGGGATATCCTTTGCATACTTTTGAATAAGCTTATATTTCAGTTTTTTGAACTTTTTATAAATAACCCTTTGCCATTTTTATACGGCTTGATGTATAAACCCTTTCCTAGAGTTACAGACTCCATAACTCTATTATGTCGTTCCGTCTCTGCCAAATTTTTTTGAGCTGCTTTATAATCATTAACAGTTTTTGCAATACCAGCTGCACCTCTGGCTAAAGTTCCTAAAGCTGACAATCCAGCAAAAATTGGAATTAAAGGCAGAACGCCTCCAGTTTTCGGTAAAGGTATTACTCGAGGTACTCGAACGTGACGAATATGTGGAATTATTTTTTTTGCTGTCAAGTAAGCAGTTTTTATTAATGCCTTTTTGTCTTTGTGTTTCAGTTTCTTGATTTTTGATTTTATCTTTGTAACTAAGCTTCTGAATGTTTTAATACCAGAGCCAGAGTTTAGTTTAGCTTTCATAACTTTGCTAACGAGCCATGAGCTTAGTTTTTCACCTTTCCCTGCATCTTTTGATTTAAGTCTTTGTTTAGCCATGTTTAGCAGACGTAAATCGGCTTTGTGACGGTTGAGTAAATCTGTATATTTTGTGTATGCAATGTCGTGATGCATACAAGCTTCGTCTAACTTATTCACACCCCGGTCACCGCGAGCCAAACGTTCACGTAATTTAGTTCCAGGTCCGCAATAATTATATCCAGGTAAATGAACTTCGAACGGTAGATGGTTGATTAAACTATTTACTAGTCCACCCCCTATCATTACTTGAAGTGCAATGGAAAGAACAGCAAAAAATATTGGTTATATAATTATCTTATCTCCTTATTGCAGCTTTATCAATCCAACTGTTTTCTTCACTGCTAAGACCCAACCATTTAACATAAATTTTATTTCCTTTCCGTTTCAAAATCTTTTCTATCAAAACATCTGGATATTTCGATTTTTGTAGTTCTTGTTCGTAAAAAGTTCCTAATATGTCTTGGTTTCGTTGGTCTACTATGTGATATGTAGTAACATAAACGAAACGAAAAAAAGATTAATAACACCATACCAGTAGGTATGGTGTTATTAATCTTTTTTATTGTAAATAATTCAGTAGACCAATTAGGAGTATATCCTTTCTCGAAATCGTGTTTGTATTTGCTGATACGAACACAGTCACCAATTTTGAATGTAGGCTTTCGCCTTATGGATTCATGTATAATCTTTATAATATTTTCTTTTATTTTATTTTCATTAGATTTATTCACATCAGCCGGTTTACACTTAATAGTTCGGTGTTTCGTATTATTATATGTGGTTAATATATCTCTCAATGGTTGACCTAACCACTTATAGTTCCCATTAAAACTAAAATATTCATATAATTTATTTTTAAGTGTTTTAATGAGTCGCTCTACAATTGAGGCTTTTTTAGTAGAAAATGATGAATAATGATTAATATTATATGTTCTCATAAGTGTCTGAAACGTATTGTTATAAAACTCACTTACCTTATCAGTTTGTAAATTCACAGGATTTTGTTGACTGCTACGCAATATATGTTCAAATGCACGGGTAACCTCAAGTTTATTTTTAAATTTTAATGGCTCCGCCCAAGCATACTTTGAAAAACAGTCAATCACTAACAAAATATAATTATAACCTTTATTATACATTCTAAGGTTTTGCATATCCATTAAATCTGCCTGCCATAAATCTTCAATCCCCTTTAGAATAACAGACCGTCGAAGGAAATTTCTTCGTGCCGCTTTATGTATTTAATTTACTATTTGCTGTTTTGCCATTACGGATTTTTTCGAGTAATTCGTTTACTTCTGCTTTAGTATAAAACTTGTCTTCGTAATGAGGTAAAATCGAAGATACATTGGCTTTTAAAGTAACTTGCACTGTCTTTTGCACATCTTTTATAATTTGGGCACGCAATGAACCAATCATTTTATTAAATTCTTGTATCGAATGAGTACTTAACTGATCTACATAATCTTTGTTCACAGCATCGTCTGCGTCTACAGGAGGTTTAATACCTTTGAGTTCAGAGGATTTTAAATCAAATTCCCCGCTTTCAGATTTGAACAGTGCGTTTTCATTAAACTCAAACAGATCTGATAAACGCATCCTTTTATGAATATAGTTACCGAATTTATCCACATTCATGTTTTAAGTATACTGTATAGTATATAGAGGTTGAAGGTGAAATGAACTTTATGAAGACGAAATTTGTTTATTTATAACCTTACTTTCCTGCAATTCTTCAATAATAGATATTATTTCATTGTCTAATCCAGTGTTACCAGCATCCCGAGATGCCATTAGTAATTTCAACCTTTCTACCAATTCATTTGGATCATCCCAGTACACATAATCAACATCTTTTTTCCATTTCTTTATCAGTGGTAAACCTTTTCCCTTTGATTGGGTATCTTTAACCGTATTTTGTAGTTTGAAGAGAGGTTTAATAACTTGCAAATATTTTTGTCCCTTATTACTTTTTATTGGTTTATTTGGTTCGTAGTCTCGACGATGTGCATTTGTATCAATCAACATCGACTTATAATGATTCATATCACCGTCTGTAACTAAGCTTAAATCTGTGTCTTTCTTAAGCAACAATTGTTTTAAACCAAGAGTACTTTGGTATTTACGTCCAGCGACGGTGATATATTGATCATTCATTGTTATGGGTGCAGAACCTAGCATGAGTTTTCCGCGCTCTACTCTAACACCAAAAGGAATATCTCTCAAAGCTTCCGAGGATACTGACCAAGATGATGTATCACAACCTTCTTTGGTGTCAACAACTGATTCATAAGACGAGTTGCTATTAAGAGAAACAGATTTATTTTCGTCGTCATCATCATCACATCTGTCTGTCTGCAAATTGTTGTCAATATCATCTTCGTATTCAGTAGTACGTGAAAGAGGAACTAGCTTACTAGTACTAGCAATCAAATTGAGAGGTTCTGTTACAGGTTTGAACACAGATTCCAATGCTTGTTTATTATCAATCTCCACATCTCTCATTTTTCGTACCTTTTTCTTTACAGCTTCCGCTGCATTTACAATTTGTCTTTTGAATGATTTTTCCATATTGATATAGCGATCTTAATTGATTAAGTGATGGCTTAGGAATATCAATGTTGAGCAGGCAACTGCTTTATATACCCATTTGCGTTCAATCAAAGACAACAAAAGTGTCAAACCTATCTCTATAGCATCCTTCGTTTTTGGGACAATCCTTATTTATTACAACATAACTAAAAGGTTTACTCCATATTTTTGAACACATTTCACGAAATTCATTCCACGTCATGTCAGTGTTGACATGTTCTTCATAAACATGTCTCAAATTGATTTCGTCTTGTTTAAAAAGCACGATTAGGTTCGCGTTATCTCTTACCAACTGTTTAGGAATTTTACTATATGTTTGATTTAAATAAAAACAATCGATGTGTTTGTGTCTTCCCATTGCAAAATAATCACGAATGTTATTCTGATTTTCACAGGCAACATCATCAAATATAATAACTGAATTTGGCTTAGCACTTTGAACACTCAGTACTTCCTCATTTTCGTGGTATTTTTGAAAAGAAATGTCTGGTACTCGTTGCATAACTTTTTCTAAAAAAATATACTTGGGTTGCAGTAAAGTTTTCGAATAAACGTAAACATTTTGAAATCTCAACCCATTCTCATGAATTAGAAGACCAATTATTAAATTCGTTTTTCCACAATTTGATGGCCCACTTATGATGCATCGTAGTGAGTTAGGTAACAATTTTCCATGACGTAGACTAGTCTTGCTAGACTCGACACAGATTTTTTTCACATGTAATGAATGCGGTTGTTTTACGAATTTCATTGTTACTACTTAAAAAGGTTTGATTAATAATGAGTCAATTACGTTGTTGCATTGACATAAATAGTAAAATAGAAGCCCTAAATCGACGGGTGCCTAATATCTAGGAATATTATTGGGCATTCTAGAAGTAATAATTTCGGGTCTTAAAAGTGGTGAAATGTGTAGTGAAACTAGAGGTAAGTGGTTGATATGTAGAGCTAGTTATAGTAGGATGTTATTGGGCATTCTACCACACCGAGAGTGACGAAGGCGAACGAAGTAAGCCGGAGGAACGGCAGGTGGGGTAGAATGCCCAATAATATACTACTATCAAGCTACCCCAATCTG
Organism: Pseudoips prasinana; assembly: GCA_951640165.1. Taxonomy (NCBI): domain Eukaryota; kingdom Metazoa; phylum Arthropoda; class Insecta; order Lepidoptera; family Nolidae; genus Pseudoips; species Pseudoips prasinana. Next base: position 19,713,937 of record OX621254.1, read on the forward strand.
TCAAATTTTCCCAATTGAAAGCGAACCTTAGGTATGCTTTTGTGATAAACTTGTAAATTTATAAAAGAAATTTGATAGTTTGGGGTAGCTGGATGTGCTGGTGTCTGTACATTATCTTATTGTCGAAGAGAGATTATACAATGTAAAAGCTGACTAGTCAGACTTTCGCTTATAGTATAAGTATTACATTAATAATAATGTCCTCCTAACCAAATTCCGGCCACGGCGACTAGTCTCAATGGGGACCAGCCATCTGCGCGGGACATATTATGGTGAACGAGTGTGTGCGCAAACACAGGGGCACTCTACTATTCCATCACTCTCATGATCCAATAGGACGACTACCGAGACGATCGGAAAGAGGTCAGGTACAGGACCGACGGCTTTACGTGCTGATGTTAAGCAGTCACAAACAAGTAAACGGACCACCTGATGCTAAGCGGGCACCGTAGCTTATGGATGCTCTCGACACCAAACAAAAGTACGGACCACCCGATGTTAAGCGGACACCGTAGCCTACGGAAGCTCTATAGGGCCAGTTTAAAAAATATATATTATTTAAAGTATTTAACCATAAGCTAGAAATAAAGCGTTAATCCGTTAATTAACCTGGGGCTCTACCGGCTAAGTCACTGAACATCGATTTATCAAATGGCGTTCAAATAAATAAAGGTTAAAAATTACTTAATCAATCGTTAAATCGGCTTCCAGGAGCACATGTGACGTCATAAATGATCCGGAATCGATTGTCAACGTTGAAGCCGATTTAACGACTGATTAAGTCATTTTTAACCTTTATTTATTTGAACGCCATTTAAGAAATCGATCTTCGGCGCCTTAGCCGGTAGAGCCTGAATCAGGTTTTAATCCTTACCCACACCCACACGGCGTCCAACCACCCTCCCAACAGCGATGCGTAAAGCTAAGAAATTCACCTTGGCTTATTGGTGACCGTGTGCCACTGACTTAGAACTAAATTGTGGGCAACGAAAATCGTATTTTTTTCATTCTCCTACAACTAACTGAAATCCTCGCTTAGTTAATTGCAGGGCAATGTCTCCTGCACTACTAAAAGTACTAGAGGGTGACGGTACTAGATATAAGGGGCAGAGTGTGAACCAACAGTTTTTATAAGTAGATCATAAATAACGCAACGAAGAAAAAACGCAGTTTTTATCGCGTTTTAACGGATTAACGTTATATTTCATGAAATCTTCCGAATTTAAAATATGTGTATGGACAAACGAACAAAAAACATCGAAATCGAACACTTTGTTCGCTCGTGCGTGTATTATAAGTGTTCACGTAGAACATACCTACATGGGGATGATTCGGATACTCCTCATCATAAAATATCAAAATTTTGCGTTTGAACGTCATCTTCTTGGCCAGCCTGTATATATAAGTATATAAATACTATGGTAACCAGACAACTGATAAATATGACAAATGATAAACCAGACGACTGCACGTGGCGCAGCACTAGCGTTTAAACAGTTGCCTCGCCACTTCGTGTCCCGTGTTCGATTCCCGCACAAGTTAACTATTTTTGACACATAAGTAGTGGTACTGAGTATGTGTGTGCTTTGTGTCCTCTATTTATATGTTTGTAAAGTAGCGATTGATATCCCTAAATTAAAAATTAAAGTACATACAACGTATTTACATTTTTTTTTCTAAATACATATAAATCTTACAGATAAACTACACCCAGACATGGAACAAATAATGCTAATCCATACACAAAGTTTTGTCTTGTGTGGGAATCGAATCCACGATCTCCGGATCAGTAGTCAGAGTCCCTAACCACTCAACCAACAGGCCAGTCAATATTAATAAGTCAAACTCACACTTCGCTAGTTTATATTCTAAATTTGTTAAGTTACAATAAGAGCATGTGGTAACATTACTAACACCAAATTTATGATGAATGATACTTTTATTTTACAGAGGCTCAGACACAATCCGCCCTTAATGTCAATTACTAATACCAGTACTGACGATTCATTTATGGACACTACTGATAATGAGAAGAACAGAGATGAAACTTATGTGCCAGTTACAGACGACGATACTGTACACAGTTCATTTACATCCGACAACTTGTCAGTTTCTTGTAAGGATATGTCTAATTGCACTAGAGATTTGACTTCTGAAAGTGTTTTATTGGAGATGAACACCAATGAAACACATTTTATGGACCAAGTTGTTAGAGATATCACCATAGGAGAAACCGAAAATATTCTTGTTGAAAACAGTGACAATTCAATAATCCAAAATTCTGACACTTCTAATATGCTGGAGTTATCTCATTACCATATAAATACATATATTCCGCCAAGTGGAAGCGAAGAATCATATATCACAAAAAATCATACTGTAACTAGCCAATCATTGCAACCATGTCAGACCATTATTCCTTTAAATATATTAGAGCAATTTCAGTATCATGAAAATGTATTGGATTCACAAATTGAAAATTTAGACCCGTATGTTAGCAAAAATCATACCGTCAAAAGCCAGTCATTATCGCCAGTTCCCACATCGTCACGTTATATTGCTGATAATGACAGTCCCGATTTTTATGATAGTCATAGCTTGGAATACTCTGAGATCGATGACAGTGACCAAGATGAAACATACAAAACTGCATCTACTGACCATTTCAGTGATACAGAAGAACCAGGAGATACCGTGACATACACTAAGAGTAAATCAAGACCGGTAATATCTAAAGGTAAAATATCTCAGGTGAGTTCTATACCACAATAATAAATAATATATATTGTTTCCCATATCTATTTTACTCGATTCTATCATCTACCAAAATTATGTTCTAATTTAATTGAATTCCTACCTATAATCTACTTTAATCTCTAGTCTTACAAATAATTCACGGCACCTATTGAGAATTATTTTCATTTCTATCTCATACTTCACAATCAAATTTGATTGAAATTGAAGCCTATGCTTAGCATAGGATTATGAATAAAATAAATATTACATTGCAGAAAGATTGTCAGATCCAGTGTCACAAATTAATTGTTAGGACTGATTTAAGGGTTACTTTGATAAGTGGTTCTCGTTATCGCCGCTTCCCATAAATTACTCTGAACAATTGAGGTAAATAAATTCCAAAGAATATCATGATTAAATTTATTATGTTTTTTAGGAAATTATAAATAATACTGATTGTAAAGAAGAAAGAAGTGCCAATGTATCCAACACAAAAGTAAAAAGAATAAGAACCAAAGATTATTGCTTTTATTGTGAAACCGATGTTTTAAATTTTGGGAGACATGTTGTACGCAATCATGCTATGGAATGTGAAGTACAAAAAATCCTTTCATATCCCAAGAAAAGTTGTACACGAAAAAATCTTTTTACTGACTTACGTGAAAAAGGAAACTATATAAAAAACGTGACAAAATGCTGTAAACCTATGAAAAAAAGCAATATTTATCCAGATATTGACTACTTGCCATGTGAAAAATATTTGGGTTTCTATTCCAGAAAACAACTGGAAACACAAAAAAAAATGTCAACCATTATGTGAAACTGCGAATACCCAAGTTGAAGCTCAAAATTTTATGTTGCGTAATCTGAAAATAGATCAAAATCTCAAAGAATATGTATTTCCCACAATGAGACCAGATAAAATATCCCTAGAGGCTAAAAAAGACCCACTGATATGTGCATTTGGTGCTCAATATATGCGGATCCACCGTGAAAAACATTTTATCAATGTCACATCGCGAAAAATGAGGGAATTGTCAAAATTATTAATAGAATTAAAAAAGCTCAAACCGACTATTAAGGATTTAATGGATTCATTGAAACCTCAAAACTATCATGTAATAGTTACTGCGACAAAAAAAGTATCCAGTTACAATGATCAAACAGAGCGCTATGGTGCTCCTACATACGCAATGAACATTAGCACGAGTCTAAAACAGTGTTGTAATATTGCAATAATGACAACCTTGAAATCTGACAGCGGTGTAAACACTGCTGTAATTGAAGCTGATCTTAAAACACTCATTAATCTTATTGAGTCAAATTGGAAGTTTGATGTGTCAAGGCCGGCGCCGATGAATATCCGCTTCATCGGCGCCGGCGCTGGGATCTAATCTCAGCGCGTGAGAGTATGCGGCGTCCGGCTGGCTTCTCCCCGGCTTGACGTCGCCCCTGGGACCACTGGCGTTTGGAGGAGGGGAACTCCACTCGTCTTGCATAAGCGGTCCCGGGAAGAGGTAACCTGCTGTAGCTCAGGTTGCCTAAACGCGCTTGTGCGTGAAGGGGAGGGGAGGAGGCATTTGGCCCCCTCCCGTCCCCGGGGGAGAGTCTCAGACGCTCAGTGTACAGCGGGGGTACTGGCGAGATCGTTCACGAGTACCCAGGCCCCCCGCTACAGGCATTGTGAGGCTGGCTACCATGGTGGTTTTAGTGCGTATCCCGGGACTAGCCCGAGTGAGTCCCACATAACCCGTCGCCTCCCCAAGCGGCGGGTATGCGTAAGATTTTGCATTTCCACCATGTAAAAAAAAAAAACTGTGACTTGAAACTCCTTAAAAATCATCTCTGCGAGAAAGCTCAATTAGCAGCCTCCAAATTAAGTAACATTGAAGCGTATATTAAATTAGCGGAGACAATTTACTGTCGCATCATTTTACTAAACAGGCGACGACCTGGTGAACTACAACGGCTTCTTCTTAGCGCATACCAAGAGAGCCAAAAGAATAGTAATGCCTATGAAGAGTTCGACAAAGCCATTTCAAACGTCGAAAAAATATTAGTAGTCTTTCAAGCGTATAGTTATAGAGGCAAGAGAGGTCGAGGTGTACCGGTTCTATTGACTGATGAAGTCCAAAATGATATTGACTTGCTTATATCTGTCAGGCGGAAATATGTTAGTGATAAAAACCACTTCTTATTTGCTAGACCCGGATCCGCAAATACGTTGTGTGGATACAAAGTATTGGAGAAATACGCTAATACCAGTGGAGCTAAAAATCCTAAAGCAATAACCACAACAAAACTACGCAAACATTTGGCGACACTCACACAAATGTTTGATATGAAAGAATCCGATATTGAACAATTGGCCAATTTTATGGGTCATACTAAGGATGTGCATAGGCAAAATTATTGATTACCTGATGACGTGTATCAAACCGCTTAATTGTCCAAACTCTTGCTGCTCATGGAGAGTGGTGACGCTGATTGTTACAAAGGCAAATCTTTGGAAGACATTAATTTAGATTTAGAGCAGGATTTATTAAATGATACAGATTGCCAACATAATGATCAGAATGTTGATATTGTAGCATACGAAACTACTGACGACGTAAATCAAACGACGAAATCTGACGTTATACGTGATAATGTCAGTACAACAAATACATTTCAACTTGGTGATATTACGAACATGAGAGAAAATACGACAAAAACAAAAAGAAACCCTGTTCCTTGGACACCACAACAAAAAAATATTGTAGCGAAATTTTTTAGTAAACATATAAAAAACTAGCTGTGCCCGCGACTTCGTCCGCGTGTTAATTAGTTTATTTAGTTTTTTTAGTAAAGTAAAAACTTTTTCTAAAATAAAAGTAGCCTAAGTTACTCCTTATTACATCAGCTACCTGCCAATAAAAGTCCCGTCAAATTCGGTCCAGCCATTTCAGAGATTAGCCGGAACAAACAGACAGACAGACAGACAAAAATTGTAAAAAAGGTTATTTTGGTGTATGTACCGTATGTATATTCATATTTATGTAGTAAAAACCGGCTATTTCAATATTACAAACAGACACTCCAATTTTATTTATTTGTATAGATAAACAACCACCAAAACGCCACGAATGTGACGAACTGCGTGATCTACATCCCGACATTCTGCACGACAAGAATTGGTTAAAAATTAAAGTTTTTGTTCAAAATACCTATACAAAATGAAGAAAATAGGCGTGTGGTTATTTTTTTAGTTTTATATCAGAGGTAATACTTACCCGTTTCAAATAAGAATAGGCTCGGGTTTGCTCGAAATTACTTGTAACCTAATTTGTTTTAACACTTTTATATGTCAAATAAATTTCCTAATTTAACAAATTAATATACTGCCACCCTTAAGCTTAAATGTCGTTATTAAACATCTGCCCAGATGTTAGATAACGGCATTTAAGCTTGAAGACAGCAGTTTAATATTTAGAAAAACCGTTTACATGAAATATTTTGGAGTATCTCAAGACGAAAAGTAATAAGTTTGTTCAGTTTATTGGATTTATTCAGCCGCGATCTATTTTTATTTTAAACTGATAACTTATAATGTATACGTATATAATATCTGCATTTTGTTAATTCTTTAACATATGTAGCCGTATTTCTCATGTGTTAACATCGCAAGCACCTCATTTTATATTCATAGTTATCAAATCTTCGTTACCCTTTCTTGAGCTTTAAAGTACCTAGTAAATTTATTAAAAAAATCTTATAACTCAATAAAGAAAAAATATTTATTATCAAAAACTAAAACGTTAAAATTTGTAAATTATTTAACTAACAAACCAAACTGATAGCTATTTTTACACGCTTTACATTAGCTTCCTTGTATGTTTGTAACTGACTCCTTTAGACGCAATTTTTTTTATTAAAAGCGTGTTTTTTAGTTTATTTGAAATATTATTTATTCTAATTTCCTTATTAAACATTTAAGGCAAATAGTGATTTCACTCCTGGCAATACACAATAACGCACGTATATTATTGTGTCTCGGGAAACTCTCCTCAGTTAGTATGTTTATCAATCGACATCGGTCCACGTCTGAAGTGTTTTCCTCGTGTAATAAGACGTATTGTGATATTTAAAACAGTTGAGCTTATTAGAGAGTTTAAGAACATTGCTCGCCACTATTACTGCCAATCTGTTTTAAAATTTTGATTTGATACTAAAATGGAAGTTATTGATGTTGACACATTTTTGAACAAAGATTTATTTTATCATATTTTGAGTCACAACCTTGAATGGCCTTGGAATGAAACTCACTTTATTTTGAGATCCCACTGTGTCAATTGTCAAAAAATTACAGTTTATTTTCGCGATCGACCATGGCATATTGTTGCTGATATGAATGCGCCTGAAAATTTGATTTATTTTCTTGAATTTCCCAAGTTTTGGTGCCTCTATTGCGGATATTGTATGTATGGTCACTACCCCAAAGATGAATGCGATTTTTGTTCCTAATTTTACTCCAAAAAAGTATAGTAGTAAGTAGTCCATAATTTTAACACACAATTTTATTTTAATTTCACTCTAAAACCAAAGTTAAATTGGTAAATTATCAATCAATCAAGAAAAAGCTAAATGTATTTCTTTTTGGTTTATTTTTTATTTTATTTGTGTCCGATTCTATTTGTTGTTTATTGTTTAGCAGTCTTTTAACTAGTTACTTGTTATTTTTATATTGATTTAAGCTTATATATGCATACACGGACGTAACTCAGTCGTAAAATTTTCACAATATTCGTCATTTGACGTACAAGGACGTCAAATGAATTACAGTTAGATACCTTTTTGACATTGCAACGGCTGTATACTCGTATATAAATAATATATCAAACTATTATTCATATGCCTTCTGGACGTCATATGACCGAGTTTTAGCATACACTTATCCACAATTTCGTTAGTTAGACACTATCGTCCATTTGGCGCCCAGGATGTCAAATAAAAATAAATTTGAGAATTAACGATAGTGCAACAACTGTATACTCGTATATCTCTAAATAAGGGTAAAATATTTTATAAGTTAATAGTTAAAGGGGTTCGATTAGGTGACTGGTAACCTAACGGTCATTTAACGTCCAGGATGTCAAATGAATTATAGTTTGAAACATTTATGATATTGTAGCGACCGTATATTCGTATTTCTAAATACGTGTAAAATATTTTGTAAGTTAATAGTTAAAGGAGTTCTAATCTAATTTCGGTAGAGAGTCTAATCTTGGTATATTTAACTATAAATGTTATGATTGTGTATTGTTAATATTTGACTCTTACTTAGATATTTTATTTACGGACATATAAATACGGTTATATAAACTTATGTTGTATAAACCCACTGTGTTGAATTGCAGTTATTTGAAATAATTTGCCTCAAGTTACCTGGTTATTACTTAACAGTAATTTTAATATCTATGTCATTGAATATGTTCATAGCAAAACATAGTTGTAAATTAGAAGTAATTTAATATAATATAATAGGTACGCCTTATTTGTGTTTGAATTTACTTGCTATTTATTGCTTAGCAGACTTTAAACACTTCTGTATTTTACAGTTATTTAGTAGTATATTATCTACATATACGGACGTAAGAATGGCGCAAAAGTTTAACAATGTTTTTCATTTAACGTTCAGGAAGTCAAATGAATATTAGTATGAAAAATTTATGATATTGGAACGTTCGTATATATCTGAATACCTGCAAAACGTGCAAATATTGACATATGCTCATTAAAAATCGTAGTTTAAGGGACTAAATTAGGTGATTGGTAACATAATGGGAGCTATCATTTTTATGGTATAGGTAGTCAGCGCACAAATTCTTGCCTTAGTATATTGCATTGTATTAGTTATGGTTGTGTATTTTTAATATTAGACGGATCTCAGACTATTGAGATATATTTAAATATGGGATAATTTTTTTTTAGTTCGTTATGACGTCCGTCTAGAAGTAGGTTGTTAAGTAGTAAGTACAGCCCACTGTCTTCAACTTGCATTTATTTGAAATAATGTGTTATTGTCTCAAGTATCCTGGTTATTACTTATCAGTGACTGTAATAAATATGTCGTTACAAATGTTCCGTGCCACATACTCGTAAATTGGCAGTAATTGGATAGATACTTTTAATTTAAGTAACTATTTCTTGTGATTTTATCGTAATAAATAACTTACTTTAATTTGACTATTGAGTTTTTATTTATCTTAATGTGACAAAACTATCAAAATAATAATATATAAATTAATGTCAAATACAATTTAGTTACAAATTGTATTTGACAATGTTCGTTTTACAGTTATTTAGATAAATATGATGTACATATACGGACATTGAAACTTCGTAAAAGATTCTCAATATTTTTTGACGTCCAGGAAGTCAAATGATTAATAGATTGTAACTTTTATGATATTGCAACGTCTGTATACTCGTATATAATAATAATAATAGTTAAATAATATATCGAAGTAAATGTAAAATATGCAAATGATTACGTATTTGGACATTTGAGAATAAGCTTATGCTTTTGCGTACAATTTTGCAACACACGCAAGTCTGCGTCGTTCCTTAGCCGCAGCATAGGCAACCCTAGTGTCAGTGCTGTTCAAGCCGTCCATTAGGCCTCTGATATGGCTTAACTACTGTTGTCTATTGGCTAAAATCGTGACCGACAGTTAAACGTGCCCTCCGAAGCACTGAGGTACTCAGCAATTAAACCACTATGGCGGTCATGCATATATGGACCGACCGCGAGCCTAGTTGTTTAACCTCGCCAATCACTTACGGACCAGCGAGAAAAACTGGTTGGATTCACGTATTAATAAAATTTCTCTAACCTGCACTGCATCACCCAAGTTTCAGCTCACGATTAGCTACGATTTTGTTAAAGTTTGACACTATCTGAAATTTGACCTCCGAAACGTCAAATCACTCTAATATTACAAAGGCGAAGGTTTGTGAGTATTTATATTTGTTACTCTTTCACGCAAAAACTACCGAACGGATTTTGGTATAACTTTGTAGTGATATAGCTTATATGTCACTATATATACTTTCATAGCATTATGTCGTATGGCATTCTGCTGTGGGGTTCGGCGGCTGACATAGGTACTATTTTTGTATTGCAGAAAAGAGCAGTCAGAGCCATTTATGGTTTAGGCAGTCGCGATTCTTTGCGAAATTTGTTTACAGAAATAAATATACTTACTGTGCCATCGGAATATATATATAAGAATATAATGTTTGTTAGAAAAAATATTCATAATTATAAAAAGCAAAGTGAACTGCATAATATAAATACTAAGAATAAAAACAAACTAGCCATGCCAAGCTTTAGAGTAAGCAAAACTAATAAATCATTTTTAGGAAATTGTATTAGGTTTTATAACAAGCTTCCTACTCAAATTACTGATCTGCCTGACACAAGTTTTAAAACACATATTAAACGTATACTTATGGCTAGGGGTTATTACACCACTAAAGAGTACATCGATGACAAAGACGTCTGGCTCTCACTTCCTACCTGCACATTGCTCGCTGGAGATCTTGTAGCCATATAGACATGACTGATCTGCTGTGTTACGTGAACTATCTGTAAATGATTGCTATCATATACTTAATTTAAAATTATTGACTCTGTCTCAAAATGAATAATGTTATTGTTTCGAAGTTTTTCTTTTGTATACCTAAATATAATCTAAAATAATAAGCATTCAGACAACCGATCGAGCATATATTGTGTTTGCCTACTAAATAATTACTCTAATTGGACCAAATCCCGTGTTCATGCCCGCTTGAGTATGTTTCGCCGGACCGTCTCAACTGGGTCGTGTTGAAACCGGTAGTAGATGAACCCACTGAGTTTGTTTCGCTGGGTCTTCTCAGTTGGGGCGCATTGGATCCGGTGGTAGCATTAAAGCGCGACCGTCGTTATTAACACAAGGTCCGTCATAATAATAATACCTTTAATATAGACAGAACCATTGACAATATGTAGTAAAAATATTAGACTTAAACTAGATAATTAAACATAATCTCTTGACAATAACTTGATACGAGCTAGCTAAATATCTATGGTACTAGAAATAATATCTAATGTATACAACTATATTACTACAAACATGTTCTGACTATTTACAAGCGCTTTTTTAAAGTCTACGTGAATAAAAACCTTTTTTTTTTTTTTTATATGTCCGTATAACTTATAGGCTATAATTTATAAAGTTGACGCGGGTAAAGCCGTGAGGCACAGCTTGTGAAATATAATTTGGAAATTTACGATATTGTATCCATATACACGTATATGTCTAAATACGTATGCTGTAAGATAATAGTTTAAGGTGCTTAATTAGGATACTGCTAACCTAATATGCCCATTTTTATGCTCACCACTTGGCACTAAGCGCATAAAGTCTTTTCTTGGTAGACATCATTATATTAGTTATGATTATGCTTGTGGTCAGAGTGTAACAAAGGGTGTGCAAAGGATTCAGGACATTCACAAAATTTCACCAAAAATCTACTCCTAACGTAGCATTCGGAATCGGGTGGGATGTAGTGGGAGTTATTACTTCCACCCTATTGGGAGGGGGAACACTAGGTAACACTCACTGAGGTCAAGGTCAAGTGACCTCAAGGTCATGACCCCACGGTCACGTGACCTCAGTCAAGTTCAGGTGACCTAGTTAAGGATACTACCCCAATAGATATTAGTATAATTAAACCTAAGTCTACTTGTTAATTATGTTGCATAGTAACATGGATGATGCAATAATATATTTAATTTAAAATAATTTAATATTACACCACTAAAGAGTACATCGATGACAAAGACGTCTGGCTCTCACTTCCTACCTGCACATTGCTCGCTGGAGATCTTGTAGCCATATAGACATGACTGATCTGCTGAGTTACGTGAACTATCTGTAAATGATTGCTATCATATACCTAATTTAAAATTATTGACTCTGTCTCAAAATGAATAATGTTATTGTTTCGAAGTTTTTCTTTTGTATACCTAAATATAATCTAAAATAATAAGCATTCAGACAACCGATCGAGCATATATTGTGTTTGCCTACTAAATAATTACTCTAATTGGACCAAATCCCGTGTTCATGCCCGCTTGAGTATGTTTCGCCGGACCGTCTCAACTGGGTCGTGTTGAAACCGGTAGTAGATGAACCCACTGAGTTTGTTTCGCTGGGTCTACTCAGTTGGGGCGCATTGGATCCGTGTCCCTTCGTCCAGCATACTCACCATGGAATCCTGATATTTCATGAATGTCAAAAAAACTGTTCTGAAATAGTGCTAAATAGTGCCCAAAGGAAAAAAATAGTGCTCTTGTACTTGCGAAGTTATAGCCATAGTTCGATGAGTATGCTGGACGAAGGTTTCGCCCAGCATACTCACCTCCGTCCGGAGAATCTGTATACGCTTCAAACATAATTCATACTTCAAAAAATAGTTCCCAAATAGTGCCAAACGGTGCCCAAAAAGAAAAAACAGTGCTCGAATAACTTCGGAGTTATAGGCTTCGTTCAGTGAGTATGCTGGGCGTAGGTTCTACGCCCAGCATACTCACCTCAGTGCGCGAATATCGAACGAGCTATAGGTACAATTTACGTCTCAAAAAATTGTGCTTGAAATAGTGCCCAATATCAGTCCAATTTTTGCTTGACTTTTGACCTAGAAAACCATTAAATTTGATTGTAAACTTCTACATACATTACATTGAGTACAGTCGAATACAATATTATTAACTTTCTTTCTAACAATTTTTGTCTTGTGTAAATTATTAATTGTCTATGTAAGGGAGTATTTACTTTAGAATCGCAATATTATTAATTACACATTATTTTAATAATACTTTATAATAATATGATTAAGCCTTCGCGCGTCGCATGGGACCCCGGTAGCTAGGAACAATGATTTTATATATTTTGTCTAGATCACGGCGCTTGAAGGATTAAGATATCAAATGAAGTAAATCATGCATGAAAAATAAAGTTGCTGTTATTAATGCTTACATTACAACTGACAAAATTATTCAAAATAATCATTTTCCGGATCAAGGACGGTACCACAACGTTTACGGAATTGACCTGTATTCCTCATGTGATAAAGTTCAATATAGTGTGGCAGTAATGGATGCACGTACGGTCAATAGGTATGGGGCTTACGACGCGCGGCGCCCGCGACGCAAATGAATATGTTTATGTTTAAATACTAGATGGCGCTGCCCTAACATCTTACGATTATTAGACAAGACTGATCTGTATTTTGAAGGTGATAAGGGTCCATTTTGTGTCACAAAGCAATCGAAACGAACAAGCGCTTCTCAGTTTCTTTGTTTGTTTACTTCGTCGCACATCATTATAATAACGCCGGCTTTTGAGTTTGACTACATAGTGGGTTGCAAAACCAAACAATGTGTTGGTGATGTCATTATTTACCTATATAAAATTGTGTATCTAGTACGTAATCAATATAGGAGCTGCACCCAAATCAGTAAAAGTTTTTTTATAAGATGAAGATCGGTCCTAACTTGTTAGTTCCTATTTTGTTATTGTTTGTTTGTTTTTTTTTTGTTCTTGTAAAAGTTATTTTATTAATAACTTACAGAAATGTGATTATAAACTGTGATTGTTAATTTGTAATTACTATAGGGTATTTAATATTAATAAAAAAAACGTGATTATAAACTGTGATTGCTCAATTTATACTTATTTGTAAGATAATTTTATTGTGATTAAAACGTTGTAGCAGTAAAACAAAGTACAAGTACCTACGTGTTATATTTTAGAAAGTTTTACCAATATTTGGCTAAACATTTTTTTATATGTATATTATATACAATATTAAAACTACAATTTTTTCTATTTACATTGATTATATTATGAATGTTAACAAAAGCTGTGAACTAGTTAACTAGAATTCTGATTACTTTGGCCCTTTAAATAGTAATAAATAACGTAAGTAATTAAAAATGTTTTTTATTGCTAAACCTTTCATTGATGAAACTATTGGAAAGAGTTTTAAAAATTTGTATAACTATGTCACAGTACTAGTTTTGACTGGTTATAAGTTTTGCCTGCAACATATATACAAAAAGAAACTGTATAATTTCCTTTTTACAATTTTTCAAGATATTAATTTTATTGGCTGCAAATGACTGTTTTTATTCAGACAGACACACAATGCAATGAAGTAATAGACTTCATTTACGCTTAAAGTTTCATTCATTTATTATTATTTATAAAATATATAATAATGCATTTAATCGAAAGTTTTTGACATGTGAGAAAATACCATAATTATTTCCAATAACATGAAGTCTACAATTAGAAAGTTTAATATTTTTGTCCAAAAACATGTGTCGACGACTGTACCCCATTTTACGTTAGTATGTAGAAGTTTACATTAAAATTTAATGGTTTTCTAAGTCAAAAGTCAAGCAAAAATTGGACTGATATTGGGCACTATTTCAAGCACAATTTTTTGAGACGTAAATTATACCTATAGCTCGTTCGATATTCGCGCACTGAGGTGAGTATGCTGGGCGTAGAACCTACGCCCAGCATACTCACTGAACGAAGCCTATAACTCCGAAGTTATTCGAGCACTGTTTTTTCTTTTTGGGCACCGTTTGGCACTATTTGGGAACTATTTTTTGAAGTATGAATTATGTTTGAAGCGTATACAGATTCTCCGGACGGAGGTGAGTATGCTGGGCGAAACCTTCGTCCAGCATACTCATCGAACTATGGCTATAACTTCGCAAGTACAAGAGCACTATTTTTTTCCTTTGGGCACTATTTAGCACTATTTCAGAACAGTTTTTTGACATTCATGAAATATCAGGATTCCATGGTGAGTATGCTGGACGAAGGGACACTTGGATCCGGTGGTAGCATTAAAGCGCGACCGTCGTTATTAACACAAGGTCCGTCATAATAATAATACCTTTAATATAGACAGAACCATTGACAATATGTAGTAAAAATATTAGACTTAAACTAGATAATTAAACATAATCTCTTGACAATAACTTGATACGAGCTAGCTAAATATCATTTCTGTAATAAAATAAATTTTATAAATGTTTTCATACAAGATGTACCTAAATATCTATGTTACTAGAAATAATATCTAATGTATACAACTATATTACTACAAACATGTTCTGACTATTTACAAGCGCTTTTTTAAAGTCTACGTGAATAAAAACCTTTTTTTATTTTATTTTATTTTATTTTTTGATCTAATAATATTTAGTTCCCACGAGAAACTTACAATCGAATGTTCTAGAACAAATTATGCTGACTCCTTTCCTACAATACAGATATATGAAACCCTTGTTGTTTGCAACCTATCTTTCATGTTTAATCAAATTGTATTTAACGTCATTCTGTTTTTGCTCGTCTTCCTGTACACTAGTTTTACGGTTTTGTTCAATAAATAAATATATTTTTGGCAAAACGTATTATCAATACCTTGACTACCTCAATGTCAAGGTAACGTGACCTCAAGGTTAAGTTCATGACCCAAAGGTCACGTGACCTCAGTATCAAAGGTCAAGGTCAAAAGTTAATCCTAAATAAAGTGTTTCGAAAGGGCAAAACTGGTTACGGTGGTCATAGCACTAGAGGGAGTATACTGGAGGGAGGAGGGGTCTATACTGAGTCGAACGGTCGATGTAAGCGTTGCATTTCCGAACCAATTTTGTACTCAAATTTCGGTTTGCGTATGCGCTTTGCCATTTTCCCGTATTTGTAAGGATAATATTTTAAATTGTATTAAGTAGATCATAGTTATTTATTAAGATTTTTTATTACTTTATTTGTTATTAAAGGATTAAAATGGATTCATTTCAGTCAATTTTGGCGCGAAATTTATAATTTGGAATTTCGCGTGCGCATTTCGTGATGAGGAGAGTGCGGTCGCTGCAGCCAAGGCGTGACTTATTATTCCGACCCGGATCCCCCGGTGGCCAACATGCCGAGGCAAATTGTCACGACAGCCGAAGATGAGCTATAAGCTCAGATATCGTTTACGGTGCTGGAGTAAAAAACATCTTTTTCGAGAGGGCTCACGTAAGCTTATTGAATACGCTACGTTTAATGCTTCATTTCCTTAGAAAGGACAAAGTGTCGCAGGTGGCAAAAGATGTCGGCGTTACCAAGAAGTCGGCCATTCAAACATATCACTACCTTAGAGAGGTGTGCGAGGTGGCTGAAGCCCACCATAGGGAAATGCTCGGTGGGAACAACGACGTGGTGGAAAGTACTACAGGGGCCGAATGTTTAGGCGGTAAACATGGTCTTTTGTATGCATAAGCCGCCTTACGAATACAAATCATGTGGAATTAATCCCAGATAAGACACGTACGACTCTGGACCCTATGGTGGAGGTAAACGTCCGTACAAGGTCGTACATAATGTCCGACATGCATCGCGCCTACAACCATATACATTTGCGCTTAGGCATGAGGGGTCATTCAGCCTGTTGCCAGTCTCAATTTTGTCGGGGGGACGGTTGACATTCCGGTCGACGCTTCCTTGGGAGTACCGGCTCCAGGCGGGAATAGTTGGGCTAAAATCCACACCAATACCATGGAGCGTCAGTGGCTCGAATTAAAAAAGCATTGTCGGACATGTAGGAGCCAGCGTCGCCTGGGAGAATATATGTATGAACCTCCATAATGTTCTAAAACAGCCCGTCACAACAGAATATTGAAGTTGTGCCACATGGTTAGGCGGAAAATCCCCTCGGGCTTATACGATTTGCTGCGCATACTCTTCAATAAGCATTGCAAGTGGCTTCAAATATTGTTAATACTCGTACACTTCTTTAAGAATGTAGAGAGGTGTTACGCCGTCTAAGAACTCCATAATTTGTAAGAATAATACGACAGCAAAACAAACTCATTCCAAAATTAGATTGTACCACTAGATGGCATTCTACAATTGATATGGTTTAATCTTTAATATCTCTTAGAGATATATGTACAACACATGAACGCTTATACTTACCACCGGCTGTTTGGAGCGCTTTGGAAGATTTTGTTAAATCTATGACACCTGCTAAAATTCTAACGAAAACACTGCAACAAGAGCAATAAACTGTTGGCAATGTCTATCAGGAGTGGATGATGTATCAATATAAGCTTGCTAAAATTAACACCGGAATTGCTACTTACATAATTACCAAAATTAAATAGCGAGAAAAGCTATTATTTGAAAGTAACACCTTTATAAACGCAATTTTTCTGGATCCCCGAGTCAATTCTATTCTGACGTCAGATCAACAAAGGCAAGCAAAAACAATTTAATTAAACTATTTTTACGACATTTTATATTACAAAAAAAAGATACTGAAAATAGTTTAGCGGCGACAAATCTTGCAATAAACAAAAGTTCTGAAGCTGAACTAGATGATTTTCTAAATGCAAGCTAAATAAACAGACTGACAGATTTAACTCGTTCACTAAGAAGAGACGATACACGTGGTGAAGTGATTAACAACTTACGCCAGAGTTTTAATTTATTTCTTGAAGAACCATTACTAAAATCTACAAAATCTATTTGTCGTACTGGGAAAAGTCGAAACTAAAATTTCCTTATTTGTATAAATTATCCACAATATAGTTCTTGCAACAACAATAACTCAAGTATGCGTGGGAAGATTATTTTCATATTTAAGACTTATTGTTTCTAAATATAGATTCTCTATGAAAGGTCAAATAATTGATGACATATTGTTCTTGCGCAGTAAGTCTATTATTGGCAAATAAAAAATATATTATTCTGAATGGTTTTTCATAATTTCTAAAACCTCTTTCCGGAAGCACTCTAACTTTTCTTCTAGTATTTCATTTATAAGGTGTACAAAAGCCACTGCTTTCATGTTGTAAGGGCAGTTACACCAAGGCAATCATATGTTATGACTGCCGAATAAAATTTATTTTACCCTATCACCCTTGAATCTGTAACAATTTAAATAGTATTTATAATCTATAAAATTTAAGTGTTTAACGCATATGAAAGTACACAAGGTACCCCCTTTGAAACGGTCAAATAGAAATACATAGGAGTTATTTTTGAATATGGACATGGATTTGATTATTGAATGGAGTACAATTACTGTTTTTTTTATTATTTCACATTTTAAAATACATAATTAAAATAAGTATTACAGCATTCGTAAACCACAAAGGTTTGTAATTAATACTACACTAGTGATACGTCTACATCGTTAATAAACAGACAGAACTAATAAATTATTATTAAAAATAAAGTAAAAGTTATAACTTGGTACATACATATCGAAATATCAAAATAAAAATTTTTTTAGTTGTTTTGTTTCAATGTGCTGTAGGAAATGGGACCTAAGATTTCGATTTATATTATTTGGGGTTATTTTATGACGCAAGCTTGTGTGTAGACTATTTATTAACCGAGGTACAATATAAGACGATGTCCGTTCACCGTAAATGTTGTTTGCGCGAGACATGCAAAACTGGTTCTGAGCGACAGCCCGTGTATATACAGCATGATGAACACTTTTCGTTAATTTGTTATTGAAAAAGTTTTCTTTTAGTATAGTCCGGTCAAATTAGACATAAAAATAGGGGTAAGGTTACAATAATTCGCATTGGGCTGAAAATTGGTAGGATCGTACATAACATTATTATAAGGGAAATATGAAAGTCCTCATCGATCTGGCACGTGCAAAAAAAATCGGGGTCAAACGTCACAAAGACGGGTTTTTCGCGGTTTTCAGCAAAATGGTAAGTTTTATCATAAAATTAGCTGAAAAAAAATCGTAGATTAGATACTTATCTATAAAAAATGTTTCAATACTTTTTACCTAAGAACCACCGTTTTTTTAGATATAACGATACAAAAAGTTGAAAGAGTTGTAATCGTCATAATATGCACAGGTTTCTACGCCACCTTTGAGGTAGTGTATTAACGCGTTTTTTTAATGTGGTTTCCCCGGTAGACTTATCCCACTGATCTGTTGTGATTCTGTTTAATTTGGAGCAATTGAATGACTTTAAATATTGGAAATTTGAAAATAATAAAAAGTGTGTAAATTAAAAAAAAACGTTATTGGGCCAATTTACTTGCACCCGGAATGAAGAAGGCAAACAAGGACAAGAAGAAGAACAAGACGTAGAACAAGGAGAAGAGGGAGCATAAGTTTCTGATAATTTAGACTCGGATGGATATCTTTTTCTATTTTTTTAATTTACACTTCTTTTATTTTTTTTAACCCTTATATTAATGGTCATTCAATAGCTCCAAATTAAACAAAATGACAACAGATCAGTGTGTTGGAAGAACAAGAATAAAAAGTGTTCCAAATAAAAACATATTATTATTTAAACGTAGTAAAACAGATTATTTAAAAATTAAAACATACAAGCGAACACTTTTGCTACTAATCAATCGTGAAACTAGAAAAAATACTGTGAATTTACTCTCGTATATAAAAAAAAGCAAAATGGTTCTAAAAAAATGCTCAGTGTACAGTGACATGCTTTTCTGCTCCATATTGACAGAACTATTTCTCTAAAGTATTTAGCTGTATTCACAAAGTACGTTTCATCTTTCAATACTATAAAAGATGACAGCATGCGGGCAAGTTTTTATTTTATTGCAATGTTCTTGAAGTCGTCACTTTCTGAATTTTCATTAACTCTTGATTTTTTTTGTGTCAGAAAAGATGCAGAACTATTTCTTGAAGGTATCAGAATGTGTGCTTGGGTCCTTAGTGAACCAGAAAATAAATATAACTTATCAGCATGCGTCGTTGTTTCTAATTTGCGACCCTTTTTCTAAAACATGTATTTTTCAGATATGATATTTTTTTCTGACTTGCTGTTCTGCTCCGTTTTGACAGAACTATTTCTTTAAAGTATCTAACTGTATTCACAACTTACGTCTTAACTTTAAATACCATAAAAGATGACAGCATGCGGGCAAGTTTTTATTTTATTGCAATGTTCTTGAAGTCGTCACTTTCTGAATTTTCATTAACTCTTGATTTTTTTTGTGTCAGAAAAGATGCAGAACAATTTCTTGAAGGTATCAGAATGTGTGCTTGGGTCCTTAGTGAACCAGAAAATAAATATTACTTATCAGCATGCGTCGTTGTTTCTAATTTGCGACCCTTTTTCTAAAACATGTATTTTTCAGATATGATATTTTTTTCTGACATGCTGTTCTGCTCCATATTGACAGAACTATTTCTTTAAAGTATCTAACTGTATTCACAACTTACGTCTTAACTTTAAATACCATAAAAGATGACAGCATGCGGGCAAGTTTTTATTTTATTGCAATGTTCTTGAAGTCGTCACTTTCTGAATTTTCATTAACTCTTGATTTTTTTTGTGTCTGAAAAGATGCAGAACTATTTCTTGAAGGTATCAGAATGTGTGCTTGGGTCCTTAGTTAACCAGAAAATAAATATTACTTATCAGCATGCGTCGTTGTTTCTAATTTGCGAACCTTTTTCTAAAACATGTATTTTTCAGATATGATATTTTTTTCTGACATGCTGTTCTGCTCCATATTGACAGAACTATTTCTTTAAAGTATCTAACTGCATTCACAACTTACGTCTTAACTTTAAATACCATAAAAGATGACAGCATGTGGGCAAGTTTTTATTTTATTGCAATGTTCTTGAAGTCATCACTTTCTGAATTTTCATTAACTCTTGATTTTTTTTGTGTCAGAAAAGATGCAGAACTATTTCTTGAAGGTATCAGAATGTGTGCTTGGGTCCTTAGTGAACCAGAAAATAAATATAACTTATCAGCATGCGTCGTTGTTTCTAATTTGCGACCCTTTTTCTAAAACATGTATTTTTCAGATATGATATTTTTTTCTGACATGCTGTTCTGCTCCATATTGACAGAACTATTTCTTTAAAGTATCTAACTGTATTCACAACTTACGTCTTAACTTTAAATACCATAAAAGATGACAGCATGCGGGCAAGTTTTTATTTTATTGCAATGTTCTTGAAGTCGTCACTTTCTGAATTTTCATTAACTCTTGATTTTTTTTGTGTCTGAAAAGATGCAGAACTATTTCTTGAAGGTATCAGAATGTGTGCTTGGGTCCTTAGTTAACCAGAAAATAAATATAACTTATCAGCATGCGTCGTTGTTTCTAATTTGCGAACCTTTTTCTAAAACATGTATTTTTCAGATATGATATTTTTTTCTGACATGCTGTTCTGCTCCATATTGACAGAACTATTTCTTTAAAGTATCTAACTGCATTCACAACTTACGTCTTAACTTTAAATACCATAAAAGATGACAGCATGTGGGCAAGTTTTTATTTTATTGCAATGTTCTTGAAGTCATCACTTTCTGAATTTTCATTAACTCTTGATTTTTTTTGTGTCAGAAAAGATGCAGAACTATTTCTTGAAGGTATCAGAATGTGTGCTTGGGTCCTTAGTGAACCAGAAAATAAATATAACTTATCAGCATGCGTCGTTGTTTCTAATTTGCGACCCTTTTTCTAAAACATGTATTTTTCAGATATGATATTTTTTTCTGACATGCTTTTCTGCTCCATATTGACAGAACTATTTCTCTAAAGTATTTAGCTGTATTCACAAAGTAAGTTTCATCTTTCAATACTATAAAAGATGACAGCATGCGGGCAAATTTTTATTTTATTGCAATGTTCATGAAGTCGTCACTTTCTGAATATTCATTAACTCTTGATTTTTTTTTTGTGTCAGAAAAGATGCAGAACTATTTCTTGAAGGTATCAGAATGTGTGCTTGGGTCCTTAGTGAACCAGAAAATAAATATTACTTATCAGCATGCGTCGTTGTTTCTAATTTGCGACCCTTTTTCTAAAACATGTATTTTTCAGATATGATATTTTTTACTGACATGCTGTTCTGCTCTATATTGACAGAACTATTTCTTTAAAGTATCTAACTGTATTCACAACTTACGTCTTAACTTTAAATACCATAAAAGATGACAGCATGCGGGCAAGTTTTTATTTTATTGCAATGTTCTTGAAGTCGTCACTTTCTGAATTTTCATTAACTCTTGATTTTTTTTTGTGTCAGAAAAGATGCAGAACTATATCTTAAAGGTATCAGAATGTGTGCTTGGGTCCTTAGTGAACCAGAAAATAAATATAACTTATCAGCATGCTAATTGTTCCTAATTTATGACCTCTTTTTAAAATAGTAATAGTCTTTTTCTGATATAGATTGTTTTTTCTGACATGCGTTTTTGATCCAGGTAAATTGAACTTTTTGTCACAATTATCTCGCTGTATGCCCAAAGTTTGTCCTAACTTTAAATACTAAAGACCTTGTCAGCACGTGTGGAACTTTGTGTTTTATTGCAATGTTCTTGAAGTCGTGATTTTCTGAATTTCAAATAAATCTTCAAATATTTTTTTTGTTATAATAGTTGCAGAACTTTTTCTTAAATGTATCAGAATGTGTGCTTGGGTCCTTAGTTAACCAGAAAATAAATATTACTTATCAGCATGCGTCGTTACTTCTTAGTTACAATCGACTTTCTTAAACATGTCGCCTTATCCTGTTTTACTTGTAATTTTTCGGGAAGTTTACATATAACGAGTGATAGGCTATTGTTTTTCTAGGAAAATATGTCAGAACTATCGTAAAAAAATATCAGGAACTCTAGAACTCATCGAAATATCACAAAAAAAAATTAGGTAACATTTTTGGAAATGATCTGCTACGGGAAATTGACATATCTATCACTTGTTTTAATTATTTTCTTAGGGAAATCGGCCAGAACTATTCATAAAAAGTATCAGGAACTCCAGAACTCATTGGTATGCATCGAGAACTCTCATTTTTTTGTAAGTTTTTTGAAAATGATCTGCTACGGGAAGTTAGCAGATCATTTTTTTGATTGACTTTTTCTGACTAAAAAAGCCAGAACTATTTTTAAATAGTATCAGGAACTATAGAACTCACCTGCATGCGACGAGAACTCTTATTTATTTTTGATCTGCTGACAAATGATCTGCCAAGTTCATGGACATGCCTAGAATGTAGCAGGTGCGAAAAGATAATACATGCCACTAATGAATGCGCTAAGTTAAGTGCCAAACAACTAGCAGGTCTTCGAGCCACGGATGGACTGGAATGGAGCTGCGAGGACTGCGTCCACAGCCCAACTAAGCGATCATCATTTTTTGTACCTGAAGATGACCTTGATGAAGTGTCTGGAACAATAAATAAATAAAATAAAAAAGGTTTTTATTCACGTAGACTTTAAAAAACGCGTGTGTATATAGTCAGAACATATTCGTAGTAATATATAATTAATTTATAATTATTTCTAGGTACATATAGATATTAAGGTACACGGATTGTAGGAAATAATTTACAATTAGATTTATTTTATAACAGTAACGATATTTAACTAACTTAAATTAAGTTATTGTCAAGGAGCATGTGTAGGTTTAATTATCAAACTTTTAAATTTTAGCTATATTTTTACTACATATTGTCGAATGGTTCTGTCTATATTAAGGTACGAATTAAATGTTATTATTATGGCGGACCTTGTGTTTATAACGACGGTCGCGCTTTAATGCTACCACCGGATCCAATGCGCCCCAACTGAGAAGACCCAGCGAAACAAACTCAGCGGGTGTCTCTACTACCAGTTTCAACACGGCCCAGTTGAGACGCTCCGGCGAAACCTACTCAATGGGGCATATACACGAGATTTGGTCCTCTTACTGATATTATTTAGCAGGCAAACACAATATATGCTCGATCGGTTGTCTGATTAAGTATTTATTTTAGGTTTAATATATTAAAAAGAGAAAATAAAAACGTCATAATAAAAGTAACAATAATCATTTTGAGACACAACCAACAGTTCTGAAATTCGTTGAATATTTGAATAATACATAGTTTTATTACAGATAGTTCATGTACCATAAAAGATTAGTCATGTCTATATAGCTATAAGATCCCCAGCGGACTATGTGCAGGTAGATGCCAACCGCCAAATGTCTTTATCGTCAATGTAATCCTTAGTAGTGTAGTAAACCTTAGCCATAAGTTCACGTTTAATGGGTGACTTAAACTTATTATCAGGTAGTTTAGTTATATGAATAGGGAGTTTGTTATACTTTGGCAAGAGTAATAATGAGACAACAAGATGATATTTTAGTCTGTTATATTTAATATGTACAAAGGGTTTATATACTAATGTTGTACGTATAAATATCTTACGTACGTGTTAATTCTTAATCACTAAGCTTAATCTAAATACGTGATTTTATGTGCTACGTGATATTGTCTAAATAGGTGATATTATGTGCGATATACAGTCGCTACATATACTCCCCCTTTAAAAAATATATATATATTTATAATTCCTATAGTTGATTAAAAATATACAGTAATGTTTTAAATTAGTAATAATAACATAATAACTTATAAAATAAATAAAATATGTAACTACATACGAATACGCCAGCCAGAGGGTTTAAAAAAACCCAGATGATTATACTTATACTTTAATTAATATAAAAATTGAACATTACAATTTGAACTTAGCGTCTAGACTCGGACGATGGTGGTACCGAAGTGAAATACATATTAATAAACATTATAACGAATGTGGGTAAAAGGTAAAGCGCACATCTTCTGTCGGCAATAATGAAGTAGGTGCTAGGTTACACGAGGCGGCGACACGGGGCGGCGACACGAGGTACAAGCTCAGCAATTACGACACTTGCGAATGATGAAATATAAGTGTGTGAAGTAAACTGCATCACGCCGCTACTCAGCATATTCGGTGTAGGCAGGACACGTAACTCCTCCCCCCTCAGAACAGCAACTATTCGAGAACTTTGAGCGAGAAAGTTGCTGGAATATTCCTCTCTGGATTAGATATACTTTGGGTATCATAGGTGATTTCTTCTGTTTTAGATTCTACAGCAACTAATTTAATGCGTTGTCGTAGCGGCGAACAGCGATGACGAATACGAGTACGGCTGCACCGAATAACACTCCGTAGAAAGGGATAGTTGTATGGTATAGTGTTTCTTTCTGCTCTACGGGTTTTATGTGTATTGGATGCTGAAGTAAGATCTTGTCTTCGATATTATGTAGATTTTTCAGGTTTATGGTGTTCAGCTTGAAATGTGGAATGACTGTAGATTGGTTGACATCAAAGTCTGGCGAAATCTCCGTTATCTTAAGAGGTTGTCCCTTTACTACGTCATTTAGATTTACGATCGTAAGTTCCGCGGTGCGGAGCAAGCATGTTTTCGGTACTGTAACGAGGTAACTTCCGTTAAGAATGACGAATTCATGGCTATCACATTGTAGCTCGACTTGTGCAGGTTTCGGGAGTACGAGAGTATAGTGTTGGTCGTCCAGCTGTTCCATAGCTTGTCTACTCAGCGTTATCCTAGTTAGCGAACAGGATTTGTCGATAACTTGGTTGCTTATAAGGTTTTGTATGCAATCTCGTTGCTCTCTCGGGCGATTGTTGATTGCTTCTTCGTAGATATGATGTTGGTTAAACTTCGGGCATTCAGCCTCCATGTACATGAAGGTTTTCCCATCGGTTGCTATATAGGGATATGGGGGAATAAGACTTTGGAAGGACTTGCTAGGGACAATGGCTAATTTATATAATTGGAAAGTAAATGGAGAAATAACCGGAACTTTAAATACAAAAACTATTCTATTATCTGAATAAAAATAACTAGGTATTATGATTTTATAGTATTCCCTCAAATCTGTACATAGTATTTGATCCTGACTATATATAGATTTCAAGTGGTCGACCATTCCCCTTAAAATATCAAACCTTAACATACTATGATGTGTGCTTGATGCACGAATAAAAGCTAAACTATCTTCTATCCTAATTAATGCTGTTAACAAATCTTCAGCATTTTCACTTATTATAGCTAAAAGTTGATTAAACCAAACTGAAACAAATTAGTATCATAAATTTTATTATGTATGACTAATTCTAATGACGAGTGAGTCCTCAACTCGTCCTACATGCCTACGGCCCATTTAGGACGACTTGCAGAACATCAAAATTAATAATATTTTCATTCCGCAACTCGACCCACGTTACTATCTCGATGAGAAAAGGTACAATCAGTAGCAAAAGTGTTAGTGTGGCTATAATAATGAATAAGAATTTGTTAAGTATAAAATATTTAATCATCAGAACATTTTCACATATAAATAGAAAAGATTAAATCATATAATAATAAAATGATAAGCAATCGCCGTAAAAATAATAATCAACAATCATGAATAAAATAATCAACAATGTTAAAAGCTTTAACAACTGACTGAAAATGAGACTTTCTAGGATTTATCATTATTTTTAGCTTATAACTAAATAATCAATTTTAAGGGTTTCTGCAAACATATTATTATGTTTATTACTAGTGATTATTTAAGAACTGCACGTTTATTTTTTATAAATAAACGCCAAGTTCTTAAATAATCACTTGTAATAAAGATAATAATCAGTATTAGTCTATTAATATTAAAGATAATTTAAATAATCAACAATGGTAAAACATTTAACAATCATACATTGAAAGTAAAGCTTTCTAAGATTAATCATTAACTATTGTAATAATAAATACACCACAAATTATTCTTAAGAACTCTTTCTATGACAGTCTTATAGTTATTAATCACATTTTTATAATCAGTCTTACAATTTCTAGCTCTAAATTTTAATAACTCTACACATATTCCTACAGAAATCTCAGAATCCACGAAATCTTTTAATACGTTCACAATATAATCATATATTTCTTGAGTCTCTCTTTTCTTTTGGTATATATATGACATTTTTTAAATTAACTGTTGTTTTTCATATAAAATAATATTTGACCATAACGAAAGTAAAAACTGAACATTCTTAAAAAATACTGTTATAACTTGACTTACTAACTGTACTAAACGTTGTTGAAGTCTAAAATTCCACACAAAAAGAAACGTGGGACGAGTTGCGGAATGAAAATATTCTTAATTTTGATGTTCCGCCAGTCGCCCCAAATGGGCCGTACGCATGTAGGACGAGTTGAGGAATCACTCCTAATGACTTATTAATTTTTTCTTGATTAGCTGTTATTTGCGAGAGTAATAAATCATTCTGCGTCATCCATTGCTTATTAATACTAATATGCTTATTCAATTCAGATGAAATTATATTTTCATTATTTTCTAATATTTGAATTGCAGAATTATACTTTTGAGCATCTTTATAGTCCAAATTTCCTGTAATTTCTTTTATTACTGATCCTAAGCCGTCTGAGGTGTAGTAATATGTATGTGTGTATCTTAGTATCTATCTAGTAGTATGTGTGTGTAATAGATCTAATATAAAACTATGTTATTCATTCATTCCTAAGAGTAATAAATCATAATTAATCGAATGCAGTTGTTTCAATAACACTAAATCCCCTCATGGCGACCCTGCCATATTTGGGGCTCGCGACGCGAATACGGTATCGGTATAGTGTTACGGCTCCAAATGAATCGAACAATGAATCAAGAAAGTGAAGTTAATTTCGGATGCGGCATGTAAAATAAGTGTAAACTATGAACAGTATATATTATATATTTTATTTAACATATATTTTTGTTAAATAGTGCGCGAATTAAAATCATCGTATAAAATGTGCCGTTCAAACTATGAAAAAGAGCAGATATTTTTGAACCAGAATGCTGCGGGTTCAAACAATGCAGATGTGGAGCAGTTTAAGCTGCATATGTCAAGTATCAGCATTGTCCTCATAATCATCGCTACTCTGTTGGGTCTTGGTGCATTATACTTCGTATGGAAACAGTATAGGAAATGCCATCATACTTGGATCAGAGACCAAATAATGCAGAATAATTTTCGGCGATCATTTAACCGGTCCAGAGATGTACGTGGAGAGGAGCGCGAGCGCGACCTACGTATCCCGATGAGAGACATACCTAAGTAAATAGTATTTCGTGCGGCAGCCAAAATTAGTTGAATTAAGTGCGTCAAATTACTATAAAAGTGCGATAAAGTGCGGTTTAATGTATAGTATTAATGCGTCATTTTTTATTTTAAAATTAACCTCAAGAATAATGGACATCCAAATAATTATTCTATAGACTCTAAGTTTAAAGTAATACCAAATCAATTTATTGTAATTGCTCATTAATCGTCTCAATGTATCGTGGATCGACTTACACTCTACAACACCTACTACGGTAACTCACTGTGATTTAGTGAGATTGTGGTATGTATTCTTTAAGTAATTATGTATTTATTGTAAGGTAATGGAAGATGATTTACTTGAATGTTTAAAAGAACTTAAGAGTATAAGAAAATATTTAATTAAGAAAGGAAAATTAAGATTTAAAGGAAATGTTATTAAAAATAGATAATTTAAGGAAATTTATAATAGAAGTCAGGAAATAATTCAATTTTTGTCTTCAGAACAAGGCTCAAAATCAAAAATTTTGGAATCTTTAATTTTAATACAAAATGGGATAAAATCTTATTATTTACAAATTATTGATTTATGTTCCGAAAATAAAGTAGTTTCTGATATCGACAGTAGTGGAAGTGATTTTTGTGAAACTAGCTCAAACCCAGATTTAATCATGGAGTTCGATTTAAAAACGGCCTGTAGTTTGATTCCGATTATGAACAGTAATGAAAGTAACATCAAAAGTATCATTGACTCGGTAGAAATGTATGCCGATATGTTATCGGAATCGGGAAAATTATTACTGATTAAATTCGTTTTAAAAAGTAGACTGTCCGAAAATGCAAAATTACGCATGTGTGATGATTACAAGTCGGTAACAGAGTTGATTAAGCAATTAAAAGACACTTTATTACCTAAAAAATCGTTCACTGCTATACAATCACGGTTACAGAGTACAACTCAGGGTTGGCGTACAATAGATCAGTTTGGTACCGAATTAGAAAAACTATTCACCAATTTAACCATAGCTCAGGCAAATGGCAATTCTGAAAATTATGGTGTATTAAAACCGTTAAATGAGAAAATGGCCATTAAACGATTTGCAGATGGGTTAAGTAATTCCCGACTCAGCACAATAATCGCAGCGCGTAATTACGACAGCTTGAAAGACGCGATTCAGGCCGCCAAGGATGAAGAGTTGACATCGGCATCATCTTCGACGGGTGAAAATGTCATGCAGTTTTCTCATCGTGGACGAGGTAAGTCTCAATTTAATAGTTTCCAGCAAGGCCAATTCTTCGGTCAACAGTCTCGTGGACAACGAGGACGATATAATTATCGTCAGAATTCAAATAATTTTAATACTTTCAGAAGAGGTAACTTTAGAGGTAATTTTAACAATTTTGCCAGAGGAAATTTTCGCGGTAATAATTCATATTATCATGCCCGTACTAATGGTACAAGTTCGTACAATAACACACAGCGAGGACGAGTTCATCAAACGTCGAGTGAAAATCGATCGAGGTTCGAGAATCGTGGTAAGGGTAATACACATCGAGTGTTTTATTCAAATCAGTCTAGCAATAATGAGTCTGTAAGTTCCAATACGAATCCAATGCAGTTTTTTCGATCTGAAACATAACATTTTAGCGCTAAGTGGTAAAGCGAAATTTTTGACTTTGTATAATGGTAATAGAAGATACTTTTGGTTGGTTGATACCGGAGCATCATTATCCATCATAAAGAAAGATGCTGTACCTAGCAACAGTTGCATCATTCGAGACGAAACTATCATAAATGGTATTGGGGGTCAGATTCAGTCATCAGGATTTATTAATCTCACATTGACTCATCGTGATGACCAACACTGTGTTGATTTTGATATCAAACTTCATGTATTTGATACCATACCTTTAAATGCGGATGGAATATTAGGTTTAGATTTTCTGTGTCATTACATGACGAATATTAATTTGGAAAGAAATATAATAACGTTTTCTAAATATGGAATGGAATATTCTTTATTACTTCGTGATACGGTCGATTATTCGAATGAAGTTTTACATATTCCTGCACGGAGTGAATCAATTCACTATTTACTTTTAAATAATGCTTTAGCTAATAATGATTGTGTTATCCCTAGCAAGCAGTTGGCAGAAAATGTGTTTTTAGCTGGATGTATTAGTAGAATAAAAAACAATAGAGTACCGGTAAAAATTTTAAACAGCAATGAACATAGTATATCTTTACCAATGTTTCAACCAGAGATGCATTCAATTCAGGATTATCATATTTGCGATTTCAAATCAAATCAAAATAATTTAAAGCGAGCAAAAATATTATTAGATATTTTAAAATTAAATCATTTAAATGTAGAAGAGCGCATTTCTATTCAACAATTATGCTCTAAGTATTCAGATGTGTTCTTTTTACCCGGTGATAAGTTAACGACTACGAACGTTTATGAGCAATCGATTACTTTAAAACCAAACATAAGTCCGGTTTATGTGAAACAGTATCGTTTGCCACACTCATTAAAAAATGAGGTGGATAAGGAAATTCAAAAAATGATTGACAATGATATTATAGAAGAGGCGAAAAGCGAATGGTCTAGTCCTATTTTGCTGTTGCCAAAGAAAAGCGATAACGAAAAGAAATGGCGTTTAGTTGTCGATTACAGGAAATTAAATGACTGTATTGTAGACGACAAATTCCCATTGCCGAACATTACAGAGATTTTAGATTCTCTTTCGGGTTCTATCTATTTCTCACATTTAGACCTTAATCAAGGATATTACCAAGTAGCTTTAGATAAAGAAAGTAGAGAGTTTACTGCGTTTACTACAAACACTGGCCAGTACAAGATGAAGAGATTACCTATGGGTCTCAAGACCAGTTCCAGCGCGTTCAGTAGAGTAATGTCTGGACTCACTCATGATAGATGTTTCATATACTTAGATGATCTAGTAGTTTTCGGTAGAAATTTAGATATTCATAACAAAAATTTGACAGACGTGTTAGAAAGGTTAAGAAAAACTAACTTAAAATTGAATCCAGATAAATGTAGCTTTTTAAAGAAAGAAATTCTTTATTTAGGCCATCTTGTATCTGAAAATGGAGTTTTACCCGATCCATCAAAAGTTAAAGTCTTACAAAATTACCCAGTTCTAACTAACACAGATGAAGTGAAAAGATTTGTAGCATTTTGTAACTATTATAGGAAATTTATTAAAAATTTTGCAGACATAACGTGCCCATTAAATAAGTTAACTCGTAAATTTGAACCATTTGTTTGGACTAACGATTGTCAAAAATCATTTGAAAAATTAAAAAATAAGTTAATGACACCACCAATTTTAGATTTTCCAGATTTTTCTGATGATAATGAATTTGTTATACAAACTGACGCTTCTGGCACAGCCATTGGCGCAGTGTTATGCAATAAAAATATGAAACCAGTTGCATACGCAAGTAGACCACTCAATAAAGCTGAACTTAACTACCCCACCATTCAGAAGGAATTAGTTGCCATTGTGTGGGCAGTGAAATATTTTAGGCCTTACGTTTATGGTAAATTATTTACAATTATGACTGACCACAGACCTTTAGTATATTTATTTTCAATGAAAGATCCATCAAGTAGACTTTTAAAATTCAGATTAGCATTAGAAGAGTATAATTTTAAAATTTTATATATAAGGGGCAAAGACAACAGCGTTGCTGATGCGTTATCTAGAATAATTATAACATCAGATAGTTTAAAACAAATGAATGACGAAATCATACTAGTAATGACAAGAGCGGAAAAAAGGCGTTTAGAATTTGACAACCAAACTATAAAAGCTAGTTGTAGCAAGCCCAATGAGGCGTGGCCTGATCAACCACGAGTAGTTGAGGTGCTAAAAATACCTAGTAATACTGTGGAAATGACTTTTATAGGATGTGATGAATTGGAAAAATTAAGAGCTCAAAATAATATAAATGAAGAAAAGGAATGCTTTATTTACAATAAGAATAAGAAAATATTGTTTATTAATCTCAACTTTAGAGCACAATTTACGCGAGACGAATTTGTGACTAAGTTAGATGATTTTTGCAAATATATAAATATAAATGAACTATGCATAGTAAGAAATAAAGAATATGAAGACTTTATAAAAGATTTATTAAGAGGAATTAAAGATAATAATAATTGGACCGGTCCCCGAATTTTTGTATTAAGAGGAGTTAGGAGAATTGATAATAAGGAGGAAAGAAACTATATTTTACAAGATTTTCATTTACTACCCACAGCGGGACATGCAGGTGTGCGTAGAATGACCAATAATATAAAAAGAAAATTTTATTGGCCTGGTTTAGACATTGATGTACAAGAATTTGTAGCTAAATGCGTTAAATGTCAAAAAATGAAGCATTGTAGGTATATCAAGGCGCCCATGGAGATAACTACAACGGCTTCATATGCTTTTGAAAAGATCTATCTTGACGTCGTAGGTCCTTTTGAGAAAGACATTGAAGGTAACGTATATATTTTAACAATACAATGCGAATTAACCAAGTTTATTGAAGCTTATCCTTTAAAAAATAAGGAAACCGTAAGTATAGCAAAAGCTTTAGTTGATAATTTTATTTTGAGATTTGGAATACCAAATGCCATGGCGACAGATCGTGGAACCAAATTTGTTTCTTCAGTAATGGAACAGGTATGTAAAATTTTAGAAATAAATAAATTGACTTCTACAGCATATCATCACCAATCTATCGGTGCACTTGAAAATACACATAAAAATTTAGGAGCATTTTTGCGAATACATTGTAATGGTCAAAAAGATACATGGAGTCATTGGTTACCATTTTGGTGCTATAGTTTTAATAATACGGTTCATACGGAAACAAGATATACGCCCTTTGAATTGGTTTTTGGTAGGCCTAGTGTAATACCATCTAGAGTAAGTCAATGCATAGAACCTTTATATAACCCAGAAAGCTATCCTTTAGACCTTAAATATAAGTTGCAAGTAGCACAACAAGATGCTCGTAATAACCTAATATTAAGTAAGCAGAATCGTAAGTCTTCTTATGACAAATATGTCAATAATGTAACATATAATAATGGACAATTAATATTAATTAAAAATGAAACAGCAAGTAAGTTAGATATTAAATGGCTTGGACCATTTGTTGTTTTGGAGGATTTAGGTGTTAATGTTAAAATTATGAAAAATAATAAACCTTATGTAATCCATAAAAATAAAACAAAACCATATATAACATAACAATAATAAAACTTTTATATACAATAATAAAATTTATACAAAAAAAAATATTGTTACAACATTTTTTTTTTCTTTTCACCCCCGAGGTGAGGTGTAGTAATATGTATGTGTGTATCTTAGTATCTATCTAGTAGTATGTGTGTGTAATAGATCTAATATAAAACTATGTTATTCATTCATTCCTAAGAGTAATAAATCATAATTAATCGAATGCAGTTGTTTCAATAACACTAAATCCCCTCACGTCAAAGAGACTTCTCTTCTTACGATGAGGCTCTAAACTATCAACTTGTTCCTGAATTTTCATTAATTTATTTGATATATAATTAATTTGAGCTTCATACAATGGAAACTTTTCGGTATCTAATTTAGATTTGAATAATTCTAATTGACACTTTACTGAGTTAAGCCTATTTTCGATTTCAGTCAAATTTAAATAATGTAGGAACGAATGGTAATGAGTAATGAGTTTAGTCGGTCCAAGGTTAAAGGGTAGCAAACCGGGGCCATCGCCTAAGTAGTCAAGTCTTATTTCGAGTGTTTTCGTCAGGTGGACGGTCCAAGTTACCAGAAGTAGTCTGTAACAATTTTGATGATTTAGGGATACGTTTAAGTCGATTTTTGGCAATGGGGCCTCTCTTTTTAGACGTGTATATATGTATCGGTAAGTCAGCTAGCACGGTATCATGCGTATAACGGGATGCGGTCTTTTGTCGGCTTGCCAATGGGTTGGTAATAAATACTTGTTGATCGGGTTGGTACTCAATTTCTGGTTCACGGGTTTTATTACGGTTTTTGATTAAATTAGTGCGATTTTCCAAAGAAGACTCATTTATTAAATTATATACGGTCTTCATTTGCTCGCGATGATTTAAAATATATTGTTGCATTAAGTGCTCGGATAAATCTAAACTTAGGAGGTCACGAAGGTCAAAATGACCTCGAATTATATCGTGGGGTCTACATTTCGAAAAACTATGTATTGAACTATTGTACGCTAGTAATGCATAAGGCATTAGATTAATGATAGGTTAATTTTTTCGCTCAAGTTGTAAAATTCGCAAATGCTCTAACAATGTAAGGTGAAACCGTTCAATTATTCCGTTATCGTTCGGTGAATGCGCTAAAGTTCTGTGATGTATTATTTTATGCAGTCTTACGAATTCTGAAAAAAGTTGGTTCGTAAATTCCGTACCATAGTCTGTAATAATAGTCATGGGGAGTCCGTGATGAGTACAGTAAGTCAATAGGGCTTGTAAAATACTGACAGCCGTACCATCTCTCAAATGGTACGCTTGCCCATA
This sequence comes from Pseudoips prasinana, assembly GCA_951640165.1. Lineage (NCBI taxonomy): Eukaryota > Metazoa > Arthropoda > Insecta > Lepidoptera > Nolidae > Pseudoips > Pseudoips prasinana. Next base: position 19,748,302 of record OX621254.1, read on the forward strand.
TTTCGAAAAAACATCCATAAATGTTAAATATTTTTCGTTTTGTACAGTAAAAAGGTCTAAATGCACTCTTTCTAAGGGTTTTGTTGCGGGTGGAACTACATTAAATTGGGGTCTAATTGGATTGCGGTCATACTTTGATTGCCCACATATTGTGCATTCATTAATATATTTAGTGATTTCCTCTTTCATTTTAGGCCAAAAATATCTACGGGATAGAGCGAGATAGCACTCAGTTATGCCACGATGATTGGTTTCGCCTTCGTGGTAATGTTTCATTATTTCGTGCTGTTTTAAGTATTCTTTTACATCTTCTAGTTCGTTTTTAGTGAGAACTAAGTTCATAGATGAACTTTTAAAATTATTTTGAATAATCGGAATAATTGAATACATCCCTAAGGGTGGTGTAATTTTAATAGCAGTTTTTACTTTTGGATTTACGTATTCTTTTATTGCATTTACTACGTCATGTTCTAAGTTAGATTCGGAAACTTGTATAAAGGTACGCGTGTGCATGTCAAAGGGCTTTGTAGCGGTCGGACGTCGTTTAATGTCACCTACTATCGTGAAACATATTTGTCTATGAAACTTATTTAATGGTTCGTCTGTTATGGGTATTTCTAGGATGGGGTTTTCATCACTAGTATGGACGGTAACTGTCGTAGAACCTGATTGAGATGGAGGTTTTTCAGTGGGGCTAACTATAAGCGATTCGGTTTCCTCATTGTTTAATTGTATTCGGGACAATGCGTCGGCATTTGTGTTAGATTTCCCTTTTTTGTACACTATTGTATAGTCATATTCACTCAGTTTAAGGCGCCATCTGGTCAATCTAGAGTTAGGTTCCTTTAAATTCATTATCCACTGAAGCGGCTTGTGGTCAGTGATAATTTTAAACTTACGACCAAAAAGATATGGCCTAAAGTATTTGGTCGCCCATACTATAGCTAAAAGCTCCTTCTCAATGGTACTATAATTTACTTCGCTGTCATTGAGAGTTCTGGATGCATAACAGATGGGTTTATCTGATCCCACCGGACCTTGAGAGAGGATAGCTCCAATTGCTACATTTGAAGCGTCCGTAGTCAGTATGAATTCTTTAGAAAAGTCTGGGTACTGTAGTATAGGGTCATTAGTCAGTAGGGACTTACATTTTTCAAAGCAGTTTATATATTCAGAGTCTATTACAATTTTCTTCGATTTTTTCAGACATTTAGTCATAGGTTCAGTAATATGAGCGAAGTCTGGTATGAATTTACGGTAATATCCTAGTAGTCCCAAAAATTGTTTGATTTCCCTAGGTGTCTTAGGAATGGGGTATTTTTGAATGGCTGAAATTTTTTCAGGGTTAGGTTTAATACCTTCCCTACTTATTATATGGCCTAAATATGGTGTCTCAAGCTTTAAAAATTCTGACTTATCCATCTGTATTTTAAAGTTAGAATCACGCAATGTATTAAAAACTTTCTCTAGATTTATCATCATTTCCTGTAAAGAAGTACTGAAAACGATGATATCGTCAAGGTACACAAGACAAATTTCATTTTGAAGGCCACGGAGTACCTCGTCCATCACCCTCTGGAACGTTGAAGGGCTGTTCTTTAAACCCATGGGCATTCTCAAAAACTCGAAATGTCCGTGCTCGACAGTAAATGCTGTCTTAGAAATGTCCTCTGGATGGGTCTGAATTTGATAAAAACCTGAAGAAAGGTCTAACGTTGTAAAATATTGGCATCTACCAAGCTTGTCAAGAACGTCAGATATGTTAGGGATAGGATACTTGTCACTAATAGTCTTGTCATTTAATTTACGATAGTCAACCACAAGTCTCCACTTTTGTTTTCCGGCCGCGTCAATTTTCTTAGGAACTACCCATATGGGTGAGCTCCATGCGGAGTCTGAGGGCCTTATGATCCCTTGTTCTAACATTTTAGCAATTTGGTCTTTTACCTCCTCTCGATGTACGTAAGGGTAGCGATAACTTTTGGTATGAATAGGAATTTCGTCGGTTGTCCTAATACGATGTTTTATTTTATTAGTGAAACTAAGGGGCTCGTTATCTAAATAAAATACGTCGGCGTAACGACTACATAACTTTTCCAAATTAGCTTTTTCCTCAGCGTTTAAATGATCAGTTCGTAATTTCGATAATACCCTATTTACGCGTTGGGGGTCTAACTCAGTACTCGCACATTCAGTATTAAACGAATAGGCTTGCAAAGGGTAATTAAAATGTTCACATGATATAATTATATCGCGGTTCGTTGGGTTTTCTAACTCTAAGATACCTATTTCATCGGTAACAGTAGTAATGCATTCATGAACAATGCAATGACACATGGTCTGCTCGTTCACGTATACGTCACCGTCATAGTTATACATCGGTACTTTTACCAATCTACTAGAATGGGCAGGAATTATTTCCTGAGAATTTAAAGTTCTACACTTATACAGTAACATAGGTATGCTTGTATTTTCTGTCATTAAAAAGTTATGTTTTAAATCTATTTGGCAGTTGTTTAAAATATCTAACCCTAAAAGTCCATCGAAATGATTATGGAATCTATAGACGAATAACTTAATTAATTTTTGTTCGTTAAATTCGGAGAAATTAGGCAACGTTATAGAAAAATCATGTACAGTAGTTGAACGAGAACTGGTTACCTCAAAGGGGTCAACATTTAAGGGGATGTGTGAAAAAAAATTTTCGACAGCCTCGGGGCTTATAAAAGACTGGTTTGCCCCGGTATCTACCAGTAATTTGAGTGGGGGGTCCGCTATCTGTATATAACGAAGTTCCCGTTTAGTTTGTAAATTTAATTCTATTCTGGTTCGGTTCTCGTCAAAGCCTTGTGAAAATCCGAGTCGTCATATGTCATATCGTACTGTCTGTCGTCCTGACTGCATTGGATATAATTGTCCATATAATTGTTATCGTCGCAAAAAAGATACTCGACACCGTTCTCGTCATAGTAGTCGGGATGGTATAATAAGTCGTCATTAGGGTCGGCGGTCATGTTGAAATTAAGTTGTTGGGATTTTAAATAATTTGTGGGTGGCGGATTGCCAGATTTCTGCCAATCATGTCCTCTAATGGTTGGTGGAAGGGTTTTTTTGAATAAAATGGCTGACACCACTCATCGGCTTGGGCCCAGATGAATGTGGTTGTTCAACTCTTTGGGGTAGCTTGAAGACGTTACTACGGGGGTTGTAATTTGGTGGAGGTGCGCGAAATATTTGTTGAGTACGATTATACATAGGGGCTCGCGATTGCGGCTGCCCTGGTGGGTGGTTAAATTTAAACGCGGGTTTCCATTGCGGGGGTTGCGGGGGCTGTGATGGCATCTGCATTTGTGTAGGCATGTGCCAACTCGGACCTAAATAAGTGGAAGGTGAAATATGTACAGTACCTGCAGATCTCGAAAAATTCGGCTGTTGCGCGTAATGCGCTAAATGTGCGTTGCGCCTATCGGCTACCGGCTCACTTCTCTGCTGTAGGTACATTACATTTTGTTCATCGTTGACAAATTCCAAAGCCTTCTCCATTGATTCGGGTCTCATGCATCTGATACGGGACCCTAAAGGTTCTTTAAGACCTCTAATAAAAGCTTTTAATGTTAATTTTTTATACAACTCGCGTTTTGCGAGGATAGTTCTATTTAACTCATCATGTAAGGTAACATACGTCATTACCATGCTGAAAAGGTTTTGGCATCTGTCATAAAATTCCTGCGGGGTGCTATTTCCTTGGGATGACATAGAAATGTCATTGTACAGGGCGGCTTCATCCCTTTGATCGGCAAAATTGGTAATTAATAATGAACGTATTTCTAGCCAACTGGACGGAATACCATTTGAATTAATTGTCGCAGCTGCAGGGCCAACAATTTTATTTAAAATGCAATTTATTAAACAAATATTGGTTAATCTAAAATTCGGGTCTTCTTTTACGTAGGCCTCAACTAACGTATTACATACTTAGATAAACCTAGTCAAAACGTTTGGGTTGCCATCAAATTCCGGCACTGCCCTCACGGCCTTATATATTTCGTCTATGCTAAAAGACATAATTTCTAAGTCACTATAAAATAAAGTATCTAATTCTAAATCACTAGAGTCCAATTTTCTAGACTCGTCTAAATACCTATTTCTACGGCCCTGTCGATCTGAGACAGGTGTCTCTCCGGTTCTCCGTGGATGGAAAATTTTGAAGGAGGGACAAGGAAGCAACACTTAGAAAAACTTTCAAAGTACTTACATAAAAATCTGCATATCTGGTCTTCTTCTTGTATTGATTATTTAATACGCCCTCGGCCGGTGTAGTCTTCTTAAGATTCGACTCTTCGGTGAAGCACTGGAGAGTGCAGGCAGCGACTATACGGAGTCAGCAGAACAACGATTTCTGAAGGTCTACGCGCCGCGAAACTGCCCCGAAGAACGACCGACTGCGCCACATACGAATACGCCAGCCAGAGGGTTTAAAAAAAACCCAGATGATTATACTTATACTTTAATTAATATAAAAATTGAATATTACAATTTGAACTTAGCGTCTAGACTCGGACGATGGTGGTACCGAAGTGAAATACATATTAATAATTACATTATAACGAATGTGGGAAAAAGGTAAAGCGCACATCTTCTGTCAGCAATAATGAAGTAGGTGCTAAGTTACACGAGGCGGCGACACGGGGCGGCGACACGAGGTACAAGCTCAGCAATTACGACACTTGCGTATGATGAAATATAAGTGTGTGAAGTAAACTGCATCACGCCGCTACTCAGCATATTCGGTGTAGGCAGGACACGTAACTAACTAGTGACCGTAACCTTGTTGATGCAGAATATAAATAAAATTGCTGATGTTGTTTTGACACCTTACTCTGCCTTGGTCGATGCACTTGGTTTGTGCAAGCATGTGCGCCATGACCTACGTTAACCGTGGCATTTGTTTTGATTATTTCCCGCAAGCGTTTTGATTCTCCTGTCCATGGCCTCTGTGACAGCTAGAACTGTAGTAACATAGTAGTTTGATGGTTTCATCGCCGATTTTTCCTTTACCCAAAACTTGCATCTTGCGTAGAAGTTGTGATGGTTTTTGATCGCCGAGGTCCATTTCAGACAATAATTTTTGAAATTGACGTTGTTCTGATTCTTCATAGCAGTCGATTAGACGTTCCTTGATGGTCTTATACTTTTCTGTAGATGGCGGGGAGGTAATAAGGTCACTAACCTGTAGTATTTCTTCCTTGGATAAACGATAACCTGGGTTGGTCCCTCCAAAACTCCGGAATGCGGGACAGAATGCCGGTGCCAGCTGCTATTTCGAGTGTTCATGTTGGTTGCTGCTTGATTTGCACGTTGGTTGAGTCATGTTGCGTGTTTTTCTTCTCGGGCCGCGGGGTCACCAATTTGCCATATTTTGGCAAGAGTAATAATGAGACAACAAGATGGTATTTTAGTCGGTTATATTTAATATGTACAAAGGGTTTATATACTAATGTTGTACGTATAAATATCTTACGTACGTGTTAATTCTTAATCACTAAGCTTAATCTAAATACGTGATTTGATGTGCTACGTGATATTGTCTAAATAGGTGATATTATGTGCGATATACAGTCGCTACAGAGAGCTTGTTATAAAACCTAATACAATTTCCCATGAATAAATTATTAGTTTTGCTAACTCGAAAGGCTGGTATAGCTAGTTTGTCCTTATTTCTAGTATTGACATTGTGCAAGTCACTCCGTTTTTATATTTATCTATATTTTTCCGTACAAACATTATATTCTGGTATATACAGGGTGTCTCACGGCAGAGTTAGGATTTTAAATTTGAATATTTTAAAAACCGTTGCAAGTAAGCGAGGGGTGAGGGGCGCAGTAGCTTCGTCATTCGTGCGGATTCGTTAGTCACGATGTCGCAGTGGTCGGGACAGCACCGCGCGTTCGCTATCGAAGCGTTTTTGAAAGGTGGAGAATCATACGTCGTGGCTCGGAGACAGTTTTGTTCTCACCACAATATCAGACGTTTACGCGATGGACCAAGTGAAAATTTGATTCGTAAATGGATTATCAAGTTTCGAGCTACCGGTTCCGCTATAAATCAACCACGTCCAGGCCCAAGCAGAACTTCAAGGACGGAAGAAACAATAAACGAAGTTGCAGCTAGCGTTCGACGCAATCCACGCTTGTCAATACGCAAAAGAGCGGCGGCTTTAAACGTCACCAAATCAACCGTAGAGCGGATTTTAAAACGTGATTTGAAATTCCATCCCTATAAAATACAGATAGTGCAGGAAATAAATGAAAATGACTACAATTTACGTAAAAGTTTTTGCCAGACAATCATAGAGAAATTTCGCACTTTGAAAACTGTGTTTTGGAGTGATGAAGCACATTTCCATTTGAATGGATATGTAAACAAACAAAATTGTCGCTTTTGGTCAGATGTCAATCCCACACAAAAACATCAAATACCGCTGCATAGACCAAAAGTGACAGTGTGGTGTGCTCTTTCGGTCAATGGAATAATCGGGCCGTACTTTTTTGAAAATGCGACGGGTGCTGCGATAACTGTTTCTGGTGAGGCGTATCGGCAAATTGAAATGATACAACAGCTTGCTAGACAACGACTGATTTATTCACATAGCAACGGGTAGCTTCACAACCAAACTACCGTCCTATACAAAATATACAATATGTTACATCTCTCCCCTTAAAAAAAATACAAAAAGTGCTATACTAATCTAAAGTTATATAAACCTTAATTATATGTTAACTGATAATAATAGGACAGATAAGAATCTGTTATTATTGTTAAACTAGATTCTATACGGAATATGTGAAAATAATGAAAATTAATTACAATGTACCGAATAGAATAAACGGATAAAGTGTACGGATAAATGAAGAGTGGTCATTTAGTGGTAAGCCGTTCAAGAGCCTTCAGAGCAGCTTCCCTATATACACATTTTCTCTTTACATCAGTTTCTCGAGGCTGCTCATCATCATGCTCATTCTCTGACACATATAGATCGCCACCACTATCCTTGCTAAACATGCTATTATCGTCATCCAACTCCTTCCCTTCATGAGAAGCAGACGATGACGTATTCGTCTCCATATCAGCTTCAGAGTCTGGTAATTTCGTTATGTGACGCCGGTTACGTCTGTAAATCCTACCAGTTTTATTGGTAAGCAAATAAGACCGCGGCTGTTTAGCTTTTGATGTCACGCACATTCTTTGCTTTCTTTGCCCATCAGTTACGACGACTTCATCACCCGGCTGCAGCTCAGGTAAAGAATGCGAGTGTTGGTCGTAGTACTCTCTGATTCGCTCTTTATTTTTAAGGATTTTGTTATAGTCTGAGCTGTTGTCACGCTCCGACTGTAGCCTACAGTCGCGTACTGGTAGCCTTGTCCGCAGTCTACGGCCCATTAACAATTGTGATGGTGCGCCTATACCATCCCTGGGAGTGGCTCGTAGATTTAACGGTCCTAAATAAAAATCGGTACCCGAACACATCGACTTCTTAATAAGATTCTTCGTAGTACGTACCGCCCTTTCACTCAATCCATTTGATTGGGCATAGTTAGGTGAACTTGTAGTATGAACAAAGCCCCATTCTTTACTGAATTTTGAAAACTCTCTGGAGGAATAACCAGGTCCGTTATCACTAACCAACTCCTCTGGAATACCGTGTCGTGCAAATTGTTCCTTAAGTGCTTGCATAATTGCCTTAGTACTTATACTTGTCAATATATTTACCCCAATGAAATTTGTAAAGTAATCGACAAGTATAAGGTAGTATTTGTGAGCATACTCACAGATATCCGAGCCAACCTTGGTCCAGGGCAACTGCGGTACATAGTGTGACATCATGGGTTCACGCGGCGGGCGCGCGGCGTGCTCGACGCACACTCGGCAGCGACGCACCATCGCCTCCACGTCTCGAGACATACCACACCAGAACATAACATCACGAGCGCGGCGCTTGCAGCGCTCAATGCCAAGATGTCCCTCATGTACCCGCTCCAACATGTTATTCCGAAGGGCTCTGGGGATAAAAACTAAGTCACTTTTAAAAAGAATTCCGTCCACATATTCAAAACATTCTCTGTGGGCCCAATAATCTTTTATTGACGGTTCCACGTCACTTTTATGTTGCGGCCAACCATCTTTAACATACTTAATAATTTTATTACATTCTTCATCTGTCAATGTTTTCTCTCTTATGCTGCGTAGCCTGTCGCCACTAAATCTTGTAACCTGTTCTATTAGGAAACATGATTGTTCTTCCAACTCCCTTGACAAATTATCGTGATATAAATCTGAAAGTGGTGCCCGGCTCAGGGTGTCCGCCATAAATAAATATTTACCTGGCTTGTAAACTACATCAAAACTGTATGCCTGCACACGGAGCATCATCCTTTGCAGGCGTGCTGGAACGGCATCCAAGGCCTTTCTAAATAAAGCCTCGAGTGGTTTGTGGTCCGTTTCTATTGTGACATCCTTTCGACCAAATGTACATTGATGAAAACGCTCTAGAGCAAATACAATGGCGAGCATTTCCTTTTCAATTTGAGCATACCTTTGCTGAGTCTCAGTAAGTGTAAGAGAGGCAAACTCTACCGGGCGACCATCCTGAATAATAGCGGCACCCAATGCCATTGAACTTGCGTCCACAGATATTAACACAGGTTTCTCACCGGAATATAATGCTAGCACCGGCGCACTGCACAATGCTTCCTTCAACTGTGCGACTGCTGTATCATGCACGGTATCCCATAACCACTCGACATTCTTTTTCAGCAAGCTTCTTAGAGGGGCAGTTAATTCTGAAAAATGCGAAATAAATTTTGATAAATAATTGACCATTCCCAAGAACCTTTCTAGAGATGCTCGGTCACAGGGTGTTGGCATTTCTTTAATGGCTTTCAATTTGTTACTGTCAACATGCATGCCGCTGGCACTGAACGTGTGACCTAAATAAGTGACTTGGTTCACACGAAACTCACATTTTTCTTTATTGAACCTTATACCAATCTCCCGGGCTCTCTCAAGCAAACTCTTCAAGCGACAATCATGTTCCTGGGCTGACCTACCCCATACAATTACGTCATCAATGAATGAATCTACTCCCTCCAGGTCTTCTAACAATTGTCTAACCTTTGCGTGAAAAACTTCCGATGCTGAGTTAATTCCATAGGGCAGTCTTAAAAACTGGTACCTTCCAAAAGGTGTACCAAAAGTGCACAGGTCCGCACTCTCAGCATCCATCTGAACCATCCAAAAGCCTGATCTGGCATCAATCTTACTGAAATCGTGCAAAGCTTAGGGCCGATGACAGCATTCCTTTGTATGATAAGGACAGAAGGGATATACAGGGGGAAATTTGCAGCAGCCGTAAAGAGAGCCATGTCCCACATCCCTGCTATAGATGACATAAATTACCAAAAACATCAAAATGTCTTTTGAGCTATCAACGCTCATCAGTCTAATAGCAGAGATTCTATTAATAACGACATCTCGACAGGCAACTAGGATGTGTTTCCCACTTAACTTCTTCGCAGTGACCATGGAAGCCATGAAAAGTGACGAAAGAGGGAAATTCCTGCAGTTTTTCAATACTACTGGTTCAGGAGGGTGGTTGCTATACAAGATGTGCATGACAAAAGTGTGGACAATGCAAGGAAATATGACTGAAGAAGTAGCAGCTCAGATGTTGTACCACAGCATTTTTGGAACTTACAAGGAAGATCTGAGCATTTTGGCGCAAATAACGAAGACCGGGAATTGGTTTACCAGAGAAGAGATGGGAAATTCTTTCCGGAATATGACAAACGGAAAAGTAGTACAACTGAAGCCCCCATTGCAAGTGATATATGCGAAGATGTCTTGCGCGAACCAAACTGGGATGCTCTCAGGTGTATATAATCAAGTAAGTTGCATGCCGTGTTTTAGTGGCTCTCGGACTCAGACATTTGGAGAAAATTTCTTCGAACATATTGAAAAACGCAGGGTGACTGGATCCGGGGGCAAAAATCTGCAACAGATAATAGTGGGGTTGACAACAACTTTAGAAGAACGACACCAACAAGTGAAGAAAGAAGGTGGGAAAATCAAAATGATATACAATTATTTTATACCCCAACTTCGAGAGCATCCAGCCTACAGCTCAAGAACGTGGTTTCAGCAGGATGGAGCCACTTGCCACACTGCAAGAGCCACTATGGACCAACTTCGTGAATTGTTTCCTCAGAAATTGATATCCCGCTTTGGTGATATTGCGTGGCCTCCGAGATCGCCCGATTTGACCCCCATGGACTTTTTCCTATGGGGGTACCTTAAGAGCAAAGTTTATGTCAATACTCCGAGGAATATCGCTGAGCTAAAACAAAATATCCAACGAGAGATACGTGACATCGATCCGGCTATGCTTAGGCGCGTTATGCAAAATGCGATGAATCGATTCCGTGAGTGCGTGCTACGAAATGGAAGACATATGGAAGATGTCATCTTTAAAAAATAAAATCCGCACTGTAGTTCAATAATTTTCAATAAAAATGTTTTCATAAAAATATGCAAATTGACTTTTATTTCATTTCAAAACCCTAACTCTACCGTGAGACACCCTGTATATTCAGATAGAACAGTAAGTATATTTACCTCTTTAAAAACGCTTCGTAGAGACTCGCGACTGCCTAGATTATAAATAGCTCTGACTGCTCTTTATTGTAATACGAAAATAGCACTTATGTCAGCTCCTGAGCCCCACAGCAGAATACCATAGCACATAATGCTATGGAAGTAAGCAAAATATACTAGTCTAGCGGTTGGTTCGTCTAACAATTGTCTGATTTTCCAAACTGCATATGAAGCTGAACTTAATTTGGCAGATAATTTTTCAATATGAGGACCCATTGTAATTTTGAGTCCAGTGTTATTCCCAAAAATACGGTGGAAGGAACTAAATCTAAAACTTCCTCGTCAAGTGCAACCGTTGGTTTAATATGAGTCACATTCGGCAATGAGAATTTGATGCATTTGTCTTTCCTGCATTCGAAAGAAGATTATTTGCCGAAAACCAATTTGATATGAGGCCGAGAGTTTTATTAGGTTCTTTAAGATTATCTTATCTATTTACTTACTATCTAGATTATCTTACCTTATCTTTCCTACTCACTTTAAATATGAGTGACGTATCATCAGCAAATAGAATTATGTCTGATACTTTCTCTACTAGATATGGGAGATCATTGATATAAACTAGAAATAAAAATGGACCCAAAATCGATCCTTGGGGCACCCCCATTTTGACAGAATGTCGTGTTGAATTTACCCCGTCGATTGAAACCAGTTGTTCTCGACCTGATAAATAGGACATTACAAGATCAAGCGATGTGCCAGAAATTCCATAGTATTTTAGTGTCACAATGAGCGTATGGTGGTCTACGCAATCGACAGCCTTAGAGAGATCGCAGAAAACTCCCAGCGCATCCTGCGACCCCTCCCAAGCCTCCAACACAGACCTCACTAGTGTACACCCCGCATCCTGAGTAGAACGGCCCCTTGTAAATCCAAACTGCTTGTCATGCAATATCCCATTCATGTTAAAGTGCGACAACATCTGGCTGAGCATGAGCTTTTCAAACATTTTACTTAACGCTGGCAATATGCCATTGCCATGCCATTTCACATGAATAAGCTACTAAAAATATTTACGCAGAAATAAAAAAAGAAGAACTTTCCAGCTTCCAAGAGACACTAGAATTTATCGGTGATCAAGTAACTAAAATCGAAACAACATTGAAAATCCAAAACATAAAAATTCCAAATCTCGAAAATAAAAACACCGAACTAATAATTTCCAAAAAAAAATTGTAACTTCGACTTTCGGCTATGGAACAACGTCTAGATGAATCAGAACAAAAAGGGTTAAGCACCCTCATCGAGATCGCCGGTCTGCCTAACATTCCAACGGCTGAAGTAATGAACGTGACAAAGTCAGTAGCAGCTTATCTAGAGGTTGATACTGAAACAATACACGACGCCCGTCAAGTCTCCGGTCGCACAGAAAAGTCGGGATATCTTTTATTTTTATTTTATTTTATTTGAGACAACGAACAATTGCGTAATTTTGCGTAATCACACAACCAGAATCGTTATCTACAACAGATCATATGAAACGGTATAACTAGTAACAAGCAACTATGGCAAACTATAGGTAATCAACAACATTAACTTAGTCTAGGTAGCATACAGTAGGTGTGAGTTAGGTATTATACAGTGTTAATAATAGGTATTTATACGGTAATAATATTTAAATTAGACAAACTTATTCAGTAACTGTTTTTTAAACTGATATATAGACAAAGCAAATATATCAATATCAGTGAAATTATCGTTGTAACCTTTCATTATCCGCCTTAAAGGCGCTCGTTCGCCAGCGTTGGTTGCTAGGTGTAGCAAATAGTTTGTGAGCGTAGGTGTCACGGATACGACGGGAGCGACTAGGTATGCGAATAAATATTTGATTGACTAATTTATCACAGTCTAGCTTATTTTGACAGATCATAAGATCTGTCAAACAACATTTGATCAAGGTACATTCTTCTTTCTTTGAGAGTTGTAAGGGATTTTTTTTTGAGAAGTCTCATATGGGTACCGCTTCCGTTCAACTTTATAATTTAAGTAACGAAGGTATTTGCGTTGTACTGATTCTATTTGGACATTATATTTGTCATAAAGGGGGTTCCAAACATATGTGGCGTATTCCATTTGTGACCGAATGAGTGACTTGTATAATAATAAGAAAGTGGCGGGTTTCTTGAACGAGATACAGGTCCGTCTAACAAAGCCAAAAAGTTTAAAAGCCTTGGCAGTGATATAATCTATATGAGCATCAAAGTGCAGTATTGAGTCAAAATAAATGCCCAGGTCTTTAATTAATGAAACTTTATCTAAAGCGGTACCACAAAGGGAGTACGGGAAATTAATTACATTTTTTTTTTTGGTAAAAGTGATTGAATTACACTTAGATAGACTTAAATGTAATTTTTTAGCAAGACAATAAGCAGTGAATCTATCTAAATCTTGTTGCAATTTGACAGAATCTTCAATTGACCTTATTTTTCTAAAAACCTTTAAGTCGTCAGCGTACAAAAGGAATTTACTGGTAATGAAGCATTTTTTAATGTCGTTTATGAATAAAACAAAGAGAAGAGGGCCCAAAATGGAGCTCTGGGGAACACCAGAAGTGACGGTGATCACTTCAGAAGATAACCCTTGAATCACTACCTTTTGAGTTCTATTTTTAACATACGACGTAAGCCAACGGAGTAGGTTCCCACGGATACCGTTATACTCGATTTTTTGTAAAAGCATCGTGTGGTCAACCTTGTCAAAAGCCTTGCAGAAGTCGGTATATATTGAGTCCACCTGTAGTTGGTTATCCATACCTTCGAACAAAAAATTTGAGTACAAGACTAGGTTAGTTAATGTGGAGCGACTTTGAACAAAACCATGTTGCTCAGAAATTAGGATGCTGTGCAACGTAGGGTAAATTGCATTATGGACTAATCTCTCCAAGACTTTGGACACGGCTGACAGCAATGATATTGGACGATAATTGCAAATGTCATTTTTGATGCCACCTTTAAATACTGGCGTAACATTAGCAGTCTTCCATAGCTGAGGCATGATACCTTCCTTGAGGCTACGGTTAAATAAATAGGATAATGGTACACTCAACGACTCGGCAGTATGTTTCAGAAAAAAAGGGGGTATCCCATCCGGACCCGAACCCTTGGTTATGTCTAAAGACTTCAGAGAAGAGGCAACAGTACCTTTATCAAATGAAACATTAGATAAAATTACTTGTCTGTTTATCGGTCCCCCAGAACTTTCATTGATTATATTATATAGTCATTAGGTTCATAAACCGAGCTGAATAACTTCGAAAACATCCTACACACGTCTAAAGAACCGCTACTCTCCTCATTATTATAAGACATGGTGTTAGGTATACCTGCATTAGTTGTACGGCTTTTTACAAACGACCAGAAATGCTTTATATCTTTTTTCAAGCCGATTTCGACGGAATGCAGATATGTATTAAGGCGGTCAGCAGAGAGTAGCTTAAATCTCTTTCGATACAACGAAAATTGTTCATAGTCGGAACAATTATTATATCTTTTCCTATTGCCCCATGCCTTTTCCTTATTTTTAAAAATGTGTTTTAACCGATTCGTGGCCGCTGACGCACCAGGGGCGTCATGTAAATCTATTCAGTGAGGCCAAAGACGCACCTAGCGCGTCGTATAAAAATATTGAAAAAACACGTTATAACTAAATATTAACAATATAACTACAATGTTTTACCCTAATAAAACATCTGGAAGTTAATTTCTTTTTAATTTAAGTGTGGCCACTTATTTTAAAATAATAAACAACAAGTCAGAAATTGTCAACCGTTTTACAGCGTAATAAATCAGTGACTGATTTATTGGTTGCCAACAGGACTTGGAATAACATCGCTGTTTTTCATACAAGATGTAGCCCAAAGTAGCCGAATTCCAGATGCAGTAGCCCAAATGTCAAAATATCAATATGAATAAAATGAAATGTAAAGGTTGGTCTACGCCAGACGAGCGGAGCACGAGCGGAGCACGAACCGAGCTGCTCTGCTGATCAACTAGTTATAAAATATTCCCTTGTTGACATAAAATAAACAATAGTTACCTACTATTATTATGACTGGCTTCGTAGCGCAGTGGCAAGCGACACTCCCTTCTGTGTCGGAGGTCGTGGGTTCGATTCCCACCTGGGCAATTCTTTGTGTGGCCCATAATCATTTATAAATATATATATATATATATATTGTTCTGAGTCTGGGTGTATCTTCTATGTATAATAAGTACCTATGTATTTACAAAAAAAAGTTTTTAAGTATGTTTATCAGTTATTCTAGTACCCATAACACAAACCTAGTGAATGTGGTAGAATAATATATTATTATTATAGTTAGTAGAGCAGCTATATTTTGTTTTTCTTGCATTCTCTTAAAAGATAATTTATTACATTTTTCAGAACAATGGATCAGCCATCAACATCTAGAGCGGATGATTTGATAGAAATAGAAGATTTATTGGCGACTATGCAGTCCCCAAGAGATATTATTATGCGAGATGAGATGCGGTTGACAGAAAATGAAATCTATGGGATTCTATCTGAAGACCAAGCTTTTCTAGAAGATGATTGGTTAGATTTAGCTAAAGAAGAAGTGGTAACGATTGCACATGAAGAAGTGGCAATGGTGGAACACGAGGAACATCTGGAGGTAAATGACACACCTTGGATACCAGGAAATCCTGCAGTAATGAATGTATTTTCATTTACTGGGAACCCTGCTATTAAGCAAGAGATGGCACAGACGCAGGAGATGGATTATTTTAATTTAATATTTAATGATGGTTTTTATAATTTGTTATTGTCATGTACTAATGCAAATGGTGCTAATATACAAAGAAATTGCAGTCCTAATGCTAGATTTAGAAGTTGGAAACCAGTTAAATTAGAAGAATTTAAAACATTCCTTGGTTTAATTTTCTTAATGGGTATAATAAAATTAAACAGATTGACTGATTACTGGAAACGACATTATTTATTTGATTTATGTTTTTCGAATTATATGTCGAGGAATCGTTTATTTATGATTTTAAGAGCACTAAATGTACAAGAGATCCCTGGAAATCAAAGTATTTATAAAGTAAAATCATTAATTGATTTATTCAACAAAACAATGGAAAATATTTATTACCCTACAAAAGAGTTAACCATAGATGAATCTATGATTTTATGGACAGGCCGACTGCGGTTCCGCCAGTATTTAAAAACAAAGTCCATAAGTATGGCATTAAACTGTATATGTTAGCTGCTAATAATGGAATCTGCATGAAGATCCATGTTTATGCTGGCTCTCAAGACCAAATAGTGGGAGGGAAAGACCATGTAAAAAAGGTAGTACGCCTTTTGATAGAAAATTACACAAACTGTGGACATTCTCTATATATTGATAATCACTACACTAGTGTAGGTATAGCTGAGGAATTATTGAAAAAAAAAACGTATATGACCGGTACATTACAATTTAATAAAAAAGGCAATCCTAAAAGTGTAATAAATGCAAAGTTACATCCTAACGAATCATGTATAATGCACAACAATAATAATATTATAGTCACTAAATGGAAAGACAAAAGGGAGATTTGTTTTATAAGCTCAGAGCACAAAAGTGACTACAAAGAAACTAGAAACAAATATGGAAATGTTGCTTATAAACCTAATGTCCAAATTAAATATAATAAATATATGAGAGGAGTGGACAGGCATGATCAAATGCTAAATTATTATTGTGCCGAACATAAAACGCTGCGGTGGTACAAAAAATTTATAATACATATTATTCAAATTAATCTTATCAATGCCTTTTACTTGTACAACTTAGACAAAGATAGAAAGACAAGTTTGTATGATTTTAGGTTAAAAATAATTGAAAATCTTTTGCCCAATAAAGACACTAGTAGAAGATCTTCATCAACTGTTAGGGTCCATTTGCCAGCACATCTTCCAAAGAGAAATGGAAGAACAGAGATGTAGACAATGTTACAAAAATGACAAAAAGAGAGTGGATGTTTTGTTTGGTTGCCCCGATTGTCCAGATTTCCCTGGCTTATGCCTGGAATGCTTTAGGGCATATCACAATTATTAAAAACTACTTATCCTACATAATGACATCCTAAACTTACATTTCTGATTGACATCAATTATTAAAAAATATTGTTAATTTTAATCACAGCCTGTACTCGCATTGTTTATTGAAATTTATAATTATCTTATTTTGTAATCCTGGTAATCAATAAAAATGATTTTGTCTTGATCTTTGTCTTTTATTTTTAACACCCGACACAAAATCCACAAAAACAAAACAAAACCCCTAAAAAAGCAAAAAATAAGGTTGAAATTATAAACCTACGTAAGTACCTACGTATATTTTTTTTATTAAATGTCGCGTCGGGGACCTCTCTTTACCTATAAAACATAAATGTTAAGTATTATCTACTACTAAATACACAAACAAATTATTTAAAAATTTATACGTACTTACGTAGGTCGTACGGTACGTATTTCAAGGTTATTTTTTCAAAGAGGATTTGTTCATGTCGGGGGTTTTTAAAATTTAAAATTTATTTTTTAATGTTCAAACTCACGTATTGAGCGATATAATATTTCGTAGCACTCCAACCGCTTGTTCGCAGGCACATTTCTAAGTCTAAAAGCAAGCATTATGCCCAAATCATGTTCGAACTGGGCGTAAATTGGAGGTAATTCATTAGATGTATTCAGTTCGACGCTTAAATCTTTTGCAAATAATGCGTTAAAATATTTTTTGGCAGCATAACATTCAAGACTTGCTTCGGTTTGGCTTGAAGACTCCTTATTTCGTACCAATGGCATTTTAATTATTTTTATTCTCTTTTTAGCGCGTTCATCTTCATCGGTGTCAGTAATATCACTGTCTGTTGATTCTGAAACTATGTCTAGACAAGTAGGAGAACTTTCAAATTTACTTTTTATTGTCTCGTTTTGCAATATTGATTGACTACATTCTTTGTTATGTTCCTGACAATATTCACCAGTGTTAGTAAATAGTGCTTGGCTACATTCAGGAAAGTTTTCATTGTATTCTGATTCTCTATCTGCAACAAAACATTATTTTTTTGATAGCATGAAATAATTATGCTATCTTCCACTAAGTAAGTAAATAAAATTGCGCAAACTTGCATTGTACTATGTTAATATTAAAAATGTTTCAATAAGTTTGTGAAAAATGTTGATAAGCACTGACAAATATTACATAAAATATGAATAACTACCTTGATACGCCATATCACCTTATGATGTCCACTAACACAAAGAAATAACACGTAAACAAATTTTACTTCCTCACGTTTTCTCGTATTAACTGTGAAATGTGCAAAAACTCTACGAGCGGCCAATGACGCCGGTAGAGCGTCATCATTTAGCAGGGCCAATGACGCCTCTTGCGCGTCTTCGAACAAATGTTCCGGCCCCTGGTAATAATGTACCAAAATGGAGGTGGCGATGAATCGGTTAATGGGCGGGAAAACCATATGGGATATTCATTAGATTTTGCAGGTCTCATTGGTACGTGAGTTTTTATTACCTCATATATAGATTCATAGAAACGATTAATTGCAGAGTCCAACGAGATATCGCTCAGAAGTGGAGGCCAGTTGATATTATTAATATGCTTATTAATAGCAGAGTAATCGGCTTCTATAAAACGATATCGAGGTACCGACAATCGAGCCATGGGTATATGTGATAAATCGAACGAATTAATAGTTAAAAAAGGCGGATGTAAATTATCAATTGATACTAAAGGCAAAGATGCAGGCAAAAACAAAGAAACTGACGGTTAGTGACATATCTCTTCCGGTACGTACAGATTCATCAGTTGGAAAAGTATTCGTGAGGGAAGCACTTACTTGAAGAATGAAAATACTGTTATATGAAGCAAAAGATCGACTAAAAACCCCCAAGGGCCCGTTCAAGTATGTATGGTGCAAGACTGGTAAATTGTATGCTAAAAAGAACGAAGATTCTAAAAAAGTCGAGATGATTCGATCTACTCAAGATATTGCTATTTTTAAGTCCCATAGTAGTATTTAATATTTTTTTTAATAATATACCTAAGTAACATTAAAAAAAACCGATATGTGCGTAACCTATTCCACTAAAATTCGATATTATGAACAATAATTTACCTACTAACTCAGAATTGTTTGATTGTCTTAACATTAACTCATTCCTCAACAATGTACCAACAAATAGTAATCATTTAACATGTATTCATATCAATATAAGTACTATGCTTAAAAAAATTACGAAATTATTACATACCATTAATACGTTAGCGTCATATATTGACCTAATAGTCGTATCGGAGGTAGGCATCGCCCAAAACATCTCAAGTTTATTTCAAATTACGGACTACAGAATGCACACACAACTTCTTATAAATAGAAAAGGAGATGTTTAATTATGTATGTGAAAAACTGTCTTAAATTCACTCAGCAATTAAAAACAACCCACACACTTCAGTACCTCGGTGGTATATTAAAAACTTGTGATAATGACACGATAGCTGTGTGTGCAATCTACAGACCGCCCTCGACGAATAAATACTTGTTTATTAAAGAACTTAAAAACACACTTAAAAGTATACCAAACAACACTACCACTATCATCTTGGGTGATATAACATTGATCTAAAAACACAATCATCGACACGAACACTGTATGTTGACACGCTTTCCGGGTGTGGTTTTACGTGTGGGAGGGATATCTGACTTCACTCGCATTGAAAAAAGATTAGAACAAGTCACTAAATCGTGTATTGATCATATATTCACCCGATCCCACATGTTAACACAATACGGCGGCAGTCGACACAGTACTAGCCGGCCACCGACTTATCGCTGTTTGTCTGTTCGAAATGCACGTATGATAAAAATTGTCCCGAGTCTATTTATGAATTTATTAAAAATGCTTTTATAAACGCCATAAAAAAATCCATACGTTCAATGAAATTTAAAAGAAAAATGAGATCACAATAGACATGGCACATGGCTAAATGGCAACATCGCCAAACGGCGGAACAAAGTCAATAAAACTATAGATTATTATAGAAATCCTTACCATAGGAAACAAATTCTGTTAAATTATAGCAATCCAAAAAAGCTGTGGGAAATACTAAACTCCATCTCCGGCAGAACTAGTCAATCAATTGATAAATCGATCCTTGAAGCATTCGCTCCTAAAGAATTTCCAGGTTCCGGCTTGAATGAATCCAGATCTACATCAAGTAAAACAGATTTTTTTTATGTCAAGCCAGTCGATAATATCCAGTAGTTAAATGAATTAGAACAGCAGTTATCAGAGAGTAACGTGAAGGTGTGTCCAAACATAAAGCGGCATTCGAGCGCGGCTGCCGCGCGCGGCTTGCCGCGCTATGATTGGACGACTGCCGCGCGCGGCAGCCGCGGGCTACCTGCCGCGTGCGACGATCGCCGCGAACAGTGTTAGTGTTGGTTGTGTGTGGACGGATGTATTTTATCAAATAAAATGGATAATGAAACAGCAATTCGTCTTATTGAAATTTATGGCTCCCATAGTCCATTATGGGATACTAGACGTAAAGAATATCACAATAATAATGTGAGAGAAGATATATGGGATGAAATAGCAAAAACACTCTTACAACCAAAAGCAGCTTTAAAATTGAAAATGAAGAGTTTTGAGTTCTTATAGAAGGGAGAGAAACAGAGAAAAAACAAGTAATGTCACCGGTTGTGGTAAGTTTAATCTTATTACATTTTATAACAGTAGGTACTTATTAATAAATATCTGGCTGTTTACATTTTCACTATACTAATTCTTAATTATCTCTAAACGCGTGGACCGATTTACATGAATAAGACTGATAAAATGGTTTTATACCTAGACCTTTGATTTGACACCATAATCGTTAAGATATCTCAACAAATAAAAAATCTAGTTTTCAAGTTACCCTCGTGATTATCCAACATGTATGAAACGCGTAATTTAATTCTTTAATAAGACACAAGATCAGCTTATGTATCAGTTATTTTAATGTTCTTTTTTCTGTTGCAGGTAGAAACAAAGCCTATAAATCTAAATGGTTTGCTTATGATGCATTTAGTTTTTTACATGACAGGAATAACCCTATTGATGCAGTGGTAAGTTTCTTTTATATTTTTATTAGACCATAGCTTTCCGCCAGCGGCTTCGCCCGCGTGGTCTGGTGGTTTCTTATAAATTATAACCTAATGTTACTCGGTGAAGATATAGCTTTGTAATAGTAAAAAAAAATTGAAATCGATCCAGTAGTTTTTGAGTTAAATCTTAACAAACAAAAAAATCTTTCCTCTTTTTAATATTAGTCTAGATTATACATACAGCCCGCATACTACAAAATGTATGGGATGAAATAATGCTGGCTGCTGTTTATTAATAATAATTTTGGCCATTTATAGGTTATGTAATTATTTAATAACTTTCTTGCCAATCAATTGATCCGATTGTCATAAAATATCTTGACAAAAAAAAAGGATATCAGAAGGAGTGGTATTAAATTGAATTGGAGTAAAAGTAGCTGTTTCAATCGTTGAATTATTTGTTTTTTTTAATAAAGAGTCTCTGCGAAGAAAGTTATGCAAGTGAACAGTAGCTAGAACTATGTTTTTGGCTGATTTTGGGCTTAAAATCATTGTACTTCTTAATACTCTAAATTTTGCCGACATGATTCCAAAAGCATTTCCTACTACTCGGCGTGCTCTTGATAGTCTATAGTTGAAAATCCTTTCTTTTGACCCTTTTGGATGAATTCCTGCAAATGGTGTCATTAAATGTGTGCTTAGTGCAAAAGCTTGATCTCCTAATATTACATATGATATTTTAGTTATGTAGGGTATTTGTAAAATTTCTGGCGCTGGTAATATAAAGAACTTTTTATAATTAAAATATTCAGTGCCGCTACGAAAAGGAGCTTGAATAGTTATGTGTTTTCCATCTAACGCCCCAATAGTGTACGGAAAATTCAATTTTTCCTCGAAGTCTTTAGATACTGCTTTCCAATGTTGCTCTGACACTGGTAGCTGAAAAAAAATTATTAACGTTTTATTTGTTTTGTTTCAGGATTGTGGTTCATCCTCAGAGCCGGGTAATAGAGAACAAACTATTCCAGAACAGGGCATTTCAGGACAAAGCACTTCAGAACCAGGAACTTCGGAACAAGGCACTCGAGACCAAGATACAAATACAAAGAAGCCAAGAAAAGAAAAGCGCGCTAACAAGAGGATCGTCGAGGACCAAGAGTCAGAGTATGACGCTGAAAATCAAATGATAAAAGAAGCATTAGAAGTAATGCGAAGACAAAATCGACACCAACAATTTATACTACGCTAACTCGAATTTTAGGTAAATTCGTTTTTTTATGCCAAGTTGCTTAAAATGTGGTTTTTTATATGTAATAAAAAAATCGTGAAGAAACATACAAAAATAACAAAGTTACAAATCTTATACAACGCTAAGTAAATGTACTTTTTGAAATCAGTCGATCTATATTACGCCAATTATTGTTAGCGGAGTGTGCGCGGGGAGGGGATGCACCGCTTGTTTGTTTACATTAGTCTAACGACACTTGTCGCTGTGTTAGATGTGATAGCGTTGTTTTAAAAACTTTTACAGTAAATCATAATTTATAGAGTCAATGTTATACGTTATTTAAACTATTGTTAGTGTTATTTTACTATCACAAAAATGTCACGAAAACGAGCTAAATATTTAGTGGAATTAACCAAAAAGGAAGAATATTCATTGAGGAGTATTGATAAAAATAGTGAGATACCGCTTAATACTGTCGAGAGAGGTAAGTTTAATACGTTATTAAAGATTATTAATGTGTGTCAAAGTATATAAATATGTTATGTAGTAATACGCTACGTTTTTTTGAAAATTTGAGCATCTGAGGGCAAAATCCGTGTAACATAACGCTAACACGTAGTTAGCGTAGTTTAGTGCGTTTGTGTATACTAGCTCGTTTGTAAAATGCACTACTTAGCGATTTTTACGTTGTAAATACTTATTTAAACACGTACGTTAATTAGTTTATTGAGGGTACTTTGTAATTCTTTTTAATGTACATGTTTTTTATATATAATAACAACATATGTTTTCAATAAATTATACCTATTGTTGTAGAATCATCGCCATTACCTGCTGATGTTGACAATCCTGAATTCGTGGCTTTGTATGAGCACGTCATGCTAGAAGAGCCTATTCAAGAGTATGATTATTCAATAACTAGTTCTGCAAGCCGAGATATAGTCAATTACGAAAAAGATGTAGTATTACAAGATATAAATTTAAATGACTTGGGGGCTCCTAATACTCCACTTAATATTTATTCACCAAGGGTATTGACTTCTATCCAAAAACCTTCTCCATTGACATTAACTCCACCAAGTATCGAACCTTTGTTTTCGGTAGTGACTAATGATCCTTTTGACAGCATAGATAATACCCCCGTCCCTTCACCCCTCTGTGATTTTTCGGAATCATCACAAAGTTTAAACTACATGTTGGTGCCGACTTCTTGCCAAGATACCGAAGATAGAACACTCACACCAGAAATCGGTACGTCCACCCAGGAAAGTCTTTCTCGTTCGCATGTGGATAACGGCCTCAGCAATAACACAGATGCAGTATCGGCAATATCTAGTCCCTGTAATTCAATAACCTTGCCGGCTACGTTCAATGATAGTGATTACTCTGCAGGTTCAACTCCGAGAAATAATAAACGGCGATCGAAAAAAAGGACTGATAAGGGTCTAAAACGTCTTATTCTTGAAGATGAGTGGATAGTAAGAAAGAGAAAACGTTTGTATAACAAAGGATTGCAGTACACCACGTCAAAAGGAAAAACTAAATCAGCAAGAAGTATTAAAGGCAGTTGTGTCAATTGTCGTCTGCAATGCTTCAGTAAAATAAGCCAAGAAATTCGTAGTGACCTGTTTCATAAGTTCTGGGGTACGGGTAACCACGCGAAGCAATGGCAAATCATCGCCAAATATGTAATGAAAAAAAGTAAAAAGACTGCCACTAATGTTGAAACTGAATTTAGTTGTCGAGCGCACACTTTGCATTACCACCTCCCCATTGATTCAGAAAATGGCATTACATTACAAAAAGTTTGCAAAACAATGTTCCTGAACACCTTTGATATTAGTAAAGACTTTGTTTATACTGCAATACGAAAAACCCAAGATAATGATTTTACTGATGTTACTGATGACAGAGGTCGGCATAATAATCATAAATATGTCATTTCGAATGAAATGAAACAAAGTGTCATAGACCACGTTAATTCTTTCACCCCTATTGATTCTCACTACGTTAGAAGACGTTCAAGCAAAAAATACTTAGATCCTTCTTTATCTTTTTCAAAAATGTTTAAGTTATATATTGAGTGGTGTGCCGATAGTAATTATAATGTTAGAGTACAGACATTAAGACAGTATAGAGATATTGTTAACACTAATTTGAAGATAGGGTTTCATTTACCAAAAAAAGACCAATGCGACCTCTGTCATCAGTACAAAAATACATCTAACCCTACAGATGAATTAAAACAAAACTTCACTAAACATCAAACAGAAAAAGAAATTTCCCGTAAGTTAAAATTAGAATTTAAACTGTTAGCGGTCTCTAGTAACAAAGTAGCTTGTATTGTATTTGACTTTCAAAAAGTTTTAAGCTCACCACATGGCAATATAAGTGTTTATTATTATAGGCGTAAGCTCAATGTCTATAATTTTACAATTTACGATATGGGATCAAAAGAAGCATTTTGTTATATTTGGGATGAGCAAACGGCTAAGAGGGGGGCTAATGAAGTTGCCAGTTGTTTATATGATTTTTTTAATAAATTGGCTTCTAAGGGAGTTCACGAAGTCAACCTATGGTCAGACAACTGTGGGGGACAAAATCGTAACCGTATCGTTTACCATATGTACTTATTAGCTTCTAAAAACTTTAAAATGAAGATTCGCCACCATTTTATGGAAAAGGGCCATACACAAAATGAGGGCGACTCAGTTCATGCTTTAATAGAAAAGACTGCAAGAGGTAGAGAAATATATTCGCCAGATGAATGGTATTCACTAGTGCGATGGGCAAAGGTCAATGGGAATCCTTATACCGTTATAGAGGTCAATCAAAACATGATATTTGATTTTAAAAGTAATATTAGCAAAAAGAATTGGACAAAAAATTTAAGCAACGATAAAATTATGTGGAATAAAATGAAAAAAATTGAAGTTTATCCTGATAATTACGGGTTATTGGGATACAAGTATAGTTTAGCTGATAACGAAAGCAATCAATTAATACAATGTTTTAAAAAGACATCTACAAGATTATCCCAGTTTGAGCCTTTTCCCGAAAAAGCATACAAAACTTTGTTAAGAATTAATGTAGCAAAATATAAAGACTTAAAATATTATTGTGACAACAATATTATACCTGAAAAGTATCATACATTTTATATAAATTTATTAACAACTGAACAGGACGAGGAGAATGCAAGTGATGATGAGGTTTGAATGTTTATAAGTACTTAATAATTACAACATACTGTTTAAATTATGTGATTTAAATAACAAGTAGAAGTTCTTGCTTTCTTTTAAGAAAATTAAGTGCAATTTTGATTTAAATATAATTTACGAAGTCGAACTGTGATTGATCATTCTGATCTCTTATCTTTAATTAATAAGTAAGTACTTTTTAACTGAAGTTTTAATAAAGTGTTGATTACTATACTATTTTTATTTTTATTATGTATTTCCCTAATGAATAATTATATTATTTACACAGTTTTATCTAGAATTCATAAAAATCATCCATGTATATAGCTCAATGGAAATGTAAATGATACGCTAACTTGTGGAACACGTCGATGTATAATACGCCATATATCATTTGACGGCTTTTAGTACGATATCCACCAGTGACCCGTGTACCGGTTAAATAAAGCTAACTTTAATAACTTCTTATTAAATACGATAATTGATACCAATATATCTTATGAATATACATAGGACCCTACAGTTATGATTAATGCTTAATATATTCTAAATTATTATAGCAACGCAACAAAAATAACACTTCTTTAGCACTATGACCTCCCGTAATACAATACGCTAACATTAGATAAACGTGTGTAATATGTAAAATTTGATTATGGAATTACGTTTACAAGCGGCTAACTTACGTTAAATCAAAAAATATACACAATTAAGGAAAAATAAATATGGGATATTACAATGAATTATTTAACCACTAAGGGTACCAAATTTCAAATAAGTATCTCAATTAAAATAAAAGTTATCACGTTTTTCCCTTTAAACGCCTCTACTGTAAAGTACGCTTTTATGAGTTAGCTTAGTATAAATTGCTGGTGTCGAAATGACAGTAGTAATGATCGTTACGTATCTTTTGGCATGCACATAGCAGCTGAACTAAGAAAATATAATGCCACTATGTTTACGAGAGTCAAACATTCAATAAATATTATACTATACGAAGCTGATATGGAGCTCCTAAATCAATCATCAACACAAGAATATAACGCTGAAAACATACGAGGATATTCCACTTCACAGTTTACCGATCTTGACTCATCATCTTCTAGTAACATGAGTACTGGCCTTACACAATTGATTCGTGATTTAGACACGGATGTATGATGTAGACGTATGATGATTGTGTTGTATTTAATTACTACTTTGTTATGAAAATAAATAAATAAATTAACAATCTGTAGTTTAAAATATTTCGCTAAATAATGAAAATAATATCATAGTCATAAATTTCATAATAATTTACCTGTACCATGTCCTTAAGAGCTCTCACTATGGCATCGCACACTTCTGGAATTATTGTTGATATTGTTTGCTTTGAGACGTGAAACGTGTATTGTAGGCTGGAATAGGAATCTCCTGTAGCCAAATATCGTAACGTTATTGCAAGTCTCTCCTTCGACGTTATTGCCGTTCGCCAGTGAGTATCCATTTTTTTTATAAATGGTTCTACCAATGTATGTATGGTTTCGAATTCTTCCAAAGATAATCTTAAAAACTGTGGCGTTCGGTAGTTGATTTCGTAATAGATCCCTTCCAGATTCTTTGTCCTTTGTTGAAAGAGTGGTCGCATCCAACACTGCCTTTTTTTAATACACTTTCTTCTACGTATTATATATATATATTTATTATATATTTATTCCTTCTTCTACGTAATTTACGCAACAACAACACAGCAACAACACACGCGGCCGATTTCATTGTAGTTTTAAACAGAAATAAAGAGCGCGAAGTGTCTCGGACATGCCGCGCAGCACTGCCGCGCAGAAAGTTTAAACTCGCGCGCGGCAAAATTGTGTCCCGCGAATGCCGCGCGTAGCTGCCGCGCACCATGCACGCCGTGTTTGGACACACCTTTAGACAGCAAATGAAAAACACGTTCTGGTGCTATGCAATGGAGGAAAGGGTATTGATTGCGCCTATACATTGGCAGACATCTTATTTTCACGAGACTTTCTATGCTAATGTACTTGGTGGAGGTATTTTTGGAAGTGACACTAAAATTGCCTGGAAAAGTTTCAAACACACCCTGTCTTTTTTTGGGAGATGGATAATTTTTGGGATAAAACATTCGATATAGGGTAGTGTAAAATAATTATTTGTAAATGCGTGTATGTTGTATTTGTCCAAATTGTTCCTGTTCTCCTATTGGCTAATTGTATGTCCTTGTAATGTCCATATGTGTACTGTTCGTATAACCTATTTTTGTTATAATACGTGTGTAAATTTAATAAAACATTAGTACTACAGTTACTACGAGTTTGTTCTCATCTTCCTAAAATTGTTAGTAATCGGTTAAGAGATATTACTACAGTGGTGACCCGATTCGAACATATCCAGTATGGAATCTAGTGCCTCTACGAGTTCGTCGCCTGTCCCAGGAGCCGTGATGACGTCACAGGAAGTTTCTGCCATAGCGCTTTCAATGCGTGTACCACCGTTTTGGCGCGACAAACCAAAACTGTGGTTTATCACGTTCGAAGCAGCCACCGCCGATCTCAAGAAAAGTGAAACTCAAAGACTCAGTTGGTCATACCGCAGTTATCAAAGGAGGATATCGATCAAATATGTGACCTACTATTTAAGTCGCCTGCAAATCAGTATACCGCTATAAAGGAACGTCTCATCTCAATTTACGAAGAATCCGATGGCAAGCAATTACAAAAGCTCCTGTCTGACATGGAGTTGGGAGACCAGAAGCCTAGCCAGCTACTTCGGCAGATGCGCAATCTCGCACGGACCACCAACATTCCCGACACTACCCTTCGTATGATGTGGATGAACCTACTACCGCAGCACGTGCGCGCAGTCCTTGTCATTAGCGACACGATTTTAAAAGGACACTGAGTTGGACGAACTCGCAAAACTCGCAGATAAGATGACGGAACAAACCTCGGATATCTCCGCTGTAACTGTCGCACTACAAACAACACCCAGTTTTCATACGAATAACATCCAGTACATAATCGAAGAGATACGAAAACTGCATGTCGAAATCGCCGAGCTCAAGACGATGCGCCGGTCAGACGCAGACTGCCGGTGCGCCCAAGCGCCAGCACATTATAACTATCGGCGAACACACCACCGCAACCGCTCGACGCCGCGGCCTGCGCCGTCTCGTTCGCACTCAAGGAACTACAGATCTCGCTCATCCACTCCGTCGCCGTATTGTTTTTACCACCGAAGATTTGGGAAAAACGCAAGACATTGTACCTCGCCATGCAGCTTTAATAATGATGAAAAGTCGGAAAACTAAAACAGACGTTAGCAGTGGCGGATTCTAATGTCGGAAAAAAATCATATCGCCTTTTCATAATAGACAAAAAACGAACACAGATTTTTGGTGGATACCGGCGCTAATATATCTGTTATACCCTGACAGAAGGGTATTCGAACGTTACCGTTACCATTCACGCTGCGAACAACTCGGTAATCCCTACGTACGGCGAGAAGACATTAGAGCTCGACTTGAACCTACGTCGTCCCGACAAGTGGATGTTTGTAGTCGCCGCCGTTAGCAAGCCGATAATTGGAGCCGATTTCCTAGGACATCATAACCTACTAGTTGACCTACGAAACGAACGACTGATCGACAGCACCACGAAACTCAGTTCTAAAGCTCCTGGTTGTTACACAGCCACACCAACCATCCGAAGCATTGACTTGAATCAGTCTTTCATGACATACTGGCTGGGTTCCCTGGAATCACTCGCCTTTCCTCTATGAAGCTGAATCCTGAACACAGTGTCGAGCATTTTATTGAAACAACGGGACCTCCAACCTTTTGCCGAGCGCGTCCTATTCCACCGCACCGTTATGAAAAAGTGAAAAAGGAATTCGAGAACATGATCAGCCAAGGCCTGTGTCGACCCAGTAAGAGTCCGTGGTCTAGCCCGCTCCACGTCGTGCCAAAGAAAAACGGCGATCTACGAGTATGTGGAGATTATCGACGTTTGAACTCCGTGACCAAGCCCGACCGCTCTCCCATACCAAGAATCAAGGATTTCACGTATCAACTCGCCGGGATGCAAATCTTCTCAAAAATCGACCTAAATCGTGCATATCAACAAATAAATGTGCGAGCAGAAGATATAGAGAAGACTGCCATCATAACTCCATTCGGTCTTTATGAATTTCCAAGGATCTGTCCTGGTTTGAAAGGGGCTGGTCAAACCTTTCAACGGTTTATACACGAAGTACTGCGCGGACTCGATTTCGTCTACCCTTTTGTTGATGATCTTCTTTGCGCCTCTGTAGACGAATCAACTCACAGAAGAGACCTCAAAACTATTTTTAAACGACTAGAAGACTATGGAATCACGATAAACCCGTCAAAATGTATCTTTGGCAAGCGCGAGATTACATTTTTGGGATACACCGTTTCACCTGAAGGCATCAAACCACCCGAAGATAAAATAAAAATCATCACTGACTACCCGAAACCTAAGAACGTTGAAGAACTTCGTCGTTTTCTTGGTATGCTAAACTATTGCCGTGAAAACATTCCGAACGCCGCAGCCATTCAGGCGCCGCTACATATGTACCTACATAACTCGAATACCAAGAAGCGGGACAAAACCGAAATACAATGGAATGACAATACATCTCAAGCTTTTGAAAACTGCAAGCTACCATTCTATCGCATCCGCATCACACTGCACCACTCGCCTTGATGTGTGACGCATCCGATAAATGTGCCGTAGGTGTCATTCAACAGCAAGTAAATAACCAGTGGCAGCCACTCGGATACTTTTCTAAGAAGTTTACACCTGCGCAACAGAAATACTCGACGTTCGATCGCGAGTTGCAAGCTATATACCTAGCAGTAAAACATTTCAGGAAAATGTTTAAAGGACGCGAGTTTGTTATATACACGGACCACAAACCGCTTACTTACGCCATGCAGAAAATTTCATCCGATTCTGAGACTCCACGAAGACAAAGACAGCTGTTATTTATCAGTGAATTTACGAGCGATATTCGACATATAAGTGGCCGAGATAATGTAGTCGCCGACGCGCTCTCACGGATAGATGCCATAGCCTGCTCCTCTCCGCTAGATTACAAAGCAGTTGCACACGCGCAGGACAGTGACGCACACATGCAAGCGCTACTTCGTCATTGATCTGCGCATTCATTAAGAAAAATAGTAATGCCCGGGACGACCACCGCAGTCTGTTGCGACACATCTACGGACGTCGCACGTCCGTATCTACCCGAACCGTTCCGCATGGAAGCATTTAATATAATACACAGTCTCAGTCATCCTGGAGTACGGACACTTATTCAGAGAAGATTTTACTGGCCTTCTATGAATACGGACGTTAAGAAATGGGTCCAATCATGCATCGCGTGTCAACGATCTAAAATATACCGCCACACGTCGAGTCAAATATCGGAATTTAAACCATCGCAACGCTTCGAGCATCTTCATGTTGATATCGTGGGACCGTTCCGAACAGCACCGCAAGGACACCGCTACGTCATCACAATGATCGACCCTGGAACGCGATGGGTCGAAGCGTACCCTGTTCACGACATACCTGCCGAGACAGTCGCACGAACCGTCTACGAGGGATGGATCACGAGATTCGGATGTCCAACTATGATAACGACAGACCAAGGACGTCAGTTTGAAAGCAGTTTGTTCGTATCCTTGATGAAGCTACTAGGTATTAAGAAGATCCACGCCACCAGCTACCATCCCCAGAGCAACGGAATGGTTGAGATATTTAATCGCAGCTTAAAAACAGGATTAAGAGCACGTTTATTAACTAACACTGGATTGATGAGCTGCCTACAGCGCTACTTGGGCTACGCGCCGCGATACGGACCGATAGTGACGTCAGCGCAGCACAATTAACCTATGGCCACACGCTCAGACTACCGGGTGATTTTTTCTACGCATCAAAACCAAGTACTATGGACAATACCTACATCGAGAAACTTCGAACTACTATCAATAACTTCCGTGAGTCACTATCGCAAACTCGAGTGAACAACCGTGCTGTGTACATACCACAAGATTTGCAAACATGTAAAGAAGTGTTTGTGAGAGTTGATGCAGTAAAAAAAACCATTACAACCACCGTACGATGGCCCGGATCCAGTGCAAAAACGTAGCGACAAAACATTTTTGGTAAAGCTACCCGGACGAGAAGCGGTCATATCTATCGACCGATTGAAGCCTGCTTTTTCGTTTCCGTGCACAGAAGACACACCAACTCCCTCGCCACACGACGTCACTCCCAACGCTGCACCTATAAGTACCTATAAGCATTTTTAAATCAAGGATCAAACAATAGTGGGTACTATGACCTTAGCCCTGCTATAACTCAATGTTAATTTTTAAAAAAGACCGTAACAAAATCAAAACAATTACAATTTATACATCAAATTAAAAATAGCGAAAATATTACTAAGACTATGTGGCAAATTATAAAAGAAAACAAATAAAATTACAGCGAAAAATAGAAATAACATCACACTCAATATAAATAATACATGTACAGAAAATCCACACCTAGTTGCTGACTGGTTCAATGATTATTTTGTAAAGGTGGGGGGGTCAACCTAACTCTAATCCGGGTCTTCCAGTCACTAATCCTATAAAAAAATCTCTTTTTATCCAACCTGTCGACCCCGTTGAAATATACGACATCATAATGAGCCTCAAAAACAAACATAGTTTTGGTCATGATGATATGCCACCTACTCTCATTAAAAAATGTGCCAGAATCCTGGCAGCCCCTTTGAGCATAATTATTAACCAATCTTTTTCAGAGGGTATTGTCCCAAATAATTTAAAAACTTCCATCATTAAACCTATACGTAAAAAGGGAAACCAAAGAGACTGCAGTAACTACCGTCCTATAGCACTGCTGCCAACATTTTCAAAAATCTTAGAGAAAGCAATGTATAAGCGATTGTATACGTTTTGTGAAAAATATGGTATATTTGACGAAAGTCAAAATGGGTTCCGTAAAAACCGATCTACCAGTTATGCAGTATTTAGATATATTCAAGAAATACTCAATATTATAAATGAAAAGAAATATGCAATTGGTATCCTTCTCGATTTGAGCAAGGCATATGACAGTGTCGTTCAAAATATTACTTAATCAACTGCAGGGTATTGGCGTTCGTGGAGTTGCTCACAATTGGTTATGCTCATACCTTACAGACCGAGCTCAATTTGTTGAAATAGAACATAAAAATGTTGAAACTGGTGAAAGAAGAAGGAAATGACTCCATACATTCCTGGGCCCAGGTGTTAACTGAATCAAACTAGCCTTATTTGTGAGAGGATATAATAACAAGACCTCACTGAAATTTTGGTGAAATTTGGCTATCGAGGAATCAAGTTATATGAAGTATAGTAAAAGTGAGGTTAAATTATAACATTGTAGTTTTTTACAAAATATTTTTGAATGGCTTCGGTTGTGTTATGGTTTTATGCATGGAGAGTGTGACATATCGAAGATCTGGCACGTTTGGATCCCCCGCGCCCCGTGCAGTCACTACAGTCGAAGAAAACCACAAATAAAACATGGAAAATACGTGCGCACTTAAAACTAAAGACAATGAACGAGTGACAGTCAAAGATGATGTAAAGGCCGTCAGGCAGAGAAGTGTTGCCCGAAGACAAATTAAAGGAATACGATCCGCTATGAATCGATTTCACGAAAAGCACTTGTCACTCGATTTTCAAACATATTCTGAGATTTTACCGATTTAGTCTTAATCGATTGCGAGTAATTCATCATTATTTTATCAATTATTTCGTTTCATAACTTAATTTTAGTTGTTTTCTTTCTTCCTAGATAGAAACATGATACCATATTTTGTGATTTCCTTTAGAAAAATATAACGGTTTTTTTAATTGACATTTCAACTAGTTAACTGCTGGGCCCAGAAGTTTCCTTCGCCTTTGCCAAGTTCGATCAAAAAGGCTGGACGTAGGAAATTATATCCCACAAGGTAGCGTACTTG
Source organism: Pseudoips prasinana (assembly GCA_951640165.1). Lineage (NCBI taxonomy): Eukaryota > Metazoa > Arthropoda > Insecta > Lepidoptera > Nolidae > Pseudoips > Pseudoips prasinana. Next base: position 19,781,604 of record OX621254.1, read on the forward strand.
GGTGCTTGCTATTTCTGATATATATTAATGATCTACCAAAAAGCATTAATGATGTAAGCGTACTATTTGCAGATGACATCTCAACCGTTTTTCCCTGTGAACACAGCCCTAATAACAGCATTAAAAAATCATTATCCGTGATAAAAAATTGGCTTGAGAGTCACAATCTAGAATTAAATTTGACTAAGACGAAAATTAGGCAGTTTAAACCATACCAAAAAACAGCGCTACACATAGACTTCTCCATAAATGACACAAGACTAGAATGCGTTGACACGTATACACTATTAGGATTAAACATCGATACACACCTTAATTGGAAAGCTCACATTCAAGCCCTTTTCAAAAAACTCTACCGTTTCACCTACGCACTCTACCAACTTAAAATATCAACTGATCTAAAATCTGCCATTGCTGCATACTTACTATGCATAAGCACATTCATGGCTTCGGTATGGTATAACACTTCGGGGAAATAGCACGGATGTTGAAAAGGTTTTTCGATTACAGAAAAAATGTATACATTCTAGCAAATATTGATGGAACTGAGAGTTGCAGGCCACACTTTAAGACTCATAGTATTTTGACACTAACCTCACTCTACATACTCGAAATCTGCCTCTTTGTCAAATAACACTTGAACCTCTACTCTCAAAATAAAGACCATTACAAAGAGCCCCGACATTTAAGAAATAGAAACAAATTAGTTTTGCCTGCTTCCAGTTTAAAACTATTCCATTCTGGACCATATGCTATGTCGATTAAATTATATAATAAAATCCCAAAAACAATAAAAGACATATCCAATTCTAAAATTTTTAAAAATAAGCTTAATAATCTTGTTTAAGAGAAATCATATTACACTTAGCAAGACTTTTTCGAAGACAAAAGTCTACCCAAGTGACAAATTTATTTGTTTCAATTATGCGGAAAATGACATGATTTATGGTGTAGAATTTATTTAGTCATCATTATAATTTAATAAATAATAAATAAATAAATAATAAAATAAAAAAAAATATATAATTAAAAATAATAATGCATCAACCATCAATTATAATTAATTTGACATTCATATTGTATTGAAATTTAATTTATGTATTTTATTTTATTATATAATATTTTTGATTATTGTTTTTAACTTCATTGAAATATTGTACTTGCATTGAAATATTAATTGCTGTGCCCTAACAGGGTTCATGTTGATACTAATATGATTGTGTAACACTAATATTGTACACATGATCGCAATAAAGAATTGTATTGTATTGTAATTGTGCAGCAATTTTTGTCAGTGAACTATGTCCACAGCTGGACAAAGGCCTCTCCAAGAGAATTCCGGTTGTGTTCATAATTTGGAGGATATGCCATAATCTTCTTGTCTGTTTGGCAGACAGCTTGGTGATCGGAGTATCATAGTCATAGTACACAGAGGCTGTTCTTATGGAGATATTTCCTCGGATCACCTGGATGAAATGGGTAATATTTAATTGATTTGGATAATCCAAATCAATTAAGTTTTGTATGGTCTTGGATGCAAAAGGTTTTTAATTTCTTTCAAAACTGTACTGATCTAGAGACGCTGGTGAACTTCCAAGATATAACCATGACGGTGCAAAGAATTATTGAAAGTATTCCAAATTCACATAAAGAGATTCCAGTTATTCTACTAATAGCCTTCAGTTGTTAAGACTATGAGCTGAAAGTTTGTTCGGTAAACATTAGTAGAGTGAGTTCCTTTTTAAAGAAAATCTCTTTATGGGACAGCCAACCATATCCATAAAACGCTACCATTAGTCTTCATATACCTACTAAAATAGTTAGTTTCACAGAAATTTGATTTGGATGATTTCCAAGTCTTGCTTTGTATTATACCTATGCAACAGGGTTTAAATTTCTCTGTGACTGTAGTGTGAAGATGCTTGTGAACATCTGAAAATAATTATTAGACGGTCAACGTAGCCTAGTTGGTAGTGCTCCTGCCTACGAAGCTGGTGGTCCTGGGTTCGAATCCCGGTAGGTGCAAATATTTGTGTGATGAACATGAATATTTGTTTCTAAGTCATGGATGTTTTCTATGTATTTATCTATCTATACCGGGTGTCCCAAAACTCAACGTCAAGCCGAAACGGGGTGACAGGATTGATCATAACCATCACGAGAAAAATCTGAAAAAAAATCTATCCCATGCAGTTTGAAAATTATGGGCATTTTAAGAAAAACCTAGAAATTTGATCAAACTGTACCATTTTTCGGTTATTGTGGTTATTATTTTTTATTTTTGTTCATTTGAACTTTAGAAACGTAATCCTAAATAACATTTCTAGAATCCCAATAAAAAATAATGACACAATTGCCTTAAGTTCCCGAGAATTGAGACTATTTGTTAAACTACGAATTTAAAATTTTCAAGATTCGTCGACTTTGACAGGCCCTCCTATAAAAAAAATGTACTAGAGTGCCTTGGCAAGTAGCATTAAAAGTTGGCGCATTTAATCAGAATTCTAAAATGGTACAATACTTGTTAGTTCCATACAATAGAAAAGAGTAAAAAAATTAAAACCTCAAGTAACCCGATTTTTGCTATCAGATTTTACTCAGTTAAAATGTTTTTAATTCGCACAAGCTCTAGGTAGGTTCTTAATTTTAAGGCAAAATGATGAGAGAGATGGATAATGGGTATGTTTGCCATGAGTGGACGTACCACTAGCAGATCTTCGCGACATGTGGTTTCAACAAGATGGCTGCCCAGCGCATTTCGCAGTGCAAGTAAGAGATTTCCTTGACCAGGAATATCCGGGAAGGTGGATTGGACGTTCGGGCACTATCTCGTGGCCCGCCCGTTCACCAGATTTAAATCCCCTGGATTTTTTCTATTGGGGAGTTCTCAAAGAAAAAGTTTACTCAAAGCCCATTGAGAACGTAGCCGACCTGCGTGAACGCATTTCTCAAGCAGCTGAGGCGATCAACTCTCGAAGATATGCCCGACTAATAAGTAGATCTTTTTTAAGAAGATGTAGGGCTTGTATTGAGGCTGATGGTAAACAATTTGAACATTTATTTTAATAAAAAACGTTATTTCTCTATCATCTGACTTTTATTCCAACAAACCTAATTATTTTACTAATTTTACTAACTTTTTTTCACTTTGGTAAAAGTGGCGTCACTATCTGTCTCGCTCACTCATGGCGAACATACCCATTATCCATCTCTCTCATCATTTTGTCTTAAAATTAAGAACCTACCTAGAGCTTGTGTGAATTAAAAACATTTTAACTGAGTAAAATGAGATAGCAAAAATCGGGTTACTTGAGGTTTTAATTTTTTTACTCTTTTCTATTGTATGGAACTAACAAGTATTGTACCATTTTAGAATTCTGATTAAATGCGCCAACTTTTAATGCCACTTGCCAAGGCACTCTAGTACATTTTTTTTATAGGAGGGCCTGTCAAAGTCGACGAATCTTGAAAATTTTAAATTCGTAGTTTAACAAATAGTCTCAATTCTCGGAAACTTGAGGCAATTGTGTCATTATTTTTTATTGGGATTCTAGAAATGTTATTTAGAATTACGTTTCCAAAGTTCAAATGAACAAAAATAAAAAAGAATAACCACAATAACCGAAAAATGGTACAGTTTGATCAAATTTCTAGGTTTTTCTTAAAATGCCCATAATTTTTAAACTGCATGGGATAGATTTTTTTTCAGATTTTTCTCGTGATGGTTATGATCAATCCTGTCACCCCGTTTCGGCTTGACGTTGAGTTTTGGGACACCCTGTATAAGTATGTATATTGTCACCTAGTACCCATAGTACAAGCTTTGCTTAGTCTGGGGCAAGGATGATCTGTGTGACATTGTCTCTATATATTATATATTATAAACTAAGGTGTATTACCTACATTCACAAAATCTATTGTTAAAATTTTATTAAAATCATTATGTTCCAGATATCCTAATGAATGTAGTAAGACATGTACAACACAACAACAACTAATCAAAGGGTCAGTGGGTTGTCTTAGGTTAATTATCATCATAATAATTTAATTGCCAAACATTTCATTTTTTCATTACTCAACCAGAGAAGACAGCAGAATACATCAAAACATGTAGTAATATTTTCTAGAATATTTCGAAAAGACTCATCGAAACATTGATGATTTATTAGAAACATAATTTATCACAATGATACCTCGGAGACACAATGGATTCGTTATCACCATCTCAAAATAAAATTAAAGATTATGATAACAAACCCGCGCGTCGTAACAGCCGGTCTCAATAATCTATCTATCTCTTACTAGAAGTTAAAATAGCTACCATTAGTATCTATCGGCGACTTTTTCCGTTTCTATAATCAGAGATAGATAGAAATACTTATCTGTGACTGGAATCTATCTTTGGGAGGGTCTATCGCTTACCATAGATAAGTGGGCTCATAGAAAAAAAAAGCAGAGTGTTTCAATAACGTTTTGACAGCTATCTAAGATAGCTCTATCGCAGATTTGACCTATCGCTCGATTTCGGAGGATAACCTGATAACTAAGGATTGGCAGTATTTTTTAAATAAAGTCTTTTTAAAATTACACAATGGATTTGTTCAGTGATGATAGTGATAATGAAATGTACGAGATTGGCGTATTCGATACAGAGTCCCGAGTTGTAGAATCCGTGGATGAACCAACATGACACAAATATTTATCCCAGGTGGGAATCGATCCCACAACCTGTGGTGTGAAAGGTAGCATATCTACCAACCACACCTGTCAATTATGTATGTGAGAACCAGTGACTGAAGGAGATTATGGATCTCCTATCTCAGACCATAACCATGCTTACTTACATTGCACTAGACTACTTATGGTCTAATGCATTGTAGTATAAATACATACACTATTATCATTACACTTGAATGCACTCATCATTCTACACTCATTACTTTCACCATCATCATTCCTCATCAGTATCAATGAAGATAATATTATGATTTGACGATCACCGTAGCCTAGTTGGTAGTGCTCGTGCCTACGAAGCTGGTGGTCCTGGGTTCGAATCCCGGTAAGTGCAAATATTTGTGTGATGAGCACGAATATTTGTTTCTGAGTCATGGATGTTTTCTATGTATTTAAGTATTTATCTATCTATATAAGTATGTGTATCGTCGCCTGGTACCCATAGTACAAGCTTTGCTTAGTTTGGGGCTAGGATGATCTGTGTGACAGTGTCCTTAGATATTATTATTATTATTTGTAGACCATTGCCATCAGTGACAATTAATAACATAAAAATAAGTAATTAAGATGGTTTAATGCAACATTTACATATTATTACATAATAACAAGAACTTATATGAACAAAGAACTAAAAACCTATATATATATATATAAACAGTACTCTTAAAATATCAAATATCATTTTGTCACTTAACACTAAACAATCTTAACGCTTAACACTAAACAATAAACAAAATTGTGAAGTGGCCAATAAGATATAGATAATTTTAAGAGTACCATTTATTTAGATTTTTATTTATTTTGCTTAATGCAAAATGAACAATATCAACCAATGTCAAAACATGTTCTAAGCTTGTGGTATTTCTGGCAAAGGTTCCTGAAAATCTGGAACTTCCACACCATTGGTTGTTGAGATTGGCCCAAGCACCACTTGTTCCACCCCATCACATCCAAACTACACAGTGAAGCCAGTGCACGTAGTACCTAGCATAGATGCTACACGGTCCAGTGTTTCATCTGGAGGAATGTACGTCTTTCCACCACCAGTCTGTAAAGATTATTTATGATTAGATAAAGATGACTGAATAAAATGTTGCGAATGCTACATTTTCAAGTAAATTATGAGATAAATAGGCACAAACCTTAAAATTGTTATGCCTTATAATCGCACTACGTTTTCTAGCAGCTTTTTATAGATTTTCCCACTTTAAGCGTAGTTGCTCAGGACGACGCATTTCTCCCGCCATAGCACTTAACTCCCGCGCTATTGTCTTCCATGCATCTTATTTTAATTTATTATTGGTCGCATTTGTTGCCTTTGTAGTGATGGCTTTATTTTTACTTATAAGGTCCAGCAGGAAAACCACTTCGTCCTTTCCTAGGGGCATTGACTTTATCTGAAATTAGAAGTGTAATTACATTTCGGCGCGAATCCGGACAATCATAGTCTATTGTTTGATATATTATTTAACGTATAAGATCAATCACAATACTTACGGTTAATTGTTGAGCCATATAAATAGAATTCAATAAGAATCAAAAACAACGGACACTTGATATTAAATTTTGATATTGATTGCACAGACAGCGAATGACAGCCATTAACGAACGTCAAACGGTACGTTTTGTTGCCATGAGAGCATTATATGAAGTTGAAGTTTTCTATTTGTTAATTGACGCAATCCGTAAATTATAAATGCGTATTTGAATCAATTAAGCAAAAAAATACGTTATTAAATTATTTAATATAAATTAGAACATACAGCATACCAATACTAATTATTTTTCATAAAGGCGATTTCATTTGAAATGCAAAAACAAAACGTTTCAGAGGGACTCAGTTACTAGAGATAGAAGTGTTATCTATCTTTAATCTTCGATATGCCTGTGAAGATTTTAATATTGAGACGTCAGTAATAGATAGATCAAACTTAACTACCTATCTCGGATAGCTATCGGTGTTTAACTGGCAGTAGATTATTGAGACCGGCCGTAAGAGACCTCAAAGAGTGTTTCTTCTACATAGGTACTATTAACAACACAATCAAACCTCACTATTAGGCAAAAACCAGCTAATTATACATGTAGACTATTTGAAATAAAAGCTACATCACCACAAATGTACATCACAACAACCAACAAGGAACCATGACTATAACGATATAATATAATACTAATTTCACTCCAAGAAAGCCACCAAGAAGAAAGCGGAGAAAAATCTTACGACAAAAATATCCTTTTTAAAATTCTATTTTACGACTCTCGCTTCTTCGGCCTTATAATCCAAATTATTCTTCAGAAGTTTTATATTTTCATATCAATAATATCGTCACTCGTCAGGAAGTCAATTTTAGTCAATGTCAATTGCCAAGTAAAGTAGTTAGTAGTTCTTTTATTTTCGACCTCGGCTTATGCGGCCTTATGAGCCATAATAAGTAAAGTCAGTCACAGTCAGTGTTACCAGATTAGATTGACAAAAATATTTACCGGAAAAATACAGTCTTTCATAGAAAAAAATACAATGTGTTTTCATTGACATTAAATTACGTATGAAAAGGAGATAATTTGTTTATTAAGAAAATTATTTAATAAAAATATTCAAAAATGAATAATTTAAAAAGCGCCATCTGTTGGAATTGTCCGATCTAAGTATTGGCATTCCAGCCGTTGTTAGCCGTGTAGGTTTCGGTAAGATGGCGTTAAAAGCGACTTAAATGCGTTAAGAAATATCTAACGAATGGGTTGTATAAATTTGAAGTGTTCAGTACCTGGTGCGGTGGCGGAGCGGTTAACGCACATGGGCCGGATCCCCGTGGTCGTGGGTTCGATTCCCACCCGCACTTAAATTTATACAATTCATTTTAAAGATTTCTGAAACATTGTTTTCAGTATAGCATGTTTAAAATGCTAAAAGTAATAAGAAATCATAGTTAATAATAAAAACTATGATTTAATAAAAATATTCAAAAATGAATAATTTAAAAAGCGCCATCTGTTGGAATTGTCCGATCTAAGTATTGGCATTCCAGCCGTTGTTAGCCGTGTAGGTTTCGGTAAGATGGCGTTAAAGCGACTTAAATGCGTTAAGAAATATCTAACGAATGGGTTGTATAAATTTGAAGTGTTCAGTACCTGGTGCGGTGGCGGAGCGGTTAACGCACATGGGCCGGATCCCCGTGGTCGTGGGTTCGATTCCCACCCGCACTTAAATTTATACAATTCATTTTAAAGATTTCTGAAACAAAGAAAATAATACATTTATAGGATGTTGACAGTGAAGTATAAAATGAAACCACAGCCACAGGATTCTATGCAGCGTTCTTTATATATTCCAATATAGTTACACAGTACATTTACTATGGTAATTGCAAAGGTTTATATTACTTTTGTACAAAGTGTATGGAAGAAAATATAATCTGAGAGACAGATATTTTTAAATTGTAGTCTTTTGTTCCCCGGTGTTTGAATGCTAGAATCGTCTAGAATCGACAACTTTTTAATGTTCTCTCTTTCATAGACCACGAGCCGAAAATACCTCAGCTGCCCGTGGATGTGTCTTTTCGCCACACATTTATTTTCAATCTCAATTAATTAAACTCTTAATATTTTATACACAATACCTTTAGTTTATTATTATAGTATGTTATTATTAGTATTTGGAATATAAGTATGTTTATGTAAATTGTATATAAGTACATACATAACTTTGAATATTTGACAGTCCACTACAACTATCACCCTTTCTGTTTTACTTTTTCCTTGTCCACCCAACGGTTGCCTGGAAGAGATTGCTACAAAGCGATAAGACCGCCGATTGTACCTGTATTTGCTTAGTTGTAAGTCATATATTGTTTCTTTTGTTGCAATAAAATGTACTCTATCTATCTATCTACCTTTAAACACTATCACTTTCACACAGTCCGATTACAAACTCTTTCTTATATATTTCAGACTTGAAAAATTTTAACAGATGAGAGAACAGACAGACAGGCAGAACATTACTAGTTGCCCCCATGATGACAATATATACGAAACAATATAAACTATATTTTTAAAATATTTAAACTGCGCTCTCCCATATAAAATGCTATTTAGCTGAACAATACTTAACTCTATAAAGATAAGATAAATACACTTTATTGTACACCATTATACATAAAAGTTACAGGATCTCAAATAATTATAAAAAAGGTACAATGGGCGGTCTTATCGCTTAAAGCGATCTCTTCTAGACAACCTTAAGTTGGACTATATTGTATGGAATTAGGAATAGGGGTAGTGAATGGTGTAAAACTATAGAATATGATTAAGTACTTAAGATTAATAGTGGTACCTACTTAATAGTAGTACTACCACTAATTATTTACATACTATATTACTCTATAGTACAGACGATACGGGGAATACCCTACTCTCTGCTGTATTGGTATGTCGCTTTTATAATTTATGATATTTTTCAAAAGTAGTGTTAATTGTAACGTAAAATTTTGCTCCTTGTTGCAAAGTGAATAAATACGGTGCCTCCATACACTGTAATTATAAAAATGCAGTGCCAGTAAATGGCGTGATAATACGGCAGATCTGTTTTTTTATGTATGGTTAAAGTGTATACTGCAACACTGATCACAGTCAAGTCAGAGTTTTTTTTTTTGCTACCCCTATTATGGAGCAATGGCTCGCACGTTGTGTGCATATCCGCCAGTTTCAAGTGTTGAGTTTCTCAAACTTTCTGGTAGCTTTTCGGGTTTGTGTCGTATTAATTTATTCAGAGATTGTTTATAACTTTAAAAAGGTAGGGAAAGGGTCAGTTTTTAAATTAAATCTGAGACTTTAGGATTTGGATCTTGGGTCAGAATAGGGAAAGTAAGGAATGAATTGTATAATCTTTATTTTATAGGTATGGGACTAATTCAAATTAAAAAAATATATAAAATAAACAAATTATTGTACAAGCAATTAAACCTAACAATATACATATTTAAACCCTGATATTATTACAACAAATAACATTTGAAAATATATTATAAATAGATACATTGACGGAGTAAAGAAAGGTATTTATTTTTAAGTATGTAGGGAATGGGACACGGAAGGAAATCCGATTTTGTAAAAAGGAAGAACGGTCATATTTAGGACTGGAAAAGATAAGATTATTATTAGATAAGATTATTTATAATACGAAACCTAGCAAGATGCAGACTGCAAGACTAAGACGCATTCTTATCAAAATGGTTAAAGCAATTTTGTCCAGTTTTATAGCATCGCACCATGGTTTAGAGGGTATTTCTTATTGAATATTAAAATAATTCTTGCCTTTTAATTGACTTCTTTCTTTCCAAGGAATCCCGGAGATATACTCTAGGAAGAGAGGTGTAAAATTGTTATTAGATTATTTATCTCCACACAACAGGGCCTCATTCGCAAGTTTATGGCTCAGACCAATAAAAAAGTATAGACAGAACATTGCGCTCAAAAAGTGAGGCACGTAATATGAAGACGATTCGGCAATATGAAGACGGCCGCTCAGTAGTCTGCTGCGAGCGAGCGAGTGCGCGTGACGTAGTTTTGGTAACAAAATAATTGCGAAATTATGCCGTCCTGCGTCATAAACTGCTGCAAAAATAATTCATGCTTTAATAAAAAGTCTTCTGGGATTACTTTTCACAAGTAAGTATCCGATTTGGTGTGTAATTTAAACAAAATCGTAAAATAATTGTCATAATTTCTCGGAACACGAATTCTTGACGTCATTGTGTCAGTGTTGCAAGTTAAGAACATTATTTTTTTCCCAAAAGTAAGGGAAGTTGTGACTTTTTACGGACACTACAACTGTGTAATCTTATTATTCTTAGTTTCAATCTTATTATTGCATATTTAGTTTTGGAGTATATTAGGTATGATACGTAAGTATTTATAAAATATATTCAAATAATAGTTAAGTTTGTTATGATATTTTTTAGGTTTCCAGCTGATAAAACGTGGAAAGAAAACTGGATTGAAGCTGTATGGGTAAACAGAAATGATGTCGAGTGGCTCCCTTCAAAATTTAGTGTTGTTTGTTCTTTACATTTTGAAGAAATTGATATATACAACACCAAAGGTGGTTACCGTCGAATCAAGAAAAACGCTACACCAAAAAAAGTTGGTTGTTTATTATTATTATTGTAGTTATTTTATCGTCGTAAATAAAAACTTTAGCTTATTTTAAAACACTGTCATTGTATATTTTAGATTCATCTTGTAAATTCCGAGTGGTGTCAGGGTATGGAAGCGTCTGGTAGTTCTACTAATCCTAAATCTTTAACACTGGGACTTAATACAGAGGTTCGTGCCTACCTGAATTATTATCAGTATGTGTCATTTTACCTAAAATATAATTACTTACCTATATAAAATCAAAATAACTTTTTTTTTCCGTAGCACTGTAACATTGAGGAAGAAGTTGACACGGCTGGGATTTTTGGCGATACACCAGATAAAGTTACTGAAGAAATCTCAAATTGTCCACGTGAAATTCATGATTCCGAACTAGAGTCAATATTTGATACTCCAAAAAAAAATAAACTTAGACAACAAGCTAGAAAATATGAAATACGTTACAAAATTCATGCACGCAAAATCAAAACACTTAGTCAGAGAGTTAGACGCCTTAAAAAGAAAAATGCGTCACTAAAAACTGTTCTAAAAGATTTAAAAGAAAAAAATTATGTAGACACTGACGTACTGAATATGCTCGGTGAAAACATTGTTGCAGCAGAAATATGTCATAACATAAACAAAAAGAATATAGGAAAGAAAAAAATCAAATATTCCTCAGCTATGAAAAAGTTTTGTCTCACACTCAACTTTTATTCACCGAAAGCCTATGAATACGTGCGAGAAACCTTCCGAACATGTCTGCCACACTCTAAAACGTTATCGAAATGGTACGCTCATATTAACGGTGAACCTGGCTTTACAGAAGAAGCTTTTTCAGCTGTAAGAGAAAAGGCTGAAGCCTCAGAATACCGTCCTATATGTGCCCTTGTATTTGATGAGATGGCTCTAAGACAGCAAAAGATATGGGACGGAAAAAAATATCATGGGCTTGTAGACATGGGGATTGGTACAACTTCAGATTCTGTTGCATTAGCATCTCAAGCTTTTGTTTTCCTACTAGTAGCCATAAATCAGCGTTGGAAAATCCCATTAGGTTATTTTTTAACTAATAGTCTCACCGGAATACAAAAAGCAAACTTAATTAAAATATGTCTTATTAAATGTTTTGAAGTAGGAGTTGATGTAGTGTCTATAACTTTTGACGGGCATGCAACAAATTTTGCAGCCATGGAATTACTCAATTGTAATATTAAAGATTTATCATTAATGAAGACTACATTTAAACATCCATCAAACGATACGGAAGTAGCCTGTTTCTTAGATCCGTGTCATGTCATGAAATTGGTAAGAAACCAATTGCAATCCAATAAAGAGTTCTTGGATATAAACGGCGAAATTATAAAATGGGATTACTTGACTGAACTCAATAAACTGCAGAACAGCGAAGGGCTTCATTTGGCCAACAAATTATCAACGAAACATATTGAATACAAAAACCAAATAATGAAAGTCAAATTAGCCACACAATTACTGAGCAGAAGTGTTGCAACAGCTTTGAAAATATGCAGAGAAGACCTGAATCTCAATCAATTTAAGCAATCTAAGGCTACCGAACACTTTATACAAGTAATGAATGATTTCTTTGATATTTACAATTCCAGAGGCATGAGAGAATTCGGATACAAAAAGCCAATTAATATCAGAAATAAAGATGATATAATCACTTTCCTCGAAAACTTAAAAACATTTATAATCGATCTTAAATTGAAAATATGTACAAAACGGAGCGTCACGAAAGATGGTAAAAAAACGGCCTTAGTTACTCGATTTTACAAGCCGATAATTGAAACAAAATCCAAATCCGGATTTTTGGGTATATTAATAAACATAGAAAGTATTAAACATTTGGTTCAGCATTTGATCGAAAATGAAAATCGATTGATTTTTTTACCCACTTATAAAATGAGTCAGGACCACATAGAAATTTTCTTTGGTTCAGTCAGGATGCATGGTGGCCACAATGACAACCCTAATGTCAGGCAATTCAAGGGTATTTACAGGAAATTATTAACACACCTTGAATTAAAGTGTTTAACTGGTAATTGTGTACCACTGGAGAACATAGCTATACTGAATTGCTCTTCCGCCATACAAATTATCAATACCACTTCAGCATCTTACCGTCATGAAGAGGATTATGAAGATAGCACTCTCAATTTCCTTAAATCCATTGAAAATGACGTTGGAGATTTGGCCAGCTACTTAGATGTACCTGATATAAATGATTTTAGAAAATATGTAATCGGTTATATAGCTGGTGGAGTTGCTCATTACCTATCAAAAAAAATCAAATGTAAACCGTGTATGTCCCGGCTTTTGTCTTCAGAAAGACATGATTTCCATAAATTGATAACATTGAGAGACAAAGGTAGTTTAAGTTTTCCTTCTTTAGATACATATAATATATGTTGTACGTGTGAGTTGGTGGTAAGAAAAATTGTTAAAGAAGGAATAACTATTACTTCAGTAAACCAGCACAATTATGTATTGTCACAAATTCTCAAACGATTTATTGGTAATCAGGATATTTTTTCAAATTTAGAGGATGAACATAACGTGTATGGCGTAGAGCACCAAACAAGTTTAATAAGATCTGTAATTAATAAATACATAAATATAAGATTCCACCATATTGCAAAACAAGAAACTTTACTTAAAAGTTGTGACTCAAAACGCCAGACATATAAAAAACTGACACAACATAAGGGGCATTAGTTTTTCTAATTTATGGAAGTTTTGTGGGGTGCGTCTCATAACGTATAAACTCATTTGGTCTAATTTCATTTTATTATCGTTCATAAGATATAATCAACGTGAGATATACCAACTGTTGATATCATTTCTTTACATATAACGTTTATTTATTCTAAAACTTAATTAGTATAACGTTGTTTCATATAACGTTTATGTAATCGAAAATCATTTGGTCTAACGTTTAATATGTATATTGTTTATTTAATCTAAAATCATTAGGTCTAACGTTTAATATAAAAATCGACATTCCGATTTTCAATACTTCTAATAAACTGTTAAAATTCTGGAATTAGGATTCTGATTTTGATTAAATTAGTATAATATGGGATTTTAGTGACAGAAACGAATCGCTGTAAAACCGACTTCACGTAGTCTTGTCTGCCCTCCCCCTAGAGTGTAATTTAAGCCCGCGTAGGCGCGGAGGGGCAAGGCGGGCCGCGAGCTGAGGAGCACGTGGCTTTATCGCTCGCCACCACTGAGGCTGGCCGCCGAAGCCGGCCAGCAAGCCGAAGCCGCGGTGGTGAGCGTTAAAACCATCTGCGACGTTAAGCTCGCGTGGGACCGCCTGAGCCCCGCAGCGCCGGAGCCGTGACATAAACCATGCCTGCTGCATGTTGCATGCTTGCTTGCATGTTGCATGCTCGCTTGTATGCTGCATGCTTGTTGCATGCTGCATGCTTGCTGCATGCTTGCTGTATGCATACTGCATGCTTACTGCATACTTGTTGCATGCTGCAAACTTACTGAATGCTTGCTGCATGCTGCAAGCTTGCTGCGTACTTGCTGCATGCTTGCTGCATGCTTGCTGCATGCTTACTGCATGCTTGCTGCATGCTTGCTGCATCCTTGTGCATGAATAGTGTTTATTTGTCTTGCTATTGAATTTTATAAGACGTTTTTATTTCGGAATTCTAACTAATCGGTACTTTAATAATCGGAATTCGTATTTGTGATGTTTTGAATTATCATTAAGTCGGAATTTTTGTTATTCGATCTATTGAAACTCGGCATTTTGATTGAGAATAGTAATTATAAATGTTAGGAATATTGAAATTTCGGAATTATAAAAATAGGATGAATGATAAATCGGAGTTGTTATATTAGGAATTTTGAACCATTCGGAATTATGGAAATCGGTATTTTGAAATTCGTATTAGTGAATGTCGGAATAAAGTTTTTCGTATTTATGTAGTCTACCCGTTTTCATCATATTAGACCAAATAAGTTTTATATCTTTTGAGTGGTATGCCAAACGATTTTATATTTAATGTATGTTATGTCAAACGATGTTATATTTAATGTATGTTATGCTTATAAAAATTAGTTATTGTAAAATTATATCAATCGTTCATTATATTAACTAATCGTTATATTAAATAAAATTATAAGTACCGTTGTTATATGTTGTGAATATTAGAGATTTTGTTGTTATATCATCTATTACTTACCCAGTTTTGTGTATTTTTTAAAATTAGTTATTGAATATTAAAATAAATTACTCATTAAACTTAATTATCTTTCATTTCATTCAACCAAGACAAATAAAACACATTACTACATAATAATAAAACTCATCACCAAAGTATATCTCTCGCACTTGGGAGTCGCAGCACAACGCTTGCAACATTTTTCTCTAGCACACATGCGCAAATCTACGATATCTTACACCAAGTTACGCACACATAGCCAAGACTAGACCTCACTTATTTTGTCGCGATTGTTTACGACGACTCCGTCTATACTTTTTTATTGGTCTGAGGTTTATGGACCGTTTCGTTACCTACAATGCCATAATAGCTAGGTATCCAGACAAAATTAACTGTGTGCGATCCCTTGTGCAATTTTCAAAGATCATCAACATTTTCTGTAATTCAATTAAAATGCAATGTGATTTGTGTAACAAGGTTTTCACGGATGGAGCGTTGTGTAGTTTATGTGGTGGGCATTTTGACTTTGCCTGCGTAAAACTGACGGAGGCCGTATGGAAAAAACTTGGAGCTGAACGCAGATCCACCTGGAAGTGTACAGTATGCAGAGCCCCATCTCGAACTCCCAAATCAGTGAAAGAGACACGAACGGAACCTGTTACACTAGAAAACATTATGCAGGAGTTTAGTACTATAAAGCAACAACTTACCAAAGTAGCTTCATTGGCAGCCGATATCCAACTTTGTATCAAAAGCTCGTGCCAAGAATATATCAGCGGAACTACTGGGATATAAGGACGCTAAGCAGAGAGTATACGTAAATGATCGTCTAAGTGCGGACTACAAAGTGCTTACTTAATAAAACTAAGGAAGCAGCCAAATTAAATAATTTTAGTTTTGTATGGGTCAAATTTGGAAAAATACATGTCCGCAAGAATGAAACTTCTCGCATACTCATAATTTGTCAACAAAAAGATTTAAACAAAATAGTTTAATATGTCGATTAATTGTTTTTATGTCTGTAAGTTTAGCATACCTAACTGTATTTGCATGTCCCGTACTAAGTCAATTAATAACACTCACTAACAATATATTTAAATTAAGATCTTTTTTCTTTGTCAACTTTTTACTCACTAATAATATTACGTTGTATGTCTCTAATGGGTTGAGTACCCCTGTCTCCCTGCATTATATACATTATATATACTTGCTACAGCTATGCATGTGTATGCGCTGGACTGTTTACACCGCAGTAAAATATCCGTGTTATCGTACCATCCCGCTCACACCTCAGTATCTATCGTTTGATTGCACTCATACGAAAGAGAGATATATGTGTATGTTCATACCGTTGTTTGTTTTAGTCTATTACTTCTCACGCTTATTGCAACGATTACAATTAATTTACCCACTTTACATTTATATTTACCTCATAATTACCTCGTCGTTACCTACACCGTCTTTGCAAATTTATCGACGTAAATTATTGTTTGTCTTAGTCTGTTATTGCCATAACATGCAATGGATAATATTAATAAAAATAACTTAAAAATCTACTATGAGAATGCGCGCGGCCTTCGTACGCAAACACAAATATTTTATAGTCAAATTTGCCTAAATTCATACGATATCATCGTGCTTACAGAAACATGGTTGTCAGATGATTTTTCGAGCTCAGAGTTATTTGACAGTACAGTAGATATATTGTATGGCGACGAGACCGAGACTACCAGCTGACCGGACAGTCGCGCGGTGGCGGTGTACTGATAGCTGTACGGAAAGATATACCGGTTACAAGCCAACCTCTATTCCACTCAACTGCGGAAGATCTATGGTTAAATATACGGATCAAAAAAGCAAACTGTCGAAATTACAGTAATTTATACCTGTGTGTAGTTTACTTGTGCAAACAAAATCTAGGACTTTCATTCTCGTCGCAGCTTAATAACTTTTTGGGGAAACTAAGTGATGCCATGTTAAATAACTCATCTGACAGTTTTATCATTATGGGCGACTTTAATATGAGCTGCATAGCATGGGATTCTGATGGCAGTAACACTTGTTGCCCAACAAATAACACAATCGGGGATGAATTTATGTTTATCAATTAACTCTCTTTGCAAAATCTTTGTCAGTATAATAAATCATTAAATAAATATGGCAAGATCTTAGATTTAGTCCATGTAATCAACCTGTGACAGTTACAAATTGCTCCGGCACATCACTATTATGTTATCACCCAGCTCTGCACATAAGCACTTACTTTGACGATGTAAAAACATTAAACTATGCCCCACGCAAAATTTATTTATATGACAAAGGTAAATACGACCAAATCAACCATGAATTATCTTCTATTAATTGGCATTCCATTTTCTCTCAAAGTTCAATGGAAGAGTCCGTCGACTTCTTTTACAAAACTTTAAATGACTTGCACAACAAGTACATACCTACAAAACATTGTAAATCTGATTTATGTCCTGTTTGGTATAGTAAACCTTTAGTAAAACGTATAAAAGAGAAGTATAAATATTTAAAAAAACTTAAAACGTATGGCAACTAGTCAGACGAATTGACATTTAAATTACTGCGAGACCGAGTAAAAGTTGTCAAATCAGATTGCTATAAAAATTATTTGAATTGGACTGAATTATCAATAAAAAAAGATCCAAAAAAGTTCTGGTCTTTTGTAAAAAATCGGTTCAAATCTAATGTCATACTCAGTGCCTTAAAGTACAACGGTACCGTCCTAGACTCTGGGGTATCTATTTGTAATGCATTTTCCTCTTACTTTCACTCCACCTTTCTTACTCATAGTTCCGCGGATAACAATCAACCTAATACTATTTCTACTGATACAACCGTAAACAGTCCATCAACCATATTCCAAATTCACTTATGTCAGAATGAGATTATGTCACACATACGTAAACTAGACCTGACTAAATCTGCCGGACCTGATGGCATATCACCTAAATTTTCGAAATCTTGCGTGGCCTCAATTACTTTACCAATATTTTTACTATTTAAAAAATCTGTGTCTGCTTATACTATGCCTCAAATTTGGAAATCTGCCTTTATCACACCTATCCATAAAAAAAGATCTAAAACTGACATATTCAATTACAGACCTATATCTAAACTCTGCATTATACCAAAAATCTTAGAACGAGTTGTCTACAACCAAGTCTACTCAGGACTCAAACATTCTTTTAGCCCTTCCCAACACGGTTTTCTAAGGGGTCGGTCAATAGTTTCAAATCTTGTCCTTTTGAATGACTATATTTCTAATGCTATGGACCAGGGTAATCAGGTTGATGTAATTTACACTGCCTATCGTAAGGCCTTTGATCGTATAGACCACGCCATCCTCCTGCAAAAACTTAAAGCGATCGGAATAAATGGAAATCTTCTAAGATGGTTCACGTCTTATATAGATAATAGGTCGCAAGCTGTAGTCTTAAACAATTACATGTCGAGCTGGGTCCACATCCCCATTGGAATTCCACAAGGTTCTTTACTCGGACCTCTACTTTTTATAATTTATGTAAATGACATCAACTATTGTCTTAGGTCTTCAAATTTGCTGTGTTTTGCGGACGATATGAAAATCTACCATACAATTTCTACTTCTTCTGACACTGCGTTACTCAAAGCTGACATACAGCGCCTTGAAGTATACTGTCAAGCCATTAAACTAGACCCATCAAAAGGTTCAGTAATTAGCTTTACCCGCAAGAGACATGTTGTACACTCAATCTATTCATTGAATAATCAAGCTCTTCCTAGAAGCGATGACATAAAGGATCTAGGTGTACACCATGACTCTAAACTATTATTTGACACTCACATAAACAAAATTGTATCCAAAGCATCAAGATCCCTAGGCTTCATCATGAGAATATCAAACTGCTTTAATGAAATTAAGACTTTTAAAATATTATACTGCGCATTTGTAAAGAGTAATTTGGAGTACGCGTCTTCTGTTTGGAATCAGAACTATAATTTATATATTGATAAAATCGAAGCCACACAGAAGCGATTTGTGAAATATTTGTGTTTGCGTGCAAAGGTAAGATATAGTTCGGAGAATTATCTAGAGCTATGTAAAAAGTTTCACTTTCTGCCTCTTAAAATACGTCGTGATACCTCTGATATTTTATATTTATTAAATATTATGTCTAGTAAAATTGACGTTCCCGAACTAGTCAGTAAGTTGTATTTTAATGTTCCAAGTATAACCCGTTTCAATCCCCCCTTGTTTATTCCGAGAGTTTCAACTAAATATCGTCCAAATTCATTCCTGATAAGAGCGAGCAAAAATTTTAATAAGTTATGTAAAAAGCATAACCTAGATCCGTACACACTTACGAATAGTGCAGCAAAGCGGTGTCTAAGTCTTGATTTCTTTGTAAGTAATATGTAGTACATAGTAAAGCGATATATAATTAGCATTAAGAAACCTAAATATGGAATTAACACCTTTTTACTGTATAATCAATTACTATTAGTGAAAACCTGTAATTGGCTTCCTGTTTTGTATTGCAATGTCTAAAATATGTAAAATAGCTGTTGGTTTTCCGATAAATAAATAAATAAAATCCTTTTATATTACAGTTATAAAGCTTACTTCTAATGTCTGGTAAGAGAGGGAAAATAGGTTTGGAGTTGAAAGGAAATCGAGAAAGTGTCTGTAATGCTCTCATAGAGCTGCTAAAATTTATTATTTTTATTATTATTTGAAAATAAGAATGTGTTCTAAAGCCTTAGCGCTGCCAAGACATTCAGCGGTAAAACTGACGTTTAAGATGGGTATTTTATTTTCTGAACAATGTTATATTGATCGTTATAAACCCCTACACCAACAAAATCATCCAATTTGTGCTTGGACGCATCTGTGTAAATGTGATCCCACCCTGGCCGATTAGGGTTGCTAACACATGCGAATATTGCACTAAAACCTACTTAACAATGAAAATTAAATTACTTACGTTACATTAGTCATTATTTAATGTAAATCTATGCAGTGTTCCTAGTTGGTAGTGCTCCTGCCTAAAAAGCTGGTGGTCCTGGGTTCGAATCCCGGTAAGTAAATATTTGTGTGATGAGCACGAATATTTGTTTCTGAGTCATGGATGTTTTCTTTGTATATAAGTATTTATCTATCTATATAGGTATGTATACCGTCGCCTGGTACCCATAGTACAAACTTTGCTTAGTTTGGGGCTAGGATGATATGTGTGACATTGTCCCTAGATATTATTATATAATATTATAATGAATTCCAAAATGGCTTTCGTAAAAACCGATCCACTACCTTAGCTATTTACAATTACATACAAGAAGCTACAAATATAATTAATGACAGAAAATACGCCCTACGTATCCTATTAGACATGTCCAAAGCTTATGATTAAGTACAATATCCGTATCATATCAATTTTTTATATTATCAATATCCGTGGGAAAGCTCACGAATGGTTCGTTTCGTACCTCAAAGATAGAGAACATTTTTTAGAAATCGAATATTTTAATATAAAATCAATTTCGATCGGGCAGCCAATTAATTCACCTTCGATTTGCCGATGATATAGTAGTCATGGCTGAGACCATGGCAGACAATGTACAATGTTCGATGACCACAGCTCAGTTTCTTAACAAGTGGGTCTGAAAATGAATATGGATAAGACGAAATCATGTCAAACGTCCATCTTTCACCCACTCAATTGAAGTTTGGAGACTCTGCACTCGAAGTTGTAGAGAACTATATTAACCTAGGACAGACCATCCAACTAGGTAGGTCCAACTTTGAGAAGAAGGTCAAGTTTATGTCCTATGTGTTACAATTACTGACTTTCAATATACTGTTCAAGTCAGAAGCACCGCTACTATATAGGGAATGCAATCCGGACTATCCGTAATCCGAAATATCCGGATATCAGCCTATTTTTATTCGACTTGTAAATCCGGATTCGAAAATCAAATCCGCGGATTTTCTGAATAATAAGAAATTGTAATTCGCAATTACTTTATCACGCGTACCTACATTCGTGTTGCCTCTGGACACGGTAATATTATCTCTGGAGGACGCGAGCCCCCGCGCTGCGGCGGCACCGTGCGCGGGACGCGGGACGCGTGTGCCGGTGTGCGTCCTTGATCGGATCGTTCCGTTCATTCGACGACAGCGACGAGCGAGAGAAACATCTTTGTGCGCGCAATTGGATTAGACCGGCGATTACGTACGTAAGTAGATAAAATAATTATCTATATTCATTGTTCTTTAATTCTATGGTTTAAGACATTTATTTCTTTAAAATAGAGTACAATTATTCACTTACAATGAGAAACGTTTATTGCATAGGTACATATAAATGTTTCTTGGAAAGAGTATCTGATTCGAATCGGTACCTACCTATGAACTTAGAAGTAGGTACAATATTGTTAGTCACTAACACTGTTAGTATAATAACGCCTTTCTTTATTTTTGTATGTCAATATGAATTGTTTATAATAGTTTAAAAGTAAAATATTGAGTTATTAAATGAGGTAGATATAATTACGTAACTTGAAAATGTGATTTTTAATCAGTGAAGGTATAGAAATAAAATTAGTGTAAAAAGACAGATATATATTTAAAAACTAATATACAAAAGGATTCGATTCAATAGGGCAAGAAGTTTAGGAAATATAGGGACAATTGTAAAGTGAACATAATATTCTAAGATAGTTTTTTGTTATGTGCAATATAATTATTTAATAAGTAAGTAAATACAGCAAGCGCTACTTCGCCTTTAGACATGCTATCGCAACAAAGTCAGCCTGTGTGTAAAGTCTCTTCATCTCTTCGATACAACCTTATTTTTAGTATATGCGAAACCTTAAAAGGGATCATTGTACTCATCATTATGAACAACTTTTACTATGAGAGCAACCCTGAAATCGCGAAAAAAAAACAGTTCAGTTCCATACATTATGTTGAGTTATCCTAACTTCCTTACTAATATTATAAAAGTGAAAGTGAGTTTGTTTGTTACGTCTTCAGGCCTAAATGGCAAAACCGATTTTGATGCATTTTGGTACAGAGATTTTTTTAAAGTAATAAACGCGGGTGAAGCCGCGAGTAAAAGCTAGTACAAACATAAATGTATGGATCAGCTGATGTTTATATACTAAACATACTTTCATAAACTAAAAATAAGGTCCACGCCTGCTATCAGCTATGCGCCTAAATCTAGCCTGCAATGCATACAACATTATTATGCAATATAACCAAATGCAATTTACGAATTCCGGCGTGAATTATACACAAACGGCCGCGGCGTAAGGTGAAGGCTAGATTTAGGCGCATAGCTGATAGCAGGCGTGGACCTTATATTTGTTTCAGTATAAACTATAGACTATGGATTTCAAAGAATATTCCAAAAAATCTGGCGATGCATCAAGTGTATGGGGTCATTTCTTAAGATCCTTGAATGGCTCGGAAGCAAAATGCAAAATTTGTCAACGAATTTTTAAGATTAAAGGCAGTACATCAACCTTACACAATCACCTTAACAATTGTCATGCCATAATTCGGCCTTCTACTGCTACGACGAGTAGCAACAATGGTGATGAAATGTCTATTATCAAACGACCAAAATTGACTGATTATTACAAAAGTGAAGATTCACTAGAATATGTTATTGCGAGAATGGTATCTTTAGATGGAATTACTTTTAAGCTGTTTTGCACATCTGAGGACCTAAAAAAACTACTCCGTAAAGGAGGTTATACAAAATTGCCAAGTTCCCCAAATACAATCAAAAATATTGTTATGGGAGTTTATGAAGATGAACAAAAGAGACTGAAGCAAGAAATTCATCAATTAAAATTAAAAAACCAAAAATTTGGTTTGACGTTCGACGAATGGACCTCTGTTAACAACCACCGCTACATAAATATTAATATACATAACAGATCCTTCATACGTGGCTTTTTTCGCAATATGGGTTTGATTCGAATATATGGATCTATGCCAGCTGAGCTGTGCATTTCTTTGATACGTACTAGATTGGCTTTATACGATCTCACTTTAGATGACTGTGATGTTCTTAGCATGACCACAGATGGAGCGAGTGTGATGTGCAAAGTAGGACGTCTTTTGCCCATATTTCATCAAATATGTCTAGCTCATGGGATACATTTAGGTATATGTGATGTGTTATACAGCAAAAACCATTGCTATTTACCGTCGCAGTCGGTTAATGATCTGCTCCCTTCATTAAATACAGATATTGGTGTTTCATCTGAAGAAGAGGAAGAGTCAGTTATAGAAGGCGAATTTTTCGTTGAAAGAGCTTTATCTGCTTCTCCATTAAACTTAGACTTTCGAAGCATTTTAAAAAAAGTTAGGACAACAGTAAAACTCTTTAGAAATTCTCCGACTAAAAACGATTCTGTCTTACAAAAGTATGTCCAAAATGAATTTGGGAAAGAACTTGTACTGTTGCTTGACTGCAAGACACGGTGGAGTAGTATGGCCACGATGCTAGAAAGATTTATTAAATTAAAAACCTGTATTCAAAAGTCATTACTGGATTTAAAAAGCGATATCAACTTCACTGATGAAGAGTTTAACTTAATCCAAGATCTGCAAATGTCTTTAGATATTGTTAAAGCGACTGTGGAAGCTTTGTGCAGAAGAGACCCAACTCTGATCACTGCTGATACTGATAAAAAGAAGGAAATCTCACAAAAAGTGTTTCAGACGCCTTAAAAAAAGGGTTAAAGAACGACGCTTACATTGTGTCGCAGGTACAATGTTTTATCTCCACAATCCGCGTGAATTTTCCAACTCACCCTCTGATGAAGTATTTTATAAGCCACCTAAGGCAGAAATAGAAGAAGTAATTTGCAGAACTGTAGAAAGCCGTATTAATCCTATAGAAGTGTCTGTTGAATCACATAAAACTATTTCCAGAGAACAAGAGTCTTTAGGTCAAGAAATGAGTTTTCGAGAGAGATTAGCATTAGAATTAAACAAAATCAACAAGGCTGGAGAAGAAAATGTGCTTATCAGCCGGAAGCCTGAAACTGATATTTCCAGTTTAGTGCGAGTGGAGATGGCGTTATTCGAGGATAGTGGTTCACGAGGACGATATTTAGAGGCCGCTTACAAGCATCTTCCATGCATTCCCCCTACAAGCGTTGAATCAGAGCGTGCTTTTTCTGCAGCAGGAATTATGTGCAACCGAATTCGCAGCAGGTTAAACGATAGCACTTTAGATGCTTTATTATTTTTGAGGTCACATTTTAAGTCTCATAAAATAACATAGTCTTTTTTTAAATTAAGTTGATTAAAGTGAAGTTAAATTATTTTGTTACTTTTGTTATGTTATTAAATTGTCAAGAAGTCAATTATTTATGTTTACCAGAATTTCTTTTATTTTTCCTTTTAATTGTTTTAGTAACGTTACTCAGCTAACAGCTCACGAGTCATAGACTGATTATTTTAATAATGCGGATTATTTTCGTGTGTAATGTTTAATAATTTGAGAAGAAGTTTTAATAGTCTTTATTTTTGATCTCCAAAGTTTACTTTAATTTGTACTTATTATTTTGATTTAAAATTGAATAATTACAAATATCAAAAACAAAATAAAAATCGTATGATTTGATTTTCCAGTGTTTTTATTTTAATCCATTTACACAAATATAAGAAACATCATATTAATAAACTGATATAAGTAGATTTGTCTATTTTCATGAAAAATCCGTAAAATCCGGATTGGACCAAAAATCCGTTCTTAAAAATCCGGATTTTAAAACAGGACGGATTTGCATTCTCTACTACTATATAAATTAAAATCGAGTGTTGAGGCACTTCTCAAAACTGTTTGTTCCAACTGCTTACCTACTATGTATGTCAAATCCTTGGATAATAATATAATGACAGTTGATTATTTAAATCGATCATATTATCAAGATGTTAACTAATTCTTAAAGCAACGCATTCTTTTTTTGAATTACATAACGATTTTTACTAAATTGTCAAAACATTGAGCTGACTATACAAATTGTAATCAGGTTTTAATTGACGATCCTCTTTTCGATTTTATACATATTATACTGGTTGACTGGGTACACTTCATTAATACGAAAAACTTTATTCCGACGGTCACAAATACGAATTTCAAAGTACCGACTTTCATAATTCCGAATGGTATAAAATTCCGAATATTACAACTCCGACTTAACAATACTCCTAGTTTTATTATTCCTAAATTTCAATATTCCTAACGTTTACTTTAACACGTTTTGAGAATAGTAATATTCTCAAAATACCGAGCTTCAATAGATCGAATAACAAAAAGTCCGACTTAATGATAATTCGAAACATCAACAATACGAATAAAAATATTTTGTTTCCCCGGTCACAGTTCTAACCTAGCCTAAACCAAATGATTCACCAACAATAGAGGAGATCTGGCACTCGGCGGCTGCATGCAATATGCAAGCAGGCAGGCATGCAACATGCAAGCCGGCATGCAACATGCAAGCAGCCATACAACATGCAAGCAGGCATGCAAGTAGGCATTCATGCAGCATGCAAGCAGGCATGCAGCATCCAAGCAGGCATGCAGCATCCAAGCAGGAATGCAGCAAGCAAGCCGGCATGCAACATGCAAGCAGGCATGCGACATGCAGCAAGCATTGTTTCTGTCACGGCTTCTGCACTGCGGGGTTTGGGCGGCCCCACGCGAGCTTATCGTCGCAGATGGTTTTAACGCTTACCACCTGCTCCTCAGCTCGCGGGCCGCCCCCACCCCTCCGCGAATACGCGGGCTTAAATTACACTGTAGGGTATGGCAGACAAGACTACGTGAAGTCCGTTTTGCAGCGATTCGTTTCTGTGACAAAAAATTGTAGCACAACATGTTGACTTTTAGTTTATTCGAAGAATTGAAATTCGGAATGTCGTTTTTCGGACCGAGAACCTTTCGAGCATTTGGCTCTTAGAACGTATGAAAATCGGAAAACTAACAAATCGCATTTACGACTTAAGGGAAGATAAATTACGTGATATTTAATTATAGACATTACAATTCTTAGGTATTATAAAATTCGGACTTTGAAAATCGGAACATAAAAATTCGGAATGAAATATTTCGAAGTATTTGGGTGTTCCCTTGTAGACTAAACATGCACAAAATTTATGTATACCGTACTTACACGAAGTTTTCAAAAGATTTCCAATTTAATTGATTGTTGTTTCATCACAAGACATTGACAATAGAGATGAGCGTCGAATCAACGAACGGTTTAAATCGACGGTCGACGTAGAAACAACGCGTAGACGGTCTATCATTCAAGCGTGGACTAGTCGATTCGTAGACGGCTAAAATCAAAAGTCCACAACGTTCTTACATACGGCCAACTCAACATCGGTGCTTAAACGTAGTCGGTTATTACAAGTTCGGGCGTTCATACAAGCGAAATTGAACGTTACGCAAGTAGTAATAGAGTGGATTTTATGTGAAATGGTATAATAATGTGAGGGAGTACTGACAGTCGAATACGTACACGGTCTATCTAAAAGGGTTGCCAACTGTCTTTGGACAAAAATATACATATTATAATGTTTTAGTAAGACGAAAAAAGTATTAGAATTAAAAAATATTTTTCAATTGTTGTATTTATTTATTGTTTCTTCTCTGGAACACAATCGGAGGAAACTCGTTATGTTAAGATGGTCACCCAACCACAGACCAACCTTGGCAAGCGTTGCTTAACTTTGAAGATTGATCTGTGTTCTATTACTTACACTGAGCCACCAAAAAATTAAAATTACGCAGTGGTTAAAAACTTTTCCTGTATGTACCAAAAATAAAATAAAATACGTTTTTATAAAAGTATGGTTGGCAACTCTAAGCTAAGGGCGGCGCGAGCGGCGGGCGAATTAAACCGGTTTATACTGGTTAGAATTTCTTAGAAGTTGAATATTTGTTGTTATTGATATTTGGATTTTTTATTTTAGTGAACATCGTGACGTAATACGAATCGCGTGCAAGGTCATCGTTGTGCATAAATCGCGGATTGCAATTTCTTTTAAAATAAAGTTGTAGGTAATTAGTCGAACATTCGAAATTAGTGTATATATTATAGTTATCTGGAGTTCTAAGTGGTATTTACTATATTTAAAAAAAACTGTGAATTTAATTTAATTTCTGTAAATATTGTAGTTAGGTTAATTGTAAATTATTAAATAAAAATATTAGTGTGACAAAAAAAATGGCGGGACGTAGTGAATTGTGGCATCATTATGAAAAGGACGCTTTAAGTGGCAAAGCTGTTTGTAACTTATGCAAAAAAAAATTAGCTTATAAGTCTACTACGGCAAATCTAAAAAGCCACCTAAAACGGAAGCATGTATCTGTTTTTGCGTCACTGTCGTCGCAGGCGCAACCGTCTCAAGCTCGGCAACAGAATAGCACTGCGGCTGGTGCTGCAGTTGATTCTTACCATTTACCTGGCCCGAGCACATCTACGAACAGTACGAATGAAACAACAGATGGGACTATGATTAACGTATGTAAAAAGCAAAAAATTATGGATACATATATCAATAGTAAAAAAATAAGTAACGAGCAAAAACAAAAAATTTATTTAGATTTGCTTGATCTGTGCACGGACAGTTTCCATCCGTTTTCGATTGTTGAAGAAAGAGCCTTCCGAAAATTCTGTCGATGGATTCCCGGCTACCAGCTGTCCACCAGAAAGACGCTATCCAACTCAATTATGCAGGAGGCTTATACTAAACTGCATGATGCATTGACTAGCCAATTACGCAAAGAGGTGCATAGTATATGCCTAACTGCTGACATGTGGACATCTTTAAAAACTGAGAGCTATATTGCTCTCACAGGACACTACCTTACAGATGATCTAGAGTTAAAAACGGTATTGTTAGGCTGTTGTCTTTTTCCAGGCCATCACACATCAGAGAACATCGCCGCAGAAATAAGCACATTAGTTGACAAATATGACCTAAAACATAAAGTAAACTTTATGATAACCGACAATGCTTCTAATATTGTGAAGGCCGTCAAAGAATTATTGGGGTGGAAGCATTTTGGTTGTTATGCACATAGCCTCAACTTAATAGTTGAACACGCGCTGCAGTTAACGAAACCCCAAATCGACAAGGTAAAACGTATAGTTGTTCACGTAAAAAAAAGTACAGTTTCGTCCGTTCGACTTCAAAAATATCAAATTCAACAAGGTCTAGAACCTAAGCGATTGTGCCAAGCGGTCGAAACTCGCTGGAACTCAACATATTATATGTTGAAAAGATTTGTAGAGTTAGAAGATGCTATTCGATCTACTTTGGCTTTTGCAGACAGAAATTTACCAACAATTAACTCGGAAGACTGGAAGCTATATGACCAACTTTGCCATGTTCTACGACCATTCGAAGAAATTTGTGCATCGACGAGCGGCGAAAAGTACATAACGGGAAGTTCAATCATTATTGTGACTCGTTGCTTAAAAGAAGCTTGCCAAAAGCTCTTAAATAAAACCGATTTGCTACCTCAAGCATACGATACAGTGCTCTTGTTAAAATCAGGTTTAGAAGAACGATTCCGATTTGTGGAAACTAGTGGCACGTTCGCGTTGGCCACTTTTATGGACCCTCGCTTCAAAATGCAAGGTTTTTCGGACCAATCCGAAGCGATGAGAACAAAGGAAACGGTACGCAAATTGGTAGCTGCTTTGATTGGCGAAAAAGAACATGCCACTCCAGCCACTGTCTCCACTGTCGTCGACGGCGAAGAAGCTGAACCTGATCTCAACCCCTGGAATATCTTCGACAAAATGGTAGCGTCGAGCACTGCTCAGGGGACACCTCTTTCAAGAGCCATAAAAGAGGTAGATATGTACCTTTCAGATGAACTCCTGCCCCGGAAGGACCAAAAGGGAAATTTAACGTGCCCTTTGGAATGGTGGAGAAAACACCAATTTGTATATCCAAATTTAAAAAAAATATTTGTAACCCGGTGTAACATCGTGGCAACATCCGTTCCGTGCGAACGAATGTTTTCCAAAACGGGTCTAATTATAAATGAAAGGCGAACGAGACTCACTACAAGCAAAGTCGAGAAGATCATGTTTTTGAATGTCAATTCAAATAAAGAAAGGTTCGATGGGTTTTGAGTTCTGGCTGGAGCCATGTATGTATATGTGTACATAGAAAAAAAAAAAAAACTAAAAAAAAATACAAATGTAAATATAAAATATTATGTACATAAAATCAGTTGATCTTCTAAATACGCCTGAAATACAACTTTTCAATTTTTATAATTATTTCAACAACATATGTACATACAATATTAGTATATAGGTACTACTATTGTTATGTTAGCAAAGTTTTTGTATTTAGCCAGTCCTAAGCCTGGAAAAGTATGAAGGGAAGCTCAACTAATAAGTTTTTTGTACATTTAAGTTAGGGTAGGTTCAGATGACAAGCGCTCAACGCGCGTTTTGATAACGCGCGTTTACAACTACATACATTTTATTCAGGCCGTACACATGCTAACGCGCGTTTTAGTAACGCGCGCGTTCAACGCTGCGCTAGCGCTCGACTGTTGTCAGCGCGCGTCAACGCGCGTTAGCGCGCGCTTTGAGATCATTGGTTTTCTATGTTTCCGTTCAGTTGAGCGCGCGCTTTTGACGCGGATAGACGTATTTTAGGGTTCGTCAAGTTCGTCCGAAAATCGTCCGAAATGGAAACCGAAGCTTTTAATACGGAATTATTAATTGATGAAATAGAGAAACGTCCTGCGATATGGGACATGACAAGTAGCGATTATTCAGATAAGAATTTGAGAAGACGGGCTTGGGAAGAACTCGTCCTTATATTTTGTGAAGGACATGACAATGAAGAAAAGAAGAAAATATTATGTGAGTATATATATTTATTTACATTTACAATCGGTTTGTGTTACAAGTTAAATATAACGATCCTGCCAATCTACTTTTCCTTCATTAATGAAATAGTTTGTTAAATGTACTCGAACATTATCCGCCTGTCGCACAGCACGTCCGGTATAATGTGAGGCTAGATTTTCCAGGGGTGGCGTATAAAGTGTGTCTTCAAAATTGTAGCCATCCCTGATTCTGACATAATTATTTAGTGTACATATCGCTTTTACGATCTTTTCTGCAAAACCGATGTTAACATCTAACGGCCTGTGTAAAATGCGCCATTTATTGCACATTATGCCAAAAGTACATTCAACATACCGGCCTGCTAATGTCAAACGGTAATTAAATATTTTTTTAGCATAAGTTAGTGACCTTCCCCCATATGGACGCATTAAATTCTCCATCATGCCAAAAGCTTCATCAGCCACTATCACATATGGCAACGTTGTCGGTCTATTTTGTATTAACAATGCCTTTGGCTCAGGTAGATCTAATGACCTTTCTGTCAGCTTTTTGTACAATGAAGAATTCTTGAATATACCTGAGTCACTGTTTTTACCGTAGGCACCTATGTCAACCCACACAAAACAATAGTTTGCATCCGCTAGCGCCAATAAAACTAGCGAAAAATAATTTTTATAGTTATAATACATAGAACCCGTGTGTTCAGGCTGGATTAACCGTATATGTTTCCAGTCCAAGGCTCCCAAACAATTGGGAAACTTTCGAGTTCTTTTCAAATATCGTGGATATTTCACACCACTTTTCTTTCGTTGGTTCACTCATAACAACGGGCCTTAATTTTTTCCAAATAGTTTCACATACATGTGGTATTATAGTAGCCACAGTAGATTTGCCAATTCTATAGTCGTAGCTTAATGTCCCAAATGAACATCCAATGGCCAAATATCTGGAAACAAACATAAACTATTACTAAATACTGTTTTTTTTTCAGCGCCATCCCTGCAAAAAAAGTGGAAGAGTTTACGGGATAATTATATGAGAGAGGTGAAGAAAATAAAGACTGTCAAATCTGGATCAGGAGCTTCCAAAACTTCGACATATATTCATTATAATAGACTACGATTTCTACAGGCATCAATTGCCAACAAAGATACAGAAAGTAGTTTCGATGCAGATAATGCATCAACTTCGTCAGAGGTTGCTGAAGTAGAAATAAGTTCTGGCTTTAAGAGTCCTAAATCTACTTCAAGAAAAAAACAAAAATTAAATCCTGCTGATGAAAGATTTGCAAACATATTAGAGCAGAGTTTAGCACAGAAAAATGTGTCTCATCCAAAAGAAGATGACGATGAAGACAAGCTGTTTTGTTTGTCACTCGTTAAAGAGATTAAAAAAAATCCGGAATATAGGCGACTTCAAACTAAAATTGCCATTTATAATTTACTTTTGCAAAACCAAAATGAATTTCAAGGACCACAACTTACCTCAATGTAATTATGAGTTTTTCTTACGGTGAAATGCTATATCGCACAGCGTTTTTATCTGCTACGAGTTCATCGTTTATGAGAGTCAGTAAGTCATCAAATGACTTGATGGACATTCTGAAGTAGTTAAAGAATTTGGGCTCAAATTGCCTTAACTCAGGATATAAAATAATGTACTGCCTTTCAGTCAGCCTGGTTGACAAAATTGGGTGAACCCAATATCTCCGTCTTCTGTTGTGTCGTTTCTGCCGTCTGTATAAAATCACCGATAAAACTGTTTCTACGTCCATCTTCGACAAATGTAGAACTCAAACTGGCCGCAACAACGCGCGTTTAACGCCTGACAAGCGCGCACCATGTGAACACTATACAAAAATTCAACGCGCGTTCAACGCGCGCTGAGCGCTTGTCATCTGAACCTACCCTTATACTAACAGACATATTCTTACGATAGGCCGATAATAAGGCTGATTTTTTTTAAATATTATTAATTTATGTTCAACCACTCTGTCCGTCCAGGCGTCTAGCCGTCTACCGTCAACTTATGCAAACATAGTCGAACCCAAAAATCGTCGTATACGTTTAGATTAAACGCATCGTAATCAAGTAAACTAGTCGACGAAATCAACTAGTTGATCGACTCATCGATGAACGATGATGAACGGTCTAGTTTCGTTAACGAAAATTACGTCGACGACCCATCGCTAATTGACAATAAACGGCGCGAACATGAATTTTTAGAACAAGGGAGTTTAGGCTTAGATTTTAATATTGACGCCGAAGCATACTGGGCTATAATTTTCAAAATTATAAATGCTCTAGGAGAACAGAAATTCCAGAAATAGTAATAACGTGTTTATTAATTTTACTGTTTTCCAATGCCTCAGTAGAGGTTTTAGTGCTCAAATAATTGTAATACGGACCATGGTAACAAGCTTGATACTAAAAAATTGTTTCCCTAATGCATACAAAGTATGCAATTAATAGAACAGGTGGTGTTATTAATTTTGAACCTGGGAAAATTATTGATACTGAAAGTTTGTTTTTATTTCGTTATACTTATTTAACCAGCGATCAGCGGGAGAAAGTATGGTATTTTACGGTTTCCTTTTCGCGAAATCGAGAATTTCGGATGTGGCATTCGGGTATTATGAACGTTTGTGATTGGCAACACTGGTGGTGAACGTCAACAACGCTTCTCTGACTGAAGTTGATCTGTGTTTTCATTTCCTCCTTCCTGCTCCTTTATGGGACGGTATCCAAAATAAACCTTTTTCAAATCCACTCGAGCATAGTTCAGTGTTTATAACTGGTGTTAGTGTTTAATGTTGGATTTTGTAAAGCCCTTAGAACACTCATATTGTCTGTTACTATGAGCCACATAAAGTGCCCAGGATTCTCTTTACTTATATACCTACTGCAATACTGAAAGAATAGTGAGTGATTCTGCTGTAAAAATAGTCATAGCACAGCACAGGCAACCGACGTTTTTAAAGAATAAGCAAGATTTAGAATCAGCTGCTTATTACAGTGACTTAAAAAATTAAAAGGTTTGTTAGCTCTACCTAACAAATTATAAACTTACTTATTCCATGAGAGATTGCTTATGGCTGCTTTATTCATGCTAGAAGCTCATTATTATCATAAACCTGCCCCTAAGAATACCCACTGACCGTGTTGGACTAATTCAGACTCCAAAAACTATAAATATAGATTTTTCTTCACTAATAGCTAAATTTAAATAAGTAAAGTAGTGCTGTAATCTACTTAATGCAGTGTTTAAAATAATTTCAATGGAGTATGTATCTAGATGAAGCGCAGTGGAAGCGTGCTGGGCCCATAACCTAAAAGAATGTTGGTTTTTCGCAAAGGACTGACTTTATTATTCTTTTTCACTAAACATATAGCAACTTCATAGGAACCAAAGGTATATTAGGTATAGAAACTTGTTTTGTTATTTATATTTTAACAAGACAAGATTACTAAATCATCAGCAAACTGTAGATTAGTTACTTGAAGTCTTCACACAATATTTATTCTATGTATATGAAGTAAATAAACAAATTGGCTTAATATACCACCTTGACACACACCTTTATATGAGAAATGGGGTCATACTAATTGCCTATTCACTTTAACATAAACTCCTATACCATGTAAAAATTTAAAAGTCCATATTACAATTTTTCAGGAATACCAAGGGCACAAAGTTCACTGCATATAACATGGTGATTAATATTATTAAATGCACCAACCACTATCAAAGAACACACCAACTAATTGATACTTCATTTTACGGGAGTGGAATATGTCTAGTTGTAGATGGGAGATACTATCCCGTGTGGAGCACCCACGTCAGAACCCAAATTGATTTGAAGGTAAGAGGCTATTACTTTCTATATAAAATTCTAGTCTATGTTTGATCAGTGGTTCGAAAAATTTTCCCCTGCATGATGTTAATGCTACTGTTCTACAAATGAATGTATATGAATCTACTTTCTGCCATTCTTCCTTAGGTATTAGTATTGGAATGAGAAAATCTATTTTCCATTCCTTAGGAATGGTCATATTTTACATAAGTAAGTTTAAAATACTAAGTGCAACAGAAAGAGCCATTAGATCATTTTTGTAACATTTTGTATGGTATTCCATCTAGGCCAGAAGCTGAATCACATTGTCACTGCAGAATTTAACTCCTGTAGAGAAAAGGGTTCAGTTAAATAACTAATATGATCTGAATCATGACCTGCATGATGCAAGTGGTGGACACGGGCCTTCAGCTGTATCATCAGGTGTAAATGTTTGGACGGGCTTGTTAGCGTGGTTGGCAAATGCTTGCTTTTCACACCAGAGGTTGTGGGTTTGATTCCCACCCAGGTCAGATATTTGTGTGAACATGTCTGTTACCTGAGTCTGGGTGTAATTATCTATATAAGTATGTATTTACAAAAGAAAAGTATACCAATAATCTGGTTTATGGCTATGTGTAAATAATGTCCTAGGATATTATATTACTTTTATGGAACTCAAATACCCAGGAAGAAATATTGTTATTTGGAGGTAGAAATGTTTTATTATTTCTTTTTGTGATCTGTCTAGACATTGGAGTTGTACTATTAAATGTTTCACATAAAGAAAACTAACTTAAATATCTTTCTCTTTTATTGTTAACTTTTAGCGTTTTATATATTTTCTAAAGTGATATTATACTTGAAATCTTTGTAGGTGTTCTTTGAGTTTTCCACTGCTTTAGCACAATTAAGATTCCAGCATGGTAGAGATAAACATTTTCTAAAATTATTTATTGTAGATATAAATGAAGTTGTATTTCTGCTATGATTTGATGGCACAGATTTCAATTTCAATTTCAATTTATTTATTGCATTCATGGGTTTACATAGGTCTTAAAAATAGAGTAGGTACATTACCAAACATGAACCCTGCTAGGGCACAGCAATATTTTTACATTGTAATTTGTCATTTTAAACATATAAGGGAGGTAGTATAGTACAGGTATAAATAATTGTCATGATGTGTGATGTCAGGTCATGAGTTAATGTTATGTAAGTCACGTAAGAGAAAAAAGTAGTTGTGTTATTCATATTATTTAATTTAATTGCACTTGTTAATTAATTTATCAGCGATTGTATTATTATTTATTATGATCTAAAGATGTCAAAAGTATTTTAATTTTTTATAATGATTTATCATTCAAATACTCATTTATTGAATAGATGTTGAACAGCTGAAGACAATAGTTGTATCAAGTTCTTGTATATTTTTAGCGAGTTGTGCTGAGTTATATTAAAATCTTTAATTGTATTCTCAATAACTTTTTATAAATTTCCTTTCAGCTAATTTGAAATTAAAATGTTTATGAAATGTGATGTTTCTGGATGGGGAATATTATAATTATTTACATGTACTTTTGTGATTACAGGCAAATGGGAGCTGCCCAAAAGATCATCATGAACAGAGCAATTGGCAAGAAAATAATATAGAAGGAGACACTACAGTTAAATCAAGTGCATTTGTTTGCCACCTATCAGAGCCAGTTGTGGTCCTTTCTCCATCATTTAATAGAACCAAATTGTAATTGTTAATGACCTCAAGAACCTCTCGCTCCCAAATATTTGCACTATTGCATCCCCAAGCTGAATTATATGCATTACAATCTCCACCTAACAAGGGTGGACCAGGAATACTATTAATGAAATTTATCAAGCTTATAATTAGCGAATGGATCATATCCAGGACTGTAAAAACTCACTATTGAAAGTACAATAAAAAACCGGCCAAGTGCGAGTTGGACTCGCTCATGAAGGGTTCAATTGTTAAGCCATCAGAAGATGAACACTTATTTTTTAATCGGAAAGGTTATCATTCATTGAATGTACAAATGGTAAGTTTACATTTGTTTGTGGCTTGTAATAATATTAATGCCTTAAATAGTACTTACAGAAATATATCTATATGTTTTTTATATTTTTCCTTTGTTTACAGGTATGCGACAGTTTTTTAAAAATTATAAACGTAAATTCTAAGTTCCGAGGAGCCACCCATGATTCATTCATATGGGCATCTAGCAGAATGGAAACATTTATGCGAGAGTTGCACCAAAATGGAGAACAAGTGTGGTTGTTAGGTAGGTTAATAAATAAAACAGTAAATTTTTAAAGAATAACTTTGTTATTTATATTTAAGTACTGTAACTGCGTACTAACAGTCTTGATGACTACAATTTTCACAAATTTAATTAAAAACAAATATATGTCAATTAACTTTTAAATTATGAATTATAGGGCAGATATTTTTGTTTGTGTTAATGAAAACATTTTATTCACAAAAAAAAATATGAAAAAGAATAATTTGTTGTTGTGTGGCAAATAATTATTAAGTACATAGTGCTAATATTTATTAATGTATTTTTTTAGGTGATTCTGGATATCCACAGCGGCCGTGGCTGATGACTCCTATACTAAATGCAGTTCCTGGCTCTGTTGAAGATACATATACTCAGCGACATGTACAAGCTAGGAACTGTATAGAGCGCTGTTATGGATTGCTGAAGTCACGTTGGAGGTGTTTACTAAGACACAGGACCTTGCATTACCATCCTATGGTTGCTGGGAAAATGGTACTTGCTTGTTGTGTGTTACACAACATGGCTTTAGAGGCTAATTTACTTCCTCCATCTACTATGGAAGTAGAAGATGATGCTCAGCAAGATAATGCATCTGATAGTGTTGGTGCTGCTAGTAGTCAAAGTGAGCTACTCCAAGGCAGGGCAGCACTGAATAATCTTTTGTCCAGACTTCAATAGTCAATTGTAAATACCTAAATAAACAAGTTAGGTTTTGTTAAATACATGTAACAAAACCTAACTTGCAAATTGAAGAAGAGAAGGTTGCTGGCTCACATATAATTTTCATTGTTTGGGGAAAGTGGTTTATTAATTGTAAACTTGTGAACACTATGCTTGGGAACATGATATAGTTTCCATTTCCGAATTTGTATAAATATGTAGTTATTTTTTTATATATGCATGTAATTTGTGATGGAAATGGTTTTTACATATTTCATTCTAATTTACATGTAAACATGTTATTGTAACACTATTATTTTAAAAGAGTAAGTATGCAGTTTCTTGCCCATTTTTCTCCATATGAAACAACATTTTGGAATGGGCAACTAGATTCATTTTTGTTTTGTAAATGATGTTCCAAATTGCCTTTGTGATCTAATAGAAATAAATGATTTGACTTTGACTTTGAAGGAACATATCAAATTTAAAAAGTGTTTTATTTTCTTTACAACATTTATTATTTATTAAATTATACTTACACTATCTAGTAATAAATAAGTCTTAACGAAAACAAATAAAAAAATATAAATATAAATATAATTAATACAAACATAAAAAAGTAAAAATTAAAAAAAAAATACATACTAATTTGTTCTCAAATCACGAGCCTCCAACAGTGCCATTAGAGATGTGATTTGAGAACTTAGCCTATGGTTAGGGTGACAAATCAACATCGAGCTATGCTGCGCTGTACTGCGCTGTGCTATGTTTGGTAAACTCGCTCGTCTAATATTTTAATGAGGATACAAACAAACCATGCTGTGCTGCGCTGTGTGAGGCTACGCTCTGTTTAAAAACGCAGCAGTCTCGAGCGAGGCGCGCTACCCGTCGTGCTGAGCCGCGCTGTGCCGAACTGTGCTATGTTTTTTATGGAGCTCTGCCATGCTGCGCTGTGTCGAGCTATGCTAGGTTTGGAGCACGCTGCGTGCCCCTCCATCGCCTTCAGATGTCTCTCTCACTCTCGTACTCCCATCTCGCTCGCACTTACGTATGCGCGCACAAAAGAAACAAGAACGAACGAGTTTGATTCGCCCATTCAAACAAGTCAGGTAACACGTGTTGTGTCGAAATTTGTTCATCGAGGGCAGTGGTCAGATAAAAAAATGGAGATTTTTATAGAAGAAGTTCGGCAACACGAATGTTTGTGGAATCCAACATCTCCATATTATAAAGATTCCGAAAAAAGAGAAGCCTCTTGGCGCGCCATTATACAAACAACAAACATGGAAAACAGTAAGTACTTACTTAATAAGTGTGTGTGCGTGTGTATTTATGTGTGCTTATCGTTGGTGTATTAGTACAATTTTGTATGTATATACTCACAGTTATAATCCCGGACATGTTAGCTACTAACCAGAGACTCAGCTCAACGTCGTGATCGAGGTTGCTTTAACTTTCGGTGATATGGAATTTCGTTAATTTGGCTTTTCGGTGAAATGGCTCATCGGTAAAATAACCCATCCGTCAAATGGATTTTCGACAGTATGGCAGTGTTGGAAATGGATTTCGATCTGTACGTGGCCCGTTTTAATACGTTAAATTTGAAACAGTTGTAGTGTGATTTCTGACTACCCCCTAATGGGATTATAGTCGAGAGTCTATGTATGTAGATACAACATTGTAAATAAGTAGATACATTCTCATTTTTTTATAAACGAAATAAAAGAACATTCTTACGTGCTTATTAAACTTGTCTTTATTTAATTTTCATTTATATGGGCACTTGTATTTTGCCAAGGTACGCTACCACTGCCGTTAAAATAATTGGAAAATTCTTCTCTTATCTGATAGGCTGTAATGGAAGGGCTATTGCCTCCTCGACGCAAACGACGCAACACACTGTTCATACTGTTTTCAGTCTGAATTTCGTTATCCTCACTCAAATAGTTATGCAGAACACAGGCCGCTTTAATAACTTTGTCAACTGTGTCGATATTACAACCAAATGCAGTATGAAATACTCGCCATCGCGCTGCTAGTATTCCAAACGCTTGTTCAACAACTCGCCGTGCTCTGCTTAGACGATAGTTATATATTCTTTTCTGATTATTTAGTTGCGATTGAGGGTATGGTCTCATTAAATTTGGAAGCAGAGGAAATGCTTCATCACCAACAAATATATAAGGCATTTCCATACCACCTTCTTCTAAAGATTTGGATTCTGGTAGAAATAATGAATTATCTTTTAGTTTCTTTCCAAATGCAGAGTTGCTAAATATACCTGCATCACTGAAACGTCCCTTTGATCCAACGTCTATTGCAATGAATTTATATCTTGCATCGACAACAGCCAGTAATACTAACGAAAACGATTTCTTATAGTTAAAATAGTCTGATCCTGAGTTAGGAGGTGATTTGATATAAACATGCTTCCCATCAACAGCGCCTACACAATTTGGAAAATTGCATTTCTGTCTGAAATAGAGCTCATTTTCCAGCCACAATTCTGTAGTCATTTCTTTCATAAATATTGGCTGTAAACACTTCCATATTGCATCGGAAACTTTGGATACAATTTTTGAAACTGTAGGGCCCGCTATTTTAAAATTGTAACCAATTGTAGTAAATGAACTACCTGTAGCCATGTACCTGCGAATTAATAAATAATATTATAATAAGCAACTTCAATTCTTTCCCACTAAATATTCACTAAAAAGTAATGAAATAATTAATTATTTTATAATTATGTAGTGATGTATATATATTTATTATTTGTTACAGCCAAAGTAGCGAAAAATACTTGGAAAAAATTGCGAGACAACCATAGGGAAGCCTTAAAAAGACAGAAGGATGGAAAAAGTGGTCAAGCTGCCAACAACACGCGTCTTTGGAAATACCAGAAAGTTATGGAATTCCTTGTTCCATACATGCAAAATAGGAACACAACTGGAAATTATTCCCAAGATGATTCACAGGTGTCTCAAGAAAGTAATCGTACTCAAGTTTCGGAATTGGACCAGGACAACTTTGAAGTAGTAAACGAAAGCGCTCATGGTTCTGTAAACGAAAACAGCCAATCTTCTAATACGACTGCTGCAAGTTCCGAAACCACATCACAAAATACAAGCACACCTTTAACACGAAAACGTGTACATAATGTTCAACATGAAATTTTAAATT
Organism: Pseudoips prasinana; assembly: GCA_951640165.1. Taxonomy (NCBI): domain Eukaryota; kingdom Metazoa; phylum Arthropoda; class Insecta; order Lepidoptera; family Nolidae; genus Pseudoips; species Pseudoips prasinana. Next base: position 19,821,575 of record OX621254.1, read on the forward strand.
TTGTTAAGATCCAGCAAACAGAGCGAGAGAAAAGAAAAACAGAACGTGATTTGAGAAACCAAGTAATTGACAAAATGGACGACATGGATCATTTTTTTCTTAGTGTTTGTGAAAGTACAAAAAAATTACCCAAACCGGCACAGCTTCGTCTTAAGAGAAAGATTTTTAATTTAGTTACGGAAGAAGAAGAGTTAAACATTTACAATGATATGTATGCATCTGAGAGTTATAATAGTGCCTTAACAAGTACTCCAGGGTATACAACAGCTCAAGGTGTCCAACCCTCAGATACATTTCCGTTTACATCTCCAAGTAGTGCATCAAATCAATCTGTAGGAGGATATACAGCTGAACAAGATGCCAATGTCCTTCCAGTCGGTGGGAACACCGTGTTCGGACCGTATGCAAGTGAGGAGGCCAATGCTACTTCGCTAATTGATTAGGGTTATTGGACGATTCGCACTATTTAAAAATTCTAAGGGGTACCATTTTAATTTCATATTTGCTAAGTACTTGTTTTTTATGTAATGTAACATTAAAGTTAATGAACGTTTTTTACCATTGTTTCATTATATTGACAAGTCACGCACGCACTACATATGTAGGTACTGCCGCATTGCATGTAAAGTTTTGAAAAGATATGTCAATATAGGTTCACTATCTTACCATGTCAATTTTTTATGAATTATTATTCTACATACAAAATTAATTACTAATACATACACGAGGGAAAATGCAAATAGAAAATTGCCTTATCTTGTGCATTCAAATAATTTACTTACCTCAAACAGATTGCTAATTTCTCTTCTGTGCTTATGGCTTTCTTACAATCAATTTTGCTTTTTATATATGAACCTATTAACGAATGTAAATAATTAAAATGATTTTTAGTCATTCGCAAATATTTAAAAAAATCGTCTTCAGTGGCAATACTCTTTAGAAAATTAAATTCTCCGTATTTTTCACGTATGGTGTGTGGTAACAAGCTACCGTGACTGGACTCTTTTAACGACAAAATAACACATAAAATATCCATATCCGCTTCTTCTTCACTTTCATCTTCATCGGATTCAACTATGTCGTAATGTTTACGTTTTTTTGAAAATAGGGTCATATTTGATGACTACACGAGCTGCTGATTACTTTATACTGAGCTAGATTGTTAAAAAACGTAGCTTAAGAAACACAGCACAGCACAGCGCAGTACAGCGCAGCATCGTTTAATTGTTATAAAAACGTAGCTTAAGAAACACAGCACAGCACAGCGCAGTACAGCGCAGCATAGCTCGATGTTGATTTGTCACCCTTAGAGTCACGTATTTCTGCCTCTGTGCTCATGCGGGCTTCTTCCACCCGGACACGCTCTGCTTCCACCTGAACCCTGTGTGCTTCTATGCGCAATCGTTCCCTTTCTATCTCGAAATATTGTGTCTGTCTCTCCCTTTCCAAACGCAACCGACTCTCCTCTATTGCCACAAACTCGCTGGTGGCTCGGTCGAACGGAGTTTGGCGGAGTCTTCGCTGTCTGAATCGGTGTCGGCGCGGAGTAGAAGGGCCGGCAGACACTGGCGACCTTTCTGTGAACACAGACAAAGCTATTTTTATTTCTTTTGTCTTTTGTAGTATATTGAAAGAATAAAAGTAAATCTAATATACTGAAATGTGGTAGAAGTTGAAAAAAGATATTGCAAGTAAGTTATGAGTTTGTGTTGCTAAATTAGTATTTATAATTATTAAATAATTTATTAGTAGGAATCCTAATACATTTAGTAGTAAAATACTAATGTTGTAATTATTACCTCTTTGTACAGTTCTACTGCTTGAAGGGCCTGGCACAGGGCTTACAGGATGTTCAGGTGGAGCAGTAAAGTCTGGCACGGGCACTGATGGGGGTGTAACCTCTGGACTTAATCATATGTTTATGGTATCCACTGGTGATGGTACCGTTTCTGCTTCCTGTCTTACTTGAGGTTGTTCCTAAGTACAAAAAAATACCTGTTATTGATCAAAACTATGCATGTAGTTTTATGAAATTAGATTTTTTTAAAATAAGCAATATATTAAGGGTTCACTTACTTGAAAGCCTGCTTCTTGTATTACTTGGTTACCAGTAATTGAGCTGACCCCAATTACTCGTAACACCCTTTCCTCAAGTCGACTTAACGGTTTACCCCTACCGGGCCCACCACCAGTGCCATTAATATCCCGATTGATAAGGGAGGTTTTCTTTTTTGTTTTTGTTTTCCAGTCAGACCATACCTGTAGCACAAAATATAAAATAATACATTGAAATAAATGGTCTGCATATACAACAGCAATTCATTTAAGAAAATAAAGTTCCGCGCAGGGTTCAACAGATTAAAGCTTATTACCCTTTTCCATTTGTCAGCTGTTTTGTTAACACCACCACCCACTGCATTTAAAATTTCTGCTAACTCCTGCCACAACCGTTCACTCCGTACCTTACCTTGAAGTCCTGTTTGAGGCCTTGAAAGATCACCATGGCTAAAAATAGAATTCATAAGATTAGGGTCCAGTGAGAATAAGAGCCAGTAAACATAAAGTTTGCTACTAGCATTCTAATACCACATCTAATCAACAAGTGTTAAGGTTTGGAATGAAGTTTATCGTTATTGGAATAACAAATGTAAGAGCTACAATCATATAAGTGCACCGTTGTGGGGTTGTTTACATTACGCATTCCATAATCTCAAGTAGGTCCAATACTAGTTAAAATGGGAATAGAAATTTGGAATAAATGAAAAAATATCGGAAAAAACCTGCCTTTCCATAAATTCTATTAGCAAACTAAATTGCTCGGGACTCGCACGAAGTCTAGATTCCATCTAAAATTTAAAAAATAATGTATTGAATACTCATCGCAATAAAACTTTTTTTCTATAAACATTCAATTTTTATATTCAATTTTATCAAACAGGACAGATGTCGCGGGCGTCACGTAAACATCTTGCTCCGCTATTTAAATCATTAAAAATATAAATCTCAAGTTATTCTAGTAGTAATGTTATTAAAAGTGAATCATTAAGTGCAAATAATAAGTGGAAGTGTTATCTTTATGCAACTATCACAACTAATGGTGTTTTTTCTTAAATAATATGATCTTCGAACTTTCTCCACAAAAAACCTGAAAATATACAAAATTCTGTGCTATAAGTTTAAGAAACGTTTGCAATAAATAATAGAAATCTTTCGAATTATAGTGAGTGGGAAAAATTAAAATATTTCAACTTAATTCGCAAATTACAAAAAAGTGTAAACAATAAAACAGTTCCGAAAATCAAAATATACAGATGCCATGGTAACCGTCACTGCTATGGCAACCAAAATGATGACCGTTTTCTATTGGTTGTGAAATAAAAAGGACACCATGCAAACAAACAGCTATTGGTCGCTATTAATATTTTTGTCATGGGTATAATGTCAATTATGAAGTTCGCCGTGACGCGTGTTTATTGATATTTTTATGGACTTTAATTTTGTTACTATTTTACCTTAATTTCCATAGCTTTAATGAACATTGTAAATAACGGAGGCAACCTAGCAAACCCCAACTCCAGTATACCCTCCACATCAGCTGACGTCTTAAAACAATGTCACCTCTGCTCTCAGTCCCGTTTTTTTAAAGGTAAACGCGGTCTAGGAGTGCATTTGGGTAAAGTTCATAAGACCCACAATGCACATCCTCGTTTACAAAGTCCGTCTTCATCACCAACTTTCAACCAAAATTCCCTTTGGCACACTTTAGGTAAATTAAAAAATTCTATTCCGGTTCTCAAACGAATTCCCCGGAGAGCAAGGCCTTTAGTAGCTCAGCACTTAGCTCAACATATTCGCCTAGCAGTCCAGGAGAATACAGTATCGGCCTGGGAGCGCCTGCTCACCTTTCCGTACAGAATTCTTCATATGCCAGAAGGCGACAATAAAAAAAAAACCTTAACAGATCAAATTCGTACAAATTGTAACTACAATGTTATCCCAAACACTGAAAAACAAGCCGGCAATCGAAATAGGAGCTTCTTCCATTACGTGGAATCTAAGTTGTCGGAAGGTGATATTGCAGGTGCTGCCAGGCTACTTTTTACCAGCGATGTGGTGGCGCCAAATTCACCAGAAACTTTAGCAGCTCTTAAGAGCAAGCATCCGGTGTCAAACAATAACCTTGCCTTCCCTGCCCCTCCCGATGATTCGCAAGCTCTGACTGTGACAGCTCGGGAGGTGGCCGCTGCTATTGACTCCTTCCCCGGCGGTTCTGCTGGTGGCTTCGATGGCTTGTCTCCTCAACATCTAAAGGATCTGACGAGCGAAAGTGTCGGGGAGGCCGGTGGTACGCTGTTATCGGAGCTCGCAGAACTATTAAATTTAATGCTCCGCGGAAATGTGGACGAGGCCATCATTGACGTTCTTTACGGGGCTAACCTATGTGCCCTAAATAAAAAAGATGGCGGTATACGTCCAATTGCCGTGGGGTGCACGTATAGGCGCATGGTAGCTAAAATATGCTGTAAATACACTTTCAATAAAGTTTCTAATCTGTTTCAGCCACTCCAACTAGGTTTCGGTTCAAGGGGGGGGGGGGGGGGGGGTCTGAGGCCGCCGTGCATGCCTTGACCACATATTTAGGAAGTGTTGAAGGCAAGCTTATTGTTAAGGTAGATATTAAAAATGCCTTCAATTCAGTTCACAGGGACACCTTGTTCAAGGAAGTAAAAAAAGAAATTCCTGAACTTTACAATTTTATTTGGCAATGTTATAGATACCCAACCAAATTATTATATAAAAATCACGTTTTAGATTCTGAAGTCGGATGCCAACAAGGTGCCCACTCGGACCACTCATTTTCAGCCTCGCTATTCATCCCATAATTCGTCAACTAAATTCAGAATTTAACGTGTGGTATTTGGACGATGGAACCCTAGGAGGTGACGTAGATACTGTTCTAAACGACCTTATTTTGCTTAAACAGGAATTGAAATGTATTGGGCTAGAATTAAACTCGTCTAAATGTGAGATTTTTATTTCAGACCCTACTGATAAATTATCCATTCTCCAGAAGTTTAAAATAGTATCACCAAATATAAAATTGTTGGAAAAAGATACTTTGCGTCTCCTAGGGTCACCTGTCCTAGACGATGCTTTTCCATCATTTGTAGATGAAAAAATTCAAAATTACAACGACATCTCAGAGAGATTTTCGAAAATTAACATACATTCCGCTTTCACAATCTTTAGATATTGCTTTTTTGTCCCAAAAATTACGCACATCCTGCGATCCTGTCACATGTGGAAACATCAGACACTACTAGAAAGTATTGATTCCATATTAAAAACTTCCATTTCAAAAATTCTAAATCTAGACCTGGATAACCGGGCTTGGCTCCAAGCTACTTTACCTGTACGTTTGGGTGGGCTCGGTATCCGCAAAATTTCTAGTGTAAGCCTTCCAGCTTTCTTGTCTTCAGTCCACAGTACTGAAGAATTGACTCGGAAAATTCTTAATCCTACACGGGTCAGTTCAGAAGTGATGTGCCTCACTGATGCCTTGAATGCTTGGAGGGCTACCTGTCCGAGTTCAGATCTACCCACCAACCCTGCTTCTCAGAGACAATGGGACCAGCCGCTCTGCAACCTTGAACGCAATGGTCTCTTCAACACATTCACAAATTCAGCAGAGCGCGCTCGCTTATTGGCTCTGGGTGAGTGGGAATCGGGGCTCTGGTTGCAGGCATTACCTTCACCCAACTTAGGTACTTTATTGGACGACTGCACGTTTAGGGTCGCAACTTGCCTTCGTTTGGGTGTCCGTTTTGTGGCTCCGCATCAGTGTCGTTGTGGCGAAGCCGTCGATCGTCTTGGATACCATGGTCTTTCGTGTAGTAGGAGCGCTGGTAGAACGCTAGTATTAATGACATTGTTCGTAGAGCCCTTTCCATCGCCGGCGTACCTGCCATACTGGAACCAAATGGCTTGGCACGTGACGATGGAAAGCGACCAGACGGTATGTCATTGCTGCCATGGAAGATGGGAAGGCATCTGGTGTGGGACGCAACATGCGTGGATACCCTGGCACCATCCCACCTTCCTCAAACCTCGAATTCTGCGGGCGCTGCTGCTACATCTGCAGAGAACCTCAAGCGGCGTAAGTACTCCCGCCTAATCGGCAGTTACGTTTTTGAGCCATTTGGGGTTGAAACACTAGGACCATGGGGTCCAGGTGCTCGTTCACTCTTCAAGAGCATATCTAAAAAATTGATCGACGCCACACGTGACCAGAGGGCTGGTCTATTTTTTGCACAGAGAATAAGTATTGCCATACAACGTGGCAATGCTGCCAGCCTTCTGGGCACGATACCCTTTGATGCCGATGCGGAGCGCTTAATGGATTGCCTTTAGTTAGTTTATTTTAGTTTAGTTTATAGCATTATAGTTAAAATTTCTTATTAAATAAATTTCTTCTTATTAGTAAAAAAACAAAAAAAAAAATTATCAAAGATACTAACTAGATCATAGTTGTTACTTTTACTTGAAATATTATTTAAAGCTGTTTAATTACTTTCTTTGTAATAAAACACTCTTCAGTCACTTCCAACAGTTCAACACACACAACACTTTTGAATAATTTTGTTATCGCGCGTATGCTGCGTTTGACATTGACAGCGACACTTAAACGCAATCATGTCACTGTGACATTTACTATACACTATTCCATAGGCTAATTATAGAGTGTTTCGGGTAACGCTGCGGAATGAGCGTTTGGCGTTCCATTTGTAACTTGTCTACCATTTTCGGCACGCTAACGTCAAGTCCTTAGCGTGAACGGAAAACGCTCGTGCGGAAAACGCTTGGATTTTGTCTAGGCCCCCAGTACATACAGCGAATCTTGTTGTTGTTTGTCCACAGAGCAAATAATATAACTTTTATACCTTTGTTCCAAAGAGTATATAACGTCTTTAGTACGACTCTCTACTCGCTTCACTTCGCTTGGATATGGATCGCATAATGCTCCAACTCCAAGGTACGCTCCAAGGGAACCAATATTAGTGATGCGCCACTAGCTAGTGTTGAAAGAACTCGAGTCTTTTAAGTCCTATAAAAGAAACTCGACTCGTTTACGACGACTTATGATGCTTGACAACTTGAACGAGTCTTTACGTCTTGAGTCTTAAGTCTTTTAGGAGTTTTCGACTATGACTCGAGTCTTATTTTGAACCGAGTCGTTTTAAAAAGACTCGAGTTTTTTATATGACTCAGTCGTGACGAAGAGACTCCTCCATTTTAAAATGACTCGACTCGTTAGAGTCGTAAGTCGTGCTCAGGTTGACATGTCATAATAAATTTACGTTCATTTGGTACTTTTTTACTGTAGGTATTATTATTTTTATTTATTAAGTATATAGGTGTTTAATTATTTCAGTTCATTTTTTGTTTGCTACAGCTAAACTAATGTAAGGCCACCTATTAACGTATAATAACGTAAGGTAGGATAGAAAAATTTTATTGAGGGTATTTTGATAATAGATTGACATACTTCAATAAAGTTACACTGAGTGGTTTCTGTTTATGATTGCAATAGTAATTCGTTCCTGTTGTTTTCCTCTTAATTACATAAATAAATCTCGACGCATAACAATGGGTGATCACGAATTACGACAAAAACGTAAAAGGAAGTCATTAATTTTAGAAAATTATGATAAAAACGATTCTAAAGTGAAGAGTAAAATATGTCCGAAAGAATTTTCTATCAAAACCTCTCATACTGTTTTGAAAAAACACTTTGGAAGTCACGAAAATAATGTTCCGGAAGCTGCTAGTACACCTGCAGTTCTATGTCGTCGTAGTCGCAAATCAAGTAAGGAAAGTAGCCATTTAAATATTTTTTTTTATTTTTTTTTTTATTTTTTTATTTATTGTTTGGAAAACCAACAGCTATACATAAAAAATATTACTGCCATAATAGGAAACATAAAGCCAATTACAGGTTTTCACGGATAGCGACTGATACACACATACAATGCTTCCGATTTTACTCTTAAACAGAGTAGCTGAAGACATATTATTATCTTAAAAGTTATTGGAAAAAATTAAGGTTCAGTTGCCTGCGTGCCACCTCGCTCTTGGTATTAAATGGGTCAAAATCAAACTTTTTACATAATTTGTTAAAATCCTTGCTCGCTCGTACTATATATGAATTTTGCCTATAATTAGTCGACGACAATGGAATAGATATAGGTGTATTAAATCTAGACGATCTTTGGGGAACGTTAAAGTGCAGTTTCTGTAAAATATGGGGACAGTTAATCTCATTAGATAACAGCTTTAATAAAAACGTGCAATCAGCCAAACGCCTTCGATTTATTAGAGGTTGAATGTGGAACTTCTTACATAGGTCTAAGTAATTCGTAGAACTGTAAGGGATTTTGAGACGATAACAAAGGAACTTCATAAAACGTTTTTGAATATTTTCAAGGCGATCAATATATTTATTGTAACAGGGATTCCATATTTGTGAGGCATATTCCAGATGACTTCTTACGAAAGTGCAATAAAGTATTTTAAATGTTTTAGCTTTTTTAAAGCACCTAGATATCCTCATTACAAATCCCAATGCTCTTGATGCTTTGGCGATAGTTTGCTCGATGTGTATGTCAAACTGTAGCTTCGAATCATGATATACACCAAGGTCACGTACACCGTCGCATCTTGGTAATACTTGGCCCTTAAGTTGGTACGATGTTGACAGTGGGAAGCGTTTCCTGCTAAAAGTGAGTACTGAGCATTTGGATGGGTTAAGGTCTAACTTATTTACTTGACAGTACTTGTCAAGCCGCGTCAGATCGGATTGAAGATCCACTACATCCTTTGGCGACGATATAATAGAATAAATCTTCATATCGTCAGCAAAACAGAGAAGATTAGAACTTTGAAGGCAAGAGTCGATGTCGTTTACATATAATATAAATAATAAGGGTCCCATTAAGGAACCCTGGGGTACACCACTAGGAATCAAAACCCAACTTGAGACATAATTACTGACAACAACCGCCTGAGTTCTATTTTCTAGGTAAGAAGAAAACCATCGGAGAAGATCTCCATTTATGCCATTTGTCAATAATTTCATTTTTAGGATGTTGTGATCTATCCTGTCGAAACATTTACTGTAGTCCGTGTAAACGACATCGACTTGTGCTCCACCATCCATTTCTTTCGTGACATAATCGTTAAGTAAAACGAGATTCGTAAGTGTGGACCTACCCTTTAAGAAGCCGTGTTGTGAAGGACTAAAAGTATTTTTAAGCGCTGCGTAAACTTGATCGTAGACAATTCTTTCGAAAATTTTAGCAAGTATACATAGTTTGGAGATAGGCCTATAGTTGCCTATCTCATTTCTTGAGCCCTTCTTGTGAACGGGAGTTACATATGCCGACTTCCATACGTGAGGTACAGTGAATGTAGCGAGAGACTTCTCGAATAAGAGGCTTACCGGTAGCGCGATTGTTTCTGCACATCCTATGAGAAACTTTGGTGATAACTGATCCGGACCAGCGGATTTACATGGATCAAGATTAGTAAGCAGTTTTCTCACACATTTAATGTCAATTTCAATTGAGTTTATATTGGACGAAACAATTGGTATTGATTGGGAAAAGCTAAGACTTGAGTTTGGACATGTATTTATGTTGTTGTTATTAGGGTTTAGAAAAGAAGAGTAAAACTGTGAAGAGAATGCATCACAGATGGCCTCGGCAGAGGAAACCGTCGCATCACCATACTTAAGGTGACTGGGAATTGAGTTAGATTTCGACCGTTGCTTAACAAAACTCCAAAAGTACTTAGGGTTTTTCTCTATGGAAGCTTCAGTAGTTGCCAAATAATTACAGTAACACTCTGCTTCTAATTTTTTTACCCTATCGCGTAGAAGTTTAAACGTGACCTCATCAGTGAGCCTGCCGTATACCCTAAATTTATGTAGGTACTTAAATTTCTCTTTTATCAATCGTTTTAGAGCCGGGGAGTACCAGATTGGGTATGAGTTATGGCATAATTCTTTAGATGGGACGTATTTCTCCCGAATGTTAGCTATAGTGTCGTAAAAATAAGTTACACATTCCTCGAGCGATGAGTTCATGAAGATATTACTCCAGTCTATAACGGATATATCTCTACTAATCGAATTAAAGTCCGCTTTATCATAAAAATACCGAATGTGCGGCGCAGGGGTTACATAAGTATATTCAGCAAAGAAAACGTCGATTATAAGTGCCGGGTGATGTTTGTCAATCGGCACCAAAGGTACTAGACACTCACTAACGGATACAGTATCATTACTCAGTACTAGGTCCAAGATCCTGCCATGAAAATTTAAAATTCCATTGAACTGGTTAAGATTTAGAACGCGTAGTTCATCCGTTAGCATGTATTCATCACTACTACTTATATTTATAGGTAACCACGAATCATTCATTAATTTCCATGAGATGCCGCTTAAGTTAAAATCTCCCACAATTAAAAATTTGTCGTCCGAATTATTTAGAATTGAGTTACTAAGGCATGAAAGAAAATTTGACAATTGGTCCGAAAAGGTATTCCCAAGGTTTTGTCTACACAAATATGTTACACCTATATTTAATTTAACATGTTTTTTACTAGCAGGTAAACGTAGATTCACTGTCACCCATAAATCCTCGGCCGAGGAATGAAACAACGGTTGCGGAACCGCCGATATGTACTTACGTATCGCGATGAGAACGCCACCTCCGCGGAGTTGACCCGTACGGGAATAATCGCGATCCCGCCGCCATACAATATACTGATCGCCAAATAACTCCAAGTCCGAGATACCATCTACTAACCATGTTTCGGTTAATACTATCACATCGTGTAAGTTAAGACTAAGCTCTCGATAGAAGTCCTCAGTCTTAGTACGAAGTCCACGAACATTTTGATAATAAATGTCCAAATTGTTAACTGTAGTAGCCATTGGGAACATAAATTATCATAATAAATGCGTTACTAACAAGATAAGGTCCCGATATTTCCACTAGTATTATTCCGAAAAATACATTTAACGAAATAAATAACCATTTGGTCATAATAAGTGAAGGATAAGTCGGTAGGAAATAATTACATTTACTTGCCCAACAGGTAAGAAGTCCAAAGATAAATGCATGAAAGCGCAAGCAATAGTTATAATTCAATATAAGAGCAGGTAGTACGAGCAAGATAGATAGATGTTTATGATGTATTGCTGCATATGGAATAGTGCGATAAGAAATACAATAGCGAAGTGGCGGGGCAACAGGTACGGCAGGAGTACTGAACCTTTTACAAGAAATTAGGAATGCAATAATAACCACAAAAATAATTAAGTAGCAGTTAAATTCTAAAGATAAAGGATAGTGACGGCAATTTATACTGTAATAAAAAGTAACTACAGTGGAGAAGTTGATTAAGAAATTTTGTTTAAATCCTTTTCATTAGCAATTATGAACACATGCGAACCATCATGTTTTCGAACGTGAATCTTTCCGTGTTTAACCCAGACGTATTTGTAGTCTCGTTCTTTAGCCATTGATCTAGTCTTGTTTAATAGTTGTTTGGAAGCTGGGTTGAGATGGTCATTGACGTAGACTCTGTTGTCTAGGCCCAAAAATCCGAGATTTGCAGTAGTAAGGGTCTTGAGTGAACGTGCAGCTGCAATAAAATCTTCTTTTACATATCTATTAAGAAAACTTACAATTATAGACTTTTCTTTGGTGTTAAACAGTGGTATTCTAGATATATAGTTGATCTGATTATCAGACAATCTGTAGTTAATCTTCTCGCCGATATTCGTGATGATTGATAGTAGATTCTCGTCTTTTTTTATTGGTATGCCTTTGATCTCGACATTATTTAATCTGGATCTTTGGTCGTTGGAAGACAATTGAGACTTTATGCTATCAATCTCTACGTGCATGGATTGAACTCTGTCTTGTAGCTTTTCCAGGCCAATTAATCTAGACTCGAGGTCATTTATCTTTATGCCAAACTCATCAATCCTACCGCTGTCCATCTCAATGTTCTTTTTAAGTTCACCGAACTCTTCCCTCATAATACGAAACTCATCGCGCAGTGAATCAAACCCGGCCATCTTTGTGCCTAACTCACGAATTTCCTTAAGAATTAGTTCATTAGAGACGGCAATCGGTGCCAACTGCACACTGGGAGATGAAGATTGTCCAGTAGTGCGGCAGGTAGCACACTTCCATTGTGCTCGTTTGGATCCCAGTCTTTTCCATCCGGTTTCCGTCATATTCACACAAGGAAAGTCGAAGTGCTTCGTACACGAAACACATTGGACGCCGTTAACAAATTCACAATCACAGGCTGCACACTTCATACCGACTAAATTTCACAGTTGCGCGCGAAGGAAATGGTACCAAAGGTTACGGATATCTGAGTTATCGGGCAAACAGTGTAAGCGTGTTTAGTTGACAAATGCTCGTACGAGACTGAACTAAATTACTTGTGAATTTTATTGTTCACGGAAATCATCCGTTTTCGATAGTTGATGAACCACATTTCAAAAAATTTATTCAAAATCTAAATCCTGGCTATTCTGTACTTTGCCGCACACAACTACAAACAAACATTACAAATCTTTTTGAAGAAAAGCAGACTGAGTTAAAAGAGTGTTGGAAAACTGTTACAAATAAAATTGCATTAACACTAGATTTTTGGACATCTATTACAAATAAGCCTTACATTGTCGTCACAGCACACTTTATGCTAAATTCTAAATTAACTGCAATAATATTAGATTTTGATTTGCTGCCTTATCCCCATGCAAGTGAACAAATTTTAAGTAGTAAATTTTAAGTGAAGCTGCTAATTTGAAATTTATGCAGCTATTAACATTATTTAATGATGACTATGAACATGTGGTACACACGAGGTGCCTTGCCCATATTTTAAATTTAATCGTTAAACGAGGATTGTCTTTAGCAGATATTTAGTATAAAAGATGTTAGTATCTTAGTAAAGCACATAAACTTATCTCCAAAACAAAAACAGATGTATTTTGAAACATGCACGTTGTTAAAGGCCCCTGAATTATCTCTTCTTCAGGATATGCCCGTGCGATGGAATTCGACTTATTTAATGCTCGAGAGAGCATACAAGATGAGAGAGGTTCTGGATTATATTTGTCAAGAGAAAAGGGAATACCACCGTTATTTAATAGAAAACTGGGATGTAATAAATAATTTTATAATTTTTCTGAAACCTTTCTATGATGCAACTTTGTTACTTTTTAAGTCAAAGTATCCCAGTATAATATACGTTGTTCCCATAATTGACGTCTTACAAAACCAAATTGTACAAAGAATAAACAATGATGACGCAGACGTTGCAGCTCTCAACCTCAATAATTGTGCCAAAGCTATGAAGGAGAAGTTGAACCAATATTTGCCTCATATAAATATATAAATATGCCTCATATATGGCAAAATCTGTATATAAATACAGATTTTGCCATATATGCTGTTATATTAGATCCTCGTTTAAAAAATGAATATTTTACAAATCATGGGAAAGAAGAATACTTGGTGCGCTTCAGACGGTATTTTGAAAGTAATTATGTAAACAATTCACAAGAAGAGGACATCATGCAAAACACACCACCAAGTACATTGCCACCAAGCACGAGCCAAACTGTATTTTCTATGATTTATAGACAGAAAAATACAGTGCAAATTCAAGACGAAATAGAGAAGTATTTTTCTTTGCCAGTTGAAACAGAGGACAAAGATGTATTGTCTTGGTGGTTTAATTAAAGAAATTATTTGCCAATTTTGACAAGAATGGCGTTTGATATTTTACCTATTCCGGCTGCTAGTGTTCCCAGTGAGCAAGCCTTTTCTAAAGCTGGAAATCTAATCGTTAAGAAAAGGAACCGATTGGGGAATAAAACTATAAGGGCTTCTATGTGACTACCTTCTTGGCTCTAAGTGTTAAAGGAAAAAATTAAATGACTAAGCTATAATTGATTTACAAACATAGAAAATTGATTAACCTAATAAATCTTTGACTTGAATCAAAAATGCTTATTGGTTTTAATTTAGTCTATTTTACTTACTAGTACTTACTTTACAATTATTTTATTTTTAAACTGCTCATCGTATGCTAAACGACTCGAGTCCTTTATTAAAAGACTTGTGATTATGTGTGAGACTTTTAAAATAAAATAAAATAAATAAAATAAAAAAGGTTTTTATTCACGTAGACTTTAAAAAAGCGCTTGTAAATAGTCAGAACATGTTTGTAGTAATATAGTTGTATACATTAGATATTATTTCTAGTAACATAGATATTTAGGTACACATTGTATGAAAACATTTATAAAATTTATTTTATTACAGAAATGATATTTAGCTAGCTCGTATCAAGTTATTGTCAAGAGATTATGTTTAATTATCTAGTTTAAGTCTAATATTTTTACTACATATTGTCAATGGTTCTGTCTATATTAAAGGTATTATTATTATGACGGACCTTGTGTTAATAACGACGGTCGCGCTTTAATGCTACCACCGGATCCAATGCGCCCCAACTGAGAAGACCCAGCGAAACAAACTCAGTGGGTTCATCTACTACCGGTTTCAACACGACCCAGTTGAGACGGTCCGGCGAAACATACTCAAGCGGGCATGAACACGGGATTTGGTCCAATTAGAGTAATTATTTAGTAGGCAAACACAATATATGCTCGATCGGTTGTCTGAATGCTTATTATTTTAGAATATATTTAGGTATACAAAAGAAAAACTTCGCAACAATAACATTATTCATTTTGAGACAGAGTCAATAATTTTAAATTAAGTATATGATAGCAATTATTTACAGATAGTTCACGTAACACAGCAGATCAGTCATGTCTATATGGCTACAAGATCTCCAGCGAGCAATGTGCAGGTAGGAAGTGAGAGCCAGACGTCTTTGTCATCGATGTACTCTTTAGTGGTGTAATAACCCCTAGCCATAAGTACACGTTTAATATGTGTTTTAAAACTTGTGTCAGGCAGATCAGTAATTTGAGTAGGAAGCTTGTTATAAAACCTAATACAATTTCCTAAAAATGATTTATTAGTTTTGCTTACTCTAAAGCCTGGCATGGCTAGTTTGTTTTTATTCCTAGTATTTATATTATGCAGTTCACTTTTCTTTTTATAATTATGAATATTTTTTCTAACAAACATTATATTCTGATATATATATTCCGATGGCACAGTAAGTATATTTATTTCTTTAAACAAATTTCGCAAAGAATCGCGACTGCCTAAACCATAAATGGCTCTGACTGCTCTTTTCTGCAATACAAAAATAGTACCTATGTCAGCCGCCGAACCCCACAGCAGAATGCCATACGACATAATGCTATGAAAGTACGCGAAATACACTAATCTAGCAGTTTGTTCATCTGACAATTGCCTTATTTTCCAGACAGCATAGGAAGCCGAACTTAATTTACCTGCTAACTTTTCAATCTGAGGACCCCATTGCAATTTTGAATCAAGTGTCAATCCTAAAAATACGGTCGATGGGACTAAATCTAATATTTTCGCATTAAGTGCAACTGTTGGTACAATTTGAGTCACATTCGGCAATGAGAACCTGATGCATTTAGTTTTCCCTGCATTTAGCAAGAGATTATTTGCCGAAAACCATTCTGATATAAAGCTGAGTGTTTTATTATGCTCAATAAGATCTTTATCCTTTCTATTTACTTTAAATATGAGCGACGTATCATCAGCGAACAAAACTATCTCTGATACTTTCTCTACCAGATAAGGGAGATCATTTATATAAACTAGAAATAAAAATGGGCCCTTTTGGCTTTTAATAAAGAACTCAAGTCGTTTTATTTCAGAGTAAATTTATAATAACTGGAGTCACCTTAGATTAATAAAAAGACATGAGTCGTATTTTTTGAGTCGACTCCTGAAAATTTAGTCTAGTCCTTTCTTAAAGGACTTAAAAGACTCGAGTTCTTTCATCACTACCACTAGCATACCAATTACACCAGTTTTTAATTATTTTTTTAATCTATTTAGGGTGTAGAAACCATGTTGTTTTGTTTTATTGTTAAAAATTGTGTTTGTTTTATTCTTATTTTATCGTTTTTGTCCGTGACTTACTTGTATCTTCATTATTAATGTTAATGTTCCGTGACAGTCACTTGGCATCATCAGAATGACCAGAGCTAGAACAATAAAATGTTCTATCTAATGCTGAGATGGTGCCATTTCAGGCTTGCACGGACAACTAGTGTCTGATTTTATTTTATTTTTTATGTTATTTCATATTCTTGTTGTCTGTGCAATTCTCTGAATAAATCTTTTTTCTTTTCTTTCTTTTCAAATGTACCTGTTAGGAATAATTGTTGGAGAATTGGCTAAAATAAAAGAGTTTAATGCACTTTCCTTTTTCCGTTTGTCAAACGACTTTAATGTTGTGTTATGTATTGACGAGTTATAATTTTATCAATGAAACAGTAATGGTAATGTCAACAGTATTTCTTGAGCTGGAGTTTCGACCATTTACGTAAAATCGATAAAGTAAGTATAATTATTACGAATTTGCTGTGTGGTGACGGCGTAGAATATCGTCACCCCATCTCATCCCGTGGGGGGCCTAGAAATCGTCCCGAAAGAAAACCTACCAGAGAACGGGCAGCAGCGTTTTTCTGTGAACTTTGCGGAGGATTTTGTCCAACAGTGGACGTAATTTGGCGGACATGGTAAAGTATAATGTTTTTACGGTCATTTAACATGTATTTCAAATTAGGAGTCAAATTTTCGTGGGTTAGTAATGCTAGAAATATAAAATAGAAATGTAGGTACATAATTCGAAATATAATTTTTATTTTTCTTTTCTCTCAAAATGTAAATATATTGAATTGCTATTCCGTAGGTAGAGTCCCTTCGCTTCAGTCAGTTCTACAATCATCACACGTAGCTTTGAGTTCATAATTGTTATATTACTGCCTATTAACCGAGCACATCTTAAATTATTTTCTTTTTTTTTCTTTTCGTTTTAACCCCTAAATTGACAGAGTGTAGCCGGCTGGACATTAATAAAAAATAAATTTGTAAGCTAGTATACTGATTATACCAACATTTTTTTTATTCTTGTAACTCCAAAAACGGTTAAGCATTTGGTCGAAAAATGAATTAGATGCCTGGCAACATCAAAATATGTCAAAAATCAAAATGATGTCGAAGCAACGGTCGGTTAATGCGACACAGGTAAGTTTTTGATTATTTTTTAATATATGGAAACATTTATATGGGTTCGCTATGCATAAGATATTATTTCTAAGTGACGGTTTATTATATGGTACCAAATAATCACCCAGTACAGTGACAATAACGTCGTAAGTTGCACTTAAAACTAGTTGTCCAGTATACTTCACACCGGCAATTGCTCACAATGCTATCACTGTTTTTGTTTGGGAAGCGGGCTGGACAATGCCAACTAATTAGTATTTTTGTTTTGTATGGGTTGCATGTATCAAATGAGCTTTTTCCTTTTGTTTTAGCGATTGATACGCTCCCGCACGAATAGGCTAGTTGCTTTGATACCACCTGAACATGCATGCTCCGATTCCAGTGACGCTTCGTCTACCGAAGAACTTAAAGTGAATAACCATGATTCTTCAGATGACAGCAGCTTAGTATCTATAGATTCAGCCTTGGAGGCACTGAATATTTTAGAATCATCCGAAGATGAAATAACACATAATAATTCCATTAATTTACCACTAACACCAATAATTCAAAATGTTTTTCCTTCTCAAAACGAACCAAATTACGATGCCATCCCTTCTATAAGTTCCTTACCATCACTTGGTTCAGTGCCAACTGACCAACCGACCAATGACTCATGTTCAACAAGAAAACGTAAAAACGTGCAAAAAAGGAAAGTGATTTCAAAAAAAATTAAAACATGTAAGAAGTTTGTTCTGAGTTACAAGTGGAAAAAGGAATTATTTTTTCATCGGGCTGAAATTGATAAAACTACGCCGCTGATGCCAAGTGAAGATGATCAGCAACCTCTTTCGTTATTTTATCGTTTTTTTTCACCGAATATAATACAAGATATAGTAGATCAATCAAATCTGTACTCTGTTCAGGTAAAAGGAAGATCCATACAACTTACTCATGAAGAGTTTCTAACATTTCTTGCCATGCAAATTCTAATGGGTGTTGTACATATGCCTAGCTACACTGATTATTGGAGCCGCAGGCTTAGATTTATAAATATTGCTGACCTCATGCCATTAAAGCGATACCAAACAATTAGACGTTACATACATTTTATCGAAAATAATTTAGACGACGGTGATAGATATTTCAAAGTTCGGCCAGTAGTGGAAAAAATTAGGAAAAACTGTCTGAAGATGCACGAGGAACAAAATTTCAGTATTGATGAAATGATGATTCCCTATAAAGGTACCAAAGCGGGTAACAGAAGACAATACATACAAAATAAACCAAATAAGTGGGGTTTTAAAAATTTTGTTCGCGCGGGTGCTTCAGGCTTAATCTACGATTTTATTTTATATGGTGGGGAGGATACATTTAGAAATTATACTTTCACACAGGATGAGATTTCTATAGGTTTGGGAGGGCTAGTTGTTCTTGCTTTGTGTAAAACGATTCGGCAGAAACCTGCAAATGTATATTGTGACAACTTTTTTATGTCCCCTGACCTCGTATATATGTTGCGTGAAAACTACGGAATATTTTGCACTGGAACTATAAGAGGAAACCGGCTAAGAGGCTGTGAAAGTGTCCTTACTTCTGATAAAGATCTTAAAAAGAAACCACGAGGCAGTTTCGTGCAAGGAGTTTGTAACCAAAATAAACTGGTAGTGGTAAAGTGGTTAGACTTATCAGCTCCTGCGTCGATGCTCACCCCGTGGATAAAATAAAACGTTATAGCAAAGAACACAAAGCAAGAGTTGATGTTGACTGCCCAAAGATAGTGAAAAACTATAATAAAAATATGGGTGGGGTCGATTTGGCTGACATGCTAATATCCCTATACAAGATTCCTCTGAAAACACGAAGATGGTATCTCTCTATTTTTGCTCAGTTGATTGATATGAGCATCAATAATGCATGGCTTTTGTATCGACAAAATAAAGATAAAGAAAAATCGTTGAAAGAGTTCAGGTTAGATTTATTTGAAAGTCTTGTAAAAAAAGGAAAACCAGTCAAAGAACGGAGTGATATTACGGGAGATATAAAAGAAGATAGAAAAATTAAGAAACCTGTGGTAGCAAGACCGATTGAAGATATACGCTATGATCAAGTAGGTCATTTTCCCGATTCGTGTAGCTATGGGAGATGCCGTTACTGTAAGGATGGTAAAACAAACGTTGTATGTATTAAATGTAACCAAAGACTATGTTTCGTCGCAGGAAAAAGAAATTGTTTTTTGAATTTTCATCAAAAATAAACATACTTAATACTTAAAATCAATTTTTAATTTATCTACCCATTTTTTAATTTATCTTAGTAAACTTGGCACTGTCCAGTATATTGCACATACATTCCAGCCTGTTGATCGCTACGTATTTGGTAATGTCCAGAATACTTGACATACAATTTTCAGAAAACTGAAATTCTTGGATTTTTATTTGTATTTTTTACCATGTCTATGAAGTACTAGAAATTGAGTCATAGTGTCAAAAATTTAATTTTATTATTTTAATTGTTCTGCCAATTAAAGGGTTAAAAAGACTACGCCCACACTTGGCAATCTAATCCCTGTGTCGCGGGGTACTTTACAAACATATAATAGACCAGTGTGCCCAGCGGTTTTACCCGCGTTAAATTTTATAAATTATCACAACCCCTCCCCTGTAGTTGATAGCGTGATAATATGTAGCCTTTATGTTGACCCGACCTCTTAGTAATAATTATGCAGTACTTTTTGAGTTCAGCCCGGACATACATACAGATAAATGGACAAAAATTCTAAAAACGATTTTTTTGGCTTCGATGTCGATTGTAGATCACGCCCCAAGTATCCTTTTTAAATAACATTCAATGTACAGTTTTGACATTCCTACGATTTTATTATATGTATAGATATAGATAAATTACTGGAGTACAAGCAGCAATGTCGCGTCATGTGGTGAAAACAGAACTAAGTTTCATTTTTTGGCCTTGTTTTGTATGACATGATTTGAACATGTGTATAATCGAAAAGAATATTGTATTGAACTGTCTTATCTTAGCCATTTCTACAACAATTATTCCTAACAGGTACATTTTCGTCTAGTAGAGCAAAAGATATCCCCATATTTAACAGAAATTATGGTCACTCTACTCGAACATTATTAGAGATATCATAATTTTTGAGATTACACGCGTAGAAAATTGTGCTGAGGTTAAAACGCTATGCCAATCTGATTAGGTTAATATTGCGAATAAATGGATGTTAACACCGAAATCTTAACAATTATAGATAATGAGATGTCAGCGTTCAAAGTAACGTTACGATTGCGCGGCCACGTAACTTTTGTTTTGCCTTGATTTCGTCAGTTTAAATAAACTTTGGTGGCATTAAATGCTTTCAGTACTTTGGACATATTAAAACATTTCTTCTAGTAACAGTTTTAATGCATAATATCTCAAGTTTTGAAGAAATAATCAAGATTAAAGAAACATCAAGTGCACGATTGCGCGGAGTTAATAAAAGCAAACAATAAAAAATACAGTTAGCCCAACCAAAAATCATTCCCTCATATATCATCATTCCCTCACCATACATTTTTATGAGGGAATGATGGTGAGGGAATGACGAATTAAAGAATTACCGTAAAGAACTCGTGACATAACCTTACATTTCTAACGATTTTTCTGCTTAAGGAAATTACTCCCAAAAGTCATGTTATCTGTGCAACTTATAATCAGTTAAAGTACTTACCTTTTGTTTTTTAGAATGTGATGAAATGACGATCAAAAATTTTATTTTGCTGTAAAATTAATAAAATTATTTTGCAGCGCACACCCGAACACAATCACTGAAAATTCGCCATTTTGATAAATTGACAGTAGTGCCAACTTTCAAAAACTAATGGTAGCATTCGTATTTTATTAAAAATGTGTTCACAATTCAACTGCCAGTAATAGTGTGAGGGAATAATTTATTTTTGTGGGACACATATAAATATTCAAATTTTTTTACGTGTTTTTTGCTATGTAACGCTAATTTCGGTATTTCCAATAAATTTATAATATTTTTAAACAATCCAACCCACTTGAATTTGATTCCAATGATTTTTGTGTCTTTTTGGTAAATAAAAGTAAATGAAATTGGTACTTGGGACACAATGAGGGAATGATGTTAGGAACATTATGGTTATGTATTTTTATTTATTTATTTATGCGGCTCTAAAATCTTATGTAAAACTTTCAAGTATAGTTATGTGGATTGTATTGAAATATTATTAACATCCATTTCTTTGTCGAATTTCGGAATTTTGTGACAATTACCCATAAATGTGCTTTCCAGACTGTTATTTTAATTACATAAACTGCACTAATATGAATCCCAATAAAATAAGGAATACACTGGGGTTGGCACAGATGTCCTGTAAATAGCAACACGACATTACTCTCACTTTTAACATTACAAATTCACAACAGCATTACAAATCGCAAAATTCTTTATCTACAGAAGGTTCTGTGGCTGGAAAACATTTCCACCGATTCCTTGTTCTGTACATTTAAGTATTCGGCGAAATTTTAACTGAAATTATTATTATTTCATGTAATTTTTGCAATTTTATTGTTAATTAGCATTAACGAACTTGAAATTGTACTCATACTCCGTTTTTAATAATCATTTACGAACAGTCATTTACGAACTTAATCAGCCTGTCATATATTCATTATTAATTTACTAATACTTCTTTTTAATTTATGATATAATTAAGCAACAAAATTTTAAATTTTCTGCTTCCTATATTAATAATATTATACTAGATATTTCAGTAAATAAATAATTTAGTATGTGTCGGCGCGCTGTCATGGTCCTGTTATAAGCGGCACGTGCATCGAGCCGGACGACCGAACAAAGAACGCACGCCCCGCCCGCTCCCCACTACTACATGATTCATTCTGTTATCGCTAGCGGCTCGGGTATAAAATACGTGCGGCCGAGTGCAACGGGGCATTCTCACTCCGGCTTTGGCTCGATGCACATGTTGTTGTAGCGCTTTAGGGTGGCTAATTATTGTGCGAGAATTATTGAATTAATTAAATAAGGTTTAATTAATTGGAAAGTAGTAATTATAGTTTAGTGATTTTATATTTTTGTGTGCAGAAATAAACTTACATCAGAACCATTTGATCTATTTTTGACAATGTCTGACCCTCCGCCTTCATCAGAAGTAGTGGATTCGGATCCAAACCCACAGCAACTATCAGCCAGTGTGGCAGGCAACCTAACCTCCGTGTTTTCATCAAGCATTGAAGCCATTCTTCAAAAAATTGCCGACGCTATGACTTCCCGCCACACTGCTGCTACGCATACTGTTTTGGTCTCGTTTGACCCTGATACTCCCGATTCGGATATAGTTAGTTGGTGTGCATTAAGTGAAATGATTATTAAGAAACGAAAATTAGAGGGCGTTAACCTGATTTTAGCTCTTACTCATTCTTTGAAAGGTCGTGCTGCCATGTGTCTTACAAAGATAGAACCGGAAAAAATAGCCTGGGAAACCATTAAAGAAGTTTTGATTTCCAAATTTTCCAAACCGATGATGATACAGGATCATTTCGATCTTATTTTGAAATTTCAAATAGATGGCAAAGAAAGCCCAGCCGAAGCGGGTATGCGGTTGTGGCAAATGATAGAAAAAATTCCTGAAGCTAAGTTATCAGAGAACGTAGTGACCGGCTTTGTCATATCAGTCTTGTCTCAGTGTGATGACAGAATCCGACGCGAACTCAACTCTGTCATAATAAATGACCAGAAACAACTTTTTCGTACTCTGCGGGGCTTCACATTAAAGCGAAAATTAGAAGAACCAGCCACCCTCGAGCCTGACACGAAGCGATTTCGCACATCATTTCCATTTCGTGGGAATTGCAATTTCTGTGGCAGATTTGGACATCGTGGGTCTGAGTGTAGGGAAAAACTACGATCTATCCCTAAAAATCTACCTGTTTCAGTAAAAATGCACCCGCCGAAACCAGCCGTGTTTTGCTACGTCTCCAACGATCCTGGCCATGTAGCTACCACCTGCCCGAAGCGTTGGAATAAGAAGGAAGACTTTACCTCGAGCAACAACACCGGGAGCAGCGGCAGTAAGCAGGTGAACCTGTGCTCTAGATCCGCTCGAGGTGTGTTACAGATAAGTAATATTCAACTACCTTTTATATTTGATTCAGGTTCAGAGTGTACCCTTATTAGAGAAAGCAATTGTGACCAACTGATAGGTTACAGGTTTAATGAGCAAGTGATTTTAAAGGGTGTAGGACCAAACAACGTAGTTAGTTCATTACAAGTAAAATGCCCAACCATCATACAAGGCTTTCTGTTCGACGTTACTTACCACGCGTTGCCAGACGAGTGTCTAAGCGAGGATGTTTTGTTAGGGCGTGATATATTAGAAAAAGGAATTTCCGTGAAAATAAGTAATGACAGTTTAACTTTTTTTAAATCTAAAGTTTCAAATGCTTGCTCAAAGTTTAATGAACCTTTCGACATTACTTCTATTGACACAGACCTTGTAGGAAAAGAAAAAGAACTTTTGATTGAAATACTCACTAAATATTCTGCGAACTTTATACAAAAGCTTCCGACCACTCGTATCACGACTGGTGAGCTTCGAATCGACTTGTTGGACCCTACCAAAACTGTTCATAGACGTCCATACAGATTGTCCCCCGCTGAATTAGTCATCGTTAATAATAGGATAACAGAATTATTAGACGCAAATATAATTCGGGAAAGTTCATCGCCATTCGCTAGTCCAATTCTCCTAGTTAAAAAGAAAGACGGTACTGATCGTATGTGTGTGGATTATAGAGAGCTCAACAGTAACACGCGACCAGATAGCTACCCTCTTCCATTAATAAGTGATCAAATAGATAAATTGCACGGGGCTCATTACTTCTCCAGTATTGATATGGCATCAGGGTTTCACCAGATAAAGGTTCATGAGGATTCAATTGAAAAAACTGCTTTTGTCACGCCATTAGCTCAATATGAATGGTTGACAATGCCATTTGGGCTTAGGAATGCTCCTCAGGTTTTTCAAAGAGCCATTAATAATGCACTGAAATCTCTGAATGACAGTAGAATTTTAGTTTACATGGATGACGTACTTTCTGTGTCAGAAACTGTCGAAGAGGGTTTGAAGAG
This sequence comes from Pseudoips prasinana, assembly GCA_951640165.1. Lineage (NCBI taxonomy): Eukaryota > Metazoa > Arthropoda > Insecta > Lepidoptera > Nolidae > Pseudoips > Pseudoips prasinana. The sequence goes on from OX621254.1 coordinate 19,846,019, forward strand.
ACTCGATAAATTACTAGAAACCTTATCTAAAGCTGGTTTCGCATTTAATTTTAAAAAATGTTCATTAATGAAAAATAAAATTGAATATTTGGGCTTTGTGTTATCAGCAGGAGAAATAAGACCCAACCCTCGTAAAGTCGAGGCATTGCAGAATGTCCCCGCACCAAGTACTGTCTCCCAGGTTCGGCAATTCATAGGCTTGGCTACGTACTTTCGCAAATTCATCCCTAACTTTTCAAAATTAATGAAACCCTTGTACCCTCTGACAGCACTTGGGAAGGGCAAAATTACATGGACTTCTGAACATGACAAAATTCACAAAGAAATAGTAAAACTTCTTGTATCAGAACCAGTTTTAAAAATTTTCGATCCTACACTACCTATTGAACTCCATACTGACGCGAGCAGTGGCGGGTATGGGGGTGTTCTTATTCAAAGGAACATTCAGTTACCTCATGTCATTGCCTATTTCAGTCACAAGACAACTGATGCAGAAAGTCGATATCACTCATACGAGTTAGAAACTTTAGCAGTAGTTAAATCTGTGGAGCACTTCAGGCATTACTTGTACGGGCGTAAATTCACTATATTTACAGATTGCAATGCCTTAAAGGCGTCTCATTCGAAAAAGGATTTGACACCTAGGGTCCATAGATGGTGGGCAATCTTGCAATCGTATGACTTTGATATAGTTTACAAGGAGGGTAAAAACATGGCTCATGCTGATTTCTTGTCTCGTAACTCATTCGAGAATAAGAACAATGAACTAGGTGTAACTAAAACAACGAATAATGTAAAAATTGTTAATTTATCTAAATTAGAAAAGGGTTGGCTCTCTGTGGAACAATTACGTGATTCTGAAATTTCTGACATAATTGCTAAATTACGCTCTAACGAGTTACCCGTTGATGTATCACACACATACGACATTCGTCAAGGTATCTTGTACCGCAAAATTGAACGCAATAAAACTACCAAATGGCTGCCTATTTTACCTGGATCATTAATATGGTCTCTAATCAATCACGTGCATTGTGCAATAAAACATCTTGGTTTTGAGAAAACTCTCGACAAACTGTATGATCTTTATTGGTTCCACAACATGTCAAAGTTTGTGAAAAAGTTCATAGATTCCTGCATTATATGTAAGGCATCCAAGGGTCCATCAGGTGCTCAACAAGTACGTCTGCATCCTATCCCAAAACTAGCTATTCCGTGGCACACTATTCATTTAGATTTAACCGGGAAACTTAGTGGAAAAAGCGATCGAAAAGAGTATTGTTCTGTAGTTATAGACTCCTTTACCAAATTTGTCCTCCTAGAGCATACACTTACTTTAAATTCCTCGGACGCCATAAGAGCAGTTACAAACGCGGTACAGTTATTTGGTACCCCAAAGCGAATAATTGCTGATCGCGGTCGATCTTATGATAATTTAGACTTTAAGAACTTTTGTAAAGATCACAATATTGAACTACATTTAATTGCGACGGGTTCTAGTAGGGCAAATGGCCAGGTTGAGCGTGTCATGCGAACCTTAAAGGCTTTGCTAACCATCGTTGAATGTGATTCAGATAGTCATTGGCAAGACCAATTAGGGGACATTCAACTGGCTCTGAACAGCACACGCTGCAGGGTTACAGGATACACTCCTCTAGAATTAATGTTTGGCATTCAGGGTAATTCACTGGAACTATCCAAAATATCCACAGACCCACATGATACTGACAGATTAGACCTTGACACAGCTAGCATCCAAAAACATTGAGGGAATTTCTTCCTCTGACGCAATCAGATTTAATAGAGGCAAAGCGAAAGTACGGGCATTTTCTTTAGGCGATTTCGTTTTTGTTAAAAGTGAAGAAAGGCACCAAACAAAGTTAGATCGCAAATACAAGGGGCCCTTTAAGATCACTGCAGTTCTGGATAATGATCGATACGAATTGAGACATATTAATGGATCTAGTGGGGTCTACAAGTATTCACATGAAAATTTGCGTGAGGTACCTCATGGTCACTCGGCCTTGACAGAAGTTTCTGAAAATTATGATGAAAGTGAGGATGACGTGTCGGCAAGCAATGTCGAAAATAATGATTTTATTTATGATACTAGTAGTCTAAGGACGTTTAATGGCAATGCAATGTCTGTAAATAGTGATACTATGTCTGCTGACTCACATACCTTAACAGCCAACAGCGATTTTATTATAAACCGTAGTTCATCAGTAGATTCATTTGAAACAGAATCAGTGAACATAGTGACACATGCTTTGGTACATCGGCAAAATGAGATTTAGTACAGTAATCAAATATGCAAAAAAAAAAACTAAAAAAAAAAAAAAAAAAAAAAACGTAACAGTAATTCATAAAAAGATAAAAAAATAACAGTAATTGATAAAAAGATTTAAAAAAAAGAAAAAAAAACAGTATTAGCTACAGGGACAAGTTTGTCTGGACTAGCACGATCCGGGCCAGTTCTTAAAACTGAAGGGAATTTGAAGGATCATCAATGATCGGACCAAGAGCTGTGATCTGAAGGGTTAACTGGATAACTGGGCCAGATCAAGCAATCAGACTGCAGGGTCAACCGGACCAGTCTGGGAGTACCTTAGATTGCTATACCGAAGGGTTTTGTGTTAACCGGACCGTACTATATTTCAAATTTCTTTGTCAGGATGAACGAACGTTAATATTTTTATTTTCCTTTTTAGACAACTTCCTGTGAATCAGCGCACGAGGACGTACGCACGTCAGCATGGCCGTGTCGGCGCGCTGTCATGGTCCTGTTATAAGCGGCACGTGCATCGAGCCGGACGACCGAACAAAGAACGCACGCCCCGCCCGCTCCCCACTACTACATGATTCATTCTGTTATCGCTAGCGGCTCGGGTATAAAATACGTGCGGCCGAGTGCAACGGGGCATTCTCACTCCGGCTTTGGCTCGATGCACATGTTGTTGTAGCGCTTTAGGGTGGCTAATTATTGTGCGAGAATTATTGAATTAATTAAATAAGGTTTAATTAATTGGAAAGTAGTAATTATAGTTTAGTGATTTTATATTTTTGTGTGCAGAAATAAACTTACATCAGAACCATTTGATCTATTTTTGACAATTTCTGACCCTCCGCCTTCATATGCAATTTTAAAAATATCTATCAGTATCAACAATACAAAGTTTCTTATCTTGATTGATCATAACTAGACTTGTCCTAAATTGTCTAAGTTCGCCGGTTCGTGTCGCGGGTTCGTGTCCCGCGCCGGACAACTATTTGTGTGACCCATAAATAGTTGTTCTGAGTCTGGATGTAACTTGTGCCCGTCTATTATATATTTATAAAGTACCCCGCGACACAAGAATTAGATTTCCTATGCGGGCGTTGTCTTTAAAAAAATATGTTGCCTCTCATATAAAACTATAACGTAACTTCCCTTTGGTAGTTTCAGTTGAGAAGGAACTAACGTACACAACGGTTCGTCATCAGATTTCGATCCTCCAGACAAGATACTTTCATCACTTTCGGCGTAAATTATTTCACGTTCAGTTTCAAAAGACTCAGATCTATCAATTTTGCTTTGACACTTTTTTCTTCCAAGTTTCTCAAGCATTTTTTCTTCTCTTTTTTTGGCGCGCAATTCCTTCATCCATGCTGGGCTTGTTACTGTAAATGGTATTTTCTCTCTCAATTTACGTTTTTTTCATCAGTTTCAGGCCAAAATAAGTTTCGTTTAAAAGGAGATGGAATCACGTAGTTTGAACGGCCAAAATTAACAGTTTTGATATGTTTTTGTGACTGCATTTTGGTAAAGAATTATCAATATCTCGTATAACTTTTTGGCCTACATTTTCCATATTCGAAGAATGTAGACCTGAAGATTTTATGGACAAGCAATTTGTTTGTAAAGAAGTGCTGGGTTTGGAATCATTAAAATATGTATTACAAGACAAAAAAGAAATTGATCAGATTTCTTTAGAAGACTCGTTGAAATTTAGATACTTAGTATCCTGTGCAGGATTTGATTTATCCGGTTGATTGTGGATGTTGACTCGTCTTTGGACAAACAATTGGTATGTGAAGAAGTGCTAGGTTCGAAATCATTTTTATTACAAGTCAAAACAGGAATTGTTCGGATGTCTCTTGAAAAATCATTGCCATTTTTATCCGTTGCTGATACAGGACTTGAAGATTCTTCATTTACTACGTCAGTTTGCTTACTATTGGCCCAAATCAAATATGGAGATATAAAGTTAGTTAGTTTTTCTACTACGCCCATATTATCAAAATTTTTGCCGACGATACAACGTTGATAATTAAATGTGACAGCAAGGATAAAGAGAAAAAAAAAATATTCACAGTTTCAAGACGCTTCTGACTGGTTGACCAAACATAACCTTAAAATAAATGTAACAAAAACTAACTTCATTCAATTTCAAACGTACCAATATAACAGTAGTAACCTTGACATAAACTTTACAAATACAAACATAGCTAATGTGTCTGAATGTGTATTTTTGGGTATTACAGTTGATAAATATTGTAGCTGGAAACCACATGTCGAGAAAATAGTCAACAAAATAGATCGTTATATATATGTTATAAAAAGAATTCGGCAAACAGTTAACCAAGAAAGTGCCGTGATGATTTACCACGCTTATGTATCGTCCATACTGCGATATGGAATTATTATATGGGGCAATTCAGTCGATGTTGACCAGGCGTTTAAAGCTCAACAAAAAAGCATCCGAGCTGTAACAGGAGCAGATTTTCTTGAAAGTTGTAAGCCACTCTTTCAAGATCTTAAAATACTAACATTACCCGGTATATATTGCTAGGAAGTAAAGTGGCAGTGTGCGGATGTGGCTTATCAAACAGCGTCCTCAGGTACCTATACCTTTCTGAGTGAGAGTCAAGAGAGTTGCAAAAGGTGGCTGGATTACTGTATTACAACTGAGGTAGCATGGCGATGTATAACGGACGTTAAGGTACGTTTAGATGTGTTCTGGTCAGATCACTTTCCATTGAAATAAGTTATATAAGATTGACAACTTGCCAAGTAAAGTGAATTGACCAAATAGTAAATACGCCGAAATGATAAATAACTAGGGATACTGTGTACTATTAAATTAAGAAACATAGACTTTCCAACGGAATTAATGGAATGTGCTGACAATCTATGTAATAATAAAGAACATAAGACAGTAATAGATAACTTATATAATAATGTAATTAAGTATTTTTCAAAATAAATGTACGTAACGAAAAGGTAGTAACGAAATATTGTTATACATTGGCGAAATATTGTGAATGCTCTTCATTTATTCAATCCGAAATATTTGTAAGTATGTACCCAAATACTTAAGGGGTTAGAAATAAAATAAAGGAGTAATCATGATTCATACTATTATAATCAAATTTATTTTCAATCTTTTAAAAATGATAAGCTGTCGTTGTTTTAAACATTAAAACTAAATTAATTAGAATCACTATCCATTAGCGCTTTATAAATTTCTTCCTTATCTTTATGATAATTGATTTTTTACCGAAAGACATTTGGTTTTACAATCCGTTTTATAATCTTTGGATCACATCGCTTTGGCGCGTGAAGATAATTATTAAGCGATAGAGGTTTAAGTCCTTTATATACCACTTTCTTTTTAGTGTGTATATTTTCCAGTATTTCGTCGTTAAGAATAGTCAGTCCACATGTTTCGCCTTTGACTTTGTGAGTCCTTTCAATTGGTACATTTTCATGTTCAGTGTTATTTTTTGTTGCATTATTATTTTGTATTATAACATCTACATTGTCCAAATCATTTAAATTAAACTCCGGTTCATTAAATGGCATTGCATCAATCATATATTTTTTTTCATCCGTAGTTAAAGCTTCGTCACTTATCAAATCCTCGAGAATTATTGGCTTTGTATTGATATCAGTTGTTGATCCTTGTTCCTCATGATTTATTTCTTTATTTGGTTTGTCGGTTTCACCTGTTTGTTTGAATAAATTCATTATATCAATTGGATATTTGTCTTCTTCCATATCTTTTTGACGCCTTCCCTCTTCAGTTATTCTCAAAATTTTCTTTGCCTTGTTGTGTTTCGTTTGCCTTGAGGCATTTTACTTCAGTATCATAGAAAGCATGGTTTGCAGACATAAATCTTGACGAAGAAAACAATGTTACTTGTTCTGGGGGTTGTCGTTTAACATTTTTCTCCTTTGATGTGTCCTGAAATTTAAAAACATGACATTATAGCGTAGGTATTTAAAAAGAATAGTTTTTTTTAATAAGTGATTTTGAAAGGTATTTCTTAGTTTTTTTATTTGTGTTTGACCCTAAACTACATAAAAAATCATGAGTTTTTTTTATATTTGCTCTCAAATGGACATTCTCCTCTAAGTCTTGATCACTCTCTCTGTCATCTATACTGGGTAAATCATTGTCCTCACTCCAAAAATCCGCATCTATCAGGTCTGAATCACTATGACAACTTATACTGACATCACTCTCCGTCGTAGTTGAACTATTTATTCTTTTGAATCATTTTGCTGCTGGTTTTTGTTTTTTCAAGGCTTGTCGTTTGTGACTGCATGATGCTTTTGGTTCTGATAAGGTGTTGGATAGAAGTTCATTTTCTTTAGTGTAGTAACAATCACAGCAGATATTTTTCTGGCAATCAAAGCAGCTCAACAATTTATATTTTATTGTCGTGTTGCCATCCGTTACAATCTGATGCAGCTTCATTGTTCCTTTTATAGGAATAATATTTTCAGGGATATTTTTGGTCATCTTCTGCATGTCGTTTTCATTTATATAAAACACTAGCAAACCCGGCGAACTCCGTTTCGCCACCAGATGGCTTTGTTTTATGTAACATTTCGTTTAGTGATTAAAAGATGAAGAAAAAAAATTTTTTTAATTTATTTTAAAAGGATAAATTTTATTTCATTTCACAACAGTAATTAATTCATTTCGATTACAAAAATGAAGTGTTATTTAGTTGAACTTCTCTAAGTAAATGAAAGTGAATCCAAAGTAAATACTGAATCGAAGCGTTATACGTGTCCGCAAATTATCCGTTTCATTGAAGTGCTCTTTGGCAAACCACATTTTTTGTTTTTTGGTCTGACGTTAACACAAACAAAGCGGATGGTTTCCCAACTCGTGAACACGCAACGTATAACTGCTCATGTGAAAAACAATGATTTTCTAAATTTATCCCGCAAACACTAATCGATTGGCCTTGCGACTTGTTAATTGTCATTGCGAACGCAAGGCGAACTGGAAATTGCAATCGTTTGAATTCAAACGGAAGATCAGTCGGAATCATTGGTATTCGAGGAATACATTTATTTTCACCTGCGTACTTCCCGTTAATAATGGTTGCCTCAATCAAATTCGGCATAAGTCTTTTTACCGAAAGTCGAGTACCGTTGCAAAGTCGCGGTGGATTCAAATTACGCAATATCATAATAACTGTACCAACTTTGAGTTGCAAGTTCATCATTACAGCTTAAATAAGTCCACTGCTGGACAAGCCTCCCTCAAGAATCATCTTGAGGGGATATGCCATAATCGCCACGCTTGGCAGGCGGGTTGGCGATCGCAGTATGATGGTCGTAGTACTCAGAAGGAAGCTGCTTCCCGTCCTCTGGTAGATATTCCCTCGGGTCGACTTCTACGCCCCCCACGGGATGAGATGGGGTGATGATATTCTGATTCGGATATTTGTCGCCGTCACCACACAGCAGAGCAAGTTATGTGGTGGAAATCCTGGTAACTCCAGAGAGTTCAAAAACTCCGTTGGATAATTTACTACATCATCGGGATTGGTTATGGAATCAACGGATTTGTATGTCACCAAATCGCCAGCAATTTTTAATTGAATGGTAAAATTCAGTGCGTGTACATCATTATTCTTTGCGGCAAGAATTGCTCGTTGATCGCACTTTTATCTGTGTTAAAAACCTTTTCAGGATCTTTCATTATCTCAATAAGATCCTTGTCTTTGAGATTACTTTCAACTTCTGAAAACCATTTCTCGATGTATTCTTGAGTAACATTATCTCTTGATGATTACTTTTTTAACCTATTAGGAATGAAAGAATGTAAAGTTTTTAAATGTAATAGTAAGTTAAAAATTAAAAGTGTGTGAGATAGATGTTATTTCCGGAAAATATTTCGAAAGTTTTGTATGAATAATCGGCTACATTCATTTTATTGCAGTAAAATGGCGCATAAGTTCTATCAAAGAATTAGATCAAAAAGGATGTTGAGTCTACTGAAAAATGATGATAAAACCAACAGTAATGGCGAAGATGGTACGATATATTTTTGATTTGTTACTTTGTGAATTACTAAGCAGCGAAATTTTATAATTGATTTTTTTATCCATACTCTGTTCTAACTTTTCGTGTAATATTTTTTTATGACAGGTACTTCTATGGAGAACAGAGATGTTATCTCTGCTGGACCATCAGCGATGACACACAATTTTGATCCCCTGATGAAACAGATTGTACTTCAAAACTTTGAGAGCGACCTTTTGGAGCAACAACATGCTTTTAAAATTGCGTTCAATACTGCAAAATCTTTATCATTGAGTGATTTAACTCATGATACTCAAACATTTTCTATTAAAAGATCATTTTCTGCTCCTACATTGAGTGAAATATTTGATCCTACAAGTGAAATATTAGATATTTCTTGTATAAGTCCTTCAATCATAACTGATAATCCAGATAATGATTACTCCTTGGTCCAAAATATAAATGAAAATTTGACGACAGACTGTGAAACAAGTGAAGACGAGTACAGAAATGTTTATGAGGGCCGAAAACGTCGTCACGTAGCAAAGAAAGATGAATGGAAGAAAATTAAAGCTCAAAGACAAAGATTGCATGGAGAGGAATATTTAGGGTACTCAAAGCCTCCAAACCATAAGATGCGACAAGATCAGACAAGACCAGCGAAGCGCTTAGGTGAAACTTGTATTTCTGATTTTTGCAGAAAAAGTAAATTTAGAGGTTGCGATAGTTTCGACGAAGAGACACGCAAATCGATTCATACCTACTTTTGGAAAAAATTGAATTGGGATGAAAGAAAAATGTATGTCAAAGGACTTGTTAACCGTACTAAGACTACTCAAAAAACTAAGGGTGAAGATTTCCGCCGAGAAGGCACTTTAAGTTATTTTTTGCCTAAAAATACTAATGAAAAAATTCAAGTCTGCAAACAGATGTTTTTAAATACTTTATCTTTGAAATCCACTACTGTTCAGCTTTGGGTTAAAAAAAATTGTTTCAACTTAAATCAAGAAAACGTTGATGCTCACGCAAGTGGAAGCAGAAGCCAAAGTACAAAAAATTTAATTTTAAACCATTATTTGAAAAAAATTCCAAAAATGCCTTCACATTATGCAAGGAAGGAATCAAGAAAATTATACTTAGAGCCTGTTTATCGTACTGTAACTGATGTATTTAACGCATATAAACAACACTGCAGCGAAACTAATACCCCTGCTGTATCTAGATACACATTTGATAAAACTTTTAATAAGAATAATTTAGCTTTATATACCCTCAAAAAAGATATGTGTGATATTTGTGTTGGTCACCAGGAAGGTAATATAGATCCACATATTTATCAAGAGCACATAATCAAGAAAAATAGAGCTAGAGACGAAAAAGCTAAAGATAAACAGGATGCAGAAATGGGACATTGTATTGTACTTACAATGGACTTGGAATCGGTCAAAGTCTGCCCTTACTCTACAGCAAGCGCGTTTTACTTTAAAACTAAGCTGACATGTCATAATTTTACGGTTTTTGATCTGGTATCTCGCCATTGCACATGTTATTGGTTTACAGAAACGGCCGCAGACCTTACTGCGAGTACTTTTACTTCATTTGTTGTGGACTATTTAGAGCGACATTGCTTACATAAGAAAATACCGATAATAATTTATTCAGACGGATGTACTTACCAAAACCGCAACGTTATTATCGCCAATGCGCTTCTTAACTTAAGTATTCTTCATCAAGTAAGCATTACTCAAAAGTTTCTCGAACGTGGACATACGCAAATGGAGTGTGACTCTGTCCACAGCGCGATTGAGCGAAAACTCACAAATCGTGTAATTAATTTGCCCTGCGATTATATTTCTGCTACTTTAGAAGCAAGGGCATCAAATCCCTATGAAGTTATTCAGGTTGATCATAATTTTGTTAAAAATTATGCTGATCCAAGTACATGGATTTATAAATCCGTAAGGCCTGGGCGTAAAGCGGGTGATCCCACCGTTACCGACTTACGGGCCATTCGTTACAACTATGAAGAAAACATTATTGAGGTGAAACTCCATTTTGATCAAGACTGGCACGCTTTGCCGCAGCGACCAAAACGTTTAAATCATGATGTATCGTATTCACACTTACATCCTAACATGATTGCCATAACTGCGTCAAAATATCAACATCTTCAAGAACTCAAACAAGTGCTACCAATAGAGTATCATAACTTTTATGATTCTTTGCCTCATTTGTAAATAAGCAGTTCTTCTGTTCAATGTTTATCTTGCATTTATTTTTGTTAATTTGTTAGTTTTGGATAATAACCGTATTCCGTGGTTTTGATGATTAAACTATTTGATTTTTAACTATGTTGTTTTAGTCCAATAACACCTATGTAGCAGATAATTGAAATCGTTTTGATTCAATCTGAACCAATACTACCTAACTCAAGGTATCTTGGGATATAAGAATATGAATACAATCTAAGTTTACCTATCTTTTTCCAGCAATTATTTACTATTTTTATCAATTTTCACCTTTCTAGTAACTTATTTTGTGAAGCAAAGAAATGTTTTTTTATCTACTGTAAAGTTGACTTTTGTGAGATAGACTATTGATTCTTAACCGTCGATAAGTAATGATTGTTTAGGCACACCACACACCAAATACACATGTGTGCGGCATAATAATAAAATTTAATAAAATGTGGATAAATGTAACTGATACATTTGTGTGACGTATTTGATGTGTTGTTTACTAAATAAATGTGAAAATACGATAAATCTATTGTATGATTTGTAGCTTTGGTTTGTGGTGCGCCGTAGATGATTATTATAATTTACAATTGTTGTGTACTGTAACCTGAATATGAAGAGTCGGGTAAAGCAGACTCATCCATGATGGCTTGGATAACTTTTTGACGAACTCTGTTTTCTGCATGGCTGTAAAACTTTTCATTTGCGGCAAAATACTTTGAAAAAAGTGATAATCTTCCATATCATAAGTGGCACTTTCCTATATATCATTGTTTAAATTTTGCTCCAAAATTTTTAGTTTCTTATTTTCTTATGTCCTGGACGTTCTTACGTTTAGATGAAGTTATGGATGATGAATCCATAGATATATCCGATTCCTGACCGGTGTGTGTGGTACCTGTATTGGTTTCTTCGTCTTCATCTTGCAAATTTCCGGTATTCCGTTCAGGAATCACTTCATCTTTTAGAAAGTTCAGTATTTCATAATACGGCCAAATTGACGTGGCTAGATCATCATCAGTTCCAGCTCCTGATCGTGGATTTGAAATTTTACGCAATTCTCTTCTATATGTGTCCTTTAGTTCTTCCATTTCTTTTTTAACTCGATATCTGAAAATTAATTACAGATTTTTATCAACAGGGCTGTCATTTCGAGCTTTTGTAACTAGTTTTAGTTTTAAATAATAAAAACCACCATTTGGTACACATTAATTTATTTAAGATAATAAAAGTTATCTAAGAAAAATAAAACTTAATTTATACTTATTAAGAACAATAAATAGTGGGAGGTTTGTTGATCCGCTCGGCTGGTTTAACAATTTAAGATACACAAAAAAAGTTAGAGAAAAAATATACTTAGGTTAGGTGACGACCACTGCCCAGCCGGCCGTATCAGGTCACCCCGCAGCACACCAGTGCCAGTGATAGCCAGGGCTGTTCACGCTTATGGTACACCCGTACTGTACACCTCCTGGAGTTACAAAAAAACAAATATTGTAAATATAAAACAAAACATCTGGGTATAATGAGGTAATTCATTCTCATAATCGAGTTGAATTTACATACAACAATAAGTCTACACTTAAATGGTGAAAAGAACAAACTGAACATCTAAACATTTCTAATTAATTAGTTTCTTTAGACAACAATCAACCTTGTACGAGGGTCGCTATGTCAATTAGCTATCAGTCTAGTTATCTAGTGAATTAAAAGGGAAAACAACAGTTGATCAACTTCCTCAATGACGTAGTGAGTGTATGATCATCATGAACAACAATGAGGCAGGGAGTTTGAGAGAGTTTAGAGTTGAGGTTATAATGCAAATGCAAACACACGTGGTCGGAGGCGACAGCTAGCTTCGATCCTGTCCGATCGATAGCCAGACCCAAGCACAGCACACCAGCTCACAAGTACTTAATAGTTAACGCCTCTGGAAAAAAAAACACACTAGCATTAGCGACCTAGCAAAAGAATGGAAAATAATAGAAATACTTATTTGTTTCCACATGTGTTCGACCTACCCAGGTGGATGGACACACGAGGAGCACCGGACACACACACAACAAACACCAGAGCGCCAAATTCTGTAAAAGAGTTCCCACATTACCATCTTGGCAACCGCATGGCGGATTTCCACAAAAAATACTTCAATAAATGGTTTACAAAACTAACATTGTTAATAAATTGTGTTTGTTTTATCCTTATTTTGTCATTGTTTTGTCCGTGACATACTTGAATGTTAAGTATTTAAGTTAATGTTCCGTGACAGTCACTTGGCACCATCAGAATTACCAGCGCTAGAACAATAAAATGTTCTAGCTAATGCTGAGATGGTGCCATTTTAGGCTTGCACGGACAACTAGTGTCTGTTTTTTATTTTATATTTCATTATGTTATTTTATATTTTTGTTGTCTGTGCATTATTTTGAATAAATGTTTTTCATTATTTCTTTAATTTTTAACTGAAAAGCCAAATACCAATTTTCATGCGTTTAACTTCAAGTCCCAGTTTACATATAAACTTACATCCCCTATTTTACACCCTTAGAGGTGGAATTCTCAAAAATTCTGTAATTTATATTTTTAATTTTTAAGTGAAGTGCCCAATACCAATTTTCATGCGTTTCACTTAAAAATTGACACATTTTTCAACAACAACAACAAACGTTCTTGGGGCTGGAATTTCCAAAATTACTGATATACATGTTTTTTATTTTTAACTAAAAGTCCAAATACTATATTTCATGAGTTTAACTTAAAAATTGTCACATTTTCATACAAGCTTACATCCCCTATTTTTCGCCCTTGGGGGTAGAATTTCCAAAAATCCTAAAACACGTAATTTTTTATTTTTACTGGATGGCCAAATACCAATTTTCATGCCATTTTAGCGGTATGGTGTACAGGCGGGTTGACGTCTTTAGCGCGTGCACGAAGAGATATAGCACAAAGCAGTAACACGACAACACGTCCAGAAGAAATGTTTATTAGCAGAACACCATACATATACACAATATAGAAGGAGTGAAAGAGTTGAAAGCGAGATAGTTTCGTAATAATAAAAGCGCGGAGGCAAGTTAATCGGCACGGGCGTCGCGTGCGTAGTAGTTAGCTGACTGACTGGTGCGCGTCGATGAGCGACCGGCGCTTAAGCAGCCGCGCGGAGCTAGCGCCTCCGCGGCACCGACGGGATCGTTCGTAAACTCGCGCCGCTCCAGACAACTCACTACTAATATAAAATCGGTTTGTCCGCGTATACATATAATATATAAAATTTAAATTACAATATCTATTTAATTATACAACATAAGATGATAAATAAAAAAACAACACGTATAAAACATTTACATCTTAACGCCACATCAATTAATTAGATTACATATCAAATATAATGTACGGTCAAATTACTCGTACATCGCAATTACGCCATACAGGCATTATTGCAGTTAGTTCGCAATCGGCATCCAATAGCGCCGCGCGTGCTCCCTATCAGTTACATCAGTCATTTTACTTAGCAGTTATTATCAGTGAAAATACATAGTCTAATTAGCAGAACAATCTTTCATTTCCAACGTATGTCCGGAACCTTACCGTACATCGTTTTTGGTCCTTCGAATATCAGGACCTCACGGGTCGCGAGTGAATTTTCCAGCTAGCGTCAGTGAGGTGAATCAGTGCCTTTTAAGGAACTATACATCCTGTCGAGGAGCAGTTATCAGGAACTACTTTGCAGTCGTCGTAGTATCAGGGCGTATATCAAGGAGCAAGTAGCAGTTTACAAGTAAGATCTTTCCATTTAATAAATAACTTTCATTTCTTTATTGGACCTACCATGGAAGACTTACTAGCAAAACAGCAGCAGCTTATCTCTGCTATTGAGCAGCTATATACCAATTTTAAAAAAGATGGCAGCGACAGGAAGACTGCTGAATATACTCGTATCAGGCGAAGATTGGAGACCCTAGATAGTTACTGGAGTGAATTTGAGTCCATACATATTAAACTGAGTACAGTCGAAACTAAATCTCACTCCTATTTTACGGAGAATCGGTATGAGCAGTTGAAAGATAGATATGCATACATTCGATCCACTATCGGTAATTATCAGGTCGAGACCGGTAGGCCCTCGACTCCTATTATCAAACCGGCTACCCCTTTAACGACCCAAGGGTGGCCGCTATCAGCATCAAAACCATCGACATCGCAAGGTACCACCAGCAAGACTGAAGAAATGCTCAGGATGCAAGCGAGTAACTTCAAGGCGTTGCAACGTACTCTATCAGGTATAGATGTCGAATCGGTGACAGAAAGGTGGGAGTTCGAAGACTTGCTACAAACATTGCAGTCTCGTTGGTCCGTAATAGACCGTTTACATTGGCAGTTGGACAGCGAGTTACAAGGCAGCAATCAAGAGTATGAACGAACGTTCACCAGCTATGAACATTCTTATACCCAAATGAAAAAGGCAATTAACAAAAAAATGTTTTCAAACATACATCGTGAAAAGACTACACCACAGATGGAATTACCAATTTTCAGTGGTAATTATCATCAGTGGACATCGTTTCGTGATCTTTTTATAGAATCAATTCACAGCAATCCTTCCCTATCTAATGCTCAGCGTATGCAGTTCCTGAAGACCAAGCTCAGGGGAGAGGCTGAGAGATTGGTACAGCATCTCCTTGTCAGCAGCGATAATTATTTAAATTGTTGGAAAATCTTAAACCACAGATATAATAACAAGAAACGGATATTTAATTCACATATCGATTTATTAATGAGTATACCTTTCGCAGCCCACAGTCAATCATATCAAGCGTCTTCACGACACAACCCTTGAGTGTCTTAACTCAATAAAAAATTTAGACATAGACATAACGTCGTGGGACCCATTGTTAGTTTATCTTCTATCCCAAAAGTTAGATACCGCTACATACAATGATTATTTAGATTCATTAGAGCAGCAGAAAGAATTACCGAAATTACAAGACTTTTTGAATTTCCTAGAGAATAAATTTACCAGTATGGAGTCCCGTAGGAAACAAGAACATTCCACGCCAAAGTCAAGCCAACAGCTCCCAGCACCTAAACAACATTTTTATCAGAAACCTAAATATGTAAATAATTCATGTTCCACAAACAGGAACCAAATCAAAACTTATTCGACGAACAGCAAATACTATTGTCTACTGTGCCATAGCGTAGATCATGGTTTATATTACTGTCCGGAATTTTTGAAAATGACACCTCACATCAAAAGGAATACCGTATCGAAGTTAAATTTATGCAGTAATTGTCTTTATAGTCATAATAATAAGGCTTGTATTTCCGAAAAAAGATGTCGTTATTGCAATGAGCGGCACAATTCAATATTGCACGAAGCATTTACTCACACAAACAGAGCACATACAGCCACAACGAAAAATTTACCTGGTAATATGTCACAATCGGACGAATTACAAAATGTCAGCAGAAACAGTCACGTTTCCATGCAGAATGATTTTCCAGAAGTACTTTTAGCGACGGCAATGGTCAAGGTCGAGGCTGCAGATGGGTCTTTTTATAGCATGAGAGCTCTGTTAGACCAAGGTTCACAGACCTCACTTATTACAGAAAAAGCAGCACAAACATTAGGTCTGCCTACTCAAAGATGTAAGGGGATTATTTCCGGGGTAGGTCTCAAGGATAACAGTTGTAAAGGAATGCTCAATATCAAATGTCACTCCATTTACAACGATTTCATGTTCGAAACGGATGTTTTTATTATGAAAAACTTAATTAAAAATTTACCCAATACCAGTTTTCCAAAACCATCCTGGCCATACTTAAGTAACATAAATTTAGCCGACCCGGAATTTCATAAGTCACGACCGGTAGATATTTTGTTGGGAGCAGATGTCTACTCGAATATTTTATTAGAAGGTGTTTGTAAAACAGAACAGTCTTTGCCCATCGCCCAGCAAACCCAGTTAGGCTGGATATTAACAGGAAATGTCAGGCACTTCCATTGCAATGTCGTACTTAATAACATCGAGGAGATAAAAAAGTTTTGGGAAATTGAAGGGTTATCAGAAGAAAAGCAGTTATCAGTAGAAGATCAGGAAGTTATGTCATATTATCAGTCTACAACAACGCGCAACAAGGATGGGAGATACGTAGTCAGAATACCCTTCAAACCTGAATTATCAGAAAAGTTAGGTTCTACAAAAAACAAGGCCATTGCACAATTCAAACATTTAGAAAGGAAGTTTAATCAGCAAGAAAATATTTCCAGTGAATATAAATTGTTTATTACGGAATAAAGACGTTTAGGACATATGATACCGTCTATTTGTAACAATAAACCTGACTATTACATGCCGCATCATTGTGTGCTACGTGACGACAGCACTACAACGAAGCTGCGCGTCGTTTTCAATGCGTCAGCGAAATCATCAAGTGGATATACTTTGAATGACCTCATGTACCGGGGGCCGAATATGCAGCAAGACTTACAAAGTTTACTTATTAAGTGGAGGCAATATCAGTTTGTATTTACTGCGGACATTGAAAAAATGTTCCGGCAAATCAATATTCACCCAGATGATCAAAAATATCATAAAATAATTTGGCGCGACTCTCCAAAACAACCATTGCAAGAGTTTCAGCTAACCACAGTAACATATGGCACAGCCGCCGCACCGTTTCTTGCAATGATGACTCTTAAACAGTTATCGATAGACGAAAGAGCAAAATTTCAAGATAGCTTAGCAACACAAGTTTTGGAGCAATCATTTTTCGTGGATGACCTTGTACATGGGCACCACGATATTAACGCCGCCCAAAGATTGCAGTCAGATTTAATTGCGCTATTAAAATCAGGTGGGTTTAATTTGAGAAAATGGAGGTCAAACTGTAAAGAATTATTGCAAAACGTGGATAGTAATCAGCAAAATAGTTTTGACTTCAAACAGGTGGAGTCAAAGACTTTAGGTCTTAAATGGAACCCCGTTCAAGACGTATTTACATTCCAAAGTCAAATAACTTCCAACCCAGCAGAAAAACAGACCAAAAGATTATTACTAGCAGATATTTCTAAGTTATTTGACCCACTGGGATGGTTGTCACCTATCAGTACCAAATTGAAATTACTTTTTCAAAGTGTGTGGTTATCTAAGATCAGTTGGGATGACACATTGCCTGCGAATATAATAACAGAGTGGCTAAAAATTAAAAGCGACATTAATAATATAAATCAGTTAAAACTGCAAAGATGGCTCGGTACACAAAAAGAGGATAATATTGAACTGCATGGGTTTTGTGATGCTTCGATGAAGGCCTATGCATGTGTTGTGTATTGTAAGATAAACAGAGCAGATAAGTCATCAGTAGTGTTAGTAGTCGGAAAGTCAAAGTTAGTGCCTACTAGCAAGCCAATTACGTTACCTAAATTGGAATTATGCGGTGCCTACTTACTTTCACAAGTTATGTTTAAAATACAGCAGTGTTTAAGTAACTACGTAATTAAATCATATGGTTGGGTTGATTCAATGGTTGTTTTAGGCTGGCTTAACGGAGATCCTAATAAGTGGAAGCCCTTCGTAGCTAATCGTGTGCGCAAGATAACAGAAATCATGCCATTAACTTGTTGGAACTACGTGAAATCCGACGAGAACCCTGCGGATTGCGCTAGTCGGGGTATAACCGCTACGCAGTTAATATCACATGATCTTTGGTGGAACGGACCAAATTGGTTACATAATTCTACACCATCTACATACCTTAAACCTCCAACTCAATATACGACAGAACAAGAGATGAGGAAAGAACAGCATGTGAATGTAGTTACACAGATAGATAGCAGCAATAGTATCATCGATCAGTTACTGAGAAATATCAGTTCGATTACAAAAGTTGTTAGAGTTATGGCCTGGGTATTCAGATTTATTAGAAATACAGACAGCATGAAACATAATTATATAACACTATCAGAGTTAAAATCAGCACGTATGACAATTATCAAGCATATACAGTTTCAATATTTTAGTTCAGATATAACTGATTTACAAAAAGGCAGTAAAATTTCACTCAAAAGCAAAATTATCAGTTTACATCCTTTCTTAGATAAGGAGGGAATACTTCGTGTTGGAGGCCGGTTAAAAAATGCATTTATACCTGAAGACATGAAGTACCCAATCATATTACCCAGCAAATGTCGTCTAACAGAATTAATCATCGATGAAGCACATCAGCTGACGTTTCACGGTGGAGCACGACTGACATTGTCATTTGTTCGCCAAAAATACTGGCTTATCAATGGAAATACTACCACCAAAAGCCAATTACGTAAATGTGTTACGTGTAGGCGTCAAAATCCAATAAAAAACTATCAGATAATGGGAGATTTGCCAGCAGCAAGGTGCAACCCCTCAAGACCCTTCTACCACACGGGAGTTGACTACACCGGTCACGTTTATATCAAGCTAAACAAGGGGCGTGGCGTAAAGACCACAAAAGGGTACGTGGCGGTGTTTGTATGTATGGCAACCAAAGCCATACACTTAGAACTAGTCTCAGATCTAACAACATCAGCTTTCCTGGCAGCCTTTCGTAGAATGATATCAAAAAGAGGACTACCAAGTCATATGTATAGTGACCAGGGTACTACATTCATAGGAGCAGACAGAATTATTCAACAAGAGATTCAAAATTTACTTAATATTTCAAATCAAGAGTTTATACGAGAAATAACAGAGATGAATGTAGAATGGCACTTCAATGCCCCTTCTTGGCCGTCGGCAGGTGGTCTGTGGGAGGCGGCAGTGCGGAGCCTAAAACATCATATAAAAAGAGTCGTAGGCGAACAGAAATTAACATACGAAGAGTACAGCACCCTACTCTCTCAATTGGAAGCATGCTTAAATTCAAGGCCTCTTTGTCCTCTGAATGAAGATGCCGACAATCTCGATTATTTGACTCCATCACACTTTTTATCAAGCGGCCCAATCCTAACATGGTTTGACACAGAAAGAGACCTCAGAACAAGATGGCATATGACACAAAAAATATTCGGGGATATTTGGAAAAAATGGCGTACCGAATATTTAACGCAATTATCAGCGAGAAGTAAATGGAAACAGGAGCAGAATAACATCAGCGTAGGTGACATAGTAGTGATCCATGATGCCAATCTTCCGCCCGGAAAATGGGGGTTAGGTAAGGTTGTTCAACTACATCCCGGATCAGATGGATATGTTCGAGTCGTCACGTTAAAAACGAAAAACGTCCTACTGAAACGACCAATAGTAAAAATATCAGTACTACCTATACAGAGCAGCGACAGCGAGCAAAAAGCAAATACACCCGAAAACCCACCTAAATTTAATGAGAAATTAAAACGACCGCGCAAGAAAACGTTTAACTTCGCATCTATGGCGTTATCATTATTATTATTTATTATGACATGCATATGTTCAAGTTCTGCTACTTATAATCTAACACATATACCTACTAATAATAGTCTGTACTTCGATAAAGTTGCAAATATGCACCTTGTGCGTGATGAATGGCGCCTCGTTGTCTATTATGATTTAGATCCGTATTGGGAAGGTATGAAGGCGTTACATAAATATATTAAGTACCTAGAAAACATATGTGGACAGATAAGAGATCATTCACAACAATGCGACGGAATTATATTACAGTTACAACATAGTTATACAGAACTACAATATTGCAATGAATTGTTACTAAGTCATCATACTTCCTCACGAACAAGATTTCAGCGCGGACTTATAGACGGAGTTGGATATATAGCAAACAGTCTTTTCGGAGTTTTGGACGAACGCTTTGCCGAAAAGTACGAGAAGGATATCAGTCTTATCAAGGAAAATCAGAACCACGTCGCTCTTATGTGGAAAAATCAGACGTCCATAATAGAAGCAGAATTTAATTTACTTAAACGAACCGAAACCGTTATGACAAAACATCATAAACTAGTTAACCAAAAATTAATTGCACTTGAAAATTCAGTAAATTCTATGAAAACTGGATTGCAAAATATCTCTATTATCAGTGACTTTACATTATCCGCCATGATTACTAACAATGTATTCACGTATTTGAAATATCAGCAGGATATGTTATTGGATCTCATTACAAACGTTTATAACGGAAAATTCAATTTACATCTTATATCACCCAAGCAATTACGTAACGAGATAAATATTATATCAGGTCTAATTCCCAAGTATTTGTCGCTACCCCTTGATAGTGCAGACTTGACTACAATCTACCACGTGCTAAAAATCAGAGCCCGCATATCGAAAAACTACTTAGTTGTGGAAATAACTATCCCACTTATAGACAGAGATAGCTATGAACTTTTAAAAATTATATCCGTACCCAGTCAAGTTATGGATAAAATGTCAAGCATAGAACCAGTATCAGATTATACGGCGATCAACTTACGAAAGGATGCGCTTTTATTACTGAGTCAGAGTGATATTGCGTCTTGTTTACATGAAACCAAAAAGACCCTGTTATGTAATATCAAAAAACCAGTCTACAGTATGAAGGAAGATGAAATATTTTGTGTAAAGCAAAGGGATACAAAAGCATGCAAGGTCAATGTCAGCATATGTGAGAGCAAATGTTCCGAATTAAATGCTGTTAATAATTATCTTTACTTTTGTTGTGATAAGTGTCGGCTCAAGTTGATGTGCGACGATCAAGTTACAGCGCACGAGCTCACTCGTGCCGGAATTATAAACATCCAACCAGGCTGCATTATCAAGACGGATCATTTTACTATTTATTCACATAGTCTAGGAGCAAGTGAATTAAATATTCAGCCAGATTCGGAGATGATGCAGGTACATATAGCTCCGATTAATCGTATTATAAATATAACATTTTCGAGCAGTTCCAACTCTACAGATGAACCCATTAATTTGAATCAAGATGTCCTCATAAAAAACATAGAACAAAGTATAAAGGATATGAAAGAGAATCAGAGTTTTATAGAGAGTGCTTCTTTTCACGATGTGCATCACTACACTGCCATATACGTCATATTTGGCGATATATTTGTCATAGCTGGACTGTACGTGTGGAGACGTTCGAGGAACTCGCGACAGGCGCCTGCGGAGGCGACGGTGGTCACCGTACCGCTACAGCCAGTTCCTACTATGTGTGCTCAACGTAGTGAAAGTGTTAGTGGTGATAAAAGGCCTCTCAGTGTTGAATTAAGGGAGATGCCCAGTGTTAGTGCGCGTGTTCATAACAAACAAAATCAAAGTGCGTCTCCTATACTTCGTTCGGTTCGATTTACTCCCCTAGATGACTCTAGTGTCTAACTTTAAACTTAAGTAATTGTTTAATCATTTTGTAATTCATTACATTTTAACAAAACTCATCAATACTATTGTTTATCACCTCTTGTACTATTAGTATATAATTCACTTCATTCATTAAGACTAACAATCACAGCATCTTTTCTCGTGCGGGAGCATGTACGGTCAAATTACTCGTACATCGCAATTACGCCATACAGGCATTATTGCAGTTAGTTCGCAATCGGCATCCAATAGCGCCGCGCGTGCTCCCTATCAGTTACATCAGTCATTTTACTTAGCAGTTATTATCAGTGAAAATATATAGTCTAATTAACAGAACAATCTTTCATTTCCAACGTATGTCCGGAACCTTACCGTACATATAAATATACATTAGAACGCCACACCTTTAACTTCAAAAACAGCAAAGTTTCATACTAACTTTGCACCGCCGTTTTACCCCTTTAGGGATTGACTTTCGAAAAATCCTTCCTTATTCCTTGTCTACAGTATAAAGAAAACATTTGTGCAAAATTTCAGCTTTCTAGGTCTCTAAGGGTTTGGGCTGGGCGTTGATGGGTCAGTCAATCAGTCAGTCAAGACTTCTTTTTTTATTTATATAGATATCTTGGATACTTACGTTTTCAGAATACATTTTATTTTTTTAAATTTTTATAAAAAAAAGTATTTGAAATTGACACGTGGGTGTTTTTGTCATGTATTTTGCAACAATATTTAGTGACATAGATCCTTTTTCGTCAGTAAAAGATCATTTATGGCCAGTATCTTCATCAGGTCGGTGGTCTTTAGAGCCTACGCGTTTTTGTTACTGTTTTTATACCTGCCTACCTAATTGTTTGACTGTTCTGCTTAGATTTTAATACCTTTTTAGATTTTAATATAATTTTATTCTGTTCATTATAACAGCTGAGGATAACTGTAATTGGTCTTATTAATTAGTAATAGTGTTTATTTGTTAAATACATTTGTGGCGACATTGTGTTGTATAAGCAAAAGTACGTCTCCCCGTTTCCCCCGACGGGCAGTCGCCTCGGTAGTCTTGTTACGCACGGTCGTACGAATAAAAGTACCAAGTGAATCCATAACGGATGTTTTATTTGATGTGGGTTTGGTGCTAGACTCCTGAACACTTATCGATACATACATATAAACATTAGTTGAAGATTACTAATAAATACCCGCACAGTGGTGACCCAGTGAAAGTTAACAAGTGAATTTGTGTGATAGATTATTCAATGTGTTCAACCCAGTACCGCATGTAGCAACGCCAGTGCCCGTACCTGCAGCCACGATGTCAACAGAACGTAAGAGCTGGTTCACATTAGGTCGGACCGACAGTTTTACCGGCCCGACAAACGTGTCGTATCCATATTGGCGTATGTATCTCAATAGCGCCGTTCACATTAGGGCGACCCGACCAAACTGTCGGAGCCGACACTCTTACCGTACGTCCAGCGACGATTTCTGTCGGAACGGACATAATATTGGCGTACTAGCAAGTATGGCGCCGTTCACATTTGTCGGCGCGAAGCGGCGGCGACACCAGCCTGCCAGACCAGCTCTCGGCACTCGCGCAAGCAGTTTCATCGACGTATGCAGAGAAGACACGTTTCAATATGGAGGGCGAAATTAATGTATAAGTTTTGATTTCTCTTGTAGAAGACAGGAGTTTACTGTGGGATAAAACGTGTGAACAGAACAAAAATAAAAGTTTAAAACTAGCGGCATGGTGAAATTTGTTGCATATTTTATGGAATTAAATGAGGGACAAAATTTTTTTATTCCTAAGTTATTATAAAACTTTAGCTCGTCACTTCTTAATTCGCTTATTAAATTTTGAAAAGTTCCAACTTCATTTCACTCGGCAATTATTGGATGCACCCAATATTTCCTTTTTCTTTTTTTCTGCCTTTTATTGAAATACCACATTACTATAAAAACTTCGTCGTCGTCCATCCTATTCGAAAGCAAACTCACAACTGTTTTGTGACGACCCAGGCCGGGCAGTAAAACGACCGTACCGACAGTTATATTCACATTAAGTCGGGTCGGCGGCGTCTAGTGTGAACAGCAACACCCGGCAGTCTGTGAACGGCAAACTGTCGGTCCGACCTAATGTGAACCAGCTCTAAGCCGGACATGACGGAAGAGAAGCCAGACTTATTAGCTATCTCTCTACAGTCCAAAATACCAGACTTTTGGACAGACCAGCCACGTGTTTGGTTCCTACGCACGCAGGCGACCGCAAAAGATGAGCGATGAAACCAAGTTCAACATGGTTGTGGCTAAGCTAGGCAAAGACGCGATCCAACAAGTGACAGACGTGCTGATGAATCCACTTGAGTATAAAAAATTCGAATATTGTCAGTTTATGAGGAATCTGAAAACAGGCAAATCCAGAAACTTATTTCAGAGATGGAATTGGGAGATCAAAAGCCGTCACAACTTTTACGTAGAATGAAGGAATTAGCGAGAGGAAAAATTCCAAATGAAGCATTACGCATTTTATGGCAAGGCCATTTACCATCCTCGGCACGCGCGGTATTAGCGGTAACGGAAATTACAGACCTAGACAAATTGGCAGTGTGCGCGGACAAGATTACAGAGACGACTCGGCCTTGCGTTACAGAGATGGCAGAGATTGCCAAGATAACCGCGAGACTCGACCAGTTAGACAGGTCAAGGCAGAGAGACTATAGTAATAGACGCCCGGTATCTCGTGGACGCAGCCTTTCAACTGGTAGAAATAACAGAAACCCAGACTGGTGGTGTTTCTATCATTACAATCAAGAATAGATTAAAAATATGACACACCATATAACAGAGCATGAACGACATAGAATTATATCATTGCATGAAGACGGATTGAGTGTTAGTGATTTTTTATTTTTTTTATTTATTTATTTATAGTTAAATAAAACGGTTAATAACCAATTACATTAATTAACATAGAAACAATTACATTACTTATTTTTAGGGTTACATATAAGTTTCAATACAAAATACTGGACATCCTTGCATACTTTCTTTCGCAGAAAACCAAACATATTCGCCTAATGTCTGTCCATCTACCGGCAAACACATCGCATTCAGGATAGGCAATCAGGAGGGCGTTTAGCATATCTAGGGTTCGACATACTGGAGACTTGGCTCTAGCGACAGTATGATGCAGCGGCTTCGCAAATAATTCACGCTGGTGGCGGCACTGATGATGCCTACGACCAGGCACATATAACCGACAGAATAAATTAAGGAGCTCAGGACAGTCGATTTCTCCACGAAAGGTTTTACATGCTACCGTAAGCTGATCAAAGCCTCTTCTCACCTCCAAAGAATTAAAACCTAACATTCCTAAAAGATAGTTAGTAGGGTACATATAAGGATAGTGGTTGTATATCCTTTTAAATAGAAATCTTAGGAAGGTTTTTTGCACCTTTTCGATAATCAATATTTGGGTCGCTGTATGAGGGTTCCAGACACAGGCACTAGCCTCGAGTTTGCTTCGAACCAGACAATTGTAAAGAAGGCTGATGACTTGTGGGTTCTCAAAGTCACGGACATTACGCAAAACAAAACCCAACCGCCTAAATGATTCCTTGGCAACACCGGAAACATGATCACTAAATGTGAGACAACGATCGAAGGTCACTCCCAGGTCCTTTATGTTGTTGACACGAGTAATTGGTTGACCACCTATAGTATAATTAAAAAGAACTGGTCGCCGGCCGCGACCGTAGGTCATGATATAGCACTTACTAGTGTTGAAGAGCAGCTTGTTTTCAATGCTCCAGTGCCAAATGGCGTTTATATCTTCTTGTAGCTGTTCACATTCTTTCTCGTTTTTTATTTCCATTATTAGTTTTAGGTCATCGGCATATAGTAGGCATTTAGCAAATTTAACTTTATTTACAAGGTCATTGATCAATACTAGGAATAGAGTGGACCCAACACAGATCCTTGACTAACACCTGAGCGTGTATTATAGGGCCCGGACTCAAAGCAACCATGTTTGACGAACTGTGTGCGATCGCGCAAGTAGTCAGCAAAGAAGCTGAGAAAACCTTGACAGAAACCAATGGCAGCCAACTTAGTTAAGAGCACATCATTGTCGACCCTGTCAAAAGCTTTGCAGAAATCGAAGTAGAGGACATCAACTTGCCTTCCTATGTCAAGGCTTCTAGAAATTAAGTCCACCTTAACCATAAGATTTGAGTTAACGGAGCGACCGGACCGAAAGCCATGCTGGGCATCTGATAGATAAGCATTTATACTATTGTAAATAAATGTATAAAGTATATGCTCAAAAACTTTTGCTATCGTTGGAAGGACAGCAATAGGCCTGTGTTTATCCACTGAGGATCTATCACTGGTTTTAGGAATAGGCGTAACTCGCGATATTTTCCATTGTTTGGGGTATACACCTGATTGGAAGGCCAGGTTGAAAATATGACATAGGGGAGGTAATAGACTTTCTTTGCATCCCTTAAGGATGTAGGCGGGAATATTGTCAGGACCGATCGAGCTAGAAGGTCTAATTTTGTCAATTCCCTTCTCTACATCCCGAATTGTCAGAGAAGGAAGAGGTACATAACCTCCCTCAGAGCTTAGGTTCAATATATTTGGGTCCAGTCTAGGTACATCAGGCAAAAACACACTGGAGAAATACTGAGCAAATGCCTCGGCCGCCTTTACACCTGAACAAAGTTCTCCGTTATATGCTACTTGTGGTTCAAAGCCACCCTTTGATCTTAAGCTGGATATATGTTGCCAAAAATCTTTTGGATTCTTTTTTAAGCTCTTCTCCACATTACGGGAGTATGACTTATAGGCTTTCTCAGTTCTAGCTCTAAGTTCTGATCGTAAAGCACTAAACTCTGCGTAGGTATGCTCACAATGTGTTTGTTTCCATCTTTTGTGTAGTTTGATTTTCTTATTTATATCGTTTACTATATCTTTAGTGAACCACACTGGATACCTTTTATAACTATAAGTGTGTCTCTTCTTTTTAGGGATGGAGGTGTCAAATAGATCGTACATTATAGTGTAAAACTTATCAGTAGCCAAGCACGGGTTGTTACAGCTAATAACTTCATGCCACGGAGCTGAACCTATTTGGTCATATGTGATATATCACTAACACTCAAAAAGTCACGGTAAGCAAGTATTCATTACTTCTTTATTGAAATATCTCCTAACATTTGGTAATTGGAAACAGTGAAGACACATTTAAATTAAACCTGTCAGTTTAGTCTACTAGTCCAGATTAAACCTATAATTAGAAGGACTATTTTTCATAGTTTAAAAACTATTAGTAACATTTAGATATATTCGTAAGCGCCACGTCTGCCCATAGACTGCCAAACAGTTACCAATACTGGCACTACCCTGCGCCCGCTACACCGATACAAAAACAAATTCGAAATTTGAGAAATTCGTAGGAAATATACATTATATTGTTCATTTCAGAGAAATACTGTGCACCTTTGGATAAGAAGATGGGAAAATGAGGGTCACGTGAACACACAAAGAAAGTCCGGTCGTCCTCGTTGCACAACAGCTACGCAAAATCGAGAAATTGCAAACAGGATGAGAAATGATGGGTTTACGCAAATCAGAGATATTGCCACTAATATGAGAGTGTCTATGACCACTGTTCGTCGACGTTTAAAGGACGCAGGATTACGGCATCGTCAGCCAGCACGGAAATTATCGTTATCAGCCTTGCACAAACAAGAGAGATTAAATGCGCAAAGATATTTAGATTTTGATTTTCAAAATGTAATATTTTCAGACGAAAAAACATTCTCTTCGAGTGAACAGGGTCGCCTCACACTATGGCGAATAAATAACACGCGCTACCATGAAAAAAATATTGTTCCTAATAGAAGTAGTGGACGAATTAATATTGGCTATTGGGGATGGATGTCCGCTGCTGGACCAGGAGAGTTAGTTGAAATAGGAGGGCGTTTAAACAGTCAAAACTACTTGGAAATTATTCGAGACACGCTCATACCCACTGTTGATATTTCCTACCCAGATCTTGTGCCTTTCTCATTTATTCATGACAACAGCTCAGTGCACACTGCAAGAATCTGTAATGTGTGGTTACAAAATAATCGTGACCTCATAAGACTTCTTCCCTTTCCCCCAAAAAGCCCAGACATAAACCCTATTGAAAATCTCCGGGGCCTCATGATTCAGCAGTGGGACTCAGATCCACCCCGCACCCGGGTCAATATACAACGTCATGTGGTTGAAATATGGGAATCATTTAGAGGTTCGAATGTATGCCGAAATATGGTGGATTCAATGAGGGAAAGGCTACAAGCGATAATAGATAAAAACGGGGGACACACACGTTACTGACTTTTATCCGTGATTTGGATATGATGATTATAAAATTGTTCTAATATAAGTAAATTAAAATACATAAAGATCATATTATAAGTGATAAAATTTTTGTTCCGTAATTTTTGTCTTTTAGTTACGTAATTTTTGATTATAATAAATACCTATGTGACGATTATTTTTCATCTTGAACCCAACATCAAATTTCGGTCCCACAGAAAACAATGTTACTTATATGAGCAGAATAGTTTTAATATAATCCTCAATATTATATACCTACTCTTCCCAGGGTTCAAAATTAGTACTATAATACTAAAGCAGATTTCCGTTAAAAACGTAAGAAAATTATATTTCTTGAACATTTATAATGTTTGAATGTATGAATTATTTAGTACTCAATAAATTTTCAATAATATTACTAATGAATAATAATAGCAATATTTTTTCAAATATTTTTTTAATTTTTGTCCTCTGCTCGGTGCTCCGTGCTGTTTTTCCGTAAAACATAACAAATTAAATAACTGGGATAATTAAAAAATAAGTATGGATGAATTATATGCGTCATTATTACGTGGTTTCAGTTTCATCATTTAATTTTTGATAATTTTCACTAGTTTTGAAATTTTTTTTCACATCTTAGTTCTGATGCCAATTGAGTTTATAACTTTTGGAGTCAAAACTGATCACGAAAATATGGCAGCTGTACTAGTAGTAAATGTTTTGTATAATTTACAATCACATACTTTTGAATCACTTCGACGCCACACAATTCTGACGCGAATTCCGTTCATTAGTATTGAATTTCTGATTTTGATCATCTACTTTTGCTGTTGACTGTACCCAACAAGATAGGTTAGGTGTCAAGAATACGGAATCTAACGATCAACAACTTACTCCTCCGGGGGAACAGGAGCGTATCAGTGTCCAATCGGGGCAGTCGCGAGGGAGTCAAGCGCCTCTGGAAGAAAGGCCTACTATGTTTCCGGAGGTAAATAACGCGCCTGATCCCCGGGAACCTACCCCAACACCAAATATAAGTCCAAAGCCATTAGTCTCATCGCGGCCTATGCGTAAATGCAGACTTAACAAAACATGAGTCATGATAATGTTTTGTATATTGTTTAGATTAAGTGTGGAGGGATGTAGTGTATTGTAATATGTGTAATAATGTAGGTATATGAAGAATACTATTGTGAGCGCAGTTGCAGTATAGCTATCGACCGGAACGCTGTGTTTTATTACTTATCTCATACACTTCAGGTACATTAAAAGCTTGTGCCAATTTACTAAATGCGTCTACAATGGTTAAGTAATAATTATTTTCTATAAATAAAATGTCCATAAAAACTTCTTAAAAACTGCATACGTTGCATTTGGGTAAATTGAATAGGGGGTTTTATTGGCTTCCTATCGTATTTCATTCTCCTACACTGTTCACACGCATTAATTATAGCTGAAATTGTCTGTTTCATGTTAGACCACCAGTAGTGTCTTTTTAATTTTGTGTTTTCCTAATTCCCCTATGAACAGTTTTACCCTCATGATATTTCATGATAATTTATCTTTGTTCGTTTTCATCTATCACGTTAACTACCCTATCTGTGCATTCTATTAAATGTTGTGTGCCTTTCTTATATAATTATGTAACTACTCTACTAAATACTTTTCAAAAACCTCTTCTTCAAAATATATGAAGTATTTGTGCTTGAAATCTACGTATTCTTTTAAAAGTTTATTAACTAAGTTTTCATTATTTTCTGTACGCATGTAGACTTCCAAAATTCTTTGGTTATTATTTGAAATATCCTTGACACAAATATCGTCTTTATGCCAAACATAAACAAGTATTTGTTTCGGCTTACTATCTATAGTTTCGTTTAATATTGGGATTCCTTCATTTTCCCTATTAGAAATTGAAAGAGCGGTAGCTCCGTCATCCGAATCTGATATATCGTAAACTGGTGCCTCTTTTATACTAGTTCTTAACTTAACAGTATCCGAATTTGAGTCGGACAAACTATTACATTATAATGGGTACTAACTACCTCAAAGGTTTCGTTTTCCTTAAAATTTTAATAATATTGTTTAGCTAATTTCGGGCTTAAAAATTAGCGTTGACTTCCCATATCCAACATGAAGATTGCATTTAATTCTGGAATACGTGTATTCGGAAGGTTTAATATGCTACAATTTTATTTTATTTTCTCTGGTGTGTAGAAGCCCTTATACAAAAATTTCCTACTTGCTCGTTATAATAGGAAGTACTAGGTTGGGTTCATTATCATTATAGTCAGTGTAATTAACACGTCTACAACTGGCCGTACGCATCGTGACGTCAGTATTGCAACCCGAGCCATTTGGCTGCACCTGTGCCTGTTGCGAGCCGTGCGGTGCACTATCAGCAAAATCCCGCCCTTGAACTTGAGGCCTCGCATGTTCGAATGCACTATTATAACTATTAGAGAACTGATTATTTTGATTGAATTCCTATATTGGAATGGCGTATTTAAAAAGTTATTATTTGGTGGTTTATTATTATAAGTACGCATTTGTGTTTGATTTTGTGACGAATTACGGTTAAAATTTCTATTTGGAGACAAACCGTTGCTAAACCATTGCGTATTCCACATACTAGCATTAGCACTATGCGTTGCTGCGATTAAAAATCATTATTTCCGTTACGACCCCGGAAGTTGCGATTTAATTTAGGAGACCTTGGATTCTTTTGGTTATACACTTCTTGAAAGTTTGGTTCTTCTAGAACTATTTTTAATGCAACTTCCAATGTTGTAGCATTTTTTAAACGAAGTAATCTTACAAGATAATGTGGTAAATTGTATAAGAAAACATTCAATGAAAGATTTGTATAAATAGTCTGCAGTTCGGTCGATTTCTACTGTAATAGTTTCGTTAACCTTTGTAATTAGAATACTGCGTAACTGTTGTATTCTGTGACACAATTGTAAATAACTTTCGCCTCTATTTATTTTTATGGATTCTAATTCTAGAACTAGACAGTCTTCTGTCCTTGGATCCCCGAAATGGTCCTGTAAAACTTTCTTTAATAATATCCAGGTTTCGATAGAACCACGTTCCCCAATTAAATTGGCTGCTTCCCCACTTAACCTACTCGTTATCGCGTGGAAAAGATATTAATTTTGCGCCTAAGTTCCCGTATATAAGCCGACAATATATTCGGTTTTCCTAATAAATAATTGCAAGAGTGTTGTCTCGCCACTGAATACTGGAATTATTTTCAAAACACCGGGAGGTACAGCAAAGATACCTACGTTTCCGTCCATTATTTTTACTTATTTAATTAATCACAACTCAAAAACATATCTAAATACTAAGCTAATGTGAAATTTTATCACTTAATCTAGGTACCTAATAATAAAATGTGGTATGTCCTACACGAGCGTTTTCTAATCCCCTATAAGACACGAAAAACATATAAAAATCACACGGAAAATTCAAAGGAAAATTGACAGGATAGTGAAAAGATTTACTCACATAACCCGCTGCTTTTCCGCTCTCCTGTGCAATGGTGCCGCTCGCCCGGCGTTGCTTCGTGGTCCTTGACAAATTTGTTTGGTTCGCTGACCCGTTCAATCGTTAAAACGAACGTTGTTTTCTTCTTGGCCCCCGAAAAGTATTATTCGTGATGGCTAACAGAACCCAACGACAACGTCACTTAACGGTTGCGCCAGTCAAGGTATTGATTGCCAAAAATATATTTATGTATTGAACAAAACCGTAAAACTAGGGTACAGGAAGACGAGCAAAAACAGAATGACGTTAAATACAATTTGAATTCACATGAAAGATAGGTTGCAAACAACAAGGGTTTCATAAATGCGTATTATTGGAAAGGAGTCAGCATAATTTGTTCTAGAACATTCGATTGTAAGTTTCTCGTGGGAACTAAATATATTATTGCATCATCCTTGTTACTATGCAACATAATTAATAAGTAGATTTAGGTTTAATTATACTAATATCTATAGGCGTAGTATCCTTAACTCGCGCAATGTTGAGTTGAGACATGTTTCGACTTGACATTGGGCGGCGGGTTTTTATTTGTTTTAGTTTAATGTGACACTGGGCAGCATAGATAACGCTTGTGTTTGGTATTGGTACATGAGTTTAAAAAAATGTCTACAAAGAAGTTTAGTAGTGTAATTTGGAATTATTTTGTGATAATAAATGATGAATGTGCAAAGTGTAAAATTTGTGATGGAAAGTATTCTCGTAAGGGTAAAGGCACAACTTCCTTAAAAAAATCATTTACAATGAAAACATCCTCAAGAAAATGAATTATTCTTTAAAGAAGACTCAGCTTAGAAGAGTAGCGACGAAATATCACGGCCGCGAACATCTTTACAAGCGGTAAAAAAAGAATTTAAACAAACTTTTTTAAAAGAATACATAGAAAATTAATCAATCAATAAAAATAGACTATTTGATTGCTGAAATGTTAGCTTTATCAGATCTACCTTTTCAACACGTAGAAGAATTAGGGCTCCGCCGATTGATGGACCATATTGTTCCAAATTATGTTTTAAAAGGTAGAAAGTATTTTAAGGATATTGTTTGTAGTGAGCTTTACGATAAAGTGTCTTTAAAAATAAAAGATATGTTACAAGATTTTGAGAAAGTTTCCTTCACATCAGATATCTCGTCTGACTCTTCATCAGGAGTTTCATTGTTATCCTTAACATGTCATGGTATTGCTAAACAACACCAACAACACATCTGTTACATTTGGTGGTTAAAGAAGCAATTAAAAAAGTTAATGAAATTTCCATATTACTTGCAAAATGTAGAAAAATTGTTGAATATTTCAACCATTCCACGATGGCAAAGCAAGAATTAGAAAAAATACAAGTTCGACTCAATCAAAAGGTTCTAAAAGTTTTGCAAGACTCACCAACACGCTTGAATTCCAGCTATTATATGTTGGAAAGACTTGATTGCATCTAGGATTCGTTGTCTTTTTATTCTTCTAGTAATAAAATAGAACAATTTGATGCCGATGACTGGATTTTAATTCAAGAATTAATAAAAGTGCTGAAGCCTTTGGAAGACATTACAAAAAACTTGACTTCACAAAACACGTGTATATCTGACGTTATTCCTCTAGTACGAGCATTGAATAAAATCTATGACGAGATTCAGAAAAAATTGCATGTCAGTGTATCCGCAGTTATGACTTTTGTGTCTGCTTTTTGAAGAATGAATTAGAGTATCGTTTTTCTGAAATTGATAAAAATGTTTTATTTCAAGTAGCCACATTTTTAGACCCACGATACGAAGGGAAATTCTTCAGTGAGATACTCATAAGAGAAATAAAAGAAAAATTGCTTACAGTTTTAGAAACAGAAGTAAATCTCACAGCAACTACAATCAGTACTGAAGACAAACCAATTTCTGTTAGAAAAGAACATTGCACGAGCCTAGAAGAGTCTATTGCTAATATGTTAGATAGTGATGATGACGACGAGTAATCTGAAAATCAAATATCAGATACGAAAGATAATTTGCTCGTCGAATATATGTCAGAAAAAAGATTACCAAGAGATCAAGACCAACTAAAGTATTAGCAAATTAACAGTAAAAAGTTTGAAGGTCTTAGTCACATTGATCGTACATATTTATCATCACCTGCAACAAGTATTCCAAGTGAGCAATTTTTCAGTGCAGCAGGAATTGTTTATGATCCTCATCGTAACAGCCTTTTGGGGGCAAAGCTGCCCAGTTACTCTTTTTGAAGTATAATTTACCATTACTTAATTTCAATTATGACTTATAATTTTTTTAAGTTCCTCTAATTGCCATTGTGATTTTTATCTAACATTAACACTTTATGTGTCACGCAGTACTAGTTTACTTGATTAAAAATCATTTAATTCGAATTTAAAATATTACGAAGATCTAAGTTTTGTTTTCTTAATAAAAGTGATCTTGTTACTTTGTATAATATTGATCTCATTAAAAAGCTAGTTGATTTAGCACCTTATAGTTATATACTATTGGTATAATAACTAACTACGGCAAAGTTTGCAATATAAAGGAGCCAAATATTTGATTTTAAGAAATAAAAAAGTATCTGTATTGAATTTCATAGTTTTTTATTGCTACCTAATCACCTAATTAAGGCGAAGAGTAAGGCGCACTAGCGACGTCAATTGCTTTAAATTGTTAGCTACTAAACCAGATCTATTTTAAATAATTGTGGACTGTCAGAATCTCGGCAATTGGCGTCGCTAGTGAGCCTTACCCTTCGCCTTAAAGAATTTTATCTATAAATTTACTGTAAAGATAAAGAGTGCGGGATGATTGCGGGACTACGCCCTTTTCGTAGGAGAGTCGGAGAAGACGCGTTATAACAGGAGCCAACTCCGGAGCACATGTCTTCAGCACAATAGGGGGGATAGCGTCAGGCCCACTACTTGTGGATGTTCAGGGAGAGAAGTACACTTCGCACGGATTTCTGAGTGAACTGAATGTCCACTAAAGTGCTGTCACACCGTGGGATCGTTGGCGGTGGTTTCTCCCCGTCGTCCAAAGTGGAGTTCGACGCAAAACGAGAACCCAGAAGATCGGCTTTCTCCTTTACGTCGTGAGCCAATGCATCTTTCCCCTTGTAGTAGGGGAGCCCAAGCGGGGATTTCGGGATTTACTAAAGCGCGGCAGATTAATATACAGGGGGATACCTTGTACCCGGTTAAGTACCTCCACAAAACATGAGGCCCATATATAAGGCCGCCCGTGAAGGATACAGGATCAGATTAGTAAAAAAAAATTGACTATCAGAAATTTTCGAGCGCGTCAGATTAAGGTAGGGTGAGTTAATAACATCCTAAAAAGTGTATATTCCACTAATCTGACAATTTGAGAGTGACGTAAAAAAAGGGGAGGGCAACAAAGTTGTAAAAAAAAACGTCATCTCGACATTCTCGAGCGTAGCTAATTTTTTTTTTATTTTGAAGGAAATAATTCAAGTATAATAAAAAATATATAATCTGACGATTTCCGCAAGCCGAAATAACAAAAATTCGTCGATAAAGTTAAATGCGTGCAGCTTCGTGATGCCTACATTTCCTTCTCCGCGTTTCTATTCCTCTCTCACTCTTTCTCTATCTATTACTCTCTCACTCCGTCCCCACTCTGGTTTCTGTTGCCATGACGCCATCACAGCTGATCATAAAGACTCGTTCGTGGCATACTGTTTACAACGTGTTTACAACGTTTTGGCTTTTTTTGCTATTTTAATATTATTTGTGTGAGTTAAAGTTTATAAATATTTAATATGAGTGATATTAATTTGAAATGTGTATTTTGTGGTGAAAGTACCTTACAAAAAACAATTAAATTTACGGCAGAAACATTAAAAAAATGTGTAAATATTTTGGAATATCGTCGGAGCAAGCCGGTTATCCGAAAGTCTCGAGGAACATATGATAACCTCGAATTGTCGATGGAATCATCAATAAATGATTTATATCACGCACAGTGCTATAAATTATTTACTGCAATTAAAATACCGCGAGACTCTCAGTATTTACAAGATCAACGTGTAGTGGAACATGACAATACACCGGAAGTTTCGGGAAATAGCTCCGAAACACATGCTCCTGATTCTGGAGAGTGTTCCGAAGCACATGGTACTGTTGATTCCTTGTCTACTGAGGTTGCTGGTACATCGACAGATGAGTAAGTGCTAATATGACTTCATTTATTAAATATTCATAATACTGAAATTGAGAGACATCTGATAATTTTTAGAATTTTTTTAACAAAAAATTTTTAGGAAGATAATTTTATTTAAAAACTTCATTTTTAGAAGCTCTGAAAAATTATAAATGAGATTTTTATAAATATTTTTCTATGTCTAGTTTATTTTTAAAGAAAAATCAAACAATTGTCAACAGTCTGTTAACTTCAGTCTCATAAGTATTTATAGAAAATTTTTTTCATTGAAAAAAATTATTTAGTTAAACTTTTATACAAAAAAAAAATGGTGTGTGTACTCATGTACACGCGTTAGAAGTTGTACTTCTTTGGCACATAATAAAATATTGGCACATCTAAAATTATTAATTATCATATGAATTTATGATTTAATTCAATATTATTTAAGATTTTTCTAAATCAACTAATTTTGGAGCTGCAAAGTATCAATAGTTTACAATCGATAATTATAAAATATTTTAATTAATATGAAAATTAAGTTAGCTGACATATACAAATTTTTGGAATTTTTTTTAATTGAAAAAATGATAACAAAAAAATAAAAAATAAATTTAACTTGTAAAAAAACTTAAAAAACTGTAAGTGCAATTTTAAAAAAATATTTTTTTGTTATAATTTAATTATTAAAAATAAAATCAAAAAATTAAAAACGTCGGCTAACTTTAGTATCATTAATTATTTATTTAACATTTATGTTTATTATAAAATAGTTCATTATTTTATTATTTAACTTAGTGATAATATCTTTTTAATTAATATTTATTTTAAAATAATGTTAATTACATGAATTAAAAGACAAATATTGTAGTACGAAACTAGATATTGCTTCCAACAAAGTTCTGGAAAAATATTAAAATCTTCTATAATATAAATTTAAAATAAACAAAATGATTAAGTCTGTATTAAAAAATTATGAACTCAATAAAAAGATACCTAAATATAATATTATAAAATAAAATAAAAAAGGTTTTTATTCACGTAGACTTTAAAAAAGCGCTTGTAAATAGTCTGAACATGTTTGTAGTAATATAGTTGTATACATTAGATATTATTTCTAGTAACATAGATATTTAGGTACATCTTGTATGAAAACATTTATAAAATTTATTTTATTACAGAAATGATATTTAGCTAGCTCGTATCAAGTTATTGTCAAGAGATTATGTTTAATTATCTAGTTTAAGTCTAATATTTTTACTACATATTGTCAATGGTTCTGTCTATATTAAAGGTATTATTATTATGACGGACCTTGTGTTAATAACGACGGTCGCGCTTTAATGCTACCACCGGATCCAATACGCCCCAACTGAGAAGACCCAGCGAAACAAACTCAGTGGGTTCATCTACTACCGGTTTCAACACGACCCAGTTGAGACGGTCCGGCGAAACATACTCAAGCGGGCATGAACACGGGATTTGGTCCAATTAGAGTAATTATTTAGTAGGCAAACACAATATATGCTCGATCGGTTGTCTGAATGCTTATATTTTAGATTATATTAGGTCTTTACCTATGAAATTGCCGTTCTGCAGTACTGGCCATTTCAAATCAAAATAATTTTTGTTTGGCTAAGAATTCTAATTTCAAATTAATTTTATTTTAAAAACATGGATTCTTTTTTCCAAAAGTAGTCATTTCTTTATTGATTAGTGTTACATTTTCATCGCATTTCAATCTTTTTCGTCATCATGGATACGTTAAAAATTCGAGTAATTATGGAATATGAGTACCGTCGTGGCAGCAACGCGGCACAAGCGGCACGCAACATCAACGACGTTTACGGAGCTAACACTACAAACCAACGCACCACCTGTTATTGGTTTGCTCGCTTCCGTTCTGGAAATTTCGACCTGAAAAATGAACCTCGCGGTCGTCCGAAGACTTTGGTCGACAATGACGAATTAAAGGCGGTTGTGGAAGCTGATGATACACAATCTACGGCTGAATTAGCAGCAGCTTTCGACGTTAGCGTCAAAACAATATTGGTCCATTTGCGTCAAATTGGCAAGGTAAAAAAGCTTGACAAATGGGTGCCCCACGAACTCAATGATCGCCAGCGCGAAGTACGCGTCGAGACGTGCCTTGCACTGCTCAACAGACACACAAATGAAGGAATTTTGAACCGCATTGTTACCTGCGATGAAAAATGGATTCTGTTTGATAACCGCAAGCGCTCAGCAAGTTGGTTGGATCCTGGTTCAGCACCTAAACAATGCCCTAAACGAAAACTTACCCCTAGAAAAGTGATGGTCACTGTTTGGTGGTCTAGCGCCGGTGTGATTCATCACAGCTTCTTACCAAACGGGGTGAGCATTACTGCAGATGTGTACTGTGAAGAACTGAGCACAATGATGGAGAAGCTGGCGCATCTCCAACCAGCATTGGTCAATCGCTCGTCTCCGCTGCTCCTGCACGACAACGCGCGACCTCATACTGCACAGCAGACGGTCTCCAAGTTGCAAGAACTGGGGTTGGAAGCTCTCCGTCATCCGCCCTACTCACCAGACCTTGCGCCTACAGACTACTACTTTTTCCAGAATTTGGATAACTTCTTGGCGGGAAAAAAATTCAATACCCGAGAGGCAGTACAAAATGCCTTTGAAGAATTTGTTGCCTCCCGTCCAGCTGATTTCTTTAAGAAGGGCATCAATAAACTGCCACTGCGATGGCAAAGATGCATTGATTGCATGGGTGATTACTTCGATTAATACAAATAAAAAAATTCATGAAAAAAATTCGTTTAAATTTTTTCATACAAAACGGCAATTTCATAGGTAAAGACCTATTATTTAGGTATACAAAAGAAAAACTTCGAAACAATAACATTATTCATTTTGAGACAGAGTCAATAATTTTAAATTAAGTATATGATAGAAATCATTATATAGGTACTACAATATTTATATTTTAGTTAAAATATTTTAATTCATGAAATTACTATTATTTTTGGGAAATGTTAATTTTAAAAAAAATATTATCAAGTTGAATAAAAACTAAAATATTTAAGTGACCATTTTTACAATAGATTATTAATATAAATAATTTATTTCATATTAAATGGTATTTCTATCGAATTTGAAATTTTTTAGCCAATATTTTTATTTTATTGTTATAAAATTATTGTTATAAAATTTTCAGAGCGGGAGAGTCGAGCAACGTTCAGGAAGGCTTTCAGGATTCCAATAATTCATTCAGTACAGATGAGCCTGTCGCTCATGAGGATTCAGCATCACAAACGTGCTTCATTTGCCAAAAACAGCGTAAACGGCATCATGGTCGTGAAGTTCGTTTAGCTGTCAATAGATTAAAAACTATTGAGAGTTTGAAAAGCGCGGCCACGGAACAAAATGATGTACAAATGTTGAAAAAGCTCAGTTCTTTCTCTGATGATACCAAAATTCCCTACCATACATGTTGCAAGGATCAATATTTATAAGAATGATAATAGCGAATTTCTAAGGAAAAAAAAAGTTACCAATAATGCATACACTATTCTTTGTGAAATGTTAGAAGAAATAGTGGTCAAGAATAGTGAATGTTTGTTTTTTGATTTCGTAAAAAAAGAATATCAAAAATTGTTAGAGCAGCAATGCAGTTTATTATCTAATTCCATCAATATTTTTTCGTTCTCAGACCGTCACTTGGAAAGAAAATTGATGGAAACTTTTGACAATAAGATAAAAATAATTTACGCTGAAAAAAAAAAGTTTCTTGCTCCATTCTCCGCCTCTGTTTTAACTTACACGGATTTATTTAAAACGATGGCAGTAAAAGAAACCATCCGTTCAGTTGCAACACAACTTCGTGAAGAAATTCTTAACTCAACCAGAAGAGAATTACCTGAAAATTTTACAGCTGAAGATTTGATATTGGGAGAGTGCGATTACGTGCCAGAGCTTTTTTGGAATCTTTCATTTGTGGTGATGTTTCTCATCTATCCCAAAAAGCACGGGAAAATAGAAAAAAAAAGAAATTTCTATTTTTTCCATTGGGCAAGATTTGATTTATGTAGCTTTTGGTCACAAAATTAAAACTTCGAAGCAAATTACCCTAGGTCTGGCAGTGAAGAGCTTATGCAACAGTAAGAAAGTTGTTAATATACTTTCAAAATATGGGCACTGTTGCTCTTACACAACTTTAGAAGAGCTAGAGACTGAGCTGACATTTTCAACGGTAAATAGTGATCAAAAATGTCCTGAAGATATTCAACGTCGCCCGGACTTGAATACTGGTGTTGCATTCGACAATTTCGACCGCTTCGTAGAAACCCTCAACGGCAAAGATACTCGTACTTTGCATGATACGGTGGATATAATTTTTCAGGATATCGTGCAGAATCCGGATCCGGTGTCATTGGAATCTTCTAGCCCTTCTGCAAATGAAAATTCAACAATCGATGAGATTGTGCATAGTAGTTTTCCAGAATTTTCCATTACTACTCCAAAAACAAAAAATAGAAAACGCAGGGCTTTTGAAGAAGTTACTTTTGAAGTGCATCCATTTACTAAGAAGTTAAAAATTACCACCTGGAGTCAGCTAGACATCTCAGAGCTTAATAAAGCTCCAGACACTTTGAGTATGTCGAAACAGCTGGACGTTACGTGGATGTTATTACATAAGTATAAAATATCGAATGTTCCAATGTGGGTAGGATTTCACAGTAAGATTTTGATTGACGATTCACGAGTTCAAAAAGTTTCATATCTTACTCCAATTAATGAATCTCCCACCAACCATTCAACTGTTTTGAAAACTCTAGAATTGAGTCAGGATATTGCAAATGAGGGTCAAGCTCCCTACATCCAGATCACCTATGATCTAGCTATTGCTCGCACTAGTTATTGTATTCAAGCACATATCATCTAAGCTTTGCATCCCAATAGGTCTCTACGACGCTCGAGTAAATCCCCATTTAGCCTCGTGGGCTCCCCTACTATTGTGCAGAGGTGGAAAAGTAGGCTAACAAAATTCCCTTCAACACTTTTGGCGAGAGACCAAAAGGCGCGTGTTACTGAAGGTAAACGAGAAAGTCTCTCGCCAATTCTGCCGATGTGCTTTGCCTTTGCCATGGCCTGCGCTCTTTTGAGGGATCTGGAGGAAAAGTTGTACTCCTTTTTCAGTTGACAAGCTTTCGCATCCTTAGTAGCTATTGCATCGGCCCAGGCTCGAAATTTTTCTTGCTTTTGGCTAGATATTACTAAGTAATTACATTGTTCATGAATAAACGTAAACTGATACCATAATAAACGAACGAGTCATTTGACTAAACCTTAACTACACTCGACCAAATTTCAGTGTTACTATAAAACTAGTTTCCATTAAAAAATAAACAAAACCGCATCAATCTGAAATAACACAGCGAAAAACCTTTGAAACCATATCACTTTTTACGTACCATGTCACATAACTTTACTCACACTAAACCCTTAGGTTTCGATATCTCCAACTTCACACCATCGCCAGATTCTGGAGGTCCTCTGCGGTAAGCATGGCGATAACGCCAATCATATGAGCGTCTATAGTAGGTGGCTCGCCCAATCTCACGTCCCATCCAATTTTTATGACAGCGCTTGTAACCGTAGTAGAAGGCTGCTACACTACCGAGCGTTACTATAACGGTGAGAAATATCAACAGAATATTAACACTGAACAAATGCTGGTTCAACTGCTCCACTGCGGCTCCATTATTGCCCTCAGCTGTATTACACTACATACGTACCCAGCCCACTGAAAGCACTAAGCCAGTGTTCAATTTGTGTTGTAATCAACCTAATTACGACTCACGAAGTCCTAGTTACGTACATACGACCTATGTACGTAACTAGGACTTCGTGAGTCGTAATTAGGTTTATTGTTAAGTTAAAAAGTTTGTGAGATGAAGCCAAAAGTAGTGCTATATTTTCAGTGGCGCTGGATTACAAAACCGTATATCTAGAGAAATAGCTTCAAAGTTAATTTTAATTAAATTCAACCTCCTTATGTAAATTTTGGCTATTAAATTGCTTTTTTCTCTTTCTAAATATTAAAGTTCCCACTAGCGATCTTTCGAGTAGATGTAAGAATGTATATTATGATAATATACTGTCTGACTACTCGTTTAGACACTAGACTAGTCACTAACAAGGCGAGAATTCATAAAAAAAGTATCAAATAAGATGATAGAACCTTGGTTACCGCATGGCCGCGAAACACCAACTTTGAAACGCTGCCATTTTAGGCGATACTTTGCCTGATGTACCAGCCGATCCTGAACTTCAAACAAGAAAATTGTGTAAAATCTGTAGATACAAAAAAATAGTGACCAGATTTATCTACACCTCCTGCAAATGTCACGTGTGTATGGAATATCGCGGTAGTTTGTGCCTAGAATACTCGGATAGATTTTTTTTAGTTGTTTAAGTTCTTAATTAGTATAATTGCGCGCTTACAAACTAGAGTTAGTAATATAAAAAACAATCAACAATATTACACACTAAGCAGCAGGTCCGGGTAGACTGCCCGATGACGATGGAAAATCACTATACGACTGCGTGCAGCGTGCAACGAATGTGAACCGCTTGTTATCGGGCCTGAAAATCATAATTTCACTCTTTTTCGCATTGTATTTGAACCCACAGACCTTCAGGAGCCTTCGTAAGTCATTTTTCATCATTTCGTTATCGTCTGCGTAGGTGATGTTATCCACGCACACTCCATCTATATGACATCTTATGCCGGTGCTGCTGAGCTCACCGATCAGTCGGTTAACGTACAGGTTGAAGAGCGAGGGAGAGGTCAGCCCCCGCTGCCTCACTCCGCATTCCAGCCTATACTCCCCCGAGAGAGCGCCTGCCCATCTTACAAAATTTTTTTGATTTTTATACCAATGCATAAATAACCACCACCCTGAAATGGTGGGGGAACATAGTGGCGATCTCACTAGGCTCGTGCACTCCCGCCACGCTGATGGGCAGGCCCGGCTTATGATTCATTTTACTGGTGTTTTTCCAGAACTGACCGAATTTCTTGTTTGAGTGAAGTTCAGAAATAATATCCATTTTTATTT
Organism: Pseudoips prasinana; assembly: GCA_951640165.1. Lineage (NCBI taxonomy): Eukaryota > Metazoa > Arthropoda > Insecta > Lepidoptera > Nolidae > Pseudoips > Pseudoips prasinana. The sequence goes on from OX621254.1 coordinate 19,889,052, forward strand.
GTTGTTGATTATTCTGACACCACTTTAATTTTAACTTAAAAGCACGCCTCGTTTCACACATATCAATATAAAGACGGCCAGTCCCGGGCCTACCCCCATACAACCAAGCCTGAAAACATAGCCGAGTCGTCTCACTAGCACCGCGGACGTGCCTATTCTATCCGGTAATGTATTTACCTCTACGCTTTTCAGTAACATTGTAGCTACATATAGGGGCATCCGATAGTATACAAATAATCTCATCATACATGCTATCTAACAGGATTTTATGACTTTTGTTACAACACATATTATCTGAGCAGCTTCTTAATTGTGAATTAATATCAATGACACAAAGTCAAGAGTGACATACATATTTAAATTTTGATATTTGAATTGAGTCGCTTTCACCCCAGACTAATCTATTTATACACTCAGTAGGTATACAAATCTTAGGCTTTAGTAAATTTAAATTCGAATACCAATAAGTATTATACACCGTTACATTTTGATAGTTTTAATTCCGTGGAGGGGTGATAGGGTGCATGAAACACTATTGATTTGGGTAGATAAAATTAAAAAATAAAATTACTTTTTTTATCAACTTGAATCAATTAGAGCTTTAGAGAAAACATGATGAGAACCATTAGTAAGTACGTACTTTCATACAAAGACTTGTTTCACCAAATTGTGTAATCGCAGTCCACGTGGACTCATACTAATAACCGCCCCTAAGCCCTATTTGATTGGCAATTTCAAAGGCTCCCGCCGCACTCGACCCGCACTCTCCCGCGCACGGCCCCCCGCACCCTGCGCTGCTCGCCCCGCGCACCGAGCGCATCACTTGTAATGTAAATAAATCAGTTTTTTTAAGACGTCTCTGGTGAATCATTGTTTCTGTGTGCTTTCTCAGGACCTGCTTCTTGCAACGATATCTCACTCATGAACATGTTTTCATCTTCTATACAAGCACTTGCAAATCCATATCTGTCTGGCATTTGCCTACGCTGGCTACTACTATTTGTTATGTTGACGTCGTTGAGAATAATGAAGTCTTCTCTGTCTGTTGTATCAGACTCAGAGCTATCTAATGTATCACTTTCACTAGGTACATACAGTTCACTGCTATCATCGGTGTTCAAGCTCTCTGATTGTTCAAGTGAATCTTCCCGAAGTGTTGAATCTTCCCCCACTGGAACCACATTCACCTCATCTGAACAATTCTTCTGTACCTCCAGAACATTCTCTGTGTCTATCTTCTCTAATACTATAACATCTCGACTGGTAGTGATGACATTAGACTTTGGGTTGTAAATCCTGTACCCTTTGACATCATTGGAATAGCCAACAAGGATACATTTCTCAGACTTTCTGTCCCACTTTAATCTCTTTTGTTTCGGCACATGCACCATGATTGTACTACCGAAAACACGTAAATGACTTACATCAGGCTTTCTGCCCATCCATATCTCAAAAAGTGTTTTATAATTTAATGATGCAGTCACAGTCCTGTTCTGTAAATACACTGCAGTGTGTGCTGCCTCTGCCCAAAATCTTTTCTCGCGACCTGCATCAAACAGTAGACACTGGGCTTTCTCAACGATAGTCCGGTTGTATCGTTCTGAGAGGCCATTCTGCTCAGGTGTGTATGAGTTAGTTTTCTGATGAACTATCCCATGCGACATCAAAAAATTGACAAACTTGCTGTTACAGTATTCTGTCCCATTGTCACTTCTCAAGACCTTTATGCTGTGATTAAGTTGATTCTCAACCTCTGTTCTATACTGTTGAAAGCATTACAATGCCTCATCTTTCGTTTTCAAAAAGTAAATATATGTCATACGACTAAAATCATCTATGAACAGCATCAAGTATCTAGAGCCACCTATTGATAGGTTTTCCATCGGTCCACAGAGATCAGTATGCACAATATGTAGCAACTCAGTACTTCTGCTACCTTCTTTGGGAAAAGGTAAGCGGCTCTGCTTGCCCTCACAGCATGTGATACATGATAACTTTGATATATCAGTCTTATTATCAAGTGTCAACCCCTGTACAGCATCTTGCATCTTGTTCAAATACTGGCTGTTGACATGACCTAGACGTCTATGCCAAACTTCACTGGACACCATCACTGCAGCTGATGAACAATATTCAGGCATGTTCAGTTTATACACCCCATTCAACAGACTTGCTGTAGCTACCAGTACTCCTGCTTGGTTGAAAATCTGACAACCATCATTGTTAAACGAAACTTTGTTTCCTTTTGATATATGTTGACTAACAGACAACAGATTTGTAGTCAACTTCGGCACGCTAAATACACCTTCTACTGTAATATCGTATACACAGGTGCGTGTCTTTGTCATAATCTGCACGTTTCCAGTACATAATATAGGTACTTTATCTTTGTTTGCCACGACAATGTCCTTGATCATAAGATCGCGCGACACATTTGTCAACCATTCCTCGTTCGCGGTAAGATGAACACTCGACCCAGAGTCAATATACCAATCGCTTTTGCAAAATTCACCATTCAGGAACACGGCGCTAAACGCATTACTGCTTGTACGTTCATTTTTATTTGTAATCGACGTATTTTTTTCGAAAATGTGCACTGATTGCGGTAATGCCCTGTTTGTTTACACTTATAGCATGTTATGACTTTTGGTTTTGACTTTGACATCTGAGCATTGTCTTTGGTCGCAGTGCTACCAACATTCCGGTTCTTCTTGAAACTCGCAAACGCGCCACTGGAATTGAAAGCGCTACTATCGCCGCCGTTTCCGCTTTCTTCCATATCCAACAACTTAGTTTTAATGGCGTCTGCTGTCAATGGTATGCCGCAATGCTCGATCACCATTATCATAGGGGGATATTTTTCTGTTAATCCGCCTAGCAAAAGAGATGCGACCCAATCATCATTAATGTTAAAACCCGTGCCACTCAACTTTTGGCTTGTTTCGATGATTTGTGTCACGTACGAAGTCATTGAAACACTATTTTCGAGTCGTATGGAAATCAGACTCCTCAGTAAACTGATTCTCCTCGTAAATCCTGTAAAGTCGTCAAATAGGTTCTTCAATCTCTTCCATAGCTGATGGGTCGTTTGTATACCTTTTATGTGCACGTACAGCGACGAATCTATTGTCAGAATCAGCTTGGCTCTGGTTTTAGCGTCACCTGCTGCTTTTATTTCTGCTGGTACAGTCTCCGACTTGATGCAGTCAGACATTCCCTCCAGAACTAGGAAATTCTCAGCCGCAAAAGCCCACTCAGTGTAGTTCTCCCGCCCTTTCAATTTAGGCACACTGACAAGATAGTTCGTCGTCATTTTCACAGTCACAGCGTTCATTACAGTTTATCTCAATCTGCAAAGTCTATTTCCACTAGGAATATCCAAGAAATTGCGAGAAAAAACTAAAAAATCTGGGCACATAACCTCTAATAAATGAAACGCTTGAGTCACGGACGAAACTGACAATTTTATTAGACAACCCTCACAAACATATTATATTACAACTAAATGATAGATGGCGCTACTAGTTTCTAATTAGTGATATTGTCGATACTAAATAGACATAAAATAACAAAGCTGAATGGAAAGCAATTATTACGTAGTGTTATTAAATATTCTTTCGCGCGCAATGTCCTTCCAATACACTAATGTTCAGCATACCGAAATAAAAATATATAAAATAAAATAAAATAAAAAATCTGTTTATTTATAATTAAAGTAATACAATTATTTTACATTAAATCTTAACTCTAAATCTTCAAAGTGTGAGATTATACGGTTAAGGTGTTACCGCTTACGTGCTAATTAAGTTTTATTTAAAAAGTTTCGCTTTAATATGTTGCTTACCTGTCGACTATTTCTGTTTTCAATTTTCTCTACTATGGGTATGGGTAATTTATTGAGTGTTTTGGGTAGAATGCAATTCCAAACCCTTTCACCGTACACATTTGTAGTTTGAGGTAGTTCAAACATTGGCCAACATCTTGGGCCGTGTATTTAGGTTACCCATATAATTGCTGTACCGAGTTATGATTGCTAAGTCCACTTAATCATATACGCTTAGTGCTTTTCAATAGTCAAACAATCTATGATAGTTATCTCTGTATTGGTACTTGATTTTTAGTGGAACAATAGTTTTCAACAATCGTAACTGTAGATTATATATGTCAGACAGGTATGTTCTATAAGTGCGACCGTAGCTGTCCAGTCCGTAATTTATAACAGAGTCTGCTAATGCCATATATAGTAGCCTTAAAGTTCTATAGGGAAGTTAATTTTTAAGTATGCACAATTTCGCTAAAACATTTCTAAGCTTAGAACATACTTGGTCAATGTGTAATCTCCAATTATATTGATGACTAGCTGTGCCCGCGACTTCGTCCGCGTCTTAATTAGTTTATTTCGTTTTTAGTAAAATAAAAAACATTTTCTAAAATAAAAGCAGCCTAAGTTACTCCTTATTAAATTAGCTACCTGCCAATAAAAGTCCCGTCAAAATCGGTCCAGCCATTTCATAGATTAGCCGCAACAAACAGACAGACAGACAGACAAACATTGTAAAAAAAATATTTTGGTGTATGTACCGTATATATATATTCATATTTATGTTGTAGAAACCGGTTATTTCAATATTACGAACAGACACTCCAATTTTATTTATTTGTATAGATCTAGTTTTAACCCTAGATATGTATGTGAATGCAAGTACATACGGTGTTGACATTATGCATGCAGTTGTGCTCATGAGTAACGATTTTTGGGAAATAGTTAATTCTTTTAAAAGATAAAAGATAAAGATAAAGATTTCTTTATTGCTAAAACTGTGTACATGGTTGTAGATGATATACAATTTATAGTATCAACAGCTACCCGTATCGGGCGTGCAACAATAAGGCTTATAATTAAACATAATAGTACATAATAACTCTTATTATTATAATATAAACATATTTGTGGAATTATTTATATCAATTTATAGAAAGAAGGACTACTTTTTGGCAAAATACTCTTTGAGATCGTAGAACACATTGGAAATAAGCCACTTTTTCAAAACGTTTTTGAATTGTTTGCCTTCCAATTCCTTGACATTAACAGGTAGATGATTATATATGCGTATTGCACTAACAAATGCACTCTTGTAAAAAATTGTATTATTAATGGATGGTGGCAACTGTAAGTTATACTTATATCTAGTCCGTAAATTAGATCTGGTGGCAGATTTGAGCACAAAATATTCCATGTTGTGTTTTACAAAAATACAAATTTCCAGAATATAGATACCAGTAAGTGTCAGAAAACCCTTATCCCTGAATATGGTTCTAAGCGAGTCAGTTGTATACATACTATAAATAATTCTTAGACATTTTTTTTGTAGTATAAACGTAGATTTTATGTCTGTGGAATTCCCCCAGTATATTATACCGTAGGTTAATAGAGGGTAAATGTAGCCAAAATATGCTGATTTAGCAGTAAATATAGAGGTGGTTTCTACCAAGATCGATAGCACATAGCAATAGCTGGCAATTTTTTTGTTTACTTTGTCTATATGATATTTCCAGTGGAGATGCTGATCTATTGTAACACCAAGAAAGTTAATACGATCTACTTCTTCAATTATCGTGTTAGTATTTGATGCATTCAAAGCTAAAAGTTTATTTTTATAATTTCTAAATTGTATAATTTTTGTTTTTGCGAGGTTTACTTTTAAATTTATAGACTGCAGCCAGTCCGTAACAGTTTTCAGAGTAGCGTTTATTTCTTCTTTAAATTCAGTATCTGTAAGTTTTTCTTTGGGTATAAAAATGGTGGCATCATCAGCATACATAACGCAAAGATGGTTAATTATATTTGGGAGGTTGTTAATATAAATTAAAAATAGCAACGGTCCCAGGATGCTACCCTGAGGAACACCCAAGATAGTGTTTTCAAAGTTTGACTGTACTGTATCTAAAGTTTTAGTATTTTTATTGTAAAACTCCATAACAGTAGCCTGGGTTCTGTTGCTCAGGTACGATTTTATTAATTTTAGAGCGATGCCTCTCACACCAATGTCATCAAGTAAATTGAAAAGAATGTCATATTTTACGCAGTCAAAAGCCTTTGACATATCTAAAAAAAGTCCAACACATTGGTCTTTATTGTTCATATATTCCCAAATGTTTTTGAATAGTTTAAAAATTGCCAATGAAGTTGTTTTATTTTTTCTAAATCCAAACTGGTTATTATTTAAGATATTGTTAGCGTCCAAAAAATGTATTAATCTGTTAAGAATGACCTTTTCAAATATTTTTGAGAAGCTAGGGAGTAAAGCAATAGGTCTGTAGTTGTTAATGTCGTGTTTTATTATTATTATTGAAATAACCTAACTTATCAACTAAAGAAACATAAATAAAATAAAATAAATACAAACATAAATAAAAAGTCTAACCAATGAGCTTATGCGTCAAAAAAATTCGTCGACATCGCTTAGAACCGGGAACGTACCCAGAAGGCTGGCAGCATTGCCACGTTGAATGGCAATGCTAATTCTTTGACCTAAGTATTGGCCAGCCCTCTGATCACGTGAAGCATCGACCAGACGTTTTGAGATGACGCGAAAAAGGGTTAAAGCGTTTGGACCCCACGGCCCGAGCGTTTCAACTCCAAACGGCTCAAATATATAGTTACCAATAAGGTTCACATATTTATGCCGTTTAGAGGTCTCCGCTAAAGCAGCAGCAGCGCCGGCGCGTCCACTGGTGTTTGGAAGATGCGAAGGCGCCAAGGTGTCGACGCAGGTTGCATCCCACACCAGAGGCCTTCCCAACTTCCAAGGTAGCAAGGACATACCATCGGGCCTCTTGCCATCGTCGCGTGCCAGACCATTAGGTTCGAGTATGGCAGGCACGCCAGCGGCGACAAGAACCCGGCGGATAATATCATTTAGGCTACCATGACGGGGTATTCTACCGGCGCTTCTGCTACACGACAGGCCATGATGTCCAAGATGGCCGACAGCTTCTCCACAGTTACAGCGATGAGGAGCGACGCAGGGTATGCCAAGACGGAGGCAGGTGGAGAGACGGAACGTGCCGTCATCCAGCATAGTCCCTAAGTTTGATGACGGCAACGCCTGCAGCCAAAGTCCCGATTCCCACTCTCCGACAGCCAGCAAGCGAGCACGTTCGGCAACGTCACCCGTAGTATTCAGAAGATTATCTCGGGTGAGGCTGCAGATAGGCTGGTCCCACTGTCTCTGTGAGAAAGGGTTTTTTGGAAGGTCTGTACTTGGGCAAGTCATTTTCCATGTATTTATTGCGTCGGTCAAACATGGCACCTCAGAATTAACCTGCGAAGAGTACAGAATTTTACGGGTTAGTTCTTCGGTGCTATGGACCGACGACAAATACGCGGGTAAACTTATACTAGAAATTTTGCGGACGCCAAGGCCCCCAAAACGTACCGGAAGGGTAGCCTGTATCCACGCTCGGTCGTCCATGTCCACATTTAAAACTAAAGATAAGGTGTTTCTTATAATATTGTCTACCTTTTCCAACAGGGCCAAATGTTTCCATAGGTGGGATGAACGAAGCACGTAAGTAAATTTGGGAACAAAAAAACAATAACGGATTATTGTATAAGCCGAATGAATATTAATTTTGGTAAAACGGTCCGAAACTTCTTGAAAATTTTGAATTTTTTCGTCTATAAAGGGGAGGTAACCTTCATCTAAGACTGGGGACCCAAGGAGGCGAAGCGAATTTTTCTGTAGAATATTCAAATTCGGGGCTATGGAATTGAACTTTTGAATCGTCTGAAATTTATCAGTCGTGTCCGAGATATATAATTCACATTTTGTTACATTTAGTTCAAGACCAATTGATGAAAATTCTTTTTTAAGAAAAGTAAGATCCTTAAGAACCGTTTCCACGTCCCCTCCTAAGGTCCTGTCATCTAGATACCATGTATTAAATTTCGAATTTAGTTGCTTAATAATTGGATGAATCGCGAGGCTGAAAATGACAGGCCCAAGAGGGTCGCCCTGTTGGCAGCCGACGGCAGATTCTAAAAGATGGTTCTTGTATAATAATTTGGTTGGAATCCGGTAACATTGCCAAAGAAAAGCATATATTTCAGGGGTTTCTTTTTTAATTTCGGCCAACAAGACGTCCCTATGTACAGTATTAAAGGCATTCTTTACGTCAACCTTCAGGATGACCTCAGCTTCCCCACTATTTAGATAGGTTGATAAGGCGTGAACGGCAGCCTCACAGCCGCCCTTGGAACCGAATCCTACTTTGAGAGGCTGGAAAGTATGAGAAAGTTTGCTGTAAAAGAATTTACAACAAACTTTTGCCACCGTACGCCTGTAAGTGCTTCCCACGGCAATGGGACGAATACCGCCATCACACTTGTACAAAGCACATAGATTGGCCCCATACAAAACGTCAATAATGGCTCCGTCCACTCCACCGCGGAGCATTAAATTGACCAAGGCCAATTCTTTTATATGGTGAATGTATGTACATCAATTTAGTTTTACTGTAGTTTATAGATAATCCTAAATCGTGTGCCCATTTGCACAAAAGGTCAAAATCATTCTGCAACATACTTTGGACTATAGCTAGGTCGTCGTGCGTGGTAATAATACAAGTGTCATCCGCAAATTGATATACGGAACTGTGCTGAAATATTTTGAACATATCATTAACATACAATAAGAACTCTGTCGGACTCAGTATCGATCCCTGGTCCGTGCCTTTTAGGGTTGGTATTTGGTCGCTCTGTTCACCAGATATACTAACTGCATTAAATCTATTTGTATGATAATTTTTGAGTAGTTCCAACATTGGACCCTGTATACCGTTTTGCTCCATTTTTTGGTACAAATATTCCAAATTTAATGTTTCTAAAGCTTTTCTAAAATCTACCATTACAACGAGAATATGTTTTCTATTATTTAAATTATTATTAGTTTCGTCTGAGAATAAGGACAATAGCTGGGCTGTACTTTTATTTCTTTGAAAGCCAAATTGACTTTTGTGAACTATTTCGTTACTCGACAAAAAATCATTGATTAAACTGCAAACATATTTTTCCATGATTTTGTCAATACATGACAATATGGTTATCGGTCTGTAATTATTTGTGTCACTATAACTACCTTTTTATGTATAGGTCTTATAATCCCTATCTTAAGTCTATCTGGATATATCGATTTTCTAATACATAAATTAATTAAATGTGTCAGGACAGGTATCATTTTGTCAGAGATATATTTTATGTCCTTGGCCCTTATTTTGTCAAGTCCTGTAGCGATGTGTCATTGACGGTTTTTAAATTAATTGAATTTAACATTAATCGTCAATTGTTAACAGGTTGAAAAAGCCGTTAATTCGTTACCGGGTTTTTGAAAGTTCTCCTTTTAGATTTTTCATTACATTAATGTATTAAGTTAAATTAATGTATTAATATTATGTCAATATTTTCGCTCGCAACTTCGAAAGCAACTTTATCTGTTTTGAAATATTAAGTTTTTTTGATGAAATGACCTTTCCTTCGTACTTTTTTCAGGCTTAGGACTGACTGGATCTAAAATCTAGGTTATCTAAATAGATAAATATCCAGGCGTACTTAAAAGTTCATTTCATTTTATGTACACTGGTAATCAATTTAGCTGTTCTTTTTAAGTTTTTTTTTTAAATTTTCTTTTAAAGTTTTTTTTTAGGTTTTTGTGTATCTTTATAGGTATTTACATATATTTACAAAATCGACGTTCGTCTAAGTTCACGTTAAGAAACATGAGCTTTTCCACTTTGCTAGATGATAGTCTTGTTCTCCTTTGATTTAAAATCAACCCTGATTTGGAGAACATTCTTTCGCAAGGCACCGATGTAGCGACAATGTTGCAGTGTTCTATATATTTCTTGCATAAATTGGGGTACAAAAATTGATGGACTTTCCACCATTCTGATGGACTGTTCCATTCTCCAGTCGGGCTTACGCGAGGCAATAAATCATCTGCCAAATAGGTGTCCACTTCCTTAATCGCTTTAGAAAGCGGTGTGCCTGTGGACGTGGATTCGCCCACAATTTAGATCGAAGATACTCCAAGGACTAAATTCGTTTGTTGGTGTTTTAGGGGCATCTTGAGTATGGATTTCGGCCTGATTTTTTGTTATTTCTGCTGCGACCAAATTTCTTAACCTCTCTTTTGTTTTCATTCCTCATTTTGATTGGAAAATCCCTGCATTTTAAATCTAGGATCCACTAAAGTGCATAAACTAGACGTCCCACTTTGTTCTATGATTTTAAACCTCTCTGTAATTCCCAACTTTAACAGCAAAACCACATCTGTAACGTCTGTTGTTAAACCACCTTTTCAATATTTTTTTTGCAGGATTCTGTTAGACAGCGCGTTATTATTATGACGTAACTGCCTGTTAAATATTTTTGTCCACTCATAGTTCGCGTTACTTCTTCAAAAGGCTCCAAAACCTGACATAATTGTTCAATTGTTGTCCAATCATCAGAGCTGATCGTTGGCAAGTCTTTATCTGCTAGAGCTACTGTTGAAGTGACGGCTTCTTTGATTTCAACCATTCGCTTCAACATATAGTATTTAGAATTCCATCTAGTTTCAACGTCCTGAAGTGGTCGTTTTGGCTCTTTATTTTGTTGGAGCTGGTATGGCTAGTCGCTCTGACGATATTGAGCTTATTTTTAAATGCGCAACAATATTTTTAACTTTTTCTGTTAGATTGTGGCATATTTTAAGGGCATCTTCGACGATTAAATTTACAGTATGTGCAAAGCATCCGAAATGCTTCCAGCCTTGATACTCTTTCATGGCTTTAACAATGTTTGCGCCATTATCACTTACAGAAAAGTTCACTTTTCCTGTAAGACCCCATGAGTCAATTATAGTGCCTAATTCGGATGATATATTTGCCGCCGTATGATGACCCAAAAATTGACAACATCCCAACAAAACAGTTTGCACCTCAAAATCTTCTCTGATGTAGTGTCCAGTTAGTGCAACATATGATTCACTTGTTCTGGACGTCCACGAGTCAGCAGTTATGCAGATACTTTTGCTTCACTTGTTACTTTTGCCTATACTTTCTGTTCTGTTTTTATTATAACACTCCCTGTGTAATGCAACATTCTAATCATAACATATTCAAATTGTTTAGGTAGGATCTGACAATATTGTTGGTTACACTTATATCTATGTTCATGTCACCTACTATTATACAGTTAACTGTGGTAGGAAAAACAGATAAACTCTGTGTTAATTCGCGAATAAAATTATTTTTGTTTAACCCAGGGGGTCTATAAATACAGAATAGGTTAGTTTTATAGCCAATAGAACTTGTTATCTCACCACATAAGCACTCGAAGCTCATCGTATCCACTTGGTGTTTTGTGAAAGATATACTCTGGTGAGCGTACACAATGATGCCGCCTCCTTTCCTGTGGTTTCGTAACTCTGTGTACATAACGTAGTCCTTAATACCAAATAAACACAAAGTCAGGTCCGTGATGCTAACTTCTGTTATTATTATTAGGTGTATAATCGACGGGCTTCTTGCAACAATATACTCCAGCTGGGTATGGTTTTTTATTATCGAGCGTATGTAGTAGTATAAGTTTGTTTTAGTCGTGGTTAAATCACAAATGAATTTATTCCACGAGTAATATGTCTTCTCAGTTATATTTGGGTTGAGATCCATTTAAGATTTTATAATATATAAAATAATTGACAGTATAGCTATTTTTTTATTTCATCCCATGTGTTACTTTCTGTAACTCGTTGACTATTCGATCGATATCTTTCTCAGAGTGTACATTGTATATTTTTTTATCGACCTTGGCTCGCTCTTCTCGTGCCGACCCAGGACGACTAGGTTTCTTCTTTCGAACCACTTTCATGATATCGTTTGGACTTTGATTTAATAATTGGCAAACCGTCGATGCGATTTTTTTGACATCCTCGTTGTGTTGTTCTATGACCCCGCAGATTTCTATCTCATTCGAGAATTGGGTTTGTTCGAGTTTGCTCAGCTTTAGTTCTAGTATTTCATTCTTTAACGTAAGGTTTTTACAGGTGTTTGCTACATCCCTGCATTGATTCTCGATTAATTTAACACGCGATTCATGGTTTTTTTCCTCGTATTCGTCTATTTTGTTCGAGTAAAAGTTGAGGGTACTCTGCAGCTCATCGCGTATGATATCTCTTACAGTTTGACGCAATTGTCGAAGTTCTTGGTGTATTTCGAGTAATGTTACATCTTTTTGGAAGCTTGTCGTTCTTTCCGCATAAGATTCTTCCTCGTCATCAGGGTCAGGGAGGATGACCAAAATGCGCCTGCCTTTGCCGCCGGCTGTTGTTGTACATTCATTACATTTCCAGTCCACCGATTCCATTCCTGACAATGAACTCAATTGCATCGTAGTTAATGATGCACATGAACCATGATGCCACTTATTACATTTGGTGCACTGCACGCCAGAGTTTTTTTTGTAACTATTTTATTGCACTTACCACATTTCGCCATATTTGCGCTCACGGTAACCGGTAGGTACAGAATGGATAGCAACTATACGCGACAGCGGTGTGCGCGCAACTGCTGGCTGCCTCACCATTTCGGTATACTGAACATTAAATTAATTAAACATGAATTTAATGTTCAGTATATATTAATATATTCCATATATAGTAAAGATATAGTAAAGTCTGGTACAAGAGTGGCCCGCAGGACAATGTTAGCAATGTATTAAACAAGGTGGTGCACATTTTGAAAATGTGGTAAAAAGTATGTAAGTTATTTGATTTTGTTAAATTACTGTAAATATTTTGATTCAATTTTTAAACACGCCGTCTGTGAATAATTTTGTCGTATTTCATTACCGAATGGCATTGTATCACATTCAATAAAAGAAATTATTCAGAGTCGACAGTCCAAAGCCTGAATAGTGTATTGGAAGATGCAATCTTGTGTCGAGTCGAGCGGCGCGACTGTGTGCGTTGCGTGCGTAGTAGTATGACCAAAAAGTTACTAATTTAGTAAATAACAATGCATATACATGTTAAACTAAAAATTAAGCGTATGTATTATAATTATAATATAATATTCTAATCGGAGTGTTTGAGGGTGTGCGTTAATTACGTTACATGTTGTATAGTACGGGGAGCATAGTTTAAATGCATCGGATCATCAAATTCTATAATAATATCATGGGCTGGGTGGAATGCATCCGCATAAACCAACGGCGAGTCTAAACAGTGTGAGACCATAATGGAGTGATTACATAATGCTAGGTGTAGTATTTTGCCATATTTGTTAACAATTCCACTATATTGACGAAGATCCAACAACGAAATTTCATCAACAAAAATGCGCTCGTCGCCACTGGTGACATTCGTTGGTCGAAAAACAGTAATCATTGGTAGGTATCCATAGCAATCCACTCAAATTAAAGTCACCCACTACTAAAAATCTATCAGACAAGTTACTAAGCACGTTGTCATTTAGTTTCAAAAGAAAGTTGTATAACTGCGTTAAAAAAGATAAGCCAAGGTTCTGTTTACACATATAAACAACACCGATGTATAAATTATTGGAGTTCCTAGAATTACAATTTTTTTATCTTAAACTTAGCCATAAATCTTCCGCTGTTGAACGAAATAGTGGTTAACTAGTGACCGGTAACTTCTTCCGTACTGCAATAAGCACCCCACCGCCGCGTGATTGACCGGTCAGTTCGTAGTCCCTATCCCGACGCCATACTATATATCTACTATCAAACATTTCAGAACTCGAAAAATCATCCGATAGCCATGTCTCGCTTAATATTATAATGTCGTACGAATTAAGACAGAGTTGACGATGAAACATTTCCGTCTTCGTACGTACCTAGGCCTCGCACATTTTGATAATAAGTTGTAACCTGGTAGCAGGTTACAGAAAGAAATGAGTAGGGTTCTAATAATGAGAACAATCTGATAAAATAAAATAATTTATTGTTCTGTCCACTTCCCAACGCACTCGATTATAAAAGTAGAAGTAGGTAGATAGAGGGAACTGGCCTGACAGAGTGTGTCTTGAATGGGCACAATTCTGGAGATAACGCCTTCTCCTCTGGTAGTTCAGGTCCTCACAGCGGAGTAGTTCACAGGTTCTCTCAAGTGTCAGCCAACTCACAAGTCAATAAGTAGTAAGGAGGTTCCTGGAACGTAACCAATATTGGTTTTAGGAAAGCTTACGAGCCCAGCAAATAGCCCTAGTCTAGCACAGTAACCCTTCTAATACCCTTTATATGCTAAGCAGCCCCAACAGAAAATATAACGTTTCTATACGTGTACTTTAGTGAGAACAACTGACAACTACTTAATTAAAATTTCACTTGGAAATTTCTCAGGTTACTTGGAGTGGGGAAGTGCCAAGAACAACTTCCTTATAAACTAGATATAAATTCGCTAAATCAGTACTTTTCTGTGTCACCTTCAAGTAATGCGGCAGTAAAAGCTCAAACTTTGAAATATCTCTCATCTCTTCCAATGGCTGATCATCCACCTTTCGTCTTTAATCAATTCACGGATTGTGATGTTAAGAAAAGCATCTTGTCAATATCTTCCAATGCGGTTGGTAGCTACAATGTCAGCCGTAATATGATAATTCCTATACTTGATGAAATCCTACCTATCCTCTGTCATATCCTGGAATCATTCCGTCTCTAGTGGATCAGTCCCTTCTGCCTGGATAGAAGCCCAAGTCATTCCATTACCAAAAAATAGGAATCCCACATCCTTTTCTGACTATCGTCCTATATCCATTCTTCCATTCCTATCAAAAGTCCTTGAACGCCTTATATACATCCAGCTCAATTCCTTTATCTGTTATCACAATCTCCTTAATCCAATGCAATTCGGTTTCCGACTCGGTCACAGTACCGTCACGTCCTTGGTCCATATTACGGAGGACATCAGGAATGCTATGAAGACTGAAAATCTCACAGTGCTTCTTCTACTTGACTTTAGTAACGCATTTAATACTGTAGATTTTGACATTCTCCTTGGCATCCTGAGCTCACTTAATATCCAACGGCGATTGATTGGTTTCAGTCTTACCTGCTTGGCCGTCGGCAAAGAGTCCGTATTGACGACACATTTTCGTCATGGTGCAGTGTAGTTGCTGGCGTGCCACAGGTGGCGTTCTTTCTCCTTAACTTTTTGCTATATTTATAAATACAATATCCAATAATATTACTTCCTCCTACCATCTATATGCAGACGATCTCCAAATTTATTCCCATACACCGCTTGCGAAACTTCCAGACGCCATTACCGCGGTTAATCATGATTTGGCTCGAATAGGAGAGTGGAGTCACGCGTATGGACTTAAAATCAATCCACTGAAGAGTCAAGCTATTGTCTTTGGTAGCTCTCGAATGATTTCTAGAGTGGACTGGTCACAACTTCCTCAAGTTAATTTAGATCGAACCAACATTCCTTTTACGGACAGCGTCAAGAACTTGGGGATAATTATCGACGACACATTATCTTGGGGTCCACAGCTTAAAACTGTTAGTAGAAAACTGTTCGCATCAGCAGGTTCCTTGCGGCGCCTTCGTAACCTCCTACCTATTACCACTAAAACTGCGCTTGCACAGTCTCTTGCCTATTCTCGACTACGCCGATGCCAGCTATCTTGACCTCACAGAACAACAACTGGATAAACTTGAGCGACTCCAAAGTTTTTGCATTAGATTCATGTTTTCTATGTATTTAAGTATTTATCTATCTATATAAGTATGTATATCGTCGCCTGGTACCCATAGTACAAGCTTTGCTTAGTTTGGGGCTAGGATGATCTGTGCGACATTGTCCCTAGATATTATATATTATTATATATATTATATTTGATCTCCGCAAATATGATCACGTTTCATTATTTCGTATAAAGCTTAAGTGGTTGCCAATTCATCTTCGTCGGAATGCCCATATTCTTTCATTATTGTATAATATACTTTTCAATCCTTGTACTCCGAATTATCTCAAAAAACGTTTGGTTTTCCTTTGTGACACACATTCGCGATTCCTAAGGTCAACAAATAACTTGAAGCTGCATATACCTACACATTCAACTACATTCATGGATGAGTCATTTGTTGTACAAGCCGTGAGATTGTGGAATGCTCTGCCAATCTCTATAAGACGTGCCCAGACTCTCCCTACTTTCAATAAACTTGTTAAGGATCACTAACTATGTTCATAATTTCTTACACTTGAATATAATATTTATATATTTATTATTGTCATATATATGTATGTATGTATGTATATATTATATGTGTATATATAATTAGTGTATGATATGTTTATTAACATACGTTATATTCGTTATTGTGAAGTCATACTAAGTTTTTGGTATGCAATATATTTATCACAGTTTCTTAGTATAATTTATTTGTTGCACTCCTGCTACTGTTTACTTTACTTTCAGTTCCTATCCATCCAAAGGTTGTCTGGAAGAGATCGCTTAAGGCGATAAGACTGCCCATTGTACCTTATGTTCTTTATATTATATCCGATGTATTTTCTTTCCGCCTGAGTGTGTACAATAAAGAGTATTCTATCTATCTATCTATAATATAGAACTCACCCCAGCGGGAACAATACACAATAAAAGTACGTACGTAACCTCACGTATTCAGTACGCGAGCACTTAATACTCATAGCAGAATTGGTAACCAACAATCTCACGGTGACCTCCGTAATGAATACGATTCGCACATCATCGCTCATAAACGATCGAACAAGGAGCTAATCAGAGTGAATGGATTTAGAATCTAATCGTACAACTAAGGGATTTCTAATAGAATTTAGAAGCTGGCGGCAGCCGTTACTATTCATATTCATCAGGCGCCTACTATATGTATGCGACGTGACAAAGTACGTAACTTAGTCATTGCTTGAAGTTTTAAAAACATAATAGAACACTTTATAATAGTGATACGCGTAGGTTATTATAATAATAATATTTTTGTGTACGTATATTTTGCAAACGGATATTCGATTTCTCTGCCAGCTCCTCCGGGAAACAGGCGTGAATCTATGTGTATATGTAATTGTTGATTTACATTTCGTGTATAAAGCTAAGCTATAGTAAAACATATGGGAGCTATAAAAAAATAATATGAGGTATTCAATAAAAAGAATGAGGGCTACTCCGGCTACCGCGTATCAATTTGCCGCTAGAGGCGCTACCATCGCGGTAGGTCTACGAAACGTTAAAATACACTGTTTTTGTTCGGGTTACGCTGTTTGTTAATAAAAACTGCGATTATAACAAAAAATTTTGGTTTAAAACTAAATAAATTACATAATGAGTTACAGCTCGATGACTGTAAATAATTTGAAAGCGGAATTAAATAAAAGAAATGCAAAATTAAGCGGGATGAAAGAGCAACTTGTTAAGAGGTTAGTTTGTTTACTGTTTTGAAACACCATTTATTGTTTTGATGTTTTTTTCATTTACAGACTTCTGGACTATGTCAGGAACAATAATTTTGTTGGAACTAATGAAGTATTTCATATACAAGACGATTTGGTGCTAAGTGTTGAGTGGCCTCCAGATAGTTCATACAGCAGTGTCACTTCGAAAATTCAATCACCTGACTTCGATGTAGTGAATATTTCAACATACTTTTTAGAGGTCTACAAAGACAATACAGGGATGCTGCCGTTTACAGGAAAGGCTATAATATGATGGCAAAAAAATTGTTTTATGTACATGACACTAAAGCTACTATATTCAATAGTAGCTTTAGTGTCATGTACACAAAACAATTTTTTTTTATAAAGGACAAGTCAGATCACAAGTTACTAAAGCCTTATATCCTATTTTGTGTTTATTGCTATTGAATCAGATGGAGAAATAATCCAGTCCATTTGCGAGTGTACTGCTGGTAACGGACTAAAGGCAGTTTGTAAGCACACAGCATGTGTATGCTACGTCATCCTTAGATTTAAGGAACATTCCGAATTGCGTATAATGAAAACACCCACGGAAAACAAACAGAAATGGCATGAGCCAAAGAAAAAAATGTTGAGTTTGTCACCTAAAAAGCAGAAGCATTTCATTTGAAATAAAACAGTTCAACGTCACAAAACGCAAAACAACTAATTTGTGTTTTGATCCACGTCCTTCTAATGCTTGCAACACAATACAATGGAATGATCATGTGAGAAACAGCGTAATAAACTATTGCTCTTCAGAGAAAACAAGGTTTGGGATAAGCGGGAGTGTTTGAAGTGGCTTCTTTGCATGGAATATCCAATGATCATGATTGCTTTAAATTACCTATCCTTAACCAATTTATCCTAAATAAAATTTCTGTGAGTTAGGTACCATTCATCCCATATTAGTAAATAATTCATATTTATTAACAAAACATAGGTTCCGTGCTGAAAATTGTGGGTTTTAAATGTTTGCACCGCATCTGGGTGTTTGTTAATGTACTTACCTTTATATTATACCTTTATATTTTTGTGTGGTTATCAAGGTACATTCGCATGCAAGACAAATATTAACACATTGAATGCCAACTACGCAATATTGCGTAGGCAGTAGTCATACTGCCTACGCAATATTGCGTAGTTAGCATTCAATGTGTTAAGAAATCTTTCAGTCTGATCGTCAGCCTCACCCCTAACAATTTGTCCTTTATGAGAAGCTGGTGTCCGAACTAGGTCTAGACCAGTGTCTCAGATCACCAGGCCCCCCTTTATTCACAATTTAACAAAATTAATGTCCGAATACTATAACATAACATGCGCGTAAATTAATAAGTGAGGTGAAGGTGGTGAGTATGTGTGGTGAGTATATGTCGTGTTTAAATGAGATGTGTGTGCAAATAACTATTTATATACATCAATTACTTAAGGGGTTGTATCAGACTTTCTGTATTATCGTAGTTCAGGCTACGTAACCAATTGAAAATTTTCTTTTTACATGCATATAGATTTAATATATGAATTTTGAGGTCTTTATTAACTTTGTTATACAGGTAACTACCAAGAAAATAAGGGAATCTATTGGTGAAATTGGTTTTATATTTTGGGAACAGTGAGCATATTGTAATTATGACGATTGTTTTGTGCCATCTGAGCTATGTCTAAGCTAACATTTTTGTGGTATCTTAAAATTAATCGAGATATAAAAAGTTGTCGCACCGTTAGTACCTTTGAGTCCTGGTATAATGTAGTGGTTGGATACATGTTAGGTTTAAATTGACTAACCTTAAGAAGAACTCTTTGTGCCCTCTCGGCTACAATTATATGAGATTTAGCAGCACCTCCCCATGAATCGATACAGTATGAGATTAGCGATTCGCATAAAGCTTGGTATATGAGCTTAATTATTTGAGGGCTACCAACGCGACGTATAATCTTAATTACAGCAATGAGTTAGCGGAGTCGTGAGGATAAAAAATTAATGTGAGGTTGATAGGTTAGGTTATTGTCAATGGTTATACCGAGATATTCAACTGTAGATGTTTTCTGAATGACTTGACACAAACACTGTGATGTATATTGCGACTGGCTCAAACAGTGGAGTGGGCTCTAATTTTAAAAATATCTATATCAGGTTGTGTTTTGTTATTAATAGAGAAAGTGATATAATTTATCTTATCAGTATTAAGACTTAACAGATTACGTTGCAACCAATTACAGACCTCATCTAACCCTTTCTGAGCCGCAGCAAACACTACACTCCAATTCGAGTCGAGTATGCTTCCTTGCGGAACACAGTAGTTAATATTTTGTTCATTACTGACGAAATTTCTGACCTTTACACGTTGCGTGCGACCGGTTAAATAAACGGCAAACAATTGAAGAGGCAGACCTCGTATTCCTAATGACTTGAGCTTGTGTATTAAGAGTAAAGTTGACACCGTGTCGAACGCTTTCGCTAGGTCAAGAAAGATCGTCAGACATTTGTGTCCCCTGTCAAGGATTTCAACTACAGTATTACTAAGTTTATATACAGCATCAGCAGTTGATTTATCTCTTCTAAAGCCATACTGATTAGGTGAAATTAAACTATTATTATCTAGATAGTGGGTTAGTCTTCTGTTTAGGATTTTTTCTAATACTTTGGATAATGTAGAGAGAAGTGAAATAGGCCGATAATTATTAGGAAGAGTTTTGTCACCTTTTTTGAATATGGGTAAAATAGGATAAGGATTTCTTGAAAACACTGGGAAAATAGCCCTTACCAATAGCGAGATTAAAAACATGCGTTATGGGACCAGCAAGAATTTCCTTATTCTCCTTTAGAGTTTTAGCTGTTATTTTATCCCAACCTGCTGTGTTGGTGTTTTTGAGAGAGTTTATAATATCTATGACTTCAGTAATGTCTGTTTCCAACAGTACAAAAGAATGAAGCGAGGATATTCATACTATGATATGTTCATTCATACTATGATCATTTAGCTGATTAGTGTTACAGTTTTTTTCCGCAAGATTTTTCCCAATATTTACAAAATAATTATTAACTGAGTTTATGGCAAATCGTGGGGGACGGGGCATGAGCAATGAGATAATCCACAGCTTTAGGTTTCGATTTGAAATTAGTGATGTTATTGATGACTTCCCATGTTTTTTTGACGCTTGCTGCACTTGCTTTTTCGAGTTCTGAGGTTTCATATTGTGATTTTAGCTCTCTCAGTAAGTTTGTGCAAAAGTTTCTGTACCGCCGATAAGTAGAGCTTAATATTTCATCTTCTGGAGATTTTTTCAGTTTAGCATGCATCTTGTCCCTGTTTCTCAAGCAACGCAAAAGGCATGGTGTCATCCAGGGTTTAATTGAGGTTTTACGATGTGATTTTTTGCGAGATGTAGTATTTTTGTCAATAACTTTGCATCCACCAACATCTCCGCTGCTAGATTAGAAATAGAAAAGAATAGAATAGAAATACATTTATTCAACACGAACACACAAGAAATTAGTAATTACAAGGTATAGCATAATACAAACACAAAAAATAATAAATATCGAACAAATAAACAACAAAATAAAGAAAGTACAATAGCTCCTGTATTAGGGTCATTACAATCGAAAACTGGGTGAAAATCAACACAATTAAGGTCACGTGCAATACCTTCTTGGTTGACATTGACAGTTGTTTTGTTTTGCATATTATGACATTTTTGCTTGAGGTCCACGGATAAGAGCACTTATTGTTTAATTAGTTATTAATACGACTTTACATTTCAGGTTTCTCCAGAAGAAGCCTCCACAATAGAGGAGAAGACTAGGCAACAGTCACAAAATAAAATGTGGTATAGTGAACGAAGTATAAGGATAACTGGTTCCCATGTATCTAAAATTTGTAAATTCACAGATAGAAGACACATTGACACTGAAGACATATTGTTTTCCAAACAATTTTCAAGTGCAGCTACAGAATGGGGACATTCTAAAGAGAACACAGCTATTGAGGCCTACGAGTCTATGTCACATAATGCTGTCCAGCGTTGTGGATTTTTTATTTCCAGTAAATACCCTCATATTGGAGCTTCACCTGATGGATTAATTGGTAACTTGACTGTATTAAAAGTTAAATGTCCTTATTCAATAAAAGATGAATTTATCACTCCAGATAATTATAAACATATTGAAATATTAAACGGTGAATTCTGTTTCGAAGAAAGCAGTCCCTATTATTATCAAATTGAAACACAATTACTTGTTACTGACAGAATGTATGCCGATTTTTTTGTTTGGACAAATAAACACGAAAAGAGAATTTATGGTAATCGAAATGAAAAGCTCATGTAAGAAGTAATTATTCCAAAGGTAGGTAGAAAGTGTTAGTACTTAAAGTTGGTCAGGTTGCATCCTTAGTCAGGGTTCATATTAGAGTGCATAAAATTAAAAGGCCTACATTAAAGTCAACGGTTTTTGGCATAATCATCATTTCGCTTATGTTCCTAATGAAGAAATGATTAATGTAACAAATATGTCTATATGCCAAACCCATTATTCTTACCACAGATAACTGAATATATGAGATCCTTATATGCCTCCTCATTCAATATGCCAAAATGCATTATATTATTTAAAATGTTTTTGGGAGCGAAGGGTGAAAGAATAAATAAACAGTTTAAATTGCGTAAATAAAGATTAACTTTTATTCAGTAATACCTATCCAAAATCCCTAATTACATAATGTTCTTCCTGAAGTTGGCAAGCATGAAGCAGACAAATATGATTCTCCCTCCAAGTTATTACTTAGAATTTGAAAAGTTTTCCCTAATCCAATAACACGTTCAACATTGATACGTTCGGATGACAACTTCTTGGATTTTCTGAGTTGGTGTGCTTCAAACTGATTACTGCCTTTATTTAAAAAATGTGGCATGTTAACTGTAACATCCATGTGACCAACTAGATCCTGAATATTGAAACCACGGTCACCAAGAATAATATCACCTTTTTGAAGTAGATTCATTATGCCACACTTTTCAAATAACTGTCTGTCACTGATAGATCCACCATAAATGCATCTGAAACTAAGGTCACACATCCAGAGCCAGAAATTCCTACTAGTACCTTTAGTGTGTTGGCTGATTTGTAGGTCGAGAATGTGGCTTGTTGTGAAACTAGATTTTGTGTTTTTTCAGTTTTTGTTTCCGTGCAATCTATAATTACTGTACAGCTATTAGTCTTCCTCTGATACATTACATTTTCATCAATTGTTTCCTTTGGTACCCATACATTTAGATCTATGAATTTACAGTAAAGATAATTTTATTAATCCATGTTACGTTGTGCTGGATGCGAATAGCACAAGACCGGCAATTGTGGAGATCTTTGGGGGAGGCCTTTGTCCAGCAGTGGACGTCTTTCGGCTGATATGATGATGATGATGGTACGAAGTACTTGCTTATTGAAGATTGGCTTATTTGAAAATGAAATGACAACTCCTTATTACACATATTTCTTCGCAATTTAATTAGCGTTAAATAAAATTGATTAGACTGTGTTAATACATGTTTTCCTCAAGCTGGCTGCAATGATGGATAGTACCTTAAATTGTTCACTTCATCTCCAAAAAGGTTGAAGATAAACATAACGAGGTTATAATTGTCAAAACCAGTGTAAAAATTTACTATATCAGGCTTTTCTTTGTGGTCTTCAATTAGAAACATGTTGAATGTGCTACTTATATGGTTCATTTGTTATACCAAATCAATATGCTCAGGTAGCCTATTCTCACATTTACATAAAGAGCACTGTAATCAGACATCCTTATATGAATTTTCAATGTCTACTTCTACACAACTTTCTTCAAAAGTACAACATTCTCCACATCGATTTTCCTCTGTATTTAAACAAAGTGTTGCAGTTTCCAATTTCTTTTGACGTTGAACAGCCCTCTCTGCACATTTTCTTTTAAATTTTTTTCTCTCTTCCCTTTCATGGTTCCAGGAAAACAGACTAGGCACAGCTTTTGCTTTCAGTCTAGGGATAGCTAAAAATTTAACAACTAAAGATTACACGAGATGAAAGTTCATTGTAAAAAATCCGCCCACTTTTTTACAAACATGTATTGGAAGTTTTATTCATGGTATAGACAGATAGTATGGAATTTGTGAATTTACTTTATTTGTGTTGTGAAAATACGAACTTCTCTTACAGTGTACCTATGTAAAACTTTTCACTGTAAATCAAAGTGTCTGGAACAAGCATGGACGTAATGTTATCATGAAATAAGAAAGATTATATGAACTACTTACGATTTTCTGTATTTGAACTTTGGGAAACACATAAACATAATCGTCAGGACTGAAATGTTTCTTACCAACAATGGAATGTTTTGAAGGGGTATATTTGTTCCTGCGAATCGCTAATATCCACTGCTTGATAACAGTTTTGTCCTTTGGGCACTTATGCCCACCTTTTTTTCAGAACAATAGGGGACTGCACAACACTGCGGCATGCTATTTATGAAACACTTTAATAGGATTTTAAGAATTTTTCGTAAAAACATTCGTCGCGTCCACAATAACAATGATTTTGACAGCTATAGTGGGTAGAGATGGGCGTTGATTCAACGGACTAGTTGAATCAACCGTTGATCTCCTGTCAACGTATCAACGTTAACTGTATAAGGATAAACT
This sequence comes from Pseudoips prasinana, assembly GCA_951640165.1. Taxonomy (NCBI): domain Eukaryota; kingdom Metazoa; phylum Arthropoda; class Insecta; order Lepidoptera; family Nolidae; genus Pseudoips; species Pseudoips prasinana. The sequence continues at coordinate 19,913,225 of OX621254.1, forward strand.
AGTTTAATTTGTCAACGACATTATTTAGGTCAATGAATTTAACGCGAAACTTACGTTGAAAATAACATCAAGTGGCAGTTGTTGAATTTGAACTTTTAACTGTATATGAATCAACTACTTGAATTCGTCAACGACATTGAATTTAACGCGAAACTTACGTTGAAAATAACATCAAGCGACGGTTGAACTATTTTAACCGGTTTATACTAGTTTGTTTGTTTACGTTTACGAACATTTGTACGAACACTTGCGCATCATTTAATTTTTTGAATTTTTATTGACAGTTTGTACAATTGGCGCGCAAGGTCAGAGGCTAATTTGCGGCAATTATTATAAATTATCAGACTTTTTGGTTAATGTGTACAGTAACAGTGTCAATTTGTTTTTGTAAATAGAATTGTGTCACAGATTACTTAATAGTTACTACGTAATTGTGTATAAAATAGGAAGAAAAATTTAAAATGTCGGGACGTGGTAAGAGTCATCCCATCCCATAATCATAATACAGAGTTTCAAGAATATGTGAAACAATATGCCAAAACATTTAGACGAGCCTGTACCGCTGCTAAATCTTTGCACATAAAAAATATACTTAAATCTTCTACAAATATAATCAAAACTACTTGGAAGATAATTAATGCTGAGACAGGTAAAACAAAAATACGTAGTCGTGATTTTAACTTAGTAATAAACAACATAGATATTAAAGGCGATTTGGAGATTGCGACTGAGTTTGAAAAATATTTTTCGAATATTCCAGTCATACTTACTAACTCTCTTTCATGTTCTTCTACATCTGCTGAGCAGATACTCAAGCAAAGCGTAGGGTCGTGTGACACAGTTTTTGAATTTTCGGTGGTTAGCCCTAAAGATATTTTAAATGCTTTCAAGAGTATTAATATGAAAAACACAAAGGATCTGTGGGGTCTATCTGTTAAGACTGTTTCATCAATTATTACTATAATCGCCCCACACTTAGCTACTGTGTTCAATTGCTGTGTTGCATCAGGTGTATTTCCTGACTTGATGAAGTATAGTAAAATCATTCCTTTGTTTAAAGCTGGTGATACTTCAGACCCTTCAAATTTTCGACCTGTTTCCGTGCTGCCCACTCTTAGTAAAATATTTGAAAAGCTTATGCTTAGCCAGCTGCTCAGACACTTTAATATACATAATTTACTACACCGGAAACAGTTTGGATTCACAAAGGGTTGTTCAACCATAGATGCAGGGGTCAACTTATTAAAAAGTATATTCGCGGCGTGGGAAGACTCGCAAGATGCATTAGGTATCTTTTGCGATTTGTCCAAAGCGTTCGATTGCGTTCATCATGATACTCTAGCTCTGGTCAGAAAATTACACCACTACGGTATTAGGAACAAGGCTCTCGAACTTCTGACTTCTTACTTGGGCAATAGAATTCAGAAGGTCGAAATAAACGGTAAAATATCTCCGGGATCTCCAGTGGTAATGGGCGTCCCACAGGGGTCAATTCTGGGCCCATTTTTGTTTTTAATTTATATCAATGACTTACCTTACTACGTAAGGGATAAGCATGAGATTGTGTTGTTTGCAGATGATACTTCCCTGACGTTCAAAATAAACCGACAATTAAGCAATTTTGACGATGTTAATGATGCAATCTCTAAAGTTGTTCATTGGTTTAATGCCAATAATCTTGTGCTTAATGATAAGAAAACTAAAGTCATTAAATTCACTACACCGAATGTGAAACAGGCGACAACCAATGTACAACTTAATGGAGCTAGGTTGGACCCTGTTGAATCAACTGTGTTCTTGGGTATCACTATTGACTCAAAGCTACAATGGAGCCCACAAATAGAAAAACTGTCCGGCAAATTAAGTTCTGCAGCATATGCAGTGAAAACTATTAGACGGCTGACTGATGTTGACACAGCTAGAATGGTTTATTTCAGTTATTTTCATAGTGTAATGTCCTATGGAATTCTTCTCTGGGGTAGCTCTGCTGACATTGACACCATATTTATATTGCAAATAAGAGCTGTAAGAGCTATCTATAATCTTGGCCCGAGAGTGTCTCTAAGAGAAAAATTCAAAGAGGTCAACATTCTAACTGTACCATCTCAGTATATATATGAAAACTTACTATATGTGCATAAAAATATCGATTCCTTCTGTAAAAGGAGCGATACACATAATGTAAATACTAGATATAAGAATAATCTCATACTGCATACTACCCGTCTCCACAAAATAAGTAACTCTTTTATGGGGCAATGTATAAGATTCTATAACAAACTTCCCAATGATATTAGAGAATTGTCTACGAATAAGTTTAAAAGAATTATTAAAGCCAAATTGTGTAGCAGGGCATATTACAAAATTTCTGATTATTTAAGTGATAAAAGTGCTTGGGATGGAGTTGTTCTGAGTCAACACACATGATTGTAATTAATCTTAAGTATATTTTATTTTAAAAAAGGATTCCTACTGAGTTTTCTGGCAGTGTTTCTCAGTAGCTGCCACGTCATGCACTGCACGGTAGGGTAAAAAAAATATGACGATTCCACATAAATGTAAAATTTTTACGGAATAAAATTACTTTGACTTTGACTTAGCAGTGAATTGTGGCTACATTTCGAGAAAGACGATTCTAGCGGGAAAGCGATCTGTAATGTGTGCAAGGACAAAATAGCATATAAATCTACCACCGCAAATTAAAAAGTCATTTAAAACGCAAACATGTTTCTATATTTTCATCAGTTTTTTCGTCATCACAAGTTTCACAACTTCATTCTCTTCAGTCTATGCCATCAACAAGTATGCCGATATCAGTTCAGGTTCCAGCCATGGGCATCGATGGGAATAGGCCTGTGGAGGAGACACCATTAGCAACTAAACGCTGGCGCATGATGGTTTATTTTGTCAACAAAAAAATTAGCACAGAACAAAAAAAAAACAAATAAATTCAGATTTATTAGATTTATGTATGTACAGATAGTTATCATCCATTTTCTATTGTAGAAGAAAGGGCTTTCAGAAAATTTTGTCGGAGGATACCGGGGTATGAACTATCCACTAGGAAAACCCTATCAAATTCATTGATGCAGCAGGCATACACAAATACTTATGACGTTATAAAAAAACAAATAAACAATGAAGTCCACTCTATTTGTTTAACTGCAAATATGTGGACTTCACTAAAAACCGAGAGCTACATAGCCCTCATGGGTCATTATTTAACAGACAGCCTTGAATTTAAAACAGTGTTGTTGGGATGTTACCATTTTTTCGGCCACCATACTTCAGAAAAAGTCGCCACAAAAGTCATCACACTAGTTGACAAGTTAGAGTTGCGCGAAAAAGTAAACTTCATGGTAACTGACAATGCCGCAAACATCGTAAAAGCAATAAAAGATATTTTAGGGTGGAAAAATTTTGGGTGCTATGCCCACACATTAAATTTAATAGTTCAAGATGCTCTGCAACTCGTCAAAATATATGTGGATTAAGTTAAAAGGATCGTGGACAATGTTAAAGAAGCACCCTTTAATCAGAGAGGTTGCAAAAATATCAAATTCAACAAGGAAAGGAACCAAAACGGCTTTGTCAAGCTGTAGATACGAGGTGGAACTCAACCTATTTTATGTTAAAAAGATTCGTTGAATTGGAAGAAGCTGTTCGAGCTACTTTAGCTTTTACCGAAAGTCGTTTGCCTGTAATTGCCGAAGATTGTGAACACTATACTCGCAATTGTGTCCAATATTAATGCCCTTCGAAGAAATAACTAGTTCGATGAGTGGGGAGAAATATGTAACGGGAAGCTCCGTAATAGTTGTCACAAGATGCCTAAAAGAAGCGTGCGAAAAATTAACAAACAGAACGGACCTATTAGCTGACGCAAAAGACACCGTTCTTTTATTAAAATCTGGTTTGATTGACCGGTTCGGAGTAATAGAACAAAGTGGCACCTTTTCAGTGTGCACTTTTATGGACCCCCGGTTTAAAAAACAAGGATTTGCTGATCAAAGCGAAGCACTAAAAACCAAAGAAAAGGTAAGAAAAATGGTTGTAGTATTGATCGCAAAAAATTAAAATAACACAGCGTCTACAACAGTTTCTTTAGTGACTGACGATGTTAACACTAACAGTACTAACACTACTAACGAATTAAGCCCCTGGAGCATATTTGGTCAAATGATAGCGGGTTCTATAAAAGGCGATGCACGCCGGGCCGAGGGGATTGGTACGTCGACAGTCGCCCGATACACATGCTGTACCGTGCCTGTTTTATATAGTGTTGCTATGGTGGTATTAATAATTAATTAGTGAAAGTGATTGTCGAAATAAGTTATAAAGTTAGTTAAATAAAATCAAGTACTAACGAGTTATTTCTATATTTTATTATAATGATGGTGACCCTCTTCGCGATATCAGAAGTGGGATGGACTCCATAACCTGCCATGGGTCTGGCCATAGTGAGTGTTTTTGTTTTTTTTTTTAAATTATGGTTGATCCCTGCATCTCTCTTAAAATAGAAGAAACCGTGATGCTCCTACTTAGGTTTTCTGGAAGTATTCAAGAACAGCTTAGCGCTGTGATACTGGTAGTGGACGTGGAATATTGTCTCTGGCAATTAGTACATTCCTTATTGCGGTGGGTGCGAGGAACACTGTATCTCACAGTCAGTACTGCCCTATGTGACCGCCCTCGCTACCGTTCTGTATCAATAACTATAATTGAAGTTGATTACTTTTATTTAGTAATTTAAAGTAAACGATTGTTTAATTGTAATATACTGCCCAGATTCCATCTGATGACTAGGCCAAATCCAACATCAGATGAGTCAAAACACATTCGACACTAAGCGCCATTTACGATATTAATTCGTCGGACTGCTCATAGTGGTACTTCTATTTTCGGTGATTCAGGTTACGTTTATGCCACAAGCGCCACCTGAGGCTGTGGTGAGTACATTGATGTTAATCGACGTTTCTTTGGATCTATGCACGCTTTGAGTAAGGCAAGATCCACCCATTATTGTATCTCTAGTTTCGATCCTGGCTTGCATGATATTGATTTCTTCTAGGTAGAAATCAATGTTGAATAAATACGCTAGACGCTCCATTGTGTGACTAAATGTTGTTAAAGGATTAAGGAACGAGCTTCTACAGTATTGCGAGGAATAACCGACCCACAGATTCGTGCCAATGCGACTAATTATTATTTAAAAGCAAAAGATCTCGTTCAGTTCTTTTAGATTTATACTAAACCGAACCTCTGAACTCTAAATTTATTAGTAATACAGTGACATTTTAACAAATAAAAACCTTACCAACGTAAACGTTCTCATAAATAACAGACATGAAGTAAAGTGCCTTTCATGTCATTATTTCGGGCATGTCTCACGGTCGTGTCCATAACGAGCCAAACAGTTGCAATATTTAGCAAAGGAAGGTAGTAATACATTAATATTTTGTAAAAAGATAGGACACGTTGTAACCGATTATTATTTAATTTTTTTCAAACAAAGATCACGGGAACGTAACTAGACTAATATTAACTTTTGACGTGAGTTACTAGGCGGTCCTGTGGATAGTCACGTTACTATACTACAGTAATACAAGGTGTATCTACCGATGTTTAAGTTTCGCGAGTTTCATTAATGTCGGAATCGGTTCTAAAACATTTTAAATGTACGCAAACTATAAAGGAACCCTTTTGCAGTATTGCGTGGCATCAGCGACCAAATTTGTGAGTTTGAGAATTATATTTGGTTCTAAAATTTCCCGTTATTGGGATCGAAGTAGATTTCTGTGTGACTCCTACAAAGTGTATAAGTGTACCGGTGCTTACAGGAATAGATGTGTTGAACGGCAAATAACGAACATACGAACAAATCATTTGCATTACATAACGTGAATTACTAATCTCGGCAGTGGGAAAATGTGATGCTTGTACTTAAACGATCAGCTGCTTGTCAATTTTCCTCTTGAGGATGATGAAAATTATTCTATGTATTGTATACAAATAAGTAGGTATAAGTAATATATTATGTAAATAATATAATTAGTGGTAGTACTACTATTAAGTAGATACCACTATTAGTCTTAAGTAGATACTTAATCATATTCTATAGTTTTACACCATACACTACCCCTACTCCTAATTCCATACAATATAGTCCAACTTAAGGTTGTCTGGAAGAGATCGCTTTAAGCGATAAGACCGCCCATTGTACCTTTTTTATAATTATTTGAGATCCTGTAACTTTTATGTATAATGGTGTACAATAAAGTGTATTTATCTTATCGTATTTATCTTATGAACAACAATACTAACAGTGTCAGTGAGTAAACTCACTAAGTTTTATATCGTTGGTACTGCTTTGAATGTGGTAACGACTGGTAGTATGAATATTGAGTTAACAAGTATGCCTGTCAGCTACGTACGACAAATTGAAAGTACCTGAGATCGTGAAGGACTTGCTTGACAAAGGTATAATTCAAGAGTGTATGTCATCATAATGTTAGCCCGATAATTCTCGTTAAGAAACGAAACTGTAATTAACGTATCTGCGTATTCGTGCGAGCTTTAAGTGCAATTACGGTACTGGACGGATCCATTGCCTTTGATTTAAAACCAAATCTTTTACCACTGTGAAAATAAAAAATAAGTATTATAGTCGCTTAGATGTGCTAACTGGGTTCCACCAAATATAAATGTCTGTTAATTTTGTTTACAGATTCTTGTTTGTCCGTCCCAAAATACTGATTCAGGGTATTCTGTCTTCATCGTACGAGCGGTGTTACCCTGGTGTCGGAGTTGTCCGGGCAGCCCGGGGACATGACTTGGCGACTATAAATAAATCGGAAACAATAATAATATTGTCTGTCAGTGTCAAACTGATTGAAGCGGGACCACAGAGCATCTGCAACATGCTATTAATTACGTTTCATTCCACGGTGATTTTTAAAGTGCGTAACTTGATATTTGTGTTAACCGTTAAGAATAGCATTAAAAATAGGTTTACTGTACCACTAGGCACCGTAGTAACATATTATTTTTCACGTAAAAATAAACCTAAAAAGGCTCCTAAACAAGCATTATTTGAAGTAACACTTTTTTATTTAATTATACCGGTTAGATTTCTATATGATTTTTTGTCTGTTAATTAAAGTGAGATGATCACTATTTTCATGTGTAATTTGGTTGATATACGTTACCGTTTAATAGTGGGCTAATGAGCAGCTGTTGCAGCTGCGCGTGTCGCTAGCCGACGTTCGCTGTATTTCCTATATAAAAGGCGATGCACGCCGGACAGAGGGGATTCGTTTGTCGACAGTCGCCCGATACACATGCTGTACCGTGCCTGTCTTATATAGTATTGCTATGGTGCTATTAATAATTAATTAGTGAAAGCGATTGTCGAAATAAGTTATAAAGTTCTTAATTAAATAAAATCAAGTACTAAAGAGTTATTTCTATATTTTATTATAATGATGGTGACCCTGTTTGCGATATATATAACAATAACATAAAAAACAAAAAAGATGTATATTTATATATATATATATATATATATTGTAAATAGTAATTTATTTATGTACATAGAATCAGATGATCTTTTAAATACGCCAGAGTAGAATATAGATATAGGTATAGAAAAAAATATGTTATAAAGCATAACTTTATAACATATTTTTTTCAGTCAGTCCTAAGCCTGAAGAAAAAGTATGAAGGGAAGGTCATCTAAGTATAAACATTAATCAAACGGTTCCTATTAATAAATGAAATCAAATCATTTATAAAATATCAGGTCAGTAGATGTGAGACTCGTTTAACGTTGTACCGTTGAATAAAAAACGTTAAATGAATGAACGGTTTACGTTGCAAGTTGACATTAGTAGCACGTTAACTCGTTGACGAATTTAACTAGTTGATCGACTAGTTGACGAACGCAAATTAACGTTAACGAAAAAACCGTCAACGACCCATCGCTAATAGTGGACCTTCCTCGACAGTGGCGCCGACTGGTGAGCACAAAAACGGTAGCCCTCATTGCAGATTTATAAACCTACCAACTAACGTACACTAGTAGATTAGTGTTTGTATTGCTGTCTATAGTAATATTTAATTTAGTCAAGTAATAATCCAAGAGTTGCAGGTCCCCATCGCAAGATGACGCTTTTTACAGTTTATTTAGGTTTCATTATTTTTGTTTTTTTAAACAAACTATTGTTTATGTTTTAATTATAAGTTGAATTTTATAAAACAATTACCAAATATTGCTAAACTTTTTCCTAAATATAGATTTATTCATTATTAATACACAAGTATTTATCGATTCATAACATCTAAAAAATGCAGAACGAAACGTAATCTGTCATGTCAACAGAATCGTCGGAGTCAAATGCGTTGCCAGGTAATTATAAATAATCCCCAAAACAAATTAAACACCATATCCTTTTAACCACAAGAGAAAAAACGGAATTAGTTTTAAATAAAACAACAAATTTGACATAATATTGATGTCAAATTTGTTGTTTTTGCATTTGACTCCGACGATTCTGTTTTTATACTAACCTGGCAACGCATTGGACTCCGATATTTATGATTCTCTCGACTGCCTGGCAATCTCCTGGACTTCAGCAGCACCCTGTGGCTTGATCGCCTTTTGGCTACATTGCACTTTTGTTTTGAGCGTGTTAAGCCCTCAAATGTCAACAAGAAAGTGTTGCGTCCGTAACTGCAATAAAACTCGTAAGTAAAGCCCTTCTAACACTACACACTCGTATTTTTTTTTTATCTCATGACTAGTATGCACTGCATGCATGGAAGCACTGTAATTTTACATGAACATTGAACCTGTATATGTCTGTCAAATGAACCTGTTTCAAGATTTTACAACACATCAGTAAAGTAAAACCTAAAAGTGCTACTATAATCGCCAACTAAGAATAGGATTGCGCTTGCTGCCTACTTCACGCGATAACTGTCAAATTAATACTGCCAGCAAAAAAAACTGTGCAAATAAAAATTATAGTTTTTATTCATAGATTATTTTATATTCATTTTTATAAAATGATATTTCTTAAATTCCATAAATAGATAATTTTGGATAAGTATGTGTATAATGTATATGTATTAAAAAATAACCAATATATAATTAACTTCACGAAATGCTACTGGTCACCCTAATATGTCGCCATTTTGCTACGCAAATAAGAACCTACCAGTGTGCCGTTAGCTACTCTTCCGTGTATACGCGTGTGTGTTATTTCAGTTACCTACTGGACTTCATTGTTATTTTTTTGTTATCATTGTTGACTTTGTTTGTTATATTTGTTAAGTTGTGCGTTAGAGTCAACTTTTAACTTAATATGAGTTCGAAAAGAGGGGCGGTGCTCCATCGTAGAGCACGAGAAATCGTTTTTAATGTGGACAAATACTTTGAAAATGAAAAAAATCGTCCAGTAGTTGTCGCACTTTAACATGAATGGGATATTGCATGACAAGCAGTTTGGGTTTACAAGGGGCCGTTCTACTCAGGATGCGGGGTGTACACTAATGAAGTCTATATTGGAGGCTTGGGCGGGGTCGCAGGATGCGCTGGGAGTTTTCTGCGATCTCTCTAAGGCCTTCGATTGCGTAGACCACCATACGCTCATTGTGAAACTAAAATACTATGGAATTTCTGGCACATCTCTTGATCTTGTAATGTCCTATTTATCAGGTCGAGAACAACTGGTTTCAATAGACGGGGTAAATTCAACACGACATTCTGTCAAAATGGGGGTGCCCCAAGGATCGATTTTGGGTCCATTTTTATTTCTAGTTTATATCAATGATCTCCCATATCTAGTAGAGAAAGTATCAGACATAATTCTATTTGCTGATGATACGTCACTCATATTTAAAGTGAGTAGGAAAGATAAGGATCTTATAGAACCTTATAAAACTCTCAGCCTCATATCAAATTGGTTTTCGGCAAATAATCTTCTTTTGAATGCAGGAAAGACCAAATGCATCAAATTCTCATTGCCGAATGTGACTCATATTAAACCAACGGTTGCACTTAACGAGGAAGTTTTAGATTTAGTTCCTTCGACCGTATTTTTGGGAATAACACTGGACTCAAAATTACAATGGGGTCCTCATATCTGCCAAATTAAGTTCAGCTTCAAATGCAGTTTGGAAAATCAGACAATTGTCAGACGAACCAACTGCTAGACTAGTATATTTTGCTTATTTCCATAGCATTATGTCCTATGGTATTCTGCTGTGGGGCTCAGCAGCTGACATAAGTGCTATTTTCGTATTACAAAAAAGAGCAGTCCGAGCTATTTATAATCTAGGCAGTCACGAGTCTCTACGAAGCGTTTTTAAAGAGGTAAATATACTTACTGTTCCATCTGAATACATATATCAGAATATAATGTTTGTGCGGAAAAATTTAGATAAATATAAAAAACGGAGTGACTTGCACAATGTCAATACAAGAAACAAGGACAAACTAGCTATACCAGCCTTTAGAGTTAGCAAAACTAAAAAGTCATTCATGGGAAATTGTACTAGGTTTTATAACAAGCTCCCTATTCATATAACTAAACTACCTGATAATAAGTTTAAGTCACACATTAAACGTGAACTTATGGCTAAGGGTTACTACACTACTAAGGATTACATTGACGATAAAGACATTTGGCGGTCGGCATCTACCTGCACATAGTCCGCTGGAGATCTTATAGCCATATAGACATGAGTAATCTTTTGTGTTACATGAACTATCTGTAATAAAACAATCTATTATTTAAATAATCTACGAATTTCAGAACTGTTGGTTGTGTCTCAAAATGATTAATGTTACTTTTATTTTGACGTTTTTATTTTCTCTTTCTAATATATTAAACCTAAAATAAATAAATAATCAGACAACCGATCGAGCATATATTGTGTTTGCCTGCTAAATAATTACAGTAAGTGGACCAAATCTCGTGTATATGCCCCATTGAGTATGTTTCGCCGGAGCGTCTCAACTGGGCCGTGTTGAAACCGGTAGTAGAGACACCCGCTGAGTTTGTTTCGCTGGGTCTTCTCAGTTGGGGTGCATTGGATCCGGTGGTAGCTTTAAAGCGCGACCGTCGTTATTAACACAAGGTCCGTCATAATAATATCACCTTAATATAGACAGAACCATTGCCAATATGTATTACAAATATTAGACTTAAACTAGAGAATTAAACTAAAACATAATCTCTTGACAATAATATAATATAAATTTGTTAATGTTTTAATACTATCAATACAATGTGTACCTAAATATCTATGTTACTAGAAATAATAATGTATTCAACTATAATACTACAAACATGTTCTGACTATTTACAAGCGCTTTTTTAAAGTCTACGTGAATAAAAACCTTTTTTATTTATTTATTTTATTTATTTTATATTCGAATGAACTTCTGCGCAATTTCACATTGGCAAGAATACAAAGTACTCCAGATGGTGTACCTACGTACATACCCATATCCAGAGAACTTTATGACCAATTGGGAGATTTTTTAAAGTCTTCTGTGAAAGTTACGGAACGAGTCGCTTTGTCAACCGGCGTAACACAGTTTCGAATATTAAGGCGTGAAAGGAACAACGCCGAAGCCGCTGCTATGGCTGTAGGCCCGAGTACCCAGTGCATAGTCACCACGCCGAAAAAAAAACCACGTGGCAAGACGGTGGTTTTGGATAACTTTGATCTACGTGCTGTAAGTAATATAATAAACTCGTTTTACTTGGTACACAAGGAATTGCCAACCATGCATAAAATTTTTGTTAAAACTCGTGATGATGTAAATTTCCAAGGGAGAAAAACGACCCAGCACAGAATAATGAAAACCCAGCTTGGGTACAAATTCAAGAGGTGCGCTAGCAACAGGTCAAAGCTAATTCAAAGACCTAATATCAAAGCTTGGCGTTCAAAATACTTCCGGCGTATATGTCAAAATGATGCGCTGGGTGCTGACAAGAAGCCCGTCATCTATTTGGATGAGACATGGATCCACTCTCATTACACTGTTGGCAAGTGTGGGCAGTCTAGTGAGAGCACTGGGATCCTCAAAAATACGAGTCCTGGACCTCGATGGATCATTGTCCATGCCGGAGATGAAAATGGATTCGTGGACGAATCGATTGATGTGAAATATGAACAGTGAAAATTTCATAAAATGGTTAACCCAGCAGCTGTTACCAAACATGACCAATAACTGCCTAGTTGTGATAGACAACGCTCCTTTACCACAGCTTAGAAAATAATAAGCCACCTGATATGAACGCAAGAAAAGCAGAGTTACAGGCGTTGGCAACAATTTTACAAAGGCCGAGTTGTACCAAATTATAAAAAAACATAAGCTACCAAAAAATTATGTAGTTGATAACTTGTTTGCCAGCCACGGCCATAAAGTTTTACGTTTGCCCCCATACAACTGCGACCTCAATCCTATTGAGTATATTTGGCATTTAATGAAAAGGCGAGTAGCTGATAAAAATGTAAATCAGTCAGCTAGTGAGATCAAGGGTCTGACAAGAGAGGCTGTAGCTTCAATCACAGTTGATGACTGGAGACGGGAAGTGAACCATGTTAAAAGGATTGAAGCAAATTATGCTAAAATTGAGCGACTCGAAGACGATGACGACTTTAGTTTAATTATAAATCCAGGTAACATATATTATAATTTACTGCGAAAATAACAAGAAAAGTAATAATTACAATTAGAGTTAAAATTAATACATAATGCTTCTCCTTTTTACAGGCGGAGATAGCAGTGACAGCGAAAGTAATGATGATTCTGACTACGTCTACGACGACGATGACGCTGTGTTAAGCGGTATAGAAGAATTATAACCTGATTATAACTGAAATAATAAAAAAATATTTTTTATTAACATGCTTTTCTTTTCAAATCCTACTCATGTATAATTAATTTGGCGTAAAATTGATTAGAAATATTAAAAACGTGAACAAAAAATAAATAAACAGAGTATAAATTTTTCTTAATTTTTTTGCACACTGTACGCTTTGGTAATGAAGTTCGCGAGTAATGCAGGACAAAATGGCGTCTTGACAGTACTATTCTTATTTGGTAAATCTGATTTTTCATCTGATGTTTAATTTTTCAGGTGCAGACAATACTGTTTTGCATAAGTTTCCTAATCCAGACAGTGATCAATTAGATTTAATGATTGGGTGAATGCTATTGGTGGAGAAATTTTATTTTTGGATAAATATATTGTTTTTACCCAATGCCAAGTTTGTCAATCCCATTTTGACCCCAAATTTGAATCTTCCAGTGGAAGAGTGACTAAAAATGCTGTACCCACATTATTGTTATCAGGTAACTATTTTTTGTAATACTAGGCTTAATTTTTTAAGCTAAAAGAAAAGAAAACAATCATATTATTATCCTAATTCTGTTAAAAAACACACAGACACCGATGGGAAAAGCACCTTCCTCTATGCTATTTAGAGATGTATGAATGTTCCAAATCTATAAAAATATTGATACATATATATGACATTGACATACACATGATAAGAACAAACTTCCATCATTTTTCAGTTTTTCCTTTTGAAATTAATATACCTATTGAGATTTTTTTAGTAACTTTACTATTTTAAAACCTTATAGGTATTCAGAAGTTAGGAAGGCAATCTCTACGTGACATAACCAACCGAACTTACTCAAGTGGTTCTCATCTTGGAACGCAATCTTATGTGGATTTGCCGTTGAACCCTATACAAACTGTACCACCCTCTCAGGAACCTATTTTATCATCTTTGCAACAAGTATCTCCATCATCAAAAGGTAATATTTTTTACTTTTGACGGGCATGTTGGAGTGGTTGTCACCTTGCTTGCATACTTGCTTTTCACATGGAGGTTGTGGGTTTAATTCCCACCCAGGACAGATATTTGTGTGCATGAACACGTCTTTTTGTCCTGTGTTTGGCTGTAATTATCTATATAAGTATGTATTTACAAAAGAAAAGATGTATATATGTGTTGTATATCAGTTGTCTGGTTTCCATAGAACAAGTTCCGCTTAGTTTGGGATCAGATGGCCATGTGTAAATAATGTCCCAGGATATTATTATTATATTATTAAATTTAAATAAGAGATAATTTAAACCTAACAAGTCATTTCAATGTTAGGCTCATATCAAGTGCTCATATCAGATACTTAAAGTGACTCCTAGGTGACCTAACAATTTCCTTTCTTTGTACTCTGCCCATTGTGCATTGGTTGAAAACTAAGAATATACATGCACCAGGGTTTTTACAAATTCCATAGTCAAGTTTCAAATTTTGGTGTGCAAAAGTGTAGAGCCTTGTGCTCAATGGTTGGTTTGTGGGTGGGCCATGAAATATAGTGCCTTGATATTTTGTTACAAGTAAAATTTACTTTTACAAAAATATTGATTTTAATGCTCTAATGTGTATATTCTGACTGCTTCGTCGATCTAGCGGTAGCATGTTCAACCGCAGATAATGGGGTCCTGGGTTCAAATCCTGGGTCGGACCAAAAAGTGATTTTGGGAGTTGTATATCGCTAGTCATCCCATCGGATCATGAGAGTGATGGAATAGATAGTGCCCCTGTGTTTGCACACACACTTGTACACTATAATATGTTCTGCGCAATTGGCTAACCTCCATTGTGAATGGCCGCCGTGGTTGAAATTTGGCCGAAAGGACATTATTATTATTATGTATATTCACCAATGTGTAAGTTTAACAAACAGGTCTGCACAGATATTTACAATAGTACAGAAAAGTTAGCCTAATTATTGGATAAAATTTTTTTTAAGTTTTTATCCAATAATAAGGCAATATTAGTGTAGTAGTGTGTGAGAGTGCTAGGTGTCCTGCCTGTATCTAAAAATTAAAGCTCCTACTTAATATAACTATAACAGATAGCTTAACTAGGTACATTAAATATGTTACAGGTGCTGGGCACAAAAATTTTGTTACATCGGAAATGGTTGCATTGGGTAATAAAATCAAAAAGTTACAGAAATCCAAAGAATTTGTAATGATAAAACTAAAGAAAGCATTAAAGCTGTCAGAAAACCCAACTTTTCAGAAAAATGGCCTTAGCTCTGTATAAACAGGGTCCTAGGGCATACAGATGGCTCAGGAAATGTTTGTGCTGCCATCTCCACTTACACTCAGTCGAATGATTAGAAGAGCTTCTCTTAGACCAGGACTGAACGAAAATATATTTAGAGAAATGAAAAATAGAGTTGCTAAAATCACAGAAACAAAGAGCAAATCACAGATAGATTATGTGTATTTTGATAACATGCGACAAAGTGATGAAATTTGTGGGTTTGTAAACAATGGAAAAATAAAAAAGAAAATATAGCAGACCATGCATTGGTGTTTATGATAAGAGGTATTCAAAAAAGCTACAAACAACCTCTTGCCTATACATTTTGTTTAGCAACCACACCAAAAATTGATTTAGTACGACAAATCTAAACTATTATTAAACAATTTCATGACATTGGATTTAAAGTGATAGCCACAGTTTGTGACCAAGGGGCCACAAATGTTAGTGCGATTATTTGGTTGATTAATGAAAATCGCCAAGATTATTTGCGACGTGGCAAGGAATTAAAGCAAAATGTTTTTAAAATTGAGGGAGAGGAAGTGGTTCCACTATACGATATTCCTCACTTGATGAAGGGAATCAGGAATAATTTATTAAATAAAAATTTAAAAGCTATTATGAATAAAAAAGAAAAAACAGCAAAATGGGAACACATTATGATGCTTTATAATGAAAATCCTGCATATCAAGGTCTTCGTCTGATGCCAAAATTAACAGACAAACACGTTATATAATAATAAATCCATTTATTTCAGGTAAGTTACACCCATCATAACATAATAATAAATTAAATTAAATGTATAAATTAGAAATAATAATAATAAAATCATAGAATAAAACAAATAATAATTAATAATAATAAAAACAAAAAATTATATTAAAGCTTTTTCTCCGGCATTGGTACAGCAATGTGCCTGCCGCAACAGTGCCGGATGAAAGGACAATCCAGCCTTCGTGCAATCATGCTTAAAATGGTGTTGGAACTGGCCCGTACTCGGCGCACCATGGACGTAGCGCGCTTGCGCATGGTCGCGTGAAAGCAGTCCATGCGCGCCTCTGCAAACATTGTCGAGGCGCTGCAGTATCGGGGCAGCCCCATCACCGCCCTGAACGCGTTATTGTATTGGACGCGGATGGCGCTGTAATTTCTATTTGTGTAGCGAGCCCACAGGCTGCACGTGTAAAGTGATGTACAGTACGCTCTAAAGAGCGTCACTTTTACTTCATCTGAACATCGCGCAAACCTGCGGGCTAACATATTAGCTCTGACGGACAGCGCCCTCCGCTCCCTTTCGATATCAGCGTGATCCCCGAGGTCGCCAGTGAGGACATGTCCCAAATATTTAAATTGTGTTACCCTCTCTAGGGGAACACCATTTAGTCGAACCGGTGGTATGTTTTTAGGACATTTTGCACTGGCGGTCTCGAAAACCAACCACTGACTCTTTTTTACATTGTATATTAATCCGTGGCCACAGGCATAATCCTCACATATCTGTATCAGCTTCCTTAGGCCACAAATCGATGCACTTAAGAGGACGGTATCATCGGCATAACTCAGATTATTGACACATATGCCGTCAATACGGCAGCCGACATTTTGACTACTAAGCGCTACAATCAGACCATTTATGTATAAATTAAACAGGGTGGGAGATGTTAATCCGCCCTGCCTAACTCCACACTCGAGCTGATACGGATCCGACATTGTCCCCGCCCATCTAACACTGTTGGACTGATGCGAATACCAGTACTGGAACACACTGATTAGTTCCTGTGGTAGTCCTATGTTCCTCAGCTTATTCCACAGCAGGTCATATACTACCATATCAAAAGCTTTGGACAAGTCGAGGAAGCACGCATACACGGGTGTTTTATTTAGGTTATACCTAAAAAAATAAGTTAAATGAAAGTTAAATGCGCAACCCAAATATTTAGTAGGACTGTAGCTGTTAACATGGGATATCTGGCTGGTAAGTAGGTTTCAGTTTTGACTTATGTCTGCTACCAAATTCAGACGCCTTTTTTATTTTAATTTTGATAGATTGTATAATGTGGAATGGCTGAAATTTTGATCATGGCTGTGTTCACTACAATGCACTCAGATAAATTTAGGCCGCAATGTAATATTAGGCGAGCCTGTTTAATTGGCACTATGCCAGGATTCATTGAGGATTTATATAAGTAGAAGTGACTTACATGTTAATTTTGTACAAGTAAAGCATTAAATTGCAAGGAAAAGTAACTTTTCTGTGGCAGTTAGTGGCATGTTTGGGACATAAGTTTGTAATAAAAGTTACACTTTTAATCTTAATATTTGTAGTTACACCTTTTAATGCCTTTTCGTCGGTCATGTACAGTAAAAGTTACGTTTATTCCCTATAAAGTTCAAATTAACATGCCTAACATAAATCTTATCAAGATTCAGCACCCTCAAACATATTTAAATTACATTAAGATATCAAATCTGAGTAAGTAACATGCCTACTATAACAGTGGACTCTATAACTCAAGAAGAAAAGCAAATGGTGCCAATCGGCTGATTTTTAAAAAAGCAGAGGAAGTAGTTGTACCTAAAAAATATGAAGACTTTTTAATATGTGATCATCAAGATGGTTCAAACCGAATTTTAATATTTTCTGTGGTAAATGAGGTGACAATGTCAAGTTTCTCCGATTTCTTTTTAGATGGAAACTTTAAATTTGTAATTCATCCATTTGTTCAGCTATTTTGTATACACGCTGATATTGGAAGTTCTACTACTCGTACAAATGTTGTACCGTTAGTATTTGCGCTGCTTTTAAATAAAAAGAAAGCTACTTACGAAATTCTATTTCATATGCTTAAGGCCCGTTTTCCCAATTGGTGTCCACATCAGTTTACCATGGATTTTGAGATAGCAATACAAAACGCGGCACAAAAAGTTTTTCCAAATACGCTAATTTCTGGATGTTATTTCCATTTTTTTAAATCCCTGTGGAAGAAAGCAAAACACTTGGAACTCAAATCTAGACTACATAAGCGACATGTTGCCCTTTGCGCCTCACTAGCTTTAATACCAGAACAATATATAGATGACGGTTGGCTTTATACAGGGTGGCGCAATAGAACGTGCATATTGCATCATTTTTTTTGCGGGGTAGAAGGGGCGTGGCCGAGGGGAGACCGATATCGTTGGGTAGCGCGGTTCATGAAGTTTTAGTCACTATGAGTCACTTCGACGGGAAGCGTCGCGCATTTTACGAAAACTCTCGTTCGTACGTAGTTGTCAGGCGACTATTTTGTTCTGAGTATGGTGTACGGCAAATTAGGGAGGCTCCGAGTGCTAATTTAATTAAAATCTGGATAAAGCGGTTTGAAGAGACTGGATCGACGTTTAAACCACACGCAAAAGGTCGTCCACGCACATCTAGGACCGAAGACAATATTGAGAGTGTTAAGCAGTCGGTACGAGAAGATCCACAAATGTCTACTCGCAAGAGATCGTCTGTCCTAAACATATCGCGACGAAGTTTGCAACGAATTTTAAACTTGGATCTTAAATTGCATCCATACAAGCTGCAATTAACTCAAGAATTGAAAGACTCTGACTTCATAGCACGGCTCACATTTGCTAATGAAATGCTCAATCGGTTTTCAAATTTTGAAAACATCCTTTTCTCTGATGAGGCACATTTTCATATGAATGGGTTCGTAAACCGCCAAAATTGTCGTTATTGGAATAGTGAGAATCCCAGACTCAAACATCAAAAACCGTTACATAGCCCTAAAGTGACAGTTTGGGCCGCAATCTCTGCCAAAGGAATAATTGGTCCTTATTTTTTTGAAAACGCACGGGGGCAAAACATCACTGTTAATACCGAACGCTATGTTGCGATGTTGGAAGGTTTTTTGGCCCCAGAACTTGAAAATTCAAGAATAAAGAACTCTAGGACTTGGTTCCAACAAGACGGAGCTACCAGTCACACATCAAATGACTCCATGGCGGTTGTGAAGCAGATGTTCCCTGGCAAACTGATTTCGAAAAGAGGTGATATCCCATGGCCTCCGCGCAGTCCAGACTTGACGCCTCCTGACTTTTTTTTGTGGGGATACCTCAAACACAAAGTCTACACCAATAATCCGAGAAACATCAGTCAGCTCAAGGAGAATATTCGTGGTGAAATGGCAGCAATCACACCAGCACTACTTAAGAAAGTTTTCGGTAATTTCCGTTTGCGGTTACAGGAGTGCCAACGTAGAGAGGGTCATCATTTAGATGATGTTATTTTTAAAAAATAAACTTCAGTTATCACTTAATAATTGCTTAGTTTTATTTTAACTATACCTTTTGTATTTATTTTTTAATAATTATTTTAAAAATGCACGTTCTATTGCGCCACCCTGTATCATGGGGGACTGCCCTCAAAATAATCTAATTTCAGCTTTTAATGATTATTTTGTCGATAACTGGCTCGATAATAAAACTACAGCCAGAAATTGGAATGTATATGAACAACGTCATCGGACGACTAACCTTGTAGAAAGTTGGCATTCCAAAATTAATCGTAAAATTGGTATATGGTATGGTATATGAAAGAAATAAACCAAATATTTTGCAATGTTTAGGCACTCTACATAAAGAAGCGAATTTATCAATAAATAAAATGGATCAGGTGCAAAGGGGTGTCCAAACAAATAATCGGACTCCTGAATCGATTGAAAATGAAGCGAGAATAAATCGCGTAATTAGCCAATTTTATGAATATCAGATTTCACTAGGCCACTGCATGGAAAAGCTATGCATATATTATTAATTTAAAATGAAAAAGGACATTATATATAATTTAAATTATAATAAAGTTAATTTAATTTAAAAATAGAGTAAAAAATTTTTGTCATGGTAAAATTTTATCGTCGTTTTATGCCTAGGGCAGCGGAGATCCAAGCACCCCTTAACAGCCTATTGGTTGGACCGAAAAAGAAGAACGCACAAAGCATCTCTTTGACATCAGAACAACTGAAAGCCCTCCAAAACTATAGGTCAAGTTTATGGAAAGCAGCCCTTTTAGCCCATCCCGACGCAAAAGCTGAACTAGCCGTCCAGACAGATGCTTCAGACAAAGCCATTGGAGCCGTTCTTCAACAACGTAAAGGTGATGCTTGGCAACCTTTAGCTTACTTCTCAAAAAAGGTTAATTCCGCGCAAGTCAAATATAGTCCGTATGACCGAGAGCTACTGGCTATTTACCAAGCTATTAGGTATTTCAGGCACATGGTAGAAACTCGTCGGTTTACCATTTACACGGACCATAAGCCGCTAACATTTGCGTTCACATCACGGAGAGATAACTGCACTCCCCGTCAGTTCAGATACTTGGACTATATCAGCCAATTTAGTATGGACATCAAATACATTCCGGGAAAGGATAACGTCGTTGCTGATTCCCTATCTCGTATTGAAGAGATATCATCTAATACGATCGATTATCAGGCTCTCGCTCATGATCAGGTCTCAAATGAAGAACTCCAGAATTTTTTACACAGGGGATCATCACTGAAGCTGGAGAAGGTCAACTGTACAGATTCTAATTTGCCTGTCTACTGTGATATGTCCATGTCACAGCCGAGACCCTTCATCACCAAAACCTTTCGTAAGGGAGTATTTGAAACAATGCACAAATTGAGTCATCCTGGTGCAAAAGCTTCAATCCGACTCATCACTCATAGGTTTGTATGGCCTGGTGTGAAGAAAGATGTTAGACAATGGGTACGAGAATGTCAACAATGCCAGCGGTCTAAAGTACATCGCCACACCAAAGCCCCTCTTCAAACTTTAGCTTACCTGTTGCCCGATTTCGACACGTCCATATGGACATTGTCAGCCCTTTACCGCTTTGTAATAGTTACAGGTACTGCCTCACCGCCATCGATCGCTCCACTCGGTGGCCTGAGGCGTACACACTCCAGGACATCACTGCAGAGGCGTGTGCTACCGCTTTCGTATCTGGTTGGGTTGCCAGATTCGGCTGCCCGGAGCACATCACGGCCGATCGCGGTCGTCAATTTGAGTCGTCGATATTCAAGGCGATGTCAGCGCTCATAGGTGCCACACATCATACCACCACGGCCTATCATCCTGCGGCAAATGGCCTTGTTGAGCGGCTTCACCGGCAGCTTAAGGCAGCTCTTCAGCGTATCAGCTGTCATGCGAGCGCGCGCTGGACTGAGGTGCTACCCCTGGTTCTGTTGGGCATCCGCAGTGCCTGGAAAGAAGACCTGCAAGCATCGGCGGCAGAACTTGTCTACGGTGAGCCACTACGCTTGCCTGGGCAGTACTTCTCCACGTCAAACCAGATTTCAGTAGACTACGCAGATTTCACATGCAGGCTGCGCAATCATATGACGCAGCTTGCACCAAATCCTACATCGTGGCATTCTTCATCACGTGCTTTCTACGTACCAAAGGACCTGGCCACCTGCACCCACATCTTCTTACGTCAGGGTCCAGCTCATAGACCACTTCAAGCCGCCTACATTGGTCCTTACAAGGTCATCCGACGAGGTACAAAAACGTACGTCATAAATGTCCAGGGTAAAGAAATGACAATTACCCTAGACCGGGTTAAGCCAGCGCAGACAAGGGATGAAACGACGTCGGCAGATGATGACGTCACCCCGGATCCAGTACCAGTCAAGAAGTCGAGAAGTGGCCGAACTGTCCGATTTCCTGAGTACTATCGATCGTAGTAACGATCTCAGCGGGGGAGTACTGTAGTAACCATTCCGCTTCCTACTCCGCTTCGCTTATATTCAATGGACCGCCGGCCGTTGAAATTAGTGCCGCGTGCAAAACCGTTGAACTTGGTGCCGCGTGCAAAACCATTGAACTTGGTGCCGCGTGCAAAACCGTTGAACTTGGTGCCGCGTGCAAACCGGTGAGCTTAGTGCCGTGTGCAAAACCGGCGCAGGCAAGGAGTTGCCGCGCCCGGACTTCGACCCACTTCGCCCGGCAACAGACGCGTGTGCACATCCAGTCGCTTCTATGCTTCCGCGGTGTACATTCATTTACTTGCTTTTATATAAAATCACGCTCACAACGGCGCCTATACTTTTTATTGTTTGTTTTAAATCTAAGTTGTTGTAGGCATTATATATGTGCTAAAGTGGAACAATAAATTTACTAGTAATCTTTTGCAATCAGTTTTTTTAATTCTTCTTTCCAATAAATTACGCACATTCTTACTACACGCTTCCGCACCTGCATACACGACAATTAAACTTAAACTGGTGGCATAGAACTACCAAACTAGAACTTGGAGATTAAAGACCGAATTGCTAAGACTTACTGGTTTTTACATAATCCAGTTTTTACAAGATTTATAGTATGTACCTACATGATTTCGATACAATATTTTTTATAACTATAACTTACGGTTTTTTGTGAAAAACAATATTTTAAAGTTAGATATTGTAAGTTAAATAATGACTGACTTTTGTGATTATTAAGCCTTTAATACGTTGATTTGTACGTAACTTATATAGTTCCTACTTTGAAAGACTTTTATCCTTAGTATTTAATTTGGAATACCTCTAATAATTTGTATTGATTAGTAAGTAGTAATCCAAGCTGTGTGGTGACGGCGACAAATATCAGAATCAGAATATCATCACCCCATCTCATCCCGTGGGGGGCGTAGAAGTCGACCCGAGGGAATATCTACCAGAGGACGGGAAGCAGCTTCCTTCTGAGTACTACGACCATCATACTGCGATCGCCAACCCGCCTGCCAAGCGTGGCGATTATGGCATATCCCCTCAAGATGATTCTTGAGGGAGGCTTGTCCAGCAGTGGACTTATTTAAGCTGTAATGATGATGATGATGATGAATCCAAGCACAAAACTTTAATAAATAATGTTGTTTATGATAAAATTACGAATTTTATTCAAACACAAATTCTATGTTTCTGTTATTTTGATAATACCTTTATCTGGATTTAGACAATTGTTATTATGAGTATTTGTGGTAGTTTTCACCTAAAACTGTGAGCGTGTGCCAAATAAATAGTATTCTTTATTAATACAGTAATTATATTGCTTTTTTTGTCTCTTTTTTATCATTACAATTTAGGTAAAATAACAACTTAGAGGTCATAAAGCAAAAAGTTTTGAATAACTATGATACTATAACTGACACTATGCAAAACTTTTTTTTTAAACGCTTCTCCATTGATAAATAATCAATAATTTTATTGTATGCCACTGGATTCTGAAACAGCATTAGTTAAACTGTTATTTTAAGCCGATCACTAAGTTTTATTTACCTTTATTTAGTGCCATAACACCCATACAATACTTAAAAAAACTTAAAACGGCCATACTGTAAAATTAATATTTTCGTATAGTGTCATTTATATATATATAGTATATATCGACCACCACTTGGAAATTATAACGTATTTGAAAAGTCAGTGGAAGAAGATAGTTAGTGGAAATTTTATAATTTTTATATTTTAGAAAATTCTCCGCTAAATAATAGACTATTAAATCTCTTCAAGTCATTTAATTTAAAAAATATTTTTCGTGAACCAACTAGAATAACAGAACATTCTTCAACGTGCCTTGATAATGTGTTTTGTAACTGTGATGCAACCAATAGTCACATTTTAAGTCACCTTAAATCCGACCATCTTGGGCAGTTAC
Source organism: Pseudoips prasinana (assembly GCA_951640165.1). Lineage (NCBI taxonomy): Eukaryota > Metazoa > Arthropoda > Insecta > Lepidoptera > Nolidae > Pseudoips > Pseudoips prasinana. The sequence continues at coordinate 19,937,058 of OX621254.1, forward strand.
TCACTTTTAAGAATGTACGAGACATCCAAACTGTAAACATAACAACCAGACCGGTAACAAAAAGTAAAATTGAACGTTTTAAAAGTAATATTGAATCTAAAATAGATACGTCCTTAGTGACATATGTAAATGATAATAATTTGTTTTATTTAAATCCTATAGACATATATGAATCCCTTTTCAAGATTATTCACAACGAATTCCTCAATATTTTTAGGGTAAAGACTTTTAGGGGAGGATTTCTGGGGCATTTCGGTAAAATTGCTTAAAAGTGTAATAATAATTTAATATTATTAAATAATTTAAATCTGAAAACATGAGCGATCCTGGTAACTATAGATCAATTTCAGTATTGCCTGCTTTTAGCAAAATTTATGAAAAAAATATTGCTAAAGCAATTGCTTAATTATTTTAATGTAAATAAATTATTACATAGTGAACAGTACGGTTTCACTAAAGGTCGTTCCACAACTGACGCGGGAATAGCCTTAATTTAACATATTTACAATGCATGGGATTGTTCACAGAATGCTATTGGCGTGTTTTATGATTTATCTAAGGCATTCGACTGCGTTCACCATGATATAATCTTACGTAAACTCCACCACTACGGAATGTCAATGTGAACTTAGCTTAAAATTCAAATATCGGTGACTTAAAGGTGGAACCTTTTGGAGTAGAACATAATCGTGAATTTGTTTGATATCGTTTAAAGTACTGATATAATATATTTTTCTATTTTGAGACTTTCTGGCACACACTCTGCCATTTTTACACCACACATATTGGCAAGACTTATTAAGTAAAAAACAACTACTTAATAAGTCTTAACAAAAACCTTATTACGTGTTTTGTACTTTAGACTCGCTTACATATACACGACCCTCGGCTGTTTCCTTTGGAACGTTTAACAATAGTTGACTCACGGTGAGACGGCATTCCCTGCTAGCTTCTACCCATTGTTGCTGAAGCACTTTAGATTTAAGTTCCACGAGGATAGATCCTGGTTTTTCCTTTGATTCTGGTAGCTGCCTCCATGATTGGATTTCCTTATCTTTCGAGTCAAGTTTAAGGGCCATACTATGCACAATATTTTTAATATATTTAGGAAGAATTTGAGGTAGTCCAGCTAATTCTAGCGACGTTGAAAGAGATTGTTGCTCATTTTCTTTGAGTCCTTGTTCGAAAACATTAACTCGTAGTTCTAAGTTCTTGGTTTTATTTTGTAGGTCGTCGTTTTTATTTTCTAGGTCATTAATTTTGGTGTCTTGCTGTTTAATAGACTTCTCCATAGTTGTTAACTGGTCGGTATGGAACTCGAGCGAGTTCTCCAGACTTGTGATTTCCTCGCGGAATGTTTTTTTACCTCTCGACAAATATCTTGCACTAATTTTTTGGCTAAGACCACTGGTGCCATCTCCGTTGACTTAGAAGCCTCACCATCGTCCTCTTCATCGTTAACTTCTTCTGGGATAACTGCGTGAGATATGTTTTAAACAATCCTCACAACTCCATTCTATCCCGGGCAAGTTTCTGTGGGTATTCAGTTGTTTATTCGACAACTTTGAGCACACTGGATCTGCATGTTCTATTTTATCACATCTACTACACTCCAGTCCAAGCACTTTCTTCGTTACGTTTTTTTGCATTTCGTACACTCATTAATCGCCATGACAAAAAGATGGTAAAATGTATGTGTTTTCGTTGATCGTTCACTTTGACTGACAGAAGAACACTCCCATAAAAATTATTATTACTTACTAATAACTTTTCTAGTGTCCACACCCCTGCTGGAGCTAATTGTGAAAAAGATTATTGCCAAAATTTATATGCCCTGATTGTCACAGAGGACTGCAAAGGTACAGCAACTTGCGAATTAGATTCCCCGTATATTAGGAGCTTTACAGTACGTTAGTGGTTATTTTATAAAAAATGTAAAAAGAAAAGTTTTTAAAAGCTGCAAAACATGTGCCATAAATGTTATTTCTACTGATAATTAAATATAGAGAATATGCAGGTCTTCAATGGTTTTGCAGTCCTACTGAAAATGTAATAAATTGCATATAAGCAGTCCAAGACATCACATGGACTATTATTAGAGAATGCTTCGTAAAATATAATTTAAAAGTTATGTTTAAGTTGTTAAAATATATTCATAGATTAAAATTTTTTGGAATGCACAGAGCACAAAGATGAAGTAATATAACGACATGAAAATATAACGACAGGGTCCTTTTTATACAATTATTATAAAGAGATAAATAAAATATTAAACTGAAAGATCCACTGCTACGATGATGAGGAAAAATATCAGCAAAAAATAAAATTGTATCATAAAATATGTAAAAGACCAATAAAAAGTGGAGGGGAACCTGTTGTACCTTGGTCGATCAACGATTTTTTGAAAAAAAGCGATTATAACTATTGCCATTAAACAAATTTTAGCTGTTAGACGAACTAATGTGGTTCGTAATATAAATTATACAAAAGCATAGACGACGGTCCCTACGTAATTCATCGAAACTCTAAAATCGCGTTTTTTTTTATTCCTTAAATAGTTTTCTTTTATACTTATTTATTCATACCATTGAAACTAAAATCGTCCTATAAAGCAGAAAATATAATCGTAAATCCTCGAATGTAACTAAACTTCCCGAAGTAGACAGTCGAAAATTGCGATTCGACGTTCATTTAAAGAAATGCATGTATGAAGAATGTAAAGACAAGAAAATATGCTACGAGTCTTTGGAAGAAAGGAAAGAAGATGAGGTTGAGTGGAGTCAGTGGGAAGTAATTGATCATAAATACACAAAAATGGAAAATAAAAGCACAAAAGAATTAACAACAAAAAAAAAACAGTCGAATTGCAAAAAACAGGAAGCATTAGCGATCTTGTGTTTGATTTTTTAAAAAATCGGAAGGCATTTAAAATGCATCATTTTAACTGGATTTACCAGCAAAAGAAATACCAAGAGTGCGTTAAGAACCTTCAACCACAGAAGGCACTAATTATTTGCGATTTTTCGGAAAATTACGCGTGTAAATTGGGAGAAGAAATTTGATTTGCATTCCTTCAGTTCTTTTTTTAGGTCAATGTTTTCCTTATTCAAACTCTCAATTTCCATGTGAGCACCATCTAGTTCCATTACTATTTGTCCATTTTTAATTTAAGAACCATAATTTGATCTTCTGCGCCACTTAGATCTGCCGAGCTTCTAAGTGTACAATTCATCGATAGAGGACTGACTGGACTGGTCTTCATAATTGCCATCATCAGTTTGTGAAGAAATGTCACTGTGTGGCGAATTCAATTTATTCTTTCGAATCGTTACGTTTTCCATTACGTAATTTTTTTTCAACAATATCCTCTTTCCAATATTTCACGGATTCTACGATGAACTGGCAACACCAAATTCGAACTAAGCCACTGTTATTGCCTATGGTCGTTCATTAGTTCATCGTGAGCATGAGTCATAACGTCACTGTAGTAGATGTAAACAATGAATTCGAAATACTTCGCCAAACGGTATTTATTACAGTATTTTGAGTATTATGAAATATTTATATTATTTAGCACATTATTCAGTCACGGCTCATTGATTTCATGTGTATTTTAAACTGTTAAGTATGGTAGTGATTACTTAAGATGGTGTCTTAAGTAATCACTACACTTACATAGTTTTTTATGAGTAGGATACGTTAAAACTTCAATGTCGATTTTTCACATCTTTTTTGCAGCACAGAATGTTACGCACAGTATATGTACTTCACTTTCACAACGAGCACGTTCAAAGCAGTCTTACTATCATATAAGTATTTTTACGAATTTAATATATACGGAGTTAAAATTCACTATTCAACTGACAGCTGAGGGTGACAGTTGTTCCTCAGAAGATGAAAACACTTATGAAGCATCTGAATATCGCACAGAAAAGCGTTCGTTTTCACCCTCTGATGTTTCTGATTCTTCTTTAAATTTTTTTTCTTAGCGTCTTTTAGTTTCGATACGTTTACCTTCTTATCTATTTTAACAAGTGATACGCTGTGGGGGTCACCGTTGACCTCATCCTTCCTCTATCATAGTGCCATGGGGGTCACCGGTGGTCTCAAGCTGTAGCCATATTCAAATCATTTTTTCTCGCCGTCGGCCCACTGTTGGTTTATTCGTATTTTATGACCAGTACGGCGCTGTAGAACAATACTTCGCATTGGGTTAAGGAATTGAAAAATGGAAAAAATAGTGGAAAATAGGAAAAATTAAAATTCAGGTTATTTAACTCAAACCAGTCTATATTTTCAAAACCAAAATTAGCACAAACTATGTCACTAGTCTTGCTAAAAAATAAAATTAATCTTTAGCAAAAGTAGAAAGTTGCAGATTGTAAAAAACAAATTCTAATCGTGTTTGTATAAGTGAGCAAAATTAAAAACAACCCTTAGAAATATTAATACTTAGTCATAATTTTTGACATAACATGCAGTAAAAGATGTAAGAAAGAAAAACAAACAGTCAGGGTACAATCATATCAATCTTGACCCAAACAAAATCACATAAGTAAATCCACCATACAGACACACCACAAGAAAGAACAGTCAAGTGCGATAATTTTATAGAATTGTTTATAGCAACATGCTACTGCTATTAAAAGCGATGAACTTTATTTAAGCGTGTCAGCCAAAAGTGAGGCTCCCCGTCACATTGCACACAGTACGTAATCATTTTCTTTGATTTGTTCTTGGCAATTTTACGGCTAAATTCCTATACCGAATTTATGTAACATTCCACGCTAAAAACATCGCGTATCTCTTTCTTTACCTTCCTTTGTTTTTAGCTCATGCTTCAGTCTTTTCGGTCTTTGATAGAGATTTGTTTGTTTGGAATCAACTCAACGGGTCAAATATTCTATGAGAGCCCTCCTGAAATCCAGAATCGACGTGTTGCTCTTCTTATTTTCAGTGTGCATGACCCATGCATTTACAACTTCCGTATTTAGAAGCAGTTCTACTGCTAACTTTTTGTACCATTTAACGGTTTTCCGCAATGGCGAAGAATAGGCACCCATTTAGTCGCTCATATCTACAGACCCTTTGGATTTATTATCATGCAATATGACCTTCGGCTTACGAATCTTTTTGCCTTTTTCACCACCACAGCAAATTTGTCGGAATGCTTTGTCGATAGCATAAAAACGTCCCTCTTATCCTTCCATTTACGGTTACCATGTACGGTTGACGGGCCTGTTAGCGTGGTTGGCAAATGCTTGCTTATGACCCCGGAGGTCGTGGGTTCGATGTACATCATTGACATATTTATATTATTTGTATGTATCATTATCATTGACACGCTATAAGTGGCAGAATATGTGGAATTTATTATTGTAAAATCTTTTGTACCATATTATGGTAAATAAATAATTTGATTAGATTTTTTAAATTATGGAATAATTATGAACGTTTGGCAGATAAATCTGTGAAATTTAAACACTGTGCTATGGTTTATAAACAAGCTAATTTAAAAAGAATGTCTCAACATTACTAAGTGTTTTAGATGTCCAGTTGACACAAGAATTAGTATATCGGAAGGTACTTTTACCACAAATTGTACCCAGACAATAGACCGAGAACATGGACCAAATATAAGTCAAAAAAGAGTTTTAAGTGAAAATCTGCAGACATCAGCAGCACAAATTACTAATTCTAATGTTTCTTGTGACATGGATATGACGACTGAAAACAATCAAGATTAAACATGAAATAAGGCAGTATTCGTGACTCGCTGTTCTTTATCTTTACATACCATACTCTATGGTAGAGTTTTTGATGATTTAAACCCATCGTATAAAATACCATAAAAAGACACTTTCAACCACAGTTCTTGAAAACTGAGAAGGACACCCTTAGCCAATACTTGCACTTACCATCGATGGATGGAGTACACTTAAAGTAGCAGTCAAAACCAGATGGCCATTTACCTTTTGACTTTGTTGAAAACTGTTGCTTACAGAACACAAAAATAGCATAATATAGACGAGAAAGCCGTACAACTTTCTTCAGATGTTAAAAGCAACTTGCTAGAAGAATCATTTTGGGACCTTTTGAAGCAGATTTCATGTATCTTAGAACGGATTGCTGATGCCATAAAAAATAGAAGGTGATTAAACTAAAATAGACAAAGTATTTCTCATATTTAAGAAGAGGGCCCAAATCAACTTTATTTTATCAGACGTCACAGTTCTAGACAAATATAATAAAAAAAATATTATGAAATTTATTGATAATCGGACTGCAATGTCTAATGGACCAATACATTTGCCCAACTTTGCTTCACATGGAATAGAATTAGATCCAGAAGAAGATATAAAAGCAATGCAATTTATTTAGGTACTGGGCCAACATCTAAAAATAAAGTTCATGAAAGAATTAGCCGCTTAAAAAGCAAAAGATAACTTTGGAAGAATCGCTTTATTTGGTCTCAAGTCGAAGAAACAGAGCTGGAGGAAGGGTATTTGCAGTTCTACTAAGCTTCCTAAAATTGCAGTTGCTATTTTAACAGCTCCTTACACGTCAGCAGCTACGGAAAAGATCTTTAGTACTCAAGCTTATGTACATACAAAAAATAAAAATTACTACTGAACGAGAGAATTTGGAAAAAAGGCCATCAAGTATAACCTTTCTCTCCAACATCAGCAATAGATGATATATTCTGTGACTGTAGATCCATAAGCGTCCGATCCAATCGATATTACAAACTTAGGAGATTTTGAAGAATGTTTCTAGTAGTAATAAGGCTGAAAATAATTGTTGATCAATTTTGATCATAAAAGAAAACAACTGAAAACGTAAATAAGAAATTCCCAAAAAATATCCACTTTCCCAATAAATCACTGATTAACAATTAAAAAGAAAACAAAGTACATAAAAATCTAATTATCAAAAATTAATGTAAAAGCTGAATGATTTTTTTTAATGGGCCAATCTGGCCCATTTAAAAAAAATCATTCAGCTAAGTATCATCCAGCATTAGTTTTAAATTGCACATTTATTTACTTCAAAGAAAGAATGATGAAAATTAAGTCTAATCTGACAGTCCTAAGCCTGAAAACCATGAAGGAAAATTTTCAATTACTAAAATAACATTAACAGCAGGGTTATCATCCATAATTGCTATTAATGGCTACTAACTGAGTTTTAATCGATTATTAGCCAAATGATATTAACCGAATTATTATCATTGCCCAACACTACCTATAAATACTTGTTCTGAGCCTGGGTGAAATTTGTGTCCGTCTATTATATGTTTGTAAAGTACCCCGCCATACAGGGATTAGATTCCCTAGTGCGGGCGTTGTCTTTTTAAGGTGGTCTAGTTTCAAAAAATCCGTGATACCTCAAATAAAAAAAACACGAGCTAATGGCATCGAGGAAGGAGAGGAAAGATGAGTCATGCTATGAGTCGCGGTAAGATATATAATCGGCAAAAAAACAGTAATTGGCTGGAACTATCATGTAAAACAATCCCATGCCGCGGTCAGGAAATGTTATCATGTTGTGGAATTATAATGGCCGACCTACTCATGGTAAATTATATGACGACATGACTCATGGTAAGAAAATCTTCAAAAATAAGATCAAGTGGTGTCAGCTGAATCGGAAAATAAAAATGGATATTATAGCTACCCATAGATACAATAAAGATTTTGGTAATTTTTGGAAAGAAACAAATAAATTAAACTATAAGTCACGTCTGCCTAAATCTGTAAATGGAAATCAAAATCCTGTCAGTATTGCAAATATGTTTGCCAGAAAATTTAATTCGTCACCTGCCCCGCTACCAATACCCGCCGCCGCGGCAGCTAGCGTGAGTGATGAGCGACGTGGAATGGAGACAGAGGCGGCGGGGCGCGGTCCGATCGCAAAGTGCGATAACGTCAGCACCCTGCACGCCACGGCGCATGAGGTATTATGCTGTGTGAAACGTATGCAGCGCGGTAAGTCTCCAGGCCACGATGAGCTCAGTGTCAAGCATTAACAGCGGCTAATTGTTTGAAAAAATTGCACAGTTATTTAATACATGTATTGACCACAGTTATTTTCCTGCAGATTTCACGAAAACTATAGTTGTACCTATTATTAAGAATAGAACGGGTGACGTGTCTAACTATCGGCCGATATCGTTAGCAACTATATTGTCCAAAGTCATTGAAAAAAGTGATAATGAAACATTTAAATGAGAATAACATTCCAATAAATCATGCACAGTTTGGGTTCCGTCGGGGCTCATCCACTGTGCTTTTTAGATTTAAGTCGTGGTTTTGATACGGTAAATTATAAAATATTATGGAATATATTAAGAAAAATTATAGTACCACCAAGAATTATAGATTTGTCATAATACTTGTTTTCTAATCAAATAAATCAAGTTAAATGGGATAACTCTCTTCTTTAGAGAATTTACAGCTAGAATACAAATTACACATACAATAAAAGATGAAGGCCAAATAAAAGTTGTCACAGATATACACAGGTTTAAATAAATAAAATAAAAAAGGTTTTTATTCACGTAGACTTTAAAAAAGCGCTTGTAAATAGTCAGAACATGTTTGTAGTAATACAGTTATTATTTCTAGTTACATATTACATATATTTAGGTACACGGAATGTTAAAACATTTATACAATTTATTTTATAATGGTAGTGACATTTAGCTAGCTTGTATTAAGTTATTGTCAAGGAGATTATGTTTCGTTGAAGTTTAGGAAGTAAAAGTAGGTAGACAAGAAGACAGCTCATAGAAAATAAAATAAAATAGTACAGCTTATATTGCACTGAAGAAATAATCTGCAATTTGTTTTTTTAAATGTAAAGTGTCTTAATAAAATAGGTTAACATCAATTTTCTGACACACCATGTTGAATGCTCTACTTACCCTTACCATGTAACTGTTCTGTCTATAGTTAGTGTGAACCACCGGTACTAACATCTTCATTAGATATCAGCTGGGCTGGCTCACCCACTTTACCACGTATATATATTTTTCCTTAAGTAGTCCAAGGGCCATGGAGGTTATGTTTTTTCACGAATTCGCATGCCAGGAAATGAAGACGTCTTACTTAGGCAGTGAGGCAGTCTTCAACAAAATTGTATCAAGTTTTAATTATTTTGAGGAAGGATATAGTAGCTATCATAATTTTTTTTTTTCAAAATACCATCAAAATTCAACCAGTATCGGGCCTATTTTGCTCTTCTGTGATTTTATTCGATATACATTGTAAATATCATTTTCTTGATTTCCGTGCCCCCGAATCTCCATGGATACCAGACAGTGATCAAGAATATGTCACTAGCACTGTCAGTCGCAAAAAAGTATATCGAATTGATATTCGACATAATGAAATGAAATGAAATAATGAAATTTATTCAGCACTTGGGTATTAACATACACTTGTACTCGTCAAGTTCAAAATGCAGTACACAAACATAGTCGAACACAGTATAAAAATTACAAAAATATAATTAGTCTAAAAAAATTAATCTATCATTTTGAAATTTAGTTGTACAATATTAAAATTAAAGAATTGAAAGCAATGAGCATTTGGCTAGCGCAGAAGGCTCTTAACCAGTAGCTTATATTAAACGATTAATACCCGAGGCCACCCTTTTAGGGTTCGGGCCACAGCTCAGGGGGCCGCTGAAGCAAAAGGACAGAATTCTAAGAGAGGTTGTGATCAGTTGCACGGGATCACCAATGACGTGTTAAGGGGCCAAAGCGATCCTCGCCGCTGAGGAGCCTACCCTAGCTAACCTACTTTTCATACCATACTTTCTTCTTTCTTTCTTTTTCTTTTTATTCTTTCTACTTCAGTATGATTCAGATGCCACCTCAGTAAGTAACCCCATAGCTCGAGTATAGGAACTTGAAAGTCCATCACTACTGAATAAACAAGGTTCTTCAACCACGAATCAACCATTAGCTACAGAAGTGGTTACAAGGGGAGGGGATGGATATGAGGGAATAAAGGAAATGAAGTAGGGCAAAAAATTAAAACAAACAATGGAAAAAGGCCGATCCCTTTAAATGTAAAATTAATCTGAATAAAAAGAAAAAACACGACTGTCCAACTTACCAAAATAAATTTGAAAAAGCCATGTCCACTAAACTTCCAAAACCTATAAACTGTGGTGCTACGTGCCGTTTTGACTGCAATAGTTTTTGGTTACTAACTAATTACACTTCTCAGAAACAGTTTATCTTGACACATGTTTACAAAACAACAAAAACCCAAACGAAAAAATCTCGAAGTAAAAACAAAATTACGAAATGTATCCAGGGAGTATTATCTAATTAGAAATAGTATAAAGCCGAGGGTTTGTAGTATTTTCTTCATGAGAACTTTAAGTATCTAGAACAGAACCATTAATAACGCTTTTAAGTTTATGAATGAATATGGTACCAAAGCGTGCTACAAATACCGAGTGGTGATGTAGGAGAGTAATATTACACCCGAAAATTATGCGTTTATAATTTTACGGTTTATGGGGCCAAGCAACCAAATAAAGTTTTTCGTATGTCGTGGTACGAGCTGAACGGTAGACGAGGAAGTTCATAAATAGCTACTTGTTTGAAAAAGTGGTTAGATAAAATTCCACAGGAGATTAAATACTGCTATTGAATTTGAACGCAAGAAAGCCTTAATTTATAATATGAATGATTGGAAAAATGTAGTAAAACGAGCTCGATCTAATAGACATAAGACACTTCCTTACGGAGTACATGGCATACAATATAATGAAATAATAGATGTGAAGAAGATAGCTGCTTATACAATGTCTAATAAAATATTGGCACAAGATGGTAGTAAATAAAATATAGGTATGAAAAAGAGAATTTAAGTATCATAAATTTAGATACGACCATATTGGAGATTATGTAATACTAGATACTAAACAACAACACCTAAGGAATCGACCTTTCCAAAGGCCTATACTTCATTGATACCCATAACCAAAGTAAAAAAGAACGATTTACTTATACTTCGCCAAAAAGACATCATAACCGAAGAACTTCACCCTTGGTTTGAGTCTTTGCCTCTGAGTAAGCCTGATCGAAATGATAAGTTGCTAAAACCAGATGTTTTTGATACAGAAGATGAACATTTTTTGGATTTTTAATTAATTTCAACAATTTCCAAGTATTTAATTCGTATTAACAATTTTTGAGGTTATTATTTTCTTTGAAACTCTTTTCACATCAAGTACTTATGTATTTTTTTTAGTATTATGTTCATTATGCCAATAAATTACCAATTTTTATTAACAATATTTTGTTTTAATTAACAAACTTTTTATTCTTCTTATTATTTTTGATAATATAAACTTACTGAATAATTAAGTGTCAATTATATATTTTATATTATATATTTATTTGAATAGCTAACTAAGTCACATGTATAAATAACTAAGTGTTACAATCAATATTTTTCAATTATGCGATAAGTCAATATTTCAGTAACAATTGAATAATTAAATCAATTTAACCCTAGAAAGATAACCTACGTCGAATCGACTCACTCTGTTTAGCAAAACCGTTAAATTAAGCGGGGAGCGCCTATTTGACGACACTATGTCGTCAAATAGGCGCTCCCCGCTCCCACCACCTCAGTCGGACCACAGAGCTTGCAGGTGACACTCGTATTGCTTCGGTAAGTGTTTTATTTTCGTAAATATAATATTGACACTAACGGCAGCCATGAAAGATAAACATTTATCCACGGATGAGCTTTTTGATAGCTCATATTCAGGCGATAGATATATTGCAACCATGAGCAGAGACCGATTTGATTTTTTGGTGCGATGCTAACGTATGGACGATAAAACTTTGCGACCAGAACTACGGGCTAGTGACACATTTATACCAGTAAGAAAAATATGGGAGATTTTTATAAGTAATTGCCGATCAAATTGCATCCCTGGTCCATATGTCACTATAGACGAACAGCTTTTAGGTTTCAGGGGACGCTGCCCATTTCGTATGTATATACCCAATAAGCCTAATAAATACGGAATAAAAATACCAATGATATGCGATAGTGCTACACGATATCTGATTGATGCAATGCCATATCTAGGCAAATGTAGCCAGACAAACGGATTGCCTCTTGGTGAATTTTATGTAAAGGAGCTGACAAAATCCATACACGGCAGGAATAGAAACGTCACATGTGATAACTGGTTCACGTCATTTCCTTTGGTCAAGAATTTGCTTAGAGAACCTTATAATTTGACCTTGGTTGGAACTATCAGGTCAAATAAACGGGAAATACCAGAGGAACTAAAAACTCTGCGATCTAGACCAGTTGGAACATCAATGTTCTGTTATGACGGGCCCCTAACCCTGGTATCGTATAAACCTAAACCAAATAAAATGGTACTTGTTTTGTCGTCTTGTGATGAAAAGGTACCCTTAATCCTACAACATCAAAGCCCAATATGATTCATTTTTACAATGAAACTTAAGGTGGGGTGGTCACTTTCGACCAGATGTGTTCTACGAAGTCTTGCAGCCGTAAAACGAAAAGATGGCCGATGGCATTATTTTACGGGATGTTGAATATGGCTTTTATAAATTCTCATGTAATTTACTGCCATAATATCACAGCAAAAATTGAGAAACCAATGAATCGTTGCAGTTTTATGAAAAACTAGCTGTGCCCGCGACTTCGTCCGCGTGTTAATTAGTTTATTTAGTTTTTTTTTGTTTTTGTAAAATAAAAGACTTTATATAAAATAAAAGTAGCCTAAGTTACTCCTTATTACATCAGCTACCTGCCAAAAAAAGTCTCGTCAAAATCGGTCCAGCCGTTTCAGAGATTAGCCGGAACAAACAGACAGACAGACAGACAAAAATTGTAAAAAATGATATTTTGGTGTATGTACCGTATATACATTCATATTTATGTAGTAAAAACAGGTAATTTCAATATTACAAACAGACACTCCAATTTTATTTATTTATACAGATTTTAGCAATAATTTGGTGTCACCAAACTATTGCTTAAAAGTGGATGTTGAAAAGGCAGGACTTGCCAACTTTACCTACAAACATAAAAGAAAAAAATACTAGAATTGTACCAAAAAGACATTTAGAAACGCCTGCACAGGAATAAGATGTACCTGTACCAAAGAAAAGAAAATGTTGCGGCTTTTGTCCTTCTAAAATAAGAAGGAAGACGACGTCTGTATGCGACAAGTGAAAAATTTTCAATTGTGCAGAGCGTAAGTCGAGCTTTTGCCCTAAGCGCCTTTAGGTCATAGGACATATTTTTAGGGTTCCGTAGCCAAATGGCAAAAAACGGAACCCTTATAGATTCGTCATGTTTGTCTGTCTGTCCGTCCGTATGTCACAGCCACTTTTTTCCGAAACTATAAGAGCTGTACTGTTGAAACTTGGTAAGTAGATGTATTCTGTGAACCGCATTAAGATTTTTACACAAAAATAGAAAAAGAAGAATAATTTTGGGGGTTCCCCATACATAGAGCTGAAACTCATATATTACATATATTTTACCGCCAAGGTGCGAATTAAAAGTTAAGCTACCGGTAAGCCTAAAAAACGGCGATGCCATTTTTGAGTTTAAACGGTTGTCAGAAGGAATTCGTATGCCATCGGCTTTAGTTAATTGTATTAACGGGTATGCATATACAGTTATACAAAATTGTTAGGATATTGAGATGACTTAGAGGGTCACGAGTCCATTTATAGTCGAACCTTATGAAAGAGATAACATTTTAGTTAGTCAAATAAATTCAGATACCGGAAACCAGACAGATTATTTACTTTTAAAAAAAATTGAGAAATAACGGTTGGATCATATCGACGCTTGAAAGGCAATCCTTACTAACCGACAAAAAACCGTAAAATGAGTTATATATACCATTCGAACCGCCAGAATTTTCTGCGTCGTTTGTTCTAGGTCTCATAGTTCTACGACGAGTTTTATTGTCGCTTAGATATTGCGCGATTTCGGTCAAATCTACATTTTGTGCTTACTAAACGACCAAAAAATAGTGATTTTATGAATATCCAGCAGTTATGACGTTCTAACAATTAGGAATATGAACTTAGTCGGTTTTTCATGTATTGACTTTTTCATTTATTTGTATTTACGTATTTTTACTTGTTAAGAATTTTTCCTTTGAAATTACTTAGTAGATTTTACCTACACAAAGCAATTGTAATTTATGTGGTTATATATTTTAACTTGATAATATATTTTGTGACAGTGTCATTTGTATAAGTTAATCTGAAATAAAGTGGAAGAATATTAGAGCTTAGATATTTTTACTTGTATATCATAATATTTATTTTTTACCCTTAGATATTTTTATTTGACAACGGTTAATATTAATGGTGTCGGTTAGATAGTCTTACTTGTTTTGCTAAATGGCTATGTATGGCGCGTAGATAAAATTACCCGTACGCAAAATTATATTTTCTCGTCGCTAAGGAACCGCACGCGTTTAAAAAACGTCGTGTAGGTATGCGCGACACGCGTCGTGACACGTCTATACGGGTTCTCATTCAGGCACCCGCCGTCGCTTAGGGAGGACGTACTTCCCATTTTGGCGCGCATTCTATGAAGACATGGTAAGTATCAATCAAATTATGCAAAGGTAGTACCTATTTTCAAAACTGCATTGCGTTTCGGATTATTTTTAAACCCTATTATGTTTTAGATGGATCAAAGTACTCATTTTAAATCAATTTTATTTTTCCTTGCAGTTAAAAATGAGTCGCGAGCTAAAACGACGTAGTTCATGCATAGTCGAGATGGCGTTGGCGAATGCCGGCATTGAGAGAAATGTTCGGCAGTGTCGAAGACGATTGAGTTATGATCTAAGCACAGTAAGTACCTACTTTTTTATAATTTGTTTGAGTACCTGCAAGATAAATAAATAATAGTTATTTATCTTGTAGGTTCACTTAGTAAAAATACACAGTAGGTATAAAGCTGACATCATCGAATCGGTTTTTTTTTTTGCAGTCTGCGGCTTCGTCATTTAATAGCAACACAAAGCAGTTTAACAAAACATTAGAGTCAGCTTCTATCAGCATCGACACTTCGAAAGATTTGACTTCTCCGGTTCTTGCCGATAGTTTATGCACCACAACAGATCACACTGAAACGACTGCATCGATTAGTGCTCCACGTATATCGGTTGATCACGCATTTAATATCACTTTAACTGCTGAACCAGACATTGAAGAACCGACTTTGAATGATCACCAGGTTGAAGAAAACACACAATATACAATACTTACGTCCGATCATGATGTACCGTCTACATCGGCAGGACCAAGTAAAGAATCTATCGTATCAAATCCAATTAAAAGTAAAGTTGGTAAAAGAAAATGCAAGAAAGATATTAAATATATTGATTATATGTCAGATCAAGAAGACTTTTCTACTTTTTATGGTGACATAGCTGATTCGGATAATTGGTCAGAAGGACAAGAAAGAATAACATCAGAAGATGATTTGCTATCAGCGGAAAAAAAAGTTAGAAGAAATAAAAGGTACACTAAAAAGGGGTCAAAATTCAAAGATGCCAATACGGAAGATGATGTAGTCGGAGAATCTGCGAAGAGAATAAAAAAACCCAATTCAAGAAAAGAACGATCAAAAAGTAAACATTCCGGTCAACAATATATAACAAATAAAGGTGTCGTTGTACCAGCAAAAACCGTATTGGCTAATCCTTGTTCTGGCAAGAAATGTGGCAATGACTGCGGGTCTCTGTCTGATGAAAGAAGAGAAAGCTTATTTAAATTTTTTTGGAATCTTGACAAGACACGTCGCCGTGATTGGTTAGTATCCTTGTCTCAAAAAGAAAATATTAAACGGAAACGCACCGATTCTAATAAGCGCAATTACACTATCAAATATTTTATCAACGAAGGAGAAGGTAGAAGATTTGTTTGCCAACAATTTTTAGCAGCCACTCTGAACATTTCTGATAAAACAATTTACAGTATTGTAAAAAATGCTTCTTGGGGATGTGCACGGGAAGATATGAGAGGGAAATGTGAACCACCAAATAAGACTAAAGAATCCACTATAGATGCCGTTAACAGGTTCATCAAAAATTTACCAGCTGTACCTTCGCACTACTGTCGTCAAGACTCAAGCAAAGTTTACCTTCCCCAAGAATACAAAAATATCACCAACTTGTATAAACTTTACAAGCAGCATTATGTGGATCAGGGTGTGGACGTAGTAAGTGATAGAATTTTTCGTAAAATATTTCAAGATAATTTTAATATTGGATTCCATGTACCTAAAAAAGACAAGTGCCTTAAGTGTCTTCAATACGAAAATAATAATAATCCCGAAAAGCAAAAAGAAAAGGAAGAACATGAACTAGAAAAAGAAGAAAGTTATGCCCGTTTTAAAGTTCACAAAAATGTTCATAAGGATGATCCTTCAACTCTTTGTGCTAGTTTTGATCTCGAAAAAGTACTTAACACACCCTATGCACAATCTATGCTTTTGTACTACAGTAGAAAACTAGCTGTGTACAATTTGTGTGTTTACGAAAATGGAACTCGTAAAGTTTTCTGTTACTACTGGGATGAGAGCAATGGTAAACGTGGCGCTAACGAGATTGCATCTATATTGCACAAATATATTCAATCGGTAGATGCCAGAGGAAACGTCACTCGATTACTTCTGTATTGTGACTGTTGTCCGGGCCAAAACCGCAACCGTACTGTGTTGGCAATGTTGCATTCATCATTACAGGAGTGTAAAAATATCGACACTATTCAAATAAACTTTCTCTTGACTGGACACACTTACATGCCCGTAGATACAGTGCATGCTATTATTGAAAATAGATTGAAGAATACAACTGTTTACGCACCATCACAATGGTTTACAGTTTTTGCAACTGCCAGACAAGAACCAGCGCCTTTCGAGGTAGAAAGACTGAGTTATGAAGATTTTTACAGATGGGATAGTATTAGTGACAAATATTATAAAGGTAACTTAACTGGAAAGATAAGCAAGATCCGTATTATGACTTTCAGAAAAGACAAGCAAAGCGTTAAATATAAAACATCTATGAATCCTACTGCGGCGTCCTTTGATGTTGAAATTCAGTCTAAAACCAAGGTATCTCTTTTACCTTGTTATAGATCGCAGCTTCCCATATCAAAAGCTAAATATGACGATTTAGTGAAACTTTGCGTGGACAAAGTTATTCCTAACTGCTTCAAACATGAATTTATGAACATTCCACGCGCAACAAATGTAAAAGATTGTCTACCCGAATCAGACATTGAAGATTGTGATATTAACATTTAGATTGGGTAACTAACAAGATCTCACGTTGCAATTCATACTAAAGATTTATTTTGTAAGGGTACTATTATTAGAATAAGGATTTTATTTTTATATTGCTATATTTTTTATATGAAAAATATCTTGATTGTTTCTAGAGACTGATTATGCTGTGAGAATAATATAAGTGTTGTTATTATAATTATTACAGCAATATTAATAATTGTGTCAAAAATGTTTACACTTTTCACAGTAGGTTAATCTTGCTGTTATTTTGTTAGAATGTTATTTGGTTTGTTTACTATGTTTAATAGTTTATTAATAATTCATTTACTGACAATTGTGAGTTATATTTTTTTTTAGAAACTGAGTGATGAAGATTATAGGTAATTTATAATTGCGACAGCAATAATAATTGTTCAATTAAAAAATATATTGATCTCAGACTGAATGTTATGTCATAATTAGTTTCCTGGTCGGCACTACGTAGCGTATTTGTTTAATTTTCAATAAAGACTTTTATTCAACAATAATTGATTTCATTTATTTTAGTGCATGATAATAATTACCTGTACAGTTCTTGGTTAAATGTCAGTTATGAAGGGAGGTTTGGGGTAATTTTAATAACTAAGATACAATTTCCACAATCACAAAAATCAATAAATAATGTATAGGTAAATTTACTTGATTTATTTTAAACTGTCAGATCTTTTTAGATCAATCTTTCTGTTTCTAAATTCTAAACTAAGTAAGTTTACCTATTTTTACATGTTACTGCACACACTACAGTGATGATTTAGATAATTTTAACTGTTTATCAAATCAGGTAAATTTTATCTAACCGACACAAACCGGTGTTTTTAAAAGTGTCAGGTGTCTTATTTTGACAATTTGGATAGCTATAAAAAAATGATTTCTACGAGTGTTAACATCATTTTAATCGAACAATTTGGAACATTTTCATGAATTTTTTTTTGAAATTATTGACCTTTAAATCACTCTCCTGTAAAGTTTACTCAATGTCGCTTAGTGAGGATTGCCTTTCAAGCGTCGATATGAATTCTAGAAAAAAAATTGGTTCAGACATATCGTCGGGGATAGTGCAAAACCGCGAATCTACTATAGGTAAAGGCCGCGTATCTGCATTTGATCTAATTTTACAGGGGCAGGTTAAAACTGTTTAATATCGTTTAAGGGCAAATGGCCTCATTTTTACATAGATAGTAATAATTGACGTTTTCTTTGTATTTTTACCATAGATTATCCGTTACAATGACTTATTTAACCGCCACGCTACTTACGCGGATTTGATTTGCCCACAATCTTATCAAAATGGAACCTAAAAGTAAGTTGCGCGGTTTTGAAATCAAACAGGTAATTAATGTTACAAATAATATTTAATAATCAAAGCAAAATACGGCTTACAAAATCTGATCTTTACAAGCTTTTGAGCGTTGTTCTTACAAAGAAAACTTTTACTTATTAATCAAAGTATTTTTCTATACAATCTTCCTTAAATATAAGCTTAAAAATACTCAGAACAGAACTCTTAATCAGACTTAGATTCATTATCAGCCTTTTCAACAAGGTGTCTATTAGGTATCACAAGTATAAATCTTTTCGAAGTATAAAACAAAACAAAAGTAAGAGCTTCTTCAGCTATATAACAAAAATATCTATCAGTCATTTTAAAAACAAATTAATCTTACACATTTAAATTATAATAACAATATTAGGTTCTTCAGCTATCTAACAAAAATAAGCTTTATCTCTCAACCATTTTAATAACAAATTACACTTACACATTTAAATTATAAAAAAAACTACTAGAAAAGTTCTTCAGCTTCAGCAGCAGCAACAAAAATAAAATGTCTTTTAGTTTAAAAAATTAATAAACAATATTTTAACTCATAAAATTTAAATTATAGAGTCATCTGTCGAGACAAAAGAGCTATTTCAGCTAAGTATATAAAAATAAACATTTAAAGTAAATTAATTGCTCTTATAAGGTAAGTTGTCATAGAATTCATGACAATCTACGGGTATGACACTTTTTAATTGTTGTAAATGGTCATACTTTGATTTTGTGATTGGCAATCTCTCAGTAAAGAGCTGTGGAGGAATAACTGGAGCAACTTTTTTTGGTCTTTGTGGTAATGGCTGAAATTCGTCATTGTAGTTCAGTTTGAATTCAATAGTACCATTGGGATTGTACTTAAGAACTCTGATGTCAACTACGCACTTTGCGCCAGTCCCTCTTCCAGGGCGGATTGTATCGTAAATAAGATTACTTTTAATGCTATAATCCTTGAAAAAAGTGTGGTCAGCCGTTACTACTTCATATGGAGATGGATTCAGCCTAGCTTCTTTGGTAACTGAAGAGTATTGGCTAGGTAAAAATATTTCCCGATGTTTTAACTTTCTTTCAATTACGGAGTGAACTGAATCCACCTCCATTTGAGTATGGCCTTTTTCTAAAAATTTTTGTGTGATGACCACGTTTTTTTCCATCGCCAATTGCAGAAGAGCGTTCGAAACTACAACATTTCGGTTTTGGGATGTACATCCATCAGTGAAAATTACGACGTTTTTAGGACTTTCTTCTATGAGTTTCTTCAAATAATCGACAAAAAAGGAAGCGTATGTTGATGCTTTTAAATCTGATGCTGTCTCGTCAAACCAATAGCACTTTACGTCATTAGTACCCAGATTATATACTGTAAAATTATGAACCATTAATTTGGTTTTAAAATACAATGCACTGGCTTTTAAAAATGGACATAATTTCACAGCTTGTAAATCGGCGGTTACTACGTGAAGCGTTCCTTTTTTCGCAGCTTCTTTATCTAAAGTCTTTTCCTGTCTTGCTAAATCTTTTCGTGACACATGTTGTTGATATATTTCCTCTGTAATATTGCCAGCTTTGTATGAACAACATAGGTCACACGCATCTTTTTTTGGTTGAAACAAAGCTATGTTTTCATCTTTCAAAACATCCTCGAAAAGTTTTCTGGAAGCAACTTTCTGTCCAGTTTTTGTTGCCTCTTTAACATAAACACGATAGAGTTCACGCTTAGACTGTATAATGGGTTCTAAATATAGTTTTGTACTTTCTTTTCTACAGTAGTGAGAAGGCATTTTGGGCATGGCTCTCAAAAATATTTGTACCAACTCTTTCAACTGAGGCAATGCAACATCTCTCTGGCCTTTCCTCGATTCTTTATTTGGTTTTTCTCCTAGCCAGTACCTCACAGTCCACTCCTTAATTCCCAATGTTCCCAAGAACATCTTTAAACATACTCTCATTTTTTGGTCATTTAATTTTAAATAATAGACTTTTGTAGCACTTCGTCTTGTATCAACACTTTTAGTGGTTTTCCTTTTAGTTGTTTTTCTATCTACTAAAGATGAAACAAACATTTTCTTCGCTATCCAGGTTATTTTCCAAAATTCGTTAAAAATATTTAATCGTACCGTTTCTGTAAATTTATCGCAGTGAAATACTTTGCTCCTTAAACATTTGCTTGAATTACAAGGCGGTCCAAGTTGTCGCGCGGGTTTGATAGTCTTGTGAAAATTTTTCATCTCCAGTCTTTCTAAAACCTACGTATTCTTGACCCAGCATTCTTAACGTCTTGTTTCTTAATCTTTTCGTAGACATTACGTCTGCTTTTCGTTTTCTTACTCTGGACTCAATGGCAACCTCACGTTCCAAGATTGTTTCAGGAAACAAATCATTATTGCTGTCAGTTGATGTTGAAACTATCGGTGCAACATTGGTTATTTCAGAGAGTGGAAAGTAATTTGGGTCGGCAACAGAATCATCTGATGAAAAGTCAAAACCTAATTCACTTAGTCCATTATTGATTTCAGTGCATACATCCTCTTTAGAAACATTAGATACCAAATTATTAATAGAAGTCACAGTCAGGCCAGAAACATTGTCGTGATCATTAATTTCCGGCAGATTTTCTAAGCAGGAAGCACTAAAAGTGGTTGTGTCACAATAAGCTAAAGCTTCAGTTTCTTTAGGAAGCTCTTCTTGGTTTTCCGTATTAACAAGACTGGTATTAGGTAAGTTTTCGGGGAATTCTTTGGTATTTTTATCAGCTGCCGATTGCCTACGCAAAATCATTTTTTTAACCTCCAATAATTTTTCGCGCCTTTTCTTTAAATCAATTAATGTTGTGACCTGAAGTGTTTCGTCTTTGCTACATGACTCATTCGCCATTTTAATGCTAAAACAAATAAAAATAAAACATGTAATCAAATGCATCAGCATAGCACGTAACTTACGCGGTTTTACTGTTCATTAAAATAAAATTACTTTAATGGACAGCAAAACTGCGTAACTACATAACATGTGTAAAAACAGACAAAACCATAATTGATTTACATAATTCGATGATCTGCTTCAATATTAAAAGTATTTATAAAGACTTGATAGCTTAGACACGTTCACTTTATAATAATTAGTTATTTTTTGCAATAAAAAATAGGTTAGGAAAAGTAAATGAAATTAAAATGTATTTAAATGATGCTTAGTACTGACATTTCACATAGAAAATACTTAATCAACACTTACCTGATGTTGTAATTAATATTTTCAACGTAAATACTGAGTTTAACAACAAAAATAAACCACAAAATACGCTCCCAATGACACCTGATGACATACGCGGTATTGTCAATTGCCGTCTGTAGATACGCAGAATTGTTTTTGGGCGAATTCTTGCTTTCTATTGGTCGAACGAAAGTCACGTCAGCGAGAAGGCTGCCAATCGGGATCTTACGTGGAATGCCCGCGAAATTGAAAATTGGCTACATTTGTCAGATACGCGGAATTATCCAATGCTAGATACGCGGATTTGCACTATCCCCGACGATATGTTACGAATATAGAGACATTTTTTACTGTGAGGAGTTTGTCCTTTACTAACGAAGTAAAACATAGGATAAGGGCGGTTAACGAGGACCCTATTAATGTTAAGTCGTATAGATTACCACCATCTCAAACAACTGAGATTAAGCGTTAAGTAGAAAAGTTACTAAAAGATGACGTAATCCGGGAATCACATTCTCCTTGGAGTGCTCCCGTACATTTAGTGGCAATAACATTAGACATATCAGGGCAACAAAAATGGCGTATGGTAGTAGATTATAGGCGTTGAAATGAAATAACCATTGTAATGGTTGTATCAATCTTTATTAACACTAAACAATAGTAAAAGACACTCAAAATGGATGGAACTCAATACAGTTTTTTTAGGAGAGGTGTGGGACACGAAAGATCTTTTGGCGCGAACGACGCGTACGCGACACGAGAACGCATGCGACTAGCTGTGCGCGGGACGCGGGCGGCATGGTAGCGCCGCGGGGCCGACCGAGGACGAAGCACAGCGGATTACCACGAGAGCGCACGGTTGGCGCGAGTATTCAAATGTTCGTGGCGCGGGTGTTTGAACGTTTGCCTTATATCTTCCCCCTCTAACCCAGGCGTTGCGTCCCCGAAGCCGGGTTAGCCTTACGAGGTCTCCCTCTCTTACGTTTTTCCTGAATGGGATCTTGGATGGGGCCAACGAACGGTGTTAGCAACGAAACGTGATACCTCCCTAGCGAGACGCCGTCACTTATACGCTCCAAAGCGTATGTCGTACTACTGATCACCTCCCGAATACGATACGGTCCATCGTTAGAGGTCCATTGCTCGTATCGTTAGAGCCTTGGGTGGAGGGTGGGTGGCGACGATTCTCATCCGCGAACTTTTTCTGAGCTTCTTGGGCTTTCTCGTGCACATCCCGTGCATCGAGCAACACGGCTGAAAGCTTCTTAAGGAACGGGGTAATAGACAAGACCACATTGTCGTTCTCGACGACGGCCCGCATCTCAGACAACCCGTCGGCGGGCGCGCGTATCTCGCGCCCAAAATTAAGAAAAGCGGGGGAATGCCCCGTGCTGGCAGTGAACGCAGAATTCATGGCAAACCGAACGGCGGGTTTTTGCGTGTCTACCTTGTATCGTTGACACGCTGGACCATTTTTGACGTACTGAGCAACGTAAGTCCTCATCCCGGGCCAGTAATATTTAACTGCGAGGCGCTGCAAAGTTCGCTCTACACCGAAATGGCCGGCTGTGGGAGCGTCATGGTACTCGGCTAGCACGTCCTTGCGCTCATGTTCCGGTACCACCAAACTGGCGTCATCATCTTCTTCATTGTCGGGACTATAACGGTACAACACGCCGTCAACCACTACGTACCCTTTATCTGCCCAGGGCCTCCCCCTAAAGGGATCGTCGGATTCCAACGCCTCGACGATCTTGAGAATCTCCGGGTCCTTCAGCTGGCCGTCTCTAACGTCTCTAGGGTTGCGTGTGGGCAGGTCAACCACGGCGAGACGCAAATCGCACTCGGTCCCTTCAGTCTCTTCCGTCACGCATGCAGGACGTGACAGCGTATCTGCGATCACGTTCGCCTTACCGGGCGTGTATTCAATCTTCAGATTATATTCCTGAAGACTGAGCGCCCACCTTGCCCGGCGGCCGTTCGGCGACTTCAAACTCATGAGCCACCTGAGCGGCTGGTGATCGGACTTAACTGTCTCATCGGCGCCGTCAATATATCCCCTAAACTTCGACACCACCCATACCACGGCGAGTGCCTCTCTCTCCGTCGTATTATAATTCTTCTCAGCGGCCGTGAGAAGGCGACTGGCGTACTTGACGGGTCGCTCATCGGTCCCCTCCCCCTGGAGTAGAGCCGCTCCAAGCGCGTAGCCGCTGCTGTCGGTCCTAAGGACAAATGGTTTCGTTCCGTCAGCCTGACGGAGAATAGGAGACGATACCAAGAGGGACTTGATGGTCTCGAAAGCGCTCTGCTGTTCGAGGCCCCACTCCCAGGTGCTCCCTTTCTTCAGCAGAGAAGTCAGCGGTCTAGGTCGGCATAACCCGGTGTGAAGCGCCTGAACCAGCTCGAGGTTTGCAGGAAACACTTCAGGTGTCTTACGTTCTGAGGGGGCGGCATGCCGGTTATAGCAGACGTCTTGTCTGGGTCCATGCCAATACCACCTGGTACGATGACACGCCCGAGAAATTTAACGGCATCTCGGTTGAAGTGGCTCTTTTCGCGATTCACCCGCAGGTTAAACATAGCAAGGCGGTCCTGATTATCTCTTACTTTAATTTTGTGACAGGCGAAGTCCGTGGGAGGTCCATCCGCAGCAAACTGGTTCGCTCTGCTACGCAGAAATACGTTGAGCGCGTTCCTGTGCTCTGGTGGTAACTTCGTTCCCTCGTCATCGCGCAAGAAGACGTCGGAGATATCTGCCTGCATCAACTCTGTGCTATTCAAACTAAAAGATTGCACGAAAGGAAAAATCTGCTCAGGATTATCAGTAAAGAACCATGACTCCTGTGACAACTCCAGTGTGACCCCAGCCTTAGTAATAAAGTCACGACCTAACAATGTTCGAGTACTCTCACCTGGGAATACCACGAACTCGGTATCGACCTGCCTTCCTTCTAAAATCACGGGTACCGTCGCCGTGAGGACCGTTTTCACTTGGCGGGAACCGACCGCGAGTCCAATAGTTCGCTCCGCCTCGTGAAACTGTACCCCAATCGATGTTAAAATAGAGTACAACAAGGAACCAGCAATGCAGCACGTAGCTCTTGTGTCGAGTATTACGGCACCTACCCTATTCGCGATAGTGACCGATACCATAGCGTGTGACGTTCTCGCCGTTCACTATATTAAAATCGCATCGCGTCGCGGGCAACTGTTTTCCGCTACAATTCTCACATTTCGACTTAACAACATTGGGTTGGCCGCATCCGTAACAACGCAAAATATTCGCTCCATTACTCGTACTTTTACCCTCGGAAACCGCGCTAGTTGGTTGTTGTTTATTATTTTTACTTTGGAAATTGCGACAATCTGTTACAACATGGCCATAAAATTTACAGAACTAACATTGAACGCGCTTATCACGTTTCAAGTTCTCGTTCGAGTTTAGAGTGAGTTTCGCGACACTAGTACCGCACGCACTCGTGGTAACGCTGCGTTCGCGCTCGCTCGACTCAAGTACATGTTCGCGGTCGCGCGGCGCGTCGTGCGATCGCGACAAGTTTTGACTTGTCGATTTCGTCGTAGAAACGGTCGGGTTCGTAGCGTACGTACGAAGATTTAATTCGACAATAGAATCTTCTATGGTCCTCACCTTTTCTATCATAATATCAATATCGTTAACATCCTCTCTGGGTAATCGCTTTCTCACACGTCGATGTAAAAGGCCGTAAATAAGACATCCTCTCTGGGTAATCGCTTTCTCACACGTCGATGTAGAAGGCCGTAAATAAGATCTAATTGCATACACATCGGCACCGCGTAACGTAATTTAGCAAACAACGACCGCACTCTACACACAAACACTTCAGCACGTTCAGAGTCTTTCTGGTCCGTGTCGACGAACTCCCGAATAACCTTGTACAGCGGCTGCTGCATCCCGTACTTGGCACGCAGGCGCGCCACGGCGTCCGGCCAGGCGTGCACGCTGGTGCGCGCGTCGCGCCACCACACGGCTGCGCCGTCCTCCAGCAGTATCGGCAGACCGCGTAGCGCGTGCTCGTCGCTGACGCCCGCGCACTCCTTGTACACCTGCACCGCGGCGAGGAACGCCTCCAGTACCTCCGCGTCGCGCGACCTCCCGTCGAAACGTGCAGTGCATTTGGCGAAGTTGCCTGTGAGCCCGGACGAGTAGACGCTGGGCGGACAGGTGCCGATCGTTTCCCGGAGCCGTTGAAAGCCTTCAGGGTTTCCACTAGGGTTCTGTTGGTCTCCGCTTGCATTCTGACGAAGGACTCCATGAAACCGGCTAAGACGGTCTCGGTGGTCGCGCTCGTCGAAGCGCCGCCGGCGCGACCATACGCTCCGGCGGGAACGGGGGCGGGGGCGCTCAGGGCGCCGTACAATTCGGGCTCGCTCGTGTCGTCGCTCATAATATGTTCACTCGATAGTACTTTCGCGTTTCTTAGTTCCATTGGCAGGGCACCCGTTCGTCACGTACCTAACTTATGTTTTCACGATTTGACACATAGGTAGGTATCTATCGCGGCACTCGCGACGAAACTTCTCGAAATTATCTCAAGGGGAATTCGAAGCCACGAGTTGGGCAGCCACTGTAATGGTTGTATCAATCTTTATTAACACTAAACAATAGTAATAGACACTCAAAATGTATGGAACTCAATACAGTTTTTTTAGGAGAGGTGTGGGACACGAAAGATCTTTTTATTTATAATATATTCAATCAGTCTTCAAGAACACATAAGCAAACTTAAAGCAATTTTTGAGCGCCTTAGAAAAACTAATTTAAAGGTACAGTTAGATAAATCAGAATTTTTACGCAAAGAGGTAATTTACTTAGGACATACAATTACCAAAGATGGCCTTAAGCCAAATAATGATAAAATAGAAGGTATTTTAAAATATCCGATGCCCAAAAGAGTTACTGAAATAAAGAGATTTTTAGGATTAATAGGTTATTATAGGAAATTTATAAAAGATACCCATTACATCATGTCTTAAAAAAGGTAAAAGTATTTTAGTTTATGATGAAGCTTTTAAGAAAAGTTTTGAAACTTGTAAGGACTTGCTCACCAACGCACCTTTACTGCAGTTTCCAGATTTTAGTAAGCCATTCATACTTACCACCGACGTATCAAACTTTGCGATCGGCGCGGTAATATCTCAGGGTATTGTAGGTTCAGACGAGCCAATAGCGTATGCCAGTAAAAAACTAAGTGATACTGAGTCTAGATATAGTACTATTGAAAAAGAATTATTAGCAATAGTCTGGGCAGTAAAATATTATAGGCCTTATTTGTATGGTAGAAAATGTAATATTTATACAGACCATAGGCCTCTAGCTTGGTTGGATTCATAAAAAGAACCCAATAGTAATTAACTAGATGGAAGTTACAACTTCAAGATTACGATTATGAGATAAAGTATAAAAAAGGCCACTAAATACTAACGCAGATACGGTATCGCGTATTAGAATTAATGTTATGAAAGACGACACTGAATCAATGGTTGTAAATATAGACGAAAAAGATGAGGCATTAAAAGCACATATAGATAGTTTAGAAAAAGAAATAGCGAGGTTAAGTAGACAAGAACCTGACACAGAAATCATTGAGTTATCAGATTCTGAAAGTGATGCTGCAACAGCTAATTCAATATCTAACAGAGAGCATGAAGGTATTCCTATCCTTAACGAGGCAGTACATACCAAAGCTAGACAAGTTCCGTTTATACGTGGTATAAAGATGACTTCTGTGTTAAGGATATTTCAAATCAAAAACAGAAAATATTAGAGGTTCATTTGCCTATAAATAATAACGATTTAGTTAAAAGATTTCTCAAAGAATACGTAGATTATAAGAATAAGTATATAATTTATTTTAAAGACGAAGCTCATAGGAAAACATTTGCGAATATAATTACATCTTTTTAAAAAAAAGGTACACAAACTTTGTTGAAAGCATTGAAAGAATAGTCAATGTCGTGGATGAAAATGATCAGAAGGATTTAGTTGACAAATATCATAATGGAAAAACCTATCATAGAGTTATTAGGGAAACTTTAGTTAAGCTTAGGAGAAACGATTGGTGGAGCAATATGAAAGAAACAGTAACAGCTATTATTAATCCTTGTGATGAATGTCACAAGATGAAGTACGATAGAAAACCTCTTAAGCCATTTATTCAGTTAACCCAAACACCAGACAGTCCATTACAGGAAATTGTTATAGATTTATTATACGAGGGTGCGTTTTTAAGTTCGCGGAATGGAGGAGATGGAGGGTGGTACGGGTGCTCGTTTAGGTACTAACGTTTTCAGCGACTAATAATTAGTATATATACCGAGTATTATCATAATGAGGTCGACAATCGGCGGAAAAGCTCATGGCGACAGTTTTTTGGGACACAGAAGGAATTTTGTTGGTTGATTATAAAGAAAAAGGTGTTTGGAAAATTGACCAAAGGTGCTCTTGCACGACAATGATCCTGTTCACAGGAGTCGAGTTGCGTTAGCTGCTTTTCATAAGGTGGGCTTCGATATCATTGATCACCCACCTTATAGCCCAGACTTGGCTCCCAGCGACTATTATCTCTTTCCAAATCTTAAAAAAGAGCTCTTAGGAAATAAATTTTCAACCGATGAAGAAGTGATGGATGCAGTATTGGCGTATTTTTCAGAGAAAGATAAAACATTTTTTTATGAAGGTATTGACACGTTAATTCATAGATCTGAGAAATGTATTAGGGTTGCAGGTGAATATATTGAAAAGGAAAATTATTTTTGTAATATTATTTCATCTCCTTTTATTCCATTACGCGAACTTATAAACGCACCCTCGTATATAGAAAAGAACCAGTATTTAACGGTCGTAGATTCATTCAGTAAACTTGGACAGGCAATTCAGATTCCTAATAAAAGCAGACCAGAAGTAGTAAGAGCTTTGATAAAATACTTTAGCATGTATGGTGCACCGAAAAAAATTAGTAGCGATTCAGGAACTGAGTTTAACAATGAATTGTTAAAAGAAATGTTAACTTTATATAAAATGTGGCACCGGGCAACCGGCACATAGGAACACCGAATAATCCTAATTCGATGGCAATAGTTGAACGATTTCATTCTACTATTATAGAAATAAATTGGTTAGCAAAATATGAGCTAAGAGAATTGGATGCCGCTTCTGTTATGACCTATGCAATAATGGGGTTATAACAACTCAATACATCGTGCTTCAAATTTTACACCGTTTGAAGTTGTTTTTGGACACACGGAATTAGGACACGTTTTCGGTATGGATAAAGGTAAAAACTTAATGCAAAAATTGTTACAAGATCATCGCAAAAGGTTAAAAACTTAATACGATTATCTAACACAGGAAATGATAGGCAATAAGTCAAAAGTTAGAGACAAGAAAGGTGGAGAAGAACCTCCAACTATTTCAGAAGGTGAAACGATTTTTATGAAAAATACTGGAACTAGGAAAGCTAAAGAGTTACCGAGATATGAAAAAGCTCAAGTGACTGGCAAAGTAAAGCGTAATATAGTTCCAGTAAAACTAAAGAATAGGAACACTAAGGTAGCTATAAAAAAACGTAAAACGTCCTCCACAGATGTTGGTGGATCCTGCTCGAAGTCAATTAAATAATAAATAGTTGATAGTTAAACGTGGCTGCCAAGGGATTTATTTTTAATTTATTTGTTTAAATACAATATTGACGACGTTTTGTAGGAGCTAGAATAGTATTGTTATTATGCATTAAATATCATAGTTTATTATTAAAAGAATTATGTGCAGTATCTAACTATAGGTCAATAAAAGTAAAGCTACTTAATAAATAAAAGTGTATTAATGTATGTGTGTTTTATTGCAGGTACTTCGGACACATACACAAGTCGATGGTTTGCCTACAATGCTTTAAAGTTCTTAGACGATAGAAACACACCAAGAAAGAGAAAAAATACGGTAAGATTTAAACTACGAGCATCTGCCTGGCCAAGAAACCTTTCCTTCATTCATAAAATAATCAGCTAATTCGTCTCTGATAGCATTAAGATGCGCAGGGATCGGCGAGGGATATTTCTTACAGGCAGTATTGATGTGATGTTATTATTATTTTGCCTCCACGTACCTTCATTTAAATTTCTATCTTCCTCCCTATCAACTAACCCTGGAATCATGTACACGTTTGTAGAGTGACGTTTTAAATAATTGTGTAAAAGAGTCATTGCCATAACTACCAATTCGGCTTTATCGGGTTGTAAAAGCATTGGTTTTCTTAAAACTCTGAACACAGACGATACAATGCTAAATACGTTTTCAACAACCCGTCCAGCTCTGCTCAATCTATAATTAAATATTTTCTTCGATGAACCCTTTGGATGTATCCCAGCATATGGCTTCATCAAGTATTCACTTAAACCAAACGCACTATCGCCTAAAAAAAATATGGGATAGAAACATTTCTATCGGATAGGGGACGTGACTCTGGCAGGTCTAATGTTTGATTCTCTATCTTATCATATAATTGGGTATCTTTGAAAACTCCGCCATCAGAAATCCTCCCTTGACAACCTACGTCGACGAATAGAAAATTATAGTCTGCATCAACTAGAGCAAACAAAACGATGCAAAAATTTTGTTTATAATTATAAAACTCGGTTTCTCTTTTAATAGGGGCTTGAAGTAAAACGTGCTTTCCGTCCAATGACCCTATACAGCGTGGGAAGTTCCACCGGTCTTCAAACTCCTTGCTTATCTTCAACCAGGCGTTGGCAGTACTGGGTACCTTAAAAAAAACTTAAATCATTATAATTATTTCCAGAAGTCCATTCAACGCTCAGTCTCCAAAAACAATGCCACCGAAGCCACGCAACATGAGTTCACCCCTCCAGCACCACCAGATGAGCATGGTCTAAAGGAAGCGAAACGATCCAGAAGAGACGAAAACATTGTTCTTCTTACCGATGTAGTGGGGATATTGAAAACAACTGCACAGAAATTGGACAGTTCATCAAGCATTCCTGACTTAACAAAAAGTGTTTCATTTATAGGAGCTAAAATGAGTAACTATTCCTCTCAGACTAGGACTTCGGTTGAACACGCAATATTGGGAATTATAATGAAAACCGACAGGGGATATTATGAATCTTGCCAAAATCAACCAAATGCATATACAGAACCATACTCTAATCGTCCCTCAACTTCAGTATCCTACGGTTATACCACAGCAGAAAATATAGACGCTGCTAACTACGCAATCAACCAGCAGCCTTTGTCGTTCTCTTCACAAGACTCACAGCACTCTTCTATAGATGATTTTACTGATTTAATTTAGTTAACAAAGAAAAATAAAGATTTTGATTATACGTACCTTAATGTTTTCTTTTAATTCTTCAGTTATAGCAGAGCACACTTCAGGAACAATTCCACTTATAGATTGTTTAGATACTCTAAATGTATACTGTAGACTTGTGTAAGAGTCCCCGGAGCTTAAAAATCGAAGTTGAAGCTCTTAAATTTGAATATTTTCGACTTTTTCTTGGTGCGACTATCGCGAGTAAATTTTCAAAGTCTGTTGGCGTCATCCTCGTAAAACTTTTGTATTGGCCACTTATATGCTGGAAATTCATATCTGTAAGCAGTTCTCTGCCTTCTCTCCGTTTATATAATTCTGTGCGCCACCAACGTCGGGGTCTTTGGCGTTCTTTTAAAAGTTGATGAATGATTAACAATGAAGCACTGATAATCGTCAGAGCAAGAAGGCTGTCTTCAGACTCCATGATTCGTAAGTATATCGACTTAAGTAGAGTGATGTGAGCAAAGAAGAGAACACGTGTGACGAGGGCTAGTGTTTGTAACGATATGCGGGAACAGATGTTCTCGTTCTGATTCGTAGTCAATGCGCGTACCGCGCGCGCCACACGTCCAAGGCAGCAGGGAACATGCAATGTAAGGCAGAATATTACATTACATGTTGCATTACACCAATCTGTACCCATCTTTATAGATACCGGACTGTTTGTATTTCGTGCGACAGAGATAACGCTCTACGGGGCCGAGGTTGGCCGATTGTCTCTTTCCAAATGTCGATGTGCAATATTTATCGCCGGGTCCTGTAGTAACAGTTATAGTTGTAAATATTAATAGTACTAAAATAAAAGGAGTGCTCATGTGCAGAATTATCTGAATATTTGTGCATTTCACGTATTCTTAGCAGCCCATAATTACCCAACCCATCAAAGTGGCTCATGCTTAGATCACTTTGCTATAAAATATTTATTATATTATTTTATTATATTTTTTCAAACCGGCTATCCATTATGAAGAGGTAAGACGTTTAATTATGTTATGCACAGATATTATGGAATGATAATTCGGCTATCCTCGCACTGACACTTGTAGTGTATGCGATAAGTTCAAGGTAAATCTAGAAGCTATGGAAACTGAAAAAGCAATTGCTGATTCACAGCGTGTATCAGTCCTCTAAGAATATTCTGAAACTTAACACTAAGAAGAAATTGCACTTACTAAAAGCTGAGACTTTTTATAACCGAAAACGGATAGCTCGAATCCATTGTAGAGATTCTACTCATGCTATGGAAGCGGTGTGCATAGATTATGGTAAAAACTTATCTTGCCCAAATACACAGACGAATGATGTTTATCACAAAAGACAGCTGTCTGTGTATGCGTTTAATGTTCATGTTCCGAATTCAAGTAAAAGTGTTTTTACCTTTATCCTGAGACAGAAGGAAAAAAAGGGAGTGACGATGTTTGTTTCCTTATTCACCACTATATTTACAATTTTGCAAAGAATAATACTAAACATTTGCAGATCTTTTGTAACTCTTGCAGTGGATAAAATAAAAACTTCACTGTGTTCCGTTTCTTATATCATATGGGGCATATTAAGAGAAAACTTGAATCAGTTATGATTACTTTTCCAGTCCAAGGACATTCCTATATGGAATGTGACAAAAACATGGGATTAATTAATTCAAAATCCAGGGTAGAAGTTCTCGATGAGTGGATTGATGTTTTTGAAAATGCCCTTCAAAAACCATCTCCATTTAATGTTGTGAAGGTTGATAGAACATATTTTAAATCCTGGACAGCCCATCTCGAACAAATCTATGCTAAAAAATCCACATTTCCATCACGTCCTATAAAGGAATTAAAAATAGAACAATCAAATAAGAAAATATTATTCCGTACAACATACAATGGTCCATGGGAAGAAGCATCAATAGCAGTGCGAAATAAAAGTCTGAGAAATCTCCAGAACCAAGAGTCCGTATTACCTGGTCTACGCTATGAGGCAGAACTACCTATTTCAGACGAAAAATATAAATAATAATAATAATCATTTAATTCAGAAAATTATTCCATAGATAGGTTAGTAACAATAAAACTTATAGAACTATGTTAGTATACAATTCACAATAGACATAACATAGACATTAGAATAATAATAATAAAAAAAAATATAATAATAATAAATAACTTATCATTTTATTAGGCCAATTACTCTCTCCACCCAGTGTTTCTGGATTGGACAGTCGTAACGACCAGCAATCATTTTTAAAATACTGTTGGAGCTACCTCGTAGGCGGTCAAACAGTGACGCAGTCCTTTTACGCATTATAGCGTAAAAATCATCCACCCTTGCGTTTGCAAACATGAGCGATGCACTGCAATATCGCGGCCACCCCACCAACATTCTAAACGCATTATTATATTGAACTCGCAGGACGTTGTAAGCTCGTTGCGTATATTGAACCCTCAGGCTGCTCGAGTAAAAAGACTGACAGTATGCTCTGAATAGAGTGATTTTTACCTGTACCGTAGATCGAGCAAACCTGCGGGCCAACATGTTGCTCCTTACCGCCAACGCCCTGCGCTCTCTCTCTATGTCTGAGTCATCTCTTAAATCATCAGTGACTATATGACCAAGGTATTTGACCCTGTCTACTATGTTAAGGGGTGTTCCGTCAAGTACAACTGGAGGTACTTCTCTTGGTTTGTAATTACCAGCCTTGAAAATTAGTACCTCACTCTTTTTAGAGTTGTACTTGAGTCCGTGTTCAATAGCATACCTCTCACAGATGCAAACAAGTTTTCTGAGAGCATTAATAGATGGGGCTAACAAGACCATATCGTCTGCGAAGCTAATGTTATTAACAAATACATCATCAATGACACAACCGACATGCGTCCTGCTAAGCTCGTTGATCAACTCATTCATATAGAGATTGAACAGGCTTGGGGAGGTGACTCCCCCTTGTCTTACGCCACGTTCTAGACAGTACTCATCGGACAAAATATCTACCCATCTCACCTGGTTAACTTGATTTCCGTACCAATATTTTAATAAGCAAGTACAATCTGCCGGCATGCCTGTGTCGCTGAGCTTTTTCCAAAGTTTATTGTAAACCACCGAGTCAAAAGCTTTTGACAAATCGAGGAAACAGGCATATACCGGCGTGTCTCTGTCAGTATAGTACTGAACTGTGTGCTTAAGACTTAAAATAGCGCTCTCAGTGGACAGACCCACTCTAAAGCCAAATTGTGCATCATTTAGGTCAAGATGTTTAACTAAATAGCCATTAAGCAAACAGTCCAGCACCTTTGCTGTTATTGTAGCAAGTGAGATGGGCCTATAGTTTGACCTATCAGAGACATTCCCAGTTTTGTTCTTCAGTATGGGTACAACTACGGTCTTCATTAGGTCTTTCGGTAGATAACAATGACTCAGACACAGATTAAACAACATAGATAATACACGTGGAAGATGAACCCCAGCATATTTGAAGTGCTCAATACTGAGACCGTCATGCCCAGGCGATTTACCTCCTTGAATGCTTTTAATTACTGCGTCAACGTCCTTAGCAGAAAACCGTGTTTCGCACTGTAGCTTGACGGTTCCACCATTGTCACTTCGCCCCTGTTGGGATTGCACCAAGAAATGATCTCGGAAGCTGTTAGCAATACTCTTGAGATCACTTTCGCCACTTACGCTCACAGGTACACTAGGTCTAGGGTTCATTTTGCCTGTGTTTTTCCAGAAAGTTTTAAAATCTTTGGTCGTGTGATTTGAGGCCAGAATATCCATTTTAATTTGTTCCTGCCTATCTTGACACCATTTCAATTTGGACTTAAAAAGTCTCCTACTATCGCACATTTCTTTATGTATAATACCATTTAATGGTTTACCATATAGCACCCACTGCTGAAATTTCCATCTAGCATACCTATGAGCGCTCGAGACATATTTATTCCAACCAGCAATGTAGCCGCCCTTTTTGGGACACTTCCCTTTGTACGATATTTTTGACGCATCAGTTAAAATACGAGTCAAGTTCTTGTACATATTTTCCAATACTAAAATGTGATCAGGGTTGGAGCAGATTGTATCAGCACAGGAAGTTAATTCTGTGGGAAAATCCATCGCTCTGAGTTTTTCATGACATAAGTTATGAAATAATTCTAACTGATCCACTCCCCTCTCGCCCCATATCACTCTATTATGTAATCTAGTATTAATGCTACTGTACTTAATTGGCAGTCGATCAATATAACATTCTACAATTAGGGGAGAATGATCAGACCAATACACATCATGCTTCACACTCCCATAATGGATGGTCTCTTGGGCACACCGTGTGACAATGCAGTGGTCCAACCACCTCCTAGTACCATGGGCTTCACTAGTAAAAGTGTATGTGCGTGAATCTATGCCCAACGTTTCAATGTCAATACAACACCAGTCCTGTTCACTACAGAAGTTAAGCATTTCATCACAGAAAAGCTCACCTGGGTGGGCGTTGAAATCTCCCAAAATAAAGGCCGCCTCACAATCACTGTTATCTTCAATAACCGAACTTATAGCTCCAAGGCACTCCGAATACACAGGTAGGTTTTCACTAGCGTTAACAGGCATGTACACGCTGAATACCAAACACGATTTATTTTGCGATACCACTTTTACCACACATATTCGTACATTCTCACAGTTTATCACTGATACCGACTCAAATGCACTCTTTCGCCATAAAATTGCCACTCCACCGAATGGTCTACCGACAAGAAGAACCGCTGAGCTGTCCACGGCCGATACTCCAGCACATCCAAAATTCTCATCTACTGTGTTCAACAGTGGTAGATCGTGTGGGAGTAACCATGTTTCTTATAATGCCACTATATCGGCCTCCTTACACAGTCCGGACGCCCTGCATGGAACGTTTTAGAGACTTACAGTTGAAGCTGACTAGTTTACTGCGTGTTCCATTATCCATGTTGTGTGTTATTTTGTTGCTCGCTATTACTTTGTACTTGCTGATCTCCCTGTATATCAGCAAAGCTAACAAATCGCCTAAACGTTATTCCTGAAGGCCACAATTTATCATCCAAAAATACGTCGATCTAATATTTTGTAACAAATACCTTGTAGGAGTTATAATCCCTTTGTTTTTTCATTTTTATTTTTAACGGTGATACTCTTTCGTTAGTTTTGCTATATATGTAGTCCACAATATCTGACTCAGTGACATCCTTATGAACATTGGACACAAATAATGGTATTTTTTTGTCCGCTGCCTTAAACTTAGTACTCGAGTCCGATTCGGCCTTTCCTTTACTTCCTATAAATCTATTTCTTAGACGCCATCTCTGTACCCCTTTCCATTCCTCGTTCTCCTTCGGTTTCGGCCACTTATCAGAGTTGCCTACCATACTTGCAAAAGACAGACTTCTATTTGTATTACCGACATTTATGTTTTGTTTACATACAGATGTCGTGTCCTTACTGCATATACTAATAAGGTTTGGGTCACACGCATTACTCACAGCGCGCTCCATCTCCTTTCCACATTGTCCCGTTACGCTGTCAGCTGGTTTGTACTTATTAGCACTAATAGGTGTTTGACTTTGTGACGCACACGGCTGTGTATTTTTTCCGGGCGTCGGCACCGCACTATGAGTGTGAGACAGAGAAGGCGATAGGAATACAATTTCGTTATTAACATTTAAACATCTATCACCATCAGTGTACGTTGCATCTATTGACGATTGGCGCATCACACTCGCATTATATAAATTATGACTAACTTCTGAGTTCGCCACTCTCTCAGTGATCAGACCGTTACGCGGCGTTAATGTTGAGCTGTCTAGGTACCCTCCATTCGAATTTACAACAAAATCATCGCTGTTAAATTTGTTTTCTAATTCTCTCAGCTGTTTTGTTGTAGCATATGACTGTTGTATATTTTCCACAGCAGCTTTCAATACTACAATATCTTTCAGTAGTGACACGACATCTACATGTTGAAACGTCACAGGAGGCAAACGCCCCAGATCCCGCGCCACGAAGACAGGAACAGTGTCTGGGTCGGTTTCTTTCAAAACCGCTATTATGTCTTCAAGATATCTGTATATTTTTCCATCGTTTCTTCGTGAGATGTTTCGTCTAGTGGTCTTTATCGTGTCAAACAGCAAATTTTTTGCTTTTTCCACTTCACTGACGGTAAAATTAGACGAACAAATCCGTATCATACTTTCATTATCCATGGTATCCACTTTATGTTGCAAATATGCTAACAACTCACTTATTACAATATTGCAACTTGCACATTTTAAAGTTTTCGACACCGAATTAGATTTACCGGTCATCTCGAATTACAACTGGTATATAACCACACGCGCGTATGCTCGAGACTGCGTTCACGCGCAGACTGTGAAGGACCTACAGGAATTGAAGAAGTTCTGTTCCCCTGAAGCTTAAGAATATTTTACAAATGTTCCACATAACTAATTCATACTGAAATATACATTAAATTTAACAGAAATATTGCTTATTATTCTTTCAAAACCATTTGCCTACATTTACTTTTCCA
The DNA here is from genome assembly GCA_951640165.1 of Pseudoips prasinana. Taxonomy (NCBI): domain Eukaryota; kingdom Metazoa; phylum Arthropoda; class Insecta; order Lepidoptera; family Nolidae; genus Pseudoips; species Pseudoips prasinana. Next base: position 19,974,870 of record OX621254.1, read on the forward strand.
AAAAGGAAAGAAGGAGCTCAGTATTTCAATCAACCCCTTTTTGCTCTGTACATTTCTGGCTTAGGCCAGAAGTCTGTTTAACTTTTGATTGAATAGGTCAATTAAAACGGAATCCTCAAAAATAGGTAGTTGGACTACGTAAGTAATGTCCAAAACATGTAAATAACATCGTTAAAAATGAGTATCCATACACATCATGTAGATTTTTAGTATAAATTAGCGTTTTATTCAATTTGTGTTAATTGTTGATGAGCCCCTTCTTTCCCTGTGCCCTTCTTAGAAACAGCCGAAAAAGTTGTTAGTATTTTGGAATAAGGTAATGGGTTAAAAATAAAAAAAGAAAAGTGTGAGTTTATAGCCGGCCGAGTACTTAGGATTTATAATTGATAAAAATGGAGTATGGGTCAATCCAGAAAAGTTGCCCCTATTTTATCTATGCCTCATCCAACCGACGTCTCAGAGTTGAATTCTTGTCTCGTAATGGTTAATTTTTACGGAAAGTTATTAAAAAAATATGTACTAACATTGCACCGTCGTATGAATTACTCAAGAAAGGTAGGCATTGGAAGTGGACTAAGGTAGACGAGAACGTTTATTAAGGCTCGTACAGACTATATAACATAACATGTTATATAATATTGCTATATACATGTTTCAGATAATGTGGACACTGAATGTAAAAAGTGTACAATAACATGTTATTGATATGTACAACAATGTTATATAACTTACGTCACGTGTACTCAAACGCGCGGGTGCAGCGACGGGTAGAGATGGGTGTAGACGTGTTCATTTTTTGTGGTTTTTAAAATGGAGTGGAACAAAGAGAGCACTGCATTACTGATTGAGCACTGTAAGAAAAAAGAGAATTGTGGGATTCGACAAATGAACATTTTAAGGATCGCAACAAAAAACATGACGCATGGATGGATTTGGCTAGTAAGTTCGATACAGGAAAAAGTGTTGTTGAAAAGAAGATGCGAAGTTTAATTGGGCAGTTTCAAAGAGAACTAAAAAAGCCTAGATCGGGGCCAGGAGCAGAAAAAAATTCTTGAAAATGGTTTGGATTCAAGTTGCTATTATTTTTAAGACATAAAAATAAGGTTCGCTCTACAAACAAAGCTTGTTAATAAAAATATTGTTTTTACCTCTGAAAGGCCCTTTCAGAGGTAAAAACAATATTTTTATGACAATATTTTAGAATTAAGTACTTAAATGAAAAACACACATTGCAATCATAACTCTTTATTTATTTTTAAAACTCTAATCTAGTCGAGACAAATATTGTATGAGAAATTACGGCGATATAGTTCAGTAATATGTTTATATTCATATTCATATTCATTTATTGGTAACAGAAAATAATGTTACACGTCAACATACAATTATAGGTCATAAAATTAAAAACAAAGAATTACAACGAATTAACAAAGAGTTAAACTGTGTGAGTATATAATAATAATCCATTTTAAACATTGATAAATTAAATAATAAAAAATGAAAAATAATTCAGTTCAATTACAAAAATAAAAATTAATTAATGTACATTCTATGTCAATGGCAGTTTCACTAAATCGTCATATGAATAAAATGTCTGTTCAACAAGCCACTTTTTAGTATTGTATTTAAACGCATTTCTAGAGCCAGACTTTCTCACCTCTTCTGGAAGTCTGTTGTAGACGGCCGGCGCCATTGCATGCACTAGCCTAGCTGTTTTTTCTAGGTGTCGTGGCACCGGTCGCAGGCGGTCTTTATGCCGCATGCTATACGTATGACCGTCACCACGCCTCAAGAACTCTTATTGGTTATCGTACGCATATAACGCCACTTGAAGGCACAACAACGCCGGGACAGTCAGTATATTCATGGTCCGGAAAGGGGTGCTGCCGATGTCTCCTGTGACACTCGCGCTATGGCTCTTACTGCTCTCTTTTGCATTCTGAGGATACGCCCCGCCTCAGCACTACGCCCCCAGAGTTCTACGCCATATTGTAAAAGCGAGTGTACGGAGGCAAAGTAACAACTCCGGACCATGTCATAAGGCAGAATAGCTGAAATGCGCCACAGTGCGAAGCAAGCATTCCCAACCTTCTCGCAAAGTTTGTCAATGTGCGCCTCCCAAGTCAAGCGACTATCCATTTGGAAGCCTAGAAATGGGATGGTTTTCACTTGTTCCAATTTTATAGATCCAACCTGAACTGCAAGTGGTCTATAAGTTCTTCCAGAAAAAAATGCATAAAATGAGTTTTGGTTGTGTTTAATATTATATATTTATTTTGAACCACTGATGTAGGTCTCGAGCCACTACGTTCAGCTTTTGCTCCAGCCTATCCAACGTTGGAGCGCTTACGACAGCCGCGACGTCATCGGCATACATTAATATATGCCCGTCATTAATGGACTCTGGTAAATCGTTAAGAAGAAGGGAGAATACAATGTTGGAAATTGATGAGCCTTGAGCTACGCCTATTACGGTCTTCAATTGTTTTGATTTCACAGTTCCACCATCTCCCACGACCACCTGACATCGGTCCGACATGAATTCGGAAAACAGTTTTAAAGCTGGGCCATTTATACCGTAATACTTCATCTTCATCGATATGACCTCGTGGTCCGCAACGTCAAAAGCTTTCGAAAGGTCACAGAAGATTACTGCGACCTGCTTCTGGCTTTCACGTGCATCGAGAATTCGGCGAATCAGTTCCCTGGCTAAAAATGTTGTGGAAAGGCCTTTACGATACGCATACTGTCTATCACTTAAAGATTGGCAATTCATTAGGTACTCAGTAAGACGAGTACTTAAACCGTGTTCAAAAATTTTAGCTATACCCGGTATTATTGACACAGGTCTATAGCTATTTATTTCCTCTTGCTTACCTTTCCCTTTATACACAGGTGACACTTTCACATGCTTCAGTGCAGGGGGATATCGTCCCTCGGTGCTACATATGTTAAACAGGCAGGAAAGTATCGGTGATAAGGGCCCGGCAGCAGTATGGAGTAATGAGACCGATGTGTCATATACATCCTTGGACTTTTTATGTGCTAATTCACTCACCAGTATGCGGAATATCTCATTCGGGGTAAAAGGTCTAATCCTTAGCGAACGGTCTGCTGGTGGACGCACCGCCGCCAACACGCGAGCCACTTCAGTGACATCGGCGGGAGGCGCGCCGCATGTTGTTGCAGAATTTACAAAATGCTCATTGACGGCATCAACTGCGTCAGTTTTGCTAAGAAATTTAGACCCATCAGGCTTTCTCAGTACTTCAGTGTAATCGTGATATCTTCTGTCCCTACCAGATTCCGTGTTAACTACTTCCCACATGGATTTGATTAAATTATTAGATTTACCAATTAAATTACAGTAGTAGTTACTTCTCTCAGTTTTAAGAAGGTTGTCATATTTTATTTTGTATTGATTAAACAATAGTAACAAGTCAGTATTCGATGGGAACTTCAATGTCAATTTATGCAAATCTGTCAAAAATAAATTAAAATTAACTATTTCATCCGTTATCCAGGATATATTTTTATGTGTTATCCTTCTTTTTTTCAAGGGAAAGCAAATGTCGATTTTATTTTTTACTATATATATTACTGCTGCAGCTAGTGACTCTGACGAGGCAGAGTGTTTTAGTTTTATTTCATACCAATCCACGACGCGCACGGCACGACAGCACGGATTGCAAAATGGTCACTTAGACCAGTGTGAACGGGCGCAGCGCGAGCCGTTACCGCGGACTCGCGACTGACGTATACGTGATCAAGGCTGGAACTCGTAGAATTCGTCACCCTTGTAGGAAAGTCTACAATGTTCGAAAGATTATTTATCGATAATATGTCATTCATAATTTTTACATCCTTATTCATTACATTCATATTCAAGTTCATGTCACCTAACACGATAAACTCCCTATTGTCGCTATTGAGCTTGTTGAGCAGACATTCTAAAACTGGGAAATATTGTGAAGGGCTAGTTAGATTTGATCTGTAAATACAAATAACGGCGATTTTCCTATCAATAAGTTCAATGCCGGATATTTCGCACACTTGTTCCACTGAGAGTTTTGTGTAGCAATCCAATTTTTTGTATTTAAAGCTATTATTAATATAAATGCATGTACCGCCATGCCCCACAGACGGGCGACAGTAGTGAGATGCTAATATAAAGTTATTGATACTTATACACCTTAATTGCTGTTCATTGGCCCAGTGCTCGGATATACAAAGTACATCGCATTTCATTTTACCTTCCAAAAGCACTTCCAATTGACGGGTTTTGTTTTTTAAAGATGCGATGTTTTGGTGGCATACTCGTATATAATCAGACTTGTTAATGTCACTATCTATCGTCACGGTCCGTCGTCCATCTTGTATCGGTCGCGGAGACACGGTGGCAGGCAATGTCGGCCCATTTGAAATAGCTGATACACACTTTACGCTATCCCCGTTCCACACGGGGCCGGGCGAGAAACCACTCGGCGAACTTGACTCGCGGTGGCCACGCCGCCGGCGAGCAAATAGATTCATACAGCGATTCGGGTACGCCAATAACAAATGATGCGTGCTTGTTTGTTTTAATAACTCGCTTTTCTACGATATAATCGTTTGATCTGGATATTTTATTAAGGAAGTTAAGTACATTTTTTTCCGTAGTTTCCGGTACAAAAGACCAAGCCTGAATGTACTTTATTCGTTCTACAGTTTGTATCTCTTCGTCTGCTTTCCCCGTTCCTATCGTTATTTTGCGTTGCTTTTTCAGTTTTTTTGAGTGTACATATTGCCACTGGCCATCTTCTGTATCAGGTCCAGTTTCGGTGTCTGTGTTATTTACTAGAGAAGTCGGTAGCTTTGCAACTTCGGCCTCTATTTCACATTCGCTATTTATGTCAGAAACAATTACAGAGCTGGTAGTCATTGGATCTTTTAGATTAGTAATGTTGTGGCCGCTCGTTGTTTTCATAGCCACACCGTTCGAAACATCTGTGTTTGTAGGCGATCGGTAAGTCTCGGGCGTCTTAGTCATCGTGTTTTTCGTACGTGCAGCGCTACGCTTGCTTGAAGTTGCACTTATAGCGGCTAGCGCGTTGATTGCTGTTAAGCGCTTGGGGCGCTGCGCGGGAGCCAAGGCACTCTGTTCATTTGTTAGTAAGTTTGGGGTAGTTGGTTTTATTCCGGAATTATGTGAATCCAAGTTTATTGGAAATGTTTTGGATATAATATCGTTTTGATTCTTCACTTGGCACTCCAACTCACAAATTCTGTTCACTAACACTTTCACAGTACCTTGCAGTTCGCGTATCGCCAGTTCGAAAGACTTAATAGACATTTTATAAATCTTTATCGGTTATTATACACGGAGTCGAGATAAGCGTGCGCGCACGACCACTACCGCCAAAAAACATTTACCACGGTACACTTCCAACATTTGTTAAAAATAAATCAGCGCCATTTACCACGGTACACTTCCAACATTTGTTAAAAATAAATCAGCAAACTCTTTTCGAACTCCTGCCGCTTCTGTTATATCATCCCCAGGTATCTATGTCAAGATTATTTTGTTGAAAATTCATACTGTCACTAACATAAAATGATCGTGTTAAATCACTCTTCATTAAAAAATTATGTAAGTAGGTGCATGCAAGTATTACGTCAGATGATTTTGTAGGATTCAAGAGAAGTGGTTTTCTTAACAGTCTGAGTTTAGAGGACATAATCCCAAAAACATTTTCTACAACCCTTCTTGCACGACAGTAGATAGTAGATAATTGAAAACTCGTTCTATAGAGCCTTTATTATTAAGTCCTGGATATGGTTTCATAATGTTTTTATTTAATGGGAATGCGTCATCTGTCAAAAAAACGTAGGGTGTAGGTAAGATTCTTCCAGGAAGTGGACGCGCCGCAGGTAGATTAAGAGTATCGTTTTCCAGCATGGTTTTTAGTGTTGAATTGGAAAACACACCTCCATCAGATATGCGGCCTTGACTCCCTACGTTAACAAACATAAAACGATATTGTGCATCGACAAGCGCCAATAGTACGATGCCAAAAAACCCTTCATATTTGTATAATTCACTTCCCGAATTGGCAGGTGCTTCAAGTCAGGTGCAATCATGACATGCTTTCCATCCATACAACCACAACAATGTGGAAATTGCCATAATTTATAAAAGTCATCTGAGATGTCACACCACTCTTCAGGTGTTCTTGGCATCTGGAAAAGATATCAAATTTATATTTTTTGTTTCAGGACAACCCTCAAGAAAACCGTACTTCTCCAAAAAATAAAAAGAAAAAACTTTCGATAGTTTGAACGCTCAGAAAGAAGCTTTTAATAGTTTGGAAACTCAAAAAGAAGGATACGGCATAATGAAGGTATTGGAAACTGAGCGCAAAACACGAGATCATTTTTCTGTTTTTGGGGAGCATATTGCTTGGAAATTGCGCAATTTACAGGATCCATTTACTATTTCCACAGTGCAAAACCAAATTCATAATACTCGTATTATATAATACGAAATTCATTTCAGCTTGGAATATTTCCAAGCTGAAATGAATTTATACAGCGGCGGCGCAAATACAATTGGTTCAAACAGTGGCAGCGCAAGTACAAGTTTCACAGAGGCTACTATACAAGTTCTTTTCTAAACAATAGTACTGGTCCAGCAGATTTATAACATACGGACACAGACTCTACACAGAAGACTTTTCGGAAGACTTTGACGACATATTGTTAAATATACAACAATCACAACGCAATGATAATAATAAATATAAATAATATTTATCAATGTTTGACTACCTCAAAGCGATTACGATTTTTTGTAAGAACAAACATGTTTTAATAAAGAAATAAGTACTTACCATAGTACTTATTTCTTTATTATAAAATGTTTGTTCTTACAAAAAATCGGAATCGCTTTGAGGTAGTCAAACATTGATAAATATTATTAAAAATATTTGGTGTTTTAATGAGTCTATTATTGCTGTTCACACTTCTGGTACGATAGAAGAAATACTCTGTTTTGATACTTTAAATACATACTCAAGGCTTTGGTATGAATCCCCACTGGCTATAAATCACAGTGTGATGGCTAAACGTTCTGTAACTGATATGGAATTTCTGAATGCAGTATCTTCCTTTTTTATTTTAGGACCCACGTTATTAATTAAATATTCTATGTCTGTGCTGGACATCCGTATAAAGTTTTTAATATTTCCGTTGTCACGTATTTTCATGAATTAAGTTATTCGCCATAGTTTCGCCACAGTATTTTGTTCTGGTCAATAAACTAGGACGAACCCAGCATCTACGTTTTTTGTTTTTCTTTTGTTATTTAAAAATACAACAGTCGCTGCCGCAGCCAGCAAACGTCCTCTCGTGTCGACATTGTGGATAGCACTGAAGAACGACAAACGAAAAATATGGTTACATAACATTGTTATTCTAATGTGTAGAGTATTGTTTTATGTTGCAATGTTGAATAACAAGGTTACATAATGTAGACGTGTTATAAAACACAAGTTATATAATATGTTACGTAGTTTGTGAGCACCTTTAGAATTAAACAGCTGTTGTGTATTGACCCACTTTGATATGTCACTGTATAGCAAAGTGACATGCGACGCTAGCTCTCATGGACTAGGGGCTGTGCTGGCTCAGCGTTCGAGTGACGGCAACGAGCGAGTGTTCGCGTACTCGTCACGAGCACTTACTCCTGCCGTGTTACACTACAGTCAAATACATAAAGAAGCTCTGGCTATTATTTTCGCGGTAGACAAATTCCATCAATATGTATATAGTAGGAAGTTCCCGTTACGTACAGATCACAAACCGCTGGTTCCGAAAACAGAAAGGGTATATTCCGCATACAGCGGCTAGTCGTTATAGTTAATTATAGTTTAATCGCCCACCGTTGCGGGTGATTAAACTACAGGGTGGGCCAAGAATTCGTTAACATTTAAATGTAATTTACCGCGCAAACTATTGCCGCGCGGGGCACGGGCGCGGGCGGGGCACTAGCTCGCTTCTTGGTTTAGTCGCAATGGATCGCTTCACGGGGCCGCAACGCGCTTACTGCGTGAAACAGTTTTATTTAAACAACTTTTCGCTCATTACTGTGAGACGCTTATTTCGCGTTGAATATGGTTTACATGACTTAAGTCAGTGTCCAAGTGCTCCTTTAATAAAGAAATGGGTGAAGAAGTTCGAAGAGACGGGATCTACACTAAATGTGAAACAAACCGGCGGCCCGCGGACTTCTCGGAGCGAAGAGAACGTGCAGCAAGTTTCCGCTTCTGTTCGAAGTGATCCAGATTTATCGACACGCAAACGTTCGGCTGAATTAGGATTATCCCGCACATCATTACGCCGTATTTTGAAATTAGATTTGAAATTACATCCATATAAGATCCAGCTAGTGCAAGAACTAAACCCTAATGATTTAAATTTGCGTAAGTCATATGCCGAAACAATGTTAACTCGATTCAGTAATTTTCACAACATCTTATTCTCTGACGAAGCCCATTTCCACCTAAATGGACATGTAAACAAACAGAATTGCAGGTATTGGAGCAGCGAAAATCCTAAAGCTAAACATGAGAGGCCACTTCACTCTCCCAAGGTAACTGTATGGGCTGCAATTTCAGCAAAAGGAATCATCGGACCTTACTTTTTTGCAGATTCTCGAGGCCGTTCAGTCACTGTTAATTCTGCCGAGTATGTGAAAATGTTACGGGAGTTCTTAGCACCGATGCTACTGGAATTTGCTGGCTATAATCGTAACACATGGTTTCAACAAGATGGAGCCACGTGTCACACATCGAACGAGTCCTTGCCGGTGGTCAAAGACATGTTTCCGGAAAAGCTGATATCCAGACGGGGTGACATCCCATGGCCACCCAGAAGTCCAGATCTATCACCAGCAGACTTCTTTTTATGGGGTTATTTAAAGAGTCGTGTCTACATTGATAAACCAAATACACTGCGTCAACTTAAAGAAAAAATCATCGAAGAGATGTCGGCGATCTCGCGGCCTCTTTGCAGAAGAATATTCGAAAACTTTAGGACTCGCTTAGATGAGTGCAAAAACCGAAACGGTGGTCATTTAGACGAAATAATTTTTTAAAAATAAATTACTACTAATTAGCTTTCTCGTAAATAAACGATTTCTAAAATATGTTAAATGGTTTTCGACCTTCTCGTTAGTTGGCTTAATTCCTTCGGTACTTATAGTGTAGCCCAAAAAGTTGAGTGTTTGTTGCCCGAATGTGCACTTAGCTACGTTTAGCTGTAACCCATGGTCGTTAAGCCTTCTGAATACATCTTCTAGTTCTCTTCTGTGCTGTTCTTCGGTTTGAGATGCCAATAAAACGTCATCAACAAATGGGAAAACAGGGAGTCCCTGTAGAACATTGTCGATGTGTCTTTGGAACGTTTGTCCCCCGTTCCGCAAACCGAGACAAAGCCTCGGAAATTCAAACAATCCGAATGGTGTAATAACGGCAGTCTTCTGTATGTCCTCCTCGCGCGTCCTCACTTGGTAATAGGCCTTCTTCAAATCTATGATGGAGAAGTACTTTCCCAGCAAGTTGTAGGTAAAATCGTGCAGTCGTTGGAATGGGGTACCGGTCTGGAACGGTGGCTGCATTGAGACGACGATAATCTCCACAGACTCTGTATTTGCCATCCTTCTTGAGAACAAGGTGTATTGGACTTGCCCAAGGACTCTTCGAAGGCCGACAAATACCTTGCTCAATCATTACGTCAAATTCTGCCTTGGCCGCCTTGTATTTGTACGGCGGCAGCGGTCGTGACTTCGCATATAATGGCGGACCGGTAGTCTGGATATGGTGTTCCACTTCGCTGTGACAGAGCTTCAAGTGAGGTCGGGTGATATCTGGGTATTTTGCAAGTAGATCGATGTATGTGTGGACTAAGAGCCCACGTTTCTTTTTTTGGAATTTTGCAGTTTAACTAACAATAGTGCTTAGTAAAAGTAGTGGAAATATATGTAAAAAAATATTAGAGTTTGTAAAGGCATAGTTAAAAAGATATATTGCCCTAAGTGGGTCCCTCAGTTCACACACATAAGCTCCCAAATCTACATATATAATAAGTTTACCAACAAATTTTGTTTATAGACCTTTAATAAAACATGAATAAACATCTACACAACATTAAAACATTTCTAAGCCAATCTTTAGTAAAGATTACAAAGAAAATTTTAAAACTAAAGAAAGATCACAAATAGCGGTAAATATTGTAAACTTTACGTTTTTATTGGTGGGCCCTCAGTTCACACACTATGCAAATACTAATTGTTTAAAATATAATTAAATACAACAATTACAAAAATTTGGAGCCTTTCAGTGCTTAGTAAAATGTTTATACTATCGATCTGTATTTATCTTGTCACTGGTTTTATTGTACTTTTCCCAAAAATGTAGAACTTAGGTTTTCCATACTAGTAGGGTGTCAATGCAGTCAAGAGATAATATTGTTTCAAGAACCATTAACACAACAGACAACATACATTAAGTTTCAAAGTTCCTGCATAGTCGTAAAGTGTGAGATAAAGATGAACAGTTGTTGTTGTTGTATGTGGGTAGTTTAGAATTTTTATTTATTTACGGACTGTTATATCCCAGCTATCTATATAGATGGGCTGACATTCCATCCCTTAAAATGCAAATACTCGAATTATGTGGAGCACTGTTGGCGGCAAGACTGTGTACTAAAATTCGTGATACTTACGTTGCAGATAGACGAGGTTTATTTTTGGTGTGACTCAACTATTGTGTTGGGTTGGCTTAATATGTCACCTAACTTACTTAAACCGTTTGTACGTAACAGAATTAACGAAATACAGGAAGTTTCTAAGTACTGTGCGTGGAGCTACGTCCCATGGTCGGAGAATCCAGCTGATATTGTCTCGTAGGCTTAACACTAGTCTTATTAATAGTTGCTCCTTATGGTGGGAGGGTCCTTCATTTTTAAAACAAAATAGTAATCAATAGCCAAAAATGCCAAGTAGATATACTAAATCAAATTTACCTGAAGTAGTATGTCATTTTAATGATAATAATATTTTAATTTCTAGTAATAATGTTCAAAACAAGACAATGATTAACGGAACAATTGAAAAATATTCAAGATTAAACTATGTACAAAGAGTAAATGCGTATTTAAAAAGGTAAAAATTGTAAATACAATTTAAAAATAAAAATAACAAATACAAGGACCTCTCACTTTACAGGAATTAGAAATGTCTATTAAATGTCTTATACGTGGTGCGCAACAAGAGATGTTCCCCGATGAATTCAAAATTTTAAAATGAGGCAATCTGTTGCCACCAAAAAATCGTTTGTTATCTTTAACCCCTTTCGTAGATAAGGATGATCTCATTCGCGTGATGGAAGTCTTGATAATTCACCATATGAATTTGACATCAAGCATCCAATTGTGCTGTGCAGTACGCATCGCTTAACTAAATTAATATTTGGATTTCACCATCAAACCCTTCATGCAGGTCCACAGCTCCTTTTCGCTAACATTCGCCAAACATATTCGGTTTTAGGTGGCCGAAACTTATCTAGAGCAGTGGTTAAAAAATGCATGAAGTGTTTTCGCCATAAAGCGCAAATTGTACAGCTTCCCTTCCTCAACTGCAGTGTCGACTACGCTGGGCCAATCCTGATAGCGGACCGTAACGGTAGGGGCTGCAGACTTATTAAGTCGTACCTGTGCATTTTTGTTTACCTCTCAGTCAAGGATGTACACTTGGAGCTCGTTACGGACCTCACAAAAGAGAGTTACTTGGCAGCCGTCAGCCGGTTTGAGGTAAACCACAAAGTATCCTTTCAGACAATGGAACGTGCTTTGTAGGTGCTTGCAATGACTTGCAACACTTCCTAGAAAATGAATATGCAAATCTTACTTCTGGTATGGCACGGAAGGGTATCAAATTTATATTTTCTCCAGGGTATTCACCTCACTTTAACGGGCTTGCAGAGGCTGCGGTACGTATTACCAAACAACCTCTTCGTAAATTGCTACAATTGACTCATCTAGTTTATGAACAAATGGTCACTTGCTTAAATTCGATTGAGGCAATATTAAATTCGCGTCCTTTGACTCCTATTTCCTCAGACCCTTCTGATTTCTCTGCTTTAAGTCCGTCCCATTTCCTTATTGGTCGAGCACTCACGACTGTTCTCCACCCACCGGTGACTAACACTAACATCACTAGGCTGGAGCGCGTCGAGTTAAATATCTGCAACAACATTTTTGGCAGCGATTTAATTCAGAATACGTTTGTCTTCTACAGTAGAATCTAATGCTGCATTGAAAGAAGGAGCCCTTGTCCTTATAAAGGATTAAGCACAACTTCCACTTCTTTGGCTTCTTGGACGTATAGTGCAGACTTGTCCCAGAGCAGATGGAGTTACGAGGGTCGTCGACATCAAGACCAAGAAAGGCATGATTCAGCGTGCATATAATATTAATGATGCGTGCAAATAATATTTATCCGGATAAAATCACAACACTAGGTGTGCATCAATGTTCCATTCTGGGCACTCTATTATTTACGTAGTTCATTGCAGATTACAAACAGTGCTTCTATCATTCATATATCGACGGGTCCTACGTATACTGATACATCCAACAAAATAGCGAAAACTGTTTTTTACATCAATAGCTTTAAAATAACTTAAACTTCATATCCTGAAAATTTTATTATAATATTTACATTAGTTTTACAGATACAAACTAGTAATATCGTGCAAGTGATAGCATTTTTAACCACACGACTGTCAATACTGATGCAAGCCGCTTGCACCAGTGTAGGAGGTTATAAAGTACGCGGCACGAGCGTTCAAGTGACCTTCATATCAGTATGCGCGCGGCGCCGCTAGTGCTTGGACGTGCTATACTGATACAAGTGCAATGTGACTCAGAGTATTATTTATATTATTGATAAAAAAACTCATTTTTGTTAGGTTTTAGTTTATGTTTAGTAACTGTGATAAAAATTTATGACCATTAAGCGTTCACGGGGTCAATTTATCTTACATTTATTAGAAACAAAACGTTGCCATTAAAAAACCCCGAAAATTACTCCATTTGACATGGGTGATCTATAAGGGTACTGTTATTGTTGGGATGAACAAACTGCAAAGAAAGGTACTAACGAAATAGCTAGTTGTATATTTGATTTCATTTCCATGAAGGTGGAGGAAGGTGTTAAAAGCTTTATATTCTAGTCGGATAATTGTCGTGGGGGCCAGAATCGAAATAGAATTGTTTTTCTCATGTATATGTACTGTGCTTGGAAATTTAAAGTCAACATTACTCATAGACTTCTTGTTCTTGGCCATTCCCAAAACGAGGGTGACAGTATTCACTCGGTAATTGAAAAGAAAACTAAAAACGTTGTAATTTATAACCCAGATCAATGGTCTCTGTCCTTCAGCGACTGCTTATGCAAAACCTTACATAGTAAAAGAAGTTACTCAATCTTTAGTTTTTAATTTTAAGTCTTGCCGTACTTTTTTTGATAACTGGAATTAGTAATTAAATAAAGAAAGAATAATAATACGAAGCTTCAGAAGATTAAATTTTATTCCAACCTACAGTTTCTCCAATACAAGAGCAGTATTGGAGAAACTGTAGGTTAGAATAAAATTTGTGAATTTAATATTCAGGCCAGCAGCATATTTAAGCTTAGTTGTAACTAACTTTTGAAGATGATTCCTACAAAACTATATAATGTGTAAGAAATAACACCCGAATCGCTTTGCAAAAAGTATTAAAAAAAAATATACTTTAGATGTACCATACATAAACTTATTACCTATTGATAGAAAAAATACAAAGACCTTCAAGATCTTTTCAAATCGAATGTGAGTCCTGAGCATTATCATTCATATTACAATAATTTAATCGTTGGATCAGAAAATACTGGATACTTATCTGACTAGGCTATATTCGTCTACAAATACTAAGATTACTAAGTAAAATTATTTTTAAAAGTATGTGATTAAGATGATATTGTGATTATTGGAAAGAAAATATTTTATTTGTTGTTTTAGTTTAATATTTTTCGATAGACTGATTAAATACCTCATTAATATTAATATTGTCTTAATGCTTAAATAACTCATGCAGTTGACGAAAGTTCCTATTTATCATTATGATATTTGTGTGACCAGATTTTTTTTTAAATATTGTAATATTTTACTTGTATTTACTCATAAAATTGATCAAAAACATGACCAGGTGACAAGAGGACTACCGAAGAGATGTGATTATTACATTTTATTGATAAATCAAAAGAGTTCGGGCACAGCGTACATTCGCTCGAAGAGCAGCCCGACTGGGGAAGTACCTCCCCCTTACAGAAGACATTCCTTTATTATAACATTAATAATTTAATGTTTTGTTATGAGTGTACGGTCGCCAGAGCTCATTGAGGTGGGGGGAAGGGTCAGCAAAACTTGTTTGCTGACTCTTAAAGGCCGGCAAGACACCCGCGACTCCTCTGGTGTTGCGAGTGTCCATGGGCGGCGGTGATTACATACCATCAGGTGACCCACTTGCTGGTTTGTCAACCTCTGACAATAAAAAAAATGTATTTTATAAATAAAATTAATCAATTAGGGACGTAAATTATAATGAACTATTAAATCAATATGAATTTAAATACTATCTTTAATACAAAATATACTACATAATAACTTAAAAGCTACCTTAAAGTTAATTTTAATAATAAATCTATTAACAAAGAGTCTAAATCTTCCTCCACATCGCAAGATAAATAGATTGCTGATACAAGTAGTATTTCACTACATCATAAATTGGTGTAAGTGATAAAAGTTAATAAAATACCCCTATTTTATTATATTACTAGCTTTTATTAATCATCAGTGATCACGGAAATTCACAAAAATACAGGTTCAATCTATTATTTACCACGGTTTGCAAAAAACAACAGAACACGAATACTGATCCAAGTGGTCACTTGCACTACTTTACGTGTACTTAAAGGTAAATAGGCTACAAAGGTACAACTGACGCTATTTTCTAAAATATTCAAAAATAATGAAACTTAATTACACAGTCCTTTTTCTATAAAACCTGTGTATAACATTTCCAAATTTCAAACATTTTTGTTGAAGTATGATAAAGTTACAAAGATTTGAATCTTTAAATCGCTCTCCTGTAAAGTTGTGTTTTTGCACTTGTAGTGGTATACGTAGGACCCGTCGATATATTACTTTACGCTGACGACATGGAAATCCACAAAGGTATATGAGACATAGGTGACGCATATCAATTACAGGATGACCTACATAGATTTGAAACATACCTACTGTAATCAAAATAGGCTACAACTGAATGTATCAAAATGCGTTCACGTAACATTCTCACGACGACCATCTTTAATCAATGTCAAAGTGTATGTGTAACTTTAAATAACCAACTAATTAGTAGTGAGAGATTTAGGGATCATACAAGACACTGAGCTTATATTTGATGTATACATAAATAGTAAGTATAGTCAAAAAAGCATCTAAAGCGTTTGTGGTATTTATATTGTGAACCACTTGCTTGTTTTCGTTTTCTAAAACCAATAAAAATATTATACTGTTTATACGTACGCAGCCATCAGGAATATGCATATCGGGTTTGGAACCCACAGTACGAGATTTATAAGTCGCGTATTGAAGGCGCCAACAGAAAATTTCTACGCTATCTTGATTATAGGGTCCAGCTATATTCGGTTGACTACGACCATCAGTGTAAAAGGTACCACTTCGTGTCCCTGGATGTGAGACGTCATATTGGCGACTTAACTTTACTTTTGAATATCGCACATGGCAATATTGACTGTCCCGACTTCGCTAATGTGTCAATCCATACAAATCTCATGGGTCCAAAGCCAATATTAAATGTTCCTTTTGCAGTTACAAACTATAGACTAAGTACATTCTCAATAAGAAGTGCACTTAGTTTTAAAACAGGAGATTAATATATACCTATTTTCCAGCAGTGTAGCGACATTGAGGCGACTTTTAGCCAATATATACTTTGGAAATGCGAGCACCAGCTGATTACAGTCCTGATATTTTTTGTTCTTCTTTTCCCTTCCTTACCAAACAACACAACAAACTTTGTATTTATGAAATATTGATTATTAAAGGTGTTTACTTATAACAATATTTGAGATTGCAAAACTAGAGTGTGGATTCCTACTGAGTTTTTTGGCAGTGTTTCTCAGTAGCTCCACGTCATGCATTTGTGTGGAATCGTCAATTCTTTTTACGCTGCCTGCACGGCAGCATGTCATATTTTAACGGAATAAAGGACTTTTGAATTTTGTTGATATCAGTATGATACCCGTATCACGCAGAGAGATGTTGCTACCCATTGCCTGGTAGGTGTTCCCTTGGAACAACTTCTACCTACACCCCCAACAGGATCGGATGGGGTGGTATTAGTTGTTGTCCATTAAGGTGGTATGAAGGAATAATGGGCTAAGATCTGAAAAGTGTCACAGAACCTGCAAATTGTTTAACTGTTCTGTGTCTTGTTTTAGACCATAAAAGAGGCCAAAGAGAAGGGAGAGCTTCTCAAGCATATGATTGGACGGATGGACGATTTGAAAATGAGGATATTAACAACTAATTTTACCTTCATGGACGACATGTCTGCAATTAGAAGCGATATGAACGAGCATTTTCTGGTAAATAAAGCATTCTTATTTTTCTCCAAATGTAGAGTAATATTTCAATAGTATCTTACTATAGCTAACTTATTGTGCATGTGAACTGAATAACTGTATGTGCCAGTATACATTTTAACAGGCCGTGGCTTCAAAAAGGTGTTATCAATTTCCTGTAGGATTCCGTATCGAGTGTTGAGTTGTATTTAGGTAGGTAGATCGCAACCGTGTGCACTTTATTACAGCCACGACACAAGACACCAATGTTGTCATTACAAAAAATAAACTATTAATAGAACCACTAATTAATATTGAGCTGCCAACATATTGCCAAATACAAGAATACCTACTATTGATCTGTTACGAGTAACTATAACACTATGACAAATAATTTATTAAATCTATTGAACTACTAATTAAGAATCAGTATATTTAAAGTTCACCTTATATTAGACAAACTAAATGAATACAACAATGTTCCTATTCCATGATGCTATATAAGTAGGGTGAGTGGTCCAGCCATGAACCAAGTAAATTTCAAAGGCATGTAACTTTTTTGTTTAAAGGAAATTATATGGGTTTGTATTGGCGTTTAAGGTTTTCTGATATGTTCAATATATATTAAATTAACACCGATTTATTAAAAAATGAGAATTGGTTCATAGTGGACCACTGGTTGTACACATTGAACCAGGCAAAATTTTACAATGAACCACCTTTATAAACGTATACAAAACATAGCAGTTATTAGATATTAACGTAATTAAATAAAATAATGTGTCATAAAATAAAAGCTTTTATTAATAATAATAATAATTTTTATTTACCCAAAAAACATACAGAGTTTGAAATAGCTCAATATTTGGTTTGGAAATACATTTATATTTTATGTTGCAAAATCTGTACAATAATAATACTCTACCTCTTAAACTAGGGTATACCTGTATTATAAGAGGTAGTTTGCGGTCAATTCCCCCCGGACCGCCACAACGTGTAGACGTGCATAAGCCCCGCTGCAAATTTTTATTTTATTAATTTAATTCCAATAAGTATCATATTAAATTCAGTGACATAATAGGACTGCATAAAAATCAGGAAGTATCACGGACAGACAGTACACCACGTGAGTACCGTGTGATATACTACTTAGCAACTCTGCTGCCCTGGTACCTCAGTCAACAACTACAAATCAGCATACACGCTACTGGACCGCTACCATAAAGGTCACGCCCACAATTAGTCACAAGTTCAAGGACATCGACCTATCAAGGCCAATCGCCGCCCTCCAAAAGGATAAACCCTGCCCCTCAAACGTGATTGACGGATTTGCTTGCGCTTGCGCCTCCTCCTAGCCGTGATTGAATGTTTGAAGCAATAGACTATCCCACCGGTCATTAATAATAACTCCTTAATCTTCTTACATCCGTGTACTTCAAACAACATACTAAAATGAATAAATCTGTTTCTGTTAAAAATAAAAAAGAAACTGGGGAACATACACCCCAAAACGTCGTTTCCATGCGTGCTAAAACAATGAGAAAAGAAGAGCTGCCAGAAGAATTTTGCAAATTTAGGGATGAAATTAAAGAGATGCTGACAGCTTTTATGGAAACGCAGAAAAGTGAGTTAGAAACAATAATTTTGAAAATGAATGAAATATATCAAACGAATAATAATATTGAAAACTCTATTTCCAATCTATCGTCCCAAAACGAGGAGTTTTGTAAGAAAATTTCGTCGCTTGAGCTACAGGGAAGAAAAGACCGCGAGCACATTGCTATACTGGAGGACAAGATAGAAGACCTTCAAAGGAGTACTAAAAAAACCTGTATTGAGTTAAAGAATGTCCCAAAGACCCCTAACGAAACAAATGGTAGCTTGATGAATATGGTACTGAGCTTGTCCAAACATATAAGCCTGGAGATGGAGACACGTGATATTAAAGATATTTATAGACTGCCGGCTAAGAAAGAGGGGGTCACAAATACTCCGATAGTTGTGGAACTTCAGTCTACTATAATAAAAACAAATCTACTTAAAAGGGCGAAAGAGTACAACATAAGGAATAAGTGTAAAATTCAAGCAAAACATCTTGGTCTACGTAACAATTCAGAGTGTCCTGTGTTTCTTTCTGAGCAACTGACCTCTAAGAGCGCGCGACTTTACTTTTTGGCTCGAGACTTAGCAAAAACTAAGCAATACAAATTTTGTTGGACATCTTTTGGTCGTATCTTTGTAAAAAAAGATGAAACTTCAAGAGCCATTATCATTAAGAGTGAGGCACAGGTACACAAACTGACACAAGACGCATGACTATTGCATGCTGTAAAAATTGTTTTCGCATCGTTTTATTTACTATTAACATTATTTTTACTTTGTATAGCTATAAATTTCAAATTATTTAAGCATCATATTGTAAAATGTTACTTCCACAAGAACTCTAACCTCCACATAACACACAAAAACACTACATCTCACCTAACATCTATAACACATCTCACACAAAACCAAACCGATTTTATCTGCTCAGTTCCCAATAAAGTACTACTGCTCTATAATTTGGATCGCACAGAAATAGTTAAATACGAATATGCACGACTCTGTCTCCTAGTTACGTTTTATATACATAAAAATACAGTGAAACACCTTTACATTACTTTAATAAAAAATGGATTGTAACATAGGTACCTTTAACGAATTAGACAATAGTGAAATAGCTAGTTCTGCTATTATTGATATAGGAAACTTGTCTACGCGTCTTGCACAAGGTAGAGATAGTTTTCTTGTCTTGACACAAAATATCAGGAGCCTACACAGTAATTTTGATGATTTTCAGATTAATTTATCGGAAATGGGAGTTGATGTTGATGTGATACTCCTAACTGAATGCAGATTAAATTCCAACAAACAAATACCAGTGCTAAATGACTATACTGCATATTTTACTACTCGTCACCTCAACCAAAATGACGGAGTTGTAGCATATATTAAAAATAGCCGTTTATCCCAAGTAACCGAAATTAATCTAATACATGCCTCCGCTTTGCAAATAACTACCGCTCACTTCATAATTATCGGTATTTATCGGTCCCCATCTAACGTTTCCGCAGAAAACTTTATTAATTCATTAGATATACATCTTCAAACTCTACAATCGCATAAAAATATTATTATTACTGGGGACATAAACATAAACTTAATAGAAACAAAATCGGAATCTTCACAATTACGGTCAAATAGATCATCTTACTTAAACATGTTGTCAATTCATGGGTTCTTTCCGGGACATTGCCTGCCAACCAGGGAGGTGAGCTGCCTCGACCACATGCTATTAAAACTAGACAAGTCTAAAAGCTCAGCCTTTGTGGCTGTTATAAATACATCTATCACTGACCACTCAACAGTATTGCTAAAAGTATCCCACACATACCAAAATAAATCATACATTCATTCTAAAACGGCCATTGATTTTGAAGGTGCTTATAGAGATCTTGTGAATACAGACATGTCGTTTCTTAACATGAACAGAGACCCTAATTTTCTAGCTAACAAATTGATAGAATTGATCAGGACATCTGTCCTTCTAAATACCAGGATTACTCCAGTATCAAGCTCCAAGCGTAGTTTAAAGCCCTGGATAACTGAAGGAATCCTTAGATGTATTAGGCTTAGAAATAAAATGCAATTACAGTCGAGGAAGGACTCTTCAAACATTATTCTGAAAATTACCTATAAACGCTATCGTACTTTTTGCACAAATCTGATAAAAAAACTGAAAAGAGCATATCATAAAAAACAAATCTCGTGTTCTATAAAAAATCCCAAAAAACTTTGGCGTAATATAAATGACATCACCCATTTTAAAAAACCAAAATCGTCAAACGAGCATCTTCTTAAAATTACACCGAGACCAATAGACTCTCTAAACAGAGTAAATCAATTCTTCGTAACAATTGGGAAAAGGTTAGCGGAGGAAATCAGGTCGCATTCTCAACCTGTGTCTAGACAAGACATACAATATCGAACCAACTCATTTGTTCTGATGGAAACGGATGAAATGGAAGTACATAGTGTACTGATGGCTCTGAATTCGGAAAGTGCTCCTGGGTGGGATAGTATACCCATACACTTTCTTAAGTTATCTAGAGATTTTTTGGTTCCCCTGATATGCCAACTAACTAATCGATGCTTCGAAACGGGAATTTTCCCTAATGCTTTAAAGAGGTCTTTAATAACGCCTGTGCACAAGGGAGGCGACGTAAGGGATGTCAACAACTATCGACCCATATCTGTCTTACCATCAGTGTCAAAAATAATTGAGAAAATCCTAAATAAAAGACTCTTAACCTATTTAAATAAATACAATATCCTTTCCGATTCGCAATTTGGTTTCAGGCAAGGGATTTCAACCCAGGACGCTATTACGGCATTGACTTCGGAAATTGTAGATAAGGTCGACAAAGGATTAAAATGCGTAACAACGTTTTTAGACCTCAAAAAAGCCTTTGATACCGTTTCTATTCCCATTCTTGTGCAGAGGCTCGAGGCAATAGGTATTAGGGGCACGGCTCTTTCTCTCTTGCAAAGCTATCTTAGGGACAGGAGGCAGCAAGTTAAGATTGGGAACTTCTATAGCGAAGAAGTAGACGTTGTTTTCGGTGTCCCTCAGGGAAGTGTTCTTGGACCGACACTGTTCTTAGTTTATATCAATGGCTTGTGTAACCTACAAATAAATGGTGGCAAGATTTTTTCTTATGCGGATGATACAGCTGTTGTATTTTCTGGAGAAACTTGGAATATCGTACGTCATAATGCTGAACAGGGTCTATCGGTCATAGTGAGTTGGTTAAAAGACAATCTGCTAACCCTAAACATATCTAAGACAAATTACATCTGCTTTTCTCCAAGTCAAAGATCAAAACCAGGTGCAGAATTTGGAATTGAGATTCAGGAGAGCGCAACCCACCCTGATATAAACTATACATTACAAGCTGTCCAGCGTGCTACCTCCACAAGATACTTAGGCATTATTATTGACGAATGTTTGTCCTGGCATCCCCATATTGAAACTACTATATCTCGTGTTAGGAAATTAATCTGGATTTTCAAAACATTACGTTATGTGATGTCTCTAGAATTACTAAATAAAATCTATATAGCACTAGCACAATCAGTTATTACGTACTGTATACCTGTCTGGGGGGGTGCTAATAAAACAAAATTTCTTGTGCTAGAAAGAGTCCAGCGGTGCCTCATAAAAGTAATGTATTCGAAGCCATATAGATACCCCACTGAGGCGTTATACAGAATTAGTGGCATATTAACTGTAAGGAAGCTATATATGCTAAATGTAACTCTGTACCTACATAAATCTATTTCGTTTAACCCAACTATACAGAGTAGGAGACGTAAAAATATCGTGGCTCATTCCCCAAGGGTTCACACGGCTTTTGCAGGGCGCCAGTATGTCACACAGTCTGCATATATTTATAACAAGATAAATAGCAAATTAGAGTTTCATCCAAATATTTTGTACAAATGTAAAAAAAGTATAACCGAGTGGCTAACTACATTGACGTATGAGGAAACTGGGCATATATTAGTCAGAGTGTGTTAAATTACATATTTGTTAGTAATAATTACAAATATATTATAATAAACACACACACACACACACACACACACACACACACATACACACACACACACACACACACATACACACACACACACACACACACAAAAGCGCCTACGCGCGCATTGTAGGTATGCACGAAAAATTAGTTTTATATTAGTTTTAATTTTGTATTAGTAATTTTATTTCTATTTGTATTTCTGTATTGTCTCAAATTTAGATACTAGAATATAAGGGAAGTAGCGAGTCAGCCCCAACACAAGTACTTTAAGTCACTTAATGGGGTTGCCTCAATTTCTTTTGATTTGTACTGTATTGAGACACAATAAACATATTTTATTTTATTTATTTATTAATTATCAACAAAACCTTATATTTAAAACTTATATCTAATATACTTATATCTAGTGGACTGTGTCATTCTACTGTATGGTATACAGGAGTAGAATTGTATGCTGTGTGTTTGCGTGTGTATGGTGTGTGTAGGTGTGAATGCACACATACATTCACACCTACACACGCAAACACACAGTGTGTCTGTCTGTGGGTGTATTATACAAGATAGGTGAGTAACGACTCCGTGTAAGAGTAATCCTTAAGGAGCAGCCAATCTGTTACTTTAGATTTTAGTGCATGTGAGTTTATATTTATAATGTTGACATGATTGTTAATTTTTTTATAGATATGAGCACGTATATAATATTGATATTTGGCGAAGGAAGTCTTGTGTTGTGTATTTGGTGGAACGTACGTGCGTTTTTTTGTAATAGTAAGAGGTGGAAGGCCTGTGTGTTTTCTAAGGATTGATTTAAGAACATAAAGCTGACGAACTGTAAGTACTTTACAGTCACAGAACAGTGCAGTTGTTGGATTCCGGTAGGGATTCAAAATAACCTGTAATACCAAATAGGAACATGGTAAAAACTAAATAACAGCCTTTAACAAGTATTATTGGTATTATTAACTTAAAATTATGTGTAATAGTCTCTTTGGATCCAATATTTTAATTTTGTTTATTATTATTATATTCTTCTTTTTCCCCACTCTTAGTTTATTTTTCATTACAATTTTTATTCAACTTTTCTTTTTTATATTTTGTTTATTTTACTAAAGTATTAAGTTTTATAGACTCAAAACTGTTAGGACTAATAAAAAATCCTATGAAATCAAACATTATATCTGAAACGAAACTAGGTGTGTTTTAGTATCACACTAATATTATAAAGGCGAAAGTTTGTCAGTGTGTGTGTTTGTTACTTCTTAACGTCTAAACGGCTGGAGGAATTTTAATAAATTGGTATGGAGTTAGCTGACACCCTGGATGAACACATAGGTATGCTAACGGTTAGAAATAGGTTTAACGCGATAAAACCGCGGGGCACAACTAGATTAAATTGTTTTAATTTTTAACGTTAGTAGAAGAATGTTAGGTGCAACACGAACTGGGAAGATGTAAGTGGAGATACGACTTTTAGACCCAGTGACTTTAGGAGTAAATCCTTTCAGTGCGTTCGTTTTTTTGTTCAGGTGTAAAATCTTTTTTACTGTCGCGACAATCTTGTGTCAATCAATTTATGCAATGTTTGTTTTTACAAACCTAACGACGTAGAGTAGGATAAGCTAATTTTCATTCTTCCGCCGCCTTGCGTATCGGCTTTCAGCATATTTGCGGTATTTTTTTCTAGACGTTCCTTTTGGTCTTCCACTCTAAAAAAAGATACGTGCAATTGTATATCTATAATCAATTAAACTGTATTTCATTCCATTTATGACTAAAAATAAATAGTTAGGTTGGTATGGAAATGTGGACCATTCGGTAGTACACAATGAACCATGGTTCACTGTAGGACATACCGAAATTTTTCAAAGAAGGACACCACACTTTTTAGACTAATTTCATAATATAACCTGTTTCATAATATAACCAATATAACCTAAATAAAATAAAGTCGTAGGATAAGAAACAATTGTTAATTAAATAAAGATATTGATGTTTATTATAGTGTGACTACGTTAAAACCGTAAAAAAATATAATATAATATCAAAACCAACAAAAACTACTTACTTTCTGCGGTTGTAATTGAAAATTTCCCCGCCATGCGTGTATCGTCCACAGCAAGTAGGAACCAACTAGGGGGCGGGGGAGGGGTACATTAGCGTCTCTTTTGTTATGGTAGGTGAGGAGTAGAAACGTCGTGTTTTTAAAATATGGCGGTGGTTCATTGAATCTGCCTGGTTCAGAGTAGAACAAGTGACCCTACTATATTATATAAACAATGTTTTGAAAGATCTAAGGTTAAACTAAATTTATACGTGATACCTACATGTTTTAAATAACAAAAAATGGGTTTGTTAGAACGATGTCTTTATGCCTTAACTATTACATACAGCTAAAACATAACCAATCCATACCATTAATGCATTCTAGAAGCAGAACACAAAACTTCATCACAGTCTTCTTATGTGTATAACCATTTGCTGTTCTAACTTCGACTACCCTTAATTTACCATCATTACATGGGCAAATATTTGTGACCCTAAGTGAAGGGCCAGTATAACAAATTGTGTTTTAGTGGGAACAAATTGCGATGGTGACAAATTGTCATCCCTTAGGATTACTAACGCTCCTACTTTTACATTTGGTTGTACCTCTATTAGACCGATAGCGCTAGGTTTTGAGGTTTCAATTTTATTTTATTTTTTTTATTTTGCATATATTTTCCAGATCATGTTCCTAACCTAAAACCGTTAGTTTGTGTCATC